>CM067841.1:480756598-490756598 GCA_034509565.1 Triticum monococcum
AAATGAGTAGAGAAGAGTGACCTATGGCTCATCTTAGTGGTCGTGTCCTACAATCAGCGTGTGCTCTGATACCATCTTGTAGAGATCCGACCTCAGGCGGTCAAATCTCTGCGTATAAGTTTCATTCCTGGATCAGTAATGCTGACACACACAGTACTTGAAGGATTTATAATATAGTGGCAATCACACACTTATTACATCGAATGTCTCAAAAGAGAACTTATTTTAGTAAATATGGCTTAAGGCCATCTAAATAAGATAACAACGGAAGACTTGGAAGATAAAATGAGTCCATCAACTCCAACGGCATAGCTGACTGCTTGAAAATGACCCAGTGCACCTTACTCTTCATTTGAAAAGTCTGCAACATGATACGTTGCAGCCCGAAACGGACCAGCACATGGAATATGCTGGCAATGTAACACAGTAGAGTAATGAACAGAACAAATGCTATCACTACATGCATATATGGCTGGTGGAGGCTCTATGGTTATAATGTTTTGCGAAATGCCAATTTTTTCCTACAACAAAAGGAATATATTTTATTTAACTACCATGGTAGTTGAAAACAATGAGAATGGTAAATCCCCATCTGAATCCCAATTAAAAGTAATTAACAACCCAACAAATTAATTTAGAGTGATGAGATCAACATGATAATCCAAGAACCAGATACTCAATATTATCCATAACCGGGGACACGACTAATCATGATTAGTTTGTACACTCTGCAGAGGTTTGCGCACTTTTCCCCACAAGACTCGATCTCCTCTGTTGTATTTCTTGCACTGCATGATGTTTGAGAAACGGATGACCGAGACACAGTCTTTCAGAAGCACTAACTCTTTACTCTGGGTGGACAGTTACACCTACTTTCCCCTACATCCGCTAGCCCACCACTGAAAGAGGTCATGCAACATACTCAACTATGCTAGAGCCCATAATAGCTTGTGGCTGCACATGGAAGTTTCTAGCATGAATAATCTTATGATCCCTTTGATCCTGGGTGGCGAACTAAAAAGGACATCACTGGTATATCCCCAGGTGCCCGCAACCAATCCACCCAGATGTGTGTTTAAGTAGCCACATTAAGTTAGCCATTAATTAATAATCTCACATCTGTCATGGATACACTCAAACCCAATCCACGTCTACGATCATAGCATGGCAAATTAAGTATAACGTAGAAGTAACTCCCAAGGGTTTGATAATAAAAGGGCAATAGGTTCTACCTCAACATCTACTTCCCAAAACCCACAAGTTAAGAGATCCTACTCATGCAATGTTTGAGGATTGTAGCTAATGCATAAAAACTGGGTAATAAAGAGTTATGATCAAAGTGTTACTTGCCTTGCTGATGATCCGCAAAACCTAGAGACTCGTAGTAGCACGCTGTTCACTTCGGGAATTCTATCGCAAACAAACAATAGCATACATAAGCACTCTAGCACAGATGCATGGGTAAAACTTCAAATAAGAAGATCCAAACTAAAAGTTCAACTGAAAAGCTTCGATTTGCAAAAAGAAACAACCAAAACGGAGCTACGGAACTAAAACTACGGCCAAAAGAACTTCAAAAACAAATCTGCTTGAAACCAAATTTTAAATTGTCAAAACCTTGTTAAAGTTGATTAAACAGAAAGAGGGGCTCGATACGAAGATTTTGGCATTGGTTTCACTGGATTTGGACAAACGGTTTAGAAACGGCGAGGGTTTGAAGATCAGGGGCTAATCTGCGATAAAAGTAATCGTGGATAGGTCCCTGGTAGAAAAAAGAAAAAAATCTATCGGATGAACGTCCGCTAACAGAGACGAATGGGCGAATTTGTTGGTTAAAACGAACGAATCGAACGAACATTCGCAAACGAATTAAACCGAGAAAAACCGAACGGGTAAAAAATAAAAAGTACGGATCTAGGGTTTTGAAGAAAACCGGGCGGGTTTTACCTAAAAACCAAAAAAACCAGCGGTGGAAACCGGCGAGATCTGGCGGGCGGGTGACGTGCGGCGGCGGCTCCGGCGCGGCTCGGGTTGTGGGGCGTCAGCGTGATGTGGCGGCGAGGCAGCGGCGGCGAGGCGGCAACAGCAGTGGGCGGCGGCGGCAGGCGGCGCGGGGCGGTGGCTGTAGCGGCGCTGGGTGGCGGCGAGGCGGGGTGGCGATGTGGGGGTCGATTGCGGCGGCGCCTCGGGCTTTTAAGGCCCGGGGGACATGGCATGCGGGAGGGGGCGGCACCGGCGGCTCGGGGTCGGACTCCCCAAGTTCGTCGCGAACACGACGACGATGGCGGCACGGGAGTGGGCCAGCTGGGCATCGGCCCGGCTCGGTCCGAAACATTTTTTAATATAACAATTCCGCCGAGAAAAATCCTAATAAATATAAAAAATTCTAAAAATGCCAAAAACATTTTTCACCGTCTAAATAAAATACTTAGAACAAAGTGAACATTTTCTTGGCCTAAAAAATGAAATTTAGAAAAATGCATATTTTTCTAATTCAAATAAAATAGCAATAAAATCCAAATAAAATTATTTATTTGATTTTAATATTTTGCCTCCGATATTTCTTTTGTTTTGGAGAAGTCATATTATCTCCTCTCATATATTTTGATATTGAAATATTTTCGGAGAGAAAATAATTAAAACCAAATGATCCTCTTTTCAATATTTGAGAAAATTCAAATATGAAAATAATACAATCCCCAACTCTCTCCGCGGGTCCTTGAGTTGCTTAGGATTTTTAGGATCCAAACCAAAATGCAAATAAAATATGATATGCATATGATGACCTATGTATAACATTCCAAATTGAAAATTTGAGATGTTAGGAATAAACCGTGTTGGATCAATGAACAATCACACACGACATTCTTTTTAAAACTGTTTGCATTACGCCACCTTGCGCAAATGTTTTCCTTGTAGCGACTGTGTGGGATGTATATACGAATGGAAACATTTAGTGGCGACTGACTGTGTGGGATATAATTGCGACCGGAAACAATTTCGCCGTATAATTGTATTTTTAGCACTACTGTACATATTTCCGTATTTGAGCGCTCGTCGGTCGCACACGACCTCATTTTGCCGAGCGTGTGTGCCAGGAGGGCATATCCCCAATGGTTTCTGGGTTGTGTGGGAAGGACCCCCTATCGCCCACACTCACTTGGCGACGGTTCCGAATGCTGTCACGGAAAGGTGTTAAAAACCGTTTGTTTAGGACCAACGCGCACCAGTGATACTAGGTATGCATCAGTATCAAAGGAATGGGTTGTATCTGTGGACTGGACTGCAGAATGCCAGAAGAGGGAGAAAGCCTAGCCTATCAAAGACTAGCATCTTCAAGCATCTTGCAACATTTAGAGGAGTACAGAATAGCATATTATTAAAAGCAAGCATGTTATAATATTAATGCCTCGAGATCCTTCCTTGACTCCATGCGAGAAAGGAATCCTGGAGCCAACATATCCAATTCACATATCAGTATCCAGCTCTAGTTGTATAGACCGGGATACAACTCCAAGTCATCCTTTTACCAGGGACACACCTATTGGAATAGATTAACTTCCCTACAGGGGTGCACCACATTATCTAATATGCTCAATCATCTCTGGCTGGACACACTTTCCTAGTTCATGCTCAGCCTCGGGAGATCAACACGTCATAGCCTGATACGTCTCCATCGTATCTACTTTTACAAACTCTTTTGCCCTTGTTTTGAACTCTAATTTGCATGATTTGAATGGAACTAACCTGGACTGACGCTGTTTTCAGCAGAATTGCCATGGTGTTATTTTTGTGCAGAAATAAAAGTTCCCGAAACGACCTGAAACTTCACGGAGAATATTTTTGGAATAAATAAAAAATATTGGCGAAAGAATAAACCAGAGGTGACCCACACCCTGTCCACAAGGGTGGGGGCACGCCCTATCCCCCTGGGCGCGCCCCCGATCTTGTGGGTCCCACGAAGCTCCACCGACCTCAACTCCAACTCCATATATTCACGTACGGGAAGAAAAAATTCAGAGAGAAGGATTCATCACATTTTACGATACGGAGCCACCGCCACTTCCTGTTCTTCCTCGGGAGGGCAGATCTGGAGTCCGTTTTGGGCTCCGGAGAGGGGAAATCGTCGCCATCGTCCTCATCAACCATCCTCCATCACCAATTTCATGATGCTCACCGTCGTGCGTGAGTAATCCCATCATAGGCTTGCTGGCCCGTGATGGGTTGGATGAGATTTATCATGTAATCGAGTTAGTTTTGTTAGGGTTTGATCCCTAGTATACACTATGTTCTAAGATTTATGTTGCTATGACTTCGCTATGCTTAATGCTTGTCACTAGGGCCTGAGTGCCATGATTTCAGATCTGAACCTATCATGTTTTCCTGAATATATAGTGTTCTTGATCCTACCTTGCAAGTTATAGTCATCTACTGCGTGTTATGATCCGGCAATCCCGGAGTGACAATAGTCGGGACACTTCCCGGTGATGACCGTAGTTTGAGGAGTTCATGTATTCACTAAGTGCTAATGCTTTGGTCTGGTTCTCTATTAAAAGAAGGCCTTAATATCCCTTAGTTTCCATTAGGACGCCGCTGCCACGGGAGGGTAGGACAAAAGATGTTATGCAAGTTCTCTTCCATAAGCACGCATGACTATATTAGGAATACATGCCTACATTATATTGATGAATTGGAGCTAGTTCTGTGTAACTCTAGGTTATAAATGTTGCATGATGAATGCCATCCGACATAATTATCCATCATTGATCCATTGCCTACGAGTTTGTTTCATATAGATCTTTGCTAAGTTACTTTTCTGTTGCCACTGTTACGATTGCTACAGAACTGCTACCGTTACTTTTGCCACCGTTACTGTTACTTCCATACTACTTTGCTAATAAATACTTTGCTGCAGATATTAAGTCTTTCAGGTGTGGTTGAATTGACAACTCAGCTACTAATACTTGAGCATATTCTTTGGCTCCCCTTGTGTCGAGTTAATAAATTTGGGTTGAATAATGTACCATCGAAAAGTGTTGCGATCCCCTATACTTGTGGGATATCAAGACCTTTTTCTGGCACCGTTGCGGGGGCGCATAGCTCTATTCTCTTAGTTACCTGGGATTTATATATGTTGATCACTATGAGGAATTTGAAGGATCAAAGAACCAAGATTTTTCCCACAACTATGAGGGGAGGTAAGGAACTGCCATCTAGCTCTGCACTTGATACACCTTCTATTTTAAGTAAACTTGCGAGACCTACACCTGCTATTGATTCCGATATGTTGCATATTATTGATTATGCCACTTCTGCTATGCATGATGCTTATGATGATACTACTTCTTTGCTTGATAATACTGTGCCACTAGGTGAATTTCTTGATGAACAACTTGCTAGGGTTAGAGAGAATGAAATTACTAATACTGATGATATTATTGAAACTGACGATTATGATTCTCCCCTAGATATGAATTGCATGTTTTACCTGAGGGTTATATTATGGATGAAGAAAATGCTAGAGACGTTTTTGCTTGCAATGATAGAGATGACCTTAAGAAACTATTAGCTAAGCTGAAAGAAAATTTTGAATGCTAGAATGCAATATGATCCTAAGTTTGCTACTGATAAGGATTACGAATTCTCTATCGATCCTGAGTTAATTACTTTGGTTGAATATGATCCTTTCTATGCTTATGAATCTGAAACTGTTGTGGCACATCTTACTAAATTAAATTATATAACCACCCTATTTACTCATGAGGAAAAAATTCACTATTACTATATTCTTAAGTTGTTTCCTTTCTCATTAAAGGGTGATGCTGAGTTATGGTTTAATTCTCTTGCTCCTGGATGTGTCCGTAGTCCCCAGGATATGATTTACTTCTTCACTGAAAAATATTTCCCTCCTCATAAGAAACAAGCCGCCTTAAAGAAAATATTTAACTTTGTGCAAATTGAAGAAGAGAGTCTCCCACAAGCTTGGGGGTGGGGGATTCTCCAATTACTTAATGCTTTGCCTGATCATCCTCTTGAGAAAAATGAAATGCTTGATATCTTTTATAATGGACTAACCGATGCTTCCAGAGACCACCTGGATAGTTGTGTTGGTTGTGTTTTTAGGGAACAAACTGTTGAGCAAGATGAATTGCTATTGAATAATATATTGAGTAATGATAATGATTGGACACTTCCTGAACCAACTCCTAAGCCAACTCCGAAGAAAAGAGGTATTCTATTTCTTAGTCCCGAAGATATGCAAGAGGCAAAGAAATATATGAAAGAAAAATGTAGTAAAGCTGAAGATGTTAAGAATCTACCGCCTATTCAAGAAATACATGGTCTTGATAAGCCGACACATGTAGTAGAGGTAAACTCTCTCTATAGATTTGATGAAGGTGATATTCCTCATAATAAGTATGCTAGTCAATGCTTGGATGAGTTTGATAATTTTATTGTCAAACAAGAAAACTTCAATGCTTATGTTAGTAGACAATTGAAACGTAATGCTTACATCACTGGTACGCGTCGGTCCTACACAAACAGTTTTAACCCCTTTCTGCAAAGGCATTTAGAACCGTCGCCAAGTGAGTGTGTGATAGGGTGTCCTTCCCACACGACCCAGAAATCGTCGGGGATAGGCCCTCCTGGGACCCAGGCTGGGCCCGTGTGCGATTGGGTGAGGCATCGAAACCCAATCATTTTTGTAGGTATGTACATCCCACACAGTAATCCAAGAAAACCATTTCCGTAGGTATGTACATCCCACATGGTGAATCCCAGAAAAACATTTCCATTCATATGTATATCACACACAGTCAATCCAAGGAATACGTTTCTGTTCTTATGTACATCCCACACAGTCAATCCAGGGAACACGTTTCCGTTCGGACGTACATCCCACACAGTTTTCTGTGTAGGCTCGTGTGTGAAAGGTGTAACTATCACACATGGTTTGCCATTGTTAACTTTTTTGCTTTTATCAACTATATCACACATGACTTGATGAAGAAAACGGTGTGGCATTGGGCTATCCATCGCAAGCGCTTTTAATGCTAGAACAATTTGCAAAGGTCCATGACACATTTAGCAAGTTTATTAGTTTACAATTAATAATTCCAATATTACAAAAATTCACATTTCATATCGAATTGCCGTTTGCCAATTTCACATCAGGCACATAAATATATTATAACATCATAGTACGGTAGCTACATGAAAATAACACAGTACAACATATAGCTAGTTCAACTTCATCAGAACAATATATTCATTTTCCTAACCGAGATCATCCAGGATCGTCTTATCCACCTCTGCTTCCAGTTCAGTAAGAACCCGTTTTGCATGGGCCAACTGGGAAAGTGCCTCCTCCTTCGCCAACACCATCTTAGCAAAGTCTGATTTAAAAAAAAACTAAGCTCATTCTCCACCTTCAACTTTTTGTCCCGCATCTTGAAATATGCTTCAGCATTGACAACACTTTCTCTAAGCCTATGTGTGTTCTCTTCCTCATACATGCTCCAGAGCTTCGCTAGGCACAGCTTCAAAGACTATGGACACTCTTGATCAACCCACTCCAAGTAAGAACACTTCCGTTCGTCCTATAGTATTTAAAACTAGATCTATAACAATTGTAGGGGAAATGGGTTTATAGCAACATATAAAATCACCAATGCTTATTTTGAAAAACTGAAGAAACATGTTAATTATGACATATCTTCTCCAAAATATCAATGTGCAAATGAAATAATTGGTACTGAGACAACAACCAAATTTTGGAACATCAGAAGCTACAATTAACTACAATGACGCTACAAGTTCTTACTCATGTACAATAAATAACAAATTGAACATTTTATGAGGAAGGTAAATATAACTGCAACAGCATAGTGATAGTGTTTGGATGAGAACAAATTGATACTAACAGGTGTTTACATGCACAAATTTAGTAAAATAGAGCTAATAGCACTAAGGCTGTCCACTATGTATGCCAAAACTAGGGTAAAGACAACTGTTGTACATCTTGCACTGGTGCCCTGCACTGGCAAGCCAATGCAGCGGAAAAAAATCAGGGACCCGGACTCTGGAGCACGTAGTTGCTCCGATGCCCAGTTCCTTCGTGCCATAAATATTTAGTATTTTACTACTTAGTTGCTCGGATGTGTGGACCAAAGTTGGCTGCACAAACTGCTGAAGCGGTGCCAAATAATTTTCTAATGGCACCGCTGATGAGATGGCAACAGTTTAAGATCCTAGGTACAAACTGTGACACTGTCTTAGGATGCGTTTGGTTGAAGGTGTGGTATGAATGGGTTGGGACCATGACAGTGTATGAATCACATCTAACAAATGATTTGTAACAACGAAAGAGGGTCTAACCATCTCTGCACATGCCAGCAACTTCCTCCCACTGTCCACAAAATCAAACACAACTAGCTTCACGGATGGAGATTGATGGTGACAACGAGCAGATAGATCTTCAGCCACCCCGCTCCATTCGTTGCCACTAATGGTCTTAGGGAGCTACACGAGGAAGAAATGACTCAAATCGACCGCCGGGTAAAAATCCTTCATTCCAAGTCATAGCCCGAGAGAGAGAAGAGGGGCATACCTGTGTGGTGAAGGAGTAGTCACCGAAGGAGGAACCGCTGGAGAGGTCTTTGAAGAAGACCATGGTGACCCTGGTGGTAGGATGCGAGATGGCGAGAGAGAGGAAGCGGCTATAGCTTAGCAAGGAAGGAAGGAAGTAGGAAACAGGGGAAATGTGACTTGTGGTCAGGGAGAAAAGGGGGTGGGGAAGGGGGGAAGGGGCGGGGTAGATATTTTGGCGGTACGCCAAAATTTTGGAAATGTGGAGGGAAACTTTGCGCGCGGTGCCGTCGGACCATTCACTTTGAATGATTGTGTGCATCGCAAACGATTCTTCTGCTTTACGTGCATGGGATGAGTTTGATAATTCAAATTTTGGTGGAAACTTCCCCGGGTACGTCATTGCATAATTTAACATCGCTTGCTAATTTGGGAACACAAAAGAGCGTACAATATATAGACCACACTTACTGAATCGAGCAATTTTAGTAATTAAACAGAGCCAGTTGACCTAAACATTGCTCTAACAAAAGACCAGCATTAAAAACAAAGCCTAAGTACGCATAATTTTAACAAATCCGCTGCTGCGCCGGCCTATGCGTCGCCGGTGTGAGATGAGACGTCGATGACTTATCCTGGCGACTTGCCGCCGTTGGTGGACTCCGCGTCCTCCCTACCGAAGTCAACCGCGTCCTCATCCTCATCCTCGGCGCCGCCCTCAAGGTCGTAGTACTTGTAGTAGTGGCTGCGCCAGTGCTCACGTTGGTACTCCACTGCTGATTCCTCGAGGGAGCGTCTCTTCTCTACCTCGACCTCGGCCGCGCGCAACTCCTCCTCCCGGCGCTCCTCGATCTCCACCGCCTCCTACATCTCCAGCTCCCGCTCGGCGACCTTATGAGGAAGCAGGTGCTCCATGGCCACCGCCGCCTGTTTAGACGTGGGTTGCATGCTGGAGTCCGAGGTGGCCTCGAATACCTTGGCGTTTGCATCCTCAATCTTGGCGTGGATGGCCTCGACCCGGGCCAGGGCGACATCAGCGGCACGGACAGCAGCTCGAGCACTCTCGGCGTTTGCAGCCGCCGTCGCAGCAGAAGCTGTAACCGTCTCGGCTGCTGCAGCTACCCTATCGGCTACCGCAGACGCCCTCTCGGCAGAAGAGGACACGCTCAATGCGGATGCGGCCGCACTCTCGGTGTAGGCGGTGACGCTCGGGGGGGGGGGGGGGGATGCGACCATCGTACAGGCCTTCACGAAGCGTTTCCACGGCGTCATCTTTGCAAGAAGGGGGTGTGGGAATGGGGGTTGGGATTCGTGGATTCGGGGGTTGCAGGCACAGGAGCAGACGAGCCGACGAAGCTTAAGGAGGGAGACTTAAATAGACCCAGATATTTTCATCGCAAACGGTTCCTAGAAAACAACTGTGTGTGATGTTGTATATATTTTTTATTAGCTATGAAAGACGAATTTGGAGTACAGTGGCAACGGATGGTGTTTTAAAGGTACGAGAAATTTTGTAGTACTAATACAACTGTCATGTCAAATTTTGGAAAATTTCAGGGGTCATTTGACCTTTTAAGACATTTAAGTGATTTTCTAGCCATTTAATGACCATAATTGGAATTTGAACTACATGTACATGCAACAGCTAACCATAACGGTTTGAAAACTCATATTTTGTGTACTTGTGTGCGATTTAATTCCATGTGCAGTAAATTGGAAGGAATTTTCGAACATATTGGTCTCAAGGCTATGCCACAATTAAGCATGGAGTGACATCACATTTTAATTCCAAAAAAATAAAAAAATATCAGGAACACATGAAACCTTGGTTGATGTAATGTCATGCCACCAAGATGGTGTGGAATTTTTTTTGGCATGTTTGACGAAAGTTTGGACACACACCCCTCACAAACCGGAGCAACTCACTAGAAGGCTCGTGGTTCCAAGAGGGAACAATGCATGTTTGATGACGAACAGGAGATAGCTTCCTTTATGGCCTTCAATTTTTTTCAATGTTTAACGTGCACTACTACAACTATAATGTGAAATTTTGGAAAATTCTAGGGGTCATTTGACATTTTAAAGACATTTAAGTGATTTTCTAGCCATTTAATACAAATTTGAACTACATCTACATGCAACGCCTAACCATAGCAGTTTGACAAATCATATTTGTGTACTTGTGTGCGAGTTAATTCCATGTGCAGTAAATTAGAAGAAATTTTCAAACATATTTGTCTCGCGACATGGACACATGCATATGTATGCATGGAGTGACATGGCATTTTAATTCCAAAAAATTAAAAAATATCAGAAACACATGAAACCTTCGTTGATGTAATGTCATGCCACCAAGATGATGTTGTAAAAAATTGGCATGTTTGACGAAAGTTTGGACACACACCCCTCACAAACCAGAGCAACTCACTAGAAGGCTCGTGGTTCTAGGAGGGAACAATGCATGTTTGATGACGAACGGGAGATAGCTTCCTCTTACGGCCTTCAATTGTTTTCTACGTCTAACATGCACTATACAACTGTAATGTGGAATTTCAAAAAATTCTAGGGGTCATTTGACCTTTTAAAGACATTTAAGTGATTTTCTAGCCATTTAATGACCGTAATTCAAATTTGAACTACATCTACATGCAATGCCTAACCAAAACGGTTTGAAAAATCTTATATGTGTACTTGTGTGCAAGTTAATTCCATGTGCAATAAATTAGAAGGAATTTTCAAACATATTTGTCTCATGACATGGACACATGCATACGTATGTATGGAGTGACATGGCATTTTAATTCCAAAAACATTAAAAATGATCAGAAAAACATGAAACCTTGGTTGATTTAATGTCATGCCACCAAGATGATGTGGTAAAAAATTGGCCTGTTTGACGAAAGTTTGGACACACATCCCTCACGAACCGGAGGAACTCACTAGAAGGTTCGTGGTTCCGAGAGGGAACAATGCATGTTTGATGACGAATGGGAGATAGCTTCCTCTTACGGCCTTCAAATTTTTTTCTACCACTAACGTGCACTAATACAACTGTCGTGTGAATTTTTTGAAAATTCCATGGGTCATTTGACCTGTTAAAGACATTTAAGTGATTTTCTAGCCATTTAATGATCGTAATTCAAATTTGAACTACATCTACATGCAATGCCTAACCATAACGGTTTCAAAAATCATATTTTGTGTACTAGTGTGCGAGTTAATTCCATGTGTAGTAAATTAGAAGGAATTTTCAAACATATTGGTCTCAAGGCATGGGCACACATGCATGGAGTGCCATGGCATTTTAATTCCAAAAAATTAAAAAATGATCAGAAAAACATGAAACCTTGCTTGATTTAATGTCATGCCACCAAGATGATGTGGTAACAAAATTGGCATGTCTGACGAAAGTTTGGACACACACCCCTCACAAACCGGAGCAACTCACTAGAAGGTTCGTGGTTCCGACAGGAAACAATGCATGTTTGATGACGAACGGGAGATAGCTTCCTCTTACAGCCTTCAAATTTTTTTCTACGTTTAACGTGCACTAATACAACTCTCTTGTGAAAATTTGGAAAATTTTAGGGGTCATTTGACCTTTTAAAGACATTTAAGTGATTTTCTAACCATTTAATGACCGTAATTAAAATTTGAACTACATCTACATGCAATGCCTAACCATAACGGTTTGAAATATCATATTTTTGTGTACTTGTGTGTGAGTTAAAAAATCATCAAACAATGTAAATATCGGGTGTTCAAAAAAGAAAATGTAAAGATCTGGCAAGACAACCGGCCCCCACACGATTGGCACTCTATCTCACGGCGCGAGGTTTGGTAGGTGATTGGCGGGGATCATTAATCAGACACGGTTCTGCATTAGAAACCGTCAGCTATTATGTTCACACACGGATTTTGGCTATTATGTTCACACATGTATTTTGCTGCGGGAATCGTGTATAATTCAAACTACAGTACTCGTAAATTCTGGCAACCGGCATGTGTACTGTCCCCGTCGATGTAAATTCCGGCCACCAATAAATACTACCTTGCTCACGTCGTCCCACCTGCATTCTCATCTACATCCTCCCCTCGCTCTCTCTCTCTCTCAAATCTCTGCCATGGCGCCGCCGGTCTGCCCACGCGCCGACGAGAAGTCACCGCCCCCTGAGGACGCTCACTCGATTAGCAGGGACAAGGACCCCTACGTGTCGCTTGACAAGGTTGCGCAGGACCCCCCAACTTTGGATTGGTTTTGGGGCCAGTACAATCTTTGTCCGTGGAATGCTGCCGCCTGCTGAGAAAGCCAGGCAAGTGGTGTTCAAGAAGGAGATGGCAGAGGAGAAAGGCAGGTACCAGGCGGCCTGTGAAGCCCGTGATGCTGCCTGGAAAAAGTAGGCGGCGGAGCTTTGGGGGCGGGCGTGTCATCGTGCCGAGGAGGTGTACGAAGACGGGTACTTCGCGAGGAAGGTCATAGGCATTGGGCGCCTCGTCGCTGTGTGGAGGTGGCCGATAAGCTCCAGCGTGCCACTGACGAGGAGGTCCGGTGGGCGCCCAAAGAAATGGCAAGATCGGCCGCACACGTCCGCTAACAAGAGGCAGATCGGTACGTCAAGCGCTGTGAGGCGGAGGAGGTAGAGTACTACCACCGCACTGGGAAGATGCCGCGCACCAGGGAGCTGCTGGCGAGGGGCTGCCCAAATACTGGCCCCAGGAGGGATTATTAGTTTTAGTATTGTTCGTTTTCAATTTTATGCATTGTACCTAGTAGCTAAGTATCATCAGTATATGTGATGATATTATATATATATTCTATGATGAACTAATGAACATTTAATATATATATATATATATATATATATTATGAATTCCACATTTTCTATCTGTTTTTGTATACTAATTTGAATCTAGCTGTTATCATTCACATATACAGAATGGAAAGCGTATATACACACATTGAAACAGAACATATAAGAATGAAAAATAGAGTACACACATTGAAACAGAGCAATACTATGATTGCTGTGAATACATAGCTATCCATGTCGAAACGACTTTTCAAAATAAAACGCGTCCATGAGACCAGGACCAGCAGCCCTTGCCTACGGTAGCTCTTGGCTCTGCCTGAACTCGTACAGGCGTTCGTCCAAGCGGTCAACACGCTCGCGGTACATCTGGAGCGCGATCTCGAGCACCAAGTTGGCTATTTCGTTGGAGATCACCAGCTCGAGGAGGCAACAGCCATGTTCCTCTACTACGCCCAGGTGGACACCTGGGCCAAGGAGGCGGTCGAGCCTATGGACCAGCGTGTTGGCATCCAGCAGGCCACGGACAAGGCGAATGGCGGCACCCATGCGAACGGTGTGGCGGGCGTCCGTTGCAAGTACGGCGCGGCCAGCCTCTGGTGCAAGTACAACACTGAGGGCCTCTGCCCACTCCTGGCAAGGAATGGGGGTACTGACTGGATGTGTACCCAGCTGCGACGCCGTGTCGAGAGCAGGCAAGCGTCGATGGATCCGCTCTTGCAGTGCGGCGCACCACGCCTCTTTCTCTACGGCGCTCCAACGGTCTCGCCGTGCGGCGAGCCGCAGCCTATCAGCGCGGACGCGCCTGGCTTGCTCTGCGGCGCGCCATCGATCATGTTATGCGGCGAGCTGCAGCCTGTCGGTGCTGACATGCCTATCTTGATCCGCGGCGCTCAAGCGCCATGCACCAAAGGTCTGCTCAACCCTGGCGATGACACGCATCACGACATCGTCCATCGTGTTGTCGGGGAGCGCCTCGGCCTCGACGGGCTGTGGCGCCTGCTCATTTTCCTCATCGACGAGGTTGATGGCAGAGGCGACGCTTTGGTGGGTTGGCATGCTTGGAAAAGGTGGATGTGCTACATGCTGCACTTGTCGCCTCCGTGCATCGCGCGCCGCCTATGCGCAATATCGCTGGGTGGCGGGAAACAGGTGAGGAAATGGCGGGAAACGGTGGCGTGTTCATAAAACGCCATCAATTAGTGGAAACTTAGCATAGAAGGAACATGGAGCTAGCACAAGAAGGAGATGATGATCAGATGAACACGAACCACACCAGGGAACCGTTTATGTTATTATCAGTATTCGCACACATTTCTGATTACAGACCTGTTTGCCGCGTATCACAAACATCATGTTATATTGAACCGTTTCTGCTCTCATGTCTCAACGCAAATAGTTCATCCGAGTGAACCGCATGCCGTATATCGCACACACCTTTGATCTGGCTGGCCGTTTCTTTTGTGTTGCCTAATCACAAACAATTCATTCGAGTGAACCGTACGTTGTACATCGTACACACCTTCATCTGGCTGCCCGTTTCTTTTGTTCCTCCTCTTCGCAAACAGTTAATCGAGCTGAACCATATGCCCTGCATCGCACACGCAACTAAAATCTGAACCGTGTTTGATGCATCCTCCATCGCAAATGTTTTGCACCTTTTTTGATGGTTTTTACACCACCGTTCGCGATTATGGCATCGCACACAGTTTCATCGAAGGGTCTCTGATCATAGTGTCGCGTTAGCAGCATCCTGCAGTAGTGCATGCTTGACTACTTGGGTGATTATATGAGTAGAACTGTTAATGATCTTAAGCTTATTAGTAAACATGCTTCCATGGTTAGAACTCAAGTAGAACAAGTGCTTAAAGCACATGATGATTTTCTCAATGAGTTGAATAGTAAGAAAAATGATAATGATGTTAGGGTTATGACTAGAGGTGGCAAAATGGCTCAGGAAGCTTTGTAACCTGAGGGCCATCCTAAGAGAGTTGAGCAAGATTCTCAGAGAACAAATACTGACGCACCTAGTCCTCCTAGTAATAAAAAGAAAAGGAAAACTGATAGGACTTTGCATGCTTCTAGTGAGCCTATCATAAATACACCTGCAAATACCAATGATATTGTTATTTCTGATGCTGAGACACAATCTGGTGATGAACATGAACCTAGTAATAATGTTAGTGATGATGTTCATGTTGATGCTCAACCAAGTAATGATAATGATGTTAATATAGAACATGTTGTTAATCTTGATAACCCACAATCAAAGAATCAACGTTATGATAAGAGATACTTCGTTGCTAGGAAACACGGTAAAGAAAGAGAACCATGGGTTCAGAAACCCATGCTCTTTCCTCCTAAGCCATCCAAGAAAAAGGATGATGAGGATTTTGAGCGCTTTGCTGGAATGCTTAGACCTATCTTTTTATGTGTGTTTGACTGATATGCTTAAAATGCCTCCTTATGCTAAGTATATGAAAGATATTGTTACAAATAAAAGAAAGATACCGGAATCTGAAATTTCTACCATGCTTTCTAATTATACTTTTAAGAGTGGAATACCAAAGAAACTTGGAGATCCAGGAATACCAACTATACCATGCTCCATTAAAAGAAACTATGTTAAAACTGCTTTATGTGATCTTGGAGCCGATGTTAGTGTTATGCCTTTCTCTTTATATCGTAGACTTGAATTGAATAAGTTGAAACCTACTAAAATCTCTTTCCAAACGGTTGATAAATCAACTGCTATACCCATCGGTATTTGTGAGGATGTGCCTATTGTGGTTGCAAACGTTACTATCTTAACGGACTTTGTTGTTCTTGGTATTCCCGAGGACGACAGTATGTCGATCATCCCTGGTAGACCCTTTTTGAATACTGAAGGGTCTGTTATTTATTGCAACAATGACAATGTCACTTTTCATGTTAATGGTAATGAGCATATGATACACTTTCCGAAGAAACAACCCTAAGTTCATAGTATCAATTCTATTGGAAAATTTTCAACTATTACTATTGAAGGTTTTTAATTCCCTCTCCCTACTGTGAAAAAGAAATATGATATTCTTATTGTTGGGGACATGCATATCCCCATTGAGGTAACCTAGTGTTATTCAAAAGTTCTCCGGTTTCATGCCATTCGGAAGAAGTTTGTTAGTAAGACTTGATCAACCTTGTTAATGGATTCCATTTGACCGGCACGAGATGGATGAATTTAGAAAGCACAACTTTCTGCACCTACTTTTTAGTTTCTATTATTTAGATTAAATAAAGCAAAATTAGTATTTTCTGTCTGTTTTCTGAATTACTCATGAAATAAAGAATGTCCCAAAAATAAAAGTTCTCCAAATGCCCTGAATATTTAGTATGATTTTTTATAGAATATTTTAAAATTTCTGGCACTGAACTTGCACTAGGGGGATGCACCAGTGGGCCACAAGGGTGGAGGGCACGCCCTCCTGTCTTGTGGGTCCCACGTGGGTCCCCATGATAACCCACAAGTATAGGGGATCATTTGTAGCCTTCTTCGATAAATAAGAGTGTCGAACCCAATGAGGAGCTAAAGGCAGAACAAATATTCCCTCAAGTTCTATCGACCACCGATACAACTCTACGCTCACTTGACGTTTGCTTTACCGGAAACAAGTATGAAACTATTTTGTAGGTGTGATGCTAGAACTACTTTGTAAGAATAAAACTATAAGTACTTTGCAAGATAATAAAAGTTAGGTGTTTAGTAAAAGGGTTTTTGTCAACAAGAAAGTTATTTGTCCCTAGGCAATCGATAACAAGTACCGCTAATCATTTTTGCAACTTTATATGAGGGAGAGGCATGAGCTAACATACTTTCTCTACATGGATCATATGCACTTATGATTGGAACTCTAGTAATCATCCGCAACTACTAAAGATCAATAAGGTCGTGAAAACCAACCATAGCATTAAGTATCAAGTCCTCTTTACTCCCATACGCCATAACCCACCTATCCGCATTTAGGCCGCTGTCACCCCCGCAACAGTGACGATAAGAAAACCACGAACACATTGCAACACCCTACAGCGAGGGCCCCTCACGTTTGCGCGAGACGGAGGGCACCGTAGGACAGCCCCATAAATAAAATATACAATCATACCAACCAAGATCATGATTACCCCATAGGACAAAACGGATCTACTCAAACATCATAGGATAACCATATATCATTGGGAAATAATATATGGAGTTGAGCACCATGTTTAAGTAGAGATTACAGCAGGGAGAAGAGGTGTTACACTGCTGCATAGAGGGGGAGAGAGTTGGTGTTGATGGTAGCAAGATTGTTGATGTAGATCACCGTCCCGATCGTTGCCCCGGCGGCACTCCCGCGCCACCTGAAACGAGGGGGAGAGAGCCCCCTACTTCTTCTTCATCCTTGTCCTCCCCCCTAGATGGGGAGGAGAGTTCCCCCTCTGGTCCGTGGTCTCCATAGGGGCGGAGGGGCGGGAGCCCATCCGAGATTGGATCTCCCTCTCTGTTCTCTTCTGTTACGCGTTCCCCAGATCTAGCTGAAAACCGTTTCTTCTATTCTCGGAGATCCGTAACTCCGATTGCACTCAGATTTTAACACGACTTTTTCCCGGATATAAGCTTCCTTGCGCCTGAAGTAGAGGTCCAACCGATGTACGAGGTGGGCACAACCCACCACGCCACGCCTGGCTCCTCTGGCGCACCCTGGTGGGTTGTGCCCACCACGGGCCTCCATTTGCGGTGATTCCAACTCCCCAAAATCACATATATTCCAAAATAATTCTCCGTGAAATTTTATTGCATTTGGACTTCGTTTGATATGGATACTCTGCGATACAAAAAACATGCAGAAAACAGGAACTAGCACTTGGCACTGGATAAATAGGTTAGTCCAATAAATCATATAAAAAGTTGACAAAAGTATGTAAAACTTGTATAATATTGGCATGAAACAATCAAAAATTATAGATACGACGGAGACATATCACCCCTCCACTTATTCCAGTACCCATCCACTTCATCTTCCTCTAGAAAAAATCATCTCGTAGCTCAAACCCGTGTTCTAGCTCATCCCGCTGCCATTTTTGATCTCCTTGCTCAAAGCTCCATTAACAAAACTATTTTGGGGGATTGTCCTTCGGTATGTGACTCCTCCAATGGTCCAATTCGTTTTTGTTCTAGCGCTTTATTTATTGCAATTTTTTGCTGCTGTGGTGACCCTGTTCTTGAGATTGCCTGTCAAGTTTATATGGTCCAAAGTAGTTTTTACGCATGATTTAGCCCCCAGGCACTTGTAGGAGTAGTTGCTATCAAGCTTGTTGAGTTTGGGTCACTTTTATTTTGAGTCACTAAAATTTGAGAAATTTTTCAGAGGAAGAAAAATGTACCAAGGTGGTTCATCGAGGAAGCAAGCACTGAGGCGCGCGATACGTGAGCCGGACCTTGAACCATGAAGGGAAGCTCAAGTGAGGCCTTGTGAATGGACGTCAGATGAATTCATGGTTAATGCAGGTTTCAAGGATGAGTTTGATGCATACATACAAAATACAGGTCTTGAGGATTTCGGGTCAGATAAGTGCCGACAATACTATTACCTCACCGATTCCTTTGTACGAAGGTTTGAATTTTCATCTAAGCGCAATACCCATACTGTTTTATTTGACCTTTATGATGAATCATATACAATGGACCTTGAAGACTTTAATACTGCATGCAAAATTCCATTGTGGGGCATCCTTCGTGAACCTCATAAGACTGAGTATAATGATTTCCTTGCTAGCATCTGAAGGAAATATGCCCTAGAGGCAATAATAAAGTTGTTATTTGTATTTCCTTACATCATGATAAATTTTTATTATTCATGCTAGAATTGTATTAATCGGAAACTTAGTACATGTGTGAATACATAGACAAAACAGAGTGTCCCTAGTATGCCTCTACTTGACTAGCTCGTTAATCAAAGATGGTTAAGTTTCCTGACCATAGACATGTGTTGTCATTTGATGAACGGGATCACATCATTAGGAGAATGATGTGATGGACAGGACCCATCCGTTAGCTTAGCATGTTCCTAGGCAATCGCTTCAGTTTTTCTGCTATTGCTTTCTTCATGACTTATACATGTTCCTCAAACTACGAGATTATGCAACTCCCGAATACCGAAGGAACACCTCGTGTGCTATCAAATATCACAACATAACTGGGTGATTAGAAAGATGATCTACACGTGTCTCCGGTGGTGTTTGTTGGGTTGGCATAGATCCAGATTAGGATTTGTCACTCCGAGTATCGGAGAGGTATCTATGGGCCCTCTCGGTAATGCACATCACTATGAACCTTGCAAGCAATGTGACTAATGAGTTAGTCACGAGATGATGCATTACAGAACGAGTAAAGAGACTTGCTAGTAACGAGATTGAACTAGGTATGATGATACCGACGATCGAATCTCGACCTAGTAACATACCAATGACAAAGGGAACAACCTATGTTGTTATGTCGTTTGACCGATAAAATATATTCGTAGAATATTTAGGAGCCAATATGAGCATCCAAGTTCCGCTATTGGTTATTGACTGGAGATGTGTCTCGGTCATGTCTACATAGTTCTCGAACCCATAGGGTCCGCACGCTTAATGTTCAATGACGATTTGTATTATGTGTTATGTGATTTGATGACCGAAGTTTGTTCAGATTCCCGGATGAGATCACAGACATGAAGAGTAGTCTCGAAATGTCTGAGACATGAAGATTCATATATTTTAAGGCTACATTCGGACACCAGAACGGTTCGGGTCGTTTCAGATAAGTTTTGGAGTACCGGGGGTTACCGGACCCCCCCCCCCCCCCGAGGTTAATGGGCCACCATGGGCCGTAGTGGAGAAGAGAGAGGGACGGCCAGGAGGTGGCGCCCCCCCCCTTGCCCAGTACGAATTGGACAAGGGGTGGGGCAGCGCCCCCTCCTTCCTTCTCTCCTCTTCCTCCTTCCCTTCTTCTCCTACTTGGAATAGGAAAGGGGGGGCGAATCCTACTTGGAGCGGGAGTCCAAGTAGGACTCCCCCCATGATGTGCCCGCTAGGGCCGGCCACCTCTCCTCCCCCCTTTATATACGTGGGAGGGGGCACACCAAGTCTTCTCTTAGCCGTGTGTGGTGCCCCCTCCATAGTTACACACCTCGGTCATATCGTCGTAGTGCTTAGGCGAAGCCCTGCGCCAGTAACTTCATCATCATCATCACCACGCCGTCATGCTAACGGAACTCTCCCTCGACCTCAACTGGATCAAGGAATCGAGGGACGTCATTGAGCTGAACGTGTGCTGAATGCGGAGGTGTCGTACGTTCGGTGCTTGGAACGGTTGGATCGCGAAGACGTTCGAGTACATCAACCACGTTATTAAACGCTTCCGCTTTCGGTCTATGAGGGTACATGGACACACTCTCCCCTCTTGTTTCTATGCATCTCCTAGATAGATCTTGCATGATTGTAGGATTTTTTTTGAAATGCTGCGTTCTCCAACTGTGGCAACCGAGCTAGGTCTATGTGTAGATGTTAAATGCACGAGTAGAACACAAAGATTTGTGGGCAATAATAGTCATACTGCTTACAAGAAATGTATTACTTTGATTCGGCTGTATTGTTGGATGAAGCGGCCCGGACCGACATTACATCACCGCGTTCATGAGACTGGTTCTACTGACGTGCTTCACACACAGGTGGTTGGCAGGTGTTTGTTTCTCCAACTTTAGTTGAATCGAGTTTGACTATGGCCAGTCCTTGTTGAAGGTTAAAACAACACACTTGACGAAAAATTGTTGTGGTTTTGATGCGTCGGTAAGAACGGTTCTTGCTAGAAGCTCGTAGCGGCCACGTAAAACTTGCAACAACAAAGTAGAGGACTTCTAACTTGTTTTTGCAGGGCATGTTGTGATGTGATATGGTCGAGACGTGATGAGATATAAATTGTTGTATGATATGATCATGTTTTGTAAAAGTTATCGGCAACTGGCAGGAGCCTTATGGTTGTCGCTTTCTTGTATGAAATGCAATCGCCTTGTAATTGCTTTACTTTATCACTAAGCGGTAGCGATAGTCGTGGAAGCAATAGTTGGCGAGACAACAACGATGCTACGATGGAGATCAAGGTGTCAAGCCGGTGACGATGGAGATCATGACGGTGCTTTGGAGATGGAGATCAAAGGCACAAGATGATGATGGCCATATCATGTCACATATTTTGGTTGCATGTGATGTTTATCCTTTATGCATCTTATTTTGCTTAGTATGATTGTAGCATTATAAGATGACCCCTCACTAAATATCAAGGTACAAGTGTTCTCCCTGAGTATGCACCGTTGCTATAGTTCCTAGTGCCGAGACACCACGTGATGATCGGGTGTGATAAGCTCTACGTTCACATGCAATGGGTGCAAGCCAGTTTTGCACGTGCAGAATACTCGAGTTAAACTTGACGAGCCTAGAATATGAAGATATGGCCTCCGAACAATGAGACTGAAAGGTCGAACGTGAATCATATAGTAGATATGATCAACATAGTGATGTTCACCATTGAAAACTACTCCATCTCACGTGATGATCGGACATGGTTTAGTTGATATGGATCACGTGATCATTTAGATGACTAGAGGGATGTCTATCTAAGTGGGAGTTCTTAAGTAATATGATTAATTGAACTTTAATTTATCATGAACTTAGTTCTGATAGTTTTTGCATATCTATGTTGTAGATCAATAGCTCGTGTATAGCTCCCCTATTTTATTTTTATATGTTCCTAGAGAAAAATAAGTTGAAATATGATAGTAGCAATGATGAGAACTGGGTCCATGTGATCTGAGGATTATCCTCGTTGTTGCACAGACGAATTAGGTCCTTGATGCACCGCTAGGTGACAGACCTATTGTAGGAGCAGATGCAGACGTTATGAACGTTTGGCAAGCTCGGTATGATGACTACTTGATAGTTTGGTGCGCCATGCTTTATGTCTTAGAACCGGGACTTCAAAAACGTTTTAAACGCCAAGGAGCATATAAGATGTTCCAAGAGCTGAAATTGGTATTTCAGACTCATGCCCGAGTCGAGAGGTATGAGACCTCTGACAAGTATTTTGCCTACAAGATGGTGGAGAATAGCTCAACCAGTGAGCATGTACTCAGAATGTCTGAGTACTACAATCGCTTGAATCAAGTGGGAGTTAATCTTCTAGATAAGATAGTGATTGACAAAGTTCTCTAGTCACTATCACCAAGTTACTGGAACTTCGTGATGAACTATAATATGCAAGGGATGACGAAAACATTTCCCCGAGCTTTTCACAATGCTGAAATCAGCGAAGGTAGAAATCAAGAAAAGCATCAAGTGTCGATGGTTGACAAGACCACTAGTTTCAAGTATAAGGGCAAGGGAAAGAAAGGGTACTTCAAGAAGAATGGCAAGCAAGTTGCCACTCCCGTGAAGAAGCCCAAAACTAGACCTAAGCCTGAAACTGAGTGCTTCTACTACAAAGAAAATGGTCACTAGAAGCGAAACTGCCCCAAATACTTGGCGGATAAGAAGGATGGCAAAGTGAACAAAAGCATATATGATATACATGTTATTGATGTGTACTTTACTGGTGTTCATAGTAGCCCCTAGGTATTTGATACCGGTTTAGTTGCTATGATTAGTAACTCGAAACAAGAGTTACAAAATGAACAAAGACTAGTTGAGGGCGAAGTGACGATATGCGTTGGAAATGATTCCAAGGTTGATAAGATCACCATCGCCTATTCCTTCTACCTTCGGGATTAGTATTGGAACTAAATAAATGTTATTTGGTGTTTGAGTTGAGCGTAAATATGATCGGATCATGTTTATGGTGATATAGTTATTCATTTAAGTCAGAGAATAATTGTTGTTCTGTTTACATGAATAAAACCTTCTATGGTCTTACATCCAATGTAAATGGTTTACTGAATCTCGATCATAGTGATACACATAATATTGATGCCAAAAGATGCAAAGTTAATAATGATAGTGCTACTTATTTGTGGCACTGCCATTTAGGTCATATTGGTGTAAAGCACATGAAGAAACTCCATGTTGATGGGCTTTTGGAATCACTTGATGCTTGCAAACCATGCATCATGGGCAAGATGACTAAAACTCTGTTCTCCGGAACAATGGAGCGAGCCACTGACTTATTGGAAATAATACATACTGATGTATGTGATCCAATGAGTGTTGAGGCTCGCGGTGATACAGTTATTTTCTGACCTTCACCGATGATTTGAGCAGATATGGGTATATCTACTTAATGAAACACAAGTCTGAAACATTTGGAAAATTCGGAGTTTTTCAAAGAAAGACCTCGGTGAAGCTGCTTACATATTGAGCATCAAGATCTATAGATATAGATCAAGACGCTTGTTAAGTTTTTCAATGTGTAAATACCTTGACAAGTTTTTGATGTAGTTCAAAAGGGAACAGTCAAAGAAGGAGTTCTTGCCTGTGTTGCAAGGTGTGAAGTTGAGTAAAGACTCGAAACCCGACCATGCCAGAAAATGGTAAGATAATGAAAGTCATTCCTTATGCCTCAGCCATAGGTTCTATAAAGTATGCTATGATGTGTACCACACTTATTGTGTACCTCACCATGAGTTTGGCAAGAGGGTACAATAGTGATCCACGAGTGGATCACTGGACAACAGTCAAAATTATCCTTAGTGGAATAAGGACATGTTTCTCGATTATGGAGGTGACAAAAAGTTCGTCGTAAAGGGTTACATCGATGCAAGCTTTGACACTGATCCGGATGACTCTAAGTCTCAATCTGGATACATATTGAACGCGGGAGAAATTAGCTAGAGTAGCTCCATGCAGAGCATTGTAGACATAGAAAATTTGCAAAATTCATACGGCTCTGAATGTGGCAGCCCCGTTGACTAAAGTTCTCTCACAAGCAAAACATGGTCACACCTTAGTACTCTTTGGGTGTTAATCACATAGCAATGTGAACTAGATTATTGACTATAGTAAACCATTTGGGTGTTAGTCACATGGAGATATCAACTAATCACATAAAGATGTGAACTATTGGTGTTAAATCACATGACGATGTGAACTAGATTATTGACTCTAGTGCAAGTGGGAGACTGAAGGAAATATGCCCTAGAGGCAATAATAAAGTTGTTATTTGTATTTCCTTACATCATGATAAATGTTTATTATTCATGCTAGAATTGTATTAACCGGAAACTTAGTACATATGTGAATACATAGACAAAACAGAGTGTCCCTAGTATGTCTCTACTTGACTAGCTCGTTAACCAAAGATGGTTAAGTTTCCTAACCATAGACATGTGTTGTCATTTGATGAACGAGGGCACATCATTAGGAGAATGATGTGATGGACAAGACCCATCTGTTAACTTAGCATGTTGATTGTTTCAGTTTTTCTGCTATTGCTTTCTTCATGACTTATACATGTTCCTCAGACTATGAGATTATGCAACTCCCGAATACCGTAGGAACACCTTGTGTGCTATTAAACGTCACAACATAACTGGGTGATTATAAAGATGCTCTACAGGTGTCTCCGATGGTGTTTGTTTGGTTGGCATAGATCTAGATTAGGATTTGTCACTTCGAGTATCGGAGAGGTATCTCTAGGCCCTCTCGGTAATGCACTGTAACACCCCGTATGTAACCTGTCATATTTGTATTCCAACTCTTGCCGTTTCCGGCACAAAGTTATGATATTTCCTCGTTGTCGGGTTTTTGTCTTCGTATTGTTTTGTCTTTGTCATGCATCTCATATCATGTCATCATGTGCATCGCATTTGCATATGTGTTCGTCTCATGCATCCGAGCATTTTCCCCGTTTTCCGTTTTGCATTCTGGCGCTCCTATGTCGTCCGGTGTCCCTTTTACCTCTTTTCATGTGCAGGTATTAAACGTTCTCAGATTGGACCGAGACTTGCCAAGCAGCTTTGGTTTACTACCGGTAGACCGCTTGTCAAGTTTCGTGCCATTTGGACTTCGTTTGATACTCCAACGGTTAACGGAGGAGCCGAAAAGGCCTCGTGTGTATTGCAGCCCAACACCCCTCCAAAGTGGCCCAAAACCCACCAAAACCACCTCCATCATCTAGGTCGTTCGATCATGATCGCGTGGCCAAAAACCATGCTCAATTTGGAGCCTCCTAGCTCCTCTTACCTATAAAAAGGCACTCCCCCCGAAATTTTCGGATCATTCCAACCCTAGACCTAGCCCCGCTCCTCTCCACGCGCCGGACGTGTCCGGTCCGTGCCAGACATCGCCACCACTGCCAATCACGCGCCGCCACCTGTCGCCACCGCCTCCTCCCACCGCGCGGCCCGCCGGAGCCCGAACCAGGCCCCCGCGGCCCATCTCCGCCGACCCCGCGCCCGATCGCCTCGCCGTCGTCCCGACTCCGTCGCGCCGCCCGCGCCTCGCCCCGCCGCCGTCCGCGCCCGTCGGCGCTGCCCAGCTTCTCCCGCGTGGGTGTAGGCCGTCGCCACCATCCACGCCTGCCGGCGACGCTGTTCCCCGCCGCATCCGCGCCACCGCGCCCGACACCGCCTCAGACTTCAACCCTCCTCGCCGGCGACAACCCCCTCGCCGGACCACCTCTACTCCGGCAAGGCTTCTTCCTCTCCGGTGAGTTCTTCGTTCCGATGAACCTCGGAGTGCGTGCCCAATCTGGATCTGGATCTGGGAGGTTGACTTTTGCCCTAACCCTAGCATTTTTATGCATTCTTCATCATGCGATATCTCTGCATCCTTGGCTCCGTTTCGGGCATGTAGCATATCAAATTATTCGTCTCGACGAGTACTTCGTTTCATTCCATTGCACCATGTCCATTTGAGCTCATCTTGATGCCCTAAATGCTGTTGTAAGAGTGCTAGTTTATGTTAGTTTTAGATTATTATCAGCAATTGGACATTTGTCATTTTTGCCATGTTTATTGTGTGCCTCCTATGAACTTGAGCCCTACATGAGTTTTGAAGTATGCCATGCCATCTTTACAGGGGTGTATGCCATGTATTTTTGTGATCTCTGTGGTGACTAGAACAAGCATGCAAAGTAGCCCTCGTAATGTTGCTGATTTCAGGGACTTAGAAATCTTCCAAGTCTTTGTCCTGTCAATATTTTTATGGCATGTATTCATGTTGATACAGAGTGGTCCATGCCTCTTTGGAGCATGATCAGTAAGGATGTTTTGTAGATATTGTTGTGCTCTATCCATCCATGTCTTTGTTTGCAATTATGGAGCACCCTAGCTTGACTCAATCGAGGTCTACTTTTGCTATAAAATGTTCCTGGCAGATTGTTTACGTGTTAAGCATTTTTGCCTAGGTTGTTGTAGTTGATCCATGCATGCTATGTTGTTGTTCTTGCCATGTTTAGCTTCTATGCCATGTCTACTTGCTGGGTGTATGCTTAGTTTGTCATGCAATGCCTTGTGGTGAGTGCATCGAGCTCGTAAACATGCCTACTTGATATTTGTTTTTGCCATGCTCTAGTTTTCTACTAAGTCCGAATCTGTTAACGTTAATTGCTATGTTCACATGGTTGCCATTGTATTTTTTGATCACTTTTGGCTTATGGGCAGTAAGGGACTCTTGTGGTATGATTTGAGTAGCTTCATGCCATGCCTTGCTTTGCCATGATATATTTTTGTAGCATGTTGTTATTGTGCTCTAAACGTTGCTTCCCGATGTTAAATTCCTGACATGTTATTATTTTCACTAAGTCTGTAACCTGATATCGTTTGCACTTTTGCCATGCTTGTTTGAACCTATTATTGAGTGACTTAGCCGTAGCTCAGTGTTCATCTTTTGTCAAGCATCTTGAGTGGATCCCTGCCATGTATTTTGTTGTTATGCTAGAGTGCAATAGCTTGTTGTTCTTGATGCATTTAGATGGCCTCGTGCTATTAATCGCAGATCGGTGCCATTATTGTTTTGCTTGCAATTTGCAAACCGTGCTTCCGTTTCCGGTGATCTTTATATCGTTTTCGACCGAAATCAACTCATCTTTCTAGTGGCACTCTTGGTTTTCCAAGTTGAGGCCAGGTTCAATCTTTCCTTTCTGAAACATGCATATGCATCGCATATCGCATCCCGCATATCATGCCATGTTTTGCATCATTATTGCTTGTGCATTGCACGTGGTTGATTGTGTCTCCCTTTGCTTTTGTTCTTGCTTGGGTAGAGCTGGGAGACGAGTACGTGATCGAAGAACCCGTTGAGTACGCTTACGAGGATCAAGCTAACATCAAGTCGGAGAGCTTTGCAGGCAAGATGACCATACCCTCGAAATCACTTCTATCTTTGCCTGCTAGATGCTCGCTCTTTTGCTATGCCTATGCTATGATACCTACCACTTGCTTATCATGCCTCCCATATTGCCATGTCAAACCTCTAACCCACCTTGTCCTAGCAAACCGTTGTTTGGCTATGTTACCACTTTGCTTAGCCCCTCTTATAGCGTTGCTAGTTGCAGGTGAAGATTGGAGTTTGTTCCTTGTTGGAACATGTTTATTGTTGGGATATCATTATTATATCTTGTCTATTTTAATGCATCTATACACTTGGTAAAGGGTGGAAGGCTCGGCCTTATGCCTGGTGTTTTGTTCCACTCTTGCCGCCCTAGTTTCCGTCATCCCAGTGTTATGTTCCTTGATTTTGCGTTCCTTACATGGTTGGGTTATAATGGGAACCCCTTAACAGTTCGCCTTAAATAAAACTCCTCCAGCAATGCCCAACATTGGTTTTACCATTTGCCACCTAGCCTCTTTTTCCCTTGTGTTTTCCGAAGCCCGAGGGTCATCTTTATTTAAACCCCCGGGCCAGTGCTCCTTTGAGTGTTGGTCCAAACTAGAGCCCCTTGCAGTGCCACCTCAGGGAAACTCGAGGGCTGGTTTTAGTTGTATGGATTGCTTATCGGGTGTGCCCTGAGAATGAGATATGTCCAGCTCCTATCGGGATTTGTCGGCACATTCGGGTGGCTTTGCTGGACTTGTTTTACCATTGTCGAGATGTCTTGTAACCGGGATTGCGAGTCTGATCGGGTTGTCTTGGGAGAAGGACTATCCTTTGTTGACCATGAGAGCTTGTGATGGGCTAAGTTGGGACACCCCTGTAGGGATTTGAACTTTTGAAAGCCGTGCCCGCGGTTATGGGCAGATGGGAATTTGTTAATGTCCGGTTGTAGAAAACCTTAATCTTAAACTTAAATAAAATGAATCAACAGAGTGTGTGGCCGTGATGGTCTCTTTTTGGCAGAGTCCGGGAAGAAAACACAGTCTCGTGTTATGCTTGCACGTAGGTTGTTCTAGGATCACTTCTTGATCATAGTTGCTCGAACGTGCCTTTGCCTACTCTTCTTGCTCTCATTTGCGTATGTTAGCCACCATATATGCTAGTGCTTGCTGCAGCTCCACCTCATACCTTTTACCCTTCCTATAAGCTTAAATAGTCTTGATCGCGAGGGAGTGAGATTGCTGAGTCCCCGTGGCTCACAGATTACTTCCAAAACCAGATGCAGGGACTGATGATACCACTCCAGGAGATTCGACTGAGCTCAAGTGGGAGTTCGATGAGGACTCAGGACGATACTACGTTTCTTTTGGGGTTTTCTTTATTTTGGTTCCGTAGTCGGACTTTGTTGGGGCGATCAAGGACTTTGTTGCATTTTGGGGTTTTCTTTGTTTTGGTTCCGTAGTCGAACCTTGATTGTATCTGGATGTCACAGCCCTAGAGTTTGCTTGTAACTAGTGGCTTTGCATCCATGCACCATGTTTAAATTTCATGAAACTTGAAATGGAGAGTTGGAAGATAAAAGGCTTTGCCGAATTGGTTCTTTCTGAAGGGATATCTTTGTGTTTGTGTGTGTACTGAAGAAAGATGATATCTTCACCAATTGGTCCTTGTGCTCAGTTGTTGGATCTATTGCCTTGTCAAAACTTTGACTTGAGTATGGGCTATCGTCAAGTCAAATCAGAACCAAGGATGTTCGTAATGTTGTCTTACCGTGGTTGATCCCTCGAGCATACACCATTACATCTTTTGGTCTGACCAATACTATCATCGTGCTCACTTGATGGTGGAAGTCCAGTGATATGGAAATTCCGGTGAGTTGTTGTTGAGCCCATCAATAGCATTTTGTCTCCCCCATGATTCATGTTGAACATCAACCTAGTGTTGGAAACTTTATAAGCAATGCCTTCGTGTTCCGTTCATGAAGCTTATGCTTGGATGGAAGAAGTGACTTCCTCGAATTCATGTGCATTTGGTGGAAGTTGCCGCCGTGAGTTGGAGAAAGATTGTTTTTGTTTCCCCTGGCACCATGCCAAGTCAGTTATGCAGGTGTGAATGTATTCTATGGTTTGGTAGATTAATTACCTCCACTCCATATGTATTCCCCAGCACACCAAGCTACTGATTGACTTGTTCAAGGCAAAGAACTCTACACTTGGGATCTAATCCATGGACTTGCGTAAAGACTTTGAAATCCTTGATGGTGGTTCCCCACCTGAACTCGATAGTGTTTTACTATAAGACTACTACGTGGTCATGCTCGTCTTGGATAGCTTGTTCACAGGTTTGTAGCAGAACCAGCTCATGTTTTGGAGCTTGCTATCGCAGTTCATTCCCCGAGATTCTTGCAACACCATCTCGTCAAATTGTGTTGCAAACTCTCATTTTCTTTCTAGACTGGATGGGTCTGGAATATCCTAGCACCAACCAGGTCTAAATCTCAGGCAGATGTGATGGTTGGAACGTACTCCAAGAACTATAATGTTGGTCTCTCTGTAACCAGTAACGTGGATGTCGTGGCCAACACACCTAGTCGGAAGGCCTATTATGGTAGTATCTTGGTTGAAGAAGTTGATCACCTCCCCATCAGGATCTCGCAGGATCTGCCTCCATAGTTATTCCTTATGGGTTCTTGAGCTTCCGAAGTCCAACCTTTTACTTGATGTTCTAGATATCAAACCATATCTATAAATGGATTACGCTAGCACATCAAGGAGAACATTAGAAGCGGAGTGTTAAATGTCTCTCGGTCGATCGTCTAGATTATGTTCCCTTAGCCTCGCTAAGGGAAGATCTGAGAAGGTGTTATCTTCCTTTGTATCCGCATCATCCATCACTAGTCATCATGGTGTTATGTCGTGTTGCCAGGATCCTTGCCACGGATGTTGGTAGAACCTTGATGACTATGGAAATGCTCAAGTTCTTGAGAGCACACGTAAGCAAAATCATCCCTTGCATTGTCTTCAACAAGGTAGTCCACATCATCCATCCTAGTCCGAGTATGCCATCTCTTCGAGTTATCTCAAACAATCAATTGTAAATTGCCTTAAGCTGGTATGAAGAGTTTCAATGATTTATGGATCAAAATTAATTCTTTTTGCCACTTAAGGGAACAGTTCAACGAGTCACCTTCTCCAAGGTGCCCTGTTATGGGTTCATGACAATTATCTCCTCGCAACCTTGAAACCTTGCACCACCTTACCCAAGTGTGCAATTACTACAAACCAACTTGAATCCTCGTCGTCTGATTTCCATCACCTTGATGTGAAATTTGTGTCTAAATTGGAGAGATGTTCCTATGTCTCACTCCATGAGTTGATCCTGAGTTGTTCGATCTTCGAGAAATTGATCCTTCTGGAGTTTTCCCTTTCCTCTCATTGTCATGTTAGTTGGAGTTCTCAGAGCAAGACATTGAGACAAAGATGGTGATCGTGTCAACGTTCTTATGAAGTGCAACCTGGATCGTGAAGACCGTGTTAGTTTGTGTCCCCTCCGTTCCCTTACCTCACGTCTTGAATCTCGGGACGAGATTCCTGTTTAGTGGGGGTGAGTTGTCACAGCCCTAGAGTTTGCTTGTAACTAGTGGCTTTGCATCCATGCACCATGTGTAAATTTCATGAAACTTGAAATGGGGATTGTTGAAACCCTAGCACCAAATGAATTCAACTAGGTTCAATAAAAAAAAATATATTTTCAATGATCCCAATTGCCCTTTAGAAAAGTTCATATTTTTTGTTAAAGGTGAAAACCTCTGCCAAAAATCATGCACATATTTCTAGGCCATTCTGGATTTTTGAATTAAATCTTATTGTATTTGAATTTGGGCACTTAAATACTATAAAATATTTAAAATGTCCAAATAATTCTAAACTGAAATGTTCCATGTTGGATATATTCCAAACACTTACCATGAGCAGTTTCGTGATTTTTGAGTGTGCCTAAGTATTTTTAATAAAGCCAAACACAATTACAAAAAATAGAAAAGAGAAATAAAAATAGGAAAGAATAGAGGCTAACCTGGGCCACCTACCTGCAGCAGCAACCCAGCAGGCAGGCCCAGCCCACTGGCCCCTGCCAGTCACCTCCTACCTCCCGCCAGGAGGACAGGAGAGTGTGGCCGCGGCACGCTGGCACGCGCCTCGCCAGCTCCTGCTTGCCGCCGAGGGCCTGGACGCCTCCATGAGAGCCACGCCACCTCCCCGACACCCCTCTCACTTCTCCCTCGCTCTCTAGACCTTCCTTCCCCTCGCTTCTCTGTTCCCCCCATGGCCGAGCATGCCCACCGCCACCGACGCTGTTCGCCGCAGCCAGAGCCACTGCCCCGCCTCTCCGCCGTGTCTAGAAGAACAGCCCCGTCGCCCTACTCCTCCTCACCGAGCCGCGCGGGTCGGGAAGCCTGCATCGCCCTCTGCACCGCCATATTCGCCGCCTCTGCCCCGAGATCACCGGCGACCTTCCGACGTCACCAGCCCCTCCCCGAGCTCGCCGAGGCCCCCGTTGCAACCACTGTGAGCCCTCGGTCATTTCCCCCCTAACTCCGCCTCCGTTTGATTGCCGTAGCAGCCGCCCCCTTGCTAATAGCAGCCACCGCCGCACGGGCTCGTCGCCGGCGAAGCCCCGGTGACCATTTGGTCACGGGCGTGCACCCGTTGTGCTTGCCGCGACCCGTAGAGCACCCCCAGCGCCTCAGCTCGCTCGTTTGTGAGCAGCAGCGCCGAACCAAACCGCACCCAAGCTCCGGCCGCCGCTCACGAGCTCGCCGCCGTCGGTTCCGGCAACCACATGCCCGGCCACCACCACCGTTCGACGCGCGCCAGCAAGGGCTCTCCAACGATCCCAAGCACACCTCGAACCGAGCCCTGTGGGCGATTCCCGAGCACCTCCGCCTCGTCTATCCATGGCCGGCGGCCTAACTCCAGCGAAAACGCCATTAGGCACTAACCTAATGACCCCCTGGGTCCATGACAGGTGGGGCCAACCCCTGTTAAGTTTTGGATTAGTTTAAATCTAAACCTAATCAGCACAGTGACATGGAATGTGGGACCCTGTTTAGGACAAATCAAATGAATGGTATTTAAATAACCACATGTGGAGTTTGAATTTGAACTTGGGTTCAAACCAACTTCATTTAATTGTGTTGCTAGTTGCATTAGCTCAATCAACAACATATTTCCATGGGTAGGATCGAAAGTATGTCTAGAGGGGGTGATTAGACCACTTGACCAAATAAAAACTTAACCTTTTCCCAATTTTAGTTCTTGTCAGATTTTAGCTATTTTAGGACAAGTCAAGCAATCATCACACAATTCAAGCAAGCATGCAAAGAGTATATTGGCAGCGGAAAGTAAAGCATGCAACTTGCAAGAATGTAAAGGGAAGGGTTTGGAGAATTCAAACGCAATTGGAGACACGGATGTTTTTCCCGTGGTTCGGATAGGTGGTGCTATCCTACATCCACGTTGATGGAGACTTCAACCCACGAAGGGTAACGGTTGCGCGAGTCCACGGAGGGCTCCACCCACGAATGGTCCACGAAGAAGCAACCTTGTCTATCCCACCATGGCCATCACCCACGAAGGACTTGCCTCACTAGCGGTAGATCTTCACGAAGTAGGCAATCTCCTTGCCCTTACAAACTCCTTGGTTCAACTCCACAATCTTGTCAGAGGCTCCCAAGTGACACCTAGCCAATCTAGGAGACACCACTCTCCAAGAAGTAACAAATGGTGTGTTGATGATGAACTCCTTGCTCTTGTGCTTCAAATGATAGTCTCCCCAACACTCAATTCTCTCTCACAGGATTTGGATTTGGTGGAAAGAAGTTTTGAGTGGAAAGCAACTTGGGGAAGGCTAGAGATCAAGATTCATGTGGTAGGAATGGAATATCTTGGCCTCAACACATGAGTAGGTGGTTCTCTCGCAAAACATATGAGTTGGAAGTGTAGATGTGTTCTGATGGCTCTCTCCACGAGTGAAGAGGAGGTGGAGGCGTATATATAGCCTCCACACAAAATCCAACCGTTACACACAATTTACCAATCTCGGTGGGACCGAATCAACAAACTCGGTCGGACCGAAATAGTAAACCTAGTGAGTATTAGAGGTTTTCGGTGGGACTGACATGCAATTCGGTAGGACCGATATGGTTAGGGTTAGGGCATAACGTAATCTTGATGAGACCGATTACACAAACTCGGTGAGACCAATTTGGTAATAAGCTAATCAGAGGGTTGGTCAGGCAAACTCGGTGGGACTGATTCGCTCTTCTCGGTGAGACCGAAATTTTACGAAAAGGAAACAGTGAGTTTACATTGCAATCTCGGTGGGACCGATCCGATCTTTCGGTGCGACCGAAAAGTTACGAAAAGGAAACAGAGAAATTGCAATCCCATCTCGGTGAGACCGAGATCCCTATCGGTAGAACCGATTTTCTTAGGGTTTGGCAATGGCTATGACAAGTGAAACTCGGTGGCGCCGGGTTGAAACAATCGATAGTGCCGAGTTTGGCTTTGGGTTTAGGTCAAATGTGGATATGGGAAAGTAGCTGAGGATTTTGGAGCATATCATTAAGCACATGAAGCAAGAGGCTCATTAAGCAACACCTCATCCCTCCTTGATAGTATTGGCTTTTCCTATGGACTCAATGTGATCTTGGACCACTAAAATGTAAAATGAAGAGTCTTGAGCATATGAGTTAGAGCCAATCCTTTGTCCTTAGCATTTTGAGGGTTCCACTTTCACCATCCATGCCATGCCAACCATTGAGCTTTCCTGAAATGATCATCTTGGAATAGAATTAGCTCAATGAGCTATATGTTGTTATGAATTACCAAAACCACCTAGGGATAGTTGCACTTTCAATCTCCCCCTTTTTGGTAATTGATGACAACATATAGATCAAAGCTTCGACAAATAATAATAAGAATGAAATATATCGTTGCTTTGAGAAGTATGTGATAAGTAAGAGCTCCCGCTAAATTTGTGCATATTTAAAAGTTTCTTTGGACTGCAAATGCACAAAGAGTTAGAGTCATGGGTTACTCTTGGTGGAGCGCTCAAAAATATAAGAATGAAATACATGCACTCATCACCAAAGAAAGTGAATGATCACATAAGATAGATAAGATATATCAAGCATGCATAAGTGTAGCTTATGATCAAACACATGATCATCAATGTGTCACAAGCATATCAAAGTATCTCAACCAAAAGCAAACAAAGTTTGAAAAAAAACACCAAATAAAGCAAGAGAGAATAAAGGCAACACTCTCTCTCTCTCTCTCAAAGCCTATATAGTTACCAAAAAGTTCCTAGAAAAAGCATAGTGCTAGATCGACTCTCAGGCTTGATCTTCTGGTGGTGGTGGAGTCTGGATCACTCCAAGGACGAAGGCTTCTGTAGATGTGGTTGGAGCTGGAGCTGAAGTAGATGCTAGAGCTAGTTGGGCTGTTGCTGTGGCTGGAGCTGAGGTGGTGGCTCTGGTGTCAGGAACTGGCACTGCAGTCGACCTTTGAGCTCGTGGCACTCTGGCAAATGCATCAGTTGTAGTCTTCCCTCTCCTCTCCTGCATGTCATCTTGAAGTTGCTCCACTATAGATTGAATCTCTGTTACTTTGACATCCATGTCATAGAACTTTTGTTCTATGATCCTCTCTATGCTCACCTGATTCTGAGTGAGGGTGGCCAGTCATTTCTCAATCCTCAGTGTGGAAGCAATCAAGTAACTAAGCTGCTCTTGCTTGTTTTTCAGGAAATACTCAGATGCCTCCTCTTGAGTTGGCATCTTGGCAGCTTTATCCTTCCTTGCCTTCTCCTTCTGTGCTTGAGCATGAACTGATGATGAATCATCCTTGTTCATCACAACTTCATTATCTTCAAAATCTGGATGAATAGGAAAATGTTCCTTGTCCAATAGGTATATGCTTGTGCCCATCTTGGAGTTAATTAGCTCCTGGATCTAAGGGGCATAACCACAGCTCCTCTTCTGATCTACTGCAGTTCTTTTGATGGTCTCTACCATGAGGCTCATGACTTTGAATTTCTGTGGCACATCAAAGATATGAAGCAAGTTGATTGCATGGCCTCTGATCATCTTGTGATCACCTGACTTGGGCAACAGAGTGTGCCTCAAAATCCAATTGATAGTTGGTAACCCTGACAGAAGATAATGTACATACCCAAATTTGAAAGTATCAAGTGCCTTGTTTGGAATTTCCTTGTACATGTTGCACATAGAGTTGTGGTCCATCTTCTTCTTGGCATATATGTCTAAGTCATCCTCATGCTCCTCCAGGGCATTGATGAGCTGTGCCCACTCAACAAGTGTTGATTGGTACCTCGTACCTTCAGACATCCACACAATCCTTCCATCTAGATAGAAGTGTGCTGTGGAGTAGAACTGCATGATCAACTCTTCATTCCACTTTGTGAGCTTCTGCCCAACAAAGTCTGCTACTCCACAAGCCTTGAAGCTGTCTTGCACTGCAGGATAGTGCTCTTCATTGTCCTTGATGAACTGCCAATCTACCCATCTCATGTCACAAACAATGGGCTTCTTATCCAACAGGACTGTCTCATAGAAGTCCTGTTGTTCCTTAGTGTGGAACCTATAGTCAACAACAGTTCTTCTTCTTGTAGCACATGGATCTTCTGCTCTCCACTTTCTCAGCCCTGAGTCTCTTCTGTTTTTCATGTCCTCAGCCACAGGATGAGCATCATTGTGGTCTGGGATCTTGGGCTTTAGCTTCCTGAGAACTTGGCCTTCCTCTTCTTCTGCAGTGTCAGGCACTGGGGCCTTGTTCTTTTCAGCAGCTGGTATGCTCCTTGTGTTCCTCTTTGGAGCTGTCTTGGCCTTTGATGCAGCCTTGGGTGCTTCCTTGGGCTTGGATGTAGTAGCCCCTGATCTTATAGCAACATCCATCAGCTTTTGTGCCTTGGGTGCTGGTGCAGCAACCTCTTCTTCCTCTTCCTCTTCAGAATCTCTCATGATTGAGGATCTCCCAAGCACTCTAGCAGTGCTCTTTTTGATCCTCTCCTTCCTCTTCTTCCCTTCTGCAGCAGCCACTTTGGGTTCAGATCCCAAACGGACTTGAGTAGATGCTCTGGCCTTAGACATTGGAATTCTCTTTGCAGGAACCTTTTGCTTCATGCCTGGCTTGGTGGCAGCAGTAGTGCTATATTCCTTCTTCACCACTTTCTTGGAAGTGGCTTCTTCTTCTGCCACATAGTCCTTATCCTCTAATTCTGAGGTTCTTTTCTTCCTTTGTCTGGTGGCAGCTTTTGGCAAGTTACTAGGAGTGCTCCTGCTACCTTCATCTGAGGAACTGGAGGTACTAGTGCCCTCACTCATGTGCACTTGCTGCTCTGACAGGTTTTGGCTATCACTCTGATCTGACATGATGAACAAGCTGACTGCTGACCCTGTGAACAGTTTATAGATGAGGTAGAGTGGATGAGCATCACAAAATGCAGAGATATTTGCGAAAGAATGATTCAAAATCTTAGTTTTAGTTTCCCATAGAAATCATTTCGGATCTAGCAATTTTCAAACTCGGTGATACCGAAGCAGTTTTGGAACCTAAACTAGTGAACTCGGTCAGACCGAGTCACAGTTCGGTGGCACCGAGACTGCTAGGGTTTCACAAAGTTCCAAAATCGGTCACACCGATTAGTAATTCTCGGTCAGACCGAGTCTCACTTGTGCAATGGCATGAGCCAAATCGGTGGGACCAAGTTTTTCAACTTGGTGGGTCCGAGATGGTTTCGGCGGAAACCTAACCCTAAAGTTTTCGAATCAATCCTATTCTACGAACGCATTGACTGGATAGGAGTGTTTCAATCGTGGCTAGAAACAATAAGATCACAATGTGCTAGGAATCAGATTGGGGATAGCACAAAGATCGAGTCCATACCCTAGTTCGGCAGAGACTTGATACGGCGGCAACGGCGGGGTTGAATTCCGTTGACGGTGATGGAGACCAGCGACTGGAGGGAGCTGGTGGCGAGGAGACGATCCGGAGACCACGTTGGCAGAGCGAGCTATCGCGCGGGCGAAGGGGTTCGGAGAAATTTCCAAATTTTTGCCCGTGCCTATATATAGCCCGACCCTGTCGGTGTGACCGAGTGGAACAACTCGGTGGCACCGAGATGCAAAACTGTATACAGTTATTGCAACTCGGTGTGACCGAATGGTTCAAATCGGTTGCACCGAGATCGAAAATTCAGATCAACTTAATGATCTTGGTAGGACCGAAAGTATGATATCAGTCAGACCGAGAATCACAAAGAGGTTTTGGAAGTTTAAGTCTATGACGAATCGGGGACTCCGAGTGCTCCTCACACAGAGTGGTTCGAATCTGACTTGATCAAATTTTGTGATGTAGCATGAATAGAGTTTGAGACGAGAAAAGCATAGATAGCTAGAGGAGGTTCTTAGGCATTCTCGTCCATCCACTTGGCAAAAGGAAATAAAACCAAACAATCAAAACAACAAGTGGATGTCCTTGAATGAGTAAAATATGCAACCAACATGCTCACACAATAAAATGGCAATTGAAATATGTGACAAAGCATGCACAACCAATTCTAGCATCTATCAAGCAATTGGCGATGACTAGGTCATCTATATATGAGTATATTGACTTAGGAGTCAAGTGAGAACACTTGATCATAGGTCATACTCATCGTTTATGCTCAAGTGGGGTTACCACTTTTACATAAAGCATTGTTGTGTTCACATCTTTAGAGCTGCTTTAGCTCAAGTCTTAGAGTAAAGCTCCCCCTAGATGTGATATCCCCCCTAAGAGGGATGAACTAACCTTGGGTTTTGTTGATGATGACTTCATGTAGATGTTGAAGATGTGGATGCTCAATGTTGATGTAGATCACTTGGAGCTATCCATTTGAGTGAATTGCACTTTCAATACCTACATGGGTTAGTCCCACAAGGAACAAACAAGGATATCCATAGACATAGAGTGATGCACACACAAGATGATGTCCATGAAAACTTTTAGGTTACCTTGTCCCTTGTCTTACCAACAAGAGGGTTTGTGACTCCTTGAACTAGTGCAAGATGTGGAAGTTGATTGCACTTGCTCTTGCCAAAATGATAAGAGTGAAGTATGTTGGCGGAGTCACCCTCAAGAACTCTCTAGTTCTTCTTCTTCTTGATCCACACCATCTTGATGGGAATCCTTGGAGTTGTAGTCGTACTTGATGAAGTGGAACATGAAGTGGTCTTGGGAATCCACTTGACTAAGGTCTTAGGAGCTTCTTCAAATGCATCAATTTCCTCTTGAAGCTTGTCCTTGCCTTTTTGCTTGTAGTCTTGTGGTGAAAGATCATCTTGAGCTTGTGCCCCCTTGAAGGAAGTAGGATCATACTTCTCTTGTTGAGGAACAAACTTTGTCTTGGGGTATTGATCTTATTCCCACTCAACTCCATTGGCATTGAACTTTCGTTCAAAACCAACACCTTGATTCTTCCGGTGCCTTCCTTGCTTGCGCACAATTTCCTTGAATTGCTTACTCCCGGCAAGGCTTTTGTACACTCCTTTCTCTATAATTCCCTTCAATAAGCTATTTTCTTGCTCAAGTGTAACTTGGCTAGGAGAATCATTAGTGGAATCAAGAGAACTACTATCAGAAACAATATTGGATTTAGCATGATCATTGTTACTACTAGAGGAAGAATCTTTCTTGTTCTTGTTACTAGACTTGACTTGAGGCATGTAAGTGGATAAGAGTAAACGCTTGGCAATGTAAGAAGAACTTTTCTTGCGGTGATCATCATTGATTGCCTTTAAAAACGCATGCTCTTGCTCAAGATTGAGCTTTTCAAAGCGTAACTTCTCACGAGCTCTTAAAAGTTCTCGATGATCTTCGAAGATAGTTTCATGAGCTAACTTAAGAGTGTTTAGTTCTTTAGTTAGAGCCTCAATCTTCTCCTTATCATTGTCATTCGTTTTATCTTGATTAGCATGATTAGTTGACGTTTCATCATAGTATTCATCACTAGAGTTGTCAACAAGTAAATCATCATCACCTAACAAGTCATCTTCATCACTATTAAAATCAACATACTCAGGGTGTGTTACCTTAGGACCTTTGGCCATGAAGCATCTTCCAATTCCTTCATTTGGTGAGTCAAATATATCGTAGGAGTTGGTTGACACAAGTGCTAGACCGGCAACACCTTCATCTTGAGTATATTCGGAATCGGAGTGATAACTTCTCTTGGAGTGGTTGTCGAAGTCGGAGCCGGATACCCATTCACCAACATGAGCCTGATGTCTTCATTTTGTGTAGCTCCTTGATGATTTTTCCTTCCTTTCCGAATCCTTGCTTCTCCATGAGTGTCTTCGTTCATAACGATCATCTCTACTCCTTCTCTCTCTTGGTGGTGATTCTTCTCTTTTGCTTCTTCTTTTTGGAGAGTCTTCTCTTCTCTTGTAGGGAGCCGTACACTCATTGGAATAGTGTCCGGGTCTTCCACAATTGTAGCAGTTTCGCTCTCGACTAGAAGATCTTTTGTCATTGTAGGACCTTGACTTGGAGCTTCTACCTTTGCTTCTACTCTTGTAGAACTTGTTGAAGTTTTTCACCATTAAGATCAATTCTTCATTGAAGTTTTGTTTCTCACTTAATGATGTAGGGGCTTCACATGAGGCTTTGTAGGCACCACTTGATTTGTTGTGAAGTTCCTCTTTATCCTTAAGTGACATCTCATGAGCAACAATTCTTCCAATTACCTCCGTTGGCTTGAGATCTTTGTAATTGGGCATCATTTGGATCAATGTGCACATGGTATCATATTTTCCATCGAAGGCTCTTAGAATCTTCTTGGTGATGAATCTATCGGTCATCTCTTCACTTCCTAAGCCGGCAATCTCATTTGTGATGAGAGCAAGCCTAGAGTACATTTCAGCGACACCTTCACAATCCTTCATTTTGAACTTGTCAAGTTGACTTTGAAGCACATCCAATTTGGATTCCTTGACGGAGTCGGTACCTTCGTGCATATCAATCAAAGTGTCCCAAATTTCCTTTGCATTCTCAAGACGGCTGATTTTGTCGAATTCTTCGGGGCACAATCCGTTGAAGAGAATATCACAAGCTTGAGCATTATATTGCAACATCTTCAACTCATCCGCGGTAGCTTCATGGTTTGGTTCTCTCCCATCAAAGAAGTCACGTTGCAAACCAACACACACAATAGCCCAAACGGCGGGGTTATGTCCAAGAATATGCATTTTCATTTTATGCTTCCAACTAGCAAAATTAGTACCATCAAAGTAAGGACCTCTACGGTGATAATTTCCCTCGCTAGACGCCATACTCTCCTAGGTTTTGAAACCAAGGCTATGACCACCAAAAGCTATGGAAATCAAAGCAAATGGAGACCAAAGCTCTGATACCACTTGTAGGATCGAAAGTATGTCTAGAGGGGGGTGATTAGACTACTTGACCAAATAAAAACTTAACCTTTTCCCAATTTTAGTTCGTGTCAGATTTTAGCTATTTTAGGACAAGTCAAGCAATCATCACACAATTCAAGCAAGATTGCAAAGAGTATATTGGCTGCGGAAAGTAAAGCATGCAACTTGCAAGAATGTAAAGGGACGGGTTTGGAGAATTCAAACGCAATTGGAGACATGGATGTTTTTCCCGTGGTTCGGATAGGTGGTGCTATCCTACATCCACGTTGATGGAGACTTCAACCCACGAAGGGTAACGGTTGCGCGAGTCCACGGAGGGCTCCACCCACGAAGCGTCCACGAAGAAGCAACCTTGTCTATCCCACCATGGCCATCGCCCACGAAGGACTTGCCTCACTAGCGGTAGATCTTCACGAAGTAGGCGATCTCCTTGCCCTTACAAACTCCTTGGTTCAACTCCACAATCTTGTCGGAGGCTCCCAAGTGACACCTAGCCAATCTAGGAGACACCACTCTTCAAGAAGTAACAAATGGTGTGTTGATGAAGAACTCCTTGCCCTTGTGCTTCAAATGATAGTCTCCCCAACACTCAATTCTCTCTCATAGGATTTGGATTTGGTGGACAGAAGATTTGAGTGGAAAGCAACTTGGGGAAGGCTAGAGATCAAGATTCATCTGGTAGGAATGGAATATCTTAGACTCAACACATGAGTAGGTGGTTCTCTCTCAAAACATATGAGTTGGAAGTGTAGATGTGTTCTGATGGCTCTCTCCACGAGTGAAGAGGAGGTGGAGGGGTATATATAGCCTCCACACAAAATCCAACAGTTACACACAATTTACCAATCTCGGTGGGACCGAATCAACAAACTCGGTCGGACCGAAATAGTAAACCTAGTGACCGTTAGAGGTTTTCCGTGGGACTGACATGCAATTCGGTAGGAACGATGTGGTTAGGTTTAGGGCATAACATAATCTCGATGAGACCGATTACACAAACTCGGTGAGACCGATTTGGTAATAAGCTAATCAGAGGGTTGGTCAGGCAAACTCGGTGGGAGCGATTCGCTCTTCTCGGTGAGACCGAAATGTTACGAAAAGGAAACAGTGAGTTTACATTGCAATCTTGGTGGACCGATCCGCTCTTTTGGTGAGACCGAAAAGTTACGAAAAGGAAACAGAGAAATTGCAATCCCATCTCGGTGAGACCGAGATCCCTATCGGTAGAACCGATTTGCTTAGGGTGTGGCAATGGCTATGACAAGTGAAACTCGATGGCGCCGGGTTGAAAGAATCGGTAGGGCCGAGTTTGGCTTTGGGTTTAGGTCAAATGTGGATATGGGAAAGTAGCTGAGGATTTTGGAGCATATCATTAAGTACATGAAGCAAGAGGCTCATTAAGCAACACCTCATCCCTCCTTGATAGTATTGGTTTTTCCTATGGACTCAATGTGATCTTGGACCACTAAAATGTAAAATGAAGAGTCTTGAGCATATGAGCTAGAGCCAATCCTTTGTCCTTTGCATTTTGAGGGTTCTACTTTCACCATCCATGCCATGCCAATCTTTGAGCTTTCTTGAAATGATCATCTTGGAATAGCATTAGCTCAGTGAGCTATATGTTGTTATGAATTACCAAAACCACCTACGGGTAGTTGCACTTTCACCATGTCATTGTCATGCATCATGTTGTGCATTGCATTGATTGTGTTCCTTCTCTGTTGCTGGTGGTTGTCCCCTCTCGACAGACGTTGTACCGACGCTGTGATCATTGACACTGATGAAGACCCAATGATATCTTCAGAAGTGCCAGGCAAGCAAAACCTCCTTGTGCATTCTGATACAATCCCACTCCCCCGCTCCTGCTCTCTTTTACCGCATTAGGACAACACGATTCCTCTATTACTTGCCACGGTAGTTGAACCCCTTGTCCTCTGCATGACCTGTCATTGCCATAGTAAATAGATGAAACCCACTAGCATGAGTAGTAGTTGTTTGAGCCCTGATGTGCCTACTCATTCATGCTTGTTTGTCATGCCTGCTACTGCTTAGAGTTGAGTCAGGTCTGATTCATCGGGGATGAATCGGAGGTGTGTAAACATGTCCTACTGTTGAGAGCTCAGTCTGTGAACATGATTTGGTAAAGGTAGCGGTGAGAGGCCATGTAGGAGTACATGGTGGGTTGTCTCATTGAAGCCGTCCTTAGGGTCTGAGTTCTCTGTTTGTGATCCATGAAACAGTTACTACCACGCATTGGGCCCGAAACCAATGGACCCTCTAGGCTTCTTGATCACCCTTGTCCTCTGTCCAAGAGTTGCAACTAGTCTTTGGGGTTTATAGGATATGTGTTGGCGGCCGTGCGTAGCGCTGACCCTAGGGGTGGGCTATGATGCGGTAGATACACCGTGGCCCGGTGTACCGGGCGCCCGTTTGGTGTCTTGGGAACCCTGTTCACATCATTCGGGGCCGTATGTGCAAACCTCGGCCGGACTCCCTGCGGATGGAACCTGGATAGGCGATAAACCTGGACTAGAGACTTGAGTGTTTAGGTAGGTCGTGGCCGACACCCTCGTTGGGCTTCCGCTTGAAGGTTGCCGAGTACATGCCGTGTAAATGGCGGTAACTAGTGAGAGAGTGTGTGAAGAAGTACACCCCTGCAGGGTTAACATCATCTATTCGAATAGCCGTGTCCACGGTAATGGACTTCTGGGTTGCCTATAACAGTTCATAGACAAGTGAAAGTGGATACTCTAAAACTCGCAAGATAAGTGTGAGTGCGATGGATGGCCTTCTCGTAGGGAGACAAGAGTGGATCCATAGTGGTGTATTGAATGGTGAATATGTGGACTCGTGTGTGCCACCTTGAAAGATTTTCTTGCAATCGTAGTTCGGGTTAGCCATTGAGTCAAAGATGGCTTGCTGCAGTTAAACTCCACCACCCCCCCCCCTTGCTGATACCGATGCATATGTAGTCTAGTTCTGATGTAAGTCTTGTTGAGTACCTTTTTACTCACGTTTGCTTAATTTATGTTTTGCAGAGAGATTTCAGTCTCGCTAGTAGTTCCGCGTGGACTTCGACGTTTAGCTTGATACCTCAGCTACGATGTTGTGCCCTCGGCAGGATCTGGTAGATAGTCAGGCTTCTTAGCCTTTTCATTTGTAGATGTCTGTTCTCAGACATGTTAAGATTCCGCATGTGTTTTGACTTGTATGCTATGATTGTTGGGTCATGAGACCCATGTTTGTAATATCTCGCTCCTCGGAGCCTAATGAATAAATACTTGAGTTGTAGAGTTATGTTGTGATGCCATGTTGTATTTACACATATCGAGCATATTGTGTGTATGATTGAAAAGCTTGGTATGTGTGGGATCGGACAATCTAGTTGTTTATCCTTGGCAGTCTCTCTTATGGGGAAATGTATTCTAGTGCTTCCATGAGCCATAGTAGTCTGCTACAGCCCGGTTCACCGGAGTCCTGTTAGCCCAGCACTACTGCTCAGGACACTTGACTGGCCGGCATGTGTTTCACTTCGTTCCTGTGTCTGTCCCTTCGGGGAAATGTCACGCGGTGACATCCGAAGTCTTGCCTAGCCTGCTATAGCCCGGGTTCCCGGAGTCCTGTTAGCTAGTGCTACAGCCCGGATTCACACGCTGCTGACCGACACGCTCGATGTGATTCATGTATGCCTGTTCCCATAGGTTAGTGCCGCTTTGGTTCACGACTAGCCATGTCGGCCCGGGTTCTCTGTCATATGGATGCTAGCGATACTATCATATATGTGAGCCGAAAGGCGCAAACGGTCCTGGACCGTGGTAAGGAGACACCTGTGGGAATACCGTGCGTGAGGCCGCAAAGTGATATGAGGTGTTACCGGCTAGGTCGACGTGACTTGGAATCGGGGTCCTGACACTGGATGAATGTAATGATATTTATGCTATTGTGTGACGTGGCGATTGTAAGCCAACTATGTACCTCTTTTCATTATTCATTACATGGGTTGTGTGGAGATTACCCCACTTGTGACATTGCTTAGAATGCGGTTATGCCTCTAAGTCGTGCTTCGACACGTGGGAGATATAGTCGCATTGTGGGCGTTACAAGTTGGTAATCAGAGCCTCCCCCGACTTAGGAGCCCCCCTGCTTGATCAAATCGCTGGCGTTGTTGAGTCTAGAAAAATGTTTTGAGTCATTTAGGATTATATATATCGGAGAGTAGGATTCTTTTTACTCCTCAGTCCCTTCATCACTCTGGTGAGGCATCCTGATGTAGAGTTTTGACTCTTCTCTTATCAAATTTCACTAAAAAAATTTAGGATCACACGGGTATCTTGGAATCGTTCCGATGGCTTTGTGACGAGAACATTGTTCTTGGTGCCTCCTGACATTTAGGGGTTGTGGCAGTGTCCCGGGGAGTTGAGATCCGAGGTGTTGTCGTCACAATTTTATCGTTGCAGTTCTGGAATACTTGAGTTTCGCCGACATCGAAAATCTCTTTTATGCAGTTCTTGGTGAGATAACCTCGACACCACCCAGTACTGGGGCGGGAGTTCAGGAGTATCGGCATAACTCGTATAACGGATGCTTTTCGAAGGTTGAGGTAAATGATATCTGAAGGTTTCTTAGTTATGTGTTGAAGGATGGATACAGCTGGATGTAGGATTTGCTAGCTTTGGGTGAGATATTATGCTTCCCCTATATCCCCAACACCTGATTGCATAACCGAAAGGTGTTGGAAATATGCCCTAGAGGCAATAATAAATTGGTTATTATTATATTTCCTTGTTCATGATAATCGTTTATTATCCATGCTAGAATTGTATTGATAGTAAACTCAGATACATGTGTGGATACATAGACAACACCATGTCCCTAGTAAGCCTCAAGTTGACTAGCTCATTGATCAACAGATGGTTACAGTTTCCTGACCATAGACATTGGATGTCGTTGATAACGGGATCACATCATTAGGAGAATGATGTGATGGACAAGACCCAATCCTAAGTCTAGCACAAAGATCGTGTAGTTCGTATGCTAAAGCTTTTCTAATGTCAAGTATCATTTCCTCAAACCATGAGATTGTGCAACTCCCGGATACAGTAGGAGTGCTTTGGGTATGCCAAACGTCACAACGTAACTGGGTGGCTATAAAAGTACACTACAGGTATCTCCGAAAGTGTCTGTTGGGTTGTCACGAATCGATACTGGGATTTGTCACTCCGTGTAAACGGAGAGGTATCTCTGGGCCCACTCGGTAGGACATCATCATAATGTGCACAATATGATCAAGGAGTTGATCACGGGATGATGTGTTACGGAACGAGTAAAGAGACTTGCCAGTAACGAGATTGAACAAGGTATCAGGATACCGACGATCGAATCTCGGGCAAGTATTGTACCGATAGACAAAGGGAATTGTATACGGGATTGACTGAATCCTTGACATCGTGGTTCATCCGATGAGATCATCGTGGAGCACGTGGGAGCCAACATGGGTATCCAGATCCCGCTGTTGGTTATTGGCCGGAGAGTTTTCTCGGCCATGTCTGCATGACTCCCGAACCCGTAGGGTCTACACACTCAAGGTTCGATGACGCTAGGGTTACAGGGAAGTATGTAAGCGGTTACTGAATGTTGTTCGGAGTCTCGGATGAGATCCCGGACGTCACGAGGAGTTCCGGAATGGTCCGGAGGTAAAGATTGATATATAGGAAGTATGTTTTGGCCACCGGAAGTGTTCCGGGCATCACCGGTAGTGTACCGGGACCACCGGAGGGGTCCGGGGGTCCACCAGGTGGGGCCACCAGCCCCGGAGGCCTACATGGGCCAATAGTGGGAAGGGACCAGCCCCTAGGTGGGCTGGGGCGCCTCCCACCAAGGCCCAAGGCACCTCCAAGAGGGGAGGGGGGCAAACCCTAGGGCAGATGGGCCCTAAGGCCCACCTCAGGTGCGCCTCCCACTCTCCCCCTTGTGGCCGCCACCCTAGATGGGATCTAGGGCTGCCGCCACCCCTAGGGAGGAAACCCTAGGTGGGGGCGCAGCCCTCCCTCTCCCCCTATATATAGTGGAGGCTAAGGGGTAGCCCAACACACGATTCAATCTCCCTGTTGGAGCAGCCCTACCCCTCTCCCTCCTCGTCTCTCGTAGTGCTTGGCGAAGCCCTGCTGGAGTCCCATGCTCCTCCACCACCACCACGCTGTCGTGCTGCTGCTGGATGGAGTCTTCCCCAACCTCTCCTTCTCCCCTTGCTGGATCAAGGCGTAGGAGACGTCACCGGGCTGTACGTGTGTTGAACGCGGAGGTGCCGTCCGTTCGGCACTAGGATCATCGGTGATTTGGATCACGACGAGTATGACTCCATCAACCCCGTTCACTTGAACGCTTCCGCTTAGCGATCTACAAAGGTATGTAGATGCACTCTCCTTCCCCTCGTTGCTAGATTACTCCATAGATTGATCTTGGTGATGCGTAGAAAATTTTGAATTTCTGCTACGACCCCAAATAGTGGCATCATGAGCTAGGTCTATGCGTAGTTACTATGCACGAGAAGAACACAAAGTAGTTGTGGGCGTCGATATTGTCAATTATCTTGCCGTTACTAGTCTTATCTTGATTCCGCGGTATTGTGGGATGAAGCGGCCCGGACCAACCTTACACGTACGCTTACGTGAGACCGGTTCCACCGACTGACATGCACTAGTTGCATAAGGTGGCTGGCAGGTGTCTGTCTCTCCCACTTTAGTCGAATCGGATTCGATGAACAGGGTCCTTATGAAGGGTAAATAGAAATTGGCAATTCATGTTGTGGTTTTACCGTAGGTAAGAAACGTTCTTGCTAGAAACCTATAGCAGCCACGTAAAAACTTGCAACAACAATTAGAGGACGTCTAACTTGTTTTTGCAGCAAGTGTTTTGTGATGTGATATGGACAAAGGATGTGATGAATGATATATGTGATGTATGAGATGATCATGTTCTTGTAATAGGAATCACGACTTGCATGTCGATGAGTATGACAACCGGCGGTAGCGAAAGGAGTTGTCTTTATTTATTTATGACCTGCATGTCAACATAAACGTCATGTAATTACTTTACTTTATTGCTAAAGCGTTAGCCATAGTAGTAGAAGTAATAGATGACGTGACAACTTCAAGAAGACACGATGATGGAGATCATGGTGTCATGCCAGTGACAACGATGATCATGGAGCCCTGAAGATGGAGATCAAAAGGAGCAAAAATGATATTGGCCAAATCATGTCACTATTTGATTGCATGTGATGTTTATCATGTTTTACATCTTATTTGCTTAGAACGACGGTAGCTTAAATAAGATGATCCCTCACTAAAATTTCGAGAAAGGTGTTCCCCCTAACTGTGCACCGTTGCGAAGGTTCGTTGTTTCGAAGCACCACGTGATGATCGGGTGTGATAGATTCTAACGTTCGAATACAACGGGTGTAAGCCAGATTTACACAGCAAAAACACTTAGGTTGACTTGACGAGCCTAACATGTACAGACATGGCCTCGGAACACGGAAGACCGAAAGGTCGAGCATGAGTCGTATAGAGGATACGATCAACATGAAGATGTTCACCGATGTTGACAAGTCCGTCTCACATGATGATCGGACACGGCCTAGTTGACTCGGATCATGTTTCACTTAGATGACTAGAGGGATGTCTATCTAAGTGGGAGTTCATTAAATAATTTGATTAGATGAACTCAATTATCATGAACATAGTCTAAATTGTCTTTGCAAATATGTTGTAGATAAATAGCTCACGTTGTAGCTCCCTGTTTCAAATACGTTCCTAGAGAAAGATTAAGTTGAAAGATATTGTAACGCATTGATGCGGACTAGGTCCGTAGTCCGAGGAGTGTCCTCACTGCTACACAGAAGGCTTACGTCTTTGATGCACCACTCGATGTGCAAACCCCTACAACATCGTCTGTAGATGTTGTGAACACCTGACAGACACATCCTGATGACTACTTGATAGTTAAGTGCACCATACTTTACGGCTTAGAATCGGGATTCCAATGATGTTTTGAATGCCATAGAACATATGATATGTTCCAAGAGCTGAAATTGGGATTTCAGGCTCATGCCCGTGTTGAGAGGTATGAGACCTCTGACAAGTTCTTTTGCCAACAAGATGGAGGAGAATGGCTCAGCTAGTGAGCATGTGCTCAGAATGTCTGGGTGCTACAATCACTTAAATCAAGTGGGAGTTAAACTTCCAGATAAGATAGTGATTGATAGAGTTCTCTAGCCACTATCACTAAGCTACTAGATCTTCGTGATGAACTATGACATGCAAGGGATGGAGTTGATCCCGATGTTCGTGGTGCTTAAGACCGCAAAAGTTAGAAATCAAGAAGGAGCATCAAGTGTTGATGGTTTAACAAGACCACTGGTTTCAAGAAGGGCAAGGGCTAGAAGGGAAACTTCATGGATGGCAAACTAGTTGTCGCTCCAATGAAGGAACCCAAGGTTGAACCCTGACCCGAGACTAAGTGCTTCTATTGTAAGGGGAATGGTCACTGGTAGCGGGATTACCCCAAATGCATGGTAGATAAGAAGGCTGGCAACTTCAGCAAAGTATATACAATGTGTACCTTACTAGTATTCCTGGTAGCACATGGGTATTGGATACCGGTTCAGTTACCATTATTGGTGACTTGAAGCAAAAGCTGCGGACTAAACGGAGACTGGCTAAGGGCGAGGTGATGATGTGTGTTGAAAGTGTTTCCAAAGTTGATGAGATCACCATCGCACGCTCCATCTGCCTTCGGGATTAGTATTGAACCTAGATAAATGTTATCAGGTGTCTGCATTGAGCTTGAATATGATTAGATCATGTTCATTGCAATACGGTCATTCATTAAAGTTAGATAATAATGGTTATTCTGTTTACATGAATGATACCTTTCATGGTCATGCACCCTATGTGAATGGTTCATTGAATCTCGGTCGTGGTAATACACATGTTCACGCCAAAGGATGTAGAGTTAATAATGATAGTACCACTTTCTCGTGGCACTGCCGCTTAGGTCATATTGGCGTAAGATGCATGAAGAAACTCCATGTCGATGGATGTTTGGAGTCACTTGATTTTGAATCGCTTGACACATGCAAGCCATGCCTCATGGGCGGGATGACTAAGACCCCGCTTTCAGGTACAATGAAACGGGCAAGTGACTTGTTGGAAATCATGCATGCTGATGCATGTGATCCAATGAGAATTGAAGCGTGCGGTGGATACCGCTATTTTCTCATCTTCACTGACGATTTGAGTAGATATAGGTATATTTACTTAATGAAGCACAAGTCTGAAATGTTTGAAAAGTTCAAGCGATTTCAGAGTGAAGTTAAGAATCATCATAAAAAGAAGATCAAATTCCTATGATCTGATCAATGAGAATATCTGAGTTATGAGTTTGGCAATCACTTAAGACATTGTGGAATTGTTTCACAGTTGAAGCCACCTGGAACACCACAAGGTAATGGTGTGTCGGACGTTGTAATCGAACCCTATGAGATATGGTGCGATCTATGATGTCTCTTACCAATCTACCGTTTTAATTTTGAGGTTATGAGTTAGGGACAGCTGCATTCACTTTAGATAGGACACCATCTAAGTCCGTTGAGACAACGTCATATGAACATTGGTTTGGCAAGAAACCAAAGTTGTTGTTTCTTAATGTTTGGGGCTGCGATGCTTAAGGCTTCAGCCGGAGAAGCTCGAACCCAAAGTGGACAAACACATCTTCATAGGATACCCAAAGGTGACAGTAGGGTATACCTTCTATCTCAGATTTGAGGGAAAATTGTTTGTCGCTAAGAACGGGTCCTTTCTCGACAAGGAGTTTCTCTCGAAAGAATTGAGTGGGAGGAAGATAGAACTTGATAACATTGTCAAACCTTTATTTCAACAGAAAGTGATGCAACAAAGAAAGATGTTTTCTGTGGCGCCCACATCTGTTGAATAGGAAGTTAATGATAGTGATCATGAAGCTTCGGATCAAGTTGCTATCGAACCTCGTAGGTCGACAAGGATATGTACTACTCCTGAGTGGTACGGTAATCCTGTCTTAGATATCATGTTGTCAGACAACAATGGACCTACGAGCTTTGGAGAAGCGATGGTGGGCCCGTATTCCGACAAATGGTTAGAAGCCATGAAATCCGAGATAGGATCCATGTATCAGAACAAAGTATGGACTTTGGTGGACTTGCCCGATGATCAGCAAGCCATTGAGATAAATGGATCTTTAAGAAGAAGACGGACGTGGGCGGTAATGTTACCGTCTATGAAGCTCGACTTGTGGGAAAGAGTCTTTTCACAAGTTCAATGAGTTGACTACGATGAGAATTTCTCACCCGTGGCGATGCTTAAGTCCGTTGGAATCATGTTAGCATTAGCTGTATTTTTCAATTATGAAATCTGACAGATGGATGTCAAAACAAGTTTTCTTACCAGTTTTCGTAAGAAAAGTTGTATGTGATACAATCATAGTTTTGTCGATCCTAAGGATGCTAAAAGGCATGCTGGCTCCAGCAATCCTTCTATGAACTAGAGCAAGCATCTCGAAGTCGGAATATATGCTTTGATGGAGTGATCAAAGCTTTTAGGTTTATACAATGTTTGCTAGAAACTTGTATTTACAAGAAAGTGAGTGGGAGCACTACAACATTTCTGATAAGTATATGTGGATGACATATTGTTGATCCGAAATAATGTAGAATTTCTGGAAAGCATAAATGGTTGTTTGAAGAGTGTTTTTCAAAGGAAGACCTGGATAAAGCTGCTTACATATTGGGCATCAAGATCTATAGAAACAGATCAGGACGCCTGATGATACTTTCAAAGAACGCACACCTTGACATGTTCTTGAAGGAGTTCAAAATAGATCAGTCAAAGAAGGGGTTCTTACCTGAATTGTAAGGTGTGAAGTTGAGTAAGACTCGAAGATTGACCACGGCAGAAGAAAGAGGAAGGACGAAGGTCATCCCCTATGCTTTTGTCATAGGCTCTATACGGTTTGCCATGCTGTGTACCACACCAGATGTGTGCCTTGCCACATGTCTGGCAAGAGGGTACAAAGGTGATCTAGGACTAGATCACCAGATAGTGGTCAAAATTATCCTTAGAGGAATAAGGAAATGTTTCTCGGTTATGGAGGTGATAAAGAGTTCGACATAAAGAGTTACGTCGATGCAAGCTTAACACCTATCCGGATAGCTCTAAGTAGAGATTCCGGATACGTATAATGGAGCAATAATTTGGAATAGCTCCAAGTGGAACGTGGTAGGAGCATCTACGATATAATGTTTTGAGAAATACATAGGGATCTGAATATGGCAAGACCCGTTGACGACAACCTCTCTCACAAGCATAACATGATCAAACCCAGAACTCTTTGAGTGTTTATCACATAGTGATGTGAACTAGATCATTGAGTCTAGTAGACTCTTGGATGTTGGTCACATGGCGATGTGACCTGTGAGTGTTAATCACATGGCGATGTGAACTAGATTATTGACTCTAGTGCAAGTGGGAGACTGTTGGAAATATGCCCTAGAGGCAATAATAAATTGGTTATTATTATATTTCCTTGTTCATGATAATCGTTTATTATCCATGCTAGAATTGTATTGATAGGAAACTCAGATACATGTGTGGATACATAGACAACACCATGTCCCTAGTAAGCATCTAGTTGACTAGCTCGTAGATCAATAGATGGTTATAGTTTCCTGACCATGGACATTGGATGTCGTTGATAAGGGGATCACATCATTAGGAGAATGATGTGATGGACAAGACCCAATCCTAAGTCTAGCACAAAGATCGTGTAGTTCGTATGCTAAAGCTATTCTAATGTCAAGGATCATTTCCTTAGACCATGAGATTGTGCAACTCCCGGATACCGTAGGAGTGCTTTGGGTGTGCCAAACGTCACAACGTAACTGGGTGGCTATAAAAGTACACTACAGGTATCTCCGAAAGTGTCTGTTGGGTTGGCATGAATCGATACTGGGATTTCTCACTCCGTGTAAACGGAGAGATATCTCTGGGCCCACTCGGTAGGGCATCATCATAATGTGCACAATATGATCAAGGAGTTGATCACGGGAAGATGCGTTACGGAACGATTAAAGAGACTTGCCGGTAACGAGATTGAACAAGGTATCGGGATACCGACGATCGAATCTCGGGCAAGTATCATACCGATAGACAAAGGGAATTGTATACGGGATTGACTGAATCCTTGACATCGTGGTTCATCCGATGAGATCATCATGGATCACATGGGAGCCAACATGGGTATCCAGATCCCGCTGTTGGTTATTGGCCAGAGAGTTTTCTCGGCCATGCCTGCATGACTCCCGAACCCGTAGGGTCTACACCCTTAAGGTTCGATGACGCTAGGGTTATAGGGAAGTATGTACGTGGTTACCAAATGTTGTTCAGAGTCTCAGATGAGATCCCGGACGTCACGAGGAGTTCCATAATGGTCCAGAGGTAAATATTGATATATAGGAAGTATGGTTTTGGCCACCAGAAGTGTTCCGGGCATCACCGGTTGTGTACCGGGACCACCGGAGGGGTCCGGGGGTCCACCAGGTGGGGCCACCAGCCCCGGAGGCCTACATGGGCCAATAGTGGGAAGGGTCTAGCCCCTAGGTGGGCTGGGGCACCTCCCACCAAGGCCCAAGGCGCCTCCAAGAGGGTAGGGGGGCAAACCCTAGGGCAGATGGGCCCTAAGGCCCACCTCAGGTGCGCCTCCCCCTCTCCCCCTTGTGGCCGCCACCCTAGATGGGATCTAGGGTTGCCGCCACCCCTAGGGAGGAAACCCTAGGTGGGGGCGTAGCCCTCCCTCTCCCCCTATATATAGTGGAGGCTAAGGGGCAGCCCAACATACGATTCAATTTCCGTGTTGGCGCAACACTACCCCTCTCCCTCCTCGTCTCTCGTAGTGCTTGGCGAATCCCTGCTGGAGTCCTGTGCTCCTCCACCACCACCACGCTGTCGTGTTGCTACTGGATGGAGTCTTCCCCAACCTCTCCTTCTCCCCTTGCTGGATCAAGGCGTAGGAGACGTCACCGGGCTGTACGTGTGTTGAACGCGGAGGTGTCGTCCATTCGGCACTAGGATCATCGGTGATTTGGATCATGACGAGTATGACTCCATCAACCCCGTTCACTTGAACGCTTCCGCTTAGCGATCTACAAGGGTATGTAGGTGCACTCTCCTTCCCTCGTTGCTAGATTACTCCATAGATTGATCTTGGTGATGCGTAGAAAATTTTGAATTTCTGCTACGATCCCGAACAAAAGGTTCGGGAGTTTCATAGGTGGGAATTCATGTAGCTCTGGTATTTCTTCCGTGGATATTTGGTTTGTGATTGGGTAATCCTCACCAAGTATTTGTTCTTGTTCGTACCTTTTTGTTTTATTCTTCTACCTCTATCTAAGTGGCTTCTCAATTTATGGAAGTGTGACCATTTCAATTGGAATTCATTCATTCATTTTGTTCGGATATTAAGACTATATGTTGCAATTTCGATCCATTTGATTCAGCTTGAATATATGTCTGCCGAGATGCTAACGGATGTCACCCTCTTCAGGATGGCTCCTCCAACGCGTTAGAATCCTGAACCACCGCCACCACCTCCACCTCCGGAGGCATGGCAAGCTATGATGGCCGCTACCAATGCAAACACGCAGCTGATCATGCAACTCTTGCAAGAGCGCAACCAAGGAAATCAAGGCCATGGCAATAATCAGAATCGGTTTGCTACACTCAACCAGTTCCTCGCTAACCAGCCAACGACCTTCAGTAACTGTGTCGAGGCAACAAACGCTGATGATTGGCTCGTGGATATCTGCAAGCATTTCGAGTGCAGCAACGTCAGGCCTGAGGACTTTGTCAAGTTTGCTTCATTCCAACTCAAAGACCAAGCTGCAGAGTGGTATCAGCAATACAAAGATTCCAGAGGACGTCGTGTGATTACCTAGGATGAATTCCGTCAAGACTTCAAAGCTCACCACATTCCTCAGAGTGTTGTTGAGAGTAAGCTTGAGGAGTTCCGCAATCTGAAGCAAGGCAACTTGTCTGTTTACTAGTATAACATCATGTTCCAGAAGCTCGCTTGTTTCGCTAAGCAAGACGTCCCTGACGAGAAGAGCATGATTTATCAGTTCAGAGGTGGCCTTAGAGAAGATCTTCAACTAGCTCTTGTGCTTTTTGAGCCGCAGAAGTACGTTGAGTTCTACAATATGGCACTGAAACAAGAGACTGGTCAACTCAAGTGCGATGCTTCCAAGAAACAAGTCAGGGATGCAACTCCTTCTTCCTCAACTCAAGTGGCAACTAAGCAGCAAAAGTATTGGTTGCCTCCTCCTCCTCCGTTCCGCCAGCCTTATCAGCAGAAGAGCAAAGGTTTCAATGGATCTTCCCACCCACCCAACCCAGGCTTTCAGAACAAGACTTCGTCTCATGCTCCAAGATCAAGTGCTCCGTATCACCGTCCGCTCTCGGAGGTCACGTGCAACAAGTGTCAGCAGAAGGGTCACTGTGCCAAAAAAATGCTTCAATCAGAGGCGTCTTCCTCCTCCTCCTGTGAGATCTGCTAGTACCACAGTGGTCAAGCATAACCGTAAGTTCGCAAAGGTCAACATGATGAACGTAGCTCAAGCTGAGGACTCCTCATATGTCATCATGGGTAACCTTCCTGTTAACGATATTCCTGCAAAAGTTCTTTTTGACACTGGTGCATCGCATTGTTTCATCTCGAGACCTTTTGCATCTAAGCATGATTTGGTTACTCAAGTTTTGCCGAAACCTTTGGCTATTGTTTCTCCGGCCCGACAAATGACTTCTCGAGTGTTCGTTCCGGATGTTTCTATCACATTGGGAGATTATAAGTTCATGTCTTCTCCTAATGTTCTTGATGACTCGGATATTGATCTTATTCTCAGAATGGATTGGCTTTCTAAGCACAAGGCTCGGCTTGATTGTGCTGCCAGGCAGATTCAATTGACACATTCGTGTGAGGATGTAATCGTCTTTGGTGCTCGTGATGATACCATTCGACTGTTTTCTCTCAATGAGAAGGGTGATTTGGATGCCATCTCTTAGATTCCAGTCGTTTGCGAATATCAAGACGTCTTTCCAGAAGAGCTTCCAGGAATGCCTCCGCACCGGCCAGTTGAATTCGTCATCGATCTTGAGCCTCGCACGGAACCTATTTGCAAACGTCCTTACAAGCTTGGACCTGAAGAGTTGAAGGAGCTGAAGAAACAATTCAATATTCAAGAGCGTATGGGTCTCATTTGACCAAGTTCTTCTCCATGGGGTTGTGGTGTTCTTTTTGTCAAGAAGAAGGATGAAACGGACCGACTTTCTGTCGACTACCGTCCATTGAAAAAAATACCATAAAGAATAAGTACCCACTTCCCAACATCAATGAGCTTTTCGAACAACTCAAAGGTGCTCAAGTATTCTCCAAGCTTGATCTCTGTATGGGATATCATAAGATTCACATTCGTGAAGAAGATATCCCCAAGACAGCATTCAGAACAAGCTATGGTTCATACGAATACACCGTCATGTGTTTCGGCATCGTCAATGCTCCGCCAACATTCTCTCGCATGCATGATGAACTTTATCTTCAATGCCTACACAAATGACTTCGTCTTGGTCTACCTCGATGACATTTTGGTCTTTTCCAAGAACAAGGAGGACCATGCCAATCATTTGAGATTGGTGCTGGATAAACTCAGAGAACATCACTTCTATGCCAAGTTTTCAAAGTGCGAGTTTTGGCTCGATGAGGTTCTCTACCTTGGACATATCATCTCCGCCAAAGGCATAGTTGTTAATCCTGAGAAGGTGTCTGCAATTGTGAAATGGGAACCACCTCAGAATGTGAAGCAACTCCGCAGTTTCCTTGGGCTCACAAGCTATTGTCGAAGGTTCGTTGAGAACTTCTCAAAGATCGCGAAGCCTCTTTCCAACCTTCTCCAGAAGCATGTGAAGTATGTCTGGTCGCCTGAATGTGACATCGCTTTCAACACCCTGAAAGAGAAGTTAGTCACTGCTCCAGTTCTGACTCCTCCTGATGAATCCAAACCATTCGAAGTTTTCTGTGATGCTTCCCTTCAAGGTCTCGGTGCAGTGTTGATGCAAGAGAAAAAAAGTTGTGGCCTATACCTCTCACCAGTTGAAGCCCAACGAAAAGAACTACCCCACTCATGACCTCGAGTTGGCGGCAGTTGTCCATGCTCTTTTAACATGGAGACATCTCTTGTTGGGAAGGAAAGTGGACATATTCACTGATCATAAGAGTCTTAGGTACATGTTCACTCAGCTAAACCTCAACCTCAGATAGACTCGTTGGGTCGAAATGATTCAAGAGTATAATCCAAGTATTGAATATACTCCAGGGAAGGCCAATGTAATTGCTGACGCATTGAGCAGGAAGGCTTACTGCAATAGTTTGATTCTCAAGCCTTACCAACCAGAGCTTTGTGAAGCTTTCCACAAACTCAATCTCCAAGTTGTTCCTCAAGGATTCCTTGCCAACCTCCAAGTTTCTCCTACTTTGGAAGATCAGATTCATGAGGCTCAACTTCTAGATGCTAAGGTGAAGAAGCTAAAGATTGGGATTGCCAAGAGTCAACCCAAGTACAAGTGATATCGCCTTGATGACAAGGATACTCTATTCTTCAAGGATCGCATTGTTGTGCCTAAAGGTGACCTTTGTAAAGTCATTATGAATGAGGCTCACAATTCACTCCTCTCTATTCACCCTGGAAGTACAAAGATGTACCAGGGCCTCAAGCAGTCGTATTGGTGGACTCGAATGAAGCGCGAGATTGCTTAGTTCATGAATGAATGTGATGTCTGCAGAAGAGTGAAAGCGGAACACCAATGACCAGCTGGTCTTCTCCAACCTCTTGCCATTCCAGAATGGAAGTTTGACCATATTGAGATGGACTTCGTGACTGGATTTCCCAAGTCCAAGCGTGGCAATGATGCTATCTTTGTTGTCATCGACAAGCTCACTAAAGTGGCTCATTTTCTTCCTATCAATGAATCTATCACAACAGCTCAGTTGGCAGAGCTATATACCTCCAGGATTGTCTCCCTGCACGGCATTCCGCAGTAGATATCTTCAGATCGTGGTAGCATCTTCACCTCCAAGTTCTGGGATTCTTTTCAGAAGGCCATGGGCACCAACATTTGCTTCAGCACATCTTTTCATCCTCAAACCAGTGGCCAAGTCGAGCGAGTCAATCAGATTCTTGAAGATATGCTCAGGGCTTGTGTCATTTCTTTCGGTATGAAGTGGGAAGATTGTCTTCCATATGTTGAGTTCTCCAACAATAACAGCTTCCAAGCGAGTTCGGGCAAGGCCCCATTCGAGATTCTCTATGGCAGGAAGTGCCGTATGAAGGAAATATGCCCTAGAGGCAATAATAAAGTTATTATTTATTTCCTTATATCATGATAAATGTTTATTATTCATGCTAGAATTGTATTAACCGGAAACATAATACATGTGTGAATACATAGACAAACTTAGTGTCACTAGTATGCCTCTACTTGACTAGCTCGTTAATCAAAGATGGTTATGTTTCCTAACCATGAACAAGGTCTTGTTATTTGATTAACGAGGTCACATCATTATTTGAATGATCTGATTGACATGACCCATTTCATTAGCTTAGCACCCGATCGTTTAGTATGTTGCTGTTGCTATTCTTCAGGACTTAGACATGTTCCTATGACTATGAGATTATGCAACTCCCGTTTACCGGAGGAACACTTTGGGTACTACCAAACGTCACAACGTAACTGGGTGATTATAAAGGAGTACTACAGGTGTCTCCAAAGGTAGATGTTGGGTTGGCGTATTTCGAGATTAGGATTTGTCACTCCGATTCTCGGAGAGGTATCTCTGGGCCCTCTCGGTAATGCACATCACATAAGCCTTGCAAGCATTGTGACTAATGAGTTAGTTGCGAGATGATGTATTACGGAACGAGTAAAGAGACTTGCCAGTAACGAGATTGAACTAGGTATTGGATACCGATGATCGAATCTCGGGCAAGTAAAATACCGATGACAAAGGGAACAACGTATGTTGTTATGCAGTCTGACCGATAAAGATCTTTGTAGAATATGTAGGAGCCAATATGGGCATCCAGGTCCCGCTATTGGTTATTGACCGGAGATGTGTCTCAGTCATGTCTACATTGTTCTCGAACCGTAGGGTCCGCACGCTTAACGTTACGATGATAGTTATTATGAGTTTATGCATTTTGATGTACCGAAGTTAGTTCGGAGTCCCGGATGTGATGACGGACATGACGAGGAGTCTCGAAATGGTCGAGACATAAATATTGATATATTGGATGACTATATTCGGAAACCGGAAGTGTTCCGGGTGATTTCGGAGAAAACCAGAGAGCCGGAGGGTTACCGGAACCCTACCGGGAGAAGTAATGGGCCTTATGGGCTTTAGTGGAGAGAGAGAAGGGCTGCCAGAGGTGGGCCGCGCGCGACCTCCTCCCTGGTCCGAATTGGACTAGGGGAGGGGGCGGCGCCCCCCCTTTCCTTCTCCCACTCCACCTCTTTCCCCCTCCTAGTAGGAGTCCTACTCCTACTAGGAGGAGGACTCCTCCTTGGAGCGCCACACCTGGCCGGCCGGCCTTCTCCCCTTGCTCCTTTATATACAGGGGCAGGGGGCACCCCAAGACACAAGTTGATCCACGTGATCGTTCCTTGGCCGTGTGCGGTGCCCCCTGCCACCATATTCCACCTCGATCATATCGTTGTAGTGGTTAGGCGAAGCCCTGCGTCGGTAGAACATCAAGATCGTCATCACGCCGTCGTGCTGATGGAACTCCTCCCCGAAGCTTTGCTGGATCGGAGCCCGGGGATCGTCATCGAGCTGTACGTGTGCTAAGAACTCGGAGGTGCCGGAGTAACGCTGCTTGGATCGGTCAGATCGGGAAGAAGACGTACGACTACTTCCTCTACGTTGTGTCAACGCTTCCGTTGCGATCTACAAGGGTACGTAGATCAGACTCTCCCCCTCGTTGCTGTGCATCACCATGATCTTGCGTGTGCGTAGGAAATTTTTGAAATTACTACGTTACCCAACAGTGGCATCCGAGCCTAGGTTTTATGGTTTGATGTTATATGCACGAGTAGAACACAAGTGAGTTGTGGGCGATACAAGTCATACTGCCTACCAGCATGTCATACTTTGGTTCAGCGGTATTGTTGGACGAGACGACCCGGACCAACCTTACGCGTACGCTTACGCGAGACCGGTTCCCTCGACGTGCTTTGCACATAGATGGCTTGCGGGCGACTGTCTCTCCAACTTTAGTTGAACCGAGTATGGCTACGCCCGGTCCTTGAGAAGGTTAAAACGGAGTCTATTTGACAAACTATCGTTGTGGTTTTGATGCGTAGGTGAGATTGGTTCTTGCTTAAGCCCGTAGCAGCCACGTAAAATTTGCAACAACAAAGTAGAGGACGTCTAACTTGTTTTTGTAGGGCATGTTGTGATGTCATATGGTCAAGACATGATACTAAATTTTATTGTATGAGATGATCATGTTTTGTAACTGAGTTATCGGCAACTGGCAGGAGCCATATGGTTATCGCTTTATTGTTTGCAATGCAATTGCGATGTAATGCTTTACTTTATCACTAAACGGTAGCGATAGTCGTGGAAGCATAAGATTGGCGAGACGACAACGATGCTACGATGGAGATCAAGGTGTCGCTCCGGTGACGATGGTGATCATGACGGTGCTTCGGAGATGGAGACCACAAGCACAAGATGATGATGGCCATATCATATCACTTATATTGATTGCATGTGATGTTTATCTTTTATGCATCTTATCTTGCTTTGATTGACGGTAGCATTATAAGATGATCTCTCACTAAATTATCAAGAAGTGTTCTCCCTGAGTATGCACCATTGCGAAAGTTCTTCGTGCTGAGACACCACGTGATGATCCGGTGTGATAGGCTCTACGTTCAAATACAACGGGTGCAAAACAGTTGCACACGCGGAATACTCAGGTTATACTTGACGAGCCAAGCATATACAGATATGGCCTCGGAACACGGAGACCGAAAGGTCGAGCGTGAATCATATAGTAGATATGATCAACATAATGATGTTCACCAATGAAACTACTCCATCTCACGTGATGATCGGACATGGTTTAGTTGATTTGGATCATGTGATCACTTAGGGGATTAGAGGGATGTCTATCTAAGTGGGAGTTCTTATGTAATATGATTAATTGAACTTAAATTTATCATGAACTTATTACCTGATAGTATCTTGCTTGTTTATGTTGATTGTAGATAGATGGCTCGTGCTGTTGTTCCGTTGAATTTTAATGCGTTCCTTGAGAAAGCAAAGTTGAAAGATGATGGTAGCAATTACACGGACTGGGTCCGTAACTTGAGGATTATCCTCATTGCTGCATAGAAGAATTACGTCCTGGAAGCACCGCTGGGTGCCAGGCCTGCTGCTGGAGCAACACCAGATGTTATGAACGTCTGGCAGAGCAAAGCTGATGACTACTCGATAGTTCAGTGTGCCATGCTTTACGGCTTAGAGTCAGGACTTCAACGACGTTTTGAACGTCATGGAGCATATGAGATGTTTCAGGAGTTGAAGTTAATATTTCAAGCAAATGCCCGGATTGAGAGATATGAAGTCTCCAATAAGTTCTATAGATGCAAGATGGAAGAGAACAGTTCTATCAATGAGCATATACTCAAAATGTCTGGGTATAATAATCACTTGATTCAATTGGGAGTTAATCTTCCAGATGATTGTGTCATTGACAGAATTCTCCAATCACTACCACCAAGCTACAAGAGCTTCGTGATGAACTATAATATGCAAGGGATGAACAAGACTATTCCCGAGCTCTTCGCAATGCTGAAAGCTGCGGAGGTAGAAATCAAAAAGGAGCATCAAGTGTTGATGGTTAACAAAACCACTAGTTTCAAGAAAAAGGGCAAAGGGAAGAAGAAGGGGAACTTCAAGAAGAACGGCAAGCAAGTTGCTGCTCGGGAGAAGAAATGCAAGTCTGGACCTAAGCCTGAAACTGAGTGCTTCTACTGCAAGCAGACTAGTCACTGGAAGCGGAACTGCCCCAAGTATTTGGCGGATAAGAAGGATGGCAAGGTGAACAAAGGTATATGTGATATACATGTTATTGATGTGTACCTTACTAATGCTCGCAGTAGCACCTGGGTATTTGATACTGGTTCTGTTGCTAATATTTGCAACTCGAAACAGGGACTATGGATTAAGCGAAGATTGGCTAAGGACGAGGTGACGATGCGCGTGGGAAATGGTTCCAAAGTCAATCTGATCGCGGTCGGCACGCTACCTCTACATCTACCTTCGGGATTAATATTAGACCTAAATAATTGTTATTTGGTGCCAGCATTGAGCATGAACATTATATCTGGATCTTGTTTAATGCGAGACGGTTATTCATTTAAATCAGAGAATAATGGTTGTTCTATTTATATGAGTAATATCTTTTATGGTCATGCACCCTTGAAGAGTGGTCTATTCTTGTTGAATCTCGATAGTAGTCATACACATATTCATAATGTAGAAGCCAAAAGATGCAGAGTTGATAATGATAGTGCAACTTATTTGTGGCACTGCCGTTTAGGTCATATCTGTGTAAAGCGCATGAAGAAACTCCATACTGATGGACTTTTGGAACCACTTGATTATGTATCACTTGGTACTTGCGAACCGTGCCTCATGGGCAAGATGACTAAAACACCGTTCTCCGGTACTATGGAGAGAGCAACATATTTGTTGGAAATCATACATACAGATGTATGCGGTCCGATGAATATTGAGGCTCGTGGCGGATATCGTTATTTTCTCACCTTCACAGATGATTTAAGCAGATATGGGTATATCTACTTAATGAAACATAAGTCTGAAACATTTGAAAAGTTCAAAGAATTTCAGAGTGAAGTGGAAAATCATCGTAACAAGAAAATAAAGTTTCTACGATCTGATCGTGGAGGAGAATATTTGAGTTACGAGTTTGGTGTACATTTGAAAAATTGTGGAATAGTTTCACAACTCACGCCACCCGGAACACCACAGCGTAATGGTGTGTCCGAACATCGTAATCGTACTTTACTAGATATGGTGCGATCTATGATGTCTCTTACTGATTTACCGCTATCGTTTTGGGGATACGCTCTAGAGAAGGCCGCATTCACGTTAAATAGGGCACCATCAAATTCCGTTGAGACGACGCCTTATGAACTATGGTTTGGCAAGAAACCAAAGTTGTCGTTTCTGAAAGTTTGGGGCTGCGATGCTTATGTGAAAAAGCTTCAACCTGATAAGCTAGAACCCAAATCGGAGAAATGTGTCTTCATAGGATATCCAAAGGAAACTATTGGATACACCTTCTATCACAGATCCGAAGGCAAGACTTTTGTTGCTAAATTCGGAACTTTCTTGAGAAGGAGTTTCTCTCGAAAGAAGTGAGTGGGAGGAAAGTAGAGCTTGATGAGGTAACTGTAACCGCTCCCTTATTGGAAAGTAGTACATCACAGAAAATTGTTTCTGCAACACCTACACCAATAAGTGAGGAAGCTAATGATAATGATCATGAAACTTCATAACAAGACACTACTGAACCTCGTAGATCAACCAGAGCAAGATCCGCGCCAGAGTGGTACGGTAATCCAGTTCTGGAAGTCATGCTGCTAGATCATGATGAACCTACGAACTATGAAGAAGCGATGGTGAGCCCAGATTCCGCAAAGTGGCTTGAAGCCATGAAATCTGAGATGGGATCCATGTATGAGAACAAAGTATGGACTTTGGTTGACTTGCCCGATGATCGGCAAGCAATTGAGAATAAATGGATCTTCAAGAAAAAGACTGACGCTGATGGTAATGTTACTGTCTATAAAGCTCGACTTGTTGCAAAAGGTTTTCGACAAGTTCAAGGGGCTGACTACGATGAGACCTTCTCACCCGTAGCGATGCTTAAGTCTGTCTGAATCATGTTAGCAATTGCCACGTTTTATGATTATGAAATATGGCAGATGGATGTCAAAACTACATTCCTGAATGGATTTCTGGAAGAAGAGTTGTATATGATGCAACCGGAAGGTTTTGTCGATCCAAAGGGAGCTCACAAAGTGTGCAAGCTCCAGCGATCCATTTATGGACTGGTGCAAGCATCTCGGAGTTGGAATAAACGCTTTGATAGTGTGATCAAAGCATTTGGTTTTATATAGACTTTTGGAGAAGCCTGTATTTACAAGAAAGTAAGTGGGAGCTCTATAGCATTTCTGATATTATATGTGGATGACATATTGCTGATTGGAAATGATATAGAATTTCTGGATAGCATAAAGGGATACTTGAATAAGAGTTTTTCAATGAAAGACCTCGGTGAAGCTGCTTACATATTGGGCATTAAGATCTATAGAGATAGATCGAGACGCTTAATTGGACTTTCACAAAGCACATACCTTGACAAAATTTTGAAAAAGTTCAAAATGGATCAAGCAAAGAAAGGGTTCTTGCCTGTGTTACAAGGTGTGAAGTTGCGTCAGACTCAATGCCCGACCACTGCAGAAGATAGAGAGAAAATGAAAGATGTTCCCTATGCTTCAGCCATAGGCTCTATCATGTATGCAATGCTGTGTACCAGACCTGATGTGTGCCTTGCTATAAGTTTAGCAGGGAGGTACCAAAGTAATCCAGGAATGGATCACTGGACAGCGGTCAAGAACATCTTGAAATACCTGAAAAGGACTAAGGATATGTTTCTCGTATATGGAGGTGACAAAGAGCTCACCGTAAGAGGTTACGTTGATGCAAGCTTTGACACTGATCCGGACGATTCTAAATCGCAGACCAGATACGTGTTTACATTAAACGGAGGAGCTGTTAGTTGGTGCAGTTCTAAACAAAGTGTCGTAGCGGGATCTACATGTGAAGCAGAGTACATAGCTGCTTCAGAAGCAGCGAATGAAGGAGTCTGGATGAAGGAGTTCATATCCGATCTAGGTGTCATACCTAATGCATCGGGTCCAATGAAAATCTTTTGTGACAATACTGGTGCAATTGCCTTAGCAAAGGAATCCAGATTTCACAAGAGGACCAAGCACATCAAGAGACGCTTCAACTCCATCCGGGATCTAGTCTAGGTGGGAGACATAGAGATTTGCAAGATACATACGGATCTGAATGTTGCAGATCCGTTGACTAAGCCTCTTCCACAAGCAAAACATGATCAGCACCAAGGCTCCATGGGTGTTAGAATCATTACTATGTAATCTAGATTATTGACTCTAGTGCAAGTGGGAGACTGAAGGAAATATGCCCTAGAGGCAATAATAAAGTTATTATTTATTTCCTTATATCATGATAAATGTTTATTATTCATGCTACAATTGTATTAACCGGAAACATAATACATGTGTGAATACATAAACAAACTTAGTGTCACTAGTATGCCTCTACTTGACTAGCTCGTTAATCAAAGATGGTTATGTTTGCTAACCATGAACAAGGTCTTGTTATTTGATTAACGAGGTCACATCATTATTTGAATGATCTGATTGACATGACCCATTTCATTAGCTTAGCACCCGGTCGTTTAGTATGTTGCTGTTGCTATTCTTCATGACTTATACATGTTCCTATGACTATGAGATTATGCAACTCCCGTTTACCGGAGGAACACTTTGGGTACTACCAAACATAACAACGTAACTGGGTGATTATAAAGGAGTACTACATGTGTCTTCAAAGGTAGATGTTGGGTTGGCGTATTTCGAGATTAGGATTTGTCACTCCGATTGTCGGAGAGGTATCTCTGGGCCCTCTCGGTAATGCACATCACATAAGCCTTGCAAGCATTGTGACTAATGAGTTAGTTGCGAGATGATGTATTACGGAACGAGTAAAGAGACTTGCCAGTAACAAGATTGAACTAGGTATTGGATACCGACGATCGAATCTCGGGCAAGTAACATACCGATGACAAAGGGAACAACGTATGTTGTTATGCGGTCTGACCGATAAAGATCTTCGTAGAATATGTAGGAGCCAATATGGGCATCCAGGTCCCGCTATTGGTTTTTGACCGGAGATGTGTCTCAGTCATGTCTACATTGTTCTCGAACCGTAGGGTCCGCACGCTTAACGTTACGATGATAGTTATTATGAGTTTATGCATTTTGATGTACCGAAGTTAGTTCGGTGTCCCGGATGTGATCACGGACATGACGGGGAGTCTCGAAATGGTCGAGACATAAAGATTGATATATTGGATGACTATATTCGGACACCGGAAGTGTTCCGGGTGATTTCGGAGAAAACCGGTGAGCCGTAGGGTTACCGGAACCCTACCGGGAGAAGTAATGGGCCTTATGGGCTTTAGGGGAGAGAGAGAATGGCTGCCAGAGGTGGGCTGCGTGCCACCTCCTCCCTGGTCCGAATTGGACTAGGGGAGGGGGGCGGCGCCCCCCCTTTCCTTCTCCCACTCCACCTCTTTCCCCCTCCTAGTAGGAGTCCTACTCCTACTAGGAGGAGGACTCCTCCTTGGCGCGCCACACCTGGCCGGCAGGCCTCCTCCCCTTGCTCCTTTATATACGGGGGCAGGGGGCACCCCAAGACACAAGTTGATCCATGTGATCGTTCCGTAGCCGTGTGCGGTGCCCCCTGCCACCATATTCCACCTCGATCATATCGTTGTAGTGCTTAGGCGAAGCCCTGCATCGGTAGAACATCAAGATCGTCATCACGCCGTCGTGCTTACGGAACTCCTCCCCGAAGCTTTGCTGGATCGGAGCCCGGGGATCGTCATCGAGCTGTATGTGTGCTAAGAACTCAGAGGTGCCGGAGTAACGCTGCTTGGATCGGTCGGATCAGGAAGAAGACGTACGACTACTTCCTCTACGTTGTGTCAACTCTTCCGTTACGATCTACACGGGTACGTAGATCAGACTCTCCCCCTCGTTGCTGTGCATCACCATGATCTTGCGTGTGCGTAGGAAAATTTTGAAATTACTACGTTACCCAACACCGTACTCCTCTTAATTAGTCAGAGACTGGTTAACGCCAACTTCTTGGCAATGACTTGATCACAAAGGCTGAAGAAATGTGCAAAGTCATTCGTGAAAATCTCAAAGCCACGCAATCGCGCCAGAAGAGTTACAATTCCGCAAGTGTTTCAAGACTGCTGACCGCACCATCAACTTTGAAGAGATTGATCTCCAAGAAGATGTGTCTTATCATGAGCACCCCGTTGCTATTCTTGAAGAAGTTGAGCGGAAGACTCGCAACAAGTCTATCAAATTTGTGAAAGTCAAGTGGTCACATCATTCTGACCGTGAAGCCACCTGGGAACGCGAGGACCACCTCCGTTCTGAGTACCCGGAATTTTTCCAGTCCTAGATCTCGGGACGAGATCCTTTCGTAGTGGTGGAGTGTTGTAACACCCCGTATGTAACCTGCCATATTTGTATTCCAACTCTTGCCATTTCCAGCACTAAGTTATGGTATTTCCTCGTTGTCGGATTTTTGTCTTCGTATTGTTTTGTCTTTGTCATGCATCTCATATCATGTCATCATGTGCATCACATTTGCATACGTGTTCGTCTCATGCATCCGAGCATTTTCCCCGTTGTCTGTTTTGCATTCCGGCGCTCCTATGTCATCCGGTGTCCCTTTCTACCTCTTTTCGTGTGCAGGTATTAAACGTTCTCGGATTGGACCGAGACTTGCCAAGCCGCCTTGGTTTACTACCGGTAGACCGCCTGTCAAGTTTCGTGCCATTTGGACTTTGTTTGATGGGGACACGTAGTCGCGTACGCCCATATAAGGGGATAAGGATCCACCTTTTCATCCACGCCTTCTTCCTCCTTTGCCTATCCATTTCCGCGCACTCGAGCTCCAGCGCCCAAGTCCACACTCCCCACCTCAACCTTCTCCAGCCATGTCCGGAGCGGGAGGCAAGTGGATGGTCTCCTCCGTCACGGAGGGACACATCAAAAAACTGAGGAAGGCCGGATACTTGTCTAATGACATTGCGCACCGGCTTCCCGAAGAGGGGCAGCTCATCCCCACCCCTAGGCCCCATGAGAGGGTGGTGTTCCTCCCCCATTTCCTCCGCGGACTGGGTTTCCCTCTCCACCAATTTGTCTGGGGGCTCATGTTCTACTATGGCCTGGATTTCCACGATCTGGCCCCGAACTTTGTCCTCAATATCTCTGCGTTTATCGTCATGTGCGAGGCCTTCCTCCGCATCCGCCCCCATTTCGGCCTATGGCTCAAGACTTTCAATGTCAGGCTGAAGGTGGTGCGCGGCACCTAGGCGGAGTGTGGAGGCGCCATGGTGGGCAAGATGCCCAACGTCCTGTGGCTCGAGGGCTCCTTTGTGGAGTGCCTAAAGGGGTGGCAATCGGGGTGATTTTACATCACCGAGCCGCGCGACCCTAAATGGGTCGCAGCCCCTGAGTTCCGATCCGGACCCTCTACACGGCTCTCCTCCTGGAAAGAGATGGGCCTGTCGTGGGGTAAAAAAGGAGAGCTGACCGGACTCCAAACATGCGTCCAAACCTTGGTGGACAGGAAGGTCAAACTTGTTAACGTAGTCCTGGTTATGCTCATCCGTCGGATCCTCTTGTGTCAACAACGGGCTTTCAACCTGTGGGAGTTCGACCCGGCGCGGCACCAAACTCTGAGCAGGCTCTTCGACACGACGTACGAAGATGCCTGGAAGGTGCTTATCAAGGGCATCGAGGCCCCCGCATCCGCTACCGAGGATCGCGGATTTAGCACGCAGCGTCACGCTCGTGCGGTAAGCTATTTTTGCCTTTTACAGGGTACTAGTTTTTCATATTTTGAATCCATGCGGGATCTAAGCTCCCTTACCCTTGACAGGATTGGCAGGAGACGTCCGGATAGATCAACTGTCCGGCTCCTTTGCCCGAAGGCCCAGCGGACGCTCGCTTGGCGAAGCTGCTGGTTCTGGCACCCTATGTGGTGCCGAAGACGAAGGCCAAGAAGAATGCCACGGGAACTCGAAAGAGTGCCCGGTGCCAAGAGGTGTCAGGTTCATCCGACGACTCCAAGGCGCCCTCCTCCCATGAAGACGAGGAGGAGGAAGAAGAGACCTCTCACCCTCCAGCGGGGGGAGAGAAGAAAAGGAAGGCCACCCCGACTGGGGAGGCCGAAGGGTCCAAGATGGGGAAGACCATTCCTCTGGACTACTCCACCAACTCCGATGACGGTGAAGAGGAGTGGCCGCACAGGGCCAAGCCCCTGGCGAGATCGTAAGTGTTCGGACACCGGAGCAATTCATAGTGTTCCTTTTTTGCACAGCTCCTCCTTACACCGAATTGGACTATGCAGTCCGCCCAAGGCCGGGCTCGACGAGTCATCGAGCAGCTCCCTGGATTCGTCGGATGTGAATTCGCTTCCGACGGCTACCTCTCCCCACCCTACGGGTGACGCCGAGGTGGCGTCCCAACAGGTTCCAAGCCAGGAGGAGGTGGTCCTGGAGGCACCGCAAGGCGACCTCCCAGACTCCAGGGGTGAAGGGGATAGAACCCCCAAGGGCTCCAAGTCCGGCTTTGAGCCGGACACCACGCCGAAACCTTCAACGGTTCCGGACTCCGGTAGGCAGAATCCTTCCAAGAGGAGCAAGCCTACCGAACCAGTGACCTCCATCCAACCGGAGGCACCGGACAACTTGTTGGAGGTATTTAACGGCGCCTCCATCGACGAGGAGCACCGCACTATTATGAGTGTGGTGATCCAGAAGGTTCAGTCCACCAAGAGCGGACTGACTAAAGCCTGTGCCAGCCTTCTAACAGGCTTTGAGGTAAGTAAAGAGTATGTAAAAATATTACCACATAGACAGTAGCCCCTGATGCTCTGTTCGGCGTTCGGAAAGAAAAGCCAAATAGAGGATCTAAATGACATTCGTAGGAGTCTAACAAAAGTAAGTCAATATGCGTATGCATTCTTCGCTGCTAGCATCCGCCACACTGACTGCGGAGGTGGGCACGCTGAGCAGAACCTCGAGCGGTCCGAGCAAGAGCTCGGCCTAGCCAAGCAGCAGCTCGAGGAGAAGGAAGGTAAGAAATAACTTATTTAAATATGTGAAAGGCGCAATTGCAAAAAGTGACAGGATTAACGTGGCTATTTAGGGGCCACAACTGAGGTGGCGACCCTTAAGCAAGCGCTGCCCGAGGCCGAGAAGAGGGTGGCCACAGAGCGCACCGAGCGGAAGAAGCATGAGACGCAGGTTGGCGAGGTGCGGCAAGAGCTCCAGGCTCTCATGAAAAAACATGAGAGTTTGGAGCTTGACTCGAAGACGCGAGAGTCTAAGCTCGCGGCGGCCATTGAAGATGCCAAGTCTGCCAAGGTTGAAGCCCAGAAGGCCCTCCAGGAGGTTGAGGCGATAAAAAAGATAACAGCAGGTAAGGCATTTTTTTATGCAAAGCAAGCACGTAAAAGTGAATTACTTGTTACTTACCTGAATCTGGAGCTCTCCAGGAGCGTTCGTAGACTTGCCCCGTAGCGTGTCGGATGCCGCCGCCTTCTACCGAGCCGAGGAGGGAAGCTCGACGGAGAAGGTGTTCTGGTCTCAGTATGCTGAGGCCGAACACCCGGTGCCCTTAAGCGACCAGATAAAACAGCTGGTCGAGCTCCATAAGGTGGCCGAACAGGCCATGAAGGGCCTCGTAGTCCGGCTGTGGCCTGGAGAGGCCATGCCTAGGAGCTACTTCGGGCTGGTGAGGCGGCTGGTGGAGGCCTGTCCAAGGCTCGAAGTCATCAAGTGCTCCGTATGCATCGAGGGTGCCCGTAGGGCGCTTGCCCGTGCGAAGGTGCACTGGGGCAAGCTGGATGCTGAGAAGCTTGTGATGGACGGGCCACCGCCGGGCAAGGAGCATCGCAAGCCCAAGATGTATTATGAGGGCATTCTGAAGGGTGCCCGCCTTGTGGCGGATGAATGTTCCATGAATGTAATTTTTCAGTGAACTCGCTCGTTTTGTCATGTGCGCTGAAAACTTGTTCATGTGCGCTAAGCAATGCTTTTTGAATTTAAAATATTACCTTCTGTGCGGCCGTTTATCAAATTTGAGAGATGGCGTGTCGTCGGCTTCTGCCCCCATGGCACGAGTGCTGGGGTGTTCGGGATAAACATGAGCGCTCTTTTTCCCATTCTTGGGTCCTTCGAGGGAGGCACTCAACACAACAAACAAGGCAATCGGACTATAATGCTTGAACGCTCTCACTTAGCCATAGAATTCTATAATTTTAAATTTCGGCGAAGCCCCTAGTGTTTGGAAGACCGAGTTCGGGGCGCTATCCACGCCTAGGCCGGACAAAGCCGACTCCTCGCTCTAAGCGGCATAAGTCTTTAGGGACTCGAAAACCTCTCGAACAGCGACCAGCTCTCGCCTCATCATGACGGTCAGTTTTAGCTTTCTCTACTAAGGTGCTTAGCCCAGCTCAACTGGGGCACAATCGCAATAGTTGTCCTAGTGCTACCTTAGCCGATATAACGGAACGTAAGGTACCAAAACATAGGAGCCGGGCAAACCCAACTATTGACCCAAGAAATGATTCGGAACCGATGCATATAATGCTATAAGTTCGGGGGCCGCACTTGTGAAAGTGTTCGGACTTCTCACACCATGTTGTGGGGTACTTAAGCCCCTGGCGTATTGGCCATACCAAAGTGTACGGGTGCAACATGCATTAATGAACATATATTCGTAAAAAAGAGGTAATGCAATAATAGACGGAAGCTATGCATTGTTTATTTAAAAAAGTTGCGATCAAAGCAGAACGATACAAATAGTGCGATAAGCAAAAGATGGGACTATCAAATATGTCCTTTCCAGGGGCGAGCTGCGGAATGTTATGCGAAACAGGTATACTGCTCGTTATAGAGACCACCTTAGAGTTCCGTAGTGCGGCGTAGCTTTCTGCTTCCCTAGTTGTATCGTTTGTGCGGCAATTGTACTGCCGGACAAGCCTTCCGAAGAATGGAGTCCTGAAAATGAGAGAAAATTAAGAAATCGGCAGCCCCTAGTGCGGTTTAAGCCACGTTTCGGGCGTGCCGTGATGGCGCCCCTCCCCCTGTGCCCATGGTATTTCTAGAGCGTAGTTATGTACGCGCAACATTGGTTTCGCAAGTTCGCGAGGGCTGGGGTTGGGGCCGCATTGCTATGCTTGCTCGGAACGTGCCAGGCGGTCTTGTTGTAGGTTTCTCCGAGCGCGCTTGACGGTGTCCGGACATTTAATGGCCGGACTGGAGAATTGCCTTGAGAGGCTGCTTTGTACTTCCGCTGCGATAGCCGCTGTATGCTCCTCCGTTCGGAGAGAGCGTTCGGTGTTTCCATTGACCATGATGACTCCTCGAGGGCCTGTCATCTTGAGCTTGAGGTATGCGTAGTGCGGCAGCGCATTGAATTTGGCAAATGTGGTTCTCCCGAGCAGTGCGTGATAGCCACTGCGGAACGGGACTATGTCGAAGATTAACTCCTCACTTCGGAAATTATCCGGAGATCCGAAGACCACTTACAGTGTAACTGAGCCTGTACAATTGGCTTCTACACCTGGTATGACGCCTTTAAAGGTTGTTCTGGTGGGTTTAATCCTCGAGGGATCGATGCCCATGTTCCACACTGTATCCTGATAAAGCAGGTTCAGGCTGCTGCCGCCATCCATAAGGACTCTAGTGAGGTGAAATCCGTCAATAATTGGGTCTAGAACCAATGCGGCGAATCCGCCATGACGGATGCTAGTGGGGTGGTCCCTTCGATCAAAAGTGATCGGGCAGGAATACCATGGTTGAACTTTGGGGTGACTGGCTCCATCGTGTATACGTCCCTTAGCACACACTTCCGCTCCCTCTTGGGGACGTGGGTTGCGTATATCATGTTCACCGTCCGCACTTGTGGGGGAAAACCTTTCTGTCCACTGTTGTTCGGCGGCCGGGGCTCCTCCTCGTCATCGCTATGCAGCCCCTTCTCTCTGCTTTCGGCATTTAACTTCCCTGCCTGCTCGAACACCCAACAATCCATGTTGGTGTGATTGGCTGGTTTTTCGGGGGTGCCATGTATCTGGCATGAGCGGTCGAGTATTCGGTCCAAACTGGACAGGCCTGGAGTATTTCTTTTGAATGGCTTTTTCCGCTGACCGGGTTTAGAGCCTTCGAATCCGGCATTAACTGTCGTATCCTCAGCATTGTCGCTGTTAATGCAGCGCTTTTTCTTGTTGCGACGTGACCTGCCACTGCTGTCCTTGGTATCGGAATTACCAGGCCTCTTGGTTATGTTATTGCTGGGAGCTAGCCAGCTGTCTTCTCCCGCGTAAAAGCGGGTCATAAGTGTCGTGAGGGATGCCATAGATTTCGTCTTTTCCTGTCCTAGGTGCCGTGCAAGCCACTCGTCGCGGATGTTATGCTTGAAGGCTGCTAGGGCCTCTGCGTCCGGACAGTCGACGATTTGATATTTCTTGGTTAGGAACCGTGTCCAGAATTGTCTGGCCGATTCCTCTGGTTGCTGAATTATGTGGCTTAGGTCATCGACGTCTGGTGGTCGCACATGAGTGCCCTAGAAATTGTTGAGGAATGCGGCTTCCAGGTCCTCCCAATAACCAATTGATTCTGCTGGCAAGTTGTTAAGCCAATGTCAGGCTGGTCCTTTAAGCTTGAATGGGAGGTATTTGATGGTGTGTGGGTCATCACCGTGGGCCATGTGGATATGAAGGAGATAGTCCTCGATCCATACCGCAGGATCTGTTGTGCCATCGTATGATTTGTTGTTCATGGGTTTGAAACCCTCGGGGATTTGATGATCCATTACTTCATCTGTGAAGCATAGTGGGTGTGCGACGCCTCTGTATTGGGCTACATCATGACGCAGCTCAAACGAGCTTTGTCTACTATGTTCGGCCCGGCCGGTTTACTGTATCCGGCGTGACGAGTATCGTCTCATGCCATGGGGCGCCCACGTGATCCATAGATCGATCTTGTTTGCCTTGCCTTGTCCTCCAATATATCTCGCAGGTCTGGTGCATTTTCCCATGCCTTGGTGGTTTTTGAGCGGCGTTGGCGTGCGGCTTGATTTGCGGGCCGAGAGGCCTCTCTATCGCGGCCACGGGGTGGCCGGTCGGCCGCATCATGCATTGGTGATGTAGGTTTAAGTGCTTCCTCCTCTAATTGGGGTAGCAACCTGCACTTTGGGTAGCTCTTGGAGGGGCGTTCGAGTTCATACTCTTCGGCCGCAAGGACTTCGGTCCACCTGTCGGCTAGCAAATCTTGATCAGCTCTAAGTTGTTGCTGTTTTTTCTTGAGGCTACTCGCCGTGGCCATAAGCCTGCATTTGAAATGCTCTTGTTCGACGGGATCCTCCGGCATGACAAATTCGTTGTCATCGAGGCTTGCCTCGTCTTCGAAGGGAGGCATATAATTATCGTCCTCGACCTCTCTGCCTGCCGCTCTCTCATGAGGGCTGGCTTCTCTATCCTCCCGTGCTGAATCTTGCTGGAGGTGGTTGTCTTCGACACTGTCCGGGGTGTTATTATCCCCCGTGCTGGAATCACCATTTTTGTTTTGGCGGGATTTAGAGCGGCGCCGCTGACGTCGGCACTTAGGCTGCTTCTTGGAGGGGTCATCCTCCGCTGTTCCATCGCCATTGCCTTCTTTTGGGGTGTCCACCATGTATATATCATACAACGAGGTGGCTTTCCAATGCCCTATAGGGGCTGGTTCTTGATCGTCTCCTGCATCGGCGTCCATACCGTCGATGTCTTCGGAGTCGAAGTCGAGCATAACGGTTAAATCATCGACAGTGGCTATGAAGTGGGTGGTTGGTGGGCTTTGAATTTCTTCATCATCCGCATGCCAACCTTGCTGACCATAGTCCGGCCAGGGCTCTCCTAACAAAGAGAGAGACTTTAGTGAATTCAGAATATCACCGAAGGGCGAGTGCTGAAAGATGTCCGCGGCAGTGAACTCCATGATCGGCGCCCAATCGGATTCGATCGGTAGGGGCGCGGAGGGATCGGAGTCTGGAGAGGAGTCCGGCTCCTTGGAGTCACGGGCTTCGTAGAGAATAGGGCTGGTGTTCGGCTCGATCGCCGTAAAGATTGTAGCCCCCGAGACAGTGTTCAACCACCCATCCTCGATTGGCGGCTCCGAATTAAGGGTTGGAGCTGATGCGGGTGCGGCCTCCAGGCCACTGTTCGGCAGCAGAGCTAGATCATGCACGTCGCGGCAGTGCGGCGCACTCGGCTGTGGCTCGAATCCGTCGAAGATCAAGTCTCCGTGGATGTCGGCCGTGTAGTTCAAACTTCCAAATCTGACCTGATGGCCAGAGGCGTAGCTTTCGATCTGCTCCAGATGACCAAGCGAATTGGCCCGCAATGCAAAGCCGCCGAATACGAAGATCTACCCGGGGAGAAAAGTCTGACCCTGGATTGCATCGCTGTTGATGATCGGAGAAGCCATCGAGCCTAAAAGTGACAAAACAGAGAAACTCTTAATGAAAGTACCAATGTCGGTGTCAAAACCAGCGGATCTCAGGTAGGGTGTCCCGAACTGTGCGTCTAGGCGGATGGTAACAGGAGGCAAGGGACACGATGTTTTACCCAGGTCCGGGCCCTCTCGATGGAGGTAAAACCCTACGTCCTGCTTGATTAATATTGATGATATGGATAGTACAATAGTAGATCTACCACGAGATCAGAGAGGCTAAACCCTAGAAGCTAGCCTATGGTATGACTGTTGTTCGTCCTATGGACTAGAAACCCTATGGTTTATATAGACACCGGAGAGGGCTAGGGTTACACAGTGTCGGTTACAATGGTAGGAGATCTACATATCCGTAACACCAAGCTTGCCTTCCACGCCAAGGAAAGTCCCTTCCGGACATGGGACGAAGTCTTCAATCTTGTATCTTCATAGTCTAGGAGTCCGGCTGAAGGTATAGTCCGGCTGTCCGGACACCCCCTAATCCAGGACTCCCTCGGCCACCATATATGCTAGTGCTTGCTACAGCTCCACCTCATACCTTTTACCCTTCCTATAAGCTTAAATAGTCTTGATCGCGAGGGTGTGAGATTGCTGAGTCCCCGTGGCTCACAGATTACTTCCAAAACCAGATGCAGGGACCGATGATACTGCTCTAGGAGATTCGACTGAGCTCAAATGGGAGTTCGATGAGGACTCAGGACGACACTATGTTTCTTTTCCAGACGATCAGTAGTGGAGCCCAGTTAGGGCGATCGGGGACTTTGTTGCACTTTGGGGTTGTCTTTATTTTGGTTCCGTAGTCGGACCTTGATTGTATCTGGATGAATGTAATGATATTTATGCTATTGTGTGTCGTGGCGATTGTAAGCCAACTATGCACCTCTTTTCCTTATTCATTACATGGGTTGTGTGGAGATTACCCCACTTGCGACATTGCTTACAATGCGGTTATGCCTCTAAGTCGTGCTTCGACACGTGGGAGATATAGACGCATCGTGGGTGTTACATGCACATCACTATGAGCCTTGCAAGCAATGTGACTAATGAGTTAGTCATGGGATGATGCATTACAGAACGAGTAAAGAGACTTGCCGGTAATGAGATTGAACTAGGTATGATGATACCGACGATCGAATCTCGGGAAAGTAACTTACCGATGACAAGGGGAACAACGTATGTTGTTATGCGGTTTGACCGATAAAAGATCTTCGTAGAATATGTAGGAGCCAATATGAGCATCCATGTTCCGCTATTGGTTATTGACCGGAGATGTGTCTCGGTCATGTCTACATAGTTCCTGAACCCGTAGGGTCCGCACACTTAACGTTCGATGACAATTTGTATTATGAGTTATGTGATTTGATGATCGAAGTTTGTTCAGAGTCCCGGATGAGATCACGGACATGACGAGGAGTCTCAAAATGGTCGAGACATAAATATTCATATATTGGAAGGCTACATTCGGACACCGGAATGGTTCGGGTTGTTTCAGAGTACCGGGGGTTACCGAACCCCCCCCCCCCCCTGGAGGTTAATGGGCCACCATCGGCCTTACTGGAGAAGAGAGAGGGCCGGGCAGGAGGTGGCACGCTCCCCCCACTTGGCCAGTCCAAATTGGACAAGGGGTGGGGGCGCCCCCCCCCCTTCCTTCTCTCCTCTTCCTCCTTCCCTTCTTCTCCTACTTGGAATAGGAAAGGGGGGACCGAATCCTACTTGGGCCGGGAGTCCAAGTAGGACTCCCCCCATGATGCGCCCCCTAGGGCCGGCCACCTCTCCTCCCCCCTTCATATACGTGGGAGGGGGGCACCCCAAAGGCAAACCAAGTCTTCTCTTAGCTGTGTGCGGTGCCCCCCTCCACAGTTACAAACCTCGGTCACATCATTGTAGTGCTTAGGCGAAGCCCTGCGCCGGTAACTTCATCATCACCATCACCACGCCGTCGTGCTAACGGAACTCTCCCTCGACCTCAATTGGATCAAGAGATCGAGGGACGTCATCGAGCTGAACATGTGCTAAACGCGGAGGTGCCATACGTTCGGTGCTTGGATCGGTTGGATCGCGAAGATGTTCGACTACATCGACCGCGTTATTAAACGCTTCCGCTTTCGGTCTACGAGGGTACGTGGACACACACACCCCCTCTTGTTGCTATGCATTTCCTAGATAGATCTTGCATGATCTTAGGAATTTTTTTGAAATACTGCATTCCCCAATAGCATCATAATGGGAGAAACTACAAATATCACACAAGCTACCATAGGGAGCATTCACTTTCCTGCCATACATTATTTTGCTCTCTTTTATAGGTAGATGCATTAACGGTAAGCATGAGCATAGCCACCTTTGTGTTCCAGATCTTAGTGTCCTCAAGTGTGCGGTGTTAGGTGATAAGCGATATAACTGGGGGCTATTATTGCGAGGAGGTTACATCTTAATGCTAAAGATGGAGATTTATTTGGTGGAACTTATGCAACTCGCTTAGCTAATTATCTTGGTGTACCCATAAGAGGAAATGACAATGAGTTGCCACCTGCTTTTCTAGATTATAATGCTATTGTATGCTACTAGTTTCTTGAGAAGAACGAACAGTCCCTCTAGTACTGACTAATCTTTAACAGACGGCGTGCTGTCCATATTACCCTTCATGCTCCTTCCTTCTTTAACTTTCAGGTAAATGGGAGATATTTTATAACTAGAGAGGAGGCGAACGAGTATGAGAGAACAGCGGAGGCCGCTCGCCTCCATGAAGCGGCTCGCCAGGCAGTAGCTGCCGCAGCATAGTACAACCCCAACTACGATTTTGGATACCATCCGGGCCAGTCGTAGCCATAGACCAACTTAGGCCAAAAGCCTAAGCTTGGGGGAGGACGTATTTCTCACCAACATTACATTCATGTTCACACACTCATTCTAGTTATCGGTGTTCATACTTTTTCATTGTATTATCCATGTTAGGTTATTTATTTTTTCTGCTTTCTTCTTGTGTGTTTGAAAAACTTTGAGTAAAACCATAAAAAATTAGTTGTAGTTTAGTTTACTTTCTATGTTTACTTAGTAGTAGTATTAAAAGAAAACCCAAAAATATTTCTCGTTCTTCTTTTGCTTGTTGGGAGCTTTCCCGTGTAAATAGTTTTTCTTGTTCTTGTTTTACTTTCTTTAGAAAAACAAAAGCTCCAAAAACATTTCAGTGTGTTTCTTTGAAATTCTTTTTCTTTTCTTTGGGGTCGAGAAGAGAAGACCACGATGAAAATGTTGAGTGGCTCTCATATGTACTATTGTTGATCTAACAAGAGCCCAGATTACCTTGTCTTCTCCTTTGAATAAATGTTTACAGATTCCATCTTAGTCCAATGCACGTGCACTATTATTATTATTGACACCGTTCGGTCATGCAAGTGAAAGGAAATAATGACGATATATGATGAAATGATTGAGATGAGGAAAAGCTGGTATGAACTCGACCTATCTTGTTTTTGTAAATATGATTAGTTCATCGTTCTTGATTTAGCCCATTATGAATGAAACATGTTTGCAATGACAATTAGAGATTATAGTTACTCATGCCATGCTTAATTAGCTAGGAGTTTATAATGGTTTACCTTGCATGCCAACATGCAAATTAAAATGGTTGTGATGTGGTATGATAGGGTGGTATCCTCCTTTGAATGATTTGAGTGGCTTGACTTGGCACATGTTCACACATGTAGTTGAAACAAAAACAACATAGCCTCCATGATATTTATGTTCTTGGTGATTTATATCCTACTCATGCTTGCACTCAATGTTTATTAATCTTAATGCATGTTTATGATTGTTGTCGCTCTCTAGTTGGTCGCTCCTCAACCTCTTGCTAGACTTCACGTGTACTAAGTGGGAATACTGCTTGTGCATCCACCTCCATAAGCCCAAAGTTGTTCCATATGAGTCCACCATACCTACCTATATGTTGTATTTACTTGCCGTTCCAAGTAAATTTACATGTGTCAAACTCTAAACCTTCAAATGATAACCTGTTTGTATGCCCGAATCGCTCATGTAGCGACTGGGGGTTGTAAGTATCTTCCATGCTAGGTGAGCTATTCTCACGATGAGTGGACTCCGCTCATCATTCACGAGAGAATGGATGGTAACCAGGATGCCCAGTCCCAGTCCCATGCTCAAATCAAATCAAAATGTAATTGCAAACAAAACTCCCCCGGATTGTTGTTAGTTGGACGATACCCGTTGTTTCGGACCAGCCATGGAGTGTGCTTGTTGGTGGTGGGGGAGTATAAACTACCATTCTGTTTGGGAACTACCTATAATGTATCTAGTATGGAAGATACCGAGATCTCTTGGTTGTTATGTTGACAATGAAAGCATACCGCTCAAAATATTATTCATCTCTATTTCAAAAACTCGAGCTCTGGCACCTCTACATATACCTGCTTCCCTCTATGAAGGGCCTATCTATTTACTTTTATTGCTTAGTCATCATCCTCTTATAAAAAGCACCAGTTAAAGAGCACCACTGTCATTTGTATCCATTGTTATTAATTGATATTGAGTATGACTGTGACTGGATCTCTTTTGCCATGAATTACAATGTCTAGTCAGTCCTTGATCTTCAAGGGTGCTCTGCATTAATGTTTTGCAATCAAAGAAAGGGCTAGTGAGATACCATCTTGTTATATCATATCATGATTGTTTCAAAAAAGTGTTCTCATTCGAGATTTATTATTATTGCTCGCTAGTAGATTATGCCATTGATATGAGTAAATGTGAGACCTAAATGTTATTGTGAATGTGGTTCGTTCATAATCTTTGCTGAAAACTTGAATGTTGGCTTTGCATATTTGCAACAACAAGATCAAACCGAGTTTGTAAAAGTTTTTCTTTATCACTTTCATTTTGTCAACTGAATTGCTTGAGGACAAGCAATGGGTTAAGCTTGGGGGAGTTGATACGTCTCCATCGTATCTACTTTTCCAAAACTCTTTTGCCCTTGTTTTGAGCTCCAATTTGCATGACTTGAATGGAACTAACCCGGACTGACGCTGTTTTCAGCAAAATTGCCATGGTGTTTTTGTGCAGAAATAACAATTCTCGAAATGACCTAAAACTTCATGGAGAATATTTTTCGAATAAATAAAAATTACTGGTGAAAGAATCAACCAGAGGGGACCCACACATAGTTAACAAGGGTGGGGGCACACCCTACCCCCTGGGTGCACCCCCTAGTCTTGTGGGTGCCACGAAGCTCCACTGACCTCAACTCCAACTCCATATATTCATTTTCACGGAGAAAAAATTAGAGAGAAGGATTCATCGCGTTTTATGATACGGAGCCGCCGCCACCTACTGTTCTTCCTCGGGGGGGGGGGGAGATCTGGAGTCTGCTTTGGGCTCCGGAGAGGGGAAATCCTCACCATCGTCATCATTAACCATCCTCCATCACCAATTTCATGATGCTCACCACCGTTCGTGAGTAATCCCATCGTAGTCTTGTTGGATGGTGATGGGCTGGATGAGATTTATCATGTAATAGAGTTAGTTTTGTTAGGGTTTGATCCCTAGTATCCACTATGTTCTAATATTGATGTTGCTATGACTTTGTTATGCTTAATGCTTGTCACTAGAGCCCGAGTGCCATGATTTCAGATCTGAACCTATTATGTTGTCATGCATATATTGTGATCTTGATCCTATCTTGCAAGTTCAAGTCACCTACTGCGTGTTATGATCCGGCAACCCTGGAGTGACAATAGTTGGGACACTTCTCGGTGATGACCGTAGTTTGAGGAGTTCATGTATTCACTAAGTGCTAATGCTTCGGTCCGGTTCTCTATTAAAAGGAGGCCTTAATATCCCTTAGTTTCTATTAAGACCCTGCTGCCACGGGAGGGTAGGACAAAATATGGCATGCAAGTTCTTTTCCATAAGCACGTATGACTATATTCGGAATACATGCCTACGTTATATTGATGAATTGGAGCTAGTTCTGTGTCACTCTAGGTTATAACCGTTGCATGATGAATGCCATCTGACATAATTATCCATCATTGATCCATTGCCTACGACTTCGTTTCATATTGATCTTTGCTAAGTTACTTTTCCATTGGCACTGTTACGATTGCTACAAAACTGCTACTGTTACTTTTCCACTGTTATCGTTACTTCCATACTACTTTGCTACTAAATACTTTGTTGCAGATATTAAGTCTTTTAGGAGTGGTTGAATTGACAACTCAGCTGCTAATACTTGAGAATATTCTTTGGCTCCCCTTGTGTCAAATCGATAAATTTGAGTTGAATACTCTACCCTCAAAAACGGTTGCGATCCCCTATACTTGTGGGTTATCATAGCCCCACCTAGGCTCAACAGAGAGGCCAGCACGATGGTCTACATCCTAAATGCGAATGGGTCGTGGACCAATCGCCCTCTGCAATCTCCCACATTGCGAACGCGGCCAGTGCCAGTCCTGGCAACCTCCTTAAACAAGGCACGTGCTTACGTGAGCCACCCGGGCACGCGCCACTAAACCGTTGACGTGTGAAGAGCTTCGGCTGATACATACGAGGCCAGTTTCCCATATCTTGTCCTATGTGGAGGTTAGTGTGTATAGGTCAAAACCACTCAAATCAAATACCCAATCTCATTAGTGACTTGGAAGCGTGTGGTGACGATTAGTGCTCCCATCGGCCCATCTTGAGGACTTGGACATGAGCCAAGCCCAGCCCACTCTAGGGCGGTCTGGCTGCCCGGCCGCGCCTCGTAATTATCTCGCAGGTACCCTCCAGTTCAACCCGACTGCACATCACTCACGGGTACCCCTCAGGGTCGACCCAATGTCATCATGATCCCGTGGTCAAGTCAAAGTAATCGTGTGTCCATCCAACAAAGGGGAATTCTGAGGAATCACCCTCGATGGAATCCACTTGATGTAATCGTCAAGGTGAACTCTAGGAGGAATCACCCTCAAGGTTCAGACTTGCGGTGTTGCATGACAGAGTCGTATCGAGAACGGTGAAGGAGGAATCACCCTCGATGACCACAACCTATTAAATACGCTACATGATTATCATCAGGAGTGCGTTACGAGGTATCACCCTCAGCACTCGATAGTAGCTCTATAGAGTCATACAACTTAGGGGATGTGATGTGCTGTGTCGGGCCCTGGATGTCGATCACATTGATTGAGTCACCTGGTAATCCAGCAGAGGCAACAAGGACAGGGTGAGGGGCCACTGATGGATCACTAACCAACCTATACTAAGAAGTTTAGGATAAGCAGGTTGATACGTCTCTGTCATATCTACTTTGAAACTGTTTTGCCCTTGTTTTGGACTCTAACATGCATGATTTGAATGGAACTAACCCGGACTCACGCAGTTTTCAGTAGAATTGCCATGGTGTTATTTTTGTGCAGAATAAAAAGTTCTCGGAATGACCTAAAACTTCATGGAGACAAGTTTTGTAATTAATAAAAAGTATTGGCAAAAGAATCAAGTGAAGGGGACCCACACCCTAGCGACAAGGGTGGGGGCGCACCCACCCCCCTGGGGTGCGCCTCCCAAGCATGTGGGCCCCCTGGACCTCCACCGACCACAACTCTAACTCCATATATTCACATTCAGGGAGAAAAATCGGAGATAAGGATTCACCGTGTTTTATGATATAGAGCCGCCGCCAAGCCCTATTCTTCCTCGGGAGGGCAGATCTGGAGTCCGTTCGGGGCTACGGAGAGGAGAATCCATTGCCATCGTCATCATCAATCATCCTCCATCACCAATTTCATGATTCTCACGAGCATGTGTGAGTAATCCCATCGTAGGCTTGCTGGACCATGATGGGTTGGATGAGATTTACCATGTAATCAAGTTAGTTTTGTTAGGGTTTGATCCCTAGTATCCACTATATTCTAAGATTGATGTTGCTATGACTTTGCTATGCTTAATTCTTATCACTAGGGCCCGAGTGCCATGATTTCCGATCTAAACCTATTATGTTTTCATGAATATATTTGTGTTCTTGATCCTATCTTGCAAGTCAATAGTCACCTACTACGTGTTATGACCCCGCAACCCCGACGTGACAATAGTTGGGACCACTCCCGGTGATGATCGTATTTTGAGGAGTTCATGTATTCACTAAGTGCTAATGCTTTGGTCTGGTACTCTATTAAAAGGAAGCCTTAATATCCCTTAGTTTCCACTAGGACCCCGCTGCCATGGGAGGTTAGGACAAAAGATGTCATGCAAGTTCTGTTGCATAAGCACGTATGACTATATTCGGAATATATGCCTACATTATATTGATGAATTGGAGCTAGTTTTGTGTCACCCTATGTTATAACTGTTGCATGATGAATGCCATCCGACATAATTATCCATCACCGATCCATTACCTACGAGCTCGTTTCATATTGATCTTTGCTAAGTTACTTTTCTGTTGCCACTGTTACGATTGCTACACAACTAGTACTGTTACTTTTGCCACTGTTACCGTTACTTACATGCTACTTTGCTACTAAATACTTTGCTACAGATATTAAGTCTTTCAGGTGTGGTTGAATTGACAACTCAGCTGCTAATACCTGAGAATATTCTTTGGCTCCCCTTATGTCGAATCATAAATTTGGGTTGAATACTCTACCCTCGAAAATTGTTGCGTTCCCCTATACTTGTGGGTTATCATAGGCAATGTTGGGGATATCCCTTGTCGGGAACTTATCGGTCGACCCATGATAAGGGGTAAATCGGCGAGTTTATTGGCATATCGGCCGATTTATCGCCATATCTGCTGATTTATCGGCCGATTTATCTTATTGGTCTGACAGCGGTAAGCGATAAATCAGTTGATTTATCGGCATATTGGACGATATCTTGAAAAGTGATCATATGTAAGGTACAAGAGCAGTTTGCAAAATCAGGCTATGCATCAGAATAGGATCATACGAAAGCAGTAGCAGTTCTAATGCAAGCATAAGAGAAAAGAGAATGGGCGATATCGTAATGATCAAGGGGGGTTTGCTTGATTGGAAGCTATACTGAAAAGGAAGAAGAGTCGTCATCGACCTAGTCGATCATAGTGGCATCGACAGTGGTCTCGAGATCTACTGGAGAGAAGAGGGGGAAGAAACAATGAATATAAAGCAAACAAGTGCAATACTAAGCATGGCATGATGATATGCAGAGCTAGGCGCGTTCTAACGCGGTACTAGACGTTGCGTATGGAGAGGGAAAACATCCAGAGGGGTTTTCCCGGTGTTTGGCATTTTCTGGATAGATGAAAAGAGGAGGAAGGTTCCACTGTAAGCATGCTAGGGGTATGTGACAGATGAATGGATTGCATAAACGGTTTCATTGGATTTTTCCGAGCAATTTTCATATATAAATTATTTTCATTCGAGTTATAGATTATTTTATATGATCTTTCAAAGTTTTAAACGATTTTCTAAAATTTTGGATTTATTTATTAATTCAATGAAATCAGAAATTGCTATGTGTAAATACACATGAGTGTTCATAGCAGAGAGGCTATGTGTATGACAGTGGGGTCCAGAGGGCCTGGTTGACCCAGTCAACAGTCAACAGAGTTGACCGTTGACTGGTCAAAACTATCTAATGGGGCCCCATGTCATAGGCTTAGCAAATTTTAATAGAATTTAGCATTTTAATTTAACTGTGGGTCCCATGTGTCATAGGGTCATGTAGTTTTAAACATTTTTTCACAATTATATAATGAGTAAAGGGGGCCCAATGGTCAGTAGTGGTTAGCTAGGGGGTGATTACTCCCCACTAATCAGGGCGGCCCCACATTATAGTGGCCCAGCCGGCCCCCTCCTGTAGTGATATGTCTCCAACATATCTACAATTTTTGATTGTTCCATGCTGTTATATTATCAATCTTGGATGTTTTATAATTATTTTATAATCATTTTATATCATTTTTGGTACTAACCTATTAACATAGTGCCAAATGCCAGTTGTTGTTTTCTGCATGTTTTTACATCGCATGAAATCAATATCAGACGGAGTCCAAACGCAACGAAACTCCACGGAGGTTTTTTTTGGATGAGAAGGAACGTAATGGGCCCTGGCTGCGCCTGGGGGTGCCTTGAGGAGGGCACAGCCCACCAGGGCGCGCCAGGAGGCCCAGGTGTGCCCTGGTGGGTTGTGCCCACCTCGGGTGCCCCCGGACCGCCTCTTTGCTCTATAAATAGCCCAATATTCCCAAAACCCTAGGGGAGTCAGCGAAATATTCATCCAGCCGCCGCAGAGTCCAGAACCACCAGATCCAATCTAGACACCATCTCGGATGGTGTTCACCACCTCCATTGGTGCCTCTCCGATGATGCCTGAGTACTTCTTTGTAGAACTTAGGGTCCATAGTTAGTATCTAGATGGCTTCATCTCTCTCTCTCTCTGAATTCTCAATACAATGGTCTCTTGGAGATCCATATGATGTAACTCTGTTGCGATGAGTTTATGATCAGATCTATCTTTTTATATCCATGAAAGTATTTGAGTTTCTTTGATCTCTTTTTATGCATGATCTCTTATAGCCTCGTACTTCTTCTCTGATATTTGTGTTTGTTTGGCCAACTTGATCTATTTATCTTGCAATGGGAAGAGGTGCTTTGTAGTGGGTTCGATCTTACGTTGCTTGATCCCAGTGACAGAAAGGGAAATGACACGTATGTATCGTTGCTACTAAGGATAAAACGATGGGGTCTATCTCTACATAGATAGATCTTGTCTACATCATGTCATCGTTCTTATTGCATTACTCCATTTTTCCATGAAATTAATACACTAGATGCATGCTAGATAGCGGTCGATATATGGAGTAATAGTAGTAGATGCAGGCAGGAGTTGGTCTACTAATCTTGGACATGATGCCTACATAATGATTATTTCTTGGATATCGTCATGAGTATTTGAAGTTCTATCAGTTGCCCAATAGTAGTTTGTTCACCCACCATTTGCTATTTTTCTCGAGAGAAGCCACTAGTGAAACCTACGGCCCCGGGGTCTCTTTCTCATATATTTGCCTTTGCGATCTACTTTTTCCTTGCATTTATTTTCAGATCTATTAAACCAAAAATACAAAAAATACTTTTCTGCACTTTATTTTATTTATGATCTATTATTTCACTCTATCACAACTTTTTCCCGCCCACGCACCAATTTGAGGCGCCGTACCCAAAAGGGATTAACAACCCCTTTAACACGGCGGGTTGCGGGTAGTTGTTATTTGTGTGCAGGGGCTGTTTACGTTGTGTTGCTTGGTTCTCGTACTGGTTCAATAACCTTGGTTTCATATCTGAGGGAAATACGTACCGCTGATGTGTTGCATCATCCCTTCCTCTTTGGGGAAATACCGATGTAGCTTCAAACGACATCAAAAGGAATTTCTGGCGCCGTTGCCGGAGAGGATCTTCAACATATACTAGGTTCCTAATCGCAAATCTCATCCCTCACAATTTACATTATTTGCCATTTGCCTCTCATTTTCCTCTCCCCCACTTCACAAAAAAATTGCCATTTTATTCGCCTCTCTTTTTCGTTTGTCGTTCTCTTGCTTTCCAGTCTTGATGGGTAGCGTTCCTAGTCCTCCTTTGTCACCAGATTTTGAAGTTCTTTACTTCAAGCAAAGACAAGGAGAAAATCTGAAAAAATGCCTGATATAGGCTTATGGAATCATATCGTACTTCCAATTTAAAGGGGGACGCTAAAGTTTTGCTTCGTAATTTTTGCATAGGATTGGCTTTGCATCATAGACAACTTCTAGATTTTGCTGCTAAAGGAAATTTTATTGAGCTTGATGCCAATGTTGCCTATGAAATTTTAGAAGGAATTTTGGGGATTCCACCTCAAAAGAAGGGGTTTTCTTTCACCCCTAAGGGAGTTCAAATGTTGGAAACTTGCTGATTTGCATAAACATATGGTTGAAATACATAAATATAATGAACCCCTCAAACACCTCAATGGTAGTATCAATCGCATGAATACCTTGATTACTCTTTGCAACAAGAGATTGGATATTTTGGATCTTAAGATGATTTCTTCCCAAAGAATTTAGGGAAGCGTAAAGAGCCTCCAGGGTTTGAGAAAACCCTTACAAAAGTTGCCAAAACGAAAGACAAAACTTAGATCCTTGCTTTATGCCTAGCTAAGGGCGTAAAACTATAACGCTTGTTGGGAGGCAACCCAATGAATAAAATTTATTTTTGCTTCTTGCTTTCTGTTCTTGAGTGTTAGAACAATTATGCTACTATTATGATTGTGTTTTTTGTGTTTAATTTAGTGTTTGTGCCAAGTAGAACCGATAGGATCTTCTTGGGTGATAGTTGTTTGATCTTGCTGAAAAAGAGAAACATTTGCACTTACGAAAACAATTCTCATTTTCTACCAGAAAGTGATTTTTACCAGATTCTTTTTGCAGAAGATTAATATACAAATTACCCAGGTCATCTTTTTTTTAGAATTTTTGGAGTTACAGAAGTATTCGAAATAGTCAGATTGCTACAGACTGTTCTATTTTGATAGATTATGTTTTCTTTTTGTTGTGTGCTTATTTTGATGGCTCTATGGTTTTCTTTGATGAGTTTTTGCCATAGAAAAGTTGCCATACAATAGATATAATGCAAAACCAAAATTGAATTGGTTTGGTTTGGTACAATACTTATAGTGGTGGTTTGCTTTATTTTACTAACGGATCTCACAAAGGTTTTCTTGAGTTTTGTGTGATTGAAGTTTTCAAGTTTTGGGTTATCTTACGATGGATGAAGGAATAAAGGATAGAAGAGCCTAAGCATGGGGATGTCCCGGCATCCCAAGCCATTATCCAAAAAAGAGCAACCAACTAAGTTTGGGGATGCCCCCGAGTGGCATCCCCTCTTTCTTCTAACGACCATCGGTATTTTACTCGAACCTATATTTTTATTTGTTACATACTATGTGTTTTGCTTGGAGCGTCTTGAATGATATGAGTCTTTCCTTGTTTTATTTTGTATTTTAAGTCTTGATCCCTTGCTGGACACACCTATTTGGGAGAGCCAAAATTATGTCATGATTTGTTAGAATTTCTCTCTATGCTTCACTTAATTTTTTTATGAGCTATGGACTTGCTCCAGTGCTTCACTTATATCTTTTTGAGCACGGTGTGCTTATTATTTTTGAAGAAATGCTCTCTTGCTTCACTTATATTTATTTGAGAGTTAGTAAAATTTTCAAGAAATTCTCTCTTGCTCCACTTAAATTATTTTGAGAGAAAGAAAGAAAGAAAAATTATGCTCATGATCTTCACTTATATTTGTTTGAGCTTATGAAGGCAACACATGGAAATTAGTCCCAAAGTGATAGATATCCAAGAAGAATATAATAAAAACTTTCATGAAGATCATTGGACAAAATAAGCTTGATTCTAGGTAATAGTTTTGAGATATGATGATGTGATATGTGAGTTATGTTGATGAGTAATTATGATTTAGTAAGAATATTGGTGTTAAGGTTTGTGATTCCCTATGCAAGCACAAAACTCAATAGTCATGCAATGAAATTATATCCTACTTGTGGTGCATTATTCGGTGTTATTTATTCTTAATGCTTGCTTATGAGATTACCCGTTTCTTGGTTGGTCGATTCTCAATCTTTTGCTAGCCTTCATTTTGCACTATGTATGATCTCTACTTGTGCATCCATAATCCTTTAAACTGGTTTTGCCACATGAGTCCACTATATCTACCTATATGCGGTATTCTTTTGCCGTTCTAGGAAAATTTGCATGTGCCATCTCTAATTTTCAAAATAAACTTCTCTTTTGTGTGTTCATTTTGCTCGCGGAGCGGTGAGGGGTGGCTAATATTTTCCATGCTAGATGTGTTATTATCACAATGAGTGTTTATTCACTTGTCATTGCATGAGAGTAAGGCAAAGGTATTAGGGATGCCCAGTCCTGAAATGAAAAAATGAATTTACTTCATGTTGTCTAATAATAAATTCCTTTGGAAGTGTTGGTACAGAGGGCAATCGTGCATACGGCTAGCCATGGAAAGTGAAAGTATGGTGGAAAGAGGAATAAACTTTATTTTTTGTTTGGGAACCGCCTATGATATATCTAGCATGGAAAGTGTTGGGAACTCTAAGTCGTTTTCGTTGGTGGGATGGGTACACCTCCCAAAATGTTTTTATCTCTAAATTTTTCGCTTTGAGCTCTCGCACCTCTACAAATCCCTACTTCCCTCTGCGATGGGCCTTTCTTTTACTTTATGCAATTTTTATATTGAATTTGAGTCTCCATCCTCTCTTACAAAAGAACCAACTAGGAGGCAATATGATCGTACTTAAGTATTGGGTGTAACTAATATGCGAGTGTGCTTCATGAATGGATCAATGGCTGAGCATGATGGGCTAGGGATAACTTATTTTAGCGTTGATATTTTGAAAGACATGGTTGCTTGTTGATATGCTTGAGTATCTAGATTATCATGTCAAACCTAGACTATTGATTTGAATCACATAAAAGTTGAATTGTCCATGATATAAAGAAACGAATATGATATGACATGATAGGCAGCATTCCACATCAAAAAAATCTGTTTTTATCACTTACCTACTCGAGGACGAGTAGGAGTTAAGCTTGGGGATGCTGATACGTCTCCAACGTATCTATAATTTTTGATTGTTCCATGTTGTTATATTATCAATCTTGGATGTTTTATAATCATTTTATATCATTTTTTGGTACTAACCTATTGACATAGTGCCAAGTGCCAATTGTTGTTTTCTGCATGTTTTTACATCGCGGGAAATCAATATCAGATGGAGTCCAAATGCAACGAAACTCCACGGAGATTTTTTTAGACCAGAAGGAACGTAACGGGCCCTGGCTGCACCTGGGGGTGCCTCGAGGTGAGCACAACCCACCAGGGCACACCGGGAGGCCCAGGCGCGCCCTGGTGGGTTGTGCCCACCTCAGGTACCCCCGGACCACCTCTTTGCTCTATAAATACCCCAATATTCCTAGAACCCTAGGGGAGTCGACGAAATATTCATCCAGCCGCCGCAGAGTCCAGAACCACCAAATCCAATCTAGACACCATCTCAGATGGGGTTCACCACCTCCATTGGTGCCTCTCCGATGATGCGTGGAGTAGTTCTTTGTAGACCTTCAGGTCCATAGGTAGTAGCTAGATGGCTTCATTTATCTCTCTCTGAATTCTCAATACGATGGTCTCTTGGAGATCCGTATGATGTAACTCTTTTGCGTGTGTTTGTTGGGATCGATGAACTATCAGATCTATCTTTTTATATCCATGAAAGTATTTGAGTTTCTTTGATCTCTTTTATGCATGATCTCTTATAGCCTCGTATTTCTTCTCTGATATTTGGGTTTTGGTTGGCCAACTTGATCTATTTATCTTGCAATGGGAAGAGGTGCTTTGTAGTGGGTTCAATCTTACGGTCTTGATCCCAGTGATAGAAAGGGAAACGACACGTGTGTATCATTGCTACTAATAATAAAACGATGGGGTCTATCTCTACATAGATAGATCTTGTCTACATCATGTCATCGTTCTTATTGCATTACTCCGTTTTTCCATGAACTTAATACCCTAGATGCATGCTGGATAGCGGTCGATGCGTGGAGTAATTGTAGTAGATGCAGGCAGGAGTCGGTCTACTAATCTTGGGCGTGATGCCTATATAATGATCATTGCCTGGATATCTTCATGAGTATTTGAAGTTCTATCAACTTCCCAACAGTAATTTGTTCACTTGTCATTTACTATTTTTCTCGAGAGAAGCCACTAGTGAAACCTATGGCCCGTAGGTCTCTTTCTCATATATTTGCCTTTGCGATCTACTTTTTCCTTGTATTTATTTTCAGATCTATTAAAACAAAAATACAAAAATACTTTGGTACACTTTATTTTATTTGCGATCTATTGTTTCAATCTATTACAACGTTTTCCCGTCCACGCACCAATTTGAGGCACCGTACCCAAAAGGGATTGACAACCCCTTTAACACGTCGGGTTGCGGGTAGTTGTTATTTGTGTGCACGGGCTGTTTACGTTGTGTTGCTTGGTTCTCCTACGGGTTCAATAACCTTGGTTTCATATCTGAGGGATATACCTACCGCCGTTGTGCTGCATTATCCCTTCCTCTTTGGGGAAATACATGCGTAGCTTTAGCGACATCATGTAGCCGAGCACAGATGGCGCCAGCGCCCGTACGCAGGAGGTCATGGTCGGTCGGCGAGTGGGAAGCGCGGCTGGCAGTGGCGGGCGGTGAGTGGCAATGTGAGATGGCGTCTGGTAGCGGCGGTAGCAGCTGGTACCAGCCAGGCAGCAGTGGCGCTAGGCAGCGGTCAGAGTGGCGCAGCCGCATCAGCAGGGACGAGCCGGGGGCATGGCCCCGGGTAGCAGTGGCCCTGGTGGGCACAATCAGGGGGCGGTGAGCGTGCGACAGGCGAGCACAGCGGCGGTGGTGGCCCATGCGGAGGTGGACAAATACGATACCAACATCGATGTCCAATTACGGCGGTGGCACAACTCCAATGAACTCGAGCATACAACCACGAGTTCGATGAACTGAGTGGATTGGCGGCGTCTAGCTAGTTCCTAGAGCACACACCCATCGACGGAGGGGATAAGTGGCGGACGGCCGAGCCGGAGCTCGTGGGGATAAGTGCTAGGCGACAAGATTGATGGTGGAAATAGAGGGGAAACCATGTGGTGCTCACATCAGTGGAGAGGAGCATCTTGGTGAAGCCGGAGCGGGTCGAACAGCGGCAGATCAAAGCGACCAATGACAGCGATTCGAGGATGAAGATGATTTGGGCAACGGAGATGGGGGCTCCCGGCTCCAATCTGCAGGGGGCGTAGCGGACGACGACGAAGCGGACGGACACAATCTCACGGTGCAAGAATGATGGTGGCTACGTGATCAGTGAGGCCATGGCGACGGCTGTGAATGTGTGTTTTGCATGGAAGAGGGCGAGCGAGGGAGAGGGGAAATTGGACCTAGGGTTTGTCAATGGGGAAGAGAGGCTACTGGGGGAGGCTCTTGTCCATCCGCCTTGCCATGGGATAGCTTCCGCATGTCCGGAGCGCGGCCATGGTGGGTGGATGGCCTCCACGACCTCCTCTTCCTCTTGTATCAAGGGGGGGAATAAAGTTTGGCTGGGCCTCCTATAAACCTAGAGCCCAAGTGGACACTGCTTACTTTCCTTTTAGTCTTTTCCTTTGGTTTTCTATGGTCTAAATAATTTCTCCACTAATTTGTACTTAGCTGGTACACTGATAACCCACAAGTATAGGGGATCGCAACAGTTTTCGAAGGTAGGGTATTCAACCCAAATTTATAGATTCGACACAAGGGGAGCCAAAGAATATTTGCAAGTATTAGCAACTGAGTTGTCAATTCAACCACACCTGGAGATTAATTATCTGCAGCAAAGTGATCAGTAGCAAAGTAGTATGATAGTTTTGATAGAAATAGTAATAGTAACGGTAGCAATGATAGCAATAGTTTTGTCGCAAGTATGACAGTAACAATAGTGGTAGCAATGACAGCAATAGTTTTGTAGCAAGTGTGACAGTAACAATAGCAATAGTAACTTAGTAAGAACAATATAAGAGAAATTCGTAGGCATTCGATCAGTGAATTTGTTGGATGACATTCATCATATAACAGTCATAACCTAGGGCGATACAGCACTAGCTCCAATTCATAAATATAATGTAGGCATGTATTCTGTAAATAGTCATACGTGCTTATGGAAAGAACTTGCATGACATCTTATGTCCTACCGTCCCGTGGCAGCAGGGTCAAATTGGAAACTAAGGGTACTTAAGGCCTCCTTTTAATAGAGAACCAAAACAAAGCATTAACACAGAGTGAATACATGAACTCGTCAAACTACGGTCATCACCGGAAAGTATCCCGACTTCTGTCACTTCGGGGTTTGCTGATCATAACACGTAATAGGTGACTATAACTTGCAAGATCGGATCTAGAACATAGATATAATGGTGATAACATAAATAGTTCAGATTTGAGATCATGGCACCCGGGCCCAAAGTGACAAGCATTAAGCATGGCAAAGTCATAGCAACGTCAATCTCAGAACATAATGGATATTATGGATCAGGCCTTAACAAAACTAACTCGATTACATGATGAATCTCATCCAACTCCTCACTGATCAGTGAGCCTAGGAAGGAATTACTCACTCCCGGTGGGGAGCATCATGGAATTGGCGATGGAGAAGGGTTGGTGATGACGAATATGGAAGAACCCCCTCTGCGGAGCCCCAAACGGACTCCAGATCTGGCCTCCCAGTGAAGAACAGGAGGGGGATGGCGACTCCATCTTGTGAAATGTGATAATTCTTTATCCTCCATTTTTTCCAAAAATGTGAATTCATAGCATCGGTGATAGGGTCAGCGGAGCCACCAGGTGGGGACAACCCACCTGGACGCGCTAGGAGGGGGGCCGCGCCCTGGTGGGTTGTGCCCACCCAGGTGCCCCCCTTCAATGGTTCTTGGCTCTAGTATTCTTATATATTGTATAAAAATACTCACAAAGTTTCATTCCAATCCGAGAACTTTTATTTCTGCACAAAAACAACACCAATAGTTCTGCTGAAAACAGCATCAGTCCGGGTTAGTTTCATTCAAATCATGCAAATTAGAGTTCAAAACAAGAGGAAAAGCGTTAGGAAAAGTAGATACGATGGAGACGTATCAAGTCCCCTAACCTTAAACCTTTGCTTGTCTTCAAGCAATTCAGTTGTTATACTGAAAGTGAAAAATAAAAACTTTTACGAACTCTTTTCCTCTTGTTTACATAAATAAGCTTAAGTAGCACCCAGGTTTTCAACAAAGATTATAACTAACCATGTTGACAATAACTCTTAAAAAATTTATTAACTCATATCAATGGCATAATCAAATAACAAGCAATAATAAGACATCTCAAATGACAACACTTTGTCAAAACAACCATGATATAATATGACCATAGTGGTAGCTCGCTAGCCCTTTCTGGGACCGCAAAACATAAATGCAAACCACCTCTAAAGTTCAAGCAGCGACTAAGCATTGTAATTCATGGTAGAAAAGATCCAGTCATGATGCACCCGACGTTAGCTACACACAATGCATGAGGATGACAATAGTGCTCTCAGGATCTGGCGCTTATTTGAGAAGGTGATGACACAACATAAAAGTAAATAGATAGTCCCTTCGCAGAGGGAAGTAGTGATTTGAAGCGGTGCCAGAGCTCAAGTTTTTAAAACAGAGGTAAATGAAATTTTGAGAAATGCACCCTTCTTGTTTACTTTGTGACCATTAGTTATCAGTATCTTCCATGCTAAACACATTAGTGGTGTTTCCCAAGCGATAAAAGTAAAGGTTACTCCCCCTCCACCAACAAACACACTCCACGGTTGATCTGAATCCGCGGGTACCGTCCATACCAGCAATAGTCCTAGGGAGTTTTGTTTAATTATTTACGTTTCAAAGTCGGGACTGGGATTCCTATTACCGCCCCTCTCATGCAAGGATGAGTGAATAAACACTCATCATGAGAATAACCCGCTTATCATGGAAGATACCGACTACCTCCTGTTGCTCTATGAACAATCCAGGCACACAAAAAGGATATTTATTTGAAGTTTTTAGAGGTGGCACATGCAAATTTACTTAGGACGGCAGGGTAATACCACATATAGGTAGGTATGGTGGACTCATTTGGAATAACTTGGGTTTCAGGATTTTGATGCACAAGCAGTAATTCCTCTTAGTACATGCGAAGGCTAGCAATTAGGTTGAGAAGCGACCAGCTAGAGAGTGAAAACGGTCATGAACATGCATTATGCATAAGTAACATTGGATACTAGCATGAGTAGGATATGAATACCATGAACATAAATATCATAGAGGCTATGTTGGTTTTAATACAACTACATGCATGAACATGTGCCAAGTCAAGCCACTCGAACATTCAGAGGAGGATACCATATCATCATACTACATCACAATCATTTTAACGCAATGTTGACATCCAAGATAAATCATTATCCACTCCTAGCTACTTAAGCATGGCATGAGAAACTATAATCTCTGATTGTCATTGCAAACATGTTTGATCATAATAGGCTGAATCATGGATGCCAGGTTAAACATATTTACAAAAACAGAACAATTCGAGTTCATACCCGTTTCTCCCTGCCACAGCCAATTCATCAAATATCATCATTATTGCCTTTCACTTGCACGACTAAATGATATGAAAATAATAGTAGTGCAATGGTGCCATAAACTAAGCTAGAATCTGCAAACATTTTATTCAAAGGAGAAGACAAGGTAATATGGGCTCTCTGTTAGATCAACAATAATGCACATGAGAGCCACTCCACAATTTCACCGTGGTCTTCTCCTTGGTATGACTCAATAAATAGAAAAGAAATACAGAGAAACACATTGAAATATTTTTGGAGTTTTTGGTTTTTCTCGAGGAAAGCAAATAAAAAGAAGAACAACAGAAACGAGAAAATTATTTACACGGGAAAGCTCCCAACAAGCAACAATAAGAATCGAGAAGTCTTTATGGGTTTTCCTTTTAATACTACAACTACTACGCTAGAAAGAAAACCGAAAAGGAAGAAGAAACAATTTTTCTTTTTTCAATTTTCTCAGAGTTTTTCAAATGTACAAGAGGAAAGCGAGAAAATAAATCTAACATGGATGATACAACAAAAAAGTACGAACACCAACAACTGGAATGAAATGTGTGAACATGAATGTAATGTCGGTGGAAATACATACTACCCCAAGCTTAGGCTTTTGGCCTAACTTGGTAATCACCGTCAGTAGCCTGCATAGTGGCCAGAGTGATAGCTCACGGAGGCTCTAGGTGTAGATGCCTCAGCCTGCCATGCAGCCACAACCTCCGCGTTATGCACTAGGGCCTCGCTCTCAAGAACATAATATCTCCCCTTACTGTGAAAATCAAAGAGAGCAAGCGCAGGCAAAAAGGTGTCCACAATGGACTTTTTATTAAACAACATGTTGTGTGTAAAATTATGGGCTTCACCACTAAGGATCTTATGACGTTTCATAGCATCAAAGTCCAAGTACTGCGTGGGTAGGATGGGGTCATAAGGCGAAGGTGAAACAACTAGCTCCCTTGCTAAATGTGTGGCATAAATTCCACCATAAAAATATCCACTACTAGCATTGTGTTGCAACTTCCGTGCAACAATCACTCCAAGGTTATAACTTTTGTCACCGATGAGAGCGGTGTGTATAAGGCTCAAGTCTGGGGCACAAATTGTACTAAAATCTTGTTTGCCTACAATGCATTTTCCATTAAATAGTGCAAAGTATTGAATTGAGGGAAAATGAATGCTCTTTATTCTACCTTGTGTCACTCCTCTAGTCTCACCATAGCAAAGCCTAGTCAAGAATATCTCATACTTGGATGTTGGTGGTTCGTCCAATGAACCCCAAAATGGAATTTTGCAGTAGTTAGAAAATTTCTCTAAGGCTAGAGTGAAAGGATAGTCATACAGTTTAAACGACACTCTAGACTCACAAGGATGGAATTTAAATCCTTTAGTAAATGATTTCGTGAGGCTGAGGTGTTGGTTGCACTTATCTGCAATGTAGGGACCGAGTTCGGCATTGCGAACATATTTCTCAAATTCTTCCTCAATACCTACACGCACCATAAAATCGTTGCATGGCCATAAACATGATTTGGTCGCGGCATCTCGTATGGAATTTTCACTTGGTTCAACATAAGACCAATGAACCGAGCTACTACTAGAAGATGCCTCCGAAGACCTCCTCCTCGAAGAACTCCTTCCAAAGAGGTTCATCAAATTTGCGTGCAAATTTCTGAAAAATTTTGGGTCACAAAATTTTTGTCAACAAAACTTCACAAGATTGATAGCAACTACTCATATTGATGCATATAGGCCATATCAGGCATTCAAACTACTTAGAACTCTAAGCATTCAACATGCAAGCTCATCTACAATAGCACCAAGAGTAACTAATTATTCAAAATATAAACCACTAGAGCAAAAACTAATTGGACCAATGGAGGAGTCACATACCAAGTAGCAATCCCCCAAAACAGTTTCAGAAATGGAGCTTTGAGCAAAGAGATCAAAATCCACGGGTTTGAGAGAAAGAATAGGAGAGAGAGAGAGGGAGAAATGGTGATTTTTTTCTTGAGGTAGGTGGTGACATGGGCTAAAAAGATAAGTGAGTGGGCCCACGTGGGGACCACAACCCACCTGGGCGCGCTTGGGGGCGCTGGCACGCCCAGGTGGGTTGTGCCCACCTGGTGCACCCCCTCTGATGTTATTTGCATAAAAAATTCTAAAAAAAATCGTATTAAATTTTCAGAAAATTCTGAGAACTTTTATTTTGGGGTCATTTTTTATTGCATGGGAAATTCAGAAAACAGACAAAACATGGCATTTTATTTTATTTAACTAAGTAAAACAGAAAATAAAAGGTAAAGACAGAAGATAGTGCTCACTAAATCCATCAACTCTTATTATCAAAAATGATTCATTAATAAGGTTGATCAAGTCTTATTAACAACCACTTTCGATTAGCATGAAACTGAAGAACTTCCGTAAAACACTAAGTTACCTCAACGGGGATACGAATGTGCCCGACAATAAGCATTTCATATTTCTTTTTGGCAGTAGGTAGAGGTAGTGACTTCCAATAGTGATTGTCAGAGATTTTTCAATAACATTAATACCATTCACTTGGAATTGTTTCTTTGGAAAGTGCACCGTATGCTCATTACCATTAATATGAAAAGTAACCTTGCTTTTATTTCAATAAATAACATCCCCTAAAGTATTCAAGAATGGTCTACCAAGGATAATCGACATGTTGTCGTCCTCGAGCATCTCAAGTATAACAAAGTCAGTTAAGATAGTAACGTTTGCAACAACAACGGGCACATCCTCACAAATACCGATAGGTATGGCAGTTGATTTGTCAGCCATTTGCAAAGATATTTTGGTAGGTATGAGTTTATTCAAATCAAGTCTTTTATATAAAGAGAAAGGCATACCACTAACACCAGCTCCTAAATCACATAAAGTAGTTTTCACATGATTTCTTTTGATGGACCAAGGTATAGTTGGTATTCCCGGATCTCCAAGTTTTTTAGGTACTCCATCCTTAAAATAATAATTAGCAAGCATGGTGGAGATTTTAGCTTCCGGTATTTTTCTCTTGTTGGTGATGATGTCTTTCATGTACTTTGCATGAGGGGCCATTTTTAAGATATCCATCAAGTGGGTACACAAAAAGACTAGCCTAATCATTTGAGCAAAGCGTTCAAATTCTTCTTCATCTTTCTTCTTAGTTGATTTAGGTGGAAAGGGCATAGGTTTTTGAACCCATGGTTCTCTTTCCTTACCATGTTTTCTATCAACAAAGTCTCTTTTATCATACCTTTTTTATTCTTGGGTTGTGGGTTATCAAGATCAACAGCTCATTCTATTTCAACATCATTATTTGGTTCTTTATTATTTGTTTGAGCGTCTTCATGAACCTCATCATTATCTTTTTCGTTATCAGTTGGTGAGTGTTCATTACCAGATTGAGTTTGAGCATCAGAAACATCGTTATCATTATCAGGAGGTTTTTCTATTTCAGGTTCACTAGAGGCATGTGAGGTCCTATTATTTTTCTTCTTCTTATTTTTAGAAGGACTTGGTGCATCAGTGTTATCTTTTTTAGAATCTTGTTCAATTCTTTTATGGTGTCCCTCAGGATAAAGTGGTTCCTGAGTCATTCTACGTCCTCTAGTGATTACTCTAACAGCATGATCATTGATATTATTCTTCATTTCATCAAGCAATTCTTTTTGAGATTAAGCAACTTGTTCTTGTTGAGTTTGAACCATAGAGGCATGTTTTCCTACACCTCTAACATCATTGGTAATTCTAAATAACAAGTCACTCAAGCAAGCAATCATATCAGAGTTGTATTTCAATTGTTTCATAACATTTGCATTGAAGTGATCTTGTTTTCTAATGTAATTATCAAACTCATAAAGGCATTGGCTAGGATGCATATTGTAAGGATTATCATTGTCATTGAATTTCATTAAAGAATTTACCTCTACCACCTTAGGTGGTGGTGGTGTTTCAAGCCCATGTATTTCTTCAATAGGAGGTAAATTTTTAAGATCCTCAGCTTTAATACCCCTCTTCTTCGGAGTAGGTTTAGGTGGTGGTTCGGGAAGAGTCCAATCATCATAAATTTTCAACATGTTATTCAATAGTTCTTCAGCTTGTTCCATAGTTTGTTCCCTGAAAACACAACCAACACAACTATCTAGGAAATCCCTAGAAGCATCGGTTTGTCCATTATAGAAGATATCAAGTATTTCATTTTTCTTAAGAGGATGATCAGGAAAAGCATTAAGCAATTGGAAAACCCTCCCCCAAGCTTGTGGGAGACTCTCTTCTTCAATTTGCACGAAGTTAAATATTTCCTATGAGGCAGCTTGTTTCTTATGAGTAGGAAAATATTTTTCAGAGAAGTAGTAAATCATATCCTAGGGACTACGCACACAACCAGGAGCAAGAGTATTATAACAAGTCTTAGCATCGCCCTTAAATGAGAATGGAAATAATTTGAGAATATAATAATAGCGAATTTTCTCATCATGAGCAAAAAGGGTGGCTATGTCATTCAACTTAGTAAGGTGTGCCACAACAGTTTCAGTTTCATAACCATGGAAAGGACCAGATTCAACCAAAGTAATCAACTCTGGTTGACAGAGAATTCATAATTCTTATCATCAACAAAGATTGGTGAAGTAGCAAACTTAGGATCACATTTCATTCTAGCATTCAAAAAAAATTCTTTCAGTTTGCATAATAATTTCTTAAGATCATCCCTATCATTGCAAGAAATAAAGTCTCTAGTTGTCTCCTCATCCATAACATAACCTTCCGGTATCTTAGGCAATTCATATCTAGGAGAACTAGATCTAATAGGTGTTTCAAGATTTTCAGTTTCAAGCTCTTCATCAGTTTCAGCATTCTCAAAAGCTTTAGTTCTAACAAGTTGTTCATTAAGAAATTCACCTAGTGGCACATTATCATTGATGTCTACTACACAACCTTCTTCTTGTAGGTGTTGTTGTGCCTCCAAGTGCAGAGGTTTGTAGGACAGTAGCAAATTTCCCTCAAGTGGATGACCTAAGCTTATCAATCCATAGGAGGTGTAGGATGAAGATGGTCTCCCTCAAGAACCCTGCAACCAAATAACAAGAGTCTCTTGTGTCCCCAACACACCCAATACAATGGTAAATTGTATAGGTGCACTAGTCGGCGAAGAGATGGTGATACAAGTGGTATATGGATAGTAGATATAGTTCTTTGTAATCTGAAATTATAAAAACAGCAAGGTAACTAATGATAAAAGTGAGCATAAACGGTATTGCAATGCGTTGAAACAAGGCCTAGGGTTCATACTTTCACTAGTGCAGGTTCCCTCAACAATAATAACATAATTGGATCACATAAATATCCCTCAACATGCAACAATGAGTCACTCCAAAGTCACTAATAGAAGAGAACAAACGAAGAGATTATGGTAGGGTACGAAACCACCTCAAAGTTACTCTTTCCAATCAATCTGTTGGGCTATTCCTATAAGTGTCACAAACAGCCCTAGAGTTCGTACTAGAATAACACCTTAAGACACAAATCAACCAAAACCCTAATGTCACCTAGATACTCCAATGTCACCTCAAGTATCTGTGGGTATGATTATACGATATGCATTACACAATCTCAGATTCATCTATTCAACCAACACATGGAACCTCAAAGAGTGCCCCAAAGCTTCTACCGGAGAGTCAAGACGAAAACGTGTGCCAACCCCTATGCATAGGCTCATGGGCGGAACCCGCAAGTTGATCACCAAAACATACATCAAGTGGATCAATAGAATATCCCATTGTCACCACGGGTATCCCACGCAAGACATACATCAAGTGTTCTGAAATCCTTAAAGACTCAATCCGATAAGATAACTTCAAAGGGAAAACTCAATCCATTACAAGAGAGTAGAGGGGGAGAAACATCATAAGATCCAACTATAATAGCAAAGCTCGCGGTACATCAAGATCGTACACCTCAAGAACACGAGAGAGAGAGAGAGAGAGAGAGAGAGATCAAACGCATAGCTACTAGTACATACCCTCAGCCCCGAGGGAGAACTACTCACTCCTCGTCATGGAGAGCACCGGGATGATGAAGATGGCCACCGGAGAGGGACTCCCTCTCTGGCAGGGTGCCGGAACGGGTCTAGATTGGTTTTCGGTGGCTACGGAGGCTTCTGGCGGCGAAACTCCCGATCTATTATGCTCTCCGAAGTTTTTAGGGTATATGTGTATATATGGGAGGAAGAAGTACATAGGTGGACCTCCAGGTTGTCCATGAGGCAGGGGGCGCACCCAGGGGGTTGGGCGCGCCCCCACCCTCGTGGACAGCCCGGGGCTCTCCTGGTCCAACTCCGATACTCCGTGGGCTTCTTCTGGTCCAAAAATAAGTTCCGTGAAGTTTCAGGTCAATTGGACTCCGTTTGATTTTCCTTTTCTGCGATACTCTAAAACAAGGGAAAAAACAGAAACTGGCACTGGGCTCTAGGTTAATAGGTTAGTCCCACAAATAATATAAAAGTGTATAATAAAGCCCGTAAACATCCAAAACAGATAATATAATAGCATGGAACAATCAAAAAATATAGATACGTTGGAGACATATCAACATCCCCAAGCTTAATTCCTGCTCGTCCTCGAGTAGGTAAATGATAAAAACAGAATTTTTGATGTGGAATGCTACCTAGCATATTTCTCTAAGTATTTCTCTTCATTTTGGCATGAATGTTCAGATCCGTAAGATTCAAGACAAAGGTTTAATATTGACATGAAAATAATAATACTTCAAGCATACTAACTAAGCAATCATGTCTTCTCAAAATAACATGGCTAAAGAAAGCTATCCCTACAAAATCATATAGTCTGGCTATGCTCCATCTTCACCACACAAAATATTTAAATCATGCACAACCCCGATGACAAGCCAAGCAATTGTTTTATACTTTTGATGTTCTCAAACTTTTTCAATCTTCACGCAATACATGAGCATGAGCCATGGACATAGCACTATAGGTGGAATAGTATGGTGGTTGTGGAGAAGACAAAAAGGAGAAGATAGTCTCACATCAACTAGGCGTATCAGCGGGCTATGGAGATGCCCATCAATAGATATCAATGTGAGTGAGTTGGGATTGCCATGCAACGGATGCACTAGAGATATAAGTGTATGAAAGCTCAACAAAAGAAACTAGTGGGTGTGCATCCAACTCGCTTGCTCACGAAGACCTAGGGCATTTTGAGGAAGCCCATCATTGGAATATACAAGCCAAGTTCTATAATGAAAGATTCCCACTAGTATATGAAAGTGACAACATAGGAGACTCTCTATCATGAAGATCATAGTGCTAATTTGAAGCACAAGTGTGGTAAAAGGATAGTAGCATTGCCCCTTCTCTCATTTTCTCTCATTTTTTTGGGCCTTCTCTTTTTTTATGGCCTCTTTTTTTTATTCGGGCTTCTTTGGCCTCTCTTTTTTCGTCCGGAGTCTCATCCCGACCTATGGGGGAATCATAGTCTCCATCATCCTTTCCTCACAAGGGACAATGCTCTAATAATGATGATCATCACACTTTTATTTACTTACAACTCAAAAAATTACAACTCGATACTTAGAACAAGATATGACTCTATATGAATGCCTCTGGCGGTGTACCGGGATGTGCAATGACTCATGAGTGACATGTATGAAAGAATTATGAACGGTGGCTTTGCCACAAATACGATGTCAACTACATGATCATGCAAAGCAATATGACAATGAAGGAGTGTGTCATAATAAACAGAATGGTGGAAAGTTGCATGGCAATGTATCTCGGGATGGCTATGGAAATGCCATAATAGGTAGGTATGGTGGCTGTTTTGAGGAAGGTATATGGTGGATTTATGGTACCGGCGAACGTTGCGCGGTACTAGAGAGGCTAGCAATGGTGGAAGGGTGAGAGTGCGTATAATCCATGGACTCAACATTAGTCATAAAGAACTCACATACTTATTGCAAAAATCTATTAGTTATCGAAACAAAGTACTATGTGCATGCTCCTAGGGGGATAGATTGGTAGGAAAAGACCATCGCTCGTCCCCGACCGCCACTCATAAGGAAGGCGGTCAATAAATAAATCATGCTCCGACTTCATCACATAATGGTTCACCATACGTGCATGCTACGGGAATCACAAACTTTAACACAAGTATCTCTCAAATTCACAACTACTTACTAGCATAACTCTAACATCACCATCTTCATATCTCAAAATAATTATCAAGTATCAACCTTCTCATAGTATTCAATGCACTTTATATGAAAGTTTTTATTATATCCCTCTTGGATGCCCATCATATTAGGACTAAATTCATAACCAAAGCAAATTACCATACTGTTTAGGACTCTCAAAATAATATAAGTGATGCATGAGAGTTCATCTATTTCTATAAAATAAAACCACCACCGTTCTCTAAAAAGATATAAGTGAAGCACTAGAGCAAATGACAAACTACTCCGAAAGATATAAGTGAAGCTCAATGAATAGTCGAATAATTATGCAACTATGTGAAGACTCTCTAATATTTAATAATTTAAGATCTTCGTATTTTATTCAAACAGCAAGCAAAGCAAAATAAAATAACGCTCCAAGCAAAACACATATCATGTGGCGAATAAAAATATAGCTCCAAGTAAAGTTACCGATGGAAGTGGACGAAAGAGGGGATGCCTTCCGGGGCATCACCAAGCTTAGGCTTTTTGTTGTCCTTGAATATTACCTTGCGGTGCCTTGGGCATCCCCAAGCTTAGGCTCTTGCCACTCCTTATTCCATAGTCCATCGAATCTTCACCCAAAACTTGAAAACTTAACAACACAAAACTTAACAGAAAACTCGTAAGCTCCGTTAGCAGAAGAAAACAAAACATCACTTCAAGGTACTGTAACGAACTCATTCTTTATTTATATTGGTGTTAAAACTACTGTATTACAACTTCTCTATGGTTTATAAACTCTTTTACTAGCCATAGATTCGTCAAAATAAGTAAACTACAGATGAAAAACAGAATCTATCAAAAACAGAACAGTATGTAGTAATATGTAACTAACGCAAACTTCTGGAACCCCAAAAATTCTAAAATAAATTTCTGGACGTGAGGAATTTATCTATTAATCATCTGCAAAAAGAATTAACTAAATGTCACCCTCCGATAAAAAATGGCAGCAATTCTCGTGAGCACTAAAGTTTATGTTTTTTACAACAAGATCAACAAGACTTTCCCCAAGTCTTCCCAACGGTTCTACTTGGCACAAACACTAATTAAAACATAAAAAGTCAATCATAACATAGCTTAGATAAATTATTTATTACTAAACAGGAACAAAAAGCAAGGAACAAAAATAAAATTGGGTTGCCTCCCAATAAGCGCTATCGTTTAACGCCCCTAGCTAGGCATGATGATTTCAATGATGCTCACATAAAGGATAAGAATTGAAACATGAGGAGAGCATCATGAAGAATATGACTAACACATTTAAGTCTAACCCACTTCCTATGCATAGGGATTTTTTGAGCAAACAACTTATGGGAACAATAATCAACTAGCATAGGAAGGCAAAACAAGCATAACTTTGAAACTTTAAGCACATGGAGAGGAAACTTGATATTATTGCAATTCCTACAAGCATATATTCCTCCCTCATAATAATTTTCATTAGCATCATGAATGAATTCAACAAGATAACCAGCACCTAAAGCATTATTTTCATGATCTACAAGCATAGAAAATTTACTACTCTCCACATAAGCAAGATTCTTCTCCTTCGGAATAGTGGGAGTATCATAAGAGACTCGAATAATACAAATTGTTTCCACATTAAAAGAGTAATGTTCAGAAAAATGGTAATCATAATTATGACAAGTTTTAGAAATATAATCATCACTACTTTTTATAGCATATGTATCATCACAATAATTATCATAAGTAGAAACTTTGTTCTCATCATAATCGATTGAAACCTCTTCCAAGATAGTGGTTTCATCACTAAATAAAGGCATGACCTCTCCCAATCCACTTTCATAATTATTATAATAAGATTCAACATCCTCCAAAATAGTGGGATCATTATTTCCTAAAGTTGACACTCTTCCAAACTCACTTTCATGAATATAATCATCATAAGTAGGAGGCATGCTATCATCATTATAAATTTGCATATCAAAACTTGGGAGACTAAAAATATCATCTTCATTAAACGTAGCATCCCCAAGCTTGGGACAAACATTAATTGCAGCAAATATATTCTCAAAAACATCATATTCATCAAACATAGGATCCCCAAGCTTGGGCCTTTTCATCTCATAAGCATAATCACTCTCATCATTAATAGTATGGATAGCACCAATAGTATAGCAATTATCATATTCTTCCAAGCAAACGCCAAAAATATTTTCAAGATCATAAGAAGTATCATTATCTTCCCAATCATAATCATCACAACAAGCAATAGGCATAACGAGATCATCATCAAATGCATCATCTTCCACAATTATATTTTCATGAGGCACAACACTAATAGGAGCAGCATTATTTGGGAGAGATATCTTTTACCTCTCTTCATTTTTCTTTTGTTCTTCTTCACCACATCATGTCACTAGTAGAAAACAGGGCTTTGGTCATGGGGCAATATTCACATTAGTCCCGGTTCAGTCACGAACCGGGACTAATGTGAGCATTGGTCCCGGTTCGTGCGGCTAAGGCATTAGTCCCAGTTCATCTGAGCCCTTTAGTCCTGGTTTGAGACACGAACCAAGACTAAAGGGTGCGATGCCCTTTAGTCCCGGTTTGTGTCTCAAACCGGGACTAAGGATTAGACCTTTAGTCCCGGTTTGAGACACGAGCCAGGACTAAAGGGTGCGATGCCCTTTAGTCCCGGTTTGTGTCTCAAACCAGGACTAAAGGTCCCATTTTCAAACTCTACCCCCCCCCCCCCGTGGATCGCCTTTTTGTTTTAAAAAAATCAAAAGAAATGATAAAAACTTCAAAAAATTAAATCCTTCGAGAGGTAGTTGTATTACATCAACTACTAGTTAGGAAAATTTAAAAACTTAAATTTGGACATGTTTTGCAAAAAATGTAGGGAAAATGTAAAACGGCTATAACTTTTGCATACGATGTCGGGAAAAAAGTATAATATACCAAAATGTTCAGAATGAAAATCCGCTTCCGATTTTGACGGCCTACGGCCTGTTTGCAAATTTTTAGAATCCTAAAATTCTAAAAGGAAAAAAAGTTATGCTCAAATTTCAGTTTTTTGAATTTTTGTTAAATCTGGTCAAACTATGGTCAAACTACTTATTCAAGAAGTATTAGTGTTACTAAATAATTATTCAAGAATATTAGTGTTACTAAATAATTATTTCAGTTTTTTTCAATTTTGGTCAACTATGGTCAAACTGTGGTCAAACAATGGTCAAAGTACTTATTCAAGAAATATTAGTGTTACTAAATAATTATTTCAGTTTTTTGAATTTTGATCAAATCTGGTCAAATTGTGGTCAAACTGTGGTCAAACTAGGGTCAAACTATGGTCAAACTACTTATTCAAGAAATATTAGTGTTACTAAATAATTATTGATTTTTAGAACAATATTTCAAACTCAAACAATGAAATGTGTGACTTCATGCTCAAGCTAAATTCCTGAGGGTTAATAGGATTGACATCTTACTATTGTCAGGAAAACAACAAGTGCAGACTTGGAAACGAGGAAGAATAGAACCCGAAAGTTAAGCATGCTCAGGGTGGAGTAGTGAGAGGATGGGTGACCGTTCAGGAAGTTAGATGATTTGGAATGATGAGGAGTGATTAGATATTAAAGGTTAAATTGAGCAGTGATGAGGGGTGATTAGAGATTAGAGGTTAAAATAATTCAGAAATTTGAAATTCAAAAAAAAATTCAAAAAAATTAAAAAAAATCATAAAATTTCCTTTAGTACCGGTTGGTGTTACCAACCGGGACTAAAGGTGGACCTCCAGGCAGCAGCCACGTGGAGGGCCTTTAGTCCCGGTTCCAGTAAGAACCGGGACTAAAGGGGGAGGCTTTTGTACCGACCCTTTAGTCCCGGTTCCAGAACCGAGACTAAAGGCCCTTTTTCTACTAGTGTGTGTGGGTTCAATCCTCTTTTTGGAGCTCCTTATTAATGAGATTGGTTGAATAGAAGGCTCCTCCTCGTTACCTGATTCATTATAAGAAATAATAGGAGGATATTGGGAAGTCTCTTCCCTTTCATTAGTATTCTCTTCATGCTCTATTTGTTTTCTTTTCTTTATGTAATTGGCAATATAAGGGTTTTCAATGCAATTCACCGCACAATACATATAAATTTCCTCTAGATCAAAATCAAGAAATTTGTCAAGATTAAATTTTGGAATGCCCTTAGTTATATGTTTCATTTCTTCATAACCCAAAAGAAGACTAAGCACTTTATGATGCTCAAGGGTTATCAAGTTATCACAATTTTTGGACACGACTTGATCATGAAACAAATGGCATTGGAGCTTTAAATGACCATGTTCATTGCAAAGTTCACAAGGATGGCGATAAATATTGAATCTTTCAGCACAAACATCTAGACTTCCTTGCAACAATTTAGTTTCTAAATGCTTCTGCCTCTTGCAATATCTATCTTCCCTATTTGGTGTGTACTTGCAAACCCAATGCACTCCACAAAAATTGACATGTTTATAGGAGACATTTTCATCATAACTAATGCAATCATCATTAGTACTATGGATATTCAAGGAGTTCATACTAACAACATTGCAATCATGCTCATCATTCAAAGATTCAGTGCCAAGCATTTTAATGCATTCTTCTTCTAACACTTTGGCACAATTTTCCTTTCCATCATACTCAGGAAAGATATTAAAAAGATGAAGTTTATGAGGCAAAATTAATTCCTTTTTTTGTAATTTTCTTTTATAAACTAAACTAGTGATAAAACAAGAAACTAAAAGAGTCGATTGCAAAATCTAAAGATATACCTTCAAGCGCAAACCTCCTCGGCAACGGCGCCAGAAAAGAGCTTGATGTCTACTACACAACCTTCTTCTTGTAGATGTTGATGGGCCTCCAAGTGCAGAGGTTTGTAGGACAGTAGCGAATTTCCCTCAAGTGGATGACTTAAGGTTTATCAATCCGTAGGAGGCATAGGATGAAGATGGTCTCTCTCAAGCAACCCTGCAACCAAATAACAAGAGTCTCTTGTGTCCCCAACACACCCAATACAATGGTAAATTGTATAGCTGCACTAGTTCGGCGAAGAGATGGTGATATAAGTGGTATATGGATAGTAGATATAGGTTTCTTGTAATCTAAAATTATAAAAACATCAAGGTAACTAATGATAAAAGTGATCGTAAACGGTATTGCAATGCGTTGAAACAAGGCCTAGGGTTCATACTTTCACTAGTGCAAGTTCCCTCAACAATAATAACATAATTGGATCACATAAATACCCCTCAACATGCAACAAAGAGTAATTCCAAAGTCACTAATAACGGAGAACAAACGAAGAGATTATGGTAGGGTATGAAACCACCTCAAAGTTATTCTTTCCAATCAATCCATTAGGCTATTCCTATAAGTGTCACAATCAGCCCTAGAGTTCGTACTAGAATAACACCTTAAGACACAAATCAACCAAAACCCTAATGTCACCTAGATACTCCAATGTCACCTCAAGTATCTGTGGGTATGATTATACGATATGCATCACCCAATCTCAGATTCATCTATTCAACCAACACATAGAACCTCAAAGAGTGCCCCAAAGTTTCTACCGGAGAGTCAAGATGAAAACGTGTGCCAAACCCTATGCATAGGTTCATGGGCGGAACCCGCAAGTTGATCACCAAAACATACATCAAGTGGATCAATAGAATACCCCATTGTCACCACGGGTATCCCATGCAAGACATACATCAAGTGTTCTCAAATCCTTAAAGACTCAATCAGATAAGATAACTTCAAAGGGAAAACTCATTCCATTAGGAGAGAGTAGAGGGGGAGAAACATCATAAGATCCAACTATAATAGCAAAGCTCGCGATACATCAAGATCGTACACCTCAAGAACATGAGAGAGAGAGAGATCAAACACATAGCTACTGGTACATACCCTCAGCCCCGAGGGAGAACTACTCCCTCCTCGTCATGGAGAGCACCGGATGATGAAGATGACCACCGGAGAGGGACTCCCCCTCCGACAGGGTGCCGGAACGGGTCTAGATTGGTTTTCGGTGGCTACGGAGGCTTCTGGCGGCGCAAATCCCGATCGATTGTGCTCTCCTAAGTTTTTAGGGTATATGGGTATATATGGGAGGAAGAAGTACGTCGGTGGACCTCCGGGCTGTCCACGAGGCATGGGGGCACGCCTAGGAGGCGCCCCCACCCTTATGGGCAGCCCCGGACTCTCCTGGTCCAACTCCGATACTCCGTGGGGTTCTTCTGGTCCAAAAATAAGTTTCGTGAAGTTTCAGGTCAATTGGACTTCGTTTGATTTTCCTTTTCCGAGATACTCTAAAACAAGGAAAAAAACAGAAAACTGGCACTGGGCTCTAGGTTAATAGGTTAGTCCCAAAAATAACATAAAAGTGTATAATAAAGCCCGTAAACATCCAAAATAGATAATATAATAGCATGGAACAATCAAAAATTATAGATACGGTGGAGACGTATCAATCATCAAGCAAGGTGCTAGCATCATCATGAGTATCAATCATAGCAGACGTAGCATCATCAATAACTTGCGACATATCAGGATTAATAGCATGTGGTGGTGTCGCAAGTCTCCTTATAACAGAAGGTGAATCAAGTGTAGAGCTAGATGGCAGTTCCTTACCTCCCCTCGTCTTGGAGGAAAAAATCTTAGTCTTAGCATCCTTCAGATTCTTCATAGTGATAGTTTGATAATAATCCCAAGTGACTCAACAAATATAGCTATGCTCCCCAGCAACGGCGCCAGAAAAAATTCTTGATAACCCATAAGTAGGATCGCAATAGTTTTCGAGGGTAGAGTAGCAAAGTAGTATGATAGTTTTGATAGCAATAGTAACAATAATAGTAATGGTAGCAATGATAGCAACAGTTTTGTAACAAGTGTGACAGTAACAATAGCGGTAGCAATGATAGCAATAGTTTTGTAGCAAGTGTGACAGTAACAATAGCAGTAGTAACTTAGCAAGAACAATATAAGAGAAATTCGTAGGCATTGGATCGGTGAATTCATTGGATGATATTCATCATATAACAGTCATAAGCTAGGGTGATACGGCACTAGCTCCAGTTCATAAATATAATGTAGGTATGTACCCGTAAATAGTCATATGTGCTTATGGAAAGAACTTGCATGACATCTTTTGCCCTACCCTCCCAGTAGGCGTTCTGGGACCGGGGGTGCCCAGACTTGCCTACCTGCGGGCTTGTGTGTGGCTCCACCAACGGCCTGGTACGGCTAATCTTCAGCAGCAACCACTCAAGACCCTCTCGAGGGGCCAAGCCTCATGAGGTGGACGACACCAAGACCTTCCCGGGAGCAGCCTCACTAGGCTGGCTCCTGAGCAGCACAGATCTCTATGCAAGGGGCACCTCGCGAGGTTCACGTTACGTGAGCCATGATGACCAAGGCCAGGCAGGCACAGCAGGCATAATGTACCGGTTTCCTCTTTCGTGCTAAAGAGGCAGGCGCAGGCGAGGAGTCCCGAGGCATTAGGTAAAGGTTTCCCTATCGGTGCAACAAGACCAAGACCAGCAGGACGGCAGGATGGAGGTCACCACGGAGCCCACAATAGCGTCACCACCAGTTCCTTTGGCAGGCGAAGACCACCTTTTGTCAGGACAACTTGTACTAGTTGTCTCCCTTCAAACTTGGCCATTGTGGGATCCCTTCCCGCCTAACATTTGGGAAGAGTCCAGGGCCTCATAGGACTAGCCACTGCCATACGGAGGGATTGACTGATCCTGGATCGGATCCATTCCATCCTCACATCCACCAACTCGCCGAGCTCAAGAACACCTCTCCTCGTGAGGTTGTTCACCCATTGTACTAGTTCATCCTCAGCCCGTGAGGCAATCCACCAACACCACACTGGAGTAGGGTATTACACTGCAAGGTGGCCCGAACCAGTATAAACCCTTGTGTCTCTTGTTCCTTGGGTTCTTTGAGCTAGGCCGTGATATCGTTGAGCGAGCGAACTAGGGAGAGAGTGTTCTTCGTGCGCACCCCAGAGTTCGAACCTCAAGGGTTAGCCGGAACTCGCAATCTGACATTTGGCACGCCGGGTAGGGCTACACTGAAGCCTTTCTTCCATCGATCGACGAACCATTGCTCCACCGCATTCATGGCTGATGCTCACCGAGCCTATGCTGAACGCCGGGCCGCCCTTGCCGCGCAAGAAGAGGGAAGTTGCCAAGAGATCCCTCGGCCGCAAGAAGACGCTCCAGCGCTCCCTGCACCACCATGTCAGGATCACACGTTGATACGTCTCCGTCGTATCTATAATTTTTTATTGTTCCATGCCAATATTATACAACTTTCATATAATTTTGGCAACTTTTAATACTATTTTTGGGACTAACATACTGATCCAGTGCCCAGTGCTAGTTCCTGTTTGTTGCATGTTTTTTGTTTCGCAGAAAGCCATATCAAATGGAGTCCAAATGGGATAAAAACTTACGGAGATTTTTTTAGAATATATGTGATTTTTGGGAAGAATAATCAACGCGAGACGATGCCCGAGGGGGCCATGAGGCAGGGGGCGTGCCCTAGGGGGGTGGGCGCGCCGCTGACCCTCGTGGCCACCCCGTAAGGTGGTTGGTGCCCTTCTTTTGCCGCAAGAAAGCCAATATCCGGATATAAATCATGTTAAAATTTCAGCCCAGTCGGAGTTACAGATCTCCGACAATATAAGAAGCAGTGAAAGGGAAGAATCTAAAACGCAGAAACAGAGAGAGACAGAGAGACTGATCCAATCTCAGAGGGGCTCTCGCCCCTCTACCAACATGGAAGCCAAGGACCAGAGGGGAAACCCTTCTCCCATCTAGGGAGAAGGTTAATGAAGAAGAACAAGATGAAGGGGGGCCCTCTCCCCCTCTCTTCCGGTGGCGCTCGAACGCCGCCGGGGCCATCATCGTCACCGCAATGTACACCAACACCTCCATCATCTTCACCAACATCTTCATCATGTTCCCCCATCTATCTACAGCGGTCCACTCTCCCACAACCCGCTATACCATCTACTTAAACATGGTGCTTTATACTCCATATTATTATCCAATGATGTGTTGCCATCCTATGATGTCTGAGTAGATTTTCATTGTCCTATCGGTAATTGGTGAATTGCTATGATTGGTTTAATTTGCTTGTGGTTATGTTGCTGTCCTTTGGTGCCCATCATATGAGTGCGCGCGTGTATCACACCATAGGGTTAGTTGTATGTTGATAGGACTATGTATTGGAGGGCAAGAGTGACAGAAGCTTCAACCTAGCATAGAAATTGATGCATACGAGATTGAAGGGGGACCAATATATCTTAATGCTACGGTTGGGTTTTACCTTAATGAACGTTAGTAGTTGCGGATGCTTGCTAATAGTTCCAATCATAAGTGCATAGAATTCCAAGTCAGGGGTGACATGCTAGCACTGGCCTCTCCCACATAAAACTTGCTATCGGTCTACTAAAGTAGTCAATTGCTTAGGGACAATTTCGCAACTCCTACCACCACTTTTCCACACTCGCTATACTAACTTTGTTGCTTCTTTACCTAAAACAGCCCCTAGTTTTTATTCACGTGCTCTTTATATTCTTGCAAACCTATCCCGTTACACCTACAAAGTACTTCTAGTTTTATACTTGTTCTAGGTAAAGCGAACGTCAAGCGTGCGTAGAGTTGTATCGGTGGTCGATAAAACTTGAGGGAATATTTGTTCTACCTTTAGCTCCTCGTTGGGTTCGACACTCTTACTTATCGAAAGAGGCTACAATTGATCACATATACTTGTGGTTTATCAAGACATTTTTCTGGCGTTGTTGCCGAGGAGTTATAGCGTGGGGTGAATATTCTCGTGTGTGCTTGTTTTCTTTATCACTAAGTAGTTTTATTTTGTGCTCTTGTTTTCTATCTTTAGTTATGGGTAGGAAACGCAAAATACCAAAAAAATTAGTTTTACCTACTACACCAATGGTTGAAGAACCACTCAAAATCTATCACACTCCTGAAGCTTTTTTACTTGGATCATCTTTGATCCCTATGTGCTCGTATTGAAACCCCAACTAGCTTAGTTGAGGGAAAATCTTTAGATGAGCATGCTTGTTATGGGCGACACTGCTTATCTCAAAAAGGGAATCTTTTACTGGATCAAATTCATCATTTGCAATGCTATGCTTGGAATTTATGTGAAATATATGATTTTACTTGTTGTTCTGAAGACCCTAAGAAACACCTTCCCTACCAATGTGAGTTTAGTGATAATGCAATTGTATCTTCGTATGCCAAGGGTGTTTATAATTACTATGATGTTCAACCAATTAAAGAATTTGTTGCTTTTAAGGGTGCTTATGAAATTGCTTCTTTGATTGGAAAGTATGATGCTACTCTTTACAAAGATAAAAATTTTGCCATACTTAAATATTGTTATGATAATTATGCTTCTAATGCCTATGTTAAACCACATATTGAGGACTCCTCCACTATCCAAGAAGAGAGTAATATTTTGCGGGAATCTATGGAAGAAGGAACTGATGAAACTGTGGGCTCATTGGATGAAAAAGATGATGAGGAGAGCGAAGAAAAAAAGGAGGAAGAGCGGATTAGCTACATGTGCCCACCTTCTAATGAGAGTAACTCTTCAACTCATACGTTATTTAATTTCCCTTCGTGGTTACCGAAGGATGATTGCTATGATGATTGTTATGATCCCGTTGATTCTTTGAAATATCCCTTTTTGATGATGCTTGCTATGCTTGTGGCCAAGATGCCAATATGAATTATGCTTATGGAGATGAACTTGCTATAGTTCCTTATGACAAACATGAAATTGTTGCTATTGCACCCACGCATGATAGTCCTATTATCTTTTTGAATTCTCCAGACTACACTATATCGAAGAAGTTTGCCCTTATTAAGGATTATATCGATGGGTTGCGTTTCACTACTACACATGATGATTTTGATAGATATAATATGCATGTGCTTTCTGCTCCTACTTGCAGTTATTATGAGAGAGGAACTGCATCTCTGCCTCTCCATGTTTTCCAATATGATAAAATTGCAAGAAACTGTTTATACTATGCATTGGCCTTTACTATGTGTGCATGAATTGTTCTTTTATGACATGCCGATGCATAGGAAGAGAGTTAGACTTCGTAATTACATTATATGTTACTTTGTGCTCACTACTAAATCACAAATCATTGTTAATTAAAATTGGCTTTGATATACCTTGGGATCCGGGTGGATCCATTACTTGAGCACTATATGCCTAGCTTAATGGCTTTAAAGAAAGCGCTGCCAGGGAGACAACCTGGAAGTTTTAGAGAGTCATTTATTTCTGTTGTGTGCTTTTATAAAGTACAAATCCATTGTATTATAAACATAATGTGCCAAGATTTTCCTTTAGGATGTTTGCATTGCTTGTTGGTTTGTGCGGTGCAAAACAGAAACTTGGGTTGTAGTGTGCGATTTTACATTTTTTACTGGAATGTCAAACAGTTCTGAAATTTTTTTGCACTGTCTTTCTATACAAATTGTTTATTTTTCCTATTTTTCAGAATTTTGGGAGTAACAAAAGTATGGTGAATGTTCAGATTGCTGCAGACTGTCCTGTTTAAGACATATTCTGTTTTTGATGCATAGTTTGCTTGTTTTGATGAAACTATCAATTTCTATCAGTGGATTAAGCCATGGAAAAGTTATATTACAATAGCTACAATGCAAAAACAAAATATTAATTGGTTTTCAATAGTACTTAGCATAGTGATTTTCTTTATTATACTAACGGATCTTACCGAGCTTTCTATTGAGTTTTGTGTGGATGAAGTGTTCGAGAGGTCTCGATGTGAGGAGAAGGAGGAGAGGCAAGAGCTCAAGCTTGGGGATGCCCAAGGCACCCCAAGTAAATATTTAAGGAGACTCAAGCATCTAAGCTTGGGGATGCCCCGGAAGGCATCCCATCTTTCTTCAAGAAGTATCGGTATGTTTTCGGATTCATTTCGTTCATGCGATATGTGCAAATCTCGGAGCGTCTTTTGCATTTAGTTTTCACTTTTCTTTTATGCACCATGCTGGTATGAGATAGTCCTTGGTTGACTTATAGAATGCTCATTGCACTTCACTTATATCTTTTGAGTATGGCTTTATAGATTGCTTTATGTGCTTCACTTATATCATTTGAAGTTTGGATTGCCTGTTTCTCTTCACATAGAAAACCGCCATTTGTAGAATGCTCTTTTGCTTCACTTATATTTGTTAGAGCATGGGCATATCTTTTGTACAAATAATTAAACTCTCTTGCTTCACTTATATCTATTTAGAGAGATGACAGGAATTGGTCATTCACATGGTTAGTCATAAAATCCTACATAAAACTTGTAGATCACTGAATATGATATGTTTGATTACTTGCAATAGTTTTGCGATATAAAGGTGGTGATATTAGAGTCGTGCTAGTTGAGTAATTGTGAAATGGAGAAATACTTGTGTTGAGGTTTGCAAGTCCCATAGCATGCACGTATAGTAACCGTTGTGTGACAAATTTAAAGCATGAGGTGTTTCTTTGATTGCCTTCCTTATGAGTGGCGGTCGGGGACGAGCGATGGCTTTTTCCTACCAATCTATCCCCCTAGAAGCATGCACGTAGTGCTTGGTTTTCATGACTTGTAGATTTTTGCAATAAGTATGTGAGTTCTTTATGACTAATGTTGAGTCCATGGATTATACGCACTCTCACCCTTCCATCATTGCTAGCCTCTTCGGTACCATGCATTGCCCTTTCTCACCTTGAGAGTTGGTGCAATCTTCGCCGGTGCATCCAAACCCCGTGATATGATACACTCTATCACACATAAGCCTCCTTATATCTTCCTCAAAACAGCCACCATACCTACCTATTATGGCATTTCCCTAGCCATTCCGAGATATATTGCCATGCAACTTCCATCATCCTCATATACATGACTTGAGCATTCATTGTTGTATTTCTTTGCATGATCGTAAGATAGCTAGAATAATGTTTTCATGGCTTGTCTGTTTTTTGATGTCATTGCTACGCTAGATCATTGCACATCCCGGTACACCACCAGAGGCATTCATATAGAGTCATACTTTGTTCTAGACATCGAGTTGTAATATTGAGTTGTATGTAAATAAAATTGTGATGATCATCATTATTAGAGCATTGCCCTAGTAACGAAAGGATGATGGAGACTATGATTCCCCCACAAGTTGGGATGGGACTCCTGACTTTAAAAAGAAGGCCAAAGAAGCCCAAATAAAAAATAGGCCAAAGAAGCCCACCAAACAAAACAAAAACAAAAAAATGAGAGAAAAAGAGAGAAGGGGCAATGTTACTATCATTTTACCACACTTGTGATTCAGAGCAGCACCATGTTCTTCATATAGAGAGTCTCTTGAGTTATCACTTTCATATACTAGTGGGAATTTTCATTATAGAACTTGGCTTGTATATTCCAACGATGGGCTTCCTCAAATTCCCTAGGTCTTCATGAGCAAGCAAGTTGGATGCACACCCACTTAGTTTCTTTTGTTGAGCTTTCATACATTTATAGCTCTAGTGCATCCGTTGCATGGCAATCCCTACTCCTCGCATTGGCATCAATTGATGGGCATCTCCATAGCCCGTTGATTAGTCGTGTCGATGTGAGACTTTCTCCATTTTTGTCTTCTCCACACATCCTCCATCATCATATTCTATTCCACCCATGGTGCTGTGTCCATGGCTCGCGCTCATGTATTGTGTGAAAGTTGAAAAAGTTTGAGAATACTAAAGTATGAAACAATTGCTTGGCTTGTCATTAGGGTTGTGCATGATGAGAGCATTTTGTGTGATGAAAATGAAGCATGGACAAACTATATGATTTTGCAGGGATGAGCTTTCTTTGGCTATGTTATTTTGAGAGGACATAATTGCTTGGTTAGTGTCGGTGTTAAAACCGGCAGATCTCGGGTAGGGGGTCCCGCACTGTGCGTCTAGGCCAGATGGTAACAGGAGGCAAGGGACACAAAGTTTTACCCAGGTTCGCGCCCTCTCGATGGAGGTAAAACCCTACGTCCTGCTTGATTAATATTGATGATATGGGTAGTACAAGAGTAGATCTACCACGAGATCAGAGAGGCTAAACCCTAGAAGCTAGCCTATGGTATGGTTGTTGATGTGTATGTTGTTCTACGGACTAAAACCCTCCGGTTTATATAGACACCGGAGAGGGTTAGGGTTACATAGAGTCGGTTACAATGGTAGGAGATCTAAATATCCGTATCGCCAAGCTTGCCTTCCACGCCAAGGAAAGTCCCTTCCGGACACGGGACGAAGTCTTCAATCTTGTATCTTCATAGTCCAGGAGTCCGACTGAAGGTATAGTCCGGCTATCCGAACACCCCCTAATCCAGGACTCCCTCAGTAGCCCCTGAACCAGGCTTTAATGACGACGAGTCTGGCGCGCAGATTGTCTTCGGCATTGCAAGGTGGGTTCTCCTCCAAATTCCGTGTACCTGTTTGAATAAAGTCCAATTTTTCGTAGATGTTGCGCTCCTTGGCTTCTATGCCCAATAATGGCTGTTTCCCACGTGTCAAACGAATATGAAAAGCCTGAGTGTTTTTACATTCACACCCCTAGTCGCGTAAATGAGCTGCCCTATTTAAGGGGATGTGGATTTAGATCCAATCCACACGTTCTCCCCTCCGCGAATGTTCATCACAATGCATCCGACAAAGGTCCATTCCACCATGGCCAGCCGCCGCAACTCCTCCCCTCGCCCTTCCAGCCCTAAGCCTGGATATTGGGAGAGATGTTCCACCCCGCATAGTGAGCTAGTGACGCTCCAGACCAAGGGATTTCTCCCCCCAGCCTATATGGTCCCAGTTCGAGCCGGTCTTGCCGTCTACAACGGTGGAGAGCAAGCGGAGAATTCCCCTAATCCCTCCAAAGGAGAGCGGGTGTGACTTGTCCCTTACTTAATAAGGGGGCTCGGATTTCCCATCCACCCATTTCTCGGGGGCTGCTGGAGTTCTATGGCCTCCAGCTACATCATCTCACGCCTGCCTCAGTATTGCATATCGCGGGCTTTGTAGCCGTCTGCGAGCTGTTCTTGGGTGTTGAAGCTCATTTCGGACTGTGGAAGGAGCTATTTTGCCTCGTGCCCCGTTCCAAGAAAGGGTCAATGTATCAAGTGGGCAGAGCCGAAGTGTGGCGCATCGCCAGGACCGGATATCTATCCGGAACCCCAAAGAAGGCGTCCGAAGATTGGCCATCGGAATGGTTCTATATAGAAGACATCCCGCTGCCGGATCCTATCCGAATCGGCCTCCCAGAATTCGACAGTGCTCCCTTAAAGAAGCGCCTAAGCTGGCGTCCATGGAGCCCTCAAAGGGAAAGTGATAGGGACATCGTTTACCTGATGGGCCGAATAAGATTGTTGGCCCATTCCGGACTAACAATGATTAGAGTTATGGCCGAATGCATCATGCGGGGGGTGCAGTCGCTTTAGTATAGAAGCCACCGCATGTGGGATTTGAACGGGGAGGACGACGCCACCCGCTATGGCCGTAAGGGGCCAGATTTAGTTGCCGCTCTATTAAAGATCTTGTCCACTTTGTACAAGGGAGAAGAGGAGGAATTTCTTCGCGTCAACCCACAGGGTGGATTCTCTATGCACAATCCCCCAAGCTGGGTAAGTGGTCGCATTTACTTGCTCATCCGTTTAGTATTCCCATTGTTAAATATTTAGTCTGATGACTTCAACGCAGGAACTGCGCCGGGCTGTTAAGCAAATAAGCAGCCCGCCTCCACAACCAGAGGACCCAGGACGGTCCCTCAACCCGGCCTCTTAAGAGGATCCGGACATATCTGTGGAGCTGATTGATGGAGTGTTCCATCAATTGAGCGAGGACAACGCCTTGGTGGCCATTATAGCCGATTACCCAGGGCTAATCCAGACGCCCCAGGTACCTAAGATCGAAGTCCCAGAACCCCAGATAGGTGTCTGCCCACTCGTGTTCAGTTTCCTGATTGCAACCGAACTTTGCAGGGGAGGTTTTTAAGGTGGAAGGCCGAACCTGCGGCGACAAGCCAACGAGGGGCCGTGGGGCCCCGTGGGTCGAAAAGAAGTGCAGTCCGGACCGAGGCGTCAGCGCAAAGGTATGGCGCGCCCCCTTATCCCAGGTGTTATACATTCGAGGCACATTAACACTCGTGCTCTCTTCAGGACAAAGATACCTCGCCGGACTACACCCGGAGAGGCTGCCAATCGCACCTCCACCAGCCAGGCTCCAAAGCCTGGTCCAGAGGCGGAGGCGAACGCAAGGCGCGCGGCAGACGCTCCTCCAACGGAGGATGTAGACGGGTTGTCTGCCACCAACTCTGAGGTGGAGAGTGACATGAACCACAGGCGTCGCAGGACTTTTCTTCGCGGCGCTTGTTTATCCCAAGGGGCGTTAGATGCCTTCAACTCAGGAGATGCGCACCTCCGTGCCGCTCAAAATGGTCTAGCCAGAGCCACGGAGCAATATGTAGAAGACATACGGGTAAGAAAATTTTGGTAAATATATATGTAGCAGTAGCTCCCAAGACTTGAAACAGTTAGAATAACTGATTTAAGGATCATTTGATATGCAGGTTCTTACAGAAAAGAATTCCCTACTGTCGAAGGAGCTGGAAGAGTGCAAAGCCCAACTGGAGGCCGCACTAGCCGTGGCAGGGGAGCCTAAGGAGACCCCCTCTGGTAATATACATTTCGAAAGATAAGTATTTTGCAAAGCACGACTTTGGTGCGAATCTGACAAATGAAATTGCAGATGGCGCCGGATTGAATCCGGAAAGGCAACACCTCCTACGCCAGCTAAAGGCTGGTGAGAGGGTGCTATTAAAGGTGATGGGGGAGAAGAACGTTCTCCAAGATGCCAACACCCGGCTGGGCGTCGAGCTGAAAGATGTTCGTGCCCAGCTATCAAACTCTGTGAAGGAGAATCAGCGGCTTCGGCGCGGCATATTTAGTAAGTGCTTGAACGAACCTTTTGAAAGAAAGTTCGGCGGGGAAGTCGACTAACAGAGCAATGTCTGTAGGTGTGCTAACAGGTCGTCCTGCAGAGGAGATGCCCGGTTCTACGGGTGATCTTCTTCCCGAGCTCTCGCAACTGCTCGATCGAGTTCGTCAGGCGATTGAAGGCGTCGCCCAGGCCCTGTGGCCATCCATCTCCATGCCCGAAGTCTTGGAGAGCTTGCGGAGAAGCTAAAGGGAGCACGGCGGCGCTTCCGATTGTGGAAGATATCGGCCTGCCGTGAAGGCGCTAGGGAGGCATGGGCCATGGTGAAGACACGGTACTCAAAGGCTGACCCCAACCACATGGCCGAGGTCGGTCCTATAGGGCCTGATGGGAAGGAGATCCCTGTAAGCCTAGTGTACGACCAAGTAGAGTTGGCCGCAAAGTATTCCCAGCAGGACTGTAAATTAGACAGCCTGTTAGATGGTATTGAAGAGGAATACAATCAGTCAAAATGACTATGTAATTGAATTGACATTTATAATGCCTTCTAGCCGGATTGTAGATCGTTTTTCATGGCCGACCTTCTCGCTTCAGCCTCGGGACCTGACGGTCCGGACTGTGTCCGAATTCCTATGCGGTTATATAAGAACCGGGGAATGCATGGAGACCAGGCGTAGGGGTCATTAGTGCGTGAACAGACAAGTTCCCAACTAGTTATGTTATATTACATGGTTAGTAAGAAACATCTTCCAAGGAAAAATAGTTCCGTTAGGGGTTTCTTTCCCTGGGGGCATGCTCTAAAGTGCATGTCCATGCTACGAAAAGAAACGCAGGAAAAACATCTGGGGGCACATACATAAAGAAAAAGATCATCTTTAGTTCACCGACCGAATATTCTCTTAAGAATGCGAGCTTTCGGCTTCACCCAGTCTGAGGTACACGTCCGGCTGACCCGGTAGTAACAATCGCAGAGGTGGTCCCTTTACCACCTAGTCGAACAATCGGGAACGTAGGGGGTTGCTGGAGGAGTTTTATTCAAGGCGAACAGTCAAGGGGTTCCCATTATAACCCAACCGTGCAAGGAACACAAAATCCGGGAACATAACACCGATATGACGGAAACTAGGGCGGCAAGAGTGGAACAAAACACCAGGCATAAGGCCGAGCCTTCCACCCTCTACCAAGTATATAGGTGCATTAAGATAAACAAGATAATATTGTGATATCCCAACAATAAACATGTTCCAACAAGGAACGATCTCCAAACTTCACCTGCAACTAGCAACTCTATAAGAGGGGCTCAGCAAAGCGGTAACATAGCCAAACAACGGTTTGCTAGGACAAGGTGGGTTAGAGGCTTGGCTTAACAATATGGGAGGCATGATAAGCAAGTGCTAGGTATCGCAGCATAGGCATAGCAAAAGAGCGAGCAACTAGCAAGCAAAGATAGAAGTGATTTCGAGGGTATGGTCATCTTGCCTAAAATCCCGCAAGGAAGAAGAACGAGTCCATGAAGAAGGCAAACAGACGTAGTCGAACGGATCCTCACAAACGCGGCGTTATCGGAACTAACCCGAAGAAGCAACACCGGAAAGAAGCAAACAACATAGTAAACAACCACCACATAAGCATGGCACGATGCACAACCAAGTATGATGCATGTCTGGTTTAATATGCATGGCATGGCAAAGTGTACAAGCAATACTACAAATTAAGTGGAGCTCAATATGCAACGGAGTTGCATATTGAAGAAAACTCCACATGACTTATTTAGTTCTCTCCCGGTTATGTACTCAACAACATTAAAGGCTGGTTAACATGGCAAGAGGTGAAACATGAATGAACTACACAATCTAAGCAATTTAAACGGGGCCGGATATAATAAACAACGAATCCGGTAAATCCCCATATGCCTTAGTAATTTATTGCAACAACAATCTAAACATTTTAATTGTTGTTATCATGATGCGGATGACATGAACAAGTTTTATGCAAAATTTATGAAAATGTTGGCATGTTATAAGATATGGGGCATTTGTCACCGTGGTGGACAGGAAAGGGGTGCCATGGCAATGATAACAAAAATGGTGCCACGGCAGCGTTCCGGTTCCGGTAACTCGATTGAGATACCGAAGCAAAGGAGAAGTGTGCGGATGCGTGCCAAAGATGGTGGGGTGCTCCCGGATTCCAGGTGTCCCACGAGTTGGCGACAAGGTAACGAGTGACAGTTTGGACACGGTGCAAACACGAGCATCTCATACATCACACATGCATTCGCTCACGGGCGGTAGTATCGGGGTTATACCTTCGAAGCTTGCGTTATCGGAGCGGTTCAGGTCGAGCAGTGTAGTCGTTCACGATCGTCGTGGGAAGTAGTGGTACTCGGCGATGGTAGAGGAAGTAGTTGTTCACGGTTCGTTGTGGGAAGTAGTCGTTCTCGTGGCGATGGCAGTCATACACAGCAACTGTAGTTGAACTTGTAGGGTCGTCCATCTCGTGGTACTTAGGTGAATCCACAAGAAACGATAGACGTACATGGTTCATCGAGGAACTTGACGTTTCGGACTATAGTCGTTCGAGCGTCTGACGGTAATGGTACTCGGTCATTTCGAAGAGGTACTTGGGGTCATTCGAACTTGTCGGTCTCGTCATCTCGAAGGGGTACTTCACGTTCTTAGCGATTCCGAAGATGACGGTAGAGGTACACTTGTTGTAGCGGTACTTGTCGGATCCACGGCGACGGTAGAGGTACAAACGTTCTCGCGGTACTTGTCGGTCCGGTCTTGGTGTAGATGTACATGGCAAACGTAGTGGTACTCGCGGACTTCGACGGCGGTAGTCGTTCAGGGTCTTGGCGGTTCGTTGTGTAGCCGTACATGTTCGACGTGGTACATGGTTCGAAGTCATGCATGTCCCGTAGCTGTTCAGGGTCACCGTGAGGGACTTGTCAAATCTAGGGTCTTCGTGTGCATGTCTTGACGGATCCGGGAGGTCTCGGTCTCTTTCGGCGTTCTCGGAACGGGGGTCCCCAGACTTGCCTGCCTGCGGCCTGCGGCATGGCTCAAAGGGGGGCCCTGCACGGCCCATCTTCACCAACACAAACCCAAGACCCTCGCGAGGGGCCAAGCCTCACGGGGCGAATGACGCGGAGCTTCCTCGGGCATGGCCTCGTCAGGCTCGCTCACGAGGAGGCAGAGAGATCAAGGCGGGGTGCCTCGCGAGGTTCCTGTGACGCAAGCCATGACGACTCAGGGCGCCAGGCGGGTGCCAGCCCGCGCAGCGTCGTCCTTTCCTCTTTGGTGCAAAGGGGGCAAGCGCAGCCGCGGAGTACCGAGGCATCAGGCAAAGGTTGCCATTTCGGTGCAACGAGACCAAGACTAGGAGGACTACGAGACGGAGGTCACCGTGGAGCCCAAGACGGCGTCATCGCCAGAGCTTTGCGCAGGGCAGTTCATCGCCCCGGCCAAGAACAGACCCTCGCGAGGCTGTTCTTCCTTGTATTCATCATCATCATCAGCCCAAGAGGCAATCCACCACACCACACACTGGAGTAGGGTATTACACCACAACGGTGGCCTGAACCAGTATAAATCCTGTGTTTCTTGTGTTGTTCTTCCCATAGTTTTAGATCCTAGAATGGTGGAGGGGTGCAGGTAGGTAGGAGGCGAAATCTCCGCGCGCACCCTAGTGTTGGAACCTCAAGGGTCTGCCAGAACCCGAAATCCAACATTTGGCGCGCCAGGTAGGGGTGCGCAGGAATTCGTCTTCCATTACCCCGTTCTCCTCCGACCATCGCTGTCGGATTTCGGGTTCCGGCAGACCCTTAAGGTTCGAACACTGGGGTGCGCGTGGAGATTACGCCTTTTACCTCCCTGCGTCGCAAAGCTCTACACTACTAAAAGAACTGCACAAGGGACACAAGATTTATACTGGTTCGGGCCACCGTTGTGGTGTAATACCCTACTCCAGTGTGGTTGGTGGATTGCCTCCTGGGGCTGATGATGATGAACAATACAAGGAAGAACAGCCTCGCGAGGGATGTTCTTGGCTGGGGTGATGAACTGCTAGGAGGAGTTCAGCCACCCTTCTCTTTCTCCTCCCTCTCTTTCTCTCTCTCTCTCTTTCTCTCTCTTACCCTTACTAGCCAACCGAACGAACGAACCGCTCGAACCGAACCGAACTGAACTGAACCCCCTGCTATGTGGGCGGCTGGTCCTATTTATAGAGGCCCTGGTCCTCTTCCCAAATATTGAGCAGGAAGGGAGCCAACAATGGCGGGCTAATTTGAAGGGGGACAGCAAGCATCAACTACCCTGACAAAAGCAGTCTTCGCCTGCGCAAAGCTCTGGTGATGACGCCGTCCTGGGCTCCACGGTGACCTCCGTCTCATAGTCCTCCTGGTCTTGGTCTTGTTGCACCAAAATGGCAACCTTTGCCTGATACCTCGGTACTCTGCGGCTGCGCTTGCCCCCTTTGCACCAAAGAGGAAAGAAGGACGCTGCGCGCGCTGGCACCCGCCTGGCGCCCTGAGTCGTCATGGCTTGCGTCACGGGCACCTCGCGAGGTACCCCGCCTTGATCTCTCCGCCTCCTCGCGAGACAGCCTGACGAGGCCGTGCCTGAGGAAGCTCCGTGTCGTCCGCCTCGCGAGGCTTGGCCCCTTGCGAGGGTCTTGAGTCTTGTGTTCATGAAGATGGGCCATGCTGGGCCCTATTTGAGTCACGCCGCAGGCCGCAGGCAGGCAAGTCTGGGGACCCCCGTTCCCAGAACACCGACAGTCGCGCCCATGTGTGACGCTCGTCGGGCCCGCGCAGAGCGCCGGGCCGCCCTCGCTTCCCGCGTCGCCCAGACGGCCCCTGTCGACGGGCGTCCTCGCCGTCCCCGTCACCTGCCGTCAACGACGCCACCGGCCCGGCAGGGGACGAACAGCAAGCATCGTCTCAGCATCCATCCGTGCGCCAAGACGGCCGCACCGCAACTCCCTCGCTCGCCCCAGCTGGATCTTCGTCCCGCGCGCTCCACGCGCCCATGGAGGCTCGAGCTGTGCTCATCATGGCAAACGAGCTCCTACGCTACCGTCCCATCGACGACGTCTACGAAGAATGGCTCGACCGCGTCGCCGAGCTCGTCCGCGCCACAGGGGGCTCTTCCACGCCGTCCATTCCGCTGCACCGCACCCCGCCCCGCGCGGGCGACGAGGCTCCGGCGGCGCCCCGGCCGCCTCCCCCTTAAGAAGACGCCATGGCTCCAAGGCGCGTGGCCCCTGGGCGGAACCCGCTCCGTCAGTTGCCAGCGCAGCAAGAACAGAGCTGCCAAGAAGTACCTCGCCCGCAAGATGCCGCCCGGGCGCTCCCCGCACCAGCACATCGCAACCATGCTCCTGCTCCCGCGCATCAAGACCCCGCGCTGCTCTCAGCTGCAGCGCGTGGGGACATGCAAGACCAGGCTCTCCATCACCCAAGGCCTCCCGTGGCCACAGCAGGCTGCTGCGCCTACACCACCGAACTACACAGCGTCGCGTGGCCCGGCAAGTTCAAGCCAGACCAGCCTCCTCGCTACGACGGCACGGCCGACCCTGCGGAGTTCCTCCAGCTCTACGAGCCGGACATCGAAGCTGCCAACGGAGACGAGAAGGTCATGGCGAATTGGTTTCCCATGGCGCTCAAGGACGGGGCCCGCACCTGGCTCCTGAAGCTAGCTCCGGGCACAATATCCTCTTGGGAAGAGATGCGCACCCGCTTCATCGCCAACTTCCAAGGCACCCGCGACCAGCCACCCGCCGTGAGTGACATGCACCGCATCAAGCAACACCCCGGGGAGACCCTGCAGAAGTACATCCAGCGCTTCAACAACGCACGCCTCAAGATTCCCAAGGTGACTGAGGAGGCCATCATCTCGGCCATCTCTGACGGCGTGCGCGACGTCAAGATGAAGGAGGAGCTGGCGATGCATGAAGACCTGTGCACTTCCTTGGAGCTGTTCAACTTGGCAAACAAGTGTGCCAGGGCTGAAGAAGGGTGCCTCTCCCTCCTCGAGCTGCCTGCCGCAGACCCAGAAGAGAAGAAGCTCAAGGCCAAGGATGTGAAGCGCAAGGGGGCTGCCGTGCTCGCGGCGGAACCAGACACCAAGCGGGGCAGAGATTAGCCCGAGCCTTCCAAGGGCAGCCGGTACTGTGTGTACCATGACCACCACACCCACAACACCAACGAATGTCAAGAACTCCGAGACATGCGTGAAGGAAGGATCGGCCATCACCCTGACCGCGGTGACCGGGGCTACGACCGAGGAGGAGGAAGGAACACAGGACAATGGGAAGACCGTGGCCCGCGCCAGGGTGGCGCGACCAACCTCGCAAGGATCGCTGGCAGGACCCGCCTCGCGAGGGAGGCTGGAGGGATCAGCCTCACGAGGATCGCCCGCAAGGGAACGCAGGCCTCCCACCGCTGCCGCCACAGCCGAGGAGAAACGAGGACCATCACCAGGACAAGGAGGCCAGGGGCTTCTAGGAGCCGCGCGCGATCGCCTGCATCTTGGGCGGAGCACAAGCCCCCGCCTCTCAACGCATCTTCAAGCAGTTTGCCCGCGAAGTGAATGCAGTCCTCCCTAGGATCGAAGCTACGCGCCCACTCAGGTGGTCAGCGTGCGCCATCACATTCAGCTCAGCAGATCAGCTCAAGTGTGCGGCTACAGCCGGAGTTCTCCCGATGCTTTGCACCCCAATCATCAGCAACATGGTGGTCACTGTCGGATTCACGGGTTCCGGCAGACCCTTAAGGTTCGAACACTGGGGTGCGCGCGGACATCACGCCCTCTACCTCCCCGTCTCACAAGGATCTAAACTACTAAAAGAACTACACAAGGGACACAAGATTTATACTGGTTCGGGCCACCATTGTGGTGTAATACCCTACTCCAGTGTGTGGTGGATGGATTGCCTCTTGGGGCTGGTGATGATGAACAATACAAGGTAGAACAGCCTCGCGAGGGTCTGTTCTTGACGGGGGTGATGAACTGCTAGGAGGAGTTCAGTCACCCTTCTCTCTCTCTCCCTCTCTCTCTCTCTGATTTGACCCGCCCTACCATGTGGGTGGCTGGTCCTATTTATAGAGGCCCTGGTCCTCTTCCCAAATATCGAGCGGGAAGGGAGCCAACAATGGCGGGCTAATTTGATGGGGGACAACAAGTATCAACTACCCTTACAAAAGCAGTCTTCGCCTGCGCAAAGCTCTGGTGATGACGCCGTCTCGGGCTCCACGGTGACCTCCGTCTCGTAGTCCTCCTGGTCTTGGCCTCGTTGCACCGAAATGGCAACCTTTGCCTGATTCCTCGGTACTCCGCGACTGCGCTTGCCCCCTTTGCACCAAAGAGGAAAGAAGGACGCTGCGCGCGCTGGCGCCCGCCTGGCGCCCTGAGTCATCATGGCTTGCATCACGGGCACCTCGCGAGGTGCCCCGCCTTGATCTCTCCGCCTCCTCGCGAGCCAACCTGACGAGGCCGTGCCTGTGGAAGCCCCGTGTCATCCGCCTCGCGAGGCTTGGCCCCTCGCGAGGGTCTTGAGCCTTGTGTTGATGAAGATGGGCCATGCTGGGCCTCCTTTGAGCCACGCCGCAGGCCGCAGGCAGGCAAGTCTAGGGACCCCCGTTCCCAGAACGCCGACAGTAGCCCCCGGGCCCAAGGTGCACATGGACTTGGCCGTGCCGAGAGGCGAAAGTGCAAGGGCGAAGCGCCGCGGGCCCTAACAGCCTGCGGCCTTGGGCACCGTGTGGCGGTTGATGGGACGTGGGCGTCTCCACTTCCCCACGACGCCTCGGTGACCGCGCGAGGTGGACAAGTCCCTGCATGCAGATCGTGTCATAATTACCTGTGATCATGGAGGCCGGCGGTTGGGCTTTGCCGTCTATAAGTACGGCACGGCGCGTGCCCTTCCAGTCCATCTCTTCTTGTTTTCTCCTTTGCCTCAATTCTTGCCCCGCCTTGGTGTGATGGCTCCATCGAGGAGGTACTCGGCTGCGGAGAAGGGGAAGGCCCTCCAGGTTGATCGTGCCTCTCCCCCGCCCAAGCACGGTCGTGGGCGTCCTCGGAAGCATCCGGTGGCCGCCCCGGTAGCATTTGGTGGTCATGGTGGCGGCTCCCAGCGCGGCGGCGGGCGAGCCGTTGTGGCCGAGGGACGCGCCTGGGTTGCGCACTCTCCCAGGCCGCGCTTTCGCGCTGCTCAGGCGCTTCCGGAGTTCGTCATCTGGTCGGCGGAGCCGACTAGCGGCCGGCTCCAACTCCCTCGCTTCCTCCTTGGTGAACTCCCGGCTGGTGCTCCTGGTGGCCTCTGGCTCCAGGTGGAGGGTTAATGCAGTAGGTCCTCGTGGGCCGCGTTGGAGGTCTCCGCCAACGGGGGCTTGGCCTTAACTCGTGGCTGGCAGGCGTTCGACCGCGCTCGAGGCCTGGGGCGCTGGTGCACCCTGCACTTCAGGTTTGACGGCGACGCCACCCTCTATGTGAGGGTGTTCGGGGAAGATGGTCGCCGCGCGGGGTGCTGCCCCGAGGACGATGACCGCGGCCGGGGGCCCCGCTCCGACGGTGATGGAGGAGATGGCGCCCGCGTAGACGGCGGCGCCCGAGACTCCCCAAGCTTCGTCAGCTCTTCCTCAAGCGACTCCTCCGGTGGTGGCCGCAGTCGACCCCCGCGCCGTCGAGCTTGCTTGGGAGGTGATGGCTCGTCCGCCCGCCGCCGTGCCCCGGTGAAGCGTGAGAGGGAGTCTTCCTGAGGCCTGGAGGCTGCCCGGGTCACCTCCGCGGGCTGATGTGAGGAGGGCTGCGTCGGGCTCGTCCTTTCCTTTTCCTTTTGTTTCCTGTGTAAGACAAAACAGCTGCATGGAGCCCCGCTGGGGCGTGTTGGGAATTATTGCCGTTTAGCCATTACCTTGATCTTATTTTTGCGCCTCTTAACTACACGCCTGTGCGTAGATAGTCCTTGATCCATGCCGGGGGGCGACCGACCCAGGCCCTGTGTGCGCGTCGCGGTGCCCGAGGGGCACGGACTAGAGGGGTGCTCCTGTAACGGGCCCGGGCCATGAAACCTTCCTGCGGCTAGAGCAGAAATGCTCGCGAGGACGTTTGAGTACCGTCCCTCGCGAGGTTGTTTATGAGAGAAACCAAAGCGAGGAGTGAAAATCGACGAACCACAAATCAGCAACAGCGACAACTTCAATAAGACTTCAAATGTAAGTAAACACGTCAACTGCGGAAAGCAAATGAAAAAGCCGTGTCCGGCACCTAATCTAGTCTTCGACGTCTTCTCACCAGCGCGGAGCTAAGTGCTGCCACTGGGCGTGGGAGGGAGCCCCAGGGCCTGAGGCCGGCGCTCCTGAGACTCCGAGGCGTGTACAGCCCCACTCATTATTACGTGAGAGTGTCACGGGGAGGCGAGCTTCACATGCATTGGCCTTGCTTCACAGGCTCTGGGCCTTTTCCAAAATGCGGTAGCTTCACAGGCACTCGCCTTGCTTCACAGGCTCTGGGCCTTTTCCAAAACGCGATAGCTTCACAGGAACTCGCCTTGCTTCACAGGCTCTGGGCCTTTTCCAAAACATGATAGCTTCACAGGCACTCGCCTTGCTTCATAGGCTCTGGGCCTTTTCCAAAATGCGATAGCTTCACAGGCACTCGCCTTGCTTCACAGGCTCGGGGCCTTTTCCAAAACGCGATAGCTTCATAGGCACTCGCCTTGCTTCACAAGCTTTGGGCCTTTTCCGAAATGCGATAGCTTCACAGGCACTCGCCTTGCTTCACATGCTCTGGGCCTTTTCCAAAACGCGATAGCTTCACAGGCACTCGCCTTGCTTCATAGGCTCTTGGCCTTTTCCAAAAAGGGAAGGTCTTCACAGGCACTCGGCTTGCTTCACAGGCTCTAGGCCTTTTAGGGGTAGAACCTCCGGAGGTGCTGGAAGTTCCACGCATTCTGGATCGGCTCCCCCTCTTGAGTCTCCAAGCGCACTGAGCCTAGCCTGGAAACATGAACAACCTTGAACGGGCCCTCCCACATGGGAGAGAGCTTGTGCAGCCCCTCCCTGGAGAGAACCCGCCTGAGTACGAGGTCTCCTACCTCGAGGGTCCTGGGGCGGATGTTGCGGCAGTGATATCGTCGTAGCGCCTGTTGGTACCTTGTCGCTCGCAGCGCGGCTTCCCGGCGGCGTCCCTCCCCTAGTACGAGGTCCATCCCCTGCATGGCGTCCTGCTGCTCCTCGTCGAACGCCCGGACCCACGCGGAGCGATGCCTGACCTCGTGAGGAAGGACTGCTTCGGCTCCATAGGCCAGGAAGAACGGGGTCTCCCCAGTTGGTTTGGTTGCGGTTGTGCGGATGGACCACAACACGGACTAGAGCTCGTTGTACCAGCCTCTGCCGCAGGCCTCCAGCTTCTTCTTGAATGTCCTGGTCTTGAGGCCTCTCAGGACCACCGCATTGGCTCATTCGGCCTGCCCATTGCTTTGCGGGTGTGCCACCGAAGCGTAGCATATCTGCGTCCCAAGGTTAGCGCAATATGTTTTGAAGAGATTACTGGTGAACTGCGAACCGTTGTCTGTGATGATGCGATTCGGCACCCCGAACCGGCTCACGATACCCTTGATGAACTCGACCGCGGTGTCGGATTCACGGGTTCCGGCAGACCCTTAAGGTTCGAACACTAGGGTGCGCGCGGAAATCACGCCTTCTACCTCCCCGTCTCGCAAAGATCTAAAGTACCAAAGGAACTGCGTGCGAGACACAAGATTTATACTGGTTCGGGCCACCATCGTGGTGTAATACCCTACTTCAGTGTGTGGTGGATGGATTGCCTCCTGGGGCTGGTGATGATGGACAGTACAAGGAAGAACAGCCTCGCGAGGGTCTGTTCTTGGCTGGGGCGACGAACTGCTGCGAGGAGTTCAGTCACCTTCTCTTTCTCTCTCTCACTTACTCTCTCTGCTTGCTAGTCGGATCCACATGCCGACCCCTTTGCTATGTGGGTGGCCGTCCCTATTTATAGGCGAAGGCCCTGGGCCTCTTCCCAAATATTGAGCGGGAAGGGCGCCAACAATTGGCCAATTCGAAGGGGAACATCTAGTACACATATCCTGACTAAAGGTGGTCTTCGCCTGCGAAAGACTCTGCGGTGACGCCGTGCTGGGCTCCATGGTGACCTCTGTCTCGTAGTCCGCTTGGTCATGGTCTCGTTGCACCGAAATGGCAACCTTTGCCTGTTGCCTCGGTACTCCGCGGCTGCGCTTGCCCCCTTTGCACCAAAGAGGAAAGAAGGACGCTACGCGCGCTGGCGCCCGCCTGGCACCCTCGATCGTCATGGCTTGCGTCATGGGCACCTTGCGAGATACCCCGCCTTGATTCCTCCGCCTCCTCGCGAGCCAGCCTGAGGAGGCTGCGCTTGAGGATGCACCGTGTCGTCTGCCTCGTGAGGCTTGGCCCCTCGCGAGGGTCTTGAGTCTTGTGCCGATGAAGATGGGCCATGCTGGGCCTCCTTTGAGCCACGCCGCAGGCCGCATGCAGGCAAGTCTAGAGACCCCCATTCCCAGAACACCGACAGTAGCCCCCGGGCCCAAGGCGCGCATGGGCTTGGCCGTGCTGAGAGGCGAAAGGGCAAGGGCGAAGCGCCGCGGGCCCTAACAACCTGCGGCCTTGGGTGCCGCGTGGCGGTTGATGGGACGTGGGCGTCTCCACTTCCCCACGACGCCTGGTGACCGCGCAAGGTGGACAAGTCCCTGCATGCAAATCATGTCATGATTACCTGCGATCGTGGAGGCCGGCGGTTGGCCTTCGCCGGTTATAAGTACGAAGCTGTGCGTGCCCTTCTAGTCCATTCCTCCTGCATTCTCCTTCTTCCTGATCCTTGCTCCGCCTTGCTGCGATGGCTACATCGAGGAGGTAATCGGCTGCGGAGAAAGGGAAGGCCCTCCAGGTCGATCCTGCCTCTCCCCCGCCCAAGCGCGGTCGTGGGCGTCCTCAGAAGCATCCGGTGGCCGCCTCGGTAGCGTTTGGCGGTCATGGTGGCGGCTCCCAGCGCGGCGGCGGGCGAGCCATTGTGGCCGAGTGACGCGACTGGGTCGCGCGCTCCCCCAGGCCGCGCTTTCACGCGGCTCAGGCGCTGCCGAAGTTCGTCGGCTGGTCGGCGGAGCCGACTAGCACCCGGCTCCAGCTCCCTCGCTTCCTTCTTGGTGAACTCCCGGCCGGTGCCCCTGGTGGCCTCTGGCTCTAGGCGGAGGGCTGCTGCAGCAGGTCCTCGTGGGCCGCGCTGGAGGTCTCCGCCAGTGGGGGCCTGGCCTTAACTCATGGCTGGCAGGCGTTCGCCTGCGCTCGCGGCCTGGGGCGCCGGTGCACCCTGCACTTTAGGTTTGACGGCGACGCCACCCTCTATGTGAGGGTGTTTGGGGAAGATGGTCGCCGCGCAAGGTGTTGCGCCCGCGCGGATGGCGGCGCTCGAGACTCCCCGGGCTTCGTCAGCTCTTCTTCAAGCGACTCCCCCAGCAGTGGCCGTAGTCAACCCCCGCGCCGTCGAGCTTGCTTGGGAGGCGACGGCTCGTCCGCCCGCCGTCGTGCCCTGGTGAAGCGCGACAGGGAGTCCTCCTGAGGCTCGGAGGCTGCCCGGGTCGCCTCCGCGGGCTGATGTGAAGAGGGCTGCGCCGGGCTCGTCCCTTCCTTTTCCTTTTGTTTCCTCTATAAGACAAAACAGCTGCATGGAGCCCCGCCGAGGCGTGTTGGGAATTATTGCCGTTTAGCCATTACCCTGATCTTATTTTTGCGCCTCTTAACTACACGCCTGTGCGTAGATAGTCTTTGGCCCCTGCCGGGGGGGTGGCGACCGACCCAGGCCCTGTGTGCGTGTCGCGGTGCCCGAGGGGCACGGACTAGAGGGGTGCTCCTGTAACGTGCCCGGGCCATGAAATCGTCCAGCGGCAAGGGCCAAAACGCTCGCGAGGACATTTGAGTGCCGTCCCTCGTGAGGTTGTTTATGAGAGAAACCAAAGCGAGGAGCGAAAATCAGCGAACCACAAATCAGCAACAGCGAGAACTTCAATAAGACTTCAAATGCAAGTAAACACGTCAACTGTGGAAAGCAAATGAAAAAGCCGCGTCCGGCACCTAATCTAGTCTTCGACGTCTTCTCACTAGCGCGGAGCTAAGTGCTACCACTGGGCGTGGGAGGGAGCCCTAGGGCCTGAGGCCGGCGCTCCTGAGACTCCGGGGCGTGTACAGCCCCACTCATTATTACGTGAGAGTGTCACGGGGCGGCGAGCTTCACAGGCATTGGCCTTACTTCACAGGGTCCGGGCCTTTTCCAAAATGCGATAGCTTCACAGGGCACTAGCCTTGCTTCACAGGCTTCGGGCCTTTTCCAAAACGCAATAGCTTCACAGGCACTCGCTGAAGGAAATATGCCCTAGAGGCAATAATAAAGTTATTATTTATTTCCTTATATCATGATAAATGTTTATTATTCATGCTAGAATTGTATTAACCGGAAACATAATACATGTGTGAATACATAGACAAATAGAGTGTCACTAGTATGCCTCTACTTGACTAGCTCGTTAATCAAAGATGGTTATGTTTCCTAACCATGGACAAAAGAGTTGTTATTTGATTAACGAGGTCACATCATTAGTTTAATGATCTGATTGACATGACCCATTCCATTAGCTTAGCACCCGATCGTTTAGTATGTTGCTATTGCTTTTCTTCATGACTTATACATTTTCCTATGACTGTGAGATTATGCAACTCCCGTTTGCCGGAGGAACACTTTGGGTACTACCAAACGTCACAACATAACTGGGTGATTATAAAGGAGTACTACAGGTGGCTCCAAAGGTAGATGTTGGGTTGGCGTATTTCGAGATTAGGATTTGTCACTCCGATTGTCGGAGAGGTATCTCTGGGCCCTCTCGGTAATGCACATCACTTAAGCCTTGCAAGCATTGCAGCTAATGAGTTAGTTGCGGGATGATGTATTACGGAACGAGTAAAGAGACTTGCCGGTAACGAGATTGAACTAGGTATTGGATACCGACGATCGAATCTCGGGCAAGTAACATACCGATGACAAAGGGAACAACGTATGTTGTTATGCGGTCTGACCGATAAAGATCTTCGTAGAATATGTAGGAGCCAATATGGGCATCCAGGTCCCGCTATTGGTTATTGACCGGAGATGTCTCTCGGTCATGTCTACATTGTTCTCGAACCGTAGGGTCCACACGCTTAACGTTAAGATGACAGTTATTATGAGTTTATGCATTTTGATGTACCGAAGGTTGTTCAGAGTCTCGGATGTGATCACGGACATGACGAGGAGTCTCAAAATGGTCGAGACGTAAAGATTGATATATTGGAAGCCTATGTTTGGACATCGCAAGTGTTCCGGGTGAAATCGGGATTTTACCGGATTACCGGGAGGGTTACCGGAACCCCCCGGGAGCCAAATGGGCCTACATGGGCCATTGTGGAAAGGTGAAAGGGGCTGCCAAGGAGGGCTGCGCGCCTCCCCCCCTCCCCTAGTCCTATTAGGACTAGGAGAGGTGGCCGGCCACCTCTCCCTCTTTCCCTCTCTCTTTTTTCCAAGGATTCCTAGTTGGAATAGGATTGGGGGGGGGGGGAGTCCTACTCCCGGTAGGAGTAGGACTCCTCCTGCGCCTCCCTCCTTTGGCCGGCCAGCCTCCCCCCTTCATCCTTTATATACGGGGGCAGGGGACACCCCAAGACACACAAGTTGATCCTTGAGATCGTTCCTTAGCCGTGTGCGGTGCCCCCTGCCACCAAATTCCACCTCGATCATACCGTTACAGTGCTTAGGCGAAGCCCTGCGTCGGTAGTACATCAAGATCGTCACCACGCCGTCGTGCTGACGGAACTCTTCCTCGACGCTTTGCTGGATCGAAGCCCGAGGAACGTCATCGAGCTGAACGTGTGCTAAGAACTCGGAGGTGCCGGAGTAACGGTGCTTGGATCGGTCGGATCGGGAAGAAGACGTACGACTACTTCCTCTACATTGTGTCAACGCTTCCGTTGCGATCTACAAGGGTACGTAGATCAGACTCTCCCCCTCGTTGCTATGCATCACCATGATCTTGCGTGTGCGTAGGAATTTTTTTTGAAATTACTACGTTCCCGAACAGTGGCATCCGAGCCTAGGTTTTTATGGTTTGATGTTATTTGCACGAGTAGAACACAAGTGAGTTGTGGGCGATACAAGTCATACTGCCTACCAGCATGTCATACTTTGGTTCAGCGGTATTGTTGGACGAGACGATCCGGACCAACCTTACGCATACTCTTACGCGAGACCGGTTCCCTTGACGTGCTTTGCACATAGATGGCTTGCGGAAGACTGTCTCTCCAACTTTAGTTGAACCAAGTGTGGCTACGCCCGGTCCATGAGAAGGTTAAAACGGAGTCTATTTGACGAACTATCGTTGTGTTTTTGATGCATAGGTGAGATGAGTTCTTACTTAAGCCCGTAGCAGCCACGTAAAACTTGCAACAACAAAGTAGAGGACGTCTAACTTGTTTTTGCAGGGCATGTTGTGATGTGATATGGTCAAGGCATGATGCTGATTTTATTGTATGAGATGATCATGTTTTGTAACCGAGTTATCGGCAACTGGCAGGAGCCATATGGTTGTCGCCTTATTGTATGCAATGCAATCGCGATGTAATGCTTTACTTTATTACTAAGCGGTAATGATAGTCGTGGAAGCATAAGATTGGCGAGACGACAATGATGCTACGATGGAGATCAAGGTGTCGCGCCGGTGACGATGGTGATCATGACGGTGCTTCGGAGATGGAGATCACAAAGCACAAGATGATGATGGCCATATCATATCACTTATATTGATTGCATGTGATGTTTATCCTTTTATGCATCTTATCTTGCTTTGATTGACGGTAGCATTATAAGATGATCTCTCACTAAATTATCAAGAAGTGTTCTCCCTGAGTATGCACCGTTGCAAAAGTTCTTCGTGCCGAGACACCACGTGATGATCGGGTGTGATAGGCTCTACGTTCAAATACAACGGGTGCAAAACAGTTGCACACGCGGAATACTCGGGTTATACTTGACGAGCCAAGCATATACAGATATGGCCTCGGAACACGGAGACCAAAAGGTCGAGCGTGAATCATATAGTAGATATGATCAACATAATGATGTTCACCATTGAAAACTACTCCATCTCACGTGATGATCGGTTATGGTTTAGTTGATTTGGATCACGTAATCACTTAGAGGATTAGAGGGATGTCTATCTAAGTGGGAGTTCTTAAGTAAATTTGATTAACTGAACTTAAATTTATCATGAACTTAGTCCTGGTAGTATTTTGCAAATTATGTTGTAGAACAATAGCTCGCGTTGTTGCTTCCCTGTGTTTATTTTGATTTGTTCCCAGAGAAAATTGTGTTGAAAGATGTTAGTAGCAATGATGCGGATTGGATCCGTGATCTGAGGTTTATCCTCATTGCTGCACAGAAGAATTATGTCCTTGATGCACCACTAGGTGACAGACCTATTGCAGGAGCAGATGCAGACGTTATGAACGTTTGGCTAGCTCAATATGATGACTACTTGATAGTTTAGTGCACCATGCTTAAAGGCCTAGAATCGGGACTTCAAAGACGTTTTGAACATCATGGACCATATGAGATGTTCCAGGAGTTGAAGTTAATATTTCAAGCAAATACCCGAGTTGAGAGATATGAAGTCTCCAACAAGTTCTATAGCTAAAAGATGGAGGAGAATCGCTCAACTAGTGAGCATGTACTCAGATTGTCTGGGTACTACAATCGCTTGAATCAAGTGGGAGTTAATCTTCCAGATAAGATAGTGACTGACAGAATTCTCTAGTCACCATGACCAAGTTAGTAGAACTTCGTGATGAACTATAGTATGCAAGGGATGACGGAAACAACTCCCAAGCTCTTCGTGATGCTGAAATCAACGAAGGTAGAAATCAAGAAAAACATCAAGTGTTGATGGTTGACAAGACCACTAGTTTCAAGAAAAGGGCAAAGGGAAGAAGGGGAACTTCAAGTAGAACGGCAAGCAAGTTGCTGCTCAAGTGAAGAAGCCCAAGTCTGGACCTAAGCCTGAGACTGAGTGCTTCTACTACAAAGGGACTGGTCACTGGAAGCGGAACTACCCCAAGTAATTGTCGGATAAGAAGGATGGCAAAGTGAACATAAGTATATTTGATATACATTGATGTGTACTTTACTAGAGTTTATAGCAAACCCTCAGTATTTGATACTAGTTCAGTTGCTAAGATTAGTAACTCGAAACGGGAGTTGCAGAATAAACAGAGACTAGTTAAGGGTGAAGTGACGATGTGTGTTGGAAGTGGTTCCAAGATTGATATGATCATCATCGCACACTCCCCATAATTTCGGGATTAGTGTTGAACCTAAATAAGTGTTATTTGGTGTTTGCGTTGAAGCATGAATATGATTTGATCATGTTTATTGTAATACAGTTATTCATTTAAGTAAGAGAATAAATTGTTGTTCTGTTTACATGAATAAAACCTTATATGGTTACACACCCAATGGAAACAGTTCATTGGATCTCGATCGTAGTGATACACATAATCATAATATTGAAACCAAAAGATGCAAAGTTAATAATGATAGTGCAACTTATTTGTAGCACTGCCATTTAGGTCATATTGGTGTAAAGCGCATGAAGAAACTCCATGCTGATGGGCTTTCGAAATCACTTGATTATGAATCACTTGATGCTTGCGAACCATGCCTTTTGGGCAAGATGACTAAAACGCCGTTCTCCGGAACAATGGAGCAAGAAAAGATTTGTTGGAAATCATACATACTGATGTATGTGGTCCGATGAATATTGAGGCTCGCGACAGGTATCATTATTTTCTGATCTTCACAAATGATTTGAGCAGATATGAGTATATCTACTTGATGAAACATAAATCTGAAACATTTGAAAAGTTCAAAGAATTTCAGAGTGAAGTGAAAAACATCGTGACAAGAAAATAAAGTTTCTACGATCTGATCGCAGAGACAAATATTTGAGTTACGAGTTTGGTCTTGAGTTAAAACAATGTGAAATAGTTTCACTACTCACGCCACCTGGAACACCACATCATAATGGTGTGTCCGAACGTCATAACCGTACTTTATTGGATATAGTGCAATCTATGATGTCTCTTACCGATTTACCACTATTGTTTTTGAGGTCATGCATTAGAGACAGCTGCATTCACATTAAAAAGGGGCACCATCTATATCCGTCGAGACGACGCCTTATGAACTATGGTTTGGCAAGAAACCAAAGTTGTCGTTTCTTAAAGTTTGGGGTTGCGATGCTTTTATGAAAAAGTTTCATCCTGATAAGCTCAAAACTCAAATCGGAGAAGTGCATCTTCATAGGATATCCAAAGGAAACTATTGGATACACCTTCTATCACAGATCCGAAGGCAAGACTTTTTTTTCGGAAACTTTCTGGAGAAGGAGTTTCTCTCGAAAGAAGTGAGTGGGAGGAAAGTAGAACTTGACGAGGTAACTGTACCTGCCCCCTTATTGGAAAGTAGTACATCACAGAAAAATGTTTTTGTGACACCTACACCAGTTAGTGAGGAAGCTAATGATGATGATCATGAAACTTCAGAACAAGACACTACTGAACCTCGTAGATCAACCAGAGTAAGATCCGCGCCAGAGTGGTACGGTAATCCTGTTCTGGAAGTCATGCTACTAGATCATGATGATCCTACGAACTATGAAGAAGCGATGGTGAGCCCAGATTCCGCAAAGTGGCTTGAAGCCATGAAATCTGAGATATGATCCATGTATGAGAACAAAGTATGGACTTTGATGGATTTGCCCGATGATCGGCAAACCATAGAAAATAAATGGATCTTTAAGAGGAAGACGGACACTGATAGTAGTGTTACTATCTACAAAGCTAGAATTGTCGAAAAAGGTTTTCGACAAGTTCAAGGTGTTGACTACGATGAGTGTTTCTCACTCGTATCTATGCTTAAGTCTGTCCAAATCATGTTAGCAATTGCCGCATTTTATGAAATCTGGCAAATGGATAAACAAAACTGCATTCCTTAATGGATTTATTAAAGAAGAGTTGTATGTGATGCAACTAGAAGGTTTTGTCAATCTGAAAGGTGCTAACAAAATGTGCAAGCTCCCGCGATCCATCTGTGGACTGGTGCAAGCATCTCAGAGTTGGAATATACGCTTTGATAAGTTGATCAAAGCATATAGTTTTATACAGACTTGCGGTGAAGCCTGTATTTACAAGAAAGTGAGTGGGAGCACTACAGCATTTCTGATAAGTATATGTGAATGACATATTGTTGATCGGATATAATGTAGAATTATTCTGTAAAGCATAAAGGAGTGTTTGAAAGGAGTTTTTCAAAGAAAGACTTTGGTCAAGCTGCTTACATATTGAGCTTGAAGATCTATAGAGATAGATCAAGACGCTTGATAAGTTTTTTTCAATGAGTACATACCTTGACAAGATTTTGAAGTAGTTCAAAATGGAGCAGTCAAAGAAAGAGTTCTTGCCTGTAGTACAAGGTGTGAAGTTGAGTAAGACTCAAAGCCCGACCACGGTAGAAGATAGAAAGAGAATGAAAGTCATTCCCTATGCCTCAGCCATAGGTTCTATAAAGTATGCCATGCTGTGTACCAGATCTATTGTATACCCTGCATTGATTTGGCAAGGGAGTACAATAGTGATCTAGGAGTAGATCACTGGACAGCGGTCAGAATTATCCTTAGTGAAATAAGGATATGTTTCTCGATTATGGACGTGACAAAAAGGTTCGTCGTAAAGGGTTACGTCGATGCAAGTTTTTGACACTGATCCAGATGATTCTAAGTCTCAATCTGGATACATATTGAAAGTGGGAGCAATTAGCTACAGTAGCTCCGTGCAGAGCATTATAGACATAGAATTTTGCAAAATACTTACGGATCTGAATGTGACAGACCCGTTGACTAAAATTATCTCACAAGCAAAACATGATCACACCTTAGTACTCTTTGGGTGTTAATCACATAGAGATTTGAACTAGATTACTGACTCTAGTAAACCCTTTGAGTGTTGGTCACATGACGATGTGAACTATGGGTGTTAATCACATGGTGATGTGAACTATTGCTGCTAAATCACATGCCGATGTGAACTAGATTATTGACTCTAGTGCAAGTGGGAGACTGAAGGAAATATGCCCTAGAGGCAATAATAAAGTTATTATTTATTTCCTTATATCATGATAAATGTTTATTATTCATGCTAGAATTGTATTAACCGGAAACATAATACATGTGTGAATACATAGACAAACAGAGTGTCACTAGTATGCCTCTACTTGACTAGCTCGTTAATCAAAGATGGTTATGTTTCCTAACCATGGACAAACGAGTTGTTATTTGATTAACGAGGTCACATCATTAGTTGAATGATCTGATTGACATGACCTATTCCATTAGCTTAGCACCCGATCGTTTAGTATGTTGCTATTGCTTTTCTTCATGACTTATACATGTTCCTATGACTATGAGATTATGCAACTCCCGTTTGCCGGAGGAACACTTTGGGTACTACCAAATGTCACAACGTAACTGGGTGATTATAAAGGAGTACTACAGGTGGCTCCAAAGGTAGATGTTGGGTTGGCGTATTTCGAGATTAGGATTTGTCACTCCGATTGTCGGAGAGGTATCTCTGGGCCCTCTCGGTAATGCACATCACTTAAGCCTTGCAAGCATTGCAGCTAATGAGTTAGTTGCGGGATGATGTATTACGGAACGAGTAAAGAGACTTGCCGGTAACGAGATTGAACTAGGTATTGGATACCGACGATCGAATCTCGGGCAAGTAACATACCGATGACAAAGGGAACAACGTATGTTGTTATGCGGTCTGACCGATAAAGATCTTCGTAGAATATGTAGGAGCCAATATGGGCATCCAGGTCCCGCTATTGGTTATTGACCGGAGACGTGTCTCGGTCATGTCTACATTGTTCTCGAACCGTAGGGTCCGCACGCTTAACGTTACGATGATAGTTATTATGAGTTTATGCATTTTGATGTACCGAAGGTTGTTTGGAGTCCCGGATGTGATCAGGGACATGACGAGGAGTCTCAAAATGGTCGAGACGTAAAGATTGATATATTGGAAGCCTATGTTTGGACATCGGAAGTGTTCCGGGTGAAATCGGGATTTTACCGGATTACCGGGAGGGTTACCGGAACCCCTCGGGAGCCAAATGGGCCTACATGGGCCATTGTGGAAAGGTGAAAGGGGCTGCCAAGGAGGGCTGCGCGCCTCCCCCCTCCCCTAGTCCTATTAGGACTAGGAGAGGTGGCCGGCCACCTCTCTCTCTTTCCCTCTCTCTTTTTTCCAAGGATTCCTAGTTGGAATAGGATTGGGGGGGGAGTCCTACTCCCGGTAGGAGTAGGACTCCTCCTGCGCCTTCCTCCTTTGGCCGGCCAGCCTCCCCCCTTCATCCTTTATATACGGGGGCAGGGGACACCCCAAGACACACAAGTTGATCCTTGAGATCGTTCCTTAGCCGTGTGCGGTGCCCCCTGCCACCAAATTCCACCTCGATCATACCGTTACAGTGCTTAGGCGAAGCCCTGCGTCGGTAGTACATCAAGATCGTCACCACGCCGTCGTGCTGACGGAACTCTTCCTCGACGCTTTGCTGGATCGGAGCCCGAGGAACGTCATCGAGCTGAACGTGTGCTAAGAACTCGGAGGTGCCGAAGTAACGGTGCTTGGATCGGTCGGATCGGGAAGAAGACGTACGACTACTTCCTCTATGTTGTGTCAACGCTTCCGTTGCGATCTACAAGGGTACGTATATCAGAGTCTCCCCCTCGTTGCTATGCATCACCATGATCTTGCGTGTGCGTAGGAATTTTTTTTGAAATTACTACGTTCCCGAACACTTGCCTTGCTTCACAGGCTCTGGGCCTTTTCCAAAAGAGGGGAGGTCTTCACAGGCACTCGCCTTGCTTCACAGGCTCTGGGCCTTTTCCAAAAGAGGGGAGGTCTTCACAGGCACTCGCCTTGCTTCACAGGCTCTGGGCCTTTTCCAAAAGAGGGGAGGTCTTCACAGGCACTCGCCTTGCTTCACAGGCTCTGGGCCTTTTCCAAAAGAGGGGAGGTCTTCACAGGCACTCGCCTTGCTTCACAGGCTCTGGGCCTTTTAAGGGTAGAACCTCCGGAGGTGCTGGATGTTCCACGCGTTCTGAATCGACTCCCCCTCTTGAGTCTCCTAGCGCACGGAGCCTGGCCTGTAAACATGAAAAACCTTGAACGGGCCCTCCCACATGGGAGAGAGCTTGTGCAGCCCCTCCCTGGAGAGAACCCACCTGAGTACGAGGTCTCCTACCTCGAGGGTCCTGGGGCGGAAGTTGCGGCAGTGATATCGTCGTAGCGCCTGTTGGTACCTTGCCGCTCGCAGCGCGGCTTCCTGGCGGCGTCCCTCCCCTAGTACGAGATCCATCCCCCGCATGGCGTCCTGCTGCGTCTTGTCGAACGCCATGACCCGCGCGGAGCGATGTCTGACCTCATGAGGAAGGACTGCTTCGGCTCCATAGACCAGGAAGAACGGGGTCTCCCCAGTTGGTTTGGTTGCGGTTGTGCGGATGGACCACAACACAGACTGGAGCTCGTCGTACCAGCCTCTGCCGCAGGCCTCCAGCTTCTTCTTGAATGTCCTGGTCTTGACGCCTCTCAGGACCTCTGCGTTGGCTCGTTCGGCCTGCCCATTGCTCCATGGGTGTGCCACCGAAGCGTAGCATATCTGCGTCCCAAGGTTAGCACATTATGTTTTGAAGAGATTACTGGTGAACTGCGAACCGTTGTCTGTGATGATGCGATTCGGCACCCCGAACCGGCTCACGATACTCCTGATGAACTTGACCGCGGAGCCAGCGGGGATGGTACGGACCCAGAATATCCAACCCCCAAACTGCGAATGGCCACGAGATGGGTATTGTCTGCAGGCCCCCCGCTGGTTGATGGATCTGCTTGGAATGAAACTGGCAGGCCTCGCAAGCCCTCACCAATTCGATCGCATCGTTGAGCGCGGTGGGCCAATAGAACCCGCTACGGAATGCCTTGCCGACGAGGGTCCGTGATGATGAGTGGTGTCCGCAGTCTCCACCGTGTATGTCCTCCAGTAGTTCCTTTCCTTGCTCCCTGGAGATGCAGCGCAGAGATACACCGTTTGGTCGCTTCCGGTAAAGTTCTCCATCTCTGATGCAGTATGCGGTGGCCTGCCGCGCCACACGCTCCGCTTCCTCTTCCTTTTCTGGTAGGGCACCTTGCGTCAAATAACTCCGGAGTTCTGCGACCCAGCACTCCTCCTGAGGTTCCAGCGCCAGGAGCAGGCGTGCTCCCGAGGTCAGCCCACAGACCGGGGCTCCCGAGGCTGGCGGCTGGGGGAGCTCCTCTCGAGACTGAGCGGTGTTCGACAACGTCGGCTGTGCTGAGCGTTTGAAGAGCCGCTCTTCGAAGACGCCGGGTTCCTGCGGCAACCGCCTAGATGCCCGTCCGGCTATGTCGTCAGCCTCCTGATTGGTGCCACGGGGCACGTGCTTCAGCTCCAGCCCCCAGAACTACTTTTCCATCCTGCGGACCTCCGCTAGGTAGGCCTCCATATGCTCATCCTTCGGCTCATACACCTTGTTGGAGAAGTTGACTAGGAGCTGCGAGTCGCCCTTGACGGTGAGGCGTTTCACTCCCAGGGCTACCGCGGCCTTCAACCCGGCTATCAGTCCCTCATATTCTGCAATGTTGTTGGAGACCTTTTCACCTTGCTCGAAACAGAGCTGCACGGCATAGTAGAGCTTATCCTGAGTGGGTGATATCAGCACCGCACCAGCCCCACGCCGTGTCTGGAGAATGCCCCATCGAAGTACATGACCCAGCCTTCCGGCGCCTCACTCCCCGGAGAGAGGGACCGATCCTCGTTGTCCCTGAGGCCTGGTGCCTCCGCCCATTCCGCTATGAAATCCGCCAACACTGCTCCTTTGATGACCCTGGTTGTCCTGAACTCGAGCTGAAACGCCTGCAGCTCCATGTTCCACTCGGCGACCCTTCCTGCTGAGTTAGGGCTCCTGAGCACTCTCTCCTGGGGGTACGATGAGACGACCTTGATGGGATGAGCCTGGAAGTAGTGACGCAGCTTGCGTGAGGCTACCAGGAGCGCGAGGAGGAGCTTTTGAGGCATTGGGTACCGTGCCCTCGCGTCCCGTAACACCGTGCTAACAAAGTAGACGGGATGCTCTACAAGGCTGAGAGTATCTGGGGTCGCGACGCCCTCGGGAGGTAAGGGCGCCTCATGAGACGACGTGGCCTCGGGAGGTGGACCATCCGGGCGTGCGGCCTCACCCGCCTCTGGTGTATTCTTCGGCAGCTGACCCTTCTCAACTGCAGTTGCGGCTTCTGCAGGCTTTCCTTGTTCCCGTTTTGTCTTGCCTTGGGCTGCCGCTGCGGTCTTGACTTGGCGTTCCTCCCTAACCGCCACCAGAGCTGCGCTGGCGGAGTAGGGAGTGGCAACGAGGTAAAGCAGCAGGTGCTCTTGAGAGCACGGAGCCACCATGACTGGGGGGTTGGTCAGGTACCTCTTGAGATCTTGAAACGCCTTATCTGCCTCTTCAGTCCATTCAAAGGGCCCCTTTTTCTTCATCAGTTGAAAGAAAGGCAGCACTCGCTCCCCTAATTTGGAGATGAAGCGCCCTAGCGCGGTCACACGCCCAGTGAGCTTCTGCATTTCTCTGAGGGTCTTTGGCGGACTCATGTCCTCGACCGCCTTGACCTTCTCGGGGTTGTCCTCGATGCCGCGATGGGACACGAGGAATCCCAAAAGCTTGCCCGAGGGGACGCCAAACACACATTTCTCCGGTTTGAGCCGCAGATTTACTGTGTCGAGGCTCGCGAAGGTCTCCTCCAGGTCTTGTATCAGGGTCTTAGCCTCCCGAGATTTTACTACAATGTCATCAACGTAGGCTTCGACATTCTTTCCGAGTTGCGGGCCCAACGTGATGTGCATCAGCCACTGAAAGGTTGCCCCTGCATTACACAGTCAGAACGGCATGCATGTATAGCAGTATACCCCGCATGGGGTTAATAAGGCGGTCTTCTAAATGTCTTCTACCGCCATCTTGATCTGGTGATACCCGAAGAAGGCGTCCAGGAAGCATAGCAGGTCGCACTCCGCAGTGGAATCGACGATCTAGTCGATGTGGGGGAGGGCGGAAACGGATCTTGCGGACATGCTTTGTTGAGGTTAGTGAAGTCGACACACATGCATTCCTTCCCCCCTTTCTTGGGCACAACAACAGGTTTGGCCAACCAATCCGGGTATCGGACCTCACGAATGACCCCAGCGGCTTCCAGCTTGCGGTTCTCTTGGACAATGAAGGCCTGCTTCTCCACGGACTGCCGCCTGGCCTTCTGCTTCACGGGGCGCACATTTGGGCACATGTTGATGTGATGCTCAATGACACTCCTAGGGATCCCCGCCAGCTGATCGGGCTCCCAAGCAAACACCTTCTTATTCACGCGCAGGAACTTGACCAAGGCCTCCTCCGCCAGCTGATCGGGCTCCCAAGCAAACACCTTCTTATAGGCTCAAGGTTGGCGCCTATGGTGATAGTGGCACTGGAGGACCCGTCCTCGTCGACGGGTATCTGCTTGGTTTCTGCCTTGTCCTGGGTGAACAACTGCTTCTTCTAGGCGGGCGCAGCCCCCTTGGGCTGAGGGGTCTCCGCGTTGACGGGCCGTGCCGATGCCGCCGTCTTGAAGGCGAGCTAGAGTACTCGCAGGGCGTCCCCGGTGTCCCCATGCACGGCGAGGGTGCCGCTGCTCCCGAGCATCTTCATGAGGTTATACACCGGGTGCGTGGCGGCCATGAACTGGGCCAGCGCCGGGTAGCCGAGGATGGCGTTGTAAGGGAGGCCGATGGGGGCGATGTCGAAGTCGACCATCTCCGTGCGGAAGTTGTCGTAGGTATCGAAGGTTACCGGGAGCCGGATCTGTCCCAGGGAGTCGGATGATCCGCCCCCGACGCCCGAGAAAGATCGGCTGGGACGCAACCGCTCCCGGGGTATGCAGAGGAGGTTGAAAGTCTCGACCGAAAGCACGCTGAGGCCCGCGCCGCCGTCAACGAGGGTTCTGGTGACGGCCACCTGGCAGATGGTGGGGGTACACAATAGGGGGAGCGCGCCCGAGCCGACAAGGTTGGTGGGGTGGTCCTCCGAGCTGAAGGTCAGACCGGCCTCGCGCGCCGCCCGGTCCGGGGGAGCCCCCTGCCATGCGGAGATAGCGCTAACCCGGCGGGCAAAAGGCTTGACGTGGCGACCCGTGGGCGGCGCCTGCGAGCCGCCCAAGAGGGCCGCGACGACCGCAGGCGTCGATGTTGCGGTGCAGCCACTCCGCCGCGTAGGCAGGTGCTGGGGGGTGCTTGTCGCTCGCTCCCCGCTGGGCCGGTGGCGGTGTTGACGGCGGGCGATGGGGGACAACGAGAATGCCCACTGGCGAGGGCCGCCGGGGCGACGCGAGCTCGACTGGCACCGTACATGGATGCGGCGGTCGTAGGAGAGCGGAGTGGTGGAAGACAGATTCCGGCGCACCCCTACCTAGCGCGCCAAATGTCAGATTCACGGGTTCTGGTAGACCCTTAAGGTTCGAACACTGGGGTGCGCGCGGAGATCACGCCCTCTACCTCCCCGTCTCACAAGGATCTAAACTACTAAAAGAACTACACAAGGGACACAAGATTTATACTGGTCCGGGCCACCATTGTGGTGTAATACCCTACTCCAGTGTGTGGTGGATGGATTGCCTCTTGGGGCTGGTGATGATGAACAATACAAGGAAGAACAGCCTCGCGAGGGTCTGTTCTTGACGGGGGCAATGAACTGCTAGGAGGAGTTCAGTCACCCTTCTCTCTCTCCCTCTCTCTCTGATTTGATCCCCCCCTACCATGTGGGTGGCTGGTCCTATTTATAGAGGTCCTGGTGCTCTTCCCAAATATCGAGCGGGAAGGGAGCCAACAATGGTGGGCTAATTTGAAGGGGGACAGCAAGTATCAACTACCCTGACAAAAGCAGTCTTTGCCTGCGCAAAGCTCTGGTGATGACGCCGTCTTGGGCTCCACGGTGACCTCCGTCTCGTAGTCCTCCTGGTCTTGGCCTCGTTTCACCGAAATGGCAGCCTTTGCCTAATGCCTCGGTACTCTGCGACTGCGCTTTCCCCCTTTGCACCAAAGAGGAAAGAAGGATGCTATGCACGCTGGCGCCCGCCTGGTGCCCTGAGTCGTCATGACTTGCGTCACGGGCACCTCGCGAGGTGCCCCGCCTTGATCTCTCCGCCTCCTCGCGAGCCAACCTGACGAGGCTGTGCCTGAGGAAGCCCCGTGTCGTCCGCCTCACGAGGCTTGGCCCCTCGCGAGGGTCTTGAGCCTTGTGTTGATGAAGATGGGCCATGCTGGGCCTCCTTTGAGCCACGCCGCAGGCCGCAGGCAGGCAAGTCTGGGGACCGCCGTTCCCAGAACGCCGACAGTCACCAAGACCCTCATCGATGGCGAGGCAGGGCTCAACATCCTGTCCTTGGAAACATTCAACAACCTCCAAGTGCCCTACAGCCAGCTTCAGCCAACCAAGCCTTTCTCCGGTATCACCGACGGCTCCACGGTCCCGATTGGGCAGGTCCGCCTCCCTGTCACCTTCGGGGCACGCGACAACTACCGCACCGAGCTCATCGACTTCGATGTCGCCCACATTCGCCTGCCGTACAACGCCATCCTCGGGTACCCAGCGCTGGCCAAGTTCATGGCCGTAACTCACCACGGCTACAACGTCCTCAAGATGCCAGGAAGCGGCGGAGTCATCATGGTGCCATGTGAAGAGAAGGACGCGGTGTGTTCCCTGGAACGAGCCTTTCAGGCCGCATCACTAGAAGACGCGGATCACGGAAGCAGGAGGCTTCCTGAGGCCACCCCCAAGAAGAAGAAGACATCGTTCGGCCTGGCCCCTCAGGAGGCAGGCCCCTCTGGGCATGCGCCTGCCTAGGGGGAACCTCCCTCCATCGCATAGGAAAGTGCGCCCAGCGCCCTCCTCAGGCAGGGCTCAGGGGCTCTCCCCTGGAGGGCCACCGACCTAGCTAGGGTCATGAGGGAGGCGCTTGGGCACCACCTGGAGGCGTGTTTCGAAGCACGTTTCCCTCGAGGAGGAGCAAGGCAAGGAGATCCAGACCCTCAGGAGTTCATCAGCAAGGCCATTCAGGACCTACAGAAGTCAAAAGTCATGAGAGGAGGCCGTCGCCTACCAGCAATGGACCCCCTTCCAGGCGAGGATGGCGGGTTGCGCGTCTAGATCGATGTACCAGGACTCAACCAAGTTGCCTCCCTAGAGCGCCTCTGGCCCTCGGGAGTGGGGCGCTGCGGAGGTACACCCCACAACTATGTTCGCATGCCTTACGGCTTGCCGAGCGCGGCTGACATGTACCAGCGCCTCATGAGGGGCATCGCGGAGGCACGAGAGGCCAGGCGTTCTGCAGCCCTGGCAGTGATGGAGATGGCCCGCGAGGAGCCGCCAGTGCCTCCGGAGCCTCCCTAGGCCCCTGGGCCTGGGGGCTCGTGAGGATCGGCTCCCGCAGCCCACCGAGTCTGCTACACCAACACTCCTTCGACCTCAACATGATCAGGTGACATCTCTCTAGTTTCACTTCCAACTGGGAGCGCCTCCCCAGGGCTGCATTATTCCCAGGCCGCGTGGGTCCATCCCTGCGGCGTGTATCCCTCTTTATTTCGCGTCGTTAGCTTACCTTGTTGGGGGCGCCCCTCGGGCTGCATGACCCCCCAAGTCGCTCGGGCCAGACCCGGTGATGCCCACATTCCCAGCATCTATTTGAACGAATCCACTCCTTCGCGGCTAATGTGTTTTACCTAGTTGCCTGCTCAGCTGACGCCAACTAACGAAGCTGCTCCCAAATGGCACGACGCTTGCGCATGGGTCCGTCCCTGCAACGCCGACAAACCTTGATGGCTGAGCTCTGGCCGCGGCAGCCCCGCATAGCGTCACCTCGTCAAGCCTTCAGTGCCTTGCTACTCCTCGGAAGCAACCAACGGCTAACTATCGATTGTCATGGCAACCCCTTGTTTTCTCTATGCTAGACCTGCAGGACCTCCTGAAGGAGCTGCGTCAGGCGAGGCTCTTGCTGTGTCTCCTTCGCTCTCGTCCGCGCGAACCACTTGCATGTTAAAGGGGGGGTGCCTGAGCATCGCGACTCAGGGCTCCTACTGGCTCTCCAGCCCTCACCCTCGGGCGTTGACCATAGCATCGCGACCTGGCATACCAGCGACGGCTGAGACTCGCTCAGGGCCGGGACCCGAGGACATAGAGCAGAAAGGGGAGCAGAGGCGAGGGCGGAGAGACACAAAAGGACCTCGCCGAGCAACCTCGCGCCTGCCGAAGCACAGGCCCGGCGACACACCAGAAAGCGGCCCCTAATCCTCAAGATAAGTCATCGCCCGGAAGCGCCAGCTGCCGTGGCACCATCCCCGCACCTAATGCCATCCCGTCTTAGCGACGCCATTCTCCTTTCTCACCAAACGACGGCTGCTTGGGCGCCAAAGGGGACCTCCTGAGCATCGCGACTCAGGGGCTCTTACCGGACTCCAGGTCGCTCACCTCCTAGCCTTGACCACGGCATCGCGACCTGGCATACCAGCGACGGCTAAAGCCACCTTGGGACTGGGACCTGTCGGCGCAGAGCACTGAGCCCTTGTGAGGTTCAAAAGGGAGGACCGAGCTAAGACGGAATGAGCAACTCGCGCAAATTTACGACAAGGGTTATATTAACAAAACAGGATCACAGGCACCTTACAAGCCCCTACGGGACGCGTTTTGATTCCTCGCAGGGAACGGATCCTGAAGGGATGCAAACTACGCGCGTCCCTGCAAAAGACGCCATCATCAACAGTGGGCCGTCAAGCGCCAACGCCAACCCCATCCAGATCAGAGTCGGCGGCGGCCTGACGAGCCCGCCCTGCTCTAGGAGCGGCGCTGGCTCGAGGGCTCATAGCTGTTGTCGCTCGTCTCTAGATTCGTGAAGAACTCGCCGGAGTCACTCGAACCTCCGGCGTCTCCACCGCCTGAGGGGCCTCCAAGGGAGCGGGTGGCGAGCCCAGTCCTCATCACGGCAGGGCCCAGGCAACCTCCGCCGGGGCAGCACTCCAGCCGGCGCCCGCTCGCATCGAAGACCTTGAAGAGCATCACCGAAGCCCCGTCGTAGTCCAACTGGATCGCGAAGACGCCCCTTGTCCTGCAAACCCGGGCGATCTCTCTCCAGCCCCGAGTCATGTAGACCTCGCCGGGGCGACGACCGCGACCTCTGCCTCGGTCGCGGGGGTGCTGCAGCCGGCGTGCTGCAGCCAGAGCTCCAGGGGCTCCCCCCACGGGATGATGGAGGCGAAGAAGGGAGGCAGGGGGATCCAAGACTGAAGAGGAATGGCGACCTGGAGCACGAAATCTTGGGAGGAGCCCTTGGTGTGGACCCAGGGGGGACGACCCACACCTTCGTGACCTGTCGGCGCCGACAGCAGTGCCGCCGATGGCGGTCAGCGTCAACTCCTCCGGGGCCCTCGACATGGGCGTACAATGGCCTCGACACCACCTGAAGGGCCCCCTCGTCCGGGCCACGGGGGATGAGCCATTTCTTCGGCAGGAGAGGGTCTGGCCCCTCTCGGGGAGCCTTTCCCTTCTCTGCGGTCGAGAACCGGCGGATTGGAGCCATCGCGGCAAGACGGAGCAAGGATCGGGAAGAAGGAGAAGCAAGGAGGGATGGACTGGAAGGGCGCGCGCCGTTCCGTACTTATAGCCGGCGAAGGCCAACCGCCGACCTCCACGATTACAGGTAATCATGACCAGTTTTTGCATGCAGGGACTTGTCCCATCCGTGCAGTTGCCGAGGCGTCGTGGGGAAGTGGAGGCGCCCCCGTCCAATCAACTGCCACGCGGTGCCCAAGGCCGCAGGCTGTTAGGGCCCTCGGCGCTTCGCTCTTGCCCTTCCGCCTCCCTGCACGGCCAGGTCTGGGCGCGCCTTGGGCTCGGGGGCTACTGTCGACGTTCTGGGAACGGGGGTCCCCAGACTTGCCTGCCTGCGGCCTGCGGCATGGCTCAAAGGGGGGCCCAGCATGACCCGTCTTCACCAACACAAACCCAAGTCCCTCGCGAGGGGCCAAGCCTCGCGGGGCGGACGACGCGGAGCTTCCTCAGGCACGGCCTCGTCAGTCTAGCTCACGAGGAGGCGGAGAGATTAAGGCGGGGTGCCTCGCGAGATGCCCGTGACGCAAGCCATGACGACTCAGGGCGCCAGGCGGGTGCCAGCCCGTGCAACGTCCTCCTTTCCTCTTTGGTGCAAAGGGGGCAAGCGCAGCCGCGGAGTACCGAGGCATCAGGCAAAGGTTGCCATTTCGGTGCAACGAGACCAAGACCAGGAGGACTACAAGACGGAGGTCACTGTGGAGCCCAAGACGGCGTCCTCGCCAGAGCTTTGCGCAGGCGAAGACTACTTTTGTCAGGATAGCTGATACTTGCTGTCCCCTTTCAAATTAGCCCGCCATTGTTGGCTCCCTTCCCGCTCGATATTTGGGAAGAGGACCAGGGCCTCTATAAATAGGACCAGCCACCCACATAGCAAAGGGGCTGGGGGGTTCGGTCGGTCAGAAAGAGAGAGAGAGAAAGGTGACTGAACTCCTCCGAGCAGTTCATCGCCCCGGCCAAGAACAGACCCTCGCGAGGCTATTCTTCCTTGTATTCATCATCATTATCAGCCCAAGAGGCAATCCACCACACCACACACTGGAGTAGGGTATTACACCACAATGGTGGCCCGAACCAGTATAAATCATGTGTTTCTTGCGCTGTTCTTCCCATAGTTTTAGATCCTAGCATGGCGGAGGGGTGCAGGTAGGTAGGAGGCGAAATCTCCGCGTGCACCCCAGTGTTCGAACCTCAAGGGTCTGCCGGAACCCGAAATCCGACAGTCTCCAAGATGGCACCGTGCTGGTCTAGCAGCAACAACAACAAGGGCGTCGAGGCTAATGGGCGTAGAGGAGATGTCAAGGAGGTGGTTCCAGAGGCGAGCAACCATGGCGGGGGCGAACGAGCGCCTCATCCTCTGCTCGCACGTAGTAGAGGCGTGGCTAGAGGAGGAGGCAGCAGGGGCGCCGGGGTTGTCGCGTTCGGAGGCCAGGGCCGCGGGGCAGAGCAGCGGGCCTCGTCGGAAAACAAGGGCTGACAACGGTCGGGCTTCGGCCATCGAGGTAGAGGAGGTGCTCGGGGCAGAGCATATCACAGCAGCGGCGAGGTGTGGATGGCGGCGCTCGGGGCTTAAGGCGCGGGGCAGCGACGGTGGAGGCACTGGAGGTCACCGGCGTCGAGAGCTTAGATGAGCTGGTCCAGTGGCCTTGCGCGCGGCGGCTCAGATGCTCGAGGAGACGAGGCGACCGGTGTTGGGGCTCCAGCGAGCTCCGACCTAAACGAAGGGGACGAACGACGTGGTGGTGAAGGGAGGAGTGCCGGGACGATGCAGCGCCATGGAGAAGAAACAGGAGGGAAGAAGAGGGGCGCGTCGGGGCTCTTCCGAGGATGGCTTGCGGTGGCCTTGGCGAGGTCGAGACGGTGTCTGGCCTTAGGTGCCTACACGCGTGGGGACGGTTTGGGGAGCGAGAGGGAGAGATCGAGAGGAGATGGGATCGAGCACGGTGCTTTCTTGGAGGGCGCTGGGTGGAACGAAAGAGGAGGAGGGGTTCGAGGGAGATGTGGGTCGAGGCTAGGGTTAGAACTGGTGGGGGTCGGCTGGGCCTATGGGCCGGCCTAGGCTGGGCTTCTCTCTCTCTCTTATATCCTTTAGCAGAAAAGAAAATCGAAAGGGGGAAAAGAAGGAGAGGGTTAGGAAAGGATTTTGCACATAGGGATAATTTCCCCGGACTCGCAAAATAGAAGTGGGCACGTGGTTGAAGTTGAATTCAAACTCATTTGAAATTGATTCCAAATGACTTGAATAGGAAGTGAGGTTTGGGAAGGTCCAAAAATGTTGAGACTTTTGGAGGAGCCTCAAAAAAAAAGAATTTTCGGCAAGGTTTGGAGATCAACTCGAAGCAGAAAGGCATGGGATTATCTGCACGTGTGTTATGGGTGATTCCAAATTATTGGAATATAATTTATATAGCTCCCTAAAATATTAGGAGAATATGTTTTAAAGAGTAATCACCATAGTGAATATCCCTCGATTTAAATGGACCGAAGATCCATGCAATTTATTTAGTTGAGTTGCAAAAGATTTATGAGATGATGGCATGATGACATGATGCAACGCAAAAATAAAAGGGTGGCACAAATGAAACACACGGTGAAACCTGAAACATATGGAAGTCATCTCGAGCATCGGTCTCGGGCGTCACAACACTCCACCACTACGAGAGGATCTCGTCCCAAGATCTAGGATGGAACCGTAGAGAAACGGAAGAGGAAGAGAGGAGGTAAAACTAAGTTGCTTCTTTGACAAACCAGTGAAACCAAAGAACCTTTAAAAGGTTACACAAATTGAAATAAAGAAAAACAACGGCGATGAACGAAGTTGACAGCCCTCCGTTAAGAAAGAGGAAAATAAAGAACCTATTCGGGTAGCGCTCCGGTTGAAAAGAAAAGGAATTGAATAAGAACTTGATAAGATGAGAAGATACCTACCTCCGGAACTATTGAAAGAATGGCACAAAGGGTAAGAACGATTTCAGACGGCACTCCGATTGAGAAGGGAGGCAAAACTAGATAAGATGAGAGAGCTCGAATTAAAACACGACACTCCGGTTAAAAGGATAAGCATGTAAAGAACACGATCCTGAAAAAACAAGAAGATGGGTTGAAGAGAGGACCATCACAAAGCCTCCGGAAGGAAGAAATAGAAGATAGATAATTGAAATAAAAGAATGGAGAAGAAAATTCCAACTTCTGTCACAAAAGAGCTTGAAAAGGCATCCTTAGGAGAAAGTTCGAACGGAGTTGTTGGGAAAACCAACAACGAAAAGAACATGGTTGCAGTGGACTTATGGAGAACATATCAAAACTAAGAGGTGAAATTCTGCCACTAACGGAAACAATAGATTGGATTGATATCAACAAGAGGACAAGAAACTTATTTCACCAGGAGGATAAATGAAGAACTAGGGTCATTTATGAGCACCATAATTAACAACAATCCTTAGGGAAGGCTTTAGGTGAAATATAACCCAATATAACTCCAATGAAGAGATTGATGGAGTTAAAATACCTCATTCTTAACAATATGTGAATCATGAAGCATGTACTCAAATTATCAAGAGTGACGTAATACCAACTCCAATGGTACGGAAGAAAGAATTGCACTCCGGATTGCAAGATGAAGAATGCGTGAACTCCTCAGAAAAGAATCTCAATTAACACTTCGAAAAGGAATTAATTCTTTGATGAACCAACATGTAGAGCCTCCATGAAGAACTCCGGTAATAAAAGAATGATCAGACGGAAGGAAAGAGGAGTTGAAAACACAAGGTGAAGCCTTGCGATGATTATATGGATCTTCACGACGATATAATTAAGAGAGCTTGGAACTCCGGAAAAGAAAGATGAGCAAAAGAAACCAAGAATTTTTCAATGAACCTCCGGAATAAAGAATTAATCACTTGGATGAAACATGAAGAAGAATTACGTTATGCGTATCCTTCACCAATTTAATTGATGACGAGCAAATGGATTTGGCATACTACTTATTCTCTTTGAAAAGGATTAAGATAGATATAGCGTCAACTTGAGAAAGGTCTTCAACGAACCACCGATCGGGTTGAAACAATGAATAAATTGATATGATGAACGAAGGAAGACAAAATCTTGGAAGAACCACCGTAAGAATTGAGAATGAACGAAAAGACATGAGAGAGTTTAGATACAAGAGAACGAAGAGATCATGAACTGATTAGAGAATATACTTGAATGATGCACCGGTTAGATTTGGAGAATGAGAGCTGAAAGCTGGAATGAATAATCCTGAATTGATAGCCTTCAGATAAACAAACTGAAAAGACTCCTGAATTACTCCGGATGGGTGAAAAGAATTCTCATAATCAAAACAATTATGAGGGGATGGCAACAAGCTAGAATCACAAACCTTGAAGAGAATGGAGCAGGATTGAGAGAAAATCTTCTTCGGTCTTCAAATTTTTGAATTACGACGAGAAATACCACCATGAATTGTTTAGACACTCTGGAAGAATCAAAACCGAAGAGGTTGAGCCAACGATGAAAAGAAATTGAAAGATCTTGGAGAAATACATATGACCGACGATGAATCATTGTTACGTCAAACTTTGAGATGAATTTGAAAATAGCTCCGGTAAAATTAGAAGAGTCAGGTAAGATCCTGGAAAAAGACCTGTGGGTTAGGGCCCACTCAAAAGAAAAACACCGTTGAAAATATTTAAAAGAGATATTGCGTTGGTTGAATTAAATGGCTTGAATGAGATAACATCCTCGAAAGAGCTTGAAAGAAAACAGAGTAGAAACACAAATCTCTGAGATATCTTGAGCACTCCGGAACAATTGAATAGCGAGAAATGAATGAATATGAGGTGCACCGGCATGAGAAGGTATTTGAAACGAGGAAAAAGATATGATGAACAAAGCTTGAATTAAGTCCACCGGAGAAGAAAAGAATGAAGAATGACGAACTTGAAGAGCATCTTCATGAGAATCACCAGATAAGAACATTGACGGAAAAGGAATGGAGAGGCTTCCCATTAATAAAAGGATACTTGACTAAGAAATCCGAGTCCTTGAAGAAAAAGGGTGGGAGGGTGGGAAAAACAAAGGAAACTTGGAGGTGGAAGAAACAAACAACATTGAGAAGACTTTAGTTGATCTCACAAAAGTTGGAATGATCGGATCCACTCGAAGAGAAAAACGTCGGTTGAAAAGGATTGACATGACAATCTCAATGATCAAGAAGGATTAGTATCCACATAGAAATATGAGAACACCACTTAGGAAAGGTATGGAATCAACATTTGACTTTGAAGCAACTCGAATACCACAACTCAAAACAAAAACAAAGGATTGGCTTGCAGAATAAGCCGGAACAAACATATGATAGAGATTTCGTCCGAAGTTTTTGTGGTGGGGCCTACACGGGCTCGATCGTAGAGCACCATCATGTACAAGGCATACGAAGCGTCCCCGAGTCAGCATAGCCAAGGACTCTTTAAGACACAACGAGACCACTGTAAAACCAACCGTGGATAGGCGAACCACTAGATGTCGAACCCCAATTTCATATCATACGTCTGTCGGAAAAATATCCTAAGAGCTACTTGAATTCCCACTTATAAACTCCCGAAACTTTCTGGTTATGCAATCAGGTGTTGGGGATACAGGGGAAGCATAATATCTCACCCACAACTAGCAAATCCTACATCTAGCTGTATCCATCCTTCAACACATAACCAAGAAACCTTCGAAAATCATTTACCTCAACCTTCGAAAAGCATCCGTTATATGAGTTATGGCAATACTCCCGAACTGCCGCCCCAGTACTGGGTGGCGTCGAGGTTATCTCACCAACAACTGCATAAAAGAGATTTTCGATGTCGGCGAACTCAGGTATTCTAGAACTGCAACGATAAAATTGTGACGATAACACCTCGGAGCTCAACTCCCCGGGACACTGCCACAACCCCTAAATGTCAGGAGGCACCAAGAACAATGTTCTTGTCACAAAACCATCGGAACGATTCCAAGATACCCGCATGATCCTAAAAAAAATTTACTGAAAATTTGAGAAGAGAAGAGTCAAAACTCTACGTCAGGATGCCTCACCAGAGCGACGAAGGGACTAAGGAGTAAAAAGAATTCCTAACTCTCCGATATATATAATCCTAAATGACTCAAAACATTTTTCTAGACTCAACAACGCCAGTGATTCGATCAAGCAGGGGGGCTCCTAAGGTCGGGGAATGCTTTGATACCAACTTGTAATGCCCTCGATGTGGCTATATCTCCCACATGTTGAAGCACGACTTAGAGGCATAACCGCATTGAAAGCAATGTCGCAAGTGAGGTAATCTTCACAACAACCCATGTAATACATAAAGGGAAAGAGATACATAGTTGGCTTACACTCGCCACGTCACACAAGTACTTGAATAAAGCATTTCATCATCCAGATACACACAAGGTCCGACTACAGAACCAAAATAAAGAAGACTGCCCCAAAGGCTACACAGATCCCCGATCGTCCCAACTGGGCTCCACTACTGATCAACTGGAAACGAAACAACATAACGAACACGGTCTTCATCGAGCTCCTCCTTGAGTTTGGTTGCGTCACCTGCAAGATGGTTTTGGAAGTACCTGTGAGTCACGGGGACTTAGCAATCTCACACCCTCGCGATCAAGACTATTTAAGCTTATGGGTAGGTAAAAGGTATGAGGTGGAACTGCAGCAAGCGACTAGCATATTTGGTGGCTAACATATGAAAATGAGAGCGAGAAGAGAGAGCAAAGGCACGGTCGAACAACTATGATCAAGAAGTGATCCTAGAACAACCTACGTCAAGCATTACTCCAACACTGTGTTCACTTCCCGGACTCCGCCGAGAAGAGACCATCACGGTTACACACGCGGTTGATGTATTTTAATTAAGATCAACTTCAGGTTTTCTACAACCGGACATTAACCAATTCCCATCTGCACATAACCGCGGGCACGGCTTTCGAAAGTTGAAAACCCTGCAGGGGTGTCCCAACTTAGCCCATCACAAGCTCTCACGGTCAATGAAGGATATTCCTTCTCCCAAGACAATCCGATCAGACTCGGCATCCCGGTTAAAAGACATCCTCGACAATGGTAAAACAAGTCCAGCAACACCGCCCGAATGTGCCGACAAATCCCGATAGGAGCTGCACATATCTCGTTCTCAGGGCACACTCAGATGAGCGCTCCGTACAACAAAAACCAATCCTCAAGTTTCCCCGAGGGGGCGCTGCAAAGGGCTCTAGTTTCGACCAACACTCACAGGAGCACTGGCCCAGGGGGGTTTAAATAAAGATGACCCTTGAGTCCGTGGAACCCAAGGGAAAAAGAGGCTAGGTGGCGGATGGTAAAACCAATGTTGGGCATTGCTGGAGGAGTTTTATTCAAGGCAAACTATCAAGGGGTTCCCATTATAATCCAACCGTGTAAGGAACACAAAATCCGGGAACATAACACCGATATGACGGAAACTAGGGCGGCAAGAGTGGAACAAAACACCAGGCATAAGTACGAGCCTTCCACCATTTACCAAGTATATAGGTGCATTAAGATAAACAATATAATATTGTGATATCCCAACAATAAACATGTTCCAACAAGGAACGATCTCCAAACTTCACCTGCAACTAGCAACACTATAAGAGGGGCTGAGCAAAGCGGTAACATAGCCAAACAACGGTTTGCTAGGACAAGGTGGGTTAGAGGCTTGGCTTAACAATATGGGAGGCATGATAATCAAGTGGTAGGTATCACAGCATAGGCATAGCAAAAGAGCGAGCAACAAGCAAGCAAAGATAGAAGTGATTTCGAGGGAATGGTCATCTTGCCTGAAATCCCGCAAGGTAGAAGAACGAGTCCATGAAGAAGGCAAACGGACGTAGTCGAACGGATCCTCACAAACGCGACGTTATCGGAACTAACCTGAAGAAGCAACACTGGAAAGAAGCAAACAACATGGTAAACAACCACCACATAAGCATGGCACGATGCACAACCAAGTATGATTCATGTCTGGTTTAATATGCATGGCATGGCAAAGTGCACAAGCAATCCTACAAATTAAGTGGAGCTCAATATGCAACGGAGTTGCATATTGAAGAAAACACCATATGACTTATTTAGTTCTCTCTCGGTTATGTACTGAACAATATTAAAGGTTGGTTAACATGGCAAGAGGTGAAACATGAGTAAACTACACAATCTAAGCAATTTAAATGGGGCCAGATATAACAAACAACGAATCCGGTAAATGCCCATATGCCTTAGTAATTTATTGCAACAACAATCTAAACATTTTAATTGTTGTTATCATCATGCGGATGACATGAACAAGTTTTATGCAAAATTTGTGAAAATGTTGGCATGTTATAAGATATGGGGCATTTGTCACCGTGGTGGAAAGGAAAGGGGTGCCACGGCAATGATAACGAAAACAGTGCCACGGCAGCGTTCCGGTTCCGGTAACTCGATTGAGATACCGAAGCAAAGGAGAAGTGTGCGGATGCATGCAACAGATGGTGGGCGCTCCCAGATTCCGGCTGTCCCACGAGTTGGTGACAAGGAAACGAGTGACAATTTGGACACGGTGCAAACACGAGCATCTCATACATCACACATGCATTCATTCACGGGCGGTCGTCTCGAGGTTATACCTTCGAAGCTTGCGTTATCGGAGCGGTTCGGGTCAAGCAGTGTAGTCGTTCACGATCGTCGTGGGAAGTAGTGGTACTTGGCGATAGTAGAGGAAGTAGTTGTTCACGGTTCGTTGTGGGAAGTAGTCGTTCTCATGGCGACGGCAGTCGTACACGCAACTGTAGTTGAACTTGTAGGGTCGTCCATCTCGTGGTACTTAGGTGAATCCACGAGAAATGATAGACGTACATGGTTCATTGAGGAACTTGACGTTTCGGCATGTAGTCGTTCGAGCGTCCGACGGTAATGGTACTCGGTCATTTCGAAGAAGTACTTGGGGTCATTTGAACTTGTCGGTCTCGCCATCTCGAAGGGGTACTTGACGTTCTTAGTGATTCCGAAGACGACGGTAGAGGTACACTTGTTGTAGGGGTACTTGTCGGATCCACGGCGACGGTAGAGGTACAAACGTTGTCGCGGTACTTGTCGGTCCGGTCTTGGTGTAGATGTACATGGCAAACGTAGTGGTACTCGCGGACTTCGGCGGCGGTAGTCATTCAGGGTCTTGGCGGTTCGTTGTGTAGCCATACATGTTCGACGTGGTACACGGTTCGAAGTCGTGCATGTCTCGTAGTTATTCAGGGTCATCGTAGTTGTTCAGGGTCACCGTGAGGGACTTGTCTAATCCAGGGTCTCCGTGTGCACGTCTTGATGGATCTGGGAGGTCTCGGTCGTGGCCATGGTCTCCAAGATGGTGCTGTGGTGGTCTAGCAGCAACAACAATAAGGGCGTCGAGGCTCATGGGCGCAGAGGAGATGTCGAGGAGGTGGTTCCAGAGGCGAGCAACCATGGCGGGGGCGAATGAGCACCTCGTCCTTTGCTCGCACATAGCAGAGGCGTGGCTGGAGGAGGAGGCAGCAGGGGCGCCGGGGTTGTCGCGGTCGGAGGGCAGGGCCGCGGGGCGGAGCAGCGGGCCTCGTCGGAAAATAGGGGCTGAGAATGGTCGGGCTTCGACCGTCGAGGTAGAGGAGGCGCTCGGGGCGGAGCAGATCACAGCAGCGACGAGGTGTGGATGGCGGCGCTCGGGGCTTGAGGCGCGGGGCAGCGACGGTGGAGGCACTGGAGGTCGCCGGCGCTGAGAGCTTAGATGAGCTGGTCCGGTGGCCTTGCGCGCGGTGGCTCGGATGCTCGAGGAGATGAGGCGACCGGTGCTGGGGCTCCGGCGAGCTCCGACCTGAACGAAGGGGACGAACGGCATGGTGGTGAAGGGAGGAGCGCCGGGACGACGGCGGCGCCATGGAGAAGAAACAGGAGGGAAGAAGAGGGGTGCGTCGAGGCTCTTCCGAGGACCGGTTGCGGTGGCCTTGGCGAGGTCGAGACGGTGGCGGGCCTTAGGTGCCTGCACGCGTGGGGATGGTTTGGGGAGCGAGAGGGAGAGATCGAGAGGAGATGGGATCGAGCACGGTGCTCTCCTGGTGGCGTTGGGAGGAACGACAGAGGAGGAGGGGTTCGAGGGAGATTTGGGTCGAGGGTAGGGTTAGAACTAGTGGGGGTCGGCTAGGCCTATGGGCCGGCCTGGGCTAGGCTTCTCTCTCTCTCTTATATCCTTTAGCAAAAAAGAAAATTGAAAGAGGGAAAAGAAGGAGAGGGTTAGGAAAGGATTTTGCGCATAGGGATAATTTCCCCGGACTTGCAAAAATGAGCTTGATCCCGCAAAATAGAAGTGGGAACGCGGTTGAAGTTGAATTCAAACTCATTTGAAATTGATTCCGAATAACTTGAATAGGAAGTGAGGTTTGGGAAGGTCCAAAAATGTTGAGACTTTTGGAGGAGCCTCAAAAAAGAAGAAAGAATTTTTGGCAAGGTTTGGAGATTAACTCGAAGCAGAAAGGCATGGGATTATCTGCACGTGTGTTATGGGTGATTCCAAATTACTGGAATATAATTTATATAGCTCCCTAAAATATTGGGTGAATTTGTTTTAAAGAGTAATCACCATAGTGAATATCCCTCGATGTAAATGGACCGAGGATACATGCAATTTATTTAGTTGAGTTCCAAAAGATTTATGAGATGATGGCATGATGACATGATGCAACACAAAAATAAAAGGGCGGCACAAATGAAACACATGGCGAAACCCGGACCATATGGAATTCTTCTCGAGCGTCACATTATGTTGCTGTCCTTTGGTGCCCATCATAAGAGCGTGCACGTGGATCACACCATAGGGTTAGTTGTATGTTGATAGGACTATGTATTGGAGGGCAAGAGTGACAGAAGCTTCAACCTAGCATAGAAATTGATGCATACGGGATTGAACGGGGACCAATATATCTTAATGCTATGGTTGCATTTTACCTTAATGAACGTTAGTAGTTGCGGATGCTTGCTAATAGTTCCAATCATAAGTGCATAGAATTCCAAGTCAGGGATGACATGCTAGCTGTGGCCTCTCCCACATAAAACTTGCTATCGGTCTAGTAAAGTAGGCAATTACTTAGGGACAATTTTGCAACTCCTACCACCAGTTTTCCACACTCGCTATACTAACTTTATTGCTGATTTACCTAAAACAGCCCCTAGTTTTTAATCACGTGCTCTTTATATTCTTGCAAACCTATCACGTTACACCTACAAAGTACTTCTAGTTTTATACTTGTTCTAGGTAAAGCGAACGTCAAGTGTGCGTAGAGTTGTATCGGTGGTCGATAAAACTTGAGGGGATATTTGTTCTACCTTTAGCTCCTCGTTGGGTTCGACACTCTTACTTATCGAAAGAGGCTACAATTGACCCCCTATACTTGTGGGTTATCACGCGCCACCTATGGCGGCGGCGCATGGGTACCAAGACTGGGCTCCGCCTCCACGGAGGGCTCCAGTGACCACGGCGGGTTGCCACGCCTTCACTCCCGAGCTGCACAATGTCGTTTGGCCCAGCAAGTTCAAGCCCGACCTGCCTCCGTGCTAGGACGGCACCCCCGACCCTGCTGAGTTCTTGCAGCTCTAGGAGTTGAGCATCAAGGCGGACAACGGCGACGAGAAGGTCATGGCGAACTGGTTTCCCGTGGCTCTCAAGGACGGCGCACGCTCGTGGCTCCTGAACCTTCCCGCGGGATCGATCTCCTCCTGGAGCGAGATGCGCGAGCGCTTCGTCGCCAACTTCCAAGGCACTCGCGATCGCCCGCCTGCCGCTGGTGGCCTGCACTGCATCAAGAAGCAGCCAGGGGAGACCCTGCAGAAGTACATCCATCATTTCAACAGCGTTCGTCTCAAGATTCCCAAGGTGACGGATGAGGCCATCATCTTAGCATTCTCCGTTGGCGTCCATGATGTCAAGATGAAGGAGGAGCTCGCCATACACGAAGACCTGTGCACAGCTATGGAGATGTTCAACATGGCGACCAAGTGCGAAAGGGCTGAGGAGGGACGCCTCTACCTCCTAAAGCTTCCAGCAGCCGACCCAGAAGACAAGAAGGCCAAGGCCAAGGATGTGAAGCGCAAGGGGGCTGCTGTGCTCACAAGAGAGACGGAGATGAAGCGTGACCGTGACCATCCTGAGTCATCCAAGGCCAACCACTCGTTCTGCGCCTTCCACAACGTGCACAGCCACAACACCAATGACCGTCAAGAGCTTAGGGCCATCTGCGATGGGCGCTTTGGCCGACGCCTCAAGCACAATGACTGAGGCTACGGCCGAGGAGGAGGACGAAGTGGAGGATGCTAGGAAGACCGCAGCCCCCATCAGGAGTGGCGCGACCGGCCTCGTGAGGACCGCTAGCAGGACCGGCCTCGCGAGGGTGCCTGGAGAGACCAGCCTCGTGAGGACCGCCCTTAGGGCAACGCTGGCCTCCCTCCATTTCCGCCACCACCAAGAAGGAACGACGACCATCATCAGGAAGAGGGGCTGGGGGCTTCCAGGAGCCTCGCACCATCGCTTGCATCTTGGGTGGCGCTCAGACCCTAGCCTCTCAGCATATCTTCAAGCAGTTTGCTCGCAAGGTTAACGCGGCCCTCCCCAGGCTCAAGGTCGCGCACCCGCTGAGGTGGTCCAAGCGCACCATTACCTTCAGCTCCATCGACCAACTCAAGTGCGCGGCAAATGTTGGCGCCCTCCCAATGCTCTACTCACCCATCATCAGCAATGTCCAAGTCACCAAGACCCTCATTGACTGCGGCACGAGGCTCAATGTCCTGTCCGTCGAGATGTTCGACCGCCTCCAAGTGCCATATGATCAGCTACAGCCTACCAAGCCCTTCTTAGGAGTGACCAATGGCTCCACCACCCCGATCGGGCAAGTCCGCCTTCCTGTCACCTTTGGCAGGCGCAACAACTACCGCACTGAGCTCATCGACTCCGACGTCGCCCGCATCCGCCTGCCGTACAATGCCGTCCTTGGGTACCCAACCCTGGCCAAGTTTATGGCAATGACCCATCACAGCTACAATGTCCTCAAGATGCCCGGGAGTTGCGGCATCATCAAGGTCACCTGCGAGGAGGCGGACGCGGTGTGCTCCCTCGAGCGTGCTTACCAAGCTGTAGCGGCCGAAGACCCAGATAACGAAGGCGCCGTCTACCCTCCTGAGGCCATCCCCAAGAAGAAGAAGCGGCTACTACATCGATGGCTTCAGGAGAGCAGCATCTCCAACAGCACCACCTCAGGACCTATGCCTGTAAATGGGCGCCTCCCTCCCTTGCATAGGAAGGCGCTCCCGGCGCCCTCCTCAGGCTGGGCTCGGGGGCTCTCTTCTGGAGGACCTCAGACTTAGCGAATGTCACAAGGGAGGCGCTCGGGCACCACGTGGGGGCATGCTTCCCTCATCAAGGCATAAGGCACGAGGTGCCCAGTGCTTAGGAGTTCATCACCAAGACCACCAAGGAGCTTCAAGAGGCAAGAGCCATGCGCGGCGACCGGCGCCCACCACCTGGCACAGCTCCTTCTCCTGGCGCAGATGATGAGCTACGCGTCTGCATCGACGTTCCTGGGCTCAACAGGGCCGCATCTCAGGGGCGCTTCTGGCCATCGAGCGTTGGTCGGTGTAGAGGTCCCCCACACAGCTACGTTTGCATGCCCTTCGGCCTGCCGAACGCAGCTGTCGCTTTCAACTGGCTCACGCAGGGTGCCCTGGCGGCTCGCGAGGCCAGGCGCCAGGCCGTCCTGGGGGGGCAAGAGCCGAAACCTCCAGGGTCCCCTAGGAACCAGCCGCCAGACGACTCATGAGGAGCGACTTCTTCAGCATGCATCTTCAGCTGCTCCAACGCCTCATCAACGACGGTGACAGGTGACATTTTCTGGTTTATTCAGCCGGGGGCGCCCCTCAGGCTGCATCATCCCCGGGTCGCATGGGCCTGTCCCTGTGACATGCATCCTTTTGCATCTTTAGCTTACTCTATTGGGGGCACCCCTCGAGCTGCATCATCCCTAGGTCGCATGGGTCCGTCCCTGTGGCATGTATCTTTCTTGCATCTATTCGAACTAGCTTGCCTCCTTGCATGAGTTACCTTATGATCACCACATGCTTTCCTGTTGCCCTTCGCGGCCACCTGCGTTGCTGACCGGCCTCCTGCTCAGCCGCAACAGGGACTACACATGCTGGCACGACGCTTGTGCTCGGGTCCGTCCCTGCAGCACTGACAAACCTGAGTGGTCGAGCTCTGGCTCGCGGCATTCCCCGCGCACGTCACCTCACCAGACCATCAGTGCCTTCATCTTCTTGCGGAAAGATCAGCGGCATGATAGCAAATGCAATTACGAGCTATATCACCCTCGCAGACTATTCCACAGGAATCTCCGAAGCTTAGCTACGGATAGCCTTGTCAGCTGCTCCTTTTCATGCGATTCGCATGCGCGTTAAAGGGTGGGCTCCTGAATATCGCGCCTCAGGAGCCCTTAATGACTCTCCAGCCCTCACCCCCTGGCCTTGACCACAGCATCGCGACATGGCATACCGGTGGCGGCGGAGCCTCGCTCGAGGGTCGGTACCCGAGGACACAGAGCACTTATAAGAACATGAAAAGGGGATGCTCGCACGGATCTGACCTAGCAGTACCACCATCGTTGACGCATAAATCGGGCACTGCGCAAGGAATCGCTTCAGGCTCGCTAAGATAAGTCACACATTCAAGTTGGCCCAGCACTGCGTCTTGGGATTTTCAGCTCTTACAGCCTTGCTCCGACAATGCCACCTTCCTTTTCTGCCTTTAGGAAGCTGCTTGCATGCCAAGGGGGACCTCTTGAGGCATCGCGCCTCATGAGCTCTTACCGGGCCTTGGGCCGCTCACCTCCTGGCCCTGACCACGGCAGTGCGACCTCGCATACCAGCGATGGCTGAAGCCTACCTAGGGACTGGGACCTATCGGCGTAGAGCACTAAGCTACCACGAGGACGAAAAGGGGAAACAATACCAAAGCAAGACATGCAAACGCAAATTCCATAATAATAATGACATTGATGCAAAAGCACTACAGATTCTTTACACACACCCATGGGGTTCATCTCGATTCCTTGCAGGGAACCAAAAAAGGAGGTTTCCAGGAGTCATATTTACAGATATCACCACCAATGCATCATCAACAGTGGGCCACGAGGGGCCAACGCCAACCCCATACAGATCAATGACGACGACAAGCGGACACTGCTGCTGCACTCCGGGCACGGTGAGAGGTCGGGGCACGTAGTTGTCGTCGCTCATCTCCGGAGTCTTGTCAGGCTTAGGATAGTTGCTGGACTCCCAAGTGTCGTCGTTGCTGCTGGAGGAGCTGTCGGCAGGGCCAAGGGCGGGCCCAGCGCCTGCCACTGCGCCGTCCTGGTGACCCTCTCCAGGGCAGCACTCCAGGCGGCAGCCTTCCTTGTCGAAGACCTTGAAGAACAGCGTGGAGGCGCTGTCGTACTCGAAATGGATGGCGAGGGCCTCCTCCGCGCGACAGGCCTAGGCGACCTCTCCCCATCCACCAGTCATGAAGATCTTGCCCACGGACACGACCTCGACCTCCGCTCCCATTGCTGGGGTGCTGCATTCGACGACATCTCTTCAGTGAAGAACTACGGGAATCTAATCCAAATGCATGGTGGCATCGCAGCCCACATCACAAACTCGCGGGAGGAGCCCTCAGCATGAGTTCGTGGGTTGGCGGCTCGTACCACCACGGCCTGGCCGCCGTGGCCGTGACGCGAGCAACGCGGGGCACCGCCTCCTTCTCCAGCATGTTGCGCTTGGGCATGCAAGGGCAACGGGTAGCTTGGGGGAGGCCGCTCGTACCAGGGCCTTGTCACCTCCTGCCTCACGACGACGCTGAGGGGGCAGGCCAATCTCTTCTTCGGTGGAAGTGGCCCCTGCTCTTCACGAGGGGTCTTTCCTTTCTCAGCGGGGGAGAATCTCCTTATCGGCGCCATGGGTGTCCCAGCAAGAAGGTGGAGAAAATAGGAAGAAGAAGAAGTAGACAAAGTGGAGGAGGAGATGAGCAACGGGGGCTCCGCCCCACTCCCCATTTATAGCAAAAGGGAGGCCAACCGCCGGCCTCCACGATCACAGGTAATGATGGTGTTTCTTCTGCATGCAGCAGGGTCTCGTCAATTCGAACGGTTGCCGAGGCAGCATGGGGAAGCGGAGACACCCACGTCCCATCAATCGCCACGCGTCAATCAAGGCCACAGGCGGTTGGGGCTTGATACGCTCCACACTTGCCCTTTGGCTTCGCCTCGAAGCCAAGCTCGACCGCACCTTAGGCGCGGGGGCTACTGTCGGCGTTCTGGGAGCGGGGGTGCCCAGACTTGCCTGCCTCCGGGCTTGTGCGTGGCTCCACCAACGGCCTGGTACGGCCCATCTTCAGCGGCAACCACTCAAAACCCTCGCGAGGTGGACAACACCAAGACCTCCCCGGGAGCAGCCTCACTAGACTGGCTCCCAAGGAGCGGAGATCTCTATGCAAGGGGCACCTCGCAAGGTTCACGTGACGTGAGCCATGGCGACCAAGGCTAGGCGGGCGCCAGTGGGCGCAGTGTACCAGTTTCCTCTTTCATGCTAAAGAGGCAGGCGTAGGCGAGGAGTCCCGAGGCATCAGGCAAAGGTTTCCATATTGGTGCAACAAGACTAAGACCCGGAGGACGGCAGGATGGAGGTCACCACGGAGCTCATAGCAGCGTCACCACCAGAGCCTTTGGCAGGCGAAGACCACCTTTTGTCAGGACAGCTAGTACTAGTTGTCTCCCTTCAAACTTGGTCGTTGTGGGATCCCTTCCCGCCTAACATTTGGGAAGAGGACCAGGGCCTCTATAAATAGGAATAGCCACCGCCATAGGGAGGGATCGACTGATCCTGGATCGAATCCACTCCATCCTCACATCAACCAGCTCGCCGAGCTCAAGAAAACCTCTCCTCCTGAGGCTGTTCACCCATTGTACAACTTCATCCTCAGCCCGTGAGGCAATCCACCAACACCACACTGGAGTAGGGTATTACACCGCAAGGTGGCGTGAACCAGTATAAACCCTTGTGTCTCTTGTTCCTTGGGTTCGTCGAGCTAGGCCGTGAGATCGTTGAGCGAGCGAACTAGGGAGAGAGAGTGTTCTTCATGCACACCCCAGAGATCGAACCTCAAGGGTTAGCTGGAACCCGCAATCTGACACTCAAGTGGCAGTGGGGTCCAATTGGAAACTAAGGGATATTAAGGCCTCCTTTTAATAGAGAACCGGAACAAAGCATTAAGACATAGTGAATACATGAACTCGTCAAACTACGATCATCACCGGAAAGTATCTCGCCTTCTGTCACTCCGGGGTTTGCGGATCATAACACGTAATAGGTGACTATAACTTGCAAGATCGGATCTAGAACATAGATATAATGGTGATAACATAAACAGTTCAGATCTAAAATCATGGCACCCGGGCCCAAAGTGACAAGCATTAAGCATGCTAAAGTCATAGCAACATCAATCTTACAGCATAATGGATACCATGGATCAAGCCCTAACAAAACTAACTTGAATACATGATGAATCTCATCCAACTCCTCACCAACCAGCGAGCCTACGAAGGAATTACTCACTCCCGGTGGGGTGCAGCATGGAATTGGCGATGGAGAAGGGTTGGTGATGATGAAGATCGAAGATCCCCCTCTCCGGAGCCCCAAACGGACTCCCGATCTGGCCTCCCGATGAAGAACAGGAGGTGGCGGCAGCTCCATCTCGTGAATCTTGATAATTCTTTCTCCTCCATTTTTTCTCCAAAAATGTGAATTTATAGCGTCAAAGATAGGGCCAGCTGGGCCACCAGGTGGGGACAACCCCCCTGGGCGCGCTACGAGGGGGGCGCCCTGGTGGGTTGTGCCCACCCAGGTGCCGCCATCCGGTGGTTCTTGGCTCCAGTATTTTTTATATATTGTACAAAAAATCCTCACAAAGTTTCATTCCAATCCGAGAACTTTTATTTCTGCACAAAAACAACACAATGGTAGTTCTGCTGAAAACAACGTCAGTCCGGGTTAGTTTCATTCAAATCATGCAAATTAGAGTCCAAACAAGAGGAAAAGCGTTAGGAAAAGTAGGTACAACGAAGACGTACCATCCACCAAATGAATTTTTGCAATATATGAAACTTGGCACATAAATCAATTACAATAAGTTGGTGTTACATAAAAAGTTTCAAAGCCAATGGAATTGTTTAAGCATTAAAAAAATGAAAAGATCAATTAATACATTGTTCGATCACTTTATAATTTGCTAAGGGCATTATAATAATTCAAATGAGATTGGTTAATACATGAAAAATAGTTAGTGAATATTTGCAACACAACAAACATTTTTTTACTGTTCGAAGAAAGATTATGACTTTATTTTAAATTTTGAATTTGAACTCAGTTTGGAACAAAGTTAGGTTTGGTAAATTAATTGTGATGACATGGCACCATTAGTGTGTGATTACTATAGATGAGCTACCAGGGTGTTACAAATCTCCTCCACTACAAGAAATCTCGTCCAGAGATTTAAGAGGTAGAGTTAAGGGAAAAGAATTGGTTACGAAATTCTAACGAGTCTTCTCGGTCTTGTTTGCTCTTCCAAAGTAATCGATCCTTTTCGTTGATGCCTTTAGTTCTCTGCTTCAGAGCATTGTGACGAAGTCATCATTATTCCTTTAGGATCTCCATAGTACTTATAGAAATGATAAGGGGGAAAATTCGAGAATGACGGAGCTCAACACATGTTAGGTATCTGGGGGCTATCTTAGTGAACGAGGCATAGAGGAATCTCACAAGTTGAAATTCAAGAAAGTCACCGGGAGCAAATTAAGGAGGTGCAATAAGAAATTTCAAGCAGATAGACAATCGTTCGATGCCTAAACTAGAGTGTGAAAAGCGGTTAGAGCAACCGGGAATAAGTATTGTGTCTGATACCAGAATAGATCATCTCTAGGGCAGTGGCTCGTGAATTACATACGAAGTCAAGTGCAAATGATACTTCGGAATCGAGGATGTTAGGATACCCATGTTTCGATCCTATGGAACTGTGGGTTATGGGCCCACCATGTGGGTTAAAAGTAGGAAGGGCGCTGACATCTTGCACGGTCATGATAGCAAGTGAGGTCAGAGAGTAGCCTGCCAGTTATGTTGGCAACAACTTCGGTACCAAGGGCAAGGGACGAAGAGAACCATTTTCCTGCTCGTTGAAACGAGGCGGACCAATAGGCAAAGTTCTTTTCCGCTGGCGGTTATCAAAATTTTGTCAACAATAGTAACAGAGTCTTGCTAACAGAGTTGTACACCAAGGTGCTTACTTAAGCAGGGATTTGGTACTGCTTGTATCATATAGATCACAAGAAAGGTTAAACAAAACAATGGAAAGGAAAATGTGATTCTCCGATTAAATAGAATAATGGAAAGGAAAATGTGTATACACTAATATTAGGTGTATCACCTTCCCAAGAGCAAGGAGAGCAGAGTGATCATGACAAGACATCATGTAAATAACCATCTAGGGAAAAGGGGCGAGGAAACGCATGATGTTACCCATACAAAGGTGTTAGGATAATTGATCAAGAAACATTTAGCATTGCGCTTCCAATGTTATTATTGATGAATGGAGTACCACAAACATGCTTTGGGTTAGCATTGACATGGTTATCAGGTAAAGGTTAGACTTTGGATTCATGAAGCGTCCATCAGAAACAACTTATGAAATAAGTCATACAATTTCATCAAGGAAAAGAGGAGAATGTGGCCGACGGTCTCAACAACAATTCATCGAGATTTCCGTAAACATGGATTTCCAGGATTAAGTGAACAAAGTGATAGCTTTGGACACACTAAAGTATATAATGAAGTATGTTCAAGTAAAACATCCACAATTATTGAACACAAGTGCACCTGGAAATATGGACCAAGTGGCACGATCAATGTTAGAATGGTGACTCAATAACCAATAGACTAAGAATGAAACTATTGACCATTAACTTCAAAGCAATAGGGTTGCTAGAAGTTTTGAATTCACACATCATAGTTCGTATGTCGGTATCCCGGTTAGAAACAACACGGGGACCAATAAATGAATGGAGATGGTGAGAAGTATCACTTGTATCAAGAATTCTTAAAAGGTGGTGAAATCGCCACAATATTCTTGACATAAAAGTTGGTAATACTGCAATTTAGAATCATAACATAAGCTGGATAGCAAGGAACTCAAGGTTCAATCGAAACATGAACACATTTGTGTTGAGGGAAGGTAAGGATGTTGTTGATGATAACACAAATCATTGAGGAGCAATGATGGTATTTCTCATCATGAATTCAATTTGCATCTTGGGAGAAATTCAATGTTGATGATGATCATGACACATTTGTCGAGAGGTTTCATGAAGATGTAATCGATCAGTAAGATGATCAATGTAGATATAATGGTGAAGCAAAAGGTTATTATAACCATGGATAAGATGCAATCTCAGAATCAGAGTTGCCTTTCAAGACAACAATATGAGGTTCAAAGCTCAATGTAAGATTAGCACACTGTTGGAATTGTGTTCCGGGAATGAAGGACATAGATAGCATGGTCAAGTTTTTAGCAAGGCGATGATGAAGTAACCAATCAGCTGGGAATGACATGATCGAATTCAAACTCATGAGCAATGAAGATTACTAAGAGTTGTTGAATCATAGGACTCGATTCAGTTATTGGTGTCCTTGAGTGTCAAACAACTCAGAACCTAGGGAAAAATTGGAATCGGTGAGAAATAATAGTTGATGAAGAACTCATAAGGAGTTATGTAGTTCCCTGATATTCTCGAGATACCAGAGGTTAAAGCTCAAAGGTAGAGTAGAGTAGAGGGTGGACATGTGAAATGATCTGCAGAAGACAAGTACTATATCTTATCTGGGAAGTGGAATCAAAGGAGAACAATCATGATCAGAACCTCGGTTTCAAAGGACCAAACATAGATACCAGATGAACTTATAACAAGGGGATTATTATTATTATGAAGCTTCCATGATAAGTTTCATATCAGGTCCATGGGCATGAACACAAAGGTTCAAGGTCGACTCCCCCTTCATCAATGCATAACTTTTCCTTCTTGTTTTCGTAGAATTTGTAGTGTTGAAATTTTATCTAACGTAAAGCCAGTAGAGTATAACCCACATAACTTTCGAGTTCAGGCATATTAGGGAAGGCATAGGTTGAAAGCATAGGGGCTTCTTAGGAACGTATAACGCAAGCTTCAGGAGTAAGTTATACAAGCTCGAAAATAGAGCATGGTTGGAAAGCAGAGGATACAATTTACCAAAGGCATTATGTATCCGAGGAAAGGCTCATAAGGTTATTGAATATGAAGGACGTTGTCGGATAAAAGCCAACAAAGGATCTGGTGGTCCACAAAGGATCTGATGTGAGCATCAGCACTCAACTAGTAGAAGAAAGAATGCAAGGAGATTATATTATAGAAAACAACTAACTAATTCAAAGATCAAATGCAAAGGAATTATGATTTCGAAATCAAGGGATCGGAAGCAAATGCATTGATCAAGGATGGACAAATTGAATAGACTTAGGGTTACAATCGACAGCAATTTGATTGGTCGAGAACCAGCTCCTGTTCAAAATGACGTCTGAGCCGGAAGGATGAATTCTAGGATTTGACTGAGGATTGCGAGCATCCGCAACATATTGAATCAATGGAATCAAAATTCTAGTGACAAAGGATGCCAATAAGATTACTATGCTTATGGGATTAACCATAATGCAATCAAGCAAGAATTTCAAGAGCAATAAGCTGCTGAGGATTTTTGGAAGATCGAATAGTATTTCAAGGACTTTTGTGAAACACATGAACAACTGGGGATGAACGAATCCCTGGTAATTGTGAGGAATTATTCGTACATGTATTCATGCGAAAAAGGAGCTCCAAGGCAGCAGGCACAGTGGGTTCCTAAAAGTCGGAGAATAATTTGATGTATCTTGTAATGACAAGAGCAACTGGGGATGAAAGTATGAATGACAGGTGTATGTAGTTATCCATAGGGATTGACGATGGAAGGGAATTGTAACATCGATGGGCACAAGTTCTCGGGAGAACATCAGAGAGTATCTTCAAAGTGTTCTGGTGAAGTAGACGATCATCTGGAACGAATGGGTTCTCCGGAAGGAAGTAGTTACGAGAACCTAGAGTTAGAGTTAGCAAAATCATTTAACCCGAATAGAAGAGAGGTCAGAGTCCTAGAGTAAAGACGACGAATAAAATATCCTAGTACCACCCATTTGTGATGTGGGCCCGTAAGCCACACAACAATGTTAGTAAAAGTTTTCCAAAGACTAGACTCAACTTTGGCCAATGAGTTGGAAAGGAGGTTTCCTACAGGCAGTCGGCTCTGACACCAACTTGTGACGCCCCCAATTGAATCATACACTAATCATACACACAAATGTGTACGATCAAGATCAGGGACTCACGGGAAGATATCACAACACAACTCTAGACACAAATTAAAATAATACAAGCTTTATATTACAAGCCAGGGACCTTGAGGGCTCGAATACATAAGCTCGAAAACACAAGAGTCAGTGGAAGCAACAATATCTGAGTACAAACAGAAGTTAAACAAGAATGCCTTAAGAAGACTAGCACAAAAGCAACAACGATCAAAAAGGCAAGGCCTCCTGCGTGGCAGCCTCCTAACTACTCATGGTCATCGTCGGCCTCCTCGTAGTAGTAGGCACCCTCGAGGTAGTAGTAGTCATCGGTGGTGGCATCTGGCTCCTGGAATCCGCCATCTGATCGCGGCAACCAGATATAGGGGAAAAGAGGTAGCAAAGCAACCGTGCATACTCATCCAAAGTACTCGCACGACTTACATCATATCTATAGTAAGTATCATCAGTATCAAAGGAATGGATTGTATATGTGGACTCAACTGCAGAATGTCAGAATAGGGAGAAAGCCTAGCCTATCGAAGACTAGCATCTTCAAGCATCTTACTGCATTTAGAAGAGTACAGAATAGCATATTACTAAAATCAAGCATGTTGTAATATTAATGCCCAGAGATCCTTCCTCGACTCCCTGGGAGAAAGCAATCCCGGAGCCAACATATCCAATTTACATCTGAGTATCCAGTCCTAGTTGTATCTGTGGACTCAACTGCAGAATGTCAGAAGAGGGAGAAAGCCTAGCCTATCGAAGACTTGCATCTTCAAGCATCTTTCGGCATTTAGAAGAGTACTAATAGCATATTATTAAAACCAAGCATGTTGTAATATTAATGCCCAGAGATCCTTCCTCGACTCCCTGCGAGAAAGCAATCCTGGAGCGAACATATCCAATTTACAACTCAGTGCCCAGTTCTAGTTGTATATACGAGGATACAACTCCAAGTCGTCCTTTTACCAGGGAAATGGATATTCGAATAGATTAACTTCCCTACATGGGTGCACCACATTACCCGACACGCTCAATCATCTCTGGTCGGACGCACTTTCCAGGGTCATGCCCGGCCTCGGGAGATCAACACATCGTAGCCCCACCTAGGCTCAACAAAGAGGCCAACACGTCGGTCTACATCCTAAATGTGAAGGGGTCATGGACCAATCTCCCTTTGCAATCGCGCATGTTGCGAACGCGGCATGTGTTAGTCCTAGCAACCTCCTTAAACAAGGAAGGTGCTTACGCAGGCCATCTGGGCACGCACCACTAAACCACTGACGTCTTAAGAGCTTCGGCTGATACATACGACGTCGGTTACCCATATCTTGTGTCGTGTGAAGGTTAGTGCGTATAGGTCAAAACCAACTCAGATCAAATGCCGAATCTCGTTAGTGGCTTGGAAGCACGCGGTGACGATTAGTGCTCTTGTCGTTCCATCTCAAGGACTTGCGGCAAGGGATAGGCCCAGCCCACTCTAGGGTGGTCTGCCTGCCCGACCGGGCCTTGTAATTATCTCATGGGTACCCTCCAGGTCAACCCAACTTCACATCACTCATGGGTACCCCTCAGGGCCGACCCGATGTCATCATGGTCCCGTGGTCAAGTCAAAGTTACCGTGTGTCCATACACCAAGGTGGAATTCCGAGGAATCACCCTCGATGGAATCCACTTCATGTAATCGTCAAGGTGAACTTAAGAGGAATGACCCTCGAGGTCCACACTTGCGGTGTTGCACGATAGAGTCACAGCAGGAATGGTGAAGGAGGAATCATCCTCGATGACCACGACCGCTTAACTACGCTACAATGTTATCATCAGGACTGCGTTACGAGGTATCACCCTCGGCACTCGATAGTAGCTCTGCAGAGTCATACAACTTAGGGGGTGTGATGTCTTGTGTCGGGCTCTAGACGTCGATCACATTGATCGAGTCTCCTGATAATCCAGCAGGGGCAACAAAGACAAGGTGAGGGACCATTGATGGATCATTAACCAACCTATACTAAGCAGTTTAGGATAAGCAGGTAAGGTATAAGAGCAGTTTACAAAATCAGGCTATGCATCAGAATAGGATCATACGAAAGTAGTAGTAGTTCTAATGCAAGCATAAGAGAGAAGAGAATGGGTGATATCCGAATGATCAAGGGGGATTTTGTCACACCCACAATGTGGTTATATCTCCCACGTTTCAGGGCATGACTTAGAGGCATAACCGCATGGTAGGTTTGTCGCAAGAGGGGTAATCTTCACACATCCCATGTACTAAATAAGAAAGGGATAAAGAGTTGGCTTACAATCGCCACTTCACACAAATACAAGTTAAACATACATCGTCCAAATTACAAACAAGGTCTGACTACGGAACCAAAATAAAAGAAGACAACCCCAAATGCTAGATCCCCGATCGTCCCAACTAGGCTCCACTACTGATCAACTAGAAATGAAACAACACAACGAACACGAGCTTCATCAAGCTCCCACTTGAGCTCGGCTGCGTCACCTGCACTGGGATCATCGGCACCTGCAACTGTTTGGAAGTATCTGTGAGTCACGAGGACTCAACAATCTCACACCCGCGAGATCAAGACTATTTAAGCTTATGGGTAGGATAGGGTAATGAGGTGGAGCTGCAGCAAGCACTAAGCATATATGGTGGCTAACATACGCAAATAAGAGCGAGAAGAGAAGCAATGCAACGGTCGTGAACTAGAAGTGATCAAAAAGTGATCCTGAAAGCTACTTACGTTCAAGCATAACACAAGACCGTGTTCACTTCCCGGACTCCGCCGAGAAGAGACCATCACGGTTACACACGCGGTTGATGCATTTTAATTAAGTCAAGTGTTGAGTTCTCTACAATCGGATATTAACAAATTCCCATCTACCACATAACCGCGGGCACGGCTTTCGAAAGTTCAAACCCTGCAGGGGTGTCCCAAATTAGCCCATCACAAGCTCTCACGGTCAATGAAGGATATTCCTTCTCCCAGGACGACCCGATCAGACTCGGAATCCCGGTTACAAGACATTTTGACAATGGTAAAACAAGACCAGCAAAGCTGACCGATGCGCCGACATCCCAATAGGAGCTGCACATATCTCATTCTCAGGGCAACACCGGATGAGACATCCTACGAGTAAAACCAAACCTCAAGTTTCCCCGAGGTGGCCCCGCAGTCTACTCGGTTCGTACCAACACTTAGACAAGCACTGGCCCAGGGGGTTTAAAATAAAGATGACCCTCGGGTTGGCCGACCCGAGGGAAGGGTAGGTGGTGGTGAGGCAAATTGTAAAACCAAGGATGGGCCTTGCTGGAGGAGTTTTATTCAAAGCGAACTGTCAAGGGGTCCCCATAACACCCAACCGTGTAAGGAACGCAAAATCAAGGAACATAACACCGGTATGATGGAAACTAGGGTGGCAAGAGTGGAACAAAACACCAAGCATAAGGCTGAGCCTTCCATCCTTCACCAAGTATATAGATGCATTAATTAAATAAGAGATATTGTGATATCCCAACATAACCATGTTCCAACATGGAACAAACTTCATCTTCACCTGCAACTAGCAACGCTATAAGAGGGGCTGAGCAAAGCGGTAACATAGCCAAACAACGGTTTGCTAGGAAAGGTGGGTTGGAGGCTTGACATGGAAATATGGGAGGCATGATATAGCAAGTGGTAGGTAGTGTGACATAGCGATAGAACGAACAACTAGCATGCAAAGATAGAAGTGATTTCGAGGGTATGGTCATCTTGCCTGAGATCCCGCAAGGAAGAAGAACGAGTCCATGAAGAAGACAAACAGACGTAGTCGAACGAATCCTCACAACTCCGGAACGAAACCGAAGCTAATGCGAGAAGCAACCCAGAAAGAAGCGAGCAACATTATAAACAACCATCACATAAACATAGCATGATGCACAACCAAGTATGATGCATGTCCGGTTTAATGGAACCTAGCATGGCAAAGTGCACAAGCAAAACTACAAGTTAAGTGGAGCTCAATATGCAACGAGTTGCATATTGACGAAACGCCACATGACTTGTTTAGTTCACTCTCGTTTATGTACCCAACAATATTAAATGTTATTAACATGGCAAGAGGTGAAACATAATAAAACTACCTATCTAGGCAAGTTTAAATGAGGCCGGAACAACCAACAACAAGTCTGGAAAATCCTCATATGCATATTATGAATTTGGTACTGTTCTGTCCTAAAGCATATTTTAGAACTGTTAAACAAGCAAGATGAGTGCACCATGTTAAACTAGGCATTTTTCTACCCCATTTACATATAAAGTTTGTTAAGTTTGGAGCTATGGTTATTTAGTTATGAAATAAAACATTTTAGCATGGCAATATGGAAAATAAACACAAGCAACATTTTTAACATTTTAAACATGGATGAAAGTAGCATATTATGAAACTAGACAAAATTCTAAGCATTTTTCATATATAGTTTATTTAAATTTGATGCATGGTTAATTAATTGTTATATGCATGAACTCAAGGGGTTATTCTCAAAAACTGCACTCTCCGGTTAATTAGCAAAAACACTCTCCGGTTTATTCTCAACAAGAAGCCCAACAGAGGATAGGCTAGGGGCTGCTCACCCTGGGCCTTAGGTGACCTGGCGATGATGGGCCTTGGTCAACCGCCGAAGGGGAGGTGGTCCAGGTGTGGTGATGAGGTTACTGAGATGGTGCTTCGAGTTCTTAATGGAGAAGATTCTCTGGAGGAGATAAACAAGACGTTCATTGTTTTAATTCCCAAGATTGCTAACCCAAAAAATTTAGCACAGTTTTGACCGATAAGCCTCTGCAATGTTATCTTTAAGATTGCATCAAAGCTGTTGGCTAATCGGCTCAAGCTTATTCTGTCGGATTTCGGGTTCCAACGGACCCTTAAGGTTCGAACACTGGGGTGTGCGCGGAGATTATGTCTTCTACCTCTCCGTATCGCAAAGATCTAGACCAAGGTTTATACTGGTTCGGGCCACCGTTGTGGTGTAATACCCTACTCCAGTGTGTGGTGGGTGGATTGCCTCTTGGGGCTGATGATGATGAACGATACAAGGAAGAACAGCCTCGCGAGGGTCTGTTCTTGGCTGGGGTGATGAATTGCTGGGAGGAGTTCAGCCACCTTTCTCTCTCTCTCTCACTGCCTTACTCTTACTCGTCGCCTTGCTATGTGGGTGGCTGGTCCTATTTATAGAGGCCCTGGTCCTCTTCCCAAATATCAAGTGGGAAGGGAGCCAACAATGGTGGGCTAATTTGAAGGGGGAAAACAAGTATCAACTATCCTGACAAAAGCAGTCTTCGCCTGCGCAAAGCTCTGGTGATGACGTCATCTTGGGCTCCACGGTGACCTCCGTCTCGTAGTCCTCCTGGTCTTGGTCTCGTTGCACCGAAATGGCAACCTTTGCCTGATGCCTCGGTACTCCGTGGCTGCGCTTGCCCCCTTTGCACCAAAGAGGAAAGGAGGATGCTGCGCGGGCTGGCACCCGCCTGGCGCCCTGAGTCGTCATGGCTTGCGTCACGGGCACCTCGCGAGGTACCCCGCCTTGATCTCTCCGCCTCCTCGCGAGCCAGCCTGATGAGGCCGTGCCTGAGGAAGCTCCGTGTCGTCCGCCCCGCGAGGCTTGGCCCCTCGCGAGGGTCTTGTGTCTTGTGTTGATGAAGATGGGCCGTGCTGGGCCCCCTTTGAGCCACGCCGCAGGCCGCAGGAAGGCAAGTCTAGGGACCCCCATTCCCAGAACGCCGACAGTAGCCCCGGGGCCCAAGGCGCGCCCATACATGGCCGTGCCGAGAGGCGAAAGGGCAAGGGCGAAGCACCGCGGGCCCTAACAGCCTGCGGCCTTGGGCGCCGCGTGGCGGTTGATTGGACACAAGTGCTCCAGCAACCGCGCAGGTTGATAAAGGAGCGGCATCTGCCCAGACTTTGCCTTTTGCTTTCTCCGGTTGCTGCTCAGATCCCCTTTCTTGCGCCTCCCCTTTCTTCCTCCAAATTTCCAGATCTACTCTGGCTGCGTGACCTAGGAAACCATGGCGCCTCATCAGTCTCCGGCCGAAGCTTAGTACTCACCTGCCCCTTGTTCCTTCGCGACGACTGGGAGCGGGTGGTGGAGTCCATGCCTGTTTTTAACAGGGACGGGCTCGTGCCCGTGGCGGCTTCCGAGGGACTGGTGGACGTGCCCTCTGGTGACTCCAGCAAGGAGGAGGACGAAGAGGAGCGGGAGAAGGGGCCCGACTCCGAGGGGACCGACGGAGAGTCAAGGACTCCCCTCCACCGGCGCAGGCCCCGCAATCTCCGCCTTTCTTCGAGCGATGATGACGAGGATGGAGACGAGCAGGTCGGCGGGACCTTGCCCCTGATCCCGTAGAAGGGCAGGACCGGGCTGATCTCCCGCGGGTCTGCCCCTGCCCCGAGGCAGTCTGCAGACGCGCCTTCTACTTCCGAGGTTGACCCTTCCAGCCGGCTGTCAGGCTTCAAGTTTGGTCGGAGGCTGCCCGACCTCGCCGGCGATGACCCGTAAGTGCTTGACCCTTTTCTTTATTTCTTGTTCCGCTGCCGAGGCTTGATGTTCGCATCTCTTGAATAGGCTGGAGCCCGCGGCGAAGAAGCCGAAGGGGGCTCCTGAGGCTCCATCCGCGGCAGCGCCTCCACCTGTGGAGGAGGGTGACCGCGGCGCGCGGGCTTCTCCTGCCCGGTCGTCCTCGCGAGGCCTGACCGAGCTGGCTGGGGCGAGGTCATCCCCCATGGCCCAAGTGACTCCTATGGTGCCTTTGCCCACTGCCGCCACCACAGCCACCGGGGCGCAGCAGGCTCCACCTCAGGACGCTGTGGTCTTGTCGTCGCCGCCTTCTTCCCCCGTTCCGCCGACTGTTGTTTCTCCAACTCCTCCGGCCGTCCTGGAGGGTGCTATTGCTGGACTGGACCGGCTGTGGCAGGATCTTCTTGGCACCGACCCTTGCCTGGTGGCCGGGCGCTTGGAGCTGGCTTCAGGATGGATTCGCTCCGACGCCTCGATCCGGGCGGCGCTGGTTCAAGCCTCGACGGCCTGCGACGAGGATAGGCAGGCCATCCTTGAGACGAAGGCTGCTTGTGACGCAGCCCTGGGGGAGGTGGTTGAAGTCCGTGATCGTTGCAAGGTGCTGGAGGACGAGCTGCAAGGCCTGCGGGACCAGCTCGCGAAAGAGGTTCGTCTTTGCCAGGAGCAAGAAGAAGGCATGAAGGCTCGCGAGGTGGCCATCGAGGGCCGGGTGGCCAAGCTCAAGAAGCGCCGCAACTGCCTAGGTGCGCTGGGGAAGGAGTTGGAGGCGACGAAGGTCGAGCTGGACAGCAAGGCCCGGGTTCTTGCCGAGGATCGTGTGGCCTTCGCAGACATGGAGAAGAAGGCTCGTGCTTCGCTGAAGATGCTCTACGCCAGTGGCCTGGAGAGCCCGCTGACCAGCGCCGAGGATGGCCCCGCCAAGCTGCTTCCCTTCCTAGTTCGTGCTCTTGAGGATGTCACCCTTGGCCTTGGCCCCACGGCCGAGGTCGAGGCGCGTGTCCTGTCTTTTGTTGCGCTGACGCGGGTCTTCACCCACATCAACCTTCGCGACCCCAGCACCGACCTCGACAGCCTGTTGGAGCCAGTAAGCGGCGAGGGTGCTGCCGCCGCTGCCGAGGCCGTGAAGGGTCGCGCGGAGGCTCTGCTGGGGAAGTTCCGGGCCTTCAGTACCAAGTCGAAGCAGGATGCTTCCGGTCCTGCTGCTCCATGAGGCGAGGCCACCCGCGCTGCTCCACCGCCACCAAGTGACTCCGCTACTGCTCCTGCCCTGCTTTTAATTCCTGCACATGCATCATGCCTCGGGGGGGGGGGGGGCGTTTAAACTCGCATTTGGTATTGAGACGACAGTATGGACTGTAATATTTTCTTTTAAATTCCTTGAATTTTATGCTTTCCTTCCCTACTTGCTTGTGTTCTACGCCGGCAGAGCCCGGCCCCGCGCATACCTCACCCAGCATTAGCCCCGACCGGAAACCAGGACGGGACCAAAGGAGTGAGGGGCTACGGAGCCAGTTAGGCTCCTGAGTCGCGATGCTCAGGAGTCCCCCTTGGCGCACGAACAACAAGTAGGGAGGTGTGTGATGGGGAACGTAGTAATTTCAAAAAATTTCCTACGCACGCGCAAGATCATGGTGATGCATAGCAACGAGGGGGAGAGTCTGATCTACGTACCCTTGTAGATCGCAATGGAAGCGTTGACACAACATAGAGGAAGTAGTCGTACGTCTTCTTCCCGATCCGACCGATCCAAGCACCGTTACTCCGGCACCTCCGAGTTCTTAGCACACGTACAGCTCGATGACGATCCCCGGGCTCCGATCCAGCAAAGCTTCGGGGAGGAGTTCCGTCAGCACGACGGCGTGGTGACGATCTTGATGTACTACCGACGTAGGGCTTCGCCTAAGCACTACAACGGTATTATCAAGGTGGAATATGGTGGCAGGGGGCACCGCATATGGCTAAGGAACGATCTCAATGATTAACTTGTGTGTCTAGAGGTGCCCCCTGCCCCTGTATATAAAGGAGCCAAGGGGGAGGGGTGTGCCGGCCAGGGAGAGGGCGCAGGAGGAGTCCTAGTCCTACCGGGAGTAGGACTCCCCCCCCCCCAATCCTAGTTGGACTAGGTTTCCCAAAGGGGGAAAGAGAGAGAGGGGGGGGCGGCCACTTCTCCTAGTCCTAATAGGACTAAGGGAAGGGGGCGCGTGGCCACCTATGGGCTGCCCCTTTTCTCCTTTCCACTAAGGCCCATGAAGGCCCATATGGCTCCCGGGGGGTTCCGGTAACCTCCCGGTTATCCGGTAAAATCCTGATTTCACCCGGAACACTTCCGATATCCAAACATAGGCTTCCAATATATGAATCTTTATGTCTCGACCATTTCGAGACTCCTCGTCATGTCCGTGATCACATCCGGGACACCGAACTAACTTCGGTACATCAAAATGCATAAACTCATAATAAATGTCATTGTAACGTTAAGCGTGCGGACCCTACGGTTCGAGAACAATGTAGACATGACCGAGACACGTCTCCGGTCAATAACCAATAGCGGGACCTGGATGCCCATATTGGCTCCTACATATTCTACGAAGATCTTTATCGGTCAGACCGCATAACAACATAGGTTGTTCCCTTTGTCATCGGTATGTTACTTGCCCGAGATTCGATCGTCGGTATCCAATACCTAGTTCAATCTCGTTACCGGCAAGTCTCTTTACTCGTTCCATAATACATCATCCCGCAACTAACTCATTAGTTGCAATGCTTGCAAGGCTTAAGTGATGTGCATTACCGAGAGGGCCCAGAGATACCTCCCCGACAATCGGAGTGAAAAATCCTAATCTCGAAATATTCCAACCCAACATCTACCTTTGGAGACACCTGTAGTACTCCTTTATAATCACCAAGTTACGTTGTGACATTTGGTAGCACCCAAAGTGTTCCTCCGGTAAACGAGAGTTGCATAATCTCATAGTCATAGGAACATGTATAAGTCATGAAGAAAGCAATAGCAACATACTAAACGATCGGGTGCTAAGCTAATGGAATGGGTCATGTCAATCAGATCATTTGACTAATGATGTGACCTCGTTAATCAAATAAAAACTCTTTGTTCATGGTTAGGAAACTTAACCATCTTTGATTAACGAGCTAGTCTAGTAGAGGCATACTAGTGACACTATGTTTGTCTATGTATTCACACATGTATTATGTTTCCAGTTAATACAATTCTAGCATGAATAATAAACATTTATCATGATATAAGGAAATAAATAATAACTTTATTATTGCCTCTAGGGCATATTTCCTTCAGTCTCCCACTTGCACTAGAGTCAATAATCTAGATTACACAGTAATGATTCTAACACCCATGGAGCCTTGGTGCTGATCATGTTTTGCTCGTGGAAGAGGCTTAGTCAACGGGTCTGCAACATTCAGATCCGTATGTATCTTGCAAATCTCTATGTATCCCACCTGGACTAGATCCCAGATGGAGTTGAAGCGTCTCTTGATGTGTTTGGTACTCTTGTGAAATCTGGATTCCTTTGCGAAAGCAATTGCACCAGTATTGTCACAAAAGATTTTCATTGGACCCGATGCACTAGTGTATGACACCTAGATCGGATATGAACTCCTTCATCCAGACTCGTTCGTTCGCTGCTTCCGAAGCAGCTATGTACTCCGCTTCACATGTAGATCCTGCTACGACGCTTTGTTTAGAACTGCACCAACTGATAGCTCCACCGTTTAAAGTAAACACGTATCCGGTTTGCGATTTAGAATCGTCCGGATCAGTGTCAAAGCTTGCATCAACGTAACCTCTTACGGTGAGCTCTTTGTCACCTCCATACACGAGAAACATATCCTTAGTCCTTTTCAGGTATTTCAGGATGTTCTTGACCGCTGTCCAGTGATCCACTCCTGGATTACTTTGGTACCTCCCTGCTAAACTTATAGCAAGGCACACATCAGGTCTGGTACACAGCATTGCATACATGATAGAGCCTATGGCCGAAGCATAGGGAACATCTTTCATTTTCTCTCTATCTTCTGCAGTGGTCGGGCATTGAGTCTGACTCAACTTCACACCTTGTAACACAGGCAAGAACCCTTTTCTTTGTTTGATCCATTTTGAACTTCTTCAAAATCTTGTCAAGGTATGTGCTTTGTGAAAGTCCAATTAAGCGTCTTGATCTATCTCTATAGATCTTTATGCCTAATATGTAAGCAGCTTCCCCGAGGTCTTTCATCGAAAAACTTTTATTCAAGTATCCCTTTATGCTATCCAGAAATTCTATATCATTTCCAATCAGCAATATGTCATCCACATATAATATCAGAAATGCTACAGAGCTCCCACTCACTTTCTTGTCAATACAGGCTCTCCAAAAGTCTGTATAAAACCAAATGCTTTGATCACACTATCAAAGCGTTTATTCCAACTCCGAGAGGCTTGCACCAGTCCATAAATGGATCGCTGGAGCTTGCACACTTTGTTAGCTCCCTTTGGATCGACAAAACCTTCCGGTTGCATCATATACAACTCTTCTTCCAGAAATCCATTCAGGAATGCAGTTTTGACATCCATCTGCCAAATTTCATAATCATAAAATGCGGCAATTGCTAACATGATTCTGACAGACTTAAGCATCGCTACGGGTGAGAAGGTCTCATCGTAGTCAACCCCTTGAACTTGTCGAAAACCTTTTGCGACAAGTCGAGCTTTATAGACAGTAATATTACCGCCAGCGTCAGTCTTTTTCTTGAAGATCCATTTATTCTCAATTGCTTGCCGATCATCGAGCAAGTCAACCAAAGTCCATACTTTGTTCTCATACATGGATCCCATCTCAGATTTCATGGCTTCAAGCCACTTTGCGGAATCTGGGCTCACCATCGCTTCTTCATAGTTCGTAGGTTCATCATGATCTAGTAGCATGACTTCCAGAACTGGATTACCGTACCACTCTGGTGCGGATCTCACTCTGGTTGATCTACGAGGTTCAGTAGTATCTTGTCCTGAAGTTTCATGATTATCATCATTAGCTTCCTCACTAATTGGTATAGGTGTCGCAGAAACAGTTTTCTGTTATGTACTACTTTCCAACAAGGGAGCAGGTACAGTTACCTCGTCAAGTTCTACTTTCCTCCCACTCACTTCTTTCGAGAGAAACTCCTTCTCTAGAAATGATCCATTCTTAGCAACGAATGTCTTGCCTTAGGATCTGTGATAGAAGGTGTACCCAACAGTCTCCTTTGGGTATCCTATGAAGACACATTTTTCCGATTTGGGTTCGAGCTTATCAGGTTGAAGCTTTTTCACATAAGCATCGCAGCCCCAAACTTTAAGAAACGACAACTTTGGTTTCTTGCCAAACCATAGTTCATAAGGCGTCGTCTCAACGGATTTTGATGGTGCCCTATTTAATGTGAATGTGGCCATCTCTAAAGCATAACCCCAAAACGATAGCGGTAAATCAGTAAGAGACATCATAGATCGCACCATATCTAGTAAAGTACGATTACGACGTTCGGACACACCATTACGCTGTGGTGTTCCGGGTGGCGTGAGTTGTGAAACTATTCCACAATTTTTTAAATGTACACCAAACTCGTAACTCAAATATTCTCCTCCACGATCAGATCGTAGAAACTTTATTTTCTTGTTACGATGATTTTCAACTTCACTCTGAAATTCTTTGAACTTTTCAAATGTTTCAGACTTATGTTTCATTAAGTAGATATACCCATATCTGCTTAAATCATCTGTGAAAGTGAGAAAATAACGATATCCGCCACGAGCCTCAATATTCATCGGACCACATACATCGGTATGTATGATTTCCAACAAATCTGTTGCTCTCTCCATAGTACCGGAGAACGGTGTTTTAGTCATCTTGCCCATGAGGCACGGTTCGCAAGTACCAAGTGATTCATAATCAAGTGGTTCCAAAAGCCCATCAGTATGGAGTTTCTTCATGCGCTTTACACCGATATGACCTAAATGGCAGTGCCACAAATAAGTTGCACTATCATTATCAACTCTGCATCTTTTGGCTTCAAGATTATGAATATGTGTATTACTACTATCGAGATTCATCAAAAATAGACCACTCTTCAAAGGTGCATGACCATAAAAGATATTACTCATATAAATAGAACAACCATTATTCTCTGATTTAAATGAATAACCGTCTCGCATCAAACAAGATCCAGATATAATGTTCATGCTTAACGCTGGCACCAAATAACAATTATTTAGGTCTAATATTAATCCCGAAGGTAGATGTAGAGGTAGCGTGCCGAACGCGATCACATCGACTTTGGAACCGTTTCCCACGCGCATCGTCACCTCGTCCTTTGCTAGTGTTCGCTTAATCCGTAGTCCCTGTTTCGAGTTGCAAATATTAGCAACAGAACCAGTATCAAATACCCAGGTGCTACTGCGAGCTCTAGTAAGGTACACATCAATAACATGTATATCACATATACCTTTGTTCACCTTGCCATCCTTCTTATCCGCCAAATACTTGGGGCAGTTCCGCTTCCAGTGACCAGTCTGCTTGCAGTAGAAGCACTTAGTTTCAGGCTTAGGTCCAGACTTGGGTTTCTTCTCCTGAGCAGCAACTTGCTTGCCGTTCTTTTTCAAGTTCCCTTTCTTCTTCCCTTTGCCCTTTTTCTTGAAACTAGTGGTCTTGTTGACCATCAACACTTGATGCTCCTTCTTGATTTCTACCTCCGCAACTTTCAGCATTGCGAAGAGCTCGGGAATAGTCTTGTTCATCCCTTGCATATTATAGTTCATCATGAAGCTCTTGTAGCTTGGTGGCAGTGATTGGAGAATTCTGTTAATGACGCAATCATCTGGAAGATTAACTCCCAATTGAATCAAGTGATTATTATACCCAGACATTTTGAGTATATGCTCACTGACAGAACTGTTCTCATCCATCTTGCAGCTATAGAACTTATTGGAGACTTCATATCTCTCAATCTGGGCATTTGCTTGAAATATTAACTTCAACTCCTGGAACATCTCATATGCTCCATGACGTTCAAAACATCGTTGAAGTCCCGATTCTAAGCCGTAAAGCTTGGCACACTGAACTATCGAGTAGTCATCAGCTTTGCTCTGCCAGACGTTCATAACATCTGGTGTTGCTCCAGCAGCAGGCCTGGCACCTAGCGGTGCTTCCAGGACATAATTCTTCTGAGCAGCAATGAGGAAAATCCTCAAGTTACGGACCCAGTCCGTGTAATTGCTACCATCATCTTTCAACTTTGCTTTCTCAAGGAACGCATTAAAATTCAACGGAACAACAGCACGAGCCATCTATCTACAATCAACATAAACAAGCAAGATACTATCAGGTACTAAGTTCATGATAAGTTAAAGTTCAGTTAATCAAATTACTTAAGAACTCCCACTTAGATAGACATCCCTCTAATCCTCAAGTGATTACGTGATCCAAATCAACTAAACCATAACCGATCATCACGTGAGATGGAGTAGTTTTCAATGGTGAACATCGTTATGTTGATCATATCTACTATATGATTCACGCTCGACCTTTCGGTCTCTGTGTTCCGAGGCCATATCTGCATATGCTAGGCTCGTCAAGTTTAACCTGAGTATTCTGCGTGTGCAAAACTGGCTTGCACCCGTTGTCGATGGACGTAGAGCTTATCACACCCGATCATCACGTGGTGTCTGGGCACGACGAACTTTGGCAACGGTGCATACTCTGGGAGAACACTTCTTGATAATTTAGTGAGAGATCATCTTATAATGCTACCGTCAATCAAAGCAAGATAAGATGCATAAAAGGATAAACATCACATGCAATCAATATAAGTGATATGATATGGCCATCATCATCTTGTGCTTGTGATCTCCATCTCCGAAGCACCGTCATGATCACCATCGTCACCGGCGCGACACCTTGATCTCCATCGTAGCATTGTGATCGTCTCGCCAATCTTATGCTTCCACGACTATCACTACCGCTTAGTAATAAAGTAAAGCATTACATCGCGATTGCGTTGCATACAATAAAGCGACAACCATATGGCTCCTGCCAGTTGCCGATAACTCGGTTACAAAACATGATCATCTCATACAATAAAATTTAGCATCATGCCTTGACCATATCACATCACAACATGCCCTGCAAAAACAAGTTAGACGTCCTCTACTTTGTTGTTGCAAGTTTTACGTGGCTGCTACGGGCTTAAGCAAGAACCAATCTCACCTACGCATCAAAACCACAATGATAGTTTGTCAAATAGACTCCGTTTTAACCTTCTCAAGGACCGGGCGTAGCCACACTCGGTTCAACTAAAGTTGGAGAGACAGTCGCCCGCAAGCCATCTATGTGCAAAGCACGTCGAGGGAACCGGTCTCGCGTAAGCGTACGCGTAATGTTGGTCCGGGTCGTCTCGTCCAACAATACCGCTGAACCAAAGTATGACATGCTGGTAGGCAGTATGACTTGTATCGCCCACAACTCGCTTGTGTTCTACTCGTGCAAATAACATCAAACCATAAAACCTAGGCTCGGATGCCACTGTTGGGGAACGTATTAATTTCAAAAAAATTCCTACGCACACGCAAGATCATGGTGATGCATAGCAACGAGGGGGAGAGTCTGATCTACGTACCCTTGTAGATCGCAACGGAAGCGTTGACACAACGTAGAGGAAGTAGTCGTACGTCTTCTTCCCGATCCGACCGATCCAAGCACCGTTACTCCGGCACCTCCGAGTTCTTAGCACACGTACAGCTCGATGACGATCCCCGGGCTCCGATCCAGCAAAGCTTTGGGGAGGAGTTCCGTCAGCACGACGGCGTGGCGACGATCTTGATGTACTACCGACGTAGGGCTTCGCCTAAGCACTACAACAGTATTATTGAGGTGGAATATGGTGGCAACGGGCACCGCACACGGCTAAGGAACGATCTCAATGATCAACTTGTGTGTCTAGAGGTGCCCCCTGCCCCTGTATATAAAGGAGCCATGGGGGAGGGGTGCGCCGGCCAGGGAGAGGGCGCAAGAGGAGTCCTACTCCTACCGGGAGTAGGACCCCCCCCCCCAATCCTAGTTGGACTAGGTTTCCCAAAGGGGGAAAGAGAGAGAGGGGGGCCGGCCCCTTCTCCTAGTCCTAATAGGACTAAGGGAAGGGGGGGCGCGGCCACCTATGGGCTGCCCTTTTTCTCCTTTCCACTAAGGCCCATGAAGGCCCATATGGCTCCCGGGGGGTTCCGGTAACCTCCCGGTTATCCGGTAAAATCCTGATTTCACCCGGAACACTTCCGATATCCAAACATAGGCTTCCAATATATGAATCTTTATGTCTCGACCATTTCAAGACTCCTTGTCATGTCCGTGATCACATCCGGGACTCCGAACTAACTTCGGTACATCAAAATGAATAAACTCATAATAACTGTCATCGTAACGTTAAGCGTGCGGACCCTGCGGTTCGAGAACAATGTAGACATGACCGAGACACGTCTCCGGTCAATAACCAATAGCGGGACCTGGATGCCCATATTGGCTCCTACATATTCTACGAAGATCTTTATCGGTCAGAACGCATAACAACATACGTTGTTCCCTTTGTCATCGGTATGTTACTTGCCCGAGATTCGATCGTCGGTATCCAATACCTAGTTCAATCTCGTTACCGGCAAGTCTCTTTACTCGTTCTGTAATACATCATCCCATAACTAACATCTTAGTTATTATGCTTGCAAGGCTTATGTGATGTGTATTACCGAGAGGGCCCAGAGATACCTCTCCGACAATCGGAGTGACAAATCCTAATCTCGAAATATGCCAACCCAACATCTACCTTTGGAGACACCTGCAGTACTCCTTTATAATCACCCAGTTACGTTGTGATGTTTGGTAGCACCCAAAGTGTTCCTCCGGTAAACGGGAGTTGCATAATCTCATAGTCATAGGAACATGTATAAGTCATGAAGGAAGCAATAGCAACATACTAAACGATCGGGTGCTAAGCTAATGGAATGGGTCATGTCAATCAGATCATTCAACTAATGATGTGACCTCATTAATCAAATAACAACTCTTTGTTCATGGTTAGGAAACTTAACCATCTTTGATTAACGAGCTAGTCTAGTAGAGGCATACTAGTGACACTCTGTTTGTCTATGTATTCACACATGTATTATGTTTCCGGTTAATATAATTCTAGCATGAATAATAAACATTTATCATGATATAAGTAAATAAATAATAACTTTATTATTGCCTCTAGGGCATATTTCCTTCAGTGTGATGTAGGTGGATCTTCCGTTTTACGTCTGCAGAGCCCGACTCCGCGCGTACCTCACCCAGCATTAGCCCCGACCGGAAACCAGGATGGGACCAAAGGAGTGAGGGGCTACGGAGCCAGTTAGGCTCCTGAGTCGCGATGCTCAGAAGTCCCTCTTGACGCGCAAACAGCAAGTGATGAGGTGAGATGCGAGTGGGACCACCGTTCTACGTCTACAGAGCCCGGCCCCGCGCGTGCCTCACCCAGCATTAGCCTTTCGGAACTAAGGATTGAGGGGCTACGGGACCAGTTAGGCCCCTGAGTCGCGATGCTCAGGGGTCCCCCTTGATGCTCAAACGGCCTTCATACCTTGGCTCCGCTCGGGGAGAGACGCGCGACGAACCAGGCATGAGGGGCCTGGCTGGGTGGCGTACGTCTGGGCGTGACACAGGCGCAGCCCCCGTGCCCAGCCCCCTCGCGCGGTGCTCTCGAGGGGAGGTGTTGCGATGAGGCTAGACACTGAGCTCTGGGCTCCCTGAGGTTGATGCGGCCCGGGGGCCACCCTCAGTTATTTATCACCAGCGCGGAGCATAGCGCTTCCGCATGTGTACGGGCATAGCCGCTCCTCGGCAGTGTCGTCAGCCAGCACGGAGCATGGTGCTTCCACTGGTACGTGGGAGGGGGCTCCCCTCCGGGAGGAGCCCCCAGGGCGTGTATAGCCCCGCCCTGACACGTGGCCGGCACGGTAGGGCTAGGTGAGGTGTATCTGGGCACCCGTGAGCCAGCGCGGGACTCACGGGGCCCTACCTCTAGGCGGGTTGCGGCTGGCACTGGGCCTTATCTTGTGCTGTGTTCCTGCAAATTTGTTTAGATGCCGACACTCTACGTCCTCGGGTCCCGACCCTCGAGCTTGTCTCAGCCGTCGGTTGTATGCCAGGTCGCGATGCCATGGACATGGCCAGAGGGTGAGGGCTGGAGAGCCAGTAAGAGCCCTGAGTCGTGATGCTCAGGTACCCCCCCCCCTTTAACGTGCAAGTGGTCGACATGGAGAAGAAGTGGTGCCATGGACAGGCATCAAGTAATCAAGCATGATGGGCGAATGCATAGCCGGAAATAAACGCAAGGGAGATACATGCCGCCGGGCCTGGCCCGAGCGACTTGGGGATGATGCAGCCCGAGGGGCACCCCCAACAAGGCAAGCTAACGACATGAGATAAAAGGGATACATACCGCAGGGACGGACCCACCGGCCTGGGAACAATGCAGCCCTGGGAGGGCGCTCCCAGCTGGAAATGAAACTTGTGAGATGTCACCTGAGGGTGTCGAGGGCGAAGGGGTGTTGGTGCAGCAGACTGGGTGGGCCGCGGAAGTGGATCCTCACGAGCCCCCAGGCCCAGGGGCCTCAGGAGGCTCCGGAGGCACTGGTAGCTCTTCGCGAATCATCTCCATCTCCGCCAAGGCTGCGGAACGCCTATCTTCTTGAGCCTCCATGATGCCCCTCATGAGGCGCTGGCACGTAGCAACCGCGCTCGGCAAGCCGTAAGGCATGCGAACGTAGCTGTGGGGCGGACCCCCGTAGTGCCCCACTCACGAGGGCCTGAGGCGCTCCATTGTAGCGACTTGGTTGAGCCCTGGTACGTCGATGCAGACGCGCATCCCACCATCCTCACCTGGATGGGGAGCCACAGCCGGTAGACGGCGGCAACCTCTCATGATTCTTGATTCCTGTAGTTCTTGAATGGCCTTATCGACGAACTCCTGCGGGTCTGACCTTCCTTGCCTTGCTCCTTCTTGAGGGAAACGTGCTTCGAAACACGCCTCCATGTGGTGCCCAAGCGCCTCCCTCTTGACCCTGGCCAGGTCGGTGGCCCTCCAGGGGAGAGCCCCCGAGCCCTACCTGAGGAGGGCGTCGGGTGCGCTTTCCTATGCGATGGAAGGAGGTTCCCCCTGGGCAGATGCGGGCCCTGAGGGGGCCGCCTCCCGAGGGGCCAGTCCGGATGATGTCTTCTTCTTCTTGGGGGTGGTCTCGGGAAGCCTCCTGCTTCCGCGATCCGGGTCTTCCAGTGACGCGGCCTGAAAGGCTCGCTCCAGGGAACACACTGCATCCTTCTCTTCACAGGGCACCGTGATGACTCCGCCACTCCCTAGCATCTTGAGGACGTTGTAGCCATGGTGAGTTACGGCCATGAACTTGGCCAGCGTTGGGTACCCGAGGATGGTGTTGTACGGCAGGTGTATGTGGGCGACATCGAAGTCGATGAGCTCGGTGCGGTAGTTGTCACGTGCCCCGAAGGTGACAGGGAGGCGGACCTGCCCAATCGGGACCGTGCAGCTGTTGGTGACTCTGGAGAAGGGCTTGGTTCCCTGAAGCTGGTCGTAGGGCACTTGGAGATTGTTGAACGTTTCCACGGACAGGACATTGAGCCCTGCCCCACCATCGATGAGGGTCCTGGTGAACAGTACATTGCTGATGACTGGGGAGCAAAGCATCGGGAGGACTCCGGCTGTGGCCGCACACTTGAGTTGATCCGCTGAGCTGAATGTGATGGCGCATGCCGACCACCTGAGAGGGCGCGTTGCTTCAAGCCTGGGGAGGACTGCGTTCACTTCGCGAGCAAACTGCTTGAAGATGCGTTGGGAGGCTGGGGCTTGAGCTCCGCCCAGGATGCAGGCGATTGCGCGCGGCTCTCGGAATCCCCCAGCCCCTTCGTCTTGATGGCGGTCCTCGTTCCTCCTTGGCTGAGGCGGCAGTGGAGGGAGGCATGCGTTGCCCTGTGGCAATCCTCATGAGGCTGATCCCTCCAGTCCCCCCCGCGAGGAAGGTCTCGCCAGCGATCCTCGCGAGGTTGATCGCGCCACCCTTGGCGCGGGCCGCGGTCTTCCCAGCGTCCTGCGTTTCTTCCTCCTCCTCGGCCGTAGCCCCGATCGGCGCAGTCGGGACGACGGCCGATCCTTCCTTCTCACACGGCGCGGAGTTCTGGGCATTCGTTGGTGTTGTGGGTGTGGAGGTCGTGGTACACACAGTACCGGCTGCCCCTGGAGGACACAGGCAGATCTTTGCCCCACTTGGTGTCTGGTTCTGCCACGAGCACGGTAGCCCCCTTGCGCTTCACGTCCTTGGCCTTGGGCTTCTTCTCCTCTGGGTCTGCGGCAGGCAACTCGAGGAGGGAGAGGGGTCCCTCCTCAGCCCTAGCGCACTTGGTCGCCAAGTTGAACAGCTCCAGGGAGGTGCACAGGTCTTCATGCATCGCCAGCTCCTCCTTCATCTTGACGTCGCGCACACCATCGGAGAAGGCCGAGATGATGGCCTCCTTGGACACCTTGGGGATCTTGAGGCGCGCGCTGTTGAAGCGCTGGATGTACTTTTGCAGGGTCTCTCCAGGTTGTTGCTTGATGCGGCGCATGTCGCTCACGGTGGGTGGCCGGTCACGAGTACCTTGGAAGTTGGCGATGAAGCGGGTGCGCATCTGGTCCCAGGAAGAGATCGTGCCTGGAGCCAGATTCAGGAGCCAGGTGCGAGCTCCTTCCTTGAGCACCATGGGGAACCAGTTCGCCATGACCTTCTTGTCCCCGCTGCAGCTTCGATGCCCAGCTCATAGAGCTGGAGGAACTCTGCAGGGTCAGTCGTGCCATCGTAACGAGGAGGCAGGTCTGGCTTGAACTTGCCAGGCCACGCGACGCTACGCAGCTCGGTGGTGTAGGCACGGCAGCCTGCGGTGGCCACGAAAGGCTTCGGCTGGTGAAGAGCTCGGTCTTGAGGATCCCCATGCGCTGCAGCTAGGAGCAGCGCGGGGTCTTGGTGTGCCGAAGCAGGGAGCGCCCGGGCAGCTCCTTGCGGGCGAGGGACTTCTTGGCAGCTCCGTTCTTGCCGCGCTGGCACTTGACGGAGCGGGTTCCGCCCAGGGGCCACGCGCCTTGGAGCCATGGCGTCTTCTTGGAGAGGAGGCGGCTGGTACGCCCCCGGAGCTTCGTTGCCCGCGCGGGACGGAGTGTGGCTCAGCGGAACGGACGGCGCGGGAGAGCCCCCTGCGGCGCGAACAAGCTCGGCGACGCGGTCGAGCCACTCCTCGTAGACGTCGTCGACGGGACGGTAGTGCAGGAGCTCGTTTGCCGTGATGAGCACAGCTCGAGCCTCCAAGGGTGCGCGCAGCGCGCGGGACGAAGAACCAGCTGATGTGAGCGATGGAGTAGCGGTGCGGCCGACTTGCCGCACGGATGGATGCTGAGATGACGCTTGCTGCTCGCCCCCCGCCGGGCCGGTGGCGGCATTGATGGCGGGTGACGGGGAACGACGAGGACGTCCGCCGACGGGCGCCGTCTGGGCAACGCGTCAAGTGATGGCGGCCCGGCGCTCGGCGCGGGCCCGCCGAGCGTCGGACATGGATGCGACGGTCGGAAGAGAACGGGGCGGTGGAAGACGAATTCCGGCGCACCCCTACCTGGCACGCCAAATGGCGGATTTCAGGTTCCGGCAGACCCTTAAGGTTCGAACACTGGGGTGCGCGCGGAGATTGCGTCTTCTACCTCTCCGTCTCGCAAAGATCTAGACTACTGAAAGAACTGCACAAGAGACCCAAGGTTTATACTGGTTCGGGCCACCGTTGTGGTGTAATACCCTACTACAGTGTGTGGTGGGTGGATTGCCTCTTGGGGCTGATGATGATGAACAATACAAGGAAGAACAGCCTAGCGAGGGTCTGTTCTTGGCTGGGGTGATGAACTGCTGGGAGGAGTTCAGCCACCTTTCTCTTTCTCTCTCTCTCTCTCTCTCTCTCTCTCTCTCTCTCTCTCTCTCTCACTGCCTTACTCTTACTTGCCGCCTTGCTATGTGGGTGGCTGGTCCTATTTATAAAGGCCCTGGCCCTCTTTCCAAATATCGAGCGGGAAGGGAGCCAACAATGGCGGGCTAATTTGAAGGGGGACAGCAAGTATCAACTATCCTGAGAAAAGCAGTCTTCGCCTGCGCAAAGCTCTGGTGATGACGACGTCTTGGGCTCCACGGTGACCTCCGTCTCGTAGTCCTCCTGGTCTTGGTCTCGTTGCACTGAAATGGCAACCTTGGCCTGATGCCTCGGTACTCCGCGGCTGCGCTTGCCCCCTTTGCCCCAAAGAGGAAAGGAGGACGCTACGCGGGCTGGCACCCGCCTGGCGCCCTGAGTCGTCATGGCTTGCATCACGAGCACCTCGCGAGGTACCCCGCCTTGATCTCTCCGCCTCCTCGCGAGCCAGCCAGACGAGGGCATGCCTGAGGAAGTTCCATGTCGTCCGCCCCGCGAGGCTTGGCCCCTCGCAAGGGTCTTGAGTCTTGTGTTGATGAAGATGGGCCGTGCTGGGCCCCCTTTGAGCCACGCCGCAGGCCGCAGGCAGGCATGTCTGGGGATCCCCGTTCCCAGAACGCCGACATATTCTCCCCGATATCATCTCCGAGGAACAGTCAGCATTTGTTCCAGGACGTCTCATTACTGACAATTTCATATCTGCCTATGAGTGTCTGCGCTATATGAAATCTAGGAAGCTCAAGAGTAATAGGTTCTGTGCTTTGAAGCTTGATATGATGAAAGCCTACGATCGGCTCGAGTGGAGTTATCTGGAGAAGGTTATGCTCAAGATGGGAATCAGCCCACGGTTTACACAAACAGTAATGAGGTGTGTATATTCGGTTTCCTTCCCTGTTATCTTTAACGGTGGTAAGCAAGAGGGGTTCAGGCCCTCTCGTGGACTCAGGCAGGGTGATCCCATATCACCATATCTCTTCCTATTGGCTGCCGAAGGCCTCTCGTGCTTACTGAAATCCACAACGCCAGGTGAGAGCATCAAGGGTATAAAAGTGGCATCGGGAGCCCCTCAGGTAAACCACCTCCTTTTCGCAGATGATAGCCTGCTATTCTTTGATGCCACATCTGATATGGCCAACAGAGTTGAGAGTCTCTTGCAAAGGTATTGCCTAGCTTCCGGACAGTGCATCAATAAGGAGAAGTCCTCGATATTCTTTAGTAAAGGTTGTTCGGAAGAAGTTAGGCAGGAAATCAAACTAATCCTCTCAGTCTAGAATGAGAAATTGTCTGAAAAGTACCTTGGCCTCCCGGCGGATGTTGGCAGAGCAAAGGAAGGATCCTTTAAGTATCTTAAAGATAGGATATGGAAGCTAGTGCAGGGCTGGATGGAGAGGGCACTTTCTGTGGGAGGGAAAGAGGTGCTTATCAAGTCAGTTGCCCAAGCAATCCCGACGTACTCAATGGCGTGTTTCAAGTTACCACGAGGCTTGTGTCAACACATCAATGGCCTCTTGAGGAAATTCTGGTGGGGATCCAAGAAGGGCGAGAGGAAGATCGCGTGGGTTTCTTGGAATGTGATGACACAGCCGAAGTTTATGGGAGGCATGGGGTTCCGTGATATCGAACTTTTTAACCTTGCTTTGCTAGCCAGACAAGCCTGGCGGCTACTCTAGGAACCTAACTCTCTCAGTGCACGCATCCTCAAGGCTGTGTACTACCCTTCGGCTTCGATCCTTGAAGCTGAGCTGGGGAAGAACCCGTCACAGGTCTGGCGCTCTTTGGTCGAAGGCAGAGACACGCTCAAGCTCGGGTTGATTAAGCGGATTGGATCCGGCGAGGACACTAATATTTGGAATGATAACTGGATACCACGCGATTTTAAGCTGTGCCTAGTGTGCGCAAAAACATTGAATCCCCCGCAGCTTGTCTCGGATCTCATTAACCCTGTCACCTCTGCATGGGATATAGAGGCTTTGGATGAACATTTGTACCCAGTGGACAAGGAGGCAATTCTTAATATCCCGCTTAGCTCTCGAGTTCGCCATGATCTCTGGGCATGGCACTATGAACGAAAGGGTGTCTTCATAGTGCCGTCGGCTTACAAGCTTCTGTCCGCCACCAAGCAGCAACGCACGGACTGGCTCGAGCACAATGATGGACACTCGCGGATTGAAGCAGATCGAGGATCCTGGGCGAAACTCTGGGGAGCGGCGGTCCCTTCAAAAGTTCGCATCTTTGCTTGGAGACTAGCCAAATGCTCCATTCCCACAGGAGAAGTTCGAAAGCATAGGAGTATGGCCGATTCGGCGGAGTGCTCACTTTGTCACGCGGCGGTGGATACGTGGCGCCACTCTCTCTTTGACTGCCGCATGGCACGTTGTGTTTGGGCTCTTGCTGATGAGGACCTCACAGATACAGTCATCTCCAACAGAACGGAAGATCCGAAGCTCTGGATGCTATGGATGGTAGAAACCTTAAACACCAATGATCTGGCTCGTGTCCTTGTTACTATGTGGGCCATTTGGTGGGCGCGGCGCCGAGCCATACATGATGACCAGTTTCAGAGCCCATTATCCACCCACATCTTTGTAAACAAGTCCTTGGCAGAGCTGGAGATGTTACCAAAAAAGAGTACACGGCAAAAGGAGCGGAATGCAAATCCTAGGGACCTGCATGTGAATGTCAGGGACGTGCATGTAAATACAAGAGTGCGGGCGGAGCCGGCGGCACGGATCGGGTGGCTCCCGCCCGAGAGCCATGATTTCAAAATCAATGTCGACGGGGGCTTCTCCAAGATAGGCGACCGGGCTGCCTCAGCTGCTGTATGCAGGGACAAGGGGGGCAATTACATTGGAGCCTCGGCGATCATCTACGACGGCCGTCTCGATCCAACAATCCTTGAAGCCGAAGCATGCAATGAAGCTCTCTCACTCGCTGCCGATCTTCAGCTCCGGTCTATTTGTGTAGCAACTGATTGCCTCGAGGTTGTAACGAATTTACGGGATGAAGTTCCGTGCAGATACTACCCTATCTTACAGGACATAAAACATCAGAGTAGGCTTTTTAGCGACCTTAGTTTTATTCATGAAAACAGAAAGTACAATGGAGAGGCCCATGCCTTGGCTCAGGGTGGACGACACGGTCCGGTCCGGCGGTCCGGCTCGTGGCCCGCTCGGCTCGGGCCGGCTCGGTCCTGGCCCGCTAGTTTAAATGGCCGGTCCGGTCCCGACAAACAGGCCCGAGAAAACCTCGGTCCGGTCCGGTCTTTCACCGAGCTGACCGAGCGGACCGAAGGCGGCAGTCGGCGGCATGGCTGGAGCGTGGCCGGGGCGTGCCGATGGCTTGCCAGGGGCGTGGCAGGGGCGTAGCAGGGGCGTGGCAGGTGCGTGGCGAGGGCGTGGCGGCTCAGGTGTGGCGGGGGCGCAAGAAACCGCCGTCGTCTACGTCCACCGCCACGGGGCCGTCGTCTGCGCGGCCATTGGACTCGATGACCCCGGAAACTATGTCCATTGGATGCGCCACACTCGGGTCCGTCGTCCCCACCAACGAAATCAACCTGGAAGGTCCTACATCGCCGCATCGGCCGTCGTCCTTTTTATCTCCGTTCACCGGCCGTCGTGCCAGATTCGTCGCGGATTAGCTCCCTCCGGTGTTCTTCTTCCTCATATAGCTCCCCCTGGTTCTTCTGAAGCTCCCAGACATCTTTTCAACAAGCTGCGCTTCCTCTAGCAATGCGTCCCCGATAAACAGCTCTAGCCGGAGCTCCAGAGCGCGCTCTGCCCATGTCTTGGCCGGTCCTGACGGTCCTCTCGGTCCAGCTCGTGGCCCGCCATTGCCGGTCCGGTCCCTGCAAATAGGCCCGAGACACTGCTCGGTCCGGTCCGGTGCGGACCGCCGGCGTCCGGTCCAAACACCGGCTCGGACCGGGACCGGACCGTGTCCACCCTGAGCCTTGGCAAAGGCAGCTGCTTCTCTTAGTCCTGGGCGCCATGTTTGGCTTAGCATTATGCCTGATATCATCTATATCCCATTATATTTGAACGTTTAATAAAGGGTGCGGATTGCTCAAAAAAAAGGTGCGGTCAAAGCGATGGGAGGCAGGGGAATGAGCTGCTGCTCGTTACTGCAGAACAGTGACAGCAACAGGTTCAGGCAACAGGAGAACGAAACTTGGCGCGGCGGCTGAGCGGGCGGCGTCTGGCGTGGTGCCACGCGCGAGGAGGTTGGGGAGGCGCAGCAGGGGAGGTCAACATGCCCACGTTTGCAGCGGTTCAAGGCGAAGCACGGCGCGGCTGGAGACGAATAGGGGTCGCGCCTACAGGGTAAGCGGGCTCCATGCAGGTCGGCTTGGCGTCCATGGCAGTAGGGGACTCGGGAACGGCGTGAATCGAGCGCGGAGGAGGCCAAGAGGCGCGGGGACGGCAGATCCAGGCAGCGGTGTGCCCGGCAAGAACTTGGCGACTGGAAGCAGAGCCTTCGGGGGTGCGAGCTGGGACTTGGCGGCGGGGCGACGGCTTGCGCGGGCTCGGGACGACAAGGAGAACGAGGGTGACACGGTGGCTGGCGACGGACTCGGCACGACTCCGGCGAAAGGATGAAGCGGGGAGGTCGCGGAGGTGAGGATCCACGGCGGCTGCGAGCTTGCCGGCGGGGACGAGCGCAACTCCTCGGGGCTTTCCTGCGAGACGAGACAGAGACGAGAGAGGGATTTGTGTGTGTGTGTGTGTGTGTGTATGTGTGAGAGAGAGAGAGAGAGAGAGAGAGAGAAAGGCAGGAGAAGGAAGGGAAGGGATGGTACGGGGCTCATCTACCGCGTTCGGAGCTGCTGGTGGACGAGGTTGGAGCGGGAGGCAGACGCGGCAAGGCAGGGGATCGAGGGGATCCACACGAGGACGAGCTCGGGAGGCAGCTCACGTCCCTGCGGCAGGAGGCTTGGCGCGGAATGCTGGTTCAGTTATCCAGCGACGGGACTGCAATAGCTGTTGTTGTCACCGACGGCGACGAGCTCCGGCTCGAGGAGAAGGCCAAAGCCCTAGGGACAGAAGGGAAGGCGCGCGAGGGTGGCTGCGGTGGTTAGTTGGGTACGGAGAACAAGGTGGAAGTGGTGACGGGATTTGGTGGGGATCTGGATCGGGAGGAGTTGGTGAATCGAGAGGGGAGCGAGCTATGCACTGGTTGGTTTGGAGCGGATCCCGATGGGAGAACGTGGGTGGCGGCGCACTGACGAGACAGGAGGAGGAATTCTAGGGTTTTTCCAAATTAGGTATGGGGTGGACTATATATATAATGGAAGGAGGATGATTTGGATCATCCGATTTAGATCAGACGGACGAGAATAGATAGGTTAGGGAGTCCAATCTATAAAATGATGATATTTTTAGGATGTTTAGGGATGCTCCGGACCCATCGATAACGACTGCCCCGGTCGGGTCCGGGGAAGTTTCGGACGCGCACTCGAGGGGTCGGTTGGAACTTGTGGGCTGTGCAGAAGGCTTGGGCTGAGAAAAGAGAACAGAGAGAGAGAGAGAGAGAGAGAGAGAGAGAGAGAGAGACCCGACATCAGTTTCCGGAGACTGAAAATGTCCAACGTTAAACCGACTATACTGCCGTTATAAGTATCCGTTGGGGCATCAAACGAACTCCGAATGCGATGAAACTTGGCAGGTGACCTATTAACAACATAACAACACCGCACGCCAATTTTCATCCCATTCGAAGAACATCTTCTGACCACTTATAAAATAATATTTTGGACGTGCCGCGGGCGCGTGCAAGTGTGTCTGGGCTCAGAACGGACAACAGAAAGAACTGGGAGATCCAGACGGATGCAAGTTTTGAAAACAAGATGATGCAATGCACATGGTGACATGAAAAGATGCAACATGCAAGCGAATGACATGGCAACAACAGCGAATAACTGGAAGGCACCCGGCGCGTCGGTCTCTGGGCGTTACAACACTCCACGACTATAAGAGGATCTCGTCCCGAGATCTAGGATGGCACCGAAGGGAAAACAAAAATGGAAGAGAAAAGGTAAAACTAAGTTGCTTCTTTGAAAAATGAGTGAAACCAAAGAACCTTGTGAGGATGAACAAATTTAAAGAAAGAATACGATGAAGATGAACAAACTTGAAAACACTCCGTTAGAAAAGAGGAACAATTAACCTTACTAGAACCTTGTGGGTAGAAAGACATAAGGAAAGGGTTACAAATGACAAGAAGTATATGCAAGCACTCCAGTTGAAACGAGATGTACACGGGACGATAAAGACCAATTACGACAACATTTCGGTGGGAAATGGAAGGTAAAGACTACGAAATTGGCAAAAAAATAAAAGCACTTGGATGAGACTCCGGTTAGAAGAGGAATGATATTCACAACACTCTTGTTAAAACAACATAGAGAAGGAATACAACTGATATAATTTGGATAGCACTCCGACTGTAAATGGAAGGAATTGAAGATGAGCTTGACAAGATGAGAAGATACTTGATGAAAACAACAACACACTACATCCGGAACTATTGAATGAATGGCACCATGGGTAAGAAAGATTTCAGACAGCACTCCGATTGAGAAGGGAGGCAAAAACTTGACAAAATGGGAAGAACTTGAAAAAAGGGAGCGACACTCCTGTTAAATGGATAAGCAAAAAGGAAAGAACATGATCTTTGACAAAAATGGGATGATGAGTGAAGAGAGCAACATCGCTATGCCTCCGGAATGAAAGAATAGAAGTTGAATCGTTTGAAAGGAAAGAATTCAGAAGAAAATGACAACTTCTGCCACAAATGAGCTTGGAAAACACCCTTCCAAGAAGGTTATAACGGAGTTGTCGGAAAACCACCAACGAAACGAAAAGCTTGTAGTGGGCTTATGGAAAAAACTTCTCAAATTTTGAGGTGAAATTCTCGCATTAATGAAAACAATAGATTGAATTGACATCAACAGGGAGATGAGAAGCTTATTTCACCAGAAGCATAAATGAAGAACTTGGGTCATTTATAAGCACCATAAATAGCAAAAATCCTTAGGGAAAGTTTTAGGTGAAATATAACCCAAGATAATTCCAATGAAGAGGTTGATTGGTTGAAAAGATGTCTTGAGCGAAGAGAAAATGATGGATTTAGATATGTCACTCTTGAAAACTAGTGAATCATGAAACACGAAGAGAAATTATCAACAATGACATAACACCACCTCAAATGATAAGGTAGAAAGAATTGCACTTCGGAATGCAAGATGAAGAATGCCTGAACTCCTCAAAACAAGACATGTGTTGAACACCATGTTTAATTTTGAGTATAGCTTGGCAAATCTTAACTCCGAGAGAAATCTTGAAGAACAGTTGAAGAATGAAAAGAATCCTTGACAAACCACCATGTAGCCTCCATGAAGAACCCCGGCAATAAAAGAATGATCAAAAGGAAGTGAAGGATGCAAAGAATAAGATTGAAGCCTTGCAATGATTAGTTGGAGCTTTGAAATGATATAATTGAGAGATCTTGGAACTCCGGGAAAGTATGAAGCACTTCAACCGAGAATTTGCTCATCATGAACAAACTCCGGAAGAATTAATCCATCACCTGGATGAAGAAAGAATAAGAATTACATTATGCTTATTGAGGGAGTCCTGGATTAGGGGGTGTTTGGGTAGCCGGACTATACCTTCAGCCGGACTCCAGGACTATGAAGATACAAGATTGAAGACTTCGCCCCGTGTCCGGATGGGACTTTCCTTGGCGTGGAAGGCAAGCTTGGCGATGCGGATATTCAAGATCTCCTACCATTGTAACCGACTCAATGTAACCCTAACCCTATCCGGTGTCTATATAGAACGGAGGGTTGTAGTCCGTAGGCAATCAACTCCATATACAACAATCATACCATAGGCTAGCTTCTAGGGTTTAGCCTTCTTGATCTCGTGGTAGATCTACTCTTGTACTACCCATATCATCAATATTAATCAAGCAGGACGTAGGGTTTTACCTCCATCAAGAGGGCCCGAACCTGGGTAAAACATCGTGTTCCCTGCCTCCTGTTACCATCCGGCCTAGACGCACAGTTCGGGACCCCCTACCCGAGATCCGCCGGTTTTAACACTGACATTGGTGCTTTCATTGAGAGTTCCTCTGTGTCGTCACCTTTAGGCCCGATGGCTCCTTTGATCATCAACAGCGATGTGGTCCAGGGTGAGACTTTTCTCCCCGGGCAGTTCTTCGTCTTCGGCGGCTTCGCTCTGCGGGCCAATTCGCTTGGCCACCTGGAGCAGATCGAAAGCTACGCCCCTGGCCATCAAGTCAGGTTTGGAAGCTTAAACTACACGGCTGACATCCACGGAGGCTTGATCTTCGATGGGTTCGATCCACGGCCAAGCGCGCTGCACTATCTCGAGGGGCATGATCTAGGTCTACCTCCGGACAGTGTCCTGGAGGCCGCACACGCATCGGTTCCGACCCCTAACTCGGAGCCCATGGCGCCAATCGAGGATGAGCGGTTGGACGTCACCTTGGGGGCTGCGATCTCAAAGGCGATCGACCCGAACGCTAGCCCCGCACTCTGCATGATCCGGGACTCCGAGGATCCGGACTCCTTTCCGAACTCCGAACCCCCCGCGCCCCTGCCGATCAAATCCGATTGGGCGCCAATAATGGAGTTCACCGCCGCAGACATCTTTCAGCACTCGCCTTTTGGCGACATCCTGAATTCTCTTAAGTCTCTCTCTTTATCAGGAGAGCCCTGGCCGGATTACGATCAGCGAGGGTGGGATATGGACGATGAAGAAATTCAAAGCTCACCCACCACCCACTTGGTAGCCACTGTCGACAATTTAAACGACGTGCTCAACTTCGACTCCGGAGACATCGACAGCATGGATGACGATACAGGAGATACCGACGAGCCAACACCCATAGGGCATTGGACAGCCACCTCATCTCACGATGTGTACATGGTGGATACCCCTAAAGGAAGCGACAACGAGGAAAAAGGGAATGGAACGGGAGATCGACCCCCCGAAAAGCAATCAAAGCGTCGGCGTAAACGCCGACCCAAGCCCCGCCTCGATAAAAACCCAGCCATAGAGCAGGACGAGCCGGTAGACGACGAGCAGGACTTAGAGCAACCGTCCGAACAAGGCAACACGGATAGAGAAACCGAACATCCCTCCTCCGACGAAAACGGCATTCCGGACGACCTCACGCCGGATAAACCTATGGAGCAGAAGAATCTCCACGAGAGGCTCGTTGCAACTGCACGCAGCCTAAAAAAGCATAAGTGGAAGCTAAAAACAGCGGAAGATGCACTCCTGATTAGATGGAGCAAAGTAATCAATACCGCAGATAAATACGGCGACAGTCGTCGCACTAAAAGCTATCCGAAAAGAAAGCTACTGCCTGAATTCGACGAAGAGGCCCTAGAGCCCTCGCATTAAAAAAATGAGAAAGCCACACGGTCGGATAGACGACCCCATAAAGCGGCAAGCGGCGCCGCACTTAAATTGGCATGCGACCCACTTAAGGATTCACATCATGGCCCAGTCAGGTCCATGTATGGGCCAAGAAAGCAAGCTCTCGTAAGCAATGCTATGAAGCAATCATCAGAGTCCGGCACACCCAAATACAGGGGCGCCGCACACCCCCTATGTTTCACCGATGAGGTCCTGGACTATGAATTTCCAGAGGGATTCAAACCCGTAAACATAGAGGCATATGATGGAACAACAGACCCTGGAGTTTGGATCGAGGATTATATCCTCCACATACACATGGCTAGAGGAGATGATCTCCACGCCATAAAATATTTACCCCTTAAGCTTAAAGGGCCAGCCCGGCATTGGCTTAAAAGCCTTCCTGAAAACACAATTGGAAGCTGGGAAGAGCTCGAGGATGCTTTCCGAGCAAACTCTCAAGGGACCTATGTCCGCCCTCCGGATGCAGACGTTCTTAGTCACATAACTCAACAGCCCGGAGAATCAGCTCGGCAGTTCTGGAATAGATTCCTCACTAAAAAGAATCAGATAGTTGACTGTCCGGACGCCCAAGCCTTAGCAGCTTTCAGGCATAACGTCCGAGACAAATGGCTCGCCAGACACCTCAGCCAAGAAAAGCCAAGAACAATGGCCGCACTAACAAGCCTCATGACCCGCTTTTGTGCAGGGGAGGATAGCTGGTTGGCAAGGTGCAGCCCCAGCGACCCAAGTACATCCGAAAATAGGGATGGAAATGGAAAACCGCGACGCAACAAGGACCGTCGCTGGACTAAGGAAAAAAGTCCGAAGAGCATGGCAGTCAATGCCGGATTCAAAGGCTCACGACAAAATCAGGCAAAATCGCCCCCCAGGATAACAGAGACAATCCATCCAACCTAAATAAAATCCTGGACAGGACATGCCAGATACACAGTACTCCCGGGAAGCCTGCTAACCATACCCACAGAGACTGTTGGGTTTTCAAACAATCCGGCAGACTCAATGCCGAACACAAGGGGCTCGACACACCAAGCGAAGACGAGGACGAACCCCAAAAGTAGAGCACCAGGAAACAAAAGAACTTCCCACAAGAAGTAAAAACAGTGAACTCACTTCACATAACAAAACATGCGGCGCCCGTAAAGGCACGCACCACACGGCCCATCCCCAAAGGGTCCTGCCACTGGTTGTCAAAACCGATCATCTTCGATCAGCAAGATTATTCTAGAAATATCAAGAATGCAGGCTGGACTGCCTTGATACTCGATCCAATAATTAGCGGACTCCAGTTTTCAAATGTCCTTATGGACGGCGGCAGTGGACTAAACCTGATATATCAGGATACAATCCAGCACATGGGGATAAACCCAGCAAGCATCCGCCGCAGTAAAACCTCCTTTCAAGGGGTAATACCTGGTCCGGACACCCATTGTATGGGTTTTCTACGGCTCGAAGTCATATTCGGCTCTGCCGATAACTTCCGCCGCGAAAAGCTGACCTTCCGTATCGTCCCGTTCTCAAGTCGCTATGAAGCACTGCTAGGACGCGAAGCTTTCGCTCGCTTTAACGCAATACCGTATTATGCATCTCTTACGCTTAAGATGCCCAGTCCACGAGGCATCATCTCTTTGAAGGGGAAGCACTAAAGTGCGCCTCCCCAAGCGGAGGACTATGCGGCCGCTTTGACAGCCCCACAGCAAAATGGCCTCACCGGCCAAAAAACTTTGAAATAGGTCATTCAAGACCACGAACGCGGATAGACGAGTTCGGTGCAAAATCATCATTGATGCAGGCTTAGTGGCCATATACCCCCGCACTAGGGGCTCCACGCATATACAATAAGAGACAATAAAGCTCAATCTTATATATTTTACTTTATACTTTGTTTATTTTAAACTTTTTCGTCACGACCCATTTTCAACTCAGTTCCTCTCTTTTACAGATGAACGTCGTGCGGCGCCTGTCCAGGATACGGCACAACGGAGACACAGGCGCAGACGTGCAGTAGGGACCCGTCCTAAAGGATTCTTTTTAGATTAAGACCATGCGTAAACCTTTTTTACTGTCTCTTGTTGCTACACATCCCCTGGTTTTTTCTGATATAACCAAGGAGGAGGCTGGCGTCTTGGCATGTGGCCACGTCAGAATTTTTGCACGTACCTGGACACTAGGGGCTTTTTAAATAAAGAGTGTTGTTTCGCCCGCACTCATAAAGACCAAACACCTTAGGGAGTGTTCGGCGTCACGAGTTTTGGCATTATATGCATCAGCTGCGAATCATGTCTTTGGTCAAATGTTGGGTTGCCCGGCTCCTGAATTCGGCTACCTTATGTTCCGCTCTATCGGCTAAGGTAGCACCAGGAGAACTACTGCGATTGTGCCCCGGTTCGGCCGGGCGAGCACCTCAGTAGAGAAAGCCGAAAACTGACTGTCATGATGTAGCGTGAGACTGGTCAGCCACTCGAGGACCTATCGGAATCTATCGGATTCCTCCGCTTTAACGAAGGGCCGCTTCCCGGTCAGGCACATACGCGCCCCGAACTCAGACGAGCGCAGTCGCCACCAAGGGGCTACCTAAATAGTCTCACTGTCAAGCTCCTATGGCTAAGTGAAAGTGTTAAAGCATTATAGTCCGGTTGCCTGGCCCGCTGCGCTATCACCTCCTTTGTAGGACCAAGACATTGGGTTAAGTGTGCAAATGCGTCTTCTGCGAGCACCCCTGCACTATGTGCGTGGGGGCTGAAGCCAACGACTGCCATCTTTCAGATTTTGTATATATATATATATCTTAAAACGGCCGCACCGGAGGTGTTCCCAATACTTGAAGGCACAAGTATAAAAAAGGCCACTACAGTTTATCAAAATATTACTTTATAATTACATATGCTATCATAACATAGCATCTTTCGAGCACTGCGTCTCTATTACACGAGCGCCTTCAAGAACTTCCTGAAAATAGTGCTCGGAGGGTACTCGGCTTTTGTCCGAATCTCGGGACGCAACAACGGTGGTCTCCATCTCTGCCCAGTATGTCTTAACACGGGCAAGAGCCATCCTAGCGCCCTCTATGCATGCTGACCTCTTCATTGCATTTATACGCGGCACCCCATCAAGGAATTGCTGCACTAAGCTGAAATAACTCTTCGGCTCCGATCACCCCGGCCACAGGTGACCCATGACGTACTTCATGGCGAGTCTGGACAACCTATTCAGTTCGGCCCATTGAGACAAACAATCATCCACTGCCAGTGGACGCTCTGGATTGTGAAACTGCAACCAGAAAAGCTTTTCGACTTCGTGATCTTTCTGATCTCGAAAGTGTTCGGTCGCATCGGCAGCACTCGCTGCCAAGTCCATATAGGTATCCTCCACACTCCACATCCGGTCCAACGGAGCAAACTTCGGACCGCAAAATTTCCTTTGCAGCATAAAGGGCTTTGCAGCCGCAATCTGTTCGGCCTTACGCAGCTCCTCCTTCGCAGCTCTCATCGCAGAGCGCGCGTCCTTGGCATTGGCAATGGCCTTCTCTAAGTCCGTCTGTTTTACCTGGTCTTCTTTTTCAAGAAGTCTGCAACGGTATGTAGCACTTTTTAACTTTTCGGCCATCTCGGCCATCTCTTCCTTGCTTCGGCAATAAGCAGCCTGTTCGGCTCTCAGCTCTTCAAGGGCTTTCTTGGCGGCCGCATCACTTTCTTTGGCTTGTTCTTTAGCACGGGCAAGTTTTGCCCTAAGACTCTCCACGACGGCCGCACCATCTGCGTCAAGCACACACATTGTAAGACATAGGCATCAAACTGTTCTTACCTGATGCCGCCCGAGGAATTACATACCCTGAGCCTCATCAAGCCGCTTGTTGACAAGCGTGATGTCGGCATCTGCCGCGTCCAGTTGCCGCTTTAGTTCAGCAAAATCGTCAGTTCGGCTCGATTCCGGACACCCTGTCGCCTACATTCAAAGGCGACATCTTAGACCTGGGATTATGATCCTCTGTGTGCCGTCATTTCTTGACGACGCGCAGAGTCTCAGGGGCTACTATCTACACAGGGTGCATCTTATTCATGCGCAACTGCCAAAAGTGTACATTATCTAATGTACCTCGAAACCCGTCAGTAAACTTTTGACGGCCTCATGCAAACCGCTCTCTGCGGATGAAATCCTTTCAATCACCGTGCCCATCAATGCACGGTGCTCCTCTGAGATAGAAGCTCGCCCCAGCAGAATCTTTAGCTCCTCCGGCCGAGCACCAGACGGTGCCGGGCTCGTCCCATGACCTCTTTCGAAGGCCGGACGCGGATAACCTCGGGGGGGGCACATAGCTATCTTCCGCCCCTGCCAGATTCGAAGAAACCCTCCGCGATGACACCTCAGGGTCGCCTGCCTCGCTAGGCGGCACGGCAGGGGGAGGCGTCCCACTCTCCATCATCTCCGGAAGGAGATCCCCCGAAGACGAGCTCTGTTGAGAAGGGCTGAGGTCCAAGCTACAAGGTAAAAGTTTGGTTAATCTTCTCAGATATAAATCAAGGATTTCCCTCATCCGTCAAAAGGAAAATCTTTCTCTACTTACGGCTCGCTGGAGGGCTGATCCCCTTGAGGGCATAGTCCGGCCGAGGAACTCCCTGGCGTCAGACCCTCTAACGAGGATTTTCAACCCTGCTTCGAGGCCATGGTCTCCGGGTCGTCAGAGGCGGCTCTCTTCTTCCCCTTAGGAGAGGAATTGTCGGTTCCTCCCTTCGAAGCAGCCTCCTTCGAGGAGGCCATAGTTTCCTTGTCCTCCCCCTTGCTTCCCTCCAAAGGCATTATCTCCAGCATCCTGACCAGCACGGGATCCGGCCTAGTTTCGGGAAGGGGAGCCGGACACCTGATCAGCTTTGCCTTCGCTATCCACTCCTGTTTAAAAGGACAACTCTTTTAGGGGCAAGTTTATGACAATCATACGGATAGAAGGTCCGGGCACAAGGTTGCTTACTTGAGTATCCGGGCGATTGCAGTTTAGGCCTACGTCCTCGGTTAAATCCGGACACATCTCTTGTGATCCGAAGAACAGTTTATACATCTCCGCGGGCGTTGCGCCCATGAAGTTCTGGAGAGCTTGCGGTCCCTCTGGATTAAACTCCCACAGGCGAAGGGGGCGACGTTTGCCGGGCAATATTCGGCGAATCAGCATGACCTGCGTCACCTTAACCAGGCTGAGGTCTCCTTCCAAGAGATCCTTAATTCGGCCCTGTAACAAGGGCACGTCTTTGGGCAAACCCCAATCTAACCCTCTGTTGACCCATGACGCTAGCCGTGGTGGGGGACCCGAGCGAAAGGCAGGAGGCGCCACCCATTTGGTACTTCGGGGAGCGGTGATATAAAACCACTCTCGTTGCCACAAGCCTAGCTCCTCTTGAAAAGAGCCCTCGGGCCATGGAGCATCAGCATTTTTGCTTATAACAGCGCCTCCGCACTCTGCGTGCCGTCCCTTGATCATCTTCGGCACCACTTTGCAGATCTTGAGCCATAGTCCGAAGTGAGGGGTAACACGGAGGAACGCTTCGCATACAATGATAAACGAGGAGATATGGAGGATGGACTCCGAAGCTAAGTCGTGGAATTCTAGCCCGTAATAAAACAGCAGTCCCCTCACAAAGGGATCCATCGGAAATCCTAACCCCTGAAGGAAGTGAGACATGAACACTACGCTCTCATCGGGCTGGGGACTGGGGATAGCCTGCTTTTGAGCAGGCAACCTATGCGAAATTTCAGCAGTCAAGAACTTAGCCTCCCTCAACTTTAGCACGTCCTCCTCCGTTACAGAGGAGGGCATCCATCGGCCCTGAAGCTCGGAACCGGACATTGTCGAAGGTCCGAGGCGCCTGGAATCTGGAGCCTAGGGTGTTGGAACTCGAGGCGACGGGCGAACCTGTTTTGGGATTGGAGAAAAGGAGTAAGGCCCTAGTCTCTTTATAAGAGGTTGAATACCAGGAGCCCTCCTCGTAACCGTTTGGGACTCGCCTTTAATCGAGAAAACATGCTAACGGGCACGATTGGGTTACCCACGTCCGTATTGATGAGGATCCCGTAAAAGGGGGGTACAAAATCTCTGCTTTGACAAGACGTGCCAAGGAAACCGCCTCGCAAAACACGCTGAGGTGGAAAAGTGAAAACGATTCAAGGACTTAGCCATAGTGTGATGACGCACTGCGGAATACGTCAGCAGATTTGATTTGTGTTAATATTATTCTCTCTATGGCAATATGTGGAAGCTTATTTTGCAGAGCCAGACACTACTCTTGGTGTTTACAATCTTCTATGAAGGACTTGGAGGAGGAACCTGCCTTGCAATGCCGAAGACAATTTGCGCGCCGAACTCGTCGTCATTGAAGCTTGGTTCAGGGGCTACCGAGGGAGTCCTGGATTAGGGGGTGTTCAGGTAGCCGGACTAAACCTTCAGCCGGACTCCAGGACTATGAAGATACAAGATTGAAGACTTCGTCCCGTGTCCGGATGGGACTTTTCTTGGCGTGGAAGGCAAGCTTGGCGATGCGGATATTGAAGATCTCCTACCATTGTAACCGACTCTATGTAACCCTAACCCTATCCGGTGTCTATATAAACCGGAGGGTTGTAGTCCGTAGGCAATCAACTCCATATACAACAATCATACCATAGGCTAGCTTCTAGGTTTTAGCCTTCTTGATCTTGTGGTAGATCTACTCTTGTACTACCCATATCATCAATATTAATCAAGCAGGACGTAGGGTTTTACCTCCATCAAGAGGGCCCGAACCTGGGTAAAACATCGTGTTCCCTGCCTCCTGTTACCATCCGGTCTAGACGGACAGTTCGGGACCCCCTACCCGAGATCCGCTAGTTTTGACACCGACACTTATCCTTCACCAATTTAAATTTATGACAAGCAATGGATTTGGCATACTACTTATTCTCGTAGAAAGGATTAAAGAGATATAACATAAACTTGAGGAAGGTCTTCAACGATCCGTTGGCAGGATTTGGAAAGAACGAATGAATCTATATGATAACGAAGGAAGAGAACTCTTGAACGAACCACTATAAGAATTGAAAATGAATGAAGAAAAGATAAAGAAACACTGGGAAGAATTAGAAACGACTGAAAATACTTGAGGGAATTTAGATACAAGAGAATGAAGAGATCACGAGCTGATTATATAATACTTTAATGATGCACCGGTATGATTTGGAGAACGAGAGCTGAAAGCTGGAATGAATAATTTTGAGATGATGGGCTATGGAGAATCAATCTGAAAAGACACTTGAGTTGCTCCGTATGGGTGAAAAGAATTCTCACAATCAAAAACAATTTTGAAAGGATGGCATCAAGCTAGAACCATGAATCTTCAAGAGAACAGATATGATTGAAGAGAAACTCTTCTTCGATCTTCAAATCCGAGAATGACGATGAGAACACCATCAAGAATTGTTTAGACACTCCGGGAGAATCAAAAGCGAAGAGGTTGAGCCAACGATGAAAAGAATTTGACCGATCTTGGAGAAATACATATGACTGATGATAATTCATTCTTATGTCAAACTTTGAAATGAATTTGAGAATAACTCCGGAAAAAGACGAGTCAGGTAAGATCCTGGGAAAAGACCTGTGGGTTAGGGCCCACTCAAAAGATACACCGTTGAACGATTTAAAAGAGAGATTGCACCGGTTGAATTAAATAGCTTGAATGAGATAACAACCTCGAAATAGGTTGAACGGATCTTGAATGAAAAGATGAGTCTTCTGAGATATCTTCAGCGCTCCAGATAACATGAATAGCAAGAGGTGGATGATTAAGAGATGCACCGACATGAGAAAGCATTTGAAACGAGGAAGGTATATGATCAAGAAAGCTTGACTTGAATCCACCGGAGAAGAAAAAAATGAAGAATTATAAACTCAAAGCTTCCTTAGTATCTTCCTAAGAATCACTGGATAAGAACCTTGATGGAAAAGAATGAAGAAACTTCACATCAATAAAAGGATACTTGAATAAGAAATCTGATTCCTTGAAGGAAAAGGGTGGGAGGGCGGGAAAACAAAGGAAGCTTGGAACGGATGAAACGAACACCGTTGGGAAAAACTTAGGGGGTGATCTTGTGAATGTTGAAATGATCGGATCCACTTGAAGAGAAGCACACCAGTTGAGCAGAAATTGAGATGAAAAACTTGATGATTAAGAAGGATTAGTATTCACATAGGAATATGAGAACACCGCTTAGGAAAGGTATGGAATCAACAATTGACTTCAAAGCAACTCGAATACCACAAAAAAAACAAAACAAGGATTAGCTTGCAGAATAAGACGGAACAAACATATGATAGATCCCATATCGTATCATGTGTTTGTTGGAAAGATATCCTAGGAGCTACTTGAATTCCCACTTATAAACTCCCGAAACTTTCTGGTTATGCAATCAGGTGTTCGGGATACAGGGGAAGCATAATATCTCACCCAAAACTAGCAAATCCTACATCCAGCTGTATCCATCTTTCAACACATAACCAAGAAACCTTCAGAAATCATTTACCTCAACCTTCGAAAAGCATCCATTATACGAGTTATGGCAATACTCCCGAACTCCCGCCCCAGTACTGGGTGGCGTCGAGGTTATCTCACCAACAACCGCATAAAAGAGATTTTCGATGTCGGCGAACTCAGGTATTCCAGAACTGCAACGATAAAATTGTGACAACAACACCTCGGAGCTCAACTCCCCGGGACAGTGCCACAACCCCTAAATGTCAGGAGGCACCAAGAACAATGTTCTCGTCACAAAACCATCGGAACGATTCCAAGATACCCGCGTGATCCTAAAAACATTTCGTGAAATTTGAGGAGAGAAGAGTCAAAACTTCTAGGTCAGGAGGCCTCACCAGAGTGACGAAGGGACTGGGGAGTAAAAAGAATCCTACTCTCCGATATATATATAATCCTAAGACTCAAAACATTTTGTTCTAGACTCAACAACATCAGCGATTCGATCAAGCAGGGGCTCCTAAGTCGGGGAAGGCTCTGATATCAACTTGTCAAACCCAGAATGCGGTTATATCTCCCACGTGTTGGGGCACGACTTAGAGGCATAACCGCATGGTAGGTTTGTCGCAAGAGGGGTAATCTTCACACATCCCATGTACTGAATAAGAAAGGGATAAAGAGTTGGCTTACAATCGCCACTTCACACAAATACAAGTTAAACATACAGCATCCAAATTACAAACAAGGTCCGACTATGGAACCAGAATAGAAGAAGACAACCCCAAATACTAGATCCCCGATCGTCCCAACTGGGCTCCACTACTGATCAACTGGAAACAAAACAACACAACGAACACGAGATTCATCAAGCTCCCACTTGAGCTCGGCCGCGTCACCTGCACTGGGATCATCGGCAACTGCAACTATTTGGAAGTATCTGTGAGTCATGAGGACTCAGCAATCTCACACCCGCGAGATCAAGACTATTTAAGCTTATGGGTAGGATAGGGTAATGAGGTGGAGCTGCAGCAAGCACTAAGCATATATGGTGGCTAACATACGCAAATAAGTGAAGGAAATATGCCCTAGAGGCAATAATAAAGTTATTATTTATTTCCTTATTTCATGATAAATGTTTATTATTTATGCTAGAATTGTATTAACCGGAAACATAATACATGTGTGAATACATAGACAAACAGAGTGTCACTAGTATGCCTCTACTTGACTAGCTCGTCGAATCAAAGATGGTTAAGTTTCCTAGCCATAGACATGAGTTGTCATTTTATTAATGGGGTCACATCATTAGAGAATGATGTGATTGACTTGACCCATTCCGTTAGCATAGCACTTGATCGTTTAGTTTGTTACTATTGCTTTCTTCATGACTTATACGTATTTCTATGACTATGATATTATGCAACTCCCGTTTACCGGAGGAACACTTTGTGTGATACCAAATGTCACAACATAACTGGGTGATTATAAAGGTGCTCTACAGGTGTCTCCGAAGGTACTTGTTGGGTTGGCGTATTTCGAGATTAGGATTTGTCACTCCGATTGTCGGATAGGTATCTCTGGGCCCACTAGGTAATGCACATCACTCTAAGCCTTGCAAGCATTGCAACTAATCAGTTAGTTGCGGGATGATGTGTTACGGAACGAGTAAAGAGACTTTCCCCTAACGATATTGAACTAGGTATTGAGATACCGACGATCAAATCTCGGGCAAGTAACATACCGATGACAAAGGGAACAACGTATGTTGTTATGCGGTTTGACCGATAAAGATCATTGTAGAATATGTAGAAACCAATATGAGCATCCAGGTTCCGCTATTGGTTATTGACCGGAGACGTGTCTCGGTCATGTCTACATAGTTCTCGAACCCGTAGGGTCCACACGCTTAAAGTTCGATGACGGTTATATTATGAGTTTCTGTGTTTTGATGTACCAAAGGAGTTCGGAGTCCCAGATGAGATCGGGGACAGGACGAGGAGTCTCGAAATGGTCGAGACATATAGATCGATATATTGGACGACTATATTCGGACCTCGGAAAGGTTCCAAGTGATTCGGGTATTTTCGGGAGTACCGGGGAGTTACGAGAATTCGTATTGGGCCTTAATGGGCCATATGGGAAAGGAAAGAAAGGCCTCAAAGGGTGGCCGCATCCCTCCCCATGGGCTGGTCCGAACTGGACTAGGGAGGGGGGCGCCCCCTTCGTGCCTTCTCCTTTTCCCTTCCCTTTCCTTCCCTCCTACTCCTACTACTTGGAAAGGCTCCTAGTTCTACTGTGAAAGGGCGAATCCTACTCCCGGCGGGAGTAGGTCTCCCCTAGGGAGCGCCATAGAGAGGGTCGTCCCTCCCCCTCCTCCACTCCTTTATATACGGGGCCAGGGTGCACCCCAAAGACACAACAATTGATCTCTTGATCTCTTAGCCGTGTGTGGTGCCCCCTCCACCATAATCCACCTCGATCATATTGTAGCGATGCTTAGGAGAAGCCCTGCGTCAGTAGAACATCATCATCGTCACCACGCCGACGTGCTGATGAAACTCTCCCTCAACACTCGGCTGGATCGGAGTTTGAGGGACGTCATCGAGTTGAACGTGTGCAGAACTCGGAGGTGACGTGCGTTTGGTACTTGGTCGGTCGGATCGTGAAGACGTACGACTACATCAACTGCGTTGTGCTAACGCTTCCGCTTTCGGTCTACGAGGGTACGTGGACACACTCTCCCCACTCGTTGCTATGCATCACCATGATCTTGAGTGCATAGGATTTTTTTTGAAATTACTACGTTACCCAACAGTGGCATCCGAGCCAGGTTTTGGGCGTTGATCTAATATGCACGAGTAAAACACAAGTGAGTTGTGGGCAATATAAGTCATACTGCTTACCAGCATGTCACACTTTGGTTCGGCGGTATTGTTGGATGAAGCGGCCCGGACCGACATTACGCGTATGCTTACGCGAGACTGGTTTTACCGCCGTGCTATGCACACAGGTGACTAGCGGGTGTTAGTTTCTCCAACTTTAGTTGAACCGAGTGTGGCTACGCCCGGTCCTTGAGAAGGTTAAAACAACACTAACTTGACAAACTATCGTTGTGGTTTTGATGCGTAGGCAAGAACGGTTCTTGCTCAGCCCGTAGCAGCCACGTAAAACTTGCAACAACAAAGTAGAGGACGTCTAACTTGTTTTTGCAAGGCATGTTGTGATGTGATATGGTCAAGACGTGATGAGATATAAGTTGTTGTATAAGATGATCATGTTTTGTTGAAGTTATTGGCAACTGGCAGAAGCCTTATGGTTGTCTCTTTATTGCATAAGATGCAAGAGCCAAATAATTGATTTACTTTATCGCTATGCGATAGCAATAGTTGCAAGAGCAATAGTTGGCGAGACGACCATGTGACGACACATTGATATAGATCAAGATGATGGAGATCATTGTGTCATGCCGGTGATGATGGAAATCATGACAATGCTTTGGAGATGGAGATCAAAGGCACAAGATGATGATGGCCATATCATGTCACATATATTTTGATTGCATGTGATGTTTATCTTTTATACATCTTATTTTGCTTTGTTCGACGGTAGCTTTATAAGATGATCTCTCACTAAATTTCAAGATAAAAGTGTTCTTCCTGAGTATGCACCGTTGCCAAAGTTCATCGTGCCCAGACACCACGTGATGATCGGGTGTGATAAGCTCTACGTCCATCTACAACGGGTGCAAGCCAGTTTTTGCACACGCAGAATACTCAGGTTAAACTTGACGAGCCTACCATATGCAGATATGAGATCGGAACACTGAGACCGAAAGGTCGAGCATGAATCATATAGTAGATATGATCAACATAATGATGTTCACCATTGAAAGCTACTCCATTTCACGTGATGATCGGTTATGGTTTAGTTGATTTGGATCACGTGATCACTTAGATGATTAGAGGGACGTCTATCTAAGTGGGAGTTCTTAAGTAATATGATTAATTGAACTTTAATTTATCATGAACTTAGTCCTGGTAGTATTAGCATATCTATGTTGTAGATCAATAGCTCGCGATGTTGCTCCCTGTTTAATTTTTATATGTTCGTAGAGAAAACTAAGTTGAAAAATGTTAGTAGCAATGATGCGGATTGGATCCATGATCTGAGGATTATCCTCAGTGCTGCACAGAAGAATTATGTCCTTGATGCACTGCTAGGTGACAGACCTATTGCAGGAGTAGATGCAGACGTTTTGAACATTTGGCTAGCTCAATATGATGACTACTTGATAGTTTAGTGCACCATGCTTAACGGCTTAGAATCGGGACTTCAAAGACATTTTGAACGTCATGGAACATATGAGATGTTCCAGGAGTTGAAGTTAGTATTTCAAGAAAATACCCGAGTTGAGAGATATGAAGTCTCCAACAAGTTCTATAGCTAAAAGATGGAGGAGAATAGCTCAAGCAGTGAGCATGTGCTCAGATTGTCTGGGTACTACAATCGCTTGATCAAGTGGGAGTTAATCTTCTAGAGAAAATAGTGATTGATAAAATTCTCTAGTCACCATCACCAAGTTAGTAGAACTTCGTGATGAACTATAATATGCAAGGGATAACTAAAACAATCCCCAAGCTCTTCGTGATGCTGAAATCAACAAAGGTAGAAATCAAGAAAAGCATCAAGTGTTGATGGTAAACAAAACCAGTAGTTTCAAGTAAAGGGACAAAGGGAAGAAAGGGGAACTTCAAGAAGAACGGCAAGCAAGTTGCTGCTCAAGTGAAAAACCCAAGTCTGGACCTAAGCCTGAAACTGAGTGCTTCTACTGCACAGGGACTGGTCACTGGAAGCGGAACTACCCCAAGTAATTGGCAGATAAGAAGGATGGCAAAGTGAACATAGGTATATTTGATATACATGTTATTGATGTGTACTTTACTAGTGTTTATAGCATACCCTCAGTATTTGATACTAGTTCAGTTGCTAAGAATAGTAACTCGAAACAGGAGTTGTAGAATGAACACAGACTAGTTAAGGGTGAAGTGACGATGTGTATTGGAAATGGTTCCAAGATTGATATGATCATCATCGCACACTCCCTATACTTTCGGGATTAGTGTTAAACCTAAAATAAATGTTATTTAGTGTTTGCGTTGAGCATAAATATGATTGGATCATGTTTATTGCAATATGGTTATTCATGTAAGTTAGAGAATAATTGTTGTTCTGTTTACATGAATAAAACCTTCTATGGTCATACACCCAATGAAAATGGTTTGTTGGATCTCGATCGTGGTGATACAGATTTTCATAATATTGAAGCCAAAAGATGCAAAGTTAATAATGATAGTGCAACTTATTTGTGGCAATGCCGTTTAGGTCATATTGGTGTAAAGCGCATGAAGAAAATCCATGCTGATGGGCTTTTGGAATCACTTGATTATGAACCAGTTGATGCTTGCGAACCATGCCTCATGGGCAATATGACTAAGACTCTGTTCTCCGGAACAATGGAGCGAGCAAAAGATTTGTTGGAAATCATACATACTGATGTATGTGGTCCGATAAATATTGAGGCTCGCGGCAGGTATCATTATTTTCTGATCTTCACAGATGATTTGAGCAGATATGAGTATATCTACTTGATGAAACACAAGTCTAAAACATTTGAAAAGTTCAAAGAATTTCAGAGTGAAGTGGAGAATCATCGTAACAAAAATAAAAGTTTCTACAATATGATTTCAGAAGTAAAATATTTAAGTTATGAGTTTGGCCTTCAGTTAAAACAATGCGAAATAGTTTCACTACTCACGCCACCTGGAACACCACAGTGTAATGGTGTGTCTGAACGTCGTAACCGTACTTTATTAGATATGGTGCGATCTATGACGTCTCTTACTGATTTACCGCTATCATTTTGGGGTTATGCATTAGAGACAGCTACATTCACATTAAATAGGGGACCATCTAAATCCGTTGAGACGACACCGTATGAACTATGGTTTGGCAAGAAACCTAAGCTGTCGTTTCTTAAAGTTTGAGGTTGCAATGCTTATGTGAAAAAGTTTCAACCTGATAAGCTCAAACCCAAATTGGAGAAGTGTGTCTTCATAGGATACCCAAAAGAAAATGTTGGGTACACCTTCTATCACAGATCCGAAGGCAAGATAGTCATTGCTGAGAATGGATCCTTTCTAGAGAAGGAGTTTCTCTCGAAAGAAGTGAGTGGTAGGAAAGTAGAACTTGATGAGATAACTGTACCTGCTCCCTTATTGGAAAGTAGTTCATCACAAAAATTTGTTCCTGTGACTACTACACCAATTAGTAAGGAAGCTAATGATGATGATCATGTAACTTCAGATCAAGTTACTACCGAAACCTCATAGGTAAACCAGAGTGAGATTCGCACCAGAGTGGTACGGTAATCCTGTTCTGGAGGTCATGTTACTTGACCATGACGAGCCTACGAACCATGAGGAAGCGATGATGAGCCCAGATTCCGCGAAATGGCTTGAGGCCATGAAATCTAAGATGAGATCCATGTATGAGAACAAAGTATGGACTTTGATTGACTTGCCCAATGATCGGCGAGCCATTGAGATTAAATGGATCTTCAAGAGGAAGACGGACGCTGATAGTAGTGTTACTATCTACAAAGCTAGAAATGTCGTAAAAAGGTTTTCGACAAGTTCAAGGTGTTGACTATGATGAGAGTTTCTCACTCGTATCTATGCTTAAGTCTATCCGAATCATGTTAGCAATTGCCGCATTTTATGAAATCTGGCAAATGGATAAACAAAACTGCATTCCTTAATGAATTTATTAAAGAAGAGTTTTATATGATGCAACCAGAAGGTTTTGTCAATCCTAAAAGTGCTAACAAAATATGCAAGCTCTAGCGATCCATCTATGGACTGGTGCAAGCATCTCGAAGTTGGAATATACGCTTTGATAAGTTGATAAAAGCATATAGTTTATACAGACTTGCGGTGAAGCCTGTATTTACAAGAAAAGTGATTGGGAGCACTACAGCATTTCTGATAAGTATATGTGAATGACATATTGTTGACCGGAGATAATGTAGAATTATTCAGCAAAGCATAAAGGAATGTTTGAAAGGAGTTTTTTTCAAAGAAATATCTCGATGAAGCTACTTACATATTGAGCATCAAGATCTATAGAGATAGATCAAGACGCTTGATAAGTTTTTTCAATGAGTACATACCTTGACAAGATTTTGAAGTAGCTCAAAATGGAACAGTCAAAGAAGGAGTTCTTTCCTGTGTTAAAAGGTGTGAAGTTGAGTAAGACTCAAAACTCGACCACGGCAGAAGATAGAGAGAGAATGAAAGTCATTCCCTATGCCTCAGCCATAGGTTCTATAAAGTATGCCATGTTGTGTACTAGACCTATTGTATACCCTGCCCTGAGTTTGGCAAGGGAGTACAATAGTGATCTAGGAGTAGATCACTAGACATTGGTCAAAATTATCCTTAGTGGAATAAGGATATGTTTCTCGATTATGGAGGTGACAAAAGGTTCATCATAAAGGGTTACGTCGATGCAAGTTTTGACAGTGATCCAGATGACTCAAAGTCTCAATCTAGATACATATTGAAAGTGGGAGTAATTAGCTACAGTAGCTCCGTGCAGAGCATTGTTGACATAGAAATTTGCAAAATACATACGGATCTGAATGTAGCAGATCCGTTGACTAAACTTCCCTCACAAGCAAAACATGATCACACCTTAGTACTCTTTGGGTATTAATCACATAGCGATGTGAACTAGATTATTGACTAGTAAACCCTTTGGGTGTTGGTCACATGACGATGTGAACTATGGGTGTTAATCACATGGTGATGTGAATTATTGATGTTAAATCACATGGCGATGTGAACTAGATTATTGACTCTAGTGCAAGTGGGAGACTGGAGGAAATATGCCCTAGAGGCAATAATAAAGTTATTATTTATTTCCTTATTTCATGATAAATGTTTATTATTTATGCTAGAATTGTATTAACCGGAAACATAATACATGTGTGAATACATAGGCAAACAGAGTGTCACTAGTATGCCTCTACTTGACTAGCTCGTTGAATCAAAGATGGTTAAGTTTCCTAGCCATAGACATGAGTTGTCATTTGATTAACGGGGTCACATCATTAGAGAATGATGTGATTGACTTGACCCATTCCGTTAGCATAGCACTTGATCGTTTAGTTTGTTGCTATTGCTTTCTTCATGACTTATACATGTTTCTATGACTATGAGATTATGCAACTCCCGTTTACCGGAGGAACACTTTGTGTGCTACCAAATGTCACAACATAACTGGGTGATTATAAAGGTGCTCTACAGGTGTCTCCGAAGGTACTTGTTGGGTTGGCGTATTTCGAGATTAGGATTTGTCACTCCGATTGTCGGAGAGGTATCTCTGGGCCCACTCGGTAATGCACATCACTATAAGCCTTGCAAGCATTGCAACTAATGAGTTAGTTGCGGGATGATGTGTTACGGAATGAGTAAAGAGACTTGCCGGTAACGAGATTGAACTAGGTATTGAGATACCGACGATCGAATCTTGGGCAAGTAACATACCGATGACAAAGGGAACAATGTATGTTGTTATGCGGTTTGACCGATAAAGATCTTCGTAGAATATGTAGGAGCCAATATGAGCATGCAGGTTCCGGTATTGGTTATTGACCGGAGACGTGTCTCGGTCATGTCTACATAGTTCTCGAACCCGTAGGGTCCGCACGCTTAAAGTTCGATGACGGTTATATTATGAGTTTATGTGTTTTGATGTACCAAAGGAGTTCGGAGTCCCAGATGAGATCGGGGACATGACGAGGAGTTTCGAAATGGTCGATACGTAAAGATCGATATATTGGACGACTATATTCGGACATCGGAAAGGTTCCGAGTGATTCGGGTATTTTCGGGAGTACCAGAGAGTTACGGGAATTCGTATTGGGCCTTAATGGGCCATACGGGAAAGGAGAGAAAGGCCTCAAAGGGTGGCCACACCCCTCCCCATGGGCTGGTCCGAATTGGACTAGGGAGGGGGGCGCCCCCTTCCTTCCTTCTCCTTTTCCCTTCCCTTTCCTTCAATCCTACTCCTACTACTTGGAAGGGCTCCTAGTTCTACTAGGAAAGGGGGAATCCTACTCCCGGTGGGAGTAGGACTCCCCTAGGGCGCGCCATAGAGAGGGTCGGCCCTCCCCCTCCTCCACTCCTTTATATACGGGGGCAGTGGGGCACCCCAAAGACACAACAATTGATCACTTGATCTCTTAGCCGTGTGCGGTGCCCCCCTCCACCATAATCCACCTCGATCATATCGTAGCGGTGCTTAGGCGAAGCCCTGCGTCAGTAGAACATCATCATCTTCACCACACCGTTGTGCTGACGAAACTCTCCCTCAACACTCAGCTGGATCGGAGTTCGAGGGACGTCATCGAGTTGAACGTGTGCAGAACTCGGAAGTGCCGTGCATTCGGTATTTGATCGATCGGATCATGAAGACGTACGACTACATCAACCGTGTTGTGCTAACGCTTCCACTTTCGATCTACGAGGGTACGTGGACACACTCTCCCCTCTCGTTGTTATGCATCACCATGGTCTTGAGTGCGCGTAGGATTTTTTTTGAAATTACTACGTTACCCAACAATAAGAGCGAGAAGAGAAGCAATGCAAGGGTCGTGAACTAGAAGTGATCCTGTAAGCTACTTACGTTCAAGCATAACACAAGACCGTGTTCACTTCCCGGACTCCGCCGAGAAGAGACCATCACGGTTACACACGCGGTTGATGCATTTTAATTAAGTCAAGTGTCAAGTTCTCTACAACTAGATATTAACAAATTCCCATCTACCACATAACCACGGGCACGACTTTCGAAAGTTCAAACCCTGCAGGGGTGTCCCAACTTAGCCCATCACAAGCTCTCATAGTCAATGAAGGATATTCCTTCTCCCAGGACAACCCGATCAGACTCGGAATCCCGGTTACAAGACATTTCGACAATGGTAAAACAAGACCAGCAAAGCCGCATGATGCGCCGACATCCTGATAGGAGCTGCACATATCTCATTCTCAGGGTAAGACATCCTACGAGTAAACGCAAACCTCAAGTTTCCCCGAGGTGGCCCCGCAGTCTACTCGGTTCGGACCAACACTTAGACAAGCACTAGCTCAAGGGGGGGTTTAAAATAAAGATGACCCTCGGGTTGGCTGACCCAAGGGAAGGGTAGGTGGTGGTGAGGCAAATGGTAAATCCAAGGATGGGCCTTGCTGGAGGACTTTTATTCAAAGAGAACTGTCAAGGGGTCACCATAACACCCAACCGTGTAAGGAACGCAAAATCAAGGAACATAACACCGGTACGACGGAAACTAGGGCGGCAAGAGTGGAACAAAACACCAGGCATAAGACCGAGCCTTCCACCCTTTACCAAGTATATAGATGCATTAATTAAATAAGAGATATTGTGATATCCCAACATAACCATGTTCCAACATGGAACAAACTTCATCTTCACCTGCAACTAGCAACGCTATAAGATGGGCTAAGCAAAGCGGTAACATAACCAAACAACAATTTGCTAGGAAAGGTGGGTTAGAGGCTTGACATGGCAATATAGGAGGCATGATATAGCAAGTGGTAGGTAGCGTGACATGGCGATAGAACGAACAACTAGCAAGCAAAGATAGAAGTGATTTCGAGGGTATGGTCATCTTGCCTGAGATCCCGCAAGGAAGAACGAGTCCATGAAGAAGACAAACGGACGTAGTCGAGCGAATCCTCACAACTCCGGAACAAAACCGAAGCTAATGCGAGAAGCGACCCGAAAAGAAGCAAGCAACATTATAAACAACCATCACATAAACATGGCATGATGCACAACCAAGTATGATGCATGTCCGGTTTAATGGAACATGGCATGGCAAAGTGCACAAGCAAAACCACAAGTTAAGTGGAGCTCAATATGCAATGAGTTGCATATTGATGAAACGCCACATGACTTATTTAGTTCACTCTCGTTTATGTACCCCAACAATATTAAATGTTATTAACATGGCAAGAGGTGAAACATAATAAAACGACCTATCTAGGCAAGTTTAAATGAGGCCGGAACAACAAACAACAAGTCCAGAAAATCCTCATATGCATATTATGAATTTGGTACTGTTCTATCCTAAAGCATATTTTAAATTTGTTAAACATGCAAGATGAGTGCACCATGTTAAACTAGGCATTTTTCTACCCCATTTACATATAAAGTTTGTTAAGTTTGGAGCTATGGTTATTTAGTTATGAAATAAAACATTTTAGCATGACAATATGGAAAATAAACACAAGCAACATTTTTAACATTTTTAACATGGATGAAAGTAGCATATTATGAAACTAGACAAAATTCTAAGCATTTTTCATATATGGTTTATTTAAATCTGATGCATGGTTAATTAATTATTATATGCATGAACTCAAGGGGTTATTCTGAAAAACCACACTCTCCGGTTAATTAGCAAAAACACGGGACTGGGAAAAACATTATGCGGGCTACATCTGAACAGGAAGCCCAACAGAGGATGGGCCAGGGGCTGCTCACCCTGGGCCTTAGGTGACCTAGCTGCTTCTCTTAGTCCTGGGCGCCATGTTTGGCTTAGCATTATGCCCGATATCATCTACATCCCATTATATTTGAACGTTTAATAAAGGGTGCGGATTCCTCAAAAAAAAGGTGCATTCAAAGCGAGGCGAGGCAGGAGAACGAGCTGCTGCTCGTTACTGCAGAACAGTGATAGCAATAGGTTCAGGCGACAGGCGAACAAGAACTTGGCGCGGCGGCTGAGCGGGCGGCGGCTGGCGCTGTTAGATAATAACGAGATAAAAGAGACACAAGAGCACATGGATTTTTACGTGGAAACCCTTGCGGGAGAAAACCACGGACGCACGAAGGCGCAATCACTATGAGGAGGAGTATTACAAGCATGAGACGACAGACCGTCTTAGGTGCGACTACATGGGGTATATATGAGGGGCAACACATAGGAGTCCTTGTAGGACAAGTAAACGAGTTGTACTCGTACGCGTCGACGCCAACGCAAAAGCCCACACCGGTTGTACTACATCTAGTCCAACCCGGTACTAGAATTTGGATCACAATTTAACAATCTCCACCTTGAGCCAAATTCCCTCCAGTAGTCGAAGAAAGTGAATAACTCCATCCAAATCAGCATAAACACCTTGTGCGTCAAAGTCCATAGGACTAGTGAGAAATACCAACTAAGCCTGAGCAAAGCTCAAACTTATTGGTCGGAACTGGCTTTGTCATCATATCAGCTAGATTATCATGAGTACTTATCTTGCATACCTTCAAATCGCCTTCAGCAACAACATCTGGAATATAATGAAATCTGACATCAATGTGCTTTGTTCTCTCATGATACATTGGATTCTTTGTAAGATATATAGCACTTTGACTGTCACTAAATACGGTAGGGCAAGATGAGTCTCCACAAAGCTCAGTGTACAAACCTCTCAACTAGATAGCTTCTTTGCATGCCTCATAAATAGCCATATACTCAGCATCAGTAGTGGAACAAGCCACAATAGAGTGCAAAGTTGCTCTCCAACTTACAGCACAACCACCAATGGTGAAAACATAACATGTGAGTGATCTTCTCTTATCCAAATCACCAGCAAAATCAGAATCAACAAAACCAACAAGTCCATCTCTAGTTTTCCCAAACTGTAAATAAGCATTAGAAGTACCACACAGGTATCTGAAAATCCACTGAACTGCTTTCCAATGCTCCTTTCCAGGATTAGCCATGTATCTACTGACAACACTCAATGCATATGATAAATCAGGATGAGAACAAACCATGGCATACATAAGTGAACCAACTGCACTCGAATAGGGAACTCTAGACATGTACTCAATATATGCATCTGACTTAGGACATAAGGCTGATGATAATTTGAAGTGTGCAGCTAACGGAGTACTTACTGGCTTGGCATTATGCATATTAAAACGACGAAGAACTTTATCAATATATGCTCTCTGACTTAGATATACTTTCCAGATGGTCTATCTCTAGATATTTCCATGCCAAGTATTTTCTTTGCTGCACCCAAATCCTTCATCTTAAATTCATTAGTCAATTGCTTCTTTAGTTCATTAATATCTCACATACTCTTTGCAGCAATAAGCATATCATCAACATAAAGGAGCAAATAAATAGTTGAACCATTGACAGTTTTCAAATAAACACAACTATCATAATTAGACCTTTTGAAACCTTGAGAGAGCATAAAGGTGTCAAATCTCTTGTACCACTGTCTCGGGGATTGCTTCAATCCATAAAGAGATTTCTTTAACTTATAGACAAGCTTTTCTTTTCCAGGAATAACAAAACCTTCAGGTTGTTCCATATAAATATCCTCTTCTAATTCTCCATGTAAGAATGCAGTTTTAACATCCAATTGTTCAAGCTCAATATCATGCATGGAAACAATACTAAGTAAAGTGCGAATAGAGCTATGCTTCACAACAGGAGAAAATACTTCGTTATAGTCAATACCTGGAATCTGACTGTAACCTTTAGCAACTAACCTTGCTTTATATCGTGTATCATCATTAGGAGAAACACCTTCTTTCCTCTTGAAAACCCACTTGCAACGAATAGGTTTCTTCTCTCTAGGTAATCTTACTAAATCCCAAGTGCCATTCTTTTCCAGTGATTCCATCTCATCATGCATAGCAGTCATCCACTTATTACTATCACCAGAAATAATAGCCTCGGAATATGAAGAAGGCTCAGCATTACCTTCAATTTCTTCTGCAACAGATAAAGCAAAAGAAACAATATTGCACTCTTCAATTAACCTGTCAGGTTTATTAATGCCCCGTCTAACTCTGTCACGTGCAAGATTCCAACTGGGTGGAACAATAGGCTGATTTGGAGTGGGAGTGACATGATCATCATTAACGACGGGTTCATCATGTGCATCAACAATTTCATTACAAGATGTATCACCTGAATCAATAACATGCTCCACCTGAACAGTAGGCTGCTGAATAGGAGGCTGCTGTTCACTCTCAACAGGAACATTAGTAGATGAAACATCATGTAACATAGCAGATTCATTAAAGATAACATTTCTGCTAATAACGACCTACTGGGTTTCAGGATTCCATAATTTAAAACATTTAACACCAGCCTTATAACCAAGAAAGATGCACTTAACAGCCCTAGGCTCCAATTTTCCATTATCAACATGAGCATAAGCAGTGCAACCAAAAACTCTCAACTATGAATAATCAGCAGATGAACCAGACCATACCTCAATTGGAGTTTTCTTATTAAGAGCAATAGATGGTGAACGGTTAATGAGATAACAAGAAGTGGAAGCGGCCTCAGCCCAAAAACGCCTATGCAAACCTGCATTGGACAACATGCAACGGGCTCTGGAAATAATGGTCCTGTTCATGCACTCAGCAACACCGTTTTGTTGAGAAGTATAAGGAATGGTGTAATGTCTGACAATGCCTTCAGACTTGCAATAATTCTTAAATTGCTTAGAGCAGAATTCCATACCATTATCAGTGCGAAGTATTTTTACCTTCTTTTCAGTTTGTCTCTCAATCATAATCTTCCACTCCTTAAAAGCTGAGAATGCTTCATATTTATGCTTCAAGAAATAAGGCCATACTTTTCTCGAATAATCATCAATTATAGTCAGCATGTAACTAGCACCACCTAGTGAATTCTTGCGAGATGGTCCCCATAAATCAGAATGCACATAATCAAGAATACCTTCGCTTGTATGAGTCGAAGTGTTGAACTTCACCCTCTTGTGCTTGCCGAAGATACAATGCTCACAAAATTTTAATTTACCAGGTTCATATCCATCAAGAAGACCTCTCTTATTTAACTCTGCCAAACCAAGTTCACTCATATGTCCAAGATGCATATGCCAAAGGTTAGCAGCATCACAATCAGAATTCTTTGAAATAGCTGGAGTAGCGTTACCTGAAACGGTAGAACCTCGAAGGTAATAAAGAGCATTGGTCGAACTTAAATCACCTTTCATCACAGTAAGGGAACCTTTGGTGACATTCAAAACACTATCTCCACCTGAATACTTGTATCCCTTTGCATCAAGGGCACTCATAGAAATAAGATTTCTCTTCATCTTCGGAATATACCGAACATCTGTCAAAGTTCTGATTATGCCATCAAACATCTTGATTCGAATAGAACCTATGCCTTCAATCTTGCATGGTGAATTATCAAAACCCAAAACAGAACCAGCAGAAGTACTGGAATCAAAAGTATTAAACCAATCTCTATGTGGACACATATGAAAAGTGCACACAGTGTCAAGTACCCACTCATCATTGGTCTCAGCACATCCAGCAATAACGACAAGAGCATCATCGGGACTATCATCACGAGCAACGTTAGCAGAATTTTCACCTTGTTTGTTACCTTTCCTCTTTTCCTTGTTCTGCAACTTGAAACATTCTGAGATGTCATGCCCGTCTCTCTTGCAATATCTGCAATATTTCTTGTCTCTGGATTGCGACCAGCCCTGATGGCCGTTCTTACTTTTGCCTCTGTTTCCATTATTGGAGTTCTTCTCCTTTGTCCTGCCACGAACAGATAATCCCTCTGCTTGGGATGAACTTGAACCATCATGAGGCACCATTAGTTTCATCTTCTCCTTAGAGTTTAAAGCTTCATAAACTTCATTAAGTGTGAGATGACTGTATAATATGGTGTCTCTAAAATTGGTATAAGAACTTGGCAGTGAACAAAGTAACATTAAAGCAGTATCTTCCTCTTCATACTTAACCTCCATTGCAGCTAGATCAGATATGATCTCTTTAAATTCTGAAATATGATTCAAAACATTACCTCCCTCGGGTAACCTATGCAGGAATAATATTTGCTTCAGATGCATCTTGCTGGTGAGATCTTTAGTCATGCAAATCCCTTCCAGCTTTAACAACAGAGCGGCGGCAATTTTCTCACTCAAAACTTCCTGCAAAATATTATTATGCAAATGGAGTAGAATTTGTGACAAAGCCTTACAATCAATTCATTTCTCCTCAGCAGTCCAGTCCTCAATTCGATTCTTCCCAAAACTATCCAGTGCTACATCATAGTCGGCCTGTGCCAACAATGCCCGCATCTTGAATTGCCATAGGGAAAACCTTGTGTCACGATCCAGCAGCGGAAAATCGTACTTCATGGATGCCATCAGTCGATAAATCTGTGTACACAAAGTAGTACAAGCCGATAGAAAAATTCTTGATAGAATTAAAGTTGCGGGTTAAACAAACAGAGTAAATAGCACCTGGATATCGTTTGAATGTGGATGTAGCAATTTGAGAAGAAAAAGTAACCCTGTAGCCTTCACGTGGAACTAGTACTAGTTGAAGTAGCACTTAGTAGCAGTAGCAATCAATCAGAATCTCCCGAGTAGTAGCAGCAGCAACACGATCCACTTCACGCTACCGGCTGCCTCGGGATTTGAGAAATACATGGAGCAACAATGATCGCCTTGGTCTCGGCGACTTGAAGCATGCACTTGATTTGATGGCGATGCAATGGTAGTTCGTGTCGGTCTCGGTGTACTGCTGTAGTACGAGCGGGGCACCAGAAAATCCAGTCAATCTCGGGACCGGCTACGGCGCACGGACGTGCAACCCTAATTCCTCTCGTCTCAAAAAAATCTCGTATCTGATCTCAGATCAACTTGGCTCTGTGTACCACTTTTTAGATAATAACGAGATAAAAGAGACACAAGAGCACACGGATTTTTACGTGGAAACCCTTGCGGGAGAAATCCACGGACGCACGAAGGCGCAATCACTATGAGGAGGAGTATTACAAGCACGAGACGACATACCGTCTTAGGTGCGACTACATGGGGTATATATGAGGGGCAACACATAGGAGTCCTTGTAGGACAAGTAAACGAGTTGTACTCGTACGCGTCGACGCCAACGCAAAAGCCCACACCGGTTGTACTACGTCTAGTCCAACCCGGTACTAGAATTTGGATCACAATTTAACAGGCGCGATGCCACATGCGAGGAGGTTGGGGAGGCGCAGCAGGGGAGGTCAACGCGCCCATGTTTGCAGCGGTTCGACGCGAAGCACAGCGCGGCTGGAGACGAACAGGGGTCGCGCCTATAGGATAAGCGGGCTCGGTGTAGGTCGGCTTGGCGTCCATGGCAGCAGGGGACTCAGGAACGGCGCGAATCAAGCGCGGAGGAGGCCAAGAGGCGCGGGTACGGTGGATCAAGGCAGCGGCGTGCCCGGCAAGAACTTGGCGATGGCGGCGACTGGAAGCAGAGCCTTCGCGGGTGCACGCTGGGACATGGCGGCGGGGCGACGGCTTGCGCGGGCTCGGGGCGACGAGGAGAACGAGGGCGACACGATGGCTGGGGACGGACTCGACACAACTCCGGTGAAAGGATGAAGCGGGGAGGTCGCAGAGGTGAGGTGTCACACCCTCGATGCGGCTATATCTCCCACGTGTCGAAGCATGACTTAGAGGCATAACCGCATTGAAAGCAATGTCGCAAGTGAGGTAATCTTCACACAACCCATGTAATACATAAGGGAAAGGGATACATAGTTGGCTTACAATCGCCACTTCACACAATTACATGAATAAAGCATTACATCATCCAGATACAATCAAGGTCCGACTACGGAACCAAAATAAAAGAAGAACCCCAAATGCGACAAAGGTCCCCAGTCGACCCCAACTGGGCTCCACTACTGATCGACTAGAACGAAACAACATAAAGGACAAGATCTTCAACGAGCTCCTCCTGAGCTTGGTTGCGTCATCTGCACGGACTCATCGGCACCTGCACGCTGGTTTTGGAAGTATCTGTGAGCCACGGGGACTCAGCAATCTCGCACCCTCACGATCAAGACTATTTAAGCTTATGGGTAAGGTAAAGGTATGAGATGGAGCTGCAGCAAGCGACTAGCATATATGGTGGCTAACATACGCAAATGAGAGCGAGAAGAGAAGGCAAAGCACGGTCGATAAAAGTATGATCAAGAAGTGATCCTAGACTACCTACGTCAAGCATAACTCCAACAACCGTGTTCACTTCCCGGACTCCGCCAGAAAGAGACCATCACGGTTACACACGCAGTTGATTCATTTTAATTAAGGTCAACTTAAGGTTTTCTACAACCGGACGTTAACAAATTCTCATCTGCCCATAACCGCGGGCACGGCTTTTGAAAGTTCAAATCCCTGCAGGGTGTCCCAACTTAGCCCATGACAAGCTCTCACGGTCAACGAAGGAATAGACCTCCACCCGAGATGTTCCGATCAGACTCGGTATCCCGGTACAACAAGACATTTCGACAGGGTAAAACTAAACCAGCAACACCGCCCGAATGCCCCGACAAATCCTGATAGGAGCTGCACATATCTCTTTCTCAGGGCACACCGGATCGTCCAAACTTCCGGTAGGCCAGCCCAGAGTTGCCCCTGGTGGCCACCGGCGGCTGACAAGTTGGACCAACACTCAGAGGAGCACTGGCCCGGGGGTTTAAATAAAGATGACCCTTGAGCCGGCCGACTCAAGGGAAAGAAATGGCTAGGTGGCAAATGGTAAAACCAATGTTGGGCATTGCTGGAAGAGCTTTACTTAAGGCAAACTGTCAAGGGGTTCCCATAATAGCCCAACCGCATAAGGGACGCAAAATCTGGGAACATAACACCGATATGACGGAAACTAGGGCGGCAAGAGTGGAACAAAACACCAGGCAAAAGGCTGAGCCTTCCACCCTTTACCAAATATATAGATGCATTAATTAAATAAGATATATTGTGATATCCCAACAAGTAAACATGCTCCAACAAGGAACAACATCTCCATGTTCCAACAAGGAACAAACTTCAATCTTCACCTGCAACTAACAACGCTATAAGAGGGGCTGAGCAAAGCGGTAACATAGCCAATCAACGATTTGCTAGGACAAGGTGGGTTAGAGGCTTGGTTCAACAAAATAGGAGGCATGATAAGCAAGTGGTAGGTATCGCAGCATAGGCATAGCAAAAGAGCGAGCAACTAAGCAAGCAAAGATAGAAGTGATTTCGAGGGTATGGTCATCTTGCCTGAAATCCCGCAAGGAAGAAGAGCGAGTCCATGAAGAAGATAAGCGGACGTAGACGAACGGGTCCTCACAAACACGACGTTACCAAAAGCAACCCAAAGAAGCAACACCGGAAAAGAAGCATACAACATAGTAAACAACCAACACATGAGCATGGTATGATATGCGGGATGCGGGATGCGATGCATATGCATGATTGGACAAGGAATGCATGAACCTGGCCTCAACTTGGAAAACCAAGTGTGCCACTAGAAATATGAGATGAAATCGCTTGAAAACGATATAAAGATCACCGGAATCGGAGTTGCGGTTTGGAAATGGCAAGCGATTCAAATATGACACCGGTCTGCGATTTATAGCAAGTAGGCATCTAAATGCAATGAGATGAACATGCTACAGCACTCAAACATGGCATCAAAATACATGGCAGGGAAGCATTCAAGATGCCTAACAAAAGTCTAGCACTGAGCTACAGCCAATTCATCCATTAAGAGGTTCAAACAAGCATGGCAAAAACGCAAATGGTAAAACAGATCTCAGACTTAGTGAAATTAACACTTGTCTGGAATTTCAGATCATATAGCCCTCTTCGGAGCAACAAAACAACATGCTACAGGACCTGAACATGACAAAGAAAGACATGGCATGGGGCTACTCAACAATCTTAACAAAAGTCCCTTAGTGACCTTGAGCCAAAAGGGATCACAAAATATACTAACAAGCACACGAACATAGCAAAAACATAATCAGTTTTCAGACTTAGTGAAAACTGGGACATGCTGAAACATAACTCACGAAGGCATGTTTACGAGCTCGATGCACTCACTACGGAGCAAGTCATGGCAAGACAAGCATGCATCCATTAAGAAGGCACAAAATTCAAGCTAGAAATGGCAAGAACAATGGCATAGCATGCATGGATCAACTACAATAACATCGGCAAAATCGCCAACAAGTTGACGATCTGCCCAGATTCACAACGAAGCAAAAGTAGAGCTCGATTGACTCAAGCTAGGGTGCTCCATATATGCAAACAAAGACATGGATGGATAGAGCACTACAATATTAACAAAACTCCTTTACTGATCATCCTCAAAAGAGGCATGGATCACTAGGAAATGACATGAACATATGGCATCATGAACTAAACAATCCCAGGACTTGGTGAAACTACTAAGTCCCTGAAAACAGATTTACCAAGTGCCTCACTTTGCAAGCTTGCACTAAGCACCACACACATCACAAAAATACATGGGTTGCACCTCTGGAAAGATAACAAAACCCTTAACAAAACATATGTAGGACTCATGGGCATGTCATGCACACAATAATCACGGCAAAAATGACAAAAGTCTAAGATGAACTAGCAGATCTGGCAATTAACTCACGAAGCCCTCTTCTAACAGCATTTTGGGCATCAAGATGAACTCTAACGAAAATGATGCAATGGAATGAAATGATGTACTCTCTGAGACGAACATTTTGATATGCTATATGCATGAATCGGAGCTACAGATGCGGAGATATAGCCAGTCAAAGTTTGCTTAAAAATTAGGGTTTCGGGAGGAAAAAATCAACCCAATATTTTGCATCTGGATCTGAGATCCGGCGCACGGAACCCGAGGTTGGCCGGGGTTACTGTTCACCGGCGGGTCGCCGGAGTTCGTTGGAGAGGAGGCCGGCGAGGGGCGCCGCGGTGGTGGCCGGTGACGCGGGCGGCGCGGGACGCCGGAGTGGAGGGCGGCGATGGCGGCGCGGTGGTGCGGCGGGCTCTGCGAGCTCGCCAGCGACGAGGCGGCCGGCGCGGGCGCAGCTCCCACACGCGGACGCAGGCGGCGGGCGATGCGGGCCGGGGAGGGCCCGCCCCGGGCCTCGCGGGCTGGCGGCGGAGGAGGCCGGGCCGTGCCACTTGGTGCAGTATGATTGGGCGCGGGGGCGGCGGCGGCTTTGTCCGGCGGAGATGGACGTGTCCGGCCGGCGCGAGGTGATTTTTAGGGTTTTCGGGGGGGGGGGGGGAGGGGAGGAGATCCGAAAAATGGGGGGGTATTTATATAGGCATAGAGGGAGCTACGAGAGTCCAAATGAGGTGCGGTTTTCGGCCACGCGATCGTCATCGAACGCTCTAGGTGATGGAACAGAGTTTGGTGGGTTTTGGGCCAAATTTAAGGGGTGTTGGGCTGCAACACACACGAGGCCTTTTCGGTCCCTCGGTTATCCGTTGTCGCATCAAACGAAGTCCAAATGGTACGAAACTTGACAGGCGGTCTACCGGTAGTAAACCAAGGCCGCATGGCAAGTCTCTGTCCAATCTGGAAATGTTTAATCCCCACACACGAAAGAAAGCTAGAAATGACCACCGGAGGAGAACGAAGCGCCGGATTGCAAAACGGACAATGGGGAAAATGCTCGGATGCATGAGATGAACACGTATGCAAATGAAATGCACATGATCACATGATATGCAATGCATGACACGCAAGCAATGACAACACAACAACAGCGAATAACTGAACGACACCTGGCACATCGGTCTCGGGGCGTTACAACACTCCACCACTATGAGAGGATCTCGTCCCGAGATCTAGAATGGCACCGGAGGGACAACGGAAAAGAAAGAGAAAAGGTAAAACTAAGTTGCTTCTTTGACAAACGAGTGAAACCAAAGAACCTTGCGAGGTTGAACAAATTCGAGAAAAGAATACAACGAAGGTGAACAAGGTCGAAAACACTCCGTTAGAAAAGAGGAACAAGGAAGAACAAATTCAGATAGCACTCCTGTTAAAAAGAGATGCAAGAATTGATAAGGCGAAAAGAACATGAGAAAAAGGGCACAATACTCCGGTTAAAAAAAGATAGGGAAGGAATAAGAATGATATAATTTGTACAGCACTCCGTCTGAAAAGAAAAGGAGTTGAATAAGAACTTGATAAGATGAGAAGATACTTGATGAAATCACAATACACTACCTCCGGAACGAAAAAATAGACTATAGATAACTGAAATAAAAGAATGGAGAAGAAAATGCCAACTTCTGCCACAAAAGAACTTGAAAAGGCATCTGTAGGAGAAGGGTCGAACGGAATTGTTGTAAAAACAACAACGAAAAGAGTAATCATGATATGGTCTTATGGAATACAACTCAAACATTTATGAGGTGACAACCTGCCACTCACGGGAAAAGCATTGGATTGATATCAACACGGAGACGAGAAAGTATTTCACCGGGAGGATAAATGAAAACTTGGATCATATATTATCACCATTAATAGCATTACTCCTTAGGGGAAAGCTTTAGGTGAAATATAACCCAAGATAACTCCAACAAAGAGATTGATGGATTTAAAATACCTCCTTCTTAACAGCATGTGAATCATGAAACATGAACTCACATTATCAAGAATGACATAACACCACCTCAAAAGATATGCGTGAACGAATTGCACTCCAGGTTGAAAGATCAAGAATGCTTGAGCTTCTTAGAAAAGAATCTCGATGAATACTTTGAGAAGAAATTGAATCCTTGATGAACCCATCATGTAGAACCTTCATGAAGAACTCCGGTAATAAAAGAATGATCAAACAAAAGGAAAGAAAATTTGAAACACAAGGTGAAGCCTTGCAATGATATAGATGGAACTACGTCGAGATGTAATTGTGAAAGCTTGGAACTCTTGGGAAGAAAAGATAAAGCATCTCGAACCAAGAATGTGATATGATACACCTCCGGAATAAGGAATTGAACACTTGGATGGAGCAAGAATAAGAATTACCTTATGCTTATCCTTCACCAATTAAATTGATGACAATCACGGATTTGGCATATTACTAATTCTCGTATAAAAGATTAAGATAGATATAGCGCGAAATTGAGAAAGTCTTCGACGAACCACCGGTGGGGTTGAAACAACGAATAAATTGATATGATAACGAAGGAAGAGAAATCTGGAAGAACCACCGTAAGAATCAAAATGAACAAAGAAAAGATAATGAATGACCGGGAAGAATTATAAAATGAACGAAGATGCTTGAGAGAAACTAGATACATGAGAACGAAGGGATCATGAACTGATTAAAGATCACTTGAACGAAGCACCGGAAAAATTGGAGAATGATAACTGAAAGCTGAGAATGAATAATTCTTAGATGATGGGCTCTGGATAATCGAACTGAGAAGGCTCTTGAATTTCTTCGGATAGGTGAAAAGAATTCTCACGATCAAAACAATTTCGAGAGGATGACAATAAGCTAGAATCATGAATCTTGAGAGAGCGGATAGAAATGGAGGAAAAGTCTTCTTCGTTCTTCAAAACCTGAGAATGACGACGAGAAACACCACCAAGAATTATCTAGATACTCCGGAATAAAGAAGAATGGAAAAGTTGAACCAACGATGAAAAGATTTTGAGAGATCTTGGAGAAACACATCTGACTGATGAAAAATTCATTCTTACGTCAAACTTCGAAAGAATTTAGGCTAGCTCCGGGAGAATAAGAAGAGTCAGGTAAGATCCTGGGAAAAGACCTGTGGGTTAGGGCCCACTCAAAAGAAACACCGTTGACATGATTTAAAAGAGGGAATGCATCGGTTGAATTAAATGGCTAGAATGAAATAACATCCTCGAAAGAGTTTGAACGAATGTAGAGTGGAAAACACGAATCTTCGAGATATCTTGAGCACTCCAGAATAATTAAATAGCGAGAAGTGAATGAATATGAGGTGCACCGGCATGAGAAGGTATTTGAAATGAGGAAAAAGGGTATGATCAAACACCGAAAGCTTGAATTGAATCCACCGGAGAAGATAAAAGAACAAGGAATGATAAACTTGAGGCTCCGTTAGAATCTTCATGAGAATCACCGGATAAGAATATTGATAGAAAAGAATGGAGAGACTTCACATGAATAAAATGGATATTTGATTAAGAAAACTGAGTCCTCGAAGAAAAGGGTGGGTGGGCGGGAAAACAAAGGGAACTTGGAGATGGATGAAACAAACACCGTTGAGAAGAACTGATACTTGATCTTGCGGAAGTTGAAATGAACGGATCCACTTAAGGAGAGACACACCGGTGAAAAGGATTGACAAGACAATCTTTATTACCAAGAAGGATTGGTATTCACATCGGAGTATGAGAACACCATTTAGGAAAGGTATATAATCAACACTTGACTTCGAAGCAACTCGAATACCACAACTCAAAACAAAACAAGGATTGGCTTGCGGAATAAGCCAGAACAAACATATGATAGAGATTTCGTCCGAAGTTTTTGTGGTGGGGCCTACACGGGCTCGATTGTACAGCACCATCATGTACAAGGCAGTGCACATGACATACGAAGCGTCCCCGAGTCGGCATAGCCAAGGACTCTTTAAGACACAACGAGACCACTGTAAAACCGACCGTGAATAGGCGGACCACTAGACGTTGAACCCCAATTTCGTATCATACATCTGTCGGAAAGATATCCTAAGAATTTCTTGAATTCCCCCTTATAAACTCCCGAAATTTTTCGGTTATGCAATCAGGTGTTGGGGATACAGGGGAAGCATAATATCTCACCCAAAACTAGGAAATCCTACATCCAGCTGTATCCATCCTTCAACACATAACCAAGAAACCTTCGGAAATCATCTACCTCAACCATCGAAAAGCATCCGTTATACAAGTTATGGCGATACTCCCGAACTCCCGCCCCAGTACTGGGTGGCGTCGAGGTTATCTCACCAACGAACTGCATAAAAGAGATTTTCGATGTCGGCGTACTAGACTCAGGTATTCCAGAACTGCAACGATAAAATTATGACGACAACACCTCAGAGGTCAACTCCCCGGGACACTTCCACTAAACCCCTGACAGGAGGCACCAAGACAATGTTCTCATCATAAAACCATCGGAACGATTCCAAGATACCCGCGTGATCCTAAAAAAAATTAGTGAAATTTGAGAAGAGAAGAGTCAAAACTCTACGTCAGGATGCCTTACCAGAGCGATGAGGAGACCGGGAAGTAAAAAGAATTCCTAAACTCTCTGATATATAATTCCTAAATGACTCAAAACATTTTTTTCTAGACACAACTCGGCCGCTAAAAACGATCAATCAGTGGGGGCTCCTAAGGTCGGGAAAGGCTCTGATACCAATTTGTCACACCCTCGATGCGGCTATATCTCCCACGTGTCGAAGCACGACTTAGAGGAATAACCGCATTGAAAGCAATGTCGCAAGTGAGGTAATCTTCACACAACCCATGTAATACATAAGGGAAAGGGATACATAGTTGGCTTACAATCGCCACTTCACACAATTACATGAATAAAGCATTACATCATCCAGATACAATCAAGGTCCGACTACGGAACCAAAATAAAAGAAGAACCCCAAATGCGACAAAGGTCCCCAATCGACCCCAATTGGGCTCCACAACTGATCGACTAGAACGAAACAACATAAAGGACAAGATCTTCAACGAGCTCCTCCTGAGCTTGGTTGCGTTATCTGCACGGACTCATCGGCACCTGCACGCTGGTTTTGGAAGTATCTGTGAGCCACGGGGACTCATCAATCTCACACCCTCGCGATCAAGACTATTTAAGCTTATGGGTAAGGTAAAGGTATGAGGTGGAGCTGCAGCAAGCGACTAGCAAATATGGTGGCTAACATACGCAAATGAGAGCGAGAAGAGAAGGCAAAGCACGGTCGATAAAAGTAGGATCAAGAAGTGATCCTGGACTACCTACGTCAAGCATAACTCCAACAATCGTGTTCACTTCCCGGACCCCGCCGGAAAGAGACCATCACGGTTACACACGCAGTTGATTCATTTTAATTAAGGTCAACTTCAGGTTTTCTACAACCGGACGTTAACAAATTACCATCTGCCCATAACCGCGGGCACGGCTTTCGAAAGTTCAAATCCGTACAGGGTGTCCCAACTTAGCCCATGACAAGCTCTCATGGTCAACGAAGGAATAGACCTCCACCCGAGACGTTCCGATCAGACTCGGTATCCCGATACAACAAGACATTTCGACAGGGTAAAACTAAACCAGCAACACCGCCCGAATGTGCCGACAAATCCCGATAGGAGTTGCACATATCTCTTTCTCAGGGCACACCGGATCGTCCAAACTTCCGGTAGGCCAGCCCAGAGTTGCCCCTAGTGGCCACCGGCGGCTGACAAGTTGGACCAACACTCAGAGGAGCACTGGCCCGGGGGTTTAAATAAAGATGACCCTTGAGCCGGCCGACTCAAGGGAAAGAAACGGCTAGGTGGCAAATGGTAAAACCAATGTTGGGCATTGCTAGAAGAGCTTTACTTAAGGCGAACTGTCAAGGGGTTCCCATAATAGCCCAACTGCATAAGGGACGCAAAATCTGGGAACATAACGCTGATATGACGGAAACTAGGGCGGCAAGAGTGGAACAAAACACCAGGCATAAGGCCGAGCCTTCCACCCTTTACCAAGTATATAGATGCATTAATTAAATAAGATATATTGTGATATCCCAACAAGTAAACATGCTCCAACAAGGAACAACATCTCCATGTTCCAACAAGGAACAAACTTCAATCTTCACCTACAACTAACAACGCAATAAGAGGGGCTGAGCAAAGCGGTAACATAGCCAATCACTGGTTTGCTAGGACAAGGTGGGTTAGAGGCTTGGTTCAACAAAATAGGAGGCATGATAAGCAAGTGGTAGGTATCCCAGCATAGGCATAGAAAAAGAGCGAGCAACTAAGCAAGCAAAGATAGAAGTGATTTCGAGGGTATGGTCATCTTGCCTGAAATCCCGCAAGGAAGAAGAGCGAGTCCATGAAGAAGATAAGCAGACATAGACGAACGGGTCCTCACAAACACGACGTTACCGAAACCAACCCGAAGAAGACACACCGGAAAAGAAGCACACAACATAGTAAACAACCAACACATGAGCATGGTATGATTGGGCAAGGAATGCATGAACCTGGCCTCAACTTGGAAAACCAAGTGTGCCACTGGAAATATGAGATGAAATCGCCTGAAAACGATATAAAGATCACCGGAATCGGAGTTACGGTTTGGAAATGGCAAGCGATTCAAATATGACACCGGTCTGCGATTTACAGCAAGTAGGCATCTAAATGCAATGAGATGAACATGCTACAGCACTCAAACATGGCATCAAAGTACATGGCAGGGAAGCATTCAAGATGCTTAACAAAAGTCTAGCACTGAGCTACAGCCAATTCATCCATTAAGAGGTTCAAACAAGCATGGCAAAAACGCAAATGGTAAAACAGATCTCAGACTTTGTGAAATTAACACTTGTCTGGAATTTCAGATCATATAGCCCTCTTCGGAGCAACAAAACAACATGCTACAGAACCTGAACATGACAAAGAAAGACATGGCATGGGGCTACTCAACAAGCTTAACAAAAGTCCCTTAGTGACCTTGAGCCAAAAGGGATCACAAAATATACTAACAAGCACACGAACATAGCAAAAACATAATCAGTTTTCAGACTTAGTGAAAACTGGGACATGCTGAAACATAACTCACGAAGGCATGTTTACGAGCTCGATGCACTCACTACGGAGCAAGTCATGGCAAGACAAGCATACATCCATTAAGAAGGCACAAAATTCAAGCTAGACATGGCAAGAACAATGGCATAGCATGCACGGATCAACTACAATAACATCGACAAAATCGCAAACAAGTTGACGATCTGCCCAGATTCACAATGAAGCAAAAGTAGAGCTCGATTGACTCAAGCTAGGGTGCTTCATATATGTAAACAAAGACATGGATGGATAGAGCACTACAATATTAACAAAACTCCTTTACTGATCATCCTCAAAAGAGGCACGGATCACTAGGAAACGACATGAACATATGGCATCATGAACTAAACAATCCCAGGACTTGGTGAAACTACTAAGTCCCTGAAAACAGATTTACCAAGCGCCTCACTTTGCAAGCTTGCACTAAGCACCACACACATCACAAAAATACATGGGTTGCACCTCTGGAAAGATAACAAAACCCTTAACAAAACATATGTAGGACTCATGGGCATATCATGCACACAGTAATCACGGCAAAAATGACAAAATTCTAAGATGAACTAGCAGATCTGACAATTAACTCATGAAGCCCTCTTCTAACAGCATTTTGGGCATCAAGATGAATTCTAATGAAAATGATGCAATGGAATGAAATGATGTACTCTTTGAGACGAACATTTTGATATGCTATATGCATGAATCAGAGCTACGGATGCGGAGATATAGCCGGTCAAAGTTTGCTAAAAAATTAGGGTTTCGGGAGGAAAAAATCAACCCAATATTTTGGATCTGGATCTGAGATCCGGCGCACAAAACCCGAGGTTGGCCAGGGTTACTGTTCACCGGCGGGTCGCCGGAGTTCGTCGGAGAGGAGGCCGGCGAGGGGCGCCGCGGTGGTGATCGGTGACGCGGGCGGCGCAGGACGCCGGAGCAGAGGGCGGCGATGGCGGCGCGGTGGTGCGGCGGGCTCGGGCGAGCTCGCCGGCGACGAGGCGGCGGAGCTAAGCGGCGAGGAGGCCGGTGCCGCCGGGCGGCGGAATGGCGACGAGGAGGCCGGCGCGGGCGCAGCTCCCACGCGCGGACGGAGGCGGCGGGCGATGCGGGCCGGGGAGGGCCCGCCCCGGGCCTCGCGGGCTGGCGGCGGAGGAGGCCGGGCGGTGCCACTTGGCGCGGTCTGATTGGGCGCGGGGGCGGCAGCGGCTTTGTCCGGCGGCGACGGACGTGTCCGGCCGGTGCGAGGTGATTTTTAGGCTTTTCGGGGGAGGAAGGAGATCCGAAAAATGGGGGGTGTTTATATAGGCATAGAGGGAGCTAGGAGAGTCCAAATGAGGTGCGGTTTTCGGCCACGCGATCGTGATCGAACGCTCTAGGTGATGGAACAGAGTTTGGTGGGTTTTGGGCCAAATTGAAGGGGTGTTGGGCTGCAACCCACACGAGGCCTTTTCGGTCCCTTGGTTAACCGTTGGAGCATCAAACGAAGTCCAAATGGTACGAAACTTGACAGGCGGTCTACCGGTAGTAAACCAAGGCCGCATGGCAAGTCTCGGTCCAATCCGGAAATGTTTAATCCCCACACATGAAAGAAAGCTAGAAATGACCACCGGAGGAGAACGAAGCGCCGGATTGCAAAACGGACAACAGGGAAAATGCTCGGATGCATGAGACGAACACGTATGCAAATGAAATGCACATGATGACATGATATGCAATGCATGACACGCAAGCAATGACAACACAATAACAGCGAATAACTGAACGACACCTGGCACATCGGTCTCGGGGCGTTACATGACGATCCACAGCGGCTGCGAGCTTGCCGGCGGGGACGAACGCAACTCCTCGGGGCTTTCCTGCGAGACAAGACAGAGATGAGAGAGGGATTTGAGAGAGAGAGGGAGACAGACAGAGAGAGAGAGAGAGAGAGAGAAAGGCAGGAGAAGGAAGGGAAGGGACGGCACGGGGCTCATCTATGGCGTTCGGAGCTGCTGGTGGACGAGGTTGGATTGGAAGGCGGACACGATAAGGCAGGGGATCGAGGGGATCCACAGGAGGACGAGCTCGGGAGGCAGCTCGCGTCCCTGCGGCAGGAGGCTTGGCACGGGATGCTAGTTCAGTTAGCCAGCGGCGGGACTGCAATAGCTGTTGTTGTCACCGACAGCGACGAGCTCCGGCTCGAGGAGAAGGCCGAAGCGCTAGGGACATAAGGGAAGGCGCACGAGGGTGGCTGCGGTGGTTGGTTGGGTATGGAGAACAAGGTGGAAGTGGTGACGGGATTTTGTGGGGATCTAGATTGCGAGGAGTTGGTGAACCGAGAGGGGAGTGAGCTGTGCACTGGTTGGTTTGGAGCGGATCCCGATGGGAGAAGGTGGGTGGCGGCGCAGCGACGAGACCGGATGAGGAATTCTAGGGTTTTTCCAAATTAGGTATGGGGTGGACTATATATATAGTGGAAGGAGGATGATTTGGATCATCCAATTTAGATCAGACGGTCGAGAATAGATAGGTTAGGGAGTCCAATAAATAAAATGATGATATTTTTGGGATGTTTGGGGATGATCCGGACCCATCGGTAACGACTGCCCAGGTCGGGTCCGGGGAAGTTTCGGACGCGCACTCGAGGGGTCGGTTGGAACTTGGGGGTTGTGCAGAAAGCCTCGGGCTGAGAAAAGAGAAGAGAGAGAGACCCGACAGTGGTTTCCAGAGACCGAAAACGTTCGACGTTAGATCGACTATACTACCGCTATAAGTATCCGTTGGGGCATCAAACGAACTCCGAATGCGATGAAACTTGGCAGGCGACCTATTAACAACATAACAACACCTCACGCCAACTTTCATCCCATTCCGAGAACATCTTCCGACCACTTATAAAATAATATTTTGGACGTGCCGCGGGCGCGTGCAAGTGTGTCTGGGCTCAGAACGGACAACCGAAAGAACTGAGAGATCCGGACGGATGCAAGTTTTGAAAACAAGATGATGCAATGAACATGATGACATGACAAGATGCAACACGCAAGCGAATGACATGGCAACAACAGCGAATAACTGGAAGACACCTGGTGCGTCGGTCTCGGAGCGTTACAGGTTTGCTTGCCTGGAAGCTCTGCTGAAAGGGAAGAAGGGTCGTCGCCGACGTAGTCGATCACAATGGCATCGACAGCAGTCTCGAGGTCTACTGGAGAGAAGAGGGGAAAGAAACAATGAATGTAAAGCAAACAAGTGCAACACTAAGCATGACATGACGATATGTAGAGCTAGGAGTGTTTTAACTTTGGTACTACACGTTGGAGATGGAGAGAGAAAACATCCGGAGGGGTTTTCCTGGCGTTTGGCATTTTTCGGACAGATGAAAAGAGAGGGACGGTTCCATTTTCAGCATGCTAGGGGCATGTTATAGATGAACAGATTGCATAAACGGATTTGTTGGATTTTTCTGAGCAATTTTCAAATATAAATAATTTTCATCCAAGTTATAGATTTATTTTATATGATATTTCAAATTTTAAACAATTTTCTTAAATTTTGGATTTATTTATTAATTCAATTAAAAAAGAAATTGCTATGTGTACACTAGAGTGTACACAACAGAGGCTATGTGTATGACAGTGGGGTCCAGAGGGCCCAGTTGACTCAGTCAACAGAGTTGACCGTTGACTGGTTAAGGTTGTCTAGTGGGGCCCCATGTCATAGACTTAGCTAATTCTAATAGAATTGAGCATTTTAATTTAACTATGGGTCCCATGTGTCATAGGGTCATCTAGTTTAGACATTTTTGCTTAGGTATATAATTAGTAAAGGGGGCCCATGCTCAGTAGCGATTAGCTAGTGGGGGTGATTAGTCCCCACTAATCAGGGGGCCACACATTATAGCGGCCAAGCCGGCCCCCTCCTGTGGCCGGGCATGCGCGAGCACAGAGGGTGCCGGCCGCCGTGCCTAGGAGGGCACGCGGTCCGTCGGGCGAGTGGGAAGCGCGGCTGGTAACGAAGCATGGCGGCTGGTAGCGGCGGTTGCAGCTGGTAGGCGGCGGGCGGCATCGGTGCTAGGCAGTGGGCGGAGTGGCGCAGCCGCAGCAGCAGGGACGAGCCGAGGGGCGTGGCCCCAGGTAGCAACATCCCTGGTGGGCATGGCCAGGGGCGGTGAGCGCGCGACGGGTGAGCACGGCGGCGGTGGTGGCCCATGCAGAGGTGGACGAATACGACAGAGGGAGCTAGGGGACACGACAGTGATGAGTCCACCGGTCGTGGCGGATGGCTGAGCCGGAGCTCTTGGGGATAAGCGCTAGGCGAAAAAGATTGATGCCGGGAACAGAGGGGAAACAACGTGTTGCTCACATCAGTGGCGATGAGCAGCTTGGTCAAGCTGGAGCGGGTCGAACGACGGCGGATCAAAGCGACCAACGGCAACGATTCGAGGACGAAGACGATGTGGGCAGCGGAGATGGGGGCTCTCGGCGCCAATCCGGTATGCAGGGGGCGTAGCGGACGACGACGGAGCGGCCGGACATGATCTCACGGCATGTGGACGCCAGTGGCTATGTGAGCAGCGAGGCCATGGCGACGGCTGCGAATGCACATTGTGTAGGGAAGAGGGCGAGCGAGGGAGAGGGGGAATTGGACCTAGGGTTCATCCATGGGAGGGAAAGGCTGCTGGGGGATGCTCTTATCCATCCGCGAGGCCGTGGGATAGCCGCCGCGTGTCCAAAGCACGGCCATGGCGGGTGGATGGCCTCCACGACCTCCTGTGCCTCCTGTAGCAAGGGGGAAGAAAGTTGGGCTGGGCCTCCTGTAGACCTAGAGCCCAAGTGGACACTGCTTACTTTCCTTTTAATATTTTCCTTTCTTTTTTACGGTTTTAAGTATTTCTCCACTGATTTGTACCTTAGCTGGTCCACCAAAATGAATTTTTGCAATATATGAAACTTGGCACATAAATCAAGTACAATAATGTGGTGTTGCATAAAAAGTTTCAGAGCCAATGGAATTGTTTAAGTATTTTTGAAAAAAATTGAAAAGATCAATTAATATGTTGTTGGGTCACTTTATAATTTTCTAAGAGCATTATAATAATTCAAATGAGGTTGGTTAATACATGAAAAATAGTTAGTGAATATTTGCAACATAACAAACATTTTTGTTTTACTGTTTGAAGAAATATTATTTTGACTTTATTTTAAATTTTAAATTTGAACTCGGTTTGGACGAAAATGAGGTTTAGTAAATTAATTGCAATGACATGGCACCATTACTGTGTGAGTGTTGTAGATGAGCTACCGGGGTGTTACACAGGTGCACCTGGGCGCTAACCAATGACTCTCTTGTTTCAAAGATGGAAGATAATACACAAGCTAGTGCGAGTAATTGGCTATCCGAGATGAATGACAGTTTGGATCAAAATGACTTCACAAGGCTGGTGATCACGGTATGGTTCATATGGTATGCTAGGAGAAAGGCTATACACGAGGTGATTTTCTAGAGCCCGCATTATACTTTCTCCTTTATTATTTCCTATATAAGTGAGCTGAAGAACCTACCAAAATTTGAAGTTCGAGGTGCACTGGAAGCGGCGACTGTGCCTAGACAGCGCATCTGGTTACTATTGGGAAACATAGTACAATACAAAAATAATTGCCATACGATCATCCAGGAACAATATGAACATGCATTAATGGTTTGAATTTGGTCGTTACGGACTTCGAGTTGCAGCAGAAGAAGATGAGTCGGTGTAGATCGTACTTTGAGTCCCTCGAACCGTAGATGAACGATTCCCCGAACCTCCCATGAACAGTCTCTTGAACGGAAGACCGAATGCACGACCTCTCTACCAGTTGCAAGCATACGGTCTTCACGATCTGGCAGCGCTTCGACGTCCAGAGCTAATCATCGCCGGAGAATTAGTGGGAGTAAATTTGAACCACACTGGGCTTATAATTATGAGCATTAGAGGATCTAGGTCTAACTCTAATTGATCAACTAGGACCAACTAGAACAAGAACTAGAACTAGAACTAGAGAACTAGAGGAAGCTCCAAAACTTGTGTATACAAAACTGCCCAAAACCTCTAGTATATATAGGTTGGAGGGGGGAGAGGGCACCACAAGGGGAGGGAGAGTCCCCCTGGCCAGCCAATAGGATGGGGTTTCACCTTCCAATTCGTCCTCCCATCTCTCCTTTCCATGGGAAGAAGGGCACCACCTATATTGGGCCCTCGCCCAATTCTCCTTCCACCACTTGGTCTTTTAAGGTCCATTGATACTAAATTAAATATAACCCCCCCTAACAATTACTAGAGACTTATTACTAATTTGACATCACTGGTGTCGGAGCCCTCCGACTTGTCGGCGGCCGCCAAGTCCTGGCAGGCGGTACACCTGGCAACTTCCTTGTCGGGGTTGTCAACCTTGGCCTTCTTGGCAGTGCCGGGGTTGCCGGATTCCTCAACGGCAAGAACGGTTTTGCCCTTGTGCTTCCTATTGCACCGTCGGCCCTTCTTTGCCGAGGCGACGGCATCTTCGTCTCCAGAATCGCTTCCCGTGCCGGCATCTTCTCCGGGGTACTTCCTTCCTTCTTCAGCACAAGCACATCTGTCGGCTAGAACATACAGTTCGGCAACATCCCTAACCTTGTTCATGGCTAGCTCTTCACGCATCTTGCGGTTGCGCACGTTCTAATGGAACGTGCTGATGACAGTGGCAGGATGAACATCTGGGATGTTGTACTGCACACGGCCGAACCTCTGTATGTACTTGCACAAGGATTCGCCATCCTTCTAGGGGATGAGATGCAAATCACTTGCCTGGCCAGGAGCTTGATGGCCTCCGGTAAAGGCGCCAACAAACTCGTGGCACAGGTCCAACAAAGAGAAGATGGAATCTACTGGCATGTGCATCAACCACAACCTGATGTTGGGTTTGAGCACCAACGGGAAGTAGTTGGTGAGCACCATGTCGTCCCGAGCCCCAGCAGCTTGCATCGCAATGGTGTATATGCTTAGGAACTCAGACGGATGGGTCTTGTGGTCGTACCTCTCCGGGACCTCTGGTTTGAACATGCGGGTAGTGGGCCAATGGAACTGCTGCTGCTCACGGGTAAAAGCTGGACAACCTACCCCGTAAGGCAGGTCATCAGAATCCCCCAGCGCAGGCCTCTACGCAGTGGGGCCTGCACGCCTATCAAACTGATGGCGTGCTTCCCGTCGCCGCTCGATGGTAGTTCGAGCGTCCTCTTTAACCCGCTCCCTAAGAACTTGACGTTGGTCGCGACGAGCTCGTGGATCGGACGAAGCCGTGGATCCATCATCGCGGGCGTCGACCCACCAAGCTGGCGACCATTGCTGTCGTGGTGGAGAGGAGTGCACCGTGGTTGCGGCGCCTCCGGCCCTTCCGCCATCGGCACGCGCCGGCTCGATGGACCGACGCCGCGAGGGGGCTGCCTCCTAGTATTGATCTTTATTGGCATGGCCAATAAGGCTCCGGATAGCAGCCCTCCACTCTTCTCGCTTCTCTGTAGCAGGAGGGAAGTCGAGGAGTAGCTGTACTCCCGCTAATGCTTCTGCTGGCATAGGTGGCAGCGACAAGCACGAGGAACGGGAGGTGCTTGGACTTCTAACCATGTTAGAAGGAGCGTTGTCACGGTTCCACGGTCGTGCGCCGTCTTGACCAGCATCCTGGCGTGCATGCCAGCCCTACACGTCTCGAGAATGATGCAAAGGGCTCTTCCCGTGGTGGTGCACGGGGTCACCAACGTCGTGGCGCTGCTCGTCGTGCAGGACCTAGGAGGATCGCAGCGCGGGCACCGACGGGGGTGTCTTGCAGGTCACTGCGCCACCCGTAGGTAGCACGGCTCCGCCCTTGGAGGTCCCCACGCTGCCCGTAGGCGGCACAACTCTATTCATGGATGTGGCGGCATGCAGCTCGTCATCTTGGGCACGAATGACGCCGCTCGCCTGACTTCGATTGCCAGAGTGTCGTGGATGCTCGTGAGCCACACCTCCGCTACCAGCCACGACTACCCCGTCGCCCGTCCGTGCTGGTACGGGCGGATCGGCTCTAGACGAACCGATCGGTGTGATCCCTTTCTTCTTGGGAGACATGGTGATCGAGGAAACCGCGTGCTAACCGCTAGATCATGTTCGCAGAACTCTCTTTTGCCCCTACCTGGCGCGCCAAAGATCTCACGGAAACGACACCTACGGGATCATGTGGATCCCTTCTACGGTTTGGCAGGGAAGAGCAGATCTAATGATCAACATGACGGATTTTAACCCAAGTTTGGGCCGCTGAGAAGCGTAAAACCCTAGTCCTGCTTCAGTGTATATTCTGTATTCTTGAGCTTTGGCTAGCTGCTCTGCATGCAACATGGGCTGAGAGGTTCAAAAGTTCAAATCCTCCTCCAGTATGCCTTGGGCCTCCTTTTATATGTCCAAGGGGTGGCCACAGTGGCACACAGGAGGTGTAAAGTAGCTAAAGTGTCTATGTTTATCGTAGGCATCTTAGGACAAACGCATTGAATGTGTTGCTTACGTGCCCTTCAGCTTTATCGCGGATGGGAATAGAACCCGTCTCATCCATCGCCGCCCCACTCTATCTTGACACGCGTCGATGTCGACAAGGCATGCAATGCCAAGTTGGCTAGCCAACTGTTGCGCTGGAGAGGTGGCAGGATCTTCACAAAGATCTGCATGCCACCACGCAGGTGCTTGCTAGGCTAGCAGGCCGGCCACTGCGCTGGAGTGGTGACGGGGTGGCGGAGTCTTTCCGCGGTATTGTCGATGTCCCCATCAAGGATCTTGTAGGGACCTCGCAAATGTCCTTGACAAGGATCTTGCTAGGTACTTTGTCTTCTAGCCTCCACAAAGATCTGCACGCCTCTACTCATGCGCCCCTAGGTCTTGGCCTTAATGTTGTCGATGGTTTCAGAGCTCTCAACCTCAAGGGTGGTGCTCTTGTTAGTGCCCTGCAAGTCATCCCTACAAGGATCTTGCCGGGGCCTCGCAAGCCGTCCCGGCAAGGATCCTGCCGGGGGTCCAGCTCATCCTCTGTCCTTTGGTCTCTGGCTTGGCCACTTCTCTTCGCCTTGTATCTCATTTTTATTCTTAATCGCCCTCTTCATGCCTCGCAGCGCGTGTGGCTACGACTGCCCCTGCACAAGTATGGGGTGCTAAAGGGCCCAAACTTTAGTACACCGACAACTGGAAACATTTTCCACCTATATATTATTTATCGGAAATATCCGGTATTTCCCGATAAACTCTGAAGCCCTTTCGGTGACCCCGAAACACTTTCGGTTCCACTCGAAACTATTTTTAATATTAGTGAAACAATTATAGAAATATATTCTTATAATTCCCATCCTACTAGCACTTAGAAGATCGTTATTACCTTAAGATTGTGACCCTGAAGGTTTGGTAAAACATACACATCAACAAAAAAACGTTCATTCAATGACAAATAGCGTAATCGTGGACGTCTATATCGATCCCTATGAGTGCACGCATGACGTTTGAGTGAACCTTTGGTTATCATGTGCTATTCCATTTTCTTTGCGATACTTTACAAGACCCGAGGTGAGATGTATCAGTATCCTCCTGAGTCATTCTCATGCTCACTATACCGGTCTCCTAATTACCGGTTTTGTTCTTCATTCTCGTTGATATGTTCCAACATCCCCGTGACCTAGGCACATGTGTATGGCTATATGATGATGGATTTCTTCACATCGAGAGGGACCTAAGAATATCTCTCCATCTTTGGAGGATCAAATCCCACTCTTGAGCTATCTAGTCCCTTCTCAAACTTTTCGATGAACGTGTAAGTTGTCGTTATGATCATCGTGTTACAGATGACATTTGAGCAACCCCAAAGTCCACCGTATGGTAAGAAGTGACTATGATACTCTCATGGTCTTAAATCACACATTAACCCTCTGTGTTATAACAGTTGACTTGTGCCGATTGCATCTCAAAGTATAACAAACAAGTTTGGGTCGATTCCATATGATCGTTCTTCCAATGTCATATTGTCAGGACCCTGATCCCAAGCCACATTGATCTAGCATGTAACACATCATATCACTTTGCGGCCTCACGCACGGTATCCCCACGGGTGCCACCTTACTTGGACCGGGACCGTTTGCGCCTTTTGGCTCACATATATGATAGTGTCGCTAGCATCCATATGACAGAGAACCCGGGCCGACATGACTAGTCGTGAACCCAAAGTGGCACTAACTTATAGGTACATGCATACATGACCCAGCAACGAACGTGTCGGTCATCAGCGAGTGAATTCGGGCTGTAGCAAATGGGCTAGCAGGACTGCGGGAATCCGGGCTGTAGCAGGCTAACAGGACTCCGAAAGACACCGCGTGACATTTCCCCGAAGGGACAGACACAGGATCGAAGAAGGACACATGCCGGCCAGTCTAAGTGTTTCGGAGCAGTAGCAACTGGGCTAACATGACTCCGCTAAACCGGGCTGTAGCAGACTACCATGGCTCAGTGGAAGCACTAGACTACATTTCCCCATAAGAGAGGATGCCAAGGATAGACAACTAGGTTGTCGGATCCCACACATACCAAGCATTTCAATCATACACACGATATGCTTGATATGTGTAAATACAACATGGCATCACAACAAAAATCTACGACTCAAAGTATTTATTCATTAGGCTCCGAGGAGCCAAGTATTACAAACATGGGACTCATGACCCAACATACAGAGCATACAAGCAACAAGCGGAAGCATAAACATGTCTGAGTACAGACAACTACAAATGAAAAGGCTGAGAAGCCTGACTATCTACAAGACCCTCCCAAGGGTACAAGATCGTAGCTGAGGTAACAAGCTAAACGTCGAAGTCCAGGCGGCACTACTAGTGAGACTAAAGTCTCTCTGCAAAACATAAATTAAGCAAACGTGAGTACAAATGTACCCAACAAGACTTACATCAGAACTATCCACATATGCATCAGTATCAACAAGCGGGTGGTGGAGTTTAACTGTAGCAAGCCAGCTTTGACTCGGTGGCTATCCTAAACTATGACTGCAAGTAACTCTTTTGAGGTGGCGCATATGAGTCCACATATTCACCATATCAATACACCATTATGGATCCGCTCCCGTCTCCCTACGAGAACGCCATCTCCATAGCACTCACGCATATCTTGCGCATTTTAGAATATCCACTCTCACTTGTCTATGAGCTGTACAGGCAACCCAGAAGTCCTTTACCGCGGACGCGGCTATTTGAATAGATGATGTTAACCCTGCAGGGGTGTACTTCTACACACACGCTATCGCCACTTACCACCATGTACATGTCGTGTATCTCGGCAACCTTCAAGCGGAAGCCTGGCGAGGGAGTCGGCCACGACCTGACTAACCACACAAGTCTGTAGTCCAGGTTTATCGCCTATTCGGGTTCCATCCGCAAGGAGATCCGTTCAGGGTGTCGCTCACGGCCCCAGACGATGAGAGCAGGGTTCCCGAGGCACCAAATGGGCGTCTCGGTACACCGTGCCTCGTGTCTCTACCACATCATAGCCCACCCCTAGGGTCAATGCTACGCACGGCCCCCAACACATATCCTACAAACATCAGAAACTAGTTGCAACTCCTGGACAGAGATCAAGGCAATTAATAAGTCGAGAGGGGCACTTAAGCATTCCAATGCGTGGTAGTAGTTGTTCATGGATCACAAACACAGAACTCAGTTCCTAAGGACGGTTTCAATGAGACAACTCACCATGTACTCCTACATGGCCTCTCACCGCTACCTTTACCAAATCGTGTTCACACACTTAGCTCTCAGTAGTAGGACATGTTCACAACTTTCCGATTCATCCCCGATGAATCAGACCTGAGTCAACTCTAAGAAGTAGCAGGCATGACAACAAGCATGAATGAGTAGGCACATCAAGGCTCAAACAACTCCTACTCATGCTAGTGGGTTTCATCTATTTATTGTGGCAATGACAGGTCATGCAGAGGAAAGGGTTCAACTACCGCAGTATGTAACAGTTGAAGCGTTGTTATCCTAATGCGATAAAAGAGAGTAGGAGCGAGAGAGTGGGATTGTATCAAAATGAACAAGGGGTTTTTGCTTGCCTGGCACTTCTGAAGATAGTATAACTCTTCATCGGTGTCATCGATCTCATCGTCGGAACCACGTCTACTTGGAGGGGACGAGTACCGGCAACAGAGAAGGAACACAATGAATGCAATGCAACAATATGATGCATGATCATGACATGGCAATATGTTGTGGTTTGAGCTAATGCAACTATAACCAGATGGGTTTGGGTCATTTTGAACCAAAGGTTCAACCCCAAACTCAAACTATGAATTCAAATAGTGCATTATCATGTTTTGAACTAAACAGTGAGGTTAAGTTGTTTAAACATGCATGAAACCAGTACATATGGATAGATTGGATTTTTTGATCATTTTTCATATATAATTCGTTTGATTTGGAGTTATGGTTGAATTACTATGAATTTTTGAAGGTTTGGATATTTTTTGAAATAAATAAATCATCTCTGATTTATTTAAAATCCCAGAAAATATTTACCGCGTCAGCATTACATCAGTGTAATGTCAGCAAGTCAATAGGCCGGTCCAGGTCAAACTTGACCAGTAGGGCCCACTAGTGATTGACTCAGGATAGGTTAGTGTCACAAACAGGTGGGGTCGGGTCAATAGGTGACATGGCCAGGTCAAACTGACCTATGGGGCCTGTGTGGTTAGTTAAATCTAAACAGAAACTAAACTAGGTTAACTAAGGCATGGGGCCCGTGTGTCTGTGGGTCAAGGGTTAATTAAGCCGGGTATTAAACCCTAACGACGGTGCCACATCATTACCACCGGCGTGTGAACGCCGGCGACCAAATCCGCGACGGAGGGCATCGAGATTTCGCTACAGGGTCTGGTTTGGCACGCGGGGAGCATCTACGGGGAGCTGGCGGAGTGGCACATCCAGTGGTGGAGGCGGATGGAGCTGGGGTGGCCTGCAGAGGCACCGGCGACGAGCTTTGAGACGGCCGGAGCTCGGGAGCGCATGGGGATGGTGTTGCGGTGGGTAAACGAGTGAGGCGAAGAGCTATCGGGGCGCTACGTATTGTGGGGAGCAGGTTGGGCATGCCAGGGTGACCGTTTGGTCACCAGAGTTGCGTTGTCGACGAGCTCATGCGGCAACGGCTACGGTCAGCAGTGTGGCAGCGTCTATGGCTTGAAATCGAAGGGGAGGAAGGAGGGGAAAGACTAAGGTGCTCACGGTGACGACGATGAGCAGGTCAGTGGGCTCGGGGGAGGCTCGGAGCAGATGGCATGACCATGGCGATCTCGCCTTCCCGAGGTTCAAGATGACGACGGGGAGAGCATTCGGGGGCGTCCGGCGTTGCGTGAGTCGTCGAGGAGGCGTAGACGACGGAGGAGGAGCTCGTGGGCACGTCAGAGGGGTGAGGGGGTAGCTCTGGGCACAGTGGCAGCGAACGGCGGCGATGAACTCGCTCAATGGAGCTCAACAGAGAGGGATAGAGGAGGGGATGAGGACGAGGGAGTGAGCGAGAGGGACCAGGGGGCGCGTGGCGATGTCCTGGGCGTCGAGGCAGCTGCGAGAAGCAGGAGGTGGCCAGGCGCGTGGGCGCGCGCGGTAGGCACACGCCCTTGTGCCCACTGGCACGAGGAAGAAGACGCCCATGTCCCTGGGCTGGGCCAGGAATAGTGCTGGGCCGCCTGGGCTGGACAGGTGGGCGCGCAGGTGAGGCCAGGTAAGTCTCTCTCTCTCTCTCTCTCTCTCTCTCTCTCTCTCTCTCTCTCTCTCTCTCTCTTTTATTTCATGTTTTCTATTTCTTCTGCAGCTTTTAGGGCTTTATTAAAAATACTTAGGCACACTCAAAAATCATGAAACTTGCTCAAGCCCATTGTTTGGAATATATCCAATAGCAAACATTTAAGTTTATGATTATTTGGACATTTAAAATATTTAATAGCATTTAAATGTCCAAATGCAAACAACATATGATTTAATCCAGTGACCCAAAGTTGTCCTAGAAAAGTGTGCACCATTTTTGTCAGAGGTTCTAGACCAAGGCAAAGATGATGAACATTTTAGGAGGGCATTTCAGGTTCACTGGAAAAGTATTTTAGTAACCCTAGTTGGATTAAGTGGTGCTGGGGCTTTCTGACATCCCCATTTCAACTTTCTAGGAGATAGTAAACATGATGCAACACCAGATGCTAGCACTAGGCACTACCAGAGCTAGGGATGTGACAACTCACCCCCACTAAACAAGAATCTCGTCCTGAGATTCAAGACGTGAGGTAAGTAGAAAGAGGGGACACAAAGCTAACACGATCTCATGATCCACCTTCACTTCTCGAAGATGTTGATTCATTGCTTCATATTAATCTTGATGTCTTTGCTTTCGAGATCTTCATCCAACACGATGTCGACAGAAGGAAACTCTACAGGAAACGATCTCCTCGAAGATCGAGCACTCAAGATCAACTCATGGAGTGAGACGTTAGAACATCTCTTGAGCTGAGACATGAAACACAGATCAAGAGTGATTGAAAGGGGTAGATGACAAGGTTCTATTGGGTAGGCAAAAATTCCATGCTGAAGAGGATGGTGCATGATTTCAAGATAGCGTTGAAACAACTACCATGCACTACAAAAAAAAGACACATCCGTGACATTTTGGGCCGAACGAAATTTTTTTCTGTTATACATATGCCACTTCTATGACGATAATTGTGACAAAACCCGATATCATCATAGATGTGGTGGGATCCTACTTCTATGACAAAATATCATGACAGAAAATGGGCTTTTCGTCCTAGGCGGGGCGAAGACGCAGCTGCATGACATTCTTTGGGCCGTCCATGATGGAAAAAACCATGGTAGAAGCGAGGGGGAGGAAAATTTCGGGGAGTTCCCGGTTACGGTGGGAGGTCGGGGGCTGAGCGATGCGCGTTTTTCTCATACACGTACGCGCGTGTGTGCGAGGCGTTGGCTCTAACTGAACCCAAGCGAGGCGTTGGGCTCTAACTGAACCCGAGCGATTGCACTGCAGGCTATGCGTTACTGAACCCGAGCGATCGATCGAGGGCTGTTAACTGAACCCGATCGAGCGATTCCTTCGCTACTGCTGGTAACTGAAGCCGATCGATGGGATGAACAGTGAGCGTTGTGGGGGGGGGGGGTGGGGTTGGATGAACAGTGAGCGGTGGCGTTGCCTCTGGATGAACAGGACCCCGTGGTGTGGTGGAGGGCTGGATGAACAGTAGACGGTGGAGGGGTGCCCATGGAGGGGTGATTGAATAGGACCCCGTGGTGTGGAGGGTTGGATGAAAAGTAGACGGTGGAGGCGTGGTTGAACAGTAGCCGGTGGAGTAGCGCGCGGTGGAGGCTGGATGAACAGGAGCCTGTCAGCGTTCTGGGAACGGGGGTCCCCAGACTTGCCTGCCTGCGGCCTGCGGCGTGGCTCAAAGGGGGCCCAGCATGGCCCATCTTCATCAACACAAGACTCAAGACCCTCGCGAGGGGCCAAGCCTCACGGGGCGGACGACACGGAGCTTCCTCAGGCATGGCCTCGTCAGGCTGGATCGCGAGGAGGCGGAGAGATCAAGGCGGGGTACCTCGCGAGGTGCCCGTGACGCAAGCCATGACGACTCAGGGCGCCTGGTGGGCGCCAGCCTGCGCAGCGTCCTCCTTTCCTCTTTGATGCAAAGGGGGCAAGCGCAGCCGCGGATTACCGAGGCATCAGGCAAAGGTTGCCATTTCGGTGCAATGAGACCATGACCAGGAGGACTACGAGACGGAGGTCACCGTGGAGCCCAAGACGGCGTCATCACCAGAGCTTTGCGCAAGCGAAGAATGCTTTTGTCAGGATAGTTGATACTTGCTGCCCCCCTTCAAATTAGCCCGCCATTGTTGGCTCCCTTCCCGCTCGATATTTGGGAAGAGGACCAGGGCCTCTATAAATAGGACCAGCCACCCACATAGCAAGGGGCGGCGAGTAAGAGTAAGGCAGTGAGTAAGTGAGAGAGAGAGGGAAAGAGAGAAAGGTGGCTGAACTCCTCCCAGCAGTTCATCACCCCAGCCAAGAACAGACCCTCGCGAGGCTGTTCTTCCTTGTATTGTTCATCATCATCAGCCCCAAGAGGCAATCCACCCACCACACACTGGAGTAGAGTATTACACCACAACGGTGGCCCGAACCATTATAAACCTTGTGTCTCTTGTGCAGTTCTTTCAGTAGTCTAGATCTTTGCGAGACGGAGAGGTAGAAGACGTAATCTTTGTGCGCACCCCAGTGTTCAAACCTTAAGGGTCTGCCGGAACCCGAAATCCGACATTTGGCGCGCCAGGTAGGGGTGCGCCGGAATTCGTCTTCCACCGCCCCGTTCTCCTCCGACCGTCGCATCCATGTCCGACGCTCGTCGGGCCCGCGCCGAGCGCCGGGCTGCCATCGCTTCCCGCGTTGCCCAGACGGCGCCCGTTGGCGGACGTCCTCGTCATTCCCCGTCACCCGCCATCAACGCCGCCACCGGCTCGGTGGGGGGCGAGCAGCAAGCGTCGTCTCAGCATCCATCCGTACGGCAAGACGGCCGCACCGCTACTCCATCACTCACACCAGCTGGTTCTTCGTCCCGCGTGTTGCGCGCACCCTTGGAGGCTCGAGCTGCGCTCATCGCGGCAAACGAGCTCCTGCGCTACCGTCCCGTCGACGACGTCTACAAAGAGTGGCTCGACCGCGTCGCCGAGCTTGTCCGTGCCGCAGGGGGTTCTCCCGCGCTGTCCGTTCCGCTGCGCCACACCCCGTCCCGCACGGGCAACGAAGCTCCAGGGGCGTACCAGCCGCCTCCTCTCCAAGAAGACGCCATGGCTCCAAGGCGCGTGGCCCCTGGGCGGAACTCGCTCCGTCAGGTGCTAGCGCAGCAAGAACGGAGCTGCCAAGAAGTCCCTCGCCCGCTAGGAGCTGCCTGGGCGCTCCCTGCTCCGGCACGCCGTGACCCTGCTCCAGCTCCGGCACGCCAAGACCCCGTGCTACTCCTAGCTGCAGCGCGTGGGGACCCTCAAGACCGAGCTCTCCACCAGCCGAAGCCTTTCGTGGCCACCGCAGGCTGCCGTGCCTACACCACCGAGCTGCGTAGCGTCGCGTGGCCCGACAAGTTCAAGCCAGACCTGCCTCCTTGTTACGATGGCACGACTGACCCTGCAGAGTTCCTACAGCTCTATGAGCTGGGCATCGAAGCTGCCAGCGGGGACGAGAAGGTCATGGCGAACTGGTTCCCCATGGCGCTCAAGTAAGGAGCTCGCACCTGGCTCCTGAATCTGGCTCCAGGCATGATCTCTTCCAGGGACCAGTTGCGCACCCGCTTCATCGCCAACTTCCAAGGTACTCGCGACCGGCCACCCGCCGTGAGCGACATGCGCCGCATCAAGCAACAACCTGGAGAGACTCTACAAAAGTACATCCAACGCTTCAACAGCGCGCGCCTCAAGATCCCCAAGGTGTCCGAGGAGGCCATCATCTCGGCCTTCTCAGATGGTGTGCGCGATGTCAAGATGAAGGAGGAGCTGACGATGCATGAAGACCTGTGCACCTCCCTGGAGCTGTTCAACTTGGCGACCAAGTGCGCCAGGGCTGAGGAGGGACGCCTCTCCCTCCTCGAGCTGCCTGCCGCAGACCCAGAGGAGAAGAAGCCCAAGGCCAAGGACGTGAAGCGCAAGGGGGCTGCCGTGCTCGCGGCAGAACCAGACACCAAGCAGGGCAAAGATCTACCTGAGTCCTCTAGGGGCAGCCGGTACTGTGTGTACCACGACCTCCACACCCACAACACCAACGAATGCCAAGAACTCCATGCCGTGCGAGAAGGAAGGATCGGCCGTCGTCCCGACCGCGCCAATCGGGGCTACAGCCGAGGAGGAGGAAGAAACGCAGGACGCTGGGAGGACCACGGCCCGTGCCAAGGGTGGCGCGATCAACCACGCGAGGATCGCTGGCGAGACCTGCCTCGTGAGGGGGACTGGAGGGATCAGCCTCGTGAGGACCGCCCACAGGGCAACGCAGGCCTCCCTCCACTGTCGCCTCAGCCAAGGAGGAACGAGGGCCGCCATCAAGATGAAGGGGCTGGGGGCTTCCAGGAGCCACGCGCAATCGCCTGCATTCTGGGCGGAGCTCAAGCCCCAGCCTCCCAACGCATCTTCAAGCAGTTTGCCCGCGAGGTGAATGCAGTCCTCCCCAAGCTTGAAGCAACGCGCCCTCTCAGGTGTTCGGCATGCGCCATCACATTCAGCTCAGCGGATCAACTCAAGTGCGCGGCCACAGCCGGAGTCCTCCCGATGCTTTGCTCCCCAGTCATCAGCAATGTATTGGTCACCAGGACCCTCATCGATGGTGGGGCAGGGCTCAACGTCCTATCCGTGGAAACGTTCAACAATCTCCAAGTGCCCTACGACCAGCTTCAGCCAACCAAGCCCTTCTCCGGAGTCACCGACGGCTCCAAGGTCCCGATTGGGCAGGTCCGCCTCCCTGTCACCTTCGGGGCACGCGACAACTACCGCACCGAGCTCATCGACTTCGACGTCACCCACATCCGCCTGCCGTACAACGCCATCCTCGGGTACCCAGCGCTAGCCAAGTTCATGGCTGTAACTCACCATGGCTACAACGTCCTCAAGATGCCAGGAAGTGGCGGAGTCATCATGGTGCCCTGTGAAGAGAAGGATGCAGTGTGTTCCCTCGAGCGAGCCTTTCAGGCCGCGTCACTGGAAGACCCGGATCGCGGAAGCAGGAGGCTTCCCGAGACCACCCCCAAGAAGAAGAAGACATCGTCCGGACCGGCCCCTCGGGAGGTGGGCCCCTCAGGGCCCGCATCTGCCCAGGCGGAACCTCCTTCCATCGCATAGGAAAGCGCGCCCAGCGCCCTCCTCAAGTAGGGCTCGGGGGCTCTCCCCTGGAGGGCCACGGACCTGGCCAGGGCCACGAGGGAGGCGCTTGGGCACCACATGGAGGCGTGTTTCGAAGCACGTTTCCCTCAAGAAGGAGCAAGGCAAGGAAGGTCAAACCCGCTGGATTTCGTCGACAAGGCCATTCAAGAACTACAGGAATCAAGAATCATGAGAGGTTGCCGCCGTCTACCGGCTGTGGCTCCCCATCCAGGCGAGGATGGTGGGCTGCGCGTCTGCATCGACGTACCAGGGCTCAACCAAGTCGCTACGATGGAGCGCCTCTGGCCCTCGCGAGTGGGGCGCTGCGGTGGTCCGCCCCACAGCTACGTTCGCATGCCTTACGGCTTGCCGAGCGTGGTTTCTATGTGCGAGCGCCTCATGAGGGGCATCATGGAGGCTCAAGAAGACAGGCGTTCTGCAGCCTTGGTGGAGATGGAGATGATTCGCGAAGAGCTACTAGTGCCTCCGGAGCCTCCCGAGGCCCCTGGGCCTGGGGGCTCGTGAGGATCGACTTCCGCGGCCCACCGAATATGCTGCACCAACACCCCTTCGCCCTCGACACCCTTAGGTGACATCTTACAAGTTTCATTTCCAGCTGGGAGAGCCCTCCCAGGGCTGCATCGTTCCCAGGCTGCGTGGGTCCATCCCTGCGGTATGTATCCCTTTTATTTCATGTCGTTAGCTTGCTTTGATGGGGGCGCCCCTCGGGCTGCATCATCCCCAAGTCGCTCGGGCCCGACCCAGCGATGTCTACCTTCCCAGCATCTGTTTGAATGAATCCCCTCCTTCGCGGCTAACGTGTTTGATCTAGTTGCCTGCTCAACTGATGCCAACTGACGGAATTCTCCCACAACGGCACGACGCTTGCGCATGGGTCCGTCCCTCCAACGCCAACAAACCTGAATGGCTGAGCTCTAGCCGCGGCAGCCCCGCATGGCGCCACCTTGTCAAGCCTCCAGTGCCTCACCTCCCCTCGGAAGCAACTAATGGCAGACTGATAATTGTCATGGCAAACTCTTCTTCCTTCTATGATGAGTTTACATGATCCCCTAAGGGAGTTGCGCCAGGCAAGGCCCTCGCGGCGTTCCTTTCACTCTCGTCCGCGCGAGCCGCTTGCACGTTAAAGGGGGGGTGCCTGAGCATTGCGACTCAGGGCTCCTACTGGCTCTCCAGCCCTCACCCTTTGGCCTTGACCACGGCATCGCGACCTGGCATACCAGCGACGGCTGAGACTAGCTCGAGGGCCGGGACCCGAGGACGTAGAACAGAAAGGGGAGCAAAGGCGGGGGAGAAGGGGCACACGAGGACCTCGCCGAGCGATTCCGCTCCTGCCGACGCACGGACCCGACGACACACCAGGAATAATCCCCGACTCTCGAGATAAGTAACCGCCCGAAAGCATCAGCTATCGTAGCACTACCCCCGCACCTAATGCAATTCCGTGTCAGCGACGCCGCTCTCCTTTCTCGCCGAGCGACGGCTGCTTGGGCCCCACAGGGGACCTCCTGAGCATCGCGACTCAGGGGCTCTTACGGACCCCGGGTCGCTCACCTCCTGGCCTTGACCACGGCATCGCGACCTGGCATACCAGCAACGGCTGACGCCACCTTGGGACTGGGACCTGTCGGCACAGAGCACCAAGCCCTCGCGAGGTTCGAAAGGGAGAAATGAGCTAAGACGGAATCAGCAACTCGCACAGCTCTACAGCAAGGGTTATGTATTAACAAACAAGACTACACGCACCTTACAAGCCCCCATGGGGCGCATTTTGATTCCTCGCAGGGAACGGACCCTAAGGGATGCTAACTACACGCGCTGCTGCAAGAGATGCCATCATCAACAGTGGGCCATCAAGCGCCGGCGCCAACCCCATCCAGATCAGAGTCGGCGATGGCCAGCCGAGCCCACCCTGCTCTAGGGGTGGCGCCGGCTCGGGGGCTCATAGCTGTCGTCACTCGTCTCTGGAGCCGCGAAGATATCGCCGGAGTCGCTGGATCCTCCGGCGCCTCCATCGCCTGCAGGGCCGCCAAGGGAGCGGTCGACGGGCCTAGCCCTCACCATGGCGAGGTCCTGGCCACCTCTCCCGGGGCAACACTCCAGCCGGCGCCCATTCGCGTTGAAGACCTTGAAGAACATCACCGAAGCGCCATCATACTCCAAGTGGACCGCGAAGACGCCCCTTACCTTGCAAACCCGGGCGATCTCTCTCCAGCTATGAGTCATGTAGACCTCGCCCGGGGCAACGATCGTGACCTCTGCCTCGGTCACGAGGGTGTTGCAGCCGGCGTGCTGCAGCCAGAGCTCCAGGGGCTCCCCTGGCGGGATGATGGAGGCGAAGAAGGGAGGCAGGCGGATCCAAGACTGGAGAGGAATGGCGACATGGAGCACGAGCTCTTGGGAGGAGCCCTCGGCGTGGACCCCAGGAGGAACAACCCACACCTTCGTGACCCGACGGTGCCGACGACGGTGCTGACCGCGGGGATCGGCATCGACCCCTTCGAGGCCCTCGACGTGGGCATACAAGGGAAGCGGGAACCCCGGCGGAGTCCGCTCGCACCAAGGCCTCGACACCACCTGACGGTCCTCCTCGTCCCGGCCGCGAGGAGCGAGCCGTTTCTTCGGTGGGAGCGGGTCTGGCCCCTCTCGAGGAGCCTTTCCCTTCTCCGCCGCAGAGAACCGGCGAATCGGAGCCATCGCAGCAAGATGGAGAAAGGATCGGGAAGAAGGAGAAGCAAGGGGGGATGGACTGGAAGGGCATGCGCAGTTCCGTACTTATAGCCGGCGAAGGCCAACCGCCGGCCTCCACGATCACAGGTAATCATGACATGATTTGCATGCAGGGACTTGTGGGGAAGCGGAGACGTCCACGTCCCATCAACCGCCTTGCGGCGCCCAAGGCCGCAGGCTGTTAGGGCCCGCGGCGCTTTGCCCTTGCCCTTTCGCCTCTCAGCATGGCCAAGTCCGGGCGCGCCTTGGGCCCGGGGGCTACTGTCGGTGTTCTGGGAACGGGGGTCCCCAGACTTGCCTGTCTGTGGCCTACGGTGTGGCTCAAAGGGGGCCCAACACGGCCCATCTTCATCAACACAAGACTCAAGACCCTCGCGAGGGGCCAAGCCTCGCGGGGCGGACGACACGAAGCTTCGTCAGGCATGGCCTCGTCAGGCTGGCTCGCGAGGAGGCGGAGAGATCAAGGCGGGGTACCTCGCGAGGTGCCCGTGACGCAAGCCATGATGACTCAGGGCGCCAGGCGGGCGCCAGCCCGCGCAGTGTCCTCCTTTCCTCTTTGGTGCAAAGGGGGCAAGCGCAGCCGCGGAGTACCGAGGCATCAGGCAAAGGTTGCCATTTCGGTGCAACGAGACCAAGACCAGGAGGAATACGAGACGGAGGTCACCGTGGAGCCCAAGACGGCGTCATCACCAGAGCTTTGCGCAGGCGAAGACTGCTTTTGTCAGGATAGTTGATACTTGTTGTCCCCCTTCAAATTAGCCCGCCATTGTTGGCTCCCTTCCCGCTCGATATTTGGGAAGAGGACCAGGGCCTCTATAAATAGGACCAGCCACCCACATAGCAAGGGGCGGCGAGTAAGAGTAAGGCAGTGAGTAAGTGAGAGAGAGAGGGAAAGAGAGAAAGGTGGTTGAACTCCTCCCAGCAGTTCATCACCCCAGCCAAGAACAGACCCTCGCGAGGCTGTTCTTCCTTGTATTGTTCATCATCATCAGCCCCAAGAGGTAATCCACCCACCACACACTGGAGTAGGGTATTACACCACAACAGTGGCCCGAACCAGTATAAACCTTGTGTCTCTTGTGCAGTTCTTTCAGTAGTCTAGATCTTTGCGAGACGGAGAGGTAGAAGACGTAATCTCCGCACGCACCCTAGTGTTCGAACCTTAAGGGTCTGCCGGAACCCGAAATCCGACAGAGCCCGTGGATGAACAGTCGCAGGTGGAGGCTGGAGGAGGTCGACGGTGGATGAACAGTAGCTCGTGGAGGTTGGAGGGGGTCGACGCTGGAGATGAATAGTATCCCGTGGAGTCCCGTTTTGCGGTACGCCACACCCCTCCCGATGAACAGGACCCCCGTTTCGACCGTAGCGCTCCAACACAAGTCTGTTTCATCCGTTTTGCGGTACGCCACATCCCTCCCGATCAACAGGACCCCCGTTTCGACCGTAGGAGGTCCGTTTCCTCCGTTTTGCGATACACCAGACCCCTCCCGATGAACAGGATCCCGTTTCGAACGTGGCTGGTCGAACACAAGGCCGTTTCCTCCATTCTGCGGTACGCCAGGCCTCGTTTCCATCGCACGTTCCGTCCAAGGCCTCCCGATGAACACGACGCATTCCGTTGCCTCCCGATGAACACGACGCATTCCGTTGCCTCCCCATGAACACGACGCATTCCGTTGCCTCCCCATGAACATGACGACGACGCTGTTTCTCCGTTCCGACCCAGCAATGTACATGAGCCCTGGCCGTACGTATGCGTGAGTAGGCATTCGATACCCCGCCCGTATGTACACATACATGGCCATATTTTCTTTCTTGCACCCTGGCAGCTGTACGTACGTGTACATGCTACGGGCGTGCCTCTACTACGACACGTGCACGCCTCTACTATGACACATGCGCGCCTCTACATCGAACAGTATGTACGTACACGTTCGTGACCAGAATGACAATGCTACGTACGCTTCGACCAGGTGGGTCCCGACTGTCAGACACTTCCTTGCCTGCGAAGATGTAGCCGGTGGGTCCCAGCAGTCAGGGGGCGAATCGTTTTTTTTCGGACGCACTTCCTTGTGTGCGAAGATGTAGCTAGTGGGTCCCAGCAGTCAGGGGGAAATGTTTTTTTTCGCGAAATACAGTGGTCCGTCCGGTGGGTCCCAGCTGTCAGGTGGAGGGATCATTATTTTCCACGTAATATGGAGGCACTTCCTTGCTGTGGCCGTGGACCCAGCTGTCAGCCTCTCCACATACAGTCCACGTCCGATGGAAGTCATTCCTTGACCACGTTGACCACGCCACGCCGAGAACACCGGGGCGATGGATGCTGGCGAGGCCTAGGAAGGGGACGACACAGAGGCAGGGAAGACTCGGCAGTTGTTTCCCACGCGGAGGGGAGTACGACTGTACGAGGGTTTACTGGTTCCTCTGCCGTCGCCGGAGAATAACAGCAGGTGTGCGTGAGTAGAGGGATGGCTAGGCCATTGATGGGAGTACGGTCGGGCGGTGAGGCCTGCGCGGCAGCATAGCCGACCGCGGCAGCATCCAACAGTCAGTGATTGTGCGTCAACCTTTTTTTAGGAAAGCCTCAAATCTGTGGAAAACAACATACATCCCATCTGCCATTATTTCTAATAATTTACAGCCCATTTGCTAATTCTTAAGGTTTTTTTGGAGCCCATATTCGTTTTGTTAGCATTAAAGCCCATATTGTGGCAACGGTTAAAAAATTATATGAAATTTTGCATATTTCGGTGTGGTCCGAACTGTTTTTAATCCCGAAATTTCGACTCACATTCAAACTGATTTTAAAAATAAATGTATATCAATATAAAATCCAACAAATTCTCCACGCATAAAAATTAATGTAATTTAAAATCTTGAAATGAAAAAAAATATTTGAAACTAATTGCCGGTTTGATGTGTTTTAAAAATGTACAACCCATTCCTCATTACTGATGGGCCATTTTCTCGGCTAGCCGAATGAAAGCTCTCCTCGTGTTGAAAGATTTGCAGCCCAACAGGCCTGACAAAGCGACTTACTTTGCAAATCACAAAAAAACTGGGCTGTGGCCGTGGACCCAGTTGTCAGCCTCTCCACGTACAGTACTCTTCCGATGGAAGTCGTTCCTTGACCACATTGACCACACCACGCGGAGAGCACCATGGCGGTGGACGACGGCGAGGCCTAGGAAGGGGACGACGTGGCAGTGGAAGCCCGCGCGGAGAGGACTACGAGGGGTCACTGGTTCGGCTGCGGTGTGAGGCTGTCGTTGCCGCAGGGCCTGGCCAGCGGTGGGAATAGTAGGGGCGGTGAGGCCTCTGCGGCAGCACAGCCGGCCACGGGAGGCAGGAGCATGCGGCACAACCGGTGCTGCTTTGGGCGACTGGAGCAAGAAGACCAGAGGTTGAAAAAGCACTATGGCCGTTGGATGGACATCGTACGGTCACTGGAGCTAGAATCGTTCATATTGACTAAGTTGACAAAGCCCTTCATCCCCGTCAACTTAGTAGGCCCACAAGTCAGTCTCCCAGCAAGGTGGGTCCCAGCTAGCCGGGGGAGTATTCATTTTTTGTGCGTAATAAGGAGACACTTCCGGTGGGTTCGAGCTGACAACGGGGGGAACATTTTTTTCACGAAATACGGTGGCCCGTCCGGTGGGTCCCAGCAGTCAGGGGGAAACGATTTTTTCGCAAAATACTGGTGGCCTGTCTGGTGGGTCCCCGCTATCAGGTGGAGGAATAATTATTTTCCGCATAATAAGGAGGCACTTCCTTGCGGCTGTCGTGGACCCAACTGTCAGCCTCTCCACGTACGGTACTCTTCCGATGGAAGTCGGTCAATGACCATGTTGACCACGCCGCGCCGAGAGCACCAGGGCGGTGGATGACGGCGAGGACTAGGAAGGGGATGACTCGGAGCCGGGGAAGACGCAACAGTGGATGCCCACGCGAAGAGGAGTACGAGGGTTCACTAGTTCGGCTACAGTGTGAGGCTGTTGTCGCCGCTGAATAACATGGGGTGTCGGTGAGTAGCGGGATGGCCTGGCCAGCGGTGGGAGTAGAAGAGGGGTGAGGCCTCCGCAGCATCACAGCCGACCACGGGAGGCAGGAGCACGCGGCACGACCGGCGCTGGTTTGGGCGGCTGGAGCAAGAAGACCAGAGGTTGAAGAAGCACTACGGCAGTTGGATGAATATCGTACGGTAATAGGAGCTAGAATCGTTCATATTGACTAAGTTGACAAAGCCCTCCGTCCCCGTCAACTTGGTAGGCCCACAAGTCAGCCTCCCACTATGCTGGGTTCCAGCTGGTAGGGGGAATATTCATTTTTTTGGTGCGTAATAAGGAGGCACTTCCTTGCGTGCGAAGATAGCTGGTGGGTCCGACATGTTAGCGGGGGGCACTTTATTTCGCGAAATACAGAGGCCGTTCCGGTGGGTCCCAGATGTCAGGTGGAGGAATCATTATTTTGCACATAATAAGGAGGCATTTCCTTGTGTGCGGCCGTGGACCCAGTGTCAGCCTCTCCACGCATAGTCTACTTCCGATGGTGTCATTCGTTGACCACGTTGACCACTCCGCGCCGAGCGCATCCAAGGTGGTGGATGACGGCGAGGCCCCGGACAGCAACGAGCCGGAGATGGGAAGACGCGGGAGTAGAGTTGCAGACAGAGAGGTGAACGAGGGTTAACTGGTTCTAGTGCGGTGTGGTTCGACAGTCGGTGGAGAAGAACAGGAGGTGTGGAGGGGTGGAGGGATGGCCTGGCCGATGGTGGAGTAGCGCTTCATAGCGAAGCGTGCTAAGCAGAGCTGCTAGCAGCAGGAGGCGGGAGGTGGTCTCGGTGGCACTGGAGGAAGAAGACGAGAGATTGAAGATGGATGCCGGTCGTTGGATGTAAATCCAACGGCTAACATGTCAGAATCATTTGTTGACTAAATTGACAACGACTTGCATTGGCTTCGACCTATTGGCCCACATTTCAGCCTCCAAAAATGTGGCACATATTCAACCCATTTTTTCATAATTTACAGTCTTTTTTTGCGCGGTAGAATTTACAGTCAATTTGATCTTTTCTTTTGAATTACAGCCATTACCTGGGCTGGGTGAACAAATAATGTAGCACCCATGCGCCCGTTTATTTTATTTCCTAAAAAATTACAGCCCATTTGCACTTTCTCGAAATACACGATTTTGCTGGGCTGATTCTAATTATAATGTTGGCTTGGGCCAGCAATGTTATCAAAAAATAAAAAGGGGTTGAGCATTTTGTTATAAATATATTTAAATAATAAGTGATATTATTACATTCGTCCTTAAATTTACAGTCTTACAAAGCTTTATATAATAACATATAAATAATTTTTTTTAGAAAAACAGGGAGCATCTCCCCGGTTCCATTGCTGAGAACGAAACCACAACATATTCTGATACAGCAGCTCAAAGAGTAGTTCAAAAGCAGAGGTAGAAAAGCTACAAACTTGGGGGGTGGATGAACAAGTTCTCTGAATAACACAAATCACCCGAGCGGTGCCAAAGGCAGAGCGGATAGAGCACTCAAATGACACAAGGAGGGTCCAGCGAAGCCTTCATGGTCTTCAGCCGAGGGGTCATGTCAGCCACCGGCGACCAGTAAGCAAGCGGAGAGATTGGGCCGGAAGGCGTAGCATGGTGGATGTCCCTCTTTTTCGGCGCCAGGTGCCCATCATCTTCATCAGAGATCTTGAGATGAGCCCACGGGTCCAGCCCCAGAGCAGGTCGAGCCTTGTTCAGCCACAAGTGATCGCCAACGGTTTCTGGAGGGATCTTGTTAGGGTTCCCACGAAGCTCATCAACTTGTCCTTGTCCGATCCGGAGGAGAGAATCGCCCAGTTCCTCACCATGTTCCTGATCAACCTCAAGACCTGCGGAATGGAAATCCATGAGGTGTTACTGAAAATCATAGCATTTCTATATTTCTAGAGGCATCAAAGGACAGCTGAGCTAACAATGTTTAAAACTCAGCACTTTTTGATAGCAATCCAGAATCTGGCGACAGATTCGAAGGATGAGCCAATCTGAGTAGAGAAATATTCCTCAATGTGGGCCTAGAGATGTTTAGCAACTATACATTCAAAAAATAGGTGAGAACAAGACTCTTGTTCCAAGAAGTAAACACAATCAAGGGGTTTGATGATGTGTCTCTTCCTAAGGTTATCCCTAGTCATCAATTTGTTTTTGGAGAGAAGCCAAAGAAATACATGAATTTTAGGGGAACTCCCAATTTCCAGACATCAGGGATAAACACGGGTTGAACCCCTCTAAAGTTGATAACATGATAGAGGGAGCTGGAGGAATACTTCCCCTTATTGTCCAGCTGCCAAATTAGGGCATTCGGCTCGGCAGTAAAGGTAATGCTTTTGGCAATTTCCTCCAACTGGAACCATTGTTCCATGAGACTATCACTAAAGTTCCTTCTAAAAGAGAGTTTTAGGCATTGACCGTCCCAAACTTCATTGACACTTTTGTTAAGCTCATTGCGGACAGAGTAAATAGGCCAAAATTGGACTGCTAGGGGGGATGTGCCAAACCAAGTATCTTCCCAGAACCTGGTTCTGCTCCCATCCCCTATGTTCCATCTGTAGCCAAATTTCACATCATGCATAATAGATTTTAATCCTTTCTAGAATCTAGAGGTCTGAGGGTTGGAGGAAGGGACAAAAATATTAGGTTTATTTCCTAGGTATTTATGGGCAATAAGAAGCTTCCAGGGTTTCAGATCTTCCTCATAGAGACTAGGGCCCAATTAGCAAGGTGTAGCTTCCTATTTCCCCTCAAAATCATTCCACAAGCAATGAGACATGTGAGAATTGATGAGGTTCACTGCCCATTTAGGGAACTTGAAGAAGGAGAGGAGACACACTGGAATGCTAGCCAAACAAGCTTGTATGAGGATCAATCTACCTCTGTAAGAGAGAAGTTTGCCCCTCCACCCAGCAATCCTTTTAATGATTTTATCCAGAAGGGGTTGGATATCCTCTCTCCTCAGTTTATCATAGTGGAGAGGGATACCTAGGTACTTAATGGGGAAGTTACCTTTATTACAGACTAGAATAGAGAGGAAGTCGGCTAACTCCTGATCATCCATGTTGATAGGGATGAGTTCACTTTTAGAGTAGTTGATTCTCATGCCTGAGACTTGTTCAAACCAGGTTGGAACAGTTTTCAGATTGCTAGCATGTGTGGAGTCATTGTCTAAGAAAAGGATGGTATCATCTGCATATTGAAGGCAGATGATGGCACCAGGGCAGACCTCAGGACAGAGCCCTGCAATCAGACTATGATTAGCAGCTTTGCTCAGCATTTTAGTAAGAATGTCCACTACTAAATTAAACAAAAACGGGGAGATGGGGTCACCTTGCCTAAGGCCTTTACCAGCAAGGAAAAAATCACTTTCACAGTTATTTAACTTGACCCCAACAGACCCCCCACGAGTCAGTTGCTGGATCCAACTCTCCTCTATGAAAGGCTTGGAAAAGATCTAAGAGATCATTTTTCACCAAGTCCCAAAAATGCTGGTAAAACAAGAAGGGAATCCCGTCAGGACCATGAGTCCCATCAGGATAAGAGCTAAAAATGGCTTCCTTCACCTCTGTCTCTGAAAAAGGGGCTTCTAGCAGCTCATTTTCAGCAGGAGAGACTTTTTCAGAAGCAGAGAAAAAATTGTTTTGTAGAGAGAACCCAGAAGGTTTTTTTTCTTAAACAGGTCTTTGTAGAAGTCACTAGCCACTTTCAGCATCTCATCTACCTCAGTAACAGGGCCATTAGGGCCATCAAGGGAGTGAATGAGGGTTTTCCTCCTCCTCTGGTTAGCTACTGCATGGAAGTAAGCAGTATTTCTATCACCCTCCTTAATGTTCCTATCTCTAGAACTTTGTTTGGCTTTGATTTCTTCTTGAAGCCAAATTTTCTTGAGCTCTCCATGGACAAAGTTTAATCTATTAGTCTCAGCCTCAGAGAGGTCACTGGTTTCTGCCTTAATATCTAGAGAATCAAACTCAAGGAGGAGAAGCCTTTTGTATCTTCTAAGATTAGCTTCCTCATTGGAGTTCCACCCTTTGGTAGTTCTTCTAAATCTCATGATTTTGATCTGCCAATTTACAAGGGGGCAGCTGCTCCTAGTAGGCTCATTCCAGATTTTCCTGACTAGCTCAGTAAAATCTTCTCTAAGCAACCACCACTTTTCAAATTTAAAACCATTGCTCTTTGGAGTTTGGTTAAGACCAGAGTCCCGGAGCAAAGGAGTGTGGTCACTACCACATCTGGGCAGAGCTCTACACCTAGAAAGGGGAAAAAACTATCTAATTCTATGTCATAGAAAATTTTGTCAATGGTGGACATAATCCTGGAGCAGCACTTCCAACATATCTAGTAGAACTGTGGGTTTTCCTTCTGACAGGGCAATTCTCAACTTTATGGGTAACCATTTTGCAGATAAAACAACTCTTGGGCTTGACACATTTATCCAAATGATGCTATGGTTCCCCACAGTTGTAGCAGATCACCTCAGAGTATGCCATAAGGCCCGAAGTAGGGGCAGGAGCAGTTTTCTGGATGTCCTGTCTCTTCTTTTGCTGATTCTTGCCTTGAGATTTCCCACTGATCTGAGAGTCAGAACCACCAGTAGATTGATCTTGGGCAATTACAGGAGTCTGCCCAGATTGTGCCCCCATTTGGGGCGGAGGTGGGCCATACCACTGCCCAACCAGTGCTCCCCCCATTGTGATAGGGGAAATTCATCGGAGTTCCTGGTTCCTTCTCATCCTCCAGCCAGATGTTGTCTCTCAGGAAGCAGAAATAACCACCAGAGAGCTCAATTGAAACAGATTGCAAGCCTAATTTCAATCTTCTGCAGGTTTGAGGGAGAGGTAAGGTAGGGGATCCACCTGCTCCTGCTCCAGCTCCGGTGGCGTGCTGGTGGGCTGGAATCCAGTCAAGCATTCCCATCTCGCAGCACGGCGTGGATCTCCTGAATTCACTCTCCTTTCGCCCATCGAACGAACGCAATCAATGGCTCACTGGGGTGGGGCATCCTGTTCTTCTCCGAGAAATCTCCTTCGAAGTAGATCCGCGGGGCTAGATTCAGCACCTCCCAATCCACATGATCCTTTCACATCTGAGCATACCTGCGCGAGCGAGAGAATGGATTCGGTCCCTCCTTGGCTTCCTCCCTCGCAGCTTCCTCCTCTTCTTCCCTCCATTCGCTCGTGCACTGGGTCCAGGAGAGAGCGTCGTCACGGATCCGCATCGCCCGCTCCCTCCATCTCCTCCCTCAAGTCTCCCGCAGCACCGCCAGCGCTATGGAATCGAGCGGCTGGAGCATCCGCGGGAAGGCTTTGTAGACATGTGGGAGATTCATCTTGTACATCTGCCTGTCTTCCCGCCATTCCCCCATGGGTATGGCTGGTGACTCCATGGGGCGTGCGAGCGGACTTGCTGAGGGGGGCAGGCGCGCCCGGAGTCAGGAGGCGGGGGGTGGCAGCGAGATCTATGGCGGCGGCGAGGGTGGAGGTAGTAGCGGGGGCGGCGGCAAGGGCGAAGGGGATCGCGAGAGCGGTCATCTATTTGCCAATTATGTGAACTAAACAGTCAACATATAAAATAATTTAAATATATACAATATAGTTAGAAGGGAAACATAAGTTGGACCTGGCGTTCCAATTCTTATATAAAAATAGAACAAACCTTTGCGTTTTCTTCAAAAAAATTTACATAAATTGGGCTGCCAAAAATAAAACCTCGGATGGGAGGTCCATAGGACGGTCGATACATGACGGCCCTAAGAAAATACAAACAGGCCTATGGACCTCCCATCTGAGGACGTGGGTTGCGCATGTTAAAAATTAAAGCCTAGACGGGGCAGCCCAAAACCACGTCCAACACTTGCCAAAACTTCGTCCCTCGTTTTCTCTGTGTTTCGCACACTCGACATTGTGTGGGCATTTTGACCGTGCATCATATGAAGATGTGATGTGCATGAATGTTGATCAGCATGATGTTAACTGGCTGGTAGTTCCATTTTCGACCATGAATAACACTTCCAACATGATGTTAACGCTGTTTGAAAAGGCCGTGTTAATATAATTGCTCTGCCTCTAAAAGTTGCAGTTTCTTATCTGAAACTGAAACTTGCAGTTTCTTCTCTAAGAATCACATTGTGTGCACTTTTATACTCCTATGAAACTACATTTTTTAAGTGCTAAAAATAGATATCTAAAATTCATAAAATACTTCATATGCTCAATACTGCAAATCTGAAATTCAAAAGACATTCATATCTGAAAGTACTCTCAAAATAAACAACACAAAACACAATTCACAACCTGCAAATACTGACAACCCTAAGCTCCTCCTGACAATTCACAACCTGCCCGACTATTGGGCTGGGGGGGGGGGCAGCCCCCTCCTATTCCTCGGTGGCAGACAGCCGCCCCGTGAGACGATGTGAACAGCAAGGGAGACGATGGCAGGGAAGCGTCGTCGGGCCAACTGCTTGTCTCCTCTTGCAGTTGGGTTCGGTCGACAAAGACTCCACCGGCTCTCTCTGGCAGGACACCCTCACAAACGGCACCCTGTAGATGCTCGATCCTTCAATCTTTGGTGGATGCTCCATCTGGGATCGATACTCCCACCACCGCTCCCTCATGATCGGATTCAGTGAATCTGTTTGCTCCATGGCCCAGAGGAGCAGCTCTATGTACTCCGGCGCGACTCCCTCCGGGGGTATCATCGCCTTTTCGCTCTGTTGCAGATATTTGGCCATGGATGTCGCCGCTAGTTGGTCATTGCTGTCAAACCAAGACTGTATCTCCAACATCCTAGCTAGCTTCACAGGGTCGCCGTCTGCGATCCTCACGTATCGCTTGTACTCCTCCATCGATCTACTTCTCCACAGCACCTTCACTCGCCGGCGGTGGTTTTTGAATGGAAGAGGAGAGGAGCAACGCTGGTTTTGGATTAGAACGGGAGAGGAGCGACGCTGGTTTTGGACTGGAACAGGAGAGGAGGGCGGTGGTTTTGAAATGGAAGAGGAGAGGAGCGGCGCTGCATTTAGATTGGAACAGGAGAGGAGCGGTTGTGGTTTAAGAGGAGAAGAGCGGAAGAGCGGCACTGGTCTTGGAAGTATTTTTTTGTTGTTTCGCATATTTTGGGTCAAAGTTTGACCACGTACTGTATTTGACAAGCAAAATGTGAATGCATGTCACCAAATTGATTTTGATTTTGATCCAGTTAGAGCGCGCCGGCCCTCTCGTCCAATCCTAAATCGCTGCCGCACGCTCCTCTCCCTCTTCTCCATTGCAAAACCACCTCCTCTCCTCTCCATCATCTCCATTCCAAAACCACCGTCTCGCCTCTCCCTCTTCTCTATTGCAAGACCACTGTCTCTCCTCTGTTTTCTAGATGCTTTGCTCCATGGCACGGCGGAATCCATGGATACAAAATTAGTATACTATATACTATTTAAAAGTCGAGGGCGGGGCTTTTCCTGCGCGGTAGGTGGCGGGGCAGTTCCACCTAGTCGGTTCAACAGAGACGCGAGAAGACGAGGGAGTAGGCTGCTACAAACGTAGGGCTGTGTGATTTGATAGCGAGTTACTGCTGGACAGGTGGGGCCCCGTGATTTGACTTGCCATTATCATTTTAACTGCGGCGCTACGACCGGCGTGAGTCTCCCAGATTCCTGACCACCTCCATACAGGTGCCTCTCCCAATGCTCCACCATGTAGTAGTGGCTGGCTCTTGCATGAGAGCCCACTTCTCCACTTTTTCCTTGCCTCTCTTTCCTCCACATATGCAAAAATGCCATGTAAAGCGCACTATTGTACTTACTTTTACTTGCTCCTACAGGTGCTTAAGCTTGCCACATAAGCATAAAGTCTGATGTGGCAAGTTAATCAAGAAGAGAGAGACTAGTTTGGTGACCCAAGGAAGAAATGGTGCTAAGCGCGTGTACCTAGGTGAAAAGACAATTTTGAGTCTATAGCTAATTAAATGAAGCAAACTTAGCAACACCATTTCATTGGAAGAGGTCACTCCTTGGCAAATGCAATAAATACACGCGCTTAGCACCGTTTCTTCCTTGAGTATGAAGAAAGAGATGGAGAGGAGTAAAAAATACACTTATAGCCAACCTTGTTGTAGTATGAGTGACTAAGTGATGACTATGTATGACATGCCAACATCAGATAGCCTAACACACCGTGTTAAATCTCCAAGGGCGCGACCGCACGAGCGACACGATGGTCGTGGTAGGCGTGACCGTGATACGGGCTGCTAGCAGCCCTTGGATATGAGATCAAACGGTTGCATGCTAAGTTGCTGAAAATTTGCAGAATAACCCTCCAGGATAGGATATTCACCCATAGGTCTAGAATCACGCCATGCAACCGTTCGATCTCAGATCCAAGGGCTCTCGGAAGCCTCTATCATGGGAGAATGGAAAGCCACTACCCCCCCCGTTCGCACGCTGGTAGTTCGCTCCTACTCGTCCCCGCATGTCCTTCAACACTACGGCGGTTCGCTCCTAGTCGTCCTGTCCATTCACATTACGGCAGTTCCACTAATCCTAACCCTCCTCCCAAATCCATGGCGTCCCAAATCTCCACGATCGGTGTCGGTGGGAACGACACCTATGGGATCACAAGAATCCCTACTATGGTTGGCGGGGCGTGGGGTCGTGAGAAGAGCGGATCTAACAGGTAGCACACGGTTTGTTTATCCAGGTTCAGGCCGCGAGGATGCGTAAAACCCTACTCCTGCTTTGGTGGATTGTATATCTGTGTTCTTGAGCTAGCTATGGGGCGTGAGGAGCTCCAAAAAGCCGAATCCTTCCTCTGGTCGCCTCGGGCCTCCTTTTATAGAAAAAGGGGTTGCCACAGTGGCACACAGGAGGTCGAAAGGGTACAGTGATGCGAGGTTATCCCTCGCATTACATGACAAGGTGCATTTAATGCATCTTGCTTAGGTGTCCTTACTTTATCGGGGATGGGGGGAGAGATCTGTCTCGTCCGTCGTCGCTCCTTCTTGTGTCGACACGCGCCCTGGCCAGCGACGCCTGCGGTGCCACGTAGGTAGGCAGGCAGCTGAGGTGGCGCAGTGGTGGGTCTTCACGAAGATCTGCATGCCGCCACGCAGGTGCCTGCCCAGCTGGTTGGGTCGGCAGCTGCATGCATGCGGCGGTGGAGGTTTGGTCGGCGTGGGACTGATGGTGGCCCTGCGGGTGTCCTCGGTAAGGGCCTGCCGGGGCCCCGGCAAGGGTCTTGCCAAGGCGCCTGCTGTCATCCCCGGCAAGGCGCTTGCCGGGGGCCTTGTGGTCTTCCTCGGCTGGGATCCCGCCAAGGGTTGTCGTCTCCTTAGTGCATACCTGATCTTGAATGTCTTCACAAAGATCTGCATGTCGCCACGGGAATGTCTCCCGAATTATTGCCCTTTGGCGGCAGTGGACTCAAGGGTGATTTGCTTCGTAGGCGCGGGACAAGTCGCCGCAGCAAGGGTCTTGCAGTGGCTGCTAGAACTGTCTCCCGGCAAGGATCTTGCTGGGGGACTCCGCTTCGTCCCCTTTGCTCTTCGTGGTCTTGGCCTTGGCGTTGTAGTTCTCTTGAGCTTCGGTCTTACCCTGGCTCACCTCCCTTGCCTTGCTTGGTGTGGTGGTGCCCGTGGCTCAGCTGCCCGTGCACAGTTATAGGGGTACAAAAAGTGTACACCTCTTTTTGTACACCGACAGGAGCCCCCGGGCCTGGGCCACACATAAGCGCAACGCGTTGTTGGGCTAGGCCCAAAAATGATGCGCGGGCAGGCGGGGCGGTTTTTACCGCGGTAAGATTCTTCACGCACTGCGCTCCCCACGACTCCCGCGCGTGGCGCGGCATGGGTAGGTGCGTGTGACGTGGGCAGCATGCGTGGGGTTGCTTCCCGTGGGCATGCGTCACACCACAGTTAATGTGAAAAGAGGCGGCCCGTGTTTTCCCCCATAAGAAAGGAATAGCCGCGGGCGCGCTCCTCACTTTCTCCTCTTTCCTTGTGCCATTTCCAATCTCAGAGCCGCCGTTTCCTCTCTTCCTTCCTTCCTAAGCTTCCGCCATCACCCACCGTCGTTGCTTCGCCATCCCGCTTCCTCAGCCCTCTAAACTTCTTGGTCGCCATGGCGCTCAAATCCGTCAAGGGCAAGGGGGTGGCTAAGGGTGCTGGGACTGTGGAGCCGCCGGAGAGTGCGCTGTCGGGGGACCGGACGAAGTCCGCCTTTTTCTTCCCCTCGACGGTTGATGTTCAAGAGCTCCGGGCCTCCTTCAGGCCCCTATGGGGAGCGAAGACGGGGGGAGAGAATTCGGGACACCCGGCGACGCGCGTCATTCCTGCTGCTGGCGCCGATCCTTCTCCAAATCGGTATCCCTATTTCGTCGATTATCTTTCTTGCGGGTTATGCCCCCTTTCTCCGATTTCTTCTGCGACATTATGCACACCATCGGCTTTCACCTCTTGGATTTTACTCTGAATGCGGTGGCGTGCATGGCTTTCTTCGCGCATCTTTGCGAAGGCTTTGCCGGGGTGCAGCCCAACACGGCGCTCTTCCACCATTATTTCTTTCCTCGGATCCAGCCGGGAGGTGCCGTCTCTGGTTGCGTCACCTGGATCCCAAGATCCAAGGGGGCCTACCCGGACGGTGCCGTGAAGGAGAGGTGGGAGGAATGGCGTGGCCGGTGGTGCTAGATTGCGGATGAAAACCCGCCGGAATTCTGCAAGGTCCGCCGAGTGCCGCCGGTCCGTGGCAGCGATTGGAGCGATGTCGACACCGCCGACGGGAGGCTCACTGTTGCCACTACTAGGATTCTCCGGCTCACCCGGGCCGGACTCACCCTTGAGATGATCGAGGCGGACTTCATTCGCCGCCGGATCGCCCCGTTGCACAACAAGGGGAGGCCAGCTTGGCTCTTTACGAACCCGGCTGACATTATGCGACTCCGCCCCGGCCTCGATCATAACTTCACAGTGCTGGCGCATGCCCACTTCTGCCACCGGCTTTTCCAGCTTGATGTGGGTCGCGATGGTGAGGTCGAACGGATCGCAAAGGCCGCGAGGGCTGCCGCAAAGGTTCGCAAGGCCCTCAAGGGGCCACTTTTCAAGCTGCCAGCAGGGGTGGTCCCGTTGTGCAAGAATTCATGTCGGTCTGAGATCATCGCTATAATGCCGGACTGTAACGCGCACGGCCTTGTCCCGAGCTGGAAGGAGCCGAAGGATGCTGATGTGCAGCAATTCTTTGACACCCTGATTGAGGTATATGTCAATGTTGACGCCGAGCGGTGGCTTGTCATGGACACCACCCAGGCAGAGCTGGACTACATCGCCACTAGGGCGAGGGAGGCACAGTTTGCCATAGAGGCCGGCAGCGCCGGGGGTGTGGACGACAAGGCCACAACGGCTGTGGAGGAAGAGGAGCTCACCCGGTGGGCGACGGCCTCCGGGGAGGTCAGCAGCGCCGACACTGGAGCTCCGCTCATCGAAGACGCGGCCGACGAGTCGTCGTCGGAGGAGGACGTGGCGGCGGGCTCGACGCCAACCAGGGGAAGAGGGCGAATCCTGCGGCGGGTTGGCTCCGGCGAGCCGGTCCGGCCCGGCAGGGCTACGCGGCCTCAATTGACCCTGGAGGGGTCTGGGCGTCACACGAGGGCCACGGCGGCCAAGAGGCTGACGAAGGCCGCTGAGAAGAAGAAGACAACAGCCCCTTCCTCATGTGGGCGCGCACAAACCCCGTCGTCTTCGCCTCCTCCGGCAGATGTCGACTCGGATGTTGACGCGGAGGTCACTTTTGATCTCGGGCCTCTCAGCCCAAAGAGGAAAAGGAAAGTGGTGGAAGAGGAGGAGGTGGATGACGAGTAAGTACTCCGTTCCTTACTGCCATTTCAATTCCTCTGAATTAAGTCACTCATCTTGATCTGTTTTTGCTTTTGCAGGGATGCAGAGACGTTGGCCTAGAGGGTGAAGAGGGCGAAGGCCTCGACGAGCAGTCAGCCCCCAGTTGGGGCTTCAAAGACGCCACTGGTGGTGTTGAGCAGCCCGGACAGCAGCCCCCGCCACAGCCCCAGCGTAAGCTCGTCACCCTCCTCTTATTCGACATGTGGTAGGCGTTCGATGCTATGGTGTTGACCTTGTCGGGTTTGTAGGAGGGGAGTGGCAGCAGGAGGAGCCGCAGAGGGCTACCCCCAACACACCACCCCCATCGACTACGCCGCCGCGAGGGGCGTCCCCGGCAAGGGCATCAAGCACGGAGCCCACACCCATGGAGGAAGAGGGGAACTTGGGCGCTGGTGACTCTGCCATGGCACCGGATGCTGGCGGGGAGGGGACTTCTGCTTCACAGCCTGGCACTGGTGAGTCACCTGTCCTCCGTCTGTGTCTTTCCCTTATTCTTTTTCTTGGCTCCAATGCTCCCATTACTACCCAGGCCCTCCTTCAATAGGTATGGAGGATGTGGATACTGTTGTTGGGAACATTGCTGAGGAGGCCGCCAGGGATGCTGACGAGGTCGCCGCTGATGAGGTCGCCAAGGATGCTGCCGAGGACATCGCTGCGGGGGCCGCCAAGGCGACCAGCGAGGCTTCTGCCGAGGGTGCCAGTGGTGGGCCTGCCGGGGAAGCCGGCAAGGCCGCCGCCGAGGAAGAGGTGGTTAATGATCAGCCTCCCTCCTCCTCAACCTCGGGCCCCGGCAGATACCTGAAGGTGGGCGACGATCTTTTCGTCCATCTTCCAGGGGCGTCAAGTTCCCGGGTGCCCGCCGAAGGGGAGGTCTTTGACGGCGAGGTGCTTGCCGCCACCGGGCTCGAGGTTGTCCATGAGCCGGGCGTTGGCGGTGATGGTTCTCCAGAAGAGCAGCTTTTCCGCGCTATGGGGGCCAACTTCCGAAAACTCCAGGCGCTCTACCGTGTCCGTCTGGACAAGGTTAAGTCCAGGACGACAACGGTGGACTAGGCGGAGGTGGATTCAAAGCGCGCGTTGCTGAGACGCAGACCTGGTTCCACCAGACTCGCAAGGAGCAGAGGGCCTTTCAGGAGGAATTGGCCAAGCGCAATCTCGAGCTCACCATGAAGATGGCTGACATCGAGAAGGCCCAGGAAAAGGCGGCAAACTTGGCCGCCGCGGCCGAGGCCGTCCAGAACCAGCATCAAGCCGCACTGGATTCCCAGGAAGAGGACCTCACCGTGCGTGAGGAGAAGCTTGCCGCAGCGCTCCATGGCAAGGATGAGGAGCTCGAGGCCCTTGTCGCACGGCGGACTCGCGAGCTAGAGCAGAGGCACAAGGAGGCACTCGATGCCCAGGCTCTGGCCCATGCCGGCAAAGTAAGGGAGTTGAAGGTGGAGCAGGACGAGCTGAAGGAGCAGGCCCTCAAGCTGTCCAACGAGAAGAGCACGCTCAACAGCGCCTTCATGGAGGCGTAAGGAGCGGTCATCAGCAGGGCTGGGGAGCTCTCCGAAGTGCAAAACTCCGTCAGAGATCTCAAGCTAAAGCTGGAGGATCTCGAGGAGATGTTGTCGGAGAGCAGGGCTCGGGAGGAGACCTTGACCAGGAGTCTGGAGGAGGAGAAGCAGCTGCGGGCGAACGAGGCCACCCCCACCAGGATTATGTGGCGGGCGAGAACAGATGGATCTGCCGTCTGGAGGACGTCGCTAGCAGGGTCACCTCGCAGTTGGCCATCATGGGGTTGCCAAACGCGAGGTACGCCCCTGAGCGCAGCGGGACCATCAACACCAAGCTGACCCTGTTCTTCTAGGGCGTCCTTGGAGCCTTGGCTTATCTTCATTCCAACCGAGCGGCCATGTTGGCCGGGGAAGCCTGCCGACTTTGCCGGGGGTCATGACCAAGGTCCTCACCAAGATGGCATACTGGAATCCCGACCTCGACTTTTATGCCGTGATGGATAGCTTGCCGGATGGTATTGACCTCATGGTGCTCAAGGAGCGCATCAAGCTCGTCATCAGCAGCATCGATGAAATCAAGAGGGTGGAAGGTGTCAGGACCCCGATTCTAAGCCACATCGATCTAGCCGGTAACACCTCATATCACTTTGCGGCCTCACGCACGGTATCCCACGGGTGTCGCCTTACCATGGCCCGGGACCGTTTGTGCCTTTTGGCTCGCGTATATGACAATGTCGCTAGCATCCATATGACCGAGAACCCGGGCCGACATGGCTAGTCGTGAACCCAAAGCGGCACAGACCTATGGAGACAGGCATACATGAATCACATCGAACATGTCGGTCATCAACGAGTGATTCCGGGCTGTAGCACTGGGCTAACAGGACTCCGGGGATCCCGGGCTGTAGCAGGCTAGACAGGACTCCGGAGATCACCGCGTGACATTTCCCCGAAGGGACAGACATAGGGACGAAATGAAACACACGCCGGCCAGTCAAGTGTCCTGAACAGTAGTGCTGGGCTAGCAGGACTCCGGTGAACCGGGCTGTAGCGGACTACTATGGCTCGAGGAGCACTAGACTACATTTCCCCATAAGAAAGGCAGCGAAGGACAAACAACTAGATTGTCGTATCCCACTCATACCAAGCATTTCAATCATACACACAATATGCCCGATATGAGTACATACAACATGGCATCACAACAAAACTCTACAACTCAAGTACTTATTTAAAGGCTCCAAGGAGCCATACATAACATATTCATACAGGTAGGGGTCACATGACCCGACACTCAAGTCATATAGTCATACAAGCACATGCGGAAGCAACTAGTCTGAGTACAGACTCTAGAAAGAAAGAAGGCTTCTCGAAGCCTGTCTATCTACATAGGGCCCTCCATGGCCTGGATCACCACCTGGGTGGCTAGTCACTCGTCGACGTCAAGGTCTACGTAAAACCCATCGGAGGGGGCAGTGTTGTCGTCTGAAAACAATAAATAAGCAAACATGAGTACAAAGGTACTCAGCAAGTCTTACATCAGAACCTACTATACATGCTCATTCTCAAGAAGGTGGTGGGGTTTATGCAGCAAGCCAGCTTTGACTCTTGGCTAAGCTATCCTACGAAACCTTTTACCAAAATAGTTTTCGCACACGAGTCCACTACTCACCATCAAAATACTCCACCGTGGATCCTCCCTCGTATCCTGCGAGAGGGCCATCCTCGGTACTCACACTTATCTTGAGTCTTTTAGTAGTATCCATTAACTTGTCTATGAACTATATAGGCAACCAAGTAGTACTTTACCGCGGATGCGGCTATTCGAATAGTTTTATACCCTGCAGGGGTGTACTTCGTCATACACGCTTTCACCGCTTACCACCGTCTACACGACATGTACTCGGCAACCTTCAAGCGGAAGCCCAGCGAGGGTGTCGGCCACGGCCTACCTAAACACCTAAGCCCCTAGTCCAGGTTATCGCCTATCCAGGTTCCATCTGCAGGGAGTCCGGCCGAGGTTTCCACATACGGCCCCGAACGATGTGAACAGGGTTCCCGAGACACCAAACGGGTGGCTCGGTACACCGTGCCACGGTGTATCTACCGCAACATAGCCCACCCCTAGGGTCAGCGCTACGCACGGCCGCCAACACATATCCTACAAACACCAGAAACTAGTTGCAACTCCTGGACAGAGTACTAGGGTGGCTAAGAAGCCGAGAGGGTCCATTTGTTTCGGGCCCAATGTATGGTAGTAACTGCATCTCAAATCACACATACAGATCTCAGTTCTTATGGACGGCCTCAATGAAACAACCCACCATGTACTCCTACATGGCCTCTCATCGATACCTTTACCAAAACATGTTCAACACATCCCACATATTACTGGCACAAGCATTTCACTCTAGCCCATCACCCAGATGAACCAGACCTGACACAACTCTAAGCATAGCAGGCATAGCAAGGTAGGAATCACAAAACATGGCTCAATCAACTCCTACACATGCTAGTGGGTTCTATCTAGTTACTGTGGCAATGACAGGTCATGCAGAGGATAAGGGTTCAACTACCGTAGCACACAGCAGTTTGAAACGCGTTGTCTTAATGCAGTAAACAAGAGCAGGAGCGAGAACATGGGTTGTATCGGAATGATCAATGGTTGCTTGCCTGATGGAGTGGTAACGGGATACTGCCCTTCAGTTGGATACTCGTGAATATCCTCGGAGGCAGAACCTACCACGAAGAACACAACCGAGCACAATCAACACATGACGATATGCAACAATATGATGCATGCTATGACATGGCAATATGGATGTGTCTTGGCCTAATGCAAGCTAAAACAGAAGGGTAATTGCTTATTTGAACCAAAGGTTCAAGTGTTAGCTCATTTAACTTGATCATATTAGTGCATCACCTTATATTGCATAAACAGCAGGTTTAACTTGTTCTGACTTGCATGAAACCAGTACCAATGGATAGCTTGGATTTTTCTGATAATTTTTCATATATAATTTGTCTCATTTGGAGTTATGGTTGAATTTCTATGAATTTTTGAAGTTTAGGCAATTTTCTGGAATTTTCTATATAAAATTAAATCCAGAAAAGAGTTATTGCGTCAGCCTTGCGTCAGCATGACGTCAGCAAGTCAACAGGCCCAGTACAGGTCAAACCTGACCTGTGGGACCCGTGTGTCAGTGGCTCATTTAGTTAATTAACTAATTAAATTTAGATTAGCACTAAACAGGTTTAATTAGCAGGGGGGACCCGCTTGTCATTGACTCAGGGGAGTCAACTGGGCTCACCCAGTCAGTGGTCAGGGTCAACACTCGCCGGCGTCTAGCCGCCGGTGAGGCCAGACGCGGCGGAGGAAGTGCATTTGCACGTTCCGGCCACCAAACGGAAGGCGGAGAGCATCTACGGGCTCCTGGGAACGAGCCGCAGCTCTTGGTGGTGATGGTTGAGCTCGGGGTGGCCGGAGACGTCGCCGGCGATGACTTTGGCAGTCGCCGGAGTTCGGGCGCCGATGAAAACGGCGACACCGTGCACGGGAGGATCAACGGGTAGCACCTATGCGTACTGCAGGCTCCCACAAAGCTAAAGGGCATATGCACGGGGCCGATTGGCCACCGGAGCCTCGTCGGGAACGAGCTCGTGCGGCGGTGTGCTTCGGGCGTCATGGGGAGTGGTGCTACAACAAGCGCTAGGCCGTGGGGTTAGGGGGAAATGACGGAGGAGCTCACTGGGAGGTCAAAGCACAGCTCAGTGGGCCTGGGGATGACCTAGACGGCGCAAATCGAAGACGAGGTCGCCGGCGGCCGAAGGTTGAAGAAGAGCTCGAAGTCGACGCTGCAGGGCTTCCGGCGGGGCGTGGTTCGGTGAGGGGGTCGAGGACGATGCCGCGGAGCTCGTGGGCACAACCGAGGGGCGAGGGGGTGGCTGTGGCCGTGGTGGTTCGCGTCGGCGGCGGCGGCCGCGTTCTATGGAAGTGAGGGGGAGCCAGAGGAGGGGATGAGCACAGGGGGAGGAGGAATGAAAGGGCCTGGGGGTGCGTGGCCGTCTCCGTGGCATTGGGAGGGAGTCCGGGAAGCAGGAGGTGGCGCGCAGGGGGGGAGGTGGCGCGGGCGCGTGCCGGCGAGCGTCGGGCACACGCCCGCGTCCTTCTGTCCGAGGAGGGGGGCGACAGGAGGCAGCGGGGTGGGCTGGGCCGCCAGCTGGAGATGGGCCAGGTAAGTGGCCCATGGCCTTTCCCTCTTTATTTATTTGTGTTTTTCTATTTCTGTTATTTTGTTTTGATTTAGTTTAAATACTAAATCATTTTATAAAATCCTGAAAATATTTATGGGCACTTGCTGAATTATTTCAGTGGCCCAAAAAATAGTTCCAACATTATTTGAGCATTTGAATTATTTAATAGCATTTAAATGCCCAAATTCAAATACTTATGATTTAAATCAATGCCCTTGTGTTGACCTAAAATTATGTGCACCATTTTTCCCAAGGGTTATAGCCCTAGGCAAAGAGGGTGAACATTTTTGAAGGGCATTTCAGGTTCATTGAATTTATTTTTAGTAAACCCTAGTTGATTTCAGGGGGGGGTGCTGGGGGTTCTGCTTTCCCCATTTCAATTTTCTGATGAAGGTAAACATGATGCACACTCTAATGCATGATCTAGCTAGGGTGTGACAACTCACCCCCACTCAATAGAATCTCGTCCCGAGATTTAGGATCATCTGGGAAGAAGGTGGGGTACTCGAGTGGAAGGCGATCCTCCCTTTCCCAAGTGGCTTCTTCCTCGGAATGGTGTGACCATTGAACCTTGAGAAACTTGATATTATGACGTCGAGTGGTACGCTCGGTTTGATCAAGGATACGAACGGGGTATTCCCGATAAGAAAAGTTATCTTGTAACTCAAGCGTTTCGTGATCCACTCCACGGATAGGATCCGCAAAGCAACGCCTGAGTTGCGAAACGTGGAAGACGTCGTGAACTCTAGAGAGATGCGGAGGTAGTTCCAATTGGTAGGCAACTTCTCCTCGTTTGGCCAGAATGCGAAAGGGTCCAATGTAACGAGGAGCCAATTTGCCTTTGATACCGAAGCGATGGGTTCCCTTTAACGGGGTAACCCGAAGGTAAGCCTTCTCGTCAATTTCAAATGTCATAGGCTTATGTTTACGATCATATTGACTCTTTTGGCGAGATTGGGCTGTTTTCAACTTCTCACGAATAACGCGAACCTGCTCTTCTGCTTCCTGAATCATATCCGGGCCAAAGAGTTGTCTTTCCCCGGTTTCTGACCAGTTAAGAGGCGTTCGACATTTTCGTCCATAGAGAACTTCGAAGGGAGCTTTGCCCAAACTAGCTTGATAGCTATTGTTATAGGCAAACTCCGCAAATGGAAGGCATTTCTCCCAACTCATTCCGAACGAGATAACGGAAGCTCGGAGCATATCTTCCAGAATTTGATTGACTCGCTCTACTTGACCACTTGATTGAGGATGGAAGGCGGTGCTAAAGGAGAGATGAGTTCCCATAGCATTTTGGAAACTTTCCCAAAATCGAGAGGTGAAGAGACTTCCACGGTCTGAGTTAATTTCCAATGGGACACCATGAAGAGACACTATTCGGGAGATGTATAAGTCAGCTAGCTGGCTAGCGGTGATACTCTCACGAACAGGTAGAAAATGGGCTACTTTGGAAAGACGGTCGATCACGACGAAGATGGCATTATTCCCCCTCTTGGTCCTGGGAAACCCAGTGATGAAATCCATACTGATTTTGTCCCATTTCCATTCAGGAATAGCCAAAGGTTGAAGGGTGCCAGCAGGCCGTTGATGCTCGGCTTTAACACGACGACAAACGTCGCAATTGGCAATGTATTGAGCGATTTCTCTCTTCATCCTAGTCCACCAAAACCTCTGGCGTAGGTATGATACATTTTAGTACTACCGGGATGAATGGTGAGAGGGGATTCATGAGCTTCCTTAAGGATCATCTGGCGTAGATGTTGTTTCTTGGGAACCACCAAGCGGTTCTCGAAGAAGACAACACCTTGTTCATCCATGGAAAAGCATTTAGCTACTCCGCTAGCAATGTTTTCCTTAATCCGGGATATGCCCTTATCACGCTTTTGGGCAGCTATGATTTGATCCATAAGGGTAGGTTTCGCCACCAGGGTAGATAGGAATCCTTGAGGAACAATGTGAAGATTAAGCTTGCGAAATTCCTCATGGAGAAGTGGTTGACTTTGTTGTAACATCAGGTTGTTATAGTAGGACTTATGACTTAGTGCATCAGCCATGACATTGGCCTTGCCAGGGGTGTAAGTTATTCCTAAGTCGTAATCCGAGATCAACTCGACCCAATGTCTTTGCCTGAGATTCAAATCTGGTTGGGTGAAGATATATTTCAAGCTTTGGTGATCGGTGAAGATCTCGCAACGATTACCGAGAAGGTAATGTCGCCAGGTTTTGAGTGCATGGACTACAGCTGCAAGCTCTAGATCATGTGTGGGGTAATTTTCCTCATGTGGGTGTAATTGCCGTGAAGCATAGGCAATTACCTGACGATCTTGCATGAGTATGCAACCTAGTCCTTGTCGCGAGGCGTCGCAATAGATAAGAAAGTCCTTGGAGAAATCTGGTGGTACCAGTACGGGAGCAGATGTCAGGCGTCTTTTCAGTTCCTGAAAACTAAACTCGCACTGTGGAGTCCACTCAAACTTTTTATCTTTCTTGAGGAGTTCAGTTAGAGGTTTAGCAACCTTGGAGAAATTCTCGACGAAGCGGCGGCAATAGCTCGCTAGGCCAAGGAAACTCCGAACTTGCTTGACCGTTTCAGGTGGAGTCCAATCAAGGACGGCTTGAACTCGCTCGGGATTGACAGCAATACCCTTACCAGAGATTACATGGCCTAGATAGGTCACTTCTGACAACCAAAATTCACACTTGGAGAATTTGGCATAAAGGCGATGCTCTCGAAGTTTCATCAATACCAGCCTTAGATGTTCGGCATGTTCCTCTTCATTCTTGGAGTAGATGAGTATGTCATCGAGGTATACTACGACGAATTTGTCCAAGTACTCCATGAAAACCGAGTTCATTAACCGGGAGAAGGTGGCCGGGGCATTGGTTAAACCGAAGGACATGACGGTGTACTCATATTGGCCATAACGAGTAACAAAAGCCGTTTTGGGAATGTCCCCGTTTCTGATTTTGATTTGATGGTAGCCCAACCTCAAATCCATCTTGGAGAAGACTGAGGATCCAGCGAGCTGATCATACAGGTCGTTGATCCTGGGAAGCGGGTATGTGTTCTTGATGGTGACCAGATTGACAGGTCGGTAATCCACAACCATTCGATCCGTTCCATCCTTCTTCTTGACGAAGAGGACGGGGCAAGCCCAAGGAGAGGAGCTAGGACGGATGAAACCCTTGTTCAAGGACTCATCGAGTTGGTTCTTAAGCTCGGCTAGTTCTAAGGGTGCCATCTTGTAGGGTCTTCTAGCAATTGGAACGGTTCCCGGAACAAGGTCTATCACAAACTCGACATCCCTGTCAGGTGGAACACCTGGCAGTTCTTCCGGAAACACATCCGGGAAGTCTCGGACTACCGGAACGTCCTCAAGGTCTGGAAGAGGGTTGGCATTGAGAGAGTAAAGTTGGCGCTTGGCCACTCGAGTTAAGACATTAACTGTCTTGCCCGAGGGATGAGTAAGTTGAACGGTTCTAGTGGCACAATCGATTTTGGCATAATGAGCCGACATCCAGTCCATACCCAAGATGATGTTTATGTCGGAGGACTTGAGAGCTATTAAAGATGCAAGGAAGACAAGCCTATCGACAAGAATTTCGTTCCCATGGCTTACCCTAGAAGTTTGCCATTTGGAACCCGGAGTTTGAATTACCATGGAAGTGGGCATGTCACCGAATGTCGTGTTATGCAACCGAGCATAATTCTCGGATATGAATGAATGAGATGCTCCAGTATCGAAAAGAACAGATGCCGGATGGCAGTTAACAAGGAGCGTACCAAGGATGATGTTGGGATCCTCATGAGCCTCTTCGGCTGAAACATAGTTGACATGGCCACGTGCAGTGGTGGCCGGCTTGGCGTAGAAAGTCTTTCCCGCGGGCTTACCACGGCCAACGGACTTTCCAGCTTGATTGGGGTTGTTCTGGGGACACTCTCGACTATAGTGACCCGGTTCTCCACACTTGAAGCATGTTACCACAGTGGGGCGTGGAGCAACATTAGCAGCGGGGCCACCAGAGGGCTTAGGCGGTGCAAATTGCTGGTTGGGACGAGGCGCCTCAAAGGATGGCCTCGGGGTGAATCTGGGTGGCAGTGCGGTGCTTGGAATCCACACCCGGCGCTTCTGAGCTCCAGAGCCGGATGAAGACCCAAAATCACGGGAGTGCTTGCGTGAAGCGTCATAATCAGTCTGGCCTGTCTCAGCACTGATAGCTTTATTGACCAGCTTCTGGAAGGATGTGCACTCGTGCAGACGGAGATCGCGGCGAAGCTCAGGGCTAAGTCCCTTGCGGAACCTTGCCTGCTTCTTGGCGTCAGTAGAAACCTCTTCAGGAGCATAGCGTGCCAGGTTCCCAAATTCTCGGCTATATGCATCCACAGTCAGCCTTCCTTGGGTGAAGTTGCAGAACTCCTCCCTCTTGCGATCCATGAGACCTTCCGGAATGTGATGCTCACGGAAAGCCTCGCTGAACTCAGCCCAGGTAGTGATTTGGCCGACCGGGCGCATACCTTCGTAGTTTTCCCACCAATGGCTAGCGGGGCCCTCGAGATGACAAGCAGCATAGATAACCTTGTCGGCTTCGGCTACGTTGGCAGAACGTTGCTTGTGGGTGATGCTGCGAAGCCAATCATCGGCGTCGAGGGGCTCGACGGAATGGTTAAACTTTGGTGGGTACAGCTTGATAAAGTCGTTGATTGACACCAAGTCATTTCATGGGTGGCGTGCAGTGTTCTGCTCAATCCGCTCCAGCAGGCGGTTGGTCTCATGCTTGTTTCTTTCCGCCTCCAGCATCACTTCGGCCAGAGAAGGCGGGTGAGGCAGATTTTCACCTCTAGCTGCACTGGCTTCCCCCCGCTCCGGGACAGCAGGGTTGCCGCGGGTGTTGACCATCCTAAGAGGAAACAAGACAATGGTTTAGAGAAGGATGGCTCAAACTTAACAAGGAAGTGCAGAATGTAAAGGATAACACGGAATGCAGAGATGCTCATTCGTATGCCATGGTAATATAAAACTGCCATATATACACCAACGGTCATACTCGTCATACATAGTTTAGTACAAGCCCATGCTACAGTACAACTATGAAGGTAGACGTTACATCTCATCGGAGGCATTCCGAGTCCCTATACATTATTTGTCTACACCTCCGGAATCGATCACACACCAAGTCGTATTCCACAAGTCACGCAGGACAGTGGGGATACAACTACTACAATACTAGTGGTACTACTACTAACTCAGATAGCTCCGTAGTAGTCCTCATAGAAGTCACCTCCATAGCCTGGAAGTTCAACGTGATCATCCGGAAACAGACGGTCCTGAGGAGCCTGTGGACCATAGGGGCTAGGATGAGGTCTTGGACCAACAAACGGTGGCCTGCGGGGACCAAGGGGTGGGGTGATGCCTCCCACATCGCGCCAATCCACCATGTCTGGCAGGGCTTCTCTCACAGGATACAGATCCCTGGTATCCATACATCCAGCTTGCCCCGCGGGTGCAAACCGAGTCAATGTGGCCCAATGATCAGCACGGGTATTAAAAAGCTCCAGCCTCAAGGCCCGATTCTCTCGGTCCTTATCTTCGAGCATCTCAGCGGTGGTACGAGTTAATGAGTCCTCCTGAGTGGAGTCAGCATAGATAGCCTGAAGATACCCCTGCGCTCCCGGAAGTGAAGCTGGCATGTAACGGAAGTCAGTGTTCCCAAGCAGGCCAGTCCGAACTCGCAAGATGGTCATCATGGAGTAGGCAGCATCCTGCACAGCCATCTCAACGGTAACCCCGAGTCCATAGGAACAGTGAAGGGGCTCGGTAGATCCAGGATAGGGAGGAAATATCCTGACGGTGCATAAATACTGGCTTTGATTAAAGTTGCGGAACTGCTCTTCAACAGTGTATTCGGGATACCAACGGTATCCTGTCTCGATCATGACCCGGACTAACATAGCAGTATGACCGGGCACGTTGAGGCACCTGGTCAGGCGAACCACTTGATTTTGAGAATGGTTGGCCATCTGAAAGCACAACCACAAGACAAAGACATCAGAATTCCTAGGGAAAATTGGACAGCATAACGGCTGTAAATGCTCAGAAAAAGATTTGAGACATCCACAACAGTTCACAATACCGCTCAACAGCATCATATCAAGGTTCTGATTCAAATAGCAACGTACTAAAATAGTAGAAACTCGACTGGAACTCGTAGCAATAATCCTATAAACTACTACGGATTAGTAACACGTGAACCTGATAGAAGAAGAGAGCCTAGTCCTTAACCCACGTTGAATGAGAAGAGAATGACTCAGATCAGAAGCATAGGGTAAAGGAGTAAAAGAACCTTACGTTCCCTCCCACAATCAATTCCCTTACATATAACTAAAGCATTTCTAGACTCGACATCGACCAGTTTGGCTGAACGAACCTACAGGCAGTCCGGCTCTGATGCCAACGCTGTCAGGACCCCGATTCTAAGCCACATCGATCTAGCCGGTAACACCTCATATCACTTTGCGGCCTCACGCACGGTATCCCACGGGTGTCGCCTTACCATGGCCCGGGACCGTTTGCGCCTTTTGGCTCGCGTATATGACAATGTCGCTAGCATCCATATGACCGAGAACCCGGGCCGACATGGCTAGTCGTGAACCCAAAGCGGCACAGACCTATGGAGACAGGCATACATGAATCACATCGAACATGTCGGTCATCAACGAGTGATTCCGGGCTGTAGCACTGGGCTAACAGGACTCCGGGGATCCCGGGCTGTAGCAGGCTAGACAGGACTCCGGAGATCACCGCGTGACATTTCCCCGAAGGGACAGACATAGGGACGAAGTGAAACACATGCCGGCCAGTCAAGTGTCCTGAACAGTAGTGCTGGGCTAGCAGGACTCCGGTGAACCGGGCTGTAGCAGACTACTATGGCTCGAGGAGCACTAGACTACATTTCCCCATAAGAAAGGCTGCGAAGGACAAACAACTAGATTGTCGGATCCCACTCATACCAAGCATTTCAATCATACACACAATATGCCCGATATGAGTACATACAACATGGCATCACAACAAAACTCTACAACTCAAGTACTTATTTAAAGGCTCCAAGGAGCCATACATAACATATTCATACAGGTAGGGGTCACATGACCCGACACTCAAGTCATACAGTCATACAAGCACATGCGGAAGCAACTAGTCTGAGTACAGACTCTAGAAAGAAAGAAGGCTTCTCGAAGCCTGTCTATCTACATAGGGCCCTCCATGGCCTGGATCACCACCTGGGTGGCTAGTCACTCGTCGATGTCAAGGTCTATGTAAAACCCATTGGAGGGGGCAGTGTTGTCGTCTGAAAACAATAAATAAGCAAACATGAGTACAAAGGTACTCAGCAAGTCTTACATCAGAACCTACTATACATGCTCATTCTCAAGAAGGTGGTGGGGTTTATGCAGCAAGCCAGCTTTGACTCTTGGCTAAGCTATCCTACGGAACCTTTTACCAAAATAGTTTTCGCACACGAGTCCACTACTCACCATCACAATACTCCACCGTGGATCCTCCCTCGTATCCTGCGAGAGGGCCATCCTCAGTACTCACACTTATCTTGAGTCTTTTAGTAGTATCCATTAACTTGTCTATGAACTGTATAGGCAACCAAGTAGTCCTTTACCGCGGACGCGGCTATTCGAATAGTTTTATACCCTGCAGGGGTGTACTTCGTCATACACGCTTTCACCGCTTACCGCCGTCTACACGACATGTACTCGGCAACCTTCAAGCGGAAGCCCAGCGAGGGTGTCGGCCACGGCCTACCTAAACACCTAAGCCCCTAGTCCAGGTTATCGCCTATCCAGGTTCCATCCGCAGGGAGTCCGGCCGAGGTTTCCACATACGGCCCCGAATGATGTGAACAGGGTTCCCGAGACACCAAACGGGTGGCTCGGTACACCGTGCCACGGTGTATCTACCGCAACATAGCCCACCCCTAGGGTCAGCGCTACGCACGGCCGCCAACACATATCCTACAAACACCAGAAACTAGTTGCAACTCCTAGACAGAGTACTAGGGTGGCTAAGAAGCCGAGAGGGTCCATTTGTTTCGGGCCCAATGTATGGTAGTAACTGCATCTCAAATCACACATACAGATCTCAGCTCTTATGGACGGCCTCAATGAAACAACCCACCATGTACTCCTACATGGCCTCTCATCGATACCTTTACCAAAACATGTTCAACACATCCCACATATTACTGGCACAAGCATTTCACTCTAGCCCATCACCCAGATGAACCAGACCTGACACAACTCTAAGCATAGCAGGCATAGCAAGGTAGGAATCACAAAACATGGCTCAATCAACTCCTACACATGCTAGTGGGTTTTATCTAGTTACTGTGGCAATGACAGGTCATGCAGAGGATAAGGGTTCAACTACCGTAGGACACAGCAGTTTGAAACGCGTTGTCTTAATGCAGTAAACAAGAGCAGGAGCGAGAACATGGGCTGTATCGGAATGATCAATGGTTGCTTGCCTGATGGAGTGGTAACGGGATACTGCCCTTCAGTTGGATACTCGTGAATATCCTCGGAGGCAGAACCTACCACGAAGAACACAACCGAGCACAATCAACACATGATGATATGCAACAATATGATGCATGCTATGACATGGCAATATGGATGTGTCTTGGCCTAATGCAAGCTAAAACAGAAGGGTAATTGCTTATTTGAACCAAAGGTTCAAGTGTTAGCCCATTTAACTTGATCATATTAGTGCATCACCTTATATTGCATAAACAGCAGGTTTAACTTGTTCTGACATGCATGAAACCAGTACCAATGGATAGCTTGGATTTTTCTAATAATTTTTCATATATAATTTGTCTCATTTGGAGTTATGGTTGAATTTCTATGAATTTTTGAAGTTTAGGCAATTTTCTGGAATTTTCTATATAAAATTAAATCCAGAAAAGAGTTATTGCGTCAGCCTTGCGTCAGCATGACGTCAGCAAGTCAATAGGCCCGGTACAGGTCAAACCTGACCTGTGGGACCCGTGTGTCAGTGGCTCATTTAGTTAATTAACTAATTAAATTTAGATTAGCACTAAACAGGTTTAATTAGCAGGGGGACCCGCTTGTCATTGACTCAGGGGAGTCAACTGGGCCCACCCAGTCAATGGTCAGGGTCAACACTCGCCGGCGTCTAGCCGCCGGCGAGGCTAGACGCGGCGGAGGAAGTGCATTTGCACGTTCCGGCCACCAAACGGAAGGCGGAGAGCATCTACGGGCTCCTGGGAACGAGCCGCAGCTCTTGGTGGTGATGGTTGAGCTCGGGGTGGCCGGAGACGTCGCCGGCGACGACTTTGGTGGTCGCCGGAGTTCGGGCGCCGATGAAAACGGCGACACCGTGCACGGGAGGATCAACGGGTAGCACCTACGCGTACTGCAGGCTCCCACAAAGCTAACGGGCATATGCACGGGGCCGATTGGCCACCGGAGCCTCGTCGGCGACGAGCTCGTGTGGCGGTGTGCTTCGGGCGTCATGGGGAGTGGTGCTACAACGAGCGCTAGGCCGTGGGGTTAGGGGGAAACGATGGAGGAGCTCACTGGGAGGTCGAAGCGCAGCTCAGTGGGCCTGGGGACGACCTAGACGGCGCGAATCGAAGACGAGGTCGCCGGCGGCGGAAGGTTGAAGAAGAGCTCGAAGTCAATGCTGCAGGGCTTCCGGCGGGGCGTGGTTCGGCGAGGGGGTCGAGGACGATGCCACGGAGCTCGTGGGCACAACCAAGGGGCGAGGGGGTGGCTGTGGCCGTGGTGGTTCGCGTCGGCGGCGGCGGCCGCGTTCTGTGGAAGTGAGGGGGAGCCAGAGGAGGGGATGAGCACGGGGGGGGGGGGAGGAATGAGAGGGCCTGGGGGTGCATGGCCGTCTCCGTGGCATTGGGAGGGAGTCCGGGAAGCAGGAGGTGGCACGCAGGGGGGAGGTGGCGCGCGCGCGTGCCGGCGAGCGTCGGGCACACGCCCGCGTCCTTCTGTCCGAGGAGGAGGACGACAGGAGGCAGCGGGGTGGGCTGGGCCGCCAGCTGGAGATGGGCCAGGTAAGTGGCCCATGGCCTTTCCCTCTTTATTTATTTGTGTTTTTCTATTTCTGTTATTTTGTTTTGATTTAGTTTAAATACTAAATCATTTTATAAAATCTTGAAAATATTTATGGGCACTTGCTGAATTATTTCAGTGGCCCAAAAAATAGTTCCAACATTATTTGAGCATTTGAATTATTTAATAGCATTTAAATGCCCAAATTCAAATACTTATGATTTAAATCAATGCCCTTGTGTTGACCTAAAATTATGTGCACCATTTTTCCCAAGGGTTATAGCCCTAGGCAAAGAGGGTGAACATTTTTGAAGGGCATTTCAGGTTCATTGAATTTATTTTTAGTAAACCCTAGTTGATTTCAGGGGGGGGGGTGCTGGGGGTTCTGCTTTCCCCATTTCAATTTTCTGATGAAGGTAAACATGATGCACACTCTAATGCATGATCTAGCTAGGGTGTGACAGAAGGCCAGCGCCGGGATTAGGCATCCCGTTCTTTACCGCCGCTGCAGGTTCACGACCAAGAAAATTTCATCTTTAGTTAGAATCGCAGCAAGGATGGGATGTAATATATATTTCCAGTACTTTTAATTTCATGCACGTTATTTCCCCATTCAATTCCTCTTTGTATGCGTGCCCTATGTCAATTGGGTAGGCTCGCCGACGCGGAAGCCCCTAGCGGCATTTTGGGGACGGATCCCCATGGGCCTGCTGGGTACGTGTGCTGCCGGACGAGCCACCTTTCCGTTCTGAACGCGGCCGCTTGAACTGCCGAGCTTGACTCGAGTCAGAATCGAGGGCGTTGTTGATCGCGGAAGGCTACTCTGCCATTCCCGACGCAGCCGCTTGAGCTGTTGAGCGGACTCGAAACAGGGCAAGGGCGTTGCCGATCGTGGGAGAGCCCCCTGGCGTGCAGGTTTCTCATACAAAGGCATGACATCTCCGGGGGGGGGAATAACCTCATATAAAAAGGATAGAACAAATAATGGTTCAGTGCAACTTAGCTTCTGTCTGTAGTCGCTCGAGCGTTGGTCTTACGGCCTCCTTCCCTCTCCAAGAGCCACGAAGACGAAGGAGTGCTGGGCTGATTGCTAGAGCCGATTCTCACAACTGCGCCCCCTACCTGGCATGCCAGAGATGTCGGTGGGAACGACACCTATCGGATCACAAGAATCCCTACTACGGTTGGCGGGGCGCGGGGTCGTGAGAAGAGCGGATCTAACAAGTAGCACATGGTTCTTTTATCCAGGTTCGGGCCGCGAGGATGCGTAAAACCCTACTCATACTTTGGTGGATTGTATATTTGTGTTCTTGAGCTAGCTATGGGGCGTGAGGAGCTCCAAAAAGCCGAATCCTTCCTCTGGTCGCCTCGGGCCTCCTTTTATAGAAAAAGGGGTTGCCACAGTGGCACACAGGAGTTGGAAAGGGTACAATGATGCGAGGTTATCCCTCGCATTACATGACAAGGTGCATTTAATGCGTCTTGCTTAGGTGTCCTTACTTTATCGGGGACGAGGGGGGGGGGGGAGAGATCTGTCTCGTCCGTCGCCGCTCCTTCTTGTGTCGACACGCGCCCTGGCCAGCGACGCCTGCGGTGCCATGTAGGTAGGCAGGCAGCTGAGGTGGCGCAGTGGTGGGTCTTCATGAAGATCTGCATGCCGCCACGCAGGTGCCCGCCCAGCTGGTTGGGTCGGCAGCTGCATGCATGCGGCGGTGGAGGTTTGATCGGCGTGGGCCTGATTGTGGCCTTGCGGGTGTCCTCAGTAAGGGCCTTGCCGGGGCCCCGGCAAGGGTCTTGCCGAGGCGCCTGTTGTCATCCCCGACAAGGCGCTTGCCGGGGGCCTTGTGGTCTTCCTCGGCTGGGATCCCACCAAGGGTTGTCGTCTCCTTAGTGCGTACCTGATCTTAAATGTCTTCACAAAGATCTGCTTGTCGCCACGGGAATGTCTCCCGAATCCTTGCCCTATGGGAGCAGTGGACTCAAGGGTGATTTGCTCCGTAGGCGCGGGACGAGTCGCCGCGGCAAGGGTCTTTCCGGGGCTGCTAGAACTGTCTCCCGGCAAGGATCTTGCCGGAGGAGTCCGCTTCGTCCCCTTTGCTCTTCGTGGTCTTGGCCATGGCGTTGTACTTCTCTTGAGCTTCAGTCTTACCCTGGCTCACCTCCCTTGCCTTGCTTGGTGTGGTGGTGCCCGTGGCTCAGACCGTCCATGCACAGTTATAGGGGTACAAAAAGTGTACCCCTCTTTTTGTACACCGACAATCGGCGGTGAGTACAAGGTTATAACCATCACCGGCGATGAGTTCGACGTCATCTACACCCGTTCTTCTGCGACGGTGAAAGGATGCCTTTCTCGCTTCAGACGCATGTTCGAAGGCTTAGATTATGAGTGGGTCGCTGGGCTAGATGTTGAGTACACCACAGTCCTGGGACGAGAGAAGGGTCTAAAGGACGAAGAGAGGAAGAAGCCCGCCATGATCCAGGTTTGCGTGCATGACTTATGCTTGGCCTACCACATATACCATGCCGACGTTGAGTGCCAGGATTTTAAGGACTTCCTCGAGAGCAGCCTAGTCAAATTCGTTACTGTAGACTTTGGTAACGACAAAGAAGTCCTGCATTGGATAGGCCTCGTTGTAGGCAACACCTTCGATCTCCAGAAGAATCGGCTGGTGTCCGCTCGTCAGCCTTCAATGCTGACCCTGGCAGGAGCCATGGTTCATCCTTCATACGATAAACTGGAGAAACCTCCATAGACGTTTCATCGTCATGCATGATAGCGGAATGTACTAGATATAGACCACATCCACTACGCTGCAATGGATGGCTACCTTTGCTTCAATATCTACAAGGGTTGGATGAAGAACAATAGCCAAGTGTGCGGTTCAAGCAAAGAAGTATCGGCCAAGAGGAAGAGGGACAAGGACGAAGTCGAGGACATGGACGAGGACTCCGAGTAAGGTGGCAGTGTCGTTGCTCATGGTGGTTCTAATGCAGTGTCTACCGGAATAGTTGCAAAATTTAATTTGAGGGGTGTGTTGTGCTGAGCCCCCAGCAGAACTATGTTATGTTTCTTCTCGTTACTTTAACTCTTCAGTACGTACATACTAGTATTTCTTACATTTCATCTTTTAGTTGGTATAGTACTAGCACTCGTTTCTTCACATTATATACGTACAATATATATGGCCAAGATCATATAGCCAGCAGTTTAGTTGTCAAAGAATTTTAGGGTGCTTAGTTTTGTCAAAGAATTCCAGGATGCTTAGAGGGTGCTTGGATCCAAGGGACTTATTTTAGTCTGACTAAAAATAGTCTCTTTAAGAGGCTAAAGTTCCAAGCACCCCTGACTAAAGAGGGGATAAAACAAGTCTTGAGACTAAAACTTTTTAGTCAGGGGTACCCCTACTAAAATGTGGATTAGTCCTCTCTCTACTCATTTAACTCCTCTCCTTTAACACAGGCGAGTTCTAGATTGGACGGTTTGGAGGATAATAAATGCTCATTAACTTGATTTTAGCCTTTTTAGTATTTGGATACAAGCATGGGTGAGGCTAGCATGTTTTAGTCCCACTACTTTTATTCATGGGACTAAAATGTATCCAAGCACCCTCTTAGTTTTATTTGAGGGGTGGGTTTTGCTGGACACCATTCTTCTGACTAGCCTTTTTAATAGTACTATATGCATAATTTGGCGACGAGCGCTCTCTATATGTACCACCTTTTTTTAATTTCAAGTTTTGATCCATGGCGCAATCCATTGATACTAATGTTGTACAAAAGTATTCATTTTTTAAAAGGCTAGAGGGCGGGGCAGTCTAGCTTGGTCAGTTTCACGAGAGGCGAGGGCCTTTGTGATTTGATGGCTCATTACTGCTGGAAGGTCGGGCCTTGTGATTTGACTGCTCGTATAAATGTGCGGACGACCTGATCGAGGAGGAGCAAAGAACCGTGCGGTATACTCAAGTTTTCCACTGGAGTAGTACTGCGATGGAGGAGCACGAAACACGATAGCCCAGTGCCATATGGCGATAAAAATGATCTAATTTGCTAGTCATCTCATTGTTAGCATTGTTCTATTCATTCCCTCAAAAAACATTGTTCTATTCATGCCTCGCAGAGAACGTGACATGTGCGGCGAAACACTCGAAGCAAAAGATGAAACACAGGAGCAAAAGAAGAAGGAAGATTATCACCCCAAATGATCTAATTCGCCGCGGAGTCGTAACTGCTTCTTCATCGCCTCTACGACCTCCATCTCCTTGCGTGTCTCCTCCGCCATCTTCAACATTGTGTCCATGACGCGGCATTTCTCGACGCGAGCCTTCATCATCTTTTCCACGGCCATATTACGTACCTTGACAGCAGCCGGGTGCTCGATGCGGAGCTTCGCCAACTCTTCCTTCTGTTCCATGGCGAGGGCCTGCAACATCTTCATCGAGGAACTACTATTCTCTTGCAGCTTCTTCCAGCCGGCGTTCTTCTCCTTCAACAGGTCGATCTCGTGGCAGAGCTTCGCATTGTCCTCCCGAAGTCGTAGGATTTCGCCCGTCGCCTTCTTCTCTGAGGCAATGCTCTTCTTCAGCAGCATCACCAAGCCGGTGGTCAACTCCCCCTGCTGATTGAGCTTAGCAGGCATGTCGTCGAGGCTCTCCTTCAGCAACTCCATCAAGCCTTGGATGAACTCCTTCTGCTTATTGAGCTGATCGGGCATGCCGTCGAGGGATAACGACTCCAGCTCCGCCGGCTCGGCATGTTCGCCTCCGCGGCTAGGGCACTCCTGGGAGCCATCGCCTGCCCGTGAGAGATCTTTCGAGGTCTCTGCGTGGCGGCGAGCCCTCTCTTTTTTTTCCGCAGCCTTGGTTGCCGCTCCCTTGTTACGAGTAGTTCTCGACCTAGAGCTCGCTCACCGGCCATGGCAACGACGGACGAAGAAGAAGCACTTATGAGGAGGAAAGGTAGAGTGATTTTCCGTTAGGTAGTTCCCCTTTTTATAACCTAAGTACTAGCACTAGTACTAATACCTGCATAGTGGGAACACGTTCAGGTTTGGTACATACTACTAGTAGGTGTGAGCAGGCTTTCGAATGTGATGGGAACAAGGTAAAGATTAATTGATGGCTTTGGTTTCGAGGCCCGAAACGGCTCCCGATGAGTTTAGCGGAACATAAATTTCAAGTACTACTACACTGCTCAAATGCGTAAATATTATGTTACTGTCAAAAATTGGCACAAAATACGAAGGAGACCAATGGAAGTACTACTAGCAACCCACGATTTAACTACTCGCATGCGCGCAGTGGAGTGATAATGTCTTTCTTCCGCCCTCACGTCCACTCAATTTGCATGCGCTGTATTAATTGACCATCAATGAAGTGAACAACTTTACACGCGTCAAATTATCACATGGGGTGGATCTTGGTACAAAATTGCGTCCGCCCGTGTACCCGCGTGTGCGTGCGATGAATGAGTGCGTGCATGGCGTGTGTGCACATCTTTGCTTCGTGCATGTACCCCCAGTATGGCTCAGGGAGGACGAGTACATTCTTCTGGAACCAGCAGCATGTCACTGTGATCAATCCACGCAAGGAGGTCGCCACAACGCCTACACATGTGCCACGTGGCTTCATGAACTATTAGAGAGACACTATGTAGCGTGCCATTGTTATTCTAATTTACGTGTTTTGCACTTACTCGAAGTACTAGTAAGGTACACGTGCATTGCACACATTAGATTTTGCAAGCAAATTATGAATAAATACCACACTATAGCATGTAAGCTCTGAGTCATATATGCCTGATGTAGCCCTTTGTTTAATTCTTATAGTTCATCTCATTCAAAATAAATTAGTTTTTATAAAAAGCTAAGAACGCGGGAATAGGAAAAACATGGGATTATAGTGGAATGTCGTCTTGAATCCTACAGGATTGTACCAGTGTTTGATTGTGCATAGAAAAAACGCAGAATTCTTTCAAAAAGGTTTGAGTGGATAGGATGCTTCCTATGAAATCTAGTGCAAATGAATCATATGGAAAAATTCCTATGGTTTACAATCCTACGAATCAAACAACCAAGATAGGAAAAATTCCTAATGATTAGAATCCTCCAAAATTCCTTTGATAATCCTTTGAATCAAAGAAGCCCTTAATCTATTTTATGATTCATGGAATTGTGCGTTGTAAAGCATAAAGTAAAAACAAATAATGGCAATTCAACTAGAAAAAAGTTTGCGCAGTTATGATACGGAAGATTCTAGAACAAAAGAGAACCACTGTTGTTTTGAGGTTTGTGCATTATGCTTAAGTTCAACCATGGAGTCCGCTAGATGTACATGTGGCAAAATCCGGTGGGGGGCTAGAAGATGGTGCGAGGGGCCGAGTGGAGGGAGACTATGAAGGAATGCACAAGTGCGAGATCGATATTTAGAGAGAGAGGGCGAACACGTGCGCTGATGCACGCAGTGGCGGAGCCATGAAAAATAAATGAGCTAGGGGGCCAAGCATTGCTAATCCTTTACGAGGAGGGTCAATTCATAAACTTAAACCATTTTTAGCAGCAATTGTCTAATGATCACATTCATATTAGCCTTGATATATAGTGATGTTAGGGGGGAGGGGGGCAGGGCCCTTACTGCCCCCTGTCTTCGCCATTGTGCACGCATATGAGAGATGAAGCGGAAAGCATGGATGATGAGAGGGGGACGTTGGATACATAATTAATGTGGGTGTATTAGCTATATATGTTAATCCTATATAGAGAGGTATAGATTGATCGATGTGGACGTGGGAAAGAGGGTGAGACCTCACTGGATATATCGATTGATTGGTTTGTGTGGAAAACTATGAAAGACCTAGCTATATACACACATATATAGAGGAACATCGATCGTTCCGCATGCACGCGTGAGAGATAAAGAATGCCCGATATGATGGAGAGGGGGATGTGTGTTGGTGTGTGCCTTCATGGGAGACCGGCCTGAAGAAAAAGATTGCATGCGTGCAATGGATAATGCCGACTGGTAGTGTGTGTGCATGCATGCACGAGAGAAGGTTAGTGGTACAATTATAAAGAGAAGACTACTGTGTGGGTGTAAAAGAATAGCTGAATAGGTGAGGTCACAATCAATGTAAAGTTGAATTCAAATATTTGAATAAGAGATCCTGATGTTTGAAACCCATGCATTCATGAATATAACGGAGATCTGCGCAGTGTGGTTTGGAAATGAGCATGTGTAACATCCCAAAATTCTAAATTTTGGAATGTTATAATAAATAGATAGATTTGATTGATTGTTTGATTGATTGTGTGAAATTGAGTGAAATTCGAAACCTTTTTGAAAGTTAAATGAGAGGGAATAAAAGGACTTTCCCAAACTTTCATTTTGCATTTATGATCTTCGTGAATTCAAATTCTCCTCACCACGAAACCCTGGAGAGAAGATGACATGACTTCTTCCATTTATTTAAATGACAAGGGGTTGTTGAAAATATTTGAATTTCATTTGGAAAATATTTCCACTTCTGAAACTTTATGCAACTCAATGATTTTCATGAGAGAAGATAAATGACTTCTTCAAAACATATGAAATATGAGTTGGGAATTTCGAAGAATCAAATTCAAAGCCCTTTTGAATTTATTTTCAATTTGGAGTTATTTGAGTTTTATTCAAATTATTTTTCTCCAAAATAAAATATATGGAAAATAGGGTAACATGACTCCCTACAATAGAAAATTGGAGAAAAATTAATTTGAAATCATTTTGGTATTTTAAAAATGATTTTTGTTGGATTTTAATAGACCAGTAGCACTCTTTGAATTATTAGAATTTGTGTGTATTTTATTTAATGCTAGAAAAATGTTCATGTCGTAGAAAATCTTTTTTGAAAATTTTGATATATAATATGCCTATATAAAGTTTTATTTTATTTTCGTTTTTCAGTATATCGCATTCTGTAAAAAAATAAAAAAAACTGCACTGCGCGGCCGGCCGAAGGCAAAAAAAAAATGCACCGCGCGGCCGGCCGAAGGCCTTTAGGCCCATCGCCTCTTTTCTTCTCTGTTTCGTATATTTTCGTCTACGTTTAGTCCCACATTGCCTAGCCTTTGACCCCTAAGCCTCTTTTCCACCAATAAATATAGACCCATAAAGCTTCCAAAAATCATCCGATTCGGGTTAAATCAATATTTTGGTTTGACTAGATTCATTTAAGAAAAATATTTTTCTCCTCTCCGGCGCGACTTCTGGAAATTGTCTCCTCTCTCCAAAGTCGTCTTTTCTCTGCCTTATAAAGGTATCTTTCTTTGTTTTTTTTCTTCTTATACCTCCGTAGTTTATTATTTTTAGACTAATATGATAAAATAATTAGATTATCAATTACTTTAAATGCATATTGTTGGGTTTAATGAATGTTACTTAATTGGGATTGAGAATGCTGTCAACCATTCTCAATGTTCAACAACCACCATGATAGTTAAATAAAATTTATTCCTTTGCAGTAGGGAAAAATTGGCTTTTCGCAAAAACTATCACCATAGAGCTTTTCCACAGCCAAATATGCATGTAGTGATATCCATTGTTCATCATTTCTCTCTATGGTGTGAATTTGCCAGTACATTCAATGTACTGACCCGTTTCGGGCTGCAACGTCTCATGTTGCAGGTTTCTTACGACAAGTAAGTGATACGTTAGGGTTATGATTTCTACACTCAATTTTGCCGTTGGTGTTGATGGGAATCCACAACCTTCTTACTTCCGCTATTTGGATTGAGGTAATAGTATTTATATTACTTTTAGATGTGATTTACCTCTGTTATAAATCCTCAAGTACTGTGTGTGTCAGCATGTTGATCCAGGGATGACACTTAAGCACAGAGACTTGATCCATTCGGGTCGGGTCGCTACAAGATGGTATCAGAGCACATGTTGACTGTAGGACGTGACCCTAGAAATTGGCAAGCCCATAGCAAAGATTTTTCTCTACAACTTTCCCTTTCAAAAGATCTTTTACCTCTCTTCTCTTTTGAGCTTATTCAAAAATTGCCTTTAGTGAGACCATATCCCTTTCCCCTTTTGACCACACGAAGATTCGACTGATGAGACCACTCCAAGAAGTACAAGATATCGGACAACTAAGACCACTTCAGAATGAAGAGTATTTTCCGTGCATCTAAATAATGGAAACTACAACGGTTGAAGACCGAAGACAAGTAGAATTTGAAGGCTCTGAAGAATTCCCAGATTTGTATGACCTAGGGAGGCTACCCTTATGGAACTTGGCAGACTATGGAATTTGTCAATACCCGAGATCAAGGTGTATCGGAGAAAGACCGGAGCATGTAGAGTGAAGAACTCAAGGATTTGTCAAGAAAACCCTAAGGCAGGAGATATCAACTATGGAATGATAGCTCATGGAAATGACAAGAGCAGAAACACAGCTATCCATGAAGTTATCTCCCGCTTATGCTATTGTCACTGTGCTGAGTTAAGCATGCATATGCATGGAAGGATTGGATGGTAGAAGGCTGATGGAGCATCTATCAACAAAGGAAGCAGTTTTAACCTTAGCCGGTGTATCACCAGGATCTGGAGTATTACATCAAGACGTTAAGATGGACCTACAAGAAGCAGTATTTTGACAAGGAAGTATTTCGTGAAGAACTCAGGAACCAAAAGCTGAAAGTAGCCAAGCTGGAGGAGCAAAATCTCGAGATACCGGAGATTTGTCAGGAACTGAAGGACAGTATGACCGTGGTTAATGCCAAGGATGTTGAAACCTAGAAGTCTGAAATGCAAATACGGAATATTAAAGGATGTCATGAGAGATTTCACGTCAGCAAAGATGAGCTGGCAAAAGGACTTGAGAAAGACAAGTATGACCGGAAGAAGCCATTGGAGACATGAACAAGACTCGTAGAGTTAGACGACCTTGAAGATTTATTGACCTTTAGAAGACCAAACCCCTGCCCTATACCTACGTTAGATGCGACGATTGTGAGCTGTCATTTGTTTGATGTTTTTCTGACAGCCACAACAAAAATCTGTCTTTTTAAAACTATTGTTTGCATTGTGTGTATCCCTCTCTATCTCTCTTATCTTACCCCAAACCCATGGACCCAATAGAGGATGAATGAAGATGAGCTTATATTTTCTGGAGTGAGGAGTCAATTGGAGACGGACCAATGGATTCAGAACATGGAGGATCACATGAAGAATAACCCTATAGTTGGACATTATATGACCCATCATGCTCTGTAGTGCTTTGAAAGAGGTGCTGCTACTTGGTGGAGGATATACCAAACCATGAATGGCTAGCAAGGAGTAACCACTTGGAAAGATTTTAAGTTGACTTTGCTAAAGTATCGGTTCGTGTCCCAGAAATTGAAGCCTTCTGGAAAGTATATGAAGAAACCTTGTGCAAGCAAGATTTGTGGAGAAATCAGACACACCCATAAAGAACACAAGGATGAATGCCCTAATTGTGAAGGAAGTCACCCAGTTGAAGAATGCCCCACTAGGCAGATTACTTGTTTCTTGTGTGAAGGGACTACCCACTATCCTGCTCAGTGTCACATTTACCCCATGGTACAACGAACCACCCAGCAGAAGAAAGAAGTAATGAAAGGAGCCCTCGTGGAAATTTTAGAAGAAGTTGTGATGACGGAAGAGATGGAGGACACGCCTAAAGAAGACCCAAGTAAACCCTGCACTAAGTCTTGCTATTCATGTGGAGAAGAAGGACGCATCTCCCAAAATTGTTTGAATGGGGATCTAGTAGAATTCCTGACAGAGGAAGTAGAATATGACCCATAGGAAATAGAAGCCCTGATTGGAATGGAAAAGTCTAGGAAGAGAAACCGATTGGAGCCCAGGAGGGACCTGAGTCATATCATCTGTTACAGGTGCAAGGAGTCAGGGCACTACCTCAACAGTTGCCCCAAAAGGAAACCTCGATACTTGTTAGAAGTGATATGTTTTAGTTGTAATGGAGCAGGGCACTTTGCCAGAGAATTCCCTAAGGAGAAGGAAACTTGTGCTAGATAGTTGAGTTTGCAACAAAAGAAATGGAGTAGTAGAAGTGAGAACAATTTCTTTTATATTGAGGTGTTGAGTTGAGACATGTAATGGAAAAACAAGAGATTTTAATCACTTGAGAATGAATAAAGTTAGCATCGTTGGTACTGATATGGATTTTATGAGTTATTACTCTATGAAGAAGAATTTTGGCCATTTTGAGGATATGAGAAATATGGTCTATGGAAGATTTGTGCATTTTAAGGGTGGTAGTACCCTGTAAGAACCGTTGGCCCCTGGAAAATATAAGGATACTCCACTGAGTGGATATCGGACAAAATGAATACGAGTTTTGTCTCGATATGTGTGATACCCCAAGAGTGTGTGGGATGAAGTTGGACACTGTCAGTTGTTTGGACCAAATGTGATCAAGGAGTCAGAAGAGAATGTTCAGTTGATTTGAGATAGACTGAAGGTAGCTTAGTCCAGGCAGAAGAGTTATGTAGGCTCAAAAACTCAAGGAGGTAGTCTAGGGAATTGGAGACAGAGCATGTCTTCTTGTGTCTCCTCTGCGAGGAGTTGAACAATTTGTAGTTAAGGGAAAATTAGCCCCGAGATTTGTAGGACCATACCGAGTTTTGGAGCGTATGGGAGAAGTGACCAACAAGTTGGAGTCACCGAAGGACTGTCAGGAGTTCATGATGTGTTTCACGTTTCCCAGTTGAAGAAGTGCCATGCAGAGATGGCCAATATTCCCCTGTAAGGACGCTTGACCCTGGAAAGGATAATGATGTTCCATGAAGTGGAATATGGACTTCATAAGTATAAGTTTTATCTCGGTATGAGGGATATCCCAGAGGATGGAGAGATAAATTACTATTGGATATAAAGGAGGTATGATGTCACAAATATGGATCAATGGAATCTCCGTGATGAGTTTGAGTAAACCTGTCCTAGTTTGGTGTAAATAGAAGGAAGGAAGATAGTACAATTGGATGGATTTAAAAATACTAGGAAGTTGGAAGTTGGAATAATGATCAGTTGCCCGATGATAAGTTTAAGGACTACAGGTGATGTGATGGGCCATAACCCACAGGCCCCAGGACCTGCCAAGAAGCAAGCACACTCTTGCTGAAGGAAAAACCCCGGAGGAAGATACGACGTTTATCGGCAGACAATTTTATAGGAGTAACGCAAAACCTGAGACTCGTGAAGGAATGATAGATGTTTGTTTGGCTTGCAGAATCCATGGGATTATCCGAACGCATTTCATGGACAAGAGAAATTCTGCAATGCTTGTGAGGATGACCGGGTGTTAGAATGCGAGATTCGCTAAACTGTATACATGGTAATGATTTGGGTGCGGGATGGATTGATCACCATACCGACTTACTCTTATTATTCGCCTTGCTATATGGGATGGTAAATCTAAGTGACTTACCTATAGTAGAGAGACGATGATATTAAAACCTTGTTTAAGCCTTAGAATGGTATAGGTATTTTTCCCTTGTACAGGGCAGTTGTTGCCAACCATAGGTTATACGGTGAGGATCAACCCAGACCCATTTCCTGCAGGAGAAACCATAAATGGTTGACCACCATGAGATATCGATAGTTGTTTAGTTTTGGCGCCAGACCCGTCAGCTAAGAAGATCCAATCTCGGAATAACCTTACCAGGATGAAAGTACAGAAGAATTGAGGAAAAAGGTTATGCCGCTATCGGAAGAGCCCAAAGACGGAATTTTCCCGAGAGTTTGAGAAGACCGCCACTGTCGAGAATAAGGATGGAGTATATGAGTTTTGATAGAAACGTAACCATGCTTCTAAGGGTGGTAGTACCCGAGACCCTGGAGACGATCAATGGATTTTTGCGGAGACCCCGAACCTAAACTATTTCTTTCTAGCCTCTCCAAATCTCGAGGACGAGATTCCTTTTAAGGGTGGTAGGTTTGTAACATCCCAAAATTCTAAATTTTGGAATGTTATAATAAATAGATAGATTTGATTGATTGTGTGAAATGGAGTGAAATTCGAAACCTTTTTGAAAGTTAAATGAGAGGGAATAAAAGGACTTTCCCAAACTTTCATTTTGCATTTATGATCTTCGTGAATTCAAATTCTTTTCACCATGAAACCCTAGAGAAGATGACATGACTTCTTCCATTTATTTAAATGACAAGGGGGTGTTGAAAATATTTGAATTTCATTTGGAAAATATTTCCACTTCTGAAACTTTATGCAACTCAATGATTTTCATGAGAGAAGATAAAATGACTTCTTCAAAACATATGAAATATGAGTTGGGAGTTTCAAAGAATCAAATTCAAAGCCCTTTTGAATTTATTTTCAATTTGGAGTTATTTGAGTTTTATTCAAATTATTTTTCTCCAAAAATAAAATATATGGAAAATAGGGTAACAATGATTCCCTATAATAGAAAATTGGAGAAAAATTAATTTGAAATCATTTTGGTATTTTTAAAATGATTTTTGTTGGATTTTAATAGACGAGTAGCACTCTTTGAATTATTAGAATTTGTGTGTATTTTATTTAATGCTAGAAAAATGTGCATGTCATAGAAAATCTTTTTCTAAAAATTTTGATATATAATATGCCTATATAAAGTTTTATTTTATTTTTGTTTTTCAGTATATCGCATTCTGTAAAAAAAGAAAAAAAACTGCACCGCGCGGCTGGCCGAAGGCAAAAAAAAAAAATGCACCGCGCGGCCGGCCGAAGGCCTTTAGGCCCATCGCCTCTTTTCTTCTCTGTTTCGTATATTTTCGTCTACGTTTAGTCCCACATTGCCTTGCCTTTGACCCCTAAGCCTCTTTTCCACCAATAAATATAGACCCATAGAGCTTCCAAAAATCATCCGATTCGGGTTAAATCAATATTTTGGTTTGACTAGATTCATTTAAGAAAAATATTTTTCTCCTCTCCGGCGCGACTTCTGGAAATTGTCTCCTCTCTCCAAAGTCGTCTTTTCTCTGCCTTATAAAGGTATCTCTCTTTGTTTTTTTTCTTCTTATACCTCCGTAGTTTATTATTTTTAGACTAATCTGATAAAATAATTAGATTATCAATTAGTCTACATATTTATATGTTAGACCTTAACCGTAGCTATTTTTTCTTTCGTAAAACAGCTTGGCCCTGATTTTTCAAATAGCCATAACTTTTTACTCGTTTATCCAAATTAGATGAAACCAGCGCCTATAGCTTCGTCTTGTTTTCACCTATCTAGTGAACCTGTCACATCAACTTTTTGAAATTTTCAAATTTCGAATTTTGTTCAGATTCATATTCAAACTTCTTTTGATCATTTCTTTTTATCCGTAACTCCGTTTGAGTTGATTCTTTTTGCCAATCGAAGCTCTTGACCTAAACTTTCTGATAAGGCCAAACTCACTTAATTTTGGTACTGTTAGAAATTGTTTTATGTTGCAAGAGCTATTTGCTTGGTTTTGATATTTTCCGAATCGACTTGTTCGATCTTTCTGATCTTTTGAGTGATTGCTTATGTATGGTTACTGTTGCTTGATTACGATAGATTGACCGGAGTGTGACGAGTAGAGCTATCAAGATTTTTGAGTGCGAATCATCTTCATCAACATTACAGGCAAGTTCACACTTTGATCATACCTCTTTCATACCTAGTTTTATTGCATTAGATCAAACCTCAAACATTGCATGATTAGGATCTAATTAAATTGTGGGTATTGGGAAGTAGTTGATGAGGTAGGAACCTAGCGCCCTGCATTCAAACCCTTGGGAGTTACTATTACGTTATGCTTATAGTGCCATGCTATGCTCGTAGACGTAGATTGGGTTTTGAGAGTATCCATGACAGATGTGAGATTGTTAATTAATGGTTTACTTAAGGTGGCAACTTAAACACACATCTGGGTGGATTGAGGCACCTGGTTATTCTAGGATTGCCTGTCTAGGCACCTGGGTAATCGAGGACTTGCCTGTTTTCTTTTGGACCGCCACCTAGGCTCAAAGGGATCATGAGACTATTCATACTAGAAACTTCCGTGTGCAGCCACAAGCTATTATGGGCTCTAGCATAGTTGACTAAGTCATGCGAACTCTTACAATGGTAGACTAGCAGATGTAGGGGATGTAGGTGGTACGGTCTACCTGATCGTAAGGTGCTAGCGCTTCTGAAAGACTATGTCTCGGTCATCCATCTTCTCAAACACCCTGTAGTGCGAGAAACCAAACGGAGGCGATCGAGTCTTGTGGGGAAAAGTGTGCAAACCTCTGCCGAGTGTATAAACTAATCATGATTAGCCGTGTCCCCGGTTATCGACATCTTGAGTATCTAGTTCTTGGATTATCCTGTTGATCTCATCACTTTACTTTAAATGAATATTGTTGGGTTTTAATGAATGTTACTTAATGGGGATTGAGAATGCTGTCAACCATTCTCAATGTTCAACAACCACCATGATAGTTAAATAAAATTTATTCCTTTGCAGTAGGGAAAAAATGGCTTTTCGCAAAAACTATAACCATAGAGCTTTTCCACCAGCCAAATATGCATGTAGTGATAGCCATTGTTCATCATTTCTCTCTATGGTGTGAATTTGCCAGTACATTCAATGTACTGACCCGTTTCGGGCTGCAACGTCTCATGTTGCAGGTTTCTTACGACGAGTAAGTGATACGTTAGGGTTACGATTTCTACACTCAACTTTGCCGTTGGTGCTGATGGGAATCCACAACCTTGTTACTTCCGCTATTTGGATTGAGGTAATAGTATTTGCGTTACTTTTACATGTGATTTACCTCTGTTATAAATCCTCGAGTACTTTGTGTGTCAGCATACCGATCCAGGGATGACACTTAAGCACAGAGACTTGATCCATTCGGGTCGGGTCGCTACAGCATGTTGTAATGTATACACATTGAACAAGGTCAGACTGATTTGAATTTGAGATACCGATGGCAGACATCATTTGGCCACGTCGCATCCATGCATGGACACACTATTCTAATTGGAGATGATGGGCGGCTTTTGCATCTCATATATATATATATATCTATACCCCTATATATATATTATATTATATATTTTTTATATTGTGTGCGGGTAACTTTAACTTTGAAAGATAGTCATTGGATGAGGCGAATCCGATGGTCCAAAGATGGCAAATTTGAGCACTACTGGCCGTTGGATATCATCTAGATTCCACCAGATTTCGCCACATGTATAATCTAGAAGACTCCATGGTTGAACTTAAGCATAATGCACAAACATCAAAACACAAGAACTTCTTATTTGTTCTAGAATCTTCCGTATCAGAATTGCCCAAATGTTTTTCTACATGATTTTCCATTATTTGTTTTTACTTTATGTCTTACGACGCACAATTCCATGAATCTTAAAATAGATTACCTTTCTTATAAAAACTAGATGATTTTGAAAGAAATGAACTATAAGAATTAAACGAACATCTACATCATGCATAGATCACTCAAATCTTGCATGCTATAATGTGGTATTCATTCATAATTTGGTTGCCAAATCTCATGCGTGCAATGCACGTGTACCTTACTCTAGTCTAAATGGTGTTTGTGTGTGTTGTGCGTGTTGAGGTGCAAATTGTCTTTTTTTGGGTACACATTAAGCTTGTTCTTCTGAAATTTCAAGCAGCGCCTTGTTATGCCGAAAATTCAAGCTAGCGTCTCTGTCTATCGTGCTGGGAAACTCCCGCCTCTTCAACCCGTGCCGTGTTAGCCCGAAATATTTAAGATATATCTTTGTCTCGTTTTGCTCCGACAACTCCCTCCATCTCAACCCGCGCCTTGCTATTCCGAAATTACAACGCGCGCGAAAACTCCCACCTCCTGTGAAATCCCGACACGCGAAATGCCCGTGGTACCCCTGAACCGAAAGAACCGCCTCAAATCGGTGGGGGTACTTTCGTAACTTACCCCACATTTCGGAGAAGCGCGTCTCTAAGCCATGGTTCCCCACTGCCATCCCATCCGCCCACCCATTCATACACCGAGGCCGCGAAAACCCGCGACGAAACCCCACACCCTGCTCCGTCCGCCACCCAGCCGGAGTCTTTTCCCCAACGACGTCGTTCATAGCAACACCTCGACGTCCCTCATCCACCATACTGGATGAGGATCCGTCGTCGATCTCATCGTCCCGCCGGTTCAGCCACATCGTCCTCCACCTCCAAGGAGCTGCCCCAACATTCCCCTCGTCTTTCGCGCCACCTCCATTCCCACACCGCCGTCTTCACCTGCACCACCGGAAGAACATCATCATCACCGTTTCCTCGGATGAAGCTGTGGCCTAATCGGCGCCACCAAAGAGGTTGTACACTAATCACCACATTTTCTTCTTGATTCGATCTCACAGTGTTGCTGGCGCTCAGTCCTGAGTCGACATGGCGCGGCTCCATCCATGGCGGCGTCACCGGCCACTTCCTCCACGGCGTCGCTCCCTCGGCGGCGACGTCCACATCAGTAGGACCTGCTGCTACTTTAGCTCTCGCTCGCGCTGCTGCTCTACTCTTGCTCTCGGGTATGCTCTTGCTATTGCTCTTACTCGCGCTGCTGCTCTCGCTCTTGCTCTTGCTTGCGATGCTGCTCTGATTTAGCTACACTTCACTCTGATGCCGGCAGGGTGAAGGAAGAACCAGCCGCAGCAAGGAGGGGGGCTCGCCGGAGAGGTACCCCACTATCTATCTTAGGGTTCAGGATGGGGGCGGTGGTCGCCGGTGGTGGCGGGGCGTTGGCGGGGCAGCAGGGGGCTGCTGTTTGGCCTGCTCAGGGGGGTGGAGGTTGAAGATGAACCGCAGGCCCTTGATTTCGTATCCAACGGCTGCAAAATAGACTGACCAGAGATGAGAAAGTCAGTCGACCGACATGTAGCCTCACCTTGCTAGTGCGTTCAGTTTCACAACAAAATTCAGTTTTGACAGCAAAATTCAGTTTCGACAGTTAAGTTCAGTTTCGATAGTTAAGTTCAGTTTCGACAGTTAAATTTAGTTTCGACAGTTAAGTTTAGAGATGAGCGGCTGATGTATTTTTCATCTAGCACTTTGTGTTTATCTATTTTACATCATGTATTCACTACAAGAAATATGTCAACTTGTGACCACCACTGTTGGTCACTGAATGGTCACAAATTTCCATTTGTGACCTTTTTGTGACCAAAAACATAAGGTCAAAAGATGGCCGTCATAAACTGACTATAGCGACCTTTCTTCTGGAATGGCCGTAGACGTTTATGACCAAAATACGTCTACTGTGGCGTTTTGGTCACTAGCAACCTCCCCAGGCCACGTAGGCATCCAGCGTGGCAAGCTGATGTGGCACAAGATTCAGCCCGGTCCAATTCGGTGTTTATATGGGCCGAGCCCATTAATTCAGCCCATTTAATGTATTTTTTTCCTATGAATTTTTTGTCAGCTTCATGGACCAAGCCCAACATTGCAGCCTTTTTAGTTTTGGGCCATGGCCTTTTGTCTCAATAGTTTCATTTTTTTCTTTTTTTATAAAGTGGGTTCACTAGTCAGGTGCGTCCCCATTGTCAGGTTCTAGTACTGGGTCCTAGCCGTCAGGGAAATATTCTTCAATTTTTTAATTGAACGCAAATAAATACCTAGTATTTAAATTGGCACACAAAACACACATAATACTTCAAATATTATCAACCATCAAAGTGTTACATCATATAACAAGCATCAAGTTTACAATCAGATAACAAGCTCCACAAGTGTGATTAGCATCAAGTTTACAATCAGATAACAAGCTCCACAAGTGTACAATCAGATCATTTAACACACAGGGCTTCATTACTCTCAGAACTAGCTCCAATGAGCTAGAACTATTCTTCCTCCACTTCTTTGTCTTGATGCTCACGAAGAAACATGAAAGCCCAACATCTGCATGTTACATAACAAAATGTTTAGGAACAAAATAGAAGTGATTAGATGGCATTGGAAAACTCGAAATATAAGCCATATAGCTTTGTTTAATATTACTAAGATATATAGCCATTAGTTTGTTTTAACATGGAACCCAAGAGTATGTGACTCTAGCACCCTGAGAAAGATGTTAATATGCCATCATACTAGCTGATAGACAAACATTCCAGGAAGAATAGATGCTTGTTTAACAGGTACAATCAATACTACTATCTCTAAGAGACAAATTTAAAGTTTTTAATACATTTATTTTCTATTAGCAAAACTGAATATGCTACTTCCTGATTCATGGCTGCATAGTCCAGCTAGCTACACCAGTTTGCTCTCATGCAAAAATTAGAAAGAAAAAAAAGAACAACAAATAAATCAACAGTGATTTCTCTAACACGTACAGTAACTTGATGATATAACTTTCTCCTAATTGCATTCTCATATGACTGGGCCAACATGTGATGTTACTATTCGATGTGCTATTGGCCGAAGCAAAGGAAGCCTCACCCACGCCTTTTACTAATGCAACTAGCTTAATTGATTTTTCTTACTTAGAAATAGTACTACACTTTGACTTGCTTCAACTCAGCCCGAAGCTTCATACTAGCACAACCAGCAACAAACTAGCACTAGCCAGAACGAATCAGGAGGCCAGCGCAAATTAATCAACAGCCTCAGGTTCACATCATCTAGAGGAATATAAGCCATATCCAAAGGAAAGATCCGATACATCAAGCATGATACTACTTTGTCCATAAGAAGGTCGTACTTACATCAAGCATGAAGCACCAAAATGCTCTGCGAACGAGATCAAATATATCAGGTTTTCTATATCAAACCCAGCAGCTACTGCACGTGCAAAGGCCATAGCCTGCTCTTTACGTAAGATAGTCTTGCGAGTCTCCGGCACTCTGAGAAGTTGAACTCTGCAAAACATTGTAAAAACAGAATAATCAGCTTCCAATATCATGAGAAAACATGTATAACTCCCACTGGAATTTTTAAATGCATTTGCGAATTGTCCTGAAAACTTGTGCACTTAATGATGGTTAGATCCATCTTATAGAATAATCAGCTTCCAATATAAGTTAGGTAAAACAGAACAGAATGTATAAGCATGAATTAAGATTGGCCATGCATCAAACACAGAAATACTTTTGAGCTGTTCATTGTCATGTACTACTACCTAACTGGCTAACTCAGCAGCTGTGACTGATGGTACACCGAACCAAATTCCGTAATGAATTCCATAACGAATGATAGATTCTAAAGAAGCAGCACTGCATTTCCAGCTAAGAATAAGCATTGCCTAAGATTTCTTTGTAGAAATGAAGTCAGTAGCATTGTACCTTCCATGGAGGAGTCCACATTATGGGCTTCTGCCTGGCAAATCGGCTAGAGTAGTGTCATGGCTACCCGAGGAATCACCTAAACACAACCTTGAAGAGGATGGCCAACGCTGCCTGCACTAGAGTCACCATGTTGCCTGTAATTCCATCAAGACAAATATAATCAGTATCAGGATCAGAGGTTCAGAGCAAGAATAGTGAAGGCGTTTATGCTATAAACGACAAGGAGATGATGCTAACTCTAACAAAGTAGGCATAGAGTAACAAAACAACTCCATTACACTTAAGTTGCTGCTACCTGCATACACTAAATGGAACCAGAAGTATGTCAACTACTAGACATCCATGAATGATGCCCAGGAGTATTGATTTGAAAACAATCAATCCTCCAATACTAATAAATTTTGGAGTATTAATTCGAAAATGACCTATACTACAGTACAGTGCAGTGTGTAAGAAGGAATGAATCCATTTTCAGTCAACACTAGCAGTAGTACACTGAAGAAATCAACACTGGACAGAGTCAATTAATATGTACAGCTAGCACCCATTTGCATATATTCTGCACTTGAATTCAAACCAATCACTCTATTTCAGAAGATGCATGTACATGCATGCAGCTAGCGGTTTTGTGATGCAGATGCTTTGCAGCTTGGTCATAGCAAATAGTGTTGTGCATTACTGAAACACAGGCTGGAGTTGGGCATAAAGACCGAAACACAAGCCCATTTTCCGGTATTTTTTGGAATAGGCCATTCCCGGTTTCTAATTTATACGTATGTAGGTGCCATCTCCACTGAAGATGGTTCAAACTACTACTCCAGTACTCCCTCTGTAACTAATATAAGAGCGTTTAGATCACTATTTTAGTATTCTAAACACTCTTATATTAGTTTACGGAGGGAGTACATACTAATAAAACTTGACACAGGCTAGTTCGAACTACATACTAATAAAACTAGATCAAGTTGGTGACAGACATCAGATGCTTCTAAACAAGCAAGGGGCATCGCTTCCTACTCCTAAAATGAAGAGAACACACATGTGGCGCTATGATTGATGCAGCAAAAATAAAGCATCGGTGCAGTCTGTTTCATCCTACTGATTGTGCCTCTTGTGAGGCACCAATTTCAATTTGTAGGCACGCTGGTGTTCTGCAGTTTGCGAAAACAGAGGAGGAGGCCGAACAGAGCTCCTTTGTTGTCTTCGGCATTGACATTCACGCGAAGCTTCTCGACCAGGTAGACGCACACCAGCATCCTCCCGTGGCCGGCAGCAGCATGCAGCGCCCCGGATCATCCGTCCTTGGCGGCCTCCACCGCCTCCTTGACGCGGCCCTTCCCGCCGTCCAGTGCGCTCGCGATGCCCGACGGGAAAAAAAATCGCGCCCAAATCAGGATCGAGCACAAAAAAACACTGAAGCGGAAAACAAGCATGGGGAGAGGGAGGCGCGGGCGTACTCTTGAAGCGGCCGAGGTCGTCGTCGGCCGCTGCCTTGTGGAGCTGGCGCTGCTGCTGGCCTACAGCTGCAGGGGAGAGGAAAGGGGATGGGGTTAGGGCCAGTGCGGGGTAGGAGGCTGGGTCGGGGGGGGGGGGTGCTTACTGGAGGTGGGGGCGGCGCCATGGCTGGCAGGGTGGAGGTCGGTAGGATTTTGGAGGCCGTCCACCTGTTGGCCGCCCTCTGGACGCTAGCGCCGCCGCCCTCCGTGCCGGAGCCGGCAGCCCCGGCGACAGCGGCAGCCTCCTCCTCCTGGACGTGGCCGCCGTCCGCGTCGAGCGACGGGTGCGGGCGCTTCTACGCGAGCATTCCGACCGCCTAGCTGCCCTCCCCGCTCCTTGGCGCGGCGCTCGTCGTGGGGGAGAGGATGGTCGGGCGCATGCGGGCGGGCGGCGGAGTGAGAGGGAGGAGGCAGGAGGTGGGTGGAGGCAGCTTGAGTCAAGGGGGAGGCAGATCGAGACGGATCTGGGGAGCGCATGGGGGAGGCCATGGACGACGGGGAGCTCCGTCGGAGGGAGGTGGAGGCCGCGATCTGGAAGGGAGGAAGTGGAGGCTGCGATCTGGAAGGGACGAGCGCGGATTCGACCGCGGCCGTGGGAGAGAAGGGGAGAGAGAGGGATTGTCGGCGATCGGGGTTGGGGGAGAGGACGGAGGACGGCGGTGGCTGGGTGGTTGGGGATCCAGAGATTGAGATGTAGGGTTGGGGTGTGGCGGCTGTGGGACGAGAGGGGGAGAGTGGATCGGGGAAGTTAGGGTTTGGGTGAGAGGGTGAGGGGGTGAGGGCTGCCGTTGGATCCAGAAGCATCCAACGGTGGTTGAGGCATGATCCGCGTGATATGCCTATGGACCAATGAGAGCGCACCAAACAATTTGCAGATTTTTTGACCATATAAATTGGTCATGATTGATTACATACAAATTTTTCATTTCATTTTTCAATGCTCAAAATGAGTTTTTTATGAAAGACCTATCAAATATTTGTTCAAATCATGCCATATTTTGCACAAGTTTACATCTTAGATCGGCAAACAACATTGACAAAGGGAGTTTTTATTTCTTTTGCATAAAAAAACAATTTTCCATTTTTTGAGTGCTCAAAATAAGTTTTTTTGTAAAGAACCTACCAAATATTTTTTGTAAAATTTACCAAATCAATTTTCTAAAATACTAGGCCATATTTAATGCACAATTGACCAAATGGTTAGGTGTTAAAAGTTTTGATCTACCTCTGGTAAAAAGACAAATTTCCGCCGATTCAGCTGGAAGCGGGTCAAATTTGAACTGTAGCTGCCATGTAGTTTGCTCTTTATTTTTTCCAAAAATCATTTCTAGGTACATAAGTATCTATTTAATCAGAGAAACACCAATAAAATTCCAAGATTCAACCACTAGCTAGGAACGGTCATTCCCGCCGTTTTGACCCCATTTTGAAACGGACATAAAAATTTCAAAAAAAATCAAAAAATTGGGAAACCTTCGCATTGTGTCATTATATGTGGCCAAGTTCCTAGGAAAAATAATAAACTAGTTATACGACAATTATTTTAAAAAAGTGTTCTCAGAAACGAGCTCTCACGTGTGGGGATCAATGGCTTTCAAGCCAAATGATCAATCTTATGGCCACATTCATGGCATAGTTTGTTCAAATGATCTCATATTGTGCACAAGGGTGCATATTGTAATGACAAACAATGTTGCCTAAGGAAGTTTTCATTTTCCTTGGACGAAAAAACCATTTTCCATTTTTCGAGTGCCCAAAAGGGTTTTTTTTGTGAAGGACCCCCCAAATAGTTGTTGCAAAATTGGACCAAATCACTTTTCTAAAATATTAGGCCATATTTAATGCACAATTGACAAAATGGTTGGGTGTAAAAAGTTTTGATCCTCCTCTCGTGAAAAAGACAAATTTCCGTCGCTTTAGTAGGAAGCGGGTCAAATTTGAACTGCAGCTGCATCATAGTTTGCTATTTATATTTTACAAAAATCATTTCTAGGTACATAAGTACCTATTTAATCATAGAAACACCAATAAAATTCCAAGATTCAACCACTAGCTAGGAACGGTCATTCCCGCCGTTTTGACCGCATTTTGAAACGGGCATAAAAAAATCAAAAAATTCAAAATTTTGGGAAACCTTCGCATTGTGTCATTATATGTGGCCAAGTTCCCAGGAAAAATAACAAACTTGTAATACGGCAATTATTTTAAAAAAGTGTTCTCAGAAACGAGCTATCACGTGTGGAGATAAATGGCTTTCAAGCCAAATGATCAATCTTATGGCCACATTCATGGCATAGTTTGTTCAAATGATCTCATATTGTGCACAAGGGTGCATATTGGAATGGCAAACAATGTTGCCTAAGGAAGTTTTCATTTTCTTTGGACGAAAAAAGCATTTTCCATTTTTCGAGTGCTCAAAAGGACGTTTTTTTTGTGAAGGACCTCCCAAATAATTGTTGCGAAATTGGACCAAATAATTTTTCTAAAATACTAGGCCATATTTAATGCACAATTGACAAAATGGTTGGGTGTAAAAATTCTTGATCCACCGCTCGTGAAAAAGACAAATTTCCGTCGATTCAGTAGGAAGCGGGTCAAATTTGAACTGCAACTGTCTCATAGTTTGCTATTTATTTTTTCCAAAAATCATTTCTAGGTACATAAGTATCTATTTAATCAGAGAAACACCAATAAAATTCCAAGATTCAACCACTAGCTAGGAACGATCATTCCCGCCGTTTTGACCGCATTTTGAAACGAACATAAAAAATTCAAAAAAAATCATAAAATTGGGAAACCTTCGCATTGTGTCATTATATGCGGCCAAGTTCCTAGGAAAAATAATAAACTTGTAATACGGCAATTATTTTAAAAAAGTGTTCTCAGAAACGAGCTATCACGTGTGGAGATCAATGGCCTTCAAGCCAAATGATCAATCTTGTGGCCACATTCATGGCATAGTTTGTTCAAATGATCTCATATTGTGCACAAGGGTGCATATTGGAATGACAAACAATGTTGCCTAAGGAAGTTTTCATTTTCCTTGGACGAAAAAACCATTTTCCATTTTTCGAGTGCCCAAAAGGGGTTTTTTTTGTGAAGGACCTCCCAAATAATTGTTGCAAAATTGGACCAAATCATTTTTCTAAAATATTAGGCCATATTTAATGCACAATTTACAAAATGGTTGGGTGTAAAAAGTTTTGATCCTCCTCTCGTGAAAAAGACAAATTTCCATCGATTCAGCAGGAAGCGGGTCAAATTTGAACTGCAGCTGCATCATAGTTTGCTATTTATTTTTTACAAAAATCATTTCTAGGTACATAAGTACCTATTTAATTGTAGAAACACCAATAAAATTCCAAGATTCAACCACTAGCTAGGAACGGTCATTCCCGCCGTTTTGACCGCATTTTGAAACAGGCATAAAAAATTCAAAAAAATTCAAAAATTGGGAAACCTTCGCATTGTGTCATTATATGTGGCCAAGTTCCCAGGAAAAATAACAAACTTGTAATACGACAATTATTAAAAAAAAGTGTTCTCAGAAACGAGCTATCACGTGTGGAGATAAATGGCTTTCAAGCCAAATGATCAATCTTATGGCCACATTCATGGCATAGTTTGTTCAAATGATCTCATATTGTGCACAAGGGTGCATATTGGAATGGCAAACAATGTTGCCTAAGGAAGTTTTCATTTTCTTTGGACGAAAAAACCATTTTCCATTTTTCGAGTGCCCAAAAGGACGTTTTTTGTGAAGGACCTCCAAAATAATTGTTGCAAAATTGGACCAAATCATTTTTCTAAAATACTGGGCCATATTTAATGCACAATTGACAAAATGGTTGGGTGTAAAAAGTTTTGATCCACCTCTCGTGAAAAAGACAAATTTCCGCCGATTCAGTAGGATGCGGGTCAAATTTGAACTGCAACTGTCTCATAGTTTGCTATTTATTTTTTCCAAAAATCATTTCTAGGTAGATAAGTACCTATTTAATCATAAATACATGGTTTGGTGGCGATACGTCGAGGTTTGGGCGGTGGCCGAGGGCCCCAACTCTAGAGCGTGTAAACTCGCATGCCCGCCGCGTGGTCACCACGTGACCCTGGCATTGCCATGTGTTCTGAGCGGCATAGGCATGTCTAGTGGGTTGGGCACTCCCCAGGTAGGTGCTAGGAAGAAAATTACAACATAAGATTCTCATGAGGAGACCGATCAATGCTCAAACATGAATAAGCAGCCAAGTGTTTGATTAGCGGTACGAGAAATGCAGATGGCCAATGGGTGTGAGTTTTGGCCGAGGATGATCATCTACTAAGGAGAATGTATTCACAAATTTTAAGCTCAAAAGTAGGATCCTAGGTGGTACTTGCTTTGCCAAGTACCACACTGGACAAAAATATGAATGTTGAAGCTGGGCTCAAAATAATGAATGGATTGAGCTGAAATTTGGTGGAGGATGGTTATTTGGGCATAGGAAGGCATTGTAGAAAATTGATATCATTTTGAAATGCCAAAGTAGTACTTCCTTCACAATGCTCTTCTATGGACAAAAACTTGGGAAAACTAGTGAGAGAGATTGGATGAATGAAATGAGCTAAAAATTGGTGTAGGTAAGTTACATAGGTATGGTCATGCGCTGGTAAATTTTCAGATCATTTGGGTAAGCCTAGCTAGTACTTACTTCACAAAGCTTCTCTCGAGGTAGAAACTTTGGAAATTTCCTGAGAAAGATTTACTAGGAAAATTGAGCTGAATATTATCATGTGGCAATGATTTGGGTATGGAAGAGTGCCCGAAAAGTTTGAGGGTAATAGGAGGGGTCTATATAACACTTGCTTTGCAACATGCCAATTTGGCCATAAAATATAAATTGAACCTGGGCTCACATAGATGATTTGACTGAGCTGCAATTTGGAGGAGGGTGATAATTTGGGCATATGAAGGAACTGTATAAATTTCATGTCATTTAGAGATATATAAAAGGTACTTCCTTCACAATGCTTCTAGGTGGACAAAAACTTTGGAAATTTGCTGAGGAAGATTTGCTAGGCAAATGGAGCTGAATTTTGTCATGCGGTAATGATTTGGATACGAAAGAGTGCCCAAAAATTCTGAGGGCAATCAAGAATATATAAATAGCACTTCCTTCATAAAGTGTTGTTGTGAACAGAATAGGAAAATGAATATTGTTGAATTAGTTTTGAACTAGGCAAGGAAGGACTTTTACATATTTGATGAAGATATGCCCCAAAGAATTTATGAGATTTTTTTGGGAATTTTGGGAATGATAGAAATATAGGTTGCTTCACAACCTAGGGCAAAAACTGCCACATGGACATGATACATAGGCAAAACTGATGAGATGGCGCCTAGTCATCACAACCCACCACAATCTACAAGGCTATGACCATCTATATTGGCCATTAACAACTAGAAATAAGGCAGCGGACTAGCACTGTTTGCTTTGTGACCATTTTGTGTAAGGAAATTACGACCTTTCTGACCAAAATGGTCGCAATGGTTTAGGGTTTGGAGCCCCCTGAACAGCTTTTGACCAATTGGTCTAAAATGGTCATAAATTTATGACCAATTCTTCGAGGGTCACTTACAGAAGGTCATAAGTTGACATATTTCTTGTAGTGATTGGAGATGCTATTAGAATTCCACTCAGGTTAACATTGTTCGTTGTCTCTCTTGTCCTGCTTCCGCCTCGGCGTCGTACAACTCACCGGAGCTGCTCCAACTACGAAACCCTCCATCACAGCGGAGCAGTACCTCGGGCTCCATCTCCAGGCGCCTAAGATCTTCTTCCCCTCCTCCGACAGCCAAGTCAGCCGGAGCATCCTCACCGGCCAACCCAATCACGCTGAGATCGACATGGCTTCGCCAAAGAGGTTGTACACTTGTTGCATCTCTTTTTTACTCTACATGTTATATATATTGTCCACTGAGCACTCGTAGTAACGGGAAATATGATTATTTTATCCTACTATATGACAAGCAGTGAGGTACCAGGCAACTTAGCTATCCGTGATGGACTCTCTTGAACACCATCATTATTTATCTCAGCGTGTTTGAGCAGTGCATTTGTCGATGGGCCTGGGAGTTGAGCTAGTATGGCAGTGGCCTGGGTCCAAAGTAATAGAAGTAGCACAAAAAAAAATTTTAGTGTAGGATTTTCCTTGCTCAAGCCTGCCTACTAGAATCGCCAGTGCTTGAAAGGAAAAGTGAATGAAAAACATCGGAATTGGAAAGTTTCCTATGGTACTACTTTTCATGAATTTGGTGCAAAGGAATGAAGCAAAGGAAAACTGTAGGATTTGTTCCTTTAGTGTCTCCTTAAAAGAAAAACCGTAGGAATTCTAATTTGCACTTCTCCTCCTTTTCATATTCCTATTCATCAAGCACAAGAATAAGAGATAGTAGCATAATAGCATTATAACCGTACATTTTCTTGTGGTTTGACTTAATATCACCATGCTTTTTTGCATCCTGTGTCGGTGTACTAGATTAGGGGTACCCTAGTATCCCGAACTTGTGCACGGGCAGTCGCAGCATCCTGTGGCAAGGCTTGCCGGGTGACCGCCAAGGTCCTCCGTGGTTCCTTTGGAGCCATTCAAGAACAAAGTATCCAAGCCGAAGAGACAAGACCCCGGCAAGAGGAGCTTGCCGGGAAGGCCAACCAAGGCATCTCAAGGAACTTGCCGTGACGCGCCATGCGTCCCGGCAAGGCCTGGTGAGCGACAAGCTCCCGAATGCGACAAGGCAACGACCACGGCAAGGCGCTTGTCGCGGCAAGCCTCCACTCTGTACCTGCACTCCAGCACATCCACCAACGTGTCGCTCTGGGACCCTTCCAGGCGTACGTGGTGGGAGGCTATGCAGCCAGCAGTACACTGTGGCAAGCGGCGCTGACAAGATCGCCATCGTGGCGAACGGTGGCGTCCCTGGCGGTCCCTTTTGCACTATTTGGGCGACGCAGATGGGCATTTAATGCCCTTGTCCCCTGCCGTCAGGGTTAGGTATGATACACTGTAGTAGGCGGCGGTGCCAACCGCAACGCCTTTCCATTTTTGCCCTTATCTACATTGCCACCTGTCGGTGACCCCTTGAGCGTATAAAAGGAGGCCCATGCGCAACGTAGAGGGGGGTCGGCAAAACAGAACGCTCATGCTCGGTCTCGTTAGCTGCTGGTGTGTACTGTAGCACTCGGCGCTCCCGAGCAAGAACACAATACAAATCACAAAGCAGGAGTAGGGTTTTACGCATCTGTGCGGCCTGAACCTGGGTAAACTGATCGCGTGCTCGTGTGCTTCGCCTCGATCTGCTCTTCGTGCGATCTCCGCCCCCTGCCGAACCGAAAAGGGACTCGGTCCGCCGGTCCCATAGGTGTTCGTGGATTAGCACCCCCGACATCTTTGGCGCGTGTTCTTGCTCGGGAGCGCCGAGTGCTACAGTACACACCAGCAGCTAACGAGACCGAGCATGAGCGTTCTATTTTGCCGACCCCCCTGTATGTTGCGCATGGGCCTCCTTTTATACGCTCAAGGGGTCACCGACAGGTAGCAACATAGACAAGGGCAAAAATGGAAAGGCGTTGCGGTTGGCACCGCCGCCTACTACAGTGTATCATACCTAACCCTGACGGCAGGGGAAGGTCCAGGGCGCCGATCGAAGGAGAAAATTTTGACGGAGAGGTGCTCGCCTCCGCTGGGCAGGCACTGGTTGACGCGCCAAGCAGCAGTAGCGGCGAGCCTGAGGAGGAGCGGCTGCTGCGGAAGCTGGTGTCGCTCTACCGCGCCCGGCAAGCCAAGCTGGAATCCCGCGAGGCGCTTGTCGCGAAGGCGGGAGAGGACATCGAGAAGCGCGCGGAGGAGCTCCGGGGTCACAACCAAGAAGCTCTCCGGTCTCTGGCAGAAGAGCGGGCGCGACTTGTCGAGGAGCAAAAGGCCTTCCTCCTCGAGTGGGCTGAAGTTGAAGAGCAACAGCGGCTTGCCGCTGAGAAGCTGTCTGCGCAGGAGGGCGAGCTGGTGCAGCGGAAAGTCAACCTCGACAGCCACGAGGAAGAGCTTGCCGCGCGCGAGAGAACGTTTGGCGGAGCCCTCAAGGAAGCAGAAGATGCTGCCGCAGCTGCCGAGGCCGCCAAGAAGGAGCTGGAGACGAAGGTGGCGCAGCTGGAGGCCGATCTCAAGGCGAGCGGCGAAGAGCTTGCCGCGCTCAAGCTTGAGCGGGAGAAGGACGCCCACAGCTACTCGGAGCTGCAGGCCCATCTCGCCGAGAAGGGCCAGGAACTTAGCACCGCCAAGGACTCCAACGCTGATCTTGAGTTGAAGTTGACCACTTTGACCAAGACGTTGGACGGCGCCAAGGAGCAGGAGACGGCCCTAAAGGAGGAGGTCAAGGCCGGCAAGGCGCTGCTGGCGAGTGCTGCTGCCGCCCAGAGCACTTTCCGGGAGAATGTGGAGCACTGGACGGAGGGTCTCGTGGACGTTGCCGCAGACATCGACAGGGAGCTGGTGCAGCTGGGGATGGAGGATCTCGGGTATCCCTCCGATGAGAACCTCCAACCCAGCGCCAAGCTCACCTCGTTCTTCAAAGGCGTGGCGACGGCACTCCGGCGACTCCGGGAGAGGATCCCGAAGCAGCTGGCCGAAGAGTCGCGCAAGATCTGCGCGGGAGCTCTTCAAAAGGTGCTGGTGAAGGTGGCCTTCCGCAACCCGGGCCTCAACCTCACCAACGTCCTCAGGACCTTGCCGCCGGATGCCGATCTGGAGGCGCTCAAGACCCTTGTGGCACCCATTGTGGACAAGGTGAGCGGGATCAAGAGAGTTGAGGGTGATCGCGTAGACTAGGCCGCCCATTTTCTTCTTTTCTTGTCGCTGCTGGTCATGTCATGAGAACAATCTGTTAGAGCCGCGACAAGCTATCTTGTAATATAACTCTTATTTCAGGTAATGATTGCAACGTTATTTCCTTTACTTGATTCCCTCCTTTGTATGTTTTTGCCCTATGCTTTTAGGGAACTTGTCGGCGCAGGGCGGGGCACGGTCGCTTGGACGAGATACTGCTCCTTCTAACATAGTTAGAAGTCCGAGCATATCCCGCTCCTCGCACCGTTCACTGCCGCCGCCCGCCACTTCAGCAGAAGCTTTGGCGCGAGCTCAACAGCTCCTAGACTACCCTCCAGCGGCAGACAAGATCGACGACTGGAGGGCCACCATTCAAAGTCTCATCGGCTTCGCCAACGGCGACAACCTGCGGCAGCCGAGTACTTCGCAGCCGCGGCAAGTCAGCCAGGCACAGGCCGGTGGCGACCAGACCGGTGGAGGTGCAACCACCGTGCACTCTCCGCCCCGAAGGCCAAGATCGCCGACTCGCCGGATCCACCCTGACAGCGACTCCACCGCGTCATCGGATCCACGAGCTCGTCGCGATCAGCACCGAGTTCTTCACGAACGACAGCAAGAAGACGCTTGTACTCGCATCGAGCGCCGAAGAGAAGCGCGGCGTCAATCAGACCAGCGCGCTGGGCCCTCTGTCGACGTGCATGCGCTAGGGGAACCAGGCGACTTGCCGTATGCGGTAGGTTGCCCTGCGTTTACTCGTGAGCTGCAGCAAGTCCAGTGGCCCAGTAAGAAGAATTTCAAGCTAGATCTACCAGAGAAGTACGACGGCAAGTCGCATCCATCGGCGTTCCTCAGCATCTACACCATCGCGGTGCAAGCTGCCGGGGGGCGGGACGACAAGATCCTTGCCAACTACTTCCCGCTGGTGCTCAAGCCCAACGTCAGGTCCTGGCTCATGCATTTGCCGGACAACTCCATATCCTCCCGGGCAGACCTGTGCCATCAGTTTGTCGGCGCCTTTACAGGCGGCCACAAACCTCATGGCCAAGAGAGTGACCTTCACCTGCTCGCCCAGAAGGAAGGAGAGCCCCTGCGCAAGTACATTCAGAGATTCAGCCGTGTACAGCACAACATCCCAGATGTCCACCCTGCCGCGGTCATCAGCGCGTTCCATCAGAACGTGCGAAACCGCAGGATGCGAGAGGAGATGGCAATGTGCAAGATCAGAGACGTTAGTGAGCTATATGCCCTGGCCAACAAGTGTGCACGTGCTGAGGAAGGGAGGAAACTCCCCAGAGAGAATACAGGAGCAGGAGGATCTGACAGCGAAGATGCTGCCCCGACAAAGAAAAACCGGCGACGGAACAACAGGAAGAAGAAAGGCAAAGACGTGCTAGTCGTTGAGCAGTCCGGCAACAAAGGTGGCGCCAAGAAAGCCAAAGTTGGTAGCTCCGGCAAGGAGATTGCCGCATGCACCAACTGCCAGGCTGTGGCGGTCGCCGACCAGCAAGACAGCACCGACAAGCAGTACTGCAAGATCCACCACACCAAGGGCCATGACCTCTAGAGCTGCAAGAAAGTTGAACAGCTCGTACAGCAGCAAAAGGCTGAATACGAGCGACGCGACAAGGAGAGGGCCCAAGGAGGCGCTGGAGAATCCGGTAAGAAGCGCGCTGGCCGGGGAGGACGCCGCAGCAAGGCCAAGCAGCGGCAAGGAGACAGACCTCCCCGCGGCCGCGACAAGGATGAAGATGATGACGACGACGAAGACATGGATGATGTCGAGACCAGTGAGCAGGAGTTCTAGAAAGCCACAGAGGTCTTGTGCGTTGACGGTGGTACTTCTCTGCATACTTCGCACCGCCAACTCAAGCAGTGGGTGCGGGAAGTCAATGCGGCAGAGCCACCTGTCGAGTCGCGCAAACTTCTGAAATGGTCCAGCACGCCTATCATCTTTGATATTGAGGACCACCCTAATCGCACAACTGCGGTCGGGTGCTTGCCGATGTTGGTTTTCACCAACTATCCGCAACCTCAAGGTCACTAAGATGCTAGTTGACGGCGGGGCCGGCTTGAACCTGATCTCCTCCGCTGTACTCCATAAACTCCAGATCCCTGACAGCGAGCTCGAAGAGACCGGCACATTCCAAGGAATCAACCCGAGAAGGAGCAAGCCGAAGGGGAAGGTCATGTTGCCGGTGACGTTTGGCAGCGAGTTGAACTTCAGGACTGAGAGGGTCACTTTTGATGTTGCTGATTTTTCATTGCCTTACAATGGGATACTCGGCCGTCCCGCACTCGCCAAGTTCATGGCAGCCTCTCACTACGCATACAACATGCTCAAGATGCCAGGCCCGATAAGCGTCATCTCTGTCCCTGGCGACAAGAAGGATGCTCTTATCTGCGCCAACAAGATCTACCGGGAAGCGGCAGCCGCAACAGATCGCAAGTCACTTGCCGCTGAAGCTCCCGGGGGAAGAAGAATACCAAGTCCGGCAAGAGTTCTGATGCCCACTCCGGCAAGCGCACCTCTTTGGAGTGCTGCGCTGCTGTCGAGGACGCACCATCGAGCTCCACCGGCAAGTGTAAGAAGGCAATGGCAGCTCCGCCAGAGACCAAGAAAGTGTTCGCCAAGGAGGACGGCACTGGTGGTACCTTCACCATCAGTGCCACTCTTGACCCTAAATAGGAAAGCGCGCTCATTGCTTTCCTGCGGGCGAACGTCGATGTGTTTGCGTGGCAACCATCTGACATTCCCGGTGTTCCCAGGAAAGTAATTGAGCACCATCTTGCCGTTTATCCTCATGCGCGGCCCGTCAAGCAGAAGGCCAGGAAGCAAGCAGTGGAGCGCCAAGAATTCATCGCAGAAGAGATCAAGAAATTGGAAGCAGCAGGCCTTGTCAGAGGAGTGCTCCATCCTACGTGGTTGGCCAATCCTGTAGTCGTGCGCAAGGCAAACGGGAAATGGAGGCTTTGTATCGACTTTACCGATGTTAACAAAGCTTGTCCCAAAGACCAATTTCCCTTGCCGCACATTGACCAGATTGTTGACTCCATAGCCGGATGTGACTTGCTTTCATTTCTTGACGCATACTTAGGATACCATCAAATCTTCATGGCAGAACAAGATGAGGAGAAGACCGCATTCATAACTCCGTGTGGCACGTACTGTTTCATACGAATGCCTTTCGGTTTAAAGAATGCTGGTTCAACATTTGCAAGGGTAGTCCATGTCGCTCTTGAGCCGCAAATACACAGGAATGTGGAAGCCTACATGGATGATATGGTGGTCAATAGCAAGGACAGGGCAACTCTGATTCAAGATTTAGACGACACCTTTGCAAATCTGCGCAAGATCAACCTCAAGCTCAACCCCGAGAAGTGTGTGTTTGGAGTCCCCTCTGGCAAGCTTCTCGGGTTCTTCGTGTCTCAGCGGGGAATTGAAGCCAATCCCGACAAGATCAAGGCCATTGAGCAGATCGAAGCACCAAAGCGCGTGAAGGATGTACGAAGACTTGCCGGTTGCGTGGCTGCTCTCAGCAGGTTTATCTCTCGGTCTGCTGAGCATGCCCTCCCATTTTTCAAAATTTTGAAAAAGGCAGGTCCAATGAAATGGACTCCGGAAGCGGAGGCTGCGCTGCAGGACTTGAAGAGATACCTGTCCTCCACTCCAACACTTGTCGCACCTAAGCCACACGAGAAGTTGCTGCTGTATATAGCGGCAACCAATCAAGTGGTTAGTGCTGCGTTAGTAGCAGAGAGGGAGGCAGATGACGAGCCAGCAACCGCGGCAGGCGCATCCAGCGACAAACAGGGGGCTTCCCCGACAAGCTCTGGTCCCGACAAAGATGGATCTGCGCAGGTGCGTGAGGAGATACAGAAGAGAATGGTGCAGCGCCCAGTTTACTTTGTCAGTTCCCTTCTGCAGGGGGCTAGGTCAAGGTACTCCGGTGTGTAGAAATTGGTTTTCGGCCTTCTCATGGCCTCGAGAAAGCTGCGCCATTACTTCCAAGCACATGAGATCACAGTTGTCACTTGCTTTCCGCTGAAGAGGATACTACAGAATCCAGAAGCAACAGGTAGGATTGTTGAGTGGGCACTGGAACTATCAAGCTTTGGCCTCAAGTTTGAGAGTACTTCAACTATCCAGAGCAGAGCATTGGCAGAATTCATAGCAGAGTGGATGCCAACACCAGATGAAGAAATCCCAGAAACGAGCATCCCCGTCAAGGAAGCAAGCAAAGAGTGGCTCATGTACTTTGTCGGTGCCTTCTCGCTGCAAGGCGCCGGCGCTGGCGTGCTGCTTGTCGCACCCACCGGAGAGCACCTCAAGTACGTAGTCTAGATGCACTTCCCCAAGGAGCAAGCAACAAACAATACTGCAGAGTATGAAGGCTTGCTTGCCGGTCTCAGGATCGCGGCAGACCTTGGGATCAAGAAGCTCATTGTCAGGGGTGACTCGCAGCTTGTCGTCCGCCAAGTGAACAAGAATTACCAGAGTCCGTTGATGGAAGCCTACGTTGACGAAGTGAGAAAGCTAGAAGAGCACTTTGACGGCCTACAGATGGAGCATGTCCCAAGAGCTCAGAACGACATTGCCGATGGCCTGTCAAAGTGCGCCGCACTTAAGTTACCTGTGGAACCAGGGATCTTTGTGCTCAAGCTGACTCGACCGTTCGTTACGCCATCAACTGGACAGAGCAAGAAGAGGAAGTTGATTTCTGGCGACTATTTTCCGGTAGAGCTTCCCGAAGCCGCCGCCAAGAAGGTCCCCAAGATCAACACCAAGAGTGCTGAGGAGCAGTCTGCTCCGGCAAGCCCTAGGGTTTGTTCCGTTGAAGCAGACACTCCCAACAAGTTTCGCTCCGGCAAGCTTGCCGGGGAACGTCAAGCTCCGGCAGAGCCGCAGGTTCTCGCCGTAGAAGCGGACGTTCCCGCAGCAGCAGATGTACCTTTAGTCCTTGTTGTCGAGCCACAAGCTCCAGCATGGGCACAACAGATTGTCCGTTTCCTTCAGATAGGAGAACTTCCCGAAGAGCAAGAAGAAGCGGAAAGAGTAGCCCGGCAGTCAAGTATGTAACAGTTTGTTGACAACACACTGTACAGAAGAAGACTCAATGGTGTGAAATTGAAGTGTATTCACCGGGAAGATGGACAAAAGCTGTTGGTAGAGATACATGGAGGCATATGTGGTCACCACATTGGCGCAAGAGCACTTGCCGGCAAAGCATTCCGGCAAGGTTTCTTTTGGCCAACAGCCCTCCAGGATGCAACTGCACAAGTAACCAAGTGTGAAGCGTGCTAGTTCCATTCCAAGCAGATACACCAGCCAACTCAAGCTCTCTAGACGATCCCTTTATCCTGGCCATTTTCGGTCTGGGGGCTCGATATCCTCGGCCCCTTTCCCCGAGCAGTCGGGGGCTTTGAGTACTTGTACGTCGCAATCGACAAGTTCACAAAGTGGCCGGAAGTGGAAGCAGTGAGGAAGGTGATAGCACAATCAGCAGTCAAGTTCTTCAGGTCGATTGTTTGCCGCTTCGGGATCCCTAACAGGATAATCACCGACAACGGTACGCAATTCACGAGCCGCACCTTCATGCAGTACGCCTAAGATCTTGGCGCCAAGGTCTGCTTCGCTTCTGTTGCTCACCCGAGAAGCAACAGTCAAGTGGAGTGGGCAAATGCTGAAGTGCTGCGTGGGCTCAAGACCAGAACTTTCGAGAGGCTGCACAAGTGCGGAAGAAACTGGATCAAGGAGCTGCCGGTGGTTCTTTGGTCGATCAGGACGACGCCAAATCGAGCCACTGGCCAGACACCTTTCGCTCTAGTCTATGGAGCAGAGGCAGTTCTCCCCACGGAACTCGTATACGGGTCACCTCGAGTGCTCGCTTATGATGAGCTTGAGCAAGAGCAGCTACGACAAGATGACGCGCTGCTCCTTGAGGAAGACCGTCCTCAGGCTGCTGTGCGAGCTGCTCGCTACCAGCAAGCTTTGCACCGCTACCATAGCCGCAAAGTTAACGCCAGAAGTCTCGAGGAAGGCGACCTTGTTCTTCGGCGTGTTCAGTCCGCCAAGAATTCCAACAAGTTGATGCCGAAGTGGGAAGGCCCTTACCGAGTGAAACGAGTCACTAGGCCTAGCGCTGTCCGCCTTGAGACCGAAGATGGCATTCCAGTGAGCAAATCATGGAACATTGAGCATCTTCGTAAGTTTTACCCGTAGGGCGCGGTTACCGGAACCCGTTCCGGCAACCACCTTTTGTACAAGTCTTGCCGCTGTTGCATGTAATCCTTTGTACAAAGCCGGGCGCAGACCCCGTGCATAAAGATCATGTGCTCCGCACATCTTGTCAATTTCATGCTTTTTATTTTTTGCATGTCTTATCTGACACTTTGTGCAGCACTTACCCCCGGTAAGCAGCAACGAGCCATAAGGCTCCATATCTTTATTTTCTCCTTTTTCTTTTTTCTCAAGGAAAGGAAGGTTCCCTCGCCCACAAGTTTGCTGGGGGGGGGGGAGGAGAAGATAATGGTATCGACCAGGCGTCGTTCAAGAAAATTTCGCCGTACTAGGAAGCAAACAATAGAAAAGATAAGTTGCCAAAGTTTGAGCAATCAGATTTTTAGAATTTTTTAAGTTATTTTCCTTGAACGACCGTACTTTGTATGGAAAACCTGTGCGCGGAGGAACCAACTCATAGCTAGTTGCGCCCTTACTTTGTTTCGAGTCCGCTCAACAACTTAAGTGAGCTGCGACTAGTTGCGACAAGGTTTCTTGTCGGTAGCGGCACCGCCAGCAGGCTGCTGACGTCCCGCACTCAGCGCTAGCGGCCAAGGTGCCTGTGCCGGCAAGTTCCCTAAAAGCGTAGGGCAAAAACATACAAAGGAAGGAATCAAGTAAAGGAAATAACATTGCAATCATTACCTGAAATAAGAGTTATATTACAAGATAGCTTGTCGCGGCTCTAACAGATTGTTCTCATGACATGACCAGCAACGACAAGAAAAGAAGAAAATGGGCGGCCTAGTCTATGCGATCGCCCTCAACTCTCTTGATCCCGCTCACGTTGTCCACAATGGGTGCGACAAGGGTCTTGAGCGCCTCCAGATCGGCATCCGGCGGCAAGGTCCTGAGGACGTTGGTGAGGTTGAGGCCCGGGTTGCGGAAGGCCACCTTCACTAGCACCTTTTGAAGAGCTCCCGCGCAAATCTTGCGTGACTCGTCGGCCAGCTGCTTCGGGATCCTCTCCCGGAGTCGCCGGAGTGCCATCGCCATGCCTTTGAAGAACGAGGTGAGCTTGGCGCTGGGTTGGAGGTTCTCGTCGGAGGGATACCCGAGATCCTCCATCCCCAGCTGCGCCAGCTCCCTGTTGATGTCTGCGGCAACGTCCACGAGACCCTCCGTCCAGTGCTCCACATTCTCCCGGAAAGTGCTCTGGGCGGCAGCAGCACTCGCCAGCAGCGCCTGGCCGGCCTTGACCTCCTCCTTCAGGGCCGTCTCCTGCTCCTTGGCGCCGTCCAGCGTCTTGGTCAAAGTGGTCAACTTCAACTCAAGATCAGCGTTGGAGTCCTTGGCGGTGCTAAGTTCCTGGCCCTTCTCGACGAGACGGGCCTGCAGCTCCGAGTAGCTGTGGGCGTCCTTCTCCCGCTCAAGCTTGAGCGCGGCAAGCTCTTCGCCGCTCGCCTTGAGATCGGCCTCCAGCTGCGCCACCTTCATCTCCAGCTCCTTCTTGGCGGCCTCGGCAGCTGCGGCAGCATCTTCTGATTCCTTGAGGGCTCCGCCAAACGTTCTCTCGCGCGCGGCAAGCTCTTCCTCGTGGCTGTCGAGGTTGACTTTCCGCTGCACCAGCTCGCCCTCCTGCGCAGACAGCTTCTCAGCGGCAAGCCGCTGTTGCTCTTCAACTTCAGCCCGCTCGAGGAGGAAGGCCTTCTGCTCCTCGACAAGTCGCGCCCGCTCTTCTGCCAGAGACCGGAGAGCTTCTTGGTTGTTACCCCGGAGCTCCTCCGCGCGCTTCTCGATGTCCTCTCCCGCCTTCGCGACAAGCGGATCGCGGGATTCCAGCTTGGCTTGCCGGGCACGGTAGAGCGACACCAGCTTCCGCAGCAGCCGCTCCTCCTCAGGCTCGCCGCCGCTGCTGCTTGGCGCGTCAACCAGTGCCAGCCCAGCGGAGGCGAGCACCTCTCCGTCAAAATTTTCTCCTTCGATCGGCGCCCTAGAGCTTGACGCCCAGGGGAGGTTGATGAAGATGCCATCGCCGGCCTTCAAGTAGACGCCTAGCTGGGGCTCTTCGGAGCCTGGCGCTGCGGCAGCGGCGGAGGGGTCGGCGGTCGACGTAGCGCCTGGCGCTCCTGCGGCCTCGGGGCCGTCAGTATGATCGCCAGATCCCCCGCCTGCTTCTGCGGCGGCAGCCTTGGCAGCCCCTGCGCCGGCAGGATCGTCAGCGCCGGCTACTTCTTCGGTGGTAGCGGCGTCGCCGGTGGCAACCTCGGTCTCCATCGGCTCCACAGCAGATGGATCTGACAGCCGGAAAAGGGGAGAAGAGTCAAGCTGATATCCAAAAAGAAGAAGAATCCAAGGGAAGTTCTGAAGCGGGAAGATTACCTGTACCAGGTTCTGCAGTCATAGTCTCCGCCGCCGAGGGGCCGCTGGTGCTGTCCCTTGCCGGAGAACCCTCCCTTGCCAGAGACTTCTCCCTTGCCGGAGAGCTCTCCCTTGCCGGAGACCTCTCCCCTCCCGGAGGACTCTCCCTTGGCATTTCGGGGGCGGCCTCCGGGCGCTCCTGGTGGGGCTGCTCTGCTCCTGCACAAGTCAACAATCAGATATCAGCAAAGCAAGAATCTCCATGCGCCCCCAACAGCGGAAAGCAAACCATATACTTACGCTGGGGGCTGCTCTGGAGAACAGTTGCCGGGTCTGGCAAGGTTGTCTCGGACGTATCCGCTGCTGTCGCGGTGGGCTCGTCCTTGATGATAATCACCGGGGCCTTGGCTCTCTTCGCTGCTCTCTGGGCCAGAGTCCTAAAAAGGATTAAATTCAGAGGAAAGCAAATGAGATACAAGGCAAAACAGCAAGAATTGAACAACTGCAAGTACAACAAGAGAATCTTACTCTTCTTCTTCTTCCTCGTCGGAGCTGAACGCGGAGAAGTCGAAATCCGGCTCACGCCCGGCGCGAGAAGGTGGAGGAGTAGATTCCCTTGGCCGCTTGGCGGGAACAGTGGCAGTGGTCTGAGACAACCCCGCTTCGGCTGCCGACGCAGCACGAGAAGCGGCAGGAGCAGAAGCGGCGGTCCGGGTGGACCCCGCTCCAGTTGCCGCAGCAGCATGAGGCGCTCCCGCGGCAACAGTGCTTGCCGCGGTGGAGCGTGTCGCGTGGCGCGGCGACTGTTGGCTCGCCCGCCGCCTCACCACTTCCCCGGCCTTGCGGAGACGCCTTCTTGGTGGAGATGGAGGCTCTGCTTGCGGCGAGCTGTCTGATGACGAGGAGGAAGAGGAGTTGATCTCCAACGAGCCGCTCGTATCCTCGGCGGGCTCGCTCGGCTCGGCGTCGCGCCCGGCGGACTCTTTCTTGCCGGCAAGCTCCTTTCGCTCGGCACGACTTGCCGCCTCTGCTGCTTCTGCCTCCTCCATGGTGAATCCGAACTCGCCCGCAGCTGCGGCTGCCGCCGCGTCTTCCAGCCTGGTGGCGATGCGTTTCAACTCTGCATCGGTGCTGTCGCGAGTGAGGCCATTATTCTCGTCGGGGCGGATCAGCACTTCTACCAAGCCATCGAAGAACTCCTGCACGACGTCGTCTGCAGGCTCCTGCCAAGTTGGGACAATTCCATGCGAGTCGCACAGCGGCATCATTGCCCGGATGCGGTCGAACGCGGAGTTGTTGCACAGTGGAACGACGCCCTGCGGAAACCTAAACACTTCGGGATGCTCAGGGTCATACTTGAAGAGCTCCTGGAGCATCGCGTTGAGCTCCAGGACAGTGAAGTTGTAATTGAGGCTCGGACGCAGCCTCATGATATCCGCCGCATTCTTGAACTCCCAGGCGGGCCTCCTCCGTTCCTGCAAGGGGGCAATGCGGCGGCGAAGAAAATCTGCGCCAACAGCGCCTACAGTGAGTCCGGCAAGCCTGAGGCATTGGATGCTGGTGACGGCGATCTTCAGCCTATCGTCTTCCGGGGCCACGTCGCTCCAATTGCTGCCGCGTACTGCTGGGGTTTGGCGCCGGGCGGTAAACGGCTGCGGGTTCTCCTTGACAACCCAGCACCAGTTTGCTCTCCATTCCTCCCACTTGCCGCGGAACTCTCCCTCCAGATAAGAGTCCTTCTTGCCGGTCCTTGAGATCCAGGCGATTCCGCCGGATAAAGGCTGTCCTCTCTCTACCCGAGGCATAAAGAAGTGGCGAAAAAGGGCTACGTTGGGATGGACTCCAACAAAGTTCTCACAAAGATGTGCGAAAACCGCCATGGTCAGAACGGCATTGGGGGTGAAATCAAGGAGGCAGAACCCATAGGTGTTCATGATATCATAGAAAAACTCCGAGAAAGGCGGGCAGAGCCCGCAGTAGAAGAACACGGCAAAGAACGGATATCCACTTGGAGCCATTTTCCAAGTGGAGGCCCGGAGTACCTTCGTTCTCGGATGCGCTCGCGTCTCCGTCGACCAGAAGAGGTAGTAGTACTCCCTCAGCTCCTTCGTGGCGAGCTTGGGGGGGGGGCAAGATTGCCCGCTCCTTTCGCAGCGCCGCAAGCCGCTGCGCCTCGGTCGACTTCACAGCCTTCCCCTTGTCGGCTTTCGGAGCCATGGCGGAAGTGGTGGAGGAGGTCGACGGCGTTGGTGGTGCTAGTGGCAATGGGGGGCAGGGCGCTGCTCTCCTTTCAGCTTTGGGAAGACAGAGGAGCGGCGGATGTTACCAAGATTGGAATGGAAAGGGGCGAGTGGGTGCACTACCCCTGCTTCCCCTGCTTATAAAGGGGGACGGGGCGGACGTTTCGCCTTTCCTAATAAAGAAACCACCCACGATCTCTCCCACGACGCCACATTCGACGCGTGCCGTTCGGGGAGGGCGCGGTGGATACGGAGAGAGATGCGGCGTGACCCAGGCCACGCGTGCCCGTGCCCTGTTTTGGGCCTGGCCCAACAGCGCTCGGCACTGTGTATGGCCCAGGCCCGGGGGCTCCTGTCGGTGTACTAGAGTAAGGGTACCCTAGTATCCCGAACTTGTGCACGGGCAGTCACAGCATCCCGCGGCAAGGCTTGCCGGGTGACCGCCAAGGTCCTCCGTGGTTCCTTTGGAGCCATTCAAGAACAAAGTATCCAAGCCGAAGAGACAAGACCCCAGCAAGAGGAGCTTGCCGGGAAGACCAACCAAGGCATCTCAAGGAACTTGTCGCGACGCGCCACGCATCCCGGCAAGGCCCGGTGAGCGACAAGCTCCCGAACGCGACAAGACAACGACCACGGCAAGGCGCTTGTCGCGGCAAGCCTCCACTCTGTACCTGCGCTCCAGCACATCCACCAACGTGTCGCTCTGGGACCCTTCCAGGCGTACGTGGCGGGAGGCTGTGCAGCCAGCGGTACACGGTGGCAAGCGGCGCTGACAAGATCACCATCGTGGCGAACGGTGGCGTCCCTGGCGGTCCCTTTTGCACTATTTGGGCGATGCAGACGGGCATTTAATGTCCTTGTCCCCTGCCGTCAGGGTTAGGTATGATACACTGTAGTAGGCGGCGGTGCCAACCGCAACGCCTTTCCATTTTTGCACTTGTCTACCTTGCCACCTGTCGGTGACCCCTTGAGCGTATAAAAGGAGGCCCATGTGCAACGTAGAGGGGGGTCGGCAAAACAGAACGCTCACGCTCGGTCTCGTTAGCTGCTGGTGTGTACTGTAGCACTCGGCGCTCCCGAGCAAGAACACAATACAAATCACAAAGCAGGAGTAGGGTTTTACGCATCCGTGCGGCCCGAACCTGGGTAAACTGATCGCATGCTCGTGTGCTTCGCCTCGATCTACTCTTCGTGCGATCTCCGCCCCCCTGCCGAACCGAAAAGGGACTCGGTCCGCCGGTCCCATAGGTGTTCGTGGATTAGCACCCCCGACATCCTGTGATCTTCCAATTGTTGTGAATCAAACACCCAGATTGGCAGAAATCCCGTGTTTTTAAATTCTCTGTTTTGCACGTGCATTCCTATCCTATTCCTGTCTATTTCCTATCCCTGCATTGTTAGAATCCTCAAATTCAAACAAGCCCTTACTCAATTACTTCTGCTACCGATATGTGTCAAAGAAAACCTTGTGTGGTTTGTCCTGCTCCTATGGCGCTGTGTTCCACCCCAGCTCAGCTGCTCCAATGACGGAAGGGTTCACCACATCAGGGATCCGGTCTCCAGACTGTCTTTTGTCACCTCAGATCTTCTTCCCCGCCGCCGGCAGCCACGTCAACTGCATTACCATCATCAATTGAGCAGATGACCTTGAGGACTACACGGGTCCGCAAGAGAGGTCGCTGATATGTCTCCAACGTATCTATAATTTTTTATTGCTCCATGCTACTTTATCTACTGTTTTGGACTATATTGGGCTTTATTTTCCACTTTTATATTATTTTTGGGACTAACCTATTAACCGGAGGCCTAGCCAGAATTGCTGTTTTTTGCTTATTTCAGTATTTCGAGGAAACAGATTATCAAACGGAGTCCAAACAGAATGAAACCTTCGGGAACGTGATCTTCTCACCGAACGTGATCCAGGAGACTTGGACCCTACTCCAAGAAGTTTCCGGGGAGGTCACGAGGGTGGAGGGCGCGCCCCCCTGCCTCGTGGGCCCCTCGGAGCTCCACCGACATTCTCCTTTCACCCATATATACCGTCGTACCCTAAAACTTCCAGAACAGAACCTAGATCGGGAGTTCTGCCGCCGCAAGCCTCCAGAGCCACGAAAAACCAATCGGGACCCCTTTCCGGTACCCTGCCGGAGGGGGGATCCATCTCCGGTGGCCATCTTTATCTCCGGTACCCCCCTCCACCCATTTCGGATCATAATCAAGAGGAAGATAACTATTATGAGGGGTATTCAGAAGGAGAAGACCGCTCCTATTTACCCCATGAGTTCTTTGCTCTAACTTGGCATGCTGATGTTGGTAATATCATGCATATGGTGCCTTGCATTGCTTACTGTATACATTAAAGATGTCATCTGCTTAGTTTAGACATGCTTTGTGTCAATGCCATCTGTTTAGTTTCTTTATCGTATAAGTGAATCATGCAATGCCATCTTGTCTAGCCAAGCATCATATATGTGAATTTTGCAATGCCACCCTGGTTAGCCAGTCATCTTATATGTGAATTATATCATGCCATCATTTTTTTATTACGTGTTAAATTTGTCAACAATTTTAGTACATTCAATTACTCTTCCTCTGCATCAGCCATTTGGCACGGTCATGGAAAAATCTGGAGTGAAAACAAGGTCTTCAGAGCAGACAATGCTATCTGACGAAGCACATGTCTTGCTGGTTACCGATAGCTCCTCAGAGGAGGATTCAGAGACAGATGACCAGTCATATCCCCCCCCCCCGAGGTGCCCTAACTTGGCAGGGTTAGGTTGCTCATATCGTGCGTATGGTATGTTGCATTGCTATGTCATTTGCTTAGTTTAGACATGCTTTGTGTGAATGCCACCTATTTAGTGTCTAATTACCATATATGTCAATTATGCAATGTCATCTTGTTGCAATACATTATATATGTGAATTATGCAATGTTATCTTATTGCAAGGCATTATGTATGTGAATTATGCAATGCCATGCTGTTTAGGCAAGCTTCATATATGTGAATTATATCATGCCGTCCTTTTTTGTATTTCTCATTGCTTTTGTCGACAATGTTTGTATATTCAACTGCTCTTCCTGTGCATCAGCCATTTGAATTGGTGATGGAGAAATCTCGAGTGAAAACAAGGTCTTCAGAGCAGACAATGCTACCTGCTGAAGCAGATATCTTGCTGGTTACAGATAGCTCTTCAGAGGAGGATTTAGAGGTAGATGACCAGTCCTATTATCCCCCTGAGGTGTATGCTCAAACTTGGCAGGGTTATATTACTCATATAATGCATATGTTGTATTGCAATGCTTAGTTTTTACATCATATACACAATATTGAATGCCATCTCCTTAGTTGACACATCATATATGTGATTGCCCTCTGCTCACTTCCTTAGTATATAAATCATATATTTGAATTATGTCATGCCATGATGTTTACATAGACATCATGTATCTGAATTATGGCATGCCAACCCATTTTCTAAAGACATGATATAGTTATATCATATCATCCTGTTTACATAGTCATCATATTTAAATTGTGTCATTCTATCCGTGAATTATATCATGCCATCATGTTTCCATCGACGGCATGTTTGTGATTTATGGCATGCCAACCACTTTAATAGACACATCGTATAGTTATATCGTGTCATCCTGTTTACATAGTCATCATATTTTGAAGTATGTCATTCTACCCTGTTTAGTTAGCCATCATACATGTGAAATTGTGTCATACTATCCTGTTTAATTAGCCATCATATATGTGAAATTATGTCCTGCTATTCTGTTTGCTTAGACAACATAAATGTGAATTATTTCATGCCCTGTTTTCTTCCCTACTGTCCATTGCACCTGTCTATCTTACAATGTCTGTACATTCAATTACTTTTCTTGTTTATCAGCCATTTCAATTGGAGGGAGTGATGGAAGTACTGTTGGAGTAAAAACACGGTCTTCAGAAAAGATCGTGCTACCTGTTGATGCAGATAGAACCACGGTTGTACTTTCCCAAGAACCAGCCCCACCACACATAACCCACACTCATACAGATTGTACCCCTACCCAGTTGGACAGAGAACCAGCTACACCCCTTCTAACCCCAACCCCAGTAGATAGACACCCAGTTCCCGTTGACACAGCACCGTCTCCACCACAGAGCACCCAAACACGAGCAGTTAGTAAGGCAACTGCAGTGCCCAAATCACGAGGACCACAACTCCGAACCCGAAGTCAAGGCTTAAAGCAGAAGAAGAATTGTTCTCAGGTCAGGTTCCGTAGCTATGGTTCATACTACTTTGCTCTTGCATCACTGTATTTACTGATACCAACTAATTTCAAATTTGAAGGATGCAATTGAATCTCCAATGGCGCAACAGGTACGTTTTAAACCTGTTTCTTCAACGTGTTTGGCTGTTTTCTATTGTAACTTGCTCTATGTTGATTTCAGTTTCAATTGAATAAACAGTTATGTTCTCATGCCATGCACATTACAAGTGTTGTTATTGCTGTGTAGTTTCCCACACTTATATTCTGTCTATGTTGCTTTGTCTTAAATAGATATGATTCAAACTGTATCTATCTTGATTTGGCAACATAAACTAGAATGATATAGACCATACAGTGACCATACTACATAGATATATGTTTGTTTCATGCTGTTATCCTGTCCACCTTACTACTGAACTGGTTTACCAAAATGAGTTTCATATACTACATTGTAAACCTGAGATGTGTTTGTTTGTTTCTCTTTTAGAACGCGAATAAAATATTGGAGAAGAGTACGATGTTATGCAATGGTAAAGGAAGTAATGCAGATAAGTTTCAAGATAGTGACACATCCCTGTTGGTCTCCAAGAAAGCTGATAAAAACTATATTGAAGACACCGAGACAACCCCAAAGTCCTGTCTTGATGTAGTGTTTGAGGTACTGGCTACCACTGCTGGCACCAGCTCTTCGAACTCATTGCCTGAATCAGTTCGGCTTCTTGAGTCTCAACTTCAAGTTGAAATACATCGATCAGATGTTATGCGACGGGAAGCCGAAGGACTGAGGAAGTCCCTGCAGAATTCAGATGCATACTTTTTGGTGCAACAGCAAGCACTGGAGGACTTAAGCGCCAAACAAGAGAAACTTAATAAGCTTGCTAAGCATCTTCCAGCATTATGGGTACCCAGGATATTGTTTCTTGAGCTCTTCTGAAGTGGTTTCAGTTCTGGACTTGTTTTGCTGCGGCGTTTATATGCTGCTGTGTTCCCTATATTTGCACTGGTGGCGAACTTTGAGGCCCAGTGAATGTAATATGTGTAATAGCCGTGATAGCCTAGTGTAAGTTGCTTGCTTATTTATTTCCTTGTTGTCTTGTTTATTTGTTTTCTTTTAGTCAGTGCAGTTCTTTTTCTGCGGTTTGCTAGTGGCTGCAATAACCTATTTTTTAAAACTAGGCCACAATAACCATGGGCTAATATTTACTGTAGTGACACTGGGCCTCCTACGGGCCTTAGAAACAGTGGGCCTTCTACGGGCCATAGAAACAGTGGGCCTTCTACGGGTCGTAGGAACAGTGGGCCTTCTACGGGCTGTAGAAACAATGGGCCTTCTACGGGCCGTATCATCAATGGGCCTTCTACGGGCCGTATCATCAATGGGCCTTATATGGGCCATATGATCGATTGGCCAAACATGGGCCAAACAGACCGCATTCTGGCTGTAAACGGGCTAGAGTTGGAATCTTCCGTTCATGGGCCGGCCATAACGGGCCATCGTTAATAGGCCGTATTTGATGACGCTATGAAAACGGCCCAACATATTAACGGACCACAAACGGGCCGAGTGTAACCACGGGCTGAATTTGGCCCACAAACAGAAAATGACAATAACGGGCCGTAAGTAAACGAATGCTGGAAATGAGCCCAAGAATAAATGGGCTCTGAGAAGGCTGAATGATAACATGGGCTGGAGACAGCCCAACGGAATAACGGGTCGTTAATGGTTATAAAGTGATACACTGTTCATTACGGGCCAGTTTCACCACGGGCTAGTTTCACCATGGGCCGTTAATGGGTGTAAAGTGATACACTGTTCATTACGGGCCAGTTTTAGCACGGGCCGCTAATGGGCCAAGAGTTACAAAGGGCCCTCATATGGGCCGAAAGACTTCATGGGCTATACATGGGCCAGAAGTGAAAACGGGATGGAATCTATTGGACGGCCCAGATGACGCTACTGGGCCTAATTCGGATAGGGCGTAATGGGCCTTGGGTTAGCAGGATGTAAATGGGCTATATGCAAACAAGCCTGTCGAGGGTTGGGTGCGACATATGCCAATGGATGGCTTATCATGGTGGGGGCGAGTAGAACGTCGCCGGTGCCTAGAAACGGGATGAGGCGTAGACACGAACGCCGGTGAACTTTACCCAGGTTCGGGGCTCTCCTAGGAGATAACACCCCTAGTCCTGCTCTGCAGGGTCTCCGCATGACCACTCAGGCAAAAGTGGGTACAATGGTGCTCCTTGAGCTGTATCTGTGGGTAGGGGGAGACTAGGCCAGCTCTCTCCCTTCTCTAAGGTCTGGTCTAGTTCAAATGGATCGGAACCCTTTGCATGGGTGCCCTGGGGGGTTTATATAGGCCTACCCCCCAGGGGTACAATGGTAAACCGACTGGGCGCAGGGCCCAGCCGTCAATCTCTTCGCCTGCCGACTTCTCTGCCGACTACTAGGGCCCGCCGGCTGGTCTGGTACGGAGCCGATAGGCCATACCCGCCGCTTGCGGGTCTTGTCAGCTGCCGATTACTGTAGCCGTGCTTCTAATGACGCAGGCTTGGTCATGGGGTCGTGGCTACAGCCCTGCTACCTGGCGGGCGATTACTGTAGCCACTCCCCGTCTCGTCTGGTCAATGGCGCGTGGGACCCGTGGGAGGGGCAGGCCGACTTCCGGGGGCCGGCTCCCTTCGGGTCCGACTGGCGGCGCTCTTGCCGTCTTCTGGACTCTCGCTGGCCAGTAGGGCCCATTGTTCATGGACCGTACCGACAGGCTGTCGTGGGTGCAGGACTCCGCCTACTATTATTGATGTCAGGGATGGCACGGCAACAGTGCCTCGCCGGACGGAGATCTCCGCTGGTACGGCGCACTGTGGCCTAGCCATCCCATGTAAAGGGGAGGGAGTGGGCTTTCCTGTGGCCACTCCCGTCCCGTCCCGCCTTATGAGGGCATGGGCTTTGTTGGTGTCGCGAGCCAACTCCGCGTGGCCAGCTTATCTGGGAGCCGCCAGGAGGGAGTCGGTCCGTCTTGACCTCGCCTCCAGGACTCGGCCGCATGCGGGCAGTCGGCTGTTCCTTTAGCCGGCCTCTGGAAGGCGGCTCTCCATCCTGGTGTCTTGAGGGGCACAGTCAGCCCCGATGTCTTGAAAGGTTCTGGGCCTCTGGTTAGCCTTCCCGTGGCCCATTACTCCGATAGTAGTCCCCGAAGCTGGTGAGGCGCCGTGGACAATCAGCCGAGGAGCCTCAGCAGTTTCTTTCTCCGAGTGCTTGAGGTGAGACCTCGTTTGACTTTTGCCGGGCCGACAGGTAGGAGTCGGAGTCGCCTGACCTTGACTTGTCCAAAAATGCTTTTGAATCCCCCGGCGGGAACTCAGTAGCGTAAGAGCTAAGCGTCCTAACCGCCACCCACTTTGTGCCCGCCATGTGGCAACCAGTGGCCGGGCCAGCCCGCCTACCCATCCGCGAGATGGGACATGTCTGTAGGCGGGGCCCGCCACTACCACGACTCAGCATGCGAGCGGATCCGCTGCGGCCGTGGGGGGGCTGTTGAGGTTCCCACAGAATTACCGTGCGCAGTAACTTTTCGCGATAAACGTGGGGGCGTGGAGTAGTGGGCGAAGTAAATCCCACAACTGCCCCCTCGGCTTCGCAGCCCACTGGGCTATAAGTAGGGGGGAGGAGGGGAGACGGCGGAGCACGCGCGTCCCACATCCCCACTTCTTCCTCTTCTTCTTCTTCTTCTTCTTCTTCTTCTTCTTCTTCTTCTTCTTCTTCTTCTTCTTCTTCTTCTTCTTCTTCTTCTTTCTCTCCACCACACCTCAAGCTAAGTCGAGCGCTGCGGCAGTCTGCTCACGATGAGCTCTTCCTCCTCCGTCACGCCCCCTATGGCGCATTTTGGCACCTGGGATGGTTCGGAGGTTCACGATGACCACGTCGATTTCCTCCGCAATACGCGTCGGTTGCCCGGCGAGGACCTCGTGAGGGTCCGCCTCGTGCAGAGGGGAGAGATCTCGCCGGCGCCGCAGGAGGGCGAGCGGGTTGTCTTCCGCTCGCACTGCCTGTGCGGCCTGGGCCTGCCGACGAGCAACTTCTTCCGCTACTTCCTTGAGTTCTACGGACTCCAGCCTCACCACCTCACCCCCAACACGGTGGTGTTGCTGTCCGCCTTCGTCACCCTATGCGAGGGCTTCATCGGCATTCTCCCCACCATGGAGCTCTGGGGGGAGTTCTTCTACTCCAATCTCGGCACCCAAGCCGCGGGCGTGCCGTCTCAGTGCGGCACGTTCATCGCCGTGCGGAGGTCGGGGGCCAACAACCCGTTTCCCTCCATCAAGCTGATCAAGTCAGTGAAGATGTGGCAGCAGTCATCCTTCTACGTGAAGAATGTCTCCGCGGAGGGCGACTGGATCAACCTGCTGGTCTTCGTAGCCGGCCCACCGGCTGGGAGGCAACCCAACTGGTCGCACGGGGCCCGGACATTGACGCCTGCGGGAGCCGGTGCCATTGCACGGCTTTGAGTACTGGCGCAGTCGGAGGGCCTGACCGGGCCGGACTTGCTGGTCGCCTTCGTGGCGCGCCGCGTGCTGCCCCTACAAAGTCGCCCCCACATGATCTGCCAGATGAGCGGTCACTAAGACCTGAGCCGAATGTGCACCAAGGAGATGCCTCACGAGGAGGTAGACTACATGGTGAACTACCTTGCATGCTGCGACCTCAACGAAGAGTGGCAGTTCGGCAAGGAGCTATATTTGCGTGCCGCCCCTCCGCCTTCGGTGAGTCATTTTTTTCTTTCTCTCTGACTTCTACATTGCCGAGTCCGTTTTGTCTGATCTGACCAGCCGGCTTTGGTCAGAACCCCCTCCTCCAGCCAGCAGCCGGCACCGTGGGGCCGGACTGCGAATTCCTCCCTGACCGGGTGGAGAGTGATGTTGACGAACCCGGCATGGGGGCGGCGGCCCTGGAGGACGACGCTGAGGGAGGAGGCGGCGCAGCGGGCGGCCCGAGACTTGGGGCCAATCTCGAGGACTGGCCCGATGATGATGAGGAGGTCGTCCCATGCCACCAGCCAGGAGCCGGCCAGTCGGGCGCGGGCTCGTCTGCTCCACTGGACGCACAAGGCGGCGGCAAGAAGCGCAGGGCCGAGGCGAGCCTGTTTGGAAGCCGGCCGAAGAAGCCCAAGGGCTCAGCCGCGGCGACCAAGCGGGACGAGGCGGCCGCAAAGACCAACCACTTCCGCAAGGTGGTGAAGACGCCGCAACTTATTTCAGCGTAAGCACCACCTCCCCTCGTATCTTCGTATTTCTTTATTGAGTCTGTCTGAAATTTCTTTACTTTGTTTTCTGGCTTTTAGGGCCCCTCTCTCTCTTGAGAAGTTGGTCGCCGGCTCCGTTGTGAAGTCGGCGGAGACTTCCTCCACCACCCGGCGGGTTGACCCCGCCGCCGACCTCCGGGAGGCGACGGAGCGGAACACGCGGGAGGCGCGTGAGGAGCGGGAAGCCGCCCGCCTGAAGAAGGCGGAAGCCGACAAGGAGGAGGCCGCCGCTCTGATGAAGCTCACAGAAACCGAGGCCACCGATGTGGAGAAGAAGCACGCGGAAGAAGCCGCACGCCACCAGTCGGCAGTGTTTGTCGTCCCCTTGAACTCCGCACCGCCACCACCAGAGTTCTTGGCGTAGACTGGGGAAGCCGGCAACGAGAACCCGGTCATGGAGAGGGACGCCAACGTCACTGCTACGCCGGAGGTTATTGCGCCGCCACCGCCACCCTCCGGAGGCGTGCCAGGCGGACAACTGGCAGATCCGCCAGTGTCGCCAACCGGAGGCGCGACGGCGATGGGCCTAGCCCTCGAGGTTGGTACGCCAACGCGCCGCCGTCTCGCGAAGGTGGCCTCAGCGCCGCGTCCTCTGGATACCGGCGCTGCGAGCTCCTCGATCCCGAACACCGAGGTGTCGAGCGGCGTGCCCACCGGGTGGGCGCGGGGAGGCAGGACGGGCCCGTTGAACCGGGCGCTCTTGGACGTCCAAGCCAAGCTTCGGGCCGAGGGCGACGCCATCAAGGATTGCACCAAGGCATACCTGGGGGCCTTTCTTTGCTTTGCTTCCTTGTTTTTTCTTTGTGGGGGCTCGCCAGCGCACCCAGTGGGTGTAGTCCCCGACTTTCGGGCCGGCTGCTGAGCATGCGGCTCGGAACTCTAATAGGCGAGTTCCAAGTACCAATGCTTTTTTTCGTAATTTTGATACAGGATTAGCACAATCTTCTCGTGACCTCCTTCAACGCCAATGTTGAGGAGCTGGCCAAGCGGACCGCCGACTTGTCGGACGGCCGAGGTGAGTTTTCTTCTTTCTCTGGGGGGCGCGCTGGCGCACCCGTGGGTTGTAGTCCCCGAGATTCGGGCTGACTGCTGAGCAGTCGGGCCGGATCTCCCCGGCGACCTTTCTTCTTTGCTGACGACTGACATCCCTCCCCCTCTTTTTTTAGAGGACAACGCCTATGTGTCAGGGAACAGGAGTGCGGCCGGCTAACGGAGGTGCGCGATCGGCTGGCTACGCAGCTGGCGGAGCAGAAGGAGCTGCTCCAGAGGGCCTAGAAGGAGGCGGAGGACAAGGAGATCACCCTTCTCGCTGAATTTGCATCTGAGCGCTCCTCCTGGATCGACAAGGAGGCGACGCTGGTCTCTGGCTTCCAGGCAATCAAAGATCTTGTCGATGGTGAGCTTCCACTTGTTTCCTTTTCCGGGTTGCCGACTGCTAGTCGAGTCGGCCTTAAATTTTTAACTTTGTTTCTTTGCTCTTCTTCCTTAGCAGACTTCTTCCCCGGCCATTCTGACGCCGCCAATCAGGCCATCGAGGCTGATCGTGAAGCACCGAGGGTGGACGGCACACAGGTCGCCGCCGACACCCCCTGAACTCTTAACAAGCGGATTCTGAGCATCGAGGCCCGTCTTCGGCCAGCCCATCGGATGCTGCGCCGGCTTCAATGTGTCGGCGCCTAGGCGATTGCCGCCCTGTGGCCAGACATGCAGGTGCCACGTACCCCCAATCGGACTGCCGACTGGTTGGAGGTGGCAGTCGGCCGTCTTGAGGCCTGGAAGGGCTCTGCAGCCGGGCTGGAGCCCGCCGGGCCTTGGAATTCGCCAAGGCGTGGTATCCCGGGCTGAGTTTAGCCCAGTTAGCCATGTTCCAGCTGGAAGCTCAGGCGGAGCTGGCAACAGTGGAGGACGATCTCGTCAGGCGTGCTGCACCGATTGCTGAGTACACCGACACCAGTGTCTTCGTCCCAGAGAGGGCTGAGAACGGCGAGGAGGCACCACCGAGTGGTTGGGGCTGAACCCGGATGACGGCAAGGACTCGGCGGAGGTGATCGACTCCAGTGGCGAAGAGGAAGGCGAGGAGAAGGAAGGAGACGAGGAGGAGGTGCCAGAGGTCGAGGCAGACGGCTAGCCCCAGCCTGACCGCGCCTCCAGCAACAAGCCGCGCACAACTGAGCCAGCTGTCGCCAGGGGTGATCAGGCGGAGACCAACCAGCCGACTACCCCGCCAACTGGCACCGCCGACCCCTCTGGTCCTCCGAGTCCGTCCGCGGCTTCCTAGGCTGCCACTTTATCTTTGTTTTTCCTGCTTAGTAGTCTCAACGAACTTGTTATTTTGCACAATTCCACCCACAGGGTGTGGGTGTATCTTGAACTCCTATTTGGTGATTCGGCCAAGGGCCTTTTTATGTAAATATTTATCCGTATTCTATCTTTTCTTACTCTTTTGCTCTTTGACTTTTTCCTTTGCCGCCTTCCCTTAGTTGCCGTTTTGCTAGTCGGACTGCCGCTAGATCAAATACTTGGCTTCTTTGGGAAGGCAAGTACTTAGACTTTTAGAGTTTTTAGCAAGTTAATTTAGGAAACGGCGAGCCGGCTGCTCGAGAGTCAGCTGCAAAAAGCGGAAAACCGGCTTAAGCTATGTGCATGCTTTGAGTCCTTGGCCATTTTTCATATGGACACCCATTCTACCTTACTCCTGCTTGCCAGTCAGTCGCTCTGCGATCTACGGCTTCCAACAGGAGACGACTTGAGTGCCACACACTACTTGTCCGGCTGCGGGAAGTCAATTCATAGCTTAAGACGGCAAGTCCCCGGGCCGACTAGTCGAACCCGGTGCCAAGCGGTAAAGAATAATATACTCATAGGCATAACTCATTATCATATAGATAAAAGAAGGCAGTCCCCGAGATCTTCTCGAGGGGCCTGAAGTCTTCATACTTTAATACAAAAGGCAGCGTGATACATACTGCATTAACTGTAAAATCTTCAGAGGAGATTTGCATTCCATGGTCGCTCCGTCTCCTTGCCGGAGTCATCTCTTTTGCATGCTCGGGGCTTCTGAGTGTCAATCAGGTAGTTGGAGTCATTGCCGAACACCCTGCTGATGATGAAGGGGCCTTCCCAAGGTGCTGAGAGCTTGTGTCGCCAGTTGTTCGCTGAATCAGCCGAAGCACAAGGTCTCCTTCTTGGAAAGATTGCGGCTTGACCTTCCGATTGTAGTATCGGCGTAGGCTCTGCTGGTAGATGCTGGACCGGCTGAGTGCCAACAGCCGGCCCTCTTCCAGCAGATCGACACCATCTTGACGTGCTTCCTCTGCTTCCTCCTTGGTGTACATGGTGACTCGAGGGGAGTCGAACTCTATGCCCGTTGGGATGACGACTTCGGCACCGTAGACGAGGAAGAAGGACGTGAAGCCGGTTGACTTGTTTGGAGTCGAGCGCAGGCTCCATAGGACGGCTGGCAACTCATTAAGCCAGCAGCCTGCCGAGCGCTCCAGAGGCTCGACCAGCCGGGGCTTGATGCCGGACAGTATTAGGCCATTTGCCCGCTCTACTTGGCCGTTGGACTGCAGATGGGCAACGGATGCTAAGTCCAGTCGGATGCCCAGCGTCGCGCAGAAATGGGCCAAGGCACCCTTGGCAAAGTTTGTGCCGTTGTCGGTGATGATGCTGTGCAGTATGCCGTACCGAATTGTGATGTCAGAGATGAAGGTCACAGCAGTCGGACCATTCAAACTCCTCATTGGCTTTGTTTCTATCCATTTGGTGAACTTGTCCACTTCAACAAGTAAATGAGTCAAACCACCTCGTGCCGTCTTGAATGGTCCGACCATGTCCAGGCCCCAAACAGCAAAGGGCCAGGCAATAGGAATAGTTTTGAGTGCCGAAGCCGGCTGATGAGGCTTAGAGCGGAACTTCTGGCACCCCTTGCATTTTTGGACTAGAGACTTGGCGTCTTCAAGAGCAGTCAGCCAGAAGAAACCATGGCCGAAAGCTTTGGCGACGAGTGCTCTTGAAGCTGTGTGATGGCCACATTCGCCTTGATGGATGTCTTTGAGGATTGCCTGGCCTTCCTCTGGCTCCACACACCGCTGGTGAATACCAGTGATGCTGCGCCTTATGAGCTCTCTATTGATGATGGCGTACGCTGCCACCCGACATTGTACTTGCCGAGCCGAGATCTCATCGGCAGGCAGCTCTTTGTTCACCACAAATTTGAGGATGGGTTGGGCCCATGAAGGTGCTGCAATTTCTGCAACCGCCAAGACTGCGCCTTGGACGAGGGTGGCTGGACCGGGAGGTGGCAGGTTGGAGTCGGCAGCCGCTTGCTGTGTCGATGAAATCCCTGGGCAGAATGGCGCAGTCCCTGAGCCAGGCTCCAAAGTCTCCGGGCCGGGCTCCGCAGTCCCTGGGCCGGGTGCGACTGCCATGATCTCCACGCCGCCTGCTGGAATACTCGCGCCGTCTGCGAGGGCTCTTGAGTCGGATCCGACTACTTCAGGAGGAGCCAGCATGAAGATGGAGTCTGACTCCGGTGATGGCTTGACGGATGGCTTGAGGAGGCGCTGAAGGGCGACACTGGATGGTATCGCCTGACGGGTGGAGCCGATTCGCACCAGGGCGTCTACTTGGTCGTTGTCGTTTCTTGGTACATGGAGAAACTCACACCCCTCGAAATACCCACTGCGAGGTTGGTAGTAGATGATGTAGGGGGCCAAATCTATGGCCCACTTGGCCACTCGCCCCGAAGCGCCTCGGCTGCCGATGATCTCGGCTAGAGGAGCCGTGCAGACCACAGTGATTGGATGCTCTTGGAAGTAAGGCTTCAATTTCTTGGCGGCAAAATGCACACCATAGCACATCTTCTAGTAGTGGGGGTAGTTTTGCTTGGAGGTCGACAGTACTTCACTCAAATGATATACCGGTCTCTGAACTGGTAGTGCTTTGCCTTCCTCCTTGCGCTCTACTACAATGACCGTGCTGACCACTCGGCTGGTGGCGGCGATGTAGAGGAGCATGGGCTCCTTAGGAGTCCGAGCCACCAGAATAGGTGGAGTCGCCAGCATCTTCTTTAATTGGACAAACGCTTCGTCCGCCTTGTGGTTCCACTCGAAAAAAGTGGTCCTCTTCATGAGTTGGTATACGGGAAGGGCCTTCTCGCCCAGCCAACTGATGAACCGGCTGGCGGATGCCAAACAGCCGGTGAATTTTTGTACGTCCAGTAGTCGGCTAGGTACCTCCATCCTTTCAATCGCCTTGATCTTCACAGGGTTGCATTCTATGCCGCGTTCGGAGAACAGGAAACCAAGGAGCTGGCCGGCTGGTACTCTGAAGACGCATTTCTCCAGGTTGAGCTTGATCTGGAATCGGCGCAAGTTGTTGAAGGTCTCCTTGAGGTCTTCCAGCAGTGTTCCACGCTTCTCCTTCTTTACCACCACATCATCCATGTAGACATGAGAATTTCTGCTGAGGTGCTTGAGGAGACACTTATGCATGCATTGTTGGAAGGTGGCGCCGACGTTCCTCAAGCCGAACGTCATGGTTAGGTAGCAGAAAGCTCCAAATGGCGTGATGAAGGCAGTCTTCAGCCTGTCGGCTGGGTTTAACTTGATCTGGTGATACCCTGAATACACATCCAAGAAACTCAACAGCTCGCATCCGGGTGTGGAGTCTATCACTTGGCAAGGCGAACGGGTCCTTGGGCATGCTTTGTTGAGGCTGGTGTAGTCAATACAGATTCGCCACTACTTGTTCTTCTTCAGTACCAAGACCGGGTTGGCCAGCCATTCCGGGAAGAATTCTTCCATGATGAAGCTGGCTGCGAGCAGCTGGGCTATCTCTTCTCCAACAACTCTCCTCTTCTCTTCTGACAAGCGGTGTAAAGGCTGTCTGACTTGTTTGGCATCAGATCGGACGTGTAATTTGTGCTCGCCGAATTCTGTAGGGACACCTAGCATGTCCTTGGGGGACCATGCGAAGATGTCTCGATTCTCACAGAGGAAATTGACGAGCTCGCCTTCCAATTTGCTGTCGAGGTAGGCGCCTACGACATCGTACCTCCCTGGGTGCTCTGGGTCCAAAGGTATCTTCTTTGTTTCCTTGGTCGGCTTGAACGAGCCCTCAGCTTCCGACTCTTTGGGATCAGGCGACATCTCTGGCTGCTTGCCTACCATCGCCACAACTTGATCTAGCAGCCGCTTCTCAGCTGCGATCACGAGGGACTCGGCCAGCCGACTGCTCTCTGATGCGCAGGTGGACGACTTCTTGTAGTCGCTAGTTATGGTCAGAATCCCTTTGGAACTCGGCATCTTCATCTTGAGGTAGGCATAGTGGGGGACAGCCATGAACTTGGCCAGGGCTGGCCGGCCAAGCAGTGGATGGTATGGGCTCTCTTGGTCCACCACCTCAAACCATATTGACTCATGGCGGAAATGATCTTTGTCTCCGAAGAGGACGTCGATCAAGATCTTGCCGATTGGTGAGCAGGAAAGGCCAGGGACTATGCCGTGGAACACCGTCCGGCTGGACTGCAGTTGCCTCTGCCTGATTCCCAACTTCTCCATGGTGTCTTTGTACAAGATGTTGATGCTGCTGCCGCCGTCTATCAGGACTCTGGAAAAACGAGCAGCTCGCTTGTCCATGGCAAAGGTGGCATCCAAAACCAAAGCATAGGAGCCGGGTCTGGGCATTACTTCGGGGTGGTCAGCCCGACTCCAGCTGATGGGCTTCTTAGACCAGTGCATGAGCTCAAGTGTGTCAGAAGCTACTGCATTCACCTCCTGATGCTGCAGCCGTGTGCTGCGTCGATCGTCGGCCACACTGGTGAACACGACGTATGCTCCCTGCTCTTCCGGGTACTCGTCTTGCACTGCGCCGACTGGTCTGACCGCCGGCTGCTTGAGCGGAGGGCGAGGCGGCTGCCCCGCAGGTGGGGGAGGCATAAGGCCGTCTCCCTTGGTGATCCTGGTTCGCCAGTGGCATTTCCGAGTGGTGTGGTTGGACGGCTTCGCGCCACTGTGGAACTTGCAGGGTCCATCCAGAGTCTGCTCATATGAGAAAGCCGGCTGCCAGTTGGACTTGCCGCCCTTCTGACGTCTGAGCGGAGGCTACCCTTCTGGCGGTTGGTCTTCAACTGTTGCCACCTGCCGACTGGTGGAAGTCGGGGGGGGGGGGGGGGGGCTTTACGCTTGTGGTCGTTCTGCTGTTGACGCCGACTGGTGTCTCCGGCTGGGGTTCGGGGAGCCTGAGGAGCCACTTTGCTGGTTGCACTGACTTGAATCTCCGTTTTCATGGAGGAATCAACCGTAGCGTATTTGTCTGCTATGATCAGCAGCTCGTCGAGGGTTTCCAGCTCATCGTAGAGAAGCCCGTGCTTGAGGAGGGTGCCCTCTCAGCATCCTGCCGTGAAGTACTCAATAGCCTCCACCTCATGCACGCCCTCGCAAGAGTTGCGGAGCTCGGCCCAGCGCGTGAGGTAGTCGCGAGTTGACTCGCTGGGCCTTGCACGCACAAGGAGAGCTGGCGGGGTTTGGGAGGTCGCTTGTACGTGCTGGTGAAGTTGCGGACGAAGGCGTCGGTGAAGTTGACCCAACTGTTGATGTTGCGGGGCCTTAAGCTGTTCAGCCATGTCCGGTCCGTGCCCTGGAGCATGAGTGGAACGTACTTCACAGCAACACGCTTGTTGCCGTTCGCTATGCTGACGGCCGTGGAGTAGTCGACCAGCTAGTCCTCCGGCTTCACGGAGCTGGTGTACTTGGGTGTGTCTCTGGGGAGCGCGAACCCTTTGGGGACGGGCTCGTCTCCGATGCGGGGGCCAAAACACGGCGGACCTGTAACACCCCGGATGTAATTTACCTTATATGCATTCCAACTCTTGCCGTTTCTGGCACTAAGTTATTTTATTTCCTCGTTGTCGGGTTTTTTCCTCCGTGTGTTTTTGTCTTTGTCTTGCATCTCATATCATGTCATCATGTGCATTGCATTTGCATACGTGTTCATCTCATGCATCCGAGCATTTTCCTCGTTGTCTGTTTTGCATTCCGGCGCTCCTATGTCCTTCGGTGGTCCTTTCTACCTCTTTTCATGTGTGTGTGCATTAAACATTTCTAGATTGGACCAAGACATGTCATGCAGCCTTGGGTTACTACCGGTAGACCGCCTGTCAAGTTTCGTTCCATTTGGACTTCGTTTGATACTCCAATGGTTAACCGAGGGACCGAAAAGGCCTCGTGTGTGTTGCAGCCCAACACCTTTCCAAACTGGCCCAAAACCCACCTAAACCTCTTCTATCATCTAGAGTGTTCGATCACGATCGTGTGGCCGAAAACTGCACCTCATTTGGAGCTTCCTAGCTCCCTCTACCTCTATAAATAGATCCCCTCCCCGAAATGCCGGGTCTCTTCTCCCCCAAACCCTAAAATTCCCTCGCGCGCCGCCGGACATTGTCCGATCCAGCCGGACGTTTTTCCGCCACCGGCCGCAACTACTGATAGGGCGCCACGTGGCGGCTCCTGTCCCCGCCGCCACCGAAGCCCGCCAGGCCCGAAGCCGGCCCCCTCGGCCCGAAGCGGCGCCCGCGCCCGCCGTCTTCCTCCTCCCGCCACGTGCCGCCTCCGCCTTCGTCGCCGGCACTCCGGTCCACCGCACCAAGCCTCACCCCCCGCTTCCTCCTCCATGCCGGTGAGTGCCGCCACCTCGCCGCTCCGGCGACTGCGCCACCAAGCTCCGTCGCGGCCGACCCGAGCCGGCGCTGCCCCACCTTCCAAGTCCGGCCACCGCCTCCTCCCGCGCGCCGACGAGCAATTTCTGCAAGTTCGACGACGTCCGCAGCTTCTTCGGCAAACCCCCAATGTTCCGGTGACCTCGGGTCTCGTGCATGATCTGGATCCAGATCTGGATTTTTTTGCTATCTTCATCATGCCATAACTTTGCATTCGTAGCTCCGATTCGTGCGTGTAGCATATCAAAATGTTCATCTCGACGAGTACATCATTTCATCTCATTGCATCATTTTCATTTGAGCTCATCTTGATGCCCGAAATGCTATTGGAAGAGGGCTATGTGAGGAATATGTCAGATCTGTTTCAGCAAATGACCTTTTGTCATTTTTTGCCATGATATATGTGTGCATGATATGATCCTGAGCTCTACATGTGTTTTGTAGAATGCCATGCCATATTTACAGGGGTGTATGCCATGTATTTTTGTGATATTTGTGGTGATTAGCACAAGCATGCAAAGTAGCGTAATCGTTGATGCTGATTTCAGGGACTTAGAATTTCACTAAGTCCTTGTCCTGTTTTTGTTTTTATGCCATATGTTCATGTTGTTTCGTAGTGATCCGTGCCACTTTTGAGGATGGTCAGTAAGGATGTTTTGTTAACATTGTGGTTCTCTATCCATCCATGTCTTCGTTTGCATTTATGGAGTACCCTAGCTTGAGTCAATCGAGCTCTACTTTTGCTATAAAATGATCCTGGCAGATTGTTGACATGTTTAGCGATTTTGCCGAGGATTTTGCTATTGATCCGTGCATGCTATGTTGTTGTTCTTGCCATGTCTAGCTCCTATGCCATGTCTTCTTGATGGGTGTATGCTTATATTGTCATGCCATGCTTTGTAGTGAGTGCATCAAGCTCATAAACATGCCTACTTGTTAATCTGTTTTGCATACTCCAGTTTTTCACTAAGTCTGAATCTGTTTATGTTTTTGCTATGTTCACATGCTTGCAATTGTATTTTCGGATCCCTTTTGGCTCAAGGTCACTAAGGGACCTTTCTTATATGATTAGAGTAGCTTCATGCCATGTCTTTCTTTGCCATGATATATTCCTATAGCATGTAGTTTTCATGCTCTAAAGATTGCTTCCTGATGATAAATTCCAGACTTGTGTTAATTTCACTAAGTCTGAAACCTGTTATCATTCGCACTTTTGCCATGCTTGTCTGAACCTGTTAATGTGTGAATTAGCCGTAGCTCAGTGCTCATCTTTTGTCAAGCATCATGAGAGGATCCCTGCCATGTATTTTGTTGTCATGTTTGAGTGCTGTAGTATATTTATCTTGATGCATTTAGTTGGTTACTTGCTGATTATCGTAGACCGGTGCCATATTTGTTTTGCTTGCCATTTCAAACCGTGGATCCGATTCCGGTGATCTTTATACCAATTTCAACCGAAATTAACTCCCCTTTCTAGTGGCACTCTTGGATTTCCAAGTTGAGGCCAGTTTCAATAATTCCTTTGCAAATCATGCATATGCATCACATACCTCATCCCGCATATCATACCATGTTTGCATCATGTTGTTTGAGCATTGCACGTGGTTGATTGTGCTCCTTTTGCTTCTTGTTCTTGCTTGGGTAGAGCCGGGAGACGAGTTCGTGAATGAGGAGCCCGTTGAGTTTGCTTATGAGGATCAAGGCAACTCTGAGAATTTTGCAGGCAAGATGACCATACCCTTGAAATCACTTCTATCTTTGCTTGCTAGATGCTCGCTCTTTTGCTATGCCTATGCTACGATGCCTACCACTTGCGTATCATGCCTCCCAAATTGCCATGTCAAACCTCTAACCCACCATGTCCTAGCAAACCATTGTTTGGCTATGTTACCGCTTTGCTCAGCCCCTCTTATAGCGTTGCTAGTTGTGACGCCCCGAGACCGATGTGCCAGGTGTCTTCGAGTTATTCGCTGATGTTGCCATGTCATTTGCTTGCGTGTTGCATCTTGTCATGTCATCATGTGCATTGCATCATCATGTTTTAAAACTTGCATCCGTCCCTGTCTCCTCGTTCCTTCCATTGTTCGTTCTGAGTCCAGACACCCTTGCACGCGCCCGCGGCATGTCCGTAATATTATTTTATAAGTGGCCGGAAAATGTTCTCGGATTGGGTTGAAAGTTGGCGTGTGGCCTTATTATAGTGTAGGTAGGCCGCCTACCAAGTTTCATCACATTCGGAGTTCGTTTGATAGCCCAACCGTTAAACTATAGCGGCATTATAGCCGGTCTAACGTCTGACGTTTTCAGTCTTCGGAAACAATCGCCGGGTCTCTCTCTTCTCTCTTCTCACTCCATTGCCTTCTGCACTACATCGCACCGCCAGGCCCAGCCTAACCTCTCCCTTCAGCACGCGGCCCTCCTCGCGCGCGCGTCCGAGAAGTTGTCCAGGACCCGACCCGAACAGTCGTCACTGTCGTGTCCGGATCATCCCCAAACATCTACAAAATATCTCCGTTTTCTTTGTTTGGTCTCCCTAGCCTATTTATCTAGGACCGTCCGATTTAATCGGAGGGACCAAATACCCCTACCCAAAATTCACTTGTTATTTAAAGACCAAACCCTAAAACCTAGGGGAGCTGTCCCATCCATCAATCCCCATGCCGTTGCCTCCTTCCTCATTTTCCCCATCGATCCCTCCCGATCTCTCCACCAAACCAGTGAGCCTCCTCCCGATCCCTTCCTAATCAATCGCAGTAGCCTCGCTCCGTTCGAGGGGAGCTCGACCCCGAGACTCCAGCTTCCTCTCGCGCCCGACGGGCTCCCCGAGCACCTCGTTCCTGTCGGCTTTGACACCGAGCCACCGACGAGCAGCAGCTGCAGAGCCATCGCCAGGCCAGCCCCATCGCGTGCCATTTTCTTTCCCTTCCTCCCTGGCTCACTTCTCCTTCCGTTCTCTGATCCCTCTCTCTCTTTCTCGAAGTGTGTTGCCCGCAGGAGCCGTCGTCTTCCCCCGCCTCGCCTGTGACGACCTCTGCACCGGGCAACCTCCAACACACATCGCCCGAGCCACGGCGAGCCCGCAAGGCGCTAGCCTCTCTCCGGCGACCGCTTCACCAGGAACCCCGTGCCTGCAGCCTCCGTCCCCTGCCATTGATGCCATCTTCTTTAGGCTGTTGCGCCCCTGCATCGCCTGAAGCTGCCGTCCAAGCCCGTTCCCTGCCAGAGCCGTCGTCTGGGAGACCAGCGGCCCTGCCAGACCTGCCTCGCCGGAGCCCTCGCCGGTCTTCGCGCCATCGCCGGCCTCCCGTGCTCCTGCATCGAGCAGGAGAAGTGCACACGCAAACAGCGCCGCCGCTCTGAACCTCGCGCTCGCCCACTCGCCCGTTGACCGCGCCTCTCCACCTCATCGTTCGATCCAGCCAAGGCCCAGGTGCGCCCCTTGTCGGGCCTCCTTCATCAACTGGCCCATGACGCCTAGTGAGCCTCCAAAGTTCCTGTAGCTCCAGTTTCGGCCTGCTTCTGTTTTTTTTTTCTATCAGGGAGTTTCCTAATTTTCCAGAGAATGCCTGTTTTACAAAAAAGCCCTTGTGGATCATGCATATAATAACTCACTATTGGTGCATCGGATTAAAATGTTTTATATATGTAACTTGCTTAGAATTTTGTCTAGTTTCATAATATGCCACTTTCATCTATGTTTAAAATGTTTAAAATGCTGTTTGTTTAAATTTGCTTAAATAACTTGCTAAAATGATTCAATTCATAACTATTTAACCGTAACTCGGTTTGTAACAAACTTTATATGTAAATGGGGTAGAATTTTTCCTAGTTTAACATGGTGGCATCACTTTGCATGTTTAACAACTATAAAATTTGATTTAGGGCAGAACAGCACCAAACCTAATATATGCATATGAGGAGTTTCCGGACTTGTTGTTTTGTTGTTCCGGCCTCATTTAAACTTTCCTAAATAGGTAGTATTCATTTGCTTCACCCTATTGCCATGTTTAACAACATTTAATATTGTTGAGTACATAAACGAGATCGAACTAAATAACTTGTTGTGGTGTTTCGTCAATATGCAACTTGTTGCATATTGATCTCCACTTAATTTATATAATTGCTTGTGCACTTTCACTAGTAGAAAACGGATCATTAGTACCGGTTTGTAAGGGCCTTTAGTGCCGGTTATGGAACCGGCACTAAAATTTCGGCACTAAAGGCCCCCCCTTTAGTACCGGTTCGGCACGAACCGGCGCTAAAGTGCCACCACGTGGCGTGAGCTCGCGCCCTGGTACGGGGGACCTTTAGTACCGGTTGGTGTTACCAACCGGTACTAAAGGTTTCTTTTGAAATTTTTTTTTTGAAAATTTTGGAAAAAAAACTAATTTTTTTATTTTTTCTGAATTATTTGATGATTTAGTCTCTAATCACCTCTCTTAACTGCTCAAGTGTGGATCACTCATTCCAAATCATCTAACTTCCCGACCGGTCACCCATCCCTCTCACTACTCCAACCTGAGCACGCTTAACTTTCAGGTTCTATTCTCCTTCGTTTCCGAGTCTGCACTTGTTGTTTTCCTGACAATATTAGATGTCAATCCTATTAACCCTCAGGAGTTTAGCTTGAGCATGAAGTCACACATTTCACCGTTTGAGTTTGAAACTGTTATTCTAAAAAACAGTAATTATTTAGTAACGCTAATATTTCTTGAATAAGTTTGACCATAGTTTGACCACAGTTTGACCATAGTTTGACGAGATTTGACCAAAATTCAAAAAATTGAAATAATTATTGAGTAACACTAATATTCTTGAATAATTATTTAGTAACACTAATATTCTAGAATAACTAGTTTGACCATTGTTTGACCACAGTTTGACCACAGTTTGAATATTTTTCAATTTTTTCCACTCTAGATCTTAAAAGCCCCGTAACTTTTTTCTATTAGGTTTTTGAGGATTTTGCAAAAGTTTAATGGGGTTCCCCCCGTTAAATTTTGGTGTAACTTTTCGAGTAGATGATTTTTCATATAGAAAACTTTTTCATCCGAGTTAGTATGCAAAAGTTATGCCCATTTTTACAAATTTCAGAGAGATTTTGCAGATAAAGTCAAAATTCACATTTGCAAATTTTCCCAACAACTAGACCACATATCACATGGGAAACTTATTTTCTTTTATTTCTTTGACATTTCCATCATTTTCGTTTATTTTTTTAAAAACTGAAAAGGCGATCCACACGGGGGGGGGGGGGGGTAGAGTTTGAAAATTGCCCTATAGTGCCGGTTTGTGTCTCCAACCGGTACTATAGGTCAGACCCCGTTAGTACCGGTTCATGGCACGAACCGGTACAAAAGGTTAGACCTTTAGTACCGGCTCGTGCCACGAACCGGTACTAAAGGTGATCGCGGGGCCCCGGCCTGACGCCAGCCTGCCACCACCCCTTTAGTACCGGTTCGTGCCACGAACCGGTACTAAAGGTTCAACATGAACCGGCATTAATGCAAATCCGTTCGAACCGGCACTAATGGTACCATTAGTACCGGCTCAAATACAAACCGGCACTAATGTGCTTCACGTTTGACCCTTTTTCTACTAGTGTTTGCCATGCCATGCCTCTTTAAACCGGACATGCATCATACTTGATTGCGCATCGTGCCATGATTATGTGATGGTTGTTTACTATGTTGTTTGCTTCTTTCCGGTGTTGCTTCTTCGGGTTGGTTCCGGTAATGTCGCGTTTGTGAGGAACCGTTCGACTTCGTCCGTTTGTCTTCTTCATGGACTCGTTCTTCTTCCTTGCGAGATCTCAGGCAAGATGACCATACCCTCGAAATCACTTCTATCTTTGCTTGCTAGATGCTCGCTCTTTTTCTATGCCTATGGTGTGATACCTACCACTTGCTTGTCATGCCTCCCATATTGTTAAACCAAGCCTCTAACCCACCTTGTCCTAGCAAACCATTGTTTGGCTATGCTACCACTTTGCTCAGCCCCTCTTATAGGGTTGTTAGTTGCAGGTGAAGATTGAAGTTTGTTCCTTGTTGGAACATGGAGATGTTGTTCCTTGTTGCAACATGTTTACTTGTTGGGATATCACAATATATCTTATTAAATTAATGTATCTATATACTTGATAAAGGGTGGAAGGCTCAGCCTTATGCCTGGAGTTTTGTTCCACTCTTGCCGCCCTAGTTTCCGTCATATCGGTGTTATGTTACCGGATTTTGCATTCCTTACGCGGTTGGGTAATAATGGGAACCCCTTGACAGTTCGCCTTGAATAAAACTCCTCCAGCAAGGCCCAACCTTGGTTTTACCATTTGCACTAACAACCTATAACCTTCCCTTGGGTTTTCGCGAGCCCGAGGGTCATCTTTATTTTAACCCCCCCCCCCGGGCCGGTGCTCCTCTAAGTGTTGGTCCGAAACGGGCAGCCTGCGGGGCCACCTCGGAGCAACTCGAGGGTTGGTTTTACTCGTAGCTTGACCTATCCGGTGTGCCCTGAGAACGAGATATGTGCAGCTCCTATCGGGATTTGTCGGCGCATCAGGCGGCTTTGTTGGTCTTGTTTTACCTGACGAAATGTCTTGTAACCGGGATTCCGAGTCTGATCGGATCTTCCCGCTAGAAGGAATATCCTTCGTTGACCATGAGAGCTTGTGATGGGCTAAGTTGGGACACCCCTGCAGGGTTTTGAACTTTTGAAAGCCGTGCCCGCGGTTATGGGCAGATGGGAATTTGTTAACATCCGGTTGTAGAAAACCTGAAGTTGACCTTAACTAAAATACATCAACCGTGTGTGTTACTGTGATGGTCTCTTTCCGGCGGAGTCCGGGAAGTGAACACGGTGTTGGAGTTATGTTTGACGTAGGTTGCTCTAGGATCACTTCTTGATCATAGTTGATCGACCGTGCTTTAGCCTTCTCTTCTCGCTCGCATTTGCGTATGTTAGCCACCATATATGCTAGTCGCTTGCTGCAGCTCCACCTCATACCTTTACCTTACCTATAAGCTTAAATAGTCTTGATCGCGAGGGTGCAAGATTGCTGAGTCCCCGTGGCTCACAGATACTTCCAAATACCAGCTTGCAGGTACCGACGAGTCCGTCCAGGTGACGTAACCAAGATCAGGAGGAGCTCGATGAAGATCTTGCCCTTTGTGTTGTTTCGTTCTAGTTGATCAGTAGTGGAGCCCAGTTGGGGTCGATCGGGGATCTGTGTAGCATTTGGGGTTCTTCTTTTATTTTGGTTCCGTAGTCGGACCTTGATTGTATTTGGATGATGTAATGCTTTCTTCATGTACTTGTGTGAAGTGGCGATTGTAAGCCAACTATGTATCTCTTTCCCTTATGTATTACATGGGTTGTGTGAAGATTACCTCACTTGCGACATTGCTTTCAATGCGGTTATGCCTCTAAGTCGTGCTTCGACATGTGGGGGATATAGCCGCATCGAGGGCGTTATAAGTTGGTAATCAGAGCCTTCCCCGACCTTAGGAGCCCCCACTGCTTGATCGTTATTAGCAGCCGTTGTTGTGTCTAGAAAAATGTTTTGAGTCATTTAGGAATTATATATCGGAGAGTTTATGAATTCTTTTTACTCCCCACTCCCTTCATCGCTCTGGTAAGGCATCCTGACGTAGAGTTTTGACTATTCTCTTCTCAAATTTCACGAAAAAAAATTTAGGATCACGCGGGTATCTTGGAATCGTTCCGATGGTTTTGTGACGAGAACATTGTTCTTGGTGCCTCCTGACATTTAGGGGTTGTGGCAGTGTCCCAGGGAGTTGAGCTCCGAGGTGTTGTCATCACAATTTTATCGTTGCAGTTCTGGAATACCTGAGTTTAGTTTCGCCGACATCGAAAATCTCTTTTATGCAGTTGTTGGTGAGATAACCTCGACGCCACCCAGTACTGGGGCGGGAGTTCGGGAGTATTGCCATAACTTGTATAATAGATGCTTTTCGAAGGTTGAGGTAGACGATTTCCGAAGGTTTCTTGGTTATGTGTTGAAGGATGGATACAACTGGATGTAGGATTTGCTAGTTTTGGGTGAGATATTATGCTTCCCCTGTATCCCCAACACCTGATTGCATAACCGGAAAGTTTCGGGAGTTGATAAGTGGGAATTCAAGTAGCTCTTAGGATATCTTTCCGACAAATGTATGATATGAAATTGGGGTTTGACGTCTAGTGGTCCGCCTATCCACGGTTGGTTTTATAGTGGTATCGTTGTGTCTTAAAGAGTCCTTGGCTATGCCGACTCGGGGACACTTCGTATGTCATGTGCACTGCCTTGTACATGATGGTGTTGTACGATCGAGCCCGTTTAGGCCCCACCACGAAAACTTCGGACGAAATCTCTATCATATGTTTGTTCCGGCTTATTCTGCAAGGCAATCCTTGTTTTTGTTTTGAGTTGTGGTATTCGAGTTGCTTCGAAGTCAAATGTTGATTCCATACCTTTTCCAAGTGGTGTTCTCATGTTCCTATGTGAATATCAATCCTTCTTGATCATCGAGTTTGTCGTGTTAATCCTTTTCAACCGACGTGTCTCTCTTTAAGTGGATCCGATCTTTTTCAACATCCGCAAGTTCAATTCTAAGTTTTTTTTCTCAACGGTGTTTGTTTCATCCATCCCAAGTTGTCTTTGTTGTCCCGCCCTCCCACCCTTTTTTCGTCAAGGACTCGGATTTTCTTAATCAAGTATCCATCTTATTGGTTATGAAGTCTCTCCATTCTTCTCCATCAATATTCTTATCCGGTGATTCTCATGAAGATTCTAACGGAGATTCAAGTTCATCATTCTTCATTCTTTTCCTTTTCCGGTGGATTCAATTGAAGTTTTCTATGTTGGTCACATCCTTTCCTCGTTTAAATCTCTTCTCTTGCCGGCCTACCTCTCAATCATTCCCCATTTTCTATTCTATTGTTCCGGAGTTCTCAAGATATCTCGAAGATTCGTGTTTCCACTCTACTTTCGTTCAAGCTCTTTCGAGGATGTTATCTCATTCAAGTCATTTAATTCAACTGGTGCAACCTCTCTTTTAAATCATTTCAACGGTGTTTCTTTGAGTGGGCCCTAACCCACAAGTCTTTTCCCAGGATCTTACCTGGCTCTTCTTATTTTCCCGGCGTTACTCTCAAATTCTTTTCGAAGTTTGACATAACAATGATTATCATCAGTCAAATGCCTTCTCCTAGATCTTTCACAATTCTTTTCATCATTGGCTCAACTTTTCCATCTTTCATTCCGGTGTGCCGCAATAATTCTTGGTGGTGTTTCTCATCGTCATTATCAACATTTGAAGACCGAAGAAGAGTTTTCCTCGTAATCTTATCCGTTCTCTCAAAGATTCGTCATTCTAGGTTCGTGCCATCCTCTCATAATTGTTTTCGATTGTGAGAATTCTTTGTCATCTATCTGGAGCAATTCAAGAGTCTTCTCAGTTTGTTTATCCGGAGCCCACCATCTAAGATTTATTCATTCTCAGCTTTCAGTTATCATTCTCCAATCATATCGGTGCATCATTCAATATTCTCTAATCAATTCGTGATCTCTTCGTTCTCTTTTATCTAAATTCCCCTCAAGTATCTTCATTTGTTCTCAAATTCTTCCCGGTGCTTCTTTATTTTTCTTCCTCGTTCATTTTCAATTCTTATGGTGGTTCTTTCAAGAGTTCCTCTTCCTTCGTTTATCATATCTATTCATTCGTTGTTTCGATTTCCACCAGTGGTTCGTGGAAGACATTCTTATGTTATATCTCTCTTATTTTTTTCTACGAGAATAAGTAGTATGCCAAATCCGTTGCTTGTCATCAATCTAAATTGGTGAAGGATAAGCATAATGTAATTCTTATTCTTGTTTCATCGATATGTTAATTTTTTCTTCCGGAGTTTGTTCATGATGATTAAATTACTGATCTCAATTATTCATCTTTCTTTCCCGGAGTTCCAAGTTCTCTCAATTATTTCATCGCGAAGATCCATCAAATCATTGCAAGGATTCACCTTGTGTTTTCAACTTCCTTTTCTTTTCGTCATCCTTTTGTTTACTGGAGTTCTTCATGGAGACTCTACATGATGGTTCATCAAGGATTTTTTCCCCTTCTCAAAGCGTTCATCAAGATTCTTTTCACAGAAGCTCAAGCATTCTTCATCTTGTAATCCGGGGTGCAATTCTTTCAACCGTATCATTGAGGTGGCATTATGTCATTCTTGATAATTTGAGTTCATGTTTCATGATTCACGTGTTATTAAGAATGAGGTATTTTAAATCCATCAACCAACTAGTTGGAGCTATCTTGTGTCATGTTTCACCTAAAGCCTTCCCTAAGGATTGTTGCTATCTATGGTGCTCATAAGTGACCCAAGTTCTTCTTTTATCCTCCCGGTGAAATAGCTTCTCGTCTACTTGTTCTTATCAATCCCATTTTTTTCCCGTGAGTGGCAGATTGTCACCTCATAATTTGACATGTATTCCATAAGACCATATCAATTTTATTCTTTTCGTTGTTGATTTCCCAACAACTCCATTCAATCATTCTTTTTATGGATGCTCTCCCGAATTCATTTCAGGTAGAACTTGTTGTCTTCTTCTCTGTTCTTTTGTTTTCCATTCTTATATTTCTTCCGGAGGCATTGTGATGATGTTCTCTTCACTCATCATCTCGTATTGTGAAGTTCATGTTATTTCTTTTGCTTATCCATCCAATTGGAGTGTCGTGTTTTCATTCGAGCTCTCTCATCTTATCAAATCTTGACTCCCTTCTCAACCAGAGTGTTGTCTGAGATCTTTCTTACCCATTGTGCCATTCTTTCAATAGTTCCGGAGACAATGTGTTGTTGATCTCATCAAGTATGTTCTCATCTGGCCAAGTTCTTATTCAATTCCTTTTCTTTTCAATTGGAGTGCTGCCCAAAGTTGTTCTCCCTTGTTCCTCTTTTAAAATACAGTGTGGTCAACTTCGTCATCTTCGTTGTATTCTTTTCTCGAAATGGCTTAACCTTTTCAAGGTTCTTTGGTTTCACTCGTTTGTCAAAGGAGCAACTTAGTTTTACCTCTTCTCTTTCTCTTCTGTTTTCCCTCCGGTGCCATTCTAGATCTCAGGACGAGATCCTCTCGTAGTGGTGGAGTGTTGTGACGCCCCGAGACCGATGTGCCAGGTGTCTTCGAGTTATTCGCTGCTGTTGCCATGTCATTTGCTTGCGTGTTGCATCTTGTCATGTCATCATGTGCATTGCATCGTCATGTTTTAAAACTTGCATCCGTCCCGGTCTCCTTGTTCCTTCCATTGTCCGTTCTGAGTCCAGACACCCTTGCACGCGCCCGCGGCATGTCCGTAATATTATTTTATAAGTGGCCGGAAGATGTTCTCGGATTGGGTTGAAAGTTGGCGTGTGGCCTTATTATAGTGTAGGTAGGCCGCTAGCCAAGTTTCATCACATTCGGAGTTCGTTTGATAGCCCAACCGTTAAACTATAGCGGCATTATAGCCGGTCTAACGTCGGACGTTTTCGTTCTCCGAAAACAGTCGCCGGGTCTCTCTCTTCTCTCTTCTCAGTCCATTGCCTTCCTCACTACATCTCACCGCTAGGCCCAGCCTAACCTCTCCCGTCAGCACGCGGCCCTCCTCGCGTGCGCGTCCGAGAAGTTGTCCCGGACCCGACCCGAACAGTCATCACCGTCGTGTCCGGATCATCCCCAAACATCTACAAAATATCTCTGTTTTCTTTTTTTGGTCTCCCTAGCCTATTTATCTAGGACCGTCCAATTTAATCGGAGGGACCAAATAACCCTCCCCAAAATTCACTTATTATTTAAAGACCAAACCCTAAAACCTAGGGGAGTTGTCCCATCCATCAATCCCCATGCCGCCGCCACCTTCCTTGTTTTCCCCATCGATCCAATCCATCGATCCCTCCCGATCTCTCCACCAAACCAGTGAGCCTCCTCCGGATCCCTTACAAATCAATCGCAGTAGCCTCGCTCCGTTCGAGAGGAGCACGACCCCGAGACTCCAGCCTCCTCTCGCGCCCGAGGGGCTCCCCGAGGACCTCGTTCCTGACGGCTTTGACACCGAGCCACCGGCGAGCAGCAGCTGCAGAGCCATCGCCAGGCCAGCCCCGTCGCGCGCCATTTTATTTCTCTTCCTCCCTGGCTCACTTGTCCTTCCGTTCTTTGATCCCTCTCTCTCTTTCTTGATGTGTGTTTCCCACAGGAGCTGTCGTCTTCCCCCGCCTCACCTGTGACGTCCTCTGCACCGGCAATCTCCAACACACATCGCCCGAGCCACGGCGAGCCCGCAAGGCGCTAGCCTCTCTCCGGCGACCGCTTCACCAGGAACCCCGCGCCTGCAGCCTCCGTCCCCTGCCATCGACGCCATCTTCTTTAGGCTGTTGCGCCCCTGCGTTGCCTGAAGCTGCCGTCCAAGCCCGTTCCCGGCTAGAGCCGTCGTCCGGGAGACCAGCGGCCGTGCCAGACCTGCCTCGCCGGAGCCCTCGCCGGTCTTCGCTCCATCGCCGGCCTCCCCTGCTCCTACATCGAGCAGGAGAAGAGCACACGCAGACAGCGCCTCCGCTCGGAACCTCGCGCTCGCCCGCTCGCCCGTTGACCACGCCTCTCCACCTCATCGTTCGATCCAGCCAAGGCCCAGCTGCGCCCCTTGTCGGGCCTCCTTCATCAACCGGCCCATGAGGCCTGGTGAGCCTCCAAACTTCCTGTAGCTCCAGTTTCGGCCTACTTTTGTTTTTTTCCTATCAGCGAATTTCCTAATTTTCCAGAGAACGCCTGTTTTTACAAAAAAGCCCTTGTGGATCATGCATATAATAACTCACAATTGGTGCATCAGATTAAAATGTTTTATATATGTAACTTGCTTAGAATTTTGTCTAGTTTCATAATATGCCACTTTCATCTATGTTTAAAATGTTTAAAATGTTGTTTGTTTAAATTTGCTTAAATAACTTGCTAAAATGATTCAATTCATAACTCGGTTTGTAACAAACTTTATATGTAAATGGGGTAGAATTTTGCCTACTTTAACATGGTGGCATCACTTTGCATGTTTAACAACTATAAAATTTGATTTAGGGCAGAACAGCACCAAACCTAATATATGCATATGAGGAGTTTCCGGACTTGTTGTTTTGTTGTTCCGGCCTCATTTAAACTTGCCTAGATAGGTAGTATTCATTTGCTTCACCCTCTTGACATGTTTAACAACATTTAATATTGTTGAGTAAATAAACGAGATCGAACTAAATAACTTGTTGCGGTGTTTCGTCAATATGCAACTCGTTGCATATTGATCTCCACTTAATTTGTAGAATTTCTTGTGCACTTTGCCATGCCATGCCTCTTTAAACCGGACATGCATCATACTTGATTGCGCATCGTGCCATGATTATGTGATGGTTGTTTACTATGTTCTTTGCTTCTTTCCGGTGTTGCTTCTTTGGGTTGGTTCCGGTAACATCGCATTTGTGAGGAACCATTCGACTTCGTCCGTTTGTCTTCTTCATGGACTCGTTCTTCTTCCTTGCGGGATCTTAGGCAAGATGACCATACCCTCGAAATCACTTCTATCTTTTCTTGCTAGATGCTCGCTCTTTTGCTATGCCTATGCTGCGATACCTACCACTTGCTTGTCATGCCTCCCATATTGTTAAACCAAGCCTCTAACCCACCTTGTCCTAGCAAACCGTTGTTTGGCTATGCTACCGCTTTGCTCAGCCCCTCTTATAGCGTTGTTAGTTGCAGGTGAAGATTGAAGTTTGTTCCTTGTTGGAACATGGAGATGTTGTTCCTTGTTGGAACATGTTTACTTGTTGGGATATCGCAATATATCTTATTAAATTAATGCATCTATATACTTGGTAAAGGGTGGAAGGCTCGGCCTTATGCCTGGTGTTTTGTTCCACTCTTGCCGCCCTAGTTTCCGTCATATCGGTGTTATGTTCCCGGATTTTGCGTTCCTTACGCGGTTGGGTAATAATGGGAACCCCTTGACAGTTCGCCTTGAATAAAACTCCTCCAGCAAGGCCCAACCTTGCTTTTACCATTTGCACTAACAACCTATAACCTTCCCTTGGGTTTTCGCGAGCCCGAGGGTCATCTTTTATTTTAAACCCCCCCGGGCCAGTGCTCCTCTGAGTGTTGGTCCGAAATGGGCAGCCTGCGGGGCCACCTCGGGGCAACTCGAGGGTTGGTTTTACTCGTAGCTTGACCTATCCTGTGTGCCCTGAGAACGAGATATGTGCAGCTCCTATCGGGATTTGTCGGCGCATCGGGCGGCTTTGCTGGTCTTGTTTTACCTCTCGAAATGTCTTATAACCGGGATTCTGAGTCTAATCGGGTCTTCCCGCTAGAAGCAATATCCTTCATTGACCGTGAGAGCTTGTGATGGGCTAAGTTGGGACACCCCTGCAGGGTTTTGAACTTTCAAAAGCCGTGCCCGCGGTTATGGGCAGATGGGAATTTGTTAACGTCCGGTTGTAGAAAACCTGAAGTTGACCTTAACTAAAATACATCAACCGCGTGTGTTACCGTGATGGTCTCTTTCCGGCGGAGTCCGGGAAGTGAACACGGTGTTGGAGTTATGTTTGACGTAGGTTGTTCTAGGATCACTTCTTGATCATAGTTTCTCGATCGTGCTTTGCCTTCTCTTCTCGCTCTCATTTGCGTATGCTAGCCACCATATATGCTAGTCGCTTGCTGCAGCTCCACCTCATACCTTTACCTTACCTATAAGCTTAAATAGTCTTGATCGCGAGGGTGCGAGATTGTTGAGTCCCCGTGGCTCACAGATACTTCCAAAAACCAGCTTGCAGGTGCCGATGAGTCCGTGGAGGTGACGTAACCAAGCTCAGGAGGAGCTCGATGAAGATCTTTCCCATTGTGTTGTTTCGTTCTAGTTGATCAGTAGTGGAGAACAGTTGGGGTCGATCGGGGATCTGTGTAGCATTTGGGGTTCTTCTTTTATTTTGGTTCCGTAGTCGGACCTTGATTGTATTTGGATGATGTAATGCTTTATTCATCTACTTGTGTGAAGTGGCGATTGTAAGCCAACTATGTGTCTCTTTCCCTTATGTATTACATGGGTTGTGTGAAGATTGCCTCACTTGCGACATTGCTTTCAATGCAGTTATGCCTCTAAGTCGTGCTTCAACACGTGGGAGATATAGCCGCATCGAGGGCGTTATACTAGTTGCAGGTGAAGATTGGAGATCATTCCTTGTTGGAACATGTTTATCGTTGGGATATCACCATATTATCTTGTTTATCTTATTGCACCTTATGCCTAGTGTTTTGATCCACTCTTGCCGCCCTAGTTTTCGTCATATCGGTTTTATGTTCCCGGATTTTGCGTTCCTTACATGGTTGGGTTATAACGGGAACCCCTTGATAGTTCGCCTTGAATAAAACTACTCCAGCAATGCCCAACCTTGGTTTTACCATTTGCACCTAGCCTCTTTTTCCCTTGGGTTTCCGAAGCCCAAGGGTCATCTTTATTAAACCCCCCTGGGCCAGTGCTCCTCTGAGTGTTGGTCCGACTGAGCTGCCTGCGGGGCCACCTCGGGGAAACTTGAGGGCTGGTTTTACTCGTAGCTAGTCTCATCTAAGTGTGCCCTGAGAACGAGATATGTGCAGCTCCTATCGGGATTTTTCGGCACATTCGGGCGGTGTTGCTGGACATGTTTTACCATTGTCGAGGATGTCTTGTAACCGGGATGCCGAGTCTGATCGGATTGTCTTGGGAGAAGGAATATCCTTCGTTGACCGTGAGAACTTGTGATGGGCTAAGTTGGGACTCCCCTGTAGGGATTTGAACTTTCAAAAGTCGTGCCCGCGGTTATGGCAGATGGGAATTTGTTAATGTCCAGTTGTAGATAACCTGAAACTTAACTTAATTAAAATGCATCAACCGTGTGTGTAACCGTGATGGTCTCTTCTCGGCGGAGTCCGGGAAGTGAACACGGTGTCGGAGTAATGCTTGACGTAGGTTGTTCTAGGATCACTTATTGATCATAGTTGTTCGGCCGTGCTTTTGCCTTCTCTTCTCGCTCTCTTTTGCGAATATGTTAGCCACCATATACGCTAGTCGCTTGCTGCAGCTCCACATCATACCTTTACCTTTCCTATAAGCTTAAATAGTCTTGATCGCGAGGGTGTGAGATTGCTGAGTCCCCGCGACTAACAGATTCCTTCCTAAACCAGATGCAGGGACCAATGATACCGCTCCAGACGATGCGCTTGAGCTCAACTGGGAGTTCGATGAAGACTCTCGTCGTTACTACGTGTCTTTCCCAGATGATCAGTAGTGGTGCCCAGTTGGGGCGATCGGGGACTTTGTCGCATTTGGGGGTTGATCTTTATTTTGGTACCGTAGTCAGACCCTGAGTGTATTGGATGAATGTAATGACTTATTTATGTATTTGTGTGACGTGGCGATTGTAAGCCAACTATGTACATTTCCCTTTATTTATTTACATGGGTTGTTGTGAAGATTACCTCACTTGCGACATTGCTTTCAATGCAGTTATGCCTCTAAGTCGTGCTTCGACACGTAGGAGATATAGCTGCATAGAGGGCGTTACAAGTTGGTAATCAGAGCCTTCTCCGACCTTAGGAGCCCCCTGCTTGATTGAATCGTTGGCGTTGTTGAGTCTAGAAAAATGTTTTGAGTCATTTAGGAATTATATATTGGAGAGTTAGGAATTCTTTTTACTCCCCGGTCCCTTTGTCGCTCTGGTGAGGCATCCTGACGTAGAGTTTTGACTCTTCTCTTCTCAAATTTCACTAAAAAAAATTTAGGATCACGCGGGTATCTTGGAATCGTTCCGATAGTTTTGTGACGAGAACATTGTTCCTGGTGCCTCCTGACATTTAGGGGTTGTGGCAGTGTCCCGGGGAGTTGAGCTCCGAGGTGTTGTCGTCACAATTTTATCATTGAGATTCTAGAATACCCGAGTTTCGCCGACATCGAAAATCTCTTTTATGCAGCTGTTGGTGAGATAACCTCGACGCCACCCAGTACTGGGGCGACAGTTTGGGAGTATTGCCATAACTTGTATAACGGATGTTTTTCGAAGGTTGAGGTAAATGATTTCCGAAGGTTTCTCGGTTATGTGTTGAAGGATGGATACAGCTAGATGTAGGATTTGCTAGATTTGGGTGAGATATTATGCTTCCCCTGTATCCCCAACACCTGATTGCATAACCGGAAATGTTTGGGAGTTTCATAGGTGGGAATTCTTGTAGCTCTAGTTCTTCTTCCGCGGATATTTGGTTTGGGATTGGGCAATCCTCACCAAGTATTTGTTCTTGTCTGTACCTTGTTTTTATTCTTCTACCTCAATTCTAAGTGGCTTCTCAATTTATGGAAATGTGACCATTTCAATTGGAATTCATTCGTTCATTTTGTTCGGATGTGAAGACTTTATGTTGCAATCAAACCTTTTGATTCAGCTTCATATTTGCATGTCAATATGCTAACGGATGTCACCCTCTTCAGGATGGCTCCTGCTAAGGGCAACAATCAGAATCAGAATCAGGATCCACCACCACCACCTCCACCTCCGGAGGCATGGCAAGCTGTGATGGCCGCTGCCAATGCAAACACGCAGTTGATCATGCAAATTCTACAAGAGCGCAACCAGGGCCATGGCAACAATCAGAATTAGTTTACTACACTCAACTAGTTCGTCGCTAACCAGCCAAAGACCTTCAGCAATTGTGTTGAGGCAACAGATGCTGATGATTGGCTCATGGACATATGCAAGCATTTCGAGTGCAGCAACGTCAGGCCTGAGGACTTTGTCAAGTTTGCCTCCTTCCAACTCAAAGACCAAGCTGCAGAATGGTTTCGGCGATACAAAGATTCCAGAGGAGGCCGTGTGATTACCTGGGATGAATTCCGTCAAGACTTCAAGGCTCATCATATTCCTCAGTGTGGTTGAGAGCAAGCGTGAGGAATTCCGCAACCTGAATCAAGGCACTATGTCTGTTTACTAGTACAACATCATGTTTCAGAAGCTCACCCGTTTCGCTAAGCAAGACGTCCCTGACGAGAAGAGCATGATATACCAGTTCAGGGGTGGTCTCAGAGAAGAACTCGAGCTAGCTCTCGTCCTCTTTGAGCCCAAGAAGTACGATGAGTTTTAAAACATGGCAATGAAGCAAGAGGCTGCCCAACTGAAGTGCAATGCTTCCAAGAAGCGAGTCAGAGATGCAACTCCTTCTTCCTCAACTCAAGTGGCTAAGCAGCAAAAGTATTGGCTTCCTCCTCCTCCGTTTCGTCAGCCTTATCAGCAGAAGAGCAAAGGTGGCAATGGATCTTCCCACCCACCCAACCCTAGCCTTCAGAACAAGACTTCGTCTCAAGCTCCTAGATCAAGTGCTCTGTATCACCGTCCGCTTTCTGAGGTCACGTGCAACAAGTGCCAACAGAAGGGTCACTATGCCAACAAATGCTTTAATCAGAGGCGTCTTCCTCCTCCTCCTGTGAGATCTACAAGTTCAGCTATGGTCAAGCATAACCCCAAGCACGCCAAGGAGAAACTTGATGAATGCAGCTCAGGCAGAGGACTCATCAAATGTCATCATGGGTAACCTTCCTGTTAACGATATTCCAGCAAAAGTTCTTTTTGACTCTGGTGCATCGCATTCTTTCATGTCATTCCCATTTGCATCGGAGAACAATTTTGGTACTAAGGCATTACCTAAAGCATTGCAAGTTGTTTCTCCGGCTAGGCGTCTAAGTTCTAGCATGATGGTTCCGGATATTTCTATCATGATGGGTGACCTCAAGTTTCTGGCTTCTCCAATGGTCCTTGGTAATTCGGATATTGATCTTATTCTCGGAATGGATTGGCTTTCTAAGCACAAGGCTCAGCTTGATTGTGTCGCCAGGCAGATTCAATTGACTCATTCGTCTGAGGATGTAATTGTCTTTGCCGCAAGAGATAATACCATCCGTCTGTTTTCTCTCAATGAGAGGGATGAGCTGGATGCCATCTCTCAAATTCCAGTCATTTGTGAATATCAAGACGTCTTTCCAGAAGAGCTTCCAGGAATGCCTCCGCACCAGCCAGTTGAATTCGTCATCGATCTTGAGCCTGGCACGGAACCTGTTTGCAAACGTCCTTACAAACTAGTACCTAAAGATTTGAAGGAGTTGAAGACGCAACTCGATGAACAAGAGCGAATGAGTCTCATCCGACCTAGTTCTTCTCCGTGGGGTTGTGGAGTTCTTTTTGTGAAGAAAATGGATGGAACGGACCGACTCTGTGTCGACTACCGTCCATTGAACAAGAAGACTATAAAGAACAAGTACCCACTTCCCAACATCAACGAGCTGTTTGAACAACTCAAAGGTGCTCAAGTATTCTCCAAGCTTGATCTCCGTATGGGCTATCACTAGATTAGAATTCGTGAGCAAGATATCCCCAAGACAGCTTTCAGAACAAGCTATGGTTCATATGAATACACTGTCATGTCTTTTGGCCTCGTCAACGCTCCGCCAACTTTCTCTCGCATGATGAATTTCATCTTCAACCCCTACACAAACGACTTCGTCTTGGTCTACCTTGATGACATTTTGGTCTTTTCCAAGAACAAGGAAGATCATGCCAAGCACTTGCGTTTGGTGCTGGATAAGCTCAGAGAACATCAGTTCTATGCCAAGTTTTCAAAGTGCGAATTTTGGCTCGATGAGGTTCTCTACCTTGGGCATATCATCTCTGCCAAGGCCATAGCGGTGAATCCTGAGAAGGTGTCTGCAATTGTGAATTGGGAACCACCTCAGAACGTGAAGCAACTCCGCAACTTCCTTGGTCTCGCAAGCTATTGTCGAAGGTTCATTGAGAACTTTTCAAAGATCGCGAAGCCTCTTTCCAGCCTTCTCCATAAGCACGTGAAGTACGTTTGGTCTCCTGAATGTGACATCGCTTTCAACACCCTGAAAGAGAAGTTAGTCATTGCTCCAGTTCTGACTCCTCCTGATGAATCCAAACTGTTTGAGGTCTTTTGTGATGCCTCTCTTCAAGGTCTTGGTGCAGTGTTGATGCAAGACAAGAAAGTTGTGGCTTACACCTCTCGCAGTTGAAGCCCAATGAAAAGAACTACCCCACTCATGACCTCGAGTTGGCGGCAGTTGTGCATGCTCTTTTAACTTGGAGACATCTCTTATTGGGAAGAAAAGTGGACATGTTCACTGACCACAAGAGTCTCAAGTACATCTTCACTCAGCGTAATCTCAACCTTAGGCAGACTCGTTGGGTCGAAATGATTCAAGAGTATAATCCGAGCAACGAATATACTCCAGGCAAGGCCAATGTAATTGCTGACGCATTGAGCAGGAAGGCTTACTGCAACAGTTTGATTCTCAAGCCTTACCAACCCGAGATTTGTAAAGCTTTCCGCAAACTCAATCTGCAAGTTGTTCCTCAAGGTTTCCTTGCCAACCTCCAAGTGTCTCCTACTTTGGAAGATCAGATTCGCGAGGCTCAACTTCTTGATGCTATGGTGAAGAAGGTCAAGATTGGGATTGCCAAGAGTCAACCTAAGTACAAGTGCTATCGCCTTGATGACAAGGATACTCTATTCTTCGAGGATCGCATTGTTGTGCCTAAAGGTGACCTTCGTAAAGTCATTATGAATGAGGATCACAATTCACTCCTCTCCATCCACCCTGGTAGTACAAAGATGTACCATGACCTCAAGCAGTCGTATTGGTGGACTCGAATGAAGCGCGAGATTGCTCAGTTCGTGAATGAATGTGATGTCTGCAGAAGAGTGAAGGCAGAACACCATCGACCAGCTGGTCTCCTCCAATATCTTGCCATTCCATAATGGAAGTTTGACCATATTGAGATGGACTTCATGACTGGATTTCCAAAGTCCAAGCATGGCAATGATGCTATCTTCGTTGTCATCGACAAACTCACTAAAGTGGCTCATTTCCTTCCTATCAAAGAATCTATCATAGCAGCTCAATTGGCAGAGCTATATACCTCTCGGATTGTCTCTCTACACGGCATTCCACAGTTGATATCTTCAGATCGTGGCAGCATCTTCACCCCCAAGTTTTGGGATTCTTTTCAGAAGGCCATGTGCACCAACATCCGTTTTAGCATAGCTTTTCATCCCCAAACTACTGGCCAAGTCAAGCGTGTCAATCAGATTCTTGAAGATATGCTGTGATAGCCTGGCTTATTAGGGATGATAGACTACTCATATCAATAAGGAATTCCTTCTTTTCCGGGAGCCCATTCAGACAGAACTCCAAAGTTAAGCATGCTCAGCTTGGAGTAGTGTCAGGATGGGTGACCGACCAGGAAGTTGCTCCCGGGTGCGCACGAGTGAGGACAAAGTGCGCAGAAAAGACTAGTATTGATCTGTGGGGCCAGTCTAGATCCCGCCAGGAGTAACGACCATCGGCGGGTGTGTCCGGGGTGTTACAAGTTGGTATCAGAGCCGACCCTCGCGGTTACACGGATGGTTGCGGACAGGTGTGTGGTCATGTTGTTCATGACGTTTGTGACCCGTCGTGGCACCCGGCATGGCACATGTACCGGACTGGAAGCACAGACGTTTGTGCCAAGAGGGAACATTCCTGTGGCCCGACGAGGACGTCGGTTCCTCTGAGTGGGGGTGTATGTGATAGCCTGGCTTATTAGGGATGATAGACTACTCATATCAATAAGGAATTCCTTCTTTTCCGGGAGCCCATTCGGACAGAACTCCAAAGTTAAGCGTGCTCATCTTGGAGTAGTGTCAGGATGGGTGACCGACCGGGAAGTTGCTCCCGGGTGCGCACGAGTGAGGACAAAGTGCGCAGAAAAGACTAGTATTGATCTGTGGGGCCAGTCTAGATCCCGCCAGGAGTAACGACCACCGGCGGGTGTGCCCGGGGCGTTACATATGCTCAGGGCTTGCGTTATCTCTTTTGGTATGAAGTGGGAAGATTGTCTTCCATATGCCGAGTTTTCCTACAACAACTTTCAAGCGAGTTCGGGCAAGGCCCATTTGAAATTCTTTATGGCAGGAAGTGCCGTACTCCTCTTAACTGGTGAGAGACTGGTGAACGTCAACTTCTTGGCAATGACTTGATCATAGAGGCAAAAGAGATGTGCAAAGTCATTCGTGATAATCTCAAAGCAGTGCAATCGCGCCAGAAGAGCTACTATGATAGTAAGCATCGTGATTTGGCTTTCGAGATCAGAGACCATGTTTACCTCCGTGTCTCTCCAATGAAAGGTACTCGTCGCTTCGGTATCAAAGGGAAGCTTGCCCCTAGATACGTGGGTCCTTTCAAGATCGTCAGCAAGAGAGGCGCTCTCGCCTATCAACTTGAGCTTCCCTCCAACTTTGGAAACGTGCATGACATGTTCCATGTCTCTCAGCTCCGCAAGTTCTTCAAGACACATGACCGCACCGTCAACTTCGAAGACATTGATCTCCAAGAAGACCTTTCTTATCGTGAGCACCCCGTTGCTATCCTTGAAGAAGCTGAGCGCAAGACTCACAACAAGTCAATCAAATTCCTCAAAGTCAAGTGGTCACACCATTCCGACTGTGAAGCCACCTGGGAACGGGAGGATCACCTCCGTTCTGAGTACCCGGAGTTTTTCCAGTCCTAGATCTCGGGACGAGATCCTTTCGTAGTGGTGGAGTGTTGTAACACCCCGGATGTAATTTACCTTATATGCATTCCAACTCTTGCCGTTTCCGGCACTAAGTTATTTTATTTCCTCGTTGTCGGGTTTTTGCCTCCATGTGTTTTTGTCTTTTTCTTGCATCTCATATCATGTCAACATGTGCATTGCATTTGCATACGTGTTCGCCTCATGCATCCGAGCATTTTCCCCGTTGTCCGTTTTGCATTCCGGCGCTCCTATGTCCTCCGGTTGTCCTTTCTACCTTTTTTCGTGTGTGTGCGTTAAACATTTCCGGATTGGACCGAGACTTGTCATGCGGCCTTGGGTTACTACCGGTAGACCGCCTGTCAAGTTTCGTGCCATTTGGACTTCGTTTGATACTCCAAGGGTTAACCGAGGGACCGAAAAGGCCTCGTGTGTGTTGCAGCCCAACACCTTTCCAAACTGGCACAAAACCCACCTAAACCTCTTCTATCATCTAGAGCGTTCGATCACGATCGCGTGGCCGAAAACCGCACCTCATTTGGAGCTTCCTAGCTCCCTCTACCTCTATAAATAGATCCCCTCCCCGAAATGCCGGGTCTCTTTTCCCCCTAACCCTAAAATTCCGTCGCGCGCCGCCGGACATTGTCCGAATTGGCCGGACATTTTTCCGCCGCCGACCGCAACCACTAAGAGGGCGCCACGTGGCGGCTCCTGTCCCCGCCACCGACGAAGCCGGCCCCCTCGGCCCGAAGCGGCGCCCGCGCCCGCCGTCTTCCTCCTCCCACCACGCGCCGCCTCCGCCTTCGTCGCCGGCGCTCTGGTCCGCCGCACCATGCCTCGCCGCCCACTTCCTCCTCCACGCCGGTGAGAAGCGCCACCTCGCCGCTCCGGTGACCGCGCCACCAAGCTCCATCGCGGCCGACCTGAGCCAGCGCCGCCCCACCTTCCAAGTCCGGCCACCGCCTCCTCCCGCGCGTCGGCGAGCAATTTCTCCAAGTCCAGCGAAGTCCGCAGCTTCTCCAGCGAACCTCCACTGTTCCGGTGACCTCGGGTCCCGTGCACGATCTGGATCCAGATCTGGATCTTGAGGTTGACCTAATTTTGCCGGAAACCCTAGATTTTTTTGCTATCTTCATCATGCCATAACTCTGCATCCGTAGCTCCGATTCGTGCGTGTAGCATATCAAAATGTTCGTCTGCACGAGTACATCATTTCATCTCATCGCATCATTTTCATTTGAGCTCATCTTGATGCCCGAAATGCTATTGGAAGAGGGCTATGTGAGGAATATGTCAGATCTGTTTCAGCAAATGGCCTTTTGTCATTTTTTGCCATGATATATGTGTGCATGATATGATCCTAAGCTCTACATGTGTTTTGTAGAATGCCATGCCATCTTTACAGGGGTGTATGCCATGTATTTTTGTGATATTTGTGGTGACTAGCACAAGCATGCAAAGTAGCGTAATCGTTGATGCTGATTTCAGGGACTTAGAATTTCGCTAAGTCCTTGTCCTGTTTTTGTTTTTATGCCATATGTTCATGTTGTTTCCTAGTGATCTGTGCCTCTTTTGAGGATGGTCAGTAAGGATGTTTTGTTAACATTGTGGTGCTCTACCCTAGCTTGAGTCAATCGAGCTCTACTTTTGCTATAAAATGATCCTGACAGATTGTTGACATGTTTAGTGATTTTGCCAAGGATGTTGCTATTGATCCGTGCATGCTATGTTGTTGTTCTTGCCATGTCTAGCTCCTATGCCATGTCTTCTTGATGGGTGTATGCTTATATTTTCATGCCATGCTTTGTAGTGAGTGCATCGAGCTCGTAAACATGCCTAATTGTTAATCTATTTTGCATACTCCAGTTTTTCACGAAGTCTGAATCTGTTTATGTTTTTGCTATGTTCACATGCTTGCAATTGTATTTTCTGATCCCTTTTGGCTCAAGGTCACTAAGGGACTTTTCTTATATGCTTAGAGTATCTTCATGCCATGCCTTTCTCTGCCATGATATGTTCCTGTAGCATGTAGTTTTCATTCTCTAAAGATTGCTTCCTGATGATAAATTCCAGACTTGTGTTAATTTCACTAAGTCTGAAACTTGTTATCATTCGCACTTTTGCCATGCTTGTATGAACCTGTTAATGAGTGAATTAGCCATAGCTCAGTGTTCATATTTTGTCAAGCATCATGAGAGGATCCCTTCCATGTATTTTGTTGTCACGTTTGAGTGCTGTAGCATATTTATCTTGATGCATTTAGTTGGTTACTTGATGATTATCGCAGACCGGTGCCATATTTGTTTTGCTTGCCATTTCCAAACCGTGCATCCGATTCTGGTGATCTTTATATCGATTTCAACCGAAATCAACTCCCCTTTCCATTTTCACTCTTGGATTTCCATGTTGAGGGCAGGTTCAATCATTCCTTTGCAAATCATGCCTATGCATCACATACCGCATCACGCATATCATACCATGTTTGAATCATGTTGTTTGAGCATTGCACATGATTGATTGTGCTCCTTTTGCTTGTTGTTCTTGCTTGGCTAGAGCCGGGAGACGAGTTCGTGAATGAGGAGCCCGTTGAGTTTGCTTACGAGGATCAAGGCAACTCTGAGAATTTTGCAGGCAAGATGACCATACCCTCAAAATCACTTCTATCTTTGCTTGCCAGATGCTCGCTCTTTTGCTATGCCTATGCTACGATGCCTACCACTTGCTTATCATGCCTCCCAAATTGCCATGTCAAACCTCTAACCCACCATGTCCTAGCAAACCGTTGTTTGGCTATGTTACCGCTTTGCTCAGCCCCTCTTATAGCGTTGGTAGTTGCAGGTGAATATTGGAGATCGTTCCTTATTGGAACATGTTTATCATTGGGATATCATCGTATTATCTTGTTTATCTTAATGCAACTATATACTTGGTAAAGGGTGGAAGGCTCGGCCTTATGCCTAGTGTTTTGTTCCACTCTTGCCGCCCTAGTTTCCGTCATATCGGTGTTATGTTCCCGGATTTTGCGTTCCTTACACGGTTGGGTTATAATGGGAACCCCTTGACAGTTCGCCTTGAATAAAACTCCTCTAGCAATGCCCAACCTTGGTTTTTCCATTTCCACCTTGCCTCTTTTTCCCTTGGTTTTCGGAGCCCGAGGGTCATCTTTATTAAACCCCCCTGGGCCAGTGCTCCTATGAGTGTTCGTCCGACTGAGCTGCCTGCGGGGCCACCTCGGGGAAACTTGAGGGTTGGTTTTACCCGTAGCTAGTCTCATCTGAGTGTGCCCTGAGAACAAGATATGTGCATCTCCTATCGGGATTTGTCGGCACATTCGGGCAGTGTTGCTGGACTTGTTTTACCATTGTCGAGGATGTGTTGTAACCGGGATTCCGAGTCTGATCGGATTGTCTTGGGAGAAGGAATATCCTTCGTTGACCGTGACAGCTTGTGATGGGCTAAGTTGGGACTCCCCTGCAGGGATTTGAACTTTCGAAAGTCATGCCCGCGGTTATGGGCAGATGGGAATTTGTTAATGTCTGGTCGTAGATAACCTAAAACTTCACTTAATTAAAATGCATCAACCGTGTGTGTAACCGTGATGGTCTCTTCTCGGTGGAGTCCGGGAAGTGAACACGGTGTTGGAGTAATGCTTGACGTAGGTTGTTCTAGGATCACTTCTTGATCATAGTTGTTCGACCGGGCTTTTTCCTTCTCTTCTCGCTCTCTTTTGCGAATATGTTAGCCCCATATATGCTAGTCGCTTGCTGCAGCTCCACATCATACCTTTACCTTTCCTATAAGCTTAAATAGTCTTGATCGCGAGGGTGTGAGATTGCTGAGTCCCCGTGACTCACAGATTCCTTCCTAAACCAGATGCAGGGACCGATGATACCGCTCCAGACGATGCGCTTGAGCTCAAGTGGGAGTTCGATGAAGACTCTCGTCGTTACTATGTGTCTTTCCCAGATGATCAGTAGTGGTGCCCAGTTGGGGCGATCGGGGACTTTGTCGCATTTGGGGGTTGATCTCTATTTTGGTACCGTAGTCAGACCCTGAGTGTATTGGATGAATGTAATGACTTATTTATGTATTTGTGTGACGTGGCGAGTGTAAGCCAACAATGTACCTTTCCCCTTTATTTATTTACATGGGTTGTTGTCAAGATTACCTCACTTGTGACATTGCTTTCAATGCAGTTATGCCTCTAAGTAGTGCTTCGACACGTAGGAGATATAGCCGCATCGAGGGCGTTACAGAACCCAACTCATCTTCTTCCTCAAGCTCTAGAGATCGGTGAAGACGGTCGATCCGATGGCGGGCGTCGTTCTCCCTGACCCCCTCTCAGCGGACAAGGCGGTCGCCGAGCGTCGGGTGATCAACAGGTGGTGGGGAGACTCGCCTTTCCCTCCAAGGGGGAGGAGGCGGACAGTCGTCTCGTCATTCCACTGTTCTTGGGCGGCCGTCTCGGTCGCGCTCTATGGTGATGCGAGTCCGACTGCAGATGGCAGCCGACTCCTTCTCTTTTCTTCTGCGGACGCCACCAGTCGGCGTCCGAGACTCTGCGCCTTGGTCTCGGCGCGGAAGCAGGTTGTCATTCCATCGGCGCGGCGCATCAGTGTGGTAGCTGGCCTCGTTCTGCTCAGCAGCCGCGTCAAGGAGTCGCTGCACGCGCTTCGTCATCAAGCGATGCTCTTCGCCGTCGAACTTGTCCAGCTCATTTGCCGCCGCCTGGGCGGCTCGAATATTCTCCGCAGGTGTGGCATAGACGGGGCGATTTGCCCCGAACAGATCGGCAATAGCCGCACCACGCTGCTGGACCATGCCAAGGCGGCTAGGCCTAGCTGGAGCCGGCGTGCCGCCCACCGCGCGGTCCAACACCATATAGCTCATTGAGCTAATGCTATTTCAAGATGATTATTTCAGGAAACCTCAATGATTGGCATGGCATGGATGTGAAAGTGGAACCCGCAAAATGCTAAGGACAAAGAATTGGCTCAAGCTCAAAAGTTCAAGACTCTTCATTTTATATTTTAGTGATCCAAGATCACATTGAGTCTTTAGGAAAAGCCAATACTATCAAGGAGGGATGAGGTGTTGCTTAATGAGCCTCTTGCTTTATGTGCTTGGTGATATGCTCCAAAATCCTCAACCACTTTTCCATAGCCACAAATGACCTAAACTCTAAGCCAAACTCGGTCATACCGATTCTTTCAATCCGGCGCCACCGAGTTTCACTTGTCATTTGCCACTTCCAAACCCTAGAAATTCGGTCCTACCGATAAGGATCTCGGTCTCACCGAGATGGGATTGCAAACTCTCTGTTTCCCTTTCGTAACTTTTCGGTCTCACCGAAAGAGCGAATCGGTCCCACCGAGATTGCAATGTAAACTCTATGTTTCCTTCTTGTAACTTTTCGGTCTCACCGAAAGAGTGAGTCGGTCCCACCGAGTTTGCCTGACCAACTCTCTGGTTAGCTTATGGCCAAACTCGGTCTCACCGAGTTTGTGCAATCAGTCTCATCGAGATTATGTTATGCCCAAACCCTAACCGAATCAGTCCTACCGAGTTGCATATCAGTCCCACCGAAATTCCTAACGGTCACTAGGTTTACTATTTCGGTCTGACCGAGTTAGTTTATTCGGTCCCACCGAGATTGGTAAATTGTGTGTAACAGTTGGATTTTGTGTGGAGGCTATATATACCCCTCCACCTCCTCTTCACTCGTGGAGAGAGCCATCAGAACACATACACCATTCCAACTCATATGTTCTGAGAGAGAACCACCTACTCATGTGTTGAGGCCAAGATATTCCATTCCTACCATATGAATCTTGATCTCTAGCCTTCCCCAAGTTGCTTTCCACTCAAATCCTCTTTCCACCAAATCCAAATCCTATGAGAGAGAGTTGAGTGTTGGTGAGACTATCATTTGAAGCACAAGAGCAGGGAGTTCATCATCAGCACACCGTTTGTTACTTCTTGGAGAGTGGTGTCTCCTAGATTGGCTAGGTGTCACTTGGGAGCCTCCGACAAGATTGTGGAGTTGAACCAAGGAGTTTGTAAGGGCAAGGAGATCGCCTACTTTGTGAAGATCTACCGCTAGTGAGGCAAGTCCTTCGTGGGCGATGGCCATGGTGGGATAGACAAGGTTGCTTCTTCGTGGACCCTTCGTGGGTGGAGCCCTCCATGGACTCGCTCAATCGTTACCCTTTGTGGGTTGAAGTCTCCATCAACGTGGATGTAGGATAGCACCACCTATCCGAACAACGGGAAAAACATCCGTGTCTCCAATTGCGTTTGAATCCTCAAAACCCTTCCCTTTATATTCTTGCAAGTTGCATGCTTTACTTTTCGCTGCCAATATACTCTTTGCATGCTTGCCTGAATTGTGTGATGATTGGTTGACTTGTCCTGAGATAGTTAAAATCTGCCAAGAACTAAAATTGGGAAAAGGTTAAGTTTTTATTTGGTCAAGTAGTCTAATCACCCCCCTCTAGACATACTTTCGATCCTACAAGTGGTATCAGAGCTTTGGTCTCCATTTTCCTTGATCTCCATAGCTTTTGGTGGTCATAGCCTTGGTTTCACAACCTAAGAGAGTATGGAGTCTAGCGAGGGAAATTATCACCGTAGAGGTCCTTACTTTGATGGTACTAATTTTGCTAGTTGGAAGCATAAAATGAAAATGCATATTCTTGGACATAACCCCGCCGAGTGGGCTATTGTTTGTGTTGGTTTGCAAGGTGAGTTCTTTGATGGGAGGGAACCAAGCCGTGAAGCTACCGCGGATGAGTTGAAGATGTTGCAATACAATGCTCAAGCTTGTGATATTCTCTTCAACGGATTGTGCCCGAAGAATTCAACAAAATCAGCCGTCTTGAGAATGCAAAGGAAATTTGGGACACTTTGATTGATATGCACGAAGGTACCGACTCCGTCAAGGAATCCAATTTGGATGTGCTCCAAAGTCAACTTGACAAGTTCAAGATAAAGGATGGTGAAGGTGTCGCCGAAATGTACTCTAGGCTTGCTCTCATCACAAATGAGATTGCCGGCTTAGGAAGTGAAGAGATGACCGATAGATTCATCATCAAGAAGATCCTAAGAGCCTTGGATGGGAAATATGATACCGTGTGCACATTGATTCAAATGATGCCCAATTACAAAGATCTCAAACCAACGGAAGTGATTGGAAGGATTGTTGCTCATGAGATGTCACTCAAGGATAAAGAGGAACTTCACAACAAATCAAGTGGTGCCTACAAAGCCTCATGTGAAGTCCCCACATCATCAAGCGAGGGAACAAAACTTCAATGAAAAATTGAGCTTAATGGTGACGAACTTCAACAAGTTCTACAAGATTAGAAGCAAAGATAGAAGCTTCAAGTCAAGGTCCTACAATGACAAAAGATCTTCTAGTCGAGAGCGAAACTGCTATAATTGTGGAAGACCCGGACACTATTCCAATGAGTGTACGGCTCCCTACAAGAGAAGAGAAGATTCTCCAAAAGGAAGAAGCAAAGAATCACCACCAAGAGAAAGAAGGAGTAGGGATGATCGTTATGAACGGAGATACTCACGGAGAAGCAAGGATTCGGAAAGGAAGGAAAAATCATCAAGGAGCTACACAAAACGAAGACATCAAGCTCATGTTGGTGAATGGGTATCCGGCTCCGACTCCGACAGCCACTCCGAGAGAAGTTATCACTCCGACTCCGAAGATACTCAAGATGAAGGTGTTGCCGGTCTAGCACTTGTGTCAACCAACTCCTACGACATATTTGACTCACCAAATGAAGGAATTGGAAGATGCTTCATGGCCAAAGGTCCTAAGGTTACACACCCCGAGTATGTTGATTTTAATAGTGATGAAGATGACTTGTTAGGTGATGATGACTTGCTTGTTGACAATTCTAGTGATGAGTACTATGATGAAACATCAATTAATCATGCTAATCAAGATAAAACGAATGACAATGATAAGGAGAAGATTGAGGCTCTAACTAAAGAACTAAACAGTCTTAAGTTAGCTCATGAAACTATCTTCGAAGATCATCGAGAACTTTTAAGAGCTCATGAGAAATTACGCTTTGAAAAGCTCAATCTTGAGCAAGAGCGTGAGTTCTTAAAAGCAATCAATGATGATCTCCGCAAGAAAAGTTCTTCTTACATTGCCAAGCATTTACTATTATCCACTTACATGCCTCAAGTCAAGTCTAGTAACAAGAACAAGAAAGATTCTTCCTCTAGTAGTAACAATGATCATGCTAAATCCAATATTGTTGCTTCTAGTAGTTCTCTTGATTCCACTAATGACTCTCTTAGCCAAGTTACACTTGAGCAAGAAAATAGCTTATTGAAGGGGATTGTAGAGAAAGGAGTGTACAAAAGCCTTGCTGGGAGTAAGCAATTCGAGGAAATTGTGCGCAAGCAAGGAATGCACCGGAAGAATCAAGGTGTTGGTTTTGAACGAAAGTTCAATTCCAATGGAGTTGAGTGGGAAGAAGATCAATACCCCAAGACAAATTTTGTTCCTCAACAAGAGAAGTCTGATACTTCTTTCAAGGGGACACAAGCTCAAGATGATCTTCCACCACAAGACTACAAGCAAAAAGGCAAGGACAAGCTTCAAGAAGAGATTGATGCATTTGAAGAAGTTCCTAAGACCTTAGTCAAGTGGATTCCCAAGACCACGTCAAGTTCCACTTCATCAAGTATGACTACAACTCCAAGGATTCCCATCAAGATGGTGTGGATCCAAAAGAAGAAGAACTAGAGAGTTCTTGAGGGTGACTCCGCCAACATATTTCACTCTCACCATTTTGGCAAGAACAAGTGCAATCAACTTCCACATCATGCACTAGTTCAAGGAGTCACAAACCCTCTTGTTGGTAAGACAAGGGACAAGGTAACCTAAAGTTTTCATGGACATCATCTTGTGTATGCATCACTCTATGTCTATGGATATCCTTGTTTGTTCCTTATGGGACTAACCCATGTAGGTATTGAAAGTGCAATTCACTCAAATGGATAGCTCCAAGTGATCTACATCAACATTGAGCATCCACATCTTCAACATCTACATGAAGTCATCATTGACAAAACCCAAGGTTAGTTCATCCCTCTTAGGGGGGATATCACATCTAGGGGGAGCTTTACTCTAAAACTTGAGCTAAAGCAACTCTAAAGATGTGAATACAACAATGCTTTATGTAAAAGTGGTAACCCCACTTGAGCTTAAACGATGAGTATGACCTACGATCAAGTGTTCTCACTTGACTCCTAAGTCAATATACTCATATATAGATGACCTAGTCATCACAAATTGCTTGATAGATGCTAGAATTGGTTGTGCATGCATTGCCACATATTTCATTTGCCATCTTATTGTGTGAGCATGTTGGTTGCATATTTTACTCATTCGAGGACATCCACTTGTTGTTTTGATTGTTTGGCTTTATCTTCTTTTGCCAAGTGGATGGACAAGAATGCCTAAGAACCTCCTCTAGCTATCTATGCTTCTCTCATCTCAAACTCTATTCATGTTGCATCACAAAATTAGATCAAGTAAGATTCGAACCACTCTGTGTGAGGAGCGCTCGGAGTCCCCGATTCGTCATAGACTTAAACTTCCAAAACCTCTTTGTGATTCTCGGTCTGACGGATACCATACTTTCGGTCCTACCGAGATCATTAAGTTGATCTAGGTTTTCGATCTCGGTGCAACCGATTTGAACCACTCGGTCACACCGAGTTGCAATAACTGTATACAGTTTTGCATCTCGGTGCCACCGAGTTGTTCCACTCGGTCACACCGACAGGGTCGGGCTATATATAGTGACGGGCAAAATTTTGGAAATTTCTCCGAAACCTCTTCGCCCGTGCATAGCTCGCTCTGCCTCCTGGGTCTCCGGATCATCCTCCTCGCCGCCAGCCGCCTCCAGTCGCCGGTCTCCGTTGCTGTCAATGGGAATTCTGCCCCGCCGTTGCCGCCGTAGCGAGTCTCCGCCGAACTAGGGTATGGACTCAATCTTTGTGCTATTCTCCAATCCGATTCCTAGCACATTGTGATCATCATGATTCTTGCCACGTTTGATAAACTCCTATCCAGTCAATGAACTCGTAGATTAGGTTTAATTCGAAAATTTTAGGGTTAGGTTTCCGCCGAAACCATCTCGGACCCACCGAGTTGAAAAACTCGGTCCCACCGATTTGGCTTATGCCATTGCACAAGTAAAACTCGGTCTGACCGAGAATTACTTATCGGTGTGACCGGTTTTGGGACTCTGTGAAACCCTAGCAGTCTCGGTGCCACCGAACTATGACTCGGTCTGACTGAGTTCACTAGTTCTGGTGCCAAAACTGCTCCGGTGTCACCGAGTTTGAAAATCGGTAGATCCGAGATGATTTCAGTGGGAAACTAAAACTAAGTTTTTGAATTACTCTTTTGCAAAATCTCTGCACTTTGTGATGCTCATCCACTCTATCTCATCTATAATCTATTCACAGGGTCAGCAGTCAGAGTTTGCATCATGTCAGACCAAAGTGACAGCCAGAACCTCTCAGAGCAGCAAGTGGTGATGAGTGAGGGCACTAGTCCCTCCAGCTCTTCAGATGATGGCAGCAGGAGCACCCCCAGCAATCTGCCTAAGGCTGCCACTAGACAAAGGAAGAAGAGAACTTCTGATTCTAAAGATGAAGATTATGTGGCAGAGGAAGATGCCACATCAAGGAGAGTTGAGCCAGCTCAAGGCACAAAGCCAGGGCTGAAAATCAAAAGGCCAGCAGGCAGGCAGCCCATGTCTAAGGTTAGAGATTCAACTATGAAGCCTGCACCCACAGAGCCAGTTGTTGTTGAGGGCAAAAAGAGGAAGAAAAGGGTCAAGAAGACTGTAGCCAGAGTGCTTGGCAATGCCTCCATCATGGAAGATGAGGAGGAAGAAGAAGAGGTTGCTGCACCAGCACCCAAGGCACACAAACTTATGGGAGATGCCATAAGGTCAGGGGCAACTGCATCCAAGCCCAAGGAAGCACCCAAGGCTGCATCTAAGCCAAAGAGTGCACCAAAGAGAAACACAAGAAGCATTCCAGCCACTGAAAAGAACAAGGCCCAAGTGCCTAAAGCTAGAGAGGAAGAGGAAGAGAATGTCATTAGAAAGCTCAAGCCCAAGGTCCCAGACCACAACGATGCTCATCCTGTGGCTGAGGATATGAAGCTCAGGAGAGATTCAGGGCTGAGGAAGTGGAGAGAAGCAGATCTGTATGCTTCTAGGAGAAGGACTGCAGTGGACTACAGGTTTCACACCAAGGAGCAGCAGGATTTCTATGAGACAATTTTGCTTGACAAGAAGCCAATAGTATGTGACATGAGATGGGTCGACTGGCCCTACATGAAGGAAAATGAGGAACACTATCCTGGAGTGTATGATAGCTTTAGTGCGTGTGGAGTTGCAGACTTTGTTGGGCAGAAGCTCACAAAGTGGAACGAGGAGCTAATCATGCAATTCTACTCCACAACACATTTCTACCCAGATGGCAGGATTGTATGGATGTCAGAAGGTACGAGGTACCAGTCCACAGTTGCTGAATGGGCTCAGCTAATTCATGCCCCAGAAGAGCAAGCAGATGACTTGGACATTTATGCCAAGAAAAAGATGGACCACAACTCAATGTCCAACATGTACAAGGAGATTCTGAATGAAGCACTTGACACGTTCAAATTTGGCTCAGTGCATTATCTTCTATCAGGACTGCCCACTATCAATTGGATACTGAGGCACACCCTATTGCCCAAGTCTGGAGATCACAAGATGATCAGAGGTCACGCGATCAATTTGCTTCATGTCTTTGACGTGCCTCAAAAATTCAAAGTCATGAGCCTCATAGTGGAAACAATCAAAAGGACTGCAGCAGATCAGAAGAGGAGTTGTGGGTATGCCCCATAGATTCAGGAGCTCATCAACTCAAAGATGGGCACGGGCACATACTTGTTGGATAAGGAACACCTGCCCATCCGTCCAGACTTCGAAGATAATCAAGTTATCATGACTGAGAATGAGCCATCATCTTCCCAAGCACAAGCCAAGAAGGAGAAGGCGAAGAAGTAGAAAGCTGCCAGGATGCCTACTCAAGAGGAGGCATCTAAATATTTTCTGAAAACCAAACAAGAGAAGCTTGGTTACCTGATTGAGTCCACCCTGCGGATTGAGCAAGGACTAGCCACCCTAACTCAGAACCAGGCAAGCTTAGAGAGGATCATGGAACAGAGGTTCCATGATTTGGACATCAAGGTGACAGAGATACAGACTGCCGTGGAGCAGCTCCAGGATGACATGAATGAGAGGAGAGGCAGGACTACGACTAATGGTTTTGCCAGGGTGCCACGAGGTCCGAGGTCGTATGCAATGCCAGTTGCTGACACGAGAGCTACCACATCTGCGGCAGCCACAGCCTCAGTTCCACCAGCTCCAGTGTCCACTTCAGACTCAATTCCGACCATGTCTACCGAAGGCTTCGTCCTTGGAGTGCTCCAGACTCCACCACCACCTGAAGATCAAGCCTGAGCGTCGACTTAGCACTATGCATTGTTTAAGAACTTTTTTGTAACTTGTTGCCAAAGGGGGAGAAAATGTATAGATCATAGGCTTCGAGTGAGAGTGTTGCTTTTATTCTCTCTTGTTTTATTTGGTGGTTTTTCGAACTTTATTTGCTTGTGTGTGAGATACTACGTCCTTATCTGTGAGACATCGATGATCATGTGTTTGATCATAAGCTACACTTAATGTTTGCTTAATGCTATTATTATTCTATCTATCTTATGTGATCACTCACTATTCTTGGTGATGAGTGCATGTATTTCAATCTTATCATTTTTAGCGCTCCACCAAGATGTATGTGACATGGAAGAGTAACCCATGACTCTAACTCCTTGTGCATTTGCAGTCCAAAGCAAATTCTAAATATGCAAAAATTTAGGGGGAGCTCTTACTTGCCACATACTTCTCAAAGCGATGATGCATTTCATGGTTATTATAATTTGTCAAAGCTTTGATCTATATGTTGTCATCAATTACCAAAAAGGGGGAGATTGAAAGTGCAACTATCCCTAGGTGGTTTTGGTAATTCATAACAACATATAGCTCATTGAGCTAATGCTATTTCAAGATGATTATTTCAGGAAAGCTCAATGATTGGCATGGCATGGATGTGAAAGTGGAACCCGCAAAATGCTAAGGACAAAGAATTGGCTCAAGCTCAAAAGTTCAAGACTCTTCATTTTATATTTTAGTGATCCAAGATCACATTGAGTCTTTAGGAAAAGCCAATACTATCAAGGAGGGATGAGGTGTTGCTTAACGAGCCTCTTGCTTTATGTGCTTGGTGATATGCTCCAAAATCCTCAACCACTTTTCCATAGCCACAAATGACCTAAACCCTAAGCCAAACTCGGTCATACCGATTCTTTCAATCCGGCGCCACCGAGTTTCACTTGTCATTTGCCACTTCCAAACCCAAGAAATTCGGTCCTACCAATAAGGATCTCGGTCTCACCGAGATGGGATTGCAAACTCTCTGTTTCCCTTTCGTAACTTTTCGGTCTCACCGAAAGAGCAAATCGGTCCCACCGAGATTGCAATGTAAACTCTATGTTTCCTTCTTGTAACTTTTCGGTCTCACCGAAAGAGTGAGTCGGTCCCACCGAGTTTGCCTGACCAACTCTCTGGTTAGCTTATTGCCAAACTCGGTCTCACCGAGTTTGTGCAATCGGTCTCATCGAGATTATGTTATGCCCAAACCCTAACCGAATCAGTCCTACCGAGTTGCATATCAGTCCCACCGAAATTCCTAACGGTCACTAGGTTTACTATTTCGGTCTGACCGAGTTTGTTTATTCGGTCCCACCGAGATTGTTAAATTGTGTGTAACAGTTGGATTTTGTGTGGAGGCTATATATACCCCTCCACCTCCTCTTCACTCGTGGAGAGAGCCATCAGAACACATACACCATTCCAACTCATATGTTATGAGAGAGAACCACCTACTCATGTGTTGAGGCCAAGATATTCCATTCCTACCATATGAATCTTGATCTCTAGCCTTCCCCAAGTTGCTTTCCACTCAAATCTTCTTTCCACCAAATCCAAATCCTATGAGAGAGAGTTGAGTGTTGGTGAGACTATCATTTGAAGCACAAGAGCAGGGAGTTCATCATCAGCACACCGTTTGTTACTTCTTGGAGAGTGGTGTCTCCTAGATTGGCTAGGTGTCACTTGGGAGCCTCCGACAAGATTGTGGAGTTGAACCAAGGAGTTTGTAAGGGCAAGGAGATCGCCTACTTTGTGAAGATCTACCGCTAGTGAGGCAAGTCCTTCGTGGGCGATGGCCATGGTGGGATAGACAAGGTTGCTTCTTCGTGGACCCTTCGTGGGTGGAGCCCTCCATGGACTCGCGCAATCGTTACCCTTTGTGGGTTGAAGTCTCCATCAACGTGGATGTAGGATAGCACCACCTATCCGAACAACGGGAAAAAAATCTGTGTCTCCAATTGCGTTTGAATCCTCAAAACCCTTCCCTTTATATTCTTGCAAGTTGCATGCTTTACTTTTCGCTGCCAATATACTCTTTGCATGCTTGCCTGAATTGTGTGATGATTGCTTGACTTGTCCTGAGATAGTTAAAATCTGCCAAGAACTAAAATTGGGAAAAGGTTAAGTTTTTATTTGGTCAAGTAGTCCAATCACCCCCCCTCTAGACATACTTTCGATCCTACACGTCTCATGCTCGCCAGCTTTTTGGCGCCTTCGACTAGCTGAAGGCGGCGTGCCTCCAGCGTCTCGGCGTCGGCATCTTCAGGGATGGGCGCTGCCAGGTCTTGCAGCACCGCATGGAGCGGGTCATAATAACCCCCGCCGGAGTGCTCGCCATGATCGATGACAAGCACTTCCATGACGGTGCTTCCGCCGCTCTCCGCGCGAAGAAGCGGCTCATCATAGACCACCACGTTCGTGGGGAACGTGTCAAGCGACACGGTGTCGGAGTCGACCAACATCGGATTAGTGGAGCCTACGGACTCCAAGTCCCCAGCTGGCTCGCTGGCGACGTGAAGTTGATCGAGGAGGCCCGCGAGGAGGCTCTCGGGGCAGGCTGTGCCCGCGTCGAATGCGGGCTCATCGGAGAGGCGCACCTCGCCTACAAGATCGGCGAGGCAACTGGTCACGCAGGCGATTTCAGCGCCATGCAGCGCATTGGTGCAGACTCCGTCTGGCATGCCGGGCTGGCTGCGCTCGCCAGCGAGGAAAAGGGTTCCCGTCCAGAACAGGTCTCCGGATGACGGTGCACCAGGCCCCATGGTGGGCGCCAAATGTCGGGGGTTGGGTGCGACATATGCCAATGGATGACTTATCATGGTGGGGGCGAGTAGAACGTCGCCGGTGCCTGGAAACGGGATGAGGCGTAGACACGAACGCCGGCGAACTTTACCCAGGTTCGGGGCTCTCCTAGGAGATAACACCCCTAGTCCTGCTCTGCGGGGTCTCCGCATGATCACTCAGGCAAAAGTGGGTACAATGGTGCTTGAGGGAGTCTTGGATTAGGGGGTGTTCGGATAGCCGGACTATACCTTCAGCCGGACTCCAGGACTATGAAGATACAAGATTGAAGACTTCGTCCCGTGTCCGGAAGGGACTTTCAATGGCATGGAAGGCAAGCTTGGCGATACGGATATTCCGATCTCCTACCATTGTAACCGACTCTATGTAACCCTAACCCTATCCGGTGTCTATATAAACCGGAGGGTTTTAGTCCGTAGGACAACATACACATCAACAATCATACCATAGGCTAGCTTCTAGGGTTTAGCCTCTCTGATCTCGTGGTAGATCTACTCTTGTACTACCCATATCATCAATATTAATCAAGCAGGACGTAGGGTTTTACCTCCATCGAGAGGGCCCGAACCTGGGTAAAACTTCGTGTCCCTTGCCTCCTGTTACCATCCGGCCTAGACGCACAGTTCGGGACCCCCTACCCGAGATCCGCCAGTTTTGACACCGACATTGGTGCTTTCATTGAGAGTTCCTCTGTGTCGTCGCCATCAGGCTCGATGGCTCCTACGATCATCAATAGCGATGCAGTCCAGGGTGAGACCTTCCTCCCCGGACAGATCTTCGTCTTTGGCGGCTTCGCACTGCGGGCCAATTCACTTGGCTGTCTGGAGCATATCGAAAGCTAAGCCCCTGGCCGTCAGGTCAGATTCGGAAGTTTAAACTACACGAATGACATCCGCGGGGACTTGATCTTCGACAGATTCGAGCCACTGCCGAGCGTGCCGCACTGTCCCGACGAGCATGATCTAGCTCTGCCGCCAAACAGTGCCCTGGAGGTCGCACCCGCATCAGCCTCGACCCTTAAGTCGGAGCCAACTGCGCCGATCAAGGATGGGCGGTTGGACGCCACCTCGAGGGCTACAATCCCAACGGCGATTGAGCTGAACACCAGCCCCTCACTCCGCGAGACTCGTGACTCCAAGGAGCCAGACTCCTCTCTGGACTCCGAACCCTCCGCGCCCCTGCCGATCGAATCCGATTGGGCGCCGATCATGGAGGTTACCGCCGCGAACATCTTTCAGCACTCGCCTTTCGGCAATATTCTAAAGACACTGAAGTCTCTCTCTTTATAAGGAGATCCCTGGCCGGACTACGGTTAGCAAGGTTGGGATTCGGACGAAGAAGAAATTCAAAGCCCACCCACCACCCACTTTTTAGCCACTGTCGACGACTTAACCGACATGCTCGACTTCGACTCTGAAGACATCGATGGTATGGACGCTGATGAAGGAGATGATGCAGAACCAGTGCCTACTAGGCCCTGGAAAGCCACCTTGTCATATGACATATACATGGTGGACACCCCAAAAGAAGGAGATGGCGATGGAACGGCGGAGGATGACCCCTCCAAGAAACAGCCTAAGCGCCGGCATCAGCGGCGCTGCTCAAAATCCCGCTAAAACAAACACGGCGATTCCAGCACGGGAGATAATAATACCCCGGAAAGTGCCGAAGAAAATCCCCTCCATCAAGATTTAGCACAGGAGGATGGAGAAACCATCCCTCATGAGAGAGAGGCTGACAGAGAGGTCGAGGACGATAATTATATGCCTCCCTTCGAAGATGAGGCAAGCCTCGACGACGACGAATTCGTCGTGCTAGAGGATCCCGTCGAACAAGAGCGTTTTCAACGCGGGCTTATGGCCACGGCAAGAAGCCTCAAGAAAAAACAGCAACAGCTTAAAGCTGATCAAGATTTGCTAGTCGACAGATGGACTGAAGTCCTTGCGGCCGAAGAGCATAAACTGGAACGCCCCTCCAAGAGCTACCCAAAGCGCAGGTTGCTACCCTGATTAGAGGAGGAAGCACTTGCTGCGGCCGACCGGCCACCTCATGGCCGCGATAGAGACGCCTCTCGGCCCTCCACACAAGACGCACCCCGTACGAAGGCACGGGAATATGCGCCGGACTTACGAGATATGTTGGAGGACAAGGCAAGGCAAACAAGATCGATCTACGGATCGCGTGGGCGCCCCACGGCTCGAGACGGTAACCGTCACACCGGTCACAAATTCGGCAGGGCCGAAAACAGTAGACAAAGCTCATTGGAGCTACGTCATGATATAGCACAGTACAGAGGCGCCGCACACCCACTATGCTTCACAGACGAAATAATGGATCATCAAATCCCCGAGGGTTTCAAACCCGTAAACATCGAATCATATGATGGCACAATAGATCCCGCGGTGTGGATCGAGGATTACCTCCTTCATATCCATATGGCCCGCGGCGACGATTTCCACGCCATCAAATACCTCCCACTCAAGCTTAAAGGACCAGCTCGGCATTGGCTTAAGAGCTTGCCAACAGGATCAATCAGTTGTTGGGAGGACCTGGAAGCCGCATTCCTTGACAATTTCTAGGGCACTTATGTGCGACCCCCAGACGCCGATGACCTAAGCCACGTAATTCAGCAGCCAGATGAATCGGCCAGGCAATTTTGGACACGGTTCCTAACAAAGAAAAATCAAACAGTCGACTGTCCGGACGCAGAGGCCCTAGCAGCCTTCAAGCACAATATCTGTGATGAGTGGCTTGCCCGGCACCTAGGACAGGAAAAGCCGAAATCTATGGCAGCACTCACGACACTCATGACCTGCTTTTGCACGGGAGAAGATAGCTGGCTTGCTCGTAGCAACAATATGACCAAGAACCCTGGTAATTCGGATGCCAGGGACAGCAGCGGCAGGTCGCGTCGCAACAAGCAGAAGCACCGCATTAACGGCGACAATGCGGAGGATACGGCAGTTAATGCCAGATTCAGAGGCTCTAAATCCGGTCAGCGGAAAAAGCCATTCAAAAGGAATCCTAGGGGCCCGTGCAGTTTGGACCGAATACTCGACCACTTGTGCCAGATACATGGCACCCCCGAAAAGCTGGCCAATCACACCAACAGGGATTGTTGGGTGTTCAAGCAGGCAGGCAAGTTAAATGCCGAAAATGAAGACAAGGGGCCGCATAGCGACGTCGACGAGGAGCCCCGGCCGCCGAACTACAGTGGACAGAAGGGTTTTCCCCCACAAGTGCAGACGGTGAACATGATATACGCAACCCATGTCCCCAAAAGGGAGCGGAAGCGCGCATTAAGGGATGTATATGCAGTAGAGCTAGTCACCCCAAAGTTCAACCCATGGTCCTCCTGCCCGATCACCTTTGATCGAAGAGACCATCCCACTAGCATCCGTCATGGCAAATTCGCCGCATTGGTTCTAGACCCAATCATTGACAGATTTCATCTCACTAGAGTCCTTATGGATGGCGGTAGGAGCCTGAACCTGATTTACCAGGATACAATGCGGAAAATGGGCATACATCCCTCGAGGATTAAGCCCACCAAAACGACCTTTAAAGGCGTAATACCATGTGTAGATGCCAACTGTACAGGCTCAGTCACACTTGAAGTGGTCTTCGGATCTCCGGATAATTTCCGAAGCGAGGAGTTAATCTTCGACATAGTCCCGTTCCGTAGTGGTTATCACGCACTGCTCGGGCGAACCGCATTCGCCAAGTTCAATGCGGTACCGCACTACGCATACCTTAAGCTCAAGATGCCAGGTTCTCAAGGAGTAATTACGGTCAATGGAAACACCGAACGCTCCCTCCGAACGGAGGAGCACACGGCGGCCCTTGCAGCAGAAGTACAAAACAGCCTCTCCAGGCAATTCTCCAGTCCGGCCATTAAACGGCCGGACACCGTCAAGCGCGCCCGGAGTAACCTACAACAAGACCGCCTGGCACTTTCCGAGCAGGCGTAGCAATGCGGCCCCAACCCCAGCCCTCGCAACAATGCAACATCAGTGCTTCACGTACATAACTACGCTCTAAAAATACCATGGGTACAGGGGGAGGGGCAACATCACGGCACGCCTGAAGCGCGGCTTAAACCGCACTAGGGGCTGCCGATTTTTTAATTTTCTCTTCTTTCAGGACTCCATTCTTCGGAAGGCCTATTCGGCAGTTCAATTGCCGCACAAACGATGCAAGAACCAGGGAGGCACACAAGCCACGCCGCATTACGGAACTCACAGGTGGTCTCTATCACGAGCAGTATACCTGTTTCGCATACTATTCCGCAACTTGACCCTGGAGCAGACATGTTAAATAGTCCAGCTTTTTGTTTATCGCATTATTTATCGTTCTGCTCTGATCGCAGCTATTTTTATAAACAATGCATAGCTTTTGTCTATTTTTGCATTACCATTTTTTATAAATATATGTTCCTTAACAACATGTTGCTCCCGTACAATTTGGTACGGCCAAAATACGCCAGGGGCTTCAGTACCCTTCAATATGGTGTGAGAAGCTCGAACACTTTCACAAGTGCGGCACCCCGAACTCATAGCATTATATGCATCGGCTCCGAATCATGTCTTGGGTCAATAGTTGGGTTTGCCCGGCTCCTATGTTTTGGTGCTTACATTCCGCTATATCGGCTAAGGTAGCACTAGGAGAACCACTGCGATTGTGCCCTAGTTGAGCTGGGTCGAGCACCTCAGTGGAGAAAGCTAAAACTTACTGTCATGATGAAGCGAGAGCTGGTCGCTGTTCGAGAGGTTTTTTCGAGTCCCTAAAGAGTTATGCCGCTTAGGGCGAGGAGTCGGCTCTGTCCGGCCAAGGCGTGGATAGCGCCCCGAACTCGGTCTTCCGAATACCAGGGGCTTCGCCAAAATTTAAAATTATAGAATTATATGGCTAAGTGAGAGTGTTCACGCGTTATAGTCCGATTGCCCTGTTCGTTGGGCTGAGCGCCTCCCTCGAAGGACCCAAACATGGGAAAAAGAGCGCTCAGGTTTATCCCCGAACACCCCAGCACTAGCGGCATGGGGGCAGAAGCCGACGACTCGCCATCTCTCATAATTGATAAACAACCGCACAAAAGGTAATATTTTAAATTCAAACAGCATTGCTCAGTGCATATGAACAAGTTTTCAGTGCACAAGACAAGACGAGCGAGTTTTACTCAAAAATTACATCCCTAGAACATTCATCTGCCACAAGGCGGGCACCCTTCAGAACATCCTTATAGTAATTCTCAGGCTTGCGATGCTCTTTCCCCGGCGGTGGCCCGTCCTTCAAAAGCTTCTCAGCATCCAGCTTGCCCCAGTGCACCTTAGCACGGGCAAGGGCCCTACGGGCACCTTCAATGTAGACGGAGCGCTTGATGACTTCGAGCCTTGGAAAGGCCTCCACCAGTTGTCGCACCAGCCCGAAATAGCTCCCATGCAGAGCCTCTCCAGGCCACAGCCGAACTAGGAGGCCCTGCATGGCCTGTTCGGCTGCCTTGTGGAGCTCGACCAGTTGCTTCAGCTGGTCACTCAGGGGCACGGGGTGTCCGGCCTCAGCATACTGAGACCAGAACACCTTCTCTGTCGAGCTCCCCTCCTCGGCTTGATAGAATGCGGCGGCATCGGACACACTCCGGGGAAGATCTGCGAACGCTCCTGGAGAGCTTCGGATTCGGGTAAGTAACAAGTAACTCATGTTTATATGTTTGCTTTGCATAAAGAATGCCTTACCTGCCGCTATCTTCTTCACCTCATCCAATTCCTGGAGGGCTTCTAGGATTCGGTCTTGGCAGACTCGGCATTTTCAATAGCCGCCGTGAGCTCGGACGCTCGTGTCTTCGAGTCAAGCTCCAAACTCTCATGTTTCTTCATGAGAACCTGGAGCTCTTGCCGCACCTTGCCAACCTCGGCCTCATACTTCTCCCGCTCGGTTCGCTCCGCGGCCGCACTCTTCTCGGCCTCGAGCAGCGCTTGCTTAAGGGTCGCCACCTCCGACATGGCCCCTACAATAGCCATGTTAATCCTGTCATTTTTTGCAATTGCACCTTTTTTATACATATTCAAACAAGGTATTTCTTACCTTCCTTCTCCTCGAGCTGCTTCCTAGCACGCCCGAGCTCTTCCTCGGACTTCTCGAGGCTCTGCTTCAGTGTGTCCACTTCCGCAGTCAGTACGGCGGACGCCAGCAGAGAAGCCTGCATACGCATATTGACTCATTTTGTTAGACTCCTACGAATTCTTTGATCCTCTATTCGGCTTTTCTTCCCGAACGCCCAATAGAGCATCAGGGGCTACTGTCTATGTAGTAATATTATTTACACATTATTTACTTACCTCAAAGCCTGTCAAAAGGCTAGTACAAGCTTCAGTCAGTCCACTCTTGGCGGACTGAACCTTCTGGACCACCGCACTTATAATAGTGTGGTGCCCCTCGTCGATGGAGGCGCCTTCGAGCACCTCCAACAGATTGTCCGGCGCCCCCAGTTGGACGGGGGTAACCGGCACGGTAGTCTTGCTCCTCTTGGAAGGAGGTCGCCCGCCGGACTCTGGAACCTTTGAAAGTTCCGGAGCAGTGTCCGGCCTTGAGCCGGACTTGGAGCCCTGGGGGGTTTCATCCCCTTTACTCCTGGAGTCCGGGAGGTCACCTTGCGGCGCCTCTAGGACCACCTCCTCCCTGCTTGGAACCTGTTGGGACAACACCTCAGTGTCGTCCGTAGGGTGGGGGGAGGAAGCTGTCGGAAGCGAGTTCACAACCGACGAGTCCAGTGAGCCGCTCGACGATGCGTCGAGCCGGTCTTTGGGTGGACTGCATAAACATATTCGACATGAGGGAAAGCTGTGCAATAGACGAATTACTCCGGTATCCGGATACTTACGATTTCGCCAGGGGCTTGGCCCTGGGATGCCACTCCTCTCCGCCGTCGTCGGTGTCGGTGGAGCAGTCCGGAGGAAGGGTTTTTCCCTTCTTGGACCCTCCAGCCACCCCAGAGAGGGCGGCCTTCCTTTTCTTCTCTCCTCCCGCTGGAGGGGGAGAGGTTTCTTCTTCTTCCTCCTCGTCTTCACGAGAGGAATGCGCTTCAAAACCGCTGGATGATGAATCCGACACCTCCTGGCACCGGGCACTCTTTCGAGTCCCTGTGGCACTTTTCTGCTAGAATCAGCAGCTTCGCCAAGCGAGCGTCTGCTAGGCCTTCGGGCAGAGGAGCCGGACAGTTGATCTGTCCGGACGTCACCTGCCAATCCTGTCAAAGGTAAGGGAGCTTAGATCCCACATGGAGTCAAACTATGATAACCTAATATCCTGTAAAAGTAAAAATAACAGCTTACCGCGTGAGCGTGACGCTGCGTACTGAATCCGCGATCCTCAGTAGCAGATGCGGGGGCCTCGGCGCCCTTGAAAAGTACACTCTAGGCATCTTCGTATGTCGTGTCGAAGAGCCTGTTCAGAGTTCGGTGCTGCGCTGGGTCGAACTCCCACAGGTTGAAAGTCCGTTGTTGACATGGGAGGATCAGGCGGATGAGCATAACCTGGACTACGTTGACAAGTTTGAGCTTCTTGTCCAGTAGGGTCTGGATGCATGTTTGGAGTCTGGTCAGCTCTCCTTTTTTACCCCACGACAGGCCCGTCTCCTTCCAGGAGGTCAGCCGCGTAGGGGGTCCGGATCGAAACTCGGGGGCTGCGACCCATCCGGGGTCGCACGGCTCGGTGATATAAAACCACCACGATTGCCACCCCTTCAGGGTCTCCACAAAAGAGCCCTCAAGCCATAGGACGTTGGTCGTCTTGCCCACCATGGCACCTCCGCACTCCGCCTGGTTGCCGCGCACCACCTTTGGCTTGACATTGAAAGTCTTGAGCCATAGGCCGAAATGGGGGCGGATGCGGAGGAAAGCCTCGCACACGACGATAAACACCAAGATGTTGAGGACGAAGTTCGAGGCCAGATCGTGGAAATCCAGGCCATAGTAGAACACGAGCCCCCGGAAAAATGGGTGGACAGGGAAGCCAAGTCCGCGAAGGAAATGGGGGAGGAACACCACCCTCTCATGGGGCCTAGGGGTGGGGATGAGCTGCCCCTTTTCGGGAAGCCAGTGCGCGATGTCGTTAGACATGTATCCGGCCTTCCTCAGCTTTTTGATGTGTCCCTCCGTGATGGAGGAGACAATCCACTTGCCTCCCGCTCCGAACATGACTGGAGAAGGTTGAGGTGGGAGTGCAGACTTGGGCGCTGGAGCTCCAGTGCACAAGGATGGATAGGCAAAGGAGGAAGAAGGCGTAGGTGAAAAGGTGGATCCTTATCCCCTTATATGGGTGGACGCAACTACGTGTCCCCACCAGCCTGGTAAAATTCGCTTATCTCCAAGCGCCTTAATCAATGGCGCGGTTGGGTTACCCACGCCCGTATTGATGAGAATCCCGGAATAAGGGGACATGATCTCTGCTTTGACAAGACGTGCCAAGGAAACCGCATCGCATAACGCGCTGAGGTGGGATAATGAAACGACTCGGATAAAGGCTTGGCAGTGGTGTGTCACGCTACAGAATACGTCAGCAGATTAGATTGGTGTAAATATTATTCTCTCTATGGCAATATGTGGAAACTTATTTTGCAGAGTCGGACATTATCTTTATGTTCAAAATCTTCTATGAAGTACTTGGAGGAGGAACCCGCCTTACAATGCCGAAGACAATCTGCGCGCCGGACTCGTCGTCATTGAAGCCTGGTTCAGGGGCTACTGAGGGAGTCCTAGATTAGGGGGTGTTTGGATAGCCGGACTATACCTTCAGCCGGACTCCTGGACTATGAAGATACAAGATTGAAGACTTCGTCCCGTGTCCGGAAAGGACTTTCCTTGGCGTGGAAGTCAATCTTGGCGATACGGATATTCAGATCTCCTACCATTGTAACCGACTCTACGTAACCCTAACCCTATCCGGTGTCTATATAAACCGGAGGGTTTTAGTCCGTAGGACAACATACACATCAACAATCATACCATAGGCTAAATTCTAGGGTTTAGCCTCTCTAATCTCGTGGTAGATCTACTCTTGTACTACCCATATCATCAATATTAATCAAGCAGGACGTAGGGTTTTACCTCCATCGAGAGGGCCCAAACCTGGGTAAAACTTCGTGTCCCTTGCCTCCTGTTACCATCCGGCCCAGACGCATAGTTCGGGACCCCCTACCTGAGATACGCCGGTTTTGACACCGACAGTGCTCCTTGAGCTGTATCTGTTGGCAGGGGGAGACTAGGCCAGCTCTCTCCCTTCTCTAAGGTCTGGTCTAGTTCTAATGGATCGGAACCATTTGCATGGGTGCCCTGGGGGTTTATATAGGCCTACCCCCCAGGGGTACAATGGTAAACCGATTGGGCGTAGGGCCCAGCCGTCAGTCTCTTCACCTGCCGGCTTCTCTGCCGACTTCTGGGGCCCGCCGGCTGGTCTGGTACGGAGCCGACAGGCCGTAGCCGTCGCTTGCGGGTCTTGCCGGTTGCCGATTACTGTAGCCGTGCCTCTAATGACACAGGCTTGGTCATGGGGTCATGGCTACAGCCCTGCCACCTGGCGGACGATTACTGTAGCCACTCCCCGTCTCGTCTGGTTAATGGCGCGTGGGACCTGTGGGAGGGGCAGGCCGACTTCCGGGGGCCGGCTCCCTTCGGGTTCGACTGGCAACGCTCTTGCCGTCTTCTGGACTCTCACTGGCCGGTAGGGCCCATCGTCCATGGACCGTACCGACAGGCCGTCGTGGGTGCAGGACTCCGCCTACTGTTGCTGATGTCAGGGATGGCATGGCAACAGTGCCTCGCCGGACGGAGTTCTCCGCTGGTACAGCGCACTGTGGCCTAGCCATCCCATGTAAAGGGGAGGGAGTGGGCTTTACTGTGGCCACTCCCGTCCCATCCCCCCTTATGAGGGCATGGGCTTTGTTGGTGTCGTGGACTGACTCCCCGTGGACGGCTTCTCTGGGAGCCGCCAGGCAGGAGTCGGCCCGTCTTGACCTCGCCTCCAGTACTCGGCCGCATGCGGGCAGTCGGCTATTCCTTTAGCCGGCCTCTGGGAGGCGGCTCTCCATCCTGGTGTCTTGAGGAGCGCAGTCAGCCCCGATGTCTTGAAAGGTTCTGGGCCTCAGGTTAGCCTACCCATGGCCCATTACTCCGACAAGGCCGTTAACAGGCTTTCCATGGGCCGGCCCACCATCTTTTGACCAAGTCAAATGGGCCGGCCTTTTCATAGGAATAGACCACTATTGGGCCGTGCCACGTGTCGACGTATCATAGGCGCCTTCTGTCCAGTGAGTGGATGACATCTGTCCCAATGATGAGCCGACACGTGTTTCCTCTAGCCAATGATGATTTTACACGTGGAAAATCCCCATTGGTCGGGGATGTTAACGGGTTATCGGATCCAAAACCCGACCCGATAGCTTAACGGCATTCCATTATGGTGGATGCCACGTGTCAGTCACCCTTGACGAAAGCACTTCTGTGGCGCGCGATTTATTGTCATGGAAGTGGACACTTCCGTGATGATTATTTTGGTAATGTCATGGAACACTTCTACGACAGCACAGGTATGACTATCTTGATTCTGTCATAAATTTGACATGGATGTACATGCGTGACAAAAAAAGTGACCTACTGTGACAAACACGTATCATCATGGAAGTGTATTTTTTTGTAGTGATGATTCCATAATGGGGCACCTTAGGGGAGGTGACTCATAGAATTATTCCCTTAAGTGGAAAGAAAGATTAGTTTTAATATACAGATCATTGAGACTCTCTAAACCAACCTAGGGAAAATCACAAACAATCGTTTATAGGAGTTCAGAGAATTGGCATACCTAGTTTGGAGAGAGAACTAGAGTTATAAGACAACTCAGCAAACGGAAAGCACATTCCAGATGATGTCGAGGATATAACCCAGTGGCTGAGCTTGCTCTCAAGAACTTGAGCATTTCCTTACTCATCAAGGTCTTACCATCATCCGTGTCGAGGATCCTGGCAACACATCATACTACCATGATGAATAGTGATGGACAATGCAGATGCAAAGGAAGACAACACTTTCTCAGATTTGTCCTTAGAAATGCCAAGGAACAAAACATGGATGATCGACCGACAGACATTTAGCACTCTACTTCTAATGTTCTCCTTGATGTTCTAGCCACCATGGTTATGCTTAAAACTTCAACATGGCCATCAAGTAAAGGTCGGACTTCGGGAGCACAAACATCCATAGGGATCAACTTGTGGAATCAGTCGTACCAAATCCTCATGGAGAAAATGGTCAAGTGGCTTAATCAAGAAGCTACAATAATAGATCTTGGAAGAATTCCAACCATCATATCTGCCTGAGATTCAGATCTGGTTGGTAACATGATATTTCAGACATCATGTCTGAAAAGGAAAGGTTGCAACACAAATCGACAAGATGGCGTTGCGAGATTCTCGGGAAATGAACTACGATAGCAAGCTCCAAACATAAGTTGGTTTTGCTACACACATGTGAACACGCTGTCGCGGACAAGCATGACCACATAGTAGTCTCAAAACTAAAACACTACCGAGTTCTGGCTGGGGACCATAATTGATGATATCGAAGTCTCTGCGTGGAAGTCCAAAGGATTAACACTTTAGAACAGACTCCTTTATCTTGAACAAATCAATCAGTGGCTTGGCGTGCTAGGGAATACATATGGAATGAAGATGATCAGTCTATCAAACAATAGAATACTTCGCACATGCATGACTGACTTGGGATGATTCCAGAGGAAGCAAAAACAAACTTTCTCAAATTCACGGCAGCAACTTGCATCAAATGCACGTGAATCAAAGGAATTCACTTCTTTCATCCAAACATAGGCTTGATGAATGAAACACGAAGATAATGCTTACAGAAGTTTCCAACACTAGCTTGATGTCCAATATGAATCATGGTAGAGACAAAGTGTTGTTGATGGGCTCAATAGCAACTCATCGGAATTTCCATATCACTGGATTTCCACCATTATGTGAACACGGTGATAGCATTGGTCAAACCAAAAGATGTAATGGTGTATGCTCGAGGGATCAACCACGAGTAAGACAACATTACGAACATCGTTGGTTCTAATTTGATTTGATGATAGCCCATACTCAAATCAAAGGGTTGGTTAAGACAATAAATCCAACAACTGAACACAGAGGTCAATCGATGAAGATATCATCTTTCTTCAACACACACACACACACACACACACAGAAATATCCCTTTGGAATGAACTAAGTCGGACAAGCTATTATCTTCCAACTCTCCAAGTTGTTGTTTGGCTTAACCAACTAGCTCAGGGGTATCCAACATGGATTCTTAGAGAAGGAGTGGTTTATTGGAAAACCAACTTGATCACGAACTCAACATATCGGTCAGGGGACAACCTGGTGATACTTCCAAGAAGATATTTGGAAAATCACGAACCATCGACATGTTATTAAGATCTAGAACAATCTTGCTTTTGAGGCAAGTTGATGTGATCAACTAAGCAAGGGGTTGACACGATCATAACTCATTAATTGAAGAGCGCACCAAGAAATATGGACTAGTAGCACGATCAATCTTAGAATGGTGATCCAATAACCAACACGCTAAAAAAATGAAGTTATTGTCCATTAACTACCATGCAACGGGGTTGCTAGGAGTATTGATTTCACGCATCATGCTTCATTTGTCGGTATTCTGGTTGCAACAACACAGAACCGAGGAATGAATAATGATGGCAGGAAGTATCATTAAATCAAGAATTCATAAGAGGTGGTGCAATTCTCATGACATTCTTGACATAAGATGGTAATACTCCATGGTGGAACAGAACAAAAGCTGGATCGGCATTTTGATCTGCGGGATACAACTACTTTGACCCAATCCTAGAAATGGATGAGGTACTGGAGTTTGTTTCTCCTAGTCATTCTGAACTAGAACGGCTTGACGGGCCACAAGAATAATAGGCATAGATGAACACGAATGCACAACTATTCCTGACTATCAATTGATAGGCTAGGGTCGGAATACAGCTGGGGAGGGTCAACTCAAGGAACATATAACTTTCTGAGTTATGGATGCATAGATTAGTATGTTGAACCAAGTTCAACGGGTTTCATCCAGATAATCCATGCAGAGAGGTAGGACTGGCAGAGTCACAATTACGAAGGGATAACTCATCAAGAGTACTCTGATTGTGATCTTTCAGTTCAACGAGGAACTTCTGCCATAAGTAGTTCATGGTATTTGGAAGAAGGATATACCACGACACTTGAGGACTGTCGCAAGGTTTCTAATATCTTAAAGGAGCTAGCAAACACTATCAACATGAAGTAAAGCGAATCTTGGGTCAAAAACCCAGGAGTAGAATACCTACTACTAAACGGCATCACGGGATGCTTTTGAGAATGACGGCCAAAATCATCACGTTGGGAACACTAATCATGGCTAGATTACTAGGTGGTTCTGTAAGACACCTAGGGTCATAATAATAGCTCCAACATATATGTCGAGGTAATGGAATACCTCAACTCAGCAATTAGTGTGGTTAATCTGGCCCAAAGGAACATCGAGAACGGAAAGAAGGGATTTGCAAATGCATCAGACTATTTAGAAACCTGGGATGACTCAGACAGCATAACGGCTGTAAATTCTCAAAAATATTTGAGACATCCTGCAAACTGGTGGCATAACCACTTAACATCGTAATATCAAGGCTCTGAGATCAACTGTCATCACACGGAGGTAGTAGAAACTAAATTGAGACTTGAATCAATCAATCCTATGAGTCTACGGATTAGTAACACGTGAACCTGATAGAAAGATGAGAAGCCTAGTTCTTAACCCCGTAGGAAAAATAAGATGACTCGGATCAGAAGGGCATAAGGTAAAGGAGTAAAAAGAGCCTTACGTTCCCATCCACAATCAATTCCTTTATATAACTAAAGAATTTCTAGACTCTACTTCGACCAGTTTGGCTTGGTAATCCTACAGGCAGTCAGGCTCTGATACCAAAACTGTCAGGACCCCGATCCCAAGCCACATTGATCTACCATGTAACATATCATATCACTTTGCGGCCTCACGCACGGTATCCCCAGGGTGCCACCTTACCTGGCCCGGGACCGTTTGCGCCTTTTGGCTCACGTATATGATAGTGTCGCTAGCATCCATATGACAGAGAACCCGAGCCGACATGACTAGTCGTGAACCCAAAGTAGCACTAACTTACAGGGACAGGCATAGATGACCCAGCAATGAACGTGTCGGTCATCAGCGAGTGAATTCGGGCTGTAGCAAATGGGCTAGCAGGACTCCGGGAATCCGGGCTGTAGCAGGCTAACAGGACTCCGAAAGACATCGTGTGACATTTCCCCAAAGGGACAGACACATGATCGAAGAAGGACACATGTCAGCCAGTCTAAGTGTTCCGGAGCAGTAGCAACTGGGCTAACAGGACTCCGCTAAACCGGGCTGTAGCAGACTACCATGGCTCAGTGGAAGCACTAGACTACATTTCCCCATAAGAGAGGCTTCCCAGGATAGACAACTAGGTTGTTGGATCCCACACATACCAAGAATTTCAATCATACACACAATACGCTCGATATGTATAAATACAACATGGCATCACAACAAAACTCTACGACTCAAAGTATTTATTCATTAGGCTCTGAGGAGCCAAGTATTACAAACATGGGTCTCATGACCCAACATATAGAGAATACAAGCAACAAGCGGAAGCATAAACATGTCTGAGTACAGACAACTACAAATAAAAAATGCTGAGAAGCCTGACTATCTACAAGACCGTCCCAAAGGTACAAGATCGTAGCTGAGGTAACAAGCTAAACATCGAAGTCCATGCGGCACTACTAGTGAGACTGAAGTCTCTCTGCAAAACATAAATTATGCAAACGTGAGTACAAATGTACCCAGCAAGACTTACATCAAAACTATCTACATATGCATCAGTGTCAACAAGGGGGTGGTGGAGTTTAACTGCAGCAAGCTAGCTTTGACTCGGTGGCTATCCTAAACTACGACTGCAAGTAACTCTTTTGAGGTGGCGCACACGAGTCCACATATTCACCATACCAATACAACACTATGGATCCGCTCCCGTCTCCCTACAAGAACGCCATCTCCATAGCACTCACGCTTATCTTGCCATTTTAGAGTATCCACTTTCACTTGTCTATGAACTGTATAGGCAACCCAGAAGTCCTTTACCACGGATGCAGCTATTCGAATAGATGATGTTAACCCTGCAGGGGTGTACTTCTTCACACACGCTCTTGCCACTTACCACCATGTACACGTCGTGTATCTCAGCAACCTTCAAGCAGAAACCTGGCGAGGGAGTCGGCCACGACTTGACTAATCACACAAGTCTCTAGTCCAGGTTTATATCCTATTCGGGTTCCATCCACAAGGAGATCCCGCTGGGGTGTCGCTCATGGCCCCAAACGATGAGAGCAGGGTTCCCAACACCAAATGGGCGTCTCGGTACACCGTGCCTCATGTCTCTACCTCATCATAGCCCACCCCTAGGGTCAGCATTATGCATGGCCCCCAACAAATATCCTATAAACACCAGAAACTAGTTGCAACTCCTGGACAGAGATCAAGGCGATTAATAAGTCGAGAGGGGCACTGAAGCATTCTAATGCGTGGTAGTAGTTGTTCAGGGATCACAAACACAGAACTCAGTTCCTGAGGACGGTTTCAATGAGACAACCCACCATGTACTCGTACATGGCCTCTCACCGCTACCTTTACCAAATCATGTTCACACACTTAGCTCTCAGCAGTAGGACATGTTCACAACTTTCCAATTCATCCCCGATGAATCAGACCCGACTCAACTCTAAGCAGTAGCAGGCATGACAACAAGCATGAATGAGTAGGCACATCAGGACTCAAACAACTCCTACTCATGCTAGTGGGTTTCATCTATTTACTATGGCAATGACAGGTCATGCAGAGGAAAGGGGTTCAACTACCGCATCATGTAATAGTTGAAGCGTTGTTGTCCTAATGCAGTAAAAGAGAGCACAAGCGAGAGAGTGGGATTGTATTGGAATGAACAAGGGGGTTTTGCTTGCCTGGCACTTCTGAAGATAGTATAACTCTTCATCGGTGTCATTGATCTCATCGTCGGAACCACGTCTACTGAGAGGGGACAAGTACCGGCAATAGAGAAGGAACACAATCAATGCAATGCAACAATATGATGCATGATCATGACATGGAAATATGTTGTGGTTTGAGCTAATGCAACTATAACCAGATGGGTTTGGGTCATTTTGAACCAAACGTTCAACCCCAAACTCAAACTATGAATTCAAATAGTGCATTATCATGTTTTGAACTAAACGGCGGGGTTAAGTTGTTTAAACATCCATGAAACCAGTACAGATGGATAGATTGGATTTTTCTGATCATTTTTCATATATAATTTGTTTGATTTGGAGTTAGGGTTGAATTACTTTGAATTTTAGAAGTTTTGGATATTTTCTAAAATAAATAAATCATCTTTGATTTATTTAAAATCCCAGAAAATATTTACTGCGTCAGCATTATGTCAGTGTGATGTCAGCAAGTCAACAGGCCGGTCCAGGTCAAACCTGACCAGTGGGGCCCACTGGTAATTGACTCAGGATAGGTTAATGTCACACACAGGTGGGGTCGGGTCAATAGGAGACGTGGCTAGGTCAAACTCACCCGTGGGGCCCGTGTGGTTTGTTAAACCTAAACAGAAACTAAACCAGGTTAACTAAGGCATGGGGCCCATGTGTTAGTGGGTCAGGGGGTAATTAAGCTGGGTATTAAAACCTAATGACGGTGCCACGCCATTACTACCGGCGTGTGAACACCGACGACCAAATCCGCGGTGGAGGGCATCGGGATTCCTCTACAGGGTTCGATTTGGCACGCGAGGAGCATCTATGGGGAGCTAGCGGAGTGGCGCATCCAGTGGTGGAGGTGGATGGAGCTGGGGTGGCCTGCAGAGGCACCGGTGACGAGCTTTGCGGCGACCGGAGCTCGGGAGCGCGCGGGGATGGCGTTGCGATGGGTAATCGAGTGAGGCGAAGAGCTATCGGGGCGCTACACATTGCGGGGAGCAGGTTGTGCACGCTAGGGTGACCGTTTGGTCAACAAGCTCAGGCGGTAGCGGCTACGGGGCGGCAGTGGGGCGGCGTCTATGGCTCGAAATCAAAGGGGAGGAAGGAGGGGAAAGACGCATGTGCTCACGGTGAGGATGATGAGCAGGTCAGTGGGCTCGGGGGAGGCTTGGAGGAGATGGCACGATCGTGGCGATCTCGGCTTCCCGAGGTTGAAGACGATGACGGGGAGAGCGTTCGGGGGCGTCCGGCGTTGCGTGAGTCATCGAGGAGGCGTATACGATGGAGGCGGAGCTCGTGGGCACGTTAGAGGGGTGAGGGGGTGGCTCTGGGCACGGTGGCAGCGAACGGCTGCGACAAAATCGCTCGGTGGAGCTCAATAGAGAGGGATAGAGGAGGGGATGAGGACGAGGGAGCGAGCGAGAGGGACCAGGGGTGCGTGGCGACGTCCTAGACATCGAGGCAGCTGCGGGAAGCATGAGGTGGCCAGGCGCGTGGGCGCGCACGGCGGGCACACGCCCTCGTGCTCACTGGCACAAGGAAGAAGACGCCCCTGTCCCTGGCTAGGCCAGGAACAGTGCTGGGCCGCCTGGGCTGGACAGGTGGGCTGCGCAGATGAGGCCAGGTAAGTCTCTCTCTCTCTCTCTCTTTTATTTCATGTTTTCTATTTCTTCTGCAGCTTTTAGGGCTTTATTAAAAATACTTAGGCACACTCAAAAATCATGAAACTTTCTCAAGCCCACTGTTTGGAATATATCCAACAGTGAACATTTAAGTTTATGATTATTTGGACATTTAAAATATTTAGTAGCATTTAAATGTCCAAATGCAAATAACATATGATTTAATCCAGTGACCCAAAGTTGTCCTAGAAAAGTATTTTGGTAACCCAAGTTGGATTAAGTGGTGTTGGGGGTTTCTACCATCCCCATTTCAACTTTCTGGGAGATAGTAAACATGATGCAACACCAGAATCTAGCACTAGCCATTACCGGAACTAGGGATGTGACACATATCCGCAATGTTGTTTTAGGACAATCGTTATGTCGGATTTCGGGTTCCGGCAGACCCTTAAGGTTCGAACACTGGGTGCGCGCGGAAATCTCACCTTCAACCTCTCTATCTAAATGGGATCTAAACTACTAAAAGAACTACACGAAAGACACAAGATTTATACTGGTTCGGGCCACCGATCTGGTGTAATACCCTACTCCAGTGTGTGGTGGATGGATTGCCTCCTGGGCTGGTGAGGATGAACAATACAAGGAAGAACAGCCTCGCGAGGGTCTGTTCTAGGCTGTGGTGATGAACTGCTATGAAGGGTTCAGTCACCCTCTTTCTCTCTTTCTCTCTACTTGTGAACCAAACGAACCAACTGACCCCCCCTTGCTATGTGGGTGGCTAGTCCTATTTATAGAGGCCCTGGTCCTCTCCCCAAATATTGAGCGGGAAGGGATCCAACAATGGCGGGCTAATTCGAAGGGGGACAACGAGTACATCTATCCTGACAAAAGCAGTCTTCGCCTGCCAAAGGCTCTGGGTGATGACGCCGCGCTGGGCTCCATGGTGACCTCCATCTCGTAGTCCTCCTGGCCTTGGTCTCGTTGCACCGAAGTGGCAACCTTTGCCTGATGCCTCGGTACTCCGCTGATACGCTTGCCCCCTTTGCACCAAAGAGGAAAGAGGGACGCTACGCGCGCTGGCACCCGCCTGGTGCCCCGTGTCGTCATGGCTTGCATCATGGGCACCTCGCGAGGTACCCCGCCTTGAACTCTCCGCCTCCTTGCGAGCCAGCCTGACGAGGCTGTGTCTGAGGATGCGCCGTGTCGTCCGCCTCGGGAGGCTTGGCCCCTCGCGAGGGTCTTGAGCCTCGTGTTGATGAAGATGGGCCGTGCTGGGCCCCCACTTGAGCCACGCCGCAAGCCGCAGACAGGCAAGTCTGGGGACCCCGTTCCCAGAACACCGACAGTAGCCCCCGGGCCCAAGGCATGCATGGACTTGGCCGTGCCGAGAGGCGAAAGGGCAAGGGCGATGCGCCGCGGGCCCTAACAGCCTGCTTCCTTGGACGCCGCATGGCGGTTGATTGGACGTGGCGCCTCCTCTTCCGCACGACGCCTTGGCGATCGTGCGAGTTGGACAAGTCCCTGCATGCAGAACGTGTTATGATTACCTAAGATCGTGGAGACCGGCGGTTGGCCTTCGCCGGCTATAAGTACGGCACCGCTCGTGCCCGTCAAGTCCATCTTCTCTTGCTCTCTCCTGCGCCTCAGTTCTTGCTCCGTCTTGGTGTGATGGCTCCATCGAGGAGGTACTCGGCCGCAGAGAAGGGGAAGGCCCTCCAGGTCGGTCCTGCCTCTCCCCCATCCAAGCGTGGTCGTGGGCGCCCCCGGAAGCACCCGGTGGCCGCCCCGGTAGTTCCCAGCGGCCGTGGGGGGGGGGGGGCTCCCAGCGCGGAGGCGGGCAAGCCACCGCAGCCGGAGGGTGCGCCTGGGTTGCGCGCTCCCCCAGGCCGCGCTTTCGCGCCGGGCAAGCGCCGCCAGAATTCGTCGTTTGGTCGGCGGAGCCAGCTTGCGCCCGGCTCCCGCTCCCTCGCTTCCTCCTTGGCGAACTCCCGGCCGGCGCTCCTGGCGGCCTCTGGCTCCAGGCGGAGGGCTGCTGCAGCAGGTCCTCGTGGGTCGCGCTGGAGGTCTTCGCCAGCGGGGGCTTGGTCTTCACTCGCGGCTGGCAGGCGTTTGCCCGCGCTTGCGGCCTGGAGCGTCGATGCACTCTGCACTTCAGGTTCGATGGCGACACCACCCTCTACGTGAGGGTGCTTGGGGAAGATGGTCGCCGCGCTGGGTGCTGCCCTGAGGACGGTGACCGCGTCCGCGGGCCCCGCTCCGATGGTGATGGGGGAGATAGCGCCCGAGCGGGCGGCGGCGTCAGCGACTCCCCCAGCCTCGTCAGCTCTTCCTCAAGCGACTCCTCCAGTGGTGGCAGCAGTCCTCCCCCGCGCCGTCGGATCTGCCTAGGAGGTGGTGGTTCGTCCGCCCGCCGTCGTGCCCCGGCGCAGCGCGAGAGGGGATCCGCCTGAGGCCCCGGGGCAGCCCGTGTCGCCGCCGTGGGCCGATGCGGGAGGGGCGGCACCAGGCTCGTCTTTTTCCTTTCTCTTTTGTTCCCTGTGTAAGACAGAACAGTTGCATGGAGCCCCCTGGGGGCGTGTTGGGAAATGTTTCCGCTTCAGCTATTACCTTGATCTCATTTTTTTACTTCCTGATTTCACGCATGTGCGTAGATAGCTTTCGACCCCTGCTGGGGAGTGGGGCAACTGACCCAGGCCCTGTGCGCGCGTCGTGGTACCCGAGGGGCACGGACAAGGAGGGGTGCTCCTGTAATGCGCCAGGGCCGTGAAATCCTCCTGGGGCTAGGGCAGAAACCCTCGTGAGGGTGCCTGAGCACCATCCCTCGCGAGGTTGTTCACGAGAGAAACCAAAGCGAGGGGCGAAAATCGACGAACCATAAATCAGCAACAGCGATAACTCCAATAAGACTCCAAATGCAAACGAACACGTCAACTGCGAAAAGCAAATGGGAAAGCCGCGTCCGGCACCTAATCTAGTCTTCGACGTCTTCTCACCAGCACAAAGCTAAGTGCTGCCACTGGGCGTGGGAGGGAGCCCCAGGGCCTGAGGCCGGCGCTCCTGAGACTCTGGGGCATGTACAGCCCCACTCATTATTACGTGAGAGTGTCACGGGGCGCCTTGCTTCATAGGCTCCGGGCCTTTCCAAAACGCGATAGCTTCACAGGCACTCGCCTTGCTTCACAGGCTCCGAGCCTTTCCAAAACGCGATAGCTTCACAGGCACTCGCCTTGCTTCACAGGCTCTGGGCCTTTCCAAAAGGCGATAGCTTCACAGGCACTCGCCTTGCTTCACAGGCTCTGGGCCTTTCCAAAACGCGATAGCTTCACAGGCACTCGCCTTGCTTCACAGGCTCCGGGCCTTTCCAAAACGCGATAGCTTCACAGGCACTTGCCTTGCTTCACAGGCTCTGGGCCTTTCCAAAATGCGATAGCTTCATAGGCACTCGCCTTGCTTCACAGGCTCTGGGCCTTTCCAAAACGCGATAGCTTCACAGGCACTCGCCTTGCTTCACAGGCTCTGGGCCTTTCCAAAACACGATAGCTTCATAGGCACTCGCCTTGCTTCACAGGCTTTGGGCCTTTCCAAAACGCGATAGCTTCACAGGCACTCGCCTTGCTTCACAGGATCTGGGCCTTTTCAGGGGTAGAACCTCCGGAGGTGCTGGATGTTCCACGCATTCTAGATTGGCACTCCCTCCTGAGTCTCCAAGCGCGCGGAGCCGGGCCTGGAAACATGAACAACCTTGAACGGGCCCTCCCACATGGGAGAGAGCTTGTGCAACCCCTCCCTGGAGAGAACCCGCCTGAGCACGAGGTCTCCTACCTCGAGAGTCCTGGGGCGGATGTTGCGGCAGTGATATCGCCGCAGCGCCTGCTGATACCTCGCCGCTCGCAGCGCGGCTTCCCGTCATTGTTCCTCCCCCAACACAAGGTCCGTCCCCCGCATGGCGTCCTGCTGCGCCTCGTCGAATGCCAGGACCCGCGCGGAGCGACGTCTGACCTCGTGAGGGAGGACAGCCTCCGCTCCATAGACCAGGAAGAATGGGGTCTCCCCAGTTGGCTTGGTCGCGGTGGTGCAGATGGACCACAGCACGGATTGAAGCTCGTCGTACCAACCTCGGCTGCAGGCCTCCAGCTTCTTCTTGAACGTCCTGGTCTTGAGGCCTCTCAGGACCTCCGCGTTGGCCCGTTCGGCCTGGTCGTTGCTTTGTGGGTGCGCCACGGAAGCGTAGCATATCTGCATTCCAAGGTTAGCACAGTATGTTTTGAAGAGGTTACTGGTGAACTGCGAACCGTTGTCTATGATGATGCGGTTCGGCACCCCGAACCGGCTCACGATGCCCCTGATGAACTTGACCACGGAGCCCGCGGGGATGGTGCGGACGGCCTCCACTTCAGCCCACTTGGTGAACTTGTCCACGGCGATGTAGAGGTACCGGTAGCCCCCTGGCACCCAAGGAAACGGGCCCAGGATGTCCAGCCCCCAGACTGCGAACGTCCATGAAAGGGGTATAGTCTACAGGCCTCCGGCCGACTGATGGATTTGCTTGGCGTGGAACTGGCAGGCCTCACAAGCTTTCACCAGCTCTACGGCATCATTGAGTGCGGTAGGCCAATAAAACCCGCTGCAGAACGCCTTGCCGACGAGGGTCCGCCATGATGAGTGGTGCCCGCAGTCTCCAGCGTGTATGTCCTCCAGTAGTTCCTTTCCTTGCTCCCTGGAAATGCAGCGCAGGGATACATCATTCGGTTGCTTTCGGTAGAGCTCTCCATCCTTGATGCAGTACGCCGTGGCCTGCCGCGCCACACGCTCCGCGTCCTCCTCCTTATCCGGCAAGGTCCCTTGAGTTAAGTAGCTCCGGAGCTCCGTGATCCAGCACCCCTCCTGAGGTTCCACCGTCAGGAGCAGGCGTGCTCCCTAGGCCGGGCCACAGACCGGGGCTCCTGAGGCAGGTGGCTGGGGGAGCTCCTCCCGAGGTTGAGCCGTGTTTGACAGCGATGGCAAGGCTGAGGGCTTGAAGAGCCGCTCCTCGAAGACACCAGGCTCCCGAGGCAACCGCCTGGATGCCCGTTTGGCGATGTCGTCGGCCTCCTGATTGGTGCCACGGGGCACATGCTGCAACTCCAACCCCCAGAACTGCTTCTCCATCCAGCGGACCTCCGCAAGGTAGGCTTCCATGTGCTCGTCTTTCGGCTCGTACACCTTGTTGGAGAAGTTCACGAGGAGCTGTGAATCGCCCTTAATAGTAAGGCGCTTCACCCGCAGGGCGGCCGCAGCCTTCAGGCCTGCTATTAGACCCTCGTATTCTGCTATGTTGTTGGAGACCTTTTCACCTCGTTGGAAGCAGAGCTGTACGGCATAGTAGAGCTTGTCCTGAGTGGGCGATATAAGCACCGCACCAGCCCCAGCACCATGCCTGGAGAATGCCCTGTCAAAGTGCATGACCCAGCCTTCTGGTGCCTCGCTCCCCGGGAAGAGGGACCGATCCTCGTCGGCCTTGAGGCCTGGTGCCTCTGTCCATTCTGCCACAAAATCTGCCAATGCTGCTCCTTTGATGACCCTGGTTGTGCTGAACTCGAGCTGAAACGCCTGCAGCTCTATGTTCCATTCAGCGACCCTTCCGGCTGAGTTAGGGCTCCTGAGCACCCTCTCCAGGGGGTGTGACGAGACGACTTTGATGGGGTGAGCCTGGAAGTAGTGACGCAGCTTGCGCGAGGCTACCAGTAGCACAAGGAGGAGCTTCTGAGGCATTGGGTACCGGGCCCTCGCGTCCCGTAGCACCGTGCTAACAAAGTAAACTGGGTGCTCGACAAGGCTGGGAGCATATGGGGTTGCTGCGCCCTCGGGAGGTAAGGGCGTCTCATGGGGCGTCCTGGCCTCGGGAGGTGAACCATCTGGTCGGGCGGCCTCTCCTGCCCCCGGTGCGTTCCTCGGCAGCTGACCCTCCTCAACTGCGGTTGCGGCCTCTGCAGTCTTTCCTTGTTCCCATTTTGTCCTACCTCGGGCTGCCGCTGCGGCCTTGACTTGGCGCTCCTCCCTAACCGCCACCAGGGTTGCGCTGGCGGAGTAGGGTGTGGCGGCGAGGTACAGCAGCAGGGGCTCCTGAGGGCGCGGAGCCACCATGACTGGGGGACTGGTCAGGTATCTCTTGAGATCTTGAAATGCCCTATTTGCTTCTTCAGTCCACTCAAAGGCCCCTTTCTTCTTCATCAGCTGGAAGAAAGGCAGCGCTCGCTCCCCCAGTTTGGAGATGAAGCGCCCTAGCGTGGTTACGCGCCCCGTGAGCTTCTGCATTTCTCTGAGGGTCTTCGGCGGGCTCATGTCCTCGACCGCTTTGACCTTCTCGGGGTTGGCCTCGATGCCACGATGGGACACGAGGAATCCCAAGAGCTTACCCGAGGGGATGCCAAACACACATTTCTCCGGGTTGAGCCACAGGTTTACTGCAACGAGGCTCGCGAAGGTCTCCTCCAGGTCTTGTATCAGGGTCTTGGCCTCTCGAGATTTTACCACAATGTCATCAACGTAGGCTTCAACATTCTTTCCGAGCTGCTGGCCCAAGGTGATGTGCATCAGTCGCTGAAAGGTTGCCCCTACGTTACGCAGCCTGAACGGCATGCATGTATAACAGTATACCCCGCACGGGGTCAAGAAGGCGGTCTTCTCAACTTCTTCCACTGCCATCTTGATCTGGTGATACCCGGAGAAGGCGTCCAGGAAGCATAGCAGGTCGCACTCCGTAGTGGAATCGACAATCTGGTTAATGCGGGGGAGCGGGAACGGATCTTGCGGGCATGCCTTGTTGAGGTTGGTGAAGTTGACACACATGTGTTCTTTCCCCCCTTCTTGGGCATAACGACAGGGTTGGCCAACCAATCCGGGTACCGGACCTCGCGAATGACCCCGGCGGCCTCTAGCTTGCGAGTCTCTTGGGCGATGAAAGCCTGCTTCTCCGTGGACTGCCGCCTGGCCTTCTGCTTCACGGGGCGCACGTTTGGGCATACGTTGAGGTGGTGCTCGATGACGCTTCTGGGGATCCCCGCCAGCTGATCCGGCTCCCAAGCAAATACCTTCTTGTTCGAACGCAGGAACTTGACCAAGGCCTCCTCCTGCTCGGGCTCAACGTTGGCGCCTATGGTGAAAGTGGCACTGGAGGACCCGTCCTCGTCGACAGGTATCTGCCGTGTCTCTGCCTTGTCCTGGGTGAACAACTGCTTTTTCTTGGCGGGCGCAGCCCCCTTGGGCTCAGGGGCCTCCGCGTTGGCGGGCCGTGCCGACGCTGCTGTCTTGAAGGCGAGCTTGAGTACTCGCAGGGCGTCCCCGGTGTCCCCGCGCACCATGAGGGTACCATTGCTCCCGGGCATCTTCATGAGGTTGTACGCTGGATGCGTGGCGGCCATGAACAGGGCCAGTGCCGGGTAGCCGAGGATGGCATTGTAAGGAAGGCTGATGGGGGCGATGTCGTAGGTGCCGAAGGTCACCGGGAGCCGGATCTGCCCCAGGGAGCCGGTTGATCCCCCCTGACGCCAGAGAAGGAGCGGCTGGGTCGCAGCCGCTCCCGGGGTATGCGGAAGAGGTTGAAAGTCTCGACCGAAAGCAAGCTGAGGCCGGCGCCGCCATCGACTAGGGTCCGGGTGACGGCCACCTGGCAGATGGTGGGGGTGCACAACAAGGGGAGCGCGCCTGAGCTGACCGGGTTGGCGGGGTGGACCTCCGAGCTGAAGGTCAGATCAACCTCGCTCGCCGCCCGGTCCGGGGGAGCCCCCTGCCGCGCGGCAGCGGTTCTAACCCGGCGGGCAAAAGGCTTGATGTGGCGATTTGTGGGCGGCGCCTGCGAGCCGCCCAGGAGGGCCGCAACGACCGGAGGCGTCAGTGTCGCGGTGCAGTTGCTCTGTCGCGTAAGCGGGTGCTGGGGTGGTGCTTGTAGCTCGTTCCCCGCCGAGCCGGTGGCGGTATTGACGGCGGGCGGTGGGGGACGACGAGAGCGCCCGCCGGCGAGGGCCGCCGGGGCAGCACGAGCCCGGCTGGCGCCGCGCATGGTTGTGGTGACCGAAGGAGGGCGGAGTGGTGGAAGACGGATCCCGGCGCATCCCCTACCTGGCGCACCAAATGTCGGATTTCGGGTTCCGGCAGATCCTTAAGGTTCGAACACTGGGGTGCGCGCGGAAATCTCACCTTCAACCTCTCTGTCTCAATGGGATCTAAACTACTAAAAGAACTGCATGAAAGACATAAGATTTATACTGGTTCGGGCCACCGGTGTGGTGTAATACCCTACTCCAGTGTGTGGTGGATGGATTGCCTCCTGGGGCTAGTCAGGATGAACAATACAAGGAAGAACAGCCTCGCGAGGGTCTGTTCTAGGCTGTGGTGATGAACTGCTATGAAGGGTTCAGTTACCCTCTTTCTCTCTTTCTCTCTACTTGTGAACCAAACGAGCCAACTGACCCCCCCTTGCTATGTGGGTGGCTAGTCCTATTTATAGAGGCCCTGGTCCTCTCCCCAAATATTGAGCGGGAAGGGATCCAACAATGGCGGGCTAATTCGAAGGGGGACAACGAGTACATCTATCCTGACAAAAGCAGTCTTCGCCTGCCAAAGGCTCTGGGTGATGACGCCACGCTGGGCTCCATGGTGACCTCCGTCTCGTAGTCCTCCTGGCCTTGGTCTCGTTGCACCGAAGTGGCAACCTTTTCCTGATGCCTCGGTACTCCGCTGATACGCATGCCCCCTTTGCACCAAAGAGGAAAGAGGGACGCTGCGCGCGCTGGCACCCGCCTGGTGCCCCGTGTCGTCATGGCTTGCGTCATGGGCACCTCGCGAGGTACCCCGCCTTGAACTCTCCGCCTCCTTGCGAGCCATCCTGACGAGGCTGTGTCTGAGGATGCGCCGTGTCGTCCGCCTCGCGAAGCTTGGCCCCTCGCGAGGGTCTTGAGCCTTGTGTTGATGAAGATGGGCCGTGCTGGGCCCCCACTTGAGCCACGCCGCAAGCCGCAGGCAGGCAAGTCTGGGGACCCCCGTTCCCAGAACGCCGACACGTTCCACTTAAATATATCCTAAGATCCATAAACGTGATCGCCAACAAGAGTTCAGCTAGTTAAGAATCATATTTTTACCGTTTATCATTCCACGCGTGCATATGAGTTTTCCACTAAATCGCATATTCCAGGATCATAGAAGTTATAGCATGGAATATTAAATCTTAATTATGTATAGGGAAATATAATAATACAATATGATTACCCCTAGGGTATACTTCCAACAAACCCCCAATTGCACTAGAGTCAGTAATCTTGTTAGCACATTTTCTTTTACACCAATGATAATCCAACATTTGTTCATGCTTTGCTTGTGGTATAACCTTTGTCCTATCATATCTTGACACGTTCAGATCCGCGTGTATCATTTTGATTTCTATGCATCTATAATTCTTTCACAAGAATTCATAATTCATGTGAAACTGGCTTTGCATATATTGAATCACTTGCAGGACCTTTGATACCTTAGATCGTGTAAGTGCATCTAGTGCCACCCCTAGTTGGTTTTGGAGTATTGACGACAAACCTAGTTGAGGGACTAATGTGTTTGTGAGAATTGCAGGATAACACAGGTAGAAGTCCCTCATTGATTCGGTTTTCCTACCAAATATGACCCCTAAAAATGTATGAAGACATTGAAGTCAAAGGTGGTATGTGAAGACATTCACATTGAAGATTATGACAAGAGAAGACATCGCGTGAAGACTATGGAGCGCGAAGACTTAGCAGTTTTGTCGTTCTGTGTTTTTCTTTGTTGAGTCATAGGAACCACCGTACTGTTAAGTGGGGTCCAAGAGAACCAGTCAGAATGACTGAAGTGATGCTTAACCAAAATCCTATGTCTTCGAGCGAAGACTATGAGTGGAAATCTTGTCCAGAGTTGGATAAGTCGGCTTTGCTTGTAGCCCAAGTAAAGTTGCCCGTGTGAGTTTGAAATCTAACCGTTGGAACACGCGTCAGTTCCTTAGTGACCGAGGGTCATTTCGGACAAATCAGGTCGGGTTGCCTAGTGGCTATAAATAGCCCACCCCCTACAACCATAAACGGTTGGCTGCTCAGAGTTAGTACACGGCTTTTGTCGTTTGAGAGCAACCCACCTCGAAGCCTTTGAGAGAGAATTCCTTCCGAGGATAAATCCCTAACCACCCAGAGCCAAAGAGTGTTAGGCATCACTAAAGTCTTCCTGTCTGTGTGATCTGAAGACTTATTACACTTGAGGACTGTGAATCCTCCAGCCGATTAGGCGTCGCGTTCTGAGCATCAAGAGTCATGGTGGATCGTCGGTGAATGAAGTCTGTGAAGGTTTGGAAGTCTACCTTGAAGACTTACCAGAATGATTGGGCGAGGACTGGGTGTCCTTAGCTCAAGGGGAATAAGGTGAAGACGAGGTCTTCTGAGTTGAATCTCAGCCTCCCTAACCAGACGTATAGTTGTCACAGCAGCTTGAACTGGTCCAACAAATCATTGTATTCAACGAGTCACTGGTTTCATCACTCCCTTTCCTTTACTTACTGTTGATCCTAGTGAAGTCATTGTATGATTGCATTATCTTTTGTCTTCACTGAGTGACTGCTTGTTCTGATTGGCTTCACAAAATCTTCCTACCTGATCTTTACTGCCTAGCTGCTATTAGTCATTATGCTTTTCACTCCATTGAATACTTGACTATGGCTTGCCTAGTGTAGTCTACCTTCCGCTGCATGGTAATAGGTTTATTTCTATCGTCTGTCTTCGAAACTTCCATGTTTTGAAGACTTTCATAAAAATCGCCTATTCACCCCCCCCCCCCCCCCGTCTAGTCCATCACTAGCACTTTCAATTGGTATCACAGCAAGGTACTCCCTTGCTCTGTGTGATTCGGTTTAACCACCTGGAGTTTTAGCTATGTCGACTGCTGGGATAATCAAAGTCTCCGCTGCGTGCCTACTCTTCGATGGAACTGAATAACCCTACTGGAAGAATAAGATGCGCATGCATCTTGAAGCCATTGATGTCGACCTATGGTATGTCCTCAAGAATGGCGTTCCCAAGACTGGTGAAGGTGTCACCGCTGCTGATGTCAAGAAGTTTGTTCAACTGGACTCCACTGCCAAGAACATCATCTGTGGTCATCCGACAAAAGAACAGTATGGCCGTGTGAGTGCTTTGGAAACATCTAAGCTAGTCTGGGACTGGCTCTCCAAGGTCAACGAAGGCGTCTCAACCCAGAGAGATCAGAGAATCAGTGTCCTTCATAACCTCTTCAACCGCTTCAAGAGAAATGACAATGAGAATGTCCAGCTCACGTTTGATCGACTCACTGACATCACAAATGAGCTTCAAGCCCTCGGCGCTACTGAGATCACCAAGCATGAAGTCGTAAAGACACTCCTGAGATCACTTGACAGCTCGTTTGACACCCTAGCCCTGATGATTCAAGAACGTCCTGACTTCAAGACACTCGATCCGTCTGACATACTTGAGAGGCTCAACACACATGAGTTTCAGCTTTCTGAGAAAAGATATATTTATGGTCCCAACTATGGGCGAACTCGTGCCTTAAAGGAAAAAGCTGTCTACTCATCTGAAGAAGAATCTGACAGCAGTTCTGGTGATCCTGAAGACATTGGAAAGGAGCTTGCTATGCTTATGAAGAAGTTCCAAAAATTCACCAAGAAGAAAGGCTTCAGAAAGTCCTCACGATCAAGCTCAAGGAATGATGAAGCTTCTGCTCATGACTACAAGAAGAGAACATGTCACAAGTGCAAGAAACCTGGCCACTACATCTCTGAGTGTCCGCGGTGGGATAATGAGAACAAGAAGAAGAAGAAGAGCAAGGAGTATGACTCTGACGATAAGGACAAGAAGAAATACTCAAAGTCTTCTTCCAAGTCTTCCTCAAAGTCTTCATCACACAATAAGAGCTCATCTGGAAAGGCTCGTTCATTTGTTGGCAAGGAAATGGATTCAGAGGAGGAGTCTGCTTCTGAGGAGGCGGAGGTGGAGTCTGAGGAGGAGTCCGATTCTGGTGTTGCGAGTCTGGCAACAGCATACGTTGCCAAGTCCATCTTCAACACTGAAGACAATGACTTCATCACCGACACGGATGCAAATGACAAGGACTATTCCACTCCTACCTACTGCTTCATGGCACGCGGTGCCAAGGTAAACACATGCACTACTCACTATCAAACATCTAGTGAAGATGACTCTGATTGTGCTTCCAAACCCAGCTACAAAACACTTGCTAAAATTGCAACTGAACAACAGAAAGCTATGGAACATATTCAAAAACTATTAGACAAAAGCGATGACCTGTTAGACGCTGAAATTACTCGATCTCACTCCTTAATTGAAGACATAAAAAATCTTCATGTTAAGTATGAGGAACTTGAATATCGTCATGAAACACTCTCAACAACTCATGAAAAGCTTTCCTATGATTATCTTCAAAGGAAGCAAGACCTTGAAAAATTGAGAGCGGCTCATGAAGATCTTCAAAAGGAAAACGAGTCACCTCGCGCCAAATAGATCAGTTCCACTCAGGAAGGATTTGAACCACCATGTCTTAAATGCATTGAGCGTGATAATGATACTTCTGTTGCTGAATGTTCTACTGTTGCTACTGTTACAATATCTTCAACTGTTGATGTGGTAACTAACCCCTCTGCTGAGGATTCCACTGCTATTGCTGATGAGAATGCTAGGTTGAAGACATTGCTTGAAACAGGGATGTTCAAAAGTCTCAAAGGGCATCAAACACTATGTGATGTCCTCAAAAGGCAGATCCTGAACCGAAACCCTAGGAAAGAGGGTGTTGGGTTCAAAAGGAAAATGAATGCTGATGGCTCTTACTGGAAACCTGAGCAGTACCCCAAAATCACATGGGTTGCTGCAAAGGGACCTTCAGTGGATCCATCCACCCTATCTGGCTTCACTTGTGCTAATCACATTGTTATTGATGAATCCTTTGATGCAAACTATAAACTCTTTAAGAATCAGAATGGTGAAGTGTTTGGCAGGTATATTGGTACTAACTACAGGAATGGGCCGCCTATGAAGAAGGTTTGGGTGCCGAAAAGGTGTTTGGAGAATCTTCCTGTGAATGCCGTCATGACACCACAAGTGAAGAAGACAAACCCTAGACCACAGGCTTCATACGGCCCAAAGGCTTCATATAGACAGAAGACTCACCTGAGTCGCACTAATGCAAATGTTTTGCAGGGAAGCCATACTCAGGCCTATGAATATGAGTGCGGTTCATCAAACCGCCATGTTCATAAGACCAAGAACTATTCTGCTTATTCTTATGAGTACTATTGTCCACCTGCAAGACTTTTTGCTAGGGCTCCAAAGCCAAAGTTCTCAGATGCTGCACTTAGAATCATTGCTTCGAAGCCACCCTTGAAGATGTGGGTGGCTAAGAAAGCTTAACTCTCTTTTGCAGGGAAAGGTCTCTAGCCGAAAACCAAAATCGTCTGAAGCTATTGTTGGGGACCTTAAACATCTTGTAGGGCGCCAGATCAAATGCCCAAATGGTCTTATTATGTATTTTGTTCCTGAGTCGCTTGCTACTTGCCCTATCAGTCCTAACCTCGATCTAAGCTTTCATAATCCACTGGCTCGTCAAATGTTTTTGCTTCACAATTCTCTTAGTGAAGCCTATCCCCCTAACAGCACTATAGGGTACGACACCAACTGCTTCAGAATGGATTATTGATAGTAGGTGTACCAATCACATGACTGGCAAGCGAAGTATTCTTATGGACTCAACCTTACGTCCATCTGACAAAAGTCACATCACCTTTGCTGACACTAGTAAAAGTAAGGTATTGGGTCTAGGTAGAGTTGCAATCTCAAAGGATCAACAAATGGATAAAGTCATGCTTCTCCCCTAAGTTTATCTATCCAAATCATATGCATTCTATTGACAATATCAAATGTCTTCTCTACATCCATGTCAGCAGAAGACACAAAGAAAAACATTAATCCATTTTTAATGCTAAATCCTTTCACCTGAAACCCGGAAAAGTGGGAATGACCACCGACAATCCAGGCATTCGTGGGAACGTGGAACAACCTACGATGTGTTGCATGATAGCCACGTGTCCCTCAGATGTGAATCGCCAAGGGCACTTGTGTAATAACTTTGTGCCATCCCTCTCCCTATAAATACACACCTCACCACAGTCATTATCCTTTCTTCCACTCTTGCACAAACCCTAGCGCCACCGCTAGCCCTCGATGATGCCGGCGACAAAGCGCTTGGCTGCCGCAACCTCACCGACTCCGTCTTCACGCCGGCTGCGTACATCGTCTTCTCCGCCGTCACCGTAGGTGTCCTCTGTCGCCAAGTTAGGGCACAGACGATCGAACTGCTCGGCCTCCTCTCCCACACCGTCTAGCAGTTCTTCGTGTGGTAAATAAAACGTCCTTTTTACGTCCTCCCTTGATCCTATAGATTCATCACTTTCTGCCGCAAGAAGTTTCTGCCTACTCAATGTTAGATCTATCCTGTCTTCATCTCATACAATGCCTAGTATATTCACTTAAACTTCATAACGAGTAGATTCCTCACTTGTACCTATTCCTGGATTCGTACAAATCTGGAACCAACTTCAAACACATAAGTGAATGTCTTCGCACCATGAGGTCAATGTCTTCAAACTGATTTACCTTCAAAAATCTTCTGAGAATGCATATGACCTCTCCCCTTCCCTCGCATCTCTAATGCTATCACAGGTACATGTCCCTGGGAGAATCCCTTGGTTCTCATAGTCTGCTTTCGTTTGCAGAATTCTTATAGCATCACATTAACTCTCCTGAAGCCAGTTCCTGTTTGACCAGCAAGCGGAAGCCTTTGAAGCCTTTGAACGTTTTGAAGCCTTTTAATTTTAACTTCATGGCATCAGAAAAATATGCAAGGAAGGGAGGTAGATAGCACCGTGGAAACACTGCTAAGGATCTTGTCGGATTTGGGGTTCCGGCAGACCCTTAAGGTTCGAAGACTGGGTGCGCACGGAGATTACGCCTTCAACCCCTGCGTCTCACTGGGATCTAAACTGCTAAAAGAACTGCACAAGAGACGCGAGATTTATACTGGTTCGGGCCACCGATGTGGTGTAATACCCTACTCCAGTGTGTGGTGGATGGATTGCCCCCTGGGGCTGGTGAGGATGAACAATACAAGGAAGAACAGCCTCGCGAGGGTCTGTTCTTGGCTGGGGTGATGAACTGCTATGGGGAGTTCAGCCACCTCTCTCTATCTCTCTCTTTCTCTCTTCCTCTCTTCCAGATCCCAACTGACCAACCGAACCGAACCCCTTGCTATGTGGGTGGCTAGTCCTATTTATAGAGGCCCTGGTCCTCTTCCCAAATATTGAGCGGGAAGGGATCCAACAATGGCCGCCTATTTTGAAGGGGGACAGCGAGTACGTCCATCCTCACAAAAGCAGTCTTCGCTTGCCAAAGGATCTGATGGTGACGCCGGGCTAGGCTCCATGGTGACCTCCGTCTCGTAGTCCTCCTGGTCTTGGTCTTGTTGCACCGAAGTGGCAACCTTTGCCTGATGCTTCGGTACTCCGTGGATATGCTTGTCCCCTTTGCACCAAAGAGGAAAGAAGGACGCTGCGCGCGCTGGCACCTGCCTGGTGCCTCGAGTCGTTATGGCTTGCGTCATGGGCACCTCATGAGGTACCCCGCCTTGAACTCTCCGCCTCCTCGCGAGCTAGCCTGAGGAGGCTGTGCCTGAGGATGCGCTGTGTCGTCCGCCTCGCGAGGCTTGGCCCCTTGCGAGGGTCTTGAGCCTCGTGTTGATGAAGATGGGCCGCGCTGGGCCCCCACTTGAGCCATGCCGCAGGCCGCAGGCAGGCAAGTCTGGGGACCCCCGTTCCCAGAACGCCGACAATAGCCCCCGGGCCCAAGGCGCGCATGGACTTGGCCATGTCGAGAGGCGAAAGGGCAAGGGCGAAGCGCCACGGGCCCTAACAGCCTAGGGCCTTGGACGCCGCGTGGTGTTTGATCGGACGTGGCATCTCCGCTTCCCCACGACGCCTTGGTGATCGTGCGAGTCGGACAAGTCCCTGCATGCAGAACGTGTTATGATTACCTGTGATCGTGGAGACCGGCGGTTGGCCTTCGCCGGCTATAAGTACGGCACCGCGCGTGCCCGTCCAGTCCATCTCTTCTTGCTCTCTCCTTCGCCTCAGTTCTTGCTCCATCTTGGTGTGATTGCTCTGATTCGCCGTTTCTCTGCAGCGGAGAAGGGAAAGGCTCCTCAAGAAGGGCCAGACCCTCTCCCGCTGAAGAAGCGACTCGCCCATTGCAGCTGGGACAAAGAGGACCATCCGGTGGCGGCGAGGCCCTAGGGCGAGCGGGCTCCGCCGGGGTTCCCGCTGCCCTTGTACGCCCACGTCGAGGGCCCCGGAGGTGTTGATGCTGATCCCCGCGGTCAGCGCCGTGGTCGGCGCCGTCGGGTTACGAAGGCGTGGGTGGTTCCTCCTGGAGTCCATGCCGAGGGCTCCTCCTGTGAGTTCGTGCTCCACGTCGTCACTCCCCTTCAGTCCTGGATCCGTCTTCCTCCCTTCTTCGCCTCCATCGTTCCTCCAGCAGGGCCCCTGGAGCTCCAGCTGCAGCACGACAACTGCAGCGCCCCCGCGACCAAGGTCGTCGTCGCTGCCCCGGGCGCGGTCTACATGTCCCGCGGCTAGAGGCAGATCGCCCGGGTCTGCAGGGAAAGAGGCGTCTTCGCGGTCCACCTGGAGTACGACGGCGCAGCGGTGATGTTCTTCAAGGTCTTTGATGCGATCAGGCACCGGCTGGAGTGTTGCCGTGGGAGAGGTGGCCAGGACCTCGCCCTGGTGAGGGCTAGGCCCATCGACCGCCCCCTGGGCAGAGGCGCCCGAGGGTCCAGCGATTCCAGCAAAGGCTTCGCGACTCCGGAGACGAGCGACGACAGCTACGAGCCCCCGAGTCGTCGCCGCTCTAGGAGCAGGGCGGACGCGTCAGGCCGTCGCCAACCCTGATCTGGATGGAGTTGGCACCAGTGCCTGACGGCCCACTGTTGATGATGGCATCTCCCGCAGTAGCTCATGTAGTTAGCATCCCTTAGGATTTGTTCCCTGCGAGGAATCAGAATGCACCCCGTGGGGGCTTGTAAGGTGTGTGTAGTCCTGTTTGTTAATATGCATAACCTTTTGACGTGGATCCGTGCGAGTTGCCAACTCCGTTATAGCTCAGCCTTCCCTTTCGCACCTCACGAGGGCTTGGTGCTCTACGCCGACAGGTCCCAGTCCCAAGGCGGCGTCAGCCGTCGCTGGTATGCCAGGTCGCAATGCCGTGGTCAAGGCCAGGAGGTGAGCGACCCGAGGTCCGATAAGAGCCCTTGAGTCGCGATGCTCAGGAGGTCCCCTTTGGCGCCCAAGCAGCCGTCGCTTAGTGAGAAAGGGAAGCAACGTCGCTAGTACGGAGTTGCTTTAGGTGCGGGGGTAGTGCTGCAGTAGCCAGTGCCGTGGGTGGTAACTTATCTTGAGGATCAGGGGCCGTTCCAGGTGTGCCGTTGGGTCTGTGCGTAGGTAGGAGCGGAATCGCTCGGCAAGGTCCTCGCGAGGCCCCCTCTTCCCCGCCTCTGCTCCCCTTTCTGCTCTACGTCCTCGAGTCCCGGCCCTCGAGCTTGTCTCAGCTGTCGCTGGTATGCCAGGTCGCGATGCCGTGGACAAGGCCAGAGGGTGAGGGCTAGAGAGCCAGTAAGAGCCCTGAGTCGTGATGCTTAGGCGCCCCCCTTTAATGTGCAAGCGGTTCGCGCGGGCGAGGGCGAAGGAAACCTCATGAGGGCCTCGGCTTGCGCGGTTCCCTCCAGGGGTCCTGCAGGGTCATCACAGAAAGAAGATGGTGTTGCCATGGCGGCCGTTAGTCGATCGTTAGTCACTCAAGAGCTTGCTAGTTGGAGTAGGCGAGGTGTATCTGGGCACCCGTGAGCCAGTGCGGGACTCACGAGGCCCTACCTCTGGGTGGGTTGCGCCCGGCACTGGGCTGTATCTTGGAATGTGTCCCTGCAAAATTTGGTTAGATGCCGGTACTCTACGTCCTCGGGTCCCGGCCCTCGAGCTTGTCTCAGCCATCGCTGGTATGCCAGGTCGCAATGCCATGGACAAGGCCAGAGGGTGACGGCTGGAGAGCCAGTAACAGCCCTGAGTCGCGATGCTCAGGCACCCCCCCTTTAATGTGCAAGTGGCCGACATGGGAAGAAAAGATGCCGCGGACGGGCACCATGCAGCTAAGCGTGATAGGCAATGCATAGTTGGAAATAAACGCTAGGGGGATACACGCCGCTGGGTCTGGCCCGAACGGCTTGGGGATGATGCAGCCCGAGGGGCGCCCCCAACAAGGCAAAGTAACGACGGAAAGGTAAATGCAGATACATGCCGCGGGGACGGACCCACGCGGCCTGGGAGTGATGCAACCATGGGAGGGTGCTCCCAGCTGAGAACGGAACTTGAAAGATGTCAACTGAGGATGTCGTCGGCGTAGTGGCGTTGGTGCAGCAGACTTGACGGGCTGCAGAAGCCGATCCTCACGAGCCCCCAGGCCCCGGGGCCTCGGGAGGCTCCGGAGGCGCTGGTGACTCCTCGCGAGCTGCCTCCATCTCCGCCAAGGCCGCGGAACGCCTATCTTCCTGAGCCTCCACGATGCCCCTCATGAGGCGCGGGTACGCCGCAGCCATGCTCGGCAGGCCGTAAGGCATGCAAACATAGCTATGGGGTGGACCTCCACTGCGCCCCACTTGCAAGGGCCAGAGGTGCTCCGTTGTGGCGATCCGATTGAGCCCTGGTACATCGACGCAGACACGCAGCCCACCATCCTCGCCTGGATGTGGGGCCACAGCTGGTGAACGACGGCAACCTCTCATGATCCTTGTCTCCTATAGCTCTTGAATGGCCTCGTCAACGAACTCTTGCTGGTCTAATCTTCCTCGCCTGGCTCCCTCTCGAGGGAAACATGCTGCGAAGCACGCCTCCACATGGTGCCCAAGCGCCTTCCTCGTGACCCTGGCTAGGTCGGTGGCCCTCCAGGTGAGAGCCCCCGAGCTTGCCTGAGGAGGGTGCCGGGCGCGCTTTCCTATGCGATGGAAGGAGGGTCCCCCTGGGCAGACACGGGCCCTGAGGGGCCTGCCTCCTGAGGGGCCGAGCCTGACGACGTCTTCCCCTACTTGGGGGTGGTCTCGGGAAGCCTCCTGCTTCCGCGATCTGGGTCCTCTAGCGACGCGGCCTGATAGGCTCTCTCCAGGGAACACACTGCATCCTTCTCTTCACAGGGCACCGTGATGACGCCGCCACTTCCTGGCATCTTGAGGACGTTGTAGCCGTGGTGGGTCACGGCCATAAACTTGGCCATCGCTGGGTACCCGAGGATGGCGTTGTACGGCAGGCGGATGTGGGCGACGTCGAAGTCGATGAGCTCGGTGCGGTAGTTGCTGCGAGCCCCGAATGTGACAGGGAGGCGGACCTGCCCGATCGGGACTGTGGAACCGTCGGTGATCCCGGAGAAAGGCCTGGTTGGCTGAAGCTGGTCATAGGGCACTTAGAGGTTGTTGAATGTTTCCACGGACAGGACGTTGAGCCCTGCCCCGCCATCGATGAGGGTCTTGGTGACCAGCACGTTGCTGATGACTGGGGAGCAGAGCATCGGGAGGACTCCTACAGTGGCCACGCACTTGAGCTGGTCTACCGAGCTGAACGTGATGGGGCACGCCGACCACCTGAGGGGGCACATTGCTTCGAGCTTGGGGAGAACTACATTCACTTCGCGGGCAAACTGCTTGAAGATACGTTGGGAGGCTGGGGCTTGAGCTCCGCCCAGGATGCAGGCGATCGCGTGCGGCTCCTGGAAGCCCCCAGCCCCCTCGTCTTGATGGCGGTCTTCGTTCCTTCTTGGTGGAGGCGGCAGAGGAGGCAGGCCTGCGTTGCCGTGAGGGCGGTCCTCACGAGGCTGATCCCTCCAGTCTCCCTCGCGAGGCAGGTCCCGCCAGCGGTCCTCGCGAGGCTGGTCGCGCCACCCCTGGCGCGTGCCGCGGTCTTCCCAGCGCCCTGGGTTTCTTCCTCCTCCTCGGCCGTAGCCCCGGTCAGCATGGTCAGGGCGACGGCCGATCCTTCCTTCTCGTATGGCGCGGAGCTCTTGACATTCGTTGGTGTTGTGGGTGTGGAGGTCGTGGTACACACAGTACCGGCTGCCTCTAGAGGGATCGGGCAGATCCTTGCCCCGCTTGGTGTCCGGTTCGGCTGCGAGCACGGCAGCCCCCTTGCGTTTCACGTCCTTGGCCTTGGGCTTCTTCTCTTCTGGGTCCGCCGCAGGCAGCTCGAGGAGGGAGAGGCGTCCCTCCTCAGCCCTGGCGCACCTGTTCGCCAAGTTGAACAGCTCCAGGGAGGTGCTGAGGTCTTCGTGCATCGCCAGCTCCTCCTTCATCTTGATGTCACGCACGCCGTCAGAGAAGGCGGAGATGATGGCCTCCTCGGACACCTTGGGGATCTTGAGGCGCGCGCTGTTGAAGCGTTGGATGTACTTTTGTAGGGTCTCTCCGGGTTGTTGCTTGATGTGGCGCATGTCACTCACGGCGGGCGGTCGGTCGCGAGTACCTTGGAAGTTGGCGATGAAGCGGGTGCGCATCTGGTCCCAGGAAGAGATCGTTCCTGGAGCCAGGTTCAGGAGCCAGGTGCGCGCCCCTTCCTTCAGCGCCATGGGGAACCAGTTAGCCATGACCTTCTCGTCCCCGTTGGCAGCCTTGATACCCAGCTCATAGAGCTGGAGGAATTCCGCGGGGTCAGTTGTGCCGTTGTAGCGACGAGGCAAGTCCGGCTTGAACTTGCCAGGCCACGCGACGCTGCGCAGCTCGGGGGTGTAGGCGCGGCAGCCCGCAATGGCCACGAAAGGCCTCGGTTGGTGGAGAGCTCGGTCTTGAGGGTCCCCACACGCTGCACCTAGGAGCAAGGCGGGGTCTTGGCGTGCCGGAGCTGGAGCAGGGAGCGCCCGGGCAGCCCCCCGCGGGCGAGGGATTTGTTGGCAGCTTCGCTCTTGCTGCGCTGGCGCCTGGCGGAGCGGGTTCCGCCCAGGGACCAAGCGCCTTGGAGCCATGGCATCTTCTTGGATAGGAGGCGGCTGGTTCGCCCCCGGAGCTTCGTTGCCCGCGCGGGGCGGAGTGCGGCGCAACAGGGCGGACGGCGCAGGAGAGCCCCCTGCGGCACGGACGAGCTCGGCGACGCGGTCGAGCCACTCTTCGTAGACGTCGTCGACGGGACGGTAGCGCAGGAGCTCGTTTGCCGCGAGGACCGCAGCCCGAGCCTCCAAGGGTGCGCGGAGCAGGCGAGACGAAGAACCGGCTTGAGCGAGTGATGGAGTGGCGGTGCGGCCGTCTTGCCGCATGGACGGGTGCTGAGACGATGCCTGCTGCTTGCCCCCCGCCGGGCCGGTGGCAGCATTGACGGCGGGCGACGGGGAACGACGAGGACACCCACCGACGGGGGCCGTCTGGGCGACGCGGGAAGCGATGGCGGCCCGGCGCTCGGTGCGGGCCCGACGAGCATCAAACATGGATGCGACGGTCAGAGGAGAGCGGAGCGGTGGAAAACGAAATCCGGCGCACCCCTACCTAGCGCGCCAAATGTCGGATTTCGGGTTCCGGCAGACCCTTAGGGTTAGAACACTGGGGTGCGCGTGGAGATTACGCCTTCAACCCCTCCGTCTCACTGGGATCTAAACTACTAAAAGAACTGCACAAGAGACGCGAGATTTATACTGGTTCGGGCCACCGATGTGTTGTAATACCCTACTCCAGTGTGTGGTGGATGGATTGCCCCCTGGGGCTGGTGAGGATGAACAATACAAGGAAGAACAGCCTCGCGAGGGTCTATTCTTGGGTGGGGTGATGAACTGCTATGGGGAGTTCAGCCACCTCTCTCTATCTCTCTCTTTCTCTCTTCCTCTCTTCCAGATCCCAACTGACCAACCGAACCGAACCCCTTGCTATGTGGGTGGCTAGTCCTATTTATAGAGGCCCTGGTCCTCTTCCCAAATATTGAGCGGGAAGGGATCCAACAATGGTGGGCTAATTTGAAGGGGGACAGCGAGTACGTCCATCCTGACAAAAGCAGTCTCCGCCTGCCAAAGGCTCTGGTGGTGACACCGGGCTGGGCTCCATGGTGACCTCCGTCTCGTAGTCCTCCTGGTCTTGGTCTCGTTGCACCGAAGTGGCAACCTTTGCCTGATGCCTCAGTACTCCGCGGATATGCTTGTCCCCTTTGCACCAAAGAGGAAAGAAGGACGCTGCGCGCGCTGGCACCCGCCTGGTGCCTCGAGTCGTCATGGCTTGCATCATGGGCACCTCGCGAGGTACCCCGCCTTGAACTATCCGCCTCCTCGCGAGCCAGCCTGAGGAGGCTGTGCCTGAGGATGCGCCGTGTCGTCCGCCTCGCGAGGCATGGCCCCTCGCGAGGGTCTTGAGCCTCGTGTTGATGAAGATGGGCTGCGCTGGGCCCCCACTTGAGCCACGCCGCAGGCAGGCAAGTCTGGGGACCCCCGTTTCCAGAACGCCGAGAGATCTGCCACCAGATCTCTATGAGCTATACAAGTCAGATCGAGAAGAAACCTATGGAGAACGCAAGAACCGAATCCAATGGATTCGAAGACATTGGGCAGAGGAATGGTTCGGGTACAGATTCGTCACCGACGAATATGCTGAGAAGAGTGCCATCAAGGGCCCATGGGGAGACATCATATACAAAGGTCTTCATCCCAAATCACAGTCTGAAGTAATTGCTCAAGGCTTTTACCCCTGCATGCTTCGTGGACCTCAGCCTGCCAATGCCGACCCATCCTCTCTGTTATGGTGTCGCGAAGACAATCTCTTCAAGCGCAACTATCAGTTTGCACAGAACTCTGCCAAGGAAAACAAGAAGTCATTGGGGTTAGACTTCAACCCAGGCCCCTCTGCGCCACGTGCTGATGTTACACGAGAAGCTGAACCCAATCTGGTTGGGCCCTTCTACAACCTAGAAGGTCTCATCACTCATATTATGGTTCAAGGGGCAGTTGTGAATCAACCTGCAGATGATGCTGAATCTGACGAAGCACCTGCACCAACAAAGCCAAAGACGCTGAAGAAGCCTAAAGCTTCAAAGCCTGCCCCAGCACCAAAGGTATCACAGGCAAAGCCACTGGCTACTGCACCTCCTGAAGACAGTGTGCAGTCTTAAGATCTATCACGTATCTCCAAGAAGACGGAGATGACAAAGAATACTGATCAGGCATTGACTCCTACTGCCATTCTGCGAGACAAACACATTGATCTGTCCAGTGATGAAGACTTTGCAGATGACGCTCTTGAGCAACTGATTAAGAGCAAGGAAGAAGCGGAAATCTTCGATGATTTGCCTCTCTTTGACGTGCCAATCCTACACAACTTCGTTGATGAGTGGTTTGAAACCCCCAATCTCAACTTTGACGATCTGCAACTTCCAATTGGCCTCAGCGTCTCTTTCACTGGCGCCATTGCTTCTGAGCTAGCTCTAGCTCAATGCATCGTTGAACTGAAGCAAAAGATCGACTATGAGAAAGCTCAGTTCAAGAAACACATGGCAAAGCTCAGCGTGCAAGATGTCAAAAACTTCAAGGTTATGCTGCACGAGCTCAAGGAAGCCTTTCTCAAGAAACGAGAAGAACCTAAGGTTCTTGTGAGCGCATGAAGAGTCTAGCTGGCAAGTGCGTGCAAGCCTACAATGAAGCTGAGAAGCGCAAGGCTCTTGGGCGTCCTGGCATCGACCCCAGAATGGTTGCAAAGAAGAAGAAGAAGCCATCGACTGACAGATCTGCACCTTCAAGACAGGAAGAACCTCGCATTGTCTTCCCAAGCAGCATGTCCGGCTCGAAGCCAAAGGTCACTTCCACCGCTTCAGAACTGAATAAGACAAGGGCTGCCAAGGCTGAAGCTAGAAAGAGGAAAAATCCTGAAGCTTCTGATGCCGCCCCCTCCAAGAAGAAGCACAAAACCTAGAAAGATCGGGCTGCTCCCATAGAGCCCCTGGTTGTTGAGCCCATCTCGGTTGCTCGTCCTAACTCTTCGCATCAAGAACGACGGATGATAGTTCATGAGCCTGCTTCCACAGAGGCTCCTGAAGCAGAAGACTTTCCAGCAGCTGACCCCACCGCTGCTAAAGACATTGGTCTCCATGACAATGTTGAAGATGATGTAGTTCTTCCTCAGATCGAGCACAACTTGGTATCATCGCCTGTTCTCACGAACAGCGAACTCATCAGCATTGGTCGTCCTCTGATGCCAATTACTTAGGATGCATCATGGGCTGATCACCCACAGCAACAAGCCACCCCGAGTACCCCCAACAACAAGTCACCCCACTAGTGCAAGAAGAAGAGGATGACTTTGAGGCCCAGCCAACTCCATCTTCACAGGCATTGCCAGCACTACGCAGGCTTCGCAAAGGACCAAGGCCCCAAGTCCCTCCTATGAGTGTTCCAGATGGAGAAGTGCACCACCAATCTGTTGCACGTCAAGTGTACCCAGAAGCCACTCCTACCGTGAATGTCTCTGAGTCTGAAGCTAAATTTGCTGAAGACAATTCGGCTGCATCAGCCGAAGAAAAACAAGCAGAAGAACGTGTCCCTACTCCCCCCCATCACTGAAGAAGTTGTTCCTGAAGTGAACGTGTTAGTGCCTGACCCTCCAGCTCCTCAAGTGGAGGTTGAGAACCTGAGGCTGCCACCACTAACACCACTGAAGCCAATGACGTGGTCATGGCCGAAGCCAATGTGGAGCCTGCACCTAACACTGTGCGAGAAGCCACTGAAGCCAATGATGCACCTACAACAGATGTGCACCCTGACGCCTCTATTGATGCCACTGCTCCTGTTCCGCCACCAAGGCCACATCCTATTGAGCAAGCATACAACTATGGCCAGCTCATCACTGTCAAATGGCCTCTTCTTGTTCCTCCACCTGATGCTGGTCCCCAATTTGACTATCACGTTGAGCGCAGGCCTCAGGTTCAGAAGCCAATGCCAAGGTTGGCTAGGTTTCCAGGCACTACATCTGCACCTGGATCATTCAATGTCAATGGCTTCAAAGCACACAACACCTTCTTCAATAACACCAAGAACCCCTACTTTAAGGCAAGAATATCTTCTGATCGGTTCTGGAGCTATCAGCATCACAGTTATTACTCAGCCATAACTGGACTGCCCTGTTTGGAAGAAGCATTGGATTGCTTCAGAGAGTCTGGCTTGTTGCAGTTCGTCACTGACAAGGAGCACTGGAACAAAGAATTGTTGCTCCAATTCTATGCCACTCTTCATATTCGAGGCTACAACAGGGATCCGAAGACTTGGGTCCTTGAGTGGATGACAGGGAATGTTCATCACGAAGCCAAAACCTTTGATATCATTGAACTCACTGGCCTTCCCACTCCAGGAGATCTTTATGAACCTGGTTGTCAGCTTCACAGTGCTGCTATGGAGAGCATTTTTCACAAGCCTGAACCAAACATGAGTCAGATGCTTAGCATGATGAAGCCTTTGCCTCCAGATGTTGAATAACCTAAGGAGTTCTTTGTTGAAGATCTTGAGTATCTGCCACGCACTTTCTATCACATTATAAGGCGAACTCTTTGGCCCATCAAAGGACATTCTCCACTGGCAAAGCTGGAAGGTGCAATGAAGACTTTGGTCTTCCATATTCTTCACGGCAAAAGCTTCAATGCACAAGACTTCTTCATCCGCCAACTTCCTGCATCAGGATCTGATCTCTTTGACTTGAAGTTTTACGCTCCATGGATTATGCATCTGATCAAACTACACTCAGCTGTCACCTATCAGCCCTCTACTCGCAATCATCGGATCTTTCTTCCTGACGTCGATATGTCAGTTGAAGCCATCTATCCAGAGCCTGCCAAGGAGCCCCTTAGTCTTCAGAATGCTGATAAGCAAAGTTTCTCACAACACATTGAAGGAGATCCAGCAGTCACTCGTGTTTATCCTCTGGCTGGTACTACCCGTGCACCTCATCGTGCCCTCACTGAAGCCACTGAAAGCACCATTGCCCAACGGCCCAAGAAGCGATCTCATGTTCTCAATGACCGAGATCTTCTTGTTGCCCTTCATCAGAAATAGGATAAGCATCATGACTGGCTGAAGCGCGAAATGCAAAGCCTCTTGGTGGACGTAAACAGGATTCACAACCTTGCCACCAAGAATGCATTTGTAGCCCATGAAACTTGTCGACGTACATGGAAAGGGCTGACGCTTATGTGTTCTGAAGATGATCCTCAAGATGATGGTTTCTCTGAACGCTTCAAGTTTGACTCAACACCTCCGAGAAGGACCTTACTGCGGCATACTCCGTCTCTTGAAGACTCTGAGTTCTCCTCCTCTGCTGCAACAGTGAATGCACGTGTCATCGATGATGAAGACGATGCTACTTCACCACCTTCAGCGTGAATCAACACTGCACCGAGTTTGTCTGCACCGCCAATCAACACCGAAGACCCTGCTGCTTCACCAACTCCTCACGGGGACGAGTAGGTGCTCTATGTCTTCAAACCTTATTGGTCCTTACTGATAAAAGGGGGAGAAGCATATGAGTTTGATAGTCTTCAAGCAGGTCCATATGGGTGGTTTCTTTACCTTTTTCTACTTTTGCCAAGTGCTTACAACTCTTGCTTTTCGATACATTTGGTTCTTTGAGTTGTAACACTTAAACTCGATGTTCGTCTGCTACTTATTTGCTATTCTGTGGTGCGATGATAAATTCTGCATGTGCGAAGATAAATTCCGCACTTAGGTCATTTTGCAGACGTCCATTTTTCATTATGCATGTCATTATCTTTGTTACATAATATCATGCATGTTGAATTGTCATCATTGGTTGAAGAGGATCTCCACAAGTACAACCTGCCATGTGCATTTGCATTCCAAGAGAAAATTACTTATATGCACATCTTCAGGGGAAGCCTTTGCAACTTATGAAGACAATCCCCTATCCTTTACAATTTCACATATTTTATTCCTCGTTGAAAACTTCAACTAGTTTTTCATCATTCACCAAAAAGGGGGAGATTGTAAGTGCATCTAGTGCCACCCCTAGTTCGTTTTGGAGTATTAACGACAAACCTAGTTGAGGGACTAATGTGTTTGTGAGAATTGCAGGATAACACAGGTAGAAGTCCTGATTCGGTTTTCCTACCAAAGATGACCCCTAAAAATGTATGAAGACATTGAAGTCAAAGGTGGTATGTGAAGACAATCACATTGAAGATTATGACAAGAGAAGACATCGCGTGAAGACTATGGAGCGCGAAGACTTAGCAGTTTCGTCGTTTTGTGTTTTTCTTTGTTGAGTCATAGGAACCACCGTACTGTTAAGTGGGGTCCAAGAGAACCAGTCAGAATGACTGAAGTGATGCTTAACCAAAATCCTATGTCTTCGAGCGAAGACTATGAGAGCAAATCTTGTCCAGAGTTGGATAAGTCAGCTTTGCTTGTAGCCCAAGTAAAGTTGCCGTGTGAGTTTGAAATCTACCTACTGGAACACGTGTAAGTTCCTTAGTGATCGAGGGTCATTTCGGACAAATCAGGTCGGGTTGCCTAGTGGCTATAAATATCCCACCCCCTACAACCATAAATGGTTGGCTGCTCAGAGTTAGTACACGGCTTTTGTCGTTTGAGAGCAACCCACCTCGAAGCCTTTGAGAGAGAATTCCTTGCGAGGATAAAGCCCTAACCACCCAGAGCGAAAGAGTGTTAGGCATCACTAAAGTCTTCCTGACTGTGTGATCTGAAGACTTATTACACTTGAGGACAGTGAATCCTCCAGCCGGTTAGGCGTCGCGTTCTGAGCATCCAAGAGTCATTGTGGATCGCCGGTGAACGAAGTCTGTGAAGGTCTGGAAGTCTACCCTGAAGACTTACCAGAGTGATTGGGCGAGGACTGGGTGTCCTTAGCTCAAGGGGAATAAGGTGAATATGAGGTCTTCTGAGTTGAATCTCAGCCTCCCTAACCAGACGTACAGTTGTCAAAGAAACTGGAACTGGTCCAACAAATCATTGTCTTCAACGAGTTGCTGGTTTCATCACTCTCTTTCCTTTACTTACTGTTGATCCTAGTGAAGTCATTGTAGGATTGCATTATCTTTTGTCTTCACTGAGTGACTGCTTGTTCTGATTGGCTTCACAATATCTTCCTACCTGATCTTTACTGCCTAGCTGCTATTAGTCATTGTGCTTTTCACTCCATTGAATACTTGACTATGGCTTGCCTAGTGTAGTCTACCTTCCGCTGCATGGTAATAGGTTTATTTCTATCATGTGTCTTCGAAACTTCCATGTTTTGAAGACTTTCATAAAAATCGCCTATTCACCCCCCCTCTAGTCGATCACTAGCACTTTCAATTGGTATCACAGGAAGGTACTCCCTTGTTCTGTGTGATTCGGGTTAACCACCTAGAGTTTTAGCTATGTCGACTGCAGGGATAATCAAAGTCTCCACTGCGTGCCCAGTCTTCAATGGAACTGAACATCCCTACTAGAAGAATAAGATGCGCATGCATCTTGAAGCAATTGATGTCGACCTATGGTATGTCGTCAAGAATGGCGTTCCCAAGACTGGTGAAGGTGTCACCGCTGCTGATGTCAAGAAGTTCATTCAACTGGACTCCACTGCCAAGAACATCATCAGTGGTCATCTGACCAAAGGACAATATGGCCGTGTGAGTGCTTTGGAAACATCTAAGCTAGTCTAGGACTGGCTCTCCAAGGTCAACGAAGGCGTCTCAACCCAGAGAGATCAAAGAATCAGTGTCCTTCGCAACCTCTTCAACCGCTTCAAGAGAAATGACAATGAGAATGTCCAGCTCACGTGTGATCGACTCACTAACATGACAAATGAGCTTCAAGCCCTCGGCGCTACTGAGATCACCAAGCATGAAGTCGTAAAGACACTCCTAAGATCACTTGACAGCTTGCTTGACACCCTAGCCCTGATGATTCAAGAACGTCCTGACTTCAAGACACTCGATCCGTCTGACATACTTGAGAGGCTCAACACACATGAGTTTCAGCTTTCTGAGAAAAGAGATATCTACGGTCCCAACTATGGGTGAACTCGTGCCTTAAAGGCAAAAGCTGTCTCCTCATCTGAAGAAGAATATGATAGCAGTTTTGATGATCCTGAAGATATTGGAAAGGAGCTTGCGATGCTTGTGAAGAAGTTCCAGAAATTCACCAAGAAGAAAGGCTTCAGAAAGTCCTCACGATCAAGCTCAAGGAATGATGAAGCTTCTGCTCATGAATACAAGAAGAGAACATGTCACAAGTGCAAGAAACCTGGCCACTACATCTCTGACACTACAAGAAATATGGCAACTTATGACCACCACTATTGGTCACTGAATGGTCACAAATTTCCATTTATGACCTTTTTGTGACCAAAAACATAAGGTCAAAAGCTGGCCGTCATAAACTGACTATAGCGACCTTTCTTCTGGAATGGTCGTATACGTTTATGACCAAAATACGTCTACTGTGGCGTTTTGGTCACTAGCAACCTCCCCAGGTCACGTAGGCATCCAGCGTGGCAATCTGACGTGGCACAAGATTCAGCCCAGTCCAATTCAATTTTCTACATGGGCCTAGCCCAACAATTCGGCCTTTTTACTGTATATTTTCTCTATTAATTTTCTCTAGCTACATGGGCCTGGCCCAACAATTTGGCCTTTTTATTTTCTAGGCATGGCCTTTTGCAGTCCATTTCATTTTTATTTCCGAGGGTTTTTTGTGGTCCAGTTTTTAGATGGGTCCCAGTTATCAGATTTTTCCTGGCAGTGGATCCACATCGCTTTTTAAGCAGTATATATCAAACAGAAAGAAGAAAAGAATATGAAAATCTTCAAATAACAACCAAAATAGGTTTATTACAATATATTCTGTATAGAACAGAACATGTGAAACTCCATACACTCGTTCACATCACAACAACGAGTTTAACCTACAGATATTGCATGCCCAGGAACTTAAAACTTCACGTACATAACCATACAATATTCCACACAATCACAAATATTGCGATTGAAAAATAAAACGCTCTGCCAAGTTAAAGCTAGCTACTCTTGGATTGGTGTAGCATCCGTCTTCTCTGCTTCTGCTGCAGTCTCCTGTTAAATAGAATAACAACAAATCGAGTTAATAAACAAGCTTGAAGCACTGTGGGAAACAAAAGCATAAAAACAAGCTAATGTCTTAGGTATAATCATGGGATAAATCTGTGTTGAAGCACTGTGTTTAGATGTATTTTAATTAATTTCAAATGTGTAATGTAAGGTGTTGTGGATCAGTGTATAAGAACAGCAGTTTGTAAATAACAGGAACAACTTGGTATTACACACAGAGCACTATACAGATTTTAGCTTTTCTATCCAAGTACAAATAGCAACATGGAACATAGGCAGGTTGATTATATTTGACAGAGCTAGCACATAGATACAAAATAATAATGTTTGATATAGAAATTAGTAATATGGGAATCAGTAAGGTCCTCTCTTAGTGCTATGGGGATTAAGAGCATGCACACGGAAAGCTAATTGGCAAAAAAACTTGCTGGTCTTATACAGCTCAGTTATATATCCTTTTTTCTGAGATAAACCATGACTTACAGGATATACATATCCCATGAAAAAGAGGGTATACATAGAACCTGATTGGAGCAGAATATTGATTTTGAAGATTTTGCAAGACCGTAAGGTTCTGACAGTCTACTACCATGCCCAATATGTACGACAGTGTCTCCAGTATTTGCCTTATCTACCTTATGCTAGACGGATTGTATGGTTGAAACAGAGACAGCTCAAAAAATAGTAATAATACACGGCCAACCTTGGGATCGCTGGGGGACTCGCTTCTCGTGCATTCCTCATCCGAATTGTTGGGTTTAGAGCAGCAACTGATCCGTGTTCACACTGAAACACACATAAGAAAACATTTTCAGCACATAATTCAGTAAAGATGCTGGAAATAGATGATGCAAGCAGTATCAAACAACACAGTCACAATCGAGTTATGCATAAAAACTGAACCAATATAATGCTGCTATGTTGTGGCCATAACAATTGCAACTAATGCCCACTTCATATCAGATCTGCAAGGGGTAGAAGGAGGGGTGGAGCTCACCATGTCAGGGGGGTGGAGGAGAGGAGGAGGGCACCTGTAGCAGCCTAGAACCCTGTGACTTGCGGAAAGTGATGTTCACAATGCCCAATTCCTCATTATCCAGAACACCTGCTCAGACCAAGAGGAAACGTTAGCTGCTATCAACCAACATATCAGGGTGACAGGTATAACAAAAGACAAGTACAAAGCTGGAAAGGGAAATGGTAAGAACTGCTGTATAACTACACCAAAATGCATAGGTATATCAGTAGAATTACAAAGGACTCGTCAGATGCAAGGAAACTAAGATACCATTATAGTTCTCAGTTGCTGCACAGTTCTAAAACAGAGCATAAGAAATCAAGCACCATAATAACACTCGACATAACTGGACTGTGCCTAGAATATGCATCCCAAATTTAGTTACCAGGCATTTAGCTCAAAAGTGCTTGTTCTGCAAATTTACTTATCAGGCATTTAGCTGAAGAATATGAATCACAAATTTTTCGATTACACAAGACCTGATGAACACATTTTCTAATCACATCCATTTTCTAATTAACTAGCTCCTAAATATATACATGCACTACTTCAGGAAATTTATGACTTGGACATTGTATTAATAGCAGATTACGAACTAATGTACTTGTACTTGATCTAGTTGAATAAATGTAGATAGTTCCTGGTTCAGCCAGCTCCAACTTATGCTACTAGCTACTGACAGAAAAACACAGAGAAAGGGAGAGGGAAATTAGAATCGAACAGCACGCCCGTGTGGTTGAGCAAACCACAGTGATTGCTTAAGATGAAGACAATAAACCGCTCGTGTGCTGAAACATAATTCAGACTATGGTGCAATCAACCATGTCCCATGAAGGAGGCCAAGATAGTACAGCACAAGCGCACAGATCCTATCCTATGCTGGGTAGCTGCTCATGACCATAGTGCTGCTACTACTAGCAACATGCACAAAAGCACAAAGGCAATCACCATCCAGCATGCACAAAACATGCTGAACAAGTTCGCCCTTTACATCAGTTTCCAAACAAAGCAAGCTGCATGACGTGAAAGTGCGACAGGACAACAGAATCGTCGATCAAGCTATGGTTTACATTGCGGTGGCATTTGTTTCAAAAAAAACATTGCGGTGGCATTTGGAAAAGCACATGTTCGCTTTTATATATGCCCTGGGACTGGGATGTATCAGTTAGGTTGAAATCATGTTTTGTTGATGATAATGTTAGAAAAAGCATACTGAAATTACCAAAGATTACCTGCAAACTAGGTCCCCCCACTAAGTCGGTCAAAGCACATATCACTAGTACTCCAAGGTCATAGTCTATACAATCAAATTAAACTCGTCCATCAGATATGATGGGGCAGCAACACCGTGAGCAAGCATAGCAATGCATTGCAAACTGAAAGTGTGCGAATCTGAGCTATCCAGTTGGGTTGAATAGGTAGGCCAGATTCGATCACTTGGTTCGCGTGCCAGCACCAGCAACGCAATGCCAGGCTACCCCACAATCCTTCATGTCCCAAGTGTAAGTAAGACTAAATAAAGCTAACACGGAACGGCACAATACAAAACCAGAGCAGAACAACTGCTGGAAAAACAAACCAACCAATGCAACACTAGGCTCGCTAATACTTATCGCTGAAGAACAAAAAAATATGAAAACTACGGGGCTTGCGCGAGGTGGTGAAGGGAATGCGTCGAAATCGTTGGCGCCACCTAGCAGGAATTCCCCAGAACCGAAACCAATCTGCTGAACTAAAGTAGTAGTGCTAGCAGCAAAATAAGCGCAGAAACAGAGGAGCGGCAGAGGAATCCGTTACCCTCCTAGTCGACGGGGAGGGAAACCCGTCGGAACCGGGCGAGCGAGGGGCCGTCCTCGAGTGAGTCTCGTGCAGCCGCCATAGGACCCTGCACCATGAAGTGGAAGCGGAATTAGAAGGTGAGGAATAAGGCAGCCGATGGTTACCGGGAGCATGGGCGGCCGGGCGGGGAGAGGAGAGGAGAGGAGCGGCCGCCGCCCACCTGGGAATCGAGCGCGGCAATGGTGACGTACCCATGGATGGTGCGCCAGAGGATCTTGGCCGGGGCGCGGAAGTGGATGGGGCCATGGGAGGGCTTGGTGTTCATCCTCTTGTGGAGGAAGCGGAGATACATCATCTTCTGGCAGACGAGGCCGACGGACATGCAGATCTCCTCGCAGCGGACCACCACCACGCGCTGCCTGTTAAGCAGCTCCTTGGCAACGATCGACGCCAGGCGGCCGAGCATGTGGTTGTGGGCGTCCCGGTGGTGGCGGCGGCCCGGTGGCTCAGCCAGATGCCGCCGCCGAGGACGACGAGCGAGAGGACCAGGACCCCCGCTCGCGGTCGGTGGTGGCGACCATGTCCACGACGGCCAGTGTAGTGGTGGGTGGTGGCGAGGGGAGGGATCTGAGGTGGGGAGGGGAGAGGTGGGTGGTGGCAGCGAGGATCTGAGGTGGGGAGGGGAGGGGTGGGTGGCGGCGAGGGGAGGGATCTGGATCGGGAGCGCTAGGGTTCGCTGCGCGGGGAGAGAGGAGTGGTGTGCGGTGGGTTTTTTTAGGCGTAGCTCGCGGTAGGTGGGTGAGAGGGTGAGGTGCGGGCCGTTGGATCCAGGAGCATCCAACGGTGATTTATGCACGATCCGCGTGAAAGGCCCCTGGACCAATCAGAACGCAGTATACAGGTATGATATTTTGACCATTTAAATTGGTCATAATCGACTAAAAGTTAGGTGCTAAATCATGTTAGCTATTTTATTATGACCTGAATTTTTTTAAAAAGAACTTCTCATTGTGTCAGCAAATTTGACTATAGTTTTCAGGAATAATCACAAATTAAAATAAGACAAATATTTTTTAAAGAGTTATGAGAAATGAGTTCTTTTAAATCATTTTCCATTTTTGAGTGCCCAAAATGAGTTTTTTTGTGAAGGACCTTCAATATATTTGTTGCAAAATTGGACCAAATCATTTTTCTAAAATACTAGGTCATATTTAATGCACAATTGACCAAATGGTTGGGTGTAAAAAGTTTTGATCCACCTCTCGTGAAAAAGACAAATTTTCGCCGATTCAGCTGGAAGCGGGTCAAATTTGAACTGTAGCTGCCTTATAGTTTGCATTTTATTTTATCCAAAAATCATTTCTAGGTACATAAGTATCTATTTAATCAGAGAAACACCAAAAAAATCCAAGATTCAACCACTAGCTAGGAACGGTCATTCCCGCCGTTTTGATCGCATTTTGAAACGGGCATAAAAAATTCAAAAAAATCAAATAATTGGGAAACCTTCGCATTGTGTCATTATATGTGGCCAAGTTCCCAGGAAAAATAAAAAACTTGTAATACGGCAATTATTTTTAAAAAGTGTTCTCAGAAACGAGCTATCACGTGTGGAGATTAATGGCTTTCAAGCCAAATGATCAATCTTATGGCCACATTCATGGCATAGTTTGTTCAAATGATCTCATATTATGCACAAGGGTGCATATTGGAATGGCAAACAATGTTGCCTAAGGAAATTTTCATTTTCTTTGGACGAAAAAACCGTTTTCCATTTTTCGAGTGCCCAAAAGGAGGTTTTTTTGTGAAGGACCTCCCAAATAATTGTTGCAAAATTATACCAAATCATTTTTCTAAAATACTAGGCCATATTTAATGCACAATTGACCAAATAGTTGGGTGTAAAAAGTTTTGATCCACCTCCCATGAAAAAGACAAATTTCCACCGATTCAGCTGGAAGCGGGTCAAATTTGAATTGTAGCTGCCTTATAGTTTGCTCTTCATTTTTTCTAAATATCATTTATAGGTACATAAGTATCTATTTAATCAGAGAAACACCAAAAAAATCCAAGATTAAACCACTAGCTAGGAACGGTCATTCCCGCTGTTTTGACAGCAATTTGAAACGGGCATAAAAATTCAAAAAAAATAAAAAAATTGGGAAACCTTCGCATTGTGTCGTTATATATGACCAAGTTTCCAGGAAAAATAATAAACTTGTAATACGGAAATTATTTCAAAAAAGTGTTCTCAGAAACGAGTTATCACGTGTGAAGATTCATGGCTATCAAGCCAAATGATCAATCTTATGGCCACATTCTTGGCATAGTTTGTTCAAATGATCTCATATTGTGCAAAAGGGTGCATCTTGGAATGGAAAACAATGTTTCCTAAGGAAGTTTTCATTTTCTGTGCACGGAAAAACATTTTCCATTTTTCGATTGCCCCAAATGAGGTTTTTTTGTGACGGACCTACCAAATAATTGTTGCAAAATTGGACCAAATCATTTTTCTAAAATACTAGGCCATATTTAATGCACAATTGACCAAATGGTTGGGTGTAAAAAGTTTTGATCCACCTCTCATGAAAAAGACAAATTTCCGTCTATTCAGTTGGAAGCGGGTCAAATTTGAACTGCAGCTGCCTCATAGTTTGCTATTTATTTTTTCCAAAAATCATTTCTAGTTACATAAGGACGTATTTAGTCATAAATACATGGTTTGGTGGCGATACGTCGAGGTTTGGGCGGTGGCCGAGGGCCCCAACTCTAGAGCGCGTACACTCGCATGCCCGTCGCGTGGTCACCACGTGACCGTAATGTTGCCATGTGTTCTGGGCGGCCTAGGCAAGTCTAGTGGGTTGGGCACTCCCCAGGTTGGTGCTAGGAAGAAAATTACAACATAAGATTCTCACGAGGAGACCGATCGATGCTCAAACATGAATTAGCAGCCAAGTGTTTGATTAGCGGTACGGGAAATGCACATGGCCAATGGGCGTGAGTTTTGGCTGAGGATGATCATCTACTAAGGAGAATGTCTTCACAAATTTTTAGCTCAAAAGGAGGATCCTAGGTGGTACTTGCTTTGCAAAGTACCACGCTAGACAAAAATATGAATGTTGAAGCTGGGCTCAAAATAATGAATGGAGTGAGCTGAAATTTGGTGGAGGATGGTTATTTGGGCATAAGAAAGTATTGTAGAAAATTGATAACATTTGGACATGCCACAGTAGTACTTCCTTCACAATGCTCATCTATGGACAGAAACTTGGGAAAACTAGTGAGAGAGATTGGATGAATGAAATGAGCTCAAAATTGGTGTAGGTAAGTTACTTAGGTATGATCATGCGCTGGTAAATTTTCAGATCATTTGGGTAAGCCAAGCTAGTACTTACTTCACAAAGCTTCTCTCGAGGTAGAAACTTTGGAAATTTCCCGAGAAAGATTTACTAGGAAAATTGAGCTGAATATTACCATGTGGCAATGATTTGCGTATGGAAGAGTGCCCGAAAAGTTTGAGGGTAATAGGAGGGGTCTATATAACACTTGCTTTGCAACATGCCAATTTGGCCATAAAATATAAATTGAACCTGGGCTCACATAGTTGATTTGACTGAGCTGCAATTTGGAGGAGGATGATAATTTGGGCATATGAAGTAACTGTATAAATTTCATGTCATTTAGAGATATAAAAAAGGTACTTCCTTCACAATGCTTCTAGGTGGACAAAAACTTTGGAAATTTGCCGAGGAAGATTTGCTAGGCAAATGGAGCTGAATTTTGTCATGCGGTAATGATTTAGATAGGAAAGAGTGCCCAAGAATTCCGAGGGCAATCAAGAATATATAAATAGCACTTCCTTCATAAAGTGTTGTTGTGAACAGAATAGGAAAATGAATATTGTTGAATTAGTTTTGAAATAGGCAAGGAAGGATTTTTACATATTTGATGAAGATATGCCCCAAAGAATTTATGAGATTTTTTGGGAATTTTGGGAATGATAGAAATATAGGTTGCTTCACAACCTAGGGCAAAAACTGCCACATGGACATGACACATAGGCAAAACTGATGAGATGGCGCCTAGTCATCACAACCCACCACAATCTACAACGCTATGACCATCTATATTGGTCATTAACAACTAGAAATAAGGCAGCGGACTAGCACTGTTTGCTTTGTGACCATTTCGTGTAAGGAAATTACGACATTTCTGACCAAAATGGTCCCAATGGTTTAGGGTTTGGAGCCCCCTGAACAGCTTTTGACCAATTGGTCTAAAATGGTCATAAATTTATGACCAATTCTTCGAGGGTCACTGACAGAAGGTCATAAGTTGACATATTTCTTGTAGTGTGAGTGTCCGTAGTGGGACAATGAGAACAACAAGAAGAATAAGAGCAAGGAGTGTGACTCTTACGACAAGAAGAAGAAGAAATACTCAAAGTCTTCTTCCAAGTCTTCCTCAAAGTATTCATCACACAAGAAGAGCTCATCTGGCAAGGCTCGTGCGTTTGTTGGCAAGGAAATGGATTCAGAGGACGAGTCCGCTTCTGAGGAGGCGGAGGTGGAGTCTGAGGAGGAGTCCGATTCTGGCGTTGCGAGTCTGGCTACAACATACGTTGCCAAGTCCACCTTCAACACTGAAGACAATGACTTCATCACCGACACGGATGCAAATGACAAGGACTACTCCACTCCTACCTACTGCTTCATGGCACGCGGTGCCAAGGTAAACACACGCACTACTCACTATCAAACATCTAGTGAAGATGACTCTGATTGTGGTTCCAAACCCAGCTACAAAACACTTGCTAAAATTGCAACTGAACAACAGAAAGCTATGCAACATATTCAAAAACTATTAGACAAAAGCGATGACCTATTAGACGCTGAAATGACTCGATTTCGGTCCTTAATTGAAGACATAAAAAAATTTCATGTTAAGTATGAGGAACTTGAAAGTCGTCATGAAACACTCTCAACAACTCATGAAAAGCTTTCCTATGATTATCTTCAAAGGAAGCAAGACCTTGAAAAATTGAGAGCGGCTCATGAAGATCTTCAAAAGGAAAACGAGTCACTTCGCGCCAACCAGATCAGTTTCGCTCAGGAAGGATTTGAACCACCATGTCTTAAATGCATTGAGCGTGATAACGCTACTTCTGTTGCTGAATGTTCTACTGCTGCTACTGTTGCAATATCTTCAACTGTTGATGTGGTAACTAACCCCTCTGCTGAGGATGCCACTGCTATTGCTGATGAGAATGCTAGGTTGAAGACATTGCTTGAAACAGGGATGTTTAAAAGTCTCAAAGGGCATCAGACACTGTGTGATTTCTTCAAAAGGCAGATCCTGAACCGAAACCCTAGGAAAGAGGGTGTTGGGTTCAAAAGGAAAATGAATGCTGATGGCTCTTACTGGAAACCCGAGCAGTACCCCAAAACCCCATGGGTTGCTGCAAAGGGACCTTTAGTGGATCCATCCACCCTATCTGGCTTCACTTGTGCTAATCCCATTATTATTGATGAATCCTTTGATGCAAACTATAAACTGTTTAAGAATCAGAATGGTGAAGTGTTTTCCAGGTATATTGGTACTAACTGCAAGAATGGGCCACCTATGAAGAAGGTCTGGGTGCCAAAAAGGTGTTTGGAGAATCTTCATGTGAATGTCGTCATGACACCACAACTGAAGAAGACAAACCCTAGACCACAGGCTTCATACGGCCCAAAGGCTTCATATAGACAGAGGACTCACCTGAGTCGCACTAATGCAAATGTTTTGCAGGGAAGCCATACTCAGGCCTATGAATATGAGCGCGGTTCATCAAACCGACATGTTCATAAGACCAAGAACTATTCTGCTTATTCATATCATGCTTAGTGTTTGCATGTGTGCTCGGTTCCAAGCGGCACCAAAGGAATCACATCACTTAGTTGTGAAGCGAATTCTCAGATATTTGGCTCACACCCCAACACAAGGATTATGGTATCCAAAGGGCTCAGAGTTTGATCTCGTTGGATTCTCGGATGCTGATTATGCTGGTGACAAGGTGGATCGCAAATCTACATCAGGCACATGTCATTTTCTGGGATGATCACTTGTATGTTGGTCTTCAAAGAAGCAGAACTGTGTATCTCTCTCCACTGTAGAATCTGAATACATTTGTCGGGTGGTAGGTGCGACATATGCCAACGGGTGGCTTATCATTGTGGGAGCCCGTAAAATATCGCCGGTGCCTGGAAACGGGATGAGGCGAAGACATGCACGCCGGTGAATCTTACCCAGCTTCGGGGCTCTCGGTGGAGATAACACCCCTACTGCTGCTTTGCAGGGTCTCCGCATGATCACTAGATGGACAAGTAGCTACACAATGCTCTTGGAGCTGTTTTGGTGGAAGGAGGAAGAAGGGCACGGCCTGCTCTCTTCTTCTCTCGGTGTGGTGTCTAGAACTAGCAGGGGTTTCTCTCCCTCTTGCATGGATACCCCGGGGGGCTTATATAGGCCTACCCCCCGGGGGTACAATGGTAATCCGGCTGGGCGCGGGGCCCAGCTGTCTGTGACTACGCTCGCCGGCCTCTGCACCGGCTGCTGGGGCCCGCCGACTAGTGGGTCCCGCCGGCTGCCGGCCCCTTGGTCGATAGGCAGGCCCCACTGTCCAGGACCTTGTCGGCGGCTGGTTACTGTTGCTCAATCTTCGTGACGTGGGCTTTGTCGAGGTAGGCGTGGCTACAGTGCCGCCGTACGGAGGGCGATTGCTGTAGCCTCACCGCGTCTTGTCTCCTTAATGGGGCGTCTCCTTCGAGGGAGGCGGCAAGCCAGCTGCGGGGAGCCGGCTCTGTCTTGGGCCGACTGGGGGAGGCGTGGCCGCCTTCGGGTGTCTCTCTGCCCGAAGGGGCCCACCGCCCGTGGGCCGCACTGGTAGTCCATCGTGGATGACATCAGGGTCAACATGGCAACAGTGCTGCGCCGGACGGGTCGTGGCCACCCGTACGGTGTGTTGTGCCGGTCGTGCTCCGGGATTCGGGGGTGGCAGGCTTCACTATAGCCACGCCCCATTCACATCACCGTTAGGTGGATGCAAACTATGAGGGTACGGTCTCGACCACTTTGTGGGAGCTGGCTTCTTGGAGTCGGCCTTCTCGCGGCCGGCTTCTCGAAGTCGGCCCTCCCGTGGCTATCTTTGCGAGGGCTAAAGTCGGGCTGCCTTCCGATAGCCGGCCTGGGTGACAGCCAGCAAGGGGAAGGCGGCCCCACGTCTTGGATTCTTGAGAGCCGGACGGGCTCGTAATTTTTTCAAAAGGGCCAGGGGAAGCCGGCTAGGCTACCCATGGCTATTTACTCCGACAGTAGTCCTCGAAGCTGATCGAGCTTCGAGGCGGACAGAGGGACGAGAAGCTTGGTCAGCTTCCTACCCTGAGGAGCCGGCTTTGCTGGTGTATGCCGATTTCGGAGAGCTCCGTGTCTTGTAGGTGGGACCGCGGTCGACCCGCGAGCTGACCGCGGGCCTTCCCGCGGGCCACGTGGCAGTGAAACCCTGCCAGTCCACCCGCGTGACGAGACGCCACCGCAGGACCGGGCCCGCCACTCCTAGGCCTCGGCCCGAGCACTGATCTTTTGCGGCCCATGCGGACCGCTCGGCTTCCCATGGCGATTTTATTACGCCATTAGGGTGCAATAATCGCGGGACGTGGGGGAGTGGGCACAGTTGATCCCCACGTTCCCCCACGCCACGCCTCCTCGGCTCCGCCACGCGAGCCTATAAGTAGGGGGAGGAGGGGGAGAGACAGAGGTTCGCACGCTCTCCCTCACTCCGCCCCTCCTCGTCTTCCTTCTTCTTCTTGCTGCCGCCGCAGCCTCCCATCGCGGCGCCGCTGTGCCGCCACATCGTCTTGCTCCCTTGGCGCTGTCAAGTTCGTGGAACGGCTCCAACGTCCATGAGGACCACGTTGAGTTCCTCCGCCGGACGCGGCGCCTGCCCGACGCCAACTTCGTGCGGGTCCGCCTGGCGCCGGAGAGGGAGATTTCGCCGGCACCGGAGGAGGGCGAGCGGGCTGTCTTCCGCTCACACTGCCTGCGCGGCTTCGGCCTTCCGGCGAGTGGGTTCCTCTGTTCCTTCCTTGAATTCTACAACCTTCAGCCGCATCACCTCACGCCCAACGCGGTGATGCTGCTGTCGGCCTTCGTCTCTCTCTGCGAAGGTTTCTTGGGGGCGCTCCCCACGCTTGAGCTCTGGGGGGAATTCTTCCAGAGCAAACTCGGCACCATCGTCGTAGGCGTGCCCGCCCCCTGTGAGGCCTACATCGTCATGAGGCGGTCGGGCGAGAACAACCCGTTCCCGCCCATTCCGCTGATCCAGTCGGTGAAGATCTGGCAGAAGTCGTACTTCTATGTGAAGAACATCACCCAACAAGGCGACTACGTCAACCTGCCGGCTTACGTAGCCGGCCTGCCGGCTGGGAGGCAACCCTCATGGAGCTTCCGATCCAGGTCATTGTCTCAGGCCGGAACACAGCCGTCTCCCGGCTTCGGGTGATGATCCAGTCGGAAGGCCTGACCGGAGCCGACTTGGTGGCCGCCTTCGTGGAGCGTCGGGTACTTCCTCTCCAAAGCCGGCCCCACATGATGTGTCAGATGAGCGGCCGCTTCGACCCAAGACGGCTAAGCTCCAAGGAGATGCCTCATTCGGAGGTGTCGTACATGGTGAATTACATCTCCAACTGCAAGCTCGCCGAGGACTGGCGATACGGCAAGGCGCCGTATTCTCGCGCCAACCCTCCGCCCATGGTAAGTTTTTCCTCTCTTCTTTTTTTTGTTGGTAGCCGGCCTCATGATAGCCGGCTTCTGATTAGTCGGTTCTCCTTTAGCAGAACCCTCTCCTTCTGCCGACGACCGGGGCCGCAGGGATAGAGCGCCAGTACGTCCCCGACCGCACGGCGGACGATGCCGACGACCCGGACTTGGGAGCGACTGCCATGGAAGACGCCATCGTGGGGGACAACGACGAGCCCGGAAGCACGGGGCTCACTGCCGGCTTCGAGGACTGGCCGGATGATGTCGAGGTCGAAGTCGTCCCGTGCCGCCAGTCGGTGCCTGATCATCAAGGCGCGGGCTCGTCCGCCGCGCCGGCTGTCAGCGGCGGTGCCCAGAAGCGCCGGGCCGCGTCGATCCTCTTCGGCAGCCGGCCGAAGAAGTCCAAGGCTTCCACCGCGGCAACCAAGCGAGATAAGCCGGCCGCGAAGGCGGCCCGCTTCCGCAAGGCGGTGAAGCATCCGCAGGCGATCTCAGCGTGAGTCATCGAATGCTTGGACGTATACTTTTCATTCTTCTCTTTGATTGAACACTCTTCTAAACCTTTCCTTACTCGCCGGATAGGGCGCCGCTTTCCCTTGAGCGGGGTCCGGGCGGCTCCGTAGTCGGGCCGACTGGAGGGTCTTCAGCCTCCCACCGCGTGGACCCCCGCGCCGACCTCAGGGAGGCCATGGAGCGGAACGCCCGTGAGGTGCGGGAGGAGCGGCAGGCGGCGGAGCAAGCGGCCGCCCAGGCGGCGAAGGAGCAAGCCGACGTGGCGGCCAAGGCCCAGGCAGAGGCGGCGGCCGTGGAGGCGGAGGCGAAGGTTTCGCATAACCAGCCTCCGATGCTCGCCATTCCCCTCCGTGTCGTGGCCCCCGACATCCCATTGCCCCTGGTGGAGGAAGTCGGCCAAGACCCGCTGCTGATGGAGAGGAGGGAGGACTCCGTGGTCTTCGTGGAGAGGGCGCCGCCGGCAGTGCCAACCGGAGCGGGCCAAGGCGGCCAATCGGCAGCGGCGCCAGAGAAGCCGGCAGGGGGCGAGCCGAGGTCGGAGTCGGCCTCGAGGTGCAGCCGGTAACGCGCCGGCGCGCAGGGGGGGCACCGCTGCGCCGGAGCCGCGCCGAGTTGCGGGCGCCATCCGGACGGCGGGGGCCCTGGAGACGGCCAGCACCGCCACGTCTGAGTGGACTCCCAGCGGGGGGACGGGCGAGCTGAACGTGGCGGCCCAGGAGGTCTGGAGCCGGCTTCAAGCTCATGCCGCCTTGCTGCAGCAGTACACCCAGGAGTTCCTTTTGACGCGGGCCGCCATCCGGGTGAGTCTTCTATCCTTAGTTGCTTTGTTCTCTTGATTTCTTCCGTGGGGGCGCGTCAGCGCACCCACTGGGTGTAGTCCCCGAGATTCGGGCCGACTGCTGAGCAGTCGGGTCGGATCTTCCCTGACGACTTTTTCCTCATTGGTTTTTTCTTTTGTCTTTCGTGCTTGCAGGGGCCAATGCTGACTTGAGGGGGCAGCTCAGCGAGGCGCAGGCTGCCCTTCGCACCAAGGAAATTGAGCATGCCGCCTGGGTCCTGGAGCGTGACCGCCTAGCCAAGAAGCTGGCTGACCAGGAGGAGAGCCACAAGGTGGCCCTGAAGAAAGCGCAGGATAGCGAAGCCGCCTTGAAGGGCGAGTTCGAGACTGAGGTGGCGGGCTGGGCTGAGACCCGGCAAGCGCTAGATGAAGGCTTCGGCCGCATCGAGGACTTGATCGATGGTAGGCCGCCTTCCTCGCTCCTTGCCTGCCCCTGGCCGCCTGATTTTTGTTCTGACTTGTGCTGCTTTTTGTTCTCTGTGCAGACTACTTTCCCGGCTACTCCGTCTTCGCCGCCCAAACCATCAAGGCCCATCGCAAAGCGCGCCGTCAGGCAAGGGCCGACATTGCGCCGGACGCGAATCGGACGCTTGAGGAGCAGCTCTTGGCGATCCAAGCACGGCTGCAGCCGGCTCATCGTATGCTCCGCTGCCTCCAACATGCCGGAGCGCAGATGTTGGCCGCCCTCTGGCCCAGCGAGACGATTCCCCGCACCCCGAGCCGGACTGCCGACTGGCTGGAGGTTGCAGTCGGCCGCTTTGAAGCTTGGAAGGCGTCGGCGGCCCGGCTTGGAACCGGGCGGGCGTTGGAGTTCGTCCGAGCTTGGTACCCAGGGCTGAACTTGGACCAGCTGCGCAACTGGCGGCTGGAGGCCGACGCAGAGCTGGAGGAGGTGCGGCCGGCTATCGCTCAGCGTGCCTCGACGATCGCCAAGTGCACCGACATCAACGTTTTTGCACCTGAAATCAATGATGACGGCATTGCCCAGCCGGAGGAGTGGTTCGGGCTGAACCCGGCGGTGGGCGAGGACTCGGCAGAGGAGATCGCCTCCAGCGACGAAGGCGAAGACGACGAAGAAGAGGAAGTTGAAGACGCCGAGCCAGCCGGTGGAACAACCGGCCGACCTCAGGCTGACCGTGCCTCGAGAAATGAGGCGCGCGCAAGCGCGCCTTCTGCGGGAGGCGGTGATCATGCCGAGGTTCACCAGCCAGCCACTCCTCCAGCCGGCACTGGCGTCTCCACCGACCTGCCCGGCTCGTCAGTTGCTCCGCCGGCTTAATCTGCCGTCCTTGTTTTTCCCTGTTTGTTGCCTTCTAAACAATTTTATTAAGCTTTCGCAGTTCCACCCACTGGGGGTGTATCCAAACTATGTTGAATGCTGGCCTCTTGGAGGTCTTTTATGTAAATATTATTGTGTGCATGTTTGGTTTCCATTCACGTATGCTTTTTATCCTTAGGCTTTTTCCTTTGCCGCCTTCCCTCTTTGGGGAGGCAAGTACTCGAGCTTTCTTTGATTGAAGTGAAGTGAATGGAAGCCGGCCGGCTGACTACTCTGGTAGTCGGTCGGTGGTAGGAGGCAAACCAGCTTTCGTTATATTAGTCCGTTAGTCCCTAGCCATTTTTTGTGTGGGCATCCTTTCCGGCTTTTAACTCTTGCCAGCCGGACAGCCGGTTCTTCGAACTACGACTTTTGGCAAGAGTTAAACTTGGGTGTCGGCACACTACTTGTCTGACCGCGGGTAGGACTTCTAATATAACTCCAGTCGGCCAGTCCCCGGGCCGACTAGTCGAACCCGGTGCCGGACGGAACAAGTAAATGAAATGACACGGTCATAAGCATGATACCCTTCATTTATAGATAAAAGATGGCAGTCCCCGAGCTCTCCTCGGGGGGCCTATTGTCTCGTACTTAGTACAAAAGTTAGCATGATACATACTGCATTTCAACTGTAAAATCTTCGGAGGAGGTTGGCGTTCCATGGTCATTCCGACTCCTTGCCGGAGTCGTCTCTCTTGCATGCCTTGGGCTTCTGTGCGTCGATTAGGTAGTACGAGTCGTTGCCTAAAGCTCTGCTGATGACGAAGGGGCCCTCCCAAGGGGCCGAGAGCTTGTGCTGGCCGGCTGTTCGCTGGATCAGCCGGAGCACAAGGCCACCCTCTTGGAAGGATCTTGGCCTGACCTTCCGACTGTGGTAGCGGCGCAAACCCTGCTGGTAGATGGCAGACCGGCTGAGGGCTAACAGCCGGCCTTCTTCCAGCAGGTCGACACCGTCTTCTCGTGCTTCCTTGGCCTCCGCCTCCGTGTACATGGTTACTCGGGGCGAGTCGAACTCGATGTCGGTTGGGATGATCGCCTCGGCACCGTAAACGCGGAAGAAAGGAGTGAAGCCGGTTGACTTGTTTGGAGTAGTGCGCAGACTCCAGAGGACAGTCGGCAGCTCATCGAGCCAACAGCCGGCTGAACGCTCCAGTGGTACGACCAGTTGGGGCTTGATGCCGGAAAGGATGAGGCCGTTGGCTCGCTCGACCTGGCCGTTTGACTGTGGGTGGGCAACGGACGCTAAGTCCACCCGGATACCTTGCGTTGCGCAGAAACGTGCCAAGGCTCCCTTGGCAAAATTCGTGCCATTGTCGGTGATGATGCTGTGTGCCATGCCGTACCGAGTTCTTATATCTGCGATGAATGTCACGGCAGTCGGCCCATTCAGCTTCTTGATCGGCTTTGCCTCAATCCACTTGGTGAATTTGTCCATGGTGACGAGCAAATGTGTCATGCCGCCGCGCGCCGTCTTGAATGGGCCCACCATGTCCAGTCCCCAAACGGCGAAGGGCCAGGTGAGGGGAATGGTCTTGAGTGCCGAAGCCGGCATGTGTTGCTTGGAGCTGAAAAGTTGGCACCCTTTGCAATGTTTAACCAACTCTTTGGCGTCATCCAAAGCAGTCGGCCAAAGGAAACCATGGTGGAAAGCTTTGGCGACGAGTGATCTTGAGGCCGCATGGTGGCCGCATTCTCCTTGGTGGATGTCTCTGAGGATTGCAATGCCCTTCTCTTGCTCGACGCATTGTTGGAGGATTCCAGTGACACTGCGCTTGATGAGCTCTCTGTTGACGATTGTGTATGCTCCGGCTCGGCGTTGGACTTGTCTTGCCTCTGTTTCGTCAGCCGGCAGATCTTGGTTTATTAGGAAGTTGAGGATGGACTGAGCCCATGATGGAGCCGCGACTTCTGCTATTGCCAATGTGGCTACTGCCACCAGGGTGGGCGGGCTGGGTGGTGAAATGTTGGAGTCGGCCGCCGGCTGTTGTGTTGGTGCAGTCCCTGGGCCGGCTACCGCAGTCCCCGAGCCGGGTGTGGCAGTCCCCGGATCAGGCATAACTGCGGAAGTCCCCGAGCCGGCTACCGAAGTCCCCGGGTCGCCTGCTTGGCTCTTCGAGCCGGACCCGGCCGCGTCGGGGTTAGGCGGCACGAAGATAGAATCAGACTCTGGAGACGGCCTGATGGACGGCTTGAGGAGGCGTTGTAGAGCGACACCGGTTGGTATTGCTTGCCGAGTGGAGCCTATTCGAGCCAGGGCATCGGCCGGCTCGTTGTCGGCTCGCGGTACGTGGAGGAACTTGCATCCTTCAAAGTATCCACTGATTTGCTGAACCAGGAAGCGGTAGCTTGCCATATTTGCGTCCTTGGCGTCCCATTCGCCGGATGATTGCTGGACCACCAAGTCCGAGTCGCCATAACATAGGATCCGGCGAATGCCGGGTTCTTTGGCAAGCCGGAGCCCGTGTGTCACACCCTAGCTAGGTTATGCATTAGAGTGTGCATCATGTTTACTTTCATCAGAAATGGAAATGGGGAAAGCAGAACCCCCAGCACCCCCCCCTGAAATCAACTAGGGTTTACTAAAAATAAATTCAATGAACCTGAAATGCCCTTCAGATATGTTCACCCTCTTTGCCTTGGGTTAGAACCCTTGGGAAAAATGGTGCATATATTTTTAGGTCAACAAAAGGGGCATTGACTTAATTCATAAATATTTGAATTTGGGCATTTAAATACTATTAAATAATTCAAATGCTCAAATAATGTTGGAATTATTTTTGGGCCACTGAAATATTTCAGAAAGTGTACATAAATATTTTCAGGATTTTATAAAATGATTTAGTATTTAAACTAAATCAAAACAGAATAGCAAAAATAGAAAACAGAATAAAATTTGAGAGAGAGAGAGAGTAGGCCAGTGGGCCACTTACCTGGCGCCACCAACCGGCCCAGCACGGCCCAGCCCACCAGAGCCGGGCGCCAGTCGTCTCCTTCCTTTGCCAGGAGGACGACGGCGTGGCGCGCGCACAGGAGGCGAAGCCACCTCCTGCTTCCACCTCCTGCTTCCCCCGGCCCTCCTAGCGATGCCACGACGATGTCACGTGTCCCCTCGCCCCTCTCCCACACTCGCTCCACCCTCTCTCGCTCCACTGACTCTCTTCCCCGAGCTCATCCGAGAGTCGCCGTCGCCGTCGCTTGTCGTTACCGTGGCCACCAGCACCCCCCCACGCCGGCCAGCGCCCCCATGAGCTTTACCTCGACGCCGTAGAGCCGCACGCCAAGGCACGTGACCCCGGGAGGCCAGCAACATCGCCATCGCCGTCGTCTTCCACCTCGGGCTCCGGCCACCTTCATCATCGATTCGCCGCACGCAAGACGCCCCCGAGCCCGCTAACCATCCCTACGGCACCGCTGTGATCTCCGCAACCGTTTCCCCCTCTTCCCCGCTTCAATTGATCGCCGTAGCCGTCGCCCCCTTGATGACCGAACTGCGGCGCCGCCCGAGCTCGCCGGCGACGAGGCTCCGGTGGCCAATCGGCCCCGTTCATATGGCCGTTGGCTTTGTGAGAGCCTGCAGAACACGTAGCCACCACCAGTTGATCCTCCCATACATGGCGTCGTCGTTTTCATCGGCGCCCGAACTCCGGCGGCCGCAAGAGAGCTCGCCGCCGTCAGCTCCGGCCACCCCCGCACCTCTCGTTGGTCTCCCTAGATGCGCACGAGCATGAGCTCCTCCCTGGTGCCCCCAGCGCGCCAAACCATCGCCTGTAGCGAAATCCCGACGCGGACGCCGCCGCGATCTGAGGTCGCCGGCGGCTAAACGCCGGTAGCCGACGTGGCCGTCATTAGCGGCTAACTAACCCACTAACCACCCCTCTAGAGTCACTGCCATGTGGGCCCTAGTGCTTAATTAGTTAGTTAAATATTCTGTTAGATTAGCACCGGTCTCAGGAGGGCCCCACCTGTCAGTTTGACTTTGCCACGTCACAGTTGACCTGGTCCCACACGTCAGCCACATGAACCAACTAGAGTCACTGACCAGTGGGACCCACTGGTCAGGTTTGACCTGGAGGCAGCTCAGTTGACTTGCTGATGTCATGCTGATGTAGTGCTGACGCAGTAAATCATTTTCTAGTTTAAAAATAACTCAGGAAATTCCAGAAAATACCCAAAACTTTGAAAAATCATAGAAATTCAACCATAGCTCCAAATGAGATAAATTATATATGTAAAATTATCAGAAAAATTCAAGGAATCCATCTGTACCATTTTCATGCATGTTTGAACAATGCTTGTCCTCTGTTTTGGACAAAACAAATAAAGGGCATTTAAATAATCATATATGGGGTTGGAATTTGAATCTTGTACTCAAACCAACTCCATTTAAATCATAGCTAGTTGCATTAGCTCAAGACACATCCATATTGCCATGTCATAGCATGCATCATATTGCTGCATATCGTCATGTGTTGATTGTGCTCGGTTGTGTTCTTCGTGGTAGGTTCTGCCTCCGAGGATATTCACGAGTATCCAACTGAAGGGCAGTATCCCGTCACCACTCCATCAGGCAAGCAACCATTGATCATTCCGATTCAACCCATGTTCTCGCTCCTGCTCTTGTTTACTGCATTAAGACAACATGATTCAAACTGCTGTGTGCTATGGTAGTTGAACCCTTATCCTCTGCATGACCTGTCATTGCCACAGTAACTAGATGAAACCCTCTAGCATGTGTAGGAGTTGTTTGAGCCATGTTTTGTGATTCCTACCTTGCTATGCCTGCTATGCTTAGAGTTGTGTCAGGTCTGGTTCATCTGGGTGATGGGCTAGAGTGAAATGCTTGTGCCAGTAATATGTGGGATGTGTTGAACATGTTTTGGTAAAGGTATCGATGAGAGGCCATGTAGGAGTACATGGTGGGTTGTTTCATTGAAGCCGTCCCTAAGAACTGAGTTCTGTATGCGTGAATTAAGATTCAGCTACTACCACACATTGGGCCCTGAAATATGACCCCGCTCGACTTACCGACCCCTCTCGCCTCAGTCCAGGAGTTGCAACTAGTTTCTGGTGTTTGTAGGATATGTGTTGGCGGCCGTGCGTAGCGCTGACCCTAGGGGTGGGCTATGTTGCGGTAGATACACCATGGCACGGTGTACCGAGTCACCCGTTTGGTGTCTCGGGAACCCTGTTCACATCGTTCGGGGACGTTGAGGACACCCCGGCCGGATTACCTTGCGGATGGAACCTGAATAGGCGATGACCCTGGACTAGAGACTTGTGAGGTTAGTCAGGTTGTGGTCTACACCCACGTCGGTTTTCGCTTGAAGTCTGCCGAGCACATTTCGTGTGCAGACGCTAAGTGGTGGAAACATGTGTGACGAAGTACACCCCTGCAGGGTATGAAACTATTCGAATAGCCGCGTCCGCGGTAAAGGACTACTTGATTGCATATACAGTTCATAGACAAGTTAATGGATACTACTAAAAGACTCAAGATAAGTGTGAGTACCGGGGATGGCCCCCTCACAGGATACGAGGGAGGATCCTCGGTGGAGTATTGTGATGGTGAGTAGTGGACTCGTGTGCGAAAACTATTTTGCTAAAATATTCCGTAGGATAGCTTAGCCAAGAGTCAAAGCTGGCTTGCTGCATAAACCCCACCAACTTCTTGAGAATGAGCATGTACAGTAGGTTCTGATGTAAGACTTGCTGAGTACCTTTGTACTCATGTTTGCTTATTTATTGTTTTCAGACGACAACACTGCCCCCTCCGATGGGTTTTACGTAGACCTTGACGTCGACGAGTGACTAGCCACCCAGGTGGTGATCCAGGCCATGGAGGGCCCTATGTAAATAGACAGGCTTCGAGAAGCCTTCTTTCTTTCTAGAGTCTGTACTCAGACTAGTTGCTTCCGCATGTGCTTGTATGACTGTATGACTTGAGTGTCGGGTCATGTGACCCCTACCTGTATGGATATGTTATGTATGGCTCCCTGGAGCCTTTAAATAAAGTACTTGAGTTGTAGAGTTTTGTTGTGATGCCATGTTGTATGTACTCATATCGAGCATATTGTATGTATGATTGAAATGCTTGGTATGAGTGGGATCCGACAATCTAGGTGTTTGCCCTTCGCAGCCTTTCTTATGGGGAAATGTAGTCTAGTGCTCCTCGAGCCATAGTAGTCCGCTACAGCCCGGTTCACCGGAGTCCTGCTAGCCCAGCACTACTGTTCAGGACACTTGACTGGCCGGCATGTGTTTCACTTCGTCCCTATGTCTGTCCCTTCGGGGAAATGTCACGCGGTGATCTCCGGAGTCCTGTCTAGCCTGCTACAGCCCGGGATCCCCTGGAGTCCTACTAGCCCAGTGCTACAGCTCGGAATCACTCGTTGATGACCGACATGTTCGTTGTGATTCATGTATGCCTGTCTCCATAGGTCTGTGCCGCTTTGGGTTCACGACTAGCCATGTCGGCCCGGGTTCTCGGTCATATGGATGCTAGCGACATTGTCATATACGCGAGCCAAAAGGCGCAAACGGTCCCGGGCCATGCTAAGGCGACACCCGTGGGATACCGTGCGTGAGGCCGCAAAGTGATATGAGGTGTTACCAGCTAGATCGATGTGGCTTAGAATCGGGGTCCTGACAGCGTTGGCATCAGAGCCGGACTGCCTGTAGGTTCGTTCAGCCAAACTGGTCGATGTCGAGTCTAGAAATTCTTTAGTTATATGTAAGGGAATTGATTGTGGGAGGGAACGTAAGGTTCTTTTTACTCCTTTACCCTATGCTTCTGATCTGAGTCATTCTCTTCTCATTCAACGTGGGTTAAGGACTAGGCTCTCTTCTTCTATCAGGTTCACGTGTTACTAATCCGTAGTAGCTCATAGGATTATTGCTACAAGTTTCAGTCCAGTTTCTACTATTTTAGTACGTGGCTATTTGAATCAGAATCTTGATATGATGCTGTTGAGCGGTATTGTGAACTGTTGTGGATGTCTCAAATCTTTTTCTGAGCATTTACAGCCGTTATGCTGCCCAATTTTCCCTAGGAATTCTGATGTCTTTGTCTTGTGGCTGTGCTTTCAGATGGCCAACCAGTCTCAAAATCAAGTGGTTCGCCTGACCAGGTGCCTCGACGTGCCCGGTCATACTGCTATGTTGGTCCGAGTCATGATCGAGACAGGATACCGTTGGTATCCCGAATACACTGTTGAAGAGCAGTTCCGCGACTTTAATCAAAGCCAGTATTTATGCACCGTCAGGATATTTCCTTCCTATCCTGGATCTACCGAGCCCCTTCACTGTTCCTATGGACTCGGAGTTACCATTGAGATGGCTGTGCAGGATGCTGCCTATTCCATGATGACCATCTTGCGAGTCCGGACTGGCCTGCTTCGGAACACTGACTTCCGTTACATGCCAGCTTCACTTCCGGGAGCGCAGGGGTATCTTCAGGCTATCTATGCTGACTCCACTCAGGAGGACTCATTAACTCGTACCACCGCTGAGATGCTCGAAGATAAGGACCGAGAGAATCGGGCCTTGAGGCTGGAGCTCTTTAATACCCGTGCTGATCATTGGGCCACATTGACTCGGTTTGCACCCGTGGTGCAAGCTGGATGTATGGATACCAGGGATCTGTATCCTATGAGAGCAGCCCTGCCAGACATGGTGGATTGGCGTGATGTGGGAGGCATCACCCCACCCCTTGGTCCCCGCAGGCCACCGTTTGTTGGTCCAAGACCTTATCCTAGCCCCTATGGTCCACAGGCTCCTCAGGACCGTCTGTTTCCGGATGATCACGTTGAACTTCCAGGCTATGGAGGTGACTTCTATGAGGACTACTACGGAGCTATCTGAGTTAGTAGTAGTACCACTAGTATTGTAGTAGTTGTATCTCCACTGTCCTGTGTGACTTGTGGAATACGACTTGGTGTGTAATCGATTCCGGAGGTGTAGACAAATAATGTATAGGGACTCGGAATGCCTCCGATGAGATGTAACGTCTACCTTCATAGTTGTACTGTAGCATGGGCTTGTACTAAACTATGTATGACAAGTATGACCGTTGGTGTATATATGGTAGTTTTATATTACCATGGCATATGAATGAGCATCTCTGCATTCCGCGTTATCCTTTACATTCTGCACTTCCCTGTTAAGTTTGAGCCATCCTTGTCTAAACCGTTGTCTTGTTTTCCTCCTAGGATGGTCAACACCCGCGGCAACCCTGCTGCCCCGGAGCAGGGGGAAGCCAATGCAACTAGAGGTGAAAATTTGCCTCACCCGCCTTCCCTGGCCGAAGTGATGCTGGAGGCGGAAAGGAACAAGCGTGAGACCAACCGCCTGCTGGAGCGGATTGAGCAGAACACTGCACGCCACCCACGAAATGAGTTGGTGTCAATCAACGACTTTATCAAGCTGTACCCCGAAAGTTTAACCATTCCGTCGAGCCCCTCGACGCAGATGATTGGCTTCGCAGCATCACCCACAAGCTACGTTCTGCCAATGTAGCTGAAGCCGACAAGGTTACCTATGCCGCTTATCATCTTGAGGGCCCCGCTAGCCATTGGTGGGAAAACTACGAAGCTATGCGCCCGGTCGGCCAAATCACTACCTGGGCTGAGTTCAGCGAGGCTTTCCGTGAGCATCACATTCCGGAAGGTCTCATGGATCGCAAGAGGGAGGAGTTCTGCAACTTCACCCAAGGAAGGCTGACTGTGGATGCATATAGCCGAGAATTTGGGAACCTGGCACGCTATGCTCCTGAAGAGGTTTCTACTGACGCCAAGAAGCAGGCAAGGTTCCATAAGGGACTTAGCCCTGAGCTTCGCCGCGATCTCCGTCTGCACGAGTGCACATCCTTCCAGAAGCTGGTCAATAAAGCTATCAGTGCTGAGACAGGCCAGACTGATTATGACGCTTCACGCAAGCACTCTCATGATTTTGGGTCTTCATCCGGCTCTGGAGCTCAGAAGCGCCGGGTGTGGATTCCAAGCACCGCACTGCCACCCAGATTCACCCCGAGGCCATCCTTTGAGGCGCCTCGTCCCAACCAGCAATTTGCACCGTCCAAGCCCTATGGTGGCCCCGCTGCTAATGTTGCTCCACGCCCCACTGTGGTAACATGCTTCAAGTGCGGAGAACCGGGTCACTATAGTCGAGAGTGTCCCCAGAACAACCCCAATCAAGCTGGAAAGTCCATTGGCCGTGGTAAGCCCGCGGGAAAGACTTTCTACGCCAAGCCGGCCACTACTGCACGTGGCCATGTCAACTATGTTTCAGCCGAAGAGGCTCATGAGGATCCCAACGTCGTCCTTGGTACGCTCCTTGTTAACTGCCATCCGGCATCTGTTCTTTTCGATACTGGAGCATCTCATTCATTCATATCCGAGAATTATGCTCGGTTGCATAACACGACATTCTGTGACATGCCCACTTCCACGGTAATTCAAACTCCGGGTTCCAAATGGCAAACTTCTAAGGTAAGCCATGGGAACGAAATTCTTGTTGATAGGCTTGTTTTCCTCGCATCTTTAATAGCTCTCAAGTCCTCCGACATAAACATCATCTTGGGTATGGACTGGATGTCGGCTCATTATGCCAAGATCGATTGTGCCACTAGAACCGTTCCAATTGCTAGAAGACCCTACAAGATGGCACCCTTAGAACTAGCCGAGCTTAAGAACCAACTCGATGAGTCCTTGAACAAAGGGTTCATCCGTCCTAGCTCCTCCCCTTGGGCTTGCCCCGTCCTCTTCGTCAAAAAGAAGGATGGAACGGATCGAATGGTTGTGGATTACCGACCTGTCAATCTGGTCACCATCAAGAACAAATACCCGCTTCCCAGGATCAACGACCTGTATGATCAGCTCGCTGGATCCTCAGTCTTCTCCAAGATGGATTTGAGGTTGGGCTACCATCAAATCAAAATCAGAAACAGGGACATTCCCAAAACGGCTTTTGTCACTCGTTATGGCCAATACGAGTACACCGTCATGTCCTTCGGTTTAACCAATGCCCCGGCCACTTTCTCCCGGTTAATGAACTCGGTTTTCATGGAGTACTTGGACAAATTCGTCGTAGTATACCTCGATGACATACTCATCTACTCCAAGAATGGAGAGGAACATGCCGAACATCTAAGGCTGGTATTGATGAAACTTCGAGAGCATCGCCTTTATGCCAAATTCTCCAAGTGTGAATTTTGGTTGTCAGAAGTGACCTATCTAGGCCATGTAATCTCTGGTAAGGGTATTGCTGTCAATCCCGAGCGAGTTCAAGCCGTCCTTGATTGGACTCCACCTGTTTCGGTCAAGCAAGTTCGGAGTTTCCTTGGCCTAGCGAGCTATTGCCGCCGCTTCGTCGAGAATTTCTCCAAGGTTGCTAAACCTCTAACTGAACTCCTCAAGAAAGATAAAAAGTTCGAGTGGACTCCACAGTGCGAGTTCAGTTTTCAGGAACTGAAAAGACGCCTGACATCTGCTCCCGTACTGGTACCACCAGATTTCTCCAAGGACTTTATTATCTATTGCGACGCCTCGCGACAAGGACTAGGTTGCATACTCATGCAAGATCGTCAGGTAATTGCCTATGCTTCACGGCAATTACACCCACATGAGGAAAACTATCCCACACATGATCTAGAGCTTGCAGCTGTAGTCCATGCACTCAAAACCTGGCGACATTACCTCCTCGGTAATCGTTGTGAGATATTCACCAATCACCAAAGCTTGAAATATATCTTCACCCAACCAGATTTGAATCTCAGGCAAAGACATTGGGTCGAGTTGATCTCGGATTACGACTTAGGAATAACTTACACCCCTGGCAAAGCCAATGTCATGGCTGATGCACTAAGTCGTAAGTCCTACTGTAACAACCTGATGTTACAACAAAGTCAACCACTTCTCCATGAGGAATTTCGTAAGCTTAATCTTCACATTGTTCCTCAAGGATTCCTATCCACCCTGGTGGCGAAACCTACCCTTATGGATCAAATCATAGCTGCCCAAAAGCGTGATAAGGGCATATCCCGGATTAGGGAAAACATTGCTAGCGGAGTAGCTAAATGTTTTTCCATGGATGAGCAAGGTGCTGTCTTCTTTGAGAACCACCTGGTGGTTCCCAAGAACCAACATCTACGCCAGATGATCCTTAAGGAAGCTCATGAATCCCCTCTCACCACTCATCCCGGTAGTACTAAAATGTATCAAGACCTACGCCAGAGGTTTTGGTGGACTAGGATGAAGAGAGAAATTGCTCAATACATTGCTAATTGTGACGTTTGTCGTCGTGTTAAAGCAGAGCATCAACGGCCTGCTGGCACCCTTCAACCTTTGGCTATTCCTGAATGGAAATGGGACAAAATCAGTATGGATTTCATCACTGGGTTCCCCAGGACCAAGAGGGGGAATATTGCCATCTTCGTCGTGATCGACCGTCTTTCCAAAGTAGCCCATTTTCTACCTGTTCGTGAGAGTATCACCGCAAGCCAGCTAGCTGACCTATACATCTCCCGAATAGTGTCTCTTCATGGTGTCCCATTGGAAATTAGCTCAGACCGTGGAAGTCTCTTCACCTCTCGATTTTGGGAAAGTTTCCAAAATGCTATGGGAACTCATCTCTCCTTTAGCACCGCCTTCCATCCTCAATCAAGTGGCCAAGTAGAGCGAGTAAATCAAATTCTGGAAGATATGCTTCGAGCTTCTGTTATCTCGTTCGGAATGAGTTGGGAGAAATGCCTTCCATTCGCGGAGTTTGCCTATAACAATAGCTATCAAGCTAGTTTGGGCAAGGCTCCCTTCGAAGTTCTCTATGGACGAAAATGTCGAACGCCTCTTAACTGGTCAGAAACCGGGGAAAGACAACTCTTTGGCCCGGATATGATTCAGGAAGCAGAAGAGCAGGTTCGCGTTATTCGTGAGAAATTGAAAACAGCCCAATCTCGCCAAAAGAGTCAATATGATCGTAAGCATAAGCCTATGACATTTGAAATTGACGAGAAAGCTTACCTTCGGGTTACCCCGTTAAAGGGAACCCATCGCTTCGGTATCAAAGGCAAATTGGCTCCTCGTTACATTGGACCCTTTCGCATTCTTGCCAAACGAGGAGAAGTTGCCTACCAATTGGAACTACCTCCGCATCTTTCCAGAGTTCACGATGTCTTCCACGTTTCGCAACTCAGGCGTTGCTTCGCGGATCCTATCCGTGGAGTGGACCACGAGACGCTTGATTTACAAGATAACCTCTCTTATCGGGAATACCCCGTTCGTATCCTTGATCAAGCCGAGCGTACCACTCGACGTCATAATATCAAGTTTCTCAAGGTTCAACGGTCACACCATTCCGAGGAAGAAGCCACTTGGGAAAGGGAGGATCGTCTTCGACTCGAGTACCCCGCCTTCTTCCCAGATGATCCTAAATCTCAGGACGAGATTCTATTGAGTGGGGGTGAGTTGTCACACCCTAGCTAGGTTATGCATTAGAGTGTGCATCATGTTTACTTTCATCAGAAATGGAAATGGGGAAAGCAGAACCCCCAGCACCCCCCCCCCCCTGAAATCAACTAGGGTTTACTAAAAATAAATTCAATGAACCTGAAATGCCCTTCAGATATGTTCACCCTCTTTGCCTTGGGTTAGAACCCTTGGGAAAATGGTGCATATATTTTTAGGTCAACAAAAGGGGCATTGACTTAATTCATAAATATTTGAATTTGGGCATTTAAATACTATTAAATAATTCAAATGCTCAAATAATGTTGGAATTATTTTTGGGCCACTGAAATATTTCAGAAAGTGTCCATAAATATTTTCAGGATTTTATAAAATGATTTAGTATTTAAACTAAATCAAAACAGAATAGCAAAAATAGAAAACAGAATAAAATTTGAGAGAGAGAGAGAGTAGGCCAGTGGGCCACTTACCTGGCGCCACCAACCGGCCCAGCACGGCCCAGCCCACCAGAGCCGGGCGCCAGTCGTCTCCTTCCTTTGCCAGGAGGACGATGGCGTGGCGCGCGCACAGGAGGCGAAGCCACCTCCTGCTTCCACCTCCTGCTTCCCCCGGCCCTCCTAGCGACGCCACGATGATGTCCCGTGTCCCCTCGCTCCTCTCCCTCACTCGCTCCACCCTCTCTCGCTCCCCTGACTCTCTTCCCCGAGTTCATCCGAGAGTCGCCGTCGCCGTCGCTTGTCGTTACCGTGGCCACCAGCACCCCCCCACGCCGGCCAGCGCCCCCATGAGCTTCGCCTCGACGCCGTAGAGCCGCACGCCAAGGCACGTGACCCCGGGAGGCCAGCAACATCGCCATTGCCGTCGACTTCCACCTCGGGCTCCGGCCACCTTCATCATCGATTCGCCGCACGCAAGACGCCCCCGAGCCCGCTAACCATCCCTACGGCACCGCTGTGAGCTCCGCAACCGTTTCCCCCTCTTCCCCGCTTCAATTGATCGCCGTAGCCATCGCCCCCTTGATGACCGAACTGCGGCGCCGCCCGAGCTCGCCGACGACGAGGCTCCGGTGGCCAATCGGCCCCGTTCATATGGCCGTTGGCTTTGTGAGAGCCTGCAGAACACGTAACCACCACCAGTTGATCCTCCCATACACGGCGTCGTCGTTTTCATCGGCGCCCGAACTCCGGTGGCCGCAAGAGAGCTCGCCGCCGTCAGCTCCGGCCACCACCGCACCTCTCGTTGGTCTCCCTAGATGCGCACGAGCACGAGCTCCTCCCTGGTGCCCCCAGCGCGCCAAACCATCGCCTGTAGCGAAATCCCGACGCGGACGCCGCCGCGATCTGAGGTCGCCGGCGGCTAAACGCCGGTAGCCGACGTGGCCGTCATTAGCGGCTAACTAACCCACTAACCACCCCTCTAGAGTCACTGCCATGTGGGCCCTAGTGCTTAATTAGTTAGTTAAATATTCTGTTAGATTAGCACCGGTCTCAGGAGGGCCCCACCTGTCAGTTTGACTTTGCCACGTCACAGTTGACCTGGTCCCACACGTCAGCCACAGGAACCAACTAGAGTCACTGACCAGTGGGACCCACTGGTCAGGTTTGACCTGGAGGCAGCTCAGTTGACTTGCTGATGTCATGCTGATGTAGTGCTGACGCAGTAAATCATTTTCTAGTTTAAAAATAACTCAGGAAATTCCAGAAAATACCCAAAACTTTGAAAAATCATAGAAATTCAACCATAGCTCCAAATGAGATAAATTATATATGTAAAATTATCAGAAAAATTCAAGGAATCCATCTGTACCATTTTCATGCATGTTTGAACAATGCTTGTCCTCTGTTTTGGACAAAACAAATAAAGGGCATTTAAATAATCATATATGGGGTTGGAATTTGAATCTTGTACTCAAACCAACTCCATTTAAATCATAGCTAGTTGCATTAGCTCAAGACACATCCATATTGCCATGTCATAGCATGCATCATATTGCTGCATATCGTCATGTGTTGATTGTGCTTGGTTGTGTTCTTCGTGGTAGGTTCTGCCTCCGAGGATATTCACGAGTATCCAACTGAAGGGCAGTATCCCGTCACCACTCCATCAGGCAAGCAACCATTGATCATTCCGATACAACCCATGTTCTCGCTCCTGCTCTTGTTTACTGCATTAAGACAACACGATTCAAACTGCTGTGTGCTACGATAGTTGAACCCTTATCCTCTGCATGACCTGTCATTGCCACAGTAACTAGATGAAACCCTCTAGCATGTGTAGGAGTTGTTTGAGCCATGTTTTGTGATTCCTACCTTGCTATGCCTGCTATGCTTAGAGTTGTGTCAGGTCTGGCTCATCTGGGTGATGGGCTAGAGTGAAATGCTTGTGCCAGTAATATGTGGGATGTGTTGAACATGTTTTGGTAAAGGTATCGATGAGAGGCCATGTAGGAGTACATGGTGGGTTGTTTCATTGAAGCCGTCCCTAAGAACTGAGTTCTGTATGCGTGAAGTAAGATTCAGCTACTACCACACATTGGGCCCTGAAATATGACCCCGCTCGACTTACCGACCCCTCTCGCCTCAGTCCAGGAGTTGCAACTAGTTTCTGGTGTTTGTAGGATATGTGTTGGCGGCCGTGCGTAGCGCTGACCCTAGGGGTGGGCTATGTTGCGGTAGATACACCGTGGCACGGTGTACCGAGTCACCCGTTTGGTGTCTCGGGAACCCTGTTCACATCGTTCGGGGCCGTTGAGGACACCCCAGCCGGATTTCCTTGCGGATGGAACCTGAATAGGCGATGACCCTGGACTAGAGACTTGTGAGGTTAGTCAGGTCGTGGTCTACACCCACGTCGGTTTTCGCTTGAAGTCTGCCGAGCACATTTCGTGTGCAGATGCTAAGTGGTGGAAACATGTGTGACGAAGTACACCCCTGCAGGGTATGAAACTATTCGAATAGCCGCGTCCGCGGTAAAGGACTACTTGATTGCATATACAGTTCATAGACAAGTTAATGGATACTACTAAAAGACTAAAGATAAGTGTGAGTACCGGGGATGGCCCCCTCACAGGATACGAGGGAGGATCCTCGGTGGAGTATTGTGATGGTGAGTAGTGGACTCGTGTGCGAAAACTATTTTGCTAAAAGATTCCGTAGGATAGCTTAGCCAAGAGTCAAAGCTGGCTTGCTGCATAAACCCCACCACCTTCTTGAGAATGAGCATGTACAGTAGGTTCTGATGTAAGACTTGCTGAGTACCTTTGTACTCATGTTTGCTTATTTATTGTTTTCAGACGACAACACTGCCCCCTCCGATGGGTTTTACATAGACCTTGACGTCGACGAGTGACTAGCCACCCAGGTGGTGATCCAGGCCATGGAGGGCCCTATGTAGATAGACAGGCTTCGAGAAGCCTTCTTTCTTTCTAGAGTCTGTACTCAGACTAGTTGCTTCCGCATGTGCTTGTATGACTGTATGACTTGAGTGTCGGGTCATGTGACCCCTACCTATATGGATATGTTATGTATGGCTCCCTGGAGCCTTTAAATAAAGTACTTGAGTTGTAGAGTTTTGTTGTGATGCCATGTTGTATGTACTCATATCGAGCATATTGTATGTATGATTGAAATGCTTGGTATGAGTGGGATCCGACAATCTAGTTGTTTGCCCTTCGCAGCCTTTCTTATGGGGAAATGTAGTCTAGTGCTCCTCGAGCCATAGTAGTCCGCTACAGCCCGGTTCACCGGAGTCCTGCTAGCCCAGCACTACTATTCAGGACACTTGACTGGCCGGCATGTGTTTCACTTCGTCCCTATGTCTGTCCCTTCGGGGAAATGTCACGCGGTGATCTCCGAAGTCCTGTCTAGCCTGCTACAGCCCGGGATCCCCCGGAGTCCTGCTAGCCCAGTGCTATCGCCCGGAATCACTCGTTGATGACCGACATGTTCGTTGTGATTCATGTATGCCTGTCTCCATAGGTCTGTGCCGCTTTGGGTTCACGACTAGCCATGTCGGCCCGGGTTCTCGGTCATATGGATGCTAGCGACATTGTCATATACGCGAGCCAAAAGGCGCAAACGGTCCCGGGCCATGGTAAGGCGACACCCATGGGATACCGTGCGTGAGGCCGCAAAGTGATATGAGGTGTTACCGGCTAGATCGATGTGGCTTAGAATCGGGGTCCTGACACCGTGTATGAGCGCCTCGTACTCGGCTACATTGTTGGAAGCGGCAAAGTGAATCTGCAACGTGTATCTGAGCTTATCACCTTTGGGAGAGGTAAGGACGACGCCGGCTCCCAAACCGGTGCGCATCTTGGACCTGTCGAAGTGCATGCGCCAATGGGTGGAGTCGGGAGCCGGCGGCAGGTACTGGGTCTCGACCCAGTCGACGAGGAAGTCGGCCAGTGCTTGGGACTTGATGGCGGTGCGGGGTTGGTAGAAGATCGTGTAAGGGGCCAGCTCGATGGCCCATTTCGCCACCCGGCCGGATGCATCCCGGCTGCCTATGATCTTGGCCAGCGGGGCGGTGCATACGACCGTGACGGGATGCTCTTGAAAGCAGGCCTTCAGCTTCTTGGCGGTGAAGTATACGCCGTAACACATCTTCTGGTAGTGCGGGTAGTTCTGCTTCGAGGCGGACAGTACCTCGCTCAAATAGTACACTGGCCTCTGGACCGGCTGGGCTCGGCCCTCTTCTGGGCGTTGGACTACGATGACGGTGCTGACCACCCGGCTGGTTGCGGCAATGTAGAGGAGCATGGGCTCTTTCTCAGTCGACGCCGCTAGGACAGGCGGCGTGGCCAGCATCTTCTTCAGCTCATGAAAAGCTTGGTCGGCCTGGTGATTCCACTCGAAGTGAGTGGTCTTCTTCATGAGGCGGTAAAGGGGGAGAGCTTTCTCTCCGAGCCGGTTGATGAAGCGGTTCAGGGAGGCCAAGCATCCGGTGAACTTCTGGATGTCTCTAAGCTTGGTGGGAATTGCCATTCTCTCGATGGCCTTGATCTTCACTGGGTTGCATTCGATGCCGCGTTCGGAGACCAGGAAGCCTAGGAGCTGGCCGGCTGGCACTCCGAACATGCATTTCTCGGGGTTGAGCTTGATTTTGAACCGGCGTAGGTTCTCAAATGTTTCTTTGAGGTCTTCCAGCAAGGTGTCGCGCTTCTCCATCTTCACCACAACGTCATCTACGTATATGTGAGCATTTCTGCCGAGTTGCTTGAGGAGGCACTTCTGCATGCAACGCTGAAAAGTGGCACCGGCATTTCTCAAGCCGAATGTCATAGTCAGGTAGCAGAAGGCTCCGAATGGCGTGATGAAGGCGGTCTTCAGGCGGTCAGCCGGATCTAACTTTATCTGGTGGTATCCTGAGTAAGCATCCAAGAAACTCAACAGCTCACATCCGGCCGTGGAGTCTATCACTTGGTCAATCCTCAGCAGGGCAAAGGGATCTTTAGGGCAGGCCTTGTTGAGGCTTGTGTAGTCTATACACATGCGCCACTTGTTGCTCTTCTTTAGCACGAGGACCGGGTTGGCGAGCCACTCTGGAAAGAAAACTTCCATAATGAAGCCGGCTGCCAGAAGCCGGGCTATCTCTTCCCCTACAATCCTTCTCTTTTCCTCCGATAGTCGGCGGAGGGGCCGTTTGACTGGTTTTGCGTCTTCTCGGACGTGTAGTCAGTGCTCGGCAAATTCCTTCGGAACACCTGGCATGTCCTTGGGGGACCATGCAAAGATGTTCCGATTCTCACGAAGGAAATCGGCGAGCTCGCCTTCCTATTTGCTGTTCAGGCTTGCCCCGATGACGGCAAACCTCTCGGGGTGCTCGGGGTCAAGAGGTATCTTCTTTGTTTCTTTGGTCGGCTGGGAAGATCCTTGGGCATCATACTCCTTGTGATCGGGGGGGGCAGGTTCGGCTGCTTGCCGGCCATGGCCATGACCCGGTCCAACATCTTCTTCTCTTCGGCAATCACAAGGGACTCGGCCAGCCGGCTGCTGGCGGTAGCGCACTCGGAGGACTTCTTGTAATCGCCGGCTACAATGAGGACGCCCTTGGAACTCAATATCTTCATCTTGAGGTATGCATAGTGGGGAACTGCCATGAACCTGGCCAAGGCGGGTCGGCCAAGCAACGCATGGTAGGGGCACTCTAGGTCCACCACTTCAAACCAAATCGCTTCCCGGCGGAAATGCTCCTTGTCCCCAAAGAGTACATCAATCTTGATCTTGCCAATGGGGGCGCAGGACAAGCCGGGTACGATGCCATGGAACACTATCCGAGTAGGCATGAGTTGCTTCGTCTTGACATTCAGCTTCTCCAGGGTGTCACGGTACAGGATGTTGATGCTGCTCACGCTGTCTATCAACACACGGGAGAAACGGGCGGCGCGTCTGTCCGTCGTGAGGGTGGCTTCCAGGACCAACGCATAGGAGCCGGGAGACGGCATCACCTCTGGGTGGTCGGCCCGGCTCCAGCTGATAGGTTTTTCCGACCAATGCATGTGTCCGGCGGGGTTGGCAGCGACCACGCTGACCTCCTGGTGCTCTCGGTGTTTGCCGCGCCGGTCTTCGGGCTGGCTTGTAAAGACGATGTAGGTCGCGTGCTCGTCAGGAAACTCATCGTGCATGGCTCCGACTGCGGGCTGAGCGGCCGGCGGCGGCGGAGCCGGAGGCGGCCGGCCGGCAGGCGGAGGCGGCGCGAGCCCTTCGCCTTTGGAGATTCGGGTGAGCCAATGGCACTTCTGGGCTGTGTGGTTGGACGGCTTCGCGCCGCTGTGGAACTTGCACGGGGCGTCGAGAGTTTGCTCGTAGGAGAAGGTCGGCTGCCAAGCCGGCCGCCCGCCCTTGGGTTTCTTGGGCACGGGCCACCCTTCAGGCAGCGCGTCTTCGACTGTGGCCACGTGCCGACTGGCGGGAGGCGGCGCAGGGCCCTTGCGCTTGTGATCGTTCGGGTGTGGGCGTCGGCCGAAATCCCCTGCCGGCGTCTTGGGCGCCGGGTTGAGTACTTTCCCGGACGCGTCTACCTGGAGCTCAGTCTTCATCGAAGAGTCGGCGGTGGCGTATTTGTCCGCTATGTCCAGAAGCTCGTCGAGGGTACTCGGCTCGTCGCAGAGGAGCTTGTGCTTGAGGAGGGTGCCTTCTCGGCACCCGGCAGTGAAGTATTCTATGGCTTGCACCTCGTGCACCCCCTCGCAAGAGTTGCGGAGCTCGGCCCAACACGTGAGGTAGTCGCGAGTGGACTAGGCTGGGCCTTGCACGCATAAGGAGAGCTGCCTGGGCTTGGGAGCCCGCTTGTAGGTGCTGGTGAAGTTGCGGATGAAAGCTTCAGTGAAATCTAGCCAGCTGTTGATGCCGAAGGGCTTGAGGCTGTTGAGCCAGGTCCGCGCCGTGCCTTGCAGCATGAGGGACACGTACTTCACGGCAACGCGCCTGTTGCCGTTGGCTATGCTAACCGCTGTGGAGTAGTCGATCAACAATCTTCCGGCTTCACGGAGCCGTTGTACTTGGGCGTGTCTCTCGGGAGCGAGAACCCTTTGGGGAAAGGCTCGTCGCGGATGCGGGGGCCGAAACAAGGCGGGCCTACATCGTCTTCTTCTTCCAGCGCCAGGGATCGCGTCAGGCGGTCGATCCGATGGCGGGCGTCGTTCTCGCCGAGTCCTTCGCGGCGACCTAGTCGGCCGCTGAGAGTCGGATGCGCCACAGGCGGCGGGGTGGGATATCTCTCTCCACGGGGCCGAGGCGGAGGTGGGTTGCCCCGCCATTCCACGGCTCAGGGATGGCCTTCTGCGTCTCGCTCGATGGAGATTCGGGTCCGGCTTCAGCTGGCAGCCGGCTCTTTCACGCGCCGCGCGCGGGTGTTGCTCGTAGTCGGTGTCCGGGACGTCGCGCCATGATCTCGGCGCGGGGGAGGGCTTCCCGCGCGGGCATCGGCTTCGTGCCGCCGTGCGGCCGCATCAATCAGCTGCTGGATGCGCCTGGTCATGTGGGGGAGTTCTTCGGCCTCCAATCCGTCCAACTCATCTACGGCCGCCTGGGCGGCACGCAAGTTCTCGAGTGGAGTGGCATAGACCGGGCGGTCGACTCCCAGTGTGTCGGCAATGACAGCGCCGCGTTGCTTGACAACGCTGGCCCGGCTTGGCCCGCCCGGGGACGGCGTGCCGAAGGCGGCGCGGTTAGCTTCGCGCTGGTAGGCCTCAGTGAGGCGTCTCATGGAAGCCAGCCTCCGGCCCTCCGCGAGGAGAGCGAGGCGGCGTGCCTCCAGTGCTTCGTCGTCGGTGTTAGCCGGGACCGGGATGGACAAGTCGTGGACCGCCGCGTGCGAGGCGTCGTGGGCGCTCTCGCCGGCCGTGCTGCCATGGCCGATGACCATCACCTCGGTGGTGACAGTGTCGCAGCTATCGGTCCGGGGAAGCGGGTCGTTGTAGATCGCGACGTTGGTGGGGAAGGTGTCGAGTGAGGCCGTGTCGGAGTCGACAGGCATTGGGTCGGTGGAGCCAACCGATTCCAAATCCACAGCAGGCTCACCGGAGACATGGAGCTGGCCGAGGAGGTTGGCGAGGTGGTCGGTGCCCGCATCGGAGGCGAGCTCGTCGGAGATGAGGGTTTTGTTGAGGAGATCGGCGAGGCTGCTCGCCGCACAGATGTTGGTGACGCCTTGCAGCGCGTCGTGGCAAGCGCCATCGGGCGTGCCGGGCTGGCTACGCTCGCTGGGGAGGAAGAGGGTTCCCGTCCAGAACAGGTCTCCGGGCGACGGTGCACCTGGCCCCACGGTGGGCGCCAAATGTCGGGTGGTAGGTGCGACATATGCCAATGGGTGGCTTATCATTGTGGGAGCCAGTAAAACATCGCCGGTGCCTGGAAACGGGATGAGGCGAAGACATGCACGCCGGCGAATCTTACCCAGCTTCGGGGCTCTCGGTGGAGATAACACACCTACTGCTGCTTTGCGGGGTCTCCGCATGATCACTAGATGGACAAGTAGCTACACAATGCTCCTGGAGCTGTTTTGGTGGAAGGAGGAAGAAGGCCATGGCCTGCTCTCTTCTTCTCTCGGTGTGGTGTCTAGAACTAGCAGGGGTTTCTCTCCCTCTTGCATGGATGCCCCGGGGGGCTTATATAGGCCTACCCCCCGGGGGTACAATGCTAATCCGGCTGGGCGCGGGGCCCAGCCGTCTGTGACTACGCTCGCTGGCCTCTGCGCCGGCTGCTGGGGCCCGCCGACTGGTGGGTCCCGCCGGCTACCTGCCCCTTGGTCGACAGGCAGGCCCCACTGTCCAGGACCTTGTCGGCGGCTGGTTACTGTTGCTCAATCTTGGTGACCTGGGCTTCGTCGAGGTAAGCGTGGCTACAGTGCCGCCGTCCGGAGGGCGATTGCTGTAGCCTCACCGCGTCTTGTCTCCTTAATGGGGCGTCTCCTTTGAGGGAGGCGGCAAGCCGGCTGCGGGGAGCCGGCTCTGTCTTGGGCCGACTGGGGGAGGCGTGGCCGCCTTCGGGTGTCTCTCTGCCCGAAGGGGCCCACCGCCCGTGGGCCGTACTGGTAGTCCATCATGGATGACATCAGGGTCAACATGGCAACAGTGCTGCGCCGGACAGGTCATGGCCACCCGTACGGCGTGCTGTGCCGGTCGTGCTCCGTGATTCGGGGGTGGCAGGCTTCACTATAGCCACGCCCCGTCACATCGCTGTTAGGTGGATGCAAACTTTGAGGGTACGGTCTCGACCACTTTGTGGGAGCCGGCTTCTTGGAGTCGGCCTTCTCGCAGCCGGCTTCTTGAAGGCGGCCCTCCCGTGGCTTTCTTTGCGAGGGCTAAAGTTGGGCCGCCTTCTGATAGCCGGCCTGGGTGACAGCCAGCAAGGGGAAGGCGGCCCCACATCTTGGATTCTTGAGAGCCGGACGGGCTCGTAATTTTTTCAGAAGTTCCAGGGGAAGCCGGCTAGGCTACCCATGGCTATTTACTCCGACAGTAGTCCCCGAAGCTGATCGAGCTTCGAGGCGGACAGAGGGACGAGAACCTTGGTCAGCTTCCTACCCTGAGGAGCCGGCTTTGCTGGTGTATGACGATTTCGGAGAGCTCCGTGTCTTGCAGGTGGGACCACGGTCGACCCGCGAGCTGACCGCGGGCCTTCCCACGGGCCACGTGGCAGTGAAACCCTACCAGTGCACGCGCGTGATGAGACGCTGCCACAGGCCCGGGCCCGCCACTCCTAGGCCTCGGCCCGAGCGCTGATCTTTTGCGGCCCATGCGGACCGCTCGCCTTCCCGTGGCGATTTTATTACGCCATTAGGGCGCAATAATCACGGGACGTGGGGGAGTGGGCACAGTCGATCCCCACGTTCCCCCACACCACGCCTCCTCGGGTCCGCCACGCGAGCCTATAAGTAGGGGGAGGAGGGTGAGAGACAGAGGTTCGCACGCTCTCCCTCACTCTGCCCCTCCTCGTCTTCCTTCTTCTTCTTGCTGCCGCCGCAGCCTCCCATCACGGCGCCGCTGCGCCGCCACATCGTCTTGCTCCCATGGCGCTGTCTAGTTCGTGGGACGGCTCCAACGTCCATGAGGACCACGTTGAGTTCCTCCGCCGGACGCGGTGCCTGCCCGACGCCAACTTCGTGCGGGTCCGCCTGGCACCGGAGAGGGAGATTTCGCCAACCAGATCAGTTCCGCTCAGGAAGGATTTGAACTACCATGTCTTAAATGCATTGAGCATGATAATGCTACTTCTGTTGCTGAATGTTCTACTGCTGCTACTGTTGCAATATCTTCAACTGTTGATGTGGTAACTAACCCCTCTGCTGAGGATGCCACTGCTATTGCTGATGAGAATGCTAGGTTGAAGACATTGCTTGAAATAGGGATGTTCAAACGTCTCAAAGGGCATCAGACACTATGTGATGTCCTCAAAAGGCAGATCCTGAACCGAAACCCTAGGAAAGAGGGTGTTGGGTTTGAAAGGAAAATGAATGCTAATGGCTCTTACTAGAAACCCGAGCAGTACCCCAAAACCACATGGGTTGCTGCAAAGGGACCTTCAGTGGATCCATCGACCCTATCTGGCTTCACTTGTGCTAATCCCATTGTTATTGATGAATCCTTTGATGCAAACTATAAACTGTTTAAGAAACAGAATGGTGAAGTGTTTGCCAGGTATATTGGTACTAACTGCAAGAATGGGCCGCCTATGAAGAAGGTCTGGGTGCCGAAAAGGTGTTTGGAGAATCTTCATGTGAATGTCGTCATGACACCACAAGTGAAGAATACAAACCCTAGACCACAGGCTTCATACGGCCCAAAGGCTTCATATAGACAGAGGACTCACCTGAGTCGCACTAATGCAAATGTTTTGCAGGGAAGCCATACTCAGGCCTATGAATATGAGCGCGGTTCATCAAACCACCATGTTCATAAGACCAAGAACTATTATGCTTATTCTTATGAGTACTATTGTCCACGTGCAAGACTTTTTGCTAGGGCTCCAATGCCAAAGTTCTCAGATGATGCACTTAGACTCATTGCTTCGAAGCCACGCTTGAAGATGTGGGTGGCTAAGAAAGCTTAACTCTCTTTTGTAGGGAAAGGTCTCCAGCCGAAAACCAAAATCGTCTGAAGCTATTGCTGGGGACCTTAAATATCTTGTAGGGCGCAAGATCAAATGCCCAAATGGTCTTATTATGTATTTTGTTCCTGAGTCGCTTGCTACTTGCCCTATCAGTCCTAACCTTGATCTAAGCTTTCATAATCCACTGGCTCGTCAAATGTTTTTGCTTCACAATTCTCTTCGTGAAGCCTATTCCCCTAACTGCACTGTAGGGTACAACACCAGCTGCTTCAAAATGGATTATTGATAGTGGGTGTACCAATCACATGACTGGCAAGCGAAGTCTTCTTATGGACTCAACCTTACGCCCATCTGACAAAAGTCACATCACCTTTGCTGACACTGGTAAAAGTAAGGTATTGGGTCTAGGTAGAGTTGAAATCTCAAAGGATCAACACATGGATAAAGTCATGCTTGTTGAATCCCTTGGTTTCAACTTAATGTCTGTCTCAACTTTGTGACTTAAACATGATTGTGATGTTTGGAAAATATCGTTGCCTTGTTCTAATGGAATCTGACAAGTCTCTAGTGTTTGAAGGGTATCGGAAAGATGATTTGTACGTGGTAGATTTCTCAGCAGGACCATAACTTGCCATATGTCTTCTAGCAAAAGCTTTAGAATGCTGGCTCTGGCATCGGAGGCTAGGGCATGCTGGCATGAGGAATTTGCACACTCTTGCAAGAAAGATGCATGTCATAGGCATCGAGGGCGTCAAGTTCAAGAAGGATCACTTATGCGGTGCCTGTGAAGCAGGAAAGATGACGAGGGCCAAGCATCCCTCGAAGACAATCATGACAACGACTCAACCCTTCGAACTGCTCCACATGGACCTTTTCGGTCCCACTCATTACTCAACTCTTACTACTACTACTTGTCTCTATGGCTTTGTCATTGTTGATGATTATTCAAGATATACTTGGGTACATATAATCCTCTACAAGACTGAAGTGCAGGATGTCTTAAGACGCTTCGCCAATCGAGCCATGAACAACTATGGTGTCAAGGTAAAGCACATCAGAAGTGACAATGGCACTGAATTCAAGACACTGGGCTGGATACATATCTTGACACTTTGGGCATCACACATGAATTCTCAGCTCCGTACACGCCACAGCAGAATGGCATCGTCGAACGTAAGAACAGAACACTTATTGAGAGGGCTCGGATGATGCTAGATGAATACAAGACTCCAAGAAAATTCTGGCCTGAAGCCATTGATACTGCATGCCATATCATCAACCGTGTTTATCTTCACAAGCTTCTGAACAAGACATCCTATGAGCTCCTTACTGGCAAGAAGCCAAATGTCAGTTACTTCGGAGTATTTGGCGCCAGGTGCTGGATCAAGGATCCACATCACACTTCAAAATTTGCACCGAAAGCACATGAAGGTTTTTTGCTTGGATATGGAAGGATTCGCACTCCTACAGAGTCTTCAATCTCTTTCACTATAAAGTGGTTGAAACTGTGGATGTGCGGTTCGATGAGACTAACGGCTCGCAAAGAGAGCACCTGCCAAATGTGCCAGATGAAGTTCCATCCAGTGAATCAATCAAACTTAAGGGAACTGGAGAAATCATACCATCTGAAGCTCAGACTGAAGAGGAACTTATCATCTCTGCACCTGATCAACCTGAAGACAATGCTCAGCCTGAAGACAATCCTTATAATGATGACAATGATCAGCAAGAGCAAAATCTTCGTCCTGTACATCCTCGTGTTGCAAATGAAGTGCAGATTGAGAGAATAATTGATACCATCAGTGCACCAGGTCCACTCACTCGTTCAAGGGTAACACAACTAGCAAATTTCTGTGGGCACTTCGCATTCGTCTCAATATCTGAACCCAAGAAGGTTGATGAAGCCTTCATGGAACCTGAATGGATTCAATCTATGCAAGAAGAGGTTCAAAAGTTTGAGCTGAATAATGTATGGGAACTGGTTAAGCATCCTGATCCTCGCTAGCACAATATAATAGGAACCAGATGGATATATCGCAACAAGCAAGATGAGCATGGTCAAGTTGTCCGAAACAAAGCTCGTCTCGTTGCTCAAGGATACACTCAAGTTGAAGGGATTGACTTCGATGAGACATTTGCTCCTATGGCTAGGCTTGAAGCCATACGCATACTGCTGGCATATGCTAATCATCATAACATTCTTCTGCATCAAATGGATGTGAAGAGCGCTTTTCTCAATGGCAAGATTGAAGAAGAAGTGTATGTTGCACAACCACCTGGCTTTGAAGATCCAAAACATCCTGACATGGTGTACAAGCTCAACAAGGCACTGTATGGTCTCAAACAAGCCCCTCAGGCTTGGTATGACACACTCAAAGACTTCCTGAAGAGCAAAGGCTTCAAACCTGGTTCCCTCGACCCCACTCTCTTCACGAAGACATATGATGGTGAACTGTTTGTGTGCCAAATATATGTGGATGACATTATCTTCGGCTGCACCAATCAGAAATACACTGATGAGTTTGGATATATGATGCAAGAGCAATATCAGATGTCCATGATGGGTGAGCTGAAGTTCTTCCTTGGTCTTCAAATACGTCAGCAATGCAATGGCATCTTTATATCTCAAGAGAAATACCTCAAAGATTGCCTGAAGAAATTTGGAATGCAAGATTGCAAAGGCTTCACAACGCCAATGCCAGCCAAACATCATCTGGGTCCCGACGACAATGGTAAAGAGGTCGATCAAAAGGTATATCACTCCATGATTGGTTCCTTGCTTTATTTATGTGCATCTAGGCCAGATACCATGCTTAGTGTTTGCATCTGTGCTCGGTTCCAAGCGGCACCAAAGGAATCACATCACTTAGTTGTGAAGCGAATTCTCAAATATTTGGCTCACACCCCAACACTAGGATTATGGTATCCAAAGGGCTCAGAGTTTGATCTAGTTGGATTCTTGGATGCTGATTATGCTGGTGACAAGGTGGATCGCAAATCTACATCAGGCACATGTCATTTTCTGGGACGATCACTTGTATGTTGGTCTTCAAAGAAGCAGAACTGTGTATCTCTCTCCACTGCTGAATCTGAATACATTGCTGCTGGATCTTGCTGCGCTCAGCTTCTATGGATGAAGCAAACACTCAAAGACTATGGCATTCACCTGAAGCAAGTGCCAATCTACTGCGACAATGAAAGCGCCATCAAGATTACCAACAACCCAGTTCAGCACTTGAAGACAAAGCACATTGAAATTCGTCATCACTTTCTCAGAGATCATGTTGTGAAGGAAGATATTGATATCATACACGTCAACACTGAACAGCAATTGGCAGATATCTTCACCAAGCCTTTGGACGAGAAGAGGTTTTGCAATTTACGGTGTGAGCTAAATATCTTGGAATCCTCAAATGTCCTGTGATCAGGCACACATCCTAACACTTATGCATGTTGATAACTTAGATGTGCAACACACGAAGTAAAGTATATCTTCAATAAATGAAGACTTGCATTCTAAGTGTGAATACATTAACATGGAATTTGACTTCGGAGCGCCACGATAATTGTGCGCCATGTCTGGGTCTAATACTTCCTATACAGTGGGTAACGCCACCACCAAATTCTTCTGTTTGAAGTGTTTTACCCATGGTGTTACATTTGCTATGTCTTCACATTTGGTTTGTCTTCATTTTCAACTTGTCTTAACGATTATCTTCACTATGTTGATATGATTGTCTTCTGGTATATACTGATTTGGTTTGGTTTCTGTCCTATACAGCATTCACTTATAGCTATGGCTTCTTGATGAATCTTTTGAACTAAGTGAATGTGATCGGACCCTAACCCCTCTATGCTTCTCTCCTAAGTCTATCTATCCAAATCATATGCATTCTATTGACACTGTCAAATGTCTTCTCTGCATCCATGTCAGCAGAAGACACAGAGACAAACATTAATCCATTTTTAATGCTAAATCCTTTCACCTGAAACCCGAAGAAGTGGGAACGACCACCCGACAATCCAGGTGTTCGTGGGAACGTGGAACAACCTCTGATGTGTTGCATGATAGCCACGTGTCCCTCAGATGTGAATCGCCAGGGGCACTTGTGTAATAACTCTGTGCCGTCCCTCTCCCTATAAATACATGCCTCACCACAGTCATTATCCTTTATTCCACTCTTGCACAAAACCTAGTGCCACCGCTAGCCCTCGACAAACGCTTGGCTGCCGCGACCTCACCGACTCCGTCTTCACGCCGGCCGCGGACATCGTCTTCTCCGCCGTCGCCGTAGGTTTCCTCCGTCGCCAAGTTAGGGCACGGACGATCGAACTACTCGGCCTCCTCTCCCACACCGTCTAGCAGTTTTTCATGTGGTAAATAAAACTTCCTTTTTACGGCCTCCCTTGATCCTATAGATTCATCACTTTCTGTCGTAAGAAGTTTCTGCCTACTCAATGTTAGATCTAACCTGTCTGTATCTCATACAATGCCTAGTATATTCACTTAAGCTTCATAACGAGTTAGATTCCTCACTTGTACCTATTCCTAGATTCATACAAATCTAGAACCAACTTCAAACACATAAGTGAATGTCTTCGCACCATGAGGTCAATGTCTTCAAACTGATTTATCTTCAAAAATCTTCTGAGAATGCATATGACCTCTCCCCTTCCCTCGCATCTCTAATGCTGTCATAGGTACATGTCCGAGGGAGAATCCCTTGGTTCTCATAGTCTACATTCGTTTGCAGAATTCTTATAGCATCACATTAACTCTCCTGAAGCTAGTTCCTGTTTGACCAGCAAGCGAAAGCCTTTGAAGCCTTTGAATGTTTTGAAGCCTTTTAGTTTTAACTTCATGGCATCAGAAAAATCTGCAAGGAAGGGAGGCAGACAGCATCGTGGAAACACTACTAAGGATTTGCCACCAGATCTCTATGAGCTATACAAGTCAGATCCAGAAGAAACCTATGGAGAACGCAAGAACCGATTCCAATGGATTCGAAGACATTGGGCAGAGGAATGGTTCAAGTACAGATTCATCACCGACGAATATGCTGAGAAGAGTGCCATCAAGGGCCCATGGGGAGACATCATATACAAAGGTCTTCAGCCCAAATCACAGTCCGAAGCAATTGCTCAAGGCTTTTACCCCTGCATGCTTCGTGGACCTCAGCCTGCCAATGCCGACCCATCCTCTTTGTTATGGTGTCGCGAAGACAATCTCTTCAAGCGCAACTATCAGTTTTTACAGAACTCTGCCAAGGAAAACAAGAAGTCATTGGGGTTAGACTTCAACCCAGGCCCCTCTGCGCCACGTGTTGATGGCACACGAGAAGCTGAACCCAATATGGTTGGGCCCTTCTACAACCTAGAAGGTCTCATCACTCATATTATGGTTCAAGGGGCAGTTGTGAATCAACCTGTAGACGATGCTGAATCTGACGAAGCACCTGCACCACCGAAGCCAAAGACGCTGAAGAAGCCTAAAGCTTCAAAGCCTGCCCCAGCACCAAAGGTATCACAGGCGAAGCCACTGGCTACTGCACCTCCTGAAGACAGTGTGCAGTCTGAAGATCTATCACGTATCTCCAAGAAGATGGAGATGACAAAGAATACTGATTAGGCATTGACTCCTGCTGCCATTCTGCGAGACGAACACATTGATCTGTCCAGTGATTTAGACTTTGGAGATGACGCTCTTGAGCAACTGATTAAGAGCAAGGAAGAAGCAGAAATCTTCAATGATTTGCCTCTCTTTGACGTGGCAATCCTCCACAACTTCATTGATGAGTGGTTTGAAACCCCCAATCTCAACTTTGATGATCTGCAACTTCCAATTGGCCTCAGTGTCTCTTTCACTGGCGCCATTGCTTCTAAGCTAGATCTAGCTCAGCGCATCGTTGAACTGAAGCAAAAGATCGACTATGAGAAAGCTTAGTTCAAGAAACACATGGCAAAGCTCAGCGTGCAAGATGTCAAAAACTTCAAGGTTATGTTGCAGGAGCTCAAGGAAGCCTTTCTCAAGAAACGAGAAGAAGCTAAAGGTTCTCGTGAGCGCATGAAGAGTCTGGCTGACAAGTGCGTGCAAGCCTACAATGAAGCTGAGAAGCGCAAGGCTCTTGGGCGTCCTGCCATCGACCCCAGAATGGCTGCAAAGAAGAAGAAGAAGAAGAAGAAGAAGAAGAAGCCATCGACTAACAGATCTGCACCTTCAAGATAGGAAGAACCTCGCATTGTCTTCCCAAGCAGCATGTCCGGCTCGAAGCCAAAGGTCACTTCCACCACTTCAGAACTGAAGAAGACAAGGGCTGCCGAGGCTGAAGCCAGAAAGAGGAAAAATCCTGAAGCTTCTGATGCCGCTCCCTCCAAGAAGAAGCGCAAAACCAAGAAAGATCGGGCTGCTCCCACAGAGCCCCTGGTTGTTGAGCCCATCTTGGTTGCTCGTCCTAACTCTTCGCATCAAGAACGACGGATGATAGTTCATGAGCCTGCTTCCACAGAGGCTCCTGAAGCTGAAGACTTTCCAGCAACTGACCCCACCGCTGCTAAAGACATTGGTCCCCATGACAATGTTGAAGAAGATTTAGTTCTTCCTCAGATCGAGCACAACTTGGTATCATCGCCTATTCTCACAAACGGCGAACTCATCAGCATTGGTCGTCCTCTGACGCCAATTACTCAGGATGCATCATGGGCTGATCACCCACAGCAACAAGGCACCCCGAGTACCCCACATCAACAAGTCACCCCACCAGTGCGAGAAGAAGAGGATGAATTTGAGGCCCAGCCAACTCCATCTTCATAGGCGTCGCCAGCACTACATAGGCTTCGCAAAGGACCAAGGCCCCAAGTCCCTCCTACGAGCGTTCCAGATGGAGAAGTGCACCACCAATCTGTTGCACGTCAAGTGTTCCCAGAATCCACTCCTATCGTGAATGTCTCCGAGTCTGAAGCTAAATTTGCTGAAGACAATCTGGCTGCATCAGCTGAAGAAAAACAAGCAGAAGAACATGTCCCTACTCCCCCCATCACTGAAGAAGCTGTTCCTGAAGTGAATGTGTCAGTGCCTAACCCTCCAGCTCCTCAAGTGGAGGCTGAGAATCCTGAGGCTGCCACCACTAACACCACTGAAGCCAATGACGTGGTCATGGCCGAAGCCAATGTGGAGCCTGCACCTAACACTGTGCCAGAAGCCACTAAAGCCAATGATGCAACTGCAACAGATGTGCAGCCTAACGCCTCTGTTGATGCCACTGCTCCTGTTCCGCCACCAAGGCCACATACTATTGAGCAAGCATACAACTATGGTCAGCTCATCACTGTCAAATGGCCTCTTCTTGTTCCTCCACCTACTGCTAGTCCCCAATTTGACTATCACGTCGAGCGCAGGCCTCAGGTTTAGAAGCCAATGCCAAGGCCAGCTAGGTTTCCAGGCACTGCATCTGCACCTGGATCATTCAATGTCAATGGCTTCAAAGCACACAACACCTTCTTCAATAACGCCAAGAACCCCTACTTTAAGGCAAGAATATCTTCTAATCAGTTCTGGAGCTATCAGCAACGCAGTTATTACTCATGCATCTTGTACAATCAAGGTCGCATTTTTCCCATATGCGTCTTGACACTGAAGCCATAACTGGTCTGCCCTGTTTGGAAGAAGCGTTGGATTGCTTCAGAGAGTCTGGCTTGTTGCATTTCGTCACTGACAAGGAGCACTGGAACGAAGAATTGCTTCTCCAATTCTATGCCACTCTTCATATTCGTGGCTACAACAGGGATCCGAAGACTTGGGTCCTTGAGTGGATGACAGGGAATGTTCATCACGAAGCCAAAGCCTTTGATATCATTGAGCTCACTGGCCTTCCCACTCCAGGAGATCTTTATGAACCTGGTTGTCAGCTTCACAGTGCTGCTATGGAGAGCATTTTTCACAATCCTGAACCAAACATGAGTTAGATGCTTAGCATGATGAAGCCTTTGCCTCCAGATGCTGAATATCCTAAGGAGTTCTTTGTTGAAGATCTTGAGTATCTGCCACACACTATCTATCACATTATAAGGCGAAATCTCTGGCCCATCAAAGGACATTCTCCACAGGCAAAGCTGGAAGGTGCAATGAAGACTTTGGTCTTTCATATTCTTCACGGCAAAAGCTTCAATGCACAAGACTTCTTCATCTGCCAACTAGTTGCATCAGGATCTGATATCTTTGGCTTGAAGTTTTACGCTCCATGGATTATGCGTCTGATCAAACTACACTCAGCTGTCACCTATCAGCCCTCTGCTCGCAATCATCGGATCTTTCTGCCTGACGTTGATATGTCAGTTGAAGCCATCTATCCAGAGCCTGCCAAGGATCCCCTTAGTCTTCAGAATGCTGATAAGGAAAGTTTCTCACAACACGTCAAAAGAGAACCAGCAGTCACTCGTGTTTATCCTCTAGCTGGTACTATCCGTGCACCTCATCGTGCCCTCACTGAAGCCACTGAAAGCACCATTGCCCAACGGCCCAAGAAGCAATCTCGTGTTCTCAATGACCGAGAGCTTCTGGTTGCCCTTCATCAGAAACAGGATAAGCATCATGACTGGCTGAAGCGCCAAATGCAAAGCCTCTTGGTGGACGTAAACAGGATTCGCAACCTTGACGGCAAGAATGCATTTGTAGCCCATGAAACTTGTCGACGTACATGGAAAGGGCTGACGCTTATGTGTTCTGAAGATGATCTTCAAGATGATGGTTTCTCTGAACGCTTCAAGTTTGACTCAACACCTCCGAGAAGGACCTTACTGCGGTGTACTCCGTCTCTTGAAGACTCTGAGTTCTCCTCCTCTGCTGCAACAGTGAATCCACATGTCATCGATGATGAAGACGATGCTACTTCACCACCTTCAGCGCGAATCAACACTGCACCGAGTTCGTCTACACCGCCAATCAACACCGAAGACCCTGCTGCTTCACCAACTCCTCACGGGGACGAGTAGGTGCTCTATGTCTTCAAACCTTTTTGGTCCTTACTGACAAAACGGGGAGAAGCATATGAGTTTGATAGTCTTCAAGCGGGTCCATATGGGTGGTTGCTTTACCTTTTGCTACTTTTGCCAAGTGCTTACAACTCTTGCTTTTCGATACATTTGGTTCTTTGAGTTGTAACACTTAAACTCGATGGTTGTCTGCTACTTATTTGCTATTCTGTGATGCGACGATAAATTCCGCATGTGCGAAGATAAATTCCGCACTTAGGTCATTTTGCAGACGTCCATTTTTCATTATGCATGTCATTATCTTCGTTACATAATATCATGCATGATGAATTGTCGTCATAGGTTGAAGAGGATCTCCACAAGTACAACCTGCCATGTGCATTTGCATTCCAAGAGCAAATTACTTATATGCACATCTTCAGGGGGAGCCTTTGTAACTTATGAAGACAATCCCCTATCCTTTACAATTTCACATATTTTATTCCCCGTTGAAAACTTCAACTAGTTTGTCATCAATCACCAAAAAGGGGGAGATTGTAAGTGCATCTAGTGCCACCCCTAGTTGGTTTTGGAGTATTGACGACAAACCTAGTTGAGGGACTAATGTGTTTGTGAGAATTGCAGGATAACACAGGTAGAAGTCCCTCATTGATTCGGTTTTCCTACCAAAGATGACCCCTAAAAATGTATGAAGACATTGAAGTCAAAGGTGGTATGTGAAGACATTCACATTGAAGATTATGACAAGAGAAGACATCGCGTGAAGACTATGGAGCGTGAAGACTTAGCAGTTTCGTCGTTCTGTGTTTTTCTTTGTTGAGTCATAGGAACCACCATACTGTTAAGTGGGGTCCAAGAGAACCAGTCAGAATGACTGATGTGATGCTTAACCAAAATTCTATGTCTTCGAGCGAAGACTATGAGAGCAAATCTTGTCTAGAGTTGGATAAGTCAGCTTTGCTTGTAGCCCAAGTAAAGTTGACGTGTGAGTTTGAAATCTGATCGTTGGAACACGTGTCAGTTCCTTAGTGACCGAGGGTCATTTCGGACAAATCAGGTCGGGTTGCCTAGTGGCTATAAATAGCCCACCCCCTACAACCATAAACGGTTGGCTGCTCAGAGTTAGTACATGACTTTTGTCGTTTGAGAGCAACCCACCTCGAAGCCTTTGAGAGAGAATTCCTTGCGAGGATAAAGCCCTAACCACCCAGAGCCAAAGAGTGTTAGGCATCACTAAAGTCTTCCTGTCTGTGTGATCTGAAGACTTATTACACTTGAGGACTGTGAATCCTCTAGTCGGTTAGGCATCGCATTCTGAGCATCCAAGAGTCATTGTGGATCGCTGGTGAACGAAGTCTGTGAAGGTTTGGAAGTCTACCTTGAAGACTTATCAGAGTGATTGGGCGAGGACTGGGTGTCCTTAGCTCAAGGGGAATAAGGTGAAGACGAGGTCTTCTGAGTTGAATCTCAGCCTCCCTAACCAGACGTACAGTTTTCACAGCAACTGGAACTGGTCCAACAAATCATTGTCTTCAACGATTCACTGGTTTCATCACTCCCTTTCCTTTACTTACTGTTGATCCTAGTGAAGTCATTATATGATTGCATTACCTTTTGTCTTCACTGAGTGACTGCTTGTTCTGATTGGCTTCACAATATCTTCCTACCTGATCTTTACTGCCTAGATGCTATTAGTCATTGTGCTTTTCACTCCATTGAATACTTGACTATGGCTTGCCTAGTGTAGTCTACCTTCCGCTGCATGGTAATAGGTTTATTTCTATCGACTGTCTTCGAAACTTCCATGTTTTGAAGACTTTCATAAAAATCGCCTATTCACCCCCCCCCCCCTCGTCTAGTCGATCACTAGCACTTTCAGACCGAATTATGGAACCACTATTAAGAATAATTTTCCATTGACACAATCATCTAGAAACCATATCAAGATCTTAAATAAAAAATTTAATCATCATCCTGTATTGTTTCTTCTAAAGTGAGAATATACTTAGCCTTCTGTTATAGAATTCACCGCAATAACCTTATTGGACCAATTCCAACTTATTGTGACACCATAAATCATTTAATTTAAATAAAAAATCACTTGGAGCACTCATGAAGATTTTATCGATGTATTGCTTACAATGAGCCTTTATTGATGTAACTCCTCTCTTAATTTCTTCGTATGAGAGAAACATGTCATGATTATAACGACATTTTCATTGTTGTCCTATGATCAAGAATTGTCATTCTAGTAACTTTACTCACAACTTACTTGGAGTACTCGACATATCTGGTTGCTTACATACCATGAAATATTTTTAACACAAGTGTGATTGAAATCATTTATTTCGCTCATCAATATTTCAGGACACTGATTCTTGCTCAAAACTTCTTCCATGTGACTTTGACAAGAAACTCTTCTTGGCGTATTTTCATACTAAATTTCTTTGGTATCTTGTCAATATGTATTTTGGCTAAGCCAGATTAGACACTACTATCTCCAAAGATTATTATGCTAATACCATGGCTATATTGCCAAAGTACTTTATTGAAAAACTAGTTTCATTAAATTCTTAATTAATGTCAAGAAATTTATATAATTTCCAATCAACAATGTGTCATGCACACACAATATTTAGGAATATGATCATGCTCCTACTTACTTTTTGTAATTACAAGCACCTTTGCTTTCCTTGATGAAATCAAATTATTTGGCAATTTCATCAGAACAAAGACTACAACTCCATTATGCATGCTTCAGTCGATTTATAGTATCTCTTGAAGTTTGCACACTTACTAGCACCTCTGGATTGACAAAATTACCTTAGACAATATCACATATACAACCTTGGTTCTATACATCTCCTGTAAATAATTTTAACATCCATATATCTCTTAATTGAAATATTTAGCAATTGCTATTTTAATCGAAACTAATTTTCAGTATTGCTATGACAAGAAAATTTCGTTATAGTTGACTCCTTGATCTTGTCATAAACCATTAGTAACAAGTGAAGCTTTATAAAACAAATTATATCTTTGTCAGTTCATAGATCCATTACTATACGTAAGACTCTAAGTTTTCTGGAGGGTTTATCAAGTTCTAAATTTGAATTATGTAAAATGGATACTATCTGGGATTACTTTGGTATATAGCCAATTTCCGTAGCCAGGGTCCATCAACGTTTCTCTGTGTATTATAGGTTCATTGTTTGTTCAACAATATTTCGTCTGCAAACCCTAAAGATCTGCAAGAATTTTTCCAACCTATACAGTTCAGTTGCATGTTTGACCGGAGTCTCTATATCTCATGTAGAGGCTTCTGTATTAGCCATGGCAAGAAATTTTAGAACTACTTCTAGTGTTTGTTTTCTTTCACCTAATCACGAAGATTCTGGAATCTCGTCAAGTTGCCATGTCCTCCCTCTCACTCTTTAGGAGAAAACATTTTCTTCAATTTTTTCGCACTCTATGGCAAAACACTTTGCCTTTGCATAGTGATAAGGGAATAGCCAACCATTTGGGGTAACCTACAAGTAGAACATTCATTTCAAAAAAAATTATGGCTCTTGAGGGAGTCCTGGATTAGGGGGTGTTCGGATAGCTGGACTATACCTTCTGCCGGAATCCTGGACTATGAAGATACAAGATTGAAGACTTTGTCCCGTGTCCGGAAGGGACTTTCCTTGGCGTGGAAGGCAAGCTTGGCGATACGGATATTTAGATCTCCTACCATTGTAACCGACTTTGTGTAACCCTAACCCTCTCCGGTGTCTATATAAACCGGAGGGTTTTTGTCCGTAGGACAACATACACATCAACAATCATACCATAGGCTAGCTTCTAGGGTTTAGCGTATCCGATCTCGTGGTAGATCTACTCTCGTACTACCCATATCATCAATATTAATCAAGAAGGACGTAGGGTTTTACCTCCATCGAGAGGGCCTGAACCTGGGTAAAACTTCATGTCCCTTGCCTCCTGTTACCATCCGGCCTAGACGCATAGTTCGGGACCCCCTACCCGAGATCCGCCGGTTTTGACACCGACATTGGCGCTTTCATTGAGAGTTCCTCTGTGTCATCGCCATCAGGAAGGATGTCTCGCCCCGTCTTTAAAGACGGCACCATTGCTAAGGGAGCTTTGGCTGTCGGCCAAACCCTCCGGCTAGGTGGTTTTCTTATGACCGCCTGTTCGGCTTATACGCCGATGATGACCTCTCAAGCAATCGAAAACAATCTTCATGTCAGCTCGGAACTCGCCGAGCAGTTAGATCCAATGGAGCTCTCCTCCATAAACGAGCTCTTGGATCGCTTCGCCTTCCTGGGAGTCGCTACGGATTACGACCAGATTGGGCCTAAACCCGATCTGAGAGAGATTAACTCTCCCCAAGTCACCCATCACGTTGCCGTGGTAGAGGGACAGTGTGGCGACCCCTCATCTATCTTAAGGACTCGTTACGTCCGGATTCCTGATCCCTCCAAGCCGGATACCCGCGGAGGGGAGGATATCACTCAAGACCTGAACCTAGAGTCAGGCGACGGACTGGATTCATTGGATGACATCCAGGAATCCAAATTTTCGAGTTCAGAAATTCGTCGGCCTCTGAGCCTCAGATGGGGTGAGGCTTCGGATTTAATTCCACCCACCCACCCGAACATTAGCGATCTATCCCAAATTAGGCAAGAGCCCGAAGAAACAGTACATCATTACTGGGCCAGATTCCTCCTGGTTATGAACAAGATAAAGGACTGGCATGAGGAAGACGCGATTTCATTCTTCTGCAATAATTGCACGGACAAGGGAATCCTCAACGCCATAAGTCGCCGTGATATTACATACTTCGCTGACTTGGCGTCCATAGTATGAAAGTACTGTGCGATGGAAAGCGCCCGGAAAACCAAAATAAAATTTTTGGACAATCCGGCCCTGAATGCAAACCCAGCCAAAATAAAAGGGTGCATCATCGCCAGACACCCGGGTCAAACGCCAAAAAGCAAAAACCCTCTACACGGCATGGAACCGTATTGGAATGATGGCTTAATGGACCCTGTAAAATTCAAAGTACAGAGGATGCCACACCAACTCACAGCCTTAGAGCATGTTGGATACTCCAGCAGGTGGCCAAAATTGGCGAAAATCTCCTAATTCCGGAGGCCACAGAAAGCCACCCCAGAGACACCAATACGGTATTAACAGTCGTCGAGACTTTTGCATCAAATAATATGCGAAAAAGAACACTCCGCAGCCTTGCCGAAGTCTACCAAGTAGCAACAATAAACCCATGGAGTGACACGGCTATTACCTTTAACGCCAGTGATGAACCTAAATTCCGAACAGCCCGAGCACCAGCCGCATTGGTCCTCAGTCCAATAGTGGACGGCTTTTGTCTTACCAAGGTACTCATGGACGGCGGCAGCGGATTGAACCTCATTTACGAGTAGACTCTTCAAAAAATGGAAATAGACTGGAACCGCATGGAGCGAAGCAGCACAACCTTTAGAGGAATAATCCCCAGTCGGGAAGCGCGTTGTACAGGAAAAATCACACTAGATGTGGTGTTCGGCACGCCGGAAAATTACAGGTCCGAAGAGGTCACGTTCCATGTGGCCCCGTTCAGCAGCGGTTATCACACTTTGCTAGGGCAGGAAGCATTTACAATCTTCCAAGCAATACCCCCATTACGGGTACATGAAGCTCAAGATGCCCGGACCCAACGGGATCATCACTCTCGCTAGTGATCCGGACATAGCACTCCACGCCGAAAACAAGACAGCCGCACTGGCCCTCGAGGCACTATCCGAAGCCCTAGCGGCTGAGGAACTGACTGCGCTACGCTCTACAGTGAATAGGGACGATGTGGTACTCGACAAAAGATCCAAGTCCACCTCCTTTAAACCAGCAGAAGAAATAGTCAAATTCCAAGTCCATCCAACGGACCCCAATAAAACAGCTTCCATTGGGGCACAATTAAACCCTGACGTAGACGCCGCACTGCGAGAGTTCCTACGAGAGAACTGGGACATTTTCGCCTGGCACCCTTCAGACATGCCAGGAATCCCACACAGGCTGGCCGAACACAGCTTAAATATACGAATAGGATTCAAACCTATCAAATAGGCTCTTCGGCATTTTTCCGAACCTAAGAGACAGGCCATGGGAGAGGAGCTAGCAAAGCTATTGGAGGCCGGATTCATCAGAGATATAAAACATCCGGACTGGCTAGCAAACCTGGTGATGGTACCAAAGAAGGACAAATCCTGGCGCCTGTGCGTCGATTTTAAAGACCTTAACAAGGCTTGCGCAAAGGATCCCTACCCCCTCCCCCGCATCGATCAAATCATCAATGCTACCGTAGGACACGATTCGTTGTGTTTTCTCGACGCATATTCCGGCTACCATCAAATCAAGATGGCAGAATCAGACCAGGCCGCAACGGCATTCATCACACCATATGGCCCTTTCTGCTTCAACACAATGCCCTTCAGGCTTAAAAACGCCGGCGCAACATATCAGCGCATGATTCAGACATGTCTGGCAAACCAGATCGGCAAAACAGTGGAGGCATATGTAGAAGATGTGGTCGTCAAAACAAGACATGTCGAATCTCTAATAGACGACTTGAGGCTCACATTCGATAACCTCCGAACATACGACATCAAGCTCAACCCGGAAAAATGCGTTTTCGGCGTTCCAACCGAAAAACTCTTGGGCTTCATTGTATCCGGTAGAGGAATTGAAGCAAACCCAGCCAAGATCCGAGCTCTGTTGCAACTGGATATCCCAAGGGACCTCAACCAAATACAAAAGTTAACCGGATGCGTGGCAGCTCTAAGCCGCTTTATCTCCCGCTTGGGAGAAAAGGCCCTACCCCTTTACCGCCTCCTTCGGCGCACCGAACACTTTGAATGGACGGATGCAGCCACGGCCGGACACGACGAAATAAAAGCCATGTTGGCAACAAACCTAGTCCTCGCCGCGCCAAACCCTAGCGAACCAATGCTATTGTACATTGCAGCTACACATCAGGTTGTAAGCGCAGTACTCGTTGTCGAACGAGAAACGGACGGACACAAATTCCCCCTTCAAAAGCCGGTCTATTATGTGTCCACTGTCCTCACTCCCTGCAAATCACGGTACCCGCATTATCAAAAGATCGCGTACGCGGTATTCATGGCATCCCGGAAGCTCCGACACTACTTTCAAGAGTATTCAATAACAGTAGCCTCGAAAGTACCACTTAACGATATTATGAACAACCGTGACGCAACAGGCCGGATTGCAAAATGGGCCATTGAGCTCCTCCCGTTCGACATAACTTATAAGCCACCCTCAAGTCGCAAGTCTTGGCCGACTTCATCGCAGAATGGACGGAGGCCGAACTCCCTAAATAGTACGGCACATATTCAAATTGGATCATGCATTTCGACGGCTCCAAGATGTTGGCCGGACTGGGGGTTGGCGTCCTTTTGACATCCCCCACAGGAGACACAGTTCAATACGTACACCAGATTATGTACACAGATTCCAACAATGCAGCTGAATATGAGGCCCTTTTACATGGTCTCCGGATGGCAGTATCCATGGGCATTCAACGCCTAGAGGTGCGCGGGGACTCGAACCTCGCAATATACCAAATAAATGGAGACTTCGACACCAAGGATCCAAAGATGGCGGCTTACCGCAACGCCGTCCTAAAAATGTCAGCTCGGTTCGAAGGGCTTGAATTTCACCACATAGCCCGGGAAAATAATCAGGCGGCAGACGTCCTGGCACGCATCAGCGCAAAACGCGATGCAGTCCCCCCCCCCCAACATCTTCTTGGAAAGGCTGTTCAAGCCATCTGTAATATGGGAAGGGGAGCCGTATAACAACAGCCCGGACCCAACCGCACTGCCCGACACCGAACATTCTGACACAATCGGCGGCTCCGCCAATGAGATAACACCTTCAGCCCACGCAATAATGGCCGTCATCGCCCCGTGGACAAAACCATTCCTCGCCTACCTTATTAGGCAGGAACTCCCCGAGGACCAAAACGAGGCACGCTGCATAGTGCGGCGATCCAAAGCCTACAAAGTTGTGATGACCAAAGATGAACCATCTTCAGCCCATGCACAAGCCAAGAAGGAGAAGGCAGTAAAGGAGATAGCTGCCAAGATGCCAACTCAAGAGGAGGAATCTGAGTACTTCTTGAAGAATAAGCAAGAGCAGCTCAGTTACTTGATTGCATCCACCCTGCGGATTGAGAAAGGACTGGCCACCCTAACTCAGAACCAGGCAAGCCTAGAGAGAATCGTAGAACAAAAGTTCTATGACTTGGATATCAAGGTGACAGAGATTCAGACTGCAGTGGAGCAGCTCCAAGATGACATGCAGGAGAGGAAAGGGAAGACAACCACTGATGCCTTTGCTAGAGTGCCACGAGGTCCGAGGTCGTCTGCAGTGCCAGTTCCTGACACAAAAGCAACCGCCTCAGCTCCAGCCGCAGCACCAGCCCAACCTGCTCCAGCATCTACTTCAGCTCCAACTCCAACCACGTCTACGGAAGCCTTCGTCCTTGGAGTGATCCGGACTCCACCACCACCTGAAGATCAAGCCTGAGTGTCGATTTAGCACTATGCATTTTCTAGGAACTTTTTGGTAACTTGTTGCCAAAGGGGGAGAAAATGTATAGATCATAGGCTTCGAGAGAGAGAGAGAGAGAGTGTTGCTTTTCTCTCTTGCTTTATTTTGTGGTTTTTCGAACTTTGTTTTCTTTTGGTCGAGATACTTTGATATGCTTGTGAGACATTGATGATCATGTGTTTGATCATAAGCTACACTTATGCATGCTTGATATATCTTATCTATCTTATGTGATCATTCACTTTTCTTGGTAATGAGTGCATGTATTTCATTATTAATCATTTTGAGCGCTCCACCAAGATGTATGTGACATGGAAGAGTAACCCATAATTCTAACTTCTTGTGCATTTGCATTCCAAAGCAAATTTTGAATATGCACAAATTTAGGGGGAGCTCTTACTTATCACATACCTCTCAAAGCGATGATGTAATTCATTCTTACTATCATTTGTCGAAGTTTGATCTATATGTTGTCATCAATTACCAAAAAGGGGGAGATTGAAAGTGCAACTATCCCTAGGTGGTTTTGGTAATTCATAACAACATATAGCTCATTGAGCTAATGCTATTCCAAGATGATTATTTCAGGAAAGCTCAATGATTGGCATGGCATGGATGGTGAAAGTGGAACCCTCAAAATGCTAAGGACAAAGGATTGGCTCAAGCTCAAAAGCTCAAGACTCTTCATTTTATATTTTAGTGATCCAAGATCACATTGAGTCTTTAGGAAAAGCCAATACTATCAAGGACGGATGAGGTGTTGCTTAATGAGCCTCTTGCTTCATGTGCTTAGTGATATGCTCCAAAACCCCTCAACTACTTTCCCATGTCCACATATGACCTAAACCCTAAGCCAAACTCGGTCCTACCGATTCTTCCTATCCGGCACCACTGAGTTTCACTTGTCATAAGCCACTGCCAAACCCTAGCACTTCGGTTCTACCGATAGGGATCTCGGTCTCACCGAGATGGGATTGCAAACTCTCTGTTTCCCTTTCGTAACTTTTCGGTCTCACCGAAAGAGCGGATCGGTCCCACCGAGATTGCAATGTAAACTCTCTGTTTCCTTTTTGTAACTTTTCGGTCTCACTGAAAGAGCAAATCGGTCCCACCGAGTTTACCTGACCAACTCTCTGGTTAGATTATTACCAAAATCGGTCTCACCGAGTTTGTGTAATCGGTCTCACCGAGATTACGTTATGCCCTAACCCTAACAAAATTGGTCCTACCGAGTTGCATGTCAGTCCCACCGAAAATCTCTAACGGTCACTAGGTTTACTTTTTGGTCCGACCGAGTTTGTTGATTCGGTCCCACCAAGATTGGAAAACTATGTGTAACGGTTGGATTTTGTGTGGAGGCTATATATACCCCTCCACCTCCTCTTCATTCGTGGAGAGAGCCATCAGAACACATCTACACTTCCAACTCATATGTTCTGAGAGAGAACCACCTACTCATGTGTTGAGACCAAGATATTCCATTCCTACCATATGAATCTTGATCTCTAGCCTTCCCCAAGTTGCTTTCCACTCAAATCTTCTTTCCACCAAATCCAAATCCTATGAGAGAGAGTTGAGTGTTGGGGAGACTATCATTTGAAGCACAAGAGCAGGGAGTTCATCATCAACACACCGTTTGTTACTTCTTGGAGAGTGGTGTCTCCTAGATTGGCTAGGTGTCACTTGGGAGCCTCCGACAAGATTGTGGAGTTGAACCAAGGAGTTTGTAAGGGCAAGGAGATCGCCTACTTCACGAAGATCTACCGCTAGTGAGGCAAGTCCTTCGTGGGCGATGGCCATGGTGGGATAGACAAGGTTGCTTCTTCGTGGACCCTTCGTGGGTGGAGCCCTCCGTGGACTCGCGCAACCGTTACCCTTCGTGGGTTGAAGTCTCCATCAACGTGGATGTAGGATAGCACCACCTATCCGAACCACGGGAAAAACATCCGTGTCTCCAATTGCGTTTGAATTCTCCAAATCCTTCCCTTTACATTCTTGCAAGTTGCATGCTTTACTTTCCGCTGCCAATATACTCTTTGCATGCTTGCTTGAATTGTGTGATGATTGCTTGACTTGTCCTAAAATAGCTAAAATCTGCCAAGAACTAAAATTGGGAAAAGGTTAAGTTTTTATTTGGTCAAGTAGTCTAATCACCCCCCCCCTCTAGACATACTTTCGATCCTACAAGTGGTATCAGAGCTTTGGTCTCCATTTGCTTTGATTTCCATAGCTTTTGGTGGTCATAGCCTTGGTTTCACAACCTAGGAGAGTATGGCGTCTAGCGAGGGAAATTATCACCGTAGAGGTCCTTACTTTGATGGTACTAATTTTGCTAGTTGGAAGCATAAAATGAAAATGCATATTCTTGGACATAACCCCGCTGTTTGGGCTATTGTGTGTGTTGGTTTGCAAGGTGACTTCTTTGATGGGAGAGAACCAAACTGTGAAGCTACCGCGGATGATTTGAAGATGTTGCAATACAATGCTCAAGATTGTGATATTCTCTTCAACGGATTATGCCCCGAAGAATTCAACAAAAGCAGCCGTCTTGAGAATGCATGAAGGTACCGACTCCGTCAAGGAATCCAAATTGGATGTGCTTCAAAGTCAACTTGACAAGTTCAAAATGAAGGATGGTGAAGGTGTCGCTGAAATGTACTCTAGGCTTACTCTCATCACAAATGAGATTGCCGGCTTAGGAAGTGAAGAGATGACCGATAGATTCATCATCAAGAAGATTCTAAGAGCCTTGGATGGAAAATATGATACCGTGTGCACATTGATCCAAATGATGCCCAGTTACAAAGATCTCAAGCCAACGGAGGTAATTGGAAGAATTGGTGCTCATGAGATGTCACTTAAGGATAAAGAGGAACTTCACAACAAATCTAGTGGTGCCTACAAAGCCTCATGTGAAGCCCCTACATCATCAAGTGAGAAACAAAGCTTCAATGAAGAATTGAGCTTAATGGTGAAGAACTTCAACAAGTTCTACAAGAGTAGAAGCAAAGATAGAAGCTTCAAGTCAAGGTCCTACAATGACAAAAGATCTTCTAGTCGAGAGCGAAACTGCTACAATTGTGGAAGACCCGGACACTATTCCAATGAGTGTACGGCTCCCTACAAAAGAAGAGAAGAATCTCCAAAAAGAAGAAGCAAAAGAGAAGAATCACCACCAAGAGAGAGAAGGAGTAGAGATGATCGTTATGAACGAAGATACTCACGAAGAAGCAAGGATTCAGAAAGGAAGGAAAAATCATCAAGGAGCTACACAAAACGAAGACATCAAGCTCATGTTGGTGAATGGGTATCCAGCTCCGACTCCGACAGCCACTCCGAGAGAAGTTATCACTCCGATTCCGAATATAATCAAGATGAAGGTGTTGCCGGTCTAGCACTTATGTCAACCAACTCCTACGACATATTTGACTCACCAAATGAAGGAATTGGAAGATGCTTCATGGCCAAAGGTCCTAAGGTAACACACCCTGAGTATGTTGATTTTAATAGTGATGAAGATGACTTGTTAGGTGATGATGATTTACTTGTTGACAACTCTTGTGATGAATACTATGATGAAACGTCAAGTAATCATGCTAATCAAGATAAAACGAATGACAATGATAAGGAGAAGGTTGAGGCTCTAACTAAAGAACTAAACACTCTTAAGTTAGCTCATGAAACTATCTTCGAAGATCATCGAGAACTTTTAAGAGCTCATGAGAAGTTACGCTTTGAAAAGCTCAATCTTGAGCAAGAGCATGAGTTTTTAAAGGCAATCAATGATGATCTCCGCAAGAAAAGTTCTTCTTACATTGCCAAGCATTTACTCTTATCCACTTACATGCCTCAAGTCAAGTCTAGTAACAAGAACAAGAAAGATTCTTCCTCTAGTAGTAACAATGATCATGCTAAATCCAATATTGTTGCTTCTAGTAGTTCTCTTGGTTCCACTAATGATTCTCTTAGCCAAGTTACACTTGAGCAAGAAAATAGCTTATTGAAGGGAATTATAGAGAAAGGAGTGTACAAAAGGCTTGCCGGGAGTAAGCAATTCGAGGAAATTGTGCGCAAGCAAGGAATGCACCGGAAGAATCAAGGTGTTGGTTTTGAATGAAAGTTCAATGCCAATGGAGTTGAGTGGGAAGAAGATCAATACCCCAAGACAAAGTTTGTTCCTCAACAAGAGAAGTATGATACTTCCTTCAAGGGGACACAAGCTCAAGATGATCTTCCACCACAAGACTACAAGCAAAAAGGCAAGGACAAGCTTCAAGAGGAAATTGATGCATTTGAAGAAGCTCCTAAGACCTTAGTCAAGTGGATTCCCAAGACTACTTCAAGTTCCACTTCATCAAGTACGACTACAACTCCAAGGATTCCCATCAAGATGGTGTGGATCCAAAAGAAGAAGAACTAGAGAGTTCTTGAGGGTGACTCCGCCAACATACTTCACTCTTATCATTTTGGCAAGAACAAGTGCAATCAACTTCCACATCTTGCACTAGTTCAAGGAGTCAAAAACCCTCTTGTTGGTAAGACAAGGGACAAGGTAACCTAAAGTTTTCATGGACATCATCTTATGTGTGCATCACTCTATGTCTATGGATATCCTTGTTTGTTCCTTGTGGGACTAACCCATGTAGGTATTGAAAGTGCAATTCACTCAAATGGATAGCTCCAAGTGATCTACATCAACATTGAGCATCCACATCTTCAACATCTACATGAAGTCATCATCGACAAAACCCAAGGTTAGTTCATCCCTCTTAGGGGGGATATCACATCTAGGGGGAGCTTTACTCTAAGACTTGAGCTAAAGCAACTCTAAAGATGTGAACACAGCAATACTTTATGTAAAAGTGGTAACCCCACTTGAGCTAAAACGATGAGTATGACCTATGATCAAGTGTTCTCACTTGACTCTTAAGTCAATATACTCATATATAGATGACCTAGTCATCGCAAATTGCTTGATAGATGCTAGAATTGGTTGTGCATGCTTTGTCACATATTTCTATTGCCATCTTATTGTGTGAGCATGTTGGTTGCATATTTTACTCATTCGAGGACATCCACTTGTTGTTTTGATTGTTTGGTTTTATTTCCTTTGCCAAGTGGATGGACAAGAATGCCTAAGAACCTCCTCTAGCTATCTATGCTTTTCTCGTCTCAAACTCTATTCATGCTACATCACAAAATTTGATCAAGTCAGATTCGAACCACTCTGTGTGAGGAGCACTCGGAGTCCCCGATTCGTCATAGACTTAAACTTCCAAAACCTCTTTGTGATTCTCGGTCTGACCAATACCCCACTTTCGGTCTTACCGAGATCATTAAGTTGATCTATGTTTTCGATCTCGGTGCAACCGATTTGAACCATTCGGTCACACCGAGTTGCAACAACTGTATACAGTTTTGCATCTCGGTGCCACCGAGTTGTTCCACTCGGTCACACCGACAGGGTCGGGCTATATATAGTCATGGGCAAAAATTTGGAAATTTCTCCGAACCCCTTCGCCCGCACGATAGCTCGCTCTGCCAACGTGGTCTCCGGATCGTCTCCTCGCCGCCAGCCGCCTCCAGTCGCTGGTCTCCGTCGCCGTCAACGGAAATCAACCCCGCTGTTGCCGCCGTAGCGAGTCTCCGCCGAACTAGGGTATGGACTCGATCTTTGTGCTATTCCCCAATACGATTCCTAGCACATTGTGATCATAATGATTCTTTCCATGATTGATAAACTTCTATCCAGTCAATGAACTCGTAGATTAGGTTTGATTCGAAAATTTTAGGGTTAGGTTTCCGCCGAAACCATCTCGGACCCACCGAGTTGAAAAACTCGGTCCCACCGATTTGGCTTATGTCATTGCACAAGTGAGACTCGGTCTGACCGAGTATTACTAATCGGTGTGACCGATTTTGGAACTTTGTGAAACCCTAGCAGTCTTGGTGCCACTGAACTGTGACTCGGTCTGACCGAGTTCACTAGTGTAGGTTCCAAAAACTGCTTCGGTATCACCGAGTTTAAAAATTGGTAGATCCGAAATGCTTTCTGTGGGAAACTAAAACCAAGTTTTTGAATCATTCTCTTGCAAAAATCTCTGCATTTTGTGATGCTCATCCACTCTACCTCATCTATAAACTGTTCACAGGGTCAGCAGTCAGCTTGTTCATCATGTCAGACCAAAGTGATAGCCAGAATTTGTCAGAGCAGCAAGTGCAAATGAGTGAGGGCACTAGTCCCTCAAGTTCTTTAGATGATCGCAGCAGGAGCACCCCTAGCAACCTGCCAAAAGCTGCCACCAGACAGAGGAAGAAGAGAACTTCAGATTCTGAGGATGAAGATTATGTGGCAGAGGAAGAGGAAGCCACATCAAAGAGAACTATGCTCAAGAAAGAATATGGCCCAGCATAGAGCATAAAGCCAGGGATGAAGGTCAAAAGGCCAGCAGGCAGGCAGCCTATGCCAAAGGCCAGAGCTTCAACCAAGATTCCTGAGAAGCCCACTCCCATAGAGCCAACTGCTGTAAAAGGAAAGAAAAGGAAGGAGAGGGTCAAGAAGACCGTAGCCAAAGTGCTTGGAAAGGCTTCCATCATGGAAGAAGAGGAAGAGGAAGAAGAGGTTGCTGCACCAGCTCCTAAGGCAGCCAAGCTGATGGGTGATGCCATAAGATCAGGAGCAACTGCTTCCAAGGCCAAGCCAGCTCGAAAGCCAAAACCAAAGAGGAATACAAGAAGCATTCCAGCTGCTGAGAAGAACAAGGCCCCAGTGCCTGAGACTGTTGTTGAAGAAGATGATGAAGAACATGTTCTGAGAAAGCTCAAGCCCAAGATCCCAGACCACAATGATGCTCATCCTGTGGCTGAGGATATGAAGCTCAGAAGAGACTCAGGGCTGAGGAAGTGGAGAGAGGCAGATCCCTATGCTATCAGGAGGAGGACTGCTGTTGATTACAGGTTTCACACCAAGGAACAGCAAGATTTCTATGAGACAGTTTTGCTTGACAAGAAGCCCATTGTTTGTGATATGAGATGGGTCAGCTGGGAATATATCAAGGAGAATGAAGAGCACTACCCTGGAGTATAGGACAGCTTCAAGGCATGTGGAGTAGAGGACTTTGTTGGGCAGAAGCTCACAAAGTGGAATGAGGAGCTTATCATGCAGTTCTACTCCACAGCACATTTTTATCCAGATGGGAAGATAATTTGGATGTCTAAAGGTACGAGGTACCAATCAACTGTTGCTGAGTGGGCACAGCTTATCAATGCCCCAGAGGAGCATGAGGATGACTTGGATGTCTATTCCAAGAAGAAGATGGATCATAACTCAATGTCAAACATGTACAAGGAGATTCCAAATGAAGCACTTGATACGTTCAAGTTTGGCTTAGTGCATTATCTTCTATCAGGGCTGCCAACCATCAAATGGATCCTTAGGCACACACTTTTGCCCAAGTCAGGAGATCACAGGATGATCTGAGGTCATGCCATTAACTTGCTACATATCTTTGATGTTCCTCAGAAATTCAAGGTCATGAGCCTCATGGTAGAGACTATCAAGAGGACTGAGGCAGATCAGAAGAGGAGTTGTGGATATGCCCCTCAGATCCAGATGTTGATTAAGTCAAGAATGCGCACAGACACATACTGGTTGGACAAGGAACATTTGCCTATCTATCCAGAGTTCGAGGACAACCAAGTTGTGATGACCAAAGATGAACCATCTTCAACCCATGCACAAGCCAAGAAGGAGAAGGCAATAAAGGAGAAAGCTGCCAAGATGCCAACTCAAGAGGAGGCATCTGAGTACTTCTTGAAGAACAAGCAAGAGAAGCTCAGTTACTTGATTGCATCCACCCTGCGGATTGAGAAAGGACTGGCCACCCTAACTCAGAACTAGGCAAGCCTAGAGAGAATCGTAGAACAAAAGTTCTATGACTTGGAAATCAAGGTGACAGACATTCAGACTGCAGTGGAGTAGCTCCAAGATGACATGCAGGAGAGGAAAGGGAAGACAACCACTGATGCCTTTGCCAGAGTGCCACGAGGTCCGAGGTCGTCTGCAGTGCCAGTTCCTGATACAAGAGCAACCGCCTTAGCTCCAGCCACAGCACCAGCCCAACCTGCTCCAGCATGTACTTCAGCTCCAACTCCAACCACGTCTATGGAAGCCTTCATCCTTCGAGTGATCCGGACTCCACCACCACCTGAAGATCAAGCCTGGGTGTCGATTTAGCACTATGCATTTTCTAGGAACTTTTTGGTAACTTGTTGCCAAAGGGGGAGAAAATGAATAGATCATAGGCTTCGAGAGAGAGAGAGAGAGTGTTGCTTTTCTCTCTTGCTTTATTTGGTGGTTTTTCGAACTTTGTTTGCTTTTGGTCGAGATACTTTGATATGCTTGTGAGACATTGATGATCATGTGTTTGATCATAAGCTACACTTATGCATGCTTGGTATATCTTATCTATCTTATGTGATCATTCACTTTTCTTGGTGATGAGTGCATGTATTTCATTATTAATCATTTTGAGCGCTCCACCAAGATGTATGTGACATGGAAGAGTAACCCATAATTCTAACTTCTTGTGCATTTGCATTCCAAAGCAAATTTTAAATATGCACAAATTTAGGGGGAGCTCTTACTTATCACATACCTCTCAAAGCGATGATGTAATTCATTCTTACTATCATTTGTCGAAGCTTTGATCTATATGTTGTCATCAATTACCAAAAAGGGGGAGATTGAAAGTGCAACTATCCCTAGGTGGTTTTGGTAATTCATAACAACATATAGCTCATTGAGCTAATGCTATTCCAAGATGATTATTTCAGGAAAGCTCAATGATTGGCATGGCATGGATGGTGAAAGTGGAACCCTCAAAATGCTAAGGACAAAGGATTGGCTCAAGCTCAAAAGCTCAAGACTCTTCATTTTATATTTTAGTGATGCAAGATCACATTGAGTCTTTAGGAAAAGCCAATACTATCAAGGAGGGATGAGGTGTTGCTTAATGAGCCTCTTGCTTCATGTGCTTAGTGATATGCTCCAAAACCCCTCAACTACTTTCCCATGTCCACATATGACCTAAACCCTAAGCCAAACTCGGTCCTACCGATTCTTCCTATCCGGCGCCACCGAGTTTTACTTGTCATAAGCCACTGCCAAACCCTAGCACTTCGATTCTACTGATAGGGATCTCGGTCTCACCGAGATGGGATTGCAAACTCTCTGTTTCCCTTTCGTAACTTTTCGGTCTCACCGAAAGAGCGGATCGGTCCCACCGAGATTGCAATGTAAACTCTCTGTTTCCTTTTTGTAACTTTTCGGTCTCACCGAAAGAGCAAATCGGTCCCACCGAGTTACCTGACCAACTCTCTGGTTAGATTATTACCAAAATCGGTCTCACCGATTTTGTGTAATCGGTCTCACCGAGATTACGTTATGCCCTAACCCTAACAAAATCGGTCCTACCGAGTTGCATGTCAGTCCCACCGAAAATCTCTAACGGTCACTAGGTTTACTTTTCGGTCCGACCGAGTTTGTTGATTCGGTCCCACCGATATTGGAAAACTGTGTGTAACGGTTGGATTTTGTGTGGAGGCTATATATACCCCTCCACCTCCTCTTCATTCATGGAGAGAGCCATCATAACACATCTACACTTCCAACTCATATGTTCTGAGAGAGAACCACCTACTCATGTGTTGAGACCAAGATATTCCATTCCTACCATATGAATCTTCATCTCTAGCCTTCCCCAAGTTGCTTTCCACTCAAATCTTCTTTCCACCAAATCCAAATCCTATGAGAGAGAGTTGAGTGTTGGTGAGACTATCATTTGAATCACAAGAGCAGGGAGTTCATCATCAGCACACCGTTTGTTACTTCTAGGAGAGTGGTGTCTCCTAGATTGGCTAGGTGTCACTTGGGAGCCTCCGACAAGATTGTGGAGTTGAACCAAGGAGTTTGTAAGGGCAAGGAGATCGCCTACTTCATGAAGATCTACCATTAGTAAGGCAAGTCCTTCGTGGGCGATGGCCATGGTGGGATAGACAAGGTTGCTTCTTCGTGGACCCTTCGTGGGTGGAGCCCTCCGTGGACTCGCGCAACCGTTAACCTTCATGGGTTGAAGTCTCCATCAACGTGGATGTAGGATAGCACCACCTATCCGAACCACGGGAAAAACATCCGTGTCTCCAATTGCGTTTGAATTCTCCAAATCCTTCCCTTTACATTCTTGCAAGTTGCATGCTTTACTTTCCGCTGCCAATATACTCTTTGCATGCTTGCTTGAATTGTGTGATGATTGCTTGACTTGTCCTAAAATAGCTAAAATCTACCCAGAACTAAAATTGGGAAAAGGTTAAGTTTTTATTTGGTCAAGTAGTCTAATCACCCCCCCTCTAGACATACTTTCGATCCTACATCCTCGTCCCCTTAAATAGGGCAGCTCATTTACGAGGCTAGGGGTGTGAATGTAAAAGCACTCAGACTTTTCATATTCGTTTGACACGTGGGAAGCGGCCATTATAGGGCGTAGAAGCCAAGGAGCGCAACATCTACAAAAAACGGACTTTATTCAACAAGTGCACGGAATCTGGGGAGAACCCGCCTTGCAATGCCGAAGACAATCTGCACGCCGGACTCATCGTCATTGAAGCCTGGTTCGGGGGCTACTGAGGGAGTCCTGGATTAGGGGGTGTTCGGATAGCCGGACTATACCTTCTGCCGAGCTCCTGGACTATGAAGATACAAGATTGAAGACTTTGTCCCGTGTCCAGAAGGGACTTTCCTTGGCGTGGAAGGCAAGCTTGGCGATACGGATATTTAGATCTCCTACCATTGTAATCGACTTTGTGTAACCCTAACCCTCTCCGGTGTCTATATAAACCAGAGGATTTTAGTCCGTAGGACAACATACACATCATCAATCATACCATAGGCTAGCTTCTAGGGTTTAGCCTCTCCGATCTCGTGGTAGATCTACTCTTGTACTACCCATATCATCAATATTAATCAAGCAGGACGTAGGGTTTTACCCCCATCGAGAGGGCCCGAACCTGGGTAAAACTTCGTGTCCCTTGCCTCCTGTTACCATCCGTCCTAGACGCACAGTTCGGGACCCCCTACCCGAGATCCGCCGGTTTTGACACCGACAGGTCTCTTTTTAGTGCAAAAGTTGTAGTCTCTAAAGCATCACATTATAAAACTATATTGGCAAATTGATTTATGTCATCTTTGATCTTACTATGTCATACATAGCATGATTGCATCTACTCAAAACACTCTACTCTTAGTAGTATTTTCGGAGGTGTAGGCTATAAAATACTTTCATAGCTCATCATAAATATGCTAAACTTGTAATTCAAATATTCCTTTCCACAATCTAATTGAAAGAAACATAATTTTTCTTGTTACATTAATTTCTACTTCATTCTACAAACCTTTTGAAACATTTCAAAGGATCTAGATTTATGCCTCTATAAGTAAATATAAATATCTACTTGATGATGGTTTGCTAGAGTGATAGAAGCTTAAACCCTAGTTTATGCGCTCTTCCATAAGGGGCTGATTTGGATCCATATGTTCCATGCTATGGTTAGATTTATCTTTATTCTTCTTTTGTAGTTGTGGACGCTTGCAAGAGGGGGTAATCATAAGTGGGAGGCTTGTTCAAGTAAGAACAACACCCAAGCACCGGTCCACCTACATATCAAATTATCAAAGTAATGAACATGAATCAAATAAACATGATGAAAGTAACTAGATGATAATTCTCATGTGTCCTCGAGAACGTTTTGCTTATTATAAGAGAATGTTCCGTCCTGTCCTTTGTTAAAAAAAGGATTGGGCTACCTTGTTGCAGCTTCGTTACCATTGCTACTTGTTGCTTGTTACAAATTACCTTGCTATCAAACTATATGTTACCAAAAATTGTAGTGCTTGCAAAGAATACCTTGCTAAAAACCGCTTGTCATTTCCTTTTGCTCCTCATTGGGTTTGACACTCTGACTTATTGAAAGGGCTATGATTGATCCCCTATAATTGTGGGTCATTATTGTTGATATATCTCACCTCAGGTTTTGTAAAGTATCGCGAAGCAAAGGGAACATCATAGGATAACCAAAGGTTCACTCGAATGTCATTCGTGTAACCGTAGGGATTGATATGGACGTCCACAGTTCCGCTATCAGTCACTGAACGAAGGGGTTTCATTCATGTCTATGGTTTATCAAACCTATAGGGTCACAAACTTAAGGTAATAACGATATAATGAGTGTTATTAGGACGATAGTATCAAGGATTTATTTGTGAAATAGGTTCGTTAATATTCAGAATAGTTCCGAGAGGAACTGAAAGCGTTTCGGGGTCACCCGAAGGGTTTCGTATTTTATCGGGCAATACTGGGTATCCCCAATAATTAATATATAGGTAAAAAATGTTTCTAATTATGTTAAATTATATATAAAAGGCCCTAGAAATTGTTAGAGGGCATTTATTATTAATTAAACATCAACATGCCTTAAAAGGCCTTGTGGTGGAAGGAAACTTGGGCCATGAAGGACCAAGTGGAGGAGGCGCCCCCCTTTCCTTATGGGGGAGGAGACTCCTCCCCCTTGGCCGGTGCCCCAACGAGGCTTTCCCTCCTTGGTGGCTACCCCTCTCTTCCCCTCTAACCTATATATAGTGGAGGTATTGGCCCTTTTCTTACAAGGTTTAGGTGCCTCCTCTAGCCCAATAGTATTGGTTCTAATTGAGATAATTAGAGCTAGTTTTAGTTCCTTTAATCATCATAATTAGAAGCCCCAAGTGGCTCTAATCTTATCATCTAATTCTTTGGCGGCGATTAGTTCTAGACGATGAAGCACTGCTGGATCGTGAAGACCATATGCTTGCAAACTGTAGAGAGGTCGTGCTTTCGGTCTTCGGTTTGAGGGATCGTTCAAGGGTGGTTCGCAAGATCGTTCATTGGCGGTTTGAAGGACTCAAAGTACGATCTACACCGAATCGTTTTCTTTCGCTACATACTCGGAGTTGGTAACAATCATGACCCAATCCCCTAATGCATGTTCATATTGTTCATGGGTGTTGGTAGGCGATTTTTTTTCTACTACGTTTCCCAATAAATGTTGCTATGACTTTGGCATGCTTAATGCTTGTCACTAGAGCCCGAGTGCCATGATTTCAGATCTGAACCTATTATGTGTTCTTGAATATTTGAGTTCTTGATCCTATCTTGCAAGTTATATGCACTTGTTATTGTTCTGAACCATATACCCCAAGGTGACAATAATTGGGATACTCTCCGAGGATGACTATAATTTGAGGAGTTCACGTATTCATTGTGTGTTAATGCTTTGTTCCAGTTCTCTATTAAAAGGAGCGCCTTAATTACCCTTAGTTTCCATTAGGATCCTGCCGCCGCGCCACGTTGGTAGGACAAAAGATGGCATGCAAGTTCTTATTGCAAGCACGTATGACTATATACGGAATACATGCTTACATATGATTGATGAATTAGAGCTATTGTGTATCGCTCTAGGTTGTGACTGTTATATGATGAATGCCATCCAAATATCCATCGCTACTCCATGCCTACACTTTTCATAATATTATCTTGCTTGAATCACTACTGCTGCTATTATTCCAATTGCTACAAAACTGCTACTGTTACTACTGCTATCACAACTATCATATTATTGTGCTACTAATATTTTACTGCAAGGAAGTAACTTCTCAGGTGTGCTTGAATTGACAACTCAACTACTAAGGCTTATAAATATTATTTGGCTCCCCTTGTGTCGAATCAATAAATTTGGGTGAAATACTACCCTTGAGGACTGTTTGCGATCCCCTATACTTGTGGGTCATCGGAGGGCTAGGATTTGTGCTGCGGCGGATGCAGATAAGGCTATGGAGGCAAACGACAAATTGTGGGGGGATGCATATATGCCAAGGGAGGGGGAGGAGGGTGGGTGGGTACCAGTGGTGGCATTAATCCACCATTAATGGTCATCGATGACATGGCATCCCGTGTCTGAAAATGCGCGCACTCACTGTATGGGAAAACACTCAGTCGTACAGGTGGACCCTAATAGAGCCACACGACAGGGGGGTCCCATCCACCAATATCATGCCAAGTAACGGTTAACTACTTTGACCTAACGATAAGCCCACGTTTAAGCTTTTTTGGGGCCAAGTTGAGTAGATGGGGGAAAGAGAGGAATGTTAGATGGCTTCGACAAAACCAAGCACAACTACGGAAGGAGGGGCATGAAAATATAAATCCCTTCTTATTTAATTAAGAATCTTGTGATTTTTTCAAGACTGCATTATTTTATCTTCAGAAAATTAATTAATTTGTATGCGAATTACATTCTATAGTAAAAATAGACATGTATGGCAATGTGCACTACTTTGAGGAGACATTTCATAGAATTTTATTTTCATGTCATCGGTTCCTATCAATATTTTGTAAAATTGGATGGGCACGACAACACGAGCCTTCGATGATCTAGTAAATAGTAAAACTGAGCTACCTATGGATGCTTAGAGTGATTTGGCATCCATGTCTATCTGATCTAACCACTAGCGGTCTAGGCTTTTCAAGCGTCTCACCGGACTATGGAGGCACGAGTTGTATGTTTCAAGCATATCAAAAAGGACATATTTCTTCTGTTATTCATTGGGTTCAACACTCTTACTAAAAAATCTATAATTAATCTCTTATACTTGTGGGTTATTAAAGCATCTGCCCCAGCTTGCAAGGAGGACACTAGTCTCAACGCCACAATAAAAATGAGTGGCCTATGTCAAAATCACTATTCCAATACGCACTATCGGCAAATGACCCGAGATCGGAAACAACATCCCCAAAGGAAGGATACCTTCAATAACTCAAACAGAAGGGCATCTCTTGGTTAAGGTATGTGAGGGAGTCCTAGATTAGGGGGTCTTTAGACAGCCGGACTATATTCCTTGGCCGGACTGTTGGACTATGAAGATACAAGATTGAAGACTTCGTCTCGTGTCCGGTTGGGACTCTACTTGGCGTGGAAGGCAAGCTAGGCAGTATGGATATGGATATCTCCTCCTTTGTAACCGACCTTGTGTAACCCTAACCCTCTCCGGTGTCTATATAAACCGGAGGATTTTAGTCCGTAGGACAACAGACAACCATACCATAGGGTAGCTTCTAGGGTTTAGCCTCTCCGATCTCGTGGTAGATCAACTCTTGTAATACCCATATCATCAAGAATAAATCAAGCAGGACGTAGGGTTCTACCTCCATCAAGAGGGCCCGAACCTGGGTAAAACATCGTGTTCCCTGCCTCCTGTTACCATCCGCCTTAGACGCACAGTTCGGGACCCCCTACCCCGAGATCCACCGGTTTTGACACCGACATTGGTTCTTTCATTGAGAGTTCCTCTGTGTCATCACCGTTAGGCTTGATGGCTCCTTTGATCATCGGTTGCGATGCATTCCAGGGTGAGACATTTCTCCCCGGACAAATCTTTGTATTCAGCGGCTTCGCACTGCAGGCCAACTCGCTTGGCCATCTGGAGCAGATCGAAATTTACGTCCCTAGCCATCAAGTCAGATTTGGAAACTTAAACTACACGGCCGATGTCCGCGGAGACTTGATCTTCGACGGATTCGAGCCCCTGCCGAGTGCGCCGCACATTCTTGATGAGCATGATTTAGCTCTGCCATCGGACAATGTTCAGGAGATCGCACCGACAACTGCTCCGACCCTCAATTCGGAGCCTATCCCGCCACCCGAGGACGGAGGGATAGACCCCGCCACGGAGGCTGCACTCTCAGCGGCGATCGAGCCGAGGATCGACCTTACCCTTCACGAGAGTCGTGTTGCTAAACTGCCGGATCCTTCTCCGGCCACGGACTCCGAACCGCATGCGCCCGTTCCTATCGAATCTGATTGGGCGCCGATCATGGAGTTTACCTCCGTGGATATTTTTCAGCACTCGCCCTTTGGCGACATACTGAACTCATTAAGGTCTCTCTCCTTGTCAGGAGGATCCTGGCCGAACTATGTCCGGCAGGATCGGGATGCGGATGACGAAGAACTTCACCGCCCACCCACCACCCACTTAGTAGCCACTGTCGATGACTTAACTGACATGCTCGACTTCGACTCCGAAGACATCGACGGTATGGACGACGATGCAGGAGACGAATAGGAACCACTGCCCATAGGGCATTGGACGCCCACTTCATCACATGACGTATACATGGTGGACACACCAAAAGAAAACGACGACGAGGAATGGAAGGATGCAACGAAGGGTTGTCCCCTCGAGAAGCAGTCAAAGCGGCGGCGTAAGCGCCGCTCCAAATACCGCCTTAGCAGAAACAACGATCATATAGACCCAACGTTAGAGTAGGGTGAACCATCGCCAGACCACGGCAACACGGAGAATCAAACCGAACAACCTGACCCTGTCAAAGATAATAGTCCGGACGACATCACACCGGATAGACACCCGGAGCAACAGAATGTCCATCAAAGTCTTGTTGCCACCGCGAGGAGTCTAAAAAAGCAGAAGCAAAGGCTCAAGGCTGCGCAAGACACACTCAGAATCAGATGGAGTAAAGTACTCAACACAGTAGCGAAGTACGGCGGTAATCGCCCCACCAAGAGCTACCCGAAGCGGAAGTTGCTACCTGAATTCGATGAGGAGGCCTTAGATCCCCACAACCAAAAATTAAAACGGCCATCTGGCCGGATAGACGACCTCACGTCCAACATAGAGAGGCAAACAACGCCGAACATAAGCCAATATGCAATCCACGCGAGGGCTCGCATCAAAAGGACGGCGCAACCAGACCCATCTATGGACCACGCAAGCGCGCTCCAGCATACGATGCAACACAACAAAAATCCGAACATCACGGTACACCCAGATACAGGGGTGCCACACACCCCCTTTGTTTCACCGACGAAGTGCTGGACCACGAATTTCCAGAGGGATTCAAACCCGTAAACATAGAGGCATACGACGGAACAACAGACCCCGGGGTCTGGATTGAGGACTATATCCTCCATATCCATATGGCTCGGGGCGATGATCTCCATGCCATCATGTACTTACCCCTCAAGCTCAAAGGGCCAGCTCGGCACTGGCTTAAAAGCCTCCCCGAAAGCTCCATTGGAAGCTGGGAAGAGCTCGAAGACGCTTTTCGGGCAAATTTTCAAGGGACTTATGTCCGACCTCCGGATGCGGACGATTTGAGTCATATAACTCAACAGCCCGGAGAGTCAGCCCGAAAGCTTTGGAACAGGTTTCTTACTAAAAATAACCAAATAGTCGACTGCCCGGACGCCGAAGCCTTGGCAGCTTTTAAGCACAATGTCCAAGACGAATGGCTTGCCAGACACCTCGGCCAAGAAAAGCCGAGAACAATGGCAGCATTAACAAGCCTCATGACCCACTTTTGCGTGGGCGAGGACAGCTGGCTAGCCCGATGCAGCACCAGCGACCCAAGTACATCCGAAGTTAGAGATGGAAACGAGAAATCACGACGCAGCAAAAATAATAAGCGCCAGAATAAAGAAGACATCCCGAAGAGCACGGCGGTAAATGCTCGATTCAGAAGCTCTCGGCTAGGTCAGCAAAAGCCGTCCTCTAAAGGCGCCAGAGATGAACTGTCCAGCCTAAACAAAATTCTAGACCAAATATGTCAGATCCATAGCACCCCCGATTAACCTGAAAATCATACCCACAGAGAATGTTGGGTCTTCAAGCAGTCCGGCAAGCTCAACGCCGAACACAAGGGGCAGGATACACCAAGCGAAGACGAGGATGAGCCTTGCAAGCAAAGCACTGGGGAACAGAAGAAATTTCCACCAGAAGTCAAAACAGTAAACATGTTACATGTGATAAAGGGGAGAAACAAAGTGGCACTCCCAGATAAATATGCCCAAGGGCCTATCACCGCGGAGTTCTGCCATTGGCCGTCTCAACCGATCACCTTCGACCATCAGGATTACTCGGCAAGTATCCGGCGTGCAGGCTGTGCTGCCTTGGTATTAGATCCAATAATTGACGGATACCACTTCACACGAGTCCTGGTGGACGGTGGCAGCAGTCTAAACCTGATATATCAGGACACAATCCGCAAAATGGGGATAGACCCAACAAAAATTTGCCACAGCAATACTACCTTTAAAGGAGTAACGCCAGGCCCAGGGGCTCATTGCACGGGCTCCCTGCTACTAGAGGTTATATTCGGCTTCCCGAATAACTTCTGTAGCGAAAGTTTAATCTTCCACATTGCTCCGTTCCAAAGTGGCTATCAAGCACTACATGGACACGCTTCCCTCAAGCTTAAGATGCCCAGTCCACGTGGCATCATTACAGTAAATGGAAATATTGAGCGATCCTTGCATGCTGAAGAGAGTGCGGCTGCCTTGGCAGCCGCACACTAAAACGGCCTCACCAACTAAAGCATTCGATAGGTCGTCAAGACCACGGACACGGTTAGACGAGTCCGGCGCAGCTATATGTAATTCATACAGGTTTGATGGCCATACCCCTATTACAAATACAAGGGGCTCAACGAGCGCAGACAAGTGGCAACTTTTACTCATCTTGAATTGAACATGGTTTCTTTAAACCTACCTTTTTGCACGACAACTTTTCACCTAAGTTCCTCTCTTTTATAGATGACCATCGTGCTACACCTGTCCAGGATACGGCACAATAGAGACACAGGCGCAGATGTGCAGCAGGGACCCGTTCCAAGGATTCTTTTTAGATTAAGACCCTGCGTCAACCTTTTTTACTATCTCTTGTTGATACACATCCCTTGGATTCTTAGTACAATTGAGAAGGATGCTGATGTCTTGGCATGTGGCCACGTCAGAGTAATGCACGTACCTGGACACCAGGGGCTTCTTACAAAGGGCACTGTTCAGGCCCACAATAAAGACCGAATACCTTAGGGAGTGTTTGGCGTCGCGAGTTTGGCCTTATATGCATCAGCTCCGAATCATGTCTTTGGTCAAATGTTGGGTTTGCCCGGCTCCTGTGTTTTGTTGCCTTATGTTCCGCTCTATCGGCTAAGGCGGCACCAGGAGAACTACTGCGATTGTGCCCTGGTTCATCCGGACGAGCACCTCAGTAGAGAAAGCCGAAAACTGACTGTCATGATATAGCTTGAGACTGGTCAACCACTCGATGACCTATCGGAATCTTAGAATTCCTCCGCCTTAACGAAGGGTCGTTTCTCGGCCAGGCATGTACGCACCCCGAATTCGGGTGAGTGCGGAGCCACTAGGGGCTATATAGTAGCCCCACTGTCAAACTCCTCTGGCTAAGTGAAAGTGTTAAAGCATTATAGTCCGGTTGCCTAGTTCGCTGCGCTATCACCTCCTTAATAGGACCAAGACGTTGGATTAAGTGTGAACACGCGTCTTCTGCGAACACCCCCGCATTATATGCGTGGGGGCTGAAGCCGATGACTACAATCTTTCAGGATATACATATATATACATAAACGGCCGCACAGGAGGCATCATATTACTTTCGGGCAAAAGTATAAATACAGCCTTGATAAATTTAATAAAAACATTGTTTTTACAATGGGAATACATGTCACTCAAACATAATATTCTTTGAGCACTGGGCCTCTATCAAACGAGCACCCTCAAGAACTTCTTCAAAATAGTGCTCGGCAGCCACTCGGCCTATGGCCGAACCCTGCGCCGCAACAGTGGTAGCATCCATCTCCGCCCAGTATGCTTTGACACGGGCAAGGGCCATCCGCGAGCCCTCTATGCACGCCGACCTCTTCATCGCATTGATGCGTGACACCGCACCAAGGAACTACTACACTAAGCTGAAATAGCTATTCGGCTTCGGCTTTTCTGGCCACAGATGATCTACGATGGACCTCATGGCGAGTCCGGACAATCTATTGAGTTCGGCCCATTCGGCAACATGATCAGTTAGTGGAAGAGAACGCTCTGGAACATTAAACTGCGACCAGAATAGCTTGTCCACTTCACGATCTGTTTGATCTCGGAAGTATTCGGCCGCATCGACAGCACTCGTCGTAAAATCCAGATATGCGTCTGCCGAACTCCACAGCCGATCTAGAGGGGCATACCGCGGATCTCCGAACTTCCTCTGCAGCAAAAAGGGCTTCCTAGCCACAATATCACCAGCTTCACACAGCTCTTCCTTGTTTGCCCTCATGGCAGAGCGGGTGTCTTTGGCCGCCATCGTGGCCTTTTCGAGGTCCGTCGCCTTCGCTCGGTTCTCTTCTTCAAGGAACTGGCAACGGTCGATAGTGTCTTTTAACTTTACAGCCATCTTGGCCATCTTCTCTTTGCTCTCGCAATGCGCGGCCTTCTTGGCTCTTAACTCTTCGGTCGCCTTCAAAGCAGCCGCATTACTACTCCTTGCTTGTTCTTTGGATCGGGCAAGTTCCGCCCGAAGGGTCTCCACGGTGGCAGCTCCATCTGCAGTCAACACATATTAAAGATACTGGCATCACGCTGCTCTTACTATGTGACATTCACCAGAAAACATCGCTTACCCTGTGCCTCGTCAAGCTGCTTGTTAACAAGCTCGATGTCGGCATCCGCCGCATCCAGTTGCCGCTTTAGTTCGGCAAACTCATCAGTCCGGCTAGCCACCGGAGCTTCCACCACCTACACATATAAGCAGTCTTGTTATTACATTGGACTACGATCCTCTGTTTGTCTCCGCTCTTGGCAACAACCAGAGTCTCAGGGGCTACTATCTACACAGGGCACACCTAAAAATGTGCGGTACTATCACAAATGTATATCATTTTATGTACCTCAAAGCCCGTCAGTAGACTCATAAAGGCGTCATGCAACCCGCTTTTGGTGGATGAAATCCTTTCCATCACCGAACCCATCAACGTACGGTGTTCTTTCGAGATGGTCGCTCGCTTTAGCAGATCCCTCAGTGTGTCTGACCGCTTACCAGACGGCGCTGAACTCCTTTGTTTAATCTCTTCAAGAGCCAGATGCTGGGGATTTTGGGTGACTATAGGATTATCTTCTGGCCTCGCCGGATTCGGAGAGGCCCTCTGTGACGACACTTCAAGGTCGCCCGCTTCTTGAGCGGGGGAGTCCCGGGGAGGCGTTTCGCTCTCCATCATCTCCGGAAGAAGATCCCCCAAAGACGAGCTCTGTTGAGACGGGCTAAGATCCGAACTGCAAGATAAACGCTTTGGTCATTTTCCTCAGAAGTAAGGTAAAATATCTTTACTATTAAGTATTTTTTGATCACTTACGGCTCGTTAGAGGGTTGATCCCCGCGCGGACTTTGTGCGGCAAAAGCACCCTCCGAGGCAGGACCCTCTGGTGGAGATTTATTCTCCCGTTTGTAAGCCTTGGTTTCTGGATCTTCAAAGGCAGTCCTCTTCCTTCCCCGAAGCGAGAGAAGGTCAAATTCTTCCCCTTGGTTATCCCCCTTCACGGAGGCGCTCATTCCCTCAGTTGGAATTGGTAGCGATGGGGGCCCTCTTTCACCCTCATTCTTCCCCCCCTTTATCTTCCTTTGAGGGCTCCGGGCAAGGTGCTAGCACGAGCATCTTTTCCAGTACCGGATTGTCTAAACCCTCAGGAAGGGGGGCGAACACCGAATCATCTTCGCCTTTGTTAGCCAGTCCTAGTCAAAGAGCGATTTCTCATAATGACGTCATGATAAATGAAAGACGGTGTGTTCGGCTAGAGGATTACTTACTTCGTCGGCGGTGCGGTTGCTGCTCAGGCCCACGTCCTCGGTAGTATCCGGACACTCTATTTGGGGTCCGAAGAATGATTTATACATCTCCTCGTGCGTTAGGCCGAGGAAATTCTGAATAGTGCGCTGTCCTTCTGGGTTGAACTCCCACATGCGGAGGGGCCGGCGTTTGCAAGGCTGGACTCGACGAACTAGCATGACTTGCACCACCGTAACCAGACTAAAATCTCCTTCGAAGAGATCTTGAATGCGGCTCTACAGTATAGGCACGTCCTTGGCTGGACCCAGCTCAGCCCTCTGCTAATCCATGACATCAGTTGTGGTGGAGGGCCCAAGCGGAAAGCAGGGGCAGCCACCCACTTGGCACTTCTGGGAGCAGTGATGTAAAACCACTCCCGTTGCTATAATTCGGACATATCTGGAAAGGAACCCTTTAGCCATGGAGCTCCAGCGATCTTGCTTATTAATGCGCCTCCACACGCTACATGCTGCCCCTCGACCATCTTCGGCTTCACGTCAAAGGTCTTGAGCCACAGGCCAAAGTGAGGGGTAATGCAGAGGAAGGCCTCACATACGACAATAAATGCCAAGATGTGGAGAAAGGAGTCTAGGGCTAGATCGTGGAAATCTAGCCCGTAATAGAACATCAAAACCCTAACGAAGGGATCCAGAGTGAGGCCTAGACCTCGGAGGAAGTGGGAGATGAACACAACGTTCTCGTTGGGTTCGGGAGTAGGGACTACCTGGCCTCGGGCAGGCAGCTGATGCGAAACCTCGACAGTTAGGTATCTGGCCTCCCTCAACTTCTTGATACCCTCTTCCGTAATGGAGGAGGGCATCCACCCGCCTTGAAGGCTAGATCCGGACATGATTGAAGGTCTGAAGCAACTGACCTGGGCTTTGGGTGTTAGAACTCGAGGCGGGGGAAGGATTCAATTGAGCACAGGAGGGAAAAAAGTAAAAGCCTTGTCCCTTTATAAAGAGGGTGAATATCAAGCGTCCTCCTAGTGGCCTGATGACCCACAACTATAGGGGATCTATCGTAGTCCTTTCGATAAGTAAGAGTGTCGAACCCAACGAGGAGCATAAGGAAATGATAAGCGGTTTTCAGCAAGGTATTCTCTGCAAGTACTGAAATAAGTGGTAACAGATAGTTTTGTGATAAGATAGATCATAACGAGCAACAAGTAACAAAAAGTAAATAAAGTGCAGCAAGGTGGCCCAATCCTTTTGTAGCAAAGGACAAGCCGGAACAAACTCTTATAATAGGAAAAGTGCTCCCGAGGACACATGGGAATATCGTCAAGCTAGTTTTCATCACGTTCATATGATTCGCGTTCGATACTTTGATAATTTGATATGTGGGTGGACCGGTGCTTGGGTGCTGTTCTTACTTGAACAACCCTCCCACTTATGATTAACCTCTATTGCAAGCATCCGCAACTACAACAAAAGTATTAAGGTAAACCTAACCATAGCATGAAACATATGGATCCTAATCAGCCCCTTACGAAGCAACGCATAAACTAGGGTTTAAGCTTCTGTCACTCTAGCAACCCATCATCTACTTATTACTTCCCAATGCCTTCCTCTAGGCCCAAATAATGGTGAGGTGTTATGTAGTCGACATTCACATAACACCACTAGAGGCTAGACAACATACATCTTATCAAAATATCAAACAAATACCAAATTCACATGACTACTCATAGCAAGACTTCTCCCTTGTCCTCAGGAACGAACGTAATTACTCACAAAGCATATTCATGTTCATAATCAGAGGGGTAATAATATGCATATAGGATCTGAACATATGATCTTCCACCAATTAAACCAACTAGCATCAACTACAAGGAGTAATCAACACTACTAGCAACCTACTAGCACCAATCCTAGACTTTGAGACAAGAATTGGATACAAGAGATGAACTAGGGTTTGGAGATGAGATGGTGCTGGTGAAGATGTTGATGGAGATTGCCCTCTCCAGATGAGAGGAGCGTTGGTGATGATGATGGTGATGATTTCCCCCTCCTGGAGGGAAGTATCCCCGGCAGAACAGCTCTGCCGGAGCTCTAGATTGGATCCGCCAAGGTTCCGCCTCGTGGCGGCGGAGTTTCGTCCCGAAAAGTTCCTTCCTATTTTTTTCTCATCAAAAGACCTCATATAGGAGAAGATGGGCATCAGAGAGCCACCAGGGGGCCCACGAGGTAGGGGCGCACCCTAGGGGGGCGCCCCCCACCCTTGTGAGAAGGGTGTGGGCCCCATGGCCTTCATCTTTGGCGTGGATTTTTCTTTATTTCTTTTAAGACGTTTCGTGGAGTTTCAGGACTTTTGGAGTTGCACAGAATAGGTCTCTAATATTTGCTCCTTTTCCAGACCAGAATTCCAGCTGCCGGCATTCTCCCTCCTTATGTAAACCTTGTAAAATAAGAGAGAATAGCCATAAGTATTGTGACATAAAGTGAAATAACAGTCCATAATGCGATAAATATCGATATAAAAGCATGATGCAAAATGGACGTATCATGGCCGTTTGGGACTTTCCTAAAATCTAGGAGTCCTAGGCACGGTTGGGTTACCCACGATCGTATTGATGAGAATCCCGTAATTAGGGAACGGGATCTCTGCTTTGACAAGACGTGTCAAGAAACCGCCTCGCGTTATGTGTGGAGCTGGTTGAATAAAAATGGTTCGAATAATCACCGAGCCATGTCCTGATGTCATGTTGCCAAAGCGTGTCAGTAGATTAAGATTTGTGGAAATATTATTCGCTCTATGGTGGTATGTGGAATTTATTTTGTAGGGTCGGACACTATCCTGGTATTCAAACTCTTTTGTGATGTGTTCGGAGGAGGAACCCTCCTTGCAATGCCTAAGACAACACTGCGCGCCGGACTCATCGTCATTGAAGCCTGGTTCAGGGGCTACTGAGGGAGTCCTGGATTAGGGGGTCTCCGGACAGCCGGACTATATCCTTTGGCCGGACTGTTGGACTATGAAGATACAAGATTGAAGACCTCGTCCCGTGTCCGGATAGGACTCTACTTGGCGTGGAAGGCAAGCTAGGCAGTACGGATATGGATATCTCCTCCTTTGTAACCGACCTTGTGTAACCCTAACCCTCTCCGGTGTCTATATAAACCGGAGGATTTTAGTCCGTAGGACAACAAACAATCATACCATAGGCTAGCTTCTAGGGTTTAGCCTCTCCGATCTCGTGGTAGATCAACTCTTGTAATACCCATATCATCAAGAATAAATCAAGCAGGACGTAGGGTTTTACCTCCATCAAGAGGGCCCGAACCTGGGTAAAACATCGTGTTCCCTGCCTCCTGTTACCATCCGCCTTAGACGCACAGTTCGGGACCCCCTACCCGAGATCCGCCGGTTTTGACACCGACAGTATGGTTTTCTAGAATGACATGTAACTTTGTTCAAACTTGACGAACATTACATGCACATTGCTTCAGATCATAGACCCAAAAAACTATGAAAGAACTCCTGACTAAGAACTACAATGAAATATCCTGTTAACGTTATGTATGTGATGCCAATCTTCGCAACACAAAATACAAGCAATGCTTGGGGTAAAGAAATTGCAATCGAATCAAAGCAGCGAAGCTACCACTCATCCAACTTAGCTACCCTCATAGGTGCGAGAAATCCTCATGAGTAGCTCATGCCAAAGGATAGGAATCCATGAGCGTTGAATGTATTATCGCTAAAGAAGGGTTCAAAAGTTATAGCGGATCACACCAACAAATGCAACAAATGCACGAACACAAACTCATTAGATCCATATGAACAAATATGTGAGGCCATAAACCTGAAATCCACAAGGCCAAACACACCACACCTGTAGTGGCATTGACTCTCTAACTCTGTGGCGTCGCCCGATACACTACCACTACAGGAAAAGAACCAGAGTACTTTATATTCTTGACGACAGCACAGCCTCCGCCAGGACATTGCCGATAGAGGCCATAGAAACCATCCTAAGTTGACTCCCGAATGTGCCTAAAAAGAACCAATGTCCCTCTCACCTCCAAACGTGACGATGGAGTTGAGGGGAACCTGCAAAGTTTCTGGCACATGCCCCCTCAAAACTAGTGTCGGGGTAAATAGCCATGGCTAGCCCAGCCGGCTTCCCCTGGCCCCTCAGAAAAAATTGTGAGCCCGTCCGGCTCATAAGAAGACTCAAGACTTAGGCCACCTCCCCCCTAGCCGGCTACCTTCCTGGCCGGCTACGGGGGCGGCCCGCCCTTTCACCCTCATGAAGAAAGCTGTGGAGGGCCGGCTACAGCAGGGCCGGCTACGGCAAGGCCGGCTACGGCAAGGCCGGCTACGACGAGGCCGGCTACGACGAGGCCGGCTACGACGAGGCCGGCTACGACGAGGCCGGCAACTGCTAGGCCGGCTCCCATAAAGCAGTCAACGCCGTACCCGCAATGTACGCGTCCACTCTGCGATGATGAAGCGGGGCATGGCTACAGTGGAGCCTGCCACCCCCAAAACCCGGAGCACGCCTGGTACAGCGCGTCGTGCGGGCAGCTGCGGCCCGCCCGGCGCGACACTGTAGCCACGGCGGCTCTGACGCCGTCCACGACGGGCCGCCAGCGTGGCCCCCGAGGCGGTGGGCCCCTTCGGGCAGCGAGATGTCGAAGGCGGCCGCACCTCCTCTCAAGCCGGCAAGACAGAGGGCCGACTTCACATAGCCGGCCTGCCACCCTCCTCGAAGGAGACGCCCATTAAGGAGACAAGATGCGGCGGGGCTACAGTAATCGCCCGCCAAGGCGGCGTTACGGAGTAACAGTAACCAGTTGCCGACCAGGCCCTGGCCAGTGGGGCCGGCCTATCGACCCAGGAGCCGGCAGTCGGCGGGACCCACCAGCTGGCGGGCCCCAGAAGCCGGCGGAGAAGCCGGCGAGCATAGTCACGGACAGCTGGGCCCAGCGCCCAGTCGGATTACCATTGTACCCCCGGGGGGTAGGCCTATATAAACCCCCCGGTGCACCCATGCAAAGGGTTGGACTCTCATTCTAGACCTAGACACGAAACAAGGAGAAGAAGCAAGCTGAGCCAAGCCCTTCTTCCTCCTTCCACCCAAAACAGCTCAAGGAGCATTGTAGCTACTTGTTCACTTAGTAACCATGCGGAGACCCCGCAGAGCAGCAGTAGGGGTATTATCGCCTCGGAGAGCCCTGAAGCTGGGTAAGATTCGCCGGCGTGCATGTCTTCGCCTCATCCCGTTTCCAGGCACCGGCGATGTTCTATTGGCCCCCGCAATGATAAGCCACCCGTTGGCATATGTCGCTCCTACCACCCGACATTTGGCGGCCACCGTGGGGCCAGGTGCACCGTCGTCCGGAGACCTGTTCTGGACGGGAACCCTCTTCCTTCCCCGCGAGCGTAGCCAGCCCGGCTCGCCCGATGGCGCTTGCCGCGATGCGCTGCATGGCGTCACCAACATCTGCGCGGCTGGCGGCCTCGCCAACCTCTTCGACAAGGCCCGCATCTTTGACGAGCTTGCCGCCGATGCGGGCACAGATCACCTCGCCAACCTCCTCGGCCAGCTCCACGTCTCCAGCGAGCCCGCTGCGGATTTGGAGTCGGTTGGCTCCACCGATCCGATGCCTGTCGACTCCGACACGGCATCCTACGATACCTTCCCCACCAACGTCATGGTCTACAACGACCCGCTCCCTCCGGCTGGCGATCGCGATTCTGACGCCCCCGAGGTGATGGTTATCGGCCTCGACGGCCGGACTGACGAGGGCGCCCGCGACGCCCCACGCGCGGCTGCCCAGGACTTGTCCGCCCCCCTTCCGGCTGACGCCAGCGACGAAGTTCTGGAGGCACGCTGCCTCGCCCTCCTCGCGGAGGGCCGGCGGCTAGCCTCCGTAAGACGCCTCACCGAGGCCTACCAGCGCGAAGCTGACCGCGCCGCCTTCGGCACGCCGGCTCCGGCTGGCCCAAGCCGGGCCGGCGTTGTCAGGCAACGCGGCGCCGTCATCGCCGACACACTCGGAGTAGATCGCCCGGTCTACGCCACCCCGCTCGAGAACCTGAGCGCCACCCAGGCAGCCGTAGACGAGCTGGATGGCTTGGAAGCCGAAGACCTCCCCCACATGACGCGGCGCATCCAGCAACTAATCGATGCGGCCGCACGACGGCACGAAGCCGACGCCTGCGCGGGGAGCCCTCCCCCGTGCCGCGAACACGGCACGACTTCCCGGTCGCCGACTACAGGCAACACCCGCGCGCGGCGCGAGAAGGAGCCGGCTTCCAGCCGAAGCCGGACCCAAGTCTCCATCGAGCGAGACGCGGACGGCCGCCCCCGTGCCATGGAATGGCGGGGCACCCCGCCTCCGCCTCGAGCTCGCGGAGAGAGACATCCTACCCCCCCTCCAGTGGCTCACCCGACTCTCAGCGGCCGGCTTGGTCGCCGCGACGGAGTCGGCGAAAACGACGCCCGCCACCGGATCGACCGCCTGGCCCGATCCCTGGCGCTAGAAGAAGACGATGTCGGCCCGCCCTGCTTTGGCCCCCGCATCCGTGATGAGCCCTTCCCCAAAGCGTTCTCGCTCCCAAGAGACACACCCAAGTACAACGGCTCGGTGAAGCCGGAAGATTGGCTGACCGACTACTCCACAGCCGTCAGCATCGCCAATGGCAACCGGCGCGTTGCCATAAAGTACGTACCCCTCATGCTGCAAGGCACAGCATGGACCTGGCTTAACAACCTCAAGCCCCTCAGCATCAATAGCTGGGTGGATTTCACTGAAGCCTTCGTTCGCAACTTCACCAGCACCTACAAGCGGGCTCCCAAGGCCAGACAGCTCTCCCTGTGCGTACAGGGCCCAGCCGAGTCCACTCGCGACTACCTGACGCATTGGGCCGAGCTCCGCAACTCCTGCGAAGGGGTGCACGAGGTGCAAGCCATCGAATACTTCCCTGCCGGGTGCCGAGAGGGCACCCTCCTCAAGCACAAACTTCTCTGCGATGAGCCGACTACCCTCGACGAGCTCCTGAACATCGCCGACAAGTACGCCACCGCCGACTCCTCCATGAAGACCGAGCTCCGGGTGGACGCATCCGGAAAAGTGTTGAATCCGGCGCCCCAAGCGCCGGCTGGAGACGGCGGCCGACGCCAACACCAGAACGATCAAAAGCGCAAGGGCCCTGCGCCGCCTCCCGCTAACCGGCAGGTGGCCACGGTCGAAGACGCGCCGCCTGAAGGGCGGCCCGCACCCAAGAAGCCCAAGGGCGGCCGGCCGGCTTGGCAGCCGCCCTTCTCCTACGAGCAGACCCTTGATGCCCCGTGCAAGTTCCACAGCGGCGCGAAGCTGTCCAACCACACGACCCGCAAATGCAACTGGCTCGCCTGAATCTCCAAGGGCGAAGGGCTCACGCCGACTCCGCCTGCCGGCCCGCCGCCGCCGGCTCCGCCGCCCAAGGCCGCCCGGCCTGCGGTCGACGCCGTGCAGGACGAATTCCCCGATGAGCAAGCATCTTATGTTGTCTTCACGAGCCAGCCCGAAGACCGGCGCAGCAAGCGCCGAGAGCAACAAGAAGTCAACATGGCCGCCACCAGCCCAGCCGGCCACATGCACTGGTCAGAGAAACCCATCAGTTGGAGCCGGGCCGACCACCCAGAGGTGATGCCGTCCCCCGGCTCCTACGCATTGGTCCTGGAGGCCACCCTCGCAACGGATACGCGCGCTGCACGCTTCTCTCGCGTGCTGATCGACGGCGGAAGCAGCATCAACATCCTGTACCGCGACACCATGGAGAAGCTGGGTGTCAAGGCAAAGCAGCTTGCGCCGACTCGAACGGTGTTCCACGGCATCGTACCTGGTTTGTCCTGCGCCCCCATCGGCAAGATCAAGATCGATGTACTCTTTGGGGGCAAGGATCATTTCTGCCGGGAAGCAATCTGGTTTGAGGTGGTGGACCTGGAGAGCCCTTACCACGCCTTACTTGGCCGACCCGCCTTGGCCAAGTTTATGGCGGTCCCCCACTATGCTTACCTCAAGATGAAGATACCGAGCTCCAAGGGTGTCATCACCATCGCCGGCGACTACAAGAAGTCCGCCGACTGCGCCGCGGCCAGCAGCCGGCTGGCCGAGTCCCTTGTGATCGCTGTAGACAAGAAGACGCTGGACAGGGTCGTGGCCCTGGCCAGCAAGCAGCTAAACCAACCCGCCGACTCCAAGGAGTATGATGCCCAAGGATCCTTCCAGCCGGCCAAGGAGACCAAGAAGATACAGCTCGACCCCGAGCACCCCAAGAGGTTTGCCGTCATTGGGGCGAGCCTGGATAGCAAATAGGAAGGCGAGCTCGTCGATTTCCTCCGTGAGAATCGGGATATCTTTGCATGGTCCCCCAAGGACATGCCGGGTGTTCCTAAGGATTTCGCCGAGCACAAATTGCACGTGCGGGAGGATGCCAAACCAGTCAAGCAGCCCCTCCGCCGACTGTCAGAGGAGAAGAGAAGGATCGTAGGGGAGGAGATAGCCCGGCTTCTCGCAGCCGGCTTCATCATGGAAGTTTTCTTCCCTGAGTGGCTCGCGAACCCGGTTCTCGTGCTGGAAAAGAATAACAAGTGGCGCATGTGTATAGATTACACAAGCCTCAACAAAGCCTGCCCAAAAGATCCCTTCGCTCTGCCCAGGATTGATCAAGTGATAGACTCCACAGCCGGATGCGAGCTGTTGAGCTTTTTGGATGCCTACTCGGGATACCACCAGATAAAGCTGAACCCGGATGACCAACTGAAGACCGCCTTCATCACGCCGTTTGGAGCCTTCTGCTACCTGACTATGACGTTCGGCTTGAGGAATGCCGGCGCCACTTTTCAGCGTTGCATGCAGAAGTGCCTCCTCACGCAGCTCGGCAAAAACGCCCACGTTTACGTGGATGATGTTGTGGTGAAGACGGAGAAGCATGGCACTCTGCTGGAAGACTTGAAGGAGACATTCGAGAACCTGCGCCGGTTCCGGATCAAGCTCAACCCGGAGAAATGCATGTTCGGAATGCCAGCCGGCCAGCTCCTAGGCTTTCTGGTCTCCGAACGTGGCATAGAGTGCGACCCTACGAAGATCAAGGCCATCGAGAGGATGGCGGTCCCAACCAAGCTCAGAGAGATTTAGAAGTTCACCGGGTGCCTGGCCTCTCTGAACCGCTTCATCAGCCGGCTTGGAGAAAAAGCTCTCCCCCTCTACCGCCTCATGAAGAAGAGCACTCACTTTGAGTGGAATGACCAGGCTGACCAAGCTTTCCACGAGCTGAAGAAAATGTTGTCCACGCCGCCTGTCTTGGTGGCACCGACTGAGAAGGAGCCCATGCTCCTATATATTTCCGCCACTAGCCGGGTGGTCAGCACCGTCATTGTGGTCGAACGCCCCGAAGAAGGCCGAGCCCAGCCGGTCCAGAGGCCGGTTTATTACCTGAGCGAGGTGCTGTCCACCTCGAAACAAAATTACCCGCACTATTAGAAGATGTCCTATGGCGTGTACTTCGCCGCCAAGAAGCTGAAGCCGTACTTTCAAGAGCATCCCATCATGGTCGTATGCACTGCCCCGCTGGCCGAGATCATAGGCAGCCGGGATGCATCCGGCCGGGTGGCTAAATGGGCCATCGAGCTGGCCCCCTACACGATCTTCTACCAACCCCGCACCGCCATCAAGACGCAACCGCTGGCCGACTTCCTCGTCGACTGGGCCGAGACCCAGTACTTACCACCAGCGCCCGACTCCACCCATTGGCGGATGCACTTTGACGGATCAAAGATGCGCACCGGCTTGGGAGCCGGCGTCATCCTTACCTCTCCAAAGGGCGACAAGCTCAGATACACGCTGCAGATCCACTTCGCCGCCTCCAACAACGTAGCCGAGTACGAAGCGCTCGTACACGGGCTCCGGCTTGCCAAGGAACTTGGCATCCGCCGGATCCTGTGCTATGGCGACTCGGATTTGGTGGTGCAGCAATCTTCTGGCGACTGGGACGCCAAGGACGCAAACATGGCGAGCTACCACTTCCTAGTGCAGCAAATCAGCGGATACTTCGACGGGTGTGAATTCCTTCATGTGCCGCGAGCCGACAACGAGCCAGCAGATGCTCTCGCCCGAATAGGCTCCACGCGGCAAGCAATCCCAACCGGCGTCGCCCTACAGGGCCTCCTCAAGCCATTAATCAAGCCGTCTCCGGAATCCGACTCCATCTTCGTGCCGCCTAACCCCGAGGAGGCCGGATCCGGCTCGAAGAATCAAGCAGCCGGCCCGAGGACTTCAATATTCGGCTTGGGGACTGCCGCACCCAGCCCGGGGACTGCGGTAGCCGGCCCGGCAACTTCTTCAGCACAGCAAGCGGCGGCCGACTCCAGCACTGCATTACCCAGCCCACCCACCCTGGTGGCTGTGGCCACATTGGTGGCAGAGGAAGTCGTTGCTCCATCATGGGCCCAAACCATCCGCAACTTTTTGGTGAACCATGACCTGCCGGCTGACAAAAACGAAGCAAGACAAGTCCAGCGCCGGGCTGGAGCATACACAATCGTCAACAGAGAGCTTGTCAAGCGCAGCGCCACCGGAATCTTGCAGCGATGTGTCGAGTAGGAGAAGGGCATCGCGATCCTCAGGGATATACACCAAGGAGAGGGCGGCCACCACGCCGCATCAAGATCACTTGTCGCCAAAGCCTTCCGCCACGGTTTCTTCTGGCCGACTGCTTTGGACGATGCCAAAGAGCTAGTCAAACACTGCAAAGGCTGGCAGCTTTTTAGCTCGCAGCAACACATGCCGGCTTCGGCACTCAAGACCATTCCCATCACCTGGCCCTTTGCCGTCTGGGGATTGGATATGGTGGGCCCATTCAAGACGGCGCGCGGCGGCATGACACATTTGCTCGTCGCCGTCGACAAATTCACCAAGTGGATCGAGGCGAAGCCGATCAAGAAGCTGAATGGGCCGACTGCAGTGACTTTCATTGCAGACATAACAACCCGGTACGGCGTACCGCACAGCATCATCACCGACAACGGCACGAACTTCGCCAAAGGTGCCTTGGCACGGTTCTGCGCTGCGCAAGGTATCCGGCTGGACCTTGCGTCAGTCGCCCACCCGCAGTCAAACGGCCAAGTGGAGCGAGCAAATGGCCTCATTTTGTCTGGCATCAAGCCTCGACTGGTCGTACCTCTGGAGCGTTCAGCCGGCTGCTGGCTCGATGAGCTGCCGGCTGTCCTATGGAGTCTGCGCACTACGCCCAACAGATCAACCGGCTTCACTCCCTTCTTCCTTGTATATGGTGCCGAGGCAGTCATCCCAACAGATATCGAGTTCGACTCGCCTCGGGTAACCATGTACACGGAAGCGGAAGCCAAAGAAGAACGAGAAGACGACGTCGACCTGCTAGAAGAGGCCCGGCTGTTAGCCCTCAGCCGGTCTGCCATCTACCAGCAGGGTTTGCGCCGCTACCATAGCCGGAGGGTCCGACCAAGATCCTTCTAGGAGGGCGACCTTGTGCTCCGGCTGATCCAGCGAACAGCCGGCCAGCACAAGCTCGCAGCCCCCTGGGAAGGCCCCTTCATCATCAGTAGAGCCTTGGGCAACGATGCCTACTACTTCATCGACACGCAGAAGCCGAAGGCACGCAAGAGAGACGACTCCGGCAAGGAGTCGGAGCGACCATGGAACGCAAATCTCCTTCGGAAGTTTTACAGTTAAAATGCAGTATGTATTATGCCCACTTTTGTATTAAGTACGAAACAATAGGCTCCCCGAGACAGACTCGGGGACTGCCACCCTTTATTTCATGAATGAAAGTTATCATGCGTATGATATCACCTATTCATTTATTTTGTCCGGTACCGGGTCCGACGAGTTGGCCCGGGGACTAGCCGACTAGAGTTATATTAGGAGCCCTACCCGCAGTTAGACAAGTAATGCGCCGACACCCAGGCTTGGCTCTTGCCGAAATCGCAGCTCGAAGAACCGACTGCCCGGCTGGCAAGAGTCACAAGCCGGAAAGGGTGGGCACATGAAAAACGGCTAGGGACCAAACAGGCTCACTTATATAACAAAAGCCGGCTTGCTACCTCCCGCCGACCGACTACCAGAGTAGCCGGCCGGCCGGCTTACATTCAGTCTGCTTCAAATCCAAGAAAGCCCAAGTACTTGCCTTCCCAAAGAGGGAAGGCGGCAAAGGAAAGAGCCTAAGGACAAAAAAGTACACTTGAATAAATGCCAACACATGCATATATTAATATTTACACAAAAGGCCTCCAGAGAGGTCGACATCCAACATTGTTCGATACACCCCCAGCGGGTGGAATTGCATAAACTTAAAAGTGTTCGAAAAAGTAAAACAGGGACAAAAAGAACGGCAGATCAAGCCGGCGGGGCCGCGGACGAGCCGGGCTGGGTAGTGGAAGCAGTCGTGCCGGCTGGAGGAGCGGCCGGCTGGCCAACCTCGGCTTGATAGTCGCCTCCGGCAGAGGGCGCGCTCCCGCGTGGCTCGTTGCTGGAGGCACGGTCGGCTGGAGGACGATCGGCCGTCTCACCAGTCGGCTCGGCGTCTTCGCCGTCCTCCTCCTCGTCATCCTCGCCCTCGTCGCTGGAGGCGATCTCCTCGGCCGAGTCCTCGCCGTCCGCCGGGTTCAGCCCAAACCATTCCTCCGGCTGGGCGGCGCCATCATCGTTGAGCTCCGGCGCGAAGACACTGGTGTCGGTGCACTCGGCGATTGTCGAGGCGCGTTGCGCGATCGCCGGCCGCACCTCCTCCAGCTCCGCGTCGGCTTCCGACCGCCAAGTCCGCAGCTGGTCTAGGCTTAGCCCTGGGTACCACACGCGGACGAACTCCAGCGCACGCCCGGCTCCAAGACGGGCTGCGGACGCCTTCCTAGCCTCGAGACGGCCGACTGCGACTTCGAGCCAGTTGGCCGTCCGGCTCGGAGTGTGAGGAATCGTCTGGCCGGGCCAGAGTGCGGCCAGCACCGTCGCCCCGGCACGTTGCAGCCGGCGGAGCAGCCGGTGGGCCGGCTGCAGCCGCGCCTGGATGGCGATGAGCTGCTCCGACAGCGTCCGATTCGCATCCGGCGGAATCTCAACTCCGGCCTAACGGCGCTCCTCGCGGTAGGCCTCGATGGCTTGGGCGGCGAGGACGGATTGGCCGGGAAAGTACTCTGTGCAAGACAGCAAACACAAGTCAAAACAAAACCGTAGGCGGCCGGCAGATGGAAGAAGAGCAAGAAAGACGGCCTACCATCGATGAGATCCTCGATCCGGCCGAAGCCTTCTTCCAGCGCCTGGCGCGTCTCGCCCCAGCTCGCCTCCCTGGCCTCGAACTCCGCCTTCAGGGCAGCCTCGCCGTCCTGCGCCTTTTGTAGGGCCGCCTTGTGGCTCTCCTCTTGGTCGGCCAGTTTCTTCGCCATGCGGTCGCGCTCCTGAACCAAGTTAGCATACTCGGCGTCCTTGGCGCAAAGAGCGGCCTGCACTTCGCCGAGCTCCCTCCGCAAGTCGGCATTGGCCTCTGCGCGAGTGAAGGACAAAGAGAAAGAGTCAGCAAAAGAATAGTCGTCAAGGAAGATCCGACCCGACTGCGCTGCAGTCGGCCCGAATCTTGGGGACTACACCCAGTGGGTGCGCTGTCGCGCCCCCACGAGAAATAAATAAAGACAAAACACTTACGCCGGCTGCTGGCGAGGTCTTCGGTCCTCCAGCTCAGCTCCCAAGCCTGGGAGTTGAAGGCGGCGGCACGAGAATTATGATAATCCTAAGAGATCAGAAAAAACAGTCAAGATAGTCGTCGAGTAAGATCCGACCCGACTACGCTGCAGTCGGCCCGGATCTCGGGGACTACACCCAGTGGGTGCGCTAGCGCGCCCCCACTGAAAAAATCCAAAGGACCAGAACGGTCAACAAGTGAAGACTTACCCGGATTGCAGCCCGCGTCGACAGAAACTCCTAAGTAAATTGCCTCAGGAGGCCGGCCTGTGCCTGCAGCCGGCTCTGAACCCCTTGGGCCGCGACGTTCAGCTCGCCGCTTCCTCCGCTAGGAGTCCACCCGGACGTGGCGGAGCTGGCCGCCTCCAAGGCGTCTGCCGTCTGGTCGGCACCCACGGCTCGGCGCGTGTCCGGCAGGGCCGTGCTCCCTCCGGCGTGCCGGCCCGCCGCCAGCTCGATCTCAAGACCGGCTCCGGCCTCGGGCGCGGCCCAGGCCGGCTCTTCCGGCACCGCCGATGACTGGCCGCCTTCGCCCGCTCCGGCTAGCGCTGCCGGCGGCGTCCTCTCCGCGAAGACCTCAATGGGTTCGTCCCTCTGCACCGGCGGCTGTTCAGGGGCGATCTCCTCCGCCGTGGGCAGAGGGATGTCTGGATCCAAGGATTGGAGGGGGATGGCGTGCAGCGGAGGCCGGCTACGCGCGCCCTCCGCCTCCGTCTCCGCGGCCGCCCGCTCCGACGGAGTCTCGGCCGCCGCGCTCGCTCGCCCCGTCGCCGTCCGGGCGGCCTCCCGCTCTGCCGCCTCCCGCTCCGCCGCCTCTCTCTCTCGACGCGCCTCGTGAGCGTTGCGCTCCGTGGCTGCCGCAAGATTGGCGCGGGCGTCCACTCGGCGGGACCCTGAGGATCCGGCACCCGGCCCGACCACGGAGCTGCCTGGGCCTCGCTCGAGGGAGAGCGGTGCCCTGCTCAAGAAATCAGAGAAGAGTTCAAGTAAAGGAAGACTTCGGAATGACAAGCACGTAGGCGGCTAGAAGGCTTACGCGGAAACCGATGGAGGCTTCTTCACCTCCTTCCGGAAGTGGGCCGCCTTCGCCGCCGCCTCCTCACGCTTCGTGGCCGCGGCGGAGGCCTTCGGCTTCTTCGGCCGGCTTCCGAAGAGTGGGAGCGCGGCCCGGCGTTTTCCCTTTCCACCTCCGGCAGTCGATGCAGCGGACGAGCCCCCGCTGCGGCGGTCGGTTGCCGGCTGGTGGCGCGGGATTTCTTCGGCCTCAAAATCATCCGGCCAGTCGTCAAAACTGGCCGAGAGCCCCGTGCCTCCGGGCTCAGCAACGTCCCCCGTGGCGGCGTCCTCCATGGCGACTGCGGCAAGGTCCGGGTCGTCGAGGTCGTCCACCGTGCGGTCCGGGGCATACTCGCGTTCGACTCCAGCCGCCCCGGCTGGCGGCGGGAGGAGAGGATTCTGATAAAAAGAAAAAAGAGAAGAGCCGCCTGGTCAGAAGCCGGCTGGCTCAGGCCGGCAGACGATAAGAAGAAAGACTTACCACAGGCGGAGGATGGGCGCGGGAGTACGGCGCCTTGCCGAACTGCCACTCGTCGGTGAGCTTCAGGTTGGCGATGTAGTTCACCATCAGAGCCACCTCGGCATGGGGCATCTCCCATGTGCTCAGCCGGCAAGGGTCGAACCGGCCACTCATCTGGCACATCATGTGCGGCCGGCTTTGGAGGGGCAGAATCCGGCGCTCGACGGAGGCGGCTACCAGGTCGGATGCGCGCAGGCCTTCCGACTGGATCATCACCCGAAGCCGGGCGATGGAGGCATTCCCAGCCGGAGACAAGGACTTCGACCTGTAGCCCCAAGACGGCCGCCTCCCAGCCGACGGGTCGGCTGCGTAAGCCGGCAGATTGACGTAGTCGCCGTGCGGGGCGATGTTCTTGACGTAGAAGTAGGATTTCTACCAAAGCTTGACAGACTGGATCAGAGGAATGTGAGGGAAGGGGTTGTTGTCGCTTGCCCTCTTTATCGCGATGAAGGCGCCGCAGGGAGCCGGCACGCCGGCGGAGACGGTGCCGAGCTTGTTCTGGAACAGCTCCGCCCAGAGCTCCAGCATCGGCAGCACCCCCAAGAATCCCTCGTAGAGCGAGACGAAGGCTGAGAGCTGCATCACTGCGTTGGGCGTGATGTGATGTGGTTGGAGGTTGTAGAATTCAAGGAAAGAGCGCATGAAGCTGCTCGTCGGGAAGCCGAAGCCGCGCAGGAAGTGCGTGCGGAAGACGACGCGCTCGCCTTCCTCCGGCGTCGGCGAGACCTCCGTCTCCGGCGCCAGGCGCACCTGCACAAGGTTGGCGGCGGGCAGGCGCCGGGTCTGGCGGAGGAATTCAATGTGGTCCTCATGGACATTGGACCCGTCCCACGAGCTTGACAACGCCAAAGACATGGCGGCGTGGGTGGGCTGCGGCACGAGACTGCATTGGGCGCGAGGAAGAAGAAGGAGAAGAAGAGGAGCGGGAGGGATGGGGAGCGGGGGAGCGAACGGGGCTTTGCCTCTCCCCCCCCCCTACTTGTAGGCGCGTGCGCCAGAGCCAAGGAGGCGCGGCATGGGGGATCGTGGGGATCGATCGTGCCCATCTCCCCCACGCCCGCGTTAATTGCGCGCCTTGATGACGCGAAGAAACGGCCGCGGGGAGGCGAGCAGTCCCCCCGGGCCACAAAAGATCTGCGCCCGGGCCAAGGCCAGGGAGTGGCGGGCCCGGGCCTGCGGCGGCGTCCCGTCGCGCGCGTGTGACGGCAGGACTTCCCCGCCACGTGGCTCGTCGTGGGGCCCGCGGCCAGCCCGTGGGTCAACCACGGTCACCTTAATAAACAAAAAGTGCTCCGAAGTCGGCGGCAACGATGAGGTCGGCCCCTCAGGGTGTGAAGCCGGCCAAGCTTCTCGTCCTTCCGTCCGCCGTGAAGCTCGCCCGGCTTCGGGGACTACTGTCGGGGTAAATAGCCATGGGTAGCCCAGCCGGCTTCCCCTGGCCCCTCAAAAAAATTGTGAGCTCGTCCGGCTCATAAGAAGACTCAAGACTTAGGCCGCCTCCCCCCTAGCCGGCTACCTTCCTGGCCGGCTACAAGGGCGGCCCGCCCTTTCACCCTCATGAAGAAAGCTGTGGAGGGCCAGCTACGGCAGGGCCGGCTACGGCAAGGCCGGCTACGACGAGGCCGGCTACGACGAGGCCGGCAACTGCTAGGCCGGCTCCCATAAAACAATCAACGCCGTACCCGCAATGTACGCGTCCACTCTGCGATGATGAAGCGGGGCGTGGCTACAGTGGAGCCTGCCACCCCCAAAACCCGGAGCACGCCTGGTACAGCGCGTCGTGCGGGCAGCTGTGGCCCGCCCGGCGCGGCACTATAGCCACGGTGGCTCTGACGCCGTCCACGACGGGCCGCCAGCGTGGCCCCCGAGGCGGTGGGCCCCTTCGGGCAGCGAGATGTCGAAGGCGGCCGCACGTCCTCTCAAGCCGGCAAGACAGAGGGCCGACTTGACATAGCCGGCCTGCCACCCTCCTCGAAGGAGACGCCCATTAAGGAGACAAGATGCGGCGGGGCTACAGTAATCGCCCGCCAAGGCGGCGTTACTGTAGCCACGCTTACCCCGACCAAGCCTGCGTCGACGATACGGAGTAACAGTAACCAGCTGCCGACCAGGCCCTGGCCAGTGGGGCCGGCCTATCGACCCAGGAGCCGGCAGTCGGCGGGACCCACCAGCTGGCGGGCCCCAGAAGCCGGCGGAGAAGCCGGCGAGCATAGTCACGGACAGCTGGGCCCAGCGCCCAGTCGGATTACCATTGTACCCCCGGGGGGTAGGCCTATATAAACCCCCCGGTGCACCCATGCAAAGGGTTGGACTCTCATTCTAGACCTAGACACGAAACAAGGAGAAGAAGCAAGCTGAGCCAAGCCCTTCTTCCTCCTTCCACCCAAAACAGCTCAAGGAGCATTGTAGCTACTTGTTCACTTAGTAACCATGCGGAGATCCCGCAGAGCGGCAGTAGGGTTATTATCTCCTCGGAGAGCCCTGAAGCTGGGTAAGATTCGCCGGCGTGCATGTCTTCGCCTCATCCCGTTTCCAGGCACCGGAGATGTTCTATTGGCCCCCGCAATGATAAGCCACCCGTTGGCATATGTCGCTCCTACCACCCGACAACTAGCTTCTTTTGCACCACAACAATAAAACAAAAAAGTTGTCTCTTCTTTTTACCGATAGGAGAAGTCATATATCTTTTTATGTCCCCACCAAGTCAAAGTCACCCCATTGTCTAGTACTAGCAAACATGTGTGTGTGTTTCAATAGAAAAAAAGCACATGCCTGTAACATGGTAAGCATTCTCAAGCCCCTTCACAGATGCACGCCTTCTGTTTTATCATGACAAACAATGACACATGAATGGTGACCTATATTAGAAACAATGAACAACATGATGAACAATGGATTGCTTGAGGGTATGGGTTTTTTGAATGCCAATTTGAAACATGAGATGTGGTCCTGAGTCGACTTAGTTCATTTTATTAGTCCATTCTAAAATTTAAATGTCAAGTTAGAAGAAATAACATTATTAATAAATTTGGACTTGGTGTCATGAGCCAAATTTAAAATTAAAATGGAAAGAAATAATATTATGAACAAATTTAAAGTAACAATAACATCAAGAAGATTAATCTGAAGTAACAGTGGCAGCAAGCAAAACCTTCTTGTTTTTGTTAGGCGAGATCAGGATTGGTATCTTGTCAAGACCTCCCATTTCCAATCACCACCTGATACGCAACGCACGCGAACTCCAAAACTCTAGCTCCCTCACCCGACTCCAACATTGCTACTTTCCGTTCCATGCTATTTGTAACTGGCCATCAACTGCTTCACATTGGTGGACCTGTTAATTAGTCAGAGGCATGGCTGTTGTGCCTAATGTTGCACGAGCAGATGGATGCATGACCCATATTTAATATATTCTCTGTTTCATTAGCAAGCCACCCAACTGTTACATGACAAGTTAAATCTATACTCCTCTATTTGCTTACTAATTTTTTAGGCGCTTATTGATCTTAAATTGCATACGTGTATAAATTGATGGGACATAGTGTAAGGGAGCGATGTGGTATATTTTATAAAGAAATAGACATTTCCTCTCTATATCGTTCTTTCTTCCTATCAAAGGAAGAGGTGATCTCGTCGGGGCCGTAAGGGAGTTCCTCTTCCACCGTCTTCCAGCGGCTCCCCTCCGCCGACGACCTCGGTCATCGGTGGTGAGGGGGGTTCGCCGGATCCACGCATGTGGATAGTTTTAGGCCAACATAGATTAGTTTTTTAGGTTGTTCATTGTCTTGGATTCGGTGTCGGCAATGGAGATTCTGAATAAAATTTCTTTAAATCCTACTCCAATGAGGTGATTGGTCCTATGGTTGGGGATGGATTTGAAATCCAATCTATTCAAGCAAGGATGGTGTGGCGGCGGTGGCATCCTCATGGTAGACCTGTGTCCTCGGGCTTCGACATTTGCTTCAGCGTGCCGCGTAGAGCTTGGGAGGTAGTCCAGGAGCGGATGCATATTATGGTCTGCATCGATGGCATCTGAAAGATGGGGATCGTGTGTTGGGTTTGTGGTACATGGATGGCAGGTATGGTTTCCTTCTCTGTCGTATTAGTCATGTGGGGGTGCCAGATTTCAAGTTCGATGGCATGTACGAGGTGTTGCCATGGTCTGATTCATTCAACGGTAATGTTTTCGCCTTTGGCGAGCCATCTTGGAGGTACACAAAGGTACATACTGACGATGGAGCCACGTCGAGCTCGGGTGTGGAGGTGACCCGTCAAATGTTCCTTTGGTGGCTGCTATGGTGGTGCCAGAGGCATGTGACAGGCATTAGTGTCATGCTTGGAGGTTTCTTCGGTCTTGTTTGTAATTTTAATTCTTGGCTATTGTTCTTTTGTGCAAAGGCTAGCATTCTACTATTTGTTCAGTTTTGTCTGGTCAGACGTGGCTTATAATATGATCCTTATATGATATAAATGAAACATATTGCCATGCAATTTTTTTACAAGTTAGCTCAGTTGGATGTGCCCACTAGGATTGGATGGTGGTCATGTTTCTGGTCCCTTATGTTGGCCATAATTTTCTGTAGAGCAAGTTGCAGGGGACAGATGGGTCTAGGCGGTTAGGCGGGCCATAGGAAGCGCATCAGTCGAGGCCTAGAAAGACGAAACGTTTTCTACCATGAACTATGGGTTGATATTTTAAAAACTTGTGAGGGGATATTATGTAAAATATGCATAACGGACTGATAAAAATACCACTTTTATTTATTATTAAGTATAGTAATAATATAAATTTGGTAGCACCAGGCCAAGTGACCGGAGAACTCTTGATAAGATGACATGTTTCTGTTGGGGAACATAGCATGCAATTTCAAAAACTTCTTACGCTCATGCAAGATCTATCTAGGAGATACATAACAACGAGAGGGGGAGAGTGTGTCCACGTACCCTCATAGACCAAAAGCGAAAATGGAAGCTTAACACGGTTGATGTAGTCGAACGTCTTCGCGATCCAACCGATCAAGCACCGAATGTTCGGCACCTCTGAGTTCTGCACATGTTCAGCTGGATGACGTCCCTCGAACTCTTGATCCAGCAAAGTGTTGAGGGAGAGTTTCATCAGCATGACGGCATGGTGATGTTGATGGTGATGTGATCCGCGCAGGGTTTTGCCTAAGCACTACGACAATATGAACGGAGGAGTAAACTGTGGAGGAGGGCACCACACATGGCTAAGAGAACAATTTATGTGCTATGGGGTGCCCCCTGCCCCTGTATATAAAGGAGGGGAGGAGGACGCCGGCCACCAAGGGGCGCACCATGGGGGAGTCCTACTAGGCTTCCACTCCTAGTAGGATTCGCCCCCCCCCCCCTTTTCTTTTCTCGTCGGAGGGGAAAAGGAAGGAGAGGGAGAGGGAGAGGGAAAGGGGGCGTCGCCCCCACCCCTACTCCAATTCGGACTCCCATGGGGGGGGCGCGGCCACCCCTTGCGGGCTCCCCTCTGTCGGTGTCAGAGCCGGCGGATCTCGGGTAGGGGGGCCCAAACTGTGCGTCTGGGATCGATGGTAACAGGAGACGGGGGACACGATGTTTACCCAGTTTTGGGCCCTCTCTATGGAGGTAATACCCTACGTCCTGCTTGATTGATCTTGATGAATATGAGTGTTAAAAGAGTTGATCTACCGCGAGATCGTAATGGCTAAAACCCTAGAAGCCTAGCCTATATGACTATGATAATGAATATCCTTTCCGGACTAACCCCTCCGGTTGATATGGACACCGGGGGGATCTAGGGTTTACATAGAGTCGGTTACATAAGAAGGAATCTTCATAGTCGGTCGCCAAGCTTGCCTTCCACGCCAAGGAGAGTCCAATCCGGACACGGGTACAGTCTTCGGCCTTCATGCCTCCACAGCCGATCAGTCCGGCCCATGGATAACAGGCCGGACGCCCGAGGACCCCTTAGTCTAGGACTACCTCAGTAGCCCCTGAACCTGGCTTCAATGACGAGGAGTCCGGCGCGCAGATTGTCTTCGCATTGCAAGGCGGGTTCCCTTCTATCCGAACTTCAAGATAGTCTTTGGATGCGATGATAGCATCCGGACCTGTCACACACACCATACATAACGCAGAGATAATATATATTTTTACACGAGTCTAATCTGTTGATGACCTCGCATCTATCCGGTCAAAATTTCGAACCATTTTTCGTCTGCCGCTCCACGTTTCAAGACGCGGTTGCTATTGGCATGTCTTGTCGAAGCAGAGATCGTGTCCCCTTATTACGGGATTCTCATCAATACGGGCGTGGGCGACCCAACCGTGCTGTTTGCACGGCCCTTAGGAATAAGTGAGTTTAAGGCGAGTGGGGAGATGCTCGATATTCATGGCCTTTATAAGGGGATAAGAATTCCCTTTCTTTACCCACACCCCTGCTCCTCCTCAGTCCTTCCGTCCCTAAGCTCCAGCGCCCAAGCTTTTAGCTTTTCCCCCGACCAAGAAAGCACTCCAAAGATGTCCGGATCTGGAGCTGGGGGTAAGTGGATGGCCTCCTTCGTCAAGAAGAAGGATATCAAGGCGCTCCGGGAGGCCGGATATCTGGCCAAGGAGATCGCTCACCGACTCCCGTCCAAGGGACGGATCATCCCTACTCCATAGCCCCATGAGAGGGTTGTGTTTCTCACACATTTTGTCCGCGGGCTGGGCTTCCCTCTTCACCCCTTCGTCCGTGGACTGATGTTTTACTACGGGCTAGACTTCCATGACCTAGCTCCCAACTTCATTCTCAACATCACGGCATTCATTGTCGTGTGCGAGGCCTTTCTCCGCATCCTGCCTCATTTCGGCCTATGGCTAAAGACCTTTAATGTGAAGCCGAAGCTGGTGAGCGGCCAACAAGTAGAGTGCGGAGGCGCCATGGTATGCAAGATGCCCAACGTTACCTGGCCCGAAGGCTCGTTCACGGAGATGGTGAAAGGGTGGCAATCGGGGTGGTTCTATATCACCGAGCCGCGTGACGACAACTGGGTGGTGGCCCCTAAATTCCGATCTGGAATCCCGATGCGGCTCACCTCCTGGCAAGAGAGGGGCCTAACCCTGGGTCCCTCGGATGAGCTGACTGGGCTCCAGACATGCGTCCAGAACATGATAGATAGGAAGATCAAGCTTTTCAACATGGTACAGGTCATGCTCATTCGTCGGGTCCTTCCGTGCCAACGCCGGACTTGCTATCCATGGGAGTACGATCCGGCCAAGCACCAGACGCTACTAGAGCTCTTCGGCACGACGCACGAAGAAATCTGGAGAGTGCTCTTCAAGGCCGGCAAGACGCCACTGCCCACGACTGAAGATCGCGGGCTTAGCTTAAAATGCCAGGCTAACCCGGTAAGTTCTTTTAATGTTTTCAAGGCATACCATTTACTAGCATAATTTGAGAGAAAGCCTAAGCTTTCCTACCCATGTTTTCAGGCTGGATCAAGATAGCGGAGGGGATTAACTATCCAGCTCCGCTTCCCGAAGACCAAGAATTCCCATTATTGACGAAAATGCTCTTTCCAGCACCTTATGGGGTGCTGGAGAAGACGGCCAAGAAAGCGGCCAAAGGGGCCAAGAAGGGCCCTCGTCAAAAGGGTGCTCCGGACGTAATGTCCGAAGACGAGACTTCCTCTTCGTCCGCTAACGATGACGACAAAGAGGAAGAAGAAAGCAACTCCTCACCTAAAGTGGGGAGGAAGAAGAGAGCGGCCCCCACAAACCCGGAGGCGAAAGCGCCTAAGAGGGTTAGGGACTCCCTCGCGGATAACTCCGTGTGGGATGTTGATAGCAGTCCGAAGCGACCTCACCGGACCAAGCCTCAGGCCGCCTCGTAAGTACGAGAATCTGAAAACGTCTGGCCTTCCCGGTTTGTAATATTGATATACCATAAACCTTGTTATTGCAGTCCAACACACGATGGCTCCCCGCGATCCTCAACAGAGGGGTTGCTAGACTCAAAGGAGATGGCTAGCGTGTCTCCGCCACCTGCTCATTCTGCCTCTCCCAAGGGTGACGACGAGGTGGTGTCACAAAAGAACTTCCCCGACCGGGGGGGCTTCCGGAGATCGTCGGGGTGGCGCCCCAGGACGATTCCTCAGTTGCCGGACACATGGGGGAAAAGCCCCTATGGGGACTGGTGATGGGGGCCGAGTTCCTTTCGGACCTGAGCCGGATACTGTCGGATTTCGGGTTCCGGCAGACCCTTAAGGTTCGAACACTGGGGTGCGCGCGGAGATTACGCCTTCTACCTCCCCGCCTCGCAAAGATCTAAACTACCAAAAGAACTACACAAGAGACACAAGATTTATACTGGTTCGGGCCACCATTGTGGTGTAATACCCTACTCCAGTGTGTGGTCGGTGGATTGCCTCTTGGGGCTGATGATGATGAATAATACAAGGAAGAATAGCCTCGCGAGGGTCTGTTCTTGGCTGGGGTAACGAACTGCTAGGAGGAGTTCAGCCACCTTTCTCTCTCTCTCTCTCTCTCTCTCTCTCTTACTCTGCTTCCTACCGATCGAACCGACTCTCCAAACGAACCCCCTGCTATGTGGGCGGCTGGTCCTATTTATAGAGGCCCTGGTCCTCTTCCCAAATATTGAGCAGGAAGGGAGCCAACAATGGCGGGCTAATTTGAAGGGGGACAGCAAGTATCAACTATCCTGACAAAAGCAGTCTTCGCCTGCGCAAAGCTCTGGTGATGACGCCGTCTTGGGCTCCACGGTGACCTTTGTCTCGTAGTCCTCCTGGTCTTTGTCTCGTTGCACTGAAATGGCAACCTTTGCCTGATGCCTCGGTACTCCGCGGCTGCGCTTGTCCCCTTTGCACCAAAGAGGAAAGAAGGACGCTGCGCGCGCTGGCACCCGCCTGGCGCCCTGAGTCGTCATGGCTTGCGTCACGGGCACCTCGCGAGGTACCCCGCCTTGATCTCTCCGCCTCCTCGCGAGCCAGCCTGACAAGGCCATGTCTGAGGAGGCTCCGTGTCGTCCGCCTCGCGAGGCTTGGCCCCTCGCGAGGGTCTTGAGTCTTGTGTTGATGAAGATGGGCCATGCTGGGCCTCCTTTGAGCCATGTCGCAGGCCGCAGGCAGGCAAGTCTGGGGACCCCCGTTCCCAGAACGCCGACAATAGCCCCCGGGCCCAAGGCGCATCCGGACTTGGCCGTGCCGAGAGGCGAAAGGGTGAGGGTGAAGCGTCGCAGGCCCTAACAGCCTGCGGCCTTGGGCGCCGTGTGGCGGTTGATGGGACGTGGGCGGCACTGTTCCCCCCATGCCCCCTTATTCTGCGCCCTGCTAGGCAGACTTGTACTTGCACACAGCCGCTCCCCTTCCTGTTGCTCGAGCGTCCCCTGTTCTTCCTTCCTTCGAACGCCTGCTCCCGCTTCCAATCCAATCTCGAATCTTCCCCCTCCTTCCCATCGCCATGACTCCGACGAGGAAGGAGAGAGGGGAGAAACCCATGCCTCCGTCTTGTGCGCCGCCATTGGTGGCCCCCGCCGTCGGCCAGTCGACCATACTCAATCAAGAGTGCCTGGGCAGGGACAGCTTGGCTCTAGCCACCGTCTTCAATGAGTGCAGGAGGACGACGGCCTAGCCCGCGTCCCACTTCTCCATCGACAGGATAGCAACCGAGGTCCCATGTTTTACCGACGCCTTGTGGGCGGGTCTGGTTCCCCCCTTCTCTGATTTCTTCAATGTCGTGCTCTCCCATTATCAGATCCACATGATGCATCTAAGTCCTGAGTCCATCACCCTCCTTTCGGTCTTCGCCTTCGTTTGCGAAGCCATGGTGGGCATCCCTCCTTCGGTTGCCTTGCTGCGCCACTTCTTCTCGCTGCACCTTGTTGACCCTTCCCAATGCTGGGCGTGCGTGAGCTTTGCTGCCGAGCCTGAGACCGAGGCCTCTAGGATTGACTTCAAACTCCCCCTGCCCGCGGTTGGGTTCCGCGAGCGGTGGTTGTATGTGGACGCAGGGGTGCCCAGCCCCCTGCTATCGGAGCCGACCTCGCCTGCTGTCCCCAATTCAGGTTGGGGCCAGGAGATGCTCAAGAGCCCCCGGCTCGTCTTTGTCTAGAGCTGCTTCGTGCTCCTGAGGAAGCTCGGCGTGACAGCGCCTAAGGTGGTGAAGGAGTTTCCGTTGTGCCGTGTTGCTCCCCTTCAACGCCACTCTCGCCGGATGTGGGCCTTCCGTGGGCGCGAGGATAGCATGAGGCTCCAGGAAGAGGACCTGGCTCCCGCGGTGCTGAAGTCGACGCTCTTGACCTTGGCCGGGGACCTCAACCCCGGCAACGTCTGGCAGGGAGGGGCCTTCCTGTATCTCTGCCAGAGCAGGGCCGACTTCGTGAAGCAGATGCCCGTCTTTGATGAGTGGGGGCTGCGCCCCGCCGGCCTCCAGGGACCTCGCGAGAATCCAATGGTGGTGACTGCCCTTCCAACCGGCCAAGGCGGCTCCTCCTCAAGTGGCGGTGCAGGGAGGCAGGAGGCGCCGGAGGCCAAGGGGGCTCCTGATGAGGTGGCAGCGCCGGGTGATGCTCGCGAGGGGACAGCTCCTGGGACCCGTGCTGCTGCGGCTGAAGGTGGCAAGCAGCCGCTCCCAGCGCCCGGGGCTGGGGCCTTGGAGGCCCCAGCCGCGCCTTCGGGCGAGGTGATGGGCGGCACGCGCCAGGCAGGCGCCCCTGACGCGGATCGCTCTGATGCTCCATCCTCGCTGCAGGTTGATCCTTGTGCTCTTCTCTTGGGCCGCTTCCGCGTGGACTTTGAGGCCCTCCGGAGGAAAAGGGAGGCCCTGGATGACGACTTCCCTTGTCGTGTGCTGAAGCGCAGGAAGTACTTCGCTACTGACGAGTAAGTCTTCTTCCTCTCTGGCTCCTGATCCTCTTGTTGCTTTCACTGATCCTTGCTCCGCAGGCCCCTTCCGGCCGAGCTCGCGGAAGTAGCAGAGGTGCCGCCTCCTTTGGCTTCGCCCCCTCTACCGTCCTCAAATGCTCCGAGCAGCTCTACCCTTATGGTGAGGGCATCTGAAGGGGTGGACCATCCCGAGGTGCATCGCGTCCCTTCATTCCTCGCGATTTTCCTTCGTGGGCCCTCTCGGGGAATAGCTAGCCTGCCGTGGGCTTCTCGTCTGGTCGTGGACTGCGACTGGTTGAGGTGCCTCCTGCGCCCTTCGTCTGGAGATGGGCTGGCTCCAGGCCGGGCTTCTGGTGCGGCGCGCCAGGACGTCGCGAGGGTGCCAGCCCCCAGCCCCCTGCCCGGAGGAGGAATGATGATTCGTGGCCCCCGGCGCTTGCTTGGGGCGGATGATGGTGTGGAAGACGTGCTTGAGCGCGCTCGGGAGCGCCGCACTCGCCGCCAAGGGTTCCTTCGTAGGGCAACCGACGCGGTGAACTTGCTTGGGGAGGAGCTTGCTGACGAAGACGCGCGCCTGGAGGCTGAGGGCCTGCGCCTGGCTGCAGGGAGGCGCGAGCTGGAGGCCGCCATCAGTGTGATCTTGACGATGAAGAGGCGAAGGCGTCGCTGGAGGCCTCTCGAGTGGCCCGATCCCAGGCCGCCGAGGAGGCCCCGGGAGTTGATCGGTGGCGAGAGGCGGCGGAGGAGCGGGCTCGTGAGCTCCTGGCCTGGTGCCACTCACTGGAGGAGCAAGCGGAGCTGCGCGAGTTGGCCCTTGCGTCGATGCGGGTGGCCTCCGGCGACCCAGCTGAGCTCCAGAGGCGCGAAGAAGCGTTGACGCTGGAAGCCGCCAAGCGCACCCGCGAGTACGAGCGGCTGGAGACGAGGGAGCGCTTGGTGATGCAGGCGGAGGACGATGTCGCCGCACGGGAAGCTCGTGTCCTAGAGGAGGTCGGACGTCGGGTGGCGATGGCGCACCAAGACCTCGAATGCGAGTTCGAGAGGAGGCTAGAGTTGATCCGGGTCGAAGCTGAAGGGAGGACCACAGTCTTGAGGGCCAAGCGGGAGGAGGCGACGCGGCTGGCCGACGCCTCCCGGGCCGCCCTTGAGGTAGAGCAAGGAGAGTTAGCCGCCTCCCAGGCCAAGGTGCTCCGTCTTCACCAGCGGGTGGAGGAAGCTGAGGGCGCCGCGTGCCATAACGCGGATGAGATATGTCAGCGGCAGGTCCTGGAGCACATGCACGGCCCCATGCTCGCTACGCTCTGGGAGAGGGCTAGCGCAGCCTTGGGCAACATCTGTGAGGCGGCTGTTGGCGAGCCGCACACAGCCAACTATGCTGGCAACCTTCCGTTTTTCACTGCCATGGTGACGCAGCTGGAGGCGCGGTCGTCCAGGGCCGACAGGTTGGTGGAGGAGAGGAGCCGCGCCCTGCTCGGGCGCGCCTTTTCCCGTGTCTTCAGTTATCTCCTGAACATGGATTCCCGCTTCGATTTTGACGCTGTCATCGCCCTAGTTCCCCAGGCCGTCCGAGGCGACCTGGCGCACTTGGTGGAAGACAACATGGACGCCCTTGTCAGGGCCTTCGCTTCGGATGACGATGACGTGATCGTGGCTGCTGACGTGGGCGGTGCGGTGAACAGCCCTGACGCCGCTCGTGGCGACGCAGACGACAATGGCGAGCCTGGCGATGCCAGCGGCGGCTCGGGAGGTGCTGCCGAGGACGCATTGGGGGATTGGTCCGACTAAGTGTGTATTGCTCCTGTCTTTTTTGGCCCTGCATGAATAGAACTCAGGCTTTTGACCTGATGGCTGTGAGAGCATTTTGGGAGGGGAAGCCCCTCATGTAAAACATGTGTTCATCATATTAGTAGTTGTCATATTGCACGAGCGCCCGCGCCTGGTGGCTGGCTGGTTTACCTTTGTTTCGCGCTAGCCCCGAAGCAGCCTGTGGGAGGGCGTGACATCTAGGGTGTTCTTTAGTTGAATCCGTAGGATATGGGAGTGTCGCCGGCGGGGAGCTTCATAGGTGTTGGCCTTTCCACAGGCTCCGGGCCTTCTCCCAGACGCGACGGCTTCATAGGCGTTTGCCTTCTCCACAGGCTCCGGGCCTTTTTCCAAAACGCGATGGCTTCACAGGCGTTTGCCTTCTTCACAGGCTCCAGGCCTTTTCCAAAACGTGATGGCTTCACAGGCACTCGCCTTGCTTCACAGGCTCTGGGCCTTTCCCAAAACGCGAAAGCTTCACAGGCACTCGCCTTGCTTCATAGGTTGTGGACCTTTTCCAAAACGCGATAGATTCACAGGCACTCGCCTTGCTTCACAGGCTCTAGGCCTTTTCCAAAACACGATAGCTTCATAGGCACTCGCCTTGCTTCACAGGCTCTGGGCCTTTTCCAAACAGGGCAACCTCCGCAGGCACCCGAAGATCCTCCGGAGAGGGAGCGTGTAACGCCCTCAATGCGACTATATTTCCCACGTGTCGAGGCACGACTTAGAGACATAGGCGCATTGAAAGCAATGTCGCAAGTCGGGAATCATTACACAACCCATGTACATATATAATATAAAGGGGAATAATAGCATAGTTGGCTTACACTCGCCACGTCACATCAAAGTACATAAATAACATCCATCATACAATCACTCATGGCCTAACAACGGCGCCAAAATGGAAAAGACCCCCAACAAGCGACTAGGCCCTGAATCTAACCCCGAATAGGCATCCCTACTGATCATCAGGAAAAGACACATAGTAACGCTGAGAGTCCTCGTCGTACTCCCACTTCAGCTCGAGCGCGCCATCCGGAGAGGTATCATCTATCCCTGCATCTGGTGTAATAGTAATCTGTGAGCCACAAGGACTCAGCAATCTCGCACCCTCGCGATCAAGACTATTTAAGCTTAATAGGTAGGAAAGGGGTAATGTATAAGTGGAGCTGCAGCGAGCGACTAGCATATATGGTGGCTAACTTATTCGCAAAGGAGAGCGAGAAGAGGAGGCAAAGCACGAGCGGAAAACTAGAGAGAAGCCTATGCAAACATAACTCCAACGCCGTGTCCACTTCCCGTACTCCGCCGAGAAGAGGCCATCACGGCAACACACGCAGTTGATTCATTTTAGTTAATTAAGGTTCAAGTTATCTACAACCGGACATTAACAAATTCCCATCTGCCCATAACCGCGGGCACGGCTTTCGAAAGATCAATCCCTGCAGGGGGGTCCCAACTTAGCCCATAACAAGCTCTCACGGTCAACGAAGGAATAGACCTCCACCCAAGACACACCGATCATACTCGGTATCTCGGTACAACAAGATGATTCGACAGGTCAAAACTAGTCCAGCAACACCGCCCGAATGTGCCGACAAATCCCGATAGGAGCTGCACATATCTCTTTCTCAGGGCACACTCAGATAAGCAATCCGTACAACTAAAACCAGCCCTCGGGTTCCCCCGAGGTGGCGCTGCAAGGGGCTCTAGTTCGAACCAACACTCAGAGGAGCACTGGCCCGTGGGGGGCTAAAATAAAGATGACCCTCGGGCTCCGGAAACCCAAGGGAAAAAGGGGTAGGTGGCAAATGGTAAAACCAATGTTGGGCATTGCTGGAAAAGCTTTGATCAAGGCGAACTATCAAGGGGTTCCCATTATAGCCCAACCGCGTAAGGGACGCAACAATCCGGGAACATAACACCGATATGACGGAAACTAGGGCGGCAAGAGTGGAACAAAACACTAGGCGAGAGGCCGAGCCTTCCACCCTTTACCAAGTATATAGATGAATAAAGATAACATAGCAATATAGTGATATCCCAACAAGTAAATAAATGTTCCAACAAGGAACGGCTCTAATCTTCACCTGCAACTAGCAACGCTATAAGAAGGGGTTGAGCAAAGCGGTAACATAGCCAATCAATGGTTTGCTAGGACAAAGGAGGGTTAGAGGCTCAATCATGGCAGTTGGGAGGCTGACAAGCAAGTGGTAGGCATCATAGCAATGGCAAAGCAAAAGAGCGAGCAAACTAGCATAGCAAAGATAGTAGTGATTTCGAGGGTATGATCATCTTGCCTGCACAGTTGTCAGAGTTGACTGGATCCTCAAAAGCAAACTCAACGGGCTCCTCGTTAGCGAACTCGTCTCCCGGCTCTACCCAACAACACAAACAAGCAACAAGGATACAATCAACCACGTGCAAGGGCAACCAATAATATGCAAAGATGATATGCTATGCGGGATGCGATGCGGGATGCAAAAATGCAAGACGTGACAGGAAATGCATGAACCTGGCCTCAACTTGGAAAACCAAGTGTGCCACTGGATAGAGGGGAAGAAATCCCCTGAAAACGATATAAAGATCATGGCAATCGGAGCTACGGTTTGGAAATGGCAAGCGTTATACGAAACGAACCGATCTGCGATTTACAGCAAGTAGGCTCCTAAATGCAACAAAATGAACATGCTACAGCCACCAAACATGAAAACAAATTGCATGGCAGTGATGTACTCAAGAAGTTTAACAAATCACCAGGACTGAGGAATAGGCAAATTCATCCATTAAGGGCTTCAAACAAGCATGGCAAAACTGAATAAGCAAAACAGATTTCAGACTTAGCGAAATTAATGCTAGTCTGAAATTTCAGACCACGATGCTCTCTTCGGAGCAGCAAAAAAACATGAAGCATAACCTGAACATGGCAAGTAAGAGCATTTCATGTAGATACTCAACAAGCTTAACAAAACACCCAAAATGACCTGGGGCCAAAAGGGTTCACAAAATACTCTACCGAGCACACGAACATCGATGAAACACAATCAGTTTTCAGACTTAGTGAAAACTGGGACATGCTGAAATTATAACTCACGGAGGCATGTAAACGAGCTCGATGCTCTCACTACGGTGCAAGTCATGGCAAGGCAAGCATATATCCATAAAGAAGGCACAAAATGCTAGCTAGACATGGCAAGAAAAATGGCATAGCATGCATGGATCACTAGCAACAACACCGGCAAAATCGCAAAAGAGTTCACGATCTGCCCAAATTAACAACTATGCAAAAGTTGAGCTCGATTGAGTCAACCTAGGGTGCTCCAACATAACAAGTAAAGACATGGATGGATTAAGCACAACAAGCATAACAAATCACTCTTATTGATCATCCTCAAAAGAGGCACGGATCACTAGGAAACAAGCTGGACATATAGCATCGTGAACTAAAACATCCCAGACAGTGATTTTCACTAAGTCCCTGAAATCAGTAAACTCAGGTACCCCTCTTTGCAAGCTTGCACAAGACAACACACACATCCTAAAAATTCATGGGAGGCACCTCTGAAAAGAAGACAACATGCTTAACAATTCATCCCAAAGGGGCACAGGCATATCATGCACACAATAATCATGGCAAAAATGACAAAAGTCAATGTAGGGCTAACGGATCTGCAATTTAACTCATGATGCCTCCTTCTAACAGCATTTTGGGCACCAAGATGACCTCAAATGCAAATGATGCAATGGAATGAAATGATGTACTCGTCGAGACGAACATTTTGATATATCATATGCCCAAAACGGAGCCACGGATGCAAAGATATGACATGTCAAACGTAGCATAAAAACTGGAAAAATAGGGGAGAAAGTCAACCGGATTAGGGTTTACTGTAGCACCAGATCTAGATCCGATCCGGGTCCGATGCGGCGGTGGATCTCGCCGGAGAACCCGCGGGTCACCGGAGTTGACGGCGGGGTGGCCGGATCTGGGCGAGGAGGGGCGGTGGCCGAGGCGAGGGGCGGCGACCGGCGAGCGGCGGCCGGCGACGAGCGCGGCGGAGGGCACGGCGAGGAGGCGGCCGGGCGTCGCGGCGAGGAGGCGGCCGGAGTGGAGGTCGGCGGTGGCCGGCGATGGCGGCCGCGGTGGTGCGGTGGCCGGGCTTGGGGAAGATGCGGCGAGGGGAGGCAAGGCGCGGCGGGCGCGGGCGCGGGCCGCGGGGGCTCCCCGTGGGCCTAGCGGGCTCCGCGGCGGCGATGTGGGCGCGGCCCACGTGGCGCGTCGTGATTGGCCGGGCGGGGCGGTGGACAAAGTCCAGCTGGGGTGGACACGTCCGGCCGGCGCGAGGGAGGTTAGATCTGCGAATTTTTTTAGGGTTTCGAGGTAGGGGACGATCCAAAAACGAGGGGGGTCTTTAAATAGGCATAGAGGGAGCTAGGAGAGTCCAAATGAGGTGCGGTTTCCGCCCACACGATCGTGATCGAACGACCGAGACGATGGAGCAGAGTTTGGTGGGTTTTTGGGCCAAATTGGAGGGGTGTTGGGCTGCACACACACGAGGCATTTTTCGGTCCCTCGGTTAACCGTTGGAGTATCAAACGAAGTCCAAATGACCCGAAACTTGACAGGCGGTCTACCGGTAGTAAACCAAGGCCACATGGCAAGTCTTGGTCCAATCCGGAAATATTTAATCCCCACACACGAAAGAAAGCTAGAAATGGCCACCGGAGGAGAACGAAGCGCCGGAATGCAAAACGGACAACAGGGAAAATGCTCGAATGCATGAGATGAACATGTATGCAAATGCAATGCACGTGATGACATGATATGAGATGCACAAAAACGAAAACAACACACGGAGACAAAGACCCGAACCCGAGAATTAAATATAACTTAATGCCGGAAACGGCAAGAGTTGGAGTACAAATTGGGAAAGTCACATATGGGGCGTTACAGAGCGACAGCAGCAGTTCGGGTTGCGCACGAGCCAGGCCTGACCGGACTCATGCGGGCTCACGAGGGGAGGCAGCTGTGGCGAAGCGGTAACTAGAACGCGAGAAATGGCTCGAGCGAGAATAAGCACCCCTTCCCCGAACACACGCAAATCTCAAATTCGAATCCAACTTAAATCCAGCGGGGGAAAAGCTACAGCCAAAGGGAAAGGCAATGAAAGCAAACAAAAGGCCGCGTCCGGCACCTAATCTAGTCTTGGACGTCTTCTCACCAGCGCGGAGCTAAGTGTTGTCCACTGGGCGTGGGAGGGAGCCCCAGGGCCTGAGGCCGGCACCCCTGAGACTGCGGGGCGTGTACAGCCCCACTCATTATTACGTGAGAGTGTCACGGGGCGGCGAGCTTCACAGGCACCGGGCCTTCTTCACAGGTACTGGCCTTGCTTCATATCGCCAGACGAGGGGCCCGCCTTGCGCCACACTCTAGTGCCATCAGCAACGACCGGAACCCAGGACGCCGCCCGATGGGGTAGAGCGGTCGCCAGCGGTTCCCCCGACGACCACGGGTCCTCCGCCAGGGGCCGGCCCTGAGGCACCTCCCCAGCAGAGGGCCTACCTCCTGAGAACACCTTGCTCCGAACGCCGCGGTGGTGATGTCGGATCTCGGCCCCTCTCCTGCAGCCCCCTGTGCCCTCCTCCCGAGGGGTAGGAGACTGTGGGAGCGGGGCAGCTGTTTGCCGCGGCGACCTGCACCTCCTGCAATCCATGGTTAGCATATACCTGCTCCTGAAGAATTAGCGGTGCCCGATAATCGTTGCCTCCAGCGTGGCCAGCGGGACCGTTCCGGGGCTCCTGGAAGGGCTCAGCTCCCAGTGCCTCGTCCCCCCAGCTTGGGCCGAGGAGTGAGCCTTGTCCGTTCTCGTGAGGGTGTCCTTGGTCCATCATGAGGGGCACGTATTACTCTGTCGCCGTCATCCCAAATTCCACACCATGATGCCCCGCATGCCATGCGGCCCCGCCTGTCACGCCCACTGCGGGGTGGCAACGCGGCCGCCCGCTGGGGCCGTGGGTCGCGTTGAGCTCTTCTCCTTCGCGGGCCAGGGGCGGGGGCAGCGCCGCCGCAGGTCCGGTGCTGACAGCTTTGCTGGCGTCGGAGTAGCCTTGGAGCCCGTGGGTGCGCGCGGAGCCCCCGCGCGGGTCGCCCTGGGCTTCATATGGGAGATGGGTGGAGAAGGGGTGAGCCCCCGAGGCGGCGAAGCCCAGGAGCTCCACCACTCGCTCCAGCAGCACGTCGTGGCCGTCCTCCAGTAGTCTGCACTGCAGCAGCTCTCGGGCCACCGTGAGCGCGGCCCTCGAGTTCGCCTGCTCCCGGCGGGTGTACGGTGTCGTGGTCGCGGCGTGATTGGAGGCCCTTGCTACCGACCGTGCCTGCCACGGTGTGAGAGTTGTCGAAACTTGTCCGCGTCGCCCGCGGCCCGCAGCGCCCTGCGGACCGCGGGCTGCCTGGGGCGCGGGGTCTCCCGAGGTGAGCGGTTCTGCGCGGGCGGGCCACGCAGCCCATGGGTCGGGGTTTCCCTCCTAGTCACCGGGCATGGTGATGACGACGCGACGGGGCACGGAGCGGTGGAAGACAAATTCCGGCGCACCCCTACCTGGCATGCCAAATGTCGGATTTCGGGTTCCGGCAGACCCTTAAGGTTCAAACACTGGGGTGTGCACGGAGATTACGCCTTCTACCTCCCCGCCTCGCAAAGATCTAAACTACCAAAAGAACTACACAAGAGACACAAGATTTATACTGGTTCGGGCCACCGTTGTGGTGTAATACCCTACTCCAGTGTGTGGTCGGTGGATTGCCTCTTGGGGCTGATGATGATGAATAATACGAGGAAGAACAGCCTCGCGAGTGTCTGTTCTTGGCTGGGGTGACGAACTGCTAGGAGGAGTTCAGCCACCTTTCTCTCTCTCTCTCTCTCTCTCTCTCTCTCTCTCTCTCTCTTACTCTGCTTCCTACCGATCGAACCGACTCTCCAAACGAACCCCCTGCTATGTGGGCGGATGGTCCTATTTATAGAGGCCCTGGTCCTCTTCCCAAATATTGAGCGGGAAGGGAGCCAACAATGGCGGGCGAATTTGAAGGGGGACAGCAAGTATCAACTATCCTGACAAAAGCAGTCTTCGCCTGCGCAAAGCTCTGGTGATGATGCCGTCTTGGGCTCCACGGTGACCTCCATCTCGTAGTCCTCCTGGTCTTGGTCTCGTTGCACCGAAATGGCAACCTTTGCCTGATGCCTCGGTACTCCGCGGCTGCGCTTGTACCCTTTGCACCAAAGAGGAAAGAAGGACGCTGCGCGCGCTGGCACCTCACGAGGTACCCCGCCTTGATCTCTCCGCCTCATCGCGAGCCAGCCTGACGAGGCCATGTCTGAGGAGGCTCCAAGTAGTCCGCCTCGCGAGGCTTGGCCCCTCGCGAGGGTCTTGAGTCTTGTGTTGATGAAGATGGGCCATGCTGGGCCTCCTTTGAGCCATGTCGCAGGCCGCAGGCAGGCAAGTCTGGGGACCCCCGTTCCCAGAACACCGACAAATACCATTCCGGAGATCTATGTGGCTTCGGAGTCCAGCGAACGGCATGCCCCAAAAGGAGGGAATGTGCCTACTCCGCCGGTGACCTCTATCCAACTAGAGGCACTAGATAACCTGCTGGAGGCGCTACGAGGCACCTCTATTGTGCATGAACACCGCGTCCTTATGGGCACGGTAATAGAGAAGGTCCAGTTCATAAGAAGCAGACTGACCGAAGCCTGTACTAGCCTTCTATCAGGCTTTGAGGTAAGTAATGCGTTTGTAGGAAGAATATCACAGTATAAACAGTAGCCCCAGGTGCTCTGTTTGGTGTTCAAAAAGAAAAGGCCAAACAGAGGATCGAGAAGAAATATCGCAGGAGCCTAACATAAATTGTCTATGTGAATAAGCAGGTATCGCTGTAGACTGCCACCGCTCATGCTGTGGAGGTCTCCGGACTGAAGCGGAAACTGGAGCGGCCCGAGGAAGAGCTCGGCCTCGTGAATAAGCAGCTGGAGGATAGCCAAGGTATGCAGTAACCTGTGGGTATGTTTTAAGAAAAAATGAATAGTCCGTCCAGACTGAGTTGTCATGAACTTTATTAGGGGCCACAACTGAGGTGGCAGCCCTCAAGAAGGCATTGGCCGAGGCCGAGGACAAAGCGGCCAAGGAACGCGCCGCGCGCGAGAAGCACGAGGCCCAGGTTGGCGAGGCGCAGCAATAGCTCCAGGGCGCGATCGAGAGATTTGAGTCCCTGGATCGTGATTGTAAGGCGCAAGAGTCCGAACTGGCGAAGGCCCGCCAGAGCGCACAGGACGCACAAGCCGAAGCCCAGAACGCCCTCCAGGAAATTTAGGCGGTCAAGGAGATTGCGGCGGGTAATTCTTTCACCCTGCAAAGCAAGTATGTAGAAGAAACTTTCCTTATACTTATCCGAATTTGGGTTTTCCAGGGGCGTTTATGGATCTGCCGCGCAGTATATCAGATGTTGTCGAGCATTACAGAGCCAAAGAAGGGATGTCTACGAAGAAGCTATTCTGGTCCCAATATATTGGACCCGAACATCTGTTGCCCTTCATCGACCAGCTAAAGCAGTTGGTCGAGCTGCACAAGTCGGCAGAGCTAGCCATGAAGGACCTGATAGTCCGGTTGTGGCCTGCCGAGCCTATGCCTAGCAGCTACTTCGGACATGTTAAGCGGCTTGTAAGTGCCTGTCCGCGGCTTGAAGCCGTGAAGCAGTCGGTCTGTATTGAAGGTGCGCGTATGGCCTTTGCCCGCGTCAAGACGCATTAGGGAAAGCTAGATGCCAAGAAGCTGATGACCGAGGGGCCGCCGGAGGGCAAGGAGCATCATCGACCCGAGCTCTATTTTGATGGCGTCCTGGAGGGGTCCTGCCTTGTGGCGGAGCAATGTTCGAAGGATGTTATATTCCCATGAGAACATTTGTATTATCTTGTCATGTAATATGGAACAATGATCTTATGTATTATAATGCTTGTGATTTTACATTTTACCTCCTGTGCAGCCCTTTATGAAATCTGAGGGTTGACCATTCGTCGGCTTCTGCCCCCATGTAGATAGTACGGGGGTGTTCGGGATAAATCTAAACACTCTTTACTCCACATTCTGGTCCTTAAAGGAGGTGTTTAGCGCAACAAACAAGGCAATCAGACTATGCGGCCTTTACTGCCCTCACTTAGCCATAGGAGTTTGACAATTGAGAAATTTGGCGAAGCCCCTGGTATTCGGAAGGCCGAACTAGGGGCGTTGTACACGCCTAATCGGAGGAACCGATTCTTCGCAAGAAGCGGAAAAATCTCTAACGATTTGGAGCCTCTCGAACAGCTGACCAGCTCTCGCCGCATCATGCCAGTCAATTTTTGGCTTTCTCTACTGAGGTGCTCGTCCGGAAGAACCGGAACACAATCGCAGTAGTTCTCCCTTTACTACCCTAGCCGATATAACAGAATGTAATATAGTAAGCACAGGAGCCGGGCAACGCAACTATTGACCAAAGACATGATTCGGAGCCGATGCATATAATGCTATAAGTTCGGGGTGCCGAACTATATTGGAAAAGTGTTCGGACTTTTATTGTCGTAATGCGGGGTGTAATGAAGTCCCTGGCGCAGTGATACGTACCATGGTGTACGTGTGCCATAAGTAATATATACAAAGGTGACGAAACAGGAAAATTAAGTGATAAGCTGACGCCACCATTTATTCACCATTGTGATGTAATTAGTATGTCGAGGCGTATTTTGTGTAAGTAATGTAATAAGCAGTTAAGGCTATTTAACATGCCCCAACCAAGGGCGAGGTGCGTGCGGGTATGTTAAACAAGTATGGCAATCGTTTAATAGAGACCACCTAGGGATTCCCTTGTATGCCAGAGCTCCTTGCCTCCTTGGTGTGTTCTGCAAACGGGTCATCCGCGTAGACCTCGAAAAGAGAAAAAAAACCCATAATAAAAAGAAAAAATTAAAAGCGTGTGAATCTAGGGTCGGTCAAGCCGCACTATGGATCACGAGCGAGTTATGCCTCTGTCAGTACCCATGGGGTTTTGAGTGCGTAGTTATGTACGCGTGGTATGGGTGCCATTTCCTCATCGGGGATGGGACAGAGGACGAAATTACTCAGCTCTTGACGAACCGAGCTGCCCTATTGCAGTGTAGTCCGGACCTTCTTATCGATGTCCAGGGGCTCGGCGGCCGGATTATGGTGCCGCTTGAGAAGGCCGCTCTGTACTTCTACTGCTAGGGCTGCGGTATGCTCCTCTGTGCGGAGGGAACATTCCATTTTTTCGTTTACTGTAATGACGCTGAGTGGACCGGGCATCTTGAGCTTGAGATCAGCATAATGTGGCACCACGTTGAATCTAGCAAACGCGGTTCGTCCGAGCAATGTGTGGTAGCCAATGCGGAAGGGGACAATATCGAAGATTAGCTCTTCGCTTCAAAAGTTATCCGAGGAACCGAAGACCACCTCTAGCGTGATTGAGCACGTACAACGGGCCTCTACGCCTGGTATGACTCCTTTAAAGGTAGTTGTTGTGGGCTTGATTCATGAGGGGTTAATGCCCATTTTGCGTACTGTATCCTGATAGAGCAGGTTGAGGCTGCTACCACCATCCATTAGGACTCGTGTCATGTGAAATCCGTTGATGATTGGGTCGAGTACCAATACGGCCGAACCACTGTGACGAATGCTAGTTGGATGATCACAATGATCAAAGGTGATCGGGAATGATGACCATGGGTTGAATTTTGGGGCGATTGGCTCTACCGCATAAACGTCCCTAAGTGCGCGCTTGCGCTCCCTTTTGGCGATGTGCATAGCATATATCATGTTCACTGTTTTGACTTGAGGCGGGAATTTCTTCTGCCCCCCAGTGTTTAGCTGCCGGGGTTCCTCGTGATCGTCCTCGCTCTGCAATTCCCCTTCCTTGTTTCCGCTATTTACCTTGTTGGCTTGCTTAAAGACACAGAAATCTCTGTTAGTATGGTTGGCCGGTTTGTCTGGGGTGCCATGTATCTGGCACGGACGATCGAGTATGCGGTCCAAGCTGGATGGTCCTTCGCCGTTCCTTTTATAGGGCTTCTTCCGCTGGCAGGATTTGGAGCCGCTGAATCCGGCGTGAACTGTGGTGTCATTGGTGTTATCGCCATTGCTTCGGCGTTTATGTCTGTTGTGCCGGAGCTTGCTGGTGCTATTTTTAGCCTCAGAGGGGCCTGCTTCGTTGGTTGTGTTTGTAATGCAAGCCAACCAACTATCCTCTCCCGAGCAAAAGTGGGTCATAAGTGCCGTGAGGGCTGCCATGGACCTTGGCTTTTCTTGACCGAGGTGGCGGGCTAGCCATTCGTCACGGATGCTGTGTTTAAAGGCCGCTAGGGCTTCGGCATCCGGACAGTCAACGATCTGGTTCTTTTTGGTTAGGAACCTAGTCCAGAATTTTCTGGCTGATTCTCCAGGTTGTTGAACTATGTGGCTTAGGTCATCGGCATCGGGTGGCCGGACATATGTACCTTAGAAGTTGTCGAGGAAGGCTTCTTCCAAGTCCTCCCAGCTGCCGATGGAATTTTCAGGAAGGTTGTTCAGCCAGTGTCGAGATGGTCCTTTGAGCTTTAATGGGAGGTATTTGATAGTGTGGAGGTCATCTCCTTGGGCCATGTGGATGTGGAGAATAAAATCTTCGATCCACACTGCGGGATCGGTTGTTCTGTCGCATGATTCAATATTGATGGGCTTGAACCCCTCGAGGAATTCATGATCCAGCACCTCATCTGTGAAGCAGAGAGGGTGTGCGGCGCCTCTATAGTGGGCCGCGTCATGGCGCACCTCCGATGAAGTCCGTCTGCGGTTATCGGCCCGGGTGTAATTAAGTTTGCCACGCCCGAGTAGGTGGCTGTCATCCCGAGTGGGGAAGCGTCCTCGCGATCCATAAATTGATCTGGTGTGTCCTGCCCTGCTGTCCCTGTCTTTGCGAGGTGGTGGGGCCACTTGTTGTTCGGCCTGAGTTGCCATTTTATCCCGACCACGGGGTGGTCGGTCTGCCGCACTATCCCGACCGCATGGTGGTCGTTCCGCATTACGCGAGGGAAGTATAGGATTTGGTGCCTCCTCATCGAACTGAGGTAGCAGTCTGCGCTTTGGGTAACTCTTGGCTGGGCGCTTGAGGCCGTTTTCTTCGGCTGCCAGGACGTCGGTCCATCTATCCATGAGTAGGTCTTGATCGACTTGGAGTTGCTGCTGCTTTTTCTTTAGGCTTCTTGTCGTAGCTATCAGCTGGCGCTTAAAGCGCTCCTGCTCTAGGGGTGCCTCAGGCACGATGAAATCTGCACTGCCAAGGCTCTCCTCATCCTCGGAGGGTGGACGATAACTATAGTCATCTGTGTCGCTCGGCATGTCCTGTTTATTGGGGTTAGCTTGCTCATTGTCCTGTTCCTCCTGTTCGTATGCTGCTTCAACAGGGTCTTCGTTGTTTTCGGCGTCGTCCGGAGTGCTATTTTCTCCGGTGCCAGTGTTTCCATCTTTTGAGCGGCGTGGCTTAGAGCGGCGTTTAGGGCACTGGTGCTTGGACTATGTCTCAGAAGGTTTATTCACATCTGGTTCTTCTTTGTCATCGCCGCTAGATTCTTTAGGTGTATCAACCATGTCCACATCGTATGAAGAGGTGGCCATCCAACGTCCCGTGAATTGCGGGTATTGGCCTTGCTCCTTATCAGCATCGTTGTCCATACCCTCGATGTCTTCGGAGTCATAATCCAATACGTCGGTTAAGTCCTCGACGGTAGCTATGAAGTGGGTGGCGGGTAGGAAGCAAAATTATCCGTCGTCAGCCCCTAGTTCGAGCTGGACATAGTTCAGCTATGAGCCTCCCATGAATGACAGGCTCTTTAAAGAGTTTAGCACATTGCCCAAAGGTGAGTGCTGAAAAATGTCAATGGCGCTGAATTTGAAGATCGATAATCGATCTAGCTTGGTGTCCGCGAGAATACATGGTCCGAAACTTATAGCCGGAGACAAGTCCGGAGTTCCGTTGGCGCAAATATTGCAGGGTGTCGAGTCTGCGTGCAGCTCTAGCACCGCGGACTCTGTGGCCTCGAATGGCACGATCTGCTTTGGTTCTAAGGCCATTGCAGCAGCAGGAGCCATCTCTTGAATCTGGTCCAATGACGGATTTAAGTCATGTTCATCAGGGCGAGGGGGGCGATCGCTGCGGTCTCAAATCCATTGAAGATCAAGTCTCCACGGATATCCGTGATGTAGTTCTAGCTTCCGAATCTGACCTGGTGGCCAGGGGCGTAGCTATCGATCTGCCCCAGATGGCCAAGCAAGTTGGCCCACAGTACGAAGCCGCCAAACACGAAAATCTGTCTGGGGAGGAAGGTTTCTCCTTGGACAGCATCACTATAGACGATTGAAGGGGGCATCGAACCTTTCGTTGACGGCACAGTGGAACTCTCAATGAAAGGACCAATGTCGGTGTCAAAACCGGCGGATCTCGAGTAGGGGTCCCGAACTGTGCGTCTAGGATCGATGGTAACAGGAGACGGGGGACACGATGTTTACCCAGGTTCGGGCCCTCTCTATGGAGGTAATACCCTACGTCCTGCTTGATTGATCTTGATGAATATGAGTGTTGATCTACCACGAGATCGTAATGGCTAAAACCCTAGAAGCCTAGCCTATATGACTACGGTAATGAATATCCTTTCTGGACTAACCCCTCCGGTTTATATAGACACCGGGGGGTCTAGGGTTTACATAGAGTCGGTTACATAAGAAGGAATCTTCATAGTCGGTCGCCAAGCTTGCCTTCCACGCCAAGGAGAGTCCAATCCGTACACCGGTACATTCTTCGGCCTTCATGTCTTCACAGCCCATCAGTCTGGCCCATCGATAATAGGCCAGACGCCCGAGGACCCCTTAGTCCATGACTCCCTCACCCTCTGCCTCCGCTAAGGCCCATGTAGGCCCAATATTTCCCCGGGGGGGGTTCCGGTAACCCCTCGGTACTCTGGTAAAATACCCGAACCACTCAAAACCATTCCGATGTCCGAATACCACCTATTTACCTCTCGACCATTTCGAGACTCCTTGTCATGTCTGTGATCTCATCCGGGACTCCGAACAAACTTCGGTCACCAAAACACATAACTCATAATACAAATTGTCATCGAATGTTAACCGTGCAGACCCTATGGGTTCGAGAATTATGTAGACATGACTGAGACACATCTCCGGTCAATAACCAATAGCAGAACTTGGATGCTCATATTGGTTCCTACATATTCTACGAAGGTCATTATTGGTCAAACTGTAATAACAACATACATTATTCCCTTTGTCATCGGTATGTTACTTGCCCGAGATTCGATCATCGGTATCATCATACCTAGTTCAATCTCATTACCGGCAAGTCTCTTTACTCGTTCTGTAATGCTCATCCCGTAACTAACTCATTAGTCACATTGCTTGCAAGGCTTATAGTGATGTGCATTACCGAGAGGGCCCAGAGATACCTCTCTGATACTCGGAGTGACAAATCCTAATCTCGATCTATGCCAACCCAACAAACACCTTCGGAGGCACCTGTAGAGCATCTTTATAATCATCCAGTTACATTGTGACGTTTGATAGCACACAAGGTGTTCCTCCGGTATTCGGGAGTTGCATAATCTCATAGTCAGAGGAATATGTATAAGTCATGAAGAAAGCAATAGCAATAAAACTTAACGATCATTATGCTAAGCTAACAGATGGGTATTGTCCATCACATCATTCTCTAATGATGTGATCCCGTTCATCAAATGACAACACATGTCTATGGTCAGGAAACTTAACCATCTTTGATTAACGAGCTAGTCAAGTAGAGGCATACTAGGGACACTCTGTTTTGTCTATGTATTCACACATGTACTAAGTTTCCGGTTAATACAATTCTAGCATGAATAATAAACATTTGTCATGATATAAGGAAATATAAATAACAATTTTATTATTGCCTCTAGGGCATATTTCCTTCAGTCTCCCACTTGCACCAGAGTCAATAATATAGATTACATAGTAATGATTCTAACACCCATGGAGTCTTGGTGTTGATCATGTTTTGCTTGTGGAAGAGGCTTAGTCAACGGGTCTCCAACATTCAGATCCGTATGTATCTTGCAAATCTCTATGTCTCCCTCCTTCACTTGATCGCGGATAGAATTGAAGCATCTCTTGATGTGTTTTGTTCTCGTGTGAAATATGTATTCCTTCGCTAAGGCAATTGCTCCAGTGTTGTCACAAAAATTTTCATTGGACCCGATGCACTAGGTATTACACCTAGATTGGATATGAACTCCTTCATCCAGACTCCTTCATTTGCTGCTTACGAAGAAGCTATGTACTCCGCTTCACACTTACATCCCGCCACAACGCTCTGCTTGGAACTGCACCAACTGATAGCTCCACCATTCAATATAAATATGTATCCGGTTTGTGACTTAGAGTCACCCGGATCAGTGTCAAAGCTTGCATCGACGTAACCATTTACGACAAGATCTTTGTCACCTCCATAAACGAAAAACATATCCTTAGTCCTTTTCAGGTATTTTAGGATGTTCTTGACCGCTGTCCAGTGATCCACTCCTGGATTACTTTGGTACCTCCCTGCTAAACTTATAGCAAGGCACACATCAGGTCTGGTACACAGCATTGCATACATGATAGAACCTATGGCTGAGGCATAGGGAATGACTTTCATTTTCTCTCTATCTTCTACCGTGGTCGGACATTGAGTCTGACTCAACTTCACACCTTGTAACACATGCAAGAACCCTTTCTTTGACTGATCCATTTTGAACTTCTTCAAAACTTTATCAAGGTATGTGCTTTGTGAAAGTCCAATTAAGCGTCTTGATCTGTCACTATAGATCTTGATGCCCAATATATAAGAAGCTTCACCAAGGTCTTTCATTGAAAAATTCTTATTCAAGTATCCTTTTATGCTATCCAGAAATTCTATATTATTTCCAATCAACAATATGTCATCCACATATAATATTAGAAATGCTACAGAGCTCCCACTCACTTTCTTGTAAATACAGGCTTCTCCAAAAGTCTGTATAAACCATATGCTTTGATCACACTATCAAAGTTATATTCCAACTCCGAGAGGCTTGCACCAGTCCATAAATGGATCGCTGGAGCTTGCATACTTTGTTAGCACCTTTAGGATCGACAAAACCTTCTAGTTGCATCATATGCAACTCTTCTTTAAGAAATCCATTAAGGAATGCAGTTTTGACATCCATTTGCCAAATTTCATAATCATAAAATGCGGCAATTGCTAACATGATTTGGACAGACTTAAGCATCGCAACGGTTGAGAAGGTCTCATCGTAGTTAACTCCTTGAACTTGTCAAAAACCTTTTGCGACAAGTCGAGCTTTGTAGACAGTAACATTACCGTCAGCGTCAGTCTTCTTATTGAAGATCCATTTATTCTCTATGGCTTGTCGATCATTGGGCAAGTCAACCAAAGTCCACACTTTGTTCTCATACATGGATCATATCTCATATTTCATGGCCTCAAGCCATTTCACGGAATCTGGGCTCATCATGGCTTCCTCATAGTTCGTAGGTTCGTCATGGTCTAGTAACGTGACTTCCAGAACAGGATTACCGTACCACTCTTGTGCGGAACATACTCTGGTTGACCTACCAGGTTCGGTAGTACCTTGATCCGAAGTTTCATGATCATCATCATTAACTTCCTCACTAATTGGTGTAGGTATCACTAGAACTGATTTCTGTGATGAAGTACTTTCCAATTCAGGAGAAGGTACAACTACCTCATCAAGTTCTACTTGTTGGGGAACGCAATAATTTCAAAAAAAATCCTATCCACATGCAAGATCCATCTAGGTGATGCATAGCAACGAGAGGGGAAGAGTGTTGTCCACATAGCCCTCATAGACCGTAAGAGGAAGCGTTATGACAACGCGGTCGATGTAGTCGTACGTCTTCACGATCCAACTGATCCTAGCACCGAAGGTACGGCACCTCCGCGATCTGCACACGTTGAGCTCGACGACGTCCCACGAACTCTAGATCCAGCTAAGTGTCGAGGGAGAGCTTCGTCAGCACGACGACGTGATGACGGTGATGATGAAGTTACCGACGCAGGGCTTTGCCTAAGCACAACAACGATATGACTGAGGTGGAAATCTGTGGAGGGGGGCACCGCACACGGCTAAACAATCAACTTGTGTGTCTATGGGGTGCCCCCCTCCTCGGTATATAAAGGACTGGAGGAGAGGGAGGGCCGTCCCTCTATGGCACGCCCAATGGGGGAGTCCTACTCCCGGTGGGAGTAGGATTCCCCCTTTCCCTTGTTGGAGTAGGAGAGAAGGAAGGGGGAGAGAGAGGGGAGGAAGGGGGTGGCCCCCACCCAATTTGGATTGGGCTTGGGGGGGCGCCCCTCCACCTTGGCCGCCTCCTCCTCTCTCCCACTAAGGCCCATTAAGGCCCATACACTCCCCGGGGGGTTCCAGTAACCCCCCGGTACTCCGGTAAATGCCCGAACTCACCCGGAACCATTGTGATGTCCAAACATAGCCTTCCAATATATCAATATTTATGTCTCGACCATTTCGATACTCCTCGTCATGTCCGTGATCATATCCGGAACTCCGAACTACCTTCGGTACATCAAAACACATAAACTCATAATACCGAGCGTCACCGAACATTAAGCATGTGGACCCTACGGGTTCGAGAACTATGTAGACATGACCGAGACTCGTCTCCGGTCAATAACCAATAGCGGAACTTGGATGCTCATATTGGTTCCTACATATTCTACGAAGATCTTTATCGGTCAAACTGCATAACACCATACGTTGTTCCCTTTGTCATCGGTATGTTACTTGCTCGAGATTAGATCGTCGGTATCTCAATACCTAGTTCAATCTCGTTACCGGCAAGTCTCTTTACTCGTTCCATAATGCAACATCCCGTAACTAACTCATTAGTCACAGTGCTTGCAAGGCTTATAGTGATGTGCATTACCGAGAGGGCCCAGAGATACCTCTCCGATACATGGAGTGACAAATCCTAATCTCGATATATGCCAACTCAACAAACACCATCGGAGACACATGTAGAGCATCTTTATAGTCACCCTGTTACGTTGTCATGTTTGATAGCACACTAAGTGTTCCTTCGGTATTCGGGAGTTGCATAATCTCATAGTCATAGGAACATTTATAAGTCATGGAGAAAGCAATAGCAGTAAACTAAATGATCAAAGTGCTAAGCTAACGGATGGGTCAAGTCAATCACATCATTCTCTAACGGTGTGATCCCGTTCATCAAATGACAACTTGTCACACCCTAGCTAGACCATGCATTAGAGTGTGCATCATGTTTACTTTCATCAGAAATTTGAAATGGGGAAAGCAGAACCCCCAGCACCCCCCCCCCCTGAAATCAACTAGGGTTTACTAAAAATAAAATTCAATGAACTTGAAATGCCCTTCAAAAATGTTCACCCTCTTTGCCTTGGGTTAGAACCTTTGGGAAAATAGGTGCACATTTTTCTAGGTCAATAGAAGGTCACTGATTTAATTCATAAATATTTGAATTTGGGCATTTAAATGCTATTAAATAATTCAAGTGCTCAAATAATTCTAAAAGTAATTGTTTGCTGTTAGGAATAATCCCAATAGGGCTCACAAATATTTTCAGGATTTTAGAAAGTGCCTTGGTATTTTAATTAAAGCCCTAAAGCTACAGAATAATAGAAAAGAAAACAAAATCAAAAAAAGGGGAGAAGAACCTTACCTGGCGCCACCCACCAGGCCCACCTGCCAGCCCAGCCCAGCCGCCGCGCCAGCGAGCAGCTTGGCTTCGCCAGGCAGGCAGGCAGGTGCTCGACGGCGGCACCCGCGCGCGCCACGCAGCAGGCTGCCGTCCTGCTTCCTCCCCTCGCCGCCTCGACCCCCTGGACTGGCTCCACGTCGCCGTCTCGACCCCCTGGACACGCTCACTCGCCCCCTGCCTCTCTCTCTCGCTCCCCTCCGCCATGGCCGACGCTGCTGAGCTCGCGCCACCGTGAAAACCCCGTCCACCGACGTCCCCGTGATGCACCACTGTGTCCATCCTCTCCGCCGTCGTCAACTCCTTCAAGCAGCCAAGCCCCGAGCGCTCACACGCTCTGCAACGACTTCTTCGACCTCGTCTTCACCGAGCCTCGCCGGAGATCCCCTTCGACGTCGCCGCCGCATCGACTCGTCCCCGACCGCGCTGTCTACCTCTTCGTGATCGCCGTGAGCTGCTGCACCTCCCCAACCTCTCCGTTCCCCTTCTCGTGCACCACAGCGAGCACACGAAGCTCACCCGCACCCGCCACTGTGGAGCTCGTCGCCGACGTGTCTCCGGCCAAACTCCGGCCATGCCACTTAGCCTATCATCTTCACTGCATCCCTAGGAGCACAACGCACCTCACCACGCGCCTCGACATGCCCCGTAGCCTCGGGCTCACTTTCGCCCGACTCCGGCGACCGCAAGGCTCGTCGCCGGCGACGTTCCCGGCCACCCCGAGCCCAACCACCACCACCAAACGCCGTGGGTTGTCCCCAGCTACCCGTAGCTGCTCTCCGCGCACCAAATGGTGCCCCGTGGGCGATTTCCGCAGCGCGCCACCGCGTCTGGCCTCGCCGGCGGCTAAACACCGGCAGGCTTTGACCCACTGACCGGGGAGGTTTGACCTGCTGACGTGGGTTGACTTCCCCCCCCCCTCTCTCACTGACATGCGGGCCCCGCCCGGCTAATTACCCTGTTAGTGCTAACTAAATAGATTAGTTAATTAGTATAGTCACTGACTAGTGGGCCCCGCCTGTTAATTAGGCTAACTAAGCATGGTTAGTGCACAGAGACACTGACCAGGGGGCCCCACCAGTCAGGTTTGACCTGGCTGGCGCCTTTGACTTGCTGATGTCACCCTGACGCATTGCTGACGCAATAATTGTTTTTCTGGAATTATTTTTATTAAAAATAGTTCAAACTTCAAAAATTCATAGAAATTCAACCATAACTCCAAATGAGACAAATTATATATGAAAAATTATCAGAAAAATTCAATCTATCCATCTGTAATGGTTTCATGCATGACAAAACAAGTTTACCCTACTGTTTAAGCAGAATAAGGAAATGCCTTATAAATGCAATAATTAATGAGCTAATATTTGAATCTTGGATTCAAATGAGTTCACCCCTTTCTGTTTTAGCTTGCATTAGGCCAAAACACATTCATATTACCATGTCATAGCATGCATCATATTGTTGCATATCATCATGTGTTGATTGAGCTCGGTTGTGTTCTTCGTGGTAGGTTCTGCCTCCGAGGATATTCACGAGTATCCAACTGAAGGGCAGTATCCCGTTACCACTCCATCAGGCAAGCAACCATTGATCATTCCGATACAAACCCATGTTCTCGCTCCTGCTCTTGTTTGCTGCATTAAGACAACACGATTCAAACTGCTGTGTGCTATGGTAGTTGAACCCTTATCCTCTGCATGACCTGTCATTGCCACAGTAACTAGATGAAACCCACTAGCATGTGTAGGAGTTGATTGAGCCATGTTTTGTGATTCCTACCTTGCTATGCCTGCTATGCTTAGAGTGGTGTCAGGTCTGGTTCATCTGGGTGATGGGCTAGAGTGAAATGCTTGTGTCGGTGATATGTGGGATGCGTTGAACATGTTTTGGTAAAGGTATCGATGAGAGGCCATGTAGGAGTACATGGTGGGTTGTTTCATTGAGGCCGTCCCTAGGAACTGAGTTCTGTATGCGTGATTTAAGATTCAGCTACTACCACACATTGGGCCCTGAAATATGACCCCGCTCAACTTACTGACCCCTCTCGCCTCAGTCCAGGAGTTGCAACTAGTTTCTGGTGTTTGTAGGTTAAGTGTTGGCGGCCGTGCGTAGCGCTGACCCTAGGGGTGGGCTATGTTGCGGTAGATACACCGTGGCCGGGTGTACCGAGTCACTCGTTTGGTGTCTCGGGAACCCTCTTCACATTGTTCGGGGCCGTTGAGGACACCCCGGCCGGATTTCCTTACGGATGGAACCCGAATAGGCGATGACCCTGGACTAGAGACTTGTGAGGTTAGTCAGGTCGTGGTCTACACCCACGTCGGTTTTCGCTTGAAGTCTGCCGAGCACATTTCGTGTGCAGACGCTAAGTGGTGGAAACATGTGTGACGAAGTACACCCCTGCAGGGTATAAAACTATTCGAATAGCCGCGTCCGCGGTAAAGGACTACTTGGTTGCCTATACAGTTCATAGACAAGTTAATGGATACTACTAAAAGACTCAAGATAAGTGTGAGTACCGAGGATGGCCCTCTCGCAGGATACGAGGGAGGATCCACGGTGGAGTATTGTGTTGGTGAGTAGTGGACTCGTGTGCGAAAACTATTTTACTAAAAGGTTCCATAGGATAGCTTAGCCAAGAGTCAAAGCTGGCTTGCTGCATAAACCCCACCACCTTCTTGAGAATGAGCATGTATAGTAGGTTCTGATGTAAGACTTGCTGAGTACCTTTGTACTCATGTTTGCTTATTTATTGTTTTCAGACGACAACACTGCCCCCTCTGATGGGTTTTACGTAGACCTTGACGTCGATGAGTGACTAGCCACCCAGGTGGTGATCCAGGCCATGGAGGGCCCATGTAGATAGACAGGCTTCGAGAAGCCTTCTTTCTTTCTAGAGTCTGTACTCAGACTAGTTGCTTCCGCATGTGCTTGTATGACTGTATGACTTGAGTGTCAGGTCGTGTGACCCCTATCTGTATGAATATGTTATGTATGGCTCCCTGGAGCCTTTCAATAAAGTACTTGAGTTGTAGAGTTTTGTTGTGATGCCATGTTGTATGTACTCATATCGGGCATATTGTGTGTATGATTGAAATGCTTGGTATGGGTGGGATCCGACAATCTAGTTGTTTGTCCTTCGCAGCCTTTCTTATGGGGAAATGTAGTCTAGTGTTCCTCGAGCCATAGTAGTCCGCTACAGCCCGGTTCACCGGAGTCCTGCTAGCCCAGCACTACTGTTCAGGACACTTGACTGGCCGGCATGTGTTTCACTTCGTCCCTATGTCTGTCCCTTCGGGGAAATGTCATGCGGTGATCTCCGGAGTCCTGTCTAGCCTGCTACAGCCCGGGATCCCCGGAGTCCTGTTAGCCCAGTGCTACAGCCCGGAATCACTCGTTGATGACCGACATGTTCGATGTGATTCATGTATGCCTGTCTCCATAGGTCTGTGCCGCTTTGGGTTCATGACTAGCCATGTCGGCCCGGGTTCTCGGTCATATGGATGCTAGCGACATTGTCATATACGCGAGCCAAAAGGCGCAAACGGTCCCGGGCCATGGTAAGGCGACACCCGTGGGATATCGTGCGTGAGGCCGCAAAGTGATATGAGGTGTTACCGGCTAGATCGATGTGGCTTAGAATCGGGGTCCTAACACAACTCCTTGTCCATGGCTAGGAAACTTAACCATCTTTGATTAACGAGCTAGTCAAGTAGAGGCATACTAGTGACACTCAGTTTGTCTATGTATTCACACATGTACTAAGTTTCCGGTTAATACAATTCTAGCATGAATAATAAACATTTATCATGATATAAGGAAATATAAATAACCACTTTATTATTGCCTCTAGGGCATATTTCCTTCAGTCTCCCACTTGCACTAGAGTCAATAATCTAGTTCACATCACCATGTGATTTCACACCAATAGTTCACATCTTTATGTGATTATTCACATCTTCATGTGACTAATACCCAAAGGGTTTACTAGAGTCAATAATCTAGTTCACATCGCTATGTGATTAACACCCAAAGAGTGATCATGTTTTGCTTGTGAGAGAAGTTTAGTCTACGGGTCTACAACATTCAAATCCATATGTATTTCGCAAATTTCTATGTCTACAATACTCTGCACAGAGCTACTCTAGCTAATTGCTCCCACTTTCAATATGTATCTAGATAGAGACTTAGAGTGATCTAGATCGGTGTAAAAAGCTTGCATCGACGTAACTCTTTACGATGAACTCTTTTATCACCTCCATAATTGAGAAATATTTCCTTACTCCTCTAAGGATAATTTTGACCGCTGTCCAATGATCTACTGCTAGATCACTATTGTACTCCCTTGCCAAAATCATGCTAAGGTATACAATAGGACTGGTACACAACATAGCATACTTTATAGAACCTATGACTGAGGCATGGGGAATGATTTTTCATTCTCTTTCTATGTTCTGCCGTGGTCGGGTTTTGAGTCTTTACTCAACTTCACACCTTGCAACACAGGCAAGAAATCCTTCTTTGACTGTTCCATTTTGAACTACTTCAAAATCGTGTCAAGGTATGTACTCATTGACAAATCTTATCAAGCGTCTTGATCTATCTCTATAGATCTTGATGCTCAATGTGTAAGCATCTTCATCGAGGTCTTTCATTCAAGCACTCCTTTATGCTTTCCAGAAAATTCTACATCATTTCTGATCAACAATATGTCACTCACATATACTTATCAGAAAGGCTGTAGTGCTCCCACTCACTTTATTGTAAATACAGGCTTCACCGCAAGTCTGTATAAAACTATATGCTTTGATCACACTATCAAAGTGCATATTCCAACTCCAAGAGGCCTGCACCAGTCCATAAATGGATCGCTGGAGCTTGCACACTTTCTTACCATTAGGATTGACAAAACATTCTGGTTGCATCATATACAACTCTTCTTTAATAAATCCATTAAGGAACACAATTTTGACATCCATTTGCCAGATTTCATAAAATGCGGCAACTGCTAACATGATTCAGACAGACTTTTAAGCATCGATACGAGTGAGAAAATCTCATCGTATTCAACACTTTGAACTTGTCGAAAACCTTTTTGCGACAATTCGGGCTTTGTAGATAGTAACACTACTATTAGAGTTTGTCTTCCTCTTGAAGATCCATTTATTCTCAATGGCTCACCGATCATCAGGCAAGTCAATCAAAGACCATACTTTGTTCTTTATACACGGATCCCGTCTCAGATTTCATGGCCTCAAGCCATTTTGCAGAATCTGGGCTCATCGTCGCTTCCTCATAGTTCGTAGGTTCGTCATTGTCTAGTAACATGACTTCCAGAAAGGATTACCGTACCACTCTAGTTCGGACCATACTCTGGTTGACCTACGAGGTTCGGTAGTAACTTGATCTGAAGTTTCATGATCATTATCATGAGCTTCCTCACTAATTGGTGTAGGAATCACTGGAACAGATTTCTGTGATGAACTACTTTCCAATTCGGGAGAAGGTACAATTAACTCATCAAGTTCTACTTTCCTCCCACTCATTTCTTTCGAGAGAAACTCCTTCTCTAGAAAGGATCCACTCTTAGCAACAAAGATCTTGCCTTTCGGATCTATGATAGAAGGTGTACCGAACAGTTTCTTTTGGGTATCCTATGAAGACACACTTCTCCGATTTGGGTTTGAGCCTATCAGGCTGAAACTTTTCACATAAATATCACAACCCCAAACTTTAAGAAACGACAACTTGGGTTTCTTGCCAAACCATAGTTCATACGGTGTCGTCTCAACGGATTTAGATGGTGCCCTTTTTAACATGAATGCAGACGTCTCTAATGCATAACCCCAAAACGATAGTGGTAAATCGGTAAGAGACATCATAGATCGTACCGTATCTAATAAAGTATGGTTACGATGTTCGGACACACCATTATGTTGTGGTGTTCCAGGTAGCGTGAGTTGCGAAACTATTCCATATTGTTTCAAATGAAGACCAAACTCGTAACTCAAATATTTTGTCACCGCGATCAGATTGTAGAAACTTTATTTTCTTGTTATGATGATTTTCCACTTCACTCTGAAATTCTTTGAACTTTTCAAATGTTTCAGACTTATGTTTCATCAAGTAGATATACACATATCTGCTCAAATCATCTATGAAGGCCAGAAAATAATGATACCCACCGCGAGCCTCAACACTCATCGGATCGCATACATCACTATGTATTATTTCCAATAAGTCAGTTGCTCGCTCCATTGTTCCGGAGAACGGAGTCTTAGTCATCTTGCCCATGAGGCATGGTTCGCAAGTATCAAGTGATTCATAACCAAGTGATTCCAAAAGCCCATCAGCATGGAGTTTCTTCATGCGCTTTACACCAATATGACCTAAACGGCAGTGCCACAAATAAGTTGCACTATCATTATTAACTTTGCATCTTTTGGCTTTGATATTATGAATATGTGTATCGCTACGATCGAGATTCAATAAAACATTTATTTTAAGTGTATGACCATAGAAGGTTTTATTCATGTAAACAGAACAACAATTATTCTCTGACTTAAATGAATAATCGTATTGCAATAAACATGATCCAATCATATTATGCTCAACGCAAACACCAAATAACATTTATTTAGGTTCAATACTAATCCCAAAGGTAGAGGGAGTATGCGATGGTGATCTTATCAACCTTGGAATCTCTTCCAACACACATCGTCACTTTGCCCTCAACTAGTCTCTGTTCATTTTGTAACTCCTGTTTCGAGTTACCAATCTTAGCAACTAAATCGGTATCAAATACCTAGGGGTTACTATGAACATTAGTAAAGTACGCATCAATAATCTGTATATCAAATATACCTTTGTTCACTTTGCCATCCTTCTTATCTGCCAAGTTTTTGGGGTAGTTTCGCTTCCAGTGACCATTTCCTTTGCAGTAGAAGCACTTAGTTTTAGGCTTGGATCTACCTTTGGGCTTCTTCATGGGAGTGGCAACTTGCTTGCCATTCTTCTTGAAGTTCCCTTTCTTTCCCTTGCCCTTTTACTTGAAACTAGTGGTCTTGTCAACCATCAACACTTGATGCTTTTCTTGATTTCTACCTTCGCCGATTTCAGCATCGCAAAGAGCTCGGGAATCGTTTTCGTCATCCCTTACATATTATAGTTCATCACGAAGTTCCAGTAACTTGGCGATAGTGACTAGAGAACTCTGTCAATCACTATCTTATCTAGAAGATTAACTCCCACTTGATTCAAGTGATTGTAGTACTCAGACATTCTGAGCACATGCTCACTGATTGAGCTATTCTCCTCCATCTTGTAGGCAAAGTACTTGTCAGAGGTCTCATACCTCTCTACTCGGGCATGAGTCTGAAATACCAATTTCAGCTCTTGGAACATCTTATATGCTCCATGGCGTTCAAAATGTCTTTGAAGTTCCGGTTCTAAGATGTAAAGTATGGCGCACTAAACTATCAAGTAGTCATCATACCGAGCTTTGCCAAACGTTCATAACGTCTGCATCTGCTCCTGCAATAGGTCTGTCACCTAGCGGTGCATCAAGGACATAATTCTTCTATGCAGCAATGAGGATAATCCTCATATCACGGAGCTAGTCCACATCATTTCTACTAACATCTTTCAACATAGTTTTCTCTAGGAACATATCATAAATAAAACAAGGAAGCTATATGCGAGCAATTGATCTACAACATAGATATGCAAATACTATCAGGACTAAGTTCATGATAAATTAAAGTTAAATTAATCATATTAGTTAAGAACTCCCACTTAGATAGACATCCCTCTAATCATCTAAGTGATCACGTGATCCATATCAACTAAACCATGTCCGATCATCACGTGAGATGGAGTAGCTTTCAATGGTGAACATCACTATGTTGATCATATCTACTATATGATTCACGCTCAGCCTTTCGGTCTTAGTGTTCCGAGGCCATATCTGCATATGCTAGGCTCGTCAAGTTTAACCCGAGTATTACCTGTGTGCAAAACTGGCTTGCACCCGTTGTATGTGAACATAGAGCTTATCACACCCGATCATCACATGGTGTCTCGGCACGACGAACTGTCGCAACAGTGCATACTCAGGGACAACACTTATACCTTGAAATTTAGTGAGAGATCATCTTATAATGCTACCACCGTACTAAGCAAAATAAGAAGCATAAAAGATAAACATCACATGTAATCAAAATATGTGACATGATATGGCCATCATCATTTTGTGCCTTTGATCTCCATCTCCAAAGTACCGTCATGATCTCCATCGTCACCGGCATGACACCATGATATCCATCATCTTGATCTTTATCAATGTGTCATCACATGGTCGTCACGCCAACTATTGCTTTTGCAACTATTGCTATCGCATAGCGATAAAGTAAAGCAATTACATGGCGCTTGCATCTTATGCAATAATGAGACAACCATAAGGCTCCTTCCAGTTGCCGATAACTTCAACAAAACATGATCATCTCATACAACAATTTATATCTCATCATGTCTTGACCATATCACATCACAACATGCCCTGCAAAAACAAGTTAGACGTCCTCTACTTTGTTGTTGCAAGTTTTACGTGGCTGCTACGGGCTTAGCAAGAACCGTTCTTACCTACGCATCAAAAACCACAACACAGTATAGTGATTGCTTTTTGATCTTCAGAAAGAACCCTGTTCATTGAATCCGATTCAACTAAAGTTGGAGAAACATACACCCACTAGCCACCTGTGTGCGAAGCACGTTGGTAGAACCAATCTCCTGTAAGCGTATGCGTAATGTCGGTCTGAGCCGCTTCATCCAACAATACCTCTGAATCAAGAATCAACTAGTGACGGCAAGCAATATGTATATACCCACGCCCATAACTCCTTTGTGTTCTACTCGTGCATATAACATCTACGCATAGACCTGGCACGGATGCCACTATTGGGGAACGTAGTAATTTCAAAAAAATCCTACGCACACGCAAGATCCATCTAGGTGATGCATAGCAACGAGAGGGGAAGAGTGTTGCCCACGTACCCTCGTAGACAGTAAGCGGAAGCGTTATGACAACGCAGTTGATGTAGTCGTATGTCTTCATGATCCAACCAATCCTAGCACCGAAGGTACGACACCTCTGCGATCTGCACAAATTTAGCTTGGTGCCGTCCCACGAACTCTAGATCCAGCTGAGTGTTGAGGGAGAGCTTCGTCAACGGTGATGATGAAGTTATCGACGTAGGGCTTCACCTAAGCACTACAATGATATGACCGAGGTGGAAATCTGTGGAGGGGGCACCGCACATGGCTAAACAATCAACTTGTGTGTCTATGGGGTGCCCCCTCCCCCGTATATAAAGGACTGGAGGAGAGGGAGGGCCGGCCCTCTATGGCGCGCCCAAGGGGGGAGTCCTACTCCTGGTGGGAGTAGGATTCCCCCTTTCCCTTGTTGGAGTAGGAGAGAAGGAAGGGGGGAGAGAGGGAAGGAAGGAAGGCCCCCCACCCAATTTGGATTGGGCTTGGGGGGCGCGCCATCCACCTTGGCCGCCTCCTCCTCTCTCCCACTAAGGCCCATTAAGGCCCATACACTCCCCGAGGGGTTCCGGTAACCCCCCGGTACTCCGGTAAATGCCCGAACTCACCCGGAACCATTCCGATGTCCAAACATAGCCTTCTAATATATCTATCTTTATGTCTCGACCATTTCGAGACTCGTTGTCATGTCTATGATCATATCCGGAACTCCTAACTACCTTCGGTACATCAAAACACATTAACTCATAATACCGATCGTCACCGAACGTTAAGCGTGCGGACCCTACGGTTTCGAGAACTATGTAGACATGACCGAGACTCATCTCCGGTCAATAACCAATAGCGGAACCTGGATGCTCATATTGGTTCCTACATATTCTACGAAGATCTTTATCGGTCAAACCGCATAACAACATATGCTGTTCCCTTTGTCATTGGTATGTTACTTGCTCGAGATTCGATCGTCGGTATCTCAATACCTAGTTCAATCTCGTTACCGGCAAGTCTCTTTACTCATTCCATAATGCAACATCCCGTAACTAACTCATTAGTCACACTGCTTGCAAGGCTTATAGTGATGTGCATTACTGAGAGGGCCCAGAGATACCTCTCCGATACACGGTGTGACAAATCCTAATCTCGATCTATGCCAACTCAACAAACACCATCGGAGACACCTGTAGAGCATCTTTATAGTCACCCAGTTACGTTGTGACGTTTGATAGAACACTAAGTGTTCCTCTGGTATTCGGGAGTTGCATAATCTCATAGTCATAGGAACATGTATAAGTCATGGAGAAAGAAATAGCAGTAAACTAAACGATCAAAGTGCTAAGCTAATGGATGGGTCAAGTCAATCACATCATTCTCTAATGATGTGATCCCGTTCATAAAATGACAACTCTTTGTCCATGTCTAGGAAACTTAACCATCTTTGATTAATGAGCTAGTCAAGTAGAGGCATACTAGTGACACTCAGTTTGTCTATGTATTCACACATGTACTAAATTTCCGGTTAATACAATTCTAGCATGAATAATAAACATTTATCATGATATAAGGAAATATAGTAACCACTTTATTATTGCCTCTAGGGCATATTTCCTTCAGTACTTTCCTCCCACTCACTTCTTTCGAGAGAAACTCCTTCTCTAGAAAGGATACATTCTTAGAAACGAATATCTTGCCTTCGGATTAAGGTGTACCCAACAGTTTCCTTTGGGTATTCTATGAAGACGCATTTCTCCAATTTGGGTTCGAGCTTGTCAGGCTGAAGCTTTTTCACATAAGCATCGCAACCTCAAACTTTAAGAAACGACAGCTTAGGTTTCTTGCCAAACTACAATTCATATGGTGTCGTCTCAACGGATTTAGATGGTGCCCAATTTAATGTGAATGCAGCCTTCTCTAAAGCATAACCCCAAAACAATAGTGGTAAATCGGTAAGAGACATCATAGATCGCACCATATCTAATAAAGTATGGTTACGAAATTCGGACACACCATTATGATGTGGTGTTCCAGATGGTGTGAGTTGCAAAACTATTCCACATTGTTTCACATGAAGACCAAACTCGTAACTCAAATATTCACCTTCACTATCAGATCGTAGAAACTTTATTTTCTTGTTACGACGATTTTCTACTTCACTCCAAAATTCTTAGAACTTTTCAAATGTTTCAGACTTATGTTTCATTAAGTAGATATACCCATATCTACTCAAATCATCTGTGAAGGTCAAAAAATAACGATACCCGCCGCGAGCCTCAACACTCATCGGACCGCATACATCAGTATGTATTATTTCCAATAATTCAGTTGCTCGCTCCATTGTTCCGGAGAACGGAGTCTTAGTCCACTTGCCCATGAGGCATGGTTCGCAAGCATCAAGTGATTCCAAAAGCCCATCAACATTGAGTTTCTTCATGCACTTTACACTAATATGACCTAAACAGCAGTGCCACAAATAAGTTGCACTATCATTATTAACTTTGCATCTTTTGGCTTCAATATTATGACTATGTGTATCACTATGATCAGGATTTAACAAAAATAGACACTCAACAAGGGTGCATGACCATAAAAGATATTACTCATATAAATAGAACAACCATTATTCTCTGATTTAAATGAATAACCGTCTCGCATCAAACAAGACCCAGATATAATGTTCATGCTCAACGCTGACACCAAATAACAATTATTCAGATCTAAAACTAATCCCGAAGGTAGATGTAGAGGTAGCGTGTCGACTGCGATCACATCGACCTTGGAACCATTTCCTATGCGCATCATCACCTCGTCCTTAGTCAATCTTCGTTTAATCCATAGCCCATGTTTCGAGTTACAAATATGAGCAACAAAACCAGTATCAAATACTCAGGCGCTACTACGAGCATTAGTAAGGAACACATCAATAACATGTATATCAAATATACCTTTAACTTTGTCATCCTTCTTATCTGCCAAATATTTGGGGCAGTTCCGCTTCCAGTGACCAGGCCCTTTGTAGTAGAAGCACTCAGTTTCAGTCTTAAATCCAAACTTGGGCTTCTTCCCAGGAGCATCAACTTGCTTGCTATTCTTCTTGAAGTTCCCCTTCTTCCCTTTGCCCTTTTTCTTGAAACTAGTGGTATTTTTAACCATCAACACTTGATGCTCCTTCTTGATTTCTACCTCTGCAGCCTTTAGCATTACGAAGAGCTCGAGAATTGTCTTTTCCATCCCTTGCATATTATAGTTCATCACGAAGCCTTTATAGTTTGGTGGAAGTGATTGAAGAACTCTGTCAATTACACTATCAACAGGAAGATTAACTCCCAGCCGAGTCAAGTGGTTATGGTACCCAGACATTCTGAGTATGTTTCGCTGACAAAACTGTTCTCCTCCTTGCAGCTATAGAACTTGTTAGAGACTTCATATCTCTCAACTCAGGCATTTGCTTGAAATATTAACTTTAACTCTTGGAACATCTCATATGCTCCATGACGTTCAAAATGTCTTTGAAGTCCCGATTCTAAGCCGTAAAGCATGGCACACTGAACGATCAAGTAGTCATCAGCTTTAGTCTACCAAACATTCATAACGTCCAAGTCTCTTTACTCGTTTCGTAATGCATCACCCCGTAACTAACTCATTAGTCACATTGCTTGCAAGGCTTATAGTGATGTGCATTACCGAGAGGGCCCAGAGATACCTCTCCGATACTCGCAGCGACAAATCCTAATCTCGATCTATGTCAACCCAACAAACACCTTCGGAGACACTTGTAGTGCATCTTTATAATCACCCAATTACGTTGTGACATTTGATAGCACGCAAGGTGTTCCTTCGGTATTCGGGAGTTGCATAATCTCATAGTCAGAGGAATATGTATAAGTCATGAAGAAAGCAATAGCAATAAAACTTAACGATCATTATGCTAAGCTAATGGATGGGTATTGTCCATCACATCATTTTCTAATGATGTGATCCCGTTCATCAAATGACAACACATGTCTATGGTCAAGAAACTTAACCATATTTGATTAACGAGCTAATCAAGTAGAGGCATACTAGGGACACTCTATTTTGTCTATGTATTCACACATGTACTAAGTTTTCGGTTAATACAATTCTAGCATGAATATTAAAAATTTATCATGATATAAGGAAATATAAATAACAAATTTATTATTGCCTTTAGGGCATATTTCCTTGAGTTTCATGTTTGGGTCGCCGGCTAGTCACACCTACTCCAATGCATTCTTAGCTCTTGGTCTTTTATTTGTTTTTTATTTTTTTGCGAAAGAAATTTCCAATCTATTCATCAATCATGGCAGTACAGAGAACACAAGAGGTAATAAAAATTACAACTAGGTCTATGGACCACCTAGCGACGACTTCAAGCACTGGAGCGAGCCGAAGACGCGCCGCCGTCATCGCCCCTCCATCACCGGAGTCGGGCAAACCTTGTTGTAGTAGACAGTCGGGAAGTCGTAGTGCTAAGACCCCAAAGGACCAGCACACCAAAGCAGCAACCATCGCCGATGAAGAGAGTTGTAGATTGGAAAGATTAAACCTGAAACCACTCGAACGAAGACAAACAAAAACTGGATCCAAATAGATCCACCGAAGATCAGCACCGACCGAATCCCATGAGATCCAACAGAGACACACCTCCACACATCCTCCGACAACGCTATTCGCACCATCGGGACGGGGTAGGACGTGGGAGACATTATTGCTACCGAGGGACATCGCCGCTGCCACGTAGCCACAACCAAGACGTTCAACCTAACAAAAACAAGAATGGGGTCCCTCCCGCCGGCGGCGGGAGGGGGGGGGGGGGGAGATCCTCCACACCTCCACAGGCCAAAGGCCATCGGAGGCGGGGCGGATCCGCGACGGTGCCGGCAAGAGGAGGAAGGAGACTTTTCTTGTGGAGGAGGAAAGACTTTGATAATAGATCTGAATCATTTTCGTAGAAAAGAAGAAGAAGAAAAAAGCTTTGGTAGGCAATGAAAATGTCTCCTCTCACTGAACGCATATTGTCAGAAGGCCTAAAATTTAAAAAATTGCAAGCACATGTGCCAAGTCTAATACCTGAACTGTGATTGGCTGAGAATACCATTATCCTCGTAACAATCCAACCACAAAAAACAAATTGGTTCCCGTGGCCTCCTGCCTTTTTTAATGAAGGATTTTCATAAAGAATATTTGTTCTTAAAGAGAAATGCCGCTGTGGTTTTTGAATAATTGTGTCGTAAATGTGGTGGTTTTATGCAAGCTGCGCTTCAGCCAGCCAGGAGTTCGATCTTGACCGATCCTGATCCACCCACCGCACCTCATCTGCCCACGAATGGCACAGCCAGCCCTCCCTAAATAATCCCCGAAACACTTATTAAGACACTAATCTCGACTATTAGAAAAAGTGGGAGCAGAAAGGGCCAAAACCCCAACCCGAAGATAAACAAGGCAAGCAAAGTATCGGATCCGGACTAATCAAGCCACCCAAATCTGCAGATTAATTCCCCACCCCCCAGCCCCGCCGGCCGCGTCATGCTCCGGCCGTTCCCCTGCCCCCACCGCACGCCCGCCGCCGCCGCCGCCAGCCCGCCCCCCGCCGCCGCGGCCGCAGCCATGGCGCCGTCCTCCTCCCGCTCCCACTCCCACTCCGGCGGCGGGGGCGGCGGCCACGTCTCCCTCTCCCTCTCGCCTTCCTCCTGCAGGCACACCCCCTCCTCGGCCACGCTCGATCTCCTCATCCTCCTGCTCGTGCTCTTCTCCCTCGCCTTCCTCCTCGCCTCCTCGCTCGCCCACGTCTCGCGCTCGCTCTCCCCGCTCCTCGCGTCGCCACCTGCCGCCGCGGCGCTCGCCTCCGCCGCCGCCGCCCTGCCCTACTTCGCTGCCGGCCTCCCCTACGTCGCCGCAGCCGCGGTGCTCGCCACGGCCGCCTTCCTGTCCTGCCGACGCCTCCCTCGCCGCCGCTGCCGCAACCCGCGCTGCCGCGGACTTCGGAAGGCGCTCGAGTTCGATGTCCAGCTCCAGAGCGAGGAGGCCGTGCGGGCTGGCGGGGGGAGCACCGTTGGCGGCGCTGACGCCGCCATGTGGCGCGAGATCGAGACCTTGCCGTGGAAAGGGGGCCAGAGCGGGAACAATCCGGACTACGAGTGCCTTCGCGCAGAGCTCCGCCGGATGGCGCCGCCCAACGGCCGCGCTGTCCTGCTCTTCCGCAACCGCTGTGGCTGCCCGGTGGCCAAGCTCGAGGGCTGGGGCACCCCCAAAAGCAAGCGGCGGAATAAGAAGTGAGAGCCCATTGACCCATTCCCCTTTCCTTGCAACTTCATGAAATAAGTTCAGTTACATGATCTAAACTCCTAACAGTGTCACGATTTCTGTGGGAGCGATGCAGATATATAGGCTACATACATCTTCAATACAAACGATCAATCTTTGATATGTTTCTTTGGGGTTCAACAGGAGTTATACTGTTTCTGTGTGTATGGCCATCTAGTTTTATATGATCTAGGAAGTATGCTGGTTGGAAGTTTTAATCGAGTTAGCATTTTTTCTCCGAAGCTAGTGAATTATGTCATGTCCTCTTTGTGGTTGTTCATCTGCCACTGGGACACAAGTTAAATTTACCTAACTACCATTCTCAGTTGAAGGGGGTGTAAATTTTCATAACCACTTTTATTTTCTATCTGTTGCTTGAGCAGATGCATTTTTCTCATAAAAGATATTTTCCAACTGTAAACTTATTGTCCCTTCTCTGCAAATGTGTTTGGAATTTTGGATAAGTTATGCAAATGTTGAAGAAAAGCATCCATTGTTAATACAATTCAACGCCCTTTGCTCACATCTCATGGCAGATGTTACATATGAAATTAATTAAATTTGATGACCTTTAGTGACATTTATGCTACATTTTCGTTTATGGCTAACGTTAAACATGGGATTAAATGGTGACTGATTCTAATTGTTGCTTGGGGTGGATTATTTTAGATGATTAAGCCTATTTCTAACTAGATAAACTTAAGCTCAGTTTAGGAGCTTGTGGGACTAGCAAGTTAAGAATTTAATGCTTTTGACTTGCCAAGCCAGTCAGAAGAAGAAATTGGGTCACCTAACCAGGTTATCTGTATTATTAGGAAGTGCTTTTGAGAGGATACAGTTTTGGTGTCACTTAACATAATTCACTAACTAGGAGTGCCTCTTCCCTCTTGGGATTGTGGCAGTTGTTTCTGCTAGGCCGAAAAAGTTCCGCATGACGTGATAGTATTTTGTGCCATCTATGGTTTGACTATGTCATTACTAACAACTACCTAACTGTGTCTATCAGTTGCACGGATTGAGTTTGTTCACTCAATTGATCTTTACTGTCTATTTCGTTGTGACACATATTTTTAGCATGTTCTTACTATTTTTAATTGAACCAATTAATGATCAAATTTACTTCCACACAGTTTCTCCTCACTTCTCGCATTGAACACACATCCTTATTTGAAAAATAAAAAACTAAAGAATTTCATATCACATGTTCGGTAGGAAACATGTTTCTAGGATGCCAAGTAGGGAGATATATGATTCTATAGGTGCTCTTCTTAGTTTATCAGTGCGAAAATGCCTCTGTTTGCTTAATAATGATTGGGACGATTGGAAGTATAGGCGCTACCGTCTTGATTCCGGGAGAGGTGATGTTATCATTGGCATTTCCATGTTTCTAGGATGCCAAGTAGGGAGATATATGATTCTATAGGTGCTCTTCTTAGTTTATCAGTGTGAAAATGCCTCCATTTGCTTAATAATGATTGGGACAATTGGAAGTATAGACGCTACCGTCTTGACTCCAGGAGAGGTGATGTTATCATTGGCATTTCTCTTTCTGATTAACATGGTGTGTCAGGGGCACTATGTCGTACAGTGGTTGAGATGGTTCATGTTTAATTACAATTTGTTTGGTTTCTGGGCCTAGAGTACTTCTCTGTTTCTGATCATAACTCACTGCCCACGTGTTCTTAGCTATGTTGTCTGAATAACACTGATACCATGAAAGCATATGCATGGAGAAAAATCCAATACTACAACATGTAACAAATGAACTCCTTGGTCCTTGCCATCTGCTACATGTATCTACACAAAATGATGAGTTGACGAAGTCAATATGATGAACTGCAACCAAGAAGAGAGTTCGCACAACGAAAGCAATAGCAATTCTGCAGATGCGAAGGAAGTAGCAACGTAGAAATGAGTAGTAGTGTGGGAGGAAGTAAATAATAGTTCAACTGCTTACTGCATTATGATAGACCACACTAGCACAACCACTTCACACACAATACGGTTCAGCACTTAAAGTTTAGAGGACCATAAATGTACATAAGGTACCCGGGCAGGACACGATGAATCATGATTCTTAAGTCCAGTTGTTGCTTCTATCTTTGTCATTAATGGTTGAGGAGGTCCAATCTCAGATCTCACCAATCGCTATGCCTCTGTTGCCTCACCATTTTCTTGCACTTGCCTTTGTTGCCTCACCATTTTCTTACACTTGCCTTTGTTGCCTCACCATTTTCTTACACATGCTCTAACCATTGTTCGTCTAGTCAGAGATTTGCTTGCTGAAGGAATCCACGATGACCTTAGAGGACTCAAAAGCTATCTCTTCCAATTCCCCACATTCTTATTAAGCATTGTGCTATTCTCATTTCCTTGAAGGAGATGTACGTTGTGTTCATGTACTAAATCCTTAGCACGTCAAACGTGCTAAGGATTTAGTACATGAACACAACTTACATCTCTTACAAACAGCTTTCCAGGATCACCTCAGAGGACTCAAAAATTATCTCTTACAAACAGCTTTCTTTGTAAAGACACACATGGTAGATGTGGATACTGGACCCCAGAATAACCTGCAAATAACCTTAAATTGTGGTCACCAGAATATGCATTCATTTGGTTTGCACCAAGGGGGCTGTGGTGATTTACTAATTTAACTATCAACAGCTAGTGTAACACTTATTTTTCGTAGAACTGACTATCCTTGTATACTGATTAATTTCTGTATGATAAATTTAGTCAATATACACCTTTTATATGTAGCATGTGGAAATCCTTAATACTGCCCCCAGCTCTTGCATCTTTGCAAGAAAGGGATGCATATGGCTATATTGCATCATGACTTGTTAAGCTAGACACTTCTTTAGTTCAGTTAATATTTGCCAGTGTTCAGTTAGGTTAAGTCTTCTAACCCCTGCTTCACTTGTTTTAATTGGACTTAACCTGAGTACACTGCAGCACTGGAACTTGGATATTGATGCGTTTATTATCGATATATACACCATAGCTTCTGAAAAGAGTTTGAGAAAAAAATTATTTCACATTGTTAATATGTTTTGAAGTACCCGTTGGTTAGGTTTTCTCTCTGTCAAGCATACTTATTTTGCATGGTCTTCCTTGTTTGGGCTACACCTTTTGTTAATGGAAATTTGCTATGCAAATATTTTTGTAGTTAAATCAGATGTTATGAACTGACCCATCTTTTTCCAGAATTGGTTGCCCAATTAATGTTTTTAAGTGTTTCTCAATTAATGTTACTCCTGAGCAATCAGCAATACTGTGACCTGTGAGAGTGCATTCTTGGCTTGGATGCTTATGTATTTCTGTTAATTCTGTTAATGTGTTGGTAATCTTGTCATGTGGTTGTAATATGGGAAGCTTTCTAGGTATCTATCTAGTTAGTTTGTGGACTTTTCACCGATTTCAGTTAAATTTGCCGTCAACTTCAAAATAGGCACTTTCAGTTTCAGCTGGCTGCTACATCCAACATATGAACAATTGATTTCAGAAAGCTACCTTAATGTTTAACAGGTCTCAAGTCACATGTATTTCAGTTTTGCTTTCCCACGAGACTAACTAGTTTCCTGTTTCACTTCTGATCTTTGATGGTCTCAGGGGCACGCAAGGTTCTTCACTGGACGGAGGGGTGCGATAAACAGAAGTCCGTTAAACAGTGCTGCCTAGGCTGCCATGGAATATTTGTTGAATAATACTTCCAATGAAAGATACATCAATTACAAGTGGTTGCACCATAATTGTATTGTTAGACGGGGTTCGCTGAATCTCAACAGAAATACCGATATGAGACAAACATTGCAATAATAATAGACTGTCAAAGAAAGAAAATAAAACGTTGGAGATGTACCAGTATTTGTCATGTTGCCCTTTTGCCTCTTTTCCCTGAATAAATTGCCCCCCAGTGTGTGGATGTTTTTCAGGCCTGTGGTATCAATGTTGAAAAAGAGAAACACTAAGTTAAGATACTGTCATGGCCATGGCAGCGATATGGCTTGATATGTTTATTTCTCGTACCTGTGTATTGCAAATTTGCAATGAGTAGTGCCTTCTTTCCAAAGTAAAATAGAGATCTAGCTCCCATGTGTCGCGCATCTTCAGTTAATTTCCAGTACATGCATTTCTTGCTCATCTCTAACGCCGGGTACATTCGAGTGAACGCTCATCTTCACTTTGTGTGGGTCAATTTACCCACAACGACCCCACATCTATTGAGAAACACAATTATATATTTAGATAGTTTGTAGAGAACTTCTAAATCTATAAGAATCGGAATTTAAAGTAAAAGTAGGTGTGCATTGTCTTGCAGTCCTGGTATATGAAAGCAGGCATACGCTTGCATCGCAAGGTAGGCGAGGAACATAAAGAGTAGTCTCCCCAGCTCGCCTTCCTCTCTTGCTCCCGTCTTTTCGGCCTTAAGTTGTTAGGGCGTGTGTCTTGTGTTTGAGCTGGCAAGAGTTCCTTGATACGTTCTTAGGATTTGGATGCATCAGGAATCCAACAATTACGATTCCGGCGCCGGTGGCAAGTTATAGTAGAATGTTACCAACAGGAAGCCTGTGAAAAGTAGTTGTTGTCTAGGATTGGAGATGGCTCCGGCTGCCCTTGCTGCATTGCAAGTAGTTCCATCACTCTGGTTTACTTTTCTTGGTCTCGTTAGCTAAAGCTTGTACAGCTCAGATCTCAAGGTGCGGACGATCAAAATGGGGATGAGGTTGAATGAAGCTAGATTAAAGGACTAGATAGTAAATCACTTGCCACCCTCCAATGCGATCAAGATAAAGGACATACTCAGTTTGCTAGAACAAAATGGGGATGAGGTTGAATTTTGGCATCAACCGAGTCCAATGGCTGGGTTAGAACAAGCCCTACTCCATTGCTTACACACCTAGCCTTCTGCAAGTACAACACAATGATCACTAGCTAGGAAAACTACGCTCTTTGTCAAGATTAAAACTTCACCGCCCCTTGATCACCATGAGCAAACATTTGAGATAATGAAAACTTCATACCCTTTGTCTCTGCATCATCGATGCAGAATCAAACCGTCATGAGAAAATACGAGCGTCTTTGCTTGTTTCCAGCAATGATTAACTAATCAACTATGGGTTCCATGTTGTGCTGCTAACTGAAGTGCTAACAATGTTCATGTTCTATGAATAACCGATCTATATCTACGATCAAATTAGCCTGAGTTAAACACTATCTAAGATTAAATTAGCATGAGTTAAACACTACCTGAGATTAAATTAGCACGAGTTAAACACTATTTATCACCTTTAACACACACACCGACACCCACAATGACCCCACATCCTTTAAGAAACGCCAATATATTTAGATATTTGTAGAGAACTCTTAAATTTGCGAGGAATCAAAATTAAAAAGAATACATTGTTCATCCCCTTGCATCTATGCTTGCTTTGCCGTCCTCTCCTACTCACATTTCTCAAGCCATCTCTAACAGATCCCGTAAAAACATCACCTATAAAAACAGTATACAGGTCCCCTTAAAACGAATTTGCGACACCGTGAGGAATCAAGCGGAACAGATCCCGTAAACCCGTATCGTAAAAGTTCTTTTTCTCCTCACGCTTCTTCTTTCTCGAGACGCACGCATGGACGAACTCGAACTCCGGTCGGTCAGAACGGCGCCGCTCAGGCCTGCGCTTGCTTTGGTGCCACTCTGGCTCGCTGCCTGCTCCGGCGACGCTCCGGTGATGCTCCGGCGACGATCCGGCCGGCCGCGTGCTCCAGCGATGCTCCAGCCGGCCGCTGCCGAGCTCCTCCACCTGGTTGCTGCTTGAGCGCGGCGTCGCCATGCCCCCTGCTCCGGCGACGTTCCGGCCTGCCGTGTGCTCCGGCGATGCTTTGGCCAGCCGCTGCCGAGCTCCTCTGCCTGCACGCTGCTCGCGCGCAGTGTCACCAGCCTCCTGCTCCGGCGTTGACCGGTTTTACGGGATCCTCAAAAAACGGCTCGAATCCTCCATATATGATGGATGGGTGCTCTAATATACGGGAACCCATAAAGAAAAATACGAGATGTGCTATTTTACAGAATTTGTTCGGTGTGTTTTTTAATATGTACCGTAAATTTAAAGGTTTGACTGTTTTTCTAGGATCTGTTAAAGATGCTCTTAAGACCCATCAGGGACCAGTTCAATTGAGGTATAAGCAAAACGTTTGACATTTGTACAAAGGACTCCTTGTCCTGAGAATTCTGGCATCGATCGAGTCTAAGGGTATCTCCAACGGCAACCCCCAAATTTCCTCACGCATCCGTCCACGACCCCCCCTCCCCCCCGGGGGGACCAGTCCGTGGACACAGATGCGGGAGGGCGCCATCCAACTGTAGCCGCAAAAGATCCGGCCTTCCTCATTTTTTTCAAGTCTACACAATCAAATAGCCGCATGCAAAGGGTACATATGTTCAAATAGCCGCATGCAACACTAGTTCAGATTTTAAAAAGTTCAAATATTACATTCCAACATTGTTGCCTCCTTTCACCGCCCACTGATACTTAATCAGATCTTTCTTCAGCTGCTCGTGAAATGGTCTATGCTGAATTTGTTGATGCATTTGAATAAACTCTTCAAATTTGGTCGGATTCTGGTCCAGAAGTTGGATAGGATCACCCATGTTCTCAAATTCCAGAGCTGCAACATCATCGTCACCCTCATCCTCGACGATCATCTTGTGCATGATCACACAACATGTCATCACCTCCCACAAGGTCTCCGAATCCCATTATTTTGCAGGTCCACGAACAACAGCAAAACGGGTATGAAGAACCCTAAATGCCATCTCCACATCGTTTCTAGCTTCTTCTTGTCTTTGGGCAAAGTGAGCCTTTTTCTGTCCAACTGGGTTTGAGATGGTGCTGACAAAGGTAGACCATGGAGGATAGATACCGTCAACCAGATAGTAGCCCATGTTGTAGTCATGTCCATTGACAGTATTGTGGCAAGGAGAAGCTTTTCTTTCAGTTAGCTTCATAAACAATGACGATCATTGCAGCACATTGATGTCATTGTGAGACCCGGGCATGCCAAAGAAAGCGTGCCAAATCCAAAGATCTTGTGATGCAACTACTTCAAGAATGATGGTGGGCTTCTTAACATGACCCTGATATTGCCCTTGTAAAGCCTTCGGGCAGTTTTTCCATTTCCAATGCATGCAGTCAAGAGATCTAAGCAAACCTGGCCACCCTCTTGCTTCTGAGATTGCTAAGAGCCTCTCGGTGTCTGCCACACTTGGTTCTCTTAGTTACTGAGGTTTCGAACACCTCAACCACGACAATTGCAAACATGACCATGGCATCTTCGCAATGTGCTCTCAGACATCCGTGGGTACTTGTCCCACAAATCAGCAGCCGTGTCATATGCAAGCATCCAGAGTGCGGTCGTGCACTTCTGGAACCAGAGAAGCCAATCGTTCCCATGGTGTCCTTCTTCAGGATGAAGTAGTCATCGTAGGACCGGACGCCACAGTACAAACGATCGAAGACAGTCTTACGCATCCAAAAACGCCGGCGAAAATAGTCAGTGAGTAGTGCATCTGGGGCAAAATAGTCGGCCATTAGTGTCAAATGCTCGCGCGCCCTATTGCGGTTGAGCACTCGATGACTCTTGATCGAGCCCTTAAAATTGAGAACATGTTCCTCCGCACACTCCGCGTCTTTAAGAACCGCCTGCATCATCACCGTCTCATCGGAGTAGTCCTCCTCGTCCGACGAGCCGTCGGACGACTCAACATAATGCTCGTATGTGTACTCCAAATCGGAATCCATTGGTAGAAAGAAGAAGGGACAACTGTTTTCAGCTCTGGCTATTCATCAAACAGTTGCCTGGCATGATGAGAATAACAGTAGAGGATGGTACCTGGCGGGACGGTCTAAGAACAGGGGTTGAACGGAGACAGAGAAGAAGCGGCGGGGAGCCTTGCTGGAGCGCTGAGGTGACGGAGACGCAGAGTTCCGACAGGGGTGTGGCGTGGTGGCCGGGGTGGTGGAGTGGCGGCGAAGGCAAGAGAGAAAGAAGGAAGAAGAGAAAATGAAGAGAATGGAGTCGTGGGGTCCGGGAAGGGTTTTTGATGGGCCCGGGGAGTCGGATTCGTACGTTTCAAGTGCCCTGACTCTCGCAAACCTCCTCTGTTTTTGTCTTCAGTTTGCGAGAGAAATCGCGTCTGGACCACCCCACGGACCGATACGGGCCCGTATTGATGGCTCACGTGGTCCGGACAACGCGGTCTGGACGGTTTGCAGTTCGGTCTTGGAGATTCCCTAGTGGTCGTGTTTAGAACAAGTTACCTAATCCTTAACAGATCTAAGTAATTTTGTCTTACCTTCATTCCAAAATAGATTATAGTCTACCTGGCATGTGCTGCACTCTTTAGCTGGCTTGCCACACTTTTCTATCTACACAATCCACGTATCACAAGTTCAGTTTTATTTTTTTGCCAAATCTTGCCATATTTGGTGGCCATACTTTCTGTGCTCACAATATTTCCAAAGTTAGTGATGGCAAAGCTAGTCATGAACCAAACATGACTATAGTTTAGTTCATTATTACCACTCTGGTGTTCTTTTCTTGGTCTCGTCAATTACTGCTCATACAACTCAGATAAGCAAAACAGAAAGAAAGTATAGGACTTAGTTTTTGTCTACATAAGATGAAATAACATTATCTTCGTCCCAAATTAGTTGTCTTAAATTGTCTAGACACGCATCTAGACAAATCTAAGACATATCTAGTCTAAATAAATTGAAGACAACTAATTTAAGACGAAGGAAATATGTAAACAAATGTAAGACAACTAATTGCGGATGAAGGAGTACTAGAACAAGGACTAGATGGTAAATCACTCGCCAATTTCCATCCTCCAATACAATCCAGATAAAGGATATACTCTAATTTTACACGAAAGACTCTTTGTCATGAGAATTTAGGCATTAACAAAGTCTAATAGCTGGGTTTAGAACAAGTTTTACTCGGTCGCCGCACCTACACACCTAGCCTTCTCAGTGCAAGTATAATTGCACATCGATCAACAAATGTCTACCGGCTAGGAAAACTATGCCCTTTGTCATGAACACTTTAGACCACGGGGACACCATGAGATTTTATCTAATATTATAAACATAGTATTAGGGGGCATCTTCAACACCGCCCCTCAAACCTCCTGCATCCATCCAGGCCGAGCGTTCCGGAACCCGCAAGCCATCTAACAGCACCCCACATCGGTCCATGGACCAGTTCGGACATCCGTTTTCCCGCAAACCAGAGCCAAACCAGGGGGCTTTGCGGGAGTCAAGACACAAACCACGTAGGACTCCGATATTCTAGACCCACCCAAGAATAAGGCGAAGCCCACACATTTGGAGCTGGTCGTAAAATCTCCCCTTCTCAACCCTTTTCCCTCCCATCCCGCTGCTCTCTCCCCCAATTCCAACCTTTTTCACCGCCGTTGCTGCATGGACCTGTATGAAAAGCTACCAGAGATGGCGGTGCTAGAGGATCTGGAGATTGTGCTATCCTAAAAGATCAACTCCGTGACACTAATAAACCACAGACTCAAAGTGAAGGCATAGGTGGCGCCGCTCAAGAGACAGAGGGCCGACAGAGCCGTAGGTGGTGGTCGTGACGGAGGACATGCAGGTGGCGGGCATCGTGCAACGTGAATCCTGGGACGTGGGGCGCTGCTGCCATTGTTGTCCGTGCAGACGCCACCCTGGCCGGAGCAATACAAGGCTTTCTACTTATACACCACCAAATAGCTCGGTAGGTAGTCCTCAACATCCATCGCCGGGCACATACCTTACTGCCTCGATGTCAACACGGCGCCGCTGCTTTTTTCAAAGGATTCAAATATGTTGACCTTGAAGATGAAGGATTTTGGATGACGTTGGAAGGATGATCGTGCAAGTCGTCCGTCTTAAGATGTTAAAGCGCACGAAGGATCATTTGAAGAGGGCGAAGAAGGAGGCGGCCGAGAAGGTGGCTCCGACAGAGTGAGCATGGAGGCCGGTTTGGCAGGAAAAAAACCTATTTTATGCACAAATTGCTAGACTGTTATTCTTTTGTGATCGGGCATGTAAAAACTATGCATGCTTGCCTCTTTTTTGGTTGTGATCGGGTGCTATGTGATCAAGCACGCGCTATGTGACCGAACGCATTTGAATTTAAGTTTGATCAAACCTGGGCGAACATTGAAGGGACAACTTTGAATGGTCGGATCCCGCATCACTGTCCATGGACCGGTCCCCATCGGTCAGCGGACGGATATGGTGTCTGGTCTAGGGGTAAGCTTTAAAGATGCCCTTACCCACTCTCTGCATGATCGATGCACAACCAAATTGACATGAGTAAATATGAGCTTGTTTGCAGAGAAACTCGAATGCTTAATTAATTAGTCAACTATGTGATTTGTGCTGCTAATCGGCCATGTTCATTCTGTATTGAACAACTGATCAAAATATGATTAAATTAGAATGGGTTAAACACTATTATCACCCCCAAAAATACATTTTGAGGACACCAGTACATTAGATCAAGAATTGGAGTATATAAAATTAACATTTTTTGTTTCTTCTTAATTTAACTAAAAAGTTGTTCCCGCGCTTCTGTTAAAACACTAGGCACATTTTGGAACACATTCTTCAGTCTTGACTATGTTAATGTTGTGAGGTAAGTTTGCCCACAATGACCCCACATCCTTTAGGGCTTGTTCGGTTGCAAGGGGTTTGAAGGGGATCATAGTGGATTGGAGATGATTAATGCCCAATTCTTTTCGCACAGGATTCTGCAGAATTAAGATTCTAGAAAATTCTCCCAGAATCTACTTCCCCTAGAATCTAATACCGAGTTCTTTTCTAAGATTGTATTTTGAGATTCTAGAAAGAGTTGTGTGCTAAAATGTCTGTATCACCCTTCGAGAGAAATCATTTGATGAATTGTTAACACTTCGTTGTTTCAAACAGGATCTACCATTACCATTTAAGGTTCTCATGTTAGCATTTAACAACAACATTCATCAATCTAACAACATCATTCATACAGTAGCAAATATTTACATTACCAATAGCACCAGTAAACAATAGCATTGACAGAAAAAAAATCTATCTAGCAACATCCATTTATCAAATTGATACATCCATTCATCCATCTTTGCAACAAATTTGTCAACCTATCCAATTTAGCTAAAAGAAGAAGAAGAACATAGAGTTTAGAGAGATAGGATGGCACATGATGGCTGCATGGGAGACAGCCAACAGTTTTTGCCTCGAAGCGAAGGAGTGGTCGCCGTCCAGCTGCAGATGGGCACTACGGCTGCGGCTGCGGGATGGAGGCGGCATGGGCAGCCGGCGCAGAGGGGTGCGGCGGCGCCTTCCTATTGTCCCCGCTGCAGAGGGCCGTGAAGGACGGCTGGGCTGTAGCGGGAGTGGGTACCGGCGATGACGAGGACCAATCCAGCGGCGGCGAGTACCGGGATGGCGACGGCGAGGTCAGGGGCGGTGAGGCGGGGCCGACGGCGGTGCTGGAACGCTAGCATGCGGCCCTGCTCGAGGTAAGCGGGGAGGTAAGCGATGCGAACAGGCATCGACAGGGGCTCGTTCTCTGTGTATCGACTGTGGCTGGCTCGGTGGCAGTTTGGCCGTAATAACCAGCTGCAATAGGGGTACTCTATTAAATCCAAACGTTTTCTTTGGTGGGACTTGCCAGAATCCTGAGATTGTGGGAGAAACCAGGTATTTTGAGATTTTGGGATTGCACTAGGATTCCGGAGAATCCTGTTGAGATTTTGGAAGTTCAATCTAGTTCTTTTCGCTTGGAATTTTCGGGACCAAGATTCTCCATAATCTGCTCAAAAGAACTGGGCCTAAATCCCCCACAAATAAAATTTCCCCTCGATCCCCTCCAAGCCTCTCCAATCCAAGAGAGTTTCAACAAATAAGGCCTTAAGAAACACCATCATGTATGTAGGTATTTAACTCTGAAGTTTGTGAAGAATCAGAACTTAAAGTAGAAGGCAATGTGTATTGCCTTGGTTATAACTTATTTCTACCTATAAACCTTGATGGGCCACCCGCCCATAGATGCCATCTGTGCGCGCAAGAGCTTGCTGCCTCTTCAATTGAATTATTGTGTTTGGCTTTACCTTTGTGTTAGCTGCTCAGTCCTCCATTGCTGATGCACTCGTGTATCCGAGTTGGCGGTGTATGACTGATGGGTCCTTTCTTGTGTGGAGCCATGCGCCAGTGGGTATGTTCGGCATGCGCGTGGTGAGTGTTTCGTTGGTCATTGCCTACCTCCTGTTCTACCGGGGATGCATTCACGGGGATTGGCTAGGGTGAACAGCGGTCGTGCCAATTGGCTCGTTTCTGCACCGTCAAGAGTGAGTTGGGGTGGCAATCCGTCGTTTTACTCGCCTATGCCTATACTTTCCTTTGACAGTGGTCTCGGTTCCATCTGGGCATGTGATGCATCCTGATGGGCATGGGAGGGGGCGCATTGAAGGAAATATGCCCTAGAGGCAATAATAAAGTTATTATTTATTTCCTTATTTCATGATAAATGTTTATTATTCATGCTAGAATTGTATTAACCGGAAACATAATACATGTGTGAATACATAGGCAAACAGAGTGTCACTAGTATGCCTCTACTTGACTAGCTCATTAATCAAAGATGGTTATGTTTCCTAACCATATACAAAGAGTTGTTATTTGATTAATGGGATCACATCATTAGATGAATGATCTGATTGACATGACCCATTCCGTTAGCTTAGCACTTGATCGTTTAGTATGTTGCTATTGCTTTCTTCATGACTTATACATGTTCCTATGACTATGAGATTATGCAACTCCCATTTACCGAGGAACACTTTGTGTGCTACCAAATGTCACAACGTAACTGGGTGATTATAAAGGAGCTCTACAGGTGTCTCTGAAGGTACATGTTGGGTTGGCGTATTTCGAGATTAGGATTTGTCACTCCGATTGTCGGAGAGGTATCTCTGGGCCCACTCGGTAATGCACATCACTATAAGCCTTGCAAGCATTGCAACTAATGAGTTAGTTGCAGGATGATGTATTACGGAATGAGTAAAGAGACTTGCCGGTAACGAGATTGAACTAGGTATTGAGATACCGACGATCGAATCTCGGGCAAGTAACATACCGATGACAAAGGGAACAACGTATGTTGTTATGCGATCTGACCGATAAAGATCTTCGTAGAATATGTAGGAGCCAATATGGGCATCCAGGTCCCGCTATTGGTTATTGACAAGAGAGGTGTCTTGGTCATGTCTACATAGTTCTCGAACCCGTAGGGTCCGCACACTTAACGTTCGTTGACGATATAGTACTATGAGTTATGTATGTTGGTGACCGAATGTTGTTCGGAGTCCCAGATGAGATCACGGACATGACGAGGAGCTCCGGAATGGTCCGGAGGTAAAGATTCATATATTGGATGATATGGTTAGGCCAAGGGGTCAAGCCCACATGGCTATAAGTCGGTGCAAAAGGAGTTTTGCGGAGGCCAGGGGGCCAAACGCCGGGGACCCTGGCGTCTGGCCCTGGGCCAGACGCCGAGGCCCATGGCGTCTGGGCCAGACGCCGAGGCCCATGGCGTCTGGGCCAGACGCCAAGGTTTGTGGCGTTTGGTCCTGGAGTCTGAGTGGGACTCTTGCCTTTCGGGCAAAACCGACTTTGAGGAGGCTTTTGCTCCAAGTTTCGACCCCAGGGCTCAACATATAAATAGAGGGGCAGGGCTAGCACCAAAGAGACATCAAGAAACACCAAGCCGTGTGCCGGCAACCCCGTCTCCTCTTGTTTATCCTCCGTCATAGTTTTCGTAGTGCTTAGGCGAAGCCCTGCGAAGATTGTTCTTCACCAACACCGTCACCACGCCGTCGTGCTGCCGGAACTCATCTACTACTTCGCCCCTCTCGCTGGATCGAGAAGGCGAGGACGTCATCGAGCTGTACGTGTGCAGAACTCGGAGGTGCCGTGCTTTCGGTGCTTGGATCGGTCGGATCGTGAAGACGTACGACTACATCAACCGCGTTGATATAATGCTTCCGCTTTCGGTCTACGAGGGTACGTAGACAATACTCTCCACTCTCGTTGCTATGCATCACCATGATCTTGCGTGTGCGTAGGAAAATTTTGAAATTACTACGTTCCCCAACAGTGGCATCCGAGCCTAGGTTTTATGGTTTGATGTTATATGCACGAGTAGAACACAAGTGAGTTGTGGGCGATATAAGTCATACTGCCTACCAGCATGTCATACTTTGGTTCGGCGGTATTGTTGGATGAAGCGGCCCGGACCGACATTACGCGTACGCTTACGCGAGACCGGTTCTCCCGACGTGCTTTGCACAAAGGTGGCTTGCGGGTGACTGTTTCTCCAACTTTAGTTGAACCGAGTGTGGCTATGCCCGGTCCTTGCGAAGGTTAAAACGGCATCAACTTGACAAACTATCATTGTAGTTTTGATGCGTAGGTAAGATTGGTTCTTGCTTAAGCCCGTAGCAGCCACGTAAAACATGCAACAACAAAGTAGAGGACGTCTAACTTGTTTTTGCAGGGCATGTTGTGATGTGATATGGTCAAGACATGATGCTAAATTTTATTGTATGAGATGATCATGTTTTGTAACCAAGTTATCGGCAACTGGCAGGAGCCATATGGTTGTCTCTTTATTGTATGCAATGCAATCACGCTGTAATGCTTTACTTTATCACTAAGCAGTAGCGATAGTCGTGGAAGCATAAGATTGGCAAGACGACAACGATGCTACGATGGAGATCAAGGTGTCGCGCCGGTGACGATGGTGATCATGACGGTGCTTCGGAGATGGAGATCACAAGCACAAGATGATGATGGCCATATCATATCACTTATATTGATTGCATGTGATGTTTATCTTTTATGCATCTTATCTTGCTTTGATTGACGGTAGCATTATAAGATGATCTCTTACTAAATTATCAAGAAGTGTTCTCCCTGAGTATGCACCGTTGCCAAAGTTCGTCATACCCAGACACCACGTGATGATCGGGTGTGATAAGCTCTATGTCCATCTACAACGGGTGCAAGCCAGTTTTGCACACGCAGAATACTCAGGTTAAACTTGACGAGCCTAGCATATGCAGATATGGCCTCGGAACACGGAGACCAAAAGGTCGAGCATGAATCATATAGTAGATATGATCAACATAATGATGTTCACCATTGAAAACTAATCCATTTCACGTGATGATCGGTTATGGTTTAGTTGATTTGGATCACGTGATCACTTAGAGGATTAGAGGGATGTATATCTAAGTGGGAGTTCTTAAGTAATATGATTAATTGAACTTAAATTTATCATGAACTTAGTCCTGGTAGTATTAGCATATCTATGTTGTAGATCAATAGCTCGCGTTGTTGCTTCCCTATGTTTGTTTTGATATGTTCCTAGAGAAAAACTATGTTGAAAGATGTTAGTAGCAATGATGCGGATTGGATTCGTGATCTGAGGTTTATCCTCATTGCTGCACAGAGGAATTATGTCCTTGATGCACCACTAGGTGACAGACCTATTGCAGGAGCAAATGCTGACGTTATGAACGTTTGGCTAGCTCAATATGATGACTACTTGATAGTTTAGTGCACCATGCTTAACGGCTTAGAGTCGGGACTTCAAAGACTTCTTGAACGTCATGGATCATATGAGATATTCCAGGAGTTGAAGTTAATATTTCAAGCAAATACCCGAGTTGAGAGATATGAAGTCTCCAACAAGTTCTATAGCTAAAAGATGGAGGAGAATCGCTCAACTAGTGAGCATGTGCTCAGATTGTCTGGGTACTACAATTGCTTGAATCAAGTGGGAGTTAATCTTCCAGATAAGATAGTGATTGACAGAATTCTCTAGTCACCATCACCAAGTTAATAGAACTTCGTGATGAACTATAGTATGCAAGGGATGACGAAAACGACTCCCGAGCTTTTCATGATGATGAAATCGATGAAGGTAGAAATCAAGAAAGAGCATCAAGAGTTGATGGTTGACAAGATCACTAGTTTCAAGAAAAGGGCAAAAGGAAAAAGGGGAACTTGAAGAAGAACAGCAAGCAAGTTGCTGCTCAAGTGAAGAAGCCCAAGTCTGGTCCTAAGCCCGAGACTAAGTGCTTCTACTGCAAAGGGACTGGTCACTGGAAGCGGAACCACCCCAAGTGATTGGCGGATAAGAAGGATGGCAAAGTGAACATAAGTATATTTGATATACATGTTATTTATGTGTACTTTACTAGTGTTTATAGCAACCCCTCAGTATTTGATGCTAGTTCAGTTGCTGATTAGTAACTCGAAACGGGAGTTGCAGAATAAACAGAGGCTAGTTAAGGATGAAGTGACGATGTGTGTTGGAAGTAGTTCCAAGATTGATATGATCATCATCGCACACTTCCTATAATTTCGGGATTAGTGTTGAACCTAAATAAGTGTTATTTGGTATTTGCGTTGAGCATGAATATGATTTGATCATGTTTATTGTAATACGGTTATTCATTTAAGTAAGAGAATAAATTGTTGTTCTGCTTACATGAATAAAACCTTATATGGTTACACACCCAATGAAAATAGTTCGTTGGATCTCGATCGTAGTGATACACATAATCATAATATTGAAACCAAAAGATGCAAAGTTAATAATGATAGTGCAACTTATTTGTGTCACTGCCATTTTAGGTCATATTGGTGTAAAGCGCATGAAGAAACTCCATGTTGATGGGCTTTTGGAATCACTTGATTATGAATCAGTTGATGCTTGCGAACCATGCCTTATGGGCAAGATGACTAAGACTCTGTTCTTCGGAACAATGGAGCGAGCAACAGATTTGTTGGAAATCATACATACTGATGTATGTGGTCTGATGAATATTGAGGCTCGCGACAGGTATCATTATTTTTTGATCTTCACAGATGATTTGAGCAGATATGAGTATATCTACTTGATGAAACATAAGTCTGAAACATTTGAAAAGTTCAAAGAATTTCAGAGTGAAGTGAAAAATCATCGTAACAAGAAAATAAAGTTTCTACGATTTGATCGTAGAGAAGAGTATTTGAGTTACGAGTTTGGCCTTCAGTTAAAAACAATGTGAAATAGTTTCACAAATTCATGCCACCTGGAACACTACAGCATTATGGTGTGTCCGAACATCATAACCGTACTTTATTGGACATAGTGCAATCTATGATGTTTCTTACCGGTTTACCACTATCGTTTTGGGGTTATGCATTAAAGACAGCTGCATTCACGTTTAAAAGGGCACCATCTAAGTCCGTTGAGACGACACAATCTGAACTATGGTTTGGCAAGAAACCAAAGTTGTCGTTTCTTAAAGTTTGGGATTGTGATGCTTATATGAAAAAGTGAGTGGGAGCACTACAGCATTTCTGATAAGTATATGTGAATGACATATTGTTGATCGGAAATAATGTAGAATTATTCTGCAAAGCATAAAGGAGTGTCTGAAAGGAGTTTTTCAAAGAAAAGACCTCGGTGAAGCTGCTTACATATTAAGCATCAAGATCTATAGAGATATATCAAGACACTTGATAAGATTTTTCAATAAGTACATACCTTGACAAGATTTTGAAGTAGTTCAAAATGGAACAGTCAAAGAAAGAGTTCTTGCTTGTGTTACAAGGTGTGAAGTTGAGTAAGACTCAAAACCCGACCACGGCAGAAGATAGAAAGAGAATGAAAGTCATTCCTTATGCCTTGGCCATAGGTTCTATAAAGTATGCCATGCTGTGTACCAGATCTATTGTATACCCTACACTGATTTTGGCAAGGGAATACAATAGTGATCTAGGAGTAGATCACTGGACAGCGGTCAAAATTATCCTTAGTGGAATAAGGATATGTTTCTCAATTATGGAGGTGACAAAAGGTTCGTCGTAAAAGGTTATGTCGATGCAAGTTTTGACACTAATCTAGATGACTCTAAGTCTCAATCTAGATACATATTGAAAGTGGGAGCAATTAGCTAGAGTAGCTCCGTGTAGAGCATTGTAGACATAGAACTTGCAAAATACTTACGGATCTGAATGTGACAGACCCATTGACTAAAATCATCTCACAAGCAAAACATGATCACACCTTAGTACTCTTTGGGTGTTAATCACATAGATATGTGAACTAGATTACTGACTCTAGTAAACCCTTTGAGTGTTGGTCACATGACGATGTGAACTATGGGTGTTAATCACATGGTGATGTGAACTATTGCTATTAAATCACATGGCGATGTGAACTAGATTATTGACTCTAGTGCAAGTGGGAGACTGAAGGAAATATGCCCTAGAGGCAATAATAAAGTTATTATTTATTTCCTTATTTCATGATAAATGTTTATTATTCATGCTAGAATTGTATTAACCGGAAACATAATACATGTGTGAATACATAGACAAACAGAGTGTCACTAGTATGCCTCTACTTGACTAGCTCATTAATCAAAGATGGTTATGTTTCCTAACCATAGACAAAGAGTTGTTATTTGATTAATGGGATGACATCATTAGATGAATGATCTGATTGACATGACCCATTCCGTTAGCTTAGCACTTGATCGTTTAGTATGTTGCTATTGCTTTCTTCATGACTTATACATGTTCCTATGACTATGAGATTATGCAACTCCCGTTTACCGGAGGAACACTTTGTGTGCTACCAGACGTCACAACATAACTGGGTGATTATAAAGGAGCTCTACAGGTGTCTCCGAAGGTACATGTTGGGTTGGCGTATTTCGAGATTAGGATTTGTCACTCCGATTGTCGGAGAGGTATCTCTGGGCCCACTCGGTAATGCACATCACTATAAGCCTTGCAAGCATTGCAACTAATGAGTTAGTTGCGGGATGATGTATTACGGAACGAGTAAAGAGACTTGCTGGTAATGAGATTGAACTAGGTATTGAGATACCGACGATCGAATCTCGGGCAAGTAACATACCGATGACAAAGGGAACAACGTATGTTGTTATGCGGTCTGACCGATAAAGATCTTCATAGAATATGTAGGAGCCAATATGGGCATCCAGGTCCCGCTATTGGTTATTGACAAGAGAGGTGTCTCGGTCATGTCTACATAGTTCTCGAACCCGAAGGGTCCGCACACTTAACGTTCGTTGATGATATAGTACTATGAGTTATGTATGTTGGTGACCGAATGTTGTTCGGAGTCCCGGATGAGATCACGGACATGACGAGGAGCTCCGGAATGGTCTGGAGGTAAAGATTCATATATTGGATGATATGGTTAGGCCAAGGGGTCAAGCCCACAGGGCTATAAGTCGGTGCAAAAGGAGTTTTGCGGAGGCCAGGGGGCTAAACGCCGGAGACCCTGGCGTCTGGCCCTGAGCCAGACGCCGAGGCCATGGCGTCTGGGCCAGACGCCAAGGTTTGTGGCGTTTGGTCCTGGAGTCCGAGTGGGACTCTTGCCTTTTGGGCAAAACCGACTTTGAGGAGGCTTTTGCTCCAAGTTTCGACCCCAGGGCTCAACATATAAATAGAGGGGCAGGGCTAGCACCAAAGAGACATCAAGAAACACCAAGCCGTGTGCCGGCAACCCCGTCTCCTCTAGTTTATCCTCCGTCATAGTTTTCGTAGTGCTTAGGCGAAGCCCTGCGAAGATTGTTCTTCACCAACACCGTCACCACGCCGTCGTGCTACCGGAACTCATCTACTACTTCGCCCCTCTCGCTGGATCGAGAAGGCGAGGATGTCACCAAGCCGTATGTGTGCAGAACTCGGAGGTGCCGTGCTTTTGGTGCTTGGATCGGTCGGATCATGAAGACGTATGACTACATCAACCGCGTTGATATAACGCTTCCGCTTTCGGTCTACGAGGGTACGTAGACAATACTCTCCCCTCTCGTTGCTATGCATCACCATGATCTTGCGTGTGCGTAGGAAAATTTTGAAATTACTACGTTCCCCAACACGCATCTGTGTGGATTTACTTGATTGACAGTCCTGTGGGGATTGGCTCGTTTGGGCTTAGGAGTCGAGTCATCCTGCTCTACTCTCTTTGTCTAGTACCCTGCTTTTGGTGCTAGTCCTGGTTGATGTTTGGGCCCATGGTGCATCTGCTGGGTGTGGGAGGGGTATCTTTCCCGTTGGATAAACCGGCACTCCTCGCAAGCCAGGGTTGCAACCGTTCAGTAAAAGGGACTGCCGTGGTAGGTGGCCTTTTCATGTATCTAGGTACTTTCCTTTTGTTTTCGTCGTTTCACTTGGGCCCTTCATGGTGTCATCTCTCCTATCGATTTAGGGGGATGAATGCGTGGGTTCTTTGTGAAGGAAATATGCCCTAGAGGCAACAATAAAGTTGTTATTTTATATTTCCTTATATCATGATAAATGTTTATTATTCATGCTAGAATTGTATTAACCGGAAACTTGATACATGTGTGGATACATAGACAAAACACCGTGTCCCTAGTAAGCCTGTACTAGACTAGCTCGTTAATCAAAGATGGTTAAGTTTCCTAACCATAGACATGTGTTGTCATTTGATGAATGGGATCACATCATTAGGAGAATGATGTGATGGACAAGACCCATCCATTAGATTAGCATGTTGATGGTTCAGTTTTTATTGCTATTGCTTTCTTCATGTCAAATACACATTCCTTCGACTATGAGATTATGCAACTCCCGATACCGGAGGAATACCTTGTGTGCTATCAAATGTCACAACGTAACTGGGTGGTTATAAAGATTCTCTATAGGTATCTCTAAAGGTGTTTGTTGGGTTGGCATAGATCGAGATTAGGATTTGTCACTCCGAGTATTGGAGAGGTATCTCTGGGCCCTCTCAGTAATGCACATCATAATAAGCCTTGCAAGCAATGCGACTAATGAGTTAGTTGCGGGGTGATGTATTATGGAACGAGTAAAGAGACTTGCTGGTAACGAGATTGAACTAGGTATGAAGATACCGACGATCGAATCTCGGGCAAGTAACATACCAATGACAAAGGGAATAACGTATGTTGTTATTGCGGTACGACTGATAAAGATCTTCGTAGAATACGTGGGAACCAATATGAGCATCTAGGTTCCACTGTTGGTTATTGACCAGAGAGGTGTCTCGGTCATGTCTACATAGTTCTCGAACCCGTAGGGTCCGCACGCTTAATGTTCGATGACGATTTTGTACTATATGAGTTATGTGATTTGGTGACTGAATGTCGTTCGGAGTCCCAGATGAGATCACGGACATGACGAGGAGTCTCGAAATGGTCGAGAGGTAAAGATTCATATACATGAAGATGATATTCAGACACCAGAAGTGTTTTGGGGGTACCGGGTACATATTGGGTCACCGGAAGGGGTTCCGGGCATCCCCACGACAACTACATGGGCCTAATTGGCCAAGAAGGGGACAGACCAGCCCCTAAGGGGCTGGTGCGCGCCATGTAGGCCAATTAGGAGGGGAAGGAAAGAGGAGAAGAGGAAAGGAAGGGGAGGGATTCGGCCTCCCCCTTCCTTCCCTCCTCCCTCCTCCTTCCTTCCCCCGCTGGAAGATATGGTAAGGGGAGAGGCCGAATTGGGAGGCAACCAAGTAGGATTCCTCCTACTTGGGGCGCCCCCTTGACTGCCTCTCCTCCCCTCCAACCTATATATATATATGTGGGGGGGGGGCACCGCTAGAACACAGATCAACAGTTGTTAGCCGTGTGCGGCGCCCCCCTCCACAGTTTACGCCTCCGGTCATATTCACGTAGTGCTTAGGCGAAGCCCTAAGAGGATCACTTCACCATCACCGTCACCACGCCATCGTACTGACAGAACTCTCCCTCGACACTTTGTTGGATCAAGAGTTCGAGGGACATCATCGAGCTGAACGTGTCACTACTAGGGAAAACCTTATATACAGAATCTTAGCAGCAGCGCGGGCCAGGAAGAGGCGCTACTGCTAATTAGCAGCAGCGCGGGACACAAACACGCGCTACTGCTAACGACTTAGTAGTAGCACGGCTCGATAGAACCATGCTGCTATTAAAGTTGACCGACCATTCTCGCCACCCTAGTTTAGAAGTAGTGCGCCCGAGCTAACCGCGCTACTGCTAAAGTAATAATAGTAGCGTGGTTTTTTTGCATGAGGCTACTGCTAATTTTGAAACTGGCCACATGGCGGGCCCCGCTTAGCAGTAGCGCGTGTGCCAGAAGCGCGCTGCTGCTATCTTATTAGCAGTAGCGCGTTTCACGCCCAGCGCCACTGCTAAGCCGCACCATACCACCTTTTCCCTCCCCTCCCCCTCCCCCATCCTCTCTTCCTCACTTTCCCCTAGCTCCCACCTCCTCTCTCCCTCACTTTGCTTCTTCCTCACTACTTCTCCCCCCATTACTCTCCTTCTTCTACCTACCTTTCTCTCTTTATCACTCCTAGCTAACTACACCACCTCCATTAATGCATCTCCTTTCTCTTTTTCCTTCCCCCTCCACTAGTCGAAGTTGTCTCTTCCCAAACTAGCTAGCTAGGTAGATGTAGCATTTAGTGAAGTGACTTATGTACCCCCTAACTAGATCTAGCCTTGTCAAGAAGAGCTTTGTCCACTTTTGATCTCCCTACTACATCATCATCTCACCGTGCTCGATCTCGAGATAGATGATTAGAAATTTATGCTTTTGCAAGAATGGAACTATGTGTATGTGTGTGCGATATGACATAATCGGGTGATATGATGGCAATTGTGTGTGTGGCATGAGTTGACGCCAAATTGTGCTTGTGAGTTGCCTATGTTTTGCCAAAATGTTGATTTATTTCCGTTTCGGCGAATTCCGGGCAAACTCTATATGCCGAATTTTTGTATGACTTTGATGCATGCACACATTTTTATAATCAATTTTTTTTATTATTACCGTGCAGGCGTTCATGATGGTTAGTGGAATGATGGTGGACAGGTGGTTGCGGTCGGCGGCGCAGGACATGAAAGAAAATAACCTAACAGAGGTTTCATGTCCGTGTCGGAGATGCAAAGGACAAGTTTGGCTCGACCCCTATGATGATGGCCGTGTCAAAGCACACCTGCTCATGACTGGTTTCATGGATGGCTATACTCGATGGATAATTGGAGATGAGGATGATGATGTTGAGGATGCCGACGGGGCAAGCAATGACGACACGGGCCAAGACGAAGAGATGACCAATAATGGCAGTGGGGAAGAGGCCGGACATGGCGGCGGAGAAGGGGCCGTACATGGCGGCGAAGAAGGGGCCGGACATGGCGGCGTAGAAGGGGCCGGACATGGTGGCGAAGAGAACGTGGACTCCACACCGCAGAGTTCGTCGGTACTAAGTTCAATGGTGTGAGACCTTCATGTTCAAGCACTGCTTCGCAAGGAGACTGATGTCGGCTAGGACTACGTCAGTATTTCCCCAAAGAGGAAGGGATGATGTAGCATAGCGATGGTAGGTATTTCCCTCAGTGACGAAACCAATGTTATCGAACCAGTAGAGAACCAAGCAACACAACGTAAATAGCACCTGCACACAAATAACAACCACTCGCAACCCGACGTGTTAAAGGGGTTGTCAATCCCCTTCGGGTAACGGTGCCATAAATTGTTGCGTGGACGGGAGAAAGTTGTAATAGATTGAATAAATAGATTGCTGTCGGTGGGAACGACACCTATGGGATCATAAGAATCCCTACTGTGGTTAGCGGGGTGCGAGGTCATGAGAAGAGCGGATCAAACAGATAGCACACGGTTCGTTTATCCAGGTTTGGGCCATGAGGATGCATAAAACCCTACTCCTGCTTTGGTGGATTGTATATCTGTGTTCTTGAGCTAGCTATGGGCCGTGAGGAGCTCCAAAAAGCCGAATCACCGTCCTGGTCACCTCGGGCCTCCTTTTATAGAAAAAGGGGTTGCCACAGTGGCACACAGGAGGTGGAAAGGGTACAGTGATGGGAGGTTATCCCTCGCATTACATGACAAGGCGCATTTAATGCGTCTTGCCTAGGTGTCCTTGCTTTATCGGGGACGGGGGAGAGATCTGTCTCGTCCGTCGCCACTCCTTCTTGTGTCGACACACGCCCTGGCCAGCAATGCCTGAGATGCCATGTAGGTAGGCAGGCAGCTGAGGTGGCCCAATGGTGTGTCCTCACGAAGATCTGCATGCCGCCACGCAGGTGCCTACCCAGCTGGTTGGGTCGGCAGCTGCATGCGAACGGCAGTGGAGGTTTAGTCGGCGCGGGCCTGGTGGTGGTCCTGCAGATGTCCTTGGCGAGGGCCTTGCCGGGGCCCCGGCAAGGGTTTTGCCAAGGCGCCTACTGTCATCCCCGGCAAGGCGCTTGCCGGGGGCCTTGTGGTCTTCCTCGGCTGGGATCCCGCCAAGGGTTGTCGTCTCCTTAGTGCGTATCTGATCTTGAATGTCTTTACAAAGATCTGCATGCCGCCACGGGGATGTCTCCCGAATCCTTGCCCTTTGGGGGCAGTGGACTCAAGGGTGATTTTCTCCGTCGGTGTGGGGCGAGTTGCCGCGGCAAGGGTCTTGCTGGGGTTGCTAAAACTGTCTCCCGGCAAGGATCTTACTGGGGGAGTCCGCTTCGTCCCCTTTGCTCTTCATGGTCTTGGCCTTGGCGTCGTTCTAGTTCTCTTGAGCTTCGGTCTTACCCTGGCTCACCTCCCCTGCCTTGCTTGGTGTGGTGGTGCCCGTGGCTCAGACTGCCCGTGCACAGTTATAGGGGTACAAAAAGTGTACCCCTCTTTTTGTACACCAACAGGAGCCCCCGGGCTTGGGCCACACAGAAGCGCAACGCATTGTTGGGCTAGGCCCAAAAACGGTGCGCGGGCAGGCGGGGTGGTTTTTACCGCGGTAAGATTCTTCACGCACTGCGCTTCCCACGATTCCTGCATGTGGCGTGGCGTGGGGAGGTGCGTGTGACGTGGGCAGCATGCGTGGGGTTGGTTCCCGCAGGCATGCGTCACACCATAGTTAATGTGAAAGGAGGCATCCCGTGTTTTCCCCCGTAAAAAAGGAATAACCGCGGGCACGCTGCTCACTTTCTCCTCTTTCCTCGTGCCTTTTCCAATCTCAGAGCCGCCGTTTCCTCTCTTCCTTCCTTCCTAAGCTTCCGCCGTCGCCCGCCGTCGTTGCTTCGCCATCCCCCTTCCTTAGCCCTCTAAACTTCTTGGCCGCCATGGCGCCCAAATCCGTCAAGGGCAAGGGGGTGGCTAAGGGCGCTGGGACTGTGGAGCCGCCGGAGAGCGCGCTATCGGGGGACTGGACGAAGTCCGCCTTTTTCTTCCCCTCGACGGTTGATGTTCATGAGCTCCGGGCCTCCTTCAGGCCCCTATGGGGAGCGAAGACGGGGGGAGAGAATTCGGGACACCCGGCGACGCGCGTCATTCCTGCTGCTTGCGCCAATCCTGCTCCAAATCGGCATCCCTTTTTCGTCGATTATCTTTCTTGCGGGTTATGCCCCCCCTTTCTCCGATTTCTTCTGCGACATTATGCACACCTTCGGCTTTTGCCTCTTGGATTTTACTCCGAATGCGGTGGCATGCATGGCTTTCTTCGCGCATCTTTGCGAAGGCTTTGCCGGGGTGCAACCCAACACGGCGCTCTTCCGCCATTATTTATTCCCTCGGATCCAACCGGGAGGTGCCGTCTCTGGTTGCGTCACCTGGATCCCAAGATCCAAGGGGGCATACCCGGACGGTGTCGTGAAGGAGAGGTGGGAGGAATGGCATGGACGGTGGTGCTGGATTGAGGATGAAGACCCGCCGGAATTCTGCAAGGTCCGCCGAGTGCCGCCGGTCCATGGCAGCGGTTGGAGCGATGTCGACGCCGCCGACAGGAGGCTCACTGTTGCCACTACTAGGATTCTCCGACTCACCCGGGCCGGACTCACCCTTGATATGATTGGGGCGGACTTCATTCGCCGCCGGATCGCCCCGTTGCACAACAAGGGGAGGCCAGCTTGGCTCTTTACGAATCCGGCTGACATTATGCGACTCCGCCCCGGCCTCGATCACAACTTCACAGTGATGGCGCATGCCCACTTCTGCTAGCGGCTTTTCCAGCTTGATGTGGGTCGCGATGGCGAGGTCGAACGGACCGACAAGGCCGCGAGGGCTGCCGCAAAGGTTGGCAAGGCCCTCAAGGGGCCGTTTTTCAAGCTGCCAGCGGGGGTGGTCCCGTTGTGCAACAATTCACGTCGGTCCGAGATCATCGCCATGATGCCGGACTGTAATGCGCACGGCCCTGTCCCGAGCTAGAAGGAGCCGAAGGACGCGGATGTGCAGCAATTCTTTGACACCCTGATTGAGGTACATGTCAATGCTGACGCCGAGCGGTGGCTTGTCATGGACACCACCCAAGCAGAGCTAGACTACATCGCCACTAGGGCGAGGGAGGCACAGCTCGCCATGGAGGCCGGCAGTGCTGGGGGCGTGGAGGACAAGGCCGCAATGGCTGCGGAGGAAGAGCAGCTCACTCGGTGGGCGGCGGTCACCGAGGAGGTCAGCAGCGCCGACACTGGAGCTCCGCTTGTCGAAGACGCGGCCGACGAGTCGTCGTCGGAGGAGGACATGGCGGCGGGCTCGACGCCAACGAGGGGAAGATGGCGAGTCCTGCGGCGGGCTGGCTCCGGCGAGCCGGTCCGGCCCGGCAGGGCTACGCGGCCTCAATTGACCCTGGAGGGGTCTGGGCGTCACACGAGGGCCACGACAGCCAAGAGGCTGACGAAGGCCGCTGAGAAGAAGAAGACAACAGCCCCTTCCTCATCTGGGCACGCACAAACCCCACCGTCTTCGCCTCCTCTGGCAGATGTCGACTCGGATGTTGATGTGGAGGTCGCTTTTGATCTCGTGCCTCTCAGCCCGAAGAGGAGAAGGAAAGTGGTGGAGGAAGAGGAGATGGATGACGAGTAAGTACTCCGTCCCTTACTGCCATTTCCATTCCCCTGAATTAAGCCACTTATCTGGATCCGTTTTTGCTTTTGCAGGGATGCAAAGACATTGGCCTAGAGGGTGAAGAGGGCCAAGGCCTTGGCCGGCGGCCAGCCCCCGGCCAGTGCTTCAAAGTCGCCACTGGTGGTGTTGAGCAGCCCGGACAGCAGCCCCCAACACAGCCCCCAGCGTAAGTTCGTCACCCTCCTCTTATCGACACGTGGTAGGCGTTTGATGCTATGGTGTTGACCTTGTCGGGTTTGCAGGAGGGGAGCGGCAGCAGGAGGAGCCGTAGAGGGCTACTCCCCACACACCACCCCCATCGACTACGCCGCCGTGAGGGGCGTCCTCGGCAAGGGCATCAAGCACGGAGCCCACACCCATGGAGGAAGAGGGGAACTTGGGCGCTGGTGACTCTGCCATGGCGCCGAATGCTGGCGGGGAGGGGACTTCTGCTTCACAGCCTGGCACTGGTGAGTCGCTTGTCCTCCGTCTCTGTTTTCCCTTATTCTTTTTCTTGGCTTCAATGCTCCCATTACTACCCAGGCCCTCCTTCAATAGGTATGGAGGACGTGGATACTGTTGTTGGGAATATTGCTGAGGAGGCCGCGGCGGAGGCCGACAGGATTGCCGCTGAGGAGGCCGCCAGGGATGCTGACGAGGTCGCCGCTGATGAGGCCGCCAAGGATGCTGCCGAGGACACCGCTGCGGGGGCCGCCAAGGCGACTGGCGAGGCTTCTGCCGAGGGCGCCAACGGTGGGCCTGCCTGGGAAGCCGGCAAGACCACTACCGAGGAAGAGGTGGTTGATGATCAGCCTCCCTCCTCCTCAACCTCGGGCCCTGGCAGATATCTGAAGGTGGGCGACGATCTTTTCGTCCATCTCCCAGGGGCGTCAAGTTCCCGAGCGCCCGCCGAAGGGGAAGTCTTTGACGGCGAGGTGCTTGCCGCCACCGGGCTCGAGGTTGTCGATGAGCCGGGTGTTGGCGGTGATGGTTCTCCAGAAGAGCAGCTTTTCTGTGCTATGGGGGCCAACTTCCGAAAACTCCAGGCGCTCTACTGTGTCCGTCTGGACAAGGTTAAGTCCAGGACGGCAACGGTGGACCAGGCGGAGGTGGATTTCAAGGCGCGCGTTGCTGAGACGTAGACCTGGTTCCACCAGACTCGCGAGGAGCAGAGGGCCTTTCAGGAGGAATTGGCCAAGCGCAATGTCGAGCTCACCATGAAGATGGCTGACATCGAGAAGGCCCAGGAAAAGGCGGCGAACTTGGCTGCCGCGGCCAAGGCCGTCTGGAACCAGCATCAAGCCGCACTGGATTCCCAGGAAGAGGACCTCACCGTGCGTGAGGCGAAGCTTGCCGTAGCGCTCCGTGGCAAGGATGAGGAGCTCGAGGCCCTTGTCGCGCGGCGGACTCGCGAGCTGGAGCAGAGGCACAAGGAGGCACTCGATGCCCAGGCTCTGGCCCATGCCGGCAAAGTAAGGGAGTTGGAGGTGCAGCGGGACGAGCTGAAGGAGCAAGCCCTCAAGCTGTCCAACGAGAAGAGCACGCTCAACAGCGCCTTGGCGGAGGCGCAAGGAGCGGTCATCAGCAGGACTGGGGAGCTCTTCGAAGCGCAAAACTCCGTCAGAGATCTCAAGCTGAAACTGGAGGATCTCAAGAAGATGTTGTCAGAGAGCAGGGCTCGGGAGGAGACCTTGACCAGGAGTCTGGAGGAGGAGAAGCAGCTGCAGGCGAATGAGGCCGCCTCCCACCAGGAATATGTGGCGGGCGAGAACAGATGGATCAACCGTCTGGAGGACATCGCCGGCAGGGTCACCTCGTAGTTGGCCACCATGGGGATGCCAAACGTGAGGTACGCCCCTGAGCGCAGCGGGACCATCAACACCAAGCTGACCCAGTTCTTCGAGGGCGTCCTTGGAGTCTTGGCTTATCTTCACTCCAACCGAGCGGCCACGTTGGCCGAGGAAGCCCAGCGACTTTGCCAGGGGGTCATGACCAAGGTCCTCACCAAGATGGCGTACTGGAATCCCGACCTCGACTTCATGCCGTGATGGATAGCTTGCCGGATGGTACTGACCTCACGGTGCTCAAGGAGCGCATCAAGCCCGTCATCAGCAGCATCGACGAAATCAAGAGGTTGGAAGGCCAGCGCCGGGATTAGGCATCCCGTTCTTCACCGCCGCTGTAGGTTCACGACCAAGACAAATTTCATCTTTAGTTAGAACCGCAGCAATGATGTGATGTAATATAACTTTGCAGTACTCTTAATTTCATGCACGTTATTTCCCCGTTCAATTCCTCTTTGTATGCGCGCCCTACGTCGATTGGGTAGGCTCGCCGGCGCGGAAGCCCCTAGCGGCGTTTTGGGGACGGATTCCCATGGGCCTGCTGGGTATGTGTGCTGCCGGACGAGCCACCTTTCCGTTCTGAACGCGGCCGCTTGAACTGTCGAGCTTGACTAGAGTCAGAATCGAGAGTGTTGTTGATCGCGGAAGGCTACTCTGCCATTCTCAACGCAGTCGCTTGAGCTGTTGAGCAGACTCGAAACAGGGCAAGGGCATTGCCGATCGTGGGAGAGCCCCCTGGCATGCAGGTTTCTCATACAAAGGCGTGACATCTCCGGGGGGGGGGGGATAACCTCATATAAGAAGGATAGAACAAATAAGGGTTCAATGCAACTTAGCTTCTGTTTGCAATCGCTCGAGTGCCGATCTTCTGGCCTCCTTTCTTCTCCAAGGGTCACGAAGATGAAGGAGTGCCGGGCTAACTGCTAAAGCCGATTCTCACAACTGCGCCCCCTACCTGGCGCGCCAGAGATGTCGGTGGGAACGACACCTATGGGATCACAAGAATCCCTATTGTGGTTAGCGGGGCGCGGGGTCGTGAGAAGAGCTGATCAAACAGATATCACACGGTTCGTTTATCTAGGTTCGGGCCGCGAGGATGCGTAAAACCCTACTCCTGCTTTGGGGGATTGTATATCTGTGTTCTTGATCTAGCTATGGGGCGTGAGGAGCTCCAAAAAGCCGAATCCGCCTCCTGGTCGCCTCGGGCCTCCTTTTATAGAAAAAGGGGTTGCCACAGTGGCACACAGGAGGTGGAAAGGGTACAGTGATGCGAGGTTATCCCTTGCATTACATGACAAGGCGCATTTAATGTGTCTTGCCTAGGTGTCCTTGCTTTATCGGGGACGGGGGAGAGATCTGTCTCGTCCGTTGCCGCTCCTTCTTGTGTCGACATGCGCCCTAGCCAGCGATGCCTGAGATGCCATGTAGGTAGGCAGGCAGCTGAGGTGGCGCAATGGTGGGTCTTCACGAAGATCTGCATGCCGCCATGCAGGTGCCTGCCCAGCTGGTTGGGTCGGCAGCTGCATGCGAATGGCGATGGAGGTTTAGTCGGCGCGGGCCTGGTGGTGGTCCTGCGGATGTCCTTGGCGAGGGCCTTGCCGGGGCCCCGGCAAGGGTTTTGCCGAGGCGCCTGCTGTCATCCCCGGCAAGGCGCTTGCCGGGGGCCTTGTGGTCTTCCTCGGCTGGGATCCCGCAAAGGGTTGTCATCTCCTTAGTGCGTATCTGATCTTGAATGTCTTTACAAAGATCTGCATGCCGCCACGGGGATGTCTCCCGAATCCTTGCCCTTTGGGGCAGTGGACTCAAGGGTGATTTGCTCCGTAGGTGTGGGGCGAGTTGCCACGGCAAGGGTCTTGCCGGGGTTGCTAAAACTGTCTCCCGGCAAGGATCTTGCCGGGGGAGTCTGCTTCGTCCCCTTTGCTCTTCGTGGTCTTGGCCTTGGCGTCGTTCTAGTTCTCTTGAGCTTCGGTCTTACCCTGGCTCACCTCCCTTGCCTTGCTTGGTGTGGTGGTGCCCGTGGCTCAGACTGTCCGTGCACAGTTATAGGGGTACAAAAAGTGTACCCCTCTTTTTGTACACCGACAATTGCAAATAAAATAAAGTGCATCAAAGTATTTTTATTTTTGGTTTAAGAGATCTGAAAATAAATGCAAAGGAAAAGTAGATCGCAAAGGCAAATTTATGGGATAGAGACCCGGGGGCCGTAGGTTTCACTAGTGACTTCTCTCGAGAAAAATAGCAAACGGTGGGTAAACAAATTATTGTTGGGCAATTGATAGAACTTCAAATAATCATGACGATATCCAAGCAATGATCATTATATAGGCATCACATTCAAGATTAGTAGACCGACTCCTGCCTGCATCTACTACTATTGCTCCACACATCGACCGCTATCCAGCATGCATCTAGTGTATTAAGTTCATGGAGAAACGGAGTAATGCAATAAGAACGATGAGATGATGTAGACAAGATCTATCTATGTAGATATAGACCCCATCGTTTTGTCCTTAGTAGCAACGATACATACATGTCGGTTCCCCTTCTAACACTGGGATCAAGCACCGTAAGATTGAACCCACTACAAAGCACCTCTTCCCATTGCAAGATAAATAGATCAAGTTGGCCAAAAAAACCCAAATATCGGAGAATAAATACGAGGCTATAAAAGATCATGCATAAAAGAGATCAAAGAAACTCAAATACTTTCATGGATATAAAAATATATAACTGATCATAAACTCAAAGTTCATCAGATCCCAACAAAGACACCGCAAAAAGAGTTACATCATATGGATCTCCAAGAGACCATTGTATTGAGAATTCAGCGAGAGAGAGGAAGCCATCTAGCTACTAACTACGGACCCGAAGGTCTACAAAGAACTACTCACGCATCATCGGAGAGGCACCAATGGAGGTGGTGAACCCCATCCGAGATGGTGTCTAGATTGGATTTGGTGGTTCTAGACTCTGCGGCGGCTGGATCAATATTTCATCGACTCCCCTAGGGTTTTGGGATTATTGGGGTATTTATAGAGCAAAGAGGCGGTCCGGGGGGCACCCGAGGTGGGCAGAACCCACCAGGGGCGCCTGGGCCTCCTGGCATGCCCTTGTGGGTTGTGCTCTCCTCGGAGCACCCCCAGGTGCAGCCAGGGCCCATTAGGTGTCTTCTAGTCCATAAAAAATCTCCGTAAAGTTTTGTCGCATTTGGACTCTGTTTGGTATTGTTTTTCTGTGATGTAAAAACATGCAAAAAATAGCAACTGGCACTTGGTACTATGTCAATAGGTTGGTACCAAAAAATGATATAAAATGACTCATCCAAGATTGATTATATAACAACATGGAAAAATAAAAAAATTATAGATACGTTGGAGACGTATCAGCATCCCCAAGCTTAACTCCTACTCGTCCTCGAGTAGGTAAGTGATAAAAACAGAATTTTTGATGCGGAATGTTGCCTAACATGTCATATCATAATCTTTTCTTTATAGCATGGACATTTGGACATTTATAACTTTTGTATTGTTCAAAGAAATAGTCTAGTTTTGACATGATAACTTAAATACTCAAGCATATCAACAAGCAACCATGTCTTTCAAAATATCAACGCTAAAATAAGTTATCACTAGCACATCATGCTCAATCATTGATCCATTCATGAAACACACTCGCATATTAACTACACCCAATACTCAAGTACGATCATATTGCCTCCTAGTTGGTGATTTTATGAGAGAAGATGGAGACTCAAATTCGAAAATAAAAATTGCATAAAGTACAAGAAAGGCCCTTCGCAGAGGGAAGTAGGGATTTGTAGAGGTGCCAGAGCTTAAAGCAAAAAAATTAGAGATAAAAACATTTTAGAGGTGTATCCTTCCCACCAACGAAAAGGACTTAGAGTTCCCAGGACTTTCCATGCTAGATATATCATAGGCGGTTCCCAAACAGAAAATAAAGTTTATTTCTTTTTCAGCCATACTTTCACTTTCCATGGCTAGCCGTATCCACGCTTGCCCTCCATACCAACACTTTCCAAGGAATTTATTATATGACAACATAAAGTAAATTCATTTTTCATTTCGGGACTGGGCATCCCTAATACCTTTGCCTTACCCTCGTGCAATGACAAATGAATAAACACTCATCATGAGAATAACACATCTAGCATGGAAAATATTAGCCACACCTCACCGCTCTGCGAGCGAAACAAACACACAAAAGAGAAGTTTATTTTGAAAATTAGAGATGGGACATACAAATTTGCTTAGAATGGCAAAAGAATACTGCATATAGGATCTTATAGTGGACTCATGTGGCAAAACTGGTTTATAGGCTTTTGGATGCACAAGTAGAGATCATGCTTAGTGCAAAATGAAGGCTAGCAAAAGATTGAGAAGTGACCAACCAAGAAACGAATAATCTCATAAGCGAGCATTAAGCATAATTAACACCGAATAATGCACCACAAGTAGGATATAATTTCATTGCATAATTATTGACTTTCGTGCTTGCATAGGGAATCACAAACCTTAACACCAATATTCTTACTAAAGCATAATTGCTCATCAACATAACTCACATATGACATCATCATATCTCAAAACTATTACTAAGAATCAAGTTTATTTTGTCCAGTGATCTTCATGGAAGTTTTTATTATATCCTTCTTGGATATCTATCACTTTGGAACTAATTTTCATATGTTTCTTTTGACAAGCTTAAACAAATATAAGTGAAGATCATGAGCATAATTTTTTCTTTCTCTCAAATTAATTTAAGTTAAGCAAGAGAGAATTTATTGAAAATTTTATTAACTCTCGAATAAATCTAAGTGAAGCAAGAGAGCATTTCTTCAAAAATACTAAAGCACACCATGCTCAAAAAGATATAAGTGAAGCACTAGAGCAAGTCCATAGCTCATAAAAATTTAAGTGAAGCATAAAGAGCAATTCTAACAAGTCATGACATAATTTTGGCTCTCTCAAATAGGTGTGTCCAGCAAGGAATAAAGACTTGAAACACAAAATAAAACAAGCAAAGACTCATATCACACAAGACGTCCCAAGCAAAACACATAGTATGTGAGGAATAAAAATATAGCTTCGAGTAAAATACCGATGGTCGTTAGAAGAAAGAGGGGATGCCACTCGGGGGCATCCCCAAGCTTAGTTGCTTGCTCTCTTTTGGATAATAGCGGGGGATGCGGGGCATCCCCAAGCTTAGGCTCTTCTTACTCCTTATTCCTTCATCCATCGTAAGATAATGCAAAACTTGAAAACTTCAATCACACAAAACTCAACAAAACCTTCGTGAGATCTGTTAGTATAAGAAAATAAATCACTACTATAAGTGCTGTATCAAACCAATTCATATCTTTTCTTGCATTATATCTACTGTATTCCAACTTTTCTATGGCAAAAACTCATCAAAGAAAACCATAGAGCCATTAAAACAAGCACACAACGCAAAGAAAACAAAATCTGTCAAAACAGAACAGTCTGTAGCAATTTGACTATTTCGAATACTTCTGTAAGTCCAAAAATTCTGAACATTTAGGAAGACCTGAGCGATTTGTATATTGATCTACTAAAAAGGAATGGGTATTTTATCGCTCTCTGGTTAAAAATGATAATTATTTTCATGAGCAAAAATTTCTGTTTTTTCAGCAAGATCAAACAACTATCACCCAAGAAGATCCTAAAGGATTTACTTGGCACAAAAACTAATTAAAACATAATAAACACAATCATAACAGTAGCATAATTGTGCTAACACTCAAAAATAGGAATCAAAAGGCAAAAATAAATTTTATTCATCGGGTTGCCTCCCAACAAGCGCTATCGTTTTATGCCCCTAGCTAGGCATAAGATTTCAACGATGCTCACACGAAAAATAAGAATTGAAACACAAAGAGAGCATCATGAAACATGTGACAAACATATTTAAGTCTAATATACTTCCTATGTATCGGAATTTTATAAGAAAACAAATCATCAAGGCAAGAAACATCTAGCATATGCAAGGAAGAAGAAAGAAACGATAGCAATCTCAACATAACGAGAGCTAATTTAGTAACATGAAAATGTCTACAGCCATATTTCCCTCTGTCAAAATAATTACATGTAGGATCATAAACAAATTCAACAATATAGCTATCATATACAATATTCTCTTCATGATCCACATGCATAAAAGTTTTATAATCTTCCAATATAGTGGGATTAACATCAACGAAAGTCATGACCTCTCCAAACCCACTTTCATCAAAGATTGAACACTCTCCAAATATGTGGGATTATTTTTAGCTAAATTTGACACTCTTCCAAACCCACTTTTAATATTATCGCAAGCATATTCATCATGAGATTTAAATAAATTTTCAACATCATAAGAATCATCACCCCAATCATGATCATTGCAACAAGTAGTGGACATGGCAAAATTAGCATCCCCAAGCTTGGGATTTTGCATATTATTATCACAATTGACATTAATAGAATTTATAGCAAAATAATTGCAATCATGCGTTTCATTCAAGGAGCTATCATGAATCACTTCATAAATTTCTTCATCACAATTTTCAGATTCACGAATCTCAAGCAAAACTTCATAAAGATAATCTAGTGCACTCAACTCACTAGCAATTGGTTCAACATTATTAGATCTTTTAAAAAGATTGGCAAGTGGATGAGGATCCATATCAATAGATTTTTAGCAAGCAAAGATGCAAGCATATAGAAGGCACATGGCAACATAAGCAAACAAAAGATCTGACGAGAAAAAGGCGAACGGAAAAGGGGGCGAATAAAATGGCATTTTTTGTGAAGTGGGGGAGAGGAAAACGAGAGGAAAATGGCAAATAATGTAAATTGCAAGGAGATGAGATTTGTGATTAGGAACCTGGTATATGTTGAAGATCCTCCCCGGCAACGGCGCCAGAAATTCCTTTTGATGTCGGCTAGGAGTACATCGGTATTTCCCCAAAGAGGAAGGGATGATGCATCACAACGACGGTAGGTATTTCCCTCAGTGATGAAACCAAGGTTATCGAACCAGTAGGAGAACCAAGCAACACAACGTAAACAACCCCTGCACACAAATAACAATCACTCACAACCCGACGTGTTAAAGGTGTTGTCAATCCATTTCGGGTAACGACGCTAGAAATTGGTGCGTGGACGAGAGAAAGTTGTAATAGATTGAATAAATAGATCGCAAATAAAATAAAGTGCAGCAAAGTGTTTTTTTATTTTTGGTTTAATAGATCTGAAAAATAAATGCAAAGGAAAAGTAGATCGCAAAGGCAAATTTATGAGAAAGAGACCCGGGGGCCGTAGGTTTCACTAGTGGCATCTCTCGAGAAAAATAGCAAACGGTGGGTAAACAAATTACTGTTGGGCAATTGATAGAACTTCAAATAATCATGACGATATCTAGGCGATCATCATTATATAGGCATCACGTCCAAGATTAGTAGACCGACTCCTGCCTGCATCTACTACTATTACTCCACACATCGACCGCTATCCAGCATGCATCTAGTGTATTAAGTTCATGTAGAAACGGAGTAATGCAATAAGAACGATGACATGATGTATATAAGATCTATCTATGTAGAGATAGACCCCATCGTTTTATCCTTAGTAGCAACGATACATACGTGTCGGTTCCCCTTCTGTCACTGGGATCAAGCACTGTAAGATCGAACCCACTACAAAGCACCTCTTCCCATTGGAAGATAAATAGATCAAGTTGGCCAAACAAAAGCCAAATATCGGAGAAGAAATACGATTCTATAAGAGATCATGCATAAAAGAGATCAAAGAAACTCAAATACTTTCATGGATATAAAAAGATAGATGTGATCATAAACTCAAAGTTCATCACATCCCAACAAATACACTACAAAAGAGTTACATCATATGGATCTCCAAGAGACCATTGTATTGAGAATTCAGCGAGAGAGAGGAAGCTGTCTAGCTACTAACTACGGACCCGAAGGTCTACAAAGAACTACTCACACATCATCGGAGAGGCACCAATGGAGGTGGTGAACCCCATCCGAGATGGTGTCTAGATTGGATCTGGTGGTTCTGGATTCTGCGGCGACTGGATCAATATTTCGTCGACTCCCCTAGGGTTTTGGGAATAAGTTTTTTTACATCTGTGCCCCTGGTTCCTTATGCCTACTCATTCATCCCCGCGCTCTTAACTTTTGCTCAATTTTCCCCACTCCCTTGCCAGAAACCCTCATAACTGGGCACAACGGACGTTGCCGTCGGGTCAAAGGTTTGGCCGTTAACTCTGACTAGTGGGGCCATGCTGGACTGTGTTGTCCGTTCGAGCTGATAAGTGGGGCCACGTTGGGTGGTGTTGCTGTTGGACCGTTGGGCCGTGGTTTCCTTGGGCCGCTCTTGCATTAAACGTATGCGCGCGCCACCAGGACAGAAGCCTGCTATGCATGCACCAAGCAAACCCTGCCTGCATGCGTCGATTGAGCCTGCATGCGCTGATGCCACGATCCCACGATGCGCTGACCGATCCTACATGCACCGATGCGTCCACCACGTTGCACTGACCGAGCAGCTTTCTTGCACGCCAGCCGCCACAGATGCAGTGACGGTCACTACTGCTGGTTCCTCTCTTCTAGCTAGGTGGCTACATATTTTGGCTTGTGTAAAAAAGAGCCACTCCCTTGCTTAGTTTTACTCATTCATCCCTACTAACAAAGCTTGCTTGCATGCACTACGTGGTTACTAACAAGGGAACCCTATTAACAAGCCAAGCTCTCTAAGAAAATAATCAACAAATATGTAGGTCCAATATGTAGATAGGGCCAACAAGCCCATAGCACGATCACATAGCTCAAACTAGGAAGAACTTAGTAATAGAATAGATAGAAAACTTAATAATAGAATTTAAGAAAAGGGCCAACAAGCCCAAAGCAACTCCAACATAGTTTAATTACAACTTAACATAAAATACACTAAAAAATATAGAGGGTTTAGAACCCTAGCTGCCGCCTTCTCCACCTCGCTCCTCCTCCGGGCGCCCTTTTCACCGCTCCTCTGGGGCGTTGTCGATGGGGTATGGAAGAGTGTGCATGCGCGTTGCGGTGGGGAAGATGTTGTTGTACTCCGTGAACCTGTTGTGGGTGGTGAAAGCGATGAACTCAGAGCCACACCAAAACACCCGGCCGAGGAGGTAGAAGGCGTCGAATGTGTTGGTGAAGTGGGCAAGGAGAGCAACCACCACCCAGTTTTGGATGACCTCCTCGACGCAGAACATCGTTGGAGATCCCCTCGGGAGGTGGTGGTAGTCGGACGCGAGGAAGAACTCGGTGAAGTTCCTTGCGGTCCTCAGCCTTGATATCGCCCACACACGTAGTGTGCGATCAACATACACGCCGGTAGGGTAGAGCCTCTCCGACACGGTGGGTGGGAAGCGGTAGGTTGGTCCGGTGTACTGCATGGCTGAGGGATGTGCAGAAGACGGAGAAGGGGTCGAAGAGCAAGAAGGGCAGATGGATGAGGGATGGTAGAGGCAGAGGGTGGCTTAAATAGCCGTAGTGCTACGTGTTATTTGGCTGTGGCAATATCAGGAGTGTACACGCTTGGGAAATGGTGGTTTGAAAAAGAAGGATAAAAAGAAGCTAATTGCACACGTGGGAATCCGTGGTCATATATATTATATGAACAAAAAGAGACAATTTTTGAATAGTTTGTGGCCTCTTTGCATGATAAAAATAAATTTGGCCCTTAAAAATTGGCCATTTGCTACACAATGTCAATTGATTTCAAACGATGCAAAAATATAGAGCCAGCACCTTCACAAAAAACAGAGCAAACAATGCAAAAAACGATGCAAAAATAAAGAGCCAGCACGTTCACAAAAACAGAGCAAACGATGCAAAAAATGACGCAATTCGACGGCCCAACCAGAGTTTGGTTTCATTTTGGGCCCAATAACGTTTTTTTTCACAGAGTCAGTGGTGGGTGAGCAGCCGAGCACAACGAATGGGATCGCCTCTCGCGGATCGCCCCACGATCCAACGATGTGGAGCCGTCCTTGTGATCCAACGGCGCGGAGCTTGCACACAACCATCCCACCTAGTTCCTTCTAGAAGGCCAGATCTGAGGGCTGTCGCTTGGCGCGAGGGTATGATCGGACGGCTGACGTTGGGAGCTAGGGTTAAGCAAAACCCCACGGGGTTTAGAGGAGTTTTGAGCTGGTCAACGGGGCTTCGAAGGCTTTGACTGAGCATAACTAATTTAAAAAAATTGAAAAAATATGAAACCTTCGCCGTTCGTCGTTTTATAAGACACACTAACAAGGAAAAATACTAAACTTGGTCTATGATCATTTTCATGAAAAAACCCTAGCTGTCACGATCGAGGTCAAATGAGCACCATTAATTTAAAAAAAATCAAAAAATATATAAAACCTGCGCACAATGTTGTCTTATGTGACATGTTACGAACCAAAAATAGTAAACTTGGTCTATGGTCATTGTCATGAGAAAACGTTCACACATATGAGCTATCACCTACATGATTTCATAGAGTTCAAGGAGAGGAGATGGTGTTACCTTCTGTTTTTCAAAAATTAAAAAAAAATCACTAAACCTTTATTTTAAAGTGAATAAGAAGGATCTGAAGTTAGTTTTCCATTTTCATATTTCAAAACTTGGCCTATAGTTTTTATATTAATGTTGTCTTATGTGACATGTTACCAACCAAAAATCATAAACTTGTCCTATGGTCATTTTCATGAGAAAACCTTCACACATATGAGCTATCACCTACAAGATTTCAAAAAATATGAAGATTAATTCAATAGGTGTTAATAAAAAACATTTGGCTCATTTAGAGTAGGTCCAAAAAAACTTGATTACAAATGGGCTGTTTACCCTTGCCCGGGAGCTTATTTGGAGCACATTTCTCAAATTCAAATTTCTTTGACCTCCTCTAAATCACCTCAAATTTTGTACACATGATCTCCTACACAAACATAGATAGTTGATAATACATCTGCATCAAAATGTTGTTTTTTGCTCTGTTATTGGAATATTTGATAAAAGGGAACCCTTGATAAAATGATGGATTGCAGCATATTTGCAGCATATGTGTGATCATTGCAGCACCCGAACTTTCAAAACACTGAAACAAATCATAGCAGATAAATTTAAAAACACAAAAATACCCAACATAGATAGCCACATGCATATAAAATTCATCCAACCACCAAAAGGTAACCCACATCCTGTTCACAAACATAGTTCACCCACATAGTTCAGCAAACAACCTAAAGTACTTAAAACACATCATAACATCATAACATCAGGGAAGGGGAGACAAGACTTTGGCTAGGGCAGCATGCTGCCCCATGATCTTGTAGTCCTTGCCGTGGATGGCCACATCTTCTGCATGAGCTAGAAGGTGAATGAAGCGGCCAGACTTTGGCTTTGGCTTGGTGGTGCAGTAGGGGCAGGGCCAAGTTTTGGTCTTGCTCTTATAGCAGTAATCCACGCCCTTGATCTTGATCTTCTCCTCTTCCTTCTCTTTGAAGGAGGCGAAGTTGCCGCGGTCCACATCCACATCTTCCCCAGAGACATACTGCACACACACGAATGAATTACATTAGTACATTATAGATTCATGGGAATACACCATGTCAAACGAACTAAATGAACAATCTAAATTTCAAGTAGGCTTACCTCATACTCTTCGTCGTCACCATACGCTGGATTGTACGGGTCGTCGAAAGTATAGTCTATCTTCCTCATCTTCCCCCTACCATCATCGTCCTGAATATACAATTACATCCATGACTAGTAAATACATAAGCCAATTGAAAAATTTAGATATGCACAGATGACACATTGATCATAGGGCTAATATACTATGATCCTATTTGCATTTTCCATTGTCATGCCAACACATTGAACAATAGAGCTAATATAACTACATATTGAAATTTACATATGCACACTTGATCATAGGGCTAATATACTATGATCCTATTTGCATTTTCCATTGTCATGCACACACATTGAACATCAGAGCTAATATAACTACATATTGTGGACATATTGTGAACAACAGAGCTAATATAACTTGAATCAAATAACTTGAGTAGCACTAAAAACCCAAATTTGTGAGCACTAAAAACAAATCTAATGAGCATCATAACACTAAAAACCCCAATCTGTTCACAACATCTAGCATTTTTGCAACGAATTTATCCAAATCTAAAAAACCCAATCATTGCAACACCTAAAATCATAGTTCAAAACATCTAGCTAGCATTTTTGCAACGAATTTATCCAACAAACCCTAGTCCAAAACCCCCCACCCCCCAACCCATACAAAAAACCCCGGTCCATCCGTCAAAGCAACTACTCTAACCATCTGAACTACTGTATGAATCACAATCGAACTAACTCTACAAGCTAAGCAAGTGCAAATACCTGCTCCTGCACGACAGGCGGCGCAACAGGGGCATCGGGATGGACTGTGCCGCTCGACGCCATCACCTTCTGCAGCGATGAGGCAGATCCCGCCACATCCGCAGTGATTGCGAGTTTCCCCACACCGCCGTAGACGCCGCCGACATCCGCGGTCACCGCGCCCTAACCCTGCAGCTCCACCACATCTCCGGCCGCTGCGCCAGCGTCGCCACGAGCGTCGGCCATCTGACAGACGAAGGCGACGAAGGTAAGGAAGAGGATGTGATGGGGGAGAGAGAGACGGTGCGGTGGAAGCAGTGTAGGAGAGTGAGACAACGCCGATGGGAGAGAGGAAGGCGATGCGGCAACAAGTGGATTTGGGGGAAAAATGGTAGGTGCGATGGAGGTGGTTGCCCTCTTTATATGATGGGATGTTTCGGGCATTTCCATGGACATGTGCTACCCCATGACCGCGGTCTTCAATGCGCCCATGTATACGCGGCCCCACTCGTCAGCTAACGGTCAAAGCAATTGACCCGACGGCAACGTCTGTTATAACCAGTTATGAGGGTTTCGGGTAAGGGAGTGGGGAAAAGTGAGCAAAAGTTAACAGAGTGGGGATGAATGAGTAGAGCTAAGGAACCAGGGGCATAGAAATAAAAATCCCTTGGGAATATTGGGGTATTTATAGAGCAAAGAGGTGGTCCGGGGGGCACCCGAGGTGAGCATAACCCACCAGGGCGTGTTTGGGCCTCCTAGCGTGCCCTGGTGGGTTGTGCTCTCCTCGGAGCACCCCTAGGCGCAGCCAGGGCCCATTAGGTGTCTTCTGGTCCATAAAAAGATCTTTGTAAAGTTTTGTGGCATTTGGAATCCGTTTGGTAATGATTTTCTACGGTGTAAGAACATGCAAAAAACAACAACTGGCACTTGGCAGTATAAAACATCCAAGATTGATAATATAACAACATGGAACAATAAAAAATTATAGATATGTTGGAGACATATCAGAGACGAGTACCGAGAGAGCTGCTTCTAGAGAGGAGGCCAAGTTGCAGCAACTGGTGGTAGACTCGAACACTCCATTGTATCATGGTTGCAATCCTGAGGTGACCCACTCGAGTTTCACGGTCCAACTCCTGAAGACGAAGGCTAAAAACAAATGGACCGACACTAGCCTCGATTAGCATCTCAAGTACCTAAAGGATGTTCTTCCTGCGGGGAATCTATGTCCTACTAGTGTGGATGAGGCCAAGAAGATCGTGTGCCCTTTTGATCCGCCGCATGTTAGATACCATGCATGCATCAACGATTGCATAATTTATCGGAAGGAGCACGTGGAAAAAACAAGCTGTCCGGTGTGCAATGCTTCTCTATACAAGAAGGCAGGGAAGAAATCTCCCTAGAAAGTTGTATGGTACTTACCGACCACTCCCCGTCTCCAGTGGTATTTCATAGATCCCAAGGAAGCAAAGATCATGCACTGGCACGCAGAGAGGAAGAAGCCCGACGATGGAGATGATCCGAAGCTGAGACACGTCAAGGATGGAAGCTTGTGGAGAGAGTTGAACGACGAATGTCAGTATTTCGAATGTGATGCAAGGAACATCATGCTCGGCGCGTGTACTGATGGCATGAATCCGTTTGGCAATGAGAACGCCAACCATAGCACATGGCCCGTGTTTGTATGGATGTACAACCTCCCCCTGGTTGTGCATGAAGTCGAAGTACATACACATGAGCGTGCTGATTCAAGGGCCGAAACAGCTGGGAAATAATATTAGTCTATATCTGGGGCTACTTCAAGAGGAGTTAGACATGTTATGGAAAACACCGGCCAAGACACGGGACACCAGCAAAGGCGAGTATTTCTATCTGAGAGCCGCGCTGATCACGACGGTGCACTACTATCTCGGTTACGAATATGTCGCAAGCCAGGTGTGCCATGGATATTGCAGATGCACGTGGTGCATGGATGATACGACGTCTCCGCAGCTAACGTCAAGGAAAGATGGCGGGTCTGGGAAAATTGTGTACATGGGGCGTCGAAGATGGCTCGAGAAGGACGACTCATGGAGAAACTGCGGAGATCTATGCAATGGTGAGGCTGAGCATGGAGGACCACCACATGAGCGGAGCGGCGCCGAAATCGACGAGCTGTTGAAAACTGGGAACAGTGCCCCGCGCCGGGAAAGACGATAAAAAAGGTGCCAGAGACGCTGCTGAAGGTATGGAAGACGAGGTCTGTTTTCTGGGACTTGGAGTACTGGCACAAACTCGACACGCCTCATTGCCTTGATCAAATGCATATATGTAAGAATGTCCTTGAGAGCTTGCTTGCAACACTGATGAACATGCCAGATAAGACCGAGGATGGGCCGAAGGAAAGAAAAGACTTGCAAGATTTGGAGATCAGCCCAGATCTGCACATGCCACCCCGTAAAAATTCAGAGGAGACAGAGACGGAGATAGAGGTGCTGTAACATCCTAAAATTCTAAATTTTGGAATGTTATAATAAATAGATAGATTTGATTGATTGATTGTGTGAAATTGAGTGAAATTCGAAACCTTTTTGAAAGTTAAATGAGAGGGAATAAAAGGACTTTCCCAAACTTTCATTTTGCATTCGTGATCTCCGCGAATTCAAATTCTTTTCACCACGAAACCCTGGAGAGAAGATGACATGACTTCTTCCATTTATTTAAATGACAAGGGGTGTTGAAAATATTTGAATTTCATTTATAAAATATTTCCAATTCTGAAACTTTATGCAACTCAATGATTTTCACGAGAGGAGATAAAATGACTTCTTCAAATTATATGAAATATGAGTTGGGAGTTTCAAAGGATCAAATTCAAAGTCTTTTTGGAATTATTTTTCAATTTGGAGTTATTTGGATTTTATTCAAATCATTTTTCTCCAAAAATAAAATACATGGAAAGTAGGGTAACATGATTCCCTACAATAGAAAATTGGAGAGAAATAAATTTGATTTCATTTTGGTATTTTTCAAATGATTTTTGTTGGATCTTATTAGAGCAGGAGCACTGTTGGAATTATTAGAATTTGTGTGTATTTTATTTAATTCTAGAAAAATGTTCATCTTGTAGAAAATCTTTTTGTGCAAATTTTGGTATATTATATGCCTATATAATATTTTTATTTCCTTTTGTTTTTATTTTGGTTTGTGTGGAAAATGTTTTGAAAAAAAATCGACCGCGCATCAACTGGGCCGGCCCGCCCCGAGCCAGCCCAGGCCCAAGATCCCGCCGCCGCCTTCTTCCTCCCGTGCTCCACCCGGGCTCGCCGGAGTCCGAGCGAGCCACGCCGCCGGCCGCCCCTTTCCCCAAGGAAAGCCGCAGCTCCTGGCCCTTTAAAAGGCTGAGGCCCCGGGCCCTCTCCTCCTCGCCGCTCGCACCGCCTCGCCTAGCCCGCATCTCGTGACGCTGCCGCAGATCTGCCGCCGCTGCCGCAGTGCCTCGCCGCGCCGCCGCCTACTGCTGCTGCACAGCGCGCCGCCCGCGCCGCCGCACCCCTTGCCCGCGCATCGCCGCCGCCCCGCGCCGCCCTGCCTCGCCGCGCTCGCGGGAACCGCCGCGCCGCCTCGCCTCGCTGCCGCCGGAGTTGACCGCCGACGCCGGTTCGATCCACCGCCGACCCGTCTAAACCGGTAGGAACTGCCCGGTTCGCCCGGTTTTCTTTTAGTAGTTTTAATTTTGGTTTTCGACATAAAACCGTTTTGTTTTGTTTTACTTATTTAGAGTTCGTTCATTCGTTTATGTTCTTTAGTGAAGAGATTCGTCAGATAGGTTCTGTTAGCGAGCGTCCGCTCGATAGGATTTTTCTTTTATTTTAGTTTTCGGCCAAGGACCTATTCGTGATAATTTTCTTCACAGATTAGTCCCTGTACTTCAATCGATCACAACTCTTTACTCATTTGTCCAAATCCAATGAAACCAACGCTCACGTCTTCGTTATGATCCCCTCTATCGAGTAATCCAAGTCAAACATGTTTTTGAAAGTTTAAAATTTGAATTAGATCAGATTTAGATTCAAACTTTGTTTGATCATAACTTGAGTTTTATAACTCCGTTTTAGTTGATTCTTTTTGCCAATCGAAGCTCTTGACCTAAATGTTTTGAGAAGGCCAAATTCACATAATTTTGTTACTGTTAGAAATTGTTTTATGTTACAATATTTATTTGATTGGTTTGATGGTTTCAAAGTGTCTTCTTCGTTCTTTCCGATCTTTTGAGTGATTGCTTATGTGTGGTTACTATTGCTTGCTTACGATAGATTGACCGGAGTGTGACGAGTAGAACTATCAAGAGTTTTGAGTGCGAATCATCTTCATCAACAATGCAGGCAAGTTCACACTTTCATCATACCTCTTACTACCCAGTTTTTATTGCATTAGATCAATCCTCAAACATTGCATGATTAGGATCTAATTACATTGTGGGATGGGAAGTAGTTGAGGTAGTACCTATTACCTGTTTATCATCGAACCCTTGGGAGTTACTATTATGTTATGCTTACATTGCCATGCTATGCTCGTAGACGTGGATTGGGTTTAGAGAGTATCCATGACAGATGTGAGATTGTTAATTAATGGTTTACTTAAGGTGGCAACTTAAACACACATCTGGGTGGATTGAGGCACCTGGGTATTCCAACAATTGCCTGTCTAGGCACCCGGGTATTCCAGGATTGTCTATTTTTTATGGACCGCCACCCAGGCTCAAAGGGATCATGAGATTATTCATACTAGAAACTTCCGTGTGCAGCCACAAGCTATTATGGGCTCTAGCATAGTTGACTAAGTCATGAGAACTCTTACAGTGGTAGACTAGCAGATGTAGGGGAAAGTAGGTGTAACGGTCTACCCATCGTAAGCTGCTAGCGCTTTTGAAAAACTATGTCTTAGTCATCCTTTTCTCAAACACCATGTAGTGCGAGAAATCCAACGGAGGAGATCGAGTCTTATGGGAAAAAGTGCGCAACCTCTGCAGAGTGTACAAACTAATCTTGATTAGTCGTGTCCCCAATTATGGACGTCTTGAGTATCTAGTTCTTGGATTATCCTGTTGATCTCATCATGTTACTTAAATAATTTGTTGGGTTTTAATGATGATGCTTAGTTGGGATTGAGAATGCTGTCAACCATTCTCAATGTTTAACAACCACCATGATAGTTAAATAAAAATTTATTCCTTGTAGTAGGGAAAAATTGGATTTTCGCAAAAACCTTATAACCATAGAGCTTTTCCACCAGCCATATATGCATGTAGTGATAGCCATTGTTCATCATTTCTCTATGGTGTGAATTTGCCAGTACATTCAATGTACTGACCCTCTGTGGCTGCAACGTCTCATGTTGTAGGATTTCTTACGACGAGTAAGTGATACGTTAGGGTTACAATTTCTACACTCAACTTTGCTGTTGGTGTTGATGGGAATCCACAACCTTGTTACTTCCGCTATTTGGATTGAGGTAATAGTATTTATGTTACTTTATACATGTGATTTACCTCTGTTATAAATCCTCGAGTACTGTGTGTGTCAGCATACCGATCCAGGGATGACACTTAAGCACAGAGACTTGATCCATTCGGGTCGGGTCGTTACAAGATGGTATCAGAGCACATGTTGACTGTAGGACATGACCCTAGAAACTGGGAGGCCCATAGGAAAGATTTTTTTCTCTACAACTTTCCTTTTCAAAAAGACCTTTTTACCTCTCTTCTCTTCTGAGCTTATTCAAATACTCCCTTTTAGTGAGACCATATTCCTTTCCCCTTTTTGACCTCACGAAGATTCGACGGATGAGACCACTCCAAGAAGGACAAGATATCGAACAACTAAGACCACTTCGGAATGAAGAGGATTTTACCATACATTATGGTAATGGAAACTACAGTGGTTGAAGACTCCGAAGACTAGGAGAATTTGAAGGCTCTAAAGAATTCTCAGATTTTTATGACCTAGGAAGGCTACCCTTATGGAACTTGGCAGACTATGGAAGTTGTCAATACCCGAGATCAAGGTGTATCGGAGAAAGACCGGAGCATGGAGAGTTAAAAACTCAAAGTTCTGTCAAGGAAAACCCTAAGGCAGGAGATATCAACTATGGAATGATAGCTCATGGAAAATGACAAGAGCAGAAACACGGCTATCTATGGTGTTATCGCCTGTTTATGCTATTGTCACCATGCTGAGTTAAGCATGCATATGCCTGGAAGAATTGGATGGTAGAAGGATGAAGGAGCACCAATCAGCAAGATGAAGTTTTAACCTTAGCCGGTGTATCACCAGGATCTGGAGTCGTACATCAAGAAGTTTAAGGTGGAGCTCCATGAAATCGTATTAGACAAGGAAGCATTTACTGAAGAACTCAGGAACCAGAAGCTGAAAGTAGCCAAGCTGAAGGAGCAAAACCTCAAGATACTGGAGATTCATCAGGAACTGAAGGATAGTAGGACCATGGTTCATGCCAAGGAGATTGAAATCCAGAAGTTTGGAACGCAACTCTTATAGGATGTCACGAGAGACTTCACGTTAACAGGGATGATTTGGCAAAAGAACTTGAGAAAGACAAGCATGATCGGAAGAAGCCATTGGAGGCATGAACAAGGCTTGAAGAGTTTGGAGACGTTGAAGATTTATTGACCTTTAGAAGACCAAACCCCTGTTATATACCTACGTTAGATGCGACATTTGTGAGCTGTCATTTGTTTGATGTTTTTCCCGACAACCACAAATAAAATCTGTCTTTTCAAAACTTTTGTTTGGATTGTGTGCATCCCCCTCTATCTCTCTTATCTCACCCCAAACCCATGGACCCAATAGAGGATGAATGAAGATGAGCTTGTATTTTCTGGACCGATGAGTCAGTTGGAGATAGACCAATGGATTCAGAACATGGAGGATCACATGGAGAATAACCCTATAGTTGGAAATGATATGACCTAGCATGCTCTTCAGTGCTTTTAAAGAGGTGCTGATACTTTGTGGAGGATGTACCAAACCATCAATGGATAGCAAGGATTACCCACTTGGAAAGAATTTAAGTTGACTCTGCAAAGATCTCGTCTTGTGTCCCAGAAGTCGAAGCCTTATGGAAAGGATATGAAGAAACCTTGTGCATACAAGCTTTGTGGAGAAACAGGACACAACCATAAAGAAAACAGGGATGAATACCCTCATAAGCGGAGGAGTTCCAAAGGAGTTAGCCAAGGATCTCAAGAAACTTCGGTTGGAGATTGTTCCCAAAGGTTTTGTTGCAGCAATGGAAGTTCAGTCTACATTGTTGAGAAAGATTCGTGAAGCTCAGAAGTATGACAAAGAGATTGCTAAGGTAAAAGAGAGGATGAGCAAAGGAAAGGCCAAAGGTTTTCGTCAGGATGATCACGACACCTTATGGTTCGAGGACCGTGTATATATGCCCAATAATGAAAAGATCAGGAAGTAAATACTTCAGGAGGCTCATGACTCACCATACTCGATTCGCCCTGGAAACACTAAGATGTATTTGGATTTGAAGGAGCATTTCTGGTGGACTAGTATGAAGAAGGATATTGCGGAGTATGTAGTCGTAGGTAATGTATGCCAGAGAGTAAAGGCAGAGCATCAGAAGCCAGCCGAATTACTACAGCCCATGCCGATACCCGAATGGAAGCAGGATAAAGCTTGGCATGGATTTCATTACCGGATTTTCCAGAACCCGATCGGGACATGATTCTATCTGGGTAGTAGTTGATTCGCTTGACCAAAGTGGCTCACTTTATCCCAGTGAAAACCACCTATACAAGTGCGAAGTTGGCCAAGATATATATGACCAGGATAGTATGTTTGCATGGAGTTCCGAGGACCATCATATCAGATAGAGGAACACAGTTTACCTCAATGTTTTGGAATCAGCGGCACCAGACTTTGGGTACTAGGCTAGAGTTCAGTACAACCTTTCATCCACAGACATATGGATAGACCGAGAGAGTCAATCAGATTCTGGAGGACATGTTGAGAGCGTGTGCGCTAGATTATGGATCTAGTAGTGATGATAATCTACCTTATGTGGAGTTCTCATACAACAACAGTTACCCAGCCAGTTTGAAGATGGCCCCTTTTTAAGCTTTGTGTGGGAGAAGGAGCTAGACACCATTGATGTGGGATGAAGTTGGAGACCGTCAGTTGTTTGGACCAAATGTGATCAAGGAGTTAGAAGAGAATGTTAAGTTGATTTGAGATAGACTGAAGGTAGCTTAGTCCAGGCAGAAGAGTTATGTAGACTCAAAAATGCAAGGAGGTAGTCTATGAAATTGGAGACAGAGCATGTCTTCGTGTGTCCCCTCTGCGAGGAATTAAATGATTTGGAGTTAAGGGAAAGTTAGCCCCGAGATTTGTAGGGCCATACGGAGTCTTGGAGCGTATGGGAGCAGTGGCCTACAAGTTGGAATTACCCGATGGATTGTCAGGAGCTCATGATGTGTTTCACGGTTCCCAGTTGAAGAAGTGCTATGCAGGAGATTGTAGTAATTTAAGGACCAATAAAAGTTAGCATCCTTAGTACTGACCGGATCTTATACGTTGTTACTCTGTGAAGGAAGATTTTGACCGTTTTCGAGGATATGAGAAATATGGTCTATGGATGAGTTTGTGTCATTTTAAGGGTGGTAGTACCCTGTGAGGACACTTGACCCCTGGAAAGGAAAATGATATTCCACGAAGTGGAGTATGGACTTCATAAGTATAAGTTTTTATCTCGGTATGTGGGATATTCCACGAGGATGAAGAGATGCATTACTATTGGATATAAAGGAGGTATGATGTTGGAAATATGGGTCAATGGAAATTCCATGATGAGTCTGAGTAATCATGTCCTAGTTTGGTGCCAATAGAAGGAAGGAAGACAGTACAATTGGATGGAATTAAGAATGCTAGGGAGCTGGAAGTTGGATGTTGGATTAGAGATCCGTTGCCCCGATGATGAGTTCAAGGTTTGCAAGTGATGAGATGGGCCATAACCCACAGGCCCCAGGACCTACCAAGAAGCAAGCACACTCTTGCTGAAGGAAAAACCCTGGAAGAAGTTACGATTTTATCGATAGACGATCTTATAGGAGTTTACGCAAAACCTGAGAGTTGTGAAGGAACGATAGATGTTTGTTTGGCTTGCAGAATCAATGGATATATCCGAACTTGGTTCGTCGACAAGAGAAATTCTGCAATGCTTGTGAGCATGACTGAGTGTTAGAATGCGAGATTCGCTAAACCATATACAAGGTAATGATTTGGGTGCGGGATGGATTGATCACCATACCGACTTACTCTTATTATTCGCCTTGCTATGTGGGATGGTAAATCTGAGTGACTTACCCATAGTAAAGAGACGACGATCAAAACCCTGTTTAAACCTTAGAATGGTATAAGTATTTTTCCCTTGTACAAGGCAGCTTTTGCCAACCGTAGGTCATACGGTGAGGATCAACCCAGACCCAGTTCTTGCAGGAGAAACCATAATTGGATGACCACCATGAGATATCGATAGTTGTTTAGAACTGGCGCTAGACCAGTCAGCTATGAAGACCCAGTCCCGGAATAACCTTACCAAGAAGAAAGGATACAAAAGAATTGAGGAAAAAGGTTATGCCACTACCGGAAGAGCCCAGAGAAGGAATTATCCTTACGATCTGAGAAGACCGACACTGTCAAGAATAAGGATGGAGTATATGAGTTTTGATGGAACCGTAACAATGATTCTAAGGGTGGTAGCACCCCAGACCCCCTGTGATGATTGATGGATTTTGAGAAGACCCCGAACCTATTCTATTTCTTTCTAGCCTCTCCGAATCTTGAGGACGAGATTCCTTTTAAGGGTGGTAGGTTTGTAACATCCCAAAATTCTAAATTTTGGAATGTTATAATATATAGATAGATTTGATTGATTGATTGTGTGAAATTGAGTGAAATTCGAAACCTTTTTGAAAGTTAAATGAGAGGGAATAAAAGGACTTTCCCAAACTTTCATTTTGCATTCGTGATCTCCGCGAATTCAAATGACAAGGGGTCTTGAAAATATTTGAATGACATGACTTCTTCACCACGAAACCCTGGAGAGAAGATGACATGACTTCTTCCATTTATTTAAATGACAAGGGGTGTTGAAAATATTTGAATTTCATTTAGAAAATATTTCCAATTCTGAAACTTTATGCAACTCAATGATTTTCACGAGAAGAGATAAAATGACTTCTTCAAATTATATGAAATATGAGTTGGGAGTTTCAAATGATCAAATTCAAAGTCTTTTTGGAATTATTTTTCAATTTGGAGTTATTTGGATTTATTCAAATCATTTTTCTCCAAAAATAAAATACATGGAAAATAGGGTAACATGATTCCCTACAACAGAAAATTGGAGAGAAGTAAATTTGATTACATTTTGGTATTTTTAAAATGATTTTTGTTGGATCTTATTAGAGCAGGAGCACTGTTGGAATTATTAGAATTTGTGTGTATTTTATTTAATTCTAGAAAAATGTTCATCTTGTAGAAAATCTTTTTTTGCAAATTTTGGTATATTATATGCCTATATAATATTTTTATTTCCTTTTGTTTTTATTTTGGTTTGTGTGGAAAATGTTTTGCAAAAAAAATTGACCGCGCGTCAACTAGGCCGGCCCGCCCCAAGCCAGCCCAGGCCCAAGATCTCGTCGCCCCTTCCTCCTCCCGTGCTCCACCCGGACTCGCCGGAGTCCGAGTGAGCCACGCCGCCAGCCGCCCCTTTCCCCAAGGAAAGCCGCAGCTCCTGGCCCTTTAAAAGGCCGAGGCCCCGGGCCCTCTCCTGCTCGCCGCTCGCGCCGCCTCGCCTCGCCCGCATCTCGCGACGCCACCGCCGCAGCGCCTCGCTGCGCCGCCGCCCATTGCTGCTTCACAGCGCGCTGCCGCACCCCTTGCCCGCGCATCGCCGCCGCCGCCCCGCGCTGCCCTGCCTCGCCGCGCTCGTCGGAACCGCCGCGCTGCCTCGCCTTGCTGCCACCGGAGTTGACCGCCGATGCCGGTTCGATCCACCGCCGACCCGCCTGAACTGGTAGGAACCGCCCGGTTCGCCCGGTTTTCTTTTAGTAGTTTTAGTTTTGGTTTTCGACTTAAAACCGTTTTGTTTTGTTTTACTTATTTAGAGTTCGTTTGTTCGTCTATGTTCTTCAGTGAACAGATTCATCAAATTGGTTCTGTTAGCGAGCGTCCGCCCGATAGGATTTTTCTTTTATTTTAGTTTTCGGCCAGGGACCTATTCGTGATAATTTTCTTCACAGATTAGTCCCTGTACTTCAATCGATCACAACTCTTTACTCATTTGTCCAAATCCAATGAAACCGACGCTCACGTCTTCGTTATGATCCCCTCTGTCGAGTAATCCAACTCAAACATGTTTTTGAAAGTTTAAAATTTGAATTAGATCAGATTTAGATTCAAACTTTGTTTGATCATAACTTGAGTTTTATAACTCCGTTTTAGTTGATTCTTTTTGCCAATCGAAGCTCGTGACCTAAACTTTTTGATAAGGCCAAATTCACATAATTTTGGTACTGTTAGAAATTGTTTTATGTTGCAAGATTTATTTGATTGGTTTGATGGTTTCAAAGTGTCTTCTTCGTTCTTTCCGATCTTTTGAGTGATTGCTTACGTGTGTTTACTATTGCTTGCTTACGATAGATTGACCAGAGTGTGACGAGTAGTACTATCAAGAGTTTTGAGTGCGAATCATCTTCATCAACAATGCAGGAAAGTTCACACTTTGATCATAACTCTTACTACCCAGTTTTTATTGCATTAGATCAATCCTCAAACATTGCATGATTATGATCTAATTAAATTGTGGGATGGGAAGTAGTTGAGGTAGTACCTATTACCTGTTTATCATCAAACCCTTGGGAGTTACTATTACGTTATGCTTACATTGCCATGTTATGCTCGTAGATTTGGATTGGGTTTAGAGAGCATCCATGACAGATGTGAGATTGTTAATTAATGGTTTACTTAAGGTGGCAACTTAAACACACATCTGGGTGGATTGAGGCACCTGGGTATTCCAGCAATTGCCTGTCTAGGCACCTGGGTATTCCAGGATTGCCTGTTTTTTTATGGACCGCCACCCAGGCTCAAAGGGATCATGAGATTATTCATACTAGAAACTTCCGTGTGCAGCCACAAGCTATTATGGGTCTAGCATAGTTGACTAAGTCGTGCGAACTCTTACAGTGGTAGACTAGCAGATGTAGGGGAAAGTAGGTGTAACGGTCTACCCATCGTAAGGTGCTAGCGCTTCTGAAAGACTATGTCTCGGTCATCCGTTTCTCAAACACCATGTAGTGCGAGAAATCCAACGGAGGAGATCGAGTCTTGTGGGGAAAAGTGCGCAACCTCTGCAGAGTGTACAAACTAATCTTGATTAGCTGTGTCCTCGGTTATGGACGTCTTGAGTATCTAGTTCTTGATCTCATCACGTTACTTAAATAATTTGTTGGGTTTTAATGATGATGCTTAATTGGGATTGAGAATGCTGTCAACCATTCTCAATGTTTAACAACCACCATGATAGTTAAATAAAAATTTATTCCTTGTAGTAGGGAAAAATTGGCTTTTCACAAAAACCTTATAACCATAGAGCTTTTCCACCAGCCATATATGCATGTAGTGATAGCCATTGTTCATCATTTCTCTCTGGTGTGAATTTGCCAGTACATTCAATGTACTGACCCTCTATGGCTGCAACGTCTCATGTTGCAGGATTTCTTACGATGAGTAAGTGATACGTTAGGGTTACGATTTCTACACTCAACTTTGCCATTGGTGTTGATGGGAATCCACAACCTTGTTACTTCCGCTATTTTGATTGAGGTAATAGTATTTACGTTACTTTATACATGTGATTTACCTCTGTTATAAATCCTCGAGTACTGTGTGTGTTAGCATACCGATCCAGGGATGATACTTAAGCACAGAGACTTGATCCATTCGGGTCGGGTCGTTACAAGTGCAGGAGAAGAAGGGCAAAAAAGTAAAGGAAGAGGATTATTGCCCCCCTTCTTGCTTCACCTTAAGTTCGGCTGAGATCGATCTATTCTTCAAGTGCCTTACCGGAGTCAAAGTTAGTTCTGGTTACTGTGGCAAGATAAGCAGATATCTAGACACAAAGGAGAAAAGGTTTAGCGCGATGAAGTCCCATGACTATCATGTGATGATGATGCAGATACTACCTGTTGCCCTTAGAGGGATAATGGATAAGCATGTCCATGACACGCTTATTGGTCTATGCAACTTTTTCGACATCATCTCTTGAAAGGCGATCATGTGAAGTAGCTCTGAGGCTATAGGAAGAGATCGTTGTGATACTAAATGAGCTTGAGATGTACTTCCCGCCCGTGTTGTTTGACGTCATGGTGCATCTGTGTGTCCATAAGCCCAACCTCGTCACCTATTAGGCATATGATATCAATAGATACACGTTCTACACGGAGGCCAAAGATATGGATAGTGATGATCAGAACTCAGGGGTGACGATGGAATGCATGACCGGCAGCGACAAGGACGCAACTGAGAGATTTTACGGAAGGGTCGAGGTGATCTTTGACTACTCTGGACTACACAACACGACGATGTTCTATGTTAGATGGGCTAAGAATGTTGAAAGAGAAAATCGGTATTTCACTACCATGACTATACCCGATGCCAAGAGCTCTACTGATAACCCACAAGTATAGGGGATCGCAACAGTTTTCGAGGGTAAAGTATTCAACCCAAATTTATTGATTCGACACAAGGGGAGCCAAAGAATACTCTCAAGTATTAGCATCTGAGTTATCAATTCAACCACACCTGGAAACTTAATATCTGCAGCAAATTATTTAGTAGCAAAGTAATATGATAGTAGTGGTAGCAAAAGGTAACAGTAGTAAAAGTAATGTTTTTGGTATTTTGTAGTGATGATAGCAATAGCAACGGGAAAGTAAATAAGCGAAGAACAATATGTGGAAAGCTCGTAGGCAATGGATTGGTGATGGAGAATTATGCCGGATGCGGTTCATCATGTAACAGTCATAACCTAGGGTGACACAGAACTAGCTCCAGTTCATCAATGTAATGTAGGCATGTATTCCAAATATAGTCATACGTGCTTATGGAAAAGAACTTGCATGACATCTTTTGTCCTACCCTCCCGTGGCAGCGGGGTCCTTATGGAAACTAAGGGATATTAAGGCCTCCTTTTAATAGAGTACTGGAACAAAGCATTAACACATAGTGAATACATGAACTCCTCAAACTACGGTCATCCGATTATTGTCACTTCGGGGTTAACGGATCATAACACATAATAGGTGACTAAAGACTTGCAAGATAGGATCAAGAACTCTCATATATTGATGAAAACATAATAGGTTCAGATCTGAAATCATGGCACTCGGGCCCTAGTAACAAGCATTAAGCATAGCAAAGTCATAGCAACATCAATCTGAGAACATAGTGGATACTAGGGATCAAACCCTAACAAAACTAACTCGATTACATGATAGATCCCATCCAACCCATCACCGTCCAGCAAGCCTATGATGGAATTACTCACGCACGACGGTGAACATCATGAAATTGGTGATGGAGGATGGTTGATGATGATGATGGCGACGGATTCCCCTCTCCGGAGCCCCGAACGGACTCCAGATCAGCCCTCCCGAGATGTTTTAGGGCTTGGCGGCAGCTCCGTATCGTAAAACGCGATGAATTCTTCTCTCTGATTTTTTTCTCCCCGATACACAATATATAGAGTTGGAGTCGGAGGAGCTCCAGGGGGCCCATGAGGTAGGAGGGCGTGCCCTAGGGGGGCAGGCGCTCCCCCCACCCTCGTGGACAGGTGGTGGGCCCCCTGGCCTTCATCTTTTGCAGGTATTTTTTATATTTTCCAAAAAGTTGCTCCGTGAAGTTTCAGTTCATTCCGAGAATGTTTGTTTCTGCACATAAATAACACCATGGTAATTCTGCTGAGAACATCGTCAGTCCGGGTAAGTTCCATTCAAATCATGCAAGTTAGAGTCCAAAATACGACGGAGATGTATCAACTCCCCCGAGCTTAAACCTTTGCTTGTCCTCAAGCAATTCAGTTGACAAACTGAAAGTGATAAAGAAATTTTTTTACAAACTCGGTTTGCTCTTGTTGTTGTAAATATGTAAAGCCAGCATTCAAGTTTTCAGCAAAGATTATAACTAACCACATTCACAATAACTCTTAGGTCTCAAGTTTACTCATATTAATGGCATAATCAACTAGCGAGCAATAATAATAAATCTTGGATGACTACACTTTCTCAAAACAATCATAGTATGATATAACAAGATGGTATCTCGCTAGCCCTTTCTGAGACCGCAAAACATAAATGCAGAGCACCTTTAAAGACCAAGGACTGACTAGACATTGTAATTCCTGGTAAAAGAGATCCAGTCAAGTCATACTCAATTTAAACTAACAATAATGAATGCAAATGACAGCGGTGCTCTCCAAATGGTGCTTTTTAATAAGAGGATGATGACTCCACATGAAAGTAAATAGATAGGCCCTTCGTAGAGGGAAGCAGGGATTTGTGGAGGTGCTAGAGCTCGGTTTTGAAACAGAGGTGAATAATATTTTGAGCGGTATACTTTCATTGTCAACATAACAACCAAGAGATGGCGGTATCTTCCATGCTACACACATTATAGGCGGTTCCCAAACAGAATGGTAAAGTTTATACTCCCCTGTCGGTGTCAAAACCGGCGGATCTCGGGTAGGGGGTCCCGAACTGTGTGTCTAGGCCGGATGGTAACATGAGGCAAGGGACACGAAGTTTTACCCAGGTTCGGGCCCTCTCGATGGAGGTAAAACCCTACGTCCTGCTTGATTAATATTGATGATATGGGTAGTACAAGAGTAGATCTACCACGAGATTGAAGAGGCTAAACCCTAGAAGCTAGCCTATGGTATGATTGTTGATGTGTATGTTGTCCTACGGACTAAAACCCTCCAGTTTATATAGACACCGGAGAGGGTTAGGGTTACACAAAGTCGGTTACAATGGTAGGAGATCTGAATATCCGTATCGCCAAGCTTGCCTTCCACGCCAAGGAAAGTCCTTCCCGGACACGGGACAAAGTCTTCAATCTTGTATCTTCATAGTCCAAGAGTCCGGCTGAAGGTATAGTCCGGCTATCCAAACACCCCCTAATCCAGGACTCCCTCAATAGCCCCTGAACCAGGCTTCAATGACGACGAATCCGGCGCGCAGATTGTCTTCGGCATTGCAAGGCAGGTTCCTCCTCCAAGTACTTCATAGAAGATTTTGAACACAAAATAGTGTCCGGCTCTGCAAAATAAGTTTCCACATATTGCCATAGAGAGAATAATATTTACAAAAATCTAATGTGCTGATGTATTCCGTAGCGTGACACACCACGGCCAAGCCTTTATCTGAGTTGTTTCATTATCCCACCTCAGCGCGTCATGCGAGGCGGTTTCCTTGGCATGTCTTGTTAAAGTAGAGATCGTGTCCCCTTATTCCGGGATTCTCATCAATACGGGCATGGGTAACCCAACCGCTTCTAGGACTCCTAGATTATAGGCAAGCCCAAACGGATACGGAGAGGACGCTTGATATTCACCCTCTTTATAAATGGTCAAGGCTTTTACTTTTCCCTCCCATGCTCAATCGAATCCTTCCCCCACCTCAAGCTCAAGCGCCCAAAGTTCAGGTCAGGTGCTCCGAACCTTCAGTCATGTCCGGATCTAGCCTTCAAGGCCGATGGGTGCCTTCCTCCGTCATGGAAGAAGACATCAAAAAGTTGAGGGGGCCCAGATATGTGACCGTCGAGATTCCGCATCGGCTGCCTGCCCGAGGGCAGGCCGTTCCCTCCCCCGAACCCAACAAGATCGTCATGTTCGTCTCACACTTCCTCCGAGGTCTAGGCCTTGCTATAGATCCTTTCGTCAGGGGCTTGATGTTTTATTACGGGCTAGATTTCCATGATCTAGCTCCGGACTCCTTTCTTCATATCGCGACATTTATTGTCGTGTGTGAGGCCTTCCTCCGGGTTACCCCTCACTTTGGCCTGTGGTTCAAGACCTTTGAAGTAAAGCCGAAGCTGATCGAGGGGCAACATGCAGCGTGTGGAGGTGCCTCAATACGCAAGATGACGGGAGCTCCATGGCCCAAAGGTTCCATTCCGGAGGTGTCTGAATTGTGGCAACAAGAGTGGTTCTACATTATGACTCCTAGAAGTTCCAAGTGGGCGGCCGCCCCTGTTTTCCGCCCGGGCCCTCCACCACAACTGATGTCATGGATTAGCAGAGGACTGAGCTGGGGTCCAGCCAATGACACGTCTATACTGCAAAGCCGCATTCAAGATCTCTTCAACGGAGATTTCAGGTTGGTTGTGGTAACACAAGTTGTGCTGGTTCGTCAAGTCCAGCCTTGCAAACGCCGGCCCCTTCTCTTGTGGGAGTTCAATCCCGAGGGACCGTGTGCCATTCAAAATTTCCTCGGCCTGACGCATGAGGAGATGTACAAGTCATTCTTTGGACCTCAGGTAGAGTGTCCGGAAATCACCGAGGACATGGGCCTGAGCAGTACCCGCACCGCCGAACAAGTAAGAAATCTTCTGGCCGAACATACTGTCTCTCATTTGTTACGAAGTTATTTCTGAGAGTTCGCTTTTTGATCAGGACTGGTTAACAAAGGCGAAGTTGATTCGGTGTTCGGCCCCCTCCCTGAGGGTTTGGAAAATCCGGTACTGGAAAAGATGCTCCAGATCGCACCTTACCCAGAGCCCTTGAAGGAAGATACTATGGAGGATAACGAGGGCGGACGCGGGCCCCCAACGCTGCCCATTCTAACCGAGGGAGCGAGCGTCTCCATGAAGGAAGACGACCGGAAGAGGAAAAGGACCGCGCCTGGGGATTCGGAAGCCGAAGCTTCCAGACGGGAGAAGAAGTCTTCCACAGAGGGTCCTACCTTGGGGGTGCTGTTGCCGCACAAAGTCCGCGGGGGGATCAATTCTCCCCCGAGTCGTAAGTGACTCGGAATACTTTAACAGTACAGATATGCCATCTTTTTCTTCTGAGAAGATAACCACCGCATATATCTTTGCAGTTCAGGCCTTAGCCCCTCTCAAATGAGCTCGTCTTTGGGGGATCTTCTTCCAGAGATGATGGAGAGCGAAACACCTCCTCCGGACTCCTCCGCTCCGAAAGCGGGCGACCCTGAAGTGTCGTCGCGGAGGGCCTCTCCGAGTCCGGCGAGGCCAGAAGATAATCCCGTCGACCCCCGAAGCTCCCAGTGTCCGACTCCCGAAGAGAACAGACAAAAGAGTCCGGCACCGGCTAGTGTGCGATCGGATGTTCTGAGGGAGTTGGTGGGGCGAGCGGCCATCTCAGATGAACACCGTGTGCTGATGAATACGGTGATGGAGAGAATCTCGTCCGCCGAAAGCGGATTGCATAAAGCTTTTATGAGTCTACTAACAGGCTTTGAGGTACGTAAAATAATGTATGATAGTCCTGCACATACTAGGTGTGCCTTGTGTAGATAGTAGCCCCTGAGACTCTGGTCATCGTCGGAAACGACGACGAACAGAGGATCATAATCCCAGGTAATAACCATACTGCCTTTATGTGCAGGTGATGGAAGCTCCGGTGGCTAGCCGGACTCGTGAGTTTGCCCATTTAAAACGGCAATTGGATGCGACAGACGCCGACATCGAGCTTGTTAACAAAAGGCTTGACGAGGCACAGGGTAAGTGTCATTATCTGGTAAACGCCACATAGGAAGAGCAGCATGATGCCAGTATCTTTAATATGTTGTGACTGCAGATGGAGCTGCTACTGTTGAGACCTTGTGGGCAGAACTTGCCCGAGCCAAGGAACAAGCGAGGTTGGGTAACGCGGCCGCTTTGAAGGCGACCGAAGAGTTGCGAGCCGAGAAGGCCGCGCATGGCGAGAGCCGAGATAAGATGGCCAAGATGGCCATAGAATTAAAAGCCACCGCTGACCGTTGCCGGGTTCTTGAAAAGGAAAACCAGACGAAGGCATCGGACCTTGAGAAGGTTGCTGTGACGGGAAAAGACCTCCGCTCTGCTATGAGGGCAAAGAAGGAGGAGCTGCGGGAAGCCGGGGATATTGTAGCTGGGAAATCCTTTATGTTGCGGAGGAAGTTCGGAGATCCACGGTGTCACGACCGGTTTTCCAATAAAAATATTTATTGAGAAACCAATCTTTGAGTCCAGTATGAGAGAAAATCCCCCTCACTGGTAGACAAATACTTGATACAATAAGCCAGTAGCGTAGAATATATTACAGGGTTGAGCTAGGGCTGCTCAACGAATTATTACAAGCTCGCCAATAATTATACATAATGGCGGATATGACACAATGGTGTGGTGGCGTACTACTGACTCGAGGATATGGTGGTGGTGGAATAACACAATGGGGAGTGTGGTAACACGACTCTCAAACTGACATCTCATCGAGCGTTGAGGTGAGGCTCGATAAATTTATTCGGGTTGCGGAAACAGGTCTAAAACTGAGACCAAGACCAGGGTCGCAGGAGACTGACCGGGATTCCTCTAGGCGTCGGACTCGCTATCGAACTCTTCATCCATGAGATCGCCTTCGTCAGCATCTGGCCAAATCAACAAGCCAGTGGGTACTTTGAAAGTACTCGCAAGACAGTTCGGACGTAAGACATAACAAATGCATGCATGGATGCGACATGAATAATCTTCCCAATGCACACTGATAATATTTGCACAAGGAAGTAAGTACGAGGGAAACAGCGGTAGTTCGCCTGAAATCCCAACAGAATATAAAAGAGAACCGATCGGGTGTCTGAAGCGACGCCTCGAAGGGTGAACAAATAATAACAGAAAAATCATGCCACAGTCGGACGTCTGAGCGACATCACAGAAAGGGCTTTAAAAGAAATGCCACAGTCGGACGTCTGAGCGACATCACAGAAAGGGCTTTAAAAGAAATGCCACAGTTGGACGTCTGAGCGACATCACAGAAAGGGCTTTAAAAGAAATGCCACAGTCGGACGTCTGGGCGACATCACAGAAAGGGCTTTAAAAGAAATGCCACAGTCGGACGTCTGAGCGACATCACAGAAAGGGCTTTAAAAGAAATGCCACAATCGGACGTCTGAGCGACATCACAGAAAGGGCTTTAAAAGAAATGCCACAGTCGGACGTCTGAGCGACATCACAAAAAGGGCTTTAAAAGAAATGCCACAGTCGGACGTCTGAGCGACATCACAGAAAGGGCTTTAGTCACAAGTAAACAATACTCATAATAAATATTCAGTTCATGATAATAAATAGGTTAGTCCATCCACAGGAATAACATTTAGCCGGGCTTAGTACTCATGGGATTCACCGGAGTCTCTGTCATCAATCTGATACTGTTAGGCCAAGATGATACGAAATTGGACATGGAATAGATGATTCAAGGAATGTATGACTCTGCAGAGTTTGTACAAAAAATTTCCCACAGCCAACGGATTTCCGTAGTCACGAGGGACTAGTTCCGTTTACGGTTTTTCGGAAGAAAACACAGCTAACCAGTACACACCCATCCTACCTCTCGATGCCAGGACTCACCCTAGACATCGTCCAAGAAAAACTTTTGAGACGGGGAGATCACAATCTCGAATAGCATGGGATCAAATTTATATATGCGCGCTCTAAGGGGTGCCCCCCTCTCGGTCCCAACCGGAAACACCCATGCCCCCTGACCGGATGACTGGCTTTAATCCAGGGCCATGGAACCATCATCCCGGCCTCTCCTTTTGGTGTGTACCAGGAAAGCGGTTTGCAACTTACTAAGCCATATTCCTTGCGGAAAGCATGTGGTAGTACATGGAAGGAAATGGGAGGAACTGGACCGGTACGGTTTCGTCCCTGAAGTCATATAGTCTAGCATAAGACTGACATGCTACAACACTGCCATCTTACCCATCCTCATGCCAACACATGGCCATTCATACTCACATCCATCCACTTATGGATCATCGAACTCACTTACCTCAACATTTCATAAAAATAACGTTCATCGGTATGCTCATCAACATGCCATGAAACTAACTAAATGCAAAACATGCCAAGACATTCATCATATCAAAAGTTCAAACATGCTTGCCTGGTTCAGAGTAGTCGGAGCCTAGCTCGGTGAAGTTCGCGGCTCCGTCACCTCCTTCGGTATCTACGGTATAAAGAAAATATCTGCGCTATCGTAAATACCAAGAGGTGCACAGAAAGTATTCCAAATATTTTTCAAATAAATATGATAAAAAACTAGACAAAAATCTGAAGAGGACAGAAAAAGAATCACTCAAAAATTCCTTTCTGTTAAAAAGTTATAAGGGTTTTAATCCAAGGACTTATCTGTAATGAAACAGAAAGTTTCCAGGGGCTAGTTTATAAAAACAGAAAGCGCTTCGGCAGAAACTACGCCAGTCCAGAGGGAAGGCGTATTTGGCAGAAGGCGTTTTCAGAAAACGCTTCGTTTAGACAGAATAGAGAGGCTGACAGCGGGTCCCGCTCGTCAGGTTTAAACTTTCAAATGGGGGCGGCAGATTTCGCCGGTGCCCGAGAGCCGCGGTGGTCGCCGGCGGCGATCCACGGCGAGGCAGAGTGATCGGAGATTACCAACGTGCTCACCGTGTCCTTCCGCAACGGTGGGTGGTGGTGTTGGTCGCTGGTGAGCACCACGTCGACGGCGGGCTTGACTCCAGCGGACGGTGGTTCGGGCATTGATGGATCTCGCCGAGGAGGGCTGCAAGGATCAAATTGAGGTGGGGGCTAGAGCACTGGGTGTGAGGGAAGGCTACGGACGAGGTTTGGGCGCCGGAGATGGCCTCACCGAAGTGAATCGAGGTGGAGGCCGAGGCGGGGCGAGGCGGCCGGAGTTGGGGGAGGAGACCTCCTCGAGGTCCTCCTGGTGGTTTGGCAGGGTCCTGGAGAGGCGTAGTGGAGGCGTGGGTCTCGTGGGTGAGCTCGGGGTCCTTTTTATAGGCGATCCGAGGCGGTGGCCGTGAACGGGGATCTCCGGTGAAGGTTACGGCGGCGCAGAGCTTGGTCGGGAAGGTTTAGGGAGTTGGGCATCATCACGGAGTTCCACTGGTTCCATTTAGGTGCTAAGCGAGCTTGGATGGGGTGTTAGGGGCGAGCTCGATGGAACGGGGCGGCGCGGGCCCGTCGGCGGCAGGGAGCACGTTCCGTGCTTGCCGGGTCGCGGTGAGGGTGCCACGGGCGTGCGCTGGCATGCATGAGGACACGCGGAGGGCCAGGAAGCTTTGGGCGGCGCCAAAACGGCGTTCTGCCGTGGTGTGCCTTCTGTCGGCCGCCACGGGAGGTCCCGATGCCGCAGAAGACGCCGGCGAGGGCGGGCCAGCGCGCTACTGACGCCAGGAAAACTCCAAGCACGCGTGTGCAGCATCCGGACAAGAGGGAGGGGCTGCGAGCATCGAGCCAAAGGCACTGTGAGCATGTGCCTGCAACTCTGAAGAAATCGACACTGTAAAAACTGAATTTTACTGAACTTTGCAAAGAACAGTGCAGCTTAGGTGTTCGACAGAATGTTTTTGGCATCTAGGGATTTTTCCTTGAGCTGAAACTTGGTGGAGTGGCCTCTCATTGCTCCAGTAGGCTGCCTGAATTTTGGTGGAATTTTTGGAGAAGTGTAGATATGAATTTCACCAAATTTGGCAAATCTGGTCCAAACTTGCAGTGAGTGAAATCTGAAATATTTGAAAAGAAGAAGAGTGGATCAAGGTGGTTCTAGGTTGTAGGTACTAAAGACAATCCAGGGAAATTGGTTTGGGATAAAAACTCAAAGGCAAAGTGATACTTGCTTTGAAAATCACTTAAGCTCAAAATAAATGGCAGAAATGTTTTTGGGGGATAAAATAATTGAAATAAAATCCAAAACTTGTTTGGACTTGTTGAGACAGAGAATTTAGATTGTTTCAAGATGGAGGAATGGATTTGAGAAGATTTACTATAGGAGACATGGTAAAACCATGGGTGTTTTCAAAAAGAAAGAAGTCCCAAAATTCCTTGGATTTCTCTCTTTTTTTTGAAAATAAATAAGTTTGAGAGGGAAATAACCAGAAGAAAAGCTTCCAAAATTTTAACACCAAATTTAAAAAGGAAAGGAAATCCTTGCCAAAGGTGAAAGGAAGATTTTAAGAGGAAGGATTTTCTGAAAGAGAAATTTTTAAAGGCCCTCCTTTAGAATCCAATAAGGTTTTTGATGAAAACCAAATCAAAAATTTTTGGAGTGTCACACACGGTATGCCTCTCTGGATCGGCTGTGGAGTTCGGAGGATGTGTATATGGATTTGGTAGCGAGCGCTGCCGATGCGGCCAAGTACTTCCAGGGTCAGACGGACCGTGAAGTAGACCAACTGTTTTGGAGACAATTCCATTCTCCCGAGCGTCCGCTTTCATTGTCTGACCAATTAGCCGAATGGGCCGAACTAAATAGGTTGTCCGGAGTCTCCATGAGGTCTGTTGTGGATCAGCTATGGCCGAAAAGGTCAAAACAGAACAACTATTTCAGCTTGGTGCAGCAGTTCCTTGACGTGGTGCCGCGCATTAATGCGATGAAGAGGTCGGCGTGCATAGAGGGCGCACGGATGGCCTTTGCCCGTGTTAAAGCATACTAGGCGGAGATGGATGCTACCACTATTGCAGCGCGGGATTCGGCCATAGGTCGAAGGGCTGCTGAGCACTACTTTGAAGAAGTTCTTGAGGGTGCTCGTTTGATAGAGACCCAGTGCTCAAAAAATATTATGTTTGAGTGATATGTAATCTCATTGTAAGCGAAATGCTTTTATAGATTTTTATAAGGCTATTTTTATACTTTTGCCTAAAAGTAATATGATGCCTCCTGGGCCGTCGTTTATGTATACATGTGAATAACCTGAAAGATTGCAGTCCTTGGCTTCAACCCCCACGCTTATAATGCGGAGGTGCTTACAAAAACACGCGTTCACACTTAACCCAACGTCTTGGTCCTATTAAGGAGGTGATAGTGGAGCGAACGAGGCAACCGGACTATAATCCTTTAGCACTTTCACTTAGCCATAGGAGTTTGATAGTGGGGCTACTAGATAGCCCTTGGTGGCTCCGCACTCTCCCGATCCCGGGGTGCGTACATGTCCGACCGGAAAACGACCCTTCGTTAAGGCGAAGGAATTCTAACATTCCAACAGGTCATCGAGTGGTTGACCAGTCTCAGGCTATATCATGACAGTCAGTTTTCGGCTTTCTCTACTGAGGTGCTCGTCCGGATGAACCAGGGCACAATCACAGTAGTTCTCCTGGTGCTACCTTAGCCGGTAAAGCGGGCACAAAAACATAGGAGCCGGGCAAACCCAACATTTGACCAAAGACAATGATTCGGAGCTGATGCATATAGGGCCAAACTCGCGACGCCAAACACTCCCTAAGGTATTAGGTCCTTGTGGTATAAACCGGGCCTAAGTAATGGCCTTTGTAAGAAGCCCCTCGTGTCCAGGTACGTGCATTGTTCTGGCGTGGCCACATGCCAAGACGTCAGCATCCTTCTCGACGGTGGATGTGTATCAACAAGAGACAGTAAAAAAGGTTTACGCAGGGTCTTAATCTGAAAAGAATCCTTGGACCGGGTCCCTGCTGCATGTCTGCGCCTGTGTCTCCGTTGTGCCGTATCCTGGAAGGGTGAAGCACGATGATCGTCTGTAAAAGAGAGGAATTTAGGTGAAAAGGGTTGTCGTGCAAAAGGATAGTTTTTTAAAGAAACCATGTATAATTCAAGATGAGCAGAAATTGCCACTTGTCTATGCGCGTTGAGCCCCTTGTATTGACAAACAGGAGTGTGACCATTTATTCGGTATAAGTAGCGGCGCCGGACTCGATTAATTGTGTCTGAGGTCTTGATGACCTATTGGATGCTTTCGCTAGTCCGGGCGGCTTTAGTGTGCGGTTGCCAAGGCAGCCTCACTCTCTTCGGCGCGCAGAGATCGCTTGATATTTCCGTGCACTGAAATGATGCCACGTGGATTGGGCATCTTGAGTGTGAGGGAGGCGTAGTGGGGTATTGCATTAAAGCGAGCGAAAGCTTCACGTCCGAGTAGTGCTTGATAGCCACTTTGATACGGAGCGATGTGGAAGGTTAAATGCTCGCAATGGAAGTTATCAGGGGAGCCGAATATAACTTGTAGTAGGAGGGAGCCCGTACAACGAGCCCCTGGGCCTGGCGTTACTCCTTTAAAGGTAGTATTGCTATGGCGAATTTGTGTTGGGTCCAACCCCATCCCGCGGATTGTATCCTGATATATTATGTTTAGGCTGCTGCCGCCGTCCATCAAGACTTGTGGGAAGTGATATCCGCCAATTACTGGGTCTAATACCAGGGCAGCCCATCCTGCATGTCGGATACTTGCTGAGTAATCGTGATGGTCGAAAGTGATCGGTTGAGACGACCAGTGGCAGGACTTCGCGGTGATAGGCGCTTGGGTATATTTTTCTGGGAGTGCTGCATTGTTTTTTCCCTTGATAACGTGTAACACGTTTACTGTTTTGACTTCGGGTGGAAATTTCTTTTGTTCCCCCGTGTCTTGCTTGGGAGGTTCGTCCTCATCTTCACTTGGTGTGTCCTCCCCTTTGTGTACGGCGTTGAGCTTGCCGGACTGTTTGAAGACCCAACATTCTCTGTGGGTATGATTAGCAGGTTTGCCAGGGGTACTGTGGATCTGACATACTTGGTCCAGAATTTTGTTGAGGCTGGACAGTTCATCCTTGGTGCCTTTAGGGGGCGGCTCTTGACCTGGCTAAGAGACTTTGAATCCGGCATTTACTGCCGTGCCCTTCGTGCTGTCTTCTTTATTCCGGCGTTTGTTATTGCTGTTGCGCCGTGATTTCCCGTTTCCATCTCTAACTTCAGATGTACTGGGATCGCTGGTGCTGCATCTGGCTAGCCAGCTGTCCTCACCCGCGCAAAAGCGGGCCATGAGGTTTGTTAATGCGGCCATCGTTCTCGACTTATTTTGGCCGAGGTGTCTGGTGAGCCATTCGTCACGGACGCTATGCTTGAAAGCCGCTAAGGCTTCGGTGTCCGGACAGTCGACAATCTGGTTCTTTTTAGTAAGAAACCTATTCCAAAGCTTTCGGGTTGTTGAGTTATATGACTCAGATCGTCCGCATCCGGAGGTCGGACATAAGTCCCTTGAAAATTTGCCCGAAAAGCGTCTTTGAGCTCTTCCCAACTTCCAATGGAGCTTTCGGGGAGGCCTTTGAGCCAGTGACAAGCTGGCCCTTTGAGCTTGAGGGGTAAGTACTTGATGGCGTGGAAATCATCTCCTCGAGCCATATGGATATGAAGGATGTAGTCCTCAATCCAGACCCCAGGGTCTGTTGTTCCGTCGTATGCCTCTATGTTTACGGGCTTGAATCCCTCTAGAAATTCATGGTCTAGCACCTCATCGGTGAAGCATAGGGGGTGTGCGGCACCCCTGTAGCTGGGTGTGCCGCGTTGTTCAGATGTTTGTTGTGTTGCATTGTATGCTGGGGCGTGCTTGCGTGGTCCATAGATGGATCTTGTTGCGCCGTCCTTCGGGTGCGAGCCCTGGCATGGGTTGCGTGTTGTATTGTGAGCGGCGTTGTATGCCATTCTGTGTTGGTAGAGGGGTCGTCTATCCGACCCGGTGGCTACTTTGATATTTGGTTGTGGGGGGTCTGAGGCCTCCTCATCGAATTCGGATAGCAGTTTCCGCTTTGGGTAGCTGTTGGAGGGGCGATTGTCACCGTACCTTGCTGCAGTGTTGAGTATTTTGCTCCATCTGAATTGGAGTGTGTTTTCCGCGGGCTTGAGCCTTCGCTTCTGCTTTATAAGGCTCCTCGCGGTGGAAACGAGCCTTTTACGGGCATTCTGCTGCTCCGGGTGCCTGTCCGACGTTATGTCGTCCGGACCATTATCCTTGATAGGATTTGTTTGTTCAGTTTGATTATCCGGATTGCCGTTTTCCGGCAGCGGTTCACCCTGCTCCAGCGCTGGGTCCGTGTGATCGCTATTTCTGTCAAGGCGGGATTTGGGGCGGCGCTTGCGTCGCCGCTTTGACTGCTTTTCGAGGGAACAATCCTTCAGTGCATCCTTCCGCTCTTCGTCATCATCTTTTGGTGCGTCCACCATATATACGTCGTATGACGAGGTGGTGTTCCAGGGCTCAATAGGCGCTGGTTCTTCATCGTCTCCTTCATCGGCGTCCACACCATCAATGTCGTTGGAGTCGAAGTCAAGCATGTCGGTTAAATCGTCGACAGTGGCTACCAAGTGGGTGGTGGGTGGGCTTTGAATTTCTTCATCGTCCGTGCCCCAACCTTGCTGACCGCAGTCCGGCCAGGGCTATCCTGATAAAGAGAGAGACTTTAGTGTCTTCAGGATATCGCCGAAAGGCGAGTGCTGAAAGATGTCTGCGGCAGTGAACTCCATGATCGGCGCCCAATCGGATTCGATCGGCAGGGGCACGGAGGGTTCGGAGTCCGGCTCCTTGGAGTCACGAGTCTCGCAGAGTACGGGGCTGGTGTTCGGCTTAATCGCCGTTGGGATCGCAGCCCCCGAGGTGGCGTCCAACCGCCCATCCCCGATCGACGCAGTTGGCTCTAAACTAAGGGTCGAAGCTAATGCGGGTGCAGCCTTCAGGGCACTGTTCGGCGGCAGAGCTAGGTCATGCTCGTCGGGACAGTGCGGCGCGCTCGGTAATGGCTCAAATCCGTCGAAGATCAAGTCCTCGCGGACGTCAGCCATGTAGTTTATACTTCCAAATCTGACCTGACGGCCAGGGGTGTAGCTTTCGATCTGCTCCAAACGGCCAAGTGAATTGGCCCGCAGTGCGAAGCCGCCGAAGACGAAGATCTGTGCGGGGAGGAAGGTCTCACCCTGGACTGCATCGCTATTGATGATCGTAGGAGCCATCGAGCCTGACGGCGACGACACAGAGGAACTCTCAATGAGAGCACCAATGTCGGTGTCAAAACCGGCGGATCTCGGGTAGGGGGTCCCGAACTGTGCGTCTAGGCCGGATGGTAACAGGAGGCAAGGGACACGTAGTTTTACCCAGGTTCGGGCCCTCTCGATGGAGGTAAAACCCTACGTCCTGCTTGATTAATATTGATGATATGGGTAGTACAAGAGTAGATCTACCACGAGATCGAAGAGGCTAAACGCTAGAAGCTAGCCTATGGTATGATTGTTGATGTGTATGTTGTCCTACGGACTAAAACCCTCCGGTTTATATAGACATCGGAGAGGCTTGGGGTTACACAAAGTCGGTTACAATGGTAGGAGATCTGAATATCCGTATCGCCAAGCTTGCCTTCCACGCCAAGGAAAGTCCTTTCCGGACACGTGACGAAGTCTTCAATCTTGTATCTTCATAGTCCAGGAGTCCGGCTGAAGGTATAGTCCGGCTATCCGAACACCCCCTAATCCAGGACTCCCTCATCCCCTTCCACCAACAAGCATCAATCCATGGCTTTCTCGAAACAACGAGTGCCTCCAACTAACAAGAGTCCCAGGGGGAGTTTATTTTGCAATTATTTTGATTTAGTTTGCATAAAGCATGGGACTGGGCATCGCAGTCACCAGCCACTTTTCTCGTGAGTGAGGAGCGGAGTCCACTCCTCTTGAGAATAACCCGCCTAACATGGAAGATATAGACAACCCTAGTTGATACATGAGCTATTCGAGCATACAAAACAGGATATTTATTTGAAGGTTTAGAGTTTGGCACATACAAATTTACTTAGAACGACAGGTAGATACCGTATATAGGTAGGTATAGTGGACTCATGTGGAATAACTTTGGGGTTTAAGGGATTGGATGCACAAGCAGTATTCCCGTTTAGTACAGGTGAAGGCTAGCAAAAGACTGGGAAGCGACCAGCTAGAGAGCGACAACAGTCATGAACATGCATTAAAATTAATCAACACCGAATGCAAGCATGAGTAGGATATAATCCACCATGAACATAAATATCGTGAAGGCTATGTTGATATTGTTTCAACTACATGCATGAACATGTGCCAAGGCAAGTCACTTAAATCATTCAGAGGAGGATACCACCCTATCATACCACATCACAACCATTATAATAGCATGTTGGCACGCAAGGTAAACCATTATAACTCATAGCTAATCAAGCATGGCACAAGAAACTATAATCTCTAGTTGTCATTGCAAACATGTTTATTCATAATAGGCTGAATCAGGAACGATGAACTAATCATATTTACAAAAAGAAAAGAGGTCGAGTTCATACCAGCTTTTCTCATCTCAGCCAGTCCATCATATATCGTCATAATTGCCTTTCACTTGCACGACCGAACGATGTGAATATTAATAATAGTGCACGTGCATTGGACTAAGCTGGAATCTACGAGCATTCAATAAACAGGAGAAGACAAGGCAATATGGGCTCTTTTGTCAGATCATCAATAATGCATATAAGAGCAACTTCAACAATTTAATTAAGGCATTCTCCTATCGACCCCCAAAGAAAAGAAATAAAACTATTTACACGGGAGAGCTCCCAACAAGCAAAAGAAAAACAGGAAATATTTTTGGGTTTTCTTTTTAATTACTACTACAGGCATGGAAAGTAAACTAACTAAAAGCTACAACTAATTTTTTTTGTTAAGGTTTATTAAACACACAAGAAGAAAGCATAAAAAGGAAAGTAAACTAGCATGGATGATAGAATGAAAAAGTATGAGCACCGACATGTAGCAATGAGTGTGTGAACATAAATGTAATGTTGGTGGGAAATACGTACTGCCCCAAGCTTAGGCTTTTGGCCTAAGTTGGTCTATGGCCATGGCTGGCCTGGCGGATATCCATAGTAATAGTTGGGGTCGTACTGAGAAGAAGAAGACTCCGATTGCCACTGGCTGGCAATCATCTCCGGATCCCACTGGTAATGAGACTATCGTGAAGGATCAACTTGTGGTTTCGGCTCTGGCTCCATGGCTGGTGCAGGGTTTCGGTAGGCGTGAATAGCCTCTAACAGAATAAGGTACTGGCCTGCAGATAAATCAAACAAAGAAGGGGCAGGCAGGGTAATAGTCTCAGGATGATGTTTATCAAAGAACAATTTGTATTTAAGCTCTCCTTCCCTATTCTTAACAATAAAATCATGTGCCACCATACTTTTATAATCTAAATAAATAGGAGGCAACACCTTTTCTTCCTTCTCATAATGCCTAATAGGTATGTTAAAATGTGCAGCTAGGCATGAAGCATAAATGCCTCCAAAGATGGGGCCCTTGGTACGGTTCAGACTTAACCGTTTAGCAATAATGCCGCCCATACTAACAGAGTTATCATCGTATAAACCGTGGAGCAAAATAATAATATCAGGGACACTAAGGTTTCCACAGTTTCCACGACCAATTAAACAACGACTAGCAAATAATGTAAAATAGCGTAAAACAGGAAAATGTATGCTAGTGATTCGTGCATCGGAAACCTTCCTTGTTTCCCCTACAGTGATAGTATCAATATACCCATCCACATCCTCGCGATGTGGTTCCTCTGTCTTGCCCTCGAAAGGGACTAAGCAAACTCGACAAAAATCATAAAGTGACATCTCCTTATGCTCATCATGTAAATGAAACTCCACCGTAGGTGGTGAGCTCCTAGAATGGAAATGAAAGTTTTGCGGAAAAATATTTGTGAGTAAGAGATACTGATCACATTGGTCGTGGAGGAAAGCAGTGAGGCCTGCATTCTTAGCCAATTCATGAAAATCTTCATAAATCCCGGCTGCTCTCAAGAAATCATCGGAAGGCCATTCACACGACCGAACCTCCGTGGTGCGAGGCAGATTATACTTAGGCTTCGGTGCCTTTTCCTTTGAGCTTCGGCTCGATGAGCCCCTCAAAAGTCTCTTCATCATTTTTTGAAAAATTCTGAAATTTTTAGTAACTTCAAAATAAAAGTAAACCAAACTCAATAATATTGATAGCTGCCTAGGGCCTATATCATGCATCAAAACTACTTTTGACCATATAAAATTGACATGCAAGCACAAGAACAGGGTCACCTAAGAAACAAAAATTTGCAATGAATAAAGCACTAGAACAAAAACTAATTGCACCAATGGAGGAGTCACATACCAAGGAACAATCTCCCCAAGCAGTTTTGTGAGAGGTGCTTTGAGCAAGGAGATTGAAAATGGCAGCAAAACGAGCTTGGACTCGGGTTTGAGCTGGTTATTCGTGTTTGGGGGACGAAGAATGAGTGTGTGGGTGAAAGGATAAGTGGAGGAGGGCCACCGTGGGCCCACGAGGCAGGGGGCGCGCCCAGGGGGGTAGGGCGCGCCCTCCACCCTCGCGGGCAGGTGGTTGACCCCCCTGCTGTGTTCTCAGTGCCAAATATTCTCAAATATTCTAGAAAAATCATATTTAAATTCCAGGTCATTTGGAGAACTTTTATTTTCGGGGTATTTTTATATTGCACGGATAATCAGATAATAGACAGAAAAATACTATTTTTATTTTATTTAATATAAATAATAGAAATTAAAAGGAGGGTACACAAGGTTGTGCCTTCTAGTTTCATCCATCTCATGATCATCAAAAGGAATCCACTAACAAGGTTGATCAAGTCTTGTTAATGAACTCATTCCGAATAACATGGAACCGGAGAAATTTCGAATAACACTATGTTACCTCAACAGGGATATGCACATCCCCAATAATAAAAATATCATATTTCTTCTTGACAGTTGGAAGAGGAAATTCAAAACCTCCAAATATAATCGATGAAAATTTTCCAGTAGAGTTGATACTATGAACTTGAGGTTGTTTCCTCGGAAAGTGTACCGTATGCTCGTTACCATTAACATGAAAAGTGACATTGCCTTTAGTGCAATGGATAACAGCCCCTGCAGTATTTAAAAAGGGTCTTCCAAGAATAATAGACATACTATCGTCCTCGGGTATATCAAGAATAACAAAGTCTGTTTAAATAGTAACGTTTGCAACTACAACAGGCACATCCTCACAAATACCGACAGGTATAGCAGTTGATTCATCAGCCATTTTCAACAGTAGGTGTCAACTTATTCAAATCAAGTCTACGATATAAAGAGAGAGGCATAACACTAACACCGGCTCCAAGATCACATAAAGCAGTTTTAACATAGTTTCTTTTAATGGAGCATGGTATAGTGGGTACTCCTCGATCTCCAAGTTTCTTTGGTATTCCACCCTTAAAAGTATAATTAGCAAGCATGGTGGAAATTTCAGCTTCCGATATCTTTCTTTTATTTGTAACAATTTCTTTCATATACTTATCATAAGGATTCATTTTGAGCATATCAGTTAATCGCATATGCAAAAAGATAGGTCTAATCATTTCAGCAAAGCGCTCAAAATTCTCATCATCCTTTTTCTTGGATGGTTTGGGAGGAAAAGGCATTGGTTTCTGAACCCAAGACTCTCTTTCTTTACCATGTTTCCTATCAACAAAGTCTTTTGTCGGAGTAATGGGCCACGGGTAGGCCGACCCGAGGCCCAGAACCTTTCAAGACATCGGAGCAGGCTGCACCCCTCAAGACCCCAGGACAAAGAGCCGCCTTCGAGAAGTCGACGGCAAGATGGCCGACTGACCACTCACGGCCGAGTCCCAGGGATGACTTCAGGGAAAGCCGACTCCTGACTGGCGACTTCCAGAGAAGCCGGCGTTGGGGAGTCAGCCTGCGACTCCAACACACCCCACGACCTCATCAAGTGGGACGGGGCAGGGGAGTGGCAACAACGAAGCCCACTCCCGACCCTTACCAAGGGCAGGCATGGCCACAGCATGCCGTACCCCAGAAGATCTCCGTGTGGCGTGGCACTGTTGCCATGCCGGCCCTGACATCAGCACCGTAGGACCGAATCCTGCACCCACGACGGCTTGTCTGTACGGCCCAGAGGCAGCGGGTCCCACCAGTCAGTGAGACCCCAGGAGACGGCAAGAGGACAACCAGTCGGACCTGTCAGGAGTCGGCCCCGGGGAGTCGGCCGAGCCCTCCCCCGAGGCCCACACGCCATTAATCAAGATGTGATGGAGAGTGGCAATAGTGATCGCCCGCCAGACGGCGGGGCTGTTGCCACGACCCCATGATCAAGCCTGCGTCATCAGAAGCACTGCTATAGTAATCAGCCGCCGGCAAGACCCGCCCGCGGCGGACGCGGCCTGTCGGCTCCGTACCCGCGTCCAGCCACCATTGTTCCCTCGGGGGTAGGCCTATATAAACCCCCCAGGGCACCCATGCAAAGGGTTGGAACCCATTAGCTCTAGGCCAGATCATATAGAAGGGAGAGAGCTAGCCTTGCCCTCTCCTACCTCCAGGAAACAGCTCAAGGAGCAACCGTGTAAACACTTTGCCATAGTGATCATGCGGAGACCCCGCAGAGTAGCAGTAGGGGTATTATCTCCCTGGAGAGCCCTGAAGCTGGGTAAAATTCGCCGGCATGCATGTCTTCGCCTCATCCCGTTTCTAGGCACCGGCGACGTTCTACTCGCCCCCACCATGATAAGCCATCCTTTGGCATATGTCGCACCTAACCCCCGACATTTGGCGCCCATCGTGGGGCGTGGTGCACCGCTGTCCGGAGACCTGTTCTGGACGGGAACCCTTTTCCTCCCTAGCGAGCGCAGCTAGCCAGGCACTCCAGATAGAGTTTGCACCGACGCGCTGTGCGGCGTTGAGATCGCCTGTGCAGCCAGCTGCCTGGCCGAACTTATCGGCGAGGTTCGCCTCTCCGACGAACCTACATCCAACGCAGGCACGGGCGGCTCCGAGAGCCTCCTCACGGGCCTCCTCGATCAACTCCACGTTTCCGGCGAGCCTGCCATAGACTTGGAGTCCATGCGCTCCACCGACCTGATGCTGGTCGAGTACGACACCGCATAGCTCGACGCATTCCCCACTAATGTGGTGGTCTACGACGAACCTCTCCCTCTTGCGGAGAGCGACGGAAGCACCGTCACCGAGGTGCTCATCATCAGTCATGACGAGCTCCCCGGCGGAGGAGCGCACGACTCACTCGGCGCGGCGCTACAAGACCTAACTGCGCCCATTCCGGAAGACGCTAACGTAGAGATGTTGGAGGCGCGCCGCCTTCAGCTCGTCGAAGGCGCGAAGAAGCTGGCGAGCATGAGACGCTTGTCAGAAGCCTACCAGCGGGAGATGGATCGCGCCGTTGGCGGCTCGCCAGCCCCGGCGGGGCCCAGCCGCTTTGGCGCGGTCCAGCAACGCGGTGTAGCCATCGCCAACCTGTTTGGGGCAAGCCGCCCTGTGTACGCTACACCAGCGGAGAACATCCGAGCCGCCCAGGCAGCGGCGGATGAGTTGGACAATTTCGAGGGCGAAGGCCGCTGCGCAGAACGAGGCCGGCCGCCGCACGGAGGTGCCGCAGCGGCAAAATGACGACCTTCACCAAGATCAAGGCGCGACGTCTTGGACACCAACTGGCGGCGCCCGAGGAAGAAGAGACAAGGATCCGGCTGCCAGCCACAGTCGGACTCACATTACCATAGAGCGCGACCGAGACGGCCGCCCGAGAGCAGTGGAACGACAGGACGACTGTCCGCCTCCCCCTCCTCGCAAGGAGAGGCGAGTCTCCCCGCCGCCAGTTGACCATCCGACTCTCGGCGACCGCCTTGGTCGCCGAGAGGGAGTTGGAGAGAATGACGCCCGCCACCGGATCGACCAACTTCACCGATCCCTGGCGCTGGAAGAAGAAGACGAGCTGGGTCCGCCTTGTTTCGGGCCCCGCATTCGAGATGAGCCCTTTCCTAGAGGGTTCACGCTCCCAAGAGACACGCCCAAGTATACCGGCTCCGTGAAGCCGGAAGACTGGCTAGTCGACTACTCTATGGCTGTCAGTATAGCAAACGGCAACAAGCATGCCGTCGTAAAGTACGTTCCGCTCATGCTCCAGGGCACGGCCCGGACATGGCTGAACAGCCTGAAGCCCCGTAGCATCAACAGCTGGGTCGACTTCACCAAAGCGTTTGTCCGCAACTTCACCAGCACGTACAAGCGTCCTCCCAAGCCTCGTCAGCTCTCCTTGTGCGTGCAAGGCCCCGACGAGTCAACTCGCGATTACCTCACGCGTTGGGCCGAGCTTCGGAACTCTTGCGAGGGCATGCACGAGGTGCAGGCCATCGAGTACTTCATAGCCGGGTGCAGAGAATGCACCCTCCTCAAGCACAAGCTCCTCTGCGACGAGCCAGAAACCCTCGACGAGCTGCTGATCATAGCGGACAAGTACGCCACGGCCGACTCCTCCATGAAGGCGGAGATTCAAATCAACACGACTGGCAAAGTGGCCCCTCAAGCTCCAAGAACTCTAGCGGGAGACACCAACCGGCGACAACAGTAGGGCGTCCACAAGCGCAAGGCCCCGCCGCCGGCTCCCAGCAGCCGGCAGGTCGCGACCGTTGAAACCCAGCAGCAGGATGGGCCGCCTCCGCCCAAGCGACAGAAAGGCGGCAAGCCAAACTGGTTGCCGGCCTTCTCCTACTAGCAGACCCTGGATGGACCTTGCAAGTTCCATAGTGGCGCCAAGCCGTCGAATCACACCACCCGGAAGTGCCACTAGCTCACCAGAATCGCCATGGGAGATGGCCTCCTGCCTCCCCTGCCTGCTGGGCAGCCGCCTCCGCCTCCGCCCTAGCAGCCGGCTGTCAGGCCAGTCGGCGCAGTACAAGACAAATACCCTGAAGAACACGGAGCCTACGTGATGTTTACCAGCATGGCTGATGATCGACACAGTAGGCGGCTGCAGCGACAAGAGGTGAATGCGGTAGCGTCAGAGATGCCAGAGTTCATGCACTGGTCCGAGAAGCCCATCAGCTGGAGCAGGGCTGACCACCCAGAGGTGATGCCAAGTCCGGGCTCCTATGCCTTGGTCTTGGATGCCACCTTTGCTATGGATAGACGAGCCGCGCGTTTCTCGTGAGTTCTGATAGACGGAGGCAGCAACATCAATATCCTGTACAAGGACACCATGGAGAAGTTAGGAATCAAGCAAAGACAGCTTCAGAACAGCCGGACCGTGTTCCACGGCATTGTTCCTAGGCTTTCCTGCTCACCAATCGGCAAGATCCTGATGGACGTCCTCTTCGGAGACAAAGATCACTTCCGCCGAGAGTCGGTTTGGTTTGAGGTGGTGGACCTTGAGAGCCCATACCATGCACTACTCGGTCGACCCGCCTTGGCCAAGTTCATGGCGGTCCCCCACTATGCCTACCTCAAAATGAAGATGCCCAGTTCCAGGGGAATTCTGACTGTCGCCAGCGACTACCCGAAGTCGTCTGCCTGTGCGGCTGAGAGCAGTCGGCTGGCTGAGTCCCTGGTAATCGCGGCCGAGAAGCGGCTCCTTGAGCGAGTTGTGGCGATGGCCGGCAAGCAGCCAGAGGTATCGCCTAACCCAAAGGAGTCGGAGGCTGAGGGTTCGTTCAAGCCGGCCAAAGAGACAAAGAAGATACCCTTGGATCCAGAGCACCCAGAGAGCTACGCTGTCGTAGGTGCAAACCTCGACAGCAAATAGGAAGGCGAGCTGGTCGATTTCCTCTGTGAGAATCGGGACATCTTCGCATGGTCCCCCAAAGACACGCCAGGTGTACCGACGGAATTCGTCGAGCACAAGTTACATGTCCAATCTGATGCAAAGCCGGTCAGGCAGCCCCTGCGCCGCCTATCAGAAGAGAAGAGAAGAGTTGTAGGAGAGGAGATAGCCCGACTCCTAGCAGCCGGCTTCATTATGGAAGTGTTCTTTCCAGAATGGCTAGCAAATCCGGTCCTGGTACTGAAGAAGAACAAGCAGTGGCGAATGTGTATTGACTACACGAGCCTCAACAAGGCCTGCCCCAAGGACCCATTTGCTCTACAAAGAATCGATCAGGTGATAGACTCCACAGCCGGATGCGAGCTGTTGAGTTTTTGGGATGCATACTTAGGATATCACCAGATCAAGCTGAACCCGGCTGACAGACTGAAGACCGCCTTCATCACGCCGTTTGGAGCCTTCTACTACCTCACCAAGATGTTCGTCTTAAGGAATGCCGATGCCACCTTTCAGCGTTGCATGCAGAAGTGCCTCCTCAAGCAGCTCGGCAGGAATGCCCACATCTACGTGGACGACATGGTGGTGAAGACGGAAAAGCATGGAACGCTGCTGGAAGACCTCAAGGAGACCTTTGAGAACCTGTGCCGATTCCAGATCAAGCTCAATCCCGAGAAGTGTGTCTTTGGAGTACCAGCCAGCCAGCTCCTTGGATTCCTGGTCTCTGAACGCGGCATAGAATGCAACCCAGTAAAGATCAAGGCCATTGAGAGAATGGAGGTACCCAGCCGACTGCTGGATGTGCAAAAGTTCACCGGCTGCCTGGCGTCCATCAGCCGATTCATCAGTCAGCTGGGCGAGAAAGCTCTCCCCTTATACCAACTCATGAAGAAGACCACTTTTTTTGAGTGGAACCATAAGGCAGATGAAGCTTTTCTCCAGTTGAAGAAGATGCTGACTACTCCACCCGTCCTGGCGGCTCTGACTCCCAAGTAACCTATACTCCTATACATCGCTGCCACCAGCCGGATGGTCAGCACGGTCATTGTAATGGAACGCAAGGAGGAAGGCAAGGCGCTACCTATCTAGAGACCGGTATATTACCTGAGCGAAGTACTGTCGACCTCCAAGCAGAACTTCCCCCACTACGAGAAGATGTGCTATGGCGTACACTTTACTGCCAAGAAATTGAAGCCTTACTTTCAAGAGCATCCAATCACGATGGTCTGCACGGCCCCGCTTGCCAAGATCATTGGTAGCCGAGATGCTTCTAGCCGAGTGGCCAAGTGGGCCATAGAGCTGGCTCCCTACACCATCCACTACCAGCCCCGCACTGCTATCAAGTCACAAGCACTGGCCGACTTCCTCGTCGACTGGGCCGAGACCCAGTACCTACCTCCAGCGCCTGACTCCACCCATTGGCGGATGCATTTCGACGGCTCCAAGATGCGCACCGGCTTGGGAGCCGGCGTCGTCCTCACCTCTCCTAATGGAGACAAACTCAAATACGCACTGCAAATCCATTTTGCCGCCTCCAACAACGTCGCCGAGTACGAGGCGCTCATTCACGGGCTCCGGCTTGCCAAAGAGGTTGGCATCCGCTGGATCTTGTGTTATGGTGACTCGGACTTAGTGGTCCAGCAGTCATCCAGTGACTAGGACGCGAAAGATGCAAACATGGCGAGTTACCGTTTCCTTGTCCAGCAACTGAGCGGGTATTTCGAAGGGTGCGAGTTCCTCCATGTGCCAAGAAACAACAACGACCAAGCGGACGCCTTGGCACGAATCGGCTCTACCCGCCAAGCAATACCATCCGGCGTCGCCCTTCAACGCCTCCTCAAGCCGTCTATCAAGCCTTCACCAGAATCAGACTCCATTTTTGTGCCGGCTCCTCCCGAAGACGTTGTATCCGACTCCAGAGCCCCGGCAGACGGTACGGGGATTTTGGCAGATGGCTCCAAAGCCGCCAGAGTCAAACCCGGCCCGGGGACTGCGGCGGCGGACTCGAAGACTCCAGAACTCGACCCAAGGGCCGCGCCAGTCGGCCTGGGGACTTCATCAGCCCAGAAAGCGGTTGTTGACTCCAACCCGCCGCCTCCAACCCAACCGCCCTCGTCCAAGTCGCAGTTCTGGCAGTCGAAGAAATAACAGCACCGTCATGGGCCCAGCCCATCCTCAAATTCCTGGTGAGCAAAGAGCTGCCGACTGATGAGACCTTGGCTCGGCAAGTACAACGCCGGGCGGTAGCCTACACCATAGTCAATAGAGAGCTGGTCAGGCGCAGTGTCACTGGTGTCTACCAGCGCTGCATAGAGCCAGAGCAAGGACAAGCAATTCTCAAAGACATCCATCAAGGCGAGTGCGGCCACCATGCGGCTTCAAGAGCGCTCGTCGCAAAAGCCTTTCGACACGGTTTCTTCTGGCCGACTGCCCTAGAAGAGGCCAAGGAGTTTGTCCAAAAATGCAAAGGGTGCTAGAAGTTCAGCTCCAAGCCGCACCAGCCGGCTTCTGCACTCAAGACCATCCCCATTGCCTGGCCTTTTGCAGTTTGGGGTCTAGACATGGTGGGACCATTCAAGACAGCACGAGGTGGCTTAACTCACTTACTTATCGCAGTGGACAAGTTCACCAAGTGGACAGAAGCAAAGCCAATCAAGAAGCTGAACGGTCCGACTGCCGTGACTTTCATCGCCGATATCACAATTCGGTACGGCATACCACACAGCATCATCACCGACAATGACACAAATTTTGCCAAAGGCGCCTTGGCTCGTTTTTGCGCAACACAGGGCATCCGACTGGACCTAGCATCCGTCGCCCATCCACAGTCAAATGGCCAGGTGGAGCGGGCAAATGGCCTCATCCTGTCCGGCATCAAACCCCAGCTGATCGAGCCTCTGGAGCGCTCGGCTGGCTGCTGGCTCGACGAGCTCCCAGTCGTCCTCTGGAGTCTACGCACGACTCCAAATAAGTCAACCGGCTTCACACCTTTCTTCCTCGTCTACGGTGCCGAAGCCGTCATCCCAACGGACATAGAGTTCGACTCCCCATGAGTCACCATGTACACCGAGGAGGAAGCAAAAGAAGCACGATAAGACGGCGTCGATCTGCTGGAAGAGGGCCGGCTGTTGGCACTCAGCCGGTCCAGCATCTACCAGCAGAGCCTGCGCCGATACCACAACAGGATGGTCAGGCCAAGATCTTTCCAAGAAGGCGACCTTGTGCTCCGGCTGATCCAGCGAACAGCCGGCCAGCACAAGCTGTCGGCGCCTTGGGAAGGCCCTTTCATCATCAGCAAAGTGCTGGGCAATGACTCCTACTACCTAATTGACGCTCAGAAGCCCCGAGCACGCAAGAGGGACGACTCCGGCAAGGAGACAGAGTGGCCATGGAATGCGAATCTCCTCCGAAGATTTTACAGTTGATACAGTATGTACCACGCTACCTTTTGTATTAAAATACCAAGACTTCGGTCCCCCGAGACGAGCTCGGGGACTACCCTCTTTTGTGTGTATGATAAAAATTATGCCTACAAGTATGTTACTCTTTTTATGCCGTTTGGCACCGGGCTCGACAAGTCGGCCCGGGGACTTGCCGCCTTGCACTATGAAATGCTTCCTGCAGTCGGACAAGTAGTGTGTAAACGCCTAAACCGTCTCCTATCAGAAGCCGCAGCTCGCAGAGCGACTGTACGGTGGGCAGAAGTAAGGTAGAATGGGCATTCACATGAAAAATGGCTAAGCACTCAAAGCATAAAACATAACTCACAAACCGACTCTCGAATAGTCGGATTGCCGCCTTCAATTCAACTTTCTCAAAAACTCTTTAAAACGGCTAAGTACTTGCCTTCTCAAAGTAGCCAAGCATTTGATCTAGCGGCAGTCCGATTGGCAAGGCAGGCAACTAAGAGAAAGCGGCAAAGGAAAAAAGCCAAAAAGAGCAATGAGCAAGAAAAGATAGAACTCGGATAAATATATTTACATAACGTAGGCCTTTGGCCGAATCTTCGAGCAGAAGTTCAAAATACAGCCCGCGGGTGGAATTGTGCGAATTAACAAGTTCTTCAAAGACTACTGAAGCAGATAAAATAAAGATAAAGCAGCAGCTTAGGAAGCAGCAGCTTAGGAAGCAGCAGACGGATTCGGAGGGTCGGAGGAGGCGGCAGCGTCAGGCCTCGGGGCGGCCGGCTGGGTAGTCTCGGCTTGATCGCCTCCGGCGGCAGTCGACTCGGTCGCACGCGGCTTGTTGCTAGAGGCGCGGTCGAGCTGAGGCTGGCTGTCTGCCCCGTCTTCTGGTGCCTCCATCTCGCCTCCGTCCTCCGCCTCGCCTTCCTCCTCAACGCTGGAGCCAATCACCTCCGCCAAGTCCTCGCCGTAGTCTGGGTTCATCCCAAACCACTCCGGCGGTACCTCCTCGCCGTCTTCAGACCGCTCGGGGATGAAGATGCTGGTGTCGGTGTACTCGGCGATCGCCGCAGAACGCTTGACGAGGGTGTCTTCCGTAGCTGCCAGCTCCGGCTGGGCCTCCAACCGAAGTGTGGCCAGCCGGTCTAGATCCAGCCGCGGATACCACGCGTTGACGAACTCCAAGGCCCGGCGCGCTCCAGCTTGGGCCGAAGAACCCTTCTAGACCTCAAGACGACCAGCCACGACCTCTAGCCAGTCGACCGTCAGGCTGGGGGTTCTGCGGAGCCTGCATGTCCGGCCACAGAGCGGCAATCGCCTGGGCACCGACACGCTGAAGCCGGCGCATCATCCGGTGAGTCCGCCGAAGGCGAGCCTCGATGCTCAGGATGTGCTCATCAAGGGTTCGGGGGCGTCGGGGGCAATCTCTGCACCCTCTGCCCTCCGACCTTCACAATCAGCCTTGATGGCTTGGATGGCGGCCTACGAGTGCCCAGGAAAGAAGTCTGCCAAGATGGAAGAAACGAAGAAGCAAGTCAAAAACCAGGAGTCGACATGACTTATAATCGACATCTTGAAGAAAGAAAGTAGAGAAACTCACCATCAACGATGTCTTCAATCTCGTGGAAGCCGGAGGCCAGCATCGCCTCCTTGTCACACTAGGAGGAGCGTTCGCTCGCGAACTCGGCCAGGAGGGCGGTTTTCGTCTCTTTCGCCTCCCTCTGCGTCTTCACAAGCAGCTCCTTCTGCTCTGCCAATTGAGTGGCCAGCAGATTGCGCTCTGTGGCGAGCTTGCTGCACTCCTCCCCTTTGGCGCGCAGTGCGGAGTTGGCTTCACTCAGCTGCTGTTGAAGAGCAGCGTTGGCTCCTGAAAAGAAGGAAGAAAGAAGGCATTAAGTCATCAATAAAGAAGATCGCCAGAGAGATCCGGCCCGACTGCTCAGCAGTCGGCCTGAATCTCGGGGACTACAGCCCGCGGGTGGGCCAGCGCGCCCCTGCAAAGAAGAAAAAGGATTTACTCTGGCTCTCCGACAAATCGGTGGTCCGCTTGCCCAGCTCTTCAACGTTACGGTTGAAGGCAGTGACGCGGAGGTTGTGGTAATCCTGCGTCAAGCGTTTCAGACAAAAAATTAATACCCAGAGTTCATCAATTGGAGTTCTGGGCCGCCTGCTCAGCAGCCAGCCCGAAACTCGGGGACTACACCCAGTGGGTGCGCTGGCGCGCCCCCACGGAGAGGAACAAGGAAACAAGGACCAAAGGAAAAAACATACCTGGACGGCTGCCTGCGACGCTAGGTACGCTTTGGTGCAATTCTGGAGAGCGTCGCCCTCAACACGAAGCTTCGCCTGGACGTCCAGAAGTGCCTAGTTCAGCGACCCTGTGCCGCCTCCTCGCACCCACCCAATGGGCGCGGCGCTCGTCGCTTCAGCGTCTGGGATCGCCGAGCTGGCGGTGCCGGCCTCCAGGGGGCGGGGTGCCGAAGTTGCCTTCTCCAGACGGCGGCGTGTCGGCGAGCCGACTTGGAGGAGTAACCTCGCCACGGCCTCGTCTTTGGTCGGTAGCACCGGAGGGTCCGCTGGCTGCTTGCCTTACGCTCCCTTAGATGGCGGCGGAGGCGGTGGCGGAACGATCACGTCTGGCGTAGAGGGGTCGCCGCCTTCCCTCTCCACGACGGGGTTCTCACCGCCGGCTTCCCCAGTCTGCCCCGTGAACTCCGGAGGCGGCGGCGCAAAGTTCAACGGGGTGACGAACACCGCCGATTGGCGGCGTGCGGCCTCCTCAGCCTGCCGCCTCGTCACGGTGGCGGCTTCGGCCTCCGCCAGTTTTTTCTTGGCGAAGGCCTCCGCCCTATCAGCTTCCGCCTTCTCCAGGCGAACGGCCTCTTCTTCGTTGCGCTTCTCCTGCACATTCCGCTCTGTCGCCTCCTGGAGGTCAGCAGCGGGGTCAATCCGCCGAGTGGTGGCGGACGTCTCCGCTGACCCCATGACAGAGGCGGCGGTGACCCTCTCAAGAGTGAGGGGAGCCCTGAAGCAACGCAAGCAAGCAAAAGACTCAGGCAAAGCCACAAAGAAAGAATAAAGCATTGAGACAGAATACTCACGCGGAGACCAACGGCGGCTTCTTCACTTCCTTACGGAAGCAGATGGCCTTCGCAGCCGCCTCGTCCCGCCGGGTCGCCGCAGCCGAACCCTTGGGTTTCTTCGGCCGACTGCCGAACAAGGTCGGCACGGCCCTGCGCTTCTTCCCACCGCCTGGAGCACCCGGTGCGGCAGAAGAGCCTGCGCCAGGCTGGCTGGCTCCTGCCCAATGGCGGGTGGCGACTTCTCCCTCGGCATCATCGTCAGGCCAGTCGGCGAAAGTGGCCGAAGGCCTAAAGTCGCCTGCTGCTGCTCCTCCTCCCTCGGCGTCGTCCTCTAGAGCCGCCGCCCCCAGATCAGGGTCGTCGACGTCGCTCTCCGCCCGGTCGGCGAGGAACTCGCGGGCCGGCCCCGAGGTGCTGGCTGGCGGGTGGAGGAGGGGATTCTGACCAAAGCCGACTGGTCAAAACAAACTCAGCGAGAAAGAAGACAGTCCAAAGAAAGAAAGGAAAGGAAACTCACCACGGGCGGGGGGTTGACGCGGGAGTACGGCTCCTTACCGAACCGCCAATCCTCCAGGAGCTTGCTGTCCGAGAGGTAGTTCACCATCAAGGCCACCTCCTCGTGAGGCATGTCCTTGGTGCACATCCGACTCGGGTCGCGGTGCCCGCTCATTTGGTATATCATATGGGGGCGGCCTTGGAGCGGGAGAACTCGGCGCGCCACGAAGGCGGCCAGCAGGTCTGGACCAGTCAAGCCCTCCGACTGCGTCAGCACTCGAAGTCGCGCGATGGCGCCGGCTCCCGCAGGCGTCAGTGACTTGGCCTGGTACGACCAGTTGGGCAGTCTCCCAGCCTGCGGGCCTGCTTCGAAAGCCGGCAGGTTGACCCAGTCGCCCCTCGTGGAGACGCTCCTAACGTAGAAGTGCGATCTCTGCCACATCTTCACCGACTTTATCAGCGAGATGGAGGGGAAGGGGTTGTCGGCCCCAGATCTTCACACGGTGATGAAAGCGCCGCATTGAGCCGGCACGCCTGCAGCCTGGGTGCCAAGCTTGGTGAAGAAGAACTCCCCCCAGAACTCGAGGGTGGGGAGGACTCCGAGGAAGCCTTCGCACAAGGCCACGAAGGCGGACAACAGCACCAACGTGTTGGGGGTGAGGTGGTGCGGCTGGAGGCCGTAGAACTCCAGGAAGGATCGGAAGAAACTGCTCGCCGGCAGCCCCAACCCGCGCAAGCAGTGCGAGCGGAAGATGACCTGCTCACCCGCCTGCGGCGCGGGGGAAATCTCCCCCTTCGGCGCAAGACGCACCCGCACGTGATCCTTGCCGGGGAGCCGACGAGTCCGGCGGAGGAACTCGATGTGGTCGTCGTGAACTTCAGAGCCGTCCTAGGTGCCGGAGCGCACCGGGGGAGGCGCGGCGGCAGAGGAAGAGCTCATCACGAGCTGATCATCGCGGCGTTCGCCGAAGCTTGGGCGTTGCGGCGCGCAGAAGAAGAAGAAGAAGAAGAAGAAGAAGAAGAAGAAGAAGAAGAAGAAGAAGAAGAAGAAGAAGAAGGAGGAGGAGGAGGAGGAGGAGAGCGAGGAGCAGTGAGAAGGAGGAGAGCGAGGAGTGGTGGGAAGGAGGAGCGCGCGTGCCCCCCTCTTTCCCCTACTTATAGCCTCGTGGGCTGCGAAGCCGAGGGGGCGGTCGTGGGATTTACTGCGCCCACGGCCCCCACGTTCCACGACAAAGTTATTGCGCGCAGTAACTCCACGGGAATCCCACCGTCCGCCGGGGCCGCGGCGGATCCGCTAGGTCGCCGAGGCGCGGTAGTGGCGGGCCCCGCCTATGGGCCTGTCCCGTCGCACGCGTAGGCTGGCAGAATGGCCCAACCACGTGTCATCGCATGACAGGCCTAGAACAGGTGGCGGCCCATAGGCTTAGCAAGCACGCTACTTGGATCCCGCTGCGACGTTTGAAATATTGTGCGAGACAGAGTTGGGCGAGTCCGACTCCTTCTAGCCGGCCCGACGAGAGTCAACCAAGAGCCATGTGTTGAGCACCCGGAGAGAGAAACTGCTGAGGCTTCTCGGCCGATCGTCCGCGGCGCCTCACCAGCTTCGGGGACTACTGTCGGAGTAATGGGCCACGGGTAGGCCGGCCCGAGGCCCAGAACCTTTCAAGACATAGGGGCAGGTTGCGCCCCTCAAGACCCTAGGACAAAGAGCCGCCTTCGAGAAGTCGACGGCAAGATGGCCGACTGACCACTCACGGCCGAGTCCGAGGAACGACTTCAGGGAAAGCCGACTCCTGACTGGCGACTTCCAGAGAAGCCGGCGTTGGGGAGTCGGCCTGCGACTCCAACACACCCCACAACCTCATCAAGTGGGACGGGGCAGGGGAGTGGCAACAACGAAGCCCACTCCCGACCCTTACCAAGGGCAGGCATGGCCACAACACGCCGTACCCCGGAAGATCTCCGTGCAGTGTGGCACTGTTGCCATGCCGGCCCTGACATCAACACCACAGGACCGAATCCTGCACCCACGACGGCTTGTCTGTATAGCCCAGAGGCAGTGGGTCCCACCAGTCAGTGAGACCCCAGGAGACGGCAAGAGGACCACCAGTCGGACCCGTCGGGAGTCGGCCCCGGGGAGTCGGCCGAGCCCTCCCCCGGGGCCCACGCGCCATTAATCAAGATGTGATGGAGAGTGGCAATAGTGATCGCCCGCCAGGCGGCGGGGATGTTGCCACGACCCCATGATCAAGCCCGCGTCATCAGAAGCACGGCTACAGTAATCAGCCGCTAGCAAGACCCGCCCGCGGCGGACGCGGCCTGTCGGCTCCGTACCAGGCCAGTCGGCGGGGCCCACCAGTCGGTGGAGAAGACGGAGGCCAGAGGCGCTGACGGCTGGGCCCGCGTCCAGCCACCATTGTTCCCTCGGGGGTAGGCCTATATAAACCCCCCAGGGCACCCATGCAAAGGGTTGGAACCCATTAGCTCTAGGCCAGATCATATGGAAGGGAGAGAGCTAGCCTTGCCCTCTCCTACCTCCAGGAAATAGCTCAAGGAGCAACCATGTAAACACTTTGCCATAGTGATCATGCGGAGACCCCGCAGAGCAGCAGTAGGGGTATTATCTCCCCGGAGAGCCCTGAAGCTGGGTAAAATTCGTCGGCGTGCATGTCTTCGCCTCATCCCGTTTGCAGGCACCAGTGACGTTCTACTCGCCCCCACCATGATAAGCCATCCTTTGGCATATGTCGCACCTAACCCCCGGCATCTTTCTTATCATAACGTTGATTCTTTGATTGTTGGTTATCAAGATCAACAGCAGGTTCAATTTCTATATCATTATCATTACTAGGTTGAGCATCATCATGAATATTATTATTAACATTATCACTAGTTTCAGGTTCATTACCAGATTTTGTTTCAGCATTAGAAATAGAGATATCATTTGGATTCTCACGTGGTTCAATAACAGGTTTACTAGAAGCATACAAAGTCCTATCATTTTTTCTTCCTTTTAGAAGGACTAGGTGCATCTATATTATTTCTCTGAGAATCTTGCTCAATTCTCGTAGGGTGGCCTTCAGGATACAAAGGTTCCTGAGTCATTCTACCACCTCTAGTCATAACTCTAACATCATTATCATTATCTTTACTATTTAATTCATTGAGCAAATCATTTTGAGCTTTTAGTACTTGTTCTACTTGAATGGTGACCATAGAAGCATGTTTACTAATAAGTTTAAGTTCACCTTTGACATTAGCCATATAATCACCCAAATGTTCAAGCATATTTGAATTGTATTTCAATTGTCTACCAAAATAAGCATTAAAGTCTTCTTTCTTAGCCATAAATTTATCAAACTCATCTAAGCATGGGCTAGCAAATTTAGTAAACAGGACTTCAGCTTTATCATATCTATAGAGAGAATTTACCTTTACTACATGTGTCGGGTTATCAAGACCATGAGTTTCTTCAATAGGTAATGGATTAAGACCATATGTTTCTTCAACAGGCGGTAAATTAAGACCGTGTATTTCTTCAATAGGAGGTAAATTCTTAACATCTTCAGCTTTAATACCCTTTTCTTTCATAGATTTCTTTGCCTCTTGCATATCTTCAGGACTGAGAAATAGAATACCCCTCTTCTTCTGAGTTGGTTTAGGAATAGGCTCAGGAATTGGCTCCGGAGGTGTCCAATTATTTTCATTTGTCAACATATTATTCAAAAGAATTTCAGCTTCATCCGGTGTTCTTTCCCTGAAACCAGAACCAGCACAACTATCCAGGTAATCTCTGGAGGCATCGGTTAGTCCATTATAAAAGATATCAAGTATTTCATTTTTCTTAAGAGGATGATCAGACAAAGCATTAAGTAATTGGAGAAGCCTCCCCCAAGCTTGTGGGAGACTCTCTTCTTCAATTTGCACAAAATTATATATATCCCTTAAAGCAGCTTCTTTCTTATGAGCAGGGAAATTTTTAGCAAAGAAGTAATAAATCATATCCTGGGGACTACGCACACAACCAGGATCAAGAGAATTAAACCATATCTTAGCATCACCCTTTAATGAGAACGGAAATATTTGAAGGATATAAAAGTAACGAGTTCTCTCATCGGTAGTGAACATTGTGGCTATATCATTTAATTTAGTAAGATGTGCCACAACAGTTTCAAATTCATAGCCATGAAAAGGATCAGATTCAACCAAAGTAATTATATCAGGATCAACAGAGAACTCATAATCCTTATCTGTAACACAGATAGGTGAAGTAGCAAAATCAGTGTCAGGTTTCATCCTAGCATTTAGAGATCGCTTATCCCATTTAGCTAATAACCTCTTTAGTTTGTATCTATCTTTGCAAGCTAAAATAGCTAAAGAAGCATCTTTATCAAAAACATAACCCTCAGGAATAACAAGCAAGTCTTCATCATCAATTTCATCAATATTATCAGATTCAATATTTTCAATCTCTCTAGCCCTTGCAAGTAGTTCATCAAGAAATTCACCAATTGGCACAGTGGTATCAAGCATAGAAGTAGTTTCATCATATGTATCATGTATAACAGAAGTGGCATCGACAATAACATGCGACATATCAGAACGAATAGCAGAAGCAGGTTTAGGTGTCGCAAGCTTACTCAAAACAGAAGGTGAATCAAGTGCGGAGCTAGATGGCAGTTCCATACCTCCTCTCGTAGTTGAGGGATAAATCTTAGTTCTCGGATATTTCAAGTTCTTCATAATGATAAGCAGATATAAATCCCAAGTGACTCAAGGAATAGAGCTATGCTCCCCGGCAACGGCGCTAAAAAGTAGTCTTGATAACCCACAAGTATAGGGGCTCGCAACAGTTTTTGAGGGTAAAGTATTCAACCCAAATTTATTGATTCGACACAAGGGGAGTGTCGGTGTCAAAACCGACAGATCTCAGGTAGGGGGTCACGAACTGTGCATCTAGGCCGGATGGTAACATGAGGCAAGGGACACGAAGTTTTACCCAGGTTCGGGCCCTCTTGATGGAGGTAAAACCCTACACCCTGCTTGATTAAAATTGATGATATGAGTAGTACAAGAGTAGATCTACCACAAGATCGGAGAGGCTAAACCCTAGAAGCTAGCCTATGGTATGATTGTTGTTGTATATGTTGTCCTACGGACTAAAACCCTCCGGTTTATATAAACACCGGAGAGGGTTAGGGTTACACAAAGTCGGTTACAATGGTAGGAGATCTGTATATCCGTATCACCAAGCTTGCCTTCCACGCCAAGGAAAGTCCCTTCCGGACACGGGACGAAGTCTTCAATCTTGTATCTTCATAGTCCAGGAGTCCGGCTGATGGTATAGTCCGGCTATCCAAACACCCCCTAATCCAGGACTCCCTCAGTAGCCCCTGAACCAGGCTTCAATGACGACGAGTCCGGCGCGCAGATTGTCTTCGGTATTGCAAGGCGGGTTCCTCCTCCAAGTACTTCATAGAAGATTTTGAACACAAAGATAGTGTCCGGCTCTGCAAAATAAGTTTCCACATATTGCCATAGAGAGAATAATATTTACACATATCTAATCTGCTGACGCATTCTGTAGTGTGACACACCACGACCAAGCCTTTATCCGAGTTGTTTCATTATCCCACCTCAGCGCGTCGTGCGAGGCGGTTTCCTTGGTACGTCTTGTTAAAGCAGAGATCGTGTCCCCTTATTCCGGGATTCTCATCAATACGGGCGTGGGTAACCCGACCGCTTCTAGGACTCCTAGATTATAGGCAAGTCCAAACGGACACGGAGAGGACGCTTGATATTCACCCTCTTTATAAAGGGACAAGGCTTTTATTTTTCCCTCCCATGCTCAATCGAGTCCTTCCCCCACCTCAAGCTCAAACGCCCAAAGTTCAGGTCAGGTGCTCCGAACCTTCAGTCATGTCCGGATCTAGCCTTCAAGGCTGATGGGTGCCTTCCTCCATCATGGAAGAAGACATCAAAAGTTGAGGGAGGCCGGATATCTGACCGCCGAGATTTTGCATCGGCAGCCTCCCCAGGGGCAGGCCGTCCCCTCCCCCGAACCCAACGAGAGCGTCGTGTTCGTCTCCCACTTCCTCCGAGGTCTAGGCCTTGCTCTGGATCCTTTCGTCAGGGGCTTGATGTTTTATTATGGGCTAGTTTTCCATGATCTAGCTCCAGACTCCTTTCTTCATATCACGACATTTTTTGTTGTGCGCGAGGCCTTCCTCCGTGTTACCCCTCACTTTGGCCTATGGCTCAAGACCTTTGAAGTAAAGCCAAAGATGATCGAGGGGCAACATGCGGCGTGTGGAGGTGCCTCAATACGCAAGATGACAGGAGCTTCATGGCCCAAAGGTTCCATTCTAGAGGTGTCTGAATTGTGGCAACAGGAGTGGTTCTATATCATGGCTCCTAGAAGTGCCAAGTGGGCGGCCGCCCCCGTTTTCCGCTCGGGCCCTCCACCACAACTGATGTCATGGATTAGCAGTGGACTGAGCTGGGGTCCGGCCAAGGACGTGCCTATACTGCAAAGCCGCATTCGAGATCTCTTTAATGGAGATTTCAGTTTGGTTGCGGTAATACAAGTTATGCTAGTCCGTCAAGTCCAGCCTTGCAAACGCCGGCCCCTTCGCTTGTGGGAGTTCAATCCCGAGGGACCGTGTGTCATTCAAAATTTCCTCGGCCTGACGCACGAGGAGATGTACAAGTTATTCTTTGGACCTCAGGTAGAGTGTCCGGAAATCACCGAGGACGTGGGCCTGAGCAGTAACCGCGCTGCCGAACAGGTAAGGAATCTTCCGGCCGAACATACTATCTCTCATTTGTTACGAAGTTATCTCTGAGAGTTCGCTTTTTGACCAGGACTGGCTAACAAAGGGGAAGTTGATTCGGTGTTCGGCCCCCGTCCTTGAGGGTTTGGAAAATCCGGTACTGGAAAAGATGCTCCAGTTCGCACCCTGCTCGGAGCCCTTGAAGGAAGATACCGGGGAGGATAATACGGGCGGACGCGAGCCCCCAACATTGCCCATTCTAACCGAGGGAGCGAGCGCCTCCATGAAGGAAGATGACCGGAGGAGGAAAATGACTGCGCCCGGGGATTCGGAAGCCGAAGCTTCCAAATGGGAGAAGAAGTCTCCTGCGGAGGGTCCTACCTTGGGGGTGCTTTTGCCGCACAAAGTCCGTGGGGGGATCAATTCTCCAGCGAGTTGTAAGTGACCCGAAATACTGCAATAGCACAGGTATGCCATCTTTTCTTCTGAGGAAAAAACCACTGCATATATCTTTTGCAGTTCGGGCCTTAGCCCCTCTCAAATGAGCTCATCTTTGGGGGATCTTCTTCCAGAGATGATGGAGAGCGAAATGCCTCCTCCGGACTCCTCCGCTCCCGAAGCAGGCGACCCCAAAGTGTCGTCGCGGAGGGCCTCTCCGAATAGGGTGAGGCCAAAAGATAATCCCATTGACCCCCGGAGCTCCCAGTGTCCAGATCCCGAAGAGAGCCGACAAAAGAGTCCGGCACCGTCTAGTGTGTGATCGGATGTTCTGAGGGAGTTGGTGGGGCGAGCGGCCATCTCAGATGAACACCGTATGCTGATGAATACGATGGTGGAGAGAATCGCATCCGCCGAAAGCGGATTGCATGAAGTTTTTATGAGTCTAATGACAGGCTTTGAGGTACGTAAAATAATGTATGATAGTCCTGCACATGCTAGGTGTGCCCTGTGTAGATAGTAGCCCCTGAGACTCTGGTCGTCGTCAGAAATGACGACGAACAGAGAATCATATTCCCAGGTAATAACCATACTGCCTCTATGTGCAGGTGATGGAAGCTCCGGTGGCTAGCCGGACTAGCGAGTTTGCCCATTTAGAACGGCAGTTGGATGCGGCAGACGCCGACATCGAGCTTGTTAACAAAAGGAGAGGGAGTCCTGGATTAGGGGGTGTTCGGATAGCCGGACTATACCTTCTGCCGGAATCCTGGACTATGAAGATACAAGATTGAAGACTTCGTCCCGTGTCTGAAGGGGACTTTCCTTGGCGTGGAAGGCAAGCTTGGCGATACGGATATTTAGATCTCCTACCATTGTAACCGACTTTGCGTAACCCTAACCCTCTCCGGTGTCTATATAAACCGGAGGGTTTTAGTCCGTAGGACAACATACACATCAACAATCATACCATAGGCTAGCTTCTAGGGTTTAGCCTCTCTGATCTCCTGGTAGATCTACTCTTGTACTACCCATATCATCAATATTAATCAAGCAGGACGTAGGGTTTTACCTCCATCGAGAGGGCCCGAACCTGGGTAAAACCTCATGTCCCTTGCCTCCTATTACCATCCGGCCTAGACACACAGTTCAGGACCCCCTACCCGAGATCCGCCGGTTTTGACACCGACATTGGTGCTTTCATTGAGAGTTCCTCTGTGTCGTCGCCGTTAGGCTAGAAGGCTCCTACGATCATCAATAGCGATGCAGTCCAGGGTGAGACCTTCCTCCCCGGACAGATCTTCGTCTTCGGCGGCTTCGCACTGCGGGCCAATTCACTTGGCCGTCTGGAGCAGATCGAAAGCTACGCCCCTGGCCGTCAGGTCAGATTTGGAAGTTTAAACTACACGGCTGACATCCGCGGGGACTTGATCTTCGAAGGATTCGAGCCACTGCCGAGCGCGCCGCACTGTCACGATGAGCATGATCTAGCTCTGCCACCGAACAGCGCCCCGGAGGCCGCACCCGCATCGGCTCCGACCCTTAATTCGGAGCCAACTGCGCCGATCGAGGATGGGCGGTTGGACGCCACCTCGGGGGCTGCGATCCCAACGGTGATTGAGCCGAACACCAACCCCGTACTCTGCAAGACTCGTGACTCCACGGAGCCGGACTCCTCTCCGGACTCCGAACCCTCCACGCCCTTGCCAATCGAATCCGATTGGGCGCCGATCACTGCCACAGACATCTTTCAGCACTCGCCTTTCGGCGATATCCTGAAGTCAGTGAAGTTTCTCTCTTTATCAGGAGAGCCCTGCCCAGACTATGGTCAGCAAGGTTGGGATTCGGACGATGAAGAAATTCAAAGCCCACCCACCACCCACTTGGTAGCCACTATCGATGATTTAACCGACATGCTCGACTTTGACTCCGACGACATTGACGGTATGGACGCCGATGAAGGAGACGATGAAGAACCAGCGCCTATTGAGCCCTGGAACGCCACCTCGTCATACGACGTATACATGGTGGACGCACCAAAAGGTGACGACGAGGAGCGGAAGGACGCACCGAAGGATTGTTCCCTCGAAAAGCAGTCAAAGCAGCGACGCAAGCGCCGCCCCAAATCCTGCCTCGACAGAAATAGCGATCACACAGACCCAGCGTTGGAGCAGGGCGAACCGCTGCCGGACGACGGCAATCCAGATAATCAAACTGAACAAACAAATCCTATCAAGGATAATGGTCCGGACGACATAACGCCGGACAGGCACCCGGAGCAGCAGAATGCCCGTAAAAGGCTCGTTGCCACCGCGAGGAGCCTTAAAAAGCAGAAGCGAAGGCTCAAGGCCGCGCAAAACACACTCCAATTCAGATGGAGCAAAATACTCAACACTGCAGCAAGGTACGGCGACAATCGCCCCTCCAAGAGCTACCCAAAGCGGAAACTGCTTCCCGAATTCGATGAGGAGGCCTTAGACCCCCCACAACCAAATATCAAAGCAGCCACCTGGTCGGACAGACGACCCCTCTACCAACACAGAACGGCATACAATGCCGCTCACAATACAACACGCGACCCATGCGAGGACTCGCACCCAAGGGACGATGCAACAAGATCCATCTATGGACCACGCAAGTGCGCCCCAGCATACAATGCAACACAACAAACATCCGAACAACGTGGCACACCCGGCTAAAGGGGTGCCACACACCCCCTGTGTTTCACCAATGAGGTGCTAGACCATGAATTTCTGGAGGGATTCAAGCCCGTAAACATAGAGGCATACGACGGAACAACAGACCCTGGGGTATGGATTGAGGACTACATCCTTCATATCCATATGGCTCGAGGAGATGATCTCCACGCCATCAAGTACTTACCCCTCAAGCTCAAAGGGCCAGCTCGTCACTGGCTCCAAGGCCTCCTCGAAAGCTCCATTGGAAGTTGGGAAGAGCTCGAAGACGCCTTTCGGGCAAATTTTCAAGGGACTTATGTCCGACCTCCGGATGCGGACGATCTGAGTCATATAACTCAACAACCCGGAGAGTCATCCCGAAAGCTTTGGAATAGGTTTCTTACTAAAAAGAACCAGATTGTCGACTCTCCGGACGTCGAAGCCTTAGCGGCTTTCAAGCATAGCGTCCGTGACGAATGGCTCGCCAGACACCTCGGCCAAAATAAGCCGAGAACGACAGTCGCATTAACAAACCTCATGACCCGCTTTTGCGCGGGTGAGGACAGCTGGCTAGCCAGATGCAGCACCAGCGATCCCAGTACATCTGAAGTTAGAGATGGAAACAGGAAATCATGGCACAACAGCAATGACAAACGCCGGAATAAAGAAGACAACACGAAGGGCACGGTAGTAAATGCCGGATTCAAAGTCTCTCGGCCAGGTCAAAAGCCGCCCCCTAAAGGCACCGGGGATGAACTGTCCAGACTCAACAAAATTCTGGACCAAGTATGTCAGATCCATAGTACCCCTGGCAAACCTGCTAATCATACCCACAGAGAATGTTGGGTCTTCAAGCAGTCCGGCAAGCTCAACACCGTACACAAGGGGGAGGACACACCAAGTGTAGACGAGGACGAGCCCCCCAAGCAAGACATGGGGGAACAAAAGAAATTTCCACCAGAAGTCAAAACGGTAACATGTTACACGTGATCAAGGGAAAAAACAACGTGGCAGTCCCAGGAAAATATACCCAAGTGCCTGTTACCGCGAAGTCCTGCCACTGGTCGTCTCAACCGATCACTTTCGACCATCGCGATTACTCAGCAAGTACCCGACACGCAGGATGGGCTGCCCTGGTATTAGACCCAGTAATTGGCGGATATCACTTCACACGAGTCTTGATGGATGGCGGCAGCAGCCTAAACCTAATATATCAGGATACAATCTGCGATGGGGTTAGACCCAACACAAACTCGCCATAGCAATACTACCTTTAAAGGAGTAACGCCAGGCCCAGGGGCTCGTTGTACGGGCTCCCTCCTACTACAAGTTATATTCGGCTCCCCCGATAACTTCCATCGCGAGCATTTAACTTTCCACATCGCTCCGTTTCAAAGTGGCTATCAAGCACTACTCGGACACGAAGCTTTCGCTCGCTTTAATGCAATACCACACTACGCCTCCCTCACACTCAAGATGCTCGGTCCACGTGGCATCATTACAGTACACGGAAATATCAAGCGATCTCTGTGCGCCGAAGAGAGTGAGGCTGCCTTGGCAGCCGCACACTAAAGGCGCCCGGACCAGAAAGTGTCCAATAGGTCGTCAAGACCTCAGACACAACTAATCGAGTCCGGCGCCGCTACTTATACCGAATCAACGGTCACACCCCTATTCGTCAATACAAGGGGCTCAACACGCGCAGACAAGTGGCAATTTCTTCTCATCTTGAATTACACATGGTTTCTTTAGAAAACTATCTTTTTGCACGACAACCTTTTCACCTAAATTCCTCTCTTTTACAGACGATCATCATGCTACACCCATCCAGGATACGGCACAACGGAGACACAGGTGCAGACGTGTAGCATGGACACGCCCCAAGGATTCTTTTTAGATTAAGACCCTGCGTAAACCTTTTTTACTGTCTCTTGTTGATACATATCCACCGTTGAGAAGGATGCTGACGTCTTGGCATGTGGCCACGCCAGAACAATGCATGTACCTAGACACAAGGGGCTTCTTACAAAGGCCATTCTTTAGGACCGGTTTATACCACAAAGACCAAATACCTTAGGGAGTATTCGGCGTCGTGAGTTTGGCCCTATATGCATCAGCTCCGAATCATTGTCTTTGGTTAAATGTTGGGTTTGCCCGGCTCCTATGTTTTGGTGCCTTACGTTCCACTTTACCGGCTAAGGTAGCACCAGGAGAACTACTGCGATTGTGCCCTGGTTCATCCGGACGAGCACCTCAGTAGAGAAAGCCGAAAACTGACTGTCATGATGTAGCGTGAGACTGGTCAACCACTCGACGACCTATGGGAATGTTAGAATTCCTCCGCCTTAACGAAGGGACGTTTTCCGGCCAGGCATGTACGCACCCGGGGATCGGGAGAGTGTGGAGCCACCAGGGGCTATCTAGTAGCCCCGCTGTCAAACTCCTATGGCTAAGTGAAAGTGTTAAAGCGTTATAGTCCGTTTGCCTCGCTTGCTCCGCTATCACCTCCTTTATAGGACCAAGACGTTGGGTTAAGTGTGAACGCGTGTTTTTGCAAGCACCGCCGCATTATATGCGTGGGGGTTGAAGCCGATGACTGCAATCTTTCAGGTTATACACATGTATACATAAACGGCCGCCCAGGAGGCATCATATTACTTTCAGGCAAAAGAATAAAAGTAGCCTTATGAAAATTTATAAAAGCATCTCTCTTATAATGAGATTACATATCACTCAAACATAATATTTTTTGAGCACTGGATCTCTATCAAACGAGCACCCTCAAGAACTTCCTCAAAGTAGTGCTTAGCAGCCCTTCGACCAATGGCCGAATCCCACGCTGCAACAGTGGTAGAATCCATCTCCGCCCAGCATGCTTTAACACGGGCAAACGCCATTCGTGCGCCCTCTATGCACGCCAACCTCTTCATCGCATTTATGCGCGGCACCACGTCAAGGAACTGCTGCACCAAGCTGAAATAACTGTTCGGTTTTGACCTTTCCGGCCATAGCTGATCCACAACAGACCTCATGGAGAGTCCGGACAACCTATTTAGTTCGGCCCATTCGGCTAATCGGCCAGTCAATGAAAGCGGGCGCCCGGGAGAATGGAATTGTTTCCAAAACAGCTGGTCTACTTCACGGTTCGTCTGACTCTGGAAGTACTTGGCCGCATCAGCAGCACTCGCTGCCAAATCCATATACACATCCTCCGAACTCCACAGCCGATCCAGAGGGGCATACCGTGGATCTCCGAACTTTCTCCGCAACATAAAGGATTTCCCAGCTGCAATATCCCCGGCTTCCCGCAGCTCCTCCTTCGTTGCCCTCATAGCAGAGTGGAGGTCTTTTCCCATCGCAGCAGCCTTCTCAAGGTCCGATGCCTTTGCCTAGTTTTCCTTTTCAAGAACCCGGCAATGGTCGGCGGCGGCTTTTAATTCTATGGCCATCTTGTCTCGGCTCTCGCCATGCGCGACCTTCTCGGCTCGCAACTCTTCGGCTGCCTTTAAAGCAGCCGCATTACCCAACCTCGCTTGTTCTTTGGCTCGGGCAAGTTCTACCCGCAAGGCTTCAACAGTGGCAGCTCCATCTGCAGTCACAATATGTTAAAGATACTGGCATCATGCTGCTCTTCCTATGTGGCGTTTACCAGATAAGGACACTTACCCTGTGCCTTGTCAAGCCTTTTGTTAACAAGCTCGATGTCGGCGTCTGCCGCATCCAACTGCCGTTCAAAATGGGAAAATTCGCTAGTCCGGCTAGCCACCAGAGCTTCCATCACCTGCACATAGAGGCGGTATGGTTATTACCTGGGAATATGATCCTCTGTTCGCCGTCATTTCCGACGACAACCAGAGTCTCAGGGGCTACTATCTACACATGGCACACCTAGCATGTGCATGACTATCATACATTATTTTACATACCTCAAAGCCTGTCAGTAGACTCATAAAAGCTTCATGCAATCCGCTTTCAGCGGACACGATTCTCTCCACCACCGTATCCATAAGCATACGGTGTTCATCTGAGATGGCCGCTCGCCCCACCAACTCCCTCAGAACATCCGATCGCACACTAGACGGCGTCGGACTCTTTTGTCTGCTCTCTTCGGGAGCTGGACAGTGGGAGCTTGGTGAAGGAAATATGCCCTAGAGGCAATAATAAAGTTATTATTTATTTCCTTATATCATGATAAATGTTTATTATTCATGCTAGAATTGTATTAACCGGAAACATAATACATGTGTGAATACATAGACCAACAGAGTGTCACTAGTATGCCTCTACTTGACTAGCTCGTTAATCAAAGATGGTTATGTTTCCTAACCATGAACAAAGAGTTGTTATTTGATTAACGAGGTCACATCATTAGTTGAATGATCTGATTGACATGACCCATTCCATTAGCTTAGCACACGATCGTTTAGTATGTTGCTATTGCTTTCTTCATGACTTATACATGTTCCTATAACTATGAGATTATGCAACTCCCGTTTATCGGAGGAACACTTTGGGTACTACCAAACGTCACAACGTAACTGGGTGATTATAAAGGAGTACTACAGGTGTCTCCAATGGTAGATGTTGGGTTGGCGTATTTCGAGATTAGGGTTTGTCACTCCGATTGTCGGAGAGGTATCTCTGGGCCCTCTCGGTAATGCACATCACATAAGCCTTGCAAGCACTGCAACTAATAAGTTAGTTGTGAGATGATGTATTACGGAACGAGTAAAGAGACTTGCCGGTAACGAGATTGAACTAGGTATTGGATACCGACGATCGAATCTCGGGCAAGTAACATACCGATGACAAAGGGAACAACGTATGTTGTTATGCGGTCTGACCGATAAAGATCTTCATAGAATATGTAGGAGCCAATATGGGCATCCAGGTCCCGCTATTGGTTATTGACCGGAGACGTGTCTCGGTCATGTCTACATTGTTCTCGAACCGTAGGGTCCGCACGCTTAATGTTACGATGACAGTTATTATGAGTTTATGCATTTTGATGTACCGAAGGTTGTTCGGAGTCCCGGATGAGATCACGGACATGACGAGGAGTCTCGAAATGGTCGAGACGTAAAGATTGATATATTGGAAGCCTATGTTTGGACATCGGAAGTGTTCCAGGTGAAATCGGGATTTTACCGGATTACCGGGAGGGTTACCGGAACCCCCCGGGAGCCAAATGGGCCAACATGGGCCTTAGTGGAAAGGTGAGAGGGCAGCCCACATAGGGCTGCGCCTCCCCCCCTCTCCCTAGTCCTATTAGGACTAGGAGAGGGGCCGGCCACCTCTCTCTCTCTCTCCTTTAAAGGATTCCTAGTTGGACTAGGATTGGAGGGGGGAGTCCTACTCCCGGTAGGAGTAGGACTCCTCCTGCGCCTACACCTCTTTGGCCGGCCAGCCCCCCTCCCTCCAACCTTTATATACGGAGGCAGGGGGCAGCCCAAGACACACAACTTGATCCTTGAGATCGTTCCTTAGCCGTGTGCGGTGCCCCCTGCCACCAAATTCCACCTCGATCATACCGTTGTAGTGCTTAGGCGAAGCCCTGCGTCGGTAGTACATCAAGATCGTCATCACGCCGTCGTGCTGACGGAACTCTTCCTCGACGCTTTGCTGGATCGGAGCCCGAGGAACGTCATCGAGCTGAACGTGTGCTAAGAACTCGGAGGTGCCGGAGTAACGGTGCTTAGATCGGTCGGATCGGGAAGAAGACGTACGACTACTTCCTCTACGTTGTGAGATCGCTTCCGCAGTCGGTCTGCGTTGGTACGTAGACAACACTCTCCCCTCTCGTTGCTGTGCATCACCATGATCTTGCGTGTGCGTAGGAAATTTTTTGAAATTATTGCGTTCCCCAACAGTGGCATCCGAGCCTAGGTTTTATGGTTTGATGTTATATGCACGAGTAGAACACAAGTGAGTTGTGGGCGATACAAGTCATACTGCCTACCAGCATGTCATACTTTGGTTCGGCGGTATTGTTGGTTGAGACGATCCGGACCAACCTTACGCGTACTCTTACGCGAGACCGGTTCCCTCGACGTGCCTTGCACATAGATGGCTTGCGGAAGACTGTCTCTCCAACTTTAGTTGAACCAAGTGTGACTACGCCCGGTCCTTGAGAAGGTTAAAATGGAGTCTATTTGACGAACTATCGTTGTGGTTTTGATGCGTAGGTGAGATGAGTTCTTACTTAAGCCCGTAGCAGCCACGTAAAACTTGCAACAACAAAGTAGAGGACGTCTAACTTGTTTTTGCAGGGTATGTTGTGATGTGATATGGTCAAGGCATGATGCTGATTTTATTGTATGAGATGATCATGTTTTGTAACTAAGTTATCGGCAACTGGCAGGAGCCATATGGTTGTCGCTTTATTGTATGCAATGCAATCGCGATGTAATGCTTTACTAGATTACTAAACGGTAGTAATAGTCGTGGAAGCATAACATTGGCGAGACGACAACGATGCTACGATGGAGATCAAGGTGTCGCGCCGGTGACGATGGTGATCATGACGGTGCTTCGGAGATGGAGATCACAAGCACAAGATGATGATGGCCATATCATATCACTTATATTGATTGCATGTGATGTTTATCCTTTTATGCATCTTATCTTGCTTTGATTGACGGTAGCATTATAAGATGATCTCTCACTAAATTATCAAGAAGTGTTCTCCCTGAGTATGCACCGTTGCCAAAGTTCGTCGTGCCCAGACACCACGTGATGATCGGGTGTGATAAGCTCTACGTCCATCTACAACGGGTGCAAGCCAGTTTTGCACATGCAGAATACTCAGGTTAAACTTGACGAGCCTAGCATATGCAGATATGGCCTCGGAACACAGAGACCGAAAGGTCGAGCGTGAATCATATAGTAGATATGATCAACATGACGATGTTCACCATTGAAAACTACTCCATCTCACGTGATGATCGGTTATGGTTTAGTTGATTTGGATCACGTGATCACTTAGAGGATTAGAGGGATATCTATCTAAGTGGGAGTTCTTAAGTAATATGATTAATTGAACTTAAATTTATCATGAACTTAGTCCTGGTAGTATTTTGCAAATTATGTTGTAGATCAATAGCTCACGTTGTTGCTTCCCTGTGTTTATTTTGATATGTTCCTAGAGAAAATTGTGTTGAAATATGTTAGTAGCAATGATGCGGATTGGATCCGTGATCTGAGGTTTATCCTCATTGCTGCACAGAAGAATTATGTCCTTGATGCAACGCTAGGTGACAGACCTATTGCAGGAGCAGATGCAGACGTTATGAACGTTTGGCTAGCTCAATATGATGACTATTTGATAGTTTAGTGCACCATACTTAACAGCTTAGAATCGGGACTTCAAAAGATGTTTTGAACGTCATGGACCATATGAGATGTTCCAGGAGTTGAAGTTAATATTTCAAGCAAATACCCGAGTTGAGAGATATGAAGTCTCCAACAAGTTCTATAGCTAAAAGATGGAGGAGAATCGCTCAACTAGTGAGCATGTGCTCAGATTGTCTGGGTACTACAATCGCTTGAATCAAGTGGGAGTTAATCTTCCAGATAAGATAGTGATTGACAGAATTCTCTAGTCACCATCACCAAGTTAGTAGAACTTCGTGATGAACTATGATATGCGAGGGATAACGGAAACAACTCCCAAGCTCTTCGTGATGCTGAAATCAACAAAGGTAGAAATCAAGAAAATCATCAAGTGTTGATGGTTGACAAGATCACTAGTTTCAAGAAAAGGGCAAAGGGAAGAAGGGGAACTTCAAAAGAATGGCAAGCAAGTTGCTACTCATGTGAAGAAACTCAAGTCTGGTCCTAAGCCTGAGACTAAGTGCTTCTACTGCAAAGGGACTGGTCACTAGAAGCGGAACTACCCCAAGTGATTGGCGGATAAGAAGGATGGCAAAGTGAACATAAGTATATTTGATATACATGTTATTGATGTGTACTTTACTAGTGTTTATAGCAAACCCTCAGTATTTGATACTAGTTCAGTTGCTAAGATTAGTAACTCGAAACGGGAGTTGCAGAATAAACAGAGACTAGTTAAGGGTGAAGTGACAATGTGTGTTGGAAGTGGTTCCAAGATTGATATGATCATCATCGCACACTCCCCATAATTTCGGGATTAGTGTTGAACCTAAATAAGTGTTATTTGGTGTTTGCATTGAGCATGAATATGATTTGATCATGTTTACTGCAATATGGTTATTCATTAAAGTCAGAGAATAATTGTTGTTCTGTTTACATGAATAAAACCTTCGATGATCATACACCCAATGAAACAAGTTCGTTGGATCTCAATCGTAGTGATACACATATTGAAACCAAAAGATGCAAAGTTAATAATGATAGTGCAACTTATTTGTGGCACTGCCGTTTAGGTCATATTGGTGTAAAGCGCATGAAGAAACTCCATGCTGATGGGATTTTGGAATCACTTGATTATGAATCACTTGATGCTTGCGAACCGTGCCTTTTAGGCAAGATGACTAAAACGCCGTTCTTCGGAACAATGGAGCGAGCAAAAGATTTGTTGGAAATCATACATACTGATGTATGTGGTCCGATGAATATTGAGGTTCGCGACAGGTATCATTATTTTCTGATCTTCACAGATGATTTGAGCAGATATGAGTATATCTACTTGATGAAACATAAGTCTGAAACATTTGAAAGGTTCAAAGAATTTCAGAGTGAAGTGAAAAATCATCGTGACAAGAAAATAAAGTTTCTACGATCTGATCGCGGAGACAAATATTTGAGTTACGAATTTGGTCCTCAGTTAAAAACAATGTGAAATAGTTTCACTACGCACGCCACCTGGAACACCACAACATAATGGTGTGTCCGAACGTCATAACCGTACTTTATTGGATATAGTGCAATCTATGATGTCTCTTACCGATTTACCACTATTGTTTTTGGGTCATGCATTAGAGACAGCCGCATTCACGTTAAAAAGGGGCACCATCTATATCCGTCGAGACGACGCCTTATGAACTATGGTTTGGCGAGAAACCAAAGTTGTCGTTTCTTAAAGTTTGGGGTTGCGATGCTTATATGAAAAAGTTTCATCCTGATAAGCTCAAACTCAAATCGGAGAAGTGCGTCTTCATAGGATATCCAAAGGAAACTATTGGATACACCTTCTATCACAGATCCGAAGGCAAGACTTTTGTTGCTAAAATTCGGAAACTTTCTGGAGAAGGAGTTTCTCTCGAAAGAAGTGAGTGGGAGGAAAGTAGAACTTGATGAGGTAACTGTACCTGCTCCCTTATTGGAAAGTAGTTCATCACAGAAATCTGTTCCTGTGACTACTACATCAATTAGTGAGGAAGCTAATGATGATGATCATGTAACTTCAGATCAAGTTACTACCAAATCTCGTAGATAAACCAGAGTAAGATCCGCGCCAGAGTGGTACGGTAATCCTGTTCTGGAAGTCATGCTACTAGATCATGATGATCCTACAAACTATGAAGAAGCGATGGTGAGCCCAGATTCCGCAAAGTGGCTTGAAGCCATGAAATCTGAGATATGATCCATGTATGAGAACAAAGTATGGACTTTGATTGACTTGCCCGATGATCGGCAAGCCATAGAAAATAAATGGATCTTCAAGAGGAAGACGGATGCTGATAGTAGTGTTACTATCTACAAAGCTAGAATTGTCGCAAAAGGTTTTCGACAAGTTCAAGGTGTTGACTACGATGAGATTTTCTCACTCGTATCTATGCTTAAAGTCTGTCCGAATCATGTTAGCAATTGCCGCATTTTATGAAACCTGGCAAATGGATAAACAAAACTGCATTCCTTAATGGATTTATTAAAGAAGAGTTGTATGTGATGCAACTAGAAGGTTTTGTCAATCCAAAAGGTGCTAACAAAATGTGCAAGCACCAGCGATCCATCTGTGGACTGGTGCAAGCATCTCGGAGTTAGAATATACGCTTTGATAAGTTGATCAAAGCATATAGATTTATACAGACTTGCGGTGAAGCCTGTATTTACAATAAAGTGAGTGGGAGCACTACAGCATTTCTAATAAAGTTGATCGGAAATAATGTAGAATTATTCTGTAAAGCATAAAGGAGTGTTTGAAAGGAGTTTTTTCAAAGAAAGACTTCGGTAAAGCTACTTACATATTGAGCTTCAAGATCTATAGAGATAGATCAAGACGCTTGATAAGTTTTTCAATAAGTACATACCTTGACAAGATTTTGAAGTAGTTCAAAATGGAACAGCCAAAGAAAAGGTTTCTTGCCTGTGTTACAAGGTGTGAAGTTGAGTAAGACTCAAAGCCCGACCACGGCAGAAGATAGAAAGAGAATGAAAGTCATTCCCTATGCCTTGGCCATAGGTTCTATAAAGTATGTCATGCTGTGTACCAGATCTATTGTATACCCTGCACTGATTTAGCAAGGGAGTACAATAGTGATCTAGGAGTAGATCACTGGACAGCGGTCAGAATTATCCTTAGTGAAATAAGGATATGTTTCTCGATTATGGACGTGACAAAAAGGTTCGTCGTAAAGGGTTACGTCGATGCAAGTTTTTGACACTGATCCAGATAATTCTAAGTCTCAATCTGGATACATATTGAAAGTGGGAGCAATTAGCTAGAGTAGCTCCGTGTAGAGCATTGTAGACATAGAACTTGCAAAATACTTACGGATCTGAAGGTGACAGACCTGTCGACTAAAATTATCCCACAAGCAAAACATGATCACACCTTAGTACTCTTTGGGTGTTAATCACATAGAGATGTGAACTAGATTATTGACTCTAGTAAACCCTTTGAGTGTTGGTCACATGACGATGTGAACCATGGGTGTTAATCACATGGTAACGTGAACTATTGCTGTTAAATCACATGGCGATGTGAACTAGATTATTGACTCTAGTGCAAGTGGGAGACTGAAGGAAATATGCCCTAGAGGCAATAATAAAGTTATTATTTATTTCCTTATATCATGATAAATGTTTATTATTCATGCTAGAATTGTATTAACCGGAAACATAATACATGTGTGAATACATAGACCAACAGAGTGTCACTAGTATGCCTCTACTTGACTAGCTCGTTAATCAAAGATGGTTATGTTTCCTAACCATGAACAAAGAGTTGTTATTTGATTAACGAGGTCACATCATTAGTTGAATGATCTGATTGACATGACCCATTCCATTAGCTTAGCACACGATCGTTTAGTATGTTGCTATTGCTTTCTTCATGACTTATACATGTTCCTATAACTATGAGATTATGCAACCCCCGTTTACCGGAGGAACACTTTGGGTACTACCAAACGTCACAACGTAACTGGGTGATTATAAAGGAGTACTACAGGTGTCTCCAATGGTTGATGTTGGGTTGGCGTATTTCGAGATTAGGGTTTGTCACTCCGATTGTCGAAGAGGTATCTCTGGGCCCTCTCGGTAATGCACATCACATAAGCCTTGCAAGCACTGCAACTAATAAGTTAGTTGTGAGATGATGTATTACGGAACGAATAAGAGACTTGCCGGTAACGAGATTGAACTAGGTATTGGATACCGACGATCGAATCTCGGGCAAGTAACATACCGATGACAAAGGGAACAACGTATGTTGTTATGCGGTCTGACCGATAAAGATCTTCGTAGAATATGTAGGAGCCAATATGGGCATCCAGGTCCCGCTATTGGTTATTGACCGGAGACGTGTCTCGGTCATGTCTACATTGTTCTCGAACCGTAGGGTCCACACGCTTAACGTTACGATGACAGTTATTATGAGTTTATGCATTTTGATGTACCGAAGGTTGTTCGGAGTCCCGGATGAGATCACGGACATGACGAGGAGTCTCGAAATGGTCGAGACGTAAAGATTGATATATTGGAAGCCTATGTTTGGACATCGGAAGTGTTCCGGGTGAAATCGGGATTTTACCGGATTACCGGGAGGGTTACCGGAACCCCCCGGGAGCCAAATGGGCCAACATGGGCCTTAGTGGAAAGGTGAGAGGGCAGCCCACATAGGGCTGCGCCTCCCCCCTCTCCCTAGTCCTATTAGGACTAGGAGAGGGGCCGGCCACCTCTCTCTCTCTCTCTCCTTTAAAGGATTCCTAGTTGGACTAGGATTGGAGGGGGGAGTCCTACTCCCGGTAGGAGTAGGACTCCTCCTGCGCCTACACCTCTTTGGCCGGCCAGCCCCCCTCCCTCCAACCTTTATATACGGAGGCAGGGGGCACCCCAAGACACACAACTTGATCCTTGAGATCGTTCCTTAGCCGTGTGCGGTGCCCCCTGCCACCAAATTCCACCTCGATCGTACCGTTGTAGTGCTTAGGCGAAGCCCTGCGTCGGTAGTACATCAAGATCGTCATCACGCCGTCGTGCTGACGGAACTCTTCCTCGACGCTTTGCTGGATCGGAGCCCGAGGAACGTCATCGAGCTGAACGTGTGCTAAGAACTCGGAGGTGCCGGAGTAACGGTGCTTAGATCGGTCGGATCGGGAAGAAGACGTACGACTACTTCCTCTACGTTGTGAGATCGCTTCCGCAGTCGGTCTGCGTTGGTACGTAGACAACACTCTCCCCTCTCATTGCTGTGCATCACCATGATCTTGCGTGTGCGTAGGAAATTTTTTGAAATTACTGCGTTCCCCAACACTTGGGGGGTTGATGGGATTATCTTCTGGCCTCACCGGTCTCGGAGAGGCCCTCCGCGACAACACTTCAGGGTCGCCCGCTTCTGGGGCGGAGGAGGCGTTTCGCTCTCCATCATCTCTGGAAGAAGATCCCCCGAAGACGAGCTCATTTGAGAGGGGCTAAGGCCCGAACTGCAAAAATATATGTGGTGGTTATTTTCTCAAAAGAAAAAGATGGCATATCTTTACTATTAAAGTATTTCGGGTCACTTACGACTCGCGGGAGAATTGATCCCCCCGCGGACTTTGTGCGGCAACGGCACCCCCCAAGGTAGGACCCCCTATGGGAGATTTCTTCTCCCGTTTGGGAGCCTCAGCTTCCGAATCCCCGGGCGCAGTTCTTTTCCTCTTCTGGTCGTCTTCCTTCATGGAGATGCTCGCTCCCTCTGCTAGAGTGGGCAGCGTTGGGGGCCCGCGTCCGCCCGCATTATCCTCCACAGTATCTTCCTTCAAGGGCTCCGGGCAAGGTGCGGTCTGGAGCATCTTTTCCAATACCGGATTTTCCAAACCCTCAAGGAGGGGGCCGAACACCGAATCAACTTCGCCTTCGTTAGCCAGTCCTGGTCAAAAAGTGAACTCTTAGAAATAACTTCGTAACAAAGGAGAGATAGTACATTCGGCCGGAAGATGCCTTACCTGTTCGGCGGCGCGGTTACTGCTCAGGCCCACGTCCTCGGTGATTTTCGGACACTCTACCTAAGGTCCGAAGAATGACTTGTACATCTCCTCGTGCGTCAGGCCGAGGAAATTTTGAATGGCACGCGGTCCCTCGGGATTGAACTCCCACAAGCGAAGGGGCCGGCGTTTGCAAGGCTGGACTTGACGGACCATAATGACTTGTATCACCGCAATCAAACTGAGATCTCCATTAAAGAGATCTTGAATGCGGCTTTGCAGTATAGGCACGTCCTTGGCTGGACCCCAGCTCAGTCCTCTGCTAATCCATGACATTAGTTGTGGTAGAGGGCCCGAGCGGTAAACGGGGGAGGCCGCCCACTTGGCACTTCTAGGAGCCGTGATGTAGAACCACTCCAGTTGCCACAATTCAGATACCTCTGGGATGGAACCTTTGGGCCATGAAGCTCCCTTCACCTTGCGTATTGAGGCACCTCCACACGCTGCATGTTGCCCCTCGATCATATTCGGCTTTACTTCAAAGGTCTTGAGCCATAGGCCAAAGTGAGGGGTAACCCGGAGGAAGGCCTCGCACACGACAATAAATGTCGTGATATGAAGAAAGGAGTCTGGAGCTAGATCATGGAAATCTAGCCCGCAGTAAAACATCAAGCCCCTGACGAAAGGATCCAAAGCAAGGCCTAGACATCGGAGGAAGTGGGAGACGAACACGACGCTCTCGTTGGGTTCGGGGGAAGGGATGGCCTGCCCCCGGGGAGGCAGCCGATGCAAAATCTCGACGGTCAGATATCTCGCCTCCCTCAATTTTTTGATGTCTTCTTCCGTGACGGAGGAAGGCACATATCGGCCTTGAAGGCTAGATCTGGACATGACTGAAGGTTCGGAGCACCTGACCTAGACTTTGGGCGTTTGAGCTTGAGGCGGGGGAAGGATTCGATTGAGCACGGGAGGGAAGAATAAAAAGCCGTGTACCTTTATAAAGAGGGTGAATATCAAGGGTCCTCTCCGTGTCCGTTTGGACTTGCCTATAATCTAGGAGTCCGAGAAGCGGTTGGGTTACCCACGCCCGTATTGATGAGAATCTCGGAATAAGGGGACACAATCTCTACTTTAACAAGACGTGCCAAGGAAACCGCCTCGCATGATGCACTGAGGTGGGATAATCAAACGACTCGGATAAAGGCTTGGCCGTGAGCCGGACACTATCTTTGTGTTCAAAATCTTCTGTGAAGTACTTGGAGGAGGAACCTGCCTTGCAATGCCGAAGACAATCTACGCACCGGACTCGTCGTCATTGAAGTCTGGTTCAGGGGCTACTGAGGGAGTCCTAGATTAGGGGGTGTTCGGATAGCCAGACTATACCTTTTGCCGGACTCCTGGACTATGAAGATACAAGATTGAAGACTTTATCCCGTGTCCGGAAGGGACTTTCCTTGGCGTGGAAGGCAAGCTTGGGGATGCGGATATTTAAATCTCCTACCATTGTGACCGACTTTGCGTAACCCTAACCCTCTCCGGCGTCTATATAAACCGGAGGGTTTTAGTCCGTAGGACAACATACACATCAACAATCATACCATAGGCTAGCTTCTAGGGTTTAGCCTCTCTGATCTCGTGGTAGATCTACTCTTGTACTACCCATATCATCAATATTAATCAAGCAGGACGTAGGGTTTTACCTCCATCGAGAGGGCCCAAACCTGGGTAAAACTTCATGTCCCTTGCCTCCTGTTACCATCCGGCCTAGACGCACAGTTCAGGACCCCCTACCCGAGATCCGCCGGTTTTGACACCGACAAATGGCTTGATGAGTCACAGGGTAAGTGTCATTATCTGGTAAACGCCACATAGGAAGAGCAGCATGATGCCAGTATCTTTAATATGTTGTGACTACAGATGGAGCTGCCGCTATTGAAGCCTTGCGGGCAGAACTTGCCCGAGCCAAGGAACAAGCGAGGTTGGGTAATGCGGCTGCTTTGAAGGCGGCCGAAGAGTTGCAAGCCGATAAGGCCGCGCATGGCGAGAGCCGAGATAAGATGGACAAGATGGCCATAGAATTGAAAGCCGCCGCCAACCGTTGCCGGGTTCTTGAAAAGGAAAACCAGGCGAAGGCATCAGACCTTGAGAAGGCTGCTGCGACGGGAAAAGACGTCCGCTCTGCTATGAGGGCAAAGAAGGAGGAGCCGCGGGAAGCCGGGGATATTGTAGCTGGGAAATCCTTTATGTTGCGGAGGAAGTTCAGAGATCCACGGTATGCCCCTCTGGATCGGCTGTGGAGTTCGGAGGATGTGTATATGGATTTGGCGGCGAGCGTTGCCGATGCGGCCAAGTACTTCCAGGGTCAGACGGACCGTGAAGTAGACCAGCTGTTTTGGAGGCAATTCCATTCTCCCGAGCATCCGCTTTCATTGACTGACCAATTAGCCGAATGGGACGAACTAAATAGGTTGTCCGGAGTCTCCATGAGGTATGTTGTGGATCAGCTATGGCCGGAAAGGTCAAAACCGAACAGCTATTTTAGCTTGGTGCAGCAGTTCGTTGACGTGGTGCCATACATTAATGCGATGAAGAGGTCGCTGTGCATAGAGGGCGCACGGATGGCCTTTGCCCGTGTTAAAGCATACTGGGCGGAGATGGATGCTACCACTGTTGGAGCACGGGATTTGGCCATAGGTCGAAGGGCTGCTGAGCACTACTTTGAAGAAGTTCTTGAGGGTGCTCGTTTGATAGAGACCCAGTGCTCAAAAAATATTATGTTTGATTGATATGTAATCTCATTGTAAGCGAAATGCTTTTATGGATTTTTATAAGGCTATTTTTATACCTTTTCCTGAAAGTAATATGATGCCTCCTGGGCGGCCGTTTATGTATACATGTGTATAACCTGAAAGATTGCAGTCGTCGGCTTCAACCCCCACGCATATAATGCGGAGGTGCTTGCAAAAACACGCGTTCACACTTAACCCAACGTCTTGGTCCTATTAAGGAGGTGATAGCGGAGCGAGCGAGGCAACCGGACTATAACGCTTTAGCACTTTCACTTAGCCATAGGAGTTTGACAGTGGGGCTACTAGATAGCCCCTGGTGGCTCCGCACTCTCCCGATCCCGGGGTGCGTACATGCCTGGCCGGAAAACGGCCCTTCGTTAAGGCGGAGGAATTCTAACATTCCAACAGGTCATTGAGTGGTTGACCAGTCTCACGCTATATCATGACAGTCAGTTTTCGGCTTTCTCTACTGAGGTGCTCGTCCAGATGAACCAGGGCACAATCGTAGTAGTTCTCCTGGTGCTACCATAGCCGGTAAAGCGGAATGTTAGGCACCAAAACACAGGAGCCAGGCAAACCCAACATTTGACCAAAGACAATGATTTGGAGCTGATGCATATAGGGCCAAACTCGCGACGCCGAACACTCCCTAAGGTATTCGGTCTTTGTGGTATAAACCGGGCCTAAGTAATGGCCTTTGTAAGAAGCCCCTTGTGTCCAGGTACGTGCATTGTTCTGGCGTGGCCACATGCCAAGACGTCAGCATCCTTCTCAACGGTGGATGTGTATCAACAAGAGACAGTAAAAAAGGTTTACGCAGGGTCTTCATCTAAAAAGAATCCTTGGAGCGGGTCCCTGCTGCACGTCTGCGCCTATGTCTCCGTTGTGCCGTATCCTGGACGGGTGTAGCACGATGATCGTCTGTAAAAGAGAGGAATTTAGGTGAAAAAGGTTGTCATGCAAAAAGATAGTTTTTTAAAGAAACCATGTATAATTCAAGATGAGAAGAAATTGCTACTTGTCTATGCGCGTTGAGCCCCTTGTATAGACAAATAGGGGTGTGACCATTTATTCGGCATAAGTAGCGGCGCCGGACTCGATTAGTTGTGTCTGAGGTCTTGACGACCTATTGGATGCTTTCGCTAGTCCGGGCGCCTTTAGTGTGCGGCTGCCAAGGCAGCCTCACTCTCTTCGGCGCGCAGAGATCGCTTGATATTTCCGTGCACTAAAATGATGCCACGTGGACCAGGCATCTTGAGTGTGAGGGAGGCGTAGTGTGGTATTGCATTAAAGCGAGCGAAGGCTTCGCGTCCGAGCAGTGCTTGATAGCCACTTTGAAATGGAGCGATGTGGAAGGTTAAATGCTCGCGACGGAAGTTATCGGGGGAGCCGAATATAACTTTTAGTAGGAGGAAGCCCGTACAATGAGCCCCTGGGCCTGGCGTTACTCCTTTAAAGGTAGTATTGTTATGGCGAATTTGTGTTGGGTCTAACCCCATCCCGTGGATTGTATCCTGCCGCCGTCCATCAAGACTCGTGTGAAGTGATATCCGCCAATTACTGGGTCTAATACCAGGGCAGCTCATCCTGCGTGTCGGATACTTGCTGAGTAATCGCGATGGTCAAAAGTGATCGGTTGAGACGACCAGTGGCAGGACTTCGCGGTGACAAGCACTTGGGTATATTTTCCTGGGAGTGCCGCATTGTTTTTTCCCTTGATCACGTGTAACACGTTTACTGTTTTGACTTCTGGTGGAAATTTCTTTTGGTCCCCCGTGTCTTGCTTGGGAGGCTCGTCCTCGTCTTCACTTGGTGTATCCTCCCCCTTGTGTACGGCGTTGAGCTTGCCGGACTGCTTGAAGACCCAACATTCTCTGTGTGTATGATTAGCAGGTTTACTAGGGGTACTATGGATCTGACATACTTGGTCCAGAATTTTGTTGAGGCTGGACAGTTCATCCCTGGTGCCTTTAGTGGGCGGCTTTTGACCTGGCCGAGAGCTTTTGAATCTGGCATTTACTGCCGTGCCCTTCGTGCTGTCTTCTTTATTCCGTCATTTGTTATTGCTGTTGCGCCATGATTTCCCATTTCCATCTCTAACTTCAGATGTACTGGGGTCGCTGGTGCTGCATCTGGCTAGCCAGCTGTCCTTACCCGCGCAAAAGCGGGTCATGAGGTTTGTTAATGCGGCCATCGTTCTCGGCTTATTTTGGCCGAGGTGTCTGGCGAGCCATTCGTCACGGACGCTATGCTTGAAAGCTGCCAAGGCTTCGGCGTCCGGACAGTCGACAATCTGGTTCTTTTTAGTAAGAAACCTATTCCAAAGCTTTTGGGCTGACTCTCCGGGCTGTTGAGTTATATGACTCAAATCGTCCGCATCTGGAGGTCGGACATAAGTCCCTTGAAAATTTGCCCGAAAGGCGTCTTCGAGCTCTTCCCAACTTCCAATGGAGCTTTCGGGGAGGCTTTTAGGCCAGTGACGAGCTGGCCCTTTGAGCTTGAGGGGTAAGTACTTGATGGCGTGGAGATCATCTCCTCGAGCCATATGGATGTGAAGGATGTAGTCCTCAATCCAGACCCCAGGGTCTGTTGTTCCGTCGTATGTCTTTATGTTTACGGGTTTGAATCCCTCTGGAAATTCATGGTCTAGCACTTCATCGGTGAAACATAGGGGGTGTGCGGCACCCCTGTATCTGGGTGTACCGCGTTGTTCGGATGTTTGTTGTGTTGCATTGTATGCTGGGGCGGGCTTGCATGGTCCATAGATGGATCTTGTTGCGCCGTCCTTTGGGTGCGAGCCCTTGCATGGGTCGCGTGTTGTATTGTGGGTGGCGTTGTATGCCGCGTTGTGTTGATAGAGGGGTCGTCTATCCGACGAGGTGGATGCTTTGATATTTGGTTGTGGGGGGTCTGAGGACTCCTCATCGAATTCAGGTAGCAGCTTCCGCTTTGGGTAGCTCTTGGAGAGGCGATTGTCGCCGTACATCGCTGCTGTGTTGAGTATTTTACTCCATCTGATTTGGAGTGTGTCTTGTGCCGCCTTGAGCCTTTGCTTCTGCTTTTTCAGACTCCTCGCAGTGGCAACAAGCCTTTTACGGGCATTCTGCTACTCCGGGTGCCTGTCCGGCGTTATGTCGTCCGAACCATTATCCTTAATAGAATCTGTTTGTTCGGTTTGATTATCCGGATTGTCGTTGTCCGGCAGCGGTTCGCCCTGCTCCAGCGCTGGGTCTGTGTGATCGCTATTTCTGTCGAGGCGGGAACAAGCCTTCGGTGCATCCTTCCGCTCTCCGTCGTCATCTTCTGCTCTCCGTCGCCGCTTTGACTGCTTTTCGAGGGAACAAGCCTTCGGTGCGTCCTTCCGCTCTCCGTCGTCATCTTTTGGTGCGTCCACCATGTATACGCCATATGACGAGGTGGCGTTGCAGGGATCAATAGGCGCTGGTTCTTCATCGTCTCCTTCATCGGCGTCCACACCGTCGATGTCTTCGGAGTCGAAGTCGAGCATGTCGGTTAAATCGTCGATAGTGGCTACAAAGTGGGTGGTGGGTGGGCTTTGAATTTCTTCATCGTTCGTATCCCAACCTTGCTGACCATAGTCCGGCCAGGGCTCTCTTGGTAAAGAGAGATACTTGAGTATCTTCAGAATATCGCCGAAAGGCGAGTGCTGAAAGATGTCCGCGGCAGTAAACTCCATGATCAACGCCCAATCGAATTCGATCGGCAGAGGCGCGAATGGTTCGGAGTCCGGAGAGGCGTCCGACTCCTTGGAATCACGAGTCTCGCGGAGTGCGGGGCGGGTGTTCGGCTCGATCGCCGTTGGGACCGCAGTCCTTGAGGCGGCGTCCAACCGCCCATCCTCGATCGGCGCAGTTGGCTCTGAATTAAGGGTCGAAGCCGATGTGGGTGCGGCCTTCAGGGCACTGTTCGGCGGCAGAGCTAGATCATGCTCGTCGGGACAGTGCGGCGTGCTCGGTAGTGGCTCGAATCCGTCAAAGATCAACTCCCCGCAGATGTCAGCCGTGTAGTTTAAACTTCCAAATCTAACCTGACGGATCATAACACATAGTAGGTGACTATAGACTTGCAAGATCGGATCAAGAACTCACATATATTCATGAAAACATAATAGGTTCAGATCTGAAATCATGGCACTCGGGCCTTAGTGACAAGCATTAAGCATAGCAAAGTCATAGCAACATCAATCTCAGAACATAGTGGATACTAGGGATCACACCCTAACAAAACTAACTCGATTACATGATAGATCCCATCCAACCCATCACCATCCAGCAAGCCTATGATGGAATTACTCACGCACGGCGGTGAGCATCATGAAATTGGTGATGGAGGATGGTTGATGATGACGATGGCGATAGATTCCCCTCTCCGGAGCCCCGAACGGACTCTAGATCAGCCCTCCCGAGAGGTTTTAGGGCTTGGCAGCGGCTCCGTATCGTAAAATGCGATGAATTCTTCTCTCTGATTTTTCTCTCCCCGAAACACACTATATAGAGTTGGAGTTGAAGTCGGAGGAGCTCTAGGGGGCCCACGAGGTAGGGGGGCAGGCGCGCCCCCCACCCTCATGGACAGGTGGTGGGCCCCTGGCCTTCATATTTTGTAGGTATTTATTATTTTTTCCAAAAAGTTGCTCCGTGAAGTTTCAGGTGATTCCGAGAACGTTTGTTTCTGCACATAAATACACCATGGTAATTCTGTTGAAAACAACGTCAGTCCGGGTTAGTTCCATTCAAATCATGCAAGTTAGAGTCCAAAACAAGGGCAAAAGTGTTTGGAAAAGTAGATACGACGGAGACGTATCAGCTATCGTGAACGCTATCGCAAAAAACGAGCCATGGGTACACGCTAAGCACGTGACACAATGCTTCTTCGTAACCGACCCATGCAATCCCAGGCGTGTTGTCGTGAGGAGAGGCAAAAGGAACATCATTGGAATGGATGGAGTCGCCAACGAGGAAGACTACGACCAGTACGGCAACCCAATGAGGGAAGATGACGATGACGATGAAGTATACGTCAAAAGAAGAATCAATACTACATTACCTAAGAAAGATCATACTCTATGGAAAAGGAAAAGTCACAATGAGGGGCTCAATTATTCTTCAACGAACAAGAAGGGGAAGAAGCTCACTCAAAAATGAAAACGTCGACGCTGAGGAACCGTTATCGGTCAAATGATGTAATATATATGTTCCTATTTTGTGTAAACACTTAACCTTTATGCATGGGTCAAGTGATGTAATATATATGTTCCTATTTTGTATACATACTTAACCATCAAATGATGCAATATATATCGCCTTAGGTATATACATTATATCACCTTCCCGCTCTCAGAAAAAAGGAAAAGAAAATAAAAAGAAGAAAAGAAAAGGAAGAGAAAATAAAGGAAAAGAAAATAGAAGAAACAAAATAGGAAAACTTTTCTAGGTTCTGGTTATAGCAGTAGCGCTTTTCTGAAAAAAGTGCTATAGCTACGTTAGATAGCAGTAGCGCTTCTTGGAGAAACGCGCCATAGCTACTGTTGATATCAGTAGCACTTCTTGGAGAAACGCGCTATAGCTAAATTAGCTATAGCGCGTTTTGTTGAGACGCGCTGCTGCTATATTGACCTAACCCCCCGCCGGTTTCCCGCCTCTGCTTCTTCCCCCAAATCCCCACTCTATCTTCTCCCACCTCGTCGCCTCCGGAGCCGAAGCGCCGACGTCGCACGCCCCCTCCCTCGCCGTCGCGCGGCCCCGACATCCACGCCGCGTGCCTCCTCCCTCGCCGTTGCGCTCCCTCCCTCGTCCGCCCGACCCTGACCTCGACGCCGCTCCAACCTCCTCCCCTCCCTAGCTCAGCCGCCCTCGCGCCTTGCGCCTGCCTCGCCGCCGCCGTCGGGCCTGCCTCCTCGCCGTCGACACCCCTATCTCCTCGCCATCAATGCCCCTGCACCCTCTGTAACCCCCACCACTCCTCTCTCTTTGCCATTAGGGTTCTAGGGTTCTTAGGTTATGTTTTTAGTTAGGGCATTAGGTTAATTAGGTTATATTTTTAGTGAGGGAAGTAGGTCAATTAGGTTCTTAGGTTAATTTACTTAGGTGAATACTTTGCAAGAGGGCAGTAGGTTAGTTTAGTTATTTGTTTTGCGGTGATGAATTTAGTATGAACCCTAGTTAATTAGTTGGTATGAACCCTAGTTAAAAAAACAGAATTGGTATGGGTTAAATGAATTCTAGGTTTTTTATGTGTTTAATTTCTTTATTAAAGCAATTGTTTCTATTTAAATATGCAAATTCTTCAAGTTCTATATTTTTCTTGCTGTTATATGCAAATTTGAAGTGGACATCTGATATTTCAACATGTGATTTGGACATGTGATGTTTGGAATTTGGACATGTGATATTTGGAAAATGATGGTTATGTGTAGGGTAAATGATCCGAGTGGCCTATGTTTTGCCGGAATGTTGATTCATTTCTGTTCCGGTGAATTTCAGGCGCTCGATATGTCCACTTTTTAGCAAAGGTCATGCCGAAATTTCGCGTGAATTTTGGCATGACCTGTGCTAGAAAGTAGGCATATCGAGTGTCCGGATTTGCTGCGACGGGAATGAAACAGCATTCCGGCAAACCATAGACTTTTTATGTCATTTCTCATTTTATTACAGTTTTAGAATTAAACAAGGAAACTTAATCATAGGACATGTCGAACAACGAAGGAACCAGGCCTTCTGACCAAGATGCAGACGAGATGGATTATGAGGGTGAACAACAGTACCTCAACTTTTTGTCTGCTAAGCAGAGTCAAGGTTTGTAGGTCAGCCTCGATGATGGTACTGACGCCGACATCAACACCGACGGCGCCGGCACCGATGGCGATGCCGAGACCGGCGGGGAAGGTACCAACGGGGAAGATAGCCGCGGGGAAGGTACCGGCGCCGATGCCGCTACCGAGAAGAAGAAGCATAAGCAGCAGAGGATACGAAAACCTAACAAACTCGGCATTGGACGATTGGTGATCACAAAGATAGCCCCTGGCAAGTTTGAGCCATTAGAGCTGGAAGAACCTCGCAAGTGCTATGGGAACCAAGTAGGATGCATCCTACAGGAATGCGCGAGCATCAACGTTGATGACATAAGGAGTAAAGAACATTTGAGGCAGTTGCTCCCGACGAAGTTGCACAAGAGATTGAAGTTCCCCGACTGGGATGATAGCATAGAACAACCGTGGGATGATTCGAAGATGAAAAATATTAACAATGACGCCATGGGCATGTTCAACAATGATTTGGCCTCCTGGAAAGGGAGGGTGAAACGAGCTATTGAGGATGAGGAACCCATGTCCAAGATTCTGGAGGAAAATCCAACACTTATGGAAGAAGAGTTCAAAAAAATTCAAGGACACTTGCGCTACCGAGGAGCCAAGGCTAAGGTTGCAAAATTCAAGAGCCTTCAGCAAAGGAACACGGGGAAGCATCGCCTTGGAAGTCGTGGCTACCTTGGAAAAAGGCCCATATGGATAAGGAGGACGCGGAACGTGAAGTCGCGGGTCTCCGAGACCCCTTCACGAAGTTCACGAACCCCTTGGAGTGTAACTTCATCAGGGCCCGCTACAAGTGGGATAAGGAAAAGAAGGTTTTTTTTACACAGACCAGATTGATAACCCAAGTGTATAGGGGATCGTTTGTAGCCATCTTCGATAAATAAGAGTGTCAAACCCAACGAGGAGCTAAAGGTAGAAAAAATATTCCCTCAAGTTCTATCGACCACCGATACAACTCTACGCACACTTGACGTTTGCTTTACCTAGAACAAGTATGAAACTATTTAGAAGGAATAAAACTACGAGTACTTTTCAATAATAAAACTACGAATAAATTGCAAGGTAATAAAAATGGATAGCTTGTGTTAACAAGAAAGTCATTTGTCCCTAGGTAATCGACAACAAGTACCGAAAATCATTCTTGCAATTCTATATGAGGGAGAGGCATGAGCTAACATACTTTCTCTACTTGGATCATATGCACTTATGATTGGACCCCTAGCAAGCATCCGCAACTACTAAAGATCATTAAGGTCGTGAAACCCAACCATAGCATTAAGTATCAAGTCGTCTTTATCCCATATGCAACAACCCACCTACTCGGGTTTACGCTTCTCTCACTCTCGCAACCCACCATAAGCGAATCATGAACATATTGCAACACCGTACAGCGAGGACCCTAACATTTGCGTGAGACGGAGGGCACCATAGGACAACACCATAAATAAAATATAAAATCATACCAACCAAGATCATGATTAACACACAAGACAAAACGGATCTACTCAAACATCATAGGATAGCCAAATATCATTGGGAAATAATATATGGAGTTGGGCACCATGTTTAAGTAGAGATTACGGCGGGGAGAATGGGTGTTAGACCGCTGCATAGAGGGGGAGATAGTTGGTGTTATCGGTAGCGAGATTGTTGATGTAGATCGTCGTCATGATCCTTGCCCCAGCGGCACTCCGGCGCCACCGGGAAAGAGGGGGGAAAGCCCCCTCCTCCTTCTTCCTTGGCCTCCCCCCTAGATGGGAGGAGAGTTCCCCCTCTGGTCCATGCCCTCCATGGCGGCGGAGGGGTGGGAGCCCCTCCGAGATTGGATCTCCCTCTCTGTTCTCTTCTGTTTCGCGTTCCCCAGATCTGGCCGAAAACCGTTTCTTATATTCCGGGAGATCCGTAACTCTGATCGCGCGGATATTTTAACATGATTTTTTCTGGATATAAGCTTCCTTGCGCCCGAAGTAGAGCCCCAACTGACGTACAAGGTGAGCACAACCCATCACCACATGCCTGGCTCTTGGGTTGCACCGTGGTGTCTTGTGGGCTGTGTGGGCCTCCGTTTGCGTTGATTCCAAGTCCCAAAAATCACATATATGCCAAAATAGTTCTCTGTAAAATTATATTTCATTTGGACTTCGTTTGATATGGATTTTCCACAATACAAAAAACAAGCAAAAAACAGGAACTAACACTAGGCACTGGATCAATAGGTTAGTCCAATAAATCATATAAAAGGTTGCCAAAAATATGTGAAAGTTGTATAATATTGGCATGAAACAATCACAAATTATAGATACGACGGAGACGTATCAGCATCCCCAAGCTTAATTCCTGCTTGTCCTCGAGTAGGTAAATGATAAAAAAGATAATTTTTGATGTGGAATGCTACCTAGCATAAACTTGATCATATATCTAATCATGGCATGAATATTAAGACATAAGTGATTCAAAGCAATAGTCTATAATTTGACATAAAGACATCAATACTCAGGAATCCCAACAAACAATCATGTCTTTCAAAATATCAACGCTAAATAAATCTATCCCTACAAAATCATATATTCTTGTCATGCTCTGTCTTCTTAACACAAAGTATTTATCATGCACAACCCCGATGACAAGCCAAGCAATTGGTTCATACTTTGTAACGCACTTCAGCTTTTTCAACTCTCACACAATACATGAGCGCAAGCCACGAATATAGCACTACGGGTGGAATAGAGTATGATGATAGGGGTAAATATAGAGAAGACAAAAAGTAAGAAAGTCTCACATCAACGCGGCTAACCAACGGGCTATGGAGATGCCCATCAATCGATATCAATGCGAGGAGTAGGGATTGCCAAGCAACGAATGCACTAAGAGCTATAAGTGTATGAAAGCTCAATATGAAAACTAAGTGGGTGTGCATCTGATCCTATAATGAAAAATTCCCACTAGTATATGAAAGTGACAACATAGGAGACTCTCCATATGAAAAACATGGTGCTCCTTTGAAGCACAAGTGTGGTAAAGGATACTAACAATGCCCCTTCTCTCTTTGTCTCTTTTTTTCTTTTTTTTCTCATTCTCTGGAGTCTCATCCTGACTTGTGGGGGAATCATAGTCTCCATCATCCTTTCCTCACTGGGGCACTGCTCTAAAAATGAAAATTGATGATCATCACACTTCTATTTACTTATAACTCAAAAGGAATAAAAATTACAACTCGATACCTATGACAAAGTATGACTCTATATGAATGCCTCTCGCAATGTACCAGGATGTGCAATGATCTAGCATAACAGGTATGAAAAACGATGAATGGTGGCTGAGCGACTACTACTATGTCAGCTATATGATCATGCAGAGCAATATGACAATGAATGCTCAAGTCATCAAACGGAAGCAGTGGAAGTTGCATGGCAATATATCTCGGAATGGCCATGGAAAAGCCATAATAGGTAGGTATGGTGGCTGTTTTGAGGAAGATATAATAAGGCTTATGTGTGATAGAGCGTATCAAATCACGGGGTTTGGATGCACCTGCGAAGTTTGCACCGACTCTCGGGGTGAGAAAGGGTAATGCATGGTACTATAGAGGCTAGCAAATTGCGGAAAGGTAAGAGTGTGTATAATCCATGGACGCACATTAGTCATAAAGAACTCATATACTTATTGCAAAAGTTTATTAGCCCTCAAAACAAAGTACTACTACGCATGCCCCTAGGGGATAGATTGGTAGGAAAAGACCGTCCCTCGTCCCCGACCGCCACTCATAAGGAAGACAATCAATAATAAATCATGCTCCAACTTCATAGCATAATGAGAGAATATACGTGCATGCTTTGGGAATCACAAACCTTAACACCAATATTACTACTAACCACAACCATTTACTAGTACCTCCCACATATTATCATCTCTATATCACAAAACTATTGCAAGGAATCAAACACATCATATTTAGTGATCCATAAGTTTTATGTAGGATTTTATGACTAACCATGCAATTGACCAATTCCTTTGGACTCTCTAAATAGATATAAGTGAAGCATGAGATTTTAATTCTTTCTAGAAAAGACCATGCTCTAATAAATATAAGTGAAGCAAAGGAGCATTCTTCAAATAACGGTTTTCTATGTAAAGAGAAACAGGCAATCCAAACTTCAAATGATATAAGTGAAGCAATGAAGCATTCTATAAAGCCATGCTCAAAAGATATAAGTGAAGTGCAATGAGCATTCGATAAATAAACCATGGACTATCTCATACCAGCATGGTGCATGAAAGAAAAATGAAAAATAAACACAAAAGACGCTCCAAGATTTACACATATCACATGAACGAAACAAAGACGAAAACATACCGATACTTGTTGAAGAAAGACGGGATGCCTCCCGGGGCATCCCCAAGCTTAGATGCTTGAGTCTCCTTAAATATTTACTTGGAGTTCCTTGGGCATCCCCAATCTTGAGCTCTTGCCTCTCCTCCTTCTCGTCATATCGAGACCTCCTCGATCTTTGATCACTTCATCCACACAAAACTCAACAAAAAGCTTGGTAAGATCCGTTAGTATAATAAAGCAAATCACTACTCTAAGTACTGTTGCAAAACAGTTCATATTCTGTTTTTGCACTATAGCTACTGGAATATAACTTTTCCATGGCTTATACCACCGATAAAAATCGATAGTTTCATCAAAACAAGGAAAACAATGCATCAAAAAACAGAATCTGTCTTAAACATGTCAGTCTGTAGTAATATGAACATTCACCATACTTTTGTTACTCCAACAATTCTGACAAATTAGGACAAAATAAAAAATTTGTTTAGTAAGACTTTGCAAAAAGTTTCAGAACCTTTAGACATTCCAGTTAAAAATGTAAAATCATGCACTACAGCCAAAGTTTTTGTTTTTGCACCGCACATACCAGCAAACAATCTACTCATCCTAAAGGCAAATCTTGGCACATTATTTTTATAATACAATGGAATTGTAAAAGGGGATAATTATTTTTGTTGAAAAGTTTATTCAATTAAATATTCACAAAGTTTCCATGGGCATGAACAAAGTTTCAGGGCATGTTCCCGCTTCCACGGTGCTCATCTATCTCACTTTCACTTATCTTTTTGTGAAGTTTTAAGTTCCCCTCTATATTTTTTTGTTTTTAAACTTTATAAAAGCACTCAACAGAAATAAATGATGCTCTAAAACTTCTGGGTTGTCTCCCTGCCAGCGCTTTCTTTAAAGCCATTAAGCTAGGCATAAAGTGCTCAAGTAATGAATCCACCCAGATCCCAAGGTATATCAAAGCCAATTTTAATTAACAGTGATTTGGTATTTAGTAGTGAGCACAAAGAAACATATATCATGAAATGATGAAGTCTAACTCTCTTCCTATGCATCGGCATGTCATACAAGAACAATTCATGCACATCAAGTAAAGGCCAATACATAGCATAAGCAGTTTCTTGCAATTTTATCGTGTTGGAAACATAGAGAGGTGGAGATATAGTTCCTCTCTCATAATAATTGAAAGGAGCAGCAGCAAGCACATGCATATTATATTCATCAAAATCATCATGTGCAACGGTAAAAGGCAGCCCATCAATGTAATCCTTAATAAGAGCAAACTTCTCCGATATAGTGTAGTTGGGAGAATCCAAAAAGATAATAGGACTATCATGTGTGGGTGCAATAGCAAAAATTTCATTCTTAATATAAGGAAATATAGCAAGTTCATCTCCATAAGCATAATTCATATTGGCATCTTGGCCACAAGCATAGCAAGCATCAAGTTCATCAAAAAGGGATATTTCAATGAATCAACGGGGTCATAGCAATTATCATAGCATTCATCCTTCGGTAAGCACGAAGGAGAATTAAATATTGTATGAGTTGAAGAGTTACTCTCATTAGAAGGTGGGCATGGGTAGCTAATCTGCTCTTCCTCCTTTTGTTCTTCGCTCTCCTCATCATCTTTTTCATCCAATGAGCTCACAGTTTCATCAATTCCTTCGTCCATAGACTCCTACAAAGTATTAGTCTCTTCTCGGACATCGGAGATTTTCTCAATAAATTCATCAATATCGGAATTATATTTATAATTATCATAGAAATATTTAAGGATGGCAAAATTTTCAGGTCTATAAACATCATCATCAAAAGCTTCATACTTTAAAAATAAAGATTCAATTTCATAAGCACCCTTAAAAGCAACAAATTCTTCTATTCGTTTCACATCATAGTAATCATATATACCATTAGCATAAGAAGCCAAGGTTTCATTATCATTAAACTTGCATGAAAAGGGAAGATGTGGAGCATTCATCCTAGAGCAACAAGTATAATCATATCTCAAGCATATCTCCCGAGCATACCAATGCAACATATGAATTTGATCCCATAAAAATTTCCCTTTATGAGTCAAGCAATAATCCCTAAAGTATTCACGTTGATCCAACGTTACTCCCATTATATAGTTGAATGAGGTTTTCTCAGGATTATCAAAGTAGTGCATAATATCTTTCACATAACAAGCAGTGCGGGTTTTAGGAGGTTTCCCATCTCCATGAGTAGAAAGTACAACTTTTTTTGGTGTTTCATGTTCCATATGCATAACTAAATATAGAGAACAACTTAGAACAGGAAATAAAAACTACTTAGTGATAAAGCAAACAAGCACACACAAGAATATTCACCCCATGCTATTGCTCCCTGGCAACAGCGCCAGAAAAAGGTATTGATAACCCACAAGTATAGGGGATCGTTTGTAGCCTTCTTTGACAAATAAGAGTGTCGAACCCAACGAGGAGCTAAAGGTAGAACAAATATCCCCTCAAGTTCAATCGACCAATGATACAGCTCTACGCACACTTGGCGTTTGCTTTACCTAGAACAAGTATGAAACTATTTAGCAAGAATAAAACTATGAGTACTTTGCGAGAATAAAACTATGAATAAATTGCAAGGTAATAAAAGTGGATAGCGTTTGTTAACAAGAAAGTCATTTGTCCCTAGGTAATCGATAACAAGTACAGGTAACCATTTTTGCAATTCTATATGAGGGAGAGGCATGAGCTAATATACTTTTTCTACTTGGATCATATGCACTTATGATTGGACCCCTAGCAAGCATCCACAACTATTCAAGATCATTAAGGTCGTGAAAACCAACCATAGCATTAAGTATCAAGTCGTGTTTATCACATACGCAACAACCCACCTACTCGGGTTTAAGCTTCTGTCACCCTCGCAACCCACCATAAGCGAATCATGAACATATTGCAACACCCTACAGTGAGGACCCCTCATGTGTGCGCGAGATGGAGGGCACCATAGGAGAACACCATAAATAAAATATACAATCATACCAACCAAGATCGCGATTAACCCACATGACAAAATGGATCTACTCAAACATCATAGGATAGCCAAATATAATTGGGAAATAATATATGGAGTTGAGCACCATGTTTAAGTAGAGATTGTAGCAGGGAGAAGGGGTGTTACACCGCTGCATAGAGGGGGAGATAGTTGGTGCTGACGGTAGCGAGATTGTTGATGTAGATCGCCATCACAATCCATGCCCCATCGGCACTCCGGCGCCACCGAGAAAGAGGGGGAGACAGCCACCCTCCTCCTTCTTCTTCCTTGCCTCCCCCTAGATGGGAGGAGAGTTCCCCCTCTGGTCCATGGCCTCCATGGCGGTGGAGGGGCGGGAGCCACTCCGAGATTGGATCTCCCTCTCTGTTCTCTTCTGTTTCGCGTTCCCCAGATCTGGCCAAAAATTGTTTCTTATATTCTGGGAGATCTGTAACTCCGATTGCGCTAAGATTTTAACACATTTTTTTCTGGATATAAGCTTCCTCGTGCCCGACGTAGAGCCCCAACTAACGTACGAGGTGAGCACAATCCGCCACCACGCGCCTGGCTCCTAAGTCATGCTGCAGTGTCTTGTGGGCTGTGTGGGCCTCCGTTTGCGTTGATTCCAAGTCCCAAAAATCACATATATTCCAAAATAATTCTTCGTAAAATTTTATTGCATTTGGACTTCGTTTGATATGGATTTTCTGCAAGACAAAAAAATGCAAAAATAGGAACTGGCACTGGGCACTGGATCAATAGGTTAGTCCAATAAATCATATAAAAAGTTGCCAAAATATGTGAAAGTTGTATAATATAGGCATGAAACAATAAAAAATTATAGATATGATGGAGACATATCACAGATCATGAGGCAATTGATTAGAATACTGGTAATTATTCTTTTACCACCTTACATTTAGCTCCTGATCAAGTGGGCTACACATTCGCAAACGGTTCACGTTCCTTCTGCAGGAGAAGCAACACCAGCTTGCAGCCGAAAGCCCTACTTCGCCGATGAGACCCAAGTGGGACACCCCTCTCAATCGGGCCTTGAACGAACTTAAGGGACTCCCTTTGGGCCAGCGGCCGCAATATGGACGTGTGCACGGCGCCAGAGACGATGCCATGTGGAAGGTGTTTTACAATGAGGGCCCAGAGGCCAAGAAGCAGAAAAGGAAGTTTAGTCAGGCAGACATCAACGAGAAGGCGAAGCTTGCGTTCGAGAAAAAAACAGTTGAGGACGCGAAAAAGGCAGTGGAGGAGAAAAATGAGTTGCTACAGCAGGCAGTCGATGCAGCTGTAAATGCCTACAGAAATGATTTCGCTACGAACTTGATCCCGGCTATCATCAACTGGACGAAGGAAAATCCAGACAAGATGGTACATGATTTCCCCATGAAGAGTTTCGTCGCGAGCAACTCTATGAACAACATCACCACATCATCACCTGCTCACGCAACCGGGCTTGCTCTCGCACCCACACCCGCACCCGCTCATAGCAGCCCGTCCTCAATCTCTAGTGCACTAGGCGGGCCTTCGTCTTTGGCTGAGCTCGACGCCCTCATGGTAATTACATGTTGCACCAACATATATCTAGAATATTCCATTTTCGTTGCTTTTTGGATGTTTTACGCTGTAGACATGTGTTTGCAGGCCGACGAAACCCCGTGCACCGTACTCTACTTGATCAAAGGCTAGAAGGTGGACATGGTAAAGGGGGTGATAACGAAGCCCTTGGAACTCACGTTCCATAGCCAGCCGATGCCTGGTGGGCACTTCGGGGTTACCTTGTCAAGTGTGAAATTGGGGCATGAGGATTGCCTCCTCCATTACAGCTAGGGGGAGAGGATGACGAGATCCCGCTACAGATTGGCAGCTGCAAGGGTTTGGTGCTGCTATGGCCGAAGAATCTTCTTCATCTGGAGCCGGCCGAGAGCACACCAATAACCACACATCAACAAGCATGTATGGAGACCACCACCCCGCCTATGCAATTACCAGCGCCTGTAGTGCCGGGTGAGAGCGGCAGACGACGTGATGAAGGGGGGGTCCAATAGTGGCTGATGTAATCGCCCCGTAGAACAAAGAATGGATGATGAGATGGAGGAGGAGGACCCAATGAGTTTCCTCAATACAGGCGCCTATGATGGTGACTTAGATATGATGAGTCGGCCATATGACGACTCAGGCTATCAGCATGCAGATGAGGATATGGATGATCTACCCGGGTAGGAACGTCCTAGCAAGGATTGCAAGAAGTCTCTCTTCATGAAATCCTCATAGGACGCCTGAAGATGCCGCCTAAACACATGCTCAACTAGCTGGGTGTAACGCCCCGAGACCGATGTGCCAGGTGTCTTCCAGTTATTCGCTTTTGTTGCCATGTCATTTGCTTGCGTGTTGCAACTTATCATGTCATCATGTGCATTGCATCATCATGTTTTAAAACTTGCATTCTTCTGGGTTCTCCGAGTTCTCTCCGTTGTCCGTTCGGAGTCCAACCACACTTGCACGCGCCCGCGGCATGTCCGAAATATTATTTTATAACTGGCCGGAAAACGTTATCGGAATGGGTTGAAAGTTGGCATGTGGTGTTGTTATGTTGTAGGTAGGCCGCCTGCCAAGTTTCATCGCATTCGGAGTTCGTTTGATAGCCCAACCGTTAAACTATAGCGGCATTATAGCCGGGCAAACGTCGAACGTTTTCGGTCTCCGGAAACAGTTGCCGGGCTGCACTCCTCTCCTCTAATCTCAGCCCAACCTCTCTTCACAACCCACTAGCCCACCTATCTAACCCCCACTCCGACCGGAGCCATCGGATCGCGATCGGAGGGTCCGAAAACCCCCCTAAATCCCTAACCCTAGCTCTTTTGCTATATATGGATACCCCCTTGTCCATTTCAGGCAAACTAGCCCCCCTACCCTCAGCCGCCACCTCCCACCTTGTTTTCAGCACCGGCCGCCCCTTCTCCGCCACTTGGCACCGTCCCTGAGGGTAGATGCCGCCAGCGCCGCCGCTCCTGGCCATCCATGATGCGCCACGTCACCCCTCAAGCGCCCCCATACACCGCGGCCCGCTTAGGCCCGTGTGGGGCCCGCCCGAGCCCATCCAGGACCTGAGCGCCTCGCGCTTCCTCGCTCCCGATCTGGTTCGAGGGGAGGAGCCCCTCGATCCAGAGCCCCGCCGCCGTCTCGATTTGCCTCGCTTCGCCGGCCACGTGATACGCCGCCGACGAGCACCAGCAGGTCGTTCACGCCGCCCTGCTCCTTCCCCATCTCCTTTCTCCCTTGCTCTTCCTCTACTCTAAGCCATGCCCTGCCGCCATTTTTGCAGGAGCCATCGCCGAGCTCGTCGCCGGCCTCCTCGGCCTCGCCCGTCACCGTTGACCGCGTCCGGTGCCGGATCCGAGCTCCCCACGTGCCGATCTGCTCGCTCCCGGCCTTCCCCGCCTTGCCCCGTCGACGTCCTCGCTGGACCACCGCCGCCGCCACGCCTGTTCCCGCCTCTACTTCGAGTAGGAGGAGCTCGCCCGTCACCGTTGACCGCGTCCGCATGGGCTGCGTCTCCGCGGCCCAGATCCGCCGGCCCACCACCCTGCTCCCCCTTCGGCCTATTGGCCTGATGTGAGCAGCCCCTCCAGTGCCTCCCCTATGCACTTCTGGACCAGCCAGATTCGGCCCATGTCATGTTTTTTTCCGTTCTGCGATTTGTCCATTTATCCAGGGAAAACCAGTTTTGCAGTTTAGCCCCTAGAACCATGCATCTAATAACTTCTCACCCATGCATCGGAATTAAACGACTTATATATGAAACTTGTTTAGAATTTTGTCTAGATTCATAATATCCAACTTTCATCTATGTTTGAAATGTTAAAAATCTTGTTTGCATTAATTTGCTCCTATGCCATGTTAAACTAATTTATTTCATAACTAAATAACCGTAGCTCGGATTCTAACAAACGTTATATGTAAATGGGGTAGAAAAATGCCTAGTTTAACATGGTGACCTTTATTTGCATGTTAAATAACTCTAAAATTATGTTTAGGGCAGAACAGTACCAAACCTAATATATGCATATGAGGAGTTACCGGAATTTGTTGTTTGTTGTTCCCGGCCTCATTTAAACTTGACTAGATAGGTAGTTTTGCTTTGCTTCACCCTCTTGCCATGGTTAACAACATTTAATATTGTTGGGTACATAAACGAGATCAAACTAAAACTTGTCGTGGTGTTTTGTCAATATGCAACTCGTTGCACATTGAGCTCCACTTAATTTGTTGGATCGTTCGTGCATTTTGCCATGTCATGCTTCATTAAACTAGACATGCATCATACTTGATTGTGCATCATGCCATGATTATGTGGTGGTTGTTTACTATGTTGTTTGCTCTTTTCCGGTGTTTCTTCTTCGGGTTGGTTCCGATAACGTCGCATTTGTGAGGAACCGTTCGACTACGTCCGTTTATCTTCTTCATGGACTCGTTCTTCTTCCTTGCGGGATTTCAGGCAAGATGATCATACCCTCGAAATCACTACTATCTTTGCTTTGCTAGATGCTCGCTCTTTTGCTATGCCAATGCTACGATGCCTACCACTTGCTTTCAAGCCTCCCAAATTGCCATGTGAAACCTCTAACCCACCATGTCCTAGCAAACCGTTGTTTGGCTATGTTACCGCCTTGCTCAGCCCCTCTTATAGCGTTGTTAGTTGCAGGTGAAGATTGAAGTTTGTTCCTTGTTGGAACATGGAGATGTTGTTCCTTGTTGGAACATGTTTACTTGTTGGGATATCACAATATATCTTATTTAATTAATGCATCTATATACTTGGTAAAGGGTGGAAGGCTCGGCCTTATGCCTGGTGTTTTGTTCCACTCTTGCCGCCCTAGTTTCCGTCATATCGGTGTTATGTTCCCGGATTTTGCGTTCCTTACGCGGTTGGGTAATAATGGGAACCCCTTGACAGTTCGCTTTGAATAAAACTCCTCCAGCAAGGCCCAACCTTGGTTTTACCATTCGCCACCTAGGCTCTTTTTCCGTTGGGTTAGGCCAGCCCAAGGGTCATCTTATTTTAACCCCCCCGGGGCCAGTGCTTGTCTAAGTGTTTGTCCGAAATGGGCAGCCTGCGGGGCCACCTTGGGGAAACTTGAGGGCTGGTTTTACTCATAGCTTGACCTATCCGGTGTTGCCCTGAGAACGAGATATGTGCAGCTCCCATCAGGATGTCGGCGCATCGGGCGGCTTTGCTGGACTTGTTTTACCATTGTCGAGGATGTCTTGTAGAACCCGGATACCGAGTCTGATCGGAATGTCTCGGGAGGAGGTCTATTCCTTTGTTGACCGTGAGAGCTTGTGATGGGCTAAGTTGGGACACCCCTGCAGGGATTTGAACTTTCGAAAGCCGTGCCCGCGATTATGGGCAGATGGGAATTTGTTAATGTCCGGTTGTAGAAAACCTGAAGTTGATCTTAATTAGAATACATCAACCGCGTGTGTAACCGTGATGGTCTCTTTCCGGCGGAGTCCGGGAAGCGAACACGGTGTTGGAGTAATGCTTGACGTAGGTTGTTTTAGGATCACTTCTTGATCATAGTTGTTCGACCGTGCTTTTGCTTTCTCTTCTCGCTCTCTTTTTGCGAATAGGTTAGCCACCATATATGCTAGTCGCTTGCTTCAGCTCCACCTCATACCTTTTACCTTACCCATAAGCTTAAATAGTCTTGACTCTTCTCTGGTAAGGCATCCTGACATAGAGTTTTGACTCTTCTCTTCTCAAATTTCACTAAAAAAAATTTAAGATCACGCGGGTATCTTGGAATTGTTCCGATGGTTTTGTGACGAGAACATTGTCTTGGTGCCTCCTGTCAGGGGTTTTGTGGAAGTGTCCCGGGGAGTTGAGCTCCGAGGTGTTGTCGTCACAATTTTATCGTTGCAGTTCTGGAATACCTGAGTTTAGTACGCCGACATCAAAAATCTCTTTTATGCAGTTCGTTGGTGAGATAACCTCGACGCCACCTAGTACTGGGGCGGGAGTTCGGGAGTATTGACATAACTTGTATAACGGATGCTTTTTGAAGGTTGAGGTAGATGATTTCCGAAGGTTTCTTGGTTATGTGTTGAAGGATGGATACAGCTAGATGTAGGATTTGCTAGTTTTGGGTGAGATATTATGCTTCCCCTGTATCCCCAACACCTGATTGCATAACTGGGAAAATTTCGGCAGTTTATAAGTGGGAATTCAAGTAGCTCTTAGGATATCTTTCCGACAGATGTATGATATGAAATTGGGGTTAGACGTCTAGTGGTCCGCCTATTCACGGTCGGTTTTATAGTGGTCTCGTTGTGTCTTAAAGAGTCCTTGGCTATGCCAACTCGGGGACGCTTCGTATGTCATGTGCACTGCCTTGTACATGATGGTGCTATATGATTGAGCCCGTGTAGGCCCCACCACGAAAACTTTGGACGAAATCTCTATCATATGTTTGTTCCGGCTTATTCCGCAAGCCAATCCTTGTTTTGTTTTGAGTTGTGGTATTCGAGTTGCTTCAAAGTCAAATGTTGATTCCATACCCTTTCTAAGCGGTGTTCTCATATTTCTTTGAGAATACAAATCCTTCTCGTTTATTGAGATTGTCATGTCAATCCTTTTTTTTCACCGGTGTGTTTCTCTTCAAGTGAATCCGATCGTTTTCAACATCCGCAAGATCCAATCTCAGCTTTTCTCAACGGTGTTCGTTTCATCCATCCCAAATTGTCTTTGTTTTTCCCACCCTCCCTCCCTTGTTTTTCTTCAAGGACTCAGATTTCTTAATCGAGTATCCATTTTATTGATGGAAGTCCCTCCGTTCTATTTCCTTCCTGTTCTTATTTGGTGATTCTCATGAAGATACTGACGGAGCTTCTAGTTCATCATTCTACTTTCTTTTTATCTTCTCCGGTGGTTTCAAGTCAAGCTTTGTTGATCTTACCCCTTTCCTCATTTCAATGCCTTCTCATACCGGTGTAACTCATAACAATTCACTTCTCACTATTCATTTGTTCCGGCGTGCTCAAAGATTTCTCAAAAGGCTCGTCTTGTCATTCAAGATCTGTTCAACCTATTTCGAGGTTGTTATCTCATTCAAGTCATTTAATTCAACCGGTGCAACCTCTCTTTCAAATCATTCAACGGTGTTTTCTGTTGAGTGGGCCCTAACCCACAGGTCATTTCCTAGGATCTTACCTGACTCTTCTTATTTTCCCGGAGGTATTCTCAAATTCTTTTTGAAGTTTGACATAAGAATGATTTTCATCAGTCAAGTGCCTTTCTCCAAGATCTTTCAAATTCTTTTCATCGTTGGCTCAACCTCTTCGTTTTGATTCTTCCGAAGTTTCTAAATAAGTCATGATGGTATTTCTCGTCGTCATTCTCAGGTTTTGAAGACCGATGAAGACTTTTCCTCCATATCTATCCGCTCTCTCAGATATTTATGATTCTAGCTTGTTGCCATCCTCTCGTAATTGTTTTGATCGTGAGAATTCTTTTCACCTATCCGGAGCATTCAAGAGTCTTCTCAGTTTGATTATCCGGAGTCCATCAATTCAGGTGTATTCATTCTCAGCCTTTAGTTGTCATTCTCCAATCTTACCGGTGCATCAAGTGTTCTCTAATCAGTTCGTGATCCCTTCGTTCTCATGTATCCAAATTCTCTCAAGCATCTTCGTTCATTTGCTAAATTCTTCCCGGTGCCTTCCTTATTTTTCTTTGTTCATTTTTAATTCGTACGGTGGTTCGTTCAAGAGTTCTCGTCATTCGTTAACATATCAATTTATTCGTTGTTTTCAATCCTACTGGTGATTCGTGAAGACCTTCTCAAGTTTGCGCTATATCTATCTTAATCCTTTCTACGAGAATAAGTAGTATACCAAATCCTCTACTTGTCATCAATTTAAATTGGTGAAGGATATTCATAACGTAATTCTTATTCTTGCTTCATCCAAGTGATTAATTCCTTATTCCGGAGGCTCTTCAAATTCTTGGTTCCATTTGTTTCATCTTCTCTTTTCTCGGAGTTCCAACCTTTTTCAATTATTTCATCGCGAAGATCCATCTAAATCATTGCAAGGCTTCAACCTTATTCTTTTATCCTTCATTTTGGGCTGTTCATTCTTTTTCTTACCGGAGTTCTTCAAGGAGGCTTTACATGATGGTTCATCAAGGATTTAATTCCTTCTCCAAGTTTTCATTGAGATTCTTTTAAGGATCTCAAGCATTCTTCGTCTTGCTATCTGAAGTGCAATTCTTTCTTCCGTATCGTTGGAGGTGGTATTATGTCATTCTCGATAATTTGAGTTCATGTTTCATGATTCACACGTTATTAAGAATGAGATATTTTAAATCCATCAACCTCTTCGTTGGATTTATCTTGGGTAATGTTTCACCTAAAGCCTTCCCCAAGGATTGTTGCTATCTATGGTGCTCATAAGTGACCCAAGTTCTTCTTTTACCCTCCTGGTGAAATATTTTCTCATCTCCTTGTTCATATCAATCCAATTTCTTTTTCCCGTGAGTGGCAGGTTGCCACCTCATAATTTGAGATGTATTCCATAAGACTATATCAAGCTTATTATTTTCGTTGTTGGTTTTCCAACAACTCCGTTCTAGCATTTGTTGTAACCGTGCTCTCTCAGGATCTTGTTTCCCTGCATTCCAGAGGCATTGTGATGTTGCTCTCTGCAACCCATCTTCTTGCTTTGTTAGGATCATGTTCTTGTCGTCCTTATCCTTTTAACTGGAGTCTCGTGCCCACTTTTCGAGTTTTTCCCATCCTGTCAAGTTTTTGCCTCCCTTCTCAACCAGAGTGTCGCCTGAAATCATTCTTACCCTTTGTGCCATTCTTTTCAATAGTTTCGGAGGCAGTGTGTTGTTGATGTCATCGAGCTTACTCTCATCTTGTCAAGTTCTTGTTTGACTCTGGAGTGCTGTCCAAATTATTTCATTCTTATTCCCTCTCTATTTTGTTTTGACCGGAGTGGCTTCAATGTCTATCTTGTCACTTAAGCTCGTGTTTTTCGTCGTATTTCTGACTCCTTGGCTAACGGAGTGTTTTTCACTTTGTTTATCTCCGTTGTATTATTCTTTTCTATTTGTTCAACCACTCAAGGTTCGTGGTTTCACTTTTTTGTCAAAGGAGCAACTTAGTTTTACCTCTTCTCATTCTCTTCCGTTTTTTCCTCCGGTGCCATTCTAGATCTCGGGACAAGGTCCTCTCGTAGTGGTGGAGTGTTGTAACGCCCCGAGACCGATGTGCCAGGTGTCTTCCAGTTATTCACTGTTGTTGCCATGTCATTTGCTTGCGTGTTGCATCTTATCATGTCATCATGTGCATTGCATCATCATGTTTTAAAACTTGCATTCGTCCGGGTTCTCCGAGTTCTCTCCGTTGTCCGTTCGGAGTCCAACCACACTTGCACGCGCCCGCGGCATGTCCGAAATATTATTTTATAACTGGCCGGAAAAAGTTCTCGGAATGGGTTGAAAGTTGGCATGTGGTGTTGTTATGTTGTAGGTAGGCCGCCTGCCAAGTTTCATCGCATTCGGAGTTCGTTTGATAGCCCAACCGTTAAACTATAGCGGCATTATAGCCGGGCAAACGTCGCACGTTTTCGGTCTCCGGAAACAGTTGCCGGGCTGCACTCCCCTCCTCTAATCTCAGCCCAACCTCTCTTCACAGCCCACTAGCCCACCTATCTAACCCCCACTCCAACCGGAGCCATCGGATCGCGATCGGAGGGTCCGAAAACCCCCTAAATCCCCTAACCCTAGCTCTTTTGCTATATATGGATACCCCCTTGTCCATTTCAGGCAAACTAGCCCCCCCTACCCTCAACCGCCACCTCCCACCTTGTTTTCAGCACCGGCCGCCCCTTCTCCGCCACTTGGCGTCGTCCCTGAGGGTAGAAGCCGCCAGCGCTGCCGCTCCTGGCCATCCATGATGCGCCACGTCACCCCTCTAGCGCCCCCATCCACCGCGGCCCGCTCAGGCCCGTGCAGGGCCCGCCCGAGCCCATCCAGGACCTGGGCGCCTCCCGCTTCCTTGCTCCCGATCTGGTTCGAGGGGAGGAGCCCCTCGATCCAGAGCCCCGCCGCCTTCTCGATTTGCCTCGCTTCGCCGGCCACCTCATACGCCGCCGATGAGCACCAGCAGGTCGTTCACGCCGCCCTACTCCTTCCCCATCTCCTATCTCCCTTGCTCTTCCGCCATTTTTGCAGGAGCCATCGCCGAGCTCGTCGCCGGCCTCCACGGCCTCGCCCGTCACCGTTGACCGCGTCCGGTGCCGGATCCGAGCTCCCCACGTGCCGATCTGCTGGCTCCCGGCATTCCCCGCCTTGCCCCGTCGACGTCCTCGCTGGACCACCGCCGCCGCCACGCCTGTTCCCGCCTCTGCTTCGAGTAGGAGGAGCTCGCCCGTCACCGTTGACCGCGTCCGCATGGGCTGCGTCTCCGCGGCCCAGATCCGCCGGCCCACCACCCTGCTCCCCCTTCGGCCTGTTGGCCCGATGTGAGCAGCCCCTCCAGCGCCTCCCCTATGCACTTCTGGACCAGCCAGATTCGGCCCATGTCACGTTTTTTCCGTTCTGCAATTTGTCCATTTATCCAGGGAAAAGTAGTTTTGCAGTTTAGCCCCTAGAACCATGCATCTAATAACTTCTCACCCATGCATCGGAATTAAACGACTTATATATGAAACTTGTTTAGAATTTTGTCTACATTCATAATATCCAACTTTCATCTATGTTTTAAATGTTAAAAATCTTGTTTGCATTAATTTGCTCCTATGCCATGTTAAACTAATTTATTTCATAACTAAATAACCGTAGCTCGGATTCTAACAAACGTTATATGTAAATGGGGTAGAAAAATGCCTAGTTTAACATGGTGACCTTTATTTGCATGTTAAATAACTCTAAAATTATGTTTAGGGCAGAACAGTACCAAACCTAATATATGCATATGAGGAGTTACCGGAATTTGTTGTTTGTTGTTCCCGGCCTCATTTAAACTTGACTAGATAGGTAGTTTTGCTTTGCTTCACCCTCTTGCCATGGTTAACAACATTTAATATTGTTGGGTACATAAACGAGATCAAACTAAAACTTGTCGTGGTGTTTTGTCAATATGCAACTCGTTGCACATTGAGCTCCACTTAATTTGTTGGATCGTTCGTGCATTTTGCCATGTCATGCTTCATTAAACTAGACATGCATCATACTTGATTGTGCATCATGCCATGATTATGTGGTGGTTGTTTACTATGTTGTTTGCTCTTTTCCGGTGTTTCTTCTTCGGGTTGGTTCCGATAACGTCGCGTTTGTGAGGAACCGTTCGACTACGTCCGTTTATCTTCTTCATGGACTCGTTCTTCTTCCTTGCGGGATTTCAGGCAAGATGATCATACCCTCGAAATCACTACTATCTTTGCTTTGCTAGATGCTCGCTCTTTTGCTATGCCAATGCTACGATGCCTACCACTTGCTTTCAAGCCTCCCAAATTGCCATGTGAAACCTCTAACCCACCATGTCCTAGCAAACCGTTGTTTGGCTATGTTACCGCCTTGCTCAGCCCCTCTTATAGCGTTGTTAGTTGCAGGTGAAGATTGAAGTTTGTTCCTTGTTGGAACATGGAGATGTTGTTCCTTGTTGGAACATGTTTACTTGTTGGGATATCACAATATATCTTATTTAATTAATGCATCTATATACTTGGTAAAGGGTGGAAGGCTCGGCCTTATGCCTGGTGTTTTGTTCCACTCTTGCCGCCCTAGTTTCCGTCATATCGGTGTTATGTTCCCAGATTTTGCGTTCCTTACGCGGTTGGGTAATAATGGGAACCCCTTGACAGTTCGCTTTGAATAAAACTCCTCCAGCAAGGCCCAACCTTGGTTTTACCATTCGCCACCTAGCCTCTTTTTCCCTTGGGTTAGGCCAGCCCAAGGGTCATCTTATTTTAACCCCCCCGGGGCCAGTGCTTGTCTAAGTGTTGGTCCGAAATGGGCAGCCTGCGGGGCCACCTCGGGGAAACTTGAGGGCTGGTTTTACTCGTAGCTTGACCTATCCGGTGTTGCCCTGAGAACGAGATATGTGCAGCTCCCATCAGGATGTCGGCGCATCGGGCGGCTTTGCTGGACTTGTTTTACCATTGTCAAGGATGTCTTGTAGAACCGGGATACCGAGTCTGATCGGAATGTCTCGGGAGGAGGTCTATTCCTTTGTTGACCATGATAGATTTTGATGGGCTAAGTTGGGACACCCCTGCAGGGATTTGAACTTTTGAAAGCCGTGCCCGCGGTTATGGGCTGATGGGAATTTGTTAATGTCCGGTTGTAGAAAACCTGAAGTTGATCTTAATTAAAATACATCAACCGCGTGTGTAACCGTGATGGTCTATTTTCGGTGGAGTCCGGGAAGCGAACACGGTGTTGGAGTAATGCTTGACGTAGGTTGTTTTAGGATCGCTTCTTGATCATAGTTGTTCGACTGTGCTTTTGCTTTCTCTTCTCGCTCTCTTTTTGTGAATAGGTTAGCCACCATATATGCTAGTCGCTTGCTGAAGCTCCACCTCATACCTTTTACCTTACCCATAAGCTTAAATAGTCTTGATCGCGAGGGTGCGAGATTGCTGAGTACCCGTGGCTCACAGATACTTCCAAAACCAGTTTGCAGGTGCCGATGAGTCCGCGCAGATGACGCAACCCAGCTCAGGAGGAGCTCGTTGAAGATCTTGTCCTTTGTGTTGTTTCGTTCTAGTTGATCAGTAGTGGAGCCCAGTTGGGACGATCGGGGATCTGTGTAGCATTTGGGGTAGTCTTCTTTTATTTTGGTTCCGTAGTTGGACCTTGATTGTATCTGGATGATGTAATGCTTTATTCATGTATTGTGTGAAGTGGCAATTGTAAGCCAACTATGTATCTCTTTCCCTTATGTATTAGATGGGTTGTGTGAAGATTACCTCACTTGCGGCATTGCTTTCAATGCGGTTATGCCTCTAAGTCGTGCTTCGACACGTGGGAGATATAGCCGCATCGAGGGCGTTACACTAGGGGTCATACAATGCTTAGCCCGACAACACTGGGGCGAGGGGTAAGGAAGGGTCTGGAAGGTCAGCCCAAGAAAAAGGAGAGGAAGAGACTGGGAAGATAGGCTCAGCTGCCTACAAACAAGCCAGAGCACATAGCAGCCATACGGTGGATTTTGAAGAGCGTCTACCCGTCAAAGTGCAGCCATGTTCCATGTCACGAGCGAGCCCATGCTACTACCGAAACCGCTGGAGGCATTATCAGGAGATCTCAGGAGAGTGCATCACCATGTGTTGTCGAATGAGAAAAGCCTGCTAGCCTCGAAGGATCCAGGATATCCGACATATGTGGCTCGTGTGCCTGAGGGGAAGTGCTACGTTGACACACGTCCTGGGAGGTGTTCTTCCTGCGGTTTGACCATATCTTCGAGATGTTTCTGACAAGGTGGCTCGATTTTACCATCTTCCGCCTTTTTGCGCTACATATGAGCTCCGTCATGAAGAGAGAAGAAGTCTCGCAAATCTGTGTGGCGGATCCATAATACATGCATGAGTCCTTCTTGAGTCTTCACGACTTTGAGCGTGAAACTACTAGGGAGTACCTCCAAAACTTCATGGTATAGAATAAGGACTAGGAAATTGTCCTCTTGCCTTATCATCCAAAGTAAGTCGGTGCCGGACAACCCTTCGTACATTTCAATCAATCCTTCTCGCTCATATGGAGAATAATTTGAGGTGTTTTTCCCCGCAGCAACGGGTGTGCCATCCTTATCGTTCTTTACCCGTGAGTCTCCCATGCCGTGTATTTCGACCCTACCAGAAACTACGAGAAGAAGGACTACACCCACATAATGAATATTCTAGATGATGCTCTCCAAGGTTTCATCATTAGGGATGGCCACCTACATATTAGGAAACAAAGGAACAAGAAGTTGGGTTTCTCACATAAAACTAACTTCTGTTGCATCCATCTCCCAAAACCAAGCAAGAAAGATGGAATCTACCTCCTCCATCTCATGATTGAGTTCAGCATGGATCACAGAAAGCTTTGCATGACAAGAAAAAACAATGATCATATCCGCAAGTGGGTAGAATCTCATGGAGAAGTGGATTATAAACTTAGAGATGACTTCTTTTGCATCCAGAGGGACTGTCGGTGTCAAAACCGGCGGATCTCGGGTAGGGGGTCCCGAACTATGCGTCTAGGCCGGATGGTAACAGGAGGAAAGGGACACGAAGTTTTACCCAGGTTCGGGCCCTCTTGATGGAGGTAAAACCCTACGTCCTGCTTGATTAATATTGATGATATGGGTAGTACAAGAGTAGATCTACCACAAGACCAGAGAGGCTAAACCCTAGAAGCTAGCCTATGGTATGATTGTTGTTCTGTATGTTGTCCTACAGACTAAAAACCCTCCGGTTTATATAGACACCGGAGAGGGTTAGGGTTACACAAAGTCGGTTACAATGGTAGGAGATCTACATATCCGTATCGCCAAGCTTGCCTTCCACGCCAAGGAAAGTCCCTTCTGGACACGGGGCGAAGTCTTTAATCTTGTATCTTCATAGTCCAGGAGTCCAGCTGAAGGTATAGTCCGGGCATCCGGACACCCCCTAATCTAGGACTCCCTCAGTAGCCCCTGAACCAGGCTTCAATGACGACGAGTCCAACGCACAGATTGTTTTCGGCATTGCAAGGCGGGTTCCTCCTCCAAGTACTTCATAGAAGATTTTGAACACAAAGATAGTGTCTGGCTCTGCAAAATAAGTTTCCACATATTGCCATAGAGAGAATAATATTTACACAAATCTAATTTGCTGACGTATTCCGTAGTGTGACGTCGCACCGTGGCCAAGCCTTTATTCGAATTGTTTTATTGTCCCACCTCAGCGTGTCATGCGAGACGGTTTCCTTGGCACGTCTCGTCGAAGCAGAGATCGTGTCCCCTTATTCCGGGATTCTCATCAATACGGGCGTGGGTAACCCAACCGCGCCATTGATTACGGCGCTTGGAGATAAGCGAGTTTTACCAGGCTAGTGGGGACACGTAGTTGCGTCCACCCATATAAGGGGATAAGGATCCACCTTTTCACCTACGCGTTCTTCCTCCTTTGCCTATCCATTTTCGCGCACTCGAGCTCTAACGCCCAAGTCTGCACTCCCCACCTCAACCTTCTCCAGCCATGTCCGGAACAGGAGGCAAGTGGATGGTCTCCTCCGTCACCGAGGGACACATCAAAAAACTGAGGAAGGCCGGATACTTGTCTAACGACATCGCGTACCGGCTTCCCGAAGAGGGGCAGCTCCTCCCCACCCCAAGGCCCCATGAGAGGGTAGTGTTCCTTCCCCACTTCCTCCGTGGACTGGGCTTTCCTATCCACCCATTCGTCTGGGGACTCATGTTCTACTACGGCCTGGATTTCCATGATCTGGCCCCGAACTTCATCCTCAACATCTCGGCGTTTATCGTCGTGTGCGAGGCTTTCCTCTGCATCCGCCCCCATTTCGGCCTATGGCTCAAGACATTCAATGTCAAGCCGAAGGTGGTGCGCGGCAACCAGGCGGAGTGCGGAGGCGCCATGGTGGGCAAGATGCCCACCGTCTTATGGCTCGAGGGCTCCTTTGTGGAGACCCTGAAGGGGTGGCAATCGGGCTGGTTTTACATCACCAAGCCGCGAGACCCTGTGTGAGTCGCAGCCTCCAAGTTCCGGTCCGGACCCCCAACGCGGCTCACGTCCTAGAAAAAGACGGGCCTGTCATGGGGCGGCAAAGGAGAGGTGACTGGACTGCAAACATGCATCCAAACCTTGGTGGACAAGCAGCTCAGGCTTGTCAATGTAGTCCAGGTTATGCTCATCCGCCGGATCCTCCCATGTCAACAACGGGCCTTCAATCTGTGGGAGTTCAACCCGGTGCAGCACCGAACTCTGAGCAGGCTCTTCAACACGATGTATGAAGATGTCTGGAAGGTGCTTTTCAAGGGCGTCGAGGCTCCTACATCCGCTGCCGAGGATCGCGGGTTCAGCACGCAGCGTCACGCTAGCGTGGTAAGTTGTTTGTGCCTTTTACAGGGTATTAGTTTTTCATAGTTTAACTCTATGCGGGATCTAAGCTCCCTTACCTTTGACAGGTTTGGCAGGCGAAGTCCGGACAGATCGACTGTCCGGCTCCTTTGCCCGAAGACCCAGCCGATGCCCGCTTGACGAAGTTGCTGGTTCCGGCACCTTATGTGGTGCCGGAGAAGACGGCCACGAAGAAGGCCACGGGGACCCGAAAAAGTGCCCGGCGCCGGGAGGTGTCGGGTTCATCATCCGACGGCTCCAAGGCACATTCCTCCCATGAAGACGAGGAAGAGGAAGAAGAGACCTCTCCCCCTCCAGCGGGGGGAGAGAAGAAAAGGAAGGCCGCCCTCACTGGGGAGGCCGAAGGGTCCAAGAAGGGGAAAATCCTTCCTCCGGACTACTCCACCGACGCCGACGACGGCGGAGAGGAGTGGCCGCTCAGGGCCAAGCCCCTGGCGAAATTGTAAGTATCCGGATACCAGAGTAATTCATAGTATTCCTTTATTGCACAGCTTTCCCTTATGTCGAATATGTTTATGCAGCCCACCCAAAGACCGGCTCGATGCGTCGTCGAGCAGTTCACTGGACTCATCGGATGTAAATTCGCTTTCGACGGCTTCCTCCCCCCGCCCTACGGACGACGCTGAAGTGTTGTCCCAACAGGTTCCAAGCCAAGAGGAGGTGGTCCTGGAGGCGCCGCAAGGCGACCTCCCGGACTCTAGGAGTAAAGGGGATAAAACCCCCAGGGCTCCAAGTCTGGCTCTAGGACGGACACCGCTCCGGAACCTTCAAAGGTTCCAGAGTCCGGCAGGCGACCTCCTTCCAAGAGGAGCAAGCCCACCGTGCCGGTGACCCCCGTCCAACCGGAGGCGCCGGACAATCTGTTGGAGGTGCTCAAAGGCGCCTCCATCGACGAGGAGCACCGCACCATTATGAGTGTAGTGGTCCAGAAGGTTCAGTCCGCCAAGAGCGGACTAACTGAAGCTTGTACTAGCCTTTTAACAGGATTTGAGGTAAGTAAAGAATGTATAAATAATATTACCGCATAGACAGTAGCCCCTGATGCTCTGTTTGGCGTTTGGGAAGAAAAGCCGAAGAGAGGATCAAATAAAATTCGCAGGAGTCTAACAAAAAGGAGTCAATATGCGTATGCAGGCTTCTCTGCTGGCGTCCGCCGCACTGACTGCGGAAGTGGACACGCTAAAGCAGAACCTCGAGCAATCCGAGCAAGAGCTCAGGCGTGCCAAGAAGCAGCTCGAGGACAAGGAAGGTAAGAAATACCTTGTTTAAATATATATATAAAAAGGTGCAATTGCAAGAAATGACAGGATTATCGTGGCTATTGTAGGGGCCACGCCTGAGGTGGCGACCCTTAAGCAAGCGCTGCTCGAGGCCGAGAAGAGGGCGGCCACGGAGCGCACCGAGCGGGAGAAGTATGAGGCCCAGGTTGGCAAGGTGCGGCAAGAGCTCCAGGTTCTCATGAAAAAACATGAGAGTTTGGAGCTTGACTCAAAGACGCGAGTGTCCGAGCTCGCGGCGGCTATTGAAAATGCCAAGTCTGCCAAGGCTGAATCCCAGAAGACCCTCCAGGAGTTGGATGCGGTGAAAAAGATAGCAGCGGGTAAGGCATTCTTTATGCAAAGCAAACACATAAACGTAAGTTACTTGTTACTTACCCGAATCCGGAGCTCTCCAGGAGCGTTCGCAGATCTTCCCCGTAGCGTGTCTGATGCCGCCGCATTCTATCGAGCCGAGGAGGGAAGCTCGACAGAGAAGGTGTTCTGGTCCCAGTATGCTGAGGCCGGACACCTCGTGCCCCTGAGCGACCAGCTGAAGCAACTGGTCGAGCTCCACAAGGCGGCCAAACAGGCCATGAAGGGCCTCATAGTTTGGCTGTGGCCTGGAGAGGCTCTGCCTGGGAGCTATTTCGGGCTGGTGCAGCGGCTGGTGGGGGCCTGTCCAAGGCTTGAAGTCATCAAGCACTCCATCTGCATTGAAGGTGCCCGTAGGGCCTTGCCCGTGCTAAGGTGTATTGGGGCAAGCTGGATGCTGAGAAGCTTGTGAAGGACGGGCCACCGCCGGGGAAAGAGCATTGCAAGCCCGAGAATTATTATATGGATGTTCTGAACGGTGCCCGCCTTATGGCGGATGAATGTTCCAGGGATGTAATTTTTTATTAAAGCTCGCTCGTTTTGTCCTGTGCGCTGAAAACTTGTTCATATGCGCTAAGCAATGCTGTTGGAATTTAAAATATTACCTTCTGTGTGGCTGTTTATCAATTCTGAGAGATGGCGAGTCGTCGGCTTCTGCCCCCGTGCCGCTAGCGCTAGGGTGTTCGGGGATAAACCTGAGCGCTCTTTTTCCCATGTTTGGGTCCTTCGAGGGAGGTGCTCAGCACAACAAACAAGGCAATCAGACTATAATGCGTGAACACTCTCACTTAGCCATAGAATTCTATAATTTTAAATTTCGGCGAAGCCCCTGGTATTCGAAAGACCGAGTTCGGGGCGCTATCCACGCCTTGGCCGGACGGAGCCGACTCCTCGCTCTAAGCGGCATAAGTCTTTAGGGACTCGAAAAACCTCTCGAACGGCGACCAGCTCTCGCTTCATCATGACAATCAGTTTTAGCTTTCTCTACTGAGGTGCTCGACCCAGCTCAACTAGGGCACAATCGCAGTAGTTCTCCTAGTGCTACCTTAGCCGATATAGCGGAACGTAAGGCATCAAAACATAGGAGCAGGGCAAACCCAACTATTGACCCAAGACATGATTCGGAGCCGATGCATATAATGCTATAAGTTCGGGGTGCCGCACTTGTTAAAGTGTTCGGACTTCTCACACCAGATTGAGGGGTACTGAAGCCCCTGGCGTATTCTGGCCGTACCAAAGTGTACGGGTGCAACATGTCGTTAAGGAACATATATTTGTAAAAAAAAGTAACGCAAAAATAGACAAAAGCTATGCATTGTTTATTAAAAAGGGCTGCGATCAAAGCAGAATCATACAAATAATGCGATAAGCAAAAGGTTGGACTATTTAACATGTCCGTTCCAGGGGTAGGCTGCGGAATGGTGTGCGAAACAGGTATGCTGCTCATGATAGAGACCACCTAGGAGTTCCGTAATGCGGCATGGCTTGTCTGCTTCCCTGGTTCTTGCATCATTTGTGCGGCAATTGAACTGCCGAACAGGCCTTCTGAAGAATGGAGTCCTGAAAGTAAGAGAAAATTAAAAAATCGGCAGCCCCTGGTGCGGTTTAAGCCGTGTTTCTGGCGTGCCATGATGGTGCCCCTCCCCCTGTATCCATGGTATTTCTAGAGCATAGTTATGTACGTGAAGCACTGGTGTCGCATTTTTGCGAGGGCTAGGGTTGGGGCCGCATTGCTATGCCTGCTCGGAACGTGCTAGGCGGTCTGGTTGTAGGTTACTCCGGGCGCGCTTGACGGTGTCCGGACATTTAATGGCCGGACTGGAGAACTGCCTAGAGAGGCTTCTTTGTACTTCCGCTGCAAGGGCCGCCGTGTGCTCCTCCGTACGGAGGGAATGTTCGGTGTTTCCGTTGACCGTGATTACTCCTCGAGGGCCTGGCATCTTGAGCTTGAGATATGCGTAGTGCGGCACCGCATTGAACTTTGCGAATGCGGTTTGTCCGAGCAGGGCGTGATAGCCACTGCGAAACGAGACTATATCGAAGATTAACTCTTTGCTTCGGAAATTGTTCGAGGATCCGAAGACCACGTCAAGTGTTACTGAGCCTGTACAGTTGGCTTCTACACCTGGTATAACGCCTTTAAAGGTCATTTTCGTGGGCTTAATCCTCGAGGGATCTATGCCCATTTTCCGCACTGTATCCTGGTAAAGCAGGTTCAGGCTGCTGCCGCCGTCCATAAGGACTCTAGTGAGATGAAATCCATCAATAATTGGGTCTAGAACCAATGCAGCGAATCCGCCATGATGGGTGCTAGTGGGATGGTCCCTTCGATCAAAGGTGATCGGGCAGGAGGACCATGGGTTGAACTTTGGGGCGACTGGCTCTACCGCGTATATGTCCCTTAACACGCGCTTCCGCCCCCTCTTGGGGATGTGGGTTGCGTATATCATGTTCACCGTCCGCACTTGTGGGGGAAAACCCTTCTGTCCACTATTGTTCGGCGGCCGGGGCTCTTCGTCGTCATCGCTATGCAGCCCCTTGTCTTTATTTTCGGCATTTAACTTGCCTGCCTGCTTGAACACCCAACAATCCCTGTTGGTGTGATTGGCCGGCTTTTCGGGGGTGCCATGTATCTGGCACAAGCGGTCGAGTATTCGGTCCAAATTGGACGGGCCCCTAGGATTTCTTTTAAATGGTTGTTTCCGCTAACCGGATTTATAGCCTCTGAATCCGGCATTAACTGTCGTATCCTCAGCATTGTCGCCGTTAATGCGGCGCTTCTGCTTGTTGCGACGTGACCTGCCACTACTGTCCCTGGTATCCGAATTACCAAGGTTCTTGGTCATATTGTTGCTACGAGCAAGCCAGCTGTCTTCTCCGGCGCAAAAGCGGGTCATGAGTGTCATGAGTGCTGCCATAGATTTCGGCTTTTCCTGTCCAAGGTGCCGGGCAAGCCACTTGTCACAGATATTGTGCTTGAAGGCTGCTAGGGCCTCTGTGTCCGGACAGTTGACTATTTGATTTTTCTTTGTTAGGAACCATGTCCAGAATTGCCTGGCCAATTCCTCTGGCTGCTGAATTACGTGGCTTAGGTCATCGGCGTCTGGTGGTCGCACATAAGTGCCCTGGAAATTGTCGAGGAATGCGGCTTCCAGGTCCTCCCAACAACTGATTGATCCTGCTGGCAAGCTGTTAAGCCAATGCCGAGCTGGTCCTTTAAGCTTGAGTGTGAGGTATTTGATGGCATGGAGATCATCGACGCGGGCCATGTGGATATGAAGGAGATAATCCTCGATCCATATCACAGGATCTGTTGTGCCATCATATGATTCGATGTTTACGGGTTTGAAACCCTCGGGGATTTGATGATCCATTACTTCGTTTGTGAAGCATAGTGGGTGTGCGGCGCCTCTGTACTGGGCTATATCACGACGTAGCTCCAATGAGCTTTGTCTACTATGTTCGGCCCTACCGGATTTGTGTACGGCATGACGGTTATCGTCTCGAGTCGTGGGGCGCCCACGCGATCTCTAGATCGATCTTGTTTGCCTTGCCTTGTCCTCCAACATATCTCGCAGGTTTGGCGCATTTTCCCGTGCCTTGGTACGGGGTGCGGCTTGAGTGGAGGGCCGAGAGGCCTCTCTGTCGCCGCCACGAGGTGGCCGGTCGGTCGTATCAAGTGCTTCCTCCTCTAATCGGGGTAGCAACCTGCGCTTTGGGTAGCTCTTGGAGGGGCGTTCGAGTTTATGCTCTTCGGCCGCAAGGACTTCAGTCCATCTGTCGACTAGCAAATCTTGATCAGCTCTAAGCTGTTGCTGTTTTTTCTTGAGGCTTCTTGATGTGGTTGTAAGCCTGCGTTGAAAACGCTCTTGTTCAATGGGATCCTCTGGCACAATGAATTCGTCGTTGTCGAGGCTTGCCTCGTCTTCGGAGGGAGGTATACAATTATCGTCCTCGACCTCTCTTTCTGCCGCTCTCTCATGAGGGCTGGCTTCTCCATCCTCCTGTGCTGAATGTTGCTGGAGGGGGTTTTCTTCGGCACTCTCTGGAGTATTATTATCTCCCGTGCTGGAATCACCGTATTTGTTTTGGCGGGATTTTGAGCGGCGCCGCTGACGCCGGCGCTTAGGCTGTTTCTTGGAGGGGTCGTCCTCCGATGTTCCATCGCCATCTCCTTCTTTTGGGGTGTCCACCATGTATATGTCATATGACGAGGTGGCTTTCCAGGGCCCAATAGGCGCTGGTTCTTCATCGTCTCCTGCATCGGCGTCCATACTGTCGATGTCTTCGGAGTCGAAGTCGAGCATGTCTGTTAAATCGTCGATAGTGGCTACAAAGTGGGTGGTGGGTGGGCTTTGAATTTCTTCATCATCCGTATCCCAACCTTGATGACCGTAGTTCGGCCAGGGCTCTCCTGATAAAGAGAGAGACTTTAGTGTCTTTAGAATATCGCCGAAGGGCGAGTGCTGAAAGATGTCCGCGGCAGTAAACTCCATGATCGGCACCCAATCGGATTCGATCGGCAGGGGCACGGAGAGTTCGGAGCCCGGAGAGGAGTCCGGCTCCTTGGAGTCACGAGTCTCGTGGAGTGCGGGGGTGGTGTTCGGCTTGATTGCCGTTGGGATCGCAGCCCCCGAGGCGGCGTCCAACCATCCATCCTCGATCGGCGTAGTTGGCTCCGAATTAAGGGTCGAAGCCGATGCGGGTGCGGCCTCCAGGGCACTGTTCGGCGGCAGAGCTAGATCATGCTCGTCGTGACAGTGCGGCGCGCTCGGCAGTGGCTCGAATCCGTTGAAGATCAAATCCCCGCGGATGTCAGCCGTGTAGTTTAAACTTCCAAATCTGACCTGACGGCCAGGGGCATAGCTTTCAATCTGCTCCAGATGGCCAAGTGAATTGGCCCGCAGTGCGAAGCCGCCGAAGACGAAGATCTGTCCAGGGAGGAAGGTCTCACCCTGGACTGCATCGCTATTGATGATCGTAGGAGCCATCAAGCCTAACGACGACGACACAGAGGAACTCTCAATGAAAGCACCAATGTCGGTGTCAAAACCGGCGGATCTCGTGTAGGTGGTCCCGAACTGTGTGTCTAGGCCGGATGGTAACAGGAGGCAAGGGACATGAAGTTTTACCCAGGTTCGGGCCCTCTTGATGGAGGTAAAACCCTACGTCCTACTTGATTAATATTGATGATATGGGTAGTACAAGAGTAGATCTACCACGAGATCAGAGAGGCTAAACCCTAGAAGCTAGCCTATGGTATGATTGTTGTTCTGTATGTGGTCCTATGGACTAAAAACCCTCCGGTTTATATAGACACCGGAGAGGGTTAGGGTTACACAAAGTCGGTTACAATGGTAGGAAATCTACATATCTGTATCGCCAAGCTTGCCTTCCACGCCAAGGAAAGTCCCTTCCGGACACGGGACGAAGTCTTTAATCTTGTATCTTCATAGTCTAGGAGTCCGGCCATCCGGACACCTAATCCAGGACTCCCTCAGGGACATTGCGACGATCATCATGAAAGAAGTCGTCGATAAGAAGGGGATGTTCCACCATGGCCCTATATCGCAAGCTGACGTCTGAACTCGCATAGTCATCCAACGTCAAGACCTCATACCATTCAAGAAGCTAGGGTCCATCCTCGATGATATGTGAGGATGAAACTTCTATTGATTTACGATGCCGATGATGATGATATGTGTCGGTTGAACTTGTATACTTTCTATAGCGATGAAACTTTGTGATGTCCACGGTCCCTGCCGAACTTGCGTAACGCTACTTTGTTAGTTTGGGTACGATGACTTGCGTACCTCTAGTTAATTAGTTTGCATACTATATGTTGCATCTAGTTGCTAACCCTTTCTTTTTCGTGTTGCTCTAGTATATTTTGTTGCATATGATTGTACATTCTCTTGATGAAGATGCATCTCTAACAGGTAACTAGATTCTTGATGGCGAAGAATCAGTGCTATGTCGTGTACAAAGGGAAGGTTTCGGGAGTGTACGACGAGGGGCCTGAATTGTAATGCCCTCGATGCGGCTGTATCTCCCACGTGTCAAAGCATGACTTAGAGGCATAACCGCATTGAAAGCAATGTCGCAAGTAAGGTAATCTTCACACAACCCATGTAATACATAAGGGAAAGAGATACATAGTTGGCTTACACTTGGCACTTCACACAATACATGAAAATAACATTACATCATCCATATACACACAAGGTCCGACTACGGAACCCAAAATAAAAGAAGACTACCCCAAAAGCTACACAGATCCCCGATCGTCCCAACTGGGCTCCACTACTGATCAAAAGGAAGTGAGACATCTAAACAAAATAAGGTCTTCATCAAGCTCCTCCATGAGCTCGGTTGCGTCACCTGCACGATATCATCGGCACCTGCAAACTGGTTTTGGAAGTATCTGTGAGTCACGGGGACTCAGCAATCTCACGCCCTCGCGATCAAGACTATTTAATCTTATAGGAAGGGTAAAAGGTATGAGGTGGAGCTGCAGCAAGCGACTAGCATATTTGGTGGCTAACATATGCAAATGAGAGCGAGAAGAGAAGGCAAAAGCATGGTCAAACAAACTATGATCAAGAAGTGATCCTAGAACAACCTACGATCAAGCATAACTCCAACACCGTGTTCACTTCCTGGACTCCGCCGGAAAGAGACCATCACGGCTACACACGCGGTTGATGCATTTTAATTAAGTTAAGTTTCAGGTTTTCTACAACCGTACATTAACAAATTCCCATCTGCCCATAACCGCGGGCACGACTTTCGAAAGTTCAAATCCCTGCAGGGTGTCCCAACTTAGCCCATCACAAGCTCTCACGGTCAACGAAGGATATTCCTTCTCCCAAGACAACCCGATCAGAATCGCAATCCTGGTTACAAGACATCCTCGACAATGGTAAAACGAGTCCAGCAAGACCGCCCGATGCGCCGACATCCCAATAGGAGCTGCACATATCTCGTTCTCAGGGCACACCGGATAAGCAATCCGTACAACTAAAACCAGCCCTCGAGTTTCCCTGAGGTGGCGCTGCAAGGGGCTCTAGTTTGGACCAACACTTAGGCAAGCATTGGCCCCGGGGGGTTAAAATAAAGATGACCCTCGGGATGTGCGACTCCCATGGGAAAGAGGCTAGGTGGTGAATGGTAAAACCAAGGTTGGGCCTTGCTGGAGGAGTTTTATTCAAAGCGAACTGTCAAGGGGTTCCTATTATAACCCAACCGTGTAAGGAACGCAAAATCCGGGAACATAACACCGATATGATGAAAACTAGGGCGGCCAGAGTGGAACAAAACACCAGGCATAAGGCCGAGCCTTCCACCCTTTACCAAGTATATTGATGCATTAATATAAATAAGAGATATTGTGATATCCCAACAAAATCCTTGTTCCAACAAGGAACAAACTTCAATCTTCACCTACAACTAGCAACACTATAAGAGGGGCTGAGCAAAGCGGTAACATAGCCAAACAACAGTTTGCTAGGACAAGGTGGGTTAGAGGCTCATGGCAATATGGGAGGCATGATATAGCAAGTGGTAGGTATCACAGCATAGGCATAGCAATAGAGCGAGCAACTAGCAAGCAAAGATAGAAGTGATTTAAAGGGTATGGTCATCTTGCCTGAGATCCCGCAAGGAAGAAGAACGAGTCCATGAACAAGACAAACGGACGTAGCCAACGGATGCTCACAAATGCAACATTATCAGAACCAACCCGAAGAAGCAACACCGGAAAGAAGCAAACAACATAGTAAACAACCACCACATAAACATGGCATGATGCACAAACAATTATGATGCATGTCCGGTTTAATATGCATGGCATGGCAAAGTGCACAAGCAATCCTACAAATTAAGTGGAGCTCAATATGCAATGAGTTGCATATTGACGAAACGACACATTCGTTTATTTAGTTTGAATTCGTTTATGTACCCAACAATATTAAATGTTGATAAACATGGCAAGAGATGAAGCATAATGAAACTATCTATCTAGGCAAGTTTAAATGAGGCCGGAACAACAAACAACAAGTCCGGAAACTCCACATGTGCATATTTTAGGTTTTGGTACTATTCTCCCCTAAACCATATTTTATAGTTGTTAAACATGCAAAGTGATGTCACCATGTTAAAATAGGCATTTTTTCACCCGATTTACATATAAAGATTATTTAAAACCGAGCTGTGGTTATTTAGTTATGAATTAAAGCATTTTAACATGGCATAGGAGCAAATTTAACCAAACAGCATTTTAAATATTTCAAACATGCATGAAAGTTGAATATTATTAAACTAGACAAAAATTCTAAGCAACTTTCATATATAATTTGTTTAGATCTGATGCATGGTTGTGAAGTTATTAAATGCATGAAGTTTAGGGGGCTTTCTGCAAAACTATCGTCTCTGGAATAATAGGCAAAACGCATGGACAGAAAAAAACACAGTCGGGCCAAAACTGGCTGGCCCAATAGAGCAGAGGGGCTGCTCCCCCATGGGCTTCGGCCCAAGGCGGTGAAGCAGGTCGGCGGGGCTGCGGGCTTGGCGCGACGCTGGGCTGCGCGTGGAGACGAATCGAGGCGAGCTGGGCCTTGGCGCGGATCTGGCCCAAGGGGAGGTGAAGCAGGTCACCGAAGCAGAGGATCGAGCGGGCCGCGCTTTGCGTTGGAGCAGGACGACGGCGGTGGCCTAGCGCGGCTCTGGCGAGGTCCAGGGCGCGGGATGGCTGGGGAGGCGGATCCGCAGCGGTGGAGACCGGATCCGGGCATGGGGTGCCCATTCCCGGTGTTGGACGGCACCGGCGACAACGTCCGCAAGCGGCGGTGGTGGTTCCTGCAGGGCGGCGATAGTTGTGAGGAGCAGAGAGAGAGAAACGAAGGGATAAGAAAGGAGAGGGGCCGGGGCACTGGCCTGGATTGGGGCGACGCTTGCGAGGGTCAACAACGAGGATAGCGGGGCGGAGCAGTGGCTTGTGGGGACTCCTCTCCTCTCGATGGAGCTCGGGAACGAGGGCACGGGAGGCAGCAGCCTCGGGCAGTGAGGAGGTCCGGTGGGAGTCGCGGCTCCATGTCCGATGCTGGGACGAGACGAAGGAAGTCGGCGGCGCCTGGATTGATTGGATGGATCGAACAGGAGCGGGCTGCACTGCTGATTGGGTGGCGCTGAAAACAAGGGGAAGATGGCGGCGGTGCTAGGGGATTGGTTCGAGGAGGAGCAGAAGAGCGATGGTGGTTCGCTAGTGATCCCGAGGGGAACTAGAGAGAGTGGCGGCGCAAGGAGGATCCCTAGAAAATAGGGTCTGTCCAAAATGGACTAGGGATAGGCTTTATATATATATATATATATATATATATATGGAAAATAAGGGAGTTGGATCATCCGATCAAAATCTGACGGTCGAGAACAGATAGGCTAGGAAAGTCTAAATAAGAAACGGAGACGTTTTGTAGATGTTTTGGGATGATCCGGACCCAACGGTGACAACTGTCCAGGTCGGGTACGGGGAAGTTTCGGACACGCACGCGAGGGGTCGGGTGGAACTTGTGGGCTGTGCAGAAGGTCTTGAGCTGAGAGAAGAGAAGATAGAGAGGCCCGGCGACTGTTTTCGGAGACCGAAAATGCCCGACGTTAGACCGGCTATAATGCCGCTATAGTTTAATGGTTGGGCTATCAATCGAACTCTGAAAGCGATGAAACTTGACAGGCGGTCTATCTACACTATAATAAGACCACATGCCAACTTTCAACCCAATCCGAGAACATTTTTTGGCCTCTTATAAAATAATAATTTGGACATGCCACGGGCGCGTGCGAGTGTGGTTGGGCTAAGAACGGGCAACGGACGGAACTGGGGGAACCCGGACGGATGCAGGTTTTGAAAACATGATGATGCAATGCACATGATGACATGATGAAATGCAACAAGCAAGCAAAGACAAGGCAACAACATCGAATAACTGGAGGACACCTGGCGCATCGGTCTCGGGGCGTTACAACACTCCACCACTACGAGAGGATCTCGCCCCGAGATCTAGAATGGCACCGGAGGGGAAAAAAGAGGAAGGGAAGAGGAAGAGGAAGAAAAGAGGTACAACTGAGTTGCGTCTTTGACAAACGAGTGAAACCAAGGAACCTTGAGAGGTTAAACCATTTTGAGAAAACAAAACAACGGAGATGATCGAAGTTGAAAAACACTTCGTTAGATAGCAGGAACAAGGAACATTACGGAACCTTGTATGTTGGCAGCCATAAGAAAGGGTTGCAATGGACAAGACATACATGCAAGCACTCCGGTAGAAATGAGATGTACAAGGAACGATAAAATCAATTACGACAACACTCCGGTTGGGAAAGGAGGCAAAACCTGATAAGATAAGAGAACTTGAATGAAGAACACGATACTCTGGTAGAATGGATAGGCACGAAAAGAACACGATCCTCACCATTCGAGATGATGATTGAAAAGAGCAACATCACAAAGCCTCCGGAAGAAATGAGAGAATGGAATGGAATGAACAGAGGAGAAAACAACATCTTCTACCTCAAATGAGCTTGAAAAGCATCTTTAGGAGAAGGGTCGAACGGAATTGTTGGAAAACCAACAACTAAAAGAGTAAGCTTGTTGTCGGCTTATAGAAAACATCTCGAAATTATGAGGTGAAATTCCGCCACTAACGGAAGACAAAAGATTTGCTTGATATGAACAAGGAGACGAGAAGCTTATTTCACCGGAAGGATAAATGAAGAACTTGGGTCATTTATAAGCACCATAATTAGCAACAATCCTTAGGGAAAAGGTTTAGGTGAAAAATAACCCAAGATAATTCTAATGAAGAGATTGATGGATTTAAGATACCTCATTCTTGACAACATGTGAATCATGAAACATGAACTCAAGTTATGAAGAATGCCATAGCACCACCTCAAATAATACGGTAGAAAGAATTGCACTTCGGAATGCAAGAAGAGGAATACTTGAAGTATAACTTGACGGATCATAGCTTCGAGAGATATCTTGAAGAACAATTGAAGAGTGAAAAGGATCCTTGACGAACCACCATGTAGCCCCATGAACAACTCCGGTAACAAAAATGATGATCAAACAAAAGGAAAGAGAAGTTGAAAACACAAGGTGAAGCCTTGCAATGATTAGATGGATCTTCGTGACGAGATAATGCGGAAAAACTTGGAACTCCAAAGAAAGATAAAGCATCTCGAACCGAGAAAAAGATATCATGAACGAACTCCGGAAGAAGGAATTAATCACTTGGATGAAACACGAATAAGAATTATATTATGCGTATCCTTCACCAATTTAGATTGATGACAAGCAACGGATTTGGCATACTACTTATTCTCGTAGAAAGGATTAAATATAGATATAGCGCAAACTCAATGGACCACCGGTAGGATTTGGAAACAGCGAAAGAATTGGTATGATAACGAAGGAAAGAAATCTTGAATGAACCACCATAAGAATTGAATGAACAAATAAAATATGACGACACGCCGAGAAGGATTAGCAAATAAACGAAGATGCTTGAGAGAATTTAGATACATGAGAACGAAGAGATGACGAGCTGATTAGAGAACACTTGAATGATGCACCAGTAAGATTTGGAGAACGAGAGCTGAAAGCTGAAAATGAATAAATCTAAGATGATGGCCTCCGGAGAAACAAACTGAAAATACTCTGAATTACTCCGGATGGGTGAAAAGAATTATTACGATCGAAAAAATTATGAGAGGATGGCATAAGGCTAGCACCATGAATTTTGAAGAAAATGGAGCAAGATTAAAGAGAGACTCTTCTTCGGTCTTCAAAATCCAAGAATGACGACGAGAAACGCCACCAAGAATTGTTGAGGCACTCCGGAATGAAAAATTAGGAATGTTGAACCAACGATGAAAAGAATTTGACAGATCTTGTAGAAAGGCATTTGACTAATGATAATTCATTCTTACGTCAAACTTTGAGATGAATTTGAAAAGCTCTAGGAGAATAGAAGAGTCAGGTAAGATCCTGGGAAAATACCTGTGGGTTAGGGCCCACTCAAAAGAAACACCGTTGAAAAGATTTTAAAAAAAAGATTGCACCAGTTGAATTAAATGGCTTGAATAAGGTAAGACCTCGAAATAGCTTGAACGGATGCAAAGTGGAAAACACGAATCTTCAAGATATCTTCAGCACTCTGGAACAAATGAATAGCGAGATGAGGATAGTTGAGAGGTGCACCGGCAAGAGAAGATATTTGAAAAAGAGGAAAAGGGATATGATCAACACCAAAAACTTGAATTGAATCCACCGGAGAAGGAAAAGAACAAAGAATGATGACCTTGAAGCTCCCTTAGCATCTTCCTGAGAATCCCCGGATAAGAACATTGATGGAAAAGAATGGAAAGACTTCACATCAATAAGATGGATACTTGATTAAGAAATCTTATTCCTCGAAGAAAGAGGGTGGGAGGGCAGCAAAACAAAGGCAACTTGGGACGGATGAAATAAACAACATTAAGAAGACTTGAGTTGATCTTGCGGATGTTGAAAAAGATCGGATCCACTTGAAGAGAAACACGCCGGTTGAAAAAGAATTAACATGACAATCTCGATGATCAAGAAGGGTTAGTAGTTGCATGGAAATATGAGAACACCGCTTAGGAAAGGTATGGAATCAACATTTGACTTCGAAGCAACTCGAATACCACAACTCAAAACAAAACCAAGGATTGGCTTGCAGAATAAGCCAAAACAAACATATGGTAGAGATTTCGTCTGAAGTTTTCGTGGTGGGACCCAAACGGGCTCGATCATACAACACCATCATGTACAAGGCAGTGCACATGACATACAAAGCGTCCCCGAGTCAGCATAGCCAAGGACTCTTTAAGACACAACGAGACCACTTTAAAACCAACCGTGGATAGGCGGACCACTAGACGTCGAACCCCAATTTCATATCATACATCTGTCGGAAAGATATCCTAGGACCTACTTGAATTCCCACTTATAAACTCCCGAAACATTCCAGTTATGCAATCAGGTGTTGGGGATACAGGGGAAGCATAATATCTCACCTAAATCTAACAAATCCTACATCCAGATGTATCCATCCTTCAACACATAACCAAGAAACCTTCGGAAATCGTTTACCTCAACCTTCGAAAAGCATCTGTTATACGAGTTATGGCAATACTCCCGAACTCCCGCCCCAGTACTGTGTGGCGTCGAGGTTATCTCACCAACAACTACATAAAAGACATTTTCGATGTCGGCGAAACTCAGGTTTTCCAGAATTGCAATGATAAAATTGTGATGACAACACCTCGGAGCTCAACTCCCCGGGACACTGCCACAACCCCTAAATGTCAGGAGGCACCAAGAACAATGTTCTCGTCACAAAACCATCGGAACAATTCCAAGATACCCGTGTGATCCTAAATTTTTTTTTTGTGAAATTTGAGAAGAGAAGAGTCAAAACTCTATGTCAGGATGCCTCACCAGAGCGACAAAGGGACTGAGGAGTAAAAAGAAGTCCTACTCTCCGATATATATAATCCTAAAAGACTCAAAACATTTTTCTAGACTCAACAACACCAGCGATTCGATCAAGCAGGGGGCTCCTAAGTTGGGGAAGGCTCTGATTACCAACTTGTAATGCCCTCGATGCGGCTATATCTCCCACGTGTCGAAGCATGACTTAGAGGCATAAACGCATTGAAAGCAATGTCACAAGTGAGGTAATCTTCACACAACCCATGTAATACATAAGGGAAAGAGATACATAATTGGCTTACACTCGCCACTTCACACAATACATGAAAATAACATTACATCATCCAGATACACACAAGGTCCGACTACGGAACCCAAAATAAAAGAAGACAACCCCAAAAGCTACACAGATCCCCGATCGTCCCAACTGGGCTCCACTACTGATCAAAAGGAAGCGAAACATCTAAACGAAATAAGGTCTTCATCAAGCTCCTCCATGAGCTCGGTTGCGTCACCTGCATGATATCATCGGCACCTGCAAACTGGTTTTGGAAGTATCTGTGAGTCACGGGGACTCAGCAATCTCACGCCCTCGCGATCAAGACTATTTAAGCCTATAGGAAGGGTAAAAGGTATGAGGTGGAGCTGCAGCAAGCGACTAGCATATTTGGTGGCTAACATACGCAAATGAGAGCGAGAAGAGAAGGCAAAACCACGGTTAAACAAACTATGATCAAGAAGTGATCCTAGAACAACCTATGATCAAGCATTACTCCAACACCGTGTTCACTTCCCGGACTCCGCCGGAAAGAGACCATCACGGCTACACACGTGGTTGATGCATTTTAATTAAGTTAAGTTTCAGGTTTTCTACAACCGGACATTAACAAATTCCCATCTGCCCATAACCGCGGGCACGACTTTCGAAAGTTCAAATCCCTGCAGGGTGTCCCAAATTAGCCCATCACAAGCTCTCACGGTCAATGAAGGATATTCCTTCTCCCAAGACAACCCGATCAGACTCGGAATCCCAGTTACAAGACATCCTCGACAATGGTAAAACAAGTCCAGCAAGACCGCCCGATGCGCCGACATCCCAATAGGAGCTGCACATATCTCATTCTCAGGGCACACCGGATAAGCAATCCGTACAACTAAAACCAGCCCTCGAGTTTCCCCGAGGTGGCGCTGCAAGGGGCTCTAGTTTGGACCAACACTTAGACAAGCATTGGCCCGGGGGTTAAAATAAAGATGACCCTCGGGATGCGCGACTCCCAAGGGAAAAAGTCTAGGTGGCGAATGGTAAAACCAAGGCTGGGCCTTGCTGGAGGAGTTTTATTCAAAGCGAACTATCAAGCGGTTCCCATTATAACCCAACCGTGTAAGGAACGCAAAATCCGGGAACATAACACCGATATGACAGAAACTAGGGCGGCAAGAGTGGAACAAAACACCAGGCATAAGGCCGAGCCTTCCACCCTTTACCAAGTATATAGATGCATTAATATAAATAAGAGATATTGTGATATCCCAACAAAATCCATGTTCCAACAAGGAATAAACTTCAATCTTCACCTGCAACTAGCAACACTATAAGAGGGGCTGAGCAAAGCGGTAACATAGCCAAACAACGATTTGCTAGGACAAGGTGGGTTAGAGACTCATGGCAATATGGGAGGCATGATATAGCAAGTGGTAGGTATCGCAGCATAGGCATATCAATAGAGCGAGCAACTAGCAAGCAAAGATAGAAGTGATTTCGAGGGTATGTTCATCTTGCCTGAGATCCCGCAAGGAAGAAGAACGAGTCCATGAAGAAGACAAACGGACGTAGCCAACGGATCCTCACAAACGCAACGTTATCGGAACCAACCCAAAGAAGCAAACAACATAGTAAACAACCACCACATAAACATGGCATGATGCACAAACAATTATGATGCATGTCCGGTTTAATATGCATGGCATGGCAAAGTGCACAAGCAATCCTACAAATTAAGTGGATCTCAATATGCAATGAGTTGCATATTGACGAAACACCACATTCATTTATTTAGTTCGATCTCGTTTATGTACCCAACAATATTAAATGTTGATAAACATGGCAAGGGATGAACCATAATGAAACTATCTATCTAGGGAAGTTTAAATGAGGCCGGAACAACAAACAACAAGTCTAGAAACTCCTCATGTGCATGTTTTAGGTTTTGGTACTGTTCTGCCCTAAACCATATTTTATAGTTGTTAAACATGCAAAGTGATGTCACCATGTTAAACTAGGCATTTTTCCACCCCATTTACATATAAAGATTATTTAAAACTGAGCTACGCTTATTTAGTTATGAATTAAAGCATTTTAACATGGCATAGGAGCAAATTTAACCAAATAGCATTTTAAATATTTCAAACATGCATGAAAGTTGAATATTCTTAAACTAGACAAAATTCTAAGCAACTTTCATATATAATTTATTTAGATCTGATGCACGGTTGTGAAGTTATTAAATGCATGAAGTTTAGGGGGGCTTTCTACAAAACTGTCGTCTCTCGAATAATAGGCAAAACGCATGGACAGAAAAAAGAACATAGTCGGGCCAAAATTGGCTGGCCCAATAGAGCAGAAGGGCTAGAGGGGCTGCTCCCCCATGGGCTTCGGCCCAAAGCGGTGAAGCAGGTCGGCGGGGCTGCGGGCTTGGCGCGGCGCTGGGCTGCGCGTGGAGACGAATCGAGGCAAGCTGGGCCTTGGCGCGGATCTGGCCCAAGGGGAGGTGAAGCAGGTCAACGAAGCAGAGGATCGAGCGGGCCGCGCTTTGCCTTGGAGCAGGACGACGGCGGTGGCCTAGCGCGGCTCCGGCGAGGTCCAGGGCGCGAGACGGCTAGGGAGGCGGATCCGCAGCGGTGGAGACCGGATCCCGGCATGGGATGCCCATTCCCGGTGTTGGACGGCACCGGCGACAACGTCCGCAAGCGGCAGCGGTGGTTCTTGCAGGGCAGCTGTCGGTGTCAAAACTGGTGGATCTCGGGTAGGGGATCCCGAACTGTGCGTCTAGGCCGGATGGTAACAGGAGTCAGGGAACACGATGTTTTACCCAGGTTCGCGCCCTCTCGATGGAGGTAAAACCCTACGTCCGACTTGATTAATATTGATGATATGGGTAGTACAAGAGTAGATCTACCACGAGATCGAGGAGGCTAAACCCTAGAAGCTAGCCTATGGTATGATTGTTGTATATGGAGTTGATTGCCTACGGACTACAACCCTCCGGTTTATATAGACACCGGATAGGGTTAGGGTTACATAGAGTCGGTTACAATGGTAGGAGATCTTGAATATCCGCGTCGCCAAGCTTGCCTTCCACGCCAAGGAAAGTCCCATCCGGATACGGGACGTAGTCTTCAATCTTGTATCTTCATAGTCCTGGAGTCCGGCTGAAGGTATAGTCCGGCTACCCGAACACCCCCTAATCCAGGACTCCCTCAGTAGCCCCTGAACCAGGCTTCAATGACGATGAGTCCGGCGCACAAATTGTCTTCGGCATTGCAAGGCGGGTTCCTCCTCCAAGTCCTTCATATAAGATTGTAAACACCATGAGTAGTGTCCGGCTCTGCAAAATAAGCTTCCACATATTGCCATAGAGAGAATAATATTAACACAAATCAAATCTGCTAACGTATTCCGCAGTGCGTCATCACACTACGGCCAAGTCCTTTACTCGAATCATTTTCAGTTTTCCACCTCAGCGTGTTTTGCGAGGCGGTTTCCTTGGCACGTCTTGTCGAAGCAGAGATCGTGTACCCCCCCCCCCCTTTTATGGGATTCTCATTAATACGGACATGGGTAACCCAACCGCGCCACTTATCACGGCACTTGGGAGGCAAGCGAGTTTTACTAGGCAGGCGGGGACACACAACCGCATCCGCCCATATAAGGGGATAAGGATCCTCCTTTTTTACCTACGCCTTCTTCCTCCTTTGCCTATCCATCTCCTGCGCACTCGAGCTCCAGCGCCCAAGCCCGCACTTCCCACCTCAACCTTCTCCAGCCATGTCCGGAGTGGGAGGCAAGTGGATGGTCTCCTCCACCACGGAGGGCGAAGTCAAGAAGCTAAGGAAGGCCGGATACCTGTCCAAGGACATTGCGCACCGGCTTCCCGAAAAGGGGCAGCTTCTCCCCACCCCAAGGCCCCATGAGAGGGTAGTATTTCTCCCCCACTTCCTCCGCGGACTGGGATTTCCACTCCACCCATTTGTCCGGGGGCTCATGTTCTACTACGGCCTGGATTTCCATGATCTGGCCCCGAACTTCATCCTCAACATCTCGGCGTTTATCGTCGTGTGCGAGGCTTTTCTCCGCGTCTGCCCCCATTTCGGCCTCTGGCTCAAGACCTTCAACGTCAAGCCCAAGGTGGTGCGCGGCAGCCAGGCGGAGTGCGGAGGCGCCATGGCGGGCAAGATGGCCAACGTCCTATGGTTCGAGGGCTCCTTTGTGGAGACCCTAAAGGGATGGCAATCCGGGTGGTTTTACATCACTGAGCCGCGCGATCCGAAATGGACCGCAGCCCCCGAGTTCCGATCCGGACCCCCCATGCGGCTTGTGTCCTGGAAAGAGACGGGCTTGTCGTGGGGTGACGAAAAAGAGGTGACCGGATTGCAAACATGCATCCAGTCCCTGGTGAACAAGCCAGTCCGGCTTGTTAATGTAATCCAGGTTATGCTCGTCCGCCGGATCCTCCCGTGCCAACAACGGGATTTTAATCTGTGGGAGTTCGACCCGGCGTAGCATCAGACCCTCAGCAGGCTCTTCGACACGACGTACGAAGACGCCTGGAGGATGCTATTCAAGGGCGCCGAGGCTCCCGCATCCGCTTCCGAGGACCACGGATACAGCTCGCAGCGTCACGCTAGCGAGGTAAGCCATCTACACCTTTTACAGGATGTTAAGCTTTTTCCATAGTTTGACTCTATGCGGGATCTAACCTCCCTTACCTTTGACAGGCTTGGCGGGCGATATCCGGACCGATTAACTGTCCGGCTCCGCTGCCCGAAGACCCAGCCCCAGCTCTACTAGTGAAGCTGCTGGTTCCGGCGCCTTATGTGGTGCCGGAGAAGAAGGCCAAGAAGAAGAAGGCCAAGGGGACTCGAAAGAGTTCCCGTAATATGGTGGTGTCGGACTCGTCATCCGACGAGTCCGAGACGCTCTCCTCCCGTGAAAACGAGGAGGAGGAAGAAGAAACCTCTACCCCTCCAGTGGGGGAAGGAAAGAAAAGGAAGGTCGCCCCAATGGGGGAGGCCGGAGGGTCCAGAAAGAGGAAGACCCCTCTGCCGGACTACTCCCCCGACGCCGAAGAGGACGAAGAGGAGTGGCCAGACAGGGCCAAGAATCCGGCGAAATCGTAAGTTCGGATATCAGATTAACTCATGACATTCCGTTGTTGCACAGCTTTCCCTAATGTCGAATATAATTATGCAGCCCGCCCCGGGCCGGACTCAAAGAGTCGTCGAGCGGCTCCCTGAATTCATCGGACGTGAACTCTGTTCTGCCCGCTGTCACCCCCCGCACCGCGGATGACGCCGAAGTGGCGTCGCGACGATCTTCGGGGCAGGAGGAGGTGGTCTCGGAGGAGCCGCAAGGCGACCTCCCAGACCCGAGGAATGAAGGGGATAAGGCCCCCCAGGGCTCCCAGTCCGGCTTTGTGCCGGACACCGCGCCGGAATCTTCCAAAGTTCCGGACCACGGTAGGCGAACTCCTTCCAAGAGGAGTAAGCCATCTGAGCCGGCAGCCTCCGTCCAACCGGAGGTGCCGGACAATCTGCTGGAGGTGCTTGACGGCGCCTCCATCGACGAGGAGCACCGTACTATTATGAGTACGGTGATCCAGAAGGTTCAGTCCGCCAAGAGCGGACTGAGTGAAGCTTGCGCTAGCCTTCTAACAGGCTTCGAGGTAAGTAAAAAATATGTAAAAATATAACCACATAGACAGTAGGCCCTGATGCTCTGTTTGGCATTCAGAAAGAAAAGCTGAATAGAGGATCTATTAAATTTCGCAGGAGTCTAACAACAAAGAGTCAATATGCGTATGCAGGCTTCGCTGCTAGCCACCGCCGCACTGACTGCGGAGGTGGGTGCCCTGAAACAGGGCCTCGAGCGGACCGAGCAAGAGCTCGGCCTTGCCAAACAGCAGCTTGAGGAGAAAGAAGGTAAGAAATACCTTCCAGAAAAAGTGCCTATAAAAAGACGTGATTGCAAAAAATAACAGGATTGTATTGCTTATTGTAGGGGCCACGACTGAGGTGGCGACCCTCAAGCAGGCGCTGTCCGAGGCCGAAAAGAAAACGGCCGCGGAGTGGACCGAGCGAGAGAAACTTGAGGCACGGGTCGGCGAGGTCCAGCAGGAGCTTCGGGCTCTCATGAAAAAACATGAGAGTTTGGAGCTTGAGTCCAAGACGCAAGCGTCCGAGCTCGCGGCGGCCCTTGAGACTGCCAAGTCTGCCAAGGACGAAGCCCGAAAGGCCCTCCAAGAGTTGGAGGAGATGAAAAAGATAGCGGCGGGTAAGGCATTCTTTATGCAAAGCAGAAGTATAAAAGTAAAGTACTTGTTACTTACCCGAATCCGGAGCTCTCCAGGGGCATTCGCAGATCTTCCCCGCAGCGTATCCGACGCCACCGCATTCTACCGAGCCGAAGAGGGCAGCTCGACGGAGAAGGTGTTCTGGTCTCAGTATGCTGAGGCCGGACACCCTGTACCCTTGAGCGACCATCTGAAACAGCTGGTCGAGCTCCACAAGGCGACCGAACAGGCCATGAAGGGCTTCATAGTTTGGCTGTGGCCCGGAGAGGCCCTGCCTAGGAGCTACTTCGGGCTGGTGCGGCGACTGGTGGAGGCTTGTCCAAGGCTCGAGGTCATCAAGCGCTCCGTCTGCATCGAAGGTGCCCGTAGGGCCCTTGCCCGTGCAAAGGTGCACTGGGGTAAGCTGGACGGTGAGAAGCTTGTGAGGGACGGGCCGCCGCCGGGGAAGGAGCATCGCAAGCCCGAGAACTACTATAAGGATGTTCTTGCGGGTGCCCGCCTTGTGGCGGATGAATGTACCAAGGATGTAATTTTTAAATGAACTCGCTCGTGTTTATCCTGTGCACTAAAAACTTGTTCATATGCGCTAAGCAATGCTTGTTGAATTTAAAATATTACTTTCTGTGCGGCCGTTTATCAAAAAATTGAGAGATGGCCAGTCGACGGCTTCTGCCCCCATGCCACTAGTGCCGGGGTGTTCGGGATAAACCTGAGCGCTCTTTTTCCCATAGTTGGGTCCTTCGAGGGAGGCGCTCAGCACAACGAACCAGGCAATCAGACTATAATGCTTGAACACTCTCACTTAGCCATAGAACTCTATAATTTTAAATTTCAGCGAAGCCCCTAGTTCGGAAGACCGAGTTCGGGGCGCTATCCACGCCTTGGCCGAACAAAGCCGGTTCCTCGCTCGAAGCGGCATAAGTCTTTAGGGACTCGAAAACCTCTCGAATAGCGACCGGTCTCACGCCTCATCATGACAGTCAGTTTTAGCTTTCTCCACTGAGGTGCTTAACCCAGCTCAACCGGGGCACAATCGCAGTGGTTCTCCTAGTGCTACCTTAGCCGATATAGCGGAATGTAAGGCACCAAAACATAGGAGCCGGGCAAACCCAACTATTGACCCAAATCATGATTCGGAGCCGATGCATATAGTGCTATAAGTTCGGGGTGCCGAACTTGTGAAAGTTTACGGACTTCTCACGCCATATTTATGGGTACTAAAGCCCCTGGCGTATTTTGCCGTACCACAGTGTATGGGTGCAACATGTCATAAACATATATATGAAAAGAAGATAATGCGAAAAATAGACAGAAAGCTACGCATTGTTTATAGAGAGGCTATTTATCAAAGCCGAACAATACAAATAGTGCGGTAAGCAAAAGATATTGGACTATTTAGTATGTCCTGACCAGGGGCAGGCCGCAGAATTGTATTTAAAACAAGTATACCGCTCGTAACAGAGACCACTTGGGAGTTCCATAATGCGGCATGGCTTGTCTGCCTCCCTGGAGCTTGCATCGTTTGTGCGGGAGTCGAATTGCCGAACAGGTCGTCTGAAGTATGGAGTCCTGAAAGTAAGAAAAAATTAAAAAAAGAATCCGGCAGCCCCTAGTGCGTTTTAAGCCATATTTTGGGCATGCCGTTATTGTGCCCCTTCCCCTGTCCCCATGGTATTTCAAGGGCGTAGTTATGTACGCGAGGTACTGGTTTCGCTATGTCGCGAGAGCTGGGGTTGGGGCCGTATTGCTACGCTTGTTCAAAGTGTGCCAGGCGGTCCTGCTGTGGGTTACTCCGGGCGCGCTTGGCAGTGTCTAGCTTTTTAACGGCCGTACTAGAGAATTGCCTAAGAAGGCTACTTTGTACTTCCGCTGCGAGAGCCGCCGTGTGCTCCTCCGTATGGAGGGAACGTTCGGTGTTTCCGTTGACCGTGATTACTCCTCGAGGGCCTGGCATCTTGAGCTTGAGATATGCGTAGTGCGGCACCGCATTGAACTTTGTGAATGCGGTTCGTCCGAGCAGGGCGTGATAGCCACTGCGAAACGAGACTATATCGAAGATTAACTCTTCGCTTCGGAAATTGTCCGAGGATCCGAAGACCACGTCAAGTGTTACTGAGCCTGTATAGTTGGCTTCTACACCTGGTATAACGCCTTTAAAGGTCGTTTTTGTGGGCTTAATCCGTGAGGGATCTATGCCCATTTTCCGCACTGTATCCTGATAAAGCAGGTTCAGGCTACTGCCGCCATCCATGAGGACTCTTGTGAGATGAAATCCATCGATGATTGGGTCGAGAACCAATGCGGCAAAGCCGCCATGACGGATGCTAGTGGGATGGTCCCTTCGATCAAAAGTGATCGGGCAGGAGGACCATGGGTTGAACTTTGGGGCGACTGGCTCCATCGCGTATACGTCCCGTTAGCACACGCTTCCGCTCCCGCTTGGGAATGTGGGTTACGTATATCATGTTCACCATCCGCACTTGTGGGGGAAAGCCCTTCTGTCCATTGTTGTTCGGCGGCTTGGGCTCCTCCTTGTCGTTGCTGTGCAGCCCCTTGTCTCTGTTTTCGGCCCTTAACTTGCCTGCCTGCTTGAACACCCAACAGTCCCTGTTAGTGTGATTGGCTGGCCTTTCGGGGGTGCCAGGTATCTGGCACAAGCGATCGAGTATTCGGTCCAAACTGGACGGGCCCTGAGTATTCTTTTTGAATGGCTTTTTCCGCTGACCGGATTTATAGCCTTTGAATCCGGCATTGACTGCCATGTCTTCTTTGCTGTCGCTGCTAACGCGGCGTTTTTGCTTATTCCAACGTGTCCTGCCACTTTTGTCCTTGGTATCCGAATTACCAGGGTTCTTTGATAAGTTGTTACTGCAAGCTAGCCAGCTGTCTTCTCCCGCGCAAAAGCGGGTCATGAGTGTCGTGAGGGCTGCCATAGATTTCGGCTTTTCTTGTCCCAGGTGCCGGGCAAGCCATTTGTCGCGGATGTTATGTTTGAAGGCTGCTAGGGCCTCTGCATCCGGACAGTCGACTATCTGGTTTTTCTTTCTTAGGAACCGTGTCCAGAATTGTCTGGCTGATTCCTCTGGCTGCTGAATTATGTGGCTTAAGTCGTCGGCATCCGGTGGTCGCACGTAAGTGCCCTGGAAGTTGTCGAGGAATGTGGCTTCCAGGTCCTCCCAAGAACCGATTGAGTCTGCTGGCAAGCTTATAAGCCAATGCCGAGCCGGTCCTTTAAGTTTGAGCGGGAGGTACTTGATGGCGTGTAGATCATCGCCGCGTGCCATGTGGATGTGAAGGAGATAATCCTCGATCCATACCGTCGGATCTGTTGTGCCATCGTATGATTCGATGTTTACGGGTTTGAAACCCTCTGGGATTTTATGATCCATTACTTCATTCGTGAATCATAGCGGGTGTGCGGCGCCTCTGTACTGGGCTATATCACGACGCAGCTCGGAAGAGCTATGCCTGTTGTGTTCTGTCCGGCCGGATTTGTTGTATCCGGAGTGAAGATCATCGTCACGTGCCGTAGGGCGCCTGCGCGATCCGTAAATTGATCTTGTCTGTCTTTCCTTATCCTCCAGTACGTCTCGCAGGTCTGGCGCATTTTCCCGTGCCTTAGTTGGGAGGCGTCGGGGCATGGCTTGGGTGGAGGGCCGAGAGGCCTCTCTGTCGCGGCCGCGAGGTGGCCGGTCTGCCATGTCGTGCGTTGGTGATGTAGGTGCTTCCTCCTCTGATCGGGATAGTGGCCTGTGCTTTGGGTAACTCTTGGAAGGGCGTTCGAGTTCATACTCTTCGGCCGCAAGGACTTCAGTCCATCTGTCAGCTAGCAAATCTTGAGGCTGCTTGCCGTGGCTAAAAGCCTGCGTTTGAAACGCTCTTGCTCGGCGGGGTCTGATGGTATGACGAATTCATCGTCATCGAGGCTTGCCTCGTCTTCGGAGGGAGGCATATAGTTATCATCCTCAACCTCTCGGTCTGCCGCTCTCTCATGAGGGCTAGCTTCTCCATCTTCCTGTGTCGAATCTTGCTGAGGTGGGTGTTCTTCGGCGCTATCCGGGGTAGTATTATCTCCCGTGCCGGAATCACCGTTTTTGCTTTGGCGGGATTTAGAGTGGCGCCGCTGACGCCGGCGCTTTGGCTATTTCTTGGGGGTGTCATCCCCCACTGTTCCATCGCCATCTCCATCTTTTGGAGTATCCACCATATATATGTCATATGACGAGGTGGCCTTCCAGCGCCCTACAGGTGCTGATTCCTGTTCGTCTCCTACATCGTCGTCCATACCGTCGATGTCTTCGGAGCCGAAGTCAAGCATGTTGGTTAAATCGTCGACAGTGGCTACAAAGTGGGTGGTGGGTGGGCTTTGAATTTCTTCATCGTCCGTATCCCAACCTCGCCGACCGTAATCCGGCCAGGGCTCTCCCGATAAAGAGAGAGACTTAAGAGAATTCAGGATGACGCCAAAAGGCGAGTGCTGAAAGATGTCTACGGCGGTGAACTCCATTATCGGCGCCCAATCGGATTCGATTGGCAAGGGCTCGGGGGGTTCAGAGTCCGGGGAGGACTCCGGATCCTCGGAGTCATGGGTCATGCAGAGTGCGGGGCTAGCGTTCGGCTCGATCGCCTTTGAGATCGAAGCCCCCGAAGTGACGTCCAACCGCTTGTCCTCGATTGGTGCAATAGGGTCCGAGTTAGGGGTCGGAACCGATGCATGTGCGGGCTCGAGGGCACTGTCCGGAGGCAGAGCTAGATCATGCCCCTCGAGATAGTGCGGCGCGCTTGGCCGTGGCTCGAACCCGTCGAAGACCAAGTCTCCGCGGATGTCAGCCATGTAGTTTAAGCTTCCAAACCGGACTTGATGGCCAGGGGCGTAGCTTTCGATCTGCTCTAGGCGGCCAAGCGAATTGGCCCGCAGAGTGAAGCCGCCGAAGACGAAGATCTGTCCGGTGAGAAAAGTCTTAGCCTGGACCGCATCGTTGTTGATGATCAAAGGAGCCATCGGACCTAAAGGCGAGGACACAGAGGAACTCTCAATGAAAGCACCAATGTCGGTGTCAAAACCGGTAGATCTCGGGTAGGGGGTCCCGAACTGTGCGTCTAGCCCGGATGGTAACAGGAGTCAGCGAAAACGATGTTTTACCCAGGTTCGGGCCCTCTCGATGGAGGTAAAACGCTACATCCTGCTTGATTAATATTGATGATATGGGTAGTACAAGAGTAGATCTACCACGAGATCGAGGAGGCTAAACCCTAGAAGCTAGCCTATGGTATGATTGTTGTATATGGAGTTGATTGCCTACGGACTACAACCCTCCGGTTTATATAGACACCGGATAGGGTTAGGGTTACATAGAGTCGGTTACAATGGTAGGAGATCTTGAATATCCGCGTCGCCAAGCTTGCCTTCCACGCCAAGGAAAGTCCCATCCGGATACGGGACATAGTCTTCAATCTTGTATCTTCATAGTCCTGGAGTCCGGCTGAAGGTATAGTCCGGCTACCCGAACACCCCCTAATCCAGGACTCCCTCAGCGGCGGTAGTGGTGAGGAGCAAAGAGAGAGAAACGAAGGGATAAGAAAGGAGAGGGGGCCGGGGCACTGGACTGGATCGGGGCGACGCTTGCGAGGGTCAACGACGAGGATAGCGGGGCGGAGCACTGGCTTGCGGGGGCTTCTCTCCTCTCGATGGACCTCGGGAACGAGGGCACGGGGAGGCAGTAGCCTCGGGCAGTGAGGAGGTCCGGCGGGAGTCGCGGCTCCACGTCCGACGCTGGGACGAGATGAAGGAGGTCGGCGGCGGCTGGATTGATTGGATAGATCGGACAGGAGCGGGCTGCACTGCTGATTGGGTGTTGCTGAAAACAAGGGGAAGATGGCGGCGGTGCTAGGGGATTGGTTCGAGGAGGAGCAGAAGAGCGATGGTTGGTTCGCTAGTGATCCCGAGGGGAACCAGAGAGAGTGGCGCCGCAAGGAGGATCCCTAGAAAATAGGGTTTGTCCAAAATGGACTAGGGATAGACTATATATATGGAAAAGAAGGGAGTTGGATCATCCGATCAAAATCCGACGGTCGAGAATAGATAGGCTAGGAAAGTCTAACTAAGAAACGGAGACATTTTGTAGATGTTTGGGGATGATCCGGACCCAACGGTGACAACTGTCTGGGTTGGGTCCGGGGAAGTTTCGGACACACACGCGAGGGGTCAGATGGAACTTGTGGGCTGTGCGGAAGGGCTCGTGCTGAAAGAAGAGAAGAGAGAGAGGCCCGGCGACTGTTTTTGGAGACCGAAAACTTCCGACGTTAGACCGGCTATAATGCCGCTATAGTTTAATGGTTGGGCTATCAATCGAATTCTAAAAGCGATGAAACTTGACAGGCGATCTATCTACACTATAATAAGACCACACGCAAACTTTCAGCCCAATCCGAGAACATTTTCCGGCACTTATAAAATAATAATTTGGACATGCCGCGGGCGCGTGCGAGCGTGGTTGGGCTCAGAACGGACAAAAGATGGAACTGGGGGAACCCGTACGGATGCAGGTTTTGAAAACATGATGATGCAATGCACATGATACCATGATGAAATGCAACACGCAAGCAAAGACAAGGCAACAACAGCGATTAACTGGAGGACACCTGGCGCATCGGTCTCGGGACGTTACATGAGTGTCAGGCGCAAGTGGATGGGGTCTCAGGCACCAGCCATAAAGGCTTCAAAAGCAGACAAGAAGCAGAAGCTAGGTACTTGAGATTCACGCTAGCGCGAGAGAGGACTCATAACCGTCGCCTCATGTACTGCATAGTTCCGCTCTCACTCATAGTGATAGCTCTTCTCGCGTATATCATTGTTTAGATGGATGACGATGTAGTTGCAAGTATTTGAGACTTGTATCGCTATTTTCGAGATGATGACGAGAGACCACTTTGTGTTGGATGATTATTATGATGATGACATGATTTGATGAGACTATTTGTATGTATATGCTATGATTACATTTGTATGTGTGTGATATGCTAGAGATTATTGAATAAAGCCGTAAACAAAATTCAGCAGCACAAAATATGGAGCAGGAACAAAATTCAAAAACTAATAATAGTAGCGCGGGGTATGGCTTTAGTGTTGGGGAACGTAGTAATTTCAAAAATTTCCTACGCACACGCAAGATCATGGTGATGCATAGCAACGAGAGGGGAGAGTGTGATCTACGTACCCTTGTAGATCGACAGCGGAAGCGTTAGCACAACGCGGTTGATGTAGTCGTACGTCTTCACGGCCCGACCGATCAAGCACCGAAACTACGGCACCTCCGAGTTCTAGCACACGTTCAGCTCGATGACGATCCCCGGACTCCGATCCAGCAAAGTGTCGGGGAAGAGTTCCGTCAGCACGACGGCGTGGTGACGATCTTGATGTTCTACCGTCGCAGGGCTTCGCCTAAGCACCGCTACAATATTATCGAGGATCATGGTGGAAGGGGGCACCGCACACGGCTAAGAATATGATCACGAGGATCAACTTGTGTGTCTAGGGGTGTCCCTGCCCCCGTATATAAAGGATCAAGGGGGGGTGCGGCCGGCCAGGAGGAGGGCGCGCCAGGAGGAGTCCTACTCCCACCGGGAGTAGGATTCCCCCCCCCCTTCCTAGTTGGAATAGGATTCGGGAGGGGGAAAGAGGAGAGAGAGAAGGAAGGGGGGGCGCCGCCCCCCTCTCCTTGTCCTATTCAGACTAGGGGGAGGGGCGCGCGGCCCAGCCCTGGCCACCTCTCCTCTCTTCCACTAAAGCCCACTAAAGCCCACTAAGGCCCATATACCTCTCGGGGGGTTCCGGTAACCTCCCGATACTCCGGTAAAATCCCGATTTCACCCGGAACACTTCCGATATCCAAATATAGGCTTCCAATATATCAATCTTTATGTCTCGACCATTTCGATACTCCTCGTCATGTCCGTGATCACATCCGGTACTCCGAACAAACTTCAGTACATCAAAATGCATAAACTCATAATATAACTGTCATCGAAACCTTAAGCGTGCGGACCCTACGGGGTCGAGAACAATGTAGACATGACCGAGACACGTCTCCAGTCAATAACCAATAGCGGAACCTGGATGCTCATATTGGCTCCTACATATTCTACGAAGATCTTTATCGGTCAGACCGCATAACAACATACGTTGTTCCCTTTGTCATCGGTATGTTACTTGCCCGAGATTCGATCGTCGGTATCTCAATACCTAGTTCAATCTCGTTACCGGCAAGTCTCTTTACTCGTTTCGTAATACATCATATCGCAACTAACTCATTAGTTGTAATGCTTGCAAGGCTTATGTGATATGCATTACCGAGAGGGCCCAGAGATACCTCTCCGACAATCGGAGTGACAAATCCTAATCTCAAAATATGCCAACCCAACATTTAACTTTGGAGACACCTGTAGAGCTCCTTTATAATCATCCAGTTACGTTGTGACGTTTGGTAGCACACAAAGTGTTCCTCCGGTAAACGGGAGTTGCATAATCTCATAGTCACAGGAACATGTATAAGTCATGAAGAAAGCAATAGCAACATACTAAATGATCGGGTGCTAAGCTATTGGAATGGGTCATGTCAATCACATCATTCTCGTAATGATGTGATCCCATTAATCAAATGACAGCACATGTCTATGGTTAGGAAACATAACCATCTTCGATTAATGAGCTAGTCAAGTAGAGGCATACTAGTGACATTTGGTTTGTATATGTATTCACACAAGTATTATGTTTCCGGATAATACAATTCTAGCATGAATAATAAACATTTATCATGATATAAGGAAATAAAATAATAACATTATTATTGCCTCTAGGGCATATTTCCTTCAGTCTCCCACTTGCACTAGAGTCAATAATCTAGATTACACAGAATGAATCTAACACCCATGGAGCTTTGGTGCTGATCATGTTTTGCTCGTGGAAGAGGCTTAGTCAATGGGTCTGCTATGTTCAGATCCGTATGTATCTTGCAAATCTCTATGTCTCCCACTTGGACTAGATCCCGAATGGAATTGAAGCGTCTTTTGATGTGCTTGGTTCTCTTGTGAAATCTGGATTCTTTTGCCAAGGCAATTGCACCAGTATTGTCACAAAAGATTTTCATTGGGCCCGATGCACTAGGTATGACACCTAGATCGGATATGAACTCCTTCATCCAGACTCCTTCGTTTGCTGCTTCCGAAGCAGCTATGTACTCCGCTTCACATGTAGATCCCGCCACAATGCTTTGTTTAGAACTGCACCAACTGACAGCTCCACCGTTTAATGTAAACACGTATCCGGTTTGCGATTTAGAATCGTCCGGATCAGTGTCAAAGCTTGCATCAACGTAACCATTTACGATGAGCTCTTTGTCACCTCCATATATGAGAAACATATCCTTAGTCATTTTCAGGTATTTCAGGATGTTCTTGACCGCTGTCCAGTGATCCACTCCTGGATTACTTTGGTACCTCCCTGCTAGACTTATAGCAAGACACACATCAGGTCTGGTACACAGCATTGCATACATGATAGAGCCTATGGCTGAAGCATAGGGAACATCTTTCATTTTCTCTCTATTTTCTGCATTGGTCGGGGATTGAGTCTTACTCAATTTCACACCTTGTAACACAAGCAAGAATCCTTTCTTTGCTTGATCCATTTTGAACTTCTTCAAAACTTTGTCAAGGTATGTGCTTTGTGAAAGTCCAATTAAGCGTCTTGATCTATCTCTATAGATCTTAATGCCCAATATGTAAGCAGCTTCATCGAGGTCTTTCATTGAAAAAATCTTATTCAAGTATCCTTTTATGCTATCCAAAAATTCTATATCATTTCCGATTAGCAATAGGTCATCTACATATAATATCATAAATGCTACAGAGCTCCCACCCACTTTCTTGTAAATACAGGCTTCTCCAAAAGTATGTACAAAACCAAATGCTTTGATCACACTATCAAAGTGTTTATTCCAACTCCGAGAGGCTTGCACCAGTCCATAAATGGATCGTTGGAGCTTGCACACTTTGTTAGCTCCTTTTGGATCGACAAAACCTTCCGGCTGCATCATATACAACTCTTCTTGCATAAATCCATTTAGGAATGCAGTTTTGACATCCATTTGCCAAATTTCATAATCATAAAATGCGGCAATTGCTAACATGATTCGGACAGACTTAAGCATCGCTACGAGTGAGAAGGTCTCATCGTAGTCAATCCCTTGAACTTGCCGAAAACCTTTTGCGACAAGTCGAGATTTGTAGACAGTAATATTACCGTCAGCGTCAGTCTTCTTCTTGAAGATCCATTTATTCTCAATTGCTTGCCGATCATTGGGCAAGTCAACCAAAGTCCATACTTTGTTCTCATACATGGATCCCATCTCAGATTTCATGGTTTCAAGCCATTTTGCGGAATCTGGGCTCACCATTGCTTCTTCATAGTTTGTAGGTTCATCATGATCTAGTAGCATGACTTCCAGAACAGTATTGCCGTACCACTCTGGCGTGGATCTTACTCTGGTTGATCTACGAGGTTCAGTAGTATCTTGTTCTGAAGTTTCATGATCATTATCATTAGCTTCCTCACTAATTGGTGTAGGTGTCACAGAAACAGGTTTCTGTGATGTACTACTTTCCAATAAGGGAGTAGGTACTGTTACCTCGTCAAGTTCTACTTTCCTCCCACTCACTTCTTTCAAGAGAAACTCCTTCTCCAGAAAGTTTCCGAATTTAGCAACAAAAATCTTGCCTTCGGATCTATGATAGAAGGTGTATCCAATAGTTTCCTTTGGATATCCTATGAAGACACATTTCTCCGATTTGGGTTCGAGCTTATCAGGTTGAAGCTTTTTCACATAAGCATCGCAGCCCCAAACTTTCAGAAACGACAACTTTGGTTTCTTGCCAAACCATGGTTCATAAGGCGTCGTCTCAACGGATTTTGATGGTGCCCTATTTAACGTGAATGTGACCGTCTCTAGAGCATATCCCCAAAACGATAGCGGTAAATCAGTAAGAGACATCATAGATCGAACCATATCTAGTAAAGTATGATTACGACGTTCGAACACACCATTACGCTGTGGTGTTCCGGGTGGCGTGAGTTGCGAAACTATTCCACATTGTTTCAAATGTACACCAAACTCGTAACTCAAATATTCTCCTCCATGATCAGATCGTAGGAATTTTATTTTCTTGTTACGATGATTTTCAACTTCACTCTGAAATTCTTTGAACTTTTCAAACGTTTCAGACTTGTGTTTCATTAAGTAGATATACCCATATCTGCTTAAGTCATCTGTGAAGGTGAGAAAATAACGATATCTGCCACGAGCCTCAACATTCATCGGACCACATACATCTGTATGTATGATTTCCAATAAATCTGTTGCTCTCTCCATAGTACCGGAGAACGGTGTTTTTGTCATCTTACCCATAAGGCACGATTCGCAAGTACCAAGTGATTCATACTCAAGTGGTTCCAAAAGCCCATCAGTATGGAGTTTCTTCATGCGCTTTATACCGATATGACCCAAACGGCAGTGCCACAAATAAGTTGCACTATCATTATCAACTCTGCATCTTTTGGCTTCAACACTATGAATATGTGTGTCACTACTATCGAGATTTAAAAAGAATAGACCACTCTTTAAGGGTGCATGACCATAAAAGATATTACTCATATAAATAGAACAACTATTATTCTCTGATTTAAATGAATAACCGTCTCGCATCAAACAAGATCCAGATATAATGTTCATGCTTAACGCTGGCACCAAATAACAATTATTTAGGTCTAATACTAATCCCGAAGGTAGATGTAGAGGTAGCGTGCCGACTGCGATCACATCGACTTTGGAACCATTTCCCACGCGCATCGTCACCTCGTCCTTAGCCAATCTTCGCTTAATCCGTAGTCCCTGTTTCGAGTTGCAAATATTAGCAACAGAACCAGTATCAAATACCCAGGTGCTACTGTGAGTATTAGTAAGGTACACATCAATAACATGTGTATCACATATACCTTTGTTCACCTTGCCATCCTTCTTATCCGCCAAATACTTGGGGCAGTTCCGCTTCCAGTGACCAGTCTGCTTGCAGTAGAAGCACTCAGTTTCAGGCTTAGGTCCAGGTTTGGGTTTCTTCTCTTGAGTAGCAACTTTCTTGCTGTTCTTTTTGAAGTTCCCCTTCTTCTTCCCTTTGCCCTTTTTCTTGAAACTAGTGGTCTTGTTGACCATCAACACTTGATGCTCCTTCTTGATATCTACCTCCGCAGCTTTCAGCTTGCGAAGAGCTCGGGAATAGTATTATTCATTCCTTGCATATTATAGTTCATCACGAAGCTCTTGTAGCTTGGTGGCAGTGATTGGAGAATTTTGTCAATGACGCAATGTCACATCCCTAGTTCTGGTATGACCTAGGCTAGCCCTTCATGCTTGCATCATGTTTAAACTCCATTTAAATTTGAAATGGGGATTTGTGAACCCTCAGAAATCATTTTTTGAAAATGACCCAGATAAAAAGTGCTCCAAAAGGGTCCAAGAAAATGTTCATGTCTCTCTCTGAAAATATTGGTGAGAGGTAAAATTCAAACCAATATTTTTAGGAGCTCATAGATATTTATTTTGGACATTTGGATTTAATGAATAATTATTTGCTTTGGATATATATTTGTTATATATATAATATATGTCCAAAAATTATGTTAGTTGTTGAGGAGCTCTGGAATAATACCACTAGCTCCTGCAAAAATTGGCATAAGTAAATTAATTGATTTAGTATTTTTATTAAATCAAAACAAATGTCAGAAAAATAGAAAAGAAAAACAAAAATGGAAAAACCTACTTGGACCTTACCTGCGGCCAGCTCCTCTGCTGGCCCAGCACTGTGCGGCCTAGCCCGTCCCAACTGGCCAAGCCAGTCATCCTCCTCCTTGCCAGGAGGAGGCGAAGGAGGGCACGGCGAGCGCGCGCATGCACGCCACGCTCCTGCCCACCAGCCCCCCCCCCCCCCACTTCCCCTCGGCGCTGTCCACCCCAGAGAGCTCCACCGAGCCACCTAGCCTCTCCTCACTCTCTCCCGAGCTCTCTCCTCTCCTCTGCTCGTCTTCTCTCCCGCGCCCGAACGCCACCGCAGCACGTCGCCGTGAGCCACCGCGACCATCGCCACCGCCTCGTCCCTTGCTACTGTCCAGGAGCACCGCCGCCCTTGACTACGCCTCCTCGTCGAGCTGGACGACGCCAGGAGCACTGCAGCATCGCCACCGCCATCATCCCCTTCGTCGGAGCCGCGGATCACCGCCGCTAAATTCGTCGCCGACTGGTCCTCCCCGAGCTCATCGACGACGCCTTCAAGTTCGCTGTGAGCTCCCCTTTCCCCTCCCCCTAGCCCTGTAGCTCGAGCGCCCCCCTAGCCCTGTCGGCCACCTTGGCCGAGAGCTCCGCTCTGCCGTTCATGTCGCTGCCGTGGCCACAGCTGCCATAGCTCGCAACCGAGCTCACGGCCGTTCTCAGTGCCCTCCTGCGCGTTGTTTGCACCCAATCGCAGCCCCCCTAGTGCCCCGTAGCGCTGAACCCGCTGTTCCCGTAGCTCCGGTCGCCGTGGATGACCTCGCCGCGGTCGTCTCCGGCCACCCCTCCTCCTCCTACCTACCCCACTAGATGCGGGAGAGCACGGGCTACGCCCGGGTGCTCCCAACCGCCGCCCCCGTGCCCTGCAGCGTGGACGCCGCCGCGTCCAGAGGTCGCCGCCAACAACCCTAGCCAGCCTGACGTGTGGGCCCGGCCTGACAGGTGATTAGCTTAAGGCTAATCCCTGTTTAACTAATCCCTGACACTGACAGTGGGCCCTGGCATCCTAATCCTTTAATTAGATTAGTTTAATAACCCCCTGTCAACTAACCGGTCACTGACGTGTGGACCCCGCGTGTCAGGTTTGACCTGGTCAGCTCCGTTGACCTGCTAACGCAGGCATGACGTCATGCTGACGCAATATCTCATTTTCTGGTTTAAAATTAATCAGGAAATTCCAGAATATATTATAAACTTCAAAAATTCATAGAAATTCAACCGTAGCTCAGATTGAAATAATTTATATATGAAAAATTATCAGAAAAATTCAATCTATCCATCTGTACCATTTTCATGCATGACAAACTAACCTATACATGCTGTATATGTGAAAACACACTTATGGCTTATATAAAGAGCTTATTTGGAGATGCATTTGAATCTTTGGTTCAAATGGACTTCATGCAGTTGAATACTAGTTGCATTAGCTCAAACAGCATCACATCTTCATGCCATGTTCATGCATCAGATTGTTGCATATGCTTGTGTATTGATTGTTGGCACCGTTCCTTCTCGATAGGTCCTGCTCCGGAAGTGTTCGAGAGTACCTATCAGTGAAGCAGTGCCCCCCTGTTGAACTACCAGGCAAGCAACCCCCTTGTTCATTCCGATACAATCCCACTCTCTCGCTCCTGCTCTATTTTATTGCATTAGGACAACAACGATTCAACTGCTACTTTATGCTGCGGTAGTTGAACCCATTCCTCTGCATGACCTGTCATTGCCACAGTAAATAGTTGAAACCCACTAGCATGTGTAGGGGTTGATTGAGCCATGTTGTGTTCTTGCCATGCCATGCCTGCTATTGCTTAGAGTTGTGTCAGGTCTGATTCATCGGGAATGAATTGGAGTGGTACGATATGTTCTGGTACTGAGAGTTAAGCGTGTGAACACGATTTGGTAAAGGTAGCGGTGAGAGGCCATGTAGGAGTACATGGTGGGTTGTCTCACTGGAACCGTCCTTAAGCACCGAGTTCCGTGTATGTTGTCCAATGACTAGCTACTACCACACATTGGAATGCTTAAGTGCCCCTCTCGACTTATTAGCCAACTTGATCTCTGTCCAGTAGTCGCAAATAGTCTCTGGTGTTTGTAGGTAGTGCTATTTTTCTACCGAGTGGCACCCGGCAGGGTGGACTTGGGACAGACTAGGCACACGTTGCCCGGTGTACCGAGTGGCACCCGGATGGTGGGCTCGGGAACCCTGTACACATCGTTTGGGGCCATGAGCGAAACCTCGGCCGGATCTCCTTGAGGATGGAACCCGAATAGGCGATAAACCTGGACTAGAGTCTTGCGTGGTTAGTCAGGTCGTGGCCGACACCCTCGCCAGGCTTCCGCTTGAAGGTTGCCGAGATACATGACGTGTACATGGCGGTAAGTGGCGAGAGCGTGTGTGATGAAGTACACCCCTGCAGGGTTATCATGATCTATTCGAATAGCCGTGTCCTCGGTTATGGACTTCTTGGATGCTTACGTGGTACATAGACAACTTAAAGTGGATACTCTAAAATGCTCAAGACAAGTGTGAGTGCTATGGATGGCCTCCTCGTAGGGAGACAAGGATGAATCCTTAGTGGTGTATTGATGTGGTGATTAGTGGACTCGTGTGCGCTGCCTCATCTCAAAGAAGTTTCTCGTTGTCGTAGAACACGATAGCCACTGAGTCAAAGCTGGCTTGCTGCAACTAAACCCCACATTACCTTCTTGATACTAATGCATATATGATAGGATCTGATGTAAGTCTTGCTGAGTACCTTTGTACTCATGTTTGCTTTATTTATGTTTTGCAGATGAGACATCTGTCTTACTAGTAGTTCTGCTTGGACTTCGACGAGTAGCTTGTTACCTCAGCTACGATCTTGTACCCTTGGGAGGGTCTTGTAGATAGTCAGGCTTTCCAGCTCTTTTCTTTTGTAGTTGTCTGTACTCAGACATGTAATGCTTCCGTTGCCTGTATGCTCTGAATGATGGGTCATGTGACCCTGCTTGTATTTATGCTATGTGGCTCTTCTGAGCCTTTATCTGTATGAGTTTGCGTTATGTTGTGATGCCATGTTGTACAGCACATACTTGCATGTTATGCGTACGTGTAGCATGTATTGCTATGTGTGGGATCCGACAATCTGGTTGTTTATCCTTGGCAGCCTATCATATGGGGAAATGTAGTCTAGTGTTTTCTGAGCGATAGTAGTCTGCTACAGCCCGGTCCACCGGAGTCCTGCTAGCCCAGCACTACTGCTCGGAACACCTGACTGGCCGGCATGTGTTTCACTTCGTTCCTGTGTCTGTCCCTTCGGGGAAATGTCACGCGGTGACGACCGGAGTCCTGCCTAGCCTGCTACAGCCCGGGTTCCCCAGAGTCCTGTTAGCCCGGTGCTACAGCCCGGATTCACACGCTGCTGACCGACACGCTCGATGTGAATCATGTATGCCTGTTCCCATAGGTTAAGGCTGCTTTGGGTTCATGACTAGCCATGTCGGCCCGGGTTCTCTGTCATATGGATGCTAGCGACACAATCATATACGCGAGCCAAAAGACGCAAACGGTCCCGGGCCATGGTAAGGCGACACCCGTGGGGATACCATGCGTGAGGCCGCAAAATGATATGAGGTGTTACATGCTAGATTGGTGTGACTTAGAATCGGGGTCCCGACAGCCTTGGTATCAGAGCCTGACTGCCTGTAGGATTTCCAAGCCAACCTGGTTAAAGTTGAGTCTAGAAATTCTTTAGTTATGTAAGGGAATTGATTGTGGGAAGGAACGTAAGGCTCTTTTACTCCTTATACCTCATGGCCTTCTGATCTGAGTCGTCCTACCTTTCCTACGGGGTTAAGGAACTAGGCTTCCTCTTCTGTCTATCAGGATCACGTGTTACTACTCCGTAGTCTCTTAGGATTGGTTGATCAGAGCCATATCCCAGTTCGAGTACCTCTGGTGTAGCCTGTTTAGTAATATCTCAGACCCTTGAGTAATGATGTTGAGCATGGTGCTACCCCATCTTTTGCAGAATGTCTCATTTTGAGCAGTTTACTACCGTTATGCTGCTGGATTTGTCCTAGGAGTTCAAGAGATAGTATTTTTCTCGTACTATAATCTACATCCTCATGATGATGCTGAATCCATCCTTGTTTCCTTGGTTGGCTCTTCAGGATGTTGCCGGTTAACCGAAGTTCTGTTGTTCATATCCGGAACCACGGAGATGGTAGGGATGAGGATCCTCCTGACCAGTCTTCATTGGCAGAGTTCATGTTAGAGATGGAGAAGAACAAGCGAGAGTCTAACCGCTTGCTAGCACGTATTGAGGAGAACACCTCCCACCAGCACAAAGAGTTTGTGTCCATCCATGACTTCATCGGTCTGAAACCACCCACCTTCCATCATTCCATTGAGCCACTCGATGCAGATGACTGGCTCCGTAGTATTACACACAAGATGCGTTCTGCGAACGTAGCTGAAAGTGACAAGGTCACCTATGCTGCTTATCACCTGGAAGGTCCTGCCAGTATTTGGTGGCAGAACTACGAGGCTATGCTTCCAGCTGGCCAGATAATCACCTGGAGAGTTTTCACTGAGGCTTTCCGCGAGCATCACATTCCTCAGGCTCTCGTTGATCGCAAGAGAGAAGAGTTTTGTAGTTTCACCCAGAGTAAGATGGCTATTGATGCCTACAGTAGAGAATTTGAGAACCTCGCCCGCTATGCTACAGAAGAAGTGTCCACAGACACCAAGAAGCAGGCTAGGTTCCGGAAGGGTCTCAACCCCAAGTTGCGTCGTGATCTCCACCTGCACCATTGCAATACATTCCAGGCTCTTGTGAACAAGGCCATTAATGCGGAGACAGCTCAGCTCACTTACGAGGAGTCTCATAAGCACACCCGTGATTTGGTTTCTTCCTCCGGCTCTACCTTGCAGAAGCGCCGGTTTTGGGTTCCGAACTCCGCTCTTCCACCCGGTTACTCACCGAGGCCCTCTTATGTGGCACCTCACCCAGTTCAGTTACATGCTCCACCCAGGCCTATTGGTAGACCGCTTGTCAAGGCGGGCCCACGTCCTACTTCAGGGACTTGCTTCACATGCGGAGAGCCAGGACACTATGCACGTGATTGCTCTCAAACCAGCTATGCCCCACCCCAGCCTGAGAAGTCTGTTGGCCATGATAAGCCATCACGCAAGATGAGTAGTGTCAAGTCAGCTCCCACTGAACGTGGATGTGTGCATCACATCTCAGCTAAAGACACTCGTGATGATCCGGATGTCGTTCTTGGTACCCTCCTTGTCAATTGCCATCCAGCTTCGGTTTTGTTCGATACCGGAGCATCTCACTCCTTCATCTCTGAAGGCTATGCTCGTTTGCACGACATGTCATTTTGTGATATGCCAACTCCACTTGAAATCCAAACTCCAGGGTCTAGATGGCAGACTACCAGAATAAGCCATGGTAATGAAATCCTTGTTGACAGACTTGTATTCCTTGCATCACTTATAGCCCTCAAGTCTACAGATATTAACATCATCTTGGGTATGGACTGGATGAAAGCTCATCATGCCAAGATTGATTGTTACACAAGGTCTGTTCAGCTTACACACCCATCTGGCAAGATAGTCACCGTCTCCACTAGAGTTGCAAAGCATCAACTCTATTCTCTTAATGCCAACCCTCTTCCTGACCTAGAAGATATCTCGGTAGTCCGTGACTTTCCGGATGTCTTTCCAGAGGAACTGCCAGGTATTCCACCTGACAGAGATGTAGAATTTCTCATAGATCTTATCCCAGGAACCGCTCCAATCTCTAGGAGACCTTATAAGATGGCACCCTTAGAACTAGCTGAGCTTAAGAAACAACTCGATGAATCCTTGCAAAAGGGTTTCATCCGTCCCAGTTCTTCTCCCTGGGCTTGCCCCGTTCTCTTCGTCAAGAAGAAGGATGGTATGGACCGGATGGTTGTAGATTATCGTCCCGTTAATTTGGTCACGATAAAGAACAAGTATCCGCTCCCCAGGATCAACGACCTGTATGATCAACTCGCTGGATCCTCGGTCTTTTCCAAGATGGATTTGAGGTTAGGCTACCACCAAATCAAGATCAGAAATGGGGACATTCCTAAGACGGCTTTTGTCACTCGTTATGGTCAGTACGAGTACACCGTCATGTCCTTTAGTCTAACCAACGCTCCAGCTACTTTCTCTCGCTTGATGAACTCGATCTTCATGGAGTACCTAGATAAGTTCGTCGTGGTTTACCTCGATGATATCCTTATTTACTCGAAGAACGAGGAAGAGCATGCCGAACATCTTAGACTGGTGCTAGAAAAACTCAGAGAACACCGCCTTTACGCCAAGTTCTCCAAGTGCGAATTTTGGTTGCCAGAAGTGACCTATCTCGGCCACGTAATCTCTGGTAAGGGCATTGCTGTCAATCCCGAAAGAGTTCAGGCCGTTCTTGATTGGACTCCACCTGAAACGGTTAAGCAAGTTAGGAGTTTCCTTGGCCTAGCCAGTTATTGTCGCTGCTTCGTTGAGAACTTCTCCAAAGTGGCCAAACCTCTCACGGAACTTCTCAAGAAAGATAAAAAGTTTGAGTGGTCCCCACAGTGTGAGCACAGTTTTCAGGAACTGAAAAGACGCCTGACTTCTGCTCCCATACTTGTGCCACCGGACTTCACTAAAGACTTTGTTATCTACTGCGACGCCTCACGACAGGGACTAGGTTGCATTCTTATGCAAGATCGACATGTGATTGCCTATGCATCTCGACAGTTGCATCCACATGAGGAGAATTATCCTACCCATGATCTAGAGCTTGCAGCCGTAGTCTATGCACTTAAGACCTGGCGACATTACCTTATTGGTAAACGTTGCGAGATTTACACCGATCACCAGAGTCTCAAGTATATCTTCACCCAACCAGATTTGAACCTTAGGCAAAGACGTTGGTTGGAGTTGATCTCGGATTATGACTTAGGGATTACCTACACCCCAGGCAAGGGGAATGTTATGGCTGATGCGCTAAGTCGTAAGTCCTATTGCAACAATCTCATGTTGCAACAGGGCCAGCCACTTCTCCATGAGGAATTATGTAAGCTTAACCTTCACATTGCTCCTCACGGATTCCTTTCTACCTTGGTGGCGAAACCTACCCTTGAGGATCAGATCATTACTGATCAGAAGTTTGATAGGGGTGTTATCCACATCAAGAGAAACATTAAGAAGGGAGTTGGTGGATGTTTCTCCATAGATGGTCGCGGTGTTGTTTTCTTTGAGAGTCGCTTGGTGGTTCCCAAGAATCAACATCTTCGACAATTAATCCTTAAGGAGGCGCATGAATCTCCTCTCACGATTCATCCCGGTAGTACTAAGATGTATCAGGACCTACGCCAGAGGTTCTGGTAGACTAGGATGAAGAGAGAAATTGCTCAGTTTATTGCTAACTGTGACGTTTGTCGTCGCGTTAAGGCAGAGCATCAAAGACCTGCTGGCACCCTTCAACCTTTAGCTATTCTTGAGTGGAAATGGGATAAAGTTGGCATGGACTTCATCACCGGTTTTCCCAGGACCAAGAAAGGGAATAACGCTATCTTCGTAGTCATTGATCGTCTTTCCAAAGTGGCTCACTTCCTACCTGTTCGAGAGAGTATCACTGCTAGTCAGCTCGCTGACTTATATATTTCTCGAATAGTGTCACTTCATGGTGTTCCACTAGAGATCAATTCAGACCGTGGTAGTCTTTTCACTTCTCATTTCTGGGAGAGTTTCCAAACTGCCATGGGCACCCATCTTTCCTTCAGTACAGCTTTCCACCCTCAATCAAGTGGTCAGGTGGAAAGGGTCAACCAAATTCTTGAAGACATGCTTAGAGCTTGTGTTATCTCATTCGGTATGGATTGGGAGAAGTGTCTTCCTTTTGCCGAGTTTGCTTATAACAATAGCTATCAATCCAGCCTCAAGAAAGCTCCTTTTGAGGTTCTATATGGACGAAGATGTCGAACACCTTTGAATTGGTCAGAAACCAGTGAACGGAAATTCTTTGGACCGGATATGATCCAGGAGGCAAAAGAGCAAGTTCGCATCATTCGTGAGAATTTGAAAACAGCCCAATCTCGTCAAAAGAGCCAGTATGACCGTAGTCATAAGGAAGTGGCTTATGAAGTTGGCGATAAGGCTTATCTTCGGGTTACTCCTCTAAAGGGTACCCATCGATTTGGTATCAAGGGCAAGTTGGCTCCTCGTTACATTGGTCCCTTTCTCATTCTCGCGAAACGAGGAGAGGTTGCCTACCAGTTGGAACTACCACCACATCTTTCTCGAGTTCATGATGTCTTCCACGTCTCTCAACTCAGACGTTGCTTCTCGGATCCCATCCGCGAAGTGGGCCACGAAACGCTTGATCTCCAAGATAACCTCACCTATCGAGAGTACCTTGTATGCATCCTTGATCAAGCAGAGCGTGTCACCCGACGTCATAACATCAAGTTCCTCAAGGTTCAGTGGTCTCATCATTCTGAGAGAGAAGCCACTTGGGAGCGTGAAGATCGTCTTCGACTTGAGTACCCCGCTTTCTTCCCGCCGACTCCTGAATCTCGGGACGAGATTTCTTCGAGTGGGGGCGAGTTGTCTCATCCCTAGTTCTGGTATGACCTAGGCTAGCCCTTCATGCTTGCATCATGTTTAAACTCCATTTAAATTTGAAATGGGGATTTGTGAACCCTCAGAAATCATTTTTTGAAAATGACCCAGATAAAAAGTGCTCCAAAAGGGTCCAAGAAAATGTTCATGTCTCTCTCTGAAAATATTGGTGAGAGGTAAAATTCAAACCAATATTTTTAGGAGCTCATAGATATTTATTTTGGGCATTTGGATTTAATGAATAATTATTTGCTTTGGATATATATTTGTTATATATATAATATATGTCCAAAAATTATGTTAGTTGTTGAGGAGCTCTGGAATAATACCACTAGCTCCTGCAAAAATTGGCATAAGTAAATTAATTGATTTAGTATTTTTATTAAATCAAAACAAATGTCAGAAAAATAGAAAAGAAAAACAAAAATGGAAAAACCTACTTGGACCTTACCTGCGGCCAGCTCCTCTGCTGGCCCAGCACTGTGCGGCCTGGCCCGGCCCAACTGGCCAAGCCAGTCATCCTCCTCCTTGCCAGGAGGAGGCGAAGGAGGGCACGGCGAGCGCGCGAATGCACGCCACGCTCCTGCCCGCCTACCCCCCCCCCCCACTTCCCCTCGGTGCTGTCCACCCCAGAGAGCTCCACCGAGCCACCTAGCCTCTCCTCACTCTCTCCCGAGCTCTCTCCTCTCCTCTGCTCGTCTTCTCTCCCGCGCCCGAACGCCACCGCAGCACATCGCCGTGAGCCACCGCGACCATCGCCACCGCCTCGTCCCTTAATACTGTCCAGGAGCACCGCCACCCTCGACTACGCCTCCTCGTCGAGCTGGACGACGCCAGGAGCACTGCAGCATCGCCACCGCCATCATCCCCTTCGCCGGAGCCGCGGATCGCCGCCGCTAAATTCGTTGCCGACTGGTCCTCCCCGAGCTCACCGACGACGCCTTCAAGTTCGCTGTGAGCTCCCCTTTCCCCTCCCCCTAGCCCTGTAGCTCGAGCGCCCCCCTAGCCCTGTCGGCCACCTTGGCCGAGAGCTTCGCTCCGCCGTTCATGTCGATGGCGTGGCCACAGCTGCCATAGCTCGCAACCGAGCTCACCGCCGTTCTCAGTGCCCTCCTGCGCGTCGTTTGCACCCAATCGCAGCCCCCCTGGTGCCCCGTAGCGCTGAACCCGCTGTTCCCGTAGCTTCGGTCACCATGGATGACCTCGTCGCGGTCATCTCCGGCCACCCCGCCTCCTCCTACCTACCCCACTAGATGCGGGAGAGCACGGGCTACGCCGGGTGCTCCCAACCGTCGCCCCCGTGCCCTGCAGCGTGGACGCCGCCGCGTCCAGAGGTCGCCGCCGACGACCCTAGCCAGCCTGACGTGCGGGCCCGGCCTAACAGGTGATTAGCTTAAGGCTAATCCCTGTTTAACTAATCCCTGACGCTGACAGTGGGCCCTGGCATCCTAATCCTTTAATTAGATTAGTTTAATAACCCCCTGTCAACTAACCGGTCACTGACGTGTGGACCCCGCGTGTCAGGTTTGACCTGGTCAGCTCCGTTGACCTGCTGACGCAGGCATGACGTCATGCTGACGCAATATCTCATTTTCTGGTTTAAAATTAATCAGGAAATTACAGAATATATTATAAACTTCAAAAATTCATAGAAATTCAACCGTAGCTCAGATTGAAATAATTTATATATGAAAAATTATCAGAAAAATTCAATCTATCCATCTGTACCATTTTCATGCATGACAAACCAACCTATACATGTTGTATATGTGAAAACACACTTATGGCTTATATAAAGAGCTTATTTGGAGATGCATTTGAATCTTTGGTTCAAATGGACTTCATGCAGTTGAATACTAGTTGCATTAGCTCAAACAGCATCACATCTTCATGCCATGTTCATGCATCAGATTGTTGCATATGCTTGTGTATTGATTGTTGGCACCGTTCCTTCTCGATAGGTCCTGCTCCGGAAGTGTTTGAGAGTACCTATCAGTGAAGCAGTGCCCCCCTGTTGAACTACCAGGCAAGCAACCCCCCTTGTTCATTCCGATACAATCCCACTCTCTCGCTCCTGCTCTCTTTTATTGCATTAGGACAACAACGATTCAACTACTACTTTATGCTGCGGTAGTTGAACCCATTCCTCTGCATGACCTGTCATTGCCACAGTAAATAGTTGAAACCCACTAGCATGTGTAGGGGTTGATTGAGCCATGTTGTGTTCTTGCCATGCCATGCCTGCTATTGCTTAGAGTTGTGTCAGGTCTGATTCATCGGGAATGAATTGGAGTGGTACGATATGTTCTGGTACTGAGAGTTAAGCGTGTGAACACGATTTGGTAAAGGTAGCGGTGAGAGGCCATGTAGGAGTACATGGTGGGTTGTCTCACTGGAACCGTCCTTAAGCACCGAGTTCCGTGTATGTTGTCCAATGACTAGCTACTACCACACATTGGAATGCTTAAGTGCCCCTCTCGACTTATTAGCCAACTTGATCTCTGTCCAGGAGTCGCAAATAGTCTCTGGTGTTTGTAGGTAGTGCTATTTTTCTACCGAGTGGCACCCGGCAGGGTGGACTTGGGACAGACTAGGCACACATGGCCCGGTGTACCGAGTGGCACCCGGATGGTGGGCTCGGGAACCCTGTACACATCGTTTGGGGCCGTGAGCGAAACCTCGGCCGGATCTCCTTGAGGATGGAACCCGAATAGGCGATAAACCTGGACTAGAGTCTTGCGTGGTTAGTCAGGTCGTGGCCGACACCCTCGCCAGGCTTCCGCTTGAAGGTTGACGAGATACATGACGTGTACATGGCGGTAAGTGGCGAGAGCGTGTGTGATGAAGTACACCCCTGCAGGGTTATCATGATCTATTCGAATAGCCGTGTCCTCGGTTATGGACTTCTTGGATGCTTACGTGGTACATAGACAACTTAAAGTGGATACTCTAAAATGCTCAAGACAAGTGTGAGTGCTATGGATGGCCTCCTCATAGGGAGACGAGGATGAATCCTTAGTGGTGTATTGATGTGGTGATTAGTGGACTCGTGTGCGCTGCCTCATCTCAAAGAAGTTTCTTGTTGTCGTAGAACAGGATAGCCACTGAGTCAAAGCTGGCTTGCTGCAACTAAACCCCACATTACCTTCTTGATACTAATGCATATATGATAGGATCTGATGTAAGTCTTGCTGAGTACCTTTGTACTCACGTTTGCTTTATTTATGTTTTGCAGATGAGACATCTGTCTTACTAGTAGTTCCGCTTGGACTTCGACGAGTAGCTTGTTACCTCAGCTACGATCTTGTACCCTTGGGAGGGTCTTGTAGATAGTCAGGCTTTCCAGCTCTTTTCTTTTGTAGTTGTCTGTACTCAGACATGTAATGCTTCCGTTGCCTGTATGCTCTGAATGATGGGTCATGTGACCCTGCTTGTATTTATGCTATGTGGCTCTTCTGAGCCTTTATCTGTATGAGTTTGCGTTATATTGTGATGCCATGTTGTACAGCACATACTTGCATGTTATGCGTACGTGTAGCGTGTATTGCTATGTGTGGGATCCGACAATCTGGTTGTTTATCCTTGGCAGCCTATCATATGGGGAAATGTAGTCTAGTGTTTTCTGAGCGATAGTAGTCCGCTACAGCCCGGTCCACCGGAGTCCTGCTAGCCCAGCACTACTGCTCGGAACACCTGACTGGCCGGCATGTGTTTCACTTTGTTCCTGTGTGTGTCCCTTCGGGGAAATGTCACGCGGTGACGACCGGAGTCCTGCCTAGCCTGCTACAGCCCGGGTTCCCCGGAGTCCTGTTAGCCCGGTGCTACAGCCCGGATTCACACGCTGCTGACCGACACGCTCGATGTGAATCATGTATGCCTGTTCCCATAGGTTAGGGCCGCTTTGGGTTCACGACTAGCCATGTCGGCCCGGGTTCTCTGTCATATGGATGCTAGCGACACAATCATATACGCGAGCCAAAAGACGCAAACGGTCCCGGGCCATGGTAAGGCGACACCTATGGGGATACCGTGCGTGAGGCCGCAAAGTGATATGAGGTGTTACATGCTAGATTGGTGTGACTTAGAATCGGGGTCCCGACACGCAATTATCTGGAAGATTAACTCCCAATTGAATCAAGTGATTATTATACCCAGACATTTTGAGTATATGCTCACTAACAGAACTATTCTCCTCCATCTTGCAGCTATAGAACTTATTGGAGACTTCATATCTCTCAATCCGGGCATTTGCTTGAAATATTAACTTCAAATCTTGGAACATCTCATATGCTCCATGACGTTCAAAACGCCGTTGAAGTCCCGATTCTAAGCCGTAAAGCATGGCACACTGAACTATCGAGTAGTCATCAGCTTTGCTCTGCCAGACGTTCATAACATCTGGTGTTGCTCCAACAGCAGGCCTGGCACCCAGCGGTGCTTCCAGGACGTAATTCTTCTGTGCAGCAATGAGGATAATCCTCAAGTTACGGACCCAGTCCGTGTAATTGCTACCATCACCTTTCAACTTTGCTTTCTCAAGGAACGCATTAAAATTCAATGGAACAACAGCACGGGCCATCTATCTACAATCAAACATAAACAAGCAAGATACTATCAGGTACTAAGTTCATGATAAATTTAGGTTCAATTAATCATATTACTTAAGAACTCCCACTTAGATAGACATCCCTCTAATCCTCTAAGTGATTACGTGATCCAAATCAACTAAACCATGTCCGATCATCACGTGAGATGGAGTAGTTTCATTGGTGAACATCACTATGTTGATCATATCTACTATATGATTCACGCTCGACCTTTCGGTCTCCGTGTTCCGAGGCCATATCTGTATATGCTTGGCTCGTCAAGTATAACCTGAGTATTCCGCGTGTGCAACTGTTTTGCACCCGTTGTATTTGAACGTAGAGCCTATCACACCCGATCATCACGTGGTGTCTTAGCATGAAGAACTTTCGCAACGGTGCATACTCAGGGAGAACACTTCTTGATAATTGGTGAGAGATCATCTTAAAATGCTACCGTCAATCAAAGCAAGATAAGATGCATAAAAGATAAACATCACATGCAATCAATATAAGTGATATGATATGGCCATCATCTTGTGCTTGTGATCTCCATCTTCGAAGCACCGTCGTGATCACCATCGTTACCGGCGCGACACCTTGATCATCATCGTAGCATCGTTGTCGTCTCGCCAATCTTATGCTTCCATGACTATCGCTACCGTTTAGTGATAAAGTAAAGCATTACAGCGCAATTGCATTGCATACAATAAAGCGACAACCATATGGCTCCTGCCAGTTGCCGATAACTCGGTTACAAAACATGATCATCTCATACAATAAAATTTAGCATCATGTTTTGACCATATCACATCACAACATGCCCTGCAAAAACAAGTTAGACGTCCTCTACTTTGTTGTTGCAAGTTTTACGTGGCTGCTACGGGCTTAAGCAAGAACCAATCTTACCTACGCATCAAAACCACAACGATAGTTTGTCAAGTTGGTGCTGTTTTAACCTTCGCAAGGACCGGGCGTAGCCACACTCGGTTCAACTAAAGTTGGAGAAACTGTCACCCGCTAGCCACCTATGTGCAAAGCACATCGGGAGAAACCGGTCTCGCGTAAGCGTACGCGTAATGTCGGTCCGGGCCGCTTCGTCCAACAATACCGCCGAACCAAAGTATGACATGCTGGTAAGCAGTATGACTTATATCGCCCACAACTCACTTGTGTTCTACTCGTGCATATAACATCAACACATAAAACCTAGGCTTTGATACCACTGTTGGGGAACGTAGTAATTTCAAAAATTTCCTACGCACACGCAAGATCATGGTGATGCATAGCAATGAGAGGGGAGAGTGTGATCTACGTACCCTTGTAGATCGACAGAGGAAGCGTTAGCACAACGCGGTTGATGTAGTCGTACGTCTTCATGGCCCAACTAATCAAGCACCGAAACTACGGCACCTCCGAGTTCTAGCACACGTTCAGCTCGATGACGATCCCCGGACTCCGATCCAGCAAAGTGTCGGGGAAGAGTTCCGTCAGCACGACGGCGTGGTGATGATCTTGATGTTCTACTGTCGCAGGGCTTCGCCCAAGCACCGCTACAATATTATTGAGGATTATGGTGGAAGGGGGCACCGCACACGGCTAAGAATATCATCACGAGGATCAACTTGTGTGTCTAGGGGTGCCCCTACCCCCGTATATAAAGGATCAAGGGGGGTGGCCGGCCAGGAGGAGGGCGCGCCAGGAGGATTCCTACTCCCACCAGGAGTAGGATTCCCCCCCCCCTTCCTAGTTGGAATAGGATTCGGGAGGGGGAAAAGGAGAGAGAGAAGGAAGGGGGCGCCGCCCCCCTTTCCTTGTCCTATTCGGACTAGGGGGGAGGGGCGCGCGGCCCAGCCCTGGCCACCTCTCCTCTCTTCCACTAAAGCCCACTAAGGCCCATATACCTCCCGGGAGGTTCCGCTAACCTCCCGGTACTCCGGTAAAATCCCGATTTCACTCGGAACACTTCCGATATCCAAATATAGGCTTCCAATATATCAATCTTTATGTCTCGACCATTTCGAGACTCCTCGTCATGTCCATGATCACATCCGGTACTCCGAACAAACTTAAGTACATCAAAATGCATAAACTCATAATATAACTGTCATCGAAACCTTAAGCGTGCGGACCCTACGGGTTCGAGAACAATGTAGACATGACCGAGACACGTCTCCGGTCAATAACCAATAGCGGAACCTGGATGCTCATATTGGCTCCTACATATTCTACGAAGATCTTTATCGGTCAGACCGCATAACAACATATGTTGTTCCCTTTGTCATCGGTATGTTACTTGCCCGAGATTCGATCGTCGGTATCTCAATACCTAGTTCAATCTCGTTACCGGCAAGTCTCTTTACTCGTTTCGTAATACATCATCTCGCAACTAACTCATTAGTTGTAATGCTTGCAAGGCTTATGTGATGTGCATTACCGAGAGGGCCCAGGGATACCTCTCTGACAATCGGAGTGACAAATCCTAATCTCGAAATACGCCAACCCAACATTTACCTTTGGAGACACCTGTAGAGCTCCTTTATAATCACCCAGTTACGTTGTGACGTCTGGTAGCACACAAAGTGTTCCTCCGGTAAACGGGAGTTGCATAATCTCATAGTCACAGGAACATGTATAAGTCATGAAGAAAGCAATAGTAACATCCTAAATGATCGGGTGCTAAGCTAATGGAATGGGTCATGTCAATCACATCATTCTCCTAATGATGTGATCCCATTAATCAAATGACAACACATGTCTATGGTTAGGAAACATAACCATCTTCGATTAATGAGCTAGTCAAGTAGAGGCATACTAGTGACATTTGGTTTGTCTATGTATTCACACAAGTATTATGTTTTCGGATAATACAATTCTAGCATGAATAATCAACATTTATCATGATATAAGGAAATAAAATAATAACATTATTATTGCCTCTAGGGCATATTTCCTTCAGTTAGAAGCAACGAGTTCTTAGAAGTAGCGCTCTTTGTTCAAGGGCATATAGCTATTAGCAGTAGCGCATGTTGGAAACCGACACTACTGCTATCCCTAGAAAGCAGTAGCGCGGGTCAAACCGTACTACTGATAAGCGTTAGTTGTAGCGTCATATCAGTAGCACGGCCACCCGCACTACTGCTAAGCATTTAACCCGCGCTAGTGCTAGGCTTTTCCCTAGTAGTGTGTGCAGAACTCGGAGGTGTCATACGTTCGCTACTTGATCGGTCAGTGTTGGGGAACACAGTAATTTCAAAAAAATCCTACACACACGCAAGATCAATCTAGGTGATGTATAGCAACGAGAGGGGAAGAGTATGTCTGTGCTACCTCTTGAGCACTTGTGTTGGTTTTCCCTTGAAGAGGAAAGGGTGGTGCAGAAAAGTAGCGTAAGTATTTCCCTCAGTTTTTGAGAACCAAGGTATCAATCCAGTAGGAGGCTACGCGCGAGTCCCTCGCACCTACACAAAACAAATAAATCCTCGCAACCAACGCGATAAGGGGTTGTCAATCCCTACACGGTCACTTACGAGAGTGAGATCTGATAGATATGATAAGATAATATTTTTGGTATTTTTATGATAAAGATGCAAAGTAAAATAAAAGCAATAAAAATAACTAAGTGTTGGAAGATTAATATGATGAAGATAGACCTGGGGGCCATAGGTTTCACTAGTGGCTTCTCTCAAGAGCATAAGTATTTTACAGTGGGTGAACAAATTACTGTTGAGCAATTGACAGAATTGAGCACAGTTATGAGAATATCTAGGTATGATCATGTATATAGGCATCACGTCCAAGACAAGTAGACCGACTCCTGCCTGCATCTACTACTATTACTCCACACATCGACCGCTATCCAGCATGCATCTAGAGTATTAAGTTCATAAGAACAGAGTAACGCCTTAAGCAAGATGAATGATGTAGAGGGATAAATTCATGAAATATGATAAAAAAAACCATCTTGTTATCCTCGATGGCAACAATACAATACGTGCCTTGCTGCCCCTACTTTCACTAGGAAAGGACACCGCAAGATTGAACCAAAAGCTAAGCACTTCTCCCATTGCAAGAAAGATCAATCTAGTAGGCCAAACCAAACTGATAATTCGAAGAGACTTGCAAAGATAACCAATCATACATAAAAGAATTCGGAGAAGATTCAAATATTGTTCATAGATAAACTTGATCATAAACCCACAATTCATCGGTCTCAACAAACACACCACAAAAGAAGATTATATCGAATAGATCTCCACAAGAGAGGGGGAGAACTTTGTATTGAGATCCAAAAAGAGAGAAGAATCCATCTAGCTAATAACTATGGACCCGAAGGTCTGAGGACAACTACTCACACTTCATCGGAGAGGCTATGGTGTTGATGTAGAAGCCCTCCGTGATCGATGCCCCCTCAGGCGGAGCTCCGGAACAGGCCCCAAGATGGGATCTCGTGGATACAAAAAGTTACGGCGGTGGAATTAGGGTTTTGGCTCCGTGTCTGATCGTTTGGGGGTACGTAGGTATATATAGGAGGAAGAAGTACGTCGGTGGAGCAACAGGGGCCCCATGAGGGTGGAGGGCGCACCTGGGGGGGGTAGGCGCGCCCCCCTACCTCGTGGCCTCTCTGTTGGTTGCTTGACGTAGGGTCCAAGTCTCCTGGATCATGTTCGGTGAGAAAATCATGTTCCCGAAGGTTTCATTCCGTTTGGACTTCGTTTGATATTCCTTTTCTTCAAAACCCTAAAATAGGCAAAAACAGCAATTCTAGGCTGGGCCTCCGGTTAATAGGTTAGTCCCAAAAATAATATAAAAGTGGATAATAAAGCCCAATAATGTCCAAAACAGTAGATAATATAGCATGGAGCAATAAAAAATTATAGATACGTTGGAGACGTATCAAGCATCCCCGAGCTTAATTCATGCTTGTCCTTGAGTAGGTAAATGAGAAAAATAGAATTTTTGATGTGGAATGCTACTTGGCATAATTTCAATGTAATTCTTCTTAATTGTGGCATGAATATTCAGATCCGAATGATTCAAGATAAAAGTTTAATATTGACATAGAAATAATAATACTTCAAGCATACTAACTAAGCAATCATGTCTCTTCAAAATAACATGGCCAAAGAAAGTTATCCCTACAAAATCATATAGTCTGGCTATGCTCTATCTTCACCACACAAAGTATTTAAATCATGCACAACCCCGATGACAGGCCAAGCAATTGTTTCATACTTTTGACATTCTCAAAACTTTTTCAATCTTCGCGCAATACATGAGCGTGAGCCATGGACATAGCACTTTAGGTGGAATAGAATGGTGGTTGTCACTACAAAAAAATACACTTCCGTGATGATACGTGTTTGTCACAGTAGTTCGCGTTTTTTGTCATGCGTGTACATCCATGAAAAATTTATGAAAGAATCAAGATAGTCATACCTGTGCTGTCGTAGAAGTGTTCCATGACATTACCAAAATTATCATCACGGAAGTGTCCACTTCCATGACGATAAATCGCGCGTCACAGAAGTGCTTTCGTCAAGGGTGACCGACACGTGGCATCCACCGTAACGAAACGCTGTTAAGCTATCGGGTCGGGTTTTGGATCCGATAACCCATTAACAGCCCCGACCAATGGGGATTTTCCACATGTAAAATCATCATTGGCTGGAGGAGACACGTGTCAGGTCCGCGTTGGCACAGGTGTCACTCATCCAATGGGCGAGACACGCCTATGATATGTTGACACGTGGACCGGCCCATCAAGTTTAAATGGGCCGGCCCAACTGAAGGCCCACAAGATTTTGCGGACCATAATGGACCGGCCCAGCTAAAGGCCCATGAGATTTTGCGGATCATAATGGGCTGGCCCAGCTAAAGGCCCACAAGATTTTGCGGGGCATAATGGGCCGGCCCAGGTAAAGTCCCACAAGATTTTTGTGTGCCATAATGGGCCAGCCCAGGTAAAGGCCCACAAGATTCTTGCGGATCATAATGGGCCGGCCCAGCTAAAGGCCCACGAGATTTCGCCGACATTAATGGGTCGGCCCAGCTGTAGGCCCACAAGATTTTGAGGACCCTAGTAGGCCGGCCCATTAACTGGCTGCCATGTTTTGGGCCAAATGTTGGCCCATATTTGATCCGGTCCATTAATGGCCTGCCACACTCCGGGCCTAATAGTGGCCCATATGAGATCCGGCCCGTTAAAAGCCTACCATGTTCTGGGCCAAATTACGGCCTAGATCAGCTCCGGCCCTTTAAGAGGCTTTGGGCTCAATCATGGCCCATATCAGATTTGGCCCGTCAACTGGACACTATGCTTTTGGGCCCACTTGCTAAAGGCCCACTTAGTAATTCGGCCTGATATTAGTTTTGGCATGTTAAGGGCTCGTTTAACATTTCAGCCCTATATTAATTTCGGCATGTTAAAAGCCCGTCATATAGTTGGGCCTAACTACGGCCCGGTTTGCATTCGGCCTGCTCACAGCCGATATCTGATTGGGCCAAACAAGGACCGAGACAATTTTGGCCTGTTAAAAGCCCGTGATTTGATTCGCACAATCATGGGTCGGGGTTCATTTCGGGCTGCTACCGGCCCGTGAGCTGTTCGGCACGTTTCAGGCCCGCTAAAAATCTGGCCCGTTAGAGTCGAATGTTTCGGTCCGGTCGACTACATCTGATTTTTTTTTCAGATAGCGAATGATGGCAGTAACTAGTAGGAATTAAGAACAAACCTACTCTATACAATAAAGAAATTACAGCATAGTAACTAAGAATAAACCTACACTATACAATAAAGGATTTAAGGTATATTACATCCACTGGGCATCAAAGTTCGCCACCAGTGATCATAAAGCGCAACGAAGAAGCAGATTACAAAAACTAGGCACCATTGCAGCGTAACAAAATAATACTGAACCGAGACCACTCCCAAGACAGTTCAAGAAAGGTTGGCCTTGTGGGGGAACTGCTGCGCAAGCTGCTAAGCAAGGTTGTGAGACTGGCCTAGCATGTCGGTCATAGCTTCCAGGTGTAGTTGTTTAGCGATGAGGTTCTGATTGGTGTTCTCCGCAATCTTTCTTAGAGATAGGACTTCAAGTCGAAGTTGAGTTGCAGAATGCCTTTCTGCTAGAACTTGGGACATAAGAAGTCGAACTGATTCAGACAACGAATTCTGTGAGCTTGTGTGACTGTTAGTCTCAAGTAACTTGAACACTGCATCAAGACAAGACTTTGGGGTTGTCTCGCTATATTCAAGATGTTTTGCCTTCTTTGCTGCAATATATGTTGGGTTTGTCTCACAGCCTTCAGCAGACTTGTGCATGCCATCAGGCATATCACCCTGAAACAAAGCAGAGAGATGACAGGTTTTGCACACGTATAAACAAAGATGATAACTGTTCTGTCAATTCTATCCAATTTCAAATTAGAAAATAAAGAGTAAGTTCAAAATATCAATAGCATAATTTGGCATTGTTCATAATGCGGGGAGCTTCACCACACTACTGGATTACCATGTCAACATAACAAGCATAGATGAAGGCCAAAGAAAATCATTGTATCTATTTTGGATAATGTGCATGGCATGTTGTTCATATCATCAGCCACATCAGTAAGATAAAACAGGAGATGACAAGGTGCAAACGTGGGCTGCTTCACCACACACTGGATTATAGATCCACAAAAACAAGCATACATATAGGGAGTATTAAGTAATGTGCATGGTATGAATAAGGAATTTGGTTTTACAAGTAAAACTTAGAACTTACGGTTCTTACGAACATGCATTTTGGTAGAAACAGCAAATTAAACAGCTATAAACGATAGGGAGTATGAGCAAATTAAACAGCAGTTGAGGATAAAGGCTTTAGAAGAACTGACTTACATTAACAGTTAACACCGGCTTTATAATGCCCTTCTCCATGTCAAGGGAAGGATAACTCAAGAATTTTAGCACAGAATCTGATTCATAAGCATTGCCTGTACTCTACATTTTGTAGAGAGTAATTATAGATATGATAATACTGGAAGGGATAGAGGATAATGAAGATAAGATGCAGATTGATGCTACATAATCTACTGCCAATCCCTGGAAGTACAAGCGTTACTGGACAAAATGTACTGACAAGAGCAATGGGCTAGACTTCTGCACTGGCATTGTCTATGTATTCTACTTGTTGGTAAGATTAAATATAGATCTAATCTTTTTTAGTAAATGGTGGGCGAGGGAGATAAGATGCAGAATGCTACAAAATGAACCAATCCCTCTTCCCATAATACAAGAGTGTTTTGAACACTGGTGTACTGTACAAAACGTTCTTATATTATGGGACGGAGGGAGTAGCTGTTAATGTAAGTACAGTGATAGACCACGTTCAGTCCTTACAAGAGGACTGCAGAGCTAAACCTCTTCAAAAGCATTGGGTTGATTCTAAATTTATGTAAGAGTCCATTCGGATCTTATAATGTCCACCAAATGGATGATTACGAGGCTAACATGTGCAGTGATGCTACATAATCAAACAGCTATGAAAGTAAGTATGGTCATACAGGGCAAGAGGTACTCACAAGAGCAATGCAGTGTGCAGTATAGTTGCGAGATTCTGTGGTCCCTTGAGAACGAATGTTCTTCTGCTAACAGTTTTCGTACAAGTGAGACATTAAGGCAAATGTAGAAATGTAGTTCAAATTGTGATGTGATATCATAGACAGTACCTTACGCTGCAGCCGAGACCAATGTGTAACAAGATTATTCCAGTCACCATCGAATAAATGTAGCACCGGAGACTTTACAAAAATTTCGTTCAGAGGCTTGCCATCGAAGTGCGCTTGCCTCAGGTAGGAACGATACTTAATCAACGAGTGCTTGAAAAGCGCAACCAACCCTTTCTCATCACAATCCATTTTGCTCCTCGCATATTTAAAAGAATGAAATCTTGTGTCTTCTGTCAGCAGAAACATATGCAGTAATGACCATGAATAACATTAGTACATTACTTACGCGTAAGTTGCGGAGGAAGACTGGAAATTGTTCTGTGTTTGTGGTATAATCTTTCCATGAAGGAAAGATGCGCACAAAGTTCCTGACAACAACATAAGCTTTGTCTTCTAAACTGGGAAGAAATGGAACATGGGTCCTATTTTCTGCAATTGGGGCTCTCTCTGGTTCGAAAAGGGATTTGGCCACTGGATTTGGTGTACTCTTTGCTGGAATGGGGGTTTTGCGTCGTACAACTGGTGCTATGTCAACTGGCATAATCATACTGTTTGCTACAGTTGGGGTCTGCTGAGTTGGGGCATTAGAAATGACCAGTGTAGTAGGGCTAGAGTCTGCTAGAGTTGGGGTATTTTGTGGGTCAGGTGATATTGCAACTACACCTAATGGGCTATTTGATTTATCAGGTGCCACTACCTTTTCCAAATACTTTGCTTGTGCTCCTCCGCGATCAGCAATCACCCTCTTCCTTTTGAACGTCTGATACACAAGAACAACATTTGAATGGATAAATATGGTATGATGACAGATGGAATATGTACTGAAAATGGATAGGCAGGGCGTATTCACATACACGATGTGTAAACTAAGTTAATGGCAGTTCAACAAAGTAGAAGCAATGCAAAGCATCAGTTGCAAGATATGTGCGAGCAATGTAACCTTGGAAAGTTAGAGCAAGTACCTTGATGTGTGAATAAGATAGGGCATCTTCCTCTGACTCCTCCACTAGGGAGCTACATTGACTTAGGTCTCCCTCTAGCTCAAAATCACTATTAGGATCATATTCTGAGCATGAATCTGTAGGTGGAGAGCGTTTGCATTGCATTGCATCCAGACTTGATTTCAGTCCCTTAATGCCAAGTTTGACAGCCATGGCATTGTTCTGCTTTATTCTTTTCATGCACGCAAACTCATAATCATTATGATGTTGTTCAGAATCTGAGATTCATGAAAACATAAAAAGTAGTGTAGGTACTAAAGATTACCGAAATACATCTGAACCATTAAGTGTAGGTAGCACTGAGCACACAACAAACCCTAATGACAGTCCTGCCTAATATCACCTGATAAAAGGGGGGGAAACTCTAAGCATGTTTTTTAGCAAAAGAGGGTTTCCCCTCCGATTTCTATTAAAGAAACAACCACGAAACCAACATGATCAATTAAACCCTAAGCATGATCAATTAAATCGTATTATGGCTGTGCCATGGCAGATTTGAAGCTGCAAACCGGAGAAATGATATTTAGCATCCATTGTTTGCTTCGAACTAAGAACTAAATTCTAAGAGCTGAAAAGAAAGTAGAGTAACCAAGTTAAGATCTATTTTCTGGTTGAGATCAAAAAGTTGAGGAGATATGAAGTACCACCTCTCTTGCGACGCCGTGTAGGCATCGGGGGTGCGATGGCTGTCAGTGGCATTGAAGCAGATCTGCGATGGTAGACGGGTGCATCGGGGGATAAGTCCCGTTGCGGTGGAAGAGAAGGTCGTGTGAGCGGCCCCAGCAAAGAGGACGACGGCGCCGATGAAGCTAGAGGACACGATGCAAGGCTATTGGTCCGTCACCGTGGATGAGAAACGTCCATCTCTAGCAACGGACGACGCGCTCTTGGTAGGCGCTCCGGCATGGTGGAGGACGGTGGCGATGGATGTGGTGGAGGACGGCGGTGATCGATGGGGTGGCAGACGGAGGCTGGTGTGGGGATGGGGTGTTCTAGTGCGGACGGTGTATGAATGGGAAAATGGAGGGAGAGGTATGGGGAACCATGTTTTGGGACGCGCCTGTCAGAAATATGGGAAAGTTACGAACTTAGCCCCCATTTAAAATTTGGACATCTCGTCGGTTGGGGATAGGACGGTAATCTCACATCTCGCAAATCTTTGCCCAGAGCGATTTCGGGCGAGGAGAGGGTGGTTGGCGCCCACGGTGTATGAACGGGGCTGACAGGTAGGGCAGTTGTGTCACGTCTGAGTGAAGTTACAAACCTTCCCCTATTGAAAATATTTGCCTACATCGATTTCGGCCGAGTCGAGTTTGTTTTGCCGCCCACCATGCATGAATGGGGAATGGAGGGAGAAACAGAGGTCTTTCGGACGAGCTTGAATCAAATGAGTTTTGCCGCCCATGTTTGACGCCCACCATGTCGGAATGGGCTCAGAGGCGGTCGTGTCACGTCTAATTGAAGTTACTGTCGGCGTTCTGGGAACGGGGGTCCCCAGACTTGCCTGCCTGCGGCCTGCGGCATGGCTCGAATGGGGGCCCAACACGGCCCATCTTCATCAAGCACAAGACTCAAGACCCTCGCGAGGGGCCAAGCCTCGCGAGGCGGACGACACGGCGCATCCTCAGGCGCAGCCTCCTTAGGCTGGCCCTCGAGGAGACGGAGATATCAAGGCGGGGTGTCTCGTGAGGCGCCCGTGACGCAAGACATGACGATCGAGGGCACCAGGCGGGCGCCAGCGCGCGCAGCGTCCTTCTTTTCCTCTTTGGTGCAAAGGGGGCAAGCGCAGCCGCGGAGTACCGAGGCATCAGGCAAAGGTTGTCGTTTCGATGCAACGAGACCAGGACCAAGCGGACTATGAGACGGAGGTCACCATGGAGCCCAGTACGGCGTCATCACCAGAGCCTTTCGAAGGCGAAGACCACCTTTTGTCAGGATAGATGTACCCGCTGTCCCCCTTCAAATTAGCCCGCCATTGTTGGCTCCCTTCCCGCTCAATATTTGGGAAGAGGACCAGGGCCTCTATAAATAGGGACCGGCCGCCCACATAGCAAGGGGTTCGATCAATTGGTAGGTCAGGGTCCGGTTTTGATGAGAAGGCACACAGAGTAGAGAAAGAGAGAGAGAGAGAGAGAGAGAGAGAGAGAGAGAGAGAGAGAGAGAGAGAGAGAGGTGACCGAACTCCTCCCAGCAGTTCATCACCCCAGCCAAGAACAGACCCTCGCGAGGCTGTTCTTCCTTGTATTGTTCTTCATCACCAGCCCCAGGAGGCAATCCATCCACCACACACTGGAGTAGGGTATTACACCACAATGGTGGCCCGAACTAGTATAAATCTTGTGCCTCTTGTGTGATTCTTTTAGTAGTTTAGATCCTTGCGAGGCGGAGAGGTTGAGGACGTGATTTCCGCGCGCACCCCAGTGTTCGAACCTTAAGGGTCTGCCGGAACCCGAAATCTAACATTTGGCGCGCCAGGTAGGGGTGTGCCGGAATCTGTCTTCCACCACTCCGTTCTCCTCGGACCGTCGCATCCATGTCCCACGCTCGTCGGGCCCGCACCGAGCGCCGGGCCGCCATCGCTTCTCGTGTCGCCCAGACGGCCCCTGTCGGTGGGCGTCCTCGTCGTTCCCCGTCGCCCGCCGTCAACGCAGCCACCGGCCCGGCGGGGGGCGAGCAGCAGGCATCATCTCAGCACCCGTCCGTGCAGCAAGACGGCCGCACCGCTACTCCATCACTCGCTCCGGTCGGTTCTTCGTCCCGCGCGCTCCGCGCACCCTTGGAGGCTCGAGCTGTGCTCCTCGCGGCAAACGAGCTCCTACGCTACCGCCCCGTCGACGACGTCTATGAAGAGTGGCTCGACCGCGTCGCTGAGCTTGTCCGCGCTGCAGGGGGCTCTTCCGCGCCGTCCGTCCCTCTGCGCCACACTCCGCCCCACGCGGGCAACGAAGCTCCAGAGGCGCACCAGCCGCCTCCCCTCCAAGAAGATGCCATGGCTCCAAGGCGCTTGGCCCCAGGGCGGAACCCGCTCCATCAGGCGCCAGCGCAGCAAGAGCGGAGCTGCCAAGAAGTTCCTCGCCCGCAAGGGGCTGCCAGGGCACTCCCTGCTCCGGCGCGCCGCGACCCTGCTCCAGCTCCGGCGCGCCAAGACCCCGCCCTGCTCCTAGCTGTAGTGCGTGGGGACCCTCAAGACCAAGCTCTCCACCAACCGAGGCCTTTTGTGGCCACCGCGGGCTGCCACGCCTACACCACTGAGCTGCGCAGCGTCGCATGGCCCGGCAAGTTTAAGCCTGACCTGCCTCCTCGCTACGATGGCACAACCGATCCCGCAGAGTTCCTCCAGCTCTATGAGCTGGGCATCGAGGCTGCCGGCGGGGATGAAAAGGTCATGGCGAACTGGTTCCCCATGGCGCTCAAGGAAGGAGCTCGAACCTGGCTCCTGAATCTGGCTCCAGGCACGATCTCCTCCTGGGACCATATGCGCGCCTGCTTCATCGCCAACTTCGAAGGGACTCGCGACCGGCCACCCGCCATGAGCGACATGCGCCGCATCAAGCAACAACCCGGAAAGACCCTGCAAAAATACATCCAGCGCTTCAACAGCGCGCGCCTCAAGATCCCCAAGGTGTCTGAGGAGGCCATCATCTCGGCCTTCTCCGACAGCGTGCGCGACGTCAAGATGAAGGAGGAGCTGGCGATGCATGAAGACCTCTGCACCTCCCTGGAGCTGTTCAACTTGGCGAACAAGTGCGCCAGGGCTGAGGAAGGACGTCTCTCCCTCCTCGAGCTGCCTGCCGCGGACCCAGAAGAGAAGAAGCCCAAAGCCAAGGACGTGAAGCGCAAGGGGGCTGCCGTACTCGCGGCAGAACCAGACACAAAGCGGGGCAAGGATCTGCCCGAACCCTCCAGAGGCGGCCGGTACTGTGTGTACCATGACCTCCACACCCACAACACCAACGAATGTCAAGAACTCCGCACCGTGCGAGAAGGAAGGATCGGCCGTCGCCCTGACCGTGCTGACCGGGGCTACGGCCGAGGAGGAGGAAGAAACCCAGGGCGCTGGGAAGATCGCGGCCCGCGCCAGGGGTGGCGCGACCAACCTCGCGAGGACCGCTGGCAGGACCTGCCTCGCGAGGGAGACTGGAGGGATCAGCCTCGTGAGGACCGCCCTCATGGCAATGCAGGCCTACCTCCTCTGCCGCCTCCACCAAGGAGGAACAAAGACCGCCATCAAGACGAGGGGGCTGGGGGCTTCCAGGAGCCGCGCGCAATCGCCTGCATCCTAGGCGGAGCTCAAGCCCCAGCCTCCCAACGTATCTTCAAGCAGTTTGCCCGCGAAGTGAATGCAGTTCTCCCCAAGCTCGAAGCAACGCGCCCCCTCAGGTGGTCAGCGTGCCCCATCACGTTCAGCTCGGCGGACCAGCTCAAGTGCGCGGCCACGGCAGGAGCCCTCCCGATGCTCTGCTCCCCAGTCAACAACAACGTGCTGGTCACCAAGACCCTCATCGATGGTGGGGCAGGGCTCAACGTTCTGTCCACGGAAGCATTCGACAACCTCCAAGTGCCCTATGACTAGCTTCAGCCCACCAAGCCTTTCTCCGGGATCACCGACGGTTCCACAGTCCCGATCGGGCAGGTTCGCCTCCCTGTCACCTTCGGGGCTTGCAGCAACTACCACACCGAGCTCATCGACTTCGACGTCGCCCACATCCGCCTGCCGTACAACGCCATCCTCGGGTACCCAGCGCTGGCCAAGTTCATGGCTGCGACCCACCACGGCTACAACATCCTCAAGATGCCAGGAAGTGGCGGCGTCATCACGGTGCCTTGTGAAGAGAAGGATGCAGTGTGTTCCCTGGAGCGGGCCTATCAGGCCGCGTCGCTAGAAGACCCAGATTGCGGAAGCAGGAGGCTTCCTGAGACCACCCCCAAGAAGAAGAAGACATCGTCAGGCTCGGCCCCCTCAGGAGGCAGGCCCCTCAGGGCCCGCGTCTGCCCAGGGGGACCCTCCTTCCATCGCATAGGAAAGCGCGTCCGGCGCCCTCCTCAGGCAGGGCTCGGGGGCTCTCACTTGGAGGGCCACCGACCTAGCCAGGGTCACGAGGGAGGCGCTTGGGCACCATGTGGAGGCGTGCTTCGCAGCACATTTCCCCGGGAAGGAGCCAGGCGAGGAAGGTCAGACTAGCAAGAGTTCGTTGACAAGGCCATTCAAGAACTACAGGAGACAAGGATCATGAGAGGTTGCCTCCGCCTGCCAGCCGTGGCCCCACATCCAGGCGAGGATGGTGGGCTGTGCGTCTGCGTCGATGTACCAGGGCTCAATCAGATCGCCACGACGGAGCGCCTCTGGCCCTCGCAAGTGGGGCGCTGCGGAGGTCCACCCCACAGCTATGTTCGCACCCCTCACAGCCTGCCGAGCATGGCTGCGGCGTACCAGCGCCTCATGAGGGGTATTGTGGAGGCTCAGGAAGACAGGCGTTCCGCGGCCTTGGCGGAGATGGAGGCAGCTCGCGAGGAGTCACCAGCGCCTCCGGAGCCTCCCGAGGCCCCAGGGCCTGGGGGCTCGTGAGGATCGGCTTCTGTAGCCCGTCAAGTCTGCCGCACCAACGCCGCTTCGCCGACGACATCCTCAGGTGACATCTTCCAAGTTCCATTCCCAGCTGGGAGCGCCCTCCCAGGGTTGCATCACTCCCAGGCCGCATGGGTCCATCCCCGCGGCATGTATCTGCATTTACTTTTCGGTCGTTAGTTTGCTTTGTTGGGGGCGCCCCTTGGGCTGCATCATCCCCAAGCCGCTCGGGCCAGACCTAGCGGTGCGCATCTCCCTAGCGTTTATTTCCAACTATGCATTTGCCTATCACGCTTGATTGCATGATGCCCGTCCGCGGCATCCCTTCTTCTCCATGTCGACTACTTGCACGTTAAAGGGGGGTGCCTGAGCATCGTGACTCAGGGCTCTTACTGGCTCTCCAGCCCTCACCCTCTGGCCTTGTCCATGGCATCGCGACCTGGCATACCAGCGACGGCTGAGACAAGCTCGAGGGCCGGGACCCGAGGACGTAGAGTACCGGCATCTAACCAAATTTTGTAGGGACACATCTCAAGATACGGCCCAGTGCCAGGCGCAACCCGCCCAGAGGTAGGGCCTCGTGAGTCCCGCGCTGGCTCACGGGTGCCCAGATACACCTCACCTAGCTCTACCGTGCCGGTCCCGTGTCAGGGCAGGGCTGTATACGCCCCGGGGGCTCCTCCCGAAGGGGAGCCCCCTCCCACGTACCAGTGGAAGCACCATGCTCCGCGCTGGCTGACGACACTGCCGAGGCGCGGCTATGCCCGTACACATACGGAAGCGCTATGCTCCGCGCTAGTGATAAACAACTGGGGGTGGCCTTCGGGCCGCATTAACCTCAGGGAGCCCAGAGCTCAGTGGCTGGCCTCGTCACAACGCCTCCCCTCGGGAGTGCCGCGCGAGGGGGCTAGGCACGGGGGCTACGACTGGGTCACGCCCAGGCATACGCCGCCCAGCCAGGCCCCTCGGGCCTAGTTCACCGCGCGTCTCTCCCCGAGCGGTGCCAAGGTATGAAGGTCATTTGCGCGTCAAGGGGGACTCCTGAGCATGCGACCTAGGAGCCTAACTGGTCCCGTAGCCCCTCACTCCTTAGTTCCGAAAGGCTATGCTGGGTGAGGTACGCACGGGGCCAGGCTCTGCAGACATAGAACGGTAGCCACGCTTACATCTCGCCTCATCACCCGTTGTTCGCGCGTCAAGGGGGACTCCTGAGCATCGCGACTCAGGGGCCTAACTGGCTCCGTAGCCCCTCACTCCTTAGTTCCGAAAGGCTATGCTGGGTGAGGTACGCGCGGAGTCGGGCTCTGCAGACGTAGAACGGAAGACACGCCTACATCACACTTCCCTACTTGTTGTTCGCACACCAAGGGGGACTCCTGAGCATCGCGACTCAGGAGCCTAACTTGTCATGTGGCCCCTCACTCCTTTGGTCCTGTCCTGGTTTCCGGTCGGGGCTAATGCTGGGTGAGGCATGCGCGGGGCCGGGCTCTGCCGGCGTAGAACACAAGCAAGTAGGGAAGAAAAGCATAAAATCCAAGGAACTTAAAAGCAAATATTACAGTCCATACTGTCGTCTCAATACCAAACGCAAGTTTAAATGCCTCCCCGAGGCGTGGTACATGTGCATGAATTGAAAGAAGAACAGGGATGGAACGGAGTCACTTGTCGGCGGTGAAGCTGTGCGGAGTGGCTTCGCCTCATGGAGCAGCGGGGCCGGCATCGCCTTGCCTTGGCTTGGTGCTGCAGGCCCGGAACTTCCTCATCAGCGCCTCCGCGCGCCCCTTCACGGCTTCGACAGCGGCAGCAGCACCCTCACCTCTCACCGGTTCCAGCAGGCCGTCGAGGTCGGCGTCGGGATCACAAAGGTAGACGTGGGCGAAGACCCGCGTCAGCCCAGCAGAAGACAAGACATGCGCCTCGGCCTCGGCCGCGGGGCCGATGCCAAGGGAGACATCCCCAAGGGCCTTGACCAGGAAGGGAAGCAGCTTGGCGGGGCCATCCTCGTCACCAGCTAGCGGGCTGTCCAGGCCGCTCTCGTAAAGCATCTTCAGCGAAGCACGGGCATCTTTCTCCATGTCCGCGAAGGCCACGCGATCCTCGGCAAGAACCCGGGCCTTGGCGTCCAGCTCGGCCTTCATCGCCTCCAGCTCCTTCTTCATCGCGCCTAAGTGGTCGCGGCGCTTCTTGAGCTTGGCCTCCTAGTCCTAAAGCGCCGCCTCGCGCACCTTCGCCCCCTTCTCCTGCTCTTGGCGCAGGCGGACCTCCTCCGCAAGCTGGCCCCGCAGGCCTTGCAGCTCGTCCTCCAGTGCCTTGCAACGTCCGCGTACTTCGACCACTTCCCCCAAGGCTGCGTCACGAGCAGCCTTCGCTTCGAGGGTGGCTTCCCTCTCTCCGTCACAGGCCGTTGAGGCCTGAACCAATGCCGCCCGAATCGAAGCATCAGAGCGAATCCACCCTGAAGCCAGTTCCAGGCACCCGGCCACCAGGCGGGGGTCGGCGCCGAGAAGATCCTGCCGCAGCCGGTCCAATTCGGCAACGGCACGCTCCAAGATGGAAGAAGGAGGCGGAGAAACGTCGGTACGCCCCAAGACAACAGGAGGGGCCGGGGAAGCAATGGTCACCGGAATGGGAGGAAGTAGCGGCGGCGAGGCCGCAGCGTCTTGAAGCAGAGTCCGCTGCGCCTCCGCGGCCGTAGCAGCGGCGCCAGACGAGGGCACCCCCGGAGTCACTTGGGCCTTGGGGGCTGAGCTCGCCCCAGCCAGCTCAGCCAAGCCTCGCAAGGATGAACGGGCAGGAGAGACCCGCGCAGCACGATCTCCCTCCCCTGCAGGCGAAGGCGTCGTCGCGGGAGGGACCTCAGGAGCCCCCTTCGGCTTCTTCGCCGCTGGCGCCAGCCTATCCAAGAGAAGCAATCATCAAGCCTCGTCGGCAGGACGAGAAACAAAAGATCAAGGATCAAGCACTTACGGGTCTTCGCCGGTGAGCTCGGGCAGCCTCCGGCCTAACTTGAAGCCTGACAGCCGGCTGGAAGGGTCGACCTCAGAAGCAGAAGGCGCGCCCACGGTTCGCCCCGGAGCCGGGACGGACCCGCGGGATATCAGCACGGTCCTGTCCTTCTTCGGAATCGGGGGCGAGCTCCCGCTGCCCAGCACATCATCATCATCATCATCATCGCTCGGCGAAAGGCGGAGAGTACGGGGTGAGCGCCGAGGGAGGGGAGCCCTCGACTCTCCGTCGGTCGCCCAGAGTCGGGCCCCTCTCCCCGCTCCTCTTCGCCCTCCTCCTCATCGCTGGAGTCGCCGGAGGGCACGTCCACCGGTCCTTCAGAAGCCACCACAGGCACGAGCCCGTCCTCGTTAAAAACAGGCATGGACTTCACCACCCGCTTCCAGTCGTCGCGAAGGAACAAGGGCTCGGGAGCGCCCTTCGGCCTTGCCACCTCGCCCCCGACCAGAGATTGGAGAACCGCGGTCACATCCTCTTCGTCCACAGCCTCGGGGCACGGATGAGGCCTCCACATTGGAGGAGAGTACTCCCGGAGCGGGGCCAGCTGGTGCTCCAAGAACTCCTTCAGCAGCGATGCACCGGTCAACTTTGTTGTCGCCATGTTGGCCGGCCTCAGGTCCGCGTCCATCTTCTCCAACACCGGCTTCGCGCGGGGGTCCATGAGCTCCGCTCGGCACCAGTCGCTGTGCTCACAGGTTGCTCCGTAGGCAAGATCAGCCGAGGGTGGATGCGCCCGACATCTGCCAAGATCCACTTGCTCCTGAAGCCCTCGATCCTCTTCCCGGGGTTCGAGATGGTAATGGTGCCGCTATACACGACGAAGCCCGCACACGCAGAAGGAGAGCTGCCGGAGACCCGGAGGGAGAAGTAGTGGCGCAGCAGGGCCACCGAAGGCTGCACCCCCACGTGGGCCTCGCAGTAGTAAGCGAAGATCGCCAGGAGAAGGACAGAGTTGGGATGGAGATGCAGAGCCTGCAAGTTGTAGTGGTGGAGGACAGAGAAGAAGAACTCGGAGAAGGGAGGCACCAAGCCCGCAGCAATGGAGCTCACAAAGAGAGGATAAAAGGTGCTCCCTCGGTCCTCGGGGGTGGCAGAACCGGCCTTGAACACCTCCGCCCCGTTGACGCCCTGCGCCGTTGCCATCCAACACAGCCGGGTGAAGCTTGCCTTGGACACATTCGGCGGATCCAGAGCAGGGGAGTACCAAGCTTTGGCCGGAGGCTGGCGAGGCGCCATGGCTTCCTAGGTCACGCAGCTGGAGTAGATCTAGAAGTTTAGAGGAAGAAAGAGGAGGCGCAAGAAAGGGGATCTGAGCGACGACCGGAGAGAGCAAAAGGCGAAGCCTGGGCAGATGCCGCTCCTTTACCAACCTGCGTGGTTGCTGAAGCACCCACGTCCCGTCAACCGCCACGCGGCGCCCGAGGCCGCAGTCTGTTAGGGCCCGCGGCGCTTCGCCCTTACCCTTTCACCTCTCGGCACGGCCAAGCCCATGCGTGCCACGGGCCCGGGGGCTACTGTCGGCGTTCTGGGAACGGGGGTCCCCAGACTTGCTTGCCTGCGGCCTGCGGCGTGGCTCGAATGGGGGCCCAACACGGCCCATCTTCATCAAGCACAAGACTCAAGACCCTCGCGAGGGGCCAAGCCTCGCGAGGCGGACGACACGGCGCATCCTCAGGTGCAGCCTCCTCAGGCTGGCCCGCGAGGAGACGGAGATATCAAGGCGGGGTGTCTCGTGAGGCGCCCGTGACGCAAGCCATGACGATCGAGGGCACCAGGCGGGCGCCAGCGCGCGCAGCGTCCTTCTTTTCTCTTTGGTGCAAAGGGGGCAAGCGCAGCCGTGGAGTACCGAGGCATCAGGCAAAGGTTGCCATTTTGGTGCAACGAGACCAGGACCAAGTGGACTACGAGACGGAGGTCACCATGGAGCCCAGTACGGCGTCATCACCAGAGCCTTTCGCAGGCGAAGACCACCTTTTGTCAGGATAGATGTACCCGCTGTCCCCCTTCAAATTAGCCCGCCATTGTTGGCTCCCTTCCTGCTCAATATTTGGGAAGAGGACCAGGGCCTCTATAAATAGGGACCGGCCGCCCACATAGCAAGGGGTTCGATCGGTTGGTAGGTCAGGGTCCGGTTTTGATGAGAAGGCACACAGAGTAGAGAAAGAGAGAGAGAGAGAGAGAGAGAGAGAGAGAGAGAGAGGTGATTGAACTCCTCCCAGCAGTTCATCACCCCAGCCAAGAACAGACCCTCGCGAGGCTGCTCTTCCTTGTATTGTTCTTCATCACCAGCCCCGGGAGGCAATCCATCCACCACACACTGGAGTAGGGTATTACACCACAATGGTGGCCCGAACCAGTATAAATCTTGTGCCTCTTGTGTGATTCTTTTAGTAGTTTAGATCCTTGCGAGCCGGAGAGGTTGAGGACGTGATTTCCGCGCGCACCCCAGTGTTCGAACCTTAAGGGTCTGCCGGAACCCGAAATCCGACAGTTACTAACCTACCCCTATTTAGAGTAGTTGAAATCGGGCAGACGGATTGTCTATGTAATGGGTAGACAGTAATTTCCATCTCCCAAACACTTGGCTTCGGGCAGCCGATGTGGGACTGGACATTTTGCTGCTTCTTTCGAATTTTGGTACAATAAGCATCCGCGTTTACCCTGGCAACTAAATTTGAATCCATTTTGTATTCCTATATGAATCTTTATAAATCATTCTATGTGTTTTTATATACCTTCAAAAGGACGACAAAGATGTATTCCACTGTCATATATGAATATGGTTTACAAATGCCGATACTCAAATTCAGAAACTAGAATCCAGTTTAAGGTGAATTCGAATATTTGGAACACTTCATGTCCAACTCAAATGTCACACGCAGCATAATGTGTACTCCCATTTAGATATGTACACAAGCGATGTATCAAGATTCAAATACCGAGTCAATCAACCAAGAATGTACAGAACTAACAGGCATATAAACACTTATAGAGTATATAGATCAATAATATCAACTAACATACATAAGCCAGGCCACTGTACTTTTTTTTGGCTACAATAGCATCCTTTTTTTAGCCAGCATCTTGGACCTTTCCGATGCGTGCCACTTATGGTCCATCTATACTACTACTATTGTTGAATGCACATTCGGCCCGATTGGCATATTTGTAGGTCTGGCACAGCAATCCAAATGAAATGTCTCCGAGTCTTATCAATTAATACAGACTTGCCTCAAATAAAATTACAAACCAAAAAAACAATTATTACATGATCTCTAAAACAAATGGTTTGATTGATTACATGAACAGACAACACAAAGGTCATTCAACTATGGAAAGAACATTTCACCTATGATTTACCAAGTAGGAATTTAATTTCCTTTTTTCCTTCAGGACCTTAACAATCTGGTTAGTCTCAGCTTGCTTCGTTTTGAAATCCACCAAATATTTAATGGTTGTCTTGAGTACTGCTTGTGATTGTGTTGTTTGCTTCCTCAACATGTCAACTTCATCTCTAAGTGCAGAAGCAGAATCTCTTTCTACCACTAGTTTAGCCTCTAGAGCATCAGCAGTTGGCAATTCATAATGCACGATTGGGCCGGTGCCACTGCTGTGGGATGATGCAACGTCCATGGGGACCTCGCTCTTTGATCTTGGGCTAACCTATTTTGCCATTAAAGTTCCGATTGGATTCAGAAAAGTTGAAGTTAGCAAAACATCTCAACTGGGAGTTATAACAACAAACTAATTAAACAAACAAGGAATTAAAGAGTCTCAATTGGATGCTGAAAAGTAGTTATTAACATCATTGTAACCCTCTATTGCAGCAGCAAAGCAGTTAAACAAACAAGTAGATATTTAAGTTAAGGCAAACAGGTAATTCTTAACAGTAAGTATCAAACACATAGATAGGCATAGTCTACAATATGATTAACAAGTTGTGCCATTATGTAATCAGTAGCAAACTAAATTAAGCCAAGAAACATAATTGAACAATTTTGCAATAAGTGGCTAACTAAAATTCCGAGAAGCAGGTAACTGAACTTACGCTAGTTCTTTGTACAAGCACACTGCAACTTCTTTTTCGCTTACAAGGTTGTACGAAGGAGTCCATGGCATCAACTGCTTGGATACGCAGTCCCAATACTTCTTTCTTCCCACACTACATGGGTAAGTCGAATGGTTAATCTAGTAAGATGGTGCGTCCTTGATATATTATATGAGGACGTGTAGTCAGACTAGTTGTAGCCAAACACATCACACTAGCTTTTACTATATATTTCATGCGATTACTTTTGGCATATTGAGATCTAAGCAATCTACAATAGGATGAAAAGACTGGCATCCTTCACATTATTGGCGAACTCAGTTCATAGAAACAAGCAATTCAACCATTCTGTGGGTAAATCAAAAGTGCCACTGGAATATTTTTCACTATCCAATCATACACGCAAAAAGGGGTGACGCCACCATAGGGGCTGGTATGGGCGTCCGCCTCAGGTGGCTGGAAAGTATGCACCTAGTTTGAGTCATCCAGGTTGGCCCATGCTAGTTTTGTTCGTCCCAACGCACGAGCAGACAATGTAAAAAATGAAGAAAATTTTTATTTGGATGGGCCAATAACATAAGTGCAAGGCAGGCCCTATAGCAGGCTCGCGGCCCAAACGAGCGCCTCCCATATCGATCGACAACAGGAAAAATCCCAATTCATTCACTCCAGCCTCCAGTCTGGTTCACTCCTAACCTAGCCGCTGCTAGACAGACCGACACAGTACTTCCTCGTGCCCTCGTTGGAGGGCGGTCGCCGGGCTTCAAGCAAATGGAAGGACAAGAAGATGAAGATCCAACCCTGGGTGTAGCCTGCGTGGGAGGCAGCGGCGGCAGCATGGGCATGGCATCAAGCTTGCGCAAACGGACAGTCGCGGCTTGCAAGAGTAGCATGCAGAACAAGCAGGTACATCACATCCCTGATTATATCTAATTCAACTCTTCAATTTCTGGCCAATAGTTAAACCTGACGGTGTTGTAAAACTGCTTGTATGTAGGCAATTTTTATGAGAAAATGAAACCAATTTCTACTTATTTTATAACTTCCCCAATCAATACTGAACTGACTGAATCTGATGTATCTAATCAAGTTTCTGGTGCAAACATACAAGCTCATGTTGTTCTTGAGCCTGAAGTGTCTAATGAACAGACTGCTAATGAAGGATTTGATGCAAACATTTTACATGCTCCTGGTGATGAACATATAGTGTCTAATGAGGGATCTAATGCAAGCATTTTGCAAGCTCATTCAAGGATTTAGTGTCTAATGATGATCTACTATGTTGAGAGAGACAGAGATTTGCAGGCATTGATGACAAGCAAATTATAGTGCATTTTCATAGCTTGAGGAAAAGTCGAGGCCATCTACCAGAAAGTCTCCGTATCATGACAACATAGCATAAATACTTTTCTAATCTGTTGTTTGAAACTATTGGCATACTTGTGCGGGATAGATATATTGATGCAGTTTGCGCACTGGTTATACGTGTAATTACACTTCGATATTTTCAGCCAGAGAACGAATAATTCAAGCAGGTACAGACCATGTTTGTAGTCCTTGTACACCATGTTGCATTTTGTGTTTTTTGGTGCTTGCATCGTTTAGTGTTTATAATCTGAACTACTTTGGATCATTAGCTGGTTTTCAAAGTGCATGTAGCTTCACATTTCTCAAGTTATGTTGATTTCTGGAGTGCAAGTGCCTTCGTATTTTTTAAGTTAAATGTTCGCCCCTGGTAACTTGAATTTGTGGATCAACCACTGCACACAAATCATACACGAATGCCAGTACAAATTAAATGAAATGCAGGGACTTACGCTAGCTCGTTATACAGGCTCACTGCAGCTCTGCTTGCGCTTGGGATGTTCCATGTACAAGTCCATGTTACCACTTGCTTGGATGTGCAGGCGTTGTGGTCCTTGCATCCACCTCTGCATTTTTGACACGGCGAATGGTTGATCAAATAAGAGGAATCGACCTTGATGTTGTACTGGAGGATAGATACTTACAAGGTTATACGGGTGTGCAGGATGTGTACCAGATCCCGTAGCGCCGCCATGCTTCGCTAAAAAATGGATTTGCTTGTTTCAGATGACATCTCCAGAAGAAATAAGAGTTAAAGTTAGAGTTGCATAGGCGTGTAAGCTAAGAGAGCGGTGAAAGGATATCCAAACATCGTCGGAATAGTGCACAAGGGAGTGATGTGTGGATACCTAGTTCGGGCCAGTGTTTGGGCATGCTCGCCTAGCTAGAGTGCGAATCACTTCAGAGCCATTGAGGGTGATGCGCTAGCATTGTCTGGCCGCACACGGATGCATATCTTGAGTGGCAGCGGAGCGCTACGATGCGGTGGATGAGACCATTGGTGAAGCCCCAACGGCCTCGGGGGCGGAGGTGCGACGATGTGCTCAGTGAAGTAGCCCTGGTGAGCTGGGAGACGGCGTCGGTGAAGCGCACCTGATGCGGTGGAACTCGGTGTCTATGAGGCACGTTGGTTGCGGCGGCCGACATTGTTGGTGGACCACCCGGTGCGGTGGACGAGGGCGTAGATGAGGTAGCTCCGGTGTGGTGGTGAAGCACGACCGTCGTCTTCGTCATCGTCGTCCGGCACAGAGGTGGGGAACGGTGGGGAAAGAGACGAGACGAGGGGCGATTCGAGGGTTGGCGGTGAATTAGGGATTTGAGCAATCTGGGCACGGAAGGGGACGGTGGAGAAGAGAGATTTTGCAGGGCTAAAATTGGGGCCGCCAGATATTTCAATCCGAAACATGGAAGCGCAAACTTATATTGTCGTCGTCCTTTTTTGGGGGGGAGGGGGTGGGTGGCTGGGTGCTACGTGTCCGTCCGACACACGCGACCACCCCGACAGGACTATGCTTCGGTTCCTTAAGGCACCTGCCTTTCTGTCCATGACATGTGGGCCCAACAGGTGGCTGGCCCACATGTCAGTGACCCAAAGGCAGTTGCCTTTAAGGCACCGAAGCAGTGTCCACCCCGACACGACCCTGGTCTGCCTGGTGCGCCTACATTTGAGAATGCAAACGAATCTCCTTTCACTTGCAAAAAAATCTGTATGTATTACCATGCCCGTGTTTTCCTTGCAATAATTAGTCATTCGAAACGAGATACTCCATCCGTTCACTTTTGTAAGTCGTTTCAGACAACTTAAAATGAACTGCTTTGCACATTGTCTGAAATGTCTTCAAGGTCTTATAAAAGTGAACAGAGGGAGTACTATAAATTAATTAATGAGGAGTTATTTGAAGAAAAAAATCGAAACGGTACCCACGCTAACGTGGATTAGAGTGTGTGTCACATAATTAGTTATTTGAATTAGAGTGTGTGTCACGTAGTTAGTTATTTGAATTAGAGTGTGTGTCACGTAGCGATCTCCAATTCTAACGTGGATTTCACATTTCACTGTATCCATGCTACTTTTTTAATACAAATTCATAAGTATATGATGAACACCATGGTAGTGAGAAAACTTTTGGATGGATTCAAACATATGACCTACAAAATAGCACAACAAACTGAGTCAATGTCAACTTTTCCAAACTTAGTATGGCACGAATTCGAAATAATTACCCGTATGCCTGGTACTCGGTTCAAATCTTACAATGTACACCGAATTGATACATCGATATTAAGTCTCGTACTATGTACTCCCTCCATTCGGAATTACTTGTCCTAGAAATGGTTGTATCTAGACTTGTTTTAGTTCTAGATACAACCATTTTTAAGACAAGTATTTCCGAACGGAGGGAGTACATTCAAATGTTGTTTTTAGCCCCCCCCCCCCACCCCGCACAAACGCTACATACTTCCTGTATCGGTCAATCTTCCTCTCCTAGCCACCTTAGGAAGCTATCGGTTTACAACACACATTCATTCTTTCTCTCCATGTTCCGATCTCTAAGTCTCTCAACTACACAACCCCTTTTTCCACTCTGTTACCAAATGTATTTACCTCACACACCCGCCATTGCACCCCATGCCGAGCTCTCTCTCTCCCCCCCCTCTCCCTCTCACCCTCTCGCGCTAAATACATGCATTGCCTATCTAGCCCCCCAACCTCTCGTGCGCACGCACACACGTTGTATATCTAGGTCACTCCCTCGAGACTGTCTCACTCTTTCTTCCGCACGGTGGGCCACACTCGCTCAATCTGGCTCTCTTTATCTGAGTCTCATTTAACCTCGTTTTCTTTCACACACAAATGATATATCTCCCTGTTCGGGCCTCGATCGACACACTCTATACTCTCTCACACAGATTGTTTATCTAGGTCAGTCCATCCAAGCCGCTGCCACTCTTTCGACCTCATGGTGGGCCACGCTCACTCAATCTCTCTCTCTCTCCGTATGTCTCGATTGACCTCGCTCTTTCTCGGACAAAAACGATAAATCACCATGTTTGAGCCCAATTCGACCTATTCACATTGTATACTCTCTCACGCACATCGTCTATCTAGGTCACTCTCTCCAACTCGTCTCACTCTTTCGATCGCACGGCGACCCTATGTGATCAGTTGACCTTGCTTCCTCCCACGCACAAAATATATCTACACGTCTATGACTGGATCATCTCTCAAGCTCTATCTTATAGCCCTCACCCTTGCCAAAAAGCTCAATCGTACAATATCTCTCCAGAGCATATATATTTTTTCAATGAATGTCGGACCACACTCACTTTGTCTCTCTATCTATATGTCTCTCGGTTGACCTCGCTTTCTCACACCGTATCTTCCATGCGTTGAAGCTACTACCTCTCCATCCCTCGCAAAGCCGGAGCTATTTACATTGCGAGGGGCACTCCAACCTTGGATTAATTTTTGTAGGCATTTGTTCCGGTCGGTTTAGATTATATTTTCGTAGCATTCGGCCCACAACTACTCCAAACACCGTTGCAACCCACGCAACTCCCCTAGTTGATTTCCTTCTGGCTCGGTCATCGCTCTCTCGCACGTCCTTTCTCACCTTCAACGTCGCACCATGGTATTATTGAAAAAACTATGTTGTTCTCTTTAATTATTATAAATAAGCTACAAAACTACACGGCGATAGTCCACTTGGAATGGAGCAAATTTCAACCCATAAATTAAAGTGCTACAAACTACACACCGAGGGGCCCACATGTCATGAAACAAATTTGGACCCATATACAATTTAAAAAATAAAGGACGAGGATCGAACATGTGACCGGGCCTTCAAGCCGCACGTCAATAGGCAACATACGTAGAATAGCAATGTTTGTTGTACCCCCTTTGTTCACATAATGTTTTTATATTACCACAACCTAATTAATGGATAACATGTATGCTCTCTCTCTCTCTCTCTCTTCGCCTTCACTGACTGGTGGGTTCCATCTGTGCTCTCTCTCTCTCCTCCCCTGCTGCGTTTAGACGCACGGGCAAACAAGAAGAACTCGCGGGCGATGTTGCCGTTGACCATATCTGGACGCGTTCACAAGTCATGGCACCAATTTCACATACTAGCAGCACTAGTCAGTGTGTTTGTGCAATGCACGTTAAATTGGAAGTATATTAAGTGCATGCGGATATTAACTACTAGGATATTATTTGTGTTCTCATGTGATTAGCACTATTTTTGGCATGAAATTAACTGCACGCTAAACGTGTTGAGCGCTCGACATTGAAGCAGTCTAGGTCGTTGGATGACAAGGAATACATGTGGCTTGATGACGTTTTATATTTAATTTGATACGGCTCTAGCAGAACATTCAATCGATCAAACCATACATTTCGTTCAGTCTGACTCCGACTTTAAATTATACGACGATCGATATAAAATAAACGGAAATGATAAACGTTCAGATTTTAAGCATGGCAATCCGAACGTTTTTCATGGCAAATTTAGATTACGCGGCGGCGGCGGGGGCATCTCGCGGTGGGAAGTGGCTCCTCTGTTGTGCTCTGTGTGTCGTCGGGCCACTGACCGACGGCGACGGCGGCGTCTTGCGCCGTTGTTGGCGTACTCCTGGACGTTGGCCTAGCTTCAAGGAAGGCCAAAATGTTCTTGACTTCGGAGCCAGTCAACTGGCGGGAGGAGGCGACTGGCGTTGGTGCAAGGAAGCGGTCGACGGCGTCCATCCATGCCGCTGAGGGGGGGCACTGGCACCCGCGTGGGGACAGGCGCTGTCAACGACGCAGCGGAGACATTCGTGTGCACGGGCACCGGCATGGGCGCGCACGTCAGTGCACGCACAGGCGCATGCACTGGCAGGTGCACGAGCACCGGCACAGGCGTGCGCGTCAGTGCACGCGCGGGCGCATGCGCTGGTAGGTGCACGGGGATGGGCGCTGGCGCAGTCGGGGCGACGGGAGCAATAACGGGAGCGGGGACAGGCGCAGCGTCTTCCCGCAAGGCCAGTTCAAGCTCGTCCCAAAGCGCCTTATGTTCTTGAGACTCCCGCTGGGTGTCTTCCTCAGGAAACTGGAACACTAAGGGCAGACCATCGTGATGTGGCATGGTGTACATTTAGGTCAGGCTAGTTGGAGGTAGACGACAGGAGAATCGGAGAGGAAGAGAGAGGATTGTAGCGATACCGGTTAGTGTGGGGTTGATTTTAAACTGCGGCGCCGGCGACATTAAAAGTGGGAGCAGTTGGGATGACGGTGGGCGGCGGAGCCTGGTCAAAGGGCTCGCCTCCAGGTGAGCCTGCACAGCGGTCTGCTCGCACGCCTCCCTGACAGCCGGTGCAGCGGTCTGCTCGCACGCCTCCCATTGACTCACATGCTTGCTCGGACGGCACCTGGCGATGAGAAGCTGGGACTCGTGGCGGCACGTAAGCGCCCACGGTTTCAATAGTGAAAGCGTTCGCCTTAACGTGACAGGTCTTTCTTTGTTCCAAAATACCTTGGCTCTTCATTTGTGCAACTTGTCATAAGCAGCTTGTCTCAAATTAAAGAAAAAACTTACGAAGTAATATTTGTGCCATATCACGTGACCATGCTTAGTTTCAAGAATTTATGCTCACTTTTGGATTTTCTGAAATTTAAGATCCAGGATTCGAAACAATATCATAACCTGCATCATCCAATAAAATTTTCAAGCCGTACATCTGTCCTGTTGTATTTCTTAAGAAAGAATTTGGTCAAACATTTTGCTTAGTTAGACTTCAGACAAGTTATATATGCAAAGTAAAAGGATAATCCCTCCGTACTGGTGCATTTCCTAATATATTAACTCAAGTACTAGGCACGAGAAAACGGGCTCAATTCTGTGCTCATCCTGGTGTAGTAGTAGTAGTAGTAGTAGTAGTAGTAGTAGTAGTAGTAGTAGTAGTAGTAGTAGTAGTAGTAGTAGTAGTAGTAGTAGTAGTAGTAGTACGAGGCAATGCAGTTGACGGGTGACCTTGACGAGCGGCGACCGAGGGAATTGAACCGTGCTCGGCACGGTAGGTAATGTTGTCTAGTTACTAAAGCATCCCTCCGTTGTTCATCGGTAGTCATTATGGACCGGGGACATGAGGGGAATTTCCTAGGGCTGGAATTCTGGCCGCCAAATATTTCGACTTGAAGCGCTGAGGCTCGACTGGTTGGGGCTGCCTAATGTGCGTACCACGCACGCCACCGAAGGACACGAGCCCAATTTTTTTAGGATCAACACGAGCCAAGGTCTAGCTGGTACGCCGTTGGGTCCTACCATTCAAGAATACGAAAGGAACCTTTTAAATTGCCGAACGAATCTATGTTTATTACAATACTCGTATTTTCCTTGCAAATACTAATCTCAACATGGTAATTGATTTATGACGAGTTGTTGAATTAGAGTGAGTTTGTGATATAATGATCTCAACGTGGATTTCACATTTCATGGTATCCCTAGTAAGTTTTACAATGCAAATTCAAATTTAAAAGATGAACAATATGGAGGTGAGAAAACTTTGTATGTATCAAGCATATGACCACACACACACACGCACACACACAACAACAATCCAATAAGTATAGCGCATCTATTTTTCCAAACCATGCATGTATGACACGAATTCAAAAATACTCCTTCTATTCCTAAATATTAGTCTTTTACAGAGTTCAACAAGTGGCTACATACGAAGCAAAATGAGTGAATCTAGACTCTAAAATATGTCTATATACATCTGTATGTGCCAGTCCATTCGAAGGCTCTAAAAAGACTAATATTTAGGAATGAAGGGAGTAAAATGTAAGACATCCATGGTCCTCAGTTCAATATTTAAAATGAACATGAAACTGAAACATGAATATTAAGTATAGTACTACAGTACATGCAAATGTTGTGTTTAGGTAGAGGTATGATTGTCGGGGGTCAACCCCTCGACCTTAGATAAAATTGTGGAGCTCTGTTTAGGGTTGTTTAGATTATATTTGTCCCCACCCTCCCAATGACCGATTGGTTGTGCACCCCCCACCCCTCCTCCCCGGGAGAATATCATGTGCCCCCATACCTTAGATGCTATATGCCGATACGAGTTGCTTGGAGCTTGTAGATCTGAGATATAGCAGCTCACATGATGTGTCTTAATATTTTTGCAGGAAACCTTGATGAGTTTGAGAATTGCACACGATTTATACAAAAACTACTTAGATGCCCTTTGATCCCATATCCAACGACCTCAAAGCTCGTATCACCGTAGCATCTAAGATGAAGGAGGACACCATATTCTCCTGTATGTAAGAATATCATGTGCTACCACACCTTAGATGCTTTGGTGATAGAAGCTCTTCGGAGGCGTTGGATTTGTGACCCAACACCTCCTCAGTGGTTCGAATGGTTTTTTGCAGAAAAGCCCCAAAAGAGTTCGGCCACTGCTTACAAGCACAAAGACTGCTCAGATGCCATTGGATCTCAGATCAAACGACCTCCAAGCTCGTATCACCGTAGCATCCAAGTTGTGATAGCACCTTATGTTTTCTCGCACGGGAGAGTATGAGGTGCTCCCGCACCGTAGCTAGATTCTATGGTGATACGAGTTCACTGAGATCTAATGGCCCACAGTAGGAGGTTTGAATGTTTTTGCAATATACGGCTGATAGAGTTTGGGAAATGCGCAGAAAGTACAAGTACTACGCATGTGCCATCTGATCACTGATCATACGACCTAGATCCTCATATCACCGTAGCGGGTAATTAAGCTACGTGGAGCACCTAATATGAGCACCGGGGAGCCGTTGGATCGAAGATGCAGCGGCACACACGAGGCCTAAATGTTTTATTTGCAAAAAAACCTTTGGAGAGTTTGGAAATTGCGCATAATTACAAAGACTACTCCCAAGCCATTGGATCTCACTTCCAACGGTGTAAAAACTCGTATCACCATAGTATCTAAGCTGCGGGGTGGATGTGATATTCTATGCCGCTGTCATTTTTGTTCGTAAACTTGCAAAATACGTGTAACTCGTGCCGTTACTTGTCTAACCATGCAAAGTGTTTGTTCAAAAAAACCAACCTACACTGAAATATCGGAACAATGCACGGGGGTCCCCACTTGTCATTAATCAAATTTGGACCTAAAACTAACAAATCTGAAAGACGAGATTCGAACTGGCAACCTAGACTACAAAGCGTAAGTCGATAGCCTGAAAAAATGAACGGTTGTTGGCTTTGTCCCATAACTTGATTTTATATAGTACTTGCGTTGAGTAGAGTAGAGGGAGTGCCTCGTCAACACATGCATGACCGTTGTCTCACTTACTGGTGGGTCCCAAGTCTGCGATCTCAATCTCTCTTCTCTCCATCGTCTAACCTTTGCACGGGCACACACGAAGAGCGGCGCTAGCTTGCCGTGGTGTTATTACAACTAAAAAAAGCTTGGAAAATAGAAGAATCGCCTAGAACAAGAGACATTGTGGCTGGTCGAGACGGAGCTAACCACATCAATCCTCCGTGCCACATTTGCATGATGAAGCTGTGTGGCTAGTGGGGTGTTTTCGACCGACTGGCTGGGTCTCGAGGTCGAACCATAGGTACTACGTCGGATACAGTATATTTTTACACGCACATTTTTCCTTCGTGCCGAGACATGGCACACCCTACCACGCGGTTTTGAGGTCCTCCCGGGTGGTGCACGCATATATTCTTCCTGACGTGGGATGCCCTACCGCGCGTTTTCTGGGTCCTCCTCGGTCGTAGCGCCGAAGCAAGTAAATGAGTCGTCAAATCACGAAAGACCACCTTTCCCGCCGAGTACATCAGTGAAGCACAGTGGCTAGCTAGTTGGGCTAGTTCGACCGATTAGCTAGGCCGCCGCCACATTTATTTTTTTCATCCCTTTTTTATCTACTTGCTGGCAGGTAAATTTAAGGGGTTGTTTGGATTGTGACTATCTTTTCCATATGTTGCCACATGATTTTTGCCACAGTTGCCACACTTGCCTTACTTGAGTTGCTCAAATTGTTAGCCACACTTTGGCTTGCCTAAGGGAATCTTGCCACGCGTTTTGTGTCTATGACATGTGGGGTTCACTGCTCATAAAAAATTCCTTGCCTCAAGTGTGGCTAGAACCAAACACCTACCTAACTTGGTCAAACTTGCCTAAGGTTAGGTATGGCAAAGTGTGGCAATGTGTGGCTAGGAACCAAACAGCCCCTAAATATCCACCGCGACGTTGCTCTGGTGTTTGGGTGCGGCAGGATTTTTAATTTTTTTGATTGACGGGAGTAGGCGCGGCATGATTTTTATTTTTTTGATTGATGGGAGCAGGCGCGGCAGCAATTAGTCATGATGACTCCGCCTGTAAAACCCACTGCTCCCTCCGCCTTCCTATAGATTGCATTGCCTTTCAGCCATTTCGCCCCCTTTGCTTCCTCTCCCCATTTCTTCTACCTGGTGCCATGGCGGCGCAGCACATCACGGAGTCCGAGGTGAGGCTCCTGACACAGGAGCTCCATGCCAAGGATACGGAGCTCAGGGCCAAGGACGTGGAGCTCCGTGAGCTCAAGGAGGAGAGGAGTGCCATGCTCCTCCGTTATGTGCGGGAGTTCACGGAGCTTCAAAAGCGGCAGGCGTCCACCACAAAGATGCTCGAGGCGTCGGCGGTGTTGTTGCAGAAAGCGGGAGATACGATAGGCCGTCAGGGGAGCCGGCTGGAGCGCGAGCAGGCCGATCGTGACGAGGTCTAGGATCGCCTCAGCCACTTGGTGAACCAAGTTGCCACGCATGTGTTGCGGCTGCGCGATGCCTACCGTCGTGCCAGCGCGACGATGCCGGCCGTCGGGCTAAACCCGTTCGACCACCTGGTCAACTTCAATGAGTTGCAACTTCCTGACCTGGTCTCCTTCTTCACCTATATCTCTGAGGAGCTGAGTCGTCTCCGCGCGATGGTGGGTGCTGAGCTGGACAAGGAGGGGTTGCGGGCTGCCGTCGCCGTTGCCGGGCGAATCCTTTCAGGGCTCCGTCACCGGAATCCATTCGTGCTTCATATGGTTCATGTTTCGTGGACTACTGTAGCACCGTACTCTTCGTGTGCTGTGGACCTAGTTCTGTTAACATTGATCTCACCGTTCATTCTCGACCGGACAGTCGAAAAAGCGGTACTATGTTACATGTAGGAGTAGTTGACATGCGCACAACATCATTAGTTATCGTCATATCTTACTACACTAGCAACAAGATTGTGTAGTACCGACGTATGAACCACTGCACATGCCTAGTCGTAGGAGCACTATGTATGTTCAAGTGGCTGCCGTGTTTCGCACTCCTCCGTCGTAAGAGTGGAAACGCTTGCTGTAATCATTTTTTTTCTTCAGAAAAACAGTGGACATGCTCTACCGTGCGGATCCTCCTCCAGCCATGCACTAAATTACTCACTTTCACCGACGTGTGGGACATCTAGCACCTGGGTCCACCAGCCATGCACTAAATTACTCCGTAGTAGAGTGACAGTAGACTACCCCGATCGAACCGCCGCAGTAATGCCCAATGAGCCGTCAAATCACAAAACCCCCTCCTTTCCAGCAGTAAGTTGGACGGACGAAGCAACCATCATTTCACTCTTCTCTCTCAGCTTCCTCTCTTGAAGAAAACCCCCACTCGCTTTGCTTCTCCCTCATCTCGTTCCTCCTTTCACTCTTGTCTCTCAACTTCCTCTCTTGGATGGACGCCGGAGCACCGGCCGATGTGATGTCTATGGCTCTGGACAAAACCGTCGAGGCTCATGGTACGAAGAAGCGCAAGCACCCCGCCGAAACTACCACAGACAAAGCTCAAAGCCATCGCCCTGTCCAAGCCCCCCTCTCCGGGATCCCTCATTAAGCAAGTCCAGGTAATGTCTCTTGTTGACGATCTTTTTCTCGATCTTGATCGTGTTTTTTCATCTAACACGCAGTACTAGTACTGGTAGTACAACTTTCTGGGTGATCTTGCATGTGATTTTAGTGTGCCAAATGACGGTTCTAAATTCCTCTTTTGACCAAAACATGCGAGAGGTTGACACTAATTTCTTATAGATTACTTTCAACTACTCCCTCTGTCCCAAATTTCTTGTCTTAGATTTGTCTAGATACGGATGTATCTAATACTAAAATGTGACTTGATACATCCGTATCTAGACAAATCTAAGACAAGAATTTTGAGACGGAGGGAGTACTTTATGAACATCAATGCTACATTTTAAGAGGGTATATTTCCCTCAGTAACTTGTGTTATGGATATTGCATGTAATCCCTCTGCTCTCATACCTTTGAAGACATGTTCTAGTGTCTTTGTTCACTCATTTCTGTGCGTATATGTAGTCATATATGGAGTATAATATCGAAAATCATCTTATATTTCTGAATGGAGGTAGTAATAAAATATGGTTTCTGTTGTAAATAGAACCAGGTCCGCGGTTGAGATGAAGTTCTCAAAGTCATGCCGTGTGAACTGGAAGACCTGATGATGAGTTCTACTGCTGAACTATCCAGCTGCTGTGTCCTTGTCACCACGTGTCCTGAACTAGTGTTTTCCTGTAGCATTGTTGTCAGGTGTGTTCTTGAGGTTGTACTTGACCACAACAATTTCCTGGTTGTGCCTTTGATTACGAATGGTGTGGTTCTTGTAAAACTTCCCAACAAATCTGATGCAGCCTGTCTTCATCATCATGTTTATGAGTGGAAAGACCACTCTGAGTGGAAAGATCATCATGTTTATGAGTGCATGTAGACATCTCGCACGAAGTCCATGGCCTAGTCAGTTATGCGGGGTTCATCCCGTAGGTCGATGGCAAGAGATAGTCTGCAGAGTTTAGTTAGTGCAACTTTGCTTGTCTGTAGTAAGTACTATTGTTCAGTACTTGATTTGTGTTTGTGAACCCTGTATTGTTTATTAGTACTATTGCTTTTGGTGTGTGGTCAGACCTGAGAACGGTCTATGTTAATGTCTGTCCACTCAATTCAGTCTGTATATTTTGAAGTATCCAGATCATATTTTTTGTGAGGACGGCTTATCAATTATGGTTACACTCCAATATCTGTATGCATTGCAGGGTTTATCGCACCCACCAGGATTTCCAGTCCCATGGATGTTCGGTCCATATGATTTGTCACGACCTTTGGAATGTCCTGCTTGTGGGAGTAGGCGGGGCCCCTGCATGCCACGCGTAGTTGGACGATCAATCTTCTGTTTAGTACTTCAACATAGTGATTTCCTGGTAAGAATTCACTCATGTCACATCAAGTAAATCTTATTGATTTATTGTCTAAATCTTATTGATTTAATGTCATGTTTTCTTTATTTTCCTGTAATTTTATGATGCAGGTTTTGCCATGTGACATTCATCACAGAATAAACCGTTTGGTTTGCTCTACGATGGCTATTTTTGCAGGTTTCACTTCTTATGTCGTGTCAGTAACGAAGATATTGTCCATCACTTATATTACTAGAAAAAATTGGATCAGTCTGTTGTGTGAGTACAAGTTGAATCCCTATGATGAACTGCAGTTTGGTTTAACAAAAACGCCACAATTAGTCCTTCTCGCATTTAAAAGAAATGAAGAAAAAAACTAGATCATGGTCACGGATCCTAGTCAAGTTAGAAAGCTGATCATAGCAGACCAGACACGATCGCCGCTTTCTCTCACAGATCGAGCACCGACAGTTGCTCTAGCACTGACAGCGGCAGTAGCTCAGTCTAATCCAGCTGAGGATTGGGCACCGACCGCATCAGCGGATCAATCTGATCTACCGGAGGATCGGGCATCGACACCGGCACCTGCTCCGACACCGGCACCAGCTCTAGAAGGAGCACCATCTCCGGCAACAGCAGCGGCTTCGACACCTGCACCAACACTTGCACTTGCATCTGCTCCAGCCCGTGCAGTTGCACCGGCAACAGACTGGGCTGCAGTTCGCACTTCATATACCAAAGTCCTTACAAAAAACGACATGTCCACCTTCTTGGTAAGCATTGGCCGCCCAAGTGCTTCGTTCTTTTTTCTTTACGTGTTGTTTCACATGATTCACTGTGTTGATCTAACTGTTTGGGTATGTCTTCTTGTTTGCAAACAAAGAATTCCTAGAGCAACGAGGGAGTCGTTCAACAATCCGGGCGACCGCGGCCAATTTTCTCTTACCATGTGCAGCCTTGGTGTGAATGAACCTGCTCAATATACCGTAAGTACAAATGATGGTCGCATGATGATTGATGCTAAAGGATGGTCAACGTTCAAATCTAAATCATATCTTGCGGTAGGGGATGATGTCAAAATCGAACTTTCTCGGCAAGGAGAGCTGGTCCAAATCAACTTTGAAATTCTTCAGTAGCAGCACGCAACTGCCGAACTGATCTATCCCCCGAGAGATTTTGATGTAATAATCTGGCATGGTGAAACAAGTGTCCTGTGTGTATAAGTAATACGACAGTATTATTTATCACATGGTATATCGTTGATATAATTGCAACTCTGATTGTTGGTTAGGAACTGTCGTTCAATTTCATTCCAACAACTGTCGTGCTTTGGTCAATTTTGTGTATTCGCCTTGCGACATCATCTAAAACCAGCGCCGTACCGATCGCTTGCAATATGAAAAGCGCTGAGGTAGAACACATGGGCCCCCAAACATGCAGGGTCGGGCTGCGGCCCAAAGTCCAGAACCGTGAGCCTATCTGAGTATTATATTCTCAGCTGAACCCCCATAAAAAAGCTGAACCCCCATAATGCCCGTGCATTGCGGAGCGGCAAGGTGAGCCTGTGATATAAAAGATTTGTATATTTCTTTACAGAGGGAGTATCTCTGTGTCAAAAAATATATTTATGTGTAACTAGTTACTCCTGTCTTTCTACTTCCTTTCGTTGATATGTGGGGCAACCGGCAATGGGGTCCACGTGCCATATGCACAAATTAGAGTGCACAACTTCACGGTAGACACACCCCGGTCGTAGCGCCGCAGTAATGCCCAATGAGCTGCCAAATCACAACCCCCCTTTCCAGCTTTAGCAGTAAGCTGGACGGACGAAGCGACAATATTTCACTGGGCCTGAATCCCCTTCTCCCTCGTCTGCTTGTTCAGAGAAAACCCCCTCTCGGCGATTGCATAGGGTTTTCTCATGGAGAACCAGGTACGAATTCTTCATCCATCCCCGATAAATCCAAGTCCCTTGGTCGCAGGTAATCCTAGGATGGCAGCCGCCGCCGTTGATGTATTTTTCTTCCAACTGAATCTAGTGTGTTTCATGTGTGCAGTGCCGAAAGTGCGAGTACCCTACGGGTTTCTGCGCCCTCGGCGAGACGCCACACTTGTTCCTTCTCATCCTAACACATCATTTTGAAACGCGCACAGTATGTTCCTAGAATCCTCTTTTCTATCCGGGAGGGTGGGGTTTTTTGAACATGATGTGTTCTCATATTATTTTTCCTGCAGTGTATTATTTGCTCTGCCAGAACACATGTACTCAAGATGCTCGGCCTTGCCATAACTGAATACACTAGTTTAATGGTCATAGTGAAGACAAGCCATGGATATAAGTTCCGAGTTGTGTTCATGAACCAAGAAGATCGCTGATTTTTTTATGGCCGAACTTGGATAAACTTTCTCAAGTGTTATGAACTGAAAGTTGGCGCACGAATGTTGATGGAAATAGCAGAACCTGGTCTCATCTTCACTGCGATCTTCCACCCCGACGTCGTTCCAATTGTTCATCCATGTTAGTTTTGTATCTGGTTCTTGCTTGTTGCCTCGATTACTTCTTAATCCACCTATTATGTCTAACTAATCACAATTTTTAACTCTAGAAGTAGCAACGAATCTCTCACGAAGATGCTACTTCTAACTAATATTTTCTTATAATTGGTGGCACGTGTAGGTTTTTTCAGAGTTAAGCAGTTTGCTCGTTTGTTACTCTGTAATAACTCGGCTGTTACTAATGGCACTGAAGTTGACTGGATCGACATCCACAAGTTCCTACACTTTATTGATCGTCTTAAGGTCCTTGTGGGGCGTTTCAATAATGGAAGGCCACATGGGATATGTGTGCCACTCCTGCACTCGTTGAACAGGTCCAACTGTGTCGAGAAACTTATGGTACGAGCTGTTTTCTGTTATATATGTTGTTCATAAACTATTGCTTATACACAGTTTTACAGTTGTGATCTTCTTGAAACAGGAACTGCCGAGTTCTATTGTTCCTATACAGATGCCTGACCATGGTCGGGTCAGACTTGCGCTTGATCACAACATGATGTTTATGTCGACGTACTCAATTCCCCTTGGAGATGAAAAGATACTTATTCATGGGTGGTCTCAAATAATGAAGGTCCGTCCATCTTGGAGAATAGGACAGAAGATTATGTTCATGCTTTTCCATGGCTCTAAAGTGAATATCCTGTTTATTGACCACGTTGCGAGATGAAGCCGCTTTTAGAAGGTTGTGGATGCGCGGGGTGGCGCCTGGGCCTTGTCCTGGGGCTTGGCGGCCTCACCCTTGGTTAACTGTAGGCAAAGTAGCACTGTTCGAGGCGTGCTTTATACGGTTGAACCTGTACAAGTACTCATACTGCTTTCAGCTTTGGTTGTTAAGTGCCCCTGCTGGTTTCAGTTAAGGTTGTTAAGTACTCCTGCTGCTTTTACAGTCTGTCGTATTTCTTTAGTCCTGTCTTCCTCCAGCCGCCAAAACCAAACCAGCGCCGGCGGGGCCGCCTGCTTTCGCCTCCCACGGTTGGCTGCGCCTCAGCACACGCATCGCCGCCCCACCGTCTCCAAAATCGTTAAAGCCAACATCCTCCGCGCGCTTTGGTGCGCTCGCCGCGGCGCCGCCCTCTCACGTTGTCAACATGGTCAACAAACAACAGGAATCGGCAGAAGTACGTGGAGAGGATGACAGTAGGGGCCCACCATGTCAGCGTATGGAAAAATAAAATGCTTCCTCCTAGTGTTTTCCTGACATCTGGGACCCACGACATTGTGAGCGTATATAGTCAACTAGGAAAAGTGCCCGTGCGTTGCAAAGGGAGAATACAGTAAGTGTATCACACGCTATTGAGCAAATGCTAGAGTCCAATTAAAATGTATAATTGTGTTTCATTTTCACTTGGTCACGTAATATTTGAAAGAAAACTAACAAAATATCAAACCTGCAGTTTCTTAACCAACATGCATACAGACTACTGAATATTGAACAACAGTTGTACCTGAAGTTGATGGGCAGCAATTTGTGGCTCTAATTTAACCATCCAAGCTACTATATGAAAGATCATGAGTTTGTCAAGTAGAAAATCTTTTCTGATGCAACATTATTCCCTGATTGCTATGGCTGTTGGAGGTTGCCTCTACCATCAACCAATCCAAAGAGATGTGAGGCTGGATCTTATGGTAACACGGTTGGTCAGGCAACTGGGGTGTAGGTGTGTAGCACCATCTCCGGTTCTTATAATTTCGCAAACGATAAAGATAATCTGAAAGGCAAGACTATCTACGGCTTTGATGTTGGACGCAAAGTTTGATGGTGCGAACTTGATAGAAGTTGTCATTTTTAAAGGCCTATGCTGTTGGTGCATGTTTCAAAGGTAACAAAAACATAACTACACATGTTAATTGGTTTTATACCACACTGCTTTGTTCATTGTTTTCTTTGCTTCCAAATACTGACCCTTTCATATGTACCCTTACATTGATCATAGACAGACATAAAATGCTTGTTTATTCACCAGTGTATTGTTGTGATTTCTCCCAAATACAAACCCTTTGAGATATAATTTTGCTCCAAGCATGTTTCATTATGAACATGAAGATAAACACTTCTCTTCGAAATACTTTCAGGCACGAACTTCACAAACGCTGCCAATTTTGGAAAAGCCGAAAGCCCTCAATTCTTTTTGAAAAGCTGATGTCAAAGATGCAATCTTTAAGAACGTCGTCTTGCCAGGACCAACCTTCGACGATGCTAATATGAAGGACGTTGATTTCGAGGGCACACTCACTGGCTACATTGACCTTCAGAAGCTATGCAAAAACAACAAAATCAATTAAGGCACAAGATTTGAGCTGGGATGCAACATTAATTCATAGACATGTTTATGGCAGCATCGGCATCCTCCAACATAATTAGTAAGCAAGTCTGTTATAGAGCACAAGCAGGTTGACAACAACTGCCCTTTTACTCCCCTTTAAAATATGTATGTACAACCCTCTTCAATACATACCACAGCTGCAGCTGATCTGTACAAACACAATTTACACGGAAGGAATTTTCCCATGATTTTCTTTGTAGATGTATGGTTCACAATTCGGCAACAGCATGCCATCACTTATATATGATGCATGAGTTGGATGGCATGCATTCTGAACTCAGTACCAATGTACACACAGGAAGTGATCAGACCCTATAGCACTATGTGCGTTTGCTTGACAACATTATTTGCCTCCTCCTGGGTTGGTTTGTCCTGCCATTATGAAAAGGAAGTTTAGGTTATTGATGCTATAGGTATAGAGGGAGAGCAAGTGTAGAGAGAGAATTTTGAGCAATGCAGACCTTGCAGCAGTGCAGTACGGGGTGGACGAGGATGCCAGCCTCCACGCGTCGGAACAAAGCAAGGTACAGTCCCTATTGATATCGGTGTGTGACGTAACTGGTGAGGAGGATAGAGGTACTGATGCTAGCCGCCATAACGGTGCAGATGAGCAGATGAACCCGGGTAGGGGATCAGATGGTGGAGGAGCTCGTGGTTGTCTGCCCCAGTGGCACCTCAAGGCAGAGCTCGCTCCCTCGCGCCGCTGCTGCGGCAATCGCTTGCTTGCTCCAAGAGAAAGGAGCAAATGGTGCAGGGTCGGCTCCAGGACAGACGGATCCAACCCTGGGGAGCTCGTGGTAGCCGGATCCCAATGGCGTCACTTGCTCCGAGAGAAACCAACGGAGCCTGCAAGATTGGTTCCGGTACCTATGGATCTGACGCTGGGAGCCCGTGGTGGCCGGATCCCGACGGCGGCGAGCCTCCGTTGCACATGCCCAGGTTCTGTCAAGCAGCACGTTCAGAGTCTCGGGAACGCCCTTGCCGCCGACATCAATGTTTTGCTTCTCTCGTCCGCATCCACGGGATCCACACCCCACTCCGCTCCTCTCCCCCAAGCCACCGAAGACGATATTTATGAGAGGGGTTAGGGAAGGCGGAGAGGATGCATAGTTCGACTCTGACTAAGAGTTCTCCTCTTGAGGGATGACGCACGTATATATACGAAAATTCAGTAACAGGATTGCTTCGTTCCAGTTTTCTTTGTTTCTTGATCGCAGGAAAGCAGATCTATCAACAATTGTATTTCCAGGACAGAATGCCCTACAAAAGTTATAACCATTGTTCTTTGATCTATTTGAATTGATAGTTCATCAAGCTAAATTCAGGACCTTGATTAAGAAACACAGATACCATACTGACTGTGTTCTATCTTGTTCACAAATTTTCTCATCTCCACCTTAGAAAAATTCTATTATAGTTTATTAAACAATACTTTTCAGTTTTGTATTGTAAGAAAGAAAGCCAATAAACTTCAACGACAAAGGAAGGTAGAAAATATTTTGCAAAAACAGAGTGTCTGATTGTGCTTCGTCCCTGGTTTTAACTCTTGAATGTAAAGAAGTGAAACAACTTGCCCGGTGAAGCTATTTCACATTTAACACTGACCCAGGCCCTTTAAGCTACGTGAAGCAACCATGATGTATATCTTGCCTTCAGCATGATCAAATTATATCAACTGAAAAAACTACACACACCAATTGCCAAAGACAAACTTACCATTATTTCAGTTAGAAATGCAGAACATATACGTATCAGATTACCGAATGAATTACTATCCCTGATGGTAGACAAAGGAAACTGCTCACAGAACAATTCGTACTATGATACTAACTATGGGCATATACTAAAGCATTTTGAGAAGCATAGAACTAAGCAAAGAGACCATGAATCTATTTTGATACCCTTCTTCTGAAGCTATCATTTCAGGTATCAAAATTTTGATGTGTGATCTGGTGTCCGAAGTAGATTTGAATGCTAGCATACCTGAAAATCAACATTTTTTCTATTTGGACCTTCTTTAAGTAGGTAAGTATTTTTTGGATAACAACTTCGCTTTACCTCAAAATTGATCAACCGATGTGCCAACGAATAGAACTATAGAATTCAGTAAAGTATGTGCTTATGTAATCCCAGATCCTTGCGATTCAAACAGTAAACTTCCAATGATGGGACTGCCTCTCACGTCCTTTAGCAGCGGAACTCCATCGATTAAATCCTGCTGATGTAAAAAGAGAATGTGATTACTACAGGATAGTTATAGATTAGCCACCAAGAAAAAAAAGGAAAATACAAAAGGAAAAATAAAGCTGGAATATTTATCCATTGCTTAGTGTAAAGAGAAAGCACATGCAACCATGCATTTTTTATCAATTATAATTGTTTCTACTGGTTTCCCTTCTCCAAATAACCTAGAAAATTGTACAAACAGACTAAACATATACAAATTATTGATAGCTCAGTTCATGCCTAACAGAGACCCATCGCCGACCCGACGCACCTTGAGACAGATCTTCTTCCTTTGTTTCTTGACTGATATGCTGCATAAAAGTTCTGTTTACCATCCATAGTAATTAGATTTCAAACAAAGTAACCAGGCAATTAAGCATATACTATCTCTAAAGTGACTCGTAACATTATATACCTGTAGAGCTTCTTCATATACAACTCCCTCATTGCAACCAAGAGATCTATTTTCCACATTTGGATGGCTTTGCATGCCAAAGCCATTAAAAACTTCAGCATCATTAACTGGATTAGAGGACAGCATTGACGGAGGAAACATCCCATATGTATGTAGTGCCAAAGCCATTGAAAACTTCAGCATCATTAACTGGATTAAAGGACGGCATTGACGGAGGAAACATCCCATATGTATGCAGGTGTCCATATCTGTAGCCATCATCTGACAATTTGAACAGGGGAAAAGGTTAATCTTGCTAGTTACAGGCCGCACCAGTGTCTTTTTAACAATTACTAATTGTCAGAGCTAATCAAGGATAAATCTACTGTACCCACCATCATCATTTTCCTTCTCATATGAGGAATCATATAGCATCACCAAACAGTTTTGCACAAAGGAACAAATCCATCAGCTTCAAGTCATGTAGGGATGATAGCCACTGCTCACAAAAGTAGTTTCACTGGACACAACAACTGAGAAAAAGTATCTAACATGTAAGATATCATCTTACTGCAACCAGTAGACCGGTCCACTACCTTCTACATAGGGTCCTTCTCAATCCAAAATCCATATACATCATCAGCGTACATGTCGCTGGCAACTGCACCCTCAAGGCCGTCCCAGCGATAGTTGCACCTTGATGCCATCTTTCTCGACCTGGATTATGCCCTTGCTCTACAGCACCAGGTACCTTGCTCGATCCTGGCATTCTTCAAGTGTTTACATGAATTTTAAAAAATTGTTCAAGAAGTTGGCTTCATATGATATGATACATACATGTGTACATCTCCAAGTGCATGATGACACAACCTATCATCATCCAATGATCAAGAAGTGAGTATTTATATCACAATGTTAGCTCAAGACATGGCTGAATGGATCCTAATTTTTCATACTCAAACTATCCTAATTTACCTGCACCATGTATCCTACTTTGTCATGAACAAATGCAAATTTCAGATGACTCACTGTTGACACCACAACCTTAACTCACAGATTTCAATTTACCAATCAGGTTTCAGGGGAAGAAGACTCACCGTGGGCGGCCAAAGAGGGAACGAATCCAAAGCGGCGGTGGGGAGGCGAGCCACTTCGCCGGGGCGTCCGCGGCCCGGTTTCTTCGGCAGGGGCGGCAGAGGGAGATGGTGGCCCCCGTCAGATTCAGCCGCCTCAACCTCGGGGGACGACCGCGAGCGCTAAATCTGGTCTGTTGGAGCCCCTTTTTTCAGGATGAATTGGTCTCTGGTCACAGCGACGGCGCCTGTACCACCGCCTCAACAGGAGCTCGCTTCCATGCCCGTCGGCCCATCACTGGAGTCGCACAGAGCCGGCGACCGCCTCTCTCACCTTGCGCTCCTTCCCCTCTCTCTCTCTCTCTCTCTCTCTCTCTCTCTCTCTCTCTCTCTCTCTCTCTCGGGATGAGCAGGACGCCGCCGCCGCCATCGCCACCGGAGCAAGCCGCAGATCCCACGACGCCGCGGCCAGATTCGCCCGTCTTCCTCGCGCAACAGAATGTTTTCTCACTTAAAAAGGACCGCGCATTGAATACTGGAAAATATAGGGTCTCTCTCGCAAAATTCCAAAACGAAACATTTTTACACTTAAGAAAGGACTGCGGTTTTATTATCAAAAAGTATAGTGACTTTTTTGCAAAATGCCCGATGACGTACAAAGCCGGTGGTTTATTATTAGGGAGAGATAGACAAGAGAATAGCACAAGATCGGCTGACACCTGGGATGTAGCTACTCGAATAGTATTTTTTTGTTTGATATTGTTGAGACGGAGTAGGGTTTGAACTGGGCTGTGGTCCGTCTAGCCCAGGCTTATATTTTATGTTCACCATGTGACCAGCCCAGCTATTTTTCTTTGTGAAAATGAGCCTAATTTATTTTTTCTGAAGAATACTCAATCTAGGCCTACTTTTTTCCACGCCCTGATGGACTGCAACTCTTTCAAGACACCTGCAAATCTTGAAATTAATATGAAATGGGTTGTAAATATAAAAACAGATAACAAATTGACAATACTTTATAATTTTTGAATTTTTTCATATTTTCAGATTCCTATTTCACTGGGCATTAACCTAATTTAAATATATCTTCAAAATACTTTAAATCTGGCTCGACATTTCGGTATTAAAAATAGTTTGAAACCCACAGAAATATGTGAAATTGGCCCTGGCCAACCAAAAAAACGACTACAATAAATTGCATAAGAAGTCGTCATGAGCTATATATAAATTATTAAAAAAAGAGGGAGTGGTATGACTTGTGGGCCTATTTAGTTGACGCGTATGCAAGATTTTTTTAGTTATTATATACATCAACAAACGATTCTAGCAGACGTAAGCGTTGGATGTCAATCCAACGACCGCCATGTTTCTTCGATCTCTGATCTTCTTGTTCCAGCCGCCAAAGCAGCGCCGGCGGGACCGCCTACTCCCTCCTCATGTGGTCGGCTGTGCTACCGCGCAGACCTCAGCACCCCCTACTACTCCCACCGCTGGCCAGGGCATCCCTCTACTCACCCACACCCCCTATTATTCTGCGGCGACGGCAGCCTCACACCGCAGCCAAACCGGTGAACCCTCGTACTCCTCTCCGCGCGGGCTTCCACTGCCGCGTCTTCCCCAGCTCCGCGTCGTCCCCTTCCTAGGCCTCGCCGTCGTCCACTGTCGTGGTGCTCTCGGCGCAGCATGGTCAATGTGGTCAACGACCGACTTCTATCGGAAGAGTACTGTACGTGGAGAGGCTGACAGCTGGGTCCACGGCATCCGCAAGGAAGTGCCTCCTTATTACGCGGAAAATAATTATTCCTCCACCTAACAGCAGGAACACACCGGACGGGCCACCAGTATTTTGCGAAAAAACGTTTCCCCCTAACTGCTGGGACCCACAGGACGGGCCATCGTATTTCGCGAAAAAATGTTCCCCCCGCTGTCAGCTCGGACCCACCGGAAGTATGCCTCCTTATTACACACAAAAAAATGAATACCCCCTGCTACCTGGGACCCACCTTGGTGGGAGGCTGACTTGTGGGCCTACTAAGTTGACTGGGACGGAGGTCTTCGTCAACTTTAGTCAATATATGAACGATTCTAGCTCTAGTGACCGTACGATGTCCATCCAACGGCCGTAGTGCTTCTTCAACCTCTGGTCTTCTTGCTCCAGCCGCCCAAAGCAGCGCCGGTCGTGCCGCCTACTCCTGCCGCCCATGGCCGGCTGTGATGTCGCGGAGGCCTCACCGCCCTCTAGTACTCCCACCGTTGGCCAGGCCATCCCTCTATGCACCCACACCCCCTGTTATTCTGCAGCGACGGCAGCCTCACACCGCAACCGAATGAGTGAACCCTCATATTCCTCTACGCGTGGGCATCCACTGTCGCGTCTTCCCCGGATCCGCGCCGTCCCCTTCCTAGGCCTCGTCGTCATCCACCGCCCTGGTGCCCTCGGCGCGGCGTGGTCAACGTGGTAAAGGAATGGCTTCCATCGGACGTGGACTGTATGTGGAGAGACTGACAGCTGGGTCCACGACCGCAGCAAGGAAGTGCCTCCTTATTACACGCAAAATAATTATTCCTCCACCTGACAGCGGGGACCCACCGGACGGGCCACTGTATTTCGTGAAAAAACGTTTCCCCTGACTGCTGGGACCCACCAGCTACATCTTCGCACGCAAGGAAGTGCGTCCGAAAAAAAACAATTAGCCCCCCTAACTGCTGGGACCCACCATCTACATCTTTGCACGCAAGGAAGTGCGTCCGAAAAAAACCGATTCGCCCTCCTGACTGCTGGGACCCACCAGCTACATCTTCGCACGCAAGGAAGTGCATCCGGGCAAAAAAACAAAACGATTCGCCCCCCTGACTGCCGGGACCCACCAGCTACATCTTCGCAGGCAAGGAAGTGCCTGACAGTCGGGACTCATCTGGTCGAAGCGTACGTAGCGTTGTCATTCTGGTCGCGAACGTGTACGTACATATATACTGGTCGATGTAGAGGCGCGCACGTGTCATAGTAGAGGCGCGTACATGTCGTAGTAGAGGCGCGCACGTAGCATGTACACGTGCGTACAGCGTCCAGGGTGCAAAAAGGAAAATACGGCCACATACTACATACGGGCAGGGTCTCGAATGCCTACTCACGCATACATACGGCCAGGGCTCGTGTACGTGGCTGGGTCGAAACGGAGAAACAACGTCGTCGTCGTGTTCATGGGGAGGCAACGGAATGCGTCGTGTTCATGGGGAGGCAACGGAATGCGGTGTGTTCATCGGGAGGCAACGGAACGCGTGGGAGCCAACCGGCTGGGCCTGAACGGAATGCGTGGTCATGTTCATCGGGAGGGCTTGGATGAAGCGGGCGATGGAAATGAGGCCTGGCGTACCGCAAAACGGAGGAAACGGCCTTGTGTTCGACCGGCCACGTTCAAAATGGGATCCTGTTCATCGGGAGGGGTCTGGCGTACCGCAAAACGGAGGAAACGGACCTCCTACGGTCGAAACGGGGTCCTGTTGATCGGGAGGGGTGTGGCGTACCGCAAAACGGAGGAAACGGACCTTCTACAGTCGAAACGGGGGTCCTGTTAATCGGGAGGGGTGTGGCGTACCGCAAAACGGACGAAACGGGGGTCCTGTTCATCGGGAGGGGTGTGGCGTACCGCAAAACGGGACTCCACGGGATACTATTCATCTCCACCGTCGACCTCCTCCAGCCTCCACGGGCTACTGTCGACCTCCTCCAGCCTCCACGGGCTCTTGTTCATCCAGCCTCCACCGCGCGCTACTCCACCAGCTACTGTTCAACCACCCCTCCACCATCTACTGTTCATCCAGCCCTCCACACCACGGGGTTTTGTTCAACCACCCCTCCACGGGCACCCCTCCACCGTCTACTGTTCATCCAGCCATCCACCACACCACGGGGTCATGTTCATCCAGAGGCAACGCCACCGCTCACTGTTCACTGTTCATCCAACCCCCCCTGCAACGCTCACCGTTCATCCCAGAGGCAGCATCGATTGGCTTTAGTTAGCAGCAGTAGCGAAGGAATCACTCGATTGGCTTCAGTTAACATCCATCGATTGATCGCTCGGGTTCAGTAACGCGTAGCCTGCAGTGCAATCGCTCGGGTTCAGTTAGAGCCCAACGCCTCGCTCGGGTTCAGTTAGAGTCAACGCCTCGCACACACGCGCGTACGTGTACGAGAGAAACACGCATCGCTCGGCCCCCGACCTCCCACCGTAACCGGGAACTCCCCGAAATTTTCCTCCCCTCGCTTCTACCACGGTTTTTCCGTCATGGACGGCCCCAAGAATGTCATGCAGCAGCGTCTCCGGCCCACCCAGGACAAAAAGCCCATTTTCTGTCATGATTTTTTGTCATAGAAGTAGGCGCCCACCACATCTATGATGATGCCGGGTTTTGTCACAATTATCGTCATAGAAGTGTCATATGTATGACAGAAAAAAAATTCATTCGGCCCAAAATGTCACGGATCTGTCTTTTTTTGTAGTGCGTGGAGGATACAAAAAGGAGAAGATAGTCTCACATCAACTAGGCGTATCAATGGGCTATGAAAATGCCCATCAATAGATATCAATGTGAGTGAGTAGGGATTGCCATGCAACGGATGCACTAGAGCTATAAGTATATGAAAGCTCAAAAAGAAACTAAGTGGGTGTGCATCCAAGTTGCTTGCTCATGAAGACCTAGGGCATTTTGAGGAAGCCCATCATTGGAATATACAAGCCAAGTTCTATAATGAAAAATTCCCACTAGTATATGAAAGTGATAACAAAGGAGACTCTTTACTATGAAGATCATGGTGCTACTTTGAAGCACAAGTGTGGTAAAAGGATAGTAGCATTGCCCGTTCTCTTTTTTCTCTCATTTTTTTATTTGGGCCTTTTCTCTTTTTTGTGGCCTCTTTTTATTATTATTTTTTGTCCGGAGCCTCATCCCGACTTGTGGGGGAATCATAGTCTCCACCATCCTTTTCTCACTTGGGACAATGCTCTAATAATGATGATCATCACATTTTTATTTTCTTACAACTCAAGAATTACAACTCGATACTTAGAACAAGATATGACTATGTGAATGCCTCCGGCGGTGTACCGGGATATGCAATAACTCATGAGTGCCATGTATGAAAGAATTATGAATGATGACTTTGCCACAAATACGATGTCAACTACATGACCATGCAAAGCAATATGACAATGATGGAGTGTGTCATAATAAACGGAACGGTGGAAAGTTGCATGACAATATATCTCGGAATGGCTATGGAAATGTCATGATAGGTAGGTATGGTGGCTGTTTTGAGAAAGGTATATGGTGGGTGTATGATACCGGCGAAAGGTGCGCGGTATTAGAGAGGCTAGCAATGATGGAAGGGTGAGAGTGTGTATAATCCATGGACTCAACATTAGTCATAAAGACCTCATATACTTATTGCAAAAATCTACAAGTTATCGAAGCAAAGTTTTACGCACATGCTCCTATGGGGATAGATTGGTAGGAAAAGACCATCGCTCGTCCCTGACCGCCACTCATAAGGAAGACAATCAATAAATAAATCATGCTTCGGCTTCATCACATAATGGTTCACCATACGTGCATGCTACGGGAATCACAAACTTTAACACAAGTATCTCTTAAATTCACAACTACTCAACTAGCATGACTCTAATATCACCATCTCCATATCTCAGAACAATTATCAAGTTTCAAACTTCTCATAGTATTCAACACACTCATAAGAGAATTTTATTACTAATCTTGTATACCTAGCATATAAGAATTATTTAAGCAAATTACCATGCTATTTAAGAAACATGAGAAATCAATAGTTTCTATAAAACATATCCACCACCGTGCTCTAAAAGATATAAGTGAAGTGCTAGAGCAAAACTATATAACTCAAAAGATATAAATGAGGCACATAGAGTATTTTAACATATAAGGTGGCTGGGCGACTCACTCTCAGGAAGCTCCCTCGATTTCCATCGATTTCAGCCGTCAGATGCTGGTCAAACCGGTCCATTTTATGTTCATCGGTGTTGGATCTTTGTGGTTTGTTTTGACCTCGCGGTAAATTCACAGGCGCCAATGACTTGTGGGCTCTGGCTCTTACGGATTGGCTGGGTCAGATGATTTTGGGTATGCGGACGACCTCTCCGCATGCGCGTCGCGCGTTGCACGATTCTCTCGCCTTTGCAGACGTTGACACTTGGTTTGCTGTTCGTTACTCTAGCTTGGTGGATGGAGCCGCTGCAGATGGGGCCGTCTTTCCTTAGGTCCTACTCGTCTGTCTCCTGGTGTGTCTTGTTTTTGGTGTACAATGCGTCCCGTGTTTGGGCTGGTTCGGATGAGATCACCCTTCCCTCGCACGCCGTGCCTCGCGCGTTAACAGTTCGGTTGGTGGACCGACGCATGCACACTCGACACTATCTCTGCGCACCATGACGGGTGGTCTAGGTTGGTTGTTGGTCCCATGCGTCGGTGTCTTTTCTTTTGTTTGTTCGTGTGAGGATTTGAATAGGAGAGAGAGAGAGAGGAGGTTTACTGGCGCTGCACGCCCGCTGCAATCTTCTGTGCAGTTTTAATAGGGGAGAGAGATGAGGTGTACTGCCGCATACACACCTGCCGTTGCCTTTCCGCACTATGATGGGTGGACCACGTTAGCTGTTGGTCCTACACGTCGGTGGTATGGGTTGTTTCCGTCGTGCGCGGTGCGTTTTGTTTGGGGCCGGAGAGAGTTGTTGAGCTGACTTCCGTGTGCTACGGCTGACTCCTCTTGGTTCCTGTGGCTGATGCACGGCTGGAACCAATGGACGTGCGAGGTGTGTGAGGTGGTGACGGTCCGTGCCCTTCCTGCATGGAGTAAAGTCTGAAAAAAAAACCTAAAACTCGTACCCCTGTCGAAATTGGACCATCATCTACCTGTTTGGCACACCGGGAAAAGGACAATCCCAACTGGATTCACCTGCTACTCTCACTGACAATACGGGTCCTCATGTCATATCCCTCTTCTCCCCTGTTCCTGCCTGTCGTTCTCTCTCCCTCGTTGATGAAAAGTCTGAGATAAAAAAAAAGACGCGAGATGTCCAGCCAGAATTGAAGCGGCAGGGAGAGCACGCCCATGTGCGTCCGCGAACACGACGGTCAGAGGCCCGGTAGCGGGGAAAGTACTGGACGCCCAAACTGGTTGCCGCCGCGTACGACGTCGCCGCATTGGCTTTGCGGTGCGCCCAGGCCGCCGGGCCGCGCTCAACTTGGTAGGCTTGGTCGTGGCCTGCCCCAAGGGCTAAGTACTGAACTGAAGCACGCTTGATCGATTGGTACCTGATGGATCCTTGAGGCTAGCTTGCTTCGCACAGGGCACTGCCTAGCCAGTAGCCACCGGCAACCTTCGCCCGCGTGACACGTGTATTTGATATTGGCACATACGCTCCGGACGGTGATGTCCATGTGGGTCTCGCGCTCCATCCAACACAGGCTCCGGTCCACCTGACCGTCGCCGGGGTAGCTTATTGCGGCAGCACCAGCCACTCGCTCGATGAAGCACCACGACAATTGTTTCCGTCTTCCTCAGTTCCTCTCCATGAGACTGCGCTCAGCCAAGCTCTCATGCGCCCAATCAGCGAGGTAAATATGCTTTCCAGGGCACAACCGCTCACGGAGCTGCCGCGTTGTTTCATTGTGTGCGTGTAGCAGATGCAGATTTTAGAGAGAGGAGAGAAAGAAATTGAGATAGAAGATTGATATGACATGTAGGTCCACCTATTCAGTGAGAGTAGAGGATGATCCCGGTGGGGATTGTGTGTTTCTAGTGCACCAAACTAGTCTGAACTCGGACAAGGTCAGGATTGACCGGGATTCATAAGTACAGCGTGCTGATTTCAGGGATTAGAAGATGAGGGTCTGATTTTGACGGGACGTACCAGTTCAAGGTTTTTTTTCCAGACTTTACTCCCCTGCATGAGTTTCTGTTTCCTGCTGTTTCCTCCTTCCCTCTTCTTCCTCCCTCTTCATTGTCTCCCTTTCCTGCTCATTTTCCCTCTCCCTTCTTTCCACTCTCGAAAGTTTGGCTCTCTTCCTCCCCCACTGTGCTCCTCTTTCTCCTCGGTGGGATTGTTTCTCTTCTTCACGGCTGGTGTACTCGTCTATTGCAATGGCGTTCATGGGCTCGATGAGTGTTGTTGGTTGAGGTTCGTCCTCTTGCTTTCTTGGCCTTGCCATTGCCTCTATTTTCCGTGAGCTCTGCTAATTTCGTGTTTTTCCTCTTGTCTCCTACGTGCACAGCACAGGTTAGCTGTCATGCCGTTGTGTACTGCGTCCACCGTCGCATCGCCTTTGCCATTGAGGTTAGTCTCTGCTTCGTTTGCTTGCATGCAAGATGTTCCATGAAATGTATGTGCTAACCATTGTTTTTTTTCAGTTTGTTTTGCCTGTTGCTCCATCTTCGTCTGGTCCTCTGTCTTACCTGCTTTCGTAGCCTGCTTCTGCTTTCTAGCTCACGCAATTGATTGTTGTTTTGCTTGTCAATGAAAATGTGGTTGTCGTTCTTTTTTTAACTGAAAAGGACCTCTCCTACAGAGGATGTTGTTCTTTTACCTGTCTCTGCACCATTCTAGCTCTGACAGGTTGGTCTCCGTTTATCTAGCAAGTTCAACGGCCTGTTGTGTTGCTACTCAAAGTTTGCTACCTGCATGGTTTTCTTCCTAATCTACATGCGTGTTGTCTCTACCAACTTGCATGTTTACCTAGGCCTAACAAAACTTGGTGTTAAATGTAAAGTATGGCCACAGCGCTCACTAAATGCTTGCTGCCTTGGGTAAATAAGCCGTTCTCTTGCTTCTGTGTCTGGATGAGTTTTCATTGCTTGCCTATGTATCGTTGTGTTCTGCCGGTTGTTTTCTATGTATTTCGCAGGTTGCACGCTCTATTGCTGCGTCTCCGTCCGACTCGTCAAGGTTTGTTGCTTTCCTTTCTACCCGCTTGCGTGTTTTACTTTCACTATCTGCTATATCATGTTGTCTGCCTTGATGATCGTTTAAATGTCTGCTATATCATGTTGTCTGCCATCCTGATCATTTTAGGTTCTACGGGTCGATTTTAGCTCCTCTTTCTTAGGTTCTGCTGACTTATGTTCTTATTTTATCCTCAGTTTTCCCTTTCCAATTTTGCGGGGTCCCTCGAGGTAACCATGGATGCAACGGACATTGATTGTGGCTGTTCGGATAAAAAATCGAGTGCAAACTGAGTATTGACAGTGAGACTTATTCCATTTGTTTATCCTTTCGGCCTTTTAATCATGAACAATGTTCAGAGCTTACATGCTTGTTGAAAATTAGTTTTGTAAAAGAGGAATATTGATATCATGCAATGATTAGTGCAGATTAGGATAATTATGGAGTTCTTGCTCAGTTTTCATTGAGCAAAGATCAAATGTGTGTCCATTCTGGTCCATTTTTGGAGCTTGGTCTGGTGTGGTTTTGTCCATGCCTATGAACAGGCTGCCCTCCATGCCATAAGATTTTTACAAGGCTTATATGGGTTTGTAGCTCGGGACTACAATTATGAATGTATGTTGGCTTATAGGAGCTCCCTTCGTTCTTCCATGATAGTTGCAGTTTCTGCCGTTCGGTACGGTGGGCGCTTGGAGAGGGAGGGTGCCTGGAGAGGGAGTTGTTAGGGTTGCAATGTGACTCTGCGAACTTGGAAATGAATCCAGATGTTGTTTCTCTACTGTCCCAATTCGTTTGGGCTTTGTTGTACTCGCATTTGCTATTAAAAATGCATGCATTTTTAACATTAAATAAAGGAGGTATTGAATGTAATATATATATATATATATATTTCACCACCAGGGTATGTACCCTTTTTTAACATTATCAATGCGACATGATTTTTAGTGGGACTTTATACCACCAAATTAGAATGTGTGTATATATGTCTCATTGTACACACAAGACACCATTTTTTTGGCTAAAGGAAAATTAGATTTTATTATCATATGTGCTTGTCCAGAGCTAAACTAACTAAAACATATATTTTGTTTTAAATGCGACTTTATGCTATAAAATTAAAATGCGTATATACATCTCAATGTACACAACAATCCACCCTATTTCCTATTAGAAGAAATTAAACCATGCAAAAAAATTCATCGCAAACATGGATTTAGCATGCCTCTGCGCCATTTGGCGCAACGGGTCCACTAGTTCTAATAATTTCCGAATCATGTATGTCTCTCTCAAAAGGTGTGTACAGCAAATATGATTGTGGTAAACTAACAAATAAAGACTCAAATTATACAAGACGCTCCAAGCAAAACACATATCATGTGGTGAATACAAATATAGCTCCAAGTAAAGTTATCGATAGAAGTAGACGAAAGAGGGGATGCCTTCCGGGGCATCCCCAAGCTTTGGCTTTTAGGTGTCCTTAGATTATCTTGGGGTGTCATGGTCATCCTTAATCTTAGGCTCTTGCAACTCCTTGTTTCATAATCCATCAAATCTTTACCCAAAACTTGAAAACTTCACAACACAAAACTTAAAGAAGAAAATCTCGTGAGCTCCGTTAGTGAAAGAAAACAAAAGACCACTTCAAGGTACTGTAATGAACTCATTATTTATTTATATTGGTGTTAAACCTAATGTATTCCAACTTCTCTATGGTTTATAAACTATTTTACTAGCCATAGATTCATCAAAATAAGCAAACAACACACGAAAAACAGAATCTGTCAAAAACAGAACAGTCTGTAGTAATCTGTAGCTAGCGCAAGCTCTGGAACCCCAAAAATTCTAAAATAAATTGCTGGACGTGAGGAATTTATCTATTAATCATCTTAATAAATAATTAACTAAATAGAACTTTCCAAATAAAAATAGCAGCAGTTCTTGTGAGCGCTAAAGTTTCTGTTTTTTACAGCAAGATTAACAAGCCTTTCCCCAAGTCTTCCCAATGGTTCTACTTGGCACAAACACTAATTAAACTCAAAAAACACAACCAAAACAGAGGCTAGATAAATCATTTATTACTAAACAGGAGCAAAAAGCAAGGAATAAAAATAAAATTTGGTTGCCTCCCAACAAGCGCTATCCTTTAACGTCCCTAGCTAGGCATAAAAGCAAGGATAGATCTAGGTATTGCCATCTTTGGAAGGCAATCCATAAGTGGCTCTCACAATAGATTCATAAGGTAATTTAATTTTCTTTTTAGGGAAGTGTTCCATGCCTTTCCTTAACAGAAATTGGAATATAATATTCCCTTCCTTCATATCAATAATCGCACCAATCGTTCTAAGAAAAGGTCTACCAAGAATAATAGGACATGAAGGATTGCAATCTATATCAAGAACGATAAAATCTACGGGTACATAGTTCCTATTTGCAATAATAAGAAAATCATTAATTCTTCCCATAGGTTTCTTAATAGTGGAATCCGCAAGGTGCAAGTTTAGAGAGAAATCATCAAAATCACGGAAACCTAACAAATCACACAAAGTCTTTGGAATCGTGGAAACACTAGCGACCAAATCACACAAAGCATAGCATTCATGATCTTTAATTTTAATTTTAATAGTAGGTTCCCACTCATCATAAAGTTTTCTAGGGTTAGAAACTTCCAACTCAAGTTTTTCTTCATAAGATTGCATCAAAGCATCAACGATATGTTTAGTAAAAGCTTTATGTTGGCTATAAGCATGAGGAGAATTTAGCACGGATTGCAACAAGGAAATACAATCTATCAAAGAGCAATTATCATAATTAAATCCTTGAAATCCAAAATAGTGGGTTCATAAATATTTAAAGTTTTGATCTCTTCAATCCCACTTTTATCAATTTTAGCATCAAGATTTAAAAACTCCGAATTTTTAGAACGCCTTCTAGGTAAAGGTGGATCATATTCAGTCCCATCATTATCAAGATTCATATTGCAAAACAAAGATTTAATAGGGGACACATCAATAACTTTTAGATCTTCATCTTTATTATCATGGAAACTAGAAGAACACGCTCTTATAAAGGAATCTTTCTTAGCATGAATCCTAGCGGTTCCAATGGAAATTCTCATGGCTTTGAGAGACTCATTGATACCATGCTTAGGTGGAATAGATCTAAGTTTCAAAGAATCAACATCGAGAGAAATTCTATCAATGTTCCTAGCCAACTCATCAATCTTAAGCAATTTTTCTTCAATCAAAGCATTAAAATTCTTTTGCGAAGTAATAAATTCTTTAATATTAGATTCAAAATCAGAAGGCATCTTATTATAATTTCCATAAGAATTGTTGTAGGAATTACCATAATTATTAGAGGAATTACTAGGATAAGGCCTAGTATTAAAATTTCCTCTATACGCGTTGTTACCAAAATTGTTCCTACCAACAAAATTCACATCCATAGATTCATTATTATTCTCAATCAAAGTAGACAAAGGCATATCATTAGGATCAGAAGAAACACTTTTATTAGAAAATAATTTCATAAGTTCATCCATCTTTCCACTCAAAACATTATTTTCTTCTATCGCATGCACTTTCTTATTAGTACATCTTTCAGTGTGCCATTGAGAATAATTAACCATAATATTATCTAGGAGTTTAGTAGCTTCTCCTAAAGTGATTTCCATAAAAGTACCTCCCGCGGCCGAATCTAAAAGATTTCTAGAAGCAAAATTCAATCCGTCATAAAAAAATTGTATAATCATCCACAAATTCAAACCATGTGTTGGGCAATTACGTATCATTAATTTCATCCTCTCCCAAGCTTGTGCAACATGTTCATGATCAAGTTGCTTGAAATTCATAATATCGTTTCTAAGAGAGATGATCTTAGCGGGAGGAAAATACTTAGAGATAAAAGCATCTTTGCACTTATTCCACGAATCAATACTATTTTTAGGCAAAGACGAAAACCAAGCTTTAGCACGATCTCTAAGCGAAAAAGGAAATAGCTTCAATTTAACAATATCATTGTCCACATCTTTCTTCTTTTGCATATCACACAAATCAACGAAGCTATTTAGATGGGTAGCGGCATCTTCAATAGGAAGGCCAGAAAACGGATTTTTCATGACAAGATTCAGCAAGGCAGCATTAATTTCACAAGATTCAGCATCGGTAAGAGGAGCAATCGAAGTGCTAATAAAATCATTGTTGTTGGTATTGGTAAAGTCACACGATTTAGTATTATCTTGAGCCATCGTGAAAAGCAAGCAATCCAACACACAAGCAAACAAGGAACGGGCAAATAAAACGACAAATAGAGAAAGAGAGGGAGGATAGACTGAGAGGGCGAATAAAACGGCAAGGGTGAAGTGGGGGAGAGGAAAATGAGAGGCAAATGGCAAATAATGTAATGCGGGAGATAAGGTTTTGTGATGGGTACTTGGTATGTTGACTTTTGCGTAGACCTCCTCGGCAACGGCGCCAGAAATCCTTCTTGCTACCTCTTGAGCACTTGCGTTGGTTTTCCCTTGAAGAGGAAAGGGTGGTGCAGCAAAGTAGTGTAAGTATTTCCCTTAGTTATTGAGAACCAAGGTATCAATCCAGTAGGAGGCTACGCGCGAGTCCCTCACACCTACACAAAACAAATAAATCCTCGCAACCAACGCGATAAGGGGTTGTCAATCCCTACACGGTCACTTACGAGAGTGAGATCTGATAGATATGATAAGAAAATATTTTTGGTATTTTTATGATAGATGCAAAGTAAAATAAAAGCAATAAAATAACTAAGTGTTGGAAGATTAATATGATGAAGATAGACTCGGGGGCCATAGGTTTCACTAGTCGCTTCTCTCAAGAGCATAAGTATTTTACGGTGGGTGAACAAATTACTGTTGAGCAATTGACAGAATTGAGCACATTTATGAGAATATCTAGGTATGATCATGTATATAGGCATCACGTCCAAGACAAGTAGACCGACTCCTGCCTGCATCTACTACTATTACTCCACACATCGACCGCTATTCAGCATGCATCTAGAGTATTATTTCATAAGAACAGAGTAACGCCTTAAGCAAGATGACATCATGTAGAGGGATAAATTCATGCAATATGATAAAAAACATCTTGTTATACTCGATGGCAACAATACAATACGTGCCTTGCTGCCCCTACTGTCACTGGGAAAGGACACCGCAAGATTGAACCCAAAGCTAAGCACTTCTCCCATTGCAAGAAAGATCAATCTAGTAGGCCAAACCAAACTGATAATTCGAAGAGACTTGCAAAGATAACCAATCATACATAAAAGAATTCAGAGAAGATTCAAATATTGTTCATAGATAAACTTGATCATAAACCCACAATTCATCGGTCTCAACAAACACACCGCAAAAAGAAGATTACATCGAATAGATCTCCACAAGAGAGGGGGAGAACTTTGTATTGAGATCCAAAAAGAGAGAAGAAGACATCTAGCTAATAACTATGGACCCGAAGGTCTGAGGTAAACTACTCACACTTCATCGGAGAGGCTATGGTGTTGATGTAGAAGCCCTACGTGATCGATGCCCCCTCCGGCGGAGCTCCGGAACAGGCCCCAAGATGGGATCTCGTGGATACAGAAAGTTGCGGCGGTGGAATTAGGGTTTTGGCTCCGTGTCTGGTCGTTTGGGGGTACGTAGGTATATATAGGAGGAAGAAGTACGTCGGTGGAGCAACAGGGGCCCCACGAGGGTGGAGGGCACGCCTGGGGGGGGGGGTAGGCGCCCCCCTACCTCGTGGCCTCCCTGTTGGTTGCTTGATGTAGGGTCCAAGTGTCCTGGATCATGTTGGGTGAGAAAATCACGTTCCCGAAGGTTTCATTCCGTTTGGACTCTGTTTGATATTCCTTTTCTTCGAAACCCTAAAATAGGCAAAAAAACAGCAATTCTGGGCTGGGCCTCCGGTTAATAGGTTAGTCCAAAAATAATATAAAAGTGGATAATAAAGCCCAATAATGTCCAAAATAGTAGATAATATAGCATGGAGCAATCAAAAATTATAGATACGTTGGAGACGTATCAGTCTGCGTACCCTCGTAGACCAAAAGTGGAAGCGTTATGACAACGCGGTTGATGTAGTCGTACACCTTCATGATCCGACCGATCTCAGCACCGAACATACGGCACCTCCGTGTTCAGCACACGTTCAGCTCGATGATGTCCCTGGTACTCTTGATCCAGTTGAGGCCAAGGGAGAGTTTCGTTACCACGACGACGTGATGACAGTTATGATGAAGTTACCAACGCAGGGCTTTGCCTAAGCACTAAGATGATATGACCGAGGTGGAATATGGTGGAGGGGGGGGGGCACCGCGCATGGCTAAGACAACTGTCAACTTATGTGTTCTAGGGTGCCCCTACCCCCGTATATAAAGGATCAAGGGGGAGGCCGGCCGACCCTATAGGGGCGCGCCCCAAGTAGGATTCCTACTAGGAATAGGAATCCTATTCCTAGTAGGTTTCCAACAAGGAAGAGAGGGGGAAGGAAGGAGAGGGAGAGAGGGATAAAGAAAGGGGGGCGCTGCCCCCCTTCCCTAGTCCAATTCGGACCCAAGGAGGAGGGGGCGTGCGACCTGCCCTTGCCACCCCTCTCTCTCTCTCCACTAAGGCCCATGAGGCCCATTAGTTCCCCCCCCCCCGGGGGGGGGGGGGGTTCTGGTAACCCTCCGGCACTCTGTTTTATTCGAAACTTCTTCGGAACATTTCCGGTGTCTAAATATAGCCGTCCAATATATCAATCTTTATGTCTTGACCATTTAGAGAATCCTCATCATGTCCGTGATCACATCCGAGACTCCGAACTACCTTTGGTACATCAAAACACATAAACTCATAATACTGATCGTCATTGAACGTTAAGCGTGCGGACCCTATGGGTTCGAGAACTATGTAGACATGACCGAGACACTTCTCCGATTAATAACCAATAGCGGAACCTGGATGCTCATATTGGCTCCTACATATTCTATGAAGATCTTTATCGGTCAAACCGCATAACAACGTACATTGTTCCCTTTATCATTGGTATGTTACTTGCCCGAGATTCGATCGCCGGTATCTCAATACCTAGTTCAATCTCGTTACTGGCAAGTCTCTTTACTCATTTCGTAATGCAACATCACGCAACTAACTCATTAGTTACATTGCTTGCAAGGCTTATAGTGATGTGCATTACCGAGAGGGCCCAGAGATACCTCTCCGACAATCGGAGTGACAAATCCTAATCCCGATCTATGCCAACTCAATAAACACCATCGGAGACACCTGTAGAGCATCTTTATAGTCACCCAGTTATGTTGTGATGTTTGATAGCACATAAGTGTTCCTCCGGTATTCGGGAGTTGCATAATCTCATAGTCATAGGAACATGTATAAGTCATGATGAAAGCAATAGCAATAAAACTAAACGATCATAGTGCTAAGCTAACAAATGGGTCAAGTCAATCACATCATTCTCTAATGATGTGATCCCGTTAATCAAATGACAACTCATGTCTATGGTTACGAAACTTAACCATCTTTGATTAACGAGCTAGTCAAGTAAAGGCATACTAGTGACACTCAGTTTGTCTATGTATTCAAACATGTACTAAGTTTCTGGTTAATACAATTCTAGCATGAATAATAACATTTATCATGATATAAGGAAATATAAATAACAACTTTATTATTGCCTCTAGGGCATATTTCCTTCAGTCTCCCACTTGCACTAGAGTCAATAATCTAGATTACATAGTGATGATTCTAACACCCATGGAGTCTTGGTGCTGATCATGTTTTGCTCGTGAGAGAGGCTCAGTCAACGGGTCTGCAACATTCAGATCCGTATGTATCTTGCAAATCTCTATGTCTCCCTCCTTGACTTGATCGCTGATGGAATTGAAGCGTCTCTTGATATGCTTGGTTCTCTTGTGAAATCTGGATTCCTTTGCCAAGGCAATTGCACCAATATTGTCACAAAATATTTTCATTGGACCTAATGCACTAGGTATGACACCTAGATCGGATATGAACTCCTTCATCCAGACTCCTTCATTTGCTGCTTCCGAAGCAGCTATGTACTCCGTTTCACACGTAGATCCCGCCACGACGCTCTGCTTGGAACTACACCAACTAACAGCTCCACCATTCAACAAAAATATGTACCCAGTTTGTGACTTAGAGTCATCCAGATGAGTGTCAAAGCTTGCATCGACGTAACCGTTTACGACGAGCTCTTTGTCACCTCCATAAATGAGAAACATATCCTTAGTCCTTTTCAGGTATTTCAGGATGTTCTTGACCGCTATCTAGTGATCCACTCCTGGATTACTTTGGTACCTCCCTGCTAAACTAATAGCAAGGCACACATCAGGTCTAGTACACAACATTGCATACATGATATAACTTATGGCTGAAGCATAGGGAATGACTTTCATTTTTTCTCTATCTTCTGCAGTGGTCGGGCGTTGAGTCCGAATCAACTTCACACCTTGTAACACAGGAAAGAACCCTTTCTTTGCTTGATCCATTTTGAACTTCTTCAAAACTTTATCAAGGTATGTGCTTTGTGAAAGTCCAATTAAGCGTCTTGATCTATCTCTATAGATCTTGATGCCCAATATATAAGGAGCTTCACCGAGGTCTTTCATTGAAAAATTCTTATTCAAATATCCTTTTATGCTATTCAGAAATTCAGTATCATTTCCGATTAACAATATGCCATCCACATATAATATCAGAAATGCTACAGAGCTCCCACTCACTTTCTTGTAAATACAGGCTTCTCCAAAAGTCTGTATAAAACCATATGCTTTCATCACACTATCAAAGCGTATATTCCAACTCCGAGAGGCTTGCACCAGTCCATAAATGGATCGCTGGAGCTTGCACACTTTGTTAGCTCCTTTTGGATTGACAAAACCTTCTGGTTGCATCATATACAACTCTTCTTTAAGATATCCATTAAGGAATGCAGTTTTGACATCCATTTGCCAAATTTCATAATCATAAAATGCGGCAATTGCTAACATGATTCGGATGGACTTAAGCATCACTACAGGCGAGGGAGTCCTGGATTAGGGGGTATCCAGACAACCGGACCATATCCTTTGGCCGGACTGTTGGACTATGAAGATAAAAGATTGAAGACTTCGTCCCATGTCCGGATGGGACTCTCCTTGGCGTGGAAGGCACGCTTGGCAGTACGGATATGTAGATTTCTTTCCTTGTAACCGACTCTGTGTAACCCTAGCCCCCTCTGGTGTCTATATAAACCGGAGGGTTTAGTCCGTAGGACCAACAACAGCAATCATACCACAGGCTAGCTTCTAGGGTTTAGCCTCTTCGATCTTGTGGTAGATCAACTCTTGTACTACTCATATTATCAAGAACAATCAAGCAGGACGTAGGGTATTACCTCCATCAAGAGGGCCCGAACCTGGGTAAAACATCGTGTCCCCTACCTCCTGTTACCATCCGCTTAGACGCACAGTTCGGGACCCCCTACCCGAGATCCGCTGGTTTTGACACCGACATTGGTGCTTTCATTGAGAGTTCCTCTGTGTCGTCATTGTTAGGCTTGATGGCTCCTTCGATCATCGATAGCGATGCAGTCCAGGGTGAGACTTTTCTCCCCGGACAGATCTTTGTATTCGGCGGCTTCGTACTGCGGGCCAACTCGCTTGGCCACCAGGTCAGGTTTGGAAGCTTAAACTACACGGCCGACATCCGCGGAGACTTGATCTTCGACGGATTCGAGCCCCAGCTGAGTGCGCCGCACTGTCACGATGAGCATGATTTAGCTCTACCATCGGACAGTGTTCAGGAGACTGCATCGGCAACCGCTCCGACCATCAATTCGGAGCCAATTGCGCCATCCATGGACGGGTGGATAGACCCTGCCACGGAGGCCGCATTCTCAGCGGCGATCGAGCCGAGTATCGACCTTACCCTTCACGAGAGCCGTGACGCCAAACTGCCGGATTCTTCCCCGGCAACGGACTCCGAACCGCCTGCGCCCGTGCCTATCGAATCCGATTGGGCGCCAATCATGGAGTTCACCTCCGCGGATATCTTTCAGCACTCGCCCTTCGGCGACATACTGAACTCATTAATGTATCTCTCCTTGTCAGGAGAGTCCTGGCCGAACTATGTCCGACAGGATTGGGATGCGGATGACGAAGAAATTCGCCGCCCACCCACCACCCACTTAGTAGCCACTATCGACGTTTTGACCGACATGCTCGACTTCGACTCCGAAGACATCGACGGTATGGATGACGATGCAGGAGACGAACAAGAACCACTACCCACAGGGCACTGGACAGCCACCTCATCATATGGTGGACACACCCAAAGAAGGCAATGGCGACGGGACAGCGGAGGATGACCCCTCGAAGCAACCCAAGCGCCGACGTCAGCGGCGCCGCTCTAAGTCTTGCCAAGGCAAAAGCGGTGATACCAGCACAGGAGATAATAGCACTCCGGACAGTGCCGAAGATGACAACAATCCCCTCCAGCAAGATTTAGAGCAGGAGGATGGAGAAGCCAGCCCTCCCGAGAGAGCGGCAAATGGAGAGGCCGAGGATGATAATTACATGCCTCCCTCCTAAGACGAGGCAAGCCTCGACGATGACGAATTTGTCGTGCCTGAGGATCCCGTCGAGCAAGAGAGCTTCAAGCGCCTGCTTATAGCCACGGCAAATAGCCTTAAGAAAAAGTAACAGCAGCTTCAAGCTGATCAAGATTTGCTAGCTGACAGATGGACTGAAGTCCTTGCAGCCGAGGAATATAAACTCAAACGCCCCTCCAAGAGTTACCCAAAGCGCATGTTGCTACCCCGACTGGAGGAGGAAGCACTAAAACCTACATCTCCAGTGTATGACGCGGTTGATCGGCCACCTCATGGCCGCGACAGAGAGGCATTTCAGCCAAAAGCTCAGCCCGCACCCCGACGCCACTCAAATAAAAATGTCAAGGCACGGGGAAATATGCCAGACCTGCGAGACGTATTGGAGGACAAAACAAAACACGCAAGATCGATCTACGGATCACGAGGGCACGCCACTACGCAAGACGATAACCATCACGCCGGATACAGTAAAAGTAAATCCGGCCGGGCCGAACACAGCGGACAAGACTCATTTGAACCGCGTCGCGATATAGCCCAATACAGAGGCACCGCACACCCTCTATGCTTCACAGACGAAGTAATGGATCACCAAATCCCAGAGGGTTTTAAACCCATAAATATCGAATCATACGACAGTACAATAGATCTTGCGGTATGGATCGAGGACTTCCTCCTGCATATCCACATGGCCCGCGGTGACGATCTACACGCCATCAAATACCTCCCACTCAAACTCAAAGGACCAGCTCGGCATTGGCTCAACAGCCTGCCAGCAGAATCCATTGCCTGTTGGGAAGATCTAGAAGCCACATTCCTCGACAACTTCCAGGGCACTTATGTGCGACCACCAGATGTCGATGACTTGAGCCACATAATTCAGCAGCCAGAGGAATCGGCCAGGCAATTCTGGACACGGTTCCTGAGAAAGAAAAATCAAATCATCGACTGTCCGGATGCAGAGGCCCTAGCAGCTTTTAAGCACAACATCCACGACGAGTGGCTCGCCCGACACCTTGGCCAGGAAAAACCAAAATCTATGGCAGCCCTCACGACACTCATGACCCAGCACTAGACTATTACCGCATTCTCTATTCTTATATATATATATATGTTCATTCATGACATTCAGCACCCGTACACTCTGGTACGACCAATACGCCAGGGGCTTAAGCATACCCCATAATATGGCGTGAGAAGTCCGAACACTTTCGACATTGCGGCACCCCGAACTTATAGCATTATATGCATCAGCTCTGAATCATGTCTTGGGTCAATAGTTGGGTTTGCCCGGCTCCCATGTTTTGGTACCTTACGTTCCGCTATATCGGCTAAGGTAGCACTGGGAGAACTACTGCGATTGTGCCCCGGTTCATCTGGGAAAGCACCTCAGTAGAGAAAGCTAAAACTAACTGTCATGATAAGGCGAGAGCTAGTCGCTGTTCGAGAGGTCTTGAGTCCCTAAAGACTTATGCCGCTTAGGGCGAGGAGTCGGTTTTGTCCGGCTTAGGTGTGTATAGCGCCCCGAATTCGGCCTTCTGAATACTAGGGGCTTCGCCAAAATTTAAAATTGTAGACTTCTATGGCTAAGTGATAGTGATAAAGCATTATAGTCCGATTGCCTTGTTCGTTGCGCTGAGCACCTCCCTCGAAGGACCCAACAATGGGAAAAAGAGTGCTCATATTTATCCCGAACACCCCAGCACTCGTGGCATGGGGGTAGAAGCCGACGACTGGCCATCTCTTAGATTTGATAAACAGCCGCACAGAGGGTAATATTTTAAATTCAAACAAGCGTTGCATAGCGCACATGAACAAGTTTTCATAATACAGGATCACACGAGCAAGTTCATTCAAAAATTACATCCTTCGCACACTCGTCCGCCACAAGATGGGTACCCTTCAGGACACCATCATAATACATCTTAGGGTGGCGATGCTCCTTGCCCTGCGGCGGCCCCTCCTTCACAAGCTTCTCGGCGTCCATCTTGGCCCAGTGCACCTTCGCACGAGCAAAAGCCCGGCGTGCACCTTCGATGCAGACGGACCGCTTTATGACTTCCAGCCGTGGGCATGCATCCACAAGCCGCCTCACCAGGCCGAAGTAGCTGTTGGAAAGGGAGTCGCCAGGACACATCCGGACTATAAGGCCCCTCATGGCCTATTCGGCCGCCTTGTGCAGCTCGACCAGTTGCTTCAGTTGGTCGCTCATCGGCATTGGGTGTTCGGTCCCAGTATACTAAGACCAGAACAACTTCTCCGTCGAGCTTCTCTCTTCGGTCCGATAGCACTTTGCGGCATCTGACACGCCGCGGGGCAAATCTATGAATGCTCCTGGAGAGCTCCGGACTCGGGTAAGTAATAAGTAATTTACTTTCACATGCTTGCTTTGCATAATGAATGCCTTACTCACCGCTATGTTCCTCATTGCCTCAATTTCCTGGAGGGCCTTTTGGGCTTCAGCCTTGGCATGCTTTGTGCTCTCGAGGGCCGCGGCAAGCTCGGACTCTCGCGCCTTCAAGTCAAGCTCCAATGTCTCGTGCTTCTTCACGAGAGCCTGGAGCTATTGTTGCACCTCGCCCACCCGTGCCTCTTGTTTCTCCCGCTTGATGCGCTCCTTGGCCGCTTTGTTTTCGGCCTCGGACATCGCTTGCTTCAGGGTCGCCACTTCGGTCGTGGCCCCTGACACATCCATGATGATCCTATCATTTTGCAACCACATTATATATATATATAGACAAGGTATTACTTACCTTTGTTCTCCTCGAGCTACCTCTTGGCAAGGCCGAGCTCTTTCTCGGACCGCTCGAGGTTCTGCTTCAGTGCGGCGACCTCCGTAGTCAGTGCGGCAGAGGTCAGCAGCGAAGCCTGCATACGCATATAGACATACTTGTATTAGACTCCTGCAGATATTATTTGATCCTCTATTCGACTTTTCTTTGTGAACACCAAACAAAGCATCAGGGGCTACTGTCTATGTGGTAATATTTTCCTATGTTTTAAACACTTACCTCAAAGCCTGTTAAAAGGCTGGCACATGCTTCAGTCAGTCCGCTCTTGGCGGACTGAACCTTCTTGATCACCGCACTCATAATAGTGCGGTGCTCTTCGTTGATGGAAGCGCCGCGAAGCGCTCCCAGCAGGTTGTCCGGTGCCTCTGGATGGACAGAGGTCACCGGCATGGGAGGCTTGCCCCTCTTGGAAGGGGGCCGCCTGCCGGAATCCGGAACCACTCGAGGTTCCAGCGTGGTGTTCGGCTGAGGGCTGAACTTGGAGCTCTTGGGAGTCTTGCTCCCTTCGCGCTTGGAGTCCGGAAGGTTGCCTTGAGGCGCCTCCGGGACTATCTCCCCCCGGCTCGGTGCCCCTTGAGACAATACCTCGACATTGTCCGTAGGGCGAGGAGAGGAGGCGGTTGTAAGTGTATCACTATTCATATCCGACGAGTCCAAGGAACCGTCCGACGAGGATACATCGATATGGGCTCAGGGCGGACTGCATGATCATATTCGACGTTAGGAGAAGCAGTGCAATAAAAGTATGCTATGAGTTACTCTGGTATCCGAATACTTACGACTTCGCCGGGGGCTTGGCCCTGAGTAACCACTCGTCTTCGCTGTCGGCGGCGGTGGTGGAACAGTCCGGAAGGAGAGTCCTTCCCTTCTTGGACCCTTCGGCCTCCCCGGTTGGGGCGGCCTTCCTTTTCTTGTCTCCCCCGGCTGGAGGGGGAGAATATTCATCTTCCTCCTCCTCGTTTTTACGAGAGGAGTGCATCTCGGAGTTATTAGACAATGAGTCCGATAGCACCTGGCGCCGGGAACTCTTTCGGGTTCCCGTGGCCTTCTTCTTGATCTTCTTCTCTGCACCCCATAAGGAGCTGGAGTCCGCATCTCCGTCAGGAGAGCGTCTGTAGGGTCTTTGGGCAGAGGGGCCGGATAGTCAATCTGCTCCGATGTCTCCACCCAGTCCTGTCAAAGGCATGGGAGCTCAGATCCCGCACATGGTTAAACTATGGAAAATAAATACCCTACGAGATGTACAGAACTTACCGGATTTGCAGGACGCGTCACGTTTAGCCCACGGTCCTCGGTAAGGGGAGGGGGGACCTCGGCGCCCTTAAACAAAACCTTCCAGACGTCCTTATGCGTTGTGTCGAAGAGCTCGCGTAGAGTCTGGTGCTGGGCCGGGTCGAACTCCCATAAGTTGAAAGCCCGTTGTTGACACGGGAGGATCCGGCGGAAGAGCATGACCTGGACTATGTTGACAAGCTTAAGTTTCTTGCTTATCATGTTCTGGAGTCCGTCCAACTCCACCGATTAGCCCCAGGACAGGCCCTTCTCCTTCCAGGAAGTAAGCCGAGTGGGGATTCCGGATCGAAACTCGGGGGCCGCCACCCAGTTGGTGTCGCGTGGCTCGGTGATGTAGAACCACCCCGATTGCCACCCCTTTATGGTCTCCACGAAGGAGCCCTCGAGCCATGTAACATTGGGCATTTTGCCCACAATGGCTCCACCGCATTCCGCTTATTGGCCGCCTACTACCTTCGGTTTGACATTAAATGTCTTCAGCCACAGGCCGAAGTGGGGCCGGATGCGGAGGAAAGCCTCGCACACGACGATGAACGCCGAGATGTTGAGGATGAAATTTGGGGCCAGATCATGGAAGTCCAGCCCATAATAGAACATAAGGCTGTGGACGAATGGATGGAGGGGAAACCCCAATCCACGGACAAAGTGGGTGAGGAAAACCACCCTTTCGTGAGGTTCCGGGGTAGGGACAATCTGCCCCGTGGCTGGCAGCCGGTGCGCGATATCCGTGGCTAAGTATCCGACCCCGTGCAGCTTTTTGATGTCTCCCTCCGTAACGAAGGAGACCATCCACTTACCTCCCGCTCCGGACATGTTTGGAGAGGGTTGAGGAGAAGGATGTGGACTTGGGCGCTGGAGCTCGAGTGCGCGAGAATGGATGAGCAAGGAGGAAGAAGGTGTGGGTAGAAAAAGGTGAACCCTTATCCCTTTATAAGGGCGGATTAAACTATGCGCCCACACCAGCCTGGTAAAACTCGCTTATCCCCCAAGCACCGTAATTGATGGCGTGGTTGGGTAACCCACGTTCGTATTGATGGGAATCCCGTAATAAGGGGACACGGTCTCTACTTCGACAAGACGTGCCAAGGAGACCGCCTCGCGAAACATGCTGAGGTTGGTTGTGAAAAACGATTCGAATGGTGACCTGGCTGTGGTGTAATGTCACGCTGCGGAATGCGTGAGCGGATTAGATTTGTGAAAATATTATTCTCTCTACGGTTGTATGTGGAAATTGTTTTGCAGAGCTGGACACGATCCTCGTGTTCAAAATCTTCTATGAAGTATTCGGAGGAGGAACCCGCCTTGCAATGCCGAAAACAATCTGCACGCCAGACTCATCGTCATTGAAGCCTGGTTCAGGGGCTACTGAGGGATCCTGGATTAGGGGGTATCCGGACAGTCGGACCATATCCTTTGGCTGGACTGTTGGACTATGAAGATACAAGATTGAAGACTTCGTCCCGTGTCCGGATGGGACTCTCCTTGGCATGGAAGGCACGCTTGGCAGTATGGACATGTAGATTTCTTTCCTTGTAACCGACTCTATGTAACCCTAGCCCCCTCCGGTGTCTATATAGACCGGAGGGTTTAGTCCGTAGGACCAAGAACAACAATCATACCATAGATTAGCTTCTAGGGTTTAGCCTCTTCGATCTCGTGGTAGATCAACTCTTGTACTACTCATATTATCAAGAACAATCAAGCAGGACGTAGGGTATTACCTCCATCAAGAGGGCCAGAACCTGGGTAAAACATCGTGTCCCCTGCCTCCTATTACCATCCGCTTAGATGCACAGTTCGGGATCCCCTACCCGAGATCCGCTGGTTTTGACCCCGAGAACGGGTGAGAAGGTCTCATTGTAGTCAACTCCTTGAACTTGTCAAAAACCTTTTGCAACAAGTCGAGCTTTGTAGATAGTGACATTACTGACAGCGTCAGTCTTCTTCTTGAAGATCCATTTATTCTCTATGGCTTGCCGATCATCGGGCAAGTCAACCGAAGTCCACACTTTGTTCTCATACATGGATCCCATCTCAGATTTCATGGCCTCAAGCCATTTTGTGGAATCTGGGCTCATCATCGCTTGCTCATAGTTCGTAGGCTCGTCATGGTCAAGTAACATGACTTCCAGAACAGGATTACTGTACCACTCTGTTGCGTATCTTACTCTGGTTGACCTACGAGGTTTGGCAGTAACTTGATCAGAAGTTTCATGATTATCATCTTTAGCTCCCTCACTTACCGGTGTAGGAATCACTGGAACTGATTTCTGTGATGAACTACTTTCCAATAAGGTAGCAGGTATAATTACCTCATCAAGTTCTACTTTCCTCCCACTCACTTCTTTCGAGAGAAACTCCTTCTCTAGAAAGGATCCATTCTTAGCAATGAATATCTTGCCTTCGAATCTATGATAGAAGGTGTACCCAATAGTCTCCTTTGGGTATCCTATGAAGACACCTTTCTCCGATTTGGGTTCGAGCTTATCAGGTTGAAGCTTTTTCACATAAGCATCATAGCCCCAAACTTTAAGAAACGACAACTTGGGTTTCTTGCCAAACAACATTTCACAAGGTGTCGCCTCAACGGATTTGATGGTGCCCTATTTCACGTGAATGCAGCCGTCTCTAAAGCATAACCCCAAAACGATAGCGGTAAATCTGTAAGAGACATCATAGATCGCACCATATCTAATAAAGTGCGGTTATGATGTTCGGGCACACCATTACGCTGTGGTGTTCCAGATGGCGTGAGTTGCGAAAGTATTCTGCATTGTTTCAAATGAAGACCAAACTCATAACTCAAATATTCACCTCCATGATCAGATCGTAGAAACTTAATTTTCTTGTTACGATGATTTTCCACTTCACTCTGAAATTCTTTGAACTTTTCAAATGTTTCAGACTTATGTTTCATCAAGTAGATATACCCATATTTGCTCAAATCATGAGTGAAGGTTAGAAAATAACGATACCCGCCACGAGCATCAACACTCATCGGACCGCATACATCAGTATGTATTATTTCCAATAAGTCTGTTGCTCATTCCATTGTTCCAGAGAACGGAGTCTTAGTCATCTTGCCCATGAGGCATGGTTCACAAGCATCAAGTGATTCATAATCAAGTGATTCCAAAAGTTCATCAGCATGGAGTTTCTTCATGCGCTTTACACCAATATTACCTAAATGGCAGTGCCACAAATAAGTTGCACTGTCATTATTAAAATTATATCTCTTGGCTTGAATACTATGAATATGTGTATCACTACTATCGAGATTTAGTAAAAATAGACCACTCATCAAGGGTGCATGACCATAAAAGATATCACTCATATAAATAGAACAACCATTATTCTCTGATTTAAATGAATAACCGTCTTGCATCAAACAAGATCCAGATATAATGTTCATGCTTAACGCTGGCACCAAATAATGATTATTCAAGTCTAAAACTAATCCCAGAGGTAGATGTAGAGGTAGTGCGCCGACAGCGATCACATCGACTTTGGAACTATTTCCCATGCGCATCGTCACCTCGTCCTTAGACAATCTTCGCTTAATTCGTAGCCCCTGTTTCGAGTTGCAAATATTAGCAACAGAACCAGTATCAAATACCCAAGTGCTACTGCGAGCATTAGTAAGGTACACATCAATAACATGTATATCAAATATACCTTTCACTTTGCCATCCTTCTTATCCGCCAAATACTTGGGGTAGTTCCGCTTCCAGTGACGAGTCCCTTTGTAGTAGAAGCACTCAGTCTTAGGCTTAGGTCCAGACTAGGGCTTCTTCACTTGAGTAGCAACTTGCTTGCCGTTCTTCTTGAAGTTCCCCTTCTTCCCTTTGCCCTTCTTCTTGAAACCGGTGGTCTTGTTGACCATCAACACTTTATGCTCCTTCTTGATTTCTACCTCCGCAACCTTTAGCATTGCGATGAGCTCGGGAATTGTCTTATCCATCCCTTGCATATTATAGTTCATCACGAACCTCTTGTAGCTTCGTGGCAGTGATTGAAGAACTCTGTCAATGACACTATCATCAGGAAGATTAACTCCCAGCCGAGTCAAGTGGTTGTGGTACTGAGGGAGTCCTGGATTAGGGGGCGTTCGGGTAGCCGGACTATACCTTCAACCGGACTCCTGGACTATGAAGATACAAGATTGAAGACTACGTCCCGTGTCCGGATGGGACTTTCCTTGGCGTGGAAGGCAAGCTTGGCGATGCGGATATTCAAGATCTCCTACCATTGTAACCGACTCTATGTAACCCTAACCCTATCCGGTGTCTATATAAACCGGAGGGTTTTAGTCCGTAGGACAACTTCATCAACTCCATAGACAACAATCATACCATAGGCTAGCTTCTAGGGTTTAGCCTCCTTGATCTCGTGGTAGATCTACCCTTGTACTACCCATATCATCAATATTAATCAAGCAGGACGTAGGGTTTTACCTCCATCAAGAGGGCCCGAACCTGGGTAAAACATCGTGTTCCCTGCCTCCTGTTACCATCCGGCCTAGACGCACAGTTCGGGACCCCCTACCCGAGATCCGCCGGTTTTGACACCGACATTGGTGCTTTCATTGAGAGTTCCTCTGTGTCGTTGCCTTAAGGCCCGATGGCTCCTTTGATCATCAACAACGATGCGGTCCAGGGTGAGACTTTTCTCCCCGGACAGATCTTCGTCTTTGGCGGCTTTGCTCTGCGGGCCAATTCTCTTGGCCACTTGGAGCAGATCGAAAGCTACGCCCCTGGCCATCAAGTCAGGTTTGGAAGCTTAAACTACACGGCTGACATCCGCGGAGACTTGATCTTCGATGGGTTCGAGCCACGGCCAAGCGCGCCGCACTACCTCGAGGGGCATGATCTAGCTCTGCCTCCGGGTAGTGTCCTGGAGGCCGCACACGCATTGGTTCCGACCTCTAACTCGGAGCCTATTGCGCCAATGGAGGACGAGCGGTTGGACGCCACCTTAGGGGCTGCGATCTTAAAGGCGATCGAGCCGAACGCTAGCCCCGCACTCCACATGATCCGTGACTCCGAGGATCCGGACTCCTCCCCGGACTCCGAACCCCCGCGCCCCTGCCAATCGAATCCGATTGGGCACCGATAATGGAGTTCACCGCCGCAGACATCTTTCCGCACTCGCCTTTTGGCATCATCTTGAATTCTCTTAAGTCTCTCTCTTTATCAGGAGAGCCCTGGCCGGATTACGGTCAGCGAGGATGGGATACGGACGATGAAGAAATTCAAAGCCCACCCACCACCCACTTTGTAGCCACTGTCGACGATTTAACCGACATGCTTGACTTCGGCTCCGAAGACATCAACGGTATGGACGACGATGTAGGAGACGAACAGGAACCAGCACCTGTAGGGCGCTGGAAGGCCACCTCGTCATATGACATATATATGGTGGATACTCTGAAGGATGGAGATGGCGATGGAATAGTGGGGGAGGACACCCCCAAGAAACAGCCAAAGCGCCGGCGTCAATGGTGTTGCTCTAAATCCCGCCAAAGCAAAAACGGTGATTCCGGCACGGGAGATAATACTACCCCGGACAGCACCGAAGAACACCCACCTCAGCAAGATTCGACACAGGAAGATGGAGAAGCCAGCCCTCATGAGAGAGCGGCAGACCAAGAGGTTGAGGATGATAACTATATGCCTCCCTCCGAAGACGAGGCAAGCCTTGATGACGACGAATTCGTCATACCATCAGACCCCGCCGAACAAGAGCGTTTTAGATGCAGGCTTTTAGCCACGGCAAGCAGCCTCAAGAAAAGCAGCAGCAGCTTAGAGCTGCCCAAGATTTGCTAGCTGACAGATGGACTGAAGTCCTTGCGGCCGAAGAGTATGAACTCGAATGCCCCTCCAAGAGTTACCCAAAGCGCAGGCCGCTACCCCGATCAGAGGAGGAAGCACCTACATCACCAGCGCATGACATGGCAGATCGGCCACCTCGCGGCCGCGACAAAGAGGTCTCTCGACCCTCCACCCAAGCCATGCCCCGACACCACTCAACTAAGGCACGGGAAAATGCACCAGACCCGCGAGACGTACTGGAGGACAAGGCAAGACAAACAAGATCGATCTACGGATCGCGCAGGCGCCCTACGGCACGTGACGATGATCTTCACTCCGGATACAACAAATCCGGCCGGGCCGAACACAACAGACATAGCTGTTCTGAGCTACATCGTGATATAGCCCAGTACAGAGGCGCCGCACACCCGCTATGCTTCACGAATGAAGTAATGGAGCACAAAATCCCAGAGGGTTTCAAACCCGTAAACATCGAATCATACGATGGCACAACAAATCCGACGGTATGGATCGAGGATTATCTCCTTCACATCCACGTGGCACGCGGCGATGAGCTACACGCCATCAAATACCTCCCACTCAAACTTAAAGGACCGGCCCGGCATTGGCTTATGTCGGTGTTCTGGGAACGGGGGTCCCCAGACTTTCCTGCCCGCGGCCTGCGGCGTGGCTCAAAGGGGGCCCAGCACGGCCCATCTCCATCAACACAAGACTCAAGACCCTCGCGAGGGGCCAAGCCTCGCGGGGCGGACGACACGGAGCTTCCTCAGGCACGGCCTCGTCAGGCTGGCTCGCGAGGAGGTGGAGAGATCAAGGCGGGGTACCTCACGAGGTGCCCGTGATGCAAGCCATGACGACCAAAGGCGCCAGGCGGGTGCCAGCCCGCGCAGCGTCCTCCTTTACTCTTTGGTGCAAAGAGGGCAAGCACAGCCGCGGAGTACCGAGGCATCAGGCAAAGGTTGCCATTTCGGTGCAACGAGACCAAGACCAAGAGGACTACGAGACAGAGGTCACCGTGGAGCCCAAGACGGCGTCATCACCAGAGCTTTATGCAGGCGAAGACTACTTTTGTCAGGATAGCTGATACTTGCTGTCCCCCTTCAAATTAGCCCGCCATTGTTGGCTCCCTTCCCGCTCGATATTTGGGAAGAGGATCAGGGCCTCTATAAATAGGACCAGCCACCCACATAGCAAGGTGTGGAAAAAAGAGGAAGGAGAGGCTCGATAGAGAGGTTAGAAGCATAGAGAGAGAGAGAGAAATGTGGCTGAACTCCTCCCAGCAGTTCATCGCCCCAGCCAAGAACAGACCCTCGCGAGGCTGTTCTTCCTTGTATTGCTCATCATCATCATCCCCAAGAGGCAATCCACCCACCACACACTGGAGTAGGGTATTACACCACAACGGTGGCCCGAACCAGTATAAACCTTGTGTCTCTTGTGCAGTTCTTTCAGTAGTCTAGATCTTTGCGAGACGGAGAGGTAGAAGGCATAATCTCCGTGCGCACCCCAGTGTTCGAACCTTAAGGGTCTGCCGGAACCCGAAATCTGACAGCTTAATAGCTTGCCAGCAGACTAAATCGGTTCTTGGAAGGACCTGGAAGCCGCATTCCTTGACAACTTCCAGGGCACTTACGTGCGACCACCGGATGCCGATGACTTAAGCCACATAATTCAGCAGCCAGAGGAATCGGCCAGACAATTCTGGACACGGTTCCTAACAAAGAAAAACCAGATAGTCGACTGTCCGGATGCAGAGGCCCTAGCAGCCTTCAAGCATAACATCCGGGACGAGTGGCTTGCCTGGCACCTGGGACAGGAAAAGCCGAAATCTATGGCAGCCCTCACGACACTCATGACCCGCTTTTGTGCGGGAGAAGACAGCTGGCCAGCTCGCAGTAACAACTTATCAAAGAACCCTGGTAATTCCCAAGGACAAAAGTGGCAGGACACGTCGGAATTAGCAAAAACACCGCGTTAGCAGCGACAGCAATGAAGACACGGCAGTCAATGCCGGATTCAAAGGCTACAAATCCGGTCAGCGGAAAAAGCCTTTCAAAAAGAATACTCAGGGCCCGTCCAGTTTGGACCGAATACTTGACCGCTTGTGCCAGATACATGGCACCCCCGAAAGGCCAGCCAATCACACTAACAGAGATTGTTGGGTGTTCAAGCAGGCAAGCAAGTTAAGAGCCGAAAACAAAGACAAGGGGCTGCACAGCGACGACGAGGAGGAGCCCAAGCCACCGAACAACAATGGATAGAAGGGTTTTCCCCCACAAGTGCGGATGGTGAACATGATATACGCAACCCACATTCCCAAGAGGGAGCGGAAGCGTGCGCTACGGGACGTATACACGATGGAGCCAGTCGCCCCGAAGTTCAACCCATGGTCCTCCTGCCTGATCACTTTTGATCGAAGGGACCATCCCACTAGCATCCGTCATGGCGGCTTCGCCGCATTGGTTCTCGACCCAATCATCAACGGATTTCATCTCACAAGAGTCCTCATGGACGGCTGCAGCAGCCTGAACCTGCTTTATCAGGATACAGTGCGGAAAATGGGCATAGATCCCTCAAGGATTAAACCCACAAAAATGACCTTTAAAGGCATTATACCAGGTGTAGAAGCCAACTATACAGGCTCAGTAACACTTGACGTGGTCTTCGGATCCCCGGACAACTTCCGAAGCAAAGAGTTATTCTTCGATATAGTCCCATTTCGCAGTGGCTATCACGCCTTGCGCGGATGAACGGCATTCGCAAAGTTCAATGCGGTGCCGCACTATGCATATCTCAAGCTCAAGATGACAGGCCCTCGAGGAGTAATCACGGTCAACGGAAACACCGAACGCTCCCTCCGTACGGAGGAGCACACGGCGGCTCTCGCAATGGAAGTGCGAAGTAGCCTTCTTAGGCAATTCTCCACTCCGGCTGTTAAAAAGCTAGTGTCACAGCCCTAGAATTTGTTTGCAAATAGTTGCACAAGCATCCATGCATCATGTTTAAATTCAAGAAACTTGAATTGAGGAAAATTGAAAGCCTCAAAATTTTAATTAAAAGAAGGGCCAATAACCCTGGAAATGCATCCAATGTTTCCAAAATGCTCCCCAATGATGATTAATATTTATGGCAAGGGTTTTGGTCCAAACCAAAAATATGGAACATTTTTGAGGAATTATTTTGGCCATTTGGATTTAAATCAATAAATATTTGAGTTGGATTTAATTCTTATATAAAAGAATTGCAGGTCCAAAAATCCTGAAAACCTGTGAGTGGCTTTGAATATATTGCATCAAGCCACATAAATATTTTCAGGAGCTACTAAATGATTTGGTCTGTGAATCAAATCAAAACAGAATTGAAATAATAGAAAACAGAATAAATTAGAAAAAACAGAGAGAGAGGAAACCCACCTGGCCTCACCTGAGCAGCCCACCTACCTGGCTAGGCCTAGCACGGCCTGGCCCATCTGGCCGCGCCAGTCATCACCTACCTCTGCCAGTAGGCAGAGGAGGGAGACAGCGCACGCGCGCCCGCGGCGCCACGCACCTCCCTGCTTGCCTGCGTCATCGAGGCCACCGCGACGCCTCGGGCCTTCTCTTCGGCGCCGCCCCGAACCCCTGGATGTCTCACTCTCCCCCTCTGCCCTCTCTCCCTCTCCTCTGATCGCCATGGCCGACGCTGCCGAGCGCTCGCCACCGTGAAGCTCGTAGCCACCATGCTCCCCTCGCCTCCCCGACGCGCCAAGGAGCTCCTCCGTCGACCTCTACATCGTCTCCGTCAAGCCGCGCGAGCGGACGTGCCTCGCCTCACCGTCCCCAACCCCTTCTTCCTCCTCGGTCACCGGAGATCCATCTCGCCGCCCCGACCGCTCCTGGCCTCCTCCGAGCTTGCTGTCCGCACCGCTGCAACCGCCGTAAGCCTATCCCTCGAACCCCCCTCTCCGTTGTCCCATTTTCACGCCGTAGCACCGTTCCCCATGAGCACCGGAGCCGCCGTCCGCCATTGCTGCTGCACGCGTAGCCTCCGTGCTCCCTTGGCCTCACCGTGCTGCTCTTAGTGCTCCCCATGTCTAGCCGGTGCTGCCCAGCCTCCCCATTTGCTCCCCATGTCACCGTCGTCTTAGTGCTCCGGCCGCCGCCGTTTTGGTCACCGTCGTCTACTCCGTCCATCCCCGCTCGAACCACGACCACCTACGGTTGTGTCTCTCTCCCCTCTTTCAAACGCACCCTTCCGCGCGTCGAACGGTGGCCCGTAGAGCAATTCCAAAGCGGGCACCGCCGCGGCCCGTCGTCGCCGGCGGTTAAACGCCGGTGGCCGACGTGGCGCCGTCATTAGGGGCTAATCACGCCCTAGTTGACCCCCTGGGTCACTGACGCGTGGGCCCCAGGCCACTAATGAACCAGGATTAGGATTAACTTAAATTAGTTAAACTAATGACCCTGACACGCGGGACCCACATGTTAGAGTTGACCTGGACCGTGCCTTTGACCTGCTGACATCACCCCGACGTCAGGCTGGCGCAGTTAATAATTTCTGGATTTAAAATTATTCAGGAAATTCCAGAAAATTGCCTAAACTTCTAAAAATCATAGAAATTCAACCGTAACTCCAAATAAAATAAATTATATATGTAAAATTATCAAAAAAATTCAAGGAATCTATTTATGGCATTTTCATGCATGTTTGAACAACTTAACCTCACTGTTTAGTCCAAAACATGGTAATGCACTATTTGAATTCATAGTTTGAATTTGAATTTGAACCTAGTGTTCAAACCAACTCCATTTAGCTTGTTGTTAGTTGCATTAGTCCAATCAACAGCATATTGCCATGTCATGATCATGCATCATATTGTTGCATCGCATTGATTGTGTTCTTCCTTGTTTGCCGGTAAATGTTCCCTCTCGATAGACGATGTACCGACGCTGTGATCGTTGACACTGATGAAGACTCAATGTTATCTTCAGAAGTGCCAGGCAAGCACAACCCCTTGTTCATTCTGATACAAGCCCACTCTCTCGCTCCTGCTCTCTTTTACTGCATTAGGACAACAATGATTCATCTGTTACTTGTTAGGGTAGTTGAACCTCTTATCCTCTGCATGACCTGTCATTGCCACAGTAAATAGATGAAACCCACTAGCATGAGTAGGAGTTGTTTGAGCCCTGATGTGCCTACTCATTCATGCTTGTTTGTCATGCCTGCTACTGCTTAGAGTTGAGTCGGGTCTGATTCATCGGAAGTGAAACGGAATGGTGTTGAACATGTCCTACTGTGTGTGAGCTAAGTGTGTGAACACGATTTGGTAAAGGTAGCGGTGAGAGGCCATGTAGGAGTACATGGTGGGTTGTCTCATTGCAAACCGTCCTCAGGAACTGAGTTCTGTGTCCGTGATCCATGAACAGCTACTACCACTCATTGGGATCCTTAATTGACCCTCTCGGCTTCTTAATCACCCTAGTACTCTGTCCAGGAGTTGCAACTAGTTTCTGGTGTTTGTAGGTTATGTGTTGGCGGCCGTGCGTAGCGCTGACCCTAGGGGTGGGCTATGTTGCGGTAGATACACCGTGGCACGGTGTACCGGGCGCCCGTTTGGTGTCTCGGGAACCCTGTTCACATAGTTCGGGGCCGTATGTGGAAACCTCGGCCGGACTCCCTGCGGATGGAACCTGGATAGGCGATAAACCTGGACTAGAGACTTAAGTGTTTAGGTAGGCCGTGGCCGACACCCTCGCCCGGCTTCCGCTTGAAGGTTGCCGAGGTACATGACGTGTACAGGGCTATAAGTGGCGGGAGCGTGTGTGAAGAAGTACACCCCTGCAGGGTTATCATTATCTATTCGAATAGCCGGATTCCTCGGATATGGAAACTTGGACCCCTTGCATAGTTCATAGACAAGTGAAAGTGGATACTCTAAAACTCGCAAGATAAGTGTGAGTGCTATGGATGGCCTTCTCGTAGGAAGACGAGAGCGGATCCATAGTGGTGTATTGAATGGTGAATATGTGGACTCGTGTGCGCCACCTCAAAAGAGTTGCTTGCAGTCGTAGTTCAGGATAGCCACCGAGTCAAAGCTGGCTTGCTGCAGTTAAACTCCACCACCCCCTTTGTTGATACCGATGCATATGTAGATAGTTCTGATGTAAGTCTTGCTGAGTACCTTTGTACTCACGTTTGCTTAATTTATGTTTTGCAGAGAGATTTCAGTCTTGCTAGTAGTTCCGCGTGGACTTCGACGTTTAGCTTGATACCTCAGCTATGATCTTGTGCCCTCGGCAGGATCTGGTAGATAGTCAGGCTTATTAGCCTTTTTCATTGTAGATGTCTGTACTCAGACATGTTAAGCTTCCGCATGTGCTTTGCATTGTATGCTATGATTGTTGGGTCATGAGACCCATGTTTGTAATATCTCGCTCCTCGGAGCCTAATGAATAAATACCTGAGTTGTAGAGTTATGTTGTGATGCCATGTTGTATTTACACATATCGAGCATATTGTGTGTATGAATAAAATGCTTGGTATGTGTGGGATCCGACAACCTAGTTGTTTATCCTTGGCAGCCTCTCTTATGGGGAAATGTAGTCTAGTGATTCCATGAGCCATAGTAGTCCGCTACAGCCCGGTTCACCGGAGTCCTGCTAGCCCAGCACTACTGCTCAGGACACTTGACTGGCCGGCATGTGTTTCACTTCGTTCCTATGTCTGTCCCTTCGGGGAAATGTCACGCTGTGATATCCGGAGTCCTGCCTAGCCTGCTACAGCCCGGGTTCCCCGGAGTCCTGTTAGCCCAGTGCTACAGCCCGGAATCACTCGCTGATGACCGACATGCTCGATGTGGTTCATGTATGCCTGTCTCCATAGGTCTGTGCCGCTTTGGGTTCACTACTAGCCATGTCGGCCCGGGTTCTCTGTCATATGGATGCTAGCGACACTATCATATACGTGAGCCAAAAGGCGCAAACGGTCTCGGGCCATGGTAAGGCGACACCCGTGGGGTACCGTGCGTGAGGCCGCAAAGTGATATGAGGTGTTACCGGCTAGATCGATGTGACTTGGAATCGGGGTCCTGACAGCGTTGGTATCAGAGCCTGACTGCTTGTAGGATTACCAAGCCAAACTGGTCGAAGTTGAGTCTAGAAATGCTTTAGCTATATAAGGGAATTGATTATGGAAGGGAATGTAAGGCTCTTTTTACTCCTTATACCTCATGGCCTTCTGATTTGAGTCATCCTCTTCCTTTCTATGGGGATTAAGAACTAGGCCTTCTTATCTATCTATCAGGATGACGTGTTACTAACCCGTTGACTTATAGGATTGATGGATTCATGCTGCAGTTCAGTTCCTACTACTTCCATATATTCATAACTGGCCTCAGAACCTTGATATTATGATTCTGAGTGGTTATGCAACCATTTTTGCAGGATGTCTCAAATCTTTTCGAGCATTTACAACCGTTATGCTGTCCGAGTCATCCCAGGTCTCTATATAGTCTGATGCATTTGCAAACCCTTTCTTTCCGTTCTCGATGTCCTTTTGGGCCAGTTTAATCACACTAATCGGTAAGTTGAGGTACTATGTTGCCTCGACATATATGTTGGAGCTATTACTATGACCCTAGGTGTTTTAGGGAGTCATCTAGTGATCTAGCCATGTTTTGTATTCCCAGTGTGTGATTCTGGCCATCATTCTCAAAAGCATCCCGTGATGCTATTAGTTAGTAGGCATTCTATTCCTGGGTGTTTGAACCCGAGATTCACCCTACTTACCTCATGTTGATAGTGTTGCTAGTTCCTTTAGGATATTAGTAGCCTTGCAACAGTCCTCAAGGTCCGTGGTATCTCCTTCTTCCAAATACCATGAACCGTTAAGGCGGAAGTTATTTGAACCAAAAGCTCACAATCAGAGTACTTTTGAGGAGTTCTCCATTCATAATTGTGATTCTGCCAGTTCTACCTTTCTGCATGGGTTATCCGGAAGAAATATGTTGAACTCGTTCGACATACTAACCTATGCATCCACAACTCAGAAAGTTATATGTTCCTTGAGTTGTTCCCCCCTTCAGTTATATTCCGACATTCGTCTATCACTTGATAGTCAGAAGTAGTCGTGCATTCATGTTCATCAGTGCCTTTTACTTCTGTGGTCCATCAAGCCATTCTATTCGGAATGACTAGGAGAAACAAACTCCAGTACCTCATCCATTTCTGGGATCGGGTCAAAGTGGTTGTATTCCGCAGATCAAAATGCCAATCCAGCTTTTGTTCTGTTCTACCTCGGAGTATTACCCACTTTATGTCAAGAGCGTCGTGAGAATTGCACCTTCTCCTATGAATTCTTGACGCAGTGATACTCTCTCCATCATTATTCATTTCTCGGTTTCCGTGTTGTTGCAACCGGAATGTCGACAAGTGAATCGTGGTGTGTGAAATCAATACTCCTAGCAACCTCGTTGCTTGGTAGTTAATGGACAATACTCTCGTTCTTAGCGTGCCGGTTATTGAATTATCATTCTAAGACTGATCGTGCTACCTAGTCCATATTCCTGGTGCACTCTTCGATCAACGAGCGCCAAACCCTTGCCCTATCGATCATATCGTCTTGCCCTGAAAAGCAAGATTGTTCTCAAGCTTAATAACATATCGGTGGTTCGTGATTTTCCGAATATCTTCTCGGAAGTGTTACCAGGTTGTCACCTGACCGTTATGTTGAGTTCGTGATCAAGTTGGTTTTTCAATAAACCACTTTTTCCCAAGAATCTGTGTTGGATACCCCTGAGCTAGTTGGTTAAGCTTAACAACAACTTGGAGAGTTGGAAGATGAAAACTTGTCTGACTTAGCTCATCCCTAAGGGATATCCTTGTGTGTGTGTGTGTGTGTGTGTTGAAGAAAGATGATATCTTCACCAATTGGTCCTCGTGATTAGTTGTTGGATCTATTATCTTGTCCAAACCTTGATTTGAGTGTGGGCTATCGTCAAATCAAATCAGAACCAACGATGTTCGTAATGTTGTCTTACTTGCGGTTGTCCCTCGAGCATACACCATTATATCTTTGGTCTGACCAATACTATCACATTGTTCTCATAGTGGTGGAAGTCCAGTGATATGGAAATTCCGATGAGTTGCTGTTGAGCCCATCAGCGGCATTTTGTCTCCTCCATGATTGTGTTGAACATCCAGCTAGTGTTGGAAACTTTATAAGCATTGCCCTCATGTCCCGATCATGAAGCATATGTTCGGTTGAAAGATGTGACTTCCTCTAATTCATGTGCATCTGATGTAAGTTGCCTCCGTGCATTCGAGAAAGTTTGTTTTTGCTTCCTTTGGAATCATCCCAAGTCAGTCATGCATGTGCGAAGTATTCTATGGTCTGATAGACTGATCATCTACATTCTATACGTATCCCTAGCACACCAAGCCACTGATTGATTTGTTCAAGGAGAAGAAGTTTCTTCTTAAGGGTTAGACCTACGCAAGGACTTCGATATCCTCGTTGATGGTTCCCCCTGAACTCGGTAGTGTTTCATTTTAAGACTACCAGGTGACCATGCTTGTCTAGGACAACGTGTTTACATGCTTGTAGCAGAACCGGCTCATGTTTTGGAGCTTACTACCGTAGTTCATTCCCCCGAGAATCTCGCAACGTCGTCTCGTCGATTTGTGTTGCAAACTTTCATTTTGTTTCTAGACTCGATGAGTCTGGAATATCTTGTCACCAACCAGATCTGAATCTCAGGCAGATATGATGGTTGGAGCATTTTTTCCAAGAATTATAATATTGGTCTCTCGATAAACGGTAAAGTGGATGTCGTGGCCAACACATCCAGCCGGAAGACCTATTATTGTAGTATCTTGATTGAGAAAGTTGGTCACCTCCCCATAAGGATTTCGTAGGATTATTCCAATAGTTGTTCCTTATGGACTTTTGTGTTTCCGAAGTCTGACCTTTTATTTGATGTTCTAGATATCAAACCATATCTATGAATGGATTATGCTAGCACATCAAGGAGAACATTAGAAGCGGAGTGCTAAATGTCTCTCGATCGATTATCCAGATTTTGTTTCCTTGGCTTCGCTAAGGTGAAATCTGAGAAGTGTTATCTTTCTTTGCATCTGCATCTTCCACCATTATTCATCATGGTAGCATGTTCTGTTCCCAGGATCCTTGACACGGATATTGGCAGAACCTTGATGAATACGGAAATGCTCAAGTTCTTGAGAGCATGCTCAGGCACTAGGTTCTGACGTTGTCATTAACTGGAATGTGCCTCCGTCCTCGTAGTTGTTGATAGCCATCCAATTGGTGGAATCACCTTTGCCGGTGAACCTTCTCCCCAGTTACTAGAATCATTCCCAACATTTGCATTTTGTTCCCAGCTTACACCTCAGTAGCTGTTGTTCAGGATCATCTTCAAAAGTGGACTTACCATGGGTCTCATCCATTTCCGATGATAAGCAAAAATCATCCATTGCGTTGTCTTCAACAAGGTAGTCCACATCATCCATTCTAGTCTGAGTATGTCATTCTTTCAAACTCCTTCAAAAGATCGATTGTGATTGCCTTAGGATGGTATAAGGAGTCTCAATGATCTATGAATCAAAAGTAATTCTTTTGCCACTTAAGGGAATATTTCTGCGAGTCACCTGCCTTAAGATGTCTCGTTATGGTATCATGGCAACTATTTCCTCGCCACCTTGAAACCATCCACCATCTTTCTAAGCATGGAATTGCTGCCCACAAATCAAACCCCGTCGTTGTTCTTCCATCCCTCTCGATGTGTCTTGTGTATCAACTTGAGATGTTTCAACATCTCATTCCGCGAGTTGATATTGTTTAGTTCGATCTTCGAGAAGATCAATCCTAGTTGAGTTTCTTTCCGTCGTCATCGTGTGGATGAAGATCTCAAAAGCAAGGATGCCAAGATCGACATGATGCAATGAATCAACATCTTCGAGAAGGGCAATCGGATCGTGAAGATTCTTTATTGGCGTTCCCTCTGTCTTCTTACCTCACGTCTTGAATCTCGGGACGAGATTTTTGTTTAGTGGGGGTGAGTTGTCACAGCCCTAGAATTTGTTTGCAAATAGTTGCACAAGCATCCATGCATCATGTTTAAATTCAAGAAACTTGAATTGAGGAAAATTGAAAGCCTCAAAATTTTAATTAAAAGAAGGGCCAATAACCCTGGAAATGCATCCAATGTTTCCAAAATGCTCCCCAATGATGTTTAATATTTATGGAAAGGGTTTTGGTCCAAACCAAAAATATGGAACATTTTTGAGGAATTATTTTGGCCATTTGGATTTAAATCAATAAATATTTGAGTTGGATTTAATTCTTATATAAAAGAATTCCAGGTCCAAAAATCCTGAAAACCTGTGAGTGGCTTTGAATATATTGCATCAAGCCACATAAATATTTTCAGGAGCTACTAAATGATTTGGTCTGTGAATCAAATCAAAACAGAATTGAAATAATAGAAAACAGAATAAATTAGAAAAAATAGAGAGAGAGGAAACCACCTGGCCTCACCTGAGCAGCCCACCTACCTGGCTAGGCCCAGCACGGCCCGGCCCATCTGGCCGCGCCAGTCATCACCTACCTCTGCCAGTAGGTAGAGGAGGGAGACAGCGCACGCGTGCCCGCGGCGCCATGCACCTCCCTGCTCGCCTGCGTCATCGAGGCCACCGCGACGCCTCGGGCCTTCTCTTCGGCGCCGCCCCGAACCCCTGGATGTCTCACTCTCCCCCTCTGCCCTCTCTCCCTCTCCTCTGATCGCCATGGCCGACGCTGCCGAGCGCTCGCCACCGTGAAGCTCGTAGCCACCGTGCTCCCCTCGCCTCCCCGACGCGCCAAGGAGCTCCTCCGTCGACCTCTACATCGTCTCCGTCAAGCCGCACGAGCGGACGTGCCTCGCCTCACCGTCCCCGGCCCCTTCTTCCTCCTTGGTCACCGGAGATCCATCTCGCCGCCCCGACCGCTCCTGGCCTCCTCCGAGCTTGCTGTCCGCACCGCTGCAACCGCCGTAAGCCTCTCCCTCGAACCCCCCCCTCTCCATTTCCCATTTTCACGCCGTAGCACCGTTCCCCACGAGCACCGGAGCCGCCGTCCGCCATTGCCGCTGCACGCGTAGCCTCCGTGCTCCCCTGGCCTCACCGTGCTGCTCTTAGTGCTCCCCATGTCTAGCCGGTGCTGCCCAGCCTCCCCATTTGCTCCCTGATGCACCGTAGCAATGAATCTGTCGAGCCCGTGCTCCGGCCGCCGCCGTTTTGGTCACCGTTGTCGACTCCGTCCATCCCTGCTCGAACCACGACCACCTACGGTTGCGTCTCTCTCCCCTCTTTCAAACGCAGCCTTCCGCGCGTCGAACGGTGGCCCGTAGAGCAATTCCGAAGCGGGCACCGCCGCGGCCCGTCGTCGCCGGCGGTTAAACGCCGGTGGCCGACGTGGCACCGTCATTAGGGGCTAATCACGCCCTAGTTGACCCCCTGGGTCACTGACGCGTGGGCCCCTGGCCACTAATGAACCAGGATTAGGATTAACTTAAATTAGTTAAGCTAATGACCCTGACACGCGGGACCCACATGTTAGAGTTGACCTGGACCGTGCCTTTGACCTGCTGACGTCACCCTGACGTCAGGCTGGCGCAGTTAATAATTTCTGGATTTAAAATTATTCAGGAAATTCCAGAAAATTGCTTAAACTTCTAAAAATCATAGAAATTCAACCGTAACTCCAAATAAAATAAATTATATATGTAAAATTATCAGAAAAATTCGAGGAATCTATTTATGGCGTTTTCATGCATGTTTGAACAACTTAACCTCACTGTTTAGTCCAAAACATGGTAATGCACTATTTGAATTCATAGTTTGAATTTGAATTTGAACCTAGTGTTCAAACCAACTCCATTTAGCTTGTTGTTAGTTGCGTTAGCCCAATCAACAGCATATTGCCATGTCATGATCATGCATCATATTGTTGCATCGCATTGATTGTGTTCTTCCTTGTTTGCCGGTAAATGTCCCCTCTCGATAGACGATGTACCTACGCTGTGATCGTTGACACTGATGAAGACTCAATGTTATCTTCAGAAGTGCCAGGCAAGCACAACCCCTTGTTCATTCCGATACAAGCCCACTCTCTCGCTCCTGCTCTCTTTTACTGCATTAGGACAACAACGATTCATCTGTTACTTGTTGCGGTAGTTGAACCCCTTATCCTCTGCATGACCTGTCATTGCCACAGTAAATAGATGAAACCCACTAGCATGAGTTGTTTGAGCCCTGATGTGCCTACTCATTCATGCTTGTTTGTCATGCCTGCTACTGCTTAGAGTTGAGTCAGGTCTGATTCATCGGAAGTGAAACGGAATGGTGTTGAACATGTCCTACTGTGTGTGAGCTAAGTGTGTGAACACGATTTGGTAAAGGTAGCGGTGAGAGGCCATGTAGGAGTACATGGTGGGTTGTCTCATTGCAGCCGCCCTCAGGAACTGAGTTCTGTGTCTGTGATCCATGAACAGCTACTACCACTCATTGGGATCCTTAATTGACCCTCTCGGCTTCTTAATCACCCTAGTACTCTGTCCAGGAGTTGCAACTAGTTTTTGGTGTTTGTAGGTTATGTGTTGGCGGCCGTGCGTAGCGCTGACCGTAGGGGTGGGCTATGTTGCGGTAGATACACCGTGGCACGGTGTACCGGGCGCCCGTTTGGTGTCTCGGGAACCCTGTTCACATCGTTCGGGGCCGTATGTGGAAACCTCGGCCGGACTCCCTGCGGATGGAACCTGGATAGGCGATAAACCTGGACTAGAGACTTAAGTGTTTAGGTAGGCCGTGGCCGACACCCTCGCCCGGCTTCCGCTTGAAGGTTGCCGAGGTACATGACGTGTACATGGCTATAAGTGGCGGGAGCGTGTGTGAAGAAGTACACCCCTGCAGGGTTATCATTATCTATTCAAATAGCCGGATTCCTCGGATATGGAAACTTGGACCCCTTGCATAGTTCATAGACAAGTGAAAGTGGATACTCTAAAACTCGCAAGATAAGTGTGAGTGCTATGGATGGCCTTCTCATAGGGAGACGAGAGCGGATCCATAGTGGTGTACTGAATGGTGAATATGTGGACTCGTGTGCGCCACCTCAAAAGAGTTGCTTGCAGTCGTAGTTCAGGATAGCCACCGAGTTAAAGCTGGCTTGCTGCAGTTAAACTCCACCACCCCCTTTGTTGATACCGATGCATATGTAGATAGTTCTGATGTAAGTCTTGCTGAGTACCTTTTTACTCACGTTTGCTTAATTTATGTTTTGCAGAGAGATTCCAGTCTTGCTAGTAGTTCCGCGTGGACTTCGACGTTTAGCTTGATACCTCAGCTACGATCTTGTGCCCTCGGCAGGATCTGGTAGATAGTCAGGCTTCTTAGCCTTTTTCATTGTAGATGTCTGTACTCAGACATGTTAAGCTTCCGCATGTGCTTTGCATTGTATGCTATGATTGTTGGGTCATGAGACCCATGTTTGTAATATCTCGCTCCTTGGAGCCTAATGAATAAATACCTGAGTTGTAGAGTTATGTTGTGATGCCATGTTGTATTTACACATATCGAGCATATTGTGTGTATGAATAAAATGCTTGGTATGTGTGGGATCCGACAACCTAGTTGTTTATCCTTGGCAGCCTCTCTTATGGGGAAATGTAGTCTAGTGATTCCATGAGCCATAGTAGTCCGCTACAGCCCGGTTCACCGGAGTCCTGCTAGCCCAGCACTACTGCTCAGGACACTTGACTGGCCGGCATGTGTTTCACTTCGTTCCTATGTCTGTCCCTTCGGGGAAATGTCATGCTGTGATATCCGGAGTCCTGCCTAGCCTGCTACAGCCCGGGTTCCCCGGAGTCCTGTTAGCCCAGTGCTACAGCCCGGAATCACTCACTGATGACCGACATGCTCGATGTGGTTCGTGTATGCCTGTCTCCATAGGTCTGTGCCGCTTTGGGTTCACTACTAGCCATGTCGGCCCGGGTTCTCTGTCATATGGATGCTAGCGACACTATCATATACGTGAGCCAAAAGGCGCAAACGGTCCCGGGCCATGGTAAGGCGACACCCGTGGGGTACCGTGCGTGAGGCCGCAAAGTGATATGAGGTGTTACCGGCTAGATCGATGTGACTTGGAATCGGGTTCCTGACAGCTAGACACTGCCAAGCGCGCCCAGAGTAACCGACAGCAGGACCGCCTGGCACACTCTGAACAAGCGTAGCAATACGGCCCCAACCCCAGCTCTCGCGACATAGCAAAACCAGTACCTCGCGTACATAACTACGCCCTTGAAATTCCATGGGCACAGGGGAAGGGGCACAATAACGGCTCGCCCAAAATACGGCTTAAAATGTACAAGGGGCTGCCGGATTCTTTTTTTAATTTTTTTCTTACTTTCAGGACTCCATACTTCGGACGACCTGTTCGGCAATTTGACTACCGCACAAACGATGCAAGATCCAGGGAGGCAGACAAGCCATGCCGCATTATGGAACCCCCAGGTGGTCTCTGTTACGAGCGGTATACCTATTTTAAATACAATTTCGCGGCCTGCCCCTGGTCAGGACATACCAAATAGTCCAATATCTTTTGCTTACCGCACTATTTGTATCGTTCGGCTTTGATAAATAGCCTCTCTATAAACAATGCATAGCTTTCTGTCTATTTTTTGCATTATCATCTTTTCATATATATGTTTGTGACATGTTGCACCCGTACACTGTGGTACGGCAAAATAGGCCAGGGGCTTTAGTACCCATTAATATGACGTGAGAAGTCCGTACACTTTCACAAGTGCGGCACCCCGAACTTATAGCACTATATGCATCGGCTCTGAATCATGATTTGGGTCAATAGTTGGGTTTGCCCGGCTCCTATGTTTTGGTGCCTTACGTTCCGCTATATCGGCTAAGGTAGCACTAGGAGAACCACCGCGATTGTGCCTCGGTTGAGCTGGGCTAAGCACCTCAGTGGAGAAAGCTAAAACTGACTGTCATGATGTGGCGAGAGATCGGTCGCTGTTCAAGAGGTTTTTCGAATCCCTAAAGGCTTATGCCGCTTCGAGCGAGGAGCTGGCTTTGTCCGGCCAAGGCGTGGATAGCGCCCCGAACTCGGTCTTCCGAACTAGGGGCTTCGCCGAAATTTAAAATTATAGAGTTCTATGGCTAAGTGAGAGTGTTTAAGCATTATAGTCCGATTGCCTGGTTCGTTGTGCTGAGCGCCTCCCTCGAAGGACCCAACTATGGGAAAAAGAGCGCTCAGGTTTATCCCGAACACCCCAGCACTAGTGGCATGGGGGCAGAAGCCGACGACTGGCCATCTCTCAATTTTTGATAAACGGCCGCACAGAAAGTAATATTTTAAATTCAATAAGCATTGCTTAGCGCATATGAACAAGTTTTCAGCGCACAAGATAAACACAAGCGAGTTCATTCAAAAATAACATCCTTGCTACATTCATCCGCCACAAGGCGGGCACCCGCAAGAACATCCTTATAGTAGTTCTCGGGCTTGCGATGCTCCTTCCCCGGCGGCGGCCCGTCCCTCACAAGCTTCTCACCGTCCAGCTTACCCTAGTGCACCTTTGCACGGGCAAGGGCCCTACGGGCACCTTCGATGCAGACGGAATGCTTGATGACCTCGAGCCTTGGACAGGCCTCCACCAGTCGCCGCACCAGCCCGAAGTAGCTCGCAGGCCTCTCTGGGCCACAGCCGAACTATGAAGCCCTTCATGGCTTGTTCGGCCACCTTGTGGAGCTCGACCAGCTGTTTCAGCTGGTCGCTTAAGGGCACAGGGTGTCCGGCCTCAGCATACTGAGACCAGAACACCTTCTCCGTCGAGCTGCCCTCTTCGGCTCGGTAGAATGCGCCGGCGTCGGATACGCTGCGGGGAAGATCTGCGAATGCCCCTGGAGAGCTCCGGATTCGGGTAAGTAACAAGTACTTTACTTTTATACTTCTGCTTTGCATAAAGAATGCCTTACCCGCCGCTATATTTTTCATATCCTCCAACTCTTGGAGGGCCTTTTGGGCTTTAGCCTTGGCGGACTTGGCAGTCTCAAGGGCCACCGCGAACTAGGACGCTTGCGTCTTGGACTCAAGCTCCAAACTCTCATGTTTTTTCATAAGAGCCTGAAGCTCCCGCTGCACCTCGCCAACCTGGCCCTCAAGTTTCTCTCGCTCGGAGCACTCCGCCGCCGTTTTCTTTTTGGCCTCGGACAGCGCCTGCTTGAGGGTCGCCACCTCAGTCATGGCCCCTACAATAAGCAGTACAATCATGTTATTTTTTGCAATCAAGCCTTTCTATAGGCGCTTTTTCTGTAAGGTATTTCTTACCTTCTTTCTCCTCGAGCTGCCGTTTGGCAAGGCCGAGCTCTTGCTCGGTCCGCTCGAGGCCCTGTTTTAGGGCACCCACCTCCACAGTCAGTGCGGCGGTGGCTAGCAGCGAAGCCTGCATACGCATATTGACTCTTTGTTGTTAGACTCCTGCGAAATTTAATAGATCCTCTATTCGGTTTTTCTTTCCGAACGCCGAACAGAGCATCAGGGGCTACTGTCTATGCGGTTATATTTTTACATAATTTTTTACTTACCTCGAAGCCTGTTAGAAGGCTAGCGCAAGCTTCACTCAGTCCGCTCTTGGCAGACTGAACCTTCTGGATCACCGTACTCATAATAGTACGGTGCTCCTCGTTGATGGAGGGGCCGTCAAGAACCTCCAGCAGATTGTCCGGCACCTCCGGTTGGACGGAGGCTGCCGGCTCAGAAGGCTTACTCCTCTTGGAAGGAGTTTGCCTACCGCGGACCAGAACTGTTGTAGATTCCGGTGCGGTGTCCGGCTCAAAGCCGGACTTGGAGCCCTGGGGGGCCTTGTCCCCTTCACTCTTGGAGTCCGGGAGGTTGCCTTGCGGCTCCTCCGGGACCACCTCCTCCTGCCCCGGAGCTCGCCGCGACGCCACTTCGGCGTCATCCGCGATGCGGGGGGAGACAGCGGGTGGAACTGAGTTCAGGTCCGATGAATTCAGGGAGTCGCTCGACGACTCATCGAGTCCGGTCCGGGGCGGGCTGCATAATTATATTCGACATCAGGGAAAGCTGTGCAACAAAGGAACGTCATGAGTTACTCTGATATCCGAACTTACGATTTCGCCGGACGCTTGGCCCTGTCTGGCCACTCCTCTTCGTCCTCTTCGGCGTCAGGGAGGTAGTCCGGCGGAGGGGTCTTCCTCTTCTTGGACCCTTCGGCCTCCCCTGTTGGGGCGGCCTTCCTTTTCTTTCCTTCCCCCGCTGGAGGGGGAGAGGTTTCTTCTTCCTCCTCCTCGTTTTCACGGGAGGAGTGTGTCTCGGACTCGTCAGATGACGAGTCCGACACCACCATATTACGGGCACTCTTTCGAGTCCCCGTGGTCTTCTTCTTCTTGGCCTTCTTCTCCGGCACCACATAAGGCGCCGGAACCAGCAGCTTCGTTAGGAGAGCTGGGGCTGGGTCTTTGGGCAGCGGAGCCGGACAGTTAATCGGTCCGGATATCGCCCGCCAAGCCTATCAAAGGTAAGGGAGTTTAGATCCCGCATAGAGTCAAACTATGGAAAAAGCTTAAAACATCCTGTAAAAGGTGTAGATGGCTTACCTCGTTAGCATGACGCTGCGAGCTGTATCCGCGGTCCTCGGAAGCGGATGCAGGAGCCTCAACGCCCTTAAATAGCAGCCTCCAGGTGTCTTCGTACGTCGTGTCGAAGAGCCTGCTGAGGGTTTGATGCTGTGCCTGGTTGAACTCCCACAGATTAAAATCCCATTGTTGACACGGGAGGATCCGGCGGACGAGCATAACCTGGATTACATTGACAAGCCGGACTAGCTTGTTCACCAGGGATTGGATGCATGTTTGCAATCCGGTCACCTCTTTTTTGTTACCCCATGACAGGCCCGTCTCTTTCCAGGACATAAGCCACGTGGGGGGTCCGGATCGGAACTCGGGGGCTGCGGTCCATTTCGAATCGCACGGCTCGGTGATGTAAAACCACCCGGCTTGCCATCCCTTTAGGGTCTCCACAAAAGAGCCCTCGAACCATAGGACGTTGGCCATCTTGCCCGCCATGGCGCCTCCGCACTCTGCCTGGTTGCCGCGCACCACCTTGGGCTTGACGTTGAAGGTCTTGAGCCAGAGGCCAAAATGGGGGCGGACGTGGAGAAAAGCCTCGCACACGACGATAAACGCCGAGATGCTGAGGATGAAGTTCGGGGCCAGATCATGGAAATCCAGGCCATAGTAGAACATGAGCCCCCGGACAAATGGGTGAAGTGGAAAACCCAGCCCGCGGAGGAAGTGGGGAAGGAATACTACCCTCTCATGGGGCCTTGGGGTGGGGATAAGCTGCCCCTCCTCGGGAAGCCGGTGCGCGATGTCCTTGGACAAGTATCCGGCCTTCCTTAGCTTTTTAACTTGGCCCTCCGTAACGGTGGAGACCATCCACTTGCCTCCCGCTCCGGACATTGCTGGAGGAGGTTGAGGTGGGAAGTGCGGGCTTGGGTGCTGGAGCTCGAGTGCGCAGGAGATGGATAGGCAGAGGAGGAAGAAGGCGTAGGTAAAAAGGTGGATCCTTATCCCCTTATATGGGCGGATGCGGTTGTGCGTCCCCACCTGCCTAGTAAAACTCACTTCCCTCCCAAGCGCCGTGATAAGTGGCGCGGTTGGGTTACCCACGTCCGTATTGATGAGAATCCCGTAAAAGGGGGTACACGATCTCTGCTTTGACAAGACGTGCCAAGGAAACCGCCTCGCAAAACACGCTGAGGTGAAAAAGTAAAAACGATTCATAAAAGACTTGGCCGTGGTGTGATAGCGCACTGCGGAATACGTCAGCAGATTTGATTTGTGTTAATATTATTCTCTCTATGGCAATATGTGAAAACTTATTTTGTAGAGCCGGACACTACTCTTGGTGTTTACAATCTTCTATGAAGGACTTGGAGGAGGAACCCGCCTTGCAATGCCGAAGACAATTTGCGCGCTGGACTTGTCGTCATTGAAGCCTGGTTCAGGGGCTACTGAGGGAGTCCTGGATTAGGGGGTGTTCGGGTAGCCGGACTATACCTTCAACCGGACTCCTGGACTATGAAGATACAAGATTGAAGACTACGTCTCGTGTCCGGATGGGACTTTCCTTGGTGTGGAAGGCAAGCTTGGCGATGCGGATATTCAAGATCTCCTACCATTGTAACCGACTCTATGTAACCCTAACCCTATCCGGTGTCTATATAAACCGGAGGGTTTTAGTCCGTAGGACAACTTCATCAACTCCATAGACAACAATCATACCATAGGCTAGCTTCTAGGGCTTAGCCTCCTTGATCTCGTGGTAGATCTACTCTTGTACTACCCATATCATCAATATTAATCAAGCAGGACGTAGGGTTTTACCTCCATCAAGAGGGCCCGAACCTGGGTAAAACATCGTGTTCCCTGCCTCCTATTACCATCCGGCCTAGACGCATAGTTCGGGACCCCCTACCCGAGATCCGCCGGTTTTGACACCGACAGCTACCCAGACATTCTGAGTATATGTTCACTGACAGAACTATTCTCCTCCATTTTGCAGCTATAGAACTTATTGGAGACTTCATATCTCTCAATCTGGGCATTTGCTTGAAATATTAACTTCAACTCCTGGAACATCTCATATGCTCCATGACGTTCAAAACGTCGTTGAAGTCCAGGTTCTAAGCTGTAAAGCATGGCACACTGAACTATCGAGTAGTCATCAGCTTTGCTATGCCAGACGTTCTTAACGTCGTCAGCAGCATCTGCAACAGGTTTGTCACCCAGCGGTGCTTCCAGGACGTAATTCTTCTGTGCAGCAATGAGGATAATCCTCAAGTTACGGACCCGGTCCGTGTAGTTGCTACCATCATCTTTCAACTTAGCTTTTTCTAGGAACGCAATTAAATTCAACGGAACAACAGCACGTGCCATCTATCTACAACAACATAGACATGCAAAATACTATCAGGTACTAAGCTCATGATAAATTAAAGTTCAATTAATCATATTACTTAAGAACTCCCACTTAGATAGACATCCCTCTAATCATCTAAGTGATCACGTGATCCATATCAACTAAACCATGTCCGATCATCACGTGAGATGGAGTAGTTTTCAACGGTGAATATCACTATGTTGATCATATCTACTATATGATTCACGCTCGACCTTTCGGTCTCAGTGTTCTGAGGCCATATTTGCATATGCTAGGCTCGTCAAGTTTAACCCGAGTAGTCTACGTGTGCGAAACTGGCTTGCACCCGTTGTATGTGAATGTAGAGCTTATCACACCCGATCATCACGTGGTGTCTCGGCACGACGAACTGTAGCAATGGTGCATACTCAGGGAGAACACTTGTACCTTGAAATTTAGTGAGAGATCATCTTATAATGCTACTGCCGAACTAAGCAAAATAAGATGCATAAAGGATAAACATCACATGTAATCAAATATAAGTGATATGATATGGCCATCATCATCTTGTGCCTTTGATCTTCATCTCCAAAGCACCGTCATGATCACCATTATCACCGGCTTGACACCTTGGTCTCCATCGAAGCATCGTTGTCGTCTCGCCAACTATGGCTTCTATGACTATCGCTACCTCTTAGTGATAAAGTAAAGCAATTACATGGCGATTGCATTTCAAACAATAAAGCGGCAACCATATGGCTCCTGCCAGTTGCCGACAACTGTGTTACAAAACACAACGTAGTATAGTGATAAAGTAAAGTTTTAAGTGGCTGCTATGGGCTTCTAGCCAGAACTGTTCTTACGTACGCATCAAAACCACACATAGTATAGTGATTGCTTTTTGATCTTCAGCAAGAACCATGTTCATTGAAACCGATTCAACTAAAGTTGGAGAAACATGCACCCACTAGCCACCTGTGTGCTAAGCACGTCGGTAGAACCAGTCTCACGTAAGCGTACACGTATTGTCGGTCTGAGTTGCTTCATCAACCAATACCGCTGAATCAAGAATCAACTATTGATGGCAAGCAATATGTATATACTCACGCCCACTACTCCTTTGTGTTCTACTCGTGCATATAACATCTACGCATAGACCTAGCTCTGATACCACTGTTGGGGAACATAGTAATTTCAAAAAAATTCCTATGCACACGCAAGATCCATCTAGGTGATGTATAGCAACGAGAGGGGAAGAGTATGCCTACGTACCCTCATAGACCGAAAGCGAAAGCGTAATGACAACGCGGTTGATGTAGTCGTACGTCTTCACGATCCGACCGATCTCAGCACCGAACATACAACACCTCTGTGTTCAGCACACGTTCAGCTCGATAACGTCCCTCATACTCTTGATCCAGTTGAGGCTGAGGGAGAGTTTTGTCAGCACGACGGCATGATGACGGTGATGATGAAGTTACCTGCACTGGGCTTCGCCTAAGCACTACGACGGTATGACCGAGGTGGAATATGGTGGAGGGGGGAACCGCACATGGCTAAGACAATTGTCAACTTGTGTGTTCTAGGGTGCCCCCTTCCCCTGTATATAAAGGAGCAAGGGGGAGGCCGGCCGGCCCTATAGGGGTGCGCCCCAAGTAGGATTCCTACTAGGAATATGAATCCTATTCCTAGTAGGTTTCCAACAAGGAAGAGAGGGGGAAGGAAGGAGAGGGAGAGAGGGAGAAGGAAAAGGGGGTGCCCCCCTTCCCTAGTCCAATTCGGACCCAAGGGGGAGGGGGCGCGCGACCTACCCTAGCCGCCCCCTCTCTCTCTCTACTAAGGCCCATGAGGCCGATTAGTTCCCCCGAGGGGTTCCGGTAACCCTCCGGCACTCTGGTTTTATCCGAAACTTCTTTGGAACATTTCCGGTGTCCGAATATAGTCGTCCAATATATCAATCTTTATGTCTCAGCCATTTCGAGACTCCTCATCATGTGCATGATCACATCCGGGACTCCGAACTACCTTCGGTACATCAAAACACATAAACTCATAATATCGATCGTCATCGAACGTTAAGCGTGCGGACCCTACGGGTTCGAGAACTATGTAGACATGACCGAGACACTTCTCCGGTCAATAACCAATAGCGGAACCTGGATGCTCATATTGGCACCTACATATTCTATGAAGATCTTTATCGGTCAAACCGCATAACAACATATGTTATTCCCTTTGTCATCGGTATGTTACTTGCCCAAGATTCGATCGTCGTTATCTCAATACCTAGTTCAATCTCATTACTGGCAAGTCTCTTTACTCATTCTGTAATGCAACATCCCACAACTAACTCATTAGTTACATTGCTTGCAAGGCTTATAGTGATGTGCATTACCGAGAGGGCCCGGAGATACCTCTGCAACAATTGGAGTGACAAATCCCAATCTCGATTTATGCCAACTCACCAAACACCATCGGAGACACCTGTAGAGCATCTTTATAGTCACTAAGTTACGTTGTGACATTTGACAGCACGCTAAGTGTTCCTCCGATATTTGGGAGTTGCATAATCTCATAGTCATAGGAACATGTATAAGTCATGATGAAAGCAATAGCAATAAAACAAAACGATCATAATGCTAAGCTAACGGATGGATCAAGTCAATCACATCATTCTCTAATGATGTGATCCCATTCATCAAATGACAACTCATGTCTATGGTTAGGAAACTTAACCATCTTTGATTAACGAGCTAGTCAAGTAGAGGCATACTAGTGACACTCAGTTTGTCTATGTATTCACACATGTACTAAGTTTCCGGTTAATACAATTCTAGCATGAATAATAAAAATTTATGTAATCGTCATACTGCTTACCGCCAATGCCTTATTTTGATTCGGCAGTATTGTTGGATGAAGCGGCCCGGACCAACCTTACATGACCATGTTCATGAGACTGGTTCCACTGACAGACATGCAACTAGTTTTGCATAAAGCTGGCTGGCAGGTGTCTGTTTCTCCAACTTTAGATGAATCAAATTTGGCTGCGGCCGGTCCTTGTTGAAGGTTAAAACAACAAACTTGATAAATCACCGTTGTGGTTTTGATGCGTAGGTAAGAACGATTCTTGCTAGAAGCCCATAGCAGCCACGTAAAACTTGCGACAACAAAGTAGAGGACATCTAACTTGTTTTTGCAGGGCATGTTGTGATGTGATATGGTCAATACATTGATGTGATATATGTTATTGTATGAGATGATCATGTTTTGTAAAAGTTATCGGCAACTGGCAGGAGCCTTATGGTTTTCGCTTTATTGTATGTGTCGGTGTCAAAACCGGCGGATCTCGGGTAGGGGGTGCCGAACTGTGCGTCTAAGGCGGATGGTAACATGAGGCAGGTGACACGATGTTTACCCAGGTTTGGGCCCTCTTGATGGAGGTAATACCCTACGTACTGCTTGTTTGATCTTGATGATATGAGTATTACAAGAGTTGATCTACCACGAGATCGAAGAGGCTAAACCCTAGAAGCTAGCCTATGGTATGATTGTTATTGTCCTACGGACTAAACCCTCCGGTTTATATAGACACCAGAGGGGGCTAGGGTTACACAGAGTCGGTTACAAGGGAGGAGATCTACATATCCGTATTGCCAAGCTTCCCATCCACGCCAAGGAAAGTCCCATCCGGACATGGGACAAAGTCTTCAATCTTGAATCTTCATAGTCCAACAGTCCGGCCAAAGGATATAGTCCGGCTGTCCGGAGACCCCCCAATCCAGGACTCCCTCAGTAGCCCCTGAACCAGGCTTCAATGACGATGAGTCCGACGCGCAGTTTTGTCTTCAGCATTGCAAGGCGTGTTCCTCCTACGAATACTCCATAGAAGATTTTGAACACAAGGATAGTGTCCGGCTCTGCAAAACAAGTTCCACATACCACTGTAGAGAGAATAATATTTCCACAAATCTAATCTGCTGACACGTTTTGACAGCATGACATCATGTCATGGCTCGGTCATTATTCGAACCGTTTTTCTCAACCAGCACCGCACATATCGCGAGGTGGTTTTCCTGGCACGTCTTGTCAAAGCAGAGATCATGTCCCCCTTATTAAGGGATTCTCATCAATACGGACGTGGGTAACCCAATCATGCCTGTTGGTATGACTCCTCGATTTTAGGCAAGTCCCAAACGGCCATGAGGAGGACACTTGATATTCACCCTCTTTATAAAGAGGCCAAGGTCTATCCTTTTTCCCTCTCGTGCTCAATCGAATCCTTCCCCTGCCTCAAGTTCCAACACCCAAGGCTCAGGTCAGGCGCTTCGGACCTTCAAACATGTTCGGATCCAACCTCCAAGGTCGGTGGATGCCTTCCTCTGTCACAGAGGAGGACATCAAGAAGCTGAGAGAGGCCAGGTATCTGACCGCTGAAATCTCGCACAGGCTGCCCGCCCGAGGGCAGGTCATCCCCACTCCCGAACCCAACGGGAGTGTTGTGTTCATCTCTCACTTCCTCTGAGGGCTAGGCCTCGCTCTGGATCCCTTTGTTAGGGGGCTCATGTTCTATTATGGGCTGGATTTCTATGATCTGGACCCAGATTCCCTCCTTCACATCTCGTCGTTCATCATCGTGTGTGAGGCCTTCCTCCGCATTACCCCACACTTCGGCCTGTGGCTCAAGACCTTCAATGTGAAGCTGAAGATGATCGAGGGGCGGCACGCAGAGTGCGGAGGTGCCGTAATAAGCAAAAGCGTTGAGGCTCCATGGCCAGAGGGTTCCTTCCCGGAGGTGTCCAGTTTGTGGCAGCGGGAGTGGTTCTATATCACAGCTCCCTGGAGTTCCAAGTGGGTAGCCGTCCCTGCCTTCCGCTCAAGCCCCCCACCACAACCGACGTCATGGATCAACAAGGGGCTGAACTAGGGGCCAGTACATGATGTGCCGATATTGCAAAGTCGCACCCGAGATCTCCTTGAGAGAGATGTCAGCCTGGTCATGGTAATGCAAGTCATGCTAGTTCGTCGAGTCCAGCCTTGCAAACGTCGACCCCTCCATATGTGGGAATTCAACCCAGAAGGACCGCAGACTATTTAGCACTTCCTCGGCATGATGCTTGAAGGGATGTACAAATTGTTCTCCGGACCCCAAATAGAGTGTCCAGACACCGCCGAGGATGCGGGTCTGAGCAGTAATCACCCCGATACCCAAGTAAGTGATCCCATGGCCAAATACGCTGTCTTTTTATTTATCATAACATCATTATGAAAAGTCACTCTTTGACCAGCACTGGATAACAAAGGCGAAGACGATCAGGTGTTCGGCCCCCCTTCCCGAAGGCTCGGCCAATCCAGTACTGGCAAGAATGCTTGAGTCGGCGCCTTATCAGGTGCCCTCAGGGGAAGATAAAGGGGGGAATAAAGAGGCTGAAAGCATGCCTCACTCATCATTCATCCAAACCGAGGGAATTAGCGCCTCAGCGAAGGAGGAACCATGGAGAAGAATTTAAAATTCCCTCTCCCTAGGGAAGGAAGAGGAACACCTCTGAAGACCCAGAAACAAAGGTTTTCAAACGGGGGAAGAAATCTTCGCCAGAGGGTCCTGCCTCGGAGGGTATCCTTGCCGCACAGTGTCCGCAAGGGGTCATCCCTCTACCGAGCTGTAAGTAAAAAGGTACTTAATAGTAAAAATATCTTACATTACTTCTGAAGATAATAACCGAAGCATATATCTTGCAGTTCGGATCGTAGCCCTTCTCGACAGAGTTCGTCTTCGGGGGATCTTCTTCCGGAGATGATGGAGAGCGAAACACCTCCCCCTGCCACCCCACCTCATGAGGCGGGCGACCCTGAAGTGTCGTCGCGGAGGGTTTCTCCTGATCCGCCAAGGCCAGAGGGTAATCCTTTGGCCACCTGAAGTCCTCAGTATTCGGCTCCTAAAGAGAGCAACAGAAAGAATCCGGAACGGTACAGTGTGCGGTCGGACTCACTAAAGGATATTCTATTGCAAGCGGCCATCTCAGAAGCGCATCGTACGCTAATGGGTACGGTGATTGAAAGGATTTCATCCGCCAAAAGCGGGTTGCATGAAGCTTTTATGAGTCTGCTGAAAGGCTTTGAGGTACGTGAAATAGTGTATGTTTTTGATAGTACCGCACATGTTAGGTGTGCCTTGTGCAGATAGTAGCCCCTGAGACTCTGGTAGCCGTCGAAAATGGTGGAAAACAGAGGATCATAGTCCCAGGTAATAATCAGATCGCCTTCATGTGCAGGTGGCTGAAGGTCTGATGGCTAGCCGGACTGATGAGTTTGCCGAGCTAAAGCGGTAACTTGATGCGGCAGATGTCGACATCGTGCTTGTCAACAAGCGGCTTGACGAGGCACAGGGTATGTGATTTCTCCGGTGATCAACACATAGTAAGAGGAGCATGATGCCAGTATCTTTAATGTGTTGTGACTGCAGATGGAGCTGCCATCATGGAGACCCTTCGGGCGGAACTTGCCCGAGCCAAGGAACAAGCTAGAAATAGTGATGTGGCCGCTCTAAAGGCGGTCGAAGAGCTGAGGGACGAATAGGCCACGCATTGCCAAAGCAAGGAAAGAATGGCCAAGATGGCTGTTGAGTTGAAAGATGCCACTGACCATTACCAGCTTCTTGCAAAAGAAAGCCGAGCGAAGGCGACGGACCTGGAGAAGGCCATGGTAGCAGCCAAGGAAGCCCGCTCCAAAATTAGAGCTACGAAGGAGGAGCTGCGTCAAGCTGGAGATATCGCGGCTGGGAAGCCCTTTTTGTTGCGGACTAAGTTCGGAGATCCGAAGTATGCCCCTCTTGATCAACTATGGAGTTCTGCTGACGCGTACATGGATTTGGCAGCAAGTGCAGCTGATGCGGCCGAGTACTTCAAGGATCAAAAGGATCGTGAAGTGGAGAAGTTGTTCTGGTCACAGTTGCATGCTCCAGTGCGCCCGTTGCTGTTGAATGAGCGAATGGCCGAGTGGGACGAGCTCCATAGGTTGTCCGGACTTGCCATGAGGTCTGTTGTGGATCATCTGTGGCCAGAAGGGCCAAGGCTGAATAGTTACTTTAGTTTAGTGCAACAATTCCTTGGTGTTGTGCCGCACATCGACGCTATGAAGAGGTCGGTGTGCATAGAGGGTGCGCGGATGGCACTTGCCCGTGTCAAGACATACTGGGAAGAGATGGAGGCCACCACTATTGCAACACAGGGTTCGGCTGTGGGCCGAGTAGCTGCCGAGCACTACTCTGAAGAGGTCCTTGAAGGCGCTCGTTTGATAGAGGCGCAGTGCTCGAAGAATATTATGTTCTAGTGACATGTATTCCTATTGTAAAAACAATATTTTATTGAATTATGAAGGTTGTGTTTATACTTTTGCCTGAAAGTATTATGATGCCTCCTGTGCGGCCGTTTATGTATATATGTATATAACCTGAAAGTTTGCAGTCGTCGGCTTCAGCCCCCACACATAAAATGCGGGGGTGTTCGCAAAAAATGTGTATTCACACTTGATCCAACGTCTTGGTCCATTAAGGAGGTGATAGCGCAGCGAATGAGGCAATCAGACTATATTGCTTTAACACTTTCACTTAGCCATAGGAGTTTGACTGCGGGACTACTAGATAGCCCCTGGTACCTCCGCGCTCATCCAAATACGGGGCGCGTACGTACATGACCGGGAAACGGCCCTTCATTAATGCGGAGGAATCCCGAAGATTCCGCTAAGTCATCGAGTGGTTGACCAGTCTTGCGCTTTATCATGACAGTCAGTTTTTGGCTTTCTCTACTGAGGTGCTCATCCGGATGAACCAGGGCACAATCACAGTAGTTCTCCTGGTGCTACCTTAGCCGATATAGCGGAACATAAGGTACCAAAACATGGGAGCCGGGCAAACCCAACATTTGACCAAAGACATGATTCGGAGCTGATGCATATAAGGCCAAACTCGCGACGCCGAACACTCCCTAAGGTATTCAGTCTTTATAACATATGTCAGGCTGAACAATGCCCTTAATAATAAACCCCGAGTGTCCATGTACGTGCAATATCCTGACGTGGCCACATGCCAATAACGTCAGCATCCTTCTCGGTTGTATTGAGTATTCGGAGGATGTGAACAATAAGAGACAGTAAAAAAAGGTTTACGCAGGGTCTTAAACTGAAGAGAAACCTTTGAGCGGCTCCCTGCTGCACGTCTGCGCCTGTGTCTCCGTTGTGTCGTGTCCTAGACGGGTGTAGCACGATTGTCATCTGTAAAAGAGAAGAACTTAGGTGAAAGTTCCATGCAAGAAAATTGGTTATTATCAATAAACCATTAAAATTCAAGATGAGTCAAGTTGAGCCGGACGAGCCCTGATTACACGTGGGAAGCCCCTAGTACCGTCTACGAGGGTTTAACCATCAAACCAATCTCATGTATATATAGTGATGCGTCGGACTCGTCTAACCGTGTCCATGGTCTTGACGACCTGTCATTTATTCTGGTTGGTGAGGCCATCTAGTCCTCGGCTGTTAAAGCCACAGCACACTCTTCCGCGCATAGAGAACGCTCAATATTTCCACTAACTGTGATGGTGCCACATGGACCGAGCATCTTAAGCTTGAGAGAAGCGTAATGCGGTACTGCATTAAAACGAGCGAAAGCCGCTCTTCCGAGTAGTGCTTGATAGCCACTTCGGAATGGAGCGATGTAGAAAGTTAACTTTTCACTTCAGAAGTTGTCGGAAGAACCGAATACAACCTCTAGTAATAGAGAGCCCGTGCAGCGGGCCTCTCGGCCTAGTATAACTCCCTTGAAGGTAGTATTGATGCAGCTGATTTTTGTCGGGTCTATCCCCATTTTGCGGACTGTGTCCTGATATATCAGATTTAGACCACTGCCACCGTCCATAAGGACTCGTGCGAGATGGTATCCGTTTATTATTGGGTCTAACACCAAGGCAGCCAATCCTTCATGTTGGATGCTTGTCGCGTGATCCCTGCGATCAAAGGTGATCGGGCAGGCCAACCAGGGGTTGAACTTAGGGGTGACGGGCTCTACGGCGCGTGTGTTTCGGAGTGCATGTTTGCTTCTCGTCTTCGTCACATGGATCATGTTTACTGTTTTAACCTCTGGTGGGAATTTTTTCTGTCCTCCAGTGCTTTGGTGGCGAGGTTCGTCCTCGTCTTTGCTTGGTGTCTCCCCCCTTTGTGTTCGGCGTTTAGCTTACCAGCCTGCTTGAAGACCCAGCATTCTCTGTGGGTGTGATTAGCAGGTTTATCGGGGGTGCCATGAATCTGACATAGTTTGTCGAGAATTTTGTTTAGGCTAGACGGTCCATCTCTGCTGCCTTTTAAAGGCTTTTTCCGCTGACCTGATCGAGAGCCCCTGAATCCGGCGTTGACCGTCGTATCATCTAGGATGTCTTCTTTATTTCGACGCTTGTTTTTACTGCGTCGTGGTGTTCCATTGCCATCCCTGACTTAGGATGTGCTTGGGTCGCTGGTGCTACTGCGGGCTAACCAGCTATCTTCGCCCGTGCAAAAGCGGGTCATGAGGCTTGTCAGGGCTGCCATTGTTCTCGGTTTTTCTTGGTCGAGGTGTCTGGCGAGCCATTCATCTCGGACGCTGTGTTTGAAAGCTGCTAAGGCTTCGGCATCCGGACAGTCGACGATTTGGTTCTTCTTAATGAGAAACCTGTTCCAAAGCTTTCAGGCTGACTCTCCGGGCTGTTGAATTATATGACTTAAATCGTCTGCATCTGGAGGTCGGACATAGGTCCCTTGAAAATTAGCCCGAAAAGCGTCCTCCAGCTCCTCCCAACTTCCAGTTGAGTTTTCGGGGAGGCTTTTCAACCAGTGCCGAGCTGGTCCTTTAAGCTTGAGGGGCAAGTACTTAATGGCATGGAGATCGTCTCCGCGAGCCATATGGATATGGAGGATAAAGTCCTCAATCTAGACCCTAGGGTCTGTGGTCCCGTCGTATGCCTCTATGTTCACTGGTTTGAATCCTTCTGGGAATTCGTGGTCCAGCACCTCATCGGTGAAACATAGGGGGTGTGCGGCACCCCTGTATTTGGATGTATCATGGCGTTCGGACAGTTGTAGTATTCGGTTTGGATTTTATGCCGGAGCACGCTTCCTAGATCCATAGATGGATCTGGTCATACTGGATTTTTGGTGCAAGTCCTTACGTAGATCGTGTGTTGACTTATGTGCGACTTTGTTAGCCGCTCTATCACGGTCACAAGGTGGTTGATCCGGCCGGTTGGCTGTTCTATCTTTCGTCTGTATGGGCTCTAAGGCCTCATCGTCAAATTCGGGTAATAGCTTGCGCTTTGGATAGCTCTTTGTGTGGTAACCTCCACCATACTTTTCTTCATTGTCGAGCACTTTGTTCCACCTGTTGTTGAGCGTATTTTGTTCGGCCTTAAGCCTTTGCTTCTGCTTCTTCAGACTCCTCGCTGTGGCAATAAGCCTTCTGCGGAGGTTCTCTTGCTCCAAGTGTGTTTCCGGGATGATGTGTGCATCTTCGTCCAGATTTTTTCCTCCCCAAAGGGGGTTTTATGAGGTTTATCCTTGGCGTCGCCGGGTTCGGACGTCAGATCCATACTATGTTTGCCGTTTGCAGCTTCGTCGTGCTCTGCCGCCAGAGCAATGTGGTCTCCGTTTCCTCTGGAGTTGACTGGAGTGTTATTTTCTCTTGCGTTGTTATCGCTGTTTTTGCTGAGGCGGGATTTGGAGCGGCACCTATGCCGACGCTTTGTTTGCTTCTTGGAGGGGTCATCCTCTGTTGTCTCCTCCCGTTCCTCGTCATCGCTTTCTTTGGGTGTATCCACCATGTATATGTCATGTGATGAGGTGGCGGTCCAGCACCTTGTGGGCGGTGGTTCCTGTTCGTCTCCTGCGTCGTCGTCCATACCGTCGATGTCTTCGGAGTTGAAGTCAAGCATGTCGGTTAAATCATCGACAGTGGCTACTAAGTGGGTGGTGGGTGGGTAGCGAATTTCTTCGTCATCCGCATCCCATTCTAGCCGGACATAGTTCGGCCAAGGTTCTCCTGACAAGGAGAGAGACCTTAATGAATTTAGCACATCGCCGAAAGGCGAGTGCTGAAAGATATCCACGGAGGTGAACTCCATGATCGGCGCCCAGTCGGATTCGATAGGCACGGATATAGGCGGCTCGGAGTCCGTGGCCGGAGACGAATCCAGTGGTTCGGCGACACGGCTCTCGTAAGGGGTGAAGTCAGTATCCGGCTCCATCACTAGTGAGAGTGCGGCCTCCATGGCGGGGTCTATCCCTCCGTCCTCGGATGGCGCAATTTTCTCCGGATTGAAGGCCGGAGTAGTTGCAGATGCGATCTCCCGAACATTGTCCGACAGCGGAGTTACGTCGTGCTCGTTGTGATTGTGCGGCACACCTGACATGGGCTCGAATCCGTCGAAGATCAAGTCTCTGCGGATGTCGCCAGTGTAGTTTAAGTTTCCGAACCTGACCTGATGCCCAGGGCGTAGCTCTCGATCTGCTCCAGATGGCCAAGCGAATTGGCCCGCAGTGTGAAGCCGCCGGATATGAAGATCTGTCCGGGGAGGAAAATCTCACCCTGGACCGCATCGTTACCTATGATCGAAGGGGCCATCGAGCCTTATGGTGACGGCACAGTGGAACTCTCAATGAAAGCACTAATGTCGGTGTCAAAACCGGCGGATCTCGGGTCGGGGGTCCCGAACTGTGCGTCTAAGGCGGATGGTAACAAGAGACAGGGGACACGATGTTTACCCAGGTTCGGGCCCTCTCGATGGAGGTAATACCCTACGTCCTGCTTGATTGATCTTGATGATATGAGTATTACAAGAGTTGATCTACCACGAGATCGAAGAGGCTAAACCCTAGAAGCTAGCCTATGGTATGATTGTTATTGTCCTACGGACTAAACCCTCCGGTTTATATAGACACCGGAGGGGGCTAGGGTTACACAGAGTCAGTTACAAGGGAGGAGATCTACATATCTGTATTTCCAAGCTTGCCTTCCACTCCAAGGAAAGTCCCATCTGGACACGGGATCAAGTCTTCAATCTTGTATCTTCATAGTCCAACAGTCCGGCCAAAGGATATAGTTCGGCTGTCCGGAGACCCCCCAATCCAGGACTCCCTCGGTATGAAATGCAAATGCCATGTAATTGCTTTGGTTTATCACTATGCGTTAGCGATAGTTGTAGGAGCAATAGTTGGCGAGACGACCATGACGCTACGATGGAGATCAAGGTGTCAAGCCGGTGATGATGGAGATCATGACGGTGCTTTGGAGATGGAGATAAAAGGCACAAGATGATGATGGCCATATCATGTCACATATTTTGATTGCATGCGATGTTTATCTTTTATGCATCTTATTTTTCTTAGTATGGCGGTAGCATTATAAGATGATCCCTCACTAAAATTTCAAGGTATAAGTGTTATCCCTGAGTATGAACCGTTGCGATAGTTCGTCGTGCTGAGATACCACGTGATGATCGGGTGTGATAGGATCTACGTTCACATACAACAAGTGCAAGACAGTTTTGCACATGCGGAATACTCGGGTTAAACTTGACGATCTTAGCATGTACAGACATGGCCTCGAAACACTGGAGACCAAAAGGTCGAACGTGAATCATATAGTAGATATGATCAACATAGAGATGTTCACCATTGATGACTACTCCATCTCACGTGATGATCAGACATGGTTTAGTTGATTTGGATCACGTAATCATTTAGATGACTCGAGGGATGTTTATCTAAGTGGGAGTTCTTAAGTAATTTGATTAACCGAACTTAATTTATCATGAACTTAGTCCTGATAGTATTTGCATATCTATGTTGTAGAACAATAGCTCGCGTTGTAGCTTCCATATGTTTTTGATATGTTCCTAGAGAAAACTAAGTTGAAAGATGATAGTAGCAGTGATGCGGACTGGGTCCGTGATATGAGGATTATCCTCATTGTTGCACAGAAGGATTATGTCCTTGATGCACCACTAGGTGGTGAACCTGTTGCAGGAGCAGATGTAGACGTCATGAACATTTTGCAAGCTTGGTATGATGACTACTTGATAGTTTAGTTGTAACGCCCCGAGACCGAAATGCCAGATGTCCTCCAGTTATTCGCTGTTGTTGCCTTGTCATTGCTTGCGTGTCATGCATTGCACATCATGTCATCATGTGCATTTCATTTGCATACATGTTCGTCTCATGCATTCGAGCATTTTCCCCGTTGTCCGTTTTGCAATCTGGCGCTCCTATTTCACCCGGTGTCCCTTTCGACCTCTTTTCATGTGTGGGGATTAAAAATTTCCGGATTGGACCGAGACTTGTCATGCGGCCTTGGTTTACTACAGGTAGACCGCCTGTCAAGTTTCATGCCATTTGGGCTTCGTTTGATACTCCAACGGTTAACCGAGGGACCGAAAAGACCTCGTATGTGTTGCAGCCCAACACCCCTTAAACGTGGCCCAAAACCCACCTAAACCTCCTCCATCGTCTTGGTCGTTCGATCACGATCGCGTGGCCGAAAACCGCACCTCATTTGGACTCTCCTAGCTCCCTCTACCTCTATATATAGACCCCTCCATTTCCGTTTTCGGATCTTTTCCCCGAAACCCTAATTCTCTTCCCCTCTCGCCCGCCGGACATGTCCGTCCCGGACGAACGAAAATCGCGATGCCCGCAGCAGTCAATCCGTGCCCGCCACGTCATCGATCGCCACCGTCTCCACCGCGCGGCCCGCGGAGCCTAGATCGGGCCCGTGCGGGCCCATCTCGCCGCCGCCTACCCATGGCCTCCCGCACGTGCCCGCCGCCTCAAGAACCGCGCGCCACCACGCGCCCCATCACCGGCCGCCGCGCCTCCCTGACGCCGGCGACCCTCGCCGTCGCCTCGGACTCCGGCCGCCGCCGCCTGTCCGTGCACGTGCCCTTCCGCGCCTCCCGGCCATCCCTGCCACCCGCACCGCCCGGATCCGGTGCCGGCCGGCCGGATCCCACCGCCTCCGCCTCGCCCCAGCCACTTCCAGCCTCGCGCCGCCGCAGCAACGCCGGCCGCCGCCCGCTGCCTCCTGCCTCGCCGATCCAGGCGAGATCGGGAGGAGGACGACGTCCTCGCGGAGCCCAGATCCAAGCCCATCTCCACCGGCCCGACCTGCCTCCTCTTCACATGGGCCGAGCCCGTTGGTGAGCAGCGCCTCTAAAACCCGCGCATGTGCGTTTTTAACTATTCGATGCTCACTGAATTTCTACTAAGTCCGCGAGATTTTCAGTTTCAATTTCCCATGTTCATGATGTCATAACTTTGCATCTGTTGCTCCAATTTGTGCGTGTAGCATATCGAAATGTTCGTCTCAGAGAGTACATCATTTCATCTCATTGCATGATTTTCTTTTGAGCTCATCTTGATGCCCGAAATGCTGTTGGAAGAGAGCTATTTGAGATAATTGTCAGATCTGCTGCATCAAATAGCTATTTGTCATTTTTGTCATGATTAATGTGTGCATGATATGCTCCTGAGTTCTACATGAGTTTTGTTATATGCCATGCCATATGTACAGACGTGCTTACGATGTATTTTTGTGATATGTGTGGTGACTAGCACAAGCTTGAAAAGTAGTGCATTCGTTAATGCTGATTTCAGGGACTTAGAATTTCTCTAAGTCCTTGTCCTAATTTTGTCATTATGCCATATGTTCATGTTGTTTCCTAGTGATCCGTGCCTCCTTTGAGGATGATCAGTAAGGGTGGTTTGTTAATATTGTGGTGCTCAATCCATCCATGTCTTTGTTTGCAATTATGGAGCACCCTAGCTTGAGTCAATCGAGCTCTACTTTTGCTATTTCGTGAATCCTGGCAGATTGTTTACTTGTTAGCGATTTTGCCGAGGATGTTGTTGTTGATCCGTGCATGCTATGTTGTTGTTCTTGCCTTGTGTAGCTTCTATGTTATGTATTCTTGATGGGTGTATGCTTAGTTTATCATGCCATGCTCTGTAGTGAGTGCATCGAGCTCGTAAACATGCCTACTCGTTAACTAATTTGCGTGCTCCAGTTTTTCTCTAAGTCTGTAATCTGATTATGTTTTTGCCATGTTCACATGCTTGCAATTGTATTTTCTGATCCCTTTTGGCTCAAGGTCACTAAGGGACTTTTGTTAAGTGCTTTGAGTAGCTTCATGCCATGTCTTGCTTTGCCATGTTAAGTTCCTGTAGCATATAGTTTTCATGCTCCAAAGTGTGCTACCTGATGTTAAATTCCAGACTTGTGGTAATTTCACTAAGTCTGAAACCTGTTATCATTTGCACTTTTGCCATGCTTGTTTGAACCTGTTAATGGATGAATTGGCCGTAGCTCAGTGTTCATCTTTTGTTAAGCTTCTTGAGTGGATCCCTTCCATGTATTTTGTTGCCATGTTTGAGTGTTGTAGCATATTTAACTTGATGCATTTAGATGGCTACTTGCTGTTTATCGCAGACCGGTGTCATATTTGTTTTGCTTGTCATTTCCAAACCGTGCATCCGATTCCGGTGATCTTTATATCGATTTCAACCGGAATCACCTCACCTTTCCAGTGGCACTCTTGGATTTCCAAGTTGAGGCCAGGTTCAATCATTCCTTTGCAAACCATGCATATGCACCGCATACCGCATCCCGCATATCATACCATGTTCATGTGTGGTTTGTTTACTATGTTGTGTGCTTCTTTCCGGTGTTTGCTTCTTCGGGTTGGTTCCGGTAACGTCGCGTTTGTGAGAACCCGTTTGTCTATGTCCGTTAGTCTTCTTCATGGACTCGTTCTTCTTCCTTGTGGGATTTCAGGCAAGATGACCATACCCTCGAAATCACTTCTATCTTTGCTTGCTAGTTGCTCGCTCTTTTGCTATGCCTATGCTGCGATACCTAGCACTTGCTCATCATGCCTCCCATATTGTTAAACCAAGCGTCTAACCAACCTTGTCCTAGCAAACCGTTGTTTGGCTATGTTACCGCTTTGCTCAGCCCCTCTTATAGCGTTGTTAGTTGCAGGTGAAGTTTGAAGTTTGTTCCTTGTTGGAACATGGAGATGTTGTTCCTTGTTGGAACATGTTTACTTGTTGGGATATCACAATATATCTTATTTAATTAATGCATCTATATACTTGGTAAAGGGTGGAAGGCTAGGCCTTATGCCTGGTGTTTTGTTCCACTCTTGCCGCCCTAGTTTCCGTCATATTGGTGTTATGTTCCCGGATTTTGCGTTCCTTACGCGGTTGGGTGATAATGGGAACCCCTTGACAGTTCGCCTTGAATAAAACTCCTCCAGCAATGCCCAACATTGCCTTTATCATTCGCCACCTAGCCTTTTCTTTTCCCTTGGGAGTCGCGCTCCTGAGGGTCATCATTATTTTACCCCCCCCCCCCCCGGGGGCCAGTGCTCCTCTGAGTGTTGGTCCAACCTTTCAGCTGCCGGTGACCACCAGGGGCAACTCTGGGCTGGCCTACCCGTACCTTGGACAATCCGGTGTGCCCTGAGAACGAGATATGTGCAGCTCCTATCGGGATTTGTCGGCACATTCGGGCGGTGTTGCTGGACTTGTTTTATCTTTGTCGAAGTTGTCTTGTAGAACCGGGATGCCGAGTCTAATCGAAATGTCTCGGGAGAAGGTTTATCCTTCGTTGACCGTGAGAGCTTGTGATGGGCTAAGTTGGGACACCCCTGCAGGGATTTGAACTTTCGAAAGCCGTGCTCGCGGTTATGGGCAGATGGGAATTTGTTAACGTCCGGTTGTAGAGAACCTGAAGTTGACCTTAATTAAAATACATCAACCGCGTGTGTAACTGTGATGGTCTCTTTCCGGCGGAGTCCGGGAAGTGAACGCGGTGTTGGAGTGATGCTTGACGTAGGTTGTTCTAGGATCACTTCTTGATCATAGTTGTTCGATCGTGCTTTAGCCTTCTCTTCTCGCTCTCTTTTGCGAATAGTTTAGCCACCATACATGCTAGTCGCTTGCTGCAGCTCCACATCATACCTTTACCTTACCCATAAGCTTAAATAGTCTTGATCGCGAGGGTGTGAGATTGCTGAGTCCCCGTGACTTATAGATACTTCCAAAACCAGCTTGCAGGTGCCATTGAACCATGCAGATGACGCAACCCAGCTCAGGAGGAGCTCGATGAAGATCTTGTCCTTTGTGTTGTTTTCGTTTCCAGTTGATCAGTAGTGGAGCCTAGTTGGGGTCGATCGGGGATCTGGGTAGCATTTGGGGTAGTCTTCTTTTATTTTGGGTTCCGTAGTCGCACCTTGATTGTAACTGGTTGATGTAATGCTTTATTCATGTATTGTGTGAAGTGGCGATTGTAAGCCAACTATGTATTCTTTTACCTTATGTATTACATGGGTTGTGTGAAGATTACCTCACTTGCGACATTGCTTTCAATGCGGTTATGCCTCTAAGTCGTGCTTCAACACGTGGGAGATATAGCCGCATCGAGGGCGTAATAAGTTGGTATCAGAGCCTTCGCCGACCTTAGGAGCCCCCTGCTTGATCGAATCGCTGGTGTTATTGAGTCTAGAAATGTTTTGAGTCATTTAGGAATTATATATATCGGAGAGTTAGGACTTCTTTTTACTCCTCGGTTCCTTCATCTCTCTGGTGAGGCATCCTGACATAGAGTTTTGACTCTTCTCTTCTCAAATTTCACTAAAAAAAATTTAGGATCACGCGGGTATCTTGGAATCGTTCCGATGGTTTTGTGACGAGAACATTGTTCTTGGTGCCTCCTGTCATTTAGGGGTTGTGGCAGTGTCCCGAGGAGTTGAGCTCCGAGGTGTTGTTGTCACAATTTTATCGTTGCAGTTCTGGAATACCTGAGTTTAGTTTCGCCGACATCGAAAATCTCTTTTATGCGGTTGTTGGTGAGATAACCTTGACGCCACCCAGTACTGGGGCGGGAGTTCGGGAGTATTGCCATAATTTGTATAATGGATGCTTTTTGAAGGTTGAGGTAGACGATTTCCGAAGGTTTCTTGGTTATGTGTTGAAGGATGGATACAGCTAGATGTAGGATTTGCTAGTTTTGGGTGAGATATTTATGCTTCCCTTGTATCCCCAACACCTGATTGCATAACCGGAAAATTTCGGGAGTTTTTAAGTGGGAATTCAAGTAGCTCTTAGGATATCTTTCCGACAGATGTGTGATATGAAATTGGGGTTCGATGTCTAGTGGTCCGCCTATCCACGGTTGGTTTTACAGTGGTCTCGTTGTGTCTTAAAGAGTCCTTGGCTATGCCGACTCGGGGACGCTTCGTATGTCATGTGCACTGCCTTGTACATGATGGTGCTGTACGATCGAGCCCGTGTAGGCCCCACCACGAAAACTTCGGACGAAATCTCTATCATATGTTTGTTCCGGCTTATACTGCAAGCAAATCCTTTGTTTTGTTTTGAGTTGTGGTATTTGAGTTGCTTCAATGTCAAATGTTGATTCCATACCTTCCCCAAATGGTGTTCTCATACTCCGACGTGAATACCAATCCTTCTTGATCATCAAGATTGTTTTTGTCAATCCCTTTTAACCGGCGTGCTTCTCCTCAAGTGGGTCTGATCATTTCAACATCAGCAAGATCAATTATCATTTCTTCTCAACGGTGTTCGTTTCATTCTCAACGGTGTTTTCCCACCCTCCCACCCTTGTTTTCTTGAAGGATTCAGATTTCTTGATCAAGTATCCATCTTATTGATGTGAAGTCTCTCCATCCTTTTCCTTCAATGTTCTTACGCAGTGATTCTCATGAAGATACTAACGGAGCCTCAAGTTCGTCATTCTTCATTCTTTTCTTCTTTAGTGGATTCAAATCAAGATTTGGTGTTGATCATATCCTTTTTCCTCGTTTCAAATACCTTCTCATGTCGGTACATCTCTTAATCATCCACTTCTCGATATTCAATTGTTACGGAGTGTTCAAGATATCTCAACGATTCGTGGTTCCACTCTACATTCATTCAAGATCTTTCGAGGATGTTACCTCATTCAAGCCATCACTTTTCAACCGGCGCAATCTATCTTCTAAATCATTCAATGGTGTTTTTTTTGAGTGGGCCCTAACCCACAGGTCTTTTCCAGAATCTTACCTGGCTCTTCTTATTTTCCTGGAGCTATCCTCAAATTTCATTTTGAAGTTTGACGTAAGAATGAATTATCATAAGTCTTATGTTTTCTCCAAGATCGTCCACATTCTTTTCATTGTTGGCTCAACCTTTTCCGATTTTTCTTTCCGGAGTGCCTCAACAATTTTCACGGTGGCATTTCTCATTGTCACTCTCAACATTTGAAGACCGAAGAAGAGTTTTACCTCCATATCTTATCCGTTCTCTCAGAGATTCGTGGTTCTAGTTCGAGTCCATCCTCTCATAATTGTTTTCGATTGTGATAATTCTTTTCACCTATCCGGAGCAATTCAAGATTCTGTTCAGTTTGTTCATCTGGAGTCCAGCATCTCAGATTTATTCATTCTCAGCTTTCAGCTCTCTTTCTCCAAATCTTACCGGTGCATCATTCAAGTTTCCTCTAATCAGTTTATGATCTCTTCGTTCTCATGGATCTAAACCCTCTCATGTATCTTCGTTGATTTGCCAATTCTTCCCGCTGTTTCGTTATCTTTTATTCGTTCATTTTCAATCCTTACAGTGGTTTGTTTAAGATTTCTCTCCCTTCTTTATCATAGCTATTCATTCGTTGTTTCGATCCTATCGGTGGTTCGTCGAAGACCTTCTCAAATTTATGCAATATCTATCTTAATCCTCTCTACAAGAATAAGTGGTGTGCCAAATCCATTGTTTTGTCATCAATTTAACTGGTGAAGGATAAAGCATAATGTAATTCTTATTCTTGTTTCATCAAGTTTATTCAATTTCTTTTCCGGAGTGGTTCATCGTATCACATTCTCAGTTCGAGATGCTTATCTTTTCTTTTCCGGAGTTCCATGGTTTCCGCATTATATCATCACGAAGATCCATCTAAATCATTGCAAGTCTTCAACCTTATTCTTTATCCTTCATTTTGGTTGTTCATTCTTTTCTTACCGGAGTTCCTCAAGGAGGCTTTACATGATGGTTGATCAAGGATTTATTTCTTTCTCGAAGTTCTCATGAACATTCTTTTCTAAGGAGCTCAAGTATTCTTCTTCGTGCAATCTGGAGTGCAATTCTTTCTTCTGTATCATTGGAGGTGGTATTATGTCATTCTTGATAATTTGAGTTCATGTTTTCATGATTCACAAGTTATCAAGTATGAGATATTTTAAATCCATCAACCTCTTTGTTGGAATTATCTTAGGTTATATTTCACCTAAAGCCTTCCCTGAGGATTGTGGATATTCATGGTGCTTATAAAGGACCCAAGTTCTTCTTTATCCTCCCGGTGAAATTTTTTCTCGTCTCCTTGTTCATTCCAATCCAATTCTTTTTCCGTGAGTGGCGGGCTGTCACCTCATAATCTGAGATGTATTCCATAAGACCATATCAAGCGTATTCTTTTCGTTGTTGGTGTTCCAACAACTCCGTTCGACCCTTCTCCTAAAGATGCCTTTTCACACTCTTTTGTGGCAGAAGTTGGCATTTTCTTCTCCATTCTTTTATTTTAATCATCTATCTTCTATTTCTCTCTCCCGGAGGAATAGTGTTGTTGCTCTCTTCAAACCTTCTTCTTGTCCTTGTCATGCTTATCCTTTTAACCGGAGTGTTGTGCCCCTTTGCTCAAGCTCTTTCATTTTATCAAGTCTTTCATCTCTTTTCAACCGAAGTGCTGTCCGAATTTGTAATTCCTTGTTCCTCTTCCCTACCGGAGTGTTTTCAACTTTATTCATCTCCGTTGTATTCTTTTCTCGATATGGATTAACCTTTTCAAGGTTCTTTGGTTTCACTCATTTGTCAAAGGAGCAACTTAGTTTTACCTCTTCTCTTTCTTTTCCGTTGTCCCTCCGGTGCCATTCTAGATCTCGGGACGAGATCCTCTCGTAGTGGTGGAGTGTTGTAACGCCCCGAGACCGAAGTGCCAGATGTCCTCCAGTTATTCGTTGTTGTTGCCTTGTCATTGTTTGCGTGTCATGCATTGCACATCATGTCATCATGTGCATTTTATTTGCATACATGTTCGTCTCATGCATCCGAGCATTTTCCCCGTTGTCCGTTTTGCAATCCGGCGCTCCTATGTCACCCGGTGTCCCTTTCGACCTCTTTTCATGTGTGGGGATTAAACATTTCCGGATTGGACCGAGACTTGTCATGCGGCCTTGGTTTACTACCGGTAGACCGCCTGTCAAGTTTCGTGCCATTTGGACTTCGTTTGATACTCCAACGGTTAACCGAGGGACCGAAAAGACCTCGTATGTGTTGCAGCCCAACACCCCTTCAAAGTGGCCCAAAACCCACCTAAACCTCCTCCATTGTCTCGGTCATTCGATCACGATCGCGTGGCCGAAAACCGCACCTCATTTGGACTCTCCTAGCTCCCTCTACCTCTATATATAGACCCCTCCATTTTCGTTTTCGGATCTTTTCCCCGAAACCCTAATTCTCTTCCCCTCTTGCCCGCCGGACATGTCCGTCCCGGACGGACAAAAATCATGCCGCCCACCGCAGTCAATCCGCGCCCACCACATCATCGATCGCCGCCGTCACCACCGTGCGGCCCGCGGAGCCCAGATCGGGCCCGCGCGGGCCCATCTCGCCGCCGCCGCCTACCCGTGGCCTCCCGCGCGTGCCCGTCGCCTCAGGAACCGCGCGCCGTCACGCGCCCCATCACCGGCCGTCGCGCCTCCCTGACGCCGGTGACCCTCGCCGTCGCCTCGGACTCCGGCCGCCGTCGCCTCTCCGTGCACGTGCCCTTCCGCGCCTCCCGGCCATCCCCGCCACCCGCACTGCCCGGATCCGGTGCCGGCCGGCCGGATCCCGCCGCCTCCGCCTCGCCCCGGCCACTTCCAGACTCGCGCCGCCGCGGCAACGCCGGCCGCCGGCCGCTGCCTCCTGCCTCCCCGATCCAGGCGGGATCGGGAGGAGGACGACGTCCTCGCGGAGCCCAGATCCAAGCCCATCTCCACCGACCCGACCAGCCTCCTCTTCACATGGGCCGAGCCCATTGGTAAGCAGACGCTCTAAAACCCGCGCGTGCGCGTTTTTAACTATTCAACGCTCACTGAATTTCTACTAAGTCCCCGAGATTTCCAGTTTCAAATGCCCATGTTCATCATGTCATAACTTTGCATCTGTTGCTCCAATTTGTGCGTGTAGCATATCGAAATGTTCGTCTCAGAGATTACATCATTTCATCTCATTGCGTCATTTTATTTTGAGCTCATCTTGATGCCCTAAATGCTATTGGAAGAGAGCTATTTGAGATAATTGTCATATCTGCTGCATCAAATAGCTATTTGTCATTTTTGCCATGATTAATGTGTCCATGATATGCTCCCGAGTTCTACATGAGTTTTGTTATATGCCATGCCATCTTTACAGAGGTGCTTATGATGTATTTTTGTGATATGTATGGTGACTAGCACAAGCTTGCAAAGTAGTGCATTCATTAATGCTGATTGCAGGGACTTAGAATTTCTCTAAGTCCTTGTCCTGATTTTGTCATTATGCCATATGTTCATGTTGTTTCCTAGTGATCCGTGCCTCTTTTGAGGATGATTAGTAAGGGTGATTTGTTAATATTGTGGTGATATATCCATCCATGTCTTTGTTTGCAATTATGGAGCACCCTAGCTTGAGTCAATCGAGCTCTACTTTTGCTATTTCGTGAATCCTGGCAGATTGTTTACTTGTTAGCGATTTTGCCGAGGATGTTGTTGTTGATCCGTGCATGCTATGTTGTTGTTCTTGCCTTGTGTAGCTTCTATGTTATGTATTCTTGATGGGTGTATGCTTAGTTTGTCATGCCATGCTCTGTAGTGAGTGCATCGAGCTCGTAAACATGCCTACTCGTTAACTAATTTGCGTGCTCCAGTTTTTCTCTAAGTCTGTAATCTGATTATGTTTTTGCCATGTTCACATGCTTGCAATTGTATTTTCTGATCCCTTTTGGCTCAAGGTCACTAAGGGACTTTTGTTAAGTGCTTTGAGTAGCTTCATGCCATGTCTTGCTTTGCCATGTTAAGTTCCTGTAGCATATAGTTTTCATGCTCCAAAGTGTGCTACCTGATGTTAAATTCCAGACTTGTGGTAATTTCACTAAGTCTGAAACCTGTTATCATTTGCACTTTTGCCATGCTTGTTTGAACCTGTTAATGGATGAATTGGCCGTAGCTCAGTGTTCATCTTTTGTTAAGCTTCTTGAGTGGATCCCTTCCATGTATTTTGTTGCCATGTTTGAGTGTTGTAGCATATTTAACTTGATGCATTTAGATGGCTACTTGCTGTTTATCGCAGACCGGTGTCATATTTGTTTTGCTTGCCATTTCCAAACCGTGCATCCGATTCCGGTGATCTTTATATCGATTTCAACCGGAATCACCTCACCTTTCCAGTGGCACTCTTGGATTTCCAAGTTGAGGCCAGGTTCAATCATTCCTTTGCAAACCATGCATATGCACCGCATACCGCATCCCGCATATCATACCATGTTCATGTGTGGTTTGTTTACTATGTTGTGTGCTTCTTTCCGGTGTTTGCTTCTTCGGGTTGGTTCCGGTAACGTCGCGTTTGTGAGGACCCGTTTGTCTACGTCCGTTTGTCTTCTTCATGGACTCGTTCTTCTTCCTTGTGGGATTTCAGGCAAGATGACCATACCCTCGAAATCACTTCTATCTTTGCTTGCTAGTTGCTCGCTCTTTTGCTATGCCTATGCTGCGATACCTAGCACTTGCTCATCATGCCTCCCATATTGTTAAACCAAGCGTCTAACCAACCTTGTCCTAGCAAACCGTTGTTTGGCTATGTTACCGCTTTGCTCAGCCCCTCTTATAGCGTTGTTAGTTGCAGGTGAAGTTTGAAGTTTGTTCCTTGTTGGAACATGGAGATGTTGTTCCTTGTTGGAACATGTTTACTTGTTGGGATATCACAGTATATCTTATTTAATTAATGCATCTATATACTTGGTAAAGGCTGGAAGGCTCGGCCTTATGCCTGGTGTTTTGTTCCACTCTTGTCGCCCTAGTTTCCGTCATATCGGTGTTATGTTCCCGGATTTTGCCTTCCTTACGCGGTTGGGTGATAATGGGAACCCCTTGACAGTTCGCCTTGAATAAAACTCCTCCAGCAATGCCCAACATTGGTTTTATCATTCACCACCTAGCCTTTTCTTTTCCCTTGGGAGTCGCGCTCCTGAGGGTCATCATTATTTTACCCCCCCCCCCCCCGGGCCAGTGCTCCTCTGAGTGTTGATCCAACTTGTCAGCTGCCGGTGACCACAAGGGGCAACTCTGGGCTGGCCTACCCGTACCTTGGACAATCCGGTGTGCCCTGAGAACGAGATATGTGCAGCTCCTATCGGGATTTGTCGGCACATTCGGGCGGTGTTGCTGGACTTGATTTATCTTTGTCGAAGTTGTCTTGTAGAACCGGGATGCCGAGTCTGATCGGAATGTCACGGGAGAAGGTTTATCCTTTGTTGACCGTGAGAGCTTGTGATGGGCTAAGTTGGGACACCCCTGCAGGGATTTGAACTTTCAAAAGCCGTGCCCGTGGTTACGGGCAGATGGGAATTTGTTAACGTCCGGTTGTAGAGAACCTGAAGTTGATCTTAATTAAAATACATCAACCGCGTGTGTAACCGTGATGGTCTCTTTCCGGCGGAGTCCGGGAAGGGAACATGGTGTTGGAGTTACGCTTGACGTAGGCTGTTCTAGGATCACTTCTTGATCATAGTTGTTCGACCATGCTTTAGCCTTCTCTTCTCGCTCTCTTTTGCGAATAGGTTAGCCACCATACATGCTAGTCGCTTGCTGCAGCTCCACATCATACCTTTACCTTACCCATAAGCTTAAATAGTCTTGATCGCGAGGGTGTGAGATTGCTGAGTCCCCATGACTCACAGATACTTCCAAAACCAGCTTGCAGGTGCCGTTGAACCGTGCAGATGACGCAACCTAGCTCAGGAGGAGCTCGATGAAGATCTTGTCCTTTGTGTTGTTTTCGTTTCCAGTTGATCAGTAGCGGAGCCCAGTTGGGGTCGATCGGGGATCTGTGTAGCATTTGGGGTAGTCATCTTTTATTTTGGGTTCCGTAGTCGGACCTTGATTGTAACTGGTTGATGTAATGCTTTATTCATGTATTGTGTGAAGTGGCGATTGTAAGCCAACTATGTATTCTTTTACCTTATGTATTACATGGGTTGTGTGAAGATTACCTCACTTGCGACATTGCTTTCAATGCGGTTATGCCTCTAAGTCGTGCTTCGACACATGGGAGATATAGCCGCATCGAGGGCGTAATATTAGTGCACCATGCTTTACGGAACCGCCTATGATATATCTAAGCATGGAAAGTATTGGGAACTCTAAGTCATTTTTGTTGGTGGGATGGATACACCTCCCAAAATGTTTTTATCTCTAAGTTTTTTGCTTTGAGCTTTAGCACCTCTACAAATCCCTACTTCCCTTTGTGAAGGGCCTATCTTTTACTTTATGCAATTTTTATTTTGAATTTGAGTCTCCATCTTCTCTTATAAGAGCACTAACTAGGAGGCAATATGATCATACTTGAGTATTGGACATCGCTAATATGCGAGTGTGTTTCATGAATGGATCAATGGTTGAGCATGATGGGCTAGGGATAGCTTATTTTAGCGTTGATATTTTGAAAGACATGGTTGCTTGCTGATATGCTTGAGTATTTAGATTATCATGTAAAAACTAGACTATTGCTTTAAACAATATAAAAGTCCACATGCCCATGCTATAAAGAAAGAAATATGACATGACATGTTAGGCAGCATTCCACATCAAAAATTCTGTTTTTATCACTTCCCTGCTCGAGGACGAGTAGGAGTTAAGCTTGGGGATGCTGATACGTCTCCAACGTATCTATAATTTTTGATTGTTCCATGTTGTTATATTATCAATCATGGATGTTTTATAATCATTTTATAGTCATTTATATCATTTTTTGGTACTAACCTATTAACATAGTGCCAAGTGCCAGTTGTTGTTTTTTTTCATGTTTTTTACATCGCAGAAAATCAATATCAAACAGAGTCCAAATGCCACGAAACTTTAGGAAAAAAATTTATGGGCCAAAAGGAACACAATGGGCCCTGGCTGCGCCTAGGGGTGCCCAGGCGCGCCCTGGTGGGTTGTGCCCACCTCGGGTGCCCCGGACCGCCTCTTTGCTCTATAAATACCCCAATATTCCCAAAACCCTAGGGGAGTCAACGAAATATTCATCCAGCCACCGCAGAGTCCAGAACCACCAGATCAAATCTAGACACCATCTCGGATGGGGTTCACCACCTCCATTGGTGCCTCTCCGATGATGCGTGAGTAGTTCTTTGTAGACCTTCGGGTCCGTAGTTAGTAGCTATATTGCTTCATCTCACTCTCTCTTGATTCTCAATACAATGGTCTCTTGGAGATCCATATGATGTAACTCTTTTGCGATGTGTTTGTTGGGATCGATGAACTTTGAGTTTATGATCAGATCTATCTTTTTATGTCCATGAAAGTATTTGAGTTTCTTTGATCTCTTTTATGCATGATCTCTTATAGCCTCGTATTTATTCTTCAATATTTGGGTTTTGTTTGGCCAACTTGATCTATTTATCTTGCAATGGGTATAGGTGCTTTGTAATGGGTTTGATCTTACGGTGCTTGATCCCAGTGACAGAAAGGGAACCGACACGTATGTATCATTGGCACTAAGGATAAAACGATGGGTTCTATCTCTACATAGATAGATCTTGTCTACATCATGTCATCGTTCTTATTGCATTACTCTATTTCTTCATGAACTTAATACACTAGATGCATGCTGGATAGCGGTCGATGTGTGGAGCAATAGTAGTAGATGTAGGCAGGAGTCGGTCTACTAATCTTGGACGTGATGCCTATATAATGATCATTGCTTGGATATCGTCATGAGTATTTGAAGTTCTATCAATTTCCCAACAGTAATTTGTTCACCGACCGTTTGCTATTTTTCTCGAGAGAAGCCACTAGTGAAACCTACGCCCCCCGGGTCTCTTTCTCATATTATTTGCCTTTGCGACCTATTTTTATTTTCTTTTATTTTCAGATCTATTAATCCAAAAAACCAAAAATACTTTGCTGCACTTTATTTTATTTGCAATCTATTTACTCAATCTATCACAACTTTCTCCCATCACGCACCAATTTGAGGCACCGTACCGAAAGGGATTGACAACCACTTTAACACGTCGGGTTGCAAGGATTTGTTATGTATGTGCACGGGTTGTTTACGTTGTGTTGCTTGGTTCTCCTACCGGTTCGATAACCTTGGTTTCATATCTGAGGGAAATACCTACCGCCGATGTGCTGCATCATCCCTTCCTCTTTGGGGAAGTACCGACGTAGCTTCAAGCGACATCAGAAGGAATTTATGGCGCCGTTGCCGGGGAGGATTGATACGTCTCCAACGTATCTATAATTTTTGATTGTTCCATGCTATTATATATTTTGTTTTGGATGTTAATGGGCTTTATTTTACACTTTTATATTATTTTTGGGACTAACCTATTAACCTAAGGCCCAGTGCAAATTGCTGTCTTTTTGCCTATTTTAGTGTTTCGTACAAAAGGAATATCAAACAGAATCCAAATGGAACGAAACCTTTGGGAGAGTTATTTTTGGAACAAACGTGATCCCGGGGACTTGGAGTGGACGTCAAGAAACAATCGAGGAGGCCACGAGGCAGGGGCACGCGCCTACCCCCTGGGCGCGCCCTCCACCCTCGTGGGCCCCTCGTTGCTCCACCGACCTACTTCTTCCTCCTATATATATATTCATATACCCCGAAAACATCCAGGAGCACCACGAAACCCTATTTCCACCGCCGCAACCTTCTGTACCCAAGAGATCCCATCTTGGGGCCTTTTCCGGAGCTCCGCCGGTGGGGTCATTGATCACGGAGGGCCTCTACATCAACTCCATGGCCTCTCCGGTGATGTGTGAGTAGTTTACTTTAGACCTTCGGGTCGATAGCTAGTAGCTAGATGGCTTCTTCTCTCTCTTTGGATCTCAATACAATGTTCTCCTCGATCTTCTTGGAGATCTATTCGATGTAACTCTTTTTGTGGTGTGTTTGTCCAGATCCGATGAATTGTGGGTTTATGATCAAGTCTATCTATGGACAATATTTGAATCTTCTCTGAATTCTTTTATGCATGATTGGTTATCTTTGCAAGTCTCTTTGAATTATCAGTTTGGTTTGGCCTACTAGATTGGTCTTTCTTGCAATGGGAGAAGTGCTTAGCTTTGGGTTCAATCTTTTGGTGCTCGATCCGAGTGACAGAAAGGGAAACGACACGTATTGTATTGTAGCCATCGAGGATAAAAAGATGGGGTTTATATCATATTGCTTGAGTTTATCCCTCTACATCATGTCATCTTACCTAATGCGTTACTCTGTTCTTATGAACTTAGTACTCTAGATGCATCCTGGATAGCGGTCGATGTGTGGAGTAATAGTAGCAGATGCAGGCAGGAGTCGGTCTACTTGTCATGGACGTGATGCCTATATTCATGATCATGTCTAGATATTCTCATAACTATGCTCAATTCTATCAATTTCTCGACAGTAATTCGTTCACCCACCATAATACTTATGCTATCTTGAGAGAAGCCACTAGTGAAACCTATGGCCCCCGGGTCTATTCTCCATCATATAAGTTTCCAATCTATTTTACCTTGCAATTTTTACTTTCAATCCATATCATAATAATACCAAAAATATTTATCTTATCATTATCATATCTATCAGATCTCACTCTCGTAAGTGACCATGAAGGGATTGACAACCCCTTTATCGCGTTGGTTGCGAGGTTCTTATTTGTTTGTGTAGGTACGAGGGACTTGCGTGTGGCCTCCTACTGGATTGATACCTTGGTTCTCAAAAACTAAGGGAAATACTTACGCTACTTTGATGCATCACCCTTTCCTCTTCAAGGGAAAACCAACACAGTGCTCAAGAGGTAGCAAGAAGGATTTCTGGCGCCGTTGCCGGGGAGTCTACGCACAAGTCAAGACATACCAAGTACCCATCACAAACTCTTATCCCTCGCATTACATTATTTGCCATTTGCCTCTCGTTTTCCTCTCCCCCACTTCACCCTTGCCGTTTTATTCGCTCTCTTTCTCCGTTCCCCTTCTCTTTTCTAGTTCGTCTCTTTTTGCTCGTTTCTTGTTTGCTTGTGTGTTGGATCGCTTGCTTGTCACGATGGCTCGAGATAATACTAAATTGTGTGACTTTGCCAATACCAACAACAATAATTTTATTAGCAATCCGATTGCTCCTCTTACCGATGTCGAATCTTGTGAAATTAATGCTGCTTTGCTGAATCTTGTCATGAAAGATCAATTTGCCGGCCTTCCTAGTGAAGATGTCGCTACCCATCTTAATAACTTTGTTGATTTATGTGATATGCAAAAGAAGAAAGATGTGGACAATGATATTGTTAAACTGAAGTATTTCCGTTTTCGTTTAGAGATCGTGATAAATCTTGTTTTTCGTCTTTGGCTAAAAATACTATTGATTCATGGAATAAGTGCAAAGATGCTTTTATCTCTAAGTATTTTCCTCCCGCTAAGATCATCTCTCTTAGGAATGATGTTATGAACTTTAAACAACTAGATCATGAGCATGTTGCACAATCTTGGGAAAGGATGAAATTAATGATCCGTAATTGCCCTACTCATGGTTTGAATCTTTGGATGATTATACAAAAAAATTATGCCGGATTGAATTTTGCTTCTAGAAATATTTTAGACTCAGCCGCGGGAGGTACTTTTATGGAAATCACTTTAGGAGAAGCTACTAAACTCCTAGATAATATTATGGTTAATTATTCTCAATGGCACACTAAAAGATCTACTAGTAAAAAGGTTCATGCAATAGAAGAAATTAATGTTTTGAGTGGAAAGATGGATGAACTTATGAGATTGTTTGCTAATAAGAGTGTTTCTTCTGATCCTAATGATTTGCCTTTGTCTACTTTGATTGAGAATAATAATGAATCTATGGATGTGAATTTTGTTGGTAGGAACAATTTTGGTAATAACGCGTATAGAGGTAATTTTAATCCTAGGCCGTTTCCTAGCAATTCCTCTAATAATTATGGTAATTCCTACAACAATTCTTATGGAAATTATAATAAGGTACCCTCTTATTTTGAATCTAATATTAAATAATTTATTAGTTCGCAAAAGAGTTTCAATGCTTTGATTGAAGAAAAATTGTCTAAGATTGATGAGTTGGCTAGGAACGTGGATAGGATTTCTCTTGATGTTGATTCTTTGAAACTTAGATCTATCCCACCTAAGCATGATATCAATGAGTCTCTCAAAGCCATGAGAATTTCCATTGATGAGCGCAAAGAAAGAACCGCTAGGATGCGTGCTAAGAAAGATTGCTTTGTGAAAGTGTGTTCTTCTAGTTTCCATGATAATAATAATGAAGATCTAAAAGTTATTGAAGTGTCTCCTATTAAATCCTTGTTTTGCAATATGAATCTTGATAATGATAGGACTGGAGTTGAGTCAACTTTAGTTAGAAGGCGTCCCAATGTTTCGGAGTTTTTAGATCTTGAAGCAAAATTTAATAAAAGTGGGATTGGAGAGGTCAGAACTTTGGATAGAAATAAACCCACTATTTTGGATTTCAAGGAATTTAATTATGATAATTGCTCTTTGATAGATTGTATTTCCTTGTTGCAATCCGTGCTAAATTCTCCGCATGCTTATAGTCAAAATAAGGCTTTTACCAAACACATCGTTGAAGCTTTGATGCAATCTTATGAAGAAAAACTTGAATTGGAAGTTTCTATCCCTAGAAAACTTTATGATGAGTGGGAACCTACTATTAAAAATAAAATTAAAGATCATGAATGCTCTGCCTTGTGTGATTTGGGTGCTAGTGTTTCCACGATTCCAAAAACTTTGTGTGATTTGCTAGATTTCCGTGAATTTGATGATTGCTATTTAAACCTGCATCTTGCGGATTCCACCATTAAGAAACCTATGGGAAGAATTAATGATATTCTTATTGTTGAAAATAGAAATTATGTGCCCGTTGATTTCATTGTCCTTGATACAGATTGCAATCTTTCATGTCCTATTATTCTTGGTAGACCTTTCCTTAGAACGATTGGTGCAATTATTGATATGAAAGAAGGGAATATTAGATTACAATTTTTGTTAAGGAAAGGCATGGAACACTTTCCTAGAAACAAAATTAAATTCCCTTATGAATCTATTATGAGAGCCACTTATGGATTGCCTACCAAAGATGGCAATACCTAGATCTATCATTGCTTTTATGCCTAGCTAGGGGCGTTAAACGATAGCGCTTGTTGGGAGGCAACCCAATTTTTTTGTTACTTGCTTTTTGATTCTGTTTAGTAATAAATAATTCATATAGCCTATGCTTAGATGTGGTTTTATGCTTTTAATTAGTGTTTGTGCCAAGTAGAACCTTTGGGAAGACTTGGGGCAAGTCTTTGTGATATTGCTGTAAAAAACAGAAACTTTAGCGCTCACAAGAATTGCTGCAAGTTTTTATTGAAGAGTGATATTTAATTAATTATTTTTGCAGATGATTAATAGATAAATTCCTCACGTACATAAATTTATTTTAGAATTTTTGGGGTTACATAAGTAGTCGAAACCTACAGATTACTACAGATTGTTCTGTTTTTGACAGATTCTGTTTTTCATGTGTTGTTTGCTTATTTTGATGAATCTATGGCTAGTAATAGAGTTTATGAACTATAGAGAAGTTGGAATACAGTAGGTTTAACACCAATATAAATAAATAATGAGTTCATTACAGTACCTTGAAGTGGTAGTTTGTTTTCTTTTACTAACGGAGCTCATGAGATTTTCTATTTGAGTTTTGTGTTGTGAAGTTTTCAAATTTTGGGTAAGGATTTGATGGATTATGGAACAAGGAGTGGAAACAGCCTAAGATTGGGGATGCCCAAGTCACCCCAAGGTAAAATCCAAGGATAACCAAAAGCCTAAGCTTGGGGATGCCCCGGAAGGCATCCCCTCTTTTGTCTCCGTCCATCGGTAACTTTACTTGGAGCTATATTTTTATTCACCACATGATATGTGTTTTGCTTGGAGCATCTTGTATGATTTGAGTCTTTGCTTTTTAGTTTACCACTATCATTCTTGCTGTACACACCTTTTGGTAGAGACACACATAAATTGGAATTTGTTAGAATACTCTATGTGCTTCACTTATATTTTTTGAGCTAGATAATTTTGTTGTAGTGCTTCACTTATATCTTTTTAGAGCACGGTGGTGGTTCTATTTTATAGAAATAATTGATCTATCATGCTTCACTTATATTATTTTGAGAGTCCTTTAGAACATCATGGTAATTTTCTTTGGGTATGAATTTATTCCTAATATAATAGGCATCCAAGATCAGTATAATAAAAACTATCATACAAAAAGTGCATTGGATATTATGAGAAGTTTGATACTTGATAATTGTTTTGAGAGATGAAGATGGTGATATTAGAGTCATGCTAGTTGATTAGTTGTGGATTGGAGAAATACTTGTGTTAAAGTTTGTGATTCCCGTAGCATGCACGTGTGATGAGGTCGGAGCATGATTTATTTATTGATTGTCTTCCTTATGAGTGGCGGTCGGGGACGAGCGATGGTCTTTTCCTACCAATCTATCCCCCTAGGAGCATGCGCGTAGTACTTTGTTTCGATAACTAATAGGTTTTTGCAATAAGTATGTGAGTTCTTTATGACTAATGTTGAGTCCATGGATTATACGCACTCTCACCCTTCCACCATTGCTAGCCTCTCTAATACCGCGCACCTTTAATTTCGCCGGTATCACACCCACCATATACCTTCCTCAAAACAGCCACCATACCTACCTATTATGGCATTTCCATAGCCATTCCGAGATATATTGCCATGCAACTTTCCACTATTCCGTTATTATGACACGTTTCATCATTTCATATTGCTTTGCATGATTATGTAGTTGACATTGTATTTGTGGCAAAGCCACCGTTCATAATTCTTTCATACATGTCACTCTTGATTCATTGTGTATCTCGGTACTCCGCCGGAGGCATTCACATAGAGTCATATTTTGTTCTAAGTATTGAGTTGTAATTCTTGAGTTGTAAGTAAATAAAGTGTGATGATCATCATTATTAGAGCATTGTCCCAAGTGAGGAAAGGATGATGGAGACTATGATTCCCCCACAAGTCGGGATGAGACTCTAGACGAAAAAAGAGAGAAAAAGAGGCCATAAAAAGAGAAAAGACCCAGATAAAAAATGAGAGAAAAAAGAGAGAAGGGACAATGTTACTATCCTTTTACCACACTTGTGCTTCAAAGTAGCACCAAGATCTTCATGATAGAGAGTCTCCTACGTTGTCACCTTCATATACTAGTGGGAATTTCACATTATAGAACTTGGCTTGTATATTCCAATGATGGGCTTCCTCAAAATTCCCTAGGTCTTCATGAGCAAGCAAGTTGGATGCACACCCACTTAGTTTCTTTTGTTGAGCTTTCATACACTTATAGCTCTAGTGCATCCGTTGCGTGGCAATCCCTACTCACTCACATTGATATCCATTAATGGGCAACTCCATAGCCCGTTGATACGCCTAGTTGATGTGAGACTATCTTCTCCTTTTTGTCTTCTCCACAACCACCATTCTATTCCACCTATAGTGTTATATCCATGGCTCATGCTCATATATTGCGTGAAGATTGAAAAAGTTTGAGAACATCAAAAGTATGAAACAAATTCTTGGCTTGTCATTGGGGTTGTGCATGATTTAAATATTTTGTGTGGTGAAGATAGAGCATAGCGAGACTTTATGATTTTGTAGGGATAACTTTCTTTGGCCATGTCATTTTGAGAAGACATGATTGCTTAGTTAGTATGCTTGAAGTATTACTATTTTTATGTCAATATTAAAATTTTATCTTGAATCTTTTCGATCTGAATATTCATGCCACAATAAAGAGATTTAGAATGAGAATATGCTAGAAAGCATTCCACATCAAAAATTCTGTTTTTATCATTTACCTACTCGAGGACAAGCAGGAATTAAGCTTGGGGATGCTGATACGTCTCCAACGTATCTATAATTTTTTATTGTTCCATGCTATTATATATTCTGTTTTGGATGTTAATGGGTTTTATTTTACACTTTTATATTATTTTTGGGACTAACCTATTAACCCAAGGCCCGGTGCAAATTGTTGTTTTTTGCCTATTTCAGTGTTTTGCAGAAAAGGAATATCAAATGGAATCCAAAGGGAATGAAACCTTCCGGGGAGTTATTTTTGGAACAAACGTGATCCAGGGGACTTGGAGTGGACATCAAGAAACAATCAAGGAGCCCACGGGGTAGGGGCGCGCCTACCCCCCTTAGGCGCGCCCTCCACCCTCATGGGCCCCTCGTTGCTCCATCGACCTACTTCTTCCTCCTATATATATTCATATACCCCGAAAACATCCAGGAGCACCACGAAACCCTATTTCCACCGCCACAACCTTCTGTACCCAGGAGATCCCATCTTGGGGCCTTTTTCGGAGCTCCGTCCGAGGGGGCATCGATCAGGGAGGGCCTCTACATCAACTCCATGGCCTCTCCAGTGATGTGTGAGTAGTTTACTTCAGACCTTCGGGTCCATAGCTAGTAGCTAGATGGCTTCTTCTCTCTCTTTGGATCTCAATACAATGTTCTCCTCGATCTTCTTGGAGATCTATTCGATGTAATTCTTTTTGCGGTGTGTTTGTCAAGATCCGATGAATTGTGGGTTTATGATAAAGTCTATTTATGAAAAATATTTGAATCTTCTCTGAATTCTTTTATGCATGATTGGTTATCTTTGCAAGTCTCTTCGAATTATCAGTTTGGTTTGGCCTACTAGATTGATCTTTCTTGCAATGGGAGAAGTGCTTAGCTTTGGGTTCAATCTTGCGGTGCTCGATCCCAGTGACAGAAAGGGAAACGACACGTATTGTATTGTTGCCATCGAGGATAAAAAGATGGGGTTTATATCATATTGCTTGAGTTTATCCCTCTACATCATGTCATCTTACCTAATGCGTTACTCTGTTCTTATGAACTTAATACTCTAGATGCATGCTGGATAGCAGTCGATGTGTGGAGTAATAGTAGTAGATGCAGGCAGGAGAGGGTCTACTTGTCACGGACGTGATGCCTATATTCATGATCATTCCTAGATATTCTCATAACTATGCTCAATTCTATCAATTTCTCGACAGTAATTCGTTCACCCACTGTAATACTTATGCTATCTTGAGAGAAGCCACTAGTGAAACCTATGGCCCCAGGGTCTATTCTCCATCATATAAGTTTCCAATCTATTTTACTTTGCAATTTTTACTTTCAATCTATATCATAATAATACCAAAAATATTTAAGTTATCATTATCATATCTATTAGATCTCACTCTCATAAGTGACCGTGAAGGGATTGACAACCCCTTTATTGTGTTGGTTGCAAGGTTCTTATTTGTTTGTGTAGGTACGAGGGACTTGCGTGTGGCCTCCTACTAGATTGATACCTTGGTTCTCAAAAACTGAGGGAAATACTTACGCTACTTTGCTGCATCACCCTTTCCTCTTCAAGGGAAAACCAACACAGTGCTCAAGAGGTAGCAAGGATCTTCAACATATGCCAGGTTCCTAATCACAAATATCATCCCCTCGCAATTTACATTATTTGCCATTTGCCTCTTGTTTTCCTCTCCCCCACTTCACAAAAATTTCTCGTTTTATTCGCCTCTCTTTTTCGTTCACCGTTTGCTCGTCAGATCTACCCTTTGCTTGCAATCATGAGTGATTTCGGTATGGCACAAATAGATGATGGCCTTACTCCTAATATTGGACGAACGGGCAATCTGGATGCTAAAACTTTTATCTTGGGGCAAGGGAACGTTATGGGAAAAGAACGTATCCAAGAATTTTTCAATTGCGTTGGGAAGCTAAGTCTTGATGATGCTCCTATACTTAAAACTACTAGATCTTATGCAGATGCTATTTCTCTAAAACTTGAAAGTAAATTTATTCGTACCCATCCTACTTTGCAAAGATTCTTTTGAGCTTTCCGTTATAAAGAATCCTAGGGCTAAAAAGTTGGCCACTCTCATTCTTATGAATGAGTTTGACTACATAATACGGGAAGCTAGGGAAATCTTTGATTTTTATGGTATGAATTGTGAAACCTGTGATAGATGAAATTCTTTACAATAGTTACTATGCTTTAAGACACTTGCTAGGGATAATAAAATCTTCGATGAGAATCTTAAAAAGAAAATCCCCATTCTAGATATAATCCAACATGTTTTCAATAATGTTAATCAACATTATTCTTGGATTGTTGCGGGGAATCAAAAGGGTTATGATGAACATCAACTTAGGAATACTAAGGTTTCTATGGATAATATGTTTTTTGTTGTGTTTACAAAACCCCATGATGAAAACACCTCTAATAAGGTTAAGAAGAAGGATGACAAAACTTAGATCCTTGCTTTATGCCTAGCTAAGGGCGTAAAACTATAGCAGCTGTTGGGAGGCAACCCGATGAATAAAATTTATTTTTGCTTTTGGTTCCTGTTTTTGTGTGTTAGCACAATTATGCTACTGTTATGATTGTATTATTTATGTTTTAATTAGTGTTTCTGCCAAGTAAAGCCTTAAGGATCTTCTTGGGTGATAGTTGTTTGATCTTGCTGAAAAAACAGAAACTTTTGCGCTCACGAAATTAATTTCATTTTTTATCAGAGAACGATAAAATACCCATTCTACTTGCAGTAGATCAATATAAAAATTTCTCATGCCATCCTAATTTTTCAGAATTTTTGGTCTTACAGAACTATTCAAAATAGTCATATTGCTACAGACTGTTCTGTTTTGACAGATTCTATTTTCTTTGTGTTGTGTGCTTATTTTGATGGCTATATGGTTTTCTTTGATGATTTTTTGCCATACAAAAGTTGGAATACAATATATATAATGCAAGAACAAAATATGAATTGGTTTGATACAACACTTATAGTAGTGACTTATTATTCTTATACTAACGGATCTCACGAAGGTTTTGTTGAGCTTTGTGTGATTGAAGTTTTCAAGTTTTGGGTTATTTTATGATGGATGAAGTAATAAGGAGTAGAAGAGCCTAAGCTTGGGGATGTCGTGGCATCCCAAGCTATTATCCAAAAATGAGCAACCAACTAAGCTTGGGGATGCCCCCGAGTGGCATCCCCTCTTCCTTCTAACAACCATCGGTATTTTACTCGAAACTATATTTTTATTCGTCACATACTATGTGTTTTGCTTGGAGCGTCTTGTATGATATGAGTATTTTCTTGTTTTATTTTGTGTTTTAAGTCTTGACCCTTGCTGGACACACCTATTTGAGAGAGCCAAAATTATGCCATGACTTGTTAGAATTGCTCTCTATGCTTCACTTAAATTTTTATGAGCTATAGACTTGCTCTAGTGCTTCACTTTTATCTTTTTGAGCATGGTGTGCTTAGTATTTTTGAAGAAATGCTCTCTTGCTTCACTTAGATTTATTTGAGAGTTAGTAAAATTTTCAAGAAATTCTCTCTTGCTTCACTTAAATTAATTTGAGAGAAAGAAATATTATGCTCATGATCTTCACTTATATTTGTTTGAGCTTGTCAAAAGCAACATATGAGAATTAGTCCCAAAGTGATAGATATTCAAGAAGGATATAATAAAAACTTTCATGAAGATCATTGGACAAAATAAAGTTGATTCTTAGTAATAGTTTTGAGATATGATGATGTGATATGTGAGTCATCTTGATGAGCAATTATGCTTTAGTAAGAATATTGGTGTTAAGGTTTGTGATTCCCTATGCAAGCATAAAAGTCAATAGTTATGCAATGAAATTATATCCTACTTGTGGTGCATTATTGGGTGTTAGTTTTGCTTAATGCTCGCTTATGAGATTATTTCTTTCTTAGTTGTCGCTTCCCAATCTTTTGCTAGCCTTCACTTTGCACAAAGTATGATCACTACTTGTGCATCGAAAAACCTTTAACCCAGTTTTGCCACATGAGTCCACTATATCTTCCTATATGCAGTATTCTTTTGCCGCTCTAAGAAAATTTTCATGTGCCATCTCTAATTTTCAAAAATAAACTTCTCTTTTGTGTTTTTGTTTCGCTCGCAGAGCGGTGAGGGGTGGCTAATATTTTCCATGGTAGATGTGTTATTTTCAAGATGAGTGTCATAGCCCTAGAATTTGCTTGTAGCTATTTACCTGAGTGAGCATCATGCATCATGTCTAAATTCTGAAAGTTGAATTGAGGTTAGTTGAAACCCTCATAAATCACTTCAAAAATAATCAACATTAAAATCTTTTCAAAGAAGTCCAAGAAAATGTTCCTCTTAGTCTCTGAAAATATTGGCAAGAGGTAAAACTTAAAACAATATTTTTGGAATCTCAGAGATATTTATTTTGGGCCTTTGATTTAATCCAATAAATATTTGAATTGGATCTATATTTATTATATAATAAATATATGTTCAATAATTCTGAAAATTGTTGTGTGGATTTGGATAAATCCATTTAGTTCACACAATTATTTTTATGAATTTTGAAAATGGTTTGGTCTTGAACTAAATCAAAACAAAATAGCAAAAACAGAAAAGAACAGAATTAGAAAAGCAGAGAGAGAGCTTACCTGGCGCCAGCAACCGGCCCAACTCCTGTGCAGCCCACCAAGGCCACCTGGCTGGCCCAGCTGGCCAGCCCAGCCCACTGGCTTTCCCCCCTGTCGTCTTCCTCGCGACAGAAGGACGCCGGGCGCGTGCCCCGTGCGCGCGGCCACGCGCTCCGGCCAGCTCCTGCTTGCCGCACCCCCCCCCCTCGACGCCTGGACGCCTCTGGGAGATGCCACGCACCCCCCTGACCCTCGCTCACTCTCTTCCATCCTCATCCCCGCCTCTGTCGCCTCTCTCTTCGAACCCGAGCGCGCCCATCGCCGCCGCTCGCTGCCACGGCGTCCACAACCACCCCCTCGCTCCCTCTCCGCATCCCTGGGCTCTGCCTGACCCCGTGGAGCTACACACCCGAAGCACGCGACCAGAGGAGGCCCCAATCGACCCGAGCGTCGTCGTCTTCATCTCCGGTGCCCGAAGATCGCCGTCGTCAATTCGCCGTTGCAGAAGCTTCCCCGAGCCCGCTGTCGCCTACAAACGACGCGCTGTGAGCACCGCCGCTTTTTCCCTCTCTCCTCGTAGTCTCTCCCGTGCCATAGCCCTGTTAGTCGCCGTGCCCGTGAGCTTCTGTCGCCGGCCATGTCGCCGCCACCGCTTTAGCCACCGCAGCTCGTGCCTGAGCGTGTCACCATGTTCACTGCACTCCTAGGAGCCCGCAGCACCCTTCGGATTGCCCTCTAGTGCACCATAGCGACGAATCCATCATCGTCCGAGCTCCGGTCGCCGCTGACCTCGACGCCGTCATCATTTCCGGCCGCCCCAGCAGGTGCCGCTTGCACTATTGGATGCGCGCATTCTCCAGCAATGTGTAGATGACCTCCGCCGCGGGTTTGGTCGCCTGTGGGTGATTCCCGAAGCCTCCGCCGTCTCGGGCTTCGCCGGCGTCGAGCCGTGGACCAACTCCGGCGGATTTGAACCCGTTGACCAGGGATTTGACCTCCCCTGGTTGACTGACGTGTGGGCCAGGCCCCTTTTTAATTAGTGTTAGATTTAGTTAGTCCTAATTAACTTAGTTACGTTAAATAGACACTGACATGCGGGCCCAGGCTCTAATTAACCTAAGTTAGTCAATTAGTCACTGACCAGTGGGTCCCACTGGTCAGGTTTGACCCGGACGCGCCCAGTTGACCAGCTGACGTCACCCTGACGTCGGGCTGACGCAGTAAATCATTTTCTAGTTTAAAAACAATTCAGGAAATTCTAGAAAATACCCAAAACTTCTAAAAATCATAGAAATTCAACCATAACTCCAAATGAGATAAATTATATATGTAAAATTATCAGAAAAATTCAAGGAATCCATCTGTACCATTTTCATGCATGTTTGAACAATGTTTGTCCTCTGTTTTGGACAAAACAAATAAAGGGCATTTAAATAATCATATATGGGGTTGGAATTTGAATCTTGCACTCAAACCAACTTCATTTAAATCATAGCTAGTTGCATTAGCTCAAACCACAGCATATTGACATGTCATGATCATGCATCATATTGTGCATTGCATTGATTGTGTTTTTTCTCCTGTTGCTGGTATTTGTCCCCTCTCGATAGACGTTGTACCGACGATGTGATCGTTGACACTGATGAAGACCCAATGATATCTTCAGAAGTGCCAGGCAAGCACAACCCCCTTGTTCATTCCGATACAAGCCCACTCTCTCGCTCCTGCTCTCTTTTACTGCATTAGGACAACAACGATTCATCTGTTACTTGTTGCGGTAGTTGAACCCCTTATCCTCTGCATGACCTGTCATTGCCACAGTAAATATATGAAACCCACTAGCATGAGTAGGAATTGTTTGAGCCCTGATGTGCCTACTCATTCATGCTTGTTTGTCATGCTTGCTACTGCTTAGAGTTGAGTCAGGTCTGATTCATCGGGGATGGATCAGAGGTGTGTAAACATGTCCTATTGTGTGTGAGCTAAGTGTGTGAACACGTTTTGGTAAAGGTAGCGGTGAGAGGCCATGTAGGAGTACATGGTGGGTTGTCTCATTGAAACCGTCCTCAGGAACTGAGTTCTGTGTTTGTGATCCATGAAACAGCTACTACCACACGTTGGGCCCTGAAATATGACCCCGCTCGACTTACTGACCCCTCTCGTCCTCTGTCCAGGAGTTGCAATTAGTTTCTGGTGTTTATAGGATATGTGTTGGCGGCCGTGCGTAGCGCTGACCCTAGGGGTGGGCTGTGATGCGGTAGATACACTATGGCACGGTGTACCGGGCGCCTGTTTGGTGTCTCGGGAACCCTGCACACATCGTTTGGGGCTGTGAGCGAAACTCCGGCCGGATCTCCTCGCGGATGGAACCTGGATAGGCGATAAACCTGGACTAGAGACTTGTGTGGTTAGTCAGGTCGTGGTCTACACCCACGTCGGCTTTCGCTTGAAGTCTGCCGAGCACATGTCGTGTGCAGACGCTAAGTGGTGGAAACATGTGTGACGAAGTACACCCCTGCAGGGTTATAAATGATCTATTCGAATAGCCGTGTCCGCGGTAAAGGACTTCTGGGTTGCCTATAACAGTTCATAGACAAGTGAAAGTGGATACTCTAAAACTCGCAAGATAAGTGTGAGTGCTATGGATGGCCTTCTCGTAGGGAGACGAGAGCGGATCCATAGTGGTGTATTGATTGGTGAATGTGTGGACTCGTGTGCGCCACCTCAAAAGAGTTGCTTGCAGTCGTAGTTCAGAATAGCCACCGAGTCAAAGCTGGCTTGCTGCAGTTAAACTCCACCCCCCCTTGATGATACCGATGCATATGTAGTTTAGATCTGATGTAAGTCTTGCTGAGTACCTTTGTACTCACGTTTGCTTAATTTATGTTTTGCAGAGAGACTTCAGTCTCGCTAGTAGTTCCGCGTGGACTTCGACGTTTAGCTTGATACCTCAGCTATGATCTTGTGCCCTCGACAGGATCTGGTAGATAGTCAGGCTTCTTAGCCTTTTCATTTATAGATGTCTGTACTCAGACATGTTAAGCTTCTGTCAGGACCCCGATTCTAAGCCACATCGATCTAGCCGGTAACACCTCATATCACTTTGCGGCCTCACGCACGGTATCCCACGGGTGTCGCCTTACCATGGCCCGGGACCGTTTGCGCCTTTTGGCTCGCGTATATGACAATGTCGCTAGCATCCATATGACCGAGAACCCGGGCCGACATGGCTAGTCGTGAACCCAAAGCGGCACAGACCTATGGAGACAGGCATACATGAATCACAACGAACATGTCGGTCATCAACGAGTGATTCCGGGCTGTAGCACTGGGCTAGCAGGACTCCGGGGGATCCCGGGCTGTAGCAGGCTAGACAGGACTCCGGAGATCACCGCGTGACATTTCCCCAAAGGGACAGACATAGGGACAAAGTGAAACACATGCCGGCCAGTCAAGTGTCCTGAACAGTAGTGCTGGGCTAGCAGGACTCCGGTGAACCGGGCTGTAGCGGACTACTATGGCTCGAGGAGCACTAGACTACATTTCCCCATAAGAAAGGCTGCGAAGGGCAAACAACTAGATTGTCGGATCCCACTCATACCAAGCATTTCAATCATACATACAATATGCTCGATATGAGTACATACAACATGGCATCACAACAAAACTCTACAACTCAAGTACTTTATTTAAAGGCTCCAGGGAGCCATACATAACATATCCATACAGGTAGGGGTCACATGACCCGACACTCAAGTCATACAGTCATACAAGCACAAGCGGAAGCAACTAGTCTGAGTACAGACTCTAGAAAGAAAGAAGGCTTCTCGAAGCCTGTCTATCTACAAAGGGCCCTCCATGGCCTGGATCACCACCTGGGTGGCTAGTCACTCGTCGACGTCAAGGTCTACATAAAACCCATCGGAGGGGGCAGTGTTGTCGTCTGAAAACAATAATTAAGCAAACATGAGTACAAAGGTACTCAGCAAGTCTTACATCAGAACCTACTGTACATGCTCATTCTCAAGAAGGTGGTGGGGTTTATGCAGCAAGCCAGCTTTGACTCTTGGCTAAGCTATCCTACGGAATCTTTTAGCAAAATAGTTTTCGCACACGAGTCCACTACTCACCATCACAATACTCCACCGAGGATCCTCCCTCGTATCCTGTGAGGGGGCCATCCTCGGTACTCACACTTATCTTGAGTCTTTTAGTAGTATCCATTAACTTGTCTATGAACTGTATATGCAATCAAGTAGTCCTTTACCGCGGACGCGGCTATTCGAATAGTTTATACCCTGCAAGGGTGTACTTCGTCACACATGTTTCCACCACTTAGCGTCTGCACACGAAATGTGCTCGGCAGACTTCAAGCGAAAACCGACGTGGGTGTAGACCACGACCTGACTAACCTCTCAAGTCTCTAGTCCAGGGTCATCGCCTATTCAGGTTCCATCCGCAAGGAAATCCGGCCGGGGTGTCCTCAACGGCCCCGGACGATGTGAACAGGGTTCCCGAGACACCAAACGGGTGACTCGGTACAACGTGCCACGGTGTATCTACCGCAACATAGCCCACCCCTAGGGTTAGCGCTACGCACGGCCGCCAACACATATCCTACAAACACCAGAAACTAGTTGCAACTCCTGGACTGAGGCGAGAGGGGTCGGTAAGTCGAGCGGGGTCATATTTCAGGGCCCAATGTGTGGTAGTAGCTGAATCTTAATTCACGCATACAGAACTCAGTTCTTAGGGATGGCTTCAATGAAACAACCCACCATGTACTCCTACATGGCCTCTCATCGATACCTTTACCAAAACATGTTCAACACATCCCACATATTACTGGCACAAGCATTTCACTCTAGCCCATCACCCAGATGAACCAGACCTGACACAACTCTAAGCATAGCAGGCATAGCAAGGTAGGAATCACAAAACATGGCTCAAACAACTCCTACACATGCTAGAGGGTTTCATCTAGTTACTGTGGCAATGACAGGTCATGCAGAGGATAAGGGTTCAACTACCGTAGCACACAGCAGTTTGAATCGTGTTGTCTTAATGCAGTAAACAAGAGCAGGAGCGAGAACATGGGTTGTATCGGAATGATCAATGGTTGCTTGCCTGATGGAGTGGTGACGGGATACTGCCCTTCAGTTGGATACTCGTGAATATCCTCGGAGGCAGAACCTACCACGAAGAACACAACCGAGCACAATCAACACATGACGATATGCAGCAATATGATGCATGCTATGACATGGCAATATGGATGTGTCTTGAGCTAATGCAACTAGCTATGATTTAAATGGAGTTGGTTTGAGTACAAGATTCAAATTCCAACCCCATATATGATTATTTAAATGCCCTTTATTTGTTTTGTCCAAAACAGAGGACAAGCATTGTTCAAACATGCATGAAAATGGTACAGATGGATTCCTTGAATTTTTGTGATAATTTTACATATATAATTTATCTCATTTGGAGCTATGGTTGAATTTCTATGATTTTTCAAAGTTTTGGGTATTTTCTGGAATTTCCTGAGTTATTTTTAAACTAGAAAATGATTTACTGCGTCAGCACTACATCAGCATGACATCAGCAAGTCAACTGAGCTGCCTCCAGGTCAAACCTGACCAGTGGGTCCCACTGGTCAGTGACTCTAGTTGGTTCCTGTGGCTGACGTGTGGGACCAGGTCAACTGTGACGTGGCAAAGTCAAACTGACAGGTGGGGCCCTCCTGAGACCGGTGCTAATCTAACAGAATATTTAACTAACTAATTAAGAACTAGGGCCCACATGGCAGTGACTCTAGAGGGGTGGTTAGTGGGTTAGTTAGCCGCTAATGACGGCCACGTCGGCTACCGGCGTTTAGCCGCCGGCGACCTCAGATCGCGGCGGCGTCCGCGTCGGGATTTCGCTACTGGCGATGGTTTGGCGCGCTGGGGGCACCAGGGAGGAGCTCGTGCTCATGCGCATCTAGGGAGACCAACGAGAGGGGCGGGGGTGGCCGGAGCTGACGGCGGCGAGCTCTCTTGCGGCCGCCGGAGTTCGGGTGCCGATGAAAATGACGACGCCGTGCATGGGAGGATCAACTGGTGGTGGCTACGTGTTCTGCAGGCTCTCACAAAGCCTACGGCCATATGAACGGGGCCGATTGGCCACCGGAGCCTCGTCGCCGGCGAGCTCGGGCGGCGCCGCAGTTCGGTCATCAAGGGGGCGATGGCTACGGCGATCAATTGAAGCGGGGAAGAGGGGGAAACGGTTGCGGAGCTCACAGTGGTGCCGTAGGGATGGTTAGCGGGCTCGGGGGCGTCCTGCGTGCGGCGAATCGATGATGAAGGTGGCCGGAGCCCGAGGGGGAAGACGACGGCGATGGCGATGTTGCTGGCCTCCCGGGGTCACGTGCCTTGGCGTACGGCTCTACGGCGTCGAGGCGAAGCTCATGGGGACGCTGGCCGGCGTGGGGGGTGCTGGTGGCCACGGTAACGATAAGCGACGGCGACGGCGACTCTCGAATGAGCTCGGGGAAGAGAGTCAGGGGAGCGAGAGAGGGTGGAGCGAGTGAGGGAGAGGAGCGAGGGGACACGGGACATCGTCGTGGCGTCGCTAGGAGGGCCGGGGGAAGCAGGAGGTGGAAGCAGGAGGTGGCTTCGCCTCCTGTGCGCGCGCCACGTTGTCGTCCTCCTGGCAAAGGAAGGAGACGACTGGCGCCCGGCTCTGGTGGGCTGGGCCGTGCTGGGCCGGTTGGTGGCGCCAGGTAAGTGGCCCACTGGCCTACTCTCTCTCTCTCTCTCAAATTTTATTCTGTTTTCTATTTTTGCTATTCTGTTTTGATTTAGTTTAAATACTAAATCATTTTATAAAATCCTGAAAATATTTATGGACACTTTCTGAAATATTTCAGTGGCCCAAAAATAATTCCAACATTATTTGATCATTTGAATTATTTAATAGTATTTAAATGCCCAAATTCAAATATTTATGAATTAAATCAATGCCCCTTTTGTTGACCTAAAAATATATGCACCATTTTTCCCAAGGGTTCTAACCCAAGGCAAAGAGGGTGAACATATCTGAAGGGCATTTCAGGTTCATTGAATTTATTTTTAGTAAACCCTAGTTGATTTCAGGGGGGGGTGCTGGGGGTTCTGCTTTCCCCATTTCCATTTCTGATGAAAGTAAACATGATGCACACTCTAATGCATAACCTAGCTAGGGTGTGACAACTCACCCCCACTCAATAGAATCTCGTCCCGAGATTTAGGATCATCTGGGAAGAAGGCGGGGTACTTGAGTCGAAGACGATCCTCCCTTTCCCAAGTGGCTTCTTCCTCGGAATGGTGTGACCATTGAACCTTGAGAAACTTGATATTATGACGTCGAGTGGTATGCTCGGCTTGATCAAGGATACGAACGGGGTATTCCCGATAAGAAAGGTTATCTTGTAAACCAAGCGTTTCGTGGTCCACTCCACGGATAGGATCCGCGAAGCAACGCCTGAGTTGCGAAACGTGGAAGACATCGTGAACTCTGGAAAGATGCGGAGGTAGTTCCAATTGGTAGGCAACTTCTCCTCGTTTGGCAAGAATGCGAAAGGGTCCAATGTAACGAGGAGCCAATTTGCCTTTGATACCGAAGCGATGGGTTCCCTTTAACGGGGTAACCCGAAGGTAAGCTTTCTCGTCAATTTCAAATGTCATAGGCTTATGCTTACGATCATATTGACTCTTTTGGCGAGATTGGGCCGTTTTCAATTTCTCACGAATAACGCGAACCTGCTCTTCTGCTTCCTGAATCATATCCGGGCCAAAGAGTTGTCTTTCCCCGGTTTCTGACCAGTTAAGAGGCGTTCGACATTTTCGTCCATAGAGAACTTCGAAGGGAGCCTTGCCCAAACTAGCTTGATAGCTATTGTTATAGGCAAACTCCGCGAATGGAAGGCATTTCTCCCAACTCATTCCGAACGAGATAACAGAAGCTCGAAGCATATCTTCCAGAATTTGATTTACTCGCTCTACTTGACCACTTGATTGAGGATGGAAGGCGGTGCTAAAGGAGAGATGAGTTCCCATAGCATTTTGGAAACTTTCCCAAAATCGAGAGGTGAAGAGACTTCCACGGTCTGAGTTAATTTCCAATGGGACACCATGAAGAGACACTATTCGGGAGATGTATAGGTCAGCTAGCTGGCTAGCGGTGATACTCTCACGAACAGGTAGAAAATGGGCTACTTTGGAAAGACGGTCGATCACGACGAAGATGGCATTATTCCCCCTCTTGGTCCTGGGGAACCCAGTGATGAAATCCATACTGATTTTGTCCCATTTCCATTCAGGAATAGCCAAAGGTTGAAGGGTGCCAGCAGGCCGTTGATGCTCTGCTTTAACACGACGACAAACGTCGCAATTAGCAATGTATTGAGCAATTTCTCTCTTCATCCTAGTCCACCAAAACCTCTGGCGTAGGTCTTGATACATTTTAGTACTACCGGGATGAATGGTGAGAGGGGATTCATGAGCTTCCTTAAGGATCATCTGGCGTAGATGTTGGTTCTTGGGAACCACCAGGCGGTTCTCAAAGAAGACAGCACCTTGCTCATCCATGGAAAAACATTTAGCTACTCCGCTAGCAATGTTTTCCCTAATCCGGGATATGCCCTTATCACGCTTTTGGGCAGCTATGATTTGATCCATAAGGGTAGGTTTCGCCACCAGGGTGGATAGGAATCCTTGAGGAACAATGTGAAGATTAAGCTTACGAAATTCCTCATGGAGAAGTGGTTGACTTTGTTGTAACATCAGGTTGTTACAGTAGGACTTACGACTTAGTGCATCAGCCATGACATTGGCTTTGCCAGGGGTGTAAGTTATTCCTAAGTCGTAATCCGAGATCAACTCGACCCAACGTCTTTGCCTGAGATTCAAATCTAGTTGGGTGAAGATATATTTCAAGCTTTGGTGATCGGTGAATATCTCGCAACGATTACCGAGGAGGTAATGTCGCCAGGTTTTGAGTGCATGGACTACAGCTGCAAGCTCTAGATCATGTGTGGGATAATTTTCCTCATGTGGGTGTAATTGCCGTGAAGCATAGGCAATTACCTGACGATCTTGCATGAGTATGCAACCTAGTCCTTGTCGCGAGGCGTCGCAATAGATAATAAAGTCCTTGGAGAAATCTGGTGGTACCAGTACGGGAGCAGATGTCAGGCGTCTTTTCAGTTCCTGAAAACTGAACTCGCACTGTGGAGTCCACTCGAACTTTTTATCTTTCTTGAGGAGTTCAGTTAGAGGTTTAGCAACCTTGGAGAAATTCTCGACGAAGCAGCGGCAATAGCTCGCTAGGCCAAGGAAACTCCGAACTTGCTTGACCGAAACAGGTGGAGTCCAATCAAGGATGGCTTGAACTCGCTCGGGATTGACAGCAATACCCTTACCAGAGACTACATGGCCTAGATAGGTCACTTCTGACAACCAAAATTCACACTTGGAGAATTTGGCATAAAGGCGATGCTCTCGAAGTTTCATCAATACCAGCCTTAGATGTTCGGCATGTTCCTCTCCATTCTTGGAGTAGATGAGTATGTCATCGAGGTATACTACGACGAATTTGTCCAAGTACTCCATGAAAACCGAGTTCATTAACCGGGAGAAAGTGGCCGGGGCAGTGGTTAAACCGAAGGACATGACGGTGTACTCGTATTGGCCATAACGAGTGACAAAAGCCGTTTTGGGAATGTCCCCGTTTCTGATTTTGATTTGATGGTAGCCCAACCTCAAATCCATCTTGGAGAAGACTGAGGATCCAGCGAGCTGATCATACAGGTCGTTGATCCTGGGAAGCGGGTATTTGTTCTTGATGGTGACCAGATTGACAGGTCGATAATCCACAACCATTAGATCCGTTCCATCCTTCTTCTTGACGAAGAGGACGGGGCAAGCCCAAGGAGAGGAGCTAGGACGGATGAACCCTTTGTTCAAGGACTCATCAAGTTGGTTCTTAAGCTCGGCTAGTTCTAAGGGTGCCATCTTGTAGGGTCTTCTAGCAACTGGAACGGTTCCTGGAACAAGGTCTATCACAAACTCGACATCCCGGTCAGGTGGAACACCTGGCAGTTCTTCCGGAAACACATCCGGGAAGTCTCGGACTACCGGAACGTCCTCAAGGTCTGGAAGAGGGTTGGCATTGAGAGAGTAAAGTTGGCGCTTGGCCACTCGAGTTAAGACATTAACTGTCTTGCCCGAGGGATGAGTAAGTTGAACGGTTCTAGTGGCACAATCGATCTTGGCGTAATGAGCCGACATCCAGTCCATACCCAAGGTGATGTTTATGTCGGAGGACTTGAGAGCTATTAAAGATGCAAGGAAGACAAGCCTATCGACAAGAATTTCGTTCCCATGGCTTACCCTAGAAGTTTGCCATTTGGAACCCGGAGTTTGAATTACCATGGAAGTGGGCATGTCACAGAATGTCGTGTTATGCAACCGAGCATAATTCTCGGATATGAATGAATGAGATGCTCCAGTATCGAAAAGAACAGATGCCGGATGGCAGTTAACAAGGAGCGTACCAAGGACGACGTTGGGATCCTCATGAGCCTCTTCGGCTGAAACATAGTTGACATGGCCACGTGCAGTAGTGGCCGGCTTGGCGTAGAAAGTCTTTCCCGCGGGCTTACCACGGCCAACGGACTTTCCAGCTTGATTGGGGTTGTTCTGGGGACACTCTCGACTATAGTGACCCGGTTCTCCACACTTGAAGCATGTTACCACAGTGGGGCGTGGAGCAACATTAGCAGCGGGGCCACCATAGGGCTTGGACGGTGCAATTTGCTGGTTGGGACGAGGCGCCTCAAAGGATGGCCTCGGGGTGAATCTGGGTGGCAGTGCGGTGCTTGGAATCCACACCCGGCGCTTCTGAGCTCCAGAGCTGGATGAAGACCCAAAATCACGGGAGTGCTTGCGTGAAGCGTCATAATCAGTCTGGCCTGTCTCAGCGCTGATAGCTTTTTTGACCAACTTCTGGAAGGATGTGCACTCGTGCAGACGGAGATCGCGGCGAAGCTCAGGGCTAAGTCCCTTGCGGAACTTTGCCTGCTTCTTGGCGTCAGTAGAAACCTCTTCAGGAGCATAGCGTGCCAGGTTCCCAAATTCTCGGCTATATGCGTCCACAGTCAGCCTTCCTTGGGTGAAGTTGCAGAACTCCTCCCTCTTGCGATCCATGAGACCTTCCGGAATGTGATGCTCACGGAAAGCCTCGCTGAACTCAGCCCAGGTAGTGATTTGGCCGACCGGGCGCATAGCTTCGTAGTTTTCCCACCAATGGCTAGTGGGGCCCTCAAGATGATAAGCGGCATAGGTAACCTTGTCAGCTTCAGCTACGTTGGCAGAACGTAGCTTGTGGGTGATGCTGCGAAGCCAATCATCCACGTCGAGGGGCTCGACGGAATGGTTAAACTTTGGGGGGTACAGCTTGATAAAGTCGTTGATTGACACCAAGTCATTTCGTGGGTGGCGTGCAGTGTTCTGCTCAATCCGCTCCAGCAGGCGGTTGGTCTCACGCTTGTTCCTTTCCGCCTCCAGCATCACTTCGGCCAGGGAAGGCGGGTGAGGCAAATTTTCACCTCTAGCTGCATTGGCTTCCCCCTGCTCCGGGGCAGCAGGGTTGCCGCGGGTGTTGACCATCCTAGGAGGAAAACAAGACAACGGTTTAGACAAGGATGGCTCAAACTTAACAGGGAAGTGTAGAATGTAAAGGATAACGCGGAATGCAGAGATGCTCATTCGTATGCCATGGTAATATAAAACTGCCATATATACACCAACGGTCATACTCGTCATACATAGTTTAGTACAAGCCCATGCTACAGTACAACTATGAAGGTAGACGTTACATCTCATCGGAGGCATTCCGAGTCCCTATACATTATTTGTCTACACCTCCGGAATCGATTACACACCAAGTCGTATTCCACAAGTCACACAGGACAGTGGAGATACAACTACTACAATACTAGTGGTACTACTACTAACTCAGATAGCTCCGTAGTAGTCCTCATAGAAGTCACCTCCATAGCCTGGAAGTTCAACGTGATCATCCGGAAACAGACGGTCCTGAGGAGCCTGTGGACCATAGGGGCTAGGATAAGGTCTTGGACCAACAAACGGTGGCCTGCGGAGACCAAGGGGTGGGGTGATGCCTCCCACATCACGCCAATCCACCATGTCTGGCAGGGCTGCTCTCACAGGATACAGATCCCTGGTATCCATACATCCAGCTTGCACCGCAGGTGCAAACCGAGTCAATGTGGCCCAATGATCAGCATGGGTATTAAAGAGCTCCAGCCTCAAGGCCCGATTCTCTCGGTCCTTATCTTCGAGCATCTCATCGGTGGTACGAGTTAATGAGTCCTCCTGAGTGGAGTCAGCATAGATAGCCTGAAGATACCCCTGCGCTCCCGGAAGTGAAGCTGGCATGTAACGGAAGTCAGTGTTCCGAAGCAGGCCAGTCCGGACTCGCAAGATGGTCATCATGGAATAGGCAGCATCCTGCACAGCCATCTCAATGGTAACTCCGAGTCCATAGGAACAGTGAAGGGGCTCGGTAGATCCAGGATAGGAAGGAAATATCCTGACGGTGCATAAATACTGGCTTTGATTAAAGTCGCGGAACTGCTCTTCAACAGTGTATTCGGGATACCAACGGTATCCTGTCTCGATCATGACTCGGACCAACATAGCAGTATGACCGGGCACGTCGAGGCACCTGGTCAGGCGAACCACTTGATTTTGAGACTGGTTGGCCATCTGAAAGCACAGCCACAAGACAAAGACATCAGAATTCCTAGGGAAAATTGGGCAGCATAACGGCTGTAAATGCTCAGAAAAAGATTTGAGACATCCACAACAGTTCACAATACCGCTCAACAGCATCATATCAAGGTTCTGATTCAAATAGCCACGTACTAAAATAGTAGAAACTGGACTGAAACTCGTAGCAATAATCCTATGAGCTACTACGGATTAGTAACACGTGAACCTGATAGAAGAAGAGAGCCTAGTCCTTAACCCACGTTGAATGAGAAGAGAATGACTCAGATCAGAAGCATAGGGTAAAGGAGTAAAAAGAACCTTACGTTCCCTCCCACAATCAATTCCCTTACATGTAACTAAAGCATTTCTAGACTCGACATCGACCAGTTTGGCTGAACGAACCTACAGGCAGTCCGGCTCTGATGCCAACGCTGTCAGGACCCCGATTCTAAGCCACATCGATCTAGCCGGTAACACCTCATATCACTTTGTGGCCTCACGCATGGTATCCCACGGGTGTCGCCTTACCATGGCCCGGGACCATTTGCGCCTTTTGCCTCGCGTATATGACAATGTCGCTAGCATCCATATGACCGAGAACCCGGGCAGACATGGCTAGTCGTGAACCCAAAGCGGCACAGACCTATGGAGACAGGCATACATGAATCACAACGAACATGTCGGTCATCAACGAGTGATTCCGGGCTGTAGCACTGGGCTAGCAGGACTCCGGGGGATCCCGGGCTGTAGCAGGCTAGACAGGACTCCGGAGATCACCGCGTGACATTTCCCCGAAGGGACAGACATAGGGACGAAGTGAAACACATGCCGGCCAGTCAAGTGTCCTGAACAGTAGTGCTGGGCTAGCAGGACTCCGGTGAACCGGGCTGTAGCGGACTACTATGGCTCGAGGAGCACTAGACTACATTTCCCCATAAGAAAGGCTGCAAAGGGCCAACAACTAGATTGTCGGATCCCACTCATACCAAGCATTTCAATCATACATACAATATGCTCGATATGAGTACATACAACATGGCATCACAACAAAACTCTACAACTCAAGTACTTTATTTAAAGGCTCCAGGGAGCCATACATAACATATCCATACAGGTAGGGGTCACATGACCCGACACTCAAGTCATACAGTCATACAAGCACAAGCGGAAGCAACTAGTCTAAGTACAGACTCTAGAAAGAAAGAAGGCTTCTCGAAGCCTGTCTATCTACATAGGGCCCTCCATGGCCTGGATCACCACCTGGGTGGCTAGTCACTCGTCGACGTCAAGGTCTACGTAAAACCCATCGGAGGGGGCAGTGTTGTCGTCTGAAAACAATAATTAAGCAAACATGAGTACAAAGGTACTCAGCAAGTCTTACATCAGAACCTACTGTACATGCTCATTCTCAAGAAGGTGGTGGGGTTTATGCAGCAAGCCAGCTTTGACTCTTGGCTAAGCTATCCTACGGAATCTTTTAGCAAAATAGTTTTCCCACACGAGTCCACTACTCACCATCACAATACTCCACCGAGGATCCTCCCTCGTATCCTGTGAGGGGGCCATCCTCGGTACTCACACTTATCTTGATTCTTTTAGTAGTATCCATTAACTTGTCTATGAACTGTATATGCAATCAAGTAGTCCTTTACCGCGGACGCGGCTATTCGAATAGTTTATACCCTGCAGGGGTGTACTTCGTCACACATGTTTCCACCACTTAGCGTCTGCACACGAAATGTGCTCGGCAGACTTCAAGCGAAAACCGAGGTGGGTGTAGACCACGACCTGACTAACCTCTCAAGTCTCTAGTCCAGGGTCATCGCCTATTCAGGTTCCATCCGCAAGGAAATCCGGCCGGGGTGTCCTCAACGGCCCCGAACAATGTGAACAGGGTTCCCGAGACACCAAACGGGTGACTCGGTACACCGTGCCACGGTGTATCTACCGCAACATAGCCCACCCCTAGGGTCAGCGCTATGCACGGCCGCCAACACATATCCTACAAACACCAGAAACTAGTTGCAACTCCTGGACTGAGGCGAGAGGGGTCGGTAAGTCGAGCGGGGTCATATTTCAGGGCCCAATGTGTGGTAGTAGCTGAATCTTAATTCACGCATACAGAACTCAGTTCTTAGGGACGGCTTCAATGAAACAACCCACCATGTACTCCTACATGGCCTCTCATCGATACCTTTACCAAAACATGTTCAACACATCCCACATATTACTGGCACAAGCATTTCACTCTAGCCCATCACCCAGATGAACCAGACCTGACACAACTCTAAGCATAGCAGGCATAGCAAGGTAGGAATCACAAAACATGGCTCAAACAACTCCTACACATGCTAGAGGGTTTCATCTAGTTACTGTGGCAATGACAGGTCATGCAGAGGATAAGGGTTCAACTACCGTAGCACACAGCAGTTTGAATCGTGTTGTCTTAATGCAGTAAACAAGAGCAGGAGCGAGAAGATGGGTTGTATCGGAATGATCAATGGTTGCTTGCCTGATGGAGTGGTGACGGGATACTGCCCTTTAGTTGGATACTCGTGAATATCCTCGGAGGCAGAACCTACCACGAAGAACACAACCGAGCACAAGCAACACATGACGATATGCAGCAATATGATGCATGCTATGACATGGCAATATGGATGTGTCTTGAGCTAATGCAACTAGCTATGATTTAAATGGAGTTGGTTTGAGTACAAGATTCAAATTCCAACCCCATATATGATTATTTAAATGCCCTTTATTTGTTTTGTCCAAAACAGAGGACAAGCATTGTTCAAACATGCATGAAAATGGTACAGATGGATTCCTTGAATTTTTGTGATAATTTTACATATATAATTTATCTCATTTGGAGCTATGGTTGAATTTCTATGATTTTTCAAAGTTTTGGGTATTTTCTGGAATTTCCTGAGTTATTTTTAAACTAGAAAATGATTTACTGCGTCAGCACTACATCAGCATGACATCAGCAAGTCAACTGAGCTGCCTCCAGGTCAAACCTGACCAGTGGGTCCCACTGGTCAGTGACTCTAGTTGGTTCCTGTGGCTGACGTGTGGGACCAGGTCAACTGTGACGTGGCAAAGTCAAACTGACAGGTGGGGCCCTCCTGAGACCGGTGCTAATCTAACAGAATATTTAACTAACTAATTAAGCACTAGGGCCCACATGGCAGTGACTCTAGAGGGGTGGTTAGTGGGTTAGTTAGCCGCTAATGACGGCCACGTCGGCTACCGGCGTTTAGCCGCCGGCGACCTCAGATCGCGGCGGCGTCCGCGTCGGGATTTCGCTACAGGCGATGGTTTGGCGCGCTGGGGGCACCAGGGAGGAGCTCGTGCTCATGCGCATCTAGGGAGACCAACGAGAGGGGCGGGGGTGGCCGGAGCTGACGGCGGCGAGCTCTCTTGCGGCCGCCGGAGTTCGGGCGCCGATGAAAATGACGACGCCGTGCATGGGAGGATCAACTGGTGGTGGCTACGTGTTCTGCAGGCTCTCACAAAGCCTACGGCCATATGAACGGGGCCGATTGGCCACCGGAGCCTCGTCGCCGGCGAGCTCGGGCGGCGCCGCAGTTCGGTCATCAAGGGGGCGACGGCTACGGCGATCAATTGAAGCGGGGAAGAGGGGGAAACGGTTGCGGAGCTCACAGCGGTGCCGTAGGGATGGTTAGCGGGCTCGGGGGCGTCCTGCGTGCGGCGAATCGATGATGAAGGTGGCCGGAGCCCGAGGGGGAAGACGACGGCGATGGCGATGTTGCTGGCCTCCCGGGGTCACGTGCCTTGACGTACGGCTCTACGGCGTCGAGGCGAAGCTCATGGGGGCGCTGGCCGGCGTGGGGGGTGCTGGTGGCCATGGTAACGACAAGCGACGGCGACGGCGACTCTCGGATGAGCTCAGAGAAGAGAGTCAGGGGAGCGAGAGAGGGTGGAGCGAGTGAGGGAGAGGAGCGAGGGGACACGGGACATCGTCGTGGCGTCGCTAGGAGGGCCGGGGGAAGCAGGAGGTGGAAGCAGGAGGTGGCTTCGCCTCCTGTGCGCGCGCCACGCCGTCGTCCTCCTGGCAAAGGAAGGAGACGACTGGCGCCCGGCTCTGGTGGGCTGGGCCGTGCTGGGCCGGTTGGTGGCGCCAGGTAAGTGGCCCACTGGCCTACTCTCTCTCTCTCTCAAATTTTATTCGGTTTTCTATTTTTGCTATTCTGTTTTGATTTAGTTTAAATACTAAATCATTTTATAAAATCCTGAAAATATTTATGGACACTTTCTGAAATATTTCAGTGGCCCAAAAATAATTCCAACATTATTTGATCATTTGAATTATTTAATAGTATTTAAATGCCCAAATTCAAATATTTATGAATTAAATCAATGCCCCTTTTGTTGACCTAAAAATATATGCACCATTTTTCCCAAGGGTTCTAACCCAAGGCAAAGAGGGTGAACATATCTGAAGGGCATTTCAGGTTCATTGAATTTATTTTTAGTAAACCCTAGTTGATTTCAGGGGGGGGGGGTGCTGGGGGTTCTGCTTTCCCCATTTCCATTTCTGATGAAAGTAAACATGATGCACACTCTAATGCATAACCTAGCTAGGGTGTGACAGCTTCCGCATGTGCTTTGACTTGTATGCTATGATTGTTGGGTCATGAGACCCATGCTTGTAATATCTCGCTCCTCGGAGCCTAATGAATTAATACTTGAGTTGTAGAGTTATGTTGTGATGCCATGTTGTATTCACACATATCGAGCATATTGTGTGGATGATTGAAATGCTTGGTATGTGTGGGATCCGACTATCTAGTTGTTTATCCTTGGCAGCCTATCATATGGGGAAATGTAGTCTAGTGCTTCTGAGCGATAGTAGTCCGCTACAGCCCGGATCACCGGAGTCCTACTAGCCCAGCACTACTGTTCAGGACACTTGACTGGCCGGCATGTGATTCACCTTGTTCCTATGTCTGTCCCTTCGGGGAAATGTCACGCGGTGACATCCGGAGTCCTGCCTAGCCTGCTACAGCCCGGGTTACCGGAGTCCTGTTAGCCCAGTGCTACAGCCCGGATTCACACGCTGTTGACCGACATGCTCGAGGTTGATTCATGTATGCCTGTCCCCATGGGTTAGTGCCGCTTTGGGTTTACGACTAGCCATGTCAGCCCGGGTTCTTTGTCATATGGATGCTAGCGACACTATCATATACGTGAGCCAAAAGGCGCAAACGGTCCCGGGCCAGGTAAGGTGGCACCCGTGGGAATACCGTGCGTGAGGCCACAAAGTGATATGATGTGTTACATGCTAGATCGGTGTGACCTAGGATCGGGGTCCCGACAATGAGTGTTTATTCACTTGTCATTGCACGACAGTAAGGCAAAGGTATTAGGGATGCCCAGTCCCGAAATGCAAAAATGAATTTACTTTATGTTTTCAATAATAAATTCCTTGGAAAGTGCTGGTATGGAGGGCAACCGTGTATACGGCTAGCCATGGAAAGTGAAAGTATGTTGGAAAAAGGAATAAACTTTATTTTCTGTTTGGGAACCGCTTATGATATATCTAAGCATGGAAAGTATTGGGAACTATAAGTCATTTTCGTTGGTGGGATCGATACACCTCCCAAAATGTTTTTATCTCTAAGTTTTTCGCTTTGAGCTCTCGCACCTCTACAAATCCCTACTTCCCTCTACGAAGGGCCTATCTTTTACTTTATGCATTTTTTATTTTGAATTTGAGTCTCCATCTTCTCTTATAAAAGCACCAACTAGGAGGCAATATGATCGTACTTGAGTATTGGACATAGCTAATATGCGAGTGTGTTTCATGAATGGATCAATGGTTGAGCACGATGGGCTAGGGATAGCTTATTTTAGCGTTGATATTTTGAAAGACATGGTTGCTTGCTGATATGCTTGAGTATTTAAATTATCATGTCAAAACTAGACTATTGCTTTGAACAATATAAAAGTCCAAATGTCCATGCTATAAAGAAAGAAATATGATATGACATGTTAGGCAGCATTCCACATCAAAAATTCTGTTTTTATCACTTCCCTACTAGAGGACGGGTAGGAGTTAAGCTTGGAGATGCTGATACGTCTCCAATGTATCTCTAATTTTTGATTGTTCCATGTTGTTATACTATCAATCTTGGATGTTTTATAATCATTCTATAGTCATTTTTGGTACTAACCTATTAACATAGTGCCAAGTGCCATTTGCTATTTTTTCATGTTTTTTACATCACAGATAATCAATATCAAACAGAGTGCAAATGCCACGAAACTTTACAGAGAATTTTTATGGGCCAAAAGGAACACAACGGGCCCTGGCTGTGCCTGGGGGTGCCCCGAGGGAGGCACAACCCACCAGGGTGCGCCAGGAGGCCCAGGCGCACCCTGGCGGGTTGTGCCCACCTCGGGTGCCCCCGGACCGCCTCTTTGCTCTATAAATACCCCAATATTCCCAAAACCATAGGGGAGTCGACGAAATATTCATCCAGCCGCCGCAGAGTCTAGAACCACCAGATACAATCTAGACACCATCTCGGATGGGGTTCACCACCTCCATTGGTGCCTCTCCGATGATGCATGAGTAGTTCTTTGTAGACCTTCGGGTCCGTAGTTAGTAGCTAGATGGCTTCATCTCTCTCTCTTGATTCTCAATACAATGGTCTCTTGGAGATCCATATGATGTAACTCTTTTGCGGTGTGTTTGTGGAGATCGATGAACTTTTAGTTTATGATCAGATCTATCTTTTTATATCCATGAAAGTATTTGAGTTTCTTTGATCTCTTTTATGCATGATCTCTCATAGCCTCGTATTTCTTCTCCGATATTTGGGTTTTGTTTGGCCAAGTTGATATATTTATCTTGTAATGGGAAGAGGTGCTTTGTAGTGGGTTCGATCTTACGGTGCTTGATCCCAGTGACAGAAAGGGAACCGACACGTATGTATCGTTGCTACTAAGGATAAAACGATGGGGTCTTTCTCTACATAGATAGATCTTGTCTACATCATGTCATTGTTCTTATTGCATTAATCCATTTCTCCATGAACTTAATACACTAGATGCATGCTGGATAGCGGTCGATGTGTGGAGTAATATAGTAGATGCAGGCAGGAGTTAGTCTACTAATGTTGGATGTGATGCCTATATAATGATCATTGCCTGGATATCGTCATGAGTATTTGAAGTTCTATCAATTGCCCAATAGTAATTTGTTCACCCACCGTTTCTATTTTTCTCGAGAGAAGCCACTAGTGAAACCTACGGCCCCCGGGTCTCTTTCTCATATTATTTGCCTTTGCAATCTATTTTTATTTGCTTTTGTTTTCAGATCTATTAATCCAAAAACCCAAAAATACTTTGCTGCACTTTATTTTATTTGTGATCTATTTATTCAATCTATCACAACTTTCTCCCGTCACGCACCAATTTGAGGCGTCGTAGCCGAAAGGGATTGACAACTCCTTTAACACGTCGGTTTGCAAGGATTTGTTATCTGTGTGCACGACCTGTTTACATTGTGTTGCTTGGTTCTCCTACTGGTTTGATAACCTTGGTTCCATGTCTGAGGGAAATACCTACTGCCGCTGTGCTGCATCATCCCTTCCTCTTTGGGGAAATACTGACGTAGCTTCAAGCAACATATTTGTGGCACTGCCGTTTAGGTCATATTGGTGTAAAAGCGCATGAAGAAACTCCACCCAGATGGACTTTTGGAATCACTTGATTATGAATCATTTGATGCTTGCAAACCATGCCTCATGGGCAAGATGACTAAAACTCCATTCTCCGAAACAATGGAGCGAGCTAATGACTTATTAGAAATAATACATACCGATATATGCGGTCCGATGAGTACTGAGGCTTGCGGCGAGTATCATTATTTTTTGACCTTCATAGATGATTTGAGCAGATATAGGTATATCTACTTAATGAAACACAAGTTTGAAACATTTGAAAAGTTCAAAGAATTTCAGAGTGAAGTGGAGAATCATCGTAACAAGAAAATAAAGTTTCTACAATATGATCGCATAGGCGAATATCTGAGTTACGAGTTTGGCCTTCATTTAAAACAACGTGGAATAGTTTCACAAGTCACTCCACCTGGAACACCATAGCGTAATGGTGTGTCCAAACGTCGTAACCGTACTTTATTAGATATGGTGCAATCTATAATGTCTCTTACCGATTTACCACTATCGTTTTGGGGTTATGCATTAGAGACAGTTGCATTCACGTTAAATAGGACACCATATAAATCCGTTGAGATGACACCGTATGAACTTTGGTTTTGCAAGAAACCTAAGCTGTCGTTTCTTAAAAATTGGGGTTGCGACACTTATGTCAAACGGCTTCAACCTGATAAACTCGAACTTAAATTGGAGAAGTGCATCTTCATAGGATACCCTAAGGAAACAATTGGGTACACCTTCTACCACAGATCCAAAGGCAATATCTTTGTTGCCAAGAATGGAACCTTTCTAGATAAGGAGTTTCTCTCGAAAGAAGTGAGTGGGAGGACAGTAGAACTTGATGAGGTAGATGTACCTTCTCTCGAATTGGAAAGTAGCACATCAAGTGAAATCCGTTCTCATGGTGCCTACACCAACTAGAGAGGAAGCTAATGATGATGATCATGAAACTTCGGATCAAGTTACTACTAGACCTTGTAGGTCGAACAGAGCATGTTCCGCACCAGAGTGGTGCGATAATCCTGTCTTGGAAATCATGTTATTAGATCATGGCAAACCTACGAACTATGAAGAAGCTATAATGAACCCAGATTCCGACAGATGTCTTGAGGCCATGAAATCCGAGATAGGATCCATGTATGAGAACGAAGCGTGGACTTTGGTGGACCTGCCCAATGAACGGCAAGCCATTGAGAATAAATGGATCCTCAATAGGAAGACGGACACTGATGGTAGTATCACTATCTACAAAGCTTGACTTGTCGCAAAAGGTTTTCGACAAGTTCAAGGTGTTGACTACGATGAGATTTGGTCACTCTTAGTGATGCTTAAGTCTTCCCGAATCATGTTAGCAATTGCCGCAGTTTATGAAATCTGGCAAATGGATGTCAAAACTGCATTCCTTAAATGCATTTCTTAGAGAAGAGTTGTATATGATGCAACCAAAAGGTTTTGTCGATCCTAAAGGTGCTAACAAAGTGTGCAAACTCCAGCAATCCATCTATGGACTGGTGCAAGCATCTCGGAGTTGGAATATACGCTTTGATAAGGTGATCAAAGCATATGGTTTTATACAGACTTTCAGTGAAGCCTGTATTTACAAGAAAGTGACTGGGAGCTCTATAGCTTTTCTGATATTATATGTGGATGACATATTGTTGATTGGAAATGATATAGAATTTCTGGATAGCATAAAAGGATACTTGAATACTAGTTTTTGAATGGAAGACCTCAGTAAAGCTGCTTATATATTAGGCATCAAGATCTATAGAGATAGATCAAGACACTTGACAGGACTTTCACAAAGCACATACCTTGATAAAGTTTTGAAGAAGTTCAAAATGGATCAGTTAAAGAAAGGGTTCTTGACTGTGTCACAAGGTGTGAAGTTGAGTAAGACTCAAAACCCGACCACGGCAGAATATATAGAGAGAATGAAAGTCATTCCCTATGCCTCAGTCTTAGGTTCTATAAAGTATGCCATGCTGTGTACTAGACCTATTGTATACCTTGCCATGAGTTTAGCAAGGGGGTACGATAGTCATCTAGGAGTGGATCACTAGACAACGGTCGAAGTTATCCTTAGTTACCTAAGAGGACTAAGGAAATGTTTCTCGGTTATGGAGGTGACAAAAGAGTTCGTCGTGAAGAGTTGTGTCGATGCAAGCTTTTACACCGATCCAGATGACTCTAAGTCTCAATCTGGATACGTATTGAAAGTGGGAGAAATTCACTAGAGTAGCTCCATACAGAGCAATGTAGACATAGAAATTTGCAAAATACATACGGAGCTGAATGTGGCAGACCTGTTGACTAAACCTATCTCACAAGCAAAACATGATCACACCTTAGTACTCTTTGGGTGTTAGTCACATAGCGATGTGAACTAGATTATTGACTCTAGTAAACCCTTTGGGTGTTGGTCACATGGCGATGTGAACTATGTGTGTTAATCACATGAAGATGTGAACTATTGGTGTTAAATCACATGGCGATAATAAAATGAACTATGGGTGTTAATCACATGAAGATGTGAACTATTGGTGTTAAATCACATGGTGTTAAATCTATTGGTGTTAAATCACATGGCGATAATAAAGTGCAAGTGGGAGACTGAAGGAAATATGCCCTAGAGGCAATAATAAAGTTGTTATTTTATATTTCCTCATATCATGATAAATGTTTATTATTCATGCTAGAATTGTATTAACCATATACTTGATACATGTGTGGATACATAGACAAAACACCATGTCCCTAGTAAGCCTCTACTAGACTAGCTCGTTAATCAAAGATGGTTAAGTTTCCTGACCATAGACATGTGTTGTCATTTGATGAACCGGATCACATCATTAGGAGAATGATGTGATGGACAAGACCCATCAGTTAGCTTAGCATGTTGATCGTTCAGTTTTTATTGCTATTGCTTTCTTCATGTCAAATACATATTCCTTCGACTATGAGATTATGAAACTCTCGGATAATGGAGGAATACCTTGTGTGCTATCAAACGTCACAACGTAACTGAGTGATTATAAAGATGCTCTATAGGTATCTCCGAAGGTGTTTGTTGGGTTGGCATATATCGAGATTAGGATTTGTCACTCCGAGTATCGGAGAGGTATCTCTGGGCCCTCTCGGTAATGCACATCATAATAAGCCTTGCAAGCAATGTGACTAATTAGTTAGTTGTGGGATGATGTATTACGGAATGAGTAACGAGACTTGCCGGTAATGAGATTGAACTAGGTATGAAGATACCGACGATCGAATCTCGGGCAAGTAACATACCGATGACAAAGGGAATAATGTATGTTGTCATTATGGTACAACCAATAAAGATCTTTGTAGAATATGTGGGAACCAATATGAGCATCTAGATTCCGCTGTTGGTTATTGACCGGAGAGGTGTCTCGGTCATGTCTACATAGTTCTCGAACCCGTAGGCTCTACACGCTTAACGTCCGATGACGATTTTGTATTATATGGGTTATGTGATTTGGTGACCGAATGTTGTTCGGAGTCCCAGATGAGATCACGGACATGACAAGGAGTCTTGAAATGGTCTAGAGGTAAAGATACATATATAGGACGATGATATTCGGACACCGGAAGTGTTCTGGGGGTACCGAGTACATATCGGGTCACCGAAAGGGGTTCCTGGCATCCCCCTGGCAACTACATGGGTCTAATGGGACAAGAAGGGGATAGACCAGCCCCTAAGGGACTGGTGCACCCCATGTAGGCCAAATTGGGAGGCGAAGGAAAGAGGAGAAGAGGGAAAGGAAGGGGAGGGATTCGGCCTCCCCCTTCCTTCCCTCCTCCTTCCTCCCCCCTCCGAAAGATATGGTAAGGGGGGAAGTCGAATTGGGAGGCGCCCAAGTAGGATTCCTCCTACTTGGGGCCCCGTTGGCTTCCTCTCCTCCCCTCCAAACTATATATATATGTGGGGAGGGGCACCGCTAGAACACAGATTAACAGTTGTCAGCCGTGTGCGGCGCCCCCTCCACAGTTTACGCCTCCGGTCATATTCACATAGTGCTTAGGCAAAGCCCTGCGCGGATCACTTCACCATCATCGTCACCAGCCGTCATGCTGACGGAACTCTCCCTCGACACTTTGCTAGATCAAGAGTTCGAGGGATGTCATCGAGCTGAATGTGTGCAAAACTCGGAGGTGCCGTACGTTAGGTGCTTGATCGGTCGAAACGAGAAGAAGTTCGACTACATCAACCGCGTTGTCAAATGCTTCCACTTTCGGTCTACGAGGGTACGTGGACGCGCTCTCCCCTTCTCATTGCTATGCATCTCCTAGATAGATCTTGCGTGAACGTAGGAATTTTTTGAAATTGCATGCTACGTTTCCAACACTTTGGGACTTGCAACACCTAGGTAGTTGGGTTTGCCAGGAGTGCACAGTGGCACGTTCGCTGAATCATCGCGTGTGGGTGGGTGCTTGGGTTACCCTCCACCCGTCTTGTTATCCCTTTTGTGCCTATCATTGGACCCATTTTGTGCGTGGTCCATTTGATAGGGGGTGAGGCTTCTGCCTGCTGCTACTTCTTGAGCTTGCGTTGGTTTTTCCCTTGAAGAGGAAAGGGTGATGCTGCAAAGTAGAGATAAGTATTTCCCTCAGTTAGAGAACCAAGGTATCAATCTAGTAGGAGAAAACGCACAAATCACCAATACATGCACAAACAATCAAACAACTTGCACCCAACGTGATAAAGGGGTTGTCAATCCCTTCACGGTCACTTGCAAAAGTGAGATATGATAGAGATAGATAAAACTAAACAAAAGATAAAGTAAATATTTTTGGGTTTTTTGGTTTATAGACCGGGAACTAAAAGATTGCAAAATAGTAGATCAGAAACTAATATGATGGAAATAGTAGATCGGAAACTTATATGATGGAAAATAGACCCGGGGGCCATAGGTTTCACTAGTGGCTTCTCTCAAGATAGCAAATAATACGATGGGTGAACAAATTACTCTTGAGCAACTGATAGAAAAGCGCAAAGTTATGACGATATCTAAGGCAATGATTATGAAATATAGGCATCATATCCGTGTCAAGTAGACCGAAATGATTCTGCATCTACTACTATTACTCCACACATCGACCGACTCCTTGCTGCATCTAGAGTATTAAGTTCATGAAGAACAGAGTAACGCGTTAAGTAAGATGACATGATGTAGAGGAATAAACTCAAGCAATATGATGTAAACCCCATCTTTTTATCCTTGATGGCAACATTACAATACATGCCTTGCTGCCCCTACTGTCACTAGGAAAGGACACCGCAATATTGAACCCAAATCTAAGAACTTCTCCCATTGCAAGAAAAACCAATCTGGTTGGCCAAACTAAACCGATAGTTCGAAGAGAATTATGAAGATATCAAATCATGCATAAAAGGAATTCAGAGAAGATTCAAATAATATTCATAGATAAGCTGGTCATAAATCCACAATTCATCGGATCTCGACAAACTCACCGCAAAAGAAGATTACATCGAATAGATCTCCAAGAACATCGAGGAGAACATGGTAGTGAGAATCAAAGAGAAAGAAGAAGCCATCTAGCTACTAGCTATGGACCCATAGATCTGAGGTAAACTACTCAGGCTTCATCGGAAGGGCAATAGAGTTGATGTAGAAGCCCTCCGTGATTGAATCCCCCTCTGGCAGGATGCTGGAAAAGGCCCCAAGATGGGATCTCACGGGAACAGAAGGTTGCGGCTGTGGAAAAGTGTTTTTGTGGATGTGCTTCTGGTGGTTTGGGAATATATGTGAATATATAGGAGGAATATCTAGGTCAGGGGGTCACCGAGGGGCCCACAAGGTAGGGGGCGCGCCCTCCACCCTTGTGGTCGCCTTGTGGCTCTTCTGACTTGCACTCCAAGTCTCCTGGGTGTCTTCTGGTCTAAGAAAAATCATCGCGAAGGTTTTATTCCGTTTGGACTCCATTTGGTATTCCTTTTCTACGAAGCTCAAAAACAAGGAAAAAAACAGAAACTGGCACTGGGCTCTAGGTTAATAGGTTAGTCCCAAAAATAATATAAAATAGCATATTAATGCATATAAAACATCCAAAACAGATAATATAATAGCATAGAACAATCAAAAATATTGATACGTTGGAGACGTATCACCTGCCTCGATTCATTTCAGTGTGCATCGATGCACTCTCCCCCTTTCTTCCTCCTGCAGACCCACCTTGCCAGTCCTTGCCCACTCACTCATCGCTCCTCACCGCCCTCCCAACATCGCTTGTCTCTCCATCCTCCTCATTCCACGCTTCGATCTTTGTCATTGCGATCACGTCCTTACCTTCTTCTTATGCTTTGGCTTATGATTTCCCCTACTTTGGACATTCCTCTTTGTCTCGTGCTCTCCTTTGTTTTGCTGTTTAGCCCCTTCTTCCTTCCCTTCTTTGTGCAAGGTTAATCACTCTCTTGTTTGTCCTTCGGCTCGCTGCTCGGGGAGGTAGGTTCTTCCTTGTTCGGGGTATATAAAACCAGATGTGCACTTGCATCACACGTTAGGCAAGAAAAATGAAGACTAGTCTCTCCACCTCTCCTTCTTCTCCTACTCCTATCTCTCGGGCCTTAAGATGCATCCCAAATCACCAAAAGGATTCTTTCTCTATGTAGAAACATATTGTGTATCTCTGAGTGTGTGTTTTATGTTTGTATTGGAAAGAGTTTGTTGTCTCTGGTTGTTAGTAGATATTATATTTTCTTAGGACTTGGATGCATCGAGAATCCAACAAAAACTGGATTGACCGGAGTTATAGACACGCAAGGTAAATTCACTCCATGAAATAATTTGATCCATGTAATAGGTTGAAGATGGTTGGTTAATAGATTAATTATACTAGCTCTAAAGATACGAAAGCTGCTACAGAGTCTTTGCTGGTGGATGTGGATCGATTCTCTGTTTGGTGAGTTTTCCCTTCTTGTTAGCTGATGATTTCCCCATGGGTCTTAACTACCATTGTGTAGTTTCAGTTTGCATATACCTATTACATGTGAATAACTTGTCCTTTCATTATCCCCACCATGTTTCCAGACAAAGTTGTCAATAGAAAAGCTTAGAAGAATAGTTGTTTTATATGATTCGGGATCCATGTGTGTTGCATATATTCCACCATTCTGATTATCTTGGTCTAACTAGCTATAGCTCATACAAATATGAGATGGAAGGTGAACTTGAGTTGTTGTGCACATAAAAAAGATACTACATTAAAGGGCTACAAATTAGATCACGTATCATCCTCCAATACTATCGAGAGATAGTAATAAACATAAAATCTTCAGATGATATGAGTGAAGGGTTCAAAGTGAAAGACATATTCCAATTACTCTTGCATGAGAATTTTGCATCGACCGAGTCTAATTGATTTGTTTAGAACAAGTTCTAATCCATCGCCACACATACACACCTAGCCTTGTCACTACAAGTATAACTTCACATCTATTAACAGATGTCTACTAGCTAGGAAAACTATGCTCTCTGTCAGAGTTAAAACTTTACCCTGTATCACTAAGAGCAAACTTTTGATATAATGAAAACTTTAACACCCGATGCACAAATAAATCACCATCGGTAAATACAAGCTTGTTTGTAGAGACAACTGGTCAATATGAGCTCCATGTTGTGCTGCTAACAAAATGTTGACCATGTTAATTGATGCATGCACAACTGATCAATACCCAAAATCAAATTATAATTAGTTAAATACTATCATCACCTCCAAAGTGTGTTTTGATGATAAAAATGCATCTGATCAGGAACCAGTGCACATGAAAATAGAAGGTTTTTTGTTTCATCTCGGTTTGGACTATAAAAAAATGCTGGAACACAATTTGGACGGAGATTTTTGTAAAACTCTTACACATGAAGAAACAAACATGTGATTCAAATTGCATTATGACATCATAGTTTCATTTTTTTTCTTGTATTTTAACTTCCGATCGATGGTCTTGCCTAAGATTTAAGATTTGGCTGCACTCGGATGTCTACTACACAACCTTCTTCTTGTAGACGTTGTTGGGCCTCCAAGTGTAGAGGTTTGTAGGACAGTAGCAAATATCCCTCAAGTGGATGACCTAAGGTTTATCAATCTGTAGGAGGCGTAGGATGAAGATGGTCTCTCTCAAGCAACCCTGCAACCAAATAACCAAGAGTCTCTTGTGTCCCCAACACACCCAATACAATGGTAAATTGTATAGGTGCACTACTTCGGCGAAGAGATGGTGATACAAGTGGTATATGGATGATAGATAAAGGTATTTGTAATCTTAAATAATAAAAACAGCAAGGTAGCAAGTGATAAAAGTGAGCATAAACGGTATTGCAATGATAGGAAATAAGGCCTAGGGTTCATACTTTCACTAGTGCAAGTCCTCTCAACAATAATATCATAATTGGATCACATAACTATCCCTCAACATGCAACAAAGAGTCACTCCAAAGTCACTAATAGCGGAGAACAAACGAAGAGGTTATGGTAGGGTACGAAACCACCTCAAAGTTATTCTTTCCAATCAATCCGTTGGGCTATTCCTATAAGTGTCACAAACAGCCCTAGAGTTCGTACTAGAATAACACCTTAAGATACAAATAAACCAAAACCGTAATGTCACCTAGCTACTCCAATGTCACCTCAAGTATCCGTGGGCATGATTATACGATATGCATCACACAATCTCAGATTCATCTATTCAACCAACACAAAGGACCTCAAAGAGTGCCCCAAAGTTCTACCGGAGAATCACGACGAAAACGTGTGCCAACCCCTATGCATAGGTTCATGGGCGGAACCCGCAAGTTGATGAACAAAACATACATCAAGTGAATCACGTGATATCCCATTGTCACCACAGATATCCACGACAAGACATACATCAAGTGCTCTCAAATCTTTAAAGACTCGATCCGATAAGATTACTTCAAAGGGGAAACTCAATTCATTACAAGAGAGAAGAGGGGGAGGAGAAACATAAGATCCAACTATAATAGCAAAGCTCGCGATACATCAAGATCGTGCCAAATCAAGAACACGAGAGAGAGAGAGAGAGAGAGAGAGATCAAACACATAGCTACTGGTACATACCCTCAGCCCTGAGGGAGAACTACTCCCTCCTCGTCATGGAGAGCACCGGGATGATGAAGATGGCCACCGGAGAAGGATTGCCCCGTCCGGTAGGGTGCCGAAACGGGTCTAGATTGGTTTTCGGTGCGTACGGAGGCTTCTGGCGACGGAACTCCCGATCTATTCTGTTCTCTGGAAGTTTTACGATACGTAGGTATATATGGGTGAAAGGAGTACGTTGGTGGACCGAAGGGGGGCCATGAGGCAGGGGGGCGCGTCCCAGGGGGTGGGCTCGCCCCCTACCCTTGTGAGCTCCTCCTTCATCTTCTGACGTAGGGTCCAAGTCTATCTGGTAGGTTTCCTTCCAAAAATAACTTCTCCAGTTGATTTCGTTCCGTTTGATATTCCTTTTCTTCGAAACACTAAAATAGGCATAAAACAGCAAATCTGGGCTGGGCCTCCAGTTAATAGGTTAGTCCCAAAAATAATATAAAAGTGGAATATAAAGCCCAATATTGCCCAAAACAGTAGATAATATAGCTTGGAGCGATCAAAAATTATAGATACGTTGGAGGCGTATCAAGCATCCCATGCTTAATTCCTGCTCGTCCTTGAGTAGGTAAATGATAAAAAGATAATTTTTGATGTGGAATGCTAGTTGGCATAATTTCAATGTAATTCTTCTTAGTTGTGATATGAATATTCAGATTCGAAAGATTCAAGACAAAAGTTCATATTGACATAAAAATAATAATACTTCAAGCATACTAACTAAGCAATCATGTCTTCTCAAAATAACATGGCTAAAGAAAGCTATCCCTACAAAATCATATAGTCTGGCTATGCTCTATCTTCACCACACAAAATATTTAAATCATGCACAACCCTGATGACGAGCCAAGCAATTGTTTCATACTTTTAATGTTCTCAAACTTTTTCAATCTTCACGCAATACATGAGCGTGAGCCATGGACAAAGCACTATAGGTGGAATAGAATGGTGGTTGTGGAGAAGACAAAAAGGGAGAAGATAGTCTCACATTGACTAGGCGTATCAACGGGCTATGGAGATGCCCATCAATAGATATCAATGTGAGTGAGTAGGGATTGCCATGCAACTGATGCACTAGAGCTATAAGTGTATGAAAGCTCAAAAAGAAACTAAGTGGGTGTGCATCCAACTTGCTTGCTCACGAAGACCTAGGGCATTTTGAGGAAGCCCATCATTGGAATATACAAGCCAAGTTCTATAATGAAAGATTCCCACTAGTATATGAAAGTGACAACATAGGAGACTCTCTATCATGAAGATCATGGTGCTACTTTGAAGCACAAGTGTGGTAAAAGGATAGTAGCATTGCCCCTTCTCTCTTTTTCTCTCATTTTTTTATTTGGCCTTTCTTTTTTATGGCCTTTCTCTCTTTTTTTTGGGCCTTCTCTTTTTTATGGCCTTTCTTTTTTTTCGTCCGGAGTCTCATCTCGACTTGTGGGGGAATCATATTCTCCATCATCCTTTCCTCACTGGGACAATGCTCTAATAATGATGATCATCACACTTTTATGTACTTACAACTCAAGAATTGCAACTCGATACTTAGAACAAGATATGACTCTATATGAATGCTTCCGGCGGTGTACCGGGATATGAATTGACTCATGAGTGACATGTATGAAAGAATTATGGATGGTGTCTTTGCCACAAATACGATGTCAACTACATGATCATGCAAAGCAATATGACAATGATGAAGTATGTCATAATGAACGGAACGGTGGAAAGTTGCATGGCAATATATCTCGGAATGGCTATGGAAATGCCATAATAGGTAGGTATGGTGGCTATTTTGAGGAAGGTATATGGTGGGTTTATGGTACCGGCGAAAGTTGCGCGGTACTAGAGAGGCTAGCTATGGTGGAAGGGTGAGAGTGTGTATAATCCATGGACTCAACATTAGTCATAAAGAACTCACATACTTATTGCAAAAATCTATTAGTTATCGAAACAAAGTACTACGCGCATGCTCCTAGGGGGATAGATTGGTAGGAAAAGACCATCGCTCGTCCCCGACCGCCACTCATAAGGAAGGCAATCAATAAATAAATCATGCTTCGACTTCATCACATAATGGTTCACCATACGTGCATGCTACGGGAATCACAAACTTCAACACAAGTATTTCTCAAATTCACAACTACTCAACTAGCATGATTCTAATATTACCATCCTCATATCTCAAAACAATCATCAAGTATCAAACTTCTCATAGTATTCAACACACTCATAAGAGAATTTTATTATTCTTGAATACCTAGCATATTAGGAATTTAAGCAAATTACCATGTTATTTAAGACTCTCAAAATAATCTAAGTGAAGCATGAGAGTTCATCTATTTATTCAAAATAAAACTACCACCATGCTCTAAAAGATATAAGCGAAGCACTAGAGCAAATGACAAACTACCCTGAAAGATAGAAGTGAAGATCAATGAGTAGTTGAATAATTATGCAACTATGTGAAGACTCTCTAACATTTAATAATTTCAGATCTTGGTATTCTATTCAAACAGCAAGCAAAGCAAAATAAAATGACATTCTAAGAATGGCAAACATCATGTGAAGAAGCAAAAACTTAGGATCAACCGAAACTAACCGATAATTGTTGAAGAAGAAAGGTGGGATGCCAACCGGGGCATCCCCAAGCCTAGACGCTTGAGACTTCTTGAAATATTATCTTGGGGTGCCTTGGGCATCCCCAAGCTTGAGCTTTTGTGTCTCCTTAATTCCTCTCATATCACGGTCTCCCTAAATCTCAAAAGCTTCATCCACACAAAACTCAACAAGGACTCGTGAGATAAGTTAGTATAAACCATTGCCAAAACCTTATCATACTCTACTGTAGCAAATCACTAAAATTATTATTCTACATTGCATACTAAATGTCTCTGCATATTTAATAGTCCTATCCTCAAATAGAATCATTAAAGAAGCAAACGTATGCAAACATAACAACAATCTTCCTAAACAGGATAGTCTGTAAAGAATGCTGCAACATACATACTTACCTAGCTCCAAAAATTATGAAAGAAAATTCCCACTGTAGTAAATTTATCAGATCTTAATATGCAAAAGGTTTTGACATTTAATCACATTCTGACTTTTCTAGGGAATTATTGCAACAGCGGTAAACTTTCTGTTTTCAAACAGCAACATGTATACTTGTAACATAGGCATAGTAAAGGCTATCAATGCCACTTTTATTAAAATAAAAGATGCAAAAAATTGTTCTAAATAACAGAAAGCAAATCCTAACAAAATAAATTGACGCTCCAAGTAAAACACATATCATGTGGCGAATAAAAATATAGCTCCAAGTAAAGTTACCGATGAACGAAGACGAAGGAGGGGATGCCTTCCGGGGCATCCCCAAGCTTAGGCTCTTGGTTGTCCTTGAATATTACCTTGGGGTGCCTTGGGAATCCCCAAGATTAGGCTCTTGCCACTCCTTATTCCATAGTCCATCGAATCCTTACCCAAAACTTGAAAACTTCACAACACAAAACTTAACAGAAAACTCGTAAGCTCCGTTAGTATAAGAAAATAAATCACCACTTCATGGTACTGTAATGAACTCATTCTTTATTTATATTGGTGTTAAACCTAATGTATTCCAACTTCTCTATGGTTTATAAACTCTTTTACTAGCCATAGATTCATCAAAATAAGCAAACAACACAATGAAAACAGAATCTGTCAAAAACAGAATAGTCTGTAGTAATCTGTATCAAACGTATACTTCTATAACTCATAAAATTCTAAAATAAATTGTTGGACCTGGGTAATTTGTCTATTAATCATATGAAAAAATAATTAACTCAATAGCACTCTCGAAATAAAAATGGCAGCAATTCTCGTGAGCGCTAAAGTTTCTGTTTTTTACAGCATGATCAACAAGACTTTCCCCAAGTCTTCCCAAAGGTTCTACTTGGCACAAACACTAATTAAAAGCATAAAACCACATCTAACCAGAGGCTAGACGAATTATTTATTACTAAACAGGAGCAAAAAGTAAGTAACAAAAATAAAATTTGGTTGCCTCCCAACAAGCGCTATCGTTTAACGCCCCTAGCTAGGCATGATGATTTCAACGATGCTCACGTAAAAGATAAGAATTGAAACATAAAAAGAGCATCATGAAGAATATGACTAGCACATTTAAGTCTAACCCACTTCCTATGCATAGGGATTTTGTGAGCAAACAACTTCTGGGAACAAGAATCAACTTGCATATGAAGGTAAAACAAGCATAACTTCAAAATTTTAAGCACATAGAGAGGAAACTTGATATTATTGCAATTCCTACAAGCATATATTCCTCCCTCATAATAATTTTCAGTAGCATCATGAATGAATTCAACAATATAACTATCACATAAAGCATTCTTTTCATGATCTAAAAGTATAGAAATTTTACTACTCTCCACATAAGCAAATCTATTCTCATCAATAGTAGTGGGAGCAAACTCAACAAAATAACTATCATGTGATTGAAAATTAAGATCAAGATGACAAGTTTCATGGTTATCATTATTCTTTAAAGCATACGTGTCATCACAATAATCATCATATATAGGAGGCATGCTTTCATCATAATAAATTTGCTCATCAAAGCTTGGGGGACAAAAAATATCATCTTCATCAAACATAGGTCCCAAGCTTGTGGATTTGCATATCATTAGCATCATGGATATTCAAGGAATTCATACTAACAACATTGCAATCATGATCATCATTCAAATATTTAGTGCAAAACATTTTATAGATTTCTTCTTCTAGCACTTGAGCACAATTATCCTTTCCATCATACTCACGAAAGATATTAAAAAGATGAAGCGTATGAGACAAACTTAATTCCATTTTTTATAGTTTTCTTTTATAAACTAAACTAGTGATAAAACAAGAAACTAAAAGACTCGATTGCAAGATCTAAAGATATACCTTCAAGCGCTAACCTCCCCGGCAACGGCGCCAGAAAAGAGCTTGATGTCTACTACACAACCTTCTTCTTGTAGACGCTGTTGGGCCTCCAAGTGCAGAGGTTTGTAGGATAGTAGCAAATTTCCCTCAAGTGGATGACCTAAGGTTTATCAATCCGTAGGAGGCGTAGGATGAAGATGGTCTCTCTCAAGCAACCCTGCAACCAAATAACCAAGAGTCTCTTGTGTCCCCAACACACCCAATACAATGGTAAATTGTATACGTGCACTAGTTCGGTGAAGAGATGGTGATACAAGTGGTATATGGATGATAGATAAAGGTATTTTTAATCTGAAATAATAAAAACAGCAAGGTATCAAGTGATAAAGGTGAGCATAAACGGTATTGCAATGATAGGAAATAAGGCCTATGGTTCATACTTTCACTAGTGCAAGTCCTCTCAACAATAATATCATAATTGGATCACATAACTATCCCTCAACATGCAACAAAGAGTCACTCCAAAGTCACTAATAGCGGAGAACGAACGAAGAGATTATGGTAGGGTACGAAACCACCTCAAAGTTATTCTTTCAAATCAATCCGTTGGGCTATTCCTATAAGTGTCACAACAGCCCTAGAGTTCGTACTAGAATAACACCTTAAGATACAAATCAACCAAAACCCTAATGTCACCTAGATACTCCAATGTCACCTCAAGTATCCGTGGGCATGATTATACGGTATGCATCACACAATCTCATATTCATCTATTCAACCAACACAAAGGACCTCAAAGAGTGCCCCAAAGTTCTACCGGAGAATCACGACGAAAACGTGTGCCAACCCCTATGCATAGGTTCATGGGCGGAACCCGCAAGTTGATCACCAAAACATACATCAAGTGAATCACGGGATATCCCATTGTCACCACTGATATCCACGGCAAGACATACATCAAGTGTTCTCAAATCTTTAAAGACTCAATCCGATAAGATTACTTCAAAGGGGAAACTCAATTCATTACAAGAGAGAAGAGGGGGAGGAGAAACATAAGATCCAACTATAATAGCAAAGCTCGCGATACATCAAGATCGTGCCAAATCAAGAACACGAGAGAGAGAGAGAGAGAGAGAGAGAGAGAGATCAAACACATAGCTACTGGTACATACCCTTAGCCCTGAGGGAGAACTACTCCCTCCTCGTCATGGAGAGCACCGGGGTGATGAAGATGGCCACCGGAGAAGGATTGCCCCCTCCGGCAGGGTGCCAGAACGGGTCTAGATTGGTTTTCGGTGGCTACGGACGCTTATGGCAGCGGAACTCCCGATTTATTGTGTTCTCTGGAAGTTTTACGATACGTAGGTATATATGGGTGAAAGGAGTACGTCGGTGGACCGAAGGGGGGCCACGAGGCAAGGGGCGCACCCCCTACCCTCGTGAGCTCCTCCTTCATCTTCTGACATAGGGTCCAAGTCTATCTGGTAGGTTTCCTTTGTTGGGGAACGTTGCAGAAAACAAAATTTTCCTACTCGTTTCACCAAGATCCATCTAGGAGTTCATCTAGCAATGAGTCAAGAGATGCATCTACATACCTTTGTAGATCGCGTGCGGAAGCGTTCAACGAACGGGGATGATGTAGTCGAACACGACGTGATCCAAATCACCGATGACCGAGTGCCGAACGGACGGCACCTCCGTGTTCAACACACGTACGGGACGGGAGACGTCTCCTCCTTCTTGATCCAGCAAGGGGGGAGGAGAGGTTGATGATGATCCGGCAGCACGACGGCGTGGTGGTGGATGCAGGGCATCACAGTAGCAGGGCTTCGCCTATACTACGCAAGAGAGAGATGTAACAGGGAGAGAGGGAAGCACCAAAAGCGTAGCCTCAAGTCCCTCCTCTCCCCCACTATATATAGGGGTGCCAAGGGGGGGCCGCCGGCCCTAGGAGATGGATCTCCTAGGGGGGGCGGCGGCCAAGGGTGGGGGGCTTGCCCCCCAAGGCAAGGGGCGGCCCCCCTTTAGGGTTTCCCCTAACCCTAGGCGCATGGGCCCCTTAGGGGTGGCGCCCCAGCCCACTAAGGGCTGGGTCCCTTCCCACTTCAGCCCATGGGGCCCTCCGGGATAGGTGGCCCCACCCGGTGGACCCCCGGGACCCTTCCGGTGGTCCCGGTACAATACCGGTAACCCCGAAACTTGTCCCGATGGCCGAAACAGCACTTCCTATATATAATTCTTTACCTCCGGACCATTCCGGAACTCCTCGTGACGTCCGGGATCTCATCCGGGACTCCGAACAACATTCGGGTTACTGCATATACATATCTTCACAACCCTAGCGTCACCGAACCTTAAGTGTGTAGACCCTACGGGTTCGGGAGACATGTAGACATGACCGAGACGACTCTCCGGTCAATAACCAACAGCGGGATCTGGATACCCATGTTGGCTCCCACATGCTCCATGATGATCTCATCGGATGAACCACGATGTCGAGGATTCAATCAACCCCGTATGCAATTCCCTTTGTCAATCGATATATTACTTGCCCGAGATTCGATCGTCGGTATCCCAATACCTCGTTCAATCTCGTTACCGGCAAGTCACTTTACTCGTACCGTAATGCATGATCCCGTGACCAGACACTTGGTCACTTTGAGCTCATTATGATGATGCATTACCTAGTGGGCCCAGTGATACCTCTCCGTCATACGGAGCGACAAATCCCAGTCTTGATCCGTGTCAACCCAACAGACACTTTCGGAGATACCCGTAGTATACCTTAATAGTCACCCAGTTACGTTGTGATGTTTGGTACACCCAAAGCACTCCTACGGTATCCGGGAGTTACACGATCTCATGGTCTAAGGAAAAGATACTTGACATTGCAAAACTCTAGCAAACGAACTATACGATCTTTATGCTATGTTTAGGATTGGGTCTTGTCCATCACATCATTCTCCTAATGATGTGATCTCGTTATCAATGACATCTTATGTCCATAGCCAGGAAACCATGACTATCTGTTGATTAACGAGCTAGTCAACTAGAGGCTTACTAGGGACATGTTGGTGTCTGTTATTCACACATGTATTACGATTTCCGGATAACACAATTATAGCATGAATAAAGACAATTATCATGAACAAGGAAATATAATAATAATGCTTTTATTATTGCCTCTAGGGCATATTTCCAACAGTCTCCCACTTGCACTAGAGTCAATAATCTAGTTACATTGTGATGAATCGAACACCCATGGAATTCTGGTGTTGATCATGTTTTGCCCTAGGGAGAGGTTTAGTCAACGGATCTGCTACATTCAGGTCCGTATGTACTTTACAAATATCTATGTCTCCATCCTGAACATTTTCACGAATGGAGTTGAAGCGACGCTTGATGTGCCTTGTCTTCTTGTGAAACCTGGGCTCCTTGGCAAGTGCAATAGCTCCAGTGTTGTCACAGAAGAGCTTGATCGGCCCCGACGCATTGGGTATGACTCCGAGGTCGGTGATGAACTCCTTCACCCAAATTTCTTCATGTGCTGCCTCCGAGGCTGCCATGTACTCCGCTTCACACGTAGATCCCACCACGACGCTCTGCTTGCAACTGCACCAGCTTACTGCCCCACCATTCAAAATATACACGTATCCGGTTTGTGACTTTGAGTCATCCAGGTCGAAGCTAGCGTCGACGTAACCCTTTACGACGAGCTCTTCGTCACCTCCATAAACGAGAAACATCTCCTTAGTCCTTTTCAGGTACTTCAGGATATTCTTGACCGCTGTCCAGTGTTCCTTGCCGGGATTACTTTGGTACCTTCCTACCAAACTTACGGCAAGGTTTACATCAGGTCTGGTACACAGCATGGCATACATAATAGAACCTATGGCTGAGGCATAGGGGATGACACTCATCTCTTCTATTTCTTCTGTCGTGGTCGGACTTTGAGCCGAGCTCAATTTCGTACCTTGTAACACAGGCAAGAACCCCTTCTTAGATTGATCCATATTGAACTTCTTCAATATCTTATCAAGGTATGTGCTTTGTGAAAGACCTATGAGGCGTCTCGATCTATCCCTATAGATCTTGATGCCTAATATATAAGCAGCTTCTCCAAGGTCCTTCATTGAAAAACTCTTATTCAAGTAGGCCTTAATGCTGTCCAATAGTTCTATATCATTTCCCATCAAAAGTATGTCATCTACATATAATATGAGAAATGCTACAGAGCTCCCACTCACTTTCTTGTAAACACAGGCTTCTCCATAAGTCTGTGTAAACCCAAACGCTTTGATCATCTCATCAAAGCGAATGTTCCAACTCCGAGATGCTTGCACCAGCCCATAAATCGAGCGTTGGAGCTTGCACACCTTGTCAGCATTCTTAGGATCGACAAAACCTTCCGGCTGCATCATATACAATTCTTCCTTAAGGAAACCATTAAGGAATGCCGTTTGGACGTCCATTTGCCATATTTCATAATCGTAAAACGCGGCAATTGCTAACATGATTCGGACGGACTTCAGCTTCGCTACCGGTGAGAAAGTCTCATCGTAGTCAACCCCTTGAACTTGTCGATAACCCTTAGCGACAAGCTGAGCTTTATAGATGGTCACATTACCATCCGCGTCTGTCTTCTTCTTAAAGATCCATTTATTCTCTATGGCTCACCTTTCATCGGGCAAGTCAGTCAAAGTCCATACTTCGTTTTCATACATGGATCCTATCTCGGATTTCATGGCTTCTAGCCATTTGTCGGAATCCGGGCCCGCCATCGCTTCTTCATAGTTCGAAGGTTCACCGTTGTCTAACAACATGATTTCCAAGACAGGGTTGTCGTACCACTCTGGTGCGGAACGTGTCCTTGTGGACCTTCGAAGTTCAGTAGGAGCTTGATCAGAAGTATCTTGATCATTATCATTAACTTCCTCTCTAGTCGGTGCTGGCACCTCAGGAACATTTTCTTGAGTTGCACCATTTTCCGGTTCAAGAGGTAATACTTCATCAAGTTCTACTTTCCTCCCACTTACTTCTTTCGAGAGAAACTCCTTCTCTAGAAAGGACCCATTCTTGGCAACAAAGATCTTGCCTTCGGATCTGAGGTAGAAGGTATACCCAATAGTTTCTTTTGGGTATCCTATGAAGACGCATTTTTCCGACTTGGGTTCGAGATTTTCAGGTTGAAGTTTCTTGACATAAGCATCGCATCCCCAAACTTTTAGAAACGACAACTTAGGTTTCTTTCCAAACTATAATTCAAACGGTGTCGTCTCAATGGATTTTGACGGAGCCCTATTTAAAGTGAATGCAGCAGTCTCTAAAGCATAGCCCCAAAAAGATAGCGGTAGATCGGTAAGAGACATCATAGACCGCACCATATCTAATAGAGTGCGATTACAACGTTCGGACACACCGTTACGCTGAGGTGTTCCAGGCGGCGTGAGTTGTGAAACTATTCCACATTTTCTTAAGTGTGTGCCAAATTCATGACTCAAGTATTCTCCTCCACGATCTGATCGTAGAAACTTGATTTTCCTGTCACGTTGATTCTCAACCTCACTCTGAAATTCCTTGAACTTTTCAAAGGTTTCAGACTTGTGTTTCATTAAGTAAATATATCCATATCTACTCAAATCATTAGTGAGGGTGAGAACATAACGATAGCCACCGCGAGCCTCAACACTCATTGGACCGCACACATCAGTATGTATGATTTCCAATAAGTTGGTTGCTCGCTCCATTGTTCCTGAGAACGGAGTCTTGGTCATTTTACCCATAAGGCATGGTTCGCACGTGTCAAATGATTCATAATCAAGAGACTCTAAAAGTCCATCTGCATGGAGCTTCTTCATGCGTTTGACACCTATGTGACCAAGGCGGCAGTGCCACAAGTATGTGGGACTATCATTATCAACCTTACATCTTTTGGTACTCACACTATGAACATGTGTAGCATTACGTTCGAGATTCATAAAGAATAAACCATTCACCATAGGAGCATGACCATAAAACATATCTCTCATATAAATAGAACAACCATTATTCTCGGATTTAAATGAGTAGCCATCTCGTATTAAACGAGATCCCGATACAATGTTCATGCTCAAAGCTGGTACTAAATAACAATTATTGAGGTTTAAAACTAATCCCGTAGGTAAATGAAGAGGTAGCGTGCCGACGGCGATCACATCGACTTTGGAACCATTCCCGACGCGCATCGTCACCTCGTCCTTTGCCAGTCTCCGCCTATTCCGTAGTTCCTGCTGTGAGTTACAAATGTGAGCAACTGCACCGGTATCAAATACCCAAGAGCTACTACGATTACTGGTAAGGTACACATCAATTACATGTATATCACATATACCTTTTGTTTTGCCGGTCTTCTTGTCTGCTAAGTATTTGGGGCAGTTTCGCTTCCAGTGACCGCTTCCCTTGCAATAAAAGCACTCAGTCTCGGGCTTGGGTCCATTCTTTGGCTTCTTCCCGGTAGCTTGCTTGCCGGGCGCGGCAACTTCCTTGCCGTCCTTCTTGAAGTTCTTTTTCCCCTTGCCTTTCTTGAACTTAGTGGTTTTATTGACCATCAACACTTGATGTTCCTTTCTGACTTCTACCTCCGCTGATTTCAGCATTGAAAACAACTCAGGAATGGTCTTTTGCATCCCCTGCATGTTGAAGTTCATCACAAAGCTCTTGTAGCTTGGTGGAAGCGACTAGAGGATTCTGTCAATGATCGCATCATCCGGGAGATTAACTCCCAGCTGAGTCAAGCGGTTATGTAACCCAGACATAGTGAGTATGTGCTCACTGACAGAACTGTTTTCCTCCATCTTACAGCTGAAGAACTTGTCGGAGACCTCATATCTCTCGACCCGGGCATGAGCTTGGAAAACCATTTTCAGCTCTTCGAACATCTCATATGCTCCATGTCTCTCAAAACGCTTTTGGAGCCCCGGTTCTAAACTGTAAAGCATGCCGCACTGAACGAGGGAGTAGTCGTCAACACGTGTCTGCCAAGCGTTCATAACGTCTTGGTTCTGTGGGACGGGAGCTTCACCTAGCGGTGCTTGTAGGACGTAATCTTTCTTGGCAGCTATGAGGATGATCCTCAGGTTCCGGACCCAGTCCGTATAGTTGCTGCCATCGTCTTTCAGCTTGGTTTTCTCTAGGAACGCGTTGAAGTTGAGGACTACGTGGGCCATTTGATCTACAAGACATATTGTAAAATATTTTAGACTAATGTTCATGATAATAAAGTTCATCTAATCAAATTATATAATGAACTCCCACTTAGATTAGACATCCCTCTAGTCATCTAAGTATTACATGATCCGAGTTAACTAGGCCATGTCCGATCATCACGTGAGACGGACTAGTCAACGTCGGTGAACATCTTCATGTTGATCGCATCTTCTATACGACTCATGCTCGACCTTTCGGTCTTCTGTGTTCCGAGGCCATGTCTATGCACATGCTAGGCTCGTCAAGTTAACCCTAAGTGTTTTGCATGTGTAAAACTGTCTTACACCCGCTGTATGTGAACGTAAGAATCTATCACACCCGATCATCACGTGGTGCTTCGAAACGACGAACTTTAGCAACGGTGCACAGTTAGGGGAGAACACTTCTTGAAATTGTTACGAGGGATCATCTTATTTACTACCGTCGTTCTAAGTAAACAAGATGCAAAACATGATAAACATCACATGCAATCAAATAATAAATGTGACATGATATGGCCAATATCACATAGCTCCTTTGATCTCCATCTTGGGGCTCCATGATCATCTTGTCACCGGCTTGACACCATGATCTCCATCATCGTGTCTCCATGAAGTTGCTCGCCAACTATTACTTCTACTACTATGGCTAACGCGTTTAGCAATGAAGTAAAGTAATTTACATGGCGTTTCTCAATGACACGCAGGTCATATAAAAGAATAAAGACAACTCCTATGGCTCCTGCCGGTTGTCATACTCATCGACATGCAAGTCGTGATTCCTATTACAATAGCATGAACATCTCATACATCACATATAGATCATTCATCATTCATCACAACTTTGGCCATATCATATCACAAACCACTTGCTGCAAAAACAAGTTAGATGTCCTCTAATTGTTGTTGCAAGTTTTTACGTGGCTGAATTAGGGTTCTAGCAAGAACGTTTTCTTACCTACGTGAAAGCCACAACGTGATTTGTCAACTTCTATTTACCCTTCATAAGGACCCTGTTCATCGAATCCGCTCCAACTAAAGTGGGAGAGACAGACACCCGCCAGCCACCTTATGCAACTAGTGCATGTTAGTCGGTGGAACCGGTCTCACGTAAGCGTACGTGTAAGGTTGGTCCGGGCCGCTTCATCCCACAATACCGCTGAAGCAAGAAAAGACTAGTAGCGGCAAGAAAGTTGACAAATCCACGCCCACAACAAATTGTGTTCTACTCGCGCAAGAAGAACTACGCATAGACCTGGCTCTGATACCACTGTTGGGGAACGTTGCAGAAAACAAAATTTTCCTACTCATTTCACCAAGATCCATCTAGGAGTTCATCTAGCAACGAGTCAAGAGATGCATCTACATACCTTTGTAGATCGCGTGCGGAAGCGTTCAACAAACGGGGATGATGTAGTCGAACACGACGTGATCCAAATCACCGATGACCGAGCGCCGAACGGACGGCACCTCCGCGTTCAACACACGTACGGGACGGGAGACGTCTCCTCCTTCTTGATCCAGCAAGGGGGGAGGAGAGGTTGATGATGATCCGGCAGCACGACGGCGTGGTGGTGGATGCAGGGCGTCACAGTAGCAGGGCTTCGCCTATACTACGCAAGAGAGAGATGTAACAGGGAGAGAGGGAAGCACCAAAAGCGTAGCCTCAAGTACCTCCTCTCCCCCACTATATATAGGGGTGCCAAGGGGGGCGCCGGCCCTAGGAGATGGATCTCCTAGGGGGGGCGGCGGCCAAGGGTGGGGGGCTTGCCCCCCAAGGCAAGGGGGCGCCCCCCCCCCCTTTAGGGTTTCCCCTAACCCTAGGCGCATGGGCCCCTTAGGGGTGGCGCCCCAGCCCACTAAGGGCTGGGTCCCTTCCCACTTCAGCCCATGGGGCCCTCCGGGATAGGTGGCCCCACCCGGTGGACCCCCGGGACCCTTCCGTGGTCCCGGTACAATACTGGTAACCCCGAAACTTGTCCCGATGGCCGAAACAGCACTTCCTATATATAATTCTTTACCTCCGGACCATTCCGGAACTCCTCGTGACGTCCGGGATCTCATCCGGGACTCCGAACAACATTCGGGTTACTGCATATACATATCTTCACAACCCTAGCGTCACCGAACCATAAGTGTGTAGACCCTACGGGTTCGGGAGACATGTAGACATGACCGAGACGACTCTCCGGTCAATAACCAACAGCGGGATCTGGATACCCATGTTGGCTCCCACATGCTCCACGATGATCTCATCGGATGAACCACGATGTCGAGGATTCAATCAACCCCGTATGCAATTCCCTTTGTCAATCGATATATTACTTGCCCGAGATTCGATCGTCGGTATCCCAATACCTCATTCAATCTCGTTACCGGCAAGTCACTTTACTCGTACCGTAATGCATGATCCCATGACCAGACACTTGGTCACTTTGAGCTCATTATGATGATGCATTACCGAGTGGGCCCAGTGATACCTCTCCGTCATACGGAGCGACAAATCCCAGTCTTGATCCGTGTCAACCCAACAGACACTTTCGGAGATACCCGTAGTATACCTTTATAGTCACCCAGTTACGTTGTGACGTTTGGTACACCCAAAGCACTCCTACGGTATCCGGGAGTTACACGATCTCATGGTCTAAGGAAAAGATACTTGACATTGCAAAACTCTAGCAAACGAACTATACGATCTTTATGCTATGTTTAGGATTGGGTCTTGTCCATCACATCATTCTCCTAATGATGTGATCTCGTTATCAATGACATCTTATGTCCATAGCCAGGAAACCATGACTATCTGTTGATTAACGAGCTAGTCAACTAGAGGCTTACTAGGGACATGTTGGTGTCTGTTATTCACACATGTATTACGATTTCCGGATAACACAATTATAGCATGAATAAAGACAATCATCATGAACAAGGAAATATAATAATAATGCTTTTATTATTGCCTCTAGGGCATATTTCCAACATCCTTCCAAAAATAACTTCTCCAGTTGATTTCGTTCCATTTTCGACTCCGTTTGATATTCCTTTTCTTCGAAACACCGAAATAGGCATAAAACAGCAAATCTGGGCTAGGCCTCCGGTTAATAGGTTAGTCCCAAAAATAATATAAAAGTGGAAAATAAAGCCCAATATTGCCCAAAGCAGTAGATAATATAGCATGGAGCGATAAAAAATTATAGATACGTTGGAGACGTATCACACTCTTACTTGTGTTCTTCTGGTTCCTACCAATCTAACAACCGGTTTATAGAATTCATGTCTTCTAACACCTATGTTTACAAATTTATATCATATTCATGCACTTTTATTTTTCTAATATATTTTAAATGGCATGATCAAATAGGACAAAAGGACAAAGCTCTCTCTGGTCCTTGGTGTACACACACACATGCACACAGGAAGATGAAATCACACAATGTACCTTTCTCTTCAAATGATTAAATGTCGATCTACACTTGCGTCGAAAGTTAGGCAAGAAGCATAAGGAGTAGTCTCTCCATCTTGTCTTACTTTTGTGCTCCCAGCTCGTGGGCCTTAAGACACACTCAGAGCCAGCACAAGGATTCTTCCTCGATGTAGAAACATATTATGTAGAACATGATGTGCATCTTATGTTTGTGTTGGTAGGAGTTTGTTGTATCCCGTTGTTAGTAGATATGTTCTTAGGACTTGGATGCATTGGAAATCCAACAATAACAGTATCATGAGTTCCATCAAGTAATAAGATAAAGTTATCAATAGGAAAGCCATGAAGAATAGTTGTTTACCATTAGGGATCAAGCCAACCTCCTTTTCATGTAGTTCTCTAGCTTTGCTTTTCTTGCCCGGGTCAACCTGATCTAAAGGTCCCGCAACATACAAGAAAAATAAAGATGGGGTGAACGTGACATTTTGTGTAGTAATAATGGTGCTATAGTAAAAGGTTACACATTAGATAACTTGCAGTCCACCAATACCATAAATATATAGTAATACACATACTACAAAAAAAGATATAGTACTACTCGTAAAATATTCACTGACATGAGCGAAAGGTTCAATGTGAAGGACACTCTCTAGTTTTGCATGAATGACTCTTTTATTGTGTGAATCAACCGAATCTAGTGGTTGGATTTATAGAAGTTTCTACTCTGTCACCACACCCAGGTACCTAGCCTTTATAGTGCAAGTATACATGCACATCGATAGCTACTATATTGGAAACTATGCCCTCTGTTAGAGTTAAGACTTTAGAAAGTTATTTCTTTGTAGGAATTTTTTTGAGATAATGAAAACTTAATTATAATGAAAACTTGATTATACTCTTACTCTAGTTCATTGATGCACAAACTAAACAACATGAGTAAATACAAGCTTGTTTGCAGAGACATTTGAATGCTTTATTAATTAACCAACTCTGTACTCCATGTTATGCCATGTTGATCATGTTCATGTTGTACAAACAACTGATGTATATTTAAGCTTAAATTGGAATGGGTTAAAAATCACTTACAAAGTGTTCTGATGACACATTAATATATTTGATCAAGGATTATATAATATTGTAATCAAATGGTTTTCTTGTTTTATCCCAGTTTGAATGAAAAAAAGTTGTAGTACCATGTAGAAAGAGATTGTGTGGACTCTTAGGCATGAAGAGGTACACATGTGTTTTAAATGTCATAATAACATCATAATTCTAGTTTTACGTGTAATTTAACTTTGGTTTTACTGTATTCTCCAACTTATAAAAGATTTGTCTTTGCTATTACTTGTGTTCTTTCTCTTCCCGCCGATCAAACAACCAATTGCAAAATTGAAGTTTCGTAACCCTCGGTATTAGATTTATACTGTATCCATGTATTTTACTTTTTTATGTTTTACAAATCACACGAATATGTACAAAAACATACACATGCCAACACGCAACACCCCACCACCACCACACACACACACACCCTATACACATACACAATTCAACATTGAACGCTAACCTAAGCACTAAAAAGCCTCCTACAAACATGTATACCGAATTGAGGTATACATTTTCTAGTAAGCCATTCTAGTCCTCTTGGCGCCAAGGTCAGTTGAATCTTTGTACTATGACTCATGCAATAAAACTCATGACCACATCCAACTGATACACAAGACACCACTTCATTGAACTACTTTTCTTTGTAAAAAATATAACTTTCTTACACAATCAAATAAGCCAAAAAATATTCATAGCTCCCATAAAAATAAGCTAGCGAAGATACTTTTCAAACCCTATATTGCAGAATTTCTTTTACAATACACTCAAACTGATGTGGACCAAGCAGTAAATATGACCAAACATGAGTGGTATATGGATTTTAGGGGCAAAACCGAAAGACATTGATGACAAATCCCACAAATAAAGGGCACACCATGTAATTTTTTCAAGTATGACATGATCTATTTTAACTTAAAAAGAAGTAAGAACAAAAGTTGAAGTTCAAAAAATTGATTTCTTACACATACAGACATGTGCACATATGCATGCTAACAAAAACATCTTGGCATCACATGATCTACAAAATTGTAGATAAATCATCCACGTAAGTGTTGGCAATTGATGTAGAATCAAAGAGATGAGACGAGCTGATGCGACAACATGATCCCACAACATAGCACTAGGGTATGTGCATCTAGTGCCCCCGTTTGGGGTTTGGATGATTAATGATAATAGAGTTAAGGGACTAATGTTTTTGTGAGTATACACAAGTGGAAGTCCGTGGCCATTTGGTTTAACCGTGGGCAATGGCCCTTAAAAATGCTATGAGAACATTTGAAGTCTTCAGAATTCCCATTGAAGATTTGGAAACTATTGTGTAGACTTTATTTTTACTATTGTTTATTTTGCTTGAGTCATAGAGCAAACGATACTATTAATGGGGTATAAGTCAAAGCAAGATTGGAGTCTTTGTGTGTGCTCAATGGAACCTAATTCTTAGGTGGGTGAAGACTAGAAACCTCCTTCCCTAGCGAGCTTTTTAGCTTAAGTGTCAAAATTTAGTCTTAGGGGCACTTGGGTTAAATTCCTCGCTGAGGAGTTAGATGACTTGCTCTGCAGGCTAGTCCACACGGGCTAGTGATTTGAAATTGTGACAGTCGCTATGTGTTGGTTCCAAAATGGGCGCGTCCCTTCCACCTTCATATCCACCCCTTGGGTTGCTCGTTTGTTATAAATAGCACCCTATCTCATCCATCTACAGTCGGCTACTCCATGTTATTTAAAAAGTCTTATCTGAGCAACCCTTCCTCCCATAGATTTGAGAGAAGTCCAAGTGAGGGAAAGCAAGAGCCTAATGTGTTAAGTGATGGAACATCATGGAAGAATCTAATCGAGCCTAATTTGGACTAGTTAATTTTTAGGATTGTGCGTCCTCTAGATGGTTAGGAATCGTTTAGAGCATATAAAGTGTAGAACTGTCGAAGAATAGATTTGTACTGACCTCGAGATTGCCGCAAGATCTACCACATGATTGCCGAGTTCCAAGGAACTTAGCTCAAGGAGAGCAAGGCGAAGACTTGTGTCTCTTCAGAGCTTTTGACTCGGCTTCTCCAACCCAGACGTAGAACTATGCCAACGGTTTGAACTGGGGGGGGGGGGGGGAGGGGGGTTAAATACATCGCTATATCTTCACCAAGTAACGGGTTCTAATTCCTCACTTTTCTTTTTATAATCTACTAAACTTCAAAGAATTTCCCCTTCCTCATTCTCTGTGATGGTAGCGAAGACACCAGATTACCTTTTATTCCGTTTCGCTGCTTAGATTTTCACTAAAGTGTTGTAGTCTCTTCACTCTGTGAAGACTTTGACCCTGGTTAACTTGTTAGATTCACTCACAACACCTTAGCATATTTCTCTTCAGTTACTGTGATTAAGATGTTTTCCAATGTGCTGTTTACTTCGTAGTTTTTTTTTTGCATGCCCATCCGTTATTTAGTTCTTCTACTAGATTTCATTAGAATTGATATAATGCTTTGATGTTGTTCTTCAGTTTACTGAAGCTTTTTATTTTTCTAAAGAATTTGTTAAAATTTACGTTCACCCCATCGACTCGATAGCTTTGATACCACAACTAGCCCACATGACTCGCAGCTGAAGAACGACAAAACTATGACAATGATCACAACGGTGGGGCAATTTTGGTCTTAGCAAATGAGCCCCAAAGACTAGAGTGATCCGCTATTTTTTGACTAAAACACATCTACAAAAAAATACAGTCTATAAAAGGGAAAAAATAAGCGAATGTAAACATATCATAATGCAGTGGAAAATCAATGGTTGGATGGGACTTATACTTCCCCGGAGAATAAAATGTTCTATAAAAAGCCTTGGCGAGACCCAAAAATGTATATACGATATTATATGAGGGGAAATAATATTGAATGCAAATATAGATCAGATACAATAAATGTACAATCACCAAGCATCAATTAAGTCATCCAGATAATATGTCTTGCCCGGACATATAAAAATAGCGAAGCATGAGGTTTGATCTTCCGTCAATATTTTCTGTACTACTTGTTTGTTATGCATGTATATGATCGATTAATATGCTTTTCATTGCTATTTTGTGGATACACACGTGCAACACTCACTTTCACCTTTGGAGATGCCCTACGCACGCTGGGGTGAACATCCACAATTTGCCCATCAAACACATTGGGCAGGAACACATTGGTGTGAACATCCTCAGCATTACCCAACATGCGATACGCAATAAGCCTAATGTCACTTTTGTGGCATTTGCATTTCCAATTTATAGATTCAGGATGCAAAAAGTCACTTTGGAACCCAGGTGCATTGGAGCCCTATTTTTTAAACTATGCCAAAATGCTATTTTCAAGTTTCAATTTTTTTTGAAAACAAATCCACATGTTTATATGAATTTATATTACACATGTGTAAATTTTGATGATGAAATAAGTAACCATGTGAGTTGCACAAAAATGACAAAATCATGATTTTGGAAAGATGAACAGTGCATGCATTATTCACTATTTTGATATCCCATTTTGTCATTTTTGTATAGGTCACATATTTACGTATTTCATCACCAAACTTTACGCATGTGTAATATACATCCATATAATCACGTAGAATTTTTTTCAGAATTTTTTGAAAACTTAAATGTGATTTTCAAAATATTTAAAATAAGGTCCTACAATACACTCGGGTTTCAAAAATCCACTCTCATTCAGGATGCCCATAACTGGCGAACGTTCGCCAGAGAGGGTGGCATTTGCGAATGTTTGCCTGACAATCTGCAAATGTTCGTCAGCTATTATTACCGTAGATCTATACAGCTATTATTGCCAAAGATATTGCTACTGCTCCAAAAATCGCTCATGAGTCATGACAAGCACCATCGCGGCCGAGTGCGAGCATCACTGCATTCTCCGTCGGCTCGGGTTTCATCCGCAAAATCCCCCCAAAACCCCGACCGCACGCTCGCTCACCAGCGAAGCTCGTGACTCCTCCGTGCGATGGCCGCCGCGGCGCCCGCGCTTCCCACCTTCCTCCGGCCGCGGCCGCCCCCGCCTTTCCCCTCCTCCACGCCGCCTCTCCACCGTCGCCGCCCCCCTCCGTCTCGTCTGCACCCTGCCCGGCCCGCCGCGCCCCTCTCCCCCGTCTCAGGTGCGAGACCTCGAATAATCTTGGCCCCGCCTCTCTTACGAAACTCGCTTCAGCTTTCTTCCACTTCCCGCTGCAGCTGTGGAGAAGACAAACGGTGCCGCGGCAGCCGACGAGGTCCAGCTGGAGGGGATGCCTTCCGAGTTCTACGATGAGGTATGGCGAGTAGAGTAGTTCTCAGAGGCATTTCGCCGTGCAGGTTCCGGGCAAGCATGAGCTGCTCTTATCGCACACGGAGCGCGTACTTGTGGTTATAATAAACTCTGCCCCTTTGGCGGGTCGATGGGATTTGGTCCTTTTATATGTATATACACAGCTATATTGACCTTTTGCTTGGGACATTAGTTATATCTGCAATTCCACAATAAAATTTCAGCCCCGTTTGATAGCAAAGTACTAAAAAAACTACAGTATCAAAAACTACAGTAATTTAGTCAGTTGGTATGAAATACCGTGGTATTGGCATAACAGAGTATTTTAAAGTATTAACAATACAGAGAAGCTGTTTTTTTTTTCTCGAGAAAACGCAAAGGACTCTTTGCGTTTCATTTCAATGAAAAGATGAGAAGATACAATCCTCCTAGGAGGTGGTGGTTATATGGATTGGCAACCTATCAGTGGACATCCCAGTTGGTGGGGAGGACTACCCTGAGACCCAAAGCGCCAGCTTGTGCCCAACATTTGGCTTCGGCCTTAATCCTATCTACGAGTGCGGTAACCGAGGGGCGCGCATTGTCGAAGACGCACTTGTTGCGTTGTTTCCAAATCATCCAAGGGACGAGCATGGCGATAGATTGCAGGCCTTTCCGTAGCGCATGTGGGGTCTGCCCTTTCATTCGTTGCCACCAGTCCGTGAGGGTGGGCTCATTGCTTGGCGGTTGAGAAGGTATCCTCGCCCAAGCCAGCACGTCGTGCCAGACCTGCCGCGTAAACGGGCATTCCAGGAGCAGGTGCCACATTGACTCTGGGGCCTGATCACAGAGGAGGCATCGTGGATGGTGCTGTAGGCCGCGACGGGCTAGTCTCTCCGCCGTCCAGCACCGGTCCTGGCTAGCCAACCAGTGAAAGAAATGTACACGGCGCGGTGCCCAGCTCTTCCAGGTAAGCTTCCAGGAGGGGCATTTCATGGATCCATGGAAGGTTGCGGCGTAGCATGACCGTGCCGTGTAGTTGCCGCTAGCCGTCCATCTCCAGAGCATTCGGTCGGGCCGGTTTGATAGGCTGATCTGCTGCACGGCCTGCCACAGTCTGAGATATTGGCCAATCTCGTGGATCCCTATCACTCCTTGAATGTCACGAGCCCAAGCATTGCCCGCTAGGCCTGCGGCCACCGTTGTCAACTTGCGTCGCCGGTTGGGAATGCATTGGTAGAGTGCCGGCGTGAGCTCCCGCACGGACTGGCCGTTGAGCCATCGGTCATCCCAGAACAATGTCGTCTGTCCATCGCCAAGCTCCATGGTCGTCGATGCGAAGAACAACGCGCGCTCCTCGCGGGAAAACTGGAGGTCGAGGCCTCGCCATGCGCGGTCGTCGTCCGTGTGGGAGAACCACATCCAGCGCAGGCGCAGCGCTAGGCCGGCACGCTCCAGGTCCTGGACGCCGAGCCCGCCGTACTCGAGCGGGCGGCACACACGTCGCCAGTTGACGTGGCAGTGTCCGCCATTAGCAGCAGCGCGCCCAGCCCACAAGAAGCCGCGCTGGATCTTTTCGAGCTGTCTCAAGGTCTTCTTGGGCGGCGCGAACGCGAGCAGCTGATGTATCGGGATCGCGGCGAGCACCGATTTGACCAAAGCCAGCCGCCCGGTTTTGTTCATGAGCCATGCCTTTCATGTGGGGAGCCGAGCGGCCACCGAGTCGACGAGGGGTTGTAGTTGGGCAGCTGAGGGGCGGCGTAGCGCGAGAGGGATGCCAAGATAAGTAATGGGTAGCTCCGCTTTCGCGCATCCCACCTGATCAATTGCTGCATCCGCCTCGGGGTCGCCATTGAAAACGGTGGCGGAGCTTTTGGCATAGTTGACTCGGAGGCCGCTAGCTTCACTGAATGTGGCCAGGATCGCGCGGATGGCCTCCACGTCGTCTTGCGTGGCGTGGCAGAATAGCATCACGTCGTCGGCGTACAAGGATATGGCCGGAATGTCTCGTCAGGGGTGCAGCCGCTGCAGTATGCCGGCGTCGTGGGCCCGGCTGATTAGACGTCCAAGGATGTTCACGGCGAGCACGAAGAGCTGCGGAGAAACGGGGTCTCCCTGGCGCAGCCCGCAGCGATGCCACACTGGCGGTCCCGGCTCACCATTGATCATGATCCGGGTGCTCGAAGACGATAGCAAGATCGCGAGCCACTCCCTGAAGCGCGGTCCGAATCCGTATTGGCCAAGAGCCTCAAAAAGGAAGGGCCATGATAGGGAGTCGAAGGCGCGCGTTAGGTCGAGCTTGAGCATCACTCTCGGAGCCCCAAGTTGGTGCAGCAGCTTCATCGATTGCCGGACGAGGACAAAGTTGTCGTGCAGGCTCCGTCCCGGGATGAAAGCGTTCTGGTTGCGGCTGACCATGTTTCCCAGTCTGGGCGCTAGGCGGAGCGATAGCACCTTCGCCACAAGGTGAATGAGGCATATTGGCCGATAGTCGCGTAGTTGGCACGCATCTGCCCGCTTTGGGAGTAATGTTAAGAGGGCCTGGTTGAGCTTGCTGAATCCACGACCGCGCAGCTCAAAGAGCTGCTGGAAGACGTCGAAAAAGTCTTGCTTGATGATGCTCCAGCAGGCCCGCAAGAATTCCGCGGTAAATCCGTCCGGCCCCGGCGCCTTGCGAGCCGGGAGGCGCTTGACGGCGTCCCAAATCTCCTCCGGGCTGAATGGTGCCTCGAGGTCAGTCAGGTCATGGGGCTCGATGATCTGCGATAGATCCAGCGTGTGGTTGCGGGCGACGGAGGAGCCAAGGAGCTCATCAAAGTACGTGAAGGCCGCTTGGGCCATTCCCTCCTGATCGGTGATCACTTGTCCGTCGACCACAAGGCGGAATATGTGATTCTTCTGTCGGCGGAATGAACATTGCCGGTGGAAGAAGGCTGTGTTAGCATCGCCGTCTTTGAGCATGGTGATCCGCGCCCGTTGCCTCGCGATCGTGCGCTCGAGAGAACCCAGCCCCAAGTACGAGATCTTGAGCTGTTTTCGTAGCCACTCTTCCGGGGGGGGGGGGGGGAGAGCGCGCGGTCTTCCTGGGCCTTGTCAAAGCGCGATATGAGCTCGCGGGAAAAGGCCATCTTGTCACGGATGCAACCTTTGGACTTGGCGCTCCAACTCGTCAGTGAGCGGGCCGTGCTCTGGAGGCGCAGCATGAGACGCCGGAAAGGGTCCGGGTCGTGCACCGATCCCCAAGCCGCCGCAACCGTGTCGTGGAATCCGTCAAGCCGCAACCAGAAATCCTCAAAATGGAACCTCCGATGTGCTGCATGCATGGGTGCGCAATCAAGGAGGAGCGGGCAATGGTCAGACACGACGGAGGCGGGGCATCTCAAGTGGCAGCCGCCATGCGCGTCCTCCCAGTCCGTGGTGCAAAACACGCGGTCCAGGTGCATCAGGGTGGGCGGAGTTTGCTCGTTGGACCACGTGAATCTTCTTCCATTGAGATATACCTCCTTGAGCGTGAGGTCGTTGATGAGGCGGCGGAATTTTCCCATCATGCGGCGGTTCAGGTTGCCGTTATTTGTCTTCGTCGTGTAGGATTAAGTTGAAGTCACCGCAAAGCATCCATGGCCCGGGGCAGTCCGCGCGTATATCGCGTACCTCCTGCAGGAAGGCGATCTTTTCCGTGTCCTCTTGGGGGCCGTAAACGACGGACATCCACCATGGCGTGCCACTGGCCGCGGCCACTCTTGCTGTGACGGCGTTCGCGGTGAACAGGGGGTCAGTGATCGACACGACCCTACTCTTCCACGCGAGCAGGATACCTCCCCTCGTGCCATTCGCCGGGAGGTACGTGTAGTCGTCAAACTCCGAACCGAGGGTATCGAGGACAACGGATGAGCACATCAAAGCCACTTTAGTTTCTTGTAGGCATACAATGGAGGCTCCGGTGGTGTTAAGCAGCGATCTAACGGCATAGCGCCGGGCACACGCGTTAAGGCCACGCACATTCCATATAGCTATCTTGATGTCGTGATCCATGGGTGCACATGATCGACGGGGGTGGACATCGCAATAGCCCTATGGCGAGCCAGCCAACCGAGCGGTGGCCGTCGCAGCAGCCGCGGTAGAGAAGTCCGCGGGTAGTTCTCGGTCTACAAGGGCAGCGATGGCCGTGAGCACCGAGAGCGGGATTGGTGCCGCGAACATGTCGTCATACGCCTTCATCTCGGCAGCGGTGATCCTCTGGTTGGTCCCGACAATCCCTAGCGTGCGGAGGATCTGAACTTGCGCACGGCGCTCAGCAGTGGGTGGTGCAGCTGACGAGACGGCGATGGTGGCCGATCGGCCACGTCTGGGCGAGAAGTTCAGCGGGCGGCGCGGTTTTTTCCCCGGGGTTGGCAAAGCCGCGGTAATGTGCTTCGTTGCGGCTGCGAGAAACTCGCCTAGAGTCCAAGTCTTCGGCCTGCAGGGGCGTGCGCGAGATCGACGCAGCGTGATTGGCGGCGACGCGAACCTCCCCGGCGTCGGACGTGGGGAGCCATGTTGGGCTTCTGTCGGCATGGGGGCAACGAGACCCACGACGGCCTTCTGCGTGGTGGGCCGGGCTTGGGGCGTGGCCAGCCGTGACACGGGCGTCGTTGGCACGGGATTGGGCGGTTGCGAGGCTGTCGGGGATAGCGCGCATGCCTCCGCATGGGGCCCGGTGTGCAGGCAGTCGCCGTCACCAGGGCCCATCTCCCCAGACGCTGGCATGGAGGGGTTGGTGCTTTGGCCCGACCGAGCCGCAGGATGGCCCACAGGCGTTGGCGGCGTATCAGGAACCACGCTGACGGCGTCCAGATCCCGACAATGCATGGGATCAGGCGAGCTAGACGTGGCCCCCACGCGATCATCCTCGGACACGCCGTTCCCAGCCGGATTCGAAACCCGCGCTGGTTCTGGTGAGTTTGCAACCAACGGGGGGTCGCCAGCTGGTGCCTGGCCCGCCACCACGCCCGCAACCGGGGCCACAGTAGCCAAAGCAGCGCTACCAACAGGCGTGGTCGTCGTGGTCACGGGGACAACTGCGTCCCCGACAGTCTTATCCACGGGGCCCGCCTGCAAAGCGCCCCTTTGTGATCCTCTGCCTCTTCCTTTTCTGGCACGTTGACGAGGGGGGTGGGTCCCCTGCTGACCAGGCCACGATGCCATGCAAAGATCGTGTCCAGTACGGACGGCGGCGCGCCCTCGCCGGCGGGAGTAGGCCAAGCATGCGACACGGCGAGTCCGTCCACCCGTCCGGGCCGGTTTTGTGCCCGCCACAGCGCGTCGTCCATCGCCATGCCATCAGCGCGTCCGGGCGGCGCGGCGTCCGTACGCCGGCGCTTGCGGCCCCGGCGGCGCGCTCTACCTTGGCCAGGTCCTGGTGCGCGGTTGCGGTTGTCGTGGGCACCACCGTGCGCACCATCCCCACCCTGTCCCGTTCCATGCTGGCCGCGGAGGACCGGAGCACTAGCTGGCTCAACGCGGGCCACAGCAATGGCAATGGGGTAAGTGAGGGTCCTGATGGTGGGCTTGTCGGAGCTCAGGCGCGCGGGGATCTGCTCGACGATCTCCAGAACGGCGGCGCGGCGCATGCTGTCGGGGTGGTGTGTGCGCGCGGCCAGCTTGAACGTCGCAAGGTTGGCCCTGGACTGCGTCTTGGGGTGAAGGCGCTCTATCCAGCAGCTCGTGCCCAGGACGTGCTCGGCGGTGGACAGGTGCCAAGCCTGCGCCGGAACGCCGCGGAGCTCCAGCTCGACGCAGTACTCGAAGTCGCCGGAGCCGGCGTGAGCTAGTTTGCTCCATGGCCCGAGGGAGAGCGAGAATCGCGGCGAGTTGATGAAGTGCTCTCCGTCGAGGCGGCGCTTGGTGGTATGGGAGCTGAAGAGGATTAAGAAGTCCTCGGGGTGGTGCTCATGCACGGTGAAGTCGCCGTCGACCAGCTCAAACGTGTTGATGAGCACATCAGAGACCTCAGCGCCGGACACACGTGGTCGGTTGCCGGTGATGGAGGCGACCATGGCGCGGCTAAGGACGTCCTCCGCCTCCTCCATCTCGACGGAGTGGGCCATGATCACCCGCACGGGCTCGGGCTCCGGCGCGCGAGGGGGGGGGGGCGCCGTGACCAGGGCGGTCACCAGCGGCAGGGGTGGCGGCGTAGGCGCGGCGGGGGTGGCGGCGCCGGGGGGGGGGGGGGGGTCTGGCGCGTGGCCGCATCCACGGCAGAGGGTCCGGCGTTGGTGGCGCGGGCACGTCCGGTGGCGTCGCGGCGCCTGTTCTCGCAGGAGCGAGAGTCGTGGCCAGATTCGAGGCATCGGCGACAGGGGATGTCGTTGGTGCAGTCTCTGACCCGGTGGCGATGGTCGAGGCAGCGGAAACAGAGCCCCGCGACCTCCTCCGGCGACGGGCTGCGCCGTCGCAGCGGCGGAGGGCTTGGCCCGGCCGAGGAGCGCGGGCGGTTGCCGCGGTGCCTGTGCCGCGGCTGCTGGAACCCGTCGGCATCAACCTGAACCCCGCCGGAGATGCGATGCACCTCGGAGCGGGGGCCGAGGCGGGTTGCGGCAGGCTGTCGAGGGGGCGCCAGGGCGGGCAGCGCCGTAGGCGCCGGTGCAGAAGCCGGCGGGGTCCGGGCGACGTCGCTGTAGGAACGCGGCGAGGACTCGCTCTCCGACTCGAACCCGCTGCCCCTAGAGGACACGCGGTCGCAGTCGGAGAGGGTCGCTCGGCGCCCAGCAGGGTCAGCGCTGGAGGAAGCCATGGCGGGTGCCGCGGGGAGGGGAGCTGGAAGGGGCTTGCGGTGGGGTGGAGGGCCGCCGGCGGGGAATCGGCGACAGCGGGGCTAGAGGAGGGAAGGAGCTAGGCGGGGGTGGGAGCAGAGCATCCTCTTCCGCCGTACCTTGTAGTTTTAGAGAAGCTGTTTGACACAGCGTTGCAAGATTAGTTGTACTGCTTCAAACACGTCCGTTTTTCTAGAGGAGCTAGCCATTGCATGTAGCGACCGGCCAAAGAACGGCTATGCACACGGCCATAGAGCAGCGCATTTTTCTATCTAGTTAGCCAGCTGGCCACTCCTTACCATCCGCATGCATAACAACCGAAGCTTGCACAAACTGAACTCCACTGAACAGCCATGCTAAAAAAGGACGCTTTGGGCAGAGCAACAGCCGCGGCGAGGTGTGGAAGAAAGGCGAGTTATTGAGAATAGCGGGGGAGAGGATAGCGGGGTGCCATGCCGTTCTTTTCCGCTTCTCTGTTTTTTAAAAAGAGGTCTGGGGCTCTTTTTTTAATACAGAGAAAAAACCATGGTTTAGTAAATACTGTAGTATTGAAAACTCAGTTTTGAAGGACAACCGAACACCTAATTGTAAATAAAACTATGATAATCTTAAAAACTGTAGTATTCTCAAAATACTTAGAAAATATTTTGCTATCAAACAGGGCTTCTTCTATGTCCCGCAATTAGCCAATCCTGTTATTAATCCCATTTGCAAGGTCCTGGACTAGCGCATCTGTGTGTTTTGGGGAGTGGGCAGCGGTGCTTTGTACCGCACAATAATAGTTTTAATAAGTCCTACAATCTCTGGCTGTTCATTTGGAACAACTAGAATGACAAATCAGCATCATTAGGGTACTAGATATGCATTGTCGATGGTCCTTCCGTATCGTTTTCTGATCATACTTTTTTTTTCCTATTCTCTAGCTTATATAGAATCATCACGCGGGGATTCACCCACACATGACTCAGCCTACTTTGAGCTGACATGGAATTGTGACATGCTATTTGTATCGGAGCCACACATCTCTATTCACCCCAAAGTGATGAGTTGAACACACGAATACCCTTGCTACATTTAGCTGCAAAACTGTCATGAGCAATTAACTGGTCTGTTGGGAGCATAATTTATGTTGTTTGTTTTCTTCTGTTATTTCGCTTACCTTTGAAAATTGGTATTATCTCTCCTAACATCTTGCAATGAGCATACATCTCCGTCTGATTCACATATTCAATCATCATCGCTGTTAATCTCAGTTCATTGTCTAGACTTATATGAGTTTTTTTGTGCGTGTGTTTGGGGATTGGTGGGTGGGTGAGTGGGTGCGGGGATTATACTTATGTGAGTTGAGCTTTCACATCCATGGTTTTACAATTTTACTTAACTTCAGCAGCAAAAAGAATTCTGTAACTTGTGCACCATCTGTACTTCCACTTGCAGGAGTGGCAAGCCAATCAGCGGGAGAGGACTAAGGAATGGCATGCATATCGTCAGAAAGAGGAAGCCGAGGAGGAAGCAAAATCAAGTGAATACCGAGAGATTGGGATGCGTATGAAAGCATACCCACAGGAAGAAGTTTGTAAAGCTAGGGTTTTAGTTTCAAGTTTCATAAGAGCTGGTGAAGATGTTGAGAAGGTATCTCAGTGCTTCATTTGGACTCTTACAAATTTAAACCCTACTGCTATGCCCTGTTTCTCTCCCTTCCTTTTTTCTGGACCAACAATTAAGGGAACTACACAAAATACATTAACAGATGGGAAAATTGTGATCCAACAGAGCAAATTCATGATTTATGGATCTTAACCAAGTGTTACAGGTTTAGACACTACTTTATAACTGGTAAGTCTGGAAGGAAAATGCATTTACATTAGTTATTTAAATCCAAAAGGACAAAGCACCCACTCTTGAGTCTGGACTTTTGGTCAAGTTCAGTAACCTAGAAAATATTTTGATGTTAGGAGTGATCGTAATATGAGTATGTAGCTGTATCTAATAACATACTGAGGATTAACTACTGCTACTCACACCTGTGTCTGTGACGCTCACGCTCTAGCACGTGCATTCAGTGGCATGCTCCATCCAAGTTTAATTGTCATATCTGTTTATATGGAAATTCGAACACCGTTAAAACAAAATCATGGAAAAGGAAGTTCGAAGTTATGTTTCCTAAATTTATTAAATTAAGTATATGTGCCGAAGCCAACTGTCAAAAACTTATTTTATGAAATATTTGATTTAATTTGCATTGTACATCTATATGCAGGTAATTGAGAAGGCTGCTGAAAGAGGAGAGCTTACCGAGCTTGTTCTCATGGTCATTTGGAATCGACTTGATGTTGCTCGGCGTGATGTATGTAAAAGCTCTGTTCTAAGTCATGTTACCTATAGGTCCTATGGATTGTTTATTTTTATGTACAGTTCAAGTCCTATCAGTTAGAATAGAACTTCAAGCTTGTAGCCTTCTACTGTGTGATACAGGGTCCTATTGTATGTTGGTAATTGAACTTTTGTTATCAAAAGTATTCGTTGCTTGATGCTTTGTTAGTTCACTACTTCCATGCCGCAGGTAAAGAAAAAACTATGTACTTCTTCTGATCCAAATTAATTGTCGCAGCTTTAGTACAACTTTATACTAAGGTTGCACTAAAGCTGCAACAATTAATATGGATCAGAGGGAGTACAAATATCTTAAAAGGAACTACCCATAAACAAACCCGTCGAAGGTGCATGTAGAACCATTTGATTGAGTAAAAGTGGATTTGAGATTGCATAATACTAAAGCGTGCAGTCATTCTTCTTTGAAGATTTTTTCAAGAAATTGAAACACCTGAGGGAGCTCCCACAATCTTAGTATCTCATATATAGTTTTGTCATTGTTTTTGTCTCTTTGTGTTAATCTGTTTAGCATTATGTCGACATTGATTTGAATTGCTAGAGCATGTCCATTGCATTGGCATCTCATTGTAAGACACGGTTTCCTTCGTTTCATGGTCTTTATCTTCCTTTCTCGATTGTTCAACGTTTGATCTTTATTTATTTATTTTGACTTGTCCTCATTGCAGAAATGTATCTGAGAAGTTCCCTTGATTGTAAATTGCAAAGTTGGTATATATTTGTTTATCTGACCTTCTATTCTACCTGCAGGATGAGAAAGATGCCATCAGAAGCCTTGATCTCTTGTACAGAAGGGTAGAGGTAAGTGGAATATCTGTTCTGTATCTTATCTAGATGAGTTTCATTAAGCATTATTATTAGAGGTTTCTGCCCACAAGTGTTGATTATTTAAATTTTCCCTGTTTTTAACGGTCTCGTTAGTTTGCAACTTTCTAATCAGAAATTGAAACTTTAATGCAGACTGAGATTTTAAGAAGTGAAGCAACTCCCGCCATGAGATTACTTGATGAACTTCTGAATATTCATGATGGCTCTGACGATGACAAATGGCTCAAGGCATGTAGAAAGCACATGATTGAAGTTTTTCCAAGAGAGGACCCATTCACCATGGTCTTTCCTCCTGGGTTCAACATGGAAAAAGTATGTTAGTTGTACACAAGGCCCCCTTTTCTTGATGAAACTGGCCGTATTTGAATTGACGACACTCGGGTGTGATAATTTATGAAAGAGAAAATTAAAAAAGCGTCTTACTTACATGGATAGTCCTCCTAGTTAGTCACTCAGCCACGTTTAAAATTAATGGAATCCCGTAACGTATGAGCCATCCTATTAATGCCAGTTAACATAGCTTTGCCAAGCTGTTGTACATCTAATAAACCATTGACACCTAAAAATGCATGTTCCCTTAAAGCAAATTTTACATGAAAAAGAACATAAAGTATTGCAGGGCAATGATATTATTATCACACCTCTCATGGTAAATTGACTCCAAAGATCACCAGTTGTCCTGTTATCAGTTCATACTTTTAAACTTACCATTCCCTAATTGGATTCTGAATTTCCTGCTCAAATTACTTCTCTATATCATCATGGTTCTTAGATGCTGCAGAAAAATTCTGAAATTTAAGTTTTTCGTCGTTTTTCTTTTCAGCATGATGGGCAGATCAAGCTGCCTCCCCAGGACGATGACGTGCTTCTGAGAGTTGACTTTGTGAGGGAAGTCGATGAGTTGCTGAAAGAAGTTGAAGCTGAGCAAGAAAAGAGTAAGATGCAAACTGGATACGACCCGGAGTCTGTTGCGACCATGTTGAAACAGCAAGAGAAGCTGCGGACTATACGTCAAGTGGAAGCTCTCTTGGAGTTGGCAGCCACCCTGAAATGGTGAGGACTGAACAGTATCGTTTACTCTCTTATGCGTAGACCCTAGAAGGCATCGACTTGCCCGGATGATTCCACTAGATCAGCGCTTGCAAGCTGTTTCTTTGTGGTTTCTGCTAGTTAGAGCTTAAAAACTGTTAACTATTCATAGTAGAGACATGCCATTCCTCTTCTGCAAAAAAGAAAAATGCATACATTATATGCGTGGAGATACGTAGCGATGTACATTTGCACCATTGACAGTGGGTTCCTTGCAACTGGATATATCTGCACTGGTGGCTGCCGCACTCATGGCGGCAAAGGCAGGAGGGTATTCCGGTGCTTGTAATGCGAGCTACAAGCCAGCAAGCTCTGTGTCTGTATGACCAGAAAAAAAGGCAAATTGCTGGCCTTCTAAAGTTCTCAATTGGCTTTATAATTTGTAAATCTGATCTTCAAACTGAAAAATGAGGAGTCGTCGTCGGAAAACCCCTGAGTAAGGCACTGCACATTGCAAGAACTTGTAAAAGTGATTGCAGTTTTGCATCTTTTTGGAAATCTCATAAGCCAGGACACTGTACATCCATTAAGTATGGTCTGTGCTCCATGTGCTTACTGCCCCTGATCGTGCAATGCTTGAGTTGCTGCACATGCACCCCATTCTCCTGGCATTGCAAGTTAAAAGGCAACACAGTGAGGTTGCTGGCAAGCAATACTGAGTTTACCGAAGGAATGCAATAGCTCCCACTGCTGAGGCTAACTAGCTAGACCAAGGTTCGGGAGATATGAGCGACAGTAGATCTAGGCAGCCGGTGATCGTCGGAAGACGTCATTTAGGCTTGGGATACATCTGGAATACGAGTCTGCCAAATTCTGAAGCTGTTGCTTTCATGGCTGCCCTGTCAATTTACACGTTGTTGCAACTTGCAATGTCGCTGGATCTTCGTATATGCGCGAAACCAAGTCGGCTCCATTATTCTCTAGGCTCGCCGCTGGTAGTCTGGTACTTGCATTTTTGTTGTTAGCGCCTTAGCGGTGTCAGCATGATTTTGGCATCCTTCTCTGCTACTAGTCTTGCTCTTCTCAGATGTTGCGGACAAGGTGCAAACAACGTCAGTTTTACATCTCTTAGGGCCATCAACTTGGCTGTTTCATGGAAGTTGCTTCACTACTGCAAAGATCCGTGGAGGGCAATAGTATTGAGAGCCGCTCAACTGTGAGACCTAGAATATATAGCAACTCTCATACGAAAACTCACCGGAGAAGGGGATGGCTAGATGCAGTCACCGCACCACTATGAGTCCAATGAGACGAGCCACACTCATAAATTAAACCTGAGTTCTTTTTCTTAGAAAATTGGAGAGCGCATATACCGCATTAACTAAAAAAAAACTACCCCCCCCCCCCCCCCCCCCCGCCCCCAACAAACAGTATCATAAATACATAAATCTACATATTTAATAGAAGAGTTGTGTTACATAATTGAAATCAATGAGAGCCTATATAAATAGTGTGGCAGCCCATATTGAAGTTAAACATCCAGTTACATGGATGCCACTCAATTCATTCATGAAAGCTTGGGCATCATTGTTCATTTGCTCACTACAAAAGGTTAAGGAAGAACTTAACAATCAATATTGAACAATGCATCACTATACTAATCAAATGCAAACAATAAAACGAAAAAAGGATTTTATTTTGCCATTCAGGCATTTACTCGAGCATGTACGTAGCAGCGTCTGAGTCCATCTCGTCCTCATCCACCAGCGGTGGAGGGGTTGCCTGTGGCAACAAGAGGTGGGGTAGCATTCACGGGAACCGTGCAGGTCGAGGGGGAAGCGAACAGGCGGCCGCATTCTTGTTTTCTTCGCCAGCGCCGCCGTGTTGACCGCCGCCTTTTTCGTCGCCCGCCGGTCCCTTTTGCCAGTCTACTTCACCACGGTCGGTATGGTGGCCACATCGAAGGGACTGTCGACGACCATCTTTGATGCTTTGTTGCCGATGAGGTTCCTCCCCTGCCGCCGCCTTTTCGGTGGTTGCACCGCCGAATTCATGGCCGTCGGTGGTCTCCGGCGCCGGTGTCCAAGGGTGCGGCGGGGGGACGGTACCCATTCGGCCTGTCGTCGGGGGAAGGGGACGCCCGACGACGGTGTTGTGGTGGGCGGGAAGCGTCGAGGTGAGCGGGAGAGCGCGGGAGCTTTAGTCTGCCGAGCGGCCGTTGACTAATTTGAGAGAAGGGGGAGGGGCAAGTTTAGGGGGTCAAAAACTAAATTAAGAAAACTTTTGGATTTAGGGGATCTGCTAGTTTGCTCTTTTTGGTCTTAATATCAGTTTTGCCCCTCGAATTTCAGTTTTAGGGAATCTGATAGAGATGCCCTAACCCGATGTCTCCTAGTAACATAGTGATTGCCTACTTGTTTACTCTCACGCAAGATATAAGATGGTGAGAAAATAATGTGTGTGTTTGGGGGAGGGGGAGATAAATGTACAGAGCAAGCACCATACTTGCTTTCAGAAACAACGCAGTGCTGATGTAGTAAGTACAAGTAGATCACATGTGATAATCACATGGCATGTTTGAAACTTGAAAGATGAAACAAATTAGGTATAAGACCTTATTGCTTTTGAAGAGAGAAGATACAAGTAATGCGACTTGAAGAGATAGTAACAATTTTGGGCCACTTCTTCTATAAAAGGGACACATCGACTAAGGGAGGATACCGATCAAAGAACGAGAGTAGAGATAATAATCAGCAAACCAATTGAATGGGGTGGTGAAATGTTGGGTCACTGCTTGGTCCTCTAGCTGATAATCTCTAGCTTGATACCAGGCTTTGGAGGCATTTGGAATTTAGCTATCCTGTGAGCGTTTCCTCCGACTATGCATGGCGTCGGTGGCATGTGGAAAATGAAACCATACTACCCCGCTCATGATTTTCCAACTTGGATAAAAGGTTACAATTCTATGGTACTGCTACATGGCGTCTAATTAAGAAACACGGGCGGCCATGCGTGGCGAAGCGCTCTATCACATTAGCACTGTTCAGTTACTCACTTGGTCAATTTCACTAGGAAATATTTGCCATTGACTTCAGCAATGGGATGGTAGAAAATTATGCTAGTTGCTAGGGTGATGTAATGTCAACTTAGAGTTTTGAAGGAATTGACGGGTCACATGTTTGGCCTTTAAGGTTTATGATCTTCCGCTGGTTGTACATTATAACCAATGAAAAAATAGCATGCTCTGACAAAATAGAACGGGTCTCAAAGTACGCTATATGCTATATCGCGCTATAGCATGCTATTAGCAAGACATTGTACACCAATTGCGAACCGACCTGTGATTGGATGGTTAGAGGGACTGTGGTATCCTCAGCCCATCAAGGTTCAAATTCTGGTGCTCGCATTTATTCCTGAATTTATTTCAGGATTTCGGCGATGCACATTCAGTGGGGAGAGATGTTCCGTCGACGACGAGGCGTCTACGGTGACTTCGCAACTCTCAAGATGATATGCCGGCTCAGTCTTTCAGAAGTGCTTATAGGGATAGGGTGTGCGTGTGTGCGTTCATAGGGGTGAGTGTATGCGCGTGTATATGAGCGCTTGTGTATGTACTGATGTTTGAAAAAAAGACATTGTACACCAATTTATTTAGCGAGACATTTCTTAGAATGATACGGCGCGCGCTATTTTTTTCACGAGGTAAATACAACTGTGGTGCTTCAACTTGCCATCGATGTTCAGTTTAGTGCATGAACTTGAAAAATACGCCGAACTGGTTTTAAAACTTGGCACAGACGCGTATATACGGTGCTAATCACACTCCTAGACATAAAGTACGTCGAGGTGGCACCGTATATGCTGATGTGGCACAGACATGGTGTGAGGCCCACTTATAACTACGAAATATAATTACTTACATACTATATGTCTCTATGACTAATGGGCCCGCCTGTCAGTACCTTAGCAAAAATAAAATGGAAAATGCGCTTGACAGGGATCGAAACAGCAGCCTGACACTTGGTTGCTGCTCGCGCTAGCCATCCCACCAAACAAATTTTAATACTAATATTGGCCCCTCAAGCTTGATATATTGAGACGGAAGCTCCTGTGTCCTGAAATGATATGCAGCCAGTGGCCCATATTGCACACGTTATTTAAAAAAATGTAAAAAAAACCTAAATAATAATCATAATAATAAAAGTAAGATTCAAATATTCATGTGCTATGAAAAATTACCGAATGCCCCAAAAAATCTGTGTGCACACAAAGTAAATATATAGAGGTGTAACCACTTGGCATGAGTGGTAAGCTATATCAAAACAAGTAAAAATAGAGGTGTACCGTATACAATAAAATAAATTACTAAACAACATTCCTGTAATATTTAGAAATATCAACTTATTGTTTACAAAATACTCCCTCCGCCCCGTAATGTAAGATATTTTTTTAAACTAGTGTAGTGTCAAAAAACGTCTTACATTATGGGGCAGTGGGAGTACTATTTTTAGAAAATAATAATTATTTATAAAATCTAATTTAAATGTTAGTATTTACAAACATTTTTAAACACTCATGGATTATATTTAAATAGTATTTTAAATAATAAGTTAATATTTCTAAAAATTACATGAACATTTTTAAGTAAGATAGTTTATTACATACCTCTCTATATTTATTGCGTACACACGGATATTTGTGTAGCATGAAGTAATTATTAATTACACATGAATATCAAATCTAGATTTTATTATTAATATTATTATTGACATACTTTTTACATTAAAAAATAACATGCGGTAAATGGGCCACAGGCTGCAACCCATTTATGTATACATGAGTTTTCGGTTCAAAAACATTAACAGCGTGTTTGGTTCAGGGGAATTAGAGATGGAGAATGGGAGTTGAGGGGTAAGAAGATTAAAAATCCACTGTTTGATTAGAGGGAATGGGAGTTTAAGTGGGAAGGGGACTGGGAGTTGGGGAAGCCAATTTCCACCGATTTCTTTTCAGGGGGTACCCTGTTAATTCGTGAGGAGAGTTTTATCCCACGCCAATTCCCATCATATGCCAAACAAAGGAATGGGAGTAAAAATCTACTTCCCATGCCTAATCCCTTCATAAACACCCTTGTGCAAACTTCCATTCCCTTGCCCAAGTGTTTATCAAACAGGCTATAAGTACGAGGGGCTGACATTGGCATGGAATTATGTTTGGTGGAGTGATGAGCGAAAATTTCCCCAAGCGTCACGTCGCAGGTTCGATGCCTGTCGAGTACATTTTAATGTCGATTTTCTTAGTAATTAATGACAGGCGGGCCCACTAGTCATACGGTCATATAGTACTTCAGTAATTCTGTTTTGTACCTACAAATGGGCCCCACGCCATGTTAGTGCCATGTCGACGCACTTTACGTCTGCGGGCAGGATTAGCATTGTATTTGCACGTTTGTGTCAAATTTTAGAACTAGTTCGGTGTATTTTTCAAGTTCAGGCATTAAAGTGAACATCAATGACAAGTTTATGTACCATCAGTGTATTACCTCTTTTTTCACTGATTGTAACGTTACTTTTGTTGTAAATGTCCGCTTATCTGGGATCGCACGCGTCATGGCCTGTGTGCCTATTTTTTTTTTCACTGATTGTAACGTTACTTTTGTTGTAAAGATATTATCACGTGTCTCATGGTAAATTGACTCTAGAGATAACCAGTTATCCTGTTATCTATTCATACTTGTAAACTTATCATTCCCTAATTGGGTTCTGAATGTTCTGCTCAAATCACTTCTCTATATCATCATGGTTCTTAGATGCTACAGAAAAATTCTGGAACTTCAGTTTTCCGTATTGCTTTTGTTATTTTTGTCAGCATGATGGGCAGATTAGGTCGCCTCCTCAGGACGATGATGTTCTTCTGAGAGTTGAGTTTGTGAGGGAAGTCTATGAGCTGCTGAAAGAAATTCAAGGTGAGCAAGAAAAGCGTAAGCTACAAACAGGATACGACCCAGTCTGTCGCGACCATGTTGAAACAGCAAGAGAAGCTGCGGACTATACGTCAAGTGGAAGCTCTCTTGGAGTTGGCAGCCTCCCTGAAATGGTGAGGACTGAGGAGTATCAATTTACTCTCTTTTGCTTAGACCCTAGAAGTCATCGACTTGCCTGTATGATTCCACTAGAGCAGCACCTTGAAGCTGTTTCTTTTTGGTTTCTGCTAGTTAGAGCTTAGCAACTGTTAACTACTACAGTAGAGACATGCCATTCTTCTTCCGGAAGAAATGCACATTATATGGGTGGAGATACATAGTGTCATAGTGATGTACATTTGCACCATTGATAGTGGTTTCTGTGCAACTGGATGCTACTTTTCCAGTTATATTTGCACTGCTGCTGCACTCCGTCATGGCAAAGACAGGAGGGCATTCCAGCGCTAGCAATGAGAGCTACAAGCCAGCAAGCTCTGTGTCTGTATAACCAGGGAAAAAACGGTGGTGACTATATACTTTGTAAATCTAATCTTCAAACTGGAAAAAAAGAGAAGTACTCGTCGTGGAAAAAACCCTGAGTAGGGCACTGCACATGGCAAAGAACTTGTAAAAGTACCCGGTGATCGGTGCTTCATTTATAAAGCGCGGCGCGAGCCTTTTTGGGTGAAAGTACCTGGAGTTTTGCATGTTTTCTAAAAGCCATGAGTTAGGACATTGTACAGGCATTAAGCATGACCTGTACGCCATGTGCTTGCTGGAACTGATAGTATAAAAGGCAACCAATACTCAGAGAGAGCTCACACCGTTTGTCCTAACTAGCTAAGCTAAGGTTCATGAAACAGCTAGTGCATCCCAGGGGTCTAGGCAGTCGGTGATTGCTCCGAAGGCGTTATCTAGGCTTGGGATACATCTGGAATACGAGACTGCCGACTTCGTCTTCTTTTTCTGAGAGAGAAAAGACTGCCCACGTCTGAAGCTGCCGCTTTCTTGGCTGCCCTGCAATTCACGTTGTTGTGATGCCTTTTCTTTTCCGAACCGGCCTTACCCCCTTTCCATTAAAGATATAATGGAAATACATCAACCCTGAATTCAGCAGGACACGGGAAAGAAGGGAAAAGCGAGCTCGAGCACTTGCTAGGACCCCGTAAACCAATTGCACACACTCGTCATCCGAATGTGCACCATGGGGGCAGAAACCTAGTCAACATGATCCAGCAAGTCTAGACATATCACAACGTAGATCGGGCGAAAAGCTCAAAGTATCAGGAAGACAACTAAAGACCACCTTAGGGACGAAGTTCAAAAGACACAACATACAAACTAGTCCAGTATCAAAACGACTGGTGACAAAATCTTCGTTCCCCTGCAACCGCCTGACTTGCAGCATCAAAAATTCTCATCAGCAGACTGTTATCGCTAAGATGTTCAGCTCCAGCCGCCCTTTGCAATATTGTCTTTCTTTTGAAGATATGCCCAGTAGATAAGTGAAGTGCGGACAGAAAAAAACAATCTCAAATGGGCAAAGATTTGTCCCCAGAACAACACCCACAGCACGCAATACAATCCTGGCATAGGACACCGAAAAAAAGATGCTACCAAGTTACAACATTCTTGCAAAATGAACACATAGGATTCCCGGGCCATTTTCTTTGTCTCATGACTCATCATTTGCCTAGTTAAGACCGCATCTTGAAACAATTGCCAAATGAATATTTAAATTTCGGTAACCTGGCCCCCCAAATCCACTTGAAGTGACATTCAGCAAGAGGTTTCTCTAGCCATTTGTACATGGATTTGGTGGAGTATCTGCCATTCTTATTGAGACCCGAGAGCTAAGATGTAAAGCATTCACACATACACCCACTTCATGCCATTGGGTAAGGAGATCAGAACTAAGCCTTCTTCGAAAGAAACTTTTCAAATTAATCTGGTTGAACTGAGATACAGTGCAATGAGGTTCATTGCAAATATTAAACAGTTGAGGGAATTGATCACATAATGACATGAAGGTGTATGACCATTAAGGGAGTCTTTCCACAGTCTAGCGATATCACCAGCCCCAGTACTAAATCAAGTGAATACCGAGAGTTTGGGATGCGTACGAAAGCATACCACAGGAAGAAGCCTGTAAAGCTAGGGTTTTAGTTTCAAGTTTGATAAGAGCCGGCGAAGATGTTGAAAATGAATGCCTCATTTTGGATTCTTATAAATCTAAACTGCACTGCTAGGCCATGTTTCTTTCCCTTCCTTTTTCTGGAACAATAATGAAGGGAACTACACAAAATACATGAACAAATGATGGGGAAATTGTGACCCAACAGAGCAAAATTATGATTTAGGGATTGTATATAGCAGAGTAAGACATTACTTTATAACCAGCAAGTCTCGAAGGAAAATGCATTTATATGAGTCTTTTTAATTCAAAAAGGACAAAGCACCCACTCTAGTGTCTGGAATTTTGGTAAAGTTCATTGACCTTGAAATCATTTTGATGTTGAAAGTTCTTTTTTTTCGAAAAAAAGGATAACCCCCGACCTCTGCATCGAGTGATGCACACCATATATTATTTATTATTCAAAATCCAGCAACTGAACAACATTGACCCAAAAAAACCAAGGTCGCATGCCTCGCGATAGTAACTCAACCAGACCACATGACCTGACACTTCTGCCCAAAGCCGTCGTGTGTAGCGTTAAAAGGAACCCGATCTTGAAGTGGTGGGTGTTAGAATAAATCCGAGGCACTCCGTTGATCATCCAAGGTCAAGCAATCACACAAGCACGACACCAAGATTTGTTAACGAGGTTCACCGATATGGCTACATCCCCGGGGCTTGACTATGGGTGCTCCTCCCCATGACACCGCTACAATACCGCACCCGGTCGCCCTGGACACCGGCACATGCCGCCGGCTTCCCCTGCGTTCCGGTGCTATTATGTTGGCATAGGTTACATCGTGTGTCTAGCTCCGCTATATATGAGAGGTCTAGGATACAAGTGTCCTACTAGGACACGATTCCATATCCTATCTAAACACAATACAACTACAAGTCCAACTGTAACCTACCTTATACACTATATTCGACACAACTCCAACAAACTCCACCTTGGTGAATATACTCCACCACCCTGAATTTGTCCATGCGTCAAACTTCCATGTATATTGGACTTGAGCTTATCCCATGAGTACCGCTACTACTCCAAAGACTCCATATGACTCCACCTACAACTTGTAGTCCCTTCTTTTTCTTGATCAGAGTCAACACTCGAACGAAATTAAGTTCCACATTACTCTAGTTTGCGCTCCCAACTTCCAGAGTATTCGTCCAACGACATCACACATTGATCACTGACCTGCGTGAAAGTGAACAACTCACATATTGGATATCACACATAAGAGTTATCTGAACTCAACATCACCGCTCCTTTCTTGACAACCTGTCTGAAACTTGAAGAAATTTCACCATTGCTTGTAGTCATCCCAAGTCAAATTCGCAGTTGTGTCACCACATGTATGACCACCAGAGCCCTGGCCCGTCTCCATGTCCCGTGCATACCGCACGCCTCGCCGCTATTACCGCGTCAAGCCTCCGCTGTCCCGGTCGAGTCTCAAGGGTCGCGAAACCACACCACTCAACCCCCACTGCAGAGTACCACCGATCATCACCGACCGATGACGAGTTTCACGCTTCCATCAGACCACTGGGCTCCAGTCCGAACTATGTGTCCCTCGTTTTTTCCCTTGCTGAATAGGCTTTGATTCTCTGGATCCTTACATCGTAGCCCCTCAATCCAGCTCCACCTTCAACATGACTCCATGGTGGTTGTACGTGCCACCCCGTGCCCCGTCGACTCAAAGCTCTCATGTGCACCATCTTGAATCAACCCCGCGCCATAGTCTTGTCGAAGTCACACAAGCCTCGGGCTTGTGCCACATGTTTCCACGCCCCAGAAGTCGGTCACCATCAGCATCACGCTCCTATGTCGCCGCCGCCGATCCCGCACCGTCTTCTGTACCAACCGACTTGCGTCGATCCGTCAGACTGCCTAATCCGACCCAGTCGAAACTCGTCCGACTGCAACGACACGCTCAAGCCTCCCAAATCGTCTTTCACGAATTTCCATCCATCACATCACAACTCCATCCTAGCTGAATTGACTTCCTGCAACGCCTTCAAGCATCCCTGTCGTGCCAACAAATTTTCACCCTTGTCTGCCATAACCCAAAATTTCCAGTTTCGATGAACTTCTCCACTTCAAACCTGGTACCCATTGGCGCCATGGCTCTTTGTATGGCTGACCTTGCAAAAAATTATCTGAGCTATCCCCGTGACGCCGAAGTACACCAGCAAAACCCACGTGGTCTCGCCTCCGTGCACTAGTAGCAATCCGCCAAGAAACAACTGGTCTTCACGTGATCTGCTCACTTGGCTCAACCCCACGATGCTAGCTTTTGCCTTCTCTGCCAAATCCTCTTGCTACTCGATGGGAGCCCACAACGATGGACTTTTCCTCCGCTGAAACGATCTGCCTCTGCCCATGTCACACAAGGACTCGGTTCACTTTTCGTCCAAAACAAAACTCAGTTTCGCTGCTTCATAGCGCTTCACCGGCCATCTGTACCTGCTCGCGTTGCCACGCCTTGGCCTGCCCAGGTGCACGATGGATCGCCAGGCACCAACGATCACAGTGCGCGCCTCGAGTACACTCGCCCGATCGATCCAACAATCAACCGCCGCATGACTCGTCTGATGCTGCTGCTTTCAATCGCATCTCGCCGAGACTGAACAAATCGTTGCCAGTTTAGCACGCTTTACGCCCCGCTGTTTGCATCCATTGCTTTGACCGCTGCTTCGATCCATTGATACACGATCGTCTCCAGTGACGAACTAAATCAACGAACCAACTCGGCCTCCTCTAAATCAACAATTCGCAGTCTCCGAACAACCTAGCTCTGATACCACTTGTTAGAATAAATCCGTGGCACTCCGTTGATCATCCAAGGTCAAGCAATCACACAAGCACGACACCAAGATTTGTTAACGAGGTTCACCGATATGGCTACATCCCCGGGGCTTGACTATGGGCGCTCCTCCCCATGACACCGCTACAATACCGCACCCGGTCGCCCTGGACACCGGCACATGCCGCCGGCTTCCCCTGCGTTCCGGTGCTATTATGTTGGCATAGGTTACATCGTGTGTCTAGCCCCGCTATATATGAGAGGTCTAGGATACAAGTGTCCTACTAGGACACGATTCCATATCCTATCTAAACACAATACAACTACAAGTCCAACTGTAACCTACCTTATACACTATATTCGACACAACTCCAACAGTGGGGGTGTCCTATACCGCCGCCGGAAGAGGATGTGCCATACAACCGTCGACCATGACACATGAAGACGGAGACCATCACTAGAACAAAGATCCAGCCACATCATGCACATGACCACGGAGGCCACCACCGTCGAAGACGCCGGCCGCCGCCCCATCGCCCAACTCCTGCAACGTCATTTGGCGACGCCGGAGCGAGCAAGAACACGACTAGAAAGCCGCTGCCAGACCGGCTGCACGCTATTGTGCTGCCATGCAGCAACAGCCGCAGATCCCTCTCCAAAGGCCCGATATCACAAAGAAACGAGGCCGCCGCGACCTCAGCGCCGCTGTCGCTGGTCCCTTGATAACCCATAAGTATAGGGGGTCGCAACAGTTTTCGAGGGTAGAGTATTCAACCCAAATTTATTGATTCGGCATAAGGGAAGCCAAAGAATATTCACGAGTATTAGCAGTTGAGTTGTCAAGTCAACCATACCTGAAAGACTTAATATCTACAACAAAATATTTAGTAGCAAAGTAGTATGGAAGGAACGGTAACGGTGGCAAAAGTAACAGTAACAATTTTGTAGTGATTGTAACAGTGGCAACGAAATGTAACTTAGCAAAGATCAATATGTGAAAAGCTCGTAGGCATTGGTGAAGGAAATATGCCCTAGAGGCAATAATAAAGTTATTATTTATTTCCTCATATCATGATAAATGTTTATTATTCATGCTAGAATTGTATTAACCGGAAACATAATACACTACTAGAAAAAGGGCTATAGATGGGATTGACACTAATGGCGCACCTGACAAGCGGTGCGCCATTAGTATATACTAATGGCGCACCACCATCTGGTACGCCATTAGAGTTGAAACTACTAATGGCGCACCTGGCACAGGGTGCGCCATTAGTATCAATTTTTTTTGGAACTAGTGCGCCTGTCCAAACATAATAATGGCGCATCCAGACAAAGTGCGCCATTACTAGTTGTAACTAGTAATGGCGCACCTGTCGGAAAGTGCGCCACTAATGTTGTTTTTTTATTATATTTTTTATTCCCTTTTTTGCAAAACTACTAATGACGCACTGTTGCACCGTGCGCCATTAATAGTTCAAACTAGTAATGGCGCACTGCGGGACAGTGCGCCATTAGTATTTTTTTTTTGCAAAACTACTAATGGCACACCACCAGATGGTGCGCCATTAGTAACCTGAATTACTAATGGCGCATTTGGTGTTGGTGCGCCATTAGTAAGTGGGCAGCAACAAGATATTTTGGGGAGCCTCTCCTACCCACACTCACTTTCTCCCCACTTCATTCTCTCCACCTCCTCCTTGTCTCGGGTGCCTCCTCTTTTTCACCTCATTTCCACCATAGATTCATTCAATTTAAGTGGTTAAATTACCTAGTTTTGATAGGTAAGTAATGGGGGAAGCTATATTTATGTATTTCTCCCTACAACAATGTGCACATGCACTTTTTATGGCCTAGTTAGATCTATGTATGTTCGTGGTGTTGCATATGTTTGTGGTGTTGCATATGTGTTTGTGTTTGGAGGTGTATCGGTATTTGAAATGCGATAGTTGCCAATATTTTGCCGGAATGTTGATTCATTTCTGTTTCGGCGAGAATTTTGGCATTAAGCATTCTTTTTGGTCCTATTTTTAGGGGAAGTCATGCCAATTTTTTTCTTGGTTCTAAAATATCGTTTTGCTCTACCCCGCAGGCGACCATGGTCCGCATGATGACCGAAGGCATCGTGAATAGGTTTTTGAGGTTCGCGAAGGCCGAGATGCTTCAAAAGAACGAGACGGAGATAAGATGTCCGTGTCGAAGATGCAAGCTGAAGAGGCTTATTGCGGACCCGGAATCTGGGCAGGTGCGGGACCACCTGCTCTTGCGTGGTTTCATGGATGGCTATCGGTGGCAAGGTGATGAAGATGACTACGAAGTCATCCATGGGGGCCGGGCAAGAAATGAGGAAGGGCAGCAAGACAACCACCGCGGCTCGGGCGGGCGAGAAGACGAAGAATCCCCAGGAGATGATCACGACGGTGATGCTATACACAGTCATCATGTAGAAGATGCAGGACATGATGATGAGGAAGATGCCGGAGCAGACGACGCTGGACCATCGATGGGCTGGGTGCAGGACCCTCATATTCAAGAGCTGCTTCTCAAGCAGACGAATAATGCAAGAGCTGCCGCCCGAGAGAAAGCCAAGATGGATCAACTTGAGTTAGACGCGGTCACTCCATTGTATGAAGGATGCAGGCCCGAGGATACCCGCCTGAAAGTAACGCTCATGGCTCTCGAGATGAAGGTAAAACACAAAATGACCGACGCATGCTTCGACGAGAACATGTCATTCTGGCACGAACGTCTTCCCAAGGGGAACAAGTGCCCGGCCAGTTTGGAGGAGGCGAAGAAAATCGTGTGTCCTCTGGATTTACCGCACATGAAATACCATGTGTGCATGAACAATTGCATCATTTATTGGGACGAGCACGCGGAGTCTACCATATGTCCGGTGTGCGGCGTCACTCGATACAAGAAGAGGAAGAAAGCTCCTCGAAAAGTGGTGTGGTACTTTCCGATCACTCCTCGTCTGCAGCGGTATTTTGTGGACCCTAAGGTAGCAAAGCTCGTGCGTTGGCACGCGGATAGGGAGGAGAAGAAGCGAGAAGATGACGCAAATGATCCGGAGATAGATAAAAAAGACAAGATGCCAAGTCACCCTAAGGATGTGAGCCAGTGGCAAGCGTTGAACTTCGAAGACCCAGAATTTGGGAACGATCCAAGGAACATCGTGCTGGGCGCGAGCACCGATGGAGTCAATCCGTTTGGCAGCCAGAGAAGCACACATAGCACCTGGCCTGTGTTTGTGTGGATGTACAACCTTCCCCCCTGGTTGTGCATGAAGAGGAAGTACATTCACATGAGTATGCTAATTGAAGGACTGAAACAACCAGGGAACGACATCAATCTGTATCTGGGGCTGCTAAAAGAGGAGCTTGACACGCTGTGGAAAACTCCAGCCAATACGTGGGACACCGCAGAGAAAGAATATTTCCTTATGAGAGCCGCGCTGCTCACGACGGTGCACGACTATCTCGGTTATGGATATGTCGCGGGGCAGGTGGTCCATGGATTTTCTGGATGCGCCAGGTGCATGGATGACACAACGTATCGCCAGCTAGATAGAGATCCCGGGTCTTCGAAAACCGTGTTCATGGGACATCGAAGGTGGCTTCGCGACGATGACCCGTGGAGAAAACGCAAAGATCTGTTCGATAGTGAAACCGAACCCCGAGGACGCCCGCGTATGAGGAGCGGCGAGGAAATAGACGAGCTGTTGAAAAATTGGAAAGACTGCCCACTACCGGAAAAGAAGCAAAAGGCGTCAGAGCCGGGAAAGAAGCGAAAGGCGCCAGAGCCGCTGCTGAAGGTATGGAAAACGAGGTCTGTTTTCTGGGACTTGCCGTACTGGAAGATCCACCGTGTGCCTCACAGCCTTGATGTCATGCATATCACGAAGAACGTGTGCGAGAGTCTGCTTGGTACCCTGCTCAACATGCCAGAGAGGACCAAAGATGGGTCGAAAGCAAGGGCATACTTGAAACCAATGGGCATCAGGCAGGAGCTTCACACTATATATGATGATCATGATGATGATGATGATGATGAGGCGAAGCAGGACACGGAAAGTCGTCGCAAAGGCAAGAAGGCCAAGAAGACCGGAAATGACTACCCTCCCGCGTGCTTCACTCTAAGTCAGGAGGAGATCGAGCAGTTTTTCACCTGCCTCGTAGGAGTAAAACTTCCTTACGGTTACGCGGGGAAGATAAGCAGATACCTAGACCCAGCGAAGCAGAAGTTCAGCGGGATGAAGTCTCACGACTGTCACGTGCTGATGACACAGATACTTCCAGTTGCAATCCGTGGGATCATGGACGCGCACGTCCGTGAAACCCTATTTGGCCTATGCAACTTTTTCGACGTCATCTCTCGGAAGTCTGTTGGCGTGAGGCAACTCAGAAGGCTACATGAAGAGATCGTGGTGATACTATGCGAGCTTGAGATGTACTTCCCGCCCGCATTCTTCGACATTATGGTGCATCTGCTGGTCCATATTGTGGACGATATCATCCAACTCAGGACGACGTTCCTGCACAGCATGATGCCGTTCGAAAGGATGAATGGTGTCATCAAAGAATACGTTCGCAACATGTCACGTCCAGAGGGAAGCATAGCCAGGGGCTTTCTGACCGAAGAGTGCATCTCCTACTGCACGAATTATCTAGGCATCGAGAACCCTGTTGGTCTGCCCGTCAACAGGCACCTCGACAGGCTCGCTGGATGGGGTCACCGTGAGGGTCGTCGCGAAATGCATGTCGACTTCGAGGGTCGACTCGCCGACTTTGAAAGAGCAAACCTAGTCGCGCTACAACACATAGACGTGGTCGATCCTTGGGTGGTACAGCACAAAACCTTTATTAAGAAGACGTACAATGACCGAGGCCAACAGAGGACGGACGGAGATATACTCAAAGAGCACAACTCATGTTTCACGCGTTGGTTCAAGCAGAAGCTTCTGTCGTACCCTTTACATGAGGATTCTTCCGCGGAAGAACAACTCATATTCGCCTTGTCACAGGGCGCCGAGCACAACCTGATGACCTATGAGGCGTACGATATCAATGGCTACACATTCTACACCGAGGCCAAGGACATGAAGAGCGATGGTTATCAGAACTCCGGGGTAACAATGGAATCCTACACCGGTAACGACAAGGACAGATACTACGGAAGGATCGAGGAGATCTGGGAGCTGAGCTACGCTGGAGAGAAGGTCCCGATGTTCCGTGTCAGATGGGCCAAGAGCGTCCTAAAAGAAGACCGGTATTTCACCACCATGGTTATACCCGAAGCCAAATCCAAGACCGCGGGCGCAAACGTCACCGTGAAAAATGAGCCATGGGTACTGGCTTCCCAAGTGGACCAATGCTTCTTCATTACCGACCCGTCAAAGCCTAGTCGTGTTGTCGTGAGGAGAGGCAAAAGGAAGATCATCGGAATGGATGGAGTAGCCAATGAGCAAGACTTCGACAAGTACGGCGACCCGAGGATCGAACATGACGACGATGATGAAGTAGCAGCATACACCACAAGAATAAGCAGGACCACCCTACCTAAAGGACGTCCGTTCCACAGAAGAACTCCATTTGCGAAAAAGAAGGGCAAGAAGATTGTGAACAGATAGCTAGCTAAGATCGATTGTATTTAAATCGTAGCCTTCATTTCTCGATTGTATTTCATGGGCACTTTTTGAACTATCATGAATATTTTTAAATTTCACGGACACTCGATCTCCATCCCCCTCCATCTCGATCGCTATCCCACCTCGCCAGATCTGGTCCCTCCCCGCCGCCGAGCACCCCCTGGTCCACCGGCCGCCGCCGACCCCCCGCACCCTCGATTCCCCTACTCAACCGCCGCCGCCGACCCCCCGCACCCCTCCCCTACTCAACCGCCACCGCCGACCCCCCGCACCCCACGCACCCTCCCCTACTCAACCGCCGCCGACCCCCCGCACCCCTCCCCTACTCAACCGCCGCCGCCGACTGTCTTATAAAAAAATATTGCTGTTACTGTCTTATAAAAAATATTACTGTTATGATTTAAACAAGTTTAAAAAATTATTACTATCTTATAATTTAAACAAGTTTAAAAAAATATTACTATTATGATTTAAATAAGTTAAAAAAGTACTAATGGCGCACCACGGTGAGGTGCGCCATTAGTATGGATGTACTTATGGCGCACCGATGGGTGGTGCGCCATTAGTATTGTGCCATTGCTATAAGAAAAAAAACTACTAATGGCGCACCACGGTGAGGTGCGCCATTAGTATGGATGTACTTATGGCGCACCGAGGGGTGGTGCGCCATTAGTATTGTGCCCGATCCCCCCTTCCCTCTCCCCCTTCGCCCGATCCCCACTTCCCTCTCCCCCTCGCCAGTTCCCTCTCCCTCCCTCCACCGCGCCGCCCCCGCCGCCTCCCTCTTCCCTTCCTCCCCCTCATCGCCGGCGGCCCGGACGCCGCCCCGTCCACCTCGTCGGGCTCCTCCCGCTCCGCAGTCCCCACGCCCCCACAGTCGTCTCCTTTGCCACCCCGCTCCTCCCTCCCACAGCGGCTAGGGTTCGAGCCTTCGAGGGAGGATCCGCGCCGCCGCCAGGGTGATCCTGCCTCGCCGACCCGGTCAGCCCAACTCCGCCCCTCCCTCTCAGCATCGCCAGCGCTAGGCCCTGCCTGGCCGCCTCCCGCCGGCCCTCCCCCCCGTCGTTGCTGCTCTGCTTCGACGAGCCCCCGGCCGTCCCATCGCCCCTGCTTCGACCAGCCGCCCACATCTCCTTCGAGAACAGGTGCCTCTCATCTCCCTGTTCCCCACCCCTCTGTTTGTTAGCCGGATGGGTGGATGTTGCTGTTGCATATTGAATAGATGGACGAATGGCTACTGTGATTGATAGCTCGTGTTAGTACGTCTCAGATTTTTGCTGCTGTGAACTGTCAATGGTACTAAATCAGTGCCCTTTTGCTGCTTGCTGCTTGCTGCTTAGTGCTAGTTGATAATTTGGTAATGCTACCGATTCTTAGAAATCGATGGATGTACTTTTTCCAGTTTGATACTGCTACTAATTTGATGCTTGCTATTTTAGGCCGCTGCTTGGTATGTGCTCTGTATGCAAGTCATGCTTTTATTCAGTTTTTTCTTCAGTTTTGGCCACTATTGATCTTTCGTTCGATCAAACTGAGAGTGGTTTCGTGCGCGTTGGATCAGCGGATCTCTTAGTTGAGTTCTGATTTAAGAGCCCGTGAGTGGAAAGTGGAATTGAACAATCTAGACCTGAAACTGAGGCAGTTTTACACGAGTTTTTTTGTTGGTCTTTTAACCCTATCATTTCTCTTGTAGCCAGCATGTGTGTGCGCTTAAACTTGTTTAGCTAGTAATTTCCCCCAATTTGGCCATTACATGTGTAACGTAACTTAGCTTGTCAGAGCATGCTTCCTCGCGAAGAAGGGGGTTATGCTGAAAATTGAAAAATATTGTGAGACATTGGTTGGACTTTGAATTGGTATACAGAGAAGGGAGTGCCTGCTTGTATATATTTTACTGTTGTCTGTTGCTACCATGCCAGACTAACAAACTGCCCAATATTGTGCCCTTCTGTACTGTTATTGAGAACAGTTCACGGTTACTAATGTAATTCATTGTTTCGCTGCAGTGGGCATACAAGTTGTTATAAAGCCAGAATATCGAATAACCCCTCCTGTAAGTTATATGATTTATTATACAATCACTACTTTCCTGTTCTCTTATGCAAGAGCTGTCAATCTACTTTGCTACCAAAAAGTTGTATTAATGAGTAATGACTGAGTTCAGTTTTCATTCCCCAGTGTTAAGAGTGTTGCTCCAAAAAATGTTGTTTCGTAGTTAAATGGGTGCCTTTAATTTCTGTGCATTGGCTGGACATCAACATACTACCATAAGTGTTTTGTCAATCTAAGTTGAAATTGCATCCTGCCTACAAATCTGAAAGTGAACTGCCACATGCCTTCTGATTGAATCTTTGTTTGCAAAAATGCTGTTGTACTGTAGATGAACTGCCACATGACTGCTAGTATGACATTAGTTGGAGGTCACCTTTTTTTGGGGGTAGTTTTTGTTTGGAGATTGCAATTGGAATTGTTGTATTTGGTGCATCTGTCAGTCAACTGTTGCTGACCATATGATACTGCTTGGAGATGCATATATTGTTTCACCTCTTCACATGCCAATGTATTTTCCATGTTGTGATGAAGGCCTTTTTTGCCTTGTCCACCCGAGAGGCCCTTGAGTTTGCTGGAATGTCGATTAACTTCCGTTCCGGCAAATTCGGGTACTCCATATGTCCTATTTTCAGCAAAGGTCATGCTAAAATTTTCCGTGAATTTTAGCATGACTTTGCTAAAAATAGGACATATGGGGTCTTTGTGACTAATGCATGGGCCGGGGTATCTTAGTAGTTAATTAAGTAGGATCAAGTGCCCCTTTATTCTAGCTGCATTAAACCATAGGCGGCAATAGAGCCAAGTGATTAGGCCCAACTTAGAATTCTCCTCGCTGTCGACAAACCCTAAATGATGAGACCATGATCTTGTTCCTTGACAATAACCAACTTTTTGACCAAACTTTGTTCCTATTTAGAGAGAAACATGGCCAACAACGATGAGGCCGGGGGTTCGGGCGTCAAGGCATTCTGGGAGCTGTCCCAGGAGATGGAGGAACAACCTCACTTGTATGAGGCCGCCGCCTTCCCCACCGATCCTGAGACCACTGATGGTACCGCCGAGGATGACCCCACTGATGCCACCACTGATGGTGCCGCCGAGGATGCCACCACTGATGATGGCGGCGCACGCACAGATGGCAGCCAACCGAAGAGGCAATGGAAGGACCGGCGCCCGACCGTGCTCCGCACCCTTAAGGAGGAAGTTACTGAAGTGGACTCCGACGGGAATCCAACGGCGCCCGAACGAATAGTCAAGGGGTACTCGCTTCAGCTCGGGTGCATTCTTCGGAGCACCGTCTCGATCAACACCGAGAACCTCAGGCATCCTGACCGAGGGAATTTGCGCAACCTCCTCTTCACGAAGCTGCACGAACGATACAAGTTCCCCGCTGAATTTGAAAACACAAGCCTCAAAGGGAATAAAGTGAACAATGCTGCCCTCACGAAGATGAGCACGGCCCTGTCTACTTGGAAAAGCAATGTGAAGAGAATGATCCAGAAAGGTGAGAGTTATGAGAAGATCAAGGAGAAAAATCCTTTGATCACCGAAGATGACTACAACGACTTCAAGATCAATTGCTCGAGCACCGCAAGCTCCGATTCAAGTAAGTGGGGGAAAGAAATGCGGGAGCTGAACTTAGGGGAACACACACTCGGTCCCGGCGGTTACAGAGTGGCGGAGCCTATATGGGACAAGGAGGATGCGGACCGTGCCGAGCAAGGCCTACCGTCCCTCTTCGATAAATACGGTGACAAGCAGACCAGGAACTTTGCCAGGGCCCGGTACAAGAAGGACCCGAAAACAAAGGAGCTTACCACGAATCCGAAGACCAGGGAGCTTGAGCTTGTTCTGGTAAGGAATACACCCCCGCGTAATTAGCTTCATATGGTTGCATTCTAATTAATGAAGCCAAATTTCTAAATGGTTCACATTCCTTCCGCAGGCGACTGAAAGCAGTAGCGCGGGGTCGACTAAGAGCAACCCTTGGGACACCACTCTAAATAGGGCGTTGAATGTAATGAAGAACAAGGATAAGCTCAGTAAGCCGACATCAGCTGGTCGTGTGGCCGGCAAAGGCTTGTCGACAAAATGGTCGTCATACTATAACACTGGTGGGCGAAAGGAGAAAAAGACCAGCTCGGAAAGCCAGGCGCGCAAGGTTCAAGAACTCAGGGCACATGTGGCGCGGATTCCGGAGATGGTCCAAGAGCAAGTGGAACAACAACTCGGAAGGACGATCACTGCCATTGTGCCTACCTTGATCCAGGGGATTAGTGCGTGGATTGCGGGCGGCCAACAGGGGCCGCCCCCGATTCCTAGCTTCATGTCCGGCAACTCGCAGAACGTGATGGCGGGGCCATTGGTGTCTCCGACAGAGGCGGCATTGGTGTCTACGACGCCGGCACGGGAGCTTAATGCACCCGGGTGTACGCCAGCCGGCACCTCTGCAGCAAGCGGCCCCTCCGTCAACTGCACGCCTGGACATTAGCCGAGCTCGACGCCATCATCACGGTGACTAATTAAGCCTCTCTCGGCTGAGGACTTCATCTCCTTGCCTTTGACTGGGCATCCCTGACGCCCTACATGTTTTCGCAGGGCACCGCCGACGTTCCGTGCACTCTCCTGCACTTCGTGAACAGCGAGTTGGTCGATGTCGCCAAGGGCAAAATCGTTCAACCGGGCAACCCCTTGTTCCACGGTACCCAGATGCCACCCAACTTGTTTAGGGTTCAACTGGTTCGGGTGCTGCCAGGCTGCGACAAGTTGTTACCTCCGATTCGACCCGTCGGGGCCGACGATGATGACGTGAGGACCCTCAGCGCCTACCTGAGCTGGCCCCTGCTTTGGCCGAAGAGCCAGATTCGTTTGGGGGCGGGGGACACCACCCCAAAGACAACACCGCCAGTCGTGCCGGCGCCAAGTCGGCCCCATGGCAAGACCGCCGCAACGGTGCCGGACATCCCTATGCCACTGGATCCAAACATGCATATGGCACAAGATCAGAATGACGACGACAATGATACTTTTGCCAACGTCGATCAGTACTTTGCCGATCATGGGTACGGTGGCGACTTCATGGGGCCTCCTTCTCAAGAACCCAACCCAACAAAAGACGTGCGCGATCTAGCTGGTACTGCGGAGAAGCCAAGTTGCAACAGGCGTCGTCTAGCGTTCAGCTCTCAGGAGACGCCTCCAGCTGCCGACTTCACCGAGCCTCAGATAGGCGATGAGCGAAATATTATCAGCCCCAACACACTCAAGAAGGCGGTCTGTGAGCAGAACTCGGTCCCATTACAGGAGAAGAAGAAGGCACGCAAAAGAAAGACTAACAAGGGTGCGGGCCAGCCGGCACCGAGTATGATCCGTGCTCAGGACGGGCCACCTGCACCTGAGGATATCTCGAGGAGGGTGCATGTGGCGGGTAGGCCGATGCTACCGAGAAATATGCTCGATGCTGCAACCGGTGCTATGCGGAGTCTGCATGACAGTGTTCTTTCTTTGGAGAAGCGGCGTCTCGGAGAGAAGGATGTGGCATACCCGGTTTTCGCGGCCAAGGTGCCAGAGGGCAAGGTCTTTGTGGATAACTCCATCGGGGGTACGATCGTCCTGCGGTTTGATGACATCCACGCTATGTTGAACCTTCATCCGCTGCACTACACCTTCGTTCGGCTATTTTCGCTGAGTATGGAGATGCAGATCATTCGCGACAAGACCCCGGACATCGTGATAGTCGACCCCTTCTACATGTGTGCCAAGATCTTGGGCAGCGCTGGGGACCGGCAAGTCGCGAGTTCTTACCTCGAAGGCGTCATTCTGGCAAACCAAGATAAGGATAACTTCCTCGTGCCTTACTTTCCCGAGTAAGTCCTCCCCTCAACCGCCCCGTAACATATGAATTCTTAGATTTCGATCGTTTTTCTTTTAACATTCCGTGTTTTCTGCAGTGACACACGTTGCACGCTCATCTTCCTAAGCCCCAAATATTCCATGGCCACATATTTCGATCCGGACCGTCAGTCGAACATAGACTACACAAATGTCAAGAAGGTTCTTGATGATGTTCTCCCCGGCTACGTCAAATCTGGAGGCACCTTCACCAGGCCTATTCGTAAGTACGGCAAGCACGTGTTCTCCCACAATACGACGTTCTGCTGCATCAAGCAGCCAACTGGCGGTCAGAAGGGTGCCTACTACGGCATCCATCACATGCGGGCGATCGTACGGGACCATCATCAACTTCTGCTACCGAGTAGACTCAAAGATTGGGCCACGAGCGTGTCGGCAATCCAGGACGCGGACATCAGACAAGAATTCTTTCGCATCCAGTCGGAGTTTGCGGAAATCATCCATCAAGATGTCCTTCGTACCTCGGGGCAGTTCTACCTCAGAAATCAACCGTCCAACAGTGACATCGACACAATCCTACAAATGCAGGCTGACAACGCCCGTTGTTTCATGACTCCCACGATAGACGGCGGCTTCATCCACGCTCCGGTCCCTTGAGTCGAGTTGAAAACAGTGATGCTGTGTCTAGTTCTGAAACATCGATTGGCTCATATGTTGTAATTAAACTTTAATGAACTTGTAGTATGTCTCTTTGGTTTCGAGAGTCGTTCAACTTAGATGTAATCGATGCTATTAATGTTTTGCTTTTCTCTTCCGATCGTTCTGTTGCATACTTATATGTTGCTTATGTATTGTCTGTGAATTGTACTAACGTTTTGTTTGGCTACTTCATAGCGATGCCGTGGTATGTCGTGTACAAGGGTAAGGTTCCCGGAGTCTACAACGACTGGAAGGAGTGTCGGAGACAGGTTCACCGATTCAGCGGTAACAGTTACAAAGGGTACACCACTAGGGCCGAGGCCGAATCTAGATACGCCCGCTATCTAGCGGGAGAGGGGAGGGAGCGTTGGAGGAACCGGATGAAGACGAGTTTCATCGTGATGATGCTCATCGTGATGACCGCAGCTCTCTTCTATGTGATGGTAGTTTAGATGATCGATATCGACTTGTAATGTGAAGACAAACTCGCGGTCTCGATACTTGTAATATAATGTCCTATCTTTGTTCGGTCTTTTCAATTCGGAGACTAATATGATGAATTGTATTCGGAGACTAAAATGATGAATTGTATTCAGAGACTAATCTTCTATTTTATTCGATGAATCTGTTGTTGATGTGTGCTGTCTATATTTTGTCCAATTATACATTTTGTAACCTGTGCAAAAAACAGAAAATTAAAAAACAAAAAAAACCTAATATTCATACTAATGGCGCATCACATCATAGTGCGCCATTAGTGTGCCAAAGGATACTAATGGCGCATCATTAAACAGTGCGCCATTAGTATGCCGAAGTTACTAATGGCGCATCCTGTTGTTGTGCGCCATTAGTATGCCAAAGCACCTGGGTATACATGGCCCCCTGGGAGGCATACTAATGGCGCACCGTGGACTATACTAATGGCGCACCGCGTGGTGCGCCATTAGTAAAATATAGTAATGGCGTGCTACTAATGGCGCACCACTAATGCGCCATTAATGGCCAAATTAGGTGCGCCATTAGTAGGCCTTTTCCTAGTAGTGATACATGTGTGAATACATAGAAAAACATAGTGTCACTAGTATGCCTCTACTTGACTAGCTCGTTGATCAAAGATGGTTGAGTTTCCTAGCCATAGACATGAGTTGTCATTTGATTAATGGGATCACATCATTAGGAGAATGATGTGATTGACATGACCCATTCTGTTAGCTTAGAATTGACCGTTTAGTTTACTGCTATTGCTTTCTTTATGACTTATACATGTTCCTATGACTATGAGATTATGCAACTCCCGATTACTGGAAGAAAACTTTGTGTGCTACCAAACATCACAACGTAACTGGGTGATTATAAAGGTGCTCTACAAGTGTCTCCGATGGTGTTCGTTGAGTTGGCATATATCGAGAATATGATTTGTCACTCCGATTATTGGAGAGGTATCTCTGGGCCCTCTGGTAATGCACAACACTATAAGCCTTGCAAGCAATGTGACTAATGAGTTAGTTACGGGATGATGCATTGCGGAACGAGTAAAGAAACTTGCCGGTAACGATATTGAACTAGGTATTCAGATACCGATGATTGAATCTCGGGCAAGTAACATACCGATGACAAAGGGAACAACATATGTTGTTATGCGGTTTGAACGATAAAGATCTTCGTAGAATATGTAGGAACCAATATGAGCATCCAGGTTCCGCTATTGGTTATTGACCAGAGACGTGTCTCGGTCATGTCTACATAGTTCTCGAACCCGTAGGGTCCGCACGCTTAAAGTTCTGTGACGATCGGTATTATGAGTTTTTGTATTTTGATGTACCGAAGTTAGTTCGGAGTCTCGGATATGATCACGGACATGACGAGGAGTCTCGAAATGGTCGAGATGTAAAGATTGATATATTGGACGACTATGTTCGGACACCATAAGTGTTTCGGGAGGTTTCAGACATATATCGGAGTACCGGGGGGTTACCGAAACCCCCCGGGGAGTATATTGGGCCTAATGGGCCTTAGTGGGAGAAGAGGAGGGGCGGCTAGGGCAGCCGCGTGCCCCCTCCCCCTCTAGTCTGAATTGGACAAGGAGGGGGCGCCCCCTTTCCTTCTCTCCTTCTCTCCCTTCCTTCTCCTCTCCTACTCCTACTTGGAAGGGGGGAGTCCTACTCCCAGTGGGAGTAGGACTCCTCATGGGGCGCGCCATAGGAGGCCGGCCCCTCCCCCTCCTCCACTCCTTTATATACGTGGAGGGGGGCACCCCTTGGAGACAAAAACAATTGATCATTGATCTCTTAGCCGTGTGCGGTGCCCCCTCCACCATAATCCACCTCGGTCATATTGTAGCAGTGCTCAGGTGAAGCCCTGCGTCGGTAGCTTCATCAACACCATCACCACACCGTCGTGCTGATGAAGCTCTTCCCCAAAGCTCTACTGGATCGTGAGTTCGCGGGATGTCACCGAGCTGAACGTGTGCTGAACGCGAAGGTGTCGTACGTTCGGTACTGAGGATCGGTTGACCGTGAAGACGTACGACTACATCAACCACATTGTTATAACGCTTCTGCTTACGGTCTACGAGGGTACGTAGATGGCACTCTCCCCTCTTGTTGCTATGCATCACCATGATCTTGCGTGTGCGTAGGAATTTTTTTGAAATTACTACGTTCCCCAACAGTGGCATCAGAGCCAGGTTTATGCGTAGATGTTATATGCACGAGTAGAACACAAGTGAGTTGTGGGCGATACAAGTCATACTGCTTACCATCATGTCATACTTTGGTTCGGCGGTATTGTTGGATGAAGCGGCCCGGACCGACATTACACGTACGCTTACGTGAGACTGGTTCTACTGGCGTGCTTTGCACACAGGTGGCTGGCGGTTGTCAGTTTCTCCAACTTTAGTTGAATCAAGTGTGAATACGCCCGGTTCTTGTTGAAGGTTAAAACAGCACTAACTTGACGAACTATCATTGTGGTTTTGATGCGTAGGTAAGAACTGTTCTTGCTCAGCCTGTAGCAGCCACGTAAAACTTGTAACAACAAAGTAGAGGATGTCTAACTTGTTTTTGCAGGGCATGTTGTGATATGATATGGTCAAGGCATGATGCTATATTTTATTGTATGAGATGATCATGTTTTGTAACGGAGTTATCGGCAACTGGCAGGAGCCATATGGTTGTCGCTTTATTGTATGAACTGCAATCGCCATGTAATTGCTTTACTTTATCACTAAGCGGTAGCGATAGTCATAGACACAATAGTTGGCGAGATGACAATGATGCTATGATGGAGATCAAGCTGTCGCACCGGTGACGATGGTGATCATGACGGTGCTTTGGAGATGGAGATCAAAGGCACAAGATGATGATGGCCATATCATATCACTTATATTGATTGCATATGATGTTTATCATTTATGCATCTTATTCTGCTTTGATTGACGGTAGCATTATAAGATGATCTCTCACTAAAAATTTCAAGGTACAAGTTTTCTCCCTAAGTATGCACCGTTGCAAAAGTTCGTCGTGCCGAGACACCACGTGATGATCGGTGTGATAAGCTCATCGTTCTTATACAATGGGTGCAAGCCAGTTTTGCACACGCAGAATACTCGGGTTAAACTTGACGAGCCTAGCATATACAGATATGGCCTTGGAACACTGAGACCGAAAGGTCGAGCGTGAATCATATAGTAGATATGATCAACATAGTGATGTTCACCATTGAAAACTACTCCATTTCACATGATGATCGGTTATGGTTTAGTTGATTTGGATCATGTGATCACTTAGATGATTGGAGGGATATCTATCTAAGTGGGAGTTCTTAAGTAATATGATTAATTGAACTTAAATTTATCATGAACTTAGTACCTGATAGTATTTTGCTTGTCTGTGTTGTTGTACATAGATGCCCCGTGTTGTTGTTCCGTTGAATTTTAATGCGTTCCTTGAGAAAGCAAAGTTGAAAGATGATGGTAGCAATCACACGGACTGGGTCCGTAACTTGAGGATTATCCTCATTGCTACATAGAAGAATTACATCCTGGAAGCACCGCTGGGTGCCAGGCCTGCTACAGATGCTACTGATGACGTTAAGAACGTCTGGCAGAGCAAAGTTGATGACTACTCGATAGTTTAGTGTGCCATGCTTTACGGCTTAGAACTGGAACTTCAACGACGTTTTGAACGTCATGGAGCATATGAGATGTTCCAGGAGTTGAAGTTAATATTTCAAGCAAATGCCCGGATTGAGAGATATGAAGTCTCCAATAAGTTCTACAGCTGCAAGATGGAGGAGAATAGTTCTGTCAGTGAACATATACTCAGAATGTCTGGGTACTGCAATCACTTGATTCAACTGGGAGTTAATCTTCCGGATCATAGTGTCATTGATAGAATTCTTCAATCACTGCCACCAAGCTACAAGAGCTTCGTGATGAACTATAATATGCAAGGGATGGATAAGACAATCCCAAGCTCTTCGCAATGCTAAAGGCTGCGGAGGTAGAAATCAAGAAGGAGCATCAAGTGTTGATGGTCAACAAGACCACCAGTTTCAAGAAAAAAGGTGAAGGGAAGAAGAAGTGGAACTTCAAAAAGAACGGCAAACAAGTTGCTGCTCAAGAGAAGAAACCCAAGTCTGGACCTAAGCCTGAGACTGAGTGCTTCTACTGCAAACAGACTGGTCACTTGAAGCGGAACTGCCCCAAGTATTTGGCGGATAAGAAGGATGGCAAGGTGAACAAAGGTATATGTGATATACATGTTATTGATATGTACCTTACTAGAGCTCGTAGTAGCACCTGGGTATTTGATACTGGTTTTGTTGCTAATATTTGCAACTCGAAATAGGGACTACAGATTGAGCAAAGATTAGCTAAGGACGAGGTGACGATGCGTGTGGGAAATGGTTCCAAAGTCGGTGTGATCGCCGTCGGCACGCTACCTCCACATCTACCTTCAGGATTAATTTTAGACATGAATAATTGTTATTTGGTGCCAGCGTTAAGCATGAACATTATATCTGGATCTTGTTTGATGCAAGACGGTTATTCATTTAAATCTGAGAATAATGGTTGTTCTATTTATATGAGTAATATCTTTTATGGTCATGCACCCTTGAAGAGTGGTCTATTTGTGTTGAATCTCGATAGTAGTAATACACATATTCATAATGTTGAAGCCAAAAGATGCAGAGTTGATAATGATAGTGCAACTTATTTGTGGCACTGGCGTTTAGGTCATATTGGTGTAAAGCGCATGAAGAAACTTGCTACCTCTTGAGCACTGCGTTGGTTTTCCCCGAAGAGGAAGGGATGATGCAGCAAAGTAGCGTAAGTATTTCCCTCAGTTTTTCAGAACCAAGGTATCAATCCAGTAGGAGGCTACACACGAGTCCCTCGTACCTGCACAAAACAAATAAATCCTCGCAACCAACGCAAATAGGGGTTGTCAATCCCTATAAGGCCACTTACGAGAGTGAGATCTGATAGATATGATAAGATAATATTTTTGGTATTTTTATGATAAAGATGCAAAGTAAAATTAAGGCAAAGTAAATAGCAAAGGAAATAACTAAGTAGTAGGAGATCAATATGATAAAGATAGACCCGGGGGCCATAGGTTTCACTAGTGGCTTCTCTTGAGAGCATAAGTATTCTACGGTGGGTGAACAAATTACTGTTGAGCAATTGACAGAATTGAGCATAGTTATGAGAATATCTAGGTATGATCATGTATATAGGCATCACGTCCGAGACAAGTAGACCGACTCCTGCCTGCATCTACTACTATTACTGCACTCATCGACCGCTATCCAGCATGCATCTAGAGTATTAAGTTAAAAACAGAGTAACGCCTTAAGCAAGATGACATGATGTAGAGGGATAGACTCATGCAATATGAAGAAAACCCCATCTTGTTATCCTCGATGGCAACAATACAATACGTGCCTTGCTGCCCCTACTGTCACTGGGAAAGGACACCGCAAGATTGAACCCAAAGCTAAGCACTTCTCCCATTGCAAGAAAGATCAATCTAGTAGGCCAAACCAAACTGATAATTCGAAGAGACTTGCAAAGATAACTAATCATACATAAAAGAATTCAGAGAAGATTCAAATATTATTCATAGATAGACTTGATCATAAACCCAAAATTCATCGGTCTCAACAAACACATCGCAAAAAGAAGATTACATCGAATAGTTCTCCACAAGAGAGGGGGAGAACATCGTATTGAGATCCAAAAAGAGAGAAGAAGCCATCTAGCTACTAACTATGGACCCGTAGGTTTGAGGTAAACTACTCACACTTCATCGGAGAGGCTACGGTGTTCATGTAGAAGCCCTCTGTGACCGATGCCCCCTCCTGCGGAGCTCCGGAACAGGCCCCAAGATGGGATCTCGTGGATACAGAAAGTTGCGGCGGTGGAATTAGGTTTTGGGCTCCGTATCTGATCGTTTGGGGGTACGTAAGTATATATAGGAGGAAGGAGTACGTCAGTGGAGCAACAGGGGGCCCACGAGGGTGGAGGGCGTGTCTGGGAGGGGGGGGGGGGGGGTAGGCGCGCCCCTACCTCATGGCCTCCTCTTTTCTTTCTTGACGTAGGGTCCAAGTCTCCCTAGTCTTGTTCGTTGACAAAATCACGTTCCTGAAGGTTTCATTTCGTTTGGACTCCGTTTGATATTCCTTTTCTTCGAAACCCTAAAAGAGGCAAAAACAGCAATTCTGGGCTGGGCTTCGGTTAATAGGTTAGTCCCAAAAATAATATAAAAGTGGATAATAAAGCCCAATAATGTCCAAAACAGTAGATAATATAGCATGGAGGAATAAAAAATTATAGATACGTTGGAGACGTATCAAGCATCCCCAAGCTTAATTCCTGCTCGTCCTTGAGTAGGTAAATGATAAAAACAGAATTTTTGATGCGGAGTGCTACTTGGCATAATTTTAATGTAATTCTTATTAATTGTGGTATGAATATTCAGATTCGAAAGATTCAAGACAAAAGTTCATATTGACATAAAAATAATAATACTTCAAACATACTAACAAAGCAGTTATGTCTTCTCAAAATAACATGGCTAAAGAAAGTTATCCCTACAAAATCATATAGTCTGGCTATGCTCTATCTTCAACACACAAAATATTTAAATCATGCACAACCCCGATGACAAGCCAATCAATTGTTTCATACTTTTGACATTCTCAAAACTTTTTCAATCTTCACGCAATACATGAGCGTGAGCCATGGATATAGCACTATAGGTGGAATAGAGTGGTGGTTGTGGAGAAGAAAAAAAAGGAGAAGACAGTCTCACATCAACTAGGCGTATCAACGGGCTATGGAGATGCCCATCAATAGATATCAATGTGAGTGAGTAGGGATTGTCATGCAACGGATGCACTAGAGCTATAAGTATATGAAAGCTCAAAAAGAAACTAAGTGGGTGTGCATTCAACTTGCTTGCTCATGAAGGCCTAGGAGAATTTGAGGAAGCCCATCATTGGAATATACAAGTCAAGTTCTATAATGAAAGATTCCCACTAGTATATGAAAGTGATAACATGGGAGACTCTCTACTATGAAGATCATGGTGCTACTTTGAAGCACAAGTGTGGTAAAAGGATAGTAGCATTGTCCCTTCTCTCTTTTTCTCTCATTTTTTATTTGGGCCTTCTCTTTTTTTTATGGCCTCTTTTCTCTTTTTTTTATTTTCGTCCCGAGTCTCATTCCGACTTGTGGGGGAATCATAATCTCCATCATCCTTTCCTCACTGGGACAATGCTCTAATAATGATGATCATCACACTTTTATTTTTCTTACAACTCAAGAATTACAACTCGATACTTAGAATAAAATATGACTCTATATGAATGCCTCCGGCGGTGTACCAGGTTATGCAATGAATCAAGAGTGACACGTATGAGAATTATGAATGGTGGCTTTGCCACAAATACGATGTCAACTACATGATCATGCTAAGCAATATGACAATGATGGAGTGTGTCATAATAAACGGAACGGTGAAAAGTTGCATGACAATATATCTCGGAATGGCTATGGAAATGCCATAATAGGTAGGTATGGTGGTTGTTTTGAGGAAGGTATATGGTGGGTGTATGATACCGGCGAAAGGTGCGCAGTATTAGAGAGGCTAGCAAAGGTGGAAGGGTGAGAAAAGTGCGTATAATCCATGGACTCAACATTAGTCATAAAGAACTCATATACTTATTGCAAAAATCTACAAGTTATCAAAGCAAAGTATTACGCGCATACTCCTAGGGGGATAGATTGGTAGGAAAAGACCATCGCTCGTCCCCGACCGCCACTCATAAGGAAGACAATCAATAAATAAATCATGCTCCGACTTTATCACATAACGGTTCACCATACGTGCATGCTACGGGAATCACAAACTTCAACACAAGTATTTCTCAAATTCACAACTACTCAACTAGCACAACTTTAATATCACCATCTTTATATCTCAAAACAATTATCAAGTATCAAACTTATCATAGTATTCAACACACTTATAAGAAAGTTTTATTATTAATCTTGTATACCAAGCATATTAGGATTTTAAGCAAATTACCATGCTATTAAGACTCTCAAAATAATCTAAGTGAAGCATGAGAAATCAATAGTTTCTACAAAACAAATCCACCACCGTGCTCTAAAAGATATAAGTGAAGTACTAGAGCAAAATTATATAACTCAAAAGATATAAGCGAAGCACATAGAGTATTCTAACAAATTCCAAATCATGTATGGCTCTCTCAAAAGGTGTGTACAGCAAGTACGATTGTGGGAAACTAACAAATAAAGACTCAAATCATACAAGACGCTCCAAGTAAAACACATATCATGTGGCGAATAAAAATATAGCTCCAAGTAAAGTTACCGATAGAAGTAGACGAAAGAGGGGATGCCTTCCGAGGCATCCCCAAGCTTTGGCTTTTAGGTGTCCTTAGATTATCTTGGGGGTTCCATGGGCATCCCTAAGCTTAGGCTCTTGCCACTCCTTGTTCATAATCCATCAAATCTTTACCCAAAACTTGAAAACTTCACAACACAAAACTTAAAGTAGAAAATCTCGTGAGCTCCGTTAGCGAAAGAAAATAAAAGACCACTTCAAGGTACTGTAATGAACTCATTCTTTATTTATATTGGTGTTATACCTACTGTATTCCAACTTCTCTATGGTTTATAAACTATTTTACTATCCATAGATTCATCAAAATAAGCGAACAACACACGAAAAACAGAATCTGTCAAAAACAGAACAGTCTGTAATAATCTGTAGCTAGCGCAAGATCTGGAACCCCAAAAATTCTAAAATAAATTTCTTGACGTGAGGAATTTATCTATTAATCATCTTAAAAAAGAATTAACTAAATATCAATTTTCAAATAAAAATGGCAGTAGTTCTCGTGAGCTCTAAAGTTTCTGTTTTTTTACAGCAAGTGTAACAAGACTTTCCCCAAGTCTTGCCAATGGTTCTACTTGGCACAAACACTAATTAAACACAAAAAACACAACGAAAATAGAGTCTAGATGAATTATTTATTACTAAACAGGAGAAAAAAGCAAGGAATAAAAATAAAATTGGGTTGCCTCCCAACAAGCGGTATCGTTTAACGCCCCTAGCTAGGCATAACAATCAAGAATAGATCTAGGTATTGCCATCTTTGGTAGGCAATTCTTCAATGAGGCATCTACCATCTTTAGGAATTTCTTTCTTTTTATTAATTATCAAACTTTTAGGCACAAGATCGAAAAATTCATTTGTAACAAATGGTTCCTTAATGATAGCAAAAAGATTGGGATGAATACTTATAGATTTGAGATCCGCATTTTCCTTACTAGAGGATTCACCCTTATTTTTAGGAACATACATAAGCTTGGCAACTTTAGTGGAAGGACTTGGAGTATTCTTTACGGAAGAAAAAGCGGTTCCCAAGTTGGTAATAATATTCTCAAGTTTATCGATCCTAACGGAATCGTGATTTATTTTCTCATTAACTATGGGTTCCTTTTCTTTAATATCTTTCAAAGTAACTCCTACTTTAGATCCGTATTGAGAGATTCGGCTGTGGATCTTTTTATCCAAATTTTCAAATAACTCTACGGTAGCAACCTTATTTTCAATAATTTCAAGCCTTTGCATTACATGCTCCAAAGTTAATATAGTTCCATTAACCAAGAGAGGGGGTGAGCCAAATAAATCTAACATAGCATTATAAGAATCAAAAGTATGGCTACCCTAAAAGTTCCCTCCAGTAATAGTATCAAGAACATAATGGTGCCAAGGAGTAATGCCTACATAAAAATTGCGAAGAAGAACGAAAGTAGATTGCTTCCTAGTGGATCTATTTTGAGCATTGCAAATTCTATACCAAGCATCTTTTAGATTTTCTCCCTCCCTTTGCTTAAAATTTAGAATTTCATTCTCGGGAGACAACGGAGAAGATAAGGGACTAGCCATAACGACAAGCAAACAAACTAACACACAAGCAAACAGAAAGCAAGCGGGCAAAAGGAGGCAAATAGAGAGGGAGGATAGAGAGAGAGAGGGCGAATAAAATTGCAACGGTGAAGTGGTGGAGAGGAAAACGAGAGGCAAATGGCAAATAATGTAATGCGGGACATAAGGGTATGTGATGGGTACTTGGTATGTTGACTTTTGCGTAGACCTCCCCGGCAACGGCGCTAGAAATCCTTCTTGCTACCTCTTGAGCACTCCATTGGTTTTCCCCAAAGAGGAAGGGATGATGCAGCAAAGTAGCGTAAGTATTTCCCTCAGATTTTGAGAACCAAGGTATCAATCCAGTAGGAGGCTATGCGCGAGTCCCTCGTACCTGCGCAAAACAAATAAATCCTCGCAACCAACGCAAATAGGGGTTGTCAATCCCTATAAGGCCACTTACGAGAGTGAGATCTGACAGATATGATAAGATAATATTTTTGGTATTTTTATGATAAAGATGCAAAGTAAAATAAAGGCAAAGGAAATAGCAAATGATATAACTAAGTAGTAGGAGATCAATATGATAAAGATAGACCTCGGGGCCATAGGTTTCACTAGTGGCTTCTCTCGAGAGCATAAGTATTCTACGGTGGGTGAACAAATTACTGTTGAGCAATTGACAGAATTGAGCATAGTTACAAGAATATCTAGGTATGATCATGTATATAGGCATCACGTCCGAGACAAGTAGACCGACTCCTGCCTGCATCTACTACTATTACTCCACTCATCGACCGCTATCCAGCATGCATCTAGAGTATTAAGTTAAAAATAGAGTAACGCCTTAAGCAAGACGACATGATGTAAAGGGATAGACTCATGCAATATGAAGAAAACCCATCTTGTTACCCTCGATGGCAACAATACAATACGTGCCTTGCTGCCCCTACTGTCACTGGGAAAGGACACCGCAAGATTGAACCGAAAGCTAAGCACTTCTCCCATTGCAAGAAAGATCAATCTAGTAGGCCAAACCAAACTGATAATTCGAAGAGACTTGCAAAGATAACCAATCATACATAAAAGAATTCAGAGAAGATTCAAATATTTTTCATAGATAAACTTGATCATAAACCCACAATTCATCGGTCTCAACAAACACACCGCAAAAAGAAGATCACATCGAATAGTTCTCCACAAGAGAGGGGGAGAATATTGTATTGAGATCCAAAAAGAGAGAAGAAGCCATCTAGCTACTAACTATGGACCCGTAGGTCTGAGGTAAACTACTCACACTTCATCGGAGAGGCTATGGTGTTGATGTAGAAGCCCTCCGTGATCGATGCCCCCTCCGGTGGAGCTCTGGAACATGCCCCAAGATGGGATCTCGTGCATACAGAAAGCTGCGGAGGTGGAATTAGGTTTTTGGCTCTGTATCTGATCATTTGGGGGTACGTAGGTATATATAGGAGGAAGGAGTACGTCGGTGGAGCAACGGGGGGCCCACAAGGGTGGAGGGCGCGCTTGGGGGGGGGGGGGGGGGTAGGCGCGCCCCCTACCTCGTGGCCTCATCTTTTCTTTCTTGACTTAGGGTCCAAGTCTCCCTGGTCTTGTTCGTTGAGAAAATCACGTTCCCGAAGGTTTCATTTCGTTTGGACTCCGTTTGATATTCCTTTTCTTCGAAACCCTAAAACAGGCAAAAAAAAACAATTCTAGGTCGGGCCTCGGTTAATAGGTTAATCCCAAAAATAATATAAAAGTGGATAATAAAGCCCAATAATGTCCAAAACAGTAGATAATATAGCATGGAGAAATAAAAAATTATAGATACGTTGGAGACGTATCAAAACTCCATACTGATGGACTTCTGGAATCACTTGATTATGAATCACTTGGTACTTGCGAACCATGCCTCATGGGCAAGATGACTAAAACGCCGTTCTTCGAAACAATGGAGCCATCAACAGATTTACTGGAAATCATACATACTGATGTATGTGGTCCAATGAATATTGAGGCTCGCGACGGGTATCGTTATTTTCTCACCTTCACAGATGATTTGAGCAGATATGGGTATATCTGCTTAATGAAACATAAATCTGAAACATTTGAAAAGTTCAAAGAATTTCAGAGTGAAGTGGAAAATCATCGTAACAAGAAAATAAAGTTTCTACGATCTGATCGTGGTTGAGAATATTTGAGTTACGAGTTTAGTCTACATTTGAAACAATGCGGAATAGTTTCGTAACTCACGCCATCCGGAACACCACAATGTAATGGTGTGTCCGAACGTCGTAATCGTACTTTACTAGATATGGTGCGATCTATGATGTCTCTTACTGATTTACTGCTATCGTTTTGGGGTTATGCTTTAGAGACGGCTGCATTCACGTTAAATAGGGCACCATCGAAATTCATTGAGACGACGCCTTATGAACAGTGATTTGGCAAGAAACCAAAGTTGTCATTTCTTAAAGTTTGGGGTTGCGATACTTATGTGAAAAAACTTCAACCTGATAAGCTCGAACCCAAATCGGAGAAATGTGTCTTCATATGATACACAAAGGAAACTATTGGGTACACCTTCTATCACAGATCTGAAGGCAAGACATTTGTTGCTAAGAATGGATCCTTTCTAGAGAAGGAGTTTCTCTCGAAAGAAGTGAGTGGGAGGAAAGTAGAACTTGATAAGGTAACTGTACCTGCTCCCTTATTAGAAAGTAGTTCATCACAGAAACTGGTTCTTGTGACACCTACACCAATTAGTGAGGAAGCTAATGATGATGATCATGAAACTTCAGATCAAGTTACTACCGAACCTCGTAGGTCAACCAGACTAAGATCCGCACTAGAGTGGTACGGTAATCCTGTTCTGGAAGTCATGTTACTTGACCATGGTGAACCTATGAACTATGAAGAAGCGATGGTGAGCCCAGATTCTGCAAAATGGCTTGAGGCCATGAAATCTGAGATGGGATCCATGTATGAGAACAAAGTGTGGACTTTGGTTGACTTGCCCGATGATCGGCAAGCTATCGAGAATAAATGGATCATCAAGAAGAAGACTGACGTTGACGGTAATGTTACTATCTACAAAGCTCGACTTGTTGCGAAAGGTTTTTGACAAGTTCAAGGGGCTGACTACGATGAGACTTTCTCCCCCGTAGCGATTCTTAAGTCTTTCCAAATCATGTTAGCAATTTCCGCATTTTATGATTATGAAATTTGGCAAATGGATGTCAAAACTGCATTCCTGAATGGATTTCTGGAAGAAGAGTTGTATATGATGCAACCAGAAGGTTTTGTCGATCCAAAGGGTGCTAATAAAGTGTGCAAGCTCTAGCGATCCATTTATATACTGGTGCAAGCCTCTCGGAATTGGAATAAACGTTTTGATAATGTGATCAAAGCATATGGTTTTATACAGACTTTTGGAGAAGCCTGTATTTACAAGAAAGTGAGTGGGAGCTCTATAGCATTTCTAATATTATATGTGGATGACATATTGTTGATTGGAAATGATATAGAATTTCTGGATAGCATAAAAGGATACTTGAAAAAGAGTTTTTCAATGAAAGACCTCGGAGAAGCTGCTTGTATATTGGGTATCAAGATCTATAGAGATAGATCAAGACGCTTAATTGCACTTTCACAAAGCAGATACCTTGATAAAGTTTTGAAGAAGTTCCAAATGGATCAAGCAAAGAAAGGGTTCTTGCCTGTGTTATAAGGTGTGAAGTTGAGTAAGACTCAATGCCCGACCACTGCAGAAGATAGAGAGAAAATGAAAAGTGTTCCCTATGCTTCAGCCATAGGCTCAATCATGTATGCAATGTCGTGTACCAGACCTGATGTGTGCCTTGCTATTAGTTTAGCAGGGAGGTACCAAAGTAATCCAGGAGTGGATCACTCGACAGCGGTCAAGAACATCCTGAAATACCTGAAAACGACTAAGGATATGTTTCTCGTTTATGGAGGTGACACAGAGCTCGTCATAAATGGTTACCTCGATGCAAGCTTTGACACTGATCCAGACGATTCTAAATCGCAAACCGGATACGTGTTTATATTGAACGGTCGAGCCATTAGTTGGAGCAGTTCTAAACAAAGCATCATGGCGGGATCTACGTGTGAAGCGGAGTACATAGCTGCTTCGGAAGCAGCAAATGAAGGAGTCTAGATGAAGTAGTTTATATCCGATCTAGGTGTCATACCTAGTGCATCGGGTCCAATGAAAATCTTTTGTGAGAATGCCGGTGCAATTGCGTTGGCAAAGGAATCCAGATTTCACAAGAGAACCAAGCACATCAAGAGACCCTTCAATTCCATCCGGGATCAAGCCCAGGTGGGAGTGATACGTCTCCAACGTATCTGTAATTTTTGATTGTTCCATGCTATTATATTATCAACCTTGGATGTTTTATATGCATTTATATGCTATTTTATATGATTTTTGGGACTAACCTACTAACCTAGAGCCCAGTGCCAGTTTCTGTTTTTTTTTCTTGTTTTAGAGTATCGCAGAAAAGGAAAATCAAACGGAGTCCAATTGACCTGGAACTTCACGGAACTTACTTTTGGACCAGAAGAAGCCCACGGAGTATCGGAGTTGGACCAGGAGAGTCCCGCGCTGCCCACGAGGGTGGGGGGGCACGCCCACCCCCCTGGGCGCGCCCCCCTGCCTCGTGGACAGCCCGGAGGTCCACCGACATACTTCTTCCTCCCATATATACCCATATACCCTAAAAACTTCGGGGAGCACAATAGTTCGGGAGTTCTGCCGCCAGAAGCCTCCATAGCCACCGAAACCCAATCTAGACCCGTTTCGGCACCCTGCCGAAGGGGGAATCCCTCTCCAGTGGCCATCTTCATCATCCTGGTGCTCTCCATGACGAGGAGGGAGTAGTTGTCCCTCGGGGCTGAGGGTATGTACCAGTAGCTATGTGTTTGATCTCTCTCTCTCTCTCTCTCTCTCTCTCTCTCTCTTGTTTTCTTGAGGTGGTACGATCTTGATGTATCGCGAGCTTTGCTATTATAGTTGGATCTTATATTGTTTCTCCCCCTCTAATCTCTTGTAATGGATTGAGTTTTCCCTTTGAAGCTATCTTATCAGATTGAGTCTTTAAGGACTTGAGAACACTTGATGTATGTCTTGCATGGGATAACCGTGGTGACAATGGGTTATTCTATTGATTCACTTGATGTACGTTTTGGTGATCAACTTGCGGGTTCCGCCCATGAACCTATGCATAGGGGTTGGCACACGTTTTCGTCTTGACTCTCTGGTAGAAACTTTGGGGAGGTTCTATGTGTTGGTTTAATAGATGACTCTTTGTTATCTGGTTGCAGGGTTGCTTGAGAGAGACCATCTTCATCCTACACCTCCCACGGATTGATAAACCTTAGGTCACCCACTTGAGGGAAATTTGCTACTGTCCTACAAACCTCTACACTTGGAGGCCCAACAATGTCTACAAGAAGAAGGTTGTGTAGTAGACATCAAGCTCTTTTCTAGCGTCGTTGCCGGGGAGGTTAGCGCTTGAAGGTATATCTTTAGATCTTGCAATCGAATCTTTTTGTTTCTTGTTTTATCACTAGTTTAGTTTATAAAATAAACTACAAAAAATGGAATTGAGTTTTCCTCATACGCTTCATCTTTTTAATATCTTTCGTAAGTATGATGGAAAGGAAAATTGTGCCAAAGTGTTAGAAGAAGAATGCATTAGAATGTTTGGCACTAAATATTTGAATGATGAGCATGATTGCAATGTTGTTAGTATGAATTCCTTGAATATCCATGATGCTAATGATATGCAAAGCCACAAGCTTGGGGAAGCTATGTTTGATGAAGATGATATTTTTTGTCCCCCAAGTTTTGATGAGAAAATTTATTATGATGAAAGCATGCCTCCTATTTATGATGATTATATTGTTGAAAGTGGATTTGAAGAGCTCATGACTTTATTTTGTGATGAATCCACTATTTCGGAAGAGGTTCCAATTGATTGTGAGAACAAAGTTGCTATCTATGATGATTATTGTGATGACTTGTATGCTATCAAGAATAATGATAACCATGAAACTTGTCACCATGATTTTAGTTTTCAATTGGATTATGCCTGACATGATAATTATTTTGTTGAGTTTGCTCCCACTACTGTTCATGAGAAGAAATTTGCTTATGTGGAGAGTAATAAAAATTCTATGCTTGTAGATCATGAAAAGAATGCTTTATGTGATAGTTATATTGTTGAATTCAATCATGATTCTACTGAACATTATTATGAGGGAGGGATATATGCTTGTAGTAATTGCAATAATATCAAGTTTCCTCTATATGTGCTTAAAATTTTGAAGTTATGCTTGTTTTACCTTCCTATGCAAGTTGATTATTGTTCCCACAAGTTATTTGCTCACAAAACCCCTATGCATAGGAAGTGGGTTAGACTTAAATGTGCTAGTTATATTATTCTTGATGCTCTCTTTGTGTCAATTCTTATCCTTTATGTGAGCATCATTGAAATCATCATGCCTAGCTAGGGGCGTTAAACGATAATGCTTGTTGGGAGGCAACCCAATTTTATTTTTATTCCTTGCTTTTGATCCTGTTTATTAATAAATAATTTATCTATCCTATGTTATGATTGATTTTTTTATGTTTTAATTAGTGTTTGTGCCAAGTAGAACCGTTGGGAAGACTTGGGGAAAGTCTTGTTGATCTTGCTGTAAAAAACAGAAACTTGAGCTCTCACGAGAATTACTGCCATTTTTTATTGGAAGGTGCTATTTAGTTAATTCTTTTTAAAGATGATTAATAGATAAATTACTCACGTCCAGAAATTTATTTGAGAACTTTTGGAGTTCCAGAAGTTTGCGTTAGTCACAGATTACTACAGACTGTTCTGTTTTTGACAGATTCTGTTTTTCATGTGTTGTTTACTTATTTTAATGAATCTATGGCTAGTAAAAGAGTTTATAAACCATAAAGAAGTTGGAATACAGTAGGTTTAACACCAATATAAATAAAGAATGAGTTCATTACAGTACTTTGAAGTGGTGTTTTTTTTCCGCTAACGGAGCTTACGAGTTTTCTGTTAAGTTTTGTGTTGTGAAGTTTTCAAGTTTTGGGTAAAGATTCGATGGACTATGGAATAAGGAGTGGCAAGAGCCTAATCTTGGGGATTACCAAGGCACCCCAAGGTAATATTCAAGGAAAACCAATAGCCTAAGCTTGGGGATTCCCCGGAAGGCATCCCCTCTTTCGTCTTCGTTCATCGGTAACTTTACTTGAAGCTATATTTTTATTCGCCACATGATATGTGTTTTGCTTGGAGCGTCAATTTATTTTATTTTGTTTTGCTTGCTGTTTGAATAAAATACCAAGATCTGAAATTATTAAATGTTAGAGAGTCTTCATATAGTTGCATAATCATTCGACTACTCATTGATCTTCACTTATATCTTTCAGAGTAGTTTGTCATTTGCTCTAGTGCTTCACTTATATCCTTTTAGAGAACGGTGGTGGTTTTATTTTATAGAAATAGATGAACTCTCATGCCTCACTTATATTATTTTGAGAGTCCTAAATAGCATGGTAATTTTCTTTGGTTATGAAATTAGTCCTAATATGATGGACATCCAAGAGGGATATAATAAAAACTTTCATATAAGTGCATTGAATACTAAGAGAAGTTTGATACTTGATGATTATTTTGAGATATGGAGATAGTGATATCAAAGTTGTACTAGTTGGGTAGTTGTGAATTTGAGGAATACTTGTGTTGAAGTTTGCAAGTCCCTTAGCATGCACGTATGGTAAACGTTGTGTAACAAATTTGAAACATGAGGTGTTATTTGATTGTCTTCCTTATGAGTGGCGGTCGGGGACGAGCGATGGTCTTTTCCTACCAATCTATCCCCCTAGGAGCATGCGCATAGTGCTTGGTTTTTGATGACTTGTAGATTTTTGCAATAAGTATGTGAGTTATTTATGACTAATGTTGAGTCCATGGATTATACGCACTCTCACCTTTCCATCATTGCTAGCCTCTTCGGTACCGTGCACTGCCCTTTCTCACATTGAGAGTTGGTGCAAACTTCGCCAGTGCATCCAAACCCCGTGATATGATACGCTCTGTCACACATAAACCTCCTTATATCTTACTCAAAACAGCCACAATACCTACCTATTATGGCATTTCCATAGCCATTCCAAGATATATTGCCATGCAACTTTCCACCGTTCCGTTTATTATGACACGCATCATCATTGTCATATCGCTTTGCATGATCATGTAGTTGACATCGTATTTGTGGCAAAGCCACCATTCATAAATTTTCATACATGTCACTCTTGATTCAACGCAATCCCGGTATAACGCCGGATAAATTCATATAGAGTCATATCTTGTTCTAGTTTCGAGTTGTAATATTTGAGTTGTAAATAAATAGAAGTGTGATGATCATCATTAATAGAGCATTGTCCCAAAAAAAGGAGAAAGTCCAAAAAAAGGGAAAGGCCAAATAAAAATACGGGAAAGGACAAATAAAAAAAAGGAAAGGTCAAATAAAAAAAATACAAAAGGGACAATGCTACTATCCTTTTTTCCACACTTGTGCTTCAAAGTAGCACCATGATCTTCATGATAGAGAGTCTCTTGTTTTGTCACTTTCATATACTAGTGGGAATTTTTCATTATAGAACTTGGCTTGTATATTCCAACGATGAGCTTCCTCAAATGCCCTAGGTCCTCATGAGAAAGCAAGTTGGATGCACACCCACTTAGTTTCTTTTGTTGAGCTTTCATACATTTATAGCTCTAGTGCATCCGTTGCATGGCAATCCCTACTCCTTGCATTGACATCAATTGATGGGCATATCCCTAGCCCATTGATTAGCCGCGTCGATGTGAGACTTTCTCCTTTTTGTCTTCTCCACATAACCCCCTCATTATATTCTATTCCACCCATAGTGCTATATCCATGGCTCACGGTCATGTATTGCGTGAAAGTTGAAAAAAGTTTGAGATTACTAAAGTATGAAACAATTGCTTGGCTTGTCATCGGGGTTGTGCATGATGAGAGCATTCTTGTGTGACAAAAATGGAGCATGACCAAACTATATGATTTTGTAGGGATGAACTTTCTTTGGCCATGTTATTTTGAGAGGACGTGATTGCTTAGTTAGTATGCTTGAAGTATTATTATTTTTATGTCAATATTAAACTTTTGTCTTGAATCTTATGGATCTGAAAATTCATGCCAAAATGAAGAGAATTACTTGGAGAAATATGATAGGTAGCATTCCACATCAAAAATTCTGTTTTTATCATTTACCTACTCGAGGACGAGCAGGAATTAAGCTTGGGGGTGCTGATACGTCTCCAACATATCTATAATTTTTGATTCCATGCTATTATATTATCAACCTTGGATGTTTTATATGCATTATATGCTATTTTCTATGATTTTTGGGACTAACCTATTAACCTAGAGCCCAGTGCCAGTTTCTGTTTTTTTTCTTATTTTAGAGTATCGCAGAAAAGGAAAATCAAACGGAGTCCAATTGACATGAAACTTCACGGAACTTATTTTTGGACCAGAAGAAGCCCACGGAGTATCGGAGTTGGACCAGGAGAGTCCCGGGTTGCCCACGAGGGTGGGGGCGCGCCCCCCTGCCTCGTGGACAGCCCGGAGGTCCACCGACATACTTCTTCCTCCCATATATACCCATATACCCTAAAAACTTCAGGGAGCACAATAGATTGGGAGTTCCGCCGCCAGAAGCCTCCGTAGCCACCGAAAACCAATCTAGACCCGTTCCGGCACCCTAATGGAGGGGGAATCCCTCTCCGGTGGCCATCTTCATCATCCCGGTGCTCTCCATGACGAGGAGGGAGTAGTTCTCCCTCGGGGCTGAGGGTATGTACCAGTAGCTATGTGTTTGATCTCTCTCTCTCTCTCATGTTCTTGAGGTGGTACGATCTTGATGTATCGCGAGCTGTGCTATTATAGTTGGATCTTATAATGCTTCTCCCCCTCTACTCTCTTGTAATGGATTGAGTTTTCCCTTTGAAGCTATCTTATCGGATTGAGTCTTTAAGGATTTGAGAACACTTGATGTATGTCTTGCGTGGGATAACCGTGGTGACAATGGGTTATTCTATTGATTCACTTGATGTATGTTTTGGTGATCAACTTGCGGGTTCCGCCCATGAACCTATGCATACGGGTTGGCACACGTTTTCGTCTTGACTCTCTGGTAGAAACTTTGGGGCACTCTTTGAGGTTCTATGTGTTGGTTGAATTGATGAATCTGAGATTGTGTGATGCATATCGTATAATCATACCCACGGATACTTGAGGTGACATTGGGGTATCTAGGTGACATTAGGGTTTTGGTTGATTTGTATCTTAAGGTGTTATTCTAGTACGAACTCTAGGGCTATTTCTGACACTTATAGGAATAGCCCAACGGATTGATTGGACAGAATAACTTTGAGGTGGTTTCGTACCCTACCATAATCTCTTGGTTTGTTCTCCGCTATTAGTGACTTTGGAGTGACTCTTTGTTGCATGTTGAGGGATAGTTATGTGATCCAATTATGTTATTATTGTTGAGAGGACTTGCACTAGTGAAAGTATGAACCCTAGGCCTTGTTTCAACGCATTGCAATACTGTTTGTGCTCACTTTTATTATTAGTTACCTTATTGTTTTTATATTTTCAGATTACAAAAACCTTTATCTACCATCCATATACCACTTGTATCACCATCTCTTCGCCAAACTAGTGCACCTATACAATTTACCATTGTATTGGGTGTGTTGGGGACACAAGAGACTCTTTGTTATTTGGTTGCAGGGTTGCTTGAGAGAGACCATCTTCATCCTACACCTCCCACAGATTGATAAACCTTAGGTCATCCACTTGAGGGAAATTTGCTACTATCCTACAAACCTCTGCACTTGGAGGCCCAACAACGTCTACAAGAAGAAGGTTGTGTAGTAGACATTAGGGAGACATAGAGATTTGCAAGATACATATGGATCTGAATGTTGCAGACCTGTTGACTAAGCCTCTTCCACGAGCAAAACATGATCAACATGAAGACTCCATGGGTGTTAGAATCATTACTGTGTAATCTAGATTGTTGACTCTAGTGCAAGTGGGAGACTGAAGGAAATATGCCCTAGAGGCAATAATAAAGTTATTATTTATTTCCTCATATCATGATAAATGTTTATTATTCATGCTAGAATTGTATTAACCGGAAACATAATACATGTGTGAATACATAGACAAACATAGTGTCACTAGTATGCCTCTACTTGACTAGCTCGTTGATCAAAGATGGTTAAGTTTCCTAGCCATAGACATGAGTTGTCATTTGATTAACGGGATCACATCATTAGGAGAATGATGTGATTGACATGACCCATTCTATTAGCTTAGCACTTGATAGGTTAGTTTACTGCTATTGCTTTCTTTATGACTTATACATGTTCCTATGACTATGAGATTATGCAACTCCCGATTACCAGAAGAACACTTTGTGTGCTACCAAACATCACAACATAACTGGGTGATTATAAAGGTGCTCTACAGGTGTCTCCGATGGTGTTCCCTGAGTTGGCATATATCGAGAATAGGATTTGTCACTCCAATTGTTGGAGAGGTATCTCTGGGAGTTAGTTACGGGATGATGCATTGAGGAACGAGTAAAGAGACTTGCTGGTAACGAGATTGAACTAGGTATTGAGATACCGACGATCGAATCTCGGGCAAGTAACATACCGATGACAAAGGGAACAACGTATGTTGTTATGCGGTTTGACCGATAATGATCTTCGTAGAATATGTAGGTACCAATATGAGCATCCAGGTTTCGCTATTGGTTATTGACCAGAGACATGTCTCGGTCATGTCTACATAGTTCTCTAACCCGTAGGGTCCGGACGCTTAAAGTTCTGTGACGATCGGTATTATGAGTTTTTGTATTTTGATGTACTGAAGGTAGTTCGGAGTCCCGGATATGATCACAGACATGACGAGGAGTCTCGAAATGGTCGACGCGTAAAGATCGATATATTGGACGAGTATGTTCGGACCTCGGAAGTGTTTTGGGAGGTTTCGGACATATACCGGAGTACTGAGGTTACCGGAACCCCCTGGGGAGTATATTGGGCCTAATGGGCCTTAGTGGGAGAAGAGGAGGGGCGGCCAGGGCAGCCGCGTGCCCCCTTCCCCTCTAGTCCGAATTGGACAAGGAGGGGGGGGGGGCGGCGCCCCCTTTCCTTCTCTCCTTCTCTCCCTTCCTTCTCCTCTCCTACTCCTACTTGGAAGGGGGAGTCCTACTCCTGGTGGGAGTAGGACTCCTCATGGGGCGCGCCATAGGAGGCCTCCCCCTCCCCATCCACTCCTTTATATACGGGGAGGGTGGCACCCCTTGGAGACAAAAACAATTGATCATTGATCTCTTAGCCGTGTGCGGTGCCCCCCTCCACCATAATCCACCTCGGTCATATAGTACCGATGCTTAGGCGAAGCCCTGCGTCAGTAGCTTCAACAACACCGTCACCACACCTTCGTGATGACGAGGCTCTTCCCCGAAGCTCTACTGGATCGTGAGTTCGCGGGACGTCACCGAGCTGAACGTGTGCTGAACGCGGAGGTGTCATACGTTCGGTACTAAGGATCGGTTGATCGTGAAGATGTACGACTACATCAACCACGTTGTTATAACGCTTCCGCTCATGGTCTACGAGGGTACGTACATGACACTCTCCCCTCTTGTTGCTATGCATCACCATGATGTTGCGTGTGCGTAGGAGTTTTCTTTGAAATTACTATGTTCCCCAACAATTGGATCAGTAAAGGATAATTATGTCGGATGGCATTCATCATGTAGCAGTTATAACCTAGAGGGACGCTCATCTAGCTCCAATTCATCAATGTAATGTAGGCATGTATTTCGTATATAGTCATACATGCTTATGGAAAAGAACTTCCATGACATCTTTTGTCCTACCCTCCCGTGGCAGCAGGGTCCATCGGGAAACTAAGGGATATTAAGGCCTCCTTTTAATAGAGAACCGGAACAAAGCATTAGCACTTCATGAATACATGAACTCCTCAAACTACGGTAATCACCGGAAAGAATCCCAATTATTTTCACCTTGGGGTATGCGGACCATAACACGTGAGGTGTCTACAACTTGCAAGATAGGATCAAGAGCTCACATATATTCATGAAAACATAATAGGTTCAGATCTGAAATCGGCACTCGGGCCCTAGTGACAAGCATTAAGATAGCAAAGTCATAGCAACATCAATCTTAGAACATAGTGGATACTAGACATCAAGCCCTAACAAAACTAACTTGATCACATGATAAATCTCATCCAATACATCACCGTCCAGCAAGCCTACGAAGGAATTACTCACTCCCGATGGTGAGCATCATGGAATTGGTGATGGAGCAATGTTGATTGATACGTCTCCAATGTATCTATAATTTTTGATTGTTCCATGCTATTATATTATCCATATTGGATGTTTTATATGCATTTATATGCTATTTTATATGATTTTTGGGACTAACCTATTCACCTAGAGCCCAGTGCCAGTTTCTGTTTTTCCTTGTTTTTGAGTTTTACAGAAAAGGAATACCAAACAGAGTCCAATTGACATGCCAATTTTTGATGATTTTTTATGGACCAAAAGAAGCCCCCGAAGTAAAAGAGTTGGGCGAGAAGAGTCCCGAGCCATCCACGAGGGTGCAGGGCGCGCCCTACCCCTGGGCTCGCCGCCCTTTCTCGTGGATGACTCGGAGACCCCCCTGACGTGAGACCGACGCCAAAAATTCCTATAAATACAGAAACCCCCGAAAAAAACTTAGATCGGGAGTTCCACCGCTGCAAGCCTCTATAGCCACCAAAAACCAATTGGGACCCTGTTCCGGCACCCTGCCGGAGGGGGGATCCATCACCGGTGCCCATCTTCATCATCTCGGCGCTCTCCATGACGAGGAGGGAGTAGTTCACCCTCGGGGCTGAGGGTATGTACCAGTAGCTATGTGTTTGATCTCTCTCTCTCTCTCTCTCTCTCGTGTTCTTGATATGGCACAACCTTGATGTACCGCGAGCTTTGCTATTATAGTTGGATCTTATGATGTTTCTCCCCCTCTATCTCCTTGTGATGAATTGAATTTTCCCTTTGAAGTTATCTTATCAGATTGAGTCTTTAAGGATTTGAGAACACTTGATGTGTGTCCTGATGTGCTTATCTGTGGTGACAATGGGATATTCACGTGATCCACTTGATGTATGTTTTGGTGATCAACTTGCGAGTTCTGTGACCTTGTGAACTTATGCATAGGGGTTGGCACACGTTTTCGTCTTGACTCTTCGGTAGAAACTTTGGGGCACTCTTTGAAGTTCTTTGTGTTGGTTGAATAGATGAATCTGAGATTGTGTGATGCATATCGTATTATCAAACCCGCAGACACTTAAGGTGACATTGGAGTATCTAGGTGACATTAGGGTTCTGGTTGATTTGTGTCTTAAGGTGTTATTTTACTATGAACTCTAGGGCTGTTTGTGACACTTATAGGAATAGCCTAATGGATTGATCGGAAAGAATAACTTTAAGGTGGTTTCGTACCCTACAATAATCTCTTTGTTTGTTCTCCGCTATTAGTGACTTTGGAGTGACTCTTTGTTGCTTGTTGAGGGATTGTTATATGATCTAATTATATTATCCTTGTTGAGAGAACTTGCACTAGTGAAAGTATGAACCCTAGGCCTTGTTTCAACGCATTGCAATACTGTTTGTGCTCACTTTTATCATTAGTTACCTTGTTGTTTTTATATTTTCAGATTACAAAAACCTATATCTACCATCCATATTGCACTTGTATCACCATCTCTTCGCCGAACTAGTGCACCTATACAATTTACCATTGTATTGGGTCTGTTGATGACACAAGAGGCTCTTTGCTATTTGGTTGCACGGTTGTTTGAGAGAGACCATCTTCATCCTATGCCTACCACGGATTGATAAACCTTAGGTCATCCACTTGAGGGAAATGTGCTACTGTCCTACAAACCTCTGCACTTGGAGGCCCAACAACATCTACAAGAAGAAGGTTGTGTAGTAGACATCAAGCTCTTTTCTGGCGCCGTTGACGGGGAGGCGAGTGCTTGAAGGTATATCTTTAGATCTTGCAATCAAATCTTTTTGTTTCTTGTTTTATCACTAGTTTAGTCTATAAAAGAAAACTACAAAAAATGGAATTGAGGTTGCCTCATATGCTTCATCTTTTTAATATCTTTCGTAAAAATAAGGATTCCGATAATTGTGCCAAAGTGTTAGAAGAAGAATGCATTAAAATGTTTGGCACTAAATCTTTGGATGATGAGCATGATTGCAATGTTGTTAGTATGAATTCTTTGAATATCCATGATGCTAATTATGTGCAAAGCCACAAGCTTGGGGATGCTATGTTTGATGAAGATGATATTTTTTGTCCCCCAAGTTTTGATGAACAAATTTATTATGATGAAAGCATCCCTCCTATCTATGATGATTATTGTGATGACACGTATACTATAAATAATAATGATATCCATGAAACTTGTCATCATGATTTTAACTTTCAATTGGATTATGCCTCACATGGTAGTTATTTTGTTGAGTTTGCTCCCACTACTATTCATGAGAAGAAATTTGCTTATGTGGAGAGTAATAAAAATTCTATGCTTGTAGATCATGAAAAGAATGCTTTATGTGATGGTTATATTGTTGAATTCATTCATGATGCTACTGAAATTTATTATGAAGGAGGAATATATGCTTGTAGGAATTGCAATAGTATCAAGTTTCCTCTCTATGTGTTGAAAATCTTGAAGCTATGCTTGTTTTGCTTTCCTGTGCTAGTTGATTCTTGTTCCCATAAGTTGTTTGCTCACAAAGTACCGATGCATAGGAAGTGTATTAGGCTTAAATGTGCTTGTAATATGCTTCATGATGCTCTCATTATGTTTCAATTCTTATCTTTTATGTGAGCATTATTGAAATCATCATGCCTAGCTAGAAAGGCATTAAAGAAAAGCGCTTGTTGGGAGACAACCCAATATTTACCCCTACTGTTTTTATGTGTTAAAATGATTAGGCTACTGAATTAATCATGTTTTATAGCTTTTGTTTCAATAAAGCGCCAAGTAAGACCTTTGGGATGATCTATTGTGATAGTTGATTCGATTTTGCTGAAAAACAGAAACTTTTGCGCCCAGGAGATTATTTTTTATTTTTAACAGAAGAGCGATAAGTACTGATTATTTTTGCATAGGATTAATAAACAAATTGACTAGGACTTCCTAATTTCTCAGGATTTTGGGAGTTACAGAAGTATTCGAGAATTACAGATTACTATAGACTGTTCTGTTTTTGACAGATTCTGTTTTCGATGCATAGTTTGCTTGTTTTCTAGTTTCTATGGCTTATATTGCTTAATACAAATTATATAAATGGTATGGTACAGTAGGCATCATGTGAGAAAAATTATGAATCTTGTCTTAACAGTACCTAAGTGGTGATTTGCTTTCTTATACTAATGGAGCTTACGAGTTTTCTGTTAAGTTTTGTGTGGTGAAGTTTTCAAGTTTTGGGTAAAGATTTGATGGACTATGGAATAAGGAGTGGCAAGAGCCTAAGCTTGGGGATTCCCAAGGCACCCCAAGGTAATATGCAAGGACAACCCAGAGCCTAAGCTTGGGGATGCCCCGGATGGCATCCCATCTTTCGTCTTCGTTTATCGGTAACTTTACTTGGAGCTATATTTTTATTCATCGCATGATATGTGTTTTGCTTGGAGAGTCATTTTATTTCATTAGGATTTTCTTCCTGTTATTTAGAGTAACGGTTTGCATCTTTTACTTTAATAAAAAGGTCAAGTATAGCCTTTACCATGCTTATTTTGCAAGTCCATATGTTGCTGTTTTAAAAACAGAAAGTTTGCTGTTATGTTTTGAATATTTGTGAATAGTCAAAAAATGATAAAATATTGAATTTTTTACAAAATGAGTAACAAGAAATTATATACAGTGTCATAATTTTTCAGAATTTTTGGAGTTAAAGAAGTATGATTCCTCTTGCATTCTTTACAGACTATCCTGTTTAGACTGATTGCTGTTATGTATGCATTGTTTGCATATGTTTGCTTGTTTAATGATTCTATTTGAGGATATGACTATTAAATATGCAGAGGCATTTAGTATGCAATGTCAAATTATAATTTTAGTGATTTTCTACAGTAGAGAATGATAAGATTTTGTGTTGATTTATACTAACTTATCTCACAAGTTCTTGTTGAGTTTGTGTGCATGAAGTTTTTAAGATTCCAGACAACTATGATATGAGAGTAATTAAGGAGACACAAAAGATCAAGCTTGGGGATGCCCAAGGCATCCCTAGTTAATATTTCAAGAAGTCTCAAGCATCTAAGCTTGGGGATGCCCCGGTAGGCATCCCACCTTTCTTCATCAATAATTATCGGTTAGCCTCGGTTGAGCCCAAGTTTTTGCTTCTTCACATGATATGTGCTATCCTTGCAATGTCATTTTATTTTATTTTGTTTTTCTTGCTGTTTGAATAAAGTACTTAAGATCTGAAATTTTATTTATGATAAGGAGTCTTCACATAGTTATATAATTATTCAACTACTCATTGTGCTTCGCTTATATCTTTTGGAGTAGTTTATCGTTTGCTCTAGTGCTTCACTTATATCTTTTTAGAGCATGGCGGTAGTTTTATTTTGAAGAAATTGTTGAACTCTCATGCTTCACTTATATTATTTTGAGAGTATTTTAGAACAACATGGTAATTAGTTTTGGCTATAAAATTAGTCCTAATATGATAGGCATCCAAGAGGGATATAATAAAAACTTTCATATAAAGTGCATTGAATACTATGAGAAGTTTGATTCTTTATGATTGTTTTGAGATATGAAGATGGTGATATTAGAGTCATGCTAGTGAGTAGTTGGGAATTTGAGAAATACTTGTGTTAAGGTTTGTGAGTCCCGTAGCATGCACGTATGGTGAACCGTTATGTAACGAAGTTGGAGCATGAGATATTTTTTGAGTGTCTTCCTTATGAGTGGCATCAGGGACGACTGATGGTCTTTTCCTACCAATATATCCCCCTAGGAGCATGCGCATAGTACTTTGTTTCGATGCATAATAGATTTTTGCAATAAGTATGTGAGTTCTTTATGACTAATGTTGAGTCCATGGATTATACGCACTCTCACCTTTCCGCCATTGCTATCCTCTCTAGTACAACGCAACTTTCGCCGGTGCATTACACCCACCTTATACTCTTCCTGAAAACAGCCACCATACCTACCTGTTATGGCATTTCCATATCCATTCCGAGATATATTGCCATGCAACTTTCCACCGTACTGTTTATTATGACACGCTTCATCATTGTCATATTGCTTTGCATGATCATGTAGCTGACATCGTATTTGTGGCAAAGCCACCATTCATAATTCTTTCATACATGTCACTCTTGATTCATTGCACATCCCGGTACACCGCCGGAGGAATTCATATAGAGTCATATTTTGTTCTAAGTATCAAGTTGTAATTCTTGAGTTGTAAGTAAACAAAAGTGTGATGGTCTTCATTATTAGAGCATTGTCCCATATGAGGAAATAAAAAAGAGAAAGGCCAAAAAAGGGAGAAGGCCCAAAAAATGAGAGAAAAAGAGAGAAGGGGCAATGCTACTATCCTTCTACCAGACTTGTGCTTCAAAGTAGCACCATGATCTTCATGATAGAGAGTCTCCTATGTTGTCACTTCCATATACTAGTGGGAATTTTTCATTATAGAACTTGTCTTGTATATTCCAACGATGGGCTTCCTCAAATGCCCTAGGTCTTCATGAGCAAGCAAGTTGGATGCACACCCACTTAGTTTACTTTTTGAGCTTCATAAACTTATAGCTCTAGTGCATCCGTTGCATGGAAATCCCTACTCACTCACATTGATATCTATTGATGGGCATCTCCATAGCCCATTGATACACCTAGTTGATGTGAGACTATCTCCTTCTTTTTGTCTTCTCCACAACCACCTTCTATTCCACCTATAGTGCTATGTCCATGGCTCACGTTCATGTATTGCGTGAAAGTTGAAAATGTTCGAGAACATCAAAAGTATGAAACAACTACTTGGCTTGTCATCGGGGTTGTGCATGATTTGAGTATTTTGTGTGATGAAGATGGAGCATAGCCAGACTATATGATTTTGTAGGGATAAGCTTTCTTTGGCCATGTTATTTTGAGAAGACATGATTGCTTTGTCCGTATGCTTGAAGTATTACTGTTTTTATGTCAATATTAAACTTTTGTTTTGAATCTTATGGATCTGTATATTCTTGCCACAATAAAGAAGATTACATTAACAAATATGTTAGGTAGCATTCCACATTAAAAATTATGTTTTTATCATTTACCTACACGAGGACAAGCAGGAATTAAGCTTGGGGATGCTTGATACGCCTCCAACATATCTATAATTTTTTATTGTTCCATGCTATTATATTATCCATCTTGGATGTTTTATATGCATTTATATGCTATTTTATATGATTTTTGGGACTAACCTATTAACCTAGAGCCCAGTGCCAGTTTATATTTTGTCCTTGTTTTTGAGTTTTACAAAAAAGGAATACCAAACGGAGTCCAATTAACGTGCCAATTTTTGATGATTTTTTATGGACCAAAAGAAGGCCCCGAAGTAAAAGAGTTGGGCTAGAAGAGTCCCGAGCCATCCACAAGGGTGGAGGGCACGCCCTACCCCCGGGCTCGCCCCCTATCTCGTGGATGACTCGAAGACCCCCCCTGACGCGAGACCGACGCCAAAAATTCCTATAAATATAGAAACCCCCGGAAAAAACCTAGATTGGGAGTTCCGCCGCCGTAAGCCTCTATAGCCACCAAAAACCAATCGGGGCCCTGTTTCGACACCCTACCAGAGGGGGGATCCATCACCGGTGGCCATCTTCATCATCCCGACGCTCTCCATGACGAGGAGGGAGTAGTTCTCCCTTAGGGCTGAGGGTATGTACCAGTAGCTATGTGTTTGATCTCTCTGTCTCTCTCTCTCGTGTTCTTGATATGGCACGAACTTGATGTACTGCGAGCTTTGCTATTATAGTTGGATCTTATGATGTTTCTCCCCCTCTATCTCCTTGTCATGATTGAGTTTTCCCTTTGAAGTTATCTTATCGGATTGAGTCCTTGAGGAGAACACTTGATGTATGTCTTGCATGTGCTTATCTATGGTGACAATGGGATATTTACGTGATCCACTTGATGTATGTCTTGGTGATAAACTTGCGAGTTCTGTGACCTTGTGAATTTATGCATAGGGGCTGGCACACGTTTTAGTCCTGACTCTCCAGTAGAAACTTTGGGGGTACTCTTTGAAGTTCTTTGTGTTGGTTGAATAGATGAATCTGAGATTGTGTGATGCATATCGTATAATTATACCCGAGGATACTTGAGGTGACATTGGAGTATCTAGGTGACATTAGGGTTTTGGATGATTTATGTCTTAAGGTGTTATTTTACTACGAACTCTAGGGCTGTTTGTGACACTTATAGGAATAGCCCAATGGATTGATCGGAAAGAATAACTTTGAGGTGGTTTTGTACCCTACAATAATCTCTTCGTTTGTTCTCCGCTATTAGTGACTTTGGAGTGACTCTTTGTTGCATGTTGAGGGATTGTTATATGATCTAATTATATTATCCTTGTTGAGAGAACTTGCACTAGTGAAAGTATGAACCCTAGGCCTTGTTTCAATGCATTCCAATACCATTTTTGCTCACTTTTATCATTAGTTACCTTGATGCTTTTATATTTTCAGATTACAAAAACCTATATCCACCATCCATATTGCCCTTGTATCACCATCTCTTCGCCAAACTAGTGCACCTATACAATTTACCATTGTATTGGGTGTGTTGGGGACACAAGAGACTCTTTGCTATTTGGTTGCAGGGTTATTTGAGAGAGACCATCTTCATCCTACGCCTCCCACGGATTGATAAACCTTAGGTCATCCATTGAGGTAAATTTGCTATTGTCCTACAAACCTCTGCACTTGGAGGCCCAACAACGTCTACAAGAAGAAGGTTGTGTAGTATACATCATTGATGATGATGAAGACATCGATGTCCCTTCTCCGGAGCCCAAAACAGGCTCTAGATCAGCCCTCCCAAGAGAGAACAAGAGGTGGCGGCGGCTCTATATCATAAAACGCGATGAACTCTTGTCTCTGATTTTTTTCCTCCCCAACTAGGGTTATATGGTGTTGGAGTTGAGGTCGGAGGAGGTCCAGGGGGGTCCACAAGCCACCTGGGCGCGCCCTAGGGGTGCACGCCCCCAGGGTTGTGGCCTCTGGTGGAACCCCTCTCGATAATTCTTGCGCCAATATTTTTTATATATTCCAAAAATATTTTCCGTAAATTTTCAGGTTAATCCGAGAACTTTTATTTCTGCACAAAAATAACACCATGGCAAATCTGCTGAAAATAGCGTCAGTCCGGGTTAGTTCCATTCAAATCATTCAAATTAGAGTCCAAAACAAGGGCAAAAGAGTTTGGAAAAGTAGATATGGTGGAGACGTATCAACTCCCCAAGCTTAACCCATTGCTTGTCCTCAAGCAATTCAGTTGACAAACTGAAAGTGACAAAGATTTTTTTTTACAAAATCTGTTTGGTCTTGTTGTTGTAAATGTGTCTAACTAATGCTCAGGTTTTCAGCAAAGGTTATGAACTAACCATATTCACAATACATACCACTATGAAAAATACATTTTGCATCTATACAATGCCACTAACAGTAATCGAGGCAAAAATTAATGATGTTTTCTTGTACTAGCAACTTGTTTAATACTTGCATGCATGTAGTCATAATGACACTATGCTACTTCCTTCTCATTCCTTTCTTGCATGCATGCAGGCGTATTAATGAACCCGTTTAACAAAAAGAAAAATTGGCTTGCAAAACAATCATTAATTTTTACCTTAGTACCTATAATTTGACTTTGTGGCCTTGTATAAGGGAATGGAGTACTAGATTTGCCAGATGTTAACAGATAGAACTTGAACTGTACATAAAAAATAAGCAAACCATGGGAACTATAGGTAACATGACTTAGGACAGAGCTTTACATACATCACCCGAGCAACATCAAGTCGACTCCAAATGATCATGAGAACAAGTTTAGTAAGATCTCCACTTTCAGCAGTCTTCTCAATAACCTGGATATAGATGTACAGTGCATTAATTAAATGACTTAAATCAAATGTTTCATAAAGTGAGTTACTGAAAAGTTGTCTTTGACACATTTACTTAATTTTATAATTTGAGAGAACATATCTTCCAACTTTTTTCCCCGTGATTTTGTTTTGACTGTTCAAATTTTCGTATAAGCAAAAATGTAAGCAAAACATGGATGGAGCATGCCGCAGGATGCACATGCTAGTGCTTCACTGACAGGTAGTAAATCATCAATATGTTCATTAGACACAGTTAAGATAACCACATTATGATCACTTCCAACATCAAAAGAGAGATACTCTAAGTTTGCGTCCACCTCTCATTACCCCCGCATGGCGGCGGAGGGGGAACCCTAATTGCGGCGGCCGCAGCCCCCCTTCCTCCCTCCTCCTCCCTCGCCACTGCCAAAGGACGGGGATGGGCGAAGCCTGGCCGGCGGCGGGGCCTCTTTGTCCCTCCCGTGTGGGGATCTGCATGGGTAAGTGCTACCGGGATAGGGCGTAGCTCGATGCAGTATCACGATGACGCCTTGTTACTACGAGGCATGATGGACGGGTGGCGGCGGTGGTGGCCTAGGTGGACCACCGAGGCAAATCTGGGGGAAACCTTAGATCTCGTTAGCATGGAGCGATGGCGGTGCTTCTACGTCATCGTCTCGTATGTAAAGCTCTGTTCTGAGTCATGTTACCTACATGTCATGTGGTTTGTTTATTTTTATGTACAGTTCAAGTTCTATCTGTTAACATCTGCATCTAGTACTCCATTCCCTTCTAGCTGATTCTTTTTGGTTTCTGTTAGTTAGAAGCTTAGAAACTGTTAACAATCCAGACTAGAGACATGCCATTCTTCTTCCGTAAGAAAATGTAGTCCATTATATGCGTGGAGATATGTAGTGATATACATTTGGACCATTGATAGTGGTTGCTCTGCGACTGGATGCTCCTTGTCCAATTATACATTTATACTTGCACTGCTGGCTGCCACTCTCACCATGGCATAGGAAAGCCTTGTCTCTGTGTTGTATTGTTCCCAAGTGACTTACTAACCTGTAAATCTGTTCTTCAAACTGAAAAAAGTAGTTGCAGTTTTGCATCTTTCTAAAAATTCACAAGCTAGGACATCATACATGCATTAAACATGGTCTGTGCTCCATGTGCTTACTGGACCTGATCATGCAATGCTTGAATTGCTGCACATGCACACCATTCTCCTGGCATTGTAAGTTAAAAAGCAACACGGTGAGGTTTCTGGCAAGCTGATGTCTACTACACAGCCTTCTTCTTGTAGACGTTGTTGGGCCTCCAAGTGCAGAGGTTTGTAGGACAGTAGCAAATTTCCCTCAAGTGGATGACCTAAGGTTTATCAATCCGTAGGAGGCATAGCATGAAGATGGTCTCTCTCAAGCAACCCTGCAACCAAATAACAAAGAGTCTCTTGTGTCCCCAACACACCCAATACAATGGTAAATTGTATAGGTGCACTAGTTCGGCGAAGAGATGGTGATACAAGTGGTATATGGATGGTAGATAAAGGTTTTTGTAATCTGAAAATATAAAAACAGCAAGGTAATGAATGATAAAAGTGAGCGTAAACGGTATTGCAATGCGTCGAAACAAGGCCTAGGGTTCATACTTTCACTAGTGTAAGTCCTATCAACAATAATAGCATAATTGAATCACATAACTATCCCTCAACATGCAACAAAGAGTCACTCCAAAGTCACTAATAGCGGAGAACAAAGGAAGAGATTATGGTAGGGTACAAAACCACCTCAAAGTTATTCTTTCCAATCAATCAATTGGGCTATTCCTATAAGTGTCACAAACAGCCCTAGAGTTCGTACTAGAATAACACCTTAAGACACAAATCAACCAAAACCCTAATGTCACCTAGATACTCCAATGTCACCTCAAGTATCCGTGGGTATGATTATACGATATGCGTCACACAATCTCAGATTCATCTATTCAACCAACACAAAGGACCTCAAAGAGTGCCCCAAAGTTCTACCGGAGAATCACGACGAAAACGTGTGCCAACCCCTATGCATAGGTTCATGGGTGGAACCCGCAAGTTGATCACCAAAACATACATCAAGTGAATCACGTGATATCCCATTGTCACCACAGATACACAAGACAAGACATACATCAAGTGTTCTCAAATCTTTAAAGACTCAATCCGATAAGATTACTTCAAAGGGAAACTCAGTTCATTACAAGAGAGAAGAGGGGGAGGATAAACATAGGATCCAACTATAATAGCAAAGCTCATGATACATCAAGATCGTATCACCTCAAGAACACGAGAGAGAGATCAAACACATAGCTACTGGTACATACCCTCAGCCCCGAGGGAGAACTACTCCCTCCTCGTCATGGAGAGCACTGGGATGATGAAGATGGCCACCGGAGAAGGATTGCCCCCTCTGGCAGGGTGCCGGAACGAGTCTAGATTGGCTTTCAGTGGCTATATAGGCTTCTGGCGGCGGAACTCCCGATCTATTGTGCGTTCTGGAAGTTTTACGATACGTAGGTATATATGGGTGCAGGGGGTACGTCGGAGGAGCTACGATGGCCCCACGAGGCAGGGGGCGCCCCCCTAGGGGGGCACCCCCCACCCTCAGGAGCACCTCCCGTATCTCCTGACGTGGAGTCCAAGTCTATCCAGTGGCTTTCGTTCCAAAAATAACTTCTCCAGTTGATTTCGTTCCGTTTAGACTCCGTTTGATATTCCTTTTCTTCGAAACACTGAAATAGGCATAAAACAACAAATCTGGGCTGGGCCTCCGGTTAATAGGTTAGTCCAAAAAATAATATAAAAGTGGAAAATAAAGCCCAATACTGCCCAAAATAGTAGATAATATAGCACGGAGCAATCAAAAATCATAGATACGTTGGAGACGTATCAAGCATCCCCAAGCTTAATTCCTGCTCATCCTTGAGTAGGTAAATGATAAAAAGATAATTTTTGATGTGGAATGCTAGTTGGCATAATTTCAATGTAATTCTTCTTACTTGTGATATGAGTATTCAGATCCGAAAGATTCAAGACAAAAGTTCATATTGACATAAAAATAATAATACTTCAAGCATACTAACTAAGCAATCATGTCTTCTCAAAATGACATGGCTAAAGAAAGTTCATCCCTACAAAATCATATAGTTTGGCTATGCTCCATCTTCACCACACAAAATATTTAAATCATGTACAACCCCGATGACAAGCCAAGCAATTGTTTCATACTTTTAATGTTCTCAAACTTTTTCAATCTTCATGCAATACATGAGCGTGAGCCATGGATATATCACTATAGGTGGAATAGAATGGTGGTTGTGGAGAAGACAAAAAGGAGAAGATAGTCTCACATCAACTAGGCGTATCAACGGGCTATGGAGATGCCCATCAATAGATATCAATGTGAGTGAGTAGGGATTGCCATGCAACGGATGCACTAGAGCTATAAGTATATGAAAGCTCAAAAAGGAAACTAAGTGGGTGTGCATCCAACTTGCTTGCTCATGAAGACCTAGGAGAATTTGAGGAAGCCCATCATTGGAATATACAAGCCAAGTTCTATAATGAAAGATTCCCACTAGTATATGAAAGTGACAACATAGGAGACTCTCTATCATGAAGATCATGGTGCTACTCTGAAGCACAAGTGTGGTAAAAGGATAGTAGAATTGCCCCTTCTCTCTTTTTCTCTCATTTTTTTATTTGGCCTTTCTCTTTTTATGGCCTTTCTCTTTTCCCTTTTTTTGGGCCTTCTCTTTTTTATGGCCTTTTTTATTTATTTTCGTCCGGAGTCTCATCCCGACTTATGGGGGAATCATAGTCTCCATCATTCTTTCCTCACTGGGACAATGCTCTAATAATGATGATCATCACACTTTTATTTTCTTATAACTCAAGAATTACAACTCGATACTTAGAACAAGATATGACTCTATATGAATGCCTTCGGCGGTGTATCGGGATCTGCAATGATGCATGAGTGACATGTATGAAAGAATTATGAATGGTGGCCTTGCCACAAATACGATGTCAACTACATGATCATGCAAAGCAATATGACAATGATGAAGCGTGTCATGAAAACGGAACTGTGGAAAGTTGCATGGCAATATATCTCGGAAAGGCTATGGAAATGCCATGATAGGTAGGTATGGTGGCTGTTTTGAGGAAGGATATGGTGGGTTTATGGTACCGGCGAAAGTTGCGCGGTACTAGAGAGGCTAGCAATGGTGGAAGGGTGAGAGTGCGTATAATCCATGGACTCAACATTAGTCATAAAGAACTCACATACTTATTGCAAAAATCTATTAGTTATCGAAACAAAGTACTACGCGCATGCTCCTAGGGGGATAGATTGGTAGGAAAAGACCATCGCTCGTCCCCGACCGCCACTCATAAGGAGGACAATCAATAAATAAATCATGCTCCGACTTCATCACATAACGGTTCACCATACGTGCATGCTACGGGAATCACAAACTTCAACACAAGTATTTCTCAAATTCACAACCACTCAACTAGCATGACTCTATTATTACCATCCTCATATCTCAAAACAATCATCAAGTATCAAACTTCTCTTAGTATTCAACACACTCATACGAGAATTTTATTATTCTTGAATACCTAGCATATTAGTATTTTAAGCAAATTACCATTCTATTAAGACTCTCAAAATAGTCTAAGTGAATCATGAGACTTCATCTATTTATTCAAAATAAAACTACCACCATGCTCTAAAAGATATAAGTGAAGCACTAGAGCAAATGACAAACTACTCCGAAAGATATAAGTGAAGATCAATGAGTAGTCGAATAATTATGCAACTATGTGAAGACTCTCTAACATTTAATAATTTCAGATATTGGTATTCTCATTCAAACAGCAAGCAAAGCAAAATAAAATGACATCTAAGAATAGCAAACATCATGTGAAGAAGCAAAAACTTAGGATCAACCGATACTAACCGATAGTTGTTGAAGAAGAAAGGTGGGATGCCAACCGGGGCATCCCCAAGCTTAGATGCTTGAGACTTCTTGAAATATTATCTTGGGGTGCCTTGGGCATCCTCAAGCTTGAGCTTTTGTGTCTCCTTAATTCCTCTCATATCACGGTCTCCCTAAATCTCAAAAGCTTCATCCACACAAAACTCAACAAGGACTCGTGAGATAAGTTAGTATAAACCATTGCCAAAACCTTATCATACTCTACTGTAGAAAATCACTAAAATTATTATTCAACATTGCATACTAAATTCCTCTGCATATTTAATAGTCCTATCCTCAAATAGAATCATTAAAGAAGCAAACATATGCAAACATAACAGTAATCTGCCTAAACAGGATAGTCTGTAAAGAATGCTGCAACATCCATACTTCCATAGCTCCAAAAATTATGAAAGAAAATTCCCACTGTAGTAAATTTATCAAATCTTAATATGCAAAACGTTTCAACATTTTATCACATTCTGACTTTTCTTGGGAATTATTGCAACAGCGGTAAACTTTCTGTTTTCAAACAGCAACATGTGGACTTCTAAAATAGGCATAGTAAAGACTATCAATGCCACTTTTATTGAAATAAAAGATGCAAAACATTGTTCTAAATAACAGCAAGCAATTCCTAAGAAAATAAATTGATGCTCCAAGCAAAACACATATCATGTGGTAAATAAAAATATAGCTCCAAGTAAAGTTATCGATGGAAATGGACGAAAGAAGGGATGCCTTCCGGGGCATCCCCAAGCTTAGGCTCTTGGCTATCCTTGAATATTACCTTGGGGTGCCTTGGGCATACCCAAGCTTAGGCTCTTGCCACTCCTTATTCCATAGTCCATCGAATCCTTACCCAAAACTTGAAAACTTCACAACACAAAACTTAACAGAAAACTCGTAAGCTCCGTTAGTATAAGAACACAAATCACCATCATAAGGTACTATAATGAACTCATTATAAATTCATTCCAACTTCTCTATGGTTGATACCCTCCGATACTACTCATAGATTCATCAAAATAAGCAAACAACACATCGAAAACAGAATCTGTCAAAAAACAGAACAGTCTGTAGTAATCTGGATCAAACGTATACTTTTGGAGCACATAAAATTCTCAAATAAATTTCTGGACCTGAGGAATTTATCTATTAATCATATTAAAAAATAATTAACTAAATATCACTCCCAAATAAAAATGGCAGCAATTCTCGTGAGCGCTAAAGTTTCTGTTTTTTAGAGCATGACCAACAAGACTTTCCCCAAGTCTTCCCAAAGGTTCTACTTGGCACAAACACTAATTAACCACATATAAACAGAGGCTAGATGAATTATTTATTACTAAACAGGAACAAAAATAAAGGAACAAAAATAAAATTGGGTTGCCTCCCAACAAGCGCTATCGTTTAACGCCCTTAGCTAGGCATGATGATTTCAACGATGCTCACATAAAAGATAGGAATTGAAAGATAAAGAGAGAATCATGAAGAATATGACTAGCACATTTAAGTCTAACCCAATTCCTATGCATAGGGATTTTGTGAGCAAACAACTTATGGGAGCAATAATCAACTAGCATAGGAAGGCAAAACAAGCATAACTTTAAAACATTAAGCACATAGAGAGGAAACTTGATATTATTGCAATTCCTACAAGCATATATTCCTCCCTCATAATAATTTTCATTAGCATCATGAATGAATTTAACAATATAACCAGTACCTAAAGCATTCTTTTCATGATATACAAGCATAGAAAATTTATTACTCTCCACATAAGCAAAATTCTTCTTATTCGGAATAGTGGGAGTATCATAGGAAACTTGAATACTATAAATTGTTTCCACATTAATAAGAGTAATGTTTAGAGAAGGGGTAATCATAAACATGACAAGTTTTATAAATATAATCACTACTTTTTATAGCATAAGTATCATCACAATAATCATCATAAGTAGGAGGCATGCTATCATCATTATAAACTTGCATATCAAAACTTGGGAGACTAAAAATATCATCTTCATTAATCATAGCTTCCCCAAGCTTGGGACAAACATTAATTTCAGCAAATATATTCTCAAATATGTCAGCCTCATCAAACATAGCTTCCCCAAGCTTGGGCCTTTTCATATCATAAGCATAATCACTCTCATCATTAATAGTATAGATAGCACCGATAGTATAGCAATTATTATATTCTTCCAAGCAAGTACCAAAAAGATTTTCACGATCATAAGAAGTATCATTATCTTCCCAATCATAATCATCACAACAAGCAATAGGCATAACGAGATCATCATCAAGTGTATCATCTTCATTTTCATGAGGCACAACAATAATAGGAGCAACTTTATTTGGGAGAGATACCTTTTTACCTCTCTTCCTTTTTCTTTTCTTCTTCTTCACCACATCATGTGTGGGTTCAATCCTCTTTTTGGAGCTCCTTATTAATGAGATTGGTTGAATAGGAGGCTCCTCCTCGTTACCTGATCTGTCATAAGAAATAATAGGAGGATATTGGGAAGTCTCTTCCCTTTCATTAGTATTCTCTTCACCCTCTACTTGTTTTATTTTCTTTATGTAATGGGCAATATAAGGATTTTCAATGCAATTCACCGCACAATACATATAAATATTCTCTAGATCAAAATCAAGAACTCTATCAAGATTAAACCTTGGAATACCCTTAGACATACGTTTCATTTCTTCATAACCCAAAAGACGGCTAAGCTCTTTATGATGCTCAAGGGTAATCAAATTATCACAATGTTTGGACATGACTTGATCATGAAACAAATAGCATTGGAGCTTTAAATGACATGTTCATTGCAAAGTTCACAAGGGACACGAAAAATATTGAATCTTTCAGCACATTCATCTAGCTCTTCTTGCAACATTTTAGTTTCTAAGTACTTATGCCTCTTGCAATATCTATCTTCCCTATTTGGCGTGTAGTTACAAACCCAATGTACTCCACAAAAATTGACATGTTTATAAGAGACATTTTCATCATAACTAGTGCAATCATCATTAGTATCATGGATATTCAAAGAATTCGTACTAACAACATTGCAATCATGCTCATCATTCAAAGATTTAGTGCCAAACATTTTATAGATTTCTTCTTCTAGCACTTGAGCACAATTATCCTTTCCATCATACTCAAGAAAGATATTAAAAAGGTGAAGCGTATGAGACAAACTCAATTCCATTTTTTTATAGTTTTCTTTTATAAACTAAACTAGTGATAAAACAAGAAACTAAAAGACTCGATTGCAAGATCTAAAGATATACCTTCAAGCACTCACCTCCCCGGCAACGGCGCCAGAAAAGAGCTTGATGTCTACTACACAACCTTCTTCTTGTAGACGTTGTTGGGCCACAAGTGCAGAGGTTTGTAGGACAGTAGCAAATTTCCCTCAAGTGGATGACCTAAGGTTTATCAATCCGTAGGAGGCATAGGATGAAGATGGTCTCTCTCAAGCAACCCTGCAACCAAATAACAAAGAGTCTCTTGTGTCCCCAACACACCCAATACAATGGTAAATTGTATAGGTGCACTAGTTCGGCGAAGAGATGGTGATACAAGTGGTATATGGATGGTAGATAATAGTTTTTGTAATCTGAAAATATAAAAACAGCAAGGTAATGAATGATAAAAGTGAGCGTAAACGGTATTGCAATGCGTTGAAACAAGGCCTAGGGTTCATACTTTCACTAGTGTAAGTCTTCTCAACAATAATAGCATAATTGGATCACATAACTATCCCTCAACACGCAACAAAGAGTCACTCCAAAGTCACTAATAGCAGAGAACAAACGAAGAGATTATGGTAGGGTACGAAACCACCTCAAAGTTATTCTTTCCAATCAATCCATTGGGCTATTCCTATAAGTGTCACAAACAGCCCTAGAGTTCGTACTAGAATAACACCTTAAGACACAAATCAACCAAAAACCCTAATGTCACCTAGATAGTCCAATGTCACCTCAAGTATCCGTGGGTATGATTATACGATATGCGGCATACAATCTCAGATTCATCTATTCAACCAACACAAAGGACCTCAAAGAGTGCCCCAAAGTTCTACCGGAGAATCACGATGAAAACATGTGCCAACCCCTATGCATAGGTTCATGGGCGGAACCCGCAAGTTGGTCACCAAAACATACATCAAGTGAATCACGTGATATCCCATTGTCACCACAGATACGCACGGCAAGACATACAGCAAGTGTTCTCAAATCTTTAAAGACTCAATCCGATAAGATTACTTCAAAGGGGAAACTCAATTCATTACAAGAGAGAAGAGGGGGAGGAGAAACATAGGATCCAACTATAATAGCAAAGCTCGCGATACATCAAGATCGTATCACCTCAAGAACACGAGAGAGAGAGAGAGAGAGATCAAACACATAGCTACTGGTACATACCCTCAGCCCTGAGGGAGAACTACTCCCTCCTCGTCATGGAGAGCACCGAGATGATGAAGATGGCCACCGGAGAAGGATTGCCCCCTCCGGCAGGGTGCCGGAACGGGTCTAGATTGGCTTTCGGTGGCTACGGAGGCTTCTGGCGGCGGAACTCCCGATCTATTGTGCGTTATGGAAGTTTTACGATAAGTAGGTATATATGGGTGCAGGGGGTACGTCAGAGGAGCTATGGGGGCCCCACGAGGCAGGGGGCGCTCCCTAGGGGGGGCGCCCCCCACCCTCTTGAGCACCCCCCGTATCTCCTAACGTGGAGTCCAAGTCTATCTGGTGGCTTTCTTTCCAAAAATAACTTCTCCAGTTGATTTCGTTCTGTTTCGACTCCGTTTGATATTCCTTTTCTTCGAAACACTGAAATAGGCATAAAACATCAAATCTGGGCTGGGCCTTCGATTAATAGGTTAGTCCCAAAAATAATATAAAAGTGGAAAATAAAGCCAAATACTACCCAAAACAGTAGATAATATAGCATGGAGCAATAAAAAATTATAGATACGTTGGAGACGTATCACAAGCAATGCCGAATTTACCGAAGGAATGCAATAGCTCCCACTGTTGAGGCTAACTAGCTAGACCAAGGTTCGGGAAACAGCCAGTGGAAGTGTGGAACTCGAAGATATGCCACAGTAGATATAGGCAGCCGGTGATCGTCAGGAAGACGTCATTTAGGCTTGGGATACATCTGGAATATGAGACTGCGCACATTTGAAGTTCTGACTTTCATGGCTGCCCTGTCAATTTACGTTGTAGCCATGCCGCTGGATCTTCGTACATGCGCGAAATCAAACCGGCTTCATTCTTCTATAGGCTTGCCACTGGCACTTACATTTTTGTTGATAGGGGTATCACCCTGATTTTCGTATCCTTCTCTGTGTTGCCAGATGCTGTAGACAAGGTGCAAATAATGACATTTTTACATCTCTTAGGGCCATCAACATGGCTGTTGTGTGGAAGTTGCTTCAGCACTGCAAACCTTCATGGAGGGCAATAGTATTGAGAGCCGCTCAACCGTGTGACCTAGAATAACAACTCATCTGAAAAGTCACTAGAGGAGATTACTAGTTGGAGTCACTTCACCACTATCAGTCTAACGAGATGAGCCACACTAATAATTTAAACTTGAGTTCTTTTTCTTAGAAAGCTAGAGAGCGCATATACCGCATTAATTAGCAAACCCCAGGCCACTGTATCAGAAATACATAAATCTACATATTTATTACACTACAAGAAACCTGTTAATCCATGACGAATTTCTGATGACGTTCCTTTAGACCGTCACAGATAGGGTGCCATCAGTCCCATCTGTCCATGATCCGTCATGGATCATGACGGTTTCCAGATCTGTCATGGACCAGCGAGGCCCGAAACTAAGTTGATATTGTCTTTACATGTCAAACTTCTATGGGGCTTGACCTTTTTTTGTGAAATGCTATGGGCCCGGCTCTGATGTGGCACAAACATGAACATGAAAATGGAACTTTTAATTAAAAAGTTAAGTAGCATAGGGGAATCAAACATGTCAAAGTGCTATGCGCCCCGGCTTTGATGTGGCGTACACATGAACATGGATTATGTAACTTTGATTTGAGTTTAATAAAGCGCACCAAAAAAGGAAAACATAGAAACATAATTAGAAAATAAAAAACAAAGTAAAATAAATAGAAAAAGGGTCAAAATTCGGGCCGGCCACGTGCAACGCTATGGACCTGTGGTAAACTGAAGCATAACGCTCGCTACCGAACCTGCATTCTGATTGGTCCGTCCTCCCTTCACGCGGATCGCCCATCCTCACCGTAGATTTCTTCCAGATCCAACGGCTGTGTCTTCGTCTCCTTTTCCCTTCCAGAACCCTCAAGACGCCTCTCCCTATCTCCCAGCCGCCAGGTTCTTTCCCCCGCGCCGCACACCTCTGTGTGAAGTCCAGCCAGTCTAGATCTGTCCCGTGGAGATGCGCTAAGCTGCCGAGGTAGCCGCATCGAGCCGGTCTGGACCGGTGGATCTGTGCCACGACGGCCAGGGCTTGCGCCATGCTGGGCTGCTGCCGCCCCTTCGTCGCCGCGAGGCACGCGTCTGTCGCCGGGGTGCTGTGCCCAGCAGCCTGCTGGGGGATGCGTTGTACAGGTATGCCCTCCCCCATTCGTCGATGTGCGGCACGCGTCTCCTTGTCGTCAGTTAAATGGTGAAGGTCACCCTCCTTCCGTTTTGCTCCTGATTTACCCCTTCCTTTTTCTTCTGATTTTCCAAGCCAGTCTTATGGTTTGTCGGCGCACATGTAACTATGGTTTTAGCCCTCATCGGTGGAGACTGTCAACCGCTCAAGAATATGATTCGATAGCTATCCATTCTTTTTCTGTTGCCACCTAATTTTTTATACGTCTGATTCAATTTGTTGCAGTACTTTGCATATCGGGAGTGAAAAATATAGAAATTGATAATGTGGCTACTTCTAGTTTACCTACTGGCCGTATAATCTTGTATAACGTGACATATTTTTCATCATGTGGCAGATATTGGTGCATGGGAGTATTCAACAGCAACGACATGCGTTCTTGTGACTTCGGCGTGGACTGGCAGATCTGCGGTCAGAAAGGCGGGATGACTCACGGTTGATGTACGGCGAGCGCTTGGCCTTGCTTGATGGGGGCCGGTGCTGGTTGTAGAGTAGAGCATAGTGTTCTTCTAGATACACTTGTAAAATTATTGGGTCTTTTCCTTTTTGGGTCTTTTATTTTTGCTCCTGTACAGTTGTGTATTTTTGGGTGTGTTTATGTAATTAACTTTTTTTAATTACATGAGCATATATTTTTTTGTCAAATTATTATTGGCTTAAAATTTCCGTGGACCAACAAAAATGAGAGATGGGCTAATGTCCTTGACTAAAATTAGTGGGCCTTACCTGAAATTAATGGACTTATATTCTAATTGGGTTGATTACTATATGGCCCACCACTCTTGGGCCGAGCTGAAATTTAGTGGGCTAAAATTTTAGATGGGCTGATTACTACATGCGCTGCCATGTCAGATCCATGTCAGACGATGATGTGGCAAACAAGTTAACGCCGTTTAAGTATGTCAGTTAACTGATGTCCATGACGGTTGGATGATCCATCATGGAATGTACCACGGTCAAATTATGACGCGATATACATGACAGATTTCAAATCCATCACAGATGCCCTCCCATGACAGTTCTGTAGAGCTCTGTGACGGATAGATACTGTCATGGATTAACAAGATTCTTGTAGTGTTACAATTGTTTGTTACATCATCGAAATCAATGAGAGACTATCTAAGCAGTGTGATAGGCCATACTGAGCATGAAATCAATGGTTAAATGTAAGGTTACATGGATGTCACCCTAGCCGGGCGATATAACCTCCTTTTTTTCTCAAATATGCTAAGCTAGCATATCATTGTATTGATAGAAGGAGAGAAGTAAGTACAGTGGTGGGAGTCATAGCCTCGTACACACGAATGGCGAACCTATGATCCCGAGGGGAGCAAAAGACAGGGGTTGCTCAGCCCCAAAGATTACATGGTCAGGTTACAAAACTACTCGTAGCAAACCCTCGAGCTCCTGCGGCGGCCTAGGAGTGAGCTTCATCTTTGATTGCAGCGATCAGGGAAGAGGAGGGGGGTAATCTTGTCGAAGATGATCGCATTCCGGTGCCACCAAAGAGACCATGCTGTGAGAGAGACGATGGCGGACATGCCTCGTCTTCGCGCAGCCGGGATGAGCAGGATGGCTTCGGAGAGCCATGCAAAGTAGCCGGTGGTGCCATCCGGGGCTGCAGTTGTTGGGGAGCACCACGAGAGGATCTCATGCCAAGTGATGTGTGCGAACACACATCCCACAAGGATGTGATGGAGTGTTTCCGGTTCCTGGGAGGAGAAGATGCATGCCGGCTCATGTGGCAGGCCGTGCCGGGCCAGGCGGTCAGCAGACCATCATCTGTTGAGGGAGGCGAGCCAAATGAAGAATTGGACTGAAGTGGGAGCGATGGTATGCCAGGCGAGGCACCAAAACTCAGAGGTCGTGGAGCCATGGAACAGGACGCTGTAGCAGGAAGAAGCAAAGTAGACACCATTGTCGGTCCAGCGCCAACGAAGCAGGTCCGGGCATGGGGTGAGCTCGACGAGCTGGAGACGGCACCAGAGTCCCACGTACTCAACAGTAGCAGCAGGGCCAAGGGGGCCCTGGAAGTCAGATATCCAACATCGGTCAGATAGCGCCTGTGCCACCGTGTGGGATCGCCGGAGGCGTCGGGGAACCAGTGTCACCAGGGTAGGAGCGCTGTTGAGGAGTGGTTGTCCGTCCAGCCATGGGTCCACCCAGAAGCGGCAGGTGTTGCCATCCCCAATGATCCACGACATAGAGGCCCGGAAGAATTGGAGCACCTTGGGGTTGCGTGGTAGCTGGAGGTGTGACCACGACCGAGAGGGATCGGTGGCCTGGAGCCAGAGCCACCGGATCCGGAGGGAGATGCCAGTACGGTGGAGGTCGCGGATGCCAAGGCCTCCTAGTTCGATCGGGCGACAGACCCATGCCCAGCTGACTAAGCAGGAGCTAGAACGCGCATCCTTTCTACCATGCCAGAGGAAGTCGCGAAGAATACGGTTAGCCCGCTTGAGGATGGCGGGAGAGAGAGAGCCATGGCGAGGAGAAGGTGAACAAGAATGGCGCTCAAGACTTGCCGGACCAGGTTGAGCCGTTCGCCTCGGTTGAGTAGGGTAGCTTTCCAGGTAGCGAGATTGCGGGCGAGCTTCTCAATCAGGGGTAGCAGGTGGGAGGTGAGAACTTTCTTGAGCGAGAGCGGGAGGCCCAGGTACTGGATGGGGAAGGGCACCACCGGGCAGGCGAGAGCGGCGCTGACGGTGCTTGCAGTGTCGTCGAGGCACTGGATTGGAGCAGCAAGGCACTTCACAAAGTTGGTACGCAGGCCCGAAGCAGTGCCAAATAGGTCAAGCAGAGAGTTGATCATGGAGAGCACGGCCCTATCGGGATGGCAGAAGATGATCACGTCGTCGGTGAAGAGAGAGACACTCGACGGAGCATGCCTACGTGTCAGTCTCTTGAGGATCTCGGACTGGACGGGGAACTGGAGTAGCGTGTTGAGTGTGTCAATGACCAACACGAATAGCATAGGGGACACCGGGTAACCTTGACGGAGGCCCTGGCCATGCGGGATGGGGGAGGGGCTAGGCGAGCCGTTGATCAAGATGCGCGTCGAGGCCGTCGATATTAGTATGGAGATCCACTTGTGCCACCTCGGGTCTAAACCCATGTGTTGGAGAACCTGGAGCAGGAACGGCCAAGAAACCGAATCGAAAGCATGCGCAATATCCAGCTTGAGGAGGACGCAAGGGTGCTTGAGCTGATGCAGCTGCCGCACGGTTTGTTGGACAAGGAGGAAATTGTCGTGGGTGCTCCTTCCAGCAATGAAGGCGCTTTGGTTGGGGAGACGAGCTCGCCAAGACGCGGTGCCAACCGAAGCGAGAGAACCTTAGCAAAGAGCTTCGCGATCAGGTGGATGAGGCTAATCGGCCGGTAATCGAAGATGGAGGCGGTGTCGGGTCGCTTGGGCAGCAAAGTGATGTATGCCTTGTTGAGACGCTGAAAGGCCTGGCCATTCAGCGCATAGAGCTTGTCGAATACATCGCAAAGATCATCTTTGATGATGGGCCAGCAAGAACGTAAGAACTCGATCGTGAATCCATCAGGGCCGGGGGCTTTGCCCGAAGGAAGCCGCTTGATAGCCTCCCAAATCTCTGCCGACGAGAACGGAAGATCCAGGGCAGAGGTCGAAGGAGCGCTGACCAATGGCAGCCAGGTCGAGGGTGATGTCGCGCTCCGCGAGCGTGCCGAGGACGGAGGAGAAGTGCGTGAAGGTGGTCTGGGCCATGTCTGCCTCGCCCGACACATGCAGCCCACCCGTGAGAAGGCTGAGGATGCGGTTCTTGTTGCTCTGATGTGACGGCCAAATCTTTGAGATGGCGGCAGCAGCCTCGCCAGCCCGAAGCCATCGCAGGCGAGCGCGTCGACGGGCGATAGAGCGCTCGAGAGAAACAAGCCCGAGGTATTTGCTCTTTAGCTGACGACGGAGCCAGGTCTCGGGGGGGGGGGGGGGGGGAGGACGGCGAGTGTTCTGGGCCTCGTACAAACGAGCGATGAGTTCGCGGGTAACGCCAAGGTGGGCGGCAGGATTGGAGGCGAAACAGGAGCTTCATCGCTGGAGGCTGTGCGTGGTGGCCTTGAGCCTAGCAAAGATGCGCCTGAATGGGTCTTGCTCCGAGGCCATCGAATGCCAGGCGGATTGGACGGTTTGCTGGAAGCCCACGAGGCTAGGCCAATACTACTGGAAATGAAAGCGCCTGCCACCGGCCGCCGGGTGGCGCAGTCTAGGAAGAGACGAGAGTGGTCCGAAACCGCATACGCTAAATAGCGTAGAAGGCAGTGGGCGTGATCGAGCTCCTAGGCAGGTGTGCAGAGCACATGATCATTGCGCACAAGGGTCAGGTTGTCTTGTTCATTGGACCAAGTGTAACGTCGCCCATGGAGGTAGATGTCGTGGTGGCCATGGTCCGAGATGAAGTGTCGGAATCTGTTCATCATGCGCCTATTGATCCGGTCATTGTTTTTGTCGCAAGCCGATGCAATCATGTTAAAGTCGCCACCGAGAAGCCAAGACCCGACCATGGAGGAGCGGAGTTGCTGGAGTTCGGCGAGGAAGGCCAACTTGGCGTCGTCCCCTTCGGGGCCATATACGCCACTAATCCACCAGTGGGCACCACCGGGGGTGGTGGTAACCACAGCCAAGACATGGTGGTCACCAACAATCAGGTTAGACAGGGAGATCAAAGCATTGTTCCAGGCGAGGATGACGCCACCGCGAGTGCCCTCCATGGGAAGCCAGTAAAACCCATCAAAAGCGGGGCCAAGAGTCTCACAAACAAGCACGGATGAGACCAAAACAAGCTTAGGTTCTTGGACGCAAACAATACAAGGTGATGCCGAAGCAATAACAGAGCGAACAGCCATGCGCTTGGCCACATTATTGAGCCCACGCACGTTTCAGAAAATCACTTTGAGGTTGTCATCCATAGGGAGGGATGGGGGGCTGGTAGACGACAACGGACGTCGCACTCATGCCCCAGAGGGGCATGGCAGGGAGAGAGGCGTCAAGAGGCCGTCGAGGACTGACTGTGGCACTTGCCACCCATAGAAATCTGCAAACGCGCGGACCACGTCCACGACAAGGGGCTGCTCGAACAACCTACTGTACTTGTCCATGATCGCGTCGGATAACAGTTCGTCATCCTTGATGAGGCCCAAGAGGAGGAGGAGGAGGACACGCTTGGCCTTGGATTCCGAATCCAAGCCCCGGTCGACCTTGGCGATGCGCGTGCTCCGACGAGGAGTGAAGTTGGGGGGGGGGGCGGCGCTGCCCTTCCGCGGCGGGGCCCCGGGGTTGGCAGGATCGGTGAGACCGCGGCGCTGATCTAGTTGAGGAAGCCGAGAAAGGGCGAAGGCGCGGTGACGTGGGCGCACTAGAGAGCAGCGTTGGGGGGCGCATTCATGGCCACGAGTGCTGGCGACAAGACCTAGCCATGCAGAGGTGGGGGATGCGCCACTTGGCCCACGAGGTCCACCGAATCACAATAGGGGTAGTCAGAACCACCGGATCAGCATCAGGGTCAGCGGGGCCCACCAGATCTGCCAGAGAAGGGAAATCCTCCTGGGTAGCCGCGCCATCTGATGCAGATGGGTTATCGCTGGGATCCGAGGGGCGGGCCTGGGATTCCGCTAGCGGTTCGTGATTGGCTGGCTGCGGCGAAGCGGGGCCACCATCAGCGCATGGGAGCCCGACCAGGGGGCAGGCAGGGGTCGGGTCAGCCTGAACAGGCGACAACACAGGCCCGGGGGACGCGCCTGCCAAAAGCGGAGAGGAGGGGGTGGCGCTTGCCAAAAGCGGAGAGGTGGGGGTGGCTATGGAAGGGACAAAACAGTCTCAGAGTCGCGTGCACCAATCAGGGGCCGAGGGGAATGTTCTGGAGTCTTCATGACCGGAGCTGGGGCGACGCGTGGCGAGTCCGGGGAGAGCGGATCGAGAAGCAACACCGAGACTAGGGAGTTGGCGGGCTGGGCGGTCAGCAAGACCGTTTGAACCGTGGTAGCGCAGGGACCCACCTGGTCCAGAATGGACAGGGCTGCAGGATCAACCGATGACGAGGGCATTCTAGCCTTGTCCGAGGCGGGGCCCAGGCGCAGGGGAGCGGGGATCCGATGCACCGGCGGTGAGGTGCTTGGGTGCGGGCCCAGCATGCCTTGCCAGCCGCAATGAGGGGGGCGGCCGGTGGCCAAGGGGGCGGGCGGCGCCGTCGCGATGTGAGGAACCAGGAGAGCACCGGGGAGGAAACTTATGCCTGCACGGCCATGGCCCAGGGACAGGCGGCGAACCAAGGGCGTCACCATCAGCATCTCTAGGTGGCGCGGGCGGCGGCGGAGATGGGAGGCGGTAGTCATGGGTTTCGGAGACATGGATCGACACCGGGAAGCAGACGAGGGAACGCGCGAAGCGCGAGACGCGCTTCGGGTCAGCATCCAGCTCAATGCCATTGCGCGGCGGTAGGAGGAGCTCAGAGGAACGGGGAATCTCATTGGGGTTCGCAGTCCAAGTAGAGAGGCGGAACACGGACATGTCACGGCCGGAGCGAGTTTCTAGAGCGAGGTCCTCGATGAGGCAGAAGGGCGCCAGGAGGAGGTTGCCAGAGGCGTGGTTCCACGCTTGATCCGGAATGCCATGGATCTCGATGAGGATGCGCATGCGAACGGTGACGGGCTCGCCGCCGGCGATGGGGCTCCAAGGAGTGAAGCGCGGGGAGTGCAGGCTCGTGGCCGCAACGCGCGCTCGGGAGTCACGGGACCGGAAGCGGATGAGAAAGTCGCCTGCGTGGTGGGGGTGAACCGAGAATTCGTCGGGCGAGAGACCAAATCATGTCCGGAGAGCCTCGAACACCTCGCCGAGGGAGACGCTGCAGTGATTACCGGAGGGCTCAGCCAGCAAGGAGAGAGACTGGAGCTCATCCTCTGCTTCCCCCATCTCTAAAGACCATGGCAGGTAGCACACGGCCTCTGCCGAGCAGAAAGAGGGGTGCCCGGAGAGGGGGGAGACAGCGGTGGAGGGGCTGGGGAGGACGAAACAGGCATGGCACGGGAGGAAGAAGCGGGCCTGGAGGACTCCGACAGCAGCACAGGCAAGGAGGGCGTGGAGACAGCCCCGGAAAACGCAGGGCCGCTGGGTCTGTCAACGCTCGCGTCCGAGGAGCCAGGGGAGCGGGGGTGCATGCACTTCGATGGCGGCGAGCCAGAAGACCGGCGGTGGAGAGGGGTGGTGCAGAACCGCGCGACGTGGCCAAAGAAGTGGCACCGCCGGTAGCACATATCGCAGCGGCATTCGGACCGGGGGTGTCACGGGCGGGCGAGGCACCGCGGGCACTCGTCGACCTGACGGGAGGGTGCGTCCGGGCCACGGCGACGACGCATAGGACGGGGCTGTTGGGGAAGGTAGCAGAAATTCAAAATTTTCCTACGTGTCACCAAGATTTATCTATGGAGAAACCAGCAACGAGGGGAAGGAGAGTGCATCTACATACCCTTGTAGATCGCTAAGCGGAAGCATTCAAGAGAACGGGGTTGAAGGAATCGTACTCGCCGTGATCCAAATCACCGGAGATCCTAGTGCAGAACGGACGGCACCTCCGCGTTCAACACACGTACAGCCCGGTGACGTCTCCCATGCCTTGATCCAGCAAGGAGAGAGGGAGAGGTTGAGGAAGACTCCATCCAGCGGCAGCACAACGGCGTGGTGGTGGTGGAGGAGCGTGGTGATCCAGCAGGGCTTCGCCAAGAACGGCGAGATATGAGGAGAGAGAGAGAGGGGGGTAGGGCTGCGCCAAGAAGGAGAGGAACTCGTGAATATTGGGCAGCCCAAACCTCAACTATATATAGAGGAAGGGGAGGGGCTGCGCCCCCACCTAGGGTTCCCTCCCTAGGGGTGGCGGCAGCCCCCTAGATCCCATCTAGGGGCGGCCAAGGGGAGGGGAGAGGGGGAGGCGCACCAGGGTGGGCCTTAGGGCCCATCTTCCCTAGGGTTTGCCCCCTTCCCCTCTTCCTCGCGCCTTGGGCCTTGGTGGGGGGGGGGGCGCACCAGCCCACCTGGGGCTGGTCCCCTCCCACACTTGGCCCATGCAGCCCTCCGGGGCTTGTGGCCCCACTTCGAGGACCCCCGGGACCCTCCCGGTGGTCCCGGTACGTTACCGATAAAACCTGAAACTTTTCCGGTGACCAAAATAGGACTTCCCATATATAAATCTTTACCTCCGGACCATTCCGGAACTCCTCGTGACGTCCGGGATCTTATCCGGGACTCCGAACAATATTCGGTAACCACATACAAACTTCCTTTATAACCCTAGCGTCATCGAACGTAAAGTGTGTAGACCCTACGGGTTCGGGAACCATGCAGACATGACTGAGACGTTCTCCGGTCAATAACCAACAGCGGGATCTGGATACCCATGTTGGCTCCCACATGCTCCACGATGATCTCATCGGATGAACCACGATGTCAAGGACTTAATCAATCCCGTACACAATTCCCTTTGTCTATCGGTATGATACTTGCCCGAGATTCGATCGTCGGTATCCCGATACCTTGTTCAATCTCATTACCGGCAAGTCTCTTTACTCGTTCCGTAATACATCATCCCGTGATCAACTCCTTGATCACATTATGCACATTATGATGATGTCCTACCGAGTGGGCCCAAAGATACCTCTCCGTTTACACGGAGTGACAAATCCCAGTCTCAATTCGTGCCAACTCAACAGACACTTTTGGAGATACCTATAGTGTACCTTTATAGCCACCCAGTTACGTTGTGACGTTTGGCACACCCAAAGCATTCCTACGGTATCTGGGAGTCGCACAATCTCATGGTCTAAGGAAATGATACTTGACATTAGAAAAGCTTTAGCATACGAACTACACGATCTTTGTGCTAGGCTTAGGATTGGGTCTTGTCCATCACATCATTCTCCTAATGATGTGATCCCGTTATCAACGACATCCAATGTCCATGGTCAGGAAACCGTAACCATCTATTGATCAACGAGCTAGTCAACTAGAGGCTTACTAGGGACATGGTGTTGTCTATGTATCCACACATGTATCTGAGTTTCCTTTCAATACAATTCTAGCATGGATAATAAACGACTATCATGAACAAGGAAATATAATAATAATCAATTTATTATTGCCTCTAGGGCATATTTCCAACAGTCTCCCACTTGCACTAGAGTCAATAATCCAGTTCACATCGATATGTGATTAACACTCAAGGTCACATCCCCATGTGACTAACACCCAAAGAGTTCTAGGTTTGATCATGTTATGCTTGTGAGAGAGGTTTCAGTCAACGGGTCTGCAACATTCAGATCCGTATGTACTTCGCAAATTTCTATGTCATCTTCTAGATGCAACTAATACGCTACATTTGGAGCCATTTCAAATAACTGTTCTACTTGGAGCTATTCTAAATCGTTGCTCCATTATACGTATCCGATATCTCTGCTCAGAGCTATCCGGATAGGTGTTAAGCTTGCATCGACGTAACTCTTTACGTCAAACTCTTTATCACCTCCATAACCGAGAAACATACCCTTATTCCTCTAAGGATAATTTAAACCGCTATCTGGTGATCTACTCCTAGATCACCTTTGTACCCTCTTGCCAGATATGTGGCAAGGCACACATCAGGTGCGGTACTCAGCATGGCATACCGTATAGAGCCTATGAAAAAGGCATAGGGGACGACCTTCGTCCTTCCTCTTTCTTCTGCCGTGGTCGAGCTTTAAGTCTTAACTTCATACCTCACAACTCAGGCAAGGACTCCTTCTTTGACTGATCCATCTTGAACACCTTCAAGATCATGTCAAGGTATGTGCTCATTTGAAAGTACCACTAAGCGTTTTGATCTATCCTTATAGATCTTGATGCTCAATGTTCAAGTAGCTTAATCCAGGCTTTTCATTGAAAAACACTTTTCAAATAACTCTGCATGCTTTCCAGAAATTCTACATCATTTCCGATCAACAATATGTTAACAACATATACTCATCGGAAATTCTATAGTGCTCCCACTCACTTCTTTGGAAATACAAGTTTCTCATAAACTTTGTATAAACCCAAAATCTTTGATCATCATCAAAGCGTATATTCCAACTCCGAGATGCTTAGTCCAGTCCTTAGAAGGATTGCTAGAGCTTTGCATACTTGTTAGCATCTTTCAGGATTGTTAAAACCTTCTAGTTGTATCACATACATCCTTTCCTCAAGAAAATCGCGAGGAAACAATGGTTTTTGACATCCTATCTGCAAGATTTCATAAATAATGCAGTGACTGCTAATATAATTCCAATAGACTCTTAGCATCGCTACGAGTGAGAAAGTCTCACCGTAGTCAACTCCTTTGAACTTGTCGGGAAACATCTTAACGACAAGTCGAGCTTTCTTAATGGTGATACTTACCATCATTGTCCGTCTTCCTTTTAAAAATCCATCTGTACTCAACAGCCTTACGACCATCGAGCCGTTCCGCCAAAGTCTACACTTTGTTTTCATATATGGATCCTCTCTCGGATTATATGGCCTCGGGCCATTTTGGAATCCAGGCCCACCATCGCTTCTCCATAGCTCGTAGGTTCATTGTTGTCTAGCAACATGACTTCCAAGACAGGATTACGTACCACTCTGAAGTAGTACGCATCCTTGTCATCCTACGATGTTTGGTAGTGACTTGATCTGAAGTTTCATGATCACTATCATAAGCTTCCACTTCAATTGGTGTAGGTGCCACAGGAACAACTTCCTGTGCCCCGCCACACACTAGTCGAAGAGACGGTTCAATAACCTCATCAAGTCTCCACCATCCTCCCACTCAATTCTTTCGAGAGAAACTTTTCCTCGAGAAAGGACCCGATTCTAGAAACAATCCCTTATTGCTTTCGGATCTGAGACAGGATGTATACCCAACTGTTTTGGGTGTCCTATGAAGATGCATTTATCCGCTTTGGGTTCGAGCTTATCAGCCTGAAACTTTTTCACATAAGCATCGCAGCCCCAAACTTTTAAGAAATGACAGCTTAGGTTTCTCTAAACCTTAGTTCATACGGTGTCATCTCATCAGAATTACGTGGTGCCCTATTTAAAGTGAATGTGGTTGTCTCTAATGCCTAACCCATAAACTATCGTGGTAATTCGATAAGAGACATCATGGTATGCATCATATCCAATAGGGTGCAGTTATGATGTTCGGACACACCATCACACTATGGTGTTCCAGGCTGTATTAGTTGTGAAACAATTTCCACAATGTCTTAATTCTGTGCCAAACTCGTAATTCAGATATTCATCTCTATGATCATATCATAGATATTTTATCCTCTTGTCACGACGATCTTTCAACTTCACCCTGAAATTACTTGAACCTTTCAATAATTCAGACTCATGATTCATCAAGTAAATATACTCAACATCTACTCAAATCATCTGTGAAGTAAGAACACAACGATATCCACTACACGCCTCAGCACTCATTGGACTGATGTACACATCAAAATGTATTACTTCCAACAAGCTGCTTTCTAGTTCCATTTTACTGAAAACGAGGCTTTCAGTCATCTTGCCCATGTGGTATGATTTGCATGTCTCAAGTGATTCAAAATCAAGTGAGTCCAAACGGTCCATTTGCATAGAGTTTCTTCATGCATATACACCAATAGACATGGTTCGCATGTCTCAAACCTTTTTTTAAAACGAGTGAGCCCAAAGATCCATCAACATGGAGCTTCTTCATGCGTTTTATACCGATATGACTTACGTGGCAGTGCCACAAGTAGGTGGTACTCTCATTACTATCTTATATCTTTTGGCATGAACATGTGTATCACTACGATCGAGATTCAATAAACCATTTATTTTAGGTGCAAGACCATTGAAGGTATTATTCAAATAAACAGAGTAACCATTATTCTCCTTAAATGAATAACTATATTGTGATAGACATAATCCAATCATGTCTATGCTCAACGCAAACACCAATCTCGATGGTAGAGGGAGCGTGCGATGCTTGATCACATCAAGTTTGGAAAAACTTCCAACACATATCGCCAGCTCACCTTTAGCTAGTCTCCGTTTACTCCGCAGTCTTTTATTTCGAGTTTACTAACACTTAGTGACCGAACCGGTATCTAATACCATGGTGCTACTAGGAGTACTAGTAAAGTACACATTAACACAATGTATATCCAATATACTTCTATCGACCTTGCCATCCTTCTCATCTACCAAGTATCTAGGGTAATTCTGCTCCAGTGGCTGTTCCTCTTATTACAGAAGCACTTAGTCTCGGGTTTGGGTTCAACCTTGGGTTTCTTCACTAGAGCAGCAGCTGATTTGTCGTTTCATGAAGTATCCCTTCTTGCCCTTGCCCTTCTTGAAACTAGTGGTTTCACCAACCATCAACAATTGATGCTCCTTCTTGATTTCTACTTTTGTGGTGTCAAACATCGCGAATATCTCAAGGATCATCATATATGTCCCTGATATATTATAGTTCATCACAAAGCTCTAGCAGCTTGGTGGTAATGACTTCGGAGAAACATCACTATCTCATCTGGAAGATCAACTCCCACTCGATTCAAATGATTGTTGTACTTAGACAATCTGAGCACAAGCTCAACAATTGAGCTTTTCTCCCTTAGTTTGCAGGCTAAGAAAATCGTCGGAGGTCTTATACCTCTTGACGTGGGCACGAGCCTGAAATCCCAATTTCAGCCCTCGAAACATCTCATATGTTTCGCGATGTTTCGAAACGTCTTCGGTGCCTCAACTCTAAACCGTTTAACTGAACTATCATGTGGTTTATCAAAATGTGTATGTCAGATGTTCGCAACATCCACAGATGACGTTCGAGGTTCAGCACACTGAGCGGTGCATTAAGGACATAAGCATTTTACTGTCTGCATAATTGCTACTATCAACTTTCAACTAATTTTTCTCTAGGAACATATCTAAACAATAGAACTAAAGCGCGAGCTATGACATAATTTGCGAAGACCTTTTGACGATGTTCAGGATAATTAAGTTCATCTTATGAACTCCCACTCAGATAGACATCCCTCTAGTCATCTAAGTGATTACATGATCCGAGTCAACTAGGCCGTGTCCGATCATCACGTGAGACGGACTAGTCAACATTGGTGAACATCTTCATGTTGATCATATCTACCATACGACTCATGCTCGACCTTTCGGTCTCTTGTGTTCCGAGGCCATGTCTGTACATGCTAGGCTCGTCAAGTCAACCTAAGTGTTTTGCATGTGTTCCGAGGCCATGTCTGTACATGCTAGGCTCGTCAACACCCGTTGTATTCGAACGTAAGAATCTATCACACCCGATCATCACGTGGTGCTTCGAAACGACGAACTTTCGCAACGGTGCACAGTTAGGGGGAAACACTTTCTTGAAATTTTAATGAGGGATCATCTTATTTACTACCATCGTTCAAAGCAAATAAGATGTATAAACATGATAAACATTACATGCAATCAAATAGTGACATGATATGGCCAATATCATATTACTCCTTTTGTTCTCCATCTTCGGGGCTCCATGATCATCATCGTCACCGGCATGACACCATGATCTCCATCATCATGATCTCCATCATTGTGTCTCCATGAAGTTGTCTCGCCAACTTATTACTTCTACTACTATGGCTACCGGTTAGCAATAAAGTAAAGTAATTACATGGCGTTGTTCAATGACACGCAGGTCATACAATAAATAAAGACAACTCCTATAGCTCCTGCCGGTTGTCATACTCATCGACATGCAAGTCGTGATTCCTATTACAATAACATGATCAATCTCATACATCACATATCATTCATCACATTCTTCTTGGCCATATCACATCACATAGCATACCCTGCAAAAAGAAGTTAGACGTCCTCTAATTGTTGTTTGCATGTTTTATGTGGCTGCTATGGGTTTCTAGCAAGAACGTTTCTTACCTACGCAAAAACCACAACGTGATATGCCAATTGCTATTTACCCTTCATAAGGACCCTGTTCATCGACTCCGATCCGACTAAAGTGGGAGAGACAGACACCCGCCAGCCACCTTATGCAACTAGTGCATGTCAGTCGGTGGAACCGGTCTCACGTAAGCGTACGTGTAAGGTTGGTCCGGGCCGCTTCATCCCACGATGTCGCCGAATCAAGATAAGACTAGTAACGGCAAGATAATTGACAATATCGACGCCCACAACTACTTTGTGTTCTACTCGTGCATAGTAACTACGCATAGACCTAGCTCATGATGCCACTGTTGGGGAACGTAGCAGAAATTCAAAATTTTCCTACGTGTCACCAAGATCTATCTATGGAGAAACCAGCAACGAGGGGAAGGAGAGTGCATCTACATACCCTTGTAGATCGCTAAGCGGAAGCGTTCAAGAGAACGGGGTTGAAGGAGTCGTACTCGTCGTGATCCAAATCACCGGAGATCCTAGTGCAGAACGGACGGCACCTCTGCGTTCAACACATGTACAACCCGGTGACGTCTCCCATGCCTTGATCCAGCAAGGAGAGAGGGAGAGGTTGAGGAAGACTCCATCCAGCAGCAGCACAACAGCGTGGTGGTGGTGGAGGAGCGTGGTGATCCAGCAGGGCTTCGCCAAGCGCCGCGGGATATGAGGAGAAAGAGAGGGGTAGGGCTGCGCCAAGAAGGAGAGGAACTCGTGTGTATTGGGCAGCCCAAACCTCAACTATATATAGGGGAAGGGGAGGGGCTGCGCCCCCACCTAGGGTTCCCTCCCTAGGGGTGGCGGCAGCCTCCTAGATCCCATCTAGGGGCGGCCAAGGGGAGGGGAGAGGGGGAGGCGCACCAGGGTGGGCCTTAGGGCCCATCTTCCCTAGGGTTTGCCCCCTTCCCCTCTTCCTTGCGCCTTGGGCCTTGGTGGGGGGAGCACCAGCCCACCTGGGGATGGTCCCCTCCCACACTTGGCCCATGCAGCCCTCCGGGGCTTGTGGCTCCACTTGGAGGACCCCCGGGACCCTCCCGGTGGTCCCGGTACGTTACCGATAAAACCCGAAACTTTTCTGGTGACCAAAACAGGACTTCCCATATATAAATCTTTACCTCCGGACCATTTCGGAACTCCTCGTGACGTCCGGGATCTTATCCGGGACTCCGAACAATATTCGGTAACCACATACAAACTTCCTTTATAACCCTAGCGTCATCGAACCTTAAGTGTGTAGACCCTACGGGTTCAGGAACCATGCAGACATGACCGAGACGTTCTCCGGTCAATAACCAACAGCGGGATCTGGATACCCATGTTGCCTCCCACATGATCCACGATGATCTCATCGGATGAACCACGATGTCAAGGACTTAATCAATCCCGTACACAATTCCCTTTGTCTATCGGTACGATACTTGCCCGAGATTCGATCGTCGGTATCCCGATACCTTGTTCAATCTCATTACCGGCAAGTCTCTTTACTCGTTCCGTAATACATCATCCCGTGATCAACTCCTTGATCACATTGTGCACATTAGGATGATGTCCTACCGAGTGGTCCCAGAGATACCTCTCCGTTTACACGGAGTGACAAATCCCAGTCTCAATTCGTGCCAACCCAACAGACACTTTCGGAGATACCTGTAGTGTACCTTTATAGCCACCGAGTTACGTTGTGACGTTTGGCACACCCAAAGCATTCCTTCGGTATCCGGGAGTTGCACAATCTCATGGTCTAAGGAAACGATACTTGACATTAGAAAAGCTTTAGCATACGAACTACACGATCTTTGTGCTAGGCTTAGGATTGGGTCTTGTCCATCACATCATTCTCCTAATGATGTGATCCCGTTATCAACGACATCCAATGTCCATGGTCAGGAAACCGTAACCATCTATTGATCAACGAGCTAGTTAACTAGAGGCTTACTAGGGACATGGTGTTGTCTATGTATCCACACATGTATCTGAGTTTCCTTTCAATACAATTCTAGCATGGATAATAAACGACTATCATGAACAAGGAAATATAATAATAATCAATTTATTATTGCCTCTAGGGCATATTTCCAACAGGGGCAGCGACCGACGCTCCTCACGGCGCGCCTGGCGACTGCAAACGGTGGTCCAGGTGGCCCCGTCCGCATCGGGGGTCGGCTCCGCCACCGGGGAGATGTGGTGGATCTCGGAGCGGGGGCCGGGCCGGGGGAGGGCAGCGGCGGGCGGAGAGGCGGCCACCGTGGCATAGGAGGAGGCAGGGCGAGCGGGGCTAGGCGATGAAGACGGGCTACGATCCATCTAGCAGACCTCGCGGGTCCGTCCCAGGCCCGAGACGGGGGGAGGGGGACGGCGAGGCCATGGTGGCGAGCGCCAGGAGCGCGGGCGATGGTGGACGCCGGGGCCGGAGTGGCCGCCGGCGCAGCAAGGCGGGGGGGGGGGGGGGGGCAGAGAGCTAGAGCTAGTCTCCTCCTCCGGATGGCCTCACTTATAACCTCCTTTGCAAGTCATTCCAATATCTTCGTGCCAAGCTCCATCGGTTCCCTATATGGCATCAACGATAGTGTAGCTCGCCTGAATGACATGTGCCAGTGAAGTTACTTAGTTCCTTTTAGCGGTAAAATGGTCATTAGGATTTGTGACAGTTATAGTTGTAACGAAATTACTTCACAGCCGACCCACCATGCACGATGCATGAACGATTGACCATCTGATGGATGTGATGCACTTGGTTCCTTGATTCGATGGCTGGATGTGAACCATCATGCACAAATCGTGCGTGGAGTGTCGTGTGTGTAGCAGTGTTGTAGTTGTAAATCATTGAACCGAGCTTCTTGTGATAGCCGATTCCTGAGGCCTTCTAATCCTAAGAACGAATGGAACCAAATACAATGTGTATACTTTCAAAAAAAAAATACAATGTGTATACTCTTACCAACACAAACATAGAGATACACATTCTGCGCCATACTCAGGTAAAGCTTTGGGAGAGATGGGAGCAAGATACGTGACGGAGGCAAGGTGGTCGCTTTTCTATTTCCTGCTTAACTTCCATACATATGTACATCTCTTTTTATAAGCCAAGCGTGGTGATCAAATCTTGCCTTATATTCTAGATTCTGTGTGGAGTTCCATACGGAAAAAAATGATGTATGCAAGGGGGTTGCTTCCGAAAAGTTGACCAAGATTTATATTTAGGACTGTGATAACTCGCAACCGTGTGTCAGATTGCTAAAACCACCACACCCTCTCATGCCGCACGGAATCCATCCCTTCTTCTCCCAATTTTCGGGGCTATCCCGTCCCCCCGCACGAACCTCTCCCTTCTCCTGATTTTCAATGCGTTGGGAGGGGGGATCAAACCCACAACCTACCACAGCTAATTTATCAACAACAACCAACTGGGCTACACCATCTTATTTGTTTCTTTCAACTTACACGTTACTTGTACCTTCTTGAAATGAGATCGAATGAAACTGAAAATTCAAACAGACATACTCATTTGTCTGAGATTTGGAACTTTTTTTCTGGACGTTTTACACCAGCTCAGATTGTTAACAAACTCAAGCTTCCCCTGCCTTCCTTTTTCAGATGCAAATCACCATAGTGTTTGTACTTAACTTATCTGATATGAGGTTCGCATAGTAGTTGTCGAGTATGGATTTTAACATTTTTTCCCCTCTTGATTAAATGTTACCGCAGTGTTTGGACTAAATTTACCGGGTATGAGGTTTGTATATTACCATGCTATTTACATAGAAAATACCGTGCTATATTTTTCCAGAACTTTTTTCTCCTTGTTCAAAAATGTTACCGTGCTATTTGTTCTTAAGCTAACCTGCTATATTTTTAGCAACTTTTTCCTTCTCGGTCAAAAATGTTACCGCGGTGTTTGTACTTAAGTTATCAGATATGAAATTCTTATGGTACCATGCAATTTACATAGAAATTACCATGCTATACTTTTCAGCAACTTTTTCCTCCTTAGTCAAAAATGTTACCGCGGTGTTTGTATTTAAGTTATCAGGTATGGAATTCTTATATTACCATGCTATTTACATAGAAAATACCGTGCTATATTTTTCGGCAACTTTTTCCTCCATGGTCAAAAATGTCACGGCAGTGTTTGTACTTAAGTTATCAGTATTGAATTCTTATATGACCATGCTATTTACATAAAAATTACTTAGGCACATTTTTCAACAACCGTTCCCCCTTCCTCAAATTTAACGCGTTGTTTATACGCAAGTTATCAGCTGAACAGTTTGTATATTAGCATGCTATTTTCATAAAAAGTTTTCGCAAGTATATTTTTGAACAACTTTTTCATCCCTTGGTTAATGTTACAGCGGTGTTTTGTTCGTAAATTATCGATTACGTGGGAGGTATGTTAGCATACTATTTACACATAAGCTAGCGACGTTGTGTTTTTCGACAAAAAGTTTTCTGGGTCAAAAAGTTACCATGTCTGTATCTAAGTTATCGGTTGTTGGAGTTTATATCATCATGTTGTTTACATAGAAATTACCGGACAAGTTTCGAACAAAAAAGTCTCGCGTCAAAAAATCAACATGATTTTGTTTGTAAGTTATCAGGTATGGGTTGCTTAAAAACCATGTTTTTTACATAAAAATTACCAGAGTATTGTTTCAACGGTATTTTTTCTCAACTCAAAAATTATCGTGATGTTTTGGACGTAAGTTATCAAGTCTGCAGTGCGTATATTACCATGCTATTACACAAAAATTATTGTAGGTATATTTTCCAATATTTGTTTACCCTGAGTCAAAAAGGTATCATAGTGTTTATATGCAAATTATAAAGCCTACGCTGCTTTAAAAATCTTATTTGATCAAAAGTTACATGTCATTTTCGACCACAACTACTATCCACACCAGGAAGAACCAGACACGCACTTCATGAAACATTTCGCGAGCCTACTAGGCAATGTAACCTTGAAGTGAAGTCTCTTCCTGCTCCTGCCAATGTTGTTGTCACACGCCGGTGGTGGTGATGCCAGCTAGGTGGTCACGAGGGGCGCGGAGGTGAAGGCATGCTTGTAAATTGGCTTCCCTAGGTAAAAGATAATGTGGTGTTTGTACCTAAGTTATTAGGTTTGCAACGCATATATTACCATGCTATTTATGTAGAAATTACTGGGGTATGTTTTTAACATTTTTTTCTCCGGTCAAAGTTTACTATGGTGTTTGTACGTAAGTTCCCAACATTGCGGTGCGTATATTACCAGACTTTTTACACAAAAATTACAAGAGTTTATGTGTGAGTTATTAGATCTACATATCTTAAGTTTCCATATTATGGAGATAGAAATTACAGTGGTAAAATTCAATAATTTTTTCCCAGTCAAAGTTACCATGGTGTGTGTTCATATGTTATCAGGTTTGCGGTGCATAAATTAACATGTTGTTTACACCAAGGTTATCAGAGGAATGTTTCAACAATTTTTTCATTCGGGCCAAAGTTACCATCATCTGCTAAAACAAATATAGAAGTGTGGAAGTTGAGATGTACGGAAATTGAGATGCCGATATATATAATAGCAGCAAATTTTGAACACTAATCAGTTGTTTATAGAAGCGTCGGTTAATTTAGCGAGTGCCCAAGCTTTTCTATTTATGCGAGCACGAGATGGATCAAATCTTGGTTTGGATCCATCTGAACTCTGACAGCCTGAATACTTAGCTAATCAGCTTGTGCACATGTGAACGAAATTATCCCAGTGGTACGCAGCCTACATGTGAACCTATTGGTCAAGGGAACAAACCCCACTTAACACTAATTTTTTTCTCTCGGAGAGGGAAAAAGGACCGCACGATCGCCCGCACGGGAGAAGCGAAAGGCAGGATCGTGACCGCGGACGGCGCGGGAGAAGCGAAACGGTGCGGTTCGATCGGGGCTGCTAGGCGAGATCATGTCCGCGGACGTTGACGAGATCGTGTGGCAGTTTTACAATCTGTCACATGGTTGCCACATACATATTTCGTTATATTTATGAGGTTTGGAAACTTTAAATCTTTGAGCAACCAACAAGGTAATGGGATTTGGGAATAATATATATTTCTGAATTTTTAAAACTATAAATCTTTTGTTGCAGATAATTAATACTCCCTCCGTTCCGAAATCTAGGTTGCTGGGGACCTTGTTCTGACCAGGTGAAAACATGCAAATTGACCTTAATAACCCTAGTTCAAATTTTGAATCCGTCCCCATCTTCTTCCTTAGCTCATCTTCTACCTCGCGATCCCAGCCTCTCGATCCCCAGCGGGCCAGGATCTCGTCTTCAAGCTGAACATTGCGTGTCATCGGGGAGAAAACCCTGAATAAGATAGTCCCCACTTCATCAAGAACTAGTAAGAATACCCGGAGTTGTGCATGTTTTTAATAGCAATATGCTGCTAGGGAAATGCACTTTGGTTCTTGGTTGTATATACACCCTATATGGGGATTTTTTAATAACTACACAGAAAGTCAATATAGTTGAGAAGTTTTTTAGAATAAACTTGACTTACTTTTGTACTAGTATATAAATTTTCATGAAAAAAACAACGTTGACTTCATAGCGAAAAGGATAAAATTTATTTGCTATTATAGGTCACTATTCACACTATTTTGACCAAAAATTTATCTTTTTTTGAAAAGAAGTCAAAGGGGGATTTTCTTTTTTGAATTTTTCTCACAAGTACAATGGAAGGTCAAGTTTATTTCAAAAATATTTTTATTTTTTTATTTTTATTGAATTACTAATATTTTTTTGAAATATCCTAATTTTTTTTTCATATAAGGTGCGTGTCTCTGCTGCTAGGGAAATGCACTTTGGTTAGTAACCCGATCTGCAGCCCATGTGCATACTGAACCTGATAGTGGAATGCCGTACCCCCACGCCCTCCAACTGATCAACGGGGCCCACGACACAAGGAGACGACCAGGACAACTCAACAGATGCGCATAGACGAGATAGAAAATTTGACACGCGATGAATGCAACGAGGCCACATGTCGAAGTAGCCCTCGTGATCTACTAGTATCTAAAGAGAAGTTAAGTGGTCAATATAAAAGAGATCAGTTTGCCCAAATAATAATGAGTAGACATGGTGGCACGCACGGTCGGTATCAAGTCCGCTCGTTTCCACGTGATTCGTGTCGTCCTAATACGACTGGCATGTATACTGAGATGCATGCAAGCGGTATAGCAGGAGTATTACCTACGCCCTGGCCAGCAGATGGCCCACAAGTCAACGTCATGCATTCAAACGAGCAGCGCATTGAGTATACTTCAATTAAGCCCGGTCTACACCACCCAGGAACCCCCTGCAGCCCATCAAGTCGGCCAGGAAGTAATTAATGCAAACATTTCAGGGCTTTTGGTCTTTGACATCACCCAACGGACACCCTTTGGCTTAGTTTGATAGGCGAGTCTGATTTTGATCGCAACGAACTTATTCTTTTAAAATGTGAGAAACATGTTTCTTGACAAGGAGTTGAAGTTTATTCTAGTAAATTAGTTTTATAGAAGAGCGAATGTTTTAGAAGAGTACACCGGTACTAGTATCTGGCGAATGTTTCAATCTTCCTTTCTAAACAAGTGAATTATAAAAGAGTGAAATGTGTTGTTTTAAACGGGTGAATCGCTATTTGTTTTTAAAATGATTTTATTTTTTATTTTGAATTGATTGAAACAAGTGTAATATGTTTTGTGAAACAAGTGAAATCATTTTTTGAAAATAATTGAAATTCTTAGTTTGAAATGACCGGAATCTATTTTTTAAAGGAGTTGAATGAACGAGTGAAATATGTCGTTCTAAGAGAATGAAATCATTCTTTTTGAAAATGATTGACATTTTTTTTGAATGAAATGAAATGAAATGAGTGGAATCGGTTTTTTGAAATGAGTCGATGGAGTATGTTGTTTTAAACGAGAAGAATCATTTTTTTAATGATTGGAAATATTTGTTTGAATAGAGTGAAATGGGTGGAATCTTTTTGTTGTTGTTGAAAGGAATGAAATAAACGAGTGAAGTAAGTCGTTCTAAATAAATTATTCAAAATAATAGTTTGAATCGAGTGGAATCTTTTTTTTAAAAGGAGTGAAATAAACGAGTGAAGTGTGTCGTTCTAAACTAATGAAAAAATTGTTTTTGTAAATGATTGAAATTATTTATTTGAATTAAGTGAAATGAGTGGAATCTGTGTTTTGAAACAAGTGGAGTATGTTATTTTAAAGGAGTGCAATCGTTATTTCTGAAAATCGGGTTAGGGGCCGTTTCCAGTGCTTGTTGTTCGCTCCCAATGCATCACTGCTCTCATTTTCCTGCACGCATCGGGCAAAGGACATGTGAGACTAAGCTGACAAATTTTAACACATGGTACAAAGTGGCCAGCTTGGTAAGCTACCAACAAAAAATTGCAATCAAAAAATAATTCTAACACATGGCATAATCAAATCATCCCTTTTAACTCCTGCAACTATATCATCAAGGGCTACATATCTGTTATCCACCCTCTGATGTTTAATCTCAACTGAGTCAACCAGACCTGTTCTTGGAATAGCCTCCACAGAACCCAACAGATCTACAAATTTGTCGGTTTGGTCATCTTTGGTTACCTCTCGCACGATGTCAAGCCTCCCCGAATGGCTAGCAAAAATAGTCGAAGCCAGGAAAACAAGCAACTCCCACGCCCCCTAGCACCTCGATCCAGAACTCTCTCCAAAAATACGGGCATGCTTAGGGACGAACATGATGGATATAAGTCAGCGCGTTTGCGCTTATACCCAAGAAGAAAGAAGCAGGATCAAGCTCAGTGTCAATACGCTAACCTGTGCATCTTCATTTCTGCTCTTCTTGTTCTTCTACTTATCCACAGGACGCAGCTTGAAGAAGAGCTAGTACAGTACACCACGTCCTGAGCAGTTATGACCGATCAACCCTGCAAGGGGCGCTCCTATCAGACATGCTAGTATTCATACGAAAATAAATGAGACATGGCCCACTCATGTGAGGTATATCGCTACATATTCATCTCGGCCTGCTAATAACTCGCACCGCATCACGTAGGGCCTATATTAAGTAGCAATCGCGCCGCGCATGCGGATGCGCAAGATACCGGCATCGCGTGCCATCATGTCCCAAAAATTCACGTCTCCAGTTTGCCTCCGTTCCCCTGCTCCCATCTCGCCCAAAGCTTAAGCCCCATCCAAAAATTATTTCCTGGGTGTAGCTCAGAACGTGTATCTCTATACTATGCTCGCGTTGCCAAGTAGGAGTATTCTCCTTCCTTCCTTCCATCCATGTGAGATTTGTTCTTAGGATTAGAAGGCGTCAGGAATCAGCTAATAACAAGTCACCCAGTTCAACGCTCCTCAAGTTCGTCTGCCACAAGTCCCCAAGTACAGATTAGCGCAAACAGGAGTGGGTCGCCTAGTCAAAGCAGAGGGTGCAGTTCCACTCGATCGAACATCACGTCTGTTTGGCGGTTCACTTCCCCGGGCTGTCCTCGAGACACTGCCGGTGCCCAGCATCCCGTTGCTGGTGCCTGCAGCCATCCACAATTCAGGCACTCGTTGGCCGTTGCCCGTCTCAGAATACAGGGTCGCAGGCTCACGCTGGCTTCAACCGAGAGCAGTCTTCATCTGCTGTGATACTAAAATCGAGGTCCTGTGTAGCACCATCGGCTTCATTGCTATGCATTGCCATCAGAATTTGTGCGTCAAACTGGGCATCTATTGTCCGGGTTTTGGAGCAATTTTGACCTTGTGGATCACCACCGATAGTAGCATTCTCAATGCATGTATAACTGCACCAGAATGGACGGCCAGGCAGAGGAAACTTCACACCCCTGGACCACCAGAATAGGAACCCTACCTCTGCGTGCGAATAGGGGCTCGAATGCTTGGCTAATCAACTAGCTTCCGCTCCATGTTGTACTGCTGAACCTAAATGCCGACCATGGATGTTCATGTTCATGGTACATTTTTTTTTAGAAAAAGAGGATGACCCCCGGCCTCTGCATCTGGGAGATGCATGCGGCTATTTTATTGATTATTCTCGAGGACCTTACAAAGTGTTACAACAATATGTCTGAATACGCCATCTTGGCAACATTTGCCGCTACTTCTATCCAAATGATGAAGGCGTGCTAGCTGGGCCACTACCCAGACCACTCATCTAAGCCTAACATCAAAATGATGAAGAGGTGTTGGCTGGGCCACTACCCAGTCCACTCACCTAAGCCTAACATCAAAAGCCGGAAACCCCAGTCGAGCCACATACCAGGTCTAGGGTACAAACCGGTCCGACACACTCGTGTGTCGTCGCCGCCATCTTCCACAGGTCCGTCTTCAGAGCAAATATTGAGGCTTTTACCTTGTCTGGTCACTCAGCCATCGACGTCACCACGACACCAGACAGCTTCATCCTCCTGCGCGAGTCCATCGCCACACATCGGACGCCGAATCTCCACCGCGCCACGCCGCCGAGATACATCGCCATCAATGAGTAGGATGAAGCACCGCTCCGCCGAGTCCGGCAGGGCTGCTGAAGACCAAGCACCGTGGAAGAAGGACTCCGAGGCTGAGCACATAGGCGGCAGAGTGCCAATGCATCGCCACCAGACAAACTCCGACCATGCCACCAACCGCCGCCAAGCAACCAAAGCATCACATCCACCCCAAGCTCACCACGAACGACACCCCCAAGAGGGTGACGACGCCCGGAGCGCCGCTATCGCTCGATCCGGAAGGATTTGGGCTTTCGCCCAGCATACGAGCTGGGTGGAAGGAAGAGGGGAAGGAGGCAACCTGGACGGCGCCTACAAGAAGGGTATGACGCCCTCAGGCGTCGCCGCCGTCGTGGCCAGCACTGCTGGCCTTGGATTTCTCCGGAGCCACCTCCCACCTCCAGCCGCCAAACAGGTACAACTCCAGCGACAAAGGTCGCCCAAAGCAGGACCATCGGAGGCAGCCCTGGTTGAAGTAGACGGAGGCCTTTAGATCTGGATCGGGCGCCGCCGAGATGCCCGCACCACAGCCGCCACCTGCCGCCACCTCGCCGCCCCCGCGGCCGAGGAAGAACGGCCAGCACCAACGAGCACCGGTCACCGCAGACCCGGCGTCGATCCCACCCACGAAGGGTCCACGAAGAAGAAACCTTGTCTATCCCACCATGGCCATCGCCCACGAAGGACTTGCCTCACTTGGGTAGATCTTCACGAAGTAGGCGATCTCCTTTATCTTACAAACTCCTTGGTTTAACTCCACAATCTTGTCGGAGGCTCCCAAGTGACACCTAACCAATCTAGGAGACACCACTCTCCAAAAGGTAATAGATGCTGTGTTGATGATGAACTCCTCGCTCATGTGCTTCAAATGATAGTCTCCCCAACACTCAACTCTCTCTCAAGGATTTGGATTTGGTGGAAAGATGATTTGAGTGGAAAGCAACTTGGGGAAGACTAGAGATCAAGATTCTTATGGTTGGATTGGTCTCAACACATGAGTAGGTGGTTCTCTCTCGGAAAATGAATGGTAGAAGTGTAGGCGCGTTCTGATGGCTCTCTCTACGAATGAAGAGTGGGTGGAGGGGTATAAATAGCCTCCACACAAAATCTAACCGTTACACACAATTTACCAAACTCGATGAAACCGAATCACGAAACTTGGTCAGACCGATTTAGTTAAAAATGTGAATGTTAGGATTTTCTATGGGACCGACATGTCAACTCAGTGAGACCGATTTCATTATGGTTAGGGCATAACGTAATCTCGGTGAGACCGATCACATAAACTCGGGAGGACCGATTTCTGTAATAGGCAAACAGAGAGTTGGTCAGGCAAACTTGATGGGACCGAATCGCTCATTTCGGTGAGACCGAAACGTTATGAAAGGGAAATAGAGAGTTTGCATTGCGAACTCGGTGAGACCGATTGCTCATCTCGGTTGGACCGAAACGTTACGAAGGGAAACAAAGAGTTTGCAATCCCATTTTGGTGAGACCGAGATCCCTATCGGTGGGACCGAAACGACTAGGGTTTCTAGTAGTGGCTATGTCAAGTAAACTCGGTGGCGCCGGATAGAAAATTTTAGTGGGGCCGAGTTTGACTTTTGGTTTGGGACATATGTGGATATGAGAAAGTGGTTGAGGGCTTTTGGAGCATATCACTAAACATTTTTGTTGGGGAACGTAGTAATTTTAAAAATTTCCTACACACACACACACAAGATCATGGTGATGCATAGCAACGAGAGGGAAGAGTATCGTCCACGTACCCTCGTAGACCATAAGCGGAATCGTTATGAGAACGCGGTTGATGTAGTCGAACGTCTTCATGATCCGACCGATCCAAGTACCAAACGCATGGCACCTCCGAGTTCAGCACACGTTCATCTCGATGACGTCCCACGAACTCCGATCCAGCAGAGTTTCACGGGAGAGTTCCGTAAGCACGACGGCGTGATGACGGTGATGATGTTGCTACCTGATAACCCACAAGTATAGGGGATCGCAACAGCTTTCGAGGGTAGAGTATTCAACCCAAATTTATTGATTCGACACAAGAGGAGCCAAAGAATATTCTCAAGTATTAGCAGCTGAGTTGTCAATTCAACCACACCTGGAAACTTAGTATCTATAGCAAAGTGTTTAGTAGCAAAGTAATATGATAGTAGTGGTAGCGGCAACAAAAGTAAAGACAGCAATAGTAATGTTTTTGGTATTTTGTAGTGATTGTAACAGTAGCAGCGGAAAAGTAAATAAGCGAGAACCAGTATATGGAAAACTCGTAGAAACCGGATCAGTGATGGATAATTATGCCGGATGCGGTTCATCATGTAACAGTCATAACATAGGGTGACACGGAACTAGCTCCAATTCATCAATGTAATGCAGGCATGTATTCCGTATATAGTCATACGTGCTTATGGAAAAGAACTTGCATGCCATCTTTTGTCCTACCCTCCCGTGGCAGCGGGGTCCTATTGGAAACTAAGGGATATTAAGGCCTCCTTTTAATAGAGAATTGGAACAAAGCATTAGCACATAGTGAATACATGAACTCCTCAAACTATGGTCATCACCGGGAGTGCTCCCGATTATTGTCACTTCGGGGTTGCCGGATCATAACACATAGTAGGTGACTATAGATTTGCAAGATCGGATCAAGAACTCACATATATTCATGAAAACATAATAGGTTCAGATCTGAAATCATGGCACTCGGGCCTTAGTGACAAGCATTAAGCATAGCAAAGTCATAGCAACATCAATCTCAGAACATAATGGATACTAGGGATCAAACCCTAACAAAACTAACTCGATTACATGATAAACTCATCCAACCCATCACCGTCCAGCAAGCCTACGATGCAATTACTCACGCACGGCAGTGAGCATCATGAAATTGGTGATGGAGGATGGTTGATGATGACGACGGCGATGAATCCCTCTCTCCGGAGCCCCGAACGGACTCTAGATCAGCCCTCCCAAGAGGTTTTAGGGCTTGACGGCGGCTCCGTATCGTAAAACGCGATGATTTCTTCCCCCTGGTTTTTTCTCTCTCCGAAAGCAAATATATAGAGTTGGAGTTGGCGTCGGAGGGTTACCAGGGGCCCACGAGGTAGGGGGCGCACCCTAGGGGGGCGCCCCCACCCTCGTGAGAAGGGTGTGGCCCCCCTGGTCTTCATCTTTGGCGAGGATTTTTTATTGTTTGTTCTAAGATGTTCCGTGGAGTTTCAGGTCATTCCGATAATATTTGTTTTCTGCGCATAAAACAACACCATGGCAATTCTGCTAAAAACAGCGCCAGTCCGGGTTAGTTCCATTCAAATCATACAAGTTAGAGTCCAAAACAAGGGCAAAAATGTTTGGAAAAGTAAATACGACGGAGACATATCAACTCCCCCAAGCTTAAACCCTTGCTTGTCCTCAAGCAATTCAGTTGACAAACTGAAAGAAAGAAAGAAAAACTTTTACAAACTCTGTTTGCTCTTGCTGTTGTAACTATGTCAAGCCAACATTCAAGTTTTCAGCATAGATCATAACTAACCACATTTGCAATAATTCTCAGGTCTCACAATTACTCATATCAATGGCATAATCAACTAGCAAGTCATAATAATAAATCTCGGATGACAACACTTCATCAAAACAATCATAATATGTATAACAAGATGGTATCTCGCTAGCCCTTTCTGAGACCGCAAAACATAAATGCAGAGCACCTTTAAAGATCAAGAACTGACTAGACATTGTAATTCATGGTAAAAGAGATCCAATCATAGTCATACCCAATATAAATTAACAATGATGAATGCAAATGACGACTGTGCTCTCCAGCTAGTGCTTTTTAATAAGAGGGTGATGACTCAACATAAAAGTAAATGGATAGGCTCTTCGCAGAGGGAAGCAGGGATTTGTAGAGGTGCCAGAGCTCGATTTTGCAATAGAGATAAATTGTATTTTGAGCGGTATACTTTCATTGTCAACGTAACAACTAAGAGATGGCGATATCTTCCATGCTAAACCCATTATAGGCGGTTCCCAATCAGAATGGTAAAGTTTATACTCCCCCTCCACCAACAAGCATAAATCCATGGCTTGCTCGAAACAACGAGTGCCTCCAACATACATCAGGCCCCAGGGGGAGTTTTGTTTGCAATTAATTTTGATTTAGTTTTCATAAAGCATGGGACTGGGCATCCCGGTGACCAGCCATTTTCTCGTGAGTGAGGAGCGGAGTCCACTCCTCTTGAGAATAACCCGCCTAACACGGAAGATAAGGACAACCTTTGTTGATACATGAGCTATTCGAGCATACACAATAGAATGTTTATTTGAAGGTTTAGAGTTTGGCACATACAAATTTACTTGGAACGGCAGATAGATACCGCATATAGGAAGGTATGGTGGACTCATCTGTAATAACTTTGGGGTTTAAGGGATTGGATGCACAAGCAGTATTCCCACTTAGTACAGGTGAATGCTAGCAAAAGACTGGGAAGCGACCAACTAGAGAGTGACAACAGTCATGTACATGCATTAAAATTAATAAACATTGGATGCAAGCATGAGTAGGATATAATCCACCATGAACATAAATATTGTGAAGGCTATGTCGATTTTGTTTCAACTACATGCGTGAACATATGCCAAGTCAAGTCACTTAAATCATTCAAAAGAGGATACCACCCCATCATACCACATCATAACCATCTCAATAGCATGTTGGCACGCAAGGTAAACCATTATAGCTCATAGCTAATCAAGCATGGCACAAGCAACTATGATCTCTAATTGTCACTTCAAACATGTTTATTCATAATAAGCTGAATCAAGAACGACGGGCTCATCATATTTACAAAAACAAAAGAGGCCGAGTTCATACCAGCTTTTCTCATCTCAGTCAGTCCATCATATATCATCATAATTGCCTTTCACTTGCACGACCGAAAGGTGTGAATAATAATAAGAGTGTACGTGCATTGGACTAAGCTGGAATCTGCGAGCATTCAATAAACAGGAGAAGACAAGGCAATATAGGCTCTTGGTTAAATCAACAATAATGCATATAAGAGCCACTTCAACAATTTAATTATGGTCTTCTCCTACTGACCCCCAAAGAAAAGAAAAGAAATAAAACTATTTACACGGGAAAGCTCCCAACAAGCAAAAGAAGAACGGGAAATATTTTTGGGTTTTCCTTTTTAATTATTACTACTACAGCAGAAAAAGAAACTACTACTAATTTTTTTTAGTTTTTCTTAAGGTTTAACAAACACACAAGAAGAAAGCAGGAAAAAGAAAATAAAATAGCATGGATATTACAGTGAAAAAGTATGAGCACCGACATCTAGCAATGAGTGTGTGTGAACATAAATGTAATGTCGGTGAGAAATACGTACTCCCCCAAGCTCAGGCTTTTGGCCCAAGTTGTTCTATGGCCACGGCTGGCCTGGCGAATATCCATAATAATAGTTGTTGGGGTCGTACTGTGATGAGGAGGAATAGTTGGGATCATACTGATGTGCAGCGGTTATCGCCTGCTGTGCTGCAGTGTGAAATTGAGCTGCCTCCGCTCTCCTCTCCTACTCTTCTGCCTCCTCTCTGGTAATAACATATCTTCCTTTTGTCTGTGAATCAAAGAAGGCAGGAGCAGGGAGAGTAATACGGAAAACACGTCGTTTATCAAAAATTAAGCGATATAAGAGAGGTGATTCAGGCCTCTCAACGAACTGGTGCGAAGCCATAGAGTTATAGTCTAAATATGCAGGTGGCAACTCCATATCACCCTCACGAATGTATATTTCAAGAAAATGAGCTAAGCGGGTTGCATAAATTCCTCCAAAGAAATCTTCATTATGTCTATTATGATGCAACCTACGAGCTACAATGGCTCCCATATGATAAGATTGGTCTCCTAACACAGCACTCCTAAGAATGCTGAGATCAGGGACACACATGTGACATGCTTCATCCTTAGCATTTATGCATCTACCGATGAAGAGAGCAAAATAATGTATAGCACGAAAGTGAATGCTCCCTATGGTAGCCTGCGTTATATCTCTGGATTCCCCCACAGTTATACTAGCAAGAAAGTTTCTAAATTCAGATTTAGGGGGATCCCTAATACTGCCCCATGATGGAAGTTCGCAAGCAAAAGTGAAATCCTCTAAGTCCATGGTATAAGGTTTATCATAGAGATCAAACATGACTGAAGGAGAATTACGCGAAGATGAATACTCAAACCTCCTCACAAGTGAACTTGTGAGATCATGATACTGGGGGCATTTGTTAGCCTCAAAATTCTCAAGACCGGCATTGCACAAATATGCTTTGAATTCTTCTTTAATTCCCGCACGGTCCATAAAATTTTCCGACGGCCATTCGCAAGGCCATACTGGAGCGTCTTTTGGCGGATCCTCGTTAGCATCGCGCATAGCAATCCTGGGTCCTTGCTTCTTAGAGGAACCACCTTGGAACATCTTCCTAAACATATTGTTTTTCTCTGAAAAATTCTGAAATTTTTAGTAACTTCAAAAATAAAAGTAAACCAACTTCAATAAAACTGATAGCAACTACTCCTTCAAGTACCAAGAGCCTATATCAAGCATTAGAACTACTTAGAACCATATAAATTTGACATGCAAGCTCAAGAACATGGTCACCTATGCGGCACAAATTTGCAAAGAATAAAGCACTAGAACAAAAACTAATTGGACCAATGGAGTAGTCACATACCAAGGAACAATCTCCCCAAGCAGTTTTGTGAGAGGTGCTTTGAGCAGGGAGATCGAAAATCGCAGCAAAAGTGGCTGGAACTCGTGCTTGAGTTGGTTTTTCGGGTTTGTGTGAGATAGAGGAAGAAGATGGGTGCTGGGATAAGTGGAGGAGGGCCACCGTGGGCCCACGAGGCAGGGGGTGCACCCTATAGGGGGGGGGGCGCCCACCACCCTCGTGGCCAGGTGGCAGCTCCTCCCGCGGTAATTTTTGCACAGTAAATCCTCAAATATTCCCGAAAAAATCATATTAAATTGGCATGGCATTCTGAGGACTTTTACTTTTGGGACATTTTTATATTGCAAAGATAAGTCAGGAAACAGACACAGAATACTATTTTTACTTTATTTAATATAAATAACAGACAGTAAAAGTGGGGTACAGAAGTTTGTGCTTCTAGTTTCATCCATCTCATGCTCATCAAAAATAATCCACTAACAAGGTTGATCAAGTCTTGTTAACAAACTCATTCCGATAATCATGAAACCGAAGAAATTTCGAATAACACTAAGTTACCTCAACGGGGATATGCACATCCCCAATAATAAGAATATCATATTTCTTCTTGACAGTAGGGAGAGGAAATTCAAAACCTCCAAATATAATCGATGGAATTTTCCCAATAGAGTTGATACTATGAACTTGAGGTTGTTTCCTCGGAAAGTGTACCGTATGCTCATTACCATTAACATGAAAAGTGATATTGCCTTTGTTGCAATCAATAACAACCCCTGCAGTATTAAGAAAAGGTCTTCCAAGAATAATAGACATACTATCATCCTCGGGAATATCAAGTATAACAAAGTCCGTTAAAATAGTAACGTTTGCAACCACAACGGGCACATCCTCACAAATACCGACAGGTATAGCAGTTGATTTATCATCCATTTGCAAAGATATTTCGGTAGGTGTCAACTTATTCAAGTCAAGTCTACGATATAAAGAGAGAGGCATAACACTAACACCGGCTCCAAGATCACATAAATCAGTTTTAATATAATTCTTTTTAATGGAGCAAGGTATAGTAGGTACTCCGGGGTCTCCAAGTTTCTTTGGTATTCCACCCTTAAAAGTATAATTAGCAAGCATGGTGGAAATTTCGGCTTTCGGTATCTTTCTTTTATTAGTAATGATATCCTTCATATATTTAGCATAAGGATTTGTTTTGAGCACATGAGTTAATCTCATACGCAAAAAGAAAGGCCTAATCATTTCAGCAAAGCGCTCAAAATCCTCATCATCCTTTTTCTTGGATGGTTTCAGAGGAAAAGGCATGGGTTTCTGAACCCAAGGTTCCCTTTCTTTACCATGTTTCCTAGCAACAAAGTCTCTTTTATCATAACATTGATTCTTTGATTGTGGGTTATCAAGATCAACAGGAGGTTCGATTTCTACATCATTATCATTACTAGGTTGAGCATCAACATGAACATCATCATTAATATTTTTACTAGGTTCATGTTCATTACGAGATTGTGTTTCAGCATCAGACATAGATATATCATTTTGATTATCAGGTGGTTCAACAATAGGTTCACTAGAAGTTTGCACAGTTCTATCATTTTTCTTCTTCTTCTTTTTAGAAGAACTAGGAACATCAATATTATTTCTTTGAGAATCTTGCTCAATTCTCTTAGGGTGGCCTTCAGGATACAAAGGTTCCTGAGTCATTCTACCAGTTCTAGTAGCCACTTTAACAAAATAATCATTTTTCTTACTATTCATTTCATTAAGCACTTCTTTTTGAGCCTTAAGTACTTGTTCTACTTGAGTGGTAACCATAGAAGCATGTTTGCTAACAAGTTTAAGTTCACCTTTAATATCAGCCATATAATCACCCAAGCGTCTAATCATATAAGCATTTTCTTTTAATTGTCTACCAAAATAAGCATTGAAGTCATCTTGCTTAAACATAAAGTTATCAAACTCATCCAAGCACTGACTAGAAATTTTAGTAGGAGGGACTTCAGCTCTATGATATCTATAGAGAGAATTTACCTTTACTACCCGTGTCGGGATATCGGGATCAGGAGGTTCTTCAGTAAATAAATAATTAAAATCATATGTTTCTTCAACAGGCGGTGAATTAAGACCATGTATTTCTTCAATAGGAGGTAAATTCTTAACGTCTTCACCTTTAATACCTTTTTCTTTCATAGATTTCTTTGCCTCTTGCATATCTTTGGGACTGAGAAATAGAACACCTCTCTTCTTCGGAGTTGGTTTAGGAATAGGTTCAGTAATTGGAGCAGGAGCTGGCTCAGGAGGTGCCCAATTATTTTCATTTGTGAACATATTATTCAATAGAATTTCAGCTTCATCCGGTGTTCTTTCCCTGAAAAGAGAACCAGCACAACTATCCAGCTAATCTCTGGAAGCATCGGTTAGTCCATTATAAAAGATATCAAGTATTTCGGGTTTCTTAAGAGGATGATCAGGCAAAGCATTAAGTAACTTGAGGAGCCTCCCCCAAGCTTGTGGGAGACTCTTTTCTTTAATTTGCACAAAGTTGTATATTTCCCTCAAAGCAGCTTGTTTCTTATGAGCAGGGAAATATTTAGCAGAGAAGTAATAAATCATATCCTGGGGACTACGCACACAACCAGGATCAAGAGAATTAAACCATATCTTAGCATCACCCTTTAATGAGAATGGAAATATTTTGAGTATATAGAAGTAACGCGATCTCTCATCATTAGTAATCAGGGCAGCTATATCATTTAACTTAGTAAGATGTGCCACAACAGTTTCAGATTCATAGCCATAAAATGGATCAGATTCAACCAAAGTAATTATATCAGGATCAACAGAGAATTCATAATCCTTATCAGGAACACATATAGGTGAAGTAGCAAAAGCAGGGCCAGGTCTCATTTTATCTCTAAGTGATTCTTTGTTCCATTTAATTAATAACCTCTTAAGCTCATATCTATCTTTGCAAGCAGAAATAGCAGCAGAAGATTCCACATCAAAAAGATAACCCTCAGGAATAACAGGCATATTTTCATCATCACTATCATCATCGTATTCAGATTCAATAATTTCTTTTTCTCTAGCCCTAGCAATTTGTTTATCAAGAAATTCACTAAGGGGCACAGTAGTATCAGGTATAGAAGAAGTTTCATCATAAGTATCATGCATAGCAGAAGTGGCATCATCAATAACATGCGACATATCAGCACGAATAGCAGAAGCACATGTAGGTGTCGCAAACTTACTCATAACAGAAGGTGAATCAAGTGCAGAGCTAGATGGCAGTTCCTTACCTCCCCTTGTAGTTGAGGGATAGATCTTGGTTTTTGGATCTCTCAAGTTCTTCATAGTGTCTAGCAGATATAAATCCCAAGTGACTCAAAGAATAGAGCTATGCTCCCTGGCAACGGCGCCAGAAATTAGTCTTGATAACCCACAAGTATAGGGGATCGCTACAGCTTTTGAGGGGAGAGTATTCAACCCAAATTTATTGATTCGACACAAGGGGAGCCAAAGAATATTCACAAGTATTAGCAGCTGAGTTGTCAATTCAACCACACCTGGAAACTTAGTATCTGCAGCAAAGTGTTTAGTAGCAAAGTAATATGATAGTAGTGGTAGCGGCAACAAAAGTAAATACAACAATAGTAATGTTTTTGGTATTTTGTAGTAATTGTAACAGTAGCAGCGGAAAAGTAAATAAGCGAGAACCAGTATATGGAAAACTCGTAGGCACTTGATCAGTGATGTATAATTATGCCGGATGCGGTTCATCATGTAACAGTCATAACATAGGGTGACACAAAACTAGCTCCAATTCATCAATGTAATGTAGGCATGTATTCCGTATATAGTCATATGTGCTTATGGAAAAGAACTTGCATGACATCTTTTGTCTTACCCTCCCGTGGCAGCGGGGTCCTATTGTAAACTAAGGGATATTAAGGCCTCCTATTAATAGAGAACCGGAACAAAGCATTAGCACATAGTGAATACATGAACTCCTCAAACTATGGTCATCACCGGGAGTAGTCCCAATTATTGTCACTTCGGGGTTGCCGGATCATAACACATAGTAGGTGACTATAGACTTGCAAGATCGGATCAAGAACTCACATATATTGATGAAAACATAACAGGTTCAGATCTGAAATCATGGCACTCGGGCCCTAGTGACAAGCATTAAGCATAGCAAAGTCATAGCAACATCAATCTCAGAACATAATGGATACTAGGGTTCAAACCCTAACAAAACTAACTCGATTACATGATAAATCTCATCCAACCCATCACCGTCCAACAAGCCTACGATGCAATTACTCACGCACGGTGCTGAGCATCATGAAATTGGTGATGGAGGATGGTTGATGATGACGACGGCGACGAATCCCCCTCTACGGAGCCCCGAACAGACTCCAGATTAGCCCTCCCGAGAGGTTTTAGGGCTTGGCGGCGGCTCCGTATCGTAAAACGTGATGATTTCTTCCCCCTAGTTTTTTTTCTCTCTGAAAGCAAATATATAGAGTTGGAGTTGGCGTTGGAGGGTTTCCAGGGGGCCCATGAGGTAGGGGGGCGCGCCCTAGGGGCGGGGGTGCCCCCACCCTCGTGAGAAGTGTGTGGCCCCCCTGGTCTTCATCTTTGGCGAGGATTTTTTATTGTTTTTTCTAAGATGTTCCATGGAGTTTCAGGTCATTCCGAGAATATTTGTTTTCTGCACATAAAACAACACCATGGCAATTCTGCTGAAAACAGCGCCAGTCCGGGTTAGTTCCATTCAAATCATACAAGTTAGAGTCCAAAACAAGGGCAAACGTGTTTGGAAAAGTAGATACGATGGAGACGTATCACTACCGACGCAGGGCTTCGCCTAAGCACCGCTACGATATGATCGAGGTGGATTATGGTGCAGGGGGCACCGCACACGGCTAAGGGATCAATCATCAACTTGTGTATCTATGGGGTGCCCCTGGCCACGTATATAAAGGAGTGGAGGAGGGGGGGGGGACGGCCCGCCTATGGTGCGCCCTGGGGAGTCCTACTCCCACAGGGAGTAGGATCCCCCCTTCCATGTAGTAGGAGTAGGAGAGAAGGAAAGGGAAAAGAGAAGAGAAGGAGGAGGGGGCGGCGCCCCTCCCCCTAGTCAAATTCGGACTAGGCCTTGGGGGGCGCGCAGCCTCCTCTCTCTCTTTCCCCTAAATCCCAATAAGGCCCGTATACTCCCCGGCGAATTCCCGTAACTCTCCAGTACTCCGAAAAATACCCGAATCACTCGGAACCTTTCCGATGTCCAAATATAGTCGTCCAATATATCGATCTTTACGTATCGACCATTTCGAGACTCCTCGTCATGTCCCCGATCTCATCCGGGACTCCAAACTACCTTCGGTACATCAAAACACATAAACTCATAATACCGATCATCACCGAACGTTAAACGTGCGAACCCTACGTGCGAACCCTATAGGCTCGAGAACCCAATAGCGGAACCTGGATGCTCATATTGGTTCCTACATATTCTACGAAGATTGAGGGAGTCCTGGATTGGGGGGTCTCTGGACAGCCGGACTATATCCTTTGGCAGGACTGTTGGACTATGAAGATACAAGATTAAAGACTTCGTCCCGTGTCCGGATGGGACTTTCCATGGCGTGGAAGGCAAGCTTGGCGATATAGATATGTAGATCTCCTCCCTTGTAACTGACTCTGTGTAACCCTAGCCCCCTCCGATGTCTATATAATCCGGAGGGTTTAGTATGTAGGACAACAACAATCATACCATAGGCTAGCTTCTAGGGTTTAGCCTCTGTGATCTCATGGTAGATCAACTCTTGTAATACTCATATCATCAATATCAATCAAGCAGAACGTAGGGTATTACCTCCATCAAGAGGGCCCGAACCTGGGTAAACATTGTGTCCGCTGCCTCCTGTTACCATCCGCCTTAGACGCACAGTTCAGGACCCCCTACCCGAGATCCGCCGGTTTTGATACCCACATTGGTGCTTTCATTGGGAGTTCCACTGTGTCGTCACCGTAAGGCTTGATGGCTCCTTCGATCATTGGTAACGATGCTGTCCAGGCTGAGGTTTTCCTCCTCGAACAGATCTTCGTATTCGGCGGCTTCGCACCGCGGGCCAACTTGCTTGGACATCTGGAGCAGATCGAGAGCTACGCCCCTGGCCATCAGGTCAGGATCGGAAACTTAAACTACACTGCCGACATCCGCAGAGACTTGATCTTCGACGGATTCGAGCCCACGTCAGGTGCGCCGCACGATCTCGACGAGCATGACGTAACTCTATCGTCGAACAATGTTCGGGAGATCGCATCTGCAACTACTCTGGCCCTCAATCCGGAGCAAAGTGCACCATCCGAGGACGGGTGGATAGACCCCGCCATGGAGGCCGCACTCTCAGTGGCGATAGAGCCGAATACTGACTTCACCCCTTACGAGAGCCGTGCTGCCGAACCACTGGATTCGTCTCCGGCCACGGACTCCGAGCCGCCTGCGTCCATGCCTATTGAATCTGATTGGGCGCCGATCATGGAGTTCACATCCGCGGATATCTTCCAGCACTCGCCTTTCGGTGATGTGCTAAACTCATTAAGGTCTCTCTCCTTGTTAGGAGAACCTTGGCCGAACTATGTCCGGCTAGAATGGGATGCGGAGGACAAAGAAATTCGCTCCCCACCCACCACCCACTTAGTAGCCACTGTCGATGATTTAACCGACATGCTCGACTACGACTCCGAAGATATCGACGGTATGGACGATGATGCAGGAGACGAACAGGAACCACCGCCCACAGGGCGCTGGACCGCCACCTCATCATATGACATATACATGGTGGACACCCCCAAAGAAGGCAATGGCGATGAGACGGCAGAGGATGACCCCTCCAAGAAGCAACCCAAGCGCCGACGTCAGCAGCGCCGCTCTAAGTCCCGCCACAGCAAAAGTAATGATACCGGCACAAGAGACAATAACACTCCGGATAGTGCCGAAGACGACAACAATCCCCTCCAGAATGATTTAGAGCGGGAGGGTGAACAAGCTAGCCCTCCAGAGCAGGTAGCAAATGGAGAATCGGAGGAGGACAATTACATGACTCTCTCCAAAGATGAGGTGAGCCTCGGCGACGAAAAATTTATCGTACCTGAGGATCCCGTCGAGCAGGAGCGCTTCAAGCGCTGGCTTATTGCCACAGCAAATAGCTTGAAGAAAAAGCAACAACAGCTTCGAGCTGATCAAGATTTGCTAGCAGACAGATGGACCGAAGTCCTTGCGGCCGAGGAAAACGAACTCGAGCGCCCCTCCAAGAGTTACCCAAAACGCAGGTTGCTACCTCACCTTGAGGAGGAAGCATTGAAACCTAAATCACCAGTGTACGATGCAGCTAACCGGCCACCTTACGGCTGAGCCAAAGAGGCGTTTCAGCCTGAAGTTCATCCTGCTCCCTGCCTCCACTCAAACAAAAATACCAAGGCCCGGGGCAACACGCGGGACCTGTGAGACGTATTGGAAAGCAGGGCAAAACATGCAAGGTCGATATACGGGTCACGGGGACGCGCGCCAACGCGGGACGATGACCGTCACGCCAGATACACTAAAAGTAAATCCGGCCGGGCCGAATATAGCAGACAAGACTCATATGAACTGCGTCATGATATAGCCCGACACAGAGGCGCCGCACACCCCCTATGCTTCACAGATGAAGTTATGGATCACGAATTCCCAGAGGGTTTTAAACCCGTAAATATCGAATCGTATGATGGTACATCAGATCCCGCTGTATGGATTGAGGATTTCCTCCTCCACATCCACATGGCTCGCGGTGATGATCTGCATGCCATCAAGTAGCTCCCACTAAAACTCAAAGGACCAGCTCGACATTGGCTGAATAGCTTGCCAGCAGACTCCGTTGGCAGTTGGGAGGATTTGGAAGATGCATTCCTTGACAACTTCCAGGGCACTTATGTGTGACCACCGGATGCTGATGACTTGAGCCATATAACTCAGCAGCCAGGGGAATCGGCCAGGCAATTCTAGACACAGTTCCTAACTAAGAAAAACCAAATTGTCGACTGTCCGGATGCAGAGGCCTTAGCGGCATTCAACCATAACATCCGTGACGAGTGGCTCGCCCAGCACCTTGGCCAGGAGAAGCTGAAATCTATGGCAGCCCTCACGCCACTTATGACTGGCTTTTGTGCGGGCGAAGATAGCTGGTTGGCTCGTAGTACCAATACATCAAGCAAACCTGGCATATCAGAAGCCAGGGATAGCAACGGCAAACCATGACGCAACAAATACAAGCGCCACAAATATGGTTAAAACGCCGAAAATATGGCAGTTAATGCTGGTTCAGGGGCTCAAAGTCCAGTCAACGGAAAGGGCCACCCAAAAACAAAAATACGGGTCCATCTAGTCTGGACCACATACTCTATCGCCAATGCCAAATTCATGGCACCCCAGAAATGCCAGCCACACATACCAACAGAGAATGTTAGGTCCTCAAACAAGCCGGCAGGGTAGGCGCCAAAGACAAAGAGGGGTCTCAAAGCGACGATAGTGACGAAGAGCCCAGATCATCGAACATAGGAGGGCAAAAGAAATCTCCCCCCATACTCAATCGGTGAATGTGGTAAATACCACCCAAATCACCACGGATCGTCCGGTTAAATGCCAATCAGGGCAATCCAACCGCACTAATCCTCGACCCAATAGTAGACGGGTTCCACCTCACTCGAGTCCTTGTGGACGGAGGTAGCAGTTTAAATCTACTTTACACAGTGCGCAAGATGGGCATCGATCGTTCGGCGATCGAACCCACTAAAGCCACTTTTTAGAGGCATCGTACCAATGAGTATCAAGCACGGCTCGGGCGAACTGCGTTCCCTCAATTCAACACGGTGCCACATTATGCCTACCGTAAGCTCCAGACGCCCGGTCCACGCGGCGTCATCACGGTTCATGGCAAGGCCGAACCTTCCTTCGACACCAACAAATACACCACTGCCCTAGCAGCAGTATCAACGGGCAACACCTTGCAGCCAAACCTTGAGTCAGCGTCCAGTCTCCCGGACACCATCAAGGGGCTCCGAACTATTTCGCGGAAGGATACCCCGACTCGTTCAGAGCTCAACTAAACACTCCGGTGAAGGGCATGACATGCCGAACTCAGCGGATCAACCGCCTTCCAGCATGTAAGCATTTCTTACATTTCCTTCACAGGTTCATCTTTGCACCGACCAGGACGGACTGCACGGAGGCAACTTGAACGCGTTAGGGTATCCTTCGACATTCCCTGTAGTAAACGTCTGGCTACATTACGGATCCACACTCAACCTCTTCCCCATGGTCAGAGCAGGTTCTGCTATCACAACCCTTTTTCACATTAATTGTAGTCATACGCATAGACATATTATTCAAATACAACATGTGGATTTATATGACATTTACCTGCTGATTATTTCTTATCGAAATCATTTTGTCAAGTGGCATCCGCACACAGCGATATGCCTTAAATATGCCAGGGGCTTCGTCTTTCCCGTAAACATGGCAATAAAAGCCCAAACACCTTCATGGAAGTTCGGCACGCCGAACCTATAGCATTATATGCATCAGCTCCGAATCATGTCTTGGGTCAATAGTTGGGTTTGCCTGGCTCCCATGTTTTGGTACCTTACGTTCCGCTATATCGGCTAAGGTAGCACTGGGAGAACTACTGCGATTGTGTCCCGGTTCTTCCGGACAAGCACCTCAGTAGAGAAAGTCGAAAACTGACTGTCATGATACGGTGAGAGCCGGTCAGTTGTTCGAGCGGTTACAAAATCTTTAAGGATTTCTCCCGCACAATGCCATAACCAATGCAGTGTGCAATGGATCGACTTTTCCTCTGATCAGGAGCTTATAGAGCCCCTAGTACGGTTTTCCGAACACAAGGGGCTGCGCCGACCATACTAAAGCTCCTATGGCTAAGTGAGAGTGATAAAGCCGTATAGTCCGATTGCCTTGTTCGCTGTGCTGAGCAATTCCTTCGGAGGACCGAAAACTTGGATAAAGAGTGCTCAGGTTTATCCTGAACACCCCCGTACTTCTTACGTGGGGGCAGAAGCCGATGACTGGCCAACTCTCAATTTTAACATAAAACGGCCGCACAGGAGGGTAAACTTTTATATAACAGGCGACATATAAACGACCTTGTTCAAACATTACAAAGGACAACATGATTAGCATTCATGGAAATATAATGTCCTTGGTGCATAACTCCGCTGCAAGGTAGGATCCTTTCAGGACACTCTTATAATATAATTCGGGCCTGCGGTGCTCCTTCCCCTCTGGCGGTCCCTCGGTAGCTAGCTTTTCAGCATCCATCTTCCCCCAGTGCACCTTTGCAAGGGCGAAGGCCATTCCCACTCCTTCTATACAGACCGACCGCTTGATGACGTCAAGTCGAGGGCAAGCGCTTACAAGCCACCTCACGAGCCCGAAGTAGCTGCTTGGAATCGGTTCGGCAGGCCATAGCCGGATAACCATATCTTTCATGGCTAGTTCTGCCACCTTATGCAGTTTGATCAGCTGTTTCAGTTGATCGGCAAAAGGCACCGGATAATTCGGCGCCAAATGCTGCGTCCAAAAGAGCTTATCGGTCGTGTTCCTTTCTTCGGCTCGGTAGAATTGAGCGGCATCTGATATGCTATGAGGTAGCTGGGCAAATACACCTGAGAAATCCAGATTCACAATCGGAAACATAGTTTTCCCTTCAAATACTTGCTTTACATGGGAAAAGCCTTACCCGCCGCGATCTTCCTCGCCTCTTGGATCCCCTGCAGGGCGCTTTGGGTTTCCCCCCAGGCATCACTCATGGCTTGACGCGCCTTGGTGAGTTCGGACTCTTTCTGCGTTAAACTCTGCTCCAAGGTCTCGCATTTACTTATGGCCTCTTACAGCTCTCGCTCAGCTTTAATAACCTTGGCCTCATGTTTCTCACATAGAGTCCGCTCTGTGGCTGCCTTTTCCTCGGCCTCGACAACAGCCCTTTTGAGGGCCTCGACTTCGGTCATAACCCCTAGCACAAATTATGCGGCATATTTCATACTGAACATTTATTTCACAATAAATGCGCATAATGCTGGTGCATACCTTGTTTATCCCTCAACTGCATTTTCAATTGGCCAATTTCTTCTTTGGCCCGCTCCAGACTTTGATTCAGTCCGGCAATCTCCGTAGTACGAGAGGCAACAACTGCTACAGATATCTGCTTGAAACAGAAGAGAAATCAATGCCATTTAATAAGTCTTCCTGTGATCATGAATTCGATCCCCTGTCCGGTTCTTTCTTTCACCGAACAGTTTTTTAGGGGCTACTATCTATACTATGACACTCTTCGATAACTCATAAAACATACCTCAAAGCCTCTTATAAGGCTGATACAGGCTTCGTTTAGTCCACTCCCGGTCGACTGAATCTTCTCAATCTCCGCACCCATAAGGGCACGGTGTTCATCAACGATGGAGGCATCTCTAGAATCGCATCTGGTAGGGAGCCGAACTCACAATCGCCCCATCATCAGACCCCACAGGAATCTTTTCCCCCACATGTCTGGCCCTGCGGTTCGACCTCCAGGCGGCGCCTTCATGGTTTTTTCCTTTCCTCCTTGGACGGGGTCCTTCTGGGACGAGGCCTCGGTGTTTGGCACCTGCTCGGAGGAAGGGTCCTTTGGGGGCGTCCCGCTCTCCATAGCATTTGAGCTCAGCAGGTCCTCCGATGAGGATTGTTTGGTACGGGACCTCGCCGGACTATAAAAAATATATGGCTTAGGTTAAAATACTAAGCCATGATGAGTCCGGATGCTTAAAACGTACTCAGATTTTATATACTCACGAGTTCACCAGGAGCTGGGCCCTGGGATCCCATGCTGGGCCGCTGTTGGTGGCGGTAGGGGACTCCTCTTGACGAGGAGTCTTTCCCCTTTTTGGTAGTTCGGCCTCCAAGGATGCGGAGGCCGTCCTCTTCCTTCTTCCCCCGCAGGGGATTCATCTTTCCCCTCCTTTTCGTCCTCTTCGGAGGCGGAATGGGCATCAGAGCCTTCGGGTATTGTGCCCGAAGCGCCGCGACGACGAAGGCCGCCCCGGGTCTTTTTGGCCTCCTTCTCGGCCGTCTTCTTCGGCACCTTGTAAGGTGCCGGGACCAGCATCTTCGGCACCTTGTAAGGTGCCGGGACCAGCTGGGCCGGCCAATGGATCTGCTCCGCCTTGTTTGTCCAGCTCTGGGAAAGTTGAATAAACACGCGTTAAGCGCTTCCTTTGGGTCATGCGGATGGAAAAGTTTGATAAACTCACTGAACTTTCAGGGCGGGACAGTTGGTACCCGCGGTCTTCGGCGGAGTCCGGCCATGATTTGCTGGACTTAAAATGCACATTCCAAATGTCCTTGTGCGAGGAGCCGAAGAGCCCTCGCAAGGTTTGGTGCCTGGCCCGATCGAACTCCCATAGATTGCAAGTCCGGTGTTGACAAGGTAGTATCCGGCGGACTAACATCACCTGGACTACGTTGACAAGTTCAATGTTCTTATCTCCCATATCTTTAACACACGTCTGGAGCACCGACAATTCGTTGGGCGAGGACCAGTCCAGGCCTTTCTTGACCCAGGACGTAAGCCGCAGAGGGGCGCCGGATCGAAACTCGGGAGAGGCGGCCTGTTCCTTGCCGCTAGGCTCAGTGATGTAAAACCACTGTTGTTGCCACTCCTTGACAGAATCATTAAAGGTTCCCGTTGGCCATATGACGTTGGGCATCTTGCTCACCATAGCGCCCCCGCAGTCGGCGTGCTCGCCGCCCACCACCTTGGGCTTCACATTAAAAACCTTCAGCCATAAACCGAAGTGTGGCGAAATGCAGAGAAAAGCCTCGCACACGACGATGAATGTCGAGATGTTGAGGAAGGAATTAGGGGACAGATCATGAAGATCGATCCCATAATAGTACATGATGCCACGAACGAATGGGTGGAGGGGAAACCCTAGCCCGCGGACAAAGTGAGGGAGGAATACAACCCTCTTGTGGGTTCCGGAGTGGGGACGATCTGTCCTGCCGTCGGGAGACGGTGGCCGATTTTCTTGGCCAGATACCCGGCCTCCCGAAGCTTTTTGATATCCTTATCTCGGACGATAGAGGCCATCCATTTGCCTCCTGCTCCAGATCCAGACATCTTTGGAAGACCTTTTGTGGGTAGAGGAGGTGAACGCTCGGGCGGTGGATCCTGAGCAGAATGGAATGAGTCGGGAAGAAGGTATGGGTGAAAAGAGTGAATTCTTGTCCCTTTATAAGGGCAGAAGAGGCGATGTGCCTCCCCACTCACCTGGTAAAACCTCTTATTCCCCAAGCGCCATAATTGATGGCGCAGTTGGGTTACCCACATCTGTATTGATGAGAATCCCGTGATAAGGGGACACGATCACTGCTTTGACAAGACGTTCCCAGGAAACCACCTCGCGATATATGCAGTGCTGGTTGAGGAAAACGGTTCGAATAATGACCGGGCCATGACATGAAGTCATGTTGCTAAAACGTGTCAGCAGATTAGATTTGTGGAAATATTATTCTCTCCACGTTGGTATGTGGAACTTGTTTTGCAGAGCCGGACACTATCCTCGTGTTCAAAATCTTCTATGGAGTATTCGGAGGAGGAACCCGCCTTGCAATGCCGAAGACAAATCTGCGCGCCGGACTCATCGTCATTGAAGCCTGGTTCAGGGGCTACTGAGGGAGTCCTGGATTAGGGGGTCTCCGGACAGCCGGACTATATCCTTTGGCCGGCCTGTTGGACTATGAAGATACAAGATTGAAGACTTCGTCCCATGTCCGGATGGGACTTTCCTTGGCGTGGAAGGCAAGCTTGGCGATACGGATATGTAGATCTCCTCCCTTGTAACCGACTCTGTGTAACCCTAGCCCCCTCCGGTGTCTATATAAACCGGAGAGTTTAGTCCACAGGACAATAACAATCATACCATAGGCTAGCTTCTAGGGTTTAGCCTCTGCGATCTCGTGGTAGATCAACTCTTGTAATACTCATATCATCAATATCAGTCAAGCAGGATGTAGGGTATTACCTCCATCAAGAGGGCCCGAACCTGGGTAAACATTGTGTCCCCTGCCTCCTGTTACCATCCACCTTAGACGCATAGTTCGGGACCCCCTACCCGAGATCCGCCGGTTTTGACACCGACAAAGATCTTTACCGATCAAACTGCATAACAACATATGTTGTTCCCTTTATCATCGATATGTTACTTGCCCGAGATTCGATCGTCGGTATCTCAATACCTAGTTCAATATCGTCACCGGCAAGTCTCTTTACTCGTTCCGTAATGCACTATTGATACGTCTCCATCATATCTACTTTTCCAAACACTTTTGCCCTTGTTTTGGACTCTAACTTGCATGATTTGAATGGAACTAACCCGGACTGACGCTGTTTTCAGCAGAATTACCATGGTGTTATTTATGTGCAGAAACAAAAGTTCTCGGAATGACCTGAAACTTCGCGGAACATCTTTTCGGAAATAATAAAAAATCCTTGCAAAAGATGAAGACCAGGGGGCTCACACCGTGTCCACAAGGGTGGGGGCGCGCCCCCTACCTCGTGGGCCATGTGGAGCTCCTCCGACCTCAACTCCAACTCTATATATTTGGTTTCGGAGAGAAAAAAATCAAGGAGAAATATTCATCACGTTTTACGATACGGAGCCGCCGCCAAGCCCTAAAACCTCTCGGGAGGGCTGATCTGCAGTCCGTTTGGGGCTCCGGAGAGGGGAATCCGTCGCCATCATCATCATCAACCATCCTCCATCACCAATTTCATGATGCTCACTGCCATGCATGAGTAATTCCATCGTAGGCTTGCTGGATGGTGATGGGTTGGATGAGATTTATCATGTAATCGAGTTAGTTTTGTTAGGGTTTGATCCCTAGTATTCACTATGTTCTGAGATTTATGTTGCTATGACTTTTCTATGCTTAGTGCTTGTCACTAGGACCCGAGTGCCATGATTTCAGATCTGAACCTATTATGTTTTCATCAATATATGAGAGTTCTTGATCCTATCTTGCAAGTCTATAGTCACCTATTATGTGTTATGATCCGTTAACCCCGAAGTGACAATAATCGGGATACTTACCAATGATGACCGTAGTTTGAGGAGTTCATGCATTCACTATGTGTTAATGCTTTGGTCTGGTACTCTATTAAAAGGAGGCCTTAATATCCCTTAGTTTCCGCTAGGACCCCGCTGCCATGGGAGGGCAGGACAAAAGATGTCATGCAAGTTCTTTTCCATCAGCACGTATGACTATATTCAGAATACATGCCTACATTACGCTGATGAATTGGAGCTAGTTCTGTGTCACCGTAGGTTATGATTGTTACATGATGAACCACATCCGTCATAATTCTCTATCACCGATCCATTGCCTACGAGCTTTCCATATATTGTTCTTCGCTTATTTACTTTTCCGTTGCTATTGCTATCATGACTACAAAATACCAAAAACATTACTTTTGCTATCATTACCTTTTGCTACCTTTACCACTACTATCATATTACTTTGCTACTAAATACTTTGTTGCAGATATTAAGTTTCCAGGTGTGGTTGAATTGACAACTCAGCTGCTAATACTTGAGAATCTTCTTTGGCTCCCCTTGTGTCGAATCAATAAATTTGGGTTGAATACTCTACCGTAAAAAATGGTTGCGATCCCCTATACTTGTGGGTTATCAAGACTATTTTCTGGCGCTGTTGCCGGGGAGCATAGATCTATTCTTTGAGTCGCTTAGGATTTATATCTGCTTATCATTATGAAGAACTTGAGAGATCGAAAAACCAAGATTTATCCCTCAACTACGAGGGGAGGTAAGGAACTGCCATCTAGCTCTGCACTTGATTCACCTTCTATTTTGAGTAAGCTTGTGACACCTAAACCTGCCTCTACTATTCGTTCTGATATGTAGCATGTTATTGATGATGCCACTTCTGCTATGCATGATAATTATGATGAAACTACTTCTATGCTTGATACTACTGTGCTACTTGGTGATTTTCTTAATGAACAACTTGCTAGGGTTAGAGAGAATGAAAATATTGAAACTGATAATATTGATGAAAGTGATGATGAAGACTCTCCCCCTAATGAAAATGAATCACCTATTATCCCTGAGGGTTATGTTTTTGAAAAAGAGGCTACTCTAGCTATTTTAGCTTTCAAAGATAGATACAAGCTCAAGAGGTTATTAGCTAAATGGAAACATCAATCTCTTAATGCTAGAATGAAACCTGATCCTCCTTTTGCTACTTCACCCATCTTTGTTACTGATAAGGATTATGAATTCTCTGTTGATCCTGATATAATTACTTTGGTTGAATCTGATCCTTTTCATGGCTATGAATCTAAAACTGTTGTGGCATATCTTACTAAATTAAATGATATAGCCACCCTGTTCACTAATGATGAGAGAACTCGTTACTTTTATATCCTTAAATATTTCCGTTCTCATTAAAGGGTGATGCTAAGATATGGTTTAATTCTCTTGATCCTGGTTGTGTGCGTAGTCCCCAGGATATGATTTATTACTTCTCTGCTAAATATTTCCCTGCTCATAAGAAACAAGCTGCTTTGAGGGATATATATAATTTTGTGCAAATTGAAGAAGAGAGTCTTCCACAAGCTTGGGGGAGGCTTCTCCAATTACTTAATGCTTTGCCTGATCATGCTCTTAATAAAAATGAAATACTTGATATCTTTTATAATGGACTAACCGATGCTTCCAGAGATTACCTGGATAGTTGTGCTGGTTCTGTTTTCAGGGAGAGAACACCGGATGAAGCTGAAATTCTATTGAATAATATGTTGACAAATGAAAATAATTGGACACTTCCTGAGCCAATTCCTGAGCCTATTCCTAAACCAACTCCGAAGAAGAGAGGTGTTCTATTTCTCAGTCCTGAAGATATGCAAGAGGCAAAGAAATATATGAAATAAAAAGGTATTAAAGCTGAAGCTGTTAAGAATTTACCTCCTATTGAAGAAATACATGGTCTTAATTTACCGCCTGATGAAGAAACTCATGATCTTAATCCTCCACCTATTGAAGAAACCCATAGTCTTGATAACCCGACACCGGTAGTAAAGGTAAATTCTCTATATAGATATGATAAAGCTGAAATTCCATTTACTAAGTTTGCTAGTCCATGCTTAGATGAGTTTGATAAATTTATGGTTAAGCAAGAAGACTTCAATGCTTATTTTGGTAGAGAATTAAAATGTAGTGCTGATATGCTTAAACACTTGGGTGATTATATGGCTAATGTCAAAGGTGAACTTAAACTTATTAGTAAACATGCTTCTATGGTTACCACTCAAGTAGAACAAGTACTTAAGGCTCAAAATGATTTGCTCAATGAATTGAACAGTAACAATAATGATTATGCTGTTAGAGTGGCTACTAGAAGTGATAGAATGACTCAGGAACCTTTGTATCCTGAAGGCCACTATCGGTGTCAAAACCGGCGGATCTCGGGTAGGGCGTCCCGAACTGTGCGTCTAGGCGGATGGTAATAGGAGACAAGGGACACAATGTTTTACCCAGGTTCGGGCCCTCTTAATGGAGGTAAAACCCTACGTCCTGCTGGATTAATATTGATGATATGGGTAGTACAAGAGTAGATCTACCACGAGATCAAGGAGGCTAAACCCTAGAAGCTAGCTATGGTATGATTGTTGTATGATGAAGTTGTCCTACAGACTAAAATCCCCCGGTTTATATAGACACCGGAGAGGGTTAGGGTTACACAAAGTCGGTTGCAACGGTAGGAGATCTTGAATATCCGCATCGCCAAGCTTGCCTTCCATGCTAAGGAAAGTCCCATCCGGACACGGGACGAAGTCTTCAATCTTGTATCTTCATAGTCCTGAAGTCCGACTGAAGGTATAGTCCGGCTACCCGAACACCCCCTAATCTAGGACTCCCTGAGTAGCCCCTGAACCAAGCTTCAATGACGACGAGTCCGGTGCGCAGATTGTCTTCGGCATTGCAAGGCGGGTTCCTCCTCCAAATTCTTCATAAAAGTTTGTAAACACCAAGAGTAGTGTCCGGCTCTGCAAAATAAGTTTCCACGTATTGCCACAGAGAGAATAATATTAACACAAATATTAATCCACTGACGTACTCTGCAGCGTGACATCACACTACGGCCAAGCCTTTATTCGAATCATTTTCACTTTTCCACCTCAGCGTGTCTTGCGAGGCGGTTTCCTTGGCACGTCTTGTCAAAGCAGAGATCGTGTCCCGTTTATTTACGGGATTCTCATCAATACGGACATGGGTAACCCAATCATGCCCGTTAGCATGTCTTCTTGATTAAAGGCGAGTCCCAAACGGTTACGGGGAGGGCTCCTGGTATTCAACCTCTTATAAAGAGGCCAGGGCCTTACTCCTTTTCCCCAATCTCAAAACAAGTTCGCCCGTCACCTCGAGTTCCAACACCCTAGGCTCCAGATTCCAGGCGCTTCGGACCTTCGACAATGTCCGGTTCCGACCTTCGAGGCCGATGGATGCCTTCCTCCGTCACAGAGGAGGACGTGCTAAAGTTGAGAGAGGCTAAGTTCTTGACCGCCGAAATTTCGCATAGGTTGCCTGCTCAAAGGCAGGCTATCCCCAGTCCCGAGCCCGGTGAGAGTGTAGTGTTCATGTCTCACTTCCTTCGGGGGTTAGGCTTCCCGATGGATCCCTTCGTGAGGGGGCTGATGTTCTATTATGGGTTGGAATTTCATGACTTAGCTCCGGAGTCCATCCTCCACATTTCCTCATTCATCGTTGTGTGTGAAGCGTTCCTCCGTGTTACTCCTCACTTCAGATTATGGCTCAAGACTTTTGGAGTGGAGCCGAAGATGATCGAGGGACGGCACGCAGAGTGCAGAGGCGCTGTCATAAGTAAGAATGCTGATGCTTCATGGCCCGAGGGCTCCTTTCAAGAGGAGCTCGGCTTGTGGCAACGAGAGTGGTTCTATATCACCGCTCCCAGGAGCGCCAAGTGGGCGGCGCCTCCTGCCTTTCGCTCGGGTCCCCCACCACGGCTAGCGTCATGGGTCAACAAAGTATTAGATTGGGGGTTATCCAAAGACGTGCCCTTGTTGCAGGGCCGCATCAGGGATCTCTTAGAAAGAGACCTCAAGCTGGTCAAGGTGACGCAGGTCATGTTGATTTGTCGAACACTGCCCGGCAAACGTCGCTCCCTTCATCTGTGGGAGTTTAATCTAGAGGGACCACGAGCTCTCCAGCATTTTATGGGCGCAACACCTGCGGAGATGTATAAAATGTTCTTCGGATCACAAGCAATGTGTCCGGATTTGACCGAGGACGTAGGTTTAAGCTGCAATCGCCCGGATACTCAAGTAAGTAACCTTGTGCCCGGACTCGCTATCCGTAAAATTGTCATAAATTCGCCCCTAAAAGAGCCGTCCTTTTAAACAGGAGTGGATAGCGAAGGCAAAGATGATCAGGTGTCTGGCTCCCCTTCCCGAGACCAGGCTGGATCCCGTGCTAGTCAGGATGTTGAAGATCGTGCCTTTGGAGGGAAGTGCGGAGGAGGACAAGGAAACCATGGCCTCCTTGAAGGAGGCCGCTCCGAAGGGAGGAACCGACAATTCCTCTCCTAAGGGGAAGAAGAGGGCCGCCTCTGACGACCCGGATACCACGGCCTCAAAGCGGGGGAAAAAGTCCTCGTCAGAGGGTCCGATGCCGGGGAGATCCTCGGCCGAACTACGCCCTCAAAGGGATCATCCCTCCAGCGAGCCGTAAGTAGAGAAAGATTTTCTTTTAGAGGGATGAGAGAAATCCTTGCTTTTTATCTGAGAAGATTAACCGAAATTTCACTTTGTAGCTTGGACCTCAGCCCTTCTCAGCAGAGCTCGTCTTCAGGGGATCTTCTTCCGGAGATGATGGAGAGTGGAACGCCTCCCCCCGCCGTACCGCCTGGCAGGGCGGGCGACCCTGAGGTGTCGTCATGGAGGGTTTCTCTGAATCCGGCAGGGGTGGAAGGTAGCCATGTGCCCCCCAAGGTTCTCCGCGTCCGGCCTTCGATGGAGGTCATAGGACGAGTCCGACACCGTCCGGTGCACGGTCGGAGGAGCTGATGATTCTGCTGGGGCGAGCTTCTATCTTAGAGGAGCACCGTGCATTGATGGGTTCGGTGATTGGAAGGATTTCGTCCGCGGAAAGCGGATTGCATGAGGCCGTCAAAAGTTTGCTGACGGGTTTTGAGGTACGTTTGATAATGTACTTCTTTGTCAGTTGCGCATAAACAAGATGCGCCATGTGTAGATAGTAGCCCCTGAGACTCTGTGCGTTGTCAAAATTGACAGCGCACAGAGGATCATAATCCCAGGTCTAAAATGTCGCCTTTGTATACTGATGGCGAAGCGTCCGGAATCGAGCCGAACTGATGATTTTGCCGAACTAAAGCGGCAACTTGACGTGGCAGATGCCGACATCGCGCTTGTCAACGAGCGGCTTGATGAGGCTCAAGGTATGCAATTCCTCGGGCTGCATCTGGTAAGAGGAGCGTTATGCCAGTATCTTATGATGTGTGTGCTTGACGCAGATGGTGCGGCCGCTATGGAGAGTCTCCGGGTAGAACTTGCCCGAGCTAAGGAACAAGCCAGGAAAAGTGATGCGGCTGCCGAGAAGGCCCTTGAAGAGCTGACAGCCGAATAGGCTGCTCACTGCCGGAGCAGGAAGGAGGTGGCCGAGATGGCCGTGATGTTAAAAAGTGCTGCTGACCGTTGCAAGTTTCTTGAGAAAGAAGACCGGGCGAGACAGACGGACTTAGAGAAGGCCGTTGCTGATGCCAAGGATGCTCGCTCTGTGATGAGAGCTGCGAAGGAGGAGCTGCGTCAGGCCGGACAGATTGCGGCTGGAAAGCTCTTTATGCTGCGGAGGAAGTTTTGTGATCCGAAGTTTGCTCCGTTGGACCGGATGTGGAGTGCGGAGGACACCTATCTTGATTTGGCAGCGAGTGCTGCTGATGCGACCGAACACTTTCAAGATCAAGAAGATCGCGAAGTGGAAAGGATTTTCTGGTCGCAGTTTCACAATCTAGAGCGTCCGCTGGCAGTGGACGATCGTCTGGCTCAATGGGCCGAACTGAATAGATTGTCCGGACTCGCCATGAAGTACGTCATGGGTCATCTGTGGCCGAGCAGATCGGAGCCGAAGAGTTATTTCAGCTTGGTGCAGCAATTCCTTGGCGCGGTGCCACGTATCAATGCGATGAAGAGGTCAACATGCATGGAGGGTGCACGGATGGCTCTTGCCCGTGTCAAAACACACTGGGCAGAGATGGAGACCACCGTTGTTGCATCCCGAGATTCGGACAAAAGCCGAGTACCCTCCAAGCACTATTTTTAGGAAGTCCTTGAAGGCGCTCGTGTAATAGAGGTGCAGTGCTCGAAGGATGCTATGTTCTGATAGCATATGTAATTATAAAGCAATATTTTGAAGAATTATAGTAGCCTTTTATACTTGTGCCTGCAAGTATTTGGGACACCTCCTGTGTGGCCGTTTTAAGATATATATACAAAATCTGAAAGATTGCAGTCGTTGGCTTTAGCCCCCACGCACATAGTGCGGGGGTGCTCGCAGAAGGCGCATTTTCACACTTAATCCAACGTCTTGGTCCTACAAAGGAGGTGATAACGGAGCGAGCTAGGCAACCGGACTATAATGATTTAACACTTTCACTTAGCCATAGGAGCTTGACAATGGGACTATTTAGGTAGCCCCTGGTGGCGACTGCGCTCGCCCAAATTAGGGGCGCGTGTGTGCCTGGCCGGGAAACGGCCCTTCGTTAATGCGGAGGAATCCTACAGATTCCGGAGAGTCGTCGAGTTGTTGACCAGTCTCACGCCATATCATGACAGTCGGTTTTCGTCTTTCTCTACTAAGGTGCTCGCCTGGCCGAACCAGGGCACAATCGCAGTAGTTCTCCTGGTGCCGCCTTAGCCGATAGAGCAGAACGTAAGGCGGCCGAACACAGGAGCCGGGCAACCCAACATTTGACCAAAATCATGACTCGGAGCTGATGCATATAAGGCCAAACTCGCGACGCCGAACACTCCCTAAGGTATTCGGTCTTTATGAGAGCGGGCGAGGTAACGCCCTGAGGTATAAGCCCTTAGTGTCCAGGTACGCGCAAGAATTCTGACGTGGCCACATGCCAAGATGCCAGCCTCCTCCTTGGTCATAGAACCAGGGGATGTGTATCAACAAGAGACAGTAAAAAAGGTTTACGCAGGGTCTTAATCTGAAAAGAATCCTTGTAACGGGTCCCTACTGCACGTCTGCGCCTGTGTCTCTGTTGTGCCGTATCCTGGACGGGCGCGGCACGACGTTCATCTGTAAAAAGAGAGCAACTAAGTTGAAAAAGGGGCGTGCCGAACAAAAAGTTATATGAAGTAAACAAAGTGTAAAGTAAAATATGAAAAATTGAGCTTTATTGTCTCTTATTTTATACGTGTGAAGCCCCTAGTACAGGGGTATATGGCCACTAAGCCTTTATCAACGATACGTTTGTGCTGGACTCGTCTATCCGTGTCCATGGTCTTAATGACCTATTCCGATGTTCTGGCTGGTGAAGCCGTTGAATTGTGGGGCTGTTAAAGCGGCCGTACAATCCTCTGCTTGGGGGAGGTGTTCTCACTGCTTCCCCTTTAAGGAGATGATGTCGCGTGGACCGGGCATCTGAAGCATAAGAGATGCATAATGCGGTATTGTGTTAAAGAGGGCAAAAGCTTCGCGTCCCAGTAGTGCTTGGTATCGACTTGAGAATGGGACGATGTGGAAAGTCAGCTTTTCGCGACGGAAGTTATCAGCAGAGCCAAAAATAACCTCGAGCCGGAGAAAGCCCATGCAATGGGTGTCCGGACCTGGCGTTACTCCTTGAAAGGAGGTTTTGCTACGGCGAATTCTTTTTGGGTCGATCCCCATGTGGCGGATTGAGTCCTGATATATCAGGTTGAGTCCGCTGCCACCGTCCATAAGGACATTTGAAAACTGGAGTCCGCCAATTATTGGATCGAGTACCAGGGCAGTCCAGCCTGGGTTCCTGATACTTCTAGAATAATCCAGATGATCGAAGATGATTGGTTTTGACAACCAGTGGCGGGATTCCTTTGGGATAGGCCGTGGGGCGCATACCTTTATGGGCGCCGCGCGTTTTGTTATGTGGAGTAAGTTTACTGTTTTTACTTCTTGTGGAAAATTCTTTTGTTTCCTGGTACTCTGCTTTTGGGGTTCGTCCTCGTCTTCGCTTGGTGTGTCGAGCCCCTTGTGTTCGACGTTGAGTCTGCCGGATTGTTTGAAAAGCCAACAATCTCTGTTGGTATGGTTAGCAGGCTTTCCAGGAGTGCTGTGTATTTGACATATCCTATCCAAGATTTTGTTTATGTTGGATAGGTCGTCCCTGTTATCTTGGAGGGGTGGCTTTTTCTGATTCTGTTGTGAGCTTTTGAATCCGGCGTTGACTGCCGTGCTCTTTGGACTTTTTTCCTTGGTCCGGCGACGGTCCTTATTGCGTCGCGACTTTCCGTTTCCATCCCTAGTTTCGGATGTACTTGGGTCACTGGTGCTGCATCTTGCCAACCAGCTGTCCTCTCCTGCACAAAAGCGGGTCATGAGGCTTGTTAGTGCGACCATTTTTCTTGGCTTTTCTTGGACGAGGTGTCTGGCAAGGCATTCATCTCGGACATTATGCCTGAAAGCCGCTAAGGCTTCAGCGTCCGGACAGTCGACTATCTGATTCTTTTCAGTAAGAAATCTATTCCAGAATTGCCGAGCTGACTCTTCGGGCTGTTGAGTTATGTGACTAAGATCGTCTGCACCCGGAGGGCGGACATAGGTTCCTTGAAAATTTGCTCGGAAAGCGTCCTCGAGCTCTTCCCAGCTTCTGATTGTGTTTTCAAGAAGGCTTTTGAGCCAGTGCCGGGCTGGCCCTTTAAGCTTGAGGGGTAAGTATTTTATGGCGTGGAGGTCATCTCCTCTAGCCATATGTATGTGGAGGATATAATCCTCGATCCAGACTCCGGGGTCTGTTGTTCCATCATATGCCTCTATGTTTACGGGTTTGAATACCGCTGGAAATTCATAATCCAGGACCTCATCAGTGAAACATAGGGGGTGTGCGGCACCCCTGTATTTGGGTGTGCCAGATTCTGATAATGGCTTTATTGCATTGCTTACGAGAGCTTGCTTTCCTTGCCCGTAAATGGACCTGGCTGGGCCATCATGCAAATCTTTAAGCGGGTCGCATGCCGGCTTAAGTGCGGAGCTACTTGCCGCTTTATGCTGGCCATGGGGTCGTCTATCCGACCATGTGGCTTTCTCACTTTTGGAATGTGAGGGCTTCGAGGCCTCCTCGTCGAATTCAGGCAGTAGCTTTCTCTTCGGATAGCTTTTAGTGCGGCGACTGTCACCGTATTTGTGCGCGGTGTTTATTACTTTACTCCATCTAATCCTGAGTGCATCTTCCGCAGTTTTTAGCTTCCGCTTTTGCTTTTTTAGGCTGCGTGCTATTGCAACGAGCCATTTGTGGAGGTTCTTCTGCTTCGTGGGCTTGTCCGACGTAGGGTCGTCCGGAATGCCATTTTCGCCAGGGGAGGGATGTTCGGTTTCTCTATCCGGGTTGTCCTATTGGGACGGTTGCTCTAAGGCATGCTCGTCATCTACTGGCTCTTCCTGCTCTATGGCTGGGTCTTTATTGAGGCGGGGCTTGGGTCGGCGTTTACGCCGACGCTTTGATTATGTTTCGAGAGATCGATCCCTCTTTCCATCCCCGTTTTCCTCGTTGTTGCTTCCTTTAGGGGTATCCACCATGTACACATCGTGAGATGAGGTGGCTGTCTGATGCCCTATAGGCGTTGGTTCTTGGTTGTCTCCTGCATCGTTGTCCATACCGTCGATGTCTTCGGAGTCAAAGTTGAGCATGTCGGTTAAGTCGTCGACAGTGGCTACGAAGTGGGTGGTGGGTGGGTTTTGAATTTCTTCATCATCCGAATCCCATCCTTACTGACCGTAGTCCGGCCAGGGCTCTCTTGATAAAGAGAGAGACTTTAGCGAATTTAGGATGTCGCCGAAGGGCGAGTGCTGAAAGATGTCCGCGGCGGTGAACTCCATTATCGGTGCCCAATCGGATTCGATCGGCAGGGGTGCGGGGGGCTCGGAGTTCGGAGAGGAATCCGGCTCCTCGGAGTCACGGGCCATGCGGAGTGCGGGGCTGGAGTTCGGCTCGATCACCTCTGAGATCGCAGCCCCTGAGGCAGCGTTCAACCACTGATCCTCGATCGGCGTAGTAGGCTCCGAATCAATGGTCGGAACCGATGCGTGTGCGGCCTCCAAGGCGTTGTTCGGCGGCAGAGCTATATCATGCCCATCGAGACAGTGCGGCGCGCTTGGCTGTGGCTCGAATCCGTCGACGATCAAGTCCCCGCGGATGTCGGCCGTGTAGTTTAGGCTTCCAAACCTGACCTGATGGCCAGGGGCGTAGCTTTCGGTCTGCTCAAGGTGGCCAAGCGAATTGGCCCGTAGTGCGAAGCCGCCGAAGACGAAGATCTGTCCGGAGAGAAGGGTCTCACCCTGGACTGCATCGTTGTTGATGATCGAAGGAGCCATCGGGCCTAAAAGCGACGACATAGAGGAACTCTCAATGAAAGCACCAATGTCGGTGTCAAAACCAGCGGATCTCGGGTAGGGGGTCCCGAACTGTGCGTCTAGGCGGATGGTAACAGGAGACAAGGGACACAATGTTTTACCCAGGTTCGGGCCCTCTTGATGGAGGTAAAACCATACGTCCTGCTCAATTAATATTGATGATATGGGTAGTACAAGAGTAGATCTACCACGAGATCAAGGAGGCTAAACCCTAGAAGCTAGCCTATGGTATGATTGTTGTATGATGAAGTTGTCCTACGGACTAAAATCCCCCAGTTTATATAGACACCGAAGAGGGTTAGGGTTACACAAAGTCGGTTACAACGGTAGGAGATCTTGAATATCCGCATCGCCAAGCTTGCCTTCCACGCCAAGGAAAGTCCCATCCGGACACGGGACGAAGTCTTCAATCTTGTATCTTCATAGTCCTGGAGTCCGGCTGAAGGTATAGTCCGGCTACCCGAACACCCCCTAATCCAGGACTCCCTCAGCCACCCTAAGAGAATTGAGCAAGATTCTCAGAGAAATAATATAGATGCACCTAGTCCTTCTAAAAGGAAGAAAAAGAAAAATGATAGGACTTTGCATGCTTCTAGTGAACCTGTTGTTGACACACCTGAGAATCCCAATGATATTTCTATTTCTGATGCTGAAACACAATCTGGTAATGAACCTGAAACTAGTGATAATGTTAATGATGATGCTCAGCCTAGCAATGATAATGATGTAGAAATTGAACCTGCTATTGATCTTGATAACCCACAATCAAAGAATCAACGTTATGATAAGAGAGACTTTGTTGCTAGGAAACACGGTAAGGAAAGAGAGCCTTGGGTTCAAAAACCCATGCATTTTCCTCCCAAACCATCCAAGAAAAAGGATGATGAGGATTTTGAGCGCTTTGCTAAAATGATTAGACCTATCTTTTTGCGTATGCGATTAACTGATATGCTCAAAATGAATCCTTATGCTAAGTATATGAAAGAAATTGTTACTAATAAAAGAAAGATACCGGAAGCTGAAATTTCCACCATGCTTGCTAATTATACTTTTAAGGGTGGAATACCTAAGAAACTAGGAGATCCAGGAGTACCCACTATACCATGCTCCATTAAAAGAAATTATGTTAAAACTGCTTTATGTGATCTTGGAGCCGGTGTTAGTGTTATGCCTCTCTATTTATATCATAGACTTGATTTGAATAAGTTGACGCCTACTGAAATATCTTTGCAAATAGCTGATAAATCAACTGCTATACCTGTCGGTATTTGTGAGGATGTGCCTGTTGTGGTTGCTAACGTTACTATTTTAACGGACTCTGTTATTCTTGATATTCCCAAGGACGATAGTATTTCTATTATTCTTGGAAGACCCTTTTTGAAAACTGCAGGGGCTGTTATGGATTGCACCAAAGGCAATGTCACTTTTCATGTTAATGGTAATGAGCATACGGTACATTTTCCGAGGAAACAACCTCAAGTCCACAATATCAATTCTATAGGAAAAATTCCATCAATTATTTTTGGAGGTTTTGAATTTCCTCTACCTACTGTCAAGAAGAAATATGATATTCTTATTATTGGGGATGTGCATATCCCCATTGAGGTAACCTAGTGTTATTCGAAAATTCTCCGGTTCCATGTTATTCGGAATGAGTTTGTTAACAAGACTTGATCAACCTTGTTAGTGCATTCCTTTTGATGATCATGAGATGGATGAATTTAGGAAACACAACTTTTTGTACCCTCCTTTTACTTTCTGTTATTTATGTTAAATAAAATAAAAATAAGTATTTCCCATTTGTTATCTGATAATCCGTGCAATATAAAAATACCCCGAAAATAAAAGTTCTCCAAATGCCCTGAAATTTAAATATGATTTTTCTAGAATATTTGAGAATATTTGGCACTGAGAATACAGCAGGGGGTCATCCACATGGCCACGAGGGTGGAGGGCGCGCCCCCTGCCTCGTGGGCCCATGGTGGACCTCCTCCACTTATTCCTGCACCCACACACTTCTTCTTCCTCCCACAAACACAAATATCCAGCTCAAGCATGAGTTCTAGCTCATTTTGCTGCCATTTTCGATCTCCTTGCTCAAAGCACCTCTCACAAAACTGCTCGGGGAGATTGTTCCTTGGTATGTGACTCCTCCATTAGTCCAATTAGTTTTTGTTCCAGTGCTTTATTCATTGCAAATTTATGATGTCTAGGTGACCGTGTTCTTGAGCTTGCATGTCAAATTTATATGGTCCCAAATAGTTTTGATGCATGACATAGGCTCTAGGAACTTGTAGGAGTTTTTGCTATCAATATCATTGAGTTTGGTTCACTTTAATTTGAAGTTACTAAAAATTTCAGAAATTTTTCAGAGGAAGAAATATGTTTAGGAAAATGTACCAAGGTGGCTCTTCAAGGAAACAAGAGCCCAGGCTTGCAATGCGTGATGCTGATGATGAGCCACCAAGGGACGCTCCAGTGCGGCCCTGTGAATGGCCTTCAGAGGACTTCATGGATCGAGCGGGGATTAAGGAAGAATTTAACGCATATTTGCGTAATGCTGATCTTGTGAGCTTCGAGGAAGAAAAATTTCGTCAGTACCACTATCTCACTAGTTCCTTTGTGAGGAGGTTTGAATTTTCATCTTCACGTAATTCTCCAACTGTCCTGTTTGATCTTTTTGAAAATTCTTACACTATGGACTTCAAGGATTTTACCACTGCTTGCAAACTTCCACAATGGGGTAGTATCAGGGAACCTCGCAAATCTGAATTTAGAGACTTTCTTGCTGATATAACTATAGGTGAATCTAGAGATATAACACAAGCTACCATAGGGAGCATTCACTTTCCCGCTATACATTATTTTGCTATCTTCATAGGTAGATGCATTAATGGTAAAGATGAGGCATGTCACATGTGTGTCCCTGACCTCAGTATTCTTAGGAGTGCTGTGTTAGGAGATAAATCTTATAATTTGGGAGCCATTGTTGCACATAGGTTGCATCTTAAAAGATTTAATGGAGATTTCTTTGGTGGAATTTATGCAACCCGCTTAGCTGAATTTCTTGGTGTAACTATACGTAATGATGATATTGACTTACCTCCTGCTTACCTAGACTTTCATGCTATGGTTCACCACTAGTTTGTTGAGTGGAATGAATCACCTCTCCAGTATCACTTAATCTTTGACATAAATCGTGCTGTCCATATTACTCTCCCTGCTAATGCCTTCTTTGATTATCAGGCAAAAGGAAGATATGTTATTACCAGAGAGGAGGTAGATGAGTACGAGAGGAGAGCAGAGGCCTCTCGTCGCCACGCTGCAGCTTAGGAGGTGATAGCTGCTGCATCTTAGTAAGACCCCAACTATTACTATGGATATCCGCCAGGCCAACTGTGGCCATAGATCAACTTAGGCCAAAAGCCTAAGCTTGGGGGAGTACGTATTTCTCACCGGCATTACATTCATGTTCACACACTCATTGCTAGATGTCGGTGCTCATACTTTTTCATTGTATCATCCATGATTAGTTTATTTTCCTTTTTATGCTTTCTTCTTGTGTGTTTAATAAACCTTAAGAAAAACCAAAAAAATTAGTTGTAGCTTTTAATTAGTTTACTTTCCATGTTTGTAGTAGTAATTAAAAAGAAAACACAAAAAGATTTCATGTTCTTCTTTTGCTTGTTGGGAGCTTTCACGTGTAAATAGTTTTATTTCTTTTCTTTTCTCTGGGGGTCGATAGGAGAAGACCATAATTAAATTGTTGAAGTGGCTCTTATATGCATTATTGTTGATCTGACAAAAGAGCCCATATTGCCTTGTCTTCTCATGTTTATTGAATGCTTGCAGATTCCAGCTTAGTCCAATGCACGAGCACTATTATTATTATTCACATCATTCGGTCGTGCAAGTGAAAGGCAATTATGACGATATATGATGGACTGACTGAGATGAGAAAAGCTGGTATGAACTCGACCTCTCTTGTTTTTGTAAATATGATTAGTTCATCGTTCCTGATTCAGCCTATTATGAATAAACATGTTTGCAATGACAACCAGAGACCATAGTTTCTTGTGCCATGCTTGATTAGCTAGGAGCTTATAATGGGTTACCATGCGTGCCAACATGCTATTAAAATGGTTGTGATGTGGTATGATAGGGTGGTATCCTCCTCTGAATGATTTAAGTGACTTGACTTGGCACATGTTCACGCATGTAGTTGAAACAAAATCAACATAGCCTTCACGATATTTATGTTCATGGTGGATTATATCCTACGCATGCTTGCATTCGGTGTTGATTAATTTTAATGCATGTTCATGACTGTTGTCGATCTCTAGTTGGTCGCTTCCCAATCTTTTGCTAGCCTTCACCTGTACTAAGCGGGAATACTGCTAGTGCATCCAATCCCATAAACCCGAAAGTTATTCCATATGAGTCCACCATACCTACCTATATACGGTATCTACCTGCCGTTCCAAGTAAATTTGTATGTGCCAAACTCCAAACCTTCAAATAAATATCTTGTTTTGTATGCTCAAATAGCTCATGTATCAACTAGGGCTGTCCGTATCTTCCATGTTAGGCGGGTTATTCTCAAGAGGAGTGGACTCCGCTCCTCACTCACAAGAAAGTGGCTGGTCACCGGGATGCACGGTCCCATGCTTTATGCAAACTAAATCAAAATAATTGCAAACAAAACTCCCCCTGGGACTATTTTTAGTTGGAGGCACTCGTTGTTTCGAGCAAGCCATGGATTGATGCTTGTTGGTGGAAGGGGGAGTATAAATTTTACCATTCTGTTTGGGAACCGCCTATAATGTGTGTAGCATGGAAGATATCGCCATCTCTTGGTTGTTATGTTGACAATGAAAGTATACCGCTCAAAATATTATTCACCTCTATTTCAAAACCGAGCTCTGGCACCTCTACAAATCCCTGCTTCCCTCTGCGAAGGGCCTATCTATTTACTTTCATGTTGAGTCATCATCCTCTTATTAAAAAGCACCAGTTGGAGAGCACCGCTGTCATATGCATTCATTACTGTTAGTTTACATTGAGTATGACTTGACTGGATCTCTTTTACCATGAATTACAATGTCTAGTCAGCCCTTGATCTTTAAAGGTGCTCTACATTTATGTTTTGCGGTCTCAGAAAGGGCTAGCGAGATACCATCCTGGTATATCATATTATGATTGTTTTGAGAAAGTGTTTTCATCCGAGATTTATTATAATTGCTCTCGAGTTGATTATGCCATTGATGTGAGTAAACATGAGACCTATGCATTATTGTGAATATGGTTAGTTCATAATCTTTGCTGAAAACTTGAATGTCGGCATTACATATTTACAACAACAAGAGCAAACAGAGTTTGTAAAAGTTTTTCTTTATCACTTTCAGTTTGTCAACTGAATTGCTTGAGGACAAGCAAAGGTTTAAGCTTCGGGGAGTTGATACGTCTCCGCCGTATCTACTTTTCCAAACACTTTTGCCCTTGTTTTGGACTCTAACTTGCATGATTTGAATGGAACTAACCCAGACTGACGATGTTTTCAGTAGAATTACCATGGCGTTATTTATGTGCAGAAACAAAAGTTCTCGGAATGACCTGAAACTTCACGGAACATCTTTTTAGAAATAATAAAAAATACTTGCAAAAGATGAAGACTAGGGGGCCCACACCATGTCCACGAGGGTGGGGAGCGCGCCCCCTACCTCGTGGGCCCCCTGGAGCTCCTCTGACCTCAACTCCAACTCTATATATTTGGTTTCAGAGAGAAAAAAATCAAGGAGAAAGATTCATCGTGTTTTATGATACGGAGCCGCCACGAAGCCCTAAAACCTCTCGGGAGGGCTAATCTGGAGTCCGTTCGGGTCTCCGGAGAGGGGAATCCGTCGCCATCGTCATCATCAAACATCCTCCATCACCAATTTCATGATGCTCATCGTCGTGCGTGAGTAATTCCATCGTAGGCTTGCTGGACGGTGATGGGTTGGATGAGATTTATCATGTAATCGAGTTAGTTTTGTTAGGCTTTGATCCCTAGTATCCACTGCGTTCTGAGATTGATGTTGCTATGACTTTGCTATGCTTAATGCTTGTCACTAGGGCCCGAGTGCCACGATTTCAGATTTGAACCTATTATGTTTTCATCAATATATGAGAGTTCTTGATCCTATCTTGCAAGTCTATAGTCACCTATTATGTGTTATGATCCGTTAACCCCAAAGTGACAATAATCAGGATACTTACCGGTGATGACCGTAGTTTGAGGAGTTCATGTATTCACTATGTGATAATGCATTGGTCCGGTACTCTATTAAAAGGAGGCCTTAATATTCCTTAGTTTCCGCTAGGACCCCGCTACCACGGGAGGGTAGGACAAAAGATGTCATGCAAGTTCTTTTCCATAAGCACGTATGACTATATTCGGAATACATGCCTACATTATATTGATGAATTGGAGCTAGTTCTGTGTCACCCTAGGTTATGACTGTTACATGATGAACCACATCCGGCATAATTCTCTATCACCGATCCATTGCCTACGAGCTTTCCATATATTGTTCTTCGCTTATTTATTTTTCCGTTGCTATTGCTATCATCACTACAAAATACCAAAAACATTACTTTTGCTATCATTACCGTTTGCTACCATTACCACTACTATCATATTACTTTGCTACTAAATACTTTGCTGCAGATATTAAGTTTCCAGGTGTGGTTGAATTGACAACTCAGCTGCTAATACTTGAGAATATGCTTTGGCTCCCCTTGTGTCGAATCAATAAATTTGGGTTGAATACTCTACCCTCGAAAACTGTTGTGATCCCCTATACTTGTGGGCTATCAACTATCCCGCAACTAACTCATTAGTTGCATTACTTGCAAGGCTTATAGTGGTGTGCATTACCGAGAGGGCCTAGAGATACCTCTCCGACAATCGGAGTGACAAATCCTACTCTTGATCTATGCCAACTCAACAAGTACCATCGGCAACACCTGTAGAGCACCTTTATAATCACCCAGTTACGTTGTGATGTTTGGTAGCACACAAAGTATTCCTCCGGTAATCAGGAGTTGCATAATCTCATAGTTATAGGAACATGTATAAGTCATGAAGAAAGCAATCGCAGTAAACTAACGATCAAGTGATAAGCTAACCGAATGGGTCAAGTTAATCACATCATTCTCCTAATGTCCATGGTTAGGAAACATAACCATCTTTGATCAACGAGCTACTCAAGTAGAGGCATACTAGTGACACTTTGTTTGTCTATGTATTCACACATGTATTATGTTTCCGGTTAATACAATTCTAGCATGAATAATAAACATTTATCATGATATAAGGAAATATAAATAACAACTTTATTATTGCCTATAGGGCATATTTCCTTCAGTCTCCCACTTGCACTAGAGTCAATAATCTAGTTCACATCTTTATGTGATTAGTTCACATCTCCATGTGACTAATACTCAAAAGGTTTACTAGAGTCAATAATCTAGTTCACATCGCTATGTGATTAACACCCGAAGAGTGATCATGTTTTGCTTGTGAGAGAAGTTTAGTCTACGGGTCTGCAACCTTCAGATCCATATGTATTTAGCAAATTTCTATGTCTACAATGCTCTGCACGGAGCTACTCTAGCTAATTGCTCCCACTTTCAATATGTATCCAAATCGAGACTTAGAGTCATCTAGATCGATGTAAAAAGCTTGCATCGACGTAACTCTTTACGACGAACTCTTTTATCACCTCCATTACCGAGAAATATTTCCTTATTCCACTAAGGATATTTTTGACCGTTGTCCAGTGATCTACTCCTGGATCACTATTGTACCCTCTTGCCAAACTTATGGTGAGGTACACAATAGGTCTGGTACACAGCATAGCATACTTTGTAGAACCTATGACTGAGGCATAGGGAATGACTTTTCATTCTCTTTCTATTTTCTCCCGTGGTCGGGTTTTGAGTGTTTACTCAACCTCACACCTTGCAACACAGGCAAGAACTCCTTCTTTGACTGTTCCATTTTGAACTACTTCAAAATCTTGTCAAGTAATGTACTCATTGAAAAACTTATCAAGCGTCTTGATCTATCTCTATAGATCTTGATGCTCAATGTGTAAGCAGCTTCATCGAGGTCTTTCTTTGAAAAATTCTTTTCAAACACTCCTTTATGCTTTCCAGAAAATTCTACATTATTTCTAATCAACAATATGTCATTCACATATACTTATCAAAAATGCTGTAGTGCTCCCACTCACTTTCTAGTAAATACAGGCTTCATCGCAAGTCTGTATAAAACAATATGTTTTGATCAACTCATCAAAGTGTATATTCCAACTCCGAGATGCTTGCACTAGTCCATAGATGGATCGCTGGAGCTTGCTTATTTTGTTAGCACCTTTTAGGATCGACAAAACCTTCTGGTTGCATCATATACAACTCTTCTTTAAGAAATCCATGAAGTAATGCAATTTTGACATCCATTTGCCAGATTTCATAAAATGCGGCAACTGCTAACATGATTCGGACAGACTTTTAAGCATTGATGCGAGTGAGAAAATCTCATCGTAGTCAACACCTTGAACTTGTTGAAAACATTTTTGCGACAATTCGAGCTTTGTAGATAGTAACACTACTATCAGCGTCTGTCTTCCTCTTGAAGATCCTTTTATTCTTAATGATTCACTGATCATCGGGCAAGTCAATCAAAGTCCATACTTTGTTCTCATACATGGATCCCATCTCAGATTTCATGGTCTCAAACCATTTAGTGGAATCTGGGCTCATCATCGCTTCCTCATAGTTCGTAGGTTCGTCATGGTCAAGTAACATGACATCCAGAACAGGATTACTGTACCACTTGATACGTCCATTTTACATCATGCTTTTATATCGATATTTATTGCATTATGGGCTGTTATTTCACATTATGTCACAATACTTATGGCTATTCTCTCTTATTTTACAAGGTTTACATAAGGAGGGAGAATGCCGGCAGCTGGAATTTTGGGCTGGAAAAGGAGCAAATATTAGAGACCTATTCTGCACAAGTCCAAAAGTCCTGAAACTCTACGGAATACCTTATAATAAATAATGAAAAATCCTCGCCAAAGATGAAGACCAGGGGGCCCACACCCTGTCCACGAGGGTGGGGGCACCCCCTAGGGCGCGCCCCCTACCTCGTGGGCCCCCTGGTGGCTCTCCGATGACCATCTTCTCCTATATGAAGTCTTTCATTGAGAAAAAATGGGAAGCAACCTTTCAGGACGAAACTCCGCCGCCACGAGGGCTCCGGCAGAGCTATTCTGCCGGGGAAACTTCCCTCTCGGAGGGGGAAATCATCGCCATCGTCATCACCAACATTCCTCTCAACGGGAGAGGGCAATCTCCATCAACATCTTTGTCACACCCTAGCTAGGTTATGCATTAGAGTGTGCATCATGTTTACCTTCATCAGAAATTGAAATGGGGAAAGCAGAACCCCTAGCACCCCCCCCCTGAAATCAACTAGGGTTTACTAAAAATAAATTCAATGAACCTGAAATGCCCTTCAAATATGTTCACCCTCTTTGCCTTGGGTTAGAACCCTTGGGAAAAATGGTGCATATAATTTTAGGTCAACAAAAGGGGCATTGACTTAATTCATAAATATTTGAATTTGGGCATTTAAATACTATTAAATAATTCAAATGCTCAAATAATGTTGGAATTATTTTTGGGCCACTGAAATATTTCAGAAAGTGCCCATAAATATTTTCAGGATTTTATAAAATGATTTAGTATTTAAACTAAATCAAAACAGAATAACAAAATGAAAAAAAACAGAATAAATTAGGAAAGAACAGAGGCTCACCTAGACTTACCTGGTGGCCCAGCTGTGGCCCAGCACTGTTGGCCCAGCCCACCTCCTTCCTTGTCCTCTTCCAGCTGCTGCCAGGAGGACGCCGGGCGTGTGCCCGCGGTGCGCCGGCACGCGCGCGGCCACCGACGGCCAGCTCCTGCTTGCCGCGCCCCCCCTCGACGCCTGGACGTCGCTATGGACGCCACGCACCCCCTGGCCCCCTCATATCCCTCTCCCTCGCTCTCCCTCCTCCCCTGGTTCTCTCCCGCGCGACCAACCGAATGCGCCGTCGCCGCCGTTCGCTGCCACCGCGCTCCCCGACCCCCTCTCGCCTTCCCGTGTTGCGTGGAAGCTCCGCCACTATCGCCTACGCCTTCTGCACCGAGCCAAGCGAGCCGAGAAGCCTTGCTTCGTCCTCGGCGTCGTCTTCTTCAACCTCGGGACCGCCGGCCATCTCCGTCAAATTCGTCGGCTCCGCACCGTCCCCGAGCCGACCCAGCTGCTCTACGTGACCCCAGTGAGCTCCTTCTCCGAATCCCCCTCCTCCCCGCCATTATTTCAAGCTCAAACTGCCGACTCCCTACTGACCGAGCTCAACGCCGCTCGGGCTCGTCGCCGGCGTCGCTCCGATGCCCATTTGGTCGCGCCAACGTGCCAAACGACACCTCTACATCGCGTAGTGCCTTGCCCGCGCTTTATTTTGCGTGTTTGCTCGCTGCAGCCGCGATCCCGCGCGCAACCGAACTCCGGCGGCCGCCAAAGAGCTCGCCGCCGTCAGCTCCGGCCACCCCAGCTGCTGCCGCTTGTCTCTCTGGATGCGCCTCACTCCCAGGAACCCGTAGGAGGAAATCGCGCATCAAATGGTGGCCTGTAGGCGAAACCCGAGCCGTTCCGCCGTGTCTGGCCTCGCCGGCGTCAAGTCGCCGGCAGGTTTGACCCTGCTGGCCAGGGGTTTGACCCCCCCCCCCTGACTGACTGGCGTGTGGGCCAGGCCCTTTTTTAATTAGTGTTAGATTGAGTTAGTCCTAATTAACTTAATTACGTTAAATAGACACTGACATGCGGGCCCAGGCTCTAATTAATTTAGTTAGTTAATTAGTCACTGACCAGTGGGTCCCACTGGTCAGGTTTGACCTGGAGGCAGCTCAGTTGACCAGCTGACGTCACCCCGACGTCAAGCTGACGCAGTAAATCATTTTCTAGTTTAAAAATAATTCAGGAAATTCCAGAAAATACCCAAAACTTTGAAAAATCATAGAAATTCAACCATAACTCCAAATGGGACAAATTATATATGAAAAATTATCAGAAAAATTCAAGGAATCCATCTGTAGCATTTTCATGCATGTTTGAACAATGCTTGTCCTCTGTTTTGGACAAAACAAATAAAGGGCATTTAAATAATCATATATGGGGTTGGAATCTGAATCTTGTACTCAAACCAACTTCATTTAAATCATAGCTAGTTGCATTAGCTCAAGACACATCCATATTGCCATGTCATAGCATGCATCATATTGTTGCATATCGTCATGTGTTGATTGTGCTCGGTTGTGTTCTTCGTGGTAGGTTCTGCCTCCGAGGATATTCACGAGTATCCAACTGAAGGGCAGTATCCCGTTACCACTCCATCAGGCAAGAAACCATTGATCATTCCGATACAACCCATGTTCTCGCTCCTGCTCTTGTTTACTGCATTAAGACAACACGATTCAAACTGCTGTGTGCTACGGTAGTTGAACCCTTATCCTCTGCATGACCTGTCATTGCCACAGTAACTAGATGAAACCCACTAGCATGTGTAGGAGTTGATTGAGCCATGTTTTGTGATTCCTACCTTGCTATGCCTGCTATGCTTAGAGTTGTGTCAGGTCTGGTTCATCTGGGTGATGGGCTAGAGTGAAATGCTTGTGCCAGTAATATGAGGGATGTGTTGAACATGTTTTGGTAAAGGTATCGATGAGAGGCCATGTAGGAGTACATGGTGGGTTGTTTCATTGAGGCCGTCCATAAGAACTGAGATCTGTATGTGTGATTTAAGATGCAGTTACTACCGTACATTGGGCCCGAAACAAATGGACCCTCTCGGCTTCTTAGCCACCCTAGTACTCTGTCCAGGAGTTGCAAATAGTTTCTGGTGTTTGTAGGATATGTGTTGGCGGCCGTGCGTAGCGCTGACCCTAGGGGTGGGCTATGTTGCGGTAGATACACCGTGGCACGGTGTACCGAGTCACCCGTTTGGTGTCTCGGGAACCCTGTTCACATCGTTCGGGGCCGTATGTGGAAACCTCGGCCGGACTCCCTGCGGATGGAACCTGGATAGGCAATAACCTGGACTAGGGGCTTAGGTGTTTAGGTAGGCCGTGGCCGACACCCTCGCTGGGCTTCCGCTTGAAGGTTGCCGAGTACATGTCGTGTAGACGGCGGTAAGCGGTGAAAGCGTGTATGACGAAGTACACCCCTGCAGGGTATAAAACTATTCGAATAGCCGCGTCCGCGGTAACGGACTACTTGGTTGCCTATACAGTTCATAGACAAGTTAATGGATACTACTAAAAGACTCAAGATAAGTGTGAGTACCGAGGATGGCCCCCTCGCAGGATACGAGGGAGGATCCACGGTGGAGTATTGTGATGGTGAGTAGTGGACTCGTGTGCGAAAACTATTTTGCTAAAAGATTCCGTAGGATAGCTTAGCCAAGAGTCAAAGCTGGCTTGCTGCATAAACCCCACCACCTTCTTGAGAATGAGCATGTATAGTAGGTCCTGATGTAAGACTTGCTGAGTACCTTTGTACTCATGTTTGCTTATTTATTGTTTTCAGACGACAACACTGCCCCCTCCGATGGGTTTTACGTAGACCTTGACGTCGACGAGTGACTAGCCACCCTGGTGGTGATCCAGGCCATGGAGGGCCCTATGTAGATAGACAGGCTTCGAGAAGCCTTCTTTCTTTCTAGAGTCTGTACTCAGACTAGTTGCTTCCGCATGTGCTTGTATGACTGTATGACTTGAGTGTCGGGTCATGTAACCCTTACCTGTATGGATATGTTATGTATGGCTCCCTGGAGCCTTTAAATAAAGTACTTGAGTTGTAGAGTTTTGTTGTGATGCCATGTTGTATGTACCCATATCGAGCATATTGTATGTATGATTGAAATGCTTGGTATGAGTGGGATCCGACAATCTAGTTGTTTGTCCTTCGCAGCCTTTGTTATGGGGAAATGTAGTCTAGTGCTCCTCGAGCCATAGTAGTCCACTACAGCCCGGTTCACCGGAGTCCTGCTAGCCCAGCACTACTGTTCAGGACACTTGACTGGCCGGCATGTGTTTCACTTCGTCCCTATGTCTGTCCCTTCGGGGAAATGTCACGCGGTGATCTCCGGAGTCCTGTCTAGCCTGCTACAGCCCGGGATTTTCCGGAGTCCTGTTAGCCCAGTGCTACAGCCCGGAATCATTCGTTGATGACCGCCATGTTCGTTGTGAATCATGTATGCCTGTCTCCATAGGTCTGTGCCGCTTTGGGTTCACGACTAGCCATGTCGGCCTGGGTTCTCGGTCATATGGATGCTAGCGACATTGTCATATACGCGAGCCAAAAGGCGCAAACGGTCCCGGCCATGGTAAGGCGACACCCGTGGGATACCGTGCGTGAGGCCGCAAAGTGATATGAGGTGTTACCGGCTAGATCGATGTGGCTTAGAATCGGGGTCCTGACAGCGTTGGTATCAGAGCCGGACTGCCTGTAGGTTCGTTCAGCCAAACTGGTCGATGTCGAGTCTAGAAATGCTTTAGTTATATGTAAGGGAATTGATTGTGGGAGGGAACGTCAGGTTCTTTTTACTCCTTTACCCTATGCTTCTGATCTGAGTCATTCTCTTCTCATTCAACGTGGGTTAAGGACTAGGCTCTCTTCTTCTATCAGGTTCACGTGTTACTAATCCGTAGTAGCTCATAGGATTATTGTTACGGGTTCCAGTCCAGTTTCTACTATTTTAGTACGTTGCTATTTGAATCAGAACCTTGATATGATGCTGTTGAGCGGTATTGTGAACTGTTGTGGATGTCTCAAATCTTTTTCTGAGCATTTACAGCCGTTATGCTGCCCAATTTTCCCTAGGAATTCTGATGTCTTTGTCTTATGGTTGTGCTTTCAGATGGCCAATCAGTCTCAAAATCAAGTGGTTCGCCTGACCAGGTGCCTCGACGTGCCCGGTCATACTGCTATGTTGGTCCGGGTCATGATCGAGACAGGATACCGTTGGTATCCCGAATATACTGTGGAAGAGCAGTTCCACGACTTTAATCAAAGCCAGTATTTATGCACCGTCAGGATATTTCCTTCCTATCCTGGATGTACCGAGCCCCTTCACTGTTCCTATGGACTCGGAGTTACCATTGAGATGGCTGTGCAGGATGCTGCCTATTCCATGATGACCATCTTGCGAGTCCGGACTGGCCTGCTTCGGAACACTGACTTCCGTTACATGCCAGCTTCACTTCCGGGAGCGCAGGGGTATCTTCAGGCTATCTATGCCGACTCCACTCAGGAGGACTCATTAACTCGTACCACCGCTGAGATGCTCGAAGATAAGGACCGAGAGAATCGGGCCTTGAGGCTGGAGCTCTTTAATACCCGTGCTGATCATTGGGCCACATTGACTCGGTTTGCACCCGCGGTGCAAGCGGGATGTATGGATACCAGGGATCTGTATCCTGTGAGAGCAGCTCTGCCAGACATGGTGGATTGGCGTGATGTGGGAGGCATCACCCCACCCCTTGGTCCCCGCAGGCCACCGTTTGTTGGTCCAAGACCTTATCCTAGCCCCTATGGTCCACAGGCTCCTCAGGACCGTCTGTTTCCGGATGATCACGTTGAACTTCCAGGCTATGGAGGTGACTTCTATGAGGACTACTACGGAGCTATCTGAGTTAGTAGTAGTACCACTAGTATTGTAGTAGTTGTATCTCCACTGTCCTGTGTGACTTGTGGAATACGACTTGGTGTGTAATCGATTCCGGAGGTGTAGACAAATAATGTATAGGGACTCGGAATGCCTCCGATGAGATGTAACGTCTACCTTCATAGTTGTACTGTAGCATGGGCTTGTACTAAACTATGTATGACGAGTATGACCGTTGGTGTATATATGGCAGTTTTATATTACCATGGCATACGAATGAGCATCTCTGCATTCCGCGTTATCCTTTACATTCTGCACTTCCCTGTTAAGTTTGAGCCATCCTTGTCTAAACCGTTGTCTTGTTTCCTTCTAGGATGGTCAACACCCGCGGAAACCCTGCTGCCCCGGAGCAGGGGGAAGCCAATGCAGCTAGAGGTGAAAATTTGCCTCACCCACCTTCCCTGGCCGAAGTGATGCTGGAGGCGGAAAGGAACAAGCGTGAGACCAACCGCCTGCTGGAGCGGATTGAGCAGAACACTGCACGCCACCCACGAAATGACTTGGTGTCAATCAACGACTTTATCAAGCTGTACCCACCAAAGTTTAACCATTCCGTCGAGCCCCTCGACGCGGATGATTGGCTTCGCAGCATCACCCACAAGCTACGTTCTGCCAACGTAGCTGAAGCCGACAAGGTTACCTATGCTGCTTATCATCTTGAGGGCCCCGCTAGCCATTGGTGGGAAAACTATGAAGCTATGCGCCCGGTCGGCCAAATCACTACCTGGGCTGAGTTCAGCGAGGCTTTCCGTGAGCATCACATTCCGGAAGGTCTCATGGACCGCAAGAGGGAGGAGTTCTGCAACTTCACCCAAGGAAGGCTGACTGTGGATGCATATAGCCGAGAATTTGGGAACCTGGCACGCTATGCTCCTGAAGAGGTTTCTACTGACGCCAAGAAGCAGGCAAGGTTCCGCAAGGGACTTAGCCCTGAGCTTCGCCGCGATCTCCGTCTGCACGAGTGCACATCCTTCCAGAAGCTGGTCAATAAAGCTATCAGTGCTGAGACAGGCCAGACTGATTATGACGCTTCACGCAAGCACTCTCATGATTTTGGGTCTTCATCCGGCTCTGGAGCTCAGAAGCGCCGGGTGTGGATTCCAAGCACCGCACTGCCACCCAGATTCACCCCGAGGCCATCCTTTGAGGTGCCTCGTCCCAACCAGCAATTTGCACCGCCCAAGCCCTATGGTGGCCCCGCTGCTAATGTTGCTCCACGCCCCACTGTGGTAACATGCTTCAAGTGTGGAGAACCGGGTCACTATAGTCGAGAGTGTCCCCAGAACAACCCCAATCCAGCTGGAAAGTCCGTTGGCCGTGGTAAGCCCGCGGGAAAGACTTTCTACGCCAAGCCGGCCACTACTGCACATGGCCATGTCAACTACGTCTTAGCCAAAGAGGCTCATGAGGATCCCAACGTCGTCCTTGGTACGCTCCTCGTTAACTGCCATCCGGCATCTGTTCTTTTCGATACTGGAGCATCTCATTCATTCATATCCGAGAATTATGCTCGGTTGCATAACACGACATTCTGTGACATCCCCACTTCCATGGTAATTCAAACTCCGGGTTCCAAATGGCAAACTTCTAGGGTAAGCCATGGGAACAAAATTCTTGTTGATAGGCTTGTTTTCCTTGCATCTTTAATAGCTCTCAAGTCCTCCGACATAAACATCATCTTGGGTATGGACTGGATGTCGGCTCATTATGCCAAGATCGATTGTGCCACTAGAACCGTTCAACTTACTCATCCCTCGGGCAAGACAGTTAATGTCGTAACTCGAGTGGCCAAGCGCCAACTTTACTCTCTCAATGCCAACCCTCTTCCAGACCTTGAGGACGTTCCGGTAGTCCGAGACTTTCCGGATGTGTTTCCGGAAGAACTGCCAGGTGTTCCACCTGACCGGGATGTCGAGTTTGTGATAGACCTTGTTCCAGGAACCGTTCCAATTGCTAGAAGACCCTACAAGATGGCACCCTTAGAACTAGCCGAGCTTAAGAACCAACTCGATGAGTCCTTGAACAAAGGGTTCATCCGTCCTAGCTCCTCTCCTTGGGCTTGCCCCGTCCTCTTCGTTAAGAAGAAGGATGGAACGGATCGAATGGTTGTGGATTACCGACCTGTCAATCTGGTCACCATCAAGAACAAATACCCGCTTCCCAGGATCAACGACCTGTATGATCAGCTCGCTGGATCCTCAGTCTTCTCCAAGATGGATTTGAGGTTAGGCTACCATCAAATCAAAATCAGAAACGGGGACATTCCCAAAACGGCCTTTGTTACTCGTTATGGCCAATACGAGTACACCGTCATGTCCTTCGGTTTAACCAATGCCCCGGCCACTTTCTCCCGGTTAATGAACTCGGTTTTCATGGAGTACTTGGACAAATTCGTCGTAGTATACCTCGATGACATACTCATCTACTCCAAGAATGAAGAGGAACATGCCGAACATCTAAGGCTGGTATTGATGAAACTTCGAGAGCATCGCCTTTATGCCAAATTCTCCAAGTGTGAATTTTGGTTGTCAGAAGTGACCTATCTAGGCCATGTAATCTCTGGTAAGGGTATTGCTGTCAATCCCGAGCGAGTTCAAGCCGTCCTTGATTGGACTCCACCTGAAATGGTCAAGCAAGTTCGGAGTTTCCTTGGCCTAGCGAGCTATTGCCGCCGCTTCGTCGAGAATTTCTCCAAGGTTGCTAAACCTCTAACTGAACTCCTCAAGAAAGATAAAAGGTTCGAGTGGACTCCACAGTGCGAGTTCAGTTTTCAGGAACTGAAAAGACGCCTGACATCTGCTCCCGTACTGGTACCACCAGATTTCTCCAAGGACTTTATTATCTATTGCGACGCCTCGCGACAAGGACTAGGTTGCATACTCATGCAAGATCGTCAGGTAATTGCCTATGCTTCACGGCAATTACACCCACATGAGGAAAATTATCCCACACATGATCTAGAGCTTGCAGCTGTAGTCCATGCACTCAAAACCTGGCGACATTACCTCCTCGGTAATCGTTGCGAGATATTCACCGATCACCAAAGCTTGAAATATATCTTCACCCAACCAGATTTGAATCTCAGGCAAAGACGTTGGGTCGAGTTGATCTCGGATTACGACTTAGGAATAACTTACACCCCTGGCAAGGCCAATGTCATGGCCGATGCACTAAGTCGTAAGTCCTACTGTAACAACCTGATGTTACAACAAAGTCAACCACTTCTCCATGAGGAATTTCGCAAGCTTAATCTTCACATTGTTCCTCAAGGATTCCTATCCACCCTGGTAGCGGAACCTACCCTTACGGATCAGGTCATCAAGGCACAGAAGATAGATCCGGGAATTTCCCGTATCAAGAGAAACGTTAAGAAAGGAGTCGTGGATTGTTTCTCCATTGATGATCAAGGTGTTGTATACTTTGGGAATCGCCTAGTGGTTCCGAAGGCGCGAAACCTGAGGTGACTGATCCTTAAGGAAGCTCATGAATCCCCTCTCACCATTCATCCTGGTAGTACCAAAATGTATCAAGACCTACGCCAGAGGTTTTGGTGGACTAGGATGAAGAGAGAAATCGCCCAATACATTGCTAATTGCGACGTTTGTCGTCGTGTTAAAGCAGAGCGTCAACGGCCTGCTGGCACCCTTCAACCTTTGGCTATTCCTGAATGGAAATGGGACAAAATCAGTATGGACTTCATCACTGGGTTTCCCAGGACCAAGAGGGGAAATAATGCCATCTTCATCGTGATCGACCGTCTTTCCAAAGTAGCCCATTTTCTACCTGTTCGTGAGAGTATCACCGCTAGCCAGCTAGCTGACTTATACATCTCCCGAATAGTGTCTCTTTTCATGGTGTCCCATTGGAAATTAACTCAGACCGTGGAAGTCTCTTCACCTCTCGATTTTGGGAAAGTTTCCAAAATGCTATGGGAACTCATCTCTCCTTTAGCACCGCCTTCCATCCTCAATCAAGTGGTCAAGTAGAGCGAGTAAATCAAATTCTGGAAGATATGCTCCGAGCTTCTGTTATCTCGTTCGGAATGAGTTGGGAGAAATGCCTTCCATTCACGGAGTTTGCCTATAACAATAGCTATCAAGCTAGTTTGGGAAAGGCTCCCTTCGAAGTTCTCTATGGACGAAAATGTCGAACGCCTCTTAACTGGTCAGAAACCGGGGAAAGACAACTCTTTGGCCCGGATATGATTCAGGAAGCAGAAGAGCAGGTTCGCGTTATTCGTGAGAAATTGAAAACGGCCCAATCTCGCCAAAAGAGTCAATATGATCGTAAGCATAAGCCTATGACATTTGAAATTGACGAGAAAGCTTACCTTCGGGTTACCCCGTTAAAGGGAACCCATCGCTTTGGTATCAAAGGCAAATTGGCTCCTCGTTACATTGGACCCTTTCGCATTCTTGCCAAACAAGGAGAAGTTGCCTACCAATTGGAACTACCTCCGCATCTTTCCAGAGTTCACGATGTCTTCCACGTTTCGCAACTCAGGCGTTGCTTCGCGGATCCTATCCGTGGAGTGGACCACGAAACGCTTGATTTGCAAGATAACCTCTCTTATCGGGAATACCCCGTTCGTATCCTTGATCAAGCCGAGCGTACCACTCAACGTCATAATATCAAGTTTCTCAAGGTTCAATGGTCACACCATTCCGAGGAAGAAGCCACTTGGGAAAGGGAGGATCGTCTTCGACTCGAGTACCCCGCCTTCTTCCCAGCTGATCCTAAATCTCGGGACGAGATTCTATTGAGTGGGGGTGAGTTGTCACACCCTAGCTAGGTTATGCATTAGAGTGTGCATCATGTTTACCTTCATCAGAAATTGAAATGGGGAAAGCAGAACCCCCAGCACCCCCCCTGAAATCAACTAGGGTTTACTAAAAATAAATTCAATGAACCTGAAATGCCCTTCAAATATGTTCACCCTCTTTGCCTTGGGTTAGAACCCTTGGGAAAAATGGTGCATATAATTTTAGGTCAACAAAAGGGGCATTGACTTAATTCATAAATATTTGAATTTGGGCATTTAAATACTATTAAATAATTCAAATGCTCAAATAATGTTGGAATTATTTTTGGGCCACTGAAATATTTCAGAAAGTGCCCATAAATATTTTCAGGATTTTATAAAATGATTTAGTATTTAAACTAAATCAAAACAGAATAACAAAATAGAAAAAAACAGAATAAATTAGGAAAGAACAGAGGCTCACCTAGACTTACCTGGCGGCCCAGCTGTGGCCCAGCACTGTTGGCCCAGCCCACCTCCTTCCTTGTCCTCTTCCAGCTGCTGCCAGGAGGACGTCGGGCGTGTGCCCGCGGTGCGCCGGCACGCGCGCGGCCACCGACGGCCAGCTCCTGCTTGCCGCGCCCCCCTCGACGCCTGGACGTCGCTATGGACGCCACGAACCCCCTGGCCCCCTCATATCCCTCTCCCTCGCTCTCCCTCCTCCCCTGGTTCTCTCCCGCGCGACCACCCGCACGCGCCGTCGCCGCCGTTCGCTGCCACCGCGCTCCCCGACCCCCTCTCGCCTTCCCGTGTTGCGTGGAAGCTCCGCCACTGTCGCCTACGCCTTCTGCACCGAGCCAAGCGAGCCGAGAAGCCTTGCTTCGTCCTCGGCGTCGTCTTCTTCAACCTCGGGACCGCCGGCCATCTCCGTCAAATTCGTCGGCTCCGGACCGTCCCCGAGCCCACCGAGCTGCTCTACGTGACCCCAGTGAGCTCCTGCTCCGAATCCCCCTCCTCCCCGCCATTATTTCAAGCTCAAACTGCCGACTCCCTACTGACCGAGCTCAACGCCGCTCGGGCTCGTCGCCGGTGTCGCTCTGATGCGCATTTGGTCGCGCCAACGTGCCAAACGACACCTCTGCATCGCGTAGTGCCTTGCCCGCGCTTTATTTTGCGTGTTTGCTCGCTGCAGCCGCGATCCCGCGCGCAACCGAACTCCGGCGGCCGCCAAAGAGCTCGCCGCCGTCAGCTCCGGCCACCCAGCTGCTGCCGCTTGTCTCTCTGGATGCGCCTCACTCCCAGGAACCCGTAGGAGGAAATCGCGCATCAAATGGTGGCCTGTAGGCAAAACCCGAGCCGTTCCGCCGTGTCTGGCCTCGCCGGCGTCAAGTCGCCGGCAGGTTTGACCCTGCTGGCCAGGGGTTTGACCCCCCCCCTGACTGACTGACGTGTGGGCCAGGCCCTTTTTTAATTAGTGTTAGATTTAGTTAGTCCTAATTAACTTAATTACGTTAAATAGACACTGACATGCAGGCCCAGGCTCTAATTAATTTTAGTTAGTTAATTAGTCACTGACCAGTGGGTCCCACTAGTCAGGTTTGACCTGGAGGCAGCTCAGTTGACCAGCTGACTTCACCCCGACGTCAAGCTGACGCAGTAAATCATTTTCTAGTTTAAAAATTATTCAGGAAATTCCAGAAAATACCCAAAACTTTGAAAAATCATAGAAATTCAACCATAACTCCAAATGGGACAAATTATATATGAAAAATTATCAGAAAAATTCAAGGAATCCATCTGTACCATTTTCATGCATGTTTGAACAATTCTTGTCCTCTGTTTTGGACAAAACAAATAAAGGGCATTTAAATAATCATATATGGGGTTGGAATCTGAATCTTGTACTCAAACCAACTTCATTTAAATCATAGCTAGTTGCATTAGCTCAAGACACATCCATATTGCCATGTCATAGCATGCATCATATTGTTGCATATCGTCATGTGTTGATTGTGCTCGGTTGTGTTCTTCGTGGTAGGTTCTGCCTCCAAGGATATTCACGAGTATCCAACTGAAGGGCAGTATCCCGTTACCACTCCATCAGGCAAGCAACCATTGATCATTCCGATACAACCCATGTTCTCGCTCCTGCTCTTGTTTACTGCATTAAGACAACATGATTCAAACTGCTGTGTGCTACGGTAGTTGAACCCTTATCCTCTGCATGACCTGTCATTGCCACAGTAACTAGATGAAACCCACTAGCATGTGTAGGAGTTGATTGAGCCATGTTTTGTGATTCCTACCTTGCTATGCCTGCTATGCTTAGAGTTGTGTCAGGTCTGGTTCATCTGGGTGATGGGCTAGAGTGAAATGCTTGTGCCAGTAATATGAGGGATGTGTTGAACATGTTTTGGTAAAGGTATCGATGAGAGGCCATGTAGGAGTACATGGTGGGTTGTTTCATTGAGGCCGTCCATAAGAACTGAGATCTGTATGTGTGATTTAAGATGCAGTTACTACCGTACATTGGGCCCGAAACAAATGGACCCTCTCGGCTTCTTAGCCACCCTAGTACTCTGTCCAGGAGTTGCAAATAGTTTCTGGTGTTTGTAGGATATGTGTTGGCGGCCGTGCGTAGCGCTGACCCTAGGGGTGGGCTATGTTGCGGTAGATACACCGTGGCACGGTGTACCGAGTCACCCGTTTGGTGTCTCGGGAACCCTGTTCACATCGTTCGGGGCCGTATGTGGAAACCTCGGCCGGACTCCCTGCGGATGGAACCTGGATAGGCGATAACCTGGACTAGGGGCTTAGGTGTTTAGGTAGGCCGTGGCCGACACCCTCGCTGGGCTTCCGCTTGAAGGTTGCCGAGTACATGTCGTGTAGACGGCGGTAAGCGGTGAAAGCGTGTATGACGAAGTACACCCCTGCAGGGTATAAAACTATTCGAATAGCCGCGTCCGCGGTAAAGGACTACTTGGTTGCCTATACGGTTCATAGACAAGTTAATGGATACTACTAAAAGACTCAAGATAAGTGTGAGTACCGAGGATGGCCCCCTCGCAGGATACGAGGGAGGATCCACGGTGGAGTATTGTGATGGTGAGTAGTGGACTCGTGTGCGAAAACTATTTTGCTAAAAGATTCCGTAGGATAGCTTAGCCAAGAGTCAAAGCTGGCTTGCTGCATAAACCCCACCACCTTCTTGAGAATGAGCATGTATAGTAGGTCCTGATGTAAGACTTGCTGAGTACCTTTGTACTCATGTTTGCTTATTTATTGTTTTCAGACGACAACACTGCCCCCTCCGATGGGTTTTATGTAGACCTTGACGTCGACGAGTGACTAGCCACCCAGGTGGTGATCCAGGCCATGGAGGGCCCTATGTAGATAGACAGGCTTCGAGAAGCCTTCTTTCTTTCTAGAGTCTGTACTCAGACTAGTTGCTTCCGCATGTGCTTGTATGACTGTATGACTTGAGTGTCGGGTCATGTAACCCTTACCTGTATGGATATGTTATGTATGGCTCCCTGGAGCCTTTAAATAAAGTACTTGAGTTGTAGAGTTTTGTTGTGATGCCATGTTGTATGTACCCATATCGAGCATATTGTATGTATGATTGAAATGCTTGGTATGAGTGGGATCCGACAATCTAGTTGTTTGTCCTTCGCAGCCTTTGTTATGGGGAAATGTAGTCTAGTGCTCCTCGAGCCATAGTAGTCCGCTACAGCCCGGTTCACCGGAGTCCTGCTAGCCTAGCACTACTGTTCAGGACACTTGACTGGCCGGCATGTGTTTCACTTCGTCCCTATGTCTGTCCCTTCGGGGAAATGTCACGCGGTGATCTCCGGAGTCCTGTCTAGCCTGCTACAGCCCGGGATTTTCCGGAGTCCTGTTAGCCCAGTGCTACAACCCGGAATCATTCGTTGATGACCGCCATGTTCGTTGTGAATCATGTATGCCTGTCTCCATAGGTCTGTGCCACTTTGGGTTCACGACTAGCCATGTCGGCCCGGGTTCTCGGTCATATGGATGCTAGCGACATTGTCATATACGCGAGCCAAAAGGCGCAAACGGTCCCGGCCATGGTAAGGCGACACCCGTGGGATACCGTGCGTGAGGCCGCAAAGTGATATGAGGTGTTACCGGCTAGATCGATGTGGCTTAGAATCGGGGTCCTGACAATCTTCATCAGCACCATCTCATCTCAAAACCCTAGTTCATCTCTTGTATCCAATTCTTGTCTCCAAGTCCGGGATTGGTGCTAGTAGGTTGCTAGTAGTGTTAATTACTCCTTGTAGTTGATGCTAGTTGTTTTAATTGGTGGAAGATCATATGTTCAAATCCTTTATGCATATTATTACCCCTCTGATTATGAACATGAATATGCTTTGTGAGTAGTTACGTTTGTTCCTGAGGACAAGGGAGAAGTCTTGCTATTAGTAGTCATGTGAATTTGGTATTCGTTTGATATTTTGATGAGATGTATGGTGTCTAGCCTCTAGTGGTGTTATGTGAACGTCGACTACATAACACTTCACCATTATTTGGGCCTTGAGGAAGGCATTGGGAAGTAATAAGTAGATGATGGGTTTCTAGAGTGGCAGAAGCTTAAACCCTAGTTTATGCATTGCTTCGTAAGGGGCTGATTTGGATCCATATGTTTCATGCTATGGTTAGGTTTACCTTAATACTTTTGTTTTAGTTGCAGATTCTTGCAATAGAGGTTAATCATAAGTGGAATGCTTGTTCAAGTAAGAACAGAACCCAAGCACCGGTCCACCCACATGTCAAATTATCAAAGTACCGAACGCGAATCATATGAACGTGATGAAAACTAGCTTGACGATATTCCCATCTGTCCTCGGGAGCGCTTTTCCTTATATAAGAGTTTGTCCAGGCTTGTCCTTTGCTACAAAAAGGATTGGGCCACCTTGCTGCACTTTATTTACTTTTGTTACTTGTTGCTCGCTACAAATTATCTCATCACAAAACTATCTGTTACCACTTATTTCAGTACTTGCAGAGAATACCTTGCTGAAAACCGCTTATCATTTCCTTCCGCTCTTCGTTGGGTTCGACACTCTTACTTATCGAAAGGACTATGATAGATCCCCTATACTTGTGGGTCATCAAGACTCTTTTCTGGCGCTGTTGCCGGGGAGTGAAGCGCCTTTGGTAGGTGGGATTTGGTAAGGAAAAATTTATATAGTGTGCTGAAATTTACTGTCACTTGTTACTATGGAAAGTAATCCTCTGAGGGGCTTCTTCGGGGTATCTTCACCCCGACCAGTAGAGCAAAGAGTTGCTCCTCAACCTACTGAACCTATTGAAAATGAAATTCCTTATGAGTATCCTTTGGGTATGATAGAAAAACTGCTAGCTAATACTTTTACAGGAGATGGAACAAAGCATCCTAATGAACACCTAATATATGTGGATGAATTTTGTGGATTATTTAAGCTTGCAGGTATACCCGATGATGTTGCTAAGAAGAAGGTATTCCCTTTATCATTGAAGGGATACGCATTAACATGGTATAGGCTGTGTGATGATACGAGATCATGGAACGATAGAAGATTGAAATTGGAATTTCATCAAAAGTATTACCCTATGCATCTTGTTCATCGTGACCGCAATTATATATATAATTTTTGGCCTTGCGAAGGATAAAGCATCGCTCAAGCTTTGGGGAGGCTTAAATCAATGTTATATTCATGCCCCAATCATGAGCTCCCAAGAGAAACAATCCTTCAAAAATTTTATGCTCGGCTTTCTAAAAATAATCGCACCATGCTCGATACTTCTTGTGTTGGCTCTTTTATGATGAAGACTATTGGATTTAGATGGGATTTATTGGATAGAATTAAACGCAACTCTGAAGATTGGGATCTCGACAAAGGTAAGGAGTCAGGTATGACACCTAAGTTTGATTGTGTTAAATCTTTTATGGATACCGATATTTTCCGTAAGTTTAGCACTAAATATGGACTTGATTCTGAGATAGTAGCTTCTTTCTATGAATCTTTTGCTACTTATGTTGATCTCCCTAAGGAGAAGTGGTTTAAATATCATCCTCCCATAGAAGTAAAAGTAGCTGCACCAATTAAAGTTGAAGAAAAGACTGTCACTTATAGTGATCCTATTGTTCCTAGCTGTTATGTTGAGAAACCACCTTTTCCTATTAGGATAAAGGATCATGCTAAAGCTTCAACTGTGGTTCGTAAAAGCAATATTAAAACATATACACCTCCTGAGCAAGTTAAAGTAGAACCTAATATGGCTATTGTTAAAGATATATTGTCTGATAATATTGATGGGCATGTTATTCAGTTCTGCGGTGAAACTGCTAGAATTGCTAAACCTTGTGCTAAAGATAAACATAGACCTGTGGTAGGCGTGCCTGTTATTTCTGTTAAAATAGGAGAACATTGTTATCATGGCTTATGTGATATGGGTGCTAGTGCTAGTGTTATACCATATGACTTGTATAAAGAAATCAAGCATGAAATTGCACCTGCTGAGTTAGAAGATATTGATGTCACAACTAAACTTGCTAATAGAGATACTATTTCAGCAGTGGGAATTGTTAGAGATGTTGAAGTCTTGTGCGGTAAAACTTCCTGCTGATTTTCTTGTTCTTAGTTCCCCACAAGATAGCTTTTGTCCCATTATATTTGGTAGACCCTTCTTGAACACTGTTAATGCTAAGATAGACTACGAAAAGAATGTTATTACTATTGGCTTGGATGATATGACTCATGAATTTAATTTCTCTAAATTTAGTAAACAACACCGTGAAGAAGAATTGCCTAGTAAGGATGAAATTATTGGTCTTGCTTCTATTGCCGTACCTCCTAGTGATCCTTTAGAACAATATTTGCTAGACCATAAGAATGATATGTTTATGAATGAAAGAAGGGAAATAGATGAAGTATTCTTTAAACAGGAACCTATTCTGAAACACAATTTGCCTGTTGAAATCCTAGGGGACCCCCCTCCACCTAAGGGTGATCCCGTGTTTGATCTTAAACCATTGCCTGATAATCTTAAATATGCTTATCTTGATGAAAAGAAGATATATCCTATTATTATTAGGGCTAACCTTTCAGAGCATGAAGAAGAAAGATTATTGAAAACTCTGAAGAAGCATCATGCTGCTATTGGATATACTCTTGATGATCTTAAGGGCATTAGTCCCACTCTATGTCAACATAAAATAAATTTGGAAGCAGATGCCAAACCAGTTCGTGATCGTCAATGACGTCTGAATCCTAAAATGAAAGAAGTGGTAAGAAAATAAATACTAAAGCTTCTGGAGGCAGGTATAATTTATCCCGTTGCTGATAGTTAGTGGGTAAGTCCTGTTCATTGTGTCCCTAAGAAGGGAGGTATTACTGTTGTTCCTAATGATAAAGATGAATTGATTCCACAAAGAATTATTACAGGTTATAGGATGGTAAATGATTTCCGCAAATTAAATAAGGCTACTAAGAAAGATCATTACCCCTTACCTTTTATCGATCAAATGCTGGAAAGATTATGCAAGCATACACATTACTGCTTTCTAGATGGTTATTCTGGTTTCCCTCAAATACATGTGTCGGCTAAAGATCAATCAAAGACTACTTTTACATGCCCTTTTGGTTCTTTTGCTTATAGACGTATGCCTTTTGGTTTATGTAATGCACCTGCTACCTTTCAAAGATGCATGATGACTATATTCTCTGATTTTTGTGAAAAGATTTGTGAGGTTTTCATGGACGACTTTTCCGTCTATGGATCTTCTTTTGATTATTGCTTGAGCAATCTTGATCGAGTTTTGCAAAGATGTGAGGAAACTAATCTTGTCTTGAATTGGGAAAAGTGCCACTTTATGGTTAATGAAGGTATTGTCTTGGGGCATAAAGTTTCTGAAAGAGGTATTGAAGTTGATAAAGCCAAGGTTGATGCTATTGAAAAGATGCCATGTCCCAAGGACATAGAAGGTATAAGAAGTTTCCTTGGTCACGCCAGATTTTATAGGAGGTTCATTAAGAACTTCTCAAAAATTTCTCGACCTCTAACTAATTTATTACAAAAAGATATACCATTTGTCTTTGATGATGATTGCGTAGAAGCATTTGAAATACTTAAGAAAGTATTAGTCTCTGCACCTATTGTTGAGCCACCTGATTGGAATTTACCCTTTGAAATTATGTGTGGTGCTAGCGATTATGCTGTAGGTGTTGTTTTAGGGCAAAGAGTTGATAAGAAACTAAATGTTATCCATTATGCTAGTAAGACCCTAGACAATGCTCAAAGAAAATTATGCTACTACTAAAAAAGAACTTTTAGCAGTTGTATTTGCTTGTGATAAGTTCAGACCTTATATTGTTGATTCTAAAGTAACTATCCACACTGATCATGCTACTATTAAATATCTTATGGAGAAGAAATATGCTAAACCTAGACTTATTAGATGGGTTCTCTTACTACAAGAATTTGATTTGCATATTGTTGATAGAAAAGGAGCTGAGAACCCCATTGCAGAAAACTTATTTATTGATGATAGCTTTCCTGATGAACAATTAAATGTCATAAGTACTTCTCGTAGTACCCCTTGGTATGCTGATTATGCTAATTACATTGTTGCTAAATTCATACCACCTAGCTTCACATACCAACAAAAGAAAAAGTTCTTCTATGATTTGAGACATTACTTTTGGGATGACCCACATCTTTATAAAGAAGGAGTAGATGGTGTTATTAGACATTGTGTACCTGAGCATGAACAGGAACAATTCCTACGCAAGTGCCACTCTGAAACTTATGGAGGACACCACGTGGGAGATAGAACTGCACATAAGGTATTGCAATCCGGTTTTTATTGGCCTACTCTCTTCAAGGATGCCCGTAAGTTTGTCCTATCTTGTGATGAATGTCAAAGAATTGGTAATATTAGTAGACGTCAAGAAATGCCTATGAATTATTCACTTGTTATTGAACCATTTGATGTTTGGGGCTTTGATTATATGGGACCTTTTCCTGCCTCTAATGGATATAAACATATTTTAGTTGCTGCTGATTACGTTACTAAGTGGGTAGAAGCTATTCCAACTAGTAGTGCTAATCATAACACTTCTATTAAAATGCTTAAAGAAGTTATTTTTCCGAGGTTTGGAGTCCCTAGATATTTAATGACTGATGGTGGTTCACATTTTATTCATGGTGCTTTCCGTAAAATGCTTGCTAAATATGACGTCAATCATAGAATTGCATCTCCGTATCACCCACAGTCTAGTGGTCAAGTATAATTGAGTAATAGAGAACTCAAACTAATTTTGAAAAAGACTGTCAATAGGTGTAGAAATAATTGGTCCAAGAAAGTTGATGATGCATTATGGGCCTATAGAACTGCATATAAAAATCCTATGGGTATGTCTCCGTATAAAATGGTATATGGAAAAGCATGTCACTTACCTCTCGAACTAGAACATAAGGCATATTGGGCTATTAAAGAGCTCAACTATGATTTCAAACTTGCCGGTGAAAGAGGTTATTTGTTATTAGCTCACTTGATGAATGGAGAACCCAAGCTTATGAAAATGTCAAGTTGTTTAAAGAAAAGGATAAGAGATGGCATGACAAAAGGATACAAAAGCGCGAGTTTAATGTAGGTGATTATGTATTGCTATACAACTCTCGTTTAAGATTTTTTTGCAGGAAAACTTCTCTCTAAATGGGAAGGCCCCTATGTTATTGAGGAGGTCTATCGTTCCGGTGCCATAAAAATCAACAATTTCAAAGGCACAAATCCGAAGGTGGTAAACGGTCAGAGAATTAAACATTATATCTCAGGTAATCCCATAAATATTGAAACCAATATTATTGAAACCGTAACCACGGAGGAATACATAAGGGACACTTTCCAGAACGTTTCAGACTCCGAAAAGGAATAGGTATGTGGTACGGTAAGTAAACCGACTCCGAAACAATTTTAAGGCAATATTTCTCTGTTTTGGAATATTTAGAAAAATAGAAAATTAAGTAGCAGTCCGGGAAGGACACGAGAGCCCCACGAGGGTGGAGGGCGCGCCCCCTACCTCGTGAGTACCTTGTGTGCCTTCCAGACTCCGTTTTCTTGCACGATACATATTTTGGTCGGTAAAAATTCACTATATATTCTCCCGAAGGTTTTCACTCCCCTATCACGCAACTATCCTCTGTTTTTGTTTTAAGCCGTCCCGCTGCAGATTAGATCAACATGTCTTCCCAGGATTTAGAAGGATAAAGCTATGTGGATGATTACTTAGCTAATCCTAAGGTCTATGGAGATGTGGAGCACGATGGTTGGACCATGGAGGAAGAAGAGGACTATGAACCCAATGGGAAGGAGGAGACGAGCTCAGATGAAGATGAAGCCCCATTACCTCAACCTGGGGATATGCACGTGGAGTTCAAAAAGTCAAGTCTCCTTGATAGGGCAAATAAACCAAAATTCGAGTTTATCCCTTTTCGTCTCTTGCGGGAAAATAAGCAGGACCTATGCAAAAAGATATTAACCCTGGAGTGGGAGATTGATGATTTGAGGGATCAAAATGCCGTCCTCAAGCGTAAATTAAGGGAGAAGTCTATGCCATCAACTAAGTCAACAACACCTCCACCTTCTTCACCAACCAAGAAGATATAATAACATGGGTATGGGCACTCCCCTTGGCAACAACCAAGCTTGGGGGAGGTGCCCCCGTATCGTATCACAATCACAACTCCTATCTTTACCGTTTTCCTTAGTTCGATCCTATTAGTAGTATTTTGATCTAGTAGAATAAAGTTTATGGCATGATCTAGTTTTGAGTTTTGCCTTATGATCTCTCTATGTAGTCGAGTCTGTGAGCTATATAATAAAGATTAGTGTTGAGTCAAGGGCTTGATTTTCTTGCTATGATCTTGGGTGAATAAAAGAAAAGAGAAAAAGAATAAGAAGAAACAAAAGTTCATATTGATCTTATTGATAGTAATGACTTCACATAGAAAGAGTGTGATGATTAAAAGTTGTTGGGAGTTGGCAGACATAGCTTTGGTCATCGTTGCAATTAATAGGAAGTAATAAGGAAAGAGTGGTTTCACATATAAATATACTATTATTGACATCTTTTATGATTGGGAGCACTCATCAAAATATGACATGCTAAAGAGTTGATGTTGGACAAGGAAGACAACGTAATGGGTTATGTTTTCTTATATTTGAGATAAAGTATGTTGTCATGGATCGTCCAACATGTTGAGCTTGCCTTTCCCCCTCATGCTAGCCAAATTGTCAGCACCAAGTAGAGATACTACTTGTGTTTCCAAATACCCTTAAACCAGTTTTGCCATGAGAGTCCACCATATCTACCTATGGATTGAGTAAGATCCTTCAAGTAAGTTGTCATCGGTGCAAAGCAATAAAAATTGCTCTAAATATGTATTATTAGTGTGGGAGAAATAAACTTTATATGATCTTGTGATGTGGAGGTAATAAAAGCGATGGACTGCATAATAAAGGTTCATATCACAAGGGGTAATATAAAGTGACATTCTTTCGCATTAAGATTTTGTGCATCCAACCATAAAAGCGCATGGCAACCTCTCCTTCCCTCTGCGAAGGGCCTATCTTTTATTATTATCTTCTACCTTATGCAAGTGTCATGGTGATATTCACCTCTCCCTTTTTCATTTTATCCTTTGGCAAGCCCAGCATGTTGGAAAGAACCTGATATATATATATATATATATATATATATATATATATATATATATATATATATATATATATATATATATATATATATATCTAATTGGATGTAGGGGGGCATGAGTTATTATTGTTGACATTACCCTCGAGGTAAAAAGGTTGTGGGGAGAAACTATAAGCCCCTATCTTTCTTTGTGTCCGATTAAAACTCCGTAACCACAAGTATTGCGCGAGTGTTAGCAATTATGAAGGACTAGATGATAGTTGAGTATGTGGACTTGCTTTTTAGCTCTGACATAGACTCTTTCTGATGTTATAATAAATTGCAATTGTTTCAATGACTGAGGTTATAGTTTGTTGGTTCTCAATAAGGTTTCTAATTCATACTTTTGCATTGTGAATAGATCATCACTTGAACATAAGTAATCATATGACAATATCTTTGTATGCTGCTGTTATGAGAATAATCATGATGCCCTCATGTCCATATTTTATTTTTATCGACGCCTCTACCTCTAAACATGGGGACATATTTATTGTTATCGGCTTTCGCTTGAGGACAAGCAAGGTCTAAGCTTGGGGGAGTTCATACGTCATTTTTGCATCATGCTTTTATATCGATATTTATTGCATTATGGGCTGTTATTTCACATTATGTCACAATACTTATGGCTATTCCCTCTTATTTTAGAAGGTTTACATAAGGAGGGAGAATGTCGGCAGCTGGAATTCTGGGCTGGAAAAGGAGAAAATATTAGAGACCTATTCTGCACAACTCCAAAAGTCCTGAAACTCTACGGAATACCTTATAATAAATAATGAAAATCCTCGCCAGAGATGAAGACCAGGGGCCCACACCCTGTCCACTAGGGTGGGGGGCGCCCCCCCCTAGGGCGCGCCCCCTACCTCATGGGCCCCCCTGGTGGCTCTCCGATGACCATCTTCTCCTATATGAAGTCTTTTGTCGAGGAAAAAAGGGAAGCAACCTTTCGGGACTAAACTCCTCCGCCACGAGGCGGAACCTTGGCGGAACCAATCTAGGGCTTTGGCAGAGCTGTTCTACCGGGGAAACTTCCCTCCCGGAGGGGGAAATCATCGCCATCGTCATCACCAACACTCCTCTCATCGGGAGAGGGCAATCTCCATCAACATCTTCATCAGCACCATCTCATCTCAAAACCCTAGTTCATCTCTTGTATCCAATTCTTGTCTCCAATTCCGGGATTGGTGCTAGTAGGTTGCTAGTAGTGTTAATTACTCCTTGTAGTTGATGCTAGTTGGTTTAATTGGTGGAAGATCATATGTCCAGATCCTTTATGCATATTATTACCCCTCTGATTATGAACATGAATATGCTTTGTGAGTAGTTACGTTTGTTCCTGAGGACAAGGGAGAAGTCTTGCTATTAGTAGTCATGTGAATTTGGTATTCGTTTGATATTTTGATGAGATGTATGTTGTCTATCCTCTAGTGGTGTTATGTGAACGTCGACTACATAACAATTCACCATTATTTGGGCCTAGAGGAAGACATTGGGAAGTAATAAGTAGATGATGGGTTGCTAGAGTGACAGAATCTTAAACCCTAGTTTATGCGTTGCTTCGTAAGGGGCTGATTTGGATCCATATGTTTCATGCTATGGTTAGGTTTACCTTAATACTTTTGTTGTAGTTGCGGATGCTTGCAATAGAGGTTAATCATAAGTGGGATGCTTGTTCAACTAAGAACAACACCCAAGCATCGGTCCACCCACATGTCAAATTATCAAAGTACCGAACGCGAATCATATGAACGTGATGAAAACTAGCTTGACGATATTCCCATGTGTCCTCGGGAGCGCTTTTCCTTATATAAGAGTTTGTCTAGGCTTGTCCTTTACTACAAAAAGGATTGGGCCACCTTACTGCACTTTATTTACTTTTGTTACTTGTTGCTCGCTACAAATTATCTCATCACAAAACTATCTGTTACCATTTATTTCAGTACTTGCAGAGAATACCTTGCTGAAAACCGCTTATCATTTCCTTCCGCTCCTCGTTGGGTTCGACACTCTTACTTATCGAAAGGACTACGATAGATCCTCTATAATTGTGGGTCATCACCACTCTGCTGCGGATCTCACTCTGGTCGACCTAAGAGGTTCGGTAGTAACTTGATCTGAAGTTATATTATCATCATCATTAGCTTCCTCACTAATTGGTGCAGGAGTCATAGGAACAGATTTTTGTGATGAACTATTTTCCAATAAGGGAGCAGGTACAGTTACCTCTTCAAGTTCTACTTTCCTCCCACTCACTTCTTTCGAGAGAAACTCCTTCTCTAGAAAGGATCCATTCTTAGCAACGAATGTCTTGCCTTCGGATCTATGATAGAAGGTGTACCCAACTGTCTCCTTTGGGTATCCTATGAAGACACATTTCTCCGATTTGGGTTTGAGCTTATCAGGATGAAACTTTTTTACATAAGCATTGCAACCCCAAACTTTAAGAAACGACAACTTTGGTTTCCTGCCAAACCACAGTTCATATGGCGTCGTCTCAATGAATTTAGATGGTGCCCTATTTAACGTGAATGCAGCTGTCTCTAATGCATAACCCCAAAATGATAGTGGTAAATCGGTAAGAGACATCATAGATTGCACCATATCTAATATAGTATGGTTACGATGTTCGGACACACCATTACGCTGTGGTGTTCCAGGTGGCGTGAGTTGCGAAATTATTCCGCATTGTTTCAAATAAAGACCAAACTCGTAACTCAAATATTCTCCTCCACAGTCAGATCGTAGAAGCTTTATTTTCTTGTTACGATGATTTTTCCACTTCACTCTGAAATTATTTGAACTTTTCAAATGTTTTAGATTTATGTTTCATCAAGAAGATATACCCATATCTTACTCAAATCATTTGTGAAGGTCAGAAAATAACGATACCTGCCGCGAGCCTCAACACTCATCGGACTTCATACATCAGTATGTATTATTTCCAACAAGTATGTTGCTTGCTCCATTGTTCCGGAGAATGGAGTCTTAGTCATCTTGCCCATGAGGCATGGTTCGCAAGCATCAACCGATTCATAATCAAGTGATTCCAAAAGCCCATCAGCATGGATTTTCTTCATGTGCTTTACACCAATATGACCTAAACGGCAATGCCACAAATAAGTTGCACTATCATTATTAACTTTGCATCTTTTGGCTTCAATATTATAAATATGTGTATCACTCCGATCGAGATTCAATAAACCATTCACCCTGGGTGTATGACCATTGAAGGTTTTATTCATGCAAAAAGAACAACAATAATTCTCTGACTTTAAATGAATAACCGTATTGCAATAAACATGATCAAATCATATTCATGCTTAACGCAAACACCAAATAACATTTATAGGTTCAACACTAATCCCGAAAGTATAGGGAGTGTGCGATGATGATCATATCAATCTTGGAACCACTTCCAACACACATCGTCACTTCACCCTTAACTAGTCTTTGTTCGTTCTGCAACTCCCATTTCGAGTTACTAACCTCAGCAATTGAACTAGTATCAAATACTGAGGGGTTGCTATAAACACTAGTAATGTACACATAAATAACATGTATATCAAATATACCTTTTTCACTTTGCCATCCTTCTTATCCACCAAATACTTGGGGCATTTCTGCTTCTAGTGACCAGTCCCTTTGTAGTAGAAGCACTTAGTCTCATGCTTAGGTCTAGACTTGGGCTTCTTCACTTGAGCAGCAACTTGCTTGCCGTTATTCTTGAAGTTCCCCTTCTTCCCTTTGCCCTTTTCTTGAAACTAGTGGTCTTGTCAACCATCAACACTTGATGCTTTTCTTGATTTCTACTTTCGTCGATTTCTGCATCACGAAGAGCTTGGGAATCATTTCCGTTATCCCTTGCATATTATAGTTCATCACTAAGTTCTAGTAACTTGGTGATAGTGACTAGAGAACTTTGTCAATTACTATCTTATATGGAAGATTAACTCCCACTTGATTCAAGCAATTGCAGTACCCAGACAATCTGAGCACATGCTCACTGGATGAGCTATTCTCCTCCATCTTTGTAGGCAAAGTACTGTCGGAGGTATCCTACCTCTCGACACGGGCATGAGTATGAAATACTAATTACAACTCTTGGAACATCTTATATGCTCCATGACATTCAAAACATTTTTGGAGTCCCGGTTCTAAGCCGTAAAGCATGGTGCACTAAACTATCAAGTAGTCATCATACCGAGCTTTGCCAAACGTTCATAACGTCTGCATATGCTCCTGCCATAGGTCCGTCACCTAGCGGTGCATTAAGGACATAATTCTTCTATGCAGCAATGAGGATAATCCTCATATCATGGATCCAATCCATATCATTGCTACTAACATCTTTCAATTTATTTTTCTCTAGAAACATATCAAAAATAAACGGGGAAGCTATGTGCGAGCTATTGATCTACAACATAGATATACAAATTCTATCAGGACTAAGTTCATGATAAATTTAAGCTCAATTAATCATATTGATTAATAACTCCCACTTATATAGACATCCCTCTAGTCATCTAAATGATCACGTGATCCAAATCAACTAAACCATGTCCGATCATCATGTGAGATGGAGTAGTTTTCAATGGTGAACATCACTATGTTGATCATATCTACTATATGATTCACGCTCGACCTTTCGGTCTCCAGTGTTCCGAGGCCATATCTACATATGCTAGGCTCGTCTAGTTTAACCCGAGTATTTCTGCGTGTGCAAAACTGCCTTACACCCGTTGTAGATGAACATTGAGCTTATCACACCCGATCATCATGTGGTGTCTCGGCACGACGAACTTTGGCAATGGTGCATACTCAGGGAGAAAACTTTTACCTTGAAATTTAGTGAGAGATCATCTTATAAGGCTACCGCCGAACTAAGCAAAATAAGATGTATAAAAGATAAACATCACATGCAATCAAAAATATGTGACATGATATGGCCATCATCATCTTGTACCTTTGATCTCTCCAAAGTACTGTCATGATCTCCATTGTTACCGACATGACACCATGATCTCCATCATCTTGATCTTTTGTCAACGTGTCCTCACATGGTCGTCTCACCAGATATTGCTTTTGCAACTATTGCTATCACATAGTGATAAAGTAAAGCAATTACATGGCACTTGCATCTTATGCAATAAAGAGACAACCATTAGGCTCCTGCCAGTTGCTGATAACTTTAACAAACATGATCATCTCATACAACAATTTATATCTCATCACGTATTGACCATTCAAATCACAACATTCCCTGTAAAAACAAGTTAGACGTCCTCTACATTGTTGTTGCAAGTTTTACGTGGCTGCTACGGGCCGAGCAAGAACCGTTCTTACCTACGCATCAAAACCACAATGATATTTCATCAAGTTAGTGTTGTTTTAACCTTCACAAGGACCAGGCATAGCCACACTCGGTTCAACTAAAGTTGGAGAAACTGACACCTGCTAGGCATATAACGCCCTCGATGCGGCTATATCTCCCACGTGTCGAAGCACGACTTAGAGGAATAACCGCATTGAAAGCAATGTCGCAAGTGAGGTAATCTTTACACAACCCATGTAATACATAAGGGAAAAAGATACATAGTTGGCTTACAATCGCCACTTCACACAATACATGAATAAAGCATTACAACATCCAAATACAATCAAGGGCCGACTACGGAACCAAAATAAAAGAAGAACCCCAAATGTGACAAGGTCCCCGATCGACCCCAACTGGGCTCCACTACTGATCAACTAGAACAAAACAACAAAAGGACAAGATCTTCATCGAGCTCCTCCTTGAGCTTGGTTGCGTCATCTGCACGGACTCATCGGCACCTGCAAGCTGGTTTTGGAAGTATCTATGAGCCACGGGGACTCAGCAATCTTGCACCCTCGCTATCAAGACTATTTAAGCTTATGGGTAAGGTAAAGGTATGAGGTGGAGATGCAGCAAGCGCTAGCATATAGGGTGGCTAACATACGCAAATGAGAGCGAGAAGAGAAGGCAAAGCACGATCGAAAAAAGTATGATCAAGAAGTGAACCTATAGCAACCTATGCCAAGCATAACTCCAACACCGTGTTCACTTCCCGGACTCCGCCGGAAAGAGACCATCACGGTTACACACGCGGTTGATGCATTTTAATTAAGGTCAACTTCAGGTTTTCTACTACCGGACATTAACAAATTCCCATCTGCCCATAACCGCGGGCACAGCTTTCGAAAGTTCAAAACCCTGCAGGGGTGTCCCAACTTAGCCCATCACAAGCTCTCACGGTCAACGAAGGATATTCCTTGTAGCGGGAAGACCCGATCAGACTCGGAATCCCAGTTACAAGACATTTCGACAATAATAAAACAAATCCAGCAACACCACCCGAATGTGCCGACAAATCCCGATAGGAGCTGCACATATCTCTTTCTGAGGGCACACTCAGATTGTCTTAGGTACGGGTAGGCCAGCCCAGAGTTGCCCCTGGTGGCCACCGACAGCTGACAGGTGGACCAACACTTAGAGGAGCACTGGCCCTGGGGGTAAAATAATGATAACCCTCAGGAGCGCGACTCCCAAGGGAAAAGAAAAGGCTAGGTGGCGAATGGTAAAACCAATGTTGGGCACTGCTGGAGGAGTTTTATTCAAGGCGAACTGTCAAGGGGTTCCCATTATTACCCAACCGCGTAAGGAACGCAAAATCCGGGAACATAACACCGATATGATGGAAACTAGGGCGGCAAGAGTGGAACAAAACACCAGGCATAAGGCCGAGCCTTGCACCCTTTACCAAGTATATAGATGCATTAATTAAATAAGAGATATTGTGATATCCCAACAAGTAAACATGTTCCAACAAGGAACAACATCTCCATGCTCCAACAAGGAACAAACTTCAATCTTCACCTGCAACTAACAACGTTATAAGAGGGGCTGAGCAAAGCGGTAACATAGCCAATCAACGGTTTGCTAGGACAAGGTGGGTTAGAGGCTTGGTTCAACAATATGGGAGGCATGATAAGCAAGTGGTAGGCATCGTAGCATAGGCATAGCAAAAGAGCGAGCATCTAGCAAAGCAAAGATAGAAGTGATTTCGAGGGTATGGTCATCTTGCCTGAAATCCCGCAAGGAAGAAGAACGAGTCCATGAAGATGACAAACGAACATAGACGAACGGGTCCTCACAAACGCGACGTTACCGGACCCAATCCGAAGAAGCAAACACCGGAAAGAAAGCACACAACATAGTAAACAACCAACACAAGAACATGGTATGATATGCGAGATGCGGTATGCGATGCGTATGCATGATTTGACAAGTGATGAATGAACCTTGCCTCAGCTTGGAAATCCAAATGTGCCACTGGAAAGGTGAGATGAAATCGCTTGAAAACGATATAAAGAACGCCGGAATCGGAGTCACGGTTTGGAAATGGCAAGCAATTCAAATATGACACCGATCTGTGATGTACAGCAAGTAGCCATCTCAATGCAACAAGATGAACATGCTACAGCACTCAAACATGGCAAAAAAATACATGGCAGGGATCCATTCATGATGCTTAACAAAAGATGAACACTGAGCTACGGCCAATTCATCCATTAACAGGTTCAAACAAGCATGGCAAAAATGCAATTGGTAAACAAATCTCAGACTTAGTGAAATTAACACTTGTCTGGAATTTCAGATCAGGTAGCACACTTTGGAGCATGAAAAACAATATGCTACAGGGCCTGAACATGGCAAAGTAAAGCATGGCATGAAGCTACTCAAAGAGCTTAACAAAAGTCCCTTAGTGACCTTGAGCCAAAAGGGATCAGAAAATACAATTGCAAGCATGTGAACATGGCAAAAACATAATCAGATCACAGACTTAAGAGAAAAACTGGAGCATGCAAATCTGTTAACAAGTAGGCATGTTTGCGAGCTTTATGCACTCACTACAGAGCATGCCATGACAATCTAAGCATACACACATCAAGAATACACATTATACAAGCTAGTCATGGAAAGAACAATAACATGGCATGCACGGATCAACTACAACATCATTGGCAAAATCGCTAACAAGTAGACAATCTGCCCAGATTCACGAAATGACAAAAGTAGAGCTCGATTGACTCAAGCTAGGGTGCTCCATAATTGCAAACAAAGGCATGGATGGATAGAGCACTACAAGATTAACAAAACATCCTTACTGATCATCCCCAAAAGAGGCACGGATCACTAGGAAACAACATGAACATATGGCATATTGAAATAAACAGATCAAGGACTTAGTGGAAATGCTAAGTCCCTGAAATCAGCATTAACAAATGCACCACTTTGCAAGCTTGTGCTAGTCACCACACACATCACAAAAATATATGGATGGAACCACTGGAAAGATGGCAAAACATATAACAAAACACATGTAGAGCTCCTGGGCATATCATGCACACAATAATCATGGTAAAAATGACAAATATCTAATTGGAGCAGCAGATCTGACAATTATCTCAAATAACATTCTTCTAACAGCATTTCGGGCATCAAGATGAACTCAAATGAAAATGATGCAATGAGATGAAATGATGTGCTCTCTGAGACGAACATTTTTGATAGGCTACACGCATGAATCAGAGCTACGGATGCAAAGTTACGGCATGATGAACATGGGCATATGAATCTGGGAATTTCGGGGACTTAGTAGCAAATACCACTCCGAAAATAGATCGGGTTTGGACCCAGGTGCACGTAGATCGAGGCGGAGCCGAACCTTCGCCGGAGTTGGCGCCGGAGACAGGGGAGGTGGTGGCCGGCTCGAGGAGCTCCGGTGACCGGGCGGCGAGCGGGCGGCGCGGCCGGGGCGCGTCACGAGGCGCACGGCGCGCGGCATGCTGCGGTGGCTTGGCGGCGCCAGGAGCTTGCGCGGTGGCGGCGAGGCGGCCGGCGGCGATGGCCGGTGGAGGAGGCGGCGGCGAGGCGCGCCGTGGCGGCGACGGGCGGTCATGGGCGGGGCAGCGCCCGCGGTTGGCGGCGGCGGGATCTGGCCCGGTTCGGCCCCGCGCGGGCCAGATCTGGGCCGGTGGGCTTCAGCGGCGGCAAGGAGAGAGGAGGTCCGGCGGGATGACGTGTCGCGCCCGGATTGGTCCGGCGCGGCGACTGGACATGTCCGGCACGCGGTGGACGTGTCCGGCGGCGCGAGGAAAGGGAAGACTAGGGTTTCATCCGAAATTTCGGGGAGATGCCCACATATATATAGGTAGAGGGAGCTAGGAAAGTCCAAATGAGGTGCGGTTTTCGGCCACGCGATCATGATCGAACGACCGAGATGATGGAGAGGGTTTAGGTTGGTTTTGGGCCACTTTGGAAAGGTGTTGGGCTGCAACACACACGAGGCCTTTTCGGCCCCTCGGTTAACCGTTGGAGCATCAAACGAAGTCCAAATGGTATGAAACTTGACAGGCGGTCTACCGGCAGTAAACCAAGGACGCTTGGCAAGTCTCGGTCCAATCCGGAAATGTTTAACCCCCACACACGAAAGAAAGGTAGAAATGACCACCGGGTGACATAGGAGCGCCGGATTGCAAAACGGACAACGGGGAAAAAGCTCGGATGCATGAGACGAACATGTATGCAAATGAAATGCGCATGACGACAAGATATGCAATGCATGACATGCAAGCAATGATAACGCAACAACAGCGAATAACTGGACGACACCTGGCACATCGGTCTCGGGGCGTTACAAGGCACCAGTGTGCAAAGCACGTTGGTAGAACCAGTCTCGCGTAAGCGTATGCGTAATGTCGATCTGGGCCGCTTCATCCAACAATACCGCCGAACCAAAGTATGACATGCTGGTAAGCAGTATGAATTGTATCGCCCACAACTCACTTGTGTTCTAATCGTGCATATAACATCTACGCATAAACCTGGCTCAGATGCCACTGTTGGGGAACGTAGTAATTTCAAAATTTTCCTATGCACACACAAGATCATGGTGATGCATAGCAACGAGAGGGAAGAGTATCATCCACGTACCCTTGTAGACTGTAAGCGGAAGCGTTATGAGAATGTGGTTGATGTAGTCAAACATCTTCACGATCCGACCGATCCAAGTACCGAATGCACGTCACCTCCGAGTTCAGCACATGTTAAGCTCGATGACGTCCCACGAACTCCGATCCAGTAGAGTTTCATGGGAGATTTCCGTCAGCACGACGGCGTGATGACGGTGATGATGTTGCTACCGATGCAGGGCTTCGCCTAAGCACCGCTACGATATGATCGAGGTGGATTATGGTGGAGCGGGCACCGCACACGGCTAAGGGATCAATCATCAACTTGTGTATCTATGGGGTGCACCCAGACCACGTATATAAAGGAGTGGAGGAGGGGGAGGGCCGACCCTCCTAAGGCGCGCCCTGGGGAGTCCTACTCCCACCGGGAGTAGGATTCCCCCCCCCTTCCAAGTAGTTGGAGTAGGAGAGAAGGAAAGGGAAAAGAGAAGAGAAGGAAGGAGGGGGCACCGCCCCTCCCCCTAGTCAAATTTGGACTAGGCCTTGGGGGGCGCGCAACCTCCTCTCTCACCTTCCCCTAAAGCCCAATAAGGCCCATATACTCCCCAGCGAATTCCCGTAACTCTCCGCTACGCTGAAAAATACCCGAATCACTCGGAACCTTTCCGATGTCCAAATATAGTCGTCCAATATATCGATCTTTACGTCTCATCCGGGACTCCAAAGTACCTTCGGTACATAAAAACACATAAACTCATAATACCGATCGTCACCAAACGTTAAGCATGCGGACCCTATGGGTTCGAGAACTATGTAGACATGACCGAGACTCATCTTCAGTCAATAACCAATAGCCGAACCTGGATGCTCATATTGGTTCCTACATATTCTACAAATATCTTTATCGGTCAAACCGCATAACAACATACGTTGTTCCCTTTGTCATCGGTATGTTACTTGCCCGAGATTCAATCGTCGGTATCTCAATACCTAGTTCAATCTCGTTACTGGCAAGTCTCTTTACTCGTTCTGTAATGCATTATCCCGCAACTAACTCATTAGTTGCATTGCTTGCAAGGCTTATAGTGATGTGCATTACTGAGAGGGCCCAGAGATACCTCTCTGACAATCAGAGTGACAAATCCTAATATCGATCTATGCCAACTCAACAAGTACCATTGGAGACACGTGTAGAGCACCTTTATAATCACCCAGTTACGTTGTGATGTTTGGTAACACACAAAGTGTTCCTCCGATAATCGGGAGTTGCATAATCTCATAGTTATGGGAACATGTATAAGTCATGAAGAAAGCAATAGCAAGTAAACTAAAACGATCAAGTGCTATTCTAACGGAATGGGTCAAGTCAATCACATCATTCTCCTAATGATGTGATCCCGTTTATCAAATGAAAACTCATGTCCATGGTTAGGAAACATAACCATCTTTGATCAACGAGCTAGTCAAGTAGAGGCATACTAGTGACACTTTGTTTGTCTATGTATTCACACATGTATTATGTTTCCGGTTAATACAATTCTAGCATGAATAATAAACATTTATCATGATATAAGGAAATATAAATAATAACTTTATTATTGCCTCTAGGGCATATTTCCTTCAATTTTGAGCAAGCAAGGCATTAAGCAACACCTCATCCCCGTTTAATAGTATTGGCCTTTCCTATGGAGTCAATGTAATCTTGGATCACTAAAATGAAAATGTAGAGTCTTGAGCTTGAGCCAATTTGTGTCCTTAGCATTTTGAGGGGTCCACATTCCTAATCCATGCCATGCCAATCGTTGAACTTTTTGAAATGATCATCTTGAAATAGCATTAGTTCAATGATCTATATGTTGTTAGGAATTACCAAAACCACCCATGGATAGTTGCACTTTCAATCTCCCCCTTTTTGGTAATTGATGACAACATATAGATCAAAGCTTTGACAAATGATAATAAGATTGAAATACATCATCGCTTTGAGAAGTATGTGATAAGCAAGAGCTCCCCCTAAATTTGTGCATTATTTGAAATAAGCTTTTGAATGCAAATGCACAACCAATTAGGATCATGGGTTACTCTTCCATGTCACATACATCTTGGTGGGGCACTCAAAATGATATAAGGTAAAAACATGCACTCATCACCAAGCAAAGTGAATGATCATATATGAGATATAAGAGATAATATCATCCAAGCAAACATTAAATTAGGATATGATCAAACACATGATCATAGAATTATCTCACACACAGACATAAAGAGTATTTAAATGAGCACACACAAAAGTATCAAACAAAAAACAAGAGAGACAAAGAAGAAAAACACACACACACACACACACACACACTCTCTTCTCTCTCTCGAAGCCTATAATCTATACATTTCTCCCCCTTTGGCAACAAGTTACCAAAAAGTTCGAAAATGCATAGTGCTATGGTCTCTCTAGGCTTGGTCTTCAGGAGGTGGTGTAGAGAGGACTCCAAGGACGAAAGCATCTGTAGACGTTGTTGGAGCTGGTGGAGTGGCAACTGGAGGTGGCACTGAAGCTGTAGCTGCTGGTGCTGAAGTAGTTGTTCTAGTGTCAGCCATGGGCACTGCAGCAGACCACTGACCTCTGGGAACTCTCTGAAAGGCATCTATGGTAGCCCGCCCTTTCCTCTCTTCTTATTCCTCCTGGAGCTTCTCAACAGTTGTCTGCATCTCAGTTACTTTCCGATCAAGATCATAGAATTTGGTCTCAATGATCCTCTCCAAGCTCTCCTGATTCTTGTTCAGGGCGGCCAAGCCCTTCTCAATCCTTAATGTTACTTGAATCAGATAAGCAAGCTGATCTTGTTTTGACTTTAAGAAAACTTGAGATGCCTCCTCAACACTTGGCATCTTTGCAGCCTTTTCAGCCTTTGCCTTCTCTCTCTTTTCTTGTGCTTGCACAGATGTAGGATCATCCTCATTCATCACAACAGTGTTGTCCTCAAATTCTAGTCTCAAAGGTAAATGCTCCTGGTCCAACAAATCAGTGCTTGTGCCCATCTTGGGTTGATGAGAACCTGAATATGTGGAGCATACCCACAAGATCTCTTCTAATCTACAACTGTCCTTTTGATTGTTCCAACAATTAGGCTCATGACCTTAAATTTCTAAGGCACATCAAATATCTGCAGCAAGTTGATTGAATGGCCTCTGATCATCTTGTGATCTCCAGACTTGGGAAACAGTGTATGCCTCAATATTGTGTTGATAGTAGCTAGACTAGACAACAAGTAATGTACAGACCCAAGCTTATGTGTTTCCAATGCCTTAACTGGGATCTCCTTGTACATATTTGCCATAGAGTTGTGGTCTTTCTTCTTTTTGGCATAGACATCCAAGTCATCTTCATGCTCTTTAGGGGCATTTATCAACTTTGCCATTCCTCAACAGTTGACTGGTACCTTGTACCCTCAGACATCCATACAATTCTACCATCTGGATAAAAATGAGTTGTAGAATAAAACTACATAATGAGCTCATCATTCCATTTGGTGAGCTCTTGTCCCACAAAGTCATCTACTCCACAAGATTGGAAACTCTCCTGTACTCCTGGAAAGTGGTCTTCATTCTCATCAATGTATTCCCAATTGACCCACTTCATATCACAGACTATGGGCTTCTTGTCAAGCAGAATGGTTTCATAGAAATCTTGTTGTTCTTTAGTGTGGAACCTGTAGTCCACTGCAGTTATCCTCCTCATAGTATAAGGATCAGACTGTCTCCAGAGTCTGAGACCTGCATCCTTCCTGATGTTCATGTCTTCTGCCACTGGATGGCTGTCATTATGGTCTGGAATCTTTGGCTTAAGCTTTCTGAGCATTTGGGCTTCAACATCTTCTTCCTCAACTTCAGGCACTGGGCCTTGTTCTTTTCTACAGATGGAATGTTCCTAGTACTCCTCTTGGGCTTTGGAGCTGGAGCAGAAGCTTTGGGTGCAGTCTTGGGCTTAGAAGGGGCAGCCCCAGACTTAATTGCATCCCCCATCAGTTTTTGGGACTTGGGTGCTGGTGCAACATCCTCTCCCTCTTCCTCAGCAGGATCTCTCATTATAGAGGATCTACCAATGACTCTGGTAGTGGTCTTCTTGACCCTCTCTTTCCTTTTCCTACTCTCTCCAGCAGCCTCTTCAGTTGGCTTAGAAGTTTCAACAGTTGATACATGATACATCTCCAACGTATCTATAATCTTTGATTGCTCCATGTTATATTATCTTCTGTTTTGGACATTATTGGGCTTTATTATTCACTTTTATATTATTTTTGGGACTAACCTACTAACCTGAGGCCCAGCCCAGAATTGTTGTTTTTTTGCCTATTTTAGGGTTTCGAAGAAAAGGAATATCAAACGGAGTCCAAACGGAATGAAACCTTCAGGAACGTGATTTTCTCACCGAACATGATCCAGGAGACTTGGACCCTACGTCAAGCAACCAACAGGGAGGCCACGAGGTAGGGGGCGCGCCTACTCCCCCAGGCACGCCCTCCACCCTCGTGGGCCCCCTGTTGCTCCACCGATGTACTTCTTCCTCCTATATATACCTACGTACCCCCGAACGTTTAGATACGGAGCCAAAACCCTAATTCCACCGCCGTAACTTTCTGTATCCACGAGATCCCATCTTGGGGGCTGTTCCGGAGCTCTGCCAGAGGGGGCATCGATCACGGAGGGCTTCTACATCAACACCATAGCCTCTCCGATGAAGTGTGAGTAGTTTACCTCAGACCTTCGGGTCCATAGTTATTAGTTAGATGGCTTTTTCTCTCTTTTTGGATCTCAATACAAAGTTCTCCCCCTCTCTTGTCGAGATCTATTCGATGTAATCTTCTTTTTGCGGTGTGTTTGTTGAGATCGATGAATTGTGGGTTTACGATCAAGTTTATCTATGAACAATATTTGAATCTTATTTGAATTCTTTTATTTTTGATTGGTTATCTTTGCAAGTCTCTTCGAATTATCAGTTTGGTTTGGCCTACTAGATTGATCTTTCTTGCAATGGGAGAAGTGCTTAGCTTTGGGTTCAATCTTGCGGTGTCCTTTCCCAGTGACAGTAGGGGCAGCAAGGCACGTATTGTATTGTTTCCATCGAGGATAACAATATGGGGTTTTCATCATATTGCATGAGTTTATCCCTCTACATCATGTCATCTTGCTTAAGGCGTTACTCTATTCTTATGAACTTAATACTCTAGATGCATGCTGGATAGCGATCGATGTATGGAGTAATAGTAGTAGATGCAGGTAGGAGTCAGTCTACTTGTCTTGGACGTGATGCCTATATACATGATCATACCTAGATATTCTCATAACTATGCTTAATTCCGTCAATTTCTCAATCGTAATTCGTTCACCCACTGTAAAATACTTATGCTCTCGAGAGAAGCCACTAGTGAAACCTATGGCCGCCGGGTCTATCTTCATCATATTAATCTTCCAATACTTAGTTATTTTCATTGCCTTTTATTTTACTTTGCATCTTTATCATAAAAATACCAAAAATATTATCTTACCATATCTATCAGATCTCACTCTCGTAAGTGACCGTGTAGGGATTGACAACCCCTTATCGCGTTGGTTGCGAGGATTTATTTGTTTTGTGCAGGTGCAAGGGACTCGCGCATAGCCTCCTACTGGATTGATACCTTGGTTCTCAAAAACTGAGGGAAATACTTATGCTACTTTGCTGCACCACCCTTTCCTCTTCAAGGGAAAACCAACGCAAGTGCTCAAGAGGTAGCAAGGAGGATTTCTGGCACCGTTGCCGGGGAGGTTCGCGCAAGTCAAGATTTGACTCCCAACAACGAGCCATTTCTGGCGCCGTTGCCGGGGAGGTCTACGCAAAAGTCAACATACCAAGTACCCATCACAAACCCTTATCTCCCGCATTACATTATTTGCCATTTTCCTCTCATTTCCTCTCCCACACTTCACCCTTGCCGTTTTATTCGCCCTATCTCTCTCTATCCTCCCTCTCTTTTCCGTTCGCCTCTTTTCCATTTGCTTGTCGTTATGGCGAGTTCTCTATCTTCTCCGTTGTCTCCCGAGAATGAAGTTCTTAATTTTAAGCAAAGGGAGGGAGAAAATCTAAAAGACGCTTGGTATAGAATTTGCAATGCTCAAAATAAATCTACCAGGAAGCAATCTACTTCCGTTCTTCTTCGCAATTTTTATGTAGGCGTTGCTCCTTGGTATAGATATATCCTTGATACCATTACCGGAGGGAACTTCTTGGGTAGCCATACTTTTGTTTCTTATAATGCTATGATAGATTTGTTTGGCTCACCACCTCTTTTGGTTAATGAAACTATGTTAACTTTGGAGCATGTAATGCAAAAACTTGAAATTATTGAAAATAAAGTTGCTACCGTTGAGTTAATTGAAAATTTCCGTAAAAATATCCATAACCAAATTACCCAATATGGATCTAAAGTAGGTGTAACTTTGAAAAATATTAAAGAGAAGGAACCTATAGTTAATGAAAGAATAAATCACGATTCCACTAGAATTGATAAACTTGAGGGTATCATTACCAACTTGGGAACCGCCTTTTCTTCTGTAAAGAATACTCCAAGTCCTCCAACTAAAATTGCCAAGCTTCTGTATGTTCCTAAAAATAAGGGTGAATCCTCTAATAAGGAAACTGCAGATCTCAAATCTATAAGTGTTCATCCCAATCTTTTTGCTATCATTAAGGAACCATTTGCTACTAATGATTTTTTCGATCTTGTGCCTAAAAGTTTGATAATCAGTAAAAGAAAGAAATTCCTAAGTATGGTAGATTTCTCATTGAAGAATTGCCTACCAAAGATGGCAATACCTAGATCTATCCTTGCTTTTATGCCTAGCTAGGGGCGTTAAACGATAGCGCTTGTTGGGAGGCAACCCAATTTTATTTTTATTACTTGCTATTTGCTCCTATTTAGTAATAAATAATTTATCTAGCCTCTGTTTCGGTTGTGTTTTTTGTGTTTAATTAGTGTTTGTGCCAAGTAGAACCGTTGGGAAGACTTGGGGAAAGTCTTGTTAATCTTGCTGTAAAAATCGAAACTTTAGCGCTCACGAGAACTGCTGCCATTTTTATTTGGAAAGTGATATTTAGTTAATTATTTTTGAAGATTATTAATATATAAATTACACACGTCCATCAATTTATTTTAGAATTTTTGGGGTAAAATATCTTGCGCTAGCTACAGATTACTACAGACTGTTCTGTTTTTGTCAGATTCTGTTTTTCATGTGTTGTTTGCTTATTTTGATGAATCTATGGCTAGTAAAATAGTTTATAAACCATAGATAAGTTGGAATACAGTAGGTTTAACACCAATATAAATAAAGAATGAGTTAATTACAGTACCTTGAAGTGGTCTTTTGTTTTCTTTCGCTAACGGAGCTCACGAGATTTTCTACTTTAAGTTTTGTGTTGTGAAGTTTCAAGTTTTGGGTAAGGATTTGATGGATTATGGAAAAAGGAGTGGCGAGAGCCTAATATTGGGGATGCCCATGGCACCCCCAAGAGAATCGAAGGACACCTAACAGCCAAAGCTTGGGGATGCCCTGGAAGGAATCCCCTCCTTCGTCTACTTCCATCGGTAACTTTACTTGGAGCTATATTTTTATTCACCACATGATATGTGTTTTTCTTGGAGCGTCTTTGTCAGGACCCCGATTCCAAGTCACATCGATCTAGCCGGTAACACCTCATATCACATTGCGGCCTCACGCACGGTATCCCCACGGGTTTCTCCTTACCATGGCCCGGGACCGTTTGCGCCTTTTGGCTCATGTATATGATAGTGTCACTAGCATCCATATGACAGAGAACCTGAGCCGACATGGCTAGTCGTGAACCCAAAGCGGCACAGACCTATGGAGACAGGCATACATGAATCACATCGAGCATGTCGGTCAACAGCGTGTGAATCCAGGCTGTAGCACTGTGCTAACAGGACTCCGGGGAACCCGGGCTGTAGCAGGCTAGGCAGGACTCCGGATGTCACCGCGTGACATTTCCCTGAAGGGACAGACATAGGAACGAAGTGAAACACATGCCAACCAGTCAAGCGTCCTGAGCGGTAGTGCTGGGCTAGCAGGACTCCGGTGAACCGGGCTGTAGCGGACTACTATGGCTCGAGGAGCACTAGACTACATTTCTGAAGGAAATATGCCCTAGAGGCAATAATAAAGTTATTATTTATTTCCTTATATCATGATAAATGTTTATTATTCATGCTAGAATTGTATTAACCGGAAACATAATACATGTGTGAATACATAGACAAACAGAGTGTCACTAGTATGCCTCTACTTGACTAGCTCGTTAATCAAAGATGGTTATGTTTCCTAACCATGAACAAAGAGTTGTTATTTGATTAACGAGGTCACATCATTAGTTGAATGATCTGATTGACATGACCCATTTCATTAGCTTAGCACCCGATCGTTTAGTATGTTGCTATTGCTTTCTTCATGACTTATACATGTTCCTACGACTATGAGATTATGCAACTCCTGTTTGCTGGAGGAACACTTTGGGTACTACCAAACGTCACAACGTAACTGGGTGATTATAAAGGAGTACTACAGGTGGCTCCAAAGGTAGATGTTGGGTTGGCGTATTTCGAGATTAGGATTTGTCACTCCGATTGTCGGAGAGGTATCTCTGGGCCCTCTCGGTAATGCACATCACTTAAGCCTTGCAAGCATTGCAACTAATGAGTTAGTTGCGGGATGATGTATTACGGAACGAGTAAAGAGACTTGCCGGTAACGAGATTGAACTAGGTATTGGATACCGAAGATCGAATCCCGGGCAAGTAACATACCGATGACAAAGGGAACAACGTATGTTGTTATGCGGTCTGACCGATAAAGATCTTCGTAGAATATGTAGGAGCCAATATGGGCATCCAGGTCCCGCTATTGGTTATTGACCGGCGACGTGTCTCGGTCATGTCTACATTGTTCTCGAACCGTAGGGTCCGCACGCTTAACGTTACGATGATAGTTATTATGAGTTTATGCATTTTGATGTACTGAAGGTTGTTCGGAGTCCCGGATGTGATCACGGACATGACGAGGAGTCTCGAAATGGTCGAGACGTAAAGATTGATATATTGGAAGCCTATGTTTGGATATCGGAAGTGTTCCGGGTGAAATCGGGATTTTACCGGATTACCGGGAGGGTTACCGGAACCCCCCGGGAGCCAAATGGGCCAACATGGGCCTTAGTGGAAAGGTAAGAGGGCTGCCCACATAGGTCTGTGCCTCCCCCCTCTCCCTAGTCCTAATAGGACTAGGAGAGGGGCCGGCCACCTCTCTCTCCCTCTCCCTCTTTGGGAATCCTATTAGGAATAGGATTGGGGGGGGAGTCCTACTCCCGGTAGGAGTAGGACTCCTCCTGCGCCTCCCTCCTTTGGCCGGCCAGCCTCCCCCCTTCATCCCTTATATACAGGGGCAGGGGACACCCCAAGACACACAAGTTGATCCTTGAGATCGTTCCTTAGCCGTGTGCGGTGCCCCTGCCACCAAATTCCACCTCGATCATATCGTTACAGTGCTTAGGCGAAGCCCTGCGTCGGTAGTACATCAAGATCGTCACCACGCCGTCGTGCTGACGGAACTCTTCCTCGACGCTTTGCTGGATCGAGGCCCGAGGAACGTCATCGAGCTGAACATGTGCTAAGAACTCGGAGGTGCCGGAGTAATGGTGCTTGGATCGGTCGGACCGGGAAGAAGACGTACGACTACTTCCTCTACGTTGTGTCAACGCTTCCGTTGCGATCTACAAGGGTACGTAGATCAGACTCTCCCCCTCATTGCTATGCATCACCATGATCTTGCGTGTGCGTAGGAATTTTTTTGAAATTACTACGTTCCCCAACAGTGGCATCCGAGCCTAGGTTTTTATGGTTTGATGTTATTTGCACGAGTAGAACACAAGTGAGTTGTGGGCGATACAAGTCATACTGCCTACCAGCATGTCATACTTTGGTTCGGCGGTATTGTTGGACGAGACGACCCGGACCAACCTTACGCGTACGCTTACGCGAGACCGGTTCCCTCGACGTGCTTTGCACATAGATGGCTTGCGGGTGACTGTCTCTCCAACTTTAGTTCAACCAAGTGTGGCCACGCCCGGTCCTTTAGAAGGTTAAAACGGAGTCTATTTGACAAACTATCGTTGTGGTTTTGATGCGTAGGTGAGACGAGTTCTTGCTTAAGCCCGTAGCAGCCACGTAAAACTTGCAACAACAAAGTAGAGGACGTCTAACTTGTTTTTGCAGGGCATGTTGTGATGTGATATGGTCAAGGCATGATGCTGATTTTATTGTATGAGATGATCATGTTTTGTAACCGAGTTATCGGCAACTGGCAGGAGCCATATGGTTGTCGCTTTATTGTATGCAATGCAATCGCGATGTAATGCTTTACTTTATTACTAAGCGGCAGTGATAGTCGTGGAATCATAAGATTGGCGAGACGACAATGATGCTACGATGGAGATCAAGGTGTCGCGCCGGTGACGATGGTGATCATGACGGTGCTTCGGAGATGGAGATCACAAGGCACAAGATGATGATGGCCATATCATATCACTTATATTGATTGCATGTGATGTTTATCCTTTTATGCATCTTATCTTGCTTTGATAGACGGTAGCATTATAAGATGATCTCTCACTAAATTATCAAGAAGTGTTCTCCCTGAGTATGCACCGTTGCAAAAGTTCTTCGTGCTGAGACACCACGTGATGATCGGATGTGATAGGCTCTACGTTCAAATACAACGGGTGCAAAACAGTTGCGCACGCGGAATACTCAGGTTATACTTGACGAGCCAAGCATATACAGATATGGCCTCAGAACACGGAGACCGAAAGGTCGAGCGTGAATCATATAGTAGATATGATCAACATAATGATGTTCACCATTGAAAACTACTCCATCTCACGTGATGATCGGTTATGGTTTAGTTGATTTGGATCACGTGATCACTTAGAGGATTAGAGGGATATCTATCTAAGTGGGAGTTCTTAAGTAATATGATTAATTGAACTTAAATTTATCATGAACTTAGTCCTGGTAGTATTTTGCAAATTATGTTGTAGATCAATAGCTCGCGTTGTTGCTTCCCTGTGATTATTTTGTTATGTTCCTAGAGAAAATTGGGTTGAAAGATGTTAGTAGCAATGATGCGGATTGTATCCGTGATCTGAGGTTTATCCTCATTGCTGCACAGAAGAATTATGTCCTTGATGCACCGCTAGGTGACAGACCTATTGCAGGAGCAGATGCAGACGTTATGAACGTTTGGCTAGCTCAATATGATGACTACTTGATAGTTTAGTGCACCATGCTTAATGGCTTAGAATCGGGACTTCAAAGACATTTTGAACGTTATGGACCATATGAGATGTTCCAGGAGTTGAAGTTAATATTTCAAGCAAATACCCGAGTTGAGTCTCCAACAAGTTCTATAGCTAAAAGATGGAGGAGAATCGCTCAACTAGTGAGCATGTGCTCAGATTGTCTGGGTACTACAATCGCTTGAATCAAGTGGGAGTTAATCTTCCAGATAAGATAGTGATTGACAGAATTCTCTAGTCACCATCACCAAGTTAGAAGAACTTCGTGATGAACTATAATATGCAAGGGATAACGAACACAACTCCCAAGCTCTTCATGATGCTGAAATCAACGAAGGTAGAAATCAAGAAAACATCAAGTGTTGATGGTTGACAAGATCACTAGTTTCAAGAAAAGGGCAAAGGGAAGAAGGGGAACTTCAAGAAGAACGGCAAGCAAGTTGCTGCTCAAGTGAAGAAGTCCAAGACTGATTCTAAGCCTGAGACTAAGTACTTCTACTGCAAAGGGACTGGTCACTGGAAGCGGAACTGCCCCAAGTGATTGGCGGATAAGAAGGATGGCAAAGTGAACATAAGTATATTTGATATACATGTTATTGATGTGTACTTTACTAGTGTTTATAGCAAACCCTTAGTATTTGATACTAGTTCAGTTGCTAAGTTTAGTAACTCGAAACGGGAGTTGCAGAATAAACAGAGACTAGTTAAGGGTGAAGTGACGATGTGTGTTGGAAGTGGTTCCAAGATTGATATGATCATCATCGCACACTCTCTATACTTTCGGGATTAGTGTTGAACCTAAATAAGTGTTATTTGGTGTTTGCGTTGAGCATGAATAAGATTTGATCATGTTTATTGTAATACGGTTATTCATTTAAGTAAAAGAATAAATTGTTGTTCTGGTTACATGAATAAAACCTTATATGGTTACACTCCCAATGAAAATAGTTCATTGGATCTCGATCTTAATAATACACATATTCATAATATTGAAACCAAAAGATGCAAAGTTAATAATGATAGTGCAACTTATTTGTAGCACTGCCATTTAGGTCATATTGGTGTAAAGCGCATGAAGAAACTCCATGCTGATGGGCTTTCGGAATCACTTGGTTATGAATCACTTGATGCTTGCGAATCATGCCTTTTGGGCAAGATGACTAAAACACCGTTCTTCGGAACAATAGAGTGAGCAACAGATTTTTTTGAAATCATACATACTGATGTATGTGGTCTGATGAATATTGAGGCTCACGACAGGTATCATTATTTTCTGATCTTCACAGATGATTTGAGCAAATATGAGTATATCTACTTGATGAAACATAAGTCTGAAATATTTGAAAAGTTCAAAGAATTTCAGAGTGAAGTGAAAAATCATCGTAACAAGAAAATAAAGTTTCTACGATCTAATCGTAGAGAAGAGTATTTGAGTTACGAGTTTGGCCTTCAGTTAAAAACAATGTGAAATAGTTTCACTACTCACGCCACATGGAACACCATAGTGTAATGGTGTGTCTGAATGTCATAACCGTACTTTATTAGATATGGTGCGATCTATGATGTCTCTTACCGATCTACCACTATCGTTTTGGGGTTATGCATTAGAGACAGTTGCATTCATGTTAAATAGGGCACCATCAAAATCCATTGAGACGACACCTTATGAACTGTGGTTTGGCAAGAAACCAAAGTTGTCGTTTCTTAAAGTTTGGGATTGTGATGCTTATGTGAAAAAGTTTCATCCTGATAAGCTCAAACCCAAATCGGAAAAGTGCGTCTTCATAGGATACCCTAAAGAATATGTTGGGTACACCTTCTATCACAGATCCAAAGGCAAGATATTCGTTGCTGAGAATGGATCCTTTCCAGAGAAGGAGTTTTCTCTCGAAAGAAGTGAGTGGGAGGAAAGTAGAAAACTTGATAAGGTAATTGTACCTTCTCCCTTACTGGAAAGTAGTTCATCACAAAAATCTGTTCTTGTGACTACTACACCAATTACCGAGGAAGCTAATGATGATGATCATGTAACTTCAGATCAAGTTACTACCAAATCTCGTAGGTAAACCAGAGTGAGAACCGTACCAGAGTGGTACGGTAATCCTGTTCTGGAGGTCACGTTACTTGACCATGACGAGCCTACGAACTATGAGGAAGCGATGATGAGCCCAGATTCCGCGAAATGGCTTGAGGCCATGAAATCTAAGATATGATCCATGTATGAGAACGAAGTTTGGACTTTGGTTGACTTGCCCGATGATCGGCAAGCCATAGAAAATAAATGGATCTTCAAGAGGAAGACGGACGCTGATAGTAGTGTTACTATCTACAAAGCTAGAATTGTCGCAAAAGGTTTTCGACAAGTTCAAGGTGTTGCCTACGATGAGATTTTCTCACTCGTATCTATGCTTAAGTCTGTCCGAATCATGTTAGCAATTGCCGCATTTTATGAAATCTAGCAAATGGATAAACAAAACTGCATTCCTTAATGGATTTGCTAAAGAAGAGTTGTATACGATGCAACTAGAAGGTTTTGTCGATCCTAAAGGTGTTAACTAAATATGCAAGCTCCAGCGATCTATCTGTGGACTGGTGCAAACATCTCGGAGTTGTAATATATGCTTTGATGAGTTGATCAAAGCATATAGTTTTATACAGACTTGCGGTGAAGCCTGTATTTACGAGAAAGTGAGTGGGAGCACTACAGCATTTCTGATAAGTATATGTGAATGACATATTATTGATCGGAAATAATGTAGAATTATTCTGTAAAGCATAAAAGGAGTGTTTGAAAGGAGTTTTTCAAAGAAAGACTTCGGTAAAGCTGCTTACATATTGAGCTTCAAGATCTATAGAGATAGATCAAGACGCTTGATAAGTTTTTTCAATGAGTACATACCTTGACAAGATTTTGAAGTAGTTCAAAATGAAACAGTCAAAGAAAGAGTTCTTGCCTGTGTCATAAGGTGTGAAGTTGAGTAAGACTCAAAGCCCGACCACGGCAGAAGATAGAAAGAGAATGAAAGTCATTCCCTATGCCTTGGCCATAGGTTCTATAAAGTATGTCATGCTGTATACCAGATCTATTGTATACCCTGCACTGATTTGGCAAGGGACTACGATAGTGATCTAGGAGTAGATCACCGGACAGCGGTCAGAATTATCCTTAGTGAAATAAGGATATGTTTCTCGATTATGGACGTGACAAAAAGGTTCGTCGTAAAGGGTTACGTCGATGCAAGTTTTTGATATTGATCCAGATGAATCTAAAAGTCTCAATCTAGATACATATTGAAAGTGGGAACAATTAGCTAGAGTAGCTCCGTGCAGAGCATTATAGACAAAGAATTTTGCAAAATACTTACGGATCTAAATGTGACAGACCCGTTGACTAAAATTATCTCACAAGCAAAACATGATCACACCTTAGTACTCTTTGGGTGTTAATCACATAGAGATGTGAACTAGATTGCTGACTCTAGTAAACCCTTTGAATGTTGGTCACATGACGATGTGAACTATGGATGTTAATCACATGGTGATGTGAACTATTGCTGCTAAATCACATGGCGATGTGAACTAGATTATTGACTCTAGTGCAAGTGGGAGACTGAAGGAAATATGCCCTAGAGGCAATAATAAAGTTATTATTTATTTCCTTATATCATGATAAATGTTTATTATTCATGCTAGAATTGTATTAACCGGAAACATAATACATGTGTGAATACATAGACAAAAAGAGTGTCACTAGTATGCCTCTACTTGACTAGCTCGTTAATCAAAGATGGTTATGTTTCCTAACCATGAACAAAGAGTTGTTATTTGATTAACGAGGTCACATCATTAGTTGAATGATCTGATTGACATGACCCATTTCATTAGCTTAGCACCCGATCGTTTAGTATGTTGCTATTGCTTTCTTCATGACTTATACATGTTCCTATGACTATGAGATTATGCAACTCCCGTTTGCCGGAGGAACACTTTGGGTACTACCAAACGTCACAACGTAACTGGGTGATTATAAAGGAGTACTACAGGTGGCTCCAAAGGTAGATGTTGGGTTGGCGTATTTCGAGATTAGGATTTGTCACTCCGATTGTCGGAGAGGTATCTCTCGGCCCTCTCGGTAATGCACATCACTTAAGCCTTGCAAGCATTGCAACTAATGAGTTAGTTGCGGGATGATGTATTACAGAATGAGTAAAGAGACTTGCCGGTAACGAGATTGAACTAGGTATTGGATACCGACGATCGAATCCCGGGCAAGTAACATAGCGATGACAAAGGGAACAACGTATGTTGTTATGCGGTCTGACCGATAAAGATCTTCGTAGAATATGTAGGAGCCAATATGGGCATCCAGGTCCTGCTATTGGTTATTAACCGGAGACGTGTCTCGGTCATGTCTACATTGTTCTCGAACCGTAGGGTCCGCACGCTTAACGTTACGATGATAGTTATTATGAGTTTATGCATTTTGATGTACCAAAGGTTGTTCGGAGTCCCGGATGTGATCACGGACATGACAAGGAGTCTTGAAATGGTCGAGACATAAAGATTGATATATTGGAAGCCTATGTTTGGATATCGGAAGTGTTCCGGGTGAAATCGGGATTTTACCGGATTACCGGGAGGGTTACCGGAACCCCCCGGGAGCCAAATGGGCCAACATGGGCCTTAGTGGAAAGGTGAGAGGGCTGCCCACATAGGCCTGCGCCTCCCCCCTCTCCCTAGTCCTATTAGGACTAGGAGAGGGGCTGGCCACCTCTCTCTCCCTCTCCCTCTTTGGGAATCCTATTAGGAATAGGATTGGGGGGGGGGGGGAGTCCTACTCCCGGTAGGAGTAGGACTCCTCCTGCGCCTCCCTCCTTTGGCCGGCCAGCCTCCCCCCTTCATCCTATATATACGGGGGCAGGGGACACCCCAAGACACACAAGTTGATCCTTGAGATCGTTCCTTAGCCGTGTGCGGTGCCCCTGCCACCAAATTCCACCTCGATCATACCATTACAGTGCTTAGGCGAAGCCCTGCGTCGGTAGTACATCAAGATCGTCACCACGCCGTCGTGCTGACGGAACTCTTCCTCGACGCTTTGCTGGATCGGAGCCCGAGGAACGTCATCGAGCTGAACGTGTGCTAAGAACTTGGAGGTGCCGGAGTAACGGTGCTTGGATCGGTTGGACCGGGAAGAAGACGTACGACTACTTCCTCTATGTTGTGTCAACGCTTCCGTTGCGATCTACAAGGGTACGTAGATCAGACTCTCCCCCTCGTTGCTATGCATCACCATGATCTTGCGTGTGCGTAGGAATTTTTTTGAAGTTACTACGTTCCCCAACAATTTCCCCATAATAGAGGCTGCCAAGGATAAACAACTAGATTGTCGGATATCACACATACCAAGCATTTCAATCATACACACAATATGCTCGATATGTGCAAATACAACATGGCATCACAACAAAACTCTACAACTCAAGTACTTTATTTAAAGGCTCCGGAGAGCCATACATAACATGTTCATACAAGTAGGGGTCACATGACCCGACACTCCAGTCATACAAGCATACAAGCACATGCGGAAGCAAATAGTCTGAGTACAGACACTAGAAAGAAAGAAGGCTTGTCGAAGCCTATCTATCTACATAAGGCCCTCCATGGCCAGGATCACCACCTGGGTGGCAAGTTACTCATCGACGTCGAGGTCTACATAAAACCCATCGGAGGGGGCGGTATTGTCGTCTGAAAACAGTAATTAAAGCAAACATGAGTACAAAGGTACTCAGCAGGTCTTACAACAGAACCTACTATACATGCTCATTCTCAAGAAGGTGGTGGAGTTATTGCAGCAAGCCAGCTTTGACTCTTGGCTAAGCTATCCTATGAGACACCACTAGTAAAATAGTTTTCGCACACGAGTCCACTAATCACCAACACAATACTCCACTGGGGATCCTCCCTCGTCATCCTACGAGAGAGCCATCCTCGGTACTCACACTTATCTTGAGTCTTTTAGTAGTAACCATTAACTTGTCTATGAACTATATAGGCAACCAAGTAGTCCTTTACCGCGGACGCGACTATTCAAATAGTTTTATACCCTGCAGGGGTGTACTTCGTCACACATGTTTCCACCACTTAGCGTCTGCACACGACATGTGCTCGGCAGACTTCAAGCGAAAGCCGACGTGGGTGTAGACCACGACCTGACTAACCGCACAAGTCTCTAGTCCAGGTTTATCGCCTATTCGGGTTCCATCCGCAAGGAAATCCGGCCGGGGTGTCCTGAACGGCCCCAGACGATGTGTGCAGGGTTCCTGAGACACCAAACGGGCGACTCGGTACACCATGCCACGGTGTATCTACCACATCATAGCCCACCCTAGGGACAGCGCTACGCACGGCCGCCAACACATAACCTACAAACACCAGAAACTAGTTGCAACTCCTGGACAGAGGACGAAAAGGGTCAGTAAGTCGAGCTGGGCATATTTCAGGGCCCAATGTGTGGTAGTAGCTGAATCTTAAATCACGCATACATATCTCAATTCTTATGGACGGCCTCAATGAAACAACCCACCATGTACTCCTACATGGCCTCTCATCGATACCTTTACCAAAACATGTTCAACACATCCCTCACATTACCAACATAATCACTTCACTCTAGCCCATCGCCCAAATGAACCAGACCTGACACAACTCTAAGCATAGCAGGCATAGCAAGGTAGGAAAACACATACATGGCTCAATCAACTCCTACACATGCTAGTGGGTGTCATCTAGTTACTGTGGCAATGACAGGTCATGCAGAGGATAATGGTTCAACTACCATAGCACACAGCAGTTTGAAACGTTGTTGTCCTAATGCAGTAAATGAGAGCAGATGCAAGAACATGGGATTGTATCGATATGATCAATGGGGCTGCTTGCCTGATGGAGTGGTAGTAGGGTACTGCCCTTCAGTTGGATACTCGGAGATATCCTCGGAGGCAGAACCTACCACGAAAGACACCACAGAATATAATCAACACATGGCAATATGCAACAATATGATGCATGCTATGACATGGCAAAATGAGGTGTCCTGCCTAATGCAATGTGAAACAAGTTGGAATGGGTCCATTTGAATCAAAGATTCAAATGGTAGCTTAAGTTCTTATGCATTATAAGTGTATTAGCTTGTTTCACCTAAACAACAAGGTTAAAGTGTTTTGTCATGCATGAAACCATTACAGATGGAAAGATTGAATTTTTCTAATCATTTTTCATATATAATTTGTTGGATTTGGAGCTATGGTTGATTTTCTATGATTTTTAGAAGTTTAGGCTATTTTCTGGAATTTCGTATATAAGAATAAATCCAGAAATTAAATAACTGCATCAGCACTGCGTCACTGTGACATCAGCGAGTCAAAGGCGCCAGCCCAGGTCAAACCTAACGACTGGGACCCACACGTCAGTGAAACAACTAATTAACAGGGTTAGGTTAACACTAACTAAACTATCAGTGACCTAAACTAACTAAAATTAGTTAGTGCTAACCCTAGGTTAATTAGAAAAGGGGGCCCCACTTGTCATAGACTCAGGGGGAGTTAACCTGGGCCCACCCAGTCAAAGTCAACGGGTCAAACCCGTCGGCGTTTAGCCGCCGGCGAGGCCAGCCGCGGCGGTGGAAGTGCATCTACGTATTCCGGCGACCAAATGGGCGGTGGAGAGCATCTATGCGTTGCTGGGAGCAAGCCGCGGCATTTGGTGGCACTGGTTGGGCTCGGGGTTGCCGAAAACATCATCGGCGACGAGCTGTGTGGCTGCCGGAGTCGGGTGAAGATGAACCCGAGGCTATGGGGCACGACGAGGCATGTGGGGTGGTGTGTTGGGCTCCTGGGGATGCGGTGAGCACGTTGGACACAGTGGTGTGGCCAGTGGGTGGCCGGAGCATCGTCGGCGACGAGCTCCGCGGCGGCAGGTGCTTGCTGGAGCGGTGGCTGGGCTGGGCCGGCAGGTGGGCCTACTAGGTGGCGTCAGGTAAGCCTCTGCTTTGCTTTGTTTTTTTCTTTTTCTATTTTTCTGTAAGTTTGTGGCTTTATTAAAATAGTTAGGCACTTACAAAAATCCTGAAAATAATCATAGGCTCTGTTTAGATTATTTCCAACAGCCCACACTTATTTCCAGAATTATTTGAGCATCTAAAATATTTTATAGCATTTAAATGCCCAAATGCAAATACTATATGAGTTAATCCAATGACCTTAAGATGTCCTAGAAAAATGTTCACCATTTTTGTCAAAGGTTTTAACCCAAAACAAAAAGGGTGGACTTTTTAGAAGGGCATTTCAGGTTCATTGAAAAAGATTTTAGTAAACCCTAGTTGGTTTAAGGGGGGTGCTGGGGGTTCTATCATCCCCATTTCATTTTTTGGGAAATTTAAACAGGATGCTATCACTCTAATGCATGGACTAGCTAGGGTGTGACAACTCACCCCCACTCAAAAGAATCTCGTCCTGAGATTTAGGATCTGTTGGGAAGAAGGTGGGGTACTCGAGTCAAAGATGATCCTCCCTTTCCCAAGTGGCTTCCTTTTCGGAATGGTGTGACCATTGAACCTTGAGAAACTTGATGTTATGGCGTCGAGTGGTACGCTCGGCTTGATCAAGGATACGAACGGGATATTCCCGATATGAGAGGTTATCTTGTAGATCAAGCGTTTCGTGGTCCACTCCACGGATAGGATCCGCGAAGCAACGCCTGAGTTGAGAAACGTGGAAGACATTGTGAACTCTGGAAAGATGCGGAGGTAGTTCTAATTGGTAGGCAACTTCTCCTTGGTTGGCAAGAATGCGAAAGGGTCCAATGTAACAAGGAGCCAATTTTCCTTTGATACCGAAACGATGGGTTCCCTTTAACGGAGTAACCCGAAGGTAAGCCTTCTCGCCGACTTCATAAGTCACGAGCTTATGTTTACAATCATATTGGATCTTTTGACGAGATTGGGCTGTTTTCAATTTCTCACGAATAACGCGAACCTGCTCTTCTGCTTCCCGAATCATATCCGGGCCAAAGAGTTGTCTTTCCCCGGTTTCTGACCAGTTAAGAGGCGTTCGACATTTTCGTCCATAGAGAACTTCGAAAGGAGCTTTGCCCAAGCTACCTTGATAACTATTGTTATAAGCAAACTCCACGAATGGAAGGCATTTCTCCCAATCCATTCTGAATGAGATGACAGAAGCTCGGAGCATATCTTCCAGAATTTGATTTACTCGCTCTACTTGACCACTTGATTGGGGGTGGAAGGCGGTGCTAAAAGAGAGACGAGTTCCCATAGTATTTTGGAAACTTTCCCAAAATCGAGAGGTGAAGAGATTCCCACGGTCTGAGTTAGTTTCCAATGGGACACCATGAAGAGACACTATTTGGGATATGTATAAATCAGCTAGCTGGCTAGCGGTGATACTCTCACGAACAGGTAGAAAGTGGGCCACCTTGGAAAGACGATCGATTACGACGAAGATGGCATTATTCCCTCTCTTGGTTCTTGGAAACCCAGTAATGAAATCCATACTGATTTTATCCCATTTCCACTCAGGAATAGTCAAAGGTTGAAGGGTGCCAGCAGGCCGTTGATGCTCTGCTTTAACACGACGACAGACGTCGCAACTAGCAATGTATTGAGCAATTTCTCCCTTCATCCTAGTCCACCAAAACCTCTGGCGTAGGTCTTGATACATTTTAGTACTACCAGGATGAATGGCGAGAGGGGATTCATGAGCTTCCTTAAGAATCAACTGGCGTAGATGTTGTTTCTTGGGAACCACCAAGCGGTTCTCAAAGAAAACAACACCTCGCTCATCCACGGAAAAACATTTAACAACTCCGCTAGCGATGTTTTCCTTAATCCGGGATATGCCCTTATCACGCTTCTGGGCAGCTATTATTTGATCTGTAAGGTTAGGCTTCGCCACCAGGGTGGATAGGAATCCTCGAGGAACAATGTGAAGATTAAGCTTACAAAATTCCTCGTGGAGAAGTGGTTGACTTTGTTGTAACATCAGGTTGTTACAATAAGATTTACGACTTAGCGCATCAGCCATGACATTGGCTTTCCCCGGGGTGTAAGTTATTCCTAAGTCATAATCCGAGATCAACTCGACCCAACTTCTTTGCGTGAGATTCAAATCTGGTTGGGTGAAGATATATTTCAAACTTTGGTGATCGGTGAAGATCTCGCAACGATTACCGAGAAGGTAATGTCGCCAAGTTTTAAGTGCATGGACTACAGCTACAAGCTCTAGATCATGTGTGGGATAGTTTTCCTCATGTGGGTGTGATTGCCGTGAAGCATAGGCAATTACCTGATGATCTTGCATGAGTATGCAACCTAGTCCTTGTCGCGAGGCGTCACAATAGATAATAAAGTCCTTGGAGAAATCTGGTGGTACCAGTACAGGAGCAGATGTCAGGCATCTTTTCAGTTCTGAAAGCTGAACTTGCACTGTGGGGTCCACTCGAACTTTTTATCTTTCTTCAGGAGTTCAGTTATAGGTTTAGCAACCTTGAAGAAATTCTCGACGAAGCGGCGGCAATAGCTCGCTAAGCCAAGGAAGCTCCGAACTTGCTTGACCGTCTCAGGTGGAGTCCAATCAAGGACGGCTTGAACTCGCTCGGGATTGACAGCAATACCCTTACCAGAGATTACATGGCCTAGATAGGTCACTTCTGGCAACCAAAATTCACACTTGGAGAATTTGGCATAAAGGCGATGCTCTCGAAGTTTCGTCAATACCAACCTTAGATGTTCGGCATGTTCCTCTTCATTCTTGGAGTAGATGAGTATGTCATCGAGGTATACTACGACGAATTTATCCAAATACTCCATGAAGACCGAGTTCATTAACCGAGATAAGGTGGATGGGACATTGGTTAAACCGAAGGACATAACGGTGTACTCGTATTGGCCATAACGAGTAACAAAGGCTATTTTGGGAATGTCCCTGTTTCTGATTTTGATTTGATGGTAGCCCAACCTCAAATCCATCTTGGAAAAGACTGAGGATCCAGCGAGCTGATCATACAGATCGTTGATCCTGGGGAGCGGATACTTGTTCTTGATAGTGACCAAGTTGACAGGTCGGTAATCTACAACCATCCGATCTATTCCATCCTTCTTCTTGACGAAGAGGACGGGGCAAGCCCAAGGAGAGGAACTAGGACGGATGAAACCCTTTTTCAAGGACTCATCGAGTTGGTTCTTAAGCTCGGCTAGTTCTAAGGGTGCCATCTTATAGGGTCTCCTAGAAATTGGAACGGTTCCTGGAACAAGGTCTATCACAAACTCGACATCCCTGTCAGGTGGAACACCTGGCAGTTCTTCTGGAAAGACATCCGGGAAGTCCCGGACTACCGGAATATCTTCAAGGTCTGGAAGGGGGTTGGCATTTAGGGAGTAAAGTTGGCGCTTGGCCACTCGAGTTAAGACATCGACTGTCTTGCCCGATGGGTGAGTAAGTTGAACGGTTCTAGCCGCGCAATCAATCTTAGGATAATGAGCTGACATCGAGTCCATACCCAAGATGATGTTTATGTCCGAGGACTTGAGAGCTATTAAGGATGCAAGGAAGACAAGTCTATCGACAAGAATTTCATTCCCATGGCTTACTCTAGAAGTTTGCCATTTGGAACCCGGAGTTTGAATTACCATAGAAGTGGGCATGTCACAGAATGTCGTGTTATGCAATCAAGCATAGTTCTCAGATATGAATGAATGAGATGCTCCAGCATCGAAAAGAACAGATGTCGGATGGAAATTAACAAGGAGCGTACCAAGGACGACGTTAGGATCCTCATGAGCCTCCTCAGCTGAGACATAGTTGACATGGCCACGTGCAGTGGTGGCTGGCTTGGCGTAGAAGGTCTTTCCCGCTGGCTTACCACGGCCAACGGACTTTCCAGACTGATTGGGGTTGTTGTTCTGGGGACACTCTCGACTATAGTGACCCAGCTCTCCACACTTGAAACATGTCACAACATTGGGGCGTGGAGCAGCATTAGCAGCGGGGCCACCATAGGGCTTAGACGGTGCAAACTGCTGGTTGGGGCGAGGCGCCTCAAAGGATGGCCTCGGAATGAACCTGGGTGGCAGTGCCGTGCTTGGAATCCACACCCGGCACTTCTGAGATCCAGAGCCGGATAAAGAACCAAAATCACGAGAGTGCTTGCGTGAAGCGTCATAGTCAGACTGGCCTGTCTCAGCACTGATGGCTTTATTGAACAACTTCTGAAAGGAGGTGCACTCGTGTAGACGAAGATCGCGGCGAAGCTCGGGGCTAAGTCCCTTGCGGAACCTTGCCTGCTTCTTAGCATCGGTGGATACCTCTTCAGGAGAATATCGTGCCAGATTCCCAAACTCACGACTATATGCATCCACAGTCAGTCTTCCTTGGGTGAAATTGCAGAACTCTTCCCTCTTGCGATCTATGAGACCTTCCGGGATGTGATGCTCACGGAAAGTGTTGGTGTCAAAACCGACGGATCTTGGGTAGGGGGTCCCGAACTGTGCGTCTAGGCCGGATGGTAACATGAGGCAAGGGACACGAAGTTTTACCCAGGTTCGGGCCCTCTCGATGGAGGTAAAACCCTATGTCCTGCTTGATTAATATTGATGATATGGGTAGTACAAGAGTAGATCTACCACGAGATCAGATAGGATAAACCCTAGAGGCTAGCCTATGGTATGATTGTTGTGTATGTTGTCCTACGGACTAAAACCCTCCAGTTTATATAGACACCGAAGAGGGTTAGGGTTACACAAAGTCGGTTACAATGGTAGGAGATCTACATATCCGTATCGCCGAGCTTGCCTTCCACGCGAAGGAAAGTCCCTTTCGGACACGGGACGAAGTCTTCAATCTTGTATCTTCATAGTCCAGGAGTCTGGCTGAAGGTATAGTTCGGCCATCCGGACACCCCCTAATCCAGGACTCCCTCAGTAGCCCCTGAACCAGGCTTCAATGACGACGAGTCTGGCGAGCAGATTGTCTTCGGCATTGCAAGGCGGGTTCCTCCTCCAAGTACTTCATAAAAGATTTTGAACACAAAGATAGTGTTTGGCTCTGCAAAATAAGTCTCCACATATCGCCATAGAGAGAATAATATTTACACAAATCTAATCTACTGACGTCTTCTGTAGTGTGACACACCACTGCCAAGCCTTTATCCGAGTCGTTTTATTATCCCACCTCAGTGCGTCATGCGAGGCGGTTTCCTTGGCACGTCTTGTCAAAGCAGAGATCGTGTCCCCTTATTCCGGGATTCTCATCAATACGGGCGTTGGTAACCCAACCGCTTCTAGGACTCCTAGATTATAGGCAAGTCTCTACGGACACGGAGAGGGCGCTTGATATCCACCCTCTTTATAAAGGGACAAGGCTTTTATTTTTCCCTCCTGTGCTCAATCGAATCCTTCCCCCACCTCACGCTCAAACGCCCAAAGTTCAGGTCTGGTGCTCCGAACCATCAGTCATGTCCGGATCTAGCCTTCAAGGCTGATGGGTGCCTTCCTCCGTTACGGAAGAAGACATCAAAAAGTTGAGGGGGGCAGATATCTGACCGCCGAGATTTTGCATCGGCTGCCTACCCGAGGGCAGGCCATCCCCTCCCCCGAACCCAACGAAATCATCATGTTCGTCTCTCACTTCCTCCGAGGTCTAGGCCTTGCTCTGGATCCTTTCGTCGGGGGCTTGATGTTTTATTATGGGCTATATTTCCATGATCTAGCTCCGGACTCCTTTCTTCACATCACGACATTTATTGTCGTGTGCGAGGCCTTCCTCCGGGTTACCCCTCACTTTGGCCTATGGCTCAAGACCTTTGAAGTAAAGACGAAGATGATCGAGGGGCAACATGTGGCGTGTGGAGGTGCCTTAATATGCAAGATGACGGGAGCTTCATGGCCCAATGGTTCCATTCCAGAGGTGTCTGAATTGTGGCAACAGGAGTGGTTCTACATCACAGCTCCTAGAAGTGCCAAGTGGGCGGCCGCCCCTGTTATCCGCCCGGGCCCTCCACCACAACTGATGTCATGGATTAGCAGAGGATTGAGATGGGGTCCAGCCAAGGACGTGCCTATACTGCAAAGCCGCATTCAAGATTTCTCCAATGGGGATTTTAGTTTGGTTGCAGTAACACAAGTTATGCTGGTTCGTCAAATCCAGCCTTGCAAACGCCGGCCCCTTCGCTTGTGGGAGTTCAATCCCGAGGGACCGCGTGCCATTCAAAATTTCCTCGGCCTGACGCACGAGAGACGTACAAGTCATTCTTCGGACCTCAGGTAGAGTGTCCGGAAATCACCGAGGACGTGGGCCTGAGCAATAACCGCGCCACCGAACAGGTAAGAAGTCTTCCGGCCGAATATACTGTCTTGTTGGGTAACGTAGTAATTTCAAAATTTTCCTACGCACACGCAAGATCATGGTGATGCATAGCAACGAGGGGGAGAGTGTTGTCTACGTACCAACGCAGACCGACTGCGGAAGCGATCACACAACGTAGAGGAAGTAGTCGTACGGCTTCTTCCCGATCCGAACGATCCAAGCACCGTTACTCCGGCACCTCTGAGTTCTTAGCACACGTTCAGCTCGATGACGATCCCCGGGCTCCGATCCAGCAAAGCGTCGAGGAAGAGTTCCGTCAGCACGACGGCGTGGTGACGATCTTGATGTACTACCGACGCAGGGCTTCGCCTAAGCACTGCAACGGTATGATCAAGGTGGAATTTGGTGGCAGGGGGCACCGCACACGGCTAAGGAACGATCTCAAGGATCAACTTGTGTGTCTAGAGGTGCCCCCTGCCCCCGTATATAAAGGATCTAAGGGGGAGGGGCTGGCCGGCCAAGGGGGGAGGCCCAGGAGAGTCCTACTCCCACTAGGAGTAGGATTCCCCCTCCAATCCTAGTCCAACTAGGATTCCTCAGAGGGGAAAAGGGGAGGAGGTTGCCGGCCACCCTTTCCTAGTCCTAATAGGACTAGGGGAAGGGGGATGCGCACAGCCCATCTAGGGCAGCCCCTTCTCTTTTCCACTAAGGCCCATTATGGCCCATATAGCTCCCGGGGGGTTCCGGTAACCCTCCCGGTATTCCGGTAAAATCCCGATTTCACCCGGAACACTTCCGATGTCCAAACATAGGCTTCCAATATATCAATCTTTACGTCTCGACTATTTCGAGACTCCTCGTCATGTCCGTGATCACATCCGAGACTCCGAACAACCTTCGGTACATAAAAATGTATAAACTCATAATAACTGTCATTGTAACGTTAAGCGTGCGGACCCTACGGTTCGAGAACAATGTAGACATGACCGAGACACGTCTCCAGTCAATAACCAATAGCGGGACCTGGATGCCCATATTGGCTCCTACATATTCTACGAAGATCTTTATCGGTCAGACCGCATAACAACATACGTTGTTCCCTTTGTCATCGGTATGTCACCTGCCCGAGATTCGATCGTCGGTATCCAATACCTAGTTCAATCTCGTTACCGGCAAGTCTCTTTACTCATTCCGTAATACATCATCCCGCAACTAACTCATTAGTTGCATTGCTTGCAAGGCTTAAGTGATGTGCATTACCGAGAGGGCCCAGAGATACCTCTCCGACGATCGGAGTGACAAATCCTAATCTCGAAATACGCCAACCCAACATCTACCATTGGAGACACCTGTAGTACTCCTTTACAATCACCTAGTTACGTTGTGACGTTTGGTAGTACCCAAAGTGTTCCTCCGGCAAACGGGAGTTGCATAATCTCATAGTCATAGGAACATGTATAAGTTATGGATAAAGCAATAGAAACATACTAAACGATCGGGTGTTAAGCTAATGGAATGGGTCATGTCAATCAGATCATTCAACTAATGATGTGACCTCGTTAATAAAATAACAACTTTTTGTCCATGGTTAGGAAACATAACCATCTTTGATTAACGAGCTAGTCAAGTAGAGGCATACTAGTGACACTCTGTTTGTCTATGTATTCACACATGTATTATGTTTCCGGTTAATACAATTCTAGCATGAATAATAAACATTTATCATGATATAAGGAAATAAATAATAACTTTATTATTGCCTCTAGGGCATATTTCCTTCATGTCTCCCACTTGCACTAGAGTCAATAATCTAGATTACACAGTAATGATTCTAACACCCATGGAGCCTTGGTGCTGATCATGTTTTACTGGAAAAGATGCTCCAGATCGTACCTTGCCCGGAGCCCTTGAAGGAAGATACCGCGGGGGACAATAAGGGCGGACGCGGGCCCCTAACGCTGCCCATCCTAATCGAGGGAGCGGGCGTCTCCATGAAGGAAGACGACCGAAAGAGGAAAAGGACCGCGCCCGGGGATTCGGAAGCCGAAGCTTCCAAACGGGAGAAGAAGTATTCCACCGAGGGTCCTACCTTGGGGGGTGCTGTTGCCGCACGAAGTCCGCGGGGGGATCGATACTCCCACGAGTCGTAAGTGACCCGAAATACTTTAATAGTACAGATATGCCATCTTTTTCTTCTGAGAAAATAACCACCGCATATATCTTTGCAGTTCGGGCCTTAGCCCCTCTCAAATGAGCTCGTCTTCGGGGGATCTTCTTCCGGAGATGATGGAGAGCGAAACGCCTCCTCCGGACTCCTCCGCTCCGGAAGCGGGCGACCCTGAAGTGCCGTCGCGGAGGGCCCCTCCGAGTCCGGCGAGGCCAGGAGATAATCCCGTTGACCCCCGAAGCTCCCAGTTTCTGGCTCCCGAAGAGAGCAGACAAAAGAGTCCGGCACCGTCTAGTGTGCGATCGGATATTCTGAGGGAGATGGTGGGGCGAGCGGCCAGCTCAGATGAACACCATGTGCTGATGAATACGGTGATGGAGAGAATCTCGTCCGACGAAAGCGGATTGCATAAAGCTTTTATGAGTCTACTGACAGGCTTTGAGGTACGTAAAATAATGTATGATAGTCCTGCACATGCCAGGTGTGCCCTGTGTAGATAGTAGCCCCTGAGACTCTGGTTGTCGTCGGGAACGACGACGATCAGAGGATCATAATCCCAGGTAGTAACCATACTGCCACTATGTGCATGTGGTGGAAGCTCAGGTGGCTAGCCGGACTAGCGAGTTTGCCCATTTAAAACGGCAGTTGGATGCGGCAGACGCCGACATCGAGCTTGTTAACAAAAGGCTTGACGAGGCACAGGGTAAGTGTCATTATCTGGTAAACGCCACGTAGTAAGAGCAGCATGATGCCAGTATCTTTAATATGTTGTGACTACAGATGGAGCTGCCACTGTTGAAGCCTTGCGGGCAGAACTTGCCCGAGCCAAGGAACAAGCAAGGTTGGGTAATGCGGCTGCTTTGAAGGCGGCCGAAGAGTTGCAAGCCGAGAAGGCTGCGCACGGCGAGAGCCGAGATAAGATGGCCAAGATGGCCATGGAATTAAAAGCCGCCGCCGACCGTTGCCGAGTTCTTGAAAAGGAAAACCAGGCGAAGGCATCGGACCTTGAGAAGGCTGCTGCGACGGGAAAAGACCTCCGCTCTGCTATGAGGGCAAAGAAGGAGGAGCTGCGGGAAGCCGGAGATATTGTAGTTGGGAAATGCTTTATGTTGCGGAGGAAGTTCGGAGACCCACGGTATGCCCCTCTGGATCGGTTGTGGAGTTTGGAGGATGTGTATATGGATTTGGCAGCGAGCGCTGCCGATGCGGCCAAGTACTTCCAGGGTCAGAGGACCGTGAAGTAGACCAGCTGTTTTGGAGACAATTCTGTTCTCCCGAGCATCCGCTTTCATTGACTGACCAATTAGCCGAATGGGCCGAACTAAATAGGTTGTCCGGACTTTCCATGAGGTCTGTTGTGGATCAACTATGGCCGGAAAGGTCAAAACCGAACAGCTATTTCAGCTTGGTGCAGCAGTTCCTTGACGTGGTGCCGTGCATTAATGCGATGAAGAGGTTGGCGTGTATAGAGGGCGCACGGATGGCCTTTGCCCATGTTAAAGCACACTGGGCGGAGATGGATGCTACCACTATTGCAGTGCGGGATTCGGCCATAGGTCGACGGGCTGCTGAGCACTACTTTGAAGAAGTTCTTGAGGGCGCTCGTTTGATAGAGGCCCAGTGCTCAAAAAATATTATGTTTGAGTGATATGTAATCTCATTGTAAGCGAAACACTATTATAGATTTTTATAAGGCTATTTTTATACTTTTGCCTGAAAGTAAGATGATGCCTCCTGGGCGGCCGTTTATGTATACATGTGTATAACCTGAAAGATTGCAGTCGTCGGCTTCGACCCCCACGCATATAATGCGAAGGTGCTTGCAAAAACACACGTTCACACTTAACCCAACGTCTTGGTCCTATTAAGGAGGTGATAGAGGAGCGAGCGAGGCAAACGGACTATAATGCTTTAGCACTTTCACTTAGGCATAGGAGTTTGACAGTGGGGCTACTAGATAGCCCTTGGTGGCTCCACACTCTCCCGATCCCGGGGTGCGTACATGCCTGGCCGGAAAACGGCCCGTCGTTAAGGCGGAGGAATTCTAACATTCCAACAGGTCATTGAGTGGTTGACCAGTCTCATGCTATATCATGACAATCAGTTTTCGGCTTTCTCTACTGAGGTGCTCGTCCGGATGAACCAGGGCACAATCGCAGTAGTTCTCCTGGTGCTACCTTAGCCGGTAAAGCGGAACGTAAGGCACCAAAACATAGGAGCTGGGAAAACCCAACATTTGACCAAAGACAATGATTCGGAGCTTATGCATATAGGGCCAAACTCGCGATGCCGAACACTCCCTAAGGTATTCGGTCTTTGTGGTATAAACCGGGACTAAGTAATGGCCTTTGTAAGAAGCCCCTTGTGTCCAGGTACATGCATTGTTCTGGCGTGGCCACATGCCAAGACGTCAGCATCCTTCTCAACGGTGGATGTGTATCAACAAGAGACAGTAAAAAGGTTTACGCATGGTCTTAATCTAAAAAGAATCCTTGGAGCGGGTCCCTGCTGCACGTCTGCGCCTGTGTCTCCGTTGTGCCGTATCCTGGACGGGTGTAGCACGATGATCGTCTGTAAAAGAGAGAATTTAGGTGAAAAAGGTTGTCGTGGAAAAAGATAGTTTTTTAAAGAAACCATGTATAATTCAAGATGAGAAGAAATTGCCACTTGTCTACGCGCGTTGAGCCCCTTGTATTGACAAAGAGGGGTGTGACTATTTATTTGGTATAAGTAGCGGCGCCAGACTTGATTAGTTGTGGCTGAGGTGTTGACGACCTATTGAATGCTTTCGCTAGTCCAGACACTTTTAGTGTGCGGCTGCCAAGGCAGCCTCACTCTCTTCTACACGCAGAGATCGCTTGATATTTCCGTGCACTGAAATGATGCCATGTGGACCGGGCATCTTGAGTGTGAGGGAGGCATAGTGTGGTATTGCATTAAAGCGAGCGAAAGCTTTGCGTCGGAGCAGTGCTTGGTATCCACTTTGAAACGGAGCGATGTGGAAGGTTAAATGCTCGCGGTGGAAGTTATCGGGGGAGCCGAATATAACTTGTAGTAGGAGGGAGCCCGTACAACGAGCCCCTCGGCCTGGCGTTACTCCTTTAAAGGTAGTATTGCTATGGCGAATTTGTGTTGGGTCTAACCCCATTCCGCAGATTGTATCCTGATATATTAGGTTTAGGCTGCTGCCGCCGTCCATCAAGACTTGTGTGAAGTGATATCCGCCAATTACTGGGTCTAATACCAGGGCAGCCCATCCTGCATGTCGGAAACTTGCTGAGTAATCGCGATGGTCGAAAGTGATCGGTTGAGACGACCAGTGGCAGGTCTTTGCGGTGACAGGCACTTGGGTATATTTTCTTGCGAGTGCCGCATTATTTTTTTCCCTTGATCACGTGTAACACGTTTACTGTTTTGACTTCTGGTGGAAATTTCTTTTCTTCCCCCGTGTCTTGCTTGGGAGGCTCGTCCTCGTCTTCACTTGGTGTATCCTCCCCCTTATGTACGGCATTGAGCTTGCCGGACTGCTTAAAGACCCAACATTCTCTGTGGGTATGATTAGCAGGTTTACCCGGGGTACTATGGATCTGACATACTTGGTCCAGAATTTTGTTGAGGCTGGACAGTTCGTCCCTGGTGCCTTTAGTGGGCGGCTTTTGACCTGGCCGAGAGCTTTTGAATCCGGCATTTACTGTCGTGCCCTTCGTGTTGTCTTCCTTATTCCGGTGTTTGTTATTGTTGTTGCGCCGTGATTTCCCGTTTCCATCTCTAACTTCAGATGTACTGGGGGCGCTGGTGCTGCATCTGGCTAGCCAGCTATCCTCACCCGCGCAAAAGCGCGTCATGAGGTTTGTTAATGCGGCCATCGTTCTCGGCTTATTTTGGCCGATGTGTCTGGCGAGCCATTCTTCATGGGTGCTAGCTTGAAAGCTGCCAAGGCTTCGGCGTCCGAACAATCGACAATCTGGTTCTTTTTAGTAAGAAACCTGTTCCAAAGCTTTCGGGCTGACTCTCCGGGCTGTTGAGTTATATGACTCAAATCGTCCGCATTCGGAGGTCGGACATAAGTCCCTTGAAAATTTGCCCGAAAGGCGTCTTCGAGCTCTTCCCAACTTCCGATGGAGCTTTCGGGGAGGCCTTTAAGCCAGTGACGAGCTGGCACTTTGAGCTTGAGGGGTATGTACTTGATGGCGTGGAGATCATCTCCTCGAGCCATATGGATATGAAGGATGTAGTCCTCAATCCAGACCCCCGGGTCTGTTGTTCCGTCGTATGTCTCTATGTTTACGGGTTTGAATCCCTCTAGAAATTCCTGGTCCAGCACCTCATCGGTAAAACATAGGGGGTGTGCGGCACCCTTGTAGCTGGGTGTACCGCGTTGTTCGGATGTTTGTTGTGCTGCATTGTATGCTGGGGCGCGCTTGCGTGGTCCATATATGGATCTTGTTGCACCGTCCTTTGGGTGCGAGCCCTCGCCTGGGTCGCGTGTTGTATTGTGAGTGGCGTTGTATGCCGCTCTGTGTTGATAGAGGGCCGTCTATCCGACCAGGTGGCTGCTTTGATATTTGGTTGTGGGGGGTCTTAGGCCTCCTCATCAAATTCAGGTAGCAGCTTCTGCTTTGGGTAGCTCTTGGAGGGGCGATTGTCGCCGTGCATCGCTGCTGTGTTGAGTATTTTATGCCATCTGATTTGGAGTGTGTCTTGTGCAGCCTTCAGCCTCTGCTTCTGCTTTTTCAGACTCCTTGAGGTGGCAACAAGCCTTTTACGGGCACTCTGCTGCTCCGGGTGCCTGTCCGGCGTTATGTCGTCCAGACCATTATCCTTGATAGAATTTGTTTGTTCGGTTTGATTATCCGGATTGCCGTTGTCCGGCAGCGGTTTGCCCTGCTCCAGTGCTGGGTCTGTGTGATCGCTATTTCTGTCGAGGCGGGATTTGGGGTGGCGCTTGCGTCGCCGCTTTGACTGCTTTTCGAGGGGACAAGCCTTTGGTGCGTCCTTCCGCTCCTTGTCGTCATCTTTTGGTGCGTACACCATGTATACGACATATGACGAGGTGGCGCTCCGGGGCCCAATAGGCGCTAGTTCTTTATTTTCTCCTTCATCGGCGTCCATACCATTGATGTCTTCGGAGTCAAAGTCGAGTATGTCGGTTAAATCATCGACAATGGCTACAAAGTGGGTGGTGGGTGGGCTTTGAATTTCTTCATCGTCCGTATCCCAACCTTGCTGACCGCAGTCCGGCCAGGGCTCTCCTGATAAAGAGAGACTTTAGTGATTTCATAATATTGCCGAAAGGCGAGTGCTGAAAGATGTCCGCGGCAGTAAATTCCATGATCGGCGCCCAATCGGATTCGATCGGCGGGAGCGTGTGGGGTTCAGAGTTCGGAGAGGAGTCCGGCTCCTTGGAGTCATGAGTCTCGCGGAGTGCGGGGCTGGTGTTCGACTCGATCGCCGTTGGGATCGCAACCCCCGAGGCGGTGTCCAACCACCCATCCTCGATCGGTGCAGTGGGCTCCGAATTAAGGGTCAAAGCCGATGCGGGTGCGGCCTCCAGGGCACTGTTTGGTGGTAGAGCTAAATCATGCTCGTCGTGACAGTGCGGCGCGCTCAGCAGTGGCTTGAATCCGTCGAAGATCAAGTCCCCATGGATGTCAGCCGTATAGTTTAAACTTCCAAATCTGTCCTGATGGCCAGGGGCATAGCTTTTGATCTGCTCCAGATGGCCAAGTGAATTGGCCCGCAGCATGAAGCCGTCGAAGACGAAGATCTGTCCGGGAAGGAAGGTCTCACCCTGGACTGCATCGCTATTGACGATCGTAGGAGCCATCTAGCCTGATGGCGACGACACAGAGGAACTCTCAATGAAAGCACCAATGTCGGTGTCAAAACTGGCGGATCTCGGGTAGGGGGTCCCGAACTGTGCGTCTAGGCTGAATGGTAACAGGAGGCTACGGACACGAAGTTTTACCCAGGTTCGGGCCCTCTTGATGGAGGCAAAACCCTACGTCCTTCTTGATTAATATTGATGATATGGGTAGTACAAGAGTAGATCTACCACGAGATCAGAGAGGCTAAACCCTAGAAGCTAGCCTATGGTATGATTGTTGTGTATGTTGTCCTACGAACTAAAACCCTTCGGTTTATATAGACACCGGAGAGGGTTAGGGTTACACAAAGTCGCTTACAATGGTAGGAGATCTACATATCCGTATCGCCAAGCTTGCCTTCCACGCCAAGGAAAGTCCCTTCCGGACATGGGACAAAGTCTTCAATTTTGTATCTTCATAGTCCAGGAGTCCGGCTAAAGGTATAGTCCAGCCATCCGGACACCCCCTAATCCAGGACTCCCTCGGAAAGCCTCACTGAATTCAGCCCAAGTAGTGATTTGGCCGACCGGGCGCATAGCCTCAAAGTTTTCCCAGCAAAGGCTAGCAGGGCTTTCGAGGTGATAGGCAGCATAGGTAACCTTATCAGCTTCGGCTACGTTGGCAAAACGTAGCTTGTGTCGGCGTTCTGGGAACGGGGGTCCCCAGACTTGCCTGCCTGCGGCCTGCGGCGTGGCTCAAAGGGGGGCCCAGCACGGCCCATCTTCATCAACACAGACCCAAGACCCTCGCGAGGGGCCAAGCCTCGCGGGGCGGACGACGCGGAGCTTCCTCAGGCATGCCTCACCAGGCTGGCTCGCGAGGAGGCGGAGAAACCAAGGCGGGGCACCTCACGAGGTGCCGGTGATGCAAGCCATGATGACCAAGGGCGCCAGGCGGGCGCCAGCCCGCGCAGTGTCCTCCTTTCCCCTTTGGTGCAAAGGGGGCAAGCGCAGCTGTGGGGTACCGAGGCATCAGGCAAAGGTTGACATTTCGGTGCAACAAGACCAAGACCAGGAGGACTGCAAGACGGAGGTCATCGTGGAGCCCAAGACGGCATCACCACCAGAGCTTTGTGCAGGCGAGGACCAACTTTAGTCAGGATAAGTGTACCAGATGTTCCCCTTCAAAATGGCCAATTGTTGGCGCCCGTCCCACTCTATATTTGGGAAGAGGCCCAGGGCCTTTGCATATAAACAGGACCAGCCACCCACAAGGCAGAAGGAGGAGAAGTTTGAGAGGAGAGGATCGAGGAGGTTCAAGATCAGAGAGGTTAGAGATAAGAGAGGTGGGAGATCGAGTATCGGGGATCAAATCGAAATCAGAGAGAGAGAAGGGTGACTGAACTCCTCCCAGCAGTTCATCGCCCCAGCCAAGAACAGACCCTCGCGAGGCTGTTCTTCCTTGTATTATTCATCATCATCATCAGCCCAAGAGGCAATCCACCACACCACACACTGGAGTAGGGTATTACACCACAACGGTGGCCCGAACTAGTATAAACCCTGTGTCTCTTGTGTTGTTCTTTCCATAGCTTAGTTCTTAGCGAGGCAGAGGGATGCAGGGTAGGTAGAAGGCGAAATCTCCGCGCGCACCCCAGTGTTCGAACCTCAAGGGTCTGCCGGAACCCGAAATCCGACATTTGGCGCACCAGGTAGGGGTGCGCCGGAATTCGTCTTCCACCACCCCGTTCTCCTCCGACCATCGCATCCATGTCTGACGCTCGTCGGGCCCGCGCTGAGCACCGGGCCGCTCTCGCCTCCCGCGTTGCCCAGACGGCTCCTGTCGGCGGGCGTCCTCGCCGTTCCCCGTCACCTGCCGTCAATGCCGCCACCAGCCCGGCAGGGGACGAGCAGCAAGCATCGTCTCAACATCCGTCCATGCGGCAAGACGGCCGCACCGCTACTCCCTCGCTCACCCCAGTTGGTTATTCGTCCCGCGCGCTCCGCGCACCCATGGAGGCTCGAGCTGCGCTCATCACGGCAAACGAGCTCCTGCGCTACCGTCCCGTCGACGACGTCTATGAAGAATGGCTCGACCGCGTCGCCAAGTTCGTCCGCGCCGCAGGGGGCTCTCCTGCGCTGTCCATTCCGCTGCACCGCACCCCGCCCCACGCGGGCGACGAGGCTCCGGCGGCGCCCCGGCCGCCTCCTCCTCAAGAAGGCGCCATGGCTCCAAGGCGCGTGGCCCCTGGGCGGAACCCACTCCGTCAGGTGCCAGCGCAGCAAGAGCAGAGCTGCCAAGAAGTCCCTCGCCCGCAAGAAGCTGCCCGGGCGCTCCCTGCTCCAGCACGTCGCGACCATGCTCCTGCTCCCGCAAGTCAAGACCCCGCGCTGCTCCCAGCTGCAGTGCGTGGGGACATACAAGACCAAGCTCTCCGTCACCCAAGGCCTCCCATGGCCATAGCAGGCTGCCGTGCCTTCACCACCAAGCTACACAGCGTCGCGTGGCCCGGCAAGTTCAAGCCAGACCTGCATCCTCATTACGACGGCACGGCCGACCCTGTGGAGTTCCTCCATCTCTATGAGCTGGGCATCGAATCTGCCAACAGAGACGAGAAGGTCATGGCGAACTGGTTTCCCATGGCGCTCAAGGATGGGGCCCGCACCTGGCTCCTGAACCTGGCTCCAGGCATGATCTCCTCCTTGGACGAGATGCGCACCCGCTTCGTCGCCAACTTCCAAGGTACTCGCGACCGGCCACCTGCCGTGAGCGACATGCGCCGCGTCAAGCAACAACCCGGGGAGACCCTGCAGAAGTACATCCAGCACTTCAACAACGCACACGTCAAGATTCCCAAGGTGACTGAGGAGGCCATCATCTCAGCCTTCTCCGACGGCGTGCGTGATGTCAAGATGAAGGAGGAGCTGGCGATGCATGAAGACCTGTGCACTTCCTTGGAGCTGTTCAACTTGGTAACCAAGTGCGCCAGGGCTGAGAAGGGCGTCTCTCCCTCCTCGAGCTGCCTACCGCAGACCTAGAAGAGAAGAAGCCCAAGGCCAAGGATGTGAAGCGCAAGAGGGATGCCGTGCTCACGGCAGAACCAGACACCAAGCGGGGCAGGGATCAGCCCGAACCTTCCAAGGGCAGTCAGAACTATGTGTACCACAACCTCCACACCCACAACACCAACGAATGCCAAGAGCTCCGAGCCGTGCGAGAAGGAAGAATCGACCGTCACCCCGACCACGGTGACTGGGGCTACGGTCGAGGAGGAGGAAGGAACGCAAGACGCTGGGAAGACCGTGGCCCGCGCCAAGGGTGGCACGATCAACCTCATGAGGATCGCTGGCAAGACCCGCCTCGCGAGGGAGACTGGAGGGATCAGCCTCGCGAGGATCGCCCGCAAGGCAACACAGGCCTCCCTCCGCTGCCGCCGCAGCCAAGGAGAAACGAGGACCGCCACTAGGACGAGGGAGCTGGGGGCTTCCAGGAGCCGTGCGCGACCGCCTGCATCCTGGGCGGGGCTCAAGCCCCAGCCTCTCAACGCATCTTCAAGCAGTTCGCCTGTGAAGTGAATGCAGTCCTCCCCAAGCTTGAAGCCACGCGCCCTCTCAGGTGGTCGGTGTGCGCCACCATGTTCAGCTCAGCAGATCAGCTCAAGTGTGCGGCTACAGCCGGAGTCCTCCCGATGCTTTGTTCCCCAATCATCAGCAACGTGGTGGTCACCAGGACCCTCATTGATGGCGGGGCAGGGCTCAATGTCCTGTCCGTGGAAACATTCAACAATCTCCAGGTGCCCTACAGCCAGCTTCAGCCAACCAAGCCTTTCTCCGGAGTCACCGACGGCTCCACGGTCCCGATTGGGCAGGTCCGCCTCCCTGTTACCTTTGGGGCACGCGACAACTACCGCACCGAGCTCATCGACTTCGACGTCGCTCACATTCGCCTGCCGTACAACGCCATCCTTGGGTACCCCGCACTGGCCAAGTTCATGGCCGTAACTCACCACGGCTACAACGTCCTCAAGATGCCAGGAAGTGGTGGAGTCATCACGGTGCCCTGTGAAGAGAAGGACGCGGTGTGTTCCCTGGAGCGAGCCTTTCAGCCGCGTCACTCGAAGATCCGGATCGCGGAAGCAGGAGGCTTCCCGAGACCGCCCCCAAGAAGAAGAAGAAGACATTGTCCCGCCCGGCCCCTCAGGAGGCAGGCCCCTCTAGGCCCGCGCCTGCCCAGGGGGAACCTCCTTCCATCGCATAGGAAAGCGCGCCTGACGCCCTCCTCAGGCAGGGCTCGGGGGCTCTCCCCTGGAGGGCCAAAGACCTGGCTAGGGTCATGACGGAGGCGCTTGGGCACCACATGGAGGCGTGTTTCGAAGCACGTTTCCCTCAAGAAGGAGTAAGGCAAGGAGAGCCAGACTCTCATGAGTTCGTCAGCAAGGCCATTCAGGAGCTACATGAGTCAAGAGTCATGAAGGGCGGCCGCCGCCTACCAGCAGTGGCTCCCCATCCAGGCGAGGATGGTGGGCTGCGCGTCTGCATCGACATACCAGGGCTCAATCGAGTCGCCTCTCTGGAGCGTCTCTGGCCCTTGCGAGTGGGGCGCTGCGGGGGTCCACCCCACAGCTACGTTCGCATGCCTTACGGCTTGCCGAACGCGGCTGCCATGTACCAGCGCCTCATGAGGGGCATCATGGAATCACAAGAGGCCAGGCATCCCGCAGCCCTGGCGGAGATGGAGATGGTCCGCGAGGAGCCACCAGCACCTCCGAAGCCTCCCGAGGACCCTAGGCCTGGGGGCTCATAAGGATCGGCTTCCGCAGCCCACCGAGTCTGCTACACCAACAGTCCTTTGTCCTCATCATCATTAGGTGACATCTTTCAAGTTTCATTTCCAGCTGGGAGCGCCCCCCCAGGGCTGCATTATTCCCAGGCCGCGTGGGTCCGTCCCTGCGGCATGTATCCCTTTTATTTCATGTTGTTAGCTTACTTTGTTGGGGGCGCCCCTCGGGCTGCATCATCCCCAAGTCGCTTGGGCCAGACCCAGCGGCATGTATCCCTTTTGCATTTATTTCCGGTTATGTGTTCGACCCACCATGCTTGATTATTTGATGTCGGTCCATGGCACCTCTTCTTCTCCATGCCGACCACTTGCACGTTAAAGGGGGGGGGTACCTGAGCATCGCGACTCAGGGCTCTTACTGGCTCTCCAGCCCTCACCCTCTGGCCTTGTCCACGGCCTCGCGACCTGGCATACCAGCGACGGCTGAGACTAGCTCGGGGGCCGGGACCCGAGGACGTAGAGTGCCAGCATCTAACCAAATTTGCAGGGACACATCACAAGATAAGGCCCAGTGCCAGGCGCAACCCGCCAAGAGGTAGGGCCCCGTGAGTCCCGCGGTGGCTCACGGGTGCCCAGATACACCTCGCCAAGCCCTACCGTGCCAGCCACGTGTCAGGGCGGGGCTGTACATGCCCCGGGGGGCTCCTCCCGGAGGGGGCCCCCCTCCCACGTACCAGTGGAAGCACCATGCTCCGCGCTGGCTGACGACACTGCCGAGGAGCGGCTATGCCCGTACACATACGGAAGTGCTATGCTCCGCGCTGGTGATAAACAACTGAGGGTGGCCCCCGGGCCGCATCAACCTGAGGGAGCCCAGAGCTCAGTGTCTAGCCTCATCGTAACGCCTCCCCTTGGGAGTGCTGCGCGAGGGGGCTGGGCATGGGGGCTGCGCATGGGTCATGCCCAGACGCACGCCACGCAGCCAGGCCCCCCCGGGCCTGGTTCGTTGCGCGTCTCTGCTCGAGCGGAGCCAAGGTACGAAGGCCATTTGAGCGTCAAGGGGGAGTCCTGAGCATCGCGACTCAGGAGCCTAACTGGTCACGTAGCCCCTCACCCCTTAGTTCCGAAAGGCTAACGGCGGTTGAGGTATGCGCGCGGCCGGGCTCTGTAGACGTAGAATGGTAGATCCACCCACACCGTACCTCCCTACTTGCTGTTCGTGCACCAAGGGTAACTCCTGAGCATCGCGACTCAGGAGCCTAACCTGTCACGTAGCCCCTCACTCCTTGGTCCCGTCCTGGTTTCCGGTCAGGACTAACGCTGGGTGAGGTATGCGCGGGGCCGGGCTCTGCCGGCATAGAACATAAGCAAGTAGGAAGGAAAAGCGCAAATTTCAAGGAATTCAAAAGCAAATATTACAGTCCACACTATTATCTCAATGCCAAACGAAAGTTTAAACGCCTCCCCGAGGCATGATACATGTGCAGGAATTAAAGGCAGGACAGGAGCCACAACGGAGTCACTTGTTGGCAGTGGAGCAGCGCGGAGTGGGTTCGCCTCATGGAGCAGTGGGCTCGGCAGCGCCTTGCTTCGGCTTGGTGCTGAAGGCCTGGAACTTCCCTAACAGAGCCTCCGCACGACCCTTCACGGCCTCGGCAGCGGCAGCGGCACGCTCGCCGCTTACTGGCTCCAGCAGGCTGTCGAGGTCGATGCCGGGATCGCGAAGGTAGATGTGGGTGAGGACCCGCGTCAGCGCTGCAGAAGACAGGACACGCGCCTCGGCCTCGGCCGTGGGGCCAAGGCCAAGGGCGACATCTTCAAGAGCACAAACCAGGAAGGGAAGCAGCTTGGCGGGGCCGTCCTCGGTGCCAGCCAGCGGGCTCTCTAGCCGCTGTCGTAAAGCGCCCTCAACAAGGAGCGAGCCTTCGCCTCCATCTCCGTGAAGGCCACGCGGTCCTCGACAAGAACTATGGCCTTGTCGTCTAGCTCGGCCTTCCTCGCCCCCAACTCCTGCTCCAGCACGCCTAGGCGGTCGCGGCGCTTCCTGAGCTTGACCTCCCTCTCCTTGACGGCCGCCTCGTGAGCCTTCACGCCTTCTTCCTGCTCTTGGCGAAGGCGGACCTCTTTCGCGAGCTGGTCCCGCAGGCCTTGCAGCTCGTCCTCCAGCGCCTTGCAGCGACCACAGACGTCGACCACCTCCCCCAGGGCTGCATCACGAGCAGCCTTCGCCTCAAGGACGGCCTGCTTCTCCTCATCGCAAGTTGTCGAGGCCTGGACCAGCGCCGCCCGAATCGAAGCGTCGGAGTGAATCCATCCTGAAGCCAGCTCCAAACGCCCGGCCACGAAGCGAGGGTCGGCGCCAAGAAGATCCTGCCGCAGCCGGTCCAGCTCAGTAGCAGCATGATCCAGAACGGAAGGAGGAGTCGGAGAGACAGCAGTAGGTGGAGTAGAAGGAAAGGCGGCAGCGCGGCCACATCATCCTGAGGCGGAGTCTGCTGTGCCCCAACGGCTGTAGTGGCGGCAGCAGGTAAACGCACCTCGGGAGTCACTTGGGCCATGGGGGTTGAGCTCACCCCAGCCGGCTCAGCCAGGCCTCGCGAGGATGACTAGGCAGGAGAAGCCCGTGCGTCGCGGTCACCCTCCTTCGCGGGCAGAGGCGCTACCACGGATGGAACCTCAGGAGCTCCCTTCGGCTTCTTTGCTGCGGGCGCCAGCCTATCCAAGAGATGCGGACGTCAAGCCTCAGAAGCAGAACAAGAAATAAATACAAGAATCAAGCACTTACGGGTCGTCGCCAGTGAGCTCAAGCATCCTCCGGCCCAATTTGAAGCCCAAAAGCCGGCTAGAAGGGTCAACCTCGGGAAGCTTGGAAGTGGAAGGTGCGTCTGCGGTCCGCCTCGGGGCCGGGGCAGACCCGCGGGAGATCAGCCCGGTCCTGTCCTTCTTCAGGATCAGGGGCAAGCTCCCGCCGTCCCACTCGTCATCATCCTCGTTGTCATCGCCCGGATAGAGGTGGAGAACGCGGGACCTGCGCCGGGGGAGGGGAGCGCTCGACTCTCCGTCAGTCGCCTCGGAGTCAGGCCCCTTTTCCCGCTCCCCTCCTTCCTCCTCTTCGCTGGAGTCATCGGAGGGCACATCCACCGGTTCCTCGGGAGTTTCCATGGGCACGGGCCCATCCCCGTTGAAGACGGGCATGGACAACACTACCTGCTCCCAGTCGTCGCGGAGGAACAAGGGCGTAGGAGCGCCCTCCAACCTCGCCACATCGCCCTCGACCAGAGATTGGAGGACCGCAGCCAGATCTCCGTCGGCCAATGCCGCGGGGCTCGGATGGGGCCTCCACATCGGAAGTGAGTACTGCCGAAGCAGAGCCAGCTGGTGCTCCAGGAATTCCCTCAGCAGCGACGCGCCGATCAGCTTCGCCGCCGCCATGTTGGCCGGCCTCAGATCCGCGTCCATCTTCTCCAACACCAGCTTCGCGCGGGGGTCCGCGAGCTCTGCTCGACCCCAATTGCTGGAGCTCGTGGGTTGCTCCGTGGGCAAGATCAGCCGAGGGTGGATGCGCCCAGCATCCGCCAAGATCCACTTGCTCATGAAGCCCTCAATCCTTTTCCCGGGGTTCGAAATGGCAATGGCGCCACCATACGCGATGAAGCTAGCGAATGCGGAAGCAGGACCGCGAGAGGTCCGGAGGTAGAAGTAGTGGCGCAGCAAGGCCACTGAGGGCTGCACCCCTACGTGAGCCTCGCAGTAATAGGCTAAGATTGCCAGGAGAAGGACGGAGTTGGGGTGGAGATGCAGAGCCTGTAGCTTATAATGGCGGAGGATAGAGAAGAAGAACTCGGAGAAGGGAGGCACCAGGCCAGCAGCAATGGCGCTTACGAAGAACGGATAGAAGGTGCTCCCTTGACCCTCAGGGGTGGCGGAGCCGGCCTTGAACACCTTCGCCCCGTCGATGCCCCGCGCCGCCGCCATCCGGCGCAACCAGGCGAGGCTCGCCTCCGACACGTTCGGTGAGTCCAGGGCAGACGAGTACCAAGCTATGGCCGGGGACTGACGAGGCGCCATGGCTTCCTAGGTCATGAGGTCAGAGTGGATCTGGAAATTTTGGAGGAAGGAAGGAGAGGTGCAAGAAAGGGGATCTGAGCAGCAACCGGAGAAAGCAAAAAGCAAAGCCTAGGCGAATGCCGCTCCTTTATCAACTCGCGCGGTTGCTAAGGCGCTCACGTCCAATCAACCGGCACGCGGCGCCCAAGGCCGCAGGCTATTAGGGCCCGCGGCGCTTCGCTCTTGCCCTTCCGCCTCCCTGCACGGCCAAGTCCGGGCGCACCTTGGGCCCGGGGGCTACTGTCGGCGTTCTGGGAACGGGGGTCCCCAGACTTGCCTGCCTACGGCCTGTGGCGTGGCTCAAAGGGGGGCCCAGCAGGGCCCATCTTCATCAACACAGACCCAAGACCCTCGCGAGGGGCCAAGGCTCGTGGGGCAGACGAAGCGGAGCTTCCTCAGGCACGGCCTCACCAGGCTGGCTCGCGAGGAGGCGGAGAAACCAAGGCAGGGCACCTCACGAGGTGCCCGTGACGCAAGCCATGACGACCAAGGGCGCCAGGCGGGCGCCAGCCCGCGCAGTGTCCTCCTTTCCCCTTTGGTGCAAAGGGGGCAAGCGCAGCCGCGGGGTACCGAGGCATCATGCAAAGGTTGCCATTTTGGTGCAACAAGACCAAGACCAGGAGGACTGCAAGACAGAGGCCATCGTGGAGCCCAAGACGGCGTCACCACCAGAGCTTTGTGCAGGCGAGGACCAACTTTAGTCAGGATAAGTGTACCAGATGTTCCCCTTGAAAATGGCCAATTGTTGGCGCCCTTCCCGCTCAATATTTGGGAAGAGGCCCAGGGCCTTCGCATATAAATAGGACCAGCCACCCATAGGGCAGAAGGAGGAGAAGTTCAAGAGGACAGGATCGAGGAGGTTCAAGATCAGAGAGGTTAGATATAAGAGAGGTGGGAGATCAAGTATCGGGGATCAGATCGAAATAAGAGAGAGAGAAGGATGACTGAACTCGTCCCAGCAGTTCATCGCCCCAGCCAAGAGCAGACCCTCGCGAGGCTGTTCTTCCTTGAATTGTTCATCATCATTAGCGTAAGAGGCAATCCACCGCACCACACACTAGAGTAGGGTATTACACCACAACGGTGGCCCGAACCAGTATAAACTCTGTGTCTCTTGTGTTGTTCTTTCCATAGCTTAGATCTTAGCGAGGCAGAGGGGTGCAGGGTAGGTAGAAGGCGAAATCTCCGCGCGCACCCCAGTGTTCGAACCTCAAGGGTCTGCCGGAACCCGAAATCCGATAGCTTGTGTGTGATGCTGCGGAGCCAGTCATCCGCGTCGAGGGGCTCGACGGAATGATTAAATTTTGGTGGGTACAACTTGGTGAAGTTATTGATTGACACCAAGTCATTTCGCTGATGGCGTGCAGTGTTCTGCTCAATCCGCTCTAGCAAGCGGTTAGTCTCACATTTGTTTCTTTCCGCCTCCAGCATAACTTCGGCCAGAGAAGGCGGGTTAGGCAGATTTTCACCCCTACCTGCACTGGCTTCTCCCTACTCCGGGGCAGCAGGGTTGCTGCGGGTGTTGACCATCCTAGGAAAAACAAGACAACGGTTTAGACAAGGATGGCACAAACTTAGCAAGGAAGTGCAGAATATAATGGATAACATGGAATGCTAAGATGTTCATTGCACGACATGGTAATATAGAAACTGCCATATATATATATACCATTGGTCATACACACCGTACATAGTTTAGTACTACCCCAGGCTAGAGTACAACTACGGTGAAAGACATTACATCTCATCGGAGGCATTCCAAGCTCCTATACATTATTTTTCTACACCTCCGGAGCGTGATACACACCAAGTCGTATCCCATGGTCACGCAGGACTATGGAGAACACAACTATTACAGTACTAGTGAAACTACTACTAGCTCATACGGCTCCGTGGTAATCCTCATAAATGTCACCACCAAAGCCTGGAAGTGGAACATGATCATCTGGGAACAGACGGTCCTGCGGAGCCTGCGGACCATAGGGACTCGGATGTGGCCTTGGTCCCACAGGCGGTGGCAGACGGGGACCACGAGGAGGAGTGATGCCTCCTACATCACGCCACTCCACAAAATCTGGCAATCCAGACCGCACAGGGTACAGGTCCCTCAGGTCCATGTATCCTGCCTGTACCGCATGTGCAAACCGAGTCAAAGTGGCCCAGTGATCAGCATGAGAGTTGAAAAGCTCCATACGCAAGGCCCGATTTTCGTGGTCCTTATCCTCGAGCATCTAGGCAGTGGTGCAGAGTAGTGACTCCTCATGTGTAGAGTCATAGTACAAAGCCTGATAGTACCCCTTTGCTCCAGGAAGTGAGGCTGGCATGTAACGGAAATCGGTGTTCTGAAGCAAGGCAATCCTGACTCGAATGATAGTCATCATTGAGTAAGCTGCATCCTGCACAGACATCTCAATAGTGACCCCAAGTCCATATGAACACTGAAGGGGTTCAGTGGCTCCAGGATAAGAGGGATATATCCTGACAGTACAAAGGTACTGGCTCTGGTTGAAGTCTCTGAACTGCTCCTCGATGGTATATTCCGGATACCACCGATAGCCTGACTCAACCATCACTCGAACCAACTTGGCCGTGTGGCCGGGCACATCGAGGCACCGGGTCAGACGAACCACTTGGTTCTGGGAATGGGGGGCCATCTGAAAGCACAGAATAATGCAAAGGCATTAGAATTTTCTAGGGGAAATCGGACATCATAACGGATGTAAATGCTCAGAAAAAGATTTGAGACATCCACAACAGTTTGCAATACCACTCAACAACATCATATCAAGGTTCTGATTCAACTGGCAACATACTAAGAGTAGTAGAAACTGTACTGAGGCTTGTAACAACAATCCTATAAGCTACTACGGATTAGTAACACATGAACCTGATAGAAGGAGAGAGCCTAGTCCTTAACCCACGTAGAATGAGAAGATAATAACTCAGATCAGAGGGCATAAGGTAAAGGAGTAAAAGAGCCTTACGTTCCCTCCCACAATCAATTCCCCTACATATAAGTAAAGGATTTCTAGACTCGACATCGACCAGTTTGGCTCAACGAACCTACATGCAGTCCGGCTCTGATGCCAACGCTGTCAGGACCCCGATTCCAAGTCACATCGATCTAGCCGGTAACACCTCATATCACATTGCGGCCTCATGCACGGTATCCCCATGGGTGTCGCCTTACCATGGCCCAGGACCGTTTGCGCCTTTTGGCTCACGTATATGATAGTGTCGCTAGCATCCATATGACAGAGAACCCGGGCCGACATGGCTAGTCGTGAACCCAAAGTGGCACGGACCTATGGAGACAGGCATACATGAAACACATCGAGCATGTCGGTCAACAGCGTGTGAATCCGGGCTGTAGCACTGGGCTAACAGGACTTCGGGGAACCCGGGCTGTAGTAAGCTAGGCAGGACTCCGGATGTCACTACGTGACATTCCCCGAAGGGACAGACATAGGAACAAAGTGAAACACATGCCGGCCAGTCAGGCGTCCTGAGCAGTAGTGCTGGGCTAGCAGGACTCCGGTGAACCGGACTGTAGTGGACTACTATGGCTCGAGGAGCACTAGACTACATTTCCCCATAAGAGAGGCTGCCAAGGATAAACAACTAGATTGTCGAATCCCACACATACCAAGCATTTCAATCATACACACAATATGCTCGATATCTGCAAATACAACATGGCATCACAACAAAACTCTACAACTCAAGTACTTTATTTAAAGGCTCCGGAGAGCCATACATAACATGTTCATACAGGTAGGGGTCACATGTCCCGACACTCAAGTCATACAAGCATACAAGCACATGCGGAAGAAAATAGTCTGAGTACAAACACTAGAAATAAAGAAGGCTTGTCGAAGCCTGTCTATCTATATAAGGCCCTCGATGGCCAGGATCACCACCTGGGTGGCAAGTTACTCATCGACGTCGAGGTCTACATAAAACCCATCGGAGGGGGCGGTATTTTCGTCTGAAAATAATAATTAAAACAAACATGAATACAAAGGTACTTAGCAAGTCTTACAACAGAACCTACTATACATGCTCATTCTCAAGAAGGTGGTGGAGTTATTGCAGCAAGCCAGCTTTGACTCTTGGCTAAGCTATCCTACGAGACACCACTACTAAAATAGTTTTTGCACACGAGTCCACTAATCACCAACACAATACTCCACCGGGGATCCTCCCTCGTCATCCTACAAGAGAGCCATCCTCGGTACTCACACTTATCTTGAGTCTTTTAGTAGTAACCATTAACTTGTCTATGAACTGTATAGGCAACCAAGTAGTCCTTTACCGCGGACGCGGCTATTCGAATAGTTTTATACCCTGAAGGGGTGTACTTTGTCACACATGTTTCCACCACTTAGCGTCTGCACATGACATGTGCTTGGCAGACTTCAAGCGAAAGCCGACGTGGGTGTAGACCACGACCTGACTAACCACACAAGTCTCTAGTCCAGGTTTATCGCCTATTCGGGTTCCATCCGCAAGGAAATCCGGCCGGGGTGTCCTCAATGGTCCCAAATGATGTGTGCAGGGTTCCTGAGACACCAAACGGGCGACTCAGTACACCGTGCCATGGTGTATCTACCGCATCATAGCCCACCCCTAGGGTCAGCGCTACACACGTCCGCCAACACATAACCTACAAACACCAGATACTAGTTGCAACTCCTGGACAGAGGACGAGAGGGGTCAGTAAGTCAAGCAAGGTCATATTTCAGGGCCCAATGTGTGGTAGTAGCTGAATCTTAAATCACGCATACAGATCTCAGTTCTTATGGACGGCCTCAATGAAACAACCCACCATGTACTCCTACATGGCCTCTCATCGATACCTTTACCAAAACATGTTCAACACATCCCTCACATTACCGACATAATCATTTCACTCTTGCCCATCGCCCAGATGAACCAGACCTGACACAACTCTAAGCATAGCAGGCATAGCAAGGTAGGAAAACACATACATGGCTCAATCAACTCCTACACATGCTAGTGGGTTTCATCTAGTTACCGTGGCAATGACAGGTCTTGCAGAGGATAAGGGTTCAACTACTGTAGCACACATCAATTTGAAACATTGTTGTCCTAATGCAGTAAATGAGAGCAGAGGCGAGAACATGGGATTGTATCGATATGATCAATGGGGCTGCTTGCCTGATGGAGTGCTCGTAGGGTACTGCCCTTCAGTTGGATACTCGGAGATATCCTCGGAGGCAGAACCTACCGCGAAGGACACCACAGAATATAATCAACACATGGCAATATGCAACAGTATGATGCATGCGATGACATGGCAAAATGAGGTGTGCTGCCTAATGCAATGTGAAACAAGTTGGAATGGGTCCATTTGAATCAAAGATTCAAATGGAGCTTAAGTTCTTATGCATTATAAGTGTATTAGCTTGTTTCACCTAAACAGCAAGGTTAAAGTGTTTTGTCATGCATGAAACCATTACAGATGGAAAGATTGATTTTTTTGATAACTTTTCATATATAATTTGTTGGATTTGGGGCTATGGTTGATTTTCTATGATTTTTAGAAGTTTAGGCTATTTTATGGAATTTCCTATATAAGAATAAACCCAGAAATTAAATATCGGTCTCAGCACTGCGTCATTGTGACGTCAGCGAGTCAAAGGCGCCAGCCCAGGTCAAACCTGACGGCTGGGACCCACACGTCAGTGAAACAACTAATTAACAGGGTTAGGTTAACACTAACTAAACTATTAGTGGGGACTGGCCCCGCATGTCAGTGACCTAAACTAACTAATATTAGTTAGTGCTAACCCTAGGTTAATTAGCAGAGGGGGCCCCCACTTGTCATAGACTCAGGGGGAGTCAACCTGGTCCCACCCAGTCAAAGTCAGCGGGTCAAACCCGCCGGCATTTAGCCGCCGGCTTGGTGCTCGGGGTGCGTGGTGCGGTGCACACGGGGCGGGAGGGAGTTAGTGGAGAGGGGGAGGACGGAGCTGGGCTCATGGTGATTGCAGCAAGCGTTGAAGCGGGCTCGGGGAAGGCCGGAGCTAAGGGGGCGACGATGGCAATGTCGGTAGCCGGAGTTGGGGGAGACGGGGTCAGCGGCGACTCCAGAGCGGGCGAGCGCTCGGGGCTCGGCCTGCTCGTTGTAGTCAACGACGGCGGAGTTCATGGACACGGTGACGCGGCACGGGGACGACGGCGGACGCGGTTAGCACGGTGGCACGGACGCGGCAGCGTCGGCCATGGTGCGGGAGAGCGAGGGAGAGGAGCTGGGGAGAGAGAGGCGTGTCTGCGAGCTCGGGGGAGAGTGTGTGACCGAACCAGGGCAGCAGCACTGCGAGGGGAGGAAGCTGGGCGTGCGGGCAGCTGCGTGGCGCGCGCAGGCACCGGCGTCAAGCACCTGCCTGCCTGCCTGGCCAAGCCAAGCAGCTCGCTGGAGCGGTGGCTGGGCTGGGCCGGCAGGTGGGCCTGCTAGGTGGCGTCAAGTAAGCCTCTGCTTTGCTTTGTTTTTTTCTTTTTCTATTTTTCTGTCAGTTTGTGGCTTTATTAAAAATAGTTAGGCACTTACAAAAATCCTGAAAATAATCATAGGCTCTGTTTAGATTATTTACAAAAGCCCACACTTATTTCCAGAATTATTTGAGCATTTAAAATATTTTATAGCATTTAAATGCCCAAAAGCAAATACTATATGAGTTAATCCAATGACCATAAGATGTCCTAGAAAAATGTTCACCATTTTTGTCAAAGGTTTTAACCCAAAAAAAAGGGTGGACTTTTTAGAAGGGCATTTCAGGTTCATTGAAAAAGATTTTAGTAAACCCTAGTTGTTTAAGGGGGGTGCTGGGGGTTCTATCATCCCCATTTCATTTTCTGGGAAATTTAAACAGGATGCTATTACTCCAATGCATGAACTAGCTAGGGTGTGACAGTCTTGTATTATTTGAGTCTTTATTTTTTAGTTTACCACAATCATCTTTGCTGTACACACCTTTTGAGAGAGACACACATGATTAGGAAATTGTTAGAATACTCTATGTGCTTCACTTATATCTTTTGAGTTATATAGTTTTGCTCTAGTTCTTCACTTATCTCTTTTAGAGCACGGTGGTGGATTTTTTTATAGAAACTATTTGATCTCTCATGCTTCACTTAGATTACTTTGAGAGTCTTAAATAGCTTGGTAATTTGCTTAAATAATCCTAGTATGCTAGGCATTCAAGATTAATAATAAAATTCTCTTATGAGTGTGTTGAATACTATGAGAAGTTTGATACTTGATAATTGTTTTGAGATATGGAGATGGTAATATTAGAGTCATGCTAGTTGAGTAGTTGTGAATTTGAGAAATACTTGTGTTAAAGTTTGTGATTCCCGTAGCATGCACGTATGGTGAACCGTTATGTGATGAAGGCGGAGCATGATTTATTTATTTATTCTCTTCCTTAGGAGTGGCAGTCGGGGACGAGTGATGGTCTTTTCCTACCAATCTATCCCCCTAGGAGCATGCGTGTAATACTTTGCTTTGATAACTTGTAGATTTTTGCAATAAGTATATGAGTTCTTTATGAATAATGTTGAGTCCATGGATCATACGCACTCTCACCCTTCCACCATTGCTAGCCTCTCTAATACCGCGCACCTTTCGCCAGTATCATACACCCACCATATACCTTCCTCAAAACAGCCACCATACCTACCTATTATGGCATTTCCATAGCCATTCCGAGATATATTTCCATGCAACTTTCCACCGTTCCGTTTATTATGACACGCTCCATCATTGTCATATTGCTTTGCATGATCATGTAGTTGACATCGTATTTGTGGTGAAGCCATCGTTCATAATTCTTTCATACATGTCACTCGTGAGTCATTGCATATCCCGGTACACCGCCAGAGGCATTCACATAGAGTCATATTTTGTTCTAAGTATCGAGTTGTAATTGTTGAGTTGTAAGAAAATAAAAGTGTGATGATCATCATTATTAGAGCATTGTCCCAGTGAGGAAAGGATGATGGAGACTATGATTCCCCCACAAGTCGGGATGAGAGTCCGGACGAAAATAAAAAAATAATAATAATAAAGAGGCCATAAAAAAGGCCCAAATAAAAAAATGAGAGAAAAATAGAGAAGGGACAATGCTACTATCCTTTTACCACACTTGTGCTTCAAAGTAGCACCATGATCTTCATAATAGAGAGTCTCCTATGTTATCACTTTCATATACTAGTGGGAATTATTCATTATAGAACTTGGCTTGTATATTCCAATGATGGGCTTCCTCAAAATGCCCTAGGTCTTCGTGAGCAAGCGAGTTGGATGCACACCCACTTAGTTTCTTTTTGAGCTTTCATATACTTATAGCTCTAGTGCATCCGTTGCATGGCAATCCCTAGTCACTCACATTGCGTGAGGATTGAAAAAGTTTGAGAATGTCAAAAGTATGAAACAATTGCTTGGCTTGTCATCGGGGTTGTGCATGATTTAAATACTTTGTGTGGTGAAGATAAAGCACAACCAGACTATATGATTTTGTAGGGATAACTTTCTTTGGCTATGTTATTTTGAGAAGACATAACTGCTTAGTTAGTATGCTTGAAGTATTATTATTTTTATATCAATATTGAACTTTTGTCTTGAATATTTCGGATCCGAATATTCATACCACAATTAAGGAGAATTACATTGAAATTATGCCAAGTAGCATTCCACATCAAAAATTCTGTTTTTATCATTTACCTACTCGAGGACGAGCAGGAATTAAGCTTGGGGATGCTTGATACGTCTCCAACGTATCTATAATTTTTGATTGCTCCATGCTATATTATCTTCTGTTTTGGATATTATTGGGCTTTATTATCCACTTCTATATTATTTTTGGGACTAACCTACTAACCGGAGGCCCAGCCCAGAATTACTGTTTTTTTTGCCTATTTTAGGGTTTCGAAGAAAAGGAATATCACACGAAGTCCAAACGGAATGAAACCTTCGGGGACGTGATTTTCTCACCGAACTGTTGGAAATATGCCCTAGAGGAAATAATAAAATGGTTATTATTATATTTCCTTGTTCATGATAATTGTCTATTGTTCATGCTATAATTGTGTTATCCAGAAATCGTAATACATGTGTGAATACATAGAGCACAACATGTCCCTAGTGAGCCTCTAGTTGACTAGCTCGTTGATCAATAGATGGTTACGGTTTCCTGACCATGGACATTGAATGTTGTTGATAACGGGACCACATCATTAGGATAATGATGTGATGGACAAGACCCAATCCTAAGCCTAGCACAAGATCATGTATTTCGTATGCTCAAGCTTTTCTAATGTCAAGTATCTTTTCCTTCGATCATGAGATTGTGCAACTCCCGGATACCGTAGGAATGCTTTGGGTGTGCCAAACGTCACAACATAACTGGGTGGCTATAAAGGTGCACTATGGGTATCTCTGAAAGTATCTGTTGGGTTGGCACGAATCGAGACTGGGATTTGTCACTCCGTATGACGGAGAGGTATCTCTGGGCCCACTCGGTAAGACATCATTGTAATGAGCTCAATGTGACTAAGGGGTTGGTCACAGGATGATGTGTTATGGAACGAGTAAAGAGACTTGCCGTAACGAGATTGAACAAGGTATTGGTATACCAACGATCGAATCTCGGGCAAGTGCTATACCGGTAGACAAAGGGAATCGTATACGGGATTGATTGAATCCTTGACATCGTGGTTCATCCGATGAGATCATTGTGGAATATGTGGGAGCCAACATGGGTATCCGGATCCTGCTTTTGGTTATTGGCCGAAGAGATGTCTTGGTCATGTCTGCATAGTTCCCGAACCCGTAGGGTCTACACACTTAAGGTTCGATTACGCTAGGGTTATAGGGAATAGATATACGTGGTTACTCAATGTTGTTTGGAGTCCCGGATGAGATCCAGGATCTCACAGGAGTTCCGGAATGGTCCGGAGGTAAAGATTTATATATGGGAAGTCCAGTTTCAGTCATCGAAAAAGTTTCGGGGTTTATCTGTATTGTACCAGGACCACTGAAGGGGTTCTGGGGTCCACCGGGAGGGTCCACCTACCCCGATGGACCTAATGGGCTGTAGTTGGGTGGGAACCAGCCCCTTAGTGGGCTAGTGCACGCCCCCCGCCCCAAGGGCCCAAAGCACCAAGGGTTGGAAACCCTAGGGGGATGCTACCCCCCGGGGGGGCATCACCCTAGTTGGACCCCCCCCCCGCCCCGAGGGGCCGTCGCTGATGTCTACTACGCAACCTTTTTCTTGTAGACGTTGTTGGGCCTCCAAGTGCAGAGGTTTGTAGGACAGTAGCAAATTTCCCTCAAGTGGATGACCTAAGGTTTATTAATCCGTAGGAGGTGTAGGATGAAGATGGTCTCTCTCAAGCAACTGTGCAACCAAATAACAAAGAGTCTCTTGTGTCCCCAACACACCCAATACAATGGTAAATTGTATAGGTGCACTAGTTCGGCGAAGAGATGGTGATACAAGTGCTATATGGATGGTAGATAAAGGTTTTTGTAATTTGAAAATATAAAACAACAAGGTAACTTATGGTAAAAGTGAGCAAAACGGTATTGCAATACGTTGAAACAAGGCCTAGGGTTCATACTTTCACTAGTGCAAGTTCTCTCAACAATAATAACATAATTGGATCACACAACTATCCCTCAACATGCAACAAAGAGTCACTCCAAAGTGACTAATAGCGGAGAACAAACGAAGAGATTATGGTAGGGTACGAAACCACTTCAAAGTTATTCTTTCCAATCAATCTGTTGGGTTATTCCTACAAGTGTCACAAACAGCCCTAGAGTTCATACTAGAATAACACCTTAAGACACAAATCAACCAAAACCCTAATGTCACCTAGATACTCCAATGTCACCTTAAGTATCCGTGTGTATGATTATACGATATGCATCACACAAGCTCAGATTCATCTATTCAACCAACACATAGAACCTCAAAGAGTGCCCCAAAGTTTATACCGGAGAATCACGAGGAAAACGTGTGCCAACCCCTATGCGTAGGTTCATGGGTGGAACCCGCAAGTTGATCACCAGAACATACATCAAGTGAATTACGTGATATCCCATTGTCACAACAGATACGCATGGCAAGACATACATCAAGTGTTCTCAAATCTTTAAAGACTCAATCCGATAAAATAACTTCAAAGGGAAAACTCAATTCATTCCAAGAGAGTAGAGGGGGAGAAACATCATAAGATCCAACTATAATAGCAAAGCTCGCGATATATCAAGATCATACCACCTCAAGAACACAAGAGAGAGAGAGAGAGATCAAACACATAGCTACTGGTACATACCCTCAGCCCCGAGGGTGGACTACTCCCTCCTCGTCATGGAGAGTGCCGGGATGATGAAGATAGCCACCGGAGATGGGTTGCCCCCTCTGGCAGGGTGCCGGAACGGACCTAGATTGGTTTTCGGTGGCTACGGAGGCTTCTGACGGCGGAACTCCTGATGTATTGTGCTCCCCAATTGTTTTAGGGTATATGGGTATATATAGGAGGATGAAGTACGTCAGGGGAGCCGCGAGGGGCCCACGAGGGTGGAGGGCGCGCCCAGGGGGGTGGGCGCGCCCCCTGCCTCGTGGCTTCCTCGTTGCTTCCCTTACGTGGACTCGAAGTCTCCCGGGTTGCTTTCCTTCCAAAAATAAGTTTCGTGAAGTTTCAGGTCAATTGGACTTCGTTTGATTTTCCTTTTCTATGATACTCTAAAACAAGGAAAAAACAGAAAAATGGCACTAGGCTCTAGGTTAATAGGTTAGTCCCAAAAATCATACAAAATAGCATATAAATGCATATAAAACATCCAAGGTTGATAATATAATAGCATGGAACAATCAAAAATTATAGATACGTTGGAGACGTATCAGCATCCCCAAGCTTAATTCCTGCTCGTCCTCGAGTAGGTAAATGATAAAAACAGAATTTTTGATGTGGAATGCTACCTAACATATTTCTCTAACTAATTCTCTTCATTTTGGCATGAATGTTCAGATCCATAAGATTCAAGACAAAAGTTTAATATTGACATAAAAATAATAATACTTCAAGCTATGCTCCATGGCCAAAGAGAGTTATCCCTACAAAATCATATAGTCTGGCTATCCTCCATCTTCACCACACAACGTATTCAAATCATGCACAACCCCGATGACAAGCCAAGCAATTGTTTCATACTTTTGATGTTCTCAAACTTTTTCAATCTTCACGCAATATATGAGTGTGAGCCATGGATATAGCACTATATGTGGAATAGAAGGGTGGTTGTGGGGAAGAAAAAAAGGAGAAGATAGTCTCACATCAACTAGGCGTATCAATGGGCTATGGAGATGCCCATCAATAGATATCAATGTGAGTGAGTAGGGATTGCCATGCAACGGATGCACTAGAGCTATAAGTATATGAAAGCTCAACAAAAAGAACTAAGTGGGTGTGCATCCAACTCGCTTGCACATGAAGACCTAGGGCATTTTGAGGAAGCCCATCATTGGAATATACAAGCCAAGTTCTATAATGAAAATTTCCCACTAGTATATGAAAGTGACAACATAGGAGACTCTCTATCATGAAGATCATGGTGCTACTTTGAAGCACAAGTGTGGTAAAAGGATAGTAGCATTGCCCCTTCTCTCTTTTTCTCTCATTTTTTTATTTTTTATTTGTGCCTTCCCTTTTTTTATGGCCTCTTTTCTCTTCTTTTTTATTTGGGCTTCTTTGGCCTCTTTTATTGTTTTATTTTTTTCCGGAGTCTCATCCTGACTTGTGGGGGAATCATAGTCTCCATCATCCTTTCCTCACTAGGACAATGCTCTAATAATGATGATCATCACACTTTTATTTACTTATAACTCAAGAATTACAGCTCGATTCTTAGAACAAAATATGACTCTATATGAATGCCTCCGGCAGTGTACCGGGATGTGCAATGACTCATGAGTGACATGTATGAAAGAATTATGAATGGTGGCTTTGCCACAAATACAATGTCAACTACATGATCATGCATAGCAATATGCAATGATGGTGCGTGTCATAATAAACAGAACGATGGAAAGTTGCATGGCAATATATCTCGGAATGGCTATGGAAATGCCATAATAGTTAGATATGGTGGCTGTTTTGAGGAAGGTATACGGTGGGTTTAAGGTACCGGCGAAAGTTGTGCGGTACTAGAGAGGCTAGCAATGGTGGAAGTGTGAGAGTACGTATAATTCATGGACTCAACATTAGTCATAAGAAATCACATACTTATTGCAAAAATTCATTAGTTATCAAAACAAAGTACTACGCGCATGCTTCTAGGGGGGTAGATTGGTAGGAAAAGACCATCGCTCGTCCCCGACCGCCACTCATAAGAAAGACAATAAATAAATAAATCATGCTCTTACTTCATCACATAAAGGTTCACCATACGTGCATGCTACGTGAATCACAAACTTCAACACAAGTATTTCTCAAATTCACAACTACTCAACTAGCATGACTCTAATATCACCATCTCCATATCTCAAAACAATTATCAAGTACCAAACTTCTCATAGTATTCACTACACTTTATATGAAAGTTTTTATTATATCCCTCTTGGATGCCCATCATATTAGGACTAAATTCATAACCAAAGGAAATTGCCATACTGTTTAGGACTCTCAAAATAATATAAGTGACGCATGAGAGTTCATCTATTTCTATAAAATAAAACCACCACTGACGGTGTCCTGGACTAGGGGGTACTCACCACATCGTCTCCCGGTCAGTTAGATTGGGCCGAGGACCCCCATGGCCGTATACTCATGGGCTAGTTCAGATAGCTGCCGCATACAAGGAAGATTCCACAAGACTTGGTGGTCAAGACAAGGACTCCTCCCCCATCAGCGTATTCGGCTAGGACTTTTGTTATCCTAGGCCTCTGGTGCATATATAAACCAGGGCTAGGCTAGTTGATAGAGATACAAACAATCATACCATAGGCTAGCTTCTAGGGTTTAGCCTCTACGATCTCGTGGTAGATTAACTCTTGTAATAATCATATCATCAAGATCAATCAAGCAGGACATAGGGTATTACCTCCATCAAGAGGGCCCGAACCGGGGTAAACATCATGTCCCCCGCCTCCTGTTACCATCGACCTTAGACGCACAGTTCAGGACCCCCTACCCGAGATCCGTCGGTTTTGACACCGACATTGGTGCTTTCATTGAGAGTTCCGATGTGTGATCGGCAAATGGATCGATGGCTCGTCTGCAGATTAACTGCGACGTCGACATCTTCGTCACCGGCTCAACTGGTCACCTTGGCTTGACCGAGGACTATGCCCTGCCTCCGATCGTCATGTTCGGACGAGGGCCTTCATCAACACCAACTCCGATCTCTATCAAGATCATGGAGGAATCATCCATGGAGCTCGGGGGCTCAACGTCAACATTGCCCTCGGGCGACCGGGCTGTTTTTCTGGACAGTGAACATGTATCTGCTGCCACCGCCTCCTCAACTGTCATTTTAACAATCGCTTCGATGGAATTGTGCGGAATTGATTCTACAACAACCCTGGACAATTTCGTCGAATTCCAATGGAGGAATCTCTGACAATCTACGATATACCAGAGCCATGTCAAATCTAGACGGGAATCTGGACGAGTTTAGGGTGTGGTCTCCAGAGCCAACCTCGGAAGTCCTTTGGAAGATCCAAGCAGCCATATGCTGCGGAATTCCCATATCTACCACCCCTCAAAATTTCAGCTCGATCCGACTGTCCAAACTCCGGGAACCTTCCGATTAGTGCATCACTTTTCAGATCTGTTTCCTGCGCGAATACGGATCCGACCCGAATTCATGTGTCTTTATGAACGTGATATTTGACAACCTTTTTAAAAGGAATTTTCTTCTAAGGTATTGTGCGTTGTTTTCAACACACGCCCATAAAATTTTAATCCTTCTCTGAAGTAATCTTCGCCATCACGCTGGTGTCAAACCAGTTCGGCAATATAGCTCCACGACTGCCGACCTGCGCTAGACATGTCGTCGCTTTTTAAGCCGAGCTCAACTTCTTCGGATCCTCACCTCGGCGAGCCGAATAAGAGTTTGGAATTGCCAAGGATAAATCATCACCAACATCACTGCCCCACGGATTACACGGAGCAGGCACACCGGCATCGCCGCATGGTCACTTCATCAAACCAGCATTGGCCGCGTCACAAGTTACGACCTGGGTCAGCATGGCCGCACTGTTGCTTCTTTGAGCCAATGTCCATCACGCCGAACTATTTCAACACCTCGGCTTACATGGCAGCTACAACAAATCCTCACGGGCCTGCTTCGTCACCTCGGCTAGACCGGGGACTTGGCTATTTCTTCATCAACATACTACGGTGACTTCGACGTCACCAGCCGACCAGCTTCGTCATGTTAGCTGGACCGAGGGCTTCGCCTCGGCAAGCCAACATTTGCCAGCATCACCAGGCCATCACTTCATCGCCCATCAGGCAATGGGTGTGTGGATCGATTCCCGACTTTGGGAGTCGCTTTTCTTCGGAATGCTACAACAAATAAACCAGGTGTTATTAATCCTAACAATTTTTGCTTGTTGGGCTTATTTTTCTTAAGGAATTATTACTCTGGTGTGTTCCATCATCTGTACATAGGTCTATCAAATGGCGGCCACTTTAAAAACGGTTGCATGGTGGTTCGGTCAGTTTCCGTACATAGTTCGACGAACGCCGCATCTGGAGCCCAGACCGCCCTACAAATTCAGGCTTTGTTACGCCTTCACTGCGTCACGCTGACGCCCTGCATCGACATTGGCTTTGGCGCTAGGCCACATTTCTTTAAATAAATTATTTTTGCGTAAAGCAATTATGCAAGGATTATATATATATATATTATTATTTCCTGGACCGCACTATTTTATGTGTGCAGGTAATCGATTTTGACTGCGTTAGGTGGTCACTACTCCGGAGTGCCGAACTCCTTGCTCGGACACCTCGGGCGTGGGGGCTAGGACCTCGGCCATGCCAAGGACTGCGAACCTTGTCGGATTTGTCACAGATCAATGAGCGTCTTCGTCCCACCACAAGCCCGAATCGCGACATCAACCGCGAGCACATTAACCAGCTGAGTTGCTTTCATGCTCAAAAACTTTCAGTTTTAAATTTTGTTCAGTTTGACCAAGCATTATACTTTTCGGCAAAAAGTTGTTTTTGACAAAGTTCCTTGTCAAAACTTTGTTTGTGATGCGCATATTCAAATACCCCGTTTATTTGGGGGCTCCCTTGATGGAGCTTTTCCTATTGCATATGATTATACTTGTACGGCTTCGTTCCTTGTTCGTGTATTACGCCACAATATGAACCATATTGACCTAAGCGATTTGCAAGCTAGGTTGCCTCGCTCCTGTGTTTACCCCTACGTTCCCGATTGTTCGGCTAGGGAGTAAAGGGAGCACCTCTGCGATTGCCACGACCGGGTCATCCGAGCTCTAACCTCAGACTGGGTGAAGCCGAAAGCTAGCGCTCTTATTGTTTTCAATCCTGGTCGGCACACAACGGGACTCATGAGTACAAAAAATCTATTGCACAAGTCTCATAGAATGAGCACCAAAGAAAGGTATCGGTGGGGGTTCTATTTTCTTCGAAGATGCTTCTTACACTTCATTGGTAATATAGCATAAGTTCCCTGAGCGCGCTTTGTCTGTTATAGCCTTATGGCCTGATTGCCTGGTCATCAGAAACACCGTCGATACTCTCGACAGGTGGAGTACATGACACTTTTCGGCCCTTGGCCAAAGAGGGAGAAGCCGACGGTCAGTTAAGACGCGTTTAAAGTTCGGGTGAACACAAATATGATATAAGTACTTCCGTACATACAATCATTATACATAAAATTATTTTACCCAAGTCACTTGGGGGCTCTTAAAATTTATATGAGCTATTTTATAGTAAATGTGTTTTCTTCTTGGTCATTGCAAAGTCTTTTTCTACCGCTCCTTTTTCGACTCGAGTTTATGGTCAATAGCCAGATAGCATGTCTTCTCTCCAAAAGCCGCTTGAGTTTAGTTTGCTAAACTGACCTTGGAGAAGTACTCCGCCTTTGGGATAAAGAGCTTGAAGCCGTAGACTGACCCGCGTGAAGTCTTGAGATCGGATGTGTCATGTTAAAGCATGACAGAAGCACAATTTTTTTTTCCAATTTTCGGATTGGCACCAAACACTTGATCTTGTTCGGACGTCAAGTTTTTACTGACGTTTTTTGGTTTTCCAAGCTTATGGCACTTCTAAACTATTTGTGTGTTTTCAGCACAAGTCTCGTAGTGCAACGCCGGACACCTTTAGATATTCGGCAAAAACATTCTCGGACATTGCTATATATGCATCGGTTTCGAATTGTGTCTTCGGTCAATAGTTGGGTTGCCCGGCTCCTGCGCTTGCCTCCTATGTTCTGCTTTGTTCGGCTAGGTGTGCAAAGGGAGAACCACTGCGATTGTGCTTCTAGCTCACATGGTTAAGCACCTCAGTGCAGAAAGCCGAAAACTGACTGTCACAATAAGCGTAAATTGGTCAGCGATCCGATGACTGTGTTAAATGATGGGCCATTCATAACATTGGTGAAAGTTTTTACGGCTTGACCTCGACTGTCGCCGAACACTACCGGGGGATAGTAACTGGCCTCCCAAACTAAATCCTCAATATTTTGCTCTTACATTAGAGCTGGGGTTTCATGATCATGCTTAGCACAACAACCCAAAGAAAGGAACCGGTAGCGGGACTATTTTCTTTGGAAGACATTTCTTATGTTAAATAGTAATATAACATATCTCTCTGAGTACCTTTGTTTATAAAACCGTATGGCCAGATTGCCATGTTTGTCGTAAATCTTTGCCCTCATAAAGGCTTTATAAAGTAGGACAAACCCTCCTCGGCTACTGGCCGAGGAGGTGGAAGCCAATGGTCGGTCAACAAAGTTCTGTACAATGCGGATCCGAGCATTAATGATGTAAATTAATTGGATACATAGAGTCATTACACGTAATTTTTGATTTTACTATGGATATCGATCCTTAATTCAGCCACCCGTGCCCGCATTAAGGCTCGGGGGCTACTGGGCTTCGGGCTTATTATTTACAAAGATTAAAGGGCCATATCGATCCCCTAATCTAGTGTTGCCACCCGACCAGTGTCTCAGGGGCTACTGCATTGCCTATTCAATGCAGAAAATTTTAAGTGCAATACAGTTTCTGAGGAGATTTTGATCCTCAGGTTGGTCGGCCGCACCCAACCTGAGTCTCGAGGACTGAGCATGCTGCTTTTTGTGTCCCGAAGTATTCTGCCGAGCTAGGACTTGATCCTCAGGAAGATTTTGCAAATCAACCTGAGTCTCAGCGGCTACTGGGATGAGCGGTCTTACGTCATCCTTCAGGTGCATCTCGGGTTTTAGACCGATACACACCTTGAGGGCTACTGGCTATATATCTCGGCAGAGAATAAATTGCACCAATCAAAAATGTTGACAAAAAATCGACCCACAGTCGGGGTGGTGCACCACCTCGGAAGCAGTCCGACATAAAACTCAGGCGTGAGTGGCTGGCTCCATAGAGGGCATTTCCGGCATTAAGCTCGGCTAAACTCCTTCGACCTTTTTGAACCAATGTGATATGACACCTCGGATATAGTCCGGCGTTGGAGTTTGGACATAGTCTGGCGTTGGGGCTCGGATACATTCCGGCGTTGGAGCTCGGAAAGCGGTCCGGCATTGGTGCTCGGCTGCAAAAGATACCTCGAATGCGGTCCGGCGTTGGAGCTCGGATGCAAGAGGACGATGCCGCCCGGGAACAAGTTCAAACCCGAGGTGTGGCATAAAAATAACAAGGCATTGATAAAGGCCGAAGACTTAAAGGGCTCCTCGGATACCCGATGTGTGAGATCTTCAGATTTAGCTCGGCAATCCTCAAGATAGAAGATGGGAAGATTAGTTGAACCAGTTTTCAAGACCGATGACCGAAGACAAAGAACGGTTCGGAAGAATCGAGGAGCATCCCCAACTTGAAGACCGGTTCAGTGGGCTACTGACGGTGTCTTGGACTAGGCGGTACTCACCACGTCGTCTCCCGGTCAGTTAGATTGGGCCGAGGACCCCCATGGCCATATACTCATGGGCCAGTTCGGATAGCTGCCGCATACAAGGAAGATTCCACAAGACTTGGTGGTCAAGGCAAGGACTCCTCCCACACCGGTGTATTTGGCTAGGACTTTTGTTATCCTAGGCCTCTGGTGCATTATATAAACCAGGTCCAGGCTAGTCGACAGTGATACACACAATTATACCATAGGATAGCTTCTAGGGTTTAGCCTCTACGATCTCGTGGTAGATCAACTCTTGTAATACTCATATCATCAAGATCAATCAAGCAGGACGTAGGGTATTACCTCCACCAAGAGGGACCGAACCTGGGTAAACATCGTGCCTCCCGCCTCCTGTCACCATCAACCTTAGACGCACAGTTCGGGACCCCCTACCCGAGATCCGCCGGATTTCACACCGACAACCACCGTGCTCTAAAACGATATAAGTGAAGTACTAGAGCAAATGACAAACTACTCCAAAAGATATAAGTGAAGCTCAATGAGTAGTCGAATAATTATGCAACTATGTGAAGACTCTCTAACATTTAATAATTTCAGATCTTGGTATTTCATTCAAACAGCAAGGAAAACAAAAGTAAATAAAATGATGCTCCAAGCAAAACACATATCATGTGGCGAATAAAAATATAGCCCCAATTAAAGTTACCGATGAACAAAGACGAAAGAGGCGATGCCTTCCGGGGCATCCCCAAGCTTAGGCTTTTGGTTTTCCTTGAATATTACCTTGGGGTGCCTTGGGAATCCCCAAGCTTAGGCTCTTTCCACTCCTTATTCCATAGTCCATCGAATCTTTACCCAAAACTTGAAAACTTCACAACACAAAACTTAACAGAAAACTCGTAAGCTCCGTTAGCGGAAGAAAACAAAACACCACTTCAAGATACTGTAATGAACTCATTCTTTATTTATATTGGTGTTAAGCCTACTGTATTCCAACTTATCTATGGTTTACAAACTCTTTTACTTGCCATAGATTCATCAAAATAAGTAAACAACACATGAAAAACAGAATCTGTCAAAAACAGAATAGTCTGTAGTAATCTGTAACTAACGAAAACTTCTAGAACCTCAAAAATTCTAAAATAAATTGCTGGACGTGAGGCATTTATCTATTAATGATCTGAAAAAATAATTAACTAAATATCACTCTCCAATAAAAAATGGCAGCAATTCTCGTGAGCGCTAAAGTTTCTGTTTTTTACAGCAAGATCAACAAGACTTTCCCCAAGTCTTCCCAACGGTTCTACTTGGCACAAACACTAATTAAAACATAAAAACTCAATCATAACAGAGGCTAGATAAATTATTTATTGCTAAACAGGAGCAAAAAGCAAGGAACAAAAATAAAGTTGGGGTGCCTCCCAAGAAGCGCTATCGTTTAACGCCCCTAGCTAGGCATGATGGTTTCAATGATGCTCACATAAAAGATAAGAATTGAAACATAAAGAGAGCATCATGGAGAATATGACTAGCACATTTAAGCCTAACACACTTCCTATGCATAGGGATTTTGTGAGCAAACAATTTATGGGAACAATAATCAACTAGTATAGGAAGGCAAAACAAGCATAACTTCAAAACTTTAAGCACATAGAGAGGAAACTTGATAGTATTGCAATTCCAACAAGCATATGTTCCTCCCTCATAATAATTTTAATTAGCATCATGAATGAATTGAACAATATAACCATCACATAGGGCATTCTTTCCATGATCTACAAGCATAGAATTTTTATTACTCTCCACATAAGCAAATTTCTTCTCATCAATAGTAGTGGGAGCAAACTCAATGAAATAATCACATGTGATGCATAATCCAATTGAAAACTAAAATCATGATGACAAGTTTCATGGTTATCATTATTCTTTATAGCATACAAGTCATCACAATAATCATCATAGATTGCAACTTTGTTCTCATAATCAATTGGAACCTCTTCCAGAATAGTGGATTCATCACAAAATAAAGTCATGACCTCTCCAAATCCACTTTCATCAATATAATCATCATAAATAGGAGGCATGATTTCATCATAATAAATTTTCTCATCAAAACTTGGGGGACAAAAAATATCATCTTCATCAAACATAGCTTTCCCAAGCTTGTGGCTTTGCATATCATTAGCATCATGGATATTCGAGGAATTCATACTAACAACATTGCAATCATTTTAATGCATTCTTATTCTAACACTTTGGCACAATTTTCCTTTCCATCATACTCCCGAAAGATATTAAAAAGATGAAGCATATGAGGCAAACTCAATTCCACATTTTTTTGTAGTTTTCTTTTGTAAACTAAACTAGTGCCAAAACAAGAAACAAAAAGACTCGATTGCAAGATCTAAAGATATACCTTCAAGCACTCACCTCCCCAGCAATGGCGCCAGAAAAGAGCTTGATGTCTACTACACAACCTTCTTCTTGTAGACGTTGTTGGGCCTCCAAGTGCAGAGGTTTGTAGGACAGTAGCAAATTTCCCTCAAGTGGATGACCTAAGGTTTATCAATCCGTAGGAGGCGTAGGATGAAGATGGTCTCTCTCAAGCAACCCTGCAACCAAATAACAAAGAGTCTCTTGTGTCCCCAACACACCCAATACAATGGCAAATTGTATAGGTGCACTAGTTCGGCGAAGAGATGGTGATACAAGTGGTATATGGATGGTAGATAAAGGTTTTTGTAATCTGAAAATATAAAAAGAGCAAGGTAACTAATGGTAAAAGTGAGCGTAAACGCTATTGCAATACGTTGAAACAAGGCCTAGGGTTCATACTTTCACTAGTGCAAGTTCTCTCAACAATAATAACATAATTGGATCACACAACTATCCCTCAACATGCAACAAAGAGTCACTCCAAAGTCACTAATAGCGGAGAACAAACAAAGAGATTATGGTAGGGTACAAAACCACTTCAAAGTTATTCTTTCCAATCAATCCGTTGGGCTATTCCTATAGGTGTCACAAACGGCCCTAGAGTTCGTACTAGAATAACACCTTAAGACACTAATCAAGCAAAACCCTAATGTCACCTAGATACTCCAATGTCACCTCAAGTATCCGTGGGTATGATTATATGATATGCCCCACACAATCTCAGATTCATCTAATCAACCAACACATAGAACCTCAAAGAGTGCCCCAAAGTTTCTACCGGAGAATCACGACGAAAACGTGTGCCAACCCCTATGCATAGGTTCATGGGTGGAACCCGCAAGTTGATCACCAAAACATACATCAAGTGAATCACGTGATATCCCATTGTCACCACAGATACGCACGGCAAGACATACATCAAGTGTTCTCAAATCTTTAAGGACTCAATCCAATAAGATAACTTCAAAGGGAAAACTCAATTCATTACAAAAGAGTAGAGGGGGAGAAACGTCATAAGATCCAACTATAATAGCAAAGCTCGCGATACATCAAGATCGTACCACCTCAAGAACACAAGAGAGAGAGAGATCAAACACATAGCTACTGGTACATACCCTCAGCCCCGAGGGTGGACTACTCCCTCCTCGTCATGGAGAGAGCCGGGATGATGAAGATAGCCATCGGAGATGGGTTGCCCCCTTCGGCAGGGTGCCAGAATGGGTCTAGATTGGTTTTCGGTGGCTACGGAGACTTCTGGCGGCGGAACTCGCGATCTATTGTCCTCCCCGACCGTTTTAGGGTATATGGGTATATATAGGAGGAAGAAGTACGTCAGGGGAGCCACGAGGGTGGAGGGCGCTCCCAGAGGGTGGGTGCGCCCCCCTGCCTCGTGGCTTCCTCGTTGCTTCCCTTACGTGGACTCCAAGTCTCTCAGGTTGCTTTCCTTCCAAAAAAAGTTCCGTGAAGTTTCAGGTCAATTGGACTCCGTTTGATTTTCCTTTTTTGCGATATTCTAAAACAAGGAAAAAACAGAAACTGGCACTGGGCTGTAGGTTAATAGGTTAGTCCCAAAACTCATATAAAATAGCATATAAATGCATATAAAACATCCAAGGTTGATAATATAATAGCAAGGAACAATAAAAAATTATAGATACGTTGGAGACATATCAGCCCCCCCCCTCTAGATGGATCTATGGGGGCGGCGCCCCCTCCCCTTCCCCTATATATAGTGGGGGTTTTGGGGCTGCCAGAGACACGAGTCTCCCTCTCTCTTGGCGCAGCCCTACCCCTCTCCCTCCTCGTCTCTCGCACTGCTTGGCGAAGCCCTGCTGTAGTGCCACGCTCCTCCACCACCACCACGTCGTCGTGCTGCTGCTGGACGGAGTCTTCCCCAACCTCTCCCTCTCTCCTTGCTGGATCAAGGCACGGGAGACGTCACCGGGCTGCACGTGTGTTGAACGTGGAGGCACTGTTGTTCGGTGCTTAGATCGGAATCAACCGCGATCTGGATCGCTACGAGTACGACTCCTTCATCCGCGTTCTTGTAACGCTTCCGCATCACGATCTTCAATGGCATGAAGATGCACTCCCCTCTCATTGCTTGTAAGCTCCATAGGTTGATCTTGGTGATGCGTGGAAAATTTTAATTTCTGCAACGATCCCCAATAGTGGCATCATGAGCTTGTTCTATGTGTAGTTTCTATGCATGAGTAGAACACAATTGTTGTGGGTGTCGATTTTTCCAATTTACTTGCAGTTACTAGTCTTATCTTGATTCGGCGGCATCATGGGATGAAGCGGCCCGGACCGACCTTACACGTAAGCGTACGTGAGACAGGTTCCACCGACTAACATTCACTAGTTGCATAAGGTGGCTAGCGGGTGTCTGTCTCTCCCACTTTAGTTGGATCAGATTTGATGAAAAGGGTCCTTCTGAAGGGTAAATATAAATTGGCATATCACGTTGTGGTTTTGGCGTAGGTAAGAAACGTTCTTGCTAGAAACCTATAGCAGCCACGTAAAAATTTCCAGCAACAATTAGAGGACGTCTAACTTGTTCTTGCAACATATGCCGTGTGTTCTGATATGGCCAAAAGGATGTGATGAATGATATATGTGATGTATGAGATTGATCATGTTCTTGTAATAGGAATCACGACTTGCATGTCGATGAGTATGACAACCGGCAGGAGCCATAGGAGTTGTCTTAATTTATTGTATGACCTGCGTGTCAATGAAAACGCCATGTAATTACTTTACTTTATTGCTGATCGTTAGCTATAGTAGTAGAAGCAATAGTTGGCAAGAACACTTCATGAAGACACGATGATGGAGATCATGGTGTCATGCCGGTGACGATGATAATCATGGTGCCCCGAAGATGGAGATCAAAAGGAGCAAAATGATATTGGCCATATCATGTCACTATTTGATTGCATGTGATGTTTATCATGTTTTACATCTTATTTGCTTACAACGATGGTAGCATAAATAAGATGATCCCTCATTAAAATATCAAGAATTGTGTTCCCCCTAACTGTGCACCATTGCTAAGGTCCGTTGTTCCAAAGCACCACGTGATGATCGGGTGTGATAGGTTCTAACATTCACATACAACGGGTGTAAGCCAGATTTACACACACAATACACTTAGATTGGCTTGATGATCCTAGCATGTACAGAAATGGCCTCAAAACACGGAAGACCGAAAGGTCGAACATGAGTCATATAGAAGATACGATCAACATGAAGATGTTCACCGATGATGACTAGTCCGTCTCACGTGATGATCGGACACGACATAGTTGACTCGGATCATGTATCACTTAGATTACTAGAGGGATGTCTATCTGAGTGGGAGTTCATTAAATAATTTGATTAGATGAACTTAACTATAATGAATGTAGTCTAAAACTTTGCAATATGTCTTGTAGATCAAATGGCCCACGCTAATGTTGCCCTCAACTTCAACGCGTTCCTAGAGAAAACCAAGCTGAAAGACCATGGTAGCAACTACATGGACTGGGTCCGTAACCTGAGGATTATCCTCATAGCTGCCAAGAAAGCATATGTCCTTGAAGCACCGCTAGGTGATGTACCTGTTTTCCCAGGAACTCGAGACGTTATGAATGCCTGGCAGTCGTGTAGTGATGATTACTCCCTGGTTCAGTGCGGCATGCTTTACAGCTTAGAACCGGAGATCCAAAAGCGTTTTGAGCAGCACAGAGCATATGAGATGTTCCAAGAGCTGAAAATGGTTTTCCAAGCTCATGGCCTGGGTTGAGAGTTATGAAGTCTCCGACAAGTTCTACAGTTGTAAGATGGAGGAGAATAGTTCTATCAGCGAGCACATACTCAAAATGTCTGGGTTGCACAACCGCTTATCTCAGGTGGGAGTTAATCTCCCGGATGATGCGGTCGTTGACAGAATCCTTCAGTCGCTCCCACCTAGCTACAAGAGCTTTGTGATGAACTTCAATATGCAGGGGATGGAAAAGACCATTCCTGAGGTATATTCAATGCTGAAATCAGCGGAGGTGGAGATCAAAAAGGAACATCAAGTGTTGATGGTGAATAAAATCACTAAGTTCAAGAAAGGCAAGGGTAAGAAGAACTTCAAGAAGGATGGCAAGGGAGTTACCACGCCCAGTAAGCCAGTTGCCGGGAAGAGGCCAAAGCATGGACCCAAGCCTGAAACTGAGTGCTTTTATTGCAAGGGAAACTGTCACTAGAAGCGGAACTGCCCCAAGTACATAGCGGATAAGAAGGTCGGCAATACCAAAGGTATATGTGATATACATGTTGTTGATGTGTACCTAACCAGCACTCGTAGTAGCTCCTGGGTATTTGATACTGGTGCGGTTGCTCATATTTGTAACTCAAAACATGAGCTACGGAATAAGCGGAGACTGGCGAAGGACGAGGTGACGATGCGCGTCGGGAATGGTTCCAAGGTCGATGTGATTGCCATCGGCACACTACCTCTACATTTACCTACGGGATTAGTTTTAAACCTCAATAATTGTTATTTAGTACTAGCTTTAAGCATGAACATTGTATCTGGATCTCGTTTAATGCGAGAAGGCTACTCATTTAAATCTAAGAGTAATGGTTGTTCTATTTATATGAGAGATATGTTTTATGGTCATGCCCCGCTAGTCAATGGTTTATTCTTATTGAATCTCGAACGTGATGTTAGACATATTCATAGTGCGAATGCCAAAAGATATAAGGTTGATAACGATAGTCCCACATACTTGTGACACTGCCGCCTTGGTCACATTGGTGTCAAACGCAGGAAGAAACTCCATGCAGATGGACTTTTGGAGTCTCTTGATTATGAATCATTCGACACGTGTGAACCATGCCTCATGGGCAAAATGACCAAGACTTCGTTCTCCGGAACAATGGAGCGAGCAACCAACTTATCGGAAATCATACATACTGATGTGTGCGGTCCAATGAGCGTTGAGGCTCGCGGTGGTTATCGTTATGTTCTCACTCTCATTGATGACTTAAGTAGATATGGGTATGTCTACTTAATGAAACACAAGTCTGAGACCTTTGAAAAGTTCAAGGAATTTCAGAGTGAGGTTGAGAATCAACGTGAAAGGAAAATCAAGTTCTTATGATCAGATCATGGGGGAGAATATTTGAGTCACGAATTTGGCATGACTTAAGGAAATGTGGAATTGTTTCATAACTCACACCGCCTAGAACACCTCAGCGTAATGGTGTGTCCGAACGTCAAAATCGCACTCTATTAGATATGGTGCGATCCATGATGTCTCTTACCAACCTACCGCTATCATTTTGGGGTTATGCTTTAGAGACTGCCGCATTCACTTTAAATAGGGCTCCGTCGAAATCCGTTAAGACGATACCGTATGAATTATGGTTTGGGAAGAAACCTAAGCTGTCCTTTCTGAAAGTTTGGGTATGCGATGCTTATGTCAAGAAATTTCAACCTGAAAAGCTCGAACCCAAATCGGAAAAATGCGTCTTCATAGGATACCCTAAGGAAACTATTGGGTATACCTTCTACCTCCGAAGGAAAGATCTTTGTTGCCAAGAATGGATCCTTTCTAGAGAAATAGTTTCTCTCAAAAGAAGTAAGTGGGATGAAAGTAGAACTTGATGAAGTATTGCCTCTTGAATCGGAGAGTAGCGTAGCTCAAGAATATGTTTCTGTGGTGCCTGCACCGACTAGAGAGGAAGCTAATGATGATGATCATGAAACTTCAGATCAAGTTGCTACTAAACTTCATAGGTCCACAAGGACACGTTGCGCACCAGAGTGGTATGACAACCCTGTCCTAGAAATCATGTTGTTAGACAATGGTGAACCTTCAAACTATGAAGAAGCGATGGCAGGCCCAGATTCCAACAAATGGCTGGAAGCCATGAAATCCGAGATAGGATCCACGTATGAAAACGAAGTATGGACTTTGACTGACTTGCTCGATGATCGGCGAGCCATAGAAAATAAATGGATCTTTAAGAAGAAGACATACGTGGATGGTAGTGTAACAATCTATAAGGCTTGGCTTGTCGCTAAGGGTTATCGACATGTTCAAGGGGTTGATTATGATGAGACCTTCTCACCCGTAGCGAAGCTGAAGTCTGTCCGAATCATGTTAGCAAATGCCGCATTCTATGATTATGAGATATGGTAAATGGACGTCAAAATGGCATTCGTTAATGGTTTCCTTAAGGAAGAACTGTATATGATGCAACCAGAAGGTTTTGTCGATCCTAAGAATGCTAACAGGGTGTGCAAGCTCCAACACTCAATCTATGGGCTGGTGCAAGCATCTCGGAGTTGGAACATTCGATTTGATGAGATGATCAAAGTGTTTGGGTTTACACAGACTTATGGAGAAGCCCGTGTTTACAAGAAAGTGAGTGGGAGCTCTGTAGCATTTCTCATATTATATGTGGATGACATACTGATAACCCACAAGTGTAAGTGCATCTAGTGCCCCTTAGTGATTTTGGTGTATTAAAGACTTATAGGTTAAGGGACTAATGCGTTTGTGAGTGTACACATGTCTATAAGTCTATGAGGAGTTTGATATTTACAGGAAAAGTCGACCCCTAAAAATGAATATCTTCGACTGAAGATTTTGGTATTTTTGAAGACTTTCATGAAGACTTTGACAGTGAAGAAATTGGTGTGTCTGTGAAGACTTGATATTCATGCGAGGAATATGAAGCTTGAAGACTTCCGTTTTCATAGTTTTGTTTTTCTCTTTCTAGAGTCATAGGAAACACCATACTGTTAAAGGGGGTCGAGGAAATACTAAGGAAAAATTTCCATGTGATGCTCAACTCAAAATCGTACACCTATAAATCCCTTCGAGTGAAGCCATTGGAAATCTCATATAGTTTAGTCAATTTCTTCAGTGACAGAGACGAAGTTCTTCTGGTCTCTGAGGAATTTTTCCTGACTGAGGAGTTAGGAATTCGCCAGTGCGGATTGCCTACACAGTGAGGAACATGATAGCCCTGAGGATTTTACTACTCAAAATTCCGACCATTGCTGTGCTATGCGCCAGCTGTCCCAAAATATCTATCCACCTAACGGTCATATCATTGAAGGGCATTTATGTCTTATCATGTCGGGCTGCTCACTGGGCTATAAATAGCCCCCCTACAACCACTAGCTGGTTGGCTGCTCCGAGAGAAACTGACAGTTGTCATTTGAGAGCAACCCATCCTCTGAGGACTTTGAGCGAAAATCATCAAGTGAGGAAAATCCAAAAACCCAAAACCCAAACACCTACAAACCCCAAGTGATTGAGCATCACTGAATAGATTGATCCTGCGTGGATCCGATGCTTGTTACCTTTGAAGACTGTGCTTCTTCCAGACGGTTAGGCGTCATGGTCTAGAGCATCCAAGAGGAATTGTGGATCGCCGAGTGACCAAGTTTGTGAAGGTTTGGAAGTCGCCTGAAGACTTACCACGAGTGATTGGACGAGGTCTATGTGACCTTAGTTCAAGGAGAATACGGTGAGGACTGGGTGTCCTAAGCTGCGTGTTCAGGACTGGGTGTCCGGGACTGTGTGTCGTCGAGTTTAAATACTCAGCCGCTCCAACCAGATGTACAACTGAGACAGCAGTTGGAACTGGTCTACCAAATCATTGTCTTCACCAAGCTTATTGGTTCTATTTCCTCAACTCTTTCATTTCCTCATAACTGTGCTGTGTGTTTGTTCATATCTGTGTTTGAAGACTTTGACTGAAGACTTTCTCAATTTTCTCAGTTCAATTTCTTCAGTCTGTTTGTCTTCATCCTGTGTTATCCTGTGATTACGCTTCCTGTACTCTGTGCCTGTCTTCATTTCATCATGATGACTATGCTTGTATTCTGTTATGTTTACTTTTGAGTACTTATTCCGCTGCTAGTAGTTCTTCTCTAAGGAATTTCCTCACTGGCAAATTCCTCAGTGAAGAATTTCATAAAAATCGCCTATTCACCCCCCTCTAGTCGATATAACGCACTTTCAATTGGTATCAGAGCCTGGTACTCCCTTGTTCTGTGTGATTTTGGTTTAACCACCTGGAGTTTTAGTTATGTCGACCGCAGGTATGATCAAGGTCTCTGCTGGGCATCCTACCTTCGATGGGACAGACTACCCCTACTGGAAGAATAAGATGCGAATGCATCTTGAAGCAATTGATAACGATCTCTGGTATGTTGTGGAAATGGTGTTCCCTCAGTCACACCTTCTTTGAATGCTGCTGATGTGAAGAGATTCAAGCAACTCGACTCTCAAGCGAAGAATATCATATGTGGCCATCTGAGCAAAGGACAGTATGGCAGAGTGCGTGCTTTGAAGACAACAAAGCTTATCTGGGACATGTTTTCCAAAGTGAATGAAGGAGTCTCAACTCAGCGTGACTCTTGAGTTGATGTTCTTAGCAATCTCTTCAACCGCTTCAAAAGACTCGACAATGAAAATGTTCAACAAACCTTCGATCGCCTCACTGACATCTCAAATGAGCTTCAAGCACTTGGTGCCACTGACATCATCGACCATGAGGTGGTGAAGAAATTGCTGAGATCGCTTGATTCCTTATTTGACACTCTGGCATTGATGATACAAGAACGTGCTGATTACAAGTCACTTGATCCCGCTGATATTCTCGAGAGGCCAAATACTCATGAGTTCCAACTGGCTGAAAAGAGAGATCTCTATGGTTCAAGCTATGGCAGATCACGTGCACTAAAGGCCAAGGCAGTATCTGAGTCCGAAGATGAAGACTCTGATAGCAGCCTTGGTGATCCTGAAGAACTGAGCCATGATCTGGCTCTGCTCATGAAGAAGTTCCAAAAGTTCTCGAGACGTGGTCGCCTTGGAAGACCCTCAAGGAGCAATGATTCCTCATCAAGTGACTACAAGAAGAGGCTCTGCCACAAATGCAAGAAGCCTGATCATTACATTCAAGACTGTCCTCAATGGGAAAAGGAATCAAAGAAGAAGAAATACAAGGATTACATATCTGATGATGCGAAGAAAAAGAAGAAATCCTCAAAATCTTCATCATCAAAATCCTCAAAGCCTTCACATCACAAGAAGAGCAGCTCCAAGAAGGAAATGGACTCTGAGGCTGAATCTGAAGAAAATGAGTAAGAGGAGTCATCTCAGGAGTCCGAATCCGGAGTGGCGAGCCTAGCTCTCGCCACTGCATTCGTCAGCAAGTCTATCTTCAACACTGAAGAAAATAACCTCACCAACAAAGCTGAGGAGGGGGATGATGACTACGCTCCCACCTACTGCTTCATGGCAAAGGGTGCCAAGGTACTCAAATATACCTCATCTGAATCAAGTGAGAATGAATCTGATGAAAATCTTAAGCCCAACTGTTCTAAACTTGCTAAGATTGCTGTAAAACAACAAAGGGCTTTAGAAAAGGTTCAAAACATGCTAGACAAAAGTGATGATATGTTGGGTGAGGAAATGGATCAGTCAAAAGCTTTGGCTGAAAGTCTTCAGAGACTTCATACTAAGTATGACAATCTTCAAAGTCATCATAACACTCTCTTATCCGACCATGAGAAGCTTTCTTATGAATTTCTTCAAATAAAGCAAGACCTTGAGAAGCTAAGAGTGAGTTATGAAGATCTTCAGAAGGAGCGCGATTTATTACTTGCTCAACAAATCAGCGCTTCTCAGGAAGAATTTGTTCCTCCATGCTTGAAGTGCATTGAACGTGAATCTGCAAATTCTTCACCTGAATGTTCAAATGATGCTAATGTTTCAAATTCTTCACATGCCTCTGCTATCACTAATTCCTCATCTGAGGACATTACTAGTATCACTGATGATGCAGGGCTGAAGGAATTGTACACGACATACATGTACAAAAGCCTCAAAGGGCATCAGGCTCGTTGTGATGTGCTTAAAAAGCAGATCCTCAACAGGAACCCTAGGAAAGAGGGTATCGCCTTTGAGAGGAAACTCAATGCTGATGGTACATATTGGAAGCCTGAGCAGTACCCCAAAACTACATGGGTTGCTGCAAAGGAATCTCCAGTTGATCCATCTAACTTATCTAGATTTGCATGTGAATCTCCTCATTCTAATGATGAGTCAATTGACTCCAACTATAAACTGTTCAAAAATCAGAATGGTGAAGTATTTGCTAGATATGTTGGCACTAACTGCAGGAACGGCTCCCCGATGAAGAAAATCTGGGTTCCCAAAAGATGCCTTGAAAATCTTCAGGTGAATGTCATCATGACGCCACCTGTGAAGAATAGGAACCCTAGATCAAATTCCTCATACGGACCAAATTCCTCACATGGATCAAAGTCCTCATATGAACATCATCGTGCTAACCCGTCTGTTTCGCAAGGAAGATCTAAGGATTATGGATATATGCATTATTCTTCAAATCATTGTGTCCATAAGTCCTCAAAGAATTTATCTGCATACTCTTATGCTTACTCTAACCCCTCTTATGTGAAACGAAATGGACTGGCTTCTATGCCATCCTTCTCATATGGAGCTCGCAGAATGATGAACTCTTTGCCACCCCTTCAGATGTGGGTGGTGAAGAAAAAGAACTAATCTCTTCTACAGGGTCAGGTCTGCAGACGCACGTAATCGTCTGAAGAATTTGTTGGAGACCTGAGCATGCCTGATAGGACACATGCTAATCATGAAGAAATGAACTTTCATTTCTCACGTCCTCATATTGCTTTATCAGTTCTTTTACTCGATGAAATTGATCTGATGAATTGATGTCATATTCCTCACAGATGAAGTATATGAGTTTGTAAGCTGCACTAGTTCGTCTGCAGGATGATCAACCCAAAGCCACTGAGTGGGTCCTCAATAGTGGATGTACAAACCACATGACTGGTGACAAGAATCTATTGATGGATGCTCCATTATCTCCGTCGCATCTGAAGCATATCATCTTTGCTGACAAAGGCAAACGTCAGGTATTGGGTCTAGGTATGGTTGCGATTACCAAGGATCGACACATGGACAAAGTCATGCTTGTTGAGTCCTTAGGATACAACCTTATGTCTATCTCAATGCTTTGTGATCTTGATATGGTTGTTGTCTTTGGCAAGTACCGTTGTGTTGTGGTTATGGAAGCTGACAATTCCAAAGTCTTCGAAGGCTTTAGGAGAGGAGACCTGTATATTGTTGATTTCTCTACAGGAACACAACCAGCCGTGTGCTTACTTGCAAAAGCATCAGAAGGCTGGCTCTGCCATCGACGACTTGGTCATGCAGGCATGAGGAATTTGCACACGCTTGCGAAGAAGAAGCATGTCATTGGCATCGAGAATGCGAAATTCCTCAAGGATCACCTATGTGGAGCCTGTGAAGCTGTGAAGATGACGAAGGACAAGCATCCAGCAAAGACTATCATGACCACCACTCGCCCGTTTGAATTGCTTCACATGGATCTCTTTGGTCCTAATCATTATTCTGCTATTTCAAATGAAGCATCTCAATATGGCTTTGTTATTGTTGATGATTATTCTCGCTACACATGGGTACACCTTGTTATTACAAACATGAAGTGCAGGAAGTCTTCAAACGATTTTCCTCGAGGGCTTCAACCAACTTTGGTGTGAAGATCAAGCACATCAGAAGTGACAATGGCACTGAGTTCAGGAATTCTGGTCTCGATGACTATCTTGATGAACTTGGTATTACTCATGAGTTATCTGCTCCTTACACTCCTCAGCAGAATGGTGTCGTGGAGCACAAGAATAGGACTCTTGCTGAGATGGCTCGCACTATGCTTGATGAATACAAAGCACCTCGTCATTTCTGGACTGAGGCAATTGATACTGCGTGCCACATCATCAACAGAGTATATCTTCACAAATTCTTCAAAAAGACTGCCTATGAACTCCTCACTGATAAGAAACCCAATGTAAGTTATTTCAAAGTCTTCGATGCTAAATATAGGATTAGAGATCCTCATCACAACTCAAAATTTGCACCAAAAGCACATGATGGTTTTATGCTTGGTTACGGAAAGGACTCGCACACCTACAGAGTCTTCAACAACGTTCTTCACAAAGTTGTTGAAACTGTAGATGTGCGGTTCGATGAAACTAATGGCTCGCAAAGAGATCACCTACCCTACTGTGATAGATGAACCAGCACCTGAGGAAACTATCAAGTTCAAGGCTACTGAGGATGTCATTCCTACTGAAGAATTTGCTGAAGAATTCATTCCAGAGCATGAAGAACGTCGGGCTAATGCACCTGAAGAAAATGCTGAAGAAAATGGTGTTGAAGAAAACGTTGATCAAATTCTTCAATGACAACCAGCTCATCCTCGCATTGCAAAAGAAGTGCAAGTTGAAAAGATCATCAGTGACATCAAAGCGCCAGGTCCTCTCACATGCTCAAAAGCTTCACATTTGTCTAACTTTTGTGGGCACTATGCTTTTGTCTTTATTACTGAGCCCACTAAGGTAGATGAAGCATTTCTGGAGCCTGAGTGGATTCAGGCCATGCAAGAAGAATTACATCAGTTCGAGCTCAACAATGTCTGGGAACTGGTCAAACATCCAGATCCTCACAAGCACAATATCATCGGCACAAAGTGGATCTACCGCAACAAGTAAGATGAAAATGGCCTTGTGGTGAGGAATAAGGGATGGCTTGTAGCTCAAGGCTACACATAGGTTGAAGGAATTGATTTCGATGAAACTTTTGCACCTGTTGCTAGACTTGAGGCTCTTCGCATATTACTTGCTTATGCTAACCATCATGATATCACTTTATATCAAATGGATGTGAAAAGTGCATTCCTCAATGGTAAGCTTGAGGAAGAAGTATATGTTGCTCAACCCCAGGTTTTGAAGATCCAAAGAATCCTGACAAAGTCTTCAGACTCAACAAGGCCCGCTATGGCCTCAAGCAGGCCCCACGGGCTTGGTATGATACCTTGAAGGAACTCCTCATGAAGAAAGGCTTCAAACCCGGTTCACTCGACCCTACTCTTTTCACTAAATCTGATGATGGTGAATTGTTTGTGTGCCAAATATATGTTGATGATATTATCTTTGGCTGTACTGACCAACGTTATAGTGATGAATTTGCCTACATGATGAGTGCAAAATATCAAATGTCTAGGATGGGAGAGTTGAAATTCTTCTTAGGTCCTCAAATTCGTCAACAACGCAATGGCATATTCATATCTCAGGAGAAATACCTCAAGGATGTACTAAGGAAATTTGGCATGCAAGATTGCAAAGGCGTCAAAATTCCTATGCCCACCAATGGCCACCTGTGCACTGATGAAAATGGTATTGACTTTGATCATAAGGTATACCGCTCCATGATAGGTTCCTTATTGTACTTATGTGCATCTAGGCCAGATATAATGCTTAGTGTTTGCATGTGTGCCCCATTTCAAGCTACACCGAAGGAATCACACCATAAGGCTGTGAAGCATATTCTTCGATCTCTAGCTCACACACCAACACTTGGATTATGGTACCCCAAGGGCTCGGCTTTTGATCTTCTTGGATATTCTGACTCTGACTATGCTGGTGATCGTGTGGATCGCAAGTCAACATCTCGTACATGTCATTTCCTTGGATGATCTTTGGTCTGTTGGTCCTCGAAGAAAGAGAACTGCGTATCACTATCTACTGCTGAAGCTGAGTACATTGCCACTGGTTCTTGCTGTGCCCAATTGCTATGGATGAAGCAAACTCTCAAGGACTACGATGTCAACATGAAGAATGTGCCACTCTTCTGTGACAATGAGAGTGCCATCAAGATTGCTCACAACCCAGTTCAGCACTCGAAGACAAAGCACATTCAGATTCGTCATCATTTTCTTCGTGATCATGTGTTGAAGGGCGACATTTCTATTGAGCATGTGAAGACTGAAGAACAGCTAGCCAATATCTTCACAAAGCCCTTGGATGAGAAGAGCTTTAGCAAGTTGCGGTGTGAGCTAAATATCCTAGAATCTTCGAATGTTCTTTGAAAAGGACAGTCATCCTAACACTTATGCAAAATTGATGACTTAGATGTGCAACACATGAAGAAACGTTTTTCTTCAATCAATGAAGGATAACACTCTTAGTGTGAAGAAATTAATGAAGAATTTGATCCTCAGAACCCTATGATAATTGTACGCGGTGTCTGAAATCATCATTCTTATACGGTGGGTCACGCCACTACCAAAAGTTGAAATTTCTCAAATTATTCATATTCTTCAACTTTGCATAGTCTTCACTGGTTTCGTCCTTTTTCTTCATTGGCTATATATATATATATAAGTTTATGTCCTCTACAGCATTCAGTTATTGCTATTTCTTCAAGTTGGTTTTTTGCTAAGTGAATGTGATCGGACCCTTCCCCTCTATGCTATACTCAACCCAATCTGTTCACAAATTCTTCATGTGCGTTCTATTTAAAACTCATTCAAAATCTTCACTGTGTCCTTGTCAGCTGAAAAAATTCCGAACGGAACTTTAAAACCTATCTTATCGAAAATTTTGGCTTTGCCGCTCAAACTGTTCCGCATCCCACGATACACTTATCCACTCACCCACGATCTAACACGATCTCCACCTCTCACTACGTGTGTGACACATGTCATGCGAATGAGAAGGGTCAGGGGCACGTTCGTCCAATTTCTTCGGGCGAGCAGTTTTTCGCCGTGGCTATAAATACCCCTCCTTCCCTTCCTCACTTCTTTTACTCCGCTCGACCTCTCTCTCCAGCTCGAGCTTCTCAAACCCTAGCGCCGCCGCTACTTCATCGCCGCCGGTGAGGAAGAGCTTCACTGCCTCGACCTCGTCATCGACGTACTCGCGCCGACCGCAGAAATCTTCACTCCACCGTCGCCGTAGCTGTCTTCCTCCGCCGAGTTAGGGCGTGGAAGATCTACATAGACGAACTTCACCTCTCCACTTCACTGTTCGTCATGTTCTTCATCCAGGGTAATTAAAAGTTACTTTTACTTCCCTCGTTGATTCGAATGATTATCTACAAAATCTTCAAAAGTGTTTTTCTTCATATCTTCACACACTGAACACCTCACAAGTCATATGTTCTTGATTCGTTTCTCTAAGCATCATTTTTCTTCAAGATTCCTCAATTGTGTGGACCTTCAATCTATACAACTCTGGAACCTAAGAAAAAGAACGCTTAGTGAAAATCTTCAAGACTCATCTGGTCAAATTCCTCAAACTTGTTCTTTTTGAAAAACCTTCTGAGAACGCATATGACCTCTCCAAATTCCTCGCAACTATACTCTGTTCACAGGTACACATGTGAGCTACTGAATCACTAGGTTCTCATCAACTTAACTCATTTGCAGCATTCCTCGAAGAAAAGTTGCATACTTCTTCAGAGAATTCGATTGTTCAAATTCCTCAACTGAAGAAAATGGCTGATGGTAAAAGGCCACAGAAAGGAGGAAAGAGGCCTGAGGTAAATACAACGTTTGAGATCCCTGACGACATATATGCTGGGTACTGCACACCTACTAAGGAAACCAAGAATGAGCACAAAGTGTGCAAACAAAGGATAGAGAGGAGATGGGCAAGAGAATGGAGGGAGTATAGATATGTCACTCCTAAGTACATGAAGAAATTCGCACTCAATCCTCCATGCCCAAGAGCTCCATTGGCACCTGGCCAGATAGCAGATCCCACCAGCCTCAAGCGCGATGAGGACTATCCTGATGAATGGGCCAAGCGCCAAGCCAAGTTGGCTAAGCAAGCCAGAGAAGCAGTGAGGAAATTCAATGAAGACTCTGCTGCTGCTGCCTCTGCTGTCAAGCCAAAGAAGGCTATGTCTAAGAAGCCTACGCGCAGGCCAAGTTCCTCAGCAATGCCCTCACGGCCAGAATCATCAAAGCCCTCACGGCCAATTCCTCATGCTGCTCCTGTTCCTCCAAAGTCCTCAGCTCCTCCGCCAAAGCCCTTAGCTGTTCCGACTAAATCCTCAGCACCTGTGCATCTCTCCTCGTGCCAAAGGACTGTCGGCATCTCCATTGCCTCAGGTGTCTCATCTAGTTCCTCAGCTGCACCAAGTTCCTCAGCAGGCCCCTCACTACTAAAGACAAAGGCCACTGCTGGACGAGGTCCTCGCCCAAGTCCTCAAAAGAAGCAAGTCGCTTTCCAAGTGCTGTCGCGTTCTCGGAACGGGGGTCCCCAGACTTGCCCGCCTGCGGCCTGCGGCATGGCTCAAAGGAGGCCCAACATGGCCCATCTTCATCAACGCAAGACTCAAGACCCTCGCGAGGGGCCAAGCCTCGCGGGGCGGAAGACACGTCGCATCCTGAGGCGCAGCCTCCTCAGGCTGGCTCGCGAGGAGGCGGAGGAATCAAGGCGGGGTACCTCGCGAGGTGCCCATGACGCAAGCGATGACGATCAAGGGTGCCAGGCGGGCGCCAGCGCGCGCAGCGTCCTTCTTTCATCTTTGGTGCAATTGGGGCAAGCGCAGCCGCGGAGTACCGACGCATCAGGCAAAGGTTGCCATTTCGATGCAACGAGACCAAGACCAGGAGGACTACGAAATGGAGGTCACCATGGAGCCCAGCGCGGCGTCACCACAGAGCCTTTCGCAGGCGAAGACCAACTTTAGTCAGGATAAGTGTACTTGCTGTCCCCCTTCAAATTAGCCCGCCATTGTTGGCTCCCTTCCCGCTCGATATTTGGGAAGAGGACCAGGGCCTCTATAAATAGGACCAGCCACCCACATGGTAGGGGGGATGAAATCAGAGAGAGAGAGAGAGAGAGAGAGAGAGAAGGGTGACTGAACTCCCCTAGCAGTTCATCGCCCCAGTAAAGAACAGACCCTCACGAGGCTGTTCTTCCTTGTATCGTTCATCATCATCAGCCCCAAGAGGCAATCCACCTACCACACACTGGAGTAGGGTATGACACCACAATGGTGGCCCGAACCAGTATAAACCTTGTGTCACTTGCGCAGTTCTTTTAGTAGTTTAGATCTTTGTGAGACGGGGAGGTAGAGGGCGTGATCTCCGCGCGCACCCCAGTGTTCGAACCTTAAGGGTCTGCCGGAACCAGTGAATCCGAGATTTGGCGCGCCAGGTAGGGGTGCACCGGAATTTGCCTTCCTACCGCCCCGCCTCCCGTCGCATCGTCATCACCATGTCCGGCGACCAGGCGGGCAACCAAGGTCCGTGGGCGGCGTGGCCCACCTACGTGGAGCCGCTCGCCTCGGGCGGCCCCGCGCCCCAGGCAGCTCACGGTCCGTACGGCGCTGCGGGCCGCGGGCGATGCGGACAGGCCTCCGCAACCCTCACACCGCGGCAAGCGCGGTCGGCGGCAAGGGCCTCCAATCACGCCGCAACCACGACGCCCTACACCCGCCGGGAGCAGGCGAATTCAAGGGCCGCGCTCACGGTGGCCCGAGAGCTGCTGCGGTGCAGGCTGCTGGAAGGCGGCCACGATGTGCTGCTGGAGCGAGTGGCGGAGCTCCTGGGCTTCGCCGCCTCGGGGGCTCACCCCTTCTCCACCCAGCTCCCATCTCAAGCCCAGGGCGACCCGCGCAGGGGCTCTGCACGCGCCCGCGGACTCCAACGCTACTCCGACACCAGTGAAGCTGTCAGCACTGGACCGGCGGCGGTGCTGCCCTGCCCCCGGCCCGCGAAGAAGGACTCGACGCAACCCGCGGCCCCGGAGGGCGGCTGCGCTGCCACCCCGTAGTAGGCATGGCAGGAGGGACCGCGTGGCGTGTGGGGCATCACAGCGTGGCATTCGGGATAACGGCGACAGAGGAATACGTGCCCCTCATGCTGGACCAAGGACACCCTCGCGAGAGCAGGCAAGGCTCGCTCCTCTGCCCAAGCTGGGGGGATGAGGCAGTGGAAGCTAAGCCCTTCCAGGAGCCCATGGACGAACCCGCTGGCCACGCTGGAGGCAACGATTATCGGGCACCGCTAACTCTTCAGGGGCAGGTATATGCTAAACATGGATCGCAGGAGGTGCAGGTCGCCGCGGCAAGCAGCTGCCCCACTCCCACAGTCTCCTACCCCTCGGGAGGAGGGTGCAGGGGGCTGCAGGAGAGGGGCCGGGATCCTACATCACCACCGCGGCGTTCGGAGCAAGGCGTTCTCAGGAGGTAGGCCCTCTGCTAGGGAGGTGCCTCAGGGCCTGCCCCTGGCAGAGGACCCGTGGTCGTCGGGGGAACCGCTGGCGACCGCTCTACCCCATCGGGCGGCGTCCTGGGTTCCGGTCATTGCTGATGGCATTAGAGTGTGGCACAAGGCGGGGCCCTCGTCTGGCGATATGAAGCAAGGCCAGTACCTGTGAAGAAGGCCCAGTGCCTGTGAAGCTCGCCACCCCGTGACACTCTCACGTAATAATGAGTGGGGCTGTACACGCCCCGGAGTCTCAGGGGTGCCGGCCTCAGGCCCTGGGGCTCCCTCCCACGCCCAGTGGACAGCACTTAGCTCCATGCTGGTGAGAAGACGTCCAAGACTAGATTAGGTGCCGGACGCGGCTTTTTGTCTGCTTTTCATTGCCTTTCCCTTTGGCTGTAGCTTTCCCCTCGCTGGATTTAAGTTGGATTTGAATTTGAGATTTGCGTGTGTTCGGGGAAGGGGTGCTTATTCTCGCTCGAGCCGTTTCTCGTGTTCTGGTTACCACTTCGCCACAGCTGCCTCCCCTCGCGAGCCCCTCGCGAGTCTGGTCAGGCATGGCTCGTGCGCGACATGAATTGCTACTGTTGCTCCCTCTCGGGAGGATCTTCGGGTGCCTGCGGAGGTTGCCCCGTTCTGGAAAAGGCCCAGAGCCTGTGAAGCAAGGCGAGTGCCTGTGAAGCTATCGCGTTCTGGAAAAGGCCCAGAGCCTGTGAAGCAAGGCGAGTGCCTGTGAAGTCATTGCGTTAGGAAAAGGCCCAGAGCCTGTGCAGCAAGGCGAGTGCCTGTGAAGCTATCGCGTTCCGGAAAAGGCTCAGAGCCTGTGAAGCAAGGCGAGTGCCTGTGAAGTCATTGCGTTAGGAAAAGGCCCAGATCCTGTGAAGCAAGGCGAGTGCCTGTGAAGCTCATTGCGTTAGGAAAATGCCCGGAGCCTGTGAAGCAAGGCGAACGCCTGTGATGTCATTACGCTCAGGAGAAGGCCCAGAGACTGTGAAGAAGGCCAACGCCTATGAAGTCTTTCATCAGCAACGATCTCACATCCCGAGGACCCAACTAGAGAGCACCCAAGGCGTCGCACCCTCCTGCAGGCCGCCTCGGGGCCAGCGTGGGGCAAAGGTAAACCAGCCCACCATCAGGCATGCGCGCAATTTGACTACTACTGATGTGGTGGACACAAGTTTTTATATGAGGGGCTTCCCCTCCCAAAATGCTCTCACGACCGGCAGGCCAAACACCTAAGTTCTATTCATGCAGGGTAAAAGACAGGAGAACTACATGATTAGTCTGACAAATCCCCCAACGCATCCTCGGGGGCGCCTCCCGAGCTGTCGCTGGCATCACTGAATTCGCCCTCATTGTCTGCGCCACCACCAGCGGCGTCGGGGCCATCCACCACACCGCCTTCATCGGCAGCCACGGCCACGTCGTCGTCATCCGAAGTGAAGGCTCAGACGAGAGCATCCACGTTGTTCTCCACCCAATCCGCCAGGTCGCCTCGGACGGCCTGGGGAACTGGGGCGATGGCGGCGTCAAAGTCAAAGTGGGGATCCATGTTTCCGAGATGGCTGAAGACACGGGAAAAAGCACGCCCGAGCGGGGCGCGGCTCCTCTCCTCCACCAACCTGTCGGCCCTGACCGACCGAGCCTCCAGCTGCGTTACCACAGCGGTGAAGAACTGTAGGTTGCCGGCATAGTTAATCGTGTGCGGCTCGCCGATGGCTGCCTCACAGATGTTGCCCAAGGCTGTGTTAGCCCTCACCCTGAGCATGGTGAGCATGGGGCCGTGCGCGTGCTCCAGGACTCGTTGCTGGCGTATTTCATCGGCATTCTGACGCTCAACGACCTCAGCCTCTTCCATCCGCTGGCGAAGACGGAGCGCCTCGTCCTGGGAGGCGGCCAGCTCCTTTTGCGCTGCCTCAAGGGCGGCCCGGGAGGCATCGACCAGCCGCGTCGCCTCATGCCGTTGGGCCCTCAGGGCTGTGGTTCTGCCCTCGGCTTCGACCCGGATCATCCCCAGCTTCCCCACAAACTCACGCTCGAGGTCTTGGCGCGCCATCGTCACCCGATGACAAACCTCCTCCAGGACACGCGCTTCCCGCGCAGTGACATCGTCTTCCGCCTGCGTCACTAGGCGCTCCCTCGTCTCCAGCCGCTCGTACTCGAGAGTGCGTTCAGCGGCTTCCAGTGTCAACGCTTCTTCGCGCCTTTGGAGCTCGGCTGGGTCGCCAGAGGCCACCCGCATCGATGCAAGGGCCAGCTCACGCAGCTCCGCTTGCTCCTCCAATGAGTGGCACCGGGCCAGGAGCTCGCGAGCCCGCTCCTCCGCTGCCTCTCGCCATCGGCCAGCTCTCTGGGCCTCCTCGGTGGCCTGGGATCGGGCCACTCAAGAGGCCTCCAGTGACGCCTTCGCCTCTTCATCATCAAGATCCCGCTGATGGCGCGCGAGGGCAATGGCGGCCTCCAGCTCGCGCCTCCCTGCAGCCAGGCATAGGCCCTCGGCCTCCAGGCGCGCGTCTTCGTCAGCGAGCTCCTCCCCAAGCAAGTTCACCGCGTCAGTCGCTCTTCGAAGGAACCCTTGGCGGCGGGCGCGGCGCTCCCGGGCGCGCTCAAGCACGTCCTCCACACCATCGTGAACCCCAAGCAAGCGTCGGGGGCCGAGAATCATCGTTCCTCCTCCGGGCAGGGGGCTGGGGGCTGGCGCCCTCGCGATGGCCGGGCGCGTCGCACCAGAAGCCCGGCCTATGGCCAGACCGTCTCCAGATGAAGGGCGCAGGAGGCGCCTCAACCAGTCGCAATCCCCGATTAGACGAGAAGCCCACGGCAGACTGGCTATTCCCCGAGAGGGCCCACGAAGGAAAAACGCGAGTAATGAAGGGCCGCGGGGCACCTCGGGATGGTCCACCCCTTCAGACGCCCTCACCACCAGGGCAGAGCTTCTCGGAGCATTTGAAGACAGTAGAGGGGGCGAAGCCAAGGGAGGCGGCACCTCTGCTACCTCCGCGAGCTCGGCCGGAAGAGGCCTGCGGAGCAAGGATCAGTGAAAGCAACAAGAGATTCAGGAACCAGAGAGGAAGGAGACTTACTCGTCAGTGGCAAAGTACTTCCTGCGCTTCAGCACGTGACATGGGAAGTCGTCACCCAGGGCCTCCCTTTTCCTCTGGAGGGCCTCAAAGTCCACGCGAAAGCGGCCCAAGAGAAGATCGCAAGGGCCAACTTGCGGCGAGGACGGAGCATTAGAGCGATCCGCGTCAGGGGCGCCTGCCTGGCGCGTGCCGCCCATCACCTCGCCAGAAGACGCGGTTGCGGACTCCAAGGCCCCAGCCCCGGGCACTGGGATCGGCTGCTTGCCATCTTCGGCCGCAGCAGCACGGGTCCCAGGAGCCGTCCCCTTGCGAGCATCACCCGGCGCTGCCATCTCATCAGGAGCCCCCTCGGCCTCCGGCGCCTCCTGCCTCCCTGGTCCGCCACTTGAGGAGGAGCCGCCTTGGCCGGTTGGAAGGGCAGTCACCACCATTGGATTCTCGCGAGGTCCCTGGAGGCCGGCGGGGCGCAGTCCCCGCTCATCAAAGGCAGGCATCTGCTTCACGAAGTAGGCCCTGCTCTGGCAGAGATACAGCAAGGCCCCTCCCTGCCGGACGTTGCCAGGATTGAGGTCCCCAGCCAAGGTCAAGAGCGCCGACTTCAGCATCGCAGGAGCCAGGTCTTCTTCCTGGAGCCTCATGTTATCCTCGCGCCCATGGAAGGCCCACATCTGGCGAGAGTGGCGCTCCAGGGGAGCGACGCGGCACAACAGAAACTCCTTCACCACTTTGGGTGCTGTCACACCGAGCTTCCTCAGGAGCGTGAAGCGGGTCTAGACGAAGACGAGCCGGGGGTTCTTGAGCGTCTCCTGGCCCCAACCGGAATTGGGGACAGTAGGCGAGGTCGGCTCCGATAGTAGGGGGCTGGGCACCCCTGCGTCCACGTACAACCACCGCTCGCGGAACCCAACCGCAGGCTGGGGAAGCTTGAAGTCAATTCCAGAGGCCTCGATCTCAAGCTCGGCAGCAAAGCTCGAGCACACCCAGTGTTGGGAGGGGTCGACAAGACACAGCGAGAAGAAGTGGCGCAGCAAGGCAACCGAAGGAGGGATGCCCACCATGGCTTCGCAAACAAAGGCGGAGACCGAAAGGAGGGCGATGGACTCAGGACTTAGATGCATCAAGTGGATCTTATAATGGGAGAGCATGGCATTGAAGAAATCGGAGAAGGGGGGAACCAGAGCCGCCCACAAGGCGTCGGTGAAACATGGGACCTCGGTTTCTATCCTATTGATGGAGAATTGGGACGCTTGCCAGGCCGTCGTCCTCCCGCACTCATTGAAGACGGTGGCTAGGGCCAAGCTGTCCCTGCCCAGGCACTCTTGATTGAGTACGGTCGACAGGCCGGCGGCAGGGACCACCGATGGCGGCGCGCAAGACGGAGACATGGGTTTCTCCCCTCTCTCCTTCCTCGTCGAAGAACAGGGAACGCTCAAGCAACAGGAAGGGGAGTGGCTGTGTGCAACTACAAGTCCGCCTGGCAACGCGCAGGATAAGGGGCGTGGGGGGAACAGTGCCGCCCACGTCCCATCAACCGCCATGCGACGCCCAAGACCGCAGGCTGTTAGGGCCCCCGGCGCTTCGCCCTTGCCCTTTCGCCTCTCAGCACAGCCAAGTCCATGCGTGCCTTGGGCCCGGGGGCTACTATCGGCGATCTGGGAATGGGGGTCCCCAGACTTGCCTGCCTGCGGCCTGCGGCATGGCTCAAAGGAGGCCCAGCATGGCCCATCTTCATCAACGCAAGACTCAAGATCCTCGCGAGGGGCCAAGCCTTGCGGGGCGGACGACATGGCGCATCCTCAGGCGCAGCCTCCTCAGGCTGGCTCGCGAGGAGGCGGAGGAATCAAGGCGGGGTACCTCGCGAGGTGCCCATGACACAAGCCATGGCGATCGAGGGTGCTAGGCGGGCGCCAGCGCGCAGCGTCCTTCTTTCCTCTTTGGTGCAAAGGGGGCAAGCGCAGCCGCGGAGTACCGAGGCATCAGGGAAAGGTTGCCATTTCGGTGCAACGAGACCAAGACCAGGAGGACTACGAGATGGAGGTCACCATGGAGCCCAGCGCGGCGTCACCACAGAGCCTTTCGCAGGCGAAGACCAACTTTAGTCAGGATAAGTGTACTTGCTGTCCCCCTTCAAATTAGCCCGCCATTGTTGGCTCCCTTCCCGCTCGATATTTGGGAAGAGGACCAGGGCCTCTATAAATAGGACCAGCCACCCACATGGTAGGGGGGATGAAATCAGAGAGAGAGAGAGAGAAGGGTGACTGAACTCCTCCTAGCAGTTCATCGCCCCAGTAAAGAACAGACCCTCGCGAGGCTGTTCTTCCTTGTATCGTTCATCATCATCAACCCCAAGAGGCAATCCACCCACCACACACTGGAGTAGGGTATTACACCACAATGGTGGCCCGAACTAGTATAAACCTTGTGTCACTTGCGCAGTTCTTTTAGTAATTTAGATCTTTGTGAGACGGGGAGGTAGAGGGAGTGATCTCCGTGCGCACCCCAGTGTTCGAACCTTAAGGGTCTGCCGGAACCCGTGAATCCGACAAGTGCCGTCTGATGAAGACGAAGCTGATGATGATGAACTTGTAGAAATCATCAGAGACAGGCAAGTCAGGGACGCTAGAGCCAAGGGATCAGAGGTGCCACCGCGTTTGGATCCCCAGCTAATCCTCGACTACATTGATGATTGGCACAAGAACCCCAACACTCCCTTGCCTGACTTCAACTAACTCCTGGCCAGAGTCACAGGCTGACCCACTTCATTCAACAAGAAAAGTGGAAATTTGAGAAGGCCAGGCATATCAAGAAAGCGCAGTACAAGAAAGAGCGCTATCTAAAGAAAACGTTGTCTCTATGACAATTGAAGAACGTGTCACTATTCAGGCTGAGATTAAGAAACTCAGTGATGACTTTGACGCATATCGCGCTGATTGGCTTGGAGCCAAGGTTCGTTTTGTGAAACTTGCGGACAACTTCACTTCCAATGTTGCAGCCCCAACGCAACCGGAAATTCCTCAGGCTGAAGCATCTGCTCAGCCTACTGAAGAAAATGCCAGCACCGCTAATGACAATCAGGCTGCTGAAGATAATGTGAGTTCCAGGGCTGATGACTACATTCCAGTCCCTGAAGAAATTGCCAGGGCACCCACTAGTGGTGTGCCTGAAGAAACTGAAGAACTCAGGGCAACTGCATCAGTTGTGCGTGAAGAAAATCAACCAGATCCCTCAGCTGCTCCTGCACCAACTTCAACTCCAATCCTTCCATTTGCATCAGATGTGAAGAAGACCAAGGCTGCAGAGCATGCTGTAGTGAAGAAAAGGAAAGCATCAACTGCTTTAGATTCTTCAGCTCTGAAGAAAATGAAGCCTATGACAAGTTCATTTGCAAATCCGATCGATGTTGTTCCCATCTCAACCAGGCCATCAAAGGACCTTGTTCCTTTTGATGAAGAATATGTGATCCCCAGCGGATCTGATGAAGAAACCCCTTCTGCTGCTTCGTCTGAACCATTGGATGAAAAAATTGAAGTGGATGCGATCCCTTCAACACCTATCATCTCCTTGCCTATGCCTCAGTTCACAGCTGAAGAGGCTGGCGTTGAAGAAATGGAAGATGAAGATGTGGACATTGGCTACTCCACACTCGTAATCAATGATGAATTCTGGGAAGGTCAGCATCCAAACTCTCCAATGTTCACCCATCTACAGCAAATTCCTCAGTCCCCCACACAAAATGTTCACATGGGCTCTGAAGAAACTCGTCCCACTGCATCTGTCCATGAGGAAATTCCAGCCACTAGCGCTGAAGAAACTGCTGCTGCTGAGAAACCAACAACGCAGACTGCCACTGAGGAGGAACCAGAAATTCCTCAGCCTGAAGAACCTACGATTGAGATTCCTGAGGTTGTGATGCAACTCACTGACACTCCTCTGCCAAAGCCAAAGGATCCATTCTCACACAAGCAAAAGTTCAAGGCTGATGATTTCTTTGGTGAGCACGTATTCTTCGAAGATTACAACCCATATGACTCTGCTCGCATTAGTAAGAGGCGTTTCTGGACTGCTAGTCAAGCCAATTTCTATTCCTCAGTGATGTTCAACAAGGAGAAGATCTTCTACCATGAGCATATTCCTCACATGGATATGGAATCTCTGTCGTGCTTCGCACCAGTCCTCAGTGTTCTTCATGATGCTAGACTGCTAAACTTTTGCTTTGACATCTATGATTTGAATGAAGAACTGATTCTTCAATTCTATGCAATGTTGCACATCACCGGAGATGCTGAAGATGTGAATTCATGGGCGCTAGACTGGATGTCTGAAAACACTCACTACACTGCACCAGCCTCTAAATTGCTTCGTGCTCTACCACTCAGTCCTCCCCTTGAAGAAGCTCATTGCATCTACAGTGAACCTAAGCTCACACATCATTACATGCAGGTGCTGATGAAACCTTTGAAGCCAGGTCAAGCACGAAGAACCAAATTCCTCATGAAGGAATTGATGTACGTGCCCAGAACTTGAAGGAAATATGCCCTAGAGGCAATAATAAAGTTATTATTTATTTCCTTATATCATGATAAATGTTTATTATTCATGCTAGAATTGTATTAACCGGAAACATAATACATGTGTGAATACATAGACAAACAGAGTGTCACTAGTATGCCTCTACTTGACTAGCTCGTTAATCAAAGATGGTTATGTTTCCTAACCATGAACAAAGAGTTGTTATTTGATTAACGAGGTCACATCATTAGTTGAATGATCTGATTGACATGACCCATTCCATTAGCTTAGCACCCGATCGTTTAGTATGTTGCTATTGCTTTTCTTCATGACTTATACATGTTCCTATGACTATGAGATTATGCAACTCCCGTTTACCGGAGGAACACTTTGGGTACTACCAAACGTCACAACGTAACTAGGTGATTATAAAGGAGTACTACAGGTGTCTCCAATGGTAGATGTTGGGTTGGCGTATTTCGAGATTAGGATTTGTCACTCCGATTGTCGGAGAGGTATCTCTGGGCCCTCTCGGTAATGCACATCACTTAAGCCTTGCAAGCATTGCAACTAATGAGTTAGTTGTGGGATGATGTATTACAGAACGAGTAAAGAGACTTGCCGGTAACGAGATTGAACTAGGTATTGGATACCGACGATCGAATCTCGGCCAAGTAACATACCGATGACAAAGGGAACAACGTATGTTGTTATGCGGTCTAACCGATAAAGATCTTCGTAGAATATGTAGGAGCCAATATGGGCATCCAGGTCCCGCTATTGGTTATTGACCGGAGACGTGTCTCGGTCATGTCTACATTGTTCTCGAACCGTCGGGTCCGCACGCTTAAGGTTTCGATGACAGTTGAATTATGAGTTTATGAGTTTTGATGTACCGAAGGAGTTCAGAGTCCCGGATGAGATCGGGGACATGACGAGGAGTCTCGGAATGGACGAGACGTAAAGATCAATATATTGGACGACTATATTCGGACATCGGAAAGTTTCCGAGTGATTCGGGTATTTTTCGGAGTACCCTGTAGTTACGGGAGAGGTAATGGGCCTTGATGGGCTTTAGTGGGAAGAGGAAAAGGCTGCTACGCCCCCCCTCCCCTTTGGTCCGAATTGGACTAGGGAAAAGGGGGCCGGCCACCTCTCCTTCTCCTCCTATTCCTTCTCCCTTCCTCCCCTTTTGGTGGACTCCTACTAGGACTTGGAGTCCTAGCAGGACTCCCATCCTGGCCGCACCCTATGCCTTGGCCGGCCTCCTCCTCCTCCATCCTTTATATACAGGGGCAGGGGGCACCCCATAAACACACAATTGATCCACGTGATCGTTCCTTAGCCGTGTGCGGTGCCCCCTGCCACCATATTCCACCGCGGTCATATTGTAGCGGTGCTTAGGCGAAGCCCTGCGACATTAGAACATCAAGATCGTCACCACGCCGTCGTGCTGACGGAACTCTTCCTTGATGCTTTGCTGGATCGGAGCCCGAGGATCGTCATCGAGCTGAACGTGTGCTAAGAACTCGGAGGTGCCGGAGTAACGGTGCTTGGATCGGTCGGATCGGAAAGAAGACGTACGACTACTTCCTCTACGTTGTGTGATTGCTTCCGCAGTCGGTCTGCGTTGGTACGTGGTCAACACTCTCCCCCTCGTTGCTATGCATCACCATGATCTTGCATGTGCGTAGGAATTTTTTTGAAATTACTACGTTCCCCATCAGTGGCATCCGAGCCTAGGTTTTATGGTTTGATGTTATTTGCACGAGTAGAACACAAGTGAGTTGTGGGCGATACAAGTCATACTGCCTACCAGCATGTCATACTTTGGTTCGGCGGTATTGTTGGACGAGACGACCCGGACTAACCTTACGTGTACGCTTACGCGAGACCGGTTCCCTCGACGTGCTTTGCACATAGATGGCTTGCGGGCGACTGTCTCTCCAACTTTAGTTGAACCGAGTGTGGCTACGCCCGGTCCTTGAGAAGGTTAAAACGGAGTCTATTTGACAAACTATCGTTGTGGTTTTGATGCGTAGGTAAGATGAGTTCTTGCTTAAGCCCGTAGCAGCCACGTAAAACTTGCAACAACAAAGTAGAGGACGTCTAACTTGTTTTTGCAGGGCATGTTGTGATGTGATATGGTCAAGGCATGTTGCTAAATTTTATTGTATGAGATGATCATGTTTTGTAACCGAGTTATCGGAAACTGGCAGGAGCCATATGGTTGTCGCTTTATTGTATGCAATGCAATCGCGATGTAATGCTTTACTTTATTACTAAGCGTTAGTGATAGTCGTGGAAGCATAAGATTGGCAAGACGACAACGATGCTACGATGGAGATCAAGGTGTCGCGCCGGTGACGATGGTGATCATGACGGTGCTTCGAAGATGGAGATCACAAGCACAAGATGATGATGGCCATATCATATCACTTATATTGATTGCATGTGATGTTTATCTTTTTATGCATCTTATCTTGCTTTGATTGACGGTAGCATTATAAGATGATCTCTCACTAAATTATCAAGAAGTGTTCTCCCTGAGTATGCACCATTGCCAAAGTTCGTCGTGCCCAAACACCACGTGATGATCGGGTGTGATAAGCTCTACGTCCATCTACAACGGGTGCAAGCCAGTTTTGCACACGCAGAATACTCAGGTTAAACTTGACGAGCCTAGCATATGCAGATATGGCCTCGAAACACGGAGACCGAAAGGTCGAGCGTGAGTCATATAGGAGATATGATCAACATAACGATGTTCACCATTGAAAACTACTTCATCTCACGTGATGATCGGTTATGGTTTAGTTGATTTGGATCACGTGATCACTTAGAGGATTAGAGGGATGTCTATCTAAGTGGGAGTTCTTAAGTAATATGATTAAATTGAACTTAAATTTATCATGAACTTAGTCCTGGTAGTATTTTGCAAATCATGTTGTAGATCAATAGCTCGCGTTGTTGCTTCCCTGTGTTTATTTTGATATGTTCCTAGAGAAAATTGTGTTGAAAGATGTTAGTAGCAATGATGCGGATTGGATCCGTGATCTGAGGTTTATCCTCATTGTTGCACAGAAGAATTATGTCCTTGATGCATCGATGGGTGACAGACCTATTGCAGGAGCAGATGCAGACGTTATGAACATTTGGCTAGCTCAATATGATGACTGCTTGATAGTTTAGTGCACCATGCTTAACGGCTTAGAATCGGGACTTCAAAGACGTTTTGAACGTCATGGACCATATGAGATGTTCCAGGAGTTGAAGTTAATATTTCAAGCAAATACCCGAGTTGAGAGATATGAAGTCTCCATCAAGTTCTATAGCTAAAAGATGGAGGAGAATCGCTCAACTAGTGAGCATGTGCTCAAATTGTCTGGGTACTACAATCGCTTGAATCAAGTGGGAGTTAATCTTCTAGATAAGATAGTGATTGACAGAATTCTCTAGTCACCATCACCAAGTTAGTAGAACTTCGTGATGAACTATAATATGCAAGGGATAACGGAAACAACTCCCAAGCTCTTTGTGATGCTGAAATCAACGAAGGTAGAAATCAAGAAAACATCAAGTGTTGATGGTTGACAAGATCACTAGTTTCAAGAAAAAGGCAAAGGGAAGAAGGGGAACTTCAAGAAAAACGGCAAGCAAGTTTCTGCTCAAGTGAAGAAGTCCAAGTCTGATTCTAAGCCTGAGGCTAAGTGCTTCTACTGCAAAGGGACTGGTCACTGGAAGCGGAACTGCCCCAAGTGATTGGCGGATAAGAAGGATGGCAAAGTGAACATAAGTATATTTGATATACATGTTATTGATGTGTACTTTACTAGTGTTTATAGCAAACCCTTAGTATTTGATGCTAGTTCAGTTGCTAAGTTTAGTAACTCGAAACGGGAGTTGCAGAATAAACAGAGACTAGTTAAGGGTGAAGTGACGATGTGTGTTGGAAGTGGTTCCAAGATTGATATGATCATCATCACACACTCCCTATACTTTCGGGATTAGTGTTGAACCTAAATAAGTGTTATTTGGTGTTTGCATTGAGCATGAGTATGATTTGATCATGTTTATTGTAATACGGTTATTCATTTAAGTAAAAGAATAAATTGTTGTTCTGTTTACATGAATAAAACCTTATATATGGTTACACACCCAATGAAAATAGTTCATTGGATCTCGATCTTAATAATACACATATTCATAATATTGAAACCAAAAGATGCAAAGTTAATAATGATAGTGCAACTTATTTGTAGCACTGCCATTTAAGTCATATTGGTGTAAAGCGCATGAAGAAACTCCATGCTGATGGGCTTTCGGAATCACTTGATTATGAATCACTTGATGCTTGCGAACCATGCCTTTTGGGCAAGATGACTAAAACGACGTTCTTCGGAACAATGGAGCGAGCAACAGATTTGTTTGAAATCATACATACTGATGTATGTGGTCTGATGAATATTGAGGCTCACGACAGGTATCATTATTTTCTGATCTTCACAGATGATTTGAGCAGATATGAGTATATCTACTTGATGAAACATAAGTCTGAAACATTTGAAAAGTTCAAAGAATTTTCAGAGTGAAGTGAAAAATCATCGTGACAAGAAAATAAAAGTTTCTACGATATGATCGCAGAGGAAAAATATTTGAGTTACGAGTTTGGTCTTCAGTTAAAACAATGTGAAATAGTTTCACTACTCACGCCACCTGGAACACCACAGCATAATGGTGTGTCCGAATGTCATGACCGTACTTTATTGGATATAGTGCAATCTATGATGTATCTTACCGATCTACCATTATCGTTTTGGGGTTATGCATTAGAGACAGCTGCATTCACGTTAAAAAAGGGGCACCATCTATATCCGTCGAGACGACGCCTTATGAACTATGGTTTGGCAAGAAACCAAAGTTGTCGTTTCTTAAAGTTTGGGGTTGTGATGCTTATATGAAAAAGTTTCATCATGATAAGCGCAAAACTCAAATCGGAGAAGTGCATCTTCATAGGATATCCAAAGGAAACTATTGGATACACCTTCTATCACAGATCCGAAGGCAAGCCTTTTGTTGCTAAATTCGGAAACTTTCTGGAGAAGGAGTTTCTCTCGAAAGAAGTGAGTGGGAGGAAAGTAGAACTTGACGAGGTAACTGTACCTGCTCCCTTATTGGAAAGTAGTACATCACAGAAAAATGTTTCTGTGACACCTACACCAGTTAGTGAGGAAGCTAATGATGATGATCATGAAACTTCAAAACAAGACACTACTGAACCTCGTAGATCAACCAGAGTAAGATCCACGCCAGAGTGGTACGGTAATCCTGTTCTGGAAGTCATGCTACTAGATCATGATGATCCTACGAACTATGAAGAAGCGATGGTGAGCCCAGATTCCGCAAAGTGGCTTGAAGCCATGAAATCTGAGATATGATCCATGTATGAGAACAAAGTATGGACTTTGGTTGACTTGCCCGATGATCGGCAAGCCATAGAAAATAAATGGATCTTCAAGAGGAAGACGGACGCTGATAGTAGTGTTACTATCTACAAAGCTAGAATTGTCGCAAAAGGTTTTCGACAAGTTCAAGGTGTTGACTACGATGAGATTTTCTCACTCGTATCTATGCTTAAGTCTGTCCGAATCATGTTAGCAATTGCCGCATTTTATGAAATCTGGCAAATGGATAAACAAAACTCCATTCCTTAATGGATTTGCTAAAGAAGAGTTGTATACGATGCAACTAGAAGGTTTTGTCGATCCTAAAGGTGTTAACTAAATATGCAAGCTCCAGCGATCTATCTGTGGACTGGTGCAAACATCTCGGAGTTGGAATATATGCTTTGATGAGTTGATCAAAGCATATAGTTATATACAGACTTGCGGTGAAGCCTGTATTTACAAGAAAGTGAGTGGGAGCACTACAGCATTTCTGATAAGTATATGTGAATGACATATTGTTGATCGGAAATAATGTAGAGCATAAAGGAGTGTTTGAAAGGAGTTTTTCAAAGAAAGACTTCGGTGAAGCTGCTTACATATTGAGCTTCAAGATCTATAGAGATAGATCAAGACGCTTGATAAGTTTTTTCAATGAGTACATACCTTGACAAGATTTTGAAGTAGTTCAAAATGGAGCAGTCAAAGAAAGAGTTCTTGCCTGTATTATAAGGTGTCAAGTTTAGTAAGACTCAAAGCCCGACCACGGCAGAAGATAGAAAGAGAATGAAAGTCATTCCCTATGCCTTGGCCATAGGTTCTATAAAGTATGTCATGCTGTATACCAGATCTATCGTATACCCTGCACTGATTTGGCAAGGGAGTACAATAGTGATCTAGGAGTAGATCAAGGGACAGCGGTCAAAATTATCCTTAGTGGAATAAGGATATTTTTCTCGATTATGGAGGTGACAAAAAGGTTCGTCGTAAAGGGTTACGTCGATGCAAGTTTTGACACTGATCTGGATGACTCTAAGTCTCGATCTAGATGCATATTGAAAGTGGGAGCAATTAGCTAGAGTAGCTCCGTGCAGAGCATTATAGACATAGAATTTTGCAAAATACATACGGATCTGAATGTAACAGACCCGTTGACTAAAATTATCTCACAAGCAAAACATGATCACACCTTAGTACTCTTTGGGTGTTAATCACATAGATATGTGAACTAGATTACTAACTCTAGTAAACCTTTTGAGTGTTGGTCACATGACGATGTGAACTATGGGTGTTAATCACATGGTGATGTGAACTATTGCTGTTAAATCACATGGCGATGTGAACTAGATTATTGACTCTAGTGCAAGTGGGAGACTGAAGGAAATATGCCTTAGAGGCAATAATATAGTTATTATTTATTTCCTTATATCATGATAAATGTTTATTATTCATGCTAGAATTGTATTAACCAGAAACATAATACATGTGTGAATACATAGACAAATAGAGTGTCACTAGTATGCCTCTACTTGACTAGCTCGTTAATAAAAGATGGTTATGTTTCCTAACCATGAACAAAGAGTTGTTATTTGATTAACGAGGTCACATCATTAGTTGAATGATCTGATTGACATGACCCATTCCACTAGCTTAGGACCCGATCGTTTAGTATGTTGCTATTGCTTTTCTTCATGACTTATACATGTTCCTATGACTATGAGATTATGCAACTCCCGTTTACCCGAGGAACACTTTGGGTACTATCAAACATCACAACGTAACTGGGTGATTATAAAGGAGTACTATAGGTGTCTCCAATGGTAGATGTTGGGTTGGCGTATTTCGAGATTAGGATTTGTCACTCCGATTGTCGGAGAGGTATCTCTGGGCCCTCTCGGTAATGCACATCACTTAGGCCTTGCAAGCATTGCAACTAATGAGTTAGTTGTGGGATGATGTATTACAGAACGAGTAAAGAGACTTGCCGGTAACGAGATTGAACTAGGTATTGGATACCGACGATCGAATCTCGGGCAAGTAACATACCAATGACAAAGGGAACAACGTATGTTGTTATGCGGTCTGACCGATAAAGATCTTCGTAGAATATGTAGGAGCCAATATGGGCATCCAGGTCCCGCTATTGGTTATTGACCGGAGACGTGTCTCGGTCATGTCTACATTGTTCTCGAACCGTAGGGTCCGCACGCTTAAGGTTTCGATGACAGTTGAATTATGAGTTTATGAGTTTTGATGTACCGAAGGAGTTCGGCGTCCCGGATGAGATCGGGGACATGACAAGGAGTCTCGAAATGGTCGAGACGTAAAGATCGATATATTGGACGACTATATTCGGACATCGGAAAGGTTCCGAGTGATTCGGGTATTTTTCGGAGTACCGGGTAGTTACGGGAGAGGTAATGGGCCTTGATGGGCTTTAGTGGGAAGAGGAAAAGGCTGCTGCGCCCCACCCCCCTCCCCTTTGGTCCGAATTGGACTAGGGAAAAGGGGGCCGGCCACCTCTCCTTCTCCTCCTATTCCTTCTCCCTTCCTCCCCTTTTGGTGGACTCCTACTAGGACTTGGAGTCCTAGTAGGACTCCCATCCTGGCCGCACCCTATGCATTGGCCGGCCTCCTCCTCCTCCATCCTTTATATACAGGGGCAGGGGGCACCCCATAAACACACAATTTATCCACGTGATCGTTCCTTAGCCGTGTGCGGTGCCCCCTGCCACCATATTCCACCTCGGTCATATTGTAGCGGTGCTTAGGCGAAGCCCTGCGACATTAGAACATCAAGATCATCACCACGCCGTCATGCTGACGGAACTCTTCCTCGACGCTTTGCTGGATCGGAGCCCGAGGATCGTCATCGAGTTGAACGTGTGCTAAGAACTCGGAGGTGCCGGAGTAACGGTGCTTGGATCGGTCGGATCGGAAAGAAGACGTACGACTACTTCCTCTACGTTGTGTGATCGCTTCCGCAGTCGGTCTGCGTTGGTACGTGTACAACACTCTCCCCCTCGTTGCTATGCATCACCATGATCTTGCGTGTGCGTAGGAAAATTTTCGAAATTACTACGTTCCCCAACAGAACTGTCTATCATATTCTTATGAGGACAATCAGTCCCATCAAAGTCCACGACTCATTTGATGAGGAAATTGTTGGCATCATGAAGAATCTGGTATTCAACATCGTTCATGGCATTCCTGTCAATTATCACGATTTCTTCATGAGGACTATGGCCAATGTTGCACTGTCTCCGTTTGAGCTGAAGCCTTATGCACCTTGGATTATGAGATTCCTCAGGACAAGGTCTTCACTCAACTACAAAGCTGATTTCCAGAATCACCTCAGCTACTTGCCCCCAATTGAAGTCCCTAAGCAGACATATTCCTCAATTGATGGAAAGGGCAAAGCACCAGCTGTAATAGATCAAGGCATTCGTCCATTGGATGGTCAGTTTCACAAAGCTGCATCTTATTCCACCAATGATGACTCTGCCACACATGACTCTGCCAACGCACCTAAGTCCACTCCTCAAGCCACTACTCTGCGCGTGATGACTGACCGTGAACTTCTGCTTAGTCTTCACCAGAAGGTGGATCGAAATCACAAATGGGTTAAGCATCAGTTTGGTTCACTTCTTCACAACATGACTGCCACACACAATGCAGTGAAGAAAAACAACTACCTCCATCAAGTCTTCGATCGCACCTGGGCAATCCTGTCACATCTGTATGGTGAAGAAGCTCTGAAGAACATGGGTCTCAAAGAAGATTTTGACTGGTCTGCACCTCCACCGAAGAAATTCAAGAAGGTCCAGGTTCCTTCTCTGCTGGCCAGCTCATATTCTTCATCACGCGACACTGATGAACATGAGGATTTGGACGACACTGCGGGAGGCCCTACATCAACAAACGACCCCAACAACGCTGGCGCTCCTTCTTCAACATGATTATCTTCAGGGGCGTTAGTCCTCATTTTCGATCCTTTTGGTCATTCGATGACAAAGGGGGAGAAATATGAGTTAGTCTTCAAGTGGGTCTACTATATGGGTGTTTTTTTGCTAAGTTACAACTCTCGTTCTTCTGAAACTTTATTGGATCAAGTTTTAATCTTAAACCCGATGGTGCTCTGATACTTTTGATGCACTGTGCTCTGATACTTTTGTTGCACTATTCTGCATGCTTATTCCTCGTTAATATTATTGCATGTATGCTGAATTTTATCAGGCACCATATTTCATCATGCATTTCAAATTCTTCATATTATATGTTAAATGCGTGTATGAATTACAAGATATAGGGGAGATCTCCATGATTCAACTCTTCAAGTGTGCATTGCTTCAAAAGCCAATTCCTCACTATGCACATCTTCAGGGGGAGTTCTTCTATATCTTGCAATCAAATTCTTCAATATCAATAGTTACACTTCATATGTTTATCCCCGTTGAAGACTTAACCTATATTGGCATCAATCACCAAAAAGGGGGAGATTGTAAGTGCATCTAGTGCCCCTAGTGATTTTGGTGTATTAAAGACTTATAGGTTAAGGGACTAATGCGTTTGTGAGTGTACACAGGTCTATAAGTCTATGAGGAGTTTGATATTTACAGGAAAAGTCGACCCCTAAAGATGAATATCTTCGACTGAAGATTTTGGTATTTCTGAAGACTTTCATGAAGACTTTGAAAGTGAAGAAATTGGTGTGTCCGTGAAGACTTGATATTCATGCGAGGAATATGAAGCTTGAAGACTTTCGTTTTCATAGTTTTGTTTTTCTCTTTCTTGAGCCATAGGAAACACCGTACTGTTAAAGGGGGTCAAGGAAATACTAAGGAAAATTTTCCATGTGATGCTCAACTCAAAATCCTACCCCTACCAATCCCTTCGAGTGAAGCCATTGGAATTATCATACAGTTTAGTCAATTTCTTCAGTGACAGAGATGAAGTTCTTCTGGTCTCTGAGGAATTTTTCCTGACTGAGGAGTTAGGAATTCGCCAGTGCGGATTGCCTATACAGTGAGGAACATGATAGCCCTGAGGATTTTACTACTCAAAATTCCGACCGTTGCTGTGCTATGCGCCAGCTGTCCAAAATATCTATCCACCTAACGGTCATATCATTGAAGGGCATTTATGTCTTATCATGTCGGGCTGCTCCCTAGGCTATAAATAGCCGCCCCCTACAACCACTAGCTGGTTGGCTGCTCCGAGAGAAACCGACACTTGTCATTTGAGAGCAACCCATCCTCTGAGGACTTTGAGCGAAAATCATCAAGTGAGGAAAAACCAAAAACCCAAAACCCAAACACCTACAAATCCCAAGTGATTGAGCATCACTGAAGATATTGATCCTGCGTGGATCCGACGCTTGTTACCTTTGAAGACTGTGCTTCTTCCAGACGGTTAGGCGTCATGGTCTAGAGCATCCAAGAGGAATTGTGGATCGCTGAGTGACCAAGTTTGTGAAGGTTTGGAAGTCGCCTGAAGACTTACCACGAGTGATTGGACGAGGTCTGTGTGACCTTAGTTCAAGGAGAATACGGTTAGGACTGGGTCTGTGCTTCTGTCACTCACGCCACCCACCATAAGAAAATCATAAGCATATTACAAACCCTACAGCGGGAATCCCTCACGCTTGCGCGACACGGAGAGCACCATAGGATAGCACCAATAATAAAACATACAACTCAAACCAATCACGATCATGAAATAGCAATTAGGGCAAAATAGATCTACTCAAACATCATAGGATAGACATACATCATTGGGAAATAATATATAGCATTGAGCACCATGTTTAAGTAGAGATTACAGCGGGTAAGAGAGAGGTTACACCGCTGCATAGAGGGGTGAAGAGTTGGTGATTATGGCGGTGAAGTTGTTGGTGAAGATGGCGGTGATGATGATGGCCCCGGCAGCGTTACGGCGCCACCGGAAGCAAGGGGGAGAGGGGCCCCCTTCTTCTTCTTCTTCCTTGACCTCCTCCCTAGATGGGAGAAGGGTTTCCCCTCTGGTCCTTGGCTCCCATGGCGTGGGAGGGGCGAGAGCCCCTCCGAGATTGGATCTGGCTCTGTTTCACCGTTTCGTATACATATGGAGATCCGTAACTCCGATTGGCCTGAAACCTTCGCCGTGATTTTTTTCCGAATATTAGCTTTCTTGCGGCAAAAGAAGAGCGTCAACCGCCTTACGGTGGGCTCACGAGGGTAGGGGGCGCGCCCCCCTGCCTCGTGACCACCTCGGGCAATGGTTCGCGCTGATTTTCCTTCCAATTTTTCCATATTTTTCCAAAAATAAACTCGGTCCGTTTTTATCCCGTTTGGACTCCGTTTGATATGGATATTCTGCGAAACCAAAAACAGGCAACAGACAGGAACTGGCACTGGGCACTTGATCAATATGTTAGTCCCAAAAATAATATAAAAAGTTGCCAAAAAGTATATGAAAGTTGAATAATATTGGCACGGAACAATCAAAAATTATAGATACGACGGAGATGTATCAGCATCCCCAAGCTTAATTCCTGCTCGTCCTCGAGTAGGTAAATGATAAAAAAAGATAATTTTTGATGTGGAATGCAACCTAGCATAATCTTGATTATATGTCTAATCATGGCATGAATATTAAGACACGAGTGATTCAAAGCAATAATCTATCCTTTGACATAAAGACAATAATATTTCAAGCATACCAACCAAGCAATTATGTCTTATTGAAATAACATAGCCAAAGAAAGCTCATCCCTACAAAATCATATAGTCTGGCTATGCTCCATATTCACCACACAAAGCATTCACATCATGCACAACCCCGATGACAAGCCAAGCAATTGTTTCATACTTTGAAATTTTCTCAAACCTTTTCAACTTTCACGCAATACATGAGCGTGAGCCATGGACATAGCACTATAGGTGGAATAGAATATGATGGTGGGGGTTATGTGGAGAAGACAAAAAAGGAGAAAGTCTCACATCAACTAGGCGTATCAACGGGATATGGAGATGCCCATTAATCGATATCAATGTGAGGAGTAGGGATTGCCATGCAACAGATGCACTAGAGCTATAAGTATATGAAAGCTCAAATTGAAACTAAGTGGGTGTGCATCCAACTTGCTTTCTCATGAAGACCTAGGGCATTTGAGGAATCCCATCATTGGAATATACAAGCCAAGTTCTATAATGAAATTTCCCACTATTATATGAAAGTGATAACTCAAGAGACTCTCTATATGAAGAACATGGTGCTACTTTGAAGCACAAGTGTGGTAAAAGGATAGTAACATTGCCCCTTCTCTCTTTTTCTCTCATTTTTTTTGTTTTTTTGGGTCTTCTCTTTTTTTGGCCTTTCTCTTTTTTCTATATTTTTTTTTTATTTTTTCGTCCGGAGTCTCGTCCCGACTTGTGGGGGAATCATAGTCTCCATCATCCCTTCCTCACTGGGGCAATGTCCTAATAATGATGATCATCACACTTTTATTTACTTACAACTCAATATTACAACTCGACATCTAGAACAAAGATATGACTCTATATGAATGCCTCCGGCGGTGTACCGGGATGTGCAATGATCTAGCGTAGCAATGACATCAAAAAACGGACAAGCCATGAAAACATCATGCTAGCTATCTTACGATCATGCAAAGCAATATGACAATAAATGCTTAAGTCATGTATATGATGATGATGGAGGTTGCATAGAATATATCTCGGAATGGCTATGGAAATGCCATGATAGGTAGGTATGGTGGCTGTTTTGAGGAAGGTATATGTTGGGTTTATGGTACCGGCAAAAGTTGCGCGGTACTAGAGAGGCTAGCAATGGTGGAAGGGTGAGAGTGCGTATAATCCATGGACTCAACATTAGTCATAAAGAACTAACATACTTATTGCAAAAATCTATTAGTCATCGAAACAAAGTACTATGCGCATGCTCCCAGGGGGATAGATTGGTAGGAAAAGACCATCGCTCATCCCCGATCGCCACTCATAAGGAAGACAATCAATAAATAAATCATGCTCCGACTTCGTTACATAACGGTTCACCATACGTGCATGCTACGGGAATCACAAACCTCAACACAAGTATTTCTCAATTTCACAATTACTCAACTAGCACGACTCTAATATCACCATCTTTATATCGCAAAACTATTGCAAGGAATCAAACATATCATATTCAGCGATCTACAAGTTTTATGTAGGATTTTATGACTAACCATGTGAATGACCAATTCTTGTCATCTCTCTAAATAGATATAGGTGAAGCAAGAGAGTTTTAATTCTTTCTACAAAAGATATGCCCATGCTCTAACAAATATAAGTGAAGCAAAATAGCATTCTACAAATGGCGGTTGTCTAAGTGAAGAGAAACAGGCAATCCAAACTTCAAATGATATAAGTGAAGCACATGAAGCATTCTATAAAGCCATACTCAAAAGATATAAGTGAAGTGCAAAGAGAATTCTATAAATCAACCAAGGACCATCTCATACCAGCATGGTGCATAAAAGAAAAGTAAAAACCTAAATGCAAAAGACGCTCCAAGACTTGCACATATCGCATGAACAAAACGAATCCGAAAACATACCGATACTTGTTGAAGAAAGAGGGGATGCCTCCCCAGCATCCCCAAGCTTAGATGCTTGAGTCTCCTTGAATATTTACTTGGAGTGCCTCGGGCATCCCCAAGCTTGAGCTCTTGCCTCTCTTCCTTCTTCTCACATCGAGACCTTCTCGATCATCGAACACTTCATCCACACAAAACTTCAACAGAAAACTCGGTAAGATCCGTTAGTATAATGAAGCAAATCACTAATCTAAGTACTGTTGCAAACCAATTCATATTTTGTTTTTGCATTGTGTGTACTGTAATATAACTTTTTCATGGCTTAATCCACTAATATAAATTGATAGCTTCATCAAAACAAGCAAACTATGCATCAAAAACAGAATCTGTCTAAAGCAAAACAGTCAGTAATAATCTGAACATTCACCATATTTATGATACTTGAACAATTCTACAAAAATTAGGAAAAATACACAATTTGTACAGAAATACATTGCAAAAAGAATCAGAACCATTTGACATACCAGATAAAAATGTAAAATCGCGCACTATAGACAAAGTTTCTGTCCTGCAGCGTACAAACCATCAAGCAAATGTAAACATCCTAAAGGCAAACCTTGGCACATTATTTTTATAATACAATGGAATTGTACAAGGGGATAATTATTTTTGTTGAGAAGTTTCTGTAATTAAGATTCACAAAGTTCCCTTGGGCATGAAAAAGTTCAAGGACGTCCCCCATTTTCACAATGCTCGTCTCTATCACTTTCACTTTCCTTTTTGAAAAAATTTTGGGTTCCCCTCTTTATTTTTTTTGTTTTTAAACTATATAAAAGTACTCAACAGAAATAAATGACTCTCTAAAACTTCCGGGTTGTCTCCCTGGCAGCGCTTTCTTTAAAGCCATTAAGCTAGGCATATAGTGCTCAAGTAGTGAATCCACCCGGATCCCAAGGTATATCAAAGCCAATTTTAATTAGCAATGACTTGTAATTTAGTAGTTAGCACAAAGCAACATATATCATGTAATGACGAAGTCTAACTCTCTTCCTATGCATCGGCATGTCATAAAAGAACAATTCATGCACACAAAGTAAAGGCCAATGCATAGTATAAACAGTTTCTTGCAATTTTATCGTGTTGGAAACACAGAGAGGTGGAGATATAGTTCATCTCTCATAATAATTGCAAGTAGGATCAGCAAGCACATGCATATTATACTTATCAAAATCATCATGTGTAGTAGTAAAAGGCAACCCATCAATATAATCCTTAATAAGCACAAACTTCTCTGATATAGTGTAGTTTGGAGAATTCAAAAAGATAATAGGACTATCATGCGTGGGTGCAATAGCAACAATTTCATGTTTAACATAAGGAAATATAGCAAGTTCATCTCCATAAGAATAATTCATATTGCCATCTTGGCCACAAGCATAGCAAGCATCATCAAAAAGGGATATTTCAAGAGAATCAACGGGATCATAACAATCATCATAGCAATCATCCTTCGGTAAGCACGAAGGGGAATTAAACAATGTATGAGTTGAAGAGTTACTCTCATTAGAAGGTGGGCACGGGTAATCAATCCGCTCTTCCTCCTTTTGTTCTTCGCTTTCCTCCTCATCTTTTTCATCCAATGAGCTCAAAGTTTCATCAATTTCTTCTTCCACAGACTCCTGCTAAATATTAATCTCTTCTTGGACAGCGGAGTAGTACTCAATATATGGTTCAACATAGGGATTAGAAGCATAATTATCATAGCAATATTTAAGTATGGCAAAATTTTCAGATTTGTGAAAAGTAGCATCATATGTTTCAATCAAAGAAGCAATTTCGTAAGCACCCTTAAAAGCAACAAATTCTTCAATTTGTTGAATATCATAGTAACTGTAAACACCTTTAGCATACGAAGATACGATTCCATTATCAATAAACTCACATTGGTAGGGAAGGTGTTTCTTAGGGTTTTTAGAACAACAAGTAACATCATAAATTTCACATAAATTCCAAATGTAGCATTGCAAACGATCAATTTGACCCAATAGAATTTTCCCTTTTTCAGATATTCGGTGTTGCACATAACAAGAATGCTCATCTAAAGATTTGCCCTCAACTAAGCTAGTTGGGGTTTCAGCACGAGCACATAGGGATCGAAGATGATCCAAGTAATAAGCTTCAACAGTGTGATAGATTTTGAGTGGTTCTTCAACCATTGGTTCAGTAGGTACAACTAAATTTTTTGGTATTTTGCGTTTCCTACCCATAACTAAAGATAGAAAACAACTAAGAACAGCAAATAAAAATTACTTAGTGATAAAGCAAACAAGCACACACGAGAATATTCACCCCACACTATTGTTCCCCGGCAACGGCGCCACAAAAAGGTCTTGATAACTCACAAGTATAGGGGATCAATTGTAGCCTCTTTCGATAAGTAAAAGTCTCGAACCCAACGAGGAGCTAAATGTAGAACAAATATTCCCTCAAGTTCTATCGACCACCGATACAACTCTACGCACGCTTGACGTTCGCTTTACCTAGAACAAGTATGAAACTAGAAGTACTTTGTAGGTGTTTTTGGGTAAGCTTGCAAGAAAGTAAAGAGCACGTAAATAAAAGCTAGGGGCTGTTTAGATAAAGACACAACTAAATTAGTTTTAGTAGAGAGCTTTTGTCAACAAGAAAGTTATTTGTCCCTAGGCAATCGATAACTAGAGCGGTAATCATTATTGCAATTTTATTTGAGGGAGAGGCATAAGCTAACATACATTCTCTACTTGGATCATATGCACTTATGATTGGAACTCTAGCAAGCATCCACAACTACTAAAGATTCATTAAGGTAAAACCCAACCATAGCATTAAAGTATCAAGTCCCCTTTATCCCATACGCAAACAACCTACTTACTCGGGTGTGTGCTTCTGTCACTCATGCCACCCACCATAAGCAAATCATAAGCATATTGCAAACCCTACAGTGGGAATCCCTCACGCTTGTGCGATACGGGGAGCACCATAGGACATCACCAATAATAAAACATACAACTCAAACCAATCACAATCATCAAATAGCCATTAGGGCAAAATAGATCTACTCAAGCATCATAGGATAGCCATACATCATTGGGAAATAATATATAGCGTTGAGCACCATGTTTAAGTAGAGATTACAACGGGTAAGAGAGAGGTTACACCGCTGCATAGAGGGGGAAGAGTTGGTGATGATGGCGGTGAAGTTGTTGGTGAAGATGGCCGTGATGATGATGGCCCCGGCAGTGCTCCGGCGCCACCGGAAGCAAGGGGGAGAGGCCCCCCTTCTTCTTCTTCTTACTTGACCTCCTCCCTAGATGGGAGAAATGTTTCGCCTCTGGTCCTTGGCTCCCATGGCGTGGGAGGGGCGAGAGCCCCTCCGAGATTGGATATATCTCTCTGTTTCTCTCTGTTTCTACGTTCTATTCTAGCTTTGTTTCAGCGTTTCGTATATATATATGGAGATCCGTAACTCCGATTGGCCTGAAACCTTCGTCGTGATTTTTTTCCGAATATTAGCTTTCTTGCGGCAATAGAAGAGTGTCAACCGCCTTACGGTGGGCTCACGAGGGTAGGGGGCGCGCCCTAAGGGGGGGGGGGCGCCCCCTGCCTCGTGACCACCTCGGGCACTGGTTCGCATTGATTTTCCTTCCAAATTTTCCATATTTTCCAAAAATAAGCTCCATCTATTTTTATTCCGTTTGGACTTCGTTTGATATGGATATTCTGTGAAACCAAAAACATGCAACAGACAGGAACTGGCACTGGGCACTGGATCAATATGTTAGTCCCAAAAAAAATATAAAAAGTTTCCAAAAAGTATATGAAAGTTGAATAATATTGGCATGGAACAATCAAAAATTATAGATACGACAGAGATGTATCACATACTATTGATGGGAAATGATATAGAACTCTTGGAAAGCATAAAGGCCTACTTGAATAAGTGTTTTTCAATGAAGGACCTTGGAGAAGCTGCTTACATATTAGGCATCAAGATCTGTAGAGATAGATCAAGACGCCTCATTGGTCTTTCACAAAGCACGTACCTTGACAAGATATTGAAGAAGTTCAATATGGATCAGTCCAAGAAGGGGTTCTTGCCTGTATTGCAAGGTGTGAGATTGAGCACGGCTCAATGCCCGACCATGGGAGAAGATAGAGAAAAGATGAGTGTCATCCCCTATGCCTCGGCCATAGGGTCTATTATGTATGCCAAGCTGTGTACCAGACCTGATGTAAACCTTGCCGTAAGTTTGGTAGGAAGGTACCAAAGTAATCCCATCATGGAACACTGGACAACAGTCAAGAATATCATGAAGTACCTAAAAAGGACTAAGGATATGTTTCTTGTTTATGGAGGTGACGAAGAGCTCGTCGTAAAGGGTTATGTCGATGCTAGTTTCGACACAGAGCTGGATGACTCCAAGTCACAAACCGGATACGTGTATATTTTGAATGGTGGGGCAGTCAGTTGGTGTAGTGCAAACAAAGCGTCGTGGCGGGATCTACATGTGAAGCGCAGTACATGGCAGCCTCGGAGGCAGTACATGAAGCAATCTGGATGAAGGAGTTCATTACCGACCGAGGAGTTATTCCTGATGCGTCGGGCCCGATGACTCTCTTCTATGACAACACTGGAGCTATTGCCCTTGCCAAGGAGCCCAGGTTTCACAAGAAGACCAGGCATATCAAGCGTCGCTTCAACTCCATTCGTGAAAATGTTCAAGATGGAGACATAGAGATTTGTAAAGTGCATACAGACCTGAATGTCGCAGATCCGTTGACTAAACCTCTTCCATGAGAAAAACATGATCAACACCAGAACTCTATGTGTGTTCGATTCATCACAATGTAACTAGAATATTGACTCTAGTGCAAGTGGGAGACTTTTGGAAATATGCCCTAGACGCAATAATAAAATGGTTATTATTATATTTCCTTGTTCATGATAATTTTCTATTGTTCATGCTATAATTGTGTTATCCAGAAATCATAATACATGTGTGAACAAATAGACCACAACATGTCCCTAGTGAGCCTCTAGTTGACTAGCTCGTTGATCACAAGATGGTTACGGTTTCCTAACCATGGACATTGGATGTCGCTGATAACGGGATCACATCATTAGGAGAATGATGTGATGGACAAGACCCAATCCTAAGCCTAGCACAAGATCGTGTAGTTCGTATGCTAAAGCTTTTCTAATGTCAAGTATCTTTTCCTTAGACCATGAGATTGTGCAACTCCCGGATACCGTAGGAATACTTTGGGTGTGCCAAACGTCACAACATAACTGGGTGGCTATAAAGGTGCACTACGGGTATCACCGAAAGTATCTGTTGCGCAAGTGCTATACTGGTATACAAAGGGAATCATATACGAGATTGATTGAATCCTTGACATCGTGGTTCATCCGATGAGATCATTGTGGAACATGTGGGAGCCAACATGGGTATCCAGATCCCGCTGTTGGTTATTGGCCGGAGAGATGTCTCGGTCATGTCTGCATAGTTCCCGAACCCGTAGGGTCTACACACTTAAGGTTCGATGACGCTAGGGTTATAGGGAATAGATGTACGTGGTTTCCGAATGTTGTTCGGAGTCCCGGATAAGATCCCGGAGCTCACAAGGAGTTCTGGAATGGTCCGGAGGTAAAGATTTATATACGGGAAGTCCAATTTCAGTCACACGAAAGGTTTCAGGGTTTATCAGTATTGTACCGGGACCACCGAAGGGGTTCCGGGGATCCACCGGGAGGGTCCACCTCCTCAAAGGACCTAATGGGCTGTAGTTGGGTGGGAACCAGCCCCTTAGTGGGCTGGTGCACCACCAAGGGCCCAAGGCGCGTAGGGTTGGAAACCCTAGGGGGCGCTACCCCCCCGGGGCGGGCTCCCCCCTAGTTGGAAACCCTAAGGGGGCCGCTGCCCCCCGAGGCGCCGCCGCCCCACTCTAGATGGATCTAGGGGCTCGGCGCCCCCTTCCCCTATATATAGTGGGGGTTTTGGGGCTGCCAGAGACACGAGTCTCCCTCTCTCTTGGTGCAGCCCTACCCTTCTCCCTCCTCGTCTGTCGCGGTGCTTAGCGAAGCCCTGCGGAGTGCCACGCTCCTCCACCACCACCACCATGTCATCGTGCTGCTGCTAGACGGAGTCTTCCCCAACCTCTCCCTCTCTCCTTGCTGGATCAAGGCACGGGAGATGTTACCGGGCTCCGCGTGTGTTGAACGCGGAGGCACCGTTGTTCGGTGCTTAGATCGGAATCAACCGCAATCTGAATTGCTACGAGTAAGACTCCTTCATCCGCGTTCTTGTAACGCTTCCGCATCGCGATCTTCAAAGTTATGAAGATGCACTCCCCTCTCATTGCTAGTAAGCTCCATAGATTGATCTTAGTGATGCATAGAAAAAATTTAATTTCAGCAACGATCCCCAACACGAACATGATCTAGGAGACTTGGACCCTACGTCAAGCAACCAACAGGGAGGCCACGAGGTAGGGGGCGCGCCCTCCACCCTCGTGGGCCCCCTGTTGCTCCACCGACGTACTTCTTCCTCCTATGTATACCTACGTACCCCCAAACGATCAAATACAGAGCCAAAACCCTAATTCCACCGCCGTAACTTTCTGTATCCACGAGATCCCATCTTTGGGTCTGTTTCAGAGCTCCGCCGGAGGGGGCATCGATCACGGAGGGCTTCTACGTCAACACCATAGCCTCTCCGATGAAGTGTGAGTAGTTTACCTCAGACCTTCGGGTCCATAGTTATTAGCTAGATGGCTTCTTCTCTCATTTTGGATCTCAATACAAAGTTCCCCTCCTCTCTTGTGGAGATCTATTCGATGTAATCTTGTTTTTGCGGTGTGTTTGTTGAGACCGATGAATTGTGGGTTTATGATCAAGTTTATCTATGAACAATATTTGAATCTTCTCTGAATTCTTTTATGTATGATTGGTTATCTTTGCAAGTCTCTTCGAATTATCAGTTTGGTTTGGCCTACTAGATTGATATTTCTTGCAATGGGAGAAGTGCTTAGCTTTGGGTTCAATCTTGCGATGTCCTTTCCCAGTGACAGTAGGGGCAGCAAGGCACATATTGTATTGTTTCCATCGAGGATAACAAGATGGGGTTTTCATCATATTGCATGAGTTTATCCCTCTACATCATGTCATCTTGCTTAAGGCGTTACTCTATTCTTATGAACTTAATACTCTAGATGCATGCTGGATAGCGGTCGATGTGTGGAGTAATAGTAGTAGATGCAGGCAGGAGTCGGTCTACTTGTCTCGAACGTGATGCCTATATACATGATCATACCTAGATATTCTCATAACTATGCTCAATTCTGTCAATTGCTCAACAGTAATTTGTTCAGCCACCGTAAAATACGTATGCTCTCGAGAGAAGCCACTAGTGAAACCTATGGCCCCCGGGTCTATCTTCATCATATTAATCTTTCAATGCTTAGTTATTTTGATTGCCTTTTATTTTACTTTGCATCTTTATCATAAAAATACCAAAAATATTATCTTATCATATCTATCAGATCTCACTCTCATAAGTGACTGTGTAGGGATTGACAACCCCTTATCGCGTTGGTTGCGAGGATTTATTTGTTTTGTGCAGGTGCGAGGGACTCGCTCGTAGCCTCCTACTGGATTGATACCTTGGTTCTCAAAAACTGAGGGAAATACTTATTCTTCTTTGCTGCACCACCCTTTCCTCTTCAAGGGAAAACCAACGCAAGTGCTCAAGAGGTAGCAATACACTGGCCTTTAAGGTTGGCACCCTCTTGGCAGGGGCCTTCTTGTGCATACTAGGCTTTGTTGTAGCAGCAGTACCATATTCTTTCTTCGGGACTTCCTTCTTGGAGCTCACTTCCTCCTCAAGAGCCACATAGTCCTTATCCTCTGAGTCCGAGGTTCTCTTCTTCCTTTGTCTAGTAGCTACCTTGGGCAACTTGCTTGGAGTGCTCCTGCTGCCATCATCATAGCTGCTAGAGGGACTAGTGCCCTCACTCAAGTTCACTTGCTCTTCCGATTTGTTCTGGCTATCACTTTGGTCAGACATGTTGGCATGGCTAACTGACAGCAGGCCCTGTGAATAGATATAGATGAGTAGATTCAATGAGCATCACAAAGTGCAGAGGTTTTGCAAAACAGATGAGTCAAAAACTTAGTTTTAGTTTTCCCCAGAAAGCAACTTGGAGATACCGATTTTTTAAACTCGGTGACACCGAAGCAGCTTTTGGAGTCTAAACTAGTGAACTCGGTCAGACCGAGTCACAGTTCGTTGACTCCGAGATTACTAGGGTTTCACAGAGAGTTGAACTCGGTCGCACCGATTTGCAACTTTCGGTCAGACCGAAAGCCTAGGCCAAATCGGTGAGACCGATTTCCACAACTCGGTCGGTCCGAGATGGATTCGGCGGAAACCTAACCCTAAATTTTCGAATCAAACCTAATCTAATGGATGTTTTCTCGGGATAGATTGATCTCATACTTGGTAAAGAACATGGCATTGCATTGTGCTAAGAATCGGAGTAAGGAATTAGCAGAAAAGGTTGAACTCATACCCTAGTTATGTGGTGAGTTCGCTACGGCGGAAACAATGGCATTGAAATTTGTTGAAGGTGATGGAAACCAGCGGTGGGAGGTCGCTGGCGATGAGGAGATGATCCAGAGACCTGAGGCGGCAGAGCAGGACACACGCGAGATGAGGGGTTTTGAAGAAATTTCCAAAATCTTACCCATCGGTATATATATCCTGACCTTTGTTGGTGTGACCGAGTGGAACAACTTGGTGGCACCGAGATGCAGAATCGCAAGCGGTTACTGCAACTTGGTGTGACCGAATAGTTCAAATCGGTTGCACCGAGATTGAAAACCTAGATCAACTCAGTGAACTCGATGTGACCGAAGTGGATGGATCGGTCAGACCGAAATGCACAAAGAGGTTTTGGAAGTTTAAGTCTATGACGAATAGGGGACTCCGAGTGCTCCTCACACAGAGTGGTTCGAATCTGACTTGATCAAACTTTGTGATGTAGCATGAATAGAGTTTGAGACGAGAAAAGCATAATAGCTAGAGGGAGCTCTTAGGCATTCTTGCCCATCCAATTGGCAAAAGAGAAAGAGCCAACCAATCAAAGCAACAAATGGATGTCCTTGAATGAGTAAGAATATGCAATTGTAACATCCCAAGTTTTCAATTTGGAATGTTATACATAGATCATCATGCATATCATATTTTTCTTGCATTTTGCCGATCCTAGAAATTTCACGCAACTCAAGGACCCTCGGAGAGAGTTGGAGATTACGTCTTTTTCATATTTGAGTCTTCTCAAATTTTGAAAAAAGGATCATTGGTTTTTTTGGAGTTTATTTGCCTTTTATTTGGATAGGGAAAAATGCGCATTTTCAAAAAATTGCATTTTACGCCCGGACAAAAGTTCATTTTATTCGATCATTTTTAGGAGTCGGGGAAAATTTACTTTATTAGATTTGGAGTTTGTTTAGATCTCTTTCTGTTTTTTTTTTCCGAGCGCGGAACCGTTTAAGAAAAACAGATCCAGCGACTTTGGCCAAAGGCCCAAGCCACCGAGCCGGCCGGCCAGAGGCCAGCGCGCCGCGCGAGCGCCCCAGGCACAGGAGGCCGCCGCCGCCGTCCTTTGTGGATTCCTAGTAGGATTCGTCCTACTTTCGTTTTTTTCTAGACCTCTTTTCTTTCCTAGTCCTAGTCCAAATCCTTGACCTCTACTCCAAGTTTTCTCCTCCCCTCCCCAATATAAATACTCCCACACCCCCCTCTAAACCCATCAAACCAAAACCGCAAGCACCCCGTGCCCCACACCGGCGCCGCGCCTAGTGCCCCGCCGCCGCGCCCTGCGTCACCCGCGCCGCCGCCGCACCTTGCCGCCGCTCCACGCCCACGCCGCCGGAGCCCCTCGCCGGAGACTTCGCCGGAGGTAGCCCGCGCTACATCTACTCTTTTCTTCAGATCGTGTTCTTCTATTCGTTCTGATTCTTCTTCTCCGATTCGTTTTCTAGATTGGATTCGTTTTTCTTCGCGAAACCGTTCCGGTTTTCTAGATCGGTTTTATGATCGTTTTTCTTTTTCCGAAACCCTAGATCGGATTCGTTGTCTTTTTAGATCTTGTTGCCTAGCGACCGTTCGCCGGACCGTTCGTCCTAACGAACGTGATCACCGGATTTCTTCTAGGTTGACGAACGTCCGTTCGTTCAACCGTTCTTCTTTTTCCTTTCGTCGGATTTATTCCGCGATCACGATCTTAGATCCGATCTTCTTTCTAGTTTATCTTCTCGCTCGTTTATCGGAATCAGGTGATTCAAGCGCCTGGAGTTTCGTTTCGAAACCACCGTTCCGTCTAATCAACTTTAACTAAGTTTTTGCTATGGTAAAATTTGACCTAGTTTCAACTTGCTAGAACCGAGTTGTTTTTCCGCTGTTTCTTTTCGGTTTCTTTGTTCGGTTCTTTCGTTCTTTGCAACCGGAGTTCTTAAGTTGAACTTTCTGGTTCGATCTTTTTGTTCGATTTTTACCTGTGCATTAGATGAGTACTTATTGTATGCTTGTTGTTTGTCTGCGATAGATTACCCGGATTGCGCCGCCTGTTACTTCGAATCTCTAGGACTCGCGGATCATCAGCAAGGCAAGTAACACTTTGATCGTACCTTTTCTACAACCCAGTTTTATTGCATTAGATCCATCCTCACACATTGCATGATTAGGATCTAATTAAATTGTGGGATGGGAAGTAGATGAGGTAGTACCTATTACCTGTCACTATGAAACCTTTGGGAGTTACTTCTACGTTTTCTTATTATGCCATGCTATGCTAGTAGACGTGGATTGGGTGAGTGATATCCATGACAGATGTGAGATTGATAATTTTAATGGTTTATCTAAGGTGGCAACTTAAACACACATCTGGGTGGATTGAGGCACCTGATGTCTATCAGGACTTGCCCGTTTTTATTTTGGACCGCCACCCAGGCTCAAAGGGAACATAAGATCTTTCATGCTAAATACTTACGTGTGCAGCCACAAGCCATTATGGGCTCTGGCATAGTTGACTAAGTCGTGCGAACTCTTACAGGGTAGACTAGCAGATGTAGGGGAAAGTAGGTGTACTGGTCTATCCATCGTAAGGTGCTAGCGCTTCTGAAAGACTGTGTCTCGGTCATCCGTTTCTCAAACACCACTAGTGCGAGAAAACAAACGGAGGCGATCGAGTCTTGTGGGGAAAAGTGCGCAAACCTCTGCAGAGTGTAACAAACTAATCATGATTAGCCGTGTCCCCGATTATGGACAATCTTGAGTAACTAGTACTTGAATATCATGTGAATCTCATCATGTTACTTCTAATTAATATTGTTGGGTTTTAATTGTACTTTTAATTGGGATTGAGAATGCTGTCAACCATTCTCAATGTTTAACAAGCACCATGATAGTTAAATAAATTTATTCCTTTGCAGTCGGGAAAAATTGGCTTTATGCAAAACAGTAACCATAGAGCTTTCCACCAGCCAAATATGCATATAGTATAGCTGTTTCATTCCATTACTCTCTATGTGTTACTTTGCCAGCATATTCCATGTGCTGACCCGTTTCGGGCTGCAACGTTAATGTTGCAGACTTTTCAGACGATGATTGAGGTGCTTTTAGGTCATGGTGCTATACTCAGTGATGCCGTTGGAGTTGATGGACCCATTTATCTTCCAAGTCTTCCGCTGTTATCCATATTAGATGGCCTTAAGCCATATTATTGTAATAAGTTCTCTTCGGAGACATCGTTGTAATAAGTGTGTGATTTCCACTCTGCTATAAATCCTTCGAAGTACTGTGTGGTGTCAGCATTACTGATCCAGGGATGACACCGGAGCACAGAGATCAGACTGTTTGAGGTCTGGTCGCTACAGAGATGGTATCAGAGCACACGCTGACTATAGGACACGACCACTAAGTTAAAGCCATAGATCACTATTCTCTCCTCATTTTCTAACTCCTCATCTTTTCTACTCTTTAGGATGAAGGACGCGAAAATTAATTACTCTCAACCGGATGAAGGCACACGTTTTGGATTTCACTTGAAGGAAGTCACCAAGTAACTAAACATTGGATTACCAAGTTTCACGGGAACCTTCAACGCCACTTTGCCTGAAGAGGAGTGCTGGAAGATTCAAGCTCACGTTCCGGGAAGGACATTCACGCCAATCACGAAGCCCATAGATAGTGTTTTCAATGCACCAACTTGGAGTCTAGGAAGGAGCATGGCAGCCCATATCACCATAGGACGCATTGGAGAAGTTTATCAAGAAGACCTCAAGAACACTATCTACCAGATTTGTGGACGCCGAGATGAACAATGGAGGTTAGTCAGCACCAAGAAGGATAAATCCATTGCAGCATTCATCCAGGAGTTAAACCAGCACATTCGACGCCACGAGAACCAGATGTGCAATGATATGATGGAGTTGAAGAATGCGAAGACAAGGATCATCGAGCTAGAAGGAGAACTGAAGTCTACACGCAAGGACTACATGGACGAGATCGTAGCTCTAGCAAGACACAACTGCGATCTTAAGCAAGAGATTGAAGAACTCAAGAGGAAGTTAGCATCCAAGGAAGAAGACGAGTACGTTGCATGGCCGGATAACTACATCATCATCGACGACACCGATTCGGATCCAAGTGAACCCGACTTTGACGACGAAGCTGGAGCGGACATCATGGAGTCTTCCGTCGGTTCAAATTTCTAGATGACCACCAAATATTAGTAGTATTTCCCCCCATGTAAACACTATAGTCCGAGCACTTTTGCAATAGCTAGATCCATTGTATGCCCTTGTTTGATTGAATGAAGTGATTTTGTGTGCCTTTTGCTCATGTGCATTTGGGGTAGTGTTTTCTCTTTAGACCTCATTCTATTCTTATTTCTCTTCTTTTCTAAATCCTCAGGTGCCTCCGAGACGTGACAATGGATTTCCTCCGGAGCTCACTCAGTTGATCCAGCAGCAGAATCAGTTGATGCAGATGTTAGTCCAGAATCAGCAGAACAACAACAACAACCCACCACCACCACCACCACCTGTTGATTACTTAGCCCATTTCCTTAGGCTAAATCCTCCGGTGTTCTCTAGTAGCATCGAGCCGATAGTAGCAGACGATTGGCTCCGCAAGATAGGAAGGGAGTTAACCACTACTGGATGCACAGATGGTGAGAAAGTGAAGTTTGCCGCGCATCAGTTAGAAGGACCCGCGGCAGCATGGTGGGAGAATTTCACAGCCACTTTCCTAGTTGACATTGTCACATGGGATCAGTTTCAGCAAGCTTTCTGCTCTGCACATGTTTCAGCAGGAGCTATGGCCATGAAGAAGCATGAGTTTCGCAACTTACGCCAAGGAGGAAGGACAGTTGGCCAGTATGTCGATGACTTCAGCAAGTTAGTACGTTACGCCCAGATGACGTTGCTACAGATGCGGCTAAGAAGGAGAAGTTTCTGGAAGGACTAAATGATGAGTTGAGTATGCAGTTGATGGTAGCAAGTTTCAACAAATACCAGGAGTTGGTAGATCGTGCCATCATGATTGAAGGGAAGCAGCAGCAGATTGAGAACCGCAAGAGGAAGTATGGACAGGGGAAGTATAACTCTGGAGCCCAGCAGAAGCCCCGTTTTACCCCTAAATCGGGATTTCAGTTTCAGCATACCCATGGAGGAAGTAGTTCGCACAACCACAACGGCCACAAGAATGGTAATGGGAATGGAGGAAGCAACGGCCAGAATCGGACCACCCCATCAACCCCATCCAAGAGAGACCTGAGTCAAGTCACCTGTTTCAAGTGTTCCAAGACCGGACATTATGCCAATGAATGTCCTGAAGGCCAGAATGGAAATGGCAATGGAAGCTTAGGGAATAAGCCGAACCCTTTTAATAGGGGACAGGTGAACCATGTTAGCGTGGAGGAGGTTGAAGATCAGCCTGATGCCGTGATCGGTAAGTTTTTGGTTAAGTCATTTACCGCACTCGTTCTTTTCGATACTGGTGCATCACATTCATACATATCAAGGGGATTTGTGGAAAAATATAGCCTGCCCACTAGGATTCTTAAAACACCTATGTTAGTAAGTTCGCCAGGAGCAGAGTACATGGCCAGTCAAGGATGTTTTCAAGTGCCATTAAGCATAGGAAGGCATGTTTTCCCAATAGATTTGATTATTCTGGAATCTCAAGGCCTAGATGTAATCCTTGGTATGGATTGGTTGTCGATGTATGGAGGAAACATCGACTGTGCTAGTAAGTCAATTTTGCTTACAACGCCGGAAGGAAGAAGGATCAAGTATGTATCCCGGCATGTGCCAAATAGGACACAAGTGAATTGCCTGACAGGAGTCGTGCAGGAAGAAGTACCAGTGGTAAAGGATTTTCCTGATGTATTTCCGGAAGAGTTGCCAGGCATGCCACCAGATAGAGACATTGAGTTTTTGATTGAGTTATTACCAGGAACAGGCCCTATATGAAAGATACCGTATAGGATGCCAACAAAGGATTTGGTGGAAATTAAGAATCAGATTAAGGAGTTATTGGAGAAAGGTTACATTCTCCCAAGTTCTTCACCTTGGGGATCACCCGTACTTCTAGTGGAGAAGAAGGATGGATCATTAAGGATGGTTGTTGATTATCGAGGATTGAATGAAGTAACCATCAAGAACAAGTACCCACTGCCAATGATAAATGATCTGTTTGATCGTTTGCATGGAGCTAAAGTGTTTTCCAAGATCGATTTGCGATCAGGGTACCACCAGTTGAAGATTCGAGAGCAGGATATTCCTAAGACAGCATTCACCACGAGATATGGACTGTATGAGTATACCGTTATGTCATTTGGATTGACTAACGCACCTGCCTATTTTATGAACATGATGAACAAAGTGTTTATGGAGTTTTTGGATAAGTTCGTCGTAGTGTTCATTGATGATATCCTGGTTTATTCGAAAAATGAAGAAGAGCATAAGGAACATTTGCGTTTGGTTTTGGAGAAGCTAAGGGAACATCAGTTATATGCCAAATTTAGCAAATGTGAGTTTTGGTTGAAGGAAGTTGGATTTATTGGACACGTTATATCCGGAAAAGGGATAGCAGTTGACCCCACAAAGGTTGGGACTGTAACCAAATGGGAAGCACGAACGACAGTTGGAGAGATCCGGAGTTTTCTTGGACTCGCAGGATACTACCGGAGATTCATTGAGAACTTTTCAAAGATTGCGAAGCCAATGACGGAGTTGTTGAATAAGGATACCAAATTCAATTGGACTGAGGAGTGTGAGGCTAGTTTCCAGGAGTTGAAGAAACGATTGGTTACCTCACCAGTGTTGATTTTGCCAGATCAGACCAAGGATTACGAGGTGTATTGTGACGCTTCACGTCGAGGACTTGGAGCAGTGCTTATGCAGGAAGGAAGAGTTGTTTCGTATGCTTCACGACAACTGAAACCTCATGAGTTGAATTACGCCACCCATGATTTGGAGTTAGCAGCCGTAGTGCATGCATTGAAGACATGGAGACATTTCCTCATTGGAAATCATTGCGAGGTGTACACGGATCACAAGAGTTTGAAGTACATTTTCACGCAGGAGTTGAATCTCAGACAAAGGAGATGGTTGGAGCTCATCAAGGATTATGACATGAGATTGCATTACCATCCCGGAAAAGCTAATGTAGTAGCAGACGCATTGAGCCATAAGAGCCATGTAAATACGTTGATGACGGGAGGTATACCCAAGGAGTTAGCAGAAAACCTTCGTGAACTAAGTTTAGAGATAGTTCTGAAAGGCTATGTGGCAGCATTGGAGATTCAGTCAACATTGATGGATAAAATCAGAGAGGCTCAGAAATCTGACAAGGAGATTGCTGCTATAAAGGAGAAACTAAGCAAAGGAAAAGCAAAGGGATTTCGTGAGGATGAGCATGATACCCTATGGTTTGAGGACCGTGTTTATGTGCCAAATGACCCGGAGATCAGGAAGTTGATTCTACAAGAGGCACACGATTCACCATATTCGATTCATCCAGGAAATACCAAGATGTACTTAGATTTGAAGGAGACATTCTGGTGGACCGGAATGAAGAAGGATATTGCAGTATATGTAGCAGTTTGTGACATATGTCATAGAGTGAAGGCAGCACATCAGAAGCCAGCTGGATTGTTACAACCATTGCCGATACCCGAATGGAAGTGGGATAAGATAGGCATGGATTTTATCACAGGACTACCCAGGACGAAAGCAGGATATGACTCGATATGGGTAGTAGTTGATCGTTTGACGAAGGTAGCACATTTCATTCCAGTTAAGACCACTTACACCAGTGCTAAGTTGGCAAAGCTATACATGACTAGGATCATTTGTTTGCATGGAGTTCCAAGGAGTATTGTATCAGACAGAGGAACCCAATTTACCTCAAAGTTTTGGAATCAGTTGCATGAAACTTTGGGAACTAGGCTAGAGTTCAGCACCGCTTTTCATCCGCAGACAGATGGACAGACCGAGAGAGTCAATCAGATTTTGCAAGATATGCTGAGAGCTTGTGCACTAGATTATGGATCTAGTTGGGACGATAATTTGCCGTATGCGGAGTGTTCTTATAACAATAGTTACCAAACCAGTTTGAAGATGGCACCTTTCGAAGCTTTGTACGAAAGGAGGTGCAGGACACCGTTGTCATGGGACGAAGTTGGAGACCGTCAGTTCTTTGGACCAGATTTGATTAAGGAGTCTGAACGGAAAGTGAAGTTGATTCGCGATAGGCTCAAGGTAGCCCAGTCCAGGCAGAAGAGCTACGCAAATTCTAAACGCAAGGAGACAGTCTACGAAACCGGAGACAGGGTGTATCTCCGAGTATCCCCACTTCGAGGAGTTAAGCGCTTTGGAGTTAAGGGAAAATTAGCACCGCGTTTCGTTGGACCACATAAGATCTTGCAACGTATGGGAGAAGTCGTGTATAAGTTGGAATTATCAGAGGGACTGTCAGGAGTTCATGACGTATTCCATGTTTCTCAGCTGAAGAAATGTCACGCCGAGATGGTGGAGGTACCGTTAAGAGATACAGTACCGCTTGAGGCGATTCAGTTGAAAGACGACTTAATGTATGAAGAGAAACCAGTCAAGATTCTCGATTATGCCAGCAGAGTTACCCGCAGCAAGGTTATCAAGTTTTGCAAAGTTCAGTGGAACCACCACTCAGAGGATGAAGCCACCTGGGAGAGAGAAGAAGATTTGCTCAAGGACCACCCTCACCTATTTTCTAGCCAACCCGAATCTCGAGGGCGAGATTCATTTTAAGGGGGGTAGGTTTGTAACATCCCAAATTTTCAATTTGGAATGTTATACATAGATCATCATGCATATCATATTTTTCTTGCATTTTACTGATCCTAGAAATTTCACGCAACTCAAGGACCCTCGGAGAGAGTTGGAGATTTCGTCTTTTTCATATTTGAGTCTTCTCAAATTTTGAAAAAAGGATCATTGGTTTTTGTCGGAGTTTATTTGTCTTTTATTTGGATAGGGAAAAATGCGCGTTTTCAAAAAATTGCATTTTAGGCCCGGAGAAAAGTTCATTTTGTTCGACTCATTTTTAGGAGTCGGGGAAAATTTACTTTATTAGATTTGGAGTTCGTTTAGATCTCTTTCTGTTTTTTTTTCGAGCGCGGAACCGTTTAAAAAAAACAGATCCAGCGACTTGGGCCAAAGGCCCAAGCCACCGAGCCGGCCGGCTAGAGGCCAGCGCACCGCACGAGCGCCCCAGGCGCAGGAGGCCGCCGCCGCCGTCCTTTGTGGATTCCTAGTAGGATTCGTCCTACTTTCGTTTTTTTTCTAGACCTCTTTCCATCTTTTCTTTCCTAGTCCTAGTCCAAATCCTTGACCTCTACTCCAAGTTTTCTCCTCCCCTCCCCAATATAAATACTCCCACACCCCCCCTCTAAACCCATCAAACCAAAACCCCAAGCACCCCGCGCCCCACACCCACGCCGTGCCTAGTGCCCCGCCGCCGCGCCCTGCGTCACCCGCGCCGCCGCCGCACCTTGCCGCCGCCCCACGCCCACGCCACCGGAGCCCCTCGCCGGAGACTTCGCCTGAGGTAGCCCGCGCTACATCTATTCTTTTCTTCGGATCGTTTTCTTCTATTCGTTCCGATTCTTCTTCTCCGATTCGTTTTCTAGATTGGATTCATTTTTCTTCGCGAAATCGTTCCGGTTTTCTAGATCGGTTTTCTTTTCCGAAACCCTAGATCGGATTCGTTTTCTTTTCCGATCTAGTTGCCTAGCGACCGTTCGCCGGACCGTTCGTCCTAACGAACGTGATCACTGGATTTCTTCTAGGTTGACGAACGTCCGTTCGTTCAACCGTCCTTCTTTTTCCTTTCGTCGGATTTATTCCGCGATCGCGATCTCAGATCCGATCTTATTTCTAGTTTATCTTCTCGCTCGTTTATCGGAATCAGGTGATTCAAGCGCCTGGAGTTTCGTTTCGAAACCGCCGTTCCGTCTAATCAACTTTAACAAAGTTTTTGCTATGGTAAAATTTGACCTAGTTTCAACTTGTTAGAACCGAGTTGTTTTTTCGCCGTTTGTTTTCGGTTTCTTTGTTCGGTTCTTTCTTTCTTTGCAACCGGAGTTCTTAAGTTGAACTTTCTGGTTCGATCTTTTTGTTCGAGTTTTACCTATGCATTAGATGAGTACTTATTGTATGCTTGCTGTTTGTCTGCGATAGATTACCCGGATTGCGCTGCCTGTTACTTCGAATCTCTAGGACTCGCGGATCATCAGCAAGGCAAGTAACACTTTGATCATACCTTTTCTACAACCCAGTTTTATTGCATTAGATCCATCCTCACACATTGCATGATTAGGATCTAATTAAATTGTGGGGTGGGAAGTAGATGAGGTAGTACCTATTACCTGTCACTATGAAACCTTTGGGAGTTACTTCTACGTTTTCTTATTATGCCATGCTATGCTAGTAGACGTGGATTGGGTGAGTGATATCCATGACAGATGTGAGATTGATAATTTTAATGGTTTATCTAAGGTGGCAACTTAAACACACATCTGGGTGGATTGAGGCACCTGATGTCTATCAGGACTTGCCTGTTTTTATTTTGGACCGCCACCCAGGCTCAAAGGGATCATAAGATCTTTCATGCTAAATACTTACGTGTGCAGCCACAAGCCATTATGGGCTCTGGCATAGTTGACTAAGTCGTGAGAACTCTTACAGGGTAGACTAGCAGATGTAGGGGAAAGTAGGTGTACCGGTCTATCCATCGTAAGGTGCTAGCACTTCTGAAAGACTGTGTCTCGGTCGTCCGTTTCTCAAACACCAGTAGTGCGAGAAAACCAACGGAGGCGATCGAGTCTTGTGGGGAAAAGTGCGCAAACCTCTGCAGAGTGTAACAAACTAATCATGATTAGCCGTGTCCCCGGTTATGGACAATCTTGACTATCTAGTACTTGAATATCATGTGAATCTCATCATGTTACTTCTAATTAATATTGTTGGGTTTTAATTGTACTTTTAATTGCGATTGAGAATGCTATCAACCATTCTCAATGTTTAACAACAACCATGATAGTTAAATAAATTTATTCCTTTGAAGTAGGGAAAAATTGGCTTTACGCAAAACAGTAAACATAGAGCTTTCCACCAGCGAAATATGCATATAGTATAGCTGTTTCATTCCATTACTCTCTATGTGTTACTTTGCCAGCATATTCCATGTGCTGACCCGTTTCGGGCTGCAACGTTAATCTTGCAGAGTTTTCAGACGATGATTGAGGTGCTTTTAGGTCGTGGTTCTATACTCAGTGATGCCGTTGGAGTTGATGGACCAATTTATCTTCCAAGTCTTCCGCTGTTATCGATATTAGATGGCCTTAAGCCATATTATTGTAATAAGTTCTCTTCGGAGACATCGTTGTAATAAGTGTGTGATTTCCACTCTGCTATAAATCCTTCGAAGTACTATGTGGTGTCAGCATTACTGATCTAGGGATGACACCGGAGCACAGAGATCAGACTGTCTGAGGTCTGGTCGCTACAGCAATCAACATGCTCACACAATAAAATGGCAAATGAAATATGTGGCAAAGCATGCACAAACACTCTAGCATCTATCAAGCAATTGGCGATGACTAGGTCATCTATATATGAGTATATTGACTTAGGAGTCAAATGAGAACATTTGATCATAGCTCATACTCATAATTTAGGCACAAGTGGGGTTACCACTTTTATATAAAACATTGTAGTGTTCACACCATCAGAGTTGCTTTAGCTCGATTGATTAGAGTAAAGTTCTCCCTACATGTGATATCCCCCCTAAGAGGGATGAACTAACCCTGGGTTTTGTCGATGATGACTTCATGTAGATGTTGAAAATGTGGATGCTCAATGTTGATGTAGATCATTCGGAGCAATCCATTGGATTGAGTTGCACTTTCAATACCTACACAAGTTAGTCCCACAAGGAACAAACAAGGATATCCATAGACATAGAGTGAAGTTCACATAAGATGATGTCCATGAAAGCATTAGGTTACCTTGTCCCTTGTCTTACTAACAAGAGAGTGTGTGACTCCTTGAACTAGTGCAAGATGTGGAAGTTGTTTGCACTTGTCCTCGCCAAAATGATATGAGTGAAGTATGTTGGCGAAGTCACGCTCAAGAACTCTCTAATTCTTCTTCTTTAGGATCCACATCATCTTGATGGGAATCCTTGGAGTTATGGTTGTACTTGATGAAGTAGAACTTGATGTAGTCTTGGGAACCCACTTGACCAAGGCCTTAGGAGCTTCTTCAAATGCATCAATCTCCTCTTGAAGCTTGTCATTGCCTTTGTGCTTGTGGTCTTGTGGTGGAAGATCATCTTGAGCTTGTGTCCCTTGGAAACAAGTAGGATCATACTTCTCTTATTGAGGAACAAACTTCATCTTGGGTATTGATCTTCATCCCACTCAACTCCATTGCATTGAACATGTAAGGACCCGACCTCAGACGGTCAAGCCTCTGTGTATCTATGCCATTCCTGGATCAGTATGCTGGCACACACAGTACATCAATGTATATATCAAAGTGCAATAACATGTATAAATAACGTAAAACTGATATATACCTTATAAGTTTCAGCGGAAACAATTTATCGGGTGTGGAGTCCCATAAACGCCATCAGCAGGTTGAGTGTAGACGGTAACCCTGTACCATACCCTTACTCGTCGGAAGAAACATATTTGCAACATAAGACGTTGCAGCCGTGTAGGTCAATACATTGAATGTACCGGCAAGATCACTGTAAGAAAAACAGATGACAAACTATACTATATGCAATATGGCTTTGTGGCTCTATATCTGAGCTTTGTTTGCATAAAAGCTGGTTTTATTTTCCCTACATCAAAGGAATTATCCAAAGTCTGTACTATGGAGTTTTCTATCATGACATGGTTCCGCCAACCGATGTCTCATAGCCCAAATCATCATAAGTTGCCCACAATTAATTTATCAGTCCAGTGTTGAGACTTCCGAGATAGATCCAAGTCTAGAGGCTCAAGTTGTCCATAACCAGGGGCACGGCTAATCGATTAGGTTTTAACCCTCTGCAGAAGTTTGTACACTTTACCCGCAAGATTCGATCCCTCTTTTACGTTCTCACACTTCAGGGTGTTTGAGAACAAGATGATCGAAACATGGTCTTCCGAAGAGTTCCTCTGACCACTGTCCGGTGCTCATCCAATCCTACCGTAGTTCTACATCTACGAGCACCGTCCCAGCCAGAGTCACCACTAAGGTCAACCGAGCCAGATGCCATAGTGACTTGCGGTTGCACAGGTAAGCTTCCAGGCATGAAGTATTCTGCCGTCTCTTTGAGCCTGGGTGAAGCTTTCCGCAAGATGTCATGGCGCTTCTCCATGCATCCCGGCCAACCACTGGTTTCTCCAGGGTTCCCGTCAACCGTCCTTCACCAAGTCGTGTGTATTGAATACTTGTCTCGAGTCTCAAAATCTTGAGGAGTACTGAAGATGCTGTCCTTGCCGATGCCATCATGAAGTTGTCGCCATTGACGTATAGTCCTCCTTCTTCACACCACTCTCATGCACTCATACCAAACCCCGTCTACTATAGCGTAGCATTAAAACTATATAACGGCCCGGGCTTGAAACAGGGAGATGCGTTCCTACCTCATGCATTCTACTCAACTACAAGAAATCAATATCACTACTGGAGGGATTATTGAAAGGGTGCTACTATATGCAAATAAAACATCGATATGAAAACATGGTCAAACTGAACTTGCCTGGTAAGTTGATGAAGATAATAACGCTATCGAAAATAACTTGATAGGACTATACGCAACTCTCCGATGAAATCTATAATAACAAACATGACATTCACATAAGCAAGCATTCTAGCAATTTAATCTAACAATCAAAAGAAAACTCAATAAGAAAACCCAATACAAAACAAATAACACATCGAAATAACTAATAGGGTAAAACTATAAGAACCTACTAGGAAAACATTTTGCCTTATCTACAAAAATAGTTTTGTCCTAAGCAAAACTTAACAAAGAGAATACTAAACTAATAATTTTAACAGAAAAAATAAAATTTAAGTCAACTAAGTTAACATAAAGTATTTTTCATGAAGTTTTACTAGCAAAAGGAAACACATAAAAATCTAAATTAAAACTCTAATTATGCTTAAAACAAAACTAGTAAGAAAAAAATAAAACATTTTATTTTTCTATAAATAAAAGTTCACCCTCTAATACTACAGGAACCAATTTGAACTAAAATATAACAAATGTGAAAATAAATTTTAAAAAATATTAAAACAGCAAAAACAGCAGCAAGCTTACAAAACTAGAAAAGCTTGTTTTCGAGTAAAACTATTTTTTAATAAAAACTATAAATATCCAAATTAATCATACTGCTAGGCAAGGTCAAAACAAAGTAGTGACCAAAAGAATCACTAAAATAAAATAATCCTAACTCAATTTATAGCAGAAATACTAATGTGACTAAAACTAATATAAAACTATTTTTATAAACTTAAACATGCCCGAATCTATTTTCTGCAGAAACAACAAGAAATTTTTAAACTAACAAAAAAAGAATCAACTAAAAATAATAAACAACCTAAAACATATAGACTTTACAAGAATAGAACTATTCTGTTTTAAAAACAGAAACTAAAAAATAACTAAAAAAATAGGTGCTACTGGGCCTATCTAACGCTCAGGCGAACACTAACTAAAACGCGCCCGTGGCTAAACAGAATAATCGACCGGTTCGATCAATTAAAAAAACCGTAACTAGGCCGGAAAAGACCGAGCTAAAACCGATCTAAACAAATAAACCTAACCCTTCGTGTGATCTAATCTAGGCCGTTCATGCGCGATGCAACGGTGGTGGGGAGTTTCGGCGGCTTACATCGACTCGACGGCGACGTCGGACAGCGGCGGCTCGGGTGGCGACAGTGTAGCAGCTCCAGTGGTCCGGGGTGACGATGGTGATGTCGGGGAGATGCGGTGGAGCGAGACGAGGTCGAGGGTGGCGGCTGCTGCGGTCGGGGACGAAGACGAGTGGAACAAGCTCGGCAGGGCTCCTGGTGCTCTGCAATTCCGGCGACGGGCGGTGATGCTCAAGGCGGCGACTCCGGCGATCCCTGGGCGGAGAGAGGATGTCAAAGAGGTGTGGGAGGAGGTGGCGATTCGGGTGATGATGCTGGGAGGGCAGAGAGTGCTCACCGGCGTCGGGAGTGGCGGCGAACCGAGGCGACAGCGGCGAGATGCGTTCGGCGAGGGCGTGGGCGGTGGTGGGTTTCGGGGTTAGGGTTTTAAGGGGATCGAGAGAGGAGGTCGAGGGGTTTATATAGGGCATGGTCTTGGAGGAGGGGGGCGACGTGGGATCGCGATCCCGAGAAGATCGCGGTGTCGGGCGGCGGTGGTCGCGCTCTGGTGCGGCATGGCGTGTGCAAGGGGAAAGAGATGAGGCCGGGCCCCGTGGTCAGTGAGAGAGGGAGAGGAGGGTTCGGTCGGGCGACCGAAGCGGAGACGGCTCGGGCGTGCGCGCGGCTAGGCTGCGGCTCGGCTCGCTGCTGGGCCGCGTCGGGTGGCTAGCTGGGCCAGTTGGCCTGGCCAGCTCGGGGGTTTCTTTTCTTTTCTTTTTTTTGAAAAGAATCACACAGAGAGAAAACTAAATATAGAGAAAACTATAGTATTTTTATATAGGACATATATATATATATATCAATAAAATCAGAAAAAGAAACCCTACAACATGAACATTTTTCCAGAGGCAAAATCCAAACTAAAAGAAAACATTTTTTAAATTCCAAATAAACTCCAATTTGAATTCAAAAACTTTTGGCATTAATTTCTCCTCAGTTTTTGGAGTGTCATGTTAGCTCCTCTCATACTTTTAAACAAGTATTGTATATGAAATAAATTTCGAATGCCAAGTTGAATCCAAAATAAAATTCAAATGAAATTCAAATACCTATGAAATTTCCAAATGCCACTCAATTTCACACAATCAGTCACACAAAAATCAAACAAACATTCATAAATATTCATTTAATATAACATTCCAAAATTTAGAATTTTGGGATGTTACAGAACATTCGTTCAAAACCAACACCCTGATTCTTCCGGTGCCTTCCTTGCTTGCGTACAATTTCCTCAAATTGCTTACTTCTGGCAAGGCTCTTGTAAACACCTTTCTCTATAATTCCCTTCAATAGGCTATTTTCTTACTCAAGTGTAACTTGACTAAGAGAATCATTAGTATAATCAAGAGAACTACTAGAAGCAACATCGTTGGTTTTAACATGATTATTGTTACTGCTAGAAGAAGAATCTTTCTTACTCTTGTTGCTAGATTTTACTTGTGGCATGTAAGTAGACAAGAGTAAATGCTTGGCAATGTAATAAGAACTTTTCTTGCAAAGATCATCATTGATTGCTTTTAAGAACCCATGCTCTTGCTCAAGGTTGAGCTTTTCAAAGCGTAGCTTCTCATGAGTCTTTAAAAGTTCTCGATGATCTTCCAAGGTAGTTCCATGAGCTAACTTAAGAGTGTTTAGTTCTTTAGTTAGACACTTAATCTCCTTCTTATAATCATCATCATTCGTTTTATATTGATTAACATGATTAATAGCAATTTCATCATATAGTTTTCATCACTAGAGTTGTCAACAAGTAAATCATCATCACCTAGCAAATCATCTTCTTCACAATTGAAATCAACATACTCAGGATGTGAAACCTTTGGGCCTTTAGCCATGAAGCATCTTCCAATTCCTTCATTTGGTGAGTCAAATATGTCGTAGGAGTTGGTTGACACGAGTGCTAGACCGGCAACACCTTCATCTTGAGTATATTCGGAGTCAGAGTGATAACTTCTCTCGGAGTGATTATTAGAGTCGGAGCCGGAGCCGGATACTCATTCACCAACATGAGCTTGATGTATTTGCTTTGTGTAGCTCCTTGATGACTTGTCCTTCCTTTCCGAATCTTTGCTTCTCCGAGATGTTCTTCGTTCATAACGATCATCTCTACTCCTCCTCTCTCTTGGTGGTGATTCTTCTCTTTTACTTCTCCTTTTGGGTGAATCTTCTCTTCTTTTGTAGGGAGCCGTACACTCATTGGAGTAGTGTCCGGGTCTTCCACAATTGTAGCAATTACGCTCACGACTAGAAGATCTTTTTTCATTGTAGGACCTTGACTTGGAACTTCTTTCTTTGCTTCTACTCTTGTAGAACTTGTTGAAGTTCTTCACCATTAAGCTCAATTCCTCATTGAAGGCTTGTTTCTCACTTGATGATGTAGGAGCGTCGCATGAGACTTTGTAAGCACCACTTGTCTTGTTGTGGAGCTCTTCCTTATCCTTGAGTGACATCTCATGAGCAACAATTCTTCCAATTACTTCCATTGGTTTGAGATCTTTATAGTTGGGCATCATTTGGATCAATGTACAGATGGTATCATATTTTACATCCAAGGCTCTTAGGATCTTCTTGATGATGAATATATCAGTCATCTCTTCACTTCCTAAGCCGGCAATCTCATTTGTGATGAGAGCAAGCCTAGAGTACATCTCAGCAACACCTTCACCATCCTTCATTTTGAACTTGTCAAGTTGACTTTGAAGCACATCCAATTTGGATTCCTTGATGGACTCGGTACCCTCATGCATATCTGAAGGAAATATGCCCTAGAGGCAATAATAAAGTTGTTATTTATATTTCCTTATATCATGATTAATGTTTATTATTCATGCTAGAATTGTATTAACCGGAAACTTAGTACATATGTGAATACATAGACAAACAGAGTGTCACTAGTTTGCCTCTACATGACTAGCTTGTTGAATCAATGATGGTTATGTTTCCTAACCATAGACATGAGTTGTCATTTGATTAATGGGATCACGTCATTAGAGAATGATGTGATTGACTTGACCCATCCGTTAGCTTAGCATGATGATCGCTTAGTTTGTTGCTATTGCTTTCTCCATAACTTATACATGTTCCTATGACTATGATATCATGCAACTCCCAAATACCGGAGGAACAATTTTGTGTGCTACCAAACATCACAACATAAATGGGTGATTATAAAGGTGCTCTACAGGTGTATCCAATGGTGTTTGTTGAGTTGGCGTAGATCGAGATTAGGATTTGTCACTCCAAGTACCGGGGAGGTATCTCTGGGACCTCTCGGTAATGCACATCACTATAAGCCTTGCAAGCATTGTGACTAATGAGTTAGTTGCGTGATAATGCATTACGGAATGAGTAAAGAGACTTGTCGGTAACGAGATTGAACTAGGTATTGAGATACCGATGATCGAATCTTGGGCAAGTAACATACCGATGACAAAGGGAACAACGTATGTTGTTATGCGTTTTGACCGATTAAGATCTTCGTAGAATATGTGGGAGCCAATATGAGCATCTAGGTTCCGCTATTGGTTATTGACTGGAGATGAGTCTCGGTCATGTCTACATAGTTCTCGAACCCGTAGGGTCCACACGCTTAACGTTCAGTGACGATTGGTATTATGAGTTTATGTGTTTTGATTTACCGAAGATAGTTAGGAGTCCCGTATGAGATCAGGGACATGACGAGGAGTCTCAAAATGTTCGAGACGTAAAGAAGGATATATTGGAAGGCTATATTTGGACATCGGAAAGGTTCCGAGTGGTTCGGGTATTTATCAGAGTACCAGAGAGTTACGGGAATTCGCCAGGGAGTATATGGGCCTTATTGGGCTTTAGGGGAGAGAGAGAGGGGCTGCCTAGGGCAGGTCGCGCGCCCCCAAGGCCTAGTCCGAATTGGACTACGGGGAGGGGCGGTGCCCCCTCCTTCCTTCTCTTCTCTCATCCCCTTCCTTCTCTCCTACTCCTAATACTTGGAAGGGGGGAATCCTACTCCCGCTGGGAGTAGGACTCCCCAGGGCGCGCCATAGTAGAGGGCCGGCCCTCCCCCTCCTCCACTCCTTTATATACGGGGAAGGGGGGCACCCATGGACACACAAGTTGATCTATTGATCTTTTAGCTATGTGAGGTGCCCCCCTCCACCATAATCCACCTCGTTCATATCGTAGCGGTGCTTAGGCGAAGCCCTGTTCCGGTAGCATCATCATCACGCCGTCGTGCTGAAGAAATTCTCCCTCGAAGCTCTACTGGATCGTGAGTTCGCAGGATGTCACCGAGCTGAATGTGTGCAGATCGCGGAGGTGCCGTATGGTGTCTATTACACAACCTTCTTCTTGTAGACATTGTTGGGCCTCCAAGTGCAGAGGTTTGTAGGACAGTAGCAAATTTCCCTCAAGTGGATGACCTAAGGTTTATCAATCCGTAGGAGGCGTAGGATGAAGATGGTCTCTCTCAAGCAACCCTGCAACCAAATAACAAAGAGTCTCTTGTGTCCCCAACAAACCCAATACAATCGTAAATTGTATAGGTGCACTAGTTTGGTGAAGAGATGGTGATACAAGTGCAATATGGATAGTAGATAATGGTTTTTGTAATCTGAAAATATAAAAAAAGCAAGGTAACTAATGATAAAAGTGAGCACAAACGGTATTGCAATGCTAGGAAACAAGGCCTAGGGTTCATACTTACACTAGTGCAAGTCCTCTCAACAATAATAACATAATTGGATCACATAACTATCCCTCAACATGCAACAAAGAGTCACTCCAAAGTCACTAATAGCGGAGAACAAACGAAGAGATTATGGTAGGGTACGATACCACCTCAAAGATATTCTTTCCAATCAATCCGTTGGGCTATTCCTATAAGTGTCACAAACAGCCCTAGAGTTCGTACTAGAATAACACCTTAAGACACAAATCAACCAAAACCCTAATGTCACCTAGATACTCCAATGTCACCTCAAGTATCCGTGGGTATTATTATACGATATGCATCACACAATCTCAGATTCATCTATTCAACCAACACATAGAACCTCAAAAGGTGGCCCAAAGATTCTACTAGAGAGTCAAGACGAAAATGTGTGCCAACTCCTATGCATAGGTCCATGGGCGGAACCTGCAAGTTGATCACCAAAACATACATCAAGTGGATCATAGAATACCCCATTGTCACCACGGGTATCCCACGCAAGACATAAATCAAGTGTTCTCAAATCCTTAAAGACTCAATCCGATAAGATAACTTCAAAGGGAAAACTCAATCCATTACAAGAGAGTAGAGGGGGAGAAACATCATAAGATCCAACTATAATAGCAAAGCTCGCGATACATCAAGATCGTACCACCTCAAGAACACGAGAGAGAGATCAAACACATAGCTACTGGTACATACCCTTAGCCCCGAGGGTGGACCACTCCCTCCTCATCATGGAGAGCTCCGTGATGATGAAGATGGCCACCGGAGAGGGATTCCCCCTCCGGTGGGGTGCCGGAATGGGTCTAGATTGGTTTTCGGTGGCTGCGGAGGCTTCTGGCGGCGGAACTCCTGATCTATTGTTGAAAGGATCGATATAGTTGACTAGAGGGGGGTGAATAGGCAACTAACAATTTTTAGCTTTTCTTTAACAATTTAAACTTTGCATCAAAGTAGGTTGTCTAGATATGCAACTAAGTGAGCAACCTATATGATGCAACAATGATAAGTACACAAGCAAGCAAGAGATATATCACAAATAAGCTTGCACAAGTAAAGGCACGAGATAACCAAGAGTGGAGCCGGTGGAGACGAGGATGTGTTACCGAAGTTCCTTCCCTTTGAAGGGATGTACGTCTCCGTTGGAGCGGTGTGGAGGCACAATGCTCCCCAAGATGCCACTAGGGCCATCGTATTCTCCTCACACCCTCACACAATGCGAGATGCCGTGATTCCACTATTGGTGCCCTTGGAGGCGGCGACCGAACCTTTACAAACAAGGTTGGGGCAATCTCCACAAGTTAATTGGAGGCTCCCAACGACACCACGAAGCTTCACCACAATGGACTATGGCTCCACAGTGACCTCAACCGTCTAGGGTGCTCAAACACCCAAGAGTAACAAGATCCGCAAGGGATTAGTGGGGGGAATCAAATTTCTCTTGGTGGAAGTGTACATCGGGGCCTTCTCAACCACTCCCGAGCAAATCAACAAGTTTGATTGGCTAGGGAGTGAGATCGGGCAAAAATGGAGCTTGGAGCAACAATGGAGCTTAGGGTTGGAATAGGTGGTCAACTAAAGGAAGAAGACACCCCTTATAAAGCTGTGGACAAAATCCAATCGTTATCCACCTAACCAGCCCCGCGACTTGCGGTACTACTGCCCCTCACCAGCGGTACTACCGTAAGTCCATGCGGTACTTCCGCCCCTGACCAGCGGTACTACCGCAAGGCCATGCGGCACTACCGTGTGGGACCGCAGTACTACTGCAGCAGCGGCAGGAGCTAGGACAGACCTGTAGCACAAGGGCTGAGGGCGGTACTACCGTAGGCGCGGTACTACCGCTCCCCCTTGCCGTACTACCGCAAGGCAGGAAACTCCTAGCCTGGGAAGAGCGCGGATGAATAAAAATACATCTGTGCCTACTTCCGCTAGAAAACAAACGATGCAAAAATCTGACACAGTACTACCGCTGAGGAGCAGTACTACCGCTTGGCAGCTGAGCCAGGCCGCACACGGTACTACCGTGCACCGGGTGCGGTACTACCGCGGAGGCGCGAATGTAAAAAATTACATCCGCCCCTACTACCGCGAAGAAGCGGCACTTGGCCTATGGGCCATGGTACTACGGCTCCGGAGGAGTGGTACTACCATGGGCTCCTGTGGTACTACCGCGCCGAAGTACGGTACTACCGCTGGTGCCTGCGGTACTACCGCTCCAGGGAGCAGTACTACCGCAAGCCCAACATCAGCAACCAGGACAAAGCAAAGAGGATAAAACGGAGGATGCTCCAATGCGTATGGGAAAGGTGGAGACAAGGAAGAAAATGTGTATGTGATGATTCCACCCGAACCTTTCCAACGCGGACCCCCTCTTAATAGTACGGCTTTCCTACGACTCAAATCCACCAAAAAGAAACGTAGAAAAATGCCGTCTTCAATAGTCTTTGAGGGGCACGAAACCGTCTTATGCCTAGCGATGAAACGTCTGGGAAACTCAAGGCACACGATTAGTCCGCAAAAGCATTTTCATCAATCACCAAAACACCATAGGGATAAATATGCCCTTACAATCTCCCCCTTTTTGGTGAATTGGTGACAATACAAGATTTGCACAAAGGGAAATAATATTGAGCAAACACAAACCCCTCCTCTCTAGAATATAGACGGGCTCCCCCTAGATGTGTGCAAACTAGATGGGTGCTTTGGACTGCACGGCACACATACTAGGATCAAAACTCCCCCTATATTTTAGAGACAAGGCATATCTTTCAATAGTAAGGCTAACACTAGACAAGATAGCAAATACGAGCATAACATAAGTAGCACAATCATAAGCTCACTAAGATAGGATAGAGTGCATATGTCTTACACCATATGAAGGATAAGTCTCAAAGGCGCAAACCAAACCAAAGAAAATGAGGTCCAAACGACAAAGCAAACACACCAAACACGACACACGACTTGCAAGCATGCAAATCCCAACACTCTCTCCCCTTTTGGCATCGAGACGCCAAAAAGGCAGAGAGGACACCTACATGCAAGGGGTGGCTCAGGCAGAGAAATCATCCCAACTCTCCTCGTGCTCCTCGTCAGACTCGGCGGCGGGGACGGTCTCCTCGATGTCCTCCTCAGAACTAGTCCACTTGTAGCCTTGCTTCGCCATCCATGCAGCCTCTGGCGTGATGACCTCCTCAGAACCGCCAGAGACGTCCTCTCCAAAGACCCTCATAATCTTCTTGTCGCGGCGGCGACTCTCCTTGGATGCCACGTGAGTCCTGTACTGCCCCTTTGCTAGCATGCAGAAAAGAGTCTTCGTCTTGTCCTTCAACTTCTTGGCCCATAAGGACTCAGAGGAAGGATGGGGAGACCTAGCAGCATGGTCCTCAGCAACATCCTCTACTCCAGCCTCCTCCTCATCAACATCCCTCCTAGCAGCAGACGCCTCAGCACGAGTAGTAGTGTCGGCCCAGTTGGGCTTGACACAGAGACTGATGGGCTCATGCCGAATCCAGTCTGAAGCAAGGAACTCATCACCAGGGTACAGCTTCTCCCAAGTCTTGGAGATCAACAGAAACTGGTATGGTCCATAGATAGGTACCTTGAGGTTGAACACCGCAAACCGAAGCTCACACCACATGATGTGTGACACATCAAGTGGCTGAGTCTGAGACACACGTGCCTCCTCGTATAGGAGCATCATATCCACCAGATAGGCATGAACGTTGTCCTTGTCGCCAATGCGAGGGAACAGAGAGTTGCGGAAGATGTGATACATGATATCTAGAAAGGAGTTCAGCACCCATGTCGACTTGCCACTGGGAAGCACCTTCTCAACGTAGAACGGTTGTATCTTGTTTTGCTAGCAGACTCAGGATTTGCATGGGGGCGAACACCAACGGGTGTGGTGAGCCCGTCATCGGGAACTTGGAGCAGATCCATGAACTCCTTCCAGGTAGCAGTCAAATGATGGCCATTGGTCATCCAGGTCATCCTCCGCCCCTCCCTGGGGTGAAAGTAAACTGAGGCAAAGAACTGACAGATAAGCTCAGGGTCATAGTCAAGGTGGAAAGAGATCACATGTTCAATACCGAACTGCTCCACCAAATGCAGAGCTTCTCCAAAGTACTCACGAAACTTGTCCTTCCTCAAGTGATTCATGTCTATCCACTTGACATCCACGTAGGTATTTTGCTTGTTCTTGATTACATCCTGATAAAAGAGAGTCTACTGCTTGGTCCAAAACAATTCACAGCCTCTGATGATAGCACGAGCATTCACATAAGGGTTGATCTTCCAGCGATGGACGTACTCAGCGAGGGGAAAATCTCGTCCATGCCCTTAGCGGGTTCCTTGTTCTTGCTAGCAGTGGTCTTGACATTGCGCTTGGGGGCACTGGAGCCCTCTGGTGCTTCATCTTGATGATTGCGCAGTCACTTGGAGCCAATGTCATGACTGGGATTGGAACAGTGAGAACCACCACCTAAGAAACAAGAGAAAGCACACACAAAGAGCGAGCATAATCAATGCAAAGACCTTAGCAAAACAAGAGAAACAAGTAGAAAGCATACATGGTAATTGCCACGAGAGAGATTGGACACCAACGGTAGTATTGCCAGGTCGTGCAGTACTAAAATTTTAGTACCCCTCCTAGTCGCGGTAGTACCGTGTGAGGTCACGGTAGTACCTTGGCTTGGAGCGGTAGTAAGAGCTTAGTGCCACAGCACGTGCGGTAGTACCGCATCGGACGGGCGGTAGTACCGGACTAGCGGTAGTAACGCACAAGAGGTGCGTCAGATCCAAACCACTTTTGAATCTGAGAAGAACCGCGAAACCACGGTGGTACTACGGTTGATCAAATCTACCACGGGACAACATATCAAGTATAATTTCTACGCAACATGACTCTCCTACACCCTACTCTTGCAAAGATTTGGCCTAAAATCACAAGAACAACACGCATCTCCCCAAAAACCTAGAAGAGAAAGAACAACCAAGAAAGAGAGGGATTTGGGGAGAAACCTTGTTCCATGGCAAGAGAAAGTGGTGGGGAATGATCCCACTGGTCGGAATCCGAGGAGAGTGGCCGGAGACGGAGATCCGGCGAGGACCTCCAGTGCCGTTCTTGAGCGAGAGAGAGAGACGGTGGGGAGAGAGAGAAGTGAATGGGTATGGGGAGTTGGAACTCCCCTGCCCGAGTCATAACCCCCCACGCGCTCGTCAGCGCGGTAGTACCGCGCTTTATTGCAGTAGTACCGCTCGGCGGAAGTACCGCACCTGAGCGGTAGTACCGCTCTCCCAGGCGGCAGTAAAAAATTACTGCCGCTCTAGGTGTGGTAGTACCGTGCACCCCATACGCGGTAGTACTGTGGCACGCCGCGGTAGTACCGCGGGCTCAAGAAGTTGCATGTTTCAAACAAGAAAAAGAGGTCTTCGCACCGAATCTTCAAGCCAACAAGACACCACAAGAACACGCTCAACACAAAGAAAGAAAGGCAAGAGACAAGAAGACACAACCTCGAGACCCTCTCCTAATGTGATCCCGGATGAAGTGATACCGAATCACAATATGCTTCGTCTTGAAGTGTTGGACCGGGTTGAGAGAAATCTTGATGGCACTTTCATTGTCACGCCAAAGAGGCACTTTTTCACAAATGACACCGTAATCCTTTAAAGTTTGCCTCATCCATAAGAGTTGTGCACAACAACCACCGGCCGCTACATACTCCGCTTCTGTGGACGAGAGAGACACACAACTTTGCTTTTTGGAAGACCAACTTACCAAAGAGCAACCAAGGAATTGGCACCCTCCGGAAGTGGACTTCCTATCCACTTTGTCTCACGCCCAATCGGAGTCCAAATACCCTACAAGCTTGAAGTTTGCTCCTCTTGGGTACCATAAGCCAAAGTTTGGGGTATGAGCCAAATATCGAAAGATTCGCTTGACCGCCACAAAGTGACTTTCCTTAGGTGCGGCTTGAAACCATGCACAAATTCCCACACTCAACATGATATCCGGTCTAGATGCACAAAGGTAAAGCAAGGATCCAATCATGGAGCGATATACCTTTTGATCCACCGCTTTACCATTGGGATCGATGTCAAGTTGGCACTTGGTGGGCATTGGAGTGGAAGCCGGGTTGACATCACTTAGCTTGAATCTCTTGAGCATGTCTTGAGTGTATTTGGCTTGGTTGATGAAGGTTCCTTCTCTTCTTTGCTTCACTCCGAACCCTAGAAAGAATTTCAACTCTCCCATGGAAGACATCTTGAACGTTGAGGTCATGAGAGAGGCGAATTCCTCATTGAAAGCTTTGTTAGGGGAACCAAAGATAATGTCATCAACATATAGTTGGCATACAAAAAACTCCCCTTTGACCTTCTTAATAAAAAGAGTGCGGTCGATTAGCCCAACTTCAATCCCATGATCTTGTAACAACTCGGTAAGGTGGTCATACCACACACGTGGGGCTTGTTTAAGCCCATAGAGTGCCTTATCGAGTTGATACTCATGATCGGGAAAGTAGGGATCCTCGAACCCGGGGGGGTTGCTTGACATAGACCAACTCATTAATAGGACCATTAAGAAAAGCACTCTTCACATCCATTTGTTGCAACTTAAAGTTGTCATGAGAAGCATAAGCAATCAACAAATGAATGGATTCAAGGCGAGCAATGGGAGCAAAGGTTTCACCGTAGTCGATACCCTCGACTTGGGAGTAGCCTTGTGACACCAATATTGCCTTGTTGCGAATGATGGTCCCATGAGCATCTTGCTTGTTCTTAAATATCCACTTGGTTCCAATGACATTGTGGTTCCCCATTGGCCTTGGCACCAATCTCCACACCTTGTTGTACTCGAAGTTGTTGAGTTCTTCATGCATGGCAATAAGCCAATCCGGATCTTCGAGTGCTTCATATACCTTTTGGGGTTCAACACAAGAGACAAACGCGTGATGTACACAATAGTTTGCCAATTGTCTACGAGTTCTTACCCCCTTTTGAATGCTTCCAAGTACATTCTTCATGAAATGACCCTTGGTGGAGAGCTTGGAAGCAATCTTGGAGGCACGACGCTCCAATTCCTCCTTGGTGGTGAGTTGAGGAGCGGTCACTTGATCATCTTGAGCGACGTCTTGAGCTTGTTCTTGATCTTGAACTTGCTCGGAGGAGAGAACTTGACCTTGGGCATCACTTGGTGTGTCAACACCGTCTTGAGCATGATCTTGCCCTTAGTCTTGTTCCTGAGGATGAGGGCCTTCGCTTTATTCTTTGGAAGCATGTGGGCCTTGGGTTGGTGATGGCTCCACTTGAGTGGAGCATTGTCCTTATCCTTCGGCCACAAGGGGTTCCTCAATGGGTAGGATAAAACCAACACCCATTCTTCTTATGGCTTGAGGAGGAATTTCATCACCTACATCACAAGTGCCACTTTGCTCCACTTGGGAGCCGTTATTCTCATCAAACTCCATGTTACACGTCTCCTCAATAAGTCCCGTGGATTTATTGAGGACACGCTAAGCATGAGAGTTTGTAGCATAACCAACAAATATGCCCTCATAAGCTCTAGCCTCAAATTTAGAGAACCGAACACCTTTCTTGAGAATGAAACACTTACACCCGAACACCCGAAAGTACTTGAGGTTTGGCTTGTTACCGGTGAGTATCTCATATGGAGTCTTGTTCAAGCCCTTTTGGAGGTAGAGCCGATTGGATGCATGACGTGCGGTGTTGATGGCTTTGGCCCAAAACTTGTATGGAGACTTGAACTCCGCCATCATGGTCCTTGCCGCATCTATCAATGTCCGGTTATTCCCCTCCGCAACACCGTTTTGTTGAGGGGTGTAGGGTGCGGAATATTGATGCTTGATCCCCTCATCACTAAGAAACTCATCCAAGGTGTAGTTCTTGAACTCAGCGTCGTTGTCACTTCTTATTGTCAAGATCTTAACATTGTGTTGACACTGTGCTTCATTTGCAAAGTCAATGACGGTTTGTTGGGTATCGCTCTTCCTCTTGAAGAATTACACCCAAGTATATCTTGAATAGTCATACACAATCACCAAGCAATACTTCCTACCCCCAAGACTATCAAAGGATGGAGGCCCAAAGAGATCCAAGTGAAGGAGCTCCAAAGGCCTCTTCGAGTAAATGATAGTCGTGGGAGGGTGAGCCTTCTCATGAAGCTTTCCTTCGATACAAGCACTGCAAGCACGAGCTTTAGCAAAACTAACATTCGTTAGTCCACGAACATGGTCCCCCTTGAGAAGACTTTGCAAAGATCTCATATTGACATGGGCTAAACAGCAATGCCAAAGCCATCGCACATCAACTTTAGCCATTAGGCATGTCACAATCTTAGTGGGTCGCTCTGAAAAGTTAATCACATATAGACTGTTCTGGACATGCCCAACAAAGGCTACTTTAAGAGTCTTGCTCCACAAGAGGGCCACGGTATCAATATCAAAGAAAGTGGCAAAGCCCATGATTGCAAGTTGATGAACGGAAAGTAAATTGTATGCAAGGGACTCAACAAGCATGACCTTCTCGATCGTGAGATCATGAGAGATGACAACCTTGCCAAGTCCCAATACCTTAGAAGATGAGGCATCACCCCACTCGACATTGGTGGGCATAGATGGAATCTTGTGCACGTCCACCAGCAAGTCCTTGCTTCCAGTCATATGATTTGTAGCTCCACTATCGAGCAACCATGACCCCCCACCGGAAGCAAACACCTACAAGAGATCAATGCTTGGTTTTAGGTACCCATTTTGTAATGGGTCCTTTGATGTTAGTAACAAGGGTCTTAGGAACCCAAATAGACCATTCAATGTACTCATGAGGAGAACCAACAAATTTGGCATAAACATGCCCATCACTAGCACGACATAACACATAAGAAGGATTAAAGTCGTCGGCTTTGTTGGGAGGGATGGCATTGCCCTTTTTGACACCGCCACCCTTTGCATTGTTCTTCTTCTCCTTGGAAGCAATCTCTCCCTCCTTCACAAAAGTTTTCTTGAGAGGTGGAGGTCGTTTGGTCTTGTTATCCTTCTTCTTGTTCTTGGGCTTGGGTGCGAACCCAATCCCCTCCTTGGCCACAACTTCCTTTTGATTTCTCAAAAGGTTGTTTAGGTTCTTCTCACCTTGTATGCATGACACAAGGCCTTTCTCAAATTGCTCCTTCAACTTAACATTCTCCTCAATAAGATGCACATGCTCACAACAAGGGTTAGTAGCATTTGCATTATCAATTAAGACCATACGAGGAAATGTGGCTTTCTCCTTGGTTAGCTTCACTTGGAGTTGATCATGAGACTCCTTGAGGGTAGCATGAACACCCTTGAAGACTTTCTGAGCCTTGTCAAGAATGTCAAACTCCTCTTTGAGTCTAGCAAGATCAACCCCAAGCTTTGCCTTCTCGGAGTTTAACACATGAGAAACAACAAGAGCATGATCAAGATCTTTCTTTAATTTACCATGATCATCGTTGTGAGACTCCTCAAGAGCCAAATGAAGACCACGCTCTTCCTCAAGAGCATTGGAAAGATCCGAAATCTCATCGGCATAGTCACGACTATGCCCCTCCATCTTAGAGATGGTATCTTCGTGTACCTCGATCATGTCATTGGCTTCACCAGGTTGTTCCAAGAGAGCAACAAAGTGCTTCTTGGATTTACCCTTGAGTTTACCCATAAAGGCCTCAAACTCATTCACCTCCACATTAGTTCCCTCATGTTCATCAATGCTATCCGTCGAAGAAGGATGATTAATGATGGTAGTTTTGATGTTGGGGGTTACCTTGTTGGTGGCTTTAGCCATGAGGAACTTGGTGGTGATGCTCTCATTGGGTGAGTCAAAGAGAGACACCCGTGGAGCCATCACAATGGCAACATAGGCCATGGCAACTGACTCACCATCTTCATCATCGTCATCATCCTCATTGTACTCTTCTTGTACCACCAATGCCTTGGGAGGAGTCTTCTTGGTGAAGTTGCTCTTGTTGGGGAACAACTTGTCCTTGTCCTTTCGGATGAACTTGCCACCATTGTCTTCCCTCTTCTCATAAGGGAACTCCGCAATAAAGTGGCTTACATTACCACAATTGAAACAAGTCCTCACTCGTTGCTTGCCCTTTTCGCCACTTGAATTGTTCTTGTTGAAGTTGGGCCTTGAGTTCTTCTTGCTCCAAAATTGCCTTGAAGCAAGGGCCATGTGTTCATGATAGGCATACTTCGTATCTTCGAGGTTGCTCTCCTCTTCTTCCTTTTCATCCTCTTCCTCCATACTAACCTTGGCCTTTAGAGCAGGGTTGGGTTTCTTTACTCTTTGAGAGCGAAGTACCGCATTGTCGGCGGTCTTGTCCAAGATGATCATAGCAATGAACTCATCCAACACATCACTTGAGGACAAGGTGTGGAAGTCCGGCCTTTGACGAATGACGGAGGACATGGCTTTGTGGTAGGGCATCATTTCCTTGAGGAATTTGCGCTTGATCCAATTGTCATCCATGTCCTTGCTTCCATGATCTTAGAGCGAGACTGCGAGTTTGGTTACCCTCCGATAGAGCTCACGAGGTTCTTCATCTTCTTTCATTGCAAACTCATCGGCTTCATCTTGCACCACTTCATAGTTGGAGCATTGAATGCTTGCGCTTCCCCGGTAGAGGGAAACCACTTGGCGCCAAGCATCTTTGGCCAAGGAGTAGGGCCGGAGATGAGGAAGGTCTTCGGGTGGGATAGCTTCTTGAATGATGAAGAGAGCATTCTCATTGAATTGATTATCCACGGCTTCTCTAGGAGTGAAGTGTTGGAAATATTCCCTAGAGGCAATAATAAATTGGTTATTATTATATTTCCTTCTTCATGATAATCGTTTATTATCCATGCTAGAATTGTATTGATAGGAAACTCAGATACATGTGTGGATACATAGACAACACCATGTCCCTAGTAAGCCTGTAGTTGACTAGCTCGTTGATCAATAGATGGTTATGGTTTCCTGACCATGGACATTGGATGTCGTTGATAACGGGATCACATCATTAGGAGAATGATGTGGTGGACAAGACCCAATCCTAAGCCTAGCACAAGATCGTGTAGTTCGTTTGCTAAAGCTTTTCTAATGTCAAGTATCATTTCCTTAGACCATGAGATCATGCAACTCCCGGATACCGTAGGAGTGTTTGGGTGTGCCAAAAGTCACAACGTAGCTGGGTGGCTATAAAGGTAAACTACAGGTATCTCCGAAAGTGTCTGTTGGGTTGGCATGAATCGAGACTAGGATTTGTCGCTCCGTGTAAACGGAGAGGTATCTCTGGGCCCACTCGGTAGGACATCATCATAATGTGCACAATGTGATCAAGGAGTTGATCACAGGATGATGTGTTACAGAACGAGTAAAGAGACTTGCCGGTAACGAGATTGAACAAGGTATCGGGATACCGACGATCGAATCTCGGGCAAGTATCGTACCGATAGACAAAGGGAATTGTATACGGGATTGATTGAATCCGCAACATCATGGCTAATCCGATGAGATCATCGTGGAACATGTGGGAGCCAACATGGGTATCCAGATCCCGCTGTTGGTTATTGACCGGAGAGTTATCTCGGTCATGTCTACATGGTTCCCGAACCCGTAGGGTCTACACACTTAAGGTTCGATGACGCTAGGCTTATAGGGAATAGATATACGTGGTTACCGAATGTTTTTTGGAGTCCCAGATGAGATCCCAAACATCACGAGGAGTTCCGGAATGGTCCGGAGGTAAAGATTTATATCTGGGAAGTCCTGTTTTGGTCGCCGGAAAAGTTTTGGGTTTTATCGGTAATGTACCGGGACCACCGGGAGGGTCCCGGTGGTCCACCAAGGGGGCCACCAGCCCCGGAGGGCTGCATGGGCCAAGTGTGCGAGGGGACCAGCCCCTGGTGGGCTGGTGCGCCCCCCCACCAAGGCCCAAGGCGCAAGGGAGAGTGGAAGGGGGAAAACCCTAGGCTTACATGGGCCTAAGGCCCACCTAGTGGTGCGCCCCCCTCTCCCCCCCCTTGGCCGCCCCCTAGATGGGATCTAGGGCTGGCCGCCTCCCCTAGGGGTGGAAACCTAGGTGGGGGCGCAGCCCCTCCCACCCCCCTATATATACTTGAGGTTTTGGGCTGCCATAGAGACGATTCAATCTCCTTCTTGGCGCGGCCCTACCCCTCACCCTCCTCGTCTCTTGCGGTGCTTGGCAAAGCCCTGCTGGTGTACCACGCTCCTCCACCACCACCACGCCGTCGTGCTGCTGCTGGATGGAGTCTTCCCAAACCTCTCCTTCTCCCCTTGCTGGATCAAGGCATAGGAGACGTCACCGGGCTGTACGTGTGTTGAACACGGAGGTGTCGTCCGTTCGGCACTAGGATCATCGGTGATTTGGATCACGACGAGTACGACTCCATCAACCCCGTTCACTTGAAAGCTTTCGCTCAGCGATCTACAAGGGTATGTAGATGCACTCTCCTTCCCCTCGTTGCTAGATTACTCCATAGATTGATCTTGGTGATGCGTAGAAAATTTTGAATTTCTGCTACGTTCCCCAACATGAAGTTGCTTCGGTCATGCGGATAGAAACCTACTTCAATGATTCTCCAAAGGTTAGTGTTCACGTGATTTAAATGACGCTTAAAGCGATAGACCCAAGAATCAAATTCTACATTCTTCTCAATCTTAGGGGCCGGGCCGGTATGATTCAAATGAGTGGAAGGGAGAGGTCCACCATAGACAAGTGGAGGTTCCACATGGGCAAAGATGTCGGTGCCACTTTTACCACTAGAAGGAAAGGGCTTTCTCGCTAGTAGCTTCCCCCTTGTCGGAGGTAGCATCCGTCACCTTGTTGGTGGGATCACCCACTTTCAACGGTGCGGTGGAAAGTTTAAGCCCTTCTAAGAATTCATTAAGCATGCCTTTGACCTCGGTCGTCATGGAGGTTTTCAATGTGTCCAACGCCACATTGAACTCCTCACGAGAGACCGCGGTTCCCCCATCTCTCGTAGAAGATACTGGATTTGCACCGGAGTGCTCCTCCTCACCTTCTACGATGTCAACCATACTCTTTGGACGGTAAAGTCCTTAATAAAGAGACGAGGCTTTGATACCAATTGAAAGGATCGATATAGTTGACTAGAGGGGGGGTGAATAGGCAACTAACAATTTTTAGCTTTTCTCTAACAATTTAAACTTTGCATCAAAGTAGGTTGTCTAGATATGCAACTAAGTGAGCAACTTATATGATGCAACAATGATAAGTACACAAGCAAGCAAGAGATATATCACAAATAAGCTTGCACAAGTAAAGGCACGAGATAACCAAGAGTGGAGCTGGTGGAGACGAGGATGTGTTACCAAAGTTCCTTCCCTTTGAAGGGAAGTACGTCTCCGTTGGAGTGGTGTGGAGGCACAATGCTCCCCAAGATGCCACTAGGGCCACCGTATTCTCTTCACGCCCTCACACAATGCGAGATGCCGTGATTCCACTATTGGTGCCCTTGGAGGCGGCGACCGACCCTTTACAAACAAGGTTGGGGCAATCTCCACAACTTAATTGGAGGCTCCCAATGACACCACGAAGCTTCACCACAATGGACTATGGCTCCGCGATGACCTCAACCGTCTAGGGTGCTCGAACACCCAAGAGTAACAAGATCCGCAAGGGATTAGTGGGGGGAATCAAATTTCTCTTGGTGGAAGCGTAGATCGGGGCCTTCTCAACCATTCCCGAGCAAATCAACAAGTTTGATTGGCTAGGGAGTGAGATCGGGTGAAAATGAAGCTTGGAGCAACAATGGAGCTTAGGGTTGGAAGAGGTGGTCAACTAGAGGGAGAAGATACCCCTTATAAAGCTATGGACAAAATCCAACCGTTATCCACCTAACCAGCCCGTGACTTGCGGTACTACCGGCCCTGACCAGCGGTACTTCCGCCCCTGCCAGCGGTACTACCGCAAGGCCATGCGGCACTACTGTGAGGGACCACGGTACTACCGCAGCAGGAGGAGCTAGAACAGACATGTAGCACAAGGGCTGAGGGCGGTACTGCCATAGGTGCGGTACTACCGCTCCCCCTTGTGGTACTACCGCAAGGCAGGAAACTCCTAGCCTGGGAATAGCGCGGATGAATAAAAATACATCCGTGCCTACTTCCGCTGGAAAATAGGCGATGCAAAAATCCGACACAGTACTACCGCTGAGGAGCGGTACTACTTCCTGGCAGCTGAGCCAGGCCGCGCACAGTACTACCGCGCACGGGGTGCGGTACTACCGCGGAGGCGCAGATGTAAAAAATTACATTTGCCTCTACTACCGTGAAGAAGCGGCACTTGGCCTGGGGGCCATAGTACTACGGTTCCGGAGGAGCGGTACTACCGTGGGCTCCTGTGGCACTACCGCGCCAAAGTACGGTACTACTGCTGGTGCCTGCGGTACTACCGCTACAGGGATACTACAAAAAAAGACACATCCGTGACATTTTGGGCCGAAGGAAAAAAATTTCTGTCATACATATGACACTTCTATGACGATAATTGTGACAAAATCCGGTATCATCATAGATGTGGTGGGCTCCTACTTCTATGACAAAAAATCATGACAGAAAATGCGCTTTTCATCCTGGGCGGGCCGGAGACGCAGCTGAATGACATTCTTTGGGCCGTCCATGACGGAAAAAACTATGGTAGAAGCGAGGGCGAGGAAAATTTCGGGGAGTTCCCGGTTACGGTGGGAGGTCGGGGGCCGAGCGATGCGCGCTTCCCTCGTACACGTACGCCCGTGTGTGCGAGGCGTTGGCTCTAACTGAACCCGAGTGAGGCGTTGGGCTCTAACTGAACCCGAGCGATTGCACTATAGGCTACGCGTTACTGAACCCGAGCGATCGATCGATGGCTGTTAACTGAACCCGATCGAGCGATTCCTTCGTTGCTGCTACTAACTGAAGCCGATCGATGCTGCCTCTGGATGAACAGTGAGCTTTGCGCGCGGGGGGGGGGGGGGGGATGAACAGTTCCCGGTGGGTGTGGATGAACAAGACCCCGTGGTGTTGCCTCTGGATGAATAGGACCCTGATCGATCGAGCCGGTTGGGGATTGATGAACAGGACCCCATGGAGGGATGGATGAACAGGACCACCCCGTGGATGGCAGGATGAAGAGTAGACGGTGGAGGGAAGGATGAACAGTAGCCCATGGAGGGGTGGTTGAACAGGAGCCCGTGGAGAGGGCTGGTTGAACAGTAGCCGGTGGAGTAGCGCGCGGTGGAGGCTGGATGAACAGGAGCCCGTGGATGAACAGTCGCAGGTGGAGGCTGGAGGAGGTCGACGGTGGATGAATAGTAGCTCGTGGAGGCTGAGGGGGTCGACGATGGAGATGAATAGTATCCCGTGGAGTCCCGTTTTGCGGTACGCCACACCCCTCCCGATGAATAGGACCCCCGTTTCGACCGTAGCGCTCCAATACCAGTCCGTTTTGTCCGTTTTGCGATACGCCACACTCCTCCCAATGAACAGGACCCCCGTTTCGACCGTAGGAGGTCCGTTTCCTCCGTTTTGCGGTACGCCAGACCCCTCCCGATTAACAGGACCCCGTTCCAAACGTAGGAGTTCCGATTCCTCCGTTGCGCGGTATGCCAGGCCTCGTTTCCATCGCCTGTACTGTCCAAGCCCTCCCGATGAACACGACGCATTCTGTTGCCTCCCCATGAACACGACGACGACGCTGTTTCTCCGTTCCGACCCAGCCATGTACACGAGCCCTGGCCGAACATATGCGCGAGTAGGTGTTCGAGACCCCGCCCGTATGTACACATACGTGGCCGTATTTTCTTTCTTGCACCCTGGCCGCTGTACATACGTGTACATGCTACGTGCGCGCCTCTACTACGACACGTGCGCGTGTCTACATCGACCAGTATGTACGTACACGTTCGCGACCAGAATGACAACGCTACGTACGCATCGACCAGGTGGGTCCCGACTGTCAGGCACTTCCTTGCCTGCAAGATGTAGCTGGTGGGTCCCAGCAGTCAGGTGGTGAATCGGTTTTTTTGCCCGGACGCACTTCCTTGCATGCGAAGATGTAGCTGGTGGGTCCCAGCTGTTAGGGGGGAACATTTGTTCGCGAAATACAGTGGCCCGTCCGGTGGGTCCTAGCTATCAGGTGGAGGAATCATTATTTTCCGCGTAATAAGGAGGCACTTCCTTGCTGCGGCCGTGGACCCAGCTGTCAGCCTCTCCACATACAGTCCATGTCCGATGGAAGTCGTTCCTTGACCACATTGACCATGCTGCGCCGAGAGCACCAAGGCGGTGGACGACGGCGAGGCCTAGGAAGGGGACGACACGGAGGCAGGGAAGACTCGGCAGTTGTTTCCCACGTGGAGGGGAGTACGACTGTACGAGGGTTTACTGGTTCGTCTGCCATCGCCGGAGAATAATAACAGGTGTGGGTGAGTAGAGGGATGGCTAAGCCAGCGATGGGAGTACGGTCGGGCGGTGGGGCCTGCGCGGCAGCACAGCCGGCCGCAAAGAGGAGGGAGCAGGCAGTCCCGCTGGCGCTTGTTTGAGCGGCTGGAGCAGGAAGAGCAGAGATTGAAGAAGCACGACGGCCGTTGGATGGACATCCAACAGTCAGTGTTTGTGCGTCAACCTTTATTTAGGAAAGCCTCAAATCTGTGGAAAACAACATACAGCCCATCTGCCATTATTTCTAATAATTTACAACCCATTTGCTAATTCTTAAGGTTTTTTTGGAGCCCATATTCTTTGTGTTAGCATTACAGCCCATATTATGGCAACGGTTAAAAAATTATAAGAAATTTTGCATATTTCGGTGCGGTCCGAACTGTTTTTAATCCCGAAATTTCGTCTCACATTCAAACTGATTAAAAAAATAAATGTGTATCAATATAAAATCCAAAAAATTCTCCACGCATAAAAATTAATGTAATTTAAAATCTTGAAATGAAAAAGAGATATTTGAAACTAATTGTCGGTTTGATGTGTTTTAAAAATGTACAACCCATTTCTCATTATTGATGGGCCATTTTCTCGGCCAGCCGAATGAAAGCTCTCCTCGTCTTGAAAGATTTGCAGCCCAACAGGCCTGACAAAGCGACTTACTTGGCAAATCACAAAAAAACTGGGCTGTGGCCGTGGACCCAGCTGTCAGCCTCTCCACGTACAATACTCTTCCGATGGAAGTCGTTCCTTGACCACGTTGACGATGCCGCGCGGAGAGCACCACGACGGTGGACGATGACGAGGCCTAGGAAGGGGACGACGCGTCAGTGGAAGCCCGCGTGGAGAGGACTACGAGGGTTCACTGCTTTGGCTATGGTGTGAGGCTGCCGTCGCTGCAGGGCCTGGCCAGCAGTGGGAATAGTAGGGGGCGGTGAGGCCTCTGCGGCAGCATAGTCGGCCACGGGAAGCAGGAGCATGCGGCACGACCTGCGCTGCTTTGGGCGGCTGGAGCAAGAAGACCAGAGGTTGAAGAAGCACTATGGCCATCGGATGGACATCGTACGGTCACTAGAGCTATAATCGTTCATATTGACAAAGTTGACAACGCCCTTCATCCCCGTCAACTTAGTAGGCCCAGAAGTCAGCCTCCCAGCAAGGTGGGTCTCAGCTAGCCGGGGGAGTATTCATTTTTTTGTGCGTAATAAGGAGGCACTTCTGGTGGGTCCGAGCTGACAGCAGGGGGAATGTTTTATTGCGAAATACAGTGGCCCGTCCGGTGGGTCCCAGCAGTCAGGGGGAAACGATTTTTTTCGCAAAATACTGGTGGCCCGTCCGGTTGGTCCCCGTTGTCAGGTGGAGGAATAATTATTTTCCGCGTAATAAGGAGGCACTTCCTTGCGGCTGCCGTGGACCCAGTTGTCAGCCTCTCCATGTACAGTACTCTTCCGATGGAAGTCAGTCGTTGACCACATTGACCACGCCGCCTCGAGAGCACCACGACGTTGGACGACGGCGATGCCTGGGAAGGGGACGACGCGGAGCCGTGCAAGACGCGGCAGTGGATGCCCATGCGGAGACGAGTACAAGCGTTCACTGGTTCGGCTGCGGTGTGAGGGTGCCATCGCCGCAGAATAACATGGGGTGTGGGTGAGCGGTGGGATGGCCTGGCCAGTGGTGGGAGTAGTATGGGGGCGGTGAGGCCTCCGCGGTAGCACAGCCGACCATGGGAGGCAGGAGCAGGCGGCACGATCGGCGCTGCTTTGAGCGGCTGGAGCAAGAAGACCAGAGGTTGAAGAAGCACTATGGCCGTTGGAAGGACATCATACGGTCACTGCAGTATTGACTAAGTTGACAAAGCTCTCTGTCCCTGTCAACTTAGTAGGCCCACAAGTCAGCCCAACAATATGGTGGGTCCTAGCTAGCAGGGGGGTATTCATTTTTTTGGGCATAATAAGGAGGCACTTCCTTGCGTGCGAAGATATAGCTGGTGGGTCCGACCAGTCAGCGGGGGGAATGTTTTTTTCGCGAAATACAGAGGCCCTTCCTATGGGTCCTAGCTGTCAGGTGGAGGAATCATTATTTTGCGCGTAATAAGGAAGCATTTCCTTGCGTGCGGCTGTGGACCCAGCTGTCAGCCTCTCCACATATAGTCCACTTCCGACGGATGTCGTTCATTGACCATGTTGACCAGGCCGCGCCAAGAGCACCAGGGCGGTGGATGATGGCGAGGCCTAGGAAGGGAACGACACGGAGCCCGAGAATACTCGGCAGTTGTTTCCCACGCGGAGGAGTATGAGATTTTACTGGTTCGTCTGCCGTCGCCGGAGAATAACAGCATGTGTGTGTGAGTAGAGGGATGGCTAGGCCAGCGATGGGAGTACGGTGGGGCCGTGAGGCCTGCGCGGCAGCATAGCCGGCCGCGGGAGGAGGGAGCAGGCAGTCCCGCCGGCGCTTGTTTGAGCAGCTTGAGCATTAAGAGCAGAGATTGAAGAAGCACGACAGCCGTTGGATGGACATGCAACAGTCACTGCTCTCGTGTGTTGACTAAGTTGACAGGGCGTTGCATGTGCGTCAACCTTTTTTACGAAAGCATACGTGTCAACCTGTAGTAGGCGCACAAGTCAGCCTCAAATCTGTGGAAAACAGCATACAACCCATCTGCCATTATTTCTAATAATGTACATCCCATTTGCTAATTCTTAAGAAATTTTTTGGAGCCCATCTTCTATTTGTTAGCATCACACCCCATATTGTGGCCATGGTTAAAAAGTATACGAAATTTTGCATATTTAGGTGCGGTCAACTATTTTAATCCAGAAATATCGATTCACATTCAAACTATTCTGAAAAATAATTTATATAAATATAGAATCCAAATAATTGTACATGCATAAAAATCAATGGAATTTAAGATCTTGTAATCAAAAAAAATTGAAACTAATTCCCGGATAGATGTGTTTTAAAAATGCACAACCCATTTCTGGGAAAACCGAATGAAACTCTCCTCATCTTGAAAGATTTGCAGCCCAGCAGGGCCGATAAAGCAAGTAGGCCTTGTTTGGGTGTTTCTTTAAAAAAATAGAACTAGGATAGCCATTTTTAGCAAGAAGAAAACACAACTGGGCTCATGACGTGGTATACATAAATAAAACCCTGGCTAGACGGGCCACAGCCCCCGCACAGCCCCGTTGTTACCCTGATCCGTTGCTAAAACTAGTATAAATAACAACGGCTTGTTCCTCAAAAAAAATTGCGCGACTTGCTGGGTCCCTGGTGTCAGCCGCTGGTAGTGTAATTCTCTCGTGTATTGACTACGTTGACAATGGCGTGAGCCCCAGATGTCCAACCATTAGGAGGAACCATATTTTTGGGCTTGTACTATAGAGGCACTTGCTTGCGTACTACCATGACGCTGGTGGGTCCCTACTGTCATCCTTTGCATGTACAATCATCTCCTTGTTCCTCTCGGTTGTTGACGCCATTGACAATGCAAGAGGGCGGCGCACCGCGCACGGCGAGCGAACCAAGGCCGCAAGGCGGAGGATGATGGTGAGGCCTCAGACGGAACGAACTAGAGCCGTTGAAGATGCGCCGGTCCAGTCACAGACGGAGTCGACTACGAGGGTTGACTGGTTCGGGTGCGGGTGCGTGTTGGGGCTGACGTCGCCGGAGAATAACAGGACGTGTGGGGGAATAGAGGCAGTGACTGGCCAACGTTTGAGGGTACATATGGTAGGGCAGCGGAGGCGCAACCAGCCATGGGAGGTGGGAGCAGGCGGAGTCGACGGGGTGGTTTGGTTTGGGCGATTGGAGGAAGAAGAAGACAAGAGATAGAAGATACACGACAGATGTTGGATCTCAATCCAACGGCTGGTAGGCAGAATCATTTGTTGACTGGCTAGTAAGTCGACACCACCTTGGATAGGCTATTTCCTCGCGGGTCCCAAATGTCAGAATCCAAATCTGTCACGGTCATGCAGCCTTTCATATGAAAATTTACAGCCCATTTGATGTGGTAGTTCGAAATAAGTTTGTGGGTGCTAGTTGGGGCTAATCACTTGGCTTCTGTAATGCACAATGAGCTCAAGCAGCCGGCAAGAGTGATGTTATTTCCCTTGGTTTGGATTTGTTACAATATTTCACTCTAAATTAAACGAATGGGAAGCCATTCGCCTTGTTTCAAAGAAAATATGACAGTCATAGACGAGTTGAAAAGGGCAGGAACATCTAACTCCAGCTTACAAACTGTACAAAAGCACGAGGGTTAATTGTTCATCAGGTTTACAAAACAACCAGATTGAAAAGGGCAACAACATCTAACTCCAGCACTTTTTTCGGCAGTCACAGTCAAATGGATCGTTCAGGTCCATAGAATGAACATCCTGGGTCGTAAAATTTACTGGATTATGACCACAATATGTTGTAAATAGAAGCCCGGCACTTTCAGAAGCTCTTTTGCCCACCTGAAACTCCTTTTTTTGCTCTTCGACATACCCATCCGTCAAAACCATGTTGCTGATAAACTTAAGCCTGATGGACAATAGTAACCTTGCATTCAGCCGGAAGAATGTGACAAATCTTGTGTTTGCACGGTTGGCTACATACCGTTCTAGCGTTATTGTCTTCAATCGAATCTCATGAGAAGTGAGAAAATCCCGATGCTTACAAATCCACCGATTGGTTATAACTTTCTTACCCTGTCATGTTGCCTAAATAGACATGAAGATTGAAAATAGTTAAGGTCTAAGAGAAGAGTGTCGAAAGAGCAACAGCTGAACGGTTAATTCTAGTACACTATATGCGGGCTTCCAATGTGCGTGAAATTATCACCTTTATATACAACTTCTCCAGACATGGAAAGCATTGCAGCAAGCCAATAATCTTGTTCGGATCAAAACTATTCATTTGGATATATAAGATCTTGACAGAATCCAGCACCATTGATAGGCCATCCATCAAGAAACTCTTCATTGAGCATAGAACATAATATTAGTACAAAATGTGTACTCCAAGATGATATATAAATTATGCGCAGAAATTTAAAATGCAGCTTATGGTTACAAGTGTAGATGATAATATAAAGTACCTGAAGAATTGTGGAGCCAAACACCATATTGAAATGAGCACAGAGATCAAGTATTACACCCAAGGTCTCCAGTTTAGGCACAGAGAGGACGGTTATTTGCAACGGTGAATAACTAGAATCAAGGATGAACCTTTGAAGTGAAGGGCCATCTCGGATGATGAGCTGCCTTCCGTCAAAAGAAATTCTAATTCTTACAATGTTAGGCGACTTTATTTGGAGACAACTGATTCTAACTATGAAAACAAGCACCAAGCACTCCAGCGTAGGGAAACTGGAGTGGATGATGAAGTGCAATGAGGCCTCCGATATATGAACCCGCATAAGTGAAAGTTTCTTGAGAAATGGGAGTCAAAGGTTTAGTACCAGATTGTCTGGTAGGTAGCACTACGCAAAGGTGGCGGTGTGGAGAGAGGATGAAAACCCCGAGATGGACATCGGTGCTGAGGGCACAAATCCATGGCGTTCGGTATGTGGTATGTGATTTCCAGGGGAATAGTAGCACTCAAGCAGCTGTAGTTCTGTGAATTCAGGGGATTCCAGCGAGGCGTCCACCGTGCAGGGCATGGTATGCTTGCTCAGGTAGCATGACGAGATGCAGAGGCTTTGAACGGAGCCCTGGTGGGAGGAGATGATGGCTCTGGGGATTTCAAAATCATTAAAGAGAGATAGTTGACGACAGTCGAGATTAAGGGGAACGGCGCGCCATAGAGGGCGCCACCAAGTTGAGAGGACGTGGGTGCGGCAGCAATCCTTGGTGGGGAGAAGCGAGATGATCTCCCCAAGGATGGCGTCCGGGAGATCGCTGATGCGGTCCACCCGAGATTCTATGGGTTCCTGGGATCCGATGGGGGCGGGGTCGCCGCTTATCCCCGCGCTGCTGGGTGCGGGATCTACAACTGGCGTCGCCGCTAACGGGAGCCTCATCTTCTTGGCGCTGGGGTTAGCCGACTCCATTTTCCTCAAGGGTGTCGCGTCGCGCTCACGGATTTGAGCAGAGTAACGAATGACGAGCCTAGTTGTAGTGCGAGCGAAGAAGAGGGGGAGCTGGGGGTTTTCTGTAGGAGTGAGGAAGAATGGGAGCTGGGGTTTTCTGTAGGAGTGAGGTGAGGAATTTGGGGGTACGAGTGGAGCGAGGTAACTTGAGGTGGGTGGGAGCGAGGAGGAAGAAGAGCACCCATGTTTGGGGGGGGGGGTGTGCTGGGTGTGGGTAGCGCCTCCCATTTAGTAAATATATGGGCTTTTGAATTGATTTTACTATTTACTAGTGTGGATGGGCTGTTTTGTCTCGGGATCCGAGAAACAATTACTACTAGTACAGTGGAGACACTCTACAGCTACCCAGAAAAACAATTACTACTAGTACAATGGAGACACTCTACCGCTTCTGGCTCCTCCTAGGTCATTGAAATGTCTCCCTCTACTGAATGCCATTATACTTTTGTTCACTGACATGCGGGCCATGCAGCGCGCGGGCGCAAATGCCATCCACCAAATTAGAAGGCAGTATGCAGGTGGAGAGTCACCCCGGTCGTAGGGCGGCAGTAATGAGCCGTCGTATCACAAAACTCCACCTCCCCGCAGTCTAAGTTTGACGGACAAAGCAACCATCATTTCACTCTTCGCTGAATCCCCTTCTCCCTCATCGTCTTCAAGAAAGGCAACACTTGCATCTACCACTATTCTTCTCTCCCAATGAAGGGAAGGTAAGAAGATCCGTGATGTTGGTATATTTTCGTTCAGAGGAAAAAAAGAACTTTTGCAAAGCAGTAACCGATCCTCACTCTCTTTTTTGTTTCATTGTCGTTGCGATTGTGTTTTCCTTTTAGTGGTCTCCTGGTATTTGTCAGTTTCATGATGGACCAAGGAGAACTAGGCAAAGATCTGCCGATATTGGAGCAGACGCGGGAGGCTGATCCGCACGAGACAGAGAGCTCCAAGAAGATGGAGGCAACCACCGATACGACCCCGGATACTGAGATGGTCAACGCCCCGTTTGAGGTTACAGCCCCCGTGGCACTGCAGGAGTAGTTTTCCCCCTTCGAGGATGTGCCCCCCCCCCCCCCCCCCCCCGCTGAGCTGCCCAAGGCGATTTCCTTCTTTGCCGATCTTGATTGTGGTTTTTCAACTAAGTATGTGGTGATTTTTTTAGAAAAGGAAGTATGTGGTGATTAATAATGCAAAATTTTATTAGCTTCGATGCCATGGTATACGTAGTGGTTTAAATAACTTGTGTTTCTTATACTGAAAAGTAATTCAGAATTTGTTTCTGTGTCAATTAGAGCCCTGATGTAGACAAGGATTGTGTGGTTGTACATGTCACTTGCTATGAAGCCATTTGCGGTTATACCAATGAAGAGTTGTATCCCAGCCTCACTGTTGTCAGGCGTGTTGTCCAGGGTGTACTGAAGCACAAGAAGTTCAAAGCTACTCCTTCGTTTGTGAGGAATACTGTTCTTGTCAAGCTTACGTAGGAAGATGACGTGGCATGCCTCCACAAACAATTTTATCAGTGGCAAGGCCACAAGGTTGTCTTCATGAAGGTTCACAGGATTGAGCTACTGTGGGACGTCCTCGATGATGTTCATGGCAAGGTCCATCTTGTGTCCAGCCAAATTAGATCGAGGCATGAAATAGTTGCCCCAGCTAGTGTTTAATAGTAGTTTGGATTGTGTCTAATTATCCGAACCTTGCCTGTTATCGACCCCTTTGGGGCTAGTACTCTGTTTGAATCCGTCTATGGGGACTGCTGCTACTTTTGTGTGCCCGTGAATCATGTGAGAACCTTCGTAATTGTTACCGAAACAGATGCGTCCTCACTAGTTTTTTCATGAATATGGCATGGTAAGATATATGTTGCCACGGTTTATCATATGAGCAGTGTGTGTTTTGATGAAATAGAGCACTCGTTTGAGAACCGTGCACCGACGTATACATAAGTACTTGTAAACACTGTTGGTGCTACCCCACTTGTAAGTAGTTGTGCAAAACACGGCACATTGGCTCAGCTCGCTTCAACACTAGGCTATCGACCAGCTAACAATCAACAATCTGTTGTCTGACATATAAGCAACTATGTATCTTGTTATAGTGGTTCATGCAGTTAATTGAGGCCGCAATGTAATAAATTCCAAATGTTCACACGCTAGTCCAACGCTCATGTGGAACACTCACATTAAACTCGTCTTCATAAAAAACTTGAACAGCATAAGTTAAGCAATTTTATACATCTCAATGATTCATAGAACATAACAAACATATACTAGTTCACAGCAAAAGACAAGGTTGTCAGAAGGTTTACAAATCAGGAAAAAACAAGCAAGGCTTCTCTCTAAGCAAAGGGCCTCCCGGCAGGCTTAAATTTCCTGGAGTTCACTCTGGTTTTTTCTTGTTGCCACCATTCAGGGTTAGGTTCTCTCATTCCAGAATAACCAATTATAATTGTGGTCTCAGCTGGAATGATGAACTGAACCATGCAGTGTACTGACCAGCTGAAATGCTTGTGCATTCCACTAAATTTAAGCACCACTATTTGCAGAAATAAGCAGACCACAATGCCTCTTGTCCGCGCAGCTATCCAAAAAACCGCCATGCAGCCGTGCCAGCTAGTCCTTGGTCCATGGATGAACTGGTAGAAAGTGCATTCAAGACTAGGATGCAGTTGTTTTCGCTCGTCCCTGCATTGCAAACAGGAAGTAAAATGTATGAATCAGCTTCTTTTAGATTGCGTTGGTCATTCTACCTTAGTTACTACCAATATAGGGATACCTTGAAGACGGGAGGTTAGACGACGATAGTGAGGCATAGCCATCTCATTTTGCGCAGTTGTACTAAAACTGAGGTGTGTGCTTTTGATTACGCGGATAGAAACGATACAGAGACAGACATCCCGAAACGATATGGAGACAGACATCCCTGTTTGCGCAAATAAGAAATACGGTTATTTAAACAGTGACAGATATTACTACTTTCCCCCGTTTACTCTTAGAACCAAGTCCTAGATTCATGCTACAGCTTTCCCACTTTCTTCCCTGTTTGAACCAACGCTTTGAGTCGACTGTATGAAATAGCTTTACTTCTAATAATAGTAGAAGTCTAGGTGGCTTTGGAATAGCGGACGGAAGTAGAAAAGGATCCACACAAAGGGAGTTGGGGCAATAGAGCAAGGCAGGTTTTGAAGGAATATATACCTGAGGGTCATCGGCATGTCACAAAGACGGTGTCGGGAGGCCGAATCTTGGCCACAATACCGTAGGGAGGAAGAAGGGGTCGGAGGCCCTCCTGAGCCGGCGCTCTCTCGGAGAGAACGGCACAGCCGCCAATTGGGACGCGCGGGCAGTCGTTGGTCTCCTCCCTTGCCATCGACAACAGCGTGAACGATGCACCTACACCCGTGCCCCAGTCGAGGTTGTCCGGCCGGATTTGTGACCAGCCGTGAGCTGAGAGAGAGTGTGTCCACCTGTGTGTTGCTTAGGTCTGGAGAGCATGAGAGAGTGAACGAGAGGAACCCTAGTAAAGCAAGCGCCAAGGCTCCTAAATTTATATATAGTGGAGTGATTTTGTTGTACTAGCTTCAAAAAACGTGCTCCTACATGTACCCGTGAGTGGGTGTGAGAGAACTAGTGCGTGCGTGCACCGCTTCTCTTCGTGAGAGTACAATATACTATGCCCAAAGAACGTTCGCCGCAAGAGTAATAGTGCAAGTGTGTGACGTATGAGCTAAAATAAAATGTGCGCGCCATCTTTTGTTTTTTAGAAGTTCTGAGGGTAGGGTGTGAAGAGCACATATGTGCATGATGTCTACCTGCAGATAGACGGTGGGTGCGACGTGCGAGTCTGCGAGGGGACTCGGGAGAGTCGTGACCCGTGAGGGTGCGCGTGCGTGAGAGAGAGGGGGCATGTATCAATGCAATGCATGTGTCCGTAAATCATTATCCGACAAACGTTCGCCACAAGCCTTTTCCCGAAGAACGCCGTAAGGACCGTTAGATAGGCATCCGACAGTGTCAGTTTTGCCATGTCATTTAACAGAATAGCCACTCCTACACACAAATCTTCCACGTGAGTGTTAGCAACTGTCGTATGCTCCCTCCGTTCCGAAATGCAATGCATATAGCTTTATTGAAAATTCGAACCTCGCAAAATTTTACCGAGTTTTCGTGTACCAAATTGCACATGTAGGATACCATGTATATATCGTTTCATTTATCTTCGAGAGGTAACTATAAAGTTGGGTGAGGAGTCTACAAAGAAAGACCATCGTATCACCCGCAGCAATTTCAAGCATCCTTTAGTGTCGAGGAATATCATAGGAACTCTATATGATATGATTTTTATATGATTTTTTCCTTTAGAGCCAATTGGTTCATAGGAATAGATTCATATACTCCACATTTCAAAGGAAATAAACATGATATCATTTCTATAGATTTAGAGCCACTTGGTTCATATGAATGGATTCCTGTACTCCCTTAATTTCAAAGGAAAATAAACATTAGCGTATATTCAATAGAAAAGTTCCTATGATATGAAACAAATTACATCTCTTTTCTAATCCCTCCTCATAGGAATTGAGAAACATGTCATCTCTAGATTCAATAGAAAAGTTCCTATGATGTGAACCAAATGACATCTGTTTTCCAATCCCTACTCACAGGAATTGAGATGCTCCATGTCATCTCTTTCCCTACAACTTCCATGTATACATCTTCCATTCCTAAATAGATAGTACAACCCACTAGTAGATTTTTCCCAAAACATGCAACTATGGCACAAGAACTATATAGTGTGCCAATAACTTTGAAAGATGGTTGCTGGATGAAGCTAACCCAACATTGCAGAGATGGGCAAATCCGAGCACTACTCGCCGTTGGATACCATCAACATTCAACCAGATCTACCACATGTACAATTTAGAAGACTCCATGGTTGAACTTAAGCATAATGCACAAACCTCAAAACACAAGCACTTCTCCTTTGTCTAGAATCTTCTATATCATAATTGATTATTTTTTTCTAAATGAATTGCCATTATTTGTTTTTTACTTTATGATTTACTCCCTCCGTTCCAAAATAGATGACCCAACTTTGCACTAACTTTGTACAAAGTTAGTGCAAAGTTGGGTCATCTATTTTGGAACGGAGGGAGTATAATGCACAACCCCATGAATCTTAACATTTTTATAAAACCTATTGATTTTGAATGAGATGAACTATAGGAACTAAACGAACATCTACATCATGCATATATGACTCAAAGCTTTACATGCTATAGTGTGTATTTATTCATAATTTGGTTTCGAAATCTCATGCGTTCAATACATGTGTACCTTACTAGTTTTGAGTAGAGTAGCAAATTTCACGCGGCCCCGAGTATATCAAAATGCAGGGCCCATGCATCATTGCCTTTCGGTCGAACCTACGTCCACAATTTTTTGTATGTACTATATCTCCACTGATCCCCGAACCCAAAATGTTGCCTCGTTCCCGTAAAACCAAGCGGCCCACACATATTTAAGGCGTCGGCTCGAACCCGTTTACTACGACGTAGCCCCGCACGCTGTAGTACTCCTACAAACCCAACCGCCGCACTCATCATCGGTTTTCTTCAAGAGGACGAGGGAGAAGCCGATTTGTAGTGGAGGCACTTTCAAAAAAAAGGATCTGTAGTGGAGACCCCTACCCTAGGGTGCCCTAGGTAGCTGCCGCACGCATCATTGTTTTCTCTTTTCTTTATGCTCTTACGCCCTCGAGTGAAATGATGGTTGCTTCATCCGTCCAGCTTAATGCGGGAAAGGTGGGGCTTTGTGATTTGACCCCTCGACGCTCATTTTCTACTACGGCGGCGCTACGACCGGGGTGCCTCCAATTCCAACCGCTGCTCCGAACTATAATTTGGTGCATCGCACGTGGAACAAGACGGTGGATGAGCCACATGTCGGCCAAAGGGGTCCTGTTAAGTGTGTCGCCATTTCGTGTGCGGACTGACCCTGCTTGAGTTGCTACGCCAACACGATAGGAGCAGCCTACCACTTGGTTTTGCTCCTTGGTGAATCCCGACTATATTGATCTAGAAAGATATGTGCTGAACTACCCTCTCTGTCTTGGTTATTTTTATTTTTGCGTCTCGGTTTATAGGGCCTGCACGTAGTTCTAGGTCATCCATTTGACTAACTAAATATGTGTTACTATGTCACAAAAAGTATATCATTGGATTCTTAAGCGGATGTAGTTGTATTTAAAAGTCGAGGGCGGGGCTTTTCCTACGCGGTAGGCGGCGGGGCAGTTCCAATCTAGTCGGTTCGACAGAGACGCGATAAGACGAGGGAGTAGGCTGCTGCAAATGTAGGGCTGTGTGATTTGACAGCGAGTGATTGCTGGACAGGTGGGGCCCCGTGATTTGACTTGCCATTGTCACTTTAACTCCGGCGCTACGGCCGGCGTGGGTCTCCCAGATTCCTGACCACCTCCATACAGGTGCCTCTCCCAATGCTCCACCATGTAGTAGAGGTTGGCTCTTGCATGAGATCCCACTTCTCCACTTTTTCCTTGCCTCTCTTTCCTCCACATATGCAAAAATGCCATGTAAAGCGCACTATTGTACTTACTTTTACTTGCTCCTACACGTGCTTAAGCTTGCCACATAGGCATAAAGTCTGATGTGGCAAGTTAATCAAGAAGAGAGAGACTAGTTTGGTGACCCAAGGAAGAAACGGTGCTAAGCGCGTGTACCTAGGTGAAAAGACAATTTTGAGTCTATAGCTAATTAAGTGAAGCAAACTTAGCAACACCATTTCATTGGAAGAGCTCACTCCTTGGCAAATGCAATAAATACACGCGCTTAGCACCGTTTCTTCCTTGAGTACAAAGAAAGAGATAGAGAGGAGTAAAAATACACTTATAGCCAACCTTGTTGTAGCATGAGTGACTAAGTGATGACTATGTATGACATGCCAACATCAAATAGCCTAACGCACCGTGTTAAATCTCCAAGGGCGCGACCGCGCGAGCGACGCGACGGTCGTGGTAGGCACGACCATGATACGGGTTGCTGGCAGCACTTGGATCTGAGATCAAACGGTCGCATGCTAAGTTGCTGAAAATTTGCAGAATAACCCTCGAGGATAGGATATTCACCCATAGGTCTAGAATCACACCATGCAACTGTTCGATCTCAGATCCAAGGGCTATCGGAAGCCCTTATCATGGGAGAATGGAAAGCCACTACCCCGCCGTTCGCACGCTGGCAGTTCGCTCCTACTCGTCCCCGCACGTCCTTCAATACTATAGCGGTTCACTCCTAGTCGTCCCGTCCATTCACATTACAGCAGTTCCACTAATCCTAACCCTCCTCCCAAATCTATGGCGCCCCAAATCTCCACAATCGGCGGTGAGTACAAGGATAGAACCATCACCGGCGATGAGTTCGACGTCATCTACACCCGTTCTTCCACGATGGTGAAAGGATGCCTTTATCGCTTCAAACACATGTTCGAAAACTCAGATGATGAGTGGGTCGCTGGGCTAGATGTTGAGTACACCACAGTCCTGGGACGAGAGAAGGATCTAAAGGACAAAGAGAGTAAGAAGCCCACTGTGATCCAGGTTTGCGTTCATAACATTTGCTTGGTCTACCAGATATGCCATGCCGACGTTGAGTGCCAGGATTTTAAGAACTTCCTCAAGGACAAAATAGTGAAATTAATTACGGTAGACTTTATGAACAACGAAGAAGTCCTGGGTCGGATAGGCCTCCTTGTAGGCAGCCCCTTCGACCTCTAGAAGAATCGGCTGGTGCCCTCTCGTCAGTTTTCAATGCTGACCCTGGCAGGAGCCATGGTTCATCCTTCGTACGATAAACTGGAGAAACCTCCATACACATTTCATCGTCATGCATGGCAGCGGAATGTACTAGATATAGACCACATCCACTATGCTGCAATGGATGGCTACCTTTGTTTCAATATCTACAAGGGTTGGATGAAGAGCAACAGCCAAGTGCGCGGTTCAAGCAAAGAAGTATCGGCCAAGAGGAATAGGGACAAGGACGAAGTCGAGGACGTGGATGAGGACTCCGAGTAAGGTGGCAGTGTCGTTGCTCATGGTGGTTCTAAACTTCTAATGCAGTGTCTACCAGATTAGTTGCATAGTTTAATTTCAGGTGTGCTTAGTTTAATTTGAGGGGTGTGTTGTGCTGAGCCCCCACCAGAACTATGTTATGTTTCTTATCGTTACATTAACTCTTCAGTATGTACATACTACTATTATTACTTTAATAGAATTTAGCACCCCAATTAAGCACGTACTAGCTTTTTTAATAGTACTATATGCATACTTTGGCGATGAGCGCTCTCTATGTGTACCACCTTTTTTTTAATTTCAATTTTTGCTCCATGCGCAATCCATCGATAGTACTACCATACAAAAGTATACATTTTTTAAAAGGCTAGAGTACTGTTCATCACATATATAGCCAGTTAAATTCTCAACCTAGAATGACGTGCATGCCATGTAGTAAACCGATACGGAGGAAGTATAGTGAAAATAAGGTGATTTTACCGAGCGATCGGCGAGGGAGCATGGCCTGTCATGCCGTCCCACGTGTCATGATGTACCAAGGCGATGCATGTGTCCCTCTTGAGGCAGAAGCAATAGTAGTACGTGGTTTGAGATGATGGCGAACCGAAGTGTGAAATAATGGTTGCTTCGTCCGTCTGGGAAAGTGCGGCATTTTGATTTGACGTCTCATTGCTCCTTACTACTACTGGGCCGATACGAGTGGGGTGCGTCCCCCCTGTTGTTCTACACTGTTATTTGGTGCTTGACACGTCGTCTCGGTTGCTATATGTCCCACATGTCGGCGGCAGGAAGTACAGAATTCATGAAAGGGAGTGTCGACGGAGGAGTATACGACAGAATTCATGAAAGGGAGCGACTTAGTTTTGGAAAAATAGGTCTTTATGGAGTACGTACCCACTAGGGTTTATAGGGCTCATCTAAAAAACATTCGTTTTTCTGTTTGATAAGTCTCAATTCTACTATACTAGTAGTAGTACCATTACATGTTGGATTTCGAGGTGCGTTAGATCACCCGACGCAAGCAGTGCCAAGAGGAAACTAAACAATGCATGTACAAGTTCATGGAAATTTAGTGGTCATTCATGCATTCGTTCTAATTAATGCCTCGATAAACATAACTTCTTGATAAAAACGAGCATACTAATTACTTGTGCAAACTACGAAATTAATTCGACCACTCACCATCTACCTTGGTTGGAGAGATTTTGAAATTGAGCCATAAACTGGAAAGGAGGGAGTAGTAACTTTTGTCTCGACTACTATTTGTGGCCTTGTATAGATGCACAATGTATTTTTTTATAGTGGCCTTGTATAAATAAATGGAGGGAGTACTAACCAAAGTATGTAGTAGGGACGAGGAGTAAACGGGGGGAGTAGTAAAATTTTCTCCTCGTGCTGCGAGCCACCGCGTGCGTGGGCGAGGGAGCGGGCATAAGGCGTAGTAAGCACGCTTCACCTCATCCTGCGAGCCACTGCGCCCATGGGCGGGGGAGACGGCTACTAAGCAAGCTTCTCCTCGTTCTACGAGTTGATGGGACACATCAAAAGTACTCCAGTGTATAGAGCCTTGCCTCTAAGGTAGGCCCCACATGGTTTGCCTCTTCTTTAATTTAACATAACGCGTCAAGTCGCAATTTGTTTGTTCACCCGTGGTAGACGATCCTCCCTCCACCAAGTGGACAACCAGTACACGTGCCAAATTACCATGTGGGCTGCCTTTTTCATACAGAAATGAGCTCCACCGTGTACCCACGCGGGTGTGGTTGGGAAAGAGACGAGAGTACGTGCGCCGTGCGTGCACCTCTTCTCTTCGTGCACGTCCCCCACCTACGTGGGTTTGTGTGAGAGAGATACAAACCTAGACATAATGCGCCGTCCATCCCCATGCCTCCGCCCATTCCGACCACCAGTCACCACCACGCCCCACTCCTCCTCACCTTATCTCTCATCTTTCTCCCTCCATTTTTATATACAAGGGGCCACTATCAAAATTATAATTTGCAGATATACAAGGCCACTAACACTAATCGATGCAATATTAATGGTGTTTGCCTCGTGGTACTAGCAAAGGAGGACATTAATTATCCCTTGCATGCATGCGGGAGTTTGTAAAAAAAATGCATCTTGATGTTCCGTGCAATGCACGGGCATCTTGCTAGTCCATGAAAACAACACATGGCAAAATTCCACGGCGAACGAGGGATTTGAATCTATTGGGAGGGGCTGTTTGGATCTTGCCTGGGGTAGCCAAAATATTGGCGACCCTTCTGTCCACCGGTGCCTTTGCCACCGATGAACGAGGAATGGCTCGGGTGCTCATGCTGTCATGCATCCTCCAGCGTGCAGGTTGGAGACAAGCTCGCACGAGCTGTGTTTTTTTGTCCCACAACGCCGCCTGAGCTGCCCGCAGACCGACCGGCGACCCGCAAATTACGCCATCCAACCGGAGCCACACACATTATGACAGCAACTCAACCAACCGGACGAAATTCACGCAAACAAGTAGAGAAACTGATATTTCATATAAACAACGACAGAAATCATATAAAATACCGGATTTTCATACAAACATGACGGATTTCAATACATTCAAATGAACTACGCGGTGCTAGTTCTGGACAACATAGGTATATAATACATGGCCTAAATGGTCGCCCGCCGATCGATTTGTGTTCCTCATGTCCGGCAGCATGATCACCGGACTGCCGGGAGCCCCGGAGGTATATGCTTGAGCGCAAAGGACGGCTCGCTTCCCCACTACCCAACTGATATCATTGGTTGGTGCCGAAGATGATGGTGGCCGGCACCGGTTCGAGTTCATCACCGGCCACTACTTCGCCATGGCCGGCACCGGCTCGAGTTCATCCTAACATTCCCCTCTTCCATGGAGCCCATGCGTGGTCGACGAAGGTCCTCACAAAAAAAGGATCCGGCAAGACACCTGTTGTGTACGCAGGCATCGCCTCCGCGGTGGCCTTCATGGGACCCAAGCGCCGACGGCCTCCCGTGTTCTACTTCTCCTCGATGATGGCGGCGGACACGGAGACGCTGGCCACTGACTCGTTGCTCTCCGCGCACCCGACTTCTGTCGCTGCTTGCATGGTGCGGCCGCCCGCATCGGAGTCTCGGCCACAGAAACGGGAGACGCGGTATGAGGCGGCAGCGTGGATGTTAGCAATGATGCTCGTGCGCCGCTCCTCGTCGAGCTGGCCTGGAGCGGCGAGTTGCTGAACCGCGCGCCGACTTGGGGCGGCAACTGGCTCCGTCGGGCGAGGGGAGGGAGGTGGATCAGCGAGCTGCATAGCTCGTATTCGGCGGGCTAGGATGCGGAATAACTACTGTTTGTAAGCCATTGTAAGAGTGGACAAAATGGTGGAGGAGATAGGGGAGCGGCAGAGGTGTGCGATTCTTGGCCGACGTTTGGCCTTGTTTAAATAGGAGATTAAATAGATGGCGGACGGGAGGAGCTCGGCCGGTGTTCCATTTAACGCCGGCCCGGTCATGAACGGACGTGTGTCCAGAGTGGGTTTATCGGCTTCCACACGGGCGGGTTTCATGGAGGCGTTTGAATGCGGCACGGAGGTGTGTTCAGCCGGGCGTGCAACGAGTGGCGCCCTCGACTCTGACCTAGGACACCGCGCCATTCTTCCGTTGACATGTGGGCTCTTTGGGTGCATGGCAGGCATGTCAGTGACCCAACACAGGAAGCGCACAACAGAGGAACCTTTGGTGGGCCAGGGTAGTCAGACGTGGGCATTTCATAAACCGATGATTGTTCATTGAGTGTGACGTCATATTTTTCATGTAGATAAGCCTACTATGTTGATAGCCCGTTCGATACGTTGTGATTCATAAAGACCACTGCAAACATCAATGTTCTGCTTATCACAGATAATATTGATTAATACCGATAACAATCCATGTCCTTAACAAAGGGTGCATGCACGTATATGTTGAACATGTGTCTTGCGTCGTGTGCTGTGTGCATGCAGGCGTGTGAGTGTTGCATGCGTGCAAGGGTACATTTCAGTGTTGCATGCATGGGTGCGTATGTGTGTGTGTTCGTGAGTGCATGTGTACGTGTTAGTGTTGCACGCTAGCATGCGTGCGTGTGTATGTGTCAGTGTTGCACGCCTACATGCATGCGTGTCTTGCGGGCGTGCGGGGTGAGCCTACACGTCAGTCGACTGACTTTTTCATCTCTAGTCATTAGATTTTCTAGCCGTTGGATACGAAATCAAGGGCCTCGAGTTTATCATCAAACTCCCCCCCCCCCCTGAGCCGCCAGCCACCACCGGCCGAACCGCCAGCCCCCGCCACCCGCGGACGGCCCGCCCTCCCCGAAACCACTCCCCACCGTCGGTCTACCGCCGCACTGGCCATCCCTCTAGCCCCCCCCCCCCCCGGCCGAGCTTTTTCTCCGGGGATCCCCACCCCACCGCCCAATGGACGCCCCCAACCGTCGGTGACTGCCAACCAGAGGTCTCACGACTTCAAATACCCACCAACCAATAATTTATTACCATTTATGTCCTTCATATACGCGCTGACAGGTGGGCCCTATGGTAATGTGCGCTGCTGAATGTGGACCTTTTGACTGGTCAATTGATCGTGTTATCAACAAATTACGGAGTTGTATGGTGAGCCAGTGACCGTATGATCACCCTAAAATGTACTCCTATTTTATTAACACAGTACGGACTCAAACTACCATTTCTTTCTTTCATATACGGGCTGACAGGTGGGCCCCACGGTTACGCGCCCCAATGGTGCAACACTAGTTGCGCCGCGTGGAACGTTTGACTGGTTAATTGATTGTGTCATCAACAAAATACGGAGTTGTACGGGTGAGCCAGTGACCGTATAATCATGATATGTATTTGTTTAACACGGTACAGACGCAAGGGCTCATATATACGCGCAAGCACTCACCGCTATAAGCGCACACACGCGAACCCTACCCCTATGAGCACCTTCGAGAGAGTGGGCCAGCATATATGATCTTGAGATTTTACGAAGTCACCATAGGTGCCTCGTAGTCGAGTGGAATGTCTCCTCCCACTGAACGTATATCGCCGGAAAATACTGGAATTAACACAAGATAAATGCGAGCCCTGGGACTTTAACCTTGGTGGGCTCGAGAAACCACTGTCCTCTAACCATCCAACCACATGTTGGTTAGCACGACAAAATGTATGTGGTGACCATGGTGAGCTTATTCTGAAGTCCAGTGACCATATCGTGTTTTCGCTTCAAATACAATGACCATAAGTGTCGTCAACAAAATACGGAGCACGCATCAAATGCAAAGTCCGTCAGTGTCATCAACAAAATATGGAGACGTATCGTGAGCTAGATACCGTTGTACTATTGTATATGCTTATTTTCTTAGTGGCCAATTGCGTGTGTGGTGGGCACATCATTTCTAGTTGTGGTGGGTCAACATGAAGACTCATGGGTCAGTTCCATCCTGCGCCACATATAGGTTGGACCGAGACGTGTTATACGAAGACCCATGTGGAGGACTCGGCGTACAACACGAAGCTACTAGAGTCGCGGAGGACTCTATCCCCACTAGTGATAAGCCGGCTATATATGATTTGTAACCCTAGGCCCTTAGTATGTTATACAAGCTTGGGGGCTAGTTCGTCGATAGTATACACACACGCACGATGCCAAGTATTAACGTGTACTTTGTACACACCCCTATCACTAATATACAGTACCAGGAGTAGCCTCTTTCTTCAACTACAATTAAATTCTAGCATGTGCATGTGTTTATTTCATATTATCGATCCATAGAGTGAGAGCGGTTTGAAATACAGGCAATGGATGCTTTTGCAATTCACATATAAACATTAATTAGTGCACTCCATGTTGTTAGTGTGAAGCACTTTATACATTTTTCACTTGCATGGATACATTCCAAATTGCTAGCTACGAAATAGAATACATGTCGAATTCAACATAAAGGGGTTTCGAAGATTCAAATTCATAGGAAGTGCATTTATCTATTTGAACCCGAGATAATGGCATTTGTAAATCAGATGTAAAAGGGGGCATCAATCTTTGTTGTGAGTTTGAACATGCTATATATATTCATACGCATATCTAACTTTTTTTTGCAACCAAAGAGATTATATCTGGAACCATGCATGAACTGAGGTAAGTTGCATATTTTTTAATATATACTCATGTACAATGTATATTCAAATGTACCCCCTCCATTCCAAAATAATCGTAGCTTTAGGATTTTCAAGAGTAAAGATTTGTGAAGTTTGACAAATCCTGAAAGTTCAATTCAAGAGAACTGAAAACGTTAATGCTTCTGCTCCCAAATATTGAACGAAGCGCCAAATAGGCCTCTGGTCACCCGAAACCGCGCGAGACTAATGTTTTGGTGGTAGGAAATTACTGTCCTGACTCTGGCCCGTGTAGCCTATCGGCCCGATGTCCAAAGGTCTAAACCGGGGTAGGTTTGTAACTTCACCAAGACGCCAGAGAAGCATTCATACGCCGTGGGCGCCTACCCATGCGCTCGGCCGAAATCTATCCCGCCCACATTTGGGACACTTGACATGACTGTCCTACCCCCAACCCGCAATATGTCCGAAATTTTAGATGGGGGGAAAGTTTGTAACTTTCCCCAAATTTCAAACAAGCGCGTCCCAAACCGAAACATTGTTCCCCCTTAGTTCCCCACCTCCCTCCGTTTCCCCATTCATACTACGTGGGCGCGAAAACGACCTCTCCACCAGCCACAAAACCCCAGCCTCCTCCGTCCTCCACCCCATAGCGGCCAATCCACCGCCGCCCTCCTCCATCACACCGGAGCCGGTACCCCGACGTCGTCGTCCAACGCAACCGCAACCGCAACCGCAACGCCCTCAAGGACTTAGCAGGTGAAGCCGAGGCAGAGCTGCCTCCACGACGCCGACGTGCACCGTAACAGAACCACTTCGACCATGTCGTCCTGCGCCTCACTGCTGCGGCTCCACTGTCGCAACCGTCCACAGCACCGGAGCTGTTCCCGCTACGCCGTCGTTTGCCACCTTGGATCTGCTTCCCCGCCGCCGACAGACGGCCATCACACCACACTCAACAACTTGGCCATGTGTTCGTCCAAGGCTGCACCGTCCTCCACAACTTCTGGTTTCTGGCGAACAACAAGAAGATTGTCGGAAAAACAGAAGGAGGACATAGCACTGCCAGCAGAAAGTGGTACTCCTCTTCCCTTATTCGTGCAAATCTTACGTCTCCGCTCACACTGTATTGGTCCCACGAAAGAAACTAGTTGAGAGCTTCTTATTGCATCTGTTGGGGAACGTAGTAATTTCAAAAAAATTCCTACGCACACGCAAGATCATGGTGATGCATAGCAACGAGAGGGGAGAGTGTTGTCTACGTACCAACGCAGACTGACTGCGGAAGCGATCACACAACGTAGAGGAAGTAGTCGTACGTCTTCCCGATCCGACCGATCCAAGCACCGTTACTCCGGCACCTCCGAGTTCTTAGCACACGTTCAGCTCGATGACAATCCTCGGGCTCCGATCCAGCAAAGCGTCGAGAAAGAGTTCCGTCAGCACGATGGCGTGGTGACTATCTTGATGTACTACCGACGCAGGGCTTCGCCTAAGCACTGCACCAATATGATCGAGGTGGAATTTGGTGGCAGGGGGCACCGCACACGGCTAAGGAACGATCGCAAAGGATCAACTTGTGTGTCATGGGGTGCCCCCTGCCCCCGTATATAAAGGAGCAAGGGGGAGGGGCCGGCCGGCCTAGGAGGAGGCGCGCCAAGGGGAGTCCTACTCCCATCGGGAGTAGGACTCCCTTCTTCCTTGTTGGAGTAGGAGAAGGGGAAAGAGGGGGAGAGGAATAAGGAAAAGGGGGCTGCGCCCCTTGTCCAATTCGGACCAGAGGGGGGGCGCAGGCCTCCTTCCTTTTGGCCTCTCTCCTCTATTCCCGTATGGCCCAATAAGGCCCATATACTCCCCGGTGAATTCCCGTAACTCTCCGGTACTCCGAAAAATACCCGAATCACTCGGAAGCTTTCCGAAGTCCGAATATAGTCGTCCAATATATCGATCTTTATGTCTCGACCATTTCGAGACTCCTCGTCATGTCCCCGATCTCATCCGGGACTCCGAACTCCTTCGGTACATCAAAACTCATAAACTCATAATATAACTGTCATCGAAACCTTAAGCGTGCGGACCCTACGGTTCGAGAACAATGTATACATGACGGAGACACGTCTCCGGTCAATAACCAATAGCGGGACCTGGATGCCCATATTGGCTCCTACATATTCTACGAAGATCTTTATCGGTCAGACCGCATGACAACATACGTTGTTCCCTTTGTCATCGGTATGTTACTTGCCCGTGATTCGATCGTCGGTATCCAATACCTAGTTCAATCTTGTTACCGGCAAGTCTCTTTACTCGTTCCGTAATACAACATCCCGCAACTAACTCATTAGTTGCAATGCTTGCAAGGCTTTAAGTGATGTGCATTACCGAGAGGGCCCAGAGATACCTCTCCGACAATCGGAGTGACAAATCCTAATCTCGAAATACGCCAATCCAACATCTACCTTTGGAGACACCTGTAGTACTCCTTTATAATCACCCAGTTATGTTGTGACGTTTGGTAGCACCCAAAGTGTTCCTCTGGTAAACGGGAGTTGCATAATCTCATAGTCATAGGAACATGTATGAGTCATGAAGAATAGCAACAGCAACATACTAAACGATCGGGTGCTAAGCTAATGGAATGGGTCATGTCAATCAGATCATTCAACTAATGATGTGACCTCATTAATCAAATAACAACTCTTTTGTCCATGGTTAGGAAACATAACCATCTTTGATTAACGAGCTAGTCAAGTAGAGGCATACTAGTGACACTCTGTTTGTCTATGTATTCACACATGTATTATGTTTCCGGTTAATACAATTTTAGCATGAATAATAAACATTTATCATGATATAAGGAAATAAATAATAACTTTATTATGCCTCTAGGGCATATTTCCTTCAGTCTCCCACTTGCACTAGAGTCAATAATCTAGTTCACATCGCCATGTGATTTAACAGCAATAGTTCACATCACCATGTGATTAACACCCATAGTTCACATCGTCATGTGACCAACACTCAAAGGGTTTACTAGAGTCAGTAATCTAGTTCACATATCTATGTGATTAACATCCAAAGAGTACTAAGGTGTGATAATGTTTTGCTTGTGAGATAATTTTAGTCAACGGGTCTGTCATATTCAGATCCGTAAGTATTTTGCAAGTTCTATGTCTACAATGCTCTACATGGAGCTACTCTAGCTAATTGCTCCCACTTTCAATATGTATCCAGATTGAGACTTTAGATTCATCTAGATCAGTGTCAAAAACAGATCCGTAAGTATTTTGCAAGTTCTATGTCTACAATGCTCTACATGGAGCTACTCTAGCTAATTGCTCCCACTTTCAATATGTGTCCAGATTGAGACTTTAGATTCATCTGGATCAGTGTCAAAAACTTGCATCGACGTAACCCTTTACGACGAACCTTTTTGTCACGTCCATAATCGAGAAACATATCCTTATTTCACTAAGGATAATTCTGACCGCTGTCCAGTGATCTACTCCTAGATCACTATTGTACTCCCTTGCCAAATCAATGCAGGGTATACAATAGATCTGGTATACAGCATGACATACTTTATAGAAACTATGGCCAAGGCATAGGGTATGACTTTCATTCTCTTTCTATCTTCTGCCGTGGTCGGGCTTTGAGTCTTACTCAACTTCACACCTTGTAATACAGGCAAGAATTCTTTCTTTGACTGCTCCATTTTGAACTACTTCAAAATCTTGTCAAGGTATGTACTCATTGAAAAAACTTATCAAGCGTCTTGATCTATCTATATAGATCTTGAAGCTCAATATGTAAGCAGCTTCACCGAAGTTTTTCTTTGAAAAACTCCTTTCAAACACTCCTTTATGCTTTACAGAATAATTCTACATTATTTCCGATCAACAATATGTCATTCACATATACTTTATCAGAAATGCTGTAGTGCTCCCACTCACTTTCTTGTAAATACAGGCTTCAGCGCAAGTCTGTATAAAACTATATGCTTTGATCAATTTATCAAAGCGTGTATTCCTAACTCTGAGATGCTTGCACCAGTCCATAGATGAATCGCTGGAGCTTGCATATTTTGTTAGAACCTTTAGGATTGACAAAACCTACTGGTTGCATCATATACAACTCTTCTTTAAGAAATCCATTAAGGAATGCAGTTTTGTTTATCCATTTGCCAGATTTCATAAAATGCGGCAATTGCTAACATGATTCGGACAGACTTAAGCATAGATACGGGTGAGAAACTCTCATCGTAGTCAACACTTTGAACTTGTCGAAAACCTTTTGCGACAATTCTAGCTTTGTAGATAGTAACACTACTATCAACGTCGGTCTTCCTCTTGAAGATCCATTTATTTTCTATGGCTTGCCGATCATTGGGAAAATCCATCAAAGTCCATACTTTGTTCTCATACATGGATCATATCTCAGATTTCATGGCCTCAAACCATTTCGCGGAATTTGGGCTCATCATCACTTCCTCATAGTTCGTAGGTTCGTCATGGTCAAGTAACATGACCTCCAGAACAGGATTACCATACCACTCTGGTGCGGATTTCACTCTGCTTTACCTATGAGATTCGGTAGTAACTTGATCCGAAGTTTCATGATCAGTATCATTAGCTTCCTCACTAATTGGTGTAGGAGTCACAAGAACAGATTTCTGTGATGAACTACTTTCCAATAAAGGAGAAGGTACAATTACCTTATCAAGTTCTACTTTCCTCCCACTCACTTCTTTCGAGAGAAACTCCTTCTCTAGAAAGTATCCATTATAAGAAACGAATGTCTTGCCTTAGGATCTGTGATAGAAGGTGTACCCAACAGTCTCCTTTTGGGTATCCTATGAAGACATATTTCTCCGATTTGGTTTTGAGCTTATCAGGATGAAACTTTTTCACATAAGCATCACAACCCCAAACTTTAAGAAACGACTACTTTGGTTTCTTGCTAAACCACAGTTCAGATTGTGTCGTCTCAACGGACTTAGATGGTGCCCTTTTTTAACGTGAATGCAGCTGTCTCTAATGCATAACCCCAAAACGATAGTGGTAGATCGGTAAGAGACATCATAGATCGCACTATATCTAATAAAGTACGGTTATGACGTTCGGACACACCATTACACTATGGAGTTCCTTGTGGCGTGAGTAGTGAAACTATTTCACATTGCTTTTAACTGAAGGCCAAACTCGTAACTCAAATACTCTTCTCTATGATCAGATCATAGAAACTTTATTTTCTTGTTACGATGATTTTTCACTTCACTCTGAAATTCTTTGAACTTTTCAAATGTTTCAGACTCATCAAGTAGATATACTCATATCTGCTCAAATCATCTGTGAAGATCAGAAAATAATGATACCTGTCGCGAGCCTCAATATTCATCGGACCACATACATCAGTATGTATGATTTCCAACAAATCTTTTCTTGCTCCATTGTTCCGGAGAATGGCGTTTTAGTCATCTTGCCCAAAAGGCATGGTTCGCAAGCATCAAGTGATTCATAATCAAGTGATTTCGAAAGCCCATCAGCATGGAGTTTCTTCATGCGCTTTACACCAATATGACCTAAATGGCAGTGCTACAAATAAGTTGCACTATCATTATTAACTTTGCATCTTTTGGTTTCAATATTATGATTATGTGTATCACTACGATCGAGATCCAATGAACTGTTTCCATTGGGTGTGTAACCATATAAGGTTTTATTCATGTAAACAGAACAACAATTTATTCTCTTACTTAAATGAATAACTGTATTACAATAAACATGATCAAATCATATTCATGCTTCAACGCAAACACCAAATAACACTTATTTAGGTTCAACACTAATCCCGAAATTATGGGGAGTGTGTGATGATGATCATATCAATCTTGGAACCACTTCCAACACACATCGTCACTTCACCCTTAACTAGTCTCTGTTCATTCTGCAACTCCCGTTTCGAGTTACTAATCTTAGCAACTGAACTAGCATCAAATACTGAGGGGTTGCTATAAACACTAGTAAAGTACACATCAATAACATGTATATCAAATATACTTATGTTCACTTTGCCATCCTACTTATCCGCCAATCACTTGGGGTAGTTCCGCTTCCAGTGACCAGTCCCTTTGCAGTAGAAGCACTTAGTCTCAGGCTTAGGATCAGACTTGGGCTTCTTCACTTGATCAGCAACTTGCTTGCCGTTCTTCTTGAAGTTCCCCTTCTTCCCTTTGCCCTTTTCTTGAAACTAGTGGTCTTGTCAACCATCAACACTTGATGTTTTTCTTGATTTCTACCTTCGTTGATTTCAGCATCACGAAGAGCTTGGGAGTTGTTTCCGTTATCCCTTGCATATTATAGTTCATCACGAAGTTCTACTAACTTGGTGATGGTGACTAGAGAATTCTGTCAATCACTATCTTATCTGGAAGATTAACTCCCCCTTGATTCAAGCGATTGTAGTACCCAGACAATCTGAGTACATGCTCACTAGTTGAGCGATTCTCCTCCATCTTTTAGCTATAGAACTTGTTGGAGACTTCATATCTCTCAACTCGGGTATTTGCTTGAAGTATTAATTTCAACTCCTGGAACATCTCATATGCTCCATGACGTTCGAAACGTCGTTGAAGTCCCGATTCTAAGCCGTAAGGCATGGCACACTGAACTATCGAGTAGTCATCAGCTTTGCTCTGCCAGACGTTCATAACATCTGGTGTTGCTCCAGCAGCAGGCCTAGCACCCAGCGGTGCTTCCAGGACGTAATTCTTCTGTGCAGCAATGAGGATAAACCTCAGATCACGGATCCAATCCACATCATTGCTACTAACATCTTTCAATACAATTTTCTCTAGGAACATATCAAAGTAAACACAGGGAAGCAACAACGCGAACTATTGATCTACAACATGATTTACAAAATACTTCCAGGACTAAGTTCATGATAAATTTAAGTTCAATTAACCATATTACTTAAGAACTCCCACTTAGATAGACATCCCTCTAATCCTCTAAGTGATCACGTGATCCAAATCAACTAAACCATGTCCGATCATCACGTGAGATGGAGTAGTTTCAATGGTGAACATCACTATGTTGATCATATCTACTATATGATTCACGCTCGACCTTTCGGTCTCCGTGTTCCGAGGCCATATCTGTATATGCTTGGCTCGTCAAGTATAACCTGAGTATTCCACGTGTGCAACTGTTTTGCACCCGTTGTATTTGAACGTAGAGCCTATCACACCCGATCATCACGTGGTGTCTCAGCACGAAGAACTTTCGCAACGGTGCATACTCAGGGAGAACACTTCTTGATAATTTAGTGAGAGATCATCTTATAATGCTACCGTCAATCAAAGCAAGATAAGATGCATAAAAAGATAAACATCACATGCAATCAATATAAGTGATATGATATGGCCATCATCATCTTGTGCTTGTGATCTCCATCTCCGAAGCACCGTCATGATCACCATCGTCACCGGCGCGACACCTTGATCTCCATAGTATCGTTGTCGTCTCGCCAATCTTATGCTTCCCCGACTATCACTACCGCTTAGTAATAAAGTAAAGCATTACATCGTGATTGCATTGCATACAATAAAGCGACAACTATATGGCTCCTGCCAGTTGCCGATAACTTGGTTACAAAACATGATCATCTCATACAATAAAATTTAGCATCATGCCTTGACCATATCACATCACAACATGCCCTGCAAAAACAAGATAGACATCCTCTACTTTGTTGTTGCAAGTTTTACGTGGCTACTACGGGCTTTAAGTAAGAACCAATCTCACCTACGCATCAAAACCACAACGATAGTTTGTCAAATAGACTCCGTTTTAACCTTCTCAAGGACCGGGCGTAGCCACACTCGGTTCAACTAAACTTGGAGAGACAGTGGCCCGCAAGCCATCTATGTGCAAAGCACGTCGAGGGAACCGGTCTCGCGTAAGCGTACGCGTAAGGTTGGTCCGGGTCGTCTCGTCCAACAATACCGCCGAACCAAAGTATGACATGCTAGTAGGCAGTATGACTTATATCGTCCACAACTCACTTGTGTTCTACTCGTGCACATAACATCAAACCATAAAACCTAGGCTCGGATGCCACTGTTGGGGAACGTAGTAATTTCAAAAAATTTCCTACGCACACGCAAGATCATGGTGATGCATAGCAACGAGAGGGGAGAGTGTTGTCTACGTACCAACGCAGACCGACTGCGGAAGTGATCACACAACGTAGAGGAAGTAGTCATACGTCTTCCCGATCCGACCGATCCAAGCACCGTTACTCCGGCACCTCCGAGTTCTTAGCACACGTTCAGCTCGATGATGATCCTCGGGCTCCGATCCAGCAAAGCGTCGAGGAAGAGTTCCGTCAGCACGACGGCGTGGTGACTATCTTGATGTACTATCGACGCAGGGCTTCGCCTAAGCACTGCAAAAATATGATCGAGGTAGAATTTGGTGGCAGGGGGCACCGCATACGGCTAAGGAACGATCACAAAGGATCAACTTGTGTGTCATGGGGTGCCCCCTGCCTCCGTATATAAAGGAGCAAGGGGGAGGGGCCGGCTGGCCTAGGAGGAGACGCGCCAAGGGGAGTCCTACTCCCACCGGGAGTAGGACTCCCTCCTTCCTTGTTGGAGTAGGAGAAGGGGAAAGAGGGGGAGAGGAATAAGGAAAAGGGGGCTGTGCCCCTTGTCCAATTCGGACCAGAGGGGGGGCGCAGGCCTCCTTCCTTTTGGCCTCTCTCCTCTATTCCCGTATGGCCCAATAAGGCCCATATACCCCCGGCGAATTCCCGTAACTCTCCAGTACTCCGAAAAATACCCGAATCACTCGGAACCTTTCCGAAGTCCAAATATAGTCGTCCAATATATCGATCTTTACGTCTCGACCATTTCGAGACTCCTCGTCATGTCCCCGATCTCATCCGGGACTCCGAACTCCTTCGGTACATCAAAACTCATAAACTCATAATATAACTGTCATCGAAACCTTAAGCGTGCGGACCCTACGGTTCGAGAACAATGTAGACATGACCGAGACACGTCTCCGGTCAATAACCAATAGCGAGACCTGGATGCCCATATTGGCTCCTACATATTCTACGAAGATCTTTATCGGTCAGACCGCATAACAACATACGTTGTTCCCTTTGTCATCGGTATGTTACTTGCCCGAGATTCGATCGTCGGTATCCAATACCTAGTTCAATCTCGTTACCGGCAAGTCTCTTTACTCGTTCTGTAATACAACATCCCGCAACTAACTCATTAGTTGCAATGCTTGCAAGGCTTTAAGTGATGTGCATTACCGAGAGGGCCCAGAGATACCTCTCCGACAATAGGAGTGACAAATCCTAATCTCGAAATACGCCAACCCAACATCTACCTTTGGAGACACCTGTAGTACTCCTTTATAATCACTCAGTTACGTTGTGACGTTTGGTAGCACCCAAAGTGTTCCTCCGATAAACAGGAGTTGCATAATCTCATAGTCATAGGAACATGTATGAGTCATGAAGAATAGCAACAGCAACATACTAAACGATCGGGTGCTAAGCTAATGGAATGGGTCATGTCAATCAGATCATTCAACTAATGATGTGACCTCGTTAATCAAATAACAACTCTTTTGTCCATGGTTAGGAAACATAACCATCTTTGATTAACGAGCTAGTCTAGTAGAGGCATACTAGTGACACTCTGTTTGTCTATGTATTCACACATGTATTATGTTTCCGGTTAATACAATTTTAGCATGAATAATAAACATTTATCATGATATAAGGAAATAAATAATAACTTTATTATTGCCTCTAGGGCATATTTCCTTTAGCATCTTCTTTGTGATACTAAATGCACAAGGTTTCCTCCCTTTTACTATTTCACCTTTGCTAGATGTCAGTAGCCTGCCTGGATTTCAATTCAGGGTCAGTCGAACCGCAATTAAAAGAAGCAGCACTCGCTTAGGCGCGCAAAGCACCTAGTCCGCATGTTCCGTGGGGAAGCAGCGCATCAGTGTCTATCATAGGGATGTGGGCGCAGGAGCTACTTGCGCCCGATCTAGAGGTCGGTGGGGCTTGAATGGATGGCCGGGGGTGGTGCCAAGCACGGCGGTCTGGTGAGGTCGAGGGGAGGGCGCAGGCAGGGGAGGAATACTGGGCCGGTGGTCGCTAGCATTTCGAGGAAGATCGTCAACACTGACTCGCTGGAGGTAGATGAAGGCGATCTGCCCGTTCTTTGTACATCGGACGGTGTAGAAAAAATGGACTGACCTATTTGCTTTCAGTCGACTGTTATTTTCATAGAATCCTGTAGTAATTTAGTGTGCCATGCATGTTGTAGAGCTATCATATGTCTCCCGTCATTTATTTCTCACCGACCTGCTATCTGCTACCTTTACACTGTACTAATTGTGTACACACTTCACCCATACTGTCGGATTTCGGGTTCCGGCAGACCCTTAAGGTTCGAACACTGGGGTGCGCGCGGAAATCTCACCTTCAACCTCTCCGTCTCGATGGGATATAAACTACTAAAAGAATTGCACGAAAGACACAAGATTTATACTGGTTCGGGCCACCGATGTGGTGTAATACCCTACTCCAGTGTGTGGTGGGTGGATTGCCTCCTGGGGCTGGTGTGGACGAACAATACAAGGAAGAACAGCCTCCCTAGGGTCTGTTCTTGGCTGTGGTGATGAACTGCTATGAAGAGTTTAGTCACCCTCTCTCTCTCTCTCTCTCTCTCTCTCTCTCAGATCCCGGACCAAACGACCAGGAATCGAACCCCTTGCTATGTGGGTGGCTAGTCCTATTTATAGAAGCCCTGGTCCTCTCCCCAAATATTGAGCGGGAAGGGATCCAACAATGGCGGGCTAATTTGAAGGGGGACAACGAGTACATCTATCCTGACAAAAGCAGTCTTCGCCTGCCAAAGGCTCTGGTGATGACGCCGCACTGGGCTCCATGGTGACCTCCGTCTCGTAGTCCTCCTGGTCCTGGTCTCGTTGCACCGAAGTGGCAACCTTTGCCTGATGCCTTGGTACTCCGCTGATACGCTTGCTCCCTTTGCACCAAAGAGGAAAGAGGGACGCTGCGCGCGCTGGCACCCGCCTGGTGCCCCGTGTCGTCATGGCTTGCGTCATGGGCACCTCGCGAGGTACCCCGCCTTGAACTCTCCGCCTCCTCGCGAGCCAGCCTGACGAGGCTGTGCCTAAGGATGCGCCGTGTCGTCCGCCTCGCGAGGCTTGACCCCTCGCGAGGGTCTTGAGCCTTGTGTTGATGAAGATGGGCCGCGCTGGGCCCCCGCTTGAGCCACGCCGCAGGCCGCAGGCGGGCAAGTCTGGGGACCCCCGTTCCCAGAACACCGACAGTAGCCCCCGGGCCCAAGGAGCGCATGGACTTGGCCATGCCGAGAGGCGAAAGGGCAAGGGCAAAGCGCCGCGGGCCCTAACAGCCTGCGGCCTTGGACGCCGCGTGGCGGTTGATTGGACGTGGGCAGCACCGTTCCCCCACGCTTCCTTATTGTGCGCCCTGCTAGGTGGACTGTTAGTTGTACACAGCCGTCCCCTTTCCTGTTGCTCGGGTGTCCTCTGTTCTTCCTTCTTTCGAGTGCCTCCCCCTGCCTTCAATCCAATCTCGAATCCCCCCCTCCTTCCCATCGCCATGCCTCCGATGGGGAAGGAGAGAGCAGAGAAATCCATGCCTTCGTCTTGTGCGCCGCCAGCGGTGGCCCCCCTCGTCGGCCGGTCGACTGTGCTCAACCAAGAGTGCCTAGGCAGGGACAGCTTGGCCCTGGCCACCGTCTTCAACGAGTGCGGGAGGACGACTGCCTGGCCCGCGTCCCACTTCTCCATTGACAGGACAGCCACTGAGGTCCCATGTTTTACCGATGCCTTGTGGGCGGGTCTGGTTCCCCCTTTCTCCGGTTTCTTCAATGTCGTGCTTTCGCATTATCAGATCCACTTAATGCATCTAAGCCCTGAGTCCATCACCCTCCTTTCGGTCTTTGCCTTTGTTTGCGAAGCCATGGTGGGCATCCCTCCTTCGGTCGCCCTGTTGTGCTACTTCTTCTTGCTGCGTCTTGTCGATCCTTCCCAGCGCTGGGCATGCGCGAGCTTCGCTACCGAGCCTGTGTCTGAGGCGTCTGGAATTGACTTCCAACTCCCCTAGCTCGCGGCCGGGTTCTGCGAGCGATGGTTGTATGTGGACGCAGGGGTGCCCAGCCCCCTATTATCGGAGCCGACCTCGCCTGCCGTCCCCAATTCTGGTTGGGGCCAGGAGACGCTGAAGAGCCCTCTGCTTGTGTTCATCTGGCCCCGCTTCGCGCTCCTGAGGAAACTCGGCGTGACAGCGCCCAAAGTGGTGAAGGAGTTTCTGTTGTGCCGCGTCGCTCCCCTGCAGCGGCACTCTCACCGAATGTGGGCCTTCCGGGGGCGCGAGGACGACATGAGGCTCCAGGAAGAAGACCTGGCTCCCGCGGCGCTGAAGTCGACGCTCCTGACTTTAGCCGGGGACCCCAATCCTGGCAACATCCGGCAAGGCGGTGCCTTGCTATATCTCTGTTAGAGCAAGGCTGACTTCGTGAAGCAGATGCCCTCCTTCGATGAGTGGGGGCTGCGCCCCGCCGGTCTCCAAGGGCCTCGCGAGAACCCTGTAGTGGTGACTCCCCTCCCAATCGGCCAAGGTGACTCCTCCTCAAGCGGTGGAGAAGAGAGGTAGGAGGCGCCTGAGGCCGAGGAGGCTCCGGAGGAGGGGGCAGCGTTGTGTGCCGCTCATGAGGGGACGGCTCCGGACGAGGGTGCGGCGCCCGAGGCTGTTCGCGCGGGGGCAGCTCCGGAGGATGGTGCAGTGCCCGATGCCGCTCGTGAGGAGACAACTCCTGAGGCCCGCACTGCTACGGCTGAAGGTGGTAGGCAGCCGCTCCCAGCGCCCGGGGCTGGGGCCTTGGAGGCCCTGGTCCCGGCTTTTGACGAGGTGATTGGTGGCACGCGCCAGGCGGGCGCTCCAGACGCGGGCCGCCCTGGTGCCTCGTCCTCGCGGCAGGTTGATCCTTGCGCTCTACTCTTGGGCCGCTTCCGCGTGGACTTCGAGGCCCTCCGGAGGAAGAGGGAGCTCTGGGTGTTGACTCCCCTTGTCGCGTGCTGAAGCGCAGGAAGTACTTCGCCACTGACGAGTAAGCCTTTTTCCTCTCTGACTCCCGATCCTCTTGTTGCTTTCGCTGATTCTTGCTCCGCACGCCCCCTTCCAACTGAGATCGCGGGAGTCGCCGAGGCACCACCTCCCTCGGCTTCGCCTCCTCCGCCATCCTCAAGTGCTCCAAGCAGCTCTGCCCTCGTGGTGAGGGCGTCTGATGGGGCGGATCGTCCCGAGGTGCGCCGCGGCCCTTCATTCCCCGTGCTTTTCCTTCGTGGGCCTTCTCAGGGGATAGCCAGCCTGTCAGGTACCTCCCGTCTGGTCTTGGGCTGCGATTGGTTGAGGCGCCACCTACGCCCCTCATCTGGAGGCGGCTGGCCCTTGGTCGGGCTTCTGATATGGCGCGTCCGGCCGTTGGGAGGTCGCCAGCCCCCAGCCCCTTGCCCGGAGGGGGAACGATGACCCGCAGCCCCCGGTGCCTGCTTGGGGTGGATGATGACGTGGAAGATGTGCTCGAGCGCGCTCGGGAGCGCCGCTCGCGCCGCCTAGGGTTCCTTCGACGAGCGGCCGACGCGGTGGACCTGCTTGGGGAAGAGCTTGCCGCTGAAGATGCTCGCTTGGAGGCCGAGGGCATGCACCTAGCTGCAGGGAGGCGCGAGCTGGAAGCTGCCGTCGCCCTTGCGCGCCGCCAACGCGACCTTGATGATGAAGAAGCGAAGGCGTCGCTAGAGGCCTCCCAAGTGGCCCGCTCCCGGGCCATCGAGGAGGCCCAGAGAGCTGACGGGTGGCGAGAGGCGGCGGAGGAACGAGCTCGCGAGCTCCTGGCCCGGTGCCACTCGTTGGAGGAGCAAGCGGAGCTGCGCGAGGCAGCCCTTGCGTCGATGGAGGTGGTGTCTGATGACCCAGCTGAGCTTCAGAAGCGCGAGGAAGCATTGGCGCTGGAGGCCGCCGAACGCTCCCGTGAGTACCAGAGGCTGGAGATGAGGGAGCGCCTAGTGACGCAGGCGGAGGACGACGTCGCTGCGCGGGAAGCGCGTGCCCTGGAGGAGGTTTGTCATCGGGTGGCGATGGCGCGCCAAGGCCTCGAGCGTGAGTTCGAGAGGAAGCTGAGGATGATCCGGGTCGAGGCTGAAGGCAGAACCGCAGCCCTGAGGAACCAACGGGACGAGGCGATGCGGCTTGCCGACGTCTCCAGGGCCACCCTTGAGGCAGCGCAGAAAGAGCTGGCCGCCTCTCAAGTCGAGGTGCTCCGCCTTCGCCAATGGATGGAAGAGGCTGAGGCCGTCGAGCGCCAGAACGCTGACGAAATACGCCAGCGGCGGCTCCTGGAGCACGCGCATGGCCCAATGTTCACCAAGCTCAGGGAGAGGGACAACTCGGCCTTGGGCAACATCTGCGAGGCATCCGTCGGTGAGCCACACATGATCAACTACGCCGGTAACCTGCAGTTCTTCACCACCGTGGTGGCGGAGCTGGAGGCGCGGTCGGTTAGGGCCGACAGGTTGGTGGAGGAGAGGAGCCGCGCCTTGCTCAAGAGCGCCTTCTCCCGTGTCTTCAACCATCTTCAGAACATGAATCCCTGCTTCGACTTTGACGCCGTCATCGCCCCGGTCCCCCAGGCCATCCGGGACGACCTGTCGCGCTGGGTGGAGGATAACGTGGACGCCCTCCTCAGGGCCTTTGCTTCGGACGACAGCGATGTGGTCGTGGGTGCTGACGAGGATGGCGCGGCGAGCGGCCCTGACGCCGCCGGCAGCGACGCGGGCGTCGATGGCGAGCTCGGCGACTCCGGCGAGGGCTCAGGAGGTGCTTCCGGGGATGCATTGGGGGATTGGTCCGACTGAGAGCGTATCGCTCCTGTCTTTTTCACTCTGCATGAATCGAACTCAGGCTTTCGACTTGGTGGTGTGTGAGAGCATTTTGGGAGGGGAAGCCCCTCATGTAAAAACCTGTGTCTATCATATCAGTAGTAACCAAATTGCGCTTGCACCCGATGGTGGGCTCGCCGTTTACCTTTGTCCCACGCTGGTTGAGAGGCGGCCTGCAGGAGGGCGCGACGCCTTGGGCGCTTTCTAGCTGGGTCCTCAGGATGTGAGGTTGTCGCTGATGAGAAACTCCTCATGCGTTGGCCTTCTCCATGGGCCATGGGCCTTCTTTCGAACGCGATGACTCCACAAGCGCTCGCCTCACTTCGCAGGCTCCGGGCCATTCCCTTCGAGCGCGAGAGCTTCACAGGCACTCGCCTTGCTTCACAGGCTCCGGGCCTTTTCCTCGAGTGCGTGAGCTTCACAGGCACTCGCCTTGCTTCACAGGCTCCGGGCCTTTTCCTCAAGCGCGAGAGCTTCACAGGCACTCGCCTTGCTTCACAGGCTCCGGGCCTTTTCCTCGAGCGCGTGAGCTTCACAGGCACTCGCCTTGCTTCACAGGCTCCGGGCCTTTTCCTCGAGCACGAGAGCTTCACAGGCACTCGCCTTGCTTCACAGGCTCCGGGCCTTTTCCTCGAGCGCGAGAGCTTCATAGGCACTCGCCTTGCTTCATAGGCTCTGGGCCTTTTTAAATAGGAAAACCTCCGCAGGCCCCCAAAATCCTCCCGAGGGGGAGTAACAGCGGCAGTTTGGGTTGCGCACGAGCCAGGCCTGACCCGACTCGCGAGGGGCTCGCGAGGGGAGGCAGCTGTGACGGAGCGGTAACCAGAACGCGAGAAACGGCTCGAGCGAGAATAAGCACCCCTTCCCCGAACACACGCAAATCTCAAATTCGAATCCAACTTAGATCTAGCGGGGGAAAGCAACAGCCAAAGGGCAAGGCAACAAAAGGCAGACAAAAAGCCGCGTCCAGCACCTAATCTAGTCTTCAATGTCTTCTCACCAGCGCGGAGCTAAGTGCTGTCCACTGGGCGTGGGAGGGAGCCCCAGGGCCTGAAGCCGGCACCCCTGAGACTCCGGGGCGTGTACAGCCCCACTCATTATTACGTGAGAGTGTCACGGGGCGGCGAGCTTCACAGGCACTGGGCCTTCTTCACAGGAACTGGCCTTGCTTCATATCGCCAGACGAGGGCCCCGCCTTGCGCCACACTCTAGTGCCATCAGCAACGACCGGAACCCAGGACGCCGCCTGATGGGGTAGAGTGGTCGCCAGCGGTTCCCCCGACGACCGCGGGTCCTCTGCCAGGGGCAGGCCCTGAGGCACCTCCCCAGCAGAGGGCCTACTTCCTGAGAACGCCTTGCTCCGAATGCCGCGGTGGTGATGTCGGATCCCGGCCCCTCCCCTGCAGCCCCCTGCACCCTCCTCCCGAGGGGTGAGGGGCTGTAGGAGCGGGGCGGCCGCTCGCTGCGGCGACCTGCACCTCCTGCGATCCACGGTTAGCATATACCTGCCCCTGAAGAGTTAGCGGTGCCCGGTGATCGCTGCCTCCAGCGTGGCCAGGGGGCTCGTCCTGGGGCGCCGGGAAGGGCTCAGCCTCCATCACCTCGCCCCCCAGCTGGGGCCGAGGAGTGAGCCCTGCCCGTCCTCATGAGGGTGTCCTTGGTCCATCATGCAGGGCACGTACTCTTCCGTCGCCGTCATCCCGTACGCCATGCCGTGGCGCCCCGCATGCCATGCGGCCCCACCTGTCATGCCTGCCACTGGGTGGCAATGCGGCCGCCCCCCGGGGCCGCGGGTCGCGTTGAGTCCTTCTCCTTCGCGGGCCGGGGGCGGGGGCAGCGCCGCCACCGGTCCGGTGCTGACAGCTTCGCTGGCGTCGGAGTAGCCTTGAAGCCCGCGGACGCGCGCGGAGCCCCCGTGCGGGTCGCTCTGGGCTTGAGATGGGAGCTAGGTGGAGAAGGGGTGAGCCCCCGCGGCGGCGAAGCCCAGGAGCTCCGCCACTCGCTCTAGCAGCACGTCGTGGTCACCCTCCAGCAGCCTGCATCGCAGCAGCTCTCGGGACACCGTGAGCGCGGCCCTCGAATTCGCCTGCTCCCGGCGGGTGTATGGTGTCGTTGTCGCAGCGTGATTGGAGGCCCTTGCCGCCGACCGAGCCTGCCGCGGCATAAGAGTTGCCGAAGTCTGTCCGTGTCGCCCGCGGCCCGCAGCGCCCTGCGGACCGCGAGCTGACTGGGGCGCAGGGTCGCCCGAGGCGAGCGGTTCCATGCGTTTGGGCCATTCAGCCCACGGGTCGGGGTTGACCTCCTGGTTGACTGGCATGGCGATGAAGACGCAACGGGGCACGGAGCGGTGGAAGACGAATTCCGGCGCACCCCTACCTGGTGCGCCAAATGTCAGATTTCTGGTTCCGACAGACCCTTAATGTTCAAACACTGTGGTGCGCGCGAAAATCTCACCTTCAACCTCTCCGTCTCGATGGGATCTAAACTACTAAAAGAACTACACGAAAGACACAAGATTTATACTGGTTCGGGCCACCAATGTGGTGTAATACCCTACTCCAGTGTGTGGTGGGTGGATTGCCTCCTGGGTTGGTGTGGACGAACAATACAAGGAAGAACAGCCTTGCGAGGGTCTGTTCTTGGCTGTGGTGATGAACTGCTATGAAGAGTTCAGTTACCCTCTCTCACTCTCTCTCTCTCTCTCAGATCCCGGACCGAACGACCAGGAATCGAACCCCTTGCTATGTGGGTGGCTAGTCCTATTTATAGAGGCCCTGGTCCTCTCCCCAAATATTGAGCGGGAAGGGATCCAACAATGGCGGGCTAATTTGAAGGGGGACAATGAGTACATCTATCCCGACAAAAGCAGTCTTCGCCTGCCAAAGGCTCTGGTGATGACGCCGCGCTGGGCTCCATGGTGACCTCCGTCTCGTAGTCCTCCTGGTCCTGGTCTCATTGCACCGAAGTGGCAACCTTTGCCTGATGCCTCGGTACTCCGCTGATACGCTTGCTCCCTTTGCACCAAATAGGAAAGAGGGACGCTGCGCGCGCTAGCACCCGCCTGGTGCCCCGTGTCGTCATGGCTTGCGTCATGGGCACCTCGCGAGGTACCCCGCCTTGAACTCTCCGCCTCCTCGTGAGCCAGCCTGACGAGGCTGTGCCTGAAGATGCACCGTGTCGTCCGCATCGCGAGGCTTGGCCCCTCGCGAGGGTCTTGAGCCTCGTGTTGATGAAGATGGGCCGCGCTGGGCCCCCGCTTGAGCCACGCCGCAGGCCGCAGGCAGGCAAGTCTGGGGACCCCCGTTCCCAGAACACCGACACATACTCACACTATTGTTTATTATGCATGGGTATTTCAGACGCTGACGAAGTGTTGATGAATGCAGAAAAGAAAAGACAGAAGTCGCTCCAGTGTAATTCGAAGATAAGCACTAAGCGTTCCAGCGCTCTAATGGGTGCAGTGTCAGCAGTTGGAGACAGTAAACGTAGCTCTGCAGTTGATGATCTCAATTGCCACACACAACCATCCCAGGTGCTTGCTTTAACTTCGCGCTGTCAAATGTGGTTGCATGTTGCATATGGTGTCTAGCTTGTATTGCTTCCAATTTGGTTAAATTGCATCTGCTTACTTTACACATTATACCTTTGATAATGACATGCCTTCCTGTTTTTGATACATACTACATATGTCTATTAACCATGTTCGTACATCAAACTAATGCTCTTTTGTATCCCTTGTCAATCACTTATGATGAGACAGTCACCCGGGTGAGTTTCTGTGAGATGCCATACTCGTTTAAAGAGTGCAGTGTCATCCTCCCCACATGATTCTCAAGAAACAGCAAGGCTAAATGAAGATAGTCAACGTAGCTCTCTAGTTGATCACCGCAATTCCCCCACACCACCATCGCATGTGCTTGCTCTTACTTGGCAGTGTGATATGTAGTGTTCGTCGTACATGAAAGTAGTGTTCGTCAGTATCATGCATCAATGAGTTATGAAGAGCAAATTTTATTCCTTTTTCTTGTGGGTTTGACTTGACAAGGCAAAATCAAGAAAGAGGAAGGAAAAGAGTAAGGAAGGCGATGATGGTGGTCCTCTGTAGCAACGTAAACGGAGCATCTGTACCGATTCTCCTTGTACTGATAGTGCATTACAAGGTCCAAGTCTCCGCTCCCCTACTCCACCATCCAAGGTGCTTGCTCTAACTTGGCAGTGTGATATCTAGTTTCATGTTGCATATGGTGTCTAGCTCGTATTGCTCCTAATTAGTGTAAACTGCATCTTCTTAGCTTACACATGATACATGTGAATATGACACACTTTCCTGTTTTGGGTACATACTATATCTTATGATAAGGCACCTTTAAGTCGCCACTGTGATATTGGTTGTGTCTTGCATATGATTTCTAGCATGTACTGCTTCTAATTTGTTGAACACCATACAGTTTGAACTTGGCAGAGTGATATTGGTTGCATCTTTCATATGGTGTCTAGCTTGTAGTGCTTCTAATTTGTTGAAATGCCTTCTGCTTAGTTACCACATCATAGGTGTAAATATGTCACAACATTCTGTTTTTCATACATATTCCATCCTCGCATCATGTGTTTGCCTTTCATCCGAGTAGTGTTTGTCAGTATCATGCACGAATGAGTTCTGAAGAGCGAATTTTATTCCTTTTTCTTGTCGGTTTGACTTCACAATGCAAAATCATTACAGCTGAAGGAAATTAGTTCGGCAGTGGATGGTGGTGGTCCTTCGGAGCAACTCAAACAGGGGGTCTCTACAGATTCTACTCTGCCATCCTCCCAACAAGATTCGCAAGACAACACAAGGCTGGACAGTCAACGTAGTAGTGTAGATGATGAGCACATCTCCCCTACTCCACCATCATAGGTGCTTGCTCTAACTTGACACTATTATATGTGGTTGCATGTTGTGTATGATTTCTAGCTTGTATTGCTTCTAACTTGAATTGCATCTGCTTACTTTACACATAATGCATGTGAATATGACATGTGTTCCTGTTTCTAGAACATACATGTACATGATGAGCACATCTCCCCTACTCCACCATCACAGGTGCTTGCTCTTACTTGGAACTGTTATACGTGGTTGCGTTTTCCGTATGATGTCTAGTTTGTATTTCTTCTGATTATGTTGAATTGCATCTACATAGCTTACAACTTATACCTGCAACGATCACTTACCCATAAGACACATTTAACTTGGGACTGTGATGTAGGTTGCATCTTGCATTGTCTTCTAGCTTGTACTACTTCTAATTTCTTGAAATGGCACTTATGACGAGACACTTTTTACCTAATAGAGCAATATTGGTTGCATGTTCATATGGTGCCTAGCTGTCATTTCTTCTAATTTTGTTGAAATGCCTTCCGCTTACTGTTTTTTCATACATATTCCATCCTCATATCGTACGTGTGAATATGAAACGCTATCTTTTTTGTATATATTCCATCCTCCTATCCTGCACTTGCCTTAAATCAAAGTAGTGTTCGTCTGTATCATGCATCAACCAGTTATGCAGAGCTAATTTTATTCATCTTCCTGTGGTTTTGACTTCATAAGGCAATATCAGAAAATAGGAAGGAAAATAGTAAGTTAGGGCATGTTGGTGGTCCTCCGCACCGACGCAAACAGAGACTCTCTAGATTTGCCACTGCTACTGCTAATGAAGTTGAAGTCCCAAGTCTACATCATGAGTTCATCTCCCGTACTCCACCATCGCAGGTGCTTGCTCTAACTTGACAGTGTGATAATTGGTTTCATGTTGCATATGTTGTCTAGCCTGTATTTCTTCTATTTTGATTAAATTGCACCTGCTGAGTTTATATGTTATACATGTGCATATGACATGGCTTTCTGTGTCTAGAATACACTACATCTATCTATCATACCATGTTCTTACATCAAAGTACTGATGTTGTGTATCCCGCATCAGTCACTCAAGATTGGATGCTTTTAACATGGCAGTTTGATAGTGGTTGCATTTTGCATTGATTTCTATGTTGTACTGCTTCTAATTTTTCGAATTGCCACTTATGACAAGACACTTTTAACTTGGCAGGGTAATATTAGTTGCATCTTTCATATGGTGTCTAGCTTGCATTACTTCTATTTTCTTGAAAATCCTTCTGCTTAGTTTGCACATCGTACCTCTGAATATGTCATGTCGTCCTGTTTTTCTTACATATTCCATCCTCATACAGTTGTCTTACATCAAAGTATTTCTTGTCTGTATCATGCATGAGTGAGTTCTGAAGAGTGATTTTATTCTTTTGTGTTGTGGGTACAGCTTGACATGGCAAAGTCAAAAGAGATCAAGGAAAATAATATAGTAGGGAGTGATGTTACTTGTAGGGTGAAACGGAAAAGGTTCTGCCGTCGAGATTCTGCTGGTACTTATAGTGCAGTAGAAGGTCCAAGTTCACCGGCTAAATCTACAAACACAGTATCACCTGCTCCACCAGCTGCAACATCCACTTCAACTGTACCAGCATCTCAACCAGTTACTCGTTCGTTTGCTCCGGAACTGGCCAGTTCCCAAGCTGCCTTCACACCTAACACTACTTTCGAGGCACTGTTGACACAACAGGACTTGGCAAGATCAGGTGAACCTCATGAGCATCAACACCAAGACGGTACCTGACCGAGTCAAGTTGCAGTTGCATGCTCCTTTATATGTACTCTCACAGTTTGATGTACACTAACACTTCCCATATTCGTTGTTGAACTAGCACCATGGCGCAAGCAGAAACAGACATCAGGGATAATGCTTGACGGATTAACAAAATCTAAAGGAGGAAGAATGGAGATCCATTTTGAGGCAGGTTTAAAAAGGCCATGTGATGCTACAGAGTCAGCCAAGTTAGTATTAGAGGCAGCCGTTGCCATTAGGTGTCATGCACGTATCCTCCCAACGTGGATCCAGTACAGGAATGAGATAGACAATACCCAGTTTAACACCTTCCTTGACCATTTATCCGTAAGTAATGTTATTCATCGCAATTAGTAATATTGTCTTCCTCTGTCCCATACTTTCTAGCTTCCTCCTAATAAGACTCACATTATTTTTTTCAATAGATGAGGTTCAAGTTGGATCCGAAAGATGATGCAACTAGACAAGCATGCACTCATGTTTTTCAGTCTGCTCTGCGACAGTATCGGTACCACCTTAGAAAATCTCACTTTAAAGGCAAGGCTAACAATGAAATCGCCCAAACATCTCCAGTGGAATATATTACAGATGAAGACTGGACAGCCCTCGTTAAACACTGGTCTGATCCAAAGTATCAGGTAGGCTATATGTATTTGATCAGACCACATATTGAACTTGTATTTATGTATGTGCCTTACAAGTGTATCTTCTTCTAGGCTAATTGTTTGAAGAACAAAACCAACCATTCTAAAGTGAAATTCGAACAGACCACAGGATCTCGTAGCTATATTACACACTGTGAGTCTCTTGTAAATAGCTGCTACTTCCTTCTTTTTTTGTACCATATTATCGTATCTATATTGACTTGTTCCAAATACAGAGGAAATCCCGTGCGGACCAAAAAGAACCTGAACCAAATGCAGTGCAAATCTTCAAGGATTGCCACACCAGCAAGATGAAGGGCATGAGCACACCAGTTCAAGCCGCTATTGTAAGTCCTTACTCCTCCTTCCTTGAACTGATTGGTACTGTGATGTGTTCATTTAACTACTTGGTTTGCAGCCAATGTCAGTTACTCTGTTCACTTTTATTCACAGTTGTCTTAACGTATCATTTCACCTTACATGGTTTAAAAGAGATGAAGGATATTCTTTTGGTCTTGATCTATAATCTAGTTGTTATGTTCACATGCGCACACAATGATAAAATAGCCTGTTTGTTTTATATCTGTTTTCCCATGATATGAATGATGCCATACTATGTTCATCCTACTTTAAACCATGTCTCTTTATCCTTAGATGTCAACGAATGTGAGGAAATAGTGAAGGAAATATGCCCTAGAGGCAATAATAAAGTTATTATTTATTTCCTTATATCATGATAAATGTTTATTATTCATGCTAGAATTGTATTAACCGGAAACATAATACATGTGTGAATACATAGACAAACAGAGTGTCACTAGTATGCCTCTACTAGACTAGCTCGTTAATCAAAGATGGTTATGTTTCCTAACCATGAACAAAGAGTTGTTATTTGATTAACGAGGTCACATCATTAGTTGAATGATCTAATTGACATGACCCATTCCATTAGCTTAGCACCCGATCGTTTAGTATGTTGCTATTGCTTTTCTTCATGACTTATACATGTTCCTATGACTATGAGATTATGCAACTCCCGTTTGCCGGAGGAACACTTTGGGTACTACCAAACGTCACAACGTAATAGGGTGATTATAAAGGAGTACTACAGGTGGCTCCAAAGGTAGATGTTGGGTTGGCGTATTTCGAGATTAGGATTTGTCACTCCGATTGTCGGAGAGGTATCTCTGGGCCCTCTCTGTAATGCACATCACTTAAGCCTTGCAAGCATTGCAACTAATGAGTTAGTTGCGGGATGATGAATTACGGAACGAGCAAAGAGACTTGCTGGTAACGAGATTGAACTAGGTATTGGATACCGACGATCGAATCTCGGGCAAGTAACATACCGATGACAAAGGGAACAACGTATGTTGTTATGCGGTCTGACCGATAAAAGATCTTCATAGAATATGTAGGAGCCATTATGGGCATCTAGGTCCCGCTATTGGTTATTGACCGGAGACGTGTCTCGGTCATGTCTACATTGTTCTCGAACCGTAGGGTCCGCACGCTTAACGTTACCATGACAGTTATTATGAGTTTATGCATTTTGATGTACCGAAGGTTGTTCGGAGTCCCGGATGTGATCACGGACATGACGAGGAGTCTCGAAATGATCGAGACATAAAGATTGATATATTGGAAGCCTATGTTTGGACATCGGAAGCGTTCCGGGTGAAATCGGGATTTTACCGGATTACCGGGAGGGTTACCGGAAGCCCCCGGGAGCCAAATGGGCCTACATGGGCCATTGTGGAAAGGTGAAAGGGGCTGCCAAGGAGGGCTGCGCGCCTCCCCCCTTCCCCTAGTCCTATTAGGACTAGGAGAGGTGGCCGGCCACCTCTCTCTCTTTCCTTCTCTCTTTTTCCCAAGGATTCCTAGTTGGAATAGGATTGGGGGGGGGGAGTCCTACTCCCGGTAGGAGTAGGACTCCTCCTGCGCCTCCCTCCTTTGGCCGGCCAGCCTCCCCCCCTTCATCCTTTATATACGGGGGCAGGGGACACCCCAGGACACACAAGTTGATCCTAGAGATCGTTCCTTAGCCGTGTGCGGTGCCCCCTGCCACCAAATTCCACCTCGATCATACCGTTGCAGTGCTTAGGCGAAGCCCTGCGTCGGTAGTACATCAAGATCGTCACCACCCCGTCGTGCTGACGGAACTCTTCCTCAACGCTTTGCTGGATCGGAGCCCGAGGAACGTCATTGAGCTGAACGTGTGCTAAGAACTCGGAGGTGCCGGAGTAACGGTGCTTGGATCGGTCGGATCGGGAAGAAGACGTACGACTACTTCCACTATGTTGTGTCAATGCTTCCGTTGCGATCTACAAGGGTACGTAGATCAGACTCTCCCCCTCATTGCTATGCATCACCATGATCTTGCGTGTGCGTAGGAAAATTTTAAAATTACTACGTCCCCAACAGTGGCATGCGAGCCTAGGTTTTTTTATGGTTTGATGTTATTTGCATGAGTAGAACACAAGTGAGTTGTGGGCGATACAAGTCATACTGCCTACCAGCATGTCATACTCTGGTTCGGCGGTATTGTTGGACGAGACGATCCAGACCAACCTTACGCGTACTCTTACGCGAGACCGGTTCCCTCGACGTGCTTTGCACATAGATGGCTTGCGGAAGACTGTCTCTCCAACTTTTGTTGAACCAAGTGTGGCTACGCCCGGTCCTTGAGAAGGTTAAAACGGAGTCTATTTGATGAACTATCATTGTGGTTTTGATGCGTAGGTGAGATGAGTTCTTACTTAAGCCCGTAGCAGCCACGTAAAACTTGCAACAACAAAGTAGAGGATGTCTAACTTGTTTTTGCAGGGCATGTTGTGATGTGATATGGTCAAGGCATGATGCTGATTTTATTGTATGAGATGATCATGTTTTGTAACCGAGTTATCGACAACTGGTAGGAGCCATATGGTTGTCGCTTTATTGTATGCAATGCAATCGCGATGTAATGCTTTACTTTATTACTAAGTGGTAGTGATAGTCGTGGAAGCATAAGATTGGCGAGACGACAACGATGCTACGATGGAGATCAAGGTGTCGCGCCAGTGACGATGGTGATCATGACGGTGCTTCGGAGATGGAGATCACAAAGCACAAGATGATGATGGCCATATCATATCACTTATATTGATTGCATGTGATGTTTATCCTTTTATGCATCTTATCTTGCTTTGATTGACGGTCGCATTATAAGATGATCTCTCACTAAATTATCAAGAAGTGTTCTCCCTGAGTATGCACCGTTGCCAAAGTTCGTCGTGCCCAGACACCACGTGATGATCGGGTGTGATAAGCTCTACGTCCATCTACAACGGGTGCAAGCCAGTTTTGCACATGCAGAATACTCAGGTTAAACTTGACGAGCCTAGCATATGCAGATATGGCCTCGGAACACGGAGACCAAAAGGTCGAGCGTGAATCATATAGTAGATATGATCAACATAACGATGTTCACCATTGAAAACTACTCCATCTCACGTGATGATCGGTTATGGTTTAGTTGATTTGGATCACGTGATCACTTAGAGGATTAGAGGGATATCTATCTAAGTGGGAGTTCTTAAGTAATATGATTAATTGAACTTAAATTTATCATGAACTTAGTCCTGGTAGTATTTTGCAAATTATGTTGTAGATCAATAGCTCGCGTTGTTGCTTCCCTGTGTTTATGTTGATATGTTCCTAGAGAAAATTGTGTTGAAAGATGTTAGTAGAAATGATGTGGATTGGATCCGTGGTCTGAGGTTTATCCTCATTGCTGCACAGAAAAATTATGTCCTTGATGCACCACTAGGTGACAGACCTATTGCAGGAGCAGATGCAGACGTTATGAACGTTTGGCTAGCTCAATATGATGACTACTTGATAGTTTAGTGCACCATGCTTAAAGGCTTAGAATCGGGACTTCAAAGATGTTTTGAACGTCATGGACCATATGAGATGTTCCAGGAGTTGAAGTTAATATTTCAAGCAAATACCCGAGTTGAGAGATATGAAGTCTCCAACAAGTTCTATAGCTAAAAAGATGGAGGAGAATCGCTCAACTAGTGAGCATGTGCTCAGATTGTCTGGGTACTACAATCGCTTGAATCAAGTGGGAGTTAATCTTCCAGATAAGATAGTGATTGACAGAATTCTCTAGTCACCATCACCAAGTTAGTAGAACTTCGTGATGAACTATAATATGCAAGGGATAACGGAAACAACTCCCAAGCTCTTCGTGATGCTGAAATCAACGAAGGTAGAAATCAAGAAAACATCAAGTATTGATGGTTGACAAGATCACTAGTTTCAAGAAAAGGGCAAAGGGAAGAAGGGGAACTTCAAGGAGAACGGCAAGCAAGTTGCTATTCAAGTGAAGAAGTCCAAGTCTGATTCTAAGCCAGAGACTAAGTGCTTCTACTGCAAAGGGACTGGTCACTGGAAGCGGAAATGCCCCAAGTGATTGGCGGATAAGAAGGATGGCAAAGTGAACATAAGTATATTTGATATACATGTTATTGATGTGTACTTTACTAGTGTTTATAGCAAACCCTTAGTATTTCATACTAGTTCAGTTGCTAAGTTTAGTAACTCGAAATGGGAGCTGCAGAATAAACAGAGACTAGTTAAGGGTGAAGTGACGATGTGTGTTGGAAGTGGTTCCAAGATTGATATGATCATCATCGCACACTCCCTATACTTTCGGGATTAGTGTTGAACCTAAATAAGTGTTATTTGGTGTTTGCGTTGAGCATGAATATGATTTGATCAAGTTTTATTGTAATACGGTTATTCATTTAAGTAAAAGAATAAATTGTTGTTCTGTTTACATGAATAAAACCTTATATGGTTACACACCCAATGAAAATAGTTTATTGGATCTCGATCTTAATAATACACATATTCATAATATTGAAACCAAAAGATGCAAAGTTAATAATGATAGTGCAACTTATTTGTAGCACTGTCGTTTAGGTCATATTGGTGTAAAACGCATGAAGAAACTCCATGCTGATGGGCTTTCGGAATCACTTGATTATGAATCACTTGATGCTTGCGAACCATGCCTTTTGGGCAAGATGACTAAAACGCCGTTCTTCGGAACAATGGAGCGAGCAACAGATTTGTTTGAAATCATACATACTGATGTATGTGGTCTGATGAATATTGAGGCTCACGACAGGTATCATTATTTTCTGATCTTCACAGATGATTTGAGCAGATATGAGTATATCTACTTGATGTACCATAAGTCTGAAACATTTGAAAAGTTCAAAGAATTTTCAGAGTGAAGTGAAAAATCATCGTGACAAGAAAATAAAAGTTTCTACGATATGATCGTAGAGGTAAAATATTTGAGTTACGATTTTGGTCTTCAGTTAAAACAATGTGAAATAGTTTCACTACTCACGCCACCTAGAACACCACAGCATAATGGTGTGTCCGAATGTCATAACCGTACTTTATTGGATATAGTGCAATCTATGATGTATCTTACCGATCTACCACTATCGTTTTGGGGTCATGCATTAGAGACAGCTGCATTCACGTTAAAAAGGGGCACCATCTATATCTGTCGAGACGACGCCTTATGAACTATGGTTTGGCAAGAAACCAAAGTTGTCGTTTCTTAAAGTTTGGGGTTGCGATGCTTATATGAAAAAGTTTCATCCTGATAAGCTCAAAACTCAAATCGGAGAAGTGCATCTTCATAGGATATCCAAAGGAAACTATTGGATACACCTTCTATCACAGATCCGAAGGCAAGACTTTTGTTGCTAAATTCGGAAACTTTCTGGAGAAGGAGTTTCTCTTGAAAGAAGTGAGTGGGAGGAAAGTAGAACTTGACGAGGTAACTATACCTGCTCCCTTATTGGAAAGTAGTACATCATAGAAAAATGTTTCTGTGACACCTACACCAGTTAGTGAGGAAGCTAATGATGATGATCATGAAACTTCAGAACAAGACACTGCTAAACCTCGTAGATCAACCAGAGTAAGATCCATGCCAGAGTGGTACGGTAATCCTGTTCTGGAAATCATGCTACTAGATCATGATGATCCTACGAACTATGAAGAAGCGATGGTGAGCCCAGATTCCGCAAAGTGGCTTGAAGCCATGAAATCTGAGATATGATCCATGTATGAGAACAAAGTATGGACTTTGGTTGACTTGCCCGATGATCGGCAAGACATAGAAAATAAATGGATCTTCAAGAGGAAGACGGACGTTGATAGTAGTGTTACTATCTACAAAGCTAGAATTGTCGCAAAAGGTTTTCGACAAGTTCAAAGTGTTGACTACGATGAGAGTTTCTCACCCGTATCTATGCTTAAGTCTGTCCGAATCATGTTAGCAATTGCCGCATTTTATGAAATCTGGCAAATGGATAAACAAAACTGCATTCCTTAATGGATTTATTAAAGAAGAGTTGTATATGATGCAACAGAAGGTTTTATCAATCCGAAAGGTGCTAACAAAATGTGCAAGCTCCAACGGTCCATCTGTGGACTGGTGCAAGCATCTCGGAGTTGGAATATACGCTTTGATGAGTTGATCAAAGCATATAGTTTTATACAGACTTGCGGTGAAGCCTGTATTTACAAGAAAGTGAGTGGGAGCACTACGGCATTTCTGATAAGTATATGTGAATGACATATTGTTGATCGAAAATAATGTAGAATTATTCTGTAAAGCATAAAGGAGTGTTTGAAAGGAGTTTTTCAAAGAAAGACTTGGGTGAAGGTGCTTACATATTGAGCATCAAGATCTATAGAGATAGATCAAGACGCTTGATAAGTTTTTTCAATGAGTACATACCTTGACAAGATTTTGAAGTAGTTCAAAATGAAACAGTCAAAGAAAGAGTTCTTGCCTGTGTCATAAGGTGTGAAGTTGAGTAAGACTCAAAGCCCGACCACGGCAGAAGATAGAAAGAGAATGAAAAGTCATTCCCTATGCCTTGGCCATAGGTTCTATAAAGTATGTCATGCTGTATACCAGATCTATTGTATACCCTGCACTGATTTGGCAAGGGAGTACAATAGTGATCTAGGAGTAGATCACTGGACAGCGGTCAGAATTATCCTTAGTGAAATAAGGATATGTTTCTCGATTATGGACGTGACAAAAAGGTTCGTCGTAAAGGGTTACGTCGATGCAAGTTTTTGACACTGATCCAGATGAACCTAAAGTCTCAATCTGGATACATATTGAAAGTGGGAGCAATTAGCTAGAGTAGCTCCGTGCAGAGCATTATAGACAAAGAATTTTGCAAAATACTTACGGATCTGAATGTGACAGACCCGTTGACTAAAATTATCTCACAAGCAAAACATGATCACACCTTAGTACTCTTTGGGTGTTAATCACATAGATATGTGAACTAGATTACTGACTCTAGTAAACCCTTTGAGTGTTGGTCACATGACGATGTGAACTATGGGTGTTAATCACATGGTGATGTGAACTATTGCTGTTAAAGCACATGGCGATGTGAACTAGATTATTGACTCTAGTGCAAGTGGGAGACTGAAGGAAATATGCCCTAGAGGCAATAATAAAGTTATTATTTATTTCCTTATATCATGATAAATGTTTATTATTCATGCTAGAATTGTATTAACCGGAAACATAATACATGTGTGAATACATAGACAAACAGAGTGTCACTAGTATGCCTCTACTAGACTAGCTCGTTAATCAAAGATGGTTATGTTTCCTAACCATGAACAAAGAGTTGTTATTTGATTAACGAGGTCGCATCATTAGTTGAATGATCTGATTGACATGACCCATTCCATTAGCTTAGCACCCGATCGTTTAGTATGTTGCTATTGCTTTCTTCATGACTTATACATGTTCCTATGACTATGAGATTATGCAACTCCCGTTTGCCGGAGGAACACTTTGGGTACTACCAAATGTCACAACGTAACTGGGTGATTATAAAGGAGTACTACAGGTGGCTCCAAAGGTAGATGTTGGGTTGGCGTATTTTGAGATTAGGATTTGTCACTCTGATTGTCGGAGAGGTATCTCTGGGCCCTCTCGGTAATGCACATCACTTAAGCCTTGCAAGCATTGCAACTAATGAGTTAGTTGCGGGATGATGTATTACGGAACGAGTAAAGAGACTTGCCGGTAACGAGATTGAACTAGGTATTGGATACCGACGATCGAATCTCGGGCAAGTAACATACCGATGACAAAGGGAACAACGTATGTTGTTATGCGGTCTGACCGATAAAAGATCTTCGTAGAATATGTAGGAGCCATTATGGGCATCCAGGTCCCGCTATTGTTTATTGACCGGAGACGTGTCTCGGTCATGTCTACATTGTTCTCGAACCGTAGGGTCCGCACGCTTAACGTTACGATGACAGTTATTATGAGTTTATGCATTTTGATGTACCGAAGGTTGTTCGGAGTCCCGGATGTGATCACGGACATGACGAGGAGTCTCGAAATGGTCGAGACGTAAAGATTGATATATTGGAAGCCTATGTTTGGACATCGGAAGCATTCCGGGTGAAATCGGGATTTTACCGGATTACCGGGAGGGTTACCGGAACCCCCCGGGAGTCAAATGGGCCTGCATGGGCCATTGTGGAAAGGTGAAAGGGGCTGCCATGGAGGGCTGCGCGCCTCCCCCCCTCCCCTAGTCCTATTAGGACTAGGAGAGGTGGCCGGCCACCTCTCTCTCTTTCCTTCTCTCTTTTTCCCAAGGATTCCTAGTTGGAATAGGATTGGGGGGGGGGGAGTCCTACTCCCGGTAGGAGTAGGACTCCTCCTGCGCCTCCCTCCTTTGGCCGGCCAGCCTCCCCCCCCCCCTTCATCCTTTATATATGGGGGCAGGGGACACCCCAAGACACACAAGTTGATCCTAGAGATCGTTCCTTAGCCGTGTGCGGTGCCCCCTGCCACCAAATTCCACCTCGATCATACCGTTGCAGTGCTTAGGCGAAGCCCTGCGTCGGTAGTACATCAAGATCGTCACCACGCCGTCGTGCTGACGGAACTCTTCCTCAACGCTTTGCTGGATCGGAGCCCGAGGAACGTCATTGAGCTGAACTTGTGCTAAGAACTCGGAGGTGCCGGAGTAACGGTGCTTGGATCGGTCGGATCGGGAAGAAGACGTATGACTACTTCCACTACGTTGTGTCAACGCTTCCGTTGCGATCTACAAGGGTACGTAGATCAGACTCTCCCCCTCGTTGCTATGCATCACCATGATCTTGCGTGTGCATAGGAAATTTTTTGAAATTACTACGTCCCCAACAAATAGACAATACAGTAGGCATGCTACATGGACATATGTTCCGAAAGTGATTTTATTATGTAGTTGGCACTACAATACATGCTAATGTATTACAGTAGTTCACCAAAATAAGTTATGTATAAACGTTTAACCTACTTTGTTTGTTTTTGTCTCGTTAGTAACTTATCTGGTACACTAATCTACAAGTTCAAACTTTCAGGAAGCTATGGAACAAATGATTGAATAGCCACAACCACCTAAAGGTGACAAGGCTACTACAGGCACAATGTCACCTCTTGCTATAGTGCGTTAGTATCTCTCCACTAACAGTGCAAAAAGCACCTTCCTGCGTAATTCTAGGTTGGTTGTCAAGGTAACCTCGTCCAAATTGCCTACTAAACAAAATCTTCCTGCTAGACAGAGTGATATATCTTTGCTCCACACACAAGTCCAATCCCTAATGGACGTTGTTTGGGAAACAAGAATAGTGGTTGAGAAATGTCGTCAAGATATGAATGGTTTTGAAACCAGACTATCGGACAATCGCTTCGTTGTTCAAGAGCAATGGCAGAAAAAAGGTGGAGATCGTGCTGCTCCATCAGATTCTACAGCCTGAAACATTAGCACTCAGGTCAAATGATCTATGCTTCTATACATCTGATGGTGCTTTTATCTGGAAGGACTGTAAACTTTATGCCAACATGCCTTTTGTTGTATGGTTGGAATTTATTTTGTTGTGATACAACATTTATGATGCTGCCTCAGGCTGCAGTAATTACGACGCTATTTTTGTATAGTGTAGGTTTATCTTAGTAATGTATTCGGCCGAAAGCTTCATAGGAGCCTAACATGCCAACATTCGTCGGGCCCATTCCAATTGGGCTAAAAACGATTACGGGCCGAAATTGGCATGTAGCCCACTAAAAATATCTGGGCCTAAATCAGCATAAGCTTTCATATTTTTCTGGTAGGCATGTGCCCATAGTGGCCCTTTAACAGTCCTAAACATAATTTGGGCCCTCAGTAAAAATAGGCCGTTTACAGGTGTAAATATCTCAAGCCCATAAAACACATGGGCCTTTAACAGACCGAAAGTGAGATTGGGCCCTCATTGTGCAAAATAACCCACTAGACTTTAACAGGCCCAAATTCGGACGGGTCGTAAATGCGCCGACCTAATACACGTGCCTTTAATAGGCCGGAACTTCGGTCAGGCTAGATTATCGTCATTTTTATATGGGCCATTAATGGGCCCGATATGACGTTGGGCCACATATGGCCCATGGTTTAGGTCCGGCGTTAACAGGACGAAAATGACAACAGGCCAAAAGTGGCCCAAAGCTATAGTGGGCCTCTAACAGTCCGAATGTCAGACATGGCCGAATATGACCCAAATCCTTCACGGTCGTTTATGGGCCGAAAGTTTTGATGGCCTGTAAATGGGCCCAAATGAAGCCGGACCTTTAACAGGCCGGAAATACATCGAGCCGTAATTCGACCCAATTACTTAGCGGGCTGTTAACGGGCCAAAAGTGACCATGGGCCGCGTTGATGACAAGTTTCGGACATGCCATTGACGGGCCGATTTGACAGAGAATGTTGGGCCTTTAGCTGGGCCGGCCCATTATGGTCGACAGAATCTTGTGAGCCTTTAGCTGGGCCGGCCCATTATGTTCCACAAAATCTTGTGGGCCTTTAGGTGGGCCGGCCCATTATGGTCTGCAAAATCGTGTGGGTCTTTAGCTAGGCCGGCCCATTATGGTCCGCTAAATTTTGTGGGCCTTTAGCTGGGCTGGACCATTATGGTCCGCTAAATCTTATGGGCCTTTGGTTGGGCCGGCCCATTTAATCTTTGTGGGCAACTTTTGGGCTAGTCCACGTGTGGACATATCATAGACCCATCTCGACCGTTGGATGAGTGACACCAGTGCCAACACAGAGCTCACGCGTGGATCCGTCAGCCAATGAGAATTTTACACGTGGAAAATCGGCATTGGTCGTGGCTGTTAACGGGTTATCGGATCCAAAATCCGACCTGATAGCTTAACGGCGTTCCGTTACGGTGGATGCCACATGTCGGTCACCCTTGACGATAGCACTTCTATGACGCGCGATTTATCGTCATGGAAGTGGACACTTCCATGATGATAATTTTGGCAATGTCATGGAACACTTCTACGACAGCACAGGTATGACTATCTCGATTCTGTCATAAATTTGTCATGGATGTACATGCATGAAAGAAAATGCGACCTACTGTGACAAACAAGTATCATCACAGAAGTGTATTCTTTTTGTAGTGGGAGCAGTACTACCGCAAGCCCAACATCAGCAACCAAGAAAAAGCAAAGAGGATAAACGGAGGATGCTCCAATGCGTATGGGAAAGGTGGAGACAAGGAAGAAAACGTGTACGTGATGATTCCACTCGAACCTTTCCGACATGGACCCCCTCTTAATAGTACGTCTTTCCTACGACTCAAATCCACAAAAAAGAAACGTAGAAAACCGCCGTCTTCAATAGTCTTCGAGGGGCACCAAACCGTCTTGTGCCTAGTGATGAAACGTCTGGGAAATTCAAGGCACACGATTAGTCCGCAAAAGCATTGTCATCAATCACCAAAACACCTTAGGGATAAATATGCCCTTACAATTTTGCTCTCCAAAGTTTTTAGGGTACCTGGGTATATATGAGAGGAAGAAGTACGTCGGTGGATGTTGTCTACTACACAACCTTCTTCTTGTAGACATTGTTGGGCCTCCAAGTGCAGAGGTTTGTAGGACAGTAGGAAATTTCGCTCAAGTGGATGACCTAAGGTTTATCAATCTATAGGAGGCGTAGGATGAAGATGGTCTCTCTCAAGCAACCCTGCAACCAAAAAACAAAGAGTCTCTTGTGTCCCCAACACACCGAATACAATGGTAAATTGTATAGGTGCACTAGTTCGGCGAAGAGATGGTGATACAAGTGGTATATGGATGGTAGATAATAGTTTTTGTAATCTGAAAAATATAAAAACAGCAAGGTAACTAATGATATAAGTGAGCACAAATGGTATTGCAATGCGTTGAAACAAGGCCTAGGGTTCATACTTTCACTAGTGCAAGTTCTCTCAACAATAATAAGATAATTGGATCACATAACTATCCCTCAACATGCAACAAAGAGTCACTCCAAAGTCACTAATAGCGGAGAACAAACGAAGAGATTATGGTAGGGTACGAAACCACCTCAAAGTTATTCTTTCCAATCAATCCGTTGGGCTATTCCTATAAGTGTCACAAATAGCCCTAGAGTTCGTACTAGAATAACACCTTAAGACACAAATCAACCAAAAACCTAATGTCACCTAGATACTCCAATGTCACCTCAAGTATCCGTGGGTATGATTATACGATATGCATCACACATTCTCAGATTCATCTATTCAACCAACACACAGAACCTCAAAGAGTGCCCCAAAGTTTGTACCGGAGAGTCAAGACGAAAACGTGTGACAACCCCTATGCATAAGTTCATGGGCGGAACCCGCAAGTTGGTCACGAAAACATACATCAAGTGAATCACGTGATATCCCATTATCACCATAGATACGCATGGCAAGACATACATCAAGTGTTCTCAAATCATTAAAGACTCAATCCGATAAGATAACTTCAAAGGGAAAACTCAATCCATTACAAGAGAGTAGTGGGGGAGGAGAAACATAAGATCCAACTATAATAGCAAAGCTCACGATACATCAAGATCATGCCAAATCAAGAACACGAGAGAGTGAGAGAGAGAGAGATCAAACACATAGCTACTGGTACATACCCTCAACCCCGAGGGAGAACTAATCCCTGCTCATCATGGAGAGCACCGGGATGATGAAGATGGCCACTGGAGAGGGATTGCCCCCTCCGGCAGGATGCCGGAATGGGTCTAGATTGGTTTTTGGTGGCTACGGAGGCTTCTGGTGGCGGAACTCCCGATGTATTGTGCTCCCCGAAAGTTTTAGGGTATATGGATATATATATAGGCGGAAGAAATACATTACGGGCTACTCCTCACGATGCAGATCAACTCACTGTGCCGCCGCCCACGCCGATCAATGTGCTGCAGCAGGTTGGCCTTAGCCTCGGCATTGGGCCGGAGAAGCTCACTAAGGAGAAGCTTGAGGCTTCTTCTTGCAAGCCTTCTGCTCCTTCTAGTTCCAATGTTAGCTGATCGTTTCATTTGGTGGGGTTTATGGTTAACCCTTGTGAAAACCATTTATCTGCTCTTATTTTTTAGGCTTTGTTTGAACTTTTATGCAATCCCATGGCTGAACTGGTACTGTCATTATCTGACAGTCTTTTGCTATTACTTTATTATGGTCTGTAATGAATCAGAATGAGTTTAGAGATTGGAAAGTTCTTTGTTGGAATGTGCGAGGTCTGAATTCAGATGACAGAAAGCGTGCAGTTCGTCAGAAAATCGATGAAAGTGCTTGTTCCGTTGCTTGCCTCCAAGAAACAAAATGTGAGGTCATTGATCAATGTTTCATCCGTAGGTGTTGTCCACGACGTTTTGATCAGTTTATCCATGTGCCTTCATCTGGAGCTTCGGGTGGGTTGTTAGTCATATGGAATACTGCTTTGTTTGTTGGAAAGCTAATTGAGTCCAATAGTTTTGGTATTGTGGTGGAGTTCAAGTCCGTTCATAACTCCCAAACCTGGACTTTAGTTTCAGTCTATGGACCCTGTCAAAACCCAGCTAGAGATAATTTTATTAATTGGTTGCATGATATAATTATCCCTGATGATGCTAACTGGCTGCTACTGGGTGATTTCAATTTCATGCAATTGATGGACAATAGGAATAAACCAGGTGGTGATATTAATGACATGTTTATCTTTAATGAGGTTATTGGGCATCTGGGCTTAATTGAATTACCTCTCAAGGGCAGAAAGTACACTTGGACAAATATGCAAACTATTCCTTTGCTTGAACAGATTGATTGGTTTTTTACAACCCCTTCATGGACATGTTCTTATCCTAACACTATGGTCCTACCTCTGGCTAGAACCGCTTCAGATCATGTGCCATGTGTTGTGCAAATCAAAACCATTATTCCCAAGGCCAATGTGTTTAGATTTGAAAATTACTGGACTAATTTGCCTGGTTTTCTTGATTGTGTCTGTGAATCTTGGAGTAGGCCAGTTCATAAGAGATCTTCTGCTGCTATAATATTTGCAAAGTTCAAAGCTCTTAGGCAGGCACTCAAGAAATGGCACATTAGTCTTTCTATAGTCAAGGCTCTAATTTCTAACTGCAATAAAGTAATTCTTTGTCTGGATGGTCTTGAGGAGTTAAGACCTTTGTCTGGGCCTGAGGAAAATTTCAGGAAAATTGTAAAGTTGCATTTGGAGGAAACTCTAAGGTTGCAATTTATCTACTGGAAGCAAAGATGTACCATTAGAAACATTAAAGTGGGAGAGGAAAACACCAAATTTTTCCATGCCATGGCCACAGAGAGATACAGGAATAACTCTATTTCTAGTATAACTTCTGATGATGGGCAAGTGACCTCTGATCATGCATCAATTGCTGGAGTATTTTTGCAGGAGTTCAAGCAGAGGATGGGATGTACAAATACTACAGAAATGGGTTTTGATATGCCAAATATTATCAAGAAGGTTCAGGGACTAGATGACTTGACCAAGCCCTTTTCTGAGCAGGAAATTGATTGTGTTATTAAGGAAATGCCTCCTGACAGAGCACCTGGGCCAGATGGTTTCACTGGCCTTTTTCTTAAGAAGTGTTGGCACATAATTAAAGATGACTTTCATCAGCTGGTCAAAGAGTTCTCTGAGGGGCACCTTGATTTGGATTGTATCAACAGTTCTCTCATAACCTTGATTCCAAAAAGCTTTCACCTGAGGGTTTGAATGATTACAGGCCAATATCTTTGACAAATACCTGTTTGAAATTCCTCACTAAACTTTTGGCAAACAGGTTGTAGAAGGTCTTTCTTTCCTATATTCATAAAAACCAATGTGGGTTTATTAAATCCAGGTCTATTCCGGACTGTCTAGCTTGGTGCTTTGAGTACATCCATCAGTGTAATGCTTCAAAGAGACCAATAGTGCTACTGAAATTGGATTTTACTAAAGCCTTTTACACTATTGAGGATGATGCCATTCTTAGAATCTTAAGATACAAGGGTTTCGATGACAAATGGATTTCCTGGATGCAACTATTTTGTCTTCTGGTTCTTCTTCTGTGCTTCTTAATGGTGTTCCTGGTAACCATTTTACATGTAAGAGAGGAGTGAGGCAAGGAGACCCAATGTCACCTCTTCTTTTTGTCCTTGCTGCTGACCTGCTTCAGTCTGTTGTGAATGACATGTGCAGTAAAGGAATTCTGACTTTGCCAATCCCTTCCAACAGCTAGGATTATCCCATTGTTCAGTATGCTGATGATACACTAATTGTGTTGCCTGCTATTGATCAACAACTGCTTGCTCTTAAAGACATGCTTGATGTTTTTGCGGCCACAATAGGATTATCTGTGAATTTTACAAAATCCCTTATGGTGCCTATGAACATGTCATCTGATGAAGCTAACAGGTTGGCCTCGATTCTTGGATGCAGTATAGGAAGCATGCCTTTTACTTACTTGGGACTACCCATGGGGACTACAAGGCCCTCAATCCAAGACCTCATGCCCCTTGTGCATAGGATTTAAAGAAGATTGTCTACCACTTCATGTTTTCTGAATCAAGGTAGCAGGTTGCAGTTGCTCCAGTCTGTTTTAACATCAATGCCCATATACTTCCTGTGCACACTAGTCATCCCACCTGGAATTTTGAAGCAAATTGAAAGGATTCAGAGACAATGTCTATGGAGAGGAAACTCTGATACCCCAAGACAATCTCTGGCTGCTTGGGACTTGGTATGCTTACCAAAAAACAAAGGGGGTCTTGGTGTACTTAATCTCAGGGTGCAGAATGAGGCCTTGCTTATGAAGTTCTTGCACAAATTTTATAATCATCATGACATCCCCTGGGTTGGTCTTATTTGGAATGCCTACTATGCCAACTCTGTCCTTCATACTACCACACTCTGTGGATCCTTTTGGTGGCGTGATGTGTTTAAATTGGCTGAAAAATATTGTCAGATGGCTACTCCAAGGCTGGGTGATGGCAGGTCCATTCTCTTTTGGTCTGACAGATGGATGGTTGAGCTTAAGGGTTCCTACCTTAGTGAAAAATTTCCCAGGCTCTTCTCCTTTGTTATTGATGAGCAGCTTTCAGTGTCTGATGTGCTTTCCCAGGAGTTTTTGTCAAATTTTCATTTTCCCCTCTCTACACAAGCCTTTGCTGAGCTTGAATGTCTTCAACAGCTGACTCATGTTTATTCTTGCTCTACAACTCAAGACACATGGATTTGGCCTTTTCATAAGGGTTGTTTCAGACCCAAATCCTTCTATGTGTATGAGCATCAACATATTGTTGTTGATCCAATCTTTCAATGGATTTGGAAATCTTCATGTACATTGAAGATCAAAATGTTTGGTTGGTTACTGCTGAGGGATCATTTAAACACCATAGACATGTTACTCAGGAGGCATTGGCATGTGGAAGGTCATACTTGTGTCCTATGTCCATATCTGATCCATGAAGATCGTGCACATTTGTTCTTCTCTTGTAATTTTAGCGTTAGAGTCTGGAATTACTTGCAGATTATCTAGGACCCACAGCCTGGGATGACGACATACAACATGGCAGTAAAGGCTAGGAAGGATTTTGGGCATTCTTTCTTCACTGAAGTGGTCTTCACAACAGCTTGGAACATTTGGATCTTGAGGAATGGCAAAGTTTTCAGGAATGAGACACCTTCTTTCAGAGCATGGAGACATAACTTTATCCATGACATAACCCTTCTTTCTCATAGGTTAAAATGTAAATACAAGGATAGCCTTCTCACTTGGATCTCTAACCTCCCTTAGGTAGTGCTTTCTTTGCCCTGCTTGGGTTGTAAATATGTAAGTTTTTCTGTCTTCCTCTTTCGTTTACTTGTATGGACTTGTAATAGGACTTTGTTACTTTGTTGTTTTCAATAAAAGAGCTACGAGGCTGTTGCCTTGCAGTACATATTCAAAAAAAAGAAATACATTAGGGGAGCCACGAGGGTGGAGGGCGCCCCCCCCCTGCCTCGTGCCTTCCTCGTTGCTTCCCTTACGTACACTCCAAGCGTTCTGGGTTCCTTCCGTTCCAAAAATAAGTTCTGTGAAGTTTCAGGTCAATTGGACTCCGTCTGATTTTCCTTTTCTGCGATACTCTAAAACAAGAAAAAAAACATAAACTGGCACTGGGCTCTAGGTTAATAGGTTAGTCCCAAAAATCATATAAAATAGCATATTAATGCATATAAAACATCCAAGGTTGATAATATAATAGCATGGAACTATCAAAAATTATAGATACGTTGGAGACATATAAGTATCCCCAAGCTTAATTCCTGCTCGTCCTCGAGTAGGTAAATGATAAAAACAGAATTTTTGATGTGGAATGCTACCTAACATATTTATACATGTAGTTTCTTTATTGTGGCAAGAATATTCTGATCCATCAGATTCAAGACAAAAGTTTAATATTGAAATACAAATAATAATACTTCAAGCATACTAACAAAGCAATTATGTCCTCTCAAAATAACATGGCCAAAGAAAGCTATCCCTACAAAATCATATAGTCTGGCTATGCTCTATCTTCACCACAAAAAATATTTAAATCATGCACAACCCCAATGACCAGCCAAGAAATTGTTTCATACTTTTGCTGTTCTCAAACTTTTTCAATCTTCACGCAATACATGAGCATGAGCCATGGACATAGCACTATAGGTGGAATAGAATGGTGGTTGTGGAGAACACAAAAAGGAGAGGATAGTCTCACATCAACTAGGCGTATCAACGGGCTATGGAGATGCCCATCAATAGATATCAATGTGAGTGAGTAGGGATTTCCATGCAACGGATGCACTAGAGCTACAAGTATATGAAATCTCAACAAAAGAAACTAGTGGGTGTGCATCCAACTTGCTTGCTCATGAAGACCAAGGGCATATTGAGGAAGCCCGTCATTGGAATATACAAGCCAAGTTCTATAATGAAAGATTCCCACTAGTATATGAAAGTGACAACATAGGAGACTCTCTATCATGAAGATCATGGTGCTACTTTGAAGCACAAGTGTGGTAAAAGGATAGTAGCATTGTCCCTTCTCTCTTTTTCTCTCATTTTTTAAATTTTTTTATTTGGGCCTTTCTCTCTTTTTATGGCCTCTTTTTTATCTATTTTTTTATTTGGGCTTCTTTGGCCTCTTTTATTTATTTATTATTATTATTTTTTCGTCCGGAGTCTCATCCTGACTTGTGGGGGAATCATAGTCTCCATCATCCTTTCCTCACTGGGACAATGCTCTAATAATGATGATCATCACACTTTTATTTACTTACAACTGAAGAATTACAACTCGATACTTAGAACAAAATATGACTCTATGTGAATACCTCCGGTGGTGTACCGGGATGTGCAATGACTCAAGAGTGACATGTATGGAAGAATTATGAACGGTGGCTTTGCCACAAATACGATGTCAACTACATGATCATGCATAGCAATATGACAATGATGGAGCGTGTCATAATAAACGGAATGGTGGAGAGTTGCATGGAAATATTATCCCGGAATGTCTATGGAAATTCCATAATAGGTAGGTATGGTGGCTATTTTGAGGAAGGTAAATGGTGGGTTTATGGTACCGGCGAAAGTTGCGCGATACTAGAGAGGCTAGCAATGGTGGAAGGGTGAGAGTGTGTATAATCCATGGACTCAACATTAGTAATAAAGAACTCACATACTTATTGCAAAAATCTATTAGTTATCGAAATGGAGTATTACGCGCATGCTCCTAGGGGGATAGATTGGTAGGAAAAGACCATCGCTCGTCCCCGACCGCCACTCATAAGGAAGACAATCAATAAATAAATCATGCTTCGACTTCATCACATAACTGTTCACCATACGTGCATGCTACGAGAATCACAAACTTTAACACAAGTATCTCTCAAATTTACAACTACTCAACTAGCATGACTCTAATATTACCATCCTCATATCTCAAAACAATCATCAAGTATCAAACTTCTCATAGTATTCAATGCACTCTATATGAATGTTTTTATTATATCCCACTTGGATGCCCATCATATTAAGACTAAATTCATAACCAAAGCAAACTACCATGCTGTTCTAAAGACTCTCAAAATAATATAACTGAAGCATGAGAGTTCATCTATTTCTTCAAAATAAAACCACCGCAGTGCTCTATAAATATATAAGTGAAGCACTAGAGCAACGACAAACTACTCCGAAAGATATAAGTGAAGATCAATGAGTAGTCGAATAATTATGCAACTATATGAAGACTCTCTGACATTTAATAATTCCAGATCTTATTACTTTATTCAAACAGCAAGAAAAACAAAAGAAAATAAAATGACGCTCCAAGCAAAACACATATCACGTGGCAAATAAAAATATAGCTCCAAGTTACCAATGAACGAAGGGAATCCCCAAGCTTAGATGTTTGGTTATCCTTGAATATTTCCTTGGGGTGCCTTGGGCATCCCCAAGCTTAGGCTCTTGCCACTCCTTATTCCATAGTCCATCGAATCTTTACCCAAAACTTGAAAACTTCACAACACAAAACTTAACAGAAAACTCGTGAGCTCCGTTAGCGAAAGAAAAGAAAACATGACTTCAAGGTACTGTAATAAACTCATTCTTTATTTATATTGGCGTTAAACCAACTATATTACAACTTATCTATGGTTTATAAACTCTTTTACTAGCCATAGATTCATCAAAATAAGTAAACAACACATGAAAAACAGAATCTGTCAAAAACAGAACAGTCTGTAGTTATCTGTAACTAACGCAAACTTCTGGAACCTCGACAATTCTAAAATAAATTGCTGGACGTGAGGAGTTTATCTATTAATCATCTACAACAATAATTAACTAAATAGCACTCTCCAATAAAGTTTTTGATCAACAAGACTTTCCCCAAGTCTTCTCAAAGGTTCTATTTGGCACAAACACTAATTAAAAGCATAAAACCACATCCAGACAGAGGCTAGATGAATTATTTATTAGCATGAGAAAAAATCAAGGAACAAAAATAAAGTTGGGTTGCCTCCCAACAAGCGCTATCGTTTAACGCCCCTAGCTGGGCATGATGATTTCAATGATGCTCACATAAAAGATAAGAATTGTAACATAAAGAGAGCATCATGATGAATATGACTAGCACATTTAAGTCTAACCCTCTTCCTATGCATAGGCATTTTGAGAGCAAACAACTTATGGGAACAAGAATCAACTTGCATAGGAAGGTAAAACAAGCATAACTTCAAAACTTTAAGCACATAGAGAGGAAACTTGATATTATTGCAATTCCCACAAGCATATATTCCCCCCTCATAATAATTTTCAGTAGCATCATGAATTAATTCAACAATATAACCAGCACCTAAAGCATTCTTTTCATGATCTACAAGCATAGAATTTTTATTACTCTCCACATAAGCAAATTTCTTCTCATGAATAGTAGTGGGAGCAAACTCAATAAAATAACTATCATGGGATTGAAAATTGAAATCAAGATGACAAGTTTCATTGTTATCATTATTCTTTAAAGCATACATGTCATCACAATAATCACCATAGATAGGAGGCATGCTTTCAATATAATAAATTTTCTCATCAAAACTTAGGGGACAAAAAATATCATCTTCATCAAACGTAGCTTCCCCAAGCTTGTGGCTTTGCATATCGTTAGCATCATAGATATTAAAGGAATTAATACTAACAACATTGTAATCATGCTCATCATTCAAATATTTAGTGCCAAACATTCTAATGCATTCTTCTTCTAACACTTTGGCACAATTTTCCTTTCCCCATCATACTCATGAAAGATATTAAAAAGATGAAGCATATGAGGCAAACTTAATTCCATTTTTTTGTAATTTTCTTTTATAAACTAAACTAGTGATAAAACAAGAAAATAAAAGACTCGATTGCAAGATCTAAAGATATACCTTCAAGCACTCACCTCCCCGACAACGGCACCAGAAAAGAGCTTGATGTCTACTACACAACCTTCTTCTTGTAGACGTTGTTGGGCCTCCAAGTGCAGAGGTTTCTAGGACAGTAGCAAATTACCCTCAAGTGGATGACCTAAGGTTTATCAATCCGTAGGAGGCGTAGGATGAAGATGGTCTCTCTCAAGCAACCCTGCAACCAAATAACAAAGAGTCTCTTGTGTCCCCAACACACCCAATACAATGGTAAATTGTATAGGTGCACTAGTTCGGCAAAGAGATGGTGATACAAGTGGTATATGGATGGTAGATAATAGTTTTTGTAATCTGAAAATATAAAAACATCAAGGTAACTAATGATATAAGTGAGCACAAATGGTATTGCAATGCATTGAAACAAGGCCTAGGGTTCATACTTTCACTAGTGCAAGTCCTCTCAACAATAATAAGATAATTGGATCACATAACTATCCCTCAACATGCAACAAATAGTAACTCCAAAGTCACTAATAGCGGAGAACAAACAAAGAGATTATGGTAGGGTACGAAACCACCTCAAAGTTACTCTTTCTAATCAATCTGTTGGGCTATTCCTATAAGTGTCACAAACAGCCCTAGAGTTTCTACCGGAGAGTCAAGACGAAAACGGGTGCCAACCCGTGGGTATGATTATACGATATGCATGACACAATCTCAGATTCATCTATTCAACCAACACATTGAACCTCAAAGAGTTCCCCAAAGTTTCTATCGGAGAGTCAAGACGAAAACGTGTGCCAACCCCTGTGCATAAGTTCATGGGCGGAACCCGAAATTTGGTCACGAAAACATACATCAAGTGAATCACGTGATATCCCATTGTCACCACAGATACGCACGACAAGACATACATCAAGTGTTCTCAAATCAGTAAAGACTCAATCCGATAAGATAACTTCAAAGGGAAAACTCAATCCATTACAAGAGAGTAGAGGGGGAGGAGAAACATAAGATCCAACTATAATAGCAATGCTTGCGATACATCCAGATCGTGCCAAATCAAGAACACGAGAGAGAGAGAGAGATCAAACACATAGCTACTGGTACATACCCTCAGCCCCGCGGGAGCACTACTCCCTCCTCATCATGGAGAGCACCGGGATGATGAAGATGGCCACTGGAGAGGGATTGCCCCCTCCGACAGGGTGCCGCAACGGGTCTAGATTGGTTTTCGGTGGCTATGGAAGCTTCTGGCGGCGGAACTCCCGATCTATTGTGCTCCCTGGTAGTTTTAGGGTATATGGATATATATAGGCGGAAGAAATACATCGGGGGAGCAATGAGGGCCCCACGAGGGTGGAGGACGCGCCCAGGGAGGTGGGCGCTCCTCCCTGCCTCATGCCTTCCTCTTTGCTTCCCTTACATACACTCCAAGTCTTCTGGGTTGCCTCTGTTCCAAAGATAAGTTCCTTTAAGTTTCAGGTCAATTGGACTCCGTTTGATTTTCCTTTTGTGCGATACTCTAAAACGAAAAAAGAAAAAAAAACTGGCACTGGGCTCTAGGTTAATAGGTTAGTCCCAAAAATCATATAAAATAGCATACTAATGCATATAAAATATCCAAGGTTGATAATACAATAGCATGGAACAATAAAAAATTATAGATACGTTGGAGACGTATCAGTGGACCTCCGGCCTGTCCATGAGGCAGGGGGCGCACCCAGGGGGTGGGCACGCCCCCCACCCTCGTGGGCAACCCGGGACTCTCCTGGTCCAACTCTGATACTCCGTGGGCTTCTTCTGGTCCAAAAATAAGTTCCGTGAAGTTTCAGGTCAATTGGACTCCGTTTGATTTTCCTATTCTGCGATACTCTAAAACAAGGAAAAAAAACTAAAACTGGCACTAGGCTCTGGGTTAATAGGTTAGTCCAAAAAAATAATATAAAATTGTATAACAAAGCCCATAAACATCCAAACCAGATAATATAATAGCATGGAACAATCAAAAATTATAGATACGTTGGAGACGTATCAGCATCCCCAAGCTTAATTCCTGCTCGTCCTCGAGTAGGTCAATGATAAAACAGATTTTTTGATGTGGAATGCTAACTAACATATTTCTCTAAGTAATTCTCTTCATTTTGGCATGAATGTTTAGATCCATAAGACTGAAGACAAAAGTTTAATATTGACATAAAAATGATAATACTTCAAGCATACTAACTAAGTAATTATGTCTCTTCAAAATAACATGGCCAAAGAGAGTTATCCCTAGAAAAATCTTATAGTCTGGCTATGCTCCATCTTCACCACAACATATTCAAATAATGCACAACACCGATGACAAGCCAAGCAATTGTTTCATACTTTTGATGTTCTCAAACTTTTTCAATCTTCACGCAATATATCAGCGTGAGCCATGGATATAGCACTATATGTGGAATAGAAGGGTGGTTGTGGAGAAGACAAAAAGGAGAAGACAGTCTCACATCAACTAGGTGTATCAACGGGCTATGGAGATGCCTATCAATAGATATCAATGTGAGTGAGTAGGGATTGCCATGCAACGGATGCACTAGAGCTATAAGTATATGAAAGCTCAACAAAAAGAACTAAGTGGGTGTGCATCCAACTCGCTTGCTCACGAAGACCTAGGGCATTTTGAGGAAGCCCATCATTGGAATATACAAGCCAAGTTCTATAATGAAAATTTCCCACTAGTATATGAAAGTGACAACATAGGAGACACTCTATCATGAAGATCATGGTGCTACTTTGAAGCACAAGTGTGGTAAAAGGATAGTAGCATCGCCCCTTCTCTCTTTTTCTCTCATTTTATTTATTTTTATTTTTATATTTGGGCCTTCTCTCTTTTTTATGGCCTCTTTTCTCTTCTTTTTTTTATTTGGGCTTCTTTGGCCTCTTTTATTTATTTATTTTCGTCTGGAGTCTCATCCCGACTTGTGGGGAAATCATAGTCTCCATCATCCTTTCCTCACTGGGACAATGCTCTAATAATGATGATCATCACACTTTTATTTACTTACAACTCAAGAATTACAACTCGATTCTTAGAACAAAATATGACTCTATATGAATTCCTCCGGTAATGTACCGGGATGTGCAATGACTCATGAGTGACATGTATGAAAGAATTATGAATGGTGGATTTGCCACAAATACAATGCCAACTACATGATGATGCATAGCAATATGACAATGATGGAGCGTGCCATAATAAATAGAACAGTGGAAAGTTGCATGGCAATATATCTCGGAATGGCTATGGAAATGCCATAATAGGTAGATATGGTGGCTGTTTTGAGGAAGGTATATGGTGGGTTTAAGGTACCGGCGAAAGTTGCGCGGTACTAGAGAGGCTAGCGATGGTGGAAGGGTGAGAGTGCGTATAATCCATGGACTCAACATTAGTCATAAAGAACTCACATACTTATTGCAAAAACTTATTAGTTATTGAAACAAATTACTACACGCATGCTCCTAGGGGGATAGATTGGTAGGAAAAGACCATTGCTGGTCCCCGGCCGCCACTCATGACGAAGACAATCAATAAATTAATCATGCTTCGACTTAATCACATAACAGTTCACCATACGTGTATGCTATGGGAATCACAAACTTCAACACAAGTGTTTCTCAAATTCACAACTACTCAACTAGCATGACTCTAATATCACCATCCCATATCTCAAAACAATTATCAAGTATCAAACTTCTCATAGTATTCAATGCACTTTATATGAAAGTTTTTATTATATCCCTCTTGGATGCCCATCATATTAGGACTAAATTCATAACCAAAGCAAATTGCCATGTTGTTTAGGACTCTCAAAATAATATAAGTGACGCATGCGAGTTCATCTATTTCTATAAAATAAAACCACCACCGTGCTCTAAAACGATATAAGTGAAGTACTAGAGCAAATGACAAACTACTCCAAAAGATATAAGTGAAGCTCAATGAGTAGTCGAATAATTATGCAACTATGTGAAGACTCTCTAACATTTAATAATTTCAGATCGTGGTATTTTATTCAAACAGCAAGCAAAACAAAAGTAAATAAAATGACGCTCCAAGCAAAACACATATCATGTGGCGAATAAAAATATAGCTCCATGTAAAGTTACCGATGAACGAAGACGAAAGAGGGGATGCCTTCCGGGGCATCCCCAAGCTTAGGCTTTTGTTTGTCCTTGAATATTACCTTGGGGTGCCTTGGGCATCCCCAAGCTTAGGCTCTTGCCACTCCTTTGTCGGGGGTTGGGTGTGACATATGCCAATGGATGGCTTATCATGGTGGGGGCGAGTAGAACGTCGCCGGTGCCTGGAAATGGGATGAGGCGTAGACACAAACGCCGGCGGACTTTACCCAGGCTCGGGGCTCTCCTAGGAGATAACACCCCTAGTCCTGCTCTGCGGGGTCTCTGCCTGATCACTAAGGCAAAAGTGAGTACAATGGTGCTCCTCGAGTTGTATCTGTGAACAGGAGGAGACTAGGCCAGCTCTCCCCCTTCTCTAAGGTCTGATCTAGTTCTAATGGGTTGGAACCCTTTGCATGGTTGCCCTGGGGGTTTATATAGGCCTACCCCCAGGGGTATAATGGTAAACCGACTGGGCGCAGGGCCCAGCCATCAGTCTCTTCGCCTGCCGGCCTCTATGCCGACTGCTGGGGCCTATCGGCTAGTGGGCCCCACTAACTGGTCTGGTACGGAGCCGACAGGCCGTACCTGCCGCTTGCGGGTCTTGCCGGCTGCCGATTACTATAGTCGTGCCTCTAATGACGCAGGCTTGGTCATGGGGTCGCACTACTAGGAAAAGGCCTACTAATGGCGCACCAATTTTGCCTACTAATGGCGCATCACTGGTGCGCCATTACTAGCACGCCACTAGTATTTTTGAATTTTGAAGGCGGGAAAATAGTAGTGGTGCACCGTCTAACCCCCACCGTGCGCCATTGCTATTTTTGAATTTGGATCTGGATTGTGATTTTTTTGCCTATTTTTTACTAGTTTTTTTGCTTGTTTTTTGGCACGATATTATTTCAAATTTTGTTCCCGTTTTTGTATCTTGTACGTTCTTTTGCCATGTTCTTTTGCCGGAGAGGAGGAGGAGGTCACCGGAGAGGCGCTCGCCTACATGGCCGGAGAGGAGGAGGAGGAGGTCGTCGGAGAGGAGTTCACCAAAGCATCAGAGAGGAGGAAGGAGAAACCATGAGGGAATGGGAGGAGGAGCTCACCGGAGAGGAGGGAGGAGAAACCGTGAGGAGAGGGGAGGGGAGGAGAGGAGGGAGGAGGAGGTTCCTGAAGAGGAGGAGGTCGCCGGAGAGGAGGAGGAGGTCGCCGGAGAGGTCGCCAACCCAACATCTACCTTTGGAGACACCTGTAGTACTCCTTTATAATCACCCAGTTACGTTGTGACGTTTGGTAGCACCCAAAGTGTTCCTCCGGTAAACGGGAGTTGCATAATCTCATAGTCATAGGAACATGTATGAGTCATGAAGAATAGCAACAGCAACATACTAAATGATCGGGTGCTAAGCTAATGGAATGGGTCATGTCAATCAGATCATTCAACTAATGATGTGACCTCGTTAATCAAATAACAACTCTTTTGTCCATGGTTAGGAAACATAACCATCTTTGATTAACGAGCTAGTCAAGTAGAGGCATACTAGTGACACTCTGTTTGTCTATGTATTCACACATGTATTATGTTTCCGGTTAATACAATTTTAGCATGAATAATAAACATTTATCATGATATAAGGAAATAAATAATAACTTTATTATGGGGAGTGTGCGATGACGATCATATCAATCTTGGAACCACTTCCAACACACATCGTCACTTCACCCTTAACTAGTCTCTGTTCATTCTGCAACTCCCATTTCGAGTTACTACTCTTAGCAACTGAACTAGCATCAAATACTGAGGGGTTGCTATAAACACTAGTAAAGTACACATCAATAACATGTATATCAAATATACTTATGTTCACTTTGCCATCCTACTTATCCGCCAATCACTTGGGGTAGTTCCGCTTCCAGTGACCAGTCCCTTTGCAGTAGAAGCACTTAGTCTCAGGCTTAGGATCAAACTTGGGCTTCTTCACTTGATCAGCAACTTGCTTGCCGTTCTTCTTGAAGTTCCCCTTCTTCCCTTTGCCCTTTTCTTGAAACTAGTGGTCTTGTCAACCATCAACACTTGATGTTTTTCTCGATTTCTACCTTCGTTGATTTCAGCATCACGAAGAGCTTGGGAGTTGTTTCCGTTATCCCTTGCATATTATAGTTCATCACGAAGTTCTACTAACTTGGTGGTGGTGACTAGAGAATTCTGTCAATCACTATCTTATCTGGAAGATTAACTCCCCCTTGATTCAAACGATTGTAGTACCCAGACAATCTGAGTACATGCTCACTAGTTGAGCTATTCTCCTCCATCTTTTAGCTATAGAACTTGTTGGAGACTTCATATCTCTCAACTCGGGTATTTGCTTGAAGTATTAATTTCAACTCCTGGAACATCTCATATGCTCCATGACGTTCGAAACGTCGTTGAAGTCCCGATTCTAAGCCGTAAGGCATGGCACACTGAACTATCGAGTAGTCATCAGCTTTGCTCTGCCACACGTTCATAACATCTGGTGTTGCTCCAGCAGCAGGCCTGGCACCCAGCGGTGCTTCCAGGACGTAATTCTTCTGTGCAGCAATGAGGATAAACCTCAGATCACGGATCCAATCCGCATCATTGCTACTAACATCTTTCAATACAATTTTCTCTAGGAACATATCAAAGTAAACACAGGGAAGCAACAACGCGAGCTATTGATCTACAACATGATTTACAAAATACTTCCAGGACTAAGTTCATGATAAATTTAAGTTCAATTAATCATATTACTTAAGAACTCCCACTTAGATAGACATCCCTCTAATCCTCTAAGTGATCACGTGATCCAAATCAACTAAACCATGTCCGATCATCACGTGAGATGGAGTAGTTTCAATGGTGAACATCACTATGTTGATCATATCTACTATATGATTCACGCTCGACCTTTCGGTCTCCGTGTTCCGAGGCCATATCTGTATATGCTTGGCTCGTCAAGTATAACCTGAGTATTCCGCGTGTGCAACTGTTTTGCACCCGTTGTATTTGAACGTAGAGCCTATCACACCCGATCATCACGTGGTGTATCAGCACGAAGAACTTTCGCAACGGTGCATACTCAGGGAGAACATTTCTTGATAATTTAGTGAGAGATCATCTTATAATGCTACCGTCAATAAAAGCAAGATAAGATGCATAACAAGATAAACATCACATGCAATCAATATAAGTGATATGATATGGCCATCATCATCTTGTGCTTGTGATCTCCATCTCCGAAGCACCGTCATGATCACCATCGTCACCGGCGCGACACCTTGATCTCCATAGTATCGTTGTCGTCTCGCCAATCTTATGCTTCCCCGACTATCACTACCGCTTAGTAATAAAGTAAAGCATTACATCGTGATTGCATTGCATACAATAAAGCGACAACTATATGGCTCCTGCCAGTTGTCGATAACTTGGTTACAAAACATGATCATCTCATACAATAAAATTTAGCATCATGCCTTGACCATATCACATCACAACATGCCCTGCAAAAACAAGTTAGACGTCCTCTACTTTGTTGTTGCAAGTTTTACGTGGCTACTACGGGCTTTAAGTAAGAACCAATCTCACCTACGCATCAAAACCACAACGATAGTTTGTCAAATAGACTCCGTTTTAACCTTCTCAAGGACCGGGCGTAGCCACACTCGGTTCAACTAAAGTTGGAGAGACAGTCGCCCGCAAGACATCTATGTGCAAAGCACGTCGAGGGAACCGGTCTCGCGTAAGCGTACGCGTAAGGTTGGTCTGGGTCGTCTCGTCCAACAATACCGCCGAACCAAAGTATGACATGCTAGTAGGCAGTATGACTTATATCGTCCACAATTCACTTGTGTTCTACTCGTGCACATAACATCAAACCATAAAACCTAGGCTCGGATGCCACTGTTGGGGAACGTAGTAATTTCAAAAAAATTCCTACGCACACGCAAGATCATGGTGATGCATAGTAACGAGAGGGGAGAGTGTTGTCTACGTACCAACGCAGACCGACTGCGGAAGCGATCACACAACGTAGAGGAAGTAGTCGTACGTCTTCCCGATCCGACCGATCCAAGCACCGTTACTCCGGCACCTCCGAGTTCTTAGCACACGTTCAGCTCGATGACGATCCTCGGGCTCCGATCCAGCAAAGCGTCGAGGAAGAGTTCCGTCAGCACGACGGCGTGGTGACTATCTTGATGTACTACCGACGCAGGGCTTCGCCTAAGCACTGCAACAATATGATCGAGGTGGAATTTGGTGGCAGGGGGCACCGCACACGGCTAAGGAACGATCACAAAGGATCAACTTGTGTGTCATGGGGTGCCCCCTGCCTCCGTATATAAAGGAGAAAGGGGGAGGGGCCGGCTGGCCTAGGAGGAGGCGCGCAAAGGGGAGTCCTACTCCCACCGGGAGTAGGACTCCCTCCTTCCTTGTTGGAGTAGGACAAGGGGAAAGAGGGGGAGAGGAATAAGGAAAAGGGGGCTGCGCCCCTTGTCCAATTCGGACCAGAGGGGGGGCGCAGGCCTCCTTCCTTTTGGCCACTCTCCTCTATTCCCGTATGGCCCAATAAGGCCCATATACTCCCCGGCGAATTCCGGTAACTCTCCGGTACTCCGAAAAATACCCGAATCACTCGGAACCGTTCCGAAGTCCGAATATAGTCGTCCAATATATCGATCTTTATGTCTCGACCATTTCGAGACTCCTCGTCATGTCCCCGATCTCATCCGGGACTCCGAACTCCTTCGGTACATCAAAACTCATAAACTCATAATATAACTGTCATCGAAACCTTAAGCGTGCGGACCCTACGGTTCGAGAACAATGTAGACATGACCGAGACACGTCTCCGGTCAATAACCAATAGCGAGACCTGGATGCCCATATTGGCTCCTACATATTCTACGAAGATCTTTATCGGTCAGACCGCATAACAACATACGTTGTTCCCTTTGTCATCGGTATGTTACTTGGCCGAGATTCGATCGTCGGTATCCAATACCTAGTTCAATCTCGTTACCGGCAAGTCTCTTTACTCGTTCTGTAATACAACATCCCGCAACTAACTCATTAGTTGCAATGCTTGCAAGGCTTTAAGTGATGTGCATTACCGAGAGGGCCCAGAGATACCTCTCCGACAATAGGAGTGACAAATCCTAATCTCGAAATACGCCAACCCAACATCTACCTTTGGAGACACCTGTAGTACTCCTTTATAATCACCCAGTTACGTTGTGACGTTTGGTAGCACCCAAAGTGTTCCTCCGGTAAACGGGAGTTGCATAATCTCATAGTCATAGGAACATGTATGAGTCATGAAGAATAGCAACAGCAACATACTAAACGATCGGGTGCTAAGCTAATGGAATGGGTCATGTCAATCAGATCATTCAACTAATGATGTGACCTCATTAATCAAATAACAACTCTTTTGTCCATGGTTAGGAAACATAACCATCTTTGATTAACGAGCTAGTCTAGTAGAGGCATACTAGTGACACTCTGTTTGTCTATGTATTCACACATGTATTATGTTTCCGGTTAATACAATTCTAGCATGAATAATAAACATTTATCATGATATAAGGAAATAAATAATAACTTTATTATTGTCTCTAGGGCATATTTCCTTCACTATTTCCTCACATTCGTTGACATCTAAGCATAAAGAGTCATGGGGTCGCACTACTAGGAAAAGGCCTACTAATGGCGCACCAATTTTGCCTACTAATGGCGCATCACTGGTGCGCCATTACTAGCACGCCACTAGTATTTTTGAATTTTGAAGGCGGGAAAATAGTAGTGGTGCACCGTCTAACCCCCACCGTGCGCCATTGCTATTTTTGAATTTGGATCTGGATTGTGATTTTTTTGCCTATTTTTTACTAGTTTTTTTGCTTGTTTTTTGGCACGATATTATTTCAAATTTTGTTCCCGTTTTTGTATCTTGTACGTTCTTTTGCCATGTTCTTTTGCCGGAGAGGAGGAGGAGGTCACCGGAGAGGCGCTCGCCTACATGGCCGGAGAGGAGGAGGAGGTCGTCGGAGAGGAGTTCACCAAAGCATCAGAGAGGAGGAAGGAGAAACCATGAGGGAATGGGAGGAGGAGCTCACCGGAGAGGAGGGAGGAGAAACCGTGAGGAGAGGGGAGGGGAGGAGAGGAGGGAGGAGGAGGTTCCTGAAGAGGAGGAGGTCACCGGAGAGGAGGAGGAGGTCGCCGGAGAGGTCGCCAACCCAACATCTACCTTTGGAGACACCTGTAGTACTCCTTTATAATCACCCAGTTACGTTGTGACGTTTGGTAGCACCCAAAGTGTTCCTCCGGTAAACGGGAGTTGCATAATCTCATAGTCATAGGAACATGTATGAGTCATGAAGAATAGCAACAGCAACATACTAAATGATCGGGTGCTAAGCTAATGGAATGGGTCATGTCAATCAGATCATTCAACTAATGATGTGACCTCGTTAATCAAATAACAACTCTTTTGTCCATGGTTAGGAAACATAACCATCTTTGATTAACGAGCTAGTCAAGTAGAGGCATACTAGTGACACTCTGTTTGTCTATGTATTCACACATGTATTATGTTTCCGGTTAATACAATTTTAGCATGAATAATAAACATTTATCATGATATAAGGAAATAAATAATAACTTTATTATTGCCTCTAGGGCATATTTCCTTCAGCATCTTCTTTGTGATACTAAATGCACGAGGTTTCCTCCCTTTTACTATTTCACCTTTGCTAGATGTCAGTAGCCTGCCTGGATTTCAATTCAGGGTCAGTCGAACCGCAATTAAAAGAAGCAGCACCCGCTTAGGCGCGCAGAGCACCTAGTCCGCATGTTCCGTGGGGAAGCAGCGCATCAGTGTCTATCATAGGGATGTGGGCGCAGGAGCTACTTGCGCCCGATCTAGAGGTCGGTGGGGCTTGAATGGATGGCCGGGGGTGGTGCCAAGCACGGCGGTCTGGTGAGGTCGAGGGGAGGGCGCAGGCAGGGGAGGAATACTGGGCCGGTGGTCGCTAGCGTTTCGAGGAAGATCGTCAACACTGACTCGCTGGAGGTAGATGAAGGCGATCTGCCCGTTCTTTGTACATCGGACGGTGTAGAAAAAATGGACTGACCTATTTGCTTTCAGTCGACTGTTATTTTCATAGAATCCTGTAGTAATTTAGTGTGCCATGCATGTTGTAGAGCTATCATATGTCTCCCGTCATTTATTTCTCACCGACCTGCTATCTGCTACCTTTACACTGTACTAATTGTGTACACACTTCACCCATACTGTCGGATTTCGGGTTCCGGCAGACCCTTAAGGTTCGAACACTGGGGTGCACGCGGAAATCTCACCTTCAACCTCTCCATCTCGATGGGATATAAACTAATAAAAGAATTGCATGAAAGACACAAGATTTATACTGGTTCGGGCCACCGATGTGGTGTAATACCCTACTCCAGTGTGTGGTGGGTGGATTGCCTCCTGGGGCTGGTGTGGACGAACAATACAAGGAAGAACAGCCTCCCGAGGGTCTGTTCTTGGCTGTGGTGATGAACTGCTATGAAGAGTTTAGTCACCCTCTCTCTCTCTCTCTCTCTCTCTCAGATCCCGGACCAAACGACCAGGAATCGAACCCCTTGCTATGTGGGTGGCTAGTCCTATTTATAGAGGCCCTGGTCCTCTCCCCAAATATTGAGCGGGAAGGGATCCAACAATGGCGGGCTAATTTGAAGGGGGACAACGAGTACATCTATCCTGACAAAAGCAGTCTTCGCCTGCCAAAGGCTCTGGTGATGACGCCGTGCTGGGCTCCATGGTGACCTCCGTCTCGTAGTCCTCCTGGTCCTGGTCTCGTTGCACCGAAGTGGCAACCTTTGCCTGATGCCTCGGTACTCCGCTGATACGCTTGCTCCCTTTGCACCAAAGAGGAAAGAGGGGCGCTGCGCGCGCTGGCACCCGCCTGGTGCCCCGTGTCGTCATGGCTTGCGTCATGGGCACCTCGCGAGGTACCCCGCCTTGAACTCTCCGCCTCCTCGCGAGCCAGCCTGACGAGGCTGTGCCTAAGGATGCGCCGTGTCGTCCGCCTCGCGAGGCTTGACCCCTCGCGAGGGTCTTGAGCCTCGTGTTGATGAAGATGGGCCGCTCTGGGCCCCCGCTTGAGCCACGCCGCAGGCCGCAGGCAGGCAAGTCTGGGGACCCCCGTTCCCAGAACGCCGACAGTAGCCCCCGGGCTCAAGGAGCGCATGGACTTGGCCGTGCCGAGAGGCGAAAGGGCAAGGGCAAAGCGCCGCGGGCCCTAACAGCCTGCGGCCTTGGACGCCGCGTGGCGGTTGATTGGACGTGGGCAGCACCGTTCCCCCACGCTTCCTTATTGTGCGCCCTGCTAGGTGGACTGTTAGTTGTACACAGCCGTCCCCTTTCCTGTTGCTTGGGTGTCCTCTGTTCTTCCTTCTTTCGAGTGCCTCCCCCTGCCTTCAATCCAATCTCGAATCCCCCCCTCCTTCCCATCGCCATGCCTCCGATGGGGAAGGAGAGAGCAGAGAAATCCATGCCTTCGTCTTGTGCACCGCCAGCGGTGGCCCCCCTCGTCGGCCGGTCGACTGTGCTCAACCAAGAGTGCCTAGGCAGGGACAGCTTGGCCCTGGCCACCGTCTTCAACGAGTGCGGGAGGACGACTGCCTGGCCCGCGTCCCACTTCTCCATTGACAGGACAGCCACTGAGGTCCCATGTTTTACCGATGCCTTGTGGGCGGGTCTGGTTCCCCCTTTCTCCGATTTCTTCAATGTCGTGCTTTCGCATTATCAGATCCACTTAATGCATCTAAGCCCTGAGTCCATCACCCTCCTTTCGGTCTTTGCCTTTGTTTGCGAAGCCATGGTGGGCATCCCTCCTTCGGTCGCCCTGCTGTGCTACTTCTTCTCGCTGCGACTTGTCGATCCTTCCCAGCGCTGGGCATGCGCGAGCTTCGCTGCCGAGCCTGTGTCTGAGGCGTCTGGAATTGACTTCCAACTCCACTAGCTCGCGGTCGGGTTCCGCGAGCGATGGTTGTATGTGGACGCAGGGGTGCCCAGCCCCCTATTATCGGAGCCGACCTCGCCTGCCGTCCCCAATTCTGGTTGGGGCCAGGAGACGCTGAAGAGCCCTCTGCTTGTGTCCGTCTGGCCCCGCTTCGCGCTCCTAAGGAAACTCGGCGTGACAGCGCCCAAACTGGTGAAGGAGTTTCTGTTGTGCCGCGTCGCTCCCCTGCAGCGGCACTCTCACCGAATGTGGGCCTTCCGGGGGCGCGAGGACGACATGAGGCTCCAGGAAGAAGACCTGGCTCCCACGGCGCTGAAGTCGACGCTCCTGACTTTAGCCGGGGACCCCAATCCTGGCAACATCCGGCAAGGCGGTGCCTTGCTATATCTCTGTTAGAGCAAGGCTGACTTCGTGAAGCAGATGCCCTCCTTCGATGAGTGGGGGCTGCGCCCCGCCGGTCTCCAAGGGCCTCGCGAGAACCCTGTAGTGGTGACTCCCCTCCCAATCGGCCAAGGTGACTCCTCCTCAAGCGGCGGAGAAGAGAGGTAGGAGGCGCCTGAGGCCGAGGAGGCTCCGGAGGAGGGGGCAGCGTTGTGTGCCGCTCGTGAGGGGACGGCTCCGGACGAGGGTGCGGCGCCCGAGGCTGTTCGCGCGGGGGCAGCTCCGGAGGATGGTGCAGTGCCCGATGCCGCTCGTGAGGAGACAACTCCTGAGGCCCGCACTGCTACGGCTGAAGGTGGTAGGCAGCCGCTCCCAGCGCCCGGGGCTGGGGCCTTGGAGGCCCTGGTCCTGGCTTTTGACGAGGTGATTGGTGGCACGCGCCAGGCGGGCGCTCCAGACGTGGGCCGCCCTGGTGCCTCGTCCTCGCGGCAGGTTGATCCTTGCGCTCTACTCTTGGGCCGCTTCCGCGTGGACTTCGAGGCCCTCCGGAGGAAGAGGGAGCTCTGGGTGTTGACTCCCCTTGTCGCGTGCTGAAGCGCAGGAAGTACTTCGCCACTGACGAGTAAGCCTTTTTCCTCTCTGACTCCCGATCCTCTTGTTGCTTTCGCTGATTCTTGCTCCGCACGCCCCCTTCCAACTGAGATCGCGGGACTCGCCGAGGCACCACCTCCCTCGGCTTCGCCTCCTCCGCCATCCTCAAGTGCTCCAAGCAGCTCTGCCCTCGTGGTGAGGGTGTCTGATGGGGCGGATCGTCCCGAGGTGCGCCGCGGCCCTTCATTCCCCGTGCTTTTCCTTCGTGGGCCTTCTCAGGGGATAGCCAGCCTGTCGGGTACCTCCCGTCTGGTCTTGGGCTGCGATTGGTTGAGGCGCCACCTACGCCCCTCATCTGGAGGCGGCTGGCCCTTGGTCGGGCTTCTGATATGGCGCGTCCGGCCGTTGGGAGGTCGCCAGCCCCCAGCCCCTTGCCCGGAGGGGGAACGATGACCCGCAGCCCCCGGTGCCTGCTTGGGGTGGATGATGACGTGGAAGATGTGCTCGAGCGCGCTCGGGAGCGCCGCTCGCGCCGCCTAGGGTTCCTTCGACGAGCGGCCGACGCGGTGGACCTGCTTGGGGAAGAGCTTGCCGCTGAAGATGCTCGCTTGGAGGCCGAGGGCATGCACCTAGCTGCAGGGAGGCGCGAGCTGGAAGCTGCCGTCGCCCTTGCGTGCCGCCAACGCGACCTTGATGATGAAGAAGCGAAGGCGTCGCTAGAGGCCTCCCAAGTGGCCCGCTCCCGGGCCATCGAGGAGGCCCGGAGAGCTGACGGGTGGCGAGAGGCAGCGGAGGAACGAGCTCGCGAGCTCCTGGCCCGGTGCCACTCGTTGGAGGAGCAAGCGGAGCTGCGCGAGGCAGCCCTTGCGTCGATGGAGGTGGCGTCTGATGACCCAGCTGAGCTTCAGAAGCGCGAGGAAGCATTGGCGCTGGAGGCCGCCAAACGCTCCCGTGAGTACCAGAGGCTGGAGATGAGGGAGCGCCTAGTGACGCAGGCGGAGGACGACGTCGCTGCGCGGGAAGCGCGTGTCCTGGAGGAGGTTTGTCATCGGGTGGCGATGGCGCGCCAAGGCCTCGAGCGTGAGTTCGAGGGGAAGCTGAGGATGATCCGGGTCGAGGCTAAAGGCAGAACCGCAGCCCTGAGGAACCAACGGGACGAGGCGATGCAGCTTGCCGACGTCTCCAGGGCCGCCCTTGAGGCAGCGCAGAAAGAGCTGGCCGCCTCTCAAGTCGAGGTGCTCCGCCTTCGCCAACGGATGGAAGAGGCCGAGGCCGTCGAGCGCCAGAACGCCGACGAAATATGCCAGCGGCGGCTCCTGGAGCACGCGCATGGCCCAATGTTCACCAAGCTCAGGGAGAGGGCCAACTCGGCCTTGGGCAACATCTGCGAGGCATCCGTCGGTGAGCCACACACGATCAACTACGCCGGTAACCTGCAGTTCTTCACCACCGTGGTGGCGGAGCTGGAGGCGCGGTCGGTTAGGGCCGACAGGTTGGTGGAGGAGAGGAGCCGCGCCTTGCTCAAGCGCGCCTTCTCCCGTGTCTTCAACCATCTTCAGAACATGAATCCCCACTTCGACTTCGACGCCGTCATCGCCCCAGTCCCCCAGGCCATCCGGGACGACCTGTCGCGCTGGGTGGAGGATAACGTGGACGCCCTCCTCAGGGCCTTCGCTTCGGACGACAGCGACGTGGTCGTGGGTGCTGACGAGGATGGCGCGGCGAGCGGCCCTGACGCCGCCGGCAGCGACGCGGGCGTCGATGGCGAGCTCGGCGACTCCGGCGAGGGCTCAGGAGGTGCTTCCGGGGATGCATTGGGGGATTGGTCCGACTGAGAGCGTATCGCTCCTGTCTTTTTCACTCTGCATGAATAGAACTCAGGCTTTCGACTTGGTGGTGTGTGAGAGCATTTTGGGAGGGGAAGCCCCTCATGTAAAAACCTGTGTCTATCATATCAGTAGTAACCAAATTGCGCTTGCGCCCGATGGTGGGCTCGCCGTTTACCTTTGTCCCACGCTGGTTCAGAGGCGGCCTGCAGGAGGGCGCGACGCCTTGGGCGCTTTCTAGCTGGGTCCTCAGGATGTGAGGTTGTCGCTGATGAGAAACTCCTCATGCGTTGGCCTTCTCCACGGGCCATGGGCCTTCTTTCGAACGCGATGACTCCACAAGCGCTCGCCTCGCTTCGCAGGCTCCGGGCCTTTCCCTTCGAGCGCGAGAGCTTCACAGGCACTCGCCTTGCTTCACAGGCTCCGGGCCTTTTCCTCGAGTGCGTGAGCTTCACAGGCACTCGCCTTGCTTCACAGGCTCCGGGCCGTTTCCTCAAGCGCGAGAGCTTCACAGGCACTCGCCTTGCTTCACAGGCTCCGGGCCTTTTCCTCGAGCGCGTGAGCTTCACAGGCACTCGCCTTGCTTCACAGGCTCCGGGCCTTTTCCTCGAGCACGAGAGCTTCACAGGCACTCGCCTTGCTTCACAGGCTCCGGGCCTTTTCCTCGAGCGCGAGAGCTTCATAGGCACTCGCCTTGCTTCATAGGCTCTGGGCCTTTTTAAATAGGAAAACCTCCGCAGGCCCCCGAAAAATCCTCCCGAGGGGGAGTAACAGCGGCAGTTTGGGTTGCGCACGAGCCAGGCCTGACCCGACTCGCGAGGGGCTCGCGAGGGGAGGCAGCTGTGACGGAGCGGTAACCAGAACGCGAGAAATGGCTCGAGCGAGAATAAGCACCCCTTCCCCGAACACACGCAAATCTCAAATTCGAATCCAACTTAGATCTAGCGGGGGAAAGCAACAGCCAAAGGGCAAGGCAACAAAAGGCAGACAAAAAGCCGCGTCCGGCACCTAATCTAGTCTTCGATGTCTTCTCACCAGCGCGGAGCTAAGTGCTGTCCACTGGGCGTGGGAGGGAGCCCCAGGGCCTGAAGCCGGCACCCCTGAGACTCCGGGCGTGTACAGCCCCACTCATTATTACGTGAGAGTGTCACGGGGCGGCGAGCTTCACAGGCACTGGGCCTTCTTCACAGGAACTGGCCTTGCTTCATATCGCCAGACGAGGGCCCCGCCTTGCGCCACACTCTAGTGCCATCAGCAACGACCGGAACCCAGGACGCCGCCTGATGGGGTAGAGCGGTCGCCAGCGGTTCCCCCGACGACCGTGGGTCCTCTGCCAGGGGCAGGCCCTGAGGCACCTCCCCAGCAGAGGGCCTACTTCCTGAGAACGCCTTGCTCCGAACGCCGCGGTGGTGATGTCGGATCCCGGCCCCTCCCCTACAGCCCCCTGCACCCTCCTCCCGAGGGGTGAGGGGCTGTAGGAGCGGGGCGGCCGCTCGCTGCGGCGACCTGCACCTCCTGCGATCCACGGTTAGCATATACCTGCCCCTGAAGAGTTAGCGGCGCCCGGTGATCGCTGCCTCCAGCGTGGCCAGGGGGCTCGTCCTGGGGCGCCGGGAAGGGCTCAGCCTCCATCACCTCGTCCCCCCAGCTGGGGCCGAGGAGTGAGCCCTGCCCGTCCTCATGAGGGTGTCCTTGGTCCATCATGCAGGGCACGTACTCTTCCGTCGCCGTCATCCCGTACGCCATGCCGTGGCGCCCCGCATGCCATGCGGCCCCACCTGTCATGCCTGCCACTGGGTGGCAATGCGGCCGCCCTCCGGGGCCGCGGGTCGCGTTGAGTCCTTCTCCTTCGCGGGCCGGGGGCGGGGGCAGCGCCGCCACCGGTCCGGTGCTGACAGCTTCGCTGGCGTCGGAGTAGCCTTGAAGCCCGCGGACGCGCGCGGAGCCCCCGTGCGGGTCGCTCTGGGCTTGAGATGGGAGCTAGGTGGAGAAGGGGTGAGCCCCCGCGGCGGCGAAGCCCAGGAGCTCCGCCACTCGCTCTAGCAGCACGTCGTGGCCGCCCTCCAGCAGCCTGCATCGCAGCAGCTCTCGGGACACCGTGAGCGCGGCCCTCGAATTCGCCTGCTCCCGGCGGGTGTATGGTGTCGTTGTCGCGGCGTGATTGGAGGCCCTTGCCGCCGACCGAGCCTGCCGCGGCATAAGAGTTGCCGAAGTCTGTCCGCGTCGCCCGCGGCCCGCAGCACCCTACGGACCGCGAGCTGACTGGGGCGCAGGGTCGCCTGAGGCGAGCGGTTCCACGCGTTTGGGCCATGCAGCCCACGGGTCGGGGTTGACCTCCTGGTTGCCTGGCATGGCGATGAAGACGCAACGGGGCACGGAGCGGTGGAAGACGAATTCTGGCGCACCCCTACCTGGTGCGCCAAATGTCAGATTTCTGGTTCCGACAGACCCTTAATGTTCAAACACTGTGGTGCGCGCGAAAATCTCACCTTCAACCTCTCCGTCTCGATGGGATCTAAACTACTAAAAGAACTACACGAAAGACACAAGATTTATACTGGTTCGGGCCACCAATGTGGTGTAATACCCTACTCCAGTGTGTGGTGGGTGGATTGCCTCCTGGGTTGGTGTGGACGAACAATACAAGGAAGAATAGCCTTGCGAGGGTCTGTTCTTGGCTGTGGTGATGAACTGCTATGAAGAGTTCAGTTACCCTCTCTCACTCTCTCTCTCTCTCTCTCTCAGATCCCGGACCGAACGACCAGGAATCGAACCCCTTGCTATGTGGGTGGCTAGTCCTATTTATAGAGGCCCTGGTCCTCTCCCCAAATATTGAGCGGGAAGGGATCCAACAATGGCGGGCTAATTTGAAGGGGAACAATGAGTACATCTATCCCGACAAAAGCAGTCTTCGCCTGCCAAAGGCTCTGGTGATGACGCCGCGCTGGGCTCCATGGTGACCTCCGTCTCGTAGTCCTCCTGGTCCTGGTCTCATTGCACCGAAGTGGCAACCTTTGCCTGATGCCTCGGTACTCCGCTGATACGCTTGCTCCCTTTGCACCAAATAGGAAAGAGGGACGCTGCGCGTGCTAGCACCCGCCTGGTGCCCCGTGTCGTCATGGCTTGCGTCATGGGCACCTTGCGAGGTACCCCGCCTTGAACTCTCCGCCTCCTCGTGAGCCAGCCTGACGAGGCTGTGCCTGAAGATGCACCGTGTCGTCCGCCTCGCGAGGCTTGGCCCCTCGCGAGGGTCTTGAGCCTCGTGTTGATGAAGATGGGCCGCGCTGGGCCCTCGCTTGAGCCACGCCGCAGGCCGCAGGCAGGCAAGTCTAGGGACCCCCGTTCCCAGAACACCGACACATACTCACACTATTGTTTATTATGCATGGGTATTTCAGACGCTGACGAAGTGTTGATGAATGCAGAAAAGAAAAGACAGAAGTCGCTCTAGTGTAATTCGAAGATAAGCACTAAGCGTTCCAGCGCTCTAATGGGTGCAGTGTCAGCAGTTGGAGACAGTAAACGTAGCTCTGCAGTTGATGATCTCAATTGCCACACACAACCATCCCAGGTGCTTGCTTTAACTTCGCGCTGTCAAATGTGGTTGCATGTTGCATATGGTGTCTAGCTTGTATTGCTTCCAATTTGGTTAAATTGCATCTGCTTACTTTACACATTATACCTTTGATAATGACATGCCTTCCTGTTTTTGATACATACTACATATGTCTATTAACCATGTTCGTACATCAAACTAATGCTCTTTTGTATCCCTTGTCAATCACTTATGATGAGACAGTCACCCGGGTGAGTTTCTGTGAGATGCCATACTCGTTTAAAGAGTGCAGTGTCATCCTCCCCACATGATTCTCAAGAAACAGCAAGGCTAAATGAAGATAGTCAACGTAGCTCTCTAGTTGATCACCGCAATTCCCCCACACCACCATCGCATGTGCTTGCTCTTACTTGGCAGTGTGATATGTAGTGTTCGTCGTACATGAAAGTAGTGTTCGTCAGTATCATGCATCAATGAGTTATGAAGAGCAAATTTTATTCCTTTTTCTTGTGGGTTTGACTTGACAAGGCAAAATCAAGAAAGAGGAAGGAAAAGAGTAAGGAAGGCGATGATGGTGGTCCTCTGCAGCAACGTAAACGGAGCATCTGTACTGATTCTCCTTGTACTGATAGTGCATTACAAGGTCCAAGTCTCCGCTCCCCTACTCCACCATCCAAGGTGCTTGCTCTAACTTGGCAGTGTGATATCTAGTTTCATGTTGCATATGGTGTCTAGCTCGTATTGCTCCTAATTAGTGTAAACTGCATCTTCTTAGCTTACACATGATACATGTGAATATGACACACTTTCCTATTTTGGGTACATACTATATCTTATGATAAGGCACCTTTAAGTCGCCACTGTGATATTGGTTGTGTCTTGCATATGATTTCTAGCATGTACTGCTTCTAATTTGTTGAACACCATATAGTTTGAACTTGGCAGAGTGATATTGGTTGCATCTTTCATATGGTGTCTAGCTTGTAGTGCTTCTAATTTGTTGAAATGCCTTCTGCTTAGTTACCACATCATAGGTGTAAATATGTCACAACATTCTGTTTTTCATACATATTCCATCCTCGCATCATGTGTTTGCCTTTCATCCGAGTAGTGTTTGTCAGTATCATGCACGAATGAGTTCTGAAGAGCAAATTTTATTCCTTTTTCTTGTCGGTTTGACTTCACAATGCAAAATCATTACAGCTGAAGGAAATTAGTTCGGCAGTGGATGGTGGTGGTCCTTCGGAGCAACTCAAACAGGGGGTCTCTACAGATTCTACTCTGCCATCCTCCCAACAAGATTCGCAAGACAACACAAGGCTGGACAGTCAACGTAGTAGTGTAGATGATGAGCACATCTCCCCTACTCCACCATCATAGGTGCTTGCTCTAACTTGACACTATTATATGTGGTTGCATGTTGTGTATGATTTCTAGCTTGTATTGCTTCTAACTTGAATTGCATCTGCTTACTTTACACATAATGCATGTGAATATGACATGTGTTCCTGTTTCTAGAACATACATGTACATGACGAGCACATCTCCCCTACTCCACCATCACAGGTGCTTGCTCTTACTTGGAACTGTTATACGTGATTGCGTTTTCCGTATGATGTCTAGTTTGTATTTCTTCTGATTATGTTGAATTGCATCTACATAGCTTACAACTTATACCTGCAACGATCACTTACCCATAAGACACATTTAACTTGGGACTGTGATGTAGGTTGCATCTTGCATTGTCTTCTAGCTTGTACTACTTCTAATTTCTTGAAATGGCACTTATGACGAGACACTTTTTACCTAATAGAGCAATATTGGTTGCATGTTCATATGGTGCCTAGCTGTCATTTCTTCTAATTTTGTTGAAATGCCTTCCGCTTACTGTTTTTTCATACATATTCCATCCTCCTATCGTACGTGTGAATATGAAACGCTATCTTTTTTTGTATATATTCCATCCTCCTATCCTGCACTTGCCTTAAATCAAAGTAGTGTTCGTCTGTATCATGCATCAACCAGTTATGCAGAGCTAATTTTATTCATCTTCCTGTGGTTTTGACTTCATAAGGCAATATCAGAAAATAGGAAGGAAAATTGTAAGTTAGGGGATGTTGGTGGTCCTCCGCACTGACGCAAACAGAGACTCTCTAGATTTGCCACTGCTACTGCTAATGAAGTTGAAGACCCAAGTCTACATGATGAGTTCTTCTCCCGTACTCCACCATCGCAGGTGCTTGCTCTAAGTTGACAGTGGGATAATTGGTTTCATGTTGCATATTTTGTCTAGCCTGTATTTCTTCTATTTTGATTAAATTGCACCTGCTGAGTTTATATGTTATACATGTGCATATGACAGGGCTTTCTGTGTCTGGAATACACTGCATCTATCTATCATACCATGTTCTTACATCAAAGTACTGCCGTTGTGTATCCCGCATCAGTCACTCATGATTGGACGCTTTTAACATGGTAGTTTGATAGTGGTTGCATCTTGCATTGATTTCCACATTGTACTGCTTCCAATTTTTCAAATTGCCACTTATGACAAGACACTTTTAACTTGGCAGAGTAATATTGCTTGCATCTTTCATATGGTGTCTAGCTTGCATTACTTCTATTTTCTTGAAAATCCTTCTCCTTAGTTTGCACATCGTAGCTGTGAATATGTCATGCCGTCTTGTTTTTCTTACATATTCCATCCTCATACGATTGTCTTACATCAAAGTATTGCTTGTCTGTATCATGCATCAATGAGTTCTGAAGAGTGATTTTATTCTTTTGTGTTGTGGGTACAGCTTGACATGGCAAAGTCAAAAAAGAGCAAGGAAAATAATATAGTAGGGATTGCTGTTACTCGTCGGGTGAAACAGAAAAGGTTCTACCACCGAGATTCTCCTGGTACTTGACGGATTAACAAAATCTAAAGGAGGAAGAATGGAGATCCATTTTGAGGCAGGTTTAAAAAGGCCATGTGATGCTACAGAGTCAGCCAAGTTAGTATTAGAGGCAGCCGTTGCCATTAGGTGTCATGCACGTATCCTCCCAACGTGGATCCAGTACAGGAATGAGATAGACAATACCCAGTTTAACACCTTCCTTGACCATTTATCCGTAAGTAATGTTATTCATCGCAATTAGTAATATTGTCTTCCTCTGTCCCATACTTTCTAGCTTCCTCCTAATAAGACTCACATTATTTTTTTCAATAGATGAGGTTCAAGTTGGATCCGAAAGATGATGCAACTAGACAAGCATGCACTCATGTTTTTCAGTCTGCTCTGCGACAGTATCGGTACCACCTTAGAAAATCTCACTTTAAAGGCAAGGCTAACAATGAAATCGCCCAAACATCTCCAGTGGAATATATTACAGATGAAGACTGGACAGCCCTCGTTAAACACTGGTCTGATCCAAAGTATCAGGTAGGCTATATGTATTTGATCAGACCACATATTGAACTTGTATTTATGTATGTGCCTTACAAGTGTATCTTCTTCTAGGCTAACTGTTTGAAGAACAAAACCAACCATTCTAAAGTGAAATTCGAACAGACCACAGGATCTCGTAGCTATATTACACACTGTGAGGCTCTTGTAAATAGCTGCTACTTCCTTCTTTTTTTGTGCCATATTATCGTATCTATATTGACTTGTTCCAAATACAGAGGAAATCCCGTGCGGACCAAAAAGAACATGAACCAAATGCAGTGCAAATCTTCAAGGATTGCCACACCAGCAAGATGAAGGGCATGAGCACACCAGTTCAAGCCGCTGTTGTAAGTCCTTACTCCTCCTTCCTTGAACTGATTGGTACTGTGATGTGTTCATTTAACTACTTGGTTTGCAGCCAATGTCAGTTACTCTGTTCACTTTTATTCACAGTTGTCTTAACGTATCATTTCACCTTACATGGTATAAAAGAGATGAAGGATATTCTTTTGGTCTTGATCTATAATCTAGTTGTTATGTTCACATGCGCACACAATGATAAAATAGCCTGTTTGTTTTATATCTGTTTGCCCATGATATGAATGATGTCATACTATGTTCATCCTACTTTAAACCATGTCTCTTTATGCTTAGATGTCAACGAATGTGAGGAAATAGTGAAGGAAATATGCCCTAGAGGCAATAATAAAGTTATTATTTATTTCCTTATATCATGATAAATGTTTATTATTCATGCTAGAATTGTATTAACCGGAAACATAATACATGTGTGAATACATAGACAAACAGAGTGTCACTAGTATGCCTCTACTAGACTAGCTCGTTAATCAAAGATGGTTATGTTTCCTAACCATGAACAAAGAGTTGTTATTTGATTAACGAGGTCACGTCATTAGTTGAATGATCTGATTGACATGACCCATTCCATTAGCTTAGCACCCGATCGTTTAGTATGTTGCTATTGCTTTTCTTCATGACTTATACATGTTCCTATGACTATGAGATTATGCAACTCCCGTTTGCCGGAGGAACACTTTGGGTACTACCAAACGTCACAACGTAATAGGGTGATTATAAAGGAGTACTACAGGTGGCTCCAAAGGTAGATGTTGGGTTGGCGTATTTCGAGATTAGGATTTGTCACTCCGATTGTCGGAGAGGTATCTCTGGGCCCTCTCTGTAATGCACATCACTTAAGCCTTGCAAGCATTCCAACTAATGAGTTAGTTGCGGGATGATGTATTACGGAACGAGCAAAGAGACTTGCTGGTAACGAGATTGAACTAGGTATTGGATACCGACGATCGAATCTCGGGCAAGTAACATACCGATGACAAAGGGAACAACGTATGTTGTTATGCGGTCTGACCGATAAAAGATCTTCGTAGAATATGTAGGAGCCATTATGGGCCTCTAGGTCCCGCTATTGGTTATTGACCGGAGACGTGTCTCGGTCATGTCTACATTGTTCTCGAACCGTAGGGTCCGCACGCTTAACGTTACGATGACAGTTATTATGAGTTTATGCATTTTGATGTACCGAAGGTTGTTCGGAGTCCCGGATGTGATCACGGACATGACGAGGAGTCTCGAAATGATCGAGACGTAAAGATTGATATATTGGAAGCCTATGTTTGGACATCGGAAGCGTTCCGGGTGAAATCGGGATTTTACCGGATTACCGGGAGGGTTACCGGAACCCCCCGGGAGCCAAATGGGCCTACATGGGCCATTGTGGAAAGGTGAAAGGGGCTGCCAAGGAGGGCTGCGCGCCTCCCCCCCTCCCCTAGTCCTATTAGGACTAGGAGAGGTGGCCGGCCACCTCTCTCTCTTTCCTTCTCTCTTTTTCCCAAGGATTCCTAGTTGGAATAGGATTGGGGGGGGGGAGTCCTACTCCCGGTGGGAGTAGGACTCCTCCTGCGCCTCCCTCCTTTGGCCGGCCAGCCTCCCCCCCTTCATCCTTTATATACGGGGGCAGGGGACACCCCAAGACACACAAGTTGATCCTAGAGATCGTTCCTTAGCCGTGTGCGGTGCCCCCTGCCACCAAATTCCACCTCGATCATACCGTTGCAGTGCTTAGGCGAAGCCCTGCGTCGGTAGTACATCAAGATCGTCACCACCCCGTCGTGCTGACGGAACTCTTCCTCAACGCTTTGCTGGATCGGAGCCCGAGGAACGTCATTGAGCTGAACGTGTGCTAAGAACTCGGAGGTGCCGGAGTAACGGTGCTTGGATCGGTCGGATCGGGAAGAAGACGTACGACTACTTCCACTATGTTGTGTCAACGCTTCCGTTGCGATCTACAAGGGTACGTAGATCAGACTCTCCCCCTCATTGCTATGCATCACCATGATCTTGCGTGTGCGTAGGAAAATTTTAAAATTACTACGTCCCCAACAGTGGCATGCGAGCCTAGGTTTTTTTATGGTTTGATGTTATTTGCACGAGTAGAACACAAGTGAGTTGTGGGAGATACAAGTCATACTGCCTACCAGCATGTCATACTCTGGTTCGGCGGTATTGTTGGACGAGACGATCCAGACCAACCTTACGCATACTCTTACGCGAGACCGGTTCCCTCGACGTGCTTTGCACATAGATGGCTTGCGGAAGACTGTCTCTCCAACTTTAGTTGAACCAAGTGTGGCTACGCCCGGTCCTTGAGAAGGTTAAAACGGAGTCTATTTGATGAACTATCATTGTGGTTTTGATGCGTAGGTGAGATGAGTTCTTACTTAAGCCCGTAGCAGCCACGTAAAACTTGCAACAACAAAGTAGAGGACGTCTAACTTGTTTTTGCAGGGCATGTTGTGATGTGATATGGTCAAGGCATGATGCTGATTTTATTGTATGAGATGATCATGTTTTGTAACCGAGTTATCGACAACTGGTAGGAGCCATATGGTTGTCACTTTATTGTATGCAATGCAATCGCGATGTAATGCTTTACTTTATTACTAAGCGGTAGTGATAGTCGTGGAAGCATAAGATTGGCGAGACGACAACGATGCTACGATGGAGATCAAGGTGTCGCGCCAGTGACGATGGTGATCATGACGGTGCTTCGGAGATGGAGATCACAAAGCACAAGATGATGATGGCCATATCATATCACTTATATTGATTGCATGTGATGTTTATCCTTTTATGCATCTTATCTTGCTTTGATTGACGGTAGCATTATAAGATGATCTCTCACTAAATTATCAAGAAGTGTTCTCCCTGAGTATGCACCGTTGCCAAAGTTCGTCGTGCCCAGACACCACGTGATGATCGGGTGTGATAAGCTCTACGTCCATCTACAACGGGTGCAAGCCAGTTTTTCACATGCAGAATACTCAGGTTAAACTTGACGAGCCTAGCATATGCAGATATGGCCTCGGAACACGGAGACCAAAAGGTCGAGCGTGAATCATATAGTAGATATGATCAACATAACGATGTTCACCATTGAAAACTACTCCATCTCACGTGATGATCGGTTATGGTTTAGTTGATTTGGATCACGTGATCACTTAGAGGATTAGAGGGATATCTATCTAAGTGGGAGTTCTTAAGTAATATGATTAATTGAACTTAAATTTATCATGAACTTAGTCCTGGTAGTATTTTGCAAATTATGTTGTAGATCAATAGCTCGCGTTGTTGCTTCCCTGTGTTTATGTTGATATGTTCCTAGAGAAAATTGTGTTGAAAGATGTTAGTAGCAATGATGTGGATTGGATCCGTGGTCTGAGGTTTATCCTCATTGCTGCACAGAAAAATTATGTCCTTGATGCACCACTAGGTGACAGACCTATTGCAGGAGCAGATGCAGACGTTATGAACGTTTGGCTAGCTCAATATGATGACTACTTGATAGTTTAGTGCACCATGCTTAAAGGCTTAGAATCGGGACTTCAAAGATGTTTTGAACGTCATGGACCATATGAGATGTTCCAGGAGTTGAAGTTAATATTTCAAGCAAATACCCGAGTTGAGAGATATGAAGTCTCCAACAAGTTCTATAGCTAAAAGGATGGAGGAGAATCGCTCAACTAGTGAGCATGTGCTCAGATTGTCTGGGTACTACAATCGCTTGAATCAAGTGGGAGTTAATCTTCCAGATAAGATAGTGATTGACAGAATTCTCTAGTCACCATCACCAAGTTAGTAGAACTTCGTGATGAACTATAATATGCAAGGGATAACGGAAACAACTCCCAAGCTCTTCGTGATGCTGAAATCAACGAAGGTAGAAATCAAGAAAAGCATCAAGTATTGATGGTTGACAAGATCACTAGTTTCAAGAAAAGGGCAAAGGGAAGAAGGGGAACTTCAAGGAGAACGGCAAGCAAGTTGCTACTCAAGTGAAGAAGTCCAAGTCTGATTCTAAGCCTGAGACTAAGTGCTTCTACTGCAAAGGGACTGGTCACTGGAAGCGGAAATTCCCCAAGTGATTGGCGGATAAGAAGGATGGCAAAGTGAACATAAGTATATTTTATATACATGTTATTGATGTGTACTTTACTAGTGTTTATAGAAAACCCTTAGTATTTCATACTAGTTCAGTTGCTAAGTTTAGTAACTCGAAATGGGAGCTGTAGAATAAACAGAGACTAGTTAAGGGTGAAGTGACGATGTGTGTTGGAAGTGGTTCCAAGATTGATATGATCATCATCGCACACTCCCTATACTTTCGGGATTAGTGTTGAACCTAAATAAGTGTTATTTGGTGTTTGCGTTGAGCATGAATATGATTTGATCAAGTTTTATTGTAATACGGTTATTCATTTAAGTAAAAGAATAAATTGTTGTTCTGTTTACATGAATAAAACCTTATATGGTTACACACCCAATGAAAATAGTTTATTGGATCTCGATCTTAATAATACACATATTCATAATATTGAAACCAAAAGATGCAAAGTTAATAATGATAGTGCAACTTATTTGTAGCACTGTCGTTTAGGTCATATTGGTGTAAAGCGCATGAAAAACTCCATGCTGATGGGCTTTCGGAATCACTTGATTATGAATCACTTGATGCTTGCGAACCATGCCTTTTGGGCAAGATGACTAAAACGCCGTTCTTCGGAACAATGGAGCGAGCAATAGATTTGTTTGAAATCATACATACTGATGTATGTGGTCTGATGAATATTGAGGCTCACGACAGGTATCATTATTTTCTGATCTTCACAGATGATTTGAGCAGATATGAGTATATCTACTTGATGAAACATAAGTCTGAAACATTTGAAAAGTTCAAAGAATTTTCAGAGTGAAGTGAAAAATCATCATGACAAGAAAATAAAAGTTTCTACGATATGATCGTAGAGGTAAAATATTTGAGTTACGAGTTTGGTCTTCAGTTAAAACAATGTGAAATAGTTTCACTACTCACGCCACCTGGAACACCACAGCATAATGGTGTGTCCGAATGTCATAACCGTACTTTATTGGATATAGTGCAATCTATGATGTATCTTACCGATCTACCACTATCGTTTTGGGGTCATGCATTAGAGACAGCTGCATTCACGTTAAAAAGGGGCACCATCTATATCTGTCGAGACGACGCCTTATGAACTATGGTTTGGCAAGAAACCAAAGTTGTCGTTTCTTAAAGTTTGGGGTTGCGATGCTTATATGAAAAAGTTTCATCCTGATAAGCTCAAAACTCAAATCGGAGAAGTGCATCTTCATAGGATATCCAAAGGAAACTATTGGATACACCTTCTATCACAGATCCGAAGGCAAGACTTTTGTTGCTAAATTCGGAAACTTTCTGGAGAAGGAGTTTCTCTTGAAAGAAGTGAGTGGGAGGAAAGTAGAACTTGACGAGGTAACTGTACCTGCTCCCTTATTGGAAAGTAGTACATCATAGAAAAATGTTTCTGTGACACCTACACCAGTTAGTGAGGAAGCTAATGATGATGATCATGAAACTTCAGAACAAAACACTGCTAAACCTCATAGATCAACCAGAGTAAGATCCATGCCAGAGTGGTACGGTAATCCTGTTCTGGAAATCATGCTACTAGATCATGATGATCCTACGAACTATGAAGAAGCGATGGTGAGCCCAGATTCCGCAAAGTGGCTTGAAGCCATGAAATCTGAGATATGATCCATGTATGAGAACAAAGTATGGACTTTGGTTGACTTGCCCGATGATCGGCAAGACATAGAAAATAAATGGATCTTCAAGAGGAAGACGGACGTTGATAGTAGTGTTACGATCTACAAAGCTAGAATTGTCGCAAAAGGTTTTCGACAAGTTCAAAGTGTTGACTACGATGAGAGTTTCTCACCCATATCTATGCTTAAGTCTGTCCGAATCATGTTAGCAATTGCTGTATTTTATGAAATCTGGCAAATGGATAAACAAAACTGCATTCCTTAATGGATTTATTAAAGAAGAGTTGTATATGATGCAATAGAAGGTTTTATCAATCCGAAAGGTGCTAACAAAATGTGCAAGCTCCAACGGTCCATCTGTGGACTGGTGCAAGCATCTCGGAGTTGGAATATACGCTTTGATGAGTTGATCAAAGCATATAGTTTTATACAGACTTGCGGTGAAGCCTGTATTTACAAGAAAGTGAGTGGGAGCACTACGGCATTTCTGATAAGTATATGTGAATGACATATTGTTGATCGGAAATAATGTAGAATTATTCTGTAAAGCATAAAGGAGTGTTTGAAAGGAGTTCTTCAAAGAAAGACTTGGGTGAAGGTGCTTACATATTGAGCATCAAGATCTATAGAGATAGATCAAGACGCTTGATAAGTTTTTTCAATGAGTACATACCTTGACAAGATTTTGAAGTAGTTCAAAATGAAACAGTCAAAGAAAGAGTTCTTGCCTGTGTCATAAGGTGTGAAGTTGAGTAAGACTCAAAGCCCGACCACGGCAGAAGATAGAAAGAGAATGAAAAGTCATTCCCTATGCCTTGGCCATAGGTTCTATAAAGTATGTCATGCTGTATACCAGAGCTATTGTATACCCTGCACTGATTTAGCAAGGGAGTACAATAGTGATCTAGGAGTAGATCACTGGACAGCGGTCAGAATTATCCTTAGTGAAATAAGGATATGTTTCTCGATTATGGACGTGACAAAAAGGTTCATCGTAAAGGGTTACGTCGATGCAAGTTTTTGACACTGATCCAGATGAACCTAAAGTCTCAATCTGGATACATATTGAAAGTGGGAGCAATTAGCTAGAGTAGCTCCGTGCAGAGCATTATAGACAAAGAATTTTGCAAAATACTTACGGATCTGAATGTGACAGACCCTTGACTAAAATTATCTCACAAGCAAAACATGATCACACCTTAGTACTCTTTGGGTGTTAATCACATAGATATGTGAACTAGATTACTGACTCTAGTAAACCCTTTGAGTGTTGGTCACATGACGATGTGAACTATGGGTGTTAATCACATGGTGATGTGAACTATTGCTGTTAAAGCACATGGCGATGTGAACTAGATTATTGACTCTAGTGCAAGTGGGAGACTGAAGGAAATATGCCCTAGAGGCAATAATAAAGTTATTATTTATTTCCTTATATCATGATAAATGTTTATTATTCATGCTAGAATTGTATTAACCGGAAACATAATACATGTGTGAATACATAGACAAACAGAGTGTCACTAGTATGCCTCTACTAGACTAGCTTGTTAATCAAAGATGGTTATGTTTCCTAACCATGAACACAGAGTTGTTATTTGATTAACGAGGTCGCATCATTAGTTGAATGATCTGATTGACATGACCCATTCCATTAGCTTAGCACCCGACCGTTTAGTATGTTGTTATTGCTTTCTTCATGACTTATACATGTTCCTATGACTATGAGATTATGCAACTCCCGTTTGCCGGAGGAACACTTTGGGTACTACCAAATGTCACAACGTAACTGGGTGATTATAAAGGAGTACTACAGGTGGCTCCAAAGGTAGATGTTGGGTTGGCGTATTTTGAGATTAGGATTTGTCACTCTGATTGTCGGAGAGGTATCTCTGGGCCCTCTCGGTAATGCACATCACTTAAGCCTTGCAAGCATTGCAACTAATGAGTTAGTTGCGGGATGATGTATTACGGAACGAGTAAAGAGACTTGCCGGTAACGAGATTGAACTAGGTATTGGATACCGACGATCGAATCTCGGGCAAGTAACATACCGATGACAAAGGGAACAACGTATGTTGTTATGCAGTCTGACCGATAAAAGATCTTCGTAGAATATGTAGGAGCCATTATGGGCATCCAGGTCCCGCTATTGGTTATTGACCGGAGACGTGTCTCGGTCATGTCTACATTGTTCTCGAACCGTAGGGTCCGCACGCTTAACGTTACGATGACAGTTATTATGAGTTTATGCATTTTGATATACCGAAGGTTGTTCGGAGTCCCGGATGTGATCACGGACATGACGAGGAGTCTCGAAATGGTCGAGACGTAAAGATTGATATATTGGAAGCCTATGTTTGGACATCGGAAGCATTCCGGGTGAAATTGGGATTTTACCGGATTACCGGGAGGGTTACCAGAATCCCCCCGGGAGCCAAATGGGCCTGCATGGGCCATTGTGGAAAGGTGAAAGGGGCTGCCATGGAGGGCTGCGCGCCTCCCCCCTCCCCTAGTCCTATTAGGACTAGGAAAGGTGGCCAGCCACCTCTCTCTCTTTCCTTCTCTCTTTTTCCCAAGGATTCCTAGTTGGAATAGGATTGGGGGGGGAGTCCTACTCCCGGTAGGAGTAGGACTCCTCCTGCGCCTCCCTCCTTTGGCCGGCCAGCCTCCCCCCCCCCTTCATCCTTTATATACGGGGGCAGGGGACACCCCAAGACACACAAGTTGATCCTAGAGATCGTTCCTTAGCCGTGTGCGGTGCCCCCTGCCACCAAATTCCACCTCGATCATACCGTTGCAGTGCTTAGGCGAAGCCCTGCGTCGGTAGTACATCAAGATCGTCACCACGCCGTCGTGCTGACGGAACTCTTCCTCAACGCTTTGCTAGATCGGAGCCCGAGGAACGTCATTGAGCTGAACGTGTGCTAAGAACTCGGAGGTGCCGGAGTAACGGTGCTTGGATCGGTCGGATCGGGAAGAAGACGTACGACTACTTCCACTACGTTGTGTCAACGCTTCCGTTGCGATCTACAAGGGTACGTAGATCAGACTCTCCCCCTCGTTGCTATGCATCACCATGATCTTGCGTGTGCATAGGAAATTTTTTGAAATTACTACGTCCCCAACAAATAGACAATACAGTAGGCATGCTACATGGACATATGTTCCGAAAGTGATTTTATTATGTAGTTGGCACTACAATACATGCTAATGTATTACAGTAGTTCACCAAAATAAGTTATGTATAAACGTTTAACCTACTTTGTTTGTTTTTGTCTCGTTAGTAACTTATCTGGTACACTAATCTACAAGTTCAAACTTTCAGGAAGCTATGGAACAAATGATTGAATAGCCACAACCACCTAAAGGTGACAAGGCTACTACAGGCACAATGTCACCTCTTGCTATAGTGCGTTAGTATCTCTCCACTAACAGTGCAAAAAGCACCTTCCTGCGTAATTCTGGGTTGGTTGTCAAGGTAACCTCGTCCAAATTGCCTACTGAACAAAATCTTCCTGCTAGACAGAGTGATATATCTGTGCTCCACACACAAGTCCAATCCCTAATGGACGTTGTTTGGGAAACAAGAATAGTGGTTGAGAAATGTCGTCAAGATATGAATGGTTTTGAAACCAGACTATCAGACATTCGCTTCGTTGTTCAAGAGCAATGGCGGAAAAAAGGTGGAGATCGTGCTGCTCCATCAGATTCTACAGCCTGAAACATTAGCACTCAGGTCAAATGATCTATGCTTCTATACATCTGATGGTGCTTTTATCTGGAAGGACTGTAAACTTTATGCCAACATGCCTTTTGTTGTATGGTTGGAATTTATTTTGTTGTGATACAACATTTATGATGCTGCCTCAGGCTGCAGTAATTACGACGCTATTTTTGTATAGTGTAGGTTTATCTTAGTAATGTATTCGGCCGAAAGCTTCGTAGGAGCCTAACATGCCAACATTCGTCGGGCCCATTCCAATTGGGCTAAAAACGATTACGGGCCGAAATTGGCATGTAGCCCACTAAAAATATCTGGGCCTAAATCAGCATAAGCTTTCATATTTTTCTGGTAGGCATGTGCCCATAGTGGCCCTTTAACAGTCCTAAACATAATTTGGGCCCTCAGTAAAAATAGGTCGTTTACAGGTGTAAATATCTCGAGCCCATAAAACACATGGGCCTTTAACAGACCGAAAGTGAGATTGGGCCCTCATTGTGCAAAATAACCCACTAGACTTTAACAGGCCCAAATTCGGACGGGTCGTAAATGCGCCGACCTAATACACGTGCCTTTAATAGGCCGGAACTTCGGTCAGGCTAGATTATCGTCATTTTTATATGGGCCGTTAATGGGCCCGATATGACGTTGGGCCACATATGGCCCATGGTTTAGGTCGGGCGTTAACAGGACGAAAATGACAACAGGCCGAAAGTGGCCCAAAGCTATAGTGGGCCTCTAACAGTCCGAATGTCAGACATGGCCGAATATGACCCAAATCCTTCACGGTCGTTTATGGGCCGAAAGTTTTGATGGCCTGTAAATGGGCCCAAATGAAGCCGGACCTTTAACAGGCCGGAAATACATCGAGCCGTAATTCGGCCCAATTACTTAGCGGGCTGTTAACGGGCCAAAAGTGACCATGGGCCGCGTTGATGACAAGTTTCGGACATGCCATTGACGGGCCGATTTGACAGAGAATGTTGGGCCTTTAGCTGGGCCGGCCCATTATGGTCGACAGAATCTTGTGAGCCTTTAGCTAGGCCGGCCCATTATGTTCCACAAAATCTTGTGGGCCTTTAGGTGGGCCGTCCCATTATGGTCTGCAAAATCGTGTGGGTCTTTAGCTAGGCCGGCCCATTATGGTCCGCTAAATTTTGTGGGCCTTTAGCTGGGCCAGCCCATTATGGTCCGCTAAATCTTATGGGCCTTTGGTTGGGCCGGCCCATTTAATCTTTGTGGGCAACTTTTGGGCCAGTCCACGTGTCGACATATCATAGACCCATCTCGACCGTTGGATGAGTGACACCAGTGCCAACACAGAGCTCACGCGTGGATCCGTCAGCCAATGAGAATTTTACACGTGGAAAATCGGCATTGGTCGTGGCTGTTAACGGGCTATCGGATCCAAAATCCGACCTGATAGCTTAACGGTGTTCCGTTACGGTGGATGCCACATGTCGGTCACCCTTGACGATAGCACTTCTATGACGCGCGATTTATCGTCATGGAAGTGGACACTTCCGTGATGATAATTTTGGCAATGTCATGGAACACTTCTACGACAGCACAGGTATGACTATCTCGATTCTGTCATAAATTTGTCATGGATGTACATGCATGACAGAAAATGCGACCTACTGTGACAAACACGTATCATCACAGAAGTGTATTCTTTTTGTAGTGGGAGTAGTACTACCGCAAGCCCAACATCAGCAACCAAGAAAAAGCAAAGAGGATAAACGGAGGATGCTCCAATGCGTATGGGAAAGGTGGAGACAAGGAAGAAAACGTGTACGTGATGATTCCACTCGAACCTTTCCGACATGGACCCCCTCTTAATAGTACGTCTTTCCTACGACTCAAATCCACAAAAAAGAAACGTAGAAAACCGCCGTATTCAATAGTCTTCGAGGGGCACCAAACCGTCTTGTGCCTAGCGATGAAACGTCTGGGAAACTCAAGGCACACGATTAGTCCGCAAAAGCATTGTCATCAATCACCAAAACACCTTAGGGATAAATATGCCCTTACAATTTTGCTCTCCAAAGTTTTTAGGGTACTTGGGTATATCTGAGAGGAAGAAGTACGTCGGTGGATGTTGTCTACTACACAACCTTCTTCTTGTAGACATTGTTGGGCCTCCAAGTGCAGAGGTTTGTAGGACAGTAGGAAATTTCGCTCAAGTGGATGACCTAAGGTTTATCAATCTATAGGAGGCGTAGGATGAAGATGGTCTCTCTCAAGCAACCCTGCAACCAAAAAACAAAGAGTCTCTTGTGTCCCCAACACACCGAATACAATGGTAAATTGTATAGGTGCACTAGTTCGGCGAAGAGATGGTGATACAAGTGGTATATGGATGGTAGATAATAGTTTTTGTAATCTAAAAAATATAAAAACAGCAAGGTAACTAATGATATAAGTGAGCACAAATGGTATTGCAATGCGTTGAAACAAGGCCTAGGGTTCATACTTTCACTAGTGCAAGTTCTCTCAACAATAATAAGATAATTGGATCACATAACTATCCCTCAACATGCAACAAAGAGTCACTCCAAAGTCACTAATAGCGGAGAACAAATGAAGAGATTATGGTAGGGTACGAAACCACCTCAAAGTTATTCTTTCCAATCAATCCGTTGGGCTATTCCTATAAGTGTCACAAACAGCCCTAGAGTTCGTACTAGAATAACACCTTAAGACACAAATCAACCAAAAACCTAATGTCACCTAGATACTCCAATGTCACCTCAAGTATCCGTGGGTATGATTATACGATATGCATCACACAATCTCAGATTCATCTATTCAACCAACACACAGAACCTCAAAGAGTGCCCCAAAGTTTGTACCGGAGAGTCAAGACGAAAACGTGTGACAACCCCTATGCATAAGTTCATGGGCGGAACCCGCAAGTTGGTCACGAAAACATACATCAAGTGAATCACGTGATATCCCATTGTCACCATAGATACGCATGGCAAGACATACATCAAGTGTTCTCAAATCATTAAAGACTCAATCCGATAAGATAACTTCAAAGGGAAAACTCAATCCATTACAAGAGAGTAGTGGGGGAGGAGAAACATAAGATCCAACTATAATAGCAAAGCTCACGATACATCAAGATCATGCCAAATCAAGAACACGAGAGAGTGAGAGAGAGAGATCAAACACATAGCTACTGGTACATACCCTCAACCCTGAGGGAGAACTAATCCCTGCTCATCATGGAGAGCACCGGGATGATGAAGATGGCCACTGGAGAGGGATTGCCCCCTCCGGCAGGATGCCGGAATGGGTCTAGATTGGTTTTTGGTGGCTACGGAGGCTTATGGCGGCGGAACTCCCGATGTATTGTGCTCCCCGATAGTTTTAGGGTATATGGATATATATATAGGCGGAAGAAATACATTATGGGCTACTCCTCACGATGTAGATCAACTCACTGTGACGCCGCCCACGCCGATCAATGTGCTGCAGCAGGTTGGCCTTAGCCTCGGCATTGGGCCGGAGAAGCTCACTAAGGAGAAGCTTGAGGCTTCTTCTTGCAAGCCTTCTGCTCCTTCTAGTTCCAATGTTAGCTGATCGTTTCATTTGGTGGGGTTTATGGTTAACCCTTGTGAAAACCATTTATCTGCTCTTATTTTTTAGGCTTTGTTTGAACTTTTATGCAATCCCATGGCTGAACTGGTACTGTCATTATCTGACAGTCTTTTGCTATTACTTTATTATGGTCTGTAATGAATCAGAATGAGTTTAGAGATTGGAAAGTTCTTTGTTGGAATGTGCGAGGTCTGAATTCAGATGACAGAAAGCGTGCATTTCGTCAGAAAATCGATGAAAGTGCTTGTTCCGTTGCTTGCCTCCAAGAAACGAAATGTGAGGTCATTGATCAACGTTTCATCCGTAAGTGTTGTCCACGACGTTTTGATCAGTTTATCCATGTGCCTTCGTCTGGAGCTTCGGGTGGGTTGTTAGTCATATGGAATACTGCTTTGTTTGTTGGAAAGCTAATTGAGTCCAATAGTTTTGGTATTGTGGTGGAGTTCAAGTCCGTTCATAACTCCCAAACCTGGACTTTAGTTTCAGTCTATGGACCCTGTCAAAACCCAGCTAGAGATAATTTTATTAATTGGTTGCATGATATAATTATCCCTGATGATGCTAACTGGCTGCTACTGGGTGATTTCAATTTCATGCAATTGATGGACAATAGGAATAAACCAGGTGGTGATATTAATGACATGTTTATCTTTAATGAGGTTATTGGGCATCTGGGCTTAATTGAATTACCTCTCAAGGGCAGAAAGTACACTTGGACAAATATGCAAACTGTTCCTTTGCTTGAACAGATTGATTGGTTTTTTACAACCCCTTCATGGACATGTTCTTATCCTAACACTATGGTCCTACCTCTGGCTAGAACCGCTTCAGATCATGTGCCATGTGTTGTGCAAATCAAAACCATTATTCCCAAGGCCAATGTGTTTAGATTTGAAAATTACTGGACTAATTTGCCTGGTTTTCTTGATTGTGTCTGTGAATCTTGGAGTAGGCCAGTTCATAAGAGATCTTCTGCTGCTATAATATTTGCAAAGTTCAAAGCTCTTAGGCAGGCACTCAAGAAATGGCACATTAGTCTTTCTACAGTCAAGGCTCTAATTTCTAACTGCAATAAAGTAATTCTTTGTCTGGATGGTCTTGAGGAGTTAAGACCTTTGTCTGGGCCTGAGGAAAATTTCAGGAAAATTGTAAAGTTGCATTTGGAGGAAACTCTAAGGTTGCAATTTATCTACTGGAAGCAAAGATGTACCATTAGAAACATTAAAGTGGGAGAGGAAAACACCAAATTTTTCCATGCCATGGCCACTGAGAGATACACGAATAACTCTATTTCTAGTATAATTTCTGATGATGGGCAAGTGACCTCTGATCATGCATCAATTGCTGGAATATTTTTGCAGGAGTTCAAGCAGAGGATGGGATGTACAAATACTACAGAAATGGGTTTTGATATGCCAAATATTATCAAGAAGGTTCAGGGACTAGATGACTTGACCAAGCCCTTTTCTGAGCAGGAAATTGATTGTGTTATTAAGGAAATGCCTCCTGACAGAGCACCTGGGCCAGATGGTTTCACTGGCCTTTTTCTTAAGAAGTGTTGGCACATAATTAAAGATGACTTTCATCAGCTGGTCAAAGAGTTCTCTGAGGGGCACCTTGATTTGGATTGTATCAACAGTTCTCTCATAACCTTGATTCCAAAAAGCTTTCACCTGAGGGTTTGAATGATTACAGGCCAATATCTTTGACAAATACCTGTTTGAAATTACTCACTAAACTTTTGGCAAACAGGTTGTAGAAGGTCATTCTTTCCTGTATTCATAAAAACCAATGTGGGTTTATTAAATCCAGGTCTATTCCGGACTGTCTAGCTTGGTGCTTTGAGTACATCCATCAGTGTAATGCTTCAAAGAGACCAATAGTGCTACTGAAATTGGATTTTACTAAAGCCTTTTACACTATTGAGGATGATGCCATTCTTAGAATCTTAAGATACAAGGGTTTCGATGACAAATGGATTTCCTGGATGCAACTATTTTGTCTTCTGGTTCTTCTTCTGTGCTTCTTAATGGTGTTCCTGGTAACCATTTTACATGTAAGAGAGGAGTGAGGCAAGGAGACCCAATGTCACCTCTTCTTTTTGTCCTTGCTGCTGACCTACTTCAGTCTGTTGTGAATGACATGTGCAGTAAAGGAATTCTGACTTTGCCAATCCCTTCCAACAGCTAGGATTATCCCATTGTTCACTATGCTGATGATACACTAATTGTGTTGCCTGCTATTGATCAACAACTGCTTGCTCTTAAAGACATGCTTGATGTTTTTGCGGCCACAATAGGATTATCTGTGAATTTTACAAAATCCCTTATGGTGCCTATGAACATGTCATCTGATGAAGCTAACAGGTTGGCCTCGATTCTTGGATGCAGTATAGGAAGCATGCCTTTTACTTACTTGGGACTACCCATGGGGACTACAAGGCCCTCAATCCAAGACCTCATGCCCCTTGTGCATAGGATTTAAAGAAGATTGTCTACCACTTCATGTTTTCTGAGTCAAGGTAGCAGGTTGCAGTTGCTCCAGTCTGTTTTAACATCAATGCCCATATACTTCCTGTGCACACTAGTCATCCCACCTAGAATTTTGAAGCAAATTGAAAGGATTCAGAGACAATGTCTATGGAGAGGAAACTCTGATACCCCAAGACAATCTCTGGCTGCTTGGGACTTGGTATGCTTACCAAAAAAACAAAGGGGGTCTTGGTGTACTTAATCTCAGGGTGCAGAATGAGGCCTTGCTTATGAAGTTCTTGCACAAATTTTATAATCATCATGACATCCCCTGGGTTGGTCTTATTTGGAATGCCTACTATGCCAACTCTGTCCTTCATTCTACCACACTCTGTGGATCCTTTTGGTGGCGTGATGTGTTTAAATTGGCTGACAAATATTGTCAGATGGCTACTCCAAGGCTGGGTGATGGCAGGTCCATTCTCTTTTGGTCTGACAGATGGATGGTTGAGCTTAAGGGTTCCTACCTTAGTGAAAAATTTCCCAGGCTCTTCTCCTTTGTTATTGATGAGCAGCTTTCAGTGTCTGATGTGCTTTCCCAGGAGTTTTTGTCAAATTTTCATTTTCCCCTCTCTACACAAGCCTTTGCTGAGCTTGAATGTCTTCAACAGCTGACTCATGTTTATTCTTGCTCTACAACTCAAGACACATGGATTTGGCCTTTTCATAAGGGTTGTTTCAGACCCAAATCCTTCTATGTGTATGAGCATCAACATATTGTTGTTGATCCAATCTTTCAATGGATTTGGAAATCTTCATGTACATTGAAGATCAAAATGTTTGGTTGGTTACTGCTGAGGGATCGTTTAAACACCATAGACATGTTACTCAGGAGGCATTGGCATGTGGAAGGTCATACTTGTGTCCTATGTCCATATCTGATCCATGAAGATCGTGCACATTTGTTCTTCTCTTGTAATTTTAGCGTTAGAGTCTGGAATTACTTGCAGATTATCTAGGACCCACAGCTTGGGATGACAACATACAACATGGCAGTAAAGGCTAGGAAGGATTTTGGGCATTCTTTCTTCACTGAAGTGGTCTTCACAACAGCTTGGAACATTTGGATCTTGAGGAATGGCAAAGTTTTCAGGAATGAGACACCTTCTTTCAGAGCATGGAGACATAACTTTATCCATGACATAACCCTTCTTTCTCATAGGTTAAAATGTAAATACAAGGATAGCCTTCTCACTTGGATCTCTAACCTCCCTTAGGTAGTGCTTTCTTTGCCCTGCTTGGGTTGTAAATATGTAAGTTTTTCTGTCTTCCTCTTTCGTTTACTTGTATGGACTTGTAATAGGACTTTGTTACTTTGTTGTTTTCAATAAAAGAGCTACGAGGCTGTTGCCTTGCAGTACATATTCAAAAAAAAGAAATACATTAGGGGAGCCACGAGGGTGGAGGGCGCCCCCCCCCCCTGCCTCGTGCCTTCCTCGTTGCTTCCCTTACGTACACTCCAAGCGTTCTGGGTTCCTTCCGTTCCAAAAATAAGTTCTGTGAAGTTTCAGGTCAATTGGACTCCGTCTGATTTTCCTTTTCTGCGATACTCTAAAACAAGAAAAAAACATAAACTGGCACTGGGCTCTAGGTTAATAGGTTAGTCCCAAAAATCATATAAAATAGCATATTAATGCATATAAAACATCCAAGGTTGATAATATAATAGCATGGAACTATCAAAAATTATAGATACGTTGGAGACATATCAGTATCCCCAAGCTTAATTCCTGCTCGTCCTCGAGTAGGTAAATGATAAAAACAGAATTTTTGATGTGGAATGCTACCTAACATATTTATACATGTAGTTTCTTTATTGTGGCAAGAATATTCTGATCCATCAGATTCAAGACAAAAGTTTAATATTGAAATACAAATAATAATACTTCAAGCATACTAACAAAGCAATTATGTCCTCTCAAAATAACATGGCCAAAGAAAGCTATCCCTACAAAATCATATAGTCTGGCTATGCTCTATCTTCACCACAAAAAATATTTAAATCATGCACAACCCCAATGACCAGCCAAGAAATTGTTTCATACTTTTGCTGTTCTCAAACTTTTTCAATCTTCACGCAATACATGAGCATGAGCCATGGACATAGCACTATAGGTGGAATAGAATGGTGGTTGTGGAGAACACAAAAAGGAGAGGATAGTCTCACATCAACTAGGCGTATCAACGGGCTATGGAGATGCCCATCAATAGATATCAATGTGAGTGAGTAGGGATTTCCATGCAACGGATGCACTAGAGCTACAAGTATATGAAATCTCAACAAAAGAAACTAGTGGGTGTGCATCCAACTTGCTTGCTCATGAAGACCAAGGGCATATTGAGGAAGCCCGTCATTGGAATATACAAGCCAAGTTCTATAATGAAAGATTCCCACTAGTATATGAAAGTGACAACATAGGAGACTCTCTATCATGAAGATCATGGTGCTACTTTGAAGCACAAGTGTGGTAAAAGGATAGTAGCATTGTCCCTTCTCTCTTTTTCTCTCATTTTTTTAATTTTTTTATTTGGGCCTTTCTCTCTTTTTATGGCCTCTTTTTTATCTATTTTTTTATTTGGGCATCTTTGGCCTCTTTTATTTATTTATTATTATTATTTTTTCGTCCGGAGTCTCATCCTGACTTGTGGGGGAATCATAGTCTCCATCATCCTTTCCTCACTGGGACAATGCTCTAATAATGATGATCATCACACTTTTATTTACTTACAACTCAAGAATTACAACTCGATACTTAGAACAAAATATGACTCTATGTGAATACCTCCGGTGGTGTACCGGGATGTGCAATGACTCAAGAGTGACATGTATGGAAGAATTATGAACGGTGGCTTTGCCACAAATACGATGTCAACTACATGATCATGCATAGCAATATGACAATGATGGAGCGTGTCATAATAAACAGAATGGTGGAGAGTTGCATGGAAATATTATGCCGGAATGTCTATGGAAATTCCATAATAGGTAGGTATGGTGGCTATTTTGAGGAAGGTAAATGGTGGGTTTATGGTACCGGCGAAAGTTGCGCGATACTAGAGAGGCTAGCAATGGTGGAAGGGTGAGAGTGTGTATAATCCATGGACTCAACATTAGTAATAAAGAACTCACATACTTATTGCAAAAATCTATTAGTTATCGAAATGGAGTATTACGCGCATGCTCCTAGGGGGATAGATTGGTAGGAAAAGACCATCGCTCGTCCCCGACCGCCACTCATAAGGAAGACAATCAATAAATAAATCATGCTTCGACTTCATCACATAATTGTTCACCATACGTGCATGCTACGAGAATCACAAACTTTAACACAAGTATCTCTCAAATTTACAACTACTCAACTAGCATGACTCTAATATTACCATCCTCATATCTCAAAACAATCATCAAGTATCAAACTTCTCATAGTATTCAATGCACTCTATATGAATGTTTTTATTATATCCCACTTGGATGCCCATCATATTAAGACTAAATTCATAACCAAAGCAAACTACCATGCTGTTCTAAAGACTCTCAAAATAATATAACTGAAGCATGAGAGTTCATCTATTTCTTCAAAATAAAACCACCGCAGTGCTCTATAAATATATAAGTGAAGCACTAGAGCAACGACAAACTACTCCGAAAGATATAAGTGAAGATCAATGAGTAGTCGAATAATTATGCAACTATATGAAGACTCTCTGACATTTAATAATTCCAGATCTTATTATTTTATTCAAACAGCAAGAAAAACAAAAGAAAATAAAATGACGCTCCAAGCAAAACACATATCACGTGGCAAATAAAAATATAGCTCCAAGTTACCGATGAACGAAGGGAATCCCCAAGCTTAGATGTTTGGTTATCCTTGAATATTACCTTGGGGTGCCTTGGGCATCCCCAAGCTTAGGCTCTTGCCACTCCTTATTCCATAGTCCATCGAATCTTTACCCAAAACTTGAAAACTTCACAACACAAAACTTAACAGAAAACTCGTGAGCTCCGTTAGCGAAAGAAAAGAAAACATGACTTCAAGGTACTGTAATAAACTCATTCTTTATTTATATTGGTGTTAAACCTACTATATTACAACTTATCTATGGTTTATAAACTCTTTTACTAGCCATAGATTCATCAAAATAAGTAAACAACACATGAAAAACAGAATCTGTCAAAAACAGAACAGTCTGTAGTAATCTGTAACTAACGCAAACTTCTGGAACCTCGACAATTCTAAAATAAATTGCTGGACGTGAGGAATTTATCTATTAATCATCTACAACAATAATTAACTAAATAGCACTCTCCAATAAAGTTTTTGATCAACAAGACTTTCCCCAAGTCTTCTCAAAGGTTCTATTTGGCACAAACACTAATTAAAAGCATAAAACCACATCTAGACAGAGGCTAGATGAATTATTTATTAGCCTGAGAAAAAATCAAGGAACAAAAATAAAGTTGGGTTGCCTCCCAACAAGCGCTATCGTTTAACGCCCCTAGCTGGGCATGATGATTTCAATGATGCTCACATAAAAGATAAGAATTGTAACATAAAGAGAGCATCATGATGAATATGACTAGCACATTTAAGTCTAACCCTCTTCCTATGCATAGGCATTTTGTGAGCAAACAACTTATGGGAACAAGAATCAACTTGCATAGGAAGGTAAAACAAGCATAACTTCAAAACTTTAAGCACATAGAGAGGAAACTTGATATTATTGCAATTCCCACAAGCATATATCCCCCCCTCATAATAATTTTCAGTAGCATCATGAATTAATTCAACAATATAACCAGCACCTAAAGCATTCTTTTCATGATCTACAAGCATAGAATTTTTATTACTCTCCACATAAGCAAATTTCTTCTCATGAATAGTAGTGGGAGCAAACTCAATAAAATAACTATCATGGGATTGAAAATTGAAATCAAGATGACAAGTTTCATTGTTATCATTATTCTTTAAAGCATACATGTCATCACAATAATCACCATAGATAGGAGGCATGCTTTCAATATAATAAATTTTCTCATCAAAACTTAGGGGACAAAAAATATCATCTTCATCAAACGTAGCTTCCCCAAGCTTGTGGCTTTGCATATCGTTAGCATCATAGATATTAAAGGAATTAATACTAACAACATTGTAATCACGCTCATCATTCAAATATTTAGTGCCAAACATTCTAATGCATTCTTTTTCTAACACTTTGGCACAATTTTCCTTTCCCCATCATACTCATGAAAGATATTAAAAAGATGAAGCATATGAGGCAAACTTAATTCCATTTTTTTGTAATTTTCTTTTATAAACTAAACTAGTGATAAAACAAGAAAATAAAAGACTCGATTGCAAGATCTAAAGATATACCTTCAAGCACTCACCTCCCCGACAACGGCACCAGAAAAGAGCTTGATGTCTACTACACAACCTTCTTCTTGTAGACGTTGTTGGGCCTCCAAGTGCAGAGGTTTCTAGGACAGTAGCAAATTTCCCTCAAGTGGATGACCTAAGGTTTATCAATCCGTAGGAGGCGTAGGATGAAGATGGTCTCTCTCAAGCAACCCTGCAACCAAATAACAAAGAGTCTCTTGTGTCCCCAACACACCCAATACAATGGTAAATTGTATAGGTGCACTAGTTCGGCAAAGAGATGGTGATACAAGTGGTATATGGATGGTAGATAATAGTTTTTGTAATCTGAAAATATAAAAACATCAAGGTAACTAATGATATAAGTGAGCACAAATGGTATTGCAATGCATTGAAACAAGGCCTAGAGTTCATACTTTCACTAGTGCAAGTCCTCTCAACAATAATAAGATAATTGGATCACATAACTATCCCTCAACATGCAACAAATAGTAACTCCAAAGTCACTAATAGCGGAGAACAAACAAAGAGATTATGATAGGGTACGAAACCACCTCAAAGTTACTCTTTCTAATCAATCTGTTGGGCTATTCCTATAAGTGTCACAAACAGCCCTAGAGTTTCTACCGGAGAGTCAAGACGAAAACGGGTGCCAACCCGTGGGTATGATTATACGATATGCATGACACAATCTCAGATTCATCTATTCAACCAACACATTGAACCTCAAAGAGTGCCCCAAAGTTTCTATCGGAGAGTCAAGACGAAAACGTGTGCCAACCCTTGTGCATAAGTTCATGGGCGGAACCGGCAATTTGGTCACGAAAACATACATCAAGTGAATCACATGATATCCCATTGTCACCACAGATACGCACGACAAGACATACATCAAGTGTTCTCAAATCAGTAAAGACTCAATCCGATAAGATAACTTCAAAGGGAAAACTCAATCCATTACAAGAGAGTAGAGGGGGAGGAGAAACATAAGATCCAACTATAATAGCAATGCTTGCGATACATCAAGATCGTGCCAAATCAAGAACACGAGAGAGAGAGAGAGATCAAACACATAGCTACTGGTACATACCCTCAGCCCCGCGGGAGAACTACTCCCTCCTCGTCATGGAGAGCACCGGGATGATGAAGATGGCCACTGGAGAGGGATTGCCCCCTCCGACAGGGTGCCACAACGGGTCTAGATTGGTTTTCGGTGGCTATGGAAGCTTCTGGCGGCGGAACTCCCGATCTATTGTGCTCCCTGGTAGTTTTAGGGTATATGGATATATATAGGCGGAAGAAATACATCGGGGGAGCAATGAGGGCCCCACGAGGGTGGAGGACGCGCCCAGGGAGGTGGGCGCTCCTCCCTGCCTCGTGCCTTCCTCTTTGCTTCCCTTACATACACTCCAAGTCTTCTGGGTTGCCTCTGTTCCAAAGATAAGTTCCTTTAAGTTTCAGGTCAATTGGACTCCGTTTGATTTTCCTTTTGTGCGATACTCTAAAACGAAAAAAGAAAAAAAACTGGCACTGGGCTCTAGGTTAATAGGTTAGTCCCAAAAATCATATAAAATAGCATACTAATGCATATAAAACATCCAAGGTTGATAATACAATAGCATGGAACAATAAAAAATTATAGATACGTTGGAGACGTATCAGTGGACCTCCAGCCTGTCCATGAGGCAGGGGGCGCGCCCAGGGGGTGGGCACGCCCCCCACCCTCGTGGGCAACCCGGGACTCTCCTGGTCCAACTCTGATACTCCGTGGGCTTCTTCTGGTCCAAAAATAAGTTCCGTGAAGTTTTAGGTCAATTGGACTCCGTTTGATTTTCCTTTTCTGCGATACTCTAAAACAAGGAAAAAAACTGAAACTGGCACTAGTCTCTGGGTTAATAGGTTAGTCCAAAAAAATAATATAAAATTGTATAACAAAGCCCATAAACATCCAAACCAGATAATATAATAGCATGGAACAATCAAAAATTATAGATACGTTGGAGACGTATCAGCATCCCCAAGCTTAATTCCTGCTCGTCCTCGAGTAGGTCAATGATAAAACAGATTTTTTTGATGTGGAATGCTACCTAACATATTTCTCTAAGTAATTCTCTTCATTTTGGCATGAATGTTTAGATCCATAAGATTGAAGACAAAAGTTTAATATTGACATAAAAATGATAATACTTCAAGCATACTAACTAAGTAATTATGTCTCTTCAAAATAACATGGCCAAAGAGAGTTATCCCTAGAAAAATCTTATAGTCTGGCTATGCTCCATCTTCACCACAACATATTCAAATAATGCACAACCCCGATGACAAGCCAAGCAATTGTTTCATACTTTTGATGTTCTCAAACTTTTTCAATCTTCACGCAATATATCAGCGTGAGCCATGGATATAGCACTATATGTGGAATAGAAGGGTGGTTGTGGAGAAGACAAAAAGGAGAAGACAGTCTCACATCAACTAGGCGTATCAACGGGCTATGGAGATGCCCATCAATAGATATCAATGTGAGTGAGTAGGGATTGCCATGCAACGGATGCACTAGAGCTATAAGTATATGAAAGCTCAACAAAAAGAACTAAGTGGGTGTGCATCCAACTCGCTTGCTCACGAAGACCTAGGGCATTTTGAGGAAGCCCATCATTGGAATATACAAGCCAAGTTCTATAATGAAAATTTCCCACTAGTATATGAAAGTGACAACATAGGAGACACTCTATCATGAAGATCATGGTGCTACTTTGAAGCACAAGTGTGGTAAAAGGATAGTAGCATCGCCCCTTCTCTCTTTTTCTCTCATTTTATTTATTTTTATTTTTATATTTGGGCCTTCTCTCTTTTTTATGGCCTCTTTTCTCTTCTTTTTTTATTTGGGCTTCTTTGGCCTCCTTTATTTATTTATTTTCGTCTGGAGTCTCATCCCGACTTGTGGGGAAATCATAGTCTCCATCATCCTTTCCTCACTGGGACAATGCTCTAATAATGATGATCATCACACTTTTATTTACTTACAACTCAAGAATTACAACTCGATTCTTAGAACAAAATATGACTCTATATGAATTCCTCCGGTAATGTACCGGGATGTGCAATGACTCATGAGTGACATGTATGAAAGAATTATGAATGGTGGATTTGCCACAAATACAATGCCAACTACATGATCATGCATAGCAATATGACAATGATGGAGCGTGCCATAATAAATAGAACGGTGGAAAGTTGCATGGCAATATATCTCGGAATGGCTATGGAAATGCCATAATAGGTAGATATGGTGGCTGTTTTGAGGAAGGTATATGGTGGGTTTAAGGTACCGGCGAAAGTTGCGCGGTACTAGAGAGGCTAGCGATGGTGGAAGGGTGAGAGTGCGTATAATCCATGGACTCAACATTACTCATAAAGAACTCACATACTTATTGCAAAAACTTATTAGTTATTGAAACAAATTACTACGCGCATGCTCCTAGGGGGATAGATTGGTAGGAAAAGACCATTGCTGGTCCCCGGCCGCCACTCATGACGAAGACAATCAATAAATTAATCATGCTTCGACTTAATCACATAACAGTTCACCATACGTGTATGCTATGGGAATCACAAACTTCAACACAAGTGTTTCTCAAATTCACAACTACTCAACTAGCATGACTCTAATATCACCATCCCATATCTCAAAACAATTATCAAGTATCAAATTCTCATAGTATTCAATGCACTTTATATGAAAGTTTTTATTATATCCCTCTTGGATGCCCATCATATTAGGACTAAATTCATAACCAAAGCAAATTGCCATGTTGTTTAGGACTCTCAAAATAATATAAGTGACGCATGCGAGTTCATCTATTTCTATAAAATAAAACCACCACCGTGCTCTAAAACGATATAAGTGAAGTACTAGAGCAAATGACAAACTACTCCAAAAGATATAAGTGAAGCTCAATGAGTAGTCGAATAATTATGCAACTATGTGAAGACTCTCTAACATTTAATAATTTCAGATCGTGGTATTTTATTCAAACAGCAAGCAAAACAAAAGTAAATAAAATGACGCTCCAAGCAAAACACATATCATGTGGCGAATAAAAATATAGCTCCAAGTAAAGTTACCGATGAACGAAGACGAAAGAGGGGATGCCTTCCGGGGCATCCCCAAGCTTAGGCTTTTGTTTGTCCTTGAATATTACCTTGGGGTGCCTTGGGCATCTCCAAGCTTAGGCTCTTGCCACTCCTTTGTCGGGGGTTGGGTGTGACATATGCCAATGGATGGCTTATCATGGTGGGGGCGAGTAGAACGTCGCCGGTGCCTGGAAATGGGATGAGGCGTAGACACAAACGCCGGCGGACTTTACCCAGGCTCGGGGCTCTCCTAGGAGATAACACCCCTAGTCCTGCTCTGCGGGGTCTCTGCCTGATCACTAAGGCAAAAGTGAGTACAATGGTGCTCCTCGAGTTGTATCTGTGAACAGGAGGAGACTAGGCCAGCTCTCCCCCTTCTCTAAGGTCTGATCTAGTTCTAATGGGTTGGAACCCTTTGCATGGTTGCCCTGGGGGTTTATATAGGCCTACCCCCACGGGTATAATGGTAAACCGACTGGGCGCAGGGCCCAGCCATCAGTCTCTTCGCCTGCCGGCCTCTATGCCGACTGCTGGGGCCTACCGGCTAGTGGGCCCCACTAACTGGTCTGGTACGGAGCCGACAGGCCGTACCTGCCGCTTGCGGGTCTTGCCGGCTGCCGATTACTATAGTCGTGCCTCTAATGATGCAAGCTTGGTCATGGGGTCGCACTACTAGGAAAAGGCCTACTAATGGCGCAACAATTTTGCCTACTAATGGCGCATCACTGGTGCGCCATTACTAGCACGCCACTAGTATTTTTGAATTTTGAAGGCGGGAAAATAGTAGTGGTGCACCGTCTAACCCCCACCGTGCGCCATTGCTATTTTTGAATTTGGATCTGGATTGTGATTTTTTTGCCTATTTTTTACTAGTTTTTTTGCTTGTTTTTTGGCACAATATTATTTCAAATTTTGTTCCCGTTTTTGGATCTTGTACGTTCTTTTGCCGTGTTCTTTTGCCGGAGAGGAGGAGGAGGTCACCGGAGAGGCGCTCGCCTACATGGCCGGAGAGGAGGAGGAGGTCGTCGGAGAGGAGTTCACCGAAGCATCAGAGAGGAGGAAGGAGAAACCATGAGGGAATGGGAGGAGGAGCTCACCGGAGAGGAGGGAGGAGAAACCGTGAGGGGAGGGGAGGGGAGGAGAGGAGGGAGGAGGAGGTTCCTGAAGAGGAGGAGGTCGCCGGAGAGGAGGAGGAGGTCGCCGGAGAGGTCGCCGGAGAGGAGGAGGAGGAGGTCGCCGGAGAGGAGGAGGGTAGTATGGTGGAGGAGAGAAGGGAAGATGGATTGGAGGAGAGGAGGAGATGGAGTGGAGGAGAGGAGAGGAGGAGATGGAGTGGAGGAGAGGTGGAGTGGAGGAGGTCCGCCCAGCCATATATACGACATAGTAATGGCACACCGTGGGCAGGTGCGCCACTAGTAACTCTTTTTTTTGACTTTTTTTGAATTTTGAAAGCGGGAAGATACTAATGGCGCACCGTGGGAAGGTGCGCCATTAGTAACTTTTTTTATTTTGTTGACTTATTTTGAATTTTGAAGGCGGGAAGATACTAATGGCGCACCATGGGCTGGTGCGCCATTAGTAAGTTTGAATTTTTTTTGAATTTTTTTGCCTCTCCAGACCTTAAAAGCCCCGTATCTTTTTTTTCTATTAGGTTTTTGAGGATTTTGAAAATGTTTAACGGGGTTCCCCCAGTTAAATTCGGATGTAACTTTTCGAGTAGATGATTTTTCATATAAAAAACTTTTTCATCCGAGTTAGTATGCAAAAGTTATGCCCATTTTTACAAATTCTCGAGAGATTTTGCAAATGAAGTCAAAATTCATATTTGCAAATTTTCCCAACAACTAGACCACATATCACATGGGAAACTTATTTTCTTTTATTTTTTTGACATTTTCATCATTTTCTTTTATTTTTTTTAAACTGAAAATGCGATCGACAGGGGGGGTGCATTCGGTGGAAGTGGTGGCCAAGTTACTAATGGCGCACCGTGGCATGGTGCGCCATTACTAGTTCAACTATAATGGCGCACCACTCCCACGGTGCGCCATTAGTAGTTTTAAAAAAAATTAAAAAATTAAAAAAAATTACTAATGGCGCACCGTGGATGTGGTGCGCCATTACTAGTTCAACTAGTAATGGCGCACCACTCCCACGGTGCGCCATTAGTAGTTTTGAAAAAAATTAAATTTTTTTTACTAATGGTGCACCCGCGGATGTGGTGCGCCATTAGTATTTGGACACTAATGGCGTACCAATACATGGTGCGCCATTAGTATATAGTAATGGCGCACCACATGTCTGGTGCGCCATTAGTGTCAATTCCATCTATAGCCCTTTTCCTAGTAGTGTTGTGGCTACAGCGCTGCTACCTGGCGGGCGATTACTGTAGCCACTCCCCGTCTTGTCTGGTTAATGGCGTGTGGGACCCGTGGGACGGGCATGCCGACTTCCGGGGGCCGGCTCCCTTCGGGTCCGACTGGTGGCGCTCTTGCCGTCTTCTGGACTCTCGCTGACCGGTAGGGCCCATCATCCATGGACCGTACCGATAGGCCGTCGTGGGTGCAGGACTCCACCCACTGTTGCTGATGTCAGGGATGGCACGGCAACAGTGCCTCACCGGACGGAGATCTCCACTCATACGACACATTGTGGCCTAGCCATCCCATGAAAAGGGGAGGGAGTGGGCTTTACTGTTGTCACATCCCCCCTTATGAGGGCATGGGCTTTCTTGGTGTCGTGGGCCGACTCCCCATGGCCGGCTTCTCTGGGAGCCGCCAGGCGGGAGTCGGCCCGTCTTGACCTCGCCTCCAGGACTCGGCCTCATGCGGGCAGTCGGCTGCTCCTTTAGTGGGCCTCTGGAAGGCGGCTCTCCATCCTGGTGTCCTGAGGGGCGCAGTCAGCCCCAATGTCTTGAAAGGTTCTGGGCCTCGGGTTAGCCTACCTGTGGCCCATTACTCTAACATCCTTATTCCATAGTCCATCGAATCTTTATCCAAAACTTGAAAACTTCACAACACAAAACTTAACAGAAAACTCGTAAGCTCCGTTAGCGAAAGAAAACAAAACACCACTTCAAGATACTGTAATGAACTCATTCTTTATTTATATTGGTGTTAAACCTACTGTATTCCAACTTATCTATGATTTATAAACTCTTTTACTAGCCATAGATTCATCAAAATAAGTAAACAACACATGAAAAACAGAATCTGTCAAAAACAGAACAGTCTAGTAATCTGTAACTAACGAAAACTTCTGGAACCTCAAAAATTATAAAATAAATTTCTGGACGTGAGGAATTTATCTATTAATCATCTGCAAAAATAATTAACTAAATAGCACTCTCCAATAAAAAATTGCAGCACTTCTCGTGAGCGCTAAAGTTTCTGTTTTTTACAGAAAGATCAACAAGACTTTCCCCAAGTCTTCCCAACGGTTCTACTTGGCACAAACACTAATTAAAACATAAAAACTCAATCATAAAAGAGGCTAGATAAATTATTTAGTGCTAAACAGGATCAAAAAGCAAGGAACAAAAATAAAGTTGGGTTGCCTCCCAACAAGCGCTATCGTTTAACGCCCCTAGCTAGGCATGATGATTTCAATGATGCTCACATAAAAGATAAGAATTAAAACATAAAGAGAGCATCATGAAGAATATGACTAGCACATTTAAGCCTAACACACTTCCTATGCATAGGGATTTTTTGATCAAACAATTTATGGGAACAATAATCAACTAGTATAGGAAGGCAAAACGAGCATAACTTCAAAACTTTAAGCACATAGAGAGGAAACTTGATATTATTGCAATTCCTACAAGCATATGTTCGTCCCTCATAATAATTTTCAGTAGCATCATGAATGAATTCAACAATATAACCATAACATAGGGCATTCTTTTCATGATTTACAAGCATAAAATTTTTATTACTCTCCACATAAGCAAATTTCTTCTCATCAATAGTAGTGGGAGCAAACTCAACGAAATAACTATAATGTGAGACATAATCCAATTGAAAACTAAAATCATGATGACAAGTTTCATGGTTATCATTATTATTTATATCCTACAAGTCATCACAATAATCATCATAGATAGCAACTTTGTTCTCATAATCAATTGGAACCTCTTCAGGAATAGTGGATTCATCACAAAATAAAGTCATGACCTCTCCAAATCCACTATCATCAATATAATCATCATAAATAGGAGGCATGCTTTCATCATAATAAATTTTCTCATCAAAACTTGGGGGACAAAAAATATCATCTTCATCAAACATAGCTTCCCCAAGCTTGTGGCTTTGCATATCATTAGCATCATGGATATTCGAGGAATTCATACCAACAACATTGCAATCATGCTCATCATTCAAATATTTAGTGCCAAACATTTTAATGCATTCTTCTTGTAACACTTTGGCGGAATTTTCCTTTCCGTCATACTCACGAAAGATATTAAAAAGATGAAGCGTATGAGGCAAACTTAATTCCATATTTTTTGTAGTTTTCTTTTATAAACTAAACTAGTGATAAAACAAGAAACAAAAAGATTCGATTGCAAGATCTAAATATATACCTTCAAGCACACCTCCCCGGCAACGGCGCTAGAAAAGAGCTTGATGTCTACTACACAACCTTCTTGTTGTAAATGTTGTTGGGCCTCCAAGTGCAGAGGTTTGTAGGACAGTAGCAAATTTCCCTCAAGTGGATTACCTAAGGTTTATCAATCCGTAGGAGTCATTGGATGAAGATGGTCTCTCTCAAGCAACCCTGCAACCAAATAACAAAGAGTCTCTTGTGTCCCCAACACACCCAATACAATGGTAAATTGTATAGGTGCACTAGTTCGGCGAAGAGATGGTGATACAAGTGCAATATGGATAGTAGATAATGGTTTTTGTAATCTGAAAATATAAAAACAGCAAGGTAACTAATGATGTGATCACAACCGGTTTTGCAATGCTAGGAAACAAGGCCTAGGGTTCATACTTTCACTAGTGCAAGTCCTCTCAACAATAATAAGATAATTGGATCACATAACTATCCCTCAACATGCAACAAAGAGTCACTCCAAAGTCACTAATAGCGGAGAACAAACGAAGAGATTATGGTAGGGTACGAAACCACCTCAATGTTATTATTTCCAATCAATCCGTTGGGCTATTCCTATAAGTGTCACAAACAGCCCTAGAGTCCGTACTAGAATAACAGCTTAAGACACAAATCAACCAAAACCCTAATGTTACCTAGATACGCCAATGTCACCTCAAGTATCCGTGGGTATGCTTATACGATATGCATCACACAATCTCAGATTCATCTATTCAACCAACACATAGAACCTCAAAAAGTGCCCCAAAGATTATACCGGAGAGTCAAGACGAAAACGTGTGGCAACTCCTATGCATAGGTTCATGGGCGGAACCCACAAGTTGATCACCAAAAAATACATCAACTGGATCATAGAATACCCCATTGTCACCACGGGTATCCCACGCAAGACATACATCAAGTGTTCTCAAATCCTTAAAGACTCAATCCGATAAGATAACTTCAAAGGGAAAACTCAATCCATTACAAGAGAGTAGAGGGGGAGAAACATCATAAGATCCAACTATAATAGCAAAGCTCGCGATACATCAAGATCGTACCACCTCAATAACACGAGAGAGAGAGAGATCAAACACATAGCTACTGGTACATACCCTCAGCCCCGAGGGTGGACTACTCCCTCCTCGTCATGGAGAGCGCCGGGATGATGAAGATGGCCACCGGAGTGGGATTCCCCCTCCGGCAGGGTGCCGGAATGGGTCTAGATTGGTTTTCAGTGGCTACAGAAGCTTTTGGCGGCGGAACTCCCGATCTATTGTGCTCCCCGAAGTTTTTAGGGTATATGGGTATATATGGGAGGAAGAAGTACGTCGGTGGACCTCCGGGCTGTCCACGTGGCAGGGGGCGCGCCCCCCACCCTCGTGGGCAGCCCAGGACTCTCCTGGTCCAACTTCGATACTCTGTAGCCTTCTTCTGGTCCAAAAATCAGTTCCGTGAAGTTTCAGGTCAATTGGACTCCGTTTGATTTTCCTTTTCTATGATAATCTAAAACAAGGAAAAAACAGAAACTGGCACTGGGCCTGGGTTAATAGGTTAGTCCCAAAAAATAATATAAAAGTGTATAATAAAGCCCATAAACATCTAAAACAGATAATATAATAGCATGGAACAATAAAAAATTATAGGTACGTTGGAGATGTATCACCGTACGTTCGGTACTAGGGATCAGTCGATCGTGAAGACGTACGACTACATCAACCGCGTTGTCATAACGCTTCCACTTACGGTCTACGAGGGTACGTGGACGACACTCTTCCCTCTCGTTGTTATGCATCTCCATGATCTTGCGTGTGCATAGGAAATTTTCTGAAATTACTACGTTCCCCACCAGTGGTATCAGAGCCAGGTTTATGCGTAGATGTTATATGAACGAGTCGAACACAAAGGAGTTGTGGGCATGGGTATATACATATTGCTTGTCGTCACTAGTTGATTGTTGATTCAGCGGCATTGTTGGATGAAGCGGCCCAGTCCGACATTACGCATACGCTTATGCGAGATTGGTTCTACCGACGTGCTTCGCACATAGGTGGCTAGTGGGTGTCTGATTCTCTAGCTTTAGTTGAATCGGATTCAATGAACAGGGTTCTTTCTGAAGATCAAAAAGCAATCACTATACCCGCGTTGTGGTTTTTGATGTGTAGGTAAGAACGGTTCTTGCTCAGCCCATAGCAGCCACGTAAAACTTGCAACAACAAAGTAGAGGACGTCTAACTTGTTTTTGTAGGGCATGTTGTGATGTGATATGGTCAAGACATGATGAGATATAAATTGTTGTATGCGATGATCATGTTTTGTTAAAGTTATCGGCAACTGGCAGAAGCCTTATGGTTGTCTCTTTATTGCATAAGATGCAAGTGCCATGTAATTGCTTTACTTTATCGCTATGTGATAGCAATAGTTGCAAAAGCAATAGTTGGCGAGACGACCATGTGACGACACATTGACAGAGATCAAGATGATGGAGATCATGGTGTCATGCCAGTGACGATAGAGATCATGACGGTACTTTGGCGATGGATATCAAAGGCGCAAGATGATCATGGTCATATCATGTCAGATATTTTGATTGCATGTGATGTTTATCCTTTATGCATCTTATTTTTCTTAGTTCGGCGGTAGCATTATAAGATGATATCTCACTCAATTTCAAGGTATAAGTGTTCTCCCTGAGTATGCACCGTTGCGACAGTTCATCGAGCCGAGACACCACGTGCTGATCGTGTGTGATAAGCTCTATGTTCACATACAACGGGTGCAAGCCAGTTTTGCACACGCGGAATACTCGGGTTAAACTTGACGAGCCTAGCATATGCAGATAAGGCCTCGGAACACTGGCGACCGAAAGGTCGAGCATGAATCATATAGTAGATATGATCAACATAGTGATGTTCACCATTGAAAACTACTCCATCTCGAACATGGTTTATTTGATTTGAATCACATGATCATTTAGATGACTAGAGGGATGTCTATCTAAGTGGGAGTTCTTAAGTAATACGATTAATTGAACTTTTATTTATCATGAACTTAGTCCTGATAGTATTTGCATAACTATGTTGTAGATCAATAGCTCGCAATGTAGCTCCACGTTTATTTTTTGATATGTTCCTAGAGAAAAACTAAGTTGAAATATGTTAGTATCAATGATGCGGATTGGATCCGTGATCTGAGGATTATCCTCATTGCTACACAGAAGAATTATGTCCATGATGCACCACTAGGTGAAAAACCGATTGCAGGAGTAGATGCAGACGTTATGAACGTTTGGCGAGCTCGATATGATGACTACTTGATAGTTTAGTGCACCATGCTTTACGGCTTAGAATCGAGGCTTCAAAAATGTTTTGAACGCCGCAAGCATATGAGATGTTCCAAGAGTTGAAATTAGTATTTCAGACTCATGCCCATGTCGAAAGGTATGAGACCTTTGACAAGCACTTTGCCTACAAGATGGAGGAGAATAGCTCAGCTAGTGAGCATGTGCTCAGAATGTCTGAGTACTACAATCACTTGAATCAAGTGGGAATTAATCTTCCAGATAAGATAGTGATTGACAGAGTTCTCTAGTCACTATCACCAAGTTACTAGAACTTTGTGATGAACTATAATATGCAAGGGATAACATAAACGATTCCCAAGCTCTTCGTGATGCTGAAATTGATGAAGGTAGAAATCAAGAAAAGCATCAAGAGTTGATGGTTGACAAGACCACTAGTTTCAAGAAAAGGGCAAAGGGAAGAAGGGGAACTTCAAGAAGAATGGCAAGAAAGTTGTTTCTCAAGTGAAGAAGCCCAAGTCTAGACCTAAGCCTGAGACTAAGTGCTTCTACTGCAAAGGGACTGGTCACTTGAAGTAGAACTGCCCCAAGTATTTGGCAGATAAGAAGGATGGCAAAGTGTGTTGGGGAACGTAGTAATTTCAAAAAAATTCCTACGCACACGCAAGATCATGGTGATGCATAGCAATGAGGGGGAGAGTGTTGTCTACGTACCAACGCAGACCGACTGCGGAAGCGATCACACAACATAGAGGAAGTAGTCGTACGTCTTCTTCCCGATCCGACCGATCCAAGCACCGTTACTCCGGCACCTCCGAGTTCTTAGCACACGTTCAGCTCGATGACGATCCTCGGGCTCCGATCCAGCAAAGTGTCGAGGATGAGTTCCGTCAGCACGACGGCGTGGTGATGATCTTGATGTTTCACCGACGTAGGGCTTCACCTAAGCTCTACAACGATATGACCGAGGTGGAATTTAGTGGCAGGGGGCACCGCACACGGCTAAGGAACGATCAACAATGATCAATTGTGTGTCTAGAGGTGCCCCCTGCCCCCGTATATAAAGGGGCAAAGGGGGAGGGGTGCGGCAGCCATAGGAGGAGTCCTACTCCCGCCGGGAGTAGGACTCCCCTCCAATCCTATTCCAAATAGGACTCCCCAAGTGGGGAAAGAGAGAGGGGGTGGCCGGCCACCTTCCCTAGTCCTAATAGGACTAGGGGAAGGGGGGAGGCGCGTAGCCCATGGGGCAGCCCTTTCACCTTTCCACCAAGGCCCATGTTGGCCCATTTGGCTCCCGGGGGGTTGCGGTAACCCTCCCGGTATTCCGGTAAAATCCCGATTTCACCCGGAACACTTCCGATGTCCAAACATAGGCTTCCAATATATCAATCTTTATGTCTCGACCATTTCGAGACTCCTCGTCATGTCCGTGATCACATTCGGGACTCCGAACAACCTTCGGTACATCAAAATGCATAAACTCATAATAACTGTCATCGTAACGTTAAGTGTGCGGACCCTACGGTTCGAGAACAATGTAGACATGACCGAGACACGTCTCCGGTCAATAACCAATAGCGGGACCTGGATGCCCATATTGGCTCCTACATATTCTACGAAGATCTTTATCGGTCAGACCGCATAACAACATACGTTGTTCCCTTTGTCATCGGTATGTTACTTGCCCGAGATTCGATCGTCGGTATCCAATACCTAGTTCAATCTCGTTACCGGCAAGTCTCTTTACTCGTTCCGTAATACATCATCCTGCAACTAACTCATTAGTTGCAATGCTTGCAAGGCTTAAGTGATGTGCATTACCGAGACGGCCCAGAGATACCTCTCCGACGATCGGAGTGACAAATCCTAATCTCGAAATACGCCAACCCAACATCTACCATTGGAGCTACCTGTAGTACTCCTTTATAATCACCCAGTTACGTTGTGACGTTTGGTAGTACCCAAAGTGTTCCTCCGGTAAACGGGAGTTGCATAATCTCATAGTCATAGGAACATGTATAAGTCATGAAGAAAGCAATAGCAACATACTAAACGATCGGGTGCTAAGCTAATAGAATGGGTCATGTCAATCAGATCATTCAACTAATGATGTGACCTCGTTAATCAAATAACAACTCTTTGTTCATGGTTAGGAAACATAACCATCTTTGATTAACGAGCTAGTCTAGTAGAGGCATACTAGTGACACTCTGTTTGTCTATGTATTCACACATGTATTATGTTTCCGGTTAATACAATTCTAGCATGAATAATAAAAATTTATCATGATATAAGGAAATAAATAATAACTTTATTATTGCCTCTAGGGCATATTTCCTTCAGTCTCCCACTTGGACTAGAGTCAATAATCTAGATTACACAGTAATGATTCTAACACCCATGGAGCCTTGGTGCTGATCATGTTTTGCTCGTGGAAGAGGCTTAGTCAATGGGTCTGCAATATTCAGATCCGCATGTATCTTGCAAATCTCTATGTCTCCCACCTGGACTAGATCCCGGATGGAATTGAAGCGTCTCTTGATGTGTTTGGTCCTTTTGTGAAATCTGGATTCCTTTGCCAAAGCAATTGCACCAGTATTGTCACAAAAGATTTTCATTGGACCCGATGCACTAGGTATGACACCTAGATCGGATATGAACTCCTTCATCCAGACTCCTTCGTTCGCTGCTTCCGAAGCAGCTATGTACTCCGCTTCACATGTAGATCCCGCTACGACGCTTTGTTTAGAACTGCACCAACTGACAGCTCCACCGTTTAAAGTAAACACGTATCCGGTTTGCGACTTAGAATCGTCCGGATCAGTGTAAAAGCTTGCATCAACGTAACCTCTTACGGTGAGCTCTTTGTCACCTCCATATACGAGAAACATATCCTTAGTCCTTTTTAGGTATTTCAGGATGTTCTTGACCGCTGTCCAGTGATCCACTCCTGGATTACTTCGGTACCTCCCTGCTATACTTATAGCAAGGCACACATCAGGTCTGGTACACAGCATTGCATACATGATAGAGCATATGGCTGAAGCATAGGGAACATCTTTCATTTTCTCTCTATCTTCTGCAGTGTTCGGGCATTGATTCTGACTCAACTTCACACCTTGTAACACAGGCAAGAACCCTTTCTTTGCTTGATCCATTTTGAACTTCTTCAAAATCTTGTCAAGGTATGTGCTTTGTGAAAGTCCAATTAAGCGTCTTCATCTATCTCTATATATCTTTATGTCTAATATGTAAGCAGCTTCACCGAGGTCTTTCATTGAATTTTTTTTATTCAAGTATCCCTTTATGCTATCCAGAAATTCTATATCATTTCCAATCAGTAATATGTCATCCACATATAATATTAGAAATGCTACAGCGCTCCCACTCACTTTCTTGTAAATACAGGCTTCTCCAAAAGTCTGTATAAAACCAAATGCTTTGATCACACTATCAAAGCGTTTATTCCAACTCCGAGATGCTTGCACCAGTCCATAAATGGATCGCTGGAGTTTGCACACTTTGTTAGCTCCCTTTGGATCGACAAAACCTTCCGGTTGCATCATATACAACTCTTCTTCCAGAAATCCATTCAGGAATGCAGTTTTGACATCCATCTGCCAAATTTCATAATCATAAAATGCGGCAATTGCTAACATGATTCTGACAGACTTAAGCATCGCTACGGGTGAGAAGGTCTCATCGTAGTCAACACCTTGAACTTGTCGAAAACCTTTTGCAACAAGTCGAGCTTTATAGACAGTAACATTACCGCCAGCGTCAGTCTTTTTCTTGAAGAACCATTTATTCTCAATTGCTTGCCGATCATCGGGCAAGTCAACCAAAGTCCATACTTTGTTCTCATACATGGATCCCATCTCAGATTTCATGGCTTCAAGCCACTTTGCGGAATCTGGGCTCACCATTGCTTCTTCATAGTTCGTAGGTTCATCATGATCTAGTAGCATGACCTCCAGAACAGGATTACCGTACCACTCTGGTGCGGATCTTACTCTGGTTGATCTACGAGGTTCAGTAGTATCTTGATCTAAAGTTTCATGATCATCATCATTAGCTTCCTCACTTATTGGTGTAGGTCTCGCAGAAACTATTTTCTGTGATGTATTATTTCCCAATAAAGGAGTAGGTACAGTTACCTCGTCAAGTTCTACTTTCCTCCCACTCACTTCTTTCGAGAGAAACTCCTTCTCAAGAAAGTTTCTGAATTTAGCAACAAAAGTCTTGCCTTCGGATCTATGATAGAAGGTGTATCCAATAGTTTCCTTTGGATATCCTATGAAGACACATTTCTCCGATTTGGGTTTGAGCTTATCAGGTTGAAGCTTTTTCACATAAGCATCACAGCCCCAAACTTTAAGAAACGACAACTTTGGTTTCTTGCCAAACCACAGTTCATAAGGTGTCGTCTCAACGGATTTTGATGGTGCCCTATTTAACGTGAATGCGGCCGTCTCTAAAGCATAACCCCAAAACGATAGCGGTAAATCAGTAAGAGACGTCATAGATCGCACCATATCTAGTAAAGTACGATTACGACGTTCGGACACACCATTACGCTGTGGTGTTCCGGGTGGCGTGAGTTGCGAAACTATTCCACAATTTTTCAAATGTACACCAAACTCGTAACTCAAATATTCTCCTCCACGATCAGATCGTAGAAACTTTATTTTCTTGTTACGATGATTTTCAACTTCACTCTGAATTTCTTTGAACTTTTCAAACGTTTCAGATTTGTGTTTCATTAAGTAGATATACCCATATCTGCTTAAGTCATCTGTGAAGGTGAGAAAATAACGATATCCGCCGCGAGCCTCAATATTCATTGGTCCACATACATCGGTATGTATGATTTCTAACAAATCTGTTGCTCTCTCCATAGTACCGGAGAACGGTGTTTTAGTCATCTTGCCCAAGAAGCACGGTTCGCAAGTACCAAGTGATTCATAATCAAGTGGTTCCAAAAGTCCATCATTATGGAGTTTCTTCATGCGCTTTCACCGATATGACCTAAACGGCAGTGCCACAAATAACTTGCACTTTCATTATCAACTCTGCATCTTTTGGCTTCAACATTATGAATATGTGTATCACTACTATCGAGATTCATCAAAAATAGACCACTCTTCAAAGGTGCATGACCATAAAATATATTACTCATATAAATAGAACAACCATTATTCTCTGATTTAAATGAATAACCGTCTCGCATTAAACAAGATCCAGATATAATGTTCATGCTCAATGCTGGCACCAAATAACAATTATTTAGGTCTAATATTAATCCCGAAGGTAGATGTAGAGGTAGCGTGCCGACCGCGATCACATCGACTTTGGAACCGTTTCCCACGTGCATCGTCACCTCGTCCTTCGCTAGTGTCCGCTTATTCCGTAGTCCCTGTTTCGAGTTGCAAATATTAGCAACAGAACCAGTATCAAATACCCAGGTGCTACTGCGAGCTCTAGTAAGGTACACATCAATAACATGTATATCACATATACCTTTGTTCACCTTGCCATCCTTCTTATCCGCCAAATACTTGGGGCAGTTCCGCTTCTAGTGACCAGTCTGCTTGTAGTAGAAGCACTCAGTTTCAGGCTTAGGTCCAGACTTGGGTTTCTTCTCTTGAGCAGAAACTTGCTTGCCGTTCTTCTTGAAGTTCCCCTTCTTCTTCCCTTTGCCCTTTTTCTTGAAACTAGTGGTTTTGTTAACCATCAACACTTGATGCTCCTTCTTGATTTCTACCTCCGCAGCTTTCAGCATTGCGAAGAGCTCGGGAATAGTCTTGTTCATCCCTTGCATATTATAGTTCATCACGAAGCTCTTGTAGCTTGGTGGCAGTGATTGGAGAATTCTGTCAATGACGCAATCATCCGGAAGATTAACTCCCAATTGAATCAAGTGATTATTATACCCAGACATTCTGAGTATATGCTCACTGACAGAACTGTTCTCCTCCATCTTGCAGCTATAGAACTTATTGGAGACTTCATATCTCTCAATCCGGGCATTTGCTTGAAATATTAACTTCAACTCCTGGAACATCTCATATGCTCCATGATGTTCAAAACGTCGTTGAAGTCCCGATTCTAAGCCGTAAAGCATGGCACACTGAACTATTGAGTAGTCATCAGCTTTGCTCTGCCAGACGTTCATAACTTCTGGTGTTGCTCTAGCAGCAGGCCTGGCACCCAGTAGTGCTTCCAGGACGTAATTCTTCTGTGCAGCAATGAGGATAATCCTCAAGTTACGGACCCAGTCCGTGTAATTGCTACCATCATCTTTCAACTTTGCTTTCTCAAGGAACGCATTAAAATTCAACAGAACAACAGCACGAGCCATCTATCTACAATCAACATAAACAAGCAAGATACTATCAGTTACTAAGTTCATGATAAGTTTAAGTTCAGTTAATCAAATTTACTTAAGAACTCCCACTTAGATAGACATCCCTCTAATCCTCTAAGTGATCACGTGATCCTAATCAACTAAACCATAACCGATCATCACGTGAGATGGAGTGGTTTTCAGTGGTGAACATCATTATGTTGATCATATCTACTATATGATTCACGCTCGACCTTTCGGTCTCTGTGTTCCGAGGCCATATCTGTATATGCTTGGCTCGTCAAGTATAACCTGAGTATTCCGCGTGTGCAACTGTTTTGCACCCGTTGTATTTGAACGTAGAGCTTATCACACCCGATCATCACGTGGTGTCTGGGCACGACGAACTTTGGCAACGGTGCATACTCAGGGAGAACACTTCTTGATAATTTAGTGAGAGATCATCTTATAATGCTACCATCAATCAAAGCAAGATAAGATGCATAAAAGGATAAACATCACATGCAATCAATATAAGTGATATGATATGGCCATCATCATCTTGTGCTTGTGATCTCCATCTTCGAAGCACCATCATGATCACCATCGTCACCGGCGCGACACCTTGATCTCCATCGTAGCATCGTTGTCGTCTCGCCAATCTTATGCTTCCACGACTATCACTACTGCTTAGTAATAAAGTAAAGAATTACATCGCGATTTGCATTGCATACAATAAAGCGACAACCATATGGCTCCTGCCAGTTGCCGATAACTCGGTTACAAAACATGATCATCTCATACAATAAAATCAGCATCATGCCTTGACCATATCACATCACAACATGCCCTGCAAAAACAAGTTAGACGTCCTCTACTTTGTTGTTGCAAGTTTTACGTGGCTTCTAGGGGCTTTAAGTAAGAACTCATCTCACCTACGCATCAAAACCACAACGATAGTTTGTCAAATAGACTCCGTTTTAACCTTCTCAAGGACCGGGCGTAGCCACACTTGGTTCAACTAAAGTTGGAGAGATAGTCGCCCGTAAGCCATCTATGTGCAAAGCACGTCGAGGGAACCGGTCTCGCGTAAGCGTACGCGTAAGGTTGGTCCGGGTCATCTCGTCCAACAATACCACCGAACCAAAGTAGGCAGTATGACTTGTATCGCCCACAACTCACTTGTGTTCTACTCGTGCAAATAACATCAAACCATAAAAACCTAGGCTCGGATGCCACTGTTGGGGAACATAGTAATTTCAAAAAATTTCCTACGCACACGCAAGATCATGGTGATGCATAGCAACGAGGGGGAGAGTGTTGTCTACGTACCAACGCAGACCGACTGCGGAAGCGATCACACAACGTAGAGGAAGTAGTCGTACGTCTTCTTCCCGATCCGACCGATCCAAGCACCGTTACTCCGGCACCTCCGAGTTCTTAGCACATGCTCAGCTTGATGACGATCTTCGGGCTCCGATCCAGCAAAGCATCGAGGATGAGTTCCGTCAGCACGACGGCGTGGTGACGATCTTGATGTTTCACCGACGTAGGGCTTCGCCTAAGCTCTACAACGATATGACCGAGGTGGAATTTGGTGGCAGGGGGCACCGCACACGGCTAAGGATGATCAACAATGACCAATTGTGTGTCTAGAGGTGCCCCCTGCCCCCGTATATAAAGGGGCAAAGGGGGAGGGGTGCGGCAGCCATAGGAGGAGTCCTACTCCCGCCGGGAGTAGGACTCCCCTCCAATCCTATTCCAAATAGGACTCCCCAAGTGGGGAAAGAGAGAGGGGGTGGCCGGCCACCTTCCCTAGTCCTAATAGGACTAGGGGAAGGGGGGAGGCACGCAGCCCATGGGGCAGCCCTTTCACCTTTCCACCAAGGCCCATGTTGGCCCATTTGGCTCCCGGGGGGTTCCAGTAACCCTCCCAGTATTCCGGTAAAATCCCGATTTCACCCGGAACACTTCCGATGTCCAAACATAGGCTTCCAATATATCAATCTTTATCTCTCGACCATTTCGAGACTCCTCGTCATGTCCGTGATCACATCCGGGACTCCGAACAACCTTCGGTACATCAAAATGCATAAACTCATAATAACTGTCATCGTAACGTTAAGCATGCGGACCCTACGGTTCGAGAACAATGTAGACATGACCGAGACACGTCTCCGGTCAATAACCAATAGCGGGACCTGGATGCCCATATTGGCTCCTACATATTCTACGAAGATCTTTATCGGTCAGACCGCATAACAACATACGTTGTTCCCTTTGTCATTGGTATGTTACTTGCCCAAGATTCGATCGTCGGTATCCAATACCTAGTTCAATCTCGTTACCGGCAAGTCTCTTTACTCGTTCCGTAATACATCATCCCGCAACTAACTCATTAGTTGCAATGCTTGCAAGGCTTAAGTGATGTGCATTACCGAGACGGCCCAGAGATACCTCTCCGACGATCGGAGTGACAAATCCTAATCTCGAAATACGCCAACCCAACATCTACCATTGGAGCTACCTGTAGTACTCCTTTATAATCACCCAGTTATGTTGTGACGTTTGGTATTACCCAAAGTGTTCCTCCGGTAAACGGGAGTTGCATAATCTCATAGTCATAGGAACATGTATAAGTCATGAAGAAAGCAATAGCAACATACTGAACAATCGGGTGCTAAGCTAATAGAATGGGTCATGTCAATCAGATCATTCAACTAATGATGTGACCTCGTTAATCAAATAACAACTCTTTGTTCATGGTTAGGAAACATAACCATCTTTGATTAACGAGCTAGTCTAGTAGAGGCATACTAGTGACACTCTGTTTGTCTATGTATTCACACATGTATTATGTTTCCGGTTAATACAATTCTAGCATGAATAATAAACATTTATCATGATATAAGGAAATAAATAATAACTTTATTATTGCCTCTAGGGCATATTTCCTTCAAAGTGAACAAAGGTATATCCGATATACATGTTATTGATGTGTACTTTACTAGTGTTTCTAGCAACCCCTCAGTATTTGATACTAGTTCAGTTGCTGAGATTAGTAACTCAAAACGGGAGTTGCAGAATGAACAGAGACTAGTTAAGGGTGAAGTGACGATGTGTGTTTGAAGTGGTTCCAAGATTGATATGATCATCATCGCACACTCCCTATACTTTCAGGATTAGTGTTGACCTAAATAAATGGTATTTGGTGTTTGCGTTAAGCGTGAATATGATTTGATCATGTTTATTGCAATACAGTTATTCATTTAAAGTTAGAGAATAATTTTTCTTCTGTTTACATGAATAAAACCTTCAATGGCCATACACCCAAGGTGAATGGTTTATTGAATCTCGATCGTAGTGATACACATATTCATAATATTAAAGCCAAAAGATGAAAAGTTAATAATGATAGTGCAACTTATTTGTGGCACTGTCGTTTAGGTCATATTGGTGTAAAGGGCATGAAGAAAATCCATGCTGATGGGCTTTTGGAATCATTTGATTATGAATCAGTTGATGCTTGCGAACCATGCCTCATGGGAAAGATGACTAAGAGTCCGTTCTCCACAACAATGGAGCGAGCAACAGACTTGTTGGAAATAATACATACTGATGTATGCAGTCCGATGAGTGTTGAGGCTCGCTATAGGTATCGTTATTTTCTGACCTTCACAGATGATTTGAGTAAGATATGGGTATATCTTCTTGATGAAACATAAATATGAAACATTTGAAAAGTTCAAATTATTTCAGAGTGAAGTGGAAAATCATCGTAACAAGAAAATAAAGTTTCTACGATCTGATCGTCGAGGAGAATATTTGAGTTACGAGTTTGGTCTTCATTTGAAACAATGCGGAATAATTTCGCAACTCACGCCACCTGGAACACCACAGCATAATGGTGTGTCCGAACATCATAACTGTACTTTATTAGATATGGTGCAATCTATGATGTCTCTTACCAATTTACCACTATCGTTTTGGGGTTATGCATTAGAGACCGATGCATTCATGTTAAATAGGGCACCATCTAAATCCATTGAGACGATGCCATATGAACTATGGTTTGGCAAGAAACCAAAGTTGTCGTTTCTTGAAGTTTGGGGTTGCGATGCTTATGTGAAAAAGTTTCATCCTGATAAGCTCAAACCCAAATTGGAGAAATGTGTCTTCATAGGATACCCAAAGGAGACAGTTGGGTACACCTTCTATCACAGATCCAAAGGCAAGACATTCGTTGCTAAGAATGGATCCTTTCTAGAGAAGGAGTTTCTCTCGAAAGAAGTGAGTGGGAGGAAAGTAGAACATGATGAGGTAACTGTACCTCCTCCCTTATTGGAAAGTAGTTAATCACAGAAATCTGTTCCTATGACTCCTACACCAATTAGTGAGGAAGCTAATGATGATGATCATGTAACTTTAGATCAAGTTACTACCGAACCTTGTAGGTCAACCAGAGTGAGATCCGCACCAGAGTGGTACGGTAATCCTGTTCTGGATGTCATGTTACTTGACCATGACGAACCTACGAACTATGAGGAAGCGATGATGAGCCCAGATTCCGCAAAATGGCTTGAGGCCATGAAATCTGAGAAAGGATCCATGTATGAGAACACAGTATGGACTTTGATTGACTTGCCCGATGATCGGTGAGTCATTAAGAATAAATGGATCTTCAAGAGGAAGACGGACGCTGATAGTAGTGTTACTATCTACAAAGCTCGAATTGTTGCAAAATGTTTTCGACAAGTTCAAGGTGTTGTCTATGATGAGATTTTCTCACTTGTATCGATGCTTAAAAGTCTGTCAGAATCATGTTATTAGTTGTCGCATTTTATGAAATTTGGCAAATAGATGTCAAAACTGTATTCCTTCATGGATTTCTTAAAGAAGAGTTGTATATGATGCAACCAGAAGGTTTTGTCGATCCTAAAGGTGCTAATAAAGTGAGCAAGCTCCAGCGATCCATCTATGGACTGGTGCAAGCATCTTGGAGCTGGAATATATGCTTTGATAAAGTGATCAAAGCATATGGTTTTATATAGACTTGCGGTGAAGCCTGTATTCAAAAGAAAGTGAGTGGGAGCACTACAACATTTCTGATAAGTATATGTGAATGACATATTGTTGATCGGAAATAATGTAGAATTTTTCTGGAAAGCACAAAGGAGTGTTTGAAAAGAGTCTTTCAAAGAAAGACCTCGATGAAGCTGCTTACACATGGGCATCAAGATTTATAGAGATAGATCAAGACGCTTGATAAGTTTTTTCAATGAGTACATACCTTGACAAGATTTTGAAGTAGTTCAAAACAGTCGCGAAGCCACAAGTTGACTGTGTAGTCAACTGACTACACAGGTTTGTGGAAAAAGCATCATATATAAGCACAAACCATGCAAAAAATAATACAAAATTCATAGAAATACATAGATCTTGACTACACAACATTGAGTTGACTACACATGGTTAAAATCCTGGCACCGCCACTGGTTCAAAATGGAACATTCAAAGAAGGAGTTCTTGCCTGTGTTGCAAGGTGTGTGATACGTCTCCAATGTATCTATAATTTTTGATTGCTCCATGCTATATTTTCTATTGGTTGGACATTATTGGGCTTTATTATCCACTTTTATATTATTTTTGGGACTAACCTATTAACCGGAGGCCCAACCCAGAATTGTTGTTTTTTGCCTATTTTAGGGTTTCGAAGAAAAGGAATATCAAACGGAGTCCAAATGGAATGAAACCTTCGGGAACGTGATTTTCTCACTGAACATGATCCAGGAGACTTGGAACCTACGTCAAGCAACCAACAGGGAGGCCACGAGGTAGGGGTGAAAGTGAAACTATCCCTAGGTGGTTTTGGTAATTCCTAACAACATATAGCTCATTGAGCTAATGCCATTTCAAGATTAATATCTCAGGAAAGCTCAATTATTGGCATGGCATGGATGAGAAAAGTGGACCCCTCAAAATGATAAGGACAAAAGGATTGGCTCAAGCTCAAAGCTCAAGACTCTACATTTTTCTATTTTAGTGATCCAAGATCACATTGAGTCTATAGGAAAAGCCAATACTATCAAGGAGGGATGAGGTGTTGCTTAATGAGGCTCTTGCTCAAAATGCTTAGTGATATGCTCCAAAACCCTCAACTACTTTCTCACATCCACATATGACCTAAACCAAAAGTCAAACTCGGCCCCATCGATTATTTCTATCCGGCGCCACCGAGTTCAAATGTCATAGCCACTGCTACAAACCCTAGGCAAATCGGTCTCATCGATAGGGATCTCGGTCTCACCAAGATGGGATTGTAATCTCTCTGTTTCCCTTCGTATCATTTCGGTCCCACCGAGATGAGCAATCCCACCGAGATTGCAATGTAAACTCTCTGTTTCCCTTTTGTAACATTTCGGTCTCACCGAAATGAGCGAATCGGCCCCACCGAGTTTACCTGACCAACTCTCTGGTTATCTTATTACCAAAATCGGTCTCACTGAGTTTGTGTAATCGGTCTCACTGAGATTACGTTATGCCTTAACGCTAACCATATCGATCCTACCGAGTTGCATGTCAGTCCCACCGAAAACCCGAATGGTCACTAGCTTTGCTGAATCAGTCCAACCGAGTTTATCAATTTGGTCCCACCGAGATTGGCAAGTTGTGTTTAACGGTTAGATTTTATGTGGAGGCTATATATACGTAACGCCCTCGATGCGACTATATCTCCCACGTGTCGAAGCATGACTTAGAGGCATAACCGCATTGAAAGCAATGTAGCAAGTGAGGTAATCTTCACACAACCCATGTAATACATAAGGGAAAGAGATACATAGTTGGCTTACAATCGCCACTTCACACAATACATGAATAAAGCATTACAACATCCAAATACAATCAAGGTCCGACTACGGAACCAAAATAAAAGAAGAACCCCAAATGCGACACGGTCCCCGATTGACCCCAACTGGGCTCCACTACTGAACAACTAGAACGAAACAACACAAAGGACCAGATTTTCATCGAGCTCCTCCTAAGCTTGATTGCGTCATCTGCACGGACTCATCGGCACCTGCAAGCTGGTTTTGGAAGTATCTGTGAGCCACGGGGACTCAGCAATCTCGCACCCTCGCGATCAAGACTATTTAAGCTTATGGGTAAGGTAAAAGATATGACCTGGAGCTGCAGCAAGCGACTAGCATATATGGTGGCTAACATACGCAAATGAGAGCGAGAACAGAAGGCAAAGCATCGTCGATAAAAGTAAGATCAAGAAGTGATCCTAGAACACCCTACGTCAAGCATAACTCCAACACCGTGTTCACTTCCCGGACACCGCCGAGAAGAGACCATCACGGTTACACACGCGGTTGATGCATTTTAATTAAGGTCAACTTCAGGTTTTCTACAACCGGACATTAACAAATTCCCATCTGCCCATAACCGCAGGCACGGCTTTCGAAAGTTCAAATCCCTGTAGGGGAGTCCCAACTTAGCCCATCACAAGCTCTCACGGTCAACGAAGGATATTCCTTCTAGTGGGAAGACCCGATCAGACTCGGAATCCCGGTTACAAGACATTTCGACAATGGTAAAACAAGACCAGCAAAGCCACCCAGATGTGCCGGCAAATCCCGATAGGAGCTGCACATATCTCGTTCTCAGGGCACACCGGATGAGCCAGATGTCGGGTGGGCCAGCCCAGAGTCGCCCCTGGTAGCTCCGGACATCGCTCAGTTTGGACCAACACTTAGAGGAGCACTGGCCCGGGGGTTTAATAAAGATGACCCTTGGTAGGCCTACCCAAGGGAAAGAAAAAGGCTAGGTGGTGAATGTTAAAACCAATGTTGGGCCATGCTGGAGGAGTTTTATTCAAGGCGAACTGTTAAGGGGTTCCCATTATTACCCAACCGCGTAAGGAACACAAAATCCGGGAACATAACACCTATATGACGGAAACTGTTGGGGACGTAGTAATTTCAAAAAAAATTCCTACGCACACGAAAGATCATGGTGATGCATAGCAACGAGGGGGAGAGTCTGATCTACGTACCCTTGTAGATCGCAATGGAAGCGTTGACACAACGTAGTGGAAGTAGTCGTACGTCTTCTTCCCGATCCGACCGATCCAAGCACCGTTACTCCGGCACCTCCGAGTTCTTAGCACACGTTCAGCTCAATGACGTTCCTCGGGCTCCGATCCAGCAAAGCGTTGAGGAAGAGTTCCGTCAGCACGACGGCGTGGTGACGATCTTGATGTACTACCAACGCAGGGCTTCGCCTAAACACTGCAACGGTATGATCGAGGTGGAATTTGGTGGCAGGGGGCACCGCAGACGGCTAAGGAACGATCTCAAGGATGAACTTGTGTGTCTTGGGGTGTCCCCTGCCCCCGTATATAAAGGATGAAGGGGGGAGGCTGGCCGGCCAAAGGAGGGAGGCGCAGGAGGAGTCCTACTCCTACCGGGAGTAGGACCCCCCCCCCCCCAATCCTATTCCAACTAGGAATCCTTGGGAAAAAGAGAGAAGGAAAGAGAGAGAGGTGGCCGGCCACCTCTCCTAGTCCTAATAGGACTAGGGGAGGGGGGAGGCGCGCAGCCCTCCTTGGCAGCCCCTTTCACCTTTCCACAATGGCCCATGTAGGCCCATTTGGCTCCCGGGGGGTTCCGGTAACCCTCCCGGTAATCCGGTAAAATCCCGATTTCACCCGGAATGCTTCCGATGTCCAAACATAGGCTTCCAATACATCAATCTTTATGTCTCGACCATTTCGAGACTCCTCGTCATGTCCGTGATCACATCCGTGACTCCGAACAACCTTCGGTACATCAAAATGCATAAACTCATAATAACTGTCATCGTAACGTTAAGCGTGCGGACCCTACGGTTCGAGAACAATGTAGACATGACCGAGACACGTCTCCGGTCAATAACCAATAGCGGGACCTGAATGCCCATAATGACTCCTACATATTCTACGAAGATCTTTTATCGGTCAGACCGCATAACAACATACGTTGTTCCCTTTGTCATCGGTATGTTACTTGCCCGAGATTCGATCGTCGGTATCCAATAGCTAGTTCAATCTCTTTACCGGGAAGTCTCTTTACTCGTTCCGTAATACATCATCCCGCAACTAACTCATTAGTTGCAATGCTTGCAAGGCTTAAGTGATGTGCATTATCGAGAGGGCCCAGAGATACCTCTCCGACAATCGGAGTGACAAATCCTAATCTCGAAATACGCCAACCCAACATCTACCTTTGGAGCCACCTCTAGTACTCCTTTATAATCACCCAGTTATGTTGTGACGTTTGGTAGTACCCAAAGTGTTCCTCCGGCAAACGGGAGTTGCATAATCTCATAGTCAGAGGAACATGTATAAGTCATGAAGAAAAGCAATAGCAACATACTAAACGATCATGTGCTAAGCTAATGGAATGGGTCATGTCTATCAGATCATTCAACTAATGATGTGACCTCGTTAATCAAATAACAACTCTTTGTTCATGGTTAGGAAACATAACCATCTTTGATTAATGAGCTAGTCAAGTACAGGCATACTAGTGACACTCTGTTGGTCTATGTATTCACACATGTATTATGTTTCCGGTTAATACAATTCTAGCATGAATAATAAACATTTATCATGATGGAAGGAAATAAATAATAACTTTATTATTGCCTCTAGGGCATATTTCCTTCAAAAACTAGGGCGGCAAGACTGGAACAAAACACCAGGCATAAGGCCGAGCCTTCCACCCTTTACCAAGTATATAGATTCATTAATTAAATAAGATATATTGTGATATCCCAACAAGTAAGCAATGTTCCAACAAGGAACGAATCTCCATGTTCCAACAAGGAACAACTTCAATCTTCACCTGCAACTAACAACGCTATAAGAGGGGCTGAGCAAAGCGGTAACATAGCCAAACAACGGTTTGCTAGGACAAGGTGGGTTAGAGGCTTGGATCAACAATATAGGAGGCATTATAAGCAAGTGGTAGGTATCGCAGCATAGGCATAGCAAAAGAGCGAGCATCTAGCAAAGCAAAGATAGAAGTGATTTCAAGGGTATGATCATCTTGCCTGAAATCCCGCAAGGAAGAAGAACGAGTCCATGAAGAAGACAAACAGACGTAGTCGAATGGGTCCTCACAAATGCGACGTTACCGGAACCAACCCGAAGAAGCAAACACCAGAAAGAAGCACACAACATAGTAAACAAACAACACATGAACATGGTATGATATGCGGAATGCGGTATGCGATGCATATGCATGATTTGCAAGGGAATGAATGAACCTGGACTCAACATGGAAATCCAAGTGTGCCACTGGAAAGGTGAGATGAAATTGCTTGAAAACGATATAAAGATCACCGGAATCGGAGTTATGGTTTGGAAATGGCAAGCAATTCAAATATGGCACCGGTCTGCGATAAACAGCAAGTAGCCATCTAAATGCATCAAGATGAACATGCTACAGCACTCAAACATGGCAACAAAATACATGTCAGGAATCCATTCATTATGCTTAACAAAAGAGGAACACTGAGCTACGGCCAATTCATCCATTAACAGGTTCAAACAAGCATGGAAAAAATGCATTTGGTAAACAGATTTCAGACTTAGTGGAATTAACACTTGTCTGGAATTTCAGATCAGGTAGCACACTTTGGAGCAACAAAACTATATGCTACAGGACCTGAACATGGCAAAGTAAAGCATAGCATGGAGCTACTCAAAGAGCTTAACAAAAGTCCCTTAGTGACCTTGAGCCCAAAGGGATCATAAAATACATTTGCAAGCATGTGAACATGGCAAAAACATAATCAGTTCTCAAACTTTGTGAAAACTGGAGCATGCTGAAAACAGATATCAAGTAGGCATGTTTACGAGATCGATGCACTCACTACAGAGCATGTCATGACAATCCAAGCATACACCCATCAAGAATACACATATTATGAGCTAGACATGACAAGAACAATAACATAGCATGCAGGGATCAACTACCACATCATCGAAAAAATCGCTAACAAGTAGACAATCTGCCCAGATTCATGAAATGACAAAAGTAGAGCTCGATTGACTCAAGCTAGGGTGCTCCATAATTGCAAACAAAGACATGGATGGATAGAGCACTACAATATTAACAAATCATCCTTACTGATCATCCTCAAAAGAGGCACGGATCACTAGGAAACAACATGAACATATGGCATAATGAGATAAACAGACCAAGGACTTGGTGGAATTGCAAAGTCCCTGAAATCAGCATTAACAAGTGCACCACTTTGCAAGCTTGTGCTAGTCACCACACACATCACAAAAATACATGGATGGCACCACTGGAAAGATGGAAAAACCTATAACAAAACATATGTAGAGCTCCTGGTCATATCATGCACACAATAATCATGGCAAAAATGACAAAAATCTAAATGGAGCAACAGATCTGACAATTATCTCAACTAGCATACTTCCAACAGCATTTCGGGCATCAAGATGAACTCAAATGAGAATGATGCAATGAGATGAAATGATGTACTCTCTGAAGCGAACATTTTGATATGCTATATGCATGAATCGGAGCTAAGGATACAAAGTTAAGACATGATGAACATGGGCATGTGAATCTGGTAATTTCGGGGACTTGGTAGAAATTACCACTCCGAAAACAAATCTAGGGTTTGGACCCGGGTGCACGCAGATCAAGGTGGAGCCGGATCTTCGCCGGAGTTGGCGCCAGAGAACAGTTGAGGTGGTGGCCGGGCTCGAGGTCGCCGGATCCGGTCCGGCCTGACCGGATCCGTGACGAGCGACGGCGGAGGCGGCTCACGGCGCCTCGGCGGAGGGAGGGCGAGGCACATGGCGGCGACGACGGGGCCTTCCAGCGGCGGGGCGGCGGAGCATCTGGCGGCGGCGGGGAAGAGCCTGTTGGGGGCGGCGGGGTGCATCAGCGGGCGGCGCGGAGCCAGCAGAGGCGGTCGGCGGCGCACCGGGCCCGGAGGGCCGCGGTCGGGCTCGTGGGCCCGCGGTGGGGAGGCGCGGGGCGCCGGGACGCGTGGCGGTGGCCGGCTGACATGGCACGCTCCGATTGGGCGAGGCGACGTGGAGGGGAGCGGCGGACATGTCCGGCGCGGCGCAGATGCATCCGGACGCGCGGAAGAGGAGTGGATCTAGGTTTTGACCACGAATTTTGGAGGGGGAGGAGTATATATAGGCATAGAGGGAGCTAGGAGAGTCCAAATGAGGTGTGGTTTTCGGCCACGCGATCGGGATCGAACGCTCTAGGACATGGAGAGGTTTTAGGTGGGTTTTGGGCCAAATTGGAGAGGTGTTCGGCTGCAACACTCACGAGGCCTTTTCGGTCCCTCGGTTAACCGTTGGAGTATCAAACGAAGTCCAAATGGCACGAAACTTGATAGGCGGTCTACCGGTAGAAAACCAAGGCCGCTTGGCAAGTCTCGGTCCAAACCGGAAATGTTTTATCCCCACACATGAAAGAAATATACAAATGACGACCGGAGGAGAACGGAGCGCCGGAATGCAAAACGGACAATGGGGAAAATGCTCGGATGCATGAGACGAACATGTATGCAAATGAAATGCACATGATGACATGATATGCCTTGAATGACACGCAAGCAATGACAACGCAACAACAGCGAATAACTGCACGACACCTGGCACATCGGTCTCGGGGCGTTACAACACTCCACCACTACGAGAGGATCTTGTCTCGAGATCTAGAATGGCACCGGAGGGACAACGGAAGAGAAAGAGAAGAGGTAAGACTAAGTTGCTTCTTTGACAAACGAGTGAAACCAAAGAACCTTGAGAAGTTGAACAACTTGAAAGTAAGAATGCAACGATGTAGAACAAATTTGAAAGCACTCCGGTAGGGAAGAGGAACAAGGAAGAACATATTCGTATGACACTCCGGTTCAAACAAGATAGAGGGGAAAAGAATGGTATAATTTGGGCAGCACATCGAGTGAAAATGGAAGGAACTAAACATGATCTTGACAACCAAGATGATGGGTTGAAGTGAGCAACATCACAAAGCCTCCGGAACAAAAGTAAGAATGGTATGGGATGAACGAAGGGAAAAACAAGATCTCGAGGGAGCACGCTTACAACAAATGCTAGAACGGATTTGTTGGAAAACCAACAACGACAAGAATAAGCTTGATATGGTCTTATGGAAGATATCTCAAAATATGAGGTGACAACCTGCCACTCACGGGAAAAGAATTGGATTGATATGAACAAATTGATGAGAAAGTATGTCGCACCGGAAAGGAGAAATGAAGAGCTTGGATCATTTATGAGCACCATAAATAGCAACAATCCTTAGGAAGGCTTTAGGTGAAATATAACCCAAGATAGCTCCAATGACGAGATTGATGGATTTAAAAGTATCTCATTCTTTACAATACGTGAATCATGAAACAAGAACTCAAATCATCAAGAATGACATAATACCATCTCCAGAAGATAAGAGAGAACAAATGCACTCCAGATTGCAAGTAGAAGAAAGCTAGAGCTTCTTAGAAGAGAATCTCGATGAAAAACTTGGAGAAGGAATTAAATCCTTGATGAACCATCATGTAGAGCCTCCATGAAGAACTCCGGTAAACAAAAGGAATGAAAAGAAAGAGAAATTGAAAACACAAGGTGAAACCTTGCAATGATTTAGATGGATCTCCGTGATAATTAGAGCTTGGAAACTCCGGGAAAGAAAAGATAAAGCATTTCGAACCGAGAATGTGATAAGATGAACCTCCGGAATAAGGAATTAGTCTCTTGGATGAAACAAGAATAAGAATTACATTATGCTTATCCTTCACCAATTTAAATTGATGACAAGCAACGGATCGCATACAACTTATTCTCAAAGAAAGGATTAGGATAGATATTGCGCCAACTTGAGAAGGTCTTCAACGAACCACCGTTAGGATTTGAAAGAACGAATGAATTGATATGATAACCAAAGAAGAGAACTCTTGAACGAACCACCGTAAGAATTGAAAATGAACGATTGGAAGATAAAGAAACACCGGGAAGAATTATAAAATGAACGAAGATGCTTGAGAGAATTTAGATACATGAGAACGAAGAGATCACAAATTGATTCGAGAATATTGAATGATGCACCGGTATGATTGGAGAATGATAACTGAAAACTAGGAATGAATAATTATGAGATGATGGGCTTCGGAGAATCAAACTGAAAAGACTCTTGAATTGCTCCGGATAGGTGAAAAGAATTCTCATAATCAGAATAATTATGAGGGGATGGCAACAAGCTAGACTCACGAATCTTGAAGAGAATGGAGCAAGAAATGGAGGAAAAGCTCTTCTTCGGTCTTCAAATGCAGAGACTGACGATGAGAAACACCATGAAGAATTTTTGAAGCACTCCATAATGAAGAAGAATGGAAAAGTTGAACCAACGATGAAAAGAATTTGAAAGATCTTGGAGAAATTCATTTGACTCATGATAAATCATTCTTACGTCAAACTTCGAAAAGAAATTTGGATAGCTCCGGGAAAATAAGAAGAGTCAGGTAAGATCCTAGGAAAAGACCTGTGGGTTAGGGCCCACTCAAAAGATACACCGTAGAACAATTGCTTGAAAAGAGAGATTGCATCGGTTGAATTAAATGGCTTGAAAGAGATAATAACCTCGAGACAGGTTGAACGAATGTAGAGTGGAAACACGAATCTTCGAGATACCTTGAGCACTCCGGAATAAATGAATAGCAAGCGGGGAAGATTAAGAGGTGCACCGACATAATAACACATTTGAAACGAGGAAAAAGGATGTGATCAACACCAAAAGCTTGAATTGAATCCACCGGAGAAGAAAGAGAATGAATAATGATGAACTTGAGGCTCTCTTAGAATCTTCATGAGAAACACCCGATAAGAATGGAGAGACTTCCATTGATAAAATGGATAGTTGATTAAGAAATCTGAGTCCTTGAAGAAAAACAAAGGGAGGGAGGGTGGGAAAAACAAAGACAACTTGGAGACGGATGAATCAAATAACGTTGACGAAAAACTGAGATTGGATCATTGCGGATGTTGAAAATGGACGGATCCGCTTGAAGAGAAGCACACCGGTTGAAAAGGTTTGACATGACAATTCTCGATGATCAAGAAGGATTAGTATTCACATCGGAGTATGAAAACACCATTTGGGGAAGGTATGGAATCAACACTTGACTTCGAAGCAACTCGAATACCACAACTCAAAACAAGACAAAGGATTTGCCAGCAGAATGAGCTGGAACAAACATATGATAGAGATTTCGTCCGAAGTTTTCGTGGTGGGGCCTACACGGGCTCGATCGTACAGCACCATCATGTACAAGGCAGTGCACATGACATACGAAGCGTCCCCGAGTCGGCATAGCCAAGGACTCTTTAAGACACAACGAGACCACTGTAAAACCAACCGTGAATAGGTAGAGCACTAGACGTCGAACCCCAATTTCAAATCATACATCTGTCGGAAAGATATCCTAAGAGCTACTTGAATTCCCACTTATAAACTCCCGAAATTTTCCGGTTATGCAATCAGGTGTTGGGGATACAGGGGAAGCATAATATCTCACCCAAACTAGCAAATCCTACATCCAGCTGTATCCACCCTTCAACACATAACCAAGAAACCTTCGGAAATCATCTACCTCAACCTTCAAAAAGCATCCATTATACGAGTTATGGCAATACTCCCGAACTCCCGCACCAGTACTGGGTGGCGTCGAGGTTATCTCACCAACGAACTGCATAAAAGAGATTTTCGATGTCGGCGTAGTAAACTTAGGTATTCTAGAACTGCAACGATAAAATTATGACGACAACACCTCGGAGCTCAACTCCCCGGGACACTGCCACAAAACCCCTGACAGGAGGCACCAAGACAATGTTCTCGTCACAAAAACCATCGGAACGATTCCAAGATACCCGCGTGATCCTAATTTTTTTTAGTGAAATTTGAGAAGAGAAGAGTCAAAACTCTACGTCAGGATGCCTTACCAGAGCAATGAAGGGACTGGGGAGTAAAAAGAATTCCTAAACTCTCCGATAGATAATTCCTAAATGACTCAAAACATTTTTCTATACTCAACTCGGCCGCTAAAAACGATCAAGCAATGGGGCTCCTAAGGTCGGGATGGCTCTGATTACCAACTTGTAACGCCCTCGATGCGGCTATATCTCCCACGTGTCGAAGCACGACTTAGAGGCATAACCGCATTGAAAGCAATGTCGCAAGTGAGGTAATCTTCACACAACCCATGTAATACATAAGGGAAAGGGATACATAGTTGGCTTACAATCGCCACTTCACAAAATACATGAATAAAGCATTACAACATCCAAATACAATCAAGGTCCGACTACGGAACCAAAATAAAAGAAGAACCCCAAATCCGACACGGTCCCCGATCGACCCGAACTGGGCTCCACTACCGAACAACTAGAACGAAACAACACAAAGGACCAGATTTTCATCGAGCTCCTCCTGAGCTTGATTGCGTCATCTGCACGGACTCATCGGCACCTGCAAGCTGGTTTTGGAAGTATCTGTGAGCCACGGGGACTCAGCAATCTCGCACCCTCGTGATCAAGACTATTTAAGCTTATGGGTAAGGTAAAAGATATGAGGTGGAGGTGCAGCAAGCGAGTAGCATATATGGTGGCTAACATACGCAAATGAGAGCGAGAAGAGAAGGCAAAGCACGGTCGATAAAAGTATGATCAAGAAGTGATCCTAGAACAACCTACGTCAAGCATAACTCCAACACCGTGTTCACTTCCCGGACTCCGCCGAGAAGAGACCATCACGGTTACACACGCGGTTGATGCATTTTAATTAAGGTCAACTTCAGGTTTTCTACAACCGGATATTAACAAATTCCCATCTGCCCATAACCACGGGCACGGCTTTCGAAAGTTCAAATCCCTGTAGGGGGGTCCCAACCTAGCCCATCACAAGCTCTCACGATCAACGAAGGATATTCCTTCTAGCGGGAAGACCCAATCAGACTCGGAATCCCGGTTACAAGACATTTCGACAATGGTAAAACAAGACCAGCAAAGCCACCCAGATGTGCCGACAAATCCCGATAGGAGCTGCACATTTCTCGTTCTCAGGGCACACCGGATGAGCCAGACGTCGGGTGGGCCAGCCCAGAGTTGCCCCTGGTAGCTACGGACATCGCTCAGTTTGGACCAACACTCAGAGGAGCACTGGCCCGGGGGTTTAATAAAGATGACCCTTGGGCAGGCCTAACCAAGGGAAAGAAAAAGGCTAGGTGGCGAATGGTAAAACCAATGTTGGGCCATGCTGGAGGAGTTTTATTCAAGGCAAACTGTCAAGGGGTTCCCATTATTACCCAACCGCGTAAGGAACGCAAAATCCGAGAACATAACACCGATATGACGGAAACTAGGGCGGCAAGAGTGGAACAAAACACCAGGCATAAGGCCGAGCCTTCCACCCTTTACCAATTATATAGATGCATTAATTAAATAAGATATATTGTGATATCCCAACAAGTAAGAAATGTTCCAACAAGGAACGAATCTCCATGTTCCAACAAGGAACAACTTCAATCTTCACCTGCAACTAACAACACTATAAGAGGGGCTGAGTAAAGCGGTAACATAGCCAAACAACGGTTTGCTAGCACAAGGTGGGTTAGAGGCTTGGCTCAACAATATAGGAGGCATGATAAGCAAGTGGTAGGTATCGCAGCATAGGCATAGCAAAAGAGCGAGCATCTAGCAAAGCAAAGATAGAAGTGATTTCGAGGGTATGATCATCTTGCCTGAAATCCCGCAAGGAAGAAGAACGAGTCCATGAAGAAGGCAAACGGACATAGTCGAACGGGTCCTCACAAACGCGACGTTACCGTAACCAACCCGAAGAAGCAAACACCGGAAAGAAGCACACAACATAGAAAACAAACAACACATGAACATGGTATGATATGCGGAATGTGGTATGCGATGCATATGCATGATTTGCAAGGGAATGAATGAACCTGGACTCAAATTGGAAATCCAAGTGTGCCACTAGAAAGGTGAGATGAAATCGCTTGAAAACGATATAAAGATCACCGGAATCGGAGTTACGGTTTGGAAATGGCAAGCAATTCAAATATGGCACCGGTCTGCGATAAACAGCAAGTAGCCATCTAAATGCATCAAGATGAACATGCTACAGCACTCAAACATGGCAACAAAATACATGGCAGGAATCCATTCATTATGATTAACAAAAGAGGAACACTGAGCTACGGCCAATTCATCCATTAACAGGTTCAAACAAGCATGGAAAAATGCATTTGGTAAACAGATTTCAGACTGAGTGGAATTAACACTTGTCTGGAATTTCAGATCAGGTAGCACACTTTGGAGCAACAAAACTATATGCTAGAGGACCTGAACATGGCAAAGTAAAGCATAGCATGGAGCTACTCAAAGAGCTTAACAAAAGTCCCTTAGTGACCTTGAGCCCAAAGGGATCATAAAATACATTTGCAAGCATGTGAACATGGCAAAAACATAATCAGTTCTCAAACTTTGTGAAAACTGGAGCATGCTGAAAACAGATATCAAGTAGGCATGTTTACGAGATCGATGCACTCACTACAGAGCATGTCATGACAATCCAAGCATACACCCATCAAGAATACACATATTATGAGCTAGACATGACAAGAAGAATAACATAGCATGCACGGATCAACTACCACATCATCGAAAAAATCGCTAACAAGTAGACAATCTGCCCAGATTCATGAAATGACAAAAGTAGAGCTCGATTGACTCAAGCTAGGGTGCTCCATAATTGCAAACAAAGACATGGATGGATAGAGCACTACAATATTAACAAATCATCCTTACTGATCATCCTCAAAAGAGGCACGGATCACTAGGAAACAACATGAACATATGGCATAATGAGATAAACAGACCAAGGACTTGGTGGAATTGCAAAGTCCCTGAAATCAGCATTAACAAGTGCACCACTTTGCAAGCTTGTGCTAGTCACCACACACATCACAAAAATACATGGATGGCACCACTGGAAAGATGGCAAAACCTATAACAAAACATATGTAGAGCTCCTAGGCATATCATGCACACAATAATCATGGCAAAAATGACAAAAATCTAAATGTAGCAGCAGATCTGGCAGTTATCTCAACTAGCATACTTCCAACAGCATTTCGGGCATCAAGATGAACTCAAATGAGAATGATGCAATGAGATGAAATGATGTACTCTCTAAAGCGAACATTTTGATATACTATATGCATCAATCGGAGCTAAGGATACAAAGTTAAGACATGATGAACATGGGCATGTGAATCTGGTAATTTCGGGGACTTGGTAGAAATTACCACTCCGAAAACAGATCTAGGGTTTGGACCCGGGTGCACGCAGATCGAGGTGGAGCCGGATCTTCGCCAGAGTTGGCGCCAGAGAACAGTTGAGGTGGTGGCCGGGCTCGAGGTTGCCGGATCCGGTCCGGCCCGACCGGATCCGTGACGACGGGGCCTTCCGGTGGCGGGGCGGCGGAGCATCTGGCGGCGACGGGGAAGCGCCTCGCGGCGGCGGCAGGGTGCCTCAGCGGGCGACGCGGAGCCAGCAGAGGCGGTCGGCGGCGCACCGGGCCCGGAGGGCCGCGGTCGGGCTCGCGGGCCCGCGGTGGGGAGGCGCAGGGCGCCGGGACGCGTGGCGGCGGCCGGCTGACATGGCACGCTCCGATTGGGCGAGGCGACGTGGAGGGGAGCGGCGGACATGTCCGGTGCGGCGCAGATGCATCTGGACGCGCGGAAGAGGAGTGGATCTAGGTTTTGACCGCGAATTTTGGAGGGGGAGGGGTATATATAGGCATAGAGGGAGCTAGGAGAGTCCAAATGAGGTGCGGTTTTCGGCCACGCGATCGGGATCGAACGCTCTAGGAGATGGAGAGGTTTTGGGTGGGTTTTGGGCCAAATTGGAGGGGTGTTGGGCTGCAACACTCACGAGGCCTTTTCGGTCCCTCGGTTAACCATTGGAGTATCAAACGAAGTCCAAATGGCACGAAACTTGACAGGCGGTCTACCGGTAGTAAACCAAGGCCGCTTGGCAAGTCTCGGTCCAAACCAGAAATGTTTTATCCCCACACATGAAAGAAAGATAGAAATGACCACCGGAGGAGAACGGAGCACCGGAATGCAAAACGGACAACGGGGAAATGCTCGAATGCATGAGACGAACATGTATGCAAATGAAATGCACATGATGACATGATATGAAATGCATGACACGCAAGCAATGACAACGCAACAACAGCGAATAACTGCACGACACCTGGCACATCGGTCTCGGGGCGTTCAAACACTCCACCACTACGAGAGGATCTTGTCCCGAGATCTAGAATGGCACCGGAGGGACAACGGAAGAGAAAGAGAAGAGGTAAGACTAAGTTGGTTCTTTGACAAACGAGTGAAACCAAAGAACGTTGAGAAGTTGAACAACTTGAAAGTAAGAATGCAATGAAGTAGAACAAAGTTGAAAGCACCCCGGTAGGGAAGAGGAACAAGGAAGAACAAATTCGTATGACACTCCGGTTCAAACAAGATAGAGGGGAAAGAATGGTATAATTTGGGCAGCACTTCGAGTGAAAATGGCAGGAACTGAACATGATCTTGACAACCAAGATGATGGGTTGAAGAGAGCAACATCACAAAGCCTCCGGAACAATAGTAAGAATGGTATGGGATGAACGAAGGGAAAAACAAGATCTCGAGGGAGCACGCTGACAAGAAATGCTAGAACGGACTTGTTGGAAAACCAACAACGACAAGAATAAGCTTGATATGGTCTTATGGAAGATATCTCAAAATATGAGGTGACAACCTGCCACTCGCGGGAAAAGAATTGGATTGATATGAACAAATTCACGAGAAAGTATGTCACACCGGAAAGGACAAATGAAGAGCTTGGATCATTTATGAGCACCATAAATAGCAACAATCCTTAGGGAAGGCTTTAGGTGAAATATAACCCAAGATAGCTCCAATGACGAGATTGATGGATTCAAAAATATCACATTCTTTACAATATGTGAATCATGAAACAAGAACTCAAATTATCAAGAATGACATAATACCATCTCCAGAAGATAAGAGAGAACAAATGCACTCCAGATTGCAAGAAGAAGAAAGCTAGAGCTTCTTAGAAGAGAATCTCGATGAAAAACAAGATCTCGAGGGAGCACGCTTACAAGAAATGCTAGAACGGACTTGTTGGAAAACCAACAACGACAAGAATAAGCTTGATATGGTCTTATGGAAGATATCTCAAAATATGAGGTGACAACCTGCCACTCGCGGGAAAAGAATTGGATTGATATGAACAAATTGACGAGAAAGTATGTCGCACCGGAAAGGAGAAATGAAGAGCTTGGATCATTTATGAGCACCATAAATAGCAACAATCCTTAGGAAGGCTTTAGGTGAAATATAACCCAAGATAGCTCCAATGACGAGATTGATGGATTTAAAAATATCTCATTCTTTACAATACGTGAATCATGAAACAAGAACTCAAATCATCAAGAATGACATAATACCATCTCCAGAAGATAAGAGAGAACAAATGCACTCCAGATTGCAAGTAGAAGAAAGCTAGAGCTTCTTAGAAGAGAATCTCGATGAAAAACTTGGAGAAGGAATTAAATCCTTGATGAACCATCATGTAGAGCCTCCATGAAGAACTCCGGTAAACAAAAGGAATGAAAAGAAAGAGAAATTGAAAACAGAAGGTGAAACCTTGCAATGATTTAGATGGATCTCCGTGATAATTAGAGCTTGGAAACTCCGGGAAAGAAAAGATAAAGCATTTCGAACCGAGAATGTGATAAGATGAACCTCCGGAATAAGGAATTAGTCTCTTGGATGAAACAAGAATAAGAATTACATTATGCTTATCCTTCACCAATTTAAATTGATGACAAGCAACGGATCGCATACAACTTATTCTCAAAGAAAGGATTAGGATAGATATGGCGCCAACTTGAGAAGGTCTTCAACGAACCACCGTTAGGATTTGAAAGAACGAATGAATTGATATGATAACCAAAGAAGAGAACTCTTGAACGAACCACCATAAGAATTGAAAATGAACGATTGGAAGATAAAGAAACACCGGGAAGAATTATAAAATGAACGAAGATGCTTGAGAGAATTTAGATACATGAGAACGAAGAGATCACAAATTGATTCGAGAATATTGAATGATGCACCGGTATGATTGGAGAATGATAACTGAAAACTAGGAATGAATAATTATGAGATGATGGGCTTCGGAGAATCAAACTGAAAAGACTCTTGAATTGCTCCGGATAGGTGAAAAGAATTCTCATAATCAGAATAATTATGAGGGGATGGCAACAAGCTAGACTCACGAATCTTGAAGAGAATGGAGCAAGAAATGGAGGAAAAGCTCTTCTTCGGTCTTCAAATGCACAGAATGACGATGAGAAACACCATGAAGAATTTTTGAAGCACTCCGTAATGAAGAAGAATGGAAAAGTTGAACCAACGATGAAAATAATTTGAAAGATCTTGGAGAAATTCATTTGACTGATGATAAATCATTCTTACATCAAACTTCGAAAAGAAATTTGGATAGCTCTGGGAAAATAAGAAGAGTCTGGTAAGATCCTAGGAAAAGACCTTTGGGTTAGGGCCCACTCAAAAGATACACCGTAGAAAAATTGCTTGAAAAGAGAGATTGCATTGGTTGAATTAAATGGCTTGAAAGAGATAATAACCTCGAGACAGGTTGAACGAATGTAGAGTGTAAACACGAATCTTCGAGATACCTTGAGCACTCCGGAATAAATGAATAGCAAGCGGGGAAGATTAAGAGGTGCACCGACATAATAACACATTTGAAACGAGGAAAAAGGATGTGATCAACACCAAAAGCTTGAATTGAATCCACCGGAGAAGAAAGAGAATGAATAATGATGAACTTGAGGCTCTCTTAGAATCTTCATGAGAAACACCCGATAAGAATGGAGAGACTTCCATTGATAAAATGGATAGTTGATTAAGAAATCTGAGTCCTTGAAGAAAAACAAAGGGAGGGAGGGTGGGAAAAACAAAGACAACTTGGAGACGGATGAATCAAATAACGTTGACGAAAAACTGAGATTGGATCATTGCGGATGTTGAAAATGGACGGATCCGCTTGAAGAGAAGCACACCGGTTGAAAAGGTTTGACATGACAATTCTTGATGATCAAGAAGGATTAGTATTCACATCGGAGTATGAAAACACCATTTGGGGAAGGTATGGAATCAACACTTGACTTCGAAGCAACTCGAATACCACAACTCAAAACAAAACAAAGGATTGGCTTGCAGAATGAGCCGGAACAAACATATGATAGAGATTTCATCCGAAGTTTTCGTGGTGGGGCCTACACGGGCTCGATCGTACAGCACCATCATGTACAAGGCAGTGCACATGACATATGAAGCGTCCCCGAGTCGGCATAGCCAAGGACTCTTTAAGACACAACGAGACCACTGTAAAACCAACCGTGAATAGGCGGACCACTAGACGTTGAACCCCAATTTCAAATCATACATCTGTCGGAAAGATATCCTAAGAGCTACTTGAATTCCCACTTATAAACTCCCGAAATTTTCCGGTTATGCAATCAGGTGTTGGGGATACAGGGGAAGCATAATATCTCACCCAAACTAGCAAATCCTACATCCAGCTGTATCCACCCTTCAACACATAACCAAGAAACCTTCGGAAATCATCTACCTCAACCTTCGAAAAGCATCCGTCATATGAGTTATGGCAATACTCCCGAACTCCCGCCCCAGTACTGGGTGGCGTCGAGGTTATCTCACCAACGAACTGCATAAAAGAGATTTTCGATGTCGGCGTAGTAAACTCAGGTATTCCAGAACTGCAACGATAAAATTATGACGACAACACCTCGGAGCTCAACTCCTCGGGACACTGCCACAAAACCCCTGACAGGAGGCACCAAGACAATGTTCTCGTCACAAAAACCATCGGAACGATTCCAAGATACCCTCGTAATCCTAAAAAAAATTTAGTGAAATTTGAGAAGAGAAGAGTCAAAACTCTACGTCAAGATGCCTTACCAGAGCGATGAAGGGACTGGGGAGTAAAAAGAATTCCTAAACTCTCCGATATATAATTCCTAAATGACTCAAAACATTTTTCTAGACTCAACTCGGCCGCTAAAAACGATCAAACAATGGGGCTCCTAAGGTCGGGATGGCTCTGATTACCAACTTGTAACGCCCTCGATGCGGCTATATCTCCCACATGTCGAAGCACGACTTAGAGGCATAACCGCATTGAAAGCAATGTCGCAAGTGAGGTAATCTTCACACAACCCATGTAATACATAAGGGAAAGAGATACATAGTTGACTTACAATCGCCACTTCACACAATACATGAATAAAGCATTACAACATCCAAATATAATCAAGGTCTGACTACGGAACCAAAATAAAAGAAGAACCCCAAATGCGACACGGTCCCCGATCGACCCCAACTGGGCTCCACTACTGAACAACTAGAACGAAACAACACAAAGGACCAGATTTTCATCGAGCTCCTCCTGAGCTTGATTGCGTCATCTGCACGGACTCATCGGCACCTGCAAGCTGGTTTTGGAAGTATCTGTGAGCCACGGGGACTCAGCAATGTCGCACCCTCGCGATCAAGACTATTTAAGCTTATGGGTAAGGTAAAAGATATGAGGTGGAGCTGCAGAAAGCGACTAGCATATATGGTGGCTAACATACGCAAATGAGAGCGAGAAGAGAAGGCAAAGCACGGTCGATAAAATTATGATCAAGAAGTGATCCTAGAACAACCTACGTCAAGCATAACTCCAACACCGTGTTCACATCCCGGTCTCCGCCGAGAAGAGACCATCAGGGTTACACACGCGGTTGATGCATTTTAATTAAGGTCAACTTCAGGTTTTTCTACAACCGGACATTAACAAATTCCCATCTGCCCATAACCGCGGACACGGCTTTCGAAAGTTCAAATACCTGTAGGGGAGTCCCAACTTAGCCCATCACAAGCTCTCACGGTCAACGAAGGATATTCCTTCTAGCGGGAAGACCCGGCCAGACTCGGAATCCCGGTTACAAGACATTTCGACAATGGTAAAACAAGACCAGCAAAGCCACCCAGATGTGCCGACAAATCCCGATCGGAGCTGCACATATCTCGTTCTCAGGGCACACCGGATGAGCCAGACGTCGGGTGGGCCAGCCCAGAGTTGCCCCTGGTAGCTCCGGACATCGCTCAGTTTATACCAACACTTAGAGGAGCACTGGCCCGGGGGTTTAATAAAGATGACCCTTGGGGAGGCCTACCCAAGGGAAAGAAAAAGGCTAGGTGGCGAATGGTAAAACCAATGTTGGGCCATGCTGGAGGAGTTTTATTCAAGGCAAACTGTCAAGGGGTTCCCATTATTACCCAACCATGTAAGGAACGCAAAATCCGGGAACATAACACCGATATGACGGAAACTAGGGTGGCAAGAGTGGAACAAAACACCAGGCATAAGGCCAAGCCTTCCACCCTTTACCAAGTATATAGATGCATTAATTAAATAAGATATATTGTGATATCCCAACAAGTAAGCAATGTTCCAACAAGGAACGAATCTCCATGTTCCAACAAGGAACAACTTCAATCTTCACCTGCAACTAACAACGCTATAAGAGGGGCTGAGTAAAGTGGTAACATAGCCAAACAATGGTTTGCTAGGACAAGGTGGGTTAGAGGCTTGGCTCAACAATATAGGAGGCATGATAAGCAAGTGGTAGGTATCGCAGCATAGGCATAGCAAAAGAGTGAGCATCTAGCGAAGCAAAGATAGAAGTGATTTCGAGGGTATGATCATCTTGCCTGAAATCTCGCAAGGAAGAAGAACGAGTCCATGAAGAAGACAAACGGACATAGTCGAACGGGTCCTCACAAACGCGACGTTACCAGAACCAACCCGAAGAAGCAAACACCGGAAAGAAGCACACAACATAGTAAACAAACAACACATGAACATGGTATGATATGCAGAATGCGGTATGCGATGCATATGCATGATTTGCAAGGGAATGAATGAACCTGGACTCAACATGGAAATCCAAGTGTGCCACTGGAAAGGTGAGATGAAATCGCTTGAAAACAATATAAAGATCACCGGAATCGGAGTTACGGTTTGGAAATGGCAAACAATTCAAATATGGCACCGGTCTGCGATAAACAGCAAGTATCCATCTAAATGCATCAAGATGAACATGCTACAGCACTCAAACATGGCAACAAAATACATGGCAGGAATCCATTCATGATGCTTAACAAAAGAGGAACACTGAGCTACGGCCAATTCATCCATTAACAGGTTCAAACAAGCATGGCAAAAATGCATTTGGTAAACAAATTTCAGACTGAGTGGAATTAACACTTGTCTGGAATTTCAGATCAGTTAGCACACTTTGGAGCAACAAAATTATATGCTACAGGACCTGAACATGGCAAAGTAAAGCATAGCATGGAGCTACTCAAAGAGCTTAACAAAAGTCCCTTAGTGACCTTGAGCCAAAAGGGATCATAAAATACATTTGCAAGCATGTGAACATGGCAAAAACATAATCAGTTCTCAGACTTTGTGAAAACTGGAGCATGCTGAAAACAGATATCAAGTAGGCATGTTTACGAGATCGATGCACTCACTACAGAGCATGTCATGATAATCTAAGCATACACCCCTCAATAATACACATATTATGAGCTAGACATGGCAAGAACAATAACATAGCATGCACGGATCAACTACCACATCATCAGAAAAATTGCTAACAAGTAGACAATTTGCCCAGATTCACGAAATGACAAAAGTAGAGCTCGATTGACTCAAGCTAGGGTGCTCCATAATTGCAAACAAAGACATGGATGGATAGAGCACTACAATATTAACAAATCATCCTCAAAAGAGGCACGGATCACTAGGAAACAACATGAACATATGGCATAATGAGATAAACAGACCAAGGACTTGGTGGAATTGCTAAGTCCCTGAAATCAGCATTAACAAGTGCACCACTTTGCAAGCTTGTGCTAGTCACCACACACATCACAAAAATACATGGATGGCACCACTGGAAAGATGGCAAAACCTATAACAAAACATATGTAGAGCTCCTGGGCATATCATGCACACAATAATCATGGCAAAAATGACAAAAATCTAAATGGAGCAACAGATCTGACAATTATCTCAACTAGCATACTTCCAACAGCATTTCGGGCATCAAGATGAACTCAAATGAGAATGATGCAATGAGATGAAATGATGTACTCTCTGAAGCGAACATTTTGATATGCTATATGCATGAATCGGAGCTAAGGATACAAAATTAAGACATGATAAACATGGGCATGTGAATCTGGTAATTACGGGGACTTGGTAGAAATTACCACTCCAAAAACAGATCTAGGGTTTGGACCCGGGTGCACGCAGATCAAGGTGGAGCCGAATCTTCGCCGGAGTTGGCGCCGGAGAACAGCTGAGGTGGTGGCCGGGCTCGAGGTCGCCGTATCCGGTCCGGCCCGACTGGATCCGTGACGAGCGACGGCGGAGGCAGTTCACGGCGCCTCGGTGGAGGCGGGGCGAGGCACATGGCGGCGACGGTGGGGCCTTCCGGCGGCGGGGTAGCGGAGCATCTGGCGGCGGCGGCGGGGAAGTGCCTGGCGGCGGCGGCGGGGTGCCTCAGCGGGCGGCGCGGATCCAGCAGAGGCGGTCGACGGCGCACCGGGCCCGAAGGGCCGCGGTCGGGCTCGCGGGCCCGCGGTGGGGAGGCGCGGGGCGTCGGGACGCGTGGCGGCGGCCGGCTGACATGGCACACTCCGATTGGACGAGGCGACGTGGAGGGGAGCGGCGGACATGTCCGGCGCAGCGCAGATGCATCCGGACGCGCGGAAAAGGAGTGGATCTAGGTTTTGACCGCGAATTTTGGAGGGGGGGATATATATAGGCATAGAGGGAGCTAGGAGAGTCCAAATTAGGTGCGGTTTTCGGCCACGCGATCATGATCGAACGCTCTAGGAGATGTAGAGGGTTTAGGTGGGCTTTGGGCCAAATTGGAGGGGTGTTGGGATGCAACACTCACGAGGCCTTTTCGGTCCCTCGGTTAACCGTTGGAGTATCAAACGAAGTCCAAATGGCACGAAACTTGACAGGCGGTCTACCGGTAGTAAACCAAGGCCGCTTGGCAAGTCTCGGTCCAAACCGGAAATGTTTTATCCCCACACATGAAAGAAAGATAGAAATGACCACCGGAGGAGAACGGAGCGCCGGAATGCAAAACGGACAACGGGGAAAATGCTCGGATGCATGAGACGAACATGTATGCAAATGAAATGCACATGATGACATGATATGCAATGCATGACACGCAAGCAATGACAACGCAACAACAGCGAATAACTGCATGACACCTGGCACATCGGTCTTGGGGCATTAAAATATACCCCTCCACCTCCTCTTCATTCATGGAGAGAGCCATCAGAACGAACCTACACTTCCAACTTACCTTTTTCTGAGAGAGAACCACCTACACTTGTGTTGAGGCCAAGATATTCCATTCTTACCATATGAATCTTGATCTCTAGCCTTCCCCAAGTTGCTTTCCACTCAAATCTTCTTTCCACCAAATCCATATCCTGTGAGAGAGAGTTGAGTGTTGGGGAGACTATCATTTGAAGCACAAGAGCTAGGAGTTCATCACCAACACACCATTTGTTACTTCTTGGAGAGTGGTGTCTCCTAGATTGGCTAGGTGTCACTTGGGAGCCTCCGACAAGATTGTGGAGTTGAACCAAGGAGTTTGTGAGGGCAAGGAGATCGCCTACTTCATGAAGATCTACCGCTAGTGAGGCAAGTCCTTCGTGGGCGATGGCCATGGTGGGATAGACAAGGTTGCTTCGTCATGGACCCTTCGTGGGTGGAGCCCTCCATGGACTCGCGCAGCCATTACCCTTCGTGGGTTGAAGTCTCCATCAACGTGGATGTATGATAGCACCACCTATCGGAACCACAACAAAAACATATGTGTCTCCTATTGCGTTTGAATCTTCCAAACCCCTCCCTTTACATTCTTGTAAGTTGTATGCTTTACTTTCCGTTGCTCATATACTCTTTGCATGCTTGCTTGAATTGTGTTAAGATTGCTTGACTTGTCCAAAGTTGCTAAAATCTGCCAAGAACTAAAATTGGGAAAAGGATAAGTTTTTATTTTGTCAAGTAGTCTAATCCCCCTCCCTCTAGACATACTTTTGATCCTACAAGTGGTGTCAGAGCTTTGGTCTCCATTTGCTTTGATTTCCATAGCTTTTGGTTGTCATAGCCTTGGTTTCACAACCTAGGAGAGTATGACATCTAGCGAGGGAAATTACCACCGTAGAGGTCGTTACTTTGATGGTACTAATTTTGCTAGTTGGAAGCATAAGATGAAAATGCATATTCTTGGACATAACCCCGCCGTATGGGCTATTGTGTGTATTGGCTTGCAAGGTGAATTCTTTGATGGGAGAGAACCAAACCGTGAAGCTACCGCAGAAGAGTTAAAGATGTTGCAATACAATGCTCAAGCTTGTGATATCCTCTTCAATGGATTGTTCCCCGAAGAATTCAACAAAATCAGCCGTCTTGAGAATGCAAAGGAAATTTGGGATACTTTGATTGATATGCACGAAGGTACCGACTCCGTCAAGGAATCCAAGTTGGATGTGCTTCAAAGTCAGCTTGACAAGTTCAAAATGAAGGATGGTGAAGGTGTCGCTGAAATGTACTCTAGGCTTGCTCTTATCACAAATGAGATCACCGGCTTAGGAAGTGAAGAGATGACCGACAAATTCATCATCAAGAAGATCCTAAGAGCTTTGAACAGAAAATATGATACCGTATGCACATTGATCGAAATGATGCCTAATTACAGCGATCTCAAGCCAACGGAAGTCATTGGAAGAATTGTTGCTCATGAGATGTCACTCAAGGATAAGGAGGAGCTCCATAACAAGTCAAGTCGTGCTTACAAAGCCTCATGTGAAGCTCCCACATCATAAAGTGAGAAACAAACCTTCAATGAAGAATTGAGCGTAATGGTGAAGAACTTTAACAAGTTCTACAAGAGTAGAAGCAAAGAGAGAAGTTTCAAGTCAAGGTCCTACAATGACAAAAGATCTTCTAGTCGAGAGCGAAATTGTGACAATTGTGGAAGACCCGGACACTATTCCAATGAGTGTACGACACCCTACAAGAGAAGAGAAGATTCTCCAAAAATAAGAAGTAGAAGAGAAGAATCACCATCAAGAGAGAGGAGGAGTAGAGATGATCGTTATGAATGAAGAACATCCCGGAGAAGCAGAGATTTGGAAAGGAAGGACAAGTCATCAAGGAGATACACAAAATGAAGACATCAAGCTCAAGTTGGTGAATGGGTATCCGGCTCCGACTCCGATAATCACTCCGAGAGAAGCTATCACTCTGACTCCGAATATACTCAAGATGAAGGTGTTGCCGGTCTAGCACTTGCGTCAACCAACTCCTATGACATATTTGATTCACCAAATGAAGGACTTGGAAGATGCTTCATGGCTAAAGGCCCAAAGGTATCACACCCCGAGTATGTTGATTTCAATAGTGATGAAGATGACATGTTAGGTGATGATGATTTACTTGTTGACAACTCTATTGATGAATACTATGATGAAATGTCAAATAATCATGCTAATCAAGATAAAACGAATGACAATGATAAGGAGAAGATTGAGTTTCTAACTAAAGAACTAAACACTCTTAAGTTAGCTCATGAAACTATCTTAGGAGATCATCGGGAACTTTTAAGGACTCATGAGAAATTACGTTTTGAAAAGCTCAACCTTGAGCAAGAGCATGAGTTCTTAAAGGCAATCAATGATGATCTTTTCAAGAAAATTTCTTCTTACATTGCCAAGCATTTACTCTTATCCACCTACATGCCTCAAGTCAAGTCTAGTAACAAGAACAAGAAAGATTCTTCCTCTAGTAGTAACAATAATCATGCTAAATCCAATGTTGTTGCTTCTAGTTGTTCTCTTGATTCCACTAATGATTCTCTTAGCGAAGTTACACTTGAGCAAGAAAATAGCTTATTGAAGGGAATTATAGAGAAAGGTGTTTACAAGAGCCTTGCCAGAAGTAAGCCATTCGATGAAATTGTACGCAAGCAAGGAAGGCATCGGAAGAACCAAGGTGTTGGTTTCGAGCGAAAGTTCAATGCCAATGGAGTTGAGTGGGAAGAAGATCAATACCCTAAGACGAAGTTTGTTCCTCAACAAAAGAAGTATGATCCTACTTCCTTCAAAGGGACACATGCTAAAGATGATCTTCCACCACAAGACCACGAGCAAAAAGGCAAGGATAAGCTTCAAGAGGAAACTGATGCATTTGAAGAAGCACCTAAGGCCTTGGTAAAGTGGGTTCCCAAGACTACATCAAGTTCCACTTCATCAAGTATGACTACAACTCCAAGGATTCCCATCAAGATGATGTGGATCCCAAAGAACAAGAACTAGAGAGTTCTTGAGGGTGACTCCGCCAACATACTTCACTCTTATAATTTTGGCAAGAACAAGTGCAATCAACTTCCACATCTTGCACTAGTTCAAGGAGTCACAAACCCTCTTGTTGGTAAGATAAGGGACAAGGTAACCTAATGCTTTCATAGACATCATCTTGTGTGTGCATCACTCTATGTCTATGGATATCCTTGTGTGTTCCTTGTGGGACTAACCCGTGTAGGTATTGAAAGTGCAACTCACTCCAAAGGATTGCTCCAAATGATCTACATCAACATTGAGCATACACATCTTCAACACCTACATGAACTCATCATCGACAAAACCCAAGGTTAGTTCATCCCTCTTAGGGGGGATCTCACATTTAGGGGGAGCTTTACTCTAAGAATTGAGCTAAAAGCAACTCTAATGGTGTGAACACAACAATGCTTTATGTAAAAGTGGTAATCCCACTTGTGCTTAAATGTTGAGTATGACCTATGATCAAATGTTCTCATTTGACTCCTAAGTCAACATACTCATATATAGATGACCTAGTCATCGCCAATTGCTTGATAGATGCTAGAATTGGTTGTGCATGCTTTGCCACATATTTTATTTGCCATTTTATTGTGTGAGCATGCTGGTTGCATAATTTACTCATTCGAGGACATCCACTTGTTGTTTTGATTGTTTGGTTCCTTTTTCTTTTGCCAAGTGGACGGACAAGAATGCCTAAGAACCTTCTCTAGCTATCTATGCTTTTCTTGTCTCAAACTCTATTCATGCTACATCACAAAGTTTGATCAAGTCATATTTTAACCACTCTGTGTGAGGAACACTCGGAGTCCCTGATTTGTCATAGACTTAAACTTCCAAAACTTCTTTGTGCATTTCGGTCTGACTGATTCATCCATTTCAGTCATACCGAGATCACTAAGTCGATCTAGGTTTTCAATCTCGGTGCAACTGATTTGAACTTTTTGGTCACATCGAGTTGCAGTAACTGCTTGCAGTTATGCATCTCGGTGCCACCGAGTTGTTCCACTCGGTCACACCGACAGGGTCAGGCTATATATATACCCGGGCCAAAATTTGGAAAAATTTCCGAACCCCTTCGCCTGCGCTCGGCCTGCTCTGCCTCCCTGGGTCTCCGGATCGTCCTCCTCATCGCCAGCTGCCTCCTGCCGCTGGTCTCCGCCGCCGTCAACGAGAATCGTCTCCGCCGATGCCGCCGTAGCAGGTCCATTGCCGCACGTAGGGTATGGACTTGATCCTTGTGCTAATCCCTCTTCGATTCCTAGCACATTGTTTTGGCATGTATCTTGCCATGATTGAGATCATTCTATCCAGCGAAATCACTCCGTAGTTTAGTTGTGGATTGAAAATTTATGGTTAGGTTTCCGTCAAAATCATCTTGGACCAACCGAGTTGTTGAAATCGCTTCCATCGATTTGGCTAAGGCCATTGCACATGTGATTCTCGGTCTGACCGAGAATTGCAAATCGGTGTGAATGAGTTCAATACTTTGTGAAACCCTAGCAGTCTCTGTGCCACCGAACTGTGACTCGGTCTGACCGAGTTCACTAGTTTAGGTTCCAAAAGCTGCTTCGGTATCACCGAGTTTTCAAATCGGTAGATCCGAAATGCTTTATGTGGAAAAACTACAACTAAGTTTTTAACTCATTCTTTTGCAAAAACCTCTGTACTTTGTGATGCTCATCCAATCAACCTCATCTATAATCTATTCATAGGGTCTGCTCTCAGCATTTGCATCATGTCAGATCAGAGTGACAGCCAGAACAAGTCTGAGGAGCAAGTCAACATGAGTGAGGGCACTAGTCCCTCTAGCAGCTTTGATGAGCGAAGCAGGAGTACACCCAGCAACTTGCCTAAGGCAGCCACCAGGAGCAGAAAGAAGAGAACCTCAGATTCTGAGGATGAGGACTATGTGGCTGTTGAGGAAGAGGCCACCTCAAAGAAGAAAGTTCTGAAAAAAGGAATATGGCACAGCTTCTACCACTAAGACAAGAATGAAGCAAAAGGTTCCTGCCAAGAGAGTGCCTATGTCAAAGGCCAGAGCATCCACTGGTGAAACCTGAAGGAAATATGCCCTAGAGGCAATAATAAAGTTATTATTTATTTCATTATATCATGATAAATTTTTATTATTCATGCTAGAATTGTATTAACCGGAAACATAATACATGTGTGAATACATAGACAAACAGAGTGTCACTAGTATGCCTCTACTTGACTAGCTCGTTAATCAAAGATGGTTATGCTTCCTAACCATGAACAAAGAGTTGTTATTTGATTAACGGGATCACATCATTAGTTGAATGATCTGATTGACATGACCCATTTCATTAGCTTAGCACCCGATCGTTTAGTATGTTGCTATTGCTTTCTTCATGACTTATACATGTTCCTGTGACTATGAGATTATGCAACTCCCGTTTGCCGGAGGAACACTTTGGGTACTACCAAACGTCACAACATAACTGGGTGATTATAAAGGAGTACTACAGGTGTCTCCAAAGGTAGATGTTGGGTTGGCGTATTTCGAGATTAGGATTTGTCACTCCGATTGTCGGAGAGGTATCTCTGGGCCCTCTCGGTAATGCACATCACTTAAAGCCTTGCAAGCATTGCAACTGATGAGTTAGTTGCGGGATGTTGTATTACGGAACGAGTAAAGTAACTTGCCTGTAATGAGATTGAACTAGGTATTGGATACCGACGATCGAATCTCGGGCAAGTAACATACCGATGACAAAGGGAACAACGTATGTTGTTATGCGGTCTGACCGATAAATATCTTCGTAGAATATGTAGGAGCCAATATGGGCATCCGGGTCCCGCTATTGGTTATTGACCGGAGACGTGTCTCGGTCATGTCTACATTGTTCTCGAACCGTAGGGTCCGCACGCTTAACGTTACGATGACAGTTATTATGAGTTTATGCATTTTGATGTACCGAAGGTTGTTCGGAGTCCCGGATGTGATCACGGACATGACGAGGAGTCTCGAAATGGTCGAGACGTAAAGATTGATATATTGGAAGCCTATGTTTGGACATCGGAAGTGTTCCGGGTGTAATCGGGATTTTACCGGATTACCGGGAGGGTTACCGGAACCCCCCCGGGAGCCAAATGGGCCAACATGGGCCTTAGTGGAAAGGTGAGAGGGCTGCCCACATAGGGCTGCGCCTCCCCCCTTTCCCTAGTCCTATTGGGACTAGGAGAGGGGCCGGCCACCTCTCTCTCCCTCTCCCCCTTTAGGAATCCTATTAGGAATAGGATTGGGGGGGGGGAGTCCTACTCCCGGTAGGAGTAGGACTCCTCCTGCGCCTCCCTCCTTTGGCCGGCCAGCCTCCCCCCTTCATCCTTTATATACGGGGGCAGGGGACACCCCAAGACACACAAGTTGATCCTTGAGATCGTTCCTTAGCCGTGTGCGGTGCCCCCTGCCACCAAATTCCACCTCGATCATACCGTTACAGTGCTTAGGCGAAGCCCTGCGTCGGTAGTACATCAAGATCGTCACCACGCCATCGTGCTGACGGAACTCTTCCTCGACGCTTTGCTGGATCGGAGCCCGAGGAATGTCATCGAGCTGAACATGTGCTAACAACTCGGAGGTGCCAGAGTAACGATGCTTGGATCGGTCGGATCGGGAAGAAGACGTACGACTACTTCCACTACGTTGTGTCAACGCTTCCGTTGCGATCTACAAGGGTACGTAGATCAGACTCTCCCCCTCGTTGCTATGCATCACCATGATCTTGCGTGTGAGTAGGAAATTTTTTGAAATTACTGCGTTCCCGAACAGTGGCATCCGAGCCTAGGTTTTTATGGTTTGATGTTATTTGCACGAGTAGAACACAAGTGAGTTGTGGGCGATACAAGTCATACTGCCTACCAGCATGTCATACTTTGGTTCGGCGGTATTGTTGGACGAGACGATCCGGACCAACCTTACGCGTACTCTTACGCGAGACCGGTTCCCTCGACGTGCTTTGCACATAGATGGCTTGCGGAAGACTGTCTCTCCAACTTTAGTTGAACCAAGTGTGGCTACGCCCGGTCCTTGAGAAGGTTAAAACGGAGTCTATTTGACGAACTATCGTCGTGGTTTTGATGCGTAGGTGAGATGAGTTGTTACTTAAGCCCGTAGCAGCCACCTAAAACTTGCAACAACAACGTAGAGGACGTCTAACTTGTTTTTGCAGGGCATGTTGTGATGTGATATGGTCAAGGCATGATGCTAAATTTTATTGTATGAGATGATCATGTTTTGTAACCGAGTTATCGGCAACTGGCAGGAGCGATATGGTTGTCGCTTTATTGTATGCAATGCAATCACGATGTAATGCTTTACTTTATTGCTAAACGGTAGTGATAGTCGTGGAAGCATAAGATTGGCGAGACAACAACGATGCTACGATGGAGATCAAGGTGTCGCGCCGGTGACGATGGTGATCATGACGGTGCTTCGGAGATGGAGATCACAAGCACAAGATGATGATGGCCATATCATATCACTTATATTGATTGCATGTGATGTTTATCCTTTTATGCATCTTATCTTGCTTTGTTTGACGGTAGCATTATAAGATGATCTCTCACTAAATTATCAAGAAGTGTTCTCCCTGAGTATGCACCGTTGCCAAAGTTCGTCGTGCCCAGACACCACGTGATGATCGGGTGTGATAAGCTCTACGTCCATCTACAACGGGTGCAAGCCAGTTTTGCACACGCAGAATACTCAGGTTAAACTTGACGAGCCTAGCATATGCAGATATGGCCTCGGAACACGGAGACCAAAAGGTCGAGCGTGAATCATATAGTAGATATGATCAACATAACGATGTTCACCATTGAAAACTACTCCATCTCACGTGATGATCGGTTATGGTTTAGTTGATTTGGATCACGTGATCACTTAGAGGATTAGAGGGATATCTATCTAAGTGGGAGTTCTTAAGTAATATGATTAATTGAACTTAAATTTATCATGAACTTAGTCTTGGTAGTATTTTGCAAATTATGTTGTAGATCAATAGCTCGCGTTGTTGCCTCCCTGTGATTATTTTGATATGTTCCTAGAGAAAATTGTGTTGAAAGATGTTAGTAGCAATGATGCGGATTGGATCCATGATCAGAGGTTTATCCTCATTGCTGCACAGAAGAATTATGTCCTTGATGCACCGCTAGGTGAAAGACCTATAGCAGGAGCAGATGCAGACGTTATGAACGTTTGGCTAAGCTCAATATGATAACTACTTGATAGTTTAGTGCACCATGCTTAATGGCTTAGAATCGGGACTTCAAAGACGTTTTTGAACATCATGGACCATATGAGATGTTCCAGGAGTTGAAGTTAATATTTCAAGCAAATACCCGAGTTGAGAGATATGAAGTCTCCAACAAGTTCTATAGCTAAAAGATGGAGGAGAATCGCTTAACTAGTGAGCATGTGCCCAGATTGTCTGAGTACTACAATCGCTTGAATCAAGTGGGAGTTAATCTTCCAAATAAGATAGTGATTGACAGAATTCTCTAGTCACCATCACCAAGTTAGTAGAACTTTGTGATGAACTATAATATGCAAGGGATGACAAAACTAATTCCTAAGCTCTTCGTGATGCTGAAATCAACGAAGGTAGAAATCAAGAAAAACATCAAGTGTTGATGGTTGACAAGACCACTAGTTTCAAGAAAAGGGCAAAGGGAAGAAGGGGAACTTCAAGAAGAATGGCAAGCAAGTTGCTGCTCAAGTGAAGAAGCCCAAGTCTGATCCTAAGCCTGAGACTAAGTGCTTGTACTGCAAAGGGACTGATCACTGGAAGCGGAACTACCCCAAGTGATTGGCGGATAAGAAGGATGGCAAAGTGAACATAAGTATATTTGATATACATGTTATTGATGTGTACTTTACTAGTGTTTATAGAAACCCCTTAGTATTTGATGCTAGTTTAGTTGCTAAGAGTAGTAACTCGAAACAGGAGTTGCAGAATAAACAGAGACTAGTTAAGGGTGAACTGACGATGTATGTTGGAAGTAGTTCCAAGATTGATATGATCATCATCGCACACTCTCCTATACTTTCGGGATTAGTGTTGAACTTAAATAAGTGTTATTTGGTTTTTGCGTTGAGCATGAATATGATTTGATCATGTTTATTGCAATACGGTTATTCATTAAAGTAAAAGAATAAATTGTTGTTCTGTTTACATGAATAAAACCTTATATGGTTACACACCCAATGAAAATAGTTCATTGGATCTCGATCTTAATACACATATTCATAATATTGAAACCAAAAGATGCAAAGTTAATAATGATAGTGCAACTTATTTGTAGCACTGCCGTTTAGGTCATATTGGTGTAAAGCGCATGAAGAAACTCCATGCTGATGGGCTTTCGGAATCACTCGATTATGAATCACTTGATGCTTGCGAACCATGCCTTTTGGGGAAGATGACTAAAATGCCGTTCTTCGGAACAATGGAGCGAGCAACAGATTTGTTTGAAATCATACATACTGATGTATGTGGTCTGATGAATATTGAGGCTCGTGACAGGTATCATTATTTTCTGATCTTCACAGATGATTTGAGCAGATATGAGTATGTCTACTTGATGAAACATAAGTCTGAAACATTTGAAAAGTTCAAAGAATTTTCAGAGTGAAGTGAAAAATCATCATGACAAGAAAATAAAAGTTTCTACGATATGATCGCAGAGGTAAAATATTTGAGTTACGAGTTTGGTCTTCAGTTAAAACAATGTGAAATAGTTTCACTACTCATGCCACCTGGAACACCACAACATAATGGTGTGTCCGAATGTCATAACCGTACTTTATTGGATATAGTGCAATCTATGATGTATCTTACCGATCTACCACTATCGTTTTGGGGTTATGCATTAGAGACAGCTGCATTCACGTTAAATAGGGCACCATCAAATTCCGTTGAAACGACGCCTTATGAACTGTGGTTTGGCAAGAAACCAAAGTTGTCGTTTCTTAAAGTTTGGGGTTGTGATGCTTATGTGAAAAAGTTTCATCCTGATAAGCTCAAACCCAAATCGGAAAGGTGCATCTTCATAGGATACCCTAAAGAAAATGTTGGGTACACCTTCTATCACAGATCCGAAGGCAAGACTTTTGTTGCTAAATTCGGAAACTTTCTGGAGAAGGAGTTTCTCTCAAAAGAAGTGAGTGGGAGGAAAGTAGAACTTGACAAGGTAACTGTACCTGCTCCCTTATTGGAAAGTAGTACATCACAGAAAAATGTTTCTGTGACACCTACACCAGTTAGTGAGGAAGCTAATGATGATGATCATGAAACTTCAGAACAAGACACTACTGAACCTCGTAGATCAACTAGAGTAAGATCCACGCCAGAGTGGTACGGTAATCCTGTTCTGGAAGTCATGCTACTAGATCATGATGATCCTACGAACTATGAAGAAGCGATGGTGAGCCCAGATTCCGCTAAGTGGCTTGAAGCCATGAAATCTGAGATATGATCCATGTATGAGAACAAAGTATGGACTTTGGTTGACTTGCCCGATGATCGGCAAGCAATTGAGAATAAATGGATCTTCAAAAGGATGACGGACGCTGATAGTAGTGTTACTATCTACAAAGCTAGAATTGTCGCAAAAGGTTTTCGACAAGTCAAGGTGTTGACTACGATGAGAGCTTCTCACTCGTATCTATGCTTGAGTCTGTCCGAATCATGTTAGTAATTGCCGCATTTTATGAAATCTGGCAAATGGATAAACAAAACTGCATTCCTTAATGGATTTATTAAAGAAGAGTTGTATATGATGCAACAGAAGGTTTTGTCAATCCGAAAGGTGCTAACAAAATGTGCAAGCTCCAGCGATCCATCTGTGGACTGGTGCAAGCATCTCGGAGTTGGAATATACGCTTTGATGAGTTGATCAAAGCATATAGTTTTATACAGACTTGCGGTGAAGCCTGTATTTACAAGAAAGTGAGTGGGAGCACTACAGCATTTCTGATAAGTATATGTGAATGACATATTGTTGATCGGAAATAATGTAGAATTATTCTGTAAAGCATAAAGGAGTGTTTGAAAGGACTTTTTCAAAGAAAGACTTCGGTGAAGCTGCTTACATATTGAGCATCAAGATCTATAGAGATAGATCAAGACGCTTGATAAGTTTTTTCAATGAGTACATACCTTGACAAGATTTTGAAGTAATTCAAAATGAAACAGTCAAAGAAAGAGTTCTTGCCTGTGTCATAAGGTGTGAAGTTGAGTAAGACTCAAAGCCCGACCACGACAGAAGATAGAAAGAGAATGAAAGTCATTCCATATGCCTTGGCCATAGGTTCTATAAAGTTTGTCATGCTGTATACCAGATCTATTGTATACCCTGCACTGTTTTGGCAAGGGAGTACAATAGTGATCTAGGAGTAGATCACTGGACAACGGTCAGAATTATCCTTAGTGAAATAAGGATATGTTTCTCGATTATGGACGTGACAAAAAGGTTCGTCGTAAAGGGTTACGTCGATGCATGTTTTTGACACTGATCCAGATGAATCTAAAGTCTCAATCTGGATACATATTGAAAGTGGGAGCAATTAGCTAGAGTAGCTCCGTGCAGAGCATTATAGACATAGAATTTTGCAAAATACTTACGGATCTGAATGTGACAGACCCGTTGACTAAAATTATCTCACAAGCAAAACATGATCACACCTTAGTACTCTTTGGGTATTAATCACATAGAGATGTGAACTAGATTACTGACTCTAGTAAACCCTTTGAAGTGTTGGTCACATGATGATGTAAACTATGGGTGTTAATCACATGGTGATGTGAACTATTGCTGTTAAATCACATGGCGATGTGAACTAGATTATTGACTCTAGTGCAAGTGGGAGACTGAAGGAAATATGCCCTAGAGGCAATAATAAAGTTATTATTTATTTCCTTATATCATGATAAATGTTTATTATTCATGCTAGAATTGTATTAACCGGAAACATAATACATGTGTGAATACATAGACAAACAGAGTGTCACTAGTATGCCTCTACTTGACTAGCTCGTTAATCAAAGATGGTTATGTTTCCTAACCATGAACAAAGAGTTGTTATTTGATTAACAGGATCACATCATTAGTTGAATGATCTGATTGACATGACCCATTTCATTAGCTTAGCACCCGATCGTTTAGTATGTTGCTATTGCTTTCTTCATGACTTATACATGTTCCTGTGACTATGAGATTATGCAACTCCCGTTTGCCGGAGGAACACTTTGGGTACTACCAAACGTCACAACGTAACTGGGTGATTATAAAGGAGTACTACAGGTGTCTCCAAAGGTAGATGTTGGGTTGGCATATTTCGAGATTAGGATTTGTCACTCCGATTGTGGGAGAGGTATCTCTGGGCCCTCTCGGTAATGCACATCACTTAAAGCCTTGCAAGCATTGCAACTGATGAGTTAGTTGCGGGATGTTGTATTACGGAACGAGTAAAGAGACTGGCCGGTAACGACATTGAACCAGGTATTGGATACCGACGATCGAATCTCGGGCAAGTAACATACCGATGACAAAGGGAACAACGTATGTTGCTATGCGGTCTGACCGATAAAGATCTTTGTAGAATATGTAGGAGCCAATATGGGCATCCAGGTCCCGCTATTGGTTATTGACCGGAGACGTGTCTCGGTCATGTCTACATTGTTCTCGAACCGTAGGGTCCGCACGCTTAACGTTACGATGACAGTTATTATGAGTTTATGCATTTTGATGTACCGAAGGTTGTTCGGAGTCCCGGATGTGATCACGGACATGACGAGGAGTCTCGAAATGGTCGAGACGTAAAGATTGATATATTGGAAGCCTATGTTTGGACATCGGAAGTGTTCCGGGTGAAATCGGGATTTTACCGGATTACCGGGAGGGTTACCGGAACCCCCCCGGGAGCCAAATGGGCCAACATGGGCCTTAGTGGAAAGGTGAGAGGTCTGCCCACATAGGGCTGCGCCTCCCCCCCCCCTCTCCCTAGTCCTATTGGGACTAGGAGAGGGGCCGGCCACCTCTCTCTCCCTCTCCCCCTTTAGGAATCCTATTAGGAATAGGATTGGGGGGGAGTCCTACTCCCGGTAGGAGTAGGACTCCTCCTGCGCCTCCCTCCTTTGGCCGGCCAGCCTCCCCCCCTTCATCCTTTATATACGGGGGCAGGGGACACCCCAAGACACACAAGTTGATCCTTGAGATCGTTCCTTAGCCGTGTGCGGTGCCCCCTGCCACCAAATTCCACCTTGATCATACCGTTACAGTGCTTAGGCCAGGCCCTGCGTCGGTAGTACATCAAGATCGTCACCACGCCGTCGTGCTCACGGAACTCTTCCTCGACGCTTTGCTGGATCGGAGCCCGAGGAATGTCATCGAGCTGAATGTGTGCTAAGAACTCGGAGGTGCCGGAGTAACGGTGCTTGGATCGGTCGGATCGGGAAGAAGACGTACGACTACTTCCACTACGTTGTGTCAACGCTTCCATTGCGATCTACAAGAGTACGTAGATCAGACTCTCCCCCTCGTTGCTCTGCATCACCATGATCTTGCGTGTGCGTAGGAAATTTTTTGAAATTACTACATTCCCCAACAAAACTTCCAAGCCATCAAAAGAGGCAGTTTGAGAAGGCAAGAAAAGGAAGGAAAGGGTCAAGAAGACCACTGCCAGAGTGCTTGGCAGATCTTCAATAATGAGAGATTCTGAAGAAGAGGAAGAGGAAGAGGATGCAGCACCAACACCCAAAGCTCAAAAGCTTATGGGGGATGCCATAAGGGCAGGGGCTGCTCCATCTAAGCCCAAAACTGCTCCTAAGACTGCTGCTCTAGCTCCAAAGCCAAAACCCAAGAGGAGCACCAGGAACATCCCTGCTGAGGAGAAGAACAAGGCCCAAGTGCCTCAAGCTGCTGAAGAAGAAGATGATTCTGTTGTTTTGAGGAAGTTGAAGACCAAAATTCTAGATCACAATGATGCTCACCCAGTTGTAGAGAACATGAAAATCAGGACGGATTCAGGATTGAGGCTACGGAGAGAGTCTGATCCATATGCCACCAGGAGAAGGACTGCTGTGGACTACAGGTTCCATACAAAGGAACAACATGACTTCTATGAGACTATTTTACTTGACAAGAAGCCCATAGTGTGTGACATGAGATGGGTTGCACTACTATCGGCGTTCTGGGAACGGGGGTCCCCAGACTTGCCTACCTGCGGCCTGCGGCGTGGCTCAAAGGGGGGCCCAGCACGGACCATCTTCATCAACACAGACCCAAGACCCTCGCGAGGGGCCAAGCCTCGCGGGGCGAACAACACGGAGCTTCCTCAGGCACGGCATCATCAGGCTGGCTCGCGAGGAGGCGGAGAGATGAAGGCGGGGTACCTCACGAGGTGCCCGTGACGCAAGCCATGACGACAAAGGGTGCCAGGCGGGCGCCAGCCCGCGCAGTGTCCTCCTTTCCTCTTTGGTGCAAAGGGAGCAAGCGCAGGCAAGAGCATCAAGCAAAGGCACCCGTTTCGGTACAACGAGACCAAAACCAGCCCAACGGCAGGGAGGAAGTCATTGTGGAGCCCAAGCTAGCGTCAGCACCAGAGCCTTTGGCAGGCGAGGACCAACTTTAGTCAGGATAAGTGTACCCGATGTTCCCCTTCAAAATGGCCAATTGTTGGCGCCCTTCCCGCTCAATATTTGGGAAGAGGCCCAGGGCCTCTGCCTATAAATAGGACTAGCCACCCCCTGATGGGATGAGATGGGATCAGGTAGATGAGACCAAGGATAAGATCAGAGCTGCAAGAGAGAGAGAGAGAGAGAAGGGTGAATGAACTCCTCCTAGCAGTTCATCCCCCCAGCCAAGAACAGACCCTCGTGAGGCTGTTCTTCCTTGTATTGCTCATCATCATCAACCCAAGAGGCAATCCACCAAACCACACTGGAGTAGGGTATTACACCACAACGGTGGCCCGAACCAGTATAAACCCTGTGTCACCATTTTTGTTGTTAAGTGGTTATGCCACCATTTTTTCAGGTTGTCTCAAATCTTTTTGAGCAATTACAGCCGTTATGCTGTCCGAGTCATCCCAGGTTTCGAGATAATCTGATGCATTTGCAAGTTCCTTCTTCCCGTTTCTGATGTCCTTTTGGGCCAGATTAAGCACACTAAACGGTCTGTTGAGGTACTCCATTGCCTTGACATATATGTTGGAGCTAGTATTATGACCCTAGGCATCTTAGAGAACCACCCAGCAATATGGCCATGTTTTGTGTTCCCAGTGTGATGATTCTGGCCATCATTCTCGAAAGCATCCCGTGATGCCATGTAGTAGTAGGTACTCTATTCATGGGTTCTTGAACCCGAGATTCAACCTACTTACCTCATGTTGATAGTGTTGCTAGTTCCTTTAGGATATTAGTAACCTTTGCGATAGTCCTCGAGGTTCGTGGTACATCCTTCTTCCAATTATCGTGAACCATTCTTGGCAGGAGTTCTTTTGAACCAAAAGGTCACGACAGAGTGCTCCTGATGAGTTCTCCATTCTATGTTGTGACTCTGCCAACCCTACCTTTCTGCATGGGTTATCCGAAAGAAATATGCTGAACTTGTTCGACATACTAATCTATGCATCCCCAACTCAGAAAATTAGATGTTCCCTGAGTTGTTCCCCTTCAATTGTATTCCGACCATCCTCAATCAGTTGATAGCCAAGAGTATGTGTGCATTTGTGTTCATCAATGCCCTTTTATTCTTGTGGTCCGTCAAGCAATTCTATTCCGGAATGACTAGGAGAAACAAACTCCAGCACCTCATCCATATCTAGGATTGGGTCAAAGTAGTTGTATTTCACAGATCAAAAGGCCAATCCAGCTTTTGATTCTGTTCTATCCTGAAGTAATACCGTCTTATGTCAAGAATGTCATGGGAATTGCACACCATCTTATGAATTCTTGACACAGTGATACTTCTCGCCATCATTATTCATTCCTCGGTGTCGTGTTGTCGCAACCAGAATGCCGACAAGTGAATCGTGATGTGTAAAATCAATACTCCTAGCAACCACGTTGCTTGGTAGTTAATGGACAACAATCTCATTCTTAGCATGTTGGTTATTCAATCATCATTCTAAGATCAATCGTGCTACCTAGTCCTTATTTCCGGTGCATTCCTCGATCAATGAGTTAGGATTATTCAATCCCTTACTCTTCTGATCATGTCATCTTGCCTTGAAAAGCAAGATTGTTCTCGAGCTTAGAGACATATCGGTGGTTCGTGATTTTCCGGATATCTTCATGGGAGTATCACCAGGTCGTCCCCTGACCGATATGTTGAGTTCGTGATCAAGTTGGTTTTTCAATAAACCACTCTTTCTCCAAGAATCTATGTTGGATACCTTGAGCTAGTTGGTTAAGCTAAACAACAACTTGGAGAGTTGGAAGATAAAAGCTTGTCTGACTTAGTTCACGTTAAGGGATATCTTTTATTTTGTGCATGTGTGTGTGTTGACGAAAGATGATATCTCCATCGATTGGTCCTCATGATCAGTTGTTGGATCTATTGCCTTGTCAAAACTTAGACTTGAGTATGGGATATCGTCAAGTCAAATCAGAACCAACGATGTTCGTAATGTTGTCTTACTCGTGGTTGATCGCTCGAGCATACACCATTATATCTTTTGGTCTGACCAATGCTATCACCGTGTTCACATAATGGTGGAAGTCCACCGATATGGAAATTCCGATGAGTTGATGTCGAACCCATCAGCAGCATTTTGTCTTCCCCCATGATTCATGTTGAACATCAACCTAGTATTGGGAACTTGTAAGCAATGCCTTCGTGTTCCGTTCATGAAGCTTATGCTTGGATGGAAGAAGTGACTTCCTCAAATTCATGTGCATTTGGAGCAAGTTGCCGCCATAAGTTCGAAAAGGATTGTTTTGTTTCCTCTGGTACCATCCCAAGTTAGTTATGCATGTGCGAATGTATTATATGGTTTGGTAGATTAATTACCTCCACTCCATATGTATTCCCTAGCACACCAAGCCACTGATTGATTTGTTCGATAAAAATGAGTTGTTGTGCGAATACTAGTTCATGCACAAGATTCCAATATCCTCGAAGAGGGTTTCCCACCTGAACTCGGTAGTATTTTATTGTAAGACTACCATATGGTCATACTTGTCTGGGACAACATGTTCACATGTTGTAGGAGAACCAGCTCATGTTTTGGAGCTTGCTATCGCAGTTCATTCCCCGAGAATCTCGCAATGTCGTCTCGTCAATTTGTGTTGCAAACTTTCATTTTCTTTCTAGACTCGGTGAGTCTGGAATATCCTGACACCAACCAGATCTGAATCTCAGGCAGATATGATGGTTGGAGCATTTTCCAAGAACTATAATATTGGTCCCTCGATAACCGGTAAAGTGGATGTCGTGGCCAACACATCCAGCCGGAAGACCTATTATTGTAGTATCTCGATTGAAGAAAGTTGGTCACCTCTCCATAAGGATTTCTTAGGATTTACTCCAGAAGTTGTTCCTTATGGATCTATTGTATTCCGAAGTCCGACCACTACTTGATGGCTATGTTGATGCTTTAAAGCATGACCGTGGTAACCAGTACATCAAGGAGAACACTAGAAGCGGAGTGCTAAATGTCTCTGGGTTGATCGTCCAGATTTTGTTTCCTTGGCCTCGCTAAAGTGAAATCTGAGAAAGTGTTATCTTCCTTTGCATCTGCATCATCCATCACCATTCATCATGGTGGTATGTTGTGTTGCCAGGATCCTTGACAGGGATATTGGTAAAACTTGATTAATACGGAAATGCTCAAGTTCTTGAGAGCACGCATAAGCACTAGGATTTATCGTCGGCATTAACTAGGATCCGTTCTCAGTTTCTTCGATTATGCCATAACCTTTCAAACAGTGGAATCTCTCTCTATTGTTGGGTTTCTCCCCAGTTACTTGAATCATTCCTAGCATTTGCATTTTGTTCCCAGCTTGCACCGCCATTGTGTCATCCTACTACGGACTACCCTTCTCAGCAATTACTGATCAGGATCATCTTCAAAGTGGTCCTACCACGGGTTCCATCTATTTCCGATAATAAGCAAAAATCATCCATTACGTTGTCTTCAACAAGGTAGTCCACATCATCCATCCTAGTCGAAGTATGCCATTCTTTCAAACTCCTTCAAAACATCGATTGTGATTGCCTTAGGCTGGTATAAAGAGTTTCAATGACCTATGGGTCAAAAGTAATTCTTTTTGCCACTTAAGGGAATAGCTCTACGAGTCACTTTCACTAGGGTGCCTCGTTATGGTATTATGGGCAACATAACTTCTCGCTACTTTGAAACCCCCTCACCATCTATTTAGGCGTGGAATTGTTGCCCGCCAAATCAAACCCCGTCGTTGTTCTTCCATCCCTCTCAATGTGTTTTGTATCTCAACTTGAGATGTTTCAATATCTCATTCCGCGAGTTGATATTGTTTAGCTCGATCTTCGAGAAGATCAATCCTAGTTGAGTTTCTTTCTGTGGTCATCGCGTGGATGAAGATCTCAAGAGCGAGGATGTCAAGATCAACATGATGCAATGAATCAACATCTTCGAGAAGGGCAATCAGATCGTGAAGATTCTTTATTGGTGTTCCCTCTGCCTTCTTACCTCATGTCTCGAATCTCGGGCCGAGATTCTTGTTTAGTGGGGGTGAGTTGTCACAACCCTAGATTAGTTGTGTGCAATAGTTGCATTTGCATCCATGCATCATGGCAATCTTTCCTTAAACCTGAAATAGGGATTAACAAACCCTAGCACTCCTTTGAAAACTAGGGTCTACCAAAAGAATATTTTTCAATGAACCCAAAAATGCCTTAATTAATGTTTGATAATTTTGGCAAGGGTTTTGATCCAAGCTAAAAATAGTGAACATTTTTTGGGAATTATTTGGGCTTTGATTTAATCCACTAATGTGTTTGAGTTGGAGGAAATAAATCCTATAAATATTTTTTATTGCTCCAATAATTCTGAAACTTCTTGTGGAGCTCTAGGTTAAACCATTTTGCATCCACAATAATTTCCAGAGAGCTGCGAAAATAATTTGGTTAAGAAACCAAATTAAAACAAAACTAGAAAATGAGAAAACAGAAACAAAAAAATAGAAAGAACAGAGATTCACCTGGACCCTTACCTACCTGGTGCCACCAACCGGCCCAGCTCCTGGACGGCCCAGTGCTGTGCAGCCCAGCCCACCAGGGGCAGAGGCGTCTTCCACCTCGCGCCAGTCGGACGCAGGGCGCGTGCTCGCCGCGCGCCGGCGCACGCCCAGCCACCTCCTGCTTCCACCGCGACGCCTCGGCCCTTCTAGCATCGCCACGCAACCCTCCTCGGTCCCCTGTCACTTTCCCCTCTCTCCCTCGAGCGCCCTCCCTCCTCTGCTCTCTTCCCGCACGCGCCCGAGCGGAGCTCATCGTCGCCGACGCAATTTGCCGGGGCCACCACCATTCCCTTGCCCCATGGCTGTGACCTCTAGCTCCGCCTCTCCGTTCTCTTCCTCATAGCCGAGCCGCACGACGCCGGGAGCCCCGTACCGTCGTCCTCGCCCGCTTCTTCAACCCTCGGCCGTGAAGATCTCCGGCGACCATACGCCGTCGTCAATGCATCCCCGACCTCCCCCTCGCGCTCGTTAGCCTCGCTGTGAGCCTCCGCACCGAACCCCTCTCTTCCCTCTACTAATTTCATCCTCTAACCGCGGGCTCCGTTGAGCCCGAGAGCTCGTCACCGCCGACCATGCCGCCGCCGTGGTCTGAGCCACCGTAGCCCGCATCCGCGCGCGTCACCATGCTCATCAGCTCCGCAGGAAGTCAAAGCCACCGCCAGTTCCTTTCCCAGCGCATCGCAGCCGCGTCCCCGCACCCGACCGAACTCCGGCCGCCGCGCAAGTCGCCGCCGCCGTCGTTTTAGGCCACTAGAGCTGCTGCCGTGAGCACCACTGGACGCGGACAAGTCCCCTCGTCACGTAGAGCCTCTCCGCCGTGCAAATGGTCACCGAAGCAGCGTTTCCGCGCTGCTCCGCCGCGCCTGTCGTCGCCGGCGACAAGTCGCCGGTAGGGGTTGACCTGCTGACCGGCGTGGTTTGACCCCACCGGCTCGGTTGACTCCCCCCCTCTCTGTCTCACTAACATGTGGGCCCAAGCCTCTAATTAGTTAACTCGAGATTAATTAGACCTAACTAATTTAGTTAACTAAACTAGACACCGACATGTGGGCCCCGCCCTGCTAACAGCCTGGTTAGGGTCAGTTTAGCACTAACTAACTCAGTTAGTTGGCTGAGTCACTCACCAGTGGGTCCCATTGGTCAGGTTTGACCTGGAGGCGCCCAGTTGACCAGCTGACGTCACCCTGACGTCATGCTGATGCAATAATTATTTACTGGAATTATTTTATACAGGAAATTCCAGAAAATAGTTAAAACTTCTAAAAATCATAGAAATTCAACCGTAACTCCAAATGAAATAATTTATATATGAAAAATTATCAGAAAAATTCAAGGAATCCATCTGTACCATTTTCATGCATGTTTGAACAATGTTTGTCCTCTATTTTGGACAAAACAAATAAAGGGCATTTAAATAATCATATATGGGGTTGGAATTTGAATCTTGTACTCAAACCAACTTCATTTAAATCATAGCTAGATGCATTAGCTTAAATCATAGCATATTGCCATGTCATGATCATGCATCATATTGTTGCATTGCATTGATCGTGTCCTTCTCTGTTTGCCGGTAACCGTCCCCTCTCAGTAGACAATGTTTCCGACGATGTGATCGATGACACCGATGAAGATCTATATTATCTTCAGAAGTGCCAAGCAAGCAAAACCCCCTTGTTCATTCTGATACAATCCCACTCTCTCGCTCCTGCTCTCTTTTACTGCATTAAGACAACATCGATTCAACTGTTACATGCTGCGGTAGCTGAACCCCTTTCCTCTGCATGACCTGTCATTGCCACAGTAAATAGATGAAACCCACTAGCATGAGTAGGAATTGTTTGAGCCCTGATGTGCCTACTCATTCATGCTTGTTGTCATGCCTGCTACTGCTTAGCGTTGAGTCCGGTCTAATTCATTGGGAATGAATTGGAACATGGTGAACATGTCCTACCATTGAGAGCTAAGTGTGTGAACACGATTTGGTAAAGGTAGCGGTGAGAGGCCATGTAGGAGTACATGGTGGGTTGTCTCATTGCAGCCGTCCTCAGGAACTGAGTCCTGTGTTTGTGATCCATGAACAGTTACTACCACACATTGGGTTCCGGTAACTCGGCCCCTCTCGGCTTATTAATCAACTCAATCTCTGTCCAGGAGTTGCAACTAGTTTCTGGTGTTTGTAGATAGTGTTAGTAGTCTACCAAGTGGCACCCGGTATAGGTGGGCTTGGGACAGACTAGGCACCGTGGCACGGTGTACCAAGTGGCACCCAGATGGTGGGCTTGGGAACCCTGCACACATCGTTTGGGGCCGTGAGCGACACCCCGGCCGGATCTCCTTGCGGATGGAACCCGAATAGGTGATAAACCTGGACGAGAGACTTGTTGGCTAGTCAGGTCATGGCCGACTCCCTCGCCCGACTTCCGCTTGAAGGTTGCCGAGGTACATGACGTGTACAGGGCTATAAGTGGCGAGAGCGTGTGTGAAGAAGTACACCCCTGCAGGGTTATCATTATCTATTCGAATAGCCGGATTCCTCGGATATGGAAACTTGGACCCCTTGCATAGTTCATAGACAAGTGAAAGTGGTACTCTAAAATGCGCAAGATAAGCGTGAGTGCTATGGATGGCCTTCTCGTAGGGAGACGGGAGTGGATCCATAGTGGTGTATTGGTATGGTGAATTTGTGGACTCGTGTGCGCCACCTCAAAAGAGTTACTTGCAGTCGTAGTTCAGTATAGCCACCGAGTCAAAGCTGGCTTGCTGCAGTTAAACTCCACCACCCCCTTTGTTGATACCGATGCATATGTAGTTAGTTCTGATGTAAGTCTTGTTGGGTACATTTGTACTCACGTTTGCTTAATTTATGTTTTGCAGAGAGACTCCAGTCTTGCTAGTAGTTCCGCGTGGACTTCGGCGTTTAGCCTGTTACCTCAGCTACGATCTTGTGCCCTCGGCAGGATCTGGTAGATAGTCAGGCTTATCAGCCTTCTTCATTTGTAGTTGTCTGTACTCAGACAAGTTAAGCTTCCGCATGTGCTTGTTGCTTGTGTGCTCTGTATGTTGGGCCATGAGACCCATGTTTGTAATATCTCGCTCTTCGGAGCCTAATGAATAAATACTTGAGTCGTAGACTTATGTTGTGATGCCATGTTGTAATTACACATATCGAGCATATTGTGTGTATGATTGAAATCCTTGGTATGTGCGGGATCCGACAACCGAGTTCATTATCCTTGGTAGCCTCTCTTATGGGGAAATGTAGTCTTGTGCTTCCATGAGCCATAGTAGTCCGCTACAGCCCGGTTCACCGGAGTCCTGCTAGCCCAGCACTACTGCTCAGGACACTTGACTGGCCGGCATGTGTTTCACTTCGTTCCTGTGTCTGTCCCTTTGGGGAAATGTCATGCGGTGACATCCGGAGTCCCGCCTAGCCTGCTACAGCCCGGGTTCCTGGAGTCCTGTTAGCCCAGTGCTACAGCCCGGATTCACACGCTGCTGACCGACATGCTCGATGTGATTCATGTATGCCTGTTCCCATGAGTTAGTGCCACTTTGGGTTCACGACTAGTCATGTCGGCCCGGGTTCTCTGTCATATGGATGCTAGCGACACTATCATATACGTGAGCCAAAAGGTGCAAACTGTCCCGGGCCAGGTAAGGTGGCACCCGTGGGAATACCGTGCGTGAGGCCGCAAAGTGATATGATGTGTTACATGCTAGATCGATGTGGCTTAGGATCGGGGTCCTGACAGCTTTGGTATCAGAGCCTGACTGCCTGTAGGTTTACCAAGCCAAACTGGTCGAAGTCGTGTCTAGAAATGCTCTAGTTATATAAGGGAATTGATTGTGGATGGGAACGTAAGGGTCTTTTTACTTCTTATACCTCATGGCCTTCTGATCTGAGTCAACCTCTTCTCTTCTATGGGGGTTAAGAACTAGGCTTCTCTTCTATCTCCCAGGATGACGTGTTACTAAACCGTAGTTGCCTAGGATTGTTGAGTTCAAGCCTCAGTTCAGTTCCTACTACTTCCATATGTTCATAGCTGGCCTCAGAACCTTGATATTATGATGTTGTTAAGTGGTTATGCCACCATTTTTGCAGGTTGTCTCAAATCTTTTTGAGCAATTACAGCCGTTATGCTGTCCGAGTCATCCCAGGTTTCTAGATAATCTGATGCATTTGCAAGTTCCTTCTTCCCGTTTCTGATGTCCTTTTGGTACAGATTAAGCACACTAAACGGTCTGTTGAGGTACTCCATTGCCTTGACATATATGTTGGAGCTAGTATTATGACCCTAGGCATCTTAGAGAACCACCCAGCAATATGGCCATGTTTTGTGTTCCCAGTGTGATGATTCTGGCCATCATTCTCGAAAGCATCCCGTGATGCCATGTAGTAGTAGGTACTCTATTCATGGGTTCTTGAACCCGAGATTCAACCTACTTACCTCATGTTGATAGTGTTGCTAGTTCCTTTAGGATATTAGTAACCTTTGCGATAGTCCTCGAGGTTCGTGGTACATCCTTCTTCCAATTATCGTGAACCATTCTTGGCAGGAGTTCTTTTGAACCAAAAGGTCACGACAGAGTGCTCCTGATGAGTTCTTCATTCTATGTTGTGACTCTGCCAACCCTACCTTTCTGCATGGGTTATCCGGAAGAAATATGCTGAACTCGTTCGACATACTAATCTATGCATCCCCAACTCAGAAAATTAGATGTTCCCTGAGTTGTTCCCCTTCAGTTGTATTCCGACCATCCTCAATCAGTTGATAGCCAAGAGTATGTGTGCATTTGTGTTCATCAATGCCCTTTTATTCTTGTGGTCCGTCAAGCCATTCTATTCCGGAATGACTAGGAGAAACAAACTCCAGCACCTCATCCATATCTAGGATTGGGTCAAAGTAGTTGTATTTCACAGATCAAAAGGCCAATCCAGCTTTTGATTCTATTCTATCCTGAAGTATTACCGTCTTATGTCAAGAATGTCATGGGAATTGCACACCATCTTATGAATTCTTGACACGGTGATACTTCTCGCCATCATTATTCATTCCTCGGTGTCATGTTGTTGCAACCAGAATGCCGACAAGTGAATCGTGATGTGTGAAATCAATACTCCTAGCAACCACGTTGCTTGGTAGTTAATGGACAACAATCTCATTCTTAGCGTGTTGGTTATTCAATCATCATTCTAAGATTAATCATGCTACCTAGTCCTTATTTACGGTGCACTCCTCGATCAATGAGTTAGGATTATTCAATCCCTTACTCTTCGGATCATGTCGTCTTGCCTTGAAAAGCAAGATTGTTCTCGAGCTTAGAGACATATCGGTGGTTCGTGATTTTCTGGATATCTTCATGGGAGTATCACTAGGTCGTCCCCTGACCGATATGTTGAGTTCGTGATAAAGTTGGTTTTTCAATAAACCACTCTTTCTCCAAGAATCTGTGTTGGATACCTTGAGCTAGTTGGTTAAGCTAAACAACAACTTGGAGAGTTGGAAGATAAAAGCTTGTCTGACTTAGTTCACGTTAAGGGATATCTTTTATTTTGTGCGTGTGTGTGTGTTGACGAAAGATGATATCTCCATCGATTGGTCCTCATGATCAGTTGTTGGATCTATTGCCTTGTCAAAACTTAGACTTGAGTATGGGCTATCGTCAAGTCAAATCAGAACCAACGATGTTCGTAATGTTGTCTTACTCGTGGTTGATCCCTCGAGCATACACCATTATATCTTTTGGTCTGACCAATGCTATCACCGTGTTCACATAGTGGTGGAAGTCGAGTAATATGGAAATTCCGATGAGCTGTTGTTGAACCCATCGGCAACATTTTGTCTTCCCCCATGATTCATGTTGAACAACAACTTTTTCATCATCCTTGTCGTCATCGCTCGGAGAGAGGTGGAGAGCGCGGGACCTGCGCCGAGGGAGGGGAGCCCTCGACTCTCCGTCAGTCGCCTCGGAGTCAGGCCCTTTTTCCCGCTCCCCTCCTTCCTCCTCTTCGCTAGAGTCGTCGGAGGACACGTCCACCGGTTCCTCAGGAGCCTCCGTGGGCATGGGCCCGTCCCCGTTGAAGACGGGCATGGACTCCACTACCTGCTCCTAGTCGTCGCGGAGGAACAAGGGCGTAGGAGCGCCCTCCAACCTCGCCACATCGCCCCCGACCAGAGATTGGAGGACCGCAGCCAGATCTTCGTCGGCCAAGGCCGCGGGGCTCGGATGGGGCCTCCACATCGGAAGTGAGTACCGCCGAAGCGGAGCCAGCCGGTGCTCCAGGAATTCCCTCAGCAGCGATGCGCCAGTCATCTTCGCCGCCGCCATGTTGGACGGCCTCATATCTGCGTCCATCTTCTCCAACACCAGCTTTGCGCGGGGGTCCGCGAGCTCCGCTCGACCCCAATCGCTGGAGCTCGTGGGTTGCTCCGTGGGCAAGATCAGTCGAGGGTGGATGCACCCAACATCAGCCAAGACCCACTTGCTCCTGAAGCCCTCAATCCTTTTCTCGGGGTTCGAAATGGCAATGGCGCCACCATACGTGACGAAGCTCGCGCACACGGAAGTAGGACCTCGAGAGGTCCGGAGGTAGAAGTAGTGGCGCAGCAAGGCCACTAAGGGCTGCACCCCTATGTGAGCCTCGCAGTAATAGGCAAAGATTGCCGGGAGAAGGACGGAGTTGGGGTGGAGATGCAGAGCCTGTAGCTTATAATGACGGAGGACAGAGAAGAAGAACTCGGAGAAGGGAGGCACCAGGCCAGCAGCAATGGCGCTTACAAAGAGCGGATAGAAGGTGCTCCCTTGGCCCTCAGGGGTGGCGGAGCCAGCCTTGAACACCTTCGCCCCGTCGATGCCTTGCGCTGCCGCCATCCAGCGCAACCGGGCGAGGCTCGCCTTCGACACATTCGGCGAATCCAGGGCAGACGAGTATCAAGCCCCGGCCGGGGACTGACGAGGCGCCATGGCTTCCTAGGTCACGCGGTCGGAGTAGATCTGGAAATTTTGGAGGAAGGAAGGAGAGGCGCAGGAAAGGGGATCTAAGCAGCAACCGGAGAAAGCAAAAAAAGCAAAACCTAGGCAGATGACGCTCCTTTATCAACACGCGCGGTTGCTAAGGCGCTCACGTCCAATCAACCGCCACGCGGCGCCATGGGCCGTAGGCTGTTAGGGCCCGCGGCGCTTCGCCCTTGCCCTTTCGCCTCCCTGCACGGCCAAGTCCGGGCGCGCCTTGGGCCCGGGGGCTACTGTCGGTGTTCTAGGAACGAGGGTCCCTAGACTTGCCTGCCTGCGGCCTGCGGCGTGGCTCAAAGGGGGGCCCAGCACGGCCCATCTTCATCAACACAGACCCAAGACCCTCGCGAGGGGCCAAGCCTCACGGAGCGGACGACACGGAGCTTCCTCAGGCACGACCTCATCAGGCTGGCTCGCGAGGAAGTGGAGAGATCAAGGTGGGGTACCTCACAGAGATGCCCGTGATGCAATCCATGACGACCAAGGGTGCCAGGCGGGCGCTAGCCCGCGCAGTGTCCTCCTTTCCTCTTTGGTGCAAAGGGAGCAAGCGCGGGCGAGAGCATCAAGCAAAGGCACCCGTTTTGGTGCAACGAGACCAAAACCAGCGCAACGGCAGGGAGGAAGTCATTGTGGAGCCCAAGCTAGCGTCACCACCAGAGCCTTTGGCAGGCGAGGACCAACTTTAGTCAGGATAAGTGTACCCGATGTTCCCCTTCAAAATGGCCAATTGTTGGCGCCCTTCCCCTCAATCTTTGGGAAGAGGCCCAGGGCCTTTGCCTATAAATAGGACTAGCCACCCCCAGATGGGATGAGATGGGATCAGGCAGATGAGACCAGGGATAAGATCAGAGCGGCAAGAGAGAGAGAGAGAGAAGGGTGACTGAGGGAGTCCTGGATTAGGGGGTGTTCGGGTAGATACAAGATTGAAGACTACGTCCCGTGTCCGGATGGGACTTTCCTTGGCGTGGAAGGCAAGCTAGGCGATGCGGATATTCAAGATCTCCTACCATTGTAACCGACTCTATGTAACCCTAACCCTATCCGGTGTCTATATAAACCGGAGGGTTCTAGTCCGTAGGACAACATCATCATACAACAATCATACCATAGGCTAGCTTCTAGGATTTAGCCTCCTCGATCTCGTGGTAGATCCACTCTTGTACTACCCATATCATCAATATTAATCAAGCAGGACGTAGGGTTTTACCTCCATCGTGAGGGCCCGAACCTGGGTAAAACATCGTGTTCCCTGCCTCCTGTTACCATCCGGCCTAGGCGCATAGTTCGGGACCCCCTACCTGAGATCCGCCGGTTTTGACACCGACATTGGTGCTTTCATTGAGAGTTCCTCTGTGTCGTCGCCTTTAGGCCCGATGGCTCCTTTGATCATCAACAATGACGCGGTCCAGGGTGAGACTTTTCTCCCCGGACAGATCTTCGTCTTCGGCGGCTTCGCTTTGCAGGCCAATTCTCTTGGCCACTTGGAGCAGATCAAAAGCTACGCCCCTGGCCATCAAGTCAGGTTTGGAAGCTTAAACTACACGGCTGACATCCGCGGAGACTTGATCCTCGACGGGTTCAAGCCACAGCCAAGCGCGCCGCACCATCTCGAGGGGCATGATCTAGCTCTGCCTCCGGATAGTGTCCTGGAGGCCGCACACGCATCGGTTCCGACCTCTAACTCGGAGCCTATTGCACCAAACGAGGACGAGCGGTTGGACACCACCTCGGGGGATGCAATCTCAAAGGCTATCGAGCGGAATGCTAGCCCCACACTCTGCATGATCCGTGACTCCGAGGATCCGGACTCCTCCCCGGACTCCGAACCCCCGCGCCCCTGCCAATCGAATCCGATTGGGCGCCGATAATGGAGTTCACCGCCGCAGACATCTTTCAGCACTCGCCTTTTGGCGTCATCCTGAATTCTCTTAAGTCTCTCGCTTTATCAGGAGAGCCCTGGCCGGACTACGGTCAGCGAGGACGGGATGCGAACGACGAATAAATTCAAAGCCCACCCACCACCCACTTTGTAGCCACTATTGATGATTTAACCGACATGCTTGACTTCGGCTCCGAAGACATCGACGGTATGGACGACGATGTAGGAGACGAATAGGAATCAGCACCTGTAGGGCACTGGAAGGCCACCTTGTCATATGACATATATATATGGCGGATACTCCAAAAGATGGAGATGGCAATGGAACAGTGGGGGAGGACACCCCCAAGAAACAGCCAAAGCGTCGGCGTCAGCGGCGCCACTCTAAATCCCGCCAAAGCAAAAACGGTGATTCCGGCACGGGAGATAATACTACCCCGGACAGCGCCGAAGAACACCCACCTCAGCAAGATTCAGCACAGGAAGATGACCTCATGAGAGAGCGGCAGACGAGGAGGTTGAGGATGATAACTATATGCCTCCCTCCGAAGACGAGGCAAGCCTCGATGACGACGAATTCGTCATACCATCAGACCTCGCCGAGCAAGAGTGTTTCAAATGCAGGCTTTTAGCCACGGCAAGCAGCCTCAAGAAAAAGCAGCAACAGCTTAGAGCTGCCCAAGATTTGCTAGCTGACAGATGGACTGAAGTCCTTGCGGCCGAAGAGTATGAACTCGAACGCCCGTCCAAGAGTTACCCAAAGCGCAGGCCGCTACCCCGATCAGAGGAGGAAGCACCTACATCACCAGCGCACGACATGGCAGACCGGCCACCTCGCGGCCGCGACAGAGAGGCCTCTCGGCCCTCCACCCAAGCCATGCCCTGACGCCGCTCAACTAAGGCATGGGAAAATGCGCCAGACCTGCGAGACGTACTGGAGGACAAGGAAAGACAAACAAGATTGATCTACAGATCGCGCAGGTGCCCTATGGCACGTGACGATGATCTTCACTCCAGATACAACAAATCCGGCCGGGCCGAACACAACAGACATAGCTCTTCCGAGCTGCGTCGTGATATAGCCCAGTACAGAGGCGCCGCACACCCGCTATGCTTCACGAATGAAGTAATGGAGCATAAAATCCCAGAGGGTTTCAAACCCGTAAACATTGAATCATACGATGGCACAACAGATCCGGCGGTATGGATCGAGGATTATCTCCTTCACATCCACATGGCATGCGGCGATGATCTACACGCCATCAAATACCTCCCGCTCAAACTTAAAGGATCGGCCCGGCATTGGCTTAACAGCTTGCCAGCAGATTCAATTGGTTCTTGGGAGGACCTGGAAGCCGCATTCCTCGACAACTTCCAGGGCACTTACATGCAACCACCGGATGCCGACGACTTAAGCCACATATTTCAGCAGCCAGATGAATCGGCCAGACAATTCTGGACACGGTTCCTAACAAAGAAAAACCAGATAGTCGATTGTCCAGACGCAGAGGCCCTAGCAGCCTTCAAGCATAACATCCGCGACGAGTGGCTTACCCAGCACCTGGGACAGGAAAATCCGAAATCTATGGCAGCCCTCATGACACTCATGACCCGTTTTTGCATAGGAGAAGACAGCTGGCTAGCTCGCAGTAACAACTTATCAAAGAACCCTCATAACTCGGATACAAAGGACAAAAGTGGCAGGACACGTCGGCATAAGCAAAAACGCCGCGTTAGCAGCGATAGCAATGAAGACACGGCAGTCAATGCCGAATTCAAAGGCTATAAACCCGGTCAGCGGAAAAAGCCATTCAAAAAGAATACTCAGGGCCCGTCCAGTTTGGACCGAATACTCGATCGCTTGTGCCAGATACATGGCACCCCCGAAAGGCCAGCTAATCACACTAACAGGGACTGTTGGGTGTTCAAGTAGGCAGGCAAGTTAAGAGCCGAAAACAAAGACAAGGGGCTGCACAGCAACGACGAGGAGGAGCCCAAGCCGCCGAACAACAATGAACAGAAGGGCTTTCCCCCACAAGTGCGGATGGTGAACATGATATACCCAACCCACATTCCCAAGAGGGAGCGGAAGCGTGCGCTACGGGACGTATACGCGATGGAGCCAGTCGCCCCAAAGTTCAACCCATGGTCCTCCTGCCCGATCACTTTTGATCGAAGGGACCATCCCAATAGCATCCGTCATGGCGGCTTCGCCGCATTGGTTCTCGACCCAATCATCGACGGATTTCATCTCACAAGAGTCCTCATGGATGGCGGCAGTAGCCTGAACCTTCTTTATCAGGATACAGTGCGGAAAATGGGCATAGATCCCTCAAGGATTAAGCCCACAAAAACAACCTTTAAAGGCGTTATACCATGTGTAGAAGCCAACTGTATAGGCTCAGTAACACTTGATGTGGTCTTCGGATCCCCGGACAATTTCCGAAGTGAACAGTTAATCTTCGATATAGTCCCGTTTCGCAGTGGCTATCATGCCCTGCTCGGACGAACGGCATTCACAAAGTTCAATGAGGTGCCGCACTACGCATATCTCAAGCTCAAGATGCCAGGCCCTCGAGGAGTAATCACGGTCAACGGAAACACCGAACGCTCCCTCCGTACGGAGGAGCACACGACGGCTCTCGCAGCACAAGTACAAAGTAGCCTTCTTAGGCAATTCTCCAGTCCGGCCGTTAAAAAGCCAGACACTGCCAAGCGCGCCTGGAGTAACCCAAAGCAGAACCGCCTGGCACACTATGAGCAAGCGTAGCAATGCGGCCCCAACCCCAGCTCTCGCGACATAGCGAAACCAGTACCTCGCGTACATAACTACGCCCTTGAGATACCATGGGCACAGGGGAAGGGGCACAATAATGGCATGCCAAAAATACGGCTTAAAACATACTAGGGGCTACTGGATTCTTTTTTTAATTTTTCCTTACTTTCAGGACTCCATACTTCGAACGACCTATTCGGCAATTCGACTGCCGCACAAACGATGCAAGATCCAGGAGGCAGACAAGCCATGCTGCATTATGGAACTCCCAGGTGGTCTATGTTACGAGCGGTATACCTGTTTTAAATACACCTCCGCGGCCTGCCCCTGGTCAGGACATACTAAATAGTCCAATATCTTTTTCTTATCGCACCACTTGTATCGTTCGGCTTTGATAAATAGCCTCTTTATAAACAATGCATAGCTTTCTGTCTATTTTTTGCATTATCATCTTTTCATATATATGTTTATGACATGTTGCACCCGTACACTGTGGTATGGAAAAATACTCCAGGGGCTTTAGTACCCATTAATATGGCGTGAGAAGTCCGTACACTTTCACAAGTGCGGCACCCCAAACTTATAGCACTATATGCATCGGCTCCGAATCATGATTTGGGTCGATAGTTGGGTTTGCCCGGCTCCTATGTTTTGGTGCCTTACGTTCCGCTATATCGGCTAAGGTAGCACTAGGAGAACCACTGCAATTGTGCCCCGGTTGAGCTGGGCTAAGCACCTCAGTGGAGAAAGCTAAAACTGACTGTCATGATGTGGCGAGAGACCGGACGCTGTTCGAGAGGTTTTTTGAGTCCCTAAAGGCTTATGCCGCTTCGAGTGAGGAGCTGGCTTTGTCCGGCCAAGGCGTGGATAGCGCCCCGAACTCGGTCTTCCGAATTAGGGGCTTCGCCGAAATTTAAAATTATAGAGTTCTATGGCTAAGTGAGAGTGTTCAAGCATTATAGTCCGATTGCCTGGTTCGTTGTGCTGAGCGCCTCCCTCGAAGGACCCAACTATGGGAAAAAGAGCGCTCAGGTTTATCCCGAACACCCCAGCACTAGTGGCACGGGGGCAGAAGCCGACGGCTGGCCATCTCTCAATTTTTGATAAACGGCCACACAGAAAGTAATATTTTAAATTCAATAAGCATTGCTTAGCGCATATGAACAAGTTTTCAGTGCACGGGATAAACACGAGCGAGTTCATTCAAAAATTACATCCTTGGTACATTCATCCGCCACTAGGCGGGCACCCGCAAGGACATCCTTATAGTAGTTCTCGGGCTTGCGATGCTCCTTCCCCGGTGGCGGCCCGTCCCTCACAAGCTTCTCACCGTCCAACTTACCCGAGTGCACCTTTGCACGGGCAAGGGCCCTACGGGCACCTTCGATGCAGACGGGGCGCTTGATGATCTCGAGCCTTGGACAGGCCTCCACCAGTCGCCACACCAGTCCGAAGTAGCTCCTAGGCAGTGCCTCTCCGGGCCACAGTCTATGAAGCCCTTCATGGCCTCTTTGGCCGCCTTGTGGAGCTCGACCAGCTGTTTCAGCTGGTCGCTCAAGGGCACAGGGTGTCCGGCCTCAGCATACTGAGACCAGAACGCCTTCTCCATCGAGCTTCCCTCTTCGGCTCGGTAGAATGCGGCAGCGGCGGACACGCAGCGGGGAAGATCTGCGAATGCCCCTGGAGAGCTCCGGATTCGGGTAAGTAACAAGTACTTTACTTTTATACTTCTGCTTTGCATAAAGAATGCCTTACCCGCCGCTATCTTTTTCATCTCCTCAAACTCTTGGAGGGCATTTTGGGCTTCGGCCTTGGCAGACTTGGCAGTCTCAAGGGCCGCCGCGAGCTCGGACGCTTGCGTCTTGGACTCAAGCTCCAAACCCTCATGTTTTTTCATGAGAGCCTGAAGCTCCTGCTACACCTCGCCGACCTGGGCCTCAAGTTTCTCTCGCTCGGTGCACTCCGTGGCCGTTTTCTTTTCGGCCTCGGACAGTGCCTGCTTGAGGGTCGCCACCTCAGTCGTGGCCCCTACTATAAGTAGTACAATCCTGTTATTTTTTGCAATCACGTCTTTCTATAGGCACTTTTCCTGTAAGGTATTTCTTACCTTCTTTCTCCTCGAGCTGCCGTTTGGCAAAGCCGAGCTCTCGCTCGATCCGCTCGAGGCCCTGTTTCAGGGCACCCACCTCCGCAGTCAGTGCGGCGGTGGCTAGCAGCGAAGCCTGCATACGCATATTGACTCTTTGTTGTTAGACTCCTGCGAAATTCAATAGATCCTCTATTCGGCTTTTCTTTCCGAACGCCAAACAGAGCATCAGGGGCTACTGCCTATGTGGTTATATTTTTACATATTTTTACTTACCTCGAAGCCTGTTAGAAGTCTAGCGCAAGCTTCAGTCAGTCCGCTCTTGGCGGACTGAACCTTCTGGATCACCGTACTCATAATAGTACGGTGCTCCTCATCGATGGAGGCGCCGTCAAGCACCTCCAGCAGATTGTCCGGCACCTCCGGTTGGACGGAGGCTGCCGGCTCAGAAGGCTTACTCCTCTTGGAAGGATTTCGCCTAGCGCGGCCCGGAACTGTTGTAGATTCCGGTGCGGTGTCCGGCTCAAAGCCGGACTTGGAGCCCTGGGGGGTCTTGTCCCCTTCACTCCTGGAGTCCGGGAGGTTGCCTTGCGGCTCCTCCGGGATCGCCTCCTCCTGCCCCGGAGCTTGTCGTGACGCCACTTCGGCATCGTCTGCAGTGCAGGGGGAGGCAGCGGGGGGAACTGAGTTCACGTCCGATGAGTCCAGGGAGCCACCCGACGATTCGTCGAGTCCGGTCCGGGGCGGGCTGCATAATTATATTCGACATTAGGGAAAGTTGTGCAACAAAGGAGCGTAATGAGTTACTCTGATATCCGAACTTATGATTTGGCCGGATGCTTGGTCCTGTCTGGCCACTCCTCTTCATCCTCTTCGGCGTCGGGGGAGTAGTCCGGCGGAGGGGTCTTCCTCTTCCTGGACCCTTCGGCCTCCCCCATTGGGGCGGCCTTCTTCTTCTTTCCTTCCCCCACTGGAGGGGTAGAGGTTTCTTCTTCCTCCTCCTCATTTTCACGGGAGGAGGGCGTCTTGGACTCGTCGGATGACGAGTCCGACACCACCATATTACGGGCACTCTTTCAAGTCCCCATGGTCTTCTTCTTCTTGGCCTTCTTCTCCGGCACCACATAAGGCGCCGGAACCAATAGCTTCACTAGGACAGCTGGGGCTGGGTCTTCGGGCAGCGGAGCCGGACAGTTAATCGGCCCGGATATCGCCCGCCAAGCCTGTCAAAGGTAAGGGAGTTTAGATCCCGCATAGAGTCAAACTATGGAAAAAGCTTAACATCCTGTAAAAGGTATAGATGGCTTACCTCGTTGGCATGACACTGCGAGCTGTATCCACGGTCCTCGGAAGCGGATGCAGGAGCCTCGGCGCCCTTAAATAGCAGCCTCCAGGCATCTTCGTACGTCGTGTCGAAGAGCCTGCTGAGGGTTTGATGCTGCGCCGGGTTGAACTCCCACAGATTAAAATCCCATTGTTGGCACGGGAGGATCCGGCGGACGAGCATAACTTGGATTACATTAACAAGCCGGACTGGCTTGTTCACCAGGGACTGGATGCATGTTTGCAATCCGGTCACCTCTTTTTTGTCACCCCACGACAGGCTCGTCTCTTTCCAGGACATAAGCCGCGTGGGGGGTCCGGATCGGAACTCGGGGGCTGCGGTCCATTTCGGATCACGCGGCTCGGTGATATAGAACCACCCGGCTTGCCATCCCTTTAGGGTCTCCACAAAAGAGCCCTCGAACCATAGGACGTTGGCCATCTTGCCCGCCATGGCGCCTCCACACTCCGCCTGGCTGCCGTGCACCACCTTGGGCTTGACGTTGAAGGTCTTGAGCCAGAGGCCGAAATGGGGGCGGACGTGGAGAAAAGCCTCGCACACGACGATAAACGCTGAGATGTTGAGGATGAAGTTCGGGGCCAGATCGTGGAAATCCAGGCTGTAGTAGAACATGAGCCCCCGGACAAATGGGTGAAGTGGAAAGCCCAATCCGTGGAGGAAGTGGGGAAGGAATACTACCCTCTCATGGGGCCTTGGGGTGGGGAGAAGCTGCCCCTTCTCGGGAAGCCGGTGCTCGATGTCCTTGGACAGGTATCCGGCCTTCCTTAGCTTCTTAACTTGGCCCTCCATAACGGAGGAGACCTTCCACTTGCCTCCCACTCCGGACATTGCTGGAGAAGGTTGAGGTGGGAAGTGCAGGCTTGGGCGCTGGAGCTCGAGTGCGCAGGAGATGGATAGGCAAAGGAGGAAGAGAGCGTAGGTAAAAAGGTGGATCCTTATCCCCTTATATGGGCGGATGCGGTTGTGCGTCCCCGCCTGCCTAGTAAAACTCGCTTGCCTCCCAAGCGCCGTGATAAGTGGCGCGATTGGGTTACCCACGTCCGTATCGATGAGAATCCCGTAAAAGGGGGTACACGATCTCTGCTTTGACAAGACGTGCCAAGAAAACCGCCTCGCAAAACACGCTGAGGTGAAAAAAGTAAAAACGATTCATAAAGGACTTGGCCGTAGTGTGATGGCGCACTACGGAATACGTCAGCAGATTTGATTTGTGTTAATATTATTCTCTCTATGGCAATATGTGGAAGCTTATTTTGCAGAGCCGGACACTACTCTTGGTGTTTACAATCTTCTATGAAGGACTTGGAGGAGGAACCCGCCTTGCAATGCCGAAGACAATTTGCGTGCCGGACTCGTCGTCATTGAAGCGTGGTTCAGGGGCTACTCAGGGAGTCCTGGATTAGGGGGTGTTCGGGTAGCCGGACTATACCCTCAGTCGGACTCCAGGACTATGAAGATACAAGATTGAAGACTATGTCTCATGTCCGGATGGGACTTTCCTTGGCGTGGAAGGCAAGCTAGGCGATGCGGGTATTCAAGATCTCCTACCATTGTAACCGACTCTATGTAACCCTAACCCTATCCGGTGTCTATATAAACCGGAGGGTTCTAGTCCGTAGGACAACATCATCATACAACAATCATACCATAGGCTAGCTTCTAGGATTTAGACTCCTCGATCTCGTGGTAGATCCACTCTTGTACTACCCATATCATCAATATTAATCAAGCAGGACGTAGGGTTTTACCTCCATCATGAGGGCCCAAACCTGGGTAAAACATCATGTTCCCTGCCTCCTATTACCATCCGGCCTAGATGCACAGTTCGGGACCCCCTACCCGAGATCCGCCGGTTTTGACACTGACAGTGACTGAACTCCTCCTAGCAGTTCGTCCCCCCAGCCAAGAACAGACCCTCGCGAGGCTGTTCTTCCTTGTATTGCTCATCATCATTAGCCCAAGAGGCAATCCACCAAACCACACTGGAGTAGGGTATTACACCACAACGGTGGCCCGAACCAGTATAAACCCTGTGTCTCTTGTGTTGTTCTTTCCATAGCTTAGATCTTAGCGAGGCAGTGGGGTGCAGGTAGGTAGAAGGCAAAATCTCCGCGCGCACCCCAGTGTTCGAACCTCAAGGGTCTGCCGAAACCCGAAACCCAACAACTACAAAAAAATACACTTCCGTGATGATACGTGTTTGTCACAGTAGGTCGCTTTTTTGTCATGCATGTACATCCATGACAAATTTATGACAGAATCAAGATAGTCATACTTGTGCTGTCGTAGAACTGTTCCATGACATTACCGAAATTATCATCACGGAAGTGTCCACTTCCATGACGATAAATCGCGCGTCACAGAAGTGCTTTCGTCAAGGGTGACCGACACGTGGCATCCACCGTAACGGAACGCCGTTAAGCTATCGGGTCAGGTTTTGGATCCGATAACCCGTTAACAGCCCCGACCAATGGGGATTTTCCACGTGTAAAATCATCATTGGCTGGAGGAAACACATGTCGGCTCATCGTTGGGACAGATGTCAACCACTCATTGGACGGAAGGCGCCTATGATATGTCGACACATGGCACGGCCCAACAGAGGCCCATTCCTGTGAAAAGGTCGGCCCGTTTTACATGGTCAAAAGCTGGCGGGCCGGCCCATGGAAAGCCTGTTAACAGCATGTTCGAATATAGCCCATTTACAACTCGCTAACCCAAGGCCCGTTACGCCCTATCCGAATTAGGCCTAGTAGCGTCATCTGGGCCATCCAATATGATTCCAGCCCGTTTTCTCTTTTGGCCCATGTATGGCCCATGACGTCTTTCGGCCCATATGAGGCCCTATGTAACTCTTGGCCTACTAACGGCCCGTGGTGAAACTGGCCCGTAATGAACAGTGTATCACTTTACACCCATTAACGGCCCATGGTGAAACTGGCCCGTAATGAATAGTGTATCACTTTATACCCATTAACGGCCCGTTATTCCATTGGGCCGTTTCCAGCCCATGTTATCTTTCGGCCTTCTTAGAGCCCATTTATTCTTGGGCTCATTTCCAGCATTCCTTTACTTACGACCTGTTACTGTCATTTTCTGCTTGTGGGCCAAATTCAGCCTGTGGTTACCATCGGCCCGTTTGTGGTCCGTTAATACGTTGGGCCGATTTCATAGCGTCATCACATACAGACTATTAACGATGGCCCATTATGGTCGGCCCATGAACGGACAATTCCAACTCTAGCCCGTTTGCGGCCATAATGCGGTCTGTTTGGCCCATGTTTGGCCAATCGATTATACGGCCCGTATAAGGCCCATTGATAATACGGCCCGCAGAAGGCTCATTGTTTCTACGGCCCGTAGAAGGCCCATTTTTCATACGGCCCGTAGAAGGCCCACTGTTTCTACGGCCAGTAGGAGGCCCAATGTCACTACAGTAAATATTAGCCCATGGTTATTGTGGCCTAGTTTTAAAAAATAGGTTATTGCAGCCACTAGCTAACCGCGGAAAAAGAACTGCAATGACTACAAGCAAACAAATAAACAAGACAACAAGGAAATAAATAAGAAAGCAACTAACGCTAGGCTATCGCGACTATTACACATATTACATCCACTGGGCATCAAAGTTCGCACCAATGCAAATATAGGGAACAAAGCAGCATATCATATACATTGGTTGTCAAAGTTGGCGACCAGCGCAAATAAACGCCGCAGAAAAACAAATCCAGAACTGAAACCACTTCAGAAGATCTCAAGAAACAATATCCTGGGTACCCATAATGCTGGCAAGATGCTTAGCAAGCTTATTAACTTTCTCTTGTTTGGCGCTTAAATCCTCCAGCGCTTGCTGTTGCACCAAAAAATATGCATCTGAATTCTGCAGGGACTTCCTTAGTCCTTCAGCTTCCTGTCGCAGCACATCTGATCGATGTCTTTCAACTTGAAGTTGAGACTCAAGAAGACGAACTGATTCAGGCAGTGAGTTCGAAGATCTTGTGCCAGCAGTAGTGGCCAGTAACTCGAACACTACATCAAGACAGGACTTTTGGGTTCCCTCACTATCGTCAAGACAGTTTTTATCAGCTTTCTTGGAGACCAACAGGGATGTCTCACTATCTTGAACCTTATCTGCATTACTTCCTTTACCATTGGATAATGCGGTACTGTTCTCCAATATTTTGTCCGCATTCTAAAAGAGAAACAGGCAGACACATCACATGTTTACCATGTTGTATATGAAACTCATTTTGGTAAATGAGTTTAGTAGTAAAGTGGACAGGATAACAGCATGAAACAAACATATATCTATGTACCATGGTCACTTTATGGTCTATATCATTCTAGTTTTTGTTGCCAAATCAAGATAGAGACACAGTTGTGACGCCCCAAGACCGGAGCTCCAGTTGCCTTCCAGGGTTTCCGGGTTTTTCGTTGTGTGACTTGTTTAGCTTGTTGCATTCATCATTGCATATTTTGCATTGCATCATTTCATGCATGACATTTTGTTGCATGCCCCATGTGAGATCCATGCATCACCACCTTCCTTCTCTTTTCTTTATTTTTGCAAGTGTCCTTTTCCGCCTCCTCCATTAATGTTCATTCTTTTCCTGGTGCTAGTTCTCCATGACTAAACCCCCTTTGTCAAATTTCAAATCCTTTGAAGTTGTTTTGGTTACGTTCAAAAATGCCTCAAGTTTGAATCATATTTATACTTGTTTAATTGTTCTACCTCTAAAAATGTCCAAACCAATTTTATCAAATTGGGCATAAACTCAAGGTCATGAGGATATTTTTATATTTCTCATACACCTCTTCTTTTCCCCTGTGATTTTCTCTTTATTTTCTGCTTGAAGAAAATTAGAGAGAGGAAACAGCAGTTTCGGGCCAGCCGCAACCCACATGGGCCTCTCCATCACCAACCGGCCTGATAGACCTCCTCTCACTGGGCCTCTCGCGCCGGCCCAATAGCCCCACTGCAGTCCCTAACCCTTGTCTGCAGCCCACTAGTGCCGCAACCCTAGACCCAGGGAGCCCGACTCTCTTCTCCCTCAATCCTTTCCCCTCGCGCTGACATCTTCCCCCTGGCGTTAGCCCCATCCCATCTCCCCTCATCTCCCTGTCGTTCCCATAGCGCCGCCATGTCTTCTCGATCCCCATCGCTCTCTTGCCCGATCCCCTAGCGCTCCTCGCTGCAGCCCTCTCCCGAACAACCCCTCATCCTCAAACCCCGTCTGTCCCTCGACCCGGCTCGCCATTGATGCCCTTCGCGTGGCCCCTTCCTCTGTATCGCCTTCCACCGCGCCCTACTGTTGTTGCATCCATACGCCGCCGCCATCAAGCTCCGGCCTAGAGGTCAACTCCGGCGCCCCCTGCCTCGCGACGTTCCACTACCTCCGTCGCGCTGGTGACCTTGGCATGTCATGGATGGCTGGCTCTGCCAGGCCAGGACTCCCTCACTGTCTCTCCTACTACCCTCCTCTGCTCTACATGGATGGCCCTTGCGTCCGTGGCTTCGCCTCCGTCGAGCTCGCCCCGCCGCCTCCTTTCTACTCCGGCCAGATCGCAAGGCCGGCCTCCTGCAGCTCGTCGTTGCCGGAGTTCTCCACCACCAGCAAGCAACCGCGCCATGACACTCCTCGCGTGGCGTCTCCACCTTCCGGTCCATCCGCGAGCAAGCTGCCCCTGTTGCCTCTTGTTCTTGGCCGCAGAGATCCCATGACCACCCGTATACCTTGTCGTGACACCGGTGGACTTCCTTGACCCTTCGGCCGCCAAGACCGCAAGGCCGCCACTAATCCGAGGAGTCCAACGACCACTGAACAGGGAACAACGCCAAGTTCCACGACAACCCGAGTACCGCGAGAACGTTTGTACCTCTACCGTCGTCGTGGATCCGACAAGTACCCCTACAACAAGTGTACCTCTACCGTCGTCTTCGGAATCGCTAAGAACGTCAAGCACCTATTCGAGAGATCGAGACCGACAAGTCCGAAGATGCAAGTACCACTCCGAACCATGTACGACGATCGTCGCCGAAGACCCATGTAACGCAAACGTCATGTTCAACTACCGTCGCATGAACCGCTACTTCCCATGATGACCCCGTGAACAACTACTTCCCCTTCAACACGTGTACCGCTACCGCCGAACTCGATCCGTTCTGATAATGCAAGCTTCGAAGGTATATCCCCGAGACGACTGTCCGAGAACGAATGCTTGTGATGTATGAGATGCTTGTGCTTCCTCCGTGCTCGAATTGCCGGTGCACGTTGCCCCTCTTTTGCCTTGTCACTGTCGTTGGCCCGTGGGAACCCGGAATCCAGGATCACCCCACCATCTTTTACATGCATCCGCACACTTCTCCTTTGCATCGGTATCTCAATGGAGTTACCGGAACCGGAACGTTGCAGTGGCACCGTTTTCGTTATCGTTGCCGTGACACCCCTTTTTCTTTCCACCACGGTGACAAATGCTTCATAATGCTCTTGCCAACTTTTAATAAAAACTGCATATCTTGAACATGTCCTCCGCATCATATTAATAACATTTAAATGTTTAACTTTGTTGTTGCACCAAATTGCTAATGCATTGGGGTTTTACCGGGTTTGTTGTTTGTTATATCAGGCCCCATTTAAATTGTTTAGATGGGATAGTTTTGCTATGTATCATCTCTTGACATGCTTAACAACATTTAATATTGGTGAGTACATAACCGAGAGAGAACTAAATAATTGATGTGGTGTTTCGTCAATATGCAACCCGTTGCATATTGAGCTCCACTTAATTTGTAGTGTTGTTTGTGCTCTTTGCCATGCCATGCATATTTAAACCGGACATGCATCATACTTGATTGTGCATCATACCATGTGTTATGTGGTGGTTGTTTACTATGTTGTGTGCTTCTTTTCGGTGTTGCTTCTTCGGGTTGGTTCCGATAATGTCGCGTTTGTGAGGACCTGTTCGACTACGTCCGTTTGTCTTCTTCATGGACTCGTTTCTTCTTCCTTGCGGGATTTCAGGCAAGATGACCATACCCTCGAAATCACTTCTATCTTTGCTTGCTAGTTGCTCGCTCTTTTGCTATACCTATGCTGCGATACCTACCACTTGCTTATCATGCCTCCCATATTGTTGAACCAAGCCTCTAACCCACCTTGTCCTAGCAAACCGTTGTTTGGCTATGTTGTTCCTTGTTGGAACATGTTTACTTGTTGGGATATCACAATACCTCTTATTTAATTAATGCATCTATATACTTGGTAAAGGGTGGAAGGCTCGGCCTTATGCCTGGTGTTTTGTTCCACTCTTGCCGCCCTAGTTTCCGTCATATCGGTGTTATGTTCCCGGATTTTGCGTTCCTTACGCGGTTGGGTTATAATGGGAACCCCTTGATAGTTCGCCTTGAATAAAACTCCTCCAGCAATGCCCAACATTGGTATTACCATTCGCCACCTAGCCTCTTTTTCCCATGGGAGTCGCGCTCCTGAGGGTCATCATTATTTTACCCCCCCCCCCCCCCGGGGCCAGTGCTCCTCTGAGTGTTGGTCCAAACTAGAGCCCTGTGCAGCGCCCCCTTGGGGAAACTCGAGGTTTGGTTTTAGTTGTATGGAGAGCTCATCTAAGTGTGCCCTGAGAACGAGATATGTGCAGCTCCTATCGGGATTTGTCGGCACATTTGGGCGGTGTTACTGGTCTTGTTTTACCATTGTCGAAATGTCTTGTAATCGGGATTCCGAGTCTGATCGGGTCTTCCCGCTAGAAGGAATATCCTTCGTTGACCGTGAGAGCTTGTGATGGGCTATGTTGGGACACCCTTGCTGGGTTTTGAACTTTCGAAAGCCGTGCCCGCGGTTATGGGCAGATGGGAATTTGTTAATGTCCGGTTGTAGAAAACCTAAAGTTGACCTTCATTAAAATACATCGACCGCGTGTGTAACCGTGATGGTCTCTTCTCGGTGGGGTCCGGGAAGTGAACACGGTGTTGGAGTTATGCTTGACGTAGGTTGCTCTAGGATCACTTCTTGATCATAGATTCTCGACCGTGCTTTTGCCTTCTCTTCTCGCTCTCATTTGCGTATGTTAGCCACCATATATGCTAGTCGCTTGCTGCAGCCCCACCTCATACCTTTACCTTACCCATAAGCTTAAATAGTCTTGATCGCGAGGGTGTGAGATTGCTGAGTCCCCGTGACTCACAGATACTTCCAAAACCAGTTTGCAGGTGCCGACGATACCGTGCAGATGTCGCAACCAAGCCCAAGGAGGAGCTTGTTGAAGATCGTGTTCGTTATGTTGTTCCGTTTCCAGTTGAACAGTAGTGGAGCCCAGTAGGGACGATCGGGGATCTGTGTAGCTTTTGGGGTAGTCTTCTTTTATTTTGGTTCCGTAGTCGGACCTTGATTATATCTGGTTGATCTAATGCTTTATTCATGTAATTGTGTGAAGTGGCGATTGTAAGCCAGCTATATATCTCTTTCCCTTATGTATTACATGGGTTGTGTGAAGATTACCTCACTTGCGACATTGCTTACAATGCGGTTATGCCTCTAAGTCGTGCTCCGACACGTGGGAGATATAGCCGCATCATGGGCGTTACAATAGTTCAAATAATATTTGTTCAAGACAAAGCAGAATAGACAGAATATAAGTGTGGGTAACTATAGAGCAATAACAACACTTGTAATGTGCATGACATGAGAACATAACTGTTTATTCAATTGAAACTGAAATCAACATAGAGCAGGTTACAACAGCAAACCAGTTAAAGAAACAGGTTTAAAACATACCTGTTGCACCATTGGAGTTTCAATTCCATCCTTCAAATTTGAAAATAGTTGGTATGAGTAAATACAGTCATGCAAGAGCAAAGGAGTATGAACCATAGCTACAGAACCTGACCTGAGAACAAATCTTCTTCTCCTTTAAGCATTGAGTTGGGATTCGGAATGGTGGTCCTCGTGCTTTGGGCACTGCAGTTCCCTTACTAACTGCTCGTGTTTGGGTGCTCTGTGGTGAAGACGGTGTTGTGTCAATTGGAAATGGGTTACTATCTGTCGGGGTTGGGGTTAGAAGGGGTGTAGCTGGTTCTCTGTCCAACTGGGTAGGGGTACAATCTGCGAGAGTCTGGTTTATGTGTGGTGGATCTGGTCCTTGGGCAAGTACAACTGTGGTTCTATCTGCATCAACTGGTAGCACTATCTTTTCTAAAGACCGTGTTGTTACTCCCTTAGATACTACCATCACGCTCTCCAATTCAAATGGATGATAAACAAGAAAAGTAATTGAAAGTATAGACATTGTATGATAGACAGGTGCAATGGATAGTGGGGAATAAAAGAGGGCATGAAATAATTCATATTTATGTTGTCTAACCAAACAGGATAGCATGACACAATTTCACATATATAATGGCTAACTAAACAGGACAGCATGACACAATTTCACATTATGATGGCTAACTAAAAAAGATGGAAAGACATAGTTGAAAATATGAGACTATGTAAACAGGATGACATGACATAACTATATAATGTGTTTATTAAATAGGTTGGCATGCCATAATTCACATACATTCACGGATAGAATGCCATAATTCAAAATATGATGATGACTGTAAACACTAAATAGGATGAGATGATATAACTATATGATGTCTTTATTAAATGGGTTGCCATGCCATAATTCAGATAGATGATGTGTATGTACTATGTAAACATGATGGCATGATATAATTCAAATATATGATTTATATAGTAAGCAAGTAAGCAGATGGCAATCCATATATGATATAAAAACTAAGCAATGCAAGACGACATGCATGACATGGGTAATATAACCCTGCCAAGTTTGAGCATAGACCTCGGGGGGAAAATAGGACTGGTCATCAGTCTCTGAATCCTCCTCTGAGGAGCTCTCTGTAACCAGCAAGATGTCTGCTTCAGCAGGTAGCATTGTCTGCTCTGAATACCTTGTTTTCACTCCAGATACTTCCATCACCGCTTCAAATGGCTGATGCACAGGAAGAGTAGTTGAATATACAAACATTGTCGCCAAATGGAACACGTAATACAAAAAAATGATAGCATGATATAATTCACATACATGATGATTGGCTAAACAGCAAGGCATTGCGTAATTCACATATATAATGCCTTTGCAACAAGATAGCATTATATAATTCACATATATAATGTCTTGCAACAAGATGGCAGTGCATAATTCACATATATGGTAATTAGACACTGAATAGGTGGCATTCACACAAAGCATGTCTAAACTAATCAAATGACATAGCAATGCGAGACACCATACGCACGATATGAGCAACATAACCCTGCTAAGTTAGAGCATACACCTCGGGGGGAATAGGACTGGTCATCTATCTCTGAATCCTCCTCTGAGGAGCTATCCGTAACCAGCGAGATATGCGCTTCGTCAGATAGCATAGTATGCTTTGAAGACCTTGTTTTCACTCCAGAATTTGCCATCGCCGTTTCAAATGGCTGAGCACACGAAGAGAAGTTGAATGTAATAACATTGTTGACAAATATAATATGTAACAAAAAAAGGATGGCCTGATATAATTTACATATAAGATGACTGGCTAAGCAGGATGGCATTGCAAAATTCACATATATGATGCCTGGCTAAACAAGATGGCGTTGCATAATTCACATAAATGATGAATAAACTAAACAGATGGCATTCGCACAAAGGATGTCTAAACTAAGCAGATGGCATATTTGATGTATAAAGTAAGCAATGCAATACACCATATGCATGATATAACCAACATCAGCATGCCAAGTTAGAGCAAAGACCTCAGGGGGTAAATAGGAGTTGTCTTCTCCTTCTGAATCCCCCTCAGAACAGATATCTTCCTCTCGATTACAATCCAAAATGTGTGGAGGGGGGATGCCTTTGCGCCTACCATGGAGTGACATCTGCATGAAATTTTATTGCCACACAAGGCTCATCTCTTTTGCTCTACATGTTCAGTTCCGTTGTTTACAATAACTGTCATGCATAGGAATAAAACATAGTGAGATTACGTAAGGAGTGCATGCAGAAATCCAGAGTGATGGTAGCAACCTATGGATAGACCCAAAACCAATAATAGCAGGCAGATAATGGCTTCAGTTAGAAAATACAGATAATGGCTTCTATACTGTTTGTTTCCCACCCAACATGAAACTCATAGTAGACACCGGAGATTAACCAGATAGTAGATAGATACTATTGATAGCGGCCCCGATATGTACCCCACAACCATTTAAAAACACATGTTTGACCATTAATTTGGAGCTGACTCAAAGTCTAATCGGTGAACAGGACGACAAAGTAGCATGTAATATTAAGCGATGCATAAGGAAAGCAGACACGAAAGAGTGCGACCTCTCTTGCGGACCCGTGTAGTCCTCGAGGTCATCTACTCGGTTGATGATGGTAGTGCAGTTTTCATGGCTGCCAGCAGTGGGGAAGAAGATCTGAGGCGGTGAAAGACAGTCTGGAGGCCGGATCCCTGCTGTGCTGGACCCTTCTGTCGTTGGAGCTGCTGAGCTGGGGTGGACGACGGCGCAGCAGGAGCGGGACAAACCACGCAAGGTTTTCTTTGGCAACTATCTGTAAGAGAAGTAATTATGTAAGTGCTCGTTTGAATTGGAGGATTCCAACAATACAGGGATAGGAAATAGACAGGAATAGGATAGGAATGCATGTGCAAAATAGAGAATTTAAAAACATAGGATTTCTGCCAATCTGGGTGTTTGATTCACAACAATTGGAAGATCACAGGATGCAAATAAGCATGGTGAGATTAAGTCAAACCACAAGAAAATGTATGGTTATAATGCTATTATGCTACTATCTCTTAGTCTTGTGCTTCTTGAATAGGAATTTGAAAAGGAGGACAAGTGAAAATTAAAATTCCTATGTTTTTTCTTTCAAGGAGACACTAAAGGAACAAATCCGTGTGCTCAGTGGACAATATATATAACATGTAGAGTAAAAAAGAGATGCAACAAGTGTACAACCTCTTTGGCGAAGCCATGTCGATCTCAGCGCGATTGGGTTGGCCGGTGAGGATGCTCCGGCTGACTTGGCTGTCGGAGGAGGGGAAGAAGATCTTAGGCGTCTGGAGATGGAGCCCAAGGTACTGCTCCGTTGTGATGGAGGGTTTCATTGTTGGAGCAGCTCCGGTGAGTTGGACGACACCGAGGCTGAATGAGGACAAGAGAGACAATGAAAAACATTAACCTGAGTGGAATTCTAATAGCATCTCCAATACATGACGTAAAATACATAACCACAAAGTGCTAGATGTAAAATACATCAGCCGCTCATCTCTGAACTTAACTGTCGAAACTGAATTTAACTGTCGAAACTGAACTTAACTGTCGAAACTGAACTTAACTATCGAAACTGAATTTTACTGTCGAAACTGAATGCACTAGCAAGGTGAGGCTACACGTCGGTCGACTGACTTTTCATCTCTGGTCAGTTGATTTTGCAGCCGTTGGATACGAAATCAAGGGCCTACAGTTCATCTTCAACCTCCACCCCCCTAAGTTGGCCAAATAGTAGCCCCCCGCCGCCCACGGCCGGCGGTGCACCGCCCCGCCCGCCCCGAAAACACTCCCCACCGCTGGTCCGCCGCCGCCTCGGCCATCCCTCTAGGCCCCCCCGTGCCGAGCTTTTTCTCCGGCGATCCCCACGCCACTGCCCCGCCAACGCCCCGCCACCGCCGGCGACCACCGCCCCCATCCTAAACCCTAAGATAGATAGTGGGGTACCTCTTCGGCGAGCCCCCCTCCCTGCTGCGGCTAGTTCTTCCATCACCCCGGCGGCATCGGAGTGAAGTGTAGCTAAATGGGAGCAGCATCGCAAGCAAGAGTAAGAGCGAGAGTAGCAGCGCGAGCAAGAGCAATAGCAAGAGCAGAACAGGCAGGGGACGGAGAGCAAGAGCAGAGCAGCATCGCGAGCGAGAGCTAAAGCAGCAGCAGGTCCTACTGATGTGGACGTCGCCGACGAGGGAGAGACGTCGTGCAGGAAGTGGCCGGCGACGCCGCCATGGATGAAGTCGCGCCATGTCGGCTCGGGACCGAGCACCGACAGCACCATGAGATCGAATCAAGAAGAAAATGCAGCGATTAGTGTACAACCTCTTTGGTGGCGCCGATTAGGCCGCAGCTTCATCTGAGGAAACGGTGATGATGATGCTCTTCCGGTGGTGCAGGTGAAGACGGCGGTGTGGGAATGGAGGTGGCGCAATAGACGAGGGGAACGTCGGGGCAGCTCCTTGGAGGTGGAGGACGGGGTGGCTGAACCGGCGGGACGATGAGATCAACGACGGATCCTCATCCGGTATGGTGGATGAGGGATATCGAGGTGTTTCTGTGGACGACGTCGTCAGAGAAGAGGCTCCGGCTGGGTGGCGGACGGAGCAGGGTGTGGGGTTTCGTCGCGGGTTTTTGCGGCCTCAGTGTACGAATGGGTGGGCAGATGGGATGCCAGTGGGGAACCATGGCTTAGAGACACGCTTGTCTGAAATGTGGGGTAAGTTACGAAAGTACCCCCACCGATTTGAGGCGGTTCTTTCGGTTCAGGGGTACCACGGGCATTTCGCGTGTTGGGATTTCACAGGAGGTGGGAGTTTTCGCGCGCGTTGTAATTTCGGAATAGCAAGGCGTGGGTTGAGATGGAGGGAGTTGTCGGAGCACAACAAGACAAAGATATATCTTAAATATTTCGGGCTAACAAGGCGCGGGTTGAAATTTCCGGACAAGCCTAACGTGTACTGGACCAAATCAATGCGCCCTACAAATGTCATTCAAAACTTTGAATTCATGTTATGTTCAATTAAAATATTTCGCTACGCGTATGACGCATGCAACCTACTACTCAAATGAACGTTTTAGTGCATTCCAAACATATATACTACCGCTTCAATATGAACTAAATTTGAATTCGTTTCTCTATTTGAATAAGATCTACAGTAATGATTGTTGTGAAGTCAAAGCATTTGAATTCGTTTCTCTATTTTAGTAAGATCTACAATCATCATTACTGTCAAGTTAAACCATCGTTTGTGTATTATCTTCATAGCACACCACATGATTAGTCTCGAGTTACATATGAACTATGTGTGCTATATGAACTCGAACTAGAATTTTTGAATCCACTTTATTTTGATTTCAAATCACATTACATTTCTAGCTCTAGCTAGATCTTCATAATCTAAACCATGTCTCATATGTATAATGTGTTTATCACATTATGTATGGTGCCCCACTCCCCTACGCCTACAAGTATTTAGAGGTGAGTTGCAAACACCACACATTACCACAAATTCAAATAAAATGTGAGAATGTTCGATATATAGTATCGTTTAGATTGTTTGATATTTAGTTGTAAGCTCCAAATGCCACACATTATCACAAATTCAAATAAAATGTGAAATTGTTTGATGTATAGTATGGTTTAGATTGTTCGGCATTTAGCTGTGAGTTGCAAACACCATGCATTATCACATTATGGTATAACATGTGCGCAGCACATGTATCACCGCTATATTCATGCATGCAATGTTTAAAACACTATGATCTCCTATTCAAATATATGAATCCGCTTTCATATCAAATTATGATCTTTGCTAGTCTCTTACACCCACACAATCCTCTAACCTTTGTAGCTACCACTAACTTTCTCTCGTGCATGCACATGCCCTCCTCGCCCTCCCCCTCCCTCGGCATTCTATCCACCGGGCACATTCATTTTTTTTTTCTTTAGGTCATTCTCCCAGAGTCTCCACAACTCCTTTCCGACACACGCTGATCGATAAACCTCCCCAGCGATGCCTGCCTATAACATACAAACACACCTTCAATCTCCTCCTTTATGTGTCCTTGCCTCGTGTCTCTCATACGGTCAGACACATGTGTAAACTCTCACCCCTCTTTTCATCGCTCTCACAATAGCACACTCCTCCCCCTATCTAGCTAGTAGTTGGGCCTCTCGCACCACCTCCTAGCTCCATTCTCTCTGTCTATCCGTCTCGCTGGGCCTTATTTGCCTCTAACAAATGGACATACACCGACCGATCTCTCCCTATACATATAGCTAGCTAGGTCCTTATAACTCGTTTTTACCCACACGTCAATCGATCTACCTCATTAGTTGTGTCTCTCCCTTCTCCGACAAACAACAATTGATCTACCGATCTAGTTAGGTTTGCTTACCAAACACATGGTTCCCCTTCATCATCCATGGATGCCTCCCGACAGATCTATCATGCACAAGCACACACAGAAACACATCCCCACTCTTATTTATAACATTGCAGTTCCACCCTTAGTTTGTCTAGTAGGCCTCAGCCACCATCTTCGAGAAGCAACTCCATCACCCATCCAGCACTCTACCCCTCTCCCTTCCTATCCCTCCCTCTCTCTCTCCTCTCTCTCTCCCATCATATTTCCCGTCCTTCAGTTATGTATGGATGTCGACCGATCTCCCTCAAGACATAGTTGGGTCTCTCCTTCTCAACACATATACGAGTCGTTCTACCTCTATAGTTAGGCCTCTGCCTACCCCTCCCACCACCCTCTCCCCCCACACACACACTGATACATCAAGCGCTCTAGTCATGTCTCCCTGCCACACACAAACTTGACATGTGCCCTCTAACGTTCCGGTAGGCCAGTCGCCCTATATCTTTGACTTGTACACTCACACAATTTCGATGTCTCACTTCATCGATCTCGCACCCACCCACTTGATCCTCTCTTCGACTCTATCGATAGCTATGACCCCTCCCTCTCTTCTCATGGATTGCCCGACCCTCTATGTATGATATGGATAGGCCTCCATTTCACACACATTGCATGCAAAAAAAAATTGAGATGTCATCGACACATATTCCCAAAAATAATTCACGAAATCAACCCCCCACCCCACCCCCACCCCAAAACAAAAAACACTCACGAACGCGGTTTGTATCTCTCTCTCACACACCCACGTAGGTGGGGGACGTGCATGAAGAGAAGAGGTGCATGCATGGCGCACGTACTCCCGTCTCTTTCCCAACCACACCCGCGCGGGTACACGGTGTAGCTCATTTCTGTATGAAAAAGGCAGCCCACGTGGTAATTTGGCACGTGTACTGGTTGTCCACTTGGTGGAGGGAGGACCGTCTACCACGGGTGAACAAACAAATTGCGACTTGACGTGTTATGTTAAAAAAGAGGCAAACCATGTGGGGCCTACCTTAGAGGCAAGGCTCTATACACTAGATTACTTTTGATGTGTCCTGTCAACTCGCAGAACAAGGAGAAGCTTGCTTAATACGCCATCTCCCCCACCCACGGGCGCGGTGGCTCGCAGGATGAGGTGAAGCTTGCTTACTACGCCTTACGCCCGCTCCCTCGCCCATGCGCGCGATGGCTCGCAGGACGAGGAGAAAAATTCACTACTCCCTCCGTTTACTCCTCGTCCCTACTACCTTGGTTATAGAGATTATATCATATTGTTTGGAATATATATGTCCTTTAGTAGATTTCAATATGTACTACTAGTACATACTCCAAACACTGATGTATATAGACGTATTTTAGAGTGTAGATTCACTCATTTTGCTTCGTATGTAGCACTCTCCCTCGCCCCTCGACCCTCGCCCACGTGGTGGACGTGCAGCAATTCATTCGGTCTCATATAGCCAGAACGATATATACTGCACTACCATTATTACTCGACTTCCCGAAGAGGCGAAGATCTAATCGCAAGGTCAATATTTTGGAGATGCCAAGCGCAAGGTTATAGGAGAACGAGTAGTAGGTGCCGCGTCATTCATAAATAAAGTTTTTTTTTTCTTCAGTGGCACATACGCAATATGATAGGTTCATACGGAGAGAAAAGGAAACCGCTCGACTATATACATAGTCAGGACGGGCCAGCCTGCATGGTTGCTTGCTGGGGTTGCTCTCTTCACACTCTCTCGCACAAAATGACTGTGGCCACATCTCTAACATCCCGGCGGATCACGTCCGCTTGGGGAAGGGGTGGATGCTTAGTGTAGATGCGGTGGCTGTCACTGACGGCGAAAACCCACTATCGGCACGTCCCGGTCAGGGGTCCCCGCCGTTCTCTCTCACAAAGCCGGTGAGGTTGCCTTCGTCCCTTGCTCACTCCCACGACGTGTGCAGTTGCCGCCTCCCGCCGCCCTCCTCAAGGTTGAGCTATATCCCTCAGGTACAACTCCCTTTACAGCCGGCTTGCACCACTGCTCCAGCTGCTCACATCACTCCCTGTGGATATTTCTCTACTTCTTTGCCCCGCACATACCTCTACTGGCTTCTATGTACTGTATTTGTGATGAGTTTATGTCTCATCAACTAGTCCCAGTAATCATATTCTAATCACGCTTGTTCAATTTCTTTGCCACAGGAATGCTCATCTCGATTTTGGTGAAACTGCACAAAATGATCTGATGGTCAAAAGGTTGCAAACTTCATTTATTAGGAAGCTCCAACGTTGCCAGCAAATTGAAGCCTGGTCAGGGTTCACGGTTCAAGGGATAGGGACTGCATGGATCGTTTTTTTTTCTTTAGCTGCATCTGTTCCAAAATAAGTGTCAACTTTAGTAGTAGTGCAACTTTGTACTAAAGTTTGCACAAATTTGAGAAACTTATTTTGGAACGGAGGGAGTACATATTTGCTATGATCTGTCAATCATTGAGATGCAATAGCATGCATGTTAGTCTCCTTTGTCTTTGATGAAATGTTGCAACGGGCAACCTTGGACGCAAGATACATGTAACAGAAGCTGGAAGCTTCATAGCATTGTACAAATTTATCTCGCTGATAAATTACAGTACATACTATACTAGTACTTCCTCCGTTCCTAAATATAAGTCTTTGTAGAGATTTCACCATGAACCACACGCGGATGTATATAGATGCATTTTAAGTGTATATTCATTCATTTTGTTCCGTATGTAGTGGAATCTCTACAAAGACTTATATCTACTAGTAATAGCTAGCCCCCGCTACTAGGAATTCTCTATCCTCTCCTTGAGCCACGTCATCAAAATTGATGTAGCCGTTAGATGAAGTAAATCAGTCCATAATAGCCGTCTGATCTTGACGTTGAGACGCTCCGCACTAAGCCACATGCAAGCATGCAGAAATACCGTGCCACATGCATGTGAGTGGGTTTTAAATCACATCAACATGTCTGCATGCAAGCATGCACCGGTAGCATGCATGTAAGTGAGCTTTTAAGTCCCATTAACATGTCAAAAAGAAAAATATAATCCCATTATGCAGTAGGAGTTGGCTGATCTTGTTTCCTTACGTGGGATGATCTAAATGATGATGGGAGTTTATTTAGTTTGGCTACCACATTTGTCATGTGGTTATAGAGTTTCTTTTGTTCAATGAAATCGATAATTTTGCGCAGAGAGATATACTGCTATTCCGCGCCAACGCGCGGGGACTCATCTAGTAATATTTAGGAACGGAGGGAGTACTATGTAAAGAGTTAGGTGTCGCACGGTGATAGTGTGAGGTGGGCCATGTAATCACTGAGCCTGCGTGTTTTCACTGCTCTTGCACGCCTCCGCTATAAGAATGGAGAAAATTGCAATCTAGTAGTAGTAGTAGTAGTATACCTCCTTTCGCCGAAAGCGTGGGACATCCAGCAGTCCTACCACATCAGTAATAAAGACCAATGAGCCGTCAAATCACATAGACCCAGCAGTAAGTTGGACGGACGAAGCAACCATCACTCTTGCGCCAGTGAGAGGTCGTGTCCGCTCTGCCCGGGCATGAAAGCGGCACCGATTCTTTGGAGCGGCGCTGACCGTTTCGGGCGGGAAGCGCGCGCGGGCGATGGAGGGGCTTTGGGTGGGCCAGGCTGGTCAGGAGCGGGCGTGGCAGCTGTCCGCATGTCCCTACCGGAGATGCCCGGAAATGAGAGGATGCACCGACTCTCGCGGCTAAAATCGTACACTACACAACATCTCTCTGTAGGAGTAGGTCGATCTGTCGCTCTCTCTAACACACACATGGTGTTACACACACACACACACACACACACACGCACGCACGCACGCACGCACGCACCTTGGTCGCGTTGCACCTTCTAACGTGACTTCTTACACCTAGACGGAGGGAGTAGTAAGTATACGAGATACGGTGGCACACTGACTTAAGTCGAATACAAGTGCCCAAAATTTGTGTGCATGTTATAATAAGGATTCACTTAAAATAGTACATGAGCGAATAGAGGGATCAATTGGACAATGTTCCCGAGCAGTAGTGAGATGTGTGAGGTAAGATACACTGCTCGCGCTTTTAATTTTTCTTATTAATTTTTTTGTTTCACCCTCTGACTGGTGGGACCCAATGTACTACGTGGAGAGAGGTAAGGTGACTAAGGCTGCATTATTTCTGCAACACTGTGGATAGTCTTACCACCAAAGCCACATGATACGATTATGATTGAAATCCCAATAACTCCCACACACACACAAAAAACACGGCATGCTTGTCACACGAATGCAGGAATGTATAAAAGGTTATTCCCCTCTCGTTGAACATAATGGGAGGGTTGTGTAGCCGGTTAGCCTGTTCGCTCACTCTCTCGCCCTCTCCCGCTGGAGCTTCAGCGCTTGTAGTTGCTCTCTTCACACTCTCTCACCCTCTGCAGATCTAAACAAGACTTCGTTGGCCTCTCTCTCCCCTCACTGCTGCTCAAAGAGCCGGCAGGATCCGTCCGCCGGGAAGGGAAGGAGGCTTAACACTGTCGCCGTCCCACGAGGGGCTACCAGTGTAGCTGTTCACTTTCCACCCAGCGGCGGCGCGGGAGGGCCTCCGACCCCTTCTTCTTCGTCACCGTCCCGTCGCCCACCGAACCACGCCCCAAGAACCTTAAGGTATAATTTACTTACTCCACATGCATTGCTCTAGCTGCATGTATAGCATGAATCTAGGACGTGGTTCAAAGAGGAAAGGAGTGGGGGAAAGTAGTGGGAAAAGTTGTATATAGCATGAATCTAGGACGTGGTTCAAAGAGGAAATGAAGGGGGAAAGTTGTATAGCATTAATCTAGGACGTGGTTCAAAGAGGAAAGGAATGGGGGAAAGTAGTGGGGAAAGTTGTATCGCATAAATCTAGGACGTGGTTCAAAGAGGAAAGGAAGGGGCGAAAGTACTAGTTCAAAAAGGAAAGGAAGGGACAAGGCTGTAGAGTTTGAGCGGGACTAGATTTGCTACGCTCACATAGGCAAAGGCGTCTAAAGATAACAAAACTGGGACCAACACAAATATGCTCCTTGGTTGCTTGTTCTTTGTTGCAACAGACTGTGCATGACCATAGTACATCGGTAGATGCACATGGTGCTGGTGCGTCCACTGTCCCATGCAACTCATTAGATGTTGTTAATCTAAGGCCCTGTTTGGTTAAAAACTCCGTAGTCCCTACCTGCTGGGTTCCAGGGACTAAACATGGACTAGAGGTTATTAAATGACATGCTAAAAGACCATGTTACCCCTAGTAATGAACTAATAGAGACAAGGTGCAATGCGTGGCAGGGGCAACTATTGGAAAAAGTCCCCAAAAGACTCCCTCGGGGTCTTCTTTCTTTAGTCCCAAATGCCCACTTTTAGTCCCTAAAAGTCCCTCCTCTTTGGTTTAGATGGGACTGACACAGAGTTTTTTTAGTCCCTACACCAAAATGTCCCTGTAAACAAACACCCACCAATAATGCCGCTGGAAAATTGATGCAATGGCACAGTTAAAAGCAAATTACATGTTTAACGAATTTTATTGTTAATATAATCTCCATGTTAATATTAATCAATGCCACCATTTGAGAAATGCTACTGTCTTGCTTTCTTTCCCATTTAGATAAGGTAGATGCTTCTTTTTGTTGGCTTCAGTGTCATCCACCATTATTGACCACAAATAGTTTCCTTTGCACCTCTGTGTAAACAGGGTAAACTGCTTCACCTCGTTGCCATTGTGACCTTTTGTTGCACTGCACAAAACACTTTTGTTTTAAGAGTGTTTTGTGTAGTTCAACCAAAATGTCACATCGACAACGTTGCTTGATTGCTTGATCTTAGTGGAACTGCACAAGAGGAGATCTTACTTCCTATCCGTTAAGGCGAATTTGGTTCAGATCTTCTTCTTGTGAGTTGTTTGAATTCCGCATCATGAGAGGTCAGTACTAGCCTTCTTTCACATGATTCTGCAGTGTGCATTCATATGTTGTGCTACTTGTACGATAATGTTGCTTGATTTTAGTGAACTGCACAAATGGAGACAAGACTTCCAATCTGTATGTGCACCGTAATATCCCATTGAGGTAAGATAAGGATATTTCACAACTGTTGGCCTGTATTTTGCCACTTTCATCAGAAAATTAAGTTTAGAACTATAATTGTGCTCCCTAATTGACATGCCAAATCTTACATTGAAGGAGAAGCTCGTTTGTTATTGAACCAAGTGATGAAGGGGAAGAACAAGGGGAAGAAAAACAAAAATCAACTCCCGGTGCTGTAATGAAGCACTGGAACTGTGATGACACAAGTAATGATATAGTTTTGCATCTTAATTTGCTGCTATGGCTGGAACGAGCAATTGTTTTGCCACTGATTTGATGCCACTCTTAATGTAATATGTAATTATCTCTACTTGTGCAAACAGGGATCTTCTTTGAAGATACCATATATTTTAGTGGAACTGCACAAGAAGATGTTGGAAACATTAAACTAATCGAGGAGTATATAGTAAGCATGGCCACCATCGTAGATTGCAATAGATGGTTCCGAAGAATTGCTTCATCTGTATGCTCTACACAATAAGCCTCCTGACAAAGGTTGGTACTCGCCCACTGATTTCATCCATATGATTGAGCTTTGTCATCTCTATTGGTGTTGTGCTACTATTTAGATACTGTCATGAAAAAGTGGTATTGTCCTTGAGAAGTGCTTCATCTGTGTTGTTTTAAATATTTCCTTTCCTTTTTTGAGAAAACAGTGATGCTAGCATTTAGTAGTCCTCTTGTCTTTGCACAACAGGATCATCTTCCTCTGAAGAAGAATATGGAGTACGTGAAGTGACTGGTTCCGATTATGCCAGGATGAAGAAGCCATGTCTATCTTATCATCAGAAGGAGCAGTTGAAGGATGGCTACATTACTCCCCACAAGACCAAACTAACTTCTTCTCAGAAGGACTGACAAAATCTCCATTTTTTGCTGTGATGGGCGAGTACAATGTTGTTCTAGGATTCTTTCTGGTGAGTTCCATTTTTCTAAAAGTGTGCTCTACATGGACCATGTATGTGCATGTTGAAATTGTCAATTCATAGTACACTTCGCTCTATACTAATCACTTTTTTGTATTTGTGCAAACACGGGTGCTCAGCTTGATTTCAATGGGAACTGCACAAAATGTTCATGAATACATCGAATCATTCATTTCCACCACAAGAAAGGAGGTGCCGATAAGTTCAAGGCGTTGCAACATATAAGGGCGAAATCATACAAGCTATGCGCGAATTTGGTTGATTTTGGTGGAACTGCACAAAAAGAACAGCTGGTTTATTTAGCACGAGGTGCCATGTCAATGTTCGAACTGATGGCAAACCCTGCCCATTCCACAATCATAGGCATTTGATATTTTGGAATGGGACAACCATGTCAAATTTTGCTCATTGATTTTAGCAAGACATGCGTTTGATATTTTTGAATGGGATGCCCTTGCTGTCAGCAGCGTCGATCAATTTTTTTCTTTATTCTTTAGTTGTGAAGTAAATATTGCCTCTGACATGTGAGTCGCTAAGATGCATAATCATCAATTGTTTTGAATGTTCTCTATGAATTGTCAAGCCTGTGTGTTTGATTGCAATGTACAGAAACACTAAAACCCTGCTCAAATTCTTTGTACTCGTTCTGTTCCTTTTTACTTCGCACATTGTGAAAGTGCATACTTTTTTGTATAAGATTGGTCAAAGTAGATATACTTTGACTGCAGACAAAACTTGTATGCAGACTAGAAAGCACCGGAGGGAGTACATGTGAAACTGCTGCAAACGAGGTGATCACCCTGGGAATAATGCTAGTACATATTGTTTTGCATGTTCATCCAATGCCAGTGATACAGGAATTCGAACTAATCGAAATAAATTCATTCATACACGGTCGGATTTCATATAAACATGCAAGATTTCATTACATTTCATACATTCTTCAACTAAAAAGGGGTGCGCTAGAGGTATAATTAATTAACCGTAGCTACCCACTTGTGTCCCGCTGAGCCGAACAGAAGCTTCAGTGACTTAACTACAGGTGCAGTTGCGTAACTGACATGTGGCCTATTGGGCCCATGTGTCAGTCATCCAACTGCACTAGCAGTTAAGTAGAAGCATCGTTATTCTCCAGCAGAACTCCCCGACTCCACGTCGCCGCCAAGAAGCTAACCGGCCGTCAATGGTCAACCCGCCTAGCTTGGCTTCAATAGGAGGGTAGCAGCGGTGGCCTTACTTGGACCCGAGCGGCGGCGACCTACCGTGTTCTAATCTTCCTTGTTTTCTGTGTGGTGCGACCTCGTTGGCAGCAGGGCGGGGCCTCGGCGGAGCGGTGGAAATCCTCCCCCGCGTTGCCGGCAGGGTGGGGCCTCGGCTGAGCCGGTGATGTCCTCTGCCTCGTTGTTGGTGGAGCGGGGCCTCGGCAGAGCCGGCGGTGTCCTCTGCCTCGTTGTTGGCGCCGCAGGGCCTCAGTGGAGCAGGGCCTCATCGACGCCAGCGAAGCGGGGACTCGTCGGAGCTGGCATTGTCCTCTGCCTCGTCCTCGGTCTCGCCAAACAGCGCCTCGCCTGCTTCATCGCCCTCTTTGCTAGCCTCTTTGTAGGCGGCCGCAGCCTCCGCCACCTGCATGTGGTCCTGCCAGCGCTCGAGGCGGCCCTTGCGGGCGGAGCGGTACGAGTCGAGCAGCACCTCCTGCTCCGCCCGCTCCGCGGCGATCTGCTCCTCTGCCTATAGGTGCTCCCAGAGGAGATGGTGGTTGTAGGCGGCGTCAGCCTGCGCCTCGCGTAACTGCTCCTGACACATCTGCCTCACATTGTCCATATATTGGGCACGGGCCTAGCCGATGGTCATGGTGCAATGCACCGGTGAGGATGGCGCGGATGAGGGGGTTGGCGCCGGATCATCGACTACCATGTTCTCCATTGGGACGTCGTCGTCCTCCGGCTGCCTGCCGGCCAGCCGGTCGGCAGCAATGGCTGCCATCTCCTTGCGGTCCGTCGTCCGCCCGTCCCAAAGAGCGCTGGAGCGCGAGGAAGCCATGGTGGGCAGTAGTGGTGTGGACAAGAGAAAGGGAACGAATGCGGATGACTGCGGCTATGTGATGTCTACTACACAACCTTCTTCTTGTAGACGTTGTTGGGCCTCCAAGTGCAGAGGTTTGTAGGACAGTAGCAAATTTCCATCAAGTGGATGACCTAAGGTTTATCAATCCATAGGAGGCGTAGGATGAAGATGGTCTCTCTCAAGCAACCCTGCAACCAAATAACAAAGAGTCTCTAGTATCCCCAACAAACCCAATACAATGGTAAATTGTATAGGTGCACTAGTTCGGCGAAGAGATGGTGATACAAGTGGTATATGGATAGTAGATATGGGTATTTGTAATCTGAAATTATAAAAACTACAAGGTAACTAATGATAAAAGTGAGCGTAAATGGTATTGCAATGCGTTGAAACAAGGCCTAGGGTTCATACTTTCACTAGTGTAAGTCCTCTCAACAATAATAACATAATTGGATCACATAACTATCCCTCAACATGCAACAAAGAGTCACTCCAAAGTCACTAATAGCGGAGAACAAACGAAGAGATTATGGTAGGGTACGAAACCACCTCAAAGTTATTCTTTCCAATCAATCCGTTGGGCTATTCCTATAGGTGTCACAAACAGCCCTAGAGTTCATACTAGAATAACACCTTAAGACACAAATCAACCAAAACCGTAATGTCACCTAGATACTCGAATGTCACCTCAAGTATCCATGGGTACGATTATACGATATGCGTCACACAATCTCAGATTCATCTATTCAACCAACACATAGGACCTCAAAGAGTGCCCCAAAGTTTCTACCGGAGAATCACGACGAAAACGTGTGCCAACCCCTATGCATAGGTTCATGGGCGGAACCCGCAAGTTGATCACCAAAACATACATCAAGTGAATCACGTGATATCCCATTGTCACCACAGATACGCACGGCAAGACATACATCAAGTGTTCTCAAATCTTTAAAGACTCAATCCGATAAGATAACTTCAAAGGGGAAACTCAATTCATTACAAGAGAGAAGTGGGGGAGGAGAAACATAAGATCCAACTATAATAGCTGTTGGATTTCGGGTTCCGGCAGACCCTTGAGGTTCGAACACTGGGGTGCGCGCGGAGATTTCGCCTCTACCTACCTGCACCCCTCCGCCATGCTAGGATCTAAAACTAAGGAAAGAACAACACAAGAGACACAGGGTTTATACTGGTTCGGGCCACCGTTGTGGTGTAATACCCTACTCCAGTGTGTGGTGTGGTGAATTGCCTCTTGGACTGATGATGATGAACAATACAAGGAAGAACAGCCTCGCGAGGGTCTGTTCTTGGCTGGGGCGATGAACTGCTGGGAGGAGCTCAGTCGCCTTTCTCTCTCTCTCTAACCAACCGAACCCCCTTGTTATGTGGGTGGCTAGTCCTATTTATAGAGGCCCTGGTCCTCTTCCCAAATATCGAGCGGGAAGGGAGCCAACAATGGCGGGCTAATTTGAAGGGGGCAGCAAGTATCAGCTATCCTGACAAAAGTAGTCTTCGCCCGCGCAAAGCTCTGGTGAGGACGCCATCTTGGGCTCCATGGTGACCTCTGTCTCGTAGTCCTCCTGGTCTTGGTCTCGTTGCACCGAAATGGCAACCTTTGCCTGATGCCTCGGTACTCCGCGGCTGCGCTTGCCCCCTTTGGACCAAAGAGGAAAGGAGGACGCTACGCGGCTGGCACCCGCCTGGCGCCCTGAGTCGTCATGGCTTGCGTCACGGGCACCTCACGAGGTACCCCGCCTTGACCTCTCCGCCTCCTCGTGAGCCTGCCTGACGAGGCCGTGCCTGAGGAAGCTCCGCGTCGTCTGCCCTGCGAGGCTTGGCCCCTCGCGAGGGTGTTGGGTTTGTGTTGGTGAAGACGGGCCGTGCTGGGCCCCCTTTTGAGCCACGCCGCAGGCCGCAGGCAGGCAAGTCTGGGAACCCCCGTTCCCAGAACGCCGACAGTAGCCCCGGGGCCCAAGGTGCGCCCGGACTTGGCCATGCAGGGAGGCGGAAGGGCAAGAGCGAAGCGCCGCGGGGCCTAACAGCCTGTAGCCTTGGGCGCCGCGTGGCGGTTGATTGGACGTGGGCAGCACTGTTCCCCCATGCCCTCCTTATTTTGCGCCATGCTAGGCGGACCCGCAGTCATACACAGTCGTTCCCTTTTCTGTTGCTCGAGTGCCCTCTGTCCTTCCTCCGCTCGAACTCCGGTTTCTGTTTTCAACCTGATCTCGAGCCTCCCTCCCCCCTTCCCATCGCCATGGCTCCGATGAAGAAGGGGCAAGGTCAGCTTGGCTCTGGCCACCATCTTCAATGAATGCGGGAGGACGACGGCCTGGCCCGCGTCCCACTTCTCCATTGACAGGACAGCCACCGAGGTCCCGTATCTTGCCGATGCCCTGTGGGCGTGTCTGGTTCCTCCCTTTTCTGATTTCTTCAACGCCATGCTTTCCCACTATCAGATCCACATGATGCATCTAGGTCCTGAATCTATCACCCTCCTTTCGGTCTTCGCCTTTGTTTGCGAAGCTATGGTGGGCATCCCTCCTTCGGTTGCCTTGCTGCGCCACTTCTTCTCGTTGCGTCTTGTCGACCCTACCCAATGTTGGGCTTGCGTGAGCTTCGTTGCCGCACCTGAGACGGCGGCCTCTGGGATTGACTTCAAGCTCCCCTGCCCCCGGTTGGTTCCGCGAGCGGAGGCTGTATGTGGACGCAGGGGTGCCCAGCCCCCTGCTATTGGAGCCGGCCTCACCTGCCGCCCCCAATTCGGGCTGGGGCCAGGAGACGCTTGAGAGCGCCCGGCTCGTCTTCGTATGGCGCCGCTTCATGCTCTTGAGGTCGCTTGGCATGACAGCGCCCAAGGTGGTGAAGGAGTTCCTGCTATGCCGCGTTGCTCCTCTTCAATGCCACTCTCGCTAGATGTGGGCCTTCCGTGGGCGCGAGGATCATATAAGGCTCCAGGAAGAGGACCTGACTCCTGAGGTGCTAAGGACGGCGCTCTTGACCCTGGCTGGGGACCCCAACCCCGGCAGCATCCGGCAGGGAGGGGCCTTGCTGTACATCTGCCAGAGCAGGGGCGACTTTGTGAAGCAGATGCCTGTCTTTGATGAGTGGGGGCCGTGCCCCGCCGGCCTTCAGGGGCCTCGCGAGAACCCAGTGGTAGTGAGTGCCCTTCCAGTCGGCCAAGGCGACTCATCCTCGAGTGGCGGAGCAGGGAGGCACGAGGCGCCAGAGGCCGAGGGGGCTCCCGGCACAGTGACAGCGCTGGGCGAGGCTCATGAGGAAGCAGCTCTTGGGGCCCGTGCCACTGAGGCTGAGGGTGACGAGCAGCTGCCCTTAGTGCCTGCGACTGAGGCCCCTGAGGCTCCAGCTGCGTCTCTTGGGGAGGTGATTGGCAGCGCACATCAGACAGGCGCCCCTGCCGCAGATTGCCTTAACGCTCCGTCTTCGTCGAAGGTTGATCCATGCGCCCAACTCTTGGGCCGGTTCCGCGTGGACTTTGGGGCTCTCCGGAAGAGAAGGGAGGCCCTGGGCGATGATTACCCTTGTCGCCTGCTGAAGCGCAGAAAGTACTTCGCCACTGATGAGTAAGCCTTCTCCTCTCCCAGCTCCCGATCCTTCCGTTGCTCTTACTGACTCTTGCTCCACAGGCCCCTTCCAGCCGAGCATGCGGAGACGGCTGAGGAGCCGTCTCCTTTGGCTTCGCCCCCTCCACCGTCCTCAAGCGCTCCGAGCAGCGGAGCCCTTGTGGTGAGGGAGATCGAAGAGGCGAACCATCCCGAGGCGTATCGTGGCCCCACGCACCTCGCGATCCTCCTTCGCGGGCCTTCTCGTGGCATAGCCAGCCTATCATGGGCTTCTCGCCTGGTCGTGAACTGCGATTGGCTGAGGCGCTTCCTGCGCTCTTCTCCTGAGGATGGGCTAGCCCCAGGCCGGGCTTTTGACGCGGTGTGCCCGGCCGTCGGGAGGGTGCCAGCTCCCAGCCCGGAGGGGGAGTGCTGACTTGCGGTCCCCGGCGCTTGCTTGGGGCGGATGATGGTGTGGAAGATGTGCTCGAGCGCGCTCAGGAGCATCGCGCTCTCCGCCAAGGATTCCTTCAAAGGGCGACTGACGCAGTGAGCCTGCTTGGTGAGGAGCTTGCTGATGAAGACGCGCGCCTTGAGGTCGAGGGCCTGCGCCTGGCTGCAGAGAGGCGCGAGCTAGAGGGCGCCATCGCCCTTGCGTGCCGTCAGCGTGATCTTGATGAAGCAGAGGCCAAGGCGTCGTTGGTGGCCTCTCGGGAGGCCCGATCTTTGGTCACTGAGGAGGCTCGGGAAGCTGACCGGCGGCGGAGGAGCGGGCTCGGGAGCTCCTGGCCTGGTGCCACTCGCTGGAGGAGCAGGTGGAGCTGCACGAGGCAGCCCTTGCGTCGATGAAGGTGGCCTCTGGTGACTCGGCAGAGCTCCAGAAGCGCGAGGAGGCGCTGACGTTGGAAGCCGCCGAACGTACCCATGAGTACGAGTGTCTGGAGACGAGGGAGTGCTTGGTGACGCAGGTGGAGGATGATGTTGCTGCACAGGAAGCCCGCGTCCTGGAGGAGGTCGGACGCCGAGTGGCGATGGCGCGCTTGAACCTCGAGCACGAGTTCGAAGAGAAGCTGGGGCTGATCCGGGCTGAAGCTGAAGGCAGGACTGCCTCCTTGAGGGCTAAGCTGGAGGAGGCGGTGCGGCGGGCCGATGCTTCCCGGGTCGCCCTTGAGGTGGCGCGAGGTAAGTTAACCACCTCCCAGGCTGAGGTGCTCCTTCTTCGCCAGCGGGTGGAGGAGGCTGAGGCCGTCGCGCGCCAGAATGCGGATGAGATACGTCAGCGGCGGATCTTGGAGCATGAGCACGATCCCATGCTCACCACTCTCCGGGAGAGAGCCAACGCGGCCTTGGGCAATATCTGCGAGGAGGCCGTCGGCGAGCCGCACGCATTCAACTACGCGGGCAATCTTCAGTTCTTCACTGATGTGGTGACGCAGCTGGAGGCGCAGTCGACCAGGGCTAACAGGTTGGTGGAGGAGAGGAGCCGTACCCTGCTCAGGCGCGCCTTTTCCCGCGTCTTCAGTCACCTCCGGAACATGGATCCCCATTTTGATTTTGACACCATCATCGCCCCAGTCCCCCAGGCCGTCCGAGGCAAGCTGGTGCACTGGGTGGAAGACAATGTGGACGCTCTTATCAGGGCCTTTGCCTCGGACAACGACGACATGATCGTGGTGGCTGACGAGGGCGGTGTGATGGACGGCTCTGACACCGTTGGCGGCAACGCGAATAGTGATGGCGAGTTCAGTGACGCCAGCAACGGCTCTGGTGGTGCTCCTGAGGACGCATTGGGGGATTCGTCCGACTAATTGTGCATCATTCCTGCTTCCTTACCCTGCATGAATAGAACTCAGGTTTTGGCCTGATAGCTGTGAGAGCATTTTGGAGGGGGAGCCCCTCATGTAAAACTTGTGTTTATCGTGTCAGTAGAAGCTACATTGCCCATGCACCCACGCCAAGTGGTTGGCTTAAGAGACGCACTGGTCGGCTGGTTTACCTTTGTCCCGTGCTGGGCCTGGGGCGGCCCGCAGGAGGCTGTGGTGCCCTGAGTGTTTCCTGATTGAATCCATAGGATCTGCAGTAAAACGCCCTCCTGAGAGGACGTGGCGGCGGCAGTCTGGGCTGCACGCAAGCTAGGCCTGACCCGGCTCGCGAGGGGCTCACGAGGGGAGGCAGCTGAGGTGAAGTGGTAACCGAAACGCGAGAAATTGCTCGAACGAGACTAAGCACCCCTTCCCCGAACACACGCAAATCTCAAATTCGAATCCAACTTGAAACCAGCGGGGGAAAGCGACAACCAAAGGGAAGAGCAACGAAAGCAAACAAAAGGCCGCGACCGGCACCTAGTCTAATCTTGGACGTCTTCTCACCAGCGCGGAGCTAAGTGTTGCCACTGGGCGTGGGAGGGAGCCCCAGGGCCTGAGGCCGGCACCCCTGAGACTCCTGGGCGTGTACAGCCCCACTCATTATTACGTGAGAGTGTCACGGGGCGGCGAGCTTCACAGGCACTGGGCCTTCTTCACAGGTACTGGCCTTGCTTCATATCGCCAGATGAGGGCCCCGCCTTGTGCCACACTCTAGTGCCATCAGCAATGACCGGAAACCAGGACACCGCCCGATGGGGTAGAGCGGTCGCCAGCGGTTCCCCCGATGACCACGGGTCCTCCGCCAGGGGCAGGCCCTGAGGCACCTCCCCAGCAGAGGGCCTACCTCCTGAGAACACCTTGCTCCGAACGCCGCGGTGGTGATGTCGGAGACTGTGGGAGCGGGGCAGCTGCTCGTTGCGGCGACCTGCACCTCCTGCGATCCATGGTTAGCGTATACCTCCTCTTGAAGAACTAGCGGTACCCGATCATCGTTGCCTCCAGCATGGCCAGTGGGACCGTCCTGGGGCTCCTGGAAAGGCTCAGCTTCTAGTGCCTCGTCCCCCCAGCTTGGGCTGAGGAGCGAGCCTTGTCCGTTCTCGTGAGGGTGTCCTTGGTCCATCATGAGGGGCATGTATTCCTCCGGTGTCGTCATCCCGAATGCCATGTTGTAATGCCCCGCATGCCACGCGGTCCTGCCTGACGCGCACACCGTGGGGTGGCAGCGCGGCCACCCACTGGGGCCGCGGGTCGCATTGAGTCCTCCTTCTTCGCGGACCGGGGGCGGGGGCAGCGCCGCCGCCGGTCCGGCGCTGACAGCTTCGCTAGCGTCGGAGCAGCCTTGGAGCCCGCGGGCGCGCGCGGAGCCCCCGCGCGGGCAGCCCTGGGCTTGAGATGGGAGCTAGGTGGAGAAGGGGTGAGCCCCCGAGGCGGCGAAGCCCAGGAGCTCTGCCACTCGCTCCAGCAGCACGTCATGGCCGTCCTCCAGTAGTCTGCACTGCAGCAGCTCTCGGGCCACCGTGAGCGCGGCCCTCGAGTTCGCCTGCTCCCTGCGAGTGTACGGCGTCGTGGTCGCGGCGTGATTGGAGGCCCTTGCTGCCGACCGCGCCTGCCACGGCGTGAGAGCTGTCGAAGCCTGTCCGCGTCACCCGCGGCCCGGAGCGCCCTGCGGACCGCGAGCTGCCTGGGGCACGGGGTCGCCCGAGGCGAGCATCTCTGCGCGGGCGGGCCACGCCGCCCATGGATCTGGGTTGCCCGCCTGGTCGCCGGACATGGCGACGACGACGCGACGGGGCACGAAGCGGTAGAAGGTGGACTCCGGCGCACCCCTACCTGGCGCGCCAAATGTCGGATTTCGGGTTCCGGCAGACCCTTGAGGTTCGAACACTGGGGTGCGCGCGGAGATTTCGCCTCCTACCTACCTGCACCCCTCCGCCATGCTAGGATCTAAAACTAAGGAAAGAACAACACAAGAGACACAGGGTTTATACTGGTTCGGGCCACCGTTGTGGTGTAATACCCTACTCCAGTGTGTGGTGTGGGGGATTGCCTCTTGGGCTGATGATGATGAACAATACAAGGAAGAACAGCCTCGCGAGATTCTGTTCTTGGCCGGGGCGATGAACTGCTGGGAGCAGTTCAGTCGCCTTTCTCTCTCTCTCTCTCTCTCTCTCTAACCGACCGAACCCCCTTGCTATGTGGGTGGCTGGTCCTATTTATAGAAGCCTTGGTCCTCTTCCCAAATATCGAGTGGGAAGGGAGCCAACAATGGCGGGCTAATTTGAAGGGGGACAGCAAGTATTAGCTATCCTGACAAAAGTAGTCTTCGCCAGCGCAAAGCTCTGGTGATGATGTTGTCTTGGGCTCCATGGTGACCTCCGTCTCGTAGTCCTCCTGGTCTTGGTCTCGTTGCACCGAAATGGCAACCTTTTCCTGATGCCTCAGTACTCCGCGGCTGTGCTTGCCCCCTTTGCACCAAAGAGGAAAGGAGGACGCTGCGCGGCTGGCACCCGCCTGGCGCCCTGAGTCGTCATGGCTTGCGTCACGGGCACCTCACGAGGTACCCCGCCTTGACCTCTCCGCCTCCTCGTGAGCCTGCCTGACGAGGCCGTGCCTGAGGAAGCTCCGCATCGTCCGCCCCGCGAGGCTTGGCCCCTCGCGAGGGTCTTGGGTTTGTGTTGGTGAAGACGGGTCGTGCTGGGCCCCCTTTTGAGCCACGCCGCAGGCCGCAGGCAGGCAAGTCTGGGGACCCCGTTCCCAGAACGCCGACAATAGCAAAGCTCGTGATACATCAAGATCGTGCCAAATCAAGAACACGAGAGAGAGAGAGAGAGAGAGAGATCAAACACATAGCTATTGGTACATACCCTCAGCCCCGAGGGAGAACTACTCCCTCCTCGTCATGGAGAGCACCGGGATGATGAAGATGGCCACCGGAGAGGGATTCCCCCTCCGGCAGGGTGCCGGAACGGGTCTAGATTGGCTTTCGGTGGCTACGGAGGCTTCTGGCGACGGAACTCCCGATCTATTGTGCTTTCGGATGTTTTTAGGGTATATGGAGATATATAAGAGGAAGAAGTACGTCAGGGGGGCACGAGGGGCCCATGAGGGTGGAGGGCGCGCCCAGGGGGTGGGCGTGCCCCCTGCCTCGTGGCCTCCTCGCTGGTCCCCCGATGGGCACTCCAAGTCTTCTGGGCTTCTTTCCTTCCAAAAATAAGTTCCGTGAAGTTTTAGGTCAATTGGACTCCGTTCGATTTTCATTTTCTTCGAAACCCTAAAACAGGGTAAAAACAGAAACTGGCACTAGGCTCTGGGTTAATAAGTTAGTCCCAAAAATGATATAAAAGTGTATAATAAAGCCCATAAACATTCAAAACAATAGATAATATAGCATGGAGCAATCAAAAATTATAGATACATTGGAGACATATCAGCATCCCCAAGCTTAATTCCTGCTCGTCCTCGAGTAGGTAAATGATAAAAACAGAATTTTTGATGTGGAATGCTAGTTGGCATAATTTCAATGTAACTCTTCTTAATTGTGGTATGAATATTTAGATCTGAAAGATTCAAGACAAAAGTTCATATTGACAGAAAAATGATAATACTTCAAGCATACTAACTAAGCAATCATGTCTTGTCAAAATAACATGGCCAAAGAAACTTTATCCCTACAAAATCATATAGTTTAGTCATGCTCCATTTTCGTCACACAAGAATGCTCTCATCATGCACAAACCCGATGACAAGCCAAGCAATTGTTTCATACTTTAGTAATCTCAAACTCATAAACTTTCACGCAATACATGAGCGCGAGCCATGGATATAGCACTATGGGTGGAATAGAATAATGAGGGGGTTATGTGGAGAAGACAAAAAAGGACAAAAGTCTCACATCAACGAGGCTAATCAATGGGCTATGGAGATGCCCATCGATTGATGTTAATGCAATGAGTAGGGATTGCCATGCAACGGATGCACTAGAGCTATAAGTGTATGAAAGCTCAGCAAAAGAAACTAGTGGGTGTGCATCCAACTTGCTTGCTCACCAAGGCCTAGGGCACTTGAGGAGGCTCATTGTTGGAATATACAAGCCAAGTTCTATAATGAAAATTTCCCACTAGTATATGAAAGTGACAAAACAAGAGACTCTCTATCATGAAGATCATGGTGCTACTTTGAAGCACAAGTGTGGTAAAAGGATAGTAACATTGTCCTTTTTTATTTATTTTCTCTTTTTTTGGGCCTTCTTTTTTTTTCTTTGGCCTTTCTCTCTTTTTTTGGGACAATGCTCTATTGAATGATGATCATCACACTTCTATTTATTTACAACTCAATGATTACAACTCGATACTAGAACAAAGTATGACTCTATATGGATGCCTCCGGCGGTGTACGGGGATATGCAATGAATCAAGAGTGACAAGTATGAAAAAATTATGAATGGTGGCTTTGCCACAAATACTTATGTCAACTACATGATCATGCTAAGCAATATGACAATGATGAATGTGTCATGATAAACTGGATGGTGGAAAGTTGCATGGCAATATATCTCGGAATGGCTATGGAAATGCCATAATAGGTAGGTATGGTGGCTGTTTTGAGGAAGATATAAGGAGGTTTATGTGTGAAATAGCGTATCATAACACGGGGTTTGGATGCACCGGCGAAGTTTGCACCAACTCTCGATGCGAGAAAGGGCAATGCACGGTACCGTAGAGGCTAGCAATGATGGAAGGGTGAGAGTGCGTGTAATCCATGGACTCAACATTAGTCATAAAGAACTCATATACTTATTGCAAAAATCTACAAGCCAAGTATTACGCGCATGCTCCTAGGGGGATAGATTGGTAGGAAAAGACCATCGCTCGTTCCCGACCGCCACTCATAAGGAGGACAATAAAATAACACCTCATGTTCCAAATTTGTTGCATAACGTTTACCATACGTGCATGCTACGGGACTTGCAAACTTTTAACTCAAGCACTTCTCAAATTCACAATTACTCTACTAGCATGACTTTGATATTAGTACCTCCATATCTCAAAACAATTATCAAGCATCCAACTTTTCTTAGTATTCAACACACTCATAAGAGAATTTTATTAATCTTGTATACCTAGCATATTAGGATTTTAAGCAAATTACCATGCTATTTAAGACTCTCAAAATAATATAAGTGAAGCATGGGAGTTCATCTATTTCTTCAAAATAAAACTACCACCATGCTCTAAAAGGTATAAGTGAAGCACTAGAGCAAATGACAAACTACTTCGAAAGATATAAGTGAAGATCAATGAGTAGTCGAATAATTATGCAACTATGTGAAGACTCTCTAACATTTCATAATTTCAGATCTTGGTATTCTATTCAAACAGCAATCAAAGCAAAATAAAATGACATTCTAAGAATGGCAAACATCATGTGAAGAAGCAAAAACTCAGGATCAACCGAAACTAACCGATAGTTGTTGAAGAAGAAAGGTGGGATGCCAACCGGGGCATCCCCAAGCTTAGATGCTTGAGACTTCTTGAAATATTATGTTGGGGTGCCTTGGGAATCCCCAAGCTTGAGCTTTTGTGTCTCCTTAATTCCTCTCATATCACGGTCTCCCTAAATCTCAAAAGCTTCATCCACACAAAACTCAACAAGGACTCGTGAGATAAGTAGTATAAACCATTGCCAAAACCTTATTATACTCTACTGTAGCAAATCACTAAAATTATTATTCAACATTGCATACTAAATGCCTCTACAGATTTAATAGTCCTATCCTCAAATAGAATCATTAAAGAAACAACCATATGCAAACAATGTAAACATAACAGCAATCTGCCTAAACAGGATAGTCTGTAAAGAATGCTGCAACATCCATACTTCCCTAGCTCCAAAAACTATGAAATAAAATTCCCACTGTATTAAATTTATCAGATATTAATATGCAAAAGGTTTCAACATTTTATCACATTCTGACTTTTCTAGGGAATTATTGCAACAGCGGTAAACTTTCTGTTTTTAAGCAGCGACATGTATACTTGTAACATAGGCATAGTAAAGGCTATCAATGCCACTTTTATTGAAATAAAAGATGCAAAACATTCTTATAAATAACAGCAAGCAAATCCTAACAAAATAAATTGACGCTCCAAGCAAAACACATATCATGTGGCGAATAAAAATATAGCTCCAAGTAAAGTTACCGATGAACGAAGACGAAAGAGGGGATGCCCTCCGGGGCATCCCCAAGCTTAGGCTTTTGGTTGTCCTTGAATTTTATCTTGGGGTGCCTTGGGCATCCCCAAGCTTAGGCTCTTGCCACTCCTTATTCCATAGTCCATCGAATCCTTACCCCAAGACTTGAAAACTTCACAACACAAAACTTAACAAAAAACTCGTAAGCTCCATTAGTATAAGAAAATAAATCACCACTTTAAAGTACTGTAATTAACTCATTCTTTATTTATATTGGTGTTAAACCTACTGTATTCCAACTTCTCTATGGTTTATAAACTATTTTACTAGCCATAGATTCATCAAAATGAGTAAACACATGAAAAACAGAATCTGTCAAAAACAGAACAGTCTGTAGTAATCTGGATCAAACGTATACTTCTGGAACTCATAAAATTCTCAAATAAATTGCCGGACCTGAGGAATTTATCTATTAATCATCTGAAAAAAGAATTAACTAAATAGCACTCTCCAAATAAAAATGGCAGCAATTATCGTGAGCGCTAAAGTTTCTGTTTTTGACTGCATGATCAACAAGACTTCCCCCAAGTCTTCCCAAAGGTTCTACTTGGCACAAACACTAATTAAAAGCATAGAACCACATATAAACAGAGGCTAGATGAACTATTTATCATTAAACAGGAACAAAAAGCAAGGAATAAAAATAAAATTGGGTTGCCTCCCAACAAGCGCTATCGTTTAATGCCCCTAGCTAGGCATGATGATTTTAATGATGCTCACATGAAGGATAAGAATTGTAACATAAAGAGAGCATCATGAAGAATATGACTAGCACATTTAATTCTAACATACTTCCTATGCATAGGGATTTTGTGAGCAAACAACTTGTGGTAACAAGAATCAACTTGCATAGGAAGGTAAAACAAGCATAACTTCAAAACTTTAAGCACATAGAGAGGAAACTTGATATTATTGCAATTCCTAGAAGCATATATTCCTCCCTCATAGTAATTTTCAGTAGCATCATGAATGAATTCAACAATATAACCAGCACCTAAAGCATTCTTTTCATGATCTACAAGCATAGAAATTTTATTACTCTCCACATAAGAAAATTTCTTCTTAATCGGAATAGTGGGAGTAAACTCAACAAAATAACTATCATGTGATTGAAAATTAAGATCAAGATGACAAGTTTCATGGTTATAATTATTCTTTAAGGCATACATGTCATCACAATAATCATCATAGATAGGAGGCATGCTTTCATTATAATAAATTTGCTCATCAAAACTTGGGGGACAAAAATATCATCTTCATCAAATGTAGCTTCCCCAAGCTTGTGGCTTTGCATATGATTAGCATCATGGATATTCAAGGAATTCATACTAACGAAATTGCAATCATGCTTATCATTCAAATATTTAGTGCCAAATATTTTATAGATTTCTTCTTCTAGCACTTGAGCACAATTTTCCTTTCCATCATACTCACGAAAGATATTAAAAAGATGAAGCGTATGAGACAAACTCAATTCCATTTTTTGATATAATTTTCTTTTATAAAATAAACTAGTGATAAAACAAGAAGCTAAAAGACTCGATTGCAAGATCTAAAGATATGCCTTCAAGCGCTAACCTCCCCAGCAACGGCGCCAGAAAAGAGCTTAATGTCTACTACACAACCTTCTTCTTGTAGACGTTGTTGGGCCTCCAAGTGCAGAGGTTTGTAGGACAGTAGCAAATTTCCCTCAAGTGGATGACCTAAGCTTTATCAATCTGTAGGAGGCGTAGGATGAAGATGGTATCTCTCAAGCAACCCTGGAACCAAATAACAAAGAGTCTCTTGTGTCCCCAACACACCCAATACAATGGTAAATTGTATATGTGCACTAGTTCAGCGAAGAGATGGTGATGCAAGTGGTATATGGATAGTAGATATGGGTATTTGTAATCTGAAATTATAAAAACTGCAAGGTAACTAATGATAAAAGTGAGCATAAACGGTATTGCAATATGTTGAAACAAGGCCTAGGGTTCATACTTTCACTAGTGTAAGTCCTCTCAACAATAATAACATAATTGGATCACATAACTATCCCTCAACATGCAACAAAGAGTCACTCCAAAGCCACTAATAGCGGAGAACAAACGAAGAGATTATGGTAGGGTACGAAACCACCTCAAAGTTATTCTTTCCAATCAATACGTTGGGCAATTCCTATAGGTGTCACAAACAGCCATAGAGTTCGTACTAGAATAACACCTTAAGACACAAATCAACCAAAACCCTAATGTCACCTAGATACTCCAATGTCACCTCAAGTATCCGTGGGTATGATTATACGATATGCGTCAGACAATCTCAGATTCATCTATTCAACCAACACATAGGACCTCGAAGAGTGCCCCAAAGTTTCTATCGGAGAATCACGACGAAAACGTGTGCCAACCCCTATGCATAGGTTCATGGGCGGAACCCGCAAGTTGATCACCAAAACATACATCAAGTGAATCACGTGATATCCCATTGTCACCACAGATACGCACGGCAAGACATACATCAAGTGTTCTCAAATCTTTAAAGACTCAATCAGATAAGATAACTTCAAAGGGAAATTCAATTCATTACAAGAGAGAAGATGGGGAGGAGAAACATAAGATCCAACTAAAATAGAAAAGCTCGTGATACATCAAGATCCTGCCAAATCAAGAACACGAGAGAGAGAGAGAGAGAGAGAGAGAGATCAAACACATAGCTACTGGTACATACCCTCAGCCCCGAGGGAGAACTACTCCCTCCTCGTCATGGAGAGCACCGGGATGATGAAGATGGCCACTGGAGAGGGATTCCCCCTCCGGCAGGGTGCCGGAACGGGTCTAGATTGGCTTTCAGTGGCTATGGAGGCTTCTGGCGGTGGAACTCCCGATCTATTGTGCTCCCGGATGTTTTTAGGGTATATGGAGATATATAAGCGGAAGAAGTACGTCAGGGGGGGCACGAGGGGCCCACGAGGGTGGAGGGCGCGCCCAGGGGGTGGGCGCACCCCCCTGCCTCGTGGCCTCCTCGCAGGTCCCCCGACGTGCACTCCAAGTCTTCTGGGCTTCTTTCCTTCCAAAAATAAGTTCCGTGAAGTTTCAGGTCAATTGAACTCCATTTGATTTTCCTCTTCTTCGAAACCCTAAAACAGGGTAAAAACAGAAACTGGTACTGGGATCTGGGTTAATAGGTTAGTCCCAAAAATGATATAAAAGTGTATAATAAAGCCCATAAACATTCAAAACAGTAGATAATATAGCATGGAGCAATCAAAAATTATAGATACGTCGGAGACGTATCACTATGGCCGGTGCAGCAGTTTATATAGCAATGGTGGGCGGGCGGAGGGACGGATGTGTGGCGTCGGAGTAGCCGCCTCGGCAACCGCGTATCATTAATGTGGGCGGCAGATGGATAGACGAATGGCACTTGTGTCGTTTGAAGGCAGAGCAATCGCCGGCACCAGGAAGCGGGGCGGGCGGCGCTGACTATTTCGGGCGGAAAGCGCGCGCGGGCGAGGAGATGACTTTACTTAGAGAGGATGACAACGGGGACCCACCAGGTCCATAGCCTCACGTACGCAAGTGCCTCCTTATTTTATATATATATATATATATGTATAAAACTATACTCCCTCCGTCTAGGTGAATAAGTCGTATTAGAAGGTGCATCACGACCTAGGTGCAAGCAGATTGGTGGAAAAGAAGAATATTTCTCTCTTCTAAACACAACATTTAATCACAGCAGTTAAGAGGATGCCTTATTAGCTACCCATGCAAGCCATCGTAATTCATAGCATGCAAAGCGCTTTTATTTCTTGCCTAATAACCGCATGGACGTGCTGCATTCATTGGTCCTTACCCGAGCAAAAAAAAGGGAGGAAAGGGGTTTCCACGGGAGACAACAAGGCAGAGGTGGAAGCGCTCGCTGGAGTTATTTATTTTGCTTTCCCCTGGTTTCCTGACATCACGGTCCCACACCATTGTCAACCTATGTAGTACTAGTCAATAAATGAGAGAATTGCACAAGAAGCGGCCGACAGCTGGGACCAAGCAGCTCGAGCAGTATTTGCATTTTTGAGGTGTGAGCACTGCAGAGTTTTTCGATGTTTAGCCCAGATATTAATTTTTCTCCTCTGAACAACAACGAAAACATCTCTGCAGGTATTAACTGGGGGGCTGTGGCCCGTCTAGCCTAGGCCAGATATCCAGCCCAGATATTGATTTTTTCAAGCTAAAAATGGCTAGCCCAGCTATACTTTTTTTTAGGAATACCTAGGCAAGGTCAAGTTGTTATTCTCCGCCCCACTGGGCTGCAAATCTTTCCTAGGAGGGATGCATTAGGCTTAACAAGAAAATGGGCTATAAGAAATAATTAATGGGATGTAATTATAAAAACTAGGCAGTAACTATAAAAAATGCACCAAACACGTGATTACTTTATAAAATATTATTTTTGTATATTGAAAATTTTAATTTCATTAATTGTTGCGAGCGCAATATTTCTTTGGATTTTTACGTAATATAAATTTATATTGAAATTGTATTTAATCTGACTAGAAATTTCGGGATAAAAATATTTAGGATCCCATCAAAATGTGGGAAATTTTATTGAATTCTGTTTTGAACGGTTGGTTGAAATGGGCTGTACTTTTAACAAACTGTAAATGGGCTCTAGTAAATTCCATTAGAATTCAAAAATGGGCTACACATTCTTACAAATCTCAAATGGGCTATAAGTTCTCTGCCACACACTTTTGGCCTTACTAAGTTGACACGCCCCCTAAAAAACAGAGTTGACGCGTATGCAAGGCTTTGTCAACTTATAGTCAACACACGGTTCTAGCAGCAGTGGCCGTTGGATGTCCGTCCAACGGATGCCGTGCTTCTTCTTCAATCTCGGACATTCTAGCTTCACCCACCCAAAAAATGATTCCTCCCCCTGACATCTGGGGCGCACCGTTTCGGAAGCTGACCTGTGTGCCTACTAAGTTGACGTACCAAGGGCTTTGTCAACTTAGTCAATATAAACGATTCTAGCTACAGTGACCGTATGATGTCCATCCAACGGCCGTAGTGCTTCTTCAACCTCTGGTCTTCTTGCTCCAGCCACCCAAAGCAGCGCCGGTCGTGCCGCCTGCTCCTGCCTCCCGTGGCCGGCTGTGCTGCTGTGGAGGCCTCACCACCCCCTACTATTCCCACCGCTGGCTAGGCCCTGCGGCGACGGCAGCCTCACACCGCAGCCAAACGAGTGAACCCTCATACTCCTCTCCGCGTGGGCATCCACTGCCGCGTCTTCACCGGCTCCGCGTCGTCCCCTTCCTAGGCCTCCCCGTCGTCCACCGCCCTGGTGCTCTCGGCGCGGCATGGTCAATGTGGAAGGAACGACTTCCATCGGGCGTGGACGGTGCGTGGAGAGGCTAATGGCTAGGTCCACGGCGGCAGCAAGAAAGTGCCTCCTTATTAAACGGAAAATAATGATTCCTCCACCTGACAGCAGGGACCCACCGGACGGGCCACCAGTATTTTGCGAAAAAAATCATTTCCCCCTGACTGTTGGGACCCACCGGACGGGCCACCGTATTTCGTGAAAAAAACATTCCCCCCGCTGTCAGCTCGGACCCATCGGAAGTGCCTCCTTATTACGCACAAAAAATGAATACTCCCCCGGCTAGCTGGGACCCACCTTGCTGGGAGGCTGACTTGTGGACCTACTAAGTTGACGGGGACGAAGGGCTTTATCAACTTAGTCAATATGAACGATTCTAGCTCCAGTGACCGTACGATGTCCATCCAACTGCCGTAGTGCTTCTTCAACCTCTGGTCTTCTTGCTCCAGCCGCCCAAAGCAGCGCCGGTCGTGCCGCATGCTCCTGCCTCCCGTGGCCGGCTGTGCTCCCCCGTGATCCCTCGTAGTCCTCTCCGCGCGGGCTTCCACTGCCGCGTCGTCCCCTTCCTAGGCCTCGCCGTCGTCCACCGCCGTGGTGCTCTCCGCGCGGCGTGGTCAACGTGGTCAAGGAACGACTTCCATCGGAAGAGTATTGTACGTGGAGAGGCTGACAGTTGGGTCCACGGCCACATCCCAGTTTTTTTGTGATTTGCCAAGTAAGTCGCTTTGTCAGGCCTGTTGGGCTGCAAATCTTTCAAGACGAGGAGAGCTTTCATTCAGCTGGCCGAGAAAATGGCCCATCAATAATGAGAAATGGGTTGTACATTTTTAAAACACATCAAACCGGCAATTAGTTTCAAATATCATTTTTTTTCATTTCAAGATTTTAAATTACATCAATTTTTATGCGTGGAGAATTTGTTAGATTTTATATTGATATACATTTATTTTCAAAATTAGTTTGAATGTGAGTCAAAATTTCGGGATTAAAAACAGTTGGGACCACGCCAAAATATGCAAAAATTCGTATAATTTTTAACGGTTGCCACAATATGGGCTGTAATGCTAACAAAAAGGATATGGGCTCCAAAAAAACCTTAAGAATTAGCAAATGGGATGTAAATTATTAGAAATAATGGCAGATGGGTTGTATGCTGTTTTCCACAGATTTGAGGCTTTCCTAAAAAAAGGTTAACGCACAAGCACTGACTGTTGGATGTCCATCCAACGGCCGTCGTGCTTCTTCAATCTCTGCTCTTCCTGCTCCAGCCGCTCAAACAAGCGCCGGTGGGACTGCCTGCTCCCTCCTCCTCGCGGCCGGCTGTGCTGCCGCGCAGGCCTCACTGCCCGACCGTACTCCCATCGCTGGCCTAGCCATCCCTCTACTCACCCACACCTGATGTTATTCTCCGGCGATGACAGACGAACCAGTAAACCCTCGTACAGTCGTACTCCCCTCCGCGTGGGAAACAACTGTTGAGTCTTCCCTGCCTCCGTGTCGTCCCCTTCCTAGGCCTCACCGTCGTCCACCGCCCTGGTGCTCTCGGCGCGGCGTGGTCAACATGGTAAAGGAACGACTTCCATCGGACGTGGACTGTACATGGAGAGGCTGACAGCTGGGTCCACGGCCGCAACAAGGAAGTGCCTCCTTATTACGCAGAAAATAATGATTCCTCCATCTGACAGTTGGGAACCACCAGACGGGCCACTGTATTTCGTGAAAAAAACGTTTCCCCCTAACTGCTGGGACCCACCAGCTACATCTTCGCACGCAAGGAAGTGCGTCCGGGCAAAAAAAAACCATTCGCGCCCTGACTGCTGGGACCCACCAGCTACATCTTCACAAGCAAGGAAGTGCCTGACAGTCGGGACCCACCTGGTCGAAGCGTACGTAGCGTTGTCATTCTGGTCACGAACGTGTACATACATACTGGTCGATGTAGAGGCGCGCACGTGTCGTAGTAGAGGCGCGCACGTGTCGTAGTAGAGGCGCGCACGTAGCATGTACACGTACGTACAGCGGCCAGGGCGCAAGAAAGAAAATACGGCCACGTATGTGTACATATGGGTGGGGTCTCGAACGCCTACTCGCGCATACGTATGGCCAGGGCTCGTGTACATGGCTGGGTCAGAACGGAGAAACAGCGTCGTCGTCGTGTTCATGGGGAGGCAACGGAATGCGTCGTGTTCATGGGGAGGCAACGAAATGCATGGGAGCCAACCGGCTGGGTCGGAATGGAATGCATGGTCATGTTCATCGGGAGGGCTTGGATGGAACAGGCGATGGAAACGAGGCCTGGCGTACCGCACGACGGAGGAAACGGACCTCCTACATTCGGAATGGGGTCCTGTTGATCGGGAGGGGTCTGCCGTACCGCAAAACCGAGGAAACGGACCTCCTACGATCGAAACGGGGGTCCTGTTCATTGGGAGGGGTGTGGCGTACCGCAAAACGGACGAAACGGACTTGTGTTGGAGCGCTACGGTCGAAATGGGGGTCCTGTTCATCGGGAGGGGTGTGGCGTACCGCAAAACGGGACTCCACGGGATACTGTTCATCTTCACCGTCGACCCCCTCCAGCCTCCACAAGCTACCGTTCATCCACCGTCCACCTCCTCCAGCCTCCACCTGCGACTGTTCATCCATGGGCTCCTGTTCATCCAGCCTCCACCGTGCGCTACTCCACCGGCTACTGTTCAACCAGCCCTCTCCACGGGCTCCTGTTCAACCACCCCTCCACGGGCTCCTGTTCATCCTACCCTCCACCATCTACAGTTCATCCAGCCGTCCACGGGGTGGTCCTGTTCATCCAGCCCTCCACGGGGTCCTGTTCATCCAGCCCCAACCGGCTCGATCGATCGGGGTCCTGTTCATCCAAAGGCAACACCACGGGGTCCTGTTCATCCACCCCCACCGGGAACTGTTCATCCAACCCCCCCCCCTCCCCCGGCAATGCTCATTGTTCATCCAGAGGCAGCATCGATCGGCTTCAGTTAGCAGCAGTAGCGAAGGAATCGCTCGATCGGGTTCAGTTAACAGCCATCGATCGATCGCTCGGGTTTAGTAACGCGTACCCTGCAGTGCAATCGCTCGGGTTCAGTTAGAGCCCAACGCCTCGCTCGGGTTCAGTTAGAGCCAACGCCTCGCACACACGCGCGTACGTGTACGAGAGAAACGCGCATCGCTCGGCCCCCGACCTCCCACCGTAACTGGGAACTCCCCGAAATTTTCCTTGCCCTTGCTTCTACCACGGTTTTTTCTGTCATGGACAGCCCAAAGAATGTCATGCAGCTGCGTCTCCGGCCCGCCCAGGACGAAAATCCCATTTTCTCTCATGATTTTTTGTCATAGAAGTAGGAGCCCACCACATCTATGATGATACCGGGTTTTGTCACAATTATCGTCATAGAAGTGTCATATGTATGACAGAAAAAATTCATTCGGCCCAAAATGTCACGGATGTGTCTTTTTTTGTAGTGTTGATTGGAAATTCGTTGAGGAAAATGAGGATCACTTCTCTGGTGTATATGACAGCTTCAAGGCATGTGGAGTCGATGAGTTTGTGGAATGATGAGCTTATTATGCAGTTCTACTCCACAGCTCATTTCTACCCATATGGAAGGATTGTCTGGATGTCTGAAGGTACTAGGTACCAGTCAATAGTTGCAGAATGGGCAAAACTGATCGATGCTCCTGAGGAGAATGAAGATGACTTGGATGTCTATGCCAAGAAGAAGGATCACAACACCATGGCACATATGTACAAAGAGATCCCAGATGCTGCTCTTGAGACACACATACATTACCTTCTATCAGGCTTGCCAACAATCAACTGGATCCTTAGGCACACTCTCTTGCCAAAGTCAGGTGATCACAATATGATCAGAGGCCATGCAATTAACCTGCTTCACATATTTGATGTGCCTCAAAAGTTCAAAGTCATGAGCCTAATTGTGGAAACCATAAAGAGAACAGCTGCAGATCAGAACAGAAGTTGTGGGTATGCCCCACAGATCCAGGAGCTAATCAACTCCAAGATGGGTACTGGCACATATCTCTTGGACAAGGAACATATGCCCATCTACCCAGACTTTGAAGACAACACTATGGTGATGGATGAGAATGAACCATCTTCTGTGCAAGCACAAGCAAAGAGGGAGAAGGCAAGGGCTAAAAAGGCTGCAAAGATGCCAACCACTGATGAGGCATCTCAGTACCTTCTAAAGAGCAAGCAAAATCAGCTTGGCTACTTGATTGCCTCCACTCTGAGGATTGAGAAGGGATTGGCCACCCTGACTCAAAACCAGGAGAGTTTGGAGAGGATCGTGGAGCAGAAGTTCTATGATTTAGATGTGAAGGTCATTGAGATCCAGTCAGTTGTTGAGCAACTTCAGGATGAAGTGCAGGAGAAGAAGGGCAAGTCTACCACTGATGCTTTTGCTAGAGTGCCCAGAGGACAGAGATCTGCTGCAGTGCCTGTTACAGACTCTAGAGCAACTTCATCTGCACCAACTACAACTTCAGTGCCACCAGCTCCAGCACCCACTCCACCAGCTCCATCTACATCAACTGATGCTTTCGTCCTTGGAGTTTTATCTACACCACCATCTGAAGACCAAGCCTGAGAGTTGATCTAGCACTATGCATTTTTATGAACTTTTTGGTAACTTGTTGCCAAAGGGGGAGAAAATGTATAGATCATAGGCTTCGAGAGAGAGTGTTTCTTTTTATTCTCTCTCATTTGGTGGTTGAACTTGGTTTATTTGCTTGTTTGGGATATTTTATGCTTGTGTGTGATACTTGGATGATCATGTGTTTGATCATATGCTACCTTAATGCTTGTTGGATGACATTATCCCTTTATATCCCCATATGATCATTCACTTTGCTTGGTGATGAGTGCATGTATTTAGTTATTATCATTTTGAGCGCTCCACCAAGATGTATGTGACATGGAAGAGTAACCCATGATCCTAACTCATTGTGCATTTGCAGTCCAAAGAAAATCTTAAACTATGCACAAATTTAGGGGGGAGCTCTTGCTTTTCACATACTTCTCAAAGCGACAATGGTTTTCATTCTTATTATCATTTGTCGAAGCTTTGATCTATATGTTGTCATCAATTACCAAAAAGGGGGAGATTGAAAGTGCAACTATCCCTAGGTGGTTTTGGTAATTCCTAACAACATATAGCTCATTGAGCTAATGCCATTTCAAGATTAATATCTCAAGAAAGCTCAATGATTGGCATGGCATGGATGAGAAAAGTGGACCCCTCAAAACGATAAGGACAAAAGGATTATCTCAAGCTCAAAGCTCAAGACTCTACATTTTCTATTTTAGTGATCCAAGGTCACATTGAGTCTATAGGAAAAGCCAATACTATCAAAGAGGGATGAGGTGTTACTTAATGAGGCTCTTGCTCAAAATGCTTAGTGATATGCTCCAAAACCCTCAACTACTTTCTCACATCCACATATGACCTAAACCAAAAGTAAAACTCGGCCCCACCGATTCTTTCTATCCGGCGCCACCGAGTTCAAATGGCATAGCCACTGCTACAAACCATAGGCAAATCGGTCTCACCGACAGGGATCTCAGTCTCACCGAGATGGGATTGTAGTCTCTCTGTTTCCCTTCGTAACATTTCGGTCCCACCGAGATTGCAATGTAAACTCTCTGTTTCCCTTTTGTAACATTTTGGTCTCACCGAAATGAGCGAATCGGTCCCATCGAGTTTACCTGACCAACTCTTTGGTTAGCTTATTACCAAAATTTGTCACACCGAGTTTGTGTAATCGATCTCACCGAGATTACGTTATGCCCTAACCCTAACCATGTCGGTCCTACCGAGTTTCATGTCGATCCCACCGAAAACCCTAATGGTCACTAGCTTTGCTGAATCGGTCCGACCGAGTTTATCAATTCGGTCCCACCGAGATTGGCAAGTTGTGTGTAACGGTTAGATTTTGTGTGGAGGCTATATATACCCCTCCACCTCCTCTTCATTCATGGAGAGAGCCATCAGAACAAACCTACACTTCCAACTTACCTTTTTCTGAGAGAGAACCACCTACACTTGTGTTGAGGCCAAGATATTCCATTCTTACCATATGAATCTTGATCTTTAGCCTTCCCCAAGTTGCTTTCCACTCAAATCTTCTTTCCACCAAATCCATATCCTGTGAGAGAGAGTTGAGTGTTGGGGAGACTATCATTTGAAGCACAAGAGCAAGGAGTTCATCATCAACACACCATTTGTTACTTCTTGGAGAGTGGTGTCTCCTAGATTGGCTAGGTGTCACTTGGGAGCCTCCAACAAGATTGTGGAGTTGAACCAAGGAGTTTGTAAGGGCAAGGATATCGCCTACTTCGTGAAGATCTACCGCTAGTGAGGCAAGTCCTTCGTGGGCGATGGCCATGGTGGGATAGACAAGGTTGCTTCTTTGTGGACCCTTCGTGGGTGGAGCCCTCCGTGGACTCGCGCAGCCGTTACCCTTCGTGGGTTGAAGTCTCCATCAACATGGATGTACGATAGCACCACCTATCGGAACCACGACAAAAACATCCGTGTCTCCTATTGTGTTTGAATCTTCCAAACCCCTCCCTTTACATTCTTGCAAGTTGCATGCTTTACTTTCCGCTGCTCATATACTCTTTGCATGCTTGCTTGAATTGTGTTAAGATTGCTTGACTTGTCCAAAGTTGCTAAAATCTGCCGAGAACTAAAATTGGGAAATGGATAAGTTTTTATTTGGTCAAGTAGTCTAATCACCCCTCTCTAGACATACTTTCGATCCTACAAGGGGGCGCGCCTACCTCCCCCAGGCGCGCCCTCCACCCTCGTGGGCCCCCTATTGCTCCACCGACATACTTCTTCCTCCTATATATACCTACGTACCCCCAAATGATCAGATACGGAGCCAAAACCCTAATTCCACCTCCGTAACTTTCTGTATCCACGAGATCCCATCTTGGGGCCAGTTCCAGAGCTCCACCGGAGGGGGCATCGATCACGGAGGGCTTCTACATCAACACCATAGCCTCTCCGATGAAGTGTGAGTAGTTTACATCAGACCTACGGGTCCATAGTTATTAGCTAGATGGCTTCTTCTCTCTTTTTGGATCTCGATACAAAGTTCTCCCCCTCTCTTGTGGAGATCTATTCGATGTAATCTTCTTTTTGCGGTGTGTTTGTTGAGACCGATGAATTGTGGGTTTATGATCAAGTTTATCTATGAACAATATCCGAATCTCCTCTGAATTCTTTTATGTATGATTGGTTATCTTTGCAAGTGTCTTTGGATTATCAGTTTGGTTTTGGCCTACTAGATTGATCTTTCTTGCAATGGGAGAAGTGCTTAGCTTTGGGTTCAATCTTGCGGTGTCCTTTCCCAGTGACAGTAGGGGTAGCAAGGCATGTATTGTATTGTTGCCATCGAGGATAAGAAGATGGGGTTTTCATCATATTGCATGAGTTTATCCCTCTACATCATGTGATCTTGCTTAAGGCGTTACTCTGTTCTTATGAACTTAATACTCTAGATGCATGCTGGATAGCGGTCGATGTGTGGAGTAATAGTAGTAGATGCAGGCAGGAGTCGGTGTACTTGTCTTGGACATGATGCCTATATACATGATCATACCTAGATATTCTCATAACTATGCTCAATTCTGTCAATTGCTCAACAGTAATTCGTTCACCCACCGTAAAATACTTATGCTCTCGAGAGAAGCCACTAGTGAAACCTATGGCCCCCGGGTCTATCTTCATCATATTAATCTTCCAATACTTTGTTATTTACTTTGCCTTTATTTTACTTTGCATCTTTATCATAAAAATACCAAAAATATTATCTTATCATATCTATCAGATCTCACTCTTGTAAGTGACCGTGTAGGGATTGACAACCCCTTATCGCGTTGGTTGCGAGGATTAATTTGTTTTGTGCAGGTGCGAGGGACTCACGCGTAGCCTCCTACTGGATTGATACCTTGGTTATCAAAAACTAAGGGAAAAACTTACGCTACTCTGCTGCATCACCCTTTCCTCTTCAAGGGAAAACCAACTCAAGTGCTCAAGAGGTAGCAGTGTGAAGTTGAGTAAAGACTCAAAACCCGACCACAGCAGAAAATAGAAAGAGAATGAAAAATCATTCCCTATGCCTTAGTCATAGGTTCTATAAAGTATGCTATGCTGTTTACCAGTCCTATTTTATACCTTAGCATGACTCTACAAGGGAGTACAATAGTGAACTAGGAGTAGATCACTGGACAGCGGTCAAAATTATCCTTAGAGGACTAAGGAAATATTTCTCGGTTATGGAGGTGATAAAAGAGTTCGTCGTAAAGAGTTACGTCAATGCAAGCTTTTTACATCGATCTAGATGACTCTAAGTCTCGATCTAGATACATATTGAAAGTGGGAGCAATTAGCTAGAGTAGCACCATGCAGAGCATTGTAGACATAGAAATCTACAAAATACATACAGATCTAAATGTGACAGACCCGTTGACTAAACTTCTCTCACAAGAAAAACATGATCACACCTTAGTAGTCTTTGGGTGTTGATCACATGGCGATGTGAACTAGATTATTGACTCTAGTAAAACCTTTTGGGTATTATTCACATGGTGATGTGAACTATTGGTGTTAAATCACATGGCGATGTGAACTAAATTATTGACTCTAGTACAAGTGGGAGATTGAAGGAAATATTCCCTAGAGGCAATAATAAAGTTGTTATTTATATTTCCTTATATCATGATAAATGTTTATTATTCATGCTAGAATTGTATTAACCGGAAACTTAGTACATGTGTGAATACATAGAGAAACAGAGTGTCACTAGTTTGCCTCTACTTGACTAGCTCGTTGAATCAATGATGGTTATGTTTCCTAACCATAGACATGAGTTGTCATTTGATTAATGGGATCACATCATTAGAGAATGATGTGATTGACTTGACTCGTCCGTTAGCTTAGCACGATGATCGTTTAGTTTGTTAATATTTCTTTCTCCATAACTTATACATTATGACTATGAGATCATGAAACTCCTGAATACCGGAGGAACACTTTTCTGTGCTACCAAACGTCACAACATAACTGTGTGATTATAAAGGTGCTCTACAGGTGTCTCCAATGGTGTTTGTTGAGTTGGCATGGATCGAGATTAGGATTTGCCACTCCAAGTATCGGGGAGGTATCTTTGGGCCCTCTCGGTAATGCACATCACTATAAGCCCTGCAAGCATTGTGACTAATGAGTTAGTTGTGGGATAATGCATTACGGAACGAGTAAAGAGACTTGCCGGTAACGAGATTGAACTAGGTATTGAGATACCGACGATCGAATCTCAGGCAAGTAACATACCGATGACAAAGGGAACAACGTATGTTGTTATGCGGTTTGACTGATAAAGATCTTCATAGAATGTGTGGGAGCCAATATGAGCATCCAGGTTCCGCTATTGGTTATTGACCGGAGATGAGTCTCGGTCATGTCTACATAGTTCTCGAACCCGTAGGGTCTGCACGCTTAACATTTGGTGAGGATTGGTATTATGAGTTTATGTGTTTTGATGTACCGAATGTAGTTCGGAGTCCCGGATGAGATCGGGGACATGACGAGGAGTCTCGAAATGTTTGAGACGTAAACATTGATACATTAGAAGGCTATATTCGGACATCAGAAAGGTTCTGAGTGGTTCGGGTATTTATCGGAGTACCGAGTTACGGGAATTCGTCGGGGAGTATATGGGCCTTATTGGGCTTTAGGGGGGAGAGAGAGGGGCTGCCTAGGGCAGGCCGCGCGCCCCCCAAGGCCTAGTCCGAATTGGACTAGGGTGAGGGGCGGCGCCCCCTCCTTCCTTCTCTTCTCTCTTCCCCTTCCTTCTCTCCTACTCCTAATACTTGGAAGGGGGAATCCTACTCCCGTTGGCAGTAGGACTCCCCTGGGCGCGCCATAGTAGAGGGCTAGCCCTCCCCCTCCTCCACTCCTTTATATACGAGGGAGGGGGCACCCCATGGACACACAAGTTGATCTGTTGATCTTTTAGCCGTGTGCGGTGCCCCCCTTCACCATAATCCACCTCAGTCGTATCGTAGCGGTGCTTAGCCGAAGCCCTGTTCCGGTGGCATCATCATCACGCTGTCGTGCTGACGAAACTCAACCTCGAAGCTCTACTGGACCGTGAGTTCGCAGGACGTCACCGAGCTGAATGTGTGTAGATCGCGGAGGTGACGTATGATGTCTACTACACAACCCTCTTCTTGTAGACGTTGTTGGGCCTCCAAGTGCAGAGGTTTGTAGGACAGTAGCAAATTTCCCTCAAGTGCATGACCTAAGGTTTATCAATCCGTAGGAGGCGTAGTATGAAGATGGTCTCTCTCAAGCAACCCTACAACCAAATAACAAAGAGTCTCTAGTGTCCCCAACAAACCCAATACAATGGTAAATTGTATAGGTGCACTAGTTCGGCGAAGAGATGGTGATACAAGTGCAATATGGATAGTAGATAATGGTTTTTGTAATCTGAAAATATAAAAACAGCAAGGTAACTAATGATAAAAATGAGCACAAATGGTATTGCAATGCTAGGAAACAAGGCCTAGGGTTCATACTTTCACTAGTGCAAGTCCTCTCAACAACAATAACATAATTGGATCACATAACTATCCCTCAACATGCAACCAAAAGTCACTCCAAAGTCACTAATAGCGGAGAACAAATGAAGAGATTATGGTAGGGTACGAAACCACCTCAAAGTTATTCTTTCTTATCAATCTGTTGGGCTATTCCTATAAGTGTCACAAACAGCCCTAGAGTTTGTACTAGAATAACACCTTAAGACACAAATCAACCAAAACCCTAATGTCACCTATATACTCCAATGTCACCTCAAGTATCCGTGGGTATGATTATACGATATGCATCACAAAATCTTAGATTCATCTATTCAACCAACACATAGAACCTCCAAAAGTGCCCCAAAGATTCTACCGGAGAGTCAAGACGAAAATGAGTGCCAACCCCTATGCATAGGTCCATGGGCGGAACCCGCAAGTTGATCACCAAAACATACATCAAGTGGATCATAGAATACCCCATTGTCACCACGGGTATCCCACGCAAGACATACATCAAGTGTTCTCAAATCCTTAAAGACTCAATCCGATAAGATAACTTCAAAGGGAAAACTCAATCCATTACAAGAGAGTAGAGGGGGAGAAACATCATAAGATCCAACTATAATAGCAAAGCTCGCGATACGTCAAGATCGTACCACCTCAAGAACACGAGAGAGAGAGAGAGAGAGAGATCAAACACATAGCTACTAGTACATACCCTCAGCCCCGAGGGTGGACCACTCCCTCCTCGTCATGGAGAGCATCGGGATGATGAAGATGGCCACCGGAGAGGGATTCCCCCTCTAGCAGGGTGCCGGAACGGGTCTAGATTGGTTTTCGGTGGCTACGGAGGCTCCTGGCGGCGGAACTCCCGATCTATTATTGAAAGGATCGATATAGTTGACTAGAGGGGGGTGAATAGGCAACTAACAATGTTTAGCTTTTCTTTAACAATTTAAACTTTGCATCAAAGTAGGTTGTCTAGATATGCAACTAAGTGAGCAACCTATATGATGCAATAATGATAAGTACCCAAGCAAGCAAGAGATATATAACAAATAAGCTTGCACAAGTAAAGGCACGAGATAACCAAGAGTGGAGCCGGTGGAGACAAGGATGTGTTATCGAAGTTCCTTCCCTTTGAAGGGAAGTACGTCTCTGTTGGAGCGGTGTGGAGGCACAATGCTCCCCAAGATGCCACTAGGTCCACCGTATTCTCCTCACGCCCTTACACAATGCGAGATGTCGTGATTCCACTATTGGTGCCCTTGGAGGCGGCGACCGAACCTTTACAAACTAGGCTGGGGCAATCTCCACAACTTAATTGGAGGCTCCCAACGACACCATGAAGCTTCACCACAATGGACTATGGATCCGTGGTGACCTCAACCGTCTAGGGTGCTCAAACACCCAAGAGTAACAAGATCCGCAAGGGATTAGTGGGGGAATCAAATTTCTCTTGGTGGAAGTGTAGATTGGGGCCTTCTAAACCACTCTCGAGCAAATCAACAAGTTTGATTGGGTAGGGAGTGAGATCGGGTGAAAATGGAGCTTGGAGCAACAATGGAGCTTAGGGTTGGAAGAGGTGATCAACTAGAGGAAGAAGACACCCCTTATAAAGTTGTGGACAAATTCCAACTGTTATCCACCTAACCAGCCCGCGACTTGTGGTACTACCGCCCCTGACCAACGGTACTACCGTAAGTCCATGCGGTACTTCCGCCCCTGACTAGCGGTACTACCGCGAGGCCATGCGACACTGCCGTGAGGGACCATGGTACTACCACAGCAGCAGCAGGAGCTAGGACAGACCTGTAGCACAAGGGCTGAGGGCGGTACTACCGCTCCCCCTTGCGGTACTACCGCAAGGTAGGAAACTCCTAGCCTGGGAAGAGCGCAGATGAATAAAAATACATCTGTGCCTACTTCCGCTGGAAAACAGACGATGCAAAAAACCAACACAATACTACTGCTGAGGAGCGGTACTACCGCCTGGCAGCTGAGCCAGGCCGCGCACGGTACTACCATGCATGGGGTGCGGTACTACCGCAGAGGAGCGGATCTAAAAAATTACATCCGCCCCTACTACCGCAAAGAAGCGGCACTTGGCCTGGGGGCCCCAGTACTATGGCTCCGGAGGAGCGGTAATACCGTGGGCTCCTGTGGTACTACCGCACCGAAGTACGGTACTACCGCTGGTGTCTGCGGTACTACTGCTCCAGGGAGCAGTAGTACCGCAAGCCCAACATCAGCAACCAGGACAAAGCAAAGAGGATAAACGGAGGATGCTCCAATGCATATGGGAAAGGTGGAGACAAGGAAGAAAACATGTACGTGATGATTCCACCCGAACCTTTCCGACACGGACCCCCTCTTAATAGTACGGCTTTCCTACAACTCAAATCCACCAAAAAGAAACGTAGAAAAATGTCGTCTTCAGTAGTCTTTGAGGGGTACCAAACCATCTTGTGCCTAGCAATGAAACGTCTAGGAAACTCAAGGCACACGATTAGTCCATAAAAGCATTGTCATCAATCACCAAAACACCTTAGGGATAAATATGCCCTTACAATCTCCCCCTTTTTGCTGCATTGATGACAATACGGGATTTGCACAAAGGGAAATAATATTGAGCAAATGCAAACCCCTCCTCTCTAGAATATAGACGGGCTCCCCCTAGATGTGTGCAAACTAGATGGGTGCTTTGGACTGCACGACACACATACTAGGATCAAAACTTCCCCTATATTTTAGAGACAAGGCATATCTTGCAATAGTAAGGCTAACACTAGACAAGATAGCAAATACGAGCATAACATAAATAGCACAATCATAAGCTCACTAAGATAGGATAGAGTGCATATGTCTTACACCATATGAAGGATAAGTCTCAAAGGCGCAAACCAAATCAAAGCAAACAAGGTCCAAACGACAAAGCAAACACACCAAACACGACACACGACTCGCAAGCACGCAAATTCCTACACTCTCTCCCCCTTTGGCATCGAGACGCCAAAAAGGCAGAGAGGACACCTACACGCAAGGGGTGGCTCAGGCAGAGAAATCATCCCAACTCTCCTCGTGCTCCTTGTCAGACTCGGCGGGGACGGTCTCCTCGATGTCCTCCTCAGAATCAGTCCACTTGTAGCCTTGCTTTGCCATCCATGCAGCCTCTAGCATGATGACCTCCTCAGAACTGCCAGAGACGTCCTCTCCAAAGACCCTCATAATCTTCTTGTCGCGGCGGGGACTCTCCTTGGATGCCACGTGAGTCATGTACTGCCCCTTTGCTTGCATGCAGAAAAGAGTCTTCATCTTGTCCTTCAACTTCTTGGCCCACGAGGGCTCAGAGGAAGGATGGGGAGACCTAGCAGCACGGTCCTCAGCAACATCCTCTGCTCCAGCCTCCTCCTCATCAACATCCCTCCTAGCAGCAGACGCCTCAGCACGAGTAGTAGTGTTGGCCCAGTTGGGCTTGACACGGAGACTGATGGGCTCATGTCGAATCCAGTCTGGAGCAAGGAACTCATCACCAGGGTACAGCTTCTCCCAAGTCTTGGAGATCAACAGAAATAGGTATGGTCCATAGATAGGTACCTTGTGGTTGAACACCGCAAACCGAAGCTCACACCACATGATGTGTGAGACATCAAGTGGCTGAGTCTGAGACACACGTGCCTCCTCGCACAGGAGCATCATATCCACCAGATAGGCATGAACCTTGTCCTTGTTGCTAATGTGAGGGAACAGAGAGTTGCGGAAGATGCGATACATGATATCCAGAAAGGATTTCAACACCCATGTCGACTTGCCACTGGGAAGCACCTTCTCAACATAGAATGGTTGTATCTTTTTCTTGCTAGCAGACTCACGATTGGCATGGGGGCGAACACCAATGGGTGTGGTGAGCCCGTCATCAGGAACTTGGAGCAGATCCATGAACTCCTTCCAGGTAGCAGTCAACTGACGGCCATTGGTCATCCAGGTCATCCTCCGCCCCTCCCCGGGGTGAAAGAAAATTGAGGCAAAGAACTGACAGATAAGCTCAGGGTCATAGTCAAGGTGGAAAGAGATCACATGTTCAATACTGAACTACTCCACCAAATCCAGAGCTTCTCCAAAGTACTCACGAAACTTGTCCTTTCTCAAGTGATTCATGTCTATCCACTTGACATCCACATAGGTATTTTGCTTATTCTTGGTTACATCCAGATAAAAGAGAGTCCGCTGCTTGGTCCAAAACAATTCAAAGCCTCTGATGATAGCACGAGCATTCACATAAGGGTTGATCTTCTGGCGATGGACGTACTCAGCGAGGGGAATCTCGTCCATGCCCTTAGCGGGTTCCTTGTTCTTGCTAGTGGTGGTCTTGACATTGCACATGGGGGCACTGGAGCCCTCTGGTGCTTCATCTTGATGATTGCGCAGTCGCTTGGAGCCGGTGTCATGACTGGGATTGGAACAGCGAGAGCCACCACCTAAGAAACAAGAGAAAGCACACACAAAGAGCGAGAAGAATCAATGCAGAGACCTTAGCAAAACAAGAGAAACAAGTAGAAAGCATACGTGGTAATTGCCACGAGAGAGATTGGACACCAACGGTAGTACTGCCAGGTCGTGCGGTACTAAAATTTTAGTACCGCTCCTAGTCGCGGTAGTACTGTGTGAGGTCACGGTAGTACCTTGGCTTGGAGCGGTAGTAAGAGCTTAGTGCCACAGCACGTGCGGTAGTACAGCATCGGACGGGCGGTAGTACCGGACTAGCGGTAGTACCGCACAAGCAGCCCGCGTTAGATCCGAACCACTTTTGAATCTGAGAAGAACTGCGAAACTATAGCGGTACTACGGTTGATCAAATCTACCACGGGACAACATATCAAGTATAATTTCTACGCAACATGACTCTCCTACACCCTACTCTTGCAAAGATTTGGCTTAAAATCACAAGAACGACACGCATCTCCCCAAAAACCTAGAAGCGAAAGAACAACCAAGAAAGAGAGGGATTTTGGGAGAAACCTTGTTCCATGGCAAGAGGAAGTGGTGGGGAACGATCCACCGGTCAAAATCCGAGGAGAGTGGCCGGAGACGGAGATCCAGCGAGGACCTCCGGCATCGTTCTTGAGCAAAAGAGAGAGAGACGGCGGGGAGAGAGACAAGTGAATGCGTATGGGGAGTTGGAACTCCCCTGCCTGAGTCATAACCCCCCACACGCTCGTCAGCGCGGTAGTACCGCGCTTCATTGCAGTAGTACCGCTCAGCGGAAGTACCGCACCTGAGCGGTAGTACCGCTCTCCCAAGCGGCAGTAAAAAATTACTGTCGCGCTAGGTGCGGTAGTACTGTGCACCCCATACGCGGTAGTACCGTGGCTGGCCGCGGTAGTACCGCGGGCTCAAGAAGTTGCACGTTTCAAACAAGAAAAAGAGGTCTTCGCACCGAATCTTCAAGCCAACAAGACAGCACAAGAACACGCTCAGCACAAAGAAAGAAAGGGAAGAGACAACAAGAAACAACCTCGAGACACAACCTCTCCAAAGAGAGGGCGGTGGCCGGAGCCACCTATGTTTGAGTCAATTGGTATGGCACCGCGAAGAACTATCCTTGGGCCCATGACCAAAACTCGTCTTTGAAGCACAAGTACCATAAAACATGGCTAATGTGGAAGAGTTGATCAATTTATGCATAATGGGGGGAGGGAGAGTTCATTGAGAGAACAACACTCCCCCTATGTCCATGCCTACATCTAAACAAGACAACAAGTTGAGTATGGTGGGGTGTGCAAGGGTTCAAGCAACATTGCTCGAATCAATGATATTTAGCTCATGCCTTAACTCGTGAAATCTTGATTCATCCAACGGCTTCGTGAAAATATCTGCAAGGTGTAGGATCGAAAGTATGTCTAGAGGGTGGTGATTAGACTACTTGACCAACTAAAAACTTAGCCTTTTCCCAATTTTAGTTCTTGGCAGATTTTAGCTATCTTAGAGCAAGTCAAGCAATCATCACACAATTCAAGCAAGCATGCAAAGAGTTTATTGGCAGCGGAAAGTAAAGCATGCAACTTGCAAGAATGTAAAGGGAAGGGTTTGGAGGATTCAAACGCAATTGGAGACACGGATGTTTTCCCGTGGTTCGGATAGGTGGTGCTATCCTACATCCACGTTGATGGAGACTTCAACCCACGGAGGGTAACGGTTGCGCGAGTCCACGGAGGGCTCCACCCACGAAGGGTCCACGAAGAAGCAACCTTGTCTATTCCACCATGGCCATCGCCCATGAAGGACTTGCCTCACTAGCGGTAGATCTTCACGAAGTAGGCGATCTCCTTGCCCTTACAAACTCCTTGGTTCAACTCCACAATCTTGTCGGAGGCTCCCAAGTAACACCTAGCCAATCTAGGAGACACCACTCTCCAAGAAGTAACAAATGGTGTGTTGATGATGAACTCCTTGCTCTTGTGCTTCAAATGATAGTCTCCCCAACACTCAACTCTCTCTCATAGGATTTGGATCTGATGGAAAGAAGATTTGAGTGGAAAGCAACTTGGGGAAGGCTAGAGATCAAGATTCATATGGTAGGAATGGAATATCTTGGTCTCAACACATGAGTAGGTGATTCTTTCTCAGAACATATGAGTAGCAATGGTGTATGTGTTCTGATGGCTCTCTCTTCGAATGAAGAGGAGGTGGAGGGGTATTTATAGCCTCCACACAAAATCCAACCGTTACACACAATCTACCAATCTCGATGGGACCGAATCAGAAAACTCGGTCTGACCGAAATAGTAAACCTAGTGACCGTTAGGAATTTCGGTGGGATTGAGATGCAACTCGGTAGGACCGATTCGGTTAGGGTTTGGGCATAACGTAATCTCGGTGAGACCGATCGCACAAACTCGGTGAGACCGAGTTCGGCAATTAGCTAACCAGAGAGTTGGTCAGGCAAACTCGGTGGGACCGACTTGCTCTTTTGGTGAGACCTAAAAGTTACAAGAAGGAAACATAGAGTTTACCTTGCATTCTCGGTGGGACTGATTCGCTCTTTCGGTGAGACCGAAAAGTTACGAAAGAGAAACAGAGAGTTTGCAAGCCCATCTCGGTGAGACCGAGATCCTTATCGGTAGGACCAAATTGCTAGGGTTTGGTAGTGGCAAATGACAAGTGAAACTCGGTGGCGCCGGATTGAAAGAATCGGTATGACCGAGTTTGGCTTAGGGTTTAGGTCATTTGTGGATATGGAAAGGTGGTTGAGGATTTTGGAGCATATCACTAAGCACATAAAGCAAGAGGCTCATTAAGCAACACCTCATCCCTCCTTGATAGTATTGGCTTTTCCTAAAGACTCAATGTGATCTTGGATCACTAAAATATAAAATGAAGAGTCTTGAACTTTTGAGCTTGAGCCAATTCTTTGTCCTTAGCATTTTGAGGGTTCCACTTTCACATCCATGCCATGCCAATCATTGAGCTTTCCTGAAATAATCATCTTGGAATAGCATTAGCTCAATGAGCTATATGTTGTTATGAATTACCAAAACCACCTAGGGATAGTTGCACTTTCACAAGGTTATCATGAGTGTTGACATAGTTGAGCTCGATCTCCCCTCGCCTAATGTGATCCCAGATGAAGTGATACCGAATCTCAATATGCTTCGTCTTGAAGTGTTGCACCGGGTTGAGAGAAATCTTGATGGCACTTTCATTGTCACACCAAAGAGGCACTTTGTCACAAATGACACCGTAATCCTTTAAAGTTTGCCTCATCCATAAGAGTTGTGCACAACAACTACCGGCCACTACATACTCCGCTTCGGTGGACGAGAGAGACACACAACTTTGCTTTTTGGAAGACCAACTTACCAAAGAGCAACCAAGGAATTGGCACCCTCCAGAAGTGGACTTCCTATCCACTTTGTTTCCCGCCCAATCGGAGTCCGAATACCCCACAAGCTTGAAGTTTGCTCCTCTTGGGTACCATAAGCCAAAGTTTGGGGTATGAGCCAAATATCAAAAGATTGGCTTGACCGCCACAAAGTGACTTTCCTTAGGTGCGGCTTGAAACCGTCCACAAATTCCCACACTCAACATGATATCCGGTCTAGATGCACAAAGGTAAAGCAAGGATCCAATCATGGAGCGATATACCTTTTGATCCACCGCTTTACCATTGGGATCGATGTCAAGCTGGCACTTGGTAGGCATTGGAGTGGAAGCCGGCTTGACATCACTTAGCTTGAATCTCTTGAGCATGTCTTGAGTGTATTTGGCTTGGTTGATGAAGGTTCCTTCTCTTCTTTGCTTCACTTCGAACCCTAGAAAGAACTTCAACTCTCCCATGGAAGACATCTTGAACTTTGAGGTCATGAGAGCGGCGAATTCCTCATTGAAAGCATTGTTAGGGGAACCAAAGATAATGTCATCAACATATAGTTGGCATACAAACAACTCCCCTTTGACCTTCTTAGTAAAAAGAGTGGGGTCTATTAGCCCAACTTCAAACCCACGATCTTGTAACAACTCGGTAAGGTGGTCATACCACGCACGTGGGGCTTGTTTAAGCCCATAGAGTGCCTTATCGAGTTGATACACATGATCGGGAAAGTAGGGATCCTCGAACCCGGGGGGTTGCTTGACATAGACCAACTCATTAATAGGACCATTAAGAAAAAGCACTCTTCACATCCATTAGTTGCAACTTAAAGTTGTGATGAGAAGCATAAGTAATCAACAAATGAATGGATTCAAGGCGAGCAACGAGAGCAAAGGTTTCATCGTAGTCGATACCCTCGACTTGGGAGTAGCCTTGTGCCACCAATCTTGCCTTGTTGCGAATGATGGTCCCATGAGCATCTTGCTTGTTCTTAAATATCCACTTGGTTCCAATGACATTGTGGTTCCCCGTTGGCCTTGGCACCAATCTCCACACCTTTTTGTACTCGAAGTTGTTGAGTTCTTCATGCATGGCATTAAGCCAATCCGGATCTTTGAGTGCTTCATATACCTTTTGGGGTTCAACACAAGAGAGAAACGCGTCATGTTCACAATAGTTTGCCAATTTTCTATGAGTTCTTACCCCCTTTTGAATGCTTCGAAGTACATTCTTCATGAGATGACCCTTGGTGGAGAGCTTGGAAGCAATCTTGGCGGCACGACGCTCCAATTCCTCCTCGGTAGTGAGTTGAGGAGCGGTCACTTGATCATCTTGAGCGACGTCTTGAGCTTGTTCTTGATCTTGAACTTGCTCGGAGGAGAGAACCTGACCTTGGACATCACTTGGTGTGTCAACACCGTCTTGAGCATGATCTTGCCCTTAGTCTTGTTCATGAGGATGAGGGCCTTCACTTTGTTCTTCGGAAGCGTGTGGGCCTTGGGTTGGTGATGGCTCCACTTGAGTGGAGCATTGTCCTTCTCCTTCGGCCACAAGGGGTTCCTCAATGGGTAGTATAAAACCAACACCCATTCTTCTTTTGGCTTGAGGAGGAATTTCATCACCTACATCACAAGTGCCACTTTGCTCCACTTGGGAGCCGTTATTCTCATCAAACTCCACGTTACACGTCTCCTCAATAAGTCCCGTGGATTTATTGAGGACACGGTAAGAATGAGAGTTTGTAGCATAACCAACAAATATGCCCTCATAAGCTCTAGCCTCAAATTTAGACAACCGAACACCTTTTTTGAGAATGAAACACTTACACCCGAACACCCGAAAGTACTTGAGGTTGGGCTTGTTACCGGTGAGTATCTCATATGGAGTCTTGTTCAAGCCCTTGCGGAGGTAGAGACGATTGGATGCATGACACGCGGTGTTGATGGCATCGGCCCAAAAGTTGTATGGAGACTTGAACTCCGCCATCATGGTCCTTGCCGCATCTATCAACGTCTGGTTCTTCCTCTCCGCAACACTGTTTTATTGAGGGGTGTAGGGTGCGGAATATTGATGCTTGGTCCCCTCATCACTAAGAAACTCATCCAAGGTGTAGTTCTTGAACTCGGTGCCGTTGTCACTTCTTATTGTCAAGATCTTTGCATTGTGTTGACGTTGTGCTTCATTTGCAAAGTCAATGACGGTTTGTTGGGTCTCGCTCTTCCTCTTGAAGAAATACACCCAAGTATATCTTGAATAGTCATCCACAATCACCAAGCAATACTTCCTACCCCAAGACTATCAAAGGATGGAGGCCCAAAGAGATCCAAGTGAAGGAGCTCCAAAGGCCTCTTCGAGTATATGATAGTCGTGGGAGGGTGAGCCTTCTCATGAAGCTTTCCTTCGATACAAGCACTGCAAGCACGATCTTTAGCAAAACTAACATTCGTTAGTCCACGGACATGGTCCCCCTTTAGAAGACTTTGCAAAGATCTCATATTAACATGGGCTAAACGGCGATGCCAAAGCCATCGCACATCAACTTTAGCCGTTAGGCATGTCACTGTCTTAGTGGGTCGCTCTGAAAAGTTAATCACATATAGACCATTCTCGACATGCCCAACAAAGGCTACTTTAAGATTCTTGCTCCACAAGAGGGCCACGGTATCAATATCAAAGAAATTGGCAAAGCCCATGATTGCAAGTTGACGAACGGAAAGTAAATTGTATGCAAGGGACTCAACAAGCATGACCTTCTTGATCGTGAGATCATGAGAGATGACAACCTTGCCAAGTCCCAATACCTTAGAAGATGAGGCATCACCCCACTCGACATTGGTGGGCACAGATGGAATCTTGTGCACGTCCACCACCAAGTCCTTGCTTCCGGTCATATGATTTGTAGCTCCACTATCGAGCAACCATGATCCCCCACTGGAAGCAAACACCTACAAGAGATCAATGCTTGGTTTTAGGTACCCATTTTGTAATGGGTCCTTTGATGTTAGTAACAAGGGTCTTAGGAACCCAAATATACCATTCAATGTACTCATGAGGAGAACCAACAAATTTGGCATAAACATGCCCATCACTAGCACGAAATAACACATAAGAAGGATTAAAGTCCCCGACTTTGTTGGGAAGGGTGGCATTGCCCTTTTTGACACCGCCACCCTTCGCATTGTTCTTCTTCTCCTTGGAAGCACTCTCTCCCTCCTTCACAAAAGTTTGCTTGAGAGGTGGAGGTCGTTTGGTCTTGTTATCCTTCTTCTTGTTCTTGGGCTTGGGTGCGAACCCAATCCCCTCCTTGGCCACAACTTCCTTTTGATTACTCAAAAGGTCATTTAGGTTCTTCTCACCTTGTATGCATGACACAAGGCCTTTCTCAAGTTGCTCCTTCAACTTAACATTCTCCTCAATAAGATGCACATCCTCACAACAAGGGTTAGTAGCATTTGCATTATCAATTAACACCATACGAGGAAATGTGGCTTTCTCCTTGGTTAGCTTCACTTGGAGTTGATCATGAGACTCCTTGAGGGTAGCATGAACACCCTTCAAGACTTTGTGAGCCTTGTCGAGAATGTCAAACTCCTCTTTGAGTTAGCAAGATCAACCCCAAGCTTTGCCTTCTCGGAGTTTAGCACACGAGAAACAACAAGAGCATGATCAAGATCTTTCTTTAATTTAGCATGATCATAGTTGTGAGACTCCTCAAGAGCCAAACGAAGACCACGCTCTTCCTCAAGAGCATTGGAAAGATCCGAAATCTCATCGGCATAGTCACGACTATGCCCCTCCATCTTAGATATGGTATCTTCGTGAGCCTCGATCATGTCATTGGCTTCACCAAGTTGTTCCAAGAGAGCAACAAAGTGCTTCTTGGATTTACCCTTGAGTTTACCCATAAAGGCCTCAAACTCATTCACCTCCATGTTAGTTCCCTCATGTTCATCAATGCTATCCGTTGAAGAAGTATGATTAATGATGGTAGTTTTGATATTGGGGGTTACCTTGTTGGTGGCTTTAGCCATGAGGCACTTGGCGGTGATGCTCTCATTGGGTGAGTCGAAGAGAGACACCCGTGGAGTCGTCGCAATGGCAACGGAGAACATGGAAACCGACTCACCATCTTCATCATCATCATCATCCTCATTGTAATCTTCTTGTACCACCAATGCCTTGGGAGGAGTCTTCTTGGTGAAGTTGCTCTTGTTGGGGAACGACTTGGCCTTGTCCTTTCGGATGAGCTTGCCACCATTGTCTTCCCTCTTCTCATAAGGGCACTCCGCAACAAAGTGGCTTACATTGCCACAATTGAAACAAGTCCTCACTCGTTGCTTGCCCTTTGCGCCACTTGAATTGTTCTTGTTGAAGTTGGGCCTTGAGTTCTTCTTGCTCCAAAATTGCCTTGAAGCAAGGGCCATGTGTTCATGATAGGCATACTTCATATCTTCGAGGTTCCTCTCCTCTTCTTCCTCTTCATCCTCTTCCCTCCATAAAAACCTTGGCCTTTAGAGCAAGGTTCGGTTTCTTTACTCTTTGAGAGCGAAGTACCACATTATCGGCGGTCTTGTCCAAGATGCTCATAGCAACGAACTCATCCAACACATCATTTGAGGAAAAGGTGTGGAAGTCTGGCCTTTGACGAATGACGGAGGGCATGGCTTTGTGGTAGGGCATCATTGCCTTGAGGAATTTGCACTTGATCCAATTGTCATCAATGTCCTTGCTTCCATGATCTCGGAGCGAGACCGCGAGTTTGGTTACCCTCCGATAGAGCTCACGAGGTTCTTCATCTTCTTTCATTGCAAACTCATCGGCTTCATCTTGCACCACTTCATAGTTGGAGCATTGAATGCTTGCGCTTCCCGGTAGAGGGAAACCACTTGGCGCCAAGCATCTTTGGCCAAGGAGTAGGGCCGGAGATGAGGAAGGTCTTCGGGTGGGATAGCTTCTTGAATGATGAAGAGAGCATTCTCATTGAATTGATTATCCACGACTTCTCTAGGAGTGAAGTTGCTTCGGTCATGCGGATAGAAACCTTCTTTAATGATTCTCCAAAGGTTAGTGTTCACATGATTTAAATGATGCTTAAGACGATAGACCCAAGAATCAAATTCTACATTCTTCTCAATCTTAGGGGCCGGGCCGGCATGATTCAAATGAGTGGAAGGGAGAGGTCCACCATAGACAAGTGGAGGTTCCACATGGGCAAAGATGCCGGTGCCACTTTTACCACTAGAAGGAAAGGGCTTTCTCGCTAGTAGCTTCCCCCTTGTCGGAGGTAGCATCTGTCACCTTGTTGGCGAGATCACCCACTTTCAACGGTGCGGTGGAAAGTTTAAGCCCTTCTAAGAATTCATTAAACATGCCTTTGACCTCGGTCGTCATGGAGGTTTTCAATGTGTCCAACGCCACATTGAACTCCTCACGAGAGACCACGGTTCCCCCATCTCCCGTAGAAGATACCGGATTTGCACCGGAGTGCTCCTCCTCAACTTCTACGACATCAACCATACTCTTCGGACGGTAAAGTCCTTAATAAAGAGATGAGGCTCTGATACCAATTGAAAGGATCGATATAGTTGACTAGAGGGGGGTGAATAGGCAACTAACAATTTTTAGATTTTCTTTAACAATTTAAACTTTGCATCAAAGTAGGTTGTCTAAATATGCAACTAAGTGAGCAACCTATATGATGCAACAATGATAAGTACACAAGCAAACAAGAGATATATCACAAATAAGCTTGCACAAGTAAAGGCACGGGATAACCAAGAGTGGAGCCGGTGGAGACGAGGATGTGTTACCGAAGTTCCTTCCCTTTGAAGGGAAGTACGTCTCTGTTGGAGCGGTGTGGAGGCACAATGCTCCTCAAGATGCCACTAGGGCCACCGTATTCTCCTCACGCCCTCACACAATGCGAGATGTCGTGATTCCACTGTTGGTGCCCTTGGAGGTGGCGACCGAACCTTTACAAACAAGGTTGGGGCAATCTCCACAACTTAATTGGAGGCTCCCAACAACACCACGAAGCTTCACCACAATGGACTATGAATCCACGGTGACCTTGACCGTCTAGGGTGCTCAAACACCCAAGAGTAACAAGATCCGCAAGGGATTAGTGGGGGAATCAAATTTCTCTTGGTGGAAGTGTAGATCGGGGCCTTCTCAACCACTCCCGAGCAAATCAACAAGTTTGATTTGGTAGGGAGTGAGATCGGGCGAAAATGGAGCTTGGAGCAACAATGGAGCTTAGGGTTGGAAGAGGTGGTCAACTAGAGGAAGGAGACATCCCTTATAAAGATGTGGACAAAATCCAACCGTTATCCACCTAACCAGCCTGCGACTTATGGTACTACCACCCCTGACCAGCGGTACTACCGTAAGGCCATGCGGTACTTCCGCCCCTGACCAGCAGTACTACCGCAAGGACATGCGACACTACCGTGAGGGACAGCGGTACTACCGCAGTAGTAGGAGGAGCTAGGACAGACCTGTAGCACAAGGGCTGAGGGCGGTACTGCCGCAGGCGCGGTACTACCGCTCCCCCTTGCGGTACTACCGCAAGGAAGGGAACTCCTAGCCTGGGAAGAGAGCGGATGAATAAAAATACAGCTGTGCCGACTTCCGCAGGAAAATAGACGATGCAAAATTCCGACACAGTACTACCATTGAGGAGCGGTACTACGGCCTGGCAGCTGAGCCAGGCCGCGCGCGGTACTACCGAGGAGGTGCGGATGTAAAAATTTACATTCGCCCCTACTACTGTGAAGTAGCGGCACTTGTCCTGGGGGCCACGGTACTACGGCTCCAGAGGAGCGGTACTACTGGGGGCTCCTGCGGTACTACCGCGCCGAAGTACGGTACTACCGCTGGTGCCTGTGGTACTACCGCTCCAGGGAGCAGTACTACCGCAAGCCCAACATCAGCAACCAGGACAAAGCAAAGAGGATAAACGGAGGATGCTCCAATGCGTATGGGAAAGGTGGAGACAAGGAAGCAAACGTGTACGTGATGATTCCACCCGAACCTTTCCGACGCGGACCCCCTCTTAATAGTACGGCTTTCCTACGACTCAAATCCACCAAAAAGAAAGGTAGAAAAACACCGTCTTCAATAGTCTTCGAGGGGCACCAAACCGTCTTGTGCCTAGCGATGAAACGTCTGGGAAACTCAAGGCACACGATTAGTCCGCAAAAGCATTGTCATCAATCACCAAAACACCTTAGGGATAAATATGCCCTTACAATTGTGCTCCCCAAAGTTTTTAGGGTATATGGGTATATATGGGAGGAAGACGTACGTCGGTGGATGTTGTCTACTACACAACCTTCTTCTTGTAGACGTTGTTGGGCCTCCAAGTGCAGAGGTTTGTAGGACAGTAGCAAATTTCCCTCAAGTGGATGACCTAAGGTTTATCAATCCGTAGGAGGCGTAGGATGAAGATGGTCTCTCTCAAGCAACCCTGCAACCAAATAACAAAGAGTCTCTTGTGTCCCCAACACACCCAATACAATGGTAAATTGTATAGGTGCACTAGTTCGGCAAAGAGATGGTGATACAAGTGGTATATGGATGGTAGATAATAGTTTTTGTAATCTGAAAATATAAAAACAGCAAGGTAACTAATGATATAAGTGATCTCAAACGGTATTGCAATGCGTTGAAACAAGCCCTAGGGTTCATACTTTCACTAGTGCAAGTCCTCTCGACAATAATAACATAATTGGATCACATAACTATCCCTCAACATGCAACAAAGAGTCACTCCAAAGTCACTAATAGCGGAGAACAAACGAAGAGATTATGGTAGGGTACGAAACCACCTCAAAGTTATTCTTTCCAATCAATCCATCGGGCTATTCCTATAAGTGTCACAAACAGCCCTAGAGTTCGTACTAGAATAACACCTTAATTGAGACACAAATCACCCAAAACCCTAATGTCACCTAGATACTCCAATGTCACCTCAAGTATCCGTGGGTACAATTATACGATATGCATCACACAATCTCAGATTCATCTATTCAACCAACACATAGAACCTCAAAGAGTGCCCCAAAGTTTCTAGTGGAGAGCCAAGACGAAAACGTGTGCCAACCCCTATGCATAAGTTCATGGGCAGAACCCGCAAGTTGGTCACCAAAACATACATCAAGTGAATCACGTGATATCCCATTGTCACCACAGATACGCACGACAAGACATACATCAAATGTTCTCAAATCATTAAAGACTCAATGTGATAAGATAACTTCAAAGGGAAAACTCAATCCATTACAAGAGAGTAGAGGGGGAGGAGAAACATAAGATCCAACTATAATAGCAAAGCTCGCGATACATCAAGATCGTGCCAAATCAAGAACACGAGAGAGAGAGAGAGAGAGAGAGAGAGAGAGATCAAACACATAGCTACTGGTACATACCCTCAGCCCCGAGGGAGAACTAATCCCTCCTCGTCATGGAGAGCACCGGCATGATGAAGATGGCCATCGGAGAGGGATTGCCCCCTCTGGCAGGATGTCGGAACGGGTCTAGATTGGTTTTCGGTGGCTACGGAGGCTTCTGCGGCGAAACTCCCGATGTCTTGTGCTCCCTGATAGTTTTAGGGTATATGGATATATATAGGCGGACGAAATACATCAGGGGAGCCACGAGGGCCCCACGAGGGTGGAGGGCGCGCCCCCCTGCCTCGTGCCTTCCTCGTTGCTTCCCTTACGTACACTCCGAGTCTTCTGGGTTGCTTCCATTCCAAAAATAAGTTCCGTGAAGTTTCAGGTCAATTGGACTCCGTTTGATTTTCCTTTTCTGCGATACTCTAAAACAAGAAAAAATAGAAACTGGCACTGGGCTCTAGGTTAATAGGTTAGTCCCAAAAATCATATAAAATAGCATATTAATGCATATAAAACATCCAAGGTTGATAATATAATAGCATGGAATAATCAAAAATTATAGGTACGTTGGAGACGTATCGGTATCCCCAAGCTTAATTACTGCTCGGCCTCGAGTAGGTAAATGATAAAAATAGAATTTTTGATGTGGAATGCTACCTAAAATATTTATCCATGTAGTTTCTTTATTGTGGCAAGAATATTCAGATCCATAAGATTCAAGACAAAAGTTTAATATTGACATCAAAATAATAATACCTCAAGCATACTAACAAAGCAATTATGTCTTTTTCTCAAAATAACATGGCCAAAGAAAGCTATCCCTACAAAATCATGTAGTCTGGCTATGCTCTATCTTCAGCACAAAAAATATTTAAATCATGCACAACCCCGATGACAAGTCAAGCAATTGTTTCATACTTTTGATGTTCTCAAACTTTTTCAATCTTCACGCAATACATGAGCATGAGCCATGGACATAGCACTATAGGTGGAATAGAATGGTGGTTGTGGAAAAGACAAAAAGGAGAAGATAGTCTCACATCAACTAGGCGTGTCAATGGGCTATGGAGATTCCCATCAATAGATATCAGTGTGAGTGAGTAGGGATTGCCATGCAACGAATGCACTAGAGCTATAAGTATTGAAAGCTCAACAAAAGAAACTAGTGGGTGTGCATCCAACTTGCTTGCTCATGAAGACCTAGGGCATTTTGAGGAAGCCCATCATTGGAATATACAAGCCAAGTTCTATAATGAAAGATTCCCACTAGTATATGAAAGTGACAACATAGGAGACTCTCTATCATGAAGATCATGGTGCTACTTTGAAGCACATGTGTGGTAAAAGGATAGTAGCATTGTCCCTTCTCTCTTTTTCTCTCATTTTTTTATTTTTTTATTTGGGCCTTTCCCTCTTTTTTATGGCCTATTTTTTATATCTTTTTTTATTTGGGCTTCTTTGGCCTCTTTTATTTATTTATTATTATTATTATTTTTGTCTGGAGTCTCATCCCGACTTGTGGGGCAATCATAGTCTCCATCATCCTTTCCTCACTAGAACAATGCTCTAATAATGATGATCATCACACTTTTATTTACTTACAACTCAAGAATTACAACTCAATACTTAGAACAAAATATGACTCTATGTGAATACCTCCGGCGGTGTACCGGGATGTGCAATGACTCAAGAGTGACATGTATGGAAGAATTATCAACGGTGGCTTTGCAACAAATACGATGTCAACTACATGATCATGCATAGCAATATGACAATGATGGAGCGTGTCATAATAAACGGAACGGTGGAGAGTTGCATGGCAATATATCTCGGAATGGCTATGGAAATGCCATAATAGGTAGGTATGGTGGCTGTTTTGAGGAAGGTAACTGGTGGGTTTATAGTACCGACGAAAGTTGCGCGATACTAGAGAGGCTAGCAATGGTGGAAGGGTGAGAGTGCGTATAATCCATGGACTCAACATTAGTCATAAAGAACTCACATACTTATTGCAAAAATCTATTAGTTATCAAAACGGAGTATTACGCGCATGCTCCTAGGGGGATAGATTGGTAGCAAAGGACCATCGCTCGTCCCCGACCGCCACACATAAGGAAGACAATCAATAAATAAATCATGCTCCGACTTCATCACATAACTGTTCACCATACGTGCATGCTACGGGAACCACAAACTTTAACACAAGTATCTCTCAAATTTACAACTACTCAACTAGCATGACTCTAATATTACCATCCTCATATCTCAAAACAATCATCAAGTATCAAACGTCTCATAGTATTCAATGCACTCTATATGAAAGTTTTTATTATATCCCACTTGGATGCCCATCATATTAGGACTAACTTCATAACCAAAGCAAACTACCATGATGTTCTAAAGACTCTCAAAATAATATAAGTGAAGCATGAGATTTCATCTATTTCTTCAAAATAAAACCACCGCAGTGCTCTAAAAAGATATAAGTGAAGCACTAGAGCAACGGCAAACTACTCCGAAAGATATAAGTGAAGATCAATGAGTAGTCAAATAATTATGCAACTATATGAAGACTCTCTGACATTTAATAATTTCAGATCTTGGTATTTTATTCAAACATCAATCAAAACAAAAGTAAATAAACTGACGCTCCAAGCAAAACACATATCATGTGGTAAATAAAAATATAGCTCCAAGTGAAGTTACCGATGAACGAAGACGAAAGAGGGGATGCCTTCCGGGGCATCAACAAGCTTAGGCTTTTGGTTATCCTTGAATATTACCTTGGGGTGCCTTGGGAATCCCCAAGCTTAGGCTCTTGCCACTCCTTATTCCATAGTCCATCGAATCTTTACCCAAAACTTGAAAACTTCACAACACAAAACTTAACAGAAAACTCGTGAGCTCCGTTAGCGAAAGAAAACAAAACACCACTTCAAGGTACTGTAATAAACTCATTCTATATTTATATTGGTGTTAAACCTACTATATTACAACTTATCTATGGTTTATAAACTCTTTTACTAGCCATAGATTCGTCAAAATAAGTAAACAACACATGAAAAACAGAATCTGTCAAAAACAGAACAGTCTGTAGTAATCTGTAACTAACGCAAACTTCTGGAACCTCAAAAATTATAAAATAAATTGCTGGACGTGAGTAATTTATCTATTAATCATCTTCAAAAAGAATTAACTAAATATCACTCTCCAATAAAACATTCCAGCAATTCTCGTGAGCGCTAAAGTTTCTGTTTTTACAGCAAGATCAACAAGACTTTCCCCAAGTCTTCCCAAAGGTTCTATTTGGCACAAACACTAATTAAAAGCATAAAACCACATATAGACAGAGTCTAGATGAATTATTTATTACTAAACAGGAGCAAAAAGCAAGGAACAAAAATAAAGTTGGGTTGCCTCCCAACAAGCGCTATCGTTTAACGCCCCTAGCTAGGCATGATGATTTCAATGATGCTCACATAAAAGATAAGAATTGTAACATAAAGAGAGCATCATGATGAATATGACTAGCACATTTAAGTCTAACCCTCTTCCTATGCATAGGGATTTTGTGAGCAAACAACTTATGGGAACAAGAATCAACTTGCATAGGAAGGTAAAACAAGCATAACTTCAAAACTTTAAGCACATAGAGAGGAAACTTGATATTATTGCAATTCCCACAAGCATATATTCCTCCCTCATAATAATTTTTAGTAGAATCATGAATGAATTCAACAATATAACCAGCACCTAAAGCATTCTTTTCATGATCTACAAGCATAAATTTTTTATTACTCTCCACGTAAGCAAATTTCTTCTCATGAATAGTAGTGGGAGCAAACTCAATAAAACAACTATCATGGGATTGAAAATTGAAATCAAGATGACAAGTTTCATTGTTATCATTATTCTTTAAAGCATACGTGTCATCACAATAATCATCATAGATAGGAGGCATTCTTTCATCATAATAAATTTGCTCATCAAAACTTAGGGGACAAAAAGCATCATCTTCATTAAACGTAGCTTCCCCAAGCTTGTGGCTTTGCATATCGTTAGCATCATAGATATTCAAGGACTTCATACTAACAACATTGCAATCATGCTCATCATTCAAATATTTAGTGCCAAACATTCTAGTGCATTCTTCTTCTAACACTTTGGCACAATTTTCCTTTCCATCATACTCTCGAAAGATATTAAAAAGATGAAGCATATGAGGCAAACTTAATTCCATTTTTTTGTATTTTTCTTTTATAAACTAAACTAGTGATAAAACAAGAAACTAAAAGACTCGATTGCAAGATCTAAATATATACCTTCAAGCACTCACCTCCCCGGCAACGACGCCAGAAAAGAGCCTGATGTCTACTACACAACCTTCTTCTTGTAGACGTTGTTGGGCCTCCAAGTGCAGAGGTTTGTAGGACAGTAGCAAATTTCCCTCAAGTGGATGACCTAAGGGTTATCAATCCGTAGGAGGCGTAGGATGAAGATGGTCTCTCTCAAGCAACCCTGCAACCAAATAACAAAGAGTCTCTTGTGTCCCCAACACACCCAATACAATGGTAAATTGTATAGGTGCACTAGTTCGGCGAAGAGATGGTGATACAAGTGGTATATCACTACAAAAAAATACACTTCCGTTATGATACGTGTTTGTCACAGTATGTTGCTTTTTTTGTCATGCATGTACATCCATGACAAATTTATGACAGAATCAAGATAGTCATACATGTGCTGTCGTAGAAGTGTTCCATGACATTACCAAAATTATCATCACGGAAGTGTCCACTTCCATGATGATAAATCGCGCGTCACAGAAGTGCTTTCGTCAAGGGTGACGAACACGTGGCATCCACCATAACGGAACGCCGTTAAGCTATCGGGTTGGGTTTTGGATCCGATAACCCGTTAACAGCCCCGACCAATGGGGATTTTCCACGTGTAAAATCATCATTGGCTAGAGGAAACATGTGTCGGCTCATCGTCGGGACAGATGTCATCCACTCACTAGACAGAAGGCGCCTATGATACGTCGACCCGTGGCACGGCCCAACAAGTTTAAATGGGCCGGCCTAACTAGAGGCCCACAAGATTTTGCGGACCATAATGGGCCGGCCCAGCTAAAGGCCCACGAAATTTTGCGGACCATAATGGGCTGGCCCAGCTAAAGGCCCACAAGATTTTGCGGGCCATAATGGGCCGGCCTAGGTAAAGGCCCACAAGATTTTTTGTGCCATAATGGGCCGGCCCAGGTAAAGGCCCACAAGATTCTTGCGGGTCATAATGGGCCAGCCCAGCTAAAGGCCCATGAGATTTCGCCGACATTAATGGGTCGGCCTAGCTATAGGCCCACAAGATTTTGAGGACCCTAGTAGGTCGGCCCATTAACTGGCTGCCATGTTTTGGGCCAAATGCCGGCCCATATTTGATCCGGTCCATTAATGGCTTGCCACGCTACGGGCCTAATAGTGGCCCATATGAGATCCGTCCCATTAAAAGCCTACCACATTCTGGGCCAAATTACGACCCAGATCAGGTTCGGCCCTTTAAGAGGCTTTAGGCTCAATTATGGCCCATATCACATTCGGCCCGTCAACTAGACACTATGCTTTTGGGCCCACTTGCTAAAGGCCCACTTAGTAATTCGGCCTAATATTAGTTTTGGCCTGTTAAGGGCCCGTTTAACATTTCGGCCCTATATTAATTTCGGCCTGTTAAAAGCCTGTCATATAGTTGGGCCTAACTACGGCCCGGTTTGCATCCGGCCTGCTCGCAGCAGATATCTGATTGGGCCAAACAAGGACCCAGACAATTTTGGCCTGTTAAAAGCCCGTGATTTGATTCGCACAATCATGGGTCGGGGTTCATTTCGGGTTGCTGCCGGCCCGTGAGCTGATCGGCACATTTCAGGCCCAACCTACATCGTGATTGCATCACGGCCCGATTATGTACCGTAATTTTACGGTTTGGCCCGTTTACTATGAAGACAGTATATATACAGTAAAATAACTGCAGCATCATGAATAAGAAAAAACCTATACTATACAATAAAGAAATTACGGCATATTATATCCACTGGGCATCAAAGTTCGCCACTATGATAATAAAGCACAAGCAGACAGCAAATTACATACACTGGGCATCAAAGATCGCCACCAGTGCAAATAAACACGCCGACAAAATAATATACAAAACCGACAACACTTCAATAGAGTTCAAGAAAGGTTAGCCCTACTGGGGAGCTGCAGCGCAAGCAGCTGAGCAAGATGATGAGACTGCGCTTGTTCAACACTTATATCTTCCTCACTCTAAAAGATAAACAAGCAGACAAATGACAGGTTTTGCACATAAAAGTATCAGTGCTGACAATTCATCACATTTCTTACTGACGAATAAAGTGACACAGTTTAAATTTGCATTAACACAATATGGTATTGTTCAGGTCAAGACATGGCAGGAAATGACATTGTGAAGGAGTTGGCAGCTTCACGACACCACTGGATTACAGACCAAGAACTCATAAGTATCAATGGTTAGTGTGCTGTCAATTTATACCATTTCAGATTGGCAAATAAAGAGACGGTTTAAATAATAGTAGAATGATATGACATTTTTCATAGTTAAGACATTGCAGAATATGACATTGTGCTGTAGTGGGTAGGTTCACCACACCACTGGATTACAGATGAAGAATAGAAGCATACATGCACTGCAAAAGAAGATCACTTGCTCTGTATAGTTTAATTTACATGGTATGAAGAAGGAACTTGGTTGTACAACTGAAAACTTAAATTGAGAAAGGACGAACTTTTGTTTATGAACTACATATAATAAACTTTAAACAAGCAATTTGATGCAAACACCAAAAATAAATAGCTGTCGCAGTCATGCCTAACCAAATATATACAACAACGTTTGAAGGCTTGAGATGGACAAACTTACATTATTGGTGAAGACAGGCTCTATAAAGGCCTTGTCCATGATGATGGGGGGGGGGGGCAATTCAAGAAGTTTACCATAGAATCTTCTTCAAAATCATTGCCTTTATTCTACATTTTGTTAAGAGTAAATATAGATGTGATAATATACGAAAAAATGGAGAATATTTAAGATAAGATGAAGAGTGATGCTACATAACCAAGTAGCTATAAATGTAAGTGCAGCGATACAGGCAAAAGGTATAGCCAAGAGCAATGCACGGCTAAACTTCTTCAGTACCAACCTTATGGTAAGAGTAAATATAGATCTGATGTGTAGAAAATGGAGGGCAAAGGAAAATAAGCTGTAGAGTGATGGTACATGAACAACTACCTATCATCATAAGTACACTGATAAAGGACAACATGTACTTACAAGAACAATGCAGAGCTAAAAAAAACATTGGCATTGGATATATTCTACACTAATGTAACCATTCATACAGATCAGATAATTTGGAGTGAACAATTGATAAGCAAGCTATCATGCATACTGCTGTCACATAATGAACCAGGTATGTATGCAAGTACAGTGATACAGGACAACAGTTACTAACAAGAGCAAAGCAGCGGGCAGCATATTTGAGTTATCATGTCGTTCTTGTCAAACCGGAATTCTTCTTCGAGCAGATTTCCTGCAAAAAAAAGATCCGTAAGGCACCTGCGGAAAAGTAGAAGTTCAAATTGTCATGTGATTTCATAGACAGTACCTCATCCTGGGAACGATACCAGTGCATAACAAGGTTTTTCCATTCAATGTCTTCTAAATTTAGCACAGGGGACTTCACCAGAAATTCGTTTATAGACTTGCCATCAAAGTGTGATTTCCTCAGGTAACACCGATACTGCTGCAATGCTTCCTTGAAAAGCACAAGCAAGCTTTGCTCGTCATGATTATCCAGATTGACCCTCGCCTAGTTACAACAATGTAATGTAAATCATTAATGTGTTCGATCAGCAGAAAACAGGAAAATAATAGCCATGAATAATAGCACTTACACGTAAGTTGGACAGGAAGATGTGAAAATGGTGTTTTTCTTCACAATAATCTTCCCATGATGGGAATATATGCACGTAGTCCCTAACAACATTGAAAGCATTATCTTTTAAACTGGGAATAAATGGAATGGGGTTCCAATCTGCAGGAATTGGCCGTCTCTGCAGTTGGGATAGGTCTTCGGCCGGTGGACTTGCTGTACTTTTTATTGGAGTGGGATTTTTATGTGCTACAGCTGGTGCTATGGCAAATGAAATCGGTATACCTTTTGCTGGAGTGCAGGTCCTGTGTGGTGGGGCTAGTGGTGTGGCTTGTGAAGTATGGGTATAGTCTGCTGGAGTCGGTCCTATGTTTTGTGTCACTGGTTGTACAGCCAATATAAGTGGGGTGCTGTCTGATTTCTTCGGCACCACCACGTTTTTCAAGGACTTTGCTGGTGCTCCTTCAGGTTCGGCAATCACCCTCTTCCTTTTTGATGTCTGATGCATAAGAACAACATTTGAGTGGGAAAACATGGTATGATGACAGATGGAATATGTATTGATAATGGATGGGCATGGCATTTCGACATATATGATGAGTAAACTAAGCAGATGGCGATGCAACAAAGTAGAAGAAATGCAAGACAACATATGCAAGATACCTGCAATCAATAAAACATTGCCAAATTAGAAAAGGCAATTTGATGGGTGAACAGGACAGGCCATCTACCTTTGACTCCTCGAGGTTAGAATAGTCATTAGGATGATATTCTGAACAAGAATCAACAGGTGGGGAGCGTATGAGTTTCATTGCATCCATAATGGCACTCAATGCCTTGGTGCCAATTTTGTAAGTCATTGCAGTGTTTAGCTTCAATAGTGGACTGCTGCTAGTGCGACACAAAGCAGCTACACAGATCATAGTGTAGATATAACGGGAAAACCTTAAGCATCAGAGTAAAATCAGCAAAGTGGAACTTGCTGGAATATATGTGCTAGTATTGCCGGTACGGCTAGAAAGGCTTTGGATACCAGCTCTCTTCAAGTGAAGGTGCGGTATTGTTAATACCAATGTAACTCTCAATGGTGACACAGCTCCCCGCATTTCCTTGCTATTCTTATAGGATTCAAGTGGGCAGGCCACTACAAATCATATTCCTATGTTTACAAGATCCTACGAATCAAAGAGGCTCAAAGTGTCCATCACAACCGACCGCATAGACCTCTACACTGCAAATGTCCCTGCTCATCTTCAGTACAAGGAACATACTGTACTACTATCATACTCCCTCCGTTCGAAAATATAAGTCTTGGTAGAGATTTTCACTATGGATCACATACAGATGTATCCAGGTACATTTTAGAGTGTAGATTCACTCATTTTGCTCCATATGTAGTCCATGGTGGAATCTATACAAAGACTTGTATTTAGGAACGGAGAGAGTACATATTAAAGAAGAACGGAAGAGAAACATGGTAAAGAAGAGCACGCAGATTTTGGATAATAAAATGTTGGTTGCGCAGAGCCCACACATGATGAACCAGAGCGCATTAAGAATGCAACTCCTAGCTGTCTCTCGACCATTTCAGGCGGTTGGATGAAGATCCTACGTCTCCTAACCCTTCTTCTTCCTCGTCTTTGATTCTTCCCATACAGAACACCGCGTGGGCCGCCGGCCGGACCACCGGCCCCCACCGCCTGTGTTCCTCCGCCACCCCCACCCCCACCCCCACCCCAATCCCCACCCGCGTCGAGTTTTCTTCGTTCGGCGAGGCCCCACAACCACCCGAGCCCCTTTGATCGCACCAGCGAACTCCGGCGAGCTCTGAAAAATCAACTGACCCAATTTTGAAATTTAGTCTACTGTGATTTAACTAGTGTGGAATATAATAGGGGAAAACCATAAGCATTGCGAGTATGGTGTTGAGCATGCCATGGCGGATCTGAAGGTGCAAACCGGACAAAGGCAACTTCGCAACCAAGACAAGAAATCAGAGTAAAGCAGTGGCGATCTATTTTCTTGCTGCGATAAATAAGTTGAGCAGATATGAAAGAGTACCGCCTCTGGTGCAGCGCCGTGTAGGCATCTGCTGAGAATTTGACAGTGTTGCGGTAGCGATGGCTATTGGCGGCATTGAAGCAGATCTAGGAGGGTAGACGGTGGCGGCGGGGCGCGGTGGACGAGACGGTCGTAGGAGCGGCGCCGGGAAGGTGGACGACGGCGGGGATGAAGCGAGAGGACGGGATGCAAGGATCCCGGACCGAAGCCGTGGCTGAGAGAGGTCGATCTCTTGTAATGGACGGTGAAATCGGGGTATCAGCTCCGGCATGGTGGAGGAGGACGGCGGTGGATGGGGTGGCGGACAGCGGCGGACGGAGGAGGGTGGGGTGGAGAGGGTGTTTTGGCGCCCACGGAGTACGAATGGGGAAAAGGGGGGTAGAGAGGAAGGGGGGAACCATGTATTCAGGGCGCGCTTGTCTCAAATGCGAGGAAATTTACAAAGTTAGCCCCTGTTTCAAATTTCTAATACATCACAGCAACACTACTCGGTCGGGGATAGGACGGTAATCTCGCATACACCGAATATTTGCCAACGAGAGTTTGTTTTTGGCGCCCACCGTGTATGAATATGAATCGGGGAGGGAGTCGATTTCGGCCGAGGACACACTATGTTTTGGCGCCCACCGTGTATGAATCCAGGTGAGAGGCGGTTACATCACGTTTGGGTGAAATTACAAACCTACCCCTATCGAAACCTATAGAAATCTAGCATATAGGCTTTGCGTGGCAGGGATAGGCAGCAGTGATTTCCATCTCGCAGATTGTGGTTCCGGGCGGTTACTGTGACTTTCCCCGCTTCGTTCAAATTTTGCAGAGTGCACATTTACCGTGCCAACTCAATTCGAATCCCGTTTGTATTCTATTTTTTTCGGGCGGGATCCATTTTCAATTGGAATTACATTCTATATACATCATTTTTTATATATACTTTCAAAAGCACAACACCATTTATATATAAATATGGTTTACAAATGGCATGATCTCGGATTCATAAGGTTGTATCCATCAATTTGAATTTTCAAATATTTGAAACCACTTTATGTTGAAATCCAATGTATGCATTCCTCGCTAACTGTCTCCAATTAATGTGTGTTTCATGCGGTTTTTTTTACTTCTCAAACATGTATAATGTGTTTGACACACGCAACATATAGTGTAATCCCGTTTAGACATTAATTGCATATAAACCATGCATTGTTTGTAATTGAAGAATCTATGGATCACCAATATTGATAAACTATATAACATTACACGTGTGCCCAAATTCAAATGAATATGCATGTTTGATACACCAATTTGTGTATCGATGTCGTGATCTCCAGTTTAAATATTTGAATCCCCTTTAATCCAGATATTCGTCTCATATAGCTATCACTCATGCTTATATAGGACTATCTCTCTGGACCTATACGCGTTCATCATCTCTCAGGTATCTCTCGTGCTACCTGTATGTCGACAATGATCTTTTATCTTCGTAACACAATGACGGTACTCTCTCCCTCGACCTTCATCACTCTATCTCTCTCTAAGTATATCTCGCTCCCTGTTATGTGTCTCTAACTATGATTCTCCATGTGGAATCTCTTTCTCTCACACAAACACAAAACTTTGTCTCCCGGGGTCTCATTTCTCTCTACTATTCCCATGTGTGCCACTCGCACACCCCTCATACAGAGATGTCTTTCGCTCCTTAGATATGAGAACCTACGACTCTTCCTCATCAACATCTCTTTCTCACACACAAACACAAACTCTGTCTCCCAGGGTCTCATATTTCTCCATTGTTCTCTTGTATGTCGCTCACACACACCCTCTCTCCCTAGAGATATCTTGCGTTCCCTCGTATGTCTATCTAGCTATCACTCTCGTTGTGAAATATCTTTCTCTCTCGCAGACACAAAACTCCGTCTCTCTAGATCTCATTTCTCTCTGATATCTATTTGTATGTGACTCACATGCACCCTCTCTCTATCTCTCTCACACCCACATACATAACCCAGCCTTCTGATCCACTCGACTCCTATCTCTAACGCACACTAGATAGCATCTTTATCTTTCTAGTTATCTTTTTCTCCATCAACCTTCTTTCTCACCCTCACTCTTGATTCCTATCACGCACACTACATATGTTTCTCTCTACATGCAGTCAAGTGCCCTCTCACACACATATATAACTTCACCCTTTGAACCACCCGACGGTCATCTCCAACACCCAAACTAGCGGATGTCCCTCTAGCTAGCATCTCCATCTCTGTATCTATCTATAGTTTCTCCGTCAACATTTCTTTCTCGCTAGAGTCTTGCTTCCTATCACCCACACTATATATGTCTCTCCATACATATGCATTTATAGGTTGGTCTCTTTTGCACAATCGTTGCGCCTCACTCCCTCTGCTCACCATAGATGCATGCTCCAGCCCACGCCACTATCTCTTAAAGACAAAAACACATGCTCAATTGTCAGGACTTCTTCCATGCATTCTCACATGCATGCATATTGTCGTAACGATCCGTCTCTCCCATGTCGTTGATCTTATGACTTATGTCTTGTTTCTTTTATCTCGATCATGCACGCGCGCGCACACACACATCCCACGTATACATGTATACCTCTCACACATGCATGTTCAAGGTCTCTATGTCTCCATACGTAGTTAATTACCCTCAATCCTAACGCCACATCGAATCGTTCTCCTCTTTTGTGCACATAACTTCCGCCTGGATGGGTAAAACACAAACTCACACTTAACAATCTCCTTCTACCTACCCCCCCCCCCGCCTCTCACTCTTCCCCTATATCCCCGAAACCAATAAGACCATCCCTTAGTTTAATTCCCGCCTACATGCACCATCGATATATAGTAGTCTTCCTCGGTGTCTCTCGAACAAACACGTTCTCTCAAACTCGACTCCTCTCACGCGCACACACCTTCTCTCCCCTCTCTATGGGCATTTTCTCTCTCGCACCCCATCGTTGGTGGCCTCTGCCATACACATCACCTCTCTATGATGAAAGCCATGCACACTTAAATTATATCCGACACAGAGGACCCCGTGACACACACACACATGCACACACCCCCCAACACACACACACTAAGACTCCATCTCTCTCTCACACACACACAAACACACACACACACAAGCACGCACGCCCCCCCCCCCCCACACACACACTAAGACTACATCTCTCTCCCTCTCTCTCACACACACAAACTAAGACTCCATCTCTCTCTCTCTCTCTCACACACACACACTAAGACTTCATCTCACACACACATGCTCTAGGCGGAGCATTTGTTCCTACCACCCTTCATCCAACCTTACCCGTATGATAAACAATCACCTTTATTTACTTGCATAACATGGACAAATTCCACTTTACTTTAGTAGTCAGCAAACTTATCATCTATACCCTTATAAAGAAACGAGTTGGTGGTGATGGTGTGCCTGCCATCTTGTAATACAGACCGTATGATCTATATCTGAGGATAGAAAGCAAACTATGATAATTTTACAAAAGATACCGGCACCTCTCTCCACATCATTATCTCTCGCAACCTCATTGCTCAGCAATTAAAAAGGAATAAGTCTGTGGAACAACCTAGCATGCATGGTGGCCGCTGCCGCCTGTCGGCGCCGTCCATCCCCATGCATCCACCCATTCCGACCACCAGTCACCACCACGCTCCACTCCTCCTCACCTTATCTCTCATCTTTCATTTTTTTCGATGACATTCTCAAGATACCAGTTTTCCGATAAAATTCTTGAGATATCACTAGTTTTTACACATGGGATTACTCCTGCATGGGTCAATCACAACAGGTGTTCTGTAAAAAAAATGCATATTGATGTTCCGTGTAATGCACGAGAATCTTGCTTGTAATTATATAATGCAAATCATGAGCAGGAAGTGACATTTTTTTGACACAACCACATTAACATGGCCACGTAAATCACTAGCTAAAGTAAATACCATTATACTTATATCCCGATGCAAAAGGTTGAGTACATGTCCGAAGAGTAGAGTCATGCACACGCACTCTGTCTCTCAGAATCTCTCTCACACACACACCAGTTACGTGACGCCCACTTAAGCAGACACGTATGTTACAATTTGTGCACCCGCGGGTACACGTGATGCTACGCATTTATTTAAGCCGGAAGGCGAACCTAAACAGTAGCTGCATTCATTCCCCTCCCGCCACCTCTTCTCTGGTCGCCGTCGCCCGGTAGCCATGGGTCGGCCGAAGGTAACAACATACGCCATACTCCCGCCGGAGCGGCGCTTTAATATGGAAATTTTAGTGGTCATGCATGCATCTTTTTGTGCTAGCAGTCGCTTCCCGCGGACGTGCGCGGGCGGTGGAAGAGGAAGGAGAAGGGAAGCGGGCTGTGGAGTAACGTTTTTACCCCAATTTCTTAGGAAACTGAGTGCAATAATTGAGTAGTTTTGCAAACTACCAGTACTACACCTGAAACGGTTCAAAACCTATACTCCCTTGCCAACGCGCGCTTCCCGCGTGAAACGGTCAGCGTCCCCCTGGAGCGTCAATGCCACATTAATGCCCGGCCAGAGCGGAGGCGACCTCTCATTGGCGCCGGCTTTGAAGTGGCGCGACGGCCGAGAGAGCGCCGCTTCCCGGTGCATGCGGCTGCTCCGCGTCGAGACTGGCCATAGGCCCTGTTTGGATCCATGGGCTAGAGTTAGTTTGAGCTAGTTGGGGCTCAAATGGCCCTAAACTATCCAAGCATGAGGGTTTAAATTGGAGCAAGTTGCACCGAACCCACCAAAAAAACTATCCCGCCCAAGAGGTGCTAACTGGAGATATTTCTCATTGGGACCACTAAAAAATCACTTTTCTCTCTCCATGAAGTGCATTTATTGTCAATCTAACCATTTCACTCAAACACCTATTTGGCTACAGTTAGTTCAGGGTTAGTCATGAGCTAGTCTAACCTCTAGCTAAGTTAGAGTATCAAACAGCAGCAGTATAGGACATGCAAGTTGCTCAAAGCATACAGGCAAATTCGTGCGTGAAAGGATTTTTTTATTTTTGAAAACGGAACGTGAAAGGAATTTTTTTTAGAATGTTCTTGGCATGTCGCTAACATGTGATAGTTAACCGACCTCAATAGACGGCAGAAATGCCAGCCCACCGCACTTTGATAGAGACGAGGAGGGAGAAGCGATATAGGCTGCTAGATTACTAGAGATAGGTGTCGCACGGAAGCCAAGAAATATGGTGAGAGCGTGGGTTAGCCATGTACTAGTATGATACTACACTGGGCTGCCGTGTTTCGTACTCTTCCAGTCCACTGTGGAGATGATTGGTTAATTTTATATCACTGAATAATATTAAATATTATGAGTGCAGACGCTCCACCACGAGGTTCCTTGCTCCTTCTCGGTCGTCCGGAATCTATGTTCTTCCACTCTATTTTTTTAAGTGAGCTTTATTCATCCTTTTGCCAACACGCGAGACATCTAGCATCAAGGTGCATGTGTTATGCAAGGATAGTTCCATCTATATGAAGAACACGTGGGACTGGAACTACGGGACGAACATGTACCCAGGAGTGGACGTACGAACCTGAGTAATGTAGCGCAGTAAGTGAAGTAGAAAGGCACAAATGTTATGAACATGCATGGCATATAGCGTGTGTTTGGTTGCGTTCTCGTCTCAACATAGTTGTTCCCTCTTCATGCATGCTCAACTCAACACCCCTCTTCATGCATGCTTCTAGTGTATTTGTGCTAAACTAGTGTGGACTCATGCACCCTCCATACACTCTACCAAACACCCAAAAGTAGGTCGAGAAGGGAACTCTTCGGCGGCATTTGTCTCTTACTACGTACTACCACTAAATGTTGTACGTGCAATGCACGGTGATGTTATGGAGTACGTGCCTAAGTACTCTACTACTACTATATTAGTTGGAGGCACATATTAACTTTTATATTTGTTTACGTGTATGCCCCGAGACCTTCTAACTAGACGTGTCTTTGTCTCCAGGTCGCACTTTGTATCGTTCATACCACTAAGTACTACTACGTGTGGTCTCCGACCCAGAAGTGGAAGAAGTGGAGACGCTCTACCACGCTGTATTTTTACGCTGGGCTCTACCACGCTGTTCATGTCCCACTCCTTTCACTGACGTGTGGGACATCCAGCACGTGCCGTGTTTGGCACCCTTCATCGTAAGAGTTGAAATGCTAGCATTCATCAGAAATAAAAAATAATTATAAATCGGCAGTGATACTATTTTTTTTGCGAACCAATCAGCAGTGATACTATACCACGCGGTTTCCTTGCTCCTCGATATCGGAAAGAATACTTCTGTTCACCAACATGTGGGACGTCGACCATCCTGGTCCACTTGCCATGCACGCAGAACTCCAAGGGAGTCACCCAGGTTGTCGCGCCGCAGTAACAATGACTAATGAGCCGTCAAATCACAGGCCCACTTCCCACTTTGAAGTTGCTTGGACGAAGGAACCATCATGACTTCGTTGAATTCCGCTTCTTGAAGAAAACTACTGTACCAGCAGTACTGCTAGCGAGGCCTCCTTTCGTTCATAGGATAGGAATATGAAAATCATAGGAAGTGAGATGACATGCATCTCAATTCCTATAGAGAAAGAGATGCCATTTGATGCTTAGGATAGGAATATTTCCATTTAGTCTAGGCCAATGTACTGGTAATTTGCTCTAAAAACTACAGTAGTAACTAGTAGTACTGGTACATGCTCGTACTCAGACACACACACACACACTAACTACTAGTACTACTACTTCTCACATGTTGGCGACACCCCACCGTGCTTGGATCTCCGCCGACCTCTCCGCAGCAGCGCGTGCGTCCTTTTCTTTCTTGCGGCGGCGGGCCTCTTTTTTCTTGAGTGCTTTCTGACTTTTCCGCTCCCTCTGTGCGGCTTTGGCCGCCTCTTGCTCTACCGCCCATTCGGCCTTGGCATCTTCAAATTCCTCCCACATAGTTGTGAGGTCACGAGCGGCAATGAACTCGGCACGGCGGGATGCCATCGCTTCCCTACCATTTTGTGTGCGGTCGTGGGCGGCGAGGAACTCGGCGCGGCGGGATGCCATCGCTGCCTTACCGGTTAGTGTGCGACGCGGTGGCATGAACGACGCTTGGTGAGAGCTCTGGGGTGGAGTGGCCGGATAACCATATAGTGCATTGGTTTGTCAAGAGCTCAAGGACAGAAGACGAAGCAAATTTGGATTCCCCTTCAATCATGGTCATTTATTACCGAGTAAAATGCATTGGCGGTCATCGAACTTGTCTTGATAGCTCACTTTGATCATTTTATACGAGATATGGTGATTATACGGTCAATGGCTCAGCGTATAGCTCCGTATTTGTCTGGTTGACCAGTCAAACAGTCAGCATGCGCCTCATCAGCTCGTGTTCTTTATCTATCTACGCGGGCCTACCTGTCAATGGAGAAAGAAATACTGTAAAAACCAAAATTATGCTAGAGTCTGGACCGCTTCCGGAGCCCGCTCTCACCGCCCTGGCCGCTCAAGACGCCAGCTGCCCGCCGCATGCATGCATAGCAAGTAGTACTCCTTATGTGGAGGAGAGAGAGGCATTGACAAAGTCAAGGAGTGGGCTCTGCAAGAGCCTATCTCTACACGTGCTCCTAGGTATAAAAAAATAATTCTAAAAAAGGCATAAAAAGAATTGTGTCTTAAAAAAGAAAGGTAAAAAACATTTGAGAGGAAATAGATAGAGAGAAAGTGAGAAAAAGCTGTAACCTGGGCATTACATGAGGAAGGAGGAGTGGTGCACAAGCCAAGTTCACTGGGTTGCCGTGTTTCACACTCCTCCGTCGTAACAGTGGAGACAATAGCTTTCATCAAAAACAAACAATGAATACTCGTTGCTCGTCCACTATATCAGAAATAATACTTTCATTCGCCGACATGTGGGACGTCGACCATCCTAGTCCACCTGCCATGCACAAAATTATCCTGGTCTACCCCGGTCGTATCGCAGGCCCAACCTTTCCCACTGTAAGTTGTTCGGACGAAGGAACCATCATGACTTCGTTGAATTCCGCTTCTTCAAGAAAACTTACTATACTCGCAATACTACTACCACACGCGAAGACTGGACGGCACTGTACCACGTCATATCACTAAAACCCACTAGGGCAAACTAGCCCGCCTAGGTCATCTATTTTGGAATGGAGGGAGTACGTCTCTGCACTGCTATGATTTTGTGTTGCATGTCATATCACTAAAACCCACTAGGCCAAACTAGCCCGCCTAGGTCATCGATCGCTAAGCCTACAATTTTAGGAGCTAGGGCTATTGGTCGATCGACAAGGGATAAGTATAAGCGTGCCACGAGCTCATCAGCCCCAACATTTCTCTTTGGTGAGTGTTTTGCAAGTACTATAGCTTGCACAGTAGCTAGCCTACTAACACCAAGAATCATCAAACAAGCCCTGCCGATATGATAAACAGTTCAAACTTACATCTAATCATGCCATATATTACATCAAAAGCTGGTGAGGATACATCTGTTTCCATAACTCGGAGAGGGTTCACATGATTCATCGCATGATTCACTATCAAACAAAAGTAGCAAGATCCGCCCACACAAGACAGTGCACTAGCCCTAAGATGGTTTGATAACACGCATCATTCTGGAAATTAAACACGGGGCAATGCAAACTACCCTGAAGGATTAGCCCGACCAACTATTTCTTGTCATCGATCTCTCGGGCAATGACCACAGCACGGACAGCGACATGGGAATCGATTTCTGGGGTGATGTCTGCAGGACTGACCGCGACATCGGAATCGATCTCTGGGGCGATGTCCACAGGATGGACAGCGGCATCGGAATCGATCTTTGGGGCGATGCCAACAGGATGGGCCACGACATCGGAATCATCAAGGACGTCCACCGGCACCTACACAACCTTAACATATTAGCAAGCACATTGCAAATAATCAAAAACCACAACTATGGTAATAAGCCATTATTTTTTACCTTGTGCAGCTCACTGGGGGATCTCATCCCTCCGGGGGCCATCTCCTCGTCCTCGATGGGGGCCATCACCTTGCCAGGGGAATACTGCTTCTCAACGGCGACTATCTCCTCAAACTCGGTCTTCAGCCTCACATAGGTGGCAATCAGAGTTCCTGGGGTAGGCACGGTGGGGCCCTTGCCGTTCTTCCAACTTCCTTTGAGGAGTTCGTCCGCCAACGTCCTCAACTCTTTGGCCAATGCTTGTTTCTTCGAGTTCTTCGTCTCCATGGGTTGGCCCGCCAACATGGTCAACTCGTTGGTCGGTGCTCGCTTCCTGGAGATCGCTGTCTCTAGTGGGTTGTCCGCCGGCAACTCTTTGCCTAGTGCTCCAGGATCCATCAATGAACTGACAAACAAAAAGCAATCAAAAGGAAACCACAATCGCAATGAAAACGGGAAAAGAATAGGATGTGAGAATGGGTTAGTGCTTCACAAAAAGAAGATTCTTGGAATGAAAATATATCAGCATAACTGATTCGCCCACCTTTCCTTCGTCGGTACAGAAGAAGTGAGTAGCCTGGAGTGAGGTTTTCTTCAAGAAAGGGAAGAAAGGGCTAGAACAAGCATTCCAGTGAAATGATGGTTGCTTCGTCCAGTCCAACTTGGAGGCCACCTTACCACTGCTGGTAAAGGTGTGGGTTTTGTGATATGACGGGTCATGACAGCCACACCGGGGTTACAGGTGAGTCTCGACTGTAGCACCTCGCTGTGATTTGGTGGATGGCATGCGGGCACGGATGCTTTGAAATGTCCCACATGTAGATAGAGCGGCTAGTCATATGGGAGTGCTCAATATTGTGCACCGCGACCAAGGCGAAGAGGAAAATGAGAGAACTACGTAATTAATGCATGAGTTTAATTAGGGTAGTTTTGTAAAGTATGAGATACATTCCTCCAATCGCAAAATGCCTTGGTTCATGAGATTTGAGATTTGAGCCCTATAAACCGGAAGGGAGGGAGTACTGCACACAGTGTAGTCTAGTCACTTGTTGAAATCTCTAGAAAGGAAAATACTCCTTTCTGGTTACAGGGCTATACTACTCCCTCCATCTAGGTGTTTAAGTCATCTTAGGCTAGCCATAGTGGGAGTAACTTAGCTAGTAACATAGCGCACTCCAAGAATTTTTTGCTTATGTGGCAAGTAATTAATGAAAGGTGGTAACATAATATGTTACTGTAACATAGCGCTTTTCAAGATAAGATGAGTCTACAAGCTAATAAATGAAGCCATCTAAAATACTACTATTATGTTACTTTGCATTATGAAGGTAGTAATTTAGGCTAGTGTCATATGCATGACACTAGTCTAAGTTACTCTCCACTATGACCAGCCTTACGAAAACCAAATAGTCCCAAAACACTTAGGCGTGGTGCATTAACTTCTACCTTGTTTCTTGTTTCTTGACATATCAACCAATAAGAGATGAGAGTTGTGCATGCTTTTAATGACTTGCGATGGCTAGTTCATTGCATGCAATGCTATTAATTAGCAAATAAACATTGGTGATCCTAGGAGGAAATGGTGCTAAGCGCGTGGACCTATGCAGAATGAGTATCAACCAATGGATAATGGAGTTTAATTGTTAAACAATAGCAATTTTGTCTCATGCAAGAGCCTGGCTAGTACTCCAAGGAACCGCACCACGCGAGCGTTCGTGACTGCCACGTTCGGGTTGTGCTTGGCTCTTCGCCTCTTCGAGAAGACAAACAATAATGATTACTCCTACTTCTACAGTATCGAATGCACTACTACATGTCTGTCCACCTCGTGTGGGAGGGATAGCGAAAGCTTCAGCTTACTGCTCCTACCTTTGCGTCCATGACAGGTGGGCCCAACAGGTGGTTGGCCTCCTGTCATGCAGCCAAAGGCAGGTGCAGTTAAGGCACCGGAGCTTAGTCCGCGAGGGAGAGGGTGTTGTAGTAATGAAATTTCTCGGTCTTGTACGAGTTGACAAAGATAGGGTTTGCTTGCTTGCTAGGGTTGCTCACTATGTATATATAGGTCGGAGCCTCCGCGCTTGATTGCTAGGGTTGCTCTATTCACACACTCTCATCCTCTCCAGATTTAAACAAGATAGGGGTAGTAACACCGTCTTTCTCCCTTCAAAAAACACTGGCTTTCTATCCTCACCGCTGGTTACAGATCCGGACGTATCCCCCTCCGTCGGTGAAGGGGACGAGGGGCAGCGTTTAGGCCGTCATCGACAGCGAGGGAGGAGACCCACTGTCGGCCGCACCGTTATCTCTGGCCGAGCGCCGGCGCGGGAGGTCCTTCGATCCCTTCGTCGTTGCTTGTGGGCAGATCCGGCCTCCCGCCGCCCACCTATCCACATCCGGACGACCTTCAGGTATATCTTCGTTTGAAACCGCCTTAGCTCTACTTCCCCAGCTCGCTACGTCGCTGCATGTGCATCATTTTCTACCTCTCAGCTCCTCTCGATCGGATGGTCCAATGTCACATATTTTTTGCTTCTATTGTTAGAGGTAAAGCTACTTCATGGAGTCGAATCTTGTACTTCCTCCGTCCGAAAATACTTGTCATTGAAATGGATGTATCTAGATGTATTTTAGTTCTAGACACATCCATTTTGATGACAAGTAATTCCGGACGGAGGGAGTACTTGGTTCAAACAAGAAATAAAGTGGGGGTGGGGGAATTTAGTATGTACATCCAGTGGCGGAGCTAGCACAGGATCATTGGGAGGGGCAATGGCAAAATATGGCTTTATGAAGGGGTAAAAGTCCCTATTTTTCTCAATCTATTCCATCTTAAAAAAATTCTTCACAAAAGCTACTAGGTTTGGGGGGGGCACAGCCCCCTCAGCCATACACATAGCTCCGCCTGTGTGTACATCGGACTTGGTACAAACAGGAAGGAAAGGGGGTGAAAGTAGTACAGACTGGTCATCCAACCGGTCTCTTGGTCGAAAAGGGAAATATAGGGGTAACGCTGTACACAGTGGTATGACCAGGACTAGATTTGCTATCCACACATAGGACTAGGTGGCTACAGTGAACAAAAATGGGACCAACCCAGATATGTTTCTTGGATGTTTGTTTCTCGAGGCAACAAACTATGAATCACCACTTTATGCCCCTGTTTACGTACATGGTGCTGGACTGCTGGTGCACCCACTGTTATAAGCCATGACAAGTTTAGCCAAATGTTTTTGTCTGTAATTGTTTGAGACTCTGACTGTTTCCTCTGTGCATTTTTGTGCAAACAGGGATATCCAATTCACCTGGTTGCTGTTGTGACCTTTTGGTGCACTGCACAAAACTCTTCTTAAAAGAAGTGACTTTTGTGCTGTTTAACTGGAATGCCAGAATGGAACAGTTGGTTCATTTTGGTGGAACTGCACAAAGGGAGATCTGTGTTCCAATCCTCATCATCCATATTGGCGCCATAACCTTCCTTTAGGTAAGAATGATATTTAATGCATGTGTTCATCTCTATTTTCCGACTGCCATGAGAAAATAATGCTATTTTTTACTAGTACACTTTTACTCCCTCACTGACAAAACCAATTCTGAATTAGAAGGCCAATCATGTACTTGGTTTCACCAACTGGTGAGGAGAAAGAGAAACAGAGCATGAAGAGGAAGAAGAAGAAGAAGAATAAATAGTGCCAAGGCGATCTTCCTGAAGCCAGAGGCCTCAGTCGAGGCCATTCAAGGGCTCCGGCAACGACTACCTTACATGTGAGACGATCCTCCAGGGAGCCCTTCCACTTCTGCTGACTCACTTAATTAATTAGGAGTACTTAAGTATCACTAATTTATTACTGCCTAATTTTCCTGTTGGAGTTAAACAAATCTTTAGTAGGACCCTATGCTGAATCATGTATGTGTGTATGTTTGTCTATGGAGGTGAATCATGTGGTGGAGCAGGGAGGGAATATTATTAGTGTCATGACATAATAGTGCTATTGTTTTGCATGTCAATTTATTGCCATTCGTTCAATGAGGCAATGTTTTGCGTATTGTCCATCACGAATTTGATGCTACTGGTTGAGTAATATGTAATGTCTTCCTATCCTTTCTCACTAAGCTAATGAAGGTTTCACCTTGTTCCTACTTGTGCAAACAGGGATCATGTTGTGCCAATCATACATTAAATGGAACTGAAAGTGCGTTATATCGACTAGAGGGGGGTGAATAGGTGATTTTTATGAAAGTCTTCAAAACGTGAAGGTTATGAAGACAAACAGTGCAGATATGCCAATCACTTAACCAGCGGAAGTTAGATTACACTAGGCAAGCCATGATCAAGTATTCAATAGAGTAAAAACACAAGACAAGTAGCTGCAGTGTAATAAGGATCAGGTAGGAAGAAGTTATGAAGCCAAACAGATCATACAGTTATGTTGTGAAGACAGAAGATAAAGCAAGCATGCAATGGCTTCACAGTGTGTAACAGAAAGTAAAAGGAAGTGAAGATGAAACCAGTGACACGCTGAAGACAATGATTTGTTGGACCAGTTCCAGTTGCTGTGACAACTGTACGTCTAGTTGGAGCGGCTAGGTATTTAAACCAAAGGACACACAGTCCCGGACACCCAGTCCTAAACACGCAGCTCAGGACACCCAGTCCTCACCGTTTTCTCCTTGAGCCAAGGTCACACAGACCTCGCCCAATCACTCTGGTAAGTCTTCAAGGTAGACTCCCAAACCTTCACAGACTTCGTTCACTGGCAATCCCCAATTTCTCTTGGATGCTCAGAACGCGACGCCTAACCGGCTGGAGGATGCACAGTCCTCAAGTGTAATAAGTCTTCAGATCACTCAGACACAAAGACTTAAGTGATGCCCAATTTACTCTGGCTCTGGGTGGTTAGGGCTTTTCTCCTCGCTAGGAATTTTCTCTCAAAGGCTTCGAGGTGGGTTGCTCTCAAACGACAAATGTCGTGCACTGAAATCTGAGCAACCAACCGTTTATGGTTGTAGGGGTGGACTATTTATAGCCACTTGGCAACCCGACCTGATTTTTCCGAAATGACCCCGGGTCACTAAGGAACTGACACGTGTACCAACGGTCGGATTTTGAACTCACACGACAACTTTACTTGGGCTACAAGCAAAGCTGACTTGTCCGTCTTTGGACAAGATTTGCTCTCATAGTCTTCGCTCGAAGATATAGGTTTTGAATTAGGCATCACTTCAGTCATCCTGACTGGTTCTCTTGGACCCCACTTAACAGTACGGTGGTTCCTATGACACAACATAAATGAAGTAAAACTATGAAGGATCTAAGTCTTCGAGTTCCATAAGCTTCATAGGGAGTCTTCACATGTCATTGTCTTCAATATGAATATCTTCATAAACCACCATTGTCTTCAATGCCTTCGTACATTTTTAGGGGTCATCTCTGGTAGTGAAACCGAATCATTGAGGGACTTCTACCTGTGTTATCCTACAATTCTCACAAACACATTAGTCCCTCAACTAGGTTTGTCGTCAATACTCCAAAACCAACTAGGGGTGGCACTAGATGCACTTACAATCTCCCCCTTTTTGGTGATTGATGACAAACTAGTTGAAGTTTTCAACGGGGAATATAATTTGTGAAATTGTAAAGGAATTGTCTTCATAAGCTGCAAGGGCTCCCCCTGAAGATGTGCATATAAGTAATTTGCTTCTGGAACGCAAATGCACATGGCAGGTTGTACTTGTGGAAATCCACTTCAACTTATGATGACAATCCACCATGCATGTAAAAGTATATGAAGAGAATGACATGCATAATGAAAAATGGACGTCTGCGAAATGATATAAGTGCGGAAATTATCGTCGTACATGTGGAATTTATCTTCGCAAAAACATAGTGGCAAACAAGTAGCAGACGACCATAAAGTTTAAGTGTTACAACTCAAAGAACCAAATGTAGCAAAACGAGAGTTGTAAGCACGAAGCAAAATGTAGCAAAATATAAAGCACCCGCCCATATTGACCCGCTTGAAGACTATAAACATCATATGCTTCTCCCCCTTTTGTCAGTGATGACCAAAAAGGTTTGAAGACATAGAGTTTTCTATGCATTCCCAGGCGCAGCAGGGTCGGTGGAGGCATTTGGTGGTGCTGAGGAGCTTGGTGCAGGGTCGACGTGCGCTGAAGGAGGTGGTGGTGATGTAGCGTTGTCTTCTTCTTCGATAATTCGGGAGGACACGGTGGCAGCAGAGGAAGAGAACTCCGAATCTTCAAGGGACAGAGTTCCGCGCAGCACAGCTCTTCTGGGGGGTGTGGAGTCAAACTTGAATCTTTCTCTGAAGCCATCCTCTTGAAGTTCAGCTTCAGTGCACATCATGGTGAGGCCTTTCCAAGTGCGGCGACAGGTTTCGTGTGTGACGAATGCATTCTTGGTGGCCAGATTTCTGATGCGATTGACGTCTTGCATGATACTTCTCATCTGCCTCTTGAGCCAGTCGTGATGCCTATCTTGCTTTTGGTGAAGAGCCACAAGAAGTTCTCGGTCATTGAGTGCACGAGCGCGTTTCTTGGGTCTCGGTGCAGCTGTGCTGTCAGTGGCTTCAGTTGATGCAGGGGCACGTGTGGTGCCAGCCATTGGATACACTCTTGAGATGGCTTCAACACCTTCATCATTCTGAGTGAAGCTCTGGTGTTCTGCATTCTGAAGACTTAATGGTTGCTTGGCAGGCTCAGGATATATTGCTTCAGCAGAGGTGTCCACATCGGGTAAGAAGATTCTATGGTTGCGGGCTGAGGGCTGATAGGAGATAGCAGAGTGAAGCTTGATCAGCCTCATAACCCAAGGAGCATAAAACTTCAAACCAAAGAGATCTGAGCCAGACGCTGCAAGTTGGCATATAAAGAGATCCTATGCGTTGAAGCATTTGCCATGCAGGATACAGAAGATGAGAGTCTTCATTGCACCTTCAACCTTGGCATATGGAGAGTGCCCCTTAATGGGCCATAGAGTCCGCCTGACAATGTGATATATGGTTCTGGGCAGGTACTTTAAGTCTTCAACGAAGAACTCGGTTGGATAAGGTGCATCATAAGGCAATGGCTTCATCATTGAGAGCATCTGACTCATATTTGGCTTAGGCCGCTGGAATATGCTCGCAATTGCTTCATCATGGAGTTGGCAGCCTTCTTCGAAGAGTTCGCCAGGAGTGGGTAGGCCGGTAAGCTCAATGATATCGAATGCATTAGCTTCATGATGGACATTGCCGGTCATCTACTCCAGGACCCAAGTCTTCGGATCTCTGCTATAGCCTTTGATATGCAGGGTGGCATAGAACTGGAGCAGAAGCTCTTCATTCCAGTGCTCTTCATCGGTGATAAACGGCAGCAGACCCACTTGCTTGAAGCAATCCAGTGCTTCTTCCAGACCAGGCAGACCAGCAACAGCTTCAACCTCAAGGCGCTGGTGAGGAAAGATGCGGCCTTGGTTGTATAGGATGCATGAATAATAGCTGCGTTGTGGGTAGCTCCAGAACCTATTTGATACAATCCGTTCCCTTGAATAAGGGTTCGTGGAGCTGTTGAAGAACGTGTTATCTGCCCTGAAGCTGTTGATGTTGAAGGAGCCAGGAGATGATGCAGGACCTGGGAACCTTGGCAGTCGTGGGATCGGCTTCTGGATCTGGGGCCTGTGCGCAACATGATAGTTGAATTGTGGACCGGCAGCAGACTCAGGCACAGAAGGTTCAGGTGCAGTAGCTTCAGTGTCTCTTGAAGCTGTTGTTGGGAAGGGCTCCACAATTGCTTCAGTATTGGTTGTGGAAGCCTCAACGTTTTCAGCCTCAACACGTGTAGTGAGAGGGACGGATTCAGGTACGTTCTCCTGGAAAACTGCTTCTTGTTGGTGCAGGGGAGATGGAGCTTGAGGTTCTTCGTCAATATCTTTGGCGGATGCAGCCGGAATGTTGTCAGCAGCCTGAGCCCTTGGCCCTTTGCGAAGCCTACGGAATGTAGGCGACGCCGGTGGAGTTGCAGTGGGCTGGGGCTTATTATCTTCCTCCTGTGGGCGATCTGCCCACGATGCATCTTGTGTGATTGGTGTCAGTGGACGACCAATGCTGATCAGTTCGCTTGTCTCAAGCTGAGGAAGGGTTGTATCACCTTGTACATTGTCTTGGAGACCAATGTCTTCAGCAGCGTTGGGGTCGGCTGCTGGAATGTCTTCAGCGTGCGGAGCCTTTGTGAAAGCAGGCTCATGCACTGTCAACTGATGATCTTCGTCAGGATAGAGCGGATGGAGAGGGGTTCGACTATCAAGGGCTCTGTGGGAGCAGCCCGAGATTTCTTGGTCTTGCGCTTCTTGATGGTGGGGTCAGAAGGAGAGGCTTCAGGGTGATCTCGGCAGCGTCAAACGAACTGTCAAGTGATCTCGGCAGTGTCTTGACGATTTCATGTTTGGTGATCTCAGTGGCGCCGAGGGCTTGAAGCTCATTTGTGATGTCAGTGAGCCGGTCAAATGTGTGCTGGACATTCTCATTGTCATTTCGCTTGAAGCGGTTGAAGAGATTGCGAAGAACACTGATTCTCTGATCTCTCTGGGTTGAGATGCCTTCATTGACTTTGGAGAGCCAGTCCCAGACCAGCTTGGATGTCTTCAAGGCACTTACACGACCGTACTGTCCCTTGGTCAGATGACCATAGATGATATTCTTGGCAGTAGAGTCCAGTTGAGTGAACTTCTTGACATCAGCAGCAGTGACACCTTCTCCAGCCTTGGGAACGCCGCTTTCGACGACATACCATAGGTCGACGTCAATGGCTTCAAGATGCATGCGCATCTTATTCTTCCAGTAGGGATATTCAGTTCCATCGAAGATGGGGCACGCAGCGGAGACTTTAATTATCCCTTCAGTCGACATAGCTAAAAGTCCAGGTGGTTAAACCGAATCACACAGAACAAGGGAGCACCTTGCTCTGATACCAATTGAAAGTGCGTTATATCGACTAGAGGGGGGGTGAATAGGCGATTTTTATGAAAGTCTTCAAAACGTGAAGGTTATGAAGACAAACAGTGCAGATATGCCAATCACTTAAGCAGCGGAAGTTAGATTACACTAGGCAAGCCATGATCAAGTATTTAATAGAGTAAAAACACAAGACAAGTAGCTGCAGTGTAATAAGGATCAGGTAGGAAGAAGTTATGAAGCCAAACAGATCATACAGTTATGTTGTGAAGACAGAAGATAAAGCAAGCATGCAATGGCTTCACAGTGTGTAACAGAAAGTAAAAGGAAGTGAAGATGAAACCAGTGACACGCTGAAGACAATGATTTGTTGGACCAGTTCCAGTTGCTATGACAACTGTACGTCTGGTTGGAGCGGCTAGGTATTTAAACCAAAGGACACACAGTCCCGGACACCCAGTCCTGAACACGCAGCTCAGGACACCCAGCCCTCACCGTTTTCTCCTTGAGCCAAGGTCACACAGACCTCGCCCAATCACTCTGGTAAGTCTTCAAGGTAGACTCCCAAACCTTCACAGACTTCGTTCACTGGCAATCCACAATTTCTCTTGGATGCTCAGAACGCGACGCCTAACCGGCTGGAGGATGCACAGTCCTCAAGTGTAATAAGTCTTCAGATCACTCAGACACAAAGACTTAAGTGATGCCCAATTTACTCTGGCTCTAGGTGGTTAGGGCTTTTCTCCTTGCTAGGAATTTTCTCTCAAAGGCTTCGAGGTGGGTTGCTCTCAAACGACAAAAACCGTGCACTGAAATCTGAGCAACCAACCGTTTATGGTTGTAGGGGTGGACTATTTATAGCCACTTGGCAACCTGACCTGATTTGTCCGAAATGACCCCGGGTCACTAAGGAACTGACACGTGTACCAACGGTCAGATTTTGAACTCACACGGCAACTTTACTTGGGCTACAAGCAAAGCTGACTTGTCCATCTCTGGACAATATTTGCTCTCATAGTCTTCGCTCGAAGATATAGGTTTTGAATTAGGCATCACTTCAGTCATCCTGACTGGTTCTCTTGGACCCCACTTAACAGTACGGTGGTTCCTATGACACAACATAAATGAAGTAAAACTACGAAGGATCTAAGTCTTCGAGTTCCATAAGCTTCATAGGGAGTCTTCACATGTCATTGTCTTCAATATGAATATCTTCATAAACCACCATTGTCTTCAATGCCTTCATACATTTTTAGGGGTCATCTCTGGTAGTGAAACCGAATCATTGAGGGACTTCTACCTGTGTTATCCTGCAATTCTCACAAACACATTAGTCCCTCAACTAGGTTTGTCGTCAATACTCCAAAACCAACTAGGGGTGGCACTAGGTGCACTTACAGGAACTACACAAGACAATACAATGAATTGTATCCCAGCCAGTGCTTTAACTCTGCTGGAAGTTCTTGATAATCTTTCGATATAATCTCAGCACTGGTTCTTAGCACTGGTAAACAAGAGTGATTTTAACCATACATTTGAAGTGCACAAAAATATATACTATTGTGTGATTCCAGTGAGTGCTTTATCATCTCTTATGGTACTACATGAATAAGCTTTTTTTCTCAGGTTGGTACGGGCCTAAGGCCTTCATCCATATTAGTTTGCTGTCATCTCTATTTGTATCGTGCTACTGTCATGGAAAACTCCTTTATCTTTGCACGTTAAAGTTTTGCAACCTATGATAAATGGCAATGCTTTGAGTGTTCAGTTGAGCTAATTGGCACTGATTAAATAAACTAATACCTCTCTTTAAGCAAGACTACTATGTTGCTAACTTTACCCATTAAGATAATGAGGGTGCTTCTATTTGTTAGTGTATGTTTCATAATGTAGCGACCAGACCTCAAACAGTCTGATCTCTGTGCTCCGGTGTCATCCCTGGATCAGTAACGCTGACACCACACAGTACTCGGAGGATTTATAGCAGAGTAGCAATCACACACTTATTACATCGAATGTCTCAAAAGAGAACTTATTACAATAAATATGGCTTAAGGCCATCTAATAACGATAACAGCGGAAGGCTTGGAAGATAAGTGAGTCCATCAACTCCAACGGCATCACTGAGTATAGAACCACGACCTAAACTCCTTAATCGTCGTCTGAAAAGTCTGCAACATTAACGTTGCAGCCCGAAAACGGGTTAGCACATGGAATATGCTGGCAAGGTAACACATAGAGAGGAATGGAATGCAACAGCTATACTATATGCATATTTGGCTGGTGTAAAGCTCTATGGTTACAGTTTTTGCGTAAAGCCAATTTTTCCCTACTTCAAAGGAATAAGTTTATTTACTATTATGGTGGTTGTTAAACATTGAGAATGGTTGACAGCATCCTCAATCCCAATTATAAATCATCATTAAACAAACCCATCAAAATTATTTTTAGAGTAACATGTTGAGATTCACATGATAATCCAAGTACCAGATACTCAAGTTGTCCATAACCGGGGACGCGGCTAATCATGATTAGTTTATTACACTCTGCAGAGGTTTGCGCACTTTTCCCCACAAGACTCGATCATCTCCGTTGGGTTTCTCACACTACATGGTGTTTGAGAAATGGATGACCGAGACATAGCCTTTCAGAAATGCTAGCACCTTATGATCGGGTAGACCGTACCACCTACATCCCCTACATCTGCTAGTCTACCACTGTAAGAGTTCGCACAACTTAATCAACTATGCCAGAGCTCATAATGGCTTGTGGCTGCACACGGAAGTTTCTAGTATGAATAATCTTATGATCCCTTTGAGCCTGGGTGGCGGTCCAAAAGAAAAACAGGCAAGTCCTGATAGAAACCAGGTGCCTCAATCCACCCAGATGTGTATTTAAGTTGCCACCTTAAATAAACCATTAAAATTATCAAACTCACATCTGTCATGGATATCACTCACCCAATCCACGTCTACTAGCATAGCATGGCATAATAAGCAAACGTAGAAGTAACTCCCAAAGGTTTCATAATAAACAGGTAATAGGTACTACCTCATCTACTTCCCATCCCACAATTTAATTAAACCCTAACCATGCAATGTGTGAAGATTGATCTAATGCAATAAAACTGGGTTGTACAAAAGGTATGATCAAAGTGTTACTTGCCTTGCTGATGATCCGTGAAACCTAAAGATTCGAAGTAACAGGCGGCGCACTCCGGGTATTCTATCGCAGTCAAACAAACAAGCATATAATAAGTACTCATCTAATGCACAGGTAAAACTCAAATAGAAGATCTAACCAGAAAGTTCAACTTAAGAACCCTGGTTTGCAAAAAGAATCAAATCGAACGAAGCAAAAGAAATCAAACGGCGAAAGAAAACAACTTCGTTCTAGTAATATGGATCTAGGTCAAATTTTTACTGTAGCAAAAACTTGTTTAAGTTGGTTATTCGGAAAGAGGGTTTCGAGACGAAACTCCAGGCGCTTGAATCGTCTGATTCTGATAAACGAGCGAGAAGTTATACTAAAACGAAAATCGGATCAGAAATCGCGATCAGGAAACAACCGCGGAAAATCCGACAAAAAAGACAAGCGACGAACAGAAAAGAAAAAAATTCCTCTTTTTTCGCACAGAAAACGAGGCGCGTCGCCGAACCTTGGAAAGCGCGCTCCGGCGGCGGCGGCGTCCGGCGGCGGCGGCGGCGGTGGGGCTGGGGCGGTTGTGGGCTTCTCTGGCCCGGGGCGCGGGTATTTAAAGGCTGCCCCGGGCGGTGTCCCGCTCGGGTACGGCCCGGAGTCGGTTTCTGTTTTTTTTAAATAATTCCGCTCGGAAGAAAAATAAAAAGAAATACTAAACGGGCTCCAAAAATCGCGAAATAAATTTTGCCGGGTTCCTAAAATCAAGCCCGATAAAGTGAACATTTATTTGGGCCCAAACTACAACTTTGAAAAACGCGCATTTTTCCTAAATTCAAATAAAAATACCGAAAAACTCTGAAATAAATCTTATTTGATTTTTTTATTAAATCCTCAATATTTCTATATTTTGGGAAAGTCATTTTATTCCCTCTCTCATATTTTTGTAATAGAAATAATTGATGATAAAATAAATAAAATCAAATGATCCTGTTTACATAATTTGAGAAAACTCAAATACGTAATTAACGAAATCCCCAACTCTCTCCGTGGGTCCTTGAGTTGCTTAGGATTTTCTAGGATCAAAATCAAAAGCAAATAAAATATGATATGCATGATGATCTAATGTATAACATTCCAAATTGAAAATTTGGGATGTTAGAAACCTACCCCCCTTAAGATGAATCTCGCCCTCGAGATTCAGGTTGGCTAGAAAATAGGTGAGGGTGGTCTTTGAGCAAATCTTCCTCTTGTTCCCAGGTGGCTTCATCCTCCGTGTGGTGGCTCCACTGAACTTTACAAAACTTGATAACCTTACAACGAGTAACTCGGCTGGCAAACTCGAGAATCTTGACTGGTTTCTCCTCGTAGGTCAAATCGTTATCCAACTGAATTGCTTCCAATGGCACTATATCTCTCAAAGGTATGTCAGCCATCTCCGCGTGACACTTCTTCAACTGAGAAACGTGGAACACATCATGAACTCCTGACAATCCTTCTGGCAATTCCAACTTGTAGGCCACTTCTCCCATACGCTCCAAAACTCGATATGGCCCTACAAATCGTGGCGCTAACTTCCCTTTAACTCCAAAACGCTTAATCCCTCGAAGTGGGGATACTCGAAGATACGCTCTATATCCGACTTCATAAACTGTCTCCTTGCGTTTAGAATCTGCGTAGCTCTTCTGCCTGGACTGGGCTACCTTGAGCCTATCGCGAACCAACTTCACCTTCTATTCAGACTCTTTAATCAGATCTGGTCCAAACAACTGGCGGTCTCCAACTTCGTCCCATGACAACGGTGTCCTGCACCTACTTCCGTATAAAGCTTCGAAAGGGGCCATCTTCAAACTGGTCTGATAACTATTATTGTAAGAGAACTCTGCATATGGCAAATTATCGTCCCAACTAGATCCATAATCTAGCGCACAAGCTCTCAGCATATCCTCCAAAATCTGATTGACTCTCTCGGTCTGTCCATTTGTCTGCGGATGAAAAGATGTACTAAATTCTAGCCTAGTACCCAAAGTCTCATGCAACTGCTTCCAGAACTTTGAGGTAAACTGGGTTCCTCTATTTGATACGATACTCCTTGGAACTCCATGCAAACATACGATATTGGTCATATATATCTTTGCCAACTTAGCACTAGTGTAAGTGGTCTTTACTGGGATGAAATGAGCTACTTTCGTCAATCGATCGACTACAACCCAAATCGAGTCATAGCCTGAACGAGTCCTTGGTAATCCCGTGATAAAATCCATGCCTATCTTATCCCACTTCCATTCGGGTATCGGCAATGGTTGCAACAATCCTGCTGGCTTCTGATGCTCTACCTTTACTCTCTGACATACGTCACAAACTGCTACATACTCCGCAATATCCTTCTTCATTCCCGTCCACCAGAAAATCTCCTTCAAATCCAAATACATCTTGGTATTCCCTGGGTGAATCGAATACGGTGAATCGTGAGCCTCTTGCAAAATCAACTTTCTGATCTCCGGTTCATTGGGCACATAAACACGGTCTTCAAACCATAGGGTGTCGTGCTCATCCTCACGAAATCCTTTAGCTTTTCCTTTGATCAGTTTCTCCTTTATAGAAGCAATCTCCTTGTCAGTTTTCTGAGCTTCTCTGATTTTATCCATCAATGTTGACTGAATCTCCAATGCTGCCACATAGCCTCTCAGAACTATCTCCAAACATAGCTCACGAAGGTTATCTGCTAACTCCTTGGGTATTCCTCCCGTCATTAATGTATTGACATGGCTCTTACGGCTTAATGCGTCAGCTACTACATTAGCTTTTCCGGGATGGTAATGCAATCTCATATCATAATCTTTGACAAGCTCCAACCATCTCCTTTGTCTGAGATTCAACTCCTTCTGCGTGAAAATGTACTTCAAACTCTTGTGATCCGTGAACACCTCACAATGATTTCCAATGAGAAAATGTCTCCATGTCTTCAATGCATGCACTACGGCTGCGAACTCCAAATCATGTGTGGCATAATTCAATTCGTGAGGCTTCAGTTGTCGTGAAGCATACGAAACAACTCTACCTTCCTGCATAAGCACTGCTCCAAGTCCTCGACGTGAAGCATCGCAATACACCTCATAATCCTTGGTCCGATCTGGCAAAATCAATACTGGTGAGGTAACCAAATGTTTCTTCAACTCCTGGAAACTAGCCTCACACTCCTCAGTCCATTTGAACTTAGTATCCTTCTTCAATAACTCCGTCATAGGCTTCACAATCTTTGAAAAGTTTTCAATAAATCTCTGGTAGTATCCTGCGAGTCCAAGAAAACTCCAGATCTCTCCAACTGCTGTTGGTGCTTCCCACTTGGTCACAGTATCTACTTTAGTGGGATCTACTATTATACCTTCTCCAGATATAACATGTCCGAGGAATCCTACTTCCTTCAACCAAAACTCACATTTGCTGAACTTGGCATATAATTGATGTTCTCTGAGCTTCCCAAGTACCAAACGCAAATGCTCCTTATGCTCCTCTTCATTCTTTGAATAAACCAGGATATCATCGATGAACACTACGACGAACTTATCCAAAAACTCCATAAACACTTTGTTCATCATGTTCATAAAATAGGCAGGCGCGTTAGTCAGTCCAAATGACATAACGGTATACTCATTCAGCCCATACCTGGTGGTAAAAGCTGTCTTCGGAATATCCTGTTCTCGAATCTTCAACTGATGGTACCCCGATCGCAAATCGATCTTGGAAAACACTTTAGCTCCTTGCAATCGATCAAACAGATCATTGATCATTGGTAGTGGGTACTTGTTTTTGATTGTTACTTTGTTCAATCCTCGATAGTCAACAACCATTCTTAACGATCCATCCTTCTTCTCCACTAGAAGTACTGGTGATCCCCAAGGCGAAGAACTTGGGCGAATATATCCCTTATCCAGTAACTCCTTAATCTTCTTCTTAATCTCCACCAAATCCTTAGCGGGCATCCTATACAGTCTCTTTGATATTGGCCCAATGCCTGGCAATAGCTCAATCAAAAACTCAATATCTCTATCCGGTGGCATGCCTAGCAACTCTTCTGGAAATACATCAGGAAAATCCTTTACCACTGGTACTTCCTCCTGCACAACTCCTGTTAGGCAATTTACTTGTGTCCTTTTTGGCACATGCCGGGATACATACTTGATCCTTCTCCCTTCTGGTGTGGTAAGAAAAATTGACTTACTAGCACACTCAATATTCCCTTCATACTTTGATAACCAATCCATGCCTAATATCACATCCAATCCTTGAGATTCCAATACTATTAGGTCTGAGGGAAATACATAGTTACCAATCCTTAATGGTAACCGATCACACCATAGACTAGCCACATACTCTGCTCCTGGCGAGGTTACTAACATGGGTGACCTAAGGGCTTGGGTTGGTAGGTTATACTTATCCACAAATCCCCTTGAGATGTATGAATGCGATGCACCAGTATCAAAAAGAACAAGTGCAGTAAATGACTTAACCAAAAACTTACCTATTACTGCATCGGGCTGAGCTTCAACCTCCTCCACACTAACGTGGTTCACCTGTCCCCTGTTGAAAGGGTTCGGCTTCTTTCCGGAGCTTCCATTACCGTTTTGGCCTTCAGGACATTCATTTGCATAATGTCCGGTCTTCTGACACTTAAAACAAGTGACTTGGCTCAGGTCCTTCTTGGCTGGGGTTGATGGGGTGCTGCGGTTCTGTCCATTGCTTCCTCCATTCCCATTAGCATTCTTGGTGCCATTGTGATTGTGCGAGCTACCTACTCCATGGGTATGCTGAAAATGTCCTCCCGGTCTAGGGGTAAAACGTGGCTTCTGCTGAGCTCCTGAATTATACTTTCCTTGTCCATACTTCCTCTTGCGGTTCTCCATTTGCTGCTGCTTCCCTTCAATCATAAGAGCACGATCTACCAACTCCTGGTAGTTGTTGAAGGTGGCTACCATCAAATGCATACTCAATTCATCATTCAGTCCTTCCAGGAATTTCTCCTGCTTAGCTGCATCCGTAGCAACGTCATCTGGGGCATAACGTGCTAGCTTACTAAACTCCTCCACATACTGGCCAACTGTCCGTCCTCCTTGGCGCAAGTTACGAAACTCACGCTTCTTCATGGCCATTGCTCCCGATGATACATGGGTAGTATGAAAAGCCTGCTGAAACTGGTCCCATGTGATAGTGTCAACTGGGAAGGTGGCTGTGAAATTCTCCCACCATGATGCTGCGGGTCCTTCTAACTGATGTGTGGCAAACTTCACCTTCTCTGCATCTGTGCATCGTGCTGTGGTCAAATCCCTAGCTATCTTGCGGAGCCAATCATCTGCTACTATCGGCTCGGTGCTACTAGAAAACACCGGCGGATTCAGCCTAAGAAAACGGGCTAAGTGGTCAACAGGTGGTGGTGGTGGTGGTGGGTTGTTGTTGTTGTTGTTCCCCTGGTTCTGATTCTGAACTAGCAACTGCATCAAGGTGTTCTATTGTTGGATCAATTGGGTGAGCTCTGGCGGAAAGGCAAATCCGGGGTCACGTCTCAGAGGCATCTGAGGGTTTAGAAAAGATGAGATATAAGAATAGAGGGGGTCTAAAGAGAAAACACTACCCATATGCACATGAGGCAAAAACACACCATTCACTTCATTCAATCAAACAAAGGCATACAATCGATCTAGCTATCGCAGAAGTGCTCTGACTACTAAATTTACATGGTGGACTACTACTACTGGTGAGGTGGTCTACTAGAAATATTCTACGGTTGTAGACTCCATGATATCGGCTCCAGCTTCATCGACATAGGTGTCATCTCTACTATTTGCTTCCAAGTCGGTGTCGTCGATGATGATGTAGTCTTCCGGGCTAATCTCCTTGGGTTCTTCATCTTCATCTACTGGTGTCGGATCTCCCATAAATATTCCAATGTTCTTGATCAGGTCGTCATTCTTCTCCACCAGTACTTCAATTTCTTCTTCATAATCTTCACGTGTAGCCTTGAGTTCTTCCTCCAATTCCTTGATTCTAGTTTTAGCCTTCTTCAGATCTATCATGTCAGCGCACATCTGATTCTCCTGGCGTCGAATGTGCTGGTTCAACTCCTGTATAAAAGCTGCAATTGATCTATCTTTCCTGGTGCTGATCATCTCCCATTGTTCATCTCGGTGTCCGCAAATCTGGTAGATAGTATCCTTGAGATCCTTGCGGTAGACTTCTCCAATGCGTCCCATGGCGATGTGAGCTGCCATACTCTTTCCTAGACTCCAAGTTGGTGCATCAAAAGAAAACTCTATGGGCTCAGTGACTGGCATGAACGTCCTTCCTGGAACTTGAACTTGAATCATCCAGCACTCTTCTTCGGGTAAAGTGGCGTTGTAGGTTCTCGTGAAGCTTGGTACTCCTATGTTCAGGTATCTTGTGACTTCCTTCAAGTGGCGTCCAAAGGGTGTATCTTCATCTGGTTGTGTGAACTTGTTCCTTGCATCCGCCATCCTAAAGAGTAGAAGAGATGAGAAGTCAGAAGAGAAGAGAGTGAGTAGTGATCTAAGTCTTTAGCTTAGTAGTCATGTCCTACAGTCAGCGTGTGCTCTGATACCATCTCTGTAGCGACTAGACCTCAGACAGTCTGATCTCTGTGCTCCGGTGTCCTACATTTGAAGTGCACAAAAATATATACTATTGTGTGATTCTAGTGAGTGCTTTATCATCTCTTATGGGACTACATGAATAAGCTTTTTTCTCAGGTTGGTACGGGCCTAAGGCCTTCATCCATATTAGTTTGCTGTCATCTCTATTTGTATCGTGCTATTGTCATGAGAAACTCCTTTATCTTTGCACGTTAAAGTTTTGCAACCTATGATAAATGGCAATGGTTTGAGTGTTCAGTTGAGCTAATTGGCACTGATTAAATAAACTAATACCTCTCTTTAAGCAAGACTACTATGTTGCTAACTTTACCCATTAAGATAATGAGGGTGCTTCTATTTGTTAGTGTATGTTTCATAATGTAGCGACCAGACCTCATACAGTCTGATCTCTGTGCTCTGGTGTCATCCCTGGATCAGTAATGCTGACACCACACAGTACTCGGAGGATTTATAGCAGAGTAGCAATCACACACTTATTACATCGAATCTCTCAAAAGAGAACTTATTACAATAAATATGGCTTAAGGCCATCTAATAACGATAACAGCGGAAGGCTTGGAAGATAAGTGAGTCCATCAACTCCAACGGCATCACTGAGTATAGAACCACGACCTAAACTCCTTAATCGTCGTCTGAAAAGTCTGCAACATTAACGTTGCAGCCCGAAAACGGGTCGGCACATGGAATATGCTGGCAAGGTAACACATAGAGAGGAATGGAATGCAACAGCTATACTATATGCATATTTGGCTGGTGTAAAGCTCTATGGTTACAGTTTTTGCGTAAAGCCAATTTTTCCCTACTTCAAAGGAATAAGTTTATTTACTATTATGGTGGTTGTTAAACATTGAGAATGGTTGACAGCATCCTCAATCCCAATTATAAATCATCATTAAACAAACCCATCAAAATTATTTTTAGAGTAACATGTTGAGATTCACATGATAATCCAAGTACCAGATACTCAAGTTGTCCATAACCGGGGACACAGCTAATCATGATTAGTTTATTACACTCTACAGAGGTTTGCGCACTTTTCCCCACAAGACTCGATCGCCTCCATTGGATTTCTCGCACTACATGGTGTTTGAGAAACGGATGACCGAGACATAGCCTTTTAGAAGTGCTAGCACCTTACGATCGGGTAGACCGTACCACCTACATCCCCTACATCTGCTAGTCTACCACTGTAAGAGTTCGCACAACTTAATCAACTATGCCAGAGCCCATAATGGCTTGTGGCTGCACACGGAAGTTTCTAGTATGAATAATCTTATGATCCCTTTGAGCCTGGGTGGCGGTCCAAAAGAAAAACAGGCAAGTCCTGATAGAAACCAGGTGCCTCAATCCACCCAGATGTGTATTTAAGTTGCCGCCTTAAATAAACCATTAAAATTATCAAACTCACATCTGTCATGGATATCACTCACCCAATCCACGTCTACTAGCATAGCATGGCATAATAAGCAAACGTAGAAGTAACTCCCAAAGGTTTCATAATAAACAGGTAATAGGTACTACCTCATCTACTTCCCATCCCACAATTTAATTAGATCCTAACCATGCAATGTGTGAAGATTGATCTAATGCAATAAAACTGGGTTGTAGAAAAGGTATGATCAAAGTGTTACTTGCCTTGCTGATGATCCGCGAAACCTAGAGATTCGAAGTAACAGGCGGCGCACTCCGGGTATTCTATCACAGACAAACAAACAAGCATACAATAAGTACTCATCTAATGCACAGGTAAAACTCAAATAGAAGATCTAACCAGAAAGTTCAACTTAAGAACCCTGGTTTGCAAAAAGAATCAAATCGAACGAAGCAAAAGAAATCAAACAGCGAAAGAAAACAACTTCATTCTAGTAATCTGGATCTAGGTCAAATTTTTACTGTAGCAAAAACTTGTTTAAGTTGGTTATTCGGAAAGAGGGTTTCGAGACGAAACTCCAGGCGCTTGAATCGCCTGATTCCGATAAACGAGCGAAAAGTTATACTAAAACGAAAATCGGATCATAAATCACGATCAGGAAACAACCGCGGAAAATCCGACGAAAAAGACAAGCGACGAACAGAAAAGAAAAAAATTCCTCTTTTTTTCGCACGGAAAACGAGGCGCGTCGGCGAACCTTGGAAAGCGCGCTCCGGCGGTGGCGGCGGCGGCGGCGGCGTCTGGCGGCGGCGGTGGGGCTGGGGTGGTTGTGGGCTTCTCTGGCCTGGGGCGCGGGTATTTAAAGGCTGCCCCGGGCGGTGTCCCGCTCGGGTACGGCCGAGAGTCGGTTTCCGTTTTTTTTAAATAATTCCGCTCGGAAGAAAAATAAAAAGAAATACTAAACGGACTCCAAAAATCGCGAAATAAATTTTGCCGGGTTTCTAAAATCAAGCCCGATAAAGTGAACATTTACTTGGGCCCAAACTATAACTTTGAAAAACGCGCATTTTTCCTAAATTCAAATAAAAATACCGAAAAACTCCGAAATAAATCTTATTTGATTTTTTTATTAAGTCCTCAATATTTCTATATTTTGGGAAATTCATTTTATTCCCTCTCTCATATTTTTGTAATAGAAATAAATGATGATAAAATAAATAAAATCAAATGATCCTGTTTACATAATTTGAGAAAACTCAAATACGTAAATAACGAAATCCCCAACTCTCTCCGTGGGTCCTTGAGTTGCTTAGGATTTTCTAGGATCAAAATCAAAAGCAAATAAAATATGATATGCATGATGATCTAATGTATAACATTCCAAATTGAAAATTTGGGATGTTACACATAAACTAGTCCCACTATTACAGTAATCTTACTCTCTCAATATATGTGCCAACAGGGATGCTCGATTTTGGTGGAAATGCACAAAAAATTTGGGTGCTTCATTGCCTCGACAGCTTCCGTCCTTTCCTGTCAGTTGCTAAACTCCGCATGCTTTCTTCCTTTGTTGTCAGTCGCTTGGCTTATCTCGACTTCTAGTCAAAGGAAATAGTGATTGATATGCTACCTCACACAGGTTGGTACTGGTCTTTATCCTGATTATTGTGCCTGTCATATGTATTGGTAATTTGGTATTGTGCTACTGTTTGCCGATTTCATAAAGGAGTAATTTGGAGCCTGAACTCACAGGCAAATCATTACATCGGGTGATTTCAGTGGAACTGCACAAAATGATCAGATGGACAGGTACTTATGCTGCTGCTATGTACTCCAAAGTTCACTCAGACAAGCATTGATGTTGACAAGAAGTGCCTATATTCATTCGAGTATCAACCGGCGTCAACCAATTGTCAAACTCCAATTGTTAGGAGAGTGAACGCCAAAAATATTGCTTGGTGCATAGCCCAAAAAACGCAGTCCAATCTTTGGTCCCAACTTGTGCCGTTTGGTTATCGGCACATATGGTAGCGAACTATATGGCATGGAGTCTAAAGATTCCAGACAAGTTGGTTGACGTGTATATTCATCTGGCACTTAATCAGTCTGCACACCAAGGATGCTCCATTTCAGTTGAACTGCACAAAAAATTTGGGTGGTTCATTTTCTCAACCGCCTCCTTTCTCATCTTCAATGTAGAATTTTGGCGAGATATAGGACCAAGATAACCAAGTAAACTGGTTGGATGAAAGTAGTGGCCAAGTTGCTCAAACCTCCATGGGCACGAGGCCACTATTTGAGGATAAACCTACAAGCAAAGTTCAGATTGTATGTGCTGCCTCTTAGTTACTCGAAAGTTTACTCGTACAAGAACTAATTTTAGCAAGAAGTACCTCCAATTGAACACCATTTACCAGTCTGTACCCTAGGTAATTAAAGTTCGTCCATGGATCATATTGGCTGTGATCTCAATCATTTGGATGCATAAACATATTGAACATGCGTATATCTGAATCTTTTTGTAAATTATGTATGAATATTGTCGTGTGATCTATCAATCATTTGGATGCATAGATATGCTGAGCTTGTGTATATATGAATCTTTTGAGTTGTTGATTGTGAATGTTGGCTATGGATATGAACGTGTCCTGTGAACCTGAGTTTGATATGAATGTTTACCTTTTCTGTTGTATTTGTGTGTGAACTTGTTAGTATGCCTACTGTGGGGTATAAAATGCAGGTCTCTTATAAAAGTAATGTCGTGTCCAATTTATGTTTTCCCTTCTAACCACCGCGGCTGTGCTGCCGCGCACCCGAACCAGTGAAGTTTCCCACTCCTCTCCATCTGCGACTCCACTGTAGCTTAATAAATAGTAACGTCTTCGGTTTTAGCCCAGTTTTCCATAGATTAACCAGGAAATTCTCTTCTTCTTAATTAATCGACGAGGCAATTCTTTTGCCTCCGTTTTGGAAAAAAATTAGTAACGTCTAACTGAGCCACTTAGTTAGATGCGTACACTTCACTACAAAAAAAATACACTTCCGTGATGATATGTGTTTGTCACAGTAGGTCGCTTTTTGTCATGCATGTACATCCATGACAAATTTGTGATAGAATCAAGATAGTCATACATGTGCTGTCGTAGAAGTGTTCCATGACATTACCAAAATTATCATCATGGAAGTGTCCACTTCCATGACGATAAATCACGCGTCACAGAAGTGCTTTCGTCAAGGGTGACTGACACGTGGCATCCATCATAACGGAACGTCGTTAAGCTATCGGGTCAGGTTTTGGATCTGATAACCCATTAACAGCCTCGACCAATGGGAAATTTCCACGTGTAAAATTCTTATTGGCCGGACGAAACACGTGTCAGCTCGTCAGTGGGTCAGATAGGCGCCTATGATATGTCGACATGTGGCACGGCCATACAGTGGCCCATTTAGCTTACAAAGCCGGCCCATTTGACTTGGTCAAAAGTTAACGGACTGGCCCATGAAAAGCCTGTTAACGGTCTCTTCGCAAATAGCCCATTTTACGGCCCGTTAGGCCCTAAAGGAAATCGACCCAACAACGTCATGTGGGCCACCGAATATAATACCAGCCCATTTCACTTTCATCCCATGTATGGCCCATGACGTCTTTCGGCCCATATGAGGCCTTCGTATCTTTTGGCCCATTACACGCCCACGGTGAGTCTAGCCCATAATGAACAGTAATTTTCTTTATACCCGTTAATGGCCCGTGATTTACATGGGCCGTTTCCAGTCCATGTTAGCTTTCGGCCTATTGACGGCCCATACGTTCTTGGGCTCATTTTCGGCCCTCGATTACCTCCGGCCTGTTACTGGCCTATTCCACTAATGGGCCAAATTCGTCCCATGGCAAGAGTCGGCCCGTTACTGGCCTGTTACCCTAATGGGCCAAAATCGGCTCATGGCAAGAGTCGGCCCGTTTCTGGCTTGTCAACCCATTGCCCCGTTTCCAGCCCGTCCTATATTCTGGCCCATTCACGACCCGTTATGCCTATGACAGAATTAAGCCTTTGCTGTCCTATGGCCTGTTAACAGCCTGTTACCGTGTTGGGCCGATACCAATTACGCCCGATTATGGCCCATGTAGACACATTTATCTGACGGCCCGAGGCCCACCGATTACAGGCCCATTTATCGACGGCCCGTAGGTGACCGATGGATCCTATGGCCCGTATATGGCCCATGGTAGTTGCGGCCACTAGCAAACCAGGGAAAAAGAAGACTAGGAAATAAATAAGGCCGAAACTAATGCTAGGCTATTAAGGCGATTGCACATATTACATCCACTCGGCATCAAAGATCGCCACCAGTGCAAATATAGGGAACACCCTACACTATACAAAAATGGCTTGCTGTTTTCTTCAGGCGGTGGCTGCACGTTAAGAATACATTTTGTATCGCACCAAAACAAATAACTATATAACAAAATGAAGGTTGGCATAAAACTTAACGGTCTAGCAGATAAATGCACCACCAGAAGTTCAGAAGCTGAGTTCATTTGACCCAACTGTTACGTTTTCATGTTGTATTGTCCGATGGAGCACCATAACCCTCGCCTTCATTTCCCCTAGGCTCCTGAACAACATAGCAAATGTCTGATAGTCTAGTTTCAAAACCATGCATATCTTGACGACATTGAGCAATCTTTATCCTTGTTTCACAAAGGGTCTCTGTTAGGGAATGGACTTGTGTCTGGAGCGCAGATACAACATTGCTTTGAGCTTGCATATCTTGATCATGAGACAGTTTGGACGATATTGCCTTAACAACCAACCCAGTATTACGCAGGAACGTGCTTTTGGCACTATTAGTGGACAGGTACTGACCCACTGCAGCAAGAGCTGACATTGCGGTTATAGTTGCCTCGCCACCTTCAGAAGGTGGCGGTTCCACCATTTTTTCCATAGCTCGCTGAAAAGTTGAGGTTTTACATTAGTAGTACTAGAACAGAAGATATTAAGGAGGCAGCAAAACCAAACAAAATAGCTTTGGTCTATATACAGAAGTTATTCTGGTGAACCCATGTAAAATATTAGTTGTATTTTATTGCAAAGTACATAATAAAACCAGGTTCCAAACATATGACCATGTACCATCGCTAATGTATTGTCTATTTCTTCACATTGTATTGAGGTCTAAGGATGAAGAGATGAAGTTTATAATACAGTAAGCATAGTATGACATCATTCAAATCACAAAACAACTGAGAACAGACAAACAGGCAATTGTAACGTTGTGTGGGCAAGTCCAGCACGGAACTAGATTACGGGTCAAGATGAAAGGAACATCACTCCTCTCTTTTAAACCATGTAAGGTGCAATGATACACTAAGACAATTGTGTATAAAATTGAAAAGAGTAATAGACTTTGGCTGCAAACCATGCAGTCCAAGGCACAAGTTAGAGTAAGTAGTAGTTAAAAGGCATGAGGATTAAGGACTTACAACAGCGGCTTTGACTGGTGTAGTCATGCCCTTCTTCTTGCCGGTGTGACAGTCCTTGAAGATTTCCACGGCATTTGGTTCAGGTACTTTTTGGTCCTTGTGGGCTTTCCTCTGCATTTGGAACAAGTCAATATAGATCTGATAATATGGTACATCGAAAAGAGTGAAACAGCAGCTAATTACAAGAGCCTCGCAGTGTGCAATATAGCTACGAGATCATGTCGTCTGTTGGAATTTCACTTTCGTACGGTTGGCCTTCTTCTTTGAACAGTTCACCTACAAGAAGATAGATTTGTATGGCACATGCGTAAATAGGACTTCAACATGTGATCTGATGACACATATATAATGTACCTGATACTTTGGATCGGACCAGTGTTTAATGAGGCCTCTCTAGTCTTCATCAGATATATTTTCCACTGGAGATGTTTGGGCAAGTTCACTGTTAGCCTTGCCTTCAAAGTGAGTTTTCCTCAAGTTATACCAATACTGTCGCAGAGCAGACTTGAAAACATGGGTGCAAGCTTGTCTGATTGCATCATCTTGGCTATCCAACTTGAACCTCATCGGTTGAAAATTATGGGAGTCTCATTATCAGCAACCTAGAAAGTATTGGACAGAGCAAGACGATATTACTAGTTTCCATACATAACCATACTTATAGATAAATGGTCGAGGAAGGTGTTGAACTGGGTTTCGTCTTTGTCATTCCTGTACTGAATCCATGTTGGGAGGATACGTACATGACACCTAACAGCAACCGCTGCCTCTGATACTAACTCGGCTGACTCTGTAGCATCACGTGGCCTTTTTAAACCTGTCTCAAAATGGATCTCCATTCTTCCTCCTCTAGATTTAGTTAACCTCTCGAGCATTATCCCTGATGTTTGTTTCCTCTTGCGCATAGGTGCTAGTCCAACAACAAACATAGGAAGTGTTAGTGTACATCAAACTGTGAGACTACATATAAAGAAGCATGCAACTGTAACTTGACTCCAGCAAATACCTTCTTGCTGTTGAAGCTCACAAGGTTCATCTGATATTGCCAACTCGTCTTGTGTCAAGAGTGCTTGGGAAGTAGTGTCAGGTGGCAAGGGAGCTTGGGAACGTGCTGCTAGCTCAGTTGACGCACGAGTACGTCGTGCAGCTGGTAGTACTATGGTAGGTGTTGCAAGAACTAGGGCTATCTCTGCTTGTTTGGTGGCAGTTATTTGTTTCTGTTTGTCTTTTTTTACAACTTGTGTAGCATGGGATGCCGTGTTTGTAGAATTTTCTGCTGGGCTTTGACCTTCTATTGCACCATCAGTACCAGCAGAATCTGCAGGATTCGTCCGCTTCTCATTCCCTACCATTCTGTGTTTCTTCCTCTTTCTCTGTGCCATGTTAAGTCAAGCCAACAAGAAAAACGAATAACAATTTAGTTCTTCAGAACAAATTGATGCGTGATGCAGACGAACTGAACTTTGATGTTAGACAACCACATGATAGGAGGATGTAATATGTATGAAAAACAGGACGGGAGAGATAACCAGAACTATGATGTGTAAACTAAGAAGAAGACATTTCACCAAATTAGAAGCAATGCAATGGAAGGTAGACACCATATGAAAGATGCTACAAATATCGCTCTGCCAAGTTAACAGTGTCTCATCATAAATGGCATTTAAACAAATGTGAAGCAGTACAAGAAATAAATCATATGCAAGATCCAAACAACATCACACTACCATGTTAGAGGTCTCTCGTCATTAGTGCCATTGCATATTCATAGCTTATGATGTGTAAACTAAGGAGAAGGCATTTCAACAAATTAGAAGCAATGAAAGCTAGACACCATATGAAAGATGCAACGAATATCACTCTACCAAGTTAAAATTGTCTCGTCATAATTGCCATTTCAACAAATTAGTAGTACAAGCTAGAAAATAATGTGAGATGTAACATATATCACACTCCGAAGTCAAATGTGTCTTATGATAAGTGATTGTTGCAGGTTACACAACAGTAGTAATATGATGTAAGAACATGGTGTGATAGACAGATATTGTATGTTCTAGAAACAGGAACACGTGTCTTACTCAAGTATAATGTGTAAAGTAAGCAGATGGAATTCAACAAAATTAGAAGCAATACAAGCTAGACATCACACATAACATGCAACCACATATAACAGTGCCAAGTTAGAGGGAGAAAAGGTGATGCTGCACTAGGGGAGACGTGCTCATCATAAACACAACTTTGTTGAGTGTCTATGCATGTGTTGTCTTGGAAATCATCTTGGGGGTGTGGAGGAGTAGAAACTGTAGATGCCCTCCGTTCGGAAGGAGCACCTTTATCCATTGCCTTGCTAACTTCCTTCCGCTTTATTGATTTTGAATTGTCAAGTAAAACCAACAAGAAAAAGCAATAAAATTGTCTCTTCAGAACTCATTCATGCATGATACTGACAATCACTACTTTGATGTAAGGCAAACACATGATACCAGGATGGAGTATGTACGAAAAACAGGACGGCATGGCATGTTCACAACTGTTTGTGTAAACTAAGCAGAAATTATTCCAGCAAATAAGAAGCAATGCAAGCTAGACACCACATGAAAGATGCAACCAATATGACTCTGCCAAGTTAAAAGCGTCCCATCATAAATGGAATTTCAAAAAATTAGAAGCAGTGCATGCTATAAATCATATGAAAGATGCAACTAATATCGCACTGCATATACTAAAGGTGTCTCGTCATGTTGATTGATGCGGGATACAAAAAAACAATAGTTTTATGTAAGGACATGCTTAATAGACAGATGTACTATGTACTAAATACAGGAAGGCATGTCACATTAACAGGTATAATGTATAAGCTAAGCAGACTAGCACATGCAGTTTAACCAGATTGGAAGAATTACAATCTAGACACCATATGCAACATGCAACCACATATCAAGCTGCCAAGTTAGAGCAAGCACCTGCGATGCTAGTGTAGGGGAAATGCTGTAATCAACTACAGAGCTACGTTCACTATCTTCATGTAGCATTTCTGTTTCTTGAGAATCATGTCGGGAGGCTGATGCTGCATTCTTTAAATGAGGAGTAGTCCCCTTGCCTGCCTGCCTCGTCATAAGTGATTGATGAGGGATACACAAGAACATTAGTTTGATGTAAGAACATGGTTAATACACAGATGTACTAGTATGTACCAAAAACAGAAAGGCATGTCATATTCAAAGGTATAATGTGTAAGCTAAGCAGATGCAATTTAACCAAATTGGAAGTAATACAAGCTAGACATCTGGCTAGAGTGGTGAGCATGATCATCTAGGACCTGAGAGCCTGGTGGGAGGCGGGCTGCTTCGCCACCATCGCAGCTTTTTAGTTGGCTTCCAGGTGATGCCTATCTTTGCTGGGCTTGTCACTGGCTCGGCCAGTGCCCTGACTAGCTATTTGTCTTCTGGTGCTCACGGGATGGTGGTTCATGTAAAAAAATATCTTTCCTTATCTTATCGACTTCGGCCTTTCGAATACAAGCTAGACACCATATGGAACATGCAACCACATATGACACCGCAAAGTTAAAGCAAGCACCTGGGATGGTGGTTCATTGTGAGCGAGGTCATCAACTCCAGAGCTATGTTCCCTGTCTCCATCTGCTGACACTGCACCCATTAAAGCGTTGAAACATGTCTTGCCTAGCCGCACAACAAGCTGGAGCGACTTATCTCTTTTCTTTTTGGCTTCTCTCGTGGCAGCAGAGTCCGAAATACCCTTGCATAAAAACACAACAGTGAGAGTAAGGGTGAAGTGTGTGCAGAACTAGTGCACTGTAAAAGTAGCAGATAGCAGATGGCTGAAAAATAAATGACAGGAGACATATGATAGCTCTACAACATTGCATGGCAAACAAAATTAGATTATACTCCGTATTATTTTGTAATATATGAGCACAGGAAATGCAGGTACTCCTCCAGCACACCACCACATGTGGTCATATCTAAGATAACAGTCGACTGAAAATAAATAGGTCAGTCGATTTTTCTAATGAACCGTCTGATCTATAAGGAACGGGCAGATGGCCTTCATCTACCTCCCGCCAGTCACTGTTGACGATCTTTCTCGAACCGCCAGCGACCACCGGCCCAGACCCCTGCCTCCGCCGCCCCGCCCTCTCATCGACCTCACACCACCGCCGTGCTTCGCAGCGCCCCCAGGCCATCCCTTTAATCCCGGCCGACCTCCAGATCGGGCGCCAGTAGCTCTAGGCCGCGTACGCCCCTATGATAAACACCAAGGCGCTACTTCCCCGGCGTAATAGGCATACTAGCGCCTGTTACGCCGGGGAATGCTTCCGTTAATTGGGAATCAAGTGGCCAGAAATTGAAATTCAGGGGGGCGACGGACCTCTAGCTAAGGTGAAATAGTATATGAGGAGAAACCTTGTGCATCGCGAGTTACTAGGAACATCTAGTATCAAGAAGAAGTGGTCAACTAGTGTCTTCTATGGGATGAATACCGTGCAAGCAGAGACGTAAGATTTGCACGAATAAGGGAAGAGGAGTACCTTTTTTGGTTGCAGATGTGGTCACCCCCACATGTCACGCCGATCTTCTTGTTTTTACCGGGGAAACCGATGTTCTGGAGGGTGCATGCTTGGACGAACCCATGGCCAAATTGTTGACTGTGTTGCCGTGGCCGTATGTCGGCGGAGGGGAAGCAGATCCGAGGCGGCAAAGGACAGCGTAGCAGGAACAACTCCGGTGCAGTGGAGGGTGGCGAAGTTGGAGCGGCAGCGGTGAGGCGCAGGACGGCGTGGTTGAACTGGCTCGGGTACGGACGGCTCGGCCTCGGCTTCAACTACTAGCCGTGGAGGGTGTTGCGGTTGAGGTTGCGGTGGACGACGACGTTGGGGTATCGGCTCTGGCGTGATGGAGGAGGGCGGCAGTTGATGGGTGGGATGGGGTGGCAGATGGAGGACGCCGGGGTTTCGTGGCTGGTGGAGAGGTAGTTTTGGCGCCCATGGAGTATGAATGGGGAATCGGACGGGTGGGGGCAACCATGTTTTGGTCTGGGACATGCTTGTTTTTGGCTTTTTTGAACAGAAGATGGGACGCGCTTGTTTGAAATTTGGGGAAGTACAAACTTTGCCCCCTCTTAAATTTGGGACCTACTGCGGGTCAGGGGTATGATGGTAATCCCAGGTGTCCCAAATAGTGGGCGGGAGCGATTTCAGCCGCGCGCATGTGTGCTTAGGCACCATTGTGTATGAATGTTTTTCGGATGCGGTTGCGTGGCGTCAAGATGAAGCTACAAACTTACCCCAGTTTAGACCTTTGGACGTCAGGCCGGTAGGTTTCACGGGTCGGATTTATTAGAAAAGTAATTTCCTTGTACTACCAAACATTGGTCTCGCGCGGTTTCGGGCGAGTAGATGGTCTTTTGGCGCTTCGTTCGAAATTTTGAAACACAAGCATTCACATTTAGAGTACTCTTGAACTATGAGGATTGACCTAAATATACAATGTTATATTTGACCTTGTATGTTTGAAAACCTCATTAAATTATCCGCTTCTTTTTGAAATTTTGACACTTGAAAATCCTATAACTATGATTATTTTGGAATGGAGGAGCTAAATTTGAATCTATTTTATACACGACTACATATGCTATTATGTACAAAATCAGAGCAAAGATTGGTCCCCCCATAATTTACGTATGGTTTACAAATGACATGATATCAAATTCAAATAATTGAATGGACTTCATGTTGAATTCGATTTTTTTAAACCACCTTAAGTTGAATTCAAATGTATGCTAGTTCATAGGTAGTAGCTATTTATAATGTCCATTGTGTAACTTTTGTATGTATAATGTGCTTTACACGCACAACATGAACTATATTCACATTTATATTCGATTGCTAAAGCGATGCATTGTCTAGAGTTCAAAATACTAACTATGTGGATCAATTGTGTCAAATAATAACATAGACATGCTCACATTTGATAGAATCTAGATGTCTGATGGATCAATGACCGCTCCTTACGCGAATTGCAAATATCATGATCCCATCCTAATATTTGGATACAATTTATATCTTTAATCAATGTGTAGAGTAGTCTTTTACATGCAGTTTCACTCTCCATCGGTGGTCTCTCACACATGCTCACACACTCTCTCCCGAGGTGTCTTTCTCACACACATGCTCTAGATATGACCCTCCCTCTCTCTCATAACCATTTACAATTGTTTTCACTGACCTTTATCACAAGCACTCTTCCTCTCGCAAACATGCACACGCACAATCCTCATCGACCCTTTCTATATACATGGACCTGCCCATGTGTCTCATGTACGCACATTATCTTTACGCCTGTCTCTCACGCATTGTCTCACACCTCTCTTCCTAATCGACGAGTATGATTCTAGCAGAGCATTCTGTAGGATGCCCCTTAAAGTTAGGTTGGATGAATAGTAATATCAGATCTGCTCGTCCAAATATCTTGCCATAGCTTTAGACATCGACCTAGGTATTTTTTTCTGGACTTCATAAAAAAGCATATATGTTTTTCCTGTAATATCTAGTAGAAGAACTATTTTGTATGTCTAATAGATGGACAGGACTTGGATAACTTCTACTCAAAGATTCTCCGCTGCATATGTAGAGGGGGTTGAAAACTTCATCAACTTTATCAGAGCTAAGTACGGTGGTCTGAAATCAGATGTGCTTTGCCCGTGTAGCAGTTGTATGAATTCAGTTACAAGACCCCCAGTCAACTGTGCAAAATCATCTACACTTGTATGGGATGTCGGTCACATATACTAGGTGGGTTCATCATGGTGAAGCTGTGAACGTCAATGTTATTGACTACGTGGAAGCAGCAGATCACCATCTTGATCTGCCTGATGCTCAGGTGGAAGAGGAGGAGGTGGTGGTGGTGGCGGAGCCAGTGAGTTTGACCAACATTGAAACAATGCTACGAAATGCTTGTGCATTCTGTGAACTTTCACCTGCAGAAGAAAAACGGTGGGCCTGCATGTTGGAACAATGCAACATTGCTGTCACCCCAGGAAATAAGCTGTCAGTATTCTCAACTATGGTCACCTTTCTTCAGGTGAAGACATCTGAGCGGATGACCAACAAATCATTCGATGCAATGTTGGCTGCTTTCCGCGAATCTTTCCCAGATGCGTCTGAGCTGCCACACACCTATAGTAAAATGAAGAATTTCCTTCGTGCAGTTGGAATTGGATATGATATGATCCATGTTTGTAAGAATAACTGTGTTCTGTTGCGGAAGGATTATGCCAACTTAAGTGAATGCCCGAAATGCAAATCATCAAGATGGAAAGATGGCGATGCTGTGAAGAGGATTCCTCATAATGTTCTGAGACATTTTCCAATTACACCAAGATTGCAGAGGTTGTTTCATGATGCTGAAACAAGAGAGGATGTACTATGGCATTCTAGGAACCAGGAGTACAAAGATCAGAATGTAATGAGCCATCCATCTCATGGTAGTGAGTGGAAAAGCTTCAATGATAAACACAAAAAGAGTTTGCTGCTGACCCGAGAAACATTAGACTTGGCTTAGCTTCAGATGGATTTAACCCATTTGGCCACCAGAGCGCCACATATAGCATGTGGCCAGTGCTTGTTATCCCTTACAACATGCCTCCAAATGTCTGCAGCAAAGAATCAAACTACATGATGGCCTTGCTCATCCCAGGTCCAAAAAGTCCTGGAAAGGATTTTGATTTGTTCATGGAGCCTCTTGTGGAGGAACTTCAACAGCTATGGAAGGGTGTTCTCACTCGAGACCTATATAGCAGCCCACCAGCTGATTTCTTTCTGCATGCTGTTATAATTTGGTGCATCCATGATTATCCGGCTTTGGGCACTATGTCAGGGCGAACGACACATGGTTATAATGCATGTGTTCGCTGTGACAGGAATCTGCTGTCATACGCAATACTTAGCAAGATCTGTTACATTGGACACCGTTGTTTCCTTGCCAAGGACAAGCCGCTTCCTAGAAAATACCAAAGACATGTGTTCAATGCAAAGCATGAAAATCGTGATGCGCCAAGGAGGCTCACCGCCGATGAGTTGCAAGTGGAATTAGAGAAGGTCAGGCATATTACACCAGGAAACCATCCTAATAATGGTAGCGGGAAAAGGAAGCGTGGCAGGGCAGAAGAGAGATTATTGTTTACCCACAGGTCCACTTTGTGGGACTTGGAGTATTGGAAAGATTTGGATCTGCGGCACAATCTTGATGTGATGCACATCGAGAAAAATATATGTGACAGCATTATCGGCACACTTCTTAATATTGAAGGCAAGACGAAAGATACCTTAAAATCTAGGATTGATTTGACACACCTCGGTATCAGACAGGATTTGCAGGTGCAAGATGAAGGTAAACCACGGGATATGGCACCAGCTGTGCACATCTTGGACAAGGTAAAAAGAAAAGAATTCTGCAAGGTCCTGTCACATGTGAGATTCCCACATGGATTTGCTTCCAACCCTGAAAGGAGAGTCAGTGCAGATGGAAACAAGGTACAAGGGTTGAAAACTCATGACTGCCACGTCCTACTTCAAAGGGTTTTACCTGTTATCCTTAGAGGATTGGGCCGCCCTGACTTATACAGAGCAGTTGCAGAGTTGGGGCAATTCTTCAGGGAACTCTGCAGTAGGAATATCAGGATAGATGCTTTGGAGCGTCTTAGAGACAAGATACTAACTATCCTATGCGACCTTGAGAAGATATATGCTCCAGCCTTCTTTGATGTGATGGTGCATTTGGCTGTTCATCTACCTGATGAGGCACTACTTAGAGGTCCAGTACAGTATGGCTGGATGTACCCTATTGAAAGGCGGCTAGGAAATTTCAAGGGCTATGTTAGGAACAGAGCTAGACCTGAGGGTTCCATTGAAGAGGCCTACATTGCTACAGAAGCGTTGACATTCTGCTCAAAATACATTGAAACAGCTGATCAGCTTAGCAAAGAGGTGTGTGAAGACAATCCCGGGCTCAATGTTTTTGATTATTCTGTTCGAGTTACATGGAAGAGTCGACAAGAGGACAAACCTAAAGATTTGGACAAAATGGTTTGGTATGTGTTGAATAACTGTCCTAAGATACTACCTTATACCAGGTAAGTGTAGTACTGCAGCTTATAATCTACCAACTTGCAGCACATTCTTATATATTTACATGTTTGACACGATCACTATGTTGTGCAGCATCTACAAAGAGGAGTTATTGCCGCAAAATCCAAGAAAAATTGACAAACTGGTTATGGCTGGATTTGCGAAATGGTTCAAGAACCATGTAAGCTTTTGAAGTGCACTATCAGTTTTTTTAATATATTGAGTACATAAGATGATCAGCTTGTCTATTTTCTAACCATAGGTTAAGAAGATGCGGGAGGATGGGCAGGCAGTTGATGATGCCCTTTACTCACTAGCAATGGGTCCTGATACTCGGGTAAGACATTATGAATCTTGCGTTGTTGGAGATGTGCGCTACAACACCCTTGCACGAGACGAAGGCAGGAAGACACAAAACAGTGCCATCATGAGCATGGATACGTATGACAAAGAGACAACTGAAATGTATGCTAACATAATAGACATTGTTCAGTTGCAGTATATCTCCAGTTTCGAGGATCATCGGTGTGTGGTTCTGTTGTGCTGTCGTTGGTATAACCTGTTTCCAGGGTCGCAAAACCCAGAGCTGATGATTATTTCAAATCCATCAATGTCAAGGCGGCGTACCAGACCAACGAGCCTTTTATTTTGGCAAATCAAGCAACACAAATATTTTTCTTGGAAGACACATTTGCACGTAGCGATGACTAGAGAGTATTGCAAAGGTTTGAGCAGAGGAATTCGTTTAATGAAGTTGCACAACAAGATGATGCTTACACTGCTCCTGATGTACAAGATAACATAGATGTTCCTAATATCTTTGAGAACCATCACGTCAATGACGCCGGCGAAAAGACTGCCTATCGTGTTGTGGACATACAAGAGTTGATCAAGAAGAAGCCAACGTTCGAGGACGTTGAGGACGAAGAAGAAGATGACACCATGGGGAATTACGATTCAGACTGATACACATGGCGAAGATGTTGACGCTGCTGCTGCGGATTATGATTACATTGTTTTTGTCGTATTTGCCTGTCAGAAGACGTTTTTTATCTACTATGTGAAATTGTGTTTGCTATGACAACTGAAACCTGATGAACATGTTGTTTAGTATTTTGCTGTCGGAACATCACTTGTTGTGTATGCTGATTTTTGTTTGGTGATTGTATGACAACTAAAACATGATGACATTGTTGTTTAGTTGTACTCATATTTGGCTGTGAAACTTGAATTTGATGGCATAGTTTGCTGTTGGACTGCAATTTGCTCGACGTCTTCGAATGAGAACAAAGCTGGCCCGACAGGGCCTCTGCTATTTATTTATTTATATGAGCAAAAGGGTATACCCCATGATTTCCGTTAATAGAAATCATTAGATGTTCAAAACACTACGCCCAGCCTGCTACACAGGTTTCATTCATTACTAGTTTCAGCAAAGTGCTCATGACGTAGCCACTGAATACATCACGAGTGCTATATACACTGCAAATAAAGAGACAATCATCCTACAGAGCACATCAATTTTGCCCATTATCTTCACAAGCTCTTTCATCTCCTCATTGTTATCAAGGCCATTCATCAGTTGTTGCTTGGCCATGATCAGAGGAACTGCATCTTTAACCTTATGCTCTACATCTTCTGTCGGATTTCGGGTTCCGGCAGACCCTTGAGGTTCGAACACTGGGGTGCACGCGGAGATTTCGCTTCCTACCTACCTGCACCCCTCCGCCTCGCTAAGATCTAAGCGATGGAAAGAACAACACAAATGACACAGGGTCTATACTGGTTCGGGCCACCGTTGTGGTGTAATACGCTACTCCAGTGTGTGGCGTGGTGGATTGCCTCTTGGGCTGATGATGATGAACAATACAAGGAAGTACAGCCTCGCGAGGGTCTGCTCTTGGCTGGGGCGATGAACTGCTGGGAGGAGTTCAGTCACCCTTCTCTCTCTCTCTCTCTCTCTCTCTCTCTCTCTCTCTCTCTCTCTCTCTCTCTCCGTCTTCCGTCGTCTCTCCCCTTTGTTCTGTGGGTGGCTGGTCCTATTTATAGAGGCCCTGGTCCTCTTCCCAAATATCGAGCGGGAAGGGAGCCAACAATGGTGGGCTAATTTGTAGGGGGACAGCTAGTACTAGCTATCCTGACAAAAGTAGTCTTCGCCTGCACAAAGCTCTGGTGGTGACGCCGTCTTGGGCTCCACAATGACCTCCGTCTCACAGTCCTTCTGGTCTTGGTCTTGTTGCACCGAAATGGCAACCTTTGCCTGATGCCTTGGTACTCCGCGGCTGCGCTTGCCCCCGTTGCGCTGAAGAGGAAAGCAGGACGCTACGCGGGTTGGCACCTGCCTGGCGCCTTTGGTCGTCATGGCTTGCGTCACGGGCACCTTGTGAGGTACCCCGCCTTGATCTCTCCGCCTCCTCACAAGCCAGCCTGATGAGGCCGTGCCTGAGGAAGCTCCGCGGCGTCCGCCCCGCGAGGCTTGGCCCCTCGTGAGGGTCTTGGGTTTGTGTTGGTGAAGATGGGCCGTGCAGGGCCCCCTTTTGAGCCATGCCGCGGGCCGCAGGTAGGCAAGTTTGGGGACCCCCATTCCCAGAACGCCGACAGTAGCCCCCGGGCCCAAGGCGCGCCCGGACTTGGCCGTGCAGGGAGGCGGAAGGGCGAGGGCGAAGCGCCGCGGGCCCTAACAGCCTGCGGCCTTGGGCGCCGCGTGGCGGTTGATTGGACGTGGGCGGCACTGCTCCCCCACACCTTCCTGATTTTGCGCCATGCTAGGCGGACTCGTAGTTGTACACAGCCGCTCCCCTTTCTGTCGCTCGAGCGCCCTCTATCCTTCCTCCGCTCGAACTCCGGCTTCTGTTTTCAACCCAATCTCGAACTCCCCCCCCTTTCCATCGCCATGGCTCCGACGAAGAAGGGAAGAGGGAAGAAACCCGTGTCTCCGCCTGGTCTGCCGCCGTTGGCGGGCCCCGCCGAGGGCTTAGGCAAGGTCAGCTCGGCTCTGGCCACTATCTTCAACAAGTGCGGGAGGACGACGGCCTGGCCCGCGTCCCACTCCTCCATCGACAGGATAGTCACCGAGGTCCCGTATTTCGCCGACGCCCTGTGGGCGAGTCTGGTTCCTCCCTTTTCTGATTTCTTCAATGCCGTGCTTTCCCACTATCTGATCCACATGATGCATCTGGGTCCTGAATCCATGACCCTCATTTCGGTCTTCGCCTTTGTTTGCGAGGCTATGATGGGCATCCTCCCTTCGGTTGCCTTGCTGCGCCACTTCTTCTCGCTGCGCCTTGTCGACCCTACCGAATGCTGGGCGTGCGTGAGCTTCGTTGCCGCGTCTGAGACTGCGGCCTCGGGGATAGACTTCAAGCTCCCCCCGCCCACGGCTGGGTTCCGCGAGCGGTGGCTGTATGTGGACGCAGGGGTGCCCAGCCCCCTACTATCGAAGCCAACTTCGCCTGCTGTCCCCAATTCGGGCTGGGGCCAAGAGACGCTTGAGAGCCCCCGGCTCGTCTTCGTCTAGCACCGCTTCGCGTTCTTGAGGTCGCTCGGCATGACAGCGCCCAAGGTGGTGAAGGAGTTCCTGTTACGCCGCTTTGCTCCTCTCCAACACCACTCCTGCCGGATGTGGACCTTCAGGGGGCACGATGATCGTATGAGGCTCCAGGAAGAGGACTTGACTCCTAAAGTGCTGAAGACAGCGCTCTTGACCCTGACTAGGGACCCCAACCCTGGCAGCATCCCGCAGGGAGGGGCCTTGCTGTACCTCTGCCAGAGCAGGGGCAATTTTGTGAAGCAGATGCCTGTCTTTGATGAGTGGTGGTCGCGCCCCGCCGGCCTCTAAGGGCCTCGCGAGAACCCAGTGGTGGTGACCGCCCTTCCAGTTGGCCAAGGCGGCTCTTCCTCGAGCAGCGGAGCAGGGAGGCATGAGGCGCCAAAGGCCGAGGGGGCTCCCGGCGGGGTGACGACGCCGGGCGGTGCTCATGAGGGAGCGGCTCTTGGGGCCCGTGCCGCTGAGGCTGAGGGCGACGAGCAGCTGCTCTCAGCGCTTGCGACTGAGGCCCCTGAGGCTCCGGCTGCTTCCCTTGGAGAGGCGATTGGCAGCGTGCATTGGGCAGGCGCCCCTGACGTAGATCGCCTTGATGCTCCGTCTTCGTTGCAGGTTGATCCCTGTGCCCAACTCTTGGGCCGTTTCCGCATGGACTTTGAGGCCCTCCGGAAGAGAAGGGAGGCCCTGGGCGACGATTACACTTGTCGCCTGCTGAAGCGTAGGAAGTACTTCGCCACTGATGAGTAAGCCTTCTCCTTTTCCAGCTCTCGATCCTTCCGTTGCTTTTACTGACCCTTGCTCCGCAAGCCCCTTCCACCTGAGCTTGCGGAGACAGCTGAGGTGCCGTCCCCCTTGGCTTCGCCCCCTCCATCGCCCTCAAGCACCCCGAGCAGCAGAGCCCTTGTGGTGAGGGCAATCGAAGAGGCGGACCATTCTGAGGCGCATCGTGGCCCTGCGCACCTCGTGATCCTCTTCCGCAGGCCTTCTCATGGCATAGCGAGCCTGCCGTGGACTTCCCGCATGGTCGTGGACTGCGATTGGCTGAGGCGCTCCTTGCGCTCTTCCTCTAGGGACGGGCTGGCCCCAGGCCGGGCTTCTGGCGCGGTGTGCCCGACCGTCGCGAGGGTGCCAGCCCCCAGCCCCCATCCCGGAGGGGGGGTGCTGATTCGTGGCCCCCGGCGCTTGCTTGCGCAGATGATGGCGTGGAAGACGTGCTCGAGCGCGCTCGGGAGCGTCGCGCTCTCCGCCAAGGATTCCTTCGAAGGGCGGCTGACGCGGTAAGCCTGCTTGGTGAGGAGCTTGCTGATGAAGACGCGCGCCTTGAGGCCGAGGGCATGCGCCTGGCTGCAGACAGGCGCGAGCTGGAGGGCGCCATCGCCCTTGCACACCGCCAGCGCGATCTTGACGACGCAGAGGCCAAGGCGTCGCTGGTGGCCTCTCGTGAGGCTCGATCTTGGGCCGCTGAGGAGGCCCGGGAAGCTGACCGGCGGCAAACAGCGGCGGAGGAGTGGGCTCGGGAGCTCCTGGCCTGGTGCCACTCACTGGAGGAGCAGGTGGAGCTGCGCGAGGCAGCCCTCGCGTTGATGAAGGTGGCCTCTGGCGACTCAGCAGAGCTCCAGAAGCGTGAGGAGGCGCTGACGATGGAAGCCGCCGAACGTACCCGCGAGTACGAGCATCTGGAGATGAAGGAGCGCTTGGTGACGCAGGTGGAGGATGATGTCGCTGCACAGGAAGCCCGCGTCCTGGAGGAGGTCGGGCATCGAGTGGCGATGGCGCATTTGAACCTCGAGCATGAGTTCAAGGAGAAGCTGGGGTTGATCCGGGCCGAGGCTGAAGGCAGGACTGCTGCCTTGAGAGCCAAGCTGGAGGGGGCGACACGGCAGGCTGGTGCTTTCTGGGCCGCCCTTGAGGCGGCGCAAGGTGAGTTAACCACCTCCCAGACCGAGGTGCTCCTTCTTCGCCAGCGGGTGGAGGAGGCTGAGGCCGTCGCGCGCCAGAATGCGGATGAGATACGTCAGCGGCGGACCCTGGAGCATGAGCACGGCCCCATGCTCTCCACGCTCCGAGAGAGAGCCAACACAGCCTTGGGCAACATCTGCGAGGCGGCTGTTGGCAAGCCGCATGCAGTCAACTATGCCGGCAATCTTCAGTTCTTCACTGACGTGGTGACGCAGCTGGAGGCGCGGTCGGTCAGGGCTGACAGGTTGGTGGAGGAGAGGAGTCGCGCCCTGCTTGGGCGTGCCTTTTCTCGCGTCTTTAGCCATCTCCAGCACATGGATCCCCACTTCGATTTCCACGCCGCCATCGCCCCAGTCCCCCAGGCCGTCCGAGGCGACATGGCGCGCTGGGTGGAAGACAATGTGGATGATCTTATCAGGGCCTTCGCTTCAGACAATGATGGCGTGGTCGTGGCTGCCGACGAGGGCGGTGCGGCGCACGGCCCTGACGCCGCTGGCGGTGACACGGACAGTGATGGCGAGTCCGGGGGCGCCAGCAGCGGCTCGGGTGGTGCTCTTGAGGATGCATTGGGGGATTTATCCAACTGATTGTGCATCGTTCCTACTTCCTTGCCCTGCATGAATAGAACTTAGGTTTTGGCCTAATGGCGGTGAGAGCATTTGGGAGGGGGAGTGTCGGATTTCGGGTTCCGGCAGACCCTTAAGGTTCGAACACTGGGGTGCGCGCGGAGACCTCACCTTCAACCTCTCCGTCTCACTAGCATCTAGACTACTAAGGGAATCACACAAGAGACACAAGGTTTATACTGGTTCGGGCCACCATTGTGGTGTAATACCCTACTCCAGTGTGTGGTGGATGGATTGCCTCTTGGGGGCTGGTGATGATGAACAATACAAGGAAGAACAGCCTCGCGAGGGTCTGTTCTTGGCTGGGGTGATGAACTGCTATGGGGAGTTCGGCCACCTCTCTCTATCTCTCTCTTTCTCTCTTCCTCTCTTCCAGATACCAACTGACCAACCGAATCCAACCCCTTGCTATGTGGGTGGCTAGTCCTATTTATAGAGGCTCTGGTCCTCTTCCCAAATATTGAGCGGGAAGGGAGCCAACAATGGCGGGCTAATTTGAAGGGGGACAGTGAGTACATCTATCCTGACAAAAGCAGTCTTCGCCTGCCAAAGGCTCTGGTGGTGACGCCGGGCTGGGCTCCATGGTGACCTCCGTCTCGTAGTCCTCCTGGTCTTGGTCGTTGCACCGAAGTGGCAACCTTTGCCTGATGCCTTGGTACTCCGCGGATATGCTTGTCCCCTTTGCACCAAAGAGGAAAGAAGGACGCTGCGCGCGCTCGCACCCGCCTAGTGCCTCGAGTCGTCATGGCTTGCGTCATGGGCACCTCGCGAGGTACCCCGCCTTGAACTCTCCGCCTCCTCGCAAGCCAGCCTGAGGAGGCTGTGCTATGCGCTGTGTTGTCCGCCTCGCGAGGCTTGGCCCCTCGCGAGGGTCTTGAGCCTCGTGTTGATGAAGATGGGCCGCACTGGGCCCCCACTTGAGCCACGCCGCAGGCTGCAGGCAGATAAGTCGGGGGACCCCCATTCCCAGAATGCCGACAGTAGCCCCCGGGCCCAAGGCGCGCATGGACTTGGCCGTGCCGAGAGGCGAAAGGGCAAGGGCGAAGCGCCGCGGGCCCTAACAGCCTGCGGCCTTGGACTCCGCGTGGCGGTTGATTGGACGTGGCGTCTCCGCTTCCCCATGACGCCTTGGTGATTGTGCGAGTCGGACAAGTCCCTGCATGCAGAACGTGTTATGATTACCTGTGATCGTAGAGACTGGCGGTTGGCCTTCGCCGGCTATAAGTACGGCACCGCGCGTGCCCGTCCAGTCCATCTCTTCTTGCTCTTTCCTTCGCCTTAGTTCTTGCTCCGTCTTGGTGTGATGGCTCCGATTCGCCGGTTCTCTGCAGCGGAGAAGGGAAAGGCTCCTCGACAAGGGCCAGATCCTCTCCCGCTGAAGAAGCGACTCGCCCATTGCAGCCGGGACGAAGAGGACCATCCAGCGGCGGCGAGGCCCTGGGGCGAGCGGGCTCCGCCGGGGTTCCCGCTGCCCTTGTACGCCCACGTCAAGGGCCCCGGAGGTGTTGATGCTGATCCCCGCGGTCAGCGCTGTCGGCGGCGCCGTCGGGTTACGAAGGCGTGGGTGGTTCCTCCTGGAGTCCATGCCGAGGGCTCCTCTCGTGAGTTCGTGCTCCACGTCGTCACTCCCCTTCAGTCCTGGATCCGTCTTCCTCCCTTCTTCGCCTCCATCGTTCCTCCAGGAGGGCCCCTGGAGCTCCAGCTGCAGCACGCCGACTGCAGCGCCCCCGCGACCGAGGCCGAGGTCGTCGTCGCTGCCCCGGGCGCGGTCTACATGTCCCGCGGCTGGAGGGAGATCGCACGGGTCTGCAGGGAAAGAGGCGTCTTCGCGGTCCACCTGGAGTACGACGGCGCGGCGGTGATGTTCTTCAAGGTCTTCGATGCGATCGGGCGCTGGCTGGAGTGCTGCCGTGGGAGAGGTGGCCAGGACCTCGCCCTGGTGAGGGCTAGGCCCGTCGACCGCCCCCTGGGCAGAGGCGCCCGAGGGACCAGCGATTCCAGCGAAGGCTTCACGACTCCGGAGACGAGCGACGACAGCTACGAGCCCCCGAGTCGTCGCTGCTCCAGGAGCAGGGCGGACGCGTCAGGCCGTCGCCAACCCTGATCTGGATGGAGTTGGCGCCGGTGCCTGACGGCCCACTGTTGATGATGGCGTCTCCCGCGGTAGCTCATGTAGTTAGCATCCCTTAGGATTCGTTCCCTGCGAGGAATCAGAATGCGCCCCGTGGGGGCTTGTAAGGTGTCTGTAGTCCTGTTTGTTAATATGTATAACCTTTTGACATGGATCCGTGCGAGTTGCCAACTCCATTATAGTTCAGCCTTCCCTTTCGCACCTCACGAGGGCTTGGTGCTCTACGCCGACAGGTCCCAGTCCCAAGGCAGCGTCAGCCGTCGCTGGTATGCCAGGTCGCGATGCCGTGGTCAAGGCCAGGAGGTGAGAGACCCGAGGTCCGGTAAGAGCCCCTGAGTCGCGATGCTCAGGAGGTCCCCTTTGGCGCCCAAGCAGCCGTCGCTTAGTGAGAAAGGGAAGCAACGTCGCTAGTACGAAGTTGCTTTAGGTGCGGGGGTAGTGCTGCAGCAGCCAGTGCCGTGGGTGGTAACTTATCTTGAGGATCAGGGGCCATTCCAGGTGTGCCGTTGGGTCCGTGCGTAGGCAGGAGCGGAATCGCTCGGCAAGGTCCTCGCGAGGCCCCCTCTTCCCCGCCTCTGCTCCCCTTTCTGCTCTACGTCCTCGGGTCCCAGCCCTCGAGCTTGTCTCAGCCGTCGCTGGTATGCCAGGTCGCGATGCCGTGGACAAGGCCAGAGGGTGAGGGCTGGAGAGCCAGTAAGAGCCCTGAGTCGCGATGCTCAGGCGCCCCCCTTTAACGTGCAAGCAGTTCGCGCGGGCGAGGGCGAAGGAAACCTCGTGAGGGCCTCGGCTTGCGCGGTTCCCTCCAGGGGTCCGGCAGGGTCATCACAGAAAGAAGATGGTGTTGCCATGGCGGCCGTTAGTCGATCGTTAGTCACTCAAGAGCTTGCTGGTTGGAGTAGGCGAGGTGTATCTGGGCACCCGTGAGCCAGCACGGGACTCACGAGGCCCTACCTCTAGGCGGGTTGCGCCCGGCACTGGGCCGTATCTTGGAATGTGTCCCTGCAAAATTTGGTTAGATGTCGGTACTCTACGTCCTTGGGTCCCGGCCCTCGAGCTTGTCTCAGCCGTCGCTGGTATGCCAGGTCGCGATGCCGTGGACAAGGCCAGAGGGTGAGGGCTGGAGAGCCAGTAAGAGCCCTGAGTCGCGATGCTCAGGCACCCCCCCCCCTTTAACGTGCAAGTGGTCGACATGGGAAGAAAAGATGCCGCGGACGGGCACCATGCAGCTAAGCGTGATAGGCAATGCATAGTTGGAAATAAACGCTAGGGGGATACATGCCGCTGGGTCTGGCCCGAACGGCTTGGGGATGATGCAGCCCGAGGGGCGCCCCCAACAAGGCAAACTAACGACGGAAAGGTAAATGCAGATACATGCCGCGGGGACGGACCCACGCGGCCTGGGAGTGATGCAACCCTGGGAGGGTGCTCCCAGCTGAGAACGGAACTTGAAAGATGTCACCTGAGGATGTCGTCGGCGTAGTGGCGTTGGTGCAGCAGACTTGACGGGCTGCAGAAGCCGATCCTCACGAGCCCCCAGGCCCCGGGGCCTCGGGAGGCTCCGGAGGCGCTGGTGACTCCTCGCGAGCTGCCTCCATCTCCGCCAAGGCCACGGAACGCCTGTCTTCCTGAGCCTCCACGATGCCCCTCATGAGGCGCTGGTATGCCGCAGCCATGCTCGGCAGGCCATAAGGCATGCGAACATAGCTGTGGGGTGGACCTCGAGGGCCAGAGGCGCTCCGTTGTGGCGATCTGATTGAGCCCTGGTACGTCGACGCAGACGCGCAGCCCACCATCCTTGCCTGGATGTGGGGCCACGGCTGGCAAGCGGCGGCAACCTCTCATGATCCTTGTCTCCTGTAGCTCTTGAATGGCCTCGTCAATGAACTCTTGTTGGTCTGATCTTCCTCGCCTGGCTCCCTCTCGAGGGAAACGTGCTGCGAAGCACGCCCCCACATGGTGCCCAAGCACCTCCCTCGTGACCCTGGCTAGGTCGGTGGCCCTCCAGGTGAGAGCCCCCGATCCCTGCCTGAGGAGGGCACCGGGCGCGCTTTCCTATGCGATGGAAGGAGGGTCCCCCTGGGCGGACACGGGCCCTGAGGGGCCTGTCTCCTGAGGGGCCGAGCCTGACGACGTCCTCCCCTTCTTGGGGGTGGTCTCAAGAAGCCTCCTTCTTCCGCGATCTGGGTCCTCTAGCGACACGGCCTGATAGGCTCTCTCCAGGGAACACACTGCATCCTTCTCTTCACAGGGCACCGTGATGACGCCGCCACTTCCTGGCATCTTGAGGACGTTGTAGCCGTGGTGAGTCGCAGCCATAAATTTGGCCAGCGCTGGGTACCCGAGGATGGCGTTGTACGGCAGGCGTATGTGGGCGATGTCGAAGTCGATGAGCTCGGTGCGGTAGTTGCTGTGAGCCCCGAAGGTGACAGGGAGGCGGACCTGCCCGATCGGGACTGTGGAACCGTCGGTGATCCTGGAGAAAGGCCTGGTTGGCTGAAGCTGGTCGTAGGGCACTTTGAGGTTGTTGAATGTTTCCACGGACAGGACGTTGAGCCCTGCCCCGCCATCGATGAGGGTCTTGGTGACCATCACGTTGCTGATGACTAGGGAGCAGAGCATCGGGAGGACTCCTGCAGTGGCCGCGCACTTGAGCTGGTCTGCCGAGCTGAACGTGATGGGGCACGCCGACCACCTGAGGGGGCACGTTGCTTCGAGCTTGGGGAGAACTGCATTAACTTCGCGGGCAAACTGCTTGAAGATACGTTGGGAGGCTGGGGCTTGAGCTCCGCCCAGGATGTAGGCGATCGCGCGTGGCTCCTGGAAGCCCCCAGCCCCCTCGTCTTGATGGCGGTCTTCGTTCCTTCTTGGTGGAGGCGGCAGCGGAGGTAGGCCTGCATTGCCATGAGGGCGATCCTCGCGAGGTTGATCCCTCCAGTCTCCCTCGCGAGGCAGGACCCGCCAGCGGTCCTCGCGAGGCGGGTCGCGCCACCCCGGGCGCGGGCCGCGATCTTCCCAGCGTCCTGGGTTTCTTCCTCCTCCCCGGCCGTAGCCCCGGTCAGCATGGTCAGGGCGACGGTCGATCCTTCCTTCTCGCACGGCGCGGAGCTCTTGACATTCGTTGGTGTTGTGGGTGTGGAGGTCATGGTACACACAGTACCGGCTGCCTCTGGAGGGTTCGGGCAGATCCTTGCCCCGCTTGGTGTCTGGTTTTGCCGCGAGTACGGCAGCCCCCTTGCACTTCGCGTCCTTGGCTTTGGGCTTCTTCTCTTCCGGGTCCGCGGCAGGCAGCTCGAGGAGGGAGAGACGTCCCTCCTCAGCCCTGACGCACTTGTTCGCCAAGTTGAACAGCTCCAGGGAGGTGCAGAGGTCTTCGTGCATCGCCAGCTCCTTCATCTTGACGTCACGCACGCCGTCAGAGAAGGCGGAGATGATGGCCTCCTCGAACACCTTGGGGATCTTGAGGCACGCGCTGTTGAAGCACTGGATCTACTTTTGCAATGTCTCTCCGGGTTTTTGCTTGATGCGGCGCATGTCGCTCACAGCGGGCGGCCGGTCGCGAGTACCTTGGAAGTTGGCGATGAAGCGGGCGCGCATCTGGTCCCAGGAGGAGATCGTGCCTGGAGCCAGATTTAGGAGCCAGGTTCGAGCTCCTTCCTTGAGCGCCATGGGGAACTAGTTCGCCATGACCTTTTCATCCCCGCCGGCAGCCTCGATGCCCAGCTCATAGAGCTGGAGGAACTCTGCGGGATCGGTTGTGCCATCGTAGCCAGGAGGCAGGTCGGGCTTGAACTTGCCGGGCCACGCGACGCTGCGCAGCTCGGGGGTGTAGGCGCGGCAGCCCGCGGTGGCCACGAAAGGCCTCGGTTGGGGGAGAGCTCGGTCTTGAGGGTCCCCACGCACTGCAGCTAGGAGCAGGGCGGGGTCTTGACGCGCCGGAGCTGGAGCAGGGTCGCGGCGTGCCGGAGCAGGGAGCGCCCTGGCAGCCCCTTGCGGGCGAGGAACTTCTTCGTAGCTTCGCTCTTGCTGCGCTGGCGCCTAACGGAGCGGGTTCCGCCCAGGGACCAAGCGCCTTGGAGCCATGGCATCTTCTTGGAGGGGAGGCGGCTGGTGCGCCTCTGGAGCTTCGTTGCCCGCGCGGGGCGGAGTGCGGCGCAACGGGACGGACGGCACAGGAGAGCCCCCTGCGGCGCGGACGAGCTCGGCGACGCGGTCGAGCCACTCCTCGTAGACGTTGTTGACGGGGCGGTAGCGCAGGAGCTCGTTTGCCGCAAGGAGCGCAGCTCGAGCCTCCAAGCGTGCGCGGAGCGCGCGGGACGAAGAGCCAGCTGGTGCGAGTGATGGAGTGGCGGTGCGGCCGTCTTGCCGCACGGACGGGTGCTGAGACGATGCCTACTGCTCGCCCCCCGCCGGGCCGGTGGCGGCGTTGACGACGGGCGATGGGGAATGACGAGGTAGCCCACCGACGGGGGCCGTCTGGGCGACGCGAGAAGCGATGGCGGCCCGGTGCTCGGCGCGGGCCCGACGAGCGTCGGACATGGATGCGACGGTCGGAGGAGAACGGAGTGGTGGAAGACAGATTCCGGCGCACCCCTACCTGGCATGCCAAATGTCAGATTTCGGGTTCCGGCAGACCCTTAAGGTTCGAACACTGGGGTGCGCGCGGAGACCTCGCCTTCAACCTCTCCGTCTCACTAGGATCTAGACTACTAAGGGAATCACACAAGAGACACAAGGTTTATACTGGTTCGGGCCACCATTGTGGTGTAATACCCTACTCCAGTGTGTGGTGGATGGATTGCCTCTTGGGGGCTGGTGATGATGAACAATACAAGGAAGAACAGCCTCACGAGGGTCTGTTCTTGGCTGCGGTGATGAACTGCTATGGGGAGTTCAGCCACCTCTCTCTATCTCTCTCTTTCTCTCTTCCTCTCTTCCAGATCCCAACTGACCAACCGAACCCAACCCCTTGCTATGTGGGTGGCTAGTCCTATTTATAGAGGCCCTGGTCCTCTTCCCAAATATTGAGCGGGAAGGGAGCCAACAATGGCGGGCTAATTTGAAGGGGGATAGCGAGTACATCTATCCTGACAAAAGCAGTCTTCGCCTGCCAAAGGCTCTGGTGGTGACGCCGGGCTGGGCTCCATGGTGACCTCCGTCTCGTAGTCCTCCTGGTCTTGGTCTCGCTGCACCGAAGTGGCAACCTTTGCCTAATGCCTCGGTACTCCGCGGATATGCTTGTCCCCTTTGCACCAAAGAGGAAAGAAGGACGTTGCGCACGCTGGCACCCGCCTGGTGCCTCGAGTCGTCATGGCTTGCGTCATGGGCACCTCGCGAGGTACCCCGCCTTGAACTCTCTGCCTCCTTACGAGCCAGCCTGAGGAGGCTGTACCTGAGGATGCGCCATGTCGTCCGCCTCGCGAGGCTTGGCCCCTCGCGAGCGTCTTGAGCCTCGTGTTGATGAAGATGGGCCGCACTGGGCCCCCACTTGAGCCACGCCGCAGGCTGCAGGCAGGCAAGTCGGGGGACCCCCGTTCCCAGAACGCCGACAGGGAGCCCCTTATGTAAAACTTGTGTTCATCATATAAGTAGTCGCTACATTGCCCATGCGCCCGTGCCAAGTGGTTGGCTTAAGCGACGCGCTGGTCGGCCAGTTTACCTTGGTCCCGTGCTGGCCCTGAGGCAGCCTGTGGGAGGTTTTGGTGTCCCGAGTGTTCCCTGATTGGATCCATAGGACCTGCAGCAAAACACCCTCCTGAGAGGACGCGGCGGCGGCAGTCTGGGCTGCGCGCAAGCTAGGCCTAACCCGGCTCGTGAGGGGCTCACAAGGGGAGGCAGCTGAGGCGAAGTGGTAACCAAAATGCGAGAAATTGCTCAAACGAGACTAAGCACCCCTTCCCCGAACACACGCAAATCTCAAATTCGAATCCAACTTGAATCCAGCGGGGGAAAGCGACAATCAAAGGGAAAAGCAACGAAAGCAAACAAAAGGCCGCGTCCGGCACCTAATCTAGTCTTGGACGTCTTCTCACCAGCGCGGAGCTAAGTGCTGCCACTGGGCGTGGGAGGGAGCCCCAGGGCCTGAGGCCGGCACCCCTGAGACTCTAGGGCGTGTACAGCCCCACTCATTATTACGTGAGAGTGTCACGGGGTGGCGAGCTTCATAGGCACTAGGCCTTCTTCACAGGTACTGGCCTTGCTTCATGTCGCCAGATGAGGGCCCCGCTTTGCGCCACACTCTAGTGCCATCAGCGACGACCGGAAACCAGGACGCTGCTACGTCTCGAGCTAGCGTTGGTTTTCCCCGAAGAGGAGGGGGTGATGCAGCACAGTAGCGTAAGTATTTCCCTCAGTTTTTGAGAACCAAGGTATCAATCCAGTAGGAGGTCACGCGCAAGTCCCTCGTACCTGCACAAAACGGTAGCAACTCGCAACCAACGCTTAGGGGTTGTCAATCCCTTCATGGTCACTTACGAGAGTGAGATCTGATAGAGATAATATTTTTGGTATTTTTGGTATAAAGATGCAAAGTGAAAAGTAAAAGCAAAACAAATAAAGTAATGGAGATTGATATGATGAGAATAGACCCAAGGGCCATAGGTTTCACTAGTGGCTTCTCTCAAGAGCATAGATATTCTACGGTGGGTGAACAAATTACTGTTGAGCAATTGATAGAATTTAGCATAGTTATGAGGTTATCTAGGTATGATCATGTATATAGGCATCACGTCCGTAACAAGTAGACCGACTCCTGCCTGCATCTACTACTATTACTCCACTCATCGACCGCTATCCAGCATGCATCTAGAGTATTAAGTTAAAAACAGAGTAACGCCTTAAGCAAGATGACATGATGTAGAGGAATAAATTCATGCAATAAGATAAATACCCCATCTTGTTATCCTCGATGGCAACAATACAATACGTGCCTTACAACTCTTTCTGTCACTGAGTAAGGACACCGCAAGATTGAACCCAAAGCTAAGCACTTCTCCCGTTGCAAGAAATACCAATCTAGTTGGCCAAACCAAACGGATAATTCGAAGAGACTTGCAAAGATAACTCAATCATACATAAAAGAATTCAGAGAAGATTCAAATATTATTCATAGATAAGTTGGATCATAAACCCACAATTCATCGGTCTCAACAAACACACCGCAAAAAGAAGATTACATCGAATAGATCTCCACGAGAGAGGGGGAGAACATTGTATTGAGATCCAAAAAGAGAGAAGAAGCCATCTAGCTACTAGCTATGGACCCGAAGGTCTGAAGTAAACTAATCACACTTCATCGGAAGGGCTATGGTGTTGATGTAGAAGCCCTCCGTGATGGATGCCCTCTCCGGTGGAGCTCCGGAACAGGCCCCAAGATGGGATCTCGTGGATACAGGAAGTTGCGGCGGTGGAATTAGGTTTTTGGCTTCGTCCCTGGTCTAATGGGGGTACGTAGGTATATATAGGAAGAAGGAGCATGTCGGTGGAGCTCCGAGGGGCCCACGAGGCAGGGGGCGCGCCCTCCACCCTCGTGACCTCCCCAGAAACTTCTTGGAGTAGGGTCCAAGTCTCCTGGATCACATTCGGTGAGAAGATTACGTTCCCGAAGGTTTCATTCCGTTTGGACTCCGTTTGATATTCTGTTTCCTCGAAATACTGAAATAGGCAAAAAACAGCAATTCTGGGTTGGGCCTCCGGTTAATAGGTTAGTACCAAAAATAATATAAAACTGGAAAATAAAGCCCAATATAGTCCAAAACAGTAGATAAAGTAGCATGGAGCAATCAAAAATTATAGATACGTTGGAGACATATCAGGCATCCCCAAGCTTAATTCCTGCTCATCCTTGAGTAGGTAAATGATAAAAAGAGAATTTTTGATGCGGAGTGATACTTTGGCATAATTTCAATGTAAATCTTCTTAATCATGTTATGAATATTCAGATCCGAGAGGTTCAAGACTAAAGTTCATATTGACATAAAAATGATAATACTTCAAGCATACTAATCAAACAATTATGTCATCTCAAAATAACATGGCCAAAGGAAGTTCATCCCTGCAAAATCATATAGTTATGCTATGCTTCATTTTCGTCACACAAAGATGTTCCCAACTTCTATACCCCCGATGACAAGCAAAGCAATTGTTTCATACTCAAATAATCTCAAACTTTTTCAACCTTCACGCAATACATGAGCGCGAGCCATGGACATAGCACTATGGGTGGTATAGAATATGATGATGGGGGTTGTGTGGAGAAGACAAAAAAGGAGAAAGTCTCACATCAACGAGGCTAATCAATGAGCTATGGAGATGCCCATCAATTGATGTTAATGCAAGGAGTAGGGATTGCCATGCAACGGATGCACTAGAGCTAAGAATGCTCAACAAAAGAAAACTAGTGGGTGTGCATCCAACTTGCTTGCTCATGAAGACCTAGGGCATTTTGAGGAAGCCCATCGTTGGAATATACAAGCCAAGTTCTATAATGAAAAATTCCCACTAGTATGAACAAGACAACTTATGAGACTCACTATATGAAAATCATGGTGCTACTTTGAAGCACAATATATGAGACTCACTACATGAAGAACAAGGTGCTACTTTGAAGCACAAGTGTGGAAAAAGAGATAGTAGCATTGCCCTTTTTATTTTCTATTTTTTTTTGCCCTTCTTTTTTCCTTTATTTTTGGCCTTTCTCCTTTTTTTGATTGGGCAATGCTCTAATAATGATGATCATCACACTTCTATTGATTACAACATAATGATTACAACTCGATACTAGAACAATATATGACTCTATATGAATGCCTCCGGTGGTGTACCGGGATGGTGCAATGAGTCAAGAGTGACATGTATGAAAAATAATTCATGGTGGCTTTGCCACAAATACGATGTCAACTACAAGATCATGCAATGGCAATATGACAAAAGTAAAGCATGTCATGATGATGATGATGATGATGATGATGGAAGTTGCATGGCAATATATCTCAGAATGGCTATGGAAATGCCATGATAGGTAGGTATGGTGGCTATTTTGAGGAAGATATAGGGAGGTTTATGTGTGAAAGAGCGTATCATATCACGGGGTTTGGATGCACCGGCGAAGTTTGCACCAACTCTCAATGTGAGAAAGGGCAATGCACGGTACCGAAGAGGCTAGCAAATGGCGGAAAGGTAAAAGTGCGTATAATCCATGGACTCAACATTAGTCAAAAGAACTCATATACTTATTGCAAAAATTTAGAAGTCATAAAAAATCAAGTACTACACGCATGCTCCTAGGGGGATAGATTGGTAGGAAAAGACCATCGCTCGTCCCCGACCGCCACTCATAAGGATGCACAAGCCAGGTACACATCATGCTTCAAATTTGTTACACAACTTTAACCATACGTGCATGCTACGGGACTTGCTAACTTCAACACAAGTATTTCTAAAATTCACAACTACTCAACTAGCACGACTATGATATTATCACCTCCATATCTCAAAACAATTATCAAGCATCAAACTTATCTTAGTATTCAACCCACTAAAAAGAAAGTTTCACATATCTTGAATACCAAGTATATTAACATTAAGCAAATTACCATGCTATTAATGACTCTCAAAATAATCTAAGTGAAGCATGAGAGATCAAGTTTCTTTAAAACAATCCACCACCGTGCTCTAAAAGATCTAAGTGAAGCACTAGAGCAAAAATTATCATGCTCAAAAAGATATAAGTGAAGCACATAGAGTAAACTATCAAGCTCAAAAGATATAAGTGAAGCACATAGAGTATTCTAACAAATTTCAATTCATGCATGGCTCTCTCAAAAGGTGTGTACAGCAAGGATGATTGTGGTAGACTAACAAGCAAAGACACAAATAATACAAGACGCTCCAAGAAAAACACATATCATGTGGTGAATAAAAATATAGCTCCAAGTAAATTACCGATGGAAGTGGACGAAAGAGGGGATGCCTTCCGGGGCATCCCCAAGCTTTGACTTTTTGGTGTCCTTGGATTATCTTGGGGGTGCCATGGGCATCCCCAAGCTTAGGCTCTTGCCACTCCTTGTTCCATAATCCATCAAAAGAATTCACCCAAAACTTGAAAACTTCACAACACAAAACTCAATAGAAATCTCGTGAGCTCCGTTAGAGAAAGAAAACAAAAGACTACTTTAAGGTACTGTAGTGAACTTGTTCTTTATTTGTATTGGTGTTAAACCTAATGTATTACAACTTCTCTATGGTTTATAAAATATTTTACTAGCCATAGATTCATCAAAATAAGCAAACAACACACGCAAAACAGAATCTGTCAAAAACAGAACAGTCTGTAGTAATCTGTTACTAACGCAAACTTATGGAACCCAAAAAATTCTACAAAAATTACAAGACCTGGGAAATTTGTCTATTTATCATCAGCAATTGGAATCACTATTTTATAACGTTCTGGTGATTTTTGAAAATTCGGGCACTGAGCGCAAAGATTCTGGAAATTCAGCAAGATCAAATAACTATCTTCCAAGAAGATCTAATAGGTTTAACTTGGCACAAACACTAATTAAAAGATAAAACCACATCTAAACAGAATCTAGATGGATTGTTTATTCCTAAACAGAACCAAAAACAAAAAACACAAAATAAAATTGGGTTGCCTCCCAACAAGCGCTATCGTTTAACGCCCCTAGCTAGGCATAAAAGCAAGGATAGATCTAGGTATTGCCATCTTTGGTAGGAAATTCTTCAATGAGGCATCCACCTCCTTTAGAATTTTCTTTATTTCTAGTGATTATCAAACTTTTAGGCATAAGATCGAAAAATTCATTCGTGGCAAATGGTTCCTTAATGATTGTAAAAAGATCGGAGTGAATACTTATAGATTTAAGATCCGCATTTTCCTTACTAGATGATTCACCCTTATTTTTAGGAACATACATAAACTTGGAAATTTTAGTGGGAGGATTAGGAGTACTTTTTACGGAAGAAAAAGCAGTTCCCAAGTTGGTAATGATACCCTCAAGTTTATCGATTCGAGTAGAGTCTAGATTTATTTTTTCATTAACCATGGGTTCCTTCTCCTTAATATTTTTCAAAGTCATTCCTACCTTAGATCCATATTGAGTAATTTGATTATGAATCTTTTTATCTAGATTTTCAATGGATTCAATGGTAGCAACTTTGTTTTCAATAATTTCAAGCCTTTGCATAACATGCTCCAAGGTTAACACAGTTCCATTAACCAAAAGGGGAGGTGAGCCAAATAAATCTATTAAAACATTATAGGAATCAAAAGTATGGCTACCCAAAAAAATTCCCTCCGGTAATGGTATCAAGGATATATCTATACCAAGGATTAGCACCTACATAAAAATTGCAAAGAAGGACTGAAGTAGATTGCTTTCTGGTAGATCTATTTTGAGCATTGCAAATTCTATACCAAGCATCTTTTAGATTTTCTCCCTCCCTTTGTTTAAAATTTAGCACTTCATTCTTGGGAGATAACGGAGAAGATAAGGAATTCGACATAGTGACAGGTAAGCAAACTAACACACGAGCAAACAAAAGGCAAGGGGAAAAAGAGGAGGGCGAATAAAACGGCAAGGGTGAAGTGGGGCAGAGGAAAACGAGAGGCAAATGGCAAATAATGTAATGCGAGAGATAGAGATTGTGATGGGTACTTGGTATGTTGACTTTTGCATAGGCTTCCCCGGCAACGGCGCCAGAAATGGCTCGTTGACGGGAGAGTAAATCTTGACTTGACTTGGCATAGGCCTCCCCGGCAACGGCGCCAGAAATCCTTCTCGCTACGTCTCGAGCTAGCGTTGGTTTTCCCCGAAGAGGAGGGGGTGATGCAGCACAGTAGCGTAAGTATTTCCCTCAGTTTTTGAGAACCAAGGTATCAATCCAGTAGGAGGTCATGCGCAAGTCCCTCGTACATGCACAAAACGGTAGCAACTCGCAACCAATGCTTAGGGGTTGTCAATCCCTTCACGGTCACTTACGAGAGTGAGATCTGATAGAGATAATATTTTTGGTATTTTTGGTATAAAGATGCAAAGTGAAAAGTAAAAGCAAAACAAATAAAGTAATGGAGATTGATATGATGAGAATAGCCCCGGGGGCCATAGGTTTCACTAGTGGCTTCTCTCAAGAGCATAGATATTCTACGGTGGGTGAACAAATTACTGTTGAGCAATTGATAGAATTTAGCATAGTTATGAGGTTATCTAGGTATGATCATGTATATAGGCATCACGTCCGTAACAAGTAGACCGACTCCTGCCTGCATCTACTACTATTACTCCACTCATCGACCGCTATCCAGCATGCATCTAGAGTATTAAGTTAAAAACAGAGTAACGCCTTAAGCAAGATGACATGATGTAGAGGAATAAATTCATGCAATAAGATAAATACCCCATCTTGTTATCCTCGACGGCAACAATACAATACGTGCCTTGCAGCTCTTTCTGTCACTGAGTAAGGACACCACAAGATTGAACCCAAAGCTAAGCACTTCTCCCATTGCAAGAACTACCAATCTAGTTGGCCAAACCAAACGGATAATTTGAAGAGACTTGCAAAGATAACTCAATCATACATAAAAGAATTCAGAGAAGATTCAAATATTATTCATAGATAAGTTGGATCATAAACCCACAATTCATCGGTCTCAACAAACACACCGCAAAAAGAAGATTACATCGAATAGATCTCCACGAGAGAGGGGGAGAACATTGTATTGAGATCCAAAAAGAGAGAAGAAGCCATCTAGCTACTAGCTATGGACCTGAAGGTCTGAAGTAAACTAATCACACTTCATCGGAAGGGCTATGGTGTTGATGTAGAAGCCCTCCGTGATGGATGCCCTCTCCGGCGGAGCTCCGGAACAGGCCCCAAGATGGGATCTCGTGGATACAGGAAGTTGCGGCGGTGGAATTAGGTTTTTGGCTTCGTCCCTGGTCTAATGGGGGTACGTAGGTATATATAGGAAGAAGGAGCACGTCGGTGGAGCTCCGAGGGGCCCACAAGGCAGGGGGCGCGCCTAGGGGGGCGCGCCCTCCACCCTCGTGACCTTCCCGGAAACTTCTTGGAGTAGGGTCCAAGTCTCCTGGATCACGTTCGGTGAGAAGATCACATTCCCGAAGGTTTCATTCCGTTTGGACTCCGTTTGATATTTTGTTTCCTCGAAATACTAAAATAGGCAAAAAAAACAGCAATTCTGGGCTGGACCTCCGGTTAATAGGTTAGTCCCAAAATAATATAATAGTGGAAAATAAAGCCCAATATAGTCCAAAACAGTAGATAAAGTAGCATGGAGCAATCAAAAATTATAGATACGTTGGAGACGTATCGGACACCGCCCAATGGGGTAGAGCGGTCGCCAGCGGTTCCCCCGACGACCACGGGTCCTCCGCCAGGGGCAGGCCCTGAGGCACCTCCCCAGCAGAGGGCCTACCTCCTGAGAACACCTTGCTCCGAACGCCGCGGTGGTGATGTCGGATCTTGGCCCCTCTCCTACAGCCCCCTGCGCCCTCCTCCCGAGGGGTAGGAGACTGTGGGAGCGGGGCCGCTGCTCGCTGTGGCGACCTGCACCTCCTGCGATCCATGGTTAGCGTATGCCTGTTCCTGAAGAATTAGCGGTATCCGATAATCGTTGCCTCCAGCGTGGCCAGTGGGACCGTCCCGAGGCTCCTGGAAAGGCTCAGCTTCTAGTGCCTCGTCCCCCCAGCTTGGGCTGAGGAGCGAGCCTTGTTCGCTCTCGTGAGGGTGTCCTTGGTCCATCATGAGGGGCACGTATTCCTCTGGCGCCGTCATCCCGAAGGCCATGCCGTAGTGCTCCGCGTGCCACGCGGTCCTGCCTGACGCGCCCACCGTGGGATGGCAGCACGGCTGTCCACTGGAGCCGCGGGTTGCGTCGAGTCCTTCTTCTTCACGGACCGGGAGTGGGGGCAGCGCCGCCGCCGGTCCGGTGCTGACAGCTTCGCTGGCGTTGGAGTAGCCTTGGAGTCCGCGGGCGCGCGCGGAGCCCCCGCGTGGGCTACCCTGGGCTTGAGATGGGAGCTGGGTGCAGAAGGGGTGAGCCCCCGAGGCGGCGAAGCCTAGGAGCTCTGCCACCCGCTCCAGCAGCACGTCACGGCCGCCCTCCAGCAGCCTGCACTACAGCAGCTCTCGGGCCACCGTGAGCGCGGCCCTCGAGTTCGCCTGCTCCTGGCGGGTGTACGGTGTTGTGGTCGCGGCGTGATTGGAGGCCCTTGCTGCCGACCGTGCCTGCCACAGTGTGAGAGCTGTTGAAGCCTGTCCGCGTCGCCCGTGGCCTGCAGCGCCCTACGGACCGCGAGCTGCCTGGGGCACGGGGTCGCCCGAGGCGAGCGGCTCTGCGCGAGCGGGCCACGCCGCCCATGGATCTGGGTTGCCCGCCTGGACGCCGGACATGGTGATGATGACGCGACGGGGCACGAAGCGGTAGAGGGTGGATTCCGGTGCACCCCTACCTGGCGCGCCAAATGTCGGATTTCGGGTTCCGACAGACCCTTGAGGTTTGAACACTGGGGTGCGCGCAGAGATTTCACTTCCTACCTACTTGCACCCCTCCGCCTCGCTAAGATCTAAGCGATGAAAAGAACAACACAAATGACACAGGGTTTATACTGGTTTGGGCCACCATTGTGGTGTAATACCCTACTCCGGTGTGTGGCGTGGTGGATTGCCTCTTGGGCTAATGATGATGAACAATACAAGGAAGAACAGCCTCGTGAGGGTCTGCTCTTGGCTGGGGCGATGAACTGTTGCAAGGAGTTCAGTCACCCTTCTCTCTCTCTCAATCTCTCTCTCTCTCCGTCTTCTGTCGTCTCTCCCCTTTGTTCTGTGGGTGGCTGGTCCTATTTATAGAGGCCCTGGTCCTCTTCCCAAATATCGAGCGGGAAGGGAGCCAACAATGGCGGGCTAATTTGAAGGGGGCAGCTAGTACTAGCTATCCTCACAAAAGTAGACTTCGCCTGCACAAAGCTCTGGTGGTGACGCCGTCTTGGGCTCCACAATGACCTCCGTCTCGCAGTCCTTCTGGTCTTGGTCTTGTTGCACCGAAATGGCAACCTTTGCCTGATGCCTCAGTACTCCGTGGCTGCGCTTGCCCCCTTTGCACCGAAGAGGAAAGGAGGACGCTGCGCGGGCTAGCACCCGCGTGGCGCCTTTGGTCGTCATGGCTTGCGTCACGGGCACATCGTGAGGTACCCTGCCTTGATCTCTCCGCCTCCTCGAGAGCCAGCCTGATGAGGCCGTGCCTGAGGAAGCTCCGCGTCGTCCGCCCCGCGAGGCTTAGCCCCTCGCGAGGGTCTTGGGTCTGTGTTGGTGAAGATGGGCCGTGCTAGGCCCCCTTTTGAGCCATGCCGCGGCCGCAGGCAGGCAAGTCTGGGGACCCCTGTTCCCAGAACGCCGACATCTTCCTCTTCTGATGTTCCTTCAGTTACTTGTCCAACACCCCAACCTGCTGGTATTGGGATTCCTCGGCTAATCAAATAATCAGCATAGTTGCATTCCCCCACATCAGCAACTTCCCAGAAATACAAATCACACAAATTTTCCCTTTTCTGCACGAATCAAATTGGTAGATCATCAACCAAACTATTAAAAAAATCGGCAACTGAAAGCAGCAGAATTACACTTAAACATATTATTACCCCATGATTCGGGCATTTGTAGAAGACTCGTCCAGGGTTGCGGATTGTGGTTGAGACGCGACGGATGACTCTGCATGATTTGCAGCAGTGGCACCACACCAACGGTAGCGGGTTGCAATGAGCAATCGGCTGCGGTGCGTGTGCCGGCGAGGGTGTGATGAGACCCACAGGCGATGGTACAGGTTGCGACTTGGCACATATCTGGTTGTTGCCTACTGAAGAGCAGGTGGACAAGCAGCCAGTGGACATGGTTGCTGCGGCCAGAGCTTCTGATGCTAGGCTGAGTAAGTAGAGAAGAGGAGAAGCGAATGTTGGATATGTTAGTTTCATTACTTGCAGAGTAGCATAGCACCATATATAGTCATAGTCTAGGTTTGGATTCAAACCAGCTACAGGAGCACGTCTTTCTTTTTTCTAAAACTCGACTACGTCTCTTTACTGGTACACTAGCTTGTTCTGTACGCCTTCCCAAGTCTTTGATTTTCTTTCCCTTTTTTGCGAGGACCTGACAGCTGGGACCCACCGGAAGGGCCTCTGTATTTCGCAAAAAAAAAACGTTCCCCCCGCTGACATGTCAGACCCACCAGCTATATCTTCGCACGCAAGGAAGTGCCTCCTTATTACGCACAAAAAAATGAATACCCCCCTGCTAGCTGGGACCCACCATAGTGGGAGGATGACTTGTGGGCCAACAAAGTTGACGGGGACGGAGGGCTTTGTCAACTTAGTCAATATGAACGATTCTAGCTCCAGTGACCGTACGATGTACATCCAACGGGCATAGTGCTTCTTCAACCTCTGGTCTTCTTGCTCCAGCCGCCCAAAGCAGCGCCGGTCGTGCCGCATGCTCCTGCCTCCCGTGGCCGGCTGTGCTGCCGCGGAGGCCTCACCGCCCCCTACTATTCCCACCGCTGGCCAGGCCCTACGGCGACGGTACCCTCACACCGCAGCCGAACCAGTGAACTCTCGTACTCCTCTCCGCGCGGGCTTCGACTACCGCGTCTTCCCCGGCTCCGTGTCGTCCCCTTCCTAGGCCTCATCGTCGTCCACCGCCGTGGTGCTCTCCGCGTGGTGTGGCCAATGTGGTCAAGGAACGACTTCCATCGGAAGAGTACTGTACGTGGAGAGGCTGACAGCTGGGTCCACGGCCATAGCCCAGTTTTTTTGTGATTTGCCAAGTAAGTCGCTTTGTCAGGCCTGTTGGGATGCAAATCTTTCAAGACGAGGAGAGCTTTCATTCAGCTAGCCGAGAAAATGGCCCATCAGTAATGAGAAATGGGCTGTACATTTTTCAAACACATCAAACCGGCAATTGGTTTCAAATATCTTTTTTTCATTTCAAGATTTTAAATTACATTAATTTTTATGCATGGAGAATTTGTTGGATTTTATATTGATATACATTTATTTTTTAAATCAGTTTGAATGTGAGTCGAAATTTCGGGATTAAAAACAGTTCGGACCGCACAGAAATATGCAAAAATTCATATAATTTTTTAACCGTGGCCACAATTTGGGTTGTAATGCTAACAAAAAGAATATGGGCTCCAAAAAAACCTTAAGAATTATCAAATTGGCTGAAAATTATTAGAAATAATGGCAGATGGGCTATATGCTGTTTTCCACAGATTTGAGGCTTTCCTAAAAAAAAGGTTGACGCACAAGCAGTGATTGTTGGATGTCCATCCAACGGCCGTCGTGCTTCTTCAATCTCTGCTCTTCCTGCTCCAGCCGCTCAAACAGGCGCCGGCGGGACTGCCTGCACCCTCCTTCCCGCGGTCGCCTCTGCTGCCGCGCAGGCCTCACCGCCCCACTGTACTCCCATCGCTGGCCTAGCCATCCCTCTACTCACCCACACCTGCTGTTATTCTCTGGCGACGGCAGACGAACCAGTAAACCCTCATACAGTCGTGCTCCCCTCCGCGTGGGAAACAACTGCCGAGTCTTCCCTGCCTCCGTGTCGTTCCCTTCCTAGGCCTCGCCGTCGTCCACCGCCCTGGTGCTCTTGGCGCGGCCTGGTCAACGTGGTCAACGACCGACATGCATCTGAAGTGGACTGTACGTGGAGAGGCCGAAAGCTGGGTCCACGGCCGCACGCAAGGAAATGCCTCCTTATTACGCGCAAAATAATGATTCCTCCACCTGACATCAGGGACCCACCAAAAGGGCCTCTGTATTTCACGAAAAAAATGTTACCGCCGCTGTCAGCTCGGACCCACCAGCTATATCTTCGCACGCAAGGAAGTGCCTCCTTATTACGCACAAAAAAATTGAATACTCCCCCTATTAGCTGGGACCCAGTATAGTGGCAGGCTGACTTGTGGGCCTACTAAGTTGACGGGGACGGAGAGCTTTGTCAACTTAGTCAATAATGCACGATTCTAGCTCCAGTGACTATACGATGCCCATCCAACGGCCGTAGTGCTTCTTCAACCTCTGGTCTTCTTGCTCTAGCCGCCCAAACCAGTGCGGGTCGTACCTCGTGCTCCTGCCTCCCACGGCCGGCTGCGATGCGGCGGAGGCCTCACCGCCCCCTACTACTCCCACCACTGGCCAGGCCATCCCTCTACTCACCCACACCCCCTGTTACTCTGCGGCGACGGCAGCCTCACACCGCAGCGAACCGGTGCCCTCGTACTCCTCTACGCGTGGGCATCCACTATCGCGTCTTCCCCGGCTCTGCTTCGTCCCCTTCCTAGGCCTCGCCGTTGTCCACCGCCCTGGTGCACTCGGTGCGGCATGGTTAACGTGGTCAAGGAACGTCTTCCATCGGACGTGGACTGTACGTGGAGAGGCTGACAGCTGGGTCCACGGCCGCAGCAAGGAAGTGCCTCCTTATTATGTGCAAAATAATTATTCCTCCACCTGACAGCAGGGACCCACCGGACGGGCCACCAGTATTTTGCAAAAAAATCATTTCCCCCTGACTGCTGGGACCCATCGGATGGGCCACCGTATTTCGCGAAAAAACGTTCCCCCGGCTGTCAGCTCGGACCCACCGGAAGTGCCTCCGTACTATGCACAAAAAAATGAATACTCCCACGGCTAGCTGGGACCCACCTTGGTGGGAGGCTGACTTGTGGGCCTACTAAGTTGACGGGGACGAAGGGCTTTGTCAACTTAGTCAATATGAACGATTCTAGCTCCATTGACCGTACGATGTCCATCCAACGGCCATAGTGCTTCTTCAACCTCTGGTCTTCTTGCTCCAGCCGCCCAAAGCAGCGTCGGTCGAGCCGCATGCTCCTGCCTCCCGTGGCCGGCTGTGCTGCTGCGGAGGCCTCACCGCCCCCTACTATTCCCACCGCTGGCCAGGCCCTACGGCGACGGCAGCCTCACACCGCAGCCGAACCAGTGAACCCTCGTACTCCTCTCCGCGCACGCGGGGGCTTCCACTGTCGCATCTTCCCCGCCTCCCTGTCGTCCCCTTCCTAGGCCTCGCCGTCCTCCACCGCCCTGGTGCTCTCGGCGCAGCATGGTCAACGTGGTCAAGGAACGACTTCCATCGGACGTGGACTGTCCGTGGAGAGGCCGACAGCTGGGTCCACGGCGGCAGCAAGGAAGTGCCTCCTTTTTACGCGGAAAATAATGATTCCTCCACCTGACAGCAGGGACCCACCGGATAGGCCATCGTATTTTGTGAAAAAAGCGTTTCCCCCCTGACTGCTGGGACCCACCAGCTACACCTTCGCACGCAAGGAAGTGTGTCCGGGCAAAAAAAACATGATTCGCCCCCCTGACTGCTGGGACCCACCAGCTACATCTTTGCACGCAAGGAAGTGCGTCTGGGCAAAAAAACCAAAACGATTCGCCCCCCTGACTGCTGGGACCCACCAGCCCCCCGACTGCTGGGACCCACCAGCTACATCTTCGCACGCAAGGAAGTGCGTCCGGGCAAAAAAACAATTCGCCCCCTGACTGTTGGGACCCACCAGCTACATCTTCGCAGGCAAGGAAGTGTCTGACAGTCGGGACCCACCTGGTCGAAGCGTACGTAGCGTTGACATTCTGGTCGCGAACGTGTACGTACATACTGGTCGATGTAGAGGCGCGCACGTGTCATAGTAGAGGCGCGCATGTGTCGTAGTAGAGGTGCGCACGTAGCATGTACACGTACGTATAGCGGCCAGGGTGCAAGAAAGAAAATACGGCCACGTATGTGTACATACGGGCGGGGTCTCGAACGCCTACTCGCGCATACGTACGGCGAGGGCTCGTGTACATGGCTGGGTTGGAACGGAGAAACAGCGTCGTCGTCGTGTTCATGGGTTGGAACGGAATGCGTGGTCGTGTTCATCGGGAGGGCTTGGATGGAAGAGGCGGTGGAAACGAGGCCTGGCGTACCGCACAACGGAGGAAACAGACCTCCTACGATCGAAACGAGGGTCCTGTTGATCGGGAGGGGTGTGGCGTACCGCAAAACGGAGGAAACGGAAATCCTACGGTCGAAACGGGGGTCCTGTTGATCGGGAGGGGTGTGGCGTACCGTAAAACAGAGGAAACGGACCTCCTACGGTCGAAACGGGGGTCCTGTTGATTGGGAGGGGTGTGGCGTACCGCAAAACGGAGGAAACAGACTTGTGTTGGAGCGCTACGGTCGAAACGGGGGTCCTGTTCATCGGGAGGGGTGTGGCGTACCGCAAAACGGGGCTCCATAGGTTACTGTTCATCTCCACCGTCGACCCCCTCCAGCCTCCACGAGCTACTGTTCATCCACCGTCGACCTCCTCCAGCCTCCACGGGCTCCTGTTCATCCATCCTCCATCATGCGCTACTCCACCGGCTACTATTCAACCACCCCTCCACCGTCTACTTTTCATCCAACCCTCCACACCACGGGGTCCTGCTCAACCACCCCTCCATGGGCACCCCTCCACCGTCTACTATTCATCCTGCCCTCCACACCATGGGGTCCTGTTCATCCACCCCTCCACAGGCACCCCTCCACCATCTACTGTTCATCCAGCCCTCCACCACACCACGGGGTCATGTTCATCCAGAGGCAACGCCACTGCTCACTATTCATCCAACCCCCCCCCCCTCGGAACGCTCACTGTTCATCCCATCGATTGGCTTCAGTTAGCAGTAGTAGCCAAGGAATCGCTCGATCGGGTTCAGTTAACAACCATCGATCTATCGCTCGGGTTCAGTAACGCGTAGCCTGCAGTGCAATCGCTCGGGTTCAGTTAGAGCCCAACGCCTCGCTCGGGTTCAGTTAGAGCCAACGCCTCGCACACACGCGCGTACGTGTACAAGAGAAACACGCATCGCTCGGCCCCCGACCTCCCACCGTAACCGGGAACTCCCCAAAATTTTCCTCCCCCTCACTTCTACCATGGTTTTTTCTGTCATGGACGGCCCAAAGAATGTCATGCAGCTGCGTCTCCGGCCCGCCCATGACGAAAAGCCCATTTTATGTCATGATTTTTTGTCATAGAAGTAGGAGCCCACCACATCTATGATGATACCGGGTTTTGTCATAATTATCGTCATAGAAGTGTCATATGTATGACAGAAAAAAATTTCGTTCGACCCAAAATGTCATGGATGTGTCTTTTTTTGTAGTGCTTGGTGTAGTAGGATCTTTATTTAGTTTGATGCATACACTTGTTATTTTTTTGGTAGCCCTTTTGTAATGATGGATGATGTTTGGTTTGGAAGAGAGGGCTACGTCTTCACTCTTCTGGCCTGCTTACTGCTTCTGTTGCACCCCCAGCCCTGGTTGCTGCTGCTGTTGTTTTCAATGTACAATCAGTAGTATATTCCGTCTGTTGGTTGAATAAATGTGTTGTTAGAATGACAAACACAATGTTTTGGAAGTCGTTGCATAGTTCGATCCTTTAGTGCCCCGTACCGTACGTAGCGCATACTATTTATCGTATGGAACACATTTTTTTTGAAACTTGGAATACATTTTCCACTTGTTGATAACATGCAGCCCACTGATGAAGGCCAAATAGAGAAGCCCATAATTAACTGGAAGGGAGGCTCTCACATGAATCCGGCCCAGGTACATGCTCATGGTCCCCTAAACATAAATAAGTAAATAAATAAATAAAGCTAAATGCTCATGCACCAGTTCTTTGGGAAAATAGGTAGCCCAGTATTTCTTTTTGAAGAATACCCAAGCTAGGCCTATTTGTTTTCTCCGAATTACTGGGCTGCAAATCTTTCAAGACGAGGAGGGATTCATTCCGGCCTGGCTTAAGAGTATGGTCAATGTATGTTAAAAGTAATATCAAAAGGGGTTGAAAATTCCAAAAAATTATAGCAAATGGGATATAAGTTTCTTTTTTTGTTTTTTGTTCTTCACTGATATGATATCTTATACGTATTTCATTGGATTTAACATGACATAGTACTAATTTATTTTTAAATTTGTTTTAGTATGGCTAATCATTTTTGGATTAAGAATATTTCGTTCCCCAACAAAAAATTGCGAATTTTCAAAATTTCCCACATATTTAGTTAATTTTTTGACCCTGGTACTGACCAGAAAATGGCCAGCAATTCTAAAAATGGAAAACGGGCTGCAATAAATTCCATATGAATTAGAAAATGAGTAAAAATTATAAAAATAATAGCAAATGGGTTGTACACGCCATAGATTTCAAGGCTGGCTTGTTTACACAAGGCTTTGTCAGTGAACACACGATTCTAGCAGCAGTTAGTTTTGGATGTCCATCCAACGGCCGACGTGCTTCTTCAATCTCTGATCTTCCTGCTCCAGCCGCCTAAACTAGCATCGACAGGACTGCCTGCTTCCTCCTCTTATGGCCCGCTGTGATGCCGCGTAGGCTTCCCCGGCCCACCCTACTCCCTCCGCTGGCCTGGCCGCATGCAATCAACTGCCTCCTTATTACGCAAAAAAAATGATTCCTCCCATTGACATCTGGGGCGCACCAGTTGGGAGGCTCACCTGTGGGCCTACTAAGTTGACGCGTATGTAGGGCTTGTCAACTTAGTCAACAAACGATTCTAGCAGCAGTAACCGTTGGATTTGAATCGAACGGTCCTGCTGCTTCTTCAATCGCTGCTCTTCTTGCACCAGCCGCTCAAACCAGCGTCGGGGAGGCCGTCTCCTCCTGCCTCCAGTGGCCGGATGTGCTGCCGATGAGGCCTCATCGCCCTCTACTACTCCCACCGCTAGCCAGGCCCTGCGGCAACGGCAGCCTCACACCGCAGCCGAACCAGTGAACCCTCGTACTCCTCTCCGCGTGGGCATCCACTGCCGCGTCTTCCCCGGCTCCGCGCCGTCCCCTTCATAGGCCTCGCCGTCGTCCACCGCCTTGGTGCTCTCGGCGCGGCGTGGTCAACGTGGTCAATGACATTCCATCGGAAGAGTACTGTACATGGAGAGGCTGACAGCTGGGTCCACAGCCACAGCCCAGTTTTTTTGTGATTTGCCAAGTAAGTCGCTTTGTCAGGCCTGTTGGGCTACAAATCTTTCAAGACGAGGAGAGCTTTCATTCGGTTGGTCGAGAAAATGGCCCATCAGTAATGAGAAATGGGATGTACATTTTTAAAACACATCAAACCGGAAATTAGTTTCAAATATCTTTTCTTCATTTCGAGATTTGAAATTACATTATTTTTTATGCGTGGAGAATTTGTTGGATTTTATATTGATATACATTTATTTTTAAAATCAGTTTGAATGTGAGTCGAAATTTCAGGATTAAAAACAGTTCGGACCGCACCGAAATATGCAAAATTTCGTATAATTTTTTAACCATGGCCACAATATGGGCTGTAATGCTAACAAAAAGAATATGGGATCCAAAAAAACATTAATAATTAGCAAATGGGTTGTAAACTATTAGAAATAACGGCAGATGGGATGTATGCTGTTTTCCATGGATTTGAGGCTTTCCTAAAAAAAGGTTGACGCACAAGCAGTGATTGTTGGATGGCCATCCAATGGCCGTCGTGCTTCTTCAATCTCTGCTCTTCCTGCTCCAGCCACTCAAACAGGCGCCGGCGGGACTGCCTGCTCCCTCCTCCCCGCGGTCGGCTCTGCTACCGCGCAGGCCTCACCGCCCCACCGTACTCCCATCGCTGGCCTAGCGATCCCTCTACTCACCCACACCTGCTGTTATTCTCCGGAGACGGCAGACGAATTAGTAAACCCTCGTACAGTTGTGCTCCCCTCCGTGTGGGAAACAACTGCCGAGTCTTCCCTGCCTCCGTGCCGTTCCCTTCCTAGGCCTCGCCATCATCCACCGCCCTGGTACTCTCGGCGCGGCCTGGTCAACGTGATCAACGACCGACATGCATCTAAAGTGGATTGTACATGGAGAGGCCAACAGCTGGGTCCACAGCCGCACACAAGGAAATGCCTCCTTATTACGCGCAAAATAATGATTCCTCCACCTGACATCAGGGACCCACCGAAAGGGCCTCTGTATTTCGCGAAAGAAACGTTACCGCCGCTGACAGCTCGGACCCACTAGCTATATCTTCGCACGCAAGGAAGTGCCTCCTTATTACGCTCAAAAAAATGAATACCCCCTGCAAGCTGGGACCCACCTTGGTGGGAGGCTGACTTGTGGGCCTACTAAGTTGACGGGGACGGAGGGCTTTGTCAACTTAGTCAATATGCACGATTCTAGGTCCAGTGACCGTATGATGTCCATCCAACAGCCGTAGTGCTTCTTCAACCTCTGGTCTTCTTGCTCCAGCCGCCCAAACTAGTGCCGGTCGTGCCTCGTGCTCCTGCCTCTCGTGGCCGGCTGTGATGCGGCGGAGGCCTCACCGCCCCCTACTACTTCCACCACTAGCCAGGCCATCCCTCTACTCACCCACACCCCCTGTTATTCGGTGGCGACGGCAGCCTCACACCACAACGAACCAGTGAACCCTCGTACTCCTCTACGCGTGGGCATCCACTGTCGCGTCTTCCCCGGCTCCGCGTTGTCCCCTTCCTAGGCCTCGCCGTCGTCCACCGCCCTGGTGCTCTCGGCGCGGCGTGGTCAACATGGTCAAGGAACGGCTTCCATCGGACGTGGACTGCACGTGGAGAGGCTAACAGTTGGGTCCACGGCCGCAACAAGGAAGTGCCTCCTTATTACGTGCAAAATAATTATTCCTCCACCTGACAGCGGGACCCACCAGACAGGCCACTGTATTTCACAAAAAAAATGTTTCCCCCTGACTGCTGGGACCCACCAGCTACATCTTTGCACGCAAGGAAATGCGTCTGGGAAAAAAACGATTCTCCCGTTGACTGTTGGGACCGACCAGCTACATCTTCATAGGCAAGGAAGTGCCTGACAGTCGGGACCCACCTGGTCGAAGCGTATGTAGCGTTGTCATTCTGGTCGCGAATGTGTACGTACATACTGGTCGATGTAGAGGCACGGACGTGTCGTAGTAGAGGCGCGCACGTAGCATTTACACGTATGTACAGCGGCCAGGGTGCAAGAAAGAAAATACGGCCACGTATGTGTACATACGGGCGGGGTCTCGAACTCCTACTCGCGCATACGTACGGCCAGGGATTGTGTACATTGCTGGGTCGGAACGGAGAAACAGCGTCACTGTCGTGTTCATGGGGAGGCAACGGAATGCGTCGTGTTCATTGGGAGGCAACGGAATGCGTCGAGTTCATCGGGAGGGCTTGGACGGAACAGGCAATGGAAACGAGGCCTTGCGCACCGCAGAACGGAGGAAACGGCCTTGTGTTCGACCGTCCACGTTCGAAACGGGATCCTGTTCGTTGGGAGGGGTCTGGCGTACCGCAAAATGGAGAAAACGGACCTCCTACGGTTGAAACGGGGGTCCTGTTGATCGGGGGGTGTGGCGTACCGCAAAACGGAGGAAACAGACTTGTGTTGGAGCGCTATGGTCGAAACGGGGGTCCTGTTCATCGGGAGGGGTGTGGCGTACCGCGAAACGGGACTCCACGGGATACTGTTCATCTCCACCGTCGACCCCCTCCAGCCTCCACGAGCTACTATTCATCCACCGCCGACCTCCTCCAGCCTCCACCTGCGACTGTTCATCCACGGGCTCCTGTTCATCCATCCTCCACCGCGCGCTACTTCACCGGCTACTGTTCAACCACCCCTCCACCGTCTACTGTTCATCCAGCCCTCCACACCACGGGGTCCTGTTCAACCACCCCTCCACGGGCACCCCCTCCACCGTCTACTGTTCATCAAGCCCTCCACACCAGGGGGTCCTGTTCAACCACCCCTCCACCGTCTACTGTTCATCCAGCCCTCCACACCACGGGGTCCTGTTCATCCACCCCTCCACGGGCACCCCTCCACCGTCTACTGTTCATCCAGCCCTCCACCACACCACGGGGTCCTGTTCATCCAGAGGCAATGCCACCGCTCACTGTTCATCCAACCCCCCCTCCCCGCAACGCTCACTATTCATCCCATCGATCGGCTTCAGTTAGCAGCAGTAGCGAAGGAATCGCTCGATCGGGTTAAGTTAACAGCCATCGACCGATCGCTCGGGTTCAGTAACGCGTAGCCTGCAGTGCAATTGCTCGGGTTCAGTTAGATCCCAACGCCTCGCTCGGGTTCAGTTAGAGCCAACGCCTCGCACACACGCGCGTACGTGTACGAGAGAAACGCGCATCGCTCGGCCCCCGACCTCCCACCGTAACAGGGAACTCCCCGAAATTTTCCTCCCCCTTGCTTCTACCATGGTTTTTTCCGTCATGGACGGCCCAAAGAATGTCATGCAGCTGCGTCTCCGGCCCACCCAGGACGAAAAGCCCATTTTCTGTCATGATTTTTTGTCATAGAAGTAGGAGCCCACCACATCTATGATGATACCGGGTTTTGTCACAATTATCGTCATAGAAGTGTCATATGTATGACAAAAAAAATTCATTCGGCCCAAAATGTCATGGATGTGTCTTTTTTTGTAGTGTATGGATGGTGGATAATATTTTTTGTAATCTGAAAATATAAAAACAACAAGGGAACTAATGATATAAGTGAGCACAAACGGTATTGCAATGCGTTGAAACAAGGCCTAGGGTTCATACTTCACTAGTGCAAGTCCTCTCAACAATAATAACATAATTGGATCACATAACTATCCCTCAACATGCAACAAAGAGTCACTCCAAAGTCACGAATAGCGGAGAACAAACAAAGAGATTATGGTAGGGTACGAAACCACCTCAAAGTTATTCTTTCCAATAAATCTGTTGGGCTATTCCTGTAAGTGTCACAAACAGCCCTAGAGTTCGTACTAGAATAACACCTTAAGACACAAATCAACCAAAACCCTAATGTCACCTAGATACTCCAATGTCACCTCAAGTATCCGTGGGTATGATTATACGATATGCATCACACAAATTAGATTCATCTATTCAACCAACACATAGAACCTCAAAGAGTGCCCCAAAGTTTCTACCGGAGAGTCAAGACGAAAACGTGTGCCAACCCCTATGCATAAGTTCATGGGCGGAACCCGCAAGTTGGTCACCAAAACATACATCAAGTGAATCACGTGATATCCCATTGTCACCACAGATACGCACGGCAAGACATACATCAAGTGTTCTCAAATCATTAAAGACTCAGTCTGATAAGATAACTTCAAAGGGAAAACTCAATCCATTAAAAGAGAGTAGAGGGGGAGGAGAAACATAAGATCCAACTATAATAGCAAAGCTCGTGATACATCAAGATCGTGCCAAATCAAGAACACGAGAGAGAGAGAGAGAGAGAGATCAAAACACATAGCTACTGGTACATACCCTCAGCCCCGAGGGAGAATTACTCCCTCCTCGTCATGGAGAGCACCGGGATGATGAAGATGGCCATCGGAGATGGATTTCCCCCTCCGGCAGGGTGCCGGAACGGGTCTAGATTTGTTTTCGGTGGCTACGGAGGCTTCTGGCGGCGGAACTCCCGATCTATTGTGCTCCCCGATAGGTTTAGGGTATATGGATATATATATAGGCGGAAATAATACATCAGGGGAGCCACGAGGGCCCCACGAGGGTGGAGGGCGCGCCCCCTGCCTCGTGCCTTCCTCGTTGCTTCCCTTATGTACACTCCAAGTCTTCTGGGTTGCTTTCGTTCCAAAAATAAGTTCCGTGAAGTTTCAGGTCAATTGGACTCCGTTTGATTTTCCTTTTCTACGATACTCTAAAACAAGGAAAAACAGAAACTGGCACTGGGCTCTGGGTTAATAGGTTAGTCCCAAAAAATAATATAAAATTGTATAATAAAGCCCATAAACATCCAAAACAGATAATATAATAGCATGGAACAATCAAAAATTATAGATACGTTGGAGACGTATCAGCATCCCCAAGCTTAATTCCTGCTCGTCCTCGAGTAGGTAAATGATAAAAACAGAATTTTTTATGTGGAATGCTACCTAACATATTTCTCTAAGTAATTCTCTTAATTTTGGCATGAATGTTCAGATCCATAAGATTCAAGACAAAAGTTTAATATTGACATAAAAACAATAATACTTCAAGCATACTAACTAAGCAATTATATCTCTTCAAAATAACATGGCCAAAGATAGTTGTCCCTACAAAATCATATAGTCTGGCTATGCTCCATCTTCACCACACAACGTATTCAAATCATGCACAACCCCGATGACAAGCCAACCAATTGTTTCATACTTTTGATGTTCTCAAACTTTTTCAATCTTCACGCAATATATGAGCATGAGCCATGGATATAGCACTATATGTGGAATAGAAGGGTGGTTGTGGAGAAGGCAAAAAGGAGAAGATAGTCTCACATCAACTAGGCGTATCAACGGGCTATGGAGATGCCCATCAATAGATATCAATGTGACTGAGTAGGGATTGCCATGCAACGGATGCATTAGAGCTATAAGTATATGAAAGCTCAACAAAAAGAACTAAGTGGGTGTGCATCCAACTCGCTTGCTCACGAAGACCTATGGCATTTTGAGGAAGCACATCATTGGAATATACAAGCCAAGTTCCATAATGAAAAATTCCCACTAGTATATGAAAGTGACAACATAGAAACTCTCTATCGTGAAGATCATGGTGCTACTTTGAAGCACAAGTGTGGTAAAAGGATAGTAGCATCGCCCCTTCTCTCTTTTTCTCTCATTTTTTATTTTTTTATTTGGGCCTTCTCTTTTTTTATGGCCTATTTTCTCTTTTTTTTTATTTGGGCTTCTTTGGCCTCTGTTATTTATTTATTTCCGTCTGGAATCTCATCCCGACTTGTGGGGGAATCATAGTCTCCATCATCCTTTCCTCACTGGGACAATTCTCTAATAATGATGATCATCACACTTTTATTTACTTACAACTCAATTCTTAGAACAAAATATGACTCTATATGAATGCCTCCGGTGGTGTACCGGGATGTACAATGACTCATGAGTGACATGTATGAAAGAATTATGAACGGTGGCTTTGCCACAAATACAATGTCAACTACATGATCATGCATAGAAATATGACAATGATGGAGCGTGTCATAATAAACAGAACGGTGGAAAGTTGCATGGCAATATATCTCGGAATGGCTATGGAAATGCCATAATAGGTAGGTATGGCGGCTGTTTTGAGGAAGGTATATGGTGGGTTTAAGGTACCGGCGAAAGTTGCGCGGTACTAGAGAGGCTAGCAATGGTGGAAGGGTGAGAGTGCGTATAATCCATGGACTCAACATTAGTCATAAAGAACTCACATACTTATTGCAAAAATTTATTAGTTATCAAAACAAAGTACTACACGCATGCTCCTAGGGGATAGATTGGTAGGAAAATACCATTGCTCGTCCCCGACCGCCACTCATAAGGAAGACAATCAATAAATAAATCATGCTCTGACTTCATCACATAAAGGTTCACCGTACGTGCATGCTACGGGAATCACAAACTTCAACACAAGTATTTCTCAAATTCACAACTACTCAACTAGCATGACTCTAATATCACCATCTCCATATCTCAAAACAATTATCAAGTATCAAACTTCTCATAGTATTCAATGCACTTTATATGAAAGTTTTTATGATATCCCTCTTGGATGCCCATCATATTAGGACTAAATTCATAACCAAAGCAAATTGCCATGTTGTTTAGGACTCTCAAAATAATATAAGTGACGCATGAGAGTTCAACTATTTCTATAAATAAAACCACCACCGTGCTCTAAAACGATATAAGTGAAGTACTAGAGCAAATGACAAACTACTCCAAAAGATAGAAGTGTAGCTCAATGAGTAGTCGAATAATTATGCAACTATGTGAAGACTCTCTAACATTTAACAATTTCAGATCTTGGTATTTATTCAAACAGCAAGAAAAACAAAAGTAAATAAAATGACGCTCCAAGCAAAACACATATCATGTGGCGAATAAAAATATAGCACCAAGTAAAGTTACCGATGAACGAAGACGAAAGAGGGGATGCCTTCCGGGGCATCCCCAAGCTTAGGCTTTTGGTTGTCCTTGAATATTACCTTGGGGTGCCTTGGGCATCCCCAAGCTTAGGCTCTTGCCACTCCTTATTCCATAGTCCATTGAATCTTTACACAAAACTTAACAGAAAACTCGTAAGCTCCGTTAGCGAAAGAAAACAAAACACCACTTCAAGATACTGTAATGAACTCATTCTTTATTTATATTGGTGTTAAACCTACTGTATTCCAACTTATCTATGGTTTATAAACTCTTTTACTAGCCATAGATTCATCAAAATAAGTAAACAACACATGAAAAACAGAATCTGTCAAAAACAGAACAGTCTGTAGTAATCTGTAACTAACGAAAACTTCTGGGACCTCAAAAATTCTAAAATAAATTTCTGGACGTGAGGAATTTATCTATTAATCATATGCAAAAATAATTAACTAAATATCCCTCTCCAATAAAAAATGGGAGAAATTCTCGTGAGCGCTAAAGTTTCTGTTTTTTACAACAAGATCAACAAGACTTTCCCCAAGTCTTTCCAACGGTTCTACTTGGCACAAACACTAATTAAAACATAAAAACTCAATCATAACAGAGGCTAGATAAATTATTTATTGCTAAACAGGAGCAAAAATCAAGGAACAAAAATAAAGTAGGGTTGCCTCCCAACAAGCGCTATCGTTTAACGCCCCTAGCTAGGCATGATGATTTCAAGGATGCTCACATAAAAGATAAGAATTGAAACATAAGAGAGCATCATGAAGAATATGACTAGCACATTTAAGCCTAACACACTTCCTATGCATAGGGATTTTGTGATCAAACAATTTATGGGAACAATAATCAACTAGTATAGGAAAGCAAAACAAGCATAACTTCAAAACTTTAAGCACATAGAGAGGAAACTTGATATTATTGAAATTCCTACAAGCATATGTTCCTCCCTCATAATAATTTTCAGTAGAATCATGAATGAATTCAAAAATATAACCATCACATAGAGCATTCTTTTCATGATCTACATGCATATAATTTTTATTACTCTCCACATAAGCAAATTTCTTCTCATCAATAGTAGTGGGAGCAAACTCGACGAAATAACTATCATGTGAGGCATAATCCAATTGAAAACTAAAATCATGATGACAAGTTTCATGGTTATCATTATTCTTTATAGCATACAAGTCATCACAATAATAATCATAGATAGCAACTTTGTTCTCATAATTAATTGGAACCTCTTCCGGAATAGTGGATTCATCACAAAATAAAGTCATGACCTCTCCAAATCCACTTTCATCAATATAATCATCATAAATAGGAGGCATGCTTTCATCATAATAAATTTGCTCATCAAAACTTGGGGGACAAAAAATATCATCTTCATCAAACATAGCTTCCCCAAGCTTGTGGCTTTGCATATCATTAGCATCATGGATATTCGAGGAATTCATACTAACAACATTGCAATCATGCTCATCATTCAAATATTTAGTGCCAAACATTTTAATGCATTCTTCTTCTAACACTTTGGCACAATTTTCCTTTCCATCATACTCATGAAAGATATTAAAAAGATGAAGCGTATGAGGCAAACTCAATTCCATATTTTTTGTAGTTTTTTTATAAACTAAACTAATGATAAAATAAGAAACAAAAAGATTCGAGTGCAAGATCTAAAGATATACCTTCAAGCACACCTCCCCGGCAACGACACCAGAAAAGAATTTGATGTGTACTACACAACCTTCTTCTTGTAGACGTTGTTGGGCCTCCAAGTGCAGAGGTTTGTAGGACAGTAGCAAATTTCCCTCAAGTGGATGACCTAAGGTTTATCAATCCATAGGAGGCGTAGGATGAAGATGGTCTCTCTCAAGCAACCCTGCAACCAAATAACAAAGAGTCTCTTGTGTCCCCAACACACCCAATACAATGGTAAATTGTATAGGTGCACTAGTTCGGCGAAGAGATGGTGATACAAGTGCAATATGGATAGTAGATAATGGTTTTTGTAATCTGAAAATATAAAAACAGCAAGGTAACTAATGATAAAAGTGAGCACAAATGGTATTACAATGCTAGGAAACAAGGCCTAGGGTTCATACTTTCACTAGTGCAAGTCCTCTCAACAATAATAACATAATTCGATCACATAACTATCCCTCAAGATGCAACAAAGAGTCACTCCAAAGTCACTAATAGCAGAGAACAAACGAAGAGATTATGGTAGGGTACGAAACCACCTCAAAGTTATTCTTTCCAATCAATCAGTTGGGCTATTCCTATAAGTGTCACAAACAGCCCTAGAGTCCGTACTAGAATAACACCTTAAGACACAAATCAACCAAAACCCTAATGTCACCTAGATACTCCAATGTCACCTCAAGTATCCGTGGGTATGATTATACGATATGCATCACACAATCTTAGATTCATCTATTCAACCAACACATAGAACCTCAAAACGTGCCCCAAAAATTATACCAGAGAGTCAAGACGAAAACGTGTGCCAACTCCTGTGCATAGGTTCATGGGCGGAACCCGCAAGTTGATCACCAAAACATACATCAAGTGTATCATAGAATACCCCATTGTCACCACGGGTATCCCACGCAAGACATACATCAAGTGTTCTCAAATCCTTAAAGACTCAATCCGATAAGATAACTTCAAAGGGAAAACTCAATCCATTACAAGAGAGTAGAGGGGGAGAAACATCATAAGATCCAACTATAATAGCAAAGCTCGCGATACATCAAGATCCTACCACCTCAAGAACACGAGAGAGAGAGAGAGAGAGAGAGAGATATCAAACACATAGCTACTGGTACATACCCTCAGCCCCGAGGGTGGACTACTCCCTCCTCGTCATGGAGAGCGCTGGGATGATGAAGATGGCCACCGGAGTGGGATTCCCCCTCCGGCAGGGTGCCGGAACGGGTCTAGATTGGTTTTCGGTGGCTATGGAGGCTTCTGGCGGCGGAACTCCCGATCTATTGTGCTCCCCGAAATTTTTAGGGTATATGGGTATATATGGGAGGAAGAAGTACGTCGGTGGACCTCCGGGCTGTCCACGTGGCAGGGGGCGCGCCCAGGGGGTGGGCGCGCCCCCCACCCTCATGGGCAGCCCGGGACTCTCCTGGTCCAACTCCGATACTCCGTGGGCTTCTTCTGGTCCAAAAATAAGTTCCGTGAAGTTTCAGGTCAATTGGACTCCATTTGATTTTCCTTTTCTGCGATACTCTAAAACAAGGAAAAACAGAAACTGGCACTGGGCTCTGGGTTAATAGGTTAGTCCCAAAAAAGAATATAAAAGTGTATAATAAAGCCCATAAACATCCAAAACAGATAATATAATAGCATGGAACAATCAAAAATTATAGATACGTTGGAGACGTATCACCGTACGTTCGGTGCTAGGGATCGGTCGATCGTGAAGACGTACGACTACATCAACCGCGTTGTCATAACGCTTCCGCTTACGGTCTACGAGGGTACGTGGATGACACTCTTCCCTCTCGTTGTTATGCATCTCCATGATCTTGCGTGTGCATAGGAAATGTTCTGAAATTACTACGTTCCCCAACAGTGGTATCAGAGAGCCAGGTTTATGCGTAGATGTTATATGCATGAGTAGAGCACAAAGGAGTTGTGGGCGTGGGTATATACATATTGCTTGTCGTCACTAGTTGATTGTTGATTCAGCGGCATTGTTGGATGAAGCAGCCCAGCCTGACATTATGCATACACTTACGCGAGACTGGTTCTACCAACGTGCTTCGCACACAGGTGGCTAGTGGGTGTCTGTTTCTCTAGCTTTAGTTGAATCGGATTCAATGAACAGGGTTCTTTCTGAAGATCAAAAAGCAATCACTATACCACATTGTGGTTTTTGATGCGTAGGTAAGAACGGTTCTTGCTCGGCCCATAGCAGCCACGTAAAACTTGCAACAACAAAGTAGAGGACGTCTAACTTGTTTTTGCAGGGCATGTTGTGATGTGATATGGTTAAGACGTGATGAGATATAAATTGTTGTATGCGATGATCATGTTTTGTTAAAGTTATCGGCAACTGGCAGAAGCCTTATGGTTGTCTCTTTATTGCATAAGATGCAAGTGCCATGTAATTGCTTTACTTTATCACTATGCGATAGCAATAGTTGCAAAAGCAATAGTTGGCGAGACGACCATGTGACGACACATTGACAGAGATCAAGATGATGGAGATCATGGTGTCATGCCGGTGACGATAGAGATCATGACGGTACTTTGGAGATGGATATCAAAGGCGCAAGATGATCATGGCCATATCATGTCACATATTTTGATTGCATGTGATGTTTACCCTTTATGCATCTTATTTTTCTTAGTTCGGTGGTAGCATTATAAGATGATATCTCACTCAATTTCAAGGTATAAGTGTTCTCCCTGAGTATGCACCGTTGCGACAGTTCGTCGTGCCGAGCCACCACATGATGATCGGGTGTGATAAGCTCTATGTTCACATACAATGGGTGCAAGCCAGTTTTGCACACGCGGAATACTCATGTTAAACTTGACGAGCCTAGCATATGCAGATATGGCCTCGGAACACTGGAGACCGAAAGGTCGAGCGTGAATCATATAGTAGATATGATCAACATAGTGATGTTCACCATTGAAAACTACTCCATCTCACATGATGATCGAACATGGTTTAGTTGATTTGAATCACGTGATCATTTAGATGACTAGAGGGATGTCTATCTAGGTGGGAGTTCTTAAGTAATATGATTAATTGAACTTTTATTTATCATGAACTTAGTCCTGATAGTATTTGCATAACTATGTTGTAGATCAATAGCTCGTGATGTAGCTCCCCGTTTATTTTTTGATATGTTCCTGGAGAAAAACTAAGTTGAAAGATGTTAGTAGCAATGATGCGGATTGGATCCGTGATCTGAGGATTATCCTCATTGCTACACAGAAGAATTATGTCCTTGATGCACCGCTAGGTGACAAACCGATTGCAGGAGCACATGCAGACATTATGAACGTTTGGTGAGCTCGATATGATGACTACTTGATAGTTTAGTGCACCATGCTTTACGGCTTAGAATCGAGGCTTCAAAACCGATTTGAACGCCACAGAGCATATGAGATGTTCCAAGAGTTGAAATTAGTATTTCAGACTCATGCCCATGTCGAAACGTATGAGACCTTTGACAAGCACTTTGCCTACAAGATGGAGGAGAATAGCTCAGCTAGTGAGCATGTGCTCAGAATGTCTGAGTACTACAATCACTTGAATCAAGTGGGAGTTAATCTTCCAGATAAGATAGTGATTGACAGAGTTCTCTAGTCACTATCACCAAGTTACTAGAACTTTGTGATGAACTATAATATGCAAGGGATAACAGAAACGATTCCCAAGCTCTTCGTGATGCTGAAATCGATGAAGGTAGAAATCAAGAAAAGCAACAAGAGTTGATGGTTGACAAGACCACTAGTTTTAAGAAAAGGGCAAAGGGAAGAAGGGGAACTTCAAGAAGAACGGCAAGCAAGTTGCTGCTCAAGTGAAGAAGCCCAAGTCTAGACCTAAGCCTGAGACTAAGTGCTTCTACTGCAAAGGGACTGGTCACTGGAAGTAGAACTGCCCCAAGTATTTGGCGGATAAGAAGGATGGCAAAGTGAACAAAGGTATATTTGATATACATGTTATTGATGTGTACTTTACTAGTGTTTCTAGCAACCCCTCAGTATTTGATACTAGTTGAGTTGCTGAGATTAGTAACTCGAAACGGGAGTTGCAGAATGAACAAAGACTAATTAAGGGTGAAGTGACGATGTGTGTTGGAAGTGGTTCCAAGATTGATGTGATCATCATCGCACACTCCCTATACCTTCGGGATTAGTGTTGAACCTAAATAAATGTTATTTGGTGTTTGTGTTAAGCATGAATATGATTTGATCATGTTTATTGCAATACGGTTATTCATTTAACGTTAGAGAATAATTGTTGTTCTATTTACATGAATAAAACCTTCAATGGTCATACACCCAAGGTGAATGGTTTATTGAATCTCGATCGTAGTGATACACATATTCATAATATTGAAGACAAAAGATGCAAAGTTAATAATGATAGTGCAACTTATTTGTGGCACTACCGTTTAGGTCATATTGGTGTAAAGCGCATGAAAGAAAATCCATGCTGATGGGCTTTTGGAATCATTTGATTATGAATCAGATGATGCTTGCGAACCATGCCTCATGGGCAAGATGACTAAGAGTCCGTTCTCCAGAACAATGGAGCGAGCAACAGACTTGTTGGAAATAATACATACTGATGTATGCAGTCCGATGAGTGTTGAGGCTCGCGGCAGGTATCGTTATTTCTGACCTTCACAGATGATTTGAGTAAGATATGGGTATATCTTCTTGATGAAACATAAATCTGAAACATTTGAAAAGTTCAAATAATTTCAGAGTGAAGTGGAAAATCATCGTAACAAGAAAATAAAGTTTCTACGATCTGATCGTCGAGGAGAATATTTGAGTTACGAGTTTGGTCTTCATTTGAAACAATGCGGAATAATTTCGCAACTCACGCCACCTGGAACACCACAGCATAATGGTGTGTCCGAACATCATAACCGTACTTTATTAGATATGGTGCAATCTATGATGTCTCTTACCGATTTACCACTATCGTTTTGGGGTTATGCATTAGAGACCGATGCATTCATGTTAAATAGGGCACCATCTAAATCCATTGAGACGACACCATATGAACTATGGTTTGGCAAGAAACCAAAGTTGTCGTTTCTTAAAGTTTGGGGTTGCGATGCTTATGTGAAAAAGTTTCATCCTGATAAGCTCAAACCCAAATCAGAGAAATGTGTCTTCATAGGATACCCAAAGGAGACATTTGGGTACACCTTCTATCACAAATCCGAAGGCAAGACATTCGTTGCTAAGAATGGATCCTTTCTAGAGAAGGTGTTCTCTCAAAAGAAGTGAGTGGGAGGAAAGTAGAACTTGATGAGGTAATTGTACCTCCTCCCTTATTGGAAAGTAGTTCGTCACAGAAATCTGTTCCTATGACTCCTACACCAATTAGTGAGGAAGCTAATGATGATGATCATGTAACTTCAGATCAAGTTACTACCAAACCTCATAGGTCAACCAGAGTGAGATCCGCACCATAGTGGTACGGTAATCCTGTTCTGGATGTCATGTTAGTTGACCATGACGAACCTATGAACTATGAGGAAGCGATGATGAGCCCAGATTCCGCAAAATGGCTTGAGGCCATGAAATCTGAGAAAGGATCCATATATGAGAACACAGTATGGACTTTGATTGACTTGCCCGATGATCGGTGAGTCATTAAGAATAAATGGATCTTCAAGAGGAAGACGGACGCTGATAGTAGTGTTACTATCTACAAAGCTCGAATTGTTGCAAAATGTTTTCGACAAGTTCAAGGTGTTGACTACGATGAGATTTTCTCACTTGTATCGATGCTTAAAAGTTTGTCAGAATCATGTTAGTAGTTGCCGCATTTTATAAAATTTGGCAAATAGATGTCAAAACTGTATTCCATCATGGATTTCTTAAAGAAGAGTTGTATATGATGCAACCAGAAGGTTTTGTCGATCCTAAAGGTGCTAACAAAGTGAGCAAGCTCCAGCGATCCATCTATGGACTGGTGGAAGCATATCGGAGCTGGAATATATGCTTTGATAAAGTGATCAACACATATGGTTTTATACAGACTTGAGGTGAAGCTTGTATTCACAAGAAAGTGAGTGGGAGCACTACAACATTTCTGATAAGTATATGTGAATGACATATTGTTGATAGGAAATAATGTAGAATTTTTCTGGAAAGCATAAAGGAGTGTTTGAAAAGAGTCTTTCAAAGCAAGATTTATAGAGATAGATCAAGACGCTTGATAAGTTTTTTCAAAGAGTACATACCTTGACAAGATTTTGAAGTAGTTCAAAATGGAACAATCAAAGAAGGAGTTCTTGCCTATGTTGCAAGGTGTGTGATACGTCTCCAACGTATCTATATTTTTTGATTGCTCCATGCTATATTATCTATTGTTTTGGACATTATTGGGCTTTATTATCCACTTTTATATTATTTTTGGGACTAACCTATTAACCGGAGGCCCAACCCAGAATTGTTGTTTTTTGCCTATTTTAGGGTTTCGAAGAAAAGGAATATCAAACGGAGTCCAAACGGAATGAAACCTTCGGGAATGTGATTTTCTCACTAAACATGATCCAGGAGACTTGGACCCTACGTCAAGCAACCAACAGGGAGGCCACGAGGTAGGGGGTGAAAGTGAAACTATCCCTAGGTGGTTTTGGTAATTCCTAACAACATATAGCTCATTGAGCTAATGTCATTTCAAGATTAATATCTCAGGAAAGCTCAATGATTGGCATGGCATGGATGAGAAAAGTGGACCCCTCAAAATGATAAGGACAAAAGGATTGGCTCAAGCTTAAAGCTCAAGACTCTATAGTTTCCGTTTTAGTGATCCAAGGTCACATTGAGTCTATAGGAAAAGCCAATACTATCAAGGAGGGATGAGGTGTTGCTTAATGAGGCTCTTGCTCAAAATGCTTAGTGATATGCTCCAAAACCCTCAACTAATTTCTCACATCCACATATGACCTAAACCAAAAGTCAAACTCGGCCCCACCGATTCTTTCTATCCGGCGCCACCGAGTTCAAATGTCATAGCCACTGCCACAAACCCTAGGCAAATCGGTCTCACCCATAGGGATCTCGGTCTCACCGAGATGGGATTGTAGTCTCTCTGTTTCCCTTCGTAACGTTTCGGTCCCACTGAGATGAGCGATCGGTCCCACTGAGATTGCAATGTAAACTCTCTGTTTCCCTTTTGTAACATTTCGGTCTCACCGAAATGAGCGAATCGGTCCCATCGAGTTTACCTGGCCAACTCTCTGGTCAGCTTATTACCAAAATTGGTCTCACCGAGTTTGTGTAATCGGTCTCATCAAGATTACGTTATGCCCTAACCCTAACCATGTCGGTCCTACCGAGTTGCATGTCGGTCCCACCGAAAACCCTAACGGTCACTAGCTTTGCTGAACCGGTCCGACCGAGTTTATCAATTCGGTCCCACCGAGATTGGCAAGTTGTGTGTGACAGTTAGATTTTGTGTGGAGGCTATATATACCCCTCCACCTCCTCTTCATTCATGGAGAGAGCCATCAGAACGAACCTACACTTCCAACTTACCTTTTTCTGAGAGAGAACCACCTACACTTGTGTTGAGGCCAAGATATTCCATTCTTACCATATGAATCTTGACCTCTAGCCTTCCCCAAGTTGCTTTCCACTCAAATCTTCTTTCCACCAAATCCATATCCTGTGAGAGAGAGTTGAGTGTTGGGCAGACTATCATTTGAAGCACAAGAGCAAGGAGTTCGTCATCAACACACCATTTGTTACTTCTTGGAGAGTGGTTGTCGGATTCACGGGTTCCGGCAGACCCTTAAGGTTCGAACACTGGGGTGCGCACGGAGATCACGCCTTATACCTCCCCGTCTCACAAAGATCTAAACTACCAAAAGAACTGCACAAGAGACACAAGGTTTATACTGGTTCGGGCCACCATTGTGGTGTAATACCCTACTCCAGTGTGTGGTGGGTGGATTGCCTCGTGGGGATAATGATGATGAACAATACAAGGAAGAACAGCCTCGCGAGGGTCTGTTCTTGACTGGGGCGATGAACTGCTAGGAGGAGTTCAGTCACCCTTCTCTCTCTCTCTCTCTCTCTCTCTCTCTCTCTCTCTCTCTGATTTGATCTCACCTACCATGTGGGTGGCTGGTCCTATTTATAGAGGCCCTGGTCCTCTTCCCAAATATCGAGCGGGAAGGGAGCCAACAATGGCGGGCTAATTTGAAGGGGGACAGCAAGTATCAACTACCCTGACAAAAGCAGTCTTCGCCTACGCAAAGCTCTGGTGATGATGCCGTCTTGGGCTCCACGGTGACCTCCGTCTCGTAGTCCTCCTGGTCTTGGCCTCATTGCACCGAAATGGCAACCTTTGCCTGATGCCTCGGTACTCCGTGACTGCGTTTGCCCCCTTTGCACCAAAGAGGAAAGAAGGACGCTGCGCATGCTGGCGCCCGCCTGGCACCCTGAGTCGTCATGGCTTGCGGCACGGGCACCTCGCGAGGTGCCCCGCCTTGATCTCTCTGCCTCCTCGCGAGCCAGCCTGAGGAGGCTGCGTCTGAGGATGCGCCGTGTCGTCCGCCCCGCGAGGCTTGGCCCCTCGCAAGGGTCTTGAGTCTTGTGTTGATGAAGATGGGCCATGCTGGGCCTCCTTTGAGCCACGCCGCAGGCCGCAGGCAGGCAAGTATGGGGACCCCCGTTCCCAGAACGCCGACAGTAGCCCCCGGGCCCAAGGCGCGCATGGACTTGGTCATGCCGAGAGGCGAAAGGGCAAGGGCGAAGCGCCGCGGGCCCTAACAGCCTGCGGCCTTGGGTGCCGTGTGGCGGTTGATGGGACGTGGGCGTCTCCACTTCCCCATGATGCCTCGGTGACCGCGCGAGGTGGACAAGTCCCTGCATACAGATCGTGTCATAATTACCTGTGATCGTGGAGGCCGGCGGTTGGCCTTCGCCGGCTATAAGTACGGCACGGTGCGTGCCCTTCCAGTCCATCTCTTCTTGTTTTCTCCTTTGCCTCAATTCTTGTCCCGCCTTGGCGTGATGGCTCCATCGAGGAGGTACTCGGCTGCGGAGAAGGGGAAGGCCCTCCAGGTCGATCCTGCCTCTCCCCCGCCCAAGCGCGGTCGTGGGCGTCCTCGGAAGCATCCGGTGGCCGCCCCGGTAGCGTTTGGTGGTCATGGTGGCAGCTCCCAGCGCGGCGGCGGGCGAGCCATTGTGGCCGAGGGACGCGCCTGGGTTGCGCGCTCCCCCAGGCCGTGCTTTCGCGCTACTCAGGTGCTGCCGGAGTTCGTCATCTGGTCGGCAGAGCCGACTAGCGCCCGGCTCCAACTCCCTCGCTTCCTCCTTGGTGAACTCCCGGCCGGTGCTCCTGGTGGCCTCTGGCTCCAGGCGGAGGGTTGCTGCAGCAGGTCCTTGTGGGCCGCGCTGGAGGTCTCCGCCAACGGGGGCTTGGCCTTAACTCGTGCCTGGCAGGCGTTCGCCCGCGCTCGAGGCCTGGGGCGCCGGTGCACCCTGCACTTCAGGTTTGACGGCGACGCCACCCTCTATGTGAGGGTGTTCGGGGAAGATGGTCGCCGTGCGGGGTGCTGCCCCGAGGACGACGACCGCGGCCGGGGGCCCCGCTCCGACGATGATGGAGGAGATGGCGCTCGCGCGGACGGCGGCGCCCGAGACTCCCCAAGCTTCGTCAGCTCTTCCTCAAGTGACTCCTCCAGTGGTGGCCGCAGTCAACCCCCGCGCCGTCGAGCTTGCTTGGGAGGTGATGGCTCGTCCGCCCGCCGCCGTGCCCCGGTGAAGCGCGAGAGGGAGTCTTCCTGAGGCCCGGAGGCTGCCCAGGTCGCCTCCGCGGGCTGATGTGAGGAGAGCTGCGCCGGGCTCATCCTTTCCTTTTCCTTTTGTTTCCTGTGTAAGACAAAACAGCTGCATGGAGCCCCGCTGGGGCATGTTGGGAATTATTGCCGTTTAGCCATTACCTTGATCTTATTTTTGCGCCTCTTAACTACACGCCTGTGCGTAGATAGTCCTTGACCCCTGCCGGGGGGCGACCGACCCAGGCCCTGTGTGCGTGTCGCGGTGCCCGAGGGGCACGGACTAGAGGGGTGCTCCTATAACGTGCCCGGGCCATGAAACCCTCCAGCGGCTAGAGCAGAAACGCTCGCGAGGACGTTTGAGTACCATCCCTCGCGAGGTCGTTTATGAGAGAAACCAAAGAGAGGAGCGAAAATCGACGAACCACAAATCAGCAACAGCGACAACTTCAATAAGACTTCAAATGCAAGTAAACACGTCAACTGCGGAAAGCAAATGAAAAAGCCGCGTCCGGCACCTAATCTACTCTTCGACGTCTTCTCACCAGCGCGGAGCTAAGTGCTGCCACTGGGCGTGGGAGGGAGCCCCAGGGCTTGAGGCCGGTGCTCCTGAGACTCCGGGGCGTGTACAGCCCCACTCATTATTACGTGAGAGTGTCACGGGGCAGCGAGCTTCACAGGCATTGGCCTTGCTTCATAGGCTCCGGGCCTTTTCCAAAACGCGGTAGCTTCACAGGCACTCGCCCTGCTTCACAGGCTCTGGGCCTTTTCCAAAACGCGACAGCTTCACAGGCACTCGCCTTGCTTCACAGGCTCTGGGCCTTTTCCAAAACGCGATAGCTTCACAGGCACTCGCCCTGCTTCACAAGCTCTGGGCCTTTTCCAAAAAGGGAAGGTCTTCACAGGCACTCGCCTTGCTTCATAGGCTCTGGGCCTTTTCCAAAACGCGATAGCTTCACAGGCACTCGCCCTGCTTCACAGGCTCTGGGCCTTTTAGGGGTAGAACCTCCGGAGGTGCTGGATGTTCCACGCGTTCTGGATCGGCTCCCCCTCTTGAGTCTCCAAGCGCATGGAGCCTGGCCTGGAAACATGAACAACCTTGAACTGGCCCTCCCACATGGGAGAGAGCTTGTGCAGCCCCTCCCTGGAGAGAACCCGCCTGGTACGAGGTCTCCTACCTCGAGGGTCCTGGGGCGGATGTTGCGGCAGTGATATCGTCGTAGCGCCTGTTGGTACCTTGCCGCTCGCAGCGCGGCGTCCCTCCCCTAGTACGAGGTCCATCCCCCGCATGGCGTCCTGCTGCGCCTCGCCGAACGCCAGGACCCGCGCGGAGCGATGCCTGACCTCGTGAGGAAGGACTGCTTCGGCTCCATAGACCAAGAAGAACGGGGTCTCCCTGGTTGGTTTGGTTGCGGTTGTGCGGATGGACCACAACACGGACTGGAGCTCGTCGTACCAGCCTCTGCCGCAGGCCTCCAGCTTCTTCTTGAATGTCCTGGTCTTGAGGCCTCTCAAGACCTCCGCGTTGGCTCGTTCGGCCTGCCCATTGCTTCGCGGGTGTGCCACCGAAGCGTAGCATATCTGCGTCCCAAGGTTAGCACAATATGTCTTGAAGAGATTACTGGTGAACTGCGAACCATTGTATGTGATGATGCGATTCGGCACCCCGAACCGGCTCATGATACCCCTAATGAACTTGATCGCGGAGCCAGCGGGGATGGTACGGACAGCCTCCACTTCTGCCCACTTGGTGCCAATGGCGACGTAGAGGTAACGGTAGCCCCCTGGCGCCCGAGGGAACGGGCCCAGAATATCCAACCCCCAAACTGTGAATGGCCACGAGATGGGTATTGTCTGCAGGCCCCCTGCCGGTTGATGGATCTGCTTGGAATGAAACTGGCAGGCCTCACAAGCCTTTACCAATTCGATCGCGTCATTGAGCGCGGTGGGCCAATAGAACCCGCTACGGAATGCCTTGCCGACGAGGGTCCGCGATGATGAGTGGTGTCCGCAGTCTCCGCCGTGTATGTCCTCCAGTAGTTCCTTTCCTTGCTCCCTGGAGATGCAGCGCAGAGATACACCGTTTGGTCGCTTTTGGTAAAGTTCCCCATCTCTGATGCAGTATGTCGTGGCCTGCCGCGCCACATGCTCTGCTTCCTCTTCCTTTTCCGGTAGGGCCCCTTGCGTTAAATAACTCTGGAGTTCTGCGGTCCAGCACTCCTCCTGAGGTTCCATCATCAGGAGCAGGCGTGCTCCTAAGATTGGCCCATAGACCGGGGCTCCCGAGGCTGGCGGCTGAGGGAGCTCCTCTCGAGACTGAGCGGTGTTTGATAACGTCAGCTGTGCTGAGGGTTTGAAGAGCCTCTCTTTGAAGACGCCGGGTTCCTGCGGCAACCGCCTGGATGCCCGTCCGGCTATGTCGTCAGCTTCCTGATTGGTGCCACGGGGCACGTGCTTCAGCTCCAGCCCCCAGAACTGCTTTTCCATCCTGCGGACCTCCGCTAGGTAGGCCTCCATATGCTCGTCCTTCGGCTCGTACACCTTGTTGGAGAAGTTGACTAGGAGCTGCGAGTCGCCCTTGACGGTGAGGCGTTTCACTCCCAGGGCTACTGCGGCCTTCAACCCGGCTATCAGTCCCTCATATTCTGCAATGTTGTTGGAGACCTTTTCACCTTGCTGGAAACAGAGCTGTACGGCATAGTAGAGCTTATCCTGAGTGGGTGATATCAGCACCGCACCAGCCCCCGCGCCGTGTCTGGAGAACGCCCCATCGAAGTACATGACCCAGCCTTCCGGTGCCTCACTCCCTGGAGAGAGGGACCGATCCTCGTTGTCCCTGAGGCCTAGTGCCTCCGCCCATTCCGCTATGAAATCCGCCAACGCTGCTCCTTTGATGACCCTAGTTGTGCTGAACTCGAGCTGAAATGCCTGCAGCTCCATGTTCCACTCGGCGACCCTTCCGGCTGAGTTAGGGCTCCTGAGCACTCTCTCCAGTGGGTACGATGAGACAACCTTGATGGGATGAGCCTGGAAGTAGTGACGCAGCTTGCGTGAGGCTACCAGCAGCGCGAGGGGGAGCTTTTGAGGCATTGGGTACCGTGCCCTCGCGTCCCGTAACACCGTGCTAACAAAGTAGACGGGATGCTCAACAAGGCTGAGAGTATCTGGGGCCGCGGCGCCCTCGGGAGGCAAGGGCGCCTCGCGAGATGACGTGGCCTCGGGAGGTGGACCATCTGGGCGTGCAGCCTCACCTGCCTCTGGTGCATTCTTCGGCAGCTGACCCTCCTCAACTGCGGTTGCGGCTTCTGCAGGCTTTCCTTGTTCCCGTTTTGTCTTGCCTCGGGCTGCCGCTGCGGTCTTGACTTGGCGTTCCTCCCTAACCGCCACCAGGGCTGCACTGGCGGAGTAGGGAGTGGCGGCGAGGTAAAGCAGCAGGGGCTCTTGAGGGCGCGGAGCCACCATGACTGGGGGACTGGTCAGGTACCTCTTGAGATCTTGAAATGCCTTATCTACCTCTTCAGTCCATTCAAAGGGCCCCTTTTTCTTCATCAGCTGAAAGAAAGGCAGCGCTCGCTCCCCTAATTTGGAGATGAAGCGCCCTAGCGCGGTCACGCGCCCAGTGAGCTTATGTATTTCCCTAAGGGTCTTTGGCGGACTCATGTCCTCGGCCGCCTTGACCTTCTCGGGGTTGGCCTCGATGCCACGATGGGACATGAGGAATCCCAAAAGCTTGCCCGAGGGGACGCCAAACACACATTTCTCCGGGTTGAGCCACAGGTTTACTGCATCGAGGCTCGCGAAGGTCTCCTCCAGGTCTTGTATCAGGGTCTTGGCCTCCCGAGATTTTACTACAATGTCATCAACGTAGGCTTCGACATTCTTTCCGAGTTGCAGGCCCAAGGTGATGTGCATCAGCCGCTGAAAGGTTGCCCCTGCGTTACGCAGTCCGAACGGCATGCATGTATAGCAGTATACCCCGCACGAGGTTAAGAAGGCGGTCTTCTCAACTTCTTCTACCGCCATCTTGATCTGGTGATACCCGGAGAAGGCGTCCAGGAAGCATAGCAGGTCACACTCCGCAGTGGAGTCGACGATCTGGTCGATGCGGGGGAGCGGAAACGGATCTTGCGGGCATGCTTTGTTGAGGTTGGTGAAGTCGACACACATGCGTTCCTTCCCCCCTTTCTTGGGCACAACGACAGGGTGGGCAACCAATCCGAGTATCGGACCTCGCGAATGACCCCAGCGGCTTCTAGCTTGCGGGTCTCTTGGACAATGAAGGCCTGCTTCTCCACGGACTGCCGCCTAGCCTTCTTCTTCACGGGGCGCACATTTGGGCACACGTTGAGGTGATGCTCGATGACACTCCTGGGGATTCCTGCCAGCTGATCGGGCTCCCAAGCAAATACCTTCTTGTTCGCGCGCAAGAACTTGACCAAGGCCTCCTCCTGCTCAGGCTCAAGGTTGGCGCCTATGGTGAAAGTGGCACTGGAGGACCCGTCCTCGTCAACGGGTATCTGCTTGGTTTCTGCCTTGTCCTGGGTGAACAACTACTTCTTCTTGGCGGGCGCAGCCCCCTTGGGCTCAGGGGTCCCCGCATTGACGGGTCGTGCCAATGCCGCCGTCTTGAAGGCGAGCTTGAGTACTCGCAGGGCGTCCCCGGTGTCCCCGTGCACGGCGAGGGTGCCGCTGCTCCCGGGCATCTTCATGAGGTTATACGCCGGGTGTGTGGCGGCCATGAACTGAGCCAGCGCCGGGTAGCTGAGGATGGCGTTGTAAGGAAGGCCGATGGGGGCGATGTCGAAGTCGACCATCTCCGTGCAGAAGTTGTCGTAGGTGCCGAAGGTTACCGAGAGCCGGATCTGTCCCAGGGAGTCGGATGATCCGCCCCCGACGCCCGAGAAAGATCGGCTGGGTCGCAACCGCTCCCGGGGTATGCAGAGGAGGTTGAAAGTCTCGACCAAAAGCACGCTGAGGCCCGCGCCGCCGTCAACGAGAGTTCTGGTGACGGCCACCTGGCAGATGGTGGGGGTGCACAACAGGGGGAGCGCGCCTGAGCCGACCAGGTTGGTGGGGTGGTCCTCCGAGCTGAAGGTCAGATCGGCCTCGCGCGCTGCCCGGTCCAGGGGAGCCCCCTGCCATGCGGAAATGGTGCTAACCCGGCGGGCAAAAGGCTTGACGTGGCGACTCGTGGGCGGCGCCTGCGAGCCGCCCAGGAGGGCCGCAACGACCGGAGGCGTCGATGTTGCGGTGCAGCCACTCCGCCGTGTAGGCAGATGCTGGGGGGGTGCTTGCCGCTCGCTCCCCGCCGGGCCGGTGGCGGTGTTGACGGCAGGCAACGAGGGACAGCGAGGGCCCCCACCAGCGAGGGCCGCCGGGGCGACGCAAGCTCGACTGGCGCCGTACATGGATGCGGCGGTCGTAGGAGAGCGGAGTGGTGGAAGACAGATTCCGGCGCACCCCTACCTGGCGCGCCAAATGTCGGATTCACGGGTTCCGGCAGACCCTTAAGGTTCGAACACTGGGGTGCGCGCGGAGGTCACGCCTTATACCTCCCCGTCTCACAAAGATCTAAACTACCAAAAGAACTGCACAAGAGACACAAGGTTTATACTGGTTCAGGCCACCGTTGTGGTGTAATACCCTACTCCAGTGTGTGGTGGGTGGATTGCCTCATGGGGATAATGATGATGAACAATACAAGGAAGAACAGCCTCGCGAGGGTCTGTTCTTGAGTGGGGCGATGAACTGCTAGGAGGAGTTCAGTCACCCTTCTCTCTCTCTCTCTCTCTCTCTCTCTGATTTGATCTCACCTACCATGTGGGTGGCTGGTCCTATTTATAGAGGCCCTGGTCCTCTTCCCAAATATCGAGCGGGAAGGGAGCCAACAATGGCGGGCTAATTTGAAGGGGGATAGCAAGTATCAACTACCCTGACAAAAGCAGTCTTCGCCAGCGCGAAGCTCTGGTGATGACACCATCTTGGGCTCCACGGTGACCTCTGTCTCGTAGTCCTCCTGGTCTTGGCCTCGTTGCACCGAAATGGCAACCTTTGCCTGATGCCTCGGTACTCCGCGACTGCGCTTGCCCCCTTTGCACCAAAGAGGAAAGAAGGACGATGCGCACGCTGGCGCCCGCCTGGCGCCCTGAGTCGTCATGGCTTGCGTCACGGGCACCTCGCGAGGTGCCCCTCCTTGATCTCTTCACCTCCTCGCGAGCCAGCCTGAGGAGGCTGCGCCTGAGGATGCGCCGTGTCGTCCGCCCCGCGAGGCTTGGCCCCTCGCGAGGGTCTTGAGTCTTGTGTTGATGAAGATGGGCCATGCTGGGCCTCCTTTGAGCCACGCCGCAGGCCGCAGGCAGGCAAGTCTGGGGACCCCCGTTCCCAGAACGCCGACAGTGGTGTCTCCTAGATTGGCTAGGTGTCACTTGGGAGCCTCCGACAAGATTGTGGAGTTGAATCAAGGAGTTTGTAAGGGCAAGGAGATCGCCTACTTCATGAAGATCTACCGCTAGTAAGGCAAGTCCTTCGTGGGCGATGGCCATGGTGGGATAGACAAGGTTGCTTCTTCGTGGACCCTTCATGGGTGGAGCCCTCCATGGACTCACGCAGCCGTTACCCTTCATGGGTTGAAGTCTCCATCAACATGGATGTACGATAGCACCACCTATCGGAACCACGACAAAAACATCTGTGTCTCCTATTGTGTTTGAATCTTCCAAACCCCTCCCTTTACATTCTTGCAAGTTGCATGCTTTACTTTCCGTTGCTCATATACTCTTTGCATGCTTGCTTGAATTGTGTTAAGATTGCTTGACTTGTCCAAAGTTGCTAAAATCTGCCAAGAACTAAAATTGGGAAAAGGATAAGTTTTTATTTGGTCAAGTAGTCTAATCACCCCCCTCTAGACATACTTTCGATCCTACAAGGGGGCACGCCTACCTCCCCCAGGCACGCCCTCCACCCTCGTGGGCCCCCTGTTGCTCCACCGACGTACTTCTTCCTCCTATATATACCTACGTACCCCCAAACGATCAGATACGGAGCCAAAACCCTAATTCCACTGTCGTAACTTTCTGTATCCATGAGATCCCATCTTGGGGCCTGTTTCGAAGCTCCGCCGGAGGGGGCATCGATCACGGAGGGCTTATACATCAACACCATAGCCTCTCTGATGAAGTGTGAGTAGTTTACCTCAGACCTACGGGTCCATAGTTATTAGCTAGATGGCTTCTTCTCTCTTTTTGGATCTCAATACAAAGTTCTCCCCCTCTCTTGTGGAGATCTATTCCATGTAATCTTCTTTTTGCGGTGTGTTTGTTGAGATCGATGAATTGTGGGTTTATGATCAAGTTTATCTATGAACAATATTTGAATCTCCTCTGAATTCTTTTATGTATGATTGGTTATCTTTGCAAATCTCTTCGATTTATCAGTTTGGTTTGGCCTACTAGATTGATCTTTCTTGCAATGGGAGAAGTGATTAGCTTTGGGTTCAATCTTGCGGTGTCCTTTCCCAGTGACAGTAGGGGAAGCAAGGCACGTATTGTATTGTTGGCATCGAGGATAACAAGATGGGGTTTTCATCATATTGCATGAGTTTATCCCTCCACATCATGTCATCTTGCTTAAGGCGTTACTCTGTTCTTATGAACTTAATACTCTAGATGCATGCTGGATAGCGGTCGATGTGTGGAGTAATAGTAGTAGATGCAGGCAGGAGTCGGTGTACTTGTCTTGGACATGATGCCTATATACATGATCATACCTAGATATTCCCATAACTATGCTCAATTCTGTCAATTGCTCAACAATAATCCGTTCACCCACCGTAAAATACTTATGCTCTCGAGAGAAGCCACTAGTGAAACCTATGGCCCCGGGTCTATCTTCATCATATTAATCTTCCAATACTTTGTTATTTACTTTGCTTTTATTTTACTTTGCATCTTTATCATAAAAATACCAAAAATATTATCTTGTCATATCTATCAGATCTCACTCTCGTAAGTGACCTTGTAGGGATTGACAACCCCTTATCGCGTTGGTTGTGAGGATTTATTTGTTTTGTGCAGGTGCGAGGGACTCGCATGTAGCCTCCTACTGGATTGATACCTTGGTTCTCAAAAACTGAGGGAAATACTTACGCTACTCTGCTGCATCACCCTTTCCTCTTCAAGGGAAAACCAACGCAAGTGCTCAAGAGGTAGCAGTGTGAAGTTGAGTAAAGACTCAAAACCCGACCACAGCAGAAAATAGAAAGAGAATGAAAAATCATTCCCTATGCCTTAGTCATAGGTTCTATAAAGTATGCTCTGCTGTTTACCAGTCCTATTGTATACATTAGCATGACTCTATCAAGGGAGTACAATAGTGATCTAGGAGTAGATCACTGGACAGCGGTCAAAATTATCCTTAGAGGACTAAGGAAATATTTCTTGGTTATGGAGGTGATAAAAGAGTTCGTCGTAAAGAGTTACATCAATGCAAGCTTTTTACATCGACCTAGATGACTCTAAGTCTCGATCTGGATATATATTGAAAGTGTGAGCAATTAGCTAGAGTAGCTCCGTGCAAAACATTGTAGACATAGAAATCTGCAAAATACATACAGATCTGAATGTGGCAGACCCGTTGACTAAACTTCTCTCACAAGCAAAACATGATCACACCTTAGTACTCTTTGGGTGTTGATCACATGGCGATGTGAACTATATTATTGACTCTAGTAAAACCTTTTGGGTATTATTCACATGGTGATGTGAACTATTGGTGTTAAATCACATGGCGATGTGAACTAAATTGTTGACTCTAGTGAAAGTGGGAGATTGAAGGAAATATGCCCTAGAGGCAATAATAAAGTTGTTATTTATATTTCCTTATATCATGATAAATGTTTATTATTCATGCTAGAATTGTATTAACCGGAAACTTAGTACATGTGTGAATACATAGACAAACAGAGTGTCACTAGTTTGCCTCTACTTGACTAGCTCGTTGAATCAATGATGGTTATGTTTCCTTGCCATAGACATGAGTTGTCATTTGATTAACGGGATCACATAATTAGAGAATGATGTGATTGACTTGACCCATCCGTTAGCTTAGCACGATGATCGTTTAGTTTGTTGCTATTGCTTTCTCCATAACTTATACATGTTCCTATGACTATGAGATCATGCAACTCCCGAATATCGGAGGAACACTTTTGTGTGCTACCAAAAGTCACAACGTCACTGTGTGATTATAAAGGTGCTCTACAGGTGTCTCCAATGGTGTTTCTTGAGTTGGCATAGATCGAGATTAGGATTTGTCACTCCAAGTATCGGGGAGGTATCTTTGGGCCCTCTCGGTAATGCACATCACTTTAAGCCTTGCAAGCATTGTGACTAATGAGTTAGTTGCGGGATAATGCATTACGGAATGAGTAAAGAGACTTGCCGGTAACGAGATTGAACTAGGTATTGAGATACCGACGATCGAATTCAGGCAAGTAACATACCGATGACAAAGGGAACAATATATGTTGTTATGCGGTTTGACTGATAAAGATCTTCGTAGAATGTGTGGGAGCCAATATGAGCATCCAGGTTCCGCTATTGGTTATTGACCGGAGATGAGTCTCGGTCATGTCTACATAGTTCTCGAACCCGTAGGGTCCGCACACTTAACATTCGGTGACGATTGGTATTATGAGTTTATGTGTTTTGATGTACCAAAGGTAGTTCTGAGTCCCGGATGAGATCGGGGACATGACAAGGAGTCTCGAAATGTTTGAGATGTAAAGATCGATATATTAGAAGGCTATATTCGGACATCGGAAAGGTTCCGAGTGGTTCGGGTATTTATCGGAGTACCGGAGAGTTACGGGAATTCACCGGGGAGTATATGGGCCTTATTGGGCTTTAGGGGGAGAGAGAGAGGGGCTGCCTAGGGTAGGCCGCGCCCCCCCCCCAAGGCCTAGTCCGAATTGGACTAGGGGGAGGGGCGGCGCCCCCTCCCTCCTTCTCTTCTCTCTTCCCCTTCCTTTCTCCTACTCCTAATACTTGGAGGGGGGAATCCTACTCCCGGTGGGAGTAGGACTCCCCAGGGCACGCCATAGTAGAGGGTCGGCCCTCCCCCTCCTCCACTCCTTTATATACAGGGGAGGGGGCACCCCATGGACACACAAGTTAATCTGTTGATCTTTTAGCCGTGTGCGGTGCCCCCCTCCACCATAATCCACCCCAGTCATATCGTAGCGGTGCTTAGGCGAAGCCCTGTTCCGGTAGCATCATCATCACTGTAATCTCGCCATCGTGCTGACGAAACACTCCCTTGAAGCTCTACTGGATCGTGAGTTCGCAGGACATCACCGAGCTGAACGTGTGCAGATCGCGGAGGTGGCGTACGTTCGGTACTAGGGATCGGTCGATCATGAAGATGTACGACTACATCAACCGCGTTGTCATAATGCTTCCGCTTACGGTCTACGAGGGTACGTGGACGACACTCTTCCCTCTCGTTGCTATGCATCTCCATGATCTTGCGTGTGCGTATGAATGTTTTTGAAATTACTATGTTCCCCAACAATATCAATTGTAGTATCCCAAATTTCCTTTGCATTCTCAAGATGGTTGATTTTGTTGAATTCTTCGGGGGACAATCCACTGAAGAGGATATCGCAAGCTTGAGCATTGTATTGCAACATCTTCAACTCTTCCGCGCTAGCTTCACAGTTCAGTTCTCTCCCATCAAAGAATTCACCTTGCAAGCCAATACACACAATAGCCCAAACGGCGAGGTTATGTCCAAGAATATGCATTTTCATCTTATGCTTCCAACTAGCAAAATTAGTACCATCAAAGTAAGGACCTCTATGGTGGTAATTTCCCTCGCTGGATGCCATACTCTCCTAGGTTGTGAAACCAAGGCTATGATTACCAAAGCTATGGAAATCAAGGCAAATGGAGACCAAAGCTCTGATACCACTTGTAGGATCGAAAATATGTCTAGAGGGGGGTGATTAGACTACTTGACCAAATAAAAATCTAGCATTTTCCCAATTTTAAGTCTTGGCAGATTTTAGCAACTTAGCACAAGTCAAACAATCAACCTACACATGCAATTCTAAGAGTATAGCAGCGGAATGTAAAACATTTGCATATGAAGGTAAAGGGAGGAGTTTGGAGGGAGCAAACGCAATGTGGACACGGAGATTTTTTGCGTGGTTCCGATAGGTGGTGCTATCATACATCCATGTTGATGGAGACTTCAACCCATGAAGGGTAATAGTTGCGCGAGTCCACAGAGGGCTCCACCCATGAAGGGTCCACGAAGAAGCAACCTTGTCTATCCCACCATGGCCATCGCCCACGAAGGACTTCCCTCACTTGGGTAGATCTTCACGAAGTAGGTGATCTCCTTGCCCTTACAAACTCCTTGGTTCAACTCCACAATCTTGTCGGAGGCTCCCAAGTGACACCTAACCAATTTAGGAGACACCACTCTCCAAAAGGTAATAGATGGTGTGTTTATGATGAACTCCTTGCTCTTGTGCTTCAAATGATAGTCTCCCCAACACTCAACTCTCTCTCAAGGATTTGGATTTAGTGGAAAGATGATTTGAGTGGAAAGCAACTTGGGGAGGGCTAGAGATCAAGATTCTTATGGTTGGATTGGAATATCTTGGTCTCAACACATGCGTGGGTGGTTCTCTCTCAGAAAATGAATGGTAGAAGTGTAGGCATGTTCTGATGGCTCTCTCTACGAACGAAGAGTGGGTGGAGGGGTATAAATAGCCTCCACACAAAATCTAACCGTTACACACAATTTACCAAACTCGGTGGGACCGAATCATGAAACTTGGTCAGACCGATTTAGTTCAAAATGTGAACGTTAGGATTTTCGGTGGGACCAACATGTCAACTCGGTGAGACCAATTTCATTAGGGTTAGGGCATAACGTAATCTCGGTGAGACCGATCACATAAGCTCGGTAGGACCGATTTCTGTAACAGGCAAACAGAGAGTTGGTCAGGCAAACTCGGTGGGACCGAATCGCTCATTTCGCTGAGACCAAAACGTTACGAAAGGGAAACAGAGAGTTTGCATTGCGAACTTGGTGGGACCGATCGCTCATCTCGGTTGGACCGAAACTTTACGAAGGGAAACAGAGAGTTTGCAATCCCATCTCAGTGAGACCGAGATCCCTATCGGTGGGACCGAAATGACTAGGGTTTCTGGCAGTGGCTATGTCAAGTGAACTCGATGGTGCCGGATAGATAATTTTGGTGGGGCCGAGTTTGACTTTTGGTTTGGGACATATGTGGATATGAGAAAGTGGTTGAGGCCTTTTGGAGCATATCACTAAGCATTTTGAGCAAGCAAGCTGAGGGAGTCCTGGATTATGGGGTATCCGGACAGCCGGACTATATCCTTTGACCAGACTGTTGGACTATGAAGATACAAGATTGAAGACTTCATCCCGTGTCCGGATGGGACTCTCCTTGGCGTGGAAGGCAAGCTTGGCAATACAGATATGTAGATCTCCTTCCTTGTAACCGACTCTGTGTAACCCTAGCCCCCTCCGGTGTCTATATAAACCGAAGGGTTTAGTCCGTAGGACCGACAACAACAATCATACCATAGGCTAGCTTCTAGGGTTTAGCCTCTTCGATCTTGTGGTAGATCAACTCTTGTAATACTCATATAATCAAGATCAATCAAGCAGGAGTAGGGTTTTACCTCCATCGAGAGGGCCCGAACCTGGGTAAAACATCGTGTCCCCCATCTCCTATTACCATCCGCCTAGACGCACAGTTCGGGACCCCCTACCCGAGATCCACCGGTTTTGACACCGACATTGGTGCTTTCATTGAGAGTTCCTCTGTTTCATCATCGTTAGGCTGGATGGCTCCTTCAATCATTGATAACGATGCAGTCCGGGGTGAGACTTTTCTCCTTGGATAGATCTTTGTATCCGGTGGCTCCGCACTGCGGGCCAACTCGCTTGGCCATCTGGAGCAGATCGAGAGTTACGCCCCTGGCCACCAGGTCAGGTTTGGAAGCTTAAACTACACGGCCGACATCCGCGGAGACTTGATCTTCGACGGATTCGAGCCCCTGCCGAGTGCGCCGCACTGTCACGATGAGCATGATTTAGCTCTACCATCGGACAGTGTTCAGGAGACCGCACCGGGAACCGCTCCGACCCTCAATTCGGAGCCAATTGCGCCATCCATGGACGGGTGGATAGACCCCGCCACGGAGGCCGCATTATCAATGGTGATCGAGCCAAGTATCGACGTTACCCTTCACGAGAGCCGTGATGCCAAACTGTCGGGTTCTTCCCCGGCCACGGACTCCGAACCGCCTACGCCCGTGCCTATCGAATACGACTGGGCGCCGATCATGGAGTTCACCTCCACGGATATCTTTCAGCACTCGCCCTTCGGTGACATACTGAACTCATTAAGGTCTCTCTCCTTGTCAGGGGAGTCCTGGCCGAACTATGTCCGGCAGGATTGGGATGCGGATGACGAAGAAATTCGCCGCCCACCCACCACCCACTTAGTAGCCACTGTCGACAATTTGACCGACATGCTCGACTTCGACTCCGAAGACATCGACGATATGGACGACGATGCAGGAGACGAACAAGAACCACTGCCCACAGGGCACTGGACCCCCACTTCATCATATGAGTATACATGGTGGACACGCCCAAAGAAAACAACGACGAGGAATGGAAGGACGCGGTGAAGGATCATTCCCTCAAGAAGCAGTCAAAGCGGCAGCGTAAGCACCGCTCCAAATCCCGCCTCGGCAGAAACAGCGATCATAGAAACCCAGCGATAGAGCAGGGTGAGCCAGCGGACGACAAACACGACATTGAAACACCGTCCGACCATGGCAACACGGAGAATCAAACCGAACAACCCGACTCCGTCGAAGATAACAGTCCAGATGACATCACACCGGACAGGCACCCGGAGCAACAGAATACCCATCAAAGGCTTGTTGCCACTGCGAGGAGTCTGAAAAAGTAGAAGCAAAGGCTCAGGGTTGCACAAGACACACTCAGAATCAGATGGAGTGAAGTGCTCAACACTGCAGCAAAGTACAGCGGTAGTCGCCACACAAAGAGCTACCCAAAGTGAAAGCTGCTACCTGAATTCGATGAGGAGGCCTTAGATCCCCCGCAATCAAAAAACAAAACAGCCACCCGGTCGAATAGACGACCTCGTGGCCAACATAGAGCGGCAAACGACGCCGCACACAAGCCAGTACGTGATCCACGTGAGGGCTTGCATCAAAAGGACAGCGCAACCAGATCCATCTACGGTCCAAGCAAGCGCGCTCCAGCACGCAATGCAACACAACAAAAATCCGAACACCACGGTACACCAAAATACAGGGGTGACGCACACCCCCTATGTTTCACCGATGAGGTGCTGGACCATGAATTTCCAGAGGGATTCAAACCCGTAAACATAGAAGCATACGACGGAACGACAGACCCTGGGGTCTGGATTGAGGACAACATCCTCCATATCCACATGGCTGGAGGAGACGATCTCCACGCCATCAAGTACTTACCCCTCAAGCTCAAAGGGCTAGCTCGGCACTGGCTTAAAAGCCTCCCTGAAAACTCCATTGGAAGCTGGGAAGAGCTCGAAGACGCTTTTCGGGCAAATTTTGAAGGGACCTATGTCCGACCACCGGATGCAGACGATTTAAGTCATATAACTCAACAGCCCGGAGAGTCAGCCTGAAAGCTTTGGAACAAGTTTCTCACTAAAAAGAACCAAATAGTCGACTGTCCGGATGCCGAAGCCTTAGCAGCTTTCAAGCACAGCGTTTGAGACGAATGGCTTGCCAGACACCTCGACCAAGAAAAGCCGAGAACAATGGCAGCATTAACAAGCCTCATGACCCGCTTTTGCGCGAGCGAGGACAATTGGTTAGCCCGATGCAGCACCAGTGACCCAAGTACATCCAAAGTCAGGGACAGAAACAGGAAGCCATGACGCAGCAAAAACAAGCACCGCAATAAAGAAGACAGCCCGAAGAGCACGGTGGTAAACGCCGAATTCAGAAGCTCTCGGCCAGGTCAGCAAAAGTTGCCCTCCAAAGGCAATAGAGACGAACTGTCCAGCCTGAACAAGATTCTGGACAAACTATGTCAGATCCACAGCACCCCCGATAAACCTGCAAATCATACCCATAGAGAATGTTGGGTCTTCAAGCAGTCCAGCAAACTCAACGCCGAACACAAGGGGCATGATACACCAAGCGAAGACGAGGACGAGCCTCGCAAGCAAAGCACTGGGGAACAGAAGAAATTCCCACCAGAAGTCAAAACAGTAAACGTGTTACACGTGATGAAGGGGAGAAACAAAGCGGCACTCCTAGAGACACATGCCCTAGGGCCTATCACCGCGGAGTTCTGGCACTGGTCGTCCCAACCGATCACCTTCGACCATTAGGATTACTCGGCAAGTATCCGGCATGCAGGATGGGATGCCTTGGTGTTAGACCCGATAATTGACGGATACCACTTCACACGAGTCCTGATGGACGGCGACAGTAGTTTAAACCTGATATATCAGGACACAGTCCGCAAAATGGAGATAGACCCAACAAAAATCAGCCATAGCAATACTACCTTTAAAGGAGTAACACCAGGCCCAGAAGCCCATTGCACGGGCTCCCTGCTACTAGAGGTTATATTCGGCTTTCCCGATAACTTCCGCAGCGAAAAGTTAACCTTCCACGTCGCTCCGTTCCAAAGTGGCTATCAAGCACTACTCGGACGCGAAGCTTTCGCTCGCTTTAATGCAATACCGCACTACGCTTCTCTCATGCTTAAGATGCCCGGTCCACGTGGCATCATTACAGTACATGGAAATATTGAGCGCTCCTTGCACGCGGAAGACCGTGTGGCCGCCTTGGCAGCTGCACACTAGACGGCCTCACCAACTAGAGCATCTGACAGGTCGTTAAGACCACGTACACGGTTAGACGAGTCCGGTGCCGCTATATATAATTGATACATGTTTGATGGCTATACCCCTACAACAATACAAGGGGCTCAACGCGTGTAAACAAGTGACAATTAGGCTCAACTTTACTCATCTTGAACTGTACATAGTTTATTTAGTATAACCTACCTTTTGCACGACAACTTTTCAGCTAAGTTCCTCTCTTTTATAGATGACCATAGTGCTACACCCGTCCAGGATACGGCACAACGGAGACACAGGCGCAGACGTGCAGCAGGACCCGTTCCAAGGATTCTTTTTAGATTAAGACCCTGCGTAAACCTTTTTTACTGTCTCTTGTTGATACACATCCCCCGGATTCTCAGTACAATTGAGAAGGATGCTGACATATTGGCATGTGGCCATGTCAGAATATTGCATGTACCTGGACACCAGGGGCTTATTACAAAGGGCACTGTTTAGCCCGATTTACATCATAAAGACCGAATACCTTAGGGAGTGTTCGGCGTCGTGAGTTTGGCCTTATATGCATCAGCTCCGAATCATGTCTTTGGTCAAATGTTGGTTTTGCCCGGCTCCTGTGTTTTGCTGCCTTACGTTCCGCTCTATCGTCTAAGGCGGCGCCAGGAGAACTACTACGATTGTGCCCTGGTTCATCCAGACGAGCACCTCAGTAGAGAAAGCCGAAAACTGACTGTCATGATATAGCTTGAGACTGGTCAATCACTCGATGACCTAGTAGAATCTTCGGGATTCCTCCACCTTAACGAAGGGCCGTTTCCCGGCCAGGCATGTACGCGCCCCGAATTTGGATGAGCGCGAAGCCACCAGGGGCTATATAGTAGCCCCACTGTCAAACTCCTCTGGCTAAGTGAAAGTGTTAAAGCATTATAGTCCGATTGCCTAGTTCGCTGCGCTATCACCTCCTTAATGGACCAAGAAACTGGATCAAGTGTGAACATGCGTCTTCTGAAAGCACCCCCACATTATATGCGTGAGGGTTGAAGCCGACGACTGCCATCTTTCAGGTTATATACATATATACATAAACGGCCGCACATGAGGCATCATAGTACTTTCGGGCAAAAGGATAAATACAGCCTTGATAAACTCAATAAAACATTGTTTTTACAATGGGAATACATGTCACTCAAACATAATATTCTTCGAGCACTGAGCCTCTATCGAACGAGCGCCTTCAAGAACTTCTTCAAAGTAGTGCTCGGCAGCCACTCGGCCTATGGCCGAACCCTGTGCCGCAACAGTGGTGGCATCCATCTCTGCCCAGTATGTTTTGACACGGGCAAGGGCCATCCGCGAGCCTTCTATGCACGCCGACCTCTTTACAGCATCGATGTGTGGCACAACACCAAGGAATTGTTGCACTAAGCTGAAGTAGATATTCGGCCTTGGCCCTCTCGGCCACAGATGATCCACAAAGGACCTCATGGCAAGTCCGGATAATCTATGGAGCTCGTCCCACTCGGCCATTTGCTCATTTAACAGCAGCGGACGGGCTGGAGCATGAAACTGTGACCAAAACAGTTTTGCCACTTCGTGATCTTTCCGATCCTTGAAGTACTCAGCCGCATCAGCAGCACTTGTAGCCAAATCCACGTATGCGTCCATAGAACTCCATAGCCGGTCCAGAGGTGCATACTTTGGATCCCCGAACTTAGTCTGCAACAAGAAGGGCTTCCCAGATACAATATCCGTAGCTTGATGCAGCTCCTCCTTCGTCACTCTAATTTTGGAGCGGGCTTCCTTGGCAGCCACCCGGGCCCTTTCCAGGTCCGTTGCCTTCGCCCGGTTTTCTTCTTCAAGAAGCTGGTAACGGTCAGCAGCATCTTTTAACTCTACAGCCATCTTGCCTATTTTTTCTTTGCTCTCGCAATGCACGGCCTGTTCGACCCTTAACTCTTCGGCCGCCTTTAAAGCGGACGTATTGCAACTCCTTGCTTGCTCCTTGGCTCGGGCAAGCTCCGCCCGAAGGGTCTCCATGGTGGCAGCTCCATCTGCAGTCACAACATATTAAAGATACTGGCATCATGCTGCTCTTATTACATGAAAATCACCAGACAAATCACCTACCCTGTGCCTCGTCAAGCCGGTTGTTAACAAGCACGATGTCGGCATATGCCGCATCCAGTTGCTGCCTTAGTTCGGCAAACCCATCAGTCCGGCTAGCCACCGGAGCTTCAACCACCTGCACATAAAGGCAGTCTGGTTATTACCTGGGACTATGATCCTCTGTTTGCCGCCGTTTTCGATGACAACCAGAGTCTCAGGGGCTACTATCTACATAGGGCACATCTAAAAATGTGCGGTACTATTAACAATGTACATCATTTCGTGTACCTCAAAACCCGTCAGTAGACTCATAAAGGCTTCATGCAACCCGCTTTCGGTGGACGAAATCCTTTCAATCACCGTACCCATCAACGTGCGGTGATCTTCTGAGATAGTCGCTTGCTCTAGTAGATCCCTCAGTACGTCTGACCGCACACCAGACGGTGTTGGACTCTTTTGATTCCTCTCTTCAAGAGCCGGATACTGAGGACTTCGGGTGGCCATAGGATTACCTTCTGGCCTTGTCGGATTAGGAGAAACCCTTCGCGACTGCGCCTCGGGGTTGCCCGCCTCGTGAGGCAGTGTGGCAGGGGGAGGCGTTTCGCTCTCCATCATCTCTGGAAGAAGATCCCCTGAAGACAAGCTCTGCTGAGAAGGGCTAAGATCTGAACTGCAAGATAAATGCTTCGATTATTTTCCTCAGAAGTAAAGCGAGATATTTTCATCATTAAGTACCCTTTTACTTACAGCTCGGTGGAGGGCTGATCCCCTTGAGGGCATAGTGCGGCCAGGGTATCCCCCGGGGCAGGACCCTCCGGCGGAGATTTCTTCCCCTGTTTGGAGACCATTGTCTCCGGGTCCTCAGAGGCGGTTCTCTTCCTTCCCTGGGGAGAGGAAGTTTCAGTTCCTCCTCCCCGGCTAACCTCCTTCGCGGAGGCGCTCGCCTCCTTGTTCCTCCCTTTATCTTCTCCTGAGGGCGCTTGATAAGGCGCGATCTCCAGCATCCTGATTAGCACGGGATTTGGTGAGGTCTCAGGGAGGGGGGCTGGACACCTGATCAACTTTGCCTTCGCTATCCAATCCTGGTCAAAGAGCGGCTTTTTTAGGGCAACGTTGCAATAAATAAACGGGCAATGTGTTCGGATGCGGGGCTACTTACTTGGGTATCCGGGCGATTGCAACTCAGACCTGCATCCTCAGTGATGTCCGAACACATTATTTGTGGTCTGAAGAACAATTTGTACATCTCTTCGTGCGTCATGCCGAGGAAATGTTGAATAGCCTGCGGTCCTTCCGGGTTGAAATCCCACATGCGAAGGGGCCGGCGTTTACAAGGCTGGACTTGATGAACTAGCATAACTTGCACTACCATAACCAGACTAAAATCTCTCTCAAAGAGATCTCGGATATGGCTTTGCAGTATTGGCACGTGCTTGGCTAGACCCCAGCTCAGCCCCCTGCTGATCCATGACATTAGTTGTGGTGGGGGCCTGAGCGGAAGGTGGGGGCAGCTACCCACTTGGCACTTCGGGGAGCTGTGATGTAGAACCACTCCCGCTGCCACAATCCGGACACCTCTGGGAAGCAACCCTCAGGCCATGGAGCGTCAGCAATTTTTCTTATTAAAGCGCCTCCGCACGCTGCATGCTGCCCCTCGATCATCTTTGGCTTCACATCGAAGGTCTTGAGCCACAGGCCGAAGTGAGGGGTAATGCAGAGGAAGGCCTCACATACGACAATAAATGTCGAGATGTGAAGAAGGGAATCCGGGGCCAGATCGTGAAAATCTAGCCCACAATAGAACATAAGACCCCTAACAAAGGGATCCAAAGCGAGGCCTAGTCATCGGAGGAAGTGGGAGATGAACATGACGCTCTCGTTGGGTTCGGGAGTAGGGAGGACCTGCCCTCGGGCAGGCAGCCGATGCGAAATTTCGGCGGTCAGATATATGGCCTCTCTCAACTTCTTGATGTCCTCCTCCGTGACGGAGGAAGGCATCCACCAACCTTGATGGTTGGATCCGGACATAGTTGAAGGTCCGAAGCACCTGACCTGAGTTTTGGGTGTTAGAACTCGAGGCGGGGGAAGGATTTGATTAAGCACGAGAGGGAAAAAAGAAAAAGCCTTGTTGTCGGTGTCAAAACCGGCGGATCTCGGGTAGGGGGTCCCGAACTGTGCGTCTAGGCGGATGGTAACAGGAGACAAGGGACACGATGTTTTTACCCAGGTTCGAGCCCTCTCGATGGAGGTAAAACCCTACTCCTGCTTGGTTAATATTGATGATATGGGTAGTACAAGAGTAGATCTACCACGAGATCAAGGAGGCTAAACCCTAGAAGCTAGCCTATGGTATGATTGTTGTTCATCCTACGGACTAAAACCCTCTAGTTTATATAGACACCAGAGAGGTCTAGGGTTACACATAGTCGGTTACAATGGTAGGAGATCTACATATCCGTATCGCCAAGCTTGCCTTCCACGCCAAGGAAAGTCCCTTCCGGCCACGGGACGAAGTCTTCAATCTTGTATCTTCATAGTCCAGGAGTCCGGCCGAAGGTATAGTCCGGCTATCCGGACACCCCCTAATCCAGGACTCCCTCGGTAGTCCCTGAACCAGGCTTCAATGACGACGAGTTCGGCGCGCAGATTGTCTTCGGCATTGCAAGGCGGGTTCCTCCTCCAAGTACTTCATAGAAGATTTTGAACACAAAGGTAGTGTCCGGCTCTGCAAAATAAGTTTCCACATATTTCCATAGAGAGAATAATATTTACACAAATCTAATCTACTGACGTATTCCGTAGCGTGACATCACACCATGGCCAAGTCTTTATTCGAATCGTTTTACTGTCCCACCTCAGCGTGTTTAGCGAGGCGGTTTCCTTGGCACGTCTTGTCAAAGCAGAGATCGTGTCCCCTTATTCCGGGATTCTCATCAATACGGGCGTGGGTAACCCAACCACGCCATTGATTACGGCGCTTGGGAGATAAGCAATTTTTACTAGGCTAGTGGGGACGCATAGTCGCGTCCTCCCATATAAGGGGATAAGGATCCGCCTTTTCATCCACGCCTTCTTCCTCCTTTGCCTATCCATTTCCGCGCACTCGAGCTCCAGCGCCCAAGTCCGCACACCCCACCTCAACCTTCTCCAGCCATGTCCGGAGCGGGAGGCAAGTGGATGGTATCCTCCGTCATGGAGGGACACATCTAAAAACTGAGGAAGGCCGAATACTTGTCTAACGACATTGTGCACCGGCTTCCCGAAGAGGGGCAGCTCATCCCCACCCCTAGGCCCCATGAGAGGGTGGTGTTCCTCCCCCATTTCCTCCGCGGACTAGGCTTCCCTCTCCACCCATTTGTCCGGGGCTCATGTTATACTATGGCCTGGATTTCCACGATCTGGCCCCGAACTTTCTCCTCAACATCTCGGCGTTTATCGTCGTGTGCGAGGCTTTCTTCTGCATCCACCCCCATTTCGGCCTATGGCTCAAGACTTTCAATGTCAAGCCGAAGGTGGTGCGCGGCACCCAGGCGGAGTGTGGATGCGCCATGGTGGGCAAGATGCCCAACGTCCTATGTCTCGAGGGCTCCTTCGTGGAGACCCTAAAGGGGTGGCAATCGGGGTGGTTTTACATCACCGAGCCGCGCGACCCTGAAAGGGTCGCAGCCCCCGAGTTCCGATCCGGACCCCCTATGCGGCTCACCTCCTGGAAAGAGACGGGCCTGTCGTGGGGTAAAAAAGAGAGCTGACCGGACTCCAAACATGCGTCCAAACCCTGGTGGACAAGAAGCTCAAACTTGTCAACGTAGTCCAGGTTATGCTCATCCGCCGGATCCTCCCGTGCCAACAACGGGCTTTCAACCTGTGGGAGTTCAACCCGGCGCAGCCCCGAACTCTGAGCAGGCTCTTCGACACGACGTACGAAGATGCCTGGAAGGTGCTTTTCAAGGGTGCCGAGGCCCCCGCATCCACTACCGAGGATCGCGGATTCAGCACGCAGCGTCACGCTAGTGCGGTAAGCTGTTTTTACCTTTTACAGGGTAGTAGTTTTCCATAGTTTGACTCCATGCGGGATCTAAGCTCCCTTACCTTTGACAGGATTGGCAGGAGATGTCCGGACAGATCAACTGTCCGGCTCCTTTGCCCGAAGGCCCAGTGGACGCTCGCTTGGCGAAGCTGCTGGTTCCGACACCCTATGTGGTGCCAGAGAAGAAGGCCAAGAAGAAGGCCACGAGGACTTGAAAGAGTGTCCGGCGCCTGGAGGTGTCAGTTTCATCATCCGACGACTCCAAGACGCACTCCTCCCATGAAGACGAGGAGGAGGAAGAAGAGACCTCTCCCCCTCCAGCGGGGGAAGGGAAGAAAAGGAAGGCCGCCCCAACTGGGGAGGTCGAAGGGTCCAAGAAGGGGAAAACCCTTCCTCCGGACTACTCCACCAACGCCGATGACGGCGAAGAGGAGTGGCCACTCAGGGCCAAGCCCCTGGCGAAATCGTAATTATCCGGATACCAAAGTGATTCATAGTATTTCTCCATTGCACAGCTTTTCCTTACGTCGAACATGTTTATGCAGTCCACCCAAAGACCGGCTCGACATGTCGTCGAGCGGTTCCCTGGATTCGTTGGATGTGAATTCGCTTCCGACGGCTACCTCCCCCCACCCTATGGACGACGCCAAGGTGGCGTCCGAATAGGTTCCAAGCTAGGAGGAGGTGGTCCTGGAGGCACCGCAAGGCGACCTCCCGGACTCCAGGCGTCAAGGGGATAGAACCCCCAATGGCTCCAAGTCCGGCCTTGAGCCGGACACCGCGCCGGAACCTTCAACGGTTCCGGACTTCGGTAGGCAGCCTCCTTCCAAGAGGAGCAAGCCTACCGAGTTGGCGACCTCCGTCCAACCGGAGGCACCGGACAATTTGCTGGAGGTGCTTAACGGCGCCTCCATCAACGAGGAGCACCGCACTATTATGAGTGCGGTGATCCAGAAGGTTCAGTCCGCCAAGAGCGGACTGACTGAAGCTTGTGCTAGCCTTCTAACAGGCTTTGAGGTAAGTAAAGAATATGTAAAAATATTACCGCATAGACAGTACCCCTGATGCTCTGTTCGGCGTTCAGAAAGAAAAGCCGAATAGAGGATCTAATAACATTCGCAGGAGTCTAACATAATCAAGTCAATATGCGTATGCAGGCTTCGCTGCTGGCCTCCGCCGCACTGACTACGAAGGTGGATACGCTGAAGCAAAACCTTGCGCGGTCCAAGAACGAGCTCAGCCATGCCAAGAGGCAACTCGAGGAGAAGGAAGGTAAGTAATACCTTGTGCAAGTATATAGAGAAGATGTGGTTGCAAAAAATGACAGGATCAATGTGCTATTATAGGGGCCATGGCCGAGGTGGCAACCCTTAAGAAAGCGCTGTCCGAGGCCGAAAACAGAGTGGCCGCGGAGCGCACAGAGAGAGGGAAGCAGGAGGCGCGGGTGGAGGAGGTGCAGAAAGAGCTCCAGGCTCTCGTGGAAAAACACGAGAGTTTGGAGCTTGACTCAAAGACGCAAGCGTCCGAGCTTGCGGCAGCCCTCGAAAGCGCGAAGTCTGCCAAGGCCGAAGCCCAAAAAGCCCTCCAAGAAATTGAAGCGATGAAGAAGATAGCGGTGGGTAAGGTATTCATTATGCAAAGCAAGCACGTGAAAGTGAATTACTTGTTACTTACCCGAGTCCAGAGCCCTCCAGGAGCATTCGCAGATTTGCCCCACAGTGCGTCCGATGCCGCTGCCTACCACCGATCCGAGGAGGGGAGCTCGACGGAGAAGGTGTTCTGGCCTCAGTATGCTGAGGCGGGACACCTGGTGCCTTTGAGCGACCAACTAAAGCAAATGGTCGAGCTCCACATGGTGGCCGAACAGGCCATAAAGGGCATCATCGTTCGGCTTTGGCCTGGAGAGGCTCTGCCTGGGAGCTACTTCGGGCTGGGGAGGTGGCTGGTGGATGCCTGTCCACAGCTTGAAGTAATCAAGCACTCCATCTGCATCGAAGGTGCCCGTAGGGCGCTTGCCCGAGCTAAAGTGCACTGGGGCAAGATGGATGCGGAGAAGCTGGTGAAGGACGGGCCGCCGCCGGGCAAGGAGCATCGCGTCCCGGAAGCGTATTATGAGGGCGTCCTGAAGGGTGCCCGCCTTATAGCGGATGAATGCTCCAAAGATGTAATTTTTGAGTAAACTCGCATTTGTGATCCTGTACGCTGAAAACTTGTTCATATGCGCTAAGCAACGCTTTTGAATTTAAAATATTACCTTATGTGCGGCCGTTTATCAAATTTGAGAGATGGCGAGTCGTCGGCTTCTGCCCCCATGCCACGAGTGCTGGGGTCTTCGGGATAAACATGAGCGCTCTTTTTCCCATTCTTGGGTCCTTCGAGGGAGGCGCTCAACACAACGAACAAGGCAATTAGACTATAATGCTTGAACACTCTCACTTAGCCATAGAATTCTATAATTTTAAATTTCGGCGAAGCCCCTACTATTCGGAAGACCGAGTTCGGGGCACTATCCACGCCTAGGCCGGACAAAGCTGTAACGCCCCAGATATAACTTTCCCAATTTGTACTCCAACTCTTGCCGTTTCCGGCGTTAAGTTATATTTATTTCTTGGGTTCGGGTCTTTGTCCCCGTGTGTTGTTTTTGTTTTCATGCATCTCATATCATGTCATCATGTGCATTGCATTTGCATACGTGTTCATCTCATGCATTCGAGCACTTTCCCCGTTGTCTGTTTTGCATTCCGGTGCTTCATTCTCCTCCGGTGGCCAATTCTAGCTTTCTTTCGTGTGTGGGGATTAAACATTTCCGTATTGGACCAAGACTTGTCATGCGGCCTTGGTTTACTACCGGTAGACCGCCTGCCAAGTTTCGTATCATTTGGACTTCGTTTGATACTCCTACGGTTAACCGAGGGACCGAAAAGGCCTCGTGTGTGTTGCAGACCAACACCCCTCCAATTTGGCCCAAAACCCACCAAACTCGGCTCCATCATCTAGAGCGTTCGATCACGATCGCGTGGCCGAAAACCGCACCTCATTTGGACTCTCCTAGCTCCACTTATGCCTATAAATAGACACCCCCCGATTTCGGATCTCTCCCTCTCCCCGAAACCCTAAAACCACCCCGCACCGACGGACGTGTCCGGCACGTACCGGACAACGTCCGCCGCCGCCCGCGACGAACCGCGAGCCGCCACGTGGCGCCGCGGGTCCCCAGATCGCCGGCGGCCCGTAGGCCCGCAGCCGGCCCCCGAGCCCATCTCCAGGCGCGCCGCCTCGTCCCTTCGCCCGCGCCGACGAGCTCCCCGCTCCGGTCGCCGAACGCCATCGCCGGCCTCGCCGCTCCGGCGAGGCACCGCCCGCACCGACGCCGCGGCCGCGCCGCCGCACGCCCCGGCGAACTCCTCCGCCGCTGCCCCGGCCACCGGCGACCTCGCCGCCGGCCGCCGCCGTCCTCGTCCCCGCCATCCTCGGCTTCCACGCACGCCGCCGCCATCGTGAACAGTGCCGCCGCCACCTCGGGAGGCGCGCCCAGATCTGGATCGGGGTTGCTACAGTAAACCCTAATCCGGGGTAGTTTCTTTTTCACCAAGTCCCAGATATTTTAGTTCATATGCTCCTATTTGAGGCTCCGTAACTTTGCATCCGTAGCTCCGATTTGGACATATAGTATATCAAAATGTTCATCTCGATGAGTACATCATTTCATTCCATTGCATCATTTTCATTTGAGTTCATCTTGATGCCCGAATTGCTGCTAGAAGGAGGCTTCGTGAGATAATTGTCAGATCTGCTAGTTCATCTTAGACTTTTGTCATTTTTGCCATGATTATTGTGTGCATGATATGCCTGTGAGTCCTTCATATGATTTGTTAAGCATTTTGCCTTCTTTCCAGAGGTGCAACCCATGCATTTTTAGGATGTGTGTGGTGACTGGTGCAAGCTTGCAAAGTGAGGCACTTGGTAAATCTGTTTTCAGGGACTTAGTGGTTTTCACTAAGTCTGGGATTATTTAGTTCATGATGCCATATGTTCAGCTTGTTTCCTAGTGATCTGTGCCTCTTTTGAGGATGATCAGTAAGGGAGTTTTGTTAACCATGTTATGCTCTATCCATCCCTGTCTTTGTTTGCACATGTGGAGTACTCTAGCTTGAGTCAATCGAGCTCTACTTTTGCTTCGTGGTAAATCTGGGCAGATCGTCAACTCGTTTGCGATTTTGCCGATGCTATTGTAGTTGATCTGTGCATGCTATGCCATTGTTCTTGCCATGTCTAGCTAGAATTTTGTGTCTTCTTAACGTATATATGCTTGCCTTGCCATGACTTGCACCGTAGTGAGTGCATCAAGCTCGTTTTCATGCCTTCGTGAGTTAAATTTCAGCATGTCTCAGTTTTCACAAAGTCTGAAAACTGATTGTGCGTGAGCTATGTTCGTGTGCTTGTTAGTATATTTTGTGATCCCTTTTGGCCCCAGGTCACTTTGGGACTTTTGATAAGCTTGTTGAGTAGCTCCATGCCATGTTCTTATTTTTCATAATCAGGTCATGTATCATGCTATTTTGCTGCTCCGAAGAGAGCTTCGTGATCTGAAATTCCAGACTAGTGTTAATTTCACTAAGTCTGAAATCTGTTATGCATTTGCGTTTTTGCCATGCTTGTTTGAACCTCCTAATGGATGATTTGGCCGTGGCTCAGTGCTAGTGTTTTGTTAAGCATCTTGTGTGCATCCCTGCCATGTATTTTGTTGTCATGTTTGGGTGCTGTAGCATGTTCATTTCGTTGCATTTAGATGCCTACTTGCTGTAAATCGCAGACCGATGTCATAATTGAAACGCTTGCCATTTCCAAACCGTAACTCCGATTCCGGCGTTCTTTATATCGTTTTCAAGCGATTTCATCCCATCTTTTCAGTGGCACACTTGGTTTTCCAAGTTGAGGCCAGGTTCATGCATTTCCTGTCATATCTTGCATATGCATCCCGCATTGCATCCCGCATAACATACCATCATTGCATCTTATTGTTTGAGCTTGCACGTGGTTGATTGTATCCTTGTTGTTTGTTTGTCTTGTTTGGGTAGAGCCGGGAGAAGAGTTTGCTAACGAGGAGCCCGTTGAGTTTGCTTTTGAGGATCCAGTCAACTCCGACAACTGTGCAGGCAAGATGATCATACCCTCGAAATCACTACTATCTTTGCTATGCTAGTTTGCTTGCTCTTTTGCTATGCCAATGCTACGATGCCTACCACTTGCTTGTCAGCCTCCCAATTGCCATGTTGAACCTCTAACCCACCATTGTCCTAGCAAACCGTTGATTGGCTATGTTACTGCTTTGCTCAGCCCCTCTTATAGCGTTGTTAGTTGCAGGTGAAGATTGGAGACCGTTCCTTGTTGGAACATTTATTTACTTGTTGGGATATCATTATATTGCCATGTTATCTTAATGCATCTATATACTTGGTAAAGGGTGGAAGGCTCGGCCTCTCGCCTAGTGTTTTGTTCCACTCTTGCCGCCCTAGTTTTCGTCATATCGGTGTTATGTTCCCGGATTTTGCGTCCCTTACGCGGTTGGGCTATAATGGGAACCCCTTGATAGTTCGCCTTGATTAAAGCTTTTCCAGCAATGCCCAATATTGGTTTTACCATTTGCCACCTAGCCTCTTTTTCCCTTGGGTTTCCGGAGCCCAAGGGTCATCTTATTTTAACCCCCCCCCGGGCCAGTGCTCCTCTGAGTGTTGGTCCGAACCAGGCAGCCTGCAGGGCCACCTCGGGGAAACTCGAGGGTTGGTTTTACTCGTAGCTTTACCTATCCGAGTGTGCCCTGAGAACGAGATATGTGCAGCTCCTATTGGGATTTGTCGGCACATTCGGGCCGTGTTGCTGGACTTGTTTTAACCTGTCAAAATGTCTTGTTGTACCGGGATACCGAGTCTGATCGGAATGTCTCGGGTGGAGGTCTATTCCTTCGTTGACCGTGAGAGCTTGTTATGGGCTAAGTTGGGACCCCCCCTGCAGGGATTGATCTTTCGAAAGCCGTGCCCGCGGTTATGGGCAGATGGGAATTTGTTAATGTCCGGTTGTAGATATTGAACCTTAATTAATTAAAATGAATCAACTGAGTGTGTTACCGTGATGGCCTCTTCTCGGCAAAGTCCGGGAAGCGGACACGGTGTTAGAGTTATGTTTGCGCAGGTTGCTCTCTAGTTTCTCGCTCGCGCCTTGCTCTCTCTTCTCGCTCTCTTTTGCGAATAAGTTAGCCACCATACATGCTAGTCGCTTGCTGCAGCTCCACTCATACATTTACCCCATCCTACCTATTAAGCTTAAATAGTCTTGATCGCGAGGGTGCGAGATTGCTGAGTCCCTGTGGCTCACAGATTATTATTACACCAGATGCAGGGACAGATGATACAGCTCCAGATGGCGCGCTTGAGCTCAAGTGGGAGTACGACGAGGATTCTCAGTGTTACTATGTGTCTTTCCCTGATGATCAGTAGTGGTGCCCAGTTGGGGTTTGATCGGGACCTATGTCGCTTGTTGGGTTGTCTTTTATTTTGGCGCCATAGTCGGGCCATGAGTGTTTGGATGATGTATGTTATTTATGTACTTTGATGTGACGTGGCGAGTGTAAGCCAACTATTGTATCTCCCCTTTTATTATATATATTACATGGGATGTTGTGATGATTGCCTAACTTGCGACATTGCTTTCAATGCGGTTATGTCTCTAAGCCGTGCCTCGACACGTGGGAGCTATAGCCGCATCGAGGGCATTACAAAAGCCGACTCCTCGCTCTAAGCGGCATAAGTCTTTAGGGACTCGAAAACCTCTCGAACAGCGACCAGCTCTTGCCTCATCATGACGGTCAGTTTTAGCTTTCTCTACTGAGGTGCTTAGCCCAGCTCAACTGGGGCACAATCGCAGTAGTTCTCCTAGTGCTACCTTAGCCGATATAACGGAATGTAAGGTACCAAAACATAGGAGCCGGGCAAACCCAACTATTGACCCAAGACATGATTCGAAGCCGATGCATATAATGATATAAGTTCGGGGTGCCGCACTTGTGAAAGTGTTCGGACTTCTCACACCGTATTGTGGGGTACTTAAGCCCCTGGCGTATTGGCCGTACCAAAGTGTACAGGTGCAACATGTCATTAATGAACATATATTTGTAAAAAAGAGTAATGCAATAATAGACGGAAGCTATGCATTGTTTATTTAAAAAAGCTGCGATCAAAGCAGAACGATACAAATAATGCAATAAGCAAAAGATGGGACTATTTAACATGTCCTTTCCAGGGGTGAGCTGCGGAATGGTATGTGAAACAGGTATACTGCTCGTTATAGTGACCACCTTAGAGTTCCATAGTGCGGCGTAGCTTTCTGCTCCCCTGGTTTTTGTATCGTTTGTGTGGCAATTGTACTGCCGGACAAGCCTTCCAAGGAATGGAGTCCTGAAAATAAGAGAAAATTAAGAAATCGGCAGCCCCTAGTGCGGTTTAAGCCGCGTTTCGGGCGTGTCGTGATGGTGCCCCTCCCCCTGTACCCATGGTATTTCCAGAGCGTAGTTATGTACGCGCAACATTGGTTTTGCAAGTTCGCGAGGGCTGGGGTTGGGGCCGCATTGCTACGCTTGCTCGGAACGTGCCAGGCGGTCTTGTTGTGGGTTGCTCTGGGCGCGCTTGGCAGTGTCCGGACGTTTAATGGCCGGACTGGAGAGTTGCCTTGAGAGGCTGCTTTGTACTTTCCGCTGCGAGAGCCGCCATATGCTCCTCCGTTCGGAGAGAGCGTTCAGTGTTTCCATTGACCCTAATGACTCCTCGAGGGCCTGGCATCTTGAGCTTAAGGTATGCGTAGTGCGGAACCGCATTGAACTTGGCAAATGCGGTTCGCCCGAGCAGTGCGTGATAGCCATTGCGGAACGGGACTATGTCGAAGATTAAGTCCTCGCTTCGGAAATTATCCGGAGATCCAAAGACCACTTCAAGTGTAATTGAGCCTGTATAGTTGGCCTCTACACCTGGTATGACGCCTTTAAAGGTCGTTTTAGTGGGTTTAATCCTCGAGGGTTCAATGCCCATTTTCCGCACTGTATCCTGGTAAAGCAGGTTCAGGCTGCTGCCGCCGTCCATAAAGACTCTAGTGAGGTGAAATCCGTCAATAATTGGGTCTAGAACCAATGCGGCGAATCCGCCATGACGGATGCTAGTGGGGTGGTCCCTTCGGTCAAAAGTGATCGGGCAGGAAGACCATGGGTTGAACTTTGGGGCGATTGGCTCCATCGCGTATACGTCCCTTAGCGCACGCTTCCGCTCCCTCTTGGGGATGTGGATTGCGTATATCATGTTCACCGTCCACACTTGTGGGGGGAAGCCCTTCTGTCCACTATTGTTCGGCGGCCGGGGCTCTTCCTCGTCGTCGCTATGCAGCCCCTTGTCTCTGCTTTCGTCATTTAACTTGCCTGCCTGCTTGAACACCCAACAATCCCTGTTGGTGTGATTGGCTGGTTTTTCGGGGGTGCCATGTATCTGGCATGAGCGGTCGAGTATTCGGTCCAAACTGGATGGGCCCGGATTATTTCTTTTGAATGGTTTTTCCGCTGATCGGGTTTAGAGCCTCTGAATCCGGCATTAACTGTTGTATCCTCAGCATTGTCGTCGTTAATACGGCGCTTTTGCTTGTTGCGACGCGACCTACCACTGCTGTCCTTGGTATCCGAATTACCAGGGCTAGTGGTCATGTTATTGCTGCGAGCTAGCCAGCTATCTTCTCCCGCGCAAAAGCGGGTCATAAGTGTCGTGAGGGCTGCCATAGATTTCGGCTTTTCCTGTCCTAGGTGCCATGCAAACCACTCGTCGCGGATGTTATGCTTGAAGGCTGCTAGGGCCTCTGTGTTCGGACAGTCGACGATTTGATTTTTCTTGGTTAGGAACCGTGTCCAGAATTGTCTGGCCGATCCCTCTGGCTGCTGAATTATGTGGCTAAGGTCATCGGCGTCTGGTGGTCGCACATAAGTGCCCTAGAAATTGTCGAGGAATGCGGTTTCCAGGTCCTCCCAACAACCAATTGATTCTGCTGGCAAGCTATTAAGCCAATGCCGAGCTGGTCCTTTAAGCTTGAGTGGGAGGTATTTGATGGCGTGTAGTTCATCACCGCGAGCCATGTGGATATGAAGGAGATAGTCCTCGATCCATACCACATGATCTGTTGTGCCATCGTATGATTCGATGTTCACGGGTTTGAAACCCTCGGGGATTTGACGATCCATTACTTCATCTGTGAAGCATAGTGGGTGTGCGGCGCCTCTGTATTGGGCTATATCACGACGCAGCTCAAACGAGCTTTGTCTACTGTGTTCGGCCCGGCCGGATTTACTGTATCCGGAGTGACAATTACCTTCTCGTGCCGTGGGGCGCCCACGCGATTCGTTTGCCTTGCCTTGCCCTCTAATATATCTCGCAGGTCTGGCGCATTTTCCCGTGCATTGGTATTTTTTGAGCGGCGCTGGGGTGCGGCTTGAGTGGAGGGCCAAGAGGCCTCTCTGTCGCGGCCACGGGGTGGCCGGTCGGCCGCATCATGCGCTGGTGATGTAGGTTTAGGTGCTTCCTCCTCTAATCGGGGTAGCAACCTGCGCTTTGGGTAGCTCTTGGAGGGGCGTTTGAGTTCATACTCTTCGGCCGCAAGGACTTCAGTCCATCTGTCGGCTAGCAAATCTTGATCGGCTCTAAGCTGTTGCTGTTTTTTCTTGAGGTTGCTCGCCGTGGCCATAAGCCTGCGTTTGAAATGCTCTTGTTCGACGGGATCCTCCGGCACGACAAATTCGTCATCGTCGAGGCTTGCCTCGTCTTCGGAGGGAGGCATATAATTATCGTCCTCGACCTCTCTGTCTGCCGCTCTCTCATGAGGGCTGGCTTCTCCATCCTCCTGTGCTGAATCTTACTGGAGGTGGTTGTCTTCGGCACTGTCCGGGGTGTTATTATCTCTCGTGCCGGAATCACCGTTTTTGCTTTGGCGGGATTTAGAGCGGCGCCGCTGACGCCGACGCTTAGGATGCTTCTTGGAGGAGTCATCCTCCACTGTTCCATCGCCATTGCCTTCTTTTGGGGTGTCCACCATGTATATATCATACGATGAGGTGGCTTTCCAGTGCCCTATAGGCACTGGTTCTTGATCGTCTCCTGCATCGGCGTCCATATCGTCGATGTCTTCGGAGTCGAAGTCGAGCATGTCGGTTAAATCATCGACAGTGGCTACGAAGTGGGTGGTGGGTGGGTTTTGAATTTCTTCATCATCTGCATCCCAACCTTGCTGACCATAGTCTGGCCAGGGCTCTCCTGATAAAGAGAGAGACTTTAGTGAATTCAGAATATCGCCGAAGGGCGAGTGCTGAAAGATGTCCGCGGCGGTGAACTCCATGATCGGCGTCCAATCGGGTTCGATCGGTAGGGGCGCGGAGGGCTTGGAGTCTGGAGAGGAGTCTGGCTCCTTGGAGTCACGGGCTTCGCGGAGAATAGGGCTGGTGTTCGGCTCGATCGCCGTAGAGATTGCAGCCCCCGAGGCGGTGTCCAACCACCCATCCTCGATTGGCGCAGTTGGCTCCGAATTAAGGGTCGGAGCTGATGGGGGTGCGGCCTCCAGGGCACTATTCGGCGACAGAGCTAGATCATGCCCATCGTGACAGTGCGGCGCGCTCAGCTGCGGCTCGAATCCGTCGAAGATCAAGTCTCCGCGGAGGTCGACCGTGTAGCTCAAACTTCCAAATCTGACTTGATGGCCAGGGGCGTAGCTTTCGATCTGCTCCAGATGACCAAGCGAATTGGCCCGCAGTGCAAAGCCGCCGAATACGAAGATCTGTCCGGGGAGAAAGGTCTCACCCTGGATCACATCACCGTTGATGATCGGAGAAGCCATCGGGCCTAAAAGTGACAACATAGAGGAACTCTCAATGAAAGCACCAATGTCGGTGTCAAAACCGGCGGATCTCGGGTAGGGGGTCCCGAACTGTGCGTCTAGGCGGATGGTAACAGGAGATAAGGGACACGATGTTTTTACCCAGGTTCGGGCCCTCTCGATGGAGGTAAAACCCTACTCCTGCTTGGTTAATATTGATGATATGGGTAGTACAAGAGTAGATCTACCACGAGATCAAGGAGGCTAAACCCTAGAAGCTAGCCTATGGTATGATTGTTGTTCGTCCTACGGACTAAAACCCTCCGGTTTATATAGACACCGGAGAGGGCTAGGGTTACACAGAGTCGGTTACAATGGTAGGAGATCTACATATCCGTATCGCCAAGCTTGCCTTCCGCGCCAAGGAAAGTCCCTTCCGGCCACGGGACGAAGTCTTCAATCTTGTATCTTCATAGTCCAGGAGTCCGGCCGAAGGTATAGTCCGGTTATCCGGACACCCCCAAATCCAGGACTCCCTCACTTGTCCCATTTTATAAAGAGGGTGAATATCAAGCGTCCTCCTCGTGGCCGTTTGGGACTTGCCTAAGATCTAGGAGTCCTACCAATAGGCATGGTTGGGCTACCCACGTCCGTATTGATGAGAATCTCGTAATATAGGGGGCACGATCTCTGCTTCGACAAGACGTGCCAAGGAAACCGCCTCGCGAAACACGCTGAGATGGGTTATGAAAAATGATTCGAATAAAGACTTGGCTATGGCGTGATGTCACACTACGGGGTACGTCAGCAGATTAGATTTGTGGAAATATTATTCTCTCTACGGTGGTATGTGGAACTTGTTTTGCAGAGCCGGACACGATCCTCGTGTTCAAAATCTTCTATGAAGTATTCGGAGGAGGAACCCGCCTTGCAATGCTGAAGACAATCTGTGCGCCGGACTCATCGTCATTGAAGCCTGGTTTAGGGGCTACTGAGGGAGTCCTGGATTAGGGGGTATCCGGACAGCCGGACTGTTGGACTATGAAGATACAAGATTGAAGACTTCGTCCCGTGTCCGGATGGGACTCTCCTTGGCGTGGAAGGCAAGCTTGGCAATATGGATATGTAGATCTCCTTCCTTGTAACCGACTCTGTGTAACCCTAGCCCCCTCCGGTGTCTATATAAATCGGAGGGTTTAGTCCGTAGGACCGACAACAACAATCATACCATAGGCTAGCTTCTAGGGTTTAGCCTCTTCGATCTCGTGGTAGATCAACTCTTGTAATACTCATATCATCAAGATCAATCAAGCAGGAGTAGGGTTTTACCTCCATCGAGAGGACCCGAACCTGGGTAAAACATCGTGTCCCCCGTCTCCTGTTACCATCCGCCTAGACGCACAGTTCGGGACCCCCTACCCGAGATCCGCCGGTTTTGACACCGACACAAGCCATTAAGCAACACCTCGTCCCCTTTTAATAGTATTGGCCTTTTCTATGGACTCAATGTGATCTTGGATCACTAAAATGAAAATGTAGTCTTGAGCTTGAGCCAATTTGTGTCCTTAGCATTTTGAGGGGTCCACATTCCTAACCCATGCCATGCCAATCATTGAACTTTTTGAAATGATCATCTTGAAATAGCATTAGTTCAATGAGCTATATATGTTGTTAGGAATTACCAAAGCCACCCAGGGATAGTTGCACTTTCACTCGAGCGGGATCCCGAAGCCATCGTCGCCTTCCCTTGCCGCTGCCGGCTCACATCATCAGTGGCTGGCGGCGATGGGACTAGCACTGAGCGACCTTGCTCCATCTATGACCCCCTGTGCTCTCCACGCTATTGCTACTCAAACCACCACTACTTGACGACACCACTTCTTCCACATGCATGCATCACCGATCTATTGGGGAGGCCGGATCCCTACACCGGTGTAGTTGGATCTGGTTGCGCCGCATCTGTACCCAGTTCATACCACTCCCAGGCGTCAGATATGCGGCATCGGGGTAAGCCTCGTCCAACTGGCCTTCGGCCTGTGGCGGTCCCCGAAGTGGTGCGTGCTTTGTGCTGGTCGCAGTCTTTAGCGTGCAACTCAGATTGAACGCACCGATGTGCGGTGTCGCCTGCTTCCTCGTCCTCTCGACACCCTCCTCATCTGCCTCCTTCTCGTGCCCTCACGCGATGTGCATCTTGTCCGTCGCCCTACATCCTGCTCGGCTCCTGCCTCAGCTCCATCATTGTCCCTACATTGACTTGGCTACTAACATAGGTGGTGTCCCCACTCCTTCATGCATCTTGTCTGCAGCGACCACCGTGCAGGACCCGCTCGGTCCTGACCATGCTGGCGGGGGTAACGTGGATCTGATTGCGTTCGAGGCTGGGCACATAGTCGACATGTGCTTCAGCTCTAGATCCACATATGCTGCCCTCGGCTTCAACTTCCCCTACCACATTGCACTTGCGTACAGCCCCATCGAGCCCCCCAACATTGGGACCACCAGTCGTTGATCTGCAAACATAGCGGCTGTTGCGACCTGTTACCATCGGGCTGGATCATGTCTTGTTTCGAGAGTAATCCTTGTTGCCCCAAGCGTCAGTTGACCACAACAGCTCTAAGCCAGCGTTGCTTTCCTCCCTCAGGGTGTGGTCCTTAAGCTATACCTGATCCGCTAACATCGTCCACATACATTGTTCACCTTCGTGAAAGCTTCATTGTGAGCCATTCGCTGCCATCCATCCGCCCTACCCTTTGTGTGTTGCGTCGCCCTGGTGATGCTTGCTCAAGACCCTCTCATGGTTATCATTGTCTCGCGGTGAGCTTCGTGCTCTTGGTGTTGTCTCGGTTCATCTTTGCTCAATGATGATGCAAGATGCCTCACAAGCTTGCTAAGTTCTAATTTTCTGTGGCGGAGCTTCAAGTCAAAGTTCGTATTTGCTATGGCACTTGTTGATTGTGGACGCTCCTGAGCCGGGTTGTTTGCAAAGTCTTGATATTGTGATCCCTCGTTGACGCCCAACATCTAATTATGTCTCTTGTGGTGATGGTTTTTTGTCTGCTAGCTAGGTCGTGCCTTGTCCCGAGCATCCTTTTTTCTCATTTTCTTTTTCCTTTGTTCCTGTACAGTTTTTGGCCCGGGTTTCCTCATAAACGGGGTCAACTTGTTAAAGTTTTCGATCCAGTTTTCAAGCCAAAACCAAAATGGATGGCTCTTGCCTTTGGCCTCTTTTAAGCAATATATCCAGTGGGGAAGCTCTCCTTCTGGTGACCGTTCAAAGAAAAATGTTTCACATTTTTTTTGTGAAGGTTCATAACACATGTGTCTACAACTCCTAAGATATTCAGATGCAAATCCAACTACTCATATTAGATTTGTCTTTTTATTTTGTTTCTCGATGTGTACTTTCGATGTTGGCTCTGATATTTTTTAGTGGTTATAAAAACATATATTTTGAACATTCATCTTTTTATGATTTTTTAAAAATATTTTTTTCAAACTAAGAGCATGAGAGCATTTTTTTTAGAATGAAAAAGAAAACAAATTGCTAGCGAAAAAAAAACCCCGAATGAAGACAGTGCTGAGGAAGCAATGGTGCGTGAGGGGTCCTACGCGGAAATTGCTAGCGGAACTCTGAAACTTGCGCCGCTTTAACTACTCTCGTGCGGCCTTCGTCCCCCCTCCCTCCAGATCTCGCCAAAACTCTACCCGAACGGGCGCGCTCCCGGCATTTTCTCCACAGCCCTCGTCGCGGACGAAGGCAGTAGATCCGGCGGACGGCGGCCCGGCGCATCTCCTCGCCTGCGAAGGTATAATTCCCCAACCCCTCCCCATCCTCCCCACCCTCCTCGTCCTCCTCCTCCTCCAGTCTCCCTCCACTCTATTCTCCCCCCGTCGCTTCCCCTTCCCGCTCCTCGCCGCGGCTAGCCCGTCGCTTCCCTTCGGCCGGATCTGCCCGTTGCCCCCCTTCCGCCCTTGAGTACTGCTTCCCAGCCCACCGATCTCCTACTCCTCCCAGTCGTCCGCTCCCCCGATCCTCCTCGGGCTCGTTTGTTCAGATTAGCGTGCCCAGGATGCCGGATCTGAGAGGCCTAGTGTACTAGTGTTATTTACGATGTGCATTTTGTTGGTGAAATCTGAGATGCTTAAAGTTGTTGGGTTGGCCGTGTTGGATGTGAACTTGTTGAGTATATCGTTGCCTGCCTGATGCATCATGTATTTTTCATATGCAAAGCAGTTTGACAATAGTTTGCACAATTGAAAATTATTGCGATATTTGTTGTAGAGATGAAGAGTTTGTGGTACTGGTCGTTGATGGCCAAATTGGTCCTGCATTAGAGCTGAGCGGTGTAATGTACAATGTAACGTCCACTAGTAAAAGATGAATAAACCATGTTTTTTCTCCGAATCTTAGAGATGGGATGTGCATGTTTGAATAGAAGGTTCCACTTGCCTGATTGCCTCCATCGAAATTTGTCCTTGCCTCAGTCTGATGGGTGAGACCAGACCCCACCACACTGGCACTCATCTTACAATTCCCAGTGTCGTACATGATCAGATCCACTCCCTGGGATCTGAAGCAGTGTCACCATTTCTCGTACCAACTGTCTGTCCCTCCCCTTCCTCTGGCAGCAGGCAGGCAAGCTTCAATGTGAGATCTGCCATTACCATCCTCGCTGGGCATCTTTACTGTTGTGATCATTCTCATCCAGTTCTTCCTTCCTCGCTGACCCATCCAGTTGGTTGAAGACTTGTTTGCTCCATGGTGGAGTACTAATACTACAAGCACTCTTACTTGAAACCATCCCGGTGGTGGGGGATCACATGGTTATTGATCCAGCAGTTTTTGGTTTGATCAAGTTCTCGTCGGTAAAGTTCGTCTTCTTGCTGAGTGCTAGTTTACCATTTGATGATGCGTCAACTGTCTGAACCGATCACGTTAGTGACCTGCTAGAACCAAACAAGTAAGGGAATCAATCATCACAACACAACTCCCTGCAATTCCGTTAGCACATCTGCAATGTCATTCTTTAACCAAACAAAAATGTATTGGATTGAGGAACATGTTCAGCAGCGATTTTGTTGCTCTGAAGCTTGAGGGCTAGTAATAAGTTATGGCTCCTAGTGATGCAATTACCTCCTCTTTTCTCCGCTCAGTTTTGGTTTTGCTGGATGATTGTTTGCTGATGCATTATTCTTTCTTCTTCTAGCAGGTGCATAATTTGCTGGCTTGTGTTAGTTCAGGGGACCAACAAAGTTACTGAAAATGGTACGGTGAATTGCCTCAAGCCTGTCAATCTGCCTGTGAATAACCAGTTAGATCTGGACTCTCATGGTGTTTTTTGTTGTCATGAACATGTTAAAAGTTTTATTTATTGCTCATATTAAGTCTGCCAGACCTTTATTGCAAAATAAATTGAAAAAAGTAGTCCCACTTTATTGTTTGAAGGAACTGATTGTTCTCATCTACCCCCAGGTGGTTCTTGCTGCTTCCATCATCTCAAAATCTGGAAAAGGTGCGATGAGTTCAAACATTTCAGTTAGTGACTGAATATTCATGCCAATCCCCAAATAAATTGATTCATTTGTTCTTTTAATATAGCATATAATTTTCATCCAAGGTTTACTAACTGAAGTGAACTACTCCCTCCGTCCCATAATATAAGGTGTTATTACAACCAATGTACTCACATATTGATTGTAATAACATCTTATATTATGGGATGGAGGGAGTAGCTATTATCATAATGCTGGATTAGTACATTTTTAACTTCTATATTATGTGAGTTTGTATAGCAACAGGGCTCCTTTGTGGTTAACGTTTCCTTCAAAACTTTACATTGCAGCACTTGTTTCAAGACAGTATGTTGACATGTCTCGAATTAGGATCGAAGGATTACTTGCAGCATTCCCAAAACTTGTTGGAACTGGGAAGCAGCACACTTATCTTGAGACTGAAAGTGTCCGTTATGTTTATCAACCTATTGAAGGCCTATATCTGCTGCTTATTACAAACAAGCAGAGTAACATTCTCGAAGATCTGGACACACTGAGGCTACTATCCAAGCTTGTATCCTATTTTCATATCTTCAGTTTTCCAGTTTTATAACCCTACCTTATTGATGAAGTCATTAAATAATACATAAAAAGGGTGATAGTTTTTGTAACGTATTTGTTCCCTCATGATAACTAAACATCAGATAGTGTATCTTGACCTTTGGTTGTGGATATTGTCAAGGAAAAATACTAGGTTAACCCATTCTTCGTTGATAAATTATACTTGAAAAATATAAATCATGTGTAAGAGCTGGGAGTATCTACCCACCATTGTGTATGCTGCTATGCTGTGATAATTTTCTTTTTTTTAATAATTCAGTACCATGGTCTCCTTAACATTTATAAAGGTGCCTGAGTACTCTTCTCTGGATGAGGATAGTATCTGTAAAACAGCATTTGAGCTTATATTTGCATTTGATGAGGCAATCTCTCTCGGAAACAAGGAAAATGTGACGGTGCAACAAGTCAAGCAATACTGTGAGATGGAAAGCCATGAAGAGAAGGCGCATAAGCTGATGATGCAGAGCAAGATCAATGAAACTAAAGATGTCATGAAGAAGAGAGCTAGTGAGCTTGACAAAATCAGGGTATGCCCTACACTTTTCTCTATAATAACACTATGTATTCTACCTTGGAGAAAAAATGACATTTAGTTTAGCGAGCTCTGGTCATTAGGAAAAAGAAGACGCTGTAATTTCTAGTTGGTTTGTATGGGTTATTTGGGATATTTCAGCTGTCAATTTTGCATCAGCTTAGGTCTATTATAGTTGGTATCAGCTGCTTCAGTCTCGCATGTTTGGCTGGGTCACACTTTATAGTTAGCCAGTAAGCATGTCTTGGCTAAGCTTTCCTTTTTTCACAACTAATTTCTGTAACATTAGAACTTATAAGCATATGTAGGAGAATTTATTATGGAAGTGAGCATTGCGCAAACTTGTATTATAGCCAAAGGAAAAGTGCCAATTACTATAAAATGACAGCGTGAATTTGTATTTTATTGTTTAAATCGCAATTGCATTTCATCAATTACAGCACTCTTACCATACTGTTTATTGGGCATTATTTTGATCATGCCTTGAGAAAAACTTTCTTCTGGTTGGTGTTGATTCAGATGGAGAAAGGCAAACTTGACAAAGGAGGATACTCATCAATATCTGGTCCCCGTGTTATTGAAAAAACTTTCAGTGACATGAACATCAGTGGTACTGGCTTTGGAAGTGGTTCTGGATTAAGTGGAATAGGCGCTGATATGGACTCATTTGCGAGTAAACCCAAAGGTGGCAACTTAAGGCCTCCTTCTCTTTTAAGCAAATAGTTGTCTCACATGAATGATAAGTTACTCACATTAATGAAAAGTTACTGTTACAAATTATGTTGTGGGATTGGATAACACCTTTCCTTTGTGTTGTTTGCATGTAGTTGTATTTCATTGTGATGTTCTTTTCATGTATATGAAATACATTCACCTAGCCTGTTACACCCGTCCCATAAAACTCATGTCTGTTTTGTGTACACAATAGGAAACACTAGAGTTTACACTATTCATGAAAATAACTCTTACCTACTGCAGCACTTTCATTCATGCTATGACATTCCATACGAGTATTTTAGATTCATTAGTATAGTTCTTAATAATAAAAACATACATGCCTCTTGATTTCTCCTGTTTGTGTATTTCATTGTTGGTTGTGTGCTGATAGATAAATCTCTGGGTTTCTCGGATATGCCAAGTAGGGAAGTTTTATTCAGGTCTTTGAAGACAGATTTTCCCCTGTGTTAATGCTGGGCAGCTATGTTACCTGCCTTGTACTATTGTTAGAGAGAGTTTAGGAAGCTATATCACAGACATTTTTGGTCTAATTCACAGCAACATGTCTACAGGTCGTCCGTCAGCTGCTGCTACTGCTCCTGGCAAAGGTTTTGGTATGAAATTAGGCAAATCACAGAAGACAAATCAGTTCCTAGAATCTTTGAAAGCTGAAGGAGAAGTCATTTTGGAGGATGCACAACCAAGTTCAGTTTCTTCAAGGGCCTCGCCTCTTATACCAAGCGATCCCATCACAGTGACTATTGAAGAGAAACTTAATGTAATAGTTAAAAGAGATGGAGGTGTTAATAACTTTGATGTGCAAGGAACCCTTGCTCTTCAGGTCCTTAATGATGCAGATGGATTTATCCAGTTACAGGTATTATTTTTCTGGACTTCAATCAACAGTGCATTTTATTTTCATTGCCATTTTAGTTTATTACCGCATTATACACTAATTGAACAGACTGGTCCTCTTCTGTTGTGGCAACATTCCAGCTAAAATAATTCTTGCATGGTTCATCTATTGCATGGGAATACAGTATCAACCATTTTCACACGCTATGACATTCATATTCATTTATGTTAAATGTATTTATTGATGATGAAAAATCTTGTTGTACACTATTATGCATTATGGAGTGGCCCATCACAATTTATTGGAGCTTATATTTTTGATATGTGGCGGTGCTGTACAGATCGAAAACAAAGATGTACCTGGACTCAGCTTCAAAACACACCCCAATATCCACAAGGAGTTGTTTAACAGCCAGCAAATTGTTGGAGCAAAAGATCCAAACAGGCCTTTCCCAAGTGGTCAAAATGAAACACCACTTGTGAAATGGAGAATCCAGGGGATGAATGAATCGAATTTACCTCTGTCAGGTGCACAATCACTTTATTCTGTTGTGGTATTCTATTAATTTGGACATTCTGTAATTCGTCTTGTTTGTGTAGTTAACTGCTGGCCCTCGGTATCTGGAAATGAAACCTATGTCAACATTGAATATGAGGCTTCAGAGATGTTTGACCTGAACAATGTTGTCATATCTATTCCTCTACCTGCACTTCGGGAGGCTCCAACTGTTAAACAGATTGATGGAGAGTGGAAGTAATGTTTCGAGCTACTCTTTTGTTTGTGTTTCCTGATATGTTTCAGTTACTAGAATATCTTGCAGAAATTATTAGTGACAATTTTCTAATGTACATGAGAATGATGCTTGCAAATCCAGTTGCATGGTGTTATACAGTATCACTTCACTCCCTTTTGATAATATGGTTGATATTATATGAACTGGTTGTGTTGAGCTTCAAAAATAGGTAGTGATGACCAGCATTCCAACCATTGCCCTTACAACTGGTGTTTCAAACTAGTAAGGAGTGGACATTGAGTAAATAAAACTCTAGCATCCTATATGTCAATATGCTTGATAGTAGTAAAGAAACTGTGGTTCATTTTATTGCTCGTAGTTGCGGAATGCAATGGCTTTCAGCTGCTTATATTTGTTGCTTCTCTTCCTGTTTGTTATCTAATTTCTCCTTGTGCTTATAGGTATGACCCAAGAAACTCTGTATTGGAATGGTCCATCATCCTTATTGATCAGTCAAACCGCAGGTGGATGGGATATGTTATTTCATTGACTCGATAGTTTTTGCTACTACCTAGTTAAATCCTGTTGTACTAACCAATGTTTATGCCTTCTCAGTGGGTCGATGGAATTTATTGTTCCCCCGGCTGATCCGTCAACATTTTTCCCCATCTCTATTGGATTTGCTGCTTCCAATACTTTCAGTGATTTGAAGGTTAGTTAGTTCTCCTGTAGTGTTTGGTTTTGACTGCTTTTTTTTTCTTTCTGATTTCCGCATTTATTTATTTGGTTTTCTGGAAAAATTTCAGGTCACTGGAATTCATCCTCTGAAGGAAGGCAACCCTCCAAAGTATTCACAGAGGGTCCGTTTGGTTGCTGCGAACTATCAAATAGTCTAAAGCCATAATTAAAGCAGTTACTGCTGTTTCTTGTTAGTGGCACAAGGAGTATAATTTTGCATCAAATTTGTTTAAATATGTGTGATTTGGCCTTGTCCCATACGTAGCGTGTCGCACCATTGAGAAATAAAAGCATGAATTCTCCTGTACCCTGTTTGTAGTATTTCTTGTGAGAATGTTGTTTCTGTTTCGTACATGAACTGTTGGGTCTTCGAATCTTTGCGCTCAGCTCCACTATCTAAATTTCATTATTAAGCAGAATAAGTAGGGATGAATGTTCTGCTCTGAACCGCTCAACATCCAGGAGAGTTACTTTGCTTTTCTCTTAGTGCGATGAGCCTAAGGCCTCCTTTGGTTTATAGGATTGGAAAATCATAGGAATAGGTAAGTCATAGGAAATGAGATGACATGTATCTCAAATCCTATGCTTAGGAATAGAAAAGGAGATGCCCTTTAATTCACATCATAGGATTTTTTTCATTGAGTCTAGGCTAATGTTTATTTTTCTATGAAATGTGGAGGATAGAAAGAATTTCTCCATAGGAATAGGATTTCATTCCTACAAACCAAAGAGCTCTGAAGGAATTTTTTCTATAGAAATCCTATCTTATGAAAATCCTACAAAATTCCTCCAAACCAAAGGAGAGCTTTACGGTTTTGAGTTGGTGCTTAGGCACTACAGCTTCAGCATTTAGGTAGGGTGATCTTATCAAACACTACCATTTCCCAGGCTGCGTGCTTTTATGTAGGATTTTCAGCTTGCAAGTTGTGATGATCTCTCTCAACCCAGAACTTTCCCCTAGGGGAAATGCTTACCCCTACGTTTTACGGAAGAACAGCCAAAGGAAAGGAGCACCGATCGTCATCTGTAGCATTCTATTGTGGTGCTTATTCTACTGTGGAAGAACCAACCTGCCTTTTTTCAGGGGAAGAATTAATATGGTGCTTGATCAGTACCAAGGTGAAGATCTGTCCTTTATTTTGTGCCGCGCAGCTCCATATGTAGCAGAAGTTGCATTAACCATCACCCCGCGCAGCTCCATATTTATATGCCATAGTGGATCTGGCATAGTTTAGAGGCTATCTATAACTTGATTGTTTAGAGTCAGATTGTTTAGAGGCTATCTAAATGGCAAAGAGCGGTGTAAGCAAAGTCGAAGTATGCGTTTATGACCAGACATAAAAAAGACAAGTTGAAATAGTATGGGGGTCACTTCATGGCTAACTTTGGTAGTAGGTTGAATGACCGAATAGTGGTTTGGTTAGGTTCTGGCCCAGAGGAGCTCTTAAACGTTGTTGAACGAGATTGTAAGCCTTAACATTGAGGAAATAAAGCTCTAGCATCCTAAAAGTGTACGGATTTTGATCTAGATTAAAAGGGACCACTCAATCAAAAAGGATAATATAGCATGTTTGATCTGTAAGTTAATATGATGATAGTCTTTTAAGTAACTTTAAGATTCGTACAAATTTTTAAAGGGATGCACTGAAGCAAAAATCCTAATATTTTTTTAACACTACCTAGTTCAATTACGTGTTACTAATTGAATATCCAATCCGGAGCCTGAGCTCATCTACACCCTATGAATAGTAAATTCAAAATAAATACTAGAAAAATTCAAAAAATTCCATTTTTTGTGGTGAAAGATGCTTGAATGCGTGATGTTCGTGCTTTAGAGCATTCGGACATCTGAATAGCTCTCGGCAAAAAAAAAAACCCCAGGTCTGAATAGTACAAACAGTAAACTTTTTCACGGATCTTAAATTTGTCTTTTTTGCTAAGAGCTACTCAGAAGTTCAAATGCTCTAAAATTTGGCATAATCATTACGCACTCAAGTACCTTTCACCATTTATTTTTGGAATTTACTCATCACTCCCTGGATCATCTGAGCCAGGGAGCCAAAACGCAACGTCCGTTACTACTGTTTCTCTATCTACTCCCATGGTGCGAACTATAAATCCACACTTAAAGTTTGTACCGCTTCTTCTTTGTTGCACAAGGAGTATCATTTTGCATCAAGTTTGTTTAAAAATGTGTGATTTGGCCTATTCCATATGTAGTGTGTCGCACCATGAGAAATAAAAGCCTCATATGGTCGGCCTCATACGGTTGGACTTGAAACCCTTTGGTAGGATCCTTTTGGAGGGTAGGGCTTGGAAGACGGCCGGCCTCATACGGTCGGACTTGGAACCCTTCTTTAGGTGGATACATCATACATAGGTGGGTCGGAGGTGAGGTGTAGTGTGTATCCTTGATACGGTGGAGTGGGTGTGTTGTAACCCCTCGGCGGAGGGCTCTTGTACCCCTTTTCTCTCTCTTTAATGCAAGATACGCATGCTATGCGTATTCGAGAAAAAAAGAGAGAAATAAAAGCATTACTTCTGTACGCTGGTTGGCAATTGTTTTTGTATTTCTTGTTGTGAGAATGATGTTTTGTTTCTTGCATGAAGTGTTGCCGAGTCTTTGAGATTTTGCTCCAATTAGTTCTGGAGGCTCCTACCTAAATTTTATTAAACATAATAAATAGGGCGTGAATCAAGAAACCACCATGTCCCAGGTTGTGTGCTATTGTGCAGGGATTTTTAGCTTGTGGTTACTACCATTTGCCAAAACTTTTCTCTAGCGCAGATTCCTAGCTTGTGCAATATATCTTCGTCTTGGCGATATATTTCCCAAAACTGCTGGTGGGTCTTTGCGATTTTGCTCCATTTAGTTCTGGACCAACCAGGTGGTCCAGTCAACTGTGGTCACTACCAATTCCCAGTCTGCGCCCTTCTGCGGTTCTGCTCAGGGTTTTTGGGATTTCGGTATTACAGATACAAGTAATGAGACTTGAAGAGAGAGTCAGGATTGTAGGATTACAACCAACATTGGAGTAGTACTGCTCTATAAAAGGGACGCACCGTCTAAGAGGGGATATCGATCCAAGAGACATAAGAACGAGAGTCGTGCGAACTGTTCATCAAACCAATAGAAGGGAGGGTGGTGAAATGATTGGCTCACTGCTTGTTCATCTCATCGTAGTCTCTAGATAGATATAGGCTTTGGAGGCATTTGGAATTTAGTTATCACCTGGACGTTTCCTCCGGCTATGCCCAGCGTTAGTGGCATGTGGGAGATGAAACCACACTACTCCACCTATTTTTCTTTGACTTAGGGAAAATGTTACAATTCTACCATTTGCCTTTTTCTCATCTGATCAAGAAACACCCGCGCCGTCAAGGTCTTGCATTGCAATACATTATTTTCTGTGGAATTGGCACTGAGCTGCCCATACATTAAGAAGAATAGAGAGTTTTTACATAGTGCATTAACCGCCAGGTGGTCGAGACATGATCAGTCCTAGGCAGTGGTGCATGAGTTGTACAGATATAGAAAACACTAGTCTGCCTCTGGCAGTGGGTCGTTCTCGCAGTCTTGCTTGTCGAGCTGAAGAACGCCGTCGACCGGAAGGGAGACGTGCTCGAAGACCCGCCTGTTGCGCCCATTCCAAATATGCGAGCAGGTGTAGATTGCCGTGACATTGTGCCTTCCATAGCTTATCGAAATTGGAAGCAGAGAAGGAGCCCAGAAAGTGTCGTTGATAAGCCGACCGAGCAGAGTAGACAACATCCGTGCCGCTCCCTCCCCGGGGCGACACGGGCAGCGAACCCCCCAGCCTCTCCTCGCCCCATCCATCCCATTCACTCCCTCACCGTCGCCGGTGGCCTCCAGTAGGCAAAGCCTGCGCGGAGCCGCCGGTGGCGGGACTTGTGCTCCTCGTCGGCTACTGTTTTGATGGAGAGATCTCAGTCGGCTGGTGATTGTCCGGAGCTCGTCTTCACGGTGGCGTTCTCGATCGTGGCAGCGGTGGTCGCTGGCGCGCAGCGCGGTGTCGCCATGATGGGAGCTCCGTCGTGGGCGTGCGGTCGCGGTCTTGGCCGCCCGTGCGGGCCCAATATGGGTCCTCGCGGGCCGCGGCTGGCGCCGATGGTGGGGGCGAGATTCGGGCTCGGCCGGCGTGCCGTTCGCCGGATCTGGTATGGCGCGGTGCTGCGGCTCAGCACGTGGGCCGGTGGTGGCACCGGCTGTAGGTACCGTGGTGGTGCCATGGCCGGTCAGGCAGCGGCGGCGGCCGCGATGGTGGACGATCCGTGCACAAGACGCTTGATGGAGGCCATTGGAACAGATCTGGGTGAAGACCTGCTCGCGGCTGCTGCCGAGGCCGGCGATGGCGGCACTATTCGGTGTCGTTCCCTTGTTGAAGGCATCACTGTTAAGAAGTTTCAGGCCACTATCTGCTATCTCCGGGGGAAACCCTAAATCAGTAGATCAAATGACGGTGGCATTATTGTGTCGTTTCCCTCTTGTGGCGTCATTCTTGGAGGTGTACACGGGCTCGAGGGACCAGTGGACGGAATAATTGATGAAGCGGTGTTTCATCCCGCACATTAATGATGGTGTTTCTCGGCAGCGTGGCGCAGTGGAGGCTCGACGCCCGATGTGTGGCGAGGGACTCGCGTAGGAGAGTGATGTTATCCGGCGTCGTGGTGGCGTCGATGACTGAGAGGCCGGGCAAGGTGGTGCATCAGTACAGCACTGAAGATGGATTGGTGGCGGGTGGCTGCGGCGGCCTCATACCCGGCAGGCGTCCTGGTTGAGGAGTGCGCTGGACTGGTAGGTGCCCCATACCTGGTAGGCGTTCTGGTTGGGACCTCAGGTCTTAAATGTTTAGTTTTGGCTGCGATGTCTATTTGATATTAGGCCCAGATTATCATCGCTCCTTCATCAATTGAATAGGAATAGTGACAATTGTTGCTTAGACGATGACTTTAGTCTTACTGTTGTATGATTTTATAAGGTCTTATGAGAATAATTAATAAAATGCCCTTATGCATCGCTCAGATACAGAGGCCGGAGGTTTTTTTTTTTTAAAAAAAAACAACATCCGTGCAGCCGTTCCACAAGACTGAATCCTCGTCCTGGGTGCTTAACTGAACCTGTTGAAGCCTTAGCGAAAATATACTACAGGTGCGCACCGCTTCAAGTAAATGAGCGTACGAAAGGGGCCTCTCAACTCTCAGTCTCACCAACCTTTTCTTAATGTGCGGCTGCTACATTCGACAACAAAGCGAACCTTTTATTACTGCGTGCATCTTATATTTGGTATCAGAGAGTGAGAATATCGCTGGGAAGAGCGGATACAAAGGGCCATTTGTAATCCATTTGTCTTTCCAGAACGAAGTCGTTTTTCCATAGCCAAGCTGCACACCAGTAGACTCTCTAGTCTACACTTGAACTAGTTTGTCAATTTGTGAAAATGATCTCGCCTAAGCCAGCTGGTCAATGGTAAATCCGGTGCAACAAGCAGTCTATTGACAAACTTAGCAAGCATGCAATCATTCTAAAAAGACTATTATCGCGCTAACTCTGTTTTTTCCTCACTGAAAAGGTTCTATGGAACTTATCGTCCTCACTGACTACCTATTTGGGAAGTCTGACACAGGACGTTAAATAAGCAGGAAGCTCCGAGAGACTCGCTAGAGTGAAGCCTGACTCTAGTTATATGGTCCAACAATAGTACTCCGCTATTTCATGAGGTAAGACACGTGAGAGCCACAACAGTGTGCCCAAACAACCGTGGAGCAACTTTGTTAATATATACTCCCTCTATAAAGAAATATAAAAGCGTTTAGATCATTTCTGTAAAAGAATATAAAACACTCTTATATTTCTTTACAGAAGGAGTACAACAAATTTGGATGAACCAGCTCCATTAGTTCCAACAAAACTGAGGTGGTACGCACAGAAAAATGAGCAAATTGAAAACCGAAGCAAGCATCATTTGGCACATGAGTAGAACAACAAACATTAAAGGATTTAATTCCAGGTCAATATTTTTGAACGTGCCACCTACGGAAAGAGCCCTCACGGGGCAACATAAACATATTTCAGGAAAAGTAATTGTATCACATATAGAAGAAGAGTAACTCATTGTTATATGATTGGATAAGGGCTGTAGTGCCATGTAAAAGAAAAGCTTCAAATTCCAAGGTTGTTACTAACCACATTGGGTTGCACACGAAACCAACCTAGGGTTGCATATGAAACCAACATGCCGTCTCGTACTAACATAGTGCTTGATTGCTTGTTTGCTCTCATGTAAGTTATAAAACGGTAATAAATTTTCTTTTGGGGGTGGGGGTATAAATTGTATAGATCAAGTACCATACTGGCTTTCAGAAACAATGAAGTACTGATGTAGTAAGTAAAACTAGATCACCATGTGATGAGTTGGGAGGTGAAAGAGAGGATGTACTTATTGCTTTTGAGGAGAGCAAACGATACAAATAATGAGACTTAAAGAGAGATATATGATTTTTGGAGTATAGCCAACATTAGAGTACAATTTCTTCTATAAAAAGGGGACACCGCCTAACTGACGAAAGAATGAGAATAGTGAGAAATGTTTAACGGACCAATAGAAGGGAGTGGTGAAATGGTTGGATCACTACCTTTTCATTTCCCGCTAGTCTTTACATAGATATTAGGCTTTGGAGGCATTTGGAATTTAGTTACCCCGTTGTCTTTTCCTCCGAGCATGTCCAGTGTGGGTGTCATGTGGGACATGAAACCATACCACTCTACCATTGAATCTTTGACTCAAGAGAAAGATGACAATGCTATGGTACTGCCACAAGACGTTTGATCAAGAAAAAATGGTGGCCATGCATGAGGGAGCACGCCATCACAGTATCACTCTTCAGCTACCAATTCCCCTCGTACAGCATTGGAGTCGTTGACACTAGGAAATATTTGTCATTGGCTTCAACAATGGCAATGTACAGAGGGAGCTATGTGTCTCAGGAAAGCTGCAAAAACGAGTTCTTGGTCCTGAGAGTGAGAGGGTGTGCAAGGCAAGCTGGGGTGGATCACTAGCCACAACTCTAAAATTAATACATTTCTATCATTGAAGGTTGTGCAGCTTGTGTTGGTGCATGCTGTGAATATAGGAAGAAATAGTCATGATCTTCTCAAGAAAATGTAGAAAATGCTGTCACTCGATTTTTTGTTTCACTAATTCTATGCCAACTTTGCAAATTATGTATGGATTAACTCCAACTGATACAGCCGTACTCTTTCTGCTAGTTCTGGGCTGCGACTGCATCAGATCGATCCCATGCTAGCTACTTGTTTGTTATAAGAGCAACTAGTTGACGAGCGTTCCTTCGGAGGCCTCCGAATGATCGTTTTGGGATGGGTTGAGAGCGCGTCACTTGGCACGTTCTTAGCCGTCGCCACGTGTCGCGCTCTGGGTGCTTCATCCGGATTTTGTTTATTCATTTATTTATTTTCGCACACGTTTTTTGCTTTTTAAACATTTTTTGACTCTTTGATTTTTCACCAGTCTTCCTTAGCTTTTGGACAAAAAGCAAAAAATGTTTTTTTTGCGAGAGGCATGATTTGCTTTCGCGAGAGGCACGGTCGTGCCTCTCGAAAACGGGAAAAAACGTGTTTTCTATTTTTTTTCGACGAGAGGCATGGTTTTGCTTTAGCGTGCCTCTCGTGAAAGAAAAAAACAACTTTCACGAGAGGCACGATCATGCCTCTCGGAAACAGAAAAATAACATGTTTTCTTATTTTTTTTCCTTCCATGAAAGACACGGTTTTGCTGCCGCGAGAGGCACGACCGTGCCTCTCAGAAACGAAAAATGCATATTTTTAGTGTTTTTTCCTTCCGCGAGAGGCACAACCGTGCCTCTCGAAAACGAAAAAAAATGCATTTTTTGTTTTTTCTTCTGCAAGATGTACGGTTTTGTTTTCGTGAGAGACACGGTTGTGTTTTTGCGAGAGGCAAGGCCGTGTCTCTTTCGGAAAGGAAAAAAAAACATGTTTCCGATTCGATTTTTCCGTCCATTTTTCCGTGAAAAAGAAAGTTTATCAAAACCTATCGACATGGGATCTAGTTTTTAAGATCTCGACGCAAGAAATCCAATGATGAAAATGGTTCGAGATTTGGACGTACGATTTAAAAGATAAAACGTTTTTAATAAATGGATGTACGAGAAAAAAGAAAACCTCAGCTTACGACCGAGTCACTTATCACAACCTGAAGATGTGGGAGTGATGGGTCCTTGGAAATCCAACCTGTGGAGATGGGAGTGATCCTTTAAGAGTACTCCTTAATTAATTTCGGTTTGCTATCGATCTTTTATTTGGTTTTTGGGCTGGGTTGTTTCGTACGTAAGTTGTTTCTTCCTTTTTTTATTGGGCTGGTTTCCTTATTTTTGATTTACTTGTTTGCCGTTTGGAAGGAAAAAAGGGCTGCGCCATTGCTTACCGCGTGCATCACCAAGCCAAAGCAACCCTCCGCGCTCGGCAAGCAGCTAGGGCAATTCCTATTTAGCGCTGCAGCGCCGATTTCTACTTTTTTTTGCTAACCGGCGCCTGCAGCAGGATCTCGTGGGCCGGCCCATCTTTCATTTATATTCCGCTTTCTAAACTCTATGGAAAACTGCAAAAACACAGCGCGAGCTAGGATTCGAACACAGCATCCCAGGTTATCAGTGAATGTGGGCTGACCAAGCCTACTACCTAACTAACTGTGATAACAAACACGTTTTTCATCCATTTCTATCTTCCTTTTTTTTCTTTCTTTTTTCTTTTTTCTCTGTTCTTTTCTTCTTTCTTTTTCCAAATTCATAATTGTTTTCTTCAAATAGATGAACTTATTTTCAAAATCCATGAACTGTTTTTTTGAAACTCTTGAACCTTTTTCAAAATTGATGAACTTTTTCATTTTTTGATTTTTTTCTCAAAATCGATGAACTTTTTATCAAAGTTGATGAACTTTTTTCAAAATTGTTGAACTTTTTTTAAATCCGAAGTACTTTTTTCAAATTGATGATTTTTTTTTCAAATTCAATGAACTTGTTTTATTCAAATCAATGAACTACTTTCATTGTTCAATGAACATTTTTGAGAATCGATGAACTCTTTTGAATCTGTGAACTTGTTTTTGAATACATGAACTTTTTTCAATTTAGATGAACTTTTTTCCAAATCCGATGAACTTTTTTCAAATTCGATGAAATTTTTTTATTCAAATTTATGAACTAATTTTATTGTTCGATGGACATTTTTTGAAAATCGATGAATTCTTTTGAATCTGTGCACTTTATTTTGAATACATGAACTTTTTTTATTTGGTGAACTATTTTTTGAATACGTGAACTTTTTTTGCATGTGCATGAACTTCATTTGTAATATGTGCACATGTTTTTAAATAATTGGAAAATCTAAACGCTACAGTATAATGTGAAATTATTAGTGCGTCTATGTTTCTATTCTTTAAAACGTTCACGTTCTAAATAATCATTATAATTTGGTTGGTCAAGTGGTTAGCCTTGCTCTTTGGAAGTGTGAGGGCCTAAGATCCATCCCGATCAAGAGCAGTTTTTTGGGCCGCCTTTTTTCGCGCCGCGCCATTGTGGGCCGGCCCATCCAGCCGCGGCTGCAGGTGCCGGTTGGCTTGCGCGGCGCTGAAGGCGCTGACTAGGAGTTCCCAGCAGCTAGTGGGTGAAAAAATAAGTCAAACCGTGTACTTTTTAGAAATAAATTGGCTTGGCCCATTAACAATTTTTGAAATCTCAATGTGGCCCATGAGAAAAATGGCAAGTGGTGGTGTTAAAGTTTAGTCTCATGCGGAAAAACGGAGAGGACCCCCCCCCCCCCCCCCCCCGCGTCGCCGCCAGCCCCTTCCCCCTCCCGCTCCCATTCTCCTCCCCCACCCCCTCCACGCCCCCGTACCCCCGCGCCGCCTCCCCGAGCGAGGCGGCCGGGGGCCCTTCCACAGCGCTCCTCCAGCACTCCCCCGCGCCCCTCCCTCCTCCCGCCGCCGTCCGCGTGCGCCGCCGGTCCTCGATCGCGTGGTGCTGGCGGCGGTGGGCATGCCCTTCCCCGCGCGCGGCCCTCCCCAGCTCAGGCGGTGATGGCCGGCGGCGGTGCGTCTCGGCCGGTGGCGGTCCGGCGTCCTGGTGCAGAGGCCGACGACGCTCGCCGTGGTGGTGCCGCCTCTTGGGGGCGGGGCGGTCTGGTGGTGCTGGCCGGCCGATGGCGCGTCCTCGGCCTAGATCTGGGCCTGTAGGGTCCTTTCTGGGTCCTTGCGGGTCGGCTCCGGCGCGACCGCGACGCTCTCTGTATGGGGAGGCAGGGGAGCGGCTTGGACTGGGACAGCGACGCCGACGACGTGCCAGCTGCTGCGCGGAGGCGGGAGCTGTCCGGGCCTGTGGTGCTACGGGCCTGGTAGGCTCCTGCTATGGCGTCCCGTAGGCTACCGTTGTGGACGGTGGAGGTGGGGCCCTTCCGTATGCCGACGGTGCTGCTGCCCTAGTCCCGGCTCCTCTTCTTTGTTGTGCAGACCATCTTCGCGGTGTCGTGGTGAGACAGCGTGTGAAGTTTCGTGTCCGTGTTGGCGCAGGGTGGTGGTCGGTCTGGTGGCGAGCTCCGAAGTGCCTGAGGTAGAGGCTGGGATCGGGAGAAATCCCTGTTGGCTTGGCCGACACCGACACGGTGGTGCCTGAGGGTGCCGCCGGACCTTCCTGGAGGGCGTCGGGGCTACCCTTCCTCTCTCCTCGCCGCGTACCGGGGGAAACCCTTGGCAGCAGCGCCGTCATCGTCGCGTTCCTTCTTGGAGGTGTTGTTTGGTACCAGCGCTTCGGAGTCTCGGAGCTTGGTGGACAATCTCCGGTGGACGCAGCCGTCACGGGGCTTCGTCGTTTTTGTCGATCCGCCATTATCGGCATTTGTTTCTTTTCTTTTTTCTCTTTCTTTTCTTTTGGGCGTGTTTGTGCTGCTTCCGTCCCAGTCTCTATCGTTGGTTGTATCGGTTGGTTGCTTTGTAATACAAAGTGGGGGGAACCCTTTTTCTTAAGTTTAGTCTCATACCACTAGTCGAGAAAGTGTTGAACTTTTTTATACAGTGGGTTCTCTCTAAGTGGTGTGTTGAGAAAAGAAATAGAAGACCACACACGTTTGCTTGCTCGCCTGGCCGGGCTCGAGCGAAATCCAGTCCGCCTTGCAGGGGCGCAACTTTCTTTTGCCATTTTATTTTTTGGTGTCTTGACAAATAAGTTGATTGTTTTGTTGTCCGGTAAGTTTGATTTTGAAATCAAGTTGGTTTGAGATCGTGATCACGCCACGATATCGATTGGAAACCTAGTGTGTGTAGTGCGGGTGAGGGAAGAGATAGATAAGTTGTGTAGATAAAGTACCATACACATACAATTTAGAAACAACGAGGTTATGACGCAGTAAGTAGAACTTGGCACCATGTGATGATCACTGAGCTTAGCTGAGAAGGTGAAAGAGGGCAGGTACATGCACGTTATTGCTTATGAAGAGAGCAAAAGATACAACTAATGTGACTTGAAGAGGGGGTCGGGATTTTTGGTTTACATCTAACAATGGAGCACTACTTCTTCTATAAATGGGGCACATTGTCGAAGAGGGTACACCGAACAAAGAGACCAAAGAATGAGAGCTGAGAGGAATTTTCATCAACCAATAGAATAGAGTGGTGAAATGGCTGATTGTTCATCTCTAGATAGACGGTAGGCTTTGGAGGCATTTGGAATTTAGTCATCGCATGTTCATTTTATCGGGCTATATCCGACGTGGGTGGCATGTGGGGACATGACACCGTACTACTCCACCACTAATTATCAAACTTAGAGAAAATGTTACAATGTTAGGGTACTGAGACATGGCGTCTGAAGAAGAGACATTGGTGGGCCATCATGGTATATCATTGCAATATATTGTGCATAGGTACTTTTGCGTCACCCCGTTCAGGTGAATGACCTGCTCAAAGGGGACATTCCTGCCGTGTCAGTCTCTCCAACCTTATCTTAGTGTGTGCGTGCTAGTGTGGTTCAGTGGTGGTAGCCCTAAGGAGAGCCAACAATATTGTTTGTTGGTAGAAAAAAAATCTCTCCTTAATTAAACCGATGCAGGCACTTGGAGGCAAAAGTGAATTTTTTTTTAAGCATCAGTACAGACACAAACGCTCATATACACGCGCATACACTCACCTCTATGAACGCACACACGCACACCTTACCCCTATGAGCACCTCCGAGAGACTGAGCCGGCATATCATCTTGAAAATTACGAAGTCACCGTAGGCGCCTCGTCGTCGACGGGAACGTCTCCTCCCACTAAAAGCGTATCGCCGGAAATCCTGAAATAAATTCAGGAATAATGCGAGCATCAAGATTTGAACCCTGGTGGGTTGGGGATACCACTGTCCACCTAACCAACTCAACCACAGGTTGATTCGCAGCAAAAGTGAATTTAAGCAATCTTTCCCTACCAATTATATGTATACCTATACACTATACGGTGTACCAATACCAAGGCATATGGACTCTTGGATCATTTGACTTAAATGACTCATGTTGAATAGATTTATTTCTTAACAAAACGGGTCACCAAGGTGGGTCACATCACTATCTGCTCTCTCCCCGTAGTTGGCGCCAAGAAAAAAACAGTGCAACCATGCTCCTTGCCACATCCTTCTCTCCGGAAGCTACACACAAAAATATGTCGATTCTGTACTCATAAAACAAAGTCAATAGTATAACAAACCATGAATTTAGAAAAAAAGGAAGGAGGACCTTGGAAGTTGGAACAAAACCACACCTTTGATTTCGCGGCTGCGTTGCCTAATGCCAACAATACGCCCATCTCACTGAACACGGATCTTAAACATTACTACCTCTGGTAGGGGCCACATAGATCCAAAACAAAAGATAAAAAACATTAGTCATTGGTTGACCAGAAGTGATCATTGCATCGGACTACGGATCGCCTCTTTTGTACTAACCGCTTTTTTTTTGAAAGATCCAGCATTTGCTGGCTTCATTTGATTTAGAAGAAAGCGAGAGGAGTACAAAGCTCTGATCAATTGATCAGTAAGAGTTTTTAAAGGAAATACAAGAGAGACAGGGGGTAGTGAGATCCCCCCCCTTCCGGCCAAAAAAACTCTCTCTCTATCTCCTGACTATATCCCCGAAAGGGGTCTCTATGCTTTTTGCTCCTGCGAGTCGCCATTGCTCCATTGTTCGCCGCACTGCCGCGAGGATGTCCGTTGGGCTGGCTGTCTTCCTCCTAAATATGCAATTGTTTCTCTCATTCCATATCTCCCAGGTGGCTGCCATTATCATGGTCTTGATGCCCCTTTTGTCTTCTTTGTCATGGTACCAACGGCTTTCGACTTCTTCTTTCTCTCCTGCCACATTCATAATTGCCACCGCCTCCAGTAGTGACCCCAGACGTAACCACACATGAAAGAGGAGCGGACGCTTGCCATGGCACACATGCACAAAAGCAATGCTGGATGACAGCAATCCAAGCAGCCGCACCAACCGTGGTGCCACCCGCAAACAAAAAACAATAGCTTAACATGCAATGAAACATAATGAAGAACAACTCCACTCAAACAAACAAAAGACCAAAATGTAAAAAGAAAAGCACGAATAAGAATAATGGCAGAACCAAATCATACTTGAACAGGATCTGTTCTATAGGCTCGTACCGCTGCAAATCATGCAACGCGGAAAAGCAAAATGGTGAACAAAGATAAAAATAGGAAGGGGAAAACCGGCATCAAGAGAATTTTTTTTGGAAAGTACGTGTGCAACGACAAAAAAAAGCAAAACGAACAATGAAGGGAGCCTCGGTTGCCGGACAGATCGGTAAACATGCCACATTGTTTGTGTCTGAGATTGTGATGGCCGACGTTTTAGAGCTCAGGCTCATAGTCAGATCCCCTTCGTGAAACAAGAGCTCACACGTACACAACACAACAGAGTGCAGCGTCTTGGATATGGGGCTCATAGGGCCCTTCCTGAAAAACTTGAAAAATCAATTTTTACAGTCTCAAAGAAGTCTAAAAAAAATATCTCTTTTTTTGGGAAAAGGAAATCCATTCATATACATAGGATTTTTTTTTTCAGAAAGGGGATGACCCATAGGGATGTTTTCTTACAGGTGTTTAAATTTTCACGATGAGATACCTTAAGATGTGGTGCCACAAATTTGTTTTTTTGTGTGTTTCATCCTATGTACGCGTTCGGAATTTTTTGAAACTTTGAAATTTTCAAAGCAAAGTCCAACACACAACCCAGCTGTCAAACAGGAAAGCATCGAACTAGTACTGTTCAGCTACTTACTTTCTTGTCTTGGTACTGCATTGTAGTCGCTGACACTAGGAAACATCTGCCATTTGCTTCAGCACTGGCGCCGTACAAATTACACCGGCAGCCGATTGACTTATACTAACCGCGTTGGCTCAATGACTCGGTTGTGGGGTGGATAAGTAATTTTAGTGGGTTGATATAAGTAATTTCAGCAGTGGCGTCATGGAAATAAGGACGCTTTCTCCAAATCTTCCTGATGCTCACGTGCACTTGGTTTTGAAAGATAAAGGCATTGGGCAACACCAGATTGCCCAAAGTACAACATAATAAGAACATGGGGAAGCATTCCTTTCACGACCAACATAATTAGAACATCGTCAGAGTCCCTCTTGGAATTTAACTAAGAGTCACTTGCAATAATGCATTCTTTTTTTTTTGGCGGGTTACAATAATGCATTCTCTTCTTTTTTGCGGGTTACAATAATGCATTCTCGGCAAGAAATCACATCCCTGTCATTCATAGTGATTATTAATCAATGTTAAAAAGCAAGATGTTTTAGTGTCAATTAGAGAAGATCAGACTAGATCTATAAACAGTCACATGTAACCGCATATTTTTCAAGAAAAAGGTACAACCTCCGTTCACACATATAAGATGTTTTGGATATTTTAATATCAAAATAGATATGGATTTAAATGAGTGAACAAACACACTAAAATGTGGCTATATACAGCGGATTCAGAAAAAAGTCTGCCTAAGCAATCCAGCACTACTGTCCTCCATTTTGGTCTAAGTAGAAAATATATGTTTCTGCACATTAGTCATTTCGGGTTAGTGATAGGTAAAGCTACTAGTACTGACATAAGTCACTAACGTTTTTTTTCGAGATTGAATGAGCCATCAATATAATTCATTGCAGAGAGTATGCTGCCAATTATACAGAAAATAGTAAATTCAGGTTTTGTCCCAATCCTTTCAGGAACAAGTGAACTTAGTGTAAATCTTTGTTGATGTACCCCCTACAACCAAAGCCTTCAATCAATGTCTATTTACCTGCAAACACAACTGAGGCAACACAAATTTGCTATATTATATATAAAAAAGTAGTATAAACAAAGCATAAAGATAGTGCAACTTGTGCACTTTGCCATCGCCTAGCGCTTATCTCACCAAGGTGCACGCCTACCATGATACAGTACTAGACGTTTTGTTGTCTCCTAGGCTCTAGGCACACTTTATTTCACTGGTATATACATATATCAAGAGAAGTATTTTTGCATCACACGTTGCAAAATTCAACATTGTATGATTTTGTAAGGATAGCATACAATGTATGCATTTATGATCAAATTCCAATGCTTGTTAACCGCATAGGATGCACTTCATTGCAATATTCCTATGTAACACATATATGCCTCTTTTTTCCTAACATGATTTGGTGAATATAACAAATCACACCGTGTTTCTAATTCTGTGTGCCACCCATCAAGCGTGGAGTCTCACCCTTGATTAGCGTCCTAGCTAATTAAGCAGCTTCATTAGGAAAGATCCAACAACAACATAGATCATATTAGAGTTTGAATAGACCGGCTTTTCAGCCAAGTCTTGTCCCCATTCAACAAAGTAGAGAAAAATAGTGTCATTTATTTTTATCTACTTTACAGTAATTAGTGTTATGTCAGTAATAAATCCTTCCAGCTTCACTATCTCACACCACATCTAGGAAATAAAATCAGGTTCTATCAAAGTAAACACTTGATAGTCGTCTATGCACTATAACCGCATAAGCTAACGAGTACGTGATTGTCAACATACCCCCTCTGTTTTTATTTACTTCTCACATTAGTTTTGTCTCCGGTCAAACTTTTAAAACTTTGACCAAGTTTATACCAAAAAATAAATAACACCCACAATATCAAATCAATACCATTACAATCATCATTCAATATATTTTCATACCATATTTCTTCTAGAAAACGGAAAAGCCTTGTGTTTCGATGCACTAATAGCAAGAAGTGTTTGTACAATACAATAAACAGTAAGAAAATATATTAGTTATTTATGACTTGCGAACTAGACAATTATCATCGACATGTACAACAAAGCAAAAGGGGCATAATAATGCAATCTGGCACAAGCGTTGATACCCTCAACCACCTGGAAAAAAATGTGTAGCAAAATACTGTATCGGGAAAGCTAATTGATTATGTTAGGTATTGTATATATTTTTGGCCATAATAGTTAGAAACAATATGTATGTTTTGCTAGTATATTGTTAATTGCTTGTTTTCCATTATGGATAGTTTTCTTACATCGTGTAAAAAAATAGTTTTCTTCCTAGAACCCGTTGATGTGGTATCCACAATGGTCATCTGCCCGGTGGAAATGTAAAATGGCTCGGGTGTTTATTTTGTTTTAATATTATATAGCAGACAAACATGACTGGAACGCAGGGAAATAAATAATGTCACGGTCAAAGGCAAAGCCTAATTTGGCTTTCAGAAATAATGGAGTTCCATGTGAAGTACCATGTACAGGCTGTCAGAAACAATAAATTACTGATGTCGTAAGTAGAACTAGATACCATGTGATGACCACTAGACATGGCCGAAACTTGGAAGGTGAAAGATTGAAGGTACTACAAGAACCTTATTGCTTCTGACAAGAGCAAAAGATACTAAGACCAACTCCACCACACAATCCTAAACGGACACCCATTTTGTTCGAATTTCGTCCGTTTAAGATGTCAGTAGATAACAAAACAGACATACGTGTCTGGTTTCTTTTGGAGGCGTCCAACGCAGCATACTACCCAAAATGTCCGCCCGCGCGTTTGCCCCCGCGGTCGCCCTGCAGCAGCATCAGCTTGCGCCCTCGGCCATGCCGGCGGCCTACAAGACTGCGCCGCTGCGCACGCTTGCCAGCCGCGCTGCACTCGCCTAGGCGACGAAGCTGCGGCACATGCAGCGGCTCGCTAGCTAGCTAACTACTCTGTCCGTAAACTAATATAAAAACATTTAGATAATTTATATTAGTTTACGGAGAAAGTAGTTAGTCATCTAAACACTCTTATACTTCTTCCGGTACTTTTTAGTTCGCATATAAGATTTGACTAAAGTTAAGTCTTGTAAAATTTGATCAACTTTATAGAAAAAAGTGCCAAAATTTACAATCTGAAATCAATATCATTAGATATGTCATGACTTAAACTTTCATATTATATAATTTTAGTATGGCAGATGTTGATATTTTTTTATATAAATACGGTTAAATTTTATGAAATTTGACTTTAGAGAATTCTAATATGCAGAATAAAAAGGACCGGAGAGAGTATTAGTTTATCGAGGGAGTAGTTAGCACGCCTGCCGCAAACTTGCAGTTTGCACGCCGGCCGTGCAGCAGCACGCCCGTCGCGCACTTGCAGCTAGCCCGCGCACATACTCTCTCCCTGTCGCCCGTCTTCACGCCCGCGTGCTCGCGCCCGCTTGCAGCTGTGGCCGCGCACTCACGCCATGCCGCCAGTCGCCGCGACCCCGCCTCGCCCGCTGGCAGCTGCGCCCGCGACGCCGTCGTCCGTATCGTGCTCTGTTCGTTTGGGACGACCGTCGCTCGCTCGCGCCCGCCTCGCCGCCGGCCAGCCTGCCACGCATCGCCCGCGCCTCGACCCGGCCCGCTCGCCGCCTCGCGCCCGCCTCGCCGCCGGACGCGCCGCGCGCGCTCGCCTCGCCCCGCCCAGCCCAGCCCCCGCCTACCGCCGCGCGCGCTCGCAACACTCGCCCGCAGCCGCCGACCCGCCCCGCCTCGACGCCCACCGCCCACCAGCGCTCGCCGGGTGCGGCCTCGCCCTCGCCGGGGCCCTGCCCGCCCCCCGCGCCCTCGCGCCCGGCCGGTGCCGCAAGCACCAGCGGTCGAGCGCGCTCGCCGAGTGCGGCCTCACCGTTGCCGGGCCCCCGCTCGCCCGCCCGTGCCGCTCCGGGCTCACCGCGCTAGCCTGCGCCCGCTGCTCCTGCCTTGCCGGAGCTCGTCGTGGATGCCAGCGGCAGCACGAAGCGGGCAGCCATGGCCGGGGAAAAAGAGAAAAAGGAAGAGAGATGGGATGGATGGACAGATGGGCCCTTTTTATTTGTATGACAGGCGGGACACACTGCACATGCAAGCGGACCGAGGCGGACGGGGAGTGGCTAGAGAGTGTCTGTCTGTGTCCGCTTCGGCCTCAAAATGAGACCAACTTTGGTCCAGAGATGGGGTGAAACGGACACAAAATGGACGAAAAAGTAAAATGAGGTCTACCGCTGGGTCGTCTGATATGTCCGTTTTACCTCAAACGGATGCATCCGGACAAAATGAGGTCGTACGGTGGAGTTGGTCTAATAAGAATTGAAAAGAGAGTTCAGATTTGGGAATTAAAGCCAAAATGGAGTACTACTTCTATAAAAGGGTCACAATGACTAAGGGGTTGTTTGGATAGATGGAATATAGAGAATCCGTTTTATATAAAATAGAAAAACTGTTTAACCGACTAAAACCACGTTTGGCTCTTCTAACTAATCCACGGATATGCAAAACTGGATTCCTATAAACCTGGAATTTCAGGTTTGTAGAAAAACGACTAGTAGTAGTTTTTCTATAAACGCGATTCCTAACTCTCTCTCGCTGATCCTCGTGGAGTCGTGGGCATGTTCATGAGCCGAAGGATTAGAATCTGTAGATGTGCCCGTGACCGACGACAGCCTCGACGAGCTCTCACGGGTGTGCCACACCTCCAGGCCGTCATCCTCTAGTCGCCGGCCGCCGGCCGCCGGCCGCCGCTTCTCCTGCGCCGTCCGTCTTATCGTTGTCGCCGTCAAAGTCAGCTCATTGAGTGCGTACATGTGTCCGCAGCCGGCGGATCAAATCGATCCAGTTTGTTCCCGTCGATAGCTAGCTTCTACATGCACATGTGCGCGGCGTTGTTTTGTGCGTTCTGCAGCCGGCCGATAGAATTGATCCAGCCATCGCTCTGGGCAGCAAGGGTACATCTGTGTGCGTGTTCACGGCCGCAGTTTCGCACGTCCGGCAGCAGGCGGATCGAACTGATCCAGCGCTTGCCTCGGCAGCTAGTTTCTACATAAGCGTGTACATGGCCGTCCGGCGAGATCGATGAGCCAACTCTCCTGTACTTGCGTACCTCGACGAAATGTGACGGGAGAACGAGAAGCTCACCGCAGAATAGGAATAGTACTATCAATCATTATCATACAAGGAACTGACATACACACTTTCCAACCCAAACGTAATCTTATATAAACTCATTCTTAACCGAAAAAAATAGTAAAACTGGTTTTGCTAAAAATCAGCTAAAAACTCGTTTTCTATAAACCAACGCCTAATATTTGGTTTCCAAACAACCCCTAAGAGGTGATACCAATCAAAGAGACCAAAGACCGACAATAGTGAGAAATGTTAAGCAAACTAATAGAAGAGGGTGGTGAAAATGGTTGGGTCACCGCTTATTCCTCTCATTGTAGTCTCTAGATAGATGAGTGCGGATTTTTGGAGGCCGAGCTTCAGTGAGCTCGGTATTTTGAAAAAAATCAAAAAGCGTATTTAAAAATTTCAAAAAAATCTGAAAAAAATATCATGAAAACTTATATGTATTCCGCAAGAACGTGTTAAATTTCGTCGAAAAATGTTGTGATTTGTAGGATGTACAAAAATAACAAATTTCTGACCCAATAACAAAAATAAAAAGCCCATTAAAAATGTGTATTTGTCTTTTTCCTGTAGGCCACATGTAAACGTATAATACTGTGAAATTTTGCATATACATAGTATACATGTGCATGTGTGTTCAAAAAATAAATTTGAAATTTTTCGTGCTCCAGAAAAATAAAAAATGAAAACGAGCTCACTGGAGCTCGGCCTCCGATGGCATTTTCCGCTAGATAGATAGAGTACTAGGCTTTGGAGGCATTTGGAATTTGGTTACGCCGTGTCCGCATCATCTCACTATGTCTGATGTCGATGGCATACGGGGGAAGATACCAAACTGCTCCAGGCCTGGTTTGCCAACTTGGAGAAATAGTTACAATGCTACTACACTCCACATGGTGCCCGAGTCAAGAAACACTAGACGACCATCAAGGTATAACAGTGCAATATACTGCACATATGTACTCTAGGGTACAACATTTCCAGTTGCATGGCCATCTAAAACTGGGAGCCTCTCAGCTCTCCCAGTCTCATCATCCTTTTCTTACAGTGTGCACACTGGTGTGGGTCTAAACTGAAAGCGCTATTCAGTGGAAGATTGGAAACTCGTACAGGTACCGTTGGATCTAAAGTGTGCGGACTGGATCACCATTCTACCTGTACCGTGTTTTTTTTCCAAAAAAACCCACTATGGTTCTTTAGTTGCACAAACCCCCTCCTAATATCTCTCTCTACCAAACAAGCTGAATACAAACAGTATGACCTCGGGACATGGGTTTCCCTCCTGTTCCTCTATACAAACCGTTTGGATATACTCCCTCCGTCTCATAATGTAAGAGCGTTTTTGACACAAGTGCAGTGCCAAAAACCACCGGTGTAAAAAACGCTCTTATATTATGAGACGGAGAGTATGTGATACGCAACATATACTAGAAGAACGCCCGTGCGTTGCAACGGGGCCACATTAACTTTAAGAGTTCAGTATTAATATTCTCATACATATCAATCCTTCTCCTCCTTCCGTCTGCCACCGAGACAGGGACCTAGACTTTGTGCTGCTCTTATTGATTTCAAACCCAGACGAGATGGGGTGGTGGGAGGGGGGACGAAAAAACCCAGACGAAACAAAGGAGAAGGAGAGCCTCATCAGTAGCATCATGGTGGATTTCAAACCTAGCGTTGTGCTCCGCCCAACGAACATGGACGCCGCCGCCGGCGGCCCGGTGGAGCTCGAACCCGAGAGACTCTGCTGCTTGCTGGGAGGGGTCGGGGAGGGTCGGAGCACAGGAGCATTGACGTGAAGACAGAGTAGGCCGGGGAGATTACTGTGCACGCCGCACAGCAACTTGGACCTCGGAGGGCCTTGGCTCTGTCAGGAGGAGGTCCTGAGTTCCTGCCGAGGACAGCCTGACGGGGGAGACGCACGGCCGCTCGCGCTGCCCGCAACGCGACCACGCCCTGCCCTAGGGTTCTGCGACGGCGGCAGCGTCGTCCACAGCCACACCCTTCCTGAGTCCTGCCCTGAACTGGGGTTCCGAGATGGCGGCGGTGGTGGAGGTCTCTGAGGTTGGAGAGGGGCAAGATGTAGGACGGCGGAGGCTGGAGCCTGGAACGATGGCGGCGTTTCGGGATTGCAGGCAGGGGGACGTGCGAGGTGAGTGTTTTTTTCACCGGTTTATGTTGTGTTGCCTGCACGGATATATAGGAGAACAAATAGGTGGATTATAATTCCTTCCATTGTATCAGTGCTGGGAAAGGAAGCGAGGGACAAAAATCAATCGAGGGGCCTTTAAGAGTAGAGATTAGTTAATTGGATTTTTCTTTAAAGTCTGTTATTTGTTTCCTTAAAATTTATTATATGTTTCCTAAATCAAATTCCATCGATGGGATGGATCGATTGATTTGGATAGTCTATTATTTGTTTCCTTCACATCCATTATATGTTTCCTAAAACAAATTGCATTGATGAGATGGATCGTTTGATTTGGATGGATCGATTGATTTGTTTCCTTAAAATTGGATTTTTCTTTGAAGTCTGTTATTTGTTTCCTTAAAATTTATTATATGTTTCCTAAATCAAATTGCATTGATGGGATGGATCGATTGATTTGGATAGTCTATTATTTGTTTCCTTCACATCCATTATATGTTTCCTAAAGCAAATTGCATTGATGAGATGGATCGTTTGATTTGGGTAATTTAGTAAAGTTAGATCTGTGTCTTTTTGTACGGTAGGAAAGTGTTTGTTTAGAAGGAAATAGTGAAAAAAATAAACTGATGGAGTGGTGGGAGAGGGGACGAAAAAACCCAGACGAAAGTGGTAGGAGGATGACGAAAATAAAACGGAGATGGGAGGATGACGAAAAAAAACCAGCGAAAAAAAACCGCGCAGACTATTCACCAAGTCGTCCATTAAGAGTAGAGATCACATGGAAATTCGTGACATAAATAGCCGTCCATGCAGTGGAACTGCATAAGCTAACCAATAGGTGATACCATGAAGCTAACATATTAGGTTCAGTGTCATGCCATGAAAATTGCACGAGAATGGATATATGTGATAGTAGCAAAGTACAAGACAATAAGCAAGAAGCAAACGTAGAACTAGTTATTTATAACCCAATATCCATTGCCATTGATATGTACTCAAAACAAAAGGAGCCCATGGCCATTGATATGTACTCAAAACAAAAGGAGCATAATACTACAATCTGGGCACAAGCATTGATACTCTGAACCATATGAAAGAAGATTAATGGTGAAATGTTTTTATTGGGCAAGCAAATTGGTCATGTATATTTTTGGCAGTAATAGTCAGAAACTGTATGTGTGTCTTGCTCTTAATTGCTTGATGGTTTTCTTTCTGAAAACTGTTGATATGGCGTCCCCAACTACTGCCATCTGCCCGGTGGAATTGCAAAATGTCACGAGGTGTTAATCATGTTTCAAATACTATAGAGTAGAAAAACATGCTGAAATGTAGGGAAATAAAATAAGTGTCACGGTCAAAGGTAAAGCCTAATTCAGCACCAATCAACAAATTAGTGAACGGGAGTATAGGAACAAGTGTCTGGGGAAAACAAGTTCTGTTTCTTTTTAAGAGGCCGGGCTCGCAATGAGAACGGCCAATTGCCCCTCCAGCTGTGGCTGTGTATATGCCACTGTACATGCATATCAGTGGCAGGAGTGAAAGAGACCGGCCACAGGGATCAGTGAGGGAGGCAAGCAGACGCAAGGCTGCGTGACGAAGAAGCGGAAGAAGAGAAGTCACAGAGAATTGCCTTCCATCTGAAGCACCATCTGCTCAGCTGCTTGCACAAATGAAGGCAGAATGAAAATTAGATGTAACATCCATTTGGAAAAATGCTAAATTCTATTATCATAAACATTCTCAGCTATACAATACACCTAAGCTTATTTCAACCAAAGCTCTTTGATAGGAAGTAGGTGTCAATAGAGTAACTACTTTTATCACAGAAAACTAGGGGCGATCGCTCTATGATTCAAATAAAACGCAGTTGTTCGCTTTTACTTGATAAGACGAATATCCTAGCACTTGTTGTACTTCAGGATTAGACTCAGACACTCAGTTGTAAAGAAACCTGGAAGTGCAAGTTATGATGTATCAACCAAACGTAGCCACACAGATCCTTCTGCAGGAGCAGGCAATGTAGCACTTACTGAATCCTCATTTGCATATGTACAAGTCGCCTTTGGTTAAATCTGGTGTATACCCATCATTGTCTCAGATAGATCGTTCCCGCCAATTTATGTTTTCCAGTTTGAGGAATTCTCTTCTCTGAAAAATGTCACCTCGCCAGCTCCTGAGCGCAGCTAGAAATGAAACGAATCCAGCAACTTCCTTGAAAAAACTGGTCTTCGGTCCCTTCCAGTTTAGAGGAACTCTATTCTTGTACAATATTGAACTACTATAGCAGAGTGCCCGCATTCAGCACCCGTGTTCAGGACAGGAAAACCAAGTGTTATTAAATTCCTTATCTGCCTTAGCAAAATGGCACGAGGTGTTTATTCTGTTTTAAATATTACAGAGTAGACAAACATGACTAAAATGCAGCGAAATAAATAGCGTCACAGTCAGAGGTAAAGCATAATCTGTCTTTCAAAAACATTGAAGTACCATGTGAAGTACCGTACAGTCTTTCAGAAACAATGAAGTACTGATGTAGTAAGCAGAACCAGACACCATGTGATGATCACTAAACCTGGTTGAAAGTTGGAAGGCGAAAGAGAGAAGGTACAAGAACCTTATTGCTTTTGAAGAGAGCAAAAGATCCCAGTAATGAGAGTTGAAGAGAGAGTGAGGATTTTTGAATTATGGCCAACATTGAAGTATTACTTCTTCTATAAAAGGGACAGAATGCGAAGAGGGATACAGGTCAAAGAGACCAAAGACCGAGAGCAATGAGAAATGTTCAGCAAACCAATAGAAGGGGGTGGTGAAATGGTTGGGTCACTGCTTGTTCATCTCGCTGTAGTCTCCAGATAGATACTAGGCTTTGGAGGCATTTGGAATTTAGTAATCTCAAGGCCATTTCCTCTGACTATGCTTGACGTTGGTGGAATATGGGAGATGAAAGGCCTGTTCGGAATTCCACCAGCTCCACGAAATTTCAGGAGCCGTGGAGTCAGGAAATAGCTGCTCCGCAGTTTTCAACTGCAACTCCACCAACTCCGGGAGTGGAGTTGTGGGGTGGAGGTTCTCCGAACAGGGCCGAAATCGTACTGCTCCAATTGTGTTTCTATGACTTGGATAATAAGTTACAATTCTACTGCATTTCTGGTACTGCCTGAGCCGAGAAACACTAGCCAACCCTTGTGGTATAGTGTTGCAGTATGTTGTTCATAGGTACTTCAGCGTACATCCCTTCTAAGTGAATGGCTAGCTGAAAGGGGAGCATATGAGCTATTTCGTTCTCCCGGGCGTTTTTCTTACGGTGTGCATGCGGGCGTTGAATGGATTTGTTTCTAGAACAGCATGGGCATACATGCACCGTTTGATTCGGCAATCCAACGGTCCAAGTTGCAGGTATTCGAGGCGGGTCCCATTACTATTCTGCTGTCCAGTGACCAGTCATGTAGTGCATGTTCAAGGGTGTTCAGTCATAGACTAGCTAGGGGCCATTGCCTTCACTAATTTGTGGAGCCACAAAGTTGTCCACCCTACATACATGAAATAGATCCAAGAGGATAGCTGCGCTACAGTTTGATACTTTGTCCAGGACTGCGCCCAGTTTTTTTTTCTTCTCCTTTGGAAAACAAAGCCATGCTCAGTTGAGCATCTTATAATTCTTTGCAGTTAAAATGTACTTCCTCCGTTCCTAAATATAAGTCTTTTTAGAGATTCCACTATGGACTACATATGGAGCAAAATAAGTGAATCTACACTCTAAAGTATGTCTATATACATCCGTATGCAGTCCGTAGTGGAATCTCTAAAAAGACTTATATTTTGGAACGGAGGGAGTACGCAATAGCACCCTACATCGTTTTAAAGATTTTTAAGATCATTGTACACATTAATCTATTTAAAGTCATATTAGATAGCATATGTAACAACTTTGGTGGTATAGATAGTCCTATTTTGAACTAACTGGAGTCGGAAGGGAAACAAAATCAGGTTCTATCAAAGTAAGCATGTGATTGTCGTCTATGCACTGGACCCGCATAAGCTAGCCAATAGGTGATAGCCAACATATTAGGTTCAATGTCATGCCCTGTAAGCAGCAGGATAATAGATATATGTGACAGTAGCAAAATGCAAGACAATGAGCAGTAACCAGACATGATAGTTATGTATGACCTGAGAACTAGATCATTACCATTGATATGTACAGCAAAGCAAAAGGAGCATAGTACTGCAATCTGGGCACAAGCATTGATACCCTGAACCACCAGGAAAAAAATGCAATAAGAAATATTTCTATTGGGCAAGCTAATTGGTTACGTGTATATTTTGGCAATAATAGTTAGAAACAATATGCATGTCTTGCTAGCACCCTGTTAATTGCTTGTTTTTCATGATGGATGATTTTCTTTGCGGAGCCTGTTGATGTGGCATCCACAACTATTGCCATCTGCCTGGTGGAAATGTAAAATGCCACGAGATTTTTATTCTGTTTTAAATAATATAGAGTAGACAGACATGACAGCAATGTAGGGAAAGAAATAATGACACCGTCAAAGATAAAGCCTAATTCCCTTTCAGTGAACGCATAAAAGAAATGGAGTATAGAAACAAGGGTCAGGCGGAAAAAAAAATCTAGTTCTTTACCAGAATCATCACCACCGTTAAGAGGTTGGACTCGCAATGAGAAGCGGCAGCAAGGGGGATGCCAATGCCAATTGCCCTTCCAGCTGTGACTGTGTGTATGGCACCGTACATGCACATTGGTGCCAGGGATAGAGAGACAAAGGTCAGCAGCGAAAGAGAGAAGTGCAGCGGCGGCCACATGCATGGGGGCAAGATGAGTACTTCATCTGTCCAGGTTTATTAGTCCCCTTGTGTTTTGAATCGAATTTTGAACATACATTTAACTAATAAAACATAAGTTATATTTAACAAAATAGTACCATTGGAAACTACTTTCAAATACAAAACCAACAATATAGTATTCTTGACATATCACTTATATTTTGCTAGTCAAATATCTGATCAAACTTTGACCCAAAATAAAATGAGGACTAATAAAACTGGACGGAGGGAATGGACAGAAGGGTTGACCAAAAGAGAAAAAAGGTAAGGGAGGTGAGGGATCAAAGCAGGCAAATAGACGCGTGGCAAAGGTGCAGAAGGAGAAAGGTCACCGAAATTGCCTTCCATCTGATGCACCATCTTCTCAGGTGCTTGCGCAGTTGCACAAGTGAATCAAATGGTCGTTACATAACCCAGGTGATTAGGCGCACCGGAGTGCTTCCTTGGAGTAGTAAATGGCTGCAAGCCTGCAACTGGTTAGCTTCAAAACTTGGAGAATTTATATGGAGAACAATGGCTCGAGGCAGTTTGGAAATTAGATATACCATCCATTGGACAAATGCTACATTTTATTATCATAAACATTCTCAGCTACAGTACAGACCAACTTATTCCAACCAAAGCTCTGAAAGTAGGAAGCAGGCGTCAACAGACTAACTGCTTTATCAGAGAAACTGGGGGAGATCCCTCTTTGATTCAAATAAAACACAACTGTGCGCTTTTAATTCATAAGATGAATATCCTAGCACTTGGTGTACTTTCAGATTAGACTCGGCTGTAAAGAAACCTGGAAGCGCAAGTGATGTATCAACCAAACGTAGCCACACAGATCCTTCTGCAGGAGCAGGTAATGTAGCACTTGCTGGTTCCTCATTTGCATTGAAACATATGTACAAGTCACCTTTGGTTAACTCTGGTGTATTAACATCATTTTCTGCGATTATATGCATGCAAAGAAACTTGCTAGTAGGATCCTCCCATCGTGGTTCAGATAGATTGTTCCCATGCCAACTTATGTTTTCCAGTTTGAGGAATTCTCTTCTCTGAAAAATGTCCCCTCGCCGACTCCTGAGTGCAGCTAGAAATGAAATGAATCCAGTAACTTCCTTAACAAAACTGGTCTTCAAGGCCTTCCAGTTTAGAGGAACTCTATCCTTGTATGATGTCGAACCAGCAGAGGAGTGCCCGCATTCATCTCCCATGTTCAGGATTGGAATACCAAGTGAAACAAAGAGAATAAATATGAAATTCCTTATCTGCCTTAGCCTCTTCTGAAGAACTACACTGTCCTCCGACGGTCCTTCTTCACCACAATTCCAGCTCGACTCAGAAGCAAGATCCCCATTGCTGAAACTCACCAAATCAACAAGAGTAAGCCCTGAATTCCTGGATACATAATTGAAAGAAAATGCCGGGCCTCTGTTGGAAAATAGGTCCCCGCTACCACACAAACGCGTAGCAAGATCACTAATAAGAGCTTCTCCCTTCAAAAAATTGCGCACATCAATGGAGAACCTTGTGTTCATCTCAGCCCATCTTTTCCAGTGAGGGAATGGAAACTGCACGTTAGATATGCCGAGTGGAGACCAAGGATCTGCAATGATCTTTGTCTTGGAAAGAACCGGGTCGAAAGCAATAGATTCAATAAGGGGCGGTCGAGAAAGATATTCACCACGTGGACCCCTGACCAGGAAAGGGGCATTGATCAAGCAAAACCCATCAACATGGAAATCAATCACCCAATGGCGGAGGCTGTCCAAAATCAGATTCTGAGTCACTGGAGAATTGCAATTCAGTATACCCGATTTGCATCCAGCAATCTCATCAGCAATGTAATACGAGGAATTGTCAATGCCACTGATCGATATCATCTGACCATCTGCTTCTCCTTCAGCAGTATGTGTAAAAACAACCTCCAAGAGGACCTCTATTCCATTTCTGTGCATTGCCTTGACCATATCCTTCATAGCCGTGATAGCTGAAGCACTGGAGCCTTCACCGCCATACGAGTCCATTGGTGAAAAGAAATGGTACGGGAAGTAAGGGCCCTTCACCTGATCGAATTGGAACACTGGTTCCAGCAAAACGGCATTGACACCGAGACTCCTAAAGTGCTCTATCTTTGCAGTCACCCCGGAGAAAGTACCGGCAACATTGTCCGGCAGCCCGCTCGACTTGTCCTTGGTGAACAAGGCCACATTTGCCCGGTACACCACCAGCTTCTCCAATGGCAAGCATGGGCGCTTGTCCCTGCCCCAATTGTAGCTCGGTGGAATCGCCAACGATCCTAGGCAACTCATAGACGGCGCAGTGACCCCCTTCACATGAAGGGGATTGGCAGCAACCAGGTCACCGATCACCTTGGCATACGGATCCAACAATGGGTGGCCCATGCCGAACAGCCCGCACCGGAAGCCGTAGCTGCCGTACCCCTCCACGCTCTCCAGCGAGACGTGCCAGACGTGGCCCGTCCGGTTGACGTAGGGGTCGAGCTCGATCTCAAGAGCGGGCTTACCGCCGCCGCCGCCGCCACGGCCGTAGAGGCAGAGCACGACGCCCTTGGCGCTCCTGCTGCAGAGGGCGAAGTTGGCGGCCCCGCCCTCCGAGAGGGACAGGCCGAGCGGCGCGGGGCTGCCCGGCCCGACGCCTACCGGCACGCAGAAGGGCGTGCTGCGGTGGGTCCGTATCTCGGCGCCCTCGCCGTCCGTGAGCAGGAACGAGAGGCTGAACGGCGCGGGGGCCGCGCGGAAGGAGAGCTCGGCCGCGGGGCAGGCGCCGTCCAGCGGGACGGCCTCGGCGGAGCCCGCGGGGCGGAGCACCAGCCCGCCCCCCCGCCGGGGCGCGCCCGGGAGGGGCGGGACCTCGACACCGACCGTGTACCCGCCGCCCTCCCCCGCGGCGACGGCCACGTCCACGACGCCGTCGTCGTCGGTGCGGAAGCGGTAGCACGAGCGCCCGGCGCGGGGGGTCTGGGCGGCGCGCGGGGCCGGGCGACGGGGTGGCAGGATGCCGCGCGTGGAGACGGGCGGCGCGAGGAGGGAGGCCATGGGGGCCTGCGCGGCGCGATCAGCCGTCGGGGAATTGCGTCGAGCAGTGGGCGGGCATGGGGGACTGTGCGGGTTTACTTGTGACTGTGAGCGAGTGAGGGCAGGGCAGCACGAGGGTTGTGGGGTGGAGTGGGGGCTGGAGGAGGAGGAGGCGGCGGCACGGGATCGGGACGGACGGCTCGCATCGGACCGCCGTTGATTGCTTTTTTGCTGGTTGGATTGGAAAAGCGACATGCGTGCTTTTGTTATCTTGCGTACGTGCGGTGCACCGTGCACCACCGCGCCGGTGATGCCAGCCACTGCTGCTGTCTGGTGAACAGTTCATTGCGTGCGAGCAAGAGGCCCGCGTGTCGACTCAGCGAGTGCACGATGGGTTTGTGCACGCCATCGTATGAAAAAGGTTGGTATAGGTTAAAAAAATCAAAAGACTTCCGATATTTGTTAGATTTATTACTAGGAGGTTTTGACACGATCATATTACTTCAGTTTTGCTATTACTTTTGTGTAATTTCTCCGCAACTTCTACCTCAGGTGAATTAGATCCTAGGTCCGCCCCTGCTTGAGAAACAAGTGGATAGAACTCTCTCCTCCCCCGCTCCCCCTCCCCGCTTCCGTGCTGGCGGCCACTCCGACCCCGGCGTGCACCTCCCTCGCGCCGGCAACCACTCCCCCCCTCCCCCCGCGACCCTTTTGCCTCGATCATGGCCTTTGACCCCTCCAGCCTGGGTTCGATCTCCTCCAGGTTGCAGCCAGTGGTGTCCGGCCTTGGTCTCTCCGAATCGTTGGGCTCTGTTGGTTCCTTCGCGGGCGCGCATCCTTCTGCCGGCGTGGAGGCCCCGGATCCGGCTGCGGGCACGGCCGCGGCGGTGCCTTGGAGAAGGCCAGGCCCCTCGCGCAAGGCGCTCTGGCGTCGCCGAAAGTGGGAGCTCCGGCAGAGGCAGCTTGCAGCGGAGGAGCGGCCTAGGTTTTGCTCGCCTTCGTCTTCACAGGAGAGGGGAGAAATCCCGTCGGATTTGTTTGGGCTCTGCTTCAAGTGCTTTAGGGAAGGGCATCGCATGGAAGACCGCACCTTTAAGCCACTATGCTTCCGTTGTGGGCATGAAGGGCACATCCCATCGGAGTGTTCGCGTCCCAGGAGCCCACGGTCGGAGGAGGAGTTCCGACGTGACGCCATGGCCAACATGGCGCGGCCTGACCAGCAGCTGCCGCCAGTAGGACTAGCGCGCAGGCTGTCGCCGGTGACTCGGCAGGTCTCCCCCCAGGGGCGTGTTGGGGAACGCAGTAATTTCAAAAAATTTCCTACGCACACGCAAGATCATGGTGATGCACAACAACGAGAGGGAAGAGTGTTGTCTACGTACCAACGCAGACCGACTGCGGAAGCGATCACACAACGTAGAGGAAGTAGTCGTACGTCTTCTTCCCGATCCGACCGATCCAAGCACCGTTACTCCGGCACCTTCGAGTTCTTAGCACACGTTCAGCTCGATGACGATCCCCGGGCTCCGATCCAGCAAAGCTTCGGGGAGGAGTTCCGTCAGCACGACGGCGTGGTGACGATCTTGATGTACTACCGACGCAGGGCTTCGCCTAAGCACTACAACGGTACGATCGAGGTGGAATTTGGTGGCAGGGGGCACCGCACACGGCTAAGGAACGATCTCAAGGATCAAGTTGTGTGTCTTGGGGTGCCCCCTGCCCCCGTATATAAAGGTTGGAGGAGGGGGGCCGGCCGGCCAAGGGAGGGGAGGCGCAGGGGAGTCCTACTCCCACCGGGAGTAGGACTCCTCCCCCAATCCTAATCCAATTAGGACTCCCGGGGGGGAAAAGAGAGAGAAGGGGGGCCGGCCCCTTATCCTATTCCTAATAGGACTTGGGGAAGGGGGGCGCCGGCCAGCTTGGGCCTTTTCCCTTTTTCTCTTTTTTCCACTAAGGCCCAATAGGCCCATTAGTCTCCCGTGGGGTTCCGGTAACCCTCCCGGTATTCCGGCAAAATCCCGATTTCACCCGGGACACTTCCGATGTCCAAACATAGGCTTCCAATATATCAATCTTTACGTCTCGACCATTTCGAGACTCCTCGTCATGTCCGTGATCTCATCTGGGACTCCGAACAACCTTCGGTACATCAAAATGCATAAACTCATAATAACTGTCATCGTAACGTTAAGCGTGCGGACCCTACGGTTCGAGAACAATGTAGACATGACCGAGACACGTCTCCGGTCAATAACCAATAGCGGGACCTGGATGCCCATATTGGCTCCTACATATTCTACGAAGATCTTTATCGGTCAGACCGCATAACAACATACGTTGTTCCCTTTGTCATCGGTATGTTACTTGCCCGAGATTCGATCGTCGGTATCCAATACCTAGTTCAATCTCGTTACCGGCAAGTCTCTTTACTCGTTCCGTAATACATCATCTCACAACTAACTTATTAGTTGCAGTGCTTGCAAGGCTTATGTGATGTGCATTACCGAGAGGGCCCAGAGATACCTCTCCGACAATCGGAGTGACAAACCCTAATCTCGAAATACGCCAACCCAACATCTACCATTGGAGACACCTGTAGTACTCCTTTATAATCACCCAGTTATGTTGTGACGTTTGGTAGTACCCAAAGTGTTCCTCCGGTAAACGGGAGTTGCATAATCTCATAGTTATAGGAACATGTATAAGTCATGAAGAAAGCAATAGCAACATACTAAACGATCGGGTGCTAAGCTAATGGAATGGGTCATGTCAATCAGATCATTCTACTAATGATGTGACCTCGTTAATCAAATAACAACTCCTTGTTCATGGTTAGGAAACATAACCATCTTTGATTAACGAGCTAGTCAAGTAGAGGCATACTAGTGACACTCTGTTGGTCTATGTATTCACACATGTATTATGTTTCCGGTTAATACAATTCTAGCATGAATAATAAACATTTATCATGATATAAGGAAATAAATAATAACTTTATTATTGCCTCTAGGGCATATTTCCTTCAGTCTCCCACTTGCACTAGAGTCAATAATCTAGATTACACAGTAATGATTCTAACACCCATGGAGCCTTGGTGCTGATCATGTTTTGCTCGTGGAAGAGGCTTAGTCAACGGGTCTGCAACATTCAGATCCGTATGTATCTTGCAAATCTCTATGTCTCCCACCTGGACTAGATCCCGGATGGAGTTGAAGCGTCTCTTGATGTGTTTGGTTCTTTTGTGAAATCTGGATTCCTTTGCCAAGGCAATTGCACCAGTATTGTCACAGAAGATTTTCATTGGACCCGATGCACTAGGTATGACACCTAGATCGGATATGAACTCCTTCATCCAGACTCCTTCGTTCGCTGCTTCAGAAGCAGCTATGTACTCCGCTTCACATGTAGATCCCGCTACGACGCTTTGTTTAGAACTGCACCAACTGGCAGCTCCACCGTTTAAAGTAAACACGTATCCGGTTTGCGATTTAGAATCGTCCGGATCAGTGTCAAAGCTTGCATCAACGTAACCTCTTACGGTGAGCTCTTTGTCACCTCCATATACGAGAAACATATCCTTAGTCCTTTTCAGGTATTTCAGGATGTTCTTGACCGCTGTCCAGTGATCCATTCCAGGATTACTTTGGTACCTCCCTGCTAAACTTATAGCAAGGCACACATCAGGTCTGGTACACAGCATTGCATACATGATAGAGCCTATGGCTGAAGCATAGGGAACATCTTTCATTTTCTCTCTATCTTCTGCAGTGGTCGGGCATTGAGTCTTACTCAATTTCATACCTTGTAACACAGGCAAGAACCCTTTCTTTGCTTGATCCATTTTGAATTTCTTCAAAATCTTGTCCAGGTATGTGCTTTGTGAAAGTCCAATTAAGCGTCTTGATCTATCTCTATAGATCTTTATGCCTAATATGTAAGCAGCTTCCCCGAGGTCTTTCATCGAAAAACTTTTATTCAAGTATCCCTTTATGCTATCCAGAAATTCTATATCATTTCCAATTAGCAATATGTCATCCACATATAATATCAGAAATGCTACAGAGCTCCCACTCACTTTCTTGTAAATACAGGCTTCTCCAAAAGTCTGTATAAAGCCAAATGCTTTGATCACACTATCAAAGCGTTTATTCCAACTCCGAGATGCTTGCACCAGTCCATAAATGGATCGCTGGAGTTTGCATACTTTGTTAGCTCCTTTTGGATCGACAAAACCTTCTGGTTGTACCATATACAACTCTTCTTCCAGAAATCCATTCAGGAATGCTGTTTTGACATCCATCTGCCATATTTCATAATCATAAAATGCGGCAATTGCTAACATAATTCTGACGGACTTAAGCATCGCTACGGGTGAGAAAGTCTCATCGTAGTCAACCCCTTGAACTTGTCGAAAACCTTTTGCGACAAGTCGAGCTTTATAGACAGTAACATTACCGTCAGCGTCAGTCTTTTTCTTGAAGATCCATTTATTCTCAATTGCTTGCCGATCATCGGGCAAGTCAACCAAAGTCCATACTTTGTTCTCATACATGGATCCCATCTCAGATTTCATGGCCTCAAGCCACTTTGCGGAATCTGGGCTCACCATCGCTTCTTCATAGTTCGTAGGTTCATCATGATCTAGCATCATGACTTCCAGAACTGGATTACCGTACCACTCTGGTGCGGATCTCACTCTGGTTGATCTACGTGGTTCAGTAGTATCTTGATCTGAAGCTTCATGATCATCATCATTAGCTTCCTCACTGATTGGCATAGGTGTCGCAGAAACAGTTTTCTGTGATGTACTATTTTCCAATAAGGGAGCAGGTACAGTTACCTCATCAAGTTCTACTTTCCTCCCACTCACTTCTTTCGAGAGAAACTCCTTCTCTAGAAATAATCCATTCTTAGCAACGAATGTCTTGCCTTCGGATCTGTGATAGAAGGTATACCCAACAGTTTCCTTTGGGTATCCTATGAAGACACATTTCTCCGCTTTGGGTTCGAGCTTATCAGGTTGAAGCTTTTTCACATAAGCATCGCAGCCCCAAACTTTAAGAAACGACAACTTTGGTTTCTTGCCAAACCATAGTTCATAAGGCGTCGTCTCAACGGATTTTGATGGTGCCCTATTTAACGTGAATGCGGCCGTCTCTAAAGCATAACCCCAAAACGATAGCGGTAAATCAGTAAGAGACATCATGGATCGTACCATATCTAGTAAAGTGCGATTACGACGTTCGGACACACCATTACGCTATGGTGTTCCGGGTGGCGTGAGTTGCGAAACTATTCCACAATTTTTCAAATGTATACCAAACTCGTAACTCAAATATTCTCCTCCACGATCAGATCGTAGAAACTTTATTTTCTTGTTACGATGATTTTCAACTTCACTCTGAAATTCTTTGAACCTTTCAAATGTTTCAGACTTATGTTTCATTAAGTAGATATACCCATATCTGCTTAAATCATCTGTGAAGGTGAGAAAATAACGATATCCGCCACGAGCCTCAATATTCATCGGACCACATACATCGGTATGTATGATTTCCAACAAATCTGTTGCTCTCTCCATAGTACCGGAGAATGGTGTTTTAGTCATCTTGCCTATGAGGCACGGTTCGCAAGTACCAAGTGATTCATAATCAAGTGGTTCCAAAAGCCCATCAGTATGGAGTTTCTTCATGCGCTTTACACCGATATGACCTAAACGGCAGTGCCACAAATAAGTTGCACTATCATTATCAACTTTGCATCTTTTGGCTTCTACATTATGTGTGTTACTATCTTCGAGATTCAACAAGAATAGACCACTCTTCAAAGGTGCATGACCATAAAAGATATTATTCATATAAATAGAACAACCATTTTTCTCTGATTTAAATGAATAACCGTCTCGCATTAAACAAGATCCAGATATAATGTTCATGCTTAACGCTGGCACCAAATAACAATTATTTAGGTCTAATATTAATCCCGAAGGTAGATGTAGAGGTAGCGTGCCGACCGCGATCACATCGACTTTGGAACCGTTTCCCACGCGCATCGTCACCTCGTCCTTTGCTAGTGTCCGCTTATTCCGTAGTCCCTGTTTCGAGTTGCAAATATTAGCAACAGAACCAGTATCAAATACCCAGGTGCTACTGCGAGCTCTAGTAAGGTACACATCAATAACATGTATATCACATATACCTTTGCTCACTTTGCCATCCTTCTTATCCGCCAAATACTTGGGGCAGTTCCGCTTCCAGTGACCAGTCTGCTTGCAGTAGAAGCACTCAGTTTCAGGCTTAGGTCCAGACTTGGGTTTCTTCTCCTGAGCAGCAACTTGCTTGCTGTTCTTCTTGAAGTTTCCCTTCTTCTTCCCTTTGCCCTTTTTCTTGAAACTAGTGGTTTTGCTAACCATCAACACTTGATGTTCCTTCTTGATTTCTACCTCCGCAGCTTTCAGCATTGCGAAGAGCTCGGGAATAGTCTTGTTCATCCCTTGCATATTATAGTTCATCACGAAGCTCTTGTAGCTTGGTGGTAGTGATTGGAGAATTCTGTCAATGACGCAATCATCTGGAAGATTAACTCCCATCTGAATCAAGTGATTATTATACCCAGACATTTTGAGTATATGCTCACTGACAGAACTGTTCTCCTCCATCTTACAGCTATAGAACTTATTGGAGACTTCATATCTCTCAATTCGGGCATTTGCTTGAAATATTAACTTCAACTCCTGGAACATCTCATATGCTCCATGACGTTCAAAACGTCGTTGAAGTCCCGATTCTAAGCCGTAAAGCATGGCACACTGAACTATCGAGTAGTCATCAGCTTTGCTCTGCCAGACGTTCATAACATCTGGCGTTGCTCTAGCAGCAGGCCTGTCACCCAGCGGTGCTTCCAGGACGTAATTCTTCTGTGCAGCAATGAGGATAATCCTCAGGTTACGGACCCAGTCCGTGTAATTGCTACCATCATCTTTCAACTTTGCTTTCTCAAGGAACGCATTAAAATTCAACGGAACAATAGCACGAGCCATCTATCTACAAGCAACATAAACAAGCAAGATACTATCAGGTACTAAGTTCATGATAAGTTTAAGTTCAGTTAATCAAATTACTTAGGAACTCCCACTTAGATAGACATCCCTCTAATCCTCTAAGTGATCACGTGATCCAAATCAACTAAACCATAACCAATCATCACGTGAGATGGAGTAGTTTTCAATGGTGAACATCGTCATGTTGATCATATCTACTATATGATTCACGCTCGACCTTTCGGTCTCTGTGTTCCGAGGCCATATCTGCATATGCTAGGCTCGTCAAGTATAACCTGAGTATTCTGCGTGTGCAAAACTGGCTTGCACCCGTTGTAGATGGACGTAGAGCTTATCACACCCGATCATCACGTGGTGTCTGGGCACGACGAACTTTGGCAACGGTGCATACTCAGGAAGAACACTTCTTGATAATTTAGTGAGAGATCATCTTATAATGCTACCGTCAATCAAAGCAAGATAAGATGCATAAAAGGATAAACATCACATGCAATCAATATAAGTGATATGATATGGCCATCATCATCTTGTGCTTGTGATCTCCATCTCCGAAGCACCGTCATGATCACCATCGTCACCGGCGCGACACCTTGATCTCCATCGTAGCATCGTTGTCGTCTCGCCAATCTTATGCTTCCACGACTATTACTACCGTTTAGTAATCTAGTAAAGCATTACATCGCGATTGCATTGCATACAATAAAGCGATAACCATATGGCTCCTGCCAGTTGCCGATAACTTAGTTACAAAACATGATCATCTCATACAATAAAATCAGCATCATGCCTTGACCATATCACATCACAACATACCCTGCAAAAACAAGTTAGACGTCCTCTACTTTGTTGTTGCAAGTTTTACGTGGCTGCTACGGGCTTAAGTAAGAACTCATCTCACCTACGCATCAAAACCACAACGATAGTTCGTCAAATAGACTCCGTTTTAACCTTCTCAAGGACCGGGCGTAGTCACACTTGGTTCAACTAAAGTTGGAGAGACAGTCTTCCGCAAGCCATCTATGTGCAAAGCACGTCGAGGGAACCGGTCTCGCGTAAGAGTACGCGTAAGGTTGGTCCGGATCGTCTCAACCAACAATACCGCCGAACCAAAGTATGACATGCTGGTAGGCAGTATGACTTGTATCGCCCACAACTCACTTTTGTTCTACTCGTGCATATAACATCAAACCATAAAACCTAGGCTCGGATGCCACTGTTGGGGAACGCAGTAATTTCAAAAAATTTCCTACGCACACGCAAGATCATGGTGATGCACAGCAACGAGAGGGGAGAGTGTTGTCTACGTACCAACGCAGACCGACTGCGGAAGCGATCACACAACGTAGAGGAAGTAGTCGTACGTCTTCTTCCCGATCCGACCGATCCAAGCACCGTTACTCCGGCACCTCCGAGTTCTTAGCACACGTTCAGCTCGATGACGATCCCCGGGCTCCGATCCAGCAAAGCTTCGGGGAGGAGTTCCGTCAGCACGACGGCGTGGTGACGATCTTGATGTACTACCGACGCAGGGCTTCGCCTAAGCACTACAACGGTACGATCGAGGTGGAATTTGGTGGCAGGGGGCACCGCACACGGCTAAGGAACGATCTCAAGGATCAAGTTGTGTGTCTTGGGGTGCCCCCTGCCCCCGTATATAAAGGTTGGAGGAGGGGGGCCGGCCGGCCAAGGGAGGGGAGGCGCAGGGGAGTCCTACTCCCACCGGGAGTAGGACTCCTCCCCCCAATCCTAATCCAATTAGGACTCCCGGGGGGGAAAAGAGAGAGAAGGGGGGCCGGCCCCTTATCCTATTCCTAATAGGACTTGGGGAAGGGGGGCGCCGGCCAGCTTGGGCCTTTTCCCTTTTTCTCTTTTTTCCACTAAGGCCCAATAGGCCCATTAGTCTCCCGTGGGGTTCCGGTAACCCTCCCGGTATTCCGGTAAAATCCCGATTTCACCCGGAACACTTCCGATGTCCAAACATAGGCTTCCAATATATCAATCTTTACGTCTCGACCATTTCGAGACTCCTCGTCATGTCCGTGATCTCATCTGGGACTCCGAACAACCTTCGGTACATCAAAATGCATAAACTCATAATAACTGTCATCGTAACGTTAAGCGTGCGGACCCTACGGTTCGAGAACAATGTAGACATGACCGAGACACGTCTCCGGTCAATAACCAATAGCGGGACCTGGATGCCCATATTGGCTCCTACATATTCTACGAAGATCTTTATCGGTCAGACCGCATAACAACATACGTTGTTCCCTTTGTCATCGGTATGTTACTTGCCCGAGATTCGATCGTCGGTATCCAATACCTAGTTCAATCTCGTTACCGGCAAGTCTCTTTACTCGTTCCGTAATACATCATCTCACAACTAACTTATTAGTTGCAGTGCTTGCAAGGCTTATGTGATGTGCATTACCGAGAGGGCCTAGAGATACCTCTCCGACAATCGGAGTGACAAACCCTAATCTCGAAATACGCCAACCCAACATCTACCATTGGAGACACCTGTAGTACTCCTTTATAATCACCCAGTTATGTTGTGACGTTTGGTAGTACCCAAAGTGTTCCTCCGGTAAACGGGAGTTGCATAATCTCATAGTTATAGGAACATGTATAAGTCATGAAGAAAGCAATAGCAACATACTAAACGATCGGGTGCTAAGCTAATGGAATGGGTCATGTCAATCAGATCATTCTACTAATGATGTGACCTCGTTAATCAAATAACAACTCCTTGTTCATGGTTAGGAAACATAACCATCTTTGATTAACGAGCTAGTCAAGTAGAGGCATACTAGTGACACTCTGTTGGTCTATGTATTCACACATGTATTATGTTTCCGGTTAATACAATTCTAGCATGAATAATAAACATTTATCATGATATAAGGAAATAAATAATAACTTTATTATTGCCTCTAGGGCATATTTCCTTCAGTCTCCCACTTGCACTAGAGTCAATAATCTAGATTACACAGTAATGATTCTAACACCCATGGAGCCTTGGTGCTGATCATGTTTTGCTCGTGGAAGAGGCTTAGTCAACGGGTCTGCAACATTCAGATCCGTATGTATCTTGCAAATCTCTATGTCTCCCACCTGGACTAGATCCCGGATGGAGTTGAAGCGTCTCTTGATGTGTTTGGTTCTTTTGTGAAATCTGGATTCCTTTGCCAAGGCAATTGCACCAGTATTGTCACAGAAGATTTTCATTGGACCCGATGCACTAGGTATGACACCTAGATCGGATATGAACTCCTTCATCCAGACTCCTTCGTTCGTTGCTTCAGAAGCAGCTATGTACTCCGCTTCACATGTAGATCCCGCTACGACGCTTTGTTTAGAACTGCACCAACTGGCAGCTCCACCGTTTAAAGTAAACACGTATCCGGTTTGCGATTTAGAATCGTCCGGATCAGTGTCAAAGCTTGCATCAACGTAACCTCTTACGGTGAGCTCTTTGTCACCTCCATATACGAGAAACATATCCTTAGTCCTTTTCAGGTATTTCAGGATGTTCTTGACCGCTGTCCAGTGATCCATTCCAGGATTACTTTGGTACCTCCCTGCTAAACTTATAGCAAGGCACACATCAGGTCTGGTACACAGCATTGCATACATGATAGAGCCTATGGCTGAAGCATAGGGAACATCTTTCATTTTCTCTCTATCTTCTGCAGTGGTCGGGCATTGAGTCTTACTCAATTTCATACCTTGTAACACAGGCAAGAACCCTTTCTTTGCTTGATCCATTTTGAATTTCTTCAAAATCTTGTCCAGGTATGTGCTTTGTGAAAGTCCAATTAAGCGTCTTGATCTATCTCTATAGATCTTTATGCCTAATATGTAAGCAGCTTCCCCGAGGTCTTTCATCGAAAAACTTTTATTCAAGTATCCCTTTATGCTATCCAGAAATTCTATATCATTTCCAATTAGCAATATGTCATCCACATATAATATCAGAAATGCTACAGAGCTCCCACTCACTTTCTTGTAAATACAGGCTTCTCCAAAAGTCTGTATAAAGCCAAATGCTTTGATCACACTATCAAAGCGTTTATTCCAACTCCGAGATGCTTGCACCAGTCCATAAATGGATCGCTGGAGTTTGCATACTTTGTTAGCTCCTTTTGGATCGACAAAACCTTCTGGTTGTACCATATACAACTCTTCTTCCAGAAATCCATTCAGGAATGCAGTTTTGACATCCATCTGCCATATTTCATAATCATAAAATGCGGCAATTGCTAACATAATTCTGACGGACTTAAGCATCGCTACGGGTGAGAAAGTCTCATCGTAGTCAACCCCTTGAACTTGTCGAAAACCTTTTGCGACAAGTCGAGCTTTATAGACAGTAACATTACCGTCAGCGTCAGTCTTTTTCTTGAAGATCCATTTATTCTCAATTGCTTGCCGATCATCGGGCAAGTCAACCAAAGTCCATACTTTGTTCTCATACATGGATCCCATCTCAGATTTCATGGCCTTAAGCCACTTTGCGGAATCTGGGCTCACCATCGCTTCTTCATAGTTCGTAGGTTCATCATGATCTAGCATCATGACTTCCAGAACTGGATTACCGTACCACTCTGGTGCGGATCTCACTCTGGTTGATCTACGTGGTTCAGTAGTATCTTGATCTGAAGCTTCATGATCATCATCATTAGCTTCCTCACTGATTGGCATAGGTGTCGCAGAAACAGTTTTCTGTGATGTACTATTTTCCAATAAGGGAGCAGGTACAGTTACCTCGTCAAGTTCTACTTTCCTCCCACTCACTTCTTTCGAGAGAAACTCCTTCTCTAGAAATGATCCATTCTTAGCAACGAATGTCTTGCCTTCGGATCTGTGATAGAAGGTATACCCAACAGTTTCCTTTGGGTATCCTATGAAGACACATTTCTCCGCTTTGGGTTCGAGCTTATCAGGTTGAAGCTTTTTCACATAAGCATCGCAGCCCCAAACTTTAAGAAACGACAACTTTGGTTTCTTGCCAAACCATAGTTCATAAGGCGTCGTCTCAACGGATTTTGATGGTGCCCTATTTAACGTGAATGTGGCCGTCTCTAAAGCATAACCCCAAAACGATAGCGGTAAATCAGTAAGAGACATCATGGATCGCACCATATCTAGTAAAGTGCGATTACGACGTTCGGACACACCATTACGCTATGGTGTTCCGGGTGGCGTGAGTTGCGAAACTATTCCACAATTTTTCAAATGTATACCAAACTCGTAACTCAAATATTCTCCTCCACGATCAGATCGTAGAAACTTTATTTTCTTGTTACGATGATTTTCAACTTCACTCTGAAATTCTTTGAACCTTTCAAATGTTTCAGACTTATGTTTCATTAAGTAGATATACCCATATCTGCTTAAATCATCTGTGAAGGTGAGAAAATAACGATATCCGCCACGAGCCTCAATATTCATCGGACCACATACATCGGTATGTATGATTTCCAACAAATCTGTTGCTCTCTCCATAGCACCGGAGAATGGTGTTTTAGTCATCTTGCCTATGAGGCACGGTTCGCAAGTACCAAGTGATTCATAATCAAGTGGTTCCAAAAGCCCATCAGTATGGAGTTTCTTCATGCGCTTTACACCGATATGACCTAAACGGCAGTGCCACAAATAAGTTGCACTATCATTATCAACTTTGCATCTTTTGGCTTCTACATTATGTGTGTTACTATCTTCGAGATTCAACAAGAATAGACCACTCTTCAAAGGTGCATGACCATAAAAGATATTATTCATATAAATAGAACAACCATTTTTCTCTGATTTAAATGAATAACCGTCTCGCATTAAACAAGATCCAGATATAATGTTCATGCTTAACGCTGGCACCAAATAACAATTATTTAGGTCTAATATTAATCCCGAAGGTAGATGTAGAGGTAGCGTGCCGACCGCGATCACATCGACTTTGGAACCGTTTCCCACGCGCATCGTCACCTCGTCCTTTGCTAGTGTCCGCTTATTCCGTAGTCCCTGTTTCGAGTTGCAAATATTAGCAACAGAACCAGTATCAAATACCCAGGTGCTACTGCGAGCTCTAGTAAGGTACACATCAATAACATGTATATCACATATACCTTTGCTCACTTTGCCATCCTTCTTATCCGCCAAATACTTGGGGCAGTTCCGCTTCCAGTGACCAGTCTGCTTGCAGTAGAAGCACTCAGTTTCAGGCTTAGGTCCAGACTTGGGTTTCTTCTCCTGAGCAGCAACTTGCTTGCTGTTCTTCTTGAAGTTTCCCTTCTTCTTCCCTTTGCCCTTTTTCTTGAAACTAGTGGTTTTGCTAACCATCAACACTTGATGTTCCTTCTTGATTTCTACCTCCGCAGCTTTCAGCATTGCGAAGAGCTCGGGAATAGTCTTGTTCATCCCTTGCATATTATAGTTCATCACGAAGCTCTTGTAGCTTGGTGGTAGTGATTGGAGAATTCTGTCAATGACGCAATCATCTGGAAGATTAACTCCCATCTGAATCAAGTGATTATTATACCCAGACATTTTGAGTATATGCTCACTGACAGAACTGTTCTCCTCCATCTTACAGCTATAGAACTTATTGGAGACTTCATATCTCTCAATTCGGGCATTTGCTTGAAATATTAACTTCAACTCCTGGAACATCTCATATGCTCCATGACGTTCAAAACGTCGTTGAAGTCCCGATTCTAAGCCGTAAAGCATGGCACACTGAACTATCGAGTAGTCATCAGCTTTGCTCTGCCAGACGTTCATAACATCTGGCGTTGCTCCAGCAGCAGGCCTGTCACCCAGCGGTGCTTCCAGGACGTAATTCTTTTGTGCAGCAATGAGGATAATCCTCAGGTTACGGACCCAGTCCGTGTAATTGCTACCATCATCTTTCAACTTTGCTTTCTCAAGGAACGCATTAAAATTCAACGGAACAATAGCACGAGCCATCTATCTACAAGCAACATAAACAAGCAAGATACTATCAGGTACTAAGTTCATGATAAGTTTAAGTTCAGTTAATCAAATTACTTAGGAACTCCCACTTAGATAGACATCCCTCTAATCCTCTAAGTGATCACGTGATCCAAATCAACTAAACCATAACCGATCATCACGTGAGATGGAGTAGTTTTCAATGGTGAACATCGTCATGTTGATCATATCTACTATATGATTCACGCTCGACCTTTCGGTCTCTGTGTTCCGAGGCCATATCTGCATATGCTAGGCTCGTCAAGTATAACCTGAGTATTCTGCGTGTGCAAAACTGGCTTGCACCCGTTGTAGATGGACGTAGAGCTTATCACACCCGATCATCACGTGGTGTCTGGGCACGACGAACTTTGGCAACGGTGCATACTCAGGGAGAACACTTCTTGATAATTTAGTGAGAGATCATCTTATAATGCTACTGTCAATCAAAGCAAGATAAGATGCATAAAAGGATAAACATCACATGCAATCAATATAAGTGATATGATATGGCCGTCATCATCTTGTGCTTGTGATCTCCATCTCCGAAGCACCGTCATGATCACCATCGTCACCGACGCGACACCTTGATCTCCATCGTAGTAACGAGAGGGGAGAGTGTTGTCTACGTACCAACGCAGACCGACTGCGGAAGCGATCACACAACGTAGAGGAAGTAGTCGTACGTCTTCTTCCCGATCCGACCGATCCAAGCACCGTTACTCCGGCACCTCTGAGTTCTTAGCACATGTTCAGCTCGATGACGATCCCCGGGCTCCGATCCAGCAAAGCTTCGGGGAGGAGTTCCGTCAGCACGACGGCGTGGTGACGATCTTGATGTACTACCGACGCAGGGCTTCGCCTAAGCACTACAACGGTACGATCGAGGTGGAATTTGGTGGCAGGGGCCACCGCACACGGCTAAGGAACGATCTCAAGGATCAAGTTGTGTGTCTTGGGGTGCCCCCTGCCCCCGTATATAAAGGTTGGAGGAGGGGGGCCGGCCGGCCAAGGGAGGGGAGGCGCAGGGGAGTCCTACTCCCACCGGGAGTAGGACTCCTCCCCCCAATCCTAATCCAATTAGGACTCCCGGGGGGGGGGGGGGGGGGAAGAGAGAGAAGGGGGGCCGGCCCCTTATCCTATTCCTAATAGGACTTGGGGAAGGGGGGCGCCGGCCAGCTTGGGCCTTTTCCCTTTTTCTCTTTTTTCCACTAAGGCCCAATAGGCCCATTAGTCTCCCGTGGGGTTCCGGTAACCCTCCCGGTATTCCGGTAAAATCCCAATTTCACCCGGAACACTTCCGATGTCCAAACATAGGCTTCCAATATATCAATCTTTACGTCTCGACCATTTCGAGACTCCTCGTCATGTCCGTGATCTTATCTGGGACTCCGAACAACCTTCGGTACATCAAAATGCATAAACTCATAATAACTGTCATCGTAACGTTAAGCGTGCGGACCCTACGGTTCGAGAACAATGTAGACATGACCGAGACACGTCTCCGGTCAATAACCAATAGCGGGACCTAGATGCCCATATTGGCTCCTACATATTCTACGAAGATCTTTATCGGTCAGACCGCATAACAACATACGTTGTTCCCTTTGTCATCGGTATGTTACTTGCCCGAGATTCGATCGTCGGTATCCAATACCTAGTTCAATCTCGTTACCGGCAAGTCTCTTTACTCGTTCCGTAATACATCATCTCACAACTAACTTATTAGTTGCAGTGCTTGCAAGGCTTATGTGATGTGCATTACCGAGAGGGCCCAGAGATACCTCTCCGACAATCGGAGTGACAAACCCTAATCTCGAAATACGCCAACCCAACATCTACCATTGGAGACACCTGTAGTACTCCTTTATAATCACCCAGTTACGTTGTGACGTTTGGTAGTACCCAAAGTGTTCCTCCGGTAAACGGGAGTTGCATAATCTCATAGTTATAGGAACATGTATAAGTCATGAAGAAAGCAATAGCAACATACTAAACGATCGGGTGCTAAGCTAATGGAATGGGTCATGTCAATCAGATCATTCTACTAATGATGTGACCTCATTAATCAAATAACAACTCCTTGTTCATGGTTAGGAAACATAACCATCTTTGATTAACGTGCTAGTCAGGTAGAGGCATACTAGTGACACTCTGTTGGTCTATGTATTCACACATGTATTATGTTTCCGGTTAATACAATTCTAGCATGAATAATAAACATTTATCATGATATAAGGAAATAAATAATAACTTTATTATTGCCTCTAGGGCATATTTCCTTCAGGGCGGCCCTCGTCAGTCGCGGTTGACACCGTACCTGCGGGGTCTTGGCTGGCGCTGCCGGCAGCGGCCGCGGCAGCGGCAGCCACAGACGTTTGTGTCATTTCGCGGACTCGGGAGATGGATGACATGGAGCGACGCCTCAGGATGGCGGTGGTTGCTTACATCGGCGGCTCCCGGCCGGCGGTGTCGTGTGTGGAGGCGGCCAAAGCCATCGCGGCGCAATTGGATATCCCCAGACACAAGTTTCCAGTGCACAAGTTCTTCCCGAAAGATTTCCTTGTGGTCTTCGCGACACCGGAGTTCAAAAACAAGGCACTGACGGCTGACTCGGTTGACACGGCTTCTTCAAGATGTTCTTCAGGCCATGGCTGCGGCAAGCTCAAGCGGTGACCAAGGTGATGCGTTCTCAAGTGGATCTGATGATCGAGCGCGCCCGGTCCCACATCTGGACCAGGGACACGGCTTTAGAGCTTCTGGGATCTGGCTGCCTGGTGGATAGCTTGGCATTGGAGACAACCAGCTGAGAGGATCTCTCCATGTTCAAGCTCCGGGCGTGGTGCGTTGACCCGGTGGCGTGGAGGTTGTGGGTGCCGGAGCCTGAGGTGGAGGACAACCCTGCGGCTCACCGGCCTACTTCCCGTCAGCTGCTGGAATACAAGACGCTCATCCATATTGGTCGAGTCAGGGAGCACGCCGGTCCAGAGGGCTGGCTTCGGCCGCCTAGCTCGGATGGTAGCGGTCAGAGCGGCCTGCCAGAGGATTCTGGCAGCTTCTCTGGCAGCGGAGAGTGGCGGGTGCTTCCATGGACGCGGGGTGTTCGAGATGTTTGCGGTGGCGCGCCGGCGGGAGGTGCTGTGGGTGGCTCATGGCATGCTCTCCTAGGGCGTGTGGGGCCCTCAGACTGGCGCATCCGGTCAATGGTCGAGACAGGTGTCGGAGTTGTGCTGCCGCCGCGGCTGGGGTGGGAAGCATCGCCGGTGGCAAGGCATGTCACTCTGGTGTCGGCGAGCTCTGTAGTTGCGGCGACGGTAGAGGAGCCTGCCCGCCAGAAGGGGCCGCTGGCCATAGAGGATCCGGGGCAGGGCCCGGTGTTGGCCGCGGGCGGCGATCCAATGGCGCAATCAGCCATAGATGATACTGGGGCTACTACCTTGGGTCAGGAGTTGGTGGTGGCAGAGGCCCCACGTACGCTATCCCCTGATCCGAATCAGCCTTTGCCCCTCCAGCTGGTGTGCCGGAAAAGGAGGCTGATGCAGCTCTAGAAGCCTCTACGAATCCCAAGGACGATGCAACTGGGCAACAGGCGGTGACCAATGGGGCTGATCAGGAACAGGTAGTTAGGATTGCAGCGCAGACCAGTCAAACCCATGACCCGGAGCGTGGGCCAATCAGTGTGGCGCGGGACACGGAGCCGATGGGAAACTTGACCCAAAATCAGGACACGGCACCTGGGTGGGACCCGGTGGAGGAACTTTCGACACCCACCATGAGTACTCATGCAGAGGTGGGGGCAGGTGCCCCGAATGAGACGAGTGCTACGCTGCAGTTCGAGGCGGGCGGGGAGACGGTGACATGCATCGAGGAGCAATGCCTAGTGGATAGCGCGGGCTGCATGGATATGGACGTGCCCATGCACACTACCAATGATCTACTTCTGCCACCCAAAGAGCAAATTGCGGTAGCCAACATCAAGGCTTTTCGCATGGGTTTACTGAAAAAAATTAGCCCCGCCATTGCTGAAGGAGATTGAAGCAGTACGAGGGAAGAGCTCGGGGCCTGATTTCACACCTTGCCGTAACACGCGTTCCACGGCAGTGAGCGCGCCAAGGAAATCTAAAACGACGACGACAGAAATGGTTCTTCTCAAAGCTCTTGGCATCTCGCCTGAGGGTTTGGCAGTTATTGACGAGGCCCTAGGACAGCTGCGGCAGATGTTTTACTCCCCGATCCAGGAGCCGCTGAAAGCACAAGTGCTCCCTAGGTGATTTTGGTAATTAATGTCAACATATCTCTTGTTGGACTAATACTTTTATCTAGTATATTTCAGAAAGTTCAAAAAAGGTGTGGCATGAACAAGAGGATGTGGAACCCCTTCAAGAAGCTAAGGACAAGGATTGGCAAAAGCTCAAGACTCTTCACCTTTTCATTTTAGTGATCCAAGATCACATTGAGTCCATAGGAAAGCCAATACTATTAAAAGGGGATGAGGTGTTGCTTAATGGCTTGCTTGCTCAAAGTGCTTAGTGATATGCTCCAAAGCCCTTAACCACTTTCTCATATCCACATATGCCCCAAACCAAAAGTCAAACTTGGCCCCACCGATTTGATCTATCCGGCGCCACCGAGTTCTTTTGACATAGCCATATCCAGAAACCCTAATCAGTTCGGTTCCACCGGTGGGATCTCGGTCTCACCAAGATGGGCTTGCAAACTCTCTATTGCCTATTGCAATTATTTCGTTCTCACCGAGATATGCAATCGGTCCCATCGAATTTGCTTGACCAACTCTCTGTTTTGCTTATTACCAAAATCGGTCTCACTGAGTTTGTGTAATTAGTCAAACCGAGATGAGGTTTTACCCTAACACTAGCACATCGGTCCCACCGAGTTGATCATATTGGTCCCACTGAAAATCCTAACGTTCACATTTCGAACCATATCGGTCTGACTGAGTTTCTCGATTCGGTCCCACCGAGTTTGGTGAATTGTGTGTAACGACTAGATTTTGTGTGGAGGCTCCATTTGAGGAGAGAGCCATCAGAACGTGCCTACACTTCCACCATTCATTTTCTGAGAGAGAACCACCTACTCATGTGTTGAGATCAAGATATTCCAATCCAACCACAAGAATCTTGATCTCTAGCCTTCCCCAAGTTGCTTTCCACTCAAATCAACTTTCCACCAAATCCAAATCTGTGAGAGAGTTGAGTGTTGGGGAGACTATCATTTGAAGCACAAGAGCAAGGGGTTCATCATCAACACACCATCTATTACCTTTTAGAGAGTGGTGTCTCCTAGATTGGTTAGGTGTCACTTGGGAGTCTCCGTCAAGATTGTGGAGTTGAACCAAGGAGTTTGTAAGGGCAAGGAGATCGCCTACTTCATGAAGATCTTCCCAAGTGAGGCAAGTCCTTCGTGGGCGACGACCATGGTGGTATAGACAAGGTTGCTTCTTTGTGGACCCTTTATGGGTGGAGCCCTCTATGGACTCGCGCAACCGTTACCCTTCATGGGTTGAAGTCTCCATCAACGTGGATGTACGATAGCACCACCTACCGGAACCACGCGAAAATCTCCGTGTCTCCAATTGCGTTTGCACACTCCAATCCCATCACTTTACTTTCTTGCAACTTGCATGCTTTACTTTCCGCTGCTCATATACTCTTACCATGCTTGCTTGAAATGTATTGTGAATGTTTAAACTTGTGCTAAAACTCCACCTTAACTTAAAGAAATTAAAAACTGCTGCTTTTCTTTGTTGAGGGTCTAATCACTCCCCCCTCTAGACACCTCTTCTCGATCCTACAATTGGTATCAGAGCATTGGTCTCCATTGCTTTGGTTTAATCATCATTGGAGGAAGATGAATGAGTCTATGTTGGGGAGTCTTAAACGTAGAGTGCCTATACTTGATGGAGAGTTCTTTCGTGAGTGGAAAATGAGATACTTGAGATTTTCAATGAACATCACTTGAACAAGTACATTACTAGCCCTTGTGCACCCCTTGTTGATCATTTGCATCCTACCCTTGATGAGTCTATTGACATGATTCGCAACCTTATAACTTTCAATCTTATTACTAGAGGTTTGCCTAGAAATTTGTTTAGGTGCTTGCCTGCTCTTGATTGTGCCTACACTATATGGAGATTTCTTGAGGAACGATTCCCAAACTATTCCTTGCAATAGATGAGATTCTCCATAAGTCTATTGCTTTGAGTAAGATGAATTCCAATGATCCTAAGTTTGGTGATTGTTTATTTGAGCTTAGCAACCTCATGCGTGCCAAAGGAGATGTTGGAATTATTAGCAATATCATCTCCGAAGCTATTAGAATTCATAAAGATGAACATTGTGATGATCATTTATCTAATGAATCACTCTCTCTAGGAATTGATCAATCACAAGATGATGTTGAACATGGATACTATGATGAGGATGATGATAGTGACTTTAATCTCGATGAGTCTATGAGACATTTTGGTCTTATGGTTAATCTTCGTGGCTACATGGCTGGAGGAAACGAATGGGTTCTTGATAGTGGATGTACTGATCACATGACCGGAGACAAGTATATGTTTCGTGAGCTTGCTGAAAACAATGGCCCTCGAAAGTATGTCACTTTTGTTGACAACTCAAAGGGTAAGGTGGTTGGCCTTGGTAAGGTGGCCATCTCACATGATAGCTCCATACAAAATGTTATGCTCGTTGAATCCCTTGGCTATAATTTACTTCCTGTATCTAGACTTGCTGACTTTGGCTTCAATGTCCTATTTACTAAAGTAGATTTCCAAGTGTTTCAAAGAGATAATCATAATTGGTCTTTACCGGTATACGTAGAGGTGATCTATACATTGTTGATTTCACTAAAAAGGCTCAACCTAGAACTTGCTTAATTGCTAAATCCTCTAAAGGTTGGTTGTGGCATAGAAGGTTAGGTCATGTGGGCATGCGAAATCTTGACAAGCTTATATTGGACAAGGATAGATTGTGTAGTGCTTGTCAAGCAGGAAAACAAGTTGGAGGAAGTCACCCCGTGAAGAACATCATGACCACGAGAAGACCGCTCGAGCTACTTCATATGGATCTCTTTGGTCCCAACGCCTATAAAAGTCTCGGTGGAAACTCATTTGATCTAGTCATAGTCGATGATTTTTCAAGATTTACGTGGGTGTTCTTTCTTGATGATAAATCGTAGGTCCAAAAGATTTTCAAGAACTTCGCTAGGAAGGCCCAAAATCAATTTGAAGTGAAGATCAAGAAGGTTCGCAGCGACAAAGGAACGGAGTTCAACAACGCAAATGTGGATACCTTTCTTGATGAAGAAGGGATTTCACACGAGTTCTCGGCTACGTACACACCTCAACAAAATGGAGTTGTTGAGAGGAAGAACCAGACTCTTATTGAGATGGCGAGAATGATGCTTGATGAGTACAAGACACCAAAACACTTTTGGGCGGAAGCAGTAGAGACAGCTTGTCATGCAACAAATCACTTATATCTTCACAAGCTACTCGTCAAGACGGCATACGAGCTTCTGACCGGTAACAAACCCCAAGTTGGATACTTTCAAGTATTCGGCTCAAAGTGTTACATTCTGGATAAGCATCGTCGTTCTAAATTTGCTCCTAAATCTCATGAGGGTTTCCTACTCGGTTATGGCTTAAACCCTCACACCTACCGTGTCTACAACAATTTCACCCGAAAGGTTGAAGAGACAGTAGATGTGAAGTTTGATGAATCTAACGGCTCGCAAGTAGAGCAATTGCCAATTGATGTAGGAGACAAATATCCTCAGGAAGCAATTCAAGACTTGTCTATTGGCAAGATTCGTCCAACGGAGGTCACTACAAAAAAAGACACATCCGTGACATTTTGGGCCGAATGAATTTTTTTATGTCATACATATGACACTTCTATGACGATAATTGTGACAAAACCCGATATCATCATAGATGTGGTGGGCTCCTACTTCTATGACAAAAAATCATGACAGAAAATGGGCTTTTCGTCCTGGGCGAGCCGGAGACGCAGCTGCATGACATTCTTTAGGTCGTCCATGACAGAAAAAACCGTGGTAGAAGCGAGGGGGAGGAAAATTTCGGGGAGTTCCCGGTTATGATGGGAGGTCGTGGGCCGAGCGATGCGCGTTTCTCTCGTACACGTATGCGTGTGTGTGCGAGGCATTGGCTCTAACTGAACCCGAGCGAGGCGTTGGGCTCTAACTGAACCCGAGCGACCGATCGATGGCTGTTAACTGAACCCGATCGAGCAATTCCTTCGCTAGTGCTGCTAACTGAAGCCGATCGATGCTGCCTCTGGGATGAACAGTGAGCATTGCCGGGGAGGGGGGGGGGTTGGATGAACAGTGAGCGGTGGCGTTGCCTCTGGATGAACAGGACCCCGTGGTGTGGAGGGCTGGATGAAGAGTAGACGGTGGAGGGGTGCCCGTGGAGGGGTGGTTGAACAGGACCCCATGGTGTGGAGGGCTGGATGAACAGTAGACGGTGGAGGGGTGCCCGTGGAGGGGTGGTTGAACAGTAGCCGGTGGAGTAGCACGCGGTGGAGGCTGGAGGAGGTCGATGGTAGCCCGTGGAGGCTGGAGGAGGTCAAGGGTGGAGATGAACAGTATCCCGTGGAGTCCCATTTTGCGGTACGCCACACCCCTCCCGATGAACAGGACCCCCATTTCGACCGTAGGAGGTTCATTTTGCGGTACGCCACACCCCTCCCGATCAACAGGACCCCCGTTTCGACCGTAGGAGGTCCGTTTCGTCTGTTTTGCGGTACACCACACCCCTTCCGATCAACAGGACCCCCGTTTCGACCGTAGGAGGTCCGTTTCCTCTGTTTTGCGGTACGCCACACCCCTCCTGATCAACAGGACCCCGTTCCGAACGTAGGAGGTCCGTTTCCTCCGTTTTGCGGTACGCCAGGCCTCGTTTCCATTGCATGTTCCGTCCAAGCCCTCCCGATGAACACGACCACGCATTCCGTTCCGACCCAGCCGGTTGGCTCCCACGCGTTCCGTTGCCTCCCGATGAACATGACGCATTCCGTTGCCTCCCCATGAACACGACGCATTCCGTTGCCTCCCCATGAACACGAAGCATTCCTTTGCCTCCCCATGAACATGACGACGACGCTGTTTCTCCGTTCCAACCCAGCCATGTACACGAGCCCTGGCTGTACGTATGCGCGAGTAGGCGTTCGAGACCCCGCCCGTATGTACACATATGTGGCCGTATTTTCTTTCTTGCACCCTGGCCGCTGTATGTACGTGTACACGCAACATGTGCGCCTCTACTACGACACGTACGCGCCTCTACTACGACACGTGCACGCCTCTACATCCACCAGTATATATGTACGTACACGTTCGCGACCAGAATGATAACGCTACATATGCTTCGACCAGGTGGGTCTCGACTGTCAGGCACTTCCTTGCGTGCGAAGATGTAGCTGGTGGGTCCCAGCAGTCAGGGGGGCGAATTGTTTTTTTTGCTCGGACGCACTTCCTTGCGTGCAAAGATGTAGCTGGTGGGTCCCAGCAGTTAGGGGGGCAAATTGTTTTTTATCCCGGACGCACTTCCTTGCGTGCGAAGATGTAGCTGGTGGGTCCTAGCAGTCAAGGGGAAACTTTTTTTCGTGAAATACGGTGGCCCGTCCGGTGGGTCCCCGCTGTCAGGTGGAGTAGTCATTATTTTGCGCGTAATAAGGAGGCACTTCCTTGCTGCGACCGTGGACCCAGCTGTCAGCCTCTCCACGTACAGTCCACGTCCGATGGAAGTCGTTCCTTGACCACATTGACCATGCCGCGTCGAGAGCACCACAACGGTGGACGACGGCGAGGACTAGGAAGGGGACGACTCGGAGCCGGGGAAGACACAGCAGTGGATGCCCACGCGAAGAGGAGTATGAGGGTTCACTGGTTCGGCTGCGGTGTGAGGCTGCTGTCGCCGCAGAATAACAGGGGGTGTGGGTGAGTAGAGGGATGGCCTGGCCAGCGGTGGAAGTAGTAGGGGGCGGTGAGGCCTCCGCGGCATCATAGCCGGCCACGGGAGGCAGGAGCACGCGGCACGATCGACGCTGGTTTGGGCGGCTGGAGCAAGAAGACCAGAGGTTGAAGAAGCACTACGACCGTTGGATGAACATTGTATAGTAACAGGAGCTATAATCGTTCATATTGACTAAGTTGACAAAGCCCTCCGTCCCCGTCAACTTGGTAGGCCCACAAGTCAGCCTCCCACTATGCTGGGTTCCAGCTGGCAAGGGCAATATTCATTTTTTGTGTGTAATAAGGAGGCACTTCCTTGCGTGCGAAGATAGCTGGTGGGTCCGACATGTCAGCGGGAGGCACGTTATTTTCACGAAATACAGAGGCCCTTCCGGTGGGTCCTAGTGTCAGGTGGAGGAATCATTATTTTGTGCATAATAAGGAGGCATTTCCTTATGTGCGGCCGTGGACCTAGATGTTAGCCTCTCCACGCATATTCTACTTCCGATGGTGTCGTTCGTTGACCACGTTGACCACGCCGTGCCGAGCGCATCCAATGTGGTGGACGATGGAGAGGCCCCGGACAGCAACGAGCAGGAGATGGGAAGACGCGGGAGTAGAGTCACAGACGGAGAGGTGTACGAGGGTTAACTGGTTCTAGTGCGGTGTGGTCCGGCAGTCGGTGGAGAAGAACATGAGGTGTGGAGGGGTGGAGGGATGGCCTGGCCAACTGTGGAGTAGCGCTTCATAGCGAAGCGTGCTAAGCAGAGCTGCTAGCAGCAGGAGGCGGGAGGTGGTCCCGGCGGCGCTGGAGGAAGAAAACAAGAGATTGAAGATGGATGCCGGTCGTTGGATGTAAATCCAATGACTAACATGTCAGTATCATTTGTTGACTAAATTGACAACGAATTGCGTTGGCTTCGACCTATTGGCCCACATTTCAGCCTCCAAAAATGTGGCACGTATTCAACCCATTTTTTCAGAATTTATAGTCTTTTTTTGCACGGTAGAATTTACAGTCAATTTGATCCTTTTTTTTGAATTACACCCATTAGCTGGGCTGGGTGAACAAATAATGTAGCGTCCATGCGGCTCATTTATTTTATTTCCTAAAAAATTACAGGCCATTTGCACTTTCTCGAAATAAACGATTTTGCTGGGCTGATTCTAATTATAATGTTGGGTTGGGCCAGCAATGTTATCAAAAAATAAAAAGGGGCTGAACATTTTTTTATAAATATATTTAAATAATAAGTGATATTATTACATTCGTCCTTAAATCTTACCAAGCTTCTGTACACAATCACTAGGATTTTCGTGCCAAAACAATCCAGGATTTTATTTGTTAAGAAATTATTTTTATAAGTTAATAAGATGTGGGATATTGTTTTCTTACATATGTAAGTATCTGTTAAATATATGATGACAATAAAAATAATATATAATAACATATAAATAATTTAAATATATATAATATAGTTAGAAGGGAAACATAAGTTGGACCTGGTGTCCCTATTCTTATATAGAAAAATAGAACATACCTCTGCGTTTTTTTTTCAAAAAAATACATAAATTGAGCTGCCAAAAATAAAACCTCGGATGGAAGGTCCATAGGCCGGTCGATACATGACGACCCTAAGAAAATACAAACAGGCCTATGGACCTCCCATCCGAGGTCGTGGGCTGCGCTTGTTAAAAATGAGAGCCTAGACGGGGCAGCCCAAAACCACGTCCAACACTTGCCAAAACTTTGTCCCTTGTTTTCTCTGTGTTTCGCACACTCGACATTGTGTGGGCATTTTGACTGTGCATCATATGAAGATGTGCTATGCATGAATGTTGATCAGCATGATGTTAACTGGCTGTTAGTTGCATTTTCGACCATGAATAAAACTTCCAACATGATGTTAACCCTGTTTAAAAAGGCCATGTTAATATAAATGATCTGCCTTTGAAAGTTGTAGTTTCTTATCTGAAACTGAACTTGCAGTTTCTTATCTGAAACTGAAACTTGCAGTTTCTTCTCTGAGAATCACATTGTCTGCACTTTTATACTCCTATGGAACTACATTTTTTTAAGTGCTAAAAATAGATCTCTAGAATTCATAAAATACTTCATATGCTCAATACTTCAAATCTGAAATTCAAAAGATATTCATATCTGAAAGTACTCTCAAAATACACAACACAAAACACAATTCACAACCTGCAAATACTGACAACCCTAAGCTCCTCCTGACAATTCACAACCTGCCCGACTATTAGGCTGGGGGGCAACCCCCTCCTATTCCTCAGCGGCAGACAGCCGCCCCGTAAGACGATGTGAACGACGAGGGAGACGATGGCGGGGAAGCGTCATCGGGCCAACTACTTTTCTCCTCTTGCAATTGGGTTCGGTCGACGAAGACTCCACCGGCTCGCTCTGGCAGGACACCCTCACAAACGGCACCCTGTAGATGCTTGATCCTTCAATCTCTGGTGGATGCTCCATTTGGGATCGATACTCCCACCAGCGCTCCCCCACGATCGGATTCGGTGAATCTTTTTGCTCCATGGCCCAGAGGAGCAGCTCTATGTACTCCGGCGCGACTCCCTCCGGGAGTATTGCCGCCTTTTCGCTCTATTGCAGATATTTGGCCATGGATGTCGCCGTCGCTGCTAGTTGGTCCTTGTTGTCAAACCAAGACTGTATCTCCAACATCCTAGCTAGCTTCACAGGGTCGCCGTCTGCGATCCTCACGTATCGGTTGTACTCCTCCATCGATCTACTTCTCCACAGCACCTTCACTCACCGGCGGTGGTTTTTGAATGGAAGAGGAGAGGAGCAGCGCTGGTTTTGGATTAGAACGGGAGAGGAGCGACGCTGGTTTTGGACTGGAACAGGAGAGGAGGGGCGGTGGTTTTGAAATGGAAGAGGAGAGGAGCAGCGCTGCATTTAGATTGGAACATGAGAGGAGCGGCGGTGGTTTAAGAGGAGAAGAGCGGAAGAGCGGCGCTGGTCTTGAAAGTATTTTTTTTGTTGTTTTGTGTATTTTGGGTCAAAGTTTGACCACGTACTGTATTTGACAAGCAAAATGTGAATGCATGTCACCAAAAATTGTATCGTTTGGTTCGTATCTGAATGTACTTTCAAATTATATTATTTTTGCAACATATAACATATATTTTATGTGCGAAAATCATGGTCAATTATGACCCAGAATAAAAGGGAGACTAGTTAATGTGGGGTCGCTTTCTTAATTGAAGGGTAAATTGATTTTGATTTTGATCAAGTCACAGCGCGCCGGCCCTCTCGTCCAATCCTAAATTGCTGCCGCACACTCCTCTCCCTCTTCTCCATTGCAAAACCACCTTCTCTCCTCTCCATCATCTCCATTCCAAAACCACTGTCCCGCCTCTCCCTCTTCTGATCCTCTCCATTGCAAAACCACCTCGCACTCTGCATATATGCCGGTTCCATACGTACATTTGTGCAGTTCCACCAAAATGCAACTGAATAACCCTGTTTGCACAGATAATGAAAAATCATGATTACATTATAGTGGCACTAGTTGATGAAACACACAAAATAAATAGAAGAAAATATTGCGATAGTATCATAGTATGCCATGCTGCGAGGGCGAGATGGGCCCTGCGACGCCTCCACTAGTAGAAAAAGGGTCAAATGTGAAGCACATTAGTGCCGGTTTGAATTTGAGTCGGCACTAATGTGTCCATTAGTGCCGGTTCCAACGGTTAGGCGGGCGGACATCATTAGTACCAGTTCGTGGCGAGTGGTGGCAGGATGTTGTTAGTCTGGGGCCCCTCCAGCACCTTTAGTACCAGGTCGTATCACGAACTGGTACTAAAGGTCGTCATACATACACCCTTCGTCCACCCGAGCTCGCTCTGTTCTTCCCCTTTCCCCTCTCCTCTCTGTTCTTTCCCTCTTCCTCTCAAGCTCATCACACATTTTGCCCAAAATTTGTCAAGATTTGAAGGCCCCCATCCATTCAAATGATCACAAAGGTTAGCAACTTTTTCCTTTCATCTCTCATTGGTAGATTAGCTCGTGCTATGCTTTATATAGTGATTGATTTTTGAGTCTAGTAATTTGGGAGGAATTATACATATGTGCTAGTATTTGATTTATATGCAATCTGAGGTAAAAAATAATACTTAGTTTGCATATGTAGGTGTGGTTTACTTAGTGCCTTCTAAATCTCCGTTGTAACCACCATCGATCGCCCACAACGTCCTGTCGCCGGCACCACCTTGTGGTGAGCCTCTTGTTCATGAATGTTTTATATAAAAAATTGATGTTTGTGTGATCTGGATATATAGTTGCTCGTATAATTATCTTACCCATACGTTGTTCGTTATACATAGTGCCATGGTTTTGATATCCGTCCCCGTCGGCCCTCGTCCGGGTTATGATTCGGATGTGGTATATTCTCTTTTAAAACTATTTGTTGCATTTTGTGTTTATGACAAATTATGCCCATCAAGTTGACATAGATATTTGTATGTAGGAGGTAGTTGAACCGGAAATTCCAACCAACCCTATTGTCGAGAGGTTAAATTTAGTTGAAAGAGAAAACGGGGATTTGAAGGAAAAATTGAAAAGAATTGAGGGGGAGAAGATGGAATTGGAGTTGCATGTTGCCGATGTCGTCGATGATCACAAGATTAAGATGGAGAAAATGCGCTTGAAGATTAGGAAGATTAGAAAAATATGCCATTCATAGTGAGGCTTGGTATCATTATGATGTTGGATCAATTGTTACCTTAGTTGCGATCTTGATTGCATTTGTTGTTGCATTTAAATTCTTTAGCTAGAGAGTTATTTGTTTGTTGCATTTAAGTGTTGTATGAACTTTATGTATTGTATTAATTTGGTGTTTTCGGTGCTGTGTATTGAAGATGAGCCGGCAATGGATGTACGATGACCGATGCTCTCCCGAGTTCATTAATGGCGTGCATACTTTTCTGCTTGCGGCCGAGGCAAACAAGCGGGCGTATGGTTTTATGCCTTGTCCATGTGCTGGCTGTAAGAATGGTCACAATTACTCTATGTCAAGAACCATTCACGTCCACCTGTTTGAGTCCGGTTTCATGCCCCAGTATAATGTTTGGACCAAGGACGGAGAAAGAGGGGTTATGATGGAAGACAATGGAGAAGAAGAGGACGACGACAGCTATCCTGGCCATGGGTTCCCTGAATACGATGATACAACAATGAGGGAAGAAGCTGAGCCGGTAATGCTGGAAGAAGCTGAGCCGGCAATGCGGGAAGAAGCTGAAGAAGAGGCATCAGATGAGCCCGTTGATGATCTAGGTCGGGCCATTGCCGATGCAAAGAGAAACTACGCAAGTGATTTGGAGAAGAAAAAGTTGCAGCGCATGTTAGAGGATCGCAAAAAAATTTTGTACCCGAATTGCATAGGTGACAAGAAAAAGCTAGGCACCACACTGGAATTGCTGCAATGGAAGGCAGAGAATGGTGTATCTGACAAGGGATTTGGAAAGTTGCTGGTAACGATAAAGAATATGCTTCCAAAGGACAACGAATTGCCCGAGAGTACGTACGAAGCAAAGAAGGTTGTCTGCCCTCTAGGGTTAGAGGTGCAGAAGATACATGCATGCCCTAATGATTGCATCCTCTACCGCGGTGAGTATGAGGATTTGAACGCTTGCCCGGTATGCGGTGCACTGCGCTATAAGATCAGCCGCGATGACCCTGGTGATGTCGAGGGTGAGCGTCCCTGGAAGAAGATTCCTGCCAAGGTGATGTGGTATGCTCCTATAATACCACGGTTGAAACGTTTGTTCCAAAACAAAGAGCATGCCAAGGCGGTGCGATGGCACAGAGAAGACCGTAAGAAAGACGGAAAGTTGAGAGTACCCGCTGACGGGTCGCAGTGGAGAAAAATCGAGAGAAAGTACGGGAAGGAGTTTGCAGATGACGCAAGGAACGTATGGTTTGGTCTAAGCGCAGATGGCATTAATCCTTTTGGGGAGCAGAGCAGCAACCATAGCACCTGGCCTGTGACTCTATGTTTGTATAACCTTCCTCCTTGGTTGTGCATGAAGCGGAAGTTCATTATGATGCCAGTGCTCATCCAAGGCCCTAAGCAACCCGGCAACGATATTGATGTGTACCTAAGGCCATTAGTTGAAGAACTCTTATGGCTGTGGAATGGAACAGGTGTACGTGCGTGGGATGAGCACATGGGGGAAGAATTTGACCTAAAGGCGTTGCTGTTCGTGACCATCAATAATTGGCCTGCTCTCAGTAACCTTTCAGGACAGACAAACAAGGGATACCATGCATGCACGCATTGTTTGGACGATACCGACAGTATATATTTGGCTAATTGTAAGAAGAATGTGTACCTGGGATATCGTTGATTTCTTCCGAGCAGGCATGCCGTAAGAAAGAAAGGCAAGCATTTCAAAGGTGAGGCGGATTACCGGACGAAGCCTCGCCACCGTACTGGTGCTGATGTACATGATATGGTCAAGGATTTGAAGGTAGTCTTTGGAAAGGGTCCTGGCGGACAACCTGTTCCGAATGACGCTGACGGACGTGCACCAATGTGGAAGAAGAAATTTATATTTTGGGACCTGCCCTATTGGAAAGACCTAGAGGTCCGCTCCGCAATCGACGTGATGCACGTGATGAAGAATCTTTGCGTGACCCTGCTTGGCTTCTTGGGCGTGTATGGGAAGACAAAACATACACCTGAGGCATGGGAGGACCAGCAATGTATGCATGGAAAAGACGGCATACATCAGGGTCATGCCAGCTACGCTCTTACCAAAGAAGAGAAGGAAATCTTTTTTGAATGCCTTCTCAGTATTAAGGTACCGTCTGGCTTCTCGTCGAATATAAAGGGAATAATAAACATGGCAGAGAAAAAGTTCCAGAACCTAAAGTCTCATGACTGCCACGTGATTATGACGCAACTGTTTCCGGTTGTATTGAGGGGGCTTCTACCGGAAAACGTTCGATTAGCCATTGTGAAGCTATGTGCATTCCTCAATGCAATCTCTCAGAAGGTAATCGATCCAGAAATCATACCAAGGTTAGAGAATGATTTGGTGCAATGTCTTGTCAGTTTCGAGTTGGTGTTCCCACCATCCTTCTTCAACATCATGACACACGTCCTAGTTCACCTATGCGAAGAGATTAACGTTTTGGGTCATGTATTTCTACACAATATGTTCCCCTTTGAGAGGTTCATGGGAGTCTTAAAGAAATATGTTCATAACCGTGCTAGGCCAGAAGGAAGCATCTCCAAGGGCCATGAAAATGAGGAGGTCATTGAGTTTTGTATTGACTTTATTCCTGACCTTAAGCTGATTGGTGTTTCTGAATCGCGGCATAAGGGCAGACTGGATGGAAAAGGCACGCTAGGAGGGGATCAAATAATATGTATGGATGGACATTCTCTAACTGAAGCACAATACACAGTTCTACAAAATTCCGCCTTGGTGGCTCCATATATGGACGAACACAAGAATTTTCTACGCTCCAAACACCCGGAGCGGTCTGATGACTGGATTACATGTGAACAAACCAGGAGTTTCGCCGGCTGGTTGCAGACACGTACCATGCATGACGCCTCTATTGAAGATGACCTGTACTCGCTGTCCCAGTTACCATCTTCGAATATAATGAATTTCAAAGGGTACGAGATAAATGGTAATACATTTTACACGATCACCCAAGATAAGAAGAGCACCAACCAAAACAGTGGTGTCCGCATTGATGCAACAACCAAGACGGGAAAGGAAACATATTATGGTTACATAGAGGAGATATGGGAACTTGACTATGGACGTGGTTTGAAGGTCCCTTTGTGTCGGTGCAAATGGGTCAATATGTCACGAGGCGGGGTAACGGAAGACCGGTAGTATGGAATGACAACAGTGGGTCTCAACAATCTTGCATATGCAGACGAACCATTCGTCCTAGCTAATGATGTGGCACAGGTTTTCTATCTGAAGGATATGTCTACCAAGCCGAGAAAAAGAAAAGATAAGGAAGCGAATGCATCATACGATGAGCCAAAGCGCCACATAGTTCTTTATGGGAAGAGAAACATCGTGGGAGTGGATGACAAGACAGACATGTCAGAAGATTATGAAAAGTTTGATGAAATTGCTCCATTCACAGTGAATATTGATCCGAGCATCCAGTTAAATGATGAAGATTTTCCATGGCTACGGTGCAAAGGGACACACGCGAAGAAAAAGTTTCACACCCAAAGATCTGGGATGTGATCGGCTTCACTATCATCACTTTCTTCTGTGTTTCACACCCAGGAGGGAATCTCTGTAATAGTTAGGGTAGTTATGTGTTTTGGCATTTGAAACGCGAAGAAATTTTATGTGCAAACAAATTCTTTCATGCATTTACTGATTTTTTTTCCAGCTAAATGACTCTATAATTGAAAAGCATTTCAAATGAACTCAGAAAAGGTTGAAAGTTGGCATGGTATCATAATTTCACCCACATAGCATGTGCAAAAAAGTAGAGAGGGTTACCGCAAAAACTGGATGCACTTCGTGTACAAAATGGACAATCTCTTTCGAAGTATCAGGGTTTCTGACGAAAACTCATCCGTTACAAAAGCATTTCATTTTTTAAATAAACTAAGCATTACCAAATTGAATATAATGATAAAACACACTGATATTAAACATAAGAAAAAAGAATCACTGAAAAATCTATTTTCAAAGTTAAGTTATTCACAAACTAGTGATTCACACAAATTTCAAATAATTCAAAATTTAAACTATTCAAATTTGTAAACTACCGGCACTAACAGAAAGTTTGTAATTTTTTGTACCTAAAGCAAAAATATTCACAAAGAAACTCTAAATACAGCAAAAAACAACTCAAAATAAATAAAACAAAAATAAATAAAGCAAAAAAAATAAGAAAATAAAAAAGCCCGCCTACTGCGCCACAGCGGCCTGCATACGACTAGAAATCCAACCTGTTGTTGGGTCAGGATGCAGGCCCGCAAAGGCCCAGTAGGCCCACGGGGCAGCACAGAACATTTAGGCCCAGTAGGCCTGCTTTGGAGAGGAGCTCGAGAGAGCTACCGCACTGGGGCTTATAAACCAGTGCGGACGCCCCTCGGCTAGCGAGGTGGGACTAAACATTTCGCACTGCACCTGCGCCAGCGCACCCCCTTTAGTACCGGGTGGTGGCTCAAATCGGTACTAAAGGGGGAGGGTCTTTAGTACCGGTTGGAGCCACCACCCGGTACTAAAGGGGTGCCGTTCCCACCGCTTGGCCTGGCCAAAACAGACCTTTAGTACCGGTTGGTGGCTCCAACCGGTACTAAAGGTTGTTCTATATAAGAAAACAGTTCAAAAAATTTGTCAGTTTCTCATCTCTCCCTCTGCTTCTTTCTCCTCTGCCCCGTCGCCACCGCCCCTCGCCACCGCCCCTCGCCGCCGCCCCTCATCGCCGCCCCGTCCTCGTCCCCGTCGCCACGCCGCGCCCCGTCGCCGCACCCCGCCTCGCCCCGTCCTCCCGTCGTCCCCAGCGCCCGGCCCGTCCCCGTCCCCGTCGTCGCCGCCCCGTCGCCATCCCCGTCGTCACCGCCCGTTTCCGTCCCCGTCGCCGCCCCCCATCGTCGCGCCTCGCCGGTGAGCTCCTGCCCCGGCCGCCATGTACCACACACACACACACACATTGTTATAGAAATGTTAGCAATTTTTCTGTTTTTCAGTTACAGAAATATTAGAAATGTTAGTTATATAGAAATTTTTTTTAGTTATAGAAATATTAGAAATGTTAGTTATATAGAAATATTAGAAATGTTAGTTATATAGAAATGTTAGTTATATTAGAAATGTTAGTTATATAGAAATGTTTTTTAGTTATAGAAATATTAGAAATGTTAGTTTTAGTTATAGAAATATTAGAAATGTTAGTTTTAGTTATAAAATTTAGAATTTGCATATATGAAATCACAATCCATCATTTAAAAAATGTTACTTTAATTTTGCGGCATATAGTATTTGTTGTCGACGATGTCTGGCCCGCATCCTCGCCGTCGACCAGTTCGCGACGACGTCCTGCTTCAGAGGACCCATGTCCGGGACTGGGCTCCGCCGGGCTGGCACTGGGAGGTGCTACCTTTAGGGGCGCGATGCTTGGTGAGGAACCCGGCCCTGAGTCCCGTCGTCGACCCTGATCTCCTTTGGTGGCGTTCGCGTGGGCCAATTTCGGTGCGGAGGGAGCCGGCCCCGCCGGAGGTGGTACGTCGCCGTGTCAGGGAGGAGGACGAGCACGTCCATCGCTACATGGCTGCTATGGACGCTAGGTTCTCCAATACCTGGCAGGTTCTTTCGGGAGATCACCCGAGCTATGATCCAGTGATGGTTCCTTCACTTTGGTTGTCCACCGTCCGCGCCTCAGGAACCGCGAGTGGCCTTGATTACTCTCTAGTATTCGATCTTTATTAGCTAGCTAGCTAGCTAGTGATGTATTCGATATATAATATTTGAGATGATTTATTCAAGATTATATATATTATTCGAGACGATGTATTCGAGATTATATCTTTTATTCGAGACGACGTATTCGAGATTATATTCGATGATGCTTATTATGTACTATGATTGATTCAGTTTTTCCTTATTAATTGATTGCATCCATGCATTGTAATTTGAATATATTTCTTTTGGATTAGTTAAATAAAACCTATGGCGGACAATACCGGCAGAGAGGGAGAAGAGGCCCTGTTCAATATCATACGCAATCCTCGTGGGCCAGATGATGATCAGAATGAAGAAGATTATGACGGCTCCAAATATCTAAACAACACCGGGGAGGGTGATATGATATTCGATCGCGACAACCGAATTGATGAAGTCATGAACTATGAATGTGACGAAGAAAATGTTGATCTTGAAACAACAAAGATCGGCGAGGTATATTTATATAAGCAGACATCTGGTGATCATCACATGTTTTAAATGACTTGAAGATATATATTAACGAATCGATCGTTCTTCTTTCAGCGATCATGATCGAGCAAATCTTCAGGCAGCAGGACAGTACGAGGCCCGAACAAAAAGTTGAAGGAGGGCGTAAAGTACAATATCAAGGCCATCGAACCTAATGGCGAACCATTATCGCCTAAGAAGATTGCGGACAAGTTCATTCGTTAGTGCGGAGTTCTTGTGAAGGACCAACTCCCAATCTCCCTTCAAGAATGGAGAGAGCCAGCAAAGCCACGTCCAGATCTTACTTTTGTCGACGACAGACAAAAACTTCTGCTTTGGGAAACGCTCATGGAACATTTCACCCTACCAGATCATTTCATAGATGCAGATGTGGACAAAGTCAAGGACGCTGCTCTTAGGAAGATGGCAGTTGCATTCAACAACCACAAGAATCGTGTATGGGACCAGTACGTCAAGGGAGGAAAGAAGACTCTAGTATTCAAGGGAACACTAGAGAAGCAAAGTGCTCATTGGGACGATTTCGTGAAATTCAAGGAATCGGAATTATCTAAGGAACGGTCGAGAATAAACAAGGCCAATGCCACAAAAAAGGATAAGTTCCATAAGCTGGGGCCAGGTGGCTACGCGGTGGGAATGCCTAAGTGGGATAAGTCTGAGAAAGAGATGGAGGATGCAGGTGTCACTCCAAAAACATTGAGCTGGCCCCCCAGATGCAGGACTTGGTTCTATGCGCATGGGGGGGGGGGAGTTGGACCCAAAGACAGGCAAAGTTTCGAAGAAGGCATGTCTGGAAGGAGCCGAAGATAAGCTACTTGTTGCAATAGAAGAGGCTCGATCGGGGGTGTTCGAGCCCAACAGAGAGAACGACGAGCTTACGCGTGCCCTGGGAAATCCTGAACACCCGGGAAGAACACAAGGCAAGGGCGCTATTCCATGGTATGAGGGGTTTTCGGACTGGAACACCGACTACAGAACCCGTGCGAGAAAGAAGATTGCGGAGGAGAAGAAGAGGAAGATGGAGGAGGAGCACAGGAAGCTGGACTATGAACACCTTCAAGGCCTAGAATCAGCGCATGCGGACTTGGCAGTCAAATTCCAGCGGCAGCAGGAGCAGATCGACTCACTTAGCCAGCAAAGGGGGTCTCAGCAGTTGCAGCAGCTAGCGGATGATCCAACATTGGATAGCACCGTACCATCCATGCCGAGAAGCAGCGTGGGTTCCACCCCGGGCGACGCGTTGCTAGATAGCTACCCAGTGGATGACATCATGGAGAACACTAACTGCGAGCTACACTTCAAAATGAAGAACATATCCATGAAGGTGGCGGACGCCGTTTCTTTTACAAATCCCCCCGAGGCAACCTTCCATTGCAACCCGATTAAAGCGGGCTATGCTCGTGTCTTGGTTGATGAGGTGGTGGACCAATATTCGGGGCTAGAGCTTGACATTCCTGGAGGTGACGAGGAGCACACACTAGGAGAGGCCAACCATCGTATCATCCTATGGAGAAAGGATTGCATCATCTTTCGAAGGCCACCGACACCGCGTCAGCCGACTCCTCGTCGAAGTCCGCCATCGAGTCAGCAGACTCCCGCTCCTCCAAGTCCACCAACGCGTCAGTACACTCCTCCTCCTCCAAGTCCGGCAAAGCGTCAGGCCACTCCTCTTCCAAGTCTGGCACAGCTTCAGGCCACTCCTCCTCCTCCAAGTCCGGCAAAGTGTCAGGTCACTCCTCCTCCAAGTCCGGCACAACTTCAGGCCACTCCTCCTCCTCCAGCTCAGCCATGTCAGCCGTCTCCGCCGCCTCAGCAATCACGGAAGAGAGCCGCCTCAGCTATGGTGCGTAGCGGTACAAGTCGAGGTAGTACTGGAGGTACAGGCGGAGGCAATCGATTTCAATATGGTCCAAGCAGCCTCGCGCCTCTTCCGCAGAGGCCTTACGACAAGTCCGAGGAGGAAAACGCAGCCATATCGGAGGCCGAGGTGGAAGCCCATTTTGCACCGAAACCGCCACCGCCGCCAAGGGAGAAAGTGCCTGAGGAAAAGATTGACCACTTCATTCGTATGGCCACCAGCTCCCAAGCCCGTTGACACAGACTATGAGCGCCACCTCAGGAAGTTAAATCGAGCACATCTACAGAAAGAGGCGAGCTCGAGCTCGAGCAAATCAGCTGGCAAAAGGAGCGGTAAAACTGTTCCCCATCTGGGAGAACAGGCGGCGCAATCAATCCCCCCGCTTGTTGTGCCAACAACACATGAGAGTACGCGCGCCCAATATTATTGTGGGAAAACCGTTAACGTTCCCGGGCTGGGCGATGTGATAATAACCGTGGAGCATATTGAGCAGGCTGAAAGGCTCATGATCACTGTTGGACAACTCCTTGATATCGAGCCCATGTCTCTGATTAGAGAGGAGGAAATGAAACGGAAATATGTCCGGGGCCAACCTTTGGTCGAGCCAGACGAGGTCAAGAAGCTCCCAACGAGAATGTATGAATTGCATCAATGGTACATGGACATTACCAAGATTTCCAATCGAGAGTCCCTCATGGTGAATGTCAAGAAGGATCATTACTTCCATGAGAAAGCTGTGTCCATTGAGTATTCAGAACTATTTCAGTTATACAATGAAGACGCACTCGACAAATCTATCGTCAGTTGCTATTGTCTGTAAGTGACTTCTTTCTGTAATTTAAGTCTCAAGCTAGCTGTAGTGATCATTTTGATCAATTATTACATGTAATTATCCTCACTATATTCTTTTCTGTGGTATTATGCAGGATGAAGATGTATGAAATGAAAAAAGGTGGACGCTATGGCATTGGGTTCATTGACCCAAATACCATTAATGAATACACATGGAAATTAGATGCATATTATGGAAAAAGTGTAGAGGAAAGCATGCTAGAGTTCTTCAAGCACCTCAATACCAATGAAGATATACTACTTCCTTACAACTTCGAGTGAGTCACACTGTCTTGTACTACAAATTCTGTTTTTGCCTACTAGCTAGCTACATGTTTTTGCTTACATATGCCCGCCTAATTAAGACATGCAAATGTGTGCGCATGCAGATTTCACTGGATCTTGTTAATCATTAAAGTTGATGAAGGAACAGTTGAAATACTGGACTCACTACTTAAAAAAGCAAGTGACTACACCATCTTGTTTGGGATAGTCAACAGGTAATTTCAATCATTATTAACTATATCTCAGCCTATTTAGTTCGTCATTTCCTGATATGAACTATTTAATAACCCCTTATATTCATTTTCTTTGTCAATGGGCAGGGCTTGGGCAAAGGTCATCAGCGTCACTCCAGGCCAATGGAAACGAAAGCTGAAATGGTATCGACCCAAGTTAAGTAATTAAGTAGTACTAGCTAGCTGCCATCTCTTTAATTATCATGCTTTATTAATTATTATCTGATCAAATTCCATTCTCATAAAGGCCCTGAAGCAGGCGTCGGGGAATAATCTGTGTGCATACTACGTTTGCGAGAACATTCGCATGGTGGCGTCCGAAAGGAGCAGATCTCAAAGACAGGACTGGGTACGTTTGTCAGAACACTATTCACAATTTTTACACCATTATCGATATCTAGTCACACAACTAATACACATGCATATTGATCTCCTTCTTAACATTTCAGAGAGGTGCGGGAGAAGCTCCTAATAGAGGAGCGCATAGAAGCAATTCAAGAGGAAATAATGGGATTTTTGCTTGACCAGGTCATAGATCACAAAGGAGAATACTATTACCCGCTACCGCCTCCATGAACCACTTCCAATTGTCATTGTGCTCCGAAGGCACCAATTAGGCTAATGCCACTGGCTCCGAAGGCACCAATTAGGAGAAATTGTATATAGCTAGCTAATTGTATATATATATATATACATGTGTGTATATATGTGTGGATTAATGGTGGTTGTGAGACATTCGATGATATATATATATATATATATATATATGATCGGTTCTACTAGAAATTCTATTTATATATATGCATAACATGTACAATATGTAGTATCGTAAAATACCAGCAAACGAAAAAGAATTAAATGGAAAACACAAAATTAAATGAAAAATAAATCATAAACCCAAACCCCCCAACCTTTTAATACCGGTTGGTGTCACCAACCGGTACTAAAGGGCTCCCTGCCCCCGGAGATGACTCGTGCCACGTGGTTGCCCTTTAGCACCGGTTCGTGCTGAACTGGTACTAAAGGGGAGGGCTTTAGTGCCCACACTTTAGTGCCGGTTACCAAACCGACACTAAAGGGCCTTACGAACCGGTGCTATTGCCCGGTTCTACACTAGTGCTCATACGGTACGCCTCATACTGGACATCGTCCCAAGTCTCCCAGATACACCTTCTGCCAGTGATGAACATCAGTGTACAACGGTAGTACAAGGAGGCGCCTTGAGACATTCAAATCTCTATTTTTGTACATATCAACTAAAATTAAGCACCCCAGTTTGCAGAAACGCTTAAACATTAACAATGAGACTAGTTGATGAAACATACATTAACAAAGAGAAGCACTTTCTTTATCTACATTGGAAATGAAATGATAGAGATGACACTCGCTCTATTTTAACTGTATTATTACTTCATTTTATCAGTGACACTAGGGTCGAGCAGGTGGCAAACGAGGTGTACCGTGCGTCGCAAGGATGGAGGCCGGGGGTGCTTAGACTGGGATGCTGAAGCTGGCTCTTTCAGTCACCAACATGGATGATTCAATTAATGGGACCTTTTGGTGCAGTTCACCTAAAATGAAGCAATGTCCCGTGAGCTAGCAGCTTCTTCTTCAATTTTTTAAAGAAAAGGGCTTCATCCAAGGTTCCATTTCCATCAGAAAACGAAACCCACAGAGCTTCTTCTTCATTAGTTGCAACAAAATTGAGCAACATCAAGGTTGGTTGTGAAGCTCCTGGAATGCTCAACTATAATTTGGATATCATTTGTGCAGTTCAACTAAGATCGAGCATGAAATGTATATCTCTGTTTGCACAAAAAAGGTGGAAAGGAGGGTGACTAACAAGTGATGAAACATGCATCAAATGAAAAGAAGCATGTTCCTTATCTGAATGGCAATCCTATAAGGACAGTAGCAATTTCTAAAGCACTGGCATTACTAGATATTAGTGTGGGCATTAGGATTAACTATGACAACCGTTAAATACGACATTGCTTTGGGCACGGGAGAGTAGGCGGACCAGGACAGTTGCATTTCTAACGAAAAGAACCAACTTATCTTAATGGGAAATTTTAGCAGGACATGTAAAGAAGTGCCATTGATTCATATTACTGGAGGCATTACATTGAAAACAACATTGGTTTAACGTGTCCTTACTTTTAATAGTGCGACTGCTACATTTTACCAGTGGCATTACATAAGAGTGGCTCGGGGCAACAAACATCAGAACAGGATATCTGGGTTGGTCCCATTTTTGTTCGGTATAGCCACCTTACTGTGTGAGGCTAGCAAATCTAGTGCTGGACTTACTCCGTTGACTTGTCCCCCAGTCCCCACTTTCTTTCCTTTTTCAACCAATAGATCGGGTTTATATTGAGTTTGTACTGCGTTTCCCTTCATTCCCCTATTAGACCTAGAGACCAGTTGGATAGCCAGTCTCTGCTACTTTTTGCCCCCATTATTTCCTCTTTTGACCAAGTCCTAGATTCAGGTAACAAATCCTTCCCCACCCCACCCCCTTTCTTCCTTGTTTGAACCAAGTAGTACTAGATTCGAGTGCATGAACTAGTTTTACCTCTTAAACGTAAAAAAATTAGGTGGTTTTCGAACAGCCGATCGATCCTATCTACGAGGGGCCTTGAGTAATAGTAAAAGATACAAATGTAGCGACGTCAGGAGCTCGGGAAGTAGAGCAAGGACGGTTTCGAAGGAAGTTATACTTGATGGTCGCCGGGATGTCGCTAGGTGGGCGGCGGGAGGCCAGATTTGCCCACACTACGGCAGCGAGGAAGAAGGGGTCGGAGGCCCTCCCCCACCGGCGGTGCTTGGGAGAGAATGGCAAGGCAGGCTGATCGGGACGCACCCAATAGTGGGTAAGAGCCGTCGCCGAGGACGACCACGTGAACGTTGCACCTTCTCACCTTCCCCGGCAGAGAGGATCCGGCTGGATCTGTGACCAGCGGTGAGCAGAGAGAGAGAGAGAAAGAGAGAGAGAGAGAGTGGCCACCGCTGTCGTGTTTAGATCCGGAGAGGCCGAGACAGTGTGAAGAGAGCAACACTATCAAGCAAGCGTGGAGGCTCCTGCCTATATAGTGGAGTAGTACTAGTTTTCTTTTGTCTACCGGAGCTGGCTTGACCTCGTCAATGACTGTCGAGAAGTCTTCATGCACGTGGCCGTGAGGCGCAGTTGTCGTCATTTTGATCTGAAGCGCCGGATTATAACATATAACATGAAAAAATGCCACATGACAAGAAATCATAACCTCACTGCCCAAAGGAGACAACATGAATCCCGACGGACAAACTAGACGAGGAACAAAGCTCAAATTAAAGATAAACTCGTAGAAAAGGGGTCCGTCGATAGATGTCCTAATTAACATAGCCGGCTTGACCTAGATGGCAGCCGAGTAGTCACTGTTCGTGCATGTGCCCCCAATGACTAGCCCAACTCAGTTGTCGCTGTTTAACCCTCGCAGTGATCCGAAGCACATGACACCTAATTTTGCGAGATGACAAGAAACCTTTTTTTAGATTTCTCACCACAACTACAGCCATGTACAACACAGCCTGCACGATATGTAGACGATAGCCAATCCAGGCGTGTCTGCTAGAGTCTGGTCACATGCATGGACGAACTGATCTTCCGTGTCTTGCAGGGATCGTCCAGGCACCAACGTAGTACAACACTTCTCTAGTACTATCGCTCGTCTCCCTCTTCTATTAAGTCACCCAACTTGCGGGGCTGGGGAGTGTGCCTATGGTCGGTTCTCAATTGCCGTCCCACATGTGTGTGCAAACGCAATATGACGCGCGTTCCATTCGGAGAGCAGCGTGCCAGACCGACCGACCGTCTGGGGTGTGACACGAACGCGACGGGCGTGCTGTATACTCCGTACATGTGTACCGCCGTTTTCTAGACGCTTTGCTCCATGGCGCGGGTGCAATCCATGGATACAAAATTAGTATACTGTATACTATTTAAAAGTTGAGGGCGGGGCTTTACCTGCGCGGTAGGCGGCGGGGCAGTTCCGCCTAGTCGGTTCGACAGAGACGCGAGAAGACGAGGGAGTAGGCTGCTGCAAACGTAGGGCTGTGTGATTTGATAGCGAGTTACTGCTAGATAGGTGGGGCCCCGTGATCATGGGAGAATGGAAAGCCACTACCCTGCCGTTCTCACGCTGGCAGTTCGCTCCTATTCGTCCCCGCACGTCCTTCAATACTATGGTGGTTCGCTCCTAGTAGTCCCGTCCATTCACATTACGGCAGTTCCACTAATCCTAACCCTCCTCCCAAATCCATGGCGTCCCAAATCTCCACGATCGGTGCTGAGTACAAGGTTAGAACCATCACGAGCAATGAGTTCGACGTCATCTACACCCGTTCTTCCGCGACGGTGAAAGGATGCCTTTCTTGCTTCAGACGCATGTTCGAAAGCTCAGATGATGAGTGGGTCGCTGGGCTAGATGTTGAGTACACCACAGTCCTGGGACCAAAGAAGGATCTAAAGGACGAAGAGAGGAAGAAGCCCGCCGTGATCCAGGTTTGCGTGCATGACTTATGCTTGGTCTACCGCATATGCCATGCCGACGTTGAGTGCCAGGATTTTAAGGACTTCCTCCAGAGCAACCTATTCAAATTCGTTACTGTATACTTTGGTAACGACAAAGAAGTCCTGCGTTGGATAGGCCTCGTTGTAGGCAACACCTTCGATCTCCAGAAGAATCGGCTGGTGTCCTCTCGTCATCCTTCAATGCTGACCCTGGTAGGAGCCATGGTTCATCCTTCGTATGGTAAACTGGAGAAACCTCCATACACGTTTCATCGTCATGCATGGCAGCGGAATGTACTAGATATAGACCACATCCACTACGTTGAAATGGATGGCTACCTTTGCTTCAATATCTACAAGGGTTGGATGAAGAGCAACAGCCAAGTGTGCGGTTCAAGCAAAGAAGTATCGGCCAAGAGGAAGAGGGACAAGGACGAAGTCGAGGACATGGACGAGGACTCCGAGTAAGGTGGTAGTGTCGTTGCTCATGGTGGTTCTAATGCAGTGTCTACCAGAATAGTTGCAAATTTTAATTTCAGGTGTGCTTAATTTAATTTGAGGGGGGTGTTGTGCTGAGCCCCCAGGAGAACTATGTTATGTTTGTTCTTGTTACTTTAACTCTTCAGTATGTACATACTAGTATTTCTTACATTTCATCTTTTAGTTGGTATAGTACTACCACTCGTTTCTTCACATTATATACGTACAATATATATGGCCAACATCATATAGCCAGCAGTTTAATTGTCAAAGAATTTCAGGGTGCTCAGTTTTGTCAAAGAATTCCAGGATGCTTAGAGGGTGTTTGGATCCAAGGGACTTAATTTAGTCTGACTAAAAATAGTCTCTTTAAGAGGCTAAAGTTCCAATCACCCCTGACTAAAGAGGGGCCAAAACTAGTCTTGAGACTAAATTTTTTTAGTCAGAGGTACTGATAACCCACAAGTATAGGGGATCGCAACAGCTTTCGAGGGTCGAGTATTCAACCCAAATTTATTGATTCGACACAAGGGGAGCCAAAGAATATTCTCAAGTATTAGCAGCTGAGTTGTCAATTCAACCACACCTGGAAACTTAGTATCTGCAGCAAAGTGTTTAGTAGCAAAGTAATATGATAGTGATGGTAACGGTAACAAAAGAGTAACGAAAGCAACGTAATGTTTTTGGTATGTTGTAGTGATTGTAACAATAGCAACGGGAAAGTAAATAAGCGTAAACCAGTATATGGAAAGCTCATAGGCATTGGATCAATGATGGATAATTATGCCGGATGCGGTTCATCATGTAACAGTCATAACATAGGGTGACACAGAACTAGCTCGAATTCGTTAATGTAATGTAGGCATGTATTCCGAATATAGTCATACGTACTTATGGAAAAGAACTTGCATGACATCTTTTGTCCTACCCTCCCGTGGCAGCGGGGTCCTAATGGAAACTAAGGGATATTAAGGCCTCCATTTAATAGAGAACCGGAACAAAGCATTAGCACATAGTGAATACATGAACTCCTCAAACTACGGTCATCACCGGTAAGTATCCCGATTATTGTCACTTCGGGGTTAACGGATCATAACACATAATAAGTGAATATAGACTTGCAAGATAGGATCAAGAACACTCATATATTGATGAAAACATAATAGGTTCAGATCTGAAATCATGGCACTCGGGCCATAGTGACAAGCATTAAGCATAGCAACATCAATCTCAGAACATAGTGGATACTAGGGATCAAACTCTAACAAAGCTAACTTGATTACATGATAAATCTCATCCAACCCATCACCGTCCAGCAAGCCTACGATGGAATTACTCACGCACGGCGGTGAGCATCATGAAATTGGCGATGGAGGATGGTTGATGATGACGATGGCGACGAATCCCCCTCTCTGGAGCCCCGAACGGACTCCAGATTAGCCCTCGCGAGAGGTTTTAGGGCTTGGCGGCGGCTTCGTATCGTAAAACGCGATGATTTCTTCTCTCACATTTTTCTCTCCCCGAAAGCAGTTATATAGAATTGTAGTTGGAGTCAGGAGGTCTCCAGGGGGCCCACGAGGTAGGGGCGGGCCCTAGGGGGGGGGGCGCCCCCCACACCCTCGTGACAAGGGTGTGGGCCCCTGGTCTTCATCTTTGGCAAGGATTTTTTATTATTTATTGTAAGATATTCCGTGGAGTTTTAGGTCATTCCGAGAACTTTTGTTTTCTGCACATAAAACAACATCATGGCAATTCTGCTGAAAACAGCGTCAGTCCGGGTTAGTTCCATTCAAATCATACAAGTTAGAGTGCAAAACAAGGGCAAAAGTGTTTTGGAAAAGTAAATACGATGGAGACGTATCAACTCCCCCAAGCTTAAACCCTTGCTTGTCCTCAAGCAATTCAGTTGACAAACTGAAAGAAATAAAGAAAAACTTTTACAAACTCTGTTTGCTCTTATTGTTGTAAATGTATCAAGCTAGCATTCAAGTTTTCAGCAAAGATTATAACTAACCATATTTGCAATAATTCTTAGGTCTCATGATTACCCATATCAATAGCATAATCAACTAGCAAGCCATAATAATAAATCTCGGATGACAACACTTTCTCAAAACAATCATCATATGATATAACAAGATGGTATCTCGCTAGCCCTTTCTGAGACCGCAAAACATAAATGCAGAGCACCTTTAAAGATCAAGGACTGACTAGACATTGTAATTCATGGTAAAAGAGATCCAATCATAGTCACACCCAATATAAATTAACAGTAATGAATGCAAATGACAGCGGTGCTCTCCAACTGGTGTTTTTTAATAAGAGGATGATGACTCAGCATAAAAGTAAATAGAAAGGCCCTTCGCAGAGGGAAGCAGGGATTTGTAGAGGTGCCAGAGCTCGGTTTTGAAATAGAGGTGAATAATATTTTGAGCGATATACTTTCATTGTCAACATAACAACCAAGAGATGGCAATATCTTCCATGCTACACACATTATAGGTGGTTCCCAAGCAGAATGGTAAAGTTTAAACTCCCCCTCCACCAACAAACATCAATCCATGGCTTGCTTGAAACAACGAGTGCCTCCAACATACATCAGGTCCCAGGGGGAGTTTTGTTTTGCAATTATTTTTTATTTAGTTTGCATAAAGCATGGGACTGGGCATCCCGGTGACCAGCCATTTTCTCGTGAGTGAGGAGCGGAGTCCACTCCTCTTGAGAATAACCCGCCTAGCATGGAAGATACAGGCAGCCCTAGTTGATACATGAGCTATTCGAGCATACAAAATAGGATGATTATTTGAAGGTTTAGAGTTTGGCACATACAAATTTACTTGGAATGGCAGGTAGATACCGCATATAGGAAGGTATAGTGGACTCATGTGGAATAACTTTGGGGTTTAAGGAGTTTGGATGCACAAGCAGTATTCTCGCTTAGTACAGGTGAAGGCTAGCAAAAGATTGGGAAGCGACCAACTAGAGAGCGACAACAGCCATGTACATGCATTAAAATTAATAAACATTGGATGCAAGCATGAGTAGGATATAATCGACCATGAACATAAATATCGTGAAGGCTATGTTGATTTGTTTCAACTACATGCGTGAACATGTGCCAAGTCAAGTCACTTAAATCATTCGAAGGAGGATACCACCCCATCATACCACATCATAACCATCTCAATAGCATGTTGGCACGCAAGGTAAACCATTATAACTCATAGCTAATCAAGCATGGCACAAGCAACTATGATCTCTAATTGTCATTGCAAACATGTTTATTCATAACAAGCTGAATCAAGAACGATGAACTCATCATATTTATAAAAACAAAAGAGGTCGAGTTCGTACCAGCTTTTCTCATCTCAGTCAGTCCATCATATATCATCATAATTGCCTTTCACTTGCACGACCGAATGATGTGAATAATAATAAGAGTGCATGTGCATTGGACTAAGCTGGAATCTGCGAGCATTCAATAAACATGAGAAGAAAAAGCAATATGGGCTCTTGGTTAAATCAACAATAAAGCATGTAAGAGCCACTTCAACAATTTAATTATGGTCTTCTCCTATCGACCCCCAAAGAAAAGAAATAAAACTATTTACACAGGAAAGCTCCCAACAAGCAAAAGAAGAACAGGAAATATTTTTGGGTTTTATTTTTAATTATTACTACAGCAAGAAAAGTAAACTACTACTACTTTTTTTGGTTTTTCTTAAGGTTTATTAAACACACAAGAAGAAAGCATAAAAGGAAAATAAACTAGCATGGATGATACAATGAAAAAGTATGAGCACCGACATCTAGCAATGAGTGTGTGTGAACATAAATGTAATGTCGGTGAGAAATATGTACTCCCCCAAGCTTAGGCTTTTGGCCTAAGTTGGTCTATGGCCATGGTTAGCCTGGCTGATATCCATAATAATAGTTGTTGGGGTCATACTGTGATGCAGCAGCTATCGCCTACTGAACTGTAGTGTGGCGACGAACGGCCTCCGCTCTCCTCTCATACTCATCTGCCTCCTCTCTGGTAATAGTATATCCTCGTCTTTCCTGATAATCAAAGAAAGCAGGAGCATGGAGAGTAATACAGACAACACGACGTCTGTCAAAGATTAGTTGGTACTGGAGAGGCGATTCATTCCTCTCGACAAAATGGTGAGAAACCATAGAATCAAAATCTAAATAAGCAGGAGGCAACTCCATGTCTCCTTCCCGAATGTCTATCTCAAGAAATTTAGCTAAGCGGGTTGCATAAATTCCTCCAAAGAAATCTCCATTATATCTATTATGATGCAACCTACGAGCTACAATGGATCCCATATGATAAGATTGGTCTCCTGACACAGCACTCCTGAGAATGCTAAGGTCAAGGACACACATGTGAAAAGCTTCATCCTTAGCATTTATGCACCTACCTATGAAGAGAGCAAAATAATGTATAGCAGGAAAGTGAATGCTCCCTATGGTAGCTTGCGTTATATCTCTAGATTCCCCTACAGTTATACTAGCAAGAAGGTTTCTAAATTCAGATTTAGGGGGATACCTAACACTACCCCATTGTGGAAGTTTGCAAGCAAAAGTGAAATCCTCTAAGTCCATGGTATAAGATTTGTCATAAAGATCAAACATGACTGAAGGAGAATTACGCGAAGATGAATACTCAAACCTCCTCACAAAAGAGCTTGTGAGATCATGATACTGGGGGCATTTGTCTGCCTCAAAGTCCTCAAGACCAGCATTACACAAATATGCGTTAAATTCTTCTTTAATTCCCGCTCGCTCCATAAAATTTTCAGAAGGCCACTCACAAGGACACACTGGAGCGTCTCTTGGTGGCTCTTAGTCAGCATCACACATTGCAAGCCTGGGTCCTTGCTTCTTTGAAGAACCACCTTGGAACATTTTCCTAAGCATATTTCTTCCTCTGAAAAATTCTGAATTTTTTTAGTAACTTCAAAATAAAAGTAAATCAAACTCAATAATATTGATAGCAACCACTCCTACAAGTGCCTAGGGCCTATATCATGCATCAAAACTACTTTTGACCATATAATTTTGACATGCAAGCTCAAGAACAGGGTCACCTAAGCAGCAAAATTTTTCAATGAATAAAGCACTAGACCAAAAACTAATTGGACCAATGGAGGAGTCACATACCAAGGAACAATCTCCCCAAGCAGCTTTGTGAGAGGTGCTTTGAGCAAGGAGATCGAAAATTACAGCAAAGAGAGCTGGAACTCGTGCTTGAGTTGGTTTTTCATGTTTGGGGGAGGAAGAAGAAGAGGATGGGTGCAGGAATAAGTGGAGGAGGGCCACCGTGGGCCCACGAGGCAGGGGGGCATGCCCTAGGGGGGTGTGCGCGCCCTCCACCGTCGTGGCAAGGTGGTTGGCCCCATGGTGTGTTCTTTGTTCCATAAATCCTCAAATATTCTAGAAAAAATCATATTTAATTTTCAGGGCATTTGGAGAACTTTTATTTTCGAGGTATTTTTATATTGCACAGATAATCAGATAACAGACAGAAAATTATTTATTTTCACTTTATTTCAACTAAATAACAGAAAGTATAGAGAGGGTACAGAAGGTTGTGCTTCTAGTTTCATCCATCTCATGCTCATCAAAAGGAATCCACTAACAAGGTTGATCAAGTCTTGTTAACAAACTCATTCCGATTAACATGAAACCGGAGAAATTTCGAATAACACTAGGTTACCTCAACGGGGATATGCACATCCCCAATAATAAGTATATCATATTTCTTCTTGACAGTAGGAAGATGAAATTCAAAACCTCCAACTATAATCGATGGAATTTTTCCGATAGAATTGATACTATGAATTTGAGGTTGTTTCCTCGAAAAATGTACCGTATGCTCATTACCATTAACATGAAAAGTGACATTGCCTTTGTTGCAATCAATAACAGCCCCTGCAGTATTAAGAAAAGGTCTTCCAAGAATAATAGACATACTATCGTCCTTGGGAATATCAAGAACAACAAAGTCCGTTAAAATAGTAACGTTTGCAACTACAACATGCACATCCTCACAAATACCGACAGGTATAGCAGTTGATTTATCAGCCATTTGCAAAGATATTTTAGTAGGTGTCAACTTATTCAAATCAAGTCCACGATATAAAGAGAGAGGCATAACACTAACACCGGCTCCAAGATCACATAAAGCAGTTTTAACATAGTTTCTTTTAATGGAGCATGGTACAGTAGGTACTCCTGGATCTCCAAGTTTCTTTGGTATTCCACCCTTAAAAGTATAATTAGCAAGCATGGTGGAAATTTCAGCTTATGGTATCTTTCTTTTATTTGTAATAATATCTTTTATATACTTAGCATAAGGATTTGTTTTGAGCATATCAGTTAATCGCATACGCAAAAAGATAGGTCTAATCATTTCAGCAAAGCGCTCAAAATCCTCATCATCCTTTTTCTTGGATTGTTTGGGAAGAAAAGGCATGGGTTTCTGAACCCAAGGTTCTCTTTCTTTACCATGTTTCCTAGCAACAAAGTCTTTCTTATCATAACGTTCGTTCTTTGATTGTGGGTTATCAAGATCAACAGCAGGTTCAATTTCTACATCATTATCATTACTAGGTTGAGCATCATCATGAACATCATCATTAACATTTTCAGTAGGTTCATGTTCATTGCCAGATTGTGTTTCAACATCAGACATAGAGATATCATTTGGATTATCAGGTGGTTCAGCAATAGGTTCACTAGAAGTTTGCATAGTTCTATTATTTTTCTTTTTCTTCTTTTTAGAAGAACTAGGTGCATCAATATTATTTCTCTAGGAATCTTGTTCAATTCTCTTAGGGTGGCCTTCAGGATACAAAGGTTCCTGATGACGAAGCTATGTACCTAGGGTGGGGTCATGGACCTGTCCAAACTGCCCTACCCAAGGACACCTCTAGAAGAAATCACCTTTCAATCGACTTGGAGGTGTTCCACTCGACAGACTCGAAGACACTCGACCAAGAAGCGATCACTTGACCAAGACCAAACCATTCGACGGCCAGGAGACCTAAAGACACTCCGCATGCTAACGGTCGGTTATTAAGTAGCCTCTATGGCCATCATAGCACTTTATTACGGGCATTACCAGTAACGCCCGACCTTAATGTATTTAAACCCTGCATAACTAAGGGCCGGAGGGGTCCGGCGAACTCTATATAAGCCACCCCCTCCTCAGGGCCGGAGGGGGCCGGAGAGGACGCGCGCCTGGCAAACTTGGCCGAGCGCACTCGACTGGAGAACCTCCAGCAAGCACTCGACGAGCGTGCGTGACAATGGGTTCCCGAATCTAGTCGACGTCAGCTCTTCCCGCCCCCGCAGGTATATCGAACTCCGATCCAGAATTTAGCAGCTACTGCCCGTATAGCAAAGTTGATTCAGCCTTCCCAGTTGGAGGCTGGCAGAGGCTTGCTGCAGATCAGAGCGTTACTCCGGGCAGCAGGAGACCAGAATTCCGCCGTTTCTCAGTCACGAAATAGGATTCACAGTAGATCCATTGCTGCAGACACAGTCCAGTCGGCTCATAGCCCAAGATCGCCCCCGAGGCGTGAGGGACGTGGAGACCGGCGTAATCAGCACGAGAACCGTGAGCAATATGATCACCGATTCGATCGTGATGATCGACGTCAAGTGCCCACCCCTTCCCCGAGGAGCGGGTCGTATGCGCCTCGACAGCAGGATGACAGGCGCCCTCGTAGTGTTGGGCGAAGGGTTCCAGTCGACTCCAGGGAGCCAGGCTTTGATGCGAGATCCATTCTCGTTCAAGGTTTGGTCGACAGGAACAGAGCTCACTGAGAAGATCACGACAGAGACGCGCCTACCTGCAGTAGAGCACATGTTTCGGGGCCAGAGTGTTTTAGTAGAGCCATCAGGGCCGCTGTGATTCCTCCCAACTTCAGGTTGGCAACTGGAGTCAGCAAGTTCACTGGTGAGTCCAAGCCCGATACTTGGCTTGAAGACTACCGAGTGGCCGTCCAGATTGGCGGCGGCAATGATGAAGTAGCCATGAAGCACCCGCCTCTCATGTTGGAGGGCTCGGCCAGAGCGTGGCTAAACCAGTTAGCACCCAATAGCATTTACACTTGGGAAGATCTCGCCCGAGTGTTTGTCACCACATTTGAAGGAACATGCAAGCGACCGGCAGGGCTGACGGAAGTGCGGTCTTGCATGCAGAAGCCGAATGAAACTTTGAGGGATTACATCCAGAGATGGATCACATTACATCACATGGTAGAGAATGTGCTTGACCACCAAGCAGTCTGTGCCTTCAAAGAAGGCGTCAAGTACAGAGAGCTGAATCTGAAATTCGGTTGGACCGGAGATATGTCTCTGAATCGGATGATGGAGATTGCCACCAAGTATGCTAATGGTGAAGATGAGGATCGACTCAGGAGTGGCAAGCTCAAGTCAGTCGCTCAAGAAACCGGAGGAAATTCCAATCGGAAACAGAAGCGGAAAGCCAAGCCAGCTGCTCCTGGGGAAGCCTTGGCTGTAACCCAAGGAAAGTTTAAAGGGAAACCCAAAGGACCTTGGAACCCCAAGAAAGTTAAAGACCAAGACGGAAATGATGTGTTGGATTTGCCATGTCTCTTCCACACCAAGAAAGATGAAGAGGGTAACTTCATTTACCCGAAACATACCACTCGACAGTGTCGACTCTTGATCCAGCAGTTCCAGGGCAAGCAGCCCAAAGATAAGGAAAAAGAGTCGGACAAAGTTGAGGACAAGGAAGATAGTGACGATGGATACCCCCAGGTCAATTCCACCCTGATGATTTTTGCTGATGTTGAAAGAAAAAGTCGACTAAAACTTATCAACCAAGAGGTGAATATGGTTGCTCCGGCGACACCCAGTTATCTGAAGTGGTCTCAGACTACCATAACATTCGACCGGTCCGATCACCCAACGCACATTGCCACCCCTGGGAGGCAAGCTTTGGTGGTCGACCCAGTTGTTGAAGGCACTCGACTGACCAAAGTCTTGATGGATGGGGGCAGTGGTCTGAACATACTATATGCTGAGACGTTGAAAGGGATGGGCATTCTGATGTCCAGACTCAGTACCAGCAACATGAGTTTCCATGGAGTCATTCCTGGGAAGAAGGCTGAATCACTCGACCAAATTGCTCTTGATGTGGTTTTCGGTGATTCCAAGAATTACCGCAAAGAAAAGTTGACGTTTGAAGTTGTAGACTTCCAGAGTGCCTATCACGCTATTTTGGGCAGGCCGGCTTATGCACGCTTCATGGCCTGACCATGTTATGTGTATCTCAAATTGAAGATGCCTGGCCCCAAGGGTGTGATCACTATTACGGGCAATCGGAAGAAAGCAGAAGAATGTTTTCAGAAAGGTTCAAAGATCGCTGATGCTCAGATGGCAGCAGTAGAACTGCAGGAATACCAGAAGACTTCAGACCCGAGTGATTTGTTGCGAGCCAAGAAGCCCGCTACAGAATCAACTTTTCAGTTGTCTGGCGAAACGAAGACAGCTCACATCCACCCGACCGATCCCAGCGCTGCTCCAACTCATATCTCAACAACACTCGACTCCAAATAGGAAGAAGCGCTCATCCAGTTCCTACATGAGAACTGGGACATTTTCGCATGGAAGCCTTCTGACATGCCGGGTGTTCTGAGGGAGCTGGCTGAGCACCGCCTAGGAGTCGACTCAAAAGTAAAACCTGTCAAGGAACATCTCCGACGGTCCGCTGTCCAGAATACAAAGGCTATTGGCAAGGAGGTGGCTCGGCTCTTAGCAGCGGAGTTCATCCAAGAAATCTACCACTCCGAGTGGCTCGCCAACGTTGTCATGGTCCCCAAGAAGGACAAGTCACTTTGCATGTGCATTGACTTTAAACATATCAATCGGGCCTACCCAAAAGATCATTTTCCTCTCCCCCGCATCGATCAGATAGTCGACTCGACTGCGGGATGTGAGCGACTGTCTTTTTTGGACGCCTATTCCCGGTACCATCAGATCCGTCTATATGGACCTGACGAGATCAAAACAACTTTCATCACTCCATTCGGGTGCTTCTGTTATGTTACCATGCCGTTCGGCCTCAAGAATGCCGGAGCCACATTCATGAGGATGATTCAGTAGTGTTTGCTCACTCAAATTAGTCGGAATGTGGAAGCATACATGGATGACACTGTGGTCAAGTCATGGAAGGATTCCGACCTGCTGGCTGACCTTGCTGAAACCTTTGCCAACCTCAGGAGGTATGATATCAAGCTTAATCCATCAAAGTGCACATTCGGAGTTCCTAGCGGAAAATTACTCGGTTTTCTTGTTTCCGAATGGGGAATCGACACCAATCCAGAAAAAGTCGGTACTATACTCCGAATGAAAAGTCCTGTGCAAGTGCACGACGTCCAGAAGCTTACTGGTTGCTTGGCCGCTTTAAGTCGATTCATATCTCGTCTCGGTGAAAAGGCATTGCCTCTTTACCGATTGATGAAGAAGTCCGACAAGTTCGAGTGGACTCCCGAAGCTGATGCAGCATTTGCAGAGCTCAAAGCTCTACTCTCCACCCAGCCGGTGCTTGCTGCCCCAATCAGCAAGGAGCCTTTGCTGCTTTACATCGCAGCCACGGGACAAGTCGTCAGTACGGTACTTACGGTCGAGCGGGAAGAAGAAGGAAAAGCCTTCAAAGTTCAGCGCCCAGTATATTATATTCGGAAGTTTTGACCCCGTCGAATCAAAGATACCCTCATTATCAGGAGCTTGTATATGGGATTTATATGACCACAAAGAAAGTTGCTCACTACTTCTCTGATCATTCCATTACAGTCGTCAGCGACGCTCCATTATCAGAGATCCTGCATAACAGAGATGCAACTGGTCGAGTGGCAAAATGGGTAATTGAACTCCTTCCTCTAGATATCAAGTTTGAGGCAAAGAAGGCTATCAAGTCCCAAGCAATAGCAGATTTCATCGCCGAGTGGATTGAACAGCAACTGCCGACTCAGGTTCACTCGGAGCATTGGACCATGTTCTTCGACGGTTCCAAAATGCTGAATGGTTCCTGTGCCGGGGTGGTATTGGTCTCCCCCCGAGGAGATAAGCTCAGATATGTTCTTCAAATCCACTTTGATTCCTCCAATAACGAGGCGGAATATGAAGCACTTTATATGGGTTGCGCATGGCCATTTCACCCGGCGTCTGTCGCCTCATGGTCTATGGTGACTCAGATTTGGTGGTTAATCGGGTGATGAAGGAATGGGACGTCAGAAGTCCAGCCATGACTGGTTATTGCAATGCAGTGAGAAAGCTGGAGAAGAAATTCGAGGGGTTAGAGCTTCATCACATACCCCGACTGAAAAATCAAGCAGCTGATGATTTGGCAAAAATAGGTTCCAAAAGAGAAGCCATTTCGAGCAATGTGTTTTTGGAACACATCCACACACCATCAGTTCAGGAGGATCCCTTCACCGAAGAGGCCCCGCAGCCAAAAAGTGCCACGGATCCGACAAAAGTTGAAATTCCAGCTATGGTCGACCTGATCATGGAAGTCCTGGTGATCACTCCCGACTGGACAGTACCGTACATCGCGTACATCCTAAGGAAAGAACTCCCAGAGGACGAAGAAGAGGCTCGACAGATCGTCCGTCGATCCAAGGCCTTTACAGTCATAAAAGGATAGTTGTATAGAGAAAGCACGACTGGAGTCAGTCAGAAGTGTATAACACCAGAAGAAGGTCAGATGATCCTTGACGATATCCACTCGGGGACCTGTGGTCATCATGCGTCCTCTCGGACCATTGTGGCTAAAGCATACCGAGCGGGATTTTACTGGCCAAGGGCCAATGAAATGGCAAAAGAGATAGTCGACAAATGTGAAGGATGTCAGTATTACTCCAATATGTCGCACAAGCCCGCGTCAGCCCTGAAAACCATTCCACTCGTCTGACCCTTCGCTGTTTGGGGGCTGGACATGGTTGGACCACTGAAAACGGGCAGGAGCGGCTTCACTCATGTGCTAGTAGCAGTCGACAAGTTCACCAAATGGATTGAAGCTAAGCCTATCAAGAATCTTGATGCTTGCACTGCTATCAGTTTCATCTGAGAGTTGATATTCAGATATGGAGTTCCGCACAGCATCATCACTGACAATGGGTCAAACTTCGATTCCAACAAATTCAGGGCCTTTTGCGCCTCTCAGGGCACACGAGTCGACTATGCTTCGGTCCCTCACCCTCAGTCGAATGGATAGGCGGAAAGAGCAAACGGCCTAATTCTCAAAGGACTGAAACCTCGATTGATGCGCGATCTCAAGCACGCAGCAGGTGCATGGGTCGACGAGCTTCCATCAGTTCTTTGGGGATTGAGGACAACCCCGAACCGATCGACCGGAAGAACCCCATTCTTTCTGGTCTACGGAGCCGAAGCAGTCTTGCCAAGTGACATGCTTCACAACGCCCCTCGAGTCGAGCTCTACTCTGAAGAAGAAGCAGAACAAGCCCGGCAAGATGCAGTCGACCTCCTGGAAGAAGAAAGAGAGATGGCCATGATCCGATCGACCATCTATCAGCAAGACTTGCGTCGATTCCATGCCAGAAATGTGAAGAGTCGAGCCTTCCAAGAAGGAGACTTGGTCCTCCGAGTGGATCAGCAAAAACCACACAAACTCGCTCCTACTTGGGAAGGCCCCTTCATTGTCACCCGAGTCCTCCACAATGGAGCGTACCACCTCTACAATGTCGATCGCCAGGTTGATGAGCCACGAGCCTGGAATGCGGAGCTACTCTGCCCCTTTTATACTTGAATTCTCACTCGGATGAGATGTAATAAGAAAAAAAACTCCTGTAGTTTATTTATCAAAGACAAGAGCGTTATAATTTTCCCAGTGATTGTTATTGTTTTTGTTTGCGTAAGAAATCCCCCAGTGGGTGGCTTAGCTGCGAATCCGCTTCGCCTAAGTTTGTAAAAATAATTTCCTACCGAGTGGGGAGCCATCCTCCCACTCGGGGGCTTAGCTGTGAACCCGTTTCGCCTAAGTATTTAAAAATCCTACCGGGCGAAGAGCAATCCTCCCACTCGGGGGCTTAGCTACAGTCCAATACTCGCCTAAGTTTTCTCACTCGGAGACTTAGCTGTAGTCCAGCACTCGCCTAAGTTTGAAAAAATCCTACCGAGTGGAGAGCAATCCTCCCACTCGGGGGCTTAGTTGCAGTCCAGTACTCGCCTAAGTTTTCTCACTCGGAGACTTAGCTGCAGTCCGGCACTCGCCTAAGTTTGAAAAAATCCTACCGAGTGGAGAGCAATCCTCCCAGTCGGGGGCTTAGCTGCAGTCCAGTACTCGCCTAAGTTTTCTCACTCGGAGGCTTAGCTGCAGTCCGGCACTCGCCTAAGTTTGAAAAAATCCTACCGAGTGGAGAGCAATCCTCCCACTCGGGGGCTTAGCTGCAGTCCAGTACTCGCCTAAGTTCTCTCACTCGGAGACTTAGCTGCAGTCCGGCACTCGCCTAAGTTTGAAAAAATCCTACTGAGTGGAGAGCAAACCTCCCACTCGGGGGCTTAGCTGCAGTCCAGGACTCGCCTAAGTTGGAAAAAATCCTACCGAGTGGAGAGCAAACCTTCCACTCGGGGGCTTAGCTACAGTCCAATACTCGCCTAAGTACAAAACACATCTCAATCCTCAAGGACGACGAGGTGCAGGTCGACTGCCACCTTCTCCTGGGGAGCTTCGCCACAAATACAATGTGCGCTGCGTCCCGCTCTGCAGTAACGAGGTGCGGGTCGACTGCCGCCTTCCCCTGGAGAGCTTCGCCACAAATACAATGCGCGCTCCATCGCCGACCCGCAAGGGCAACAAGGCATGAGTCGACTGCTTCCTTCTCCTTCGGAGCTGCGCTACAAATACAAAAGTTGCCTTGAATGAAGAACGGGTTCACTCAGCAGGGGATTCATGAAGATATTCAACGATAAACCAAGTTTAGATAAATCCTAAAGGTTCCGGACCACAGATCGAAGTGCTCGGGCATTCAGCCTGAAAGAGTTTAACGGTTACAAAAACCACTCGGCATTCCGAGGCAAATTTAAGGTGAGGCATAAAAGTTTGTTCACTCCGCGGGAGGAGGACTAGCAGGCTCGACGAACTCGTCTAAGTTGACCCCGTCGGCGATTCGAGTGGCTGCAGCGATGAAAGTCTCCATAAAAGATCGGAAGTCATGCTTCTGGGTGTTGGTGACCTTGATTGCTGCCAGCTTATCTTCTCGCACCTCCTTGCAATGGACGCGAACCAAAGACAGAGCCACATCAGCGCCACACCGGGCAGAAGACTTCTTCCACTCTTGCACTCGGTCAGGGATTTTGTTAAGTTGAGTCATTAGGGACTCAAGATCATTTTGGAGCATGGCCTCTGGCCAAAGTGCCGGGTCGATCCGTGACATGGCGACCTTCAGTCGAGCCAAGTAGTACACGACACCGTCGATGCGGGATTCCAGTCGGAGCAGATTCATAGCAGTTTCATCTTTCATGAGAGAATTGATTGGATCCAAACCTGGTTCGATCCGCCCAATCTCCTCTTCGAAGTTCTGGCAAAACGCTGCATTCACGATCCAAGAATAAGTCAATTTTCATGCACTAAGTCGACACAAAAAAATCAGTCGGAATAAAGTGTGCACCTTCAAGCTTGATCAACAACTTCTTGGCAAGGCTCCGCAGATAGCTCTCCAGATCGTCCCTCCTGCGAGCGATGCCTTCCATCTTCTCGCCCAGGTTGAGGTTCTCCTTCTTCCAGCGCGTGCACTCCTTGTTGGCTTCTTTTAGAGCATATTTTAGCTTGGTATTCTCTTCTTCCAACTGGCCGACCGAAGCCATTTTCTGTTCAGCCAAAGCGGTTCTGTCGTCAGCTTCCTTTCGAGCAGCAGCCAAATCCTGATCCTTCTTTGCCAGAGCTTCCCTCAGTTTTTTTTGCAAAGAAACGATGCTTGAGTCAGAAAGAATGGAAGGGCACTCAAGCGTAAGACAGGCCAGTCGACAAACTCGTCTTACCAGTGGCGCCGTCCTTGACCTTTTGCAGCTCTGTCTTGGCCAGCTCCAAGTCAAGGTTCAGTTGGATCTGCTATTTCGCCAAGTCAGCAAAGCGAGCTCCAAGATCACAAGATTTCTGAAATCAAAGGAGAGAAGTTATTTTACAACAAAAAACGACAAAGACATTAAGTACTAAGACTACGGTCGAATGCCCGCAGGGAGAGAAGGTAGAACTCAGACCACAGTCGACTGCCAGCAGTCGACCGCGGTCTCGGGGACTACACCCAGTGGGTGCACTTTGCGTGCCCCGACCGGTTCAGATACCACTCGACCGGCCCGCCGGAGTCGAGTGCAGGGAGTAAAAAAGGGAGAGAAGGTAGAACTCAGACCACAGTCGACTGCCAGTAGTCGACCGCGGTCTCGGGGACTACACCCAGTGGGTGCACTTGGCGTGCCCCCACCGGTTCTGATCCCACTCGACCAGATCGAGTGGAAGAGATAAACTACCAGTTCGGTTTACACTCAACAAAATACAAAGACTACAGTCGACTGCCAGCAGTCCATCATAGTCTCGGGGACTACACCCAGTGGGTGCACTCAGCGTGCCCCCACCAGTTCAAAAATTCAATCGACGCACCCAGTGGGTGTATGGATGCAAAGATTTTCGGAAAGAGTCTTCAGATAGCATATCCTAACAGAACAAGCGGCGACCAACTAACCTGAACGTCGCTCTGGAGATCCAAGCTGGCATCGTAGGCGGCTTGGCTGGCATCCCGTACCGTCTTCATTTTCTCCATCATAATGCCCGCCTGGCGTATGGCTTCCCTGGCAGCATTCACCTCGTCCTCTGGGACATGATGGGTCGCAAAAACTGAAGGCGGGTCGACAGGGGCCTGAGCAGTCGACGAGGAAGGCAAGGCACTCGACAATGGCACGGCGAAGGTAACAGGACCCCGATTGGCAGCGCTAGCATCCTGAACGACTGGCTCCGCCCTCGGTGTCGACTGTGGCACCTCGCTCGCAGGAGCTTGCCTATTTTTCCTCGTCAAAGGCCTCTCGGGCTCTTCATCATCATCCTCAGGGAGGTCAATAATGTTAGGGGCTGTTCAAAGTTCAATCGACAAAGTCACATCACCAATGGTACACATTGCAGTTGAATCGACCAAAATAAAGACAGTATGGCAGAAATCATACCCAGATTTGAAGTGACTGCATCCTCCATCACCTCATCATCGTCCCTGTAAGCTAAGGTCCCAGAAGTAGCAGCGCTGACAGTTCCAAAGTTCGTCTGGTTAAAACAAGAAAAATAAACAGCACAGGGCATCGAGTAAATATGAAGGGAGACACCCACGCGGAAGCAATGGGGATGTCAATCTTAATCTTCGGCAATGCCTTCCGAAGCTTCGGCTCTGCGACTTTGGGATGCTTTGACGCTTTTTCAGTCGGAGTTGGCGAAGAGGTCCGAGGACGTTTCGAAGACTGACCAGCTTGAGCAATCGCCTTTTCACGGGCGCTCGATCGTTCTTGGTCAAGTTTGGACCGCCTCTCCTGCGAGGAGGCGACTCGACTTCTTCCTCCTCACTTGGATCGTCGCTTTCTTCGTCCCCTCCACTGTCAGAATCCCATTCGCCACTGTTGCCGCCGCTCGCCTCTCCTTCCGGGTCCTACTCTTGTTCTCCGTTGGGCATTGAATACATTTCAATAATGTCCTGAAAGAAAGCAGGAAGAACAAAGTCAGTCGACTCAATATAGGCAACTGCGCGAGTGAATTCAGATTACAAACAAAAGCTCAGAATCAGACCTTCTCTGGTACATGAGACTGGTCGAATGGAGGAACCCTCCTGGCTCCCCTAGGGTTGTCCTTGTTCCCGGTCATGCCCGACAGCCACTTCTCCAGTGTGTCGTCATCGACCTCCTCCGGGTGAATTCGAGTGGAGTCTTCAAGACCCGAATACATCCACATCGGATGGTCTCGGGCTTGAAGAGGCTGGATGCGCCGCTGAAGGAAGAACTCCAAGAGATCCATACCGGTGACCCCATCGCGGATAAGCTGGACCACTCGCTCTACCAGCACCCTCACCTGCGCCTTCTCCTCCGCGAGCACCTTCAAAGGGGAGGGTTTCCTCACTCGGTCCATGGTGAAAGGAGGGAGGCCAGTCGACTGCCCTGGCGTCGACTGGTCTTTGCAGTAAAACCAGGTCGACTGCCATCCGCGAACTGAGTCGGGAAGAATCATGGCCAGAAAGGAGCTTTTCCCTCTCATATGGACGCCAAGACCCCCACACATCTGAATCACTTGAGTCCTCTCGTCACTCATACTAGCCTTTTTCACCGTCTGGGAGCGACAAGTGAAAATGTGCTTGAAAAGGCCCCAGTGAGGCCGACAACCCCAGGAAATTCTCACACAAAGAAATAAAAGCGGCGAGATAAACGATTGTGTTGGGAGTGAAGTGGTGGAGTTGTGCCCCAAAGAAGTTCAGAAATCCCTGAAAGAAAGGGTGAGGAGGCAAGGAGAATCCACGGTCGACGTGGGTGGCAAGAAGAACGCGCTCACCCTCCCGAGGTTGCGGCTCGGATTCCTTCCTCGGAAGCCACGCCGATTCATAGGGGATCAACCCTCCTTCGGCTAGGTCGTCGAGGTCTTCTTGGGTGATCGTTGAGCGGATCCAGTCACCCTGGATCCAGCCCTTCGGCAGGCCGGTTCGCGAGGAGGATCCGCCCCGACTGGTCGCCTTCCCCTTCGACCTCGCCGTTGCCTTCTTCGCCCGCTCTAGAGCCACCATCTTCTCCTTCGCCATCATCGCCGGCGAAACGCGTGCGGAGCGGTGCCGCTGGGGTGAGAGCGAGCGCGGCGAGGGAACGTGAAGAGGAGAAGAGATAATGGGGACGCACTGTTCGAAGAGGCCCTGGTCCGATGCCTTATATGAGACCACTTCCGAGTGGCTAACTGGTAGGCCCGGGCGGCCCAGTCAAATAACGAAACGATCGCGTGTGTGATACGTGGCGAAAAGGTGGCGTGGGGATCGAGGCGGCTCCGCTCTATCCCATACGATTACTGCGGCCTCCCCCGTCCCGCGTGCTTCCCAAAATTCGGATCCCGCGAAATCTGCGGGCAGCGGAACAACTTGTCAGACCGAAGATCTCCTCCGCACCATCACTCGGAGCCTTTCAAGTAAACAAACTCACTCGACAAAAAGCTAAGAATGGATCAAGGTGACTGAAAAGGAAGTTGCTGTCGTCAGTCAAGTTCGTTGTGCCGAAACCAGATATGCTCATGGCATGAAAAATGAGTCGGGAAAATTCTCAACTCCTTCCCCACTCAAACCTCAATCCATTCGGGGGCTAATGACGAAGCTATGTACCTAGGGTGGGGTCATGGACCTGTCCAAACTGCCCTACCCAAGGACACCTCTAGAAGAAATCACCTTTCAATCGACTTGGAGGTGTTCCACTCGACAGACTCGAAGACACTCGACCAAGAAGAGATCACTCAACCAAGACCAAACCACTCGACGGCCAGGAGACCTAAATACACTCCGCATGCTAACGGTCGGTTATTAAGTAGCCTTTATGGTCATCATAACACTTTATTAGGAGCGTTACCAGTAACGCCCGACCTTAATGTATTTAAACCCTGCATAACTGAGGGCCGGAGGGGTCCGGCGAACTCTATATAAGCCACCCCCTCCTCAGTGTAAAGGGTTCGCACCCTTGTAATTCATACACGCATAATCCAGTCGACCGCCTCCGGGCTCCGAGACGTAGGGATATTACTTCCTCCGAGAAGGGCCTGAACTCGTAAATCTCGTGTGCTTACAACTTCTCCATAGCTAAGATCTTGCCTATCCATACTTACCCCCCTACTTTACTGTCAGACTTAGAACCACGACAGTTGGCGCCCACCGTGGGGCAGGTGTTTTAGCGATTTGTTGGAGGAGTTGCGATCTTTTCCGATCCGAATCATCATGGTCTCCGGCGGAATTTTGGTGGAGGGCTGCGAGATACGCCTCGGCGCGCTCACGTTCATCGCCGACGACTCCGCTTGGCTTCAGGAGGCTTCGCTCGACGTGGACGCGCTGCCTGTTCGCGGGGCGACGCACTTTCGTGCATGCATCCGCGGCATCCTTTTGCGGCAACCGTCGACCCACTATCGGTCGGCTCCTGTGCTGTCCTCCCTCCCTGTTTCCCGCCGACGCATCATCAATAACATGCGACATATCAGAACAAATAGTAGAAGCAGGTTTAGGTCTCGCAAGCTTACTCATAACAGAAGGTGAATCAAGTGCAGGCCTAGATGGCAGTTCCTTACCTCCCCTCGTAGTTGAGGGATAAATTGTTGTCTTAGCGTCTTTCAAATTCTTCATAGTGTCCAGCAGATATAAATCCCAAGTGACTCAAAGAATAGAGCTATGATCCCCGGCAACGGCGCCAGAAATTAGTCTTGATAACCCACAAGTATAGGGGATCGCAACAGCTTTTGAGGGTAGAGTATTCAACCCAAATTTATTGATTCGACACAAGGGGAGCCAAAGAATATTCTCAAGTATTAGCAGCTGAGTTGTCAATTCAACCACACCTGGAAACTTAGTATCTGCAGCAAAGTGTTTAGTAGCAAAGTAATATGATAGTGATGGTAACGGTAACAAAAGAGTAACAAAAGCAAAGTAATGTTTTTGGTATTTTGTAGTGATTATAACAATAGCAATGGGAAAGTACATAAGTGTAGACCAGTATATGGAAAGCTCGTACGCATTGGATCAATGATGGATAATTATGTCGGATGTGGTTCATCATGTAACAGTCATAACATAGGGTGACACAGAACTAGCTCCAATTAGTCAATATAATGTAGGCATGTATTCCGAATATAGTCATACATGCTTATGGAAAAGAACTTGCATGACATCTTTTGTCCTACCCTCCCATGGCAGGGGGTCCTAATGGAAACTAAGGGATATTAAGGCCTCCTTTTAATAGAGAACCGGAACAAAGCATTAGCACATAGCAAATACATGAACTCCTCAAACTACGGTCATCACCGGTAAGTATCCCGATTATTGTCACTTCGGGGTTAACGGATCATAACACATAATAGGTGACTATAGACTTGCAAGATAGGATCAAGAACACTCATATATTGATGAAAACATAATAGGTTCAGATCTGAAATCATGGCACTCGGGCCTTAGTGACAAGCATTAAGCATAGCAACATCAATCTCAGAACATAGTGGATACTAGGGATCAAACCCTAACAAAACTAACTCGATTACATGATAAATCTCATTCAACCCATCACTGTCCAGCAGGCCTACAATGGAATTACTCACGCACGGTGGTGAGCATCATGAAATTGGTGATGGAGGATGGTTGATGATGACAATGGTGAGGAATCCCCCTCTCCGGAGCCCCGAATGGACTCCAGATCAGCCCTCCCAAGAGGTTTTAGGGCTTGGCGGCGGCTCTGTATCGTAAAACGCGATGATTTCTTCTCTCACATTTTTTTCTCCTCGAAAGCAGTTATATAGAATTGGAGTTGGAGTCGGGAGGTCTCCAGGGGGCCCACGAGGTAGGGGGGCGCGCCCCCACCCTCGTGGCAAGGGTGTGGGCCCCCTGGTCTTCATCTTTGGCGAGGATTTTTTATTATTTATTGTAAGATATTCCGTGGAGTTTCAGGTCATTCCGAGAACTTTTGTTTTCTGCACATAAAACAACATCATGGCAATTCTGCTGAAAACAGCGTCGGTCCGGGTTAGTTCCATTCAAATCATACAAGTTAGAGTCCAAAACAAGGGCAAAAGTGTTTGGAAAAGTAGATACGACGGAGACGTATCAGGTACCCCTACTAAAATGTGGATTAGTGCTCTCTCTACTCATTTAACTCCTCTCCTTTAACACATGCGAGTTCTGGATTGGAGGGTTTGGAGGATAATAAATCCTCATTAACTTGATTTTAGCCTTTTTAGTATTTGGATCCAAGCATGGGTGAGGCTAGCATGTTTTAGTCCCGCTACTTTTAGTCATGGGACTAAAACGTATCCAAGCACCCTCTTAGTTTTATTTGAGGGGTGGGTTGTGCTGGACACCATTATTGTGACTAGCCTTTTTAATAGTACTATATGCATAATTTGGCGACGAGCGCACTACTAGGAAAAGGGCTATAAATGGAATGGACACTAATGGCGCACCTGTCATGTGGTGCGCCACTACTATATAGCAGTGGCGCACCAACAATGTGCTGGTGCGCCATTAGTGTGGAAGACACTAATGGCGCACCTGGCACATGGTGCGCCACTAGTAACAATTTTTTTTATTTTTCTGAACTTACTAATGGCGCACCACTGCACGGTGGCGCCATTACTATTGCTAATTAGTAATGGCGCACCGGCCACACAGTGCGCCACTACTGTTGTTTTTTTATTCTTTTTTTGCAAAACTACTAATGACGCACCGTAGCATAGTGCGCCATTACTAGTTTAAACTAGTAATGGCGCACTATGCCACGGTGCGCCATTAGAATATTTTTTTATTTTTTGCAAAACTTCTAATGGCGCATCAGCAGCAGGTGCGCCATTAGTATGTTGGGTTACTAATGGCGCATGGCTTTGTGGTGCGCCATTAGTAACCTGGGACCAGCTAGATATTTTTGGACAGCCACACCTACACACTCACTTTCCCCACTTCATTCCCTCCACCTCCTTCTCCAAGCTTGTCGGCTGCCTCCTCCTCCTCACCTCATTTGCACCATAGATTCATCAAAATTAAGTGGTGAAATTACCTTTTTTGATAGGTAAGTAAGGGGAAAGCTATCTTCATGTTGTAGATCTACTTTTTTTCTCCCTAGCTCGCTCCAACAACGTGCACATGCACTTTTTGTGGCCTAGCTAGATCTATGTATGTTCGTGGTGTTGCATATGTTTGTGGTGTTGCATATATGTTTGTGTTTGCAGGTACTGGTATTTGAAATGCGATAGTTGCCAATATTTTGCCGGAATGTTGATTCATTTCCGTTTCGGCGAGAATTTTGGCACTATGCATTCTTTTTGGTCCTATTTTTAGGGAAAGTCATGCAAATTTTTTTCTTGGTTCTAAAATATCGTTTTGCTCTACCCCGCAGGCGACCATGGTCCGCACGATGACCGAAGGCATCGTGAATAGGTTTTTGAGCTCCGCGAAGGCCGAGATGCTTCAAAAGAACGAGATGGAAATAAGATGTCCGTGTCGAAGATGCAAGCTGAAGAGCCTTATTGCGGACCCGGATTCCGGACAGGTGCGGGACCACCTGCTCTTGCGTGGTTTCATGGATGGCTATCGGTGGCAAGGTGATGAAGATGACTATGAAGTCGTCCATGGGGGCCGGGCAAGAAATGAGGAAGGGCAGCAAGACAACCACCACGGCTCGGGCGGGCGAGAAGACGAAGAATCTCCAGGACATGATCACGACGGTGATGCTGTACACAGTCATCATGTAGAAGATGCCGGACATGATGATGAGGAAGATGCCGGAGCAAACGAAGGGCATGATCATGAAGATGAAGATGCCGGCGGAGCAGACGATGATGGACCATCAATGGGCTGGGTGCAGGACCCTCATATTCAAGAGCTGCTTCTCAAGCAGACGGATAACGCAAGAGCTGCCGCCCGAGAGAAAGCCAAGCTGGATCAACCGGAGATAGACGCGGTTACTCCATTGTATGAAGGATGTAGGCCCGAGGATACCCGCCTGAAAGTAATGCTCATGGCTCTGGAGATGAAGGTAAAACACAAAATGACCGACACATGCTTCGACGAGAACATGTCATTCTGGCACGAACGTCTTCCCAAGGGGAACAAGTGCCCGACCAGTTTCGAGGAGGCGAAGAAAATCGTGTGTCCTCTGGATTTACCGCACGTGAAATACCATGTGTGCATGAACAATTGCATCATTTATCGGGACAAGCACGCGGAGTCTACCATATGTCCGGTGTGCGGCGTCAGTCGATATAAGAAGAGGAAGAAAGCTCCTCGAAAAGTGGTGTGGTACTTTCCGATCACTCCTCGTCTGCAGCGGTATTTCGCGGACCCTAAGGTAGCAAAGCTCCTGCGTTGGCACGCGGATAGGGAGGAGAAGAAGCAAGAACATGGCGCATATCCGGAGATAAATAAAAAAGACAAGATGCTGAGTCACCCAAAGGATGCGAGCCAGTGGCAAGTGTTGAACTTAGAACACCCAGAATTTGGGAAGGATCCAAGGAACATCATACTGGGCGCGAGCACCGATGGAGTGAATCCGTTTGGCAGCCAGAGAAGCACACATAGCACCTGGCCCGTGTTTGTGTGGATGTACAACCTTCCCCCCAGGTTGTGCATGAAGAGGAAGTACATTCACATGAGTATGCTAATTGAAGGGCCGAAACAACCAGGGAACGACATCAATCTATATCTGGGGCTGCTGAAAGAGGAGCTAGACACGCTGTGGAAAACGCCAGCCAATACGTGGGACGCCGCAGAGAAAGAATATTTCCCTATGAGAGTAGCACTGCTCACGACGGTGCACGACTATCTCGGTTATGGATATCTCGCGGGGCAGGTGGTCCACGGATTTTCTGGATGCGTCAGGTGCATGGATGACACAACGTATCGCCAGCTAGATAGAGATCCCGGGTCTTCGAAAACCGTGTTCATGGGACATCGAGGGTGGCTTCGCGATGATGACCCATGGAGGAAACACAAGGATCTGTTCAATGGTGAAACCGAACCCCGAAGAAGCCCGCGTACGAGGAGCGGCAAGGAAATAGACCAGCTGTTGAAAAATTGGAAAGATTGCCCACTGCCGAGAAAGAAGCAAAAGGTGCCAGAGCCCGGAAAGAAGCGAAAGGCGCCAGAGCCGCTGCTGAAGGTATGGAAAACGAGGTCTATTTTCTGGGACTTGCCGTACTGGAAGATCCACAGTGTGCCTCACAGCCTTGATGTCATGCATATCACGAAGAACGTGTGCGAGAGTCTACTTGGTACCCCGCTCAACATGCCAGAGAGGACCAAAGATGGGCTAAAAGCAAGGGCAGACTTGAAATCAATGGGCATCAGGTAGGAGCTTCATGCTAATGATGATGAGGCGAAGAAGACCGGAAATGACTACCCTCCTTCGTGCTTCACTCTAAGTCAGGAGGAGATCGAACAGTTTTTCACCTACCTTGTAGGAGTAAAACTTCCTTATGGTTACGCGGGGAAGATAAGCAGATACCTAGACCCAACGAAGCAGAAGTTCAGCGGGATGGAGGCTCACGACTGTCACGTGCTGATGATGTAGATACTTCCAGTTGCAATCTGTGGGATCATGGACGCACACGTCCATGAGACGCTATTTGGCCTATGCAACTTTTTCGACGTCATCTCTCGGAAGTCGGTTGGCGTGAGGCAACTCAGAAGGCTACAGGAAGAGATCGTGGTGATACTATGCGAGCTTGAGATGTACTTCCCGCCCGCATTCTTCGACGTTATGGTGCATCTGCTGGTCCATATCGTGGAGGATATCATCCAACTCGGGCCGACGTTCCTGCACAGCATGATGTCATTCGAAAGGATGAATGGTGTCATCAAAGGATACGTTCGCAACATGTCACGTCCAGAGGGAAGCATAGCCAGGAGCTTTCTGACCGAAGAGTGCATCTCCTACTGCATGAATTATCTAGGCATCAAGGACCCCGTTGGTCTGCCCGTCAACAGGCACCTCGACAGGCTCACTTGATGGGGTCACCGTGAGGGTCGCCGCGAAATGCATGTCAACTTCGAGGGTCGACTCGCCAACTTTGAAAGAGAAAACCTAGTCGTGCTACAACACATAGACATGGTCGATCCTTGGGTGGTAGAGCACAAAACCTTTATTGAGAAGACGTACAATGACCGAGGCCAACAGAGGACGGACGGAGATATAATCAAAGAGCACAACTCATGTTTCATGCATTGGTTCAAGCAGAAGCTTCTGTCATACCCTTTACACGAGGATTCTTCCGCGGAAGAACAACTCATATTCGCCTTGTCATAGGGCGCCGAGCACAACCTGATGACCTATGAGGCGTATGATATCAACGGCTACACATTCTACACCGAGGGCAAGGACATGAAGAGCGATGGTTATCATAACTCCGGGGTAACGATGGAATCCTACACCGGTAACGACAAGGACAGATACTACGGAAGGATCGAGGAGATCTGGGAGCTGAGCTATGCTGGAGAGAAGGTCCCGATGTTCCGTGTCAGATGGGCCAAGAGCGTCCTAAAATAAGACCGGTATTTCACCACCATGGTTATACCCGAAGCCAAATCCAAGACCACGGGCGCAAACGTCACCGCGAAAAATGAGCCATGGGTACTGGCTTCCCAAGTGGACCAATGCTTCTTCATTACCGACCAGTCAAAGCCCAGTCGTGTTGTCGTGAGGAGAGGCAAAAGGAAGATCATCAGAATGGATGGAGTAGCCAATGAGGAAGACTTCGACAAGTACGGCGACCCAAAGATCGAACATGACGACGACGATGAAGTAGCAGCATACACCATAAGAAGAAGCAGGACCACCCTACCTAAAGGACGTCCGTTCCACAGAAGAACTCCATTTGCGAAAAAGAAGGGCAATAAGATTGTGAACAGATAGCTAGCTAAGATCGATTGTATTTAAATCGTAGCCTTCATTTCTCGATTGTATTTCATGGGCACTTTTTGAACTCATGAATGTTTTTAAATTTCATGGACACTCGATCTCGATCCCCCTCCATCTCGATCGCTATCCCACCTCGCCAGATCCGGTCCCCCTCGCCGCCGAGCACCCCCCGCACCATCTCCCCCGCTCCACCGGCCGTCGACCCCCGGCCCGCACCCTCCCCCACTCCACCGCCGCCGCCGACCCCCCGCACCCTCTCCCCCGCACCCTCCCCGGCCCGCTCCACCGTCACAAATGAATGCAACTAAAATTGCAAAAAAAACAAATTTGATTATATTTTCAAATGACAAATTTGATGATATTTTCAAATAATAAATTTGATGATATTTTTTCATATTCATAAATATTTGCAAATAACAAATTTGATGATATTTTTTAAAAAATTATTACTGTTTTTATAAAGAATATTACTGTTATGATTTAAAGAAGTTTGAACATACTTAAACACAAATAAATATCAAACAACATTTTAAATGCATAAAAATCGGGCTAGTGGCGTGTTCTGATGGAGATAGGGTTAGGTGGAATATAACCTGACCAGTCGGGCTAGTAATTAAAACAAAATTCTAATGGCGCACCAGGGGGAGGTGCGCCATTAGAATCATCGTACTTTTGGCGCACTAGGGGGAGGTGCGCCATTGCTAACCCCCCACTCCACCTATTCCCCTCGCACTGTGGCCTCCCTCCCTCCCTCGCCAGATCCCCCACTCGACCCCAACCGTACGCCGCCGCCCCCTTGCTCCGCCCCCTCCGTCCGCCGCGCCTGCACACCGTCGGCGACGCCGTCGCCGCTGTGGTCTTGCGCTGCCCCGACGCCGCCGCCCCGACCCCCGCGGGACTCCACCCCCGCCGCCCCTGCGCCCCCCGAACGGGATCGGCCGAGCGCGCGCCGCCTGCTCCTCTCCTCTCCTCCTCCCTCCGACGAGCGAGGGCCTCCTCTGGCCCCTGCAGCAGCCGGCGAGCGTGGCCCCGACGCACCCACCCCGCCTGCCCCTGCCGTCCTCCGCCACCGCCCCCTGCTCTCCTTCGACCGCGGCGAGCAAGGACCCGGACGAGCCCGGACCACGACCCCGACCCCTTCGCCGACCCCGACCCCGACCCCTCCAGCGACCAGGTACCTCTCCTCCTTTCTCCTTCCTTCCTCTCTCCACCATTCCCCATTCCCTCCCTCCCTCCCCTCGACTGTGGCAGTCTATGGTTGCAAGATTGGGGAGGGCCTCCTCCTTCCTCCTTTTCCACTGCTGGTGGCAACATCCTCAACCCCCCATCTTTTTTTCATTTTTGTTAGTTTGATTATCTGTAAATTGATGTGCCATGACCCAGTAGAGGCACATCCGAATTTTGTGTTTAGTTTTCTCACCCCAAATTGCATCCCATGACCCAGTAGACTAGTACAGATGACATGCCATGACCTAGTGCACTAGTAGACATGTCATGGAAAATTTCACCACCATTCTGTACCATGGTATTTTTGTGATATGTAGTCTTTGATCTGGTTCAGAACTGGTAGGGGTATTCTAGGGAAATTTCCAATATGCAGTGAATGGCAAATTTAGATTCGTTCCACCACAATTTTTCCATTTTGTTTTCTTAGGGAGAACCAAATTTTGCTGCGGCAAATTCATACATTCTGCCATCACTACATAGGAGTTCTTTCTTGCCATGCCGTAGTTGCCATCAAGTTTTACATTTCTGTCATAGTTGACGTGTCAATCGCATTATTTCTTCGAGCTGATGCATTGATTATGCCTTTGAGGCAGTTAGTTAACCTCTCACCTATGTTCATGCGGGATATTATTCTTGGAAAAGCCATTGTTGGTGATGGAATAGAAAGATAAGCAGGTACCTATCTTCAGTCCCAATCTAACAGGGTAGTCCATGGATTCAAACTAGCTAAAGGAGATTCAAATTGCCGAACCTTTAGGTTAACCACTCAACACAAACCAATCCCTGAAAGCAAAAACTCAACACAAACCAAGTGCATTATTTTTGTGACTGTTTTCATGTTTGCAGAACCAATATTTTTGTGCCAACAATCAGTTTACTCCCTCATGCCAACAATCACTCATTTTTCAGTTAACTCCTTATAGTTCAGATCATATTTTGATTGTCAACAATAGTGGACTTTTAAGGCTTTTTTAGAGGCAATACTAGTGGATATTAGGCCTTTTTACAGGCAATAATAGTGGAATTTTAGGCTTTTTTTGGAGGAGTGTGTTTCATGCTGGCCTACAGTGATGAATTAGTCAGAATTGTGCCTAAAGTAGATAATCTAAAGATACAGACAAAATAATTAGGGGAGCATGTGTGAATCTAAAGTATATTGTCAACTTCCAACATTTGCTCTGTTGTCCATGCGGTTGAAGCAATGAAGTCGAGCGTGTCATTCTTGAGCTGAAATAGAACTTGACAGCCTGTACAGTGAATATATGTAGTGAACAGAAATTGATAGGTTTTCTTGACTAAATTCAGTCCTGTACAGTGAATATATGTAGTGAACAGAAATTGATAGGTTTTCTTGACTAAATTCAGTCCTGTACAGTGAATATATGCAGTCAATATATAGTCATTGTAATTTTTGGGAGTAATTTTTGGTGTCAAATCACTCAAGCAGTAACTGAATTTTCAAACTGAACTTGACACAATACTATTCAGTTAATTTGCTTGGACAGTAGTATGTATGCTCATCACTTTATGTATGGTGTTATGCCCTGTTATCTCTGTTCAGTTGACTAATGAAGCACTAGGCTCATCCATGGTACAAGTTCACCTATGAACACTTGAAATTAGTCAGGACATCCCGTACTGATAGATGTAAATTGTGTCCAGTAGGCTTTGAAGCACCAATTTTTCCTGTTTCTAACTCTGAATCTGATATAAACCATACTATTGGCATAAGTGGTCTTTTGTATATGTGCTGATGCTTTGTTAATATAAAGCTATAGATGATGTTGTACTTGTGATGATGCTACTTGTGATCTTCTGAAATGACCCATTGGCGACTTCATTACGCGGGGATAATGATATTGCAGGTACCCCGAGAGGCCCTTGAGTTTGCCGGAATGTCGATTAACTTCCGTTCTGGCAAATTCGGGTACTCCATATGTCCTATTTTCAGCAAAGGTCATGCTGAAATTGTTCGTGAATTTTAGCATGACTTTGCTAAAAATAGGACATATGGGGTACTTGCGACTAATGCATGGGCCGGGGTATCTTAGTACTTAGTTAAGTAGGATCAACTGCCCCACCCTTCTTGCTGCATAGGTGGCAATAGAGCCAAGTGATTGGTGCCAAGTGATTAGGCCCAACCTAGCGTGCGTCGGCATCGATAAACCCTAAATGATGAAAACTTAACTTAGCATCTAGGGTCCCTCGGCATCGACAAACCCTAAATGATGAAACCTTGGCTTCTATAGGGTGCCTCGGTGTCGATGAGAACCTAAATGATGTATGCTTAGGCTTTTAGGGTGCCTCGGCGTCGACAAACCCTAAATGATAAAAGCTTAGCTTTTAGGATGCCTTGGTGTCGACAAACCCTAAATGGTGAGACCATGATCTTGTTCCTTGACAATAACCAACTTTTTGACCAAACTTTTCTCCTATTTAGAGCGAAACATGGCCCATAACGATGAGGCCGGCGGTTCGGGTGGCAAGCAATTCTGGGAGCTCTCCTAGGAGATGGAGGAACAACCTCACCGCTATGAGGATGCCGCAGAAGACACCGATCCTGACTACACAACCTCTAGTGGCGTCGGGGATGACACCACTGATGGTGCCACCGAGGATGCCACCACAGATGATGGCGGCACACGCACAGATGGCAGCCAACCGAAGAAGCAACGGAAGGACCGGCGCCCGAACGCGCTCCGCACCGTCAAGGAGGAATTTACTCAAGTGGACTCCGACGGGCATCCAACGGAGCCCAAACATATAGTCAAGGGGTACTCGGTTCAGCTCGGGTGCATTCTACGGAGCACCATCTCGATCAACACCGAGAACCTTAGGCATAAGGACCGAGGGAATTTGCGCAACCTCCTCTTCACGAAGCTGCACGAACGATACAAGTTCCCCGCTGAATTTGAAAACACACGCCTCTCAGGGAATAAAGTGAACAGTGCTGCCTCACGAGGATGAGCACGACCCTGTCTACTTGGAGAAGCGCGGTGAAGAGAATGATTGAGAAAGGTGATAGTTATGAGAAGATCGAGGCGAAAAATCCTTCGATCAGCAAAGAGGACTACAAGGAGTTCAAGATCAAGTGCAAGAGCCCCGCAACCTCCGAATCAAGTCAGTGGGGGAAAGAAATGCGGGAGTTGAACTTAGGGGAACACAAACTCAGGCCCGGCGGTTACAGAGTGGCGGAGCCTATATGGGACAAGGAGGACGCGGAGCGTGCCGAGCAAGGCCTACCACCACGCTTCGAGAAATACATCAGTGACAAGCAGACCAGGAACTATGTCAGGGCCCGGTACAAGGAGGACCCGATAACAAAGGAGCTTACCACGGATCCAAAGACTAGGGCGCTTGAGCTTGTTCTGGCGAAGGAGACTGAAAGCAGTAGCGCGGGGTCGTCTCAGAGCACCCCTGCTTGGGACAGCACTCTAAATAGGGCGTTGAACGTAATGAAAAACAAGGACAAGCTCACTAAGCCGTCGTCAGCTGGTCGTGTGGCCGACAAAGGCTTGTCCACAAAATGGTCGTCATACTATACCGCTGGTGGGTGAAAGGAGAAAAAGACCAGCTTGGAAAGCCAGTCGCGCGAGGTTGAAGCACTCAAGGCACAAGTGGCGTGGATTCCGGAGATTGTACAAGAGCAAGTGCAACAACAACTGGGATCGACGCTCAGCGGCATTATGCCTACCTTGATTCATGGGATAACGACGTGGATTGCGGGTAGGCCAGCAACTCGCACAACGCGCAGGCGGCGCCATTGGTGTCTCTGGCGGTGGCGGTATTGGTGTCTCCGACGCCAGCACGGCCGGCATGGGAGCTTAATGCACCCGGGTGTACGCCGGCCGGCACCTCGCCAGCAAGCGGCCCCTCCGTCAGTTGCACGCCCGCCGTTGGCGGTGCCTCGACATTAGCCGAGCTCGACGCCATCATCAAGGTAACTAATTAAGCCTCTCGGCCGAGGACTTCATCTCCTTGCCTTTGACTAGGCATCCCTGACGCCCTACATGTTTTTGAAGGGCGCCGCCGATGTTCCGTGCACTCTCCTGCACTTCGTGAATGACGAGTTGGTCGATGTCACCAAGGGCAAAATTGTTCAACCGGGCAACCCCGTGTTCCACGGTAAACCGATGCCACCCACCGTGTATATGGTTCAACTGGTTCGGGTGGTGCCAAGCTGCGACGAGTTGTTACCTCCGATTCAACCCGCCAGGGCCGACAAAGATGATCTGATGACCCTCAGCGCCTGCCTAAGCTGGCCCCTGCTTTGGCCGAAGAGCCAGATTCGTTTGGGGGCGGGGGACACCACCCCAAATACAACACCGCCAGTCGTGCCGACGCCAAGCCATGGCAAGACCGCCGCAATGCTACCGGACATGCCGGACATCCCTATGGCACAAGATCCAAACATGCATATGGCACAGGATCTGGACGACGACGACAACGACGACGGCCGTACATTTAGCAACGTCGATAAGTACTTTTCCGAACATGGGTACGATGACGAATTCTGTGGGCCTCTTTCTCAAGAACCCAACCAAGACGACCACAGTCTAGCTGGTACGGCAGAGAAACCTAGTTGCAACAGGCGTCGTCTGGCATTCAGTTCTCAGGACATGCCTCCAGCTGCCGACTTCACCGAGCCTTAGATAGCCGAGGTGCCAAATATTATCAGCCCCAACACACTCAAGAAGGCGGTCTGTGAGCAGAACTCGGTCCCATTACAACAGAAGAAGAAGGGACAGAAAAGAAATAGTAACAAGGGTGCGAGCCAGCCGGCACCGAGTACGATCCGTGCTCAGGACGGGCCACCTTCACCTAAGGATATCTCGAGGAGGGTGCATGTGGCGGGTAGGGCGATGCTACCGACAACTATGCTCAATGCTGCAACCGGTGCTATGCGGAGTCTGCATGACAGTGTTCTTTCTTTGGAGAAGCGGCGTCTCAGAGAGAATGATGTGGCATACCCAGTTTTCGTGGCCAAGGTGCCAGAGGGCAAGGGCTTTGTGGATGGCGCCATCGGGGGTACGATCGTCCTGCGGTTTGATGACATCTTTGCTATGTTTAAACTTCATCCGCTGCACTACACCTTCGTTCGGCTGTTTTCGCTGAGTATGGAGATGCGGATCATTAGAGACAAGACCCCGGACATCGTGATAGTCGACCCCTTCTACATGTGTGCCAAGCTCTTGGGCAGCGGTGGGGACCGCGAAGTCACGAGTTCACACCTCGAAGGCATCATTCTGGCAAACCCAGATAAGGATAACTTCCTCGTGGCTTACTTTCCCGAGTAAGTCATCCCTTAACCGCCCCGTAACATATGATTTCTTAGATTTTGATCGTTCTTTTTTTTCTAACATTCGTGTTCTGTGCAGTGACACACATTGCACACTCATCCTATTAAGCCCGAAATATTCCATGGCCACATATTTCGACCCGAACCGTGACTCCAAGATGGACTACACAAATATCAAGAAGGTTCTTGATGATGTTCTCCTCGGCTACGCCAAATCTGGAGGCACCTTCACCAGGCCAGTTCGTAGGTACGACAAGCACGTGTTTGCCCACAATACTAAGTTCTGCTGCGTCAAGCAGCCGCCTGGCGGTCAGAAGGATGCCTACTACGCCCTCCATCACATGCGGGCGATCGTAAGGGACCATCATCACCTTCTGCTACCAGATAATCTCAAAGATTGGGCCGCGAGCTTGTCGGCAATCCAGGATGCGGACATCAGACAAGAATTCTTTCGCATCCAGTCGGAGTTTGCGGACATCATCCATCAAGATGTCCTTCATACCTTGGGGCAGTTCTACCTCAGATATCAACCGTCCAACAGTGAGATAGACGGAACGCTACAAATAAAGGCTGACAATGCCCGCGATTTCATGACCATCATGACAGACGGCGGCTTCATCCATGCTCCGGTCCCATGAGTCGAGTCAACAGTAGTGATGCTATGTGTAGTTCTGAAACATTGATTGGCTCATGTTGTAATTAAACTTTAATGAACTTGTATGTCTCTTTGGTTTGGACAATCGTTCAACTTAGATGTAATCGATGCTATTTATTAGTAGGACCATGAATCGTGCTATTAATGTCTTGCTTTTCTCTTCTGATCCTTTTGTTGCATACTTATATATTGCTTATGTATTGTTTGTTGTTTGGCTTGTGCATAGAGATGTCGTCATATGTCGTGTACAAGGGTAAAGTTCCCGGAGTCTACGACGACTGGGAGGAGTGTCGGATACACGTTCACCGTTTTAGCGGTAACAGTTACAAAGGGTACACCACTAGGGCGGAGGCGAAATCTAGATACGCCCGCTATCTAGCGGGAGAGAGGAGGGAGCGTTGGAGGAACCGGATGAAGACCAGTTTCATCGCGATGATGCTCATCGTGATGACCGCAGCTCTCTTCTATGTGATGGTAGTTTAGATGATCAATATCGACTTGTAATGTGAAGACAAACTCGCTACTCGCGGTCTCGAGACTTGTAATGTTCTATCTTTGTTCGGTCTTTTGAATTCGGAGACTAATATGATTAATTGTATTCGGAGACTAATCTTCTATTGTATTTGATGAATCTGCTGTTGTTGTGTGCTGTTGTCTAAATTCTGTACAATAATATATTTTGTAACCTGTGAAAATATCAGAAATGAAAAAAAAATCCCTAATATTCATACTAGTGGCGCACCACACAAGACACTAATGGCGCACTGTGATAATCACACCAATGGCGCATCACCCACTGGTGCGCCATTAGTATGCCAAAGCACATGGGTACATATGGCCCCCTGGGAGGCATTCTAATGGCGCACTGTGGGCTATACTAACGGTGCACTATGTGGTGCGCCATTAGAACACCAGATACTAATGGTGCACCGGTGGTGCGCCATTAGAATTTAATTCTAATGGCGTGATGCTAGTGGCGCACCAGTAGTGCGCCATTAGTAGGCAAAACTGGGGCGCCACTAGCATGCCTTTTCCCAGTAGTGTCTTTCAAATTCTTCATACTGTCCAGCAGATATAAATCCCAAGTGACTCAAAGAATAGAGCTATGCTCCCCGGAAACGGCGCCAGAAATTAGTCTTGATAACCCACAAGTATAGGGGACAACAACAGCTTTAGAGGGTAGAGTATTCAACCCAAATTTGTTGATTCGACACAAGGGGAGCCAAAGAATATTCTCAAGTATTAGAAGCTGAGCTGTCAATTCAACCACACCTGGAAACTTAGTATCTGCAGCAAAGTGTTTAGTAGCAAAGTAATATGATAGTGATGGTAACGGTAACAAAAGAGTAATGAAAGCAAAGTAATGTTTTTGGTATTTTGTAGTGATTGTAACAATAGCAATGGGAAAGTACATAAGCGTAAACCAGTATATGGAAAGCTCGTAGGCATTGGATCAATGATGGATAATTATGCCGGATGCCGTTCATCATGTAACAGTCATAACATAGGGTGACACAGAACTAGCTCCAATTCGTCAATGTAATGTAGGCATGTATTCTGAATATAGTCATACATGCTTATGGAAAAGAACTTGCATGACATCTTTTGTCCTACCCTCCCATGGCAGGGGGTCCTAATGGAAACTAAGGGATATTAAGGCCTCCTTTTAATAGAGAACCGGAACAAAGCATTAGCACATAGTGAATACATGAACTCCTCAAACTACGATCATCACCGGTAAGTATCCCGATTATTGCCACTGCGGGGTTAACAGATCATAACACATAATAGGTGACTATAGACTTGCAAGATAGGATCAAGAACACTCATATATTGATGAAAACATAATAGGTTCAGATCTGAAATCATGGCACTCGGGCCCTAGTGACAAGCATTAAGCATAGCAAAGTCATAGCAACATCAATCTCAGAACATAGTGGACACTAGGGATCAAACCCTAACAAAACTAACTTGATTACATGATAAATCTCATCCAACCCATCACCATCTAGCAAGCCTACGATGGAATTACTCACGCACGGCGGTGAGCATCGTGAAATTGGTGATGGAGGATGGTTGATGATGACGACGGCGACGAATCCCCCTCTTCGGAGCCCCAAACGGACTCTAGATCAGCCCTCCCGAGAGGTTTTAGGGCTTGGCGGCGGCTTTGTATCGTAAAACGTGATGATTTCTTCTCTCACATTTTTTCTCCCCGAAAGCAGTTATATAGAATTGGAGTTGGAGTCGGGAGGTCTCCAGGGGGCCCACGAGGTAGGGGGCGCGCCCACCCCCCTAGGGCGCGCCCCCACCCTCGTGGCAAGGGTGTGGGCCCCCTGGTCTTCAGCTTTGGCGAGGATTTTTTTATTATTTATTGTAAGATATTCCGTGGACTTTCAGGTCATTCCGAGAACTTTTGTTTTCTGCACATAAAACAACATCATGGCAATTCTGGTGAAAACAGCGTCAGTCCGGGTTAGTTCCATTCAAGTCATACAAGTTAGAGTCCAAAACAAGGGCAAAAGTGTTTGGAAAAGTAGATACGATGGAGACGTATCAGGTACCCCTACTAAAATGTGGATTAGTCCTCTCTCTACTCATTTAACTCCTCTCCTTTAACACATGCGAGTTCTGGATTGGAGGGTTTGGAGGATAATAAATGCTCATTAACTTGATTTTAGCCTTTTTAGTATTTGGATCCAAGCATGGGTGAGGCTAGCATGTTTTAGTCCCACTACTTTTAGTCATGGGACTAAAACATATCCAAGCACCCTCTTAGTTTTATTTGAGGGGTGGGTTGTGCTGGACACCATTATTGTGACTAGCCTTTTTAATAGTACTATATGCATAATTTGGTGACGAGGGCTCTCTATATGTACCACCTTTTTTTAATTTCAAGTTTTACTCCATGGCGCAATCCATCGATACTACTGCTGTACAAAAGTATACATTTTTTAAAAGGCTAGAGGGCGGGGCAGTCTAGCTTGGTCGGTTTCACGAGAGGTGAGGGCCTTTATGATTTGACGGCTCATTACTGCTGGAAGGTGGGGCCTTGTGATTGGACTGCTCGTATAAATGCGCCGATGACTTGATCGAGGAGGAGCAAAGAACCGTGCGGTATACTCAAGTTTTCCACTGGAGTAGTACTGCGACGAAGGAGCACGAAACACGGCAGCCCAGTGCCATATGGCGAGAAAAAATGATCTAATTTGCTAGTCATCTCATTGTTAGCATTGTTCTATTCATTCCGTCAAAAAACCATGGTTCTATTCATGCCTCGCAGAAACGTGACACGTGCGGCAAATTGATATGTCTCCAACGTATCTGTAATTTTTGATTGCTCCATGCTATGTTATCTACTTTTTGGGCAATATTGGGCTTTATCATCCACTTTTATATTATTTTTGGGACTAACCTATTAACCGGAGGCCCAGCCCAGATTTGCTGTTTTTTTGCCTATTTCAGTGTTTCGAAGAAGAGGAATATCAAATGGAGTCGAAATGGAACAAAATCAACTGGAGAAGTTATTTTTCGAAGGAAATCTACCGGAAAAGCTTGAGGTGCACGTCAGGAAAGAAGGGAGGTGCCCACGAGGGTGGGGGGCGCGCCCACCCTGCCTCGTGGCCCCACTTCGGTCCACCGACGTACTTCTTTCACCCATATATACCTACGTATCCTAAAACTTCCAGAACAGACAATAGATCGGGAGTTCCGCCGCCAGAAGCCTCCGTAGCCACCGAAAACCAATCTAGACCCGTTCCGGCAGCCTGCCGGAGGGGGAATCCTTCTCTGGTGGCCATCTTCATTATCCCGATGCTCTCCATGACGAGGAGGGAGTAGTTCTCCCTCGAGGCTGAGGGTATGTACCAGTAGCTATGTGTTTGATCTCTCTCTCTCTCTCTCTCTCTCGTGTTCTTGAGATGATACGATCTTGATGTATCGCGAGCTTTGCTATTATATTTGGATCCTATGATGTTTCTTCCCCCCTCTACTCTCTTGTAATGGATTGAGTTTCCCCTTCGGAGTTATCTTATCGGATTGAGTCTTTAAAGATTTGAGAACACTTGATGTATGTCTTGCCGTGTGTATCTGTGGTGACAATGGGATACCACGTGATTCAATTGATGTATGTTTTGGTGATCAACTTGTGGGTTCCGCCCATGAACCTATGCATAGGGGTTGGCACACGTTTTCATCGTGATTCTCCGGTAGAACTTTGGGGCACTCTTTGAGGTCCTTTGTGTTGGTTGAATAGATGAATCTGAGATTGTGTGATGCATATCGTGTAATCATACCCATGGATACTTGAGGTGACATTGGAGTATCTAGGTGACATTCGGGTTTTGGTTGATTTGTGTCTTAAGGTGTTATTCTAGTATGAACTCAAGGGTGTTTGTGACACTTATAGGAATAGCCCAACGGATTGATTGGAAAGAATAACTTTGAGGTGGTTTCGTACCCTACCATAATCTCTTCGTTCGTTCTCCGCTATTAGTGACTTTGGAGTGACTCTTTGTTGCATGTTGAGGGATAGTTATGTGATCCAATTATGTTATTATTGTTGAGGGAACTTGCACTAGCGAAAGTATGAACCCTAGGCCTTGTTTCAACACATTGCAATACCGTTTACGCTCACTTTTATCATTTGTTACCTTGCTGTTTTTATATTTTCAGATTACAAAAACTATTATCTACTATCCATATTGCACTTGTATCACCATCTCTTCGCCGAACTAGTGCACCTATACAATTTACCATTGTATTGGGTATGTTGGGGACACAAGAGACTCTTTGTTATTTGGTTGCAGGGTTGCTTGAGAGAGACCATCTTCATCCTACGCCTCCTATGGATGGATAAACCTTAGGTCATCCACTTGAGGGTAATTTGCTACTGTCCTACAAACCTCTGCACTTGGAGGCCCAACAAAGTCTACAAGAAGAAGGTTGTGTAGTAGACATCACGAAACACCCGAAGCAAAAGATGAAACACAGGAGCAAAAGAAGAAGGAAGATTATCACCCCAAATGATCTAATTCACCGCGGAGTCGTAACTGCTGCTTTATCGCCTCCACGACCTCCATCTCCTTGCATGTCTCCTCCGCCATCTTCTTCATTCTGTCCATGCCGCGGGATTTCTCGACGCGAGCCTTCATCATCTGTTCCACGGCCGCATTACGTACCTTGACAGCAGTCGGGTGCTCGATGCGGAGCTTCGTCAACTCCTCCTTCTGTTCCATGACGAGGGCCTGCAGCATCTTCATTGAGGAACTACTATTCTCATGCAGCTTCTTCCAGCCGGCATTCTTATCCTTCAACAGGTTCATCTCGTGGCAGAGCTTCGCCTTGTCCTCCTGAAGTCGCAGGATTTCGCCGGTCGCCTTCTTCTCCGAGGCAATGCTCTTCTTCAGCAGCATCACCAAGCCGGCGGTCAACTCCCCCTGCTGATTGAGCTCAGTGGGCATGTCGTTGAGGCTCTCCTTCAGCAACTCCATCAAGCCTTGGATGAACTCCTTCTGCTTATTGAGGTGCTTATTGAGCTGATCGGGCATGCCATCGAGGGATAACGACTCCAGCTCCGCCGGCTCGGCATGTTCGCCTCCGTGGCTAGGGCGCTCCTGGGAGCCATCGCTTGCCCGTGAGAGATCTTTTTTTACGCAGCCTTGGTTGCCGCTCCCTTGTTACGAGTAGTTCTCGACCTAGAGCTCTGCTTACCAGCCTGGCAACGATGGATGAAGAAGAAGCACTTATGAGGAGGAAAGGTAGAGTAATTTTCGGTTAGGTAGTTCCCCTTTTTATAACCTAAGTACTAGCACTAGTACTAATACCTGCATAGTGGGAACACGTTCAAGTTTGGTACATACTAGTAGGTGTGAGCAGGCTTTCGAATGTGATGGGAAGAAGGTAAAGATTAATTGATGGTTTTGGTTTCCGAAATGGCTCCCGATGAGTTTAGCGGAACATAAATTTCAAGTACTACACTGCTCAAATGCGTAAATATTATGTTACTGTCAAAAATTGGCACAAAATATGAAGGAGACTAATGGAAGTACTACTAGAAACCCACGATTTAACTACTCGCATGCGTGCAGTGGAGTAATAATATCTTTCTACCGCCCTCACGTCCACTCAATTTGCATGCGCTATATTAATTGACCATCAATGAAGTGAACGACTTTACACGCGTAAAATTATCACATGGGGTGGATCTTGGTACAAAATTGCGTCCGCCCGTGTACCCGCGTGTGCGTGCGAGGGAATGAGTGCGTGTGTGGCGTGCGTGCACATCTTCACTTCGTGCATGTACCGCCAGTATGGCTCAGGGAGGACGAGTACATTCTTCTGGAACCAACAACACGTCGCTGTGATCAATCCACGCAAGGAGGTCGCGACAACGCCTCCACATGTGCCACGTGGCTTCATGAACTGTAAGGGAGACACTGTGTAGCGTTCCATTGGTGTTCTAATTTACGTGTTTTGCACATACTCGAAGTACTAGTAAGGTACACGTGCATTGCACGCATCAGATTTTGCAACCAAATTATGAATAAATACCACACTATAGCATGTAAGCTCTGAGTCATATGTGCCTGATGTAGCGCTTCGTTTAATTCTTATAGTTCATCTCATTCAAAATCAATTAGTTTTTATAAAAAAACTAAAAACGCGGGAATAGGAAAACATGGGATTATAGTGGAATGTCGTCTTGAATCCTGCAGGATTGTACGAGTGTTTGATTGTGCATAGAAAAAAAGTAGAATTCTTTCGAAGAGGTTTGAGTGGATGGGATGTTTCCTATGAAATCTAGTGCAAATGAATCATATGGAAAAATTCCTATGGTTTACAATCCTACGAATCAAACAACCAAGATAGGAAAAATTCCTAATGATTAGAATCCTCCAAAATTCCTTTGAGAATCCTTTGAATCAAAGAAGCCCTTAATCTATTTTATGATTCATGGAATTGTGCGTTGTAAAGCATAAAGTAAAAACAAATAATGGCAATTCAACTAGAAAAAAAGTTTGGGCAGTTATGATACGGAAGATTCTAGAACAAAAGAGAACCACTGTTGTTTTGATGTTTGTGCATTATGCTTAAGTTCAACCATGGAGTCTGCTAGATTGTACATGTGGCAAAATCCGGTAGGGGGCTACAAGATGGTGCGAGGTGCCAAGTGGAGGGAGACTATGAAGGAATGCACAAGTGCGAGATCGATATTTAGAGAGAGGGGGCGAACACGTGCGTTGTTGCGCGCAGTGGCGGAGCCATGAAAAATAAATGAGCTAGGGGGCCAAGCATTGCTAATCCTTTACGAGGAGGGTCAATTCATGAACTTAAACCATTTTTAGAAGCAATTGTCTAATGATCACATTCATATTAGCCTTGATATATAGTGATGTTAGGGGGGAGGGGGGTAGGGCCCTTACTGCCCCCTGTCTTCGCCATTGTGCACGCGTCTGAGAGATGAAGCGGAAGGCATGGATGATGAGATGGGGACGTTGGATATATAATTAATGTGGGTGTATTAGCTATATATGTTAATCCTATATAGAGAGGTATAGATTGATCGATGTGGACGTGGGAAAGAGGGTGAGGCCTCACTGGATATATCGATTGATCGGTTTGTGTGGAAAACTATGAAAGACCTAGCTATATACACACATACATAGAGGAACATCGATCGTTGTGCATGCACGCGTGAGAGATAAAGAATGCCCGATATGATGGAGAGGGGGATGTGTGTGGGTGCGTGCCTTCATGGGAGACCAACCTGAAGAAAAAGATTGCATGCGTGCGATGGATAATGCCGACTGGTAGTGTGTGTGCATGCATGCACGAGAGAAAGTTAGTGGTACAGTTATAAAGAGAAGACTACTGTGTGGGTGTAAAAGAATAGGTGAGGTCATAATCAATGTAAAGTTGAATTCAAATATTTGGATAAGAGATCCTGATGTTTGAAACCCATGCATGCATGAATATAACGGAGATCTGCGAGGTGTGGTTTGGAAACAAGCATGTTGTAATGTATACACATTGAACAAGGTCAGACTAATTTGAATTTGAGATACCGATGGCAGACATCATTTGGCCACGTCGCATCCGTGCATGGGCACACTATTCTAATTGGAGATGATTGGCGGCTTTCGCATCACATATCTATATCTATACCCCTATATATATAATATTTTATATTTTTTTATATTGTGTGCGGGTAACTTTAACTTTGAAAGATGGTCGTTGGATGAGGCGAATCCGATGGTCCAAAGATGGCAAATTTGAGCACTACTGGCCGTTGGATATCATCTAGATTCCACCAGATTTCGCCACATGTATAATCTAGAAGACTCCATGGTTGAACTTAAGCATAATGCACAAACATCAAAACGCAAGCACTTATTATTTGTTCTAGAATCTTCCGTATCAGAATTGCCCAAATGTTTTTCTACATGATTTGCCATTATTTGTTTTTACTTTATGTCTTACGACGCACAATTCCATGAATCTTAAAATAGATTAGCTTTCTTATAAAAACTAGATGATTTTGAATGAAATGAACTATAAGAATTAAACGAACATCTACATCATGCATATATGACTCAAAGCTTGCATGCTATAATGTGGTATTTATTCATAATTTGGTTGCCAAATCTCATGCGTGCAATGCACGTGTACCTTACTCTAGTCTAAATGGTGTTTGTGTGTGTGTTGTGCGTGTTGAGGTGCAAATTGTCTTTTTTGGGGTACACGTTAAGCTTGGTCTTCTGAAATTTCAAGCCGCGCCTTGTTATGCCGAAAATTCAAGCTAGCGTCTCTATCTATCGTGCTGCGAAACTCCCGCCTCTTCAACCCGCGCCTTGTTAGCCCGAAATATTTAAGATATATCTTTGTCTCGTTGTGCTTTGACAACTCCCTCCATCTCAACCCGCGCCTTGCTATTCCGAAATTAGAACGCGCACGCAAACTCTCACCTCCTGTGAAATCTTGACACACGAAATGCCCGTGGTACCCCTGAACAGAAAGAACCGCCTCAAATCGGTGGGGGTACTTTCGTAACTTACCCCACATTTCGGACAAGCGCGTCTCTAAGCCATGTTTCCCCACTGCCATCCCATCCGCCCACCCATTCGTACACCGAGGCCACGAAAACCCGCGACGAAACCCCACACCCTGCTCCATCCGCCACCCAACCGGAGCCTCTTCCCTGGTGACGTCGTCCACAGCAACACCTCGACGTTCCTCTTCCACCATACCGGATGAGGATCCGTCGTCGATCTCATCATCCCGCCGGTTCAGCCACCCCGTCCTCCACCTCCAAGGAGCTGCCCCGACGTTCCCCTCGTCTTTCGCGCCACCTCCATTCCCACACCACCGTCCTCACCTGCACCACCGGAAGAGCATCATCATCACCGTTTCCTCGGATGAAGCTGCGGCCTAATCGGCGCCACCAAAGAGGTTGTACACTAATCGCCGCATTTTCTTATTGATTCGATCCCATGGTGCTGCCGGCGCTCGGTCCCGAGCCGACACGGCGCGGCTCCATCCACGCTGGCGTCGCCGGCCACTTCCTCCACGGCGTCGCAACCTCGGCGGCGACGTCCACATCAGTAGGAGCTGCTGCTGCTTTAGCTCTCGCTCTCGCTGTTGCTCTGCTCTTTCTCTCGGTCCCCTGCCTAGTCTGCTCTTGCTATTGCTCTTGCTCGCGCTGCTGCTCTCGCTCTTGCTCGCGCTGCTGCTCTCGCTCTTGCTCTTGCTTGCCATGCTGCTCCGATTTAGCTACACTTCAGTCGACTGAATCGACTTTTGGGTCAGTCGATTTTCAGGGGGGGGGGCTCGCCGGGGTGAAGGAAGAACCAGCCGCAGCGGGGAGGGGGGCTTGCCGGAGAGGTACCCCACTATCTATCTTAGGGTTCAGGATGGGGGCGGTGGTCGCCGGTGGTGGCGGGGCGTTGGCGGGGCGGTGGCGTGGGGATCGTCGGAGAAAAAGCTCGGCACGGGGGGGAGGGGGCTAGAGGGATGGCCGGGGCGGCGGCGGATCAGCGGTGGCGAGTGTTTTCGGGGCGGGCGGGGCGGCGGGAGGCTGCTGTTTGGCCGGTGGTGGCTATCGGCTCAGGGGGGGTGGAGGTTGAAGATGAACCGCATGCCCTTGATTTCGTATCCAACGACTGCAAAATCGACTGACCAGAGATGAAAAAGTCAGTCGACCGACGTGTAGCCTCACCTTGCTAGTGCGTTCAGTTTCGACAGCAAAATTCAGTTTCGACAGTTAAGTTCAGTTTTGACAGTTAAATTCAGTTTCGACAGTTAAGTTCAGAGATGAGCGGCTGATGTATTTTACATCTAGAACTTTGTGGTTATGTATTTTACGTCATGTATTGGAGATGCCATTAGAATTCCACTCAGGTTAACGTTGTTCGTTATCTCTCTTGTCCTGCTTCAGCCTCGGCATTGTACAACTCACCAGAGCTGCTCCAACGACGAAACCCTCCATCACAACGGAGCAGTACCTCGGGCTCCATCTCCAGACGCCTAAGATCTTCTTCCCCTCCTTCGACAGCCAAGTCAGCTGGAGCATCCTCACCGGCCAACCCAATCACGCTGAGATCGACATGGCTTCGCCAAAGAGGTTGTACACTTGTTGCATCTCTTTTTACGCTACATGTTATATATATTGTCCACTGAGCACTCGTAGTAACGGGAAATACGATTATTTTATCCTACTATATGACAAGTAGTGAGGTACCAGGCAACTTAGCTATCCGTGATGGACTCTCTTGAACACCATCATTATTTATCTCTGCGCGTTTCAGCTGTGCATTTGTCGATGGGCTTGGGAGTTGAGCTAGTATGGCAGTGGCCTGGGTCCAAAGTAATAGAAGTAGCACAAAAACATTTTTTTAGTGTAGGATTTTCCTTGCTCAAGCCTGCCTACTAGAATCGTCAGTGCTTGAAAGGAAAAGCGAATGAAAAACATCGGAATTGGAAAGTTTTCTATGGTACTAATTTTCATGAATTTGGTGCAAAGGAATGGAGCAAAGGAAAACTGTAGGATTTGTTCCTTTAGTGTCTCCTTGAAAGAAAAACCGTAGGAATTCTAATTTCCACTTCTCCTCCTTTTCATATTCCTATTCATCAAGCACAAGACTAAGAGATAGTAGCATAATAGCATTATAACCGTACATTTTCTTGTGGTTTGACTTAATCTCACCATGCTTTTTTGCATCCTGTGATCTTCCAGTTGTTGTGAATCGAACACCCAGATTGGCGGAAATCCTGTGTTTTTAAATTCTTTGTTTTGCACGTGCATTCCGATCCTATTCCTGTCTATTTCCTATCCCTGCATTGTTAGAATCCTCAAATTCAAACAAGCCCTTACTCAATTACTTCTGCTATAGATATGTGTCAAAGAAAACCTTGTGTGGTTTGTCCTGCTCCTACGGTGCTATGTTCCACCCCAGCTCAGCTGCTCCAATGACGGAAAGGTTCACCACAGCAGGGATTCGCTCTCCAGACTATCTTTCGCCGCCTCAGATCTTCTTCCCCACCCCCGGCAGCCATGACAACTGCATTACCATCATCAACTGAGCAGATGACCTTGAGGACTACACGGGTCCGCAAGAGAGGTCGCACTCTTCCGTGTCTCCTTACGTTATGCATCGCTTAATATGATGACATGCTACATTATCGTCGTGTTCACCTATTAGACTCCGAGTAAGGTCCAAACTAATGCTGAAACTTGAGTTTTTAAATGGTTGTGGGGTACATATTGGGGCGCAATCAGTACTATCTGTCTACTATCTGGTTAATCTCCGGTGTCTACTATGAGTTTCATGTTGGGTGCAACCAAACATTAAAGGAGCCATTATCTGTATTTTTTAACTAAAGCTATTATCTGCCTGCTATCATTGGTTTTGGGTCTATCGACAGTTTGCTACCATCACTCTGGATTTGTGCATGCACTCCTTACATAATCTCACTATGTTTTATTCCTATGCATGCCAGTTATTGTACACAATGGAACTGATCATGTAGAGCAAAAGAGACGAGCCTTGCGTGACAATAAAATTTCATGCAGACGTCATTCCAAGGTGGGCGCAAAGGCAGCCCCCCTCCACCCATTTCGGATCGTAATCAAGAGGAAGATAACTATTCTAAGGGGGATTCAGAAGGAGAAGACCACTCCTATTTACCCCATGAGGTCTTCGCCCTAACTTGGCATGCTGATGTTAGTAATATCATGCATACGGTGCCTTGCATTGCTTACTGTATACATTAAAGATGTCATCTGCTTAGTTTAGACATGCTTTGTGTCAATGCCATCTGTTTAGTTTCTTTATCGTATATGTGAATCATGCAATGCCATCTTGTCTAGCCAGGCATCATATATGTGAATTTTGCAATGCCACCCTGGTTAGCCACTCATCTTATATGTGAATTATATCATGCCATCATTTTTTATTACGTGTTAAATTTGTCAACAATTTTAGTACATTCAATTACTCTTCCTGTGCATCAGCCATTTGACACGGTCATGGAAAAATCTGGAGTGGAAACAAGGTCTTCAGAGCAGACAATGCTATCTGACGAAGCGCATGTCTTGGTGGTTACCGATAGCTCCTCAGAGGAGGATTCAGAGACAGATGACCAGTCATATCCCCCCCCTCCCGAGGTGCATGCCCTAACTTGGAAGGGTTATGTTGCTCATATCGTGCGTATGGTATCTTGCATTGCTATGTCATTTGCTTAGTTCAGACATGCTTTGTGTGAATGCCACTTGTTTAGTGTCTAATTACCATATATGTGAATTATGCAATGCCATCTTGTTGCAAGACATTATATATGTGAATTATGCAATGTTATCTTGTTGCAGGGCATTATGTATGTGAATTATGCAATGCCATGCTGTTTAGGCAAGCGTCATATATGTGAATTATATCATGCCGTCCTTTTTTTGTATTTCTCATTGCTTTTGTTGACAATGTTTGTATATTCAACTGCTCTTCCTGTGCATCAGCCATTTGATTTGGTGATGGAGAAATCTGGAGTGAAAACAAGGTCTTCGGAGTAGACAATGCTACCTGCTGAAGCAGATATCTTACTGGTTACAGATAGCACTTCAGAGGAGGATTCAGAGGCAGATGACCAGTCCTATTATCCCCCTGAGGTGTATGCTCAAACTTGGCAGGGTTATTGAGGGAGTCCTGGATTAGGGGGTCTTCGGACAGCCGAACTATATCCTTTGGCCGAACTGTTGGACTATGAAGATACGAGATTGAAGACTTCGTCCCGTGTCCAGATGGGACTCTAATTGGCGTGGAAGGCAAGCTAGGCAATACGGATATGTATATCTCCTCCTTTGTAACCGACCTTGTGTAACCCTAGCCCCCTCTAGTGTCTATATAAACCGGAGGGTTTTAGTCCGTAGGACAACATACAATCATATCATAGGCTAGCTTCTAGGGTTTAGCCTCTCCGATCTCGTGGTAGATCAACTCTTGTACTACCCATATTATCAAGAATAATCAAGAAGGACGTAGGGTTTTACCTCCATTAAGAGGGCCCGAACCTGGGTAAAACATCGTGTCCCTTGCCTCCTGTTACCATCCGCCTTAGACGCACAGTTCGGGACCCCCTACCCGAGATCCGCTGGTTTTGACACCAACATTGGTGCTTTAATTGAGAGTTCCTCTGTGTCGTCGCTGTTAGGCCTAATGGCTCCTTCGATCATTGATAGCGATGCAGTCTAGGGCGAGATTTTTTCCCCGGACAGATCTTTGTATTCGGCGGCTTCGCACTACGGGCCAACTCGCTTGGCCATCTGGAGCAGATCGAGAGTTACGCCCCTGGCCACCAGGTCAGGTTTGAAAGCTTAAACTACACAACCGACATCCGCGGAGACTTAATATTTGATGGATTCGAGCCCCTGCCAAGTGTGCCGCATGGTCACGATGAGCATGATTTAGCTCTACCATCGGACAGTGCTGAGGAGAATGCATCGGGAACCGCTCCGACCCTCAATTCGGAGCCAACTACGCCATCCATGGATGGGCGGATAGACCCCGCCACGGAGGTCGTATTCTCAGCAGCGATCAAGACGAGTATCGACCTTACCCTTCACGGGAGCCGTGATGCCGAACTACTGGATTCTTCCCCGACCACGGACTCCGAACCGCCTGCGCCCGTGCCTATCGAATCCAATTGGGCGCCGATCATGGAGTTCACCTCCGCAGATATCTTTCAGCACTCGCCCTTCGGCGACATACTGAACTCATTATGGTCTCTCTCCCTGTCAGGAGAGTCCTGGTCGAACTATGTCCGGCAGGATTGGGATGCGGATGACGAAGAAATTCGCCGCCCGCCCACCACCCACTTAATAGCCACTATCGATGATTTGACCGACATGCTCGACTTCGACTCCGAAGACATCGACGGTATGGATGACGATGCAGGAGATGGACAGGAACCATTGCCCACAGGGCACTGGACGCCCACTTCATCATATGATGTATACATGGTGGACGCACCCAAAGAAAACAACGACGAAGAGCGGAAGGACACATCGAAGGATTGTTCCCTCGAGAAGCAGTCAAAGCGGCGGTGTAAGCGCCGCTCCAAATCCCGCATCCGCAGAAATATTAATCCTATAAACCCAGTGATAGAGCAAGGCGAGCCAGCGGACGGCAAACATGGCATTGAACCATCGTCCGACCACGGAAACACGGAGAATCAAACCAAACAACCCGACTCCGTCGAAGATAACAGTCCGGACGACATCACACCGAACAGGCGCCCGGAGCAACAGAATGCCCATCAAAGGCTTGTTGCCACTGCGAGGAGTCTGAAAAAGCAAAAGCAAAGGCTCAGGGCTGCACAAGACAGACTCAGAATCAGATGGAGTGAAGTACTCAACACTGCAGCGAAGTACGCCGGTCATCGCCACACCAAGAGCTACCCGAAGCAAAAGTTGCTACCTGAATTCGATGAGGAGGCCTTAGATCCCCTGCAATTGAAAAACAAAATGGCCATCCGGTCGGACAGACGACCTCGTGGCCAACATAGAGCGGCAAACGACGCCACGCACAAGCCAGTACGCGATCCACGCGAGGGCTCGCATCAAAAGGGCGGCGCAACCAGATCCATATACGGGCCACGCAAGCGCGCTCCAGTATGCAATGCAACACAACAAACATCCGAACATCACGGTACACCCAAATACAGGGGTGCCGCACACCCCCTATGTTTCACCAATGAGGTACTGGACCATGAATTTCCAGAGGGATTCAAACCCGTAAACATAGAGGCGTACGACGGAACGACAGACCCTGGGGTCTGGATTGAGGACTACATCCTCCATATCCACATGGCTCGAGGAGACGATCTCCACGCCATCAAGTACTTACCCCTCAAGCTCAAAGGGCCAGCTCGGCACTGGCTTAAAAGCCTCCCCGAAAACTCCATTGGAAGCTGGGAAGATCTTGAAGACGCTTTTCAGGAAAAATTTCAAGGGACCTATGTCTGACCACCGGATGCAGACGATTTAAGTCATATAACTCAACAACCTGGAGAGTTAGCCCGAAAGCTTTGGAACAGGTTCCTCACTAAAAAGAACCAAATAGTCGACTGTCCGGATGCCGAAGCCTTAGCAGCTTTCAAGCACAGCGTTTGAGACGAATGGCTCGCCAGACACCTCGGCCAAGAAAAGCCGAGAACAATGGAAGCATTAACAAGCCTCATGACCCGCTTCTGCGCGGGCGAGGACAGCTGGTTAGCCCGGTGCAGCACCAGCGACCCAAGTACATCCGAAGTCAGGGATGAAAACGGGAAACCACGACACAGCAAAAACAAGCGCCAGAGTAAAGAAGACAGCCCGAAGAGCACGGCGGTAAACGCCAGATTCAGAAGCTCTCGGCCAGGTCAGCAAAAGCTGCCTCCAAAGGCACCAGAGACGAACTGTCCAACCTAAACAAGATTCTGGACAAAATATGTCAGATCCACAGAACCCCCGATAAACCTGCAAATCATACCCATAGAGAATGTTGGGTCTTCAAGCAGTCCGGCAAGCTCAACGCCGAACACAAGGGGCAGGATACACCAAGCTAAGACGAGGACGAGCCTTGCAAGCAAAGCACTAGGGAACAAAAGAAATTTCCACCATAAGTTAAAACAGTAAACGTGTTGCATGTGACAAAGGGGAGAAACAAAGCGGCACTCCTAGAGACACATGTCCCAGGGCCTATCACAGCGGAGTTCTACCACTTGTCGTCCCAACCGATCACCTTCGACCATTGGGATTACTCGGCAAGTATCCGGCGTGCAGGATGGGCTGCCTTGGTGTTAGACCCGATAATTGACGGATACCACTTCACACGACTCCTGATGGACGGCGGCGGTAGTTTAAACTTGATATATCAGGACACAGTCCGTAAAATGGGGATAGACCCAACAAAAATTAGCCGCAGCAATACTACCTTTAAAAGGGTAACGCCAGGCCCAAAGGCCCATTGCACAGGCTCCCTGCTACTAGAGGTTATATTCGGCTTCCCCGATAACTTCCGCAGCGAAAATTTAACCTTCCACATTGCTCCGTTCCAAAGTGGCTATCAAGCACTACTCGGACGCGAAGCTTTTGCTCGCTTTAACGCAATACCGCATTACACTTCCCTCATGCTTAATATGCCTGGTCCACGTGGCATCATTACAGTAAATGGAAATATTGAGCACTCCTTGCGCGCGGAAGACCACGCGGCTGCCTTGGCGGCCGCACACTAAACGGCCTCACCAACTAAAGCATCTGACAGGTCGTTAAGACCACGGACACGGTTGGACGAGTTCGGTACAGCTATATGTAATTGATACAGGTTTGATGGCTATACCCCTATTACAATACAAGGGGCTCAACGCGTGCGCACAAATGGCAATCAGGCTCAACTTTACTCATTTTGAACTATATATTGTTTATTTAGTATAACTTACCTTTTGCATGGCAACTTTTCAATTAAGTTCCTCTCTTTTTCAGATGACCATTGTGCTACACCCGTCCAGAATACGGCACAACGGAGACACAGGCGCAAACGTGCAGCAGGGACCCGTTCCAAGGATTCTCTTTAGATTAAGACCCTGTGTAAACCTTTTTTACTGTCTCTTGTTGATACACATCCCCCGGATTCTTAGTACAATTGAGATGGATGCTGACGTATTAGCATGTGGCCATGTCAGAATATTGCACATACCTGGACACCAGGGGCTTATTACAAAGGGCACTGTTTAGGCCCGGTTTACATCATAAAGACCGAATAACTTAGGGAGTGTTCAGTGTCGCGAGTTTGGCCTTATATGCATCAACTCCGAATCATGTCTTTGGTCAAATGTTGGGTTTGCCCGGCTCTTGTGTTTTGCTGCCTTACATTCCGCTCTATCGGCTAAGGCGGCACCAGGGGAACTACTGCGATTGTGCCCTGGTTCATCCGGACGAGCACCTCAGTAGAGAAAGCCAAAAACTGACTGTCATGATATAGCGTGAGACTGGTCAACCACTCGATGACCTAGCAGAATCTTTGGGATTCCTTCGCTTTAACAAAGGGCCGCTTCCCGGCCAGGCATGTACGCACCCCGAATTCGGATGAGTGCGGAGCCACCTGGGGCTATATAGTAGCCCCACTATCAAACTCCTCTGGCTAAGTGAAAGTGTTAAAGCATTATAGTCCGGTTGCCTAGTTCGCTGTGTTATCACCTCCTTAATGGACCAAAACGTTGGATCAAGTGTGAACACGCATCTTCTACGAACACCCCCGCATTATATGCGCGGGGGCTAAAGCCGACGACTGCAATCTTTCAGGTTATATACATATATACATAAACGGCCGCACATGAGGCATCATAGCACTTTTGGGCAAAAGTATAAATACAGCCTTGATAAATTCAATAAAACATTGTTTTTACAATGGGAATACATGTCACTCAAACATAATATTCTTCGACCACTGAGCCTCTATTGAACGAGCGCCTTCAAGAACTTCTTCAAAGTAGTGCTCGGCAGCCACTCGGCCTATGGCCGAACCCTATGCCACAACAGTGGTGGCGTCCATCTCCGCCCAGTATGTTTTGACACGGGCAAGGGCCATCCGCGAGCCTTCTATGCACGCTGACCTCTTCACAGCATCGATGCGTGGCACAACGCCAAGGAATTGTTGCACTAAGCTAAAGTAGCTATTCGGCCTTGGCCCTCCTGGTCACAAATGATCCACAACGGACCTCATGGCCAGTCCGAATAATCTATGGAGCTCAGCCCAACCGGTCAATCGCTCATTCAGCAGCAGCGGACGGACTGGAGCGTGAAACTGTGACCAGAACTGCTTCTCCACTTCGGGACCTTTCTGATCCTTGAAGTACTCGGCGGCATCAGTAGTGCTGGTAGCCAAATCCATGTACGCGTCCGCAGAACTCCATAGCCGGTCCAGAGGAGCATACTTCGGATCTCCAAACTTAGTCCGCAACAAGGAAGGCTTCCCAGACAAGATATTGCAGCCTGATTTTGCTCCTCCTTCGTTGCTCTAATTTTGGAACGGGCTTCCTTGGCAGCCACCCGGGCCTTCTCCAGGTCCGTCACTTTCGCCCGGTTTTCCTCTTCAAGAAGCCAGTAACGGTCAGCAGCATCTTTTAACTCCACGGCCATCTTGGAAATTTTTTCTTTGCTCTCGCAATGTGCGGCCTGTTCGGCCCTTAACTCTTCGGCCGCCTGTAAAGCGTCCGCATTGCTACTCCTGGCTTGCTCCTTGGCTCGGGCAAGCTTCGCCCGAAGGGTCTCCATGGTGGCCGCTCCATCTGCAGTCACAACATATTAAAGATACTAGCATCATGCTGCTCTTATTATGTGACGATCGCCAGAAAGGCCACTCACCCTGTTGTGGGGTGGTAGGAGCGACATATGCCAACGGGTGGCTTATCATTGCGGGGGCCAATAAAACATCGCCGGTGCCTGGAAACGGGATGAGGCGAAGACATGCACGCCGGCGAATCTTACCCAGCTTCAGGGCTCTCCGGGGAGATAACACCCCTACTGCTGCTCTGCGGGGTCTCTGCATGGTTACTAAAATGAACAAGTAGCTACAATGCTCCTTGAGCTGTTTTGGGTGGAAGGAGGAAGAAGGGCTCGGCTAGCTTGCTCCTTCTCCTTGTATGGTGTCTAGGTCTAGATTGAGAGTCCAACCCTTTGCATGGGTGCACCGGGGGGTTTATATAGGCCTACCCCCCGGGGGTACAATGGTAATCCGACTGGGCACGGGGCCCAGCTGTCTGTGACTATGCTCGCTGGCTTCTGCGCCGGCTTCTGGGGCCCGCCGGCTGGTGGGTCCCGCCGGCTGCCGGCTCCTTGGTCGACAGGCAGGCCCCGCAGGCCAGGGCCTGGTCGGTGGCTGGTTACTGTTACTCCGTGCTGTTGACGCATGCTTTGTCGGGGTAAGCGTGGCTACAGTAACGCCGCCTTGGCGGGCGATTACTGTAGCCCCGCCGTATCTTGTCTCCTTAATGGGCGTCTCCTTCGAGGAAGGTGGCAGGCCGGCTATGGGAAGCCGGCCCTCTATCTTGCCGGCTTGAGAGGAGGTGCGGCCGCCTTCGGTATCCCTCTGCCCGAAGGGGCCCACCGCCTCGGGGGCCACGCTGGCGGCCCGTCGTGGACGACGTCAGAGCCGCCGTGGCTACAGTGCCGCGCCGGGCGGGCCGTGGCTGCCCGCACGGCGTGCTGTACTAGGCGTGCTCCGGGTTTTGGGGGTGGCAGGCTCCACTGTAGCCACGCCCCGCTTCATCATCACAGAGTGGACGCGTACAATGCGGGTACGGCTTTGACTGCTTTATGGGAGCCGGCCTTGCTGTAGCCGGCCTTGCTGTAGCCGGCCTCTCATAGCCGGCCCTCCACAGCTTTCTTCATGAGGGTAAAAGGGCGGGCCGCCCCCGAAGCCGGCCAGGAAGGTAGTCGGCTAGGGGGGAGGCGGCCCAGGTCTTGAGTCAAATTACGAGCCGGACAGGCTCGTAATTTTTTCTGAGGGGCCAGGGGAAGCCGGCTGGGCTACCCATGGTTATTTACCCCGACAGTAGTCCCCAAAGCCGGGCGAGCTTCACGGCGGACAGAAGGACGGGAAGCTTGGCCGGCTTCATACCCTGAGGGGCCGACCTTGCCGTCGCAGGCCGACATCGGAGAACTTTCTTGTTATTAATATGACCGTGGCCGACCCGCGGGCTGGCCACGGGCCCCACGACAGGCCACGTGGCGGAGAAGTCCTACCGTCGCACGCGCGCGACGGGACGCTGCCGCAGGCCCGGGCCCGCCACTCCTTGACCTCGGCCCGGGCGCAGATCTTCTACGGCCCGAGGGGACTGCTCGCCTACCCGCGGCCGTTTCCTCGTGTCATCAAGGCGCGTAATTAACGCGGGGCGTGGGGGAGATGGGCACGATCGATCCCCACGATCGCCCATGCCGCGCCTCCTCGGCTCCGGCGCACGAGCCTACAAGTAGGAGGGGGAGGGGGAGAAGCAAAGGCTCGTTCGCTCCCCCGCTCCCCGTCCCTCTTTGCTCTTCTTCTTCCCTTTCTTCTTCCTCGCACCCGACGCAGTCTCGTGCCGCAGCCCGCCCACGCCGCCATGTCCCTGGCGCTGTCAAGCTCGTGGGACGGGTCCAACGTCCATGAGGACCACATCGAATTTCTCCGCCAGACCCGGCGCCTGCCCGCCGCCAACCTCGTGCAGGTTCGCCTGGCGCCGGAGACGGAGATCTCACCGGTGCCGGAGGAAGGCGAGCGCGTCATCTTCTGCACACACTTCTTGCGTGGCTTCGGCTTCCCGGCGAGCGGCTTCATGCGATCCTTCCTCGACTTGTACAACCTCCAGCCGCATCACCTCACGGCCAACGCGGTGATGCAGCTATCGGCCTTCGTTTCCCTCTGCGAAGGTTTCTTGGGGGTGCTGCTGACGCTGGAGCTCTGGGCGGAGCTCTTCCAGAACAAGCTCGGCACCGTCTCCGCCGGCGTGCCGGCTCCTTGCGGGGCCTTCATCGCGATGAAGAGGGCAAGCGACAACAACCCCTTCCCGCACATTCCTCTAATCCAATCTGTCAAACTCTGGCAGAAATCTTATTTCTACGTCAAGAACATCGCCCCGCACAGCGACTACGTCAATCTGCCGGCTTACATAGCCGGCCCGCCGGCTGGGAGGCGGCCGTCTTGGGGCTTCCGGTCTAAGTCCTTGTCTCCGTCTGGGAACGCCTCCATCGCCCGGCTTCGGGTGATGATCCAGTCGGAAGGCCTGCGTGGAGCTGACCTGGTGGCCGCCTTCATCGAGAGCCGAATTCTTCCCCTTCAGAGCTGGCCCCACATGCTGTGCCAGATGAGCGGCCGCTTCGACCCTTGCCGGCTGAGCACATGGGAGATGCCCCAAGCCGAGGTGGCACTTATGGTGAACTACATCGCCAACCTGAAGCTCACCGACGACTGGCAGTTCGGCAAGGCGCCGTACTCCCGCGCCCATCCTCCGCCTGTGGTAAGTCCTTCTTTCTGTCGTCAGCCGGCTTGAGTCGGCCGGCTTCTGACCAGGCGGCTCTTCTCTTTTCTCTTTTATCAGAACCCTCTTCTCCCGCCGCCAGCCGGGGCGGCAGGAGTCGAACGCGAGTATGCCCCAGACCGCACGGTGGATGACCTCGACGACCCGGACCTGGCTGCACTCGCCATGGAGGACGCCGCCACGGGGGACGTCGCCGAGCCCGGAGGCACGGGGCTCTTGGCCAGTTTCGATGACTGGCCGGACGATTTCAACGCCGAAGAAGTCCCACGCCACCAGCCGGTAACCGACCGCCACAGCGCGGGCTCGTCCGCCGCGCCGGCTGCCGGTGGTGGAAGGGCGAAACGCCGGGCCGCGCTTCCTATCTTCGGAAGCCGGCCGAAGAAGACGTGGGCCTCCGCCGCGGCCACGAAGCAAGACGAAGCGGCGGCGAAGGCGGCCCGCTTCCGGAAGGCGGTGAAGAAACCTCCAGCAGTTTCCGCGTAAGCCCTCTGGCCGCTTACGTGCTTGTTTTTCGTTGTCTTCCTTTGTTCTAACTCTTCTCTGATTTCTTGAGCAGGGCGCCGCTCTCCCTCGAGCAAGGTCCAGGCGGCTCTGTGGTCGGGCCGGGTGCCGGATCTTCAGGGCCCCGCCGCGTGGACCCCCGCGCCGATCTTGCAGAGGCCACGGAGCGGAATGCTCGCGAGGCGCGACGAGAGAGGGAGGGGGCGGAGCGGGAGGCCGCCCGGGCGGCGACGGAGCGAGCGAAAGCGGCGGCCGAGACTCCATCGGAGCGGGCGGCCGTGGAGACGGAGGCGGAGGGCACGCATAGCCATCCTCCGCTACTCGCCATCCCCCTCCACACCTTGGACCCGGACATCCCGCTGCCCACGGCGGAGGAGATCACCCTCGATCAGCCGCCGGTGCAGAGGGATGAACTCTTCAAGATCTTCGCGGAGAGGTCGCCGCCGGCAGCGCCAGCCGGAGCAGGCGAAGGCGGCCAATCGTCGGCGGTGCCGGAGGAGCCGGCCCGGGCCGCACCCGAGGCCGGAGCCGGTCTTGAACTCGAGATTGCGGCGAGCCGGCACGCCGGAGGGAGCACGGCTCCACCGAACACGCGCCGAGCCGCGGGTGCCGACCAGACGGCAGACGCCTTGGAGGCGGCCAGCTCCGCCACGTCCGGGTGGACTCCAAGCGGAGGAAGCGGCGAGCTGAACGTGGCGGCCCAAGGGATTTGGAGCCGGCTGCAGGCACAGGCCGGCCTCCTGAGACAATTTACTCAGGAGTTTCTGTCGACGCGGTCCGCAATCCGGGTAAGCTTTCACTTGTCGACCGCTCTGGTCCTTTGATTCTTTCCGTGGGGGCGCGCTAGCGCACCCACTGGGTGTAGTCCCCGAGATCCAGGCCGACTGTAGCGCAGTCGGGTCGGATCTTACTCGACGACTATCTTAACTGTTTTCTGCCTGATCTTTAGGATTATCACAACTCTTGTGCTGCCGCCTTCAACTCCCAGGCTCGGGAGCTGAGCCGGAGGACCGAAGACCTGGCCGGCAGCCGACGTAAGTGTATTGCTTTTATCTGTTTCTCGTGGGGGCGCGACAGCGCACCCACTGGGTGTAGTCCCCGAGATTCGGGCCGACTACAGAGCAGTCGGGTCGGATCTTCCTTGACGACTTTTCCTTTGCTGACTTTTTCTCTTTGTCTTTTGCTCGTGCAGAGGCCAACGCCGACTTGCGGAGGGAACTCGGCGAAGCGCAGGCCGCTCTTCGTGCCAGGGACGCCGAGTACGCCGACTTGGTTCAGGAGCGCGACCGCCTGGTCAAGAAACTGGCCGACCAGGAGGAAAGCCATAAGGCGGCCCTGCAGAAGGCGCAGGACGGCGAGGCTGCCCTAAAGGCGGAGTTCGAGACCAGGGAGGCGAGCTGGGCCGAGACGCGCCAGGCGCTGGAAGAAGGCTTCGGCCGAATCGAGGATCTTATCGATGGTAAGCCACCTTTCTTGCCCTTCCTCCATCTGCCGGCCGCCTGAGATTTTGTTTTGACTTGTGCTTGCTACCTTGCGCAGAATACTTTCCCGGCCAATCCGTCCTCGCCGCCCAAGCCATCGAGGCTCATCGCGAGGCGCTCCGCCAGGCCGGAGTTGTGATTCCGCCGGATGCGAATCGAACGCTGTCGGAGCAGCTCATCACCATCCAAGCGCGACTGCAGCCGGCCCATCGGCTGCTCCGCCGGCTCCAACGTGCCGGGGCGACGGTGCTGGCCGCGCTCTGGCTCGGCCAGACGATTCCCCGCACCCCAAGCCGGACTGCCGACTGGCTAGAAGTCGCAGTCGGCCGCTTCGAGGCTTGGAAGGCGTCCGCAGCCCGTCTTGGAGCCGGGCGTGCGCTGGAGTTCGTCCGCGCATGGTACCCAGGGCTAAGCCTGGACCAGCTGCGGACTTGGCGGTTGGAGGCCGACGCGGAGCTGGAGGAGGTGCGGCCGGCGATCGCGCAGCACGCCTCGACGATCGCCGAGTGCACCGACACCAGCGTCTTCGCGCCGGAGCTCAATGATGATGGCGCCGCCCAGCCGGAGGAGTGGTTCGGGCTGAACACGGCGGAAGGCGAGGACTCGGCCGAGGAGATCGCCTCCAGCGACGAGGGCGAGGACAATGAGGAGGAAGACGGCGAAGACGCCGAGCTGACTGGTGAGACGGCCGACCCCCCTCAAGCCGACCGTGCCTCCAGCAACGAGCCACACGGGAGCGCGCCCTCTGCCGGAGGCGATGATCAAGCCGAAGTTGGCCAGCCGGCCGCTCCTCCAGCCGGCACGACCACCTCCACCGCCCAGCCCGGCTCGTTAGCGGCCCCGCCGGCTTGATCTGCTGTTCCTATTGTTCCTGATTTTGCTTTTCCAAACAATTTTAAGTTTCCGCACTTCCACCCACTGGGGTGTATCGAACAATGTTGGATGTCGACCTCTCTGGAGGTCCTTTGTGTAAATATTAATATATGCATGTGTTGGCTTCCATTCAAGTGCGCTTTTTTATCCTTAGGCTTTTTCCTTTGCCGCCTTCCCTCTTTGGGAAGGCAAGTACTCGAGCTTTCTTGGATTTGAAGCAGACTGAATGTAAGCCGGCCGGCCGGCTACTCTAGTAGTCGGTCGGCGGGAGGCGGCAAGCCGACTTTTGTTATATATAAGCCCGTTAGTCCCTAGCCATTTTTCGTGTGCGCACCCTTTCCGGCTTATGACTCTTGCTAGCCGGGCAGTCGGTTCTTCGAGCTGCGATTTTGGCAAGAGCCAAGCCTGGGTGTCGGCACATTACTTGTCTGACTGCGGGTAGGGCTCCTAATATAACTCCAGTCGGCTAGTCCCCGGGCCGACTCGTCGAACCCGGTGCCGGACAAAATAAATGAACAGGTGATATCATACGCATGATAACTTTCATTCATAAAATAAAGGATGGCAGTACCCGAGTCCTCCTCGGGGAGCCTATTGTTTCGTACTTAATACAAAAGTGGACATAATACATACTGCATTTTAACTGTAAAACTTCCGAAGAAGATTTGCATTCCATGGTCGCTCCGACTCCTTGCCGGAGTCGTCTCTCTTGCGTGCCTTTGGCTTCTGCGCGTCGATGAGGTAGTAGGCATCGTTGCCTAGAGCTCTGCTGATGACGAAGGGGCCCTCCCAGGGGGCAGCGAGCTTGTGCTGGCCGGCTGTTCGCTGGATCAGCCGGAGCACAAGGTCGCCCTCCTGGAAGGATCTTGGTCGGACCCTCCGACTGCGGTAGCGGCGCAAGCCCTGCTGGTAGATGGCAGACCGGCTAAGGGCTAACAGCCGGCCTTCTTCCAGCAGGTCGACGCCGTCTTCTCTTGCTTCTTTGGCTTCCGCTTCCGTGTACATGGTTACCCGAGGCGCATCGAACTTGATGTCTGTTGGGATGACTGCCTCGGCACCATATACAAGGAAGAAAGGAGTGAAGCCGGTTGATCTGTTTGGGGTAGTACGTAGACTCCATAGGACAGCCGGCAGCTCATCGAGCCAACAGCCAGCTGAACGCTCCATAGGTACTACCAGTCGGGGCTTGATGCCGGATAGGATGAGGCCATTTGCTCGCTCCACTTGGCCGTTTGACTGCAGGTGGGCGACTGACGCAAGGTCCAGCCGGATACCTTGTGCAGCGCAGAACCGTGCCAAGGCACCTTTGGCAAAATTCGTGCCGTTGTCGGTGATGATGCTGTGCGGTATGCCGTACTGGGTTGTTATATCTGCGATGAAAGTCACCGCAGTCAGCCCATTCAGCTTCTTGATCGGCTTCGCCTCAATCCACTTGGTGAATTTGTCGACGGCGACGAGCAAATGAGTCATGCTGCCGCGCGCCGTCTTGAATGGGCCCACCATATCCAATCCCCAGACGGCAAAGGGCCAGGTGATGGGAATGGTCTTGAGTGCCGAAGCTGCATGTGTTGCTGTGAGCTGAAAAGCTGGCAGCCTTTGCAGTGTTTGACTAGCTCTTTAGCGTCGTCCAAAGCAATCGGCCAGAAGAAACCGTGGCGGAAGGCTTTGGCGACAAGTGATCTTGATGCGGCGTGGTGGCCGCACTCTCCTTGGTGTATATCCCTGAGGATTGCAATGCCTTTCTCCTGCTCGACGCATCGCTGTAAGACTCCAATGGCGCTGCGCTTGACAAGCTCTCTGTTGACGATTGTGTATGCTGCGGCTCGGCGCTGGACTTGTCTCGCTTCGGTTTCGTCAGCCGGCAGATCGCGGTTCACCAGAAAGTTGCGGATGGTTTGGGCCCATGATGGGGCGGCGACTTCCTCTGCCACCAATGTGGCGACAGCCACCAGGGTGGGCGGGCTGGGTAATGAAGTGCTGGAGTCGGCCGCCGCTTGCTGTGCTGAAGAAGTTTCCGGGCCGGCTACCGCAGTCCCCGAGCCGGGTGCGGCAGTCCCCGAGCCGGGTATTGCAGTCCCCGAGCCGAGTATTGAAGTCCCCGGGCCGGCTGCTTGATTCTTCGAGCCGAACCCGGCACCCTCTGGGTCAGTCGGCACGAAGATGGAGTCGGATTCCGGAGATGGCTTGATGGATGGCTTGAGGAGGCGCCGTAGGGTGACGCCGGTTGGTATTGCTTGCCGCGTGGAGCCTATTCGGGCCAGGGCATCTGCTGGCTCGTTGTCGGCTCGCGGTACATGGAGGAATTCACATCCATCGAAGTATCCACTGATCTGCTGCACCAGGAAGCGGTAGCTCACCATGTTTGCGTCCTTGGCGTCCCAGTCGCCAGAGGATTGCTGCACCACCAAATCCGAGTCGCCATAGCACAGGATCCGGCGGATGCCGAGTTCCTTGGCAAGCCGGAGCCCGTGTATGAGCGCCTCGTGCTCGGCTACGTTGTTGGAGGCGGTGAAGTGGATCTGCAGCGTGTATCTGAGCTTGTCGCCCTTAGGAGAGGTAAGGACGACGCCGGCTCCCAAGCCGGTGCGCATCTTTGATCCGTCAAAGTGCATGCGCCAATGGGTGGAGTCGGGAGCTGGCGGTAAGTACTGGGTCTCGGCCCAGTCGACGAGGAAATCGGCCAGTGCTTGTGACTTGATGGCGGTGCGGGGCTGGTAGAAGATCGTGTAGGGGGGCAGCTCGATGGCCCATTTAGCCACCCGGCCGGATGCATCCCGGCTGCCTATGATCTCGGCCAGCGGGGCAGTGCATACGACCGTGATGGGGTGTTCTTGAAAGTACGGCTTCAACTTGTTGGCGGCGAAGTACACGCCGTAGCACATCTTCTGGTAGTGCGGGTAATTTTGTTTCGAGGCGGACAGCACCTCGCTCAGGTAATAAACTGGTCTCTGGACCGGCTGGGCTCGGCCTTCTTCGGGGCGTTCGACCACAATGACGGTGCTGACCACCCGGCTAGTGGCGGCAATATAAAGGAGCATGGGCTCTTTCTCAGTCGGCGCCGCCAAGACAGGCGGCGTGGCCAGCATTTTCTTCAGCTCGTGGAAAGCTTGGTCGGCCTGGTCATTCCACTCAAAGTGGGTACTCTTCTTCATGAGGCGATAGAGAGGGAGAGCTTTCTCTCCAAGCTGGCTGATGAAGCGGTTCAGAGAGGCCAGGCACCCGATGAACTTCTGAATCTCTCTAAGCTTGGTTGGGACCGCCATCCTCTCGATGGCCTTGATCTTCACAGGTTTGCACTCTATGCCGCGTTCGGATACCAGAAAGCCTAGGAGCTGGCCGGCTGGCACTCCAAACACGCATTTCTCAGGGTTGAGCTTGATTCGGAACCGGCGCAGGTTCTCGAATGTCTCCTTCAAGTCTTCCAGCAGAGTGCCACGCTTCTCCGTCTTCACCACAACATCATCCACGTAGACGTGGGCATTCTTGCCGAGCTGCGTGAGGAGGCACTTCTGCATGCAACGCTGAAAGGTGGCGCCGGCATTCCTCAAGCCGAACGTCATAGTCAGGTAGCAGAAGGCTCCAAACGGCGTGATGAAGGCGGTCTTCAGTTGGTCATCCGGGTTCAGCTTTATCTGGTGGTATCCCGAATAGGCATCCAAAAAGCTCAACAGCTCGCATCCGGCTGTGGAGTCTATCACTTGATCGATTCTGGGCAGAGTGAAGGGATCTTTTGGGCAGGCTTTGTTGAGGCTTGTGTAATCTATACACATGCGCCACTTGTTATTCTTTTTCAGCACGAGAACCGGGTTCGCGAGCCACTCAGGCAAGAAAACTTCCATGATGAAGCCGGCTGCGAGAAGCCGGGCTATCTCCTCCCCTACGATCCTTCTCTTCTCCTCTGACAGTCGGCGGAGAGGCTGCTTGACTGGTTTGGCATCCTCCCGCACATGTAATTTGTGCTCGGCGAAATCCTTCGGAACACCCGGCATGTCCTTGGGGGACCATGCAAAGATATCCCGATTCTCACAGAGGAAATCGACGAGCTCGCCTTCCTATTTGCTATCCAGGCTCGCCCCAATGACGGCAAACCTCTCGGGGTGCTCGGGGTCGAGCTGTATCTTCTTGGTCTCCTTGGCCGGCTGGAACGATCCTTGGGCATCATACTCCTTGGAGTCGGCGGGCTGGTTTACCTGCTTGCTGGCCAGGGCCACGACCCTGTCCAGCGTCTTCTTCTCTGCGGCAATCACGAGGGATTCGGCCAGCCGGCTGCTGGCCGTGGCGCAGTCGGCGGACTTCTTGTAGTCGCCGGCGATGGTGATGACACCCTTGGAGCTTGGTATCTTCATCTTGAGGTAAGCATAGTGGGGGACCGCCATGAACTTGGCCAAGGCGGGTCGGCCAAGCAAGGCGTGGTAAGGGCTCTCCAGGTCCACCACCTCGAACCAGATTGCTTCCCGGTGGAAATGATCCTTGCCCCCAAAGAGTACATCGATCTTGATCTTGCCGATGGGGGCGCAGGACAAACCGGGTACGATGCCGTGGAACACCGTTCGAGTCGGCGCAAGCTGCTTTGCCTTGACACCCAGCTTCTCCATGGTGTCGCGGTACAGGATGTTGATGCTGCTTCCACCGTCGATCAGCACACGGGAGAAATGTGCGGCACGCGTGTCTGTTGCAAGGGTGGCCTCCAGGACCAAAGTGTAGGAGCCGGGGGACGGCATCACCTCTGGGTGGTCGGCCCGGCTCCAGCTGATGGGTTTCTCTAACCAGTGCATGTGGCCGGCTGGGCTGGTGGCGGCCACATTGACTTCTTGTTGCTCTCGGCGCTTGCTGCGCCGGTCTTCGGGCTAGCTCGTGAAGACAACATAAGATGCTTGCTCATCGGGGAACTCGTCCTGCACGGCGTCGACCGCAGGCCGGGCGGCCTTGGGCGGTGGAGCCGGCAGCGGCGGGCCGGCAGACGGAGTCGGCGTGAGTCCTTCGCCCTTGGAGATTTGGGCGAGCCAGTTGCATTTGCGGGTCGTGTGGTTGGACGGCTTCGCGCCGCTGTGGAACTTGCACGGGGCATCAAGGGTTTGCTCATAGGAGAAGGCCGGTTGCCAAGCCGGCCGGCCGCCCTTGGGTTTCTTGAGCGCGGGCCGCCCCTCAGGCGGTGCATCTTCGACCGTGGCCACCTGCCGGCTAGCGGGAGGCGGCGCAGGGCCCTTGCGCTTCTGATCGTTCTGGTGTTGGCGTCGGACGCCGTCTCCAGCCGGCGCTTGGGGCGCCGGATTGAGCACTTTTCCGGACGCGTCCACCCGGAGCTCGGTCTTCATTGAGGAGTTGGCGGTGGCATACTTGTCGGCGATGTTCAGGAGCTCGTCGAGGGTAGTCGGCTCATCGCAGAGAAGCTTGTGCTTGAGGAGGGTGCCCTCTCGGCACCCGGCAGTGAAGTATTCGATGGCCTGCACCTCGTGCACCCCTTCGCAGGAGTTGCGGAGCTCGGCCCAACGCGTGAGGTAGTCGCGAGTGGACTCGGCTGGGCCCTGTACGCACAGGGAGAGCTGTTTGGGCTTGGGAGCCCGCTTGTAGGTGCTGGTGAAGTTGCGAACGAAGGCTTCAGTAAAATCTACCCAGCCGTTGATGCTGAGGGGCTTGAGGCTGTTAAGCCAAGTCCGTGTCGTGCCTTGTAGCATGAGGGGCACGTATTTTACGGCAACGCGCCGGTTGCCATTGGCGATGCTGACGACTGTGGAGTAGTCGGTCAGCCAGTCTTCCGGCTTCACCGAGCCGTTGTACTTGGGCGTGTCTCTTGGGAGCGAGAACCCTTTGGGGAAGGGCTCATCGCGGATGCGGGGGCCAAAACAAGGCGGGCCGACATCATCTTCTTCTTCCAGCGCCAGGGATCGGGCCAGGCGGTCGATCCGGTGGTGGGCATCGTTTTCGCTGACTCCCTCGCGGCGACCAAGCCGGCCGCTGAGAGTCGGGTGCGCCACTGGAGGCGGGGTAGGGTATCTCTCTCCGCGAGCTCGAGGCGGAGGTGGGGTGCCCCGCCATTCCATGGCTCGGGGGCGGCCATCCGCGTCTCGCTCGATGGAGATTTGGGTCCGGCTTCGGCTGGAAGCCGGCTATTTCACGCGCCGCGCGCGGGTGTTGCTTGTAGTCGGTGACCGGAAGTCATGCTATGGTCGCGGCGCGGGGGAGGGCTCCCCGCGTAGGCGTCGGCTTCGTGCCGTCGGGCGGCTGCATCGATTAGTTGATGGATGCGCCGCGTCATGTGGGGGAGGTCTTCGGCTTCCAAGCCGTCCAGCTCGTCTACGGCCGCCTGGGCGGCGCGTAGGTTCTCGAGCGGGGTGGCGTAGACCGGGCGATCCACTCCAAGCGTGTCGGTGATGGCGGCGCCGCGTTGCCTGACAGCACCAGCCCGGCTTGGGCCAGCCGGAGCCGGTGTGCCGAAGGCGGCGCGGTCAGCTTCGCGCTGGTAGGCCTCGGTGAGGCGTCTTACGGAGGCTAGCCGCCGGCCCTCCGCGAGGAGGGCGAGGCGGCGTGCCTCCAGAACTTCGTCGTTGGCGTCAGCCGGAAGGGGGGCGGACAAGTCATGGGCCACCGCGCGTGGGGCGTCGCGGGCGCCCCCGCCAGTCGGGCCGTCGAGGCCGATAACCATCACCTCGGGAGCGTCAGAATCGCGATCGCCAGCCGGAGGGAGCGGGTCGTTGTAGATCGTGACGTTGGTGGGGAAGGTATCGTAGGATGCCGTGTCGGAGTCGACAGGCATCGGGTCGGTGGAGCCAACCGACTCCAAATCCGCAGCGGGCTCGCTGGAGACGTGGAGCTGGCCGAGGAGGTTGGCGAGGTGATCGGTGCCCGCATCGGAGGCAAGCTCGTCGGAGATGCGGGCCTTGTCGAAGAGGTCGGTGAGGCCGCTGGCCGCGTAGATGTTGGTGACGCCATGCAGCGCGTCGCGGCAAGCGCCATCGGGCGAGCCGGGCTGGCTACGCTCGCGAGGAAGGAAAAGGGTTCCCGTCCAGAACAGGTCTCCGGACGACGGTGCACCTGGCCCCACGGTGGGCGCCAAATGTCGGGTGGTAGGAGCGACATATGCCAATGGGTGGCTTATCATTGCGGGGGCCAATAAAACATCACCGGTGCCTGGAAACGGGATGAGGCGAAGACATGCACGCCGGCGAATCTTACCCAGCTTCAGGGCTCTCCGGGGAGATAACACCCCTACTGCTGCTCTGCGGGGTCTCCGCATGGTTACTAAAATGAACAAGTAGCTACAATGCTCCTTGAGCTGTTTTGGGTGGAAGGAGGAAGAAGGGCTCGGCTAGCTTGCTCCTTCTCCTTGTATGGTGTCTAGGTCTAGATTGAGAGTCCAACCCTTTGCATGGGTGCACCGGGGGGTTTATATAGGCCTACCCCCCGGGGGTACAATGGTAATCCGACTGGGCACGGGGCCCAGCTGTCTGTGACTATGCTCGCCGGCTTCTGCGCCGGCTTCTGGGGCCCGCCGGCTGGTGGGTCCCGCCAACTGCCGGCTCCTTGGTCGACAGGCAGGCCCCGCAGGCCAGGGCCTGGTCGGTGGCTGGTTACTGTTACTCCGTGCTGTTGACGCATGCTTGGTCGGGGTAAGCGTGGCTACAGTAACGCCGCCTTGGCGGGCGATTACTGTAGCCCCGCCGTATCTTGTCTCCTTAATGGGCGTCTCCTTCGAGGAAGGTGGCAGGCCGGCTATGGGAAGCCGACCCTCTATCTTGCCGACTTGAGAGGAGGTGCGGCCGCCTTCGGTATCCCTCTGCCCGAAGGGGCCCACCGCCTCGGGGGCCACGCTGGCAGCCCGTCGTGGACGGCGTCAGAGCCGCCGTGGCTACAGTGCCGCGTCGGGCAGGCCGTGGCTGCCCGCACGGCGTGCTGTACCAGGCGTGCTCCGGGTTTTGGGAGTGGCAGGCTCCACTGTAGCCATGCCCCGCTTCATCATCGCAGAGTGGACGCGTACATTGCGGGTACGGCTTTGAGTGCTTTATGGGAGCCGGCCTTGCTGTAGCCGGCCTTGCTGTAGCCGGCCTTGCTGTAGCCGGCCTCTCGTAGCCGGCCCTCCACAGCTTTCTTCATGAGGGTAAAAGGGCAGGCCGCCCCCAAAGCCGGCCAGGAAGGTAGTCGGCTAGGGGGGAGGCGGCCCAGGTCTTGAGTCAAATTACGAGCCGGACGGGCTCGTATTTTTTTCTGAGGGGCCAGGGGAAGCCGGCTGGGCTACCCATGGCTATTTACCCCGACACCTGTGCCTCGTCAAGCCACTCGTTGACAAGCACGATGTAGGCATCTGCCGCATCCAGCTGCCGCTTTAGTTCGGCATACCCATCAGTCCGGCTAGCCACCGGAGCTTCCACCACCTGCACATAAAGGCAGTCTGGTTATTGCCTGGGACTATGATCCTCTGTTTGCCGCCGTTTTCGACGACAACCAGAGTCTCAGGGGCTACTATCTACACAGGGCACATCTAAAAATGTGCGGTACTTTCAAAAATATACATCATTTCACATACCTCAAAACCCGTCAGTAGACTCATAAAGGCTTCATGCAGCCCGCTTTCGGCGGACGAAATCCTTTCAATCACCATACCCATCAATGTGCGGTGCTCTTCTGAGATAGCCGCCTTCTCCAGCAGATCCCTCCGTACATCCGACCGCACACCAGACGGTGTCGGACTCTTTTGATTGCTCTCTTCGAGAGCCGGATACTGAGGACTTCGGGTGGCCATAGGATTACCTTCTGGCCTTGCCAGATCAGGAGAAGCCCTGTGCAACGACACCTCAGGGTCGCTCGCTTCGTAAGGCGGTGTGGTAGGGGGAGGCGTTTCGCTCTCCATCATCTCCGGAAGAAGATCCCCCGAAGACGAGCTTAGCTGAGAAGGGCTACGATCCGAACTGCAAGATAAATACTTTAGTTATTTTCCTCAGTAGTAAGGTAGGATATCTTCACTATTAAATACCTTTTGATTACTTATAGCTTGTTAGAGGGCTGATCCCCGTGCGGACATTGTGCGGCAAGAACACCCTCCGAGGCAGGACCCTCTGGCGGAGATTTCTTCTCCCGTTTGGAAACCTTGATTTTCGGATCTTCGAAGGTAGTCCTCTTCCTTCCCCGGGGAGAGAGAATGTCAGATTCTTCCCCTCGGTTATCCTCCCTCGCGGAGGCGCTCATTCCCTCGGTTGGAATAGGTAGCGATGGAGGCTCGCTTTTGCCCTCTTTATTCCCCCCTTCATCTTCCTTTGAGGGCACCGGACAAGGTGCTGGCGCGAGCATCTTTTCCAGCACCGGATTGTACAAGCCTTCAGGAAGGGGGACCGAACACCGAATCATCTTCGCCTTTGTTATCCAGTCCTGGTCAAAGAGCGATTCTTCAGAATGATGTCATGATAAATAAAAGGACGGTGTGTTCGGCCATGGGATTACTTACTTGGGCAGCGGTGCGGTTGCTGCTCAGGCCCACGTCCTCGGTAGTGTCCGGACACTCTATTTGGGGTCCGAAGAACGATTTGTACATCTCCTCGTGCATCATGCCGAGGAAATTCTAAATAGTACGCGGTCCTTCTGGGTTGAATTCCCACATGCGGAGGGGCCGACGTTTGCAAGGCTGGACTCGACGAACCAGCATGACTCGCATTACCATAACCAGACTGAAATCTCCCTCGAAGAGATCTCGGATATGGCTCTGCAGTATTGGCATGTCCTTGGCTGGACCCCAGCTCAGTCCCCTGCTGATCCATGACATCAGTTGTGGTGGAGGGCCCGAGCAAAAGGTGGGGGCAGCTACCCACTTGGCACTTCGGGGAGCTATGACGTAAAACCAGTCCCGTTGCCACAATTCGGACACCTCTGGAAAGGAACCCTTTGGCCATGGAGCATCAGCAATTTTGCTTATTAAAGCACCTCCGCACACTGCGTACTGTCCCTCGACCATCTTCGGCTTCACATCGAAGGTCTTGAGCCATAAGCCGAAGTGAGGGGTAATGTCGAGGAAGGCCTCACAAATGGCAATAAATGACGAGATGCGAAGAAGGGAGTCTGAGGCCAGATCGTGAAAATCCAGCCCATAATAGAACATAAGACCCCTAACAAAGGGATCCAGAGCGAGGCCTAGTCCTCGGAGGAAGTGGGAGACAAACACAACGCTCTCTTGGGTTCGGGAGTAGGGACGACCTGCCCTCGGGCGGGCAGCCTATGCGAAATTTTGGTGGTGAGATATCTAGCCTCCCTCAACTTCTTGATGTCCTCCTCCGTGGCAGAGGAAGACATCCACCAGCCTTGAAGGCTAGATACGGACATGATTGAAGGTCTGAAGCACCTGACCTTAGCTTTGGGTGTTAGAACTCGAGGCGGGGGAGGGATTCGATTGAGCACGGGAGGGGAAAAAGTGACAACCTTGTCCCTTTATAAAGAGGGTGAATATCAAGCGTCCTCCTTGTGGCCGTTTGGGACTTGACTAAAATCTAGGATTCCTAGGCACAGTTGGGTTACCCACGTCCGTATTGATGAGAATCCCGTAATAAGGGGAACACGATCTCTACTTTGACAAGACGTGTCAAGAAACCGCCTTGTGTTATGTGCGGGGTTGGTTAAAGAAAAATGGTTCAAATAATTACCGGGCCGTGGCGTGATGTCATGCTACCAAAACATGTCAGCAGATTAGATTTATGGTAATATTATTCTCTCTACAGTGGTGTGTGGAACTTATTTTGCAGGGTCAGACACTATCCTTGTATTCAAATTCTTCTGTGGTGTATTCGGAGGAGGAACCTGCCTTGCAATGCGGAAGACAACACTGCGCGCCGGACTCATCGTCATTGAAGCCTGGTTCAGGGGCTACTGAGGGAGTCCTGGATTAGGGGGTCTCTGGACAGCCGGACTATATCCTTTGGCCGGACTGTTGGACTATGAAGATATGAGATTAAAGACTTCGTCCCGTGTCCGCATGGGACTCTACTTGGCATGGAAGTCAAGCTAGGCAATACGGATATGTATATCTCCTCCTTTGTAACCGACCTTGTGTAACCCTAGCCCCCTCCGGTGTCTATATAAACCGGAGGGTTTTAGTCCGTAGGACAACATACAATCATACCATAGGCTAGCTTCTAGGGTTTAGCCTCTCCGATCTCGTGGTAGATTAACTCTTGTACTACCCATATTATCAAGAATAATCAAGGAGGACGTAGGGTTTTACCTCCATCAAGAGGGCCTGAACCTGGGTAAAACATTGTGCCCCTGCCTCTTGTTACCATCCGCCTTAGACGCACAGTTCGGGACCCCCTACCCGAGATCCGCCAGTTTTGACACCGACAGTTATATTACTCATATAATGCATATGTTGTCTTGCAATGCTTAGTTTTTACATCATATACATAATATTGAATGCCATCTCCTTAGTTGACACATCATATATGTGATTGCCCTCTGCTCACTTCCTTAGTATATAAATCATATATTTGAATTATGTCATGCCATGATGTTTACATAGACAGCATGTACCTGAATTATGGCATGCCAACCCATTTTCTAAAGACATAATATAGTTATATCATCTCATCCTGTTTACATAGTCATCATATTTTAAATTATGTCATTCTATCCGTGAATTATATCGTGCCATCATGTTTCCATCGACGGCATGTTTGTGATTTATGGCATGCCAACCACTTTAATAGACACATCGTATAGCTATATCATGTCATCCTGTTTACATAGTCATCATATTTTGAGGTATGTCATTCCATCCTGTTTAGTTATCCATCATACATGTGAAATTGTGTCATGCTATCCTGTTTAATTAGCCATCATATATGTGAAACTATGTCCTGCTATTCTGTTTGCTTAGACAACATAAATGTGAATTATTTCATGCCTTGTTTTCTTCCCTACTATCCATTGCACCTGTCTATCTTACAATGTCTATACATTCAATTACTTTTCTTGTTTATCAGCCATTTCAATTGGAGGGAGTGATGGCAGTATCTATGGGAGTAAAAACACGGTCTTCAGAAAAGATCGTGCTACCTGTCGATGCAGATAGAACCACGGTTGTACTTCCCCAAGAACCAGCCCCACCACACATAACCCACCTCTTGCAGATTGTACCCCTACCCAGTTGGACAGAGAACCAGCTACACCCCTTCTAACCCCAACCCCAGCAGATAGACACCCAGTACCCATTGACACAGCACCGTCTCCACCACAGAGCACCCAAACACGAGCAGTTAGTAAGGCAACTGCAGTGCCCAAATCACGAGGACCACCACTCCGAACCCGAAGTCAACGCTTAAAGCAGAAGAAGAATTGTTCTCAGGTCAGGTTTCGTAGCTATGGTTCACACTACTTTGCTCTTGCATCACTGTATTTACTGATACCAACTAATTTCAAATTTGAAGGATGCAATTGAAACTCCAATGGCGCAACAGGTATGTTTTAAACGTGTTTCTTCAACATGTTTGGCTGTTTGCTGTTGTAACTTGCTCTATGTTGATTTTAGTTTCAATTGAATAAACAGTTATGTTCTCATGCCATGCACATTACAAGTGTTGTTATTACTGTGTAGTTTCCCACACTTATATTCTATCTATGCTGCTTTGTCTTAAATACATATGATTCGAACTGTATCTATCTTGATTTGGCAACATAAACTAGAATGATACAGACCATACAGTGACCATACTACATAGATATATGTTTGTTTCATGTTGTTATCCTATCCACCTTACTACTGAACTGGTTTACCAAAATGAGTTTCATATACTACATTGTAAACCTGAGATGTGTTTGTTTGTTTCTCTTTTAGAATGCAGATAAAATATTGGAGAAGAGTATCCTATTATGCAATGGTAAAGGAAGTAATGCAGATAAGGTTCAAGATAGTGAGACATCCCTGTTGGTCTCCAAGAAAGCTGATAAAAACTATATTGAAGACACTGAGACAACCCCAAAGTCATGTCTTGATGTAGTGTTTGAGTTACTAGCTACCACTGCTGGCACCAGCTCTTCGAACTCGTTGCCTGAATTAGTTCGGCTTCTTGAGTCTCAACTTCAAGTTGAAAGACATCGATCAGATGTTATGGACAGGAAGTCGAAGGACTAAGGAAGTCCCTGCAGAATTCAGATGCATACTTTCTGGTGCAACAGCAAGCGTTGGAGGACTTAAGCGCCAAACAAGAGAAAGTTAATAAGCTTGCTAAGCATCTTGCCAGCATTATGGGTACCCAGGATATTGTTTCTTGAGCTCTTCTGAAGTGGTTTCAGTTCTGGACTTGTTTTGCTGCGTCGTTTATATGTTGCTATGTTCCCTATATTTGCACTGGTGGCGAACTCTGATGTCCAGTGGATGTAATATGTGTAATAGCCGTGATAGCCTAGTGTAAGTTGCTTGCTTATTTATTTCCTTGTTGTCTTGTTTATTTGTTTGCTTGTAGTCAGTGCAGTTCTTTGTCTGTGATTTGCTAGTGGCTGCAATAACCTATTTTTAAAACTAGGCCACAATAACCATGGGCTAATATTTACTGTAGTGACACTGGGCCTCCTACGGGCCATAGAAACAGTGGGCCTTCTATGGCCCGTATAAACAGTGGGCCTTCTACGGGCCGTAGAAACAGTGGGCCTTCTACGGGCCATATCATCAATGGGCCTTATACGGGCTGTATGATTGATTGGCCAAACATGGGCTAAACAGACCGCATTCTGGCCGTAAACGGGCTAGAGTTGGAATCGTCCGTTCATGGGCCGACCATAACGGGCCATCGTTAATAGGCCGTATTTGATGACGCTATGAAAATGGCCCAACGTATTAACGGACCACAAACGGGACGACTGTAACCACGGGCTGAATTTGGCCCTGTCGGTGTTCTGGGAACGGGGGTCCCCAGACTTGCCTGCCTGCGGCCTGCGGCGTGGCTCGAGTGGGGGCCCAGTGCGGCCCATCTTCATCAACACGAGGCTCAAGACCCTCGCGAGGGGCGAAGCCTCGCGAGGCGGACGACACGGCGCATCCTCAGGCACAGCCTCGTCAGGTTGGCTCGCAAGGAGGCGGAGAGTTCAAGGCGGGGTACCTCGCGAGGTGCCTATGACGCAAGCCATGACGACACGGGGCACTAGGCAGATGCCAGCGCGCGCAGCGTCTCCCTTTCCTCTTTGGTGCAAGGGGAGCAAGCGTATCAGCAGAGTACCGAGGCATCAGGCAAAGGTTGCCACTTCGGTGCAACGAGACCAAGGCCAGGAGGACCACGAGACGGAGGTCACCATGGAGCCCAGCGCGACGTCATCACCAGAGCCTTTGGCAGGCGAAGACTGCTTTTGTCAGGATAGATGTACTCGCTGTCCCCCTTCAAATTAGCCCGCCATTGTTGGATCCCTTCCCGCTCAATATTTGGGGAGAGGACCAGGGCCTCTATAAATAGGACTAGCCACGCACATAGCAAGGGGTTCGATTCCTGGTCGTTCGGTCCGGGACGACGGGTGAGAGAAAAGGCATAGAGAGAGAGGGTGACCGAACTCTTCATAGCAGTTCATCACCACAGCTTAGAGCAGACCCTCGCGAGGCTGTTCTTCCTTGTATTGTTCGTCCTCACCAGCCCCAGGAGGCAATCCATCCACCACACACTGGAGTAGGGTATTACACCACATCGGTGGCCCGAACTAGTATAAATCTTGTGTCTTTCGTGCAGTTCTTTTAGTAGTTTAGATCCCATTGAGACGGAGAGGTTGAAGGTGAGATTTCCGCGCGCACCCCAGTGTTCGAACCTTAAGGGTCTGCCGGAACCCGAAATTCGACATTTGGCGCGCCAGGTAGGGGCGCGCCGGAATTCGTCTTCCACCGCTCCGCTCTCCTACGACCGTCGCGTCCATGTCTGACGCTCGTCGAGCCCGCGCCGAGCACCGGGCCGCTATCGCTTCTCTCGTCGCCCAGACGGCCCCCGTCGGTGGGCGTCCTCGTCGTTCCCCGTCGCCCGCCGTCAACACCGCCACCGGCCCGGCAGGGGGCGAGCAGTAGGCATCGTCTCAGCACCCGTCCGTGCGGCAGGACGGCCGCACCGCCACTCCGTCACTCGCACCAGCTGGCTCTTCGTCCCGCGCGCTCCGCGCACCCTTGGAGGCTCGAGCTGCGCTCCTCGCGGCAAACGAGCTCCTGCGCTACCGTCCCATCGACGACGTCTACGAAGAATGGCTCGACCGCGTCGCCGAGCTTGTCCGCGCCGCAGGGGGCTCCTCCGCGCCGTCCGTCCCTCTACGCCGCACTCCGCCCCGCGCGGGCAACGAAGCTCCGGAGTCCCACCAGCCACCTCCTCTCCAAGAAGATGCCGTGGCTCCAAGGCGACTGGCCCCTGGGCGGAACCCGCTCCGCCAGGCGCCATCGCAACAAGAGCGAAGCTGCCAAGAAATCCCTTGCCCGCAGGGGGCTGCCCGGGCGCTCCCTGCTCCGGCACGCCGTGACCCTGCTCCAGCTTCGGCACGTCAAGACCCCGCCCTGCTCCTAGCTGCAGCGCGTGGGGACCCTCAAGACCAAGCTATCCACCAACCGAGGCCTTTCGTGGCCACCGCGGGCTGCCACGCCTACACCACTGAGCTGCGCAGCGTCGCGTGGCCCGGCAAGTTCAAGCCCGACCTGCCTCCTCGCTACGACGGCACAACTGACCCCGCGGAATTCCTCCAGCTCTATGAGCTGGGCATCGAGGCTGCCGGCGGGGATGAAAAGGTCATGGCGAACTAGTTCCCCATGGCGCTGAAGGAAGGAGCGCGAACCTGGCTCCTGAATCTGGCTCCAGGCATGATCTCCTCTTGGGACCAGATGCGCGCCCGCTTCATCGCCAACTTCCAAGGTACTCGCGACCGGCCGCCTACCGTGAGCGACATGCGCCGCATCAAGCAACAACCCGGAGAGACCCTGCAAAAGTACATCCAGCGCTTCAATAGCGCGCGCCTCAAGACCCCCAGGGTGTCGGAGGAGGCCATCATCTCCGCCTTCACTGATGGCGGGCGCGACATCAAGATGAAGGAGGAACTGGCGATGCACGAAGACCTCCACACCTCCCTAGAGCTGTTCAACTTGGCGAACAAGTGCGCCAGGGCTGAGGAGGGACGTCTCTCCCTCCTCGAGCTGCCTGCCGCGGACCCAGAAGAGAAGAAGCCCAAGGCAAAGGACGTGAAGCGCAAGGGGGCTGCCGTGCTCGCAGCCGAACCGGACACCAAGCGGGGCAAGGATCTGCCCGAACCCTCCAGAGGCAGCCGGTACTGTGTGTACCATGACCTCCACACCCACAACACCAATGAATGTCAAGAGCTCCGCGCCGTGCGAGAAGGAAGGATCGGCCGTCGCCCTGACCGTGCTGACTGGGGCTATGGCCAAGGAGGAGGAAGAAACCCAGGGCGCTGGGAAGACCACGGCCCGCGCCAGGGGTGGTGTGACCAGCCTCGCGAGGACAGCTGGCGGGACCTGCCTCATGAGGGGGACTGGAGAGACCAGCCTCGTGAGGACCGCCCTCATGGCAACGCAGGCCTACCTCCGCTGCCGCCTCCACCAAGAAGGAATGAAGACCGCCATCAAGACGAGGGGGCTGGGGGCTTCCAGGAGCCGTGCGCAATCGCCTGCATCCTGGGCGGAGCTCAAGCCCCAGCCTCCCAACGTATCTTCAAGCAGTTTGCCCGCGAAGTGAATGCAGTTCTCCCCTTAGGTGGTCGGTGTGCCCCATCACGTTCAGCTTGGCAGACCAGCTCAAGTGCGCGGCCACGGCAGGAGTCCTCCCGATGCTCTGCTCCCCGGTCATCAGCAACGTGGAGGTCACCCAGACCCTCATCGATGGCGGGGCAGGGCTCAGCGTCCTGTCCGTGGAAACATTCAACAACCTCTAAGTGCCCTATGACCAGCTTCAGCCAACCAGGCCTTTCTCTGGGATCACCGACGGTTCCACAATCCCGATCGGGCAGGTCCGCCTCCCAGTCACCTTCGGAGCCCGCAGCAACTACCGCACCGAGCTCATCGACTTCGACGTCGCCCACATTCGCCTCCCGTACAACGCCATCCTCGGGTACCCAGCGCTGGCTAAGTTCATGGCCGTGACCCACCACGGCTACAACGTCCTCAAGATGCCAGGAAGTGGCGGCGTCATCACGGTGCCCTGTGAAGAGAGAGATGCAGTGTGTTCCCTGGAGTGAGCCTTCCAGTCCACGTCGCTAGAAGACCCAGATCGCGGAAGCAGGAGGCTTCCCGAGACCACCCCCAAGAAGAAGAAGACGTCGTCAGGCTCAGCCCCTCAGGAGGCAGGCCCCTTAGGGCCCGTGCCCCCTCAGGAGGGCCCTCCATCCATCGCATAGGAAAGCACGCCCGGCGCCCTCCTCAGGCGGGGCTCGGGGGCTCTCACCTGGAGGGCCACCGACCTAGCCAGGGTCACGAGGGAGGCGCTTGGGCACCATGTGGAGGCGTGATTCGCATCACGTTTCCCTCGGGAGGGAGCCAGGTGAGGAAGATCAGACCAGCAGGAGTTAGTTGACGAGGCCATTCGAGAGCTATAGGAGACGAGGATCATGAGAGGTTGCCGCCGCTTGCTAGCTGTGGCCCCACATCTAGGCGAGGATGGTGGGCTGCGCATCTGCGTCGACGTATCAGGGCTCAACCAAATCGCCACAACAGAGCGCCTCTGGCCCTTGCAAGTGGGGTGCTGCGGAGGTCCACCCCACAGCTATGTTCGCATGCCTTGCGGCCTGCCGAGCATGGCTGCGGCGTACCAGCGCCTCATGAGGGGCATCGTGGAGGCTCAGGAAGACAGGCGTTACGCGGCTCTGGTGGAGGTGGAGACAGCTCACGAGGAGTCACCAGTGCCTCCGGAGCCTCCCGAGGCCCCGGGGCCTGGGGGCTCGTGAGGATCGGCTTCTGCAGCCTGTCAAGTCTGCTGCACCGACGCCACTATGCCGACGACATCCTCAGGTGACATCTTTCAAGTCCCGTTCTCAACTGGGAGCACCCTCCCAGGGTTGCATCACTCCCAGGCCGCGTGGGTCTGTCCCCGCGGCATGTATCTGCATTTACCTTTCCGTCGTTAGTTTGCCTTGTTGGGGGCGCCCCTCGGGCTGCATCATCCCCAAGCCGTTCGGGCCAGACCCAGCGGCGTGTATCCCCCTAGTGTTTATTTCCAACTATGCATTGCCTATCATGCTTAGCTGCATGGAGCCTGTCCGCAGCATCTTCTCTTCCCATGTCGGCTACTTGCACGTTAAAGGGGGGTGCCTGAGCATCGCGACTCAGGGCTCTTACTGGCTCTCCAGCCCTCACCCTCTGGCCTTGTCCATGGCATCGCGACCTGGCATACCAGCGACGGCTGAGACAAGCTCGAGGGCCGGGACCCGAGGACGTAGAGTACCGGCATCTAACCAAATTTTGCAGGGACACGTCTCAAGATATGGCCCAGTGCCGGGCGCAACCCGCCCAGAGGTAGGGCCTCGTGAGTCCTGCGCTGGCTCACGGGTGCCCAGATACACCTCACCTAGCTCTACTGTGCCAGTCATGTGTCAGGGCGGGGTTGTATACGCCCCGGGGGCTCCTCCCGGAGGGGAGCCCCCTCCCACGTACCAGTGGAAGCACCATGCTCCGCGCTGGCTGACGACACTGCCGAGGAGCGGCTATGCCCGTACACATACGGCGCTATGCTCCGCGCTGGTGATAAACAACTGAGGGTGGCCTCCGGGCCGCGTTAACCTCAGGGAGCCCAGAGCTCAGTGGCCGGCCTCATCGCAACGCCTCCTCTCGGGAGCGCCGTGCGAGGGGGCTGGGCACGGGGGCTACGACTGGGTCACGCCCAGACGTACGCCGCCCAGCCAGGCCCCTCGGGCCTGGTTCGCTGCGCGTCTCTCCCCGAGCGGAGCCAAGGTACGAAGGCCGTTTGCACGTCAAGGGGGACCCCTGGGCATCGCGACCCAGGGGCCTAACTGGTCCCGTAGCCCCTCACTCCTTCGTTCCGAAAGGCTATGCTGGGTGAGGTACGCGCGGGGCCGGGCTCTGCAGACATAGAACGGTAGCCACGCTTACATCCCGCCTCATCACCCGCTGTTCGCGCGTCAAGGGGGACTCCTGAGCATCGCGACTCAGGAGCCTAACTGGCTCCATAGCCCCTCACTCCTTAGTTCCGAAAGGCTATGCTGGGTGAGGTACGCGCGGGGTCGGGCTCTGCAGACGTAGAACGGAAAATACGCCTACATCACGCTTCCCTACTTGTTGTTCGAGCGCCAAAGGGGACTCCTGAGCATCGCGACTCAGGAGCCTAACTTGTCACGTGGCCCCTCACTCCTTTGGTCCTGTCCTGGTTTCCGGTCGGGGCTGATGCTGGGTGAGGCATGCGCGGGGCCGGGCCCTGCCGGCGTAGAACACAAGCAAGTAGGGAAGAAAAGCATAAAATCCAAGGAACTTAAAAGCAAATATTACAGTCCATACTGTCTAAATACCAAACGCAAGTTTAAATGCCTCCCCGAGGCGTGATGCATGTGCAGGAACCTAAGGAAGAGCAGGGATGGGACGGAGTCACTCGTCGGCGCTGGTTCCGCCCTGTGGAACAGCGGGGTCGGCAGTGCCTTGCTTCGGCCTGGTGCTGAAGGCCCGGAACTTCTCCAGCAGCGCCTCTGCGCGCCCCTTCACGGCTTCGACAGCGGCAGCAGCACCCTCGCCTCTCACCGGCTCCAGCAGGGCGTCGAGGTCGGTGTTGGGATCGCGGAGGTAGACGTGGGCGAAGACCCGTGTCAGCGCGGCAGAAGACAGGACGTGCGCCTCGGCCTCGGCCGCGGGGCTGATGCCGAGGACGACGTCCTCCAGAGCCTTGACCAGGAAGGGAAGCAGCTTGGTGGGGCCATCCTCGTCACCAACAAGCGGGCTGTCCAAGCCGCTCTCGTAAAGCATCTTCAGAGAAGCGCGAGCGTTCTTCTCCATGTCCGCGAAGGCCACGCGGTCTTCGGCGAGGACCTGAGCCTTGGCGTCCAGCTCGGCCTTCGTCGCCTCCAGCTCCTGCTTCCACACGCCTAGACGTTCGCGGCGCTTCTTGAGCTTGGCCTCCGAGTCCACGAGCGCCGCCTCACGCGCCTTCGCCCCCCTCTCCTGCTCTTGGCGAAGGCGAACCTCCTCTGCAAGTTGGCCCCACAGGCCTTGCAGCTCGTCCTCTAGCGCCTTGCAGCGGTCGCGGGCCTTGACCGCTTCCCCCAGGGCCGCGTCACGAGCAATCTTCGCCTCAAGGACGGCCTGCTTCTCCTCGTCGCAGGCCATCGAAGCCTGAACTAGCGCCGCCCGGATCGAAGCATCAGAGCGAATCCACCCCGAAGCCAGTTCCAGACGCCCAGCCACCAGGCGAGGGTCGGCGCTGAGAAGGTCCTGGCGCAGCCGGTCCAGTTCAGCAGCAGCATGCTCCAAGATGGAGGAGAAGACGGAGGAGCCTCGGCGCGCTCCAGGACGACAGGAGGAGCTGAGGGAGCAGTGGCCGGCAAGACGGGAGGAGAAGGTGGCGGCGGCAAGGCTGTCGAATCCCGAGCCAGCGTTCGTTGCGTCTCCCCAGCCATGGCAGTGGCGCCAGACGAGGACACCTCAGGAGTCACCTGGGCCATGGGGGCTGAGCTCGCCCCTGCTAGAATGGCCAGACCCCCTGAGGGCGACCGACCAGGAGAAGCCCGCGCACTGCGATCGCCCCCTTTCACAGGCGGGGGCGCTGCCGCGGATGGAGCCTCAGGAGCCCGTTTCAGTTTCTTCGCCGAAGGCGCCCGCCTACTCAAGAGAAGCAATCATCAGGCCTCGTCGGCAGAATAAGAAACAAGAGAACAAGGATCAAGCGCTTACGGGTCATCGCCGGTGAGCTCGGGCAGCTTTCGGCCCAACTTCAAGCCAAACAGCCGGCTGGAAGGGTCGACCTTGGAAGCGGAAGGCGCGGCAACGGACTGCCCCGGGGTAGGGGCAGGCTCACGGGGGACCAGCCCGGTCCTGTCCTTCTTTGGGATCGGAGGCGAGCTCCCACTACCCAGCACATCATCGTCATCATCATCATCATCATCATCATCGCTCGGCGATAGGCGGAGAGTCCGGGGCGAGCGCCGAGGGAAGGGAGCCCTCGACTCTCCATCAGTCGCCCCGGAGTCGGGCCCCTCTCCCCGCTCCTCTTCGCCCTCCTCCTCGCTGGAGTCGCTGGAGGGCACGTCCACCAGTCCTTCAGAAGGCGCCACGGGCACGAGCCCGACCCCGTTGAAAACGGGCATGGACTTCACCACCTGCTCCCAGTCGCTGTGAAGAAACAAGGGCTTGGGAGCGCCCTCCAACCTTGCCGCCGTGCTCCCTACCAGAGATTGAAGAACCGCGTCCACGTCCTCTTCGTCTACAGGCACGGGGCTCGGATGAGGCCTCCACAACGGAGAAGAGTACTGCCGGAGTGGAGCCAGCTGATGCTCCAAGAACTCCCTCAACAGTGATGCGCCGGTCAACTTCGCCGTCGCCATGTTGGCTGGCCTCAAGTCCGCGTCCATCTTCTCCAACACCGGCTTCGCGCGGGGATCCGCGAGGTCATCCCGGCAGCAGTCACTGGCGGTCACGGCCTGCTCCTTGGGCAGGATCAGCCGAGGGTGGACGCGCCAAGCGTCAACTAAGACCCACTTGCTCCGGAAGCCATCAACCCTCTTCCCAGGATTCGAGATGGTAATGGTGCTGCCATGCGCGATGAAGCTCGCGCACGCGGAAGGAGAGCTGCCAGAAATCCGGAGGTAGAAGTAGTGGCGCAGCAAGGCCACCGAGGGCTGCACCCTCATGTGGGCCTCGCAGTAGTAAGCGAAGATTGCCAGGAGAAGGGCAGAGTTGGGGTGGAGATGCAGAGCCAGCAAGTTGTAGTGGCAGAGGACAGAGAAGAAGAACTCGGAGAAGGGGGGCACCAAGCCCGCTGCGATGGAGCCCACAAAGAAAGGGTAATAGGTGCTCCCTCGACCTTCAGGGGAGGCGGAGCCGACCCTGAACACCTCCGTCCCGACGACGCCCTGCGCCTCCGCCATCCGGCACAGCCGGGTAAAGGTGGCCTTGGACACAGTCGGCGGGTCCAGAGCAGGGGAATACCAAGCTTCGGCCGGAGGCTTGCGAGGCGCCATGGCTTCCTAGGTCGCGCGACCGGAGTAGATCTGGAAGTTTGGAGGAAGAAAGGGGAGGCGCAAGAAAGGGGATCTGAGCAGCAACCGAAGAAAGCAAGGCGAAGTCTGGGAAGATGCCTCTCCCCTGTCAACCCGCGTGGTTGCTAAGGCGCCACGTCCAATCAACCTCCACGCGGCGTCCAAGGCCGCAGGCTGTTAGGGCCCACGGCACTTCGCCCTTGCCCTTTCGCCTCTCGGCACGGCCAAGTCCATGCGCGCCTTGGGCCCGGGGGCTACTGTCGGCGTTCTGGGAACGGGGGTCCCCAGACTTGCCTGCCTGCGGCTTGCGGCGTGGCTCGAGTGGGGGCCCAGCGCGGCCCATCTTCATCAACACGAGGCTCAAGACCCTCGCGAGGGGCCAAGCCTCGCGAGGCGGACGACACGGTGCATCCTCAGGCACAGCCTCGTCAGGTTGGCTCGCGAGGAGGCGGAGAGTTCAAGGTGGGGTACCTCGCGAGGTGCCTATGACGCAAGCCATGACGACACGGGGCACCAGGCGGGTGCCAACGCGCGCAGCGTCTCCCTTTCCTCTTTGGTGCAAGGGGAGCAAGCGTATCAGTAGAGTACCGAGGCATCAGGCAAAGGTTGCCACTTCGGTGCAACGAGACCAAGGCCAGGAGGACCATGAGACGGAGGTCACCATGGAGCCCAGCGCGGCGTCATCACCAGAGCCTTTGGCAGGCGAAGACTGCTTTTGTCAGGATAGATGTACTCACTGTCCCCCTTCAAATTAGCCCGCCATTGTTGGATCCTTCCCACTCAATATTTGGGGAGAGGACCAGGGCCTCTATAAATAGGACTAGCCACCCACATAGCAAGGGGTTCGATTCCTAGTCGTTCGGTCCGGGACGACGGGTGAGAGAAAAGGCATAGAGAGAGAGAGGGTGACCGAACTCTTCATAGCAGTTCATCACCACAGCTTAGGGCAGACCCTCGCGAGGCTGTTCTTCCTTGTATTGTTCGTCCTCACCAGCCCCAGGAGGCAATCCATCCACCACACACTGGAGTAGGGTATTACACCACATCGGTGGCCCGAACCAGTATAAATCTTGTGTCTTTCGTGCAGTTCTTTTAGTAGTTTAGATCCCATTGAGACGGAGAGGTTGAAGGTGAGATTTCCGCGCGCACCCTAGTGTTCGAACCTTAAGGGTCTGCCGGAACCCAAAATCCGACAGGCCCACAAGTAGAAAATGACAGTAACGGGCCGTAAGTAAACGAATGCTGGAAAATAGCCCAAGAATAAATGGGCTCTAAGAAGGCCGAAAGATAACATGGGCTGGAAACGGCCCAACGGAATAACGGGCCGTTAATGGGTATAAAGTGATACACTGTTCTTTACGGGCCAGTTTCACCACAGGCCGTTAATGGGTGTAAAGTGATACACTATTCATTACGGGCCAGTTTCACCACGGGCCATTAATAGGCCAAGAGTTACATAGGGCCTCATATGGGCCGAAAGACGTCATGGGCCATACATGGGCCAGAAGTGAAAACGGGCTGGAATCATATTGGATGGCCCAGATGACGCTACTGGGCTTAATTCGAATAGGGCGTAACGGGCCTTGGGTTAGCGGGCTGTAAATGGGCTATATGCGAACAGGCCATTAACAGGCTTTCCATGGGCCGGCCCGCCACCTTTTGACCAAGTCAAATGGGCCGACCTTTTCACAGGAATGGGCTTTGTTGGGCCGTGCCACATGTCGCCGTATCATAGGCTCCTTCTGTCCAATGAGTGGATGACATCTGTCCCAGCGATGAGCCGACTCGTGTTTCCTCTAGCCAATGATGATTTTACACGTGGAAAATCCCCATTGGTCGGGGCTGTTAACGGGTTATCGGATCCAAAACCTGACCCGATAACTTAACGACATTCTGTTACGGTGGATGCCACGTGTCGGTCACCCTTGACGAAAGCACTTCTATGACACGCGATTTATCGTCCTGGGCGTGGACACTTCCGTGATGATAATTTTGGTAGTGTCATGGAACACTTCTACGACAGCACAGGTATGACTATCTTGATTCTGTCATAAAATCATCATGGATGTACATGCATGACAGAAAACACGACCTACTGTGACAAACACGTATCATCACGGAAGTGTATTTTTTTGTAGTGGGTGAAGGAGAGTACCTCATCCGTCCAAGTGGAAGCTTCTACCTCATGACAAGGTGAACCAAGAGTTGACACGGAGGCATCCACAAGCGGGACACACCAAGATGAAGAAAACAAGGAAGTACACCAAGATGAGCCTCATCAACCTTGTTCTCCACCTCGACAAGAGAACGACAACGTCAACAACGAAGAAGGCCAAGAGGAAGAACAAGATGATGAAGAAGATGTTCCACCCCGACCCAAACAAAAGCTCTCACAAGTTCGAGCAAGAGTTTCATGAGACCATCCCATCAAACAAATCTTCAACGATATCCAAACCGGAAGAATCACTCGCTCTAAAACTCGTTTGGCTAATTTTTGTGAACATTAGTCATTCATCTCTAGCATTGAACGTATGAAGGTTGAAGAAGCATTGGAAGATCCAGATTGGATAAATGCCATGCACGAAGAGTTACACAACTTTGAGAGGAACCAAGTGTGGACATTGGTTGAGAAGCCCGACAACAACCACAACATCATCATTACCAAATGGGTGTTTCAAGCAAGACAAAGATGGACAAGTCGTTTGCAACAAAGCATGTCTCGTCGCCCAAGGCTACACTCAAGTCGAAGGTATGGACTATGGTGAGACATATGCCCCCGTTGCTAGATTTGAGTCTATCCGCATCTTACTTGCCTATGCAAATCACGATGATATTACCTTATACCAAATGGACATTAAAAGTGCTTTTCTAAATGGTGAAATTGAGGAAGAAGTTTATGTTAAACAACCTCCCGGCTTTTTGAATCCTAAGAAACCCGACCATGTTTACAAACTTCACAAAGCTCTTTATGGTCTTAAACAAGCTCCTAGAGAGTGGTATAAATGCTTGACCAAGTTCCTTATTGAAAAAGGTTTGAGATTGGAAAAATTGATTCTACTCTTTTTACTAAAAGGGTTAATGGTGAATTATTTGTGTGCCAAATTTATGTTGATGATATCATATTTGGTTCAACTAACCCTCATTTTAGTGAAAAGTTTGGAAAGCTAATGTCGGAGAAGTTTGAGATGTCTATGATGAGTGAACTCAAGTTCTTTCTTGGGTTGCAAATCAAGCAAACTAAGGAGGGTACCTTTGTTTCCCAAACAAAGTATACCAATGACTTATTCAAGAAGTTCAACATGCAAGAATGCAAAGGTGTGAATACACCCATGCCTACTAGTGGACATCTTGACTTGACTAAGGATGGCAAAATGGTTGACCAAAAGGTTTATCGTTCTATGATTGGTTCATTGTTATATCTATGTGCCTCCTGTCCCGATATTATGCTAAGTGTGTGCATGTGTGAACGGTATCAAGCGCCCCCCCCCCCCCAAAGAATGTCACCTTAAGGCTGTGAAAAGGATAGTGAGATACTTAATTCATACACCAAATTTTGGCATTTGGTATCCTAAGAGGTATTCTTTTGATCTTGTTGGCTACTCTGATTCAGACTATGCCGGTGACAAGGTTGATAGAAAGTCCACTTCGGGTACATGTCAATTTCTTGGTAGATCTCTTATGTCTTGGTCCTCCAAGAAACAAAACTCGGTATCCTTATCTACTGCCGAAGCAGAATACATTGCCGCCGGTTCATGTTGTGCTCAGTTACTTTGGATGACCCAAACTCTTAAAGATTATGGGATATATGTGAAACATGTTCCATTGCTTTGTGACAATGAAAGTGCTATTAAGATTGCTCATAATCCCGTGCAACATTCTTGAACTAAGCATATTGAAGTTTGTCATCATTTCATCTGAGATCATGTTGCTAAAGGGGACATTGATCTTAAGCATGTTCGTACCGATAAGCAATTAGCGGATATATTCACCAAACCGCTTGATGAGGAAGTATTTTGCCATTTGAGAGGTGAATTGAACATCATTGATGCTTCAAACTTGGAGTAGAAACTCCATTTGGATACATGCAAGGCATGAGCCTTTGACTAATCCTTGATATTTCTCTTATGATGTTGATCGTATGTCTTGGATCTATACTTGTACCCTTGCATGCTATTTAACCCTTGTAGGTACTTGGATGAGCTCGAATTCATGAGATTGCAACTCACTCACATCTTGAGCAATCTCCACATCACCAAGTCTCTACAATATGGTGGTTGAAGACAAGGAAGCATGAAACCTTTTCAACATATCATTTGGCAAACTCTATATATCAAATTTCATTTGGTATCAAATTTCATGGTTGTCACTTCGGATACACAAGTGCTCTTCCTTGCAAGACTAACCCATGTAGGTAGATGAACTAAAACTACAAGTGGTGCTCCCAACTCTTGATGAGCTACATCAACCTTGAGCATCCTACACAAGTTCAACTACATGATCAATACCAACACCAGCACCCAAGGTATGTTATTCTATCTTAGAGAAGCTTTACCCCAAGTCATGGGTCAAAGCAGCTCAACAAGATGTGAACATCAAAATGCTTAAATGAAAAATGGCAACCTCATTTTGAGCTTAAACGATGAGTATGACCTACGATCAAGTGTTCTCACTTGACTCCTCAGTCAATATACTCTAACATAGGTGACTTAGTCACCGACAAATTCTAGATGAAGTTCTCTAGTGTTTCCTTGTGTCCTTGCATGGTTGTTTCCCTTTTCCCTTTTATCAAAAAATAACTTCATCTATATTTCTTCATTTTCTCCGTTATGTTCTGCATTCCCTGCATCCAATTCATTGCAAATGCTTCAGTTAATTCCTTGCAAATCTTTGTGAGATCTTATTTGCCTAGTGAGCTTAGATGACAATTTTGTTCTCTCTATGCTGAATTCGGCCTCACCAGCTTGTTTCTTTCGGACTAACTGAACTACCTCGGTGCCACCGAAGAAAACAACTCGGTGTTACCGATTTCAATGCTGAGAAGACACTTTGCCATTTGCATCTTGCATGTTTGTTCCAGCTCCACTCAATGATTCTTTTCCTCTACCTGCTTCACATTCTATATGCTGCTTTATTATGTGACTCAAGGACCAAACCTATTCAACTCACACTCCAGAAGATCCCTTGCTGGAAATTGATGTTGTAAGGGCATATTTATCCCTAAGTGGTTTTGGTGATTGATGACAATGCTTTTGCGGACTAATTGTGTGCATTGAGCATTTCAGATATCTCATGTTTAGGCACGAGATGATTCGTTGCCTCTCGGAGTCTAGTGAAGACGAAGTTTTTCCCTATGCTTCTTTTCAGTGGATTTGAGTCATAGGAAATCCGTACTATTAAGAGGGGGTCCGCTTTGGAAAGGTTTGGGTGGAATCATCACGTACACGTATGCTACTTTTTGCGCCACCTTTCCTTTGGCTCTTTGGAGCAACCACCATTTATCCGTGTCTCTGCAAAATGAAGGACTCCTAAGTGTTGGTTGTACTGTGGCATGCGGTAGTACTGCTCATGAAAGCAGTAGTACCGTAGAGGCCAACAATAGTACCAGCCAAGGACGCGAAAGTACCTCTCCACAGGCGCGGTAGTACCATGGCTTCGGGCCAGGCACAGCAGCACGAGAGGAAGTAGGGGCGGATGTAATTTTTTACATCCGCGCCCTACACGGTAGTACCGCTCCAGGTTTGTGGTAGTACCGCGTTGGATTTTTGCACAGATTGTTTCTCGGCGGAAGTAGCCACTGATGTATTTTTATTCGTCCGTGCCTTCCCAGCCTAGACAAACCCTGCCTTGCGGTAGCACCGCAAGGGGGAGTGGTAGTACCGCTCCGGCGGTTCTATCGCTCTTTGCTTCAACGCATCAGGGCCGGTCTAGCTCCTGCCGCGCATGCGGTAGTACCGCAGTGCCCCGTGGTAGTACCACAGGCCCTTGTGGTAGTACCGCACGTCGCGGGCTGAGTAAGTGGATAACGGTTGGATTTGTCCTATCACTATATAAGGGGAGTCTTCTTCTTCGAGTCGACCACCTCTTCCATCCCTAAGCTCCATTGTTGCTCTAAGCTCCATTTTCGCCCGATCTCTCTCCCTAGCAAATCGAACTTGTTGATTTTCTAGGGATTGGCTGAGAAGGCCCCGATCTACATTTCCACCAAGAGAAATTTGATTCCCCCCACTAATCCCTTGCGGATCTTATTACTCTTGGGTGTTTGAGCACCCTAGACGGTTGAGGTCACTACGAAGCCATATTGTGGTGAAGCTTTGTGGTGTCATTGCGAGCCTCCAATTAAGATGTGGAGATATTCCCAACCTTGTTTGTAAAGATCCGGTCGCCACCTCCAAGGGCACCAATAGTGGAATCACGGCATCTCGCATTGTGTGAGGGCGTGAGGACAATACGGTGGCCCTATTGGCTTCTTGGGGAGCATTGTGCCTCCACACTACTCCAACGGAGACGTACTTCCTCTCAAAGGGATGGAACTTCGGTAACACATCCTCATCTTCACCGGCTCCACTCTTGGTTACCTCGTACCTCTACTTGTGCAAGCTTGTTTTGCGTTGCATCCCTTGCTTGCATGTGTGCTTGTTGTTGTTGCGTCATATAGGTTGCTCACCTAGTTGCATATCTAGACAACCTGCTTTGATGCAAAGTTTAAATTGGTAAAGGAAAACTAAAAATTGTTAGTTTCCTATTCACCCCCCTCTAGTCAACTATATCGATCCTTTCAATTAGTATCAGAGCCTCGTCTCTTTATTAAGGACTTTGCCATACGAAGAGTATGGTTGACATCGTAGACGGTGAGGAGTAGCACCCCGGTGTGATTCCGCCCTCATCTATGGCCGATGGGGGAACCTCAGTATGACGTGAGGAGTTCAATGTGGCCTTGGACACATTGAAAACCTCCATGACGGCCGAGGTCAAAGGCATGCTTAATGAAAGATCATGGATGTCGCCTAGAGGGGGGTGAATAGGCGTTTTTTAAAATAATTACGGTTTAGGCTTGAACAAATGCGGAATAAACCTAGCGGTTAATTTGCCAAGTACAAAACCTAAAACAACTAGGCTCACCTATGTGCACCAACAACTTATGCTAAGAAAGATAAGCAACTATGTGATAGCAAGATATATGACAAGAAACAATATGGCTATCACAAAGTAAAGTGCATAAGTAAAGGGCTCGGGTAAGAGATAACCGAGGCATGAGGAGACGATGATGTATCCCGAAGTTCACACCCTTGCGGATGCTAATCTCCGTTTGGAGCGGTGTCGAGGCACAATGCTCCCCAAGAAGCCACTAGGGCCACCGTAATCTCCTCACGCCCTCGCACAATGCAAGATGCCATGATTCCACTAAGGGACCCTTGAGGGAGGTCACCGAACCCGTACAAATGGCAACCCTTGGGGGCGGTCACCGAACCCGTACACTTTGGCAACCCTTGGGGGCGGTCACCGGTACCCGTCAAATTGCTCGGGGAGATCTCCACAACCTAATTGGAGACCCCGATGCTTGCCCGGAGCTTTGCACCACAATGATTGAGATCTGAACACCAACAACCGTCTAGGGCGCCCAAGCACCCAAGAGGAACAAGCTCAAGGGTACCAAGCACCCAAGAGTAATAAGCTTCTCAACTTGTAACTTCCATGTATCACCTGGAGAACTCAAACCGATGCACCAAATGCAATGGCAAGGGAACACGGTGTGCCCAAGTCCTTCTCTCTCAAATCCCACCGAAGCAACTAATGCTAGGGAGGAAAATGAGAGGAAGAACAAGAAAGAGAACACCAAGAACTCCAAGATCTAGATCCAAGGGGTTCCCCTCACATAGAGGAGAAAGTGATTGGTGGAAATGTGGATGTAGATCTCCTCTCTCTTTTCCCTCAAAAACTAGCAAGAATCCATGGAGGGATTGAGAGTTAGCAAGCTCGAAGAAGGTCAACAATGGGGGAAGAACACGAGCTCAAAGGATAAGGTTCATTGGGGAAGAAGACCCCCTTTTATAGGAGGGGGAAAATCCAACCGTTATGTGCTCAGCTCGCACATGAGCGGTACTACCGTTCCATGAGCGGTACTACCGCTTAGGCGGAAGAAACAGGGAAAAGGAGCAACAAAACATGAACCTTGGGGCGGTACTACCGCTAGGTTAAGCGGTACTACCGCTCCCTTTGGCGGTACTGCCGCGCAGAATGAAGGGGAACGGGAAAGAGGGAACCGGGCGGTACTACCGCGGAGGAAGGGCGGTACTGCCGCTAAGGAGCGGTACTGCCGCACTACTGCCGCAGTGAGGTACCGCACAATCTGACACAGAAAAAGACCCCTCGAATCGACGTGGTAGGGACCTGGTAAGCCAATGGTAGTACTGCTGTGGAGTCACCGCCGGTACTACCGCTGCGGAGCGGTACTGCCGCTTGTGACTCCTCAGCGGTACTACCGCTGGGTACCACGGTACTACCGCTGGGACCCTGACAAAAACCACACTCAAGAAAACCAGAACTGCCATAACTTCTGCATATGAGCTCCGAATTGAGCAAACTCAAGCTTGTTGGAAACAAGACAATGAGTAGCATCAAAACAGCGACCGAGAAGAACCGGCAGGGGAGGTATGCCAACAAATAGAGGAGTGAAACCTCCAACCGAGAAGAACCGGCAAAACCTCCAACATCGAAAACATCATAGAAGAAGCATGTGAACTCTGTTTTCGATGAACTCGAGCTTGTCATCAAGATGACCATAAGCTCTAGACTCTCAAAGAGAACCAAACAAGAACCAAGAAAGATGATGCAAGGATGCAATGGTTTGAGCTCTCAGTGAATTATACGATCAAGCTACTCATCGAGAGCCCCCCTTGATAGTACGGCAATCGATCCTATAACCCAGTCTCCCAACTACCATCATGAGACCGGTAAAATAGAAAACATATCAAGGGCAAACCTTTGCCTTGCACTTGGTCCACTTGAGCTAGATGATGACGATCTTGACTCCCTCAAGTTGGACCACCTTTCTTGATTGGATTGACTCGATGAAGACTAGTTGATTGCTCCCCCATACTCCACTATGGGTGAGCCACTCTTCCGCACATCTTCACAAGTCCATTGTCACCACAAAGGATGGCAAGCTTCAAGCATTTGATCTCTTCGTGATGCTCCACTTGAACTTGCACACCGCAACCTTTCTTGATTGTGTTGACTTGATGAAGACTAGTTGATTGCTCCCCCATACTCCACTATGGATAAGCCACTCTTCCGCACATATTCACAAGTCCATTGTCACCACAAAGGATGGCAAGCTTCAAGCATTTGATCTCTTCGTGATGCTCCACTTGAACTTGCACACCGCAACCTAACCCCACAAAGACCCTCACGAAGACCATGGGTTAGTACACAAAGCGTAATTGACAATGCTTACCATACCATGGGATCACTTGATCCCTCTCGGTACATCTTCCACGCTTTGTGGGTTGATCATCTTGATTCACTCTTTAACTTAGTCTTGATCAACCTCTCACAAGACCAATCTTTAGGTAATTCCTTGAATAGCACCTTGGTCGACACAAACTCTCCTTGAAACCAACACATGTACTCCAAGAAAAGCCTATGGACAAAAACCTTCAAATATAACTCAAGGCAACCATTAGTCCATAGAGATTGTCATCAATTATCAAAACCAAACATGGGGGCACCACATGTTCTTTCACTTAAGAACTTTCTTGATGGTCTTAAATTGTCCACCGCACCGTTGGAAGTGGTCGATCCCACTAACAAGGTGACGGATGCTAACTCCGACAAGGGGGAATCTACTAGTGATAAAGTTCCTTTCTCTAGTGGTAAAAGTGGAAACGACATCTTTGCCCATGTTGAACCTCCTCTTACTTATGGAGGACTGGTTCCCTCCACTCATTTAAATCATGCGGGTTCTCCTCCCAAGATTGTGAAAAATGAGGATTTTGAATCTTGGGTCTATCGCTTTAAATGTCATTTAAATCATGTCAATACTAATCTTTGGAGAATCATTGAGCAAGGTTTCTATCCACATGACCCAAGCAACTCACCCCTAGAGAAGCCGCGGATCATCAATTCAACGAGAGTGCTCTCTTCATCATCCAATATGCAATTCCATCCAAAGATATTACACATCTTAAACATTTCACCGTGGCCAAGGAAGCATGGCATCATGTTGTTTCCCTTTACAAGGGAAGCACAAGCATTCAACGCTCAAACTATGAAGTGGTGCAAGATGAAGCCGATGAGTTTGCAATGAATGAAGATGAAGAACCTCGTGAGCTTTACCGAAGATTAACCACTCTCGCATTCTCACTCCGAGATCATGGGAGAAAGGATATGGATGACAACTAGATCAAGCGCAAGTTCCTCAAGGCCATGACGCCTTACCACAAGGCCATGTCCTCCATCATCCATCAAAGGCCGGACTTCCACACCTTGTCCTCAAGTGAAGTGTTGGATGAGTTTGTGGCTATGAGGATCTTGGACGAGACCACCGATAATGCGGTGTTGCGTTCTCAAAGAGCAAAGAAGCCCAACCTTTCCTTGAAGGCCAAGGCTAGTGTGGAAGAAGAGGACAAAGATGAAGAAGAGGAGAGCAACCTCGAAGATACGAAATATGCTTATCATGAGCACATGGCTCTCGCTTCAAGGCAATTTTGGAGCAAGAAGAACACAAGGCCCAACTTCAACAAGAACAACTCAAGTGGCGTGAAGGGAAAGCAACGTGTGAGTACTTGCTATAATTGTGGCAATGTGAGCCATTTTGTTGCGGAGTTCCCATATGAGAAGAGGGAAGACAATGGTGGCAAGCTCATCCGAAAAGACAAGGCCAAGTCCTTCCCCAACAAGAGCAACTTCACCAAGAAGACTCCTCCCAAGGGGTTGGTGGCACAAGAAGAATACAATGAGGATGATGATGATGACTGTGAGACGGTTGCCATGACTCACCCAACGAGAACATCACCGCCAAGTGCCTCATGGCCGAAACCACCAACAAGGTAACCCCCAACATCAAGAATACCATCACTAGTAACCCCCTCATTGATGGATTTCATTGATGAAAGTGAGGGGTCTTGTCGGTGTCAAAACCGACGGATCTCGGGTAGGGGGTCCCGAACTGTGCGTCTAGGCCGGATGGTAACAGGAGGCAAGGAACACGATGTTTTACCCAGGTTCGGGCCCTCTCGATGGAGGTAAAACCCTACGTCCTGCTTGATTAATATTGATGATATGGGTAGTACAAGAGTAGATCTACCACGAGATCAAGGAGGCTAAACCCTAGAAGCTAGCCTATGGTATGATTGTTGTATGATGAAGTTGTCCTACGGACTAAAACCCTCTGGTTTATATAGATACCAGAGAGGGTTAGGGTTACACAAAGTCGGTTACAATGGTAAGAGATCTTGAATATCCGCATCGCCAAGCTTGCCTTCCACGCCAAGGAAAGTCCCATCTGGACATGGGACGGAGTCTTCAATCTTGTATCTTCATAGTCCTCGAGTCCGGCTGAAGGTATAGTCCGGCTACCCGAACACCCCCTAATCCAGGACTCCCTCAGTAGCCCCTAAACTAGGCTTCAATGACGACGAGTCCGGCGCGTAGATTGTCTTCGGCATTGCAAGGCGGGTTCCTCCTCCAAATTCTTCATAAAAGTTTGTAAACACCAAGAGTAGTGTCCGGCTCTGCAAAATAAGTTTCCACGCATTGTCACAGAGAGAATAATATTAACACAAATCTAATCTGCTGACATATTCCGCGGCATGACATCACACTACGGCCAAGCCTTTATTCGAATCGTTTTCACTTTTCCACCTCAGCGTGTTTTGCGAGGCGGTTTCCTTGGCACGTCTTGTCAAAGCAGAGATCGTGTCCCCTTTATTTACGGGATTCTCATCAATACGGACGTGGGTAACCCAATCGTGCCCGTTAGCATGTCTTCTCGATTAAAGGCGAGTCCCAAACGGTTATGGGGAGGGCTCCTGGTATTCAACCTCTTATAAAGAGACCAGGGCCTTACTCCTTTTCTCCAATCTCAAAACAGTTCACCCGTCGCCTCGAGTTCCAACACCCTAGGCTCCAGATTCCAGACGCGTCGGACCTTCGACAATGTCCGGTTCCGACCTTCAAGGCCAATGGATGTGACGGAGGAGGACGTGCTAAAGTTGAGAGAGGCTAAGTTCTTGACCGCCGAAATTTCGCATAGGTTGCCTGCTCAAAGGCAGGCTATTCCCAGTCCCTAGCCTGGTGAGACCGTAGTGTTCATGTCTCACTTCCTTCGGGGGTTAGGCTTCCCGATGGATCCCTTCATGAGGGGGCTGATGTTCTATTATGGGCTGGAATTTCATGACTTAGCTCCGGAGTCCATCCTCCACATTTCCTTATTCATCGTTGTGTGCGAAGCGTTCCTCCGTGTTACTCCTCACTTCGGATTATGGCTCAAGACTTTTGGAGTGGAGCCGAAGATGATCAAGGGACGGCACGCAGAGTGCGGAGACGCTGTCATAAGTAAGAATGCTGATGCTCCATGGCCCGAGGGCTCCTTCCAAGAGGATCTCGGCTTGTGGCAACAAGAGTGGTTCTATATCACCGCTCCCAGGAGCACCAAGTGGGTGGCGCCTCCTGCCTTTCGCTCGGGTCCCCCGCCACGGCTAGCGTCATGGGTCAACAAAGGATTAGATTGGGGGTAATCCAAAGACGTGTCCATGTTGCAGGGCCGCATTAGGGATCTCTTAGAAAGACACCTCAACCTGGTCAAGGTGACACAGGTCATGCTGATTCGCCGAACACTGCCCGGCAAACGTCGCTCCCTCCGTCTGTGGGAGTTTAATCCGGAGGGACCACGAGCTCTCCAGCATTTTATGGGCGCAACGCCCGTGGAGATGTATAAAATGTTCTTCGGATCACAAGCAATGTGTCCGGATTTGACCGAGGACGCAGGTTTAAGCTGCAATCGCCCGGATACTCAAGTAAGTAACCTTGTGCCCGGACTCGCTATCCGTAAAATTGTCATAAATTCGCCCCTAAAAGAGCTGTCCTTTTAAACAAGAGTGGATAGCGAAGGCAAAGCTGATCAGGTGTCCGGCTCCCCTTCCTGAGACCAGGCCGGATCCTGTGCTAGTCAGGATGTTGAAGATCGTGCCTTTGGAGGGAAGTGAGGGGGAGGACAAGGAAACTATGGCCTCCTCGAAGGAGGCTGCTCCGAAGGGAGGAACCGACAATTCCTCTCCTAAGGGGAAGAAGAGGGCCGCCTCTGACGACCCGGAGACCATGGCCTCAAAGCGGGGGGAAAAGTCCTCGTCAGAGTGTCCAACGCCGGGGAGATCCTTGGCCGAACTACGCCCTCAAAGGGATCAGCCCTCCAGTGAGCCGTAAGTAGAGAAAGATTTTCCTTTAGAGGGATGAGAGAAATACTTGCTTTTTATCTAAGAAGATTAACCGAAATTTTACTTTGTAGCTCGGACCTCAGCCCTTCTCAGCAGAGCTCGTCTTCGGGGGATCTTCTTCCGGAGATGATGGAGAGTGGAATGCCTCCCCCTGGCGTACCGCCTGGCGAGGCGGGCGACCCTAAGGTGTCGTCGCGGAGGGTTTCTCTGAAACCGGCGGGGGTGGAAGGTAGCCATATGTCCCCCCAAGGTTCTCCGCGTCCGGCCTTCGATGGAGGTCATAGGATGAGTCCGGCACCGTCCGGTGCGCGGTCGGAGGAGCTAATGATTCTGCTGCGGCGAGCTTCTATCTCAGAGGAGCACCATGCATTGATGGGCACGGTGATTGGAAGGATTTCGTCCGCGGAAAGCAGATTGCATGAGGCCGTCAGAAGTTTGCTGACGGGTTTTGAGGTACGTTTGATAATGTACTTCTTTGTCAGTTGCGCATAAACAAGATGCGCCCTGTGTAGATAGTAGCCCCTAAGACTTTGTGCATTGTCAAAATTGACTGCGCGCAGAGGATCATAATCCCAGGTCTAAAATGTCGCCTTTGTATACAGGTAGCGAAGTGTCCGGAATCGAGCCGAACTGATGATTTTGCCGAACTAAAGCGGCAACTTGACGTGGTAGATGCCGACATCGTTCTCGTCAACGAGTGGCTTGATGAGGCTCAAGGTATGCAATTCCTCAGGCGGCATCTGGTAAGAGGAGCTTTATGCCAATATCTTACAATGTGTGTGCTTGACACAGAAGGTGCGGCCGCCGTGGAGAGTCTTCGGGCGGAACTTGCCCGAGCTAAGGAACAAGCCAGGAAAAGTGATGTGGCTGCCGAGAAGGCCCTTGAAGAGCTGAGAGCCGAACAGGCCGCTCATTGCCGAAGCAAGGAGATGGCCGAGATGGCCGTGAAGTTAAAAAGTGCTGCTGACCGTTGCAAGTTTCTTAAGAAAGAAGATCGGGTGAGACAGACGGACTTAGAGAAGGCCGTTGTTGATGCCAAGGACGCTCACTCTGCGATGAGAGCTGCGAAGGAGGAGCTGCGTTAGGCCGGACAGATTGTGGCTGGAAAGCCCTTTATGCTGCGGAGGAAGTTTTGTGATCCGAAGTTTGCTCCGTTGGACCAGATGTGGAGTGCGGAGGACACCTATCTGGATTTGGCAGCGAATGTTGCTGATGTGACCGAATACTTTCGAGATCAAGAAGATCGCGAAGTGGAAAGGCTTTTCTGGTCGCAGTTCCAGAATCCAGAGCGTCCACTGGCAGTGGACGATCGTCTGGCTCAATGGGCCGAACCGAATAGATTGTCCGGACTCGCCATGAAGTACATCATGGGTCATCTGTGGCCGGGGAGATCAGAGCCGAAAAGTTATTTTAGCTTGGTGCAGCAATTCCTTGATGCGGTGCCACGCATCAATGCAATGAAGAGGTCAGCATGCATAGAGGGCGCATGGATGGCTCTTGCCCGTGTCAAGACATACTGGGCAGATATGGAGACCACCGTTGTTGCATCCCGAGATTCGGACAAAAGCCGAGTACCCTCCGAGCACTATTTTCAGGAAGTCCTTGAAGGCGCTCGTGTAATAGAGGCGCAGTGCTCGAAGGATGCTATGTTCTGACAGCATATGTAATTATAAAGCAATATTTTGATGAATTGTAGTAGCCTTTTATACTTGTGCCTTCAAGTATTTGGAACACCTCCTGTGCGGCCGTTTTAAGATATATATACAAAATCTGAAAGATTGCAGTCGTTGGCTTCAGCCCCCACGCACATAGTGCGGGGGTGCTCGTAGAAGGCGCATTTTCACACTTAATCCAACGAATTGGTCCTACAAAGGAGGTGATAGCGCAGCGGCTAGGCAATCGGACTATAATGCTTTAACACTTTCACTTAGCCATAGGAGCTTGACAATGGGACTATCTAGGTAGCCCTTGGTGGCGACTGCGCTCGCCCGAATTTGGGGCGCGTATGTGCCTGGCCGGGAAACGGCCCTTCATTAATGCGGAGGAATCCTACAGATTTCGGAGAGTCATCGAGTGGTTGACCAGTCTCACGCCATATCATGATAGTCGGTTTTCGGCTTTCTCTACTGAGGTGCTCGCCTGGCCGAACCAGGGCATAATCGCAGTAGTTCTCCTGGTGCCGCCTTAGCCGATAGAGTGGAACATAAGGCGGTCGAACATAGGAGCCAGGCAACCCAACATTTGACCAAAATCATGACTCGGAGCTGATGCATATGAGGCCAAACTCACGACGCCGAACACTCCCGAAGGTATTCGGTCTTTATGAGAGCGTGAGAGGTAACGCTCTGAGGTATAAGCCCCTAGTGTCCAGGTACGCGCAAGAATTCTAACGTGGCCACATGCCAAGACGCCAGCCTCCTCCTTGGTCATAGAACCAGGGGATGTGTATCAACAAGAGACAGTAAAAAAGGTTTACGCAGGGTCTTAATCTGAAAAGAATCCTTGGAACGGGTCCCTACTGCACGTCTGTACGTGTGTCTCCGTTGTGCCGTATCCTGGACGGGCGCAACACGACGTTCATCTGTAAAAAGAGAACAACTAAGTTGAGAAAGGGGCGTGCCGAACAAAAGTTATATGAAATAAACAAAGTGTAGAGTGAAATATGAAAAATTGAGCTTCATTGTCTCTTATTTTATACGTGTGAAGCCCCTAGTGCGGGGGTATATGGCCACTAAGCCTTTATCAACAATACTTTTGTGCCGGACTCGTCTATCCATGTCCGTGGTCTTAATGACCTGTTCCGATGTTCTGGCTGGTGAAGCCATTGTATTGTGGGGCTGTTAAAGCGGCTGCACAATCCTCCGCTTGGGGGAGATGTTCTCACTGCTTCCCCTTTAAGGAGATGATGCCGTGTGGACCGGGCATCTTAAGCATAAGAGATGCATAATGCGGTATTGCGTTAAAGCGGGCGAAAGCTTCGCGTCCCAGTAGTGCTTGGTAGCGACTTGAGGACGATGTGGAAAGTCAGCTTTTCACGACGGAAGTTATCGGCAGGGCCGAAAATAACCTCGAGCCGGAGAAAACCCATGCAATGGGTGTCCGGGCCTGGCGTTACTCCTTGAAAGGAGGTTTTGCTGTGGTGAATTCTTTTTGGGTTGATCCCCATGTGGCGGATTGAGTCCTGATATATCAGATTGAGTCCGCTGCCACCGTCCATAAGGACATTTGAAAACTGGAGTCCGCCAATTATTGGATCGAGTACCAGGGCAGTCCAGCCTGGGTTCCTGATACTTCTAGAATAATCCAGATGATCGAAGATGATTGGTTTTGACAACCAGTGGCGGGATTCCTTTGGGATAGGCCGTGGGGCGCGTACCTTTATGGGCGCCGCACGTTTTGTTATGTGGAGTAAGTTTACCTGTTTTACTTCTTGTGGGAAATTCTTTTGTTTCCTGGTACTCTGCTTTTGGGGTTCGTCCTCGTCTTCGCTTGGTGTGTCGAGCCCCTTGTGTTCGGTGTTGAGTCTGCCGGATTGTTTGAAAACCCAACAATCTCTATGGGTGTGGTTAGAAGGCTTTCCGGGAGTGCTGTGTATTTGACATATCCTATCCAAGATTTTGTTTAGGTTGGATAGGTCGTCCCTGTTATCTTGGAGGGGCGGCTTTTTCTGATTCTGTCGTGAGCTTTTGAATCCAGCGTTGACTGCCATGCTCTTCGGACTTTTTTCCTTAGTCCGGCGACGGTCCTTATTGTGTCGCGGTTTTCCGTTTCCATCCCTAGTTTCGGATGTACTTGGGTCACTGGTGCTACATCTTGCCAACCACCTGTCCTCTCCTGCGCAAAAGCGGGTCATGAGGCTTGTTAGTGTGGCCATTGTTCTTGGCTTTTCTTGGCCGAGGTGTCTGGCGAGCCATTCATCTCGGACATTATGCCTGAAAGCCGCCAAGGCTTCAGGGTCCGGACAGTCAACTATCTGATTCTTTTTAGTAAGAAATCTATTCCAGAATTGCCGAGCTGACTCTTCGGGCTGTTGAGTTATGTGACTTAGATCGTCTGCATCCGGAGGGCGGACATAGGTCCCTTGAAAATTTGCTCGGAAAGCGTCCTCGAGCTCTTCCCAACTTCCGATTGTGTTTTCAGGAAGGCTTTTGAGCCAATGCCGGGCTGGCCCTTTAAGCTTGAGGGGTAAGTATTTTATGGCGTGGAGATCATCTCCTCAAGCCATATGTATGTGGAGGATATAATCCTCGATCAAGACTCCAGGGTCTGTTGTTCCATCATATGCCTCTATGTTTACGGGTTTGAATCCCGCTAGAAATTCATAATCCAGGACCTCATCGGTGAAACATAGGGGGTGTGCGGCACCCTGTATTTGGGTGTGCCGGATTCTGATAATGGCTTTATTGCATTGCTTACGAGAGCTTGCTTTCTTGGCCCGTAGATGGACCTGGCTGGGCCATGATGCGAATCCTTAGGTGGGTCACATGCCGGCTTAAGTGCGGCGCTGCTTGCCGCTTTATGCTGGCCATGGGGTCGTCTATCCGACCGTGTGGCTTTCTCGCTTTTGGAATGCGAGGGATATAAGGCCTCCTCGTCGAATTCAGGCAGTAGCTTTCTCTTCGGATAGCTTTTGGTGCGGCGAATGTCGCCGTATTTGTCTGCGGTATTGATTACTTTGCTCCATCTGATCCTGAGTGCATCTTCCGCAGTTTTTAGCTTCCGCTTCTGCTTTTTCAGGCTGCGTGCGGTTGCAACGAGCCGTTTGTGGAGGTTCTTCTGCTTCGTGGGCTTGTCCGGCGTAGGGTCGTCCGGAATGCCATTTTCGCCGGGGGAGGGATGTTCGGTTTCTCTATCCGGGTTGTCCTGTTGGGACGGTTGCTCTAAGGCATGCTCGTCGTCTACCGGCTCATCCTGCTCTATGGCTGGATCTTTATCGAGGAGGGGCTTGGGTCGGCGTTTACGCCGACGCTTTGATTGTTTTTCGAGAGATCGATCCCTCTTTCCGTCCCCGTTTTCCTCATTGTTGCTTCCTTTAGGGGTATCCACCATGTACACATCGTGAGATGAGGTGGCTGTCCGATGCCCTATAGGCGTTGGTTCTTGGTTGTCTCCTGCATCGTCGTCCATACCGTCGATGTCTACGGAGTCGAAGTCGAGCATGTCGGTTAAGTCGTCGACAGTGGCTACGAAGTGGGTGGTGGGTGGGTTTTGAATTTCTTCATCATCCGAATCCCACCCTTGCTGACCGTAGTCCGGCCAGGGCTCTCCTGATAAAGAGAGAGACTTTAGCGAATTCAAGATGTCGCCGAAGGGCGAGTGCTGAAAGATGTCCGCGGTGGTGAACTCCATTATCGGCGCCCAATCGGATTCGATCGGCAGGGGCGCGGGGGGCTCAGAGTTCGGAAAGGAATCCGGCCCCTCGGAGTCACGGGCCATGCGGAGTGCGGGGCTGGAGTTTGGCTCGATCGCCTCTGAGATCGCAGCCCCTGAGGCAGCATCCAACCGCTGATCCTCGATCAGCGCAGTAGGCTCCGAATCAATGGTCGGAACCGATGCGTGTGAGGCTTCCAAGGCACTGTTCGGCGACAGAGCTATATCATGCCCATCGAGACAGTGCGGCGCACTTGCCTATGGCTCGAATCCGTCGAAGATCAAGTCCCCGCGGATGTCAGCCGTGTAGTTTAGGCTTCCAAACCTGACCTGATGGCCAGGGGCGTAGCTTTCGATCTTCTCAAGGTGGCCAAACGAATTGGCCCGCAGTGCGAAGCCGCCGAAGACAAAGATCTATCCGGGGAGAAAAGTCTCACCCTAGACTGCATCGTTGTTGATGATCGAAGGAGCCATCGGGCCTAAAAGCGACGACACAGAGGAACTCTCAATGAAAGCACCAATGTTGGTGTCAAAACCGGCGGATCTCGGGTAGGGGGTCCCGAACTGTCCGTCTAGGCCGGATGGTAACAGGAGGCAAGGAACACGATGTTTTACCCAGGTTCAGGCCCTCTCGATGGAGGTAAAACCCTACGTCCTGCTTGATTAATATTGATGATATGGGTAGTACAAGAGTAGATCTACCACGAGATCAAGGAGGCTAAACCCTAGAAGCTAGCCTATGGTATGATTGTTGTATGATGAAGTTGTCCTACAGACTAAAACCCTCCGGTTTATATAGACACCGGAGAGTGTTAGGGTTACACAAAGTCGGTTACAATGGTAGGAGATCTTGAATATCCGCATCGCCAAGCTTGCCTTCCACGCCAAGGAAAGTCCCATCCAGACACGGGACGGAGTCTTCAATCTTGTATCTTCATAGTCCTGGAGTCCGGCTGAAGGTATAGTCCGGCTATCCGAACACTCCCTAATCCAGGACTCCCTCAGGTCTAATAAGGAAGAAAATGAATTTGAGTCTTTTATGAGTAAGCTCAAGGGTAAATCCAAGAAGAACTTTGTTGCTCTCTTGGAACAACTTGGTGAAGCCAATGACATGATCGAGGCTCATGAAGACACCATCTCTAAGATGGAGGGACATAGTCATGACTATGCCGATGAGATATCGGATCTCTCTAACGCTCTTGAGGAAGAGCATGGTCATCGTTTGGCTCTTGAGGAGTCACACAACAATGATCATGCTAAACTGAAGAAAGATCTTGATCATGCACTTGTTGTATCTCGTGTGCTCAATTTCGAGAAGGCCAAACTTGGGGTTGATATTGCTAGACTCAAGGAGGAGTTTGATATACTCGACAAGGCTCACAAAGCCTTGAAGGGTGCTCATGCTAGCCTCAAAGAGTCTCATGATCAACTCCAAGTGAAGCTAACTAAGTAAAAGGCCACTTTTTCTCATATTGTCTTAATTGATAATGCAAATGCTACTGACACATGTTGTGAGCATGTGCATCTTGTGGAGGAGAATGCTAAGTTGAAGGAGCAGCTTGAGAAAGGCCTTGTGTCTTGCATACAAGGTGAGAAGAACCTCAACGACCTTTTGAGCAATCAAAAGGAAGTTGTGGGAAAGGATGGAATTGGGTTTGCTTCCACGCCCAAGAACAACAAGAAGAATGACAAGGCCAAACGACCTCCTCCTCTCAAGCAAACTTTTGTGAAGGAGGGAGAGGGTGCTTCTAAGGAGAAGAAGAACAATGAGAAGGGTGGTGGTGTCAAGAAGGGCAATGCCACCCCTTCCAACAAAGCCGACGACTTTAACCCTTCTTATGTGTTGTGTCGTGCTAGTGATGGGCATGTTTATGCTAAATTTGTTGGTTATCCTTATGAGTACATTGAATGGTCTATTTGGGTTCCTAAGACCCTTGTTACTAACATCAAAGAACCCATTACAAAATGGGTACCTAAAACCAAGCATTGATCTCTTGTAGGTCTTTGCTTCCAGTGGGGGATCATGGTTGCTCGATAGTGGAGCCACTAATCATATGACCGGAAGCAAGGACTTGGTGGTGGACGTGCACACGATTCCATCTATGCCCACCAATGTCGAGTGGGGTGATGCCTCGTCTTCTAAGGTGTTGGGACTCAGCAAGGTTGTCATTTCTCATGATCTCACGATCGAGAAAGTCATGCTTGTTGAGTCCCTTGCATACAATTTGCTTTCCGTTCGTCAACTTGCACTCATGGGCTTGGCCACTTTCTTTGATATTGATACTGCGGCCCTCTTGTGGAGCAAGACTCTTAAAGTAGCCTTTGTTGGGCATGTCGAGAATGGTCTCTATGTGATTAACTTTTTGGAGCAACCCACTAAGACCGCGACATGCCTAATGGCTAAAGTTGACATGGGATGGCTTTGGCATCACCGTTTAGCCCATGTCAATATGAGATATTTGCAAAGTCTTCTCAAGGGGGACCATGTCCGTGGACTAACAAATGTTAGTTTTTCCAAAGATTGTGCTTGTATTGAGGGAAAGCTACATGAGAAGGCTCACCCTCCCATGACTATCATCTACTCGAAGAGGCCCTTAGAGCTCCTTCACTTGGATCTCTTTGGACCCCCATCCTTTGATAGTCTTGGGGGTAGAAAGTATTGCTTGGTGATTGTGGATGATTATTCAAGATACACTTGGGTGTACTTGTTCAAGAGGAAGAGTGAGACCCAACAAACCGTCATTGACTTTGCAAATGAAGGTCAACGCCAACATAATGCAAAGATCTTGATGATAAGAAGTGACAACGGCACCGAGTTCAAGAACTACACCTTGGATGAGTTTCTTAGTGATGAGGGGATCAAGCATAAATATTCTGCACCTTACACCCATCAACAAAATGGTGTAGCGGAGAGGAAGAACCGGATGTTGATGGATGCGGCAAGGACCATGATGGCGGAGTTCAAGTCTCCATACAACTTTTGGGCCGAAGCCATCAACACCGCATGTCATGCATCCAATCGGCTCTATCTCCGCAAAGGCTTGAACACAACTCCATATGAGATACTCACCGGTAACAAGCCCAACCTCAAGTACTTTCGGGTGTTCGGGTGTAAGTGTTTCATTCTCAAGAAAGGTGTTTGTATGTCTAAATTTGAGGCTAGAGCTTATGAGGGCATATTTGTTGGTTATGCTACAAACTCTCATGCTTACCGTGTCCTCAATAAGTCCACAAGACTTATTTAGGAGATGTGTACCATGGAGTTTGATGAGAATAATGGCTCCCAAGTGGAGCAAAGTGGTCCTTGTGATGTAGGCGATGAAATTCCTCCCCAAGCCATAAGAAGAATGGGGGTTGGTTTTATCCTACCCATTGAGGAACCCCTTGTGGCCGAAGGAGAAGGACAATGTTCCACTCAAGTGGAACTATCACCAACCCAAGACCCACACGCTTCCGAAGAACAAAGTGAAGGCCCTCAACCTCATGAATAAGATCAACGGCAAGATCAACCTCAAGATGGTGTTGAACCACGAAGTGATGCCCAAGGTCAAGTTCTCAACTCCGAGCAAGTTCAAGATCAAGAGCAAGCTTGATGTCTACTACACAACCTTCTTCTTGTAGACGTTGTTGGGCCTCCAAGTGCAGAGGTTTGTAGGACAGTAGCAAATTTCCCTCAAGTGGATGACCTAAGGTTTATCAATCCGTAGGAGGCGTAGGATGAAGATGGTCTCTCTCAAGCAACCCTGCAACCAAATAACAAAAAGTCTCTTGTGTCCCCAACACACCCAATACAATGGTAAATTGTATAGGGTCACTAGTTCGGCGAAGAGATGGTGATACAAGTGGTATATGGATGGTAGATATGGGTATTTGTAATCTGAAAATATAAAAACAGCAAGGTAACTAATGATAAAAGTGAGCGTAAACGGTATTGCATTGATAGGAAATAAGGCCTAGGGTTCATACTTTCGCTAGTGCAAGTCCTCTCAACAATAATAACATAATTGGATCACATAACTATCCCTCAACATGCAACTAAGAGTCACTCCAAAGTCACTAATAGCGGAGAACAAACGAAGAGATTATGGTAGGGTACGAAACCACCTCAAAGTTATTCTTTCCAATCAATCTGTTGGGCTATTCCTATAGGTGTCACAAACAGCCCTAAAGTTCGTACTAGAATAACACCTTAAGACACAAATCAACCAAAACCCTAATGTCACCTAGATACTCCAATGTCACCTCAAGTATCCATGGGTATGATTATACGATATGCATCACACAATCTCAGATTCATCCATTCAACCAACACATAGAACCTCAAAGAGTGCCCCAAAGTTTCTATTGGAGAGTCACGACGAAAACGTGTGCCAACCCCTTTGCATAGGTTCATGGGCGGAACCCGCAAGTTGTTCACCAAAACATACATCCAGTGAATCACGTGATATCCCATTGTCACCACAGATACGCACGGCAAGACATACATCAAGTGTTCTCAAATCTTTAAAGACTCAATCTGATAAGATAACTTCAAAGGGGAAACTCAATTCATTACAAGAGAGTAGAGGGGGGAGAAAACATCATAAGATCCAACTATAATAGCAAAGCTCGCGATACATCAAGATCGTATCACCTCAAGAACACGAGAGAGAGAGAGATCAAACACATAGCTACTGGTACATACCCTCAGCCCCGAGGGAGAACTACTCCCTCCTCGTCATGGAGAGCACCGGTATGATGAGGATGGCCACCGGAGAAGATTCCCCCTCCGGCAGGGTACCGGAACGGGTCTAGATTGGTTTTTTGGTGGCTACGGAGGCTTGTGGCGGCGGAACTCCCAATCTATTGTGCTCTCCGATGTTTTTAGGGTATATGGAGATATATAGGGAGAAGTACGTCAGTGGGGCCACGAGGGGCCCATGAGGGTGGAGGGCGCGCCCAGGGGGGTGGGCACGCCCCATACCTCGTGGCCTCCTCGAAGCTTCCGTTACGAAGACTCCAAGTCTTCTGGGCTTCTTCTGATCCAAAAATAGGTCCCATGAAGTTTCAGGTCATTTGGACTCCATTTGATTTTCCTTTTCTTCGAAACCCCAAAACAAGGTAAAAACAGAAACTGACACTGGGCTCTAGGTTAATAGGTTAGTCCCAAAAATGATATAAAAGTGTATAATAAAGCCCATAAACATCCAAAACAGTAGATAATATAGCATGGAGCAATCAAAATTTATAGATACATTGGAGACGTATCAGCATCCCCAAGCTTAATTCCTGCTCGTCCTTGAGTAGGTAAATGATAAAAGTAGAATTTTTGATGCGGAGTGCTACTTGGCATAATTTTAATGTAATTCTTCTTAATTGTGGTATGAATATTCAGATCCGAAAGATTCAAGACAAAAGTTCATATTGCCATAAAAATAATAATACTTCAAGAATACTAACTAAGCAATCATGTTTTCTCAAAATAACATGGCCAAAGAAAGTTCATCCCTACAAAATCATATAGTTTAGTCATGCTCCATTTTCGTCACACAAGAATGCTCTCATCATGCACAACCCCGATGACAAGCCAAGCAATTGTTTCATACTTTAGTAATCAAAAACCTATAAACTTTCACGCAATACATGAGCGCGAGCCATGGATATAGCACTATGGGTGGAATAGAATATAATGAGGGGGTTATGTGGAGAAGACAAAAAGGAGAAAGTCTCACATCAACGAGGCTAATCAATGGGCTATGGAGATGCCCATCGATTGATGTTAATGCAAGGAGTAGGGATTGCCATGCAACGGATGCACTAGAGCTATAAATGTATGAAAGCTCAACAAAAGAAACTAAGTGGGTGTGCATCCAACTTGCTTGCTCACGAAGACGTAGGGCACTTGAGGAGGCCCATTGTTGGAATATACAAGCCAAGTTCTATAATGAAAAATTCCCACTAGTATATGAAATTGATAACATGAGAGACTCTCTACTATGAAGATCATGGTGCTACTTTGAAGCACAAGTGTGGTAAAAGGATAGTAACATTGTCCCTTCTCTCTTTTTCTCTCTTTTTTTGGGCCTTTTCTCTTTTTTTGGCCTTTCTCTTTTTTTTGGGACTTCTCTTTTTTATGGCCTTTCTCTTTTTTTATTCCTCACTTGGGACAATGCTCTAATAATGATGATCATCACACTTCTATTTATTTACAACTCAATGATTACAACTCGATACTAGAACAAAGATGACTCTATATGAATGGCTCCGGCGGTGTACCGGGATATGCAATGACTCATGAGTGACATGTATGAAAGAATTATGAATGGCGGCTTTGCCAAAAATTGTAGGACCTTGAAGTAGATGTGTCTAGAGGGGGTGATTAGACACTTCATGCTAAAGTTGCAATTTTTAAGCTTTTTTGGTTTAAGTGGAGTTTAAGCATAATTTCAAAAATCACAATACATATCAAGCAAGTATGCAAAGAGTATATAGGCAGCAGAAAGTAAAGCATGCAACTTGCAAGAATGTAAAGGGAAGGGTTTGGAGAATTCAAACGCAATCGGAGACACGGATGTTTTTCCCATGGTTCGGATAGGTGGTGCTATCCTACATCCACGTTGATGGAGACTTCAACCCACGAAGGGTAACGGTTGCGTGAGTCCACGGAGGGCTCCACCCACGAAGGGTCCACGAAGTAGCAACCTTGTATATCCCACCATGGCCATCGCACACGAAGGACTTGCCTCACTAGCGGTAGATCTTCACGAAGTAGGCGATCTCCTTGCCCTTATAAACTCCTTGGTTCAACTCCACAATCTTGTCGGAGGCTCCCAAGTGACACCTAGCCAATCTGGGAGACACCACTCTCCAAGAAGTAACAAATGGTGTGTTGATGATGAACTCCTTGCTCTTGTGCTTCAAATGATAGTCTCCCCAACACTCAACTCTCTCTCATAGGATTTGGATCTGGTGGAAAGAAGATATGAGTGGAAAGCAACTTGGGGAAGGCTAGAGATCAAGATTCATATGGTTGGAATGGAATGTCTTGGCCTCAACACATGAGTAGGTAGTTCTCTCTCAGAAATAGGATGCTGGAAGTGTAGGCTTAGTCTGATGGCTCTCTCTTTGAATGAAGAGGAGGTGGGGGGGTATATATAGCCTCCACACAAAATCCAACCGTTACACACAATCTACCAATCTCGGTGGGACCGAATCACCAAACTCGGTCGGACCGAAAAGGTAAACCTAGTGACCGTTAGAGATTTCGGTGGGACCGACTGGATCAACTCGGTGGGACCGATGTGCTAGGGTTAGGGTAAATTCAAAACTCGGTTTGACCGATTACTCAAACTCGGTGGGACCGATTTGGGTAATAAGCGAAACAGAGAGTTGGCCAAGCAAACTCGGTGGGACCGATTGCATATCTCGGTGGGACCAAGAATAATGCAATAGGTAACAGAGAGTTTGCAAGCCCATCTCAGTGAGACCGAGATCCCATCGGTGAGACCGAACTGACTAGGATTTCTGGCAGTGGCTATGACAAGTGAAACTCGGTGGCGCCGGATAGGAATAATCGGTAGGTCCGAGTTTGGCTTTGGGTTTAGGTCATATGTGGAAGTGGGAAAGTAGCTGAGGATTTTGGAGCATATCATAAGCACTTGAGCAAGAGGCTCATTAAGCAACACCTCATCCCTCCTTGATAGTATTGGCTTTTCCTATGGACTCAATGTGATCTTGGATCACTAAAATGTAAAATGAAGAGTCTTGAGCTTCAAGCTTTAGCCAATCCTTTGTCCTTAGCATCTTGGAGAACTTCCCACAACCTTTAGTCCATGCCACTCCATTGTTGAACTTATCTGAAACATACTAGATGAAAACGTTAGTCCAACAAGAGATATGTTGTCATCAATTATCAAAACCACCTAGGGAGCACTTGTGCTTTCAATCTCCCCCTTTTTGGTAATTGATGGCAACATACATCAAAGCTTTAGATAAAGATATAAAGAACAGCAAGTAAAGCTTTGGAAGGACATGTAACAAACATAGGCTCCCCCACATGTATGCAATCATATGAATATAAAATATAGCAACATGAGAGAGCATAATCATGATAGAGTAGGCAATGTGTTACATGTATCTTGGCCATATGCATTAGAGTAAAAGATTATCAAGGAAAATACCTTCATGCTCATGAGTCCTTCTTGCAAACAGTATGTACATAAGCAAGAACTCCTCATACTCATGATTTTGATGCATACACTTACCTTGTAGTTTTTGAGTTGGCTTAGGATAGAATGAACCTGCACAAACAAAGTTAGATAACACAGGTACATCCACTAGCCAGGGCAAACAAAAGAAACCACAAGAGTACCAAGACTGGGATGACATGTAGAGAGTAAGTACTAGGTACTACATTGAATTCAACATGTCCCCAAGAGTAAAGATATGCAATGAATTTGACTGATTTATTTCCCTTAGGTGTCTTGCTCCCCCTGAATCTTACATGGGATATTGGGAGAAGATAGGGAACAGAAAGTTAGAGCTGAAAGATACATATGAACATGTCTTTCCCCCTAAAAAGACATGTGACATCTCTCCTCTTGAACATCAAGCATCTGGGATCCTTGAGTATTTTCTCTCCCCCTGGAAGTCTCTTTCTCCCCCTTAATACTTTCTCTCTTGTGGGTTTGGTCCTTGAGACTTTTTCTCTCCCTTGATGTGATCTCTCTCCTACAAGCTTTGATGTGATCTCTCTCTCCCCCTTTGACATCAATTTCCAAGAAGGGCTTTCTGGAATCCGTCATATAGGTTTGGTCCTTGAGACTCAGCGCAAAGCAATGGATAAAATTGTGGTGCTTGTAGAGGACAAGATTCATTGAGTGGAGCTGGATGAGAAGAAATGTAGAACAAGTGGCAAACTGTTTTTCTGATTGCAAAGTCGGTGGCACCGAGTGGCATATTTCGGTGGTACCGAAAAGATTCGGTTGGACCGAAAATTGCAAGTCGGTGAAACCGAGTTTACACATAGAGAAACACTTGTCACCTCAGCTCACTAGACATGTAGGATCTTGCAAAGATTTGCAATGAATTACCTGAAGGATTTGCAAGGAATTAAATGCAGAAAATGCAGAACAAAAGCAAAGAGAGAAGAGAAGAAACTGAAAGATCTAGATGAAGTCTCTTTTTTTGAAAGAGAGAAAGAAAATAAACATGCATGAGACAAATGCAATAACACAAAGAAGGAACACAAGAGAACTTCATCTAGAGTTGGGCGGTGACATAGTCACCTATGTTAGAGTATATTGACTTAGGAGTCAAGTGAGAACACTTGATCATAGGTCATACTCATCGTTTAAGCTCAAAATGGGGTTACCATTTTTCGTTTAAGCATCTTGATGTATTCACATCTTGTTGAGTTGCTTTGACTTCATGTCTTGGAGTAAAGCTTCTCTAAGATGGAATAACATACCTTGGGTGGTGGTGTGGTTCTTGCTCATGTAGTTGAACTTGTGTGGGTGCTCAAGGTTGATGTAGCTCATCAAGAGTTGGGAGCACCACTTGGGGTGTGAGTTCACCTACCTACATGAATTAGTTCTTGCAAGGAAGAGAACTTGTGTATCCAAAAATGACAATCATGAAGCTCAACATAGAATTTGTCAAAGGATATGTTTGAATGATTTTGTGCGTCCTTGTCTTCAACCACCATCATGTAGAGACTGGGTGAAGTAGAGATTGCTCAAGATGTGAGTGAGTCGCAATCTCATGGAATTAGATTCAACCAAGCACCTACATGGGTTAGACAGCATGCAAGGTACAAATACCAAGACATAAGATAGTCATCATAAGAGATATATCATGGATTAGTCATAAGCTCATGTCTTGCATGTATCCAATGGAGTTCCTACTCCAAGTTCGAAGCATCAATGATGTTCAATTCTCCTCTCAACCTGCAAAACACTTTCTCATCAAGTGGTTTAGTGAATATATCCGCTAATTGCTTATCGGTGCGAACATGCTTAAGATCAATGTCACCCTTAGCAACATGATCTCGAATGAAATGATGACGAACTTCAATGTGCTTAGTTCGAGAATGTTGTACAGGATTATGACCAATTTTAATAGCACTTTCATTGTCACAAAGCAATGGAACATGTTTCACATAGATCCCATAATCTTTAAGAGTTTGGGCCATCCAAAGTAATTGAGCACAACATGAACCAACGGCAATGTATTCTGCTTTGGCGGTGGATAAGGATACGGAGTTTTGTTTCTTGGAAGACCAAGACACAAGAGATCTACCAAGAAATTGACAAGTACCCGAAGTTGACTTTCTATCAACCTTGTCTCCGGCATAATCCGAGTCGGAATAGCCAACAAGATCAAAAGAAGACCTCTTAGGATACCAAATGCCAAAATTTGGTGTATGAATTAAGTATCTAACTATCCTTTTCATGGCCTTAAGATGACATTCTTTAGGAGAAGCTTGATATCGTGCACACATGCACACACTTAGCATAATATCGGGACATGAAGCACATAGGTATAACAATGAACCAATCATAGAGCGATAAACCTTTTGATCAACCGGTTGACCATCTTTGGTCAAATCATTATGTCCACTAGTAGGCATGGGTGTAGACATACCTTTGCATTCTTGCATATTGAACTTCTTGAATAAGTCCTTGGTGTACTTTGTTTGAGAGACAAATGTACCTTCCTTAGTTTGCTTGATTTGCAAACCGAGAAAGAATTTGAGTTCACTCATCATAGACATCTCAAACTTTTCTGACATTAGCTTTCCAAACTTTTCACTAAAGAGAGGGTTAGTTGAACCAAATATGATATCATCAACATAAATTTGGCATACAAATAGTTCTCCATTAACCCTTTTAGTAAAAAGAGTAGAATCAATTTTACCAATTTCAAAACCACTTGCAATAAGGAACTTGGTCAAGCATTTATACCATGCTCTAGGAGCTTGTTTAAGACCATAAAGAGCTTTGTGAAGTTTGTAAACATGATTAGGTTTCTTAGGATTGACAAAGCCGGGAGGTTGTTTGACATAAACTTCCTCCTCTATTTCACCATTTAGAAAAGCACTTTTAATGTCCATTTGGTACAAGGTGATGTTATGGTGATTAGCATAGGCAAGTAAGATGCGAATGGACTCAAGTCTAGCAACGAGAGCATATGTCTCACCATAGTCCATACCTTCGACTTGTGTGTACCCTTGGGCGACGAGACGTGCTTTGTTGCGAACCACTTGTCCATCTTCATCTTGCTTGTTGCGAAACACCCATTTTGTACCAATGATGTTGTGGTTGTTGTCGGGCTTCTCAACCAATGTCCAAACTTGGTTTCTCTCAAAGTTGTGTAGCTCCTCATGCATAGCGTTTATCCAATCCGGATCTTCCAATGCTTCTTCAACCTTCATAGGTTCAATGCTAGAGATGAATGAATAGTTTTCACAAAAAGTTAGCTAAACGAGTCTTTGAGCGAGTGATTCTCCCGGTTTGTATATCATTGAAGATTTGCTCAACGGGATGATCTTTGGCAATTCTTGCTCGAACTCGTGAGAGCTTTTGCTTGGGTCTTCGTTGAACATTTTCTTCATCTTGTTCTTCTTCTTGGCCTTCTTCATTGTTGACGTTGTCATTCTCTTGTCGTGGTGGAGAAGGAGGTTGTTGATGTTCGTCTTGATGCATTTCCTTGTCTTCTTCATCTTGGTGTGTCCCACTTGTGGATGCTTCCGTATCAATTCTTGGTTCACCTTGTTGTGAAGTAGAAGCTTCCACTTGGACGGATGAAGTACTCTCCTTCACCTCCGTTGGACGAACTTTGCCTATAGACAAGTCTTGGATTGCTTCTGAAGGGTCTTTGTCTCCTACATCAATTGGCAATTGCTCTACTTGCGAGCCATTAGATTCATCAAACTTCACATCTACCGTCTCTTCAACCTTTCGGGTGAAATTGTTGTAGACACGGTAAGTGTGAGAGTTTGAGCCATAACCAAGTAGGAAACCTTCATGAGATTTAGGAGCAAACTTTGAACGATGATGCTTATCAAGAATGTAGCACTTTGAGCCGAATACTCGAAAGTATCCAACTTGGGGTTTGTTACCGGTGAGGAGCTCGTATGCTGTAGCTTGTGAAGATACAAGCGATTTGTTGCGTGACAAGCTGTCTTAACCGCTTCTGCCCAAAAGTGCTTCGGCGTCTTGTATTCATCAAGCATCGTTCTTGCCATTTCGATGAGTGTCCGGTTCTTCCTCTCAACAACTCCATTTTGTTGAGGTGTGTACGTAGCCGAGAACTCGTGTGAAATCCCTTCTTCGTCAAGAAAGGTGTCCACATTTGTGTTCTTGAACTCCGTTTCGTTGTCACTTCGAACCTTCTTGATCTTCACGTCAAACTAATTTTGGGCCTTCCTAGCGAAGTTTTTGAAGATCTTCTGGACCTGCGACTTGTCATTAAGAAAGAACACCCACGTAAATCTTGAAAAATCATCAACTATAACTAGACCAAAAGAATTCCCACCGAGACTCTTGTAGGCGTTGGGACCAAAGAGTTCCATATGAAGTAGCTCGAGTGGCCTCCTTGTAGTCATGATGTTCTTCACGGGATGCCTTCCTCCAACCTGTTTACTTGCTTGACAAGCACTGCAAAGTCTATCCTTATCAAATATGACATTGTTAACTCCAAGGATATGGTTTCCTTTAATAAGCTTGTCAAGGTTTCTCATGCCAACGTGACCTAGTCGTCTATGCCACAACCAACCTTTTGAGGATTTAGCAATAAAGCAAGTTTTAGGTTGTCCCTTTTTAGAGAAATCAACAATGTAAAGATCACCTCTATGCATACCAGTAAAGACCATTTTATGATTGTCTTGACGAAAAACTTGGCAATCTACCTCAGTAAATAGGACATTCAAACCGAAATCAACAAGTCTAGATACTGAAAGTAAGTTGTAGCCGAGTGATTCAACGAGCATGACATTTTGAATGGAACTATCATGTGAGATGGCCACCTTACCAAGGCCAACCACTTTACCCTTTGAATTATCACCAAAGGTGACATATTTTCGAGGGCCGTCATTTTCAGCAAGCTCATGGAACATCTCTTCATCTCCGGTCATATGATCAGTACATCCACTATCAAGAACCCATTCCTTTCCTCCTGATTCATATCCCCGAAGATTTGCCGTAAGACCAAAGTGTCTCATTGCATCATCAAGATTGAAGTCACTATCATCATCATCATCATAGTATTCATGTTCACCATGATCTTGTGACTCATCATTTCCTAGAGAGGATAATTCATTAGACAAATGATCATCAAAGTGGTCACTTTTATGAATTCTTATAGCTTCGAATATAATATCACTAATGATTCCAACATCTCCTTTAGCTCGCTTGAGATTGGCAAGCTCAAATAGACAATCACCAAAACTAGGATCACTAGAGTTCATCTTACTCAATGCAATAGATTTATGGAGAATTTTATCCAAAATTTTCAAGGAATGGTCGGGAAATCATTCCTCAAGAAATTTCCATATAGTATAGGCACAATTAAGAGTAGGCAAACTAGCAATCAAATTGTTGGGCAATCCTCTAATGATGAGCTCAATAGTTCTAAGATTGTGAATCATGTCAATATCTTCATCTAGGGTAGGATGCAAAGGATCAATGTGAGGTACACAAGGGCTAGCAATATACTTGTTCAAATGATATTGGATGAAGATTACAAGCATCTCATTTTTCCACTCATGAAAATATTCTCCATCAAGAATAGGCACTCTATGTCTAAGACTCCCTAAAGTAGACACATCCATCTTCCTCCAATGGTGATTAAACCAAGGCAATGGAGACCAAAGCTTTGATACCACTTGTAGGACCTTGAAGTAGATGTGTCTAGAGGGGGGTGATTAGACACTTCATGCTAAAGTTGCAATTTTTAAACTTTTTCGGTTTAAGTGGAGTTTAAGCATAATTTCAACAATCACAATACATATCAAGCAAGTATGCAAAGAGTATATAGGCAGCGGAAAGTAAAGCATGCAACTTGCAAGAATGTAAAGGGAAGGGTTTGGAGAATTCAAACGCAATCGGAGACACGGATGTTTTTCCCATGGTTCGGATAGGTGGTGCTATCCTACATCCACGTTGATGGAGACTTCAACCCACGAAGGGTAACGGTTGCGCGAGTCCACGGAGGGTTCCACCCACGAAGGGTCCACGAAGTAGCAACCTTGTCTATCCCACCATGGCCATCGCCCACGAAGGACTTGCCTCACTAGCGGTAGATCTTCACGAAGTAGGCGATCTCCTTGCCCTTACAAACTCCTTGGTTCAACTCCACAATCTTGTCGGAGGCTCCCAAGTGACACCTAGCCAATCTAGGAGACACCACTCTCCAAGAAGTAACAAATGGTGTGTTAATGATGAACTCCTTGCTCTTGTGCTTCAAATGATAGTCTCCCCAACACTCAACTCTCTCTCATAGGATTTGGATCTGGTGGAAAGAAGATTTGAGTGGAAAGCAACTTGGGGAAGGCTAGAGATCAAGATTCATATGGTTGGAATGGAATGTCTTGGCCTCAACACATGAGTAGGTAGTTCTCTCTCAGAAATAGGATGCTGGAAGTGTAGGCTTAGTCTGATGGCTCTCTCTTTGAATGAAGAGGAGATGGAGGGGTATATATAGCCTCCACACAAAATCCAACCGTTACACACAATCTACCAATCTCGGTGGGACCGAATCACCAAACTCGGTCGGACCGAAAAGGTAAACCTAGTGACCGTTAGAGATTTCGGTGGGACCGATGTGCTAGGGTTAGGGTAAATTCAAAACTCGGTTTGACCGATTACTCAAACTCGGTGGGACCGATTTGGGTAATAAGCGAAACAGAGAGTTGGCCAAGCAAACTCGGTGGGACCGATTGCATATCTCGGTGGGACCGAGAATAATGCAATAGGTAACAGAGAGTTTGCAAGCCCATCTCGGTGAGACCGAGATCCCATCGGTGAGACCAAACTAATTAGGGTTTCTGGCAGTGGCTATGACAAGTGAAACTCGGTGGCGCCGGATAGGAATAATCGGTAGGTCCGAGTTTGGCTTTGGGTTTAGGTCATATGTCGAAGTGGGAAAGTAGCTGAGGATTTTGGAGCATATCATAAGCACTTGAGCAAGAGGCTCATTAAGCAACACCTCATCCCTCCTTGATAGTATTGGCTTTTCCTATGGACTCAATGTGATCTTGGATCACTAAAATGTAAAATGAAGAGTCTTGAGCTTCAAGCTTTAGCCAATCCTTTGTCCTTAGCATCTTGGAGAACTTCCCACAACCTTTAGTCCATGCCACTCCATTGTTGAACTTATCTGAAACATACTAGATGAAAACGTTAGTCCAACAAGAGATATGTTGTCATCAATTATCAAAACCACCTAGGGAGCACTTGTGCTTTCACAAATACGATGTCAACTACATGATCATGTTAAGCAATATGACGATGATGAATGTGTCATGATAAACAGAATGCTGGAAAGTTGCATGGCAATATATCTCGGAATGGCTATGGAAATGCCATAATAGGTAGGTATGGTGGCTGTTTTGAGGAAGATATAAGGAGGTTTATGTGTGAAAGAGCATATCATATCACGAGGTTTGGATGCACCGGCGAAGTTTGCACCAACTCTCAATGTGAGAAAGGGCAATGCACGGTACCGAAGAGGCTAGCAAGGATGGAAGGGTGAGAGTGTGTATAATCCATGGACTCGACATTAGTCATAAAGAACTCACATACTTATTGCAAAAATCTACAAGTCATCAAAAACCTCGGCACTACGTGCATGCTCCTAGGGGGATAGATTGGTAGGAAAAGACCATCGCTCGTCCCCGACCGCCACTCATAAGGAGGACAATCAAATAACACCTCATGTTTCAAATTTGTTACATAACGTTTACCATATGTGCATGCTACGGGACTTGCAAACTTCAACACAAGCATTTCTCAATTTCACAACTACTCAACTAGCATGACTTTGATATTATTACCCCCATATTTCAAAACAATCATCAAGCATCAAACTTCTCTTAGTATTCAACACACTCATAAGAGAATTTTATTATTAATCTTGTATACCTAGCATATTAGGATTTTAAGAAAATTACCATGCTATTAAGACTCTCAAAATAATCTAAGTGAAGCAGGAGAGTTCATCTATTTCTTCAAAATAAAACTACCACCATGCTCTAAAAGATATAAGTGAAGCACTAGAGCAAATGACAAACTACTCTGAAAGATATAAGTGAAGATCAATGAGTAGTTGAATAATTATGCAACTATGTGAAGACTCTCTAACATTTAATAATTTCAGATCTTGATACTTTATTCAAACAGCAAGCAAAACAAAATAAAATGAAATCTAAGAATACCAAACATATGTGAAGAAGCAAAAACTTAGGATCAACCGATACTAACCGATAGTTGTTGAAGAAGAAAGGTGGGATGCCAACCGGGGCATCCCCAAGCTTAGATGCTTGAGACTTCTTGAAATATTATCTTGGGGTGCCTTGGGCATCCCCAAGCTTGAGCTTTTGTGTCTCCTTAATTCCTCTCATGTCGCGGTCTCCCTAAATCTCAAAAGCTTCATCCACACAAAACTCAACAAGGACTCGTGAGATAAGTTAGTATAAACCATTGCAAAAACCTTATCATACTCTACTGTAGAAAATCACTAAAATTATTATTCAACATTGAATACTAAATGCCTCTGCATATTTAATAGTCCTATCCTCAAATAGAATCATTAAAGAAGCAAACATATGCAAACAATTCAAACATAACAGCAATCTGCCTAAACAGGATAGTCTGTAAAGAATGCTGCAACATCCATACTTACCTAGCTCCAAAAATTATGAAATAAAATTCACACTGTAGTAAATTTATCAGAGCTTAATATTCAAAAGGTTTCAACATTTTATCACATTCTGACTTTTCTAGGGAATTATTGCAACAGCGTAAACTTTCTGTTTTCAAACAGCAACATGTGGACTTCTAAAATAGGCATAGTAAAGGCTATCAATGCCACTTTTATTGAAATAAAGGATGCAGAACATTGTTCTAAATAACATCAAGCAAATCTTAACAAAATAAATTGACGCTCCAAGCAAAACACATATCATGTGGCGAATAAAAATATAGCTCCAAGTAAAGTTACCGATGAACGAAGACGAAAGAGGGGATACCTTCCGGGGCATCCCCAAGCTTAGGCTCTTGGTTTTCCTTGAATATTACCTTGGGGTGCCTTGGTAATACCCAAGCTTAGGCTCTTGCCACTCCTTATTCCATAGTCCATCGAATCTTTACCCAAAACTTGAAAACTTCACAACACAAAACTTAACAGAAAACTCGTAAGCTCCGTTAGTATAAGAAAATAAATCACCACTTCAAGTTACTGTAATGAACTAATTATTTATTTATATTGGTGTTAAAACTACTGTATTCCAACTTATCTATGGTTTATAAACTATTTTACTAGCCATAGATTCATCAAAATAAGTAAACAACACATGAAAAACAGAATCTGTCAAAAACAGAACAGTCTGTAGTAATCTGAATCAAACGTATACTTCTGGAACTCATAAAATTCTCAAATAAATTTATGGACCTTAGGAATTTATCTATTAATCATCTTCAAAAATAATTAACTAAATATCACTCTTCAAATAAAAATGGCAACAATTCTCGTGAGCGCTAAAGTTTCTGTTTTTTACAGCATGATCGCAAAGACTTTCCCCGAGTCTTCCCAAAGGTTCTACTTGGCACAAACACTAATTAAACACATAGAACCACATCTAAAAATAGGCTAGATGAATTATTTATTAATAAACAGGAACAAAAATAAAGGAACTAAAATAAAATTTGGTTGCCTCCCAACAAGCGCTATCGTTTAACGCCCCTACCTAGGCATGATGATTTCAATGATGCTCACATAAAAGTTAACAATTGTAACATAAAGAGAGAATCATGAAGAATATGACTAGCACATTTAAGTCTAACCCACTTCCTATGCATAGGGATTTTGTGAGCAAACAACTTGTGGGAACAATAATCAACTAGCATAGGAGGGTAAAACAAGCATAACTTTGAGATTTTAAGCACATAGAGAGGAAACTTGATATTATTGCAATTCCTACAAGTATATATTCCTCCCTCATAATAATTTTCAGTAGCATCATGAATGAATTCAACAATATAACCATCACATAAAGCATTCTTTTCATGATCTACAAGCATAGAAAATTTACTACTCTCCACATAGGAAAAATTCTTCTCATTCGGAATAGTGGGAGTATCATAGGAAACTCGAATACTATAAATTGTTTCCACATTAAAAGAGTAATGTTCAGAGAAGGGGTAATCATAATCATGACAAGTTTTATAAATATGATCACTACTTTTTATAGCATAAGTATCATCACAATAATCATCATAAGTAGGAGGCATGCTATCATCATTATAAACTTGCATATCAAGACTTGGGAGGCTAAAAATATCATCTTCATTAATCATAGCATCCCCAAGTTTGGGACAAACATTAATTGCAGCAAATATATTCTCAAAAACATCATATTCATCAAACATATCATCCCCAAGCTTGGGCCTTTTCATATCATAAGCATAATCACTCTCATCATTAATAGTATGGATAGCACCAATAGTATAGCAATTATCATATTCTTCCAAGCAAGTGCCAAAAAGATTTTCAAGATCATAAGAAGTATCATTATCTTCCACAATTATATTTTCACGAGGCACAATAGTAATAGGAGCAGCACTATTTGGGAGAGATATCTTTTTACCTCTCTTCCTTTTTCTTTTCTTCTTCTTCATCTTCACCACATCATGTGTGGGTTCAATCCTCTTTATGGAGCTCCTTATTAATGAGATTGGTTGAATAGGAGGCTCCTCCTCGTTACCTGATTCATCATAATAAATAATAGGAGGATATTGGGAAGTCTCTTCCCTTTCACTAGTATTCTCTTCATGTTCTATTTGTTTTCTTTTCTTTATGTAGTTGGCAATATAAGGATTTTCAATGCAATTCACCGCACAATATTGTTGGGGAACGTTGCAGAAAATAAAAAATTTCCTACGGTTTCACCAAGACCCATCTATGAGTTCATCTAGCAACGAGTGATCGGATGCATCTACATACCTTTGTAGATCGCGAGCAGAAGCGTTCAAAGAACGGGGATGAGGTAGTCGTACACGACGTGATCCAAATCACCGATGACCAAGCGCCGAACGGACGGCACCTCTGCGTTCAACACACGTACGGAGCGGATGACGTCTCCTCCTTCTTGATCTAGCAAGGGGAGAGGAGAGGTTGAGGAAGATGGCTCCAGCAGCAGCACGACGGCGTGGTGGTGATGGAGCTGCAGTACTCCGTTAGGGCTTCGCCAAGCACTATGGAGGAGGAGGAGGTGTTGGAGAGGGAGAAGGAGGCAACCAAAGGCATGGTCCAAGAGGCCCTCCTTCCCTCACTATATATAGGGGGCCTAAGGGGGGCGCCGGCCCTAGGAGATCCAATCTCCTAGGGGGCGGCGGCCAAGGGAGGATTCCCCCCCCCCCCCAAGGCACCTAGGGGGTGCCTTCCCCTTGTGGGACTCTTCCCTTTTGAAACCCTAGGCGCATGGGCCTATTGGGGCTGGTGCCCTTGGCCCATGTAGGCCAAGGTGCACCCCCTACAGCCCATGTGCCCCCCCGGGGCAGGTGGCCCCACCCGGTGGACCCCCGGGACCCTTCCGGTGGTCCCGGTACAATACCGGTGACCCCGAAACTTGTCCCGATGGCCGAAACAGCACTTCCTATATATAATTCTTTACCTCCGGACCATTCCGGAACTCCTCGTGACGTCCAGGATCTCATCCGGGACTCCGAACAACATTCGGGTTACTGCATATACATATCCCTACAACCCTAGCGTCACCGAACCTTAAGTGTGTAGACCCTACGGGTTCGGGAGACATGTAGACATGACCGAGACGACTCTCCGGTCCATAACCAACAGCGGGATCTGCATACCCATGTTGGCTCCCACATGCTCCACGATGATCTCATCGGATGAACCACGAAGTCGAGGATTCAAGCAACCCCGTATACAATTCCCTTTGTCAATCGGTATGTTACTTGCCCGAGATTCGGTTGTCGGTATCCCAATACCTCGTTCAATCTCGTTACCGGCAAGTCACTTTACTCGTACCGTAATGCATGATCCCGTGACCAGACACTTGGTCACTTTGAGCTCATTATGATGATGCATTACCGAGTGGGCCCAGTGATACCTCTCCGTCATATGGAGTGACAAATCCCAGTCTTGATCCGTGTCAACCCAACAGATACTTTCGGAGATACCCGTAGTCTACCTTTATGGTCACCCAGTTACGTTGTGACGTTTGGTATACCCAAAGCACTCCTACGGTATCCGGGAGTTACACGATCTCATGGTCTAAGGAAAAGATACTTGACATTGGAAAAACTCTAGCAAACGAACTATACGATCTTTATGCTATGTTTAGGATTGGGTCTTGTCCATCACATCATTCTCTTAATTATGTAATCTCGTCATCAATGACATCCAATGTCCATAGTCAGGAAACCATGACTATCTGTCGATCAACAAGCTAGTCAACTAGAGGCTTACTAGGGACATGTTGGTGTCTGTTATTCACACATGTATTACGATTTCCGGATAACACAATTATAGCATGGATAAAGACAATTATCATGAACAAGGAAATATAATAATAATGATTTTATTATTGCCTCTAGGGCATATTTCCAACAGTTTCCCACTTGCACTAGAGTCAATAATCTAGTTACATTGTGATGAATCGAACACCCATGGAATTTTGGTGTTGATCATGTTTTGCCCTAGGGAGAGGTTTAGTCAATGGATCTGCTATATTTAGGTCCGTATGTACTTTACAAATATCTATGTCTCCATCTTGAACATTTTCACGAATGGAGTTGAAGCGACGCTTGATGTGCCTTGTCTTCTTGTGAAACCTGGGCTCCTTTGCAAGTGCAATAGCTCCAGTGTTGTCACAGAAGAGCTTGATCGGCCCCGAAGCATTGGGTATGACTCCTAGGTCGGTGATGAACTCCTTCACCCAGATTGCTTCATGCGCTGCCTCCGAGGCTGCCATGTACTCCGCTTCACATGTAGATCCCGCCACGACGCTCTGCTTGCAACTGCACCAGCTTACTGCCCCACCATTCAAAATATACACGTATCCGGTCTGTGACTTAGAGTCATCCAGATCTGTGTCGAAGCTAGCGTCGACGTAACCCTTTACGACGAGCTCTTCGTCACCTCCATAAACGAGAAACATTTCCTTAGTCCTTTTCAGGTACTTCAGGATATTCTTGATCGCTGTCCAGTGTTCCTTGCCGGGATTACTTTGGTACCTTCCTACCAAACTTACGGCAAGGTTTACATCAGGTCTGGTACATAGCATGGCATACATAATAGAACCTATGGCTGAGGCATAGGGGATGACACTCATCTCTTCTATATCTTCTGTTGTGGTCGGACATTGAGCTGAGCTCAATTTCATACCTTGTAACACAGGCAAGAACCCCTTCTTAGATTGATCCATATTGAACTTCTTCAATATCTTATCAATGTATGTGCTTTGTGAAAGACCTATGAGGCGTCTTGATCTATCTCTATAGATCTTGATGCCTAATATATAAGCAGCTTCTCCAAGGTCCTTCATTGAAAAACTCTTATTCAAGTAGGCCTTAATGCTGTCCAAGAGTTTTATATCATTTCCCATCAAAAGTATGTCATCTACATATAGTATGAGAAATGCTACAGAGCTCCCACTCACTTTCTTGTAAACGCAGGCTTCTCCATAAGTCTGTGTAAACCCAAACGCTTTGATCATCTCATCAAAGCGAATGTTCCAACTCCGAGATGCTTGCACCAGCCCATAAATCGAGCGTTGGAGCTTGCACACCTTGTCAGCATTCTTAGGATCGACAAAACCTTCCGGCTGCATCATATACAATTCTTCCTTAAGGAAACCATTAAGGAATGCCATTTTGACGTCCATTTGCCATATCTCATAATCGTAGAATGCGGCAATTGCTAACATGATTCGGACGGACTTTAGCTTCGCTACCGGTGAGAAAGTCTCATCGTAGTCAACCCCTTGAACTTGTCGATAACCCTTAGCGACAAGCCGAGCTTTATAGATGGTCACATTACCATCCGCGTCTGTCTTCTTCTTAAAGATCCATTTATTTTCTATGGCTCTCCGTTCAACGGGCAAGTCAGTCAAAGTCCATGCTTCATTTTCATACATGGATCCTATCTCGGATTTCATGGCTTCTAGCCATTTGTCGGAATCCAGGCCCGCCATCGCTTCTTCATAGTTTGAAGGTTCACCGTTGTCTAATAACATGATTTCCAAGACAGGATTGCCGTACCACTCTGGTGCGGAACGTGTCCTTGTGTACCTTCGAATTTCAGTAGGAGCTTGATCAGAAGTATCTTGATCATCATCAATAACTTCCTCTCTAGTCGGTGCAGGCACCTCAGGAACATTTTCTTGAGTTGCGCCATTTTCCGGTTCAAGAGGTAATACTTCATCAAGTTCTACTTTCCTCCCACTTACTTCTTTCGAGAGAAACTCCTTCTCTAGAAAGGATCCATTCTTGGCAACAAAGATCTTGCCTTCGGATCTGAGGTAGAAGGTGTACCCAACAGTTTCTTTAGGGTATCCTATGAAGACGCATTTTTCTGACTTGGGTTCGAGCTTTTCAGGTTGAAGTTTCTTGACATAAGCATCGCATCCCCAAAATTTTAGAAACGACAACTTAGGTTTCTTCCCAAACCATAATTCAAACGGTGTCATCTCAACGGATTTCAACGGAGCCCTATTTAAAGTGAATGCAGCAGTCTCTAAAGCATAGCCCCAAAAAGATAGCGGTAAATCGCTAAGAGACATCATAGATCGTACCATATCTAATAGAGTGCGATTACGACGTTCGGACACACCATTATGCTGAGGTGTTCCAGGCGGCGTGAGTTGTGAAACTATTCCACATTTTCTTAAGTGTGTGCCAAATTCATGACTCAAGTATTCTCCTCCACGATCTGATCGTAGAAACTTGATTTTCCTGTCATGTTGATTCTCAACCTCACTCTGAAATTCCTTGAACTTTTCAAAGGTTTCAGACTTGTGTTTCATTAAGTAGACATACCCATATCTACTCAAGTCATCAGTGAGGGTGAGAACATAATGATAGCCACCGCGAGCCTCAACACTCATTGGACCGCACACATCAGTATGTATGATTTCCAATAAGTTGGTTGCTCGCTCCGTTTTTCCTGAGAACGGAGTCTTGGTCATTTTTCCCATGATGCATGGTTCGCACGTGTCAAATGACTCGTAATCAAGAGACTCTAAAAGTTCATCTGCATGGAGCTTCTTCATGCGTTTGACACCTATGTGACCAAGGCGGCAGTGCCACAAGTATGTGGGACTATCATTATCAACCTTACATCTTTTGGTACTCACACTATGAATATGTGTAGTATTACGCTCGAGATTCATTAAGAATAAACCATTCACCATAGGAGCATGGCCATAAAACATATCTCTCATATAAATAGAACAACCATTATTCTCGGATTTAAATGAGTAGCCATCTCGAATTAAACGAGATCCTGATACAATGTTCATGCTCAAAGCTGGCACTAAATAACAATTATTGAGGTTTAAAACTAATCCCATAGGTAAATGTAGAGGCAGCGTGCCGACGGCGATCACATCGACCTTGGAACCATTCCCGACGCGCATCGTCACCTCGTCCTTCGCTAGTCTCCGCTTATTCCGCGGCTCCTGCTTTGAGTTACAAATGTGAGCAACTGCACCGGTATCAAATACCTAAGAGCTGCTACGAGTACTGGTAAGGTACACATCAATTACGTGTATATCACATATACCTTTCGTTTTGCCGGCCTTCTTGTCCGCTAAGTATTTGGGGCAGTTCCGCTTCCAGTGACCACTTCCCTTGCAATAAAAGCACTCAGTCTCGGGCTTGGGTCCATTCTTTTGCTTCTTCCCGGCAGCTTTCTTGCCAGGCGCGGCAACTTCCTTGCCGTCCTTCTTGAAGTTCTTTTTACCCTTGCCCTTCTTGAACTTAGTGGTTTTATTCACCATCAACACTTGATGTTCCTTCTTGACTTCTACCTCTGCTGATTTCAGCATTGCAAATACCTCAGGAATGGTCTTTTCCATCCCCTGCATATTGAAGTTCATCACAAAGCTCTTGTAGCTTGGTGGAAGCGACTGGAGGATTCTGTCAATGACCGCGTCATCCGGGAGATTAACTCCCAGCTAAGTCAAGCAGTTATGTAACCCAGACATAGTGAGTATGTGCTCACTGACAGAACTATTTTCCTCCATCTTACAGCTGAAGAACTTGTCGGAGACTTCATCTCTCTCGATCCGGGCATGAGCTTGAAAGACCATTTTTAGCTCTTCGAACATCTCATATGCTCCATGTCTCTCAAAACGCTTTTGGAGCCCCGGCTCTAAGCTGTAAAGCATGCCGCACTGAACGAGGGAGTAGTCATCAGCACGTGTCTGCCAAGCGTTCATAACGTCTTGGTTCTGTGGGACGGGTGGATCACCTAGCGGTGCTTGTAGGACATAATCTTTCTTGGCAGCTATGAGGATGATCCTCAGGTTTCGAACCCAGTCCGTATAGTTGCTGCCATCGTCTTTCAGCTTGGTTTTCTCTAGGAACGCGTTGAAGTTGAGGACAACGTTGGCCATTTGATCTACAAGACATATTGTAAAGATTTTAGACTAAGTTCATGATAATTAAGTTCATCTAATCAAATTATTCAATGAACTCCCACTTAGATAGACATCCCTCTTCTAGTCATCTAAGTATAACATGATCCGAGTCAACTAGGCCGTGTCCGATCATCACGTGAGACGGACTAGTCAACGTCGGTGAACATCTTCATGTTGATCGTATCTTCTATACGACTCATGCTCGACCTTTCGGTCTTCTGTGTTCCGAGGCCATGTCTATACACATGCTAGGCTCGTCAAGTCAACCTAAGTGTTTGCATGTGTAAATCTGTCTTACACCAGTTGTATGTGAACGTTAGAATCTATCACACCCGATCATCACGTGGTGCTTCGAAACAACGAACTATCGCAACAGTGCACAGTTAGGGGGAACACTTTCTTGAAATTATTATGAGGGATCATCTTATTTACTACCGTCGTTCTAAGTAAACAAGATGCTAAACATGATAAACATCACATGCAATCAAATAATAATAGTGACATGATATGGCCAATATCACATAGCTCCTTTGATCTCCATCTTGGGGCTCCATGATCATCTTGTCACCGGCTTGACACCATGATCTCCATCATCGTGTCTCCATGAAGTTGCTCGCCAACTATTACTTCTACTACTATGGCTAACGCGTTTAGCAATAAAGTAAAGTAATTTACATGGCGTTTCTCAATGACACGCATGTCATATAAAAAATAAAGACAACTCCTATGGCTCCTGCCGGTTGTCATACTCATCGACATGCAAGTCGTGATTCCTATTACAATAGCATGAACAACTCATACATCACATATAGATCATTCATCATTCATCACAACCTTGGCCATATCATATCACAAAGCACTTGCTGAAAAAACAAGTTAGACGTCCTCTAATTGTTGTTGCAAGTTTTATGTGGCTGAAATAGGGTTCTAGCAAGAACGTTTTCTTACCTACGTGAAAGCCACAATGTGATTTGTCAACTTCTATTTACCCTTCATAAGGACCCTTTTCATCGAATCCGCTCCAACTAAAGTAGGAGAGACAGTCACCCGCCAGCCACCTTATGCAACTAGTGCATGTTAGTCGGTGGAACCGGTCTCACGTAAGCGTACGTGTAAGGTTGGTCCGGGCCGCTTCATCCCACAATACTGCTGAAGCAAGATAAGACTAGTAGCAGCAAGAAAGTTGACAACATCTACGCCCACAACAAATTGTGTTCTACTCGCGCAAGAAGAACTACGCATAGACCTAGCTCTGATACCACTGTTGGGGAACGTTGCAGAAAACAAAAAATTTCCTACGGTTTCACCAAGACCCATCTATGAGTTCATCTAGCAATGAGTTATAGGATGCATCTACATACCTTTGTAGATCACGAGCAGAAGCGTTCAAAGAACGGGGATGAGGTAGTCGTACACGACGTGATCCAAATCACCGATGACCAAGCGCCGAACGGACGGCACCTCTGCGTTCAACACACGTACGGAGCGGATGACGTCTCCTCCTTCTTGATCCAGCAAGGGGAGAGGAGAGGTTGAGGAAGATGAATCCAGCAGCAGCACGATGGCGTGGTGGTGATGGAGCTGCAGTACTACGTCAGGGCTTCGCCAAGCACTATGGAGGAGGAGGAGGTGTTGGAGAGGGAGAAGGAGGCAACCAAAGGCGTGGTCCAAGAGGCCCTCCTTCCCTCACTATATATAGGGGGCCTAGGGGGCGCCGGCCCTAGGAGATCCAATCTCCTAGGGGGGCGGCGGCCAAGGGAGGATTCCCTCCCCCCCCCCCCCCCAAGGCACCTAGGGGGTGCCTTCCCCTTGTGGGACTCTTCCCTTTTGAAACCCTAGGCGCATGGGCCTATTGGGGCTGGTGCCCTTGGCCCATGTAGGCCAAGGCGCACCCCCCTACAGCCCATGTGGCCCCCCGGGGCAGGTGGCCCCACCCGGTGGACCCCCGGGACCCTTCCGGTGGTCCTGGTACAATACCGGTGACCCCGAAACTTGTCCCGATGGCCGAAACAGCACTTCCTATATATAATTCTTTACCTCCGGACCATTCCGGAACTCCTCGTGACGTCCGGGATCTCATCCGGGACTCCGAACAACATTCGGGTTACTGCATATACATATCCCTACAACCCTAGCGTCACCGAACCTTAAGTGTGTAGACCCTACGGGTTCGGGAGACATGTAGACATGACCGAGACGACTCTCCGGTCAATAACCAACAGCGGGATCTGGATACCCATGTTGGCTCCCACATGCTCCACGATGATCTCATCGGATGAACCACGAAGTCGAGGATTCAAGCAACCCCGTATACAATTCCCTTTGTCAATCGGTATGTTACTTGCCCGAGATTCGATCGTCGGTATCCCAATACCTCGTTCAATCTCATTACCGGCAAGTCACTTTACTCGTACCGTAATGCATGATCCCGTGACCAGACACTTGGTCACTTTGAGCTCATTGTGATGATGCATTACCGAGTGGGCCCAGTGATACCTCTCCGTCATACGGAGTGACAAATCCCAGTCTTGATCCGTGTCAACCCAACAGATACTTTCGGAGATACCCGTAGTCTACCTTTATGGTCACCCAGTTACGTTTTGGTATACCCAAAGCACTCCTACGGTATCCGGGAGTTACACGATCTCATGGTCTAAGGAAAAGATACTTGACATTGGAAAAACTCTAGCAAACGAACTATACGATCTTTATGCTATGTTTAGGATTGGGTCTTGTCCATCACATCATTCTCCTAATGATGTAATCTCGTTATCAATGACATCCAATGTCCATAGTCAGGAAACCATGACTATCTGTCGATCAACGAGCTAGTCAACCAGAGGCTTACTAGGGACATGTTGGTGTCTCTTATTCACACATGTATTACGATTTCCGGATAACACAATTATAGCATGAATAAAGACAATTATCGTGAACAAAGAAATATAATTATAATGCTTTTATTATTGCCTCTAGGGCATATTTCCAACAAATACATATAAATTTTCTCTAGATCAAAATGAAGAACTTTATCAAGGGCAAATTTTGGAATATCCTTAGTTATACGTTTAATTTCTTCATAACCCAAGAGCAAACTAAGTTCATTATGATGTGCAAGGGAAATCAAGTCATCACAATTTTTGGACACGATACGATCAAGAAACAATTTGCATTGGGTACTAAAATGATCACGTTCATTGCAAAGTTCACAAGTAGGGCTAAGAAAAATTAAATTTTTAGCACATTCATCTAGCTCTTCTTGCAACAATTTAGTTTCTAAGTACTTATGCCTCTTGCAATATCTATCATCCGTATTTGGTGTGGACTTACAAACCCAATGCACTCCACAAAAATTGACATGTTTATAGGAGACATTTTCATCATAACTAGTGCAATCATCATTAGTATCATCGATATTCAAAGAATTCGTACTAACAACATTGCAATCATGCTCATCATTCAAAGATTTAGTGCCAAACATTTTATAGATATCTTCTTCTAGCACTTGAGCACAATTATCCTTTCCATCATACTCACGAAAGATATTAAAAAGGTGAAGCGTATGAGACAAACTCAATTCCATTTTTTTGTAATTTTCTTTTCTAAACTAAACTAGTGATAAAACAAGAAACTAAAAGACTCGATTGCAAGATCTAAAGATATACCTTCAAGAGCTAACCTCCCCGCCAGAAAAGAGCTTGATGTCTACTACACAGCATTCTTCTTGTAGACGTTGTTGGGCCTCCAAGTGCAGAGGTTTGTAGGACAGTAGCAAATTTCCCTCAAGTGGATGACCTAAGGTTTATCAATTCATAGGAGGCGTAGGATGAAGATGGTCTCTCTCAAGCAACCCTGCAATCAAATAACAAAAAGTCTCTTGTGTCCCCAACCCACCCAATACAATGGTAAATTGTATAGGTGCACTAGTTCGGCGAAGAGATGGTGATACAAGTGGTATATGGATGGTAGATATGGGTATTTGTAATCTGAAAATATAAAACAAGCAAGGTACCTAATGATAAAGGTGAGCGTAAACGGTATTGCAATGATAGGAAATAAGGCCTAGGGTTCATACTTTCGCTAGTGCAAGTCCTCTCAACAATAATAACATAATTGGATCACATAACTATCCCTCAACATGCAACTAAGAGTCACTCCAAAGTCACTAATAGCGGAGAACAAACGAAGAGATTATGGTAGGGTATGAAACCACCTCAAAGTTATTCTTTCCAATCAATCCATTGGGCTATTCCTATAGGTGCCACAAACAGCCCTAGAGTTCGTACTAGAATAACACCTTAAGACACAAATCAACTAAAACCCTAATGTCACCTAGATACTCCAATGTCACCTCAAGTATCTGTGGGTATGATTATACGATATGCATCACACAATCTCAGATTCATCTATTCAACCAACACATAGAACCTCAAAGAGTGCCCCACAGTTTCTACCTGAGAGTCACGATGAAAACGTGTGCCAACCCCTATGCATAGGTTCATGGGCGAAACCCGCAAGTTGATCACCAAAACATACATCCAGTGAATCACGTGATATCCCATTGTCACCATAGATACGCACGGCAAGACATACATCAAGTGTTCTCAAATCTTTAAAGACTCAATCCGATAAGATAACTTCAAAGGGGAACTCAATTCATTACAAGAGAGTAGAGGGGGGAGAAAACATCATAAGATCCAACTATAGTAGCAAAGCTCGCGATACATCAAGATCGTATCACCTCAAGAACATGAGAGAGAGAGAGAGATCAAACACATAGCTACTGGTACATACCCTCAGCCCCGAGGGAGAACTACTCCCTCCTCGTCATGGAGAGCATCGGGATGATGAAGATGGCCACCGGAGAAGGATTCCCCCTCCGGCAGCGTGCCGGAACGGGTCTAGATTGGTTTTTTGGTGGCTACGGAGGCTTCTGGCGGCGGAACTCCCGATCTATTGTGCTCTCCGATGTTTTTAGGGTATATGGAGATATATAGGCGGAAGAAGCACGTCAGGGGGGCCACGAGGGGCCCACGAGGGTGGAGGGCGCGCCCAGGGGGGTGGGCGCGCCCCCTACCTCGTGGCCTCCTCGAAGCTTCCCTTATGTAGACTCCAAGTCTTCTGGGCTTCTTCTGATCCAAAAATAGGTTCCGTGAAGTTTCAGGTCATTTGGAATTTGTTTGATTTTCCTTTTCATCGAAACCCTAAGACAAGGTAAAAACAGAAACTGGCACTGGGCGCTGGGTTAATAGGTTAGTCCCAAAAATGATATAAAAGTGTATAATAAACCCCATAAATATCTAAAACAGTAGATAATATAGCATGGAGCCATCAAAAATTATAGATACGTTGGAGACGTATCAAAGCTCAAGACGACGCTCAAGATGATCAAGTTACTGTTCCTCAACTCACTCCTGAGGAGGAATTGGAGCGTCATGTGATACGTCTCCAATGTATCTATAATTTTTATTGCTCCATGCTATTATATTATCTATTTTGGATGTTAATGGGCTTATTTTTACACTTCTATATTATTTTTGGGACTAACCTATTAACTGGAGGCCCAGCCCAAATTGTTGTTGTTTTGCCTATTTTAGAGTTTCACCGAAAAGGAATATCAAACGGAGTCCAAACAGAATGAAACCTTCGGGAGTGTTATTTTTGGAACAAACGTGATCCAGGAGACTTGGAGTGGACATCAAGAAACAATAGGGGAGGCCACGGGGCAGGGGGGCGCGCCCATCCCCCTGGGCGTGCCCTCCACCCTCGTGGGCCCCTCGTTGCTCCACCGATGTACTTCTTCTTCCTATATATATCCATATACCCCGCAAACATCCAAGAGCACCACGAAACCCTATTTGCACCGCCGCAACCTTCTGTACCCAAGAGATCCCATCTTGGGGCCTTTTCCGGAGCTCCGCCGGAGGGGGCATTGATCATGGAGGGCCTCTACATCAACTCCATGGCCCCTCCGATGATGTGTGAGTAGTTTAATTCATACCTTCGGGTCCATAGCTAGTAGCTATATGGCTTCTTCTCTCTCTTTGGATCTCAATACAAAGTTTTCCTCGATTCTCTTAGAGATCTATTCGATGTAATCTTCTTTTGCGGTGTGTTTGTCGAGATCCGATGAATTGTGGGTTTATGATCAAGTTTATCTATGAACTATATTTGAACCTTCTCTGGATTCTTTTATGTATGATTGGTTTATATTTGCAAGTCTCTTCGAATTATCAGTTTGGTTTGGCCTACTAGATTGATCTTTCTTGCAATGGGAGAAGTGCTTAGCTTTGGGTTCAATCTTGCGGTGCTCGATCCCAGTGACAGAAAGGGAAACGACATGTATTGTATTGTTTCCATCGAGCATGAAAAGATGGGGTTTACATCATATTGCATGAGTTTATCCCTCTACATCATGCCATCTTGCTTAAGGCATTGCTCTATTCTTATGAACTTAATACTCTAGATGCATGCTGGATAGCGGTCAATGTGTGGAGTAATAGTAGTAGATGCAAAATCGTTTCGGTCTACTTGTCACGGACGTGATGCCTATATACATGATCATGCCTAGATATTCTCATAATTATTCACTTTTCTATCAATTGCTCGACGGTAATTTGTTCACCCATCGTAATACTTATGCTATCTTGAGATAAGTCACTAGTGAAACCTATGGCCCCCAGGTCTATTCTCCATCATATAAGTTTCCCATCTACTTTGTTTTGCAATCTTTACTTTCAATCTATATCATAAAAATACCAAAAATATTTATCTTATTATTATAATCTCTTTCAGATCTCACTCTTGCAAGTGGCCATGAAGGGATTGACAAACCCTTTATCGCGTTGGTTGCGAGGTCTCCTACTGGATTGATACCTTGGTTCTCAAAAACTGAGGGAAATACTTACACTGCTTTACTGCATCACCCTTTCCTCTTCAAGGGAAAACCAACACAGTGCTCAAGAGGTAGCAAGAAGGATTTCTAGCGCCGTTGCCGGGGAGATCTACGCCAAGTCAAGACATACCAAGTATCCATCATAACTCTTATCCTTCGCATTACATTATTTTCCATTTGCCTCTCATTTTCCTCCTCCCCACCTCACCCTTGCCTTTTTATTCGCCCTCTCTTTCCGTTCGCCTCTTTTCCACTTGCTTCGTCGTTATGGCTAGTCCTTTATCTACTCCTTTATCTCCCGAGAATGAGGTCCTTAATTTTAAACAAAAGGAGGGAGAAAATCTAAAAGATGCTTGGTTCAGAATTTGCAACGCACAAAATAGATCTATTAGGAAGCAATCTACTTCCATTCTTCTTCACAATTTTTATGTAGGCATCACTCCTTGGGATAGATATATTCTTGATACCATTACCGGAGGAAATTTCTTCGGTAGCCATACTTTTGATTCTTATAAGGCTATGATAGATTTGTTTGGCACACCACCTCTTTTGGTTAATGGAACTATTTTAACTTTGGAACACGTGATGCAACGGCTTAAAATTATTGAAAATAAAGTTGCCACCATAGAATTGATTGAAAATTTGGATAGAAATATCCATAACCAAATTACCCAATACGGATCTAAGGTAGGAGTTGCTCTTAAATTTTTTAAAGAAAAGGGACCCGTGGTTAATGAAAAGATAGATCAAGATTCCACTAGAATTGATAAAATTGAGGATATTATTACCAACCTAGGGTCTGCCTTTTCTTCTGTGAAAAATACTCCTCCTAATGCTAAGATTGCCAAATTGATGTATGTTCCTAAAAATAAGGGTGAAACCTCTAGTAAGGGAAGTGCGGATCTCAAATCCATAAGTGTTCACCCCAACTTTCTCACTATCCTTAATGAACCTTTTTCTACAAATGATTTTCTTGATTTCGTGCCTAGGAGTTTGATAATTAATAAAAAGAAAGAAACCCCTAAGAGTTATAGGTGTCTTATTGAAGAATTGCCTACCAAAGATAGCAATACCTAGATCTATCTTCGCTTTTATTCCTAGCTAGGGGCGTTAAACGATAGCGCTTGTTGGGAGGCAACCCAATTTTATTTTTATTCCTTACTTTTTGCTCCTGTTTAGTAATAAATAATTTATCTAGCCTCTGTTTTGGTTGTGTTTTTTTGTTTTTAATTGGTGTTTGTGCCAAGTAGAACCGTTGGGAAGACTTGGGGAAAGTCTTGTTGATCTTGCTGTAAAAAACAAAAACTTTAGCACTCACGAGAATTGCTGCCATTTTTTTATTGGAGAGTGATATTTAGTTAATTCTTTTTGAATATGATTAATATATAAATTCCTCACGTCCATAAATTTATTTTAGAATTTTCGGGGTTCCATAAGTTTGTGTTAGTTACAGATTACTACAGAGTGTTCTGTTTTTGACAGATTCTGTTTTTCATGTGTTCTTTGCTTATTTTGCTGAATCTATGGCTAGTAAAAGAGTTTATAAACCATAGAGAAGTTGGAATAAAATAGGTTTAACACCAATATAAATAAATAATGAGTTCATTACAGTAACTTGAAGTGGTGTTTTGTTTTCTTTCGCTAACGGAGCTCACGAGATTTTTCTGTTAAGTTTTGTGTTGTGAAGTTTTCAAGTTTTGGATAAAGGTTTGATGGATTATGGAACAAGGAGTGGCAAGAGCCTAAGCTTGGGGATGCCCATGGCACGCCAAGGTAAAATACAAGGACACCAAAAATCCTAAGCTTCGGGATGCCCCGGAAGGCATCCCCTCTTTTGTCTTCATTCATCGGTAACTTTACTTGGAGCGATATTTTTATTCGCCACATGATATGTGTTTTGCTTGGAGCGTCTTGTATGATTTGAGTCTTTGATTTTTAGTTTACCACAATCATCCTTGCTGTACACACCTTTTGAGAGAGACACACATGAATTAGAATTTATTAGAATACTCTATGTGCTTCACTTATATCTTTTAGAGCACGGTGGTGGTTTTATTTTATAGAAATAATTGATCTCTCATGCTTCACTTATATTATTTTGAGAGTCCTTTAGAACAACATGGCAATTTTCTTTTAGGCATAATAAAACTTTCATATAAGTGCATTGAATACTAAGAGAAGTTTTATACTTGATGATTGTTTTGAGATATGGAGATGGTGATATTAGAGTCATGCTAGTTGCGTAGTTGTGAATTTGAGAAATACTTGTGTTGAAGTTTGTGATTCTCGTACCATGCACGTATGGTGAACCGTTATGTGATGAAGTCAGAGCATGATTTATTTATTGATTTCCTTCCTTATGAGTGGCGGTCGGGGACGAGCGATGGTCTTTTCCTACTAATCTATCCCCCTAGGAGCATGTGCGTAGTACTTTGTTTCGATAACTAATAGATTTTGCAATAAGTATGTGAGTTCTTTATGACTAATGTTGAGTCCATGGATTATACGCACCCTCACCCTTCCATATTTGCTAGCCTCTCTAGTACCGCGGAACTTTCTCCGGTACCATAAACCCACCATATAGCTTCCTCAAAACAGCCACCATACCTACCTATTATGGCATTTCCATAGCCATTCCGAGATATATTGCCATGAAACTTTCCATCGTTCTGTTTGCTATGACACGCTTCATCATTTTCATATTGCTTTGCATGATCATGTAGTTGACATCATATTTGTGGCAAAGCCACCGTTCATAATTCTTTCATACATGTCACTCTTGATTCATTGCATATCCCGGTACACCGCCGGAGGCATTCACATAGAGTCATATTTTGTTCTAAGTATTGAGTTGTAATTCTTGAGTTGTAAGTAAAAAGAAGTGTGATGATCATCATTATTAGAACATTGCCCCAGTGAGGAAAGGATGATGGAGACTATGATTCCCTCGCAAGTCAGGATGAGACTCCGAACGAAAAAAAAGAAAAGAGGCCAAAAGAAAAAAAGAGAGAAAGAAGGCCCAAATAAAAAATGAGAGAAAAAGAGAGAAGGGACAATGTTACTATCCTTTTTCCACACTTGTGCTTCAAAGTAGCATCATGATCTTCATGATAGAGAGTCTCATGCGTTGTCACTTCCATAAACTAGTGGGAATTTTACATTATAGAACTTGGCTTGTATATTCCAATGATGGGCTTCCTCAAATTACCCTAGGTCTTCGTGAGCAAGCAAGTTGGATGCACACCCACTTAGTTTCTTTTGTTGAGCTTTCATACACTTATAGCTCTAGTGCATCCGTTGCATGGCAATCCCTACTCCCTCACATTGATATCTATTAATGGGCATCTCCATAGCCCGTTGATACGCCTAGTTGATGTGAGACTATCTTTTCCTTTTTGTCTTCACCACAACCAGCATTCTATTCCACCATAGTGCTATATCCATGGCTCACGCTCATATGTTGCGTGAAGATTGAAAAAGTTTGAGAACATCAAAAGTATGAAACGAAATATTGGCTTGTCATCGGGGTTGTGCATGATTTAATATTTTGTGTGATGAAGATAGAGCATAGCCAGACTATATGATTTTGTAGGGATAACTTTCTTTGGCCATGTTATTCTGAGAAGACATAATTGCTTAGTTAGTATGCTTGAAGTATCATTATTTCTATGTCAGTATTAAAATTTTATCTTGAATCTTTCGGATCTGAACATTCATGCCACAATAAAGAAAAATTACATTGAGAAATATGTTAGGAAGCATTCCACATCAAAAAATTTATTTTTATCATTTACCTACTCGAGGACGAGCAGGAATTGAGCTTGGGGATGCTTGATACGTCTCCAACATATCTATAATTTTTGATTGCTCCATGCTATTATATTATCTATTTTGGATGTTAATGGGCTTATTTTTACACTTTTATATTATTTTTGGGACTAACCTATTAACCGGAGGCCCAACCCAAATTGCTGTTTTTTGCCTATTTTAGAGTTTTGCCGAAAAGGAATATCAAACGGAGTCCAAACGGAATGAAACCTTCGGGAGCGTTATTTTTGGAACAAACATGATCCAGGAGACTTGGAGTGGACATCAAGAAACAATCGAGGATGCCACAAGGCAGGGGGCGCGCCCACCTCCTGGGCGCGCCCTCCACCCTCGTGGGCCCCTCGTTGCTCCACCGACGTACTTCTTCTTCCTATATATATCCATATACCCCGCAAACATCCAGGAGCACCACGAAACCCTATTTCCACCGTCGCAACCTTCTGTACCCAAGAGATCCCATCTTGGGGCCTTTTCCGGAGCTCCGCCGGAGGGGGCATTGATCACGGAGGGCCTCTACATCAACCACATGGCCCCTCTGATGATGTGTGAGTAGTTTACTTCAGACCTCCGGGTCCATAGCTAGTAGCTAGATGGCTTCTTCTCTCTTGTTGGATCTCAATACAAAGTTCTCCTCGATTCTCTTGGAGATCTATTCGATGTAATCTTCTTTTGCCGTGTGTTTGTCGACATCCGATGAATTGTGGGTTTATGATCAAGTTTATCTATGAACAATATTTGAATCTTCTCTGAATTCTTTTATGTATGATTGGTTTATCTTTGCAAGTCTCTTCGAATTATCAGTTTGGTTTGGCCTACTAGATTGATCTTTGTTGCAATGGGAGAAGTGCTTAGCTTTGGGTTCAATCTTGCGGTGCTCGATCCGAGTGATAGAAAGAGAAATGACACTTATTGTATTGTTGCCATCGAGGATAAAAAGATGGGGTTTACCTCATATTGCATGAGTTTATCCCTCTACATCATGTCATCTTGCTTAAGGCGTTACTCTGTTCTTATGAACTTAATACTCTAGATGCATGCTGGATAGCGGTCGATGTGTGGAGTAATATAAGTAGATGCAGAATCGTTTCTGTCTACTTTTCATGGACGTGATGCCTATATACATGATCATGCCTAGATATTCTCATAATTATTCACTTTTCTATATATTGCTCGATAGTAATTTGTTCACCCACCGTAATACTTATGCTATCTTGAGAGAAGCCACTAGTGAAACCTATGGCCCCCGGGTTTATTCTCTATCATATAAGTTTCCCATCTACTTTTTTTGCAATCTTTACTTTCAATCTATATCATAAAAATACCAAAAATATTTATCTTATTATTATCATCTCTATCAGATCTCACTCTTACAAGTGGCCGTGAAGGGATTGACAACCCCTTTATCGCGTTGGTTGCGAGGTTCTTATTTGTGTGTGTAGGTACGAGGTGACTCACGCGTGGTCTCCTACTGGATTGATGCCTTGGTTCTCAAAAACCAAGGGAAATACTTACGCTGCTTTACTGCATCACCCTTTCCTCTTCAAGGGAAAACCAACGCGGTGCTCAAGAGGTAGCATCGTGCCACCAAGATTGCATCCAAGCTCACTACCAAGGGTCATCTCATGACGAATGTGCTTGGAAGCATACGAAAGGGGGTAAGCACTCGTAGACAATTAGCAAACTATTGTGAACATCACGCGTTTGTTTCTTGTGTTGAACCCCAAAAGGTCTATGAGGCACTCAAGGATCCGTATTGGCTTAATGCCATGCATGAAGAACTCAACAACTTCGAGCACAACAAGGTGTGGAGATTGGTGCCAAGGCCAACAGGGAACCATAATGTCATTGGAACCAAGTGGATATTCAAGAACAAGCAAGATGCTCATGGGATTATTGTTCGTAACAAGGCTCTGTTGGTAGCACAAGGCTACTCCCAAGTCGAGGGTATCGACTACAATGAAACCTTTGCTCCCATTTCTCGCCTTGAATCCATTCATTTATTGATTGCTTATGCTTCTCATCATAACTTTAAGTTGCAACAAATGGATGTGAAGAGTGCTTTTCTTAATGGTCCTATTAATGAGTTGGTGTATGTCAAACAACCCCCGGGGTTCGAGGACCCCTATTTTCTCGATCATGTGTACCAACTCGATAAGGCGCTATATGGCCTTAAACAAGCCCCACGTGCGTGGTATGAGCACCTTACCGAGTTGTTGCAAGATCGTGGGTTTGAAATTGGAAAATCGACCCCACTCTTTTTACCAAGAAGGTCAAAGGGGAGTTGTTTGTATGCCAACTATATGTTTATGATATTATCTTTGGTTCTCCTAACAAAGCTTTCAACGAGGAGTTTTCCGCTCTCATGACCTCAAAGTTCAAGATGTCCATGATGTGAGAGTTGAAGTTATTTCTCGGGTTCGAAATCAAGCAAAGAACAGAAGGAACCTTCATCAACCAAGCCAAATACACTCAAGACATGCTCAAGAGATTCAAACTAAGTGATGTCAAGCCGGCTTCCACACCAATGCCCGTCAAATGCCAACTTGACATAGATCCCAATGGTAAAGCGGTGGATCAAAATGGTAAAGCGGTGGATCAAAAGGTATATCGCTCCATGATTGGCTCCTTGCTTTACCTTTGTGCATCTAGGCCGGATATCATGTTGAGTGTAGGAATTTGTGCATGGTTTCAAGCAACACCTAAGGAAAGCCATTATGTGGCAGTCAAGCGAATATTTCGATATTTGGCTCATACCCAAAACGTTGGCTTATGGTACCCAAGATGAGCAAACTTCAACCTTGTAGGCTATTCGGACTCTGGTTGGGTGGGAGACAAAGTGGATAGGAAGTCAACTTCCGAAGTGTGCCCATTCCTTGGTTGCTGTTTGATGAGTTGGTCTTCTAAGAAGCAAAGTTGTGTGTCTCTCTCATCCACCGAAGCGGAGTATGTGGCTGCCGATAGTTGTTGTGCACAACTTCTATGGATGAGGCAAACTTTAAAGGATTACAGTGTCATTTGTGACAAAGTGCCTCTTTGGTGTGACAATGAAAGTGCCATCAAGATTTCTCTCAACCCGGTGCAACATTTCAAGACGAAGCATATTGAGATTCGGTATCACTTCATCTAGGATCATATTAGGCGAGGGGAGATTGAGCTCAACTATGTAAACACTCATGATAACCTTGCAGATATCTTCACGAAGCCCTTGGATGAAGCAAGATTTCGCGAGTTAAGGCATGAGCTAAATATCATTGATTCGAGCAATGTGGCTTGAACCCTTGCACACCCCACCATACTCATCTTAATGTCTTGTTTAGGTGTAGGCATGGACATAGGGGGAGTGTTGTTCTCTCAATGAACTCCCCCTTCCCCCATTATGCATAAATTGATCAACTCTTTCACATTAGCCATTATTGATGGTACTTGTGCTTCAAAGACGAGATTTGCTCATGGGCCCAAGGATAATTCTTCGCGGTGCCATACCAATTGACTCAAACATAGGTAGCTCCGGCCACCGCCCTCTCTATGGAGAGGTTGTGTCTCATGTTTGGTCCTTGTTGTTTTTTTGCCTTTCTTTTCTTCGAGCCGAGCTTGTGTTTCAGTTGCCTCGTGTGTTGGCTCTCTTGTGTGTCCAGTTGCTTGAAGGTTGCATTGCAACAGTCATTTTCCTCTCTCTTTTTGCGAAACTTGCACTTTCTTGGGGTTACGGTACTACCGTGGCAAGCCAAGGTACTACCACAAGAGGTGGGCTGCTCTGTGCGTACACAGCTGCATCCTAGGCATGGTACTACCGCTTCCATCGCGGCAGTAATTTTTTACTGCCGCGGGAAGAGCGATACTACCGCCTAGCGAGCGGTACTTCCGCCGGGGCGGTACTACCACGAGGACCCGCGGTACTACCGCGCAGTCGCGAGCGGGTGGGTGTTAAGAGTGGGGCAGGGGGAGTTCCAGCTCCCCCATACCCATTCATCTTGTTTCCCCACCCCATCTCTCTCTCCTGCCCAAGAACGGCGTCGAATGACCTTGCCAGATCTCCTTCTCCGGCCGCTCTCATCGCATTCCGTCCGGTGGAATCGTTCCCCACCTCGCCCTCTTGCCATGGACCCCGGTACTTCCCCAAGTCCTTCCCTTTTTGTTCCATTCTTGTGCTTCTAGGTCTTGGGGAGATGCATGTGTAGTTCGTGTGATTTTTGGCAAAATCTTTGCAAGAGGGGATTGTAGGAGATTGCTAGTGCACTAGACATGCTTTTTGGAGTGATACAACAGTATAGTTTGATCAACGGTAGTACCGGTCTAGTGTTGCGGTTGTTTTTAGATCCAGATCCGTTTTTCATGTGGCTATCGAATCCGTGTGCTACTACCGCTCCTCCTGGAGCGGTACTACCGCACCGTCACCCATGAACTGACCTCGGCGCGGTACTAACGCTCCCTGGAGCGGTACTACCGCCCGGAGCGCGGAAGTGAAAAATTACTTCCGCTCCAGGCGCGGTACTACCGTGCCACCCCAGCATAGTACTACCGCGGCTGGAGCAGCTATAATTTTTTTACTTCCGTACGCCTGTCCGGTACTACCGTAGATTTGCAAACTTTGCTGTTTTGTCCTTCCAAGTCCCGTGTTTGCTTGTTTATTTTGGTTTCGGCCCTCGTCTTTGCAATAATCCTTCTTGGTTCTCTCGTCTTTGTGTTGTGTGTCATAGGTGGTGGCTCCGGTTCCAATGTCCGTCGTTCGAATCCCAGCTGTGACACGGGATCGAAGCGCCTTGATGACCCACAAGTATAGGGGATCTATCATAGTCCTTTTGATAAGTAAGAGTGTCAAACCCAACAAGGAGCAGATGGAAATGGCAAGCAGTTTTTAGTAAGGTATTCTCTGCAAGCACCGAAATTATCGATAACAGATAGTTTTGTGATAAGGTAATTCGTAACGGGTAACAAGTAACAAAAGTAAACAAGGTGCAGCAAGGTGTCCCAATCCTTTTTATAGCAAAGGACAAGCCTGGACAAACTCTTATATAAAGGAAAGCGCTCCCGAGGACACATGGGAATTATCGTCAAGCTAGTTTTCATCATGCTCATATGATTCATGTTCGTTACTTTGATAATTTGATATGTGGGTGGACCGGTGCTTGGGTACTACCCTTCCTTGGACAAGCATCCCACTTATGGTTAACCCCCCTCGCAAGCATCCGCAACTACGAAAGAAGAATTAAGGTAAACCTAACCATAGCATGAAATATATGGATCCAAATCAGCCCCTTACGAAGCAACGCCTAAACTAGGGTTTAAGCTTCTGTCACTCTAGCAACCCATCATCTACTTATTACCTCCCAATTCCTTCCCCTAGGCCCAAACAATGGTGAAGTGTCATGTAGTCAACGTTCACATAGCACCACTAGAGGAAAGACAACATACATCTCATCAAAATATCGAACGAATAGCAAATTCACATGACTACTTATAACAAGACTTCTCCCATGTCCTCAGGAACAAACGTAACTACTCACAAATCATATTCATGTTCATAATCAGAGGGGTATTAATGTGCATAAAGGATCTGAACATATAATCTTCCACCGAATAAACCAACTAGCATCAACTACAAGGAGTAATCAACACTACTAGCAACCCACATGTACCAATCTGAGGTTTTGAGACAAAGATCGGATACAAGAGATGAACTAGGGTTTGAGAGGAGATGGTGCTGGTGAAGATGTTGATGGAGATTGACCCCCTCCCGATGAGAGGATCGATGGCGATGACGATGGTGACGATTTCCCCCTCCCTGAGGGATGTTTCCTCGGCAGAACAGCTCCGCCGGAGCCCTAGATTGGTTCCGCCAAGGTTCTGCCTCGAGACGGCGGCGCTTTGTCCCAAAAGCTTCCTTCTGATTTTTTCCAGGGCAAGAGACACCTTATACCAGAAGATGGGCATCGGGGGGCTTCCAAGTGGCCCACGAGGCAGGGGGCGCGCCCTCCACCCTCGTGGACGGTGGGTTGCCCCGCTCTGGTGCTTTCTTCGCCCAATATTTTTTAATATATTCCAAAACTGACTTTCTTGGAGTTTCAAGACTTTTGGAGTTGTGCAGAATAGGTCTCTAATATTGTGGCATCCCGGCTCAGAGAAAACCGGAACGCCCCGTATTCCAGCCCAGAGATCGAGGAGAAGTCTTCTGGAATACGGCACTGCTTAGCATAGAACAAACCAGCTTTCTATTATTACACGAATATGATTACAAGGTCTCCGATATTACAATGACTAACACCGACACGACGACACTACGCCATCCTCAGTTGCTCTATGCAAGTAGCAGAACAACTCGAAGCAGCGGAATAACTCTAGCAGCGAAAAAACTATTGGCAGCGGAACAACGATGACGGTGGTGAACTCCAATCCGGAGGGACTTTGGCTGGAACGCTTATCCTAGCTCGCGAACACAGGAACAACACCAAACAAGAAAGCAATCCAGGCACGACCTGCAAGCTGGCATGACACGCCAGGTCAGTACATTGAATGTACTTGCAAGCTCACAATTAACCAGAAGCATTCAAGACAAACAACAACATGGCAATTACAGGTTAAGCAGGAATTAACATGAGATCCTTATAACAACATGACATCCAAAGTAATACTCTCAAAATAATACCAGATACCATCATGAGAATAATCATAATAGCCACTAAGAATCCAAAGGCAACATGAACCTAATACAGCTAGAACAATATGAGGATGGCATGAACATATGAATCTGACAATACTAGCATGCAACATGATGACACTATGTGCACCAATTATTCTGCTCGGGTTATCTCATAACCATCACGCGCATCACTTACCCACCTCGAACATTACACGATCATCTCAGGATCAAATCAAGCTTGGTATAAACAATACCGTAGTAATCATTAAATGACCACAAGGAGCTTGATCTTTACCCATGATTCTCGCACAACATCACGAATATCCAACAACTCGGTATCCTCGATACCACGGTGATCATTCCGGCGATCACAACCAAAGTAACTCATGATCCTTACGGCGATCATCATCAAAGTAACTTGTGATCCTTACGGCGATCACCACCAAAGTAACTCGTGATCCTTACGGTGATCACCACCAAAATAACTCGTGATCCTTACGGCGATCACCACCAACTTATTTCATCACCGAACCGGGGTTGTCATTAATCAAGTTATTATTAATATTGTTGACTCACGGTGGGACCGACACGAACTGAGCCCTTATCCGCGGGCGCAGCTATCGATAGATTTAATATACACTCTGCAGAGGTAGCACACTGTACCCACACCACGGAACCCATGGCTCGCACTCCCATTCGGGTGGACCAACGACGTTCCGACAAAACCGATCTACTGCCGTGACACTCTCCCGGCCACTCCGATCCACTCCCAACTGGGCTAGTCCTGGGTGGCCCCGTGTCTACCAAAGACACCCCGACCCCCATCGTGGTCAAAACTCCCTCACGGGGACCGGATCCATAAAAATAAAAACAACGGGCACACAAGGTTATGTCTGCCTACCTGATCAGGGTAAGCACGCCCATAACCTTCCCTCGTGGGAGGCACCGGCGAGATGCACGACAATAGATCCAGTTAGGACCTTACCCATACGGTAAGTGTGGTTGCACTGGTCAGTTTTGATCTGGCGGCACCATGACTCAGCGAACAGTTGTTCAAGTTCAATTAAATCCGGTTAAACTTGAATGCATATCTCTCTCGGAGGGGCTGTTTACGTGCAAGGGCAAAAAGGTCATTTTCACAGTATCAAACCAAAGTGAAAATGAAACCGGCAGAACGGGCTCGACGAGACGAAGAAATGGGCTTTGGAATCACCTCATTTGGAGTTGTGGTTAAAAAGATATGAAGGGTTGAAGTTCAGGGACTTTTCTGCAAAAATATCATCACAACAAGTCCCTGAGTGGATAAGGCAGAAGCTCAAAGTTAGAAATACGCTTTTTTTGTTCAAAAAAAAAGAAATACGCTTTTTAAGAAAACGTATTCAGGGCTGAAACAGAGAGGAAATACGCTTTCAGAACAAGAAAACATATTTTGAGCAAAAGGAGATGGAAATATGCTTTCTCAAAACGAACACGTACTACTGGGTTGACGCTTCCACTTGCCACGCGGGCATAGGCGGGGCCAGGCACGTGGGTCACTGACGGGCGGGTCCCACGGGCTGTGGGGCCCGTCACTTATCCAGCTGGACCAGGCGGGTCAACGCCCGAGTGGCTGACTGGTGGGGCCCGCCTTATCCTCTCCCTCTCTCTCCTCTCGCGTGGCTCCTTCTCCTTCCTCCCCGACGCGCACAAAGAGCAGAGGAAGGGCGAGGCAGCAGCGAGGCCAGCGCCGGCCCGGCCAACTCCGGCCACCCCCGACCGGAGTGAAGGCACCGGCGGGCGTGGGGCGGAGCGCTGCTCCTGCCTGGAGCAGCTGTAGCGCCGAAAGAGGACCGAGTCCACGGCGACGGGAGGAGGCCGAGACGGGGCGGCGGCCAACTCCGAGGAGACGCGTCCAGAGAGGCTCCGGCGAGAAACTAAGATGAGGGGAGGGGATCGTCGGAGTGTGGGGAAGGCGATGGTGGTGGCTAGAGGTAGCGCAGGGCTCGGCTTTGGGTCAATTTAGGCCGAAGCCGAGGCGGACATGGCGGCCATGGAGGAGGAATGAGGGGCCCTGGAGCTCGATCGAGTGGACGAGGAGGAAGCTGGGAGTGAGGTGAGGCTGATGAGGTGCTCGGGAGGCCGCGGGGATGGCTATATATAGCCGGGCGAGGGAGGCCGTGGCCGAGTGCCGCCGCTCGAGCTCGGCCAAAGCTCTGGCGAGGCTCAGCGATCACGGGGAAGCGCGGGATCGCGACGAAGGGGGAGCGGACGAGCTACAGAAGGTGCACATGGCAAGAGGGGCCGAGGGCGCAGAGGAGAAACAGCCGAACATCATTAAAGCTTCGGTCGGCCACAGTGCGTCCGTGGGCACGCAGCGACGAGAGCTGACGGAGAGGCTGACGGAGGGAGAGATGGCTCAGGAGGACGGCGACAACGTGGTCTAGCTGCTGGACATGCCCTGCTCGTTGAGACGACGAGCAAAGAAGGGGGCCGAACAAGAAGCCATTCTCGGCGCGGTCATTTCATGCCAAAATGGTGGTCACCGCGTGCACTGGTGCTCACAGTGCCACGAGCTAAGCTAAACGATGTCTGGGGTGGAATTCTTCGGAGGTTGCATCTGAGGTGGTATATTGGTTAAAAGTGACATGGTTAAATGGCAGTTAACCTCTGAAGTTCAGGGACTTTTCTGCAAAAATATCATCACAAACAAGTCCCTGAGTGGATAAGGCAGAAGCGCAAAGTTAGAAATACGCTTTTTAAGAAAACGTATTCTGGGCTGAAACAGAGAGGAAATACGCTTTCAGAACAAGAAAACATATTTCGAGCAAACGGAGATAGAAATACGCTTTCTGAAAACGAACACGTACTACGGGGTTGACGCTTCCACTTGCCACGCGGGCATAGGCGGGGCCAGGCACGTGGGTCGCTGACGGGCGGGTCCCACGGGCTGTGGGGCCCGTCACTTATCCAGCTGGACCAGGCGGGTCAACGCCCGAGTGGCTGACTGGTGGGGCCCGCCTTATCCTCTCCCTCTCTCTCCTCTCGCGTGGCTCCTTCTCCTTCCTCCCCGACGCGCACAAAGAGCAGAGGAAGGGCGAGGCAGCAGCGAGGCCAGCGCCGGCCCGGCCAACTCCGGCCACCCCCTACCGGAGTGAAGGCACCGGCGGGCGTGGGGCGGAGCGCTGCTCCTGCCTGGAGCAGCTGTAGCGCCGGAAGAGGACCGAGTCCACGGCGACGGGAGGAGGCCGAGACGGGGCGGCGGCCAACTCCGAGGAGACGCGTCCAGAGAGGCTCCGGCGAGAAACTAAGATGAGGGGAGGGGGTCGTCGGAGTGTGGGGAAGGCGATGGTGGTGGCTAGAGGTAGCGCAGGGCTCGGCTTTGGGTCAATTTAGGCCGAAGCCGAGGCGGACATGGCGGCCATGGAGGAGGAATGAGGGGCTCTGGAGCTCGAGCGAGTGGACGAGGAGGAAGCTGGGAGTGAGGCGAGGCTGATGAGGTGCTCGGGAGGCCGCGGGGATGGCTATATATAGCCGGGCGAGGGAGGCCGTGGCCGAGTGCCGCCGCTCGAGCTCGGCCAAAGCTCTGGCGAGGCTCAGCGATCACGGGGAGGCGCGGGATCGCGACGAAGGGGGAGCGGACGAGCTACCGAAGGTGCACAGGTCAAGAGGGGCCGAGGGCGCAGAGGAGAAACGGCCGAACGCCATTAAAGCTTCGGTCGGCCATAGTGCGTCCGTGGGCGCGCGGCGACGAGAGCTGACGGAGGGGCTGACGGACGATAAGATGGCTCCAGGAGGACGTCCACAACGTGGGATAGCTGTTGGACATGCCCGTGCTCGCTGAGACGACGAGCAGAGAAGGGGCCTGAGCAAGAAGCCATTCTGGGCGCGGCCAGTGCATGCCAAAACGGTGGTCACCGCGTTCACTCGTGCTCACAGTGCCCTGAGCTAAGACAAACAATGTCTGGGGTGGATTTCTTCCTGGGTAAGTTGCATCTGAGGTGGTAGATTGGTTAAAAGTGACATGGTTAAATGGAAGTTAACCTCTGAAGTTTACTGCAGTAAACTTTGAGAGGCACTGGAAATCCACATGAGAGGGATTGGAAGCAACGGCGTTGTCTGGTAGATTCAGGGTAAGAAGATCTTACATCCTGGTAATTTTGAGAAGAATTGGACTACTAATTAATATAGTTGCTTTACAACTAAGTAATCTGGTCCAGAATGAAGATCACGATGATGCTCTCAAATGGAGGAGCCACTTGCGCTGAACTTTGGCAAGGCAGGCTTATTTGGCCATATGAAGATGCTGCAAAAGGTTTCATACCAATTGGATAAACCAAAATGGTACTTCCTTCATAAACATTTCCACTGACCAGAAAGTTGCAAAAATTCTAGAGGGAAAATTTCTTGATGAAACATGCCCAAAATGGGTGGAGGTAGGTTATATGGATAATAGAAGGCCTATAAAAATTGGAGGATATAATGGAGCAAGATACAATATACTTGCTTCACAAACTGAAATTTTGGACAGAATCAAAGAATTGATGGTGAGCTCACATGGAGGTATGACATGAGCTCTACTTCGATGGAGAGTTACGATTTGGTTATATGAAGGGCCATGCAAAATTGCAAATCATTTGGATATGCCTAGCTTGTACTTCCTTCACAACCACTTCCCTTAGACAGGAACTTTGGAAAATTATAATTAAATAATTACTAGGAAAATGAGGTTGCACTTTGGCATGTGGCAATTATATGGACAGTAAAAGGTGTCCAAGGAGTTTGAGGTCAATTGGGAAAAGATAAATGGCACTTGCTTCACATTCTGCCATTTTGGGAAGAATAATAAATGAATTATTTGAGCATGATGATAAACATGACAAATGAAATATTTTGCCATATTTGAGAAATATGTGACCCAAAAAATTTATGAGAATTATTTGGAAATTTTAGGAGTGATAGAAATATAGGTTGCTTCACAACCTAGGGCAAATTGGGTTGTTTCTTTAATAGAAAAGGAATATTCTCAATAAAAAGAATATTGGGATTTGGGCTAGGATAAAAATTACAGGGTCTAGGGAAGGATTTGGGAATGACAAGCCACTCTGGAAGCAAAGAAGAGGGCATCTTCTTCAGTTTCCAGACCACAAAGCCACAGAAAAAGAAAACTCGAGCAAAAACCTCAGAAAAACAAAAGAAAAAGAAAGGGCCAAAAATCAGGTTGTCACAAATATTTGCTCCTTTTCTAGCCCAGAATTCCAGCTACCGGCATTCTTCCTCTTCATGTAAACCTTGTAAAATAAGAGAGAAAAGGCATAGGTATTTTGACATAATGTGTAATAACAGCCCATAATGCAATAAATATTGATATAAAAGCAGGATGCAAAATGGACGTATCAACTCCCCCAAACTTAGACCTCGCTTGTCCTCAAGCGGAAGCCGATATCGAAAAATATGTCCACATGTTTAGAGGTAGAGGTGTCGATAAAATAAAATACATACATGAGGGCATCATGATCATTCTTAGAATAGCAACACACACACACACACACACACACACACACACATATATATATATATATATATTGTCATATGATTTCTTATGCTAAAGTAACAATCTATTCACAATGTCAAGTATGAATCAAAAACCTCATTGAAAACTAACAAACTATGATCTCAGTCATTGAAGCAATTACAATTTATCATAACATCAGAAAGAGTCAATATAAGAGCTTTTCAGCAAGTCCACATACTCAACTATCATTTAGTCTTTCACAATTAATAACACTCACGCAATACTTATGGGTATGAAGTTTTATTCAGACACAGAGAAAGATAGGGGCTTATAGTTTTGCCTCCCAACTTTTTACCTCAAGGGTAATGTCAACAATAATAGTTATGATAACCTACATCCGAGTGGATACATATATATCCGAATCTCTCCAACATATAGTGCTTGCCAAAGGATAAAGTGTAAAAAGGAAAGATGAAGATCACCATGACTTTTGCACAAGGTATAAGACAAAAATAAAAGATAGGCCCTTCCTATGCAAGTTGATTCTTGTTTGGAAGTTATGCAAGGTGTTGCAATAATATCAAGTTTCCTCTCTATGTGCTTAAAGTTTGGAAGTTATGCTTGTTTTACCTTCCTATGCAAGTTGATTCTTGTTCCCACAAGTTGTTTGCTCACAAAATCCCTATGCATAGGAAGTGGGTTAGACTTAAATGTGCTAGTCATATTATTTATGATGCTCTCTTTATTTTTCAATTCATATCTTTTATGTGAGCATCATTGAAATCATCATGCCTAGCTAGGGGCGTTAAAAGATAGCGCTTGTTGGGAGGCAACCCAATTTTATTTTTGTTCCTTGCTTTTTGCTCCTGTTTAGCAATAAATAATTTATCTAGCCTCTGTTTATATGTGGTTTTATTGTTTTAATTAGTGTTTGTGCCAAGTAGAACCGTTGGGTAGACTTGGGGAAAGTCTTGTTGATCTTGCTGTAAAAAACAGAAACTTTAGCGCTCACGAGAATTGCTGCCATTTTTTAGTGGAGAGTGATATTTAGTTAATTATTTTTGCAGATTATTAATAGATAAATGCCTCACGTCCAGAAATTTATTTGAGAATTTTATGAGTTCCAGAAGTTTGCTTTAGTTACAGATTACTACAGACTGTTCTGTTTTGACAGATTCTGTTTTTCGTGTGTTGTTTGCTTATTTTGATGAATGTATGGCTAGTAAAATATTTTATAAACCATAGAGAAGTTGGAATACAGTAGGTTTAACAAAATATAAATAAATAATGAGTTCATTACAGTACCTTGAAGTGGTGTTTTCTTTTCTTTCGCTAACGGAGCTTACGAGTTTTCTGTTAAGTTTTGTGTTGTGAAGTTTTCAAGTTTTGGGTAAAGATTCGATGGACTATGGAATAAGGAGTGGCAAGAGCCTAAGCTTGGGGATGCCCAAGGCACTCCAAGGTAAAATTCAAGGACAACCAAGAGCCTATGCTTGGGGATGCCCCAGAAGGCATCCCCTCTTTCGTCTTCATTCATCGGTAACTTTACTTGGAGCTATATTTTTATTTACCACATGATATGTGTTTTGCTTGGAGCGTCAATTTATTTTGTTAGGATTTTCTTGCTGTTTGAATAAAATACCAAGATATGAAATTCTTTAATGTTAGAGAGTCTTCATATAGTTGCATAATTGTTTGACTACTCATTGATCTTCACTTATATCTTTCGGAGTAGTTTGTCATTTGCTCTAGTGCTTCACTTATATCCTTTTAGAGCACGATGGTGGTTTTATTTTATAGAAATAGATGAACTCTCATGCTTCACTTATATTATTTTGATAGTCCTAAACAGCATGGTAATTTGCTTTGGTTATGAAACTAGTCCTATTATGATGGGCATCCAAGAGGGATATAATAAAAACTTTCATATAGAGTGCATTGAATAGTAAGAGAAGTTTGATGCTTGATGATTGTTTTGAAATATGGAGGTAATAATATCAAAGTCGTGCTAGTTGAGTAGTTGTGAATTTGAGAAGTGCTTGTTTTGAAGGTTGCAAGTCCCGTAGCATGCACGTATGGTAAACGTTATGTAACAAATCTGAAACATGGGGTGTTCTTTGATTGTCTTCCTTATGAGTGGCGGTCGGGGACGAGCGATGGTATTTTCCTACCAATCTATCCCCCTAGGAGCATGCGCGTAGTGCCGAGGTTTTTGATGACTTGTAGATTTTTGCAATAAGTATGTGAGTTCCTTATGACTAATGTTGAGTCCATGGATTATACGCACTCTCACCCTTCCATCATTGCTAGCCTCTTCGGCACCGTGCATTGCCCTTTCTCACATTGAGAGTTGGTGCAAACTTCGCCGGTGCATCCAAACCCCGTGATATGATACGCACTATCACACATAAACCTCCTTATATCTTCCTCAAAATAGCCACCATACCTACCTATTATGGCATTTCCATATCCATTCCGAGATATATTGCCATGCAACTTTCCACCGTTCTGTTCATCATGACACACATCATCATTTTCATATTGCCTTGCATGATTATGTAGTTGACATCGTATTTGTGGCAAGGCCACCATGCATAATTTATCATACATGTCACTCTTAATTCCTTTCCCATCCCAGTACACCGCCGGAGGCATTCATATAGAGTCATACTTTGTTCTTGTATCAAGTTGTAATCTTTGAGTTGTAAATAAATAGAAGTGTGATTATCATCATTAATAGAGCATTGTCCCAAAGAAAGGCAAAATAAAAAAGGAAAGGCCAAATAAAAATATATATAAAAATAAAAAGGGGCAATGCTACTATCCTTTTACCACACTTGTGCTTCAAAGTAGCACCATGATCTTCATGATAGAGAGTCTCTTATGTTATCACTTTCATATACTAGTGGGAATTTTTCATTATAGAACTTGGCTTGTATATTCCAACAATGGGCTTCCTCAAATGCCCTAGGTCTTCGTGAGCAAGCAAGTTGGATGCACACCCACTTAGTTTCTTTTGTTGAGCTTTCATACATTTATAGCTCTAGTGCATCCGTTGCATGGAAATCCCTACTCCTCGCATTAACATCAATCGATGGGCATCCCCATAGCTCATTGATTAGCCTCGTTGATGTGAGACTTTGTCCTTTTTTGTCTTCTCCACATACCCCCCATCATCATATTCTATTCCACCCATAGTGCTATGTCCATGGCTCGCGCTCATATATTGCGTGAAAGTTTATAGGTTTGAGATTACTAAAGTATGAAACAATTGCTTGGCTTGTCATCGGGGTTGTGCATGATGAGAGCATTCTTGTGTGACGAAAATGGAGCATGACCAAACTATATGATTTTGTAGGGATGAACTTTATTTGGCCATGTTATTTTGAGAAGACATGATTGCTTAGTTAGTATGCTTGAAGTATTATTATTTTTATGTCAATATTAAACTTTTGTCTTGAATCTTATGGATCTGAATATTCTTGCCACAATAAAGAAGAATTACTTAGATAAATATGTTAGGTAGCATTCCACATCAAAAATTCTGTTTTTATCATTTACCTACTCGAGGACGAGCAGGAATTAAGCTTGGGGATGCTGATACTTCTTCAACGTATCTATAATTTTTGATTGTTCTATGCTATTATATTATCAACCTTGGATGTTTTATATGCCTTTATATGCTATTTATATGATTTTTGGGACTAACCTATTAACCTAGAGCCCGGTGCCAGCTTCTGTTTTTTCCTTCTTTTAGAGTATCGCAGAAAAGGAAAATCAAACGGAGTCCAATTGACCTGAAACTTCACGGAACTTATTCTTGGAAGGAAAGCAACCCGGGAGACTTGGAGTCCACGTAAGGGAAGCAACAAGGAAGCCACGAGGCAGGGGGCGCGCCCTACACCCTCGTGGGCCCCTCGTGGCTCCCCTGACGTATTTCTTCCGCCTATATATATACCCATATACCCTAAAACCATCGGGGAGCACAATAGATTGGGAGTTCCACCGCCAGAAGCCTCCGTAGCCATCGAAAACCAATCTAGACCCGTTCCGACACCCTGCCGGAGGGGGCAATCCCTCTCCGATGGCTATCTTCATCATCCCGGTGCTCTCCATGACGAGGAGGGAGTAGTTCTCCCTCAGGGCTGAGGGTATGTACCAGTACCTATGTGTTTGATCTCTCTCTCTCTCTCTCTCGTGTTCTTGAGGTGATACGATCTTGATGTATCGCGAGATTTGCTATTATAGTTGGATCTTATGATGTTTCTTCCCCCCTCTACTCTCTTGTAATGGATCGAGTTTTCCCCTTTTAAGTTATCTTATCGGATTGAGTCTTTAAAGATTTGAGAACACTTGATGTATGTCTTACCGTGCGTATCTGTGGTGACAATGGGATATCATGTGATTCACTTGATGTATGTTTTGGTGATCAACTTGCGGGTTCCGCCCATGAACCTATGCATAGGGGTTGGCACACGTTTTCGTTGTGATTCTCCGGTAGAAAATTTGGGGCACAATTTGAGGTTCTATGTGTTGGTTGAATAGATGAATCTAAGATTGTGTGATGCATATCGTATAATCATACCCACGGATACTTGAGGTGACATTGGAGTATCTAGGTGACATTAGGGTTTTGGTTGATTTGTGTCTTAAGGTGTTATTCTAGTACGAACTCTAGGGTTGTTTGTGACACTTATAGGAATAGCCCAACAGATTGATTGGAAATAATAACTTTGAGGTGGTTTCGTACCCTACCATAATCTCTTCGTTTGTTCTCCGCTATTAGTGACTTTGGAGTGACTCTTTGTTGCATGTTCAGGGATAGTTATATGACCCAATTATGTTATTATTGTTGAGAGGACTTGCACTAGTGAAAGTATGAACCCTAGGCCTTGTTTCAACGCATTGCAATACCGTTTACGCTCACTTTTATCATTAGTTACCTTGCTGTTTTTATATTTTCAGATTACAAATACTCATATCTACTATCCATGTACCACTTGTATCACCATCTCTTCGCCGAACTAGTGCACCTATACAATTTACCATTGTATTGGGTGTGTTGGGGACACAAGAGACTCTTTGTTATTTGGTTGCAGGGTTGTTTGAGAGAGACCATCTTCATCCTAAGCCTCCTACGGATTGATAAACCTTAGGTCATCCACTTGAGGGAAATTTGCTACTGTCCTACAAACCTCTGCACTTGGAGGCCCAACAACGTCTACAAGAAGAAGGTTGTGTAGCATACATCACACCACCTTTCCTTTGGCTCTTTGGAGCAACCACCGTTTATCCGTGTCTCTACAAAATGAAGGACTCCTAAGTGTTGGTTGTACTATGGCATGCGGTAGTACTGCTCATGAGAGCAGTAGTACTGCAGAGCCCTATGGTAGTACCGGCCAGGGACGTGGTAGTACCACATGCCCTTGTGGTAGTCCCGCTCCACGGGCGTGGTAGTACCGTGGCCTCAGGCCGGGCACAACAGCATGATCGGAAGTAGGGGCGGATGTAATTTTTTACATCCGCACCCTACGCGGTAGTACCGCTCCAGGTTTGCGGTAGTACCGCATCAGATTTTTGCACAGATCGTTTCTCAGTGGAAGTAGCCACAAATGTATTTTCATCCGTCCGTGCCTTCCCAGCCCAGACAAACCCTGCCTTGCGGTAGTACCACAAGGGGGAGCGGTAGTACTGCTCTTTGCTTCAATGCATCAGCGCTGGTCTAGCTCCTGCCGCGCATGCGGTAGTACCGCAGTGCCCCGCGGTAGTATCGCAGGCCTTTGCGGTTGTACCACATGTCTTGTGCGCTAGTACCACACATCGCGGGCTGAGTAAGTGGATAACGGTTGGATTTGTCCTATCACTATATAAGGGGAGTCTTCTTCTCCGAGTCGACCACCTCCTCCATCCCTAAGCTCCATTGTTGCTCTAAGCTCCATTTTTGCCCGATCTCTCTCCCAAGCCAATCAAACTTGTTGATTTTCTAGGGATTGGTTGAGAAGGCCCCGATCTACACTTCCACCATGAGAAATTTGATTCCCCCCACTAATCCCTTGTAGATCTTGTTACTCTTGAGTGTTTGAGAAGCCTAGACGGTTGAGGTCACCGCAGAGCCATATCCATTGTGGTGAAGCTTCGTGGTGTCGTTGGGAGCCTCCAATTAAGTTGTGGAGATTGCCCCAACCTTGTTTGTAAAGGTCCGGTCGCCGCCTCCAAGGGCACCAATAGTGCAATCACGACATCTCGCATTGTGTGAGGGCGTGAGGAGAATACGGTGGTCCTAGTGGCTTCTTGGGGAGCATTGTGCATCCACACCGCTCCAACGGAGATGTACTTCCTCTCAAAGGGAAGGAACTTCGGTAACACATCCTCGTCTTCACCGGCTCCACTCTTGGTTTTCTCGTACCTCTACTTATGCAAGCTTGTTTTGTGTTGCATCCCTTGCTTTCTTGTGTGCTTGTTGTTGTTGCATCGTATAGGTTGCTCACCTAGTTTCATATCTAGACAAGCTACTTTGATGCAAAGTTTAAATTGGTAAAGAAAAACTAAAAATTGTTAGTTGCCTATTCACCCCCCTCTAGTCAACTATATCAATCCTTTCAGATGTCAAAGGGGGAGAGAGAGATCACATCAAAGCTTAATCACATCAAAGGGAGAGAGAGACCCTATGGGAAGGAAAGATTTCTTAGTCTTCCTAGATGCTTGGTATTCAAAGAGGAGAGAAGTCAAATGTCTTTAAGAGGGGAAAGACATGTTAGTATGTGTTATGATTGTTTTGCTCTGGTTTTCCTTTCCCTACCTTCTCCTATTATCCCATATAAGATTCATGGGGAGAGAGACATCTAAGGGAAGGAAATCTTCGAATTCGTTGCATATCTTTACTCTTTGGGGACATGTCTATATCAAATAGAGTACCTAGTACTCACTCTCTACATGTCATCCCAATCTTGGTACTCTTGTGGTTTCTCAAATTGCTTTGTCTTGTAGGTGTTCGTGTGTTATCTAACCTTGTTTACTCAGGTTCACCTATACCAAAGCCACCTCAAGACCACAAGGTAAATATATGCATCACATCTACGTGCATGATGACCTCTTGCTACTGTACATATTGTTTGCAAGAAGGAATCATGAACATGGAGGCACATTTCCTATAGCTACATCATTTGCTCTGATGCATATATCCAAGATACATGTAACTCATTGCTTGCTCTGTCGTGATTATGCATTCACATGCTCTTATATTCCATATTCACATGATTGCATACATGTAGGGGGAGCCTATGCATGTTACATGTCTTTCCAAAGCTTTATTTGTTATTCTTCATATCTTTATCTAAAGCTTTGATGTATGTTGTCATCAATTACCAAAAAGGGGGATATTGAAAGCACAAGTGCTCCCTAGGTGATTTTGGTAATTAATGCCAACATATCTCTTCCTAGACTAATAGTTTTATCTAGTATATTTTAGAAAGTTCAAAAAAGGCATGGCATGGACAAGAGGATGTGGAACCCCTTCAAGAAGCTAAGGACAAGGATTGGCAAAAGCTCAAGACTCTTCACTTTTTCATTTTAGTGATCCAAGATCACATTGAGTCCATAGGAAAGCCAATACTATTAAAAGGGGATGAGGTATTGCATAATGGCTTGCTTGCTCAAAGTGCTTAGTGATATGCTCCAAAGCCCTCCTCTTTCTCATATCCACATATGTCCCAAACCAAAAGTCAAACTCAGCCCCACCGGTTTGATCTATCTGGCGCCACCGAGTTCTTTTGACATTGCCATATCCAGAAACCTTAATCAGTTCAGTCCCACCGATGGGATCTCGGTCTCACCGAGATGGGCTTGCAAACTCTCTGTTGCCTATTGCAATTATTTCGGTCTCACCGAGATATGCAATCGGTACCACCGAGTTTGCTTGACAACTCTCTGTTTTGCTTATTACCAAAATCGGTCTCACCGAGTTTGTGTAATCGGTCAAACCGAGATGAGGTTTTACCGTAATCAGTCAAAATCTCTGTGTCTCCAGTTGCGTTTGCACACTCCAATCCCATCCCTTTACTTTCTTGCAACTTGCATGCCTTACTTTCTGCCGCTCATATACTCTTGCCATGCTTGCTTGAAATGTATTGTGAATGTTTAAAATTGTGCTAAAACTCCGTCTTAACTTAAAGAAATTAAAAACTGCTACTTTTCTTTGCTGAGGGTCCAATCACCCCCCTCTAGACACCTCTTCTTGATCCTACAGCCGCAGCTAAGAGCAATTGCGATGATCTTAGGCAAAGTTATCACTTTCAATCTTGGTCAGGAGGATGCCCCAAGGGTGGCATTGCTTGCCTAAGCGGCAAGCGGCGGAGAATTAAGTCGACATCATGTCGTCTTTCAAGCTGGAGTTGGTGTGCTGGAATGTGCGTGGGTTGAACAGCCTGACAGAGAAGAAAGCGCTACATGAATTTGCGGACTTGGCGCACCCAGCTATTTTCTGTATCCAGGAGACTAAACTTGCTTGTATCGATACTTTTACGGTTATGCAATGCCTTGGCCCGTTGTATGATCTGTTTGACTATTTGCCGGCCTCGGAAATGAGGGGTGGGATTCTGTTAGCTTGGAAATAGGCATTGGTTAGCATTACAAACTATGTCAGAGACACACATTTCATCTCAGGGTACGTGTCTCCTATTGACAGTGTGCCTTGGTGGCTCACAACGGTGTATGGGCCACATGAGGATCAGGAGAAGGTGAAGTTCCTTGAGGAACTTGTGGCTAGGAGAGAACTGTGCCCAGGTGCTTGGATAGTCATCGGCGACTTCAACATGATCCTCCAAGCCTCGGATAAAAATAATTCGCTTTTGGATATTAGGATGATGCACAAATTCCGTCAGCTCTTAGATAGCAACGGTCTCAAAGAGTTGTATATGCATGGGCGCGCTTTTACTTGGAGCAATGATAGGGAGGTGCCCACCCTCACCAAGATCTACAAGGCGCTAGTCTCAGTGGATTGGGAGCTGGAGTACTCGTAGTGCCTTCTTCAAGCTGTGTCGACATCGGCTTCAGATCACTGCTCATTGCATCTTGCCCTGAATGAGCACATGCACCCACAGTGATGTTTCAGATTTGAGGTATTCTAGGCTAGGCTTGATGGTTTTGAAGATGCGGTCCGGGAGGCTTGGGTCTGCGATCCTAATGTGCAAGACCACTTCAAACGGCTCGATATTCTGCTCAGGAATACAGCTCGGTACTTGACAGCCTGGGGAAAAAATAAGATCGGTAACGTCAAGCTGCAGATTGCGATCGCGCACTGGGTCATCTTTCAGCCTGATGTGGCGCAGGAAAGGCGCATGTTGTCAGAAGATGACCGATGGTTGCGTAGAATGCTAAAGCTTGTCGCTCTGGGGCTAGCCTCGCTCGAGCGCACGATTGTTAGACAAAGGTCGCAGATCAGATGGCTACAGGAGGGTGACATGAGTACCAAATTGTTTCATCTAGTGGATAATGGAAGAAAGATGAAAATTTTCATCCTGGCCATCATGCATGAGGGGAATCTGATTGTGGATCAGCTAGGCAAGGAGCAATTATTCTTCCAAACCTATAAATATCTACTGGGCACGACAAGAGGGTGCGACAACTCTATTGACTTGGATTTCCTTGAGATCCACCCAATCAACTTGAGCGACCAGGACATCTTATTCACTTAAGATGAGGTGTGGGCCACCATCAAAGAGATGCCCGTGGATCGCACACCGAGGTCGGATGGTTTCATTGGCATATTCTTCTAGAAGGTGTGGAGCATCATTAAAGGAGATATGATGGCCGCAATCCACCATCTGTTTCTAGGTAATGGTCGTAGTTTTGGGTGACTTAATCAAGCTTTGATTATGCTCATACCCAAGAAGGTTGGTGCTTGCCATGTGGGGGACTTCCGGCCCTTTAGCCTGGTTCACAGCATGCCCAAGATCGGCTCTAAACTATTAGTGAACAGATTGCGTCTATGCATGAATGAGTTTGTCCAATCCAACCAGTCGGTGTTAGAAATCTGCACGACAATTTCATGCTAGTCAGGCAGGTGGCACGCTCTCTTCATCGCCGGAGAGCTAAATGTGTCATGCTAAAATTGGATATCCTAAGGGCGTTCAACACGTTATCTTGGTCGTTCTTGTTCAAAGTTTTATGTGCCAAGGGCTTTTCTGACACATGGTTGTCCTGGATAGCGACCCTACTATCAACAGCCTCTTCTCGAGTGGTGGTCAATAGATATGTTGGCTAGAAATGCTTGCACACACAAGGGCTACTACAGGGAGACCCCGTCTCACCACTCTTATTCGTCATCGCCATGGATGTTCTCACGTCTCTCATCACCAGAGCCCAGGAGTGTGGCGTGTTGAGTAGAATGTCGGGCTACACCCCCATGAAGTGGCTCTCTATTTATGCGGACGACGTCATTCTATTCGTTAGGCCCACCATCTCGGATCTAAGGTTCGTCAAGGAAGCTTTGCACATTTTTGGGAATGCTTCAGGACTCCACATCAACTATGCGAAGTTCAGTGGCTATTTTGATCACAGAGGAGGATAGTGACAAGGATCTTGTTCAGGGTGCAATGTCGTGGTGCATGGAGTCCTTTCCCTGCAAGTATTTGGGTCTTCAACTATCCATATGGCAATTGACTCGCTCTCGGAGTGGCAACCGGTAGTGGACAGCATGGTGAACTTTATGCTCGGCTGGCAGAAGTGTCTAATCACAAGAGCAGGATGGTTGGTTCTGGTGCATGACGCTGTTTTGGTGCATCCTACTCATCATCTAATCATAGCGGATGCTCCCAAATGGGCTATCGAGCAATTTAACAAGTGTTGTAGGGCGTTCTTCTAGGAAGGAGAGGAAGTGATCCACAGAGGGAAGTGCTTGGTGGCCTGGAAAAAAGTGTGCAGGCCGAAAGAGCTAGGTGGGCTCGGGCTACTTGATTTTAATCGTCATGGCCTGGCCTTGAGAATGCGCTGGGAGTGGCTAAGGTGCATTGATCCAAGCCAGTCATGGCATGGGCTACTGATGGCCAAGGATCCACAAGTTCAGGCGGATTTTGATAGCCTGGTTCATTGGAAACTAGGAGAGGGGAGTAAGGTGCTGTTCTGGAAAGACGGGTGGATGGGAGGTGCGACGGCCAAGGAGATAGCATCGGAAATCTGGGGCAAGGTTCGCACCCAAAAAATTAACAAAAGAATAGTGCATGATGGACTGCTCAACCACCGGTGGACATCAAATTTCTCAGGAGAGCTCTCCACTGATGAGTTGGTGCAATTTATCAGGCTTTGGGAGATTGCGCTTGCTACACGACTGAATCCAAATGAGCAAGACATGACGGCGTGGCCCTGGAATGCCAAGCAAGTCTACACTTTGGACTCTGCCTACCAGATGCTCTTCAAAGGTGCGATCAAGGTGACCTTTGCGAGGTGGATATGGAAGTGTTGGGCACCTCTCACTTGCAAGATCTTCCTGTGGCTGGCTATTCAGCATAGGATATGGACATCCGATCAGAGGCTACGACATGGGTTTCAAGATGACCCCTTATCATGCTACCTCTTTGGCCAGGAGGAGGACAATGTTGGTCATCTCCTGGTCCAGTGCGTCTATTCGCGTCAAGTGTGGAACATGACCCTCTCCAATACGAGGATCCATCCTACCCTAGCCCTGGTGATAAATGACAATCTGGAGCAATGGTGGGGCAATAACCAAAAACGGATCGTAAGGAGAATCGCAAAGCTTTTGACACTATGGTGATCTTGGTGTGCTGGCACTTATGGAAGCAAAGGAATGATAGGGTTTTTCGCTCGACAGCTAGGCCACTGTCGGTTCCAGAACTTGTAAATAGGATCCTAGATGAGCTACGCACTTGGGCGATAGTAGGACGGCAGTGGACTCTCCATTTTGTGAGGAGTTATCATAGTGTGCGGAGTCGAAGTTTAGTGTGGCCTCAACCATTTTGTGGCTGCTGGCAGCACATAAAACTTTCTTGTACATTGTTTTCTCTCTTCTATAAAACTAAGGTACGTAATTTGCGTACTCTCGAAAAAATTCCGCCCCTGCTTGGACCCCTTCAATATCATCTTCATTGCTTTCATAGAAGCAGTCGGTCTAGCCATTCCATCATGTATGGTTCCCCCATGTGACTTTCTTGCTTGCTACTGGACCAAACTAAAAAGCTAGCGCATTCCTTGACTTCACAATTGTGTCTTCTGCAACTACCTACCCCCCTAGTTCTGCTCTTTGAAACCAGCCTATTCTTTATGCCTTACAATGATATCAATCACCTTTTAACATTAGTGGCCACATGACATGCATCTTGTTCAATCAATTTGATCCATGAGTCCATGTACAACTCATATCTCCTGATGTCGGTGTACTAAAGTAGGGGTACCTTAGTATCCTGAACTTGTGCACGGGCAGTCGCAGCGACCCGCGGCAAGGCTTGCCGGGTGACCGCCAAGACCCTCCGTGGTTCCTTTGGAGCCACTCAAGAACAAAGTATCCAAGAGCAAAACAAGGCCCCGGCAAGAGGAGCTTGCCGGGAAGGAGACAAGGCCCCGGCAAGAGGAGCTTGCCGGGAAGGAGACGAGACCCCGGCAAGAGGAGCTTGCTAGGAAGACCAACCAAAGCATCTCAAGAAGCTCGCTTCGGCACACCGCGCGCCCCGGCAAGGCCCGGAGAGCGACAAGCTCCCGGACGCGACAAGACTACATCCGCGGCAAGGCGCTTGCCGCGGCAAGCTACTACCCCGCAGCCCGCGCTCCAGCTCACCCACCAACGTGTCGCCCTGGGATCATTCCTGGCGCACGTGGCGGGAGGCTGTGCAGCCGGGGGCATGCGGTGGCAAGCAGACGCTGACAAGTAGCCATCGTGGCAAATGGTGGCGTTCCTAGCGGTCCCTCTCTGGGCCGTCAAGGTGACACAGACGGGCATTTAATGCCCTTGTTCCCTGCCGTCAGAGTTAGGTAGGATGCGACATGTAGGCGGTGGAGCCAACTACCACCCCTTTTACATTTTTACCCTCACCTCTGTTGCCATGTGTCGGTGACCCCTTAGACATATAAAAGGAGGCCCATGCGCAACAGAGAAGGGGGGGACGGCCATTCTCACGCTCGGTCTCGCCAGCTGCTTGAGTGTACTGTAGCACTCGCCGCTCCCGAGCAAGAACTCAATACAACCACCAAAGCAGGAGTAGGGTTTTACACATCCGTGCGGCCCGAACCTGGGTAAATCGATCGTCTCGCTCGTGTGTTTCGCCTCGATCTGCTGTTTGTGCATCCACCGCCCCCTGCCGAACCAAAAGGGGCTCGGTCCGCCGATCCCCATAGGTGTGCGAGGGATCAGACACCCCCGACATCTTTGGCGCGCCAGGTAGGGGGTGCGTCGAGGTTGTGCGAACCTGATCCGGCGTTCGCACGAGCCGCATCTTCATCGTCTTCATCAACATGCCGCCGAAGAAGAAGATTTCGGAGGCAGCTGCTCCGTCTGCGCCGAGCCCGCCATCGCCAGAGCGGACGGCCGGTGGAGCAGGCGCCGGCAGAAGAGCGGTCGCTGACGGGGAGACTCGTGGCGCTGCCAGGTCCAAGGACCAGGCTGCGCCGCACGTCGGCGGCGCGGTCGCCTCCCACAACGACCGCGCACACTCCAAGACCTCGGCGTCCGTACATGCACCGCGCCCATCCCAGGAGGCGCAGGACCCATAGCGTCATGGTACCCACGGTACCATACGCCTGCTGGGCCAAGATCAAGCTGGCGGATCCCGGAGTGCTCAGGATCAGCACGCATGCCAACATGCTGGCGCGAGCGCGGCGCGGTCGCTTGGACGGGATGTTGCTCCTTCTAACGCAGTTAGGAGTCCGAGCATATCTCGCTCCTCGCATCGTTCGCTGCCGCCGCCCACCACTCCGGCGGAAGCGTTGGCGCGTGCCCAGCTACTCCTAGATTACCCTCCAGCACCAGAGAAGATCGATGACTGGAGGGCCACTATTCAAAGCCTCATCGGCTTCGCCAATGGTGACAACCCACGGCAGCCGAGCGCATCGCTGCCGCGGCAAGTCAGCCAGGCGCGAGCCAGTGGCGACAAGACCGGCGAGGGTGCAACCACTGTGCACTCTCCGCCCCGAAGGCCAAGATCACCGACTCACCGGATCCACCTCGACAGCTACTCCACCGCGTCGTCAGATCCGCGAGCTCGTCGCGATCAACGCCAAGTTCTTCATGAGAGACAGCAAGAAGACGCTCGAACACGCATCGAGCACCGGAGAGAAGCACAGCGTCAATCAGACCTGCGCGCTAGGCCCTCTGTTGACATGCATGTGCCCGGAGAGCCAGGTAACTTGCCGTACGCAGCAGGTTGCCCTGCGTTCACCCGTGAGCTGCGGCAAGTCCAGTGGCCCAACCAGAAGCATTTCAAGCCAGATGTGCCAGAGAAGTACGACGGCAAGTCGCACCCGTCGGAGTTCCTCAGCATCTACACCATTGCGGTGCAAGCTGCCGGGGGGCGAGACGACAAGGTCCTTGCCAACTACTTCCCGCTCGTGCTCAAGCCCGAAGTCAGATCCTAGCTCATGCACTTGCCGGACAACTCCATATCCTCTTGGGCGGACTTGTGCCATCAGTTTGTCGGCGCCTTTACAGGCGGCCACAAACCACATGGCGAAGAGAGTGACCTCCACCTGCTTGCCCAGAAGGAAGGAGAACCCCTGCGCAAGTATATCCAGAGATTCATCCGCGTGCAGCGCAACATCCCAGACATCCACCCCGCCGCGGTTATCAGCGCGTTCCATCAGAACGTGCGTAATTGCAGGATGCGGGAGGAGATGGCGATGAGCAGGATCAGGGACGTCAGCAAGCTGTACGCCCTGGCCGACAAGTGCGCACGCATTGAAGAAGGGAGGAAACTCCCCGGAGAGGATGTTGGAGCGGGGGGATCAGACAGCGAGGATGCCGCCCCGGCAAGGAAAAAACGGAGGCGCAACAGGAAGAAGAGCGGCAAAGAGGTACTAGTCATTGAGCAGACCGGCGATGACGGCCCCGCCAAGCAAGCCAAAGTTGGCAGCTCCGGCAAGGAGGTTGCCGCGTGCACCAACTGCCAAACTGTGGCGGCCGCCGACAAGCAGGGCAGCTCCGACAACCAGTACTGCAAGATCCACCGCACCAAGGGCCATGATCTCCAGAACTGCAAGAGGGTCGAGCAGCTTGTCCAGCAACAAAAAGCTGAGTAGGAGCGGCGCGACAAGGAGAGAGCCCAAGGAGGCGGTGGAGAAGCCGGCAAGAAGCGCGCTGGCCCGGGAGGAAGCCGCGGCAAGGCCAAGCAGCGGCAAGGAGACAGACCTCCCCGCGGCCGCGACAAGGACGAAGACGAAGACGACGACAAAGACATGGATGATGTTGAGAACAGCGAGCAGGAGTTTCAGAAGGCTACAGAAGTCTTGTGTGTCGACGGTGGCGCTTCTCTGCATACTTCCCACCGCCAACTCAAACAGTGGCTCCGGGAAGTTAATGCGGCAGAGCCACCTGTCGAATCACGCAAGCTTCTGAAGTGGTCCAGCACGCCAATCATCTTTGACATTGAGGACCACCCTGATCACACAACCGCAGTCGGGTGCTTGCCGTTGTTGGTTTCCCCAACAATCCGCAACCTCAAGGTCACCAAGATGCTAGTTGACGGCAGGGCTGGCCTGAATCTGATCTCCTCCGCTGTGCTCCAGAAACTCCAGATCCCAGACAGCGAGCTCGAAGAAACCGGTACATTCCAAGGAATTAACCCGGGAAGGAGCAAGCCGAAGGGAAAAGTCACGCTGCCGGTGACGTTCGGCAGTGAGATGAACTTCAGGACTGAGAGGGTCACCTTCGACGTTGCCAATTTCCCATTGCCCTACAATGGGATACTTGGCCGTCTCGCACTCGCCAAGTTCATGGCGGCCTCTCACTATGCCTACAACATGCTCAAGATGCCAGGCCCGATAAGCGTCATCTCTGTCCCTGGCGACAAGAAGGACGCCCTTATCTGTGCCAACAAGATCTACCAGGAAGCTGCCGCTGTGACAGACCGCGAGACACTTGCCGCCGATGCTCCCGGGGGAAAGAAGACCAAGTCCGGCAAGAGCTCTGATGCCCACTCCGGCAAGCGCGCCTCTTCGGAGTGCTGCGCTGCCGTCGAGGATGCACCATCGAGCTCCACCGGCAAGAAGAAGACCAAGCCCGGCGAGTGCTCTGATGCCTACTCCGGCAAGCGCACCTCTTTGGAGTGCTGCGCTGCTGTCGAGGACGCACCATCGAGCTCCACCAGCAAGAATAAGAAGACAATGGCCGCTCCACTACTTACCAAGAAGGTGTCCGCCAAGGAGGACGGCACTGGTGGTACCTTCACCATCAGTGCCACGCTTGACCCTAAATAGGAAAGCGCACTCGTTACTTTCCTGCGGGCGAATGTCTACGTGTTTGCATGGCAACCGTCTGACATCCCCGGTGTTCCCAGGAAGGTAATTGAGCACCACCTTGCAGTTTGTCCTCATGCGCGGCCCGTCAAGCAGAAAGTCAGGAAGCAGGCGGTGGAGTGCCAAGAATTCATAGCAGAAGAAATCAAGAAATTGGAAGCAGTAGGCCTTGTCAGAGGGGTGCTCCATCCAACGTGGTTGGCCAATCCGGTTGTAGTGCGCAAGGCAAACGGGAAGTGGAGGCTTTGTATTGACTTTACTGATGTTAATAAAGCTTGTCCCAAAGATCCATTTCCCTTGCCGCGCATTGACCAGATTGTTGACTCCACGGCCGGATGTGAGTTGCTTTCATTTCTTGATGCATACTCAGGATACCATCAGATCTTCATGGCGGAAGAGGATGAGGAGAAAACCGCATTCATTACTCCATGTGGCACGTACTGTTTCGTACGGATGCCTTTCGGATTAAAGAATGCTGGTTCAACATTTGCCAGAGTAGTCCATATTGCTTTGAAGCCACAGATACACAGAAATCTAGAAGCTTACATGGATGACATAGTGGTCAAGAGCAAAGACAGGGCAACTCTGGTCCAAGACTTAGAAGAGACTTTTGTAAATCTGCGCAAGGTCAACCTCAAGCTCAACCCCGAGAAGTGTGTGTTTGGAGTCCCTTCCGGCAAGCTTCTCGGGTTCTTTGTGTCTCAGCGGGGAATCGAAGCTAATCCCGACAAGATCAGGGCCATTGAGCAGATCGAAGCACCAAAGCGCGTCAAGGACGTACGGAAGCTTGCCGGCTGCGTAGCTGCTCTCAGCAGGTTTATCTCTCGGTCTGCTGAGCGCGCCCTGCCATTTTTCAAAATTTTGAAAAGGGCAGGTCCAATGAGATGGACTCCGGAAGCGGAGGCTGCGTTGCAAGACTTGAAGAGATACCTGTCCTCCACTCCAACACTTGTCGCACCTAAACCACAAGAGAAGTTGCTGCTGTACATAGCGGCAACCAATCAAGTGGTTAGTGCTGCGCTAGTAGCGGAGAGGGAGGCAGACGACGAGCCAGCGGCCGCGGCAAGCATGACCAGCGACAAGCAGGGGGCTTCCCCGACAAGCTCTGGTCCCGACAAGCAAGGATCTACGCAGATGCAAGAGGAGATACGGAAGAAAATGGTGCAACGCGCAGTTTACTTTGTCAGCTCCCTTTTACAGGGGGCTAGGTCGAGGTACTCTGGTGTGCAAAAGCTGCTTTTCGGCCTTCTCATGGCCTCGAGAAAGCTGCGCCATTACTTCCAAGCACACGAGATCACAGTTGTCACTCGCTTTCCGCTGAAGAGGATATTGCAAAATCCAGAAGCAACAGGCAGGATTGTCGAGTGGGCACTGGAACTTTCAAGCTTTGGTCTCAGGTTTGAGAGTACATCAACAATCCAGAGCAGAGCATTGGCAGAGTTCATAGCAGAGTGGACGCCAACTCCAGACGAAGAAATTCCGGAGACGAGCATCCCCGCCAAGGAAGCAAGCAAAGAGTGGCTCATGTACTTTGACGGTGCCTTCTCGCTGCAAGGCGCCGGTGCTGGTGTACTGCTTGTCGCACCCACCGGAGAGCACCTCAAGTACATAGTCCAGATGCACTTTCCCAAGGAGCAAGCGACAAACAATACTGCAGAGTATGAAGGCTTGCTTGCCGGTCTCAGAATCGCGGCGGAACTTGGGATTAAGAAGCTCATTGTCAGGGGTGACTCGCAGCTTGTCGTCCGCCAAGTGAACAAGGATTACCAGAGTCCGTGGATGGAAGCTTACGTCGATGAAGTGAGGAAGCTGGAAGAGCGCTTTGACGGCCTGCAAATGGAACATGTTCCAAGAGCTGAGAACGACATTGCCGATGGCCTGTCAAAGTGCGCAGCACTTAAGTTACCTGTGGAACCAGGGACCTTTCTGCTCAAGCTGACTCAGCCATCCGTAACACCATCAACTGGACAGAGCAAGAAGAGGAAGTTGATCTCTGGCGACTATCTTCCGGCAGAGCTTTCCGAAGCCACCCCCAAGAAGGTCCCCAAGATCGACGCCAAGAGTGTTGAGGAGCAGTCTACTCCGGCAAACCCCAGGGTTTGTTCCGTTGCAGCAGACACTCCCGACAAGCTCTGCTCCGGCAAGCTTGTCGGGGAACGTCAAGCTCCGGCAGAGTCGCAGGCTCTTGCCATATAAGCAGACGTTCCCGTAGCAGCAGATGTGCCTTTAGTCCTTGTTGTCGAGCCACAGGCTCCAACATGGGCGCAGCAGATTGTCCGTTTCCTTCAGACAGGAGAGCTTCCCGAGGAACCAAAAGAAGCGGAAAGAGTAGCCTGGCAGTCTAGTATGTACCAGTTTGTCGACAACACACTGTGCAGAAGAAGACTCAACGGTGTGAAATTGAAGTGTATTCCTCGGGAAGACGGACAGAAGCTGTTGGCAGAGATACACGGAGGCATATGTGGTCACCACATTGGCGCAAGAGCTCTTGTCGGAAAAGCATTCCGGCAAGGCTTCTTCTGGCCGATAGCCCTCCAGGATGCAACTGCACAAGTAACCAAGTGTGAAGCGTGCCAGTTCCATTCCAAGCAGATACACCAGCCAGCTCAAGCTCACCAGACGATCCCTTTATCCTAGCCATTTTCGGTCTGGGGGCTCGATATCCTCGGCCCCTTCCCTCGAGCTGTCCGGGGCTTTGAGTACTTGTACATTGCAATCGACAAGTTCACAAAGTGGCCGGAAGTGGAACCAGTGAGAAAGGTGACTGTGCAGTCCGCGATCAAATTCTTCAGGTCGATTGTTTGCCATTTCGGGATCCCTAACAGGATAATTACCGACAACGGTACACAATTTACGAGCCGTGCCTTCATGCAATACGTCCAAGATCTTGGCGCCAAGGTCTGCTTCGCTTCTGTTGCTCACCCGAGAAGCAACGGTCAAGCGGAGAGGGCAAATGCTGAAGTGCTGCACGGGCTCAAGACCAGAACTTTTGACAGGCTGCACAAGCGCGGACGCAACTGGATTGAGGAGCTGCCAGTGGTTCTTTGGTCGGTCAGGACGACGCCAAATCGAGCCACTGGACAGACACCCTTCGCTCTAGTCTATGGAGCGGAGGCAGTTACCCCCACGGAACTCGTATACGGGTCACCTCGAGTGCTGGCTTATGACGAGCTTGAGCAAGAGCGGCTGCGGCAAGATGACGCGCTGCTCCTTGAGGAAGATCGTCTCCAGGCTATTGTGCGAGCCGCTCGCTACCAGCAAGCTTTGCGCCGCTATCATAGCCGCAAAGTTAACGCCAGGAGCCTCGAGGAAGGCGACCTTGTTCTTCGGCGCGTTTAGTCCGCCAAGAATTCCAACAAGTTGATGCCGAAGTGGGAAGGCCCTTAGTCACCAGGCCTGGCGCTGTCCGCCTGGAGACCGAAGATGGCGTACCAGTGAGCAACTCCTAGAATATCGAGCTTCTTCGTAAGTTTTACCCGTAAGGCGCGGTTGTCGGACCCTGTCCGGCAACCACCCTTTTGTACAAGTCTTGCTGCTGTTGCATGTAATCCTTTGTACAAAGCCAGGCATAGACCCTGAGCACAAGATAATGAAGCGCTGGTGCCCAGAGTTACATCATGCATGCTAGGTCGAGTCGAGTCCTCGGTTAGGGTTGATAGTGCCTAACAGCAGCTAACCCCTAACTTAGAGGTCGAGTGTGCGTCCCTTTGTCGTTCTTTCGTTTCTTTTGGTTCGCGGGGCTTGCATATCCTTGCCGGACCGCATGAGGACGAAAAGGAGAAGAAGGACGTGCCGGCATCTGGTCCCCGGCAAGCCAGTGTTGCCGGGGGCTGCAAGTACTAAGGTTCACCCCACGGCAAGCCAGAGTTGCCGGGGGCTGCAATCTCAGATAAGCTTTTCATCCCTCTTCATGCATTCTCTTTTGGACTGGGAATACGAAGCCTCGTTTCTTCCCGAAAGCCACCGTGTTCCCTTAGCTCTGGTCCCTGGGGCCCCAGGGCCAAGTTTTGGTCGCAGTCGCGGCAGGAAAGGGATGAAATGAGGGGCCGCACCCGCCTCATCCCTGCCTCCACCAAAAGCGTGAGAAAGGTCGAGCGACGCGGGAAGACGGCAGGGCCGGTTGCCGGGGAAGGGATGTCTATCTGAAAGATACCAAGGATCTGCTCCTTGGCGTGGGTTCTACCCGCGAGACGAATGACCTAGCAAACATCCCCTTTTCATTAAAACATTCCACGCAGGTACAGTCCATAGAGAATGAAAAACATGAAAGAGAGGATTACAAGTTTTAAATGTAACTAAGGCCCGAAGGCTTACAAATTAAAAAGATAAGATGCCCGTAATCCTTTTCCTGTCCCTCTCTTCAGGAGGTAGGTCAAGGAGGCGAGAAGGGCAAAAGGAGCGCCTAGGCGAACTACGGGTGCCAGAAGACACCAAGAGAACATCCCAGGGGCCGTCAAGGCTGGACGGTGATGGCAGCGCCGGAAGCAGGGCTCGAAGACGAGGCGGCAGGACGTCAGCACGCTATCGAGGGCACCACGCCCTCGTACTCCGGCTTGACGGCCTTGCCGCCAGCCCTCTTCCTCTTCCGCAGCCTTCCTACGCCAGCCGCCCAAGGAGACGCCCCCAGGGAGTTCAAGGAGCCGGCGACACGGATGATGGGGTCATCGGTGCCACACGGAGCGGCGCCCGACACCTAGTCGGACCCGCCATCCTGCCGCCCATTCCCCTCGTCGTCGCTGTCGCTCCCCTCCTCGTCACTCTCTCTCGAGGAGGAGCCTTCGCTGTCGGAGGAGCTTTCCATGCAGCACGGGGCCCGGACGCCGAAGCACCCGAAGACCTTGACGAAGACGAGATCGCCCTCCACCAACTTAAAGTGGAGGGTGAGCCCCGGCGTCAAGCTGTGGATGCGGGCGAACGTCTTCCACCCTCAGCCGAGATACATCACGCCGGGGGCTGGGAATTCAGCGCGGACCCGCGTGCCGCTGATCCCGCAACCCCTCATCTGCAGCCTCAGCGTCTCGGGCGGGTCCAACTCCACCACTTCCGCAAACGGATCCGGGATTCGGAGGCGACGGCGAGGCGCCCGGCGCAGCCTGACGAAGAACTCGCAAGGGTCGTCCCCGGCATGGGCCACCGCGGGAAGAGGAGCCGCCGGCGGAGGCGAAGCCGACGCGCCGCCTCGTCCACCTCTTCCCCGAGCGCCACGGCCTCGTCCACAACCTCGTCCACGACCTTGCCCCCTCCCTCTTCCCCTTACGGCTGGCTCCGCCACCACGGGTGCGGGAGAGGGAGGGATGCGATGCCTGGCGGCAACCCTTGCCGCCACTGATGAAGGACCAGGGTTCCCTCTCTCCATGGCGAATGGGAGGAGGGGGAGCAGAAGCTGAAGGAAGGAGGAGATGGGAGGATGCGAGCTCACGTCCTCCCCTCCCGCTCTTTATAAAGGAGCGAGGTGGGGGCTCGGCCGCCCCGCTCAGCGAATCAAGACGTGGGGAGGCAGGGAGCTGGGGCCGACCCGCTGCCTCGACCCAAGACGGCCCCGATTCCCGCCTCCGCCGTCCGCGACCCCAAGTGCATGGGAGCTGCGTGGCAGGCGTGCAGAACCGAGGCGACGAATGGGGCGGCCTCTCCCCACCCCGTGATCGTGGGGAGTGGGCACCTTGAAAACCGCCCACGATCTCTCCCACGATGCCGCGTTTGACGCGTGCCGTTTGGGGAGAGCGCGGCGGATGCGGAGTGAGTTATGGCGTACCCTAGGCCGCGCGTGCTCGTGCACTGTTTTGGGCCTGGCCCAATAGCGCTCGGCACCGTGTATGGCCCAGGCCCGGGGGCTCCTGTCGGTGTACTAAAGTAGGGGTACCTTAGTATCTCGAACTTGTGCATGGGCAGTCGCAGCGACCCACGGCAAGGCTTGCCGGGTGACCGCCAAGACCCTCCGTGGTTCCTTTGGAGCCACTCAAGAACAAAGTATCCAAGAGCAAAACATGGCCCCGGCAAGAGGAGCTTGCCGGGAAGGAGACAAGGCCCCGGCAAGAGGAGCTTGCCGGGAAGGAGACGAGACCCCGGCAAGAGGAGCTTGCCGGGAAGACCAACCAAAGCATCTCAATAAGCTCGCTTCGGCGCACCGCGCGCCCCGGTGAGCGACAAGCTCCCGGACGCGACAAGACTACATCCGCGGCAAGGCGCTTGCCGCGGCAAGCTACTACCCCGCAGCCCGCGCTCCAGCTCACCCACCAATGTGTCGCCCTGGGATCATTCCTGGCGCACGTGGCGGGAGGCTGTGCAGCCGGGGGCATGCGGTGGCAAGCAGACGCTGACAAGTAGCCATCGTGGCAAACGGTGGCGTTCCTAGCGGTCCCTCTCTGGGCCGTCAAGGTGACACAAACAGGCATTTAATGCCCTTGTCCCCTGCCGTCAGAGTTAGGTAGGATGCGACATGTAGGCGGTGGAGCCAACTACCACCCCTTTTACATTTTTACCCTCACCTCTGTTGCCACATGTCGGTGACCCCTTAGACATATAAAAGGAGGCCCATGCGCAACAGAGGAGGGGGGGACGGCCATTCTCACGCTCGGTCTCACCAGCTGCTTGAGTGTACTGTAGCACTCGCCGCTCCCGAGCAAGAACTCAATACAACCACCAAAGCAGGAGTAGGGTTTTACGCATCCGTGTGGCCCGAACCTGGGTAAATCGATCGTCTCGCTCGTGTGTTTCGCCTCGATCTGCTCTTTGTGCATCCACCGTCCCCTGCCGAACCAAAAGGGGCTCGGTCCGCTGATCCCCATAGGTGTGCGAGGGATCAGACACCCCCGACACCTGAACTTTGTTTTTTGTATTGTTTTATTTACTTTCACTACAAAAAAAGACACATCCGTGACATTTTGGGCTGAACAATTTTTTTTTCTTTCATACAGATGACACTTCTATGACGATAATTGTGACAAAACCCGGTATCATCATAGATGTGGTGGGCTCCTACTTCTATGACAAAAAATCATGATAGAAAATGGGCTTTTCGTCCTGGGCGGGCCGGAGACGCAGCTGCATGACATTCTTTGGGCCATCCATGACGAAAAAAACCGTGGTAGAAGCGAGGGCGAGGAAAATTTCGGGGAGTTCCCCGTTACGGTGGGAGGTCGGGGCCGAGCGATGCGCGTTTCTCTCGTACACGTATGCGCGTGTGTGCGAGGCGTCGGCTCTAACTGAACCCGAGCGAGGCGTTGGGGTCTAACTGAACCCAAGCGATTGCACTGTAGGCTACGCGTTACTGAACCCAAGTGATCGATCGATGGCTGTTAACTGAACCTGATCGAGTGATTCCTTCGCTACTGCTGCTAACTGAAGTCGATCAATGCTACCTCTAGGATGAACAGTGAGTGTTACGGGGGGGTTGGATGAACAGTGAGTGGTGGCGTTGCCTTTGGATGAACAGGACCCCATGGTGTGGTGGAGGGCTGGATGAACAGTAGACGGTGGAGGGGTGCCCCTGGAGGGGTGGTTGAATAGGACCCCATGGTGTGGAGGGTTGGATGAACAGTAGACGGTGGAGGGGTGCTCGTGGAGGGGTGGTTGAACAGGACCTCATGGTGTGGAGGGCTGGATGAACAGTAGACGGTGGAGGGGTGGTTGAACAGTAGCCGGTGGAGTAGCGCGCGGTGGAGGCTGGATGAATAGGAGCCCGTGGAGGCTGGAGGAGGTCGACGGTAGCCCGTGGAGGCTAGAGGAGGTCGACCGTGGAGATGAACAGTATCCAGTGGAGTCCTGTTTTGTAGTATGCCACACCCCTCCCGATGAACAGGACCCCCGTTTTGACCGTAGTGCTCCAACACAAGTCTGTTTCGTCCGTTTTGCGGTACGCCACACCCCTCCCGATCAACATGACCCCTGTTTCGACCGTAGGAGGTCCGTTTCGTCCGTTTTGCGGTACACCAGACCCCTCCCGATGAACAGGATCCTGTTTCGAATGTGTCCGGTCGAACACAAGGCCGTTTCCTCCGTTCCGCGGTACGCCAGGCCTCGTTTCCATCGCCTTTTCCGTCCAAGCCCTCCCGATGAACATGACCACGCATTCCGTTCCGACCCAGCCGGTTGGCTCCCACGTGTTCCGTTGCCTCCCGATGAACACGACACATTCTGTTGCCTCCCCATGAACACGATGCATTCCGTTGCCTCCCCATGAACACGACGACGACGCTGTTTCTCGGTTCCGACCCAGCCATGTCAACGAGCCCTGGTCGTACGTATGCGCGAGTAGGCATTCGAGACCCCGCCCGTATGTACACATATGTGGCCATATTTTCTTTCTTGCACCCTGGCGTTGTACGTACGTGTACATGCTATGTGCGCGCCTCTACTACGACACGTGCGCGCCTCTACATCCACCAATATACATGTACGTACACGTTCGCGACCAGAATGAAAACGCTACGTACGCTTCGACCAGGTGGGTCCCGACTGTTAGGCACTTCCTTGCGTGCGAGGATGTAGCTGGTGGGCCCCAGTAGTCAGGGGGGCAAATCGTTTTTTTGCCCGGATGCACTTCCTTGCGTGCGAAGGTGTAGCTGGTGGATCCCAGCAGTCAGGGGGGAAACGTTTTTTTCGCGAAATACGGTGCCCCGTCCGGTGGGTCCCCGCTGTCAGGTGGAGGAATAATTATTTTCCACGTAATAAGGAGGCACTTCCTTGCTGCGGCCATGGACCCAGCTGTCAGCCTCTCCATGTACAGTCCACGTCCGACAGAAGCCATTCCTTGACCACGTTGACCACGCCGCGCCAAAAGCACCAGGGCGGTGGACGACGGTGAGGCCTAGGAAGGGGACGACACGGAGCCGGGGAAGACGCGTGTCACGACCGGTTTTCCAGACATAAATTTCCAGAAAATGGCCGTTGTGCTCACCAGCCCCAGGACTACTGTTAGCTGATGAGGCACCAACTTGTTACAGAAATTCCAAGCAAAAGTACTAAATGAGTAGTACAAGACCATTGTGGCCTATGAGTACATCAAATGGTTTTCTAGTGGTTGATGGCGGAAGCGGTTTGTGAGTCAACAGTGTCTATGGGACTCCATTTCCCACGGGAACAGCTGACCAGGTTAACTCCTATCTTCGCGAGGCTGCTATCACCGTTGCTTAGTTTCCGGGGCTGTCATCGCAACGCTCCTCTCCATGCAGAAATCTGGCCAAGACAATAGCCAGGGACAAGCCAGTGAGTACTTTGAATGTACTCGCAAACATCATGAACACTGGGACAAGGTTGAGGATTTAAATCTGCGAGGCTCTGGAGATAACCCATCACACGTTGGGTTAAACGCTCTTGAGCGATGATGTACTGGACAAGGTTGGCCAGGACTGGGTCTCTCTCAATTCATCCACCAGGAAAAGATGTCACTCCTCCGGGTTCTGCACGGCTCGGAAAGTAATAGTATCCTCGTTCACTGGCATAAGGCACTGCGAATCGAAGGCGAGCAAGCGCTTCGTATGCAGCAGCTTCCACGGCCATCTGTGGGGTTGGCATAGATTTCCCCACGAAGGAGACCTCTGTGGGGTCTTGGTTTGAGTTTACGGGAGGGATGTGCACTGCTGCCCAATATCTTGAGGTGGAAGAGGTGATCCTTGATTTGAACAGCTCGTACTGGGGTGGCTGGGTAGCGCCCATGGTACTGCAGGTAAAATCCCACAATATCTTGACAAAACTACCCGGGGTTGCATCTGGGGTTCTCAGGTAAATGCTGGGGCTCGGCATGGCAAGAAATGGTTGTGAGGATGGTGCACAAGATGAGGGGTGCTTGGCAAGGTCACGCGGTGGCCTTTTATAGCACTGGAGCTGGGTCATTTTTACCGTGGTGAATGGTAAAGAAAATTTTCAGCTCTGTTCCAAGGGTCGAGGTCAAGCCACAGATTCACACATTTCACTATAGTGATGTGTTACTGTGGGGGTTGACGGGGTGATTTTTGGTAACTGTGTCCGGGATAGAAATCTTATACTGCATACTAGCGTATCCAGACAAGGATACTATTTAAAACAGAGGCACGACAACAGGCGGCGTTTAAAAACAAGGCCACATGATTACAAAGCAAGGGTACACTGGGACTCGATACGACTCGGGTAACTTAGTCTACCTTGTTTATATCCAAGCGGGCGTGCCTTGTGGATGTCGAGGCTTCTCTTCGGGTCTCGTCATCTGAATTAACTGGAGTGGTCTGAGGGGCTGTAGGCTCGGGGTAGCGATGATGACCATCTCGGGGATTGTTGGCGACAACCCCGTTGGAGTGTGCTTCCAATATGCGGCGAAGTACTTCTGGGGTTATCGCGGCACCTTGGCCGATGGCTGGGGCAGATCTCTGGGGCTCGATCGGGTGTCCAAACAGCACGACTGGGTTGATGTTGGGCTCGTTCTCTCCTCTCGCCGGGGTTCGACGAACCAGCTCTCCACGAGCTGCGATTAGATCAATCGTGAATTGATCGCATAGTTCCTCTAGTGCACTTACATAGCGCACTAGGTGCAACAATGCAGGGTCCGACTCGTGATCTCCGTTGACAACTTGGGGTGGTCTACCATACCCTTCACGTCTGGGGTAGTAGTGGAACGAGCGACAGTTAACTCTGGGCGACAAGTGCCGGAGATGAACTATAGCTTCTCGAGCAGCTAGTTGGATGGCTTGTGGCTCAAAGGAAGTTGTCCTTCCGGTGAACCTGTAGGGGCGCTCGGGCTCTAGTCCCCTACCATAAATGTGCACAGTGGCCCAGAATTGACGGCTCTCGCCGCTCATGGGTCCTTGGTACACAACATATTCTGGGGGCTCTTCTAACGCATAGGCACGACGGGTGAGGTTTGCGAGTATGGTCAGAAAGCCTCCAAGGTTGGTTGCTGTGGTCTCATTGTGCACGACGGGTCCAGGCATTGTGGCTCGGTTTGGGGTAGCAGCTGTGCTGTGCTGGGTTGGGGCTAGCGTGCCCTTTTTATAGGAAAAGGGGACGGAGTCTTCCTTCACACGCTTGTGAGAAAGACTATTCAGGATTCGGTCACTAGTGCATGAGTGACAGGTTGGGTTGATAGGTTGGGCACCGACTGCCCAAAAGGTGTCGGGTCTCGGTGTGGCTATCTTGCTAGGGAAGCTTGACTGGGTTTGGTCAAAGTCTGGTGGGCTGGTTTACTTAGGTTTATTGACCTGGCTAAGATAGGATTAGCCAATGGTCAGCCTGGCTCTGATACCAAGTCTGTCACGACCGGTTTTCCGGACATAAATTTCCAGAAAATGGCCGTTGTGCTCACCAGCCCTAGGATTACTGTTAGCTGATGAGGCACCAACTTGTTACAGAAATTCCAAGCAAAAGTACTAAATGAGTAGTACAAGACCATTGTGGCCTATGAGTACATCAAATGGTTTTCTAGTGGTTGATGGCGGAAGCGGTTTGTGAGTCAACAGTGTCTATGGGACTCCATTTCCCACGGGAACAGCTGACCAGGTTAACTGCTATCTTCGCGAGGCTGCTATCACCGTTGCTTAGTTTCCGGGGCTGTCATCGCAACGCTCCTCTCCATGCAGAAATCTGGCCAAGACAATAGCCAGGGACAAGCCAGTGAGTACTTTGAATGTACTCGCAAACATCATGAACACTGGGATAATATAACTGATATCTATGCACTGAAATATTCTATGATCACATCGTCAGTCACAAATAAAATATCTTTTATGCATGCAAGCGGTTATTTATATGCAACATGAATAAGCAATAAGGGAGTGGAAATAAAATGCCGCGGTCGGGCGTCTGTGCGACACCACATAAAGGGCTTTAAAAGAAATGCCACAGTCGGACGTCTGAGCGACATCACATAAAGGGCTTAAAAAGAAATGCCACAGTCGGACGTCTGAGCGACATCACAGAAAGGGCTTTAAAAGAAATGCCACAGTCGGACGTCTGAGCGACATCACGGAAAGGGCTTTAAAAGAAATGCCACAGTCGGACGTCTGAGCGACATCACAGAAAGGGCTTTTAAAAGAAATGCCACAGTCGGACGTCTGAGCGACATCACAGAAAGGGCTTTAAAAGAAATGCCACAGTCGGACGTCTAAGCGACATCACAGAAAGGGCTTTAAAAGAAATGCCACAGTCGGACGTCTGAGCGACATCACAGAAAGGGCTTAAAAAGAAATGCCACAGTCGGACGTCTGAGCGACATCACAGAAAGGGCTTTTATTCACAAGTAAATCAATACTCATAATAAATATTCAATTCATGATAATAAAGGAGTTAGTCCATCCACAGGAATAAACATTTAACCGGGCTTAGAAATAAATAATCACCATGAATATCCAAGGGGTAGAACCATCCCAGGGATACTTGATAATACAAATAATACAACAGGTTAGTCCATCACAAAATAATAATCATGGTCCTCACAAGTCACCGGTCAGTATCCAAGTTTGGTTTAACAATTTCACCTCCGAAGACCGACACTAAGACCAACACTTGACCCATCCCAGACTGTAATCCTTAACCATGGACACGGCTATTCGAATAGATTTAATCTCTACAGAGGGTGTAATCTTTACCCACGAGTAACGGATTCCTTTAGTCCATCGGGACTAATTCCGTCTACGGCCTTTTAGTTGAAAACACGCCTAACTTGCACACACCAGCTTAACTCATCGGTGTCTGGAATCACCCACGACACTTGTTAAGGAAAACTCTAAGTGGGGAGGCTACAACCTCGCGTAGCATGGGATCAAATTTATATCGCGCGCTCTAAGGGGTGGCCTCCCCTCTCGGTCCCAACCGGAAACACCCATGCCCCCGGACCAGGTGGCCTGCCTACCGGCTACAACCGATATCTTCCACCATGGCCTCTCTGTATGGTGTGTGCTGGAAAGGGGTTGACGACTTACTGAACCGTACCCTACCTGCGGCAGGGACGAGTGGTAGTACGAGACAAGTATGGGGGTTACTGGAACAAGACTCGATCTGCGGTCGACTCAGGAGGTTTATAAGTTCCCTGCATGACATGTATATCAAATATATTACAACCGACGAAATCACCACTCAATATACCTTACCATGCCATACCGGACATAACCGTCCCGACGGGGACCGGTGACAAGCTCACGCCTACCCAAGGCCGAGGCTTTCCCGGATTCCTTTCCGGCATGCATGCAAGGCACATGAGGATGATTACCATCACAAAAATATTCATTTCCAACAGCAAGGAAATCACTGATATGCTTCCATGCATATGATCATATCACATAAAATAACAAGTCCTCCGAAATAAGGTGGTGTTATAAACGTGTCAAATAACACACCAAAAACATTATACCAGGGTTCAGAATGCTTGCCTTTAAGTTGTGGAGGGGTGAGGTGCTCTCCAAAACTTTTGAAAGTTTCTTCTCTCTCTCCAAAATCCTATTTTAAAATATATTTGAATCAACACACGTTTCAAAAACAGTACAAAAAGTTGTTTGGAAAATTTTTCAAAAAAATCTTAAAATAAACTAGACCAAATTTGAGGAAGGTAGGAAAAAGAATCAACTCATTTGGAGTTATATTTAAAAAGTTATAGCCAGTCAAAGATTTGGTCAAAATCTGTTATTTAAAGTAAAACAGAAAAGAAAACGTTTCAGAGGGTAATACGCTTTCGAAGCGGGGAAAATGTACTGGAGGTTTTGCGCTTTCACTTAGCCTAAATGGACCGGCACTGGGTCACTGACGGTGGACCCGCCTGGCCCACTGGTCAGGTTTGACCAGTCGCCCGCGTCTTCTCCCTCCTCTGCCCGAGCGGGGCGGGGCTCCGGCGAGGCTCACCGGCGAATGACGGCACCGTTCGGGGAAAGGAGGCCATCGGCGTGCTCAGGGGATCAAGACGGTCACTCCGGTGGTCGATATGGTCTCGGGGATGGACGGAGCTGCCGGCGGCGAGCTTCGCGGCGGAGGAGGCTTCGGGGCAAAGTGAAAATTCTTCCGCAGTGAGCCCCGATCGAAATCGAGTAGTGGAAAAGATTCACAGGCGGGAGAGAAGGCTCCTGGTGAAGAGAACGGAGAGGGGGAGGTACTGGAGGTGCCGGATTGGCCGGGGCGATGGCGGCGGCAGGAGTTGCCGGAGATGAGGAAGGAGGCCTCCCCGGGTCGAATGCGAGCTAGGGGAGCGCCAATGGGGTGGCATGAGGTCGCCTGCGTGCTCGGGGAAGCTCGGGGACCTCCTTTTATAGCTCGTCGAGGTCGGTTCCGCGGCGGCGGATGAGGATGCCGGCGAACCGCCTCTCTGTAGCGGCAGGACGACGTGGTGGAGACGAGCGCTAGGGGACAAGCTTGCGGATGAGCACGCACTGCTCCAGGAGGCAGGTGGCGAGCGGGGGAGGCTCGGCGGCGCTGAACGGAGCAGGGGCTGTCGGCGGCCGTGGCGGCTAGCTCCTGGCCTGTCGGGCGTGGCGAGGGGCGGCTTGGCGTGTAGCGGTGAGGAGGGACGTGCGTGGCGTGGTGCTGCCGAGTGGGCCAAAGCCAGGGGGCCAGCGTGTCGGCTCTGGCGCGGCATGTGCAAAACGCGTGCCAAATGCACGCTCTGCTCGCGCTCTGGGCACGCACGGGATGTGCTCGACACAATGCCAGAGCACGCTAGAGGTCGCGGTTGAGGCTGGGAAGAAACAAGGCTAGGTTAGGATTAGATAGAGGGGAAATGGGCATGGTGGTTAGGTCAGGTGGCCAAGTTTACAATGCAAACTTGAATCCATGCCAAATCTGGCCATGCACACAAGGTGTTTGATAAAATGCCACAGGCACCTAGGCTTTTCTTGGAGTTGCCAAACTCTCCAGATCAGGGTCTCCTTAGATGAATGAGAAGGTGGTGAGGTTATTTGGCCAAAAGCAGAAACTTGTTAGTGCAAGTTTTGCAAAACTTCAATTCTGGACAGAAGATAAATGGCATTATTTCATGAACCAAAAATGAACCAATGGGTGCATGCTCCTGGATTTAGGGGTTTGGTAGGGTGGTCTACAAGCAGGAAAAGGAATCATGGGTAAAGGAGCAACTTAAGATGTAGTTGCTGTACAAATCCTCAAGTTGGACCAGAATAAAAATGAGGTTGATTCACTCAAATTTTTCAAAGAACAGCACTAGGTTTCTGCAAAATGTTGAATCATAAGATACTACTAACATCCCAAAATTTTGGTGGAGGCTAGAGGGAATTATTTAAAAGAGTTGTAGTGCAAAATTACCCACTCGACCAGAGAAGAAAAAAGGGGTGTAGAGCTCAAAATATTTCATTAAATAAGGATGTTTTTGCACAAAAGTTATTTAATAACATCACATGACTTCTCCAAATTTTGGTTGAAAATTTAAGTGAATTTATCAAATGGTTGTAGTTCAAATATGGCCATTTAACCTTGAAAATCCATTTTCAAGAAAGTGAAGATCAAGCAACTTAATTATTTAATTAGTTATATTAAATAAGGAAAAGTTTTTCTTGAGAGATTAAATAAGTCCAACAACATATTTGAAAGAGTTTCACTTAGGGAAAACTCATCACCAATAGGGGAGGAAATGATTTAAAAATCAAAAAGGAGCTCAGAAATCCAAAGTTTTAAATTCCTGGCAAAATTTTAATTCATTAAAACAAGGTCAAAATTTTGGGGTGTTACAACGTGGCAGTGGATGCCCACGCATAGAGGAGTACGAGGGTTCACTGGTTCGCTGCGGCGTGAGGCTGCCGTCGCCGCAGAATAACAGGGGGTGTGGGTGAGTAGAGGGATGGCCTGGCCAGCAGTGGGAGTAGTAGGGGTGGTGAGGCCTCCGCCGCATCGCAGCCGGCCACGGGAGGCAGGAGCACGAGGCACGACCGGCGCTGGTTTGGGCGGCTGGAGCAAGAAGACCAGAGGTTGAAGAAGCACTACGGCCGTTGGATGGACATCGTACGGTCACTGGAGCTAGAATCATGCATATTGACTAAGTTGACAAAGCCCTCCATCCCCGTCAACTTAGTAGGCCCACAAGTCAGCTTGCCACTTGATACGTCTCCAACATATCTATAATTTTTGATTGCTCCATGCTATATTATCTACTGTTTTGGACTATATTGGGCTTTATTTTCCACTTTTATATTATTTTTAGGACTAACCTATTAACCGGAGGCCCAGCCCAGAATTGTTGTTGTTTGCCTATTTCAGTGTTTCGAAGAAACGAAATATCAAACGGAGTCCAACCGGAATAAAATCTTCGGGAACGTGATTTTCTCACCGAACGTGATCCAGGAGACTTGGACCCTGCTCCAAGGAACAAAAGAGGCGGTCACGAGGGTGGGGGTGCGCCCCCCCTAGGGCGCGCCCCCCGCCTCGTGGGCCCCTCGGTGCTCCTCCTGCGTACTTCTTCCTCCTATATATACACGCGTACCCCCAAACGATCAGAAAAGGAGCCAAAAACCTAATTCCACTGCCGCAACTTTCTGTATCCACGAGATCCCATCTTGGGGCCTGTTTCGGAGCTCCGCCGGAAGAGGGCCGTCATCATGGAGGGCTTCTACATCATCATAGCCTCTCCGATGAAGTGTGAGTAGTTTACCTCAGACCTTTGGGTCCATAGTTAGTAGCTAGATGGCTTCTTCTCTCTCTTTGAATCTCAATACAAAGTTCTCCCCCTCTCTTGCGGAGATCTATTCGATGTAATCTTGTTTTTGCAGTGTGTTTGTTCAGACCGATGAATTGTGGGTTTATGATCAAGTCTATCTATGAATAATATTTGAATCTTCTCTGAATTCTTTTATGTATGATTGGTTATCTTTGCAAGTCTCTTCGAATTATCCGTTTGGTTTGCCAACTAGATTGGTAGTTCTTGCCATGGGAGAAGTGCTTAGCTTTGGGTTCGATCTTGCGGTGTCCTTTCCCAGTGACAGAAGGGGTAGCAAGGCACGTATTGCATCGTTGCCATCGAGGATAACAAGATGGGGTTTATTTCATATTGCATGAATTTATCTCTCTACATCATGTCATCTTGCTTAAAGTGTTACTCTGTTTTAACTTAATACTCTAGATGCATGCTGGATAGCGGTCGATGAGTGGAGTAATAGTAGTAGATGTAGAATCGTTTCGGTCTACTTGTCACGGACGTGATGCCTATATACATGATCATGCCTAGATATTCTCATAACTATGCTCAATTCCGTCAATTGCTCAACGGTAATTTGTTCACCCACCGTAGAATACTTATGCTCTTGAGAGAAGCCACTAGTGAAACCTATGGCCCTGGGGTCTATTCTCATCATATCAATCTCCATCACTTTAATCTTGCTTTGCTTTTTTACTTTGCTTTTACTTTTTACTTTGCATCTTTATACCAAAAATACCAAAAATATTATATCTATTAGATCTCACTCTCGTAAGTGACCGTGAAGGGATTGACAACCCCTAATCGCGTTGGTTGCGAGTAGCTATCGCTTTGTGCAGGTACGAGGGACTTGAGCATGGCCTCCTACTGGATTGATACCTTGGTTCTCAAAAACTGAGGGAAATACTTACGCTACTCTGCTGCATCATCCCTTCCTCTTCGGGGAAAACCAACGCAAGCTCAAGACGTAGCAAGAAGGATTTCTGGCGCCGTTGTTGGGGAGTCTACGCAAAAAGTCAACATACCAAGTACCCATCACAATCCCTATCTCTCGCATTACATTATTTGCCATTTGCCTCTCGTTTTCCTCTCCCCCACTTCACCCTTACTGTTTTATTCGCCCTCTCTCTCTATCCTCCCTCTCTATTTGCCTCTTTTTGCCCGTTTGTTCTTGTTTGCTCGTGTGCTAGTTTGTTTGCATGTCGCCATGGCTAGTATCATATCTTCTCCGTTGTCTCCCGAGAGTGAAGTTCTAAATTTTAAACAAAGGGAGGGAGAAAATCTAAAAGATGCTTGGTATAGAATTTGCAATGCTCAAAATAGATGTACCAGGAAGAAATCTACCTTAGTTCTTCTCCGCAATTTTTATGTAGGTGTTAATCCTTGGTACAGATATATCCTCGATACCATTACCGGGGGGAACTTCTTGGGTAGCCATACTTTTGATTCCTATAATGCTATGCTAAATTTATATGGCTCACCACCTCTTTTGGTTAATGGAACCATGTTAACTTTGGAGCATGTTATGCAAAGACTTGAAATTATTGAAAATAAAGTTTCTACTATTGAATTAATTGAAAATCTAGATAAAAAGATCCACAATCAAATTACTCAATATGGATCTAAGGTAGGAATGACTCTCAAAAATATTAAGGAAAAGGAACCCATAGTTAATGAGAAGATAAACTTAGATTCTACTAGAATTGATAAACTTGAGGGTATCATTACAAACTTGGGAACCGCTTTTTCTTCCGTAAAGAATACTCCAAGTCCCCCTACTAAAATTTCCAAGCTTATGTATGTTCCTAAAAATAAGGGTGAATCATCTAGTAAGGAAACTGCGGATCTTAAATCTATAAGTATTCATCCCAATCTTTTTGCTATCATTAAGGAACCAATTCCTACAAATGAATTTTTTGATCTTGTGCCTAAAAGTTTGATAATCCCTAGAAAGAAAGAAACTCCTAAGGGAAATAGATGCCTCATCGAAGAATTGCCAACGAAAGATGGCAATACCTAGATCTATCCTTGCTTTTATGCCTAGCTAGGGGCGTTAAACGATAGCGCTTGTTGGGAGGCAACCCAATTTTATTTTTATTCCTTGCTTTTTGCTCCTGATTAGTAATAAATAAATTATTTATCCTCTGTTTTGGTTGTGTTTTTTGTGTGTTTAATTAGTCTTTGTGCCAAGTAGAACCGTTGGGAAGACTTGGGGAAAGTCTTGTTGAACTTGCTGTAAAAAACAGAAACTTTAGCGCTCACAAGAACTGCTGTCATTTTTATTTGGAGAGTGATATTTAGTTAATTATTTTTGCAGATGATTAATAGATAAATTCCTCCGTCCAGAAATTTATTTTAGAATTTTTGGGGTTCAAGATCTTGCTCTAGGTACAGATTACTACAGACTGTTCTGTTTTGAACAGATTCTGTTTTGTGTGTGTTGTTTGCTTATTTTGATGAATCTATGGCTAGTAAAATAGTTTATAATCCATAGAGAAGTTGGAATACAGTAGGTTTAACACCAATATAAATAAAGAATGAGTTCATTACAGTACCTTGAAGTGGTCTTTTGTTTTCTTTCGCTAACGGAGCTCACGAGTTTTCTATTTTGAGTTTTGTGTTGTGAAGTTTTCAAGTTTTGGGTGAATTCCTTTGATGGATCATGGAACAAGGAGTGGAAAGAGCCTAAGATTGGGGATGCCCATGGCACCCCCAAGATAATCCAAGGACACCAAAAAGTCAAAGCTTGGGGATGCCCCGGAAGGCATCCCCTCTTTCGTCCACTTCCATCGGTAATTTACTTGGAGCTATATTTTTATTCACCAACATGATATGTGTTTTGCTTGGAGCGTCTTGTATTATCTGTGTCTTTGTGTCTTAGTATGCCACAATCATCCTTCCCATACACACCTTTTGAGAGAGCCATACATGAATTAAAATTTGATAGAATACTCTATGTGCTTCACTTATATCCTTTGAGCTAAGTAGCTTTGCTCTATGTGCTTCACTTATATCTTTTGAGTGTTATAATTTTGCTCTATGTGCTTCACTTAGATCTTTTAGAGCACGGTGGTGGATTTGTTTTAAAGAAAATATTAATCTCTCATGATTCACTTAAATTATTTTGAGTCTCTTAATAGCATGGTAATTTGCGTAATAATAATATGCTTGGTATTCAAGATTTGTGAAACTTTCTTTTGAGTGTGTTGAATACTAAGAAAAGATTGAAGCTTGATAATTGTTTTGAGATATGGAGGTGATAATATTAAAGTCATGCTAGTTGAGTAGTTGTGAATTTAAAGAATACTTGCGTTAAAGTTTGTGATTCCCGTAGCATGCACGTATGGTGAACCATTATGTGATGAAGTCGGAGCATGATTTATTTATTGATTGTCTTCCTTATGAGTGGCGGTCGGGGACAAGCGATGGTCTTTTCCTACCAATCTATCCCCCTAGGAGCATGCGCGTAATACTTTGCTTTGTTAACTTCTAGATTTTTGCAATAAGTATATGAGTTCTTTATGACTAATGTTGAGTCCATTGATCATACGCACTCTCACCCTTCCACCTTTGCTAGCCTCTCTAATATCGCACACCTTTCGCCGGTATCATACACCTACCATATACCTTCCTCAAAACAGCCACCATACCTACCTATTATGGCATTTCCATAGCCATTCCGAGGTATATTGCCATGCAACTTTCCACCATCTAGTTCATCATGACACACTCCATCATTGTCATATTGCATATCCCGGTACACCGCCGGATGCATTCATATAGAGTCATATTTTGTTCTAAGTATCAACTTGTAATTGTTGAGTTGTAAGAAAAATAAAAGTGTGATGATCATCATTATTAGAGCATTGTCGCAAGTGAGGAAAGAATGATGGAGACTATGATTCCCCCATAAGTCGGGATGAGACTCCGGACGAAAAATAAAAAAAATAAAAGAGGCCATAAAAAAAGAGAAAAGGCCCAAAAAATGAGAGAAAAAGAGAGAAGGGACAATGTTACTATCCTTTTACCACACTTGTGCTTCAAAGTAGCACCATGATTTTCATAGTAGAGAGTCTCTGATGTTATCACTTTCATATACTAGTGGGAATTTTACATTATAGAACTTGGCTTGTATATTGCAATGATGGGCTTCCTCAAATTGCCGTAGGTCTTCGTGAGCAAGCAAGTTGGATACACACCCACTTAGTTTCTTTTTGAGCTTTCATATACTTATAGCTCTAGTGCATCCGTTGCATGGCAATCCCTACTCACTCACATTGATATCTATTGATGGGCATCTCCATAGCCTATTGATACGCCTAGTTGATGTGAGACTATCTTCTCCTTTTTGTCTTCTCCACAACCACCATTCTATTCCACCTATAGTGCTATATCCATGGCTCACGCTCATGTATTGTGTGAAAATTGAAAAAGTTAGAGTATGAAACAATTGCCTGGCTTGTCATCGGGGTTCTGCATGATTTAAATACTTTGTGTGGTGAAGATAGAGCGTAGCCAGACTATATGATTTTGTAGGGATAACTTTCTTTGGCCATGTTATTTTGAGAAGACATAATTGCTTTGTTAGTATGCTTGAAGTATTATTATTTTTATGTCAATATAAACTTTTGTCTTGAATCTTTCGAATCTGAATATTCATACCACAATTAAGAAGATTTGCATTGAAATTATGCCAAGTAGCACTCCGCATCAAAAATTCTCTTTTTATCATTTACCTACTCGAGGACGAGCATGAATTAAGCTTGGGGATGCCTGATACGTCTCCAATGTATCTATAATTTTTGATTGCTCCATGCTATATTATCTACTGTTTTGGACTATATTGGGCTTTATTTTCCACTTTTATATTATTTTTTGGACTAACCTATTAACCGGAGGCCCAGCCCAGAATTGTTTTTTTTGCCTATTTCAGTGTTTTGAAGAAACGGAATATCAAACGGGGTCCAAACGGAATAAAATCTTCAGGAACGTGATTTTCTCACCGAACGTGATCCAGGAGACTTGGACCCTGCTCCAAGAAAAAAAGAGGTGGTCACGAGGGTGGGGGGCGCCCCCCCTAGGGCGCGCCCCCTGCCTCGTGGGCCCCTCGGTGCTCCTCGGGCGTACTTCTTCCTCCTATATATACACACATACCCCCAAACGATCAGAAAAGGAGCCAAAAACTTAATTCCACCGCCGCAACTTTCTGTATCCACGAGATCCCATCTTGGGGCCTGTTCCGGAGCTCCGCCGGAAGAGGGCCGTCATCACGGAAGGCTTCTACATCATCATAGCCTCTCTGATGAAGTGTGAGTAGTTTACCTCAGACCTTCGGGTCCATAGTCAGTAGCTAGATGGCTTCTTCTCTCTCTTTGAATCTCAATACAAAGTTCTCCCCCTCTCTTATGGAGATCTATCCGATGTAATCTTCTTTTTGCGGTGTGTTTGTTGACACCGATGAATTGTGGGTTTATGATCAAGTCTATCTATGAATAATATTTGAATCTTCTCTGAATTCTTTTATGTATGATTGGTTATGTTTGCAAGTCTCTTCGAATTATCCGTTTGGTTTGGCCAACTAGATTGGTAGTTCTTGCCATGGGAGAAGTGCTTAGCTTTGGGTTCGATCTTGCGGTGTCCTTTCCCAGTGACAGAAGGGGCAGCAAGGCACGTATTGCATCATTGCCATCGAGGATAACAAGATGGGGTTTATTCATATTGCATGAATTTATCTCTCTACATCATGTCATCTTGCTTTCAGCGTTACTCTGTTTTAACTTAATACTCTAGATGCATGCTGGATAGCGGTCGATGAGTGGAGTAATAGTAGTAGATGCAGAATCGTTTCGGTCTACTTGTCACGGACGTGATGCCTATATACATGATCATGCCTAGATATTCTCATAACTACGCTCAATTTTGTCAATTGCTCAACAGTAATTTGTTCACCCACCGTAGAATACTTATGCTCTTGAGAGAAGCCACTAGTGACACCTATGGCCCCCGGGTCTATTCTCATCATATCAATCTCCATCACTTTAATCTTGCTTTGCTTTTTTACTTTGCTTTTACTTTTTACTTTGCATCTTTATACCAAAAATATTATATCTATCAGATCTCACTCTCGTAAGTGACCGTGAAGGGATTGACAACCCCTAATCGTGTTGGTTGCGAGTAGCTATCGCTTTGTGTAGGTACGAGGGACTTGAGCGTGGCCTCCTACTGGATTGATACCTTGGTTCTCAAAAACTGAGGGAATACTTACGCTACTTTGCTGCATCATCCCTTCCTCTTCGGGGAAAACCAATGCAAGCTCAAGACGTAGCACCACTATACTGGTTCCCAGCTAACAGGGGAGTATTCATTTTTTTGTGCGTAATAAGGAGGCACTTCCTTGCATGCGAAGATATAGCTGGTGGGTCTGAGCTGTCAGTGGCGATAACGTTTTTTCCGCGAAATACAGAGGCCCTTTCGGTGGGTCCTTGATGTCAGGTGGAGGAATCATTATTTTACGCGTAATAAGGAGGCATTTCCTTGCGTGCGGCTGTGGACCCAGCTGTCGGCCTCTCCACGTACAGTCCACTTCAGATGCATGTCGGTCGTTGACCACGTTGACCAGGCCACGCCGAGAGCACCAGGGCGGTGGACGACGGCGAGGCCTAGGAAGGGAACGACATGGAGGCAAGGAAGAATCGACAGTTGTTTCCCACGCGGAGGGGAGTACGACTGTACGAGGGTTTACTGGTTCGTCTGCCGTCGCCGGAGAATAACAGCAGGTGTGGGTGAGTAGAGGGATGGCTAGGCCAACGATGGGAGTACGGTGGGGCGGTGCTGCCTACGCGGCAGCACAGCCGGCCGTGGGGAGGAAGGAGCAGGCAATCCGCTGGCGCTTGTTTGAGCGGCTGGAGCAGGAAGAGCAGAGATTGAAGAAGCATGATGGCTGTTGGATGGACATCCAACAATCAGTGCTTGTGCATCAACCCTTTTTTAGGAAAGCCTCAAATCTTTGGAAAACAGCATACAACCCATCTGCCATTATTTGTAATAATTATAGCCCATTTGCTAATTCTTAAGGTTTTTTTGGAGCCCATATTCCTTTTGTTAGCATTACAACCCATATTGTGGCCACGGTTAAAAAATTATACGAAATTTTGCATATTTCGGTGCGGTCCGAACTGTTTTTAATCCCGAAATTTCGACTCACATTCAAATTGATTTTAAAAATAAATGTATATCAATATAAAATCCAACAAGGTCTCCACGCATAAAAATTAATGTAATTTAAAATCTTGAAATGAAAAAAAAAGATATTTGAAACTAATTACCGGTTTGATGTGTTTTAAAAATGTACAACCCATTTCTCATTACTGATGGGCCATTTTCTCGGCCAGCCAAATGAAAGCTCTCCTCGTCCTGAAAGATTTGCAGCCCAACAGGCCTGACAAAGCGACTTGGCAAATCACAAAAAACTGGGTTGTGGCCGTGGACCCAACTGTCAGCCTCTCCACGTATAGTACTCTTCCGTTGGAAGTCGTTCCTTGACCACGTTGACCACACCACACAGAGAGCACCACGGCGGTGGACGACGGCGAGGCCTAGGAAGGGGACGCCGCGGAGCCGGGGAAGACGAGGCAGTGGAAGCCCACGCGGAGAGGAGTACGATGGTTCACTGGTTCGGCTGCGGTGTGAGGCTGTCGTCCCCGCAGGGTCTGGCCAGCGGTGGGAATAGTAGGGGTGGTGAGGCCTCTGCGGCAGCACAGCCGGCCATGGGAGGCAGGAGCATGTGGCACGACCGGCGCTGCTTTGGGCGGCTGGAGCAAGAAGACCAGAGGTTGAAGAAGCACTACGACCGTTGGATGGACATCATACGGTCACTGGAGCTAGAATCGTTCATATTGACTAAGTTGACAAAGCCCTTCGTCCCTGTCAACTTAGTAGGCCCACAAGTCAGCCTCCCACCAAGGTGGTCCCAGCTAGCCGGGGGAGTATTCATTTTTTGTGCGTAATAAGGAGGCACTTCCGGTGGGTCCGAGCTGACAGCGGGGGGAACGTTTTTTCGCAAAATATGGTGGCCCGTCCGATGGGTCCCAACAGTCAGGGGGAAATGATTTTTTCGCAAAATACTTGTGGCCCGTCCGGTGGGTCCCCGCTGTCAGGTGGAGGAATAATTATTTTCCGCATAATAAGGAGGCACTTCCTTGCGGCTGTTGTGGACCCAGCTGTCAGCCTCTCCACGTACAGTACTCTTCCGATGGAAGTCGGTCGTTGACCACATTGACCACACCGCGCCGAGAGCACCACAGTGGTGGACGACGGCGAGGCCTAGGAAGGGGACGATGCAGAGCCGGGCAAGACGTGGCAGTGGATGCCCACGCGGAGAGGAGTACGAGCGTTCACTGGTTTGGCTGCGGTGTGAGGCTGCCGTCGCCGCAGAATAACAGGGAGTGTGGGTGAGTGGTGGGATGGCCTGGCCAGTGGTGGGAGTAGTATGGGGGCGGTGAGTCCTCCGCGGTAGCACAGCCGGCCACGGGAGGCAGGAGCAGGTGGCACGACCGGCGCTACTTTGGGCGGCTGGAGCAAGAAGACCAGAGGTTGAAGAAGCACTATGGCCGTTGTATGGACATCATACGGTCACTGGAGTATTGACTAAGTTGACAAAGCCCTCCGTCCCCGTCAACTTAGTAGACCCACAAGTCAGCCCAACAATATGGTGGGTCCAGCTAGCAGGGGGTATTCATTTTTTGGGCGTAATAAGGAGGCACTTCCTTGCGTGCGGGTGGGTCTGACCTGTCAGCGGGGGGAATGTTTTTTTCGTGAAGTACAGAGGCCCTTCCTGTGGGTCCTAGCTGTCAGGTGGAGGAATCATTATTTTGCGCGTAATAAGGAGGCATTTCCTTGCGTGCGGCCGTGGACCCAGCTGTCAGCCTCTCCACGTACAGTCCACTTCCGATGGATGTCGTTCACTGACCACATTGACCAGGCCGCACCGAGAGCACCAGGGCGGTGGACGACGGCAAAGCCTGGGAAGGGAACGACACGGAGCCAGGGAATACTCGGCAGTTGTTTCCCACACGGAGGAGTACGAGGGTTTACTGGTTCGTCTGTCATCGTCGGAGAATAACAACATTTGTGGGTGAGTAGAGGGATGGCTAGGCCAGCGATGGGAGTACGCTGGGGCCGTGAGGCCTGCGCGGCAGCATAGCCGGCCGCGGGAGGAGGGAGCAGGCAGTCCCGCCGGCGCTTGGTTGAGCGGCTGGAGCATGAAGAGCAGAGATTGAAGAAGCACGACGGCCATTGGATGGACATCCAACAGTCACTGCTCTCATGTGTTGACTAAGTTGACAGGGCGTTGCGTGTGTGTCAACCTTTTTTTTATGAAATCATATGCGTCAACCTGTAGTAGGCGCACAAGTCAGCCTCAAATATGTGGAAAACAGCATAAACCCATCTGCCATTATTTCTAATAATGTACAACCCATTTGCTAATTCCTAAGAATTTTTTTGGAGCACATCTTCTTTTTGTTAGCATTACACCCCATATTGTGGCCATGGTTAAAAGGTATACGAAATTTTGCATATTTTGGTGCGGTCAGCTGTTTTAATCCAGAAATATCGATTCACATTCAAACTATTTTGAAAAATAATTTATATAAATATAAAATCCAAATAATTGTCCACGCATAAAAATCAATGGAATTTAAGATCTTGTAATGAAAAAAAATGAAACTAATTCCCTGTTTGATGTGTTATAAAAATATACAGCCCATTTCTGGGCAACCGAATGAAACTCTCCTCGTCTTGAAAGATTTGCAGCCCAGTAGGGCCGATAAAGCAAGTAGGCCTTGTTTGGGTATTTCTTTAAAAAAATAGAACTGGGCTAGCCATTTTCAGCAAGAAAAAAACACAACTGGGCTCATGATGTGGTAAACATAAATAAAACCCTGGCTAGACGGGCCACAGCCCCCGCACAGCCCTGTTGTTATCCTGATCCGTCGCTAAAACTAGTATAAATAACAACTGCTTGTTCCTCAAAGAAAATTGTGCGACTTGCTGGGTCCCTGGTGTCAGCCGCTCGTAGTGTAATTCTCTTGTTTATTGACTATGTTGACAATGGCGTGAGCCCCAAATGTCCAACCATTAGGAGGAACCATATTTTTGGGCTTGTACTATAGAGGCACTTGCTTGCGTACTGCCATGACGCTGGTGGGTCCCTACTGTCATCCTCTCCACATACAGTCATCTCCTTGTTCCTCTCGGTTGTTGATGACGTTGACAACGCAAGAGGGCGGCGCACCGCGCACGGCGAGCAAACCAAGGCCGCAAGGCTGAGGACGACGGCGATGCCTCGGACGGAACGAACGGGAGCCGTTGAAGATGCGCCGGTCCAGTCGCAGGCGGAGGGGAGTACGAGGGTTGACTGGTTCGGGCACAGGTGCGTGTTGGGGCTGACGTCGCCGGAGAATAACAGGACATGTGGGGGAATAGAGGGAGGGACTGGCCAAAATTGGAGGGTACGTACGATAGGGCGGCGGAGGCGCAGCCAGCCATGGGAGGCAGGAGCAGGCGGAGCCGATGGGGTGGTTTGGTTTGGGCAGCTGGAGGAAGAAGAAGACAACAGATAGAAGATACACGACAGATGTTGGATGTCAATCCAATGGCTGGTAGGCAAAATCGTTTGTTGACTGGCTAGTAAGTCGACACCACCTTGGATAGGCTATTTCCTTGCGGGTCCCAAATGTCAGAATCCAAATCTATCACGGTCATGCAGCCTTTCCTGTGAAAATTTACATCCCATTTGATGTGCTAGTTCGAAATAAGTTTGTGGGTGCTGGTGGGGGCTAATCACTTGGCTTCTGTAATGCACAGTGAGCTCAAGCAGCCGACAAGAGTGATGTTATTTCCCTTGGTTGGGATTTGTTACAATATTTCACTCTAAATTAAACGAATGGCAAGCCATTTGCCTTGTTTCAAAGAAAATATGACAGTCACATCCGAGTTTAAAAGGGCAGGAACATCTAACTCCAGCTTACAAACTATACAAAAGCACGAGGGTTAATTATTCATCAGGTTTACAAAAAAACCAGATTGAAAAGGGCAACAACAACTAACTCCAGCATTGTTTTCGGTAGTCACAGTCAAATGGATCGGTCAGGTCCATAGAATGAACATCCTGGGTCGTAAAATTTACTGGATTATGACCACAATATGTTGTAAATAGAAGCCCGGCATGTTCAGAAGCTCTTTTGCCCACCTGAAATTCCTTTTTTTGCTCTTCGACATACCCAGCCGTCAATTCAGTAAATATATGGGCTTTTGAATTGATTTTTACTATTTAGTAGTGTGGATGGGCTGTTTTGTCTTGGGCCCAGAGAAACAATTACTACTAGTACAGTGGAGACACTCTACAGCTACCAAGAAAAACAATTACTACTAGTACAGTGGAGACACTCTACCGCTTCTGGCTCCTCCTAGGTCATTGAAATGTCTCCCTCTACTGAATGTCGTTATACTTTTGTTCACCGACATGCGGGCCATGCAACATGCGGGCCCAAATGCCATCCACCAAATTAGAAGGCAGTATGTAGGCGGAGAGTCACCCCGGTCGTAGCGTGGCAGTAACGAGCCATCGTATCACAAAACCCCACCTCCCCGCAATCTAAGTTTGACAGACGAAGCAACCATCATTTCACTCTTCGCTGAATCCCCTTCTCCCTCACCGTCTTCAAGAAAGGAAACACTCGCATCTGCTACTGTTCTTCTCTCCGAATGAAGGGAAGGTAAGCGGATCCGTGATGTTGGTATATTTTCGTTCAGACAAAAAAAGAACTTTTGCGAAGTAGTAACCGATCCTCACTCTCGTTTTTGTTTCATTGTCATTGCGATTGTGTTTTCCTTTCAGTGGTCTCCTAGTATTCGTCAGTTTCATGATGGACCAAGGAGAACTAGGCAAAGATCTGTCGATATTGGAGCAGACGCGGGAGGCTGATCCCCATGAAACAGAGAGCTCCAAGAAGATGGAGGCAACCACCGAGCCGACCCTAGATACGCTCACGGCCACTACTGAGATGGTCAACGCCCCGTTTGAGGTTACATCCCCCATGGCACTGCAGGAGCAGTTTTCCCCCTTCGAGGATGTGTGTCCCCCCCCCCCCCCTGCTGAGCTGCCCAAGGTGATTTCCTTCTTTGCCGATCTCAATTGTGGTTTTTCATCTCAGTATGTGGTGATTTTTTTAGAAAAGGAAGTATGTGGTGATTAATAATGCAAAATTTTATTAGCTTCGATGCCATGCTATACATAGTGGTTTAAATAACTTGTGTTTCTTATACTGAAAAGTAATTCAGAATGTGTTTCTGTTTCAATTAGAGCCCTGATGCAGACAAGGATTGTGTGGTTGTACATGTCACTCGCTATGAGGCAGATGACCTGAATATACGCACTAGGAAAACAGAGTTCTTCGACTGTTGGATCCTGGAAGACATTTGTGGTTATACCAATGAAGAGTTGTATTCCAGCCTCACTGTTGTCACGCATGTTGTCCAGGGTGTACTGAAGCACAAGAAGTTCAAAGCCACTCCTTCGTTTGTGAGGCATACTGTTCTTGTCAAGCTTATGCAGGAGGGTGACGTGGCATGCCTCCACAAACAAGTTTATCAGTGGCAAGGCCACAAGGTTGTCTTCATGAAGGTTCACAGGATTGAGCTGCTGCGGGACGTCCTCGATAATGTTCATGGCAAGGTCCGTCTTGTGTCCAGCCCAAATTAGATGGATGCATGAAATAGTTGCCCCAGCTAGTGTTTAATAGTAGTTTGGACTGTGTCTAATTATCCGAACCTTGCATGTTATCGACCCCTCTGGGGCTAGTACTCTGTTTGAATCCGTCTATGGGAACTGCTGCTACTTTTGTGTGCCCGTGAATCATGTGAGAACCATCGTAATTGTTGCCAAAACAGACGCGTCCTCACTAGTTTTTTCATGAATATGGCATGGTAAGACATAAGTTGTCATGGTTTATCATACGAGTAGTGTGTGTTTTGATGAAACAGAGCACTCATTCGAGAACTATGCGCCGACGTATACATAAGTACTTGTAAACACTGTTGGTGCTACCCCACTTGTAAGCAGTTGTGCAAAACACGGCACATTGGCTCAGCTCGCTTCAACACTAGGCTATCGACCAGCTAACAATCAACAATCTGCTGTCTGACATATAAGCAACTATGTATCTTGTTACAGTGGTTCATGTTGTTAATTGAGGCCACAATGTAATAAATTCCAAACGTTCACATGCTAGTCCAGCGCTCATGTGGAACACTCACATTAAACTCGTCTTCATAAAAAACTTGAAAAACATAAGTTAAGAAATTTTATACATCTCAATTATTCATAGAACATAACAAACATATACTAGTTCACAACAAAAGACAAAGTTGTGAGAAGGTTTACAAATCAGGAAAAAACAAGCAAGGCTTCTCTGAGCAAAGGGCCTCCCGACAGGCTTAAATTTCCTGGAGTTCACTCTGGTTTTTTCTTATTGCCACCATTCAGGGTTAGGTTCTCTCATTCCAGAATAACCAATTATAATTGTGGTCTCAGCTGGAATGCGGAACTGAACCATGCAGTGTACTGACCAGCTGAAATGCTTGTGCATTCCACTAAATTTAAGCACCGCTATTTGCAGAAATAAGCAGACCACAATGCCTCTTGTCCGCGCACCTGTCCAAAAAACCGCTGTGCAGCCGTGCCAGCTAGTCCTCGGTCCATGGATGAACTGGTAGAAAGTGCATTCCGGAGTAGGATGCAGTTCTTTTCGCTCGTCCCTGCACTACAATCAAGAAGTAAAACGTACGAATCAGCTTCTTTTAGATTGCGTTGGTCATTCTACCTTAGTTACTACCAATGTAGGGATACCTTGAGGACGGGAGGTTAGACGACGGCAACGAGGGATAGCCATCTCATTTTGCGCAGTTGTACTAAAACTGAGGTGTGTGCTTTTGATTGCGCGGATAGAAACGATACGGAGACAAACATCCCGAAACGATATGGAGACAGACATCCCTATTTGCGCAAATACGAAATACGGTTATTTAACCAATGACCGATATTACTACTTTCCCCCGTTTCCTCTTAGAACCAAGTCCTAGATTCATGCTACAGCTTTCCCAACTTCTTCCCTCTTTGAACCAACGCTTTGAGTCGACTGTATGAACTAGATTTACTTCTAATAATAGTAGAAGTCTAGGTGGCTTTGGAACAGCGGATGGAAGTAGAAAAGGATCCACACGAAGGGAGCTGGGGCAGTAGAGCAAGGCAGGTTTCGAAGGAATATATACCTAAGGGTCGTCAGCATGTGGCAAAGACGGCGTCGGGAGGCCGCATCTTGGCCACAATACCGCAGGGAGGAAGAAGGGGTCGGAGGCCCTCCCAAGCCGGCGCTCTCTCAGAGAGAACGGCACGGCCGCCGATCGGGACGCGCGGGCAGCCGTTGGTCCCCTCCCTCGCTGCCGACGACAGCGTGAACGATGCACCTACACCCCTGCCCCGGTCAAGGTTGTCCGGCCGGATTTGTCACCAGCCGTGAGCTGAGAGAGAGTGTGGCCACCTATGTGTTGCTTAGATCTAGAGAGCATGAGAGAGTGAACGAGAGGAACCCTAGTAAAGCAAGCGCTAAGGCTCCTGCTTTTATATATAGTGGAGTGATTTTGTTGTACCAGCTTCAAAAAATGCGCTCCTACGTGTACCCGCGAGTGGGTGTGAGAGAAGTAGTGCGTGCGTGCACCGCTTCTCTTCGTGAGAGTACAATATACTATGCCCAAAGAACGTTCGCCGCAAGAGTAATAGTATAAGTGTGTGACATGTGAGCTAAAATAAAATGTGCACGCCGTCTTTTGTTTTTTAGAAGTTCTGAGGGTAGGGTGTGAAGAGCACATACGTGCGTGACTTCTACCTGCAGATAGACGGTGGGTGCGACATGCGAGTCTGCGAGAGGACTCGGGAGAGTCATGACTCGTGAGGGTGCGTGTGCGCGAGAGAGAGGGGGGCACGTATCAATGCAATGCATGTGTCCATAAATCATTATCCGACAAACGTTCTCCACAAGCCTTTTCCTGACGAACGCCATAAGAACCGTTAGATCGGCATCCGACAGTGTCAGCTTTGCCATGTCATTTAACAGAACAGCCACTCCTCCTAAACACAAATCTTCCACGTGAGTGTTAGCAACTGCCGTATGCTCCCTCCGTTCTGAAATGCAGTGCATATAGCTTTATTGAAAATTCGAACCTCGCAAACTTTTACCGAGTTTTCGTGTACCAAATTGCACATGTAGAATACCATGTATATATCATTTCATTCATCTTCGAGAGGTAACTATAAAGATGGGTGGGGAGTCTACAAAGAAAGACCATCGTATCACCCACAACAATTTCAAGCATCCTTTAGTGACAAGGAATATCACAGGAACTCTATATGATATGATTTTTATATGATTTTTTCCTTTAGAGCCAATTGGTTCATAGGAATAGATTCATATACTCCACATTTCAAAGGAAATAAACATGATATCATTTCTATAGCTTTAGAGCCACTTGGTTCATATGAATGGATTCCTATACTCCCTTAATTTCAAAGGAAAATAAACATTAGCATATATTCAATAGAAAAGTTCCTATGATATGAACCAAATTATATCTCTTTTCTAATCCCTCCTCATAGGAATTGAGATACATGTCATCTCTAGATTCAATAGAAAAGTTCCTATGATGTGAACCAAATGACATCTCTTTTCCAATCCCTACTCATAGGAATTGAGATGCTCCATGTCATCTCTTTCCCTGCAACTTCCATGTATACATCTTCTATTCCTAAATAGATAGTACAACCCACTAGTAGCTTTTTTCCAAAACATGCAACTATGGCACAAGAACTATATAGTGTGTCAATAACTTTGAAAGATGGTCGCTGGATGAAGCTAACCCGACAGTGCAGAGATAGGCAAATCCGAGCACTACTGGCCGTTGGATATCATCAACATTCCACCAGATCTGCCACATGTACAATTTAGAAGACTCCATGGTTGAACTTAAGCATAATGCACAAACCTCAAAACGCAAGCACTTCTCCTTTGTTCTAGAATCTTCTGTATCATAATTGATTATTTTTTCTAAATGAATTGCCATTATTTGTTTTTTACTTTATGCTTTACAATGCACAACCCCATGAATCTTAACATTTTTATAAAACTAATTGATTTTGAATGAGATGAACTATAAGAACTAAAGGAACATCTCCATCATGCATATATGACTCAAAGCTTTACATGCTATAGTGTGTATTTATTCATAATTTGGTTTCGAAATCTCATGCGTTCAATACATGTGTACCTTACTCGTTTTGAGTAGATTAGCAAATTTCACGCGGCCCCGGGTATATCAAAATGCAGGGCCCATGCATCATTTCCTTTCGGTCGAACCTACGTCCACCATTTTTTGTACGTACTATATCTCCACTGGTCCCTGAACCCAAAATGCTGCCTCATTCCTGTAAAACCAAGTGGCCCACACATATTTAAGGCGTCGACTCGAATCCGTTTACTACGACGTGTCCCCACACGCCGTAGTACTCCTACAAACCCTATCGCCGCACTCATCATCGGTTTTCTTCAAGAGGACGAGGGAGAAGACGATTTGTAGTGGATGCGCTTTCAAAAAAAGGATCTGTAGTGGAGACCCCTACCATAGGGTGCCCTAGGTAGCTGCCACACGCATCATTGCTTTCTCTTTTCTTTATGCTCTTGCGCCCTAGAGTGAAATGATGGTTGCTTCATCCGTCCAGCTTAATGCGGGAAAGGTGGGGCTTTGTGATTTGACCCCTCATCGCTCATTTTCTACTACTGCGGCGCTACGACCGGGGTGCCTCCAATTCCAACCGCTGCTCCGAACTGTAATTTGGTGCTTCGCACGTGGAACAAGACGGTGGATGAGCCACATGTCGGCCAAAGGGGTCCTGTTAAGTGTGTCGCCATTTCGTGTGCAGACTGACCCTACTTGAGTTGCTACGCCAACACGACAGGAGCAACCTACCACTTGGTTTTGCTCCTTGGTGAATCCCGACTATATTGATCTAAAAAGATACGTGCTGAACTACCCTCTCTGTCTTGGTTTTTTTATTTTTAGGCATCTCGGTTTATAGGGCCTGCACGTAGTTCTAGGTCATCCATTTGACTAACTAAATATGAGTTACTATGTCACAAAAATTATATCATTGGATTCTTAAGCGGATGTAGTTGTATTTAAAAGTCGAGGGCGTGGCTTTTCCTGCGCGGTAGGCGGGGCAGTTCCGCCTAGTCGGTTCGACAGAGACGCGAGAAGACGAGGGAGTAGGCTGCTGCAAACGTAGGGCTGTGTGATTTGACAGCGAGTTACTGCTGGACAGGTGGGGCCCCGTGATTTGACTTGCCATTATCATTTTAACTACGGCGCTACGACCGGCGTGAGTCTCCCGATTCCTGACCACCTCCATTACAGAGAAAGAGATACAGAGGAGTAAAAAAATACACTTATAGCCAACCTTGTTGTAGTATGAGTGACTAAGTGATGACTATGTATGACATACCAACATCAGATAGCCTAACACACCATGTTAAATCTCCAACCGTGGATCTGAGATCAAACGGTCGCATGCTAAGTTGCTGAAAATTTGTAGAATAACCCTCCAGGGTAGGATATTCACCCATAGGTCTAGAATCACGCCATGCAACCGTTCGATCTCAGATCTAAGGGCTCTCAGAAGCCCGTATCATGGGAGAATGGAAAGCCACTACCCTACCATTCGCACGCTGGCAGTTCGCTCCTACTCGTCCCCGCACGTCCTTCAATACTACGGTGGTTCGCTCCTAGTCGTCCCGTCCATTCACATTGCGGCAGTTCCACTAATCCTAACCCTCCTCCCAAATCCATGGCGTCCCAAATCTCCACGATCGGCGGTGAGTACAAGGTTAGAACCATCACCGGCGATGAGTTCGACGTCATCTACACCCGTTCTTCCGCGACGGTGAAAGGATGCCTTTCTCGCTTCAGACGCATGTTCGAAAACTCAGATGATGAGTGGGTCGCTGGGCTAGATGTTGAGTACACCACAGTCCTGGGACCAGAGAAGGATCTAAAGGACGAAGAGAGGAAGAAGCCCGCCGTGATCCAGGTTTGCGTACATAACGTTTTGCTTGGTCTACCACACATGCCATGCCAACGCTGAGTGCTAGGATTTTAAGAACTTCCTCAAGGACAAAACAGTGAAATTCGTTACTGTAGACTTTAAGAACGACAGGGATGTCCTGCATCGGATAGGTCTCATTGTAGGCAACCCCTTCGACCTCCAAAAGAATCGGCTAGTGTCCTCTCGTCAGCCTTCAATGCTGACCCTGGCAGGAGCCATGGTTCATCCTTCATACGGTAAACTGGAGAAACCTCCATACATGTTTCATCGGCATGCATTGCAACGGAATGTACTAGATATAGACCACATCCACTACGCTGCAATGGATGGCTACCTTTGCTTCAATATCTACAAGGGTTGGATGAAGAGCAACAGCCAAGTGTGCGGTTCAAGCAAAGAAGTATCGGCCAAGAGGGAGAGGTACAAGGACGAAGTCGAGGACGTGGACGAGGACTCCGAGTAAGGTGGCAGTGTCATTGCTCATGGTGGTTCTAAACTTCTAATGCAGTGTCTACCGGATTAGTTGCATAGTTTAATTTCAGGTGTGCTTAGTTTAATTTGAGGGGTGTGTTGTGTTGAGCCCCCAGCAGAACTATGTTATGTTTCTTCTTGTTACTTTAACTCTTCAGTATGTACATACTACTAGTATTTCTTTAATAGAATTTAGCATCCCAATTAAGCACGCACTAGCTTTTTTAATAGTACTATATGCAAAATTTGGCGACGAGCGCTCTCTATATGTACCACCTTTTTTAATTTCAATTTTTGCTCCATGGCGCAATCCATCGATAGTACTACTGTACAAAAGTATACATTTTTTAAAAGGCTAGAGTACTATTCATCACATATAAAGCCAGTTAAATTCTCAACCTAGAACGACGTGCATGCCATGTAGTAAACTGATATGGAGGAAGTATAGTAAAAATGAGGTGATTTTACCGAGCGATCGGCGGGGAAGCATGGCCTGTCATGCGGTCCCACATGTCATGATGTACCATGGCGATGCGCGTGTCCCTCTTGAGGGAGAAGCAATACTACGTGGTTTGAGATGATGGCGAACCGAAGTGTGAAATAATGGTTGCTTCGTTCGTCTAGGAAGGTGCGGCATTGTGATTTGACGTCTCATTGCTCATTACTACTACTGGGCCGGTATGAGTGGGGTGCGCCCCCTGCTGTTCTGCACTATTATTTGGTGCTTGACATGTCGACCTAGTTGCTATATGTCCCACATGTCGGCGACAGGAAGTACAAAATTCATGAAAGGGAGCGTCGACGGAGGAGTATACTATAGAATTCATGAAAGGGAGCGACTTAGTTTTGGAAAAATCTGTTTTTACGGAGTACGTACCCACTAGGGTTTATAGGGCTCATCTAAAAAACATTCATTTTTCCATTTGATAAGTCTCAATTCTACTATACTAGTAGGAGTACCATTACATGTTGGATTTTGAGGTGCGTTAGATCACCCAACGCAAGCAGTGTCAAGAGGAAACTAACCAATGCATGTACAAGTTCATGGAAATTTAGTGGTCATACATGCATTCATTCTAATTAATGCCTCGGTAAACATGACTTCTTGAGAAAAACAAGTGTACTAATTACTTGTGCAAACTACGAAATTAATTCGACCACTTACCGTCTACCTTGGTTGGAGAGATTTTGAAATTGAGCCATAAACTGGAAAGGAGGGAGTAGTAACTTTTGTCGCGATTACTATTTGTGGCCTTGTATAGATGCAAAATGTATTTTTTATAGTGGCCTTGTATAAGTAAATGGAGGGAGTACTAACCAAAATACGTAGTAGGGACGAGGAGTAAACGGAGGGAGTAGTAAAATTTTCTCCTCGTGCTGCGAGCCACCGCGCGCGTGGGCGAGGGAGCGGGGGTAAAGGCGTACAGTAGTAGTAGTAGTAGTAGTAGTAGTAGTAGTAGTAGTAGTAGTAGTAGTAGTAGTAGTAGTAGTAGTAGTAGTAGTAGTAGTAGTAGTAGTACTACTACTACTCGTAAGCAAGCTTCACTTCATCCTGTGAGCCACCGCGCCCATGGGCGGGGGAGACGGCGTACTAAGCAAGCTTCTCCTCCTTCTGCGAGTTGACGGGACACATCAAAAGTACTCCAGTGTATAGAGCCTTGCCTCTAAGGTAGGCCCTACATGGTTTGCCTCTTTTTTTATTTAACATAACACGTCAAGTCGCAATTTGTTTGTTCACCCATGGTAGACGATCCTCCCTCCACCAAGTGGACAACCAGTACACATGCCAAATTACCATGTGGGCTGCCTTTTTCGTACAAAAATGAGCTCCACCATGTACCCGCGCGGGTGTGGTTGGGAAAGAGACAGGAGTACGTGCGCCGTGCGTGCACCTCTTCTCTTCGTGCACGTCCCCCACCTACGTGTGTGTGTGTGAGAGAGATACAGACCTAGACATAATGCGCCGTCCATCCCCATGCCTCCGCCCAGTCCGACCACCAGTCACCGCCACGCCCCACTCCTCCACACCTTATCTCTCATCTTTCTCCCTCCATTTTTATATACAAGGGGCCACTATCAAAATTACAATTTGCAGATATACAAGGCCACTAACACTAATCGATGCAATATTAATGGTGTTTGCCTCATGGTACTAGCAAAGGACGACATTAATTATCCCTTGCATGCATGCGGGAGTTTGTAAAAAAATGCATCTTGATGTTCCGTGCAATGCACGGGCATCTTGCTAGTCCATGAAAACAACACATGGCAAAATTCCATGGCGAACGAGGGATTTGAATCTGTTGGGAGGGGCTGTTTGGATCTTGCCCGGGGTAGCCAAAATATTGGCGACCCTTTTGTCCACCGGTGCCTTTGCCACCGATGAACGAGGAATGGCTCGGGTGCTCATGTTGTCATGCATCCTCCAGCGCGCACGTTGGAGACGAGCTCGCACGAGCTGTGTTTTTTTGTCCCACAACGCCGCCTGAGCCGCCCGCAGACCGACTGGCGACCCGCAAATTACGCCATCCAACCATAGCCGCACACATTATGACAGCAACTCAACGAACCGGACGAAATTCACGCAAACACGTAGACAAACTGATATTTAATATAAACAATGACGGAAATCATATAAAATACCGGATTTTCATACAAACATGACGGGTTTCATTACATTCAAATGAACTATGTGGTGCTAGTTCTGGACAGCACAGGTATATAATACCTGGCCTAAATGGTCGCGCGCCGATCGATTTGTGTTCCTCATGTCCGGCAGCACGATCACCGGACTGCCGGGAGCCTTGGAGGTATATGCTTCAGCGCAAAGGATGGCTCGCTTCCCCACTGCCCAACTGGTATCATTGGCTGGTGCCGAAGATGATGGTGGCCGGCACTGGTTCGGGTTCATCACCGGCCACTACTTCGCCATGGCCGGCACCGGCTCGAGTTCATCCTAACATTCCCCTCTTTCGTGGAGCCTATGCGGGGTCGACGAAGGTCCTCGCAACAAATGGATCTGGCAAGACACCTGCTGTGTATGCCGGCGTCGCCTCCGCGGTGGCCTTCATGGGACCCAAGCGGCGGCGACCTCCCGTGTTCTACTTCTCCTCGATGATGGCGGCGGACGCGGAGGCACTGGCCACCGACTCGTCGCTCTCCGCGCACCCGGCTTCTGTCGCTGCTTGCATGGCGCGGCCGCCGGCATGGGAGTCTCGGCCACAGAAACGGGAGACACGGTACGAGGCGACGGCATGGATGGCAGCAACGACGCCCGTGCGCTGCTCCTCGTCGAGCCGGCCTGGAGCGGCAACTGGCTCCGTCGGGCGAGAGGAGGGAGGTGGATCAGCGAGCTGCATAGCTCATATCCGGCGGGCTACCCAGCCGGCTTGGATGCAGAATAACTACTCTTCTTAAGCCATTGTAAGAGTGGACAAAATGGTGGAGGAGATAGGGGAGCGGCGGACGTGTGTGATTCTTGGCCGGCGTTTGGCCTCGTTTAGATAGGAGATTAAATAGACGGCGGACGGGAGGAGCTCGGTCGGTGTTGCGTTTAACGCCGGCCCGGTCATGAATGGACGTGTGTCCAGAGTGGTTTATTGGCTTCCACACGGGCGGGTTTCATGGAGGCGTTTGAATGCGGCACGGAAGCATGTTCAGTCGGGCGTGCCACGAGTGGCGCCCTCGACTCTGACCTAGGACACCGCGTCGTTCTTCCACTGACGTGTGGGCTCTTTGGGTGCATGGCCTGCATGTCAGTGACCCAACGCAGGCAGCGCACAGCAGAGGAACCTTTGGTGGGCCAGGGTGGTTAGAAGCAGGCATTTCATAAACCAATGATTGTTCATTGAGTGTGACGTGATCTTTTTCATGTAGATAAGCCTACTATGTTGATAGCCCGTTCGATACATTGTGATTCATAAAGACCACTGCAAACATCAATGTTTTGCTTATCACAGATAAGATTGATTAATACCCGTAACAATCCATGTCCTTAACAAAGGGTGCATGCACGTATAGGTTGAGCGTGTGTCTTGCGTCGTGTGCTGTGTGCATGCAGGCGTGCGAGTGTTGCATGCGTGCAAGGTTACGTTTCAGTGCTGCATGCATGGGTGCGTACGTGCGTGTGTTCATGACTGCATGTGTACGTGTCAGTGTTGCACGCCAGCATGCGTGCGTGTGTATGTGTCAGTGTTGCACGCCTACATGCGTGCGTGTCTTGCGTGCGTGCATGTGTACGTGCGGGGTGAGGCTACACATCAGTCGACTAACTTTTTCATCTCTGGTCATTAGATTTTCAGCCGTTGGATACGAAATCAAGGGCCTCCAGTTTATCATCAAACTCGACCCCCCATGAACCGCCAGCCACCACCGGCCAAACCGCCAGCCCCCGCCGCCCACGGCTGGCCCACCCTCCCCGAAACCACTCCCCACCGCCGGTCCGCCGCTGCACCGGCCATCCCTCTAGCCCCCCCCCCTCCCCGCCGCCGAGCTTTTTCTCCGGGGATCCCCACCCCACCGCCCAATGAACACCCCCAACCGCGGGTGACTGCCAACCAGAGGTCTCACGACTTCGAATACCCACCGACCACTAATTTATTACCATTTCTGTCCTTCATATACGCGCTGACGGGTGGGCCCTATGGTAATGTGCACTGCTGAATGTGGACCGTTTGACTGGTCAATTGATCGTGTTATCAACAAATTACGGAGCTGTATGGTGAGCCAGTGACCGTATGATCACCCTAAAATGTACTCCTATTTTATTAACACAGTACGGACTCAAACTACCATTTCTTTCTTTCATATACGGGCTAACAGGTGGGCACCACGGTTATGCGCCCCGATGGTGCAACACTAGTTGCGCCGCGTGGAACGTTTGACTGGTCAATTGATTGTGTCATCAACAAAATATGGAGTTGTACGGGTGAGCAAGTGACCGTATAATCATGATATGTATTTGTTTAACATGGTACAGACGCAAGGGCTCATATATACGTGCAAGCACTCACCGCTATAAGCGCACACACGCGAACCCTACCCCTATGAGCACCTTCGAGAGAGTGGGCCAGCATATATGATCTTGAGATTTACGAAGTCACCATAGGTGCCTCATAGTTGAGTGGAACGTCTCCTCCCACTGAACGTACATCACCGGAAAATACTGAAATTAACACAAGATAAATGCGAGCACCGAGACTTTAACCTTGGTGGGCTTGAGAAACCACTGTCCTCTAACCATCCAACCACATGTTGGTTAGCACGACAAAATGTATGTGGTGACCGTGATGAGCTTATTCTGAAGTCCAGTGACCATATCGTGCTTTCGCTTCAAATACAATGACCGTAAGTGTCGTCAACAAAATATGGAGCACGCATCAAATGCAAAGTCCGTCAGTGTCATCAACAAAATATGGAGACATATCGTGAGCTAGATACCGTTGTACTATTGTATATGCTTATTTTCTTAGTGGCCGATTGCATGTGTGGTGTGGTGGGCACATCATTTCTAGTTGTGGTGCGTCAACATGAAGACTCATGGGTCGGTTCCATCCTGCGCCACATATAGGTTGGACCGAGACGTGTTATACGAAGACCCATGTGGAGGACTCGGCGTACAACACGAAGCTACCAGAGTCGCAGAGGACTCTATCCCCACTAGTGATAAGCCGACTATATATGATTTGTAACCCTAGGCCCTTAGTATGTTATACAAGCTTGGGGGCTAGTTCATCGATAGTATACACACACGCACAATGCCTGGTATTCACGTGTACTTTGCACACACCCCTATCACTAATATACAGTACCAGGAGTAGGCTCTTTCTTCAACTGCAAGGGTCCGATCTGAACTAGGGTAAAACTTTGCCTTGTATTACCATCCAGCCTAACAGCCAGGGATATCCTACCGAATGATATGATGAAATCATATCTGCCAACTACTAAGAGAGAGGTGTGTCGGGGGGGCAATGTGTGCGAGAGAGGCCTAAAGATAATGTGCGTGCGGGAGACACGTAGGCACATATATGTGTGTATAGAGGGCTAGTAGAGACCGTGCATGTGAGAGAAATAGTGTTTTCCAACTGAGATTAGTGAAAAGAGTGGTACATAGTAGTCAGAAAGAGAGAGAGAGAGAGAGAGAGAGAGAGAGAGAGCATGTGCGTGAGACACCCCGACACCCTGAGAGAGATTGTGAGCATGTGTGAAAGAGAAATGCCGATGCATATAAAGTGTGTGCACTTATGCGTTAGATAGAGAGATATATAACGCATTTGTGAGAACGGGGCAAGGCATAGTGCATCTACGTGTAAAAGGCGGTTCTACGCATTAAATTAAAATATAAATGGCATTATTATTTTTGGATGAGATCATGAATTTTGCAAATTGCGTATGGACGAAAATCGGTCTATCAGACACCCATACTCTATTGAATTCTAGAATGTGCATGTGCTTATTTCATATTATCGATCCATAGAGTGAGAGTGGTCTGAAATACATGCAATTGATGCTTCTGCAATTCATATATAAACATTAATTAGTGCACTCCATGTTGTTAGTGTGAAGCACTTTATACATTTGTCACTTGCATGGATACATTCCAAATTGCTAGCTACAAAATAGAATACATGTCGAATTCAACATAAAGGGGGGTTCGAAGATTCGAATTCATAGGAAGTGCATTCATCTATATCAACCCGAGATAATGGCATTTGTAAATCAGATGTAAAAGTTGGCATCAATCTTTGTTGTGAGTTTGAACATGCTATATATATTCATATGCATATCTAACTTTTTTTTGCAACCAAAGAGATTATATCTCGAACCATGCATGAACTGAGGTAAGTTGCATATTTTTTAATATATAATCGTGTACAATGTATATTCAAATGTACCCCCTCCATTCCAAAATAATCGTAGCTTTAGGATTTTCAAGAGTAAAGATTTGTGAAGTTTGACAAATCCTGAAAGTTTAATTCAAGAGAACCGAAAACGTTAATGCTTCTGCTCCCAAATATTGAACGAAGCGCCAAATAGGCCTCTGGTCACCCGAAACCGCGCGAGACTAATGTTTCAGTGGTAGGAAATTACTGTCCTGACTCTGACCCGTGTAGCCTATCGGCCCGATGTCCAAAGGTCTAAACCGAGGTAGGTTTGTAAGTTCACCAAGACGCCAGTCTCAACCGCCTCCGAGAAGCATTCATACGCCGTGGGCACCTACCCATGCGCTCGGCCGAAATCTATCCCGCCCACATTTGGGACACCTGACATGACTGTCCTACCCCCAACCTGCAATATGTCCGAAATTTTAGATGGGGGCAAAGTTTGTAACTTTCCCAAATTTGAAACAAGCGCGTCTCAAACCGAAACATTGTTCCCCCATAGTTCCCCGCCTCCCTCCGTTTCCCCATTCATACTCCGTGGGCGCAAAAATGCCCTCTCCACCAGCCGCCAAACCCCAGCCTCCTCCGTCCTCCACCCCATAGCGTCCAATCCACCGTCGCCCTCCTCCATCACGCCGGAGCCGGTACCCCGACGTCGTTGTCCAATGCAACCGCAACCGCAACGCCCTCAAGGACTTAGCAGCTGAATCCGAGGCAGAGCTGCCTCCACGACGCCGACGCCGGCGTGCGCCGTACCAGAACCACTCCGACCATGCCGTCCTGCGCCTCACTGCTGCGGCTCCACTATCGCAACTGTCCACCGCATCGGAGTTGTTCCCGCTATGCCGTCGTTCGCCGCCTCGGATCTGCTTCCCCGCCGCCGACAGACGGCCACCGCACCACACTCAACAATTTGGCCATGGGTTCATCCAAGGTTGCACCATCCTCCACAACTTCTGGTTTCCGGCGAACAACAAGAAGATCGTCGGAAAAACAGAAGGAGGACACAAGACTGCCGGCAGAAAGAGGTACTCCTATTCCCTTATTCGTGCAAATCTTACGTCTCCGCTCACACCGTATGCTTCCCACGAAAGAAACTAGTTGAGCGCTTCTTACTGCATCTTCTTCGTGATACTAAATGCACAAGGTTTCCTCCCTTTTACTATTTCACCTTTGCTAGAGGTTAGTAGCCCGCCTGGATTTCAATTCAGGGTCAGTCGAACCGCAATTAAAAGAAGCAGCACCCGCTTAGGCGCGTAGAGCACCTAGTCCGCCTGTTCCCCGGGAAAGCGGCGCATCGGTGTCTATCATAGGGGTGTGGGGCGCAGGAGCTGCTTGCGCCCGATCTGGAGGTCGGCGGGGCTTGAATGGATGGCCAGGGGCGGTGCCAAGCACGGCGGTGCGGTGAGGTTGAGGGGAGGGCGCAGGCAGGGGAGGAATACTGGGCCGGTGGTCGCTGGCGTTTCGAGGAAGATGTCAAAACTGACTGGCTGGAGGTAGATGAAGGCGATCTGCCCGTTCTTTGTACATCGGACGGTGTAGAATAAATGGACTAACCTATTTGCTTTCAGTCGATTGTTATTTTCATAGAATCCTGTAGTAATTTAGTGTGCCATGCATGTTGTAGAGCTATCATATGTCTCCCGTCATTTATTTCTCACCGACCTGCTATCTGCTACCTTTACACTGTACTAATTGTGCACACACTTCACCCATACTCACACTATTGTTTTTTATGCATGGGTATTTCAGACTCTGACGCAGTGTTGATGAATGCAGAAAAAAAGAAGATAGAAGTCGCTCCAGTGTAATTCGAAGATAAGCACTAAGCGTTTCAGCGCTCTAATGGGTGCAGTGTCAGCAGTTGGAGACAGTAAATGTAGCTCTGCAGTTGATGATCTCAATTGCCACACACAACCATCCCAGGTACTTGCTTTAACTTCGCGCTGTCAAATGTGGTTGCGTGTTGCATATGGTGTCTAGCTTGTATTGCTTCCAATTTGGTTAAATTGCATCTGCTTACTTTACACATTATACCTTTCATAATGACATGCCTTCCTGTTTTTGATACATACTACGTATGTCTATTAACCATGTTCGTACATCAAACTAATGCTCTTTTGTATCCCTCGTCAATCACTTATGATGAGACAGTCACCTGAGTGGGTTACTGTGAGACGCCCTACTCGTTTAAAGAGTGCAGTGTCATCCTCCCCACATGATTCTCAAGAAACGGCAAGGCTAAATGAAGATAATCAATGTAGCTCTCTAATTGATCACCGCAATTCCCCCACACCACCATCGCAGGTGCTTGCTCTTACTTGGCAGTGTGATATGTGGTTGCATGTTGCATATGGTGTCTACCTTGTAATGCTTCTAATTAGGGTAAATTGCATCTGCTTAGTTAACACATTATACCTGTGAATATGACTTGCCTTCCTGTTTTTGGTACATACTACATCTTTCTATTAACCATGTTCTTACATCAAACTACTTTTCTTGTGTATCCCTCATCAATGCTCCTAATTTGTTAAATTGCATCTCCTTAGCTTACACATTATACATGTGAATATGACATGCCTTCCTATTTTTGGTACATACTACATCTGCCTATCACACCATGTTCTTACATCAAACTACTGTTCTTGTGTATCCTGTGTCTATCGCTTATGATGAGACAGTCACGCGCGTGGGTTAATATGAGACTCAATACTCTTATAAAGAATGCAATTTCATCCTCTCCACATGATTCTCAAGAAACAGCAAGCCTAAATGAAGATATTGAACGTAGCTCTGTACCTGAAGACCGCACTTCCCCTACACCACCATCACAGGTGCTTGCTCTAACTTCGCAGTGTGATATGTGGTTGCATGTTGCATACGGTGTCTAGCTTGTAATGCTTCTAATTAGGGTAAATTGCATCTGCTTAGTTTACACACTATACCTGTGAATATGGCATGCCTTCCTATTTTTGGTACACACTACATCTATGTGTTAACCTTGTTCTTACATGAAACTACCTCTCTTCTGTATCCTGCATCAATCACTTACGATGAGTCACCTTTATTCGTTGCATATTGCATATTATTTCTAGCCTGTTGCCATGTATTGCTTCTAATTTAGTCAAATACATTTGTTAGGGCACCCTTTTAATTTGGCATAGTGATACTGGTTTCACCTTTCATATGGTTTCTAGCTTGCATCGATTCTAACAAGTTCAAGCACCTTGTGCTTAGTTTACACTTTATACATCATACATGTCAATATGTCACGCCGTCCTATTTTTCATACATATTCCATCCTCCTATCATGCGGCTGCCTTACATGAAAGTAGTGTTCGTCAGTATCATGCATCAATGAGTTCTGAAGAGCAAATTTTATTCCTTTTTCTTGTGGGTTTGACTTGACAAAGCAAAATCAAGAAAGAGGAAGGAAAAGAGTAAGGAAGGCCATGATGGTGGTGTGACACCCCGAGACCGATGTGCCAGGTGTCCTCCAGTTATTCGCTGTTGTTGCTTTGTCATTTGCTTGCGTGTCGCATCTTGTCATGTCATCATGTGCATTGCATCATGTTTTCAAAACTTGCAACCGTCTCGGTCTCCTCGTTCCGTCCGTTGTCCGTTCTGAGCCCAACCACACTTGCACGCGCCCGCGGCACGTCCGGAATATTATTTTATAAGTGGCCGTAAAATGTTCTCGGATTGGGTTGAAAGTTGGCGCGTGGTCTTATTATAGTGTAGATAGACCGCCTGTCAAGTTTCATCGCATTCGGAGTCCGTTTGATAGCCCAACGGATAACTATAGCGGCAATATAGCCGGTCTAACGTCGGACGTTTTCGGCCTCCGGAAACCGTGCCGAGCTGCATCTCTCCCCTCTTCTCTCAGACCAACCCGCTCTTCACAATCCGCCAGACCCAACCTAACCTCTCTCGTCAGCCCGCGGCCCTCCTCGCGCGCGTTCGATAGTTGTCCCGGACCCGACCCGGACAGTCGTCACCGTTGGATCCGGATCATCCACAAACGTCTACAAAACGTCTCCGTTTTGTTAATTGGACTCCCTAGCCTATTTAACCTGACCGTCCGATTTTAATCGGAGGGATGAGATAGCCCCTAATCTAACACACTCACTATATAAACTAGACCAACCCTAGATCCTAGGCAGTTTGTCCCTTCCATCAAATCCTAGCCGCCGCCACCCCAGTCTCTTCTCTGTTTCCGTGCCCGACCAACCATCGCGGCTCGTTCCCACAACTGCCTCTTTGCAGCTTCAGCGCCTCGTCCCCGAGCTCTCGGACGCCGTCGTTCCTGTCCATCACAGGTGACTGAAACCACCAGGCCCCAGCGTTGTAGCACCTGATCCTCTTGGCCTCCACCCGCAGTCGACGACACCCCCCCGTAACCCCACGCCTCGTCCCGATTCAGGAGGAGAGGAGCTCCTCCCAAAGCCTTTTCCTCGCCATCATCGTTCGGCGCCGTCGGTGAGCCATCCGCCAGGAACTGCCTCGCGCCCTCGTCTCTCTCTGTCTCCTTCTCCTCCCTCTCTCGATTTTCTTCTCTCTCATGTATGTCTCTCTCTCCCTGTGCTACAGCAGCAGGAGCTTCCGCCGCCGTTTCACGTCAGATCCGGCTGAGGACCACCGGATCCCGCCACCTCCGCCATGGATCCCCCATCCCCAGACCTCCTGCCGCTCGCCGGAGTCCTCAGTGCCGCCGCTGCCCTTCTTCCTGTCGAAAAGAGGAGGACGAAGCCTCTGCCTCAAGTCATTCCATGCGACCGTGTTGACTCCCTCCGTTTTGACCGAGCCGACCCACAGTTTCTTTTCTAGCGAGGCCCAGTGTCGTGGAATTGTCACATCAGATGTCCTTAGTGTGAGGACTTAGTCGCGAGGCCAACGCATCTATGTGGTAGCTTGAGAGGGGTTGAGCGGAATCGAGAGATGCAACACAAGACAAGGGTTTAGATAGCTTCGGGCCCCAGGAAACATCATCCGGTAACAACCCTACATGTTGTTTGAGGCTAGATCTCATTACCATCACGAGGGAGTCGCCGTAAACCGGCTCTCCTCTAGTTGTGTCTAGCCCTAGAGATTGTTTCTTGCTCCTCCCCCTTTGAGGAGCCCTGCCCCTCCTTATATATGTTGAAGGGGCAAGTTACATGTGGAGTCCAACTCGGACTTTAACTTAAACTATTTTGACTTCCCTTCCTGGGCTTCTTAACGTCTGCCGGTTTAACATTGTTCTGCCGGTTTAACATTGTCTGCCGGTTTAACATTGTCTGTCGGTTTCACATTGTCTGCCGGTTTAACATTGTCTGCCGGTTTAACACTGTCTGCCGGTTTACTGTCTGTCTTAACCATCTGTCTTGACTCTCTGTCTTAACTCTTCGTCGGTTTACCATCCGCCGGTTTACCTAGTCCCAGCCGGTTTACAACTCCAGCCGGGTCAATCTGCGGGGTATATCCCCGACATTAGCCCCCAGTTTAATTTGGATTTATCCATGTTAAACTGATCCTGAGCATCTTTAAATCCTTGTCATTTCCTTCTAGAAAATCCGAGTCAATAGACCAGCTTCATAATCAATTTACTGACATTGGTTTGTCATAGATAAATATTGTGAAGAATAACTCCTTTGACTTCAGCTCCCAATGCTTAACAAAAATATTGGCCTTTGAAATACTCATCTTATCTGCAGCCGGTTTAAGAATGTAGAACTTGCCGGTTTGAGAATGTAAAACTGTGCCGGTTTAAGACTTGAACTTGCCGGTTTATCATTACCGGTTTATAAATATTGATGGCATCAGGTCATAATTGTAGTTAACATCAAGCTTGAAAATATACCTCTTATATGCCTATCACTTATAGCCCCCAAATCTTAATAAGGTAACATAGCAACAGCTTAAGACTTGCTTCAATATGAATGTCGCAATCTTGAAGAAATCCAGGTTGTTCATTTCAATCACCAGTCAAAACTGAGTATTCCACATATGTAGCCCCCAAGTGCCGGGTTGTCATGCTTGCAGCAACCTGTGACTTGAAATTGCTAACCTCCAAGGGCCGGGTTATTATGCAATAATGAGCAGAGACTTTGTAAATATGATCATGTAAACTTGAGCAGCAATATGTAGCCCCCAAGGGCCGGCTCAATAAGATAATATTGAGCTGGGACTTGATATATTCTTCAATGAAAATAACATCATATGATGTAACCCCCATCATGGGGCTTGAACCCACGTCCACAAGGTTAAGAGCCTTGTGCTTTACCAACTGAGCAGTGGATCCTTCAATAATAGATGAAAATCTGTGTATCTTGAATTGTTGACAGGAGCAATTGGTAGCCCCCAAGGGCCAGCTTATTACGATGTGATGAGTCGGGTCTTCAATAAGTGAGCAAACAATGACTTTGCATTAGCCCCCAAATGTCATGGTGCATGCTTGCAGCGACATGAGACTTGTGTATTTGATGTAATCCCAACTTGAATAATGTAGCCCCTAAGTGTCGGGTCGTAAGCCTGCAGCGACTCGAGACTATTCCTTAAATTGTAGAATAAATCATATCCATTGATAAAATAATAGCCGTTGCGCTGAAGCAACTTTGAAAACCTTAATCATAATAGTGGTTATTGATAACCATAATAAAAATCCAGCCATGTTGGCTATTAAAGATTTGAATACCTTACAAGTTGATAAATAAATCCAGAGTTGAAATACTCGGCGGCTCTTGGCCGATGGCAACTTAATGCGCATTCATTGTAAGCCGGAATTCTTATAACCCAGCGGGCGGGTCATAATGCCCAAACATATAGCCAGGGTTTATAACCAAGGCTGTAATTGAAGATAATCAAATATGACATAGGTGATACCTGTGACATAGAATCACCTCGTTGGTTTAACCAACTTTTGTAGTGAGGGTGGTAACCCCAATCCTGAGTATTGAGAACTCCTTCCTTAATTTGCCGGACTATGATAATAAACCGCATTGGGATATAATAAACACCGGATTTTCCTTATAATACTGGCGACTTGTTAGTTAAAACCAGACCGGGTTAATGAATGCCGAATTATAACTGATCATAATGAAGCTCAACAAAGGCGAAAAAACTTGGCAAATAGAACTCAAAAAGAGCATGCGAGGCTTTTTACGAGCTGCCAGGCTCCAAATCGAGACTTTTCATGGGCTGCCAGGCCGCTGAGTTAAACTATTTAACAAAGCCTTTTAAGATGGGCCTCCAATTAACCAATCGTCGTTTTAACTTTGACAAGTTCAGGGTCCGTATAAGATTGACTTGTCAAACGTTCGGCAGGTCATACCAGGATTACCTGGACAGGAGTGGCTTACTTGATGAAGGCAGGTTAACCCGGGGTTTTAGGTAAATACACCAGGCTTCCAAGCCGTGGCTTCATAGCCAATTACAAGGGTCCTTTCAAACTCTTTGTTGCTTTGCACAAAGAGCCCCCAAGTAACTTTTTGAGTTGTGCTCAATGGGTGCCCATGTTTGAGTTTGTGCTTTTTGCAACACTCTCTTTGGCCCCGAAGTGAATTCATGTTGGCCTTACGCCGATCAAGAGGTGTAGCTATGGTTCAGATATGACCAAGCCCGCTAGTGATATCCCTTTTGTGGTTTCAAACCGATCAAGAGGTGTAGCTATGGTTCAGATATGACCAAGCCCCCTAATGATTTTTTGGTGGCCTTGCGCCGATCAAGAGGTGTAGCTATAGTTCGAATACGACCAAGCCCCCAAGTGATCAATAATATGATAAGCCAATAAGGCATGATACCCATGTTTGAACCGCGCATCATGACAGCAGGTCCTCTTCGACAACTTTTAATTTTTTGCAAGAAATGAATTCTTCTTGAACCGGATATTGAGAGCTTCAAAGCTTTGTGGGAGATAGCTTTCCCTTGAGCTGGATTATAAACCGGAATCCTTCTTTTTAAGTCGGAAATTTTTCTGACAGCCTTTAAATTTGCACCAATATGGTGGTTTAGGGTCCTGCATTAGATATCTTTGCAAGCTAGAATAATTGCTCTTTTTTAAAGAAAGCAATATATAATATAAAATTATACTGGATGGATTTCACCTGATATGTCAGGCCAGTTAATATCCACCGCGGTGTTGATGATCACCATGGTGAAGCTTGAAATCAACCACGGCCGAGTTGGCCACGGGAGCAGACAGATGAGTCAGCCGCAACGTTGTAAGCCAGCGTGGTCGGACAAAACAATTGCCGACGTGGCAGGCCGTGCGAATGGTGAGTCAATCGCGAGCATTGTCCGGGCGAGTTGATGTGTGCTCCACCCAGATTTTAACTGGGATATATAGAAGCCTAGCAGCGGAAAATCACACTTTTCAGGACGCCATGAGCTGTTAAATCTACGTGCACAAATAGTACAAGTCACAGCAGAAAAAATTCTTGAAATATTTAATATCCGGATCAAACGGAAAAGGATAAATAGCACCAGATGAACTTGGGGATGCTGATGCTAAATAAATATGTCTCCTCTGATGTGATGCAGCACATCACCCACGTGACCTTCCTTTGCCTTTCTCTTCTTTTTTTCTCTTTCTTTTTGACTTTGAGCTGTGGCAATTTGTACAAGTACTAGCACCACCCGGCTTGTGTTCTTCTTAAGTCGTTCCAGACATTCAAGGTAGCTAGCAATAGGAGACCGGTCACGGGACGGCTCATAGTACGACTGACGGCTTGTGGAGCTCAGAACAGAGGCCAGGCATGACCCGGCAGGGGCGGCTCCAGGCAACTCAGAGCATCCGCAGAGCGAGGCAGGCCCAGGCAGCTGGCAACGGACGATTTTGCAGAACCGGCGGACGCGAAGCTAGACATCCGAGGAGGCTTGTGGCGCAACCGTGACTGCAACAGCGGCGACCCGGCGATGCGGTTGATAAGACACCGGCTCTGCTGCGGTACTTGAGGTGCAGGGGTCACCAACACTAGCGGCAGCCCCGGCGGCCATATCAGAGGTGCACCGGCGACTTGAGGCGAACGGCGGTTTGGGCGCAGCTTTGTTTGAGGCAGCGGCGGCCTATAGTGGAAGCGGGGAAAGCCCGCGGTAGCTCGGAGAATCGTAAAGCGGCGGCTCAATACGCCGGTGACTTAAAGCGGCGGGTCGCGCGTAAACGGCTCAGGGCCGGGACAGCTCAGTGGTGAACAGTGGTGCCCGAGTGGCAGTTCCGGGCAGAGGTAGAGGCGGCCTCGGCGGGGGCGACGGAGGCACTCAGGCGGCTCTGCGCGGAGGTACCGACAGTGCTGCGGGGGCTGGTTTAGAAAACGACGCCGGTGAGGCCCGGCGACGGCGGCCACAGAGGCAACGACGACGACCGCCGGCACAGAAGTAGCCCGACGCAGGGCCATGGTTGCAGTAGCAGAGGCCAGCGACGGTTCACCATAGCAGAAGCAACGGGGAGGCGTGCCCCGACGTGCGGCAGCGGTGGCGGCTCGGCGCAGGAGTGACGCGAGGCCATGGCCGGCGACTCGTCAAGGTGGAAGTGAGGCCACCGGGGCGATTTGCAACAGAAGATGGAGGTGAGCCTTAGCAGCGGCTCGGTAACTGAGTTGTAGACGGTCATATACGGCCGGCTCCGCACATAGGTGATTTAATCATAATAGAAATAGCGTTCACGGTGGTTCGGCAATGGAACGAGGCACGACAGAACCGGCTTGAGCGGGTCACGCGGAGAGGCCAGAGCCGCCGCGGCCTCGCACGATGGAGGCGTCGACGACAGGGCAGGTCAAGGCGGCCACAGCGGGTCACAGTGCTGAGGCGGCGGAGAGGCGACCGGCGACTCATAGGTGACCCGGTGAAAACGGCGAAGCGCGGCCGGCGGTGGCGGCTCGATGCGCGACGAAGGCGACCCTAGGCGCGGACGACGAAGACAGGTCAGGCGGCCGGCCGATTGACGCGAGTGATACGGCTCAGGGCCGTGTGCCCGGGCGACTCGGAGTGGTGCCAGGCCGGGGCGACTCAGCGGCGGCGACTCAATACTGGGTGCGGTCTAAGCAGCTCATCGCGCAGCGGAAACAAGGCATCTTCGAGGTGAGGACGAGCTGCAGCTGCTCATGGCAGGTTGAAGCGGGCCAACAGCAGCTCAATCGGAGGCCGTGCGGGGGTGACGGCAGTAGCGGTTTGGCGCAGAGGCCAGTCGATGAAGGCCGGAAGTGACGCTGGCGATTTGAGCTATGGCCACGGCGTGGCGATTTGTAATGGAGGCACAGCGAGTCATATGGCCAGCAAAGGCGACTTTGGAGGTGGAGGCGGCCAGCACGATGGTAGACGGTCAACGAGGCACCGGCGGATTGAGGCTGCGCTAGGGGCACAGCAGCCCGGGTCACTCTCGGAGCTGTGGCGATGGAAGTAACCTAGGCCAGGTCGGGACTTGATGAGGTAGCTGTCTTTTCTTTCCATATTTTTCAAGATCCGGTTGACCCTCTGCTTCAGGGGAGAAAAGTGGCCCCTTCTGAATTTTTTGCTTAAACTATGTATTGCTGTCTCTGCCAATTCTGATTGGAAACAACTTTTCGGAATTGATTTTGGTCTATCCTTGGATTGGACGCATCTATTTTGGCGAGTCTCCGTTAATTCTACAAAAAACGCCCAGGCAAGGAACGACGATGATGTTAGGTCCCCACCCGTATGAAAATAATCTCTTCACACGCGGATGCTGTTCCGCCGGCTCATGGTGTTCCTCGATTGAATCCAGTCGGTTTTTACCGACGCGCACACTAATCTCTTGAACTTTTTATTTGTCCAAGCGACCGTGAAGTTGAGACGGAGTCAACGATGGAAGCAGGCGAGCCGGTTTGCTGCGTTGGAGTCCCGGTCTGTCACCGGGTCATCATAATCATTGAGTGGTGGCTTATCTCAACAAGACCAATTTCTTCAATCTTGACCAATGAACTTGCGGTTGATGTAGATCCTTCTAAATTGGTTCTTCTTCATCTAGAAGATTGCGAACTCTTCAATCCTTCGAAGAAATCCCTTCAAAAACTCAACATCACCGTGCGCAGGCCCCAAGGTGGGCGTCAACTATCGTGGAATTGTCACGTCAGATGTCCTTAGTGTGGGGACTTAGTCGCGAGGCTAACGCATCTATGTGGTAGCTTGAGAGGGGTTGAGCGGAATCGAGAGACGCAACACAAGACAAGGGTTTAGGCAGCTTCGGGCCAGAGGAAACATCATCCAGTAACAACCCTACATGCTGTTTGAGGCTAGATCTCATTACCATCCCGAGGGAGTCGTCGTAAATCGGCTCTCCTCTAGTTGTGTCTAGCCTTAGAGATTGTTTTTTGCTCCTCCCCCTTTGAGGAGCCCTGCCCCTCCTTATATATGTTGAAGGGGCGGGTTACATGTGGAGTCCAACTCGGACTTTAACTTAAACTATTTTGACTTCCCTTCCTGGGCTTCTTAACGTCTGCCGGTTTAACATTGTTCTGCCGGTTTAACATTGTCTGCCGATTTAACATTGTCTGCCGGTTTAACACTGTCTGCCGGTTTACCGTCTGTCTTAACCATCTGTCTTGACTCTCTGTCTTAACTCTCCGTCGGTTTACCATCCGCCGATTTACCCAGTCCCAGCCGGTTTACAACTCCAGCCGGGTCATACCGCGGGGTATATCCCCGACACCCAGCCTCCCATCCAGCGGCGCGCGAAGCCCAGCTCCCAAACCGGCCTGTTGCCTCCCCACCGAGCCGGGCCAAGGCCCGAAGTGATCAGCCCCGCCCCTGTTGCTGTTGGGCCAGTTCTTGTTTTGGCCCGTAATGTTTTTTTTTCGGATCTGGTGTTTTTGTCATTTTTTCAGAGTTTGCCTGTTTTACAGAAAAACCCTCAGCATTCATGCATTTAATAACTAATTAACCGTGCATTGGATCTAAATAAATTATATATGGAAGTTGCTTAGTTTTTCATCTAGTTTCATAATATGTCGTTTTCATCCATGTTTAAAATGCTGTTTGATTAAATTTGCTCCTATGCCATGCTAAAATGATTTATTTCATAACTAAATAACCGTAACTCGGAATTTAATAAACTTTATATGTAAATGGGGTGGAAAAATTCCTATTTTAACATGGTGGCTTCACTTTGCATGTTAAACAACTCTAAAATATGGGTTAGGGCAGAACAGTACCAAAACCTAAAATATGCACATAAGGAGTTTCCGGACTTGTTGTTTGTTGTTCTGGCCTCATTTAAACTTGCCTAGATTAGATAGTTTCATCATGCTTCACCTCTTGCCATGCTAACAACATTTAACCTTGTTGGGTACATAAACGAGAGAGAACTAAATAAGTCATGTGGTGTTTTCTTCAATATGCAACTCCGTTGCATAATGAGCTCCACTTAATTTGTAGGATTGTTTGTGCACTTTGCCATGCCATGCCTCATTAAACCGGACATGCATCATACTTGTTTGCGCATCGTGCCGTGCTTATGTGGTGATTGTTTACTATGTTGTTTGTTTTCTTTCCGGTGTACTTCTTCCCGGTAATCCGGTAACGTCGTGTTGTGAGGATTCGTTCGACTTCGTCCTTTTGTCTTCTTCATGGACTTGTTCTTCTTCCTTGCGGGATTTCAGGCAAGATGACCATACCCTCGAAATCACTTCTATCTTTGCTTGCTAGTTGCTCGCTTTTTTGCTATGCCTATGCTGCGATACCTACCACTTGCTTATCATGCCTCCCATATTGTTGAACCAAGCCTCTAACCCACCTTGTCCTAGCAAACCGCTGTTTGGCTATGTTACCGCTTTGCTCAGCCCCTCTTATAGCGTTGTTAGTTGCAGGTGAAGATTGGAGCTTGTTCCATCTTTGGAACATGGATATTTTGTTGGGATATCACAAAATCTCTTATTTAATTAATGCATCTATATACTTGGTAAAGGGTGGAAGGCTCGGCCTTATGCCTGGTGTTTTGTTCCACTCTTGCCGCCCTAGTTTCCGTCATATCGGTGTTATGTTCCCGGATTTTGCGTTCCTTACGCAGTTGGGTTATAATGGGAACCCCTTGACAGTTCGCCTTGAATAAAACTCCTTCAGCAATGCCCAACCTTGGTTTTACCATTTTCACTAACAACCTACCACCTTCCCTTGGGTTCTGCAGACTCAAGGGTCATCTTTATTTTAACGCCCCCCCCCCCCCCCCCCCGGCCAGTGCTTCTCTAAGTGTTGGTCCGAACCGAGCTGCCTGCGGGGCCACCTCGGGGAAACTTGAGGGTTGGTTTTACTCATAGCTAGTCTCATCTGAGTGTGCCCTGAGAACGAGATATGTGCAGCTCCTATCGGGATTTGTCGGCACATTCAGGCGGTGTTGCTGGACTTGTTTTACCATTGTCGAGATGTCTTGTAACCTGGATGCCGAGTCTGATCGGAATGTCTTGGGAGAAGGATTATCCTTCGTTGACCGTGAGAGCTTGTGATGGGCTAAGTTGGGACACCTCTGCAGGGTTTTGAACTTTCGAAAGCCGTGCCCGCGGTTATGGGCAAATGGGAATTTGTTAATGTCCGGTTGTAGAAAACCTGAAGTTAACCTTAATTAAAATACATCAACTGCGTGCGTAACCGTGATGGTCTCTTCTCGAAGGGGTCCGGGAAGTGAATACAGTGTTGGAGTTATGCTTGACGAAGGTTGTTCTAGGATCACTTCTTGATCATAGTTGTTCGACCGTGCTTTTGCCTTCTCTTCTCGCTCTCTTTTGCGAATAGGTTAGCCACCATATATGCTAGTCTCTTGCTGCAGCTCTACCTCTTACCTGTTACCTTACCCATAACCTTAAATAGTCTTGGTCGTGAGGGTGTGAGATTGCTGAGTCCCCGTGACTCACAGATACTTCCAAAACCAGTTTGCAGGTGCCGATGAGTGTGCAGGTGACGCAACCAAGCTCAAGGAGGAGCTCGATGAAGATCTTGTCCTTTGTGTTGTTCCGTTCTAGTCGATCAGTAGTGGAGCCTAGTTGGGGTCGATCGGGGATCTGTGTAGCTTTTGGGGTAGTCTTCTTTTATTTTGGTTCCGTAGTCGGACCTTGATTGTATCTGGATGATGTAATGCTTTATTCATGTAATTTTGTGAAGTGGCGATTGTAAGCCAACTATGTATCTCTTTCCCTTATGTATTACATGGGTTGTGTGAAGATTACCTCACTTGCGACATTGGTTTCAATGCGGTTATGCCTCTAAGTCATGCTTCGACACGTGAGAGATATAGCCGCATCGAGGGCGTTACAAGTTGGTATCAGAGCCTTCCCCGACCTTAGGAGCCCCCTGCTTGATCGAATCGCTGGCGTTATTGAGTCTAGAAAAATGTTTTGAGTCATTTAGGAATTATATATATCGGAGAGTTAGGAATTCTTTTTACGCCTCAGTCCCTTCATCGCTCTGGTAAGGCATCCTGACGTAGAGTTTTGACTCTTCTTTTCTCAAATTTCACTAATTTTTTTTAGGATCACGCGGGTATCTTGGAATCGTTCCGATGGTTTTGTGACGAGAACATTATTCTTGGTGCCTCCTGTCATTTAGGGGTTGTGGCAGTGTCCCGGGGAGTTGAGCTCCGAGGTGTTGTCGTCACAATTTTATCGTTGCAGTTCTGGAATACCTGAGTTTAGTTTCGCGGACATCGAAAATCTCTTTTATGCAGTTGTTGGTGAGATAACCTCGACGCCACCCAGTACTGGGGCGGGAGTTCGGGAGTATTGCCATAACTCGTATAACGGATGCTTTTCGAAGGTTGAGGTAGACGGTTTCCGAAGGTTTCTTGGTTATGTGTTGAAGGATGGATACAGCTGGATGTAGGATTTGCTAGTTTTGGGTGAGATATTATGCTTCCCATGTATCCCCAACACCTGATTGCATAACCGGAAAGGTTCGGGAGTTTCATAGGTGGGAATTCAAGTAGCTTGTAGGATATCTTTCTGACAGACGTATGATATGAAATTGGGGTTCGACGTCTAGTGGTCCGCCTATTCACGGTTGGTTTTACAGTGGTCTCGTTGTGTCTTAAAGAGTCCTTGGCTATGCCGACTCGGGGATGCTTCGTATGTCATGTGCACTGCCTTGTACATGATGGTGCTGTACAATCGAGCCCGTGTAGGCCCCACCACAAAAACTTCGAACGAAATCTCTATCATATGTTTGTTCCAGCCTATTCTGCAAGCTAATCCTTTGTTTTGTTTTGAGTTGTGGTATTCGAGTTGCTTCGAAGTCAAATGTTGATTCCATACCTTTTCCTAAGCGGTGTTCTCATACCCCGATGTGAACACTAATCCTTCTCGATCATCGAGTTTGTCATGTCAATCCTTTTCAACCGGCGTGTTTTTCTTCAAGTGGTTCCGATCATTTCAACATCAGCAAGATCAATTATCACTTCTTCTCAACGGTGTTTATTTCATCTCTCTCCAAGTTGCCTTTGTTTTTCTCGCCCACCCACCCTTTTTCCTCAAGGACTCGGATTTCTTAATCAAGCATCCTTTTATTCTTGTGAAGTCTCTTCATTCTTTTCTTTGAATGTTCTACCCGGTGGTTCACATGAAGATGCTCTTCTAGTTCGTCATTCCTCACTCATTTTTCTTCTCTGGTGGATTCAAGTCAAGCTTTGTTGATCATATCCTTTTTCTTCGTTTCAAATACCTTCTCATACCGGTGCACCTCATAATAATTCACTTCTCGCTATTAAATTGTTCCGGAGTGTTCAAGATATCTCGAAGACTCGTGTTTCCACTCTGCTTTCGTTCAAGCTCTTTTGAGATTGGTTTCTCATTCTAGCCATTTAATTCAACTGGTGCAATCTCTCTTTTGAGCAATCATTTATACGGTGTTTCTTTTGAGTGGGCCCTAACCCACAGGTCTTTTCCCAGGATCTTACCTGACTCTTCTTATTTTCCCAGAGCTATCCTCAAATTTATTTTTGAAGTTTGACGTAAGAATGATTTTTCTTCAGTCAGATGTGTTTCTCCAAGATCTTTCAAATTCTTTTCATAGTTGGCTCAACCTCTTAGCTTTTGATTCTTCTGGAGTGTCTAAATAATTCATGGTGGTGTTTCTCGTCGTCATTCTCGGATTTTGAAGACCGAAGAAGGGTTTACCTCCATATCTTATCTGTTCTCTCAGAGATTCGTGATTCCAGTCAAGCCATCCTCTTATATTTGTTTTCGATTGTCAGAATTCTTTTCACCTATCCAGAGCAATTCAAGAGCCTTCTCAGTTGGATTATCTAGAGTCCATAAATTCAGATTTATTCATTCCAGCTTTCAGCTCTCATACTCTAAATCATACCGATGTTTAAATCAAGGACCCTCTAATCAGCTCGTAATATCTTTGTTCTCATGGATCTAAATTCTCTCAAGTATCCTCGTTCATTTCATAATTCTTCCCGGTGTTCCTTTATCTTCCCTTCAGTCATTTTAATTATTACGGTGGTTCATGCAAGATTCCTCTTCTTTCGTTATCATATCTATTCATTCGTTGTTTCGATTCCATCGGTGTTTTGTTGAAGACGTTCTCAAGTTATGCTATACCTATCTTAATCCTTTCTACGAGAATACGTAGTGTGCCAAGTCCGTGGATTGTCATCAATTTAATTGGTGAAGGATAAGCATAATGTAATTCTTATTCTTATTTCATCGAGTATATTCAATTACTTATTACGGAGGCTCATCAAATTCTCGGTTTCATTTGTTTCATCTTTTCTTTTCCCGGAGTTTCAAGATCTCTCATTTATCTCGTCGCAAAGCTCCATTTAATCATTTCAAGGCTTCACCTTATGTTTTCAACTTCTCTTTCCTTTCATTTGATCATTCTTTTATTACCGGAGTTCTTCATGGAGGTTCTACATGATGGTTCGTCAAGGATTTAATCCCTTCTTGAAGTGCTCATCAAGATTCTTTCCAGAGGAACTCAAGTATTCTTTATCTTGCATTTTAAAGTGCAATTCTTTCAACTGTATCATTCAAGGTGGTATTATGTCATTCTTGATAATTTGAGTTCATGTCTCATGATTCACATGTTGTTAAGAATGAGGTATTTTAAATCCATCAATCTCGTCATTGGAATTATCTTGGGCTATATTTCACCTAAAACCGTCCCTAAGGATTGTTGCTATTTATGGTGCTCATATAAGACCCAAGTTCTTCTTTCATCCTTCCGGTGAAATAAGCTTTCTCGTCTCCTTGTGCATACCAATCCAATTCTTTTTCCCGTGAATGGTAGGTTGTCACCTCATAATTTGAGATGTATTCCATAAGACCATATCAATCTTATTCTTTTCATTGTTGATTTCCCAACAACTCCGTTCAATCCTTCTTTTTATGGATGCTCTCCCAATTTCATTTCAGGCAGAACTTGTTGTCTTCTTCTCTGTTCTTTTGTTTTCCATTCTTATATTTCTTCCGGAGGCATTGTGATGATGTTCTCTTCACTCATCATCCCGTACTGTAAAGTTCATGTTCTTTCTTTTGCTTATCCATCCAATTGGAGTGTCGTGTTTTCATTCGAGCTCTCTCATCTTATCAAATCTTGACTCCCTTCTCAACTGGAGTGCTGTCTGGGATCTTTCTTACCCATTGTGCCATTATTTCAATAGTTCCGGAGACAATGTGTTGTTGATCTCATCAAGTATGTTCTCACCTGGCCAAGTTCTTATTCAATTCCTTTTCTTTTCAATCGGAGTGTTGCTCGAAGTTGTTCTCCATTGTTCCTCTTTTAAAATGGAGTGTTTTCAACTTCGTCGTCTCTGTTGTATTCTTTTCTCGAAATGGCTTAACATTTTCAAGGTTCTTTGGTTTCACTCATTGGTCAAAGAAGCAACTTAGTTTTATCTCTTCTCCTTCTCTTCTGTTGTCCTCTCGGTGTCATTCTAGATCTCGGGACGAGATCCTCTCGTAGTGGTGGAGTGTTGTGACGCCCTGAGACCGATGTGCCAGGTGTCCTCCAGTTATTCGTTGTTGTTGCTTTGTCATTTGATTGCGTGTCGCATCTTGTCATGTCATCATGTGCATTGCATCATCATGTTTTTGAAACTTGCATCCGTCTCGGTGTCCTCGTTCCGTCCGTTGTCCATTCTGAGCCCAACCACACTTGCACACGCCCGCGGCACGTCCGAAATATTATTTTATAAGTGGCCGGAAAATGTTCTCGGATTGGGTTGAAAGTTGGCGTGTGGTCTTATTATAGTGTAGATAGACCGCCTGTCAAGTTTCATCGCATTCGGAGTCCGTTTGATAGCCCAACGGATAACTGTAGCAGCAATATAGCCGGTCTAACGTCGGACGTTTTCGGTCTCCGGAACCGTGCCAGGCTGCATCTCTCCCCTCTTCTCTCAGACCAACCCGCTCTTCACAATCCTCTAGACCCAACCTAACCTCTCTTGTCAGCCTGCGGCCCTCCTCGCGCGCGTCCGAAAGTTGTCCCGGACCCGACCCGGACAGTCGTCACCATTGGATCCGGATCATCCCCAAACGTCTACAAAACGGCTCCGTTTTGTTAATTGGACTCCCTAGCCTATTTAACCTGACCGTCCGATTTTAATCGGAGGGACGAGATAGCCCCTAATCTAACACACTCACTATATAAACTAGACCAACCCTAGATCCTAGGCAGTTTGTCCCTTCCATCAAATCCTAGCCGCCGCCACCCCAGTCTCTTCTCTGTTTCCGTGCCCGACCAGCCATCGCGACTCGTTCCCACAACCGCCTCTTTCCAGATTCAGCGCCTCGTCCCCGAGCTCTCGGACGCCGCCGTTCCCGTCCATCACATGCGGCTGAAACCAGCAGGCCCCAGCGCTGTAGCACCTGATCCTCTTGGCCTCCACCCGCAGTCGACGACAACCCCCCGTAACCCCGCGCCTCGTCCCGATTCAGGAGGAGAGGAGCTCCTCCTGAAGCCTTTTCCTCGCCATCGCCGTTCGGCGCCGTCGGTGAGCCGTCCGCTAGGAACTGCCTCGCGCCCTCGTCTCTCTCTGTCTCCTTCTCCTCCCTCTCTCGATTTTCTTCTCTCTCATGTATCTCTCTCTCTCCCTGTACTGCACCAGTAGGTGCTTCCGCTGCCGTTTCGCTCCAGATCCGACCGAGGACCGCCGGATCCCGCCGCCTCCGCCATGGATCCCCCATCCCCAGACCTCCTGCCGCTTGCCGGAGTCCTCAGCGCCGCCGCTGCCCTTCTTCCTGTCGAAAAGAGGAGGACGAAGCCTCTGCCTCAAGTCGTTCCATGTGACCGCGTTGACTCCCTTTGTTTTGACCGAGACGGCCCACAGTTTCTTTTCCAGCGCGGCCCAGCCTCCCATCCAGTGGCGCGCGAAGCCCAGCTCCCAAACCGGCCTGCTGCCTCCCCACCGAGCCGGGCCAAGGCCGGAAGTGATCAGCCCCGCCCCTATTGCTGTTGGGCCAGTTCTTGTTTTGGCCTATAATGTTTTTTTCTAGATCTGGTGTTTTTGTCATTTTTTCAGAGTTTGCCTGTTTTGCAGAAAAACCCTCAGCATTCATGCATTTAATAACTAATTAACCATGCATCGGATCTAAATAAATTATATATGGAAGTTGCTTAGTTTTTCATCTACTTTCATAATATGTCGTTTTCATCCATGTTTAAAATGTTGTTTGATTAAATTTGCTCCTATGCCATGCTAAAATGATTTATTTCATAACTAAATAACCGTAACTCAGAATTTAATAAACTTTATATGTAAATGGGGTAGAAAAATTCCTAGTTTAACATGGTGACTTCACTTTGCATGTTAAACAACTCTAAAATATGGGTTAGGGCAGAACAGTACCAAAACCAAAAATATGCACATGAGGAGTTTCCGGACTTGTTGTTTGTTGTTCCGGCCTCATTTAAACTTGCCTAGATTAGATAGTTTCATCTTGCTTCACCTCTTGCGATGCTAACAACATTTAACCTTGTTGGGTACATAAACGAGAGAGAACTAAATAAGTCATGTGGTGTTTTCTTCAATATGCAACTCTGTTGCATAATGAGCTCCACTTAATTTGTAGGATTGTTTGTGCACTTTTCCATGCCATGCCTCATTAAACCGGACATGCATCGTACTTGTTTGCGCATCGTGCCATGCTTATGTGGTGATTGTTTACTATGTTGTTTGTTTTCTTTTTGGTGTACTTCTTCTCGGTAATCCGGTAACATCGTGTTGTGAGGATTCGTTCGACTTCGTCCGTTTGTCTTCTTCAGGGACTTGTTCTTCTTCCTTGCGGGATTTCAGGCAAGATGAGCATATCCTCGAAATCACTTCTATCTTTGCTTGCTAGTTGCTCGCTCTTTTGCTATGCCTATGCTGTGATACCTACCACTTGCTTATCATGCCTCCCATATTGTTGAACCAAGCCTCTAACCCACCTAGTCCTAGCAAGCCGTTGTTTGGCTATGTTATCGCTTTGCTCAGCCCTTCTTATAGCATTGTTAGTTGCAGGTGAAGATTGGAGCTTGTTCCATGTTTGGAACATGGATATTTTGTTGGGATATCATGAAATCTCTTATTTAATTAATGCATCTATATACTTGGTAAAGGGTGGAAGGCTCGGCCTTATGCCTGGTGTTTTGTTCCACTCTTGTCGCCCTAGTTTCCGTCATATCGGTGTTATGTTCCTGGATTTTGCGTTCCTTACGCGGTTGGGTTATAATGGGAACCCCTTGACAGTTCGCCTTGAATAAAACTCCTTCAGCAATGCCCAACCTTGGTTTTACCATTTGCACTAACAACCTACTGAAGGAAATATGCCCTAGAGGCAATAATAAAGTTATTATTTATTTCCTTATATCATGATAAATGTTTATTATTCATGCTAGAATTGTATTAACCGGAAACATAATACATGTGTGAATACATAGACAAACAGAGTGTCACTAGTATGCCTCTACTTGACTAGCTCGTTAATCAAAGATGGTTATGTTTCCTAACCATGAACAAAGAGTTGTTATTTGATTAACGAGGTCACATCATTAGTTGAATGATCTGATTGACATGACCCATTCCATTAGCTTAGCACCCGATCGTTTAGTATGTTGCTATTGCTTTCTTCATGACTTATACATGTTCCTATAACTATGAGATTATGCAACTCCCGTTTACTGGAGGAACACTTTGGGTACTACCAAACGTCACAACGTAACTGGGTGATTATAAAGGAGTACTACAGGTGTCTCCAATGGTAGATGTTGGGTTGGCGTATTTCGAGATTAGGGTTTTGTCACTCCGATTGTCGGAGAGGTATCTCTGGGCCCTCTCGGTAATGCACATCACATAAGCCTTGCAAGCACTGCAACTAATATGTTAGTTGTGAGATGATGTATTACGGAATGAGTAAAGAGACTTGCCAGTAACGAGATTGAACTAGGTATTGGATACCGACGATCGAATCTCGGGCAAGTAACATACCGATGACAAAGGGAACAACGTATGTTGTTATGCGGTCTGACCGATAAAGATCTTCGTAGAATATGTAGGAGCCAATATGGGCATCCAGGTCCCGCTATTGGTTATTGACCGGAGACGTGTCTCGGTCATGTCTACATTGTTCTCGAACCGTAGGGTCCGCACGCTTAACGTTACGATGACAGTTATTATGAGTTTATGCATTTTGATGTACCGAAGGTTGTTCGGAGTCCCGGATGAGATTGCGGACATGACGAGGAGTCTCGAAATGGTCGAGACGTAAAGATTGATATATTGGAAGCCTATGTTTGGACATAGGAAGTGTTCCGGGTGAAATCGGGATTTTACCGGAATACCGGGAGGGTTACCGGAACCCCCCGGGAGACTAATGGGCCTATTGGGCCTTAGTGGAAAAGAGAAAAAGGGAAGCCCACAAGCTGGCCGGCGCCCCCCCCCTTTCCCCAAGTCCTAGTAGGACTAGGATAGGGGGCCGGCCCCCCTTCTCTCTCCTTTTCCCCCCGGGAGTCCTAATAGGATTAGGATTGGAGGGAGGAGTCCTACTCCCGGTGAGAGTAGGACTCCCCTGCGCCTCCTCTCCCTGGCCGGCCGGCTCCCCCTCCTCCAACCTTTATATACGGGGGCAGGGGGCACCCCAAGACACACAAGTTGATCCTTGAGATCGTTCCTTAGCCGTGTGCGGTGCCCCCTGCCACCAAATTCCACCTCGATCGTACCGTTACAGTGCTTAGGCGAAGCCCTGCATCGGTAGTACATCAAGATCGTCATCACGCCGTCGTGCTGACGGAACTCTTCCTCGACGCTTTGCTGGATCGGAGCCCGAGGAACGTCATCGAGCTGAACATGTGCTAAGAACTCGGAGGTGCTGGAGTAACGGTGCTTGGATCGGTCGGATCGGGAAGACGTACGACTACTTCCTCTACGTTGTGAGATCGCTTCCGCAGTCGGTCTGCGTTGGTACGTAGACAATACTCTCCCCTTCGTTGCTATGCATCACCATGATCTTGCGTGTGCGTAGGAAAATTTTCGAAATTACTGCGTTCCCCAACAGTGGCATCCGAGCCTAGGTTTTATGGTTTGATGTTATATGCACGAGTAGAACACAAGTGAGTTGTGGGCGATATAAGTCATACTGCCTACCAGCATGTCATACTTTGGTTCGGCGGTATTGTTGGATGAAGCGGCCCGGACCGACATTACGCGTACGCTTACGCGAGACCGGTTTCCCCGACGTGCTTTGCACATAGGTGACTTGCGGGTGACTGTTTCTCCAACTTTAGTTGAACCGAGTGTGGCTACGCCCGGTCCTTGCGAAGGTTAAAACGGAGTCTATTTGACAAACTATCGTTGTGGTTTTGATGCGTAGGTAAGATTGGTTCTTGCTAAGCCCGTAGCAGCCACGTAAAATTTGCAACAACAAAGTAGAGGACGTCTAACTTGTTTTTGCAGGGCATGTTGTGATGTGATATGGTCAAAACGTGATGAGTTATAAGTTGTTGTATAAGATGATCATGTTTTGTTGAAATTATCGGCAACTGGCAAAAGCCTTATGGTTGTCTATCTATTGCATAAGATGCAAGCGCCCAATAATTGCTATACTTTATCGCTATGCGATAGCAATAGTTGCAAGAGCAAGTGTTGGCAAGACGACCACGTGACGACACATTGATATAGATCAAGATGATGGAGAATCATGGTGTCATGCCGGTGACGATATAGATCATGAGAGTACTTTAGAGATGGAGATCACAAGCACAAGATGATGATGGCCATATCATATCACTTATATTGATTGCATGTGATGTTTATCCTTTTATGCATCTTATCTTGCTTTGATTGACGGTAGCATTATAAGATGATCTCTCACTAAATTATCAAGAAGTGTTCTCCCTGAGTATGCACCGTTGCCAAAGTTCGTCGTGCCCAGACACCACGTGATGATCGGGTGTGATAAGCTCTACGTCCAAATACAACGGGTGCAAAACAGTTGCACACGCAGAATACTCAGGTTATACTTAACGAGCCAAGCATATACAGATATGGCCTCGGAACACGGAGACCAAAAGGTCGAGCGTGAATCATATAGTAGATATGATCAACATATTGATGTTCACCATTGAAAACTACTCCATCTCACGTGATGATCGGTTATGGTTTAGTTGATTTGGATCACGTGATCACTTAGAGGATTAGAGGGATGTCTATCTAAGTGGGAGTTCTTAAGTAATATAATTAAATTGAACTTAAATTTATCATGAACTTAGTCCTGGTAGTATTTTGCAAATTATGTTATAGATCAATAGCTCGTGTTGTTGCTTCCCTGTGTTTAATTTTGATATGTTCCTAGAGAAAATTGTGTTGAAAGATGTTAGTAGCAATGATGCGGATTGGGTCCGTGATCTGAGGTTTATCCTCATTGCTGCACAGAAGAATTATGTCCTTGATGCACCGCTAGGTGACAGACCTATTGCAGGAGTAGATGCAGACGTTATGAACGTTTGGCTAGCTCAATATGATGACTACTTGATAGTTTAGTGCACCATGCTTAATGGCTTAGAATCGGGACTTCAAAAGACGTTTTGAACGTCATGGACCATATGAGATGTTCCAGGAGTTGAAGTTGATATTTCAAGCAAATACCCGAGTTGAGAGATATGAAGTCTCCAACAAGTTCTATAGCTAAAAGATGGAGGAGAATCGCTCAACTAGTGAGCATGTGCTCAGATTGTCTGGGTACTACAATCGCTTGAATCAAGTGGGAATTAATCTTCCAGATAAGATAGTGATTGACAGAATTCTCTAGTCACCATGACCAAGTTAGTAGAACTTCGTGATGAACTATAGTATGCAAGGGATGACGAAAACGACTCCCGAGCTTTTCATGATGATGAAATTGATGAAGGTAGAAATCAAGAAAAACATCAAGTGTTGATGGTAGACAAGATCACTAGTTTCAAGAAAAAGGGCAAAGGGAAGAAGGGGAACTTCAAGAAGAACGGCAAGCAAGTCGCTGCTCAAGTGAAGAACCCCAAGTCTGATCCTAAGCCTGAGACTAAGTGCTTCTACTGCAAAGGGACTGGTCACTGGAAGCGGAACTACCCCAAGTGATTGGCGGATAAGAAGGATGGCAAAGTGAACATAAGTATACTTGATATACATGTTATTGATGTGTACTTTACTAGTGTTTATAGCAAACCCTCAGTATTTGATACTAGTTCAGTTGCTAAGATTAGTAACTCAAAACGGGAGTTGCAGAATAAACAGAGACTAGTTAAGGGTGAAGTGACGATGTGTGTTGGAAGTAGTTCCAAGATTGATATGATCATCATCGCACACTCCCCTATACTTTCGGGATTAGTGTTGAACCTAAATAAGTGTTATTTGGTGTTTGTGTTGAGCATGAATATGATTTGATCATGTTTATTGTAATACGGTTATTCATTTAAGTAAAAGAATAAATTGTTGTTCTGTTTACATGAATAAAACCTTATATGGTTACACACCCAATGAAAATAGTTCATTGGATCTCGATCTTAATAATACACATATTCATAATATTGAAACCAAAAGATGCAAAGTTAATAATGATAGTGCAACTTATTTGTGGCACTGCTGTTTAGGTCATATTGGTATAAAGCGCATGAAGAAACTCCATGCTGATGGGCTTTCGGAATCACTTGATTATGAATCACTTGATGCTTGCGAACCATGCCTTTTGGGCAAGATGACTAAAAAACGCCGTTCTCCGGAACAATGGAGCGAGAAAAGATTTATTGGAAATCATACATACTGATGTATGTGGTCCGATGAATATTGAGGCTCGCGACAGGTATCATTATTTTCTGATCTTCACAGAAGATTTGAGCAGATATGAGTATATCTACTTGATGAAACATAAGTCTGAAACATTTGAAAAGTTCAAAGAATTTCAGAGTGAAGTGAAAAACCATCGTGACAAGAAAATAAAAGTTTCTACGATATGATCGCAGAGGTAAAATGTTTGAGTTACGAGTTTGGTCTTCAATTAAAACAATGTGGAATAGTTTCACAAAATCATGCCACATGGAACACCACAGCATAATGGTGTGTCCTAACGTCATAACCGTACTTTATTGGATATAGTGCAATCTATGATGTATCTTACCGATCTACCACTATCGTTTTGGGGTTATGCATTAGAGACAGCTGCATTCACGTTAAATAGGGCACCATCTAAATCCGTTGAGACGATACCGTGTGAACTATGGTTTGGCAAGAAACCTAAGCTGTCGTTTCTTAAAATTTGGGGTTGCGATGCTTATATGAAAAAGTTTCATCCTGATAAGCTCAAACTCAAATCGGAGAAGTGCGTCTTCATAGGATATCCAAAGGAAACTATTGGATACACCTTCTATCACAGATCCGAAGGTAAGACTTTTGTTGCTAAAATTCGGAAACTTTCTGGAGAAGGAGTTTCTCTCGAAAGAAGTGAGTGGGAGGAAAGTAGAACTTGATGAGGTAACTGTACCTGCTCCCTTATTGGAAAGTAGTACATCACAGAAAACTGTTTCTGTGACACCTACACCAGTTAGTGAGGAAGCTAATGATGATGATCATGAAACTTCAGAACAAGATACTACTGAACCTCGTAGATCAACCAGAGTAAGATCCGCGCCAGAGTGGTACGGTAATCATTTTCTGGAAGTCATGCTACTAGATCATGATGAACCTACGAACTATGAAGAAGCGATGGTGAGCCCAGATTCCGCAAAGTGGCTTGAAGCCATGAATTCTGAGATATGATCCATGTATGAGAACAAAGTATGGACTTTGGTTGACTTGCCTGATGATCAGCAAGCAATTGAGAATAAATGGATCTTCAAGAGGAAGACGGACGTTGATAGTAGTGTTACTATCTACAAAGCTAGAATTGTCGCAAAAAGGTTTTCGACAAGTTCAAGGTGTTGACTACGATGAGAGCTTCTCACTCGTATCTATGCTCGAGTCTGTCCGAATCATGTTAGTAATTGCCGCATTTTATGAAATCTGGCAAATGGATAAACAAAACTGCATTCCTTAATGGATTTATTAAAGAAGAGTTGTATATGATGCAACAGAAGGTTTTGTCAATCCAAAAGGTGCTAACAAAATGTGCAAGCTCCAACGATCCATCTGTGGACTGGTGCAAGCATCTCGGAGTTGGAATATACGCTTTGATGAGTTGATCAAAGCATATAGTTTTATATAGACTTGCGGTGAAGCCTGTATTTACAAGAGAGTGAGTGGGAGCACTACAACATTTCTGATAAGTATATGTGAATGACATATTATTGATCGGAAATAATGTAGAATTATTCTGTAAAGCATAAAGGAGTGTTTGAAAGGAGTTTTTCAAAGAAAGACTTCGGTGAAGCTGCTTACATATTGAGCTTCAAGATCTATAGAGATAGATCAAGACGCTTGATAGGTTTTTTCAATGAGTACATACCTTGACAAGATTTTGAAGTAGTTCAAAATGGAGCAGTCAAAGAAAGAGTTCTTGCCTGTATTATAAGGTGTGAAGTTGAGTAAGACTCAAAGCCCGACCACGGCAGAAGATAGAAAGAGAATGAAAGTCATTCCCTATGCCTCATTCATAGGTTCTATAAAGTATGCCATGCTGTGTACCAGATCTATTGTATACCCTGCACTGATTTGGCAAGGGAGTACAATAGTGATCTAGGAGTAGATCACTGGACAGCGGTCAGAATTATCCTTAGTGAAATAAGGATGTGTTTCTCAATTATGGACGTGACAAAAAGGTTCGTCATAAAGGGTTACGTCGATGCAAGTTTTTGACACTGATCCAGATGAATCTAAATTCACAATATGGATACATATTGAAAGTGGGAGCAATTAGCTAGAGTAGCTCCGTGCAGAGCATTATAGACAAAGAATTTTGCAAAATACTTACGGATCTGAATGTGACAGACCCGTTGACTAAAATTATCTCACAAGCAAAACATGATCACACCTTAGTACTCTTTGGGTGTTAATCACATAGAGATGTGAACTAGATTACTGAATCTAGTAAACCCTTTGAGTGTTGGTCACATGACGATGTGAACTATGGGTGTTAATCACATGGTGATGTGAACTATTGCTGCTAAATCACATGGCGATGTGAACTAGATTATTGACTCTAGTGCAAGTGGGAGACTGAAGGAAATATGCCCTAGAGGCAATAATAAAGTTATTATTTATTTCCTTATATCATGATAAATGTTTATTATTCATGCTAGAATTGTATTAACCGGAAACATAATACATGTGTGAATACATAGACAAACAGAGTGTCACTAGTATGCCTCTACTTGACTAGCTCGTTAATCAAAGATGGTTATGTTTCCTAACCATGAACAAAGAGTTGTTATTTGATTAATGAGGTCACATCATTAGTTGAATGATCTGATTGACATGACCCATTCCATTAGCTTAGCACCCGATCGTTTAGTATGTTGCTATTGCTTTCTTCATGACTTATACATGTTCCTATAACTATGAGATTATGCAACTCCCGTTTACCGGAGGAACACTTTGGGTACTACCAAACGTCACAACGTAACTGGGTGATTATAAAGGAGTACTACAGGTGTCTCCAATGGTAGATGTTGGGTTGGCGTATTTCGAGATTAGGGTTTTGTCACTCCGATTGTCGGAGAGGTATCTCTGGGCCCTCTCGGTAATGCACATCACATAAGCCTTGCAAGCACTGCAACTAATATGTTAGTTGTGAGATGATGTATTACGGAACGAGTAAAGAGACTTGCCAGTAACGAGATTGAACTAGGTATTGGATACCGACGATCGAATCTCGGGCAAGTAACATACCGATGACAAAGGGAACAACGTATGTTGTTATGCGGTCTGACTGATAAAGATCTTCGTAGAATATGTAGGAGCCAATATGGGCATCCAGGTCCCGCTATTGGTTATTGACCGGAGACGTGTCTCGGTCATGTCTACATTGTTCTCGAACCGTAGGGTCCGCACGCTTAACGTTACGATGACAGTTATTATGAGTTTATGCATTTTGATGTACCGAAGGTTGTTCGGAGTCCCGGATGAGATCACGGACATGACGAGGAGTCTCGAAATGGTTGAGACGTAAAGATTGATATATTGGAAGCCTATGTTTGGACATAGGAAGTGTTCCGGGTGAAATCGGGATTTTACCGGAATACCGGGAGGGTTACCGGAACCCCCCGGGAGACTAATGGGCCTATTGGGCCTTAGTGGAAAAGAGAAAAAGGGAAGCCCACAAGCTGGCCGGCGCCCCCCCTTTCCCCAAGTCCTAGTAGGACTAGGATAGGGGGCCGGCCCCCCTTCTCTCTCCTTTTCCCCCCGGGAGTCCTAATAGGATTAGGATTGGAGGGAGGAGTCCTACTCCCGGTGGGAGTAGGACTCCCCTGCGCCTCCTCTCCCTGGCCGGCCGGCTCCCCCTCCTCCAACCTTTATATACGGGGGCAGGGGGCACCCCAAGACACACAAGTTGATCCTTGAGATCGTTCCTTAGCCGTGTGCGGTGCCCCTTGCCACCAAATTCCACCTCGATCGTACCGTTACAGTGCTTAGGCGAAGCCCTGCGTCGGTAGTACATCAAGATCGTCATCACGCCGTCGTGCTGACGGAACTCTTCCTCGACGCTTTGCTGGATCGGAGCCCGAGGAACGTCATCGAGCTGAACGTGTGCTAAGAACTCGGAGGTGCCGGAGTAACGGTGCTTGGATCGGTCGGATCGGGAAGACGTACGACTACTTCCTCTACGTTGTGAGATCGCTTCCGCAGTCGGTCTGCGTTGGTACGTAGACAATACTCTCCCCCTCGTTGCTATGCATCACCATGATCTTGCGTGTGCGTAGGAAAATTTTCGAAATTACTGCGTTCCCCAACACCTACCACCTTCCCTTGGGTTCTGCAGACTCAAGGGTCATCTTTATTTTACCCCCCCCCCCGGGCCAGTGCTTCTCTAAGTGTTGGTCCGAACTGAGCTTCCCGTGGGGCCACCTCAGGGAAACTTGAGGGTTGGTTTTACTCGTAGCTAGTCTCATCTGAGAGTGCCCTGAGAACGAGATATGTGCAGCTCCTATCGGGATTTGTCGGCACATTCGAGTGGTGTTGCTGGACTTGTTTTACCATTGTCGAAATGTCTTGTAACCTGGATGCCGAGTCTGATCGGAATGTCTTGGGAGAAGGATTATCCTTCGTTGACCGTGAGAGCTTGTGATGGGCTAAGTTGGGACACCCCTGCAGGGTTTTGAACTTTCGAAAGCCGTGCCCACAGTTATGGGTAGATGGGAATTTGTTAATGTCCGGTTGTAGAAAACCTTAAGTTGACCTTAATTAAAATACATCAACCGCGTGGGTAACCGTGATGGTCTCTTCTCGGCGGGGTCCGGGAAGTGAACACGATGTTGGAGTTATGCTTAATGTAGGTTGTTCTAGGATCACTTCTTGATCATAGTTGTTCGACTGTGCTTTTGCCTTCTCTTCTCGCTCTCTTTTGCGAATAGGTTAGCCACCATATATGCTAGTCTCTTGCTGCAGCTCCACCTCTTACCTGTTACCTTACCCATAAGCTTAAATAGTCTTGGTCGCGAGGGTGTGAGATTGCTGAGCCCCCGTGACTCACAGATACTTCCAAAACCAGTTTGCAGGTGCCGATGAGACCGTGCAGGTGACGCAACCAAGCTCAAGGAGGAGCTCGATGAAGATCTTGTCCTTTGTGTTATTCCGTTTTAGTCGATCAGTAGCGGAGTCCAGCTGGGGTCGATCGGGGATCTGTGTAGCTTTTGGGGTAGTCTTCTTTTATTTTGGTTCCGTAGTCGGACCTTGATTGTATCTGGATGATGTAATGCTTTATTCATGTAATTGTGTGAAGTGGCGATTGTAAGCCAACTATGTATCTCTTTCCCTTATGTATTACATGGGTTGTGTGAAGATTACCTCACTTGCGACATTGCTTTCAATGCGGTTATGCCTCTAAGTCGTGCTTCGACACGTGGGAGATATAGCCGCATCGAGGGCATTACAGGTGGTCCTCTGCAGTAACGTAAACGGAGCATCTGTACCGATTCTCCTTGTACTAATAGTGCATTACAAGTTCCAAGTCTCCGCTCCCCTACTCCACCATCCAAGGTGCTTGCTCTAACTTGGCAGTGTGATATCTGGTTGCATGTTGCATATGGTGTCTAGCTCGTATTGCTCCTAATTAGTGTAAACTACATCTGCTTAGCTTACACATGATACATGTGAATATGACATGCTTTCCTGTTTTTGGTACATACTATATCTATCTATCACACCATGTTCTTACATGAAACTACTCTTCTTGTGTATCCTGCATTGGTCACTAATGATGGGACACCTTTAAGTTGGCAGCGTGATATTGGTTTGCGTCTTGAATATGATTTCAAGCATGTATTGCTTCTAGTTTGATGAACGCCACCTATGACAAGACACTTTTAACTTGGCAGAGTGATATTGATTGCACCTTCCATATGGTGTCTTGCAGTGTTTCTAATTTGTTGAAGTGCCTTCTGCTTAGTTACCACATCACAGGTGTGAATATGTCAAGCCGTCCATTTTTTCATACATATTCCATCCTCGTATCATGACTTTGCCTTTCATCAGAGTAGTGTTCGTCAGTATCATGCATGAATGAGTTCTGAAGAGCGAATGATATTCCTTTTTCTTGTCGGTATGACCTCACAATGCAAAATCAATAATCTGAAGGAAATTGGAAAGGCATTGGATGATGGTGGTCCTTCTGAGCAACTGAAACGGAGGTTCTCTACATATTCTACTCCGCCATCCTCCCAACAAGATTCGCAAGACAATGCAAGGCTAGACAGTCAACATAGCTGTGTAGATGATGAGCACATCTCCCCTACTCCACCATCACAGGTGCTTGATCTAACTTGGCACTATTATATGTGGTTGCATGTTGCGTATGATGTCTAGCTTGTATTGATTCTAACTTTGTTGAATTGCATCTGCTTACTTTACACATAATGCCTGTGAATATGACATGTGTTCCTGTTTCTACATCAGACTACTATTCTTGCATATCCCGCATCAGTCACTTATGATAAGGCACCTTTAAGTCGCCACTGTGATATTGGTTGTGTCTTGCATATGATTTCTAGCATGTACTGCTTCTAATTTGTTGAAACGCCATACAGTTTGAACTTGGCAGAGTGATATTGGTTGCATCTTTCATATGGTGCCTAGCTTGCAGTGCTTCTAATTTGTTGAAATGCCTTCTGCTTAGTTACCACATCATAGGTGTGAATATGTCACACCATCCTGTTTTTCATACATATTCCATCCTCGCATCATGTGTTTGCCTTTCACCCGAGTAGTGTTCGTCAGTATCATGCATGAATGAGTTCTGAAGAGCGAATTTTATTCCTTTTTCTTATCGGTTTGACTTCACAATGCAAAATCATTACAGCTGAAGGAAATTAGTCCGGTAGTGGATGATGGTGGTCCTTCAGAGCAACTCAAACAGGGGGTCTCTACAGATTCTACTCTGCCATCCTTCCAACAAGATTCGCAAGACAACATAAGGCTGGACAGTCAAGGTAGCTGTGTAGATGATGAGCACATCTCCCCTACTCCACCATCACAGGTGCTTGCTCTAACTTGACACTATTATATGTGGTTGCATGTTGCATATGATGTCTAGCTTGTATTGCTTCTAACTTGAATTGCATCTGCTTACTTTACACATAATGCCTGTGAATATGACACGTGTTCCTGTTTCTAGAACATACGTGTACATGATGAGCACATCTCCCCTACTCCACCATCACAGGTGCTTGCTCTTACTTGGAACTGTTATACGTGGTTGTGTTTTCCATATGATGTCTAGTTTGTATTGCTTCTGATTATGTTGAATTGCATCTGCGTAGCTTACAACTTATACCTGCAATGATCACTTACCCATAAGACACATTTAACTTGGGACTGTGATGTAGGTTGCATCTTGCATTGTCTTCTAGCTTGTACTGCTTCTAATTTATTGAAATGGCACTTATGACGAAACACTTTTTACCTAATAGAGTGATATTGGTTGCATGTTCATATGGTGCCTAGCTTTCATTTCTTCTAATTTTGTTGAAATGCCTTCCGCTTACTGTTTTTTCATACATATTCCATCCTCCTATCGTACGTGTGAATATGAAACGTTGTCTTTTTTGTATATATTCCATCATCCTATCCTGCGCTTGCCTTACATCAAAGTAGTGTTCGTCTGTATCATGCATCAACCAGTTATGCAGAGCTAATTTTATTCATCTTCTTGTGGTTTTGACTTCATAAGGCAATATCAGAAAATAGGAAGGAAAAGAGTAAGTTAGGGGATGTTGGTGGTCCTCCGCACCGACGCAAACAGAGACTCTCTAGATTTGCCACTGCTACTGCTAATGAAGTTGAAGTCCCAAGTCTACATGATGAGTTCATCTCCCGTACTCCACCATTGCATGTGCTTGCTCTAAGTTGACAGTGTGACAATTGGTTTCATGTTGCATATGTTGTCTAGCCTGTATTTCTTCTATTTTGATTAAATTGCACCTGCTGAGTTTATACGTTATACATGTGCATATGACATGGCTTTCTGTGTCTAGAATACACTTCATCTATCTATCATACCATGTTCTTACATCAAAGTACTGTTGTTGTGTATCCCGCATCAGTCACTCATGATTGGACGCTTTTAACATGGCAGTTTGATAGTGGTTGCATCTTGCATTGATTTCTACATTGTATTGCTTCTAATTTTTCGAATTGCCACTTATGACAAGACACTTTTAACTTGGCAGAGTAATATTGGTTGCATCTTTCATATGGTGTCTAGCTTGCATTACTTCTATTTTCTTGAAAATCCTTCTGCTTAGTTTGCACATCGTAGCTGTGAATATGTCATGCCGTCCTGTTTTTCTTACATATTCCATCCTCATACGGTTGTCTTACATCAAAGTATTGCTTGTCTGTATCATGCATCAATGGGTTCTGAAGAGTGATTTTATTCTTTTGTGTTGTGGGTACAGCTTGACATGGCAAAGTCAAAAAAGAGAAAGGAAAATAATATAGTAGGGAGTGCTGTTACTCGTCGGGTGAAACGGAAAAGGTTCTGCCATCGAGATTCTGCTAGTACTTATAGTGCAGTAGAAGGTCCAAGTCCACCGGCTAAATCTACAAACATAGTATCACCTGCTCCACCAGCTGCAGCATCCGCTTCAACTGTACCAGCATCTCAACCAGTTACTCGTTTGTTTGCTCCGGAACTGGCCAGTTCCCAAGCTGCCTTCACACCTAACACTACTTCCGAAGCACTGCTGACACAACAGGACTTGGCAAGATCAGATGAACCTCATGAGCATCAACACCAAGACAGTACCTGACCGAGTCAAGTTGCAGTTGCATGCTCCTTTATATGTACTCTCACAGTTTGATGTACACTAACACTTTCCATATTCGTTAACGGCCAATTACTTAGTGGACTGTTAATGGGCCAGAAGTGACCATGGGCCGCGTTGATGACAAGTTTAGGACAGGCCGTTGACGGGCCGATTTGACAGAGAATGTTGGGCCTTTAGCTGGGGCGGCCCATTATGGTCTGCAGAATCTTGTGGGCCTTTAGCTAGGCCGGCCCATTGTGGTCCGCAAAATCTTGTGGGCCTTTAGCTGGGTCGGCCCATTATGGTCTGCAAAATGGTGTGGGCCTTTAGCTGGGCCGGCCCATTATGGTCCGCTAAATTTTGTGGGCCTTTAGCTGGGCCGACCCATTATGGTCCGCTAAATCTTATGGGCCTTCGGTTGGGCCGGCCCATTTAAACTTTGTGGGCCACTTTTGGGCCGGTCCACATGTCAACATATCATAGGCCCATCTCGACCGTTGGATGAGTGACACATGTGCCAACGCGGAGCTGACGCGTGAATCCGTCAGCCAATGAGAATTTTACACGTGGAAAATCGGCATTGGTCGTGGCTGTTAACGGGTTATCGGGTCCAAAATCCGACCCGATAGCTTAACGGTGTTCCGTTATAGTGGATGCCACGTGTCGGTCACCCTTGACGAAAGCACTTCTGTGACGCGCGATTTATCATCATGGAAGTGGACACTTCCCGATGATAATTTTGGCAATGTCATGGAACACTTCTACGACAGCACATGTATGACTATCTTGATTCTGTCATAAATTTGTCATGGATGTACATGCATGATAGAAAACGCGACCTACTGTGACAAACACGTATCATCACGGAAGTGTTTTTTTGTAGTGTTTGTCTATTTAAGGCCATATTTTATACAGTATGAAGTATATGCATTGATCAATTGTAACACAAACAAGCAATCAAGCACTTTATTCTCACATGAAGCACTTTGATCAATTGAAACAAAAGGTTTAAGACTACAAATGCGATGGCTCATGCATGTCGATGAGAGTTTGCGCACAAACTGGAAATAAGAGAGCTTCTGTACAAGAACATCAGGTCTAGGGTTCTCTCTTGATGTCGTCTCCATGTTATCCATGTCTTCGCGTCCTCAAACTCTGTGTGGAAAGACATTTAGAATACTGATACACTTAAACCAATGGATCACCATTATCCCCTATCTCACAATTAGTGTTTTCTAACACATGAATGAAACTATATTGCCTGCAAAACCCAGAACAATGCCAAACTAGTGAATGGCTAGCTAAAGTAAATGCAATCGTGACCTAAGCCTATACAATAATATACATGAATTGACTAAACTACATACAAAGCAGAATGTCTAGATTACATACATAGAGGGTGTGCAAGCATGTACATGAACTGGACCAAGAACTAGGTAAAGAGTTGGTGCGCACCAAAATGAAGATCTTCAGAACAAAGAACAACTTTCAATGGCTAAACAGAAGAGGCATTATCCGAATGATACAACAATTTTCTATGTATATCCATTACCATTGGTTTCATCATTCCTGAAAATGAGTACACACTACAAAGTGGATGTTTAAAAATTAGTGACTGGCAACTTATAAAATGTTTTGAACTGTTATACATTCATAATGGTGCCTTGGTTAGAAGGGCTTGATATTATGCCTAAGGCTATAACCATAAAACAAGGTTAAGAAACCTGAAAATGAGAAGTAGCATATCCATAAGCCAATAATATCAACAATTTCATGTTTTGTGGGGCATAAAATTCTATTATTCTCAAGGGCTTCCATACTATAGAGAGAGAAAATCGCCTCTGCTTAGTGTCTCACACACCATCCGCAAAGCCTCTGAAGAACTAAGTACAGTCATTCAACACAGCTGCTCAAGTTAGACACACGAGTTGTGGTGCACCTCTCCTCTTTGGTGTAAATAAATTCCGCTGCCTCTAATGCCTAGTATCTACGAAGATATGAATGAATGAATGAATATTTCTCACAGAGTAGTGCATAACTTGGTACTGACAAGTGACAGCCCCCTAGCTACTTCTTATCGAATCTTGGATCCCTTCAGTACCATCTCCATTGCTTTTATAGAAGAAGTCAATCCAGCCATCCCACCATGCATGTTTGCTCCCTATGAACTTTGTCATATTTGCTTAGTTACCATTGGCTAAGCTGAAAAGACTAGTGAACTTCTTGACTTCACACCTTCCTCTCTTCCAAGTACGTGACTCCCTTTGTCGAAAAAAAGTACCTGACTAGCCTTGAAGTCTCAGTTCTATTCTTTGAAACCAACATGATCTTTATGGCATATAATGATAGTGATCACATTTTAACCACATTAGTTACCACAAGGCATGTATTTAGATCCATAAATTCGATCCACTAAAGCAGCAACCTAGCGCCAACCAATATCCTCACATATCTAGAGAGGAGGTAAGGTGACCGCTTGGCTCAATACGACCGAGTGCTTTCACTATGGATCAAAGGAAACAATGAACTTCAATGTTCTAGCCATGATGTCGATTAGGTCCTTCAAAAGATTCATATTAGATGATGAAAATACTTGAATGCAAAGTGACAAGATTGAGCTTAGACGCTTGACTATTCATCTCTGGCGGGCAGCTTGTAGAATAGAATGTACAACTATTCCGTGTACAGGCTGCTTGATGTTGTTGGAACATATAATTTTCATACATATATTCTGTTTAGAAATATAAAGTGTAATAAATACATATGCTTTAGATTGGTCATTTTGTTAGCCGACCCCCGCGCCGCCTCTCTCGGGCGACGCAAGGGAACACCACCGGCACCGCCACTACCCTCCCTCCTGTCCCCATCTCTTATTGTTGCCGCCGGAGGAGCACGCTGATGAACCTCATGTTGGTTCCTAGGAGGGCGGTGGCGCGTCATCTAGCAATGGCATCCCATGTCTGTCCTATCCGTTGGGTGTTGTCGCGGTGGCTACTCCTTGTGGACGGCGGCTCTGGTTCGGCGGCGTGTGGCATGTACACCGAGGCGCGGTGGCGTGCACACTGGTGCGGCACAATAGGCTTGTAGCAGTCGTCCGACGGTGCCTGCTCTAGATCTAGTCACCTTATCTCCTTCCCCTGCTCGGTGGGCTCTGTCGTAGGGATCTGAGTCACTAACTTGTCGGTCCTCAATGCAGATGGACCTGCAGGTGGGGATTCAGATCACAAGAATCCCTAGCCAGCTATGGTCGGCTACGATGGCGGCGATGCCCGAGGGCGTCATCCCCCCCCCCATGGAGACGTTAGTCAGATCTGCTTCTACCTCCGCCACGCCATGTGTCTCCCGGGTAAAAGCTCTAACTAAGGTGGTGGTGATGGCGCCTTCGGCGTTGTTCCTTTCTTGAAGGCGTCGCCTTGGGAGATACTTGACTAGTGGACTCCGTTGGGTTGGCGTTGGCGGCAATATAGATCAAGAGGTGGTGCGGTGTGGCATCTAGCGCATTAGCAACGGTAGGTATCGGCGGCGTGGCAGCGGGGTCTCGGCTTTGGACATGTGTTGATGGATGCTCATAGAGTGGTGTCGTTTTCTGGCATCATGGTAGCATCGACAACAATTGAGTCTGGCAAGGTCAATCCGTCGATCTCTCCCGGAGTTGGAATGTCAGAAGATGGCAGCGGCGGATTCTAGAGCGTGTGCATGCGGTGCATGTTGAGAGTCTAGTAGACCTGTTGGTGCTCTCGGCTCACTGTGGGGCGGCTTGGTGAGGCCATTGGACTCGATTGTATGCATTGGTGCGAGGTCAAGGCACATCATCAAACTAGTAGGGTTTTTCTTATGAAAATATCAGATCCATTATAAAGATTCACCGAAAATACAAAGCACCCCAAACATAATACAAATTACATTGAGGTCCATGGACAACCAAACAACCATTGCCGCCACGAGAATGAGCTGCCGAGCACCGTTGTCGCCGCTCCCATACCAGAGCAGGCCTAACCTTGTCGATGACAGCCTAGAAGTATTCGTGCATGTGCCCATAAGGACCAGCATTCGAGAGCCACAATCGTTGCCATTGAAACCTTGAATCGGTCTGAAGAACCTGACACCAAATCTCGTCGTTGCGTACACACGACGAGAAACCCTAACCTCGCCGCTCCGAGAAGCTGGTAGGAATGTACGCCGAAGCATCGTCTAATCCATCCTGGCGAATAAACTTGAGGAGGATCGGATCCCGAAAGACTAACTCGCAGAAGAAGTGCCGCCATCCATTCGAGCGCCCCCCTTGCAAGAACCAAAACCCTACCTATCTAAGCCGAGGCACCAGTTATACCCTCCCAGCCGCCAGAGCGGCAGGCGGAGGGGAGACAAATCCACGGGCTCATCGGCGAAGATGGCTATATAAATCGCTAGGAAAGTGGTTTTGGGTTGATCTATGTGTATTTGTTTTATTAGACTCTATTGAATAATGCTAAAGATGTTTGTGTGGATCACTCGATGCAGAGCCGAGGTTGTCCTCCGTTTCGGCAAAAAATAAGGGCGTACACACATATATCACTAGTACACTACCAAAGGCACACTTCCACACATAATTTACAAATGTTTGGAGCCGTGGAGGTTTAAAATTGACGAAGTCGTGAATAGCGTCTCATTGTTGACAATTGTTGCTTAGGGCATGTACATCAGTTTAGACGCGTGTTGTCTGCAACGATCCTCCATGTCACCTGTAGACAGTGGTAAAAACACCTCATACAATGGACCGTCCTTTCTTACTATCTGTAACACCTAAAATTAATAGATATGTTAATTAGCCTACGAAGTTAAATCCCATCCATCTTCGGCCGACCCCACCGCTCCTACACTGTACAAAAGGGGCAGTTGCCATTCTTACAGATGCACTCGATACAACGCCAGGAAGGCCGTCGGTAGCGAGCGATTTTCAAGCGTTGCAGATCGTCGTTAATTCTATCGATGGGATCTTTCTCTCTCCTCAATTTCTCTCACACACGTCATCTAAAATCCTAGCTGTAACCTCTTATAGACAGATGATTGTACATCGTTGTACATGGCCTTAAAAAACGGTCCATCTTCGTAAGACATGCATGATATCAAACCTAAGATTCGATCTTGGTGAACTAGAGGTACGTATCAACTACCTCCACGAACCACACAAGATATAAATCATCCTTGTATGTACTCTTTTCATTGAGACTGGAGTTTAATGAAGACACAATTGATGAAGCAAAGAGGTGGGTGCACACTCATAAACTTGGCTCCTCATACACTCGGCAGTCAAGGAACCATAACAAGCCTTTACAGAAGTAAAGTCAACTTAGTCGATGGATAATACTCAGGCTGCTAGCCTCTACATCATCGGTGCCTACTGATCTGACCAGAGGAAGTGGAGGAAGAGTGCTGGTACTTAACATGTCTGGTCAAGTTAGACGCACGAGTTGAGGTGCAATTTTCATGGATGTTATAAATAAATTCCCGGTGCCTCCAGTGCCCAATATCTACAATGAGATGAATCAGGAATATCCCTCCCAAAGAAATACATAATATGGTGCCAGAAACCTTCATAGTTGCTACTGGATCTGATCCTTTCAGTATCATCTCCATCGTTTTTATAGAGGAAGTTGATCCAGGACTTTTTGCTACTATCTTCAAGTCATTGGACTAAATTGTAAAAGAACTTTTTAGACTTCACACCTAGTACCTAACTTCCCTTCAAGTCTCAGTTATGTACTTCTTCTTTTTCTTCGAAACCATCATGGTCTTTGTGACCTACAATAATATCGATCACAACCACATGGCATGTATTTGGCTCCATCAATTTTATTCAGTAGTGTCTGCACAACTCATATCTCCTGAAGCAGTTTATGTATTGTTTTATTTGTATACAATTAATCAAGCACTTTATCTGCACCTGAAGCACTTTATATACAACACATGCATTGATCAGTTGAAATGGAAAGCGACGGTTCAGGCGTGTCAAAGAGCTCAGGTGCAGGCTAAAAATAAAGAGAGCTAGGGGCACATATAAAAAGGAACTGGGCAATTAGCCAAGGACCTTGATAATACCGCAAGTGTCGTTCGTTTTATCTGGGAATCATACACACTGAAGATCATGTAAAAAACACTGAAGATGACATCAGGCACAATCAGAGAAACCTTGTCAAGTTCTCTCTTGATACAAACTCCATGTCAACCATGTCTTGGCCCTCAGACATAGATCCACAAGCCACCAAATTTCCTGCAACATCCAATGTTTTCTGTTAAATCGTTTCCCTATGGAACAACAAATACATGGTCCAACAGAAATGGTGTGCATGGGCTGCAAGAAACCAGATAGATCGCAGATATTTTAGGAATTCCACGTGGAAGAGGTTGAGAAAACTGATATACTTAAACCAATGGATCACTGTTAAACGATAGGCTTGTATCTTTGTAACATGACATGTGTGTCATGATGGTATATGCGTATATGCGTGCGTATTGGAATCTAGGCAGGTAGTTAGAGTAGATATGATCTCATCTCTTGTATAGCTTGGAGTATGGGTTAAGACTACCAACTACCTGCCGATCTTGTAAACTTGCTGAGTTATATAAACACGCACGCGTCCCAGCAAAATTGCATACACTTCCACACCTTAAATCTTTCATGGTAACCAGAGCCATCCTCGAGCTCATCCATGGTAGCGTCTTCAATTTCCTTCCCATCCTCGCCATTTGTTCACGCCGCCACCGAGAAGCTCACGAAGGGCAATCAAGCACTATGGCGGGAGACCATGCTCTCGGCAATCTGGGGGCACAGATGGCCAAGTACCTCGATGTCGAGCAACCACCACCACCCATGCAGATCGATGTGACTGCATCTGACGGCAAGACCACGGCGAAGGTGCCGAACCCTGAGTTCCAAGCCTGGTATGCACAAGATCAACAAGTCTTCTCCCATCTCCTAACGACTCTTCCTCGTGAGATAGCCATCCAGGTCACGTCTTGCCACACCTCAGCAGAGCTATGGAATATGGTTGAAGGGTTGCTTGCATCCCGCACCCGTTCCCAGACCACCAATGTTCGCATCGCCCTCGCAAACTTGCAGAAGGGCAACTCCTCCATCACTAACTATGTTGGGAAGATCAAGTCCCTCTGCGACAAGCTGATAGCCACAGGGAAGAGGGTGGATGAGGACGACATCGTCTCACACATCCTGGTCGGGCTCGAAGAAGACTTCAATCTGGTGGTGTCTGCCATGTGTTCCTGGGTGGAGTCGGTCATCATGGCCGAGCTGTTCTCACAGCTGCTTAGCTTCGAAACGAGGCTGGGTCTCCGAGGCGGAGGGCCACAATCCTCTGCCAACGCTGCTATCCGAGGTCGCAAACCTGGTGGCGGCGGTGGTGATCGCGACCATAGACAAGGCGGCAACGGTGGTGACCGCGGTGGGCGCGGCTACCCCCGATCAGGAGGTCGCGGTGGTGGCACACACAACAATAGCAACGGCAGCAGCGGAGGCAACTACACCAACAACCATGCCTCTGCACCCAGGGTCCAGTGCTGGATCTGTGCCAAGATGGGCCACCCAGCCTGGAAGTGCTGGAAACGCTACGACGAATCCTACCAAGGTGTGGAGGAGAAATCGGCCAACCTTGCTGCACCGAAGTATGGGGTGGACACCAACTGGTACTTGGAAAGTGGTGCCACCGACCACATCACAGGTGACCTGGAGAAGCTAACAGTGTGAGACCGCTACACTGGAAATGAGTAGGTTCATACTGCGAGTGGATCAGGTATGGTTATTAGACACATTGGCATTCAGCTATTCATACCCAAGATCATGATTTTCATCTAAATAATATACTTCACGTACCCGAAGCAAACAAAACCCTAATCTCTGCAAGTCGTCTTGCTGTTGACAACAATTCCTTCGTTGAAATTCATCCCTATTCTTTTTTTGTAAATGATCGGGGAACGAGGAGGGTCCTTCTCCAAGGCAGGGGTAGAAGAGGTCTATACCATGTTAAACACACGGGACAAGGCGCCAAGAAGCAAGCGCTCAGTGTCACACCCTCCTCAGATAGGTGGCACCGGCATCTAGGACATCCTTCATCTACTATTGTTAGCAAAATAATTAGTCAGAATAAGCTCCCATGTGTCAAGCTGTTCAACAGCGATTTTATTTGTGATTCTTGTCAAAAAGGCAAAAGCCATCAGCTGCCTTATCCAAAATCAATAAGTGAATCAAAGTTTCCTTTGGAACTTATTTTTCCGATGTGTGGGGACCTGATGTTGAGTCTGTAGGTAGAAAGAAATACTATGTGAGCTTCATAGATGATTTCAGTAAGTTCACATGGATCTACCTAATCAAACATAAGTGATAAGTTTTTCAAAAATTTCATGACTTCCAAAAACTCGTTGAGAGATAATTTGATTGCAAGATTATTGCCCTTTAGACTGACTCGGGGGCGGGGGGATATGTCAAGTTAAATTCCTTTTTTACTCGCATTGGCATATCACACCATGTCTCCTGTCCTCATGCTCACCAGCAAAACGGGTCAGCCGAACAAAAACATAGACACATTGTCGAAGTTGGACTCTCCCTCCTAGCTCAAGCATCCATGCCTCTAAAGTTTTGGGATGAGGCCTTCATTGCAGCCACTTATCTCATTAACAGGCTTCCAAGCAAAGTCATCAAGTTTGAAACACCTCTTGAGAAACTATCCCATGAAAAACCCAATTATTCTACTCTTCGGATCTTTGGGTGCGCCTGTTGGCCAAACCTACGCCCTTACAATACACACAAGCTCCAATTTCTCTCAAAACAGTGTGCCTTCTTAGGGTATAGTAATCTTCATAAAGGTTTTAAGTGTTTAGACATCTCAACTGGGCAAGTCTATATCTCTAGAGACACGGTTTTTGATGAAACCGTGTTTCCCTTTGCTGCCTTGCACCCAAACGCAGGGGCTCGTCTTCGAGCAGAAATTCTTCTACTGCCTCCAAAGCTTCTCAATCCAACTGATCAAGGGGGTGAAATAAATGTCGATGATCATTTGCTTAATAGCCATTCTTATGCTACTAATGAAAACAGTGAAAAACAAATGCTATTCTAAACCGTGATTTTATGCAGCACCAAAGTTGTACAGGCGCTGGACACGAGGCTGTTACAGCTACCAGCACTGATAGCATCGATCCCGAGCGATTTGGTGCAGAAGGAGCAGGCAGGACCGGCGCGGACCCCGGGAGTGATTTGCCGCCGCCAACCGCGCGTGGTGGATCCAGCCCGTTAGTGCGCGCCACGCAGTCTGGCGTGTCAGTGCGGTCGGGCGGGGGTGACACACCCACGTCATCACGCGTGACGTGTCGAGAGCCGGCTGGGGCTGAGGCGTCGGCCCCATAGCGCAATGATGGCGCCTACAGCCCGGTGAGTGCCCGTGATCACGGGTCGCCATCATCACCCGATAGTTCACGGGAGACCGCGGATTCCCAACTGACCGATCGCGCGGCTATCGAGGGTGATTCGCCGCCGCCATCCATGTCAGTACGAGGAATGGGGTCCTCTATGGCTGCTACCGGATCTACTGTGGCTACACCAACTATAACCACGCGGGTCACTCGTTCATAGCGAGGTATTACCAAACCCCTAGTGCCCAAGGATGGCACGGTCAGGTATGACAAAAACTTTAATTTTGTGAACTTTGCAGCTACTGGTGAGCCACAGAATGTGCTAGAAGCCTTGCATGATAAAAATTGGAAAAGTGCTATGAGTATTGAGTATGATGCTTTAATGAAGAACAAAACCTGGCACTTAGTTCCACCGAAGCCAGGGAGGAATATTATAGACTGTAAATGGGTATACAAAATTAAAAAGAAGGTAGATGGAACAATAGATAGATATAAAGCTAGGCTAGTAGCTAAAGGTTTCAAACAACATTATGGCATTGATTATGAGGACGCCTTTAGTCCAGTAGTGAAGGCTGCTACTATCAGACTTGTTCTGTCTGTTGCTATTTCCAGGGGATGGAATCTTCGCCAATTGGATGTTCAGAATGCGTTTCTACATGGTGTTCTCGAGGAAGAGGTATGCGGCAACCACCAAGCTTTGAAAGTAGCTCCAGACCTAATCATGTATGCAGGTTGGATAAAGCCTTGTATGGTTTAAAACAAGCACCAAGGGCATGGTATTCAAGACTGAGCCTCAAGTTGCAACAGCTTGGAGTCTGTCCATCAAAGGGAGATACTTCCTTATTCTTCTTCAAGAAAGGAAAGGTGATCATATACATGTTGATTTATGTCGATGACATAATTGTAGCAAGCTCCTCACAAGATTCCACATTAGCCTTGCTAAGAAACTTAAAAAGTGAATTTGACCTAAAAGATTTGGGAGAGTTGCACTACTTCTTAGGCATTGAAGTAAAGAAGGTGCGAGATGGTATTTTGCTCACCCAAGAGAAATATGCTTCTGATGTTTTAAGTCGTGTAGGAATGAGGGATTGTAAACCTTCTAGTACACCTATGTCAACCACAGAAAAATTGTCATTGAATGAAGGCAAACTGCTAAGTCTAGAAGAGGGAACAAAATATCAAAGTATAGTTGGAGCACTTCAATATCTTACGTTAACAAGACCTGACATATCTTTCTCGATTAATAAGGTGTGTCAGTTCTTGCATGCACCAATCTCTTTGCATTGCACAACTATGAAGAGAATACTGAGATACATTCGGGGAAGCACTGGAGTAGGGCTAAGTATATGCATGTCTCCATCAACTATAGTAAGTGCCTTCTCTGATGCAGATTGGGCAGGATGTCCAGATGATAGAAAGTCCACAGGGGGCTTTGCAGTGTTTCTTGGCTCCAACCTTGTGTCATGGAAAGCAAAGAAACAAGCAACTGTATCAAGATCAAGTACTGAGGCAGAGTACAAGTCACTAGCAAATGCTACTGCTGAGGTAATGTGGGTGAAAACACTACTTGATGAGTTGGGTGTCTATAGACCACATGTGTCACACCTATATGGTGTGATAATCTAGGAGCAACATACCTTTCTGCAAATCATGTGTTTCATGCAAGGACAAAACACATAGGGATTGATTTTCATTTTGTTCGAGAAAGAGTTGCTCAGAAGAAGTTAGAGATAAAGTTCATCCCAACCGGAGATCAAGTAGCTGATGGGTTTACCAAACCACTGCAAGTTCGACAGCTTCAAGCCTTCAGAAACAATCTAAACCTTGATATGTTAAGATTGAGGGAGGATGTTAAATGATAGGCTTGTATCTTTGTAACGTGACATGTGTGTCATGATGGTATATGCATATATGCGTGCGTATTGTAATCTAGGCAGGTAGTTAGAGTAGATATGATCTCATCTCTTGTATAGCTTGGAGTATGGGTCAAGACTACCAACTACCTGCCGATCTTGTAAACTTGTTGAGTTATATAAACATGCATGCGTCCCTGCAGAATTGCATACGCTTCCACGCCTCAAATCTTTCAATCACCATTATCCAACATCTCATTATCAGGATTTTCTAACACATCAAACTCGTTGATCTGCAATGTAAACAAAACTAGTTGATCTGCAGAATACACACCAATGTCCAACAAATGAACGGATAGCTAAAGTAAATGCAAGCATAACCTAAGCCTATACTATCATATCCAGGAATAAATTCAACTATACACAAGTAGACTGTCTGGATTACGCATTGGGTGTGTAAGCATGTACATGAACTGGACCAAGAACTACAGACGACCATATAGACGAGTTGTTGGAGATGCTCTTATGTCGGTTGTTATACACAAGCAATCGTAGTATCAGCTATACTCACGTCCCACGAACATCGCGACAACGGGTCATTACATCAAGGAATCATGACAAGGCTTTAGAGACGTCAAATCAACTCGGCTACCCGATCGTAGAATATGGAAGAGGCTTCTGGCCTCTGCATCAGTAGTGCCTACTGATCTGACCCGGGTACTAATCATCCCCAAGTACAATTACTTAACCCTCAAGCTACACCTCCTAACCTGGGCGTGAATAGATTCATGATGCCTCTAATTCCCAGTATCTACCAAGAGATATGAGAGTGTTTTTCTACACCCAATGATGAATGTCCCTCACAAAGCAATACATAATATGGTTCCGACCACACCCTAGTTACTTCTTGCTAGATCTTGGAACCCCTTCAGTATCATCTCCATTGCTTTTATAGAAGTCGATCTAGCCATTCCATAACGCATGCTTGGCCCACGTGAAGTTTCTCCTACTTCTCTTAACTGACATTGGACCACACTGAAAACACTAGCCAACCCCTTAACTTCACACCTTCCTCTTCTCCAAGTAGATGACTCCCCTTAAACTCCCAGTTCCGTTCTTTCTTAACAACTATTGGTCTTTATGACTTGCAATAATATCGATCACCTTTTAACCACGTTAGTGAACACATGGCATGTATCTAGATCCACCAATTTGATCCACTAGTGCATGTACAACTCATATCTCATGAATCATGTTTTTTGTACTGTTTTATTACTTTGTACGTATATCTGAGACCATATATATTAGATACAGAGTATAGGCCTTGATCAATTGTAACACAAACAAGCAATCAAGCGCTTTATCTGCACTAGAAGCACTTTATATACAGCACATTCATTGATCAACTGAAATGGAATGTTTGAGACTGCAGATGTGACGGTTTAGGCATGTTAACGAAGAGCTTGAGTGCAAGCTAGAAATAAGAGATCTTTGGGCATAGATTAAAAGGAACTGACCACTTGGCCAAGGACCTTCATAAGGTCATGAATCATAAACACTAAAGATGGCATCAGGCACAATTAGAGAAAGCTATGAGGTGCTCTCTTGATACAAAAACCCTTGTCAACCACATTCACATCTTGTCCCTCGACATAGATGCACAAGTCATTAGAGTTACTGTAACTTGCAATATTTACTGTTAAATCATTTTTCCGTTTTGAACAAAAAATAGACGGTCCAATAAAAGGTGTGCATGGGCTGCAAGAAAGCAGATATATCACGGATATTTTAGGAACTTCACACGGAAGTGGTTGAGAGAAATGATACACCTAAACAAATGAATCACTATTATCCACTTCGGCACAATTAGTGTTTCCTAACACATCAAACTACATTGATCTGCAGAAGCCATGGCAATATCATACTAGTGAATGGCTAGCTAAAGTAAATGCAAGTGTGACCTAAGCCCCAAGGCGCGACGAGTGGAAGATGGAGTGAGGAGGAGGGCATGTCATGGTCACTAGGGTTTCCCTCGCGGGAGTGGGAGCGTCGCCGGGGGGAGGGGTCCAGTTTTTTCGTCCCAATCTCCTTCATTTCTTATGATTCTAATCTCAAACGACGTAAGTGTTACACTAATGAACAAAAACTGCTATGAAGGATTTCCCTAAAAAACATTATTATGCCCACATTGAGGCGCACTACATTATGTGTGGTGAAAATGGGCATGGGTGTTAGGGTCGTTGTACGTCAGTGAGACTGGCTCGGGTTTAGTCCCATCTTGCTTATGGGAGGAGGCCACAACCAATTTATAAGGGAGAGATTCATTCCTCCCTTTAGTCTTGGGATTTTGAGATGGAGTGGGCTCTCCGCTGAATGTTGGCCCGTGTGTGCATAAACGTTCAAAACGTGGGTGAGTTTGGGTTATTCCAACTTGGATGCTAACAATGGGTCTCCTGGACTGTAACACCCTCGATGCGACTATATCTCCCACATGTCAAGGCACGACTTAGAGGCCTAATCGCATTGAAGGCATAAGTCGCAAGTGAGGCAATCTTCACACAACCCATGTACATATAAATATAAAGGGGGAATAATAAGAATAGTTGGCTTACACTCGCCACGTCACATCAAGGTACATAAATAGCATTCATCATACAAACACTCATGGCCCGACTACGGCGCCAAAATAGAAAAGACTCCCCAAAATAGAAAATACATGGTAGAACTCATCGTATCTCAGCGGCTCGAAGAGGACAAGAGCGAGCTGAATTTCTTCACGAAGACCACCCCTGAACTGATAGATCATGCTCTTCTCATCAGGAACATCCTGCTTGGCAAAACGGGCGAGCTTCTGGAACAACTTGTTATAGTCATAGACAGACAAAGAGCCTTGCTTCAGATTGCGGAATTCTTCACGTTTGCTCTCAGTCACACTTTGAGGAATGTGATGAGCGCGGAAATCACGACGGAAATCATCCCAAGTGATCAAACGTCCACCTCTGGAATCCCGGTACTGCTGAAACCACTCTGCGGCCTGATCCTTGAGCTGGAAAGACGCGAACTTGACGAAATCTTCAGGTCTGACGTTGCTACATTCAAAATGCTTGCCCAGATCGACTAACCAATCATCAGCATCGGTAGCCTCAACGTAGTTACTAAACGTCTTTGGACCATTTGCGAGGAACTGGTGCAGAGTTGCGAACTGGTTCTGGTTGTTGCCTTGATTCGCTTGACTGCTTTGATTCCGCTCTTGGATGATTTGCATGATCAGCTGAGTATTTGCATTAGTAGCAGCCATCACAGCCTGCCATGCTTCCGGAGGAGGCGGAGGTGGCGGAGGATCTTGATTTTGGTTCTGACTGGTGCTCTTAGCGGGAGCCATCCTGAAGAGGTTGACCACCATTAGCACACAAATAGACAAATATAGAAGGTGAATCCAACGGAATGAAAATTGCAACATAAAGTCTTCACATCCGAACAAAATGAACGAATGCACTTCTCTTGAAGTGGTCACATATTCCTAAATTGCGAAGCCACGAAGAATCAGGTAGAAGAGGTACATCAACGAGGGATGGAATCAACATATGACGTCGAAGAAGAAGGAATACCACAACTCAAAATAAAACCAAGGGTTGGCTTGCGGAATAAGCCGGAACAAACACATGATAGAAATTTCGTCCGAAGTGTTCGTGGTAGGACCTACACGGGCTCGACCGTACAGCACCATCATGTACAAGGCAGTGCACATGACATACGAAGCATCCCTGAGTCAGCATAGCCAAGGACTCTTTAAGACACAACGAGGCCACTGTAAAATCGACCGTGAATAGGCGAACCACTAGACGTCGAACCCCAATTTCATATCACACATCTGTTGGAAAGATATCCTAAGGCTACTTGAATTCCCACCTATGAAATTCCCGAAACTTTCCGGTTATGCAATCAGGTGTTGAGGATACAGGGGAAGCATAATATCTCACCCAAGCTAGCAAATCCTACATCCAGCTGCATCCATCCTTCAACACATAACCAAGAAACCTTCGGAAACCATCTATCTCAACCTTCGAAAAGCATCCGTTATACAAGTTATGGCGATACTCCCGAACTCCCGCCCCAGTACTGGGTGGCGTCGAGGTTATCTCACCAACGAACTGCATAAAGGAGATTTTCGATGTCGCGCACATATCTCAAGTATACCAGAATTGCAACGATAGAATTATGATGACAACACCTCAGAGCTCAACTCCCCGGGACACTTCCACTAAACCCCTGACAGGAGGCACCAAGACAGTATTCTCATCATAAGCCATCGGAACAAAACTAAGATACTCGCGTGATCCTAAAAAAAATTTTAGTGAAATTTGAGAAGAGAAGAGTCAAAACTCTATGTCAGGATGCCTTACCAGAGCGATGAGGAGACTGGGAAGTAAAAAGAATTCCTAAACTCTCCGATATATAATTCCTAAGGACTCAAAACATTTTTCTAGACACAACTCGGCTGCTAGAAACGATCAAGCAATGGGGCTCCTAAGGTCGGGGAAGGCTCTAATTACCAACTTGTAACACCCTCGATGCGACTATATCTCCCACGTGTCGAGGCACGACTTAGAGGCATAATCGCATTGAAGGCATAAGTCGCAAGTGAGGCAATCTTCACACAACCCATGTACATATAAATATAAAGGGGGAATAATAAGAATAGTTGGCTTACACTCGCCACGTCACATCAAGGTACATAAATAGCATTCATCATACAAACACTCATGGCCCGACTACGGCGCCAAAATAGAAAAGACTCCCCAACATGCGACTAAACCCTGAATCGAACCCCGAGCAGGCACCACTACTGATCATCCGGAAAAGAAACATAGTATCGCTGAGAGTCCTCGTCGTACTCCCACTTCAGCTCGAACGCGCCATCCGGAGGAGTATCATCGGTCCCTGCATCTGGTGTAATAGTAATCTGTGAGCCACAAGGACTCAGCAATCTCGCACCCTCGCGATCAAGACTATTTAAGCTAAATAGGTAAGGAAGGGGTAATGTGAGTGGAGCTGCAGCTAGCGGCTAGCATATATGGTGGCTAACTTATTCGCAAAGGAGAGCGAGAAGAGAAGGCAAAGCACGAGCGGAAACTACATAGAGCCGACTACGCAAACATAACTCCAACACCGTGTCCACTTCCCGGACTCCGCCGAGAAGAGGCCATCACGGCAACACACGCAGTTGATTCATTTTAATTAATTAAGTTCAAGTTATCTACAACCGGACATTAACAAATTCCCATCTGCCCATAACCGCGGGCACGGCTTTCGAAAGATCAATCCCTGCAGGGGGGTCCCAACTTAGCCCATAACAAGCTCTCACGGTCAACGAAGGAATAGACCTCCACCCAGGACCCACCGATCAGACTCGGTATCCCGGTACAACAAGATGATTCGACAGGTCAAAACTAGTCCAGCAACACCGCCCGAATGCGCCGACAAATCCCGATAGGAGCTGCACATATCTCTTTCTCAGGGCACACTCAGATTGTCCAAACTTCCGGTAGGCCAGCCCAGAGTTGCCCCTGGTGGCCACCGGCGGCTGACGTTCCGGACCAACACTCAGAGGAGCACTGGCCCGTGGGGGGCTAAAATAAAGATGACCCTCGGGCTCCGGAAACCCAAGGGAAAGAAAAGGGTAGGTGGGAAATGGTAAAACCAATGTTGGGCATTGCTGGAAAAGCTTTAATCAAGGCGAACTATCAAGGGGTTCCCATTATAGCCCAACCGCGTAAGGGACGCAACAATCCGGGAACATAACACCGATATGACGGAAACTAGGGTGGCAAGAGTGGAACAAAACACTAGGCGAGAGGCCGAGCCTTCCACCCTTTACCAAGTATATAGATAAGTAAAGATAACATAGCAATATAATGATATCCCAACAAGTAAATAAATGTTCCAACAAGGAACGGCTTCAATCTTCACCTGCAACTAACAATGCTATAAGAAGGGCTGAGCAAAGCGGTAACATAGCCAATCAATGGTTTGCTAGGACAAAGGTGGGTTAGAGGCTCAATCATGGCAATTGGGAGGCTGACAAGCAAGTGGTAGGCATCGTAGCATTGGCAAAGCAAAAGAGCGAGCAAACTAGCATAGCAAAGATAGTAGTGATTTCAAGGATGTGATCATCTTGCCTGCACAGTTGTCAGAATTGACTGGATCCTCAAAAGCAAACTCAACGGGCTCCTCGTTAGCGAACTCGTCTCCCGGCTCTACCCAACAACACAAACAAGCAACAAGGATACAATCAACCATGTGCAAAGGCAACCAATAAGATGCAAAGATGATATGCTATGCGGGATGCGATGCGGATGCATAATGCAAGATGTAACAGGAAATGCATGAACCTGGCCTCAACTTGGAAATCCAAGTGTGCCACTGGATAGAGGGGAAGAAATCCCCTGAAAACGATATAAAGATCATGGCAATCGGAGCTACGGTTTAGAAATGGCAAGCGTTTTACTAAACGAACCGATCTGCGATTTACAGCAAGTAGGCTCCTAAATGCAACAAAATGAACATGCTACAGCCACCCAACATGAAAACAAATTACATGGCAGTGATGTACTCATCAATCTTAACAAATCATCAGGACTGAGGCATAGGCAAATTCATCAATTAAGGGCTTCAAACAAGCATGGCAAAACTGAATAAGCAAAAACAGATTTCAGACTTAGCGAAATTAACGCTAGTCTGGAATTTCAGACCACGATGCTCTCTTCGGAGCAGCAAAACAACATGAAGGAGAACCTGAACATGGCAAGTAAGAGCATGACATGGAGCTACTCAACAAGCTTAACAAAACACCCAAAATGACCTGGGGCCAAAAGGGTTCACAAAATACTCTACCGAGCACACGAACATCGATGAAACACAATCAGTTTTCAGACTTAGTGAAAACTGGGACATGCTGAAATAATAACTCACGGAGGCATGTCAACGAGCTCGATGCTCTCACTACGGTGCAAGTCATGGCAAGGCAAGCATATATCCATTAAGAAGGCACAAAATTCTAGCTAGACATGGCAAGAACAATGGCATAGCATGCATGGATCACTAGCAATCACTCCGGCAAAATCGCAAAAGAGTTTACGATCTGCCCAAAACAGCAACTATCCAAAAGTTGAGCTCGATTGAGTCAACCTAGGGTGCTCCAACATAACAAGTAAAGACATGGATGGATTAAGCACAACAAGCATAACAAATCACTCTTACTGATCATCCTCAAAAGAGGCACGGATCACTAGGAAACAAGCCGGACATATGGCATCGTGAACTAAAACGGCTCAGACTTAGTGAAAATCACTAAGTCCCTGAAATCGATAATCTCAGGTAGCCCTCTTCGCAAGCTTGCACAAGACAACGCACACATCCTAAAAATACATGGAAGGCACCTCTGGAAAGAAGACAACATGCTTAACAATTCATCCCAAAGGGGCACAGGCATATCATGCACGGATTAAATATGGCAAAAATGACAAAAGTGCATGTTGGATTAACGGATCTGCAATTTAACTCAACATGCCTCCTTCCAACAGCATTTTGGGCAACAAGATGACCTCAAATGCAAATGATGCAATGGAATGAAATGATGTACTCGTCGAGACGAAGATTTTGATATATCATATGCCCAAATCGGAGCTACGGATGCAAAGTTATGGCAGGTCAAACGTTGCACGAAAATTAGGGTTCGGGGATGAAAAAGTCAACCGAGAGAATTTCAGATCCAGATCCAGCCGGGATCACTGTAGCAGGGCGCGACCTTCGAGGTTCGCCGGCCCGGATCCGAGGTCGCCGGTGAGGGAGACGGAGGCCGGGGCGGCGGGGCGAGGCCCGCGGCGAACTTGGCGGCGAGGGCGCGGACCCGGGCGGTGGCGCGGATGCCGCGGCGAGCCGGCACGGCGGCGACCGGCGATGGCGGGCGCGGTGGCCGGCGCTACTCGGCCACCGGAGCGGAGGACGGCGGCGGTGGGGAGCTGCGGGAGCGGGCGGCGCGAGGCGGCGGGGGGGCGCGGGCTCGGAGGGCCGGCCGTGGGTCTTCGGGCCCGGCGGCGCGGTAGGTGCGGCGGCGCCACGTGGCAGCCCGAGACTGGCGGGGGCGCGGCGGACGTTGTCCGGCTCCTCCCGGACACGTCCGTCGGCGGCGGATCCCCTTTTTTTAATTAGGGTTTCGAGGTGGGAGACGGGATCCGGAAATGGAGGGGGTATAAATAGGCATAGAGGGAGCTAGGAGAGTCCAAATGAGGTGCGGTTTTCGCCCACACGATCGTGATCGAACGACCGAGACGATGGAGCTGAGTTTGGTGGGTTTTGGGCCAAATTGGAGGGGTGTTGGGCTGCACACACACGAGGCCTTTTCGGTCCCTCGGTTAACCGTTGGAGTATCAAACGAAGTCCAAATGACCCGAAACTTGACAGACGGTCTATCGGTAGTAAACCAAGGCCGCATGGCAAGTCTCGGCCCAATCCGGAAATGTTTAATCTCCACACACGAAAGAAAGCTAGAAATGGCCACCGGAGGAGAACGAAGCGCCGGAATGCAAAACGGACAACGGGGAAAATGCTCGAATGCATGAGACGAACAAGTATGCAAATGCAATGCACGTGATGACATGATATGAGATGCGCGAAAAACAAAACAACACACGGAGACAAAGACCCGAACCCGAGAATTAAATATAACTTAATGCCGGAAACGGCATGAGTCGGAGTACAATTGGGGAAGGTTACATGTGGGGCGTTACAACACTCCACCACTACGAAAAGATCTCGTCCCGAGATCTAGGACTGAAAGAACTCCGGGTACTCAAAACGGAGGTGATCCTCGCGTTCCCAGGTAGCTTCACGGTCGGAATGGTGTGACCACTTGACTTTGAGAAACTTGATTGACTTGTTGCGAGTTTTGCGTTCAGTCTCTTCAAGGATTGCAACTGGGTGCTCACGGTAGGAGAGATCTTCTTGGAGCTCAATGTCCTCGAAGTTGACGGTGCGCTCAGGCGTCTTGAAGCACTTTCGGAGTTGCGAGACGTGAAACACATCATGAACATTGGCAAAGGTTGCAGGAAGCTCGAGTTGATAGGCGAGGTCGCCTCTCTTGCTGACGATCTTGAAAGGCCCGACGTATCTGGGGGCAAGCTTCCCTTTGATACCGAAGCGACGAGTCCCTTTCATAGGAGAGACGCGGAGGTAGACATGATCTCCGATCTCGAAGGCCACATCACGGTGCTTGCTGTCGTAATAGCTCTTCTGACGAGATTGGGCTGCTTTGAGGTTATCACGAATGACCTTGCACATTTCTTCTGCTTCTGTGATCAGGTCATTACCCAGCAACTGACGTTCACCGGTTTCAGACCAGTTGAGAGGTGTACGGCACTTCCTACCATACAGAATTTCAAACGGGGCCTTGCCGGAGCTTGCTTGGAAACTGTTGTTGTACGAGAATTCAGCATAAGGAAGGCAATCCTCCCACTTCATGCCGAAGGAGATAACACAAGCTCTGAGCATATCTTCAAGAATCTGGTTGACGCGCTCGACTTGACCGCTTGTTTGAGGGTGGAAAGCAGTGCTGAAGCGAATGCTGGTGCCCATGGCCTTCTGGAAAGAATCCCAAAACTTGGAGGTAAAGATGCTGCCACGGTCTGAAGATATCACTTGAGGAATACCGTGCAGAGAGACAATGCGAGAGGTGTAGAGCTCCGCCAATTGAGCTGCAGTGATTGACTCTTTGATAGGCAAGAAATGAGCCACTTTGGTCACCTTGTCGATGACAACGAATATAGCATCATTGCCACGCTTGGACTTAGGAAACCCAGTCACGAAGTCCATTTCAATATGGTCAAACTTCCATTCTGGAATGGCGAGAGGTTGGAGGAGACCTGCTGGCCTTTGGTGTTCTGCTTTCACTCTTCTGCAGACATCACATTCATTCACGAATTGAGCAATCTCGCACTTCATTCGAGTCCACCAATAAGTTTGCTTCAGGTCTTGATACATCTTCGTACTCCCAGGGTGGATGGAGAGGAGAGAGTTGTGAGCCTCATTCATGATCACTTTACGAAGTTCACCTTTGGGCACAACAATTCGATCCTTGAAGAAGAGAGTATCCTTGTCATCAAGTCGGTAGCACTTGTACTTGGACTGACTCTTTGCAATACCAATCTTCACCTTTTTCACCATAGCATCAAGAAGCTGGGCTTGGCGAATCTGGTCTTCCAAGGTAGGAGAAACTTGAAGGTTGGCGAGGAAACCTTGAGGAACAACTTGCAGATTAAGTTTGCGGAAGGCTTCACAAAGCTTGGGTTGATAAGGCTTGAGAATCAGACTGTTGCAATATGCTTTTCTGCTCAAAGCGTCAGCAATCACATTAGCCTTGCCTGGAGTATACTCGATACTCGGATTGTACTCTTGAATCATTTCGACCCATCGAGTCTGCCTGAGGTTGAGATTAGGCTGAGTGAAGATGTACTTGAGACTCTTGTGATCAGCGAAAATGTCCACTTTCCTTCCCAAGAGAAGATGTCTCCAAGTCAACAATGTGTGCACAACTGCCGCCAACTCGAGATCATGAGTGGGGTAGTTCTTCTCATTTGGCTTCAACTGGCGAGAGGTATAAGCAACAACTTTCTTCTCTTGCATCGGTACTGCACCAAGACCTTGGAGGGAGGCATCACAAAAGACCTCGTACGGCTTGGTTTCATCAGGCGGAGTTAGAACTGGAGCAGTGATCAATTTCTCTTTCAAAGCATTGAAAGCAACATCACACTCCGGAGACCAAACGTACTTGACGTGCTTCTGAAGAAGATTTGAGAGAGGCTTTGCGATCTTGGAGAAGTTTTCAACGAATCTTCGGCAATAACTTGCAAGACCGAGGAAGCTACGGAGTTGCTTCACATTCTGAGGAGGTTCCCAATTAACAATTGCGGACACCTTCTCAGGATCCACGGAAATGCCCTTGGCAGAGATAATATGCCCAAGATAAAGAACTTCGTCGAGCCAAAACTCACACTTAGAGAACTTGGCATAGAATTGATGTTCCCTTAGCTTGTCAAGAACCAAACGCAAGTGTTTGGCATGATCTTCCTTGTTCTTCGAGAAAACCAGGATATCATCGAGATAGACCAAGACAAAGTCGTTGGTGTAGGGGTTGAAGATGAAGTTCATCATGCGAGAGAACGTCGGAGGAGCATTAGCGAGGCCAAAAGACATAACTGTGTATTCATATGACCCATAGCTTGTTCTGAATGCCGTCTTTGGAATATCTTGTTCACGAATGCGAATTTGATGATAACCCATACGGAGATCAAGCTTGGAGAATACTTGGGCACCCTTGAGTTGCTCGAACAGCTCATTAATGTTGGGAAGTGGATATTTGTTCTTGATGGTCTTCTTGTTCAATGGACGATAATCAACACAAAGTCGGTCCGTTCCATCCTTCTTCTTCACAAAAAGAACACCACAACCCCACGGAGAAGTACTAGGCCGAATGAGACCCATTCTTTCCTGCACATCGAGCTATTTCTTCAACTCCTTCAACTCTTCGGGGCCGAGCTTGTAAGGCCGTTTGCACACCGGTTCCGTACCGGGCTCAAGTTCAATAACGAATTCAACGGGCCGGTTTGGAGGCATGCCTGGGAGTTCTTCAGGGAAGACATCTTGATACTCACAAACAACCGGAATCTGCGAAATAGCATCCAATTCACCCTTTTCATTGAGAGAGAATAACCGGATGGTATTATCCCGAGCAGCAAAAACAATTACTTCCTCAGACGAATGAGTCAGTTGAATCTGCTTGGCTGCGCAATCCAGCTGAGCTTTATGTTTAGAGAGCCAGTCCACCCCAAGAATGAGGTCGATATCGGAATTGCCAAGAACCATAGGAGAAGCCAAGAACTTGAATTCACCCAACATGATGGAAATATCCGGAATCTCCTGATTGGCGAGCAAACATTTACCCGGAGATACCACTGCTAACGGACTATGCATCGCTTGGGAAAAGAACTCATGCTTAGATGCAAAAGGCTTCGAGATGAAACAATGCGATGCCCCTGTGTCAAAAAGAACTTTTGCAGGAATATCATTAACAGGAAGGTTACCCATGATGACATCTGACGAATCCTCTGCTTGAGCTGCATTCACCATATTGACCTTGGCGTGCTTGGGATTATGCTTGACCACAGCTGTACTTGCCGATCTGACAGGAGGAGGAGGAGGAAGACGCCTCTGGTTGAAACACTTGTTGGCGTAGTGACCCTTCTGTTGGCACTTGTTGCACGTGACCTCTGAGAGCGGACGGTGGTACGGAGCACTCGATCTTGGAGCTTGAGACGAAGTCTTGTTCTGAAAGCCTGGGTTGGGTGGGTGGGATGAACCACTGCCACCTTTGCTCTTCTGCTGATACGGCTGACGGAACGGAGGAGGAGGAAGCCAATACTTCTGCTGCTTGGCCACTTGAGTAGAGGACGAAGACGAAGTATCTCTGACTCGCTTCCTGGAAGCATCACACCTGAGCTGAGCAGCCTCTTGCTTCAGTGCCATGTTGTAGAACTCATCGTATCTCAGCGGCTCGAAGAGGACAAGAGCGAGCTGAATTTCTTCACGAAGACCACCCCTGAACTGATAGATCATGCTCTTCTCATCAGGAACATCCTGCTTGGCAAAACGGGCGAGCTTCTGGAACAACTTGTTATAGTCATAGACAGACAAAGAGCCTTGCTTCAGATTGCGGAATTCTTCACGTTTGCTCTCAGTCACACTTTGAGGAATGTGATGAGCGCGGAAATCACGACGGAAATCATCCCAAGTGATCAAACGTCCACCTCTGGAATCCCGGTACTGCTGAAACCACTCTGCGGCCTGATCCTTGAGCTGGAAAGACGCGAACTTGACGAAATCTTCAGGTCTGACGTTGCTACATTCAAAATGCTTGCCCAGATCGACTAACCAATCATCAGCATCGGTAGCCTCAACGTAGTTACTGAACGTCTTTGGACCATTTGCGAGGAACTGGTGCAGAGTTGCGAACTGGTTCTGGTTGTTGCCTTGATTCGCTTGACTGCTTTGATTCCGCTCTTGGATGATTTGCATGATCAGCTGAGTATTTGCATTAGTAGCAGCCATCACAGCCTGCCATGCTTCCGGAGGAGGCGGAGGTGGCGGAGGATCTTGATTTTGGTTCTGACTGGTGCTCTTAGCGGGAGCCATCCTGAAGAGGTTGACCACCATTAGCACACAAATAGACAAATATAGAAGGTGAATCCAACGGAATGAAAATTGCAACATAAAGTCTTCACATCCGAACAAAATGAACGAATGCACTTCTCTTGAAGTGGTCACATATTCCTAAATTGCGAAGCCACGAAGAATCAGGTAGAAGAGGTACATCAACGAGGGATGGAATCAACATATGACGTCGAAGAAGAAGGAATACCACAACTCAAAATAAAACCAAGGGTTGGCTTGCGGAATAAGCCGGAACAAACACATGATAGAAATTTCGTCCGAAGTGTTCGTGGTAGGACCTACACGGGCTCGACCGTACAGCACCATCATGTACAAGGCAGTGCACATGACATACGAAGCATCCCTGAGTCAGCATAGCCAAGGACTCTTTAAGACACAACGAGGCCACTGTAAAATCGACCGTGAATAGGCGAACCACTAGACGTCGAACCCCAATTTCATATCACACATATGTTGGAAAGATATCCTAAGGCTACTTGAATTCCCACCTATGAAATTCCCGAAACTTTCCGGTTATGCAATCAGGTGTTGAGGATACAGGGGAAGCATAATATCTCACCCAAGCTAGCAAATCCTACATCCAGCTGCATCCATCCTTCAACACATAACCAAGAAACCTTCGGAAACCATCTATCTCAACCTTCGAAAAGCATCCGTTATACAAGTTATGGCGATACTCCCAAACTCCCGCCCCAGTACTGGGTGGCGTCGAGGTTATCTCACCAACGAACTGCATAAAGGAGATTTTCGATGTCGCGCACATATCTCAAGTATACCAGAATTGCAACGATAGAATTATGATGACAACACCTCAGAGCTCAACTCCCCGGGACACTTCCACTAAACCCCTGACAGGAGGCTCCAAGACAGTATTCTCATCATAAGCCATCGGAACAAAACTAAGATACTCGCGTGATCCTAAAAAAAAAATTTAGTGAAATTTGAGAAGAGAAGAGTCAAAACTCTATGTCAGGATGCCTTACCAGAGCGATGAGGAGACTGGGAAGTAAAAAGAATTCCTAAACTCTCCGATATATAATTCCTAAGGACTCAAAACATTTTTCTAGACACAACTCGGCTGCTAGAAACGATCAAGCAATGGGGCTCCTAAGGTCGGGGAAGGCTCTGATTACCAACTTGTAACACCCTCGATGCGACTATATCTCCCACGTGTCGAGGCACGACTTAGAGGCATAATCGCATTGAAGGCATAAGTCGCAAGTGAGGCAATCTTCACACAACCCATGTACATATAAATATAAAGGGGGAATAATAAGAATAGTTGGCTTACACTCGCCACGTCACATCAAGGTACATAAATAGCATTCATCATACAAACACTCATGGCCCGACTACGGCGCCAAAATAGAAAAGACTCCCCAACATGCGACTAAACCCTGAATCGAACCCCGAGCAGGCACCACTACTGATCATCCGGAAAAGAAACATAGTATCGCTGAGAGTCCTCGTCGTACTCCCACTTCAGCTCGAACGCGCCATCCGGAGGAGTATCATCGGTCCCTGCATCTGGTGTAATAGTAATCTGTGAGCCACAAGGACTCGGCAATCTCGCACCCTCGCGATCAAGACTATTTAAGCTAAATAGGTAAGGAAGGGGTAATGTGAGTGGAGCTGCAGCTAGCGGCTAGCATATATGGTGGCTAACTTATTCGCAAAGGAGAGCGAGAAGAGAAGGCAAAGCACGAGCGGAAACTACATAGAGCCGACTACGCAAACATAACTCCAACACCGTGTCCACTTCCCGGACTCCGCCGAGAAGAGGCCATCACGGCAACACACGCAGTTGATTCATTTTAATTAATTAAGTTCAAGTTATCTACAACCGGACATTAACAAATTCCCATCTGCCCATAACCGCGGGCACGGCTTTCGAAAGATCAATCCCTGCAGGGGGGTCCCAACTTAGCCCATAACAAGCTCTCACGGTCAACGAAGGAATAGACCTCCACCCAGGACCCACCGATCAGACTCGGTATCCCGGTACAACAAGATGATTCGACAGGTCAAAACTAGTCCAGCAACACCGCCCGAATGCGCCGACAAATCCCGATAGGAGCTGCACATATCTCTTTCTCAGGGCACACTCAGATTGTCCAAACTTCCGGTAGGCCAGCCCAGAGTTGCCCCTGGTGGCCACCGGCGGCTGACGTTCCGGACCAACACTCAGAGGAGCACTGGCCCGTGGGGGGCTAAAATAAAGATGACCCTCGGGCTCCGGAAACCCAAGGGAAAGAAAAGGGTAGGTGGCAAATGGTAAAACCAATGTTGGGCATTGCTGGAAAAGCTTTAATCAAGGCGAACTATCAAGGGGTTCCCATTATAGCCCAACCGCGTAAGGGACGCAACAATCCGGGAACATAACACCGATATGACGGAAACTAGGGTGGCAAGAGTGGAACAAAACACTAGGCGAGAGGCCGAGCCTTCCACCCTTTACCAAGTATATAGATAAGTAAAGATAACATAGCAATATAATGATATCCCAACAAGTAAATAAATGTTCCAACAAGGAACGGCTTCAATCTTCACCTGCAACTAACAATGCTATAAGAAGGGCTGAGCAAAGCGGTAACATAGCCAATCAATGGTTTGCTAGGACAAAGGTGGGTTAGAGGCTCAATCATGGCAATTGGGAGGCTGACAAGCAAGTGGTAGGCATCGTAGCATTGGCAAAGTAAAAGAGCGAGCAAACTAGCATAGCAAAGATAGTAGTGATTTCAAGGATGTGATCATCTTGCCTGCACAGTTGTCAGAATTGACTGGATCCTCAAAAGCAAACTCAACGGGCTCCTCGTTAGCGAACTCGTCTCCCGGCTCTACCCAACAACACAAACAAGCAACAAGGATACAATCAACCATGTGCAAAGGCAACCAATAAGATGCAAAGATGATATGCTATGCGGGATGCGATGCGGGATGCATAATGCAAGATGTAACAGGAAATGCATGAACCTGGCCTCAACTTGGAAATCCAAGTGTGCCACTGGATAGAGGGGAAGAAATCCCCTGAAAACGATATAAAGATCATGGCAATCGGAGCTACGGTTTAGAAATGGCAAGCGTTTTACTAAACGAACCGATCTGCGATTTACAGCAAGTAGGCTCCTAAATGCAACAAAATGAACATGCTACAGCCACCCAACATGAAAACAAATTACATGGCAGTGATGTACTCATCAATCTTAACAAATCATCAGGACTGAGGCATAGGCAAATTCATCAATTAAGGGCTTCAAACAAGCATGGCAAAACTGAATAAGCAAAAACAGATTTCAGACTTAGCGAAATTAACGCTAGTCTGGAATTTCAGACCACGATGCTCTCTTCGGAGCAGCAAAACAACATGAAGGAGAACCTGAACATGGCAAGTAAGAGCATGACATGGAGCTACTCAACAAGCTTAACAAAACACCCAAAATGACCTGGGGCCAAAAGGGTTCACAAAATACTCTACCGAGCACACGAACATCGATGAAACACAATCAGTTTTCAGACTTAGTGAAAACTGGGACATGCTGAAATAATAACTCACGGAGGCATGTCAACAAGCTCGATGCTCTCACTACGGTGCAAGTCATGGCAAGGCAAGCATATATCCATTAAGAAGGCACAAAATGCTAGCTAGACATGGCAAGAACAATGGCATAGCATGCATGGATCACTAGCAATCACTCCGGCAAAATCGCAAAAGAGTTTACGATCTGCCCAAAACAGCAACTATCCAAAAGTTGAGCTCGATTGAGTCAACCTAGGGTGCTCCAACATAACAAGTAAAGACATGGATGGATTAAGCACAACAAGCATAACAAATCACTCTTACTGATCATCCTCAAAAGAGGCACGGATCACTAGGAAACAAGCCGGACATATGGCATCGTGAACTAAAACGGCTCAGACTTAGTGAAAATCACTAAGTCCCTGAAATCGATAATCTCAGGTAGCCCTCTTCGCAAGCTTGCACAAGACAACGCACACATCCTAAAAATACATGGAAGGCACCTCTGGAAAGAAGACAACATGCTTAACAATTCATCCCAAAGGGGCACAGGCATATCATGCACGGATTAAATATGGCAAAAATGACAAAAGTGCATGTTGGATTAACGGATCTGCAATTTAACTCAACATGCCTCCTTCCAACAGCATTTTGGGCAACAAGATGACCTCAAATGCAAATGATGCAATGGAATGAAATGATGTACTCGTCGAGACGAAGATTTTGACATATCATACGCCCAAATCGGAGCTACGGATGCAAAGTTATGGCAGGTCAAACGTTGCACAAAAATTAGGATTCGGGGATGAAAAAGTCAACCTAGAGAATTTCAGATCCAGATCCAGCCGGGGTCACTGTAGCAGGGCGCGACCTTCGAGGTTCGCCGGCCCGGATCCGAGGTCGCCGGTGAGGGAGACGGAGGTCGGGGCGGCGGGGCGAGGCCCGCGGCGAACTTGGCGGCGAGGGCGCGGACCCGGGCGGTGGCGCGGATGCCGCGGCGAGCCAGCACGGCGATGGCGGGCGCGGTGGCCGGCGCTACTCGGCCACCGGAGCGGAGGACGGTGGCGGCGGGGAGCTGCGGGAGCGGGCGGCGCGAGGCGGCGGGGGGGCGCGGGCTCGGAGGGCCGGCCGTGGGTCTTCGGGCCCGGCGGCGCGGTAGGTGCGGCGGCGCCACGTGGCAGCCCGAGACTGGCGGGGCGCGGCGGACGTTGTCCGGCTCCGCCCGGACACGTCCGTCGGCGGCGGATCCCCTTTTTTTTAATTAGGGTTTCGAGGTGGGAGACGGGATCCAAAAATGGAGGGGGTATAAATAGGCATAGAGGGAGCTAGGAGAGTCCAAATGAGGTGCGGTTTTCGCCCACACGATCGTGATCGAACGACCGAGACGATGGAGCTGAGTTTGGTGGGTTTTGGGCCAAATTGGAGGGGTGTTGGGCTGCACACACACGAGGCCTTTTCGGTCCCTCGGTTAACCGTTGGAGTATCAAACGAAGTCCAAATGACCCGAAACTTGACAGACGGTCTACCGGTAGTAAACCAAGGCCGCATGGCAAGTCTCGGCCCAATCCGGAAATGTTTAATCTCCACACACAAAAGAAAGCTAGAAATGGCCACCGGAGGAGAACGAAGCGGCGGAATGCAAAACGGACAACGGGGAAAATGCTCGAATGCATGAGACGAACAAGTATGCAAATGCAATGCACGTGATGACATGATATGAGATGCACGAAAAATAAAACAACACACGGAGACAAAGACCCGAACCCGAGAATTAAATATAACTTAATGCCGGAAACGGCATGAGTCGGAGTACAATTGGGGAAGGTTACATGTGGGGCGTTACATGGACATGCCAACTCAGCAGCTACATAAGCAAGTCACATCAATCACGTGAGGTACCAAATAGAACTAAGAGAAACCTATTTTGTCTAGTTGTTTGCTCCTTATTCCTCCCAATCATGCCTCCTACCGAATGTCGGTTGTTTTCCACAAGCAACCATTGTATGAGAGTTTGGGAAAAGGCTTTGAAGAAGTAAAATCAACTAAGGTACCCGATGGTAGACGGTAGAAGAGGATTCTAGCCTGTGTATTAGTAGTGGCCACTAATCTGACCATGGGAACCAATCATCACTAGTACAACTATTCAACCCGGTTGCTCAAATTGGACACATAAGTTGTGGTGCACTTCCTAACCATGGCATAAATAAATTCCCGGTGCCTCCAATGCCCAATATCTACAGCGAGGTTAGGGAATGCCCCTCACAAAGCAATACATACTATATCTTGGACCCCTTCAGTATCATCAGTTGCTTTTATAAAAGAAGTCGATCTAGCCATTCCATCATGCATATGCCTAACCCACGAAAACTTTTTCCTTCTTTCTTAACTCCTATTGGACCAAACTGAAAAACCTAGCGAACTCCTTCAATTCACACATTCCTCTTCACCAAGTATCTGACTCCCCTTCAAGTTCTGGTTTTGTTCTTTGATCAGCATAATCTTTATGACTTACAATGATATTTTTTGTGTGGAAAGACTTACAATGATATTTTCTGTGTGGAAAGACTTGCAATGATATCGATCACCTTTTAACCACAGTAATGACCACATGGCATGTATCTAGCTCCATCAATCCACTAGTGCCTGTACAACTCATATCTCCTAAAAAGCTGTTTTTTGTACTATTTTAATTTGTATATTTGAGGTCCTCCAAAAGATACTTATTAGAAGCAAATACGTGAATGCACAGTGAAAAGATTGAGTTTAGACCATTGATTATTCGTGCATCCGACAGTTAGCCTAAACAATAGAGTGTACAATTATATTCTCTGTTTGGATGCTTGATGTTATTGGAACATATAATTGTCATATGGATTTCATTTAGAAACATAAAGTATAATAAAGACATACACACATATATCACTAGTACACTAGAGTCGTGGAGGTTTAAGATTGATGAAGTCAACAATAACTCCTCGTTACTGACATTTGTTGCTTAAAACCAGTCCATCTTCGTAAGACACACAAGATATCAAACCTAAGATCCGGTCCTGGTGAACTAGAGGTACAACCATGAACTACCTCCACTAACCACGCAAGCTATGAGTCATCCATGTATGTACTATCTTTTCTTTGAGACTAGAGTTTAATGAAAACAGAATAGATGAAGCAGAGAGGTGGGTGTACACACACATGATTAACCAACTCATACACTTTGTTCTTCGTACATTCGGCAGGCAAGGAACCATAACAAGGCTTCAGAGATGTAAAATCAACTCGGCCGCTGCTAGCCCCTACACCATCAGTGCCTATTGATCTGACCATAGGAAGTAGAGGACCAGTACTGGTTATCTGCTCATTTTTTTTTTGAGATGGAACACTTCCGATTCCATAAATCACACCGGCTCAGCTCCAAGGCTGGCCATCTGACGTTTACATCGTCAGGCAGGTCCTTAGACCAAATTTGCTTAGTCGCATCACAATGTGCACCAAAGGCAGCTATGGAGTGTGCTAGCTTATTACACGCCCTGGGGGCAAAAGGGAAAGAAATAATAGTAAAGTTTAAACGAGCAAACTGTCGGATGTCCCTGAAGATCACTCCTTCAGCTGCTAGATCAGACGCCTTGCCTTTGACTGCATTAATAGCCTGACAGTCTGATTCCACATCAACATTCATCATTCCCCACTCACAAGCCGACTGAGCCTAGTCGTAATGGGAGTATCATAAGCATTATCGTGCATACCAACTAGACTTTTTAGATGATGTGGCGTACAATTAAATGAGGAAAGAGAGGATGTGGTATCATATCATAATACCGTATCATATTAAATGTTGTACCACTTTATGTCATGCATGTCAATTAATAAAAACAATCTAAGATAATAACTTATGATACTATGCATTACGGAGGTAGTATCATAATATCATACGCATAATATTAGTATATGATACTTTTTATTACAATCAGCCTGAAGGCCCGTCGCACACGCTTCTGCCTCTGCACGTCGCAGCTGGCCAGCACCTGATCCTCGGAGTCTCCAGTGCTGTCACGTATGACGAATCCCCAACCACCTGAGCCTGTAGTAGTCGGATTAAAGGCCCCATTACAGTCAATTTCATCCGGCCACCCAAAGGCTTCTCTGCCAGACCGTCTTCTGTCTTACTGTTCTCTCTGTACGAGTCTTAGCACACAGATTCAGAGAATCCGTTACAAGGTGACTAATTTCTGATGGTAGGTGATGCACCGATCCCACCTTCTCTCCTGCATTCAGTTTATTACGCCATGTCCACCACTTCCAGAGCAGGCAGGTGAGTAGGGTTCGTTGGTCACAAAGACCATGATGGTTTCCAAGAACTGGGCAACGCTTTAGGTGACTAGGATTCGTCAGTTCGATCCACTAGGGCCTGTACAACTCATATCTCCTAAAGCGTGTTTTTTGTATTGTTTTACTTTGTATATTTGAGGCCATAGGCAACGCACACAAGCAATCAGAGCACTTTACATACAATATATTCCTTGATCAGCTCAAACAGAAGGTTTGCGACTGCAAATGTGACGGTTCAGGCATGTCGAAGAGCTCGAGCGCAAGCGGGAAACAAGAGAGCTTGCCAGCTCGGGGCAGAGATTAAAAGGAACTGCGCCATTGGCCGAGGACCTTGATAATCCACAAGTGTCATTTGTTTTATGTGGGAATTATAAACACTGAAGATGACATCAGGCACAATCAGAGAACACTTATGAGGTTCTCTCTTGATACAGACTCCATGTCAACCACGTTCACAGGGTACCAGATTTCCTGCAACATGCAATATTTTCTGTTAAATCATCTCTCTTTTTGGAACAACAAATATAAGGTCCAACAGAGAAGGTGTGTATGGGCTGCAAGAAGGCGAATACTCCCTCCGTTCCTAAATATAAGACCTTTTACATATTTTAATATGGACTACATACAGAGCAAAATGAGTCTAAAATATGTCTATATATCCGTCTGTAGTCCGTATTGAAATATCTAGAAGGGCTTATATTTAGAAACGGATGGAGTAGATCACCAATATTTTAGGAACTCCGCGCGGAAGTGATTGAGAAAACTGATACACTTAAGATCACCATTATCCCTATATATCTCACTATTAGCGTTTTCTAACACATGAAACTACGTTGATCTGCAGAACCCACACCATTGTCAAACTAGTGAACGGCTAGCTAAAGGGAAATGCAAGCACGACCTAAGACTATACTATCATATCCAGGAACTAATTGACTACATACAAGCAGATTGTCTGGATTATGCAGAGGGTGTGTCAACAGCTACATGAACTGGACCAAGAACTATAGATGACCATATAAACTAGCTGCTGGAGACGCTCTTAGGTTGGTTTTTCTCCACAAGCAATAATAGTATTCTCTGCTCACGTCCCACTGCTGCCACAACGGGGCATTACAGCAAGGAACCATGACAAGGCTTTGCAAACGTAAAATCGACTCGGGTACCCGATCGTAGAATATAGAAGAGGCTTCTAGCCTCTGCATCAGTACTGTCTAGTGATCTACCCCAGGTGCTAATCATCCACAAGTGGAGTTACTTAACCCGTCTGCTCAAGTAACACCGCACAACCTTGGTGTAAATACATTCCCGATGCCTCTGATGCCCAGTATCTACAAAGAGATAATGAATGTCCCTCACAAAGCAATACATAATATGATGCCGACAACCGTCTAGCTACTTCTTACTTTATATTGGACCCCTTTAGTATCATCTTCGTTGCTTTTATAGAAAAAGTCGATCTAGCCATTCCGTCATAGATGTTTGTCCCACGTGAACTTTGTCGTGTTTTCTTAACTGCCATTGGACCAAACTGAAAAAACTAGTAAGCTCCTTGAATTCACACCTTCCTCTTCACCAAGTACCTGACTCCCCTTCAAGTCATGGTTCTGTTCTTTGAAACCAGCATGATCTTTATGACTTCCAATAATATCGATCGCCTTTTAACCACGCTAGTGACCACATGGCATGTATCCAGCTCAATCAATTCGATATACCAGTGCATGTACAACTCATATCTCATGAATCACGTTTTTTGCACTGTTTTATTACTACTTTATACATGCCTTGATCAATTGTAACACAAACAAGCAATCAAGCGTTTTATCTGCACCTGAAGCACTTTATATAGAGAACATGCATTGATCAATTGAAATGGAATGTTTGAGGACGCAAATGTGACAATTCAGGCATGTCGACGAAGAGCTTGAGTACAAGCTCAAGCTGGAAATAAGAGAGCTTTGGGCATAGACTAAAAGGAACTGACCACTTGGCCGAGGACCTTCATAAGGTCATGAGCGTCATTCGTTTTATGTAGGAATCATAAACACATGGCATCAGGCACAATCAGAGAAAGCTTACGAGGTTGTCTCTTGATACAGACCCCATGTCAACCACTGTCTTGGCCCCCGACATAGATCCACAAGTCACTATAGTTCCTGCAACATGAAATACTTCTGTTAAATCATTTACCTCTTTGGAGCAACAGAAAAGGTGTGCATGGGCTGCAAGAAAACAGGTAGATCACGGATATTTAGGAACTCCGCACCAAATGGTTGAGAGAACATGAAACAAATGAATCACTATTATCCACTTCGGCACAATCAGTGTTTCCTAACGCATGAAACTACATTGATCTACAGACACCAATGTCAAACTAGTGAATGGCTAGCTAAAGTAAATGTGAACATGACCTAAGCCTATACTAGTATTATATCCAGGAATTGACTGGAATACATACAAGCAGACTGTCTTACTGTCTGGATTGCACAGAAGGTATATATGCACGTATGTACATGAACTGGACCAAGAACAAGGTAAACAGTCGGTACACGATAAAATGCAGAGCTGTGCTGTGCACAACTAAGAAATTAGATGTCCAAAAATGCAATGACTGACAACTTATAAAATGTTCTGAACTGTTATACATTCATAATGGTGCCTCGTTTAGAAGGGCTTGATATTATGTCTAAGGCTGTAACCATACAAATGGGGAGAAGCAAGCTAAAAATGAGGAATAGCTTATCCATAAGTCAATACTATCAACAGTTTCATGTTTTGCGGAGCACAAGCTTCCATTATTCTCAAGAGGCGTCCATACTAGATAGGAAAAATAGTGACATACATAACACGAGGCATTAAGTAGAAGCGAGAACTTTTCTATAAATGACCTACTACTCCAGATTGTTTACGCAGTCTCCACATCGGGCACAACATCGCCAGCAGTATCTTCAGGCCCAGCATCCTTCTGGACGAAATCATACCCATATTCCTCTTCTGAAGCATCCTCCTCCGCACTTCTGCCAAAGATGAATGGTCTCTTGCCCATCGTTGTGAAAGGCATCAGCCCCAGTGCACGCGCTGTTTTAATCTCTCTCGCCACCTTGCGCTGAGCTTTCGCACTTATCTTGGTCTGGAGAGCAGATCAATAAGTTAGAAACAATAGGCAAGTAGGTGCCTCATAAAGAACATGGATACGCCCATGAAGCTGACCCTCAGAAGCAGGCAGGTACTCTCTCAAGGTAATAGTAAAACAAGATACAATAAAAACACTACATACTGAGCATTGACAAAGGGAGATGATGTTATATGTGGCGCCTTAATTATAGAGTTGGGTTACTTTAAGATTATGCATAAAAAGTTTGTGCTCAACAAGCATGAAAATGAACACCTCAACAACAGCACTATGAGCGAAGGGGGACATTCACAAATAACCAGTGTCCCATTTCTGTTAGTAAGACTGTAAGAGTAACATTTGAAATATAATGCATTGCAGGGCAGTTGCTGCTTGAACTCTGACACTCCTTCGTAAGAGAATATGCATTCAGCTCTGAACAAGAGAATAGCATTATTGACAACAATCTGAGAAACCATGATCTGCATTTATATTATATATCAGGAAGACAAGAATCTGTCCACCCAATATTTTCTTGTATCTTATATAAAAGCCGGGAAAGTACCCTATTACCTGATTCCTCTTGATGATAATGCCAGCCTCTGTAATAAAGTTGGCGAGGAATCTAACATTCTGCAAGGAATAATTCCATGTGGTCAGAGAATGCAACTTGAAGATAGTTGTAATAGCTCAAGATATCGAAATGTATCAAGCAGATCAAAATTGGTCGCTCGAAAACCATGTATCCATGCATGAAGGTGTCTGGCAGTAGGTAAATTATTCAAAAAAAAAGGTTACAAACCACCAAAAGATAAGCAGTTTAGTCATACACTGTTTAAGCAAAGTGGCAGACCTCCAACCAAAACACTACCACGTTTACATATTTCCATCGCTTCAATACCATTACTGATTACTCCCTCTAGCAAAACATCGGCAGTATTTTTATTGGTTAAGACAATTGCGAATCAAATCTAATGAAATGCTATCAGATTTGATTGCAAAAGTAGCCTCAGCTCAATTACCAATCTCGCCGTCTCACAGGAGCTCAATTACGCCGCCATGAGTGGCAGCAAGAATAACCATGTGAGAAGCTTCTACATACTCTTCAAGAATCTTATGTTGGTTATGGCCGGCAAAGGAAGATTTAAATTTTTTTCCTGATGTATGACAAGGTTCAAATGTTTTATTACTTTCAGTTCTGCTTGTAGATATTGATGCATGTGTGTTTATAAGTTTTTTGTAGGGGAAATATGGATGGTGCTTGTTGCCAAGCACATGCAGGACAAAACAATTGTGTCTGTTCTTGGAGAAGGTTTTAGCAATATGCATTTTGGGGTGGAGAGATCAATAATAGAACAAGCCTGATGAGTAAGCTCTAGGCAACACAAACCAAAGATTTAACAAGTTCACTTTTTGTGCCTGAGAAGATTCGGGCTATGGTTGCTGCAGTTTTGTTTGTATTGATTGGGTTGGCTAGCAGAACTTGCCTAGTGATATGGTCTTCCTCTTGAAAATATTCTACTTTTATTTGTGCTGATTGGTTACATTTTCTTCTTCTATAATGCAGGTGGCCGTGCAATACTAATCTGAAGTGCGCAGGGGTTTGTGTGCTAACACATGAGTGGTTTTTGGAAATAAGGAAAATAATATGTTCCATGCCTACATAGCATCCTAATCGCTTTGACACTTGCTGTGTTCCAATATTGGCATCTAAACATCATCTTAGAAAGTTAGAAGAATGTGAGGCAATAATTCAAATTGACAGAATAACAAGCAACATGTGAGTTCAACTATACTGAACTTGTTAATAATTGCTAAACTCAAATATAGCGACAGAAAGCATCAAGAGAAAATGTCAGAACCCTAACAACCTTAGGGTAGCGTCACCAGATATTTGGAAAAAATAGCATGGATGTATCATCATCTAGCATATGACTTACTCCAACCATTCACGAAAGAAGTGCTGTTTGAGGCAGACCATAGTCATTGTATTCCTCGACTTTATAATGGTTAACAGTTCTAGAGTTTACAAGTTGCCAAAGTACTCAAAACTAAAACTAAGACTGTGGCCAGTTTACATAGGTTGCCAGGCAGATGTACTCACCCTAAAATCAGCTTTCCTTAAAACTTCCTTCGTAGATGTTTCAAACTGAGGTCTAGGAGGATTCCTTGGGGCTGCAGGTTTTGTTAGGTCAAGATCCTGCATGCAGTAGTGTTGAATAAAATCTGGTGTTAAAAGAGAGTGATTCCAGTAGATAACATACTGATGCTTGCATGCTTAAATAATAAATGTTATTCGAAAGTTAAAATGATACTATAACACTATCTTCTGGTGGTTACAGTTGTTCAGGACTTCAGGCAATAGTGAATCAAACGAGCAATTTCTTTCTGTTTTGACTTTTAACAGACATCTATCCACAAAATAGTACTCTGCTGCATGGAAATATACTAACTAAGCAAAATCTAGCTCACACATTTAGCGACGCTTCCTGAATACTCGTATAGGCTAAACAAAATCTCAAGATTGCAAAGCATTTGTGATCTCTCAAAGACTTGAATCACTTGAGTAATGAACAGATATCCCTCTTACCCGGACATTGTAAGTCGAGCCTCGCCTGTAATTCACATCTGGCCTGAAATCATAGTCATCGTCCTCAACCTCATCCGTCATGTGAAAGGTGCGGGCCGCATCGTCCAACTTCTCGTTCATGCCATCGTTCAAGGAGTCGAAACCGTCCATGATCCCATGACCATTCCTCTCACCAAACAAGTTACCCATCCCACCCTGCTGACTGAAAGCACCCATCCCAGAGCCGGTGCCATGTCTTCCTCCGAAGGAGCTCCCAACCCCATCGAGCTTCCCGAAGAACGAGTTGACATCCGGCTCCCTCTGGTTCCCAAACATCCGCTTTTCAAAGTCCTCCGTGCTCTCGCCCGCCGTGCCCTCTTCTGCGAAGCAGCATTTGGAGCAAACAAGCATGTAAGAAGAAGAAAAATAACAGGATCGCCGAGACATTTTAAACGGCAATTCCCCAGATGTCAGGCATGTCGTCGTCACAAAATGACGAGGGATTTCAGCACGGGGAAGCTAGAGGGCGGATTTTCTTTAAACCTAGATCTCCGTACCCGCCGCTCGATTCAGTTGGTGCAGAAAGGGTGAGCTAAGTCCGGATGCGGCACGAGGTGCCGGAGATACTGCACATGAGACAGGGGTTCGGGGTGCTCACCGGACTGGAAGGAGCGACGGAACGAGGAGGTGGCGGCGGATGGTGGGTGGGAAGGGAGGAGGCGGCGGAGCGAGCCGCGCCGTGGAAGAGATCGCCTCAGCGCCGAGCTCGCCATCTCGCTCGGTGACTCGTCGGCGGCGCCGCAATCCGTCACCAGAGGAAGCAGAGGTAGGAGGGTTGGGGGTTTTGGATTTCTTTTTGCGTTTCGGACCCCGTAGATGCTTCATTTTGTGCTTATCTTCATACCATATGCACCGCCCGATAACCACATGAGCAATCCAAACAATTCAAAAAAAATGCACCGCCCGATATAGAAATCAAGGCTGAGATTGCGTGCAGTTAAGCAAAACATCACACACACTAGATGAAATTTTCGTGAAGACATCCAAAACACAACACTACACTGTGTTGAGTTGTATCCATCGTCGACGAAAGAAATTGAGACTTCGAAAACCCCTCCAAAATTCCATGCCGCTGGTCCCTCCCCTTTATTCCCCGGTAATCGTCCGATTTGATTTGGTCGATGGTCCCTCGCCATATATACAGCTGCAGTAAATCGAATCTGACTTCAAGTTTGTCCCGGTTGCCCCCCTTTTGAACTCAACGGATGGTGTCGACCCTCTATATTTTGAAAGAATTTTATAAAGGACCATACGAATTGTTTCTATGAAAGTCCTTTGGATCATAGGAATCGGTGAAGGAAATATGCCCTAGAGGCAATAATAAAGTTATTATTTATTTCCTTATATCATGATAAATGTTTATTATTCATGCTAGAATTGTATTAACCGGAAACATAATACATGTGTGAATACATAGACCAACAGAGTGTCACTAGTATGCCTCTACTTGACTAGCTCGTTAATCAAAAATGGTTATGTTTCCTAACCATGAACAAGGAGTTGTTATTTGATTAACGAGGTCACATCATTAGTAGAATGATCTGATTGACATGACCCATTCCATTAGCTTAGCACCCGATCGTTTAGTATGTTGTTATTGCTTTCTTCATGACTTATACATGTTCCTATAACTATGAGATTATGCAACTCCCGTTTACCGGAGGAACACTTTGGGTACTACCAAACGTCACAACGTAACTGGGTGATTATAAAGGAGTACTACAGGTGTCTCCAATGGCAGATGTTGGGTTGGCGTATTTCGAGATTAGGGTTTGTCACTCCGATTGTCGGAGAGGTATCTCTGGGCCCTCTCGGTAATGCACATCACATAAGCCTTGCAAGCACTGCAACTAATAAGTTAGTTGTGAGATGATGTATTACGGAACGAGTAAAGAGACTTGCCGGAAACGAGATTGAACTAGGTATTGGATACCGACGATCGAATCTCGGGCAAGTAACATACCGATGACAAAGGGAACAACGTATGTTGTTATGCGGTCTGACCGATAAAGATCTTCGTAGAATATGTAGGAGCCAATATGGGCATCCAGGTCCCGCTATTGGTTATTGACCGGAGACGTGTCTCGGTCATGTCTACATTGTTCTCGAACCGTAGGGTCCGCACGCTTAACGTTACGATGACAGTTATTATGAGTTTATGCATTTTGATGTACCGAAGGTTGTTCGGAGTCCCAGATGAGATCACGGACATGACGAGGAGTCTCGAAATGGTCGAGACGTAAAGATTGATATATTGGAAGCCTATGTTTGGACATTGGAAGTGTTCCGGGTGAAATCGGGATTTTACCGGAATACCGGGAGGGTTACCGGAACCCCCCGGGAGACTAATGGGCCTATTGGGCCTTAGTGGAAAAAAGAGAAAAAGGGAAAAGGCCCAAGCTGGCCGGCGCCCCCCTTCCCCAAGTCCTATTAGGAATAGGATAAGACGCCGGCCCCCCTTCTCTCTCTTCCCCCCCCCCCCCCCGGGAGTCCTAATTGGATTAGGATTGGGGGAAGGAGTCCTACTCCCGGTGGGAGTAGGACTCCCCTGCGCCTCCCCTCCCTTGGCCGGCCGGCCCCCCTCCTCCAACCTTTATATACGGGGGCAGGGGGCACCCCAAGACACACAACTTGATCCTTGAGATCGTTCCTTAGCCGTGTGCGGTGCCCCCTGCCACCAAATTCCACCTCGATCGTACCGTTGTAGTGCTTAGGCGAAGCCCTGCGTCGGTAGTACATCAAGATCGTCACCACGCCGTCGTGCTGACGGAACTCCTCCCCGAAGCTTTGCTGGATCGGAGCCTGGGGATCGTCATCGAGCTGAACGTGTGCTAAGAACTCGGAGGTGCCGGAGTAACGGTGCTGGGATCGGTCGGATCGGGAAGAAGACGTACGACTACTTCCTCTACGTTGTGTGATCGCTTCCGTAGTCGGTCTGCGTTGGTACGTAGATAACACTCTCCCCTCTCGTTGCTGTGCATCACCATGATCTTGCGTGTGCGTAGGAAAATTTTTGAAATTACTGCGTTCCCCAACAGTGGCATCCGAGCCTAGGTTTTATGGTTTGATGTTATATGCACGAGTAGAACACAAGTGAGTTGTGGGCGATACAAGTCATACTGCCTACCAGCATGTCATACTTTGGTTCGGCGGTATTGTTGGTTGAGACGATCCGGACCAACCTTACGCGTACTCTTACGCGAGACCGGTTCCCTCGACGTGCTTTGCACATAGATGGCTTGCGGAAGACTGTCTCTCCAACTTTAGTTGAACCAAGTGTGACTACGCCCGGTCCTTGAGAAGGTTAAAACGGAGTCTATTTGACGAACTATCGTTGTGGTTTTGATGCGTAGGTGAGATGAGTTCTTACTTAAGCCCGTAGCAGCCACGTAAAACTTGCAACAACAAAGTAGAGGACGTCTAACGTGTTTTTGCAGGGTATGTTGTGATGTGATATGGTCAAGGCATGATGCTGATTTTATTGTATGAGATGATCATGTTTTGTAACTAAGTTATCGGCAACTGGCAGGAGCCATATGGTTGTCGCTTTATTGTATGCAATGCAATCGCGATGTAATGCTTTACTAGATTACTAAACGGTAGTAATAGTCGTGGAAGCATAAGATTGGTGAGACGACAACGATGCTACGATGGAGATCAAGGTGTCGCGCCGGTGACGATGGTGATCATGACGGTGCTTCGGAGATGGAGATCACAAGCACAAGATGATGATGGCCATATCATATCACTTATATTGATTGCATGTGATGTTTATCCTTTTATGCATCTTATCTTGCTTTGATTGACGGTAGCATTATAAGATGATCTCTCACTAAATTATCAAGAAGTGTTCTCCCTGAGTATGCACCGTTGCCAAAGTTCGTCGTGCCCAGACACCACGTGATGATCGGGTGTGATAAGCTCTACGTCCATCTACAACGGGTGCAAGCCAGTTTTGCACACGCAGAATACTCAGGTTAAACTTGACGAGCCTAGCATATGCAGATATGGCCTCGGAACACAGAGACCGAAAGGTCGAGCGTGAATCATATAGTAGATATGATCAACATGACGATGTTCACCATTGAAAACTACTCCATCTCACGTGATGATCGGTTATGGTTTAGTTGATTTGGATCACGTGATCACTTAGAGGATTAGAGGGATGTCTATCTAAGTGGGAGTTCCTAAGTAATTTGATTAACTGAACTTAAACTTATCATGAACTTAGTACCTGATAGTATCTTGCTTGTTTATGTTGCTTGTAGATAGATGGCTCGTGCTATTGTTCTGTTGAATTTTAATGCGTTCCTTGAGAAAGCAAAGTTGAAAGATGATGGTAGCAATTACACGGACTGGGTCCGTAACCTGAGGATTATCCTCATTGCTGCACATAAGAATTACGTCCTGGAAGCACCGCTGGGTGACAGGCCTGCTGCTGGAGCAACGCCAGATGTTATGAACGTCTGGCAGAGCAAAGCTGATGACTACTCGATAGTTCAGTGTGCCATGCTTTACGGCTTAGAATCGGGACTTCAACGACGTTTTGAACGTCATGGAGCATATGAGATGTTCCAGGAGTTGAAGTTAATATTTCAAGCAAATGCCCGAATTGAGAGATATGAAGTCTCCAATAAGTTCTATAGCTGTAAGATGGAGGAGAACAGTTCTGTCAGTGAGCATATACTCAAAATGTCTGGGTATAATAATCACTTGATTCAGATGGGAGTTAATCTTCCAGATGATTGCGTCATTGACAGAATTCTCCAATCACTACCACCAAGCTACAAGAGCTTCGTGATGAACTATAATATGCAAGGGATGAACAAGACTATTCCCGAGCTCTTCGCAATGCTGAAAGCTGCGGAGGTAGAAATCAAGAAGTAACATCAAGTGTTGATGGTTAGCAAAACCACTAGTTTCAAGAAAAAGGGCAAAGGGAAGAAGAAGGGAAACTTCAAGAAGAACAGCAAGCAAGTTGCTGCTCAGGAGAATAAACCCAAGTCTAGACCTAAGCCTGAAATTGAGTGCTTCTACTGCAAGCAGACTGGTCACTGGAAGCGGAACTGCCCCAAGTATTTGGCGGATAAGAAGGATGGCAAAGTGAGCAAAGGTATATGTGATATACATGTTATTGATGTGTACCTTACTAGAGCTCGCAGTAGCACCTGGGTATTTGATACTGGTTCTGTTGCTAATATTTGCAACTCGAAACAGGGACTACGGAATAAGCGGACACTAGCAAAGGACGAGGTGACGATGCGCGTGGGAAACGGTTCCAAAGTCGATGTGATCGCGGTCGGCACGCTACCTCTACATCTACCTTCGGGATTAATATTAGACCTAAATAATTGTTATTTGGTGCCAGCGTTAAGCATGAACATTATATCTGGATCTTGTTTAATGCGAGACGGTTATTCATTTAAATCAGAGAATAATGGTTGTTCTATTTATATGAATAATATCTTTTATGGTCATGCACCTTTGAAGAGTGGTCTATTCTTGTTGAATCTCGAAGATAGTAACACACATATTCATAATGTAGAAGCCAAAAGATGCAAAGTTAATAATGATAGTGCAACTTATTTGTGGCACTGCCGTTTAGGTCATATCGGTGTAAAGCGCATGAAGAAACTCCATACTGATGGGCTTTTGGAACCACTTGATTATGAATCACTTGGTACTTGCGAACCGTGCCTCATAGGCAAGATGACTAAAACACCGTTCTCCGGTACTATGGAGAGAGCAACAGATTTGCTGGAAATCATACATACCGATGTATGTGGTCCGATGAATATTGAGGCTCGTGGCGGATATCGTTATTTTCTCACCTTCACAGATGATTTAAGCAGATATGGGTATATCTACTTAATGAAACATAAGTCTGAAACATTTGAAAGGTTCAAAGAATTTCAGAGTGAAGTTGAAAATCATCGTAACAAGAAAATAAAGTTTCTACGATCTGATCGTGGAGGAGAATATTTAAGTTACGAGTTTGGTATACATTTGAAAAATTGTGGAATAGTTTCGCAACTCACGCCACCCGGAACACCACAGCGTAATGGTGTGTCCGAACGTCGTAATCGCACTTTACTAGATATGGTGCGATCCATGATGTCTCTGTTGGGGAACGCAGTAATTTCAAAAAATTTCCTACGCACACGCAAGATCATGGTGATGCACAGCAACGAGAGGGGAGAGTGTTGTCTACGTACCAACGCAGACCGACTGCGGAAGCGATCTCACAACGTAGAGGAAGTAGTCGTACGTCTTCTTCCCGATCCGACCGATCCAAGCACCGTTACTCCGGCACCTCCGAGTTCTTAGCACACGTTCAGCTCGATGACGTTCCTCGGGCTCCGATCCAGCAAAGCGTCGAGGAAGAGTTCCGTCAGCACGACGGCGTGGTGACGATCTTGATGTACTACCGACGCAGGGCTTCGCCTAAGCACTGTAACGGTATGATCGAGGTGGAATTTGGTGGCAGGGGGCACCGCACACGGCTAAGGAACGATCTCAAGGATCAACTTGTTTGTCTTGGGGTGCCCCCTGCCTCCGTATATAAAGGTTGGAGGGAGGGGGGCTGGCCGGCCAAAGAGGTGTAGGCGCAGGAGGAGTCCTACTCCTACCGGGAGTAGGACTCCCCCCTCCAATCCTAGTCCAACTAGGAAACCTTCAAAGGGGAGAGAGAGAGAGGTGGCCGGCCCCTCTCCTAGTCCTAATAGGACTAGGGAGAGGGGGGGAGGCGCAGCCCTATGTGGGCTGCCCTCTCACCTTTCCACTAAGGCCCATGTTGGCCCATTTGGCTCCCGGGGGGTTCCGGTAACCCTCCCGGTAATCCGGAAAAATCCCGATTTCACCCGGAACACTTCCGATGTCCAAACATAGGCTTCCAATATATCAATCTTTACGTCTCGACCATTTCGAGACTCCTCGTCATGTCCGTGATCTCATCCGGGACTCCGAACAACCTTCGGTACATCAAAATGCATAAACTCATAATAACTGTCATCGTAACGTTAAGCGTGCGGACCCTACGGTTCGAGAACAATGTAGACATGACCGAGACACGTCTCCGGCCAATAACCAATAGCGGGACCTGGATGCCCATATTGGCTCCCACATATTCTACGAAGATCTTTATCGGTCAGACCGCATAACAACATACGTTGTTCCCTTTGTCATCGGTATGTTACTTGTCCGAGATTCGATCGTCGGTATCCAATACCTAGTTCAATCTCGTTACCGGCAAGTCTCTTTACTCGTTCCGTAATACATCATCTCACAACTAACATATTAGTTGTAGTGCTTGCAAGGCTTATGTGATGTGCATTACCGAGAGGGCCCAGAGATACCTCTCCGACAATCGGAGTGACAAACCCTAATCTCGAAATACGCCAACCCAACATCTACCATTGGAGACACCTGTAGTACTCCTTTATAATCACCCAGTTACGTTGTGACGTTTGGTAGTACCCAAAGTGTTCCTCCGGTAAACGGGAGTTGCATAATCTCATAGTTATAGGAACATGTATAAGTCATGAAGAAAGCAATAGCAACATACTAAACGATCGGGTGATAAGCTAATGGAATGGGTCATGTCAATCAGATCATTCAACTAATGATGTGACCTCGTTAATCAAATAACAACTCTTTGTTCATGGTTAGGAAACATAACCATCTTTGATTAACGAGCTAGTCAAGTAGAGGCATACTAGTGACACTCTGTTGGTCTATGTATTCACACATGTATTATGTTTCCGGTTAATACAATTCTAGCATGAATAATAAACATTTACCATGATATAAGGAAATAAATAATAACTTTATTATTGCCTCTAGGGCATATTTCCTTCAGTCTCCCACTTGCACTAGAGTCAATAATCTAGTTCACATCGCCATGTGATTTAACAGCAATAGTTCACATCACCATGTGACTAACACCCATAGTTCACATCGTCATGTGACCAACACTCAAAGGGTTTACTAGAGTCAGTAATCTAGTTCACATATCTATGTGATTAACACCCAAAGAGTACTAAGGTGTGATCATGTTTTGCTTGTGAGATAATTTTAGTCAACGGGTCTGTCACATTCAGATCCGTAAGTATTTTGCAATTTTCTATGTATACAATGCTCTGCACGGAGCTACTCTAGCTAATTGCTCCCACTTTCAATATGTATCTAGATCGAGACTTAGAGTCATCCAGATCAGTGTCAAAACTTGCATCGACGTAACCTTTTACGACGAACCTTTTTGTCACGTCCATAATCGAGAAACATATCCTTATTTCACTAAGGATAATTCTGACCGCTGTCCAGTGATCTACTCCTAGATCACCATCGTACTCCCTTGCTAAATCAGTGCAGGGTATACAATAGATCTGGTATACAGCATGACATACTTTATAGAACCTATGGCCAAGGCATAGGGAATGACTTTCATTCTCTTTCTATCTTCTGCCGTGGTCGGGCTTTGAGTCTTACTCAACTTCACACCTTATGACACAGGCAAGAACTCTTTCTTTGACTGTTTCATTTTGAACTACTTCAAAATCTTGTCAAGGTATGTACTCATTGAAAAAACTTATCAAGCGTCTTGATCTATCTCTATAGATCTTGATGCTCAATATGTAAGCAGCTTCACCGAAGTCTTTCTTTGAAAAACTCCTTTCAAACACTCCTTTATGCTTTACAGAATAATTCTACATTATTTCCGATCAACAATATGTCATTCACATATACTTATCAGAAATGCTGTAGTGCTCTCACTCACTTTCTTGTAAATACAGGCTTCACCGCAAGTCTGTATAAAACTATATGCTTTGATCAACTTATCAAAGCGTATATTCCAACTCCGAGATGCTTGCACCAGTCCACAGATGGATCGCTGGTGCTTGCACATTTTGTTAGCATCTTTCAGATTGACAAAACCTTCTGTTGCATCATATACAACTCTTCTTTAATAAATCCATTAAGGAATGCAGTTTTGTTTATCCATTTGCCAGATTTCATAAAATGCGGCAATTGCTAACATGATTCGGACAGACTTTAAGCATAGATACGAGTGAGAAAATCTCATCGTAGTCAACACCTTGAACTTGTCGAAAACCTTTTGCGACAATTCTAGCTTTGTAGATAGTAACACTACTATCAGCATCCGTCTTCCTCTTGAAGATCCATTTATTTTCTATTGCTTGCCGATCATCAGGCAAGTCAACCAAAGTCCATACTTTGTTCTCATACATGGATCATATCTCAGATTTCATGGCTTCAAGCCACTTTGCGGAATCTGGGCTCACCATCGCTTCTTCATAGTTCGTAGGTTCATCATGATCTAGTAGCATGACTTCGAGAAAAGGATTACCGTACCACTCTGGCGCGGATCTTACTTTGGTTGATCTACGAGGTTCAGTAGTATCTTGTTCTGAAGTTTCATGATCATCATCATTAGCTTCCTCACTAACTGGTGTAGGTGTCACAGAAACAGTTTTCTGTGATGTGCTACTTTCCAACAAGGGAGCAGGTACAGTTACCTCGTCAAGTTCTACTTTCCTCCTACTCACTTCTTTCGAGAGAAACTCCTTCTCCAGAAAATTTCCGAATTTTAGCAACAAAAGTCTTGCCTTCGGATCTGTGATAGAAGGTGTATCCAATAGTTTCCTTTGGATATCCTATGAAGACGCACTTCTCCGATTTGAGTTTGAGCTTATCAGGATGAAACCTTTTCATATAAGCATCACAACCCCAAACTTTAAGAAACGACAGTTTAGGTTTCTTGCCAAACCATAGTTCACACGGTGTCGTCTCAACGGATTTATATGGTGCCCTATTTAACGTGAATGCAGCTGTCTCTAATGCATGACCCCAAAAACGATAGTGGTAAATCGGTAAGAAACATCATATATTGCACTATATCCAATAAAGTACGGTTATGACGTTCGGACACACCATTATGCTGTGGTGTTCCAGGTGGCTTGAGTAGTGAAACTATTTCACATTGTTTTTAACTGAAGACCAAACTCGTAACTCAAATACTCTTCTCTATGATCAGATCATAGAAACTTTATTTTCTTGTTACGATGATTTTTCACTTCACTCTGAAATTCTTTGAACTTTTCAAATGTTTCAGACTTATGTTTCATCAAGTAGATATACCCATATCTGCTTAAATCATCTGTGAAGGTGAGAAAATAACGATATCCGCCGCGAGCCTCAATATTCATCGGACCACATACATCGGTATGTATGATTTCCAATCAAATCTGTTGCTCTCTCCATAGTACCAGAGAACGGTGTTTTAGTCATCTTGCCTATGAGGCACGGTTCGCAAGTACCAAGTGATTCATAATCAAGTGATTCCAAAAGCCCATCAGCATGGAGTTTCTTCACGCGCTTTATACCAATATGACCTAAACAGCAGTGCTACAAATAAGTTGCACTATCATTATTAACTTTGCATCTTTTGGTTTCAATATTATGATTATGTGTATCACTACGATCGAGATCCAATGAACTATTTTCATTGGGTGTGTAACCATATAAGGTTTTATTCATGTAAACAGAACAACAATTTATTCTCTTACTTTAATGAATAACCATATTGCAATAAACATGATCAAATCATATTCATGCTCAACGCAAAAACCAAATAACACTTATTTAGGTTCAACACTAATCCCGAAAGTATAGGGAGTGTGCGATGATGATCATATCAATCTTGGAACCACTTCCAACACACATCGTCACTTCACCCTTAACTAGTCTCTGTTTATTCTGCAACTCCCGTTTCGAGTTACTAATCTTAGCAACTGAACTAGTATCAAATACCAAGGGTTTGCTATAAACACTAGTAAAGTACACATCAATAACATGTATATCAAATATACTTATGTTCACTTTGCCATCCTTCTTATCCGCCAATCACTTGGGGTAGTTCCGCTTCCAGTGACCAGTCCCTTTGCAGTAGAATCACTTAGTCTCAAGCTTAGGATCAGACTTGGGCTTCTTCACTTGAGCAGCAACTTGCTTGCCGTTCTTTTGAAGTTCCCCTTCTTTCCTTTGCCCTTTTCTTGAAACTAGTGATCTTGTCAACCATCAACACTTGATGTTTTTCTTGATTTCTACCTTCGTTGATTTCAGCATCACGAAGAGCTTGGGAGTTGTTTCCGTTATCCCTTGCATATTATAGTTCATCACGAAGTTCTACTAACTTGGTGATGGTGACTAGAGAATTCTGTCAATCACTATTTTATCTGGAAGATTAACTCCCACTTGATTCAAGCGATTGTAGTACTCAGACAATCTGGGCACATGCTCACTAGTTGAGCGATTCTCCTCCATCTTTCAGCTATAGAACTTGTTGGAGACTTCATATCTCTCAACTCGGGTATTTACTTGAAATATTAACTTCAACTGCTGGAACATCTCATATGGTCCATGACGTTCAAAAACGTCTTTGAAGTCCCGATTCTAAGCCATTAAGCATGGTGCACTAAACTATCAAGTAGTCATCATATTGAGCTAACCAAACGTTCATAACGTCTGCATCTGCTCTGCAATAGGTCTGTCACCTAGCGGTGCATCAAGGACATTATTCTTCTGTGCAGCAATGAGGATAAACCTCATATCACGGATCCAATCCGCATTATTGCTACTAACATCTTTCAACACAATTTTCTCTAGGAATATATCAAAAATAAACACAGGGAAGCAACAACGCGAGCTATTGATCTACAACATGATTTGCAAAATACTACCAGGACTAAGTTCATGATAAATTTAAGTTCAATTTAATCATATTACTTAAGAACTCCCACTTAGATAGACATCCCTCTAATCCTCTAAGTGATCACGTGATCCAAATCAACTAAACCATAACCGATCATCACGTGAGATGGAGTAGTTTTCAATGGTGAACATCGTCATGTTGATCATATCTACTATATGATTCACGCTCGACCTTTCGGTCTCTGTGTTCCGAGGCCATATCTGCATATGCTAGGCTCGTCAAGCATAACCTGAGTATTCTGCGTGTGCAAAACTGGCTTGCACCCGTTGTAGATGGACGTAGAGCTTATCACACCCGATCATCACGTGGTGTCTGGGCACGACGAACTTTGGCAACGGTGCATACTCAGGGAGAACACTTCTTGATAATTTAGTGAGAGATCATCTTATAATGCTACCGTCAATCAAAGCAAGATAAGATGCATAAAAGGATAAACATCACATGCAATCAATATAAGTGATATGATATGGCCATCATCATCTTGTGCTTTGTGATCTCCATCTCCGAAGCACCGTCATGATCATCATCGTCACCGGCGCGACACCTTGATCTCCATCGTAGCATCGTTGTCGTCTCGCCAATCTTATGCTTCCACGACTATCACTACCGCTTAGCAATAAAGTAAAGCATTACATCGCGATTACATTGCATACAATAAAGCGACAACCATATGGCTCCTGCCAGTTGCCGATAACTCGGTTACAAAACATGATCATCTCATACAATAAAATCAGCATCATGCCTTGACCATATCATATCACAACATGCCCTGCAAAAACAAGTTAGACGTCCTCTACTTTGTTGTTGCAAGTTTTACGTGGCTGCTACGGGCTTAAGTAAGAACTCATCTCACCTACGCATCAAAACCACAACGATAGTTCGTCAAATAGACTCCGTTTTAACCTTCTCAAGGACCGGGCGTAGTCACACTTGGTTCAACTAAAGTTGGAGAGGCAGTCTTCCGCAAGCCATCTGTGTGCAAAGCACGTCGAGGGAACCGGTCTCGCGTAAGAGTACGCGTAAGGTTGGTCCGGATCGTCTCGTCCAACAATGCCGCCGAACCAAAGTATGACATGCTGGTAGGCAGTATGACTTGTATCGCCCACAACTCACTTGTGTTCTACTCGTGCATATAACATCAAACCATAAAAACCTGGCTCTGATACCACTGTTGGGGAACGCAGTAATTTCAAAAAATTTCCTACGCACACGCAAGATCATGGTGATGCACAACAACGAGAGGGGAGAGTGTTGTCTACGTACCAACGCAGACCGACTGCGGAAGCGATCTCACAACGTAGAGGAAGTAGTCGTACGTCTTCTTCCCGATCCGACCGATCCAAGCACCGTTACTCCGGCACCTCCGAGTTCTTAGCACACGTTCAGCTCGATGACGTTCCTCGGGCTCCGATCCAGCAAAGCGTCGAGGAAGAGTTCCGTCAGCACGACGGCGTGGTGACGATCTTGATGTACTGCCGACGCAGGGCTTCGCCTAAGCACTGTAACGGTATGATCAAGGTGGAATTTGGTGGCAGGGGGCACCGCACACGGCTAAGGAACGATCTCAAGGATCAACTTGTTTGTCTTGGGGTGCCCCCTGCCTCCATATATAAAGGTTGGAGGGAGGGGGGCTGGCCGGCCAAAGAGGTGTAGGCGCAGGAGGAGTCCTACTCCTACCGGGAGTAGGACTCCCCCCTCCAATCCTAGTCCAACTAGGAAACCTTCAAAGGGGAGAGAGAGAGAGAGGTGGCCGGCCCCTCTCCTAGTCCTAATAGGACTAGGGAGAGGGGGGAGGCGCAGCCCTATGTGGGCTGCCCTCTCACCTTTCCACTAAGGCCCATGTTGGCCCATTTGGCTCCCGGGGGGTTCCGGTAACCCTCCCGGTAATCCGGAAAAATCCCGATTTCACCCGGAACACTTCCGATGTCCAAACATAGGCTTCCAATATATCAATCTTTACGTCTCGACAATTTCGAGACTCCTCGTCATGTCCGTGATCTCATCCGGGACTCCGAACAACCTTCGGTACATCAAAATGCATAAACTCATAATAACTGTCATCGTAACGTTAAGCGTGCGGACCCTACGGTTCGAGAACAATGTAGACATGACCGAGACACGTCTCCGGCCAATAACCAATAGCGGGACCTGGATGCCCATATTGGCTCCCACATATTCTACGAAGATCTTTATCGGTCAGACCGCATAACAACATACGTTGTTCCCTTTGTCATCGGTATGTTACTTGTCCGAGATTCGATCGTCGGTATCCAATACCTAGTTCAATCTCGTTACCGGCAAGTCTCTTTACTCGTTCCGTAATACATCATCTCACAACTAACATATTAGTTGTAGTGCTTGCAAGGCTTATGTGATGTGCATTACCGAGAGGGCCCAGAGATACCTCTCCGACAATCGGAGTGACAAACCCTAATCTCGAAATACGCCAACCCAACATCTACCATTGGAGACACCTGTAGTACTCCTTTATAATCACCCAGTTACGTTGTGACGTTTGGTAGTACCCAAAGTGTTCCTCCGGTAAACGGGAGTTGCATAATCTCATAGTTATAGGAACATGTATAAGTCATGAAGAAAGCAATAGCAACATACTAAACGATCGGGTGCTAAGCTAATGGAATGGGTCATGTCAATCAGATCATTCAACTAATGATGTGACCTCGTTAATCAAATAACAACTCTTTGTTCATGGTTAGGAAACATAACCATCTTTGATTAACGAGCTAGTCAAGTAGAGGCATACTAGTGACACTCTGTTGGTCTATGTATTCACACATGTATTATGTTTCCGGTTAATACAATTCTAGCATGAATAATAAACATTTACCATGATATAAGGAAATAAATAATAACTTTATTATTGCCTCTAGGGCATATTTCCTTCAGTCTCTTACTGATTTACCGCTATCGTTTTGGGGTTATGCTTTAGAGACGGCCGCATTCACGTTAAATAGGGCACCATCAAAATCCGTTGAGACGACGCCTTATGAACTATGGTTTGGCAAGAAACCAAAGTTGTCGTTTCTTAAAGTTTCGGGCTGCGATGCTTATGTGAAAAAGCTTCAACCTGATAAGCTCGAACCCAAAGCGGAGAAATGTGTCTTCATAGGATACCCAAAGGAAACTGTTGGGTATACCTTCTATCACAGATCCGAAGGCAAGACATTCATTGCTAAGAATGGATCATTTCTAGAGAAGGAGTTTCTCTCGAAAGAAGTGAGTGGGAGGAAAGTAGAACTTGACGAGGTAACTATACCTGCTCCCTTATTGGAAAATAGTACATCACAGAAAACTGTTTCTGCGACACCTATGCCAATTAGTGAGGAAGCTAATGATGATGATCATGAAGCTTCAGAACAAGATACTACTGAACCACGTAGATCAACCAGAGTGAGATCCGCACCAGAGTGGTACGGTAATCCAGTTCTGGAAGTCATGATGCTAGATCATGATAAACCTACGAACTATGAAGAAGCGATGGTGAGCCCAGATTCCGCAAAGTGGCTTGAGGCCATGAAATCTGAGATGGGATCCATGTATGAGAACAAAGTATGGACTTTGGTTGACTTGCCCGATGATCGGCCAGCAATTGAGAATAAATGGATCTTCAAGAAAAAGACTGACGCTGACGGTAATGTTACTGTCTATAAAGCTCGACTTGTCGCAAAAGGTTTTCGACAAGTTCAAGGGGTTGACTACGATGAGACTTTCTCACCCGTAGCGATGCTTAAGTCCGTCAGAATTATGTTAGCAATTGCCGCATTTTATGATTATGAAATATGGCAGATGGATGTCAAAACAGCATTCCTGAATGGATTTCTGGAAGAAGAGTTGTATATGGTACAACCAGAAGGTTTTGTCGATCCAAAAGGAGCTAACAAAGTATGCAAACTCCAGCGATCCATTTATGGACTGGTGCAAGCATCTCGGAGTTGGAATAAACGCTTTGATAGTGTGATCAAAGCATTTGGCTTTATACAGACTTTTGGAGAAGCCTGTATTTACAAGAAAGTGAGTGGGAGCTCTGTAGCATTTCTGATATTATATGTGGATGACATATTGCTAATTGGAAATGATATAGAATTTCTGGATAGCATAAAGGGATACTTGAATAAAAGTTTTTCGATGAAAGACCTCGGGGAAGCTGCTTACATATTAGGCATAAAGATCTATAGAGATAGATCAAGACGCTTAATTGGACTTTCACAAAGCACATACCTGGACAAGATTTTGAAGAAATTCAAAATGGATCAAGCAAAGAAAGGGTTCTTGCCTGTGTTACAAGGTATGAAATTGAGTAAGACTCAATGCCCGACCATTGCAGAAGATAGAGAGAAAATGAAAGATGTTCCCTATGCTTCAGCCATAGGCTCTATCATGTATGCAATGCTGTGTACCAGACCTGATGTGTGCCTTGCTATAAGTCTAGCAGGGAGGTACCAAAGTAATCCTGGAATGGATCACTGGACAGCGGTCAAGAACATCCTGAAATACCTAAAAAGGACTAAGGATATGTTTCTCGTATATGGAGGTGACAAAGAGCTCACCGTAAGAGGTTACGTTGATGCAAGCTTTGACACTGATCCGGACGATTCTAAATCGCAAACCGGATACGTGTTTACTTTAAACGGTGGACCTGTCAGTTGGTGCAGTTCTAAACAAAGCGTCGTAGCGGGATCTACATGTGAAGCGGAGTACATAGCTGCTTCTGAAGCAGCGAACGAAGGAGTCTGGATGAAGGAGTTCATATCCGATCTAGGTGTCATACCTAGTGCATCGGGTCCAATGAAAATCTTCTGTGACAATACTGGTGCAATTGCCTTGGCAAAGGAATCCAGATTTCACAAAAGAACCAAACACATCAAGAGACGCTTCAACTCCATCCGGGATCTAGTACAGGTGGGAGACATAGAGATTTGCAAGATACATACGGATCTGAATGTTGCAGACCCGTTGACTAAGCCTCTTCCACGAGCAAAACATGATCAGCACCAAGGCTCCATGGGTGTTAGAATCATTACTGTGTAATCTAGATTATTGACTCTAGTGCAAGTGGGAGACTGAAGGAAATATGCCCTAGAGGCAATAATAAAGTTATTATTTATTTCCTTATATCATGATAAATGTTTATTATTCATGCTAGAATTGTATTAACCGGAAACATAATACATGTGTGAATACATAGACCAACAGAGTGTCACTAGTATGCCTCTACTTGACTAGCTCGTTAATCAAAAATGGTTATGTTTCCTAACCATGAACAAGGAGTTGTTATTTGATTAACGAGGTCACATCATTAGTAGAATGATCTGATTGACATGACCCATTCCATTAGCTTAGCACCCGATCGTTTAGTATGTTGTTATTGCTTTCTTCATGACTTATACATGTTCCTATAACTATGAGATTATGCAACTCCCGTTTACCGGAGGAACACTTTGGGTACTACCAAACGTCACAACGTAACTGGGTGATTATAAAGGAGTACTACAGGTGTCTCCAATGGCAGATGTTGGGTTGGCGTATTTCGAGATTAGGGTTTGTCACTCCGATTGTCGGAGAGGTATCTCTGGGCCCTCTCGGTAATGCACATCACATAAGCCTTGCAAGCACTGCAACTAATAAGTTAGTTGTGAGATGATGTATTACGGAACGAGTAAAGAGACTTGCCGGAAACGAGATTGAACTAGGTATTGGATACCGACGATCGAATCTCGGGCAAGTAACATACCGATGACAAAGGGAACAACGTATGTTGTTATGCGGTCTGACCGATAAAGATCTTCGTAGAATATGTAGGAGCCAATATGGGCATCCAGGTCCCGCTATTGGTTATTGACCGGAGACGTGTCTCGGTCATGTCTACATTGTTCTCGAACCGTAGGGTCCGCACGCTTAACGTTACGATGACAGTTATTATGAGTTTATGCATTTTGATGTACCGAAGGTTGTTCGGAGTCCCAGATGAGATCACGGACATGACGAGGAGTCTCGAAATGGTCGAGACGTAAAGATTGATATATTGGAAGCCTATGTTTGGACATCGGAAGTGTTCCGGGTGAAATCGGGATTTTACCGGAATACCGGGAGGGTTACCGGAACCCCCCGGGAGACTAATGGGCCTATTGGGCCTTAGTGGAAAAAAGAGAAAAAGGGAAAAGGCCCAAGCTGGCCAGCGCCCCCCTTCCCCAAGTCCTATTAGGAATAGGATAAGGGGCCGGCCCCCCTTCTCTCTCTTTTCCCCCCCGGGAGTCCTAATTGGATTAGGATTGGGGGAAGGAGTCCTACTCCCGGTGGGAGTAGGACTCCCCTGCGCCTCCCCTCCCTTGGCCGGCCGGCCCCCCTCCTCCAACCTTTATATACGGGGGCAGGGGGCACCCCAAGACACACAACTTGATCCTTGAGATCGTTCCTTAGCCGTGTGCGGTGCCCCCTGCCACCAAATTCCACCTCGATCGTACCGTTGTAGTGCTTAGGCGAAGCCCTGCATCGGTAGTACATCAAGATCGTCACCACGCCGTCGTGCTGACGGAACTCCTCCCCGAAGCTTTGCTGGATCGGAGCCCGGGGATCGTCATCGAGCTGAACGTGTGCTAAGAACTCGGAGGTGCCGGAGTAACGGTGCTGGGATCGGTCGGATCGGGAAGAAGACGTACGACTACTTCCTCTACGTTGTGTGATCGCTTCCGCAGTCGGTCTGCGTTGGTACGTAGATAACACTCTCCCCTCTCGTTGCTGTGCATCACCATGATCTTGCGTGTGCGTAGGAAATTTTTTGAAATTACTGCGTTCCCCAACGATCGGTTCATCAAATTCCTACGGAATCCATTCATATACCCTCCATTCCGTATATATATTTACTAGACATGAGCTCAAACCTCACTTTATTTTCTACTTTCTTTCAAGAAGTCCAATACAGTAACTTTCTCCGTCTGGGTTTATTATGTCCCCCTTTTATTTTGGGCCAAATTTGACATATTAATTTAACTAGTAAAATGTAGATTATATGTTATGAAAATTATACCATTGGAAAACACTTTCAAATGCAAATCCAACAATGTACTTTTTATAGCGTGTACTTTATACTTTATTAGTCATATAGACGGCCAAAGCCTGACACAAATATGATGAGCCCCAATAAACCCAGACGGATGTAATCCACTATATCTCGCTATTCTCTCTCATCAATCGTCTACCATTATGCATCCATTTTTCTGTGCACTACCCAAAGGCGCATGTTATAAAATTCATATGGTTTGCCATCATGTAGTAATTCATAGTACTCCCTCCGTCACGGTTTAGAAGACGTGCTTGGAAATTCTTTGAGACCTAGGTGGTTATCTATTGGTTGTGGGATGTGCTAAAAAATAGCATTCATACTACGCATGCATATAAAAATAGTATATCGGAGTACTAATTAGCTATTAGAAATAAATGCAATGCGCCCTAAACCTTGTCTATTGTGGAAACGCACGCAAAATTAACTGTGCCTTCTAAACTGTGACGGAGAGAGTACATGGCATCTCATTCCTATGTTTTTCCTTTTTCTACATTTCTAAATTTCTGTGATCCAAAGAGGCCGGGGGGGATAGCGGGGATCCATAGGTAGCTTTCATAAGTTTGGCATTTTTTATGTTTTATATTCGAACTATTCACCATTTTCGAAAAATGAAAAGTCCAATGGGTTCAGTTGTATTCGAGTGGTTTTAAATGGTGTTTTATCATAAAGAGTTCCAAAGTGTACAGATACTTCATGACGTCAAACCTTTGACACAACCACATGAACCTATGTGTCTTTTTTTCATGTCGGGTTCACAATACATCCCTTATCTCTGCTCTTATAAATTCGTAAGTTGGTGGTCTTCCGTTCACAGATTAATTCTCACATTATCAATAATAAAAATTAGGTACTACAAATATGATACATCCTACGTTGCAGCAAATGTATCATGATCTTTTAATTAACCGATTTGATTGATGTATATTTATGATGTTGTTTTATTCCAACAAAGTTAGGGCCTACAATTGCACAAGAGTTTAACTAGTTCATGCACAAAAAAAAGGCTTCTATATCTATATACGAGCATTTAATTAATTTTTCATAGCAACACACGACTGTTTAGCTAGTTAAAGAAAATCATAGAGGCCTCGAAACACGGTTGTGGGTGATGGGTCTAACAATCCTTATTTGACTAAATGTTAGGTCAGGTACTCAACAAGCAAGTCATAGAAGTAGTGGCATAGTAAAGTCGGCGATGACCATGGGAAGTGAAAGAAGGAGGTGAGGTCTATGGAGCTACGATGGTAGCGTTGAAACATTTGTTGACACGATCAATTCGGGATCGATGGGCTTGAAGAATACAGTTTGATGTGCGTTGAAGGGCAATGTGGTTCATCTAATAGTCGTAGTCATAGTCTCAGACGTTTTTGTGTCTATTGGTTTACTTAATCTATATCTGGTTGTATATGATGTTCTATTGATTTATATAAACAAGATTTAATTTCGAAAGAAAAAGGTAACGTTGTTAACGAATTAGAAAGGATAATCATGGCGATATATATAGCCAAATATTTTAGCAGGAAGTACAATTTATGATAAACCGCGACCTTGCACATATCTTTTTCTTTGTACAACCACCAATTTCACAATAAAACAATCTTTACAATAAGAACAACGTGTTGCATCATCCACCTGTTATGCTAACATCGTTTTGGCTCTCATGGATTGGATATAGGATTCAAAAATTGAAATTGAATTCCAAGAATAAGTTGACTCCCACAACAATTGAAATCATAAATTCTGACTCAGGAGCAAACACATCGCCAAACTTTTTTTAGTCCCAGCCCGTTTTTTTTTCATTAACCAATTACGATACAACCATTGAACAAACTCAGTTGGTGAACATGATTTGTGTGCCGCTAATCTAGCGGCTTGTCGAGCATTTAATGAACTAACACCATCCATTTCAAAAGGATCACACAAGCAATCAAACCAGTTGGATTTCCCTTTCCTTTTCCCATTTGAACTTCTGTGGATTTCCTCATAATAGGAAGGTCCGCGAGAATTCTTACCATAACTTACCATATCTTTAAAATCGTCCGCTCATAGCGACGATGGAATCGTCGGATTGTAGCTCGATGCGTTGCTTCAATGGCTCAATAAGTTAGAAAATAATTTGTAGGTGGAACCTACATGCACAGCTGTACCCACCAAAACACACAAACTCGCTCCTCTGTGCACCGGTCATCTCCAAAAATTTCAGATAATTTTGTGTTATGGTGTGAAGACAAGGTTGAAAAGGAAACAAAGTTTTACGAAAAATACCTGTACAACTATGTGGGACCACTTGCATGAATTAATCCGCGGGTAAGGCCAAAGGTCCTCCTCGCCGCGGTGGATACCACCCGTCGAATTTAAAGGAATTCCCTTGAAAATTCATACTATGTGACGCGGCGATAAAAAATTAAACACATAAAATTTTGGAAAGCGTGCACATAGTTGTGTTGTTTGATCCTGCCCTACGCAGACAACACGTTAGTCAATCTCCAATTGACATTGAGTCAATTTTTATGTGTAAACACGAGGTTCAAAATTTAAATGGCAAAAATCAACATAATGAATAATTCTCGTTTTCATGTGACAATAGTTTTTGTTGTCGTCTTGCTTGCTCATCGTGTGTGTGGTACTAAATTACGATTTTCGGGACATTGTCTTGATTTGGATTATTTCTCTTGGACAAGGTAGTTCGGTGTTGTGTTGTAGCATCTGTTTAGGCCGAGTATCCCATGTCTCTCTGCTCCAGGCATCATGTGTTACGTCATTTTATGGATGTGACACGCGATGCACTTGATTCCCTCCTTTTTTGTACTTACTTCTACTTCTTCTATCAATCAAAGATACACAAGTTTTTGCATATTCATGAAAAAATATAAATATTTAAAGTTGAAACATTGTAGAATCAAATTCAGTTTTTTCTTTAAAAAATGGATTTGGAGTCTAACATACAAGTTGAATTCAGGAGACATAATAGTCTAATATAAATGGTACTAAGTACGTACAGTGCATGAAATTTGGTCCAGAGTTTACAAAAAAGGAAAATTCTGAGCTGGTACAGTTGCAATTTAACCGACGAGGACGTCGGTTGGAAACCGCTACCCCTCCATCGTATCGTCATTCCGCCGCGGCCCGCAGCCGGACACAAGGGAGGCGCGCGCCAGCCGAGACGAGGGAACCGGCCCCGGCCCGGCGTCGTCGTCCCCATCCCCTCGCCATCGCCCGGCAAAATCCAAATCTCCATCACAAATCTCTCTGCGTTTCCCTGCCGTCTCTGCCCGCGGGCCTTTTCCCGGCCGGCGCGCCGATCGCGGCCGCAGGAAGCGTCGTCCGGCGAAGAAGCGTGAGAAGCGTGAGGGGTGCCTAGCCTAGGAGGTAATGCCCTCCTACCCCGTCTCATACATGGCTGTGCCCAATCTCGAGTGCCTTTGATTCATCCGGTGGTGATATTGGTCAAGGCATGCATTTATCGGCAAACCAAAATGGAGCATGTTCTGGGGGCGCCGCTTCATAGATCCTCGAACGATGTCATTGAAAATCTCTTCGGATCACATTCGTTCCTGTGTAGGTTGCACCTAACATGCATTTTCCCAGGACAAAAAAAAACATATTGTCATTAACAAGCTTAACACGTGTTATTGCTATATTGGCTGTATCTAGGTTTTCATTTTCTATCCTGCTGGTTTTTCCGGTATGGAATTCTGGTATCAACTGCAGAAATCTTTCCAAGTTGTCCAGAAGAATTACTCACAAAGATTTGATGTTCGTACTCTTATCATGACCATGACCATGGTTTTATTCAACTTGACCAGCAGATGGCCATCCTACTACTAAGTATATTATTACAGCAGATGACCATGGTTTTATTAACTCTAAGAGACTTCTTTTTTGTTCCCATTGCTTCTTTTCTATGCAGATATTTAGCCTTGCAGTTAACTACGCTTTGATGAAGCGTGTTCTGGAGTGAGTCTCTCTAGAGACAGACAGATGGGTTCCCTCAACGAAATCGCCGTTGCTGCGGGGATAAACATATCATCAGCATTGGGTTTTCTTCTAGCGTTTGCAATTCTGAGGATACAACCCATTAATGATCGGGTGTACTTTCCAAAATGGTACCTCAAAGGGACAAGGAGCAGCCCGAGGCACATCGGGGCTGGTTTCTCTAAATTCGTGAACGCCGATTTCTCGACGTATCTGCGCTTTCTGAATTGGATGCCCGCAGCACTACAAATGCCGGAGCCAGAGCTAATTGAGCATGCAGGACTAGACGCCGCAGTATATGTCCGCATCTACCTTCTTGGGTCAGCATGATGATTTTCATGTTTCTCAATTCTCACATCACTGTATTTTTGCTTTCACTTTCATGTCTTGCAAGCTCAAAAAAGATGACCTCGAGCTCTCGACTGCTAGTATAAAACACGACTCTTTCTTGAGATGACAGACAAAGAAATTACATTTACTGACGGCGCATTGCTTTCTTGCTTTACAGTTTAAAAATATTTGTGCCAATTGCTTTGCTGGCATTCATTGTCCTAGTACCTGTTAATTGGAGTAGTGGAACTTTGGAACATGAAAAGGATCTGAATTATGATGAAATCGACAAGCTTTCGATATCAAATCTTGGAAAAGGTTCAAAACGGTATGGTTTTGTTTACTCCGCCTATATGTTGTATTACTTTCAGCACATGCATGGATCATGTTGTTTCTTTGAAGAGTTGTGTGTTTTCTATTACGGAGTGTTCCAAGATCGCAAAAGCTATCGTATTATTTTCAGATATTCTATATCCATAATAAAGTGGCACGAAATAGTTATGCAGTAATGGCTTAATTATAGCTAAACCGAAACCGTTGGTAATTGAACTGGTTTAAGTTGATCAATTACTTACCAAACAGAACCATTTGGAACTTAGCCATGTTCTTACTTCCACATGTAAGGATTACCTGCAAAAAAGGTCCGTTAGTGAAGGTTATTCCAGAGAATAGTTCTTGTCATTTTTTGCAGTCAATCTTTAGGATTCTGTCGTAGTATTTTTTTTTAACACTCCCTTATGCAGCTCCCTCTTGTATTTATGTCTCCTTTACATACAATTTTACTGTCAGGGCCTCACTACAGTTTTCCGTTCAAAAAAAGTACAATTTTCTTTGCTTAACCCTCTAGGAAGCCATTTAGTTAGGACTTATGGTGCAACTTACAATAACTTAATTTTGCATTGTACTTAACAAACAGAAAAACCTAGCTGTAGAGTGTTGAAAAATACAATGTTAAGAGTTGGGAGTAAGCCAGTGCTTTAGAGATAATACTGAACTGTAATGCTTCCAGGAAAAAACCATACGGCAGGCTGCATATATTTGGAGCAAAACAAAGACAACTCATGTTTTGTATCTGCAACTGAAACTGAATGACTCCATATAGCTACAAATTTTCTCTTATGCACTTCTTTTTTTTCAATATCTATGTTTTGTACTGTCTACGCCTTCACTTGGCTGACAAGAACTGTTGAATGTTTTCATAGGTTTTGGATACATATAGGAATGGCCTATGTGTTTACCTTTTGGACATTTTACGTGTTGTTTCATGAATATAAGGTTATAACAACTATGAGATTGCGCTTTCTTGCTAATCAGAGTCGTCGACCTGATCAATTCACGGTAAGAAATATTCTTCATACCAATTTAACTAATAGATTAAAAAATCATCAGATTTAAATGTTAATTTTTTTATCTTCTTAGACTTGTTGCGTTTAAACTTATTTTAGCAGACTTACTAGTGTTGTGTAAAGTTTCCTACTTTTCACTCCTATCCTGCTCTATTTAGGTACTTGTGAGAAATGTACCACCGGACCCAGATGAAACAGTTAGTGAACATGTTGAGCACTTCTTTGCTGTGAATCATCGAGATCATTACCTCAGTCATCAGGTTTTACTTTTGCCGATCTTATCTCCACTGTGGTATTGTTATGGTGAATACAAAAATATGAACGAGAACCAAGAAAAATAAAATTGAAGCAGATATTTTTATTTTGAAGTGCAAGCTTTTCTATACTCTTCATCTGAAGTAGAAGCATCTGTTTACTCTTCTAGAAAAAGGGATACCATGTCTATACCAAAACTCTAGTTGCTCCTTTTTTATGACTAGTAAGTGCGCACGTGCAACGCACGTTTTAACAAATATAAACCAGGAAAAAAATCCACTTCAAGGTAAATAAATCTAAAATAAGGTTTCAGCAAAAATGTTTTACAAAAATCCTTGGTTCCCAAAGATGTTCGGTAATAACCATCCTATATGAGCAATCGAACATACCTTGACTCACGTTATCAAAAAGGTTGCAGGAGTAACTCCAACTCATGTCTTGACAAATACACCATTTTTCTTAGTTAGAACTTGCAAATAAATGGCAACCCATCATCTCTAACGATTCCATATTAAAAGGAAAAAAATACATCATCAAAATGACATACAAACAATATGCACACAATTATGTTGAACAATGATATGGGTCAAACATATGGAGTTAGTTGTTTCCCGAAAACAACTTTCTTGAAAATAATTATCTCAACATTGTGCCTGCAAAAGGAAAGAGAAACTTTATGTAAACATAAAAACTACAATGGACAAATACACAATTTTTCAACAAAAAAAAGAACACTGACCAGGAAGCTTCCAATCCTTGTAGGAAGGACAACCTTCCTACAAATACACATCCGGTGCAGGTTCATACAATTTTCATTCTGCGCAAGTGATGCAACATAGAAATTCAAGCCATTGCGACAAAATATGCAGGGAGAAGTCTGTTTAAAGGCAAATAATTGTTTATCAGCAAGTTGGTACAAGTTGTTATCAAATACTTCAACACATTTCCAATTTCAATTATGAATATGCAATAAGATCCTTGCACCTTAATGATTTTTAACCAAACTATAAAATTAGTAGGCCAACCATAAATATTTTTGTTGTCGTATCTGAAGTACCTTTGAAATCTTGAGAAACAACAAGTAATATAGAATCAAACTGGCTTCTTCTTGGGATAAGCCAATGTTCCAGCTCCAAGGCTTGATATGCCCGAAAGCTACAACATCTTTTAAATGGCACACATAAAAATTGAGAAGTCCATTGTTTGCAATAAGCATTTTCATTGACATCTGCAAAGTTCAAGGAGCTTTAGCGACACATATTATTAATAGAAGTCTACATTTGATAGTACAAAACAATTTACTGCAGCAGTTAAATCTCATTGTACAGCAATCGCTCACACATGAAATATCAACCTGATGGCTCCATCTTTTTTGTTGCATCGGCATCTGTTGAAGCCCTTATTTTAATTCATGGTCAGCATTGACTGATGCAATAATAAAGCAACAGCTTCCCAACCAAAACCCTTAGTGATGAAGCTATCGTCTTCAACCACTTGGATCTCGAAGAATACAATTAAGCTAGCTTAGCTACAGGCACAATCTGTGCCTCGTTCTCCAACTGATATCTTTGCTCACCTTGTTGGCCTTGAGCACCAGTTCTTGCAGGGCCTTTATCCTCTCGGCTATCCTCTCCCCGCAAAACTGCGACAAGGACCAGATGGTTAATTAATTAGAAAAAATCATCGAGCATTAAGTTATAGAGGAAGAGAGGTCCATGGAGCTAAATAGAACTGCACATGAGTAGAGAAGAACAAGAACAGTATGGGCATCTAAAAGGACAAAGGAATAATATAGTTAGCTAAAGCCAGAACATTAACAAAACACGGGAAACTAATCAGATTAGTGCTAAGATGCTAACTGCTCCCCTTGGTTTTATATTCTATAAGGTTAATTGCCGGTCAAATTGACAGTAACACTATATGAGCGTCACTCGATACATAATTTACTCCCCCCGCGGTGCTGTGTGGGTTGGTGGTCTGGCCTGGCCGCGCACGCACCCGCTGCCTTGGCGGCGCCTACGCGCCACCTCCTCCTCCCACGACTTGTGGTGTTTGCGCCCTGCAGCCGGAGCACCTCCTCCTCCCCGGCTTGTTGTGGTTGCACCCTGCAGCTGGAGCACCTCCTACTCCGCCAAAAGTCTGGCTCGGCGCGCCGGCATGGGCACCGTTTGCTGCTGCAAGAACATCTGCTGTTCTCAGAAAAAAGATCGGGGGGCTGCAACTGGATTAATTCGAGAAAAACAGACCTGCACGTCGCCGCCCGATCCGCCCTTGACAAGGGTGAGTGGGAGCAGCAGGACGCCATCGCCGCCGCCGATGGATGGCGAGCGGCCCATGTCCTGGAGAAGCATGTTGTTGTGGTGGTCCTACCTCAGATCGGCGAGGTTCTGTAGCACCATCTACTTCGCCGCGGTGACGCTGCAGCCGGGACGCCGCTAATCTGGCGCTGCCAAAGCCGCGACGCCAGCATCACCGACTGGTCGTACGGCCCCTAAACAGCTGCTGCTTTATCCCATCGGCCTGGGCGCGGTCCTCAGGCTTCGTCCCAGCGGCAAGGTCGTGTCAAGCCGAGGGCGGCAGGCTGCCGAGCATCTGGTGGACGAAATCATCGTGCACGCCGCCATTGCCATTGGCGTGGCGTGGGGCGGCGACACAACCACCTCTGACCCAGGAACGGGGGCGGCCGCGAGGGCAACGGGCTAAATTTTGGGTTAGCGCTAATTTTGTGGTGGGATTTAGCGCTAATTGAGGGTGGGATCATGTGGTTGTTGAACGAATCTTTCGTCTGCTCGACGGCAGAGTTTTTGTCCGTCCCCTTAAATTGGTAGACGTACTTTTGCTGAAGGTTAGTTGTTATTTTGACGGTTAGATCTAAATGATTAGACCGATCATGAGGCTTTAATTATCTTGGTTTGTTGCGTGTACGTTAGACAGGGTGCATTTAAGAAAAATAATGTTTGCTTGTTTAATAGTAGTAGAGATCACATTTAAAGTAATTTGGTGAGTGTGTTATCAACAGATTGTATACAATGCAAACGCCCTTGCTAGTTTGGTTGAGAAGAAGAAGGGCTTGAAGAACTGGCTGGTCTACTACGAAAATCAGCATGCTCATAATCCTGCAAAGAAGCCAACTATGAAGGTATGATTTTTTTTCCAATGCAAAGCATGCACTTGAAGCTTCTTTCCATCTATAACAAAGCTAGTTAGTACAAAGTTGAGTCATTTATTTTGGAACGGAGGGAGTATTTCACTGTGTGATTTATTAATCTGGCAAGTGGTATATGACTCGACTACATCTTTTATAGACAGGACTGTGGGGTCTTTGGGGGCGAAAGGTGGATGCTATAGAATACTATAAGGCGGAAATTGAGGAGCTATGTAAACAGGTACTAGTTTCACCGAAAGGAATGGTCCACAACACTGGGCAATATTGATAGTCCTTAACTTGTGTTCCAGGAAGACGTGGAGAGACAAAAGGTGATGAGTGACCCTAATGCTATTATGCCGGCGGCATTTGTTTCTTTCAAAAGTCAGTGGGGGGCTGCTGTTTGTGCTCAAACACAGCAGACAAGTAATCCGACAGTGTGGCTAACCGAGTGGGCTCCGGAACCTCGTGATGTTTACTGGCCTAATCTCGCAATCCCTTTTGTTGAGCTCTCGGTTAGGAGGCTTATCATTTCCGTTGCGCTGTTCTTCCTCACTTTTTTCTTCATGATACCAATTGCATTTGTCCAATCCTTGGCAAATCTAGATGAGATTGAGCGGCTGCTTCCTTTCTTGAAACCCATAATAGAAAGGTGAGTTTTATTTCTAGTAGTTTATAGTTGAATTTTAAATAAGAGAAAAGAGCATTTACAGCATGTTTTTCACAAGAAGCGTCTTCTGAATCCTGCCATCCTACTACTTCAACGATTTAAGGCAATGACTGGCTTGCGACTCGGTTAGTTCAGGTCCTAAGAGCTACATGTACACATTTTGATTTGATAAATTAGCTTGGTTCAATCAAAAAGATATGCAAAATTCAAACTACCATGACATGTTAGGCTTACAAGAGGGCAACAGGGCCACATGCCAGTGACACAGCGATGGTATACTCCGACTTGGATGATCTTTGCAATGATATGCATCATGGAGCAATTTTGCCAATGGCCAACATTTGCAGTTCATTTGTAGCCGTTCTCAACATCATTTAACAACAGCATCTTAACATCTTATATAGTGTAATGTTGTACTATTTCATAAATATCATTTTCTTGCTAGTTGCTACATTGAACAGATATTATAAAGCTCATGGAAAACAAGAACCTCAAATAAATGTAAGATTTGAACATGTTATAAAGATACCATTTATTTTGGTAGGGAACAAGGTATATTTTTCCAGTGCTGGAAATCTAGATTGGTAGAAGTTATACTCAATTCTTCTCTCTAGAAACCTAAATACTGATTAATAAAAATGTTGCCCAAATATGTTTCTTTACTGAGCAATAAAGTGCTGAAAGAAATTTTGATAAATTTAGTAAACCTCAAATTACATAAAATGGCTATATTGTACTCCGTCCCATAATATAAGAGCGTTTTTGACACTAGTGTATTGTCAAAAACGATCTTATATTATGGAACGGAGGGAGTATTTGTCTGGAAGATATTGTCTTTCTGGATCTAGTTTCATATTTTCATTATTGATGCACTGTCCTGCAGAAATTCTTTGAAGTCAGTTATACAAGGTTTCTTGCCAGGGATTGCATTAAAAATCTTCCTTATACTTCTCCCTATGTTTCTAATGACCATGAGCAAGATGGAAGGTCATATATCAATCTCTGGATTGGACAGGAGGACCGCATCAACATACTTCATGTTCCTTTTTGTCAATGTATTCTTGGGGAGTGTAATAACTGGAACAGCATTCCAACAGCTCGACACTTTTATCCATCAGCCAGCTAACAAGTAGGCTAGATCTTGAAATTGCTTCTTTTTTTTGCATTAATGGTATTACTATTAAAACAATGGGTGGGGCCAATGTTTACTGCCACCTAATTCTTTTGCCATTCGTTCTCCTTTTGTCATGACAAGAATTCCAGAGACTGTTGGAGAATCAATTCCCATGAAAGCAACATTTTTCATTACATATGTAATGGTTGATGGATGGGCCGGTATCGCTGCTGAAGTTCTCAGGTTGAAGCCGTTGGTCATGTTCCACATAAAGAACACTTTCTTGGTCAGAACTGAGCAGGATCGTCAGCAGGCCATGGATCCTGGGAGCTTGGATTTTGGCACCACTGAACCACGAATACAACTCTACTTCCTGCTAGGACTAGTATATGCTGTTGTCACACCAATTCTTCTTCCTTTCATCATCGTGTTCTTCAGCCTTGCCTATCTTGTGTTCAGACACCAGGTACTAATCCCTGTTCATATCATCTTTCTGTTCTTTCACCAGTATGTTTTTATTTCTTTTTGTGAGGTCTTGCACCAGTATGTTTGCTGTCATCACATTCATATCAGCATAAAACACCTATTTATGCTCATAAAGTTATAACTATCCATGCCATTCTTAGTAAACAACTGGATGTTTCATTCAGTAAACTAAAATACCCTGCATGCTAGGCAGCTTTCATACTTCATTTTTTCTACTAGCTTAGGCCACTAATATATTTTCGGCTTCTTTTGCTGCAAGATCATTAATGTCTATAACCAGCAATACGAGAGCGGCGCACTATTCTGGCCAGATGTGCAAACACGACTTATTGCTGCATTAATAGTATCACAAATCCTCCTACTGGGACTACTGAGCACACAGGAAGCAGAGAAGTCTACTGTCGCTCTCCTTCCTCTTCCTGTCCTGACCATATGGTTCCACTATGTTTGCAAGGGTCGGTTTGAACCAGCGTATGTAAAGTTCCCCTTGCAGGTAGGGTTGAAACTTACCCTTCATTAAGATCTTCACCATAGTGTCTCAAATATTGAGCTAGGATGGCCTTTGGTGCATACACTTACTGTTTGGTTTTGCAGGAAGCCATGGTGAAGGACACACTGCAACGAGCAAATGACCCGACTATGAGTTTGAGAGAATACCTGAAGGATGCATATGTGCACCCGGTCTTCCAGAAGGATGACATGTATGAGCTTGTTGCCATGGATGAAGAAGAGAAGAATCCCACCGTTGCGACGAAGCGTCAATCGCGCATGAACACACCAGCAGAAAGCAAGTTCAATTCCAGTGTTGGCACTAGTGAAGGAGAATTCAGTCGGATGCATCCTGCTTGAGAAAATGTAAAGTTTCTGGATTTTTTGGTGATCTTGTACACGTTGGAGCAAAAAGGAAATGCAGGAAGTAGCAGAATGTACAATATACATGATCAACAGTCGCATCACTGCATTAGCATGTGCTGCTGCGATGAAATTAAAAATTTGGAACTACTGCAAGATTATGATTTGAGCCCGAGAGCACTTAAAAAACTCAAAACACTGCCATTAGTTGAATCGAGTCCTTCCATCAGTTGAATTTAATATTATGATACTAGCGCATGCGATGATGTCTTACAAATGCAAGCTACAGGAGTCTTGAAAGTTTGGATATGTCAAAACAAATTTCCTACCAAACGAACTTGGGCAAATGGGTGCATCAATTCAGAACTTCTACTGATACTTTCAAGCCTTAAACTTACGAAACAAAAGTAAATTGGAGGCTCTGTTCATAAAGAAAAAAAGCAACATAAACAACAACTGGAAAAAGGATGACACTAAAATTATAAAAGGTTATCTTATAGAGATCTTGGAAAGTACAATATAGCAACAGAACTGGAATTTCTTCCGTGTTAATTGTTGGAGAAAAATCATCTCAAGCTGAGCATTCTTTCCAATATATGACATACTTTGTACATTTCTGTGCCTTGACAGTATCCTTTCTTACAAAAAGCAATGATCACTACTCGGTACAAGTACACATCTATTGCAAAGCCTTGTCCAAGAATCCACCCAATCAAAGTATGCAACTCGCCAAACTTACCACCAACAATGAGACCTCGTACAATACTTGTAACTACAGACGGAGAGAAACCATCCTCTAGTGATCGGTAGAAACAGCTAAGAGCAGCCAAGAATTTCTCCTCTCTACATAGACAATCAATCACAAGAATGTAGGTGGTTTCATTGGGGGCAATGCCCTCTTCAATCATGTCATGAAGCAAGAGGTAGACCTCGTTAGATTTCCCCAACAAACTGAGATGACGGATCAATGTATTGTATGTGACAACACTGGCAACAAACCCTTCACTCCCCATCAAGCAAAGTGCATTGTGAAGCTTCCCAAGTTTACAGAGGCTGTGGACTACGATGTTGAAAGTCCAGCTATTTGGAGCTATGCCCTTCTTCGACATGTCAGTGAACAGCTTGACAACAGCCAACCATTTCCGCTCATCACAAAGCCTCCTCATCACGGTGTTATAGTTGACAACACTGGCATCCCATCCAATGTCTGCACTGCACTCCAAAAGCCATTTCGCAGCCCACGCACTTGAGGTGCGACAAACGCCATCAAGAAGGATATTCAGAGTAACCTCATTAGGATGCAGCCCCTTGGATAGCATCCTATCGACCAACACAAAGCTCTTATCTAACCTACCAGATCTGCATAGCCCGTCCATGTAAGTGCTGTATGTGATTGTATCCGGCGTCCACCCTTTTGAGCTGCTCTCCTCAAGAAGCACCTCTACTTCCTCAAAAGCTCCAACCTTGCAAAGAGCTTTAATCAAGACATTGTAAGTAGCCGTGCTTGGAGCACATCCAGCAGCAATCATCGAGTCCAACAGCTTCTTGGCCTCATGAATCATCCCAGCAGTGCAGTACGCGTGCATGATAGGTGTATATGTGTGCGCATTCGGGTGGCATCCTTCCTCCAGCATCAAGTCCAGCACGCCCAGAGCTTCGGCCACCCGCCCGGCACTGCACAGCCCACATATCAGAGTCGAGTATGTAACAACATCTGGGGCCACACCATTCTCCGTCATCCACCCCACGACCTCGTAGGCGGCGTCGAACCGCCGCAGGTGGCAGGCGTACACCCCGACCAGGACTGTGCATGCCACTGTGTCGGGCGTGACACCGTCCACAGCCATCGCTTCTAGCACGGCGAGGGCGGCGTCTGGGCGGGAGGCAGCTGAGAGCGCTGCCGCGACTGTGGTGAAGCAGGCGGCGTCTGGGCGGCGCTGGAGGACGCTGCGCATTTCGTCGAGCAGGTGGAGGGCGCGGTCGGCGCCGGCGCCGGCCCCGCCAACAGCATCCAACGCGGCATGCGCGGACATGAGGCGGTTGTAGTCGTAGGGGTGCGGGGACTGCGGCCGGGACGGGAGAGGCAAGGGCGCGGGCTGGTCGGAGAGCTCCTTGGCGAGGGCAGCGAAGCGCAGGAGGAAGCGGTGGTCTCGGAGGTGAGCGGAGGAGAGGGAGCGAATGAGGCGGAGGCGGGGAATGTGACGAGTGAGGTAGGGCATAAAGTGGTGGGAATGGCGGCGGCGGCGGCGGCGACATCTGAGAGCCTGAGAGAGGCGGCGGCGGGTTGCAGACTCGCAGCCCAGAGCGGAGCGCGCGCCGTTCCTTGTGCAAGGGGCGCGTGGGAAGTGTGACGTGAGACAGAAGAACGGATTCGGGGTGAGCAATGGGCCGAAACTTCTTTTCAGAAACGATAGGCCTCATTGACTCTTATATGAATAATAAAAAAAGGAATAACATACTTCCCTCGGGTTTTTTACCCCGCATATAAGATTTGTCTAAAATCAAACTTCGCAAATTTTATTAAATTTATATTAAATGATATTAACATTTACAAATAAAAATATATGATATGAAAATTAATTTCATAATGCATTGTGGAGATTGGTTTTTTATTCTGTAATCTTAGTCAAATTTTACGATGTTTGACTTAAGGCAGAACTTATATATGCAAAGTAAAAAGAAATGAGGGGGTACATTTACAATATCATGACCATTTGATTCTTGCAAAATGTTTGTCCATCCATCATCGATATACTCCCCCCGTCTCAAAATAAGTGCCTTAACCTTACTATAATTTTGTATTAAAGTTAGTACAAAGTTGAGACACTTATTTTGGGATGAAGAGAGTAGTAATTTGTGCAACACTGTGATTAGCCTTTTGTGGTTGTAGTCAATTTGGGGTGAAATGTTGGTTTCAAGCTTGTATTTTTTATCTCAAATTTCGTGTGGCATGTGCTCTAAAAGCTGACATGTTTCTCTCTGACTTCATGCTGTAACCGTAGACATTTGCTTCTAAATGAAGCTTAATCATGGAGGATTTTTTTTGCTGGATCTGGGCGTAATAGTTCACATGATTGATGGCATATTTCAGTTGTTCCGTTATTGTGACATGGAAACATGGCCCTTTTCTATAGATTGGAGATGTGGGGGAGGACTTAGGGTATGAGATGAATGAAGAGTGAAGGTTTATTGTTCTTGCATGAGGAGCAAGTTAATGAGGATGGCATGAAGTTGATTAGCAAATACCAACAAACTCTGGACATGATATAGAAGGCAAATGCATGTCATATGTTTCTTCTAATTTATCTGGATCATGTGCACCTAACTTTTGGCTTTGCTTGAGATGGTGCCATTGCTTACACCCCTGTTGTGTCTTCCGTGATCAGCACAAAAAGCAACCTAAAGTGCAATCAAGTGATGATCGAGCTCTCATCATATCATTGACCTTGATAGCTCAAGTTTATTCCCCTCCGAGCAACTACTAGAACTCTAGCTTTAGCTAATAAGTACAAGTAAGATGGCAACGGCATTGAAACTTCAAATTCAGGGTGTGATATGGGGGATTGAAGATTCATATTCTGACTAAGAAGATGGTGATGATGACTTGTATGAGCATAAAGTTGATGCCCTGAATGATCTATAAGGAAGGGGAAATCAGTTTGAGGAGAGTAAATTGCTGAGAACCCCCACATATATGGCTATGGTAATAGGCAACCACCACTTTCGACAAAAAACACAAAAGAAAACACCACTTTGGAGGGCAGTGAGTAACAAAAATCATGGATTGAAATATTAGTGTGTCATAATAGTGAACTTGACTGGTTGAACCCACCCACAGAGCTTACGTGGCAAGTCAAAGTGCCAACGAGCATCTTTTGACCATAACCATCTTTGGCCTTCCATATCTGATCTCTCTCTCTCTCACCTTGCCTAGAATCTTGCGGTGACTCTGAGGTTGCTGCATCGTGTCACTAGTGCAGAGAAAATGCTAGTGACGACGTGCCTTGGTGGCATGTCAACCCCATGCCACTGATATGGCACCACCAGTGGCGAGGTGGACACCACGTCTCACGTAATTTTTCACAGCTGTGGCATGGCTTATGTTCCACATGCCACTAATAGAGTTTCCAGGCAACAAAAAGAAGCCGATGTTTCCCTCCGCCAGCGATACAGAATGACAATTAACATAGCAACATTACTCAACTTAGCATAGCAATTTAACAAGCTAGATAGGTAATCAACTTAGCATAACAGATTAAACAAGTTAGATAGGTAATCAACTTAGCACATAGCAGTTTAACAACCTGGATAGGTAATCAAATTAGCACAATAGTTAACAAGCTAGATAGATAATCAAATTAGCAAAGAAATTTAACGAGTTAGATGGGTACTCAATCAACTTAACATAAAAGTGTTAGTGTTCACTCATTAAGGAGTGCCTTGATCTTGCGAAGCTTCTCCCTATTCGCATACCCAGCTTTGAGTAGATCAATGATCATACTTTTCAGCTCTTTCCTTTCCTCCTTTAGTTGATCCCTCTCCTCCTATAGCTCGTCCATTTCATCCTTCAAATGATCCCTCTCCTCCTACAGCTCGTCAATCACCTCCTTCAGCTTTGTGATGATATAGTTTCTTGAGAGTCCAGAAATTGCTTGTTGAGCTTGTCCATATCACAATCCTCTTTTTGAGCTTGCCCAGACCTCCTCCCGGTTAGAGTCCCTACATAGCCCTAAATTAGCATATTTTTAAGAACACATCGAATTTCATCCTTACACTATCTATGGACTACATTGCTTCGAAACTATAGCAAAATAGTCTGAGTAGATGAATCACATAATTAGATTCATATGCTAGTATACTACTAAGTATGAGTACTAGTTACATCAAGAGATTAGAAGCAGCATGCAAGACTTGTGAGCGGCTAGCCGAACGTTCCCGTGAACATGAGGATCTGCTAGGCCCTGACCCGAGGACGGCGCACCGGATGATGAGTTGGTCGTCTAGGGTGAAGAGGCGCTATCTGATGAGTTGTGATGGCTAGTTATGGATGGAGGTGTGGAGCGATGCATGTAGTTGTGGGCCAATTGCTAGGCTTGTACGTGTACATGTATACGACATGTGTATGTGGGATCTTCTTCTTTTTCGCTAGCACTGATCATCCCTCACAATCTAGTCCCTAGCCATGTTTTGTCAGGAAAAATTCAACTTTGTAGTTATAATCAAACTCCAACAAACTTAATAACACATAGTCAATTTCCTCAAAAAGCTCGTCCTCCAGGAAGAACCGAATCGGCTCGCTGTCAATGACAAACCACCTCCTGAAAATAAAATCCACGCCAAACCTGCATGTAAATGTCAACGCATCCAAACATGCAACACGTGGCAAGGCTAGCAAAGCCAAGATGGACTAGCTCAACTATAGCCCAGCCGAGCAATGCAACCAAATGTCCCGTAATCTTTCCGTTGTGCTCCTCCATGAAAAGGTCAAGGGTCAAGTTGTAATTTCTCTTTTCTTTGAGTCCTTGTATGAGCATGCGCTCTCCGTCCAGAGAGGACCCATCCCCTGTTCAAAAAATGGTCTGATTAGTTTCATCCCTAGTAAAAAAGGAAAAACATGTCTCATCTATCTATTTGTCACAAAATTTGATTGAAGCCCAACGACTTTTCCTTGGAGTGCCAAATAGATACTCCATTTTTTTTATAATGATGAAGCAGGTAGGCATAAACTTGTGCATTATTTTTTCTGTTGGCACATACTACATTTCATCAGTTGGCATATATTTTTAGAAAAGGAGGATATACCCCCGGTCTCTGCATCTGGGCGATACATGCAACTATTTTAATAATTATTCACAAAGATCTTACAAAGTAATACATCAGTAAGTCTGAAGCCATCATCTTGGCAACACATGTCGCTACTCATATCCCCTTGATGAAAGGGTGTCGAATGTCTGAGCCCAATAGCAAACATACATCACACCAAAGCCTAACATCTAAAGCCGGATGCCCCAGCCAAAGCCACAATGTCGGGACTGGGTCACACACCGGTCTGATGCACTCTCAGAGGCTGTCGCCGCCGTCTTCCACCGATCCATCTCCGGTGCAAGTACTTGATACGTCTCCAACGTATCTATAATTTTTGATTGTTTCATGCTATTATATTATCTATTTTGGATGTCCCCTCAGAAGTCCACCGACCTCCCTCTCAGCTCTATAAATCCTCAAATATTCCATTATCAATAGAAGCATCCACGAAAATACTTTTCCGCCGTCGCAACCTTTTGTCCCCGTGAGATCCCATCTTGGGGCCTTTTCTGGCGATCTGCCGGAGGGGGATTCGATCACGGAGGGCATCTACATCAACCCTATTGCCCTTCCGATGAAGCGTGAGTAGTTTACCTCAGACCTACGGGTCCATAGCTAGTAGCTAGATGGCTTGTTCTCTCTCTATGTTCTTCAATACCATGTTCTCCTTGATGTTCTTGGAGTTCTATCCAATGTAATCTTCTTTTGCGGTGTGTTTGTCGAGATCCGATGAATTGTGGATTTATGATCAGATTATTTATGAATATTACTTGAGTCTCCACTGAATTATTATATGCATGATTTGATATCTTTGTATTTCTCTTCGAATTATCGGTTTGGTTTGGCCAGCTAGATTGGTATTACTTGCAATGGGAGAGGTGCTTAGTTTTGGGTTCAATCTTGCGTGATTTCACCCAATGTCAAAGTAGGGGTAGAGAGACACGCATTGTATTGTTGCCATCAAGGATGAAAATATGGGGTTTTTATCATATTGCTTGAGTTTATCCCTCTACATCATGTCATCTTACTTAAGGCGTTACTCCATTCTTTATGAACTTAATACTCTAGATGCATGCTGGATAGCGGTCGATGTGTGGAGTAATAGTAGTAGATACAGGTAGGAGTCGGTCTACTTGACACAGACGTCATGCCTATATTCATAATCATTGCCTTGGATATCATCATAACTTTGCGCTTTTCTATCAATTGCTCGATAGTAATTTGTTCACCCACCATATTATTTTCCTTCAAGAGAGAAGCCTCTAGTGAAACCTATGGCCCCCGGGTCTATTTTCCATCATATATTTTCAGATCTAGCTATAAACCAAAAAACCCAAAAATACCTTGCTGCAATTTATTTACTTTTTTTAGTTTTACGTTTTAGCAATCTTTTATACCTATCTCTATCAGGTCCCACCTTTGCAATTGATCGTGAAGGTATTGATAACCCGTTTATCGTGTTGGGTGCAAGTGTTTGATTGTTTGTGCAGGTGCATAGATTAGAGACTTGATTGTACCTCCTACTGGATTGATACCTTGGTTCTCTAACTAAGGGAAATCCTTATCTCTACTTTGCTGCATCACCCTTTCCTCTTCAAGGGAAAAACCAACGCAAGCTTAAGAAGTAGCAGGAAGAATTTATGGCGCTGTTGCCGGAGAGATGTACATCAAGCCTACCAAGTACACACCATAAACTCTCATCTCCTGCATTACATTATTTGCCATTTGCCTCTCGTTTTCCTCTCCCTCGTTTCTAAAACATTTTCAGAAAAAACACAAAAAATATTTGCCTTCTTTCTGTTTGTCTCTATGTCTTACTTGGTTTGTTTGCTTGTTTGCTTGGAATAATTGTGTATTTTTTGAAAATCATAAAGCAAAACTTTTATGGATCCTCATCCACTTTCTAATCTTTTTAAGAGATTCGATTATGATGAACCTATTGCTAGTGACTTGAGTGCACTAGATTATCTTCATGAAGTTTTGCTTGAAATTCATGAATCTGAAAATTGTGATGAAGTGTTAAAGAAGAAATTTATGAAGTGAACCATGATAGCTCCTTGAAAGAAAAGCATGATTGCAATGATGTTATTATAAATTCTATTAATGTCAATTGTGCTAATAATATGCAAAACCCCAAGCTTGGGGATGCTAGTTTTGCTATGTCCACTACCGATACATCTCCAATGTATCTATTTTTCCAAACACTTTTGCCCTTGTTTTGGACTCTAACTTGCATGATTTGAATGGAACTAACCCGAACTGACGTTGTTTTCAACAGAATTGCCATGATGTTATTTTTGTGCAGAAATAAAAGTTCTCGGAAAGACATGAAAATCAACGGAGAATATTTTTGGAATATATAAAAATACTGGCGAAAGAATCAACGTCAGGGGGCCCACACCCTGTCTACGAGGGTGGGGGCGCGCCCCCTGCCTCGTGGGCCCCCTGACGCTCCACCGACCTCAACTCAACTCCATATATTCATGTTTGGGGAGAAAAAAATAAGAGAGAAGGATTCATCATGTTTTACGATACGGAGCCGCCGCCAAGCCCTAATCTATCTCAGGAGGGCTGATCTGGAGTCCGTTCGGGGCTCCGGAGAGGGGAATCCGTCGCCATCGTCATCATCAACCTTCCTCCATCACCAATTTCATGATGCTCACCGCCGTGCGTGAGTAATTCCATCGTAGGCTTGTTGGACGGTGATGGGTTGGACGAGATTTATCATGTAATCGAGTTAGTTTTGTTAGGATTTGATCCCTAGTATCCATTATGGTCTGAGATTGATGTTGTTATGAGTTTGCTATGCTTAATGCTTGTCACTAGGGCCTGAGTGTCATGATTTCATATCTGAACCTATTATGTTTTCATGAATATATGTGAGTTCTTGATCCTCTCTTGCAAGTCTATAGTCACCTATTATGTGTTATGACCCGTTAACCCCGAAGTGACAATAATCGGGATACTTACCGGTGATGACCGTAGTTTGAGGAGTTCATGTATTCAGTAAGTGTCAATGCTTTGGTCCGGTACTCTATTAAAAGTAGGCCTTAATATCCCTTAGTTTCCAATAGGACCCCGCTGCCACGGGAGGGTAGGACAAAAGATGTCATGCAAGTTCTTTTCCATAAGCACGTATGACTATATTCGGAATGCATGCCTACATTACATTGATGAACTGGAGTTAGTTCTGTGTCACCCTATGTTATAACTATTGCATGAGGAATCGCATACGACATAATTATCCATCACTGATCCATTGCCTACGAGCTTTTTGAAGGAAATATGCCCTAGAGGCAATAATAAAGTTATTATTTATTTCCTTATATCATGATAAATGTTTATTATTCATGCTAGAATTGTATTAACCGGAAACATAATACATGTGTGAATACATAGACCAACAGAGTGTCACTAGTATGCCTCTACTTGACTAGCTCGTTAATCAAAGATGGTTATGTTTCCTAACCATGAACAAAGAGTTGTTATTTGATTAACGAGGTCACATCATTAGTTGAATGATCTGATTGACATGACCCATTCCATTAGCTTAGCACCCGATCGTTTAGTATGTTGCTATTGCTTTCTTCATGACTTATACATGTTCCTATAACTATGAGATTATGCAACTCCCGTTTACCGGAGGAACACTTTGGGTACTACCAAACGTCACAACGTAACTGGGTGATTATAAGGGAGTACTACAGGTGTCTCCAATGGTAGATGTTGGGTTGGCGTATTTCGAGATTAGGGTTTGTCACTCCGATTGTCGGAGAGGTATCTCTGGGCCCTCTCGGTAATGCACATCACATAAGCCTTGCAAGCACTGCAACTAATATGTTAGTTGTGAGATGATGTATTACGGAACGAGTAAAGAGACTTGCCGGTAACGAGATTGAACTAGGTATTGGATACCGACGATCGAATCTCGGGCAAGTAACATACTGATGACAAAGGGAACAACGTATGTTGTTATGCGGTCTGACCGATAAAGATCTTCGTAGAATATGTAGGAGCCAATATGGGCATCCAGGTCCCGCTATTGGTTATTGACCGGAGACGTGTCTCGGTCATGTCTACATTGTTCTCGAACCGTAGGGTCCGCACGCTTAACGTTACGATGACAGTTATTATGAGTTTATGCATTTTGATGTACCGAAGGTTGTTCGGAGTCCCGGATGAGATCACGGACATGACGAGGAGTCTCGAAATGGTCGAGACGTAAAGATTGATATATTGGAAGCCTATGTTTGGACATAGGAAGTGTTCCGGGTGAAATTGGGATTTTACCGGAATACCGGGAGGGTTACCGGAACCCCCCGGGAGACTAATGGGCCTATTGGGCCTTAGTGGAAAAGAGATAAGGGGCAGCCCATAGCTGGCCGGCGCCCCCCCCCCTTCCCCAAGTCCTAGTAGGACTAGGAGAAGGGGCCGGCCCCCCCTCTCTCTCCTTTCCCCCTGAGAGTCCTAATTGGAATAGGATTGGAGGGGGGAGTCCTACTCCCGGTAGGAGTAGGACTCCCCCTGCGCCTCCCTCTCTCTGGCCGGCCGGCCCCCCTCCTCCAACCTTTATATACGGGGGCAGGGGACACCCCAAGACACACAAGTTGATCCTTGAGATCGTTCCTTAGCCGTGTGCGGTGCCCCCTGCCACCATATTCCACCTCGATCATACCGTTGTAGTGCTTAGGCGAAGCCCTGCGTCGGTAGTACATCAAGATCGTCATCACGCCGTCGTGCTGACGGAACTCTTCCTCGATGCTTTGCTGGATCGGAGCCCGAGGATCGTCATCGAGCTGAACGTGTGCTAAGAACTCGGAGGTGCCGGAGTAACGGTGCTTGGATCGGTCGGATCGGGAAGAAGACGTACGACTACTTCCTCTACGTTGTGTGATCGCTTCCGCAGTCGGTCTACGTTGGTACGTAGACAACACTCTCCCCTCTCGTTGCTGTGCATCACCATGATCTTGTGTGTGCGTAGGAAAATTTTCGAAATTACTACGTTCCCCAACAGTGGCATCCGAGCCTAGGTTTTATGGTTTGATGTTATTTGCACGAGTAGAACACAAGTGAGTTGTGGGCGATACAAGTCATACTGCCTACCAGCATGTCATACTTTGATTCGGCGGTATTGTTGGGTGAGACGATCCGGACCAACCTTACGCGTACTCTTACGCGAGACCGGTTCCCTCGACGTGCTTTGCACATAGATGGCTTGCGGAAGACTGTCTCTCCAACTTTAGTTGAACCAAGTGTGACTACGCCCGGTCCTTGAGAAGGTTAAAACGGAGTCTATTTGACGAACTATCGTTGTGGTTTTGATGCGTAGGTGAGATGAGTTCTTACTTAAGCCCGTAGCAGCCACGTAAAACTTGCAACAACAAAGTAGAGGACGTCTAACTTGTTTTTGCAGGGTATGTTGTGATGTGATATGGTCAAGGCATGATGCTGATTTTATTGTATGAGATGATCATGTTTTGTAACCGAGTTATCGGCAACTGGCAGGAGCCATATGGTTGTCGCTTTATTGTATGCAATGCAATCGCGATGTAATGCTTTACTTTATTACTAAACGGTAGTGATAGTCGTGGAAGCATAAGATTGGCGAGACGACAATGATGCTACGATGGAGATCAAGGTGTCGCGCCGGTGACGATGGTGATCATGACGGTGCTTCGGAGATGGAGATCACAAGCACAAGATGATGATGGCCATATCATATCACTTATATTGATTGCATGTGATGTTTATCCCTTTTTATGCATCTTATCTTGCTTTGATTGACGGTAGCATTATAAGATGATCTCTCACTAAAATTATCAAGAAGTGTTCTCCCTGAGTATGCATCGTTGCCAAAGTTCGTCGTGCCCAGACACCACGTGATGATCGGGTGTGATAAGCTCTACGTCCAAATACAACGGGTGCAAAACAGTTGCACACGCAGAATACTCAGGTTATACTTGATGAGCCAAGCATATACAGATATGGCCTCGGAACACGGAGACCGAAAGGTCGAGCGTGAATCATATAGTAGATATGATCAACATAACGATGTTCACCATTGAAAACTACTCCATCTCACGTGATGATCGGTTATGGTTTAGTTGATTTGGATCACGTGATCACTTAGAAGATTAGAGGGATGTCTATCTAAGTGGGAGTTCTCAAGTAATTTGATTAACTGAACTTAAACTTATCATGAACTTAGTACCTGATAGTATCTTGCTTGTTTATGTTGATTGTAGATAGATGGCTCGTGCTGTTGTTCCGTTGAATTTTAATGCGTTCCTTGAGAAAGCAAAGTTGAAAGATGATGGTAGCAATTACACGGACTGGGTCCGTAACCTGAGGATTATCCTCATTGCTGCACAGAAGAATTACGTCCTGGAAGCACCGCTGGGTGACAGGCCTGCTGCTGGAGCAACGCCAGATGTTATGAACGTCTGGCAGAGCAAAGCTGATGACTACTCGATAGTTCAGTGTGCCATGCTTTACGGCTTAGAATCGGGACTTCAACGACGTTTTGAACGTCATGGTGCATATGAGATGTTCCAGGAGTTGAAGTTAATATTTCAAGCAAATGCCCGAATTGAGAGATATGAAGTCTCCAATAAGTTCTATAGCTGCAAGATGGAGGAGAACAGTTCTGTCAGTGAGCATATACTCAAAATGTCTGGGTATAATAATCACTTGATTCAGATGGGAGTTAATCTTCCAGATGACTGCGTCATTGACAGAATTCTCCAATCACTGCCACCAAGCTACAAGAGCTTCGTGATGAACTATAATATGCAAGGGATGAACAAGACTATTCCCGAGCTCTTCGCAATGCTGAAAGCTGCGGAGGTAGAAATCAAGAAGGAGCATCAAGTGTTGATGGTTAGCAAAACCACTAGTTTCAAGAAAAAGGGCAAAGGGAAGAAGAAGGGAAACTTCAAGAAGAACAGCAAGCAAGTTGCTGCTCAGGAGAAGAAACCCAAGTCTGGACCTAAGCCTGAAACTGAGTGCTTCTACTGCAAGCAGACTGGTCACTGGAAGCGGAACTGCCCCAAGTATTTGGTGGATAAGAAGGATGGCAAAGTGAACAAAGGTATATGTGATATACATGTTATTGATGTGTACCTTACTAGAGCCCGCAGTAGCACCTGGGTATTTGATACTGGTTCTGTTGCTAATATTTGCAACTCGAAACAGGGACTACGGAATAAGCGGACGCTAGCAAAGGACGAGGTGACGATGCGCGTGGGAAACGGTTCCAAAGTCGATGTGATCGCGGTCGGCACGCTACCTCTACATCTACCTTCGGGATTAATATTAGACCTAAATAATTGTTATTTGGTGCCAGCGTTGAGCATGAACATTATATCTGGATCTTGTTTGATGCGAGACGGTTATTCATTTAAATCAGAGAATAATGGTTGTTCTATTTATATGAGTAATATCTTTTATGGTCACGCACCTTTGAAGAGTGGTCTATTCTTGTTGAATCTCGATGATAGCGATACACATATTCATAATGTAGAAGCCAAAAGATGCAAAGTTAATAATGATAGTGCAACTTATTTGTGGCACTGCCGTTTAGGTCATATCGGTGTAAAGCGCATGAAGAAACTCCATACTGATGGGCTTTTGGAACCACTTGATTATGAATCACTTGGTACTTGCGAACCGTGCCTCATAGGCAAGATGACTAAAACACCGTTCTCCGGTACTATGGAGAGAGCAACAGATTTATTGGAAATCATACATACCGATGTATGTGGTCCGATGAATATTGAGGCTCGTGGCGGATATCGTTATTTTCTCACCTTCACAGATGATTTAAGCAGATATGGGTATATCTACTTAATGAAACATAAGTCTGAAACATTTGAAAAGTTCAAAGAATTTCAGAGTGAGGTTGAAAATCATCGTAACAAGAAAATAAAGTTTCTGCGATCTGATCGTGGAGGAGAATATTTGAGTTACGAGTTTGGTGTACATTTGAAAATTGTGGAATAGTTTCGCAACTCACGCCACCCGGAACACCACAGCGTAATGGTGTGTCCGAACGTCGTAATCGTACTTTACTAGATATGGTGCGATCTATGATGTCTCTTACTGATTTACCGCTGTCGTTTTGGGGTTATGCTTTAGAGACGGCCGCATTCACGTTAAACAGGGCACCATCAAAATCCGTTGAGACGACACCTTATGAACTATGGTTTGGCAAGAAACCAAAGTTGTCGTTTCTTAAAGTTTGGGGCTGCGATGCTTATGTGAAAAAGCTTCAACCTGATAAGCTCGAACCCAAATCGGAGAAATGTGTCTTCATAGGATATCCAAAGGAAACTATTGGATACACCTTCTATCACAGATCCGAAGGCAAGACTTTTGTTGCTAAATTCGGAAACTTTCTAGAGAAGGAGTTTCTCTCGAAAGAAGTGAGTGGGAGGAAAGTAGAACTTGACGAGGTAACTATACCTGCTCCCTTATTGGAAAATAGTACATCACAGAAAACTGTTTCTGCGACACCTATACCAATCAGTGAGGAAGCTAATGATGATGATCATGAAGCTTCAGAACAAGATACTACTGAACCACGTAGATCAACTAGAGTGAGATCCGCACCAGAGTGGTACGGTAATCCAGTTCTGGAAGTCATGATGCTAGATCATAATGAACCTACGAACTATGAAGAAGCGATGGTGAGCCCAGATTCCGCAAAGTGGCTTGAGGCCATGAAATCTGAGATGGGATCCATGTATGAAAACAAAGTATGGACTTTGGTTGACTTGCCCGATGATCGGCAAGCAATTGAGAATAAATGGATCTTCAAGAAAAAGACTGACGCTGACGGTAATATTACTGTCTATAAAGCTCGACTTGTCGCGAAAGGTTTTCGACAAGTTCAAGGGGTTGATTACGATGAGACCTTCTCACCCGTAGCGTTGCTTAAGTCCGTCAGAATTATGTTAACAATTGCCACATTTTATGATTATGAAATATGGCAAATGGATGTCAAAACTGCATTCCTGAATGGATTTCTGGAAGAAGAGTTGTATATGATACAACCAGAAGGTTTTGTCGATCCAAAGGGAGCTAACAAAGTATGCAAACTCCAGCGATCCATTTATGGACTGGTGCAAGCATCTCGGAGTTGGAATAAACGCTTTGATAGTGTGATCAAAGCATTTGGCTCTATACAGACTTTTGGAGAAGCCTGTATTTACAAGAAAGTGAGTGGGAGCTCTGTAGCATTTCTAATATTATATGTGGATGACATATTGCTGATTGGAAATGATATAGAATTTCTGGATAGCATAAAGGGATACTTGAATAAATTTTTTTCGATGAAAGACCTCGGGGAAGCTGCTTACATATTAGGCATAAAGATCTATAGAGATAGATCAAAACGTTTAATTGGACTTTCACAGAGCACATACCTTGACAAAATTTTGAAGAAGTTCAAAATGGATCAAGCAAAGAAAGGGTTCTTGCCTGTGTTACAAGGTGTGAAGTTGAGTCAGACTCAATGCCCGACCACTTCAGAAGATAGAGAGAAAATGAAAGATGTTCCCTATGCTTCAGCCATAGGCTCTATCATGTATGCAATGCTGTGTACCAGACCTGATGTGTGCCTTGCTATAAGTTTAGCAGGGAGGTACCAAAGTAATCCTGGAATGGATCACTGGACAGCGGTCAAGAACATCCTGAAATACCTGAAAAGGACTAAGGATATGTTTCTCGTATATGGAGGTGACAAAGAGCTCACCGTAAGAGGTTACGTTGATGCAAGCTTTGACACTGATCCGGACGATTCTAAATCGCAAACCGGATACGTGTTTACTTTAAACGGTGGACCTGTCAGTTGGTGCAGTTCTAAACAAAGCGTCGTAGCGGGATCTACATGTGAAGCGGAGTACATAGCTGCTTCAGAAGCAGCAAACGAAGGAGTCTGGATGAAGGAGTTCATATCCGATCTAGGTGTCATACCTAGTGCATCGGGTCCAATGAAAATCTTCTGTGACAATACTGGTGCAATTGCCTTGGCAAAGGAATCCAGATTTCACAAAAGGACCAAACACATCAAGAGACGCTTCAACTCCATCCGGGATTTAGTCCAGGTGGGAGACATAGAGATTTGCAAGATACATACGGATCTGAACGTTGTAGACCCATTGACTAAGCCTCTTCCACGAGCAAAACATGATCAGCACCAAGGCTCCATGGGTGTTAGAATCATTACAGTGTAATCTAGATTATTGACTCTTGTGCAAGTGGGAGACTGAAGGAAATATGCCCTAGAGGCAATAATAAAGTTATTATTTATTTCCTTATATCATGATAAATGTTTATTATTCATGCTAGAATTGTATTAACCAGAAACATAATACATGTGTGAATACATAGACCAACAGAGTGTCACTAGTATGCCTCTACTTGACTAGCTCGTTAATCAAAGATGGTTATGTTTCCTAACCATGAACAAAGAGTTGTTATTTGATTAACGAGGTCACATCATTAGTTGAATGATCTGATTGACATGACCCATTCCATTAGCTTAGCACCCGATCGTTTAGTATGTTGCTATTGCTTTCTTCATGACTTATACATGTTCCTATAACTATGAGATTATGCAACTCCCGTTTACCGGAGGAACACTTTGGGTACTACCAAACGTCACAACGTAACTGGGTGATTATAAAGGAGTACTACAGGTGTCTCCAATGGTAGATGTTGGGTTGGCGTATTTCGAGATTAGGGTTTGTCACTCCGATTGTCGGAGAGGTATCTCTGGGCCCTCTCGGTAATGCACATCACATAAGCCTTGCAAGCACTACAACTAATATGTTAGTTGTGAGATGATGTATTACGGAACGAGTAAAGAGACTTGCCGGTAACGAGATTGAACTAGGTATTGGATACCGACGATCGAATCTCGGACAAGTAACATACCGATGACAAAGGGAACAACGTATGTTGTTATTCGGTCTGACCGATAAAGATCTTCGTAGAATATGTGGGAGCCAATATGGGCATCCAGGTCCCGCTATTGGTTATTGGCCGGAGACGTGTCTCGGTCATGTCTACATTGTTCTCGAACCGTAGGGTCCGCACGCTTAACGTTACGATGACAGTTATTATGAGTTTATGCATTTTGATGTACCGAAGGTTGTTCGGAGTCCCGGATGAGATCACGGACATGACGAGGAGTCTCGAAATGGTCGAGACGTAAAGATTGATATATTGGAAGCCTATGTTTGGACATAGGAAGTGTTCCGGGTGAAATTGGGATTTTACCGGAATACCGGGAGGGTTACCGGAACCCCCCGGGAGACTAATGGGCCTATTGGGCCTTAGTGGAAAAGAGATAAGGGGCAGCCCATAGCTGGCCGGCGCCCGCCCCTTCCCCAAGTCCTAGTAGGACTAGGAGAAGGGGCCGGCCCCCCCTCTCTCTCCTTTCCCCCTGAGAGTCCTAATTGGAATAGGATTGGAGGGGGGAGTCCTACTCCCGGTAGGAGTAGGACTCCCCCTGCGCCTCCCTCTCTCTGGCCGGCCGGCCCCCCTCCTCCAACCTTTATATACAGGGGCAGGGGACACCCCAAGACACACAAGTTGATCCTTGAGATCGTTCCTTAGCCGTGTGCGGTGCCCCCTGCCACCATATTCCACCTCGATCATACCGTTGTAGTGCTTAGGCGAAGCCCTGCGTCGGTAGTACATCAAGATCGTCATCACGCCGTCGTGCTGACGGAACTCTTCCTCGACGCTTTGCTGGATCGGAGCCCGAGGATCATCATCGAGCTGAACGTGTGCTAAGAACTCGGAGGTGCCGGAGTAACGGTGCTTGGATCGGTCGGATCGGGAAGAAGACGTACGACTACTTCCTCTATGTTGTGTGATCGCTTCCGCAGTCGGTCTGCGTTGGTACGTAGACAACACTCTCCCCTCTCGTTGCTGTGCATCACCATGATCTTGTGTGTGCGTCGGAAAATTTTCGAAATTACTACGTTCCCCAACACTTTTCACATATTGTTCTTTGCTTATTTACTTTTCTGTTGCTACTGTTACAATCACTATAAAACTAAAACTATTACTTTTGCCACTGTTACTGCTACTATCATACTACTTTGCTGCAGATATTAAGTTTCCAGGTGTGGTTGAATTGACAACTCAACTGCTAATACTTGAGAATATTCTTTGGCTCCCCTTCTGTCGAATCGATAAATTTGGGTTGAATACTCTACCCTCGAAAACTGTTGCGATCCCCTATACTTATGGGTTATCAAGACTATTTTCTGGCGCCGTTGCCGGGGAGCATAGCTCTATTCTTTGAGTGACTTGGGATTTATATCTGTTGATCACTATGAAGAACTTGAAAGATAAAATAACCAAGATTTTTCCCTCAACTATGAAGGGGAGGTAAGGAACTGCCTTCTAGCTCTGCACTTGATTCACCTTCTGTTTTGAGTAAACTTGCGACACCTGCACCTGCTATTCATTCTGATATGTCGCATGTTATATATGATGGCACTTCGGATGTGCATGATGCTTATGATGATACTACTTCTATGCTTGATAATACTGTGCCACTAGGTGAATTTCTTGATGAACAACTTGCTAGGGTTAGAGAGAATGAAATTATTGAAACTAATAATAATGATGAAAGTGATGATGAAGATTCCCTCCCCCTAGATATGAATTCCCTATTGTGCCTGAGGGTTATGTTATGGATGAAGAAACTGCTAGAGACTTTTTAGCTTGCAATGATAGATATGATCTTAAGAAATTATTAGCTAAGCTGAAAAAAAGTCTTTGAATGCTAGAATGAAATATGACCATGCTTTTCTACTTCACCTATCTTTATTTCCGATAAGGATTATGATTTCTCTGTCGACCCTGAGTTAATTACTTTGGTTGAATCTGATCCTTTTTATGGCTATACATCTGAAACTGTTGTGGCACATCTTACTAAATTAAATGATATAGCCACCCTGTTCACTAATGATGAGAAAACTCACTATTACTTTATCCTTAAGTTGTTTCCGTTCTCATTAAAGGGTGATGCCAAAATATGGTTTAATTCTCTTGATCCTGGTTGTGTGCGTAATCCCCAGGATATGATTTATTACTTCTCTGCTAAATATTTCCGCGCTCATAAGAAACAAGCTGCCTTAAGGGAAATATATAATTTTGTGCAAATTGAAGAGAGTCTCCCACAAGCTTGGGGAAGGCTTCTCCAATTACTTAATGCTTTGCCTGATCATCCTCTCAAGAAAAATGAAAATACTTGATATCTTTTATAATGGACTAACCGATGCTTCCAGAGACCATCTGGATAGTTGTATTGGTTGTGTTTTTAGGGAAAGAGCTGTTGATCAAGCTGAATTGCTATTGAATAATATGTTGAGTAATGAAAATGATTGGACATTTCCTGAACCAACTCCTAAGCCAACTCCGAAGAAAAGGGGTATTCTATTTCTCAGTCCTGAAGATATGCAAGAGGCAAATAAATCTATGAAAGAAAAGGTATTAAAGCTGAAGATGTTAAGAATTTACCACCTATTAAAGAAATTCATGATCTTGATAATCCGACACAGGTAGTAAAGGTAAATTCTCTCTATAGATTTGATGAAGGTGATATTCCTCGTTATAAGTCTGCTAGCCAATGCTTAGATGAGTTTGATAATTTTATTGTTAAACAAGAAAACTTCAACGCTTATGTTGGTAGACAATTGAAACACAATGCTAATATGCTTTAACACTTGAGTGATCATATGTCTAGAGTTAAAGGTGAACTTAAACTTATTAGTGAACATGCTTCTATGATTACCACTCAAGTAGAACAAGTACCTAAAGCTCAGAATGATTTGCTCAATGAATTAAATAATAAGAAAAATAACAATGTTGTTAGAGTTATGACTAGAGGGGGTAAGATGACTCAGGAATCTTTGTATCCTGAGGGTCACCCCAAGAGAATTGAGCAAGATTCTCAGAGATTTAATGTTGATGCACCTAGTTCTGCTAAGAAGAAGAAAAAGAAAAATGATAGGACTTTGCATGCTTCTAGTGAACCTGCTATTGACACACCCGAGAATCCCAATGATATTTCTATTTCTGATGCTGAAACACAATCTGATAATGAACATGAACCTAGTGATAATATTAAGGATGATGTTCATGTTTATGCTCAACCTAGTAATGATAATGATGTAGAGATTGAACCCGCTGTTGATCTTGATAACCCACGATCAAAGAATCAACGCTATGATAAGAGAGACTTTGTTGCTAGGAAGCACGGTAAAGAAAGAGAACCATGGGTTCAGAAACCCATGCCTTTTCCTCCTAAACCATCCAAGAAAAAGGATGATGAGGATTTTGAGCGCTTTGCTGAAATGATTAGACCTATCTTTTTGCGTATGCATTTGACCGATATGCTTAACATGAATCCTTATGCTAAGTACATGAAATATATTGTTACTAATAAAATAAAGATACCGGAAGCTGAAATTTCCACCATGCTTGCTAATTACACTTTTAAGGGTGGAATACCAAAGAAACTTGGAGATCCAGGAGTACCAACTATACCATGCTCCATTAAAAGAAACTATGTTAAAACTGCTTTATGTGATCTTGGAGCCGGTGTTAGTGTTATGTCTCTCTCTTTATATCGTAGACTTGATTTGAATAAGTTGACACCTACCAAAATATCTTTGCAAATGGATGATAAATCAACCGCTATACCTGTCGGTATTTGTGAGGATGTGCCTGTTGTGGTTGCAAACGTTACTATTTTAACGGACTTTGTTATTCTTGATATTCCCGAGGACGATAGTATGTCGATTATCCTTGGTAGACCCTTTTTGAATACTGCAGGGGCTGTTATTGATTGCAACGAAGGCAATGTCACTTTTCATGTTAATGGTAATGAGCATACGGTACACTTTCCGAGGAAACAACCTCAAGTCCATAGTATCAATTCTATTGGAAAAATTCCAACAATTACTATTGGAGGTTTTGAATTTCCTCTTCCTACTGTCAAAAAGAAATATGATATTCTTATAGTTGGGGATGTGCATATCCCAGTTGAGATAACCTAGTGTTATTCAAAATTTCTTCGGTTTCATGCGATTCGAAATGAGTTTGTTAACAAGACTTGATCAACCTTGTTAGTGGATTCCTTTTGATGAGCATGAGATGGATGAAGTTAGAAAGCACAACCTTCTGTACCCTCTTTTTACTTTATGTTATTTAGTTTAAATAAAGAAAAAAATAGTATTTTCTGTCTGTTTTCTGAATTATCCTTGCAATAAAAAATACCCTAAAAATAAAAGCTCTCCAAATGCCCTGAAAATTTAATATGATTTTTTCTGGAATATTTAAGAATTATTGGCACTGAGAACACACCAGGGGGACCCACGATGTGCCCACGAGGGTGGAGGGCGCGCCCTACCCCCCTAGGTGCGCCCCCTGCTTCGTGGACCCCACGTGGGTCCCCTCCACTTATTCTTGCACCCACACACTTTGTATTCCTCCAGAAAAAATCATCCACCAGCTCAAACCCGTGTTCTAGCTCAATTTGCTGCCATTTTCGATCTCCTTGCTCAAAGCTCCATCCACAAAAGTGCTTTGGGCGATTGTTCTTCTGTATGTGACTCCTCCAATGGTACAATTAGTTTTTGTTCTAGTGCTTTATTTATTGCAAATTTTTGCTGCTTAGGTGACCCTGTTCTTGAGCTCGCATGTCAAATTTATGTGGTCAAAAGTAGTTTTAATGCATGATATAGCCTCTAGGAACTTGTAGGAGTAGTTGCTATCAATTTTGTTGAGTTTGGTTCATTTTTATTTTGATTCACTAAAAATTTCAGAAATTTTTCAGAGGAAGAAATATGTTTAGGAAAATTTACCAAGGTGGTTCCTCAAGGAAGCAGGGCCCAAGGCCCGCAATACGCGAGCCGGACAATGAACTACAAAGGGAGGCTCAAGTGCGACCTTGTGAATGGCCGTCAGAGGATTTCATGGTCCAGGCAGGCATCAAGGAAGAATTTGACGCATATGTGCGTAACGCTGATCTTAAGAGCTTCGTGTCAGATAAGTGCCGGCAATACCTCTATTTAACTGATTCATTTGTGAGAAGATTTAAAGTTACATCGTCGCGCAATTCTCACAATGTCCTATTTGATCTTTATGATAAATCTTATACCATGGACTTAGAAGATTTTAATACTACTTGTAAACTCCCGAAGTGGGGTAGTGCTAGTGAACCTCGCAAATCTGAATTTGAAGAATTTCTTGCTAGTATCATTGTGGGGGAATCTAGAGAAATAACACAAGCTACCATAGGGAGCATTCATTTTCCCGCCATACATTATTTTGCTCTCTTTGTGGGTAGATGCATCAATGGTAAGGATGAGGCATGTCACATGTGTGTTCCCGATCTTAGTGTTCTCAAGAGTGCTGTATTAGGAGATAAACAATACAACTTGGGGGCTATTGTTGCACGTAGGCTGCATCTTAATAGTTTAATTCGAGATTTGTTTGGTGGAATTTATGCAACTCGTGTAGCTAACTTTCTTGATATACCCATATGCGGGGATGATATTGAGTTGCCTCCTGCTTATCTGGATTATAATGCTATGGTTCGTCATCAGTTTGTTGAGAGGAACTATCAGTTCCTCCAGTACCGACTAATCTTTGACAAACGGCGCACCATCCATGTTGCTCTCCCTGCTCCTTCTTTCTTTGATTTTCAGACAAAAGGGAGATATGTTATAACCAGGGAGGAGGCGAACGAGTACAAGAAGAGGACGGAGGCAGCCCGCCTCCAAGATGCAGCTCGTGAGGCAATAGCTGCTGCATCCCAGTATGACCCCAGTTACAACTTTGGGTTTCCACCAGGCCAGCCATGGCCATAGACCAACTTAGGCCAAAAGCTTAAGCTTGGGGGGTACGTAGTTCTCACCGACATTACATTCATGTTCACACACTCATGCCAGTTGTCGGTGCTCATACTTTTTCACTGTATCATCTATGCTAGTTTATTTTCTTTTTTGGCATTCTTCTTGTGTGTTTGAAAAATCTTAAGAAAAAAATAGTAGTAATTCAAAAGAAAACCCAAAAAGATTTCTCGTTCTTCTTTTGCTTGTTGGGATCTTTCCCGTGTAAATAGTTTTGTTTCTTTTCTTTTCTTTGGGGGTCGAGAGGAGAAGACCATGATGAAAATGTTGAGTGGTTCTCATATGCATTATTGTTGATCTAACAAAGAGTCCATATTACCTTGTCTTCTCCCTTGAATTGAATGCTTGCAGATTCCAGCTTAGTCCAATGCACGCGCACTATTATTATTATCCACACTGTTCGGTCGTGCAAGTGAAAGGCAATAATGACGATATATGTTGGACTGATTGAGATGAGAGAAGCTGGTATGAACTCGACATCTCTTGTTTTTATAAATATGATTAGTTCATCATTCCTGATTCAGCCTATTATGAATGAAACATGTTTGCAATGACAATTAGAGATTATAGTTGCTCATGCCATGCTTAATTTTCTAGGAGTTTATAATGGTTTACCTTGCGTGCCAACATGCTATTAAAATGGTTGTGATGTGGTATGATAGGGAGGTATCCTCCTTTGAACGGTTCGAGTGGCTTGACTTGGCACATGTTCACACATGTAGTTGAAACAAAATCAACATAGCCTCCACGATATTTATGTTCATGGTGAATTATATCCTACTCATGCTTGCATTCAGTGTTGATTAATTTTAATGCATGTTCATGACTGTTGTCGCTCTCTAGCCGGTCGCTTCCCAGTCTCTTTTTGGCCTTCACTTGTACTAAGCGGGAATACTACTTGTGCATCCAACTCCATAAACCCCAAAAGTTATTCCATATGAGTCCACCATACCTTCCTATATGCGGTATCTACCTACCGTTCCAAGTAAATTTGTATGTGCCAAACTCTAAACCTTCAAATGAAATTCTGTTTTGTATGCTCGAATAGGTCATGTATCAACTAGTGTTGTTTGTATCTTCCATGCTAGGCGGGTTATTCTCACTCATGAGAAAATGGCTGGTCACTGGGATGCCCAGTCCCATGCTCAAATCAAATCAAAATAATTGCAAACAAAACTCCCCTAGGATTGTTGTTAGTTGGAGGCACCCGTTGTTTCGGGAAAGCCATGGATTGATGCTTGTCGGTGGCGGGGGAGTATAAACTTTACCATTTTGCTTGGGAACCACCTATAATATGTGTAGCATGGAAGATATTGAGATCTCTCGGTTGTTATATTGACAATGAAAGTATACCGCTCAAAATATTATTCATCTCTATTTCAAAATCAAGCTCTGGCACCTCTACAAATCCCTGCTTCCCTCTACGAAGGGCCTATCTATTTACTTTTATGTTGAGTCATCATCCTCTTATTAAAAAGCACCAGTTGGAGAGCACCGCTGTCATTTGCATGTATTAGTATCAGTTTACATTGAGTATGACTGTGACTGGATCTCTTTTACCACGAATTACAATTTCCAGTCAGCCCTTGATCTTCAGGGGTGCTCTGCATTTATGTTTTGCGGTCTCAGAAAGGGCTAGCAAGATACCATCTTATTATATCATATTATGATTGTTTTTATAAAGTGTTGTCATCCGAGATTTATTATTATTACTCGCTAGTTGATTATGCCATTGATATGAGTAAACATGATACCTAAATGTTATTGTGAATATGGTTAGTTCATAATCTTTGCTGAAAACTTGAATGTTGGCTTTACATATTTACAACAACAAGAGCAAACAAAGTTTGTAAAAGTTTTTCTTTATCACTTTCAGTTTGTCAACTGAATTGCTTGAGGACAATGTCGCGACCGGTTTTCCGGGCTTTAATTTCCAGAAAAGGGCCATTGTGCTCACCAGCCCTAGGATTACTGTTAGCTGATGAGGCACCAACTTGTTACAGAAATTCCAAGCAAAAGTGCAAAATATGTAGTACAAGACCATTGTGGCCTATGAGTACATCAAATGGTTTCTAGTGGTTGAGGGCGGAAGCGGTTTGTGGATCACCATGGTCTATGGGACTCCATTTCCCACAAGAACAGCTGACCAGGTTAACTCCTATCTTCGCGAGGCTGCTATCACCGTTGCTTAGGTCCCGAGGCTGTCATCGCCACGCTCCTCTCCAAGCAAGCAATCTGGCCAAGACAATAGCCAGGGACAAGCCAGTGAGTACTTTGAATGTACTTGCAAACATTAAGAACACAGGTATAATATAATTGATCAACATACACTGAAATATTCTATGATCACATCGTCAGTCATAAATAAAATCTTGATGCATGCAAGCAGGTTATTTATATGCAACCGGAATATGCAATGACAGGATAGAAATAAAATGCACCGATCGGATGTCTGAAGCGACGTCTTGAAAGGATAGTAAAAGTGAGCATGCCTCAGTCGGGCGTCTTAGCGACACCATGTAAGGGGCTTATAAAGTAAATAAAATAACAAGCATGCCACAGTCGGGCGTCTGAGCGACGCCACATAAAGGGCTTATGAGAAAATGAAATAATAAACATGCCACAGTCGGGCGTCTGAGCGACGCCGCATAAAGGGCTTATAATCATAGTGAATATCCAGGAGGTGGTACTGTCCCAGGGATATTCATTATTTCAAACAATGCAAACGGTTAGTCCATAATGATAACAATCATAACCATCATATATCACATGTCATCATCAATATTCGAGTTTAGTGGTTTCTCCTCCGAAGACCGACACTAAGACCGACACTTGACCCATCCCAGACTGTAATCCTTAACCATGGACACGGCTATTCGAATAGGTTTAATATCTCTGCAGAGAGTGTACTCTTTACCCATGAGTAACGGATTCCTTTAGTCCATCGGACTAATTCCGTCTACGGTCTTTTAATTGAAACACACCTAACTTGCACACACCAGCTTTTACTCGTGTCTGGAATCACCCATGACACCCGTTAAGCAAAACTCTAAGTGGGGAGGCTACAACCTCGCGTAGCATGGGATCAAATTTCTATCGCGCGCTCTAAGGGGTGCCCCCCTCTCGGTCCCAACCGGATACACCCATGCCCCCGGACCAGGTGGCATGCCTACCGGCTACAACCGGTATCTTCCACCATGGCCTCTCTGTACGGTGTGTGCCAAGACAAGGGTTAACAACTTACTGAACCATACCCCACCTACGGTAGGGACCAGTGGCAGTACGAAACAAGTATGGGGGTTACCGGAACAAGACTCGATCTATGGCTGACTCAGGAGGCTTATGAGTTTCCTGCATGACATGTGTAACAAAATTATTTCAACCAACAAATCAACACTCATTATACCTTGCCATGCCATACCGGATATAACCGTCCCGACGGAGACCGGCGACAAGCTCACGCCTACCCAAGGCAGAGGCTTTCCCGGATTACTTACCGGCATGCATGTAAGGCACATGAGAATGATTACCATCACATGAATGTTCATTTCCAACAGCAAGGAAAATCGCCAATATGCATCCATACAAAATAGCCATATCACATGAAATAACAAGTTCTCCGAAATGAGGTGGAGTTATAAACGGGTTAACTAACACACCAAAAATATTATTCCGGGGTTCAGAATGCTTGCCTTCAAGGTGTGGAGAGGTGGGGGTGCTCTCCAAAACTTTTGAAAGTTTTCTTCTCTTCAAAAATCCTATTTTCAAAAATATGCAAATAACACATATTTCAAAAACAGTACAAAAAAGTTGTTTGGAAAATTTTCAAATAAATCTTAAAATAAACTAGACAGAATTTGAGAGATGTAGGAAAAAGAATCAATTCATTTGGAGTTGTATTTAAAAAGTTATAGACAGTCAAAGCTCTGGTCAAAATCTGTTATTTAAAATAAAACAGAAAAGAAAACGTTTTGAATAAACACGTACACGTCGAAAGCGTATTTTGGTTTTACACTTCCACTTACTCCAGCGTGGACGGCGCGCGAGTCACTGATAGTGGGCCCGCCTGGCCCACTGGTCAGGTTTGACCGGTCCATCTCTCCCTCCTCTTCCTCTGCCCGAACGGCGGCGAGGCAACGGCGATCAACGCCGGCTAACAGCGGCTCCCCGCGGGTTCCAGAGGGTCTGGATGGATCCGCGAGACCGGGGCGGTCCTCCCGGTGGTCGTTGGGTTGACGGGGGTGGAAGGAGTCGTCGGCGGTGAGCTTCGTGGCGGAGGGGGCTTCGGGAGCAAAGTGGGTTTGGGGCTATGGTGCTTCCCGATCAAAATCGAGTAGGGGGAATGGTTCACGGGAGGAAGAGAGAGCTCCTGGTGAAGAGAACGGAGAGGGGAAGGCTCTGGTAGCGCCGGAATGGCCGGGGCAGTGGCGGCGGCTGCGGTTGCCGGAGATGGGGAAGGAGACCTCCCCGGGTCGATTGGATGCCAATGGGGGTCCTAGGGAAATGGATTGGGACTGCCTGCGTGCGGAGACGAGCTCGGGGCTCCTTAAATAGGCGATCGGGGTCGGTTCCGACGATGGCCGCGGATAAGGTCGCCGGCGACCGCCATTCTGTAGCTAGGGTGTCGTGGCGGCGACGAGCGCTAGTGGACACGCTTGTGGATGAGCTCGCGTTGTTCCAGGGGCCAGGTGGCGAGCGGGAGAGGCTTGGGTGGCGCTGAACGGAGCAGGGGCTCTCGGCGGCTAGCTCCTGGCCTGTCGGGGACGTGGCGAGGGCTCTTGGCATGATGCGGTGAGAAGGGGAGCGCGTGGTGTGGCTCTGCAGTGGCGGCAAAACCAGGGGCGCGACGCGTCGGCTCGGGCGCGGCACGTGCAAAACGCGTGCTCTGCTCGCGCCCAGAGCACGCACGGAACGTGCTCGATGGAATGCCATTGCATGCTAGAGGGCTCCAAACTACAAGAGGGTTAGTAGGGTGTGGCTATAGGCTAGGGCAAAACCATTGGACATGCTGGTTTGGTCAGGTGGTCATGTCCACAGTGCAAACAAAAACTCATGTCAAAATAGATCATGCCCATAAGGTGTTTGACAATATGCCAAGGGCACTTAGGCATTTCTTGGAGTGGCCAAATCTTCCAGAGTGGGGTCTCTTTAGGTGAAAGAGAGATTGGTAAGGTTAGTTTGTCAAATGCAGAAACTTGGTAGTGCAAGTTTTGCAAAACTACAATTCCTGGACAGGAGATAAATGGCATTATTTCATGAACCAAAAATATTCAAATGGGTGCATGCTCCTGGACTTAGGGGTTTGGTAGGGTTGACTACAAGTAGGAGGAAGCACAAGGTCACTGGAGCAAAAATAAATAGGGTTGTAGTAGAAATCACAAGGCTGGACCAGAATGGAAAAGAGGTTGATTCACTCAAAATTTTCAAAGAACAACACTAGGTTTTTGCATAAAGTTGAATCATATGCTGCTACTAACATCCCATAATTTTGGTGGAGGCTAGAAAGAAGTATTTAAATGGGTTGTAGTGCAAAATTGCACTCTGGACCAGAGAAGAAAAATTGATGCAGAGCTCAAAATATTTCATGAGTAAAAGATATTTTTTGTATAAAAGTGATTTAAAAACATCACATGACATCTCCAAATTTTGGTTGGAATTTTAAGTGAATTTACCAAATGGTTGTAGTTCAAATATGGCCATATAACCTTGGAAAACCATTTTTCAAGAAAACAAGGATCAAGCAAATTAATTATGTAATTAGTTCTACTGATAAAAGAAGAGTTTTTATTGAGAGGTTAAACAAGTCCAAAAAAACATATTTGAAAAGTTTTCACTTTGGGGAAAAACTCCATAACAACAAGGGAGAAAAAGGTTCAAAAATAAAAAGGGAGCCCAGAAAATAAAAGTTTTAATTTCCTGGCAAAATCTTAATTAATAAAACAAGGTCAAAAAATTGGGGTGTCACAGACAAGCAAAGGTTTAAGCTTGGGGGAGTTGATACGTCTCCAACGTATCTACTTTTCCAAACACTTTTTCCCTTGTTTTGGACTCTAACTTGCATGATTTGAAGGGAACTAACCTGGATTGATGCTGTTTTTAGCAGAATTGCCATGGTATTATTTTTGTGCAGAAATAAAAGTTCTCGGAATGACCTGAAAATAAACGGAGAATATTTTTGGAATATATAGAAAAATACTGGCGAAAGAATCAACGTCAGGGGGCCCACACCCTGTCCATGAGGGTGGGGGCGCTCCTACCCCCTTAGGCGCGCCACCTGCCTCGTGGGCCCACTGACGCTCCACCGACCTCAACTCCAACTCCATATATTCACGTTCAGATAGAAGTATTCATCGCGTTTTACGATACAGAGCCGCCGCCAAGCCCTAATCTCTCTCGGGAGGGCCGATCTGGAGTCCTTTCGGGGCTCCAGAGAGGGAATCCATCGCCATCATCATCGTCAACCTTCCTCCATCACCAATCTCATGATGCTCACCGCCGTGCGTGAGTAATTCCATCATAGGCTTGCTGGATGGTGACGGGTTGGATGAGATTTATCATTTAATCGAGTTAGTTTTGTTAGGGTTTGATCCCTAGTATCCATTATGTTCTGAGATTGATGTTGCTATGACTTTGCTATGCTTAATGCTTGTCACTAGGGCCCGAGTGCCATGATTTCAGATATAAACCTATTATGTTTTCATGAATATATGTGAGCTCTTGATCCTCTCTTTCAAGTCTATAGTCACCTATTATGTGTTATGATCCGTTAACCCCGAAGTCACAATAATCGGGATACTTACCGGTGATGACCGTAGTTTGAGGAGTTCATGTATTCATTAAGTGTTAATGCTTTGGTCCGGTACTCTATTAAAAGGAGGCCTTAATATCCCTTAGTTTCCAATAGGACCCCGCTGCCACGGGAGGGTAGGACAAAAGATGTCATGCAAGTTCTTTTCCATAAGCATGTATGACTATATTCGGAATACATGCCTACATTATATTGATGAACTGGAGCTAGTTATGTGTCACCCTATGTTATAACTATTGCATGAGGAATCGCATCCGACATAATTATCCATCACTGGTCCATTGCCTACGAGCTTTTCACATATTGTTCTTTGCTTATTTACTTTTCCGTTGCTACTGTTACAATCACTATAAAACCAAAACTATTACTTTTGCCACCGTTACCGCTACTATCATACTACTTTGCTACTAAATACTTTGCTGCAGATATTAAGTTTCCAGGTGTGGTTGAATTGACAACTCAACTGCTAATACTTGAGAATATTCTTTAGCTCCCCTTGTGTCGAATCAATAAATTTGGGTTGAATACTCTACCCTCGAAAACTATTGCGATCCCCTATACTTGTGGGTTATCAACTACTTATTGCAATGATCATGATTGGGGTGAAAATTTATTTAAGCCTCATGATGAATATGATATTGATAATAATATTTGCAATAATATTGAAAGTGGGTTTGGAGGAGTGTCAACTCTAGGTAATAATGATCCCACTACTTCGGAGAATGATCCATCTTATGAAAGTTTTGATAAAAGTGGGCTTGGAGAGGTCATGACTTTGTTTGATGATCCCACTATTTTGGAAGAGTGTCAACTTTGCATGCATGAGGACCATGTAGAGAATGTGTTATGTGATAGCTATATTGTTGAATTTGAATATGATCCTGATAACCCACACGTATAGGGGATCGCAACAGCTTTTGAGGGTAGAGTATTCAACCCAAATTTATTGATTCGACACAAGAGGAGCCAAAGAATATTTGCAAGTATTAGCAGCTGATTTGTCAATTCAAACACACCTAGAGATTAATTATCTGCAGCAAAGTGATCAGTAGCAAAGTAGTATGATAATTTTGATAGTAGTAGCAACAACAATAGTAACGGTAAAAGTGATAGCAATGATTTTGTAACAAGTATAACAATAAACAGTAGCAATAGTAACTTAGCAAGAGCAATATGAGAGAAATTCATAGGCATTGGATCGGTGAATTCGTTGGATGATATTCATCATATAACAGTCATAACCTAGGGAGAGACGACACTAGCTCCAGTTCATAAATATAATGTAGGCATGTATTCCGTAAATAGTCATACATGCTTATGGAAAGAACTTGCATGACATCTTTTGTCCTACCCACCCGTGGCAGCGGGGTCCTATTGGAAACTAAGGGATATTAAGGCCTCCTTTTAATGGAGAACCGGAACAAAGCATTAACACATAGTGAATACATGAACTCCTCAAACTACCATCATCACCGGGAAGTGTCCCGACTATTGTCACTCCGGGGTTGCCGGATCATAACACATAGTAGGTGACTATAACTTGCAAGATCGGATCTAGAACATAGATAAAATGGTAATAACATAAACGGTTCAGATCTGAAATCATGGCACTCGGGCCCTAGTGACAAGCATTAAGCATGGCAAAGTCATAGCAACATCAATCTCAGAACATAATGGATACTAGGGATCAAGCCCTAATAAAACTAACTCGATTACATGATGAATCTCATCCAACTTCTCACCGACCAGCGAGCCTACGAAGGAATTTCTCACTCCCGGTGGGGAGCATCATGTAATTGGCGATGGAGAAGGGTTGGTGATGACGAAGATCAAAGATCCCCCTCTTTAGAGCCCCAAACGGACTCCAGATCTGGCTTCCCGATGAAGAACAGGAGGTGGCGGCGGCTCCGTCTCGTGAAACATGATAATTCTTTCTCCCTAATTTTCCCCAATATGTGATTTTATAGTATCAGGGTTGAGGTATGCGGGGCCACTAGATGGGGACAACCCACTTGGGTGCGCCTAGAGGGGGGCGCCCTGGTGGGTTGTGCCCACCCAGGTGCCCCCCTCCGGTGGTTCTTGGCTCTAGAAATTCTTATTTATTGAATAAAAAATCCTCGCAAAGTTTCATTCCAATCCGAGAACTTTTTATTTCTGCACAAAAACAACACCATGGTAGTTCTGCTGAAAACAGTGTCATGCCGGGTTAGTTTCATTCAAATCATGCAAATTAGAGTCCAAAACAAGAGGAAAAGCGTTAGCAAAAGTAGATACGGCGGAGACGTGTCATATCCCACATGTAATTATTATGAGAGAGGGAAATATGGTTGTAGAAATTTTCATGTTACTAAATTACCTCTCGTTATGTTGAGATTGCTATTGTTTCTTTCTTCTTCCTTGCATATGCTAGTTTTTGCTTATCTTGATAATTTGTTTGCTTATACAGTACCTATGCATCGGAAGTATGTTAGACTTAAACTTGTTTTTCACATGCTACATGATGCTCTCTTCGTGTTTCAATTGCTATCTTTCATGTGAGCATCATTAGAATTATCAATGCCTAGCTAAAAGGCTTGAAAGAAAAAATCGCTTGTTGGGAAACAACCTAATATTTTTCTTTTCTGTTTTTATGATTATACACATTATTACCTCTGTAATAATTGTGTTTTTGGTGTTTTAATTAGTGTTTGAGCCAAGCAAGACCTTTGGGATGGCTTACGTTGATAGTTGATTTGATCTTGCTGAAAAACAGAAACTTTTGCGCCCAGTAAAATAATTTTCATTTTTCACAAAAGCGCGATAAAAATACTGATTCTTTTTGCACAAGATTTATTTACAACTTTTCTTTGTTGTCCCAATTTTTCAGAATTTTTGGAGTTGCATGAGTATTCGAAGTTTACAAATTACTACATATTGTTCTGTTTTTGACAGATTTTGTTTTCTATGTGTTTTTTTGCTTATTTTGATGAATCCATGGGTAGTATCGGGGGGGGGGGGTGGGGGGGGGGTATGAAGCATGGAGAAGTTGGAATACAATAGATATTACACCAACATAAATAAAGAATGAGTTCACAATAGTACCAAAAGTGGTGATTTTATTTTCTTATACTAACGGATCTCATGAGTTTTCTTTTCAGTTTTGTGTTGTGAAGTTTTCAAGTTTTGGGTAAAGATTTGATGGACTATGTAATAAGGAGTGGAAAGATCCTAAGCTTGGGGATGCCCAAGGCACCCCAAGGTAATATTCAAGGACAACCAAGAGCCTAAGCTTGGGGATGCCCCGGAAGGCATCCCCTCTTTCGTCTTTAATCCATTAGTAAATTTACTTGAGGCTATATTTTTATTCACCACATGATATGTGTTTTGCTTGGAGCATCTTGTATGATATGATTCTTTGCTTTTTAGTTTGCCACAATCATCCTTGATGTACACACCTTTTGAGAGGGACACACATGAATCATGAATTTATTAGAATACTCTATGTGCTTCACTTATATCTTTTGAGCTAGGCAATTTTGCTCTAGTGCTTCACTTATATCCTTTTAGAGCACGTCGGTTATTTTATTTTATAGAAATTATTGAACTCTCTTGCTTCACTTATATTATTTTGAGAGTCTCTCTAAACAACATGGTAATTTGCTTTGGTTATTAATTCAGTCCTAATATGATGGGCATCCAAGAGGGATATAATAAAAACTTCCATATAAAGTGCATTGAATACTATGAAAAGTTTGATCCTTATGATTATTTTGAGATATAAAGATGGTAATATTAGAGTCATGCTAGTGAGTAATTGTGGATTGGTAGAAATACTTGTGTTAAAGTTTGTGATTCCCGTAGCATGCACGTATGGTGAACCGTTATGTGATGAAGTCGGAGCATGATTTATTTATTGATTTTCTTCCTCATGAGTGGTGGCCGGGGACGAGCGATGGTCTTTTCCTACCAATCTACCCCCTAGGAGCATGTGTGTAGTACTTTGTTTTGATAGGTAATAGAATTTTTCAATAAGTATGTGAGTTCTTTATGACTAATGTTGAGTCCATGGATTATACGCACTCTCACCATTCCATCATTGCTAGCCTCTCTAGTACCGCGCAACTTTTGCCGACGCATTAAACCCACCATATACCTTCCTCAAAACAGCCACCATACCTACCTATTATGGCATTTCCATAGCCATTCCTAAATATATTGCCATGCAACTTCCACCGTTCCCTTTATTATGACACGTTTCATCATTGTCATATTGCTTTGCATTATCATGTAGTTGACATCATATTTGTGGCGAAGCTACCATTCATATTTTTTTATACATGTCACTCTTGAGTCATCGCACATCCCAGTACACCACCGGAGGCATTCATATAGAGTCATATATTTGTTCTAAGTATCGAGTTGTAAAGTAAATAAAAGTCATATTAATCATCATTATTAGAGCATTGTCCCATGTGAGGAAAGGATGATGGAGACTATGATTCCCCCACAAGTCGGGATGAGACTCCGGACGAAAAAAGAGAGAAAAAAGGGAGAAACCAAAAGAGGCCAAAGAGCCCAAAATAAAAAAATGAGAGAAAAGAGAGAAGGGACAATGCTACTATCCTTTTTCCACACTTGTGCTTCAAAGTAGCACCATGATCTTCATGATAGAGAGTCTCCTATTTTGTCACTTTCATATACTAGTGGTAAATTTTCATTATAGAACTTGGCTTGTATATTCCAATGATTGGCTTCCTCAAATTGCCCCAGGTCTTCGTGAGCAAGCGAGTTGGATGCACACCCAATTAGTTTCATTTTGAGCTTTCATACACTTATAGCTCTAGTGCATCCATTGCATGGCAATCCCTACTCACTCACATTGATATCTATTGATGGGCATCTCCATAGCCCATTGATACGCCTAGTTGATGTGAGACTATCTCCTTCTTTTTATCTTCTCCACAACCACCATATGCTATTCCACCTATAGTGCTATATCCATGGCTCACGCTCATGTATTGCGTGAAAGTTGAAAAAGTTTGAGAACATCAAAAGTATGAAACAATTGCTTGGCTTGTCATCGGGGTTGTGCATGATTTAATACTTTGTGTGATGAAGATGGAGCATAGCCAGACTATATGATTTTGTAGGGATAACTTTCTTTGGCCATGTTATTTTGAGAAGACATGATTGCTTTATTAGTATGCTTGAAGTATTATTATTTTTATGTCAATATTATACTTTTGTTTTGAATCTTATGGATCTGAATATTCATGCCACAATAAAAAATTACATGGATAAATATGTTAGGTAGAATTCCACATAAAATATGTTTTTATCATTACCTACTCGAGGACGAGCAGGAATTAAGCTTGGGGATGCTTGATATGTCTCCAACGTATCTACAATTTTTGATTGTTCCATGCTATTATATTATCTGTTTTGGATGTTTTATATGCATTATTATGTTTGGGACTAACTTATTAACCCAAAGCCCAGTGCCAGTTTCTGTTTTTCCTTGTTTTTGAGGTCGTAGAAAAGGAATATCAAATGGAGTCCAAACAGAATAAAATTTTACGATGATTTTCTTGGGCCAGAAGACACCTACAAGACTTGGAGAGGAAGTCAGAAGACCCACGAGGCGACGACAAGCCATAGGGGCGCGCCCTAGGGGGGCACCCCTGGCTTGTGGGCCCCTCGGGAGTCCACCGACCTCCCTCTCAGCTCTATAAATCCTCAGATATTCGATTATCAACAGAAGCATCCACGAAAATAATTTTCCACCGCAACAACCTTCTATTCTCGTGAGATCCTATCTTGGGGCCTTTTCCGGCAATCTGCCAGAGGGGGATTCGATCACGGAGGGCATCTACATCAACCCTATTGCCCTTCTGATGAAGCGTGAGTAGTTTACCTCAGACCTACGGGTCCATAGCTAGTAGCTAGATGGCTTCTTTTCTCTCTATGTTCTTCAATACCATGTTGTCCTCAATGTTCTTGGAGTTCTATCTGATGTAAGCTCGTTTTGCAGTGTATTTCTCGAGATCCGATGAATTGTGGATTTATGATTAGGTTATCTATGAATATTATTTGAATCTCCTCTGAATTCTTATATGCATGATTTGATATCTTTGTATTTCTCTTTGAATTATTGGTTTGGATTGGCCAACTAGATTGGTATTTCTTGCAACGGGAGAGGTGCTTAGTTGGTTCAATCTTGCGTGATTTTACCCAGTGACAAAGTAGGGGTAGCAAGACACGTATTGTATTGTTGCCATCAAGGATAAAAAGATGGGGGTTTCATCATATTGCTTGAGTTTATCCCTCTACATCATGTCATCTTACTTAAGATGTTACTTTGTTCTTTATGAACTTAATACTCTAGATGCATGGTGGATAGCGGTCGATGTGTGGAGTAATAGTAGTAGATGCAGGTAGGAGTCGGTCTACTTGACACCGACGTGATTCCTATATGCATAATCATTGCCATGGATATCGTCATAACTTTGCGCTTTTCTATCAATTGCTCGACAATAATTTATACATCTCCAACGTATCTATAATTTTTGATTGTTCCATGCTATTATATTATCTATTTTGGATGTTTTATATGCATTATTATGCTTGGGACTAACTTATTAACCAAGAGCCCAGTGCCAGTTTCTGTTTTTCCTTGTTTTTGAGTTTCGCAGAAAAGGAATATCAAATGGAGTCCAAACAGAATAAAACTTTGAGATGATTTTTCTTGGACCAGAAGACACCCAGGGGACTTGGAGTCCAAGCTAGAAGAGCCACGAGGTGGCGACAAGGGTGGAGGGCACGCTCTAGGGGGGTGGGGGCGTCCCCTACCTTCAATGGTATGCGTCAGTGCTATACAAATGGTTTTTAACCCCTTTCCATGATGGCATTTGGAACCATCGCCAAGTGAGTGTGGGCGATAGGGGGTCCTTCCCACACGACCCAGAAACCGTCGGGGATAGGGAACCTTGATGCATACAGTTGTCCCTATATAACCATTTCCGATATCTCGAATATCCAAAACGCTTCATCCTTGCTACTCGTTTGTGCTTGCATTGCCATCATTTTGTGGTTTTACCTAAAACCAGGCAGATTCCAGGCACGGGAGCTTTCCAGGCAGATTCCAGGCACGGGAGTTTTACGATGCCTGGCACATCACAAACAGTTCATGATTATAAACTGTGTACGATAGGTACATAATCACACACATTTAGTCTTCCCGCACCGTATGTGATAGTGTCTGGCATCACACACGCATTGCAAACGGCAACTGTGTGCATGCTTGCACATGTGTCCGCTCTGTGAACCGTCTCGGATTATGGTGTATATCGCAAACGTTTGTGTTTTACCATCCGTGTGTGCCGTAATGACCTGCACAACGTAATTTCGCCCTAGTTTAATTGCCACTATTTAAAATTGTACCTAATTTAAACTTGAAAGTAGGCTATAGCTTCATTCATATCCATCAGGTTCAGACAACCAATGCATTATTCAATTCACAAGTACATATGTTTAAGAATTACATAAGCACCAAATAAAGAATGATGAACCAGGGTTCTATACTTGTACTATTACAGATGATAAAGAAAGAGGCGATAGACATTCCGGTTGCTGAACAAGGTGAAGCGGAATGGCCCTATTGTGCTCTCCTCGATGTAGAAGGCATGTAGGACTCTAGTCCAACCCCTTGTGATGGTCGTCCAACGACCATGTAGTTTGAGAGGTAATCTTGAGTAAACTGCTTCAGGATCCACTACACAAGAAAAAAGATTCAGATATTGTCATCTAACACAACTCATTACTGTTGGATTTCGGGTTTCGACAGACCCTTAAGGTTCGAACACTGGGTTGCGCGCGGAGATTACGCCTTCTACCTCTCCGTCTCGCAAAGATCTAGACTACTGAAAGAACTGCACAAGAGACACAAGGTTTATACTGGTTCGGGCCACCGTTGTGGTGTAATACCCTACTCCAGTGTGTGGTTGGTGGATTGCCTCTTGGGGCTGATGATGATGAACAATACAAGGAAGAACAGCCTCGCGAGGGTCCGTTCTTGGCTGGGGCGATGAACTGTTGGGAGGAGTTCAACCACCTTTCTCTTTCTGTCTCTCTCTCTAGCTGCCTTACTCTTACTCGCCGGCCCGAACCCCTTGCTATGTGGGTGGCTGGTCCTATTTATAGAGGCCCTGGTCCTCTTCCCAAATATTGAGCGGGAAGGGAGCCAACAATGGCGGGCTAATTTGAAGGGGGACAGCAAGTATCAGCTTGTTGGGGACCGTAGCAGAAATTCTAAATTTTCCTACGTGTCACCAAGATCTATCTATGGAGAGACCAGCAACGAGGGGAAGGAGAGTGCATCTACATACCCTTGTAGATTGCTAAGCGGAAGCGTTCAAGAGAACGGGGTTGATGGAGTCGTACTCGTCGTGATCCAAATCACCGGAGATCCTAGTGCCGAACGGACGACACCTCCGCGTTCAACACACATACAGCCCGGTGACGTCTCCCATGCCTTGATCCAGCAAGGAGAGAGGGAGAGGTTGAGGAAGTCTCCATCCAGTAGCAGCACAATGGCGTGGTGGTGATGGAGGAGCGTGGCAATCCTGCAGGGCTTCGCCAAGCACCGCAGAAGAGGAGGAAGAGAGAGGCAGGACTGCACCAATGGGGAGATCGAATCACGTTTTATGGGCAGCCCTAGGCCTCACTATATATAGGGGAGAGGGAGGAGGGTACGCCCCCTCTAGGGTTCCCACCCCTAGGGGGGCGGCAGTCCTATATGGGAAACAAGGGGCGGCCAAGAGGGGGAGAGAGGGAGGCGCCCCCTAGGGTGGGCCTTAGGCCCATCTAAGCCTAGGGTTTCCTCCTTTTTTCCTCCTAGCTGCCCCTTGGGCCTTGTGGGAGGCGCATCAACCCACTCAGGGGCTGGTCCCTCACCACTCTTGGCCCATGCAAGCCTCCGGGGTTGGTGGCCCCACTTGGTGGACCCCCGGGACCCTCCCGGTGGTCCCGGTACATTACCAATAAACCCCGAAACCTTTCCGGTGACCAAAACAGGACTTCCCATATATAAATCTTTACCTCCAGACCATTCTGGAACTCCTCGTGACGTTCGGGATCTCATCCAGGACTCCGAACAACATTCGGTAACCACATACAAAATTCCTTTATAACCCTAGCGTCATCGAACCTTAAGTGTGTAGACCCTACGGCTTCGGGACACATGCAGACATGACCGAGACGTTCTCCGGCCAATAACCAACAGCGGGATCTGGATACCCATGTTGGCTCCCACATGTTCCACGATGATCTCATCGGATGAACCACGATGTCAAGGACTTAATCAATCCCGTATACAATTCCCTTTGTCTAGCGGTACGATACTTGCCCGAGATTCGATCGTCAGTATCCCGATACCTTGTTCAATCTCGTTACCGGCAAGTCTCTTTACTCGTTCCGTAACACATCATCCCGTGATCAACTCCTTGATCACATTGTGCACATTATGATGATGTCCTACCGAGTGGGCCCAGAGACACCTCTCCGTCACACGGAGTGACAAATCCCAGTCTCGATTCGTGCCAACCCAACAGACACTTTCGGAGATACCCGTAGTGTACCTTTATAGCCACCCAGTTACGTTGTGACGTTTGGCACACCCAAAGCACTCCTACGGTATCCGGGAGTTGCACAATCTCATGGTCTAAGGAAATGATACTTGACATTAGAAAAGCTTTAGCAAACGAACTACACGATCTTGTGCTAGGCTTAGGATTGGGTCTTGTCCATCACATCATTCTCCTAATGATGTGATCCCGTTATCAACGACATCCAATGTCCATGGTCAGGAAACCGTGACCATCTATTGATCAACGAGCTAGTCAACTAGAGGCTTACTAGGGACATGGTGTTGTCTATGTATCCACACATGTATCAGAGTTTCCTATCAATACAATTATAGCATGGATAATAAACAATTATCATGAACAGGGAAATATAAATAATAACCAATTTATTATTGCCTCTAGGGCATATTTCCAACAGTCTCCCACTTGCACTAGAGTCAATAATCTAGTTCACATCGCCATGTGATTAACACTCACAGGTCACATCGCCATGTGACCAACATCCAAAGAGTTTACTAGAGTCAATAATCTAGTTCACATCACTATGTGATTAACACTCAATGAGTTCTGGGTTTGATCATGTTGCTTGTGAGAGAGGTTTTAGTCAATGGGTCCGAACCTTTCAGATCCGTGTGCGCTTTACAAATCTCTATGTCATCTCCTAGATGCAGCTACCACGCTCTATTTGGAGCTCTTCCAAATAATTGTTCTACTATACGAATCCAGTTTACTACTCAGAATAATCTGGATTAGTGTCAAAGTTTGCATCGGCGTAACCCTTTACGACGAACTCTTTTACCACCTCCATAATCGAGAAAATTCCTTAGTCCACTAGTTACTAAGGATAACTTTGACCGCTGTTCTGTGATCCATTCTTGGATCACTCTTGTACCCCTTGACTGACTCATGGCATGGCACACTTTAGGTGCGGTACACAGCATAACATACTGTAGAGCCTATGTCTTAAGCATAGGGGACGACCTTCGTCCTTTCTCTCTATTCTGCCGTGGTCGAGCTTTAAGTCTTAACTTCATACCTAATAACTCAGGCAAGAACTCCTTCTTTGACTGATCCATCTTGAACACCTTCAAGATCATGTCAAGGTATGTGCTCATTTGAAAGTACTATTAAGCGTTTTGATCTATCCTCATAGATCTTGATGCTAAATGTTCAAGTAGCTTAATCCAGGTTTTCCATTGAAAAACACTTTTCAACTAACTCTGCATGCTTTCCAGAAATTCTACGTCATTTCTGATTAACAATATGGCAACAACATATACTCATCAGAAATTCTATAGTGCTCCCACTCACTTCTTTGGAAATACAAGTTTCTCATAAACTTTGTATACACCCAAATCTTTGATCATCTCATCAAAGAATACATTCCAACTCCGAGATGCTTACTCCAGTCCTTAGAAGGATTGCTGGAGCTTTGCATACTTATTAGCATATTTCAGGATTGACAAAACCTTCCCGTTGTATCACATACAACCTTTCCTCAAGAAAATCGTCGAGGAAACAATGTTTTGACATCCTATCTGCAAGATTTCATAAATAATGCAGTAATCGCTAATATAATTCCAACAGACTCTCAGCATCGCTACGAGTGAGAAAGTCTCACCGTAGTCAACTCCTTGAACTTGTCGGGAAACACCTTAACGACAAGTCGAGCTTTCTCAATGGTGACACTTACCATCATTGTCTGTCTTCCTTTTAAAATCCATCTGTACTCAACAGCCTTACGACCATCAAGTAGTTCTTCCAAAGTCTGCACTTTGTTTTCATACATGGATCCTCTCTCGGATTTTATGGCCTCGAGCCATTTATTGGAATCCGGGCCCACCATCGCTTCTCCATAGCTCGTAGGTTCATTGTTGTCTAGCAACATGACTTCCAAGACAGGATTATGTACCACTCTGAAGTAGTACGCATCCTTGTCATCCTACGAGGTTTGGTAGTGACTTGATCTGAAGTTTCATGATCACTATCACAAGCTTCCACTTCAATTGGTGTAGGTGCCATAGGAACAACTTCCTGTGCCCTGCCACACACTAGTTGAAGAGACGGTTTAATAACCTCATCAAGTCTCCACCATCCTCCCACTCAATTCTTTCGAGAGAAACTTTTCCTCGAGAAAGGACCCGATTCTAGAAACAATCCCTTATTGCTTTCGAATCTGAGACAGGAGGTATACCCAACTATTTTGGGTGTCCTATGAAGATGCATTTATCCGCTTTGGGTTCGAGCTTATCAGCCTGAAACTTTTTCACATAAGCGTCGCAGCCCCAAACTTTTAAGAAATGACAGCTTAGGTTTCTCTAAACCATAGTTCATATGGTGTCATCTCATCGGAATTACGTGGTGCCCTATTTAAAGTGAATGTGGTTGTCTCTAATGCCTAACCCATAAACTATTGTGGTAATTCGATAAGAGACATCATGGTATGCATCATATCCAATAGGGTACAGTTATGATGTTCGAACACACCATCACACTATGGTGTTCCAGGCTGTATCAGTTGTGAAACAATTTCCACAATGTCTTAATTCTGTGCCAAACTCGTAATTCAGATATTCATCTCTATGATCATATCATAGATCTTTTATCCTCTTGTCACGACGATCTTTCAACCTCACCCTGAATTAGTTGAACCTTTCAATAATTCAGACTCGTGATTCATCAAGTAAATATACTCAACATCTACTCAAAACATCCGTGAAGTAAGAACATAACGATATCCACTACACGCCTCAGCACTCATTGGATTGTACACATCAAAATGTATTACTTCCAACAAGTTGCTTTCTAGTTCCATTTTACTGAAAACGAGGCTTTCAGTCATCTTGCCCATGTGGTATGATTTGCATGTCTCAAGTGATTCAAAATCAAGTGAGTCCAAATGGTCCATTTGCATGGAGTTTCTTCATGCATATACACCAATAGACATGGTTCGCATGTCTCAAACTTTTCAAAAACGAGTGAGCCCAAAGATCCATCAACATGGAGCTTCTTCATGCGTTTTATACCGATATGACTTACGTGGCAGTGCCACAAGTAGGTGGTACTATCATTACTATCTTATATCTTTTGGCATGGACATGTGTATCACTACGATCGAGATTCAATAAACCATTCATTTTAGGTGCAAGACCATTGAAGGTATTTATTCAAATAAATAGAGTAACCATTATTCTCCTTAAATGAATAACCGTATTGCGATAGACATAATCCAATCACGTCTATGCTCAACGCAAACACCAAATAACAATTATTTAGGTTTAACACCAATCTCGATGGTAGAGGGAGCGTGCGATGCTTGATCATATCAACATTGGAAACACTTCCAACACATATCGTCAGCTCACCTTTAGCTAGTCTCCGTTTATTCCATAGCTTTTATTTCGAGTTACTAACACTTAGCAACCGAACCGGTATCTAATACCCTGGTGCTACTAGTAAAGTACACATCAACACAATGTATATCCAATATACTTCTATCAACCTTGCTAGCCTTCTAATCTACCAAGTATCTAGGGTAATTCTGCTCCAGTGGCTGCTCCCCTTATTACAGAGGCACTTAGTCTCGGGTTTGGGTTCAACCTTGGGTCTCTTCACTAGAGCAGCAGCTGAATTGCCGTTTCATGAAGTATCCCTTCTTGCCCTTGCCCTTCTTGAAACTAGTGGTTTCACCAACCATCAACAATTGATGCTCCTTCTTGATTTCTAATTTTATGGTGTCAAACATCGCGAATATCTCAAGGATCATCATATATGTCCCTGATATATTATAGTTCATCATGAAGCTCTAGCAGCTTGGTGGTAATGACTTCGGAGAAACATCACTATCTCATCTGGAAGATCAACTCCCACTCGATTCAAATGATTGTTGTACTCAGACAATCTGAGCTTAAGCTCAACAATTAAGCTTTTCTCCCTTAGTTTGCAGGCTAAGAAAATCGTCGGAGGTCTTATACCTCTTGACGTGGGCACGAGCCTGAAATCCCAATTTCAGCCCTCGAAACATCTCACATGTTTCGCGACGTTTCAAAAACGTCTTCGGTGCCTCAACTCTAAACCGTTTAACTGAACTATCACGTAGTTATCAAATGCGTATGTCAGATGTTCGCAACATCCACAGACGACGTTCGAGGTTCAGCACACCGAGCGGTGCATTAAGGACATAAGGCTTTTATGAAGCAATGAGGACAATCCTCAGTTTACGGACCTAGTCCGCATAATTGCTACTATTAACTTTCAACTAAATTTTCTCTAGGAACATATCTAAACAGTAGAACTAAAGCGCGAGCTACAACATAATTTGCAAAGACCTTTTGACTATGTTCAGGATAATTAAGTTCATCTTATGAACTCCCACTCAGATAGACATCCCTCTAGTCATCTAAGTGATTACATGATCCAAGTCAACTAGGCCGTGTCCGATCATCACGTGAGACGGACTAGTCATCATCGGTGAACATCTTCATGTTGATCGTATCTACCATACGACCCATGCTCGACCTTTCGGTCTCTTGTGTTCTGAGGCCATGTCTGTACACATGCTAGGCTCGTCAAGTCAACCTAAGTGTTTGCATGTGTAAATCTGTGTTACACCTGTTGTATGTGAACGTAAGAATCTAACACCCGATCATCACGTGGTGCTTCGAAACAACGAACTGTCGCAACGGTGCATAGTTAGGGGGAACACTTTCTTGAAATTTTAATGAGGGATCATCTTATTTACTACCGTCGTTCTAAGAAAATAAGATGTATAAACATGATAAACATCACATGCAATCAAATAATAGTGACATGATATGGCCAATATCATATAGCTCCTTTGATCTCCATCTTGGGGCTCCATGATCATCTTGTCACCGGCATGACACCATGATCTCCATCATCATGATCTCCATCATCGTGTCTCCATGAAGTTGCTCGCCAACTATTACTTCTACTACTATGGCTACTGGTTAGCAATAAAGTAAAGTAATTACATGACGTTTAAGTTGACACGTAGGTCATAAATAAATAAAGACAACTCCTATGGCTCCTGCCGGTTGTCATACTCATCGACATGCAAGTCGTGATTCCTATTACAAGAACATGATCAATCTCATACATCACATATATCATTCATCACATCCTTTTGGCCATATCACATCACATAGCATACCCTGCAAAAACAAGTTAGACATCCTCTAATTGTTGTTTGCATGTTTTACGTGGCTGCTATGGGTTTCTAACAAGAACGTTTCTTACCTACGCAAAACCACAACGTGATATGCCAATTGCTATTTACCCTTCATAAGGACCCTTTTCATCGAATCCGTTCCTACTAAAGTGGGAGAGACAGACACCCGCCAGCCACCTTATGCAACTAGTGCATGTCAGTCGGTGGAACCGGTCTCACGTAAGCGTACGTGTAAGGTTGGTCCGGGCCGCTTCATCCCACGATGCCGTCGAAACAAGATTGGACTAGTAACGGTAAGCATATTGAACAATATCAACGCCCACAACTACTTTGTGTTCTACTCGTGCATAGAATCTATGCAATAAACCTGGTTCTGATACCACTGTTGGGGACCGTAGCAGAAATTCAAAATTTTCCTACGTGTCACCAAGATCTATCTATGGAGAGACCAGCAACGAGGGGAAGGAGAGTGCATCTACATACCCTTGTAGATCGCTAAGCGGAAGCGTTCAAGAGAACGGGGTTGATGGAGTCGTACTCGTCGTGATCCAAATCACCGGAGATCCTAGTGCCGAACGGACGGCACCTCCGCGTTCAACACACATACAGCCCGGTGACGTCTCCCATGCCTTGATCTAGCAAGGAGAGAGGGAGAGGTTGAGGAAGTCTCCATCCAGCAGTAGCACAACGGCGTGGTGGTGATGGAGGAGCGTGGCAATCCTGCAGGGCTTCGCCAAGCACCGCAGAAGAGGAGGAAGAGAGAGGCAGGACTGCACCAATGGGGAGATCGAATCACGTTTTATGGGCAGCCCTAGGCCTCACTATATATAGGGAAGAGGGAGGAGGGTGCGCCCCCTCTAGGGTTCCCACCCCTAGGGGGGGCGGCAGCCCTAGATGGGAAACAAGGGGCGGCCAAGAGGGGGAGAGAGGGAGGCGCCCCCTAGGGTGGGCCTTAGGCCCATCTAAGCCTAGGGTTTCCTCCTTTTTTCCTCCTAGCTGCCCCTTGGGCCTTGTGGGAGGCACACCAGCCCACTCAGGGGCTGGTCCCTCACCACTCTTGGCCCATGCAAGCCTCCGGGGTTGGTGGCCCCACTTGGTGGACCCCCGGGACCCTCCCGGTGGTCCCGGTACATTACCGATAAACCCCGAAACCTTTCCGGTGACCAAAACAAGACTTCCCATATATAAATCTTTACCTCCGGACCATTCCGGAACTCCTCGTGACGTCCTGGATCTCATCCGGGACTCCTAACAACATTCAGTAACCACATACAAAATTCCTTTATAACCCTAGCGTCATCGAACCTTAAGTGTGTAGACCCTACGGGTTCGGGAGACATGCAGACATGACCGAGACGTTCTCCGATCAATAACCAACAGCGGGATCTGGATACCCATGTTGGCTCCCACATGTTCCACGATGATCTCATCGGATGAACCATGATGTCAAGGACTTAATCAATCCCGTATACAATTCCCTTTGTCTAGCGGTACGATACTTGCCCGAGATTCGATCGTCAGTATCCCGATACCTTGTTCAATCTCATTACCGGCAAGTCTCTTTACTCGTTCCGTAACACATCATCCCGTGATCAACTCCTTGATCACATTGTGCACATTATGATGATGTCCTACCGAGTGGGCCCAGAGACACCTCTCCGTCACACGGAGTGACAAATCCCAGTCTCGATTCGTGCCAACCCAACAGACACTTTCGGAGATACCCGTAGTGTACCTTTATAGCCACCCAGTTACGTTGTGACGTTTGGCACACCCAAAGCACTCCTACGGTATCCGGGAGTTGCACAATCTCATGGTCTAAGGAAATGATACTTGACATTAGAAAAGCTTTAGCAAACGAACTACACGATCTTGTGCTAGGCTTAGGATTGGGTCTTGTCCATCACATCATTCTCCTAATGATGTGATCCCGTTATCAACGACATCCAATGTCCATGGTCAGGAAACCGTGACCATCTATTGATCAACGAGCTAGTCAACTAGAGGCTTACTAGGGACATGGTGTTGTCTATGTATCCACACATGTATCAGAGTTTCCTATCAATACAATTATAGCATGGATAATAAACAATTATCATGAACAGGGAAATATAAATAATAACCAATTTATTATTGCCTCTAGGGCATATTTCCAACACAGCTATCCTGACAAAAGCAGTCTTCGCCTGCGCAAAGCTCTAGTGATGACGCCGTCTTGGGCTCCACGGTGACCTCCATCTCGTAGTCCCCCTGGTCTTGGTCTCGTTGCACCGAAATGGCAACCTTTGCCTGATGCCTCGGTACTCCGCGGCTGCGCTTGCCCCCTTTGCACCAAAGAGGAAAGGAGGACGCTGCGCGGGCTGGCACCCGCCTGGCGCCCTGAGTCGTCATGGCTTGCGTCACGGGCACCTCGCGAGGTGCCCTGCCTTGATCTCTCCGCCTCCTCGCGAGCCAGCCTGACGAGGCCGTGCCTGAGGAAGCTCCGTGTCGTCCGCCCCGTGAGGCTTGGGCCCTCGCGAGGGTCTTGAGTCTTGTGTTGATGAAGATGGGCCATGCTGGGCCCCCTTTGAGCCACGCCGCAGGCAGGCAAGTCTGGGGACCCCCGTTTCCAGAACGCCGACAGTAGCCCCCAGGCCCAAGGCGCGCCCGGACTTGGCCGTGCCGAGAGGCGAAAGGGCAAGGGCGAAGCGCCGCGGGCCCTAACAGCCCGCGGCCTTGGGCGCTGCGTGGCGGTTGATTGGACGTGGGCGTCTCCACTTCCCCATGACGCCTCGGTGATCATGCGAGTTGGACAAGTCCTGCACGTGCCCTTCCAGTCCATTCCTCCTTGCTTCTCCTTCTTCCCGATCCTTGCTCCGTCTTCGTCGCAGGTTGATCCTTGCGCTCTTCTCTTGGGCCGCTTCCGCGTGGACTTTGAGGCCCTCCGGAGGAAAAGGGAGGCCCTGGGTGATGACTTCCCTTGTCGCGTGCTGAAGTGTAGGAAGTACTTCACCACTGACGAGTAAGTCTTCTCCCTCTCTGGCTCCTGATCCTCTTGTTGCTTTCACTGATCCTTGCTCCGCAGGCCCCTTCCGGCCGAGCTCGCTGAAGTAGCAGAGGTGCCGCCTCCTTTGGCTTCGCCCCCTCTACCGTCCTCAAGTGCTCTGATTAGCTCTACCCTTGTGGTGAGGGCGACTGAAGGGGTGGACCATCCCGAGGTGCACTGCGGCCCTTCATTCCCCCCGATTTTCCTTCGCGGGCCCTCTCGGGGAATAGCCAGTCTGCCGTGGGCTTCTCGTCTGGTCGTGGACTACGACTGGTTGAAGCGCCCCCTGTGCCCTTCGTCTGGAGACGGGCTGGCTCCAGGCTGGGCTTCTGGTGCGGCGCGCCCGACCGTTGCGAGGGCGCCAGTCCCCAGCCCCCAGCCCGGAGGAGGAATGATGATTCGTGGCCCCCGACGCTTGCTTGGGGCGGATGCTGGTGTGGAAGACGTGCTTGAGCGCGCCCGGGAGCGCCGCGCTCGCCGCCAAGGGTTCCTTCGAAGGGCGACCGACGCGGTGAACCTGCTTGGGGAGGAGCTTGCTGACGAAGACACGCGCCTGGAGGCCGAGGGCCTGCGCCTGGCTGCAGGGAGGCGCGAGCTGGAGGACGCCATCGCCCTCGCGCGTCGTCAGCATGATCTTGACGATGAAGAGGCGAAGGCGTCGCTGGAGGCCTCTCGAGTGGCCCGATCCCAGGCCGCCGAGTAGGCCTGGGGAGCTGACCGACGGCGAGAGGCGGCGGAGGAGCGGGCTCGTGAGCTCCTGGCCCGGTGCCACTCACTGGAGGAGCAAGTGGAGCTGCGCGAGTTGGCCCTTGCGTCGATGCAGGTGGCCTCTGGCGACCCAGCTGAGCTCCAGAAGCGTGAATAAGCATTGACGCTGGAAGCCGTCGAACGCACCCACGATTACGAGCGGCTGGAGACAAGGGAGCGCTTGGTGACGCAGGCGGAGGACGATGTCGCCGCACGGGAAGCTCGTGTCCTGGAGGAGGTCGGACGTCGGGTGGCGATGGCGCGCCAAGACCTCGAGCACGAGTTCGAGGGGAGGCTGGAGTTGATCCGGGTCGAAGCTGAAGGGAGGACCACAGCCTTGAGGGCCAAGCGGGAGGAGGCGACAAGGCTGGCCGACGCCTCCTGGGCCGCCCTTGAGGTAGCGCAAGGGGAGTTAGCCACCTCCCAGGCCGAGATGCTCCGTCTTCGCCAGCGGGTGGAGGAGGCTGAGGGTGTCGCGCGCCAGAACGCGGATGAGATATGTCAGCGGCCGGTCCTGGAGCACATGCACGGCCCCATGCTCGCCACGCTCCGAGAGAGGGCTAGCGCAGCCTTGGGCAACATCTGTGAGGCGGCTGTTGGCGAGCCGCACACAGCCAACTATGCTGGCGACCTTCAGTTCTTCACCGCCGTGGTGACGCAGCTGGAGGCGCGGTCGGCCAGGGCCGATAGGTTGGTGGAAGAGAGGAGCCGCGCCCTGCTCGGGCGCGCCTTTTCCCGTGTCTTCAGTCATCTCCTGAACATGGATTCCCACTTCGATTTTGACGCCGTCATCGCCCCAGTTCCCCAGGCTGTCCGAGGTGACCTGGCGCACTGGGTGGAAGACAATGTGGACGCCCTTGTCAGGGCCTTCGCTTCGGATGATGACGACGTGATCGTGGCTGCTGACGAGGGCGGCGCGGTGAACGACCCTGACGCCGCTGGTGGCGATGCAGACAACGATGGTGAGTTCGGCGATGCCAGCAACGGCTCGGGAGGTGCTTCCAAGGACGCATTGGGGGATTGGTCCGACTGAGTGTGTATCACCCCTGTCCTTTTTACCCTGCATGAATAGAACTCAGGTTTTTTACCTGATGGCTGTGAGAGCATTTTGGGAGGGGAAGCCCCTCATGTAAAACCTGTGTTCGTCGTATTAGTAGTTGTCATATTGCACGAGCGCCCGCACCTGGTGGTTGGCTGGTTTACCTTTGTTTCGCGCAAGCCCCGAAGCAGCCTGTGGGAGGGCGTGATGTCTGGGGTGTTCTTTAGTTGAATCCGTAGGATATGAGAGTGTTGCCGGCGGGGAGCTTCACAGGCGTTGGCCTTTTCACAGGCTCCGGGCCTTTTCCCAAATGCGACGGCTTCACAGGCATTCGCCTTGCTTCACAGGCTCTGGGCCTTTTCCAAAACGCAATAGCTTCACAGGCACTCGCCTTGCTTCACATGCTCTGGGCCTTTTCCAAAACGCAATAGCTTCACAGGCACTCGCCTTGCTTCACAGGCTCTGGGCCTTTTCCAAAACGTGATAGCTTCACAGGCTCTGGGCCTTTTCCAAAACGCGATAGCTTCACAGGCACTCGCCTTGCTTCACAGGCTCTGGGCCTTTTCCCAACAGGACAATCTCCGCAGGCACCCGAAAATCCTCCCGAGAGGGAGCAACAGCGGCAGTTTGGGTTGCGCACGAGCCAGGCCTGACCCGACTCGCAAGGGGCTCGTGAGGGGAGGCAGCTGTGACGAAGTGGTAACCAGAACGCGAGAAACGGCTCGAACGAGAATAAGCACCCCTTCCCCGAACACACGCAAATCTCAAATTCGAATCCAACTTAAATCCAGCGGGGGAAAAGCTACAGCCAAAGGGAAAGGCAATGAAAGCAGACAAAAGGCCACGTCCGGCACCTAATCTAGTCTTGGACGTCTTCTCACCAGCGCGGAGCTAAGTGCTGTCCACTGGGCGTGGGAGGGAGTCCCAGGGCCTGAGGCCGGCACCCCTGAGACTCCGGGGCGTGTACAGCCCCACTCATTATTACGTGAGAGTGTCACGGGGCGGCGAGCTTCACAGGCACCGGGCCTTCTTCATAGGTACTAGCCTTGCTTCATATCGCCAGATGAGGGCCCCGCCTTGCGCCACACTCTAGTGCCATCAGCAACGACCGGAACCCAGGACGCCGCCCGATGGGGTAGAGCGGTCGCCAGCGGTTCCCCCGACGACCACGGGTCCTCCGCCAGGGGCAGGCCCCGAGGCACCTCCCCAGCAGAGGGCCTACCTCCTGAGAACACCTTGCTCCGAACGCCGCGGTGGTGATGTCGGATCTCGGCCCCTCTCCTGCAGCCCCCTGCGCCCTCCTCCCGAGGGGTAGGAGACTGTGGGAGCGGGGCAGCTGCTTGCCGCGGCGACCTGGACCTCCTGTGATCCATGGTTAGCGTATACTTGCTCCTGAAGAATTAGCGGTGCCCGATAATCGTTGCCTCCAGCGTGGCTAGCGGGACCGTTCCGGGGCTCCTGGAAAGGCTCAGCTTCTAGTGCCTCGTCCCCCCAGCTTGGGTCGAGGAGCGAGCCTTGTCCGTTCTCGTGAGGGTGTCCTTGGTCCATCATCAGGGGCACGTATTCTCCGGCGCCGTCATCCTGAATGCCACGCCGTGATGCCCTGCATGCCACGCGGTCCCTCCTGTCACGCCCACTGCGGGGTGGCAGCGCGGCCGCCCGCTGGGGCTGCGGGTCGTGTTGAGTCCTTCTTCTTCGTGGGCCGGGGGCGGGGGCAGCGCCGCCGCCGGTCCGGTAGTGACAACTTCTCTGGCGTCGGAGTAGCCTTGGAGCCCACGGGCGCGCGTGGAGCCCCCGCGCGGGTCGCCCTGGGCTTGAGATGGGAGCTGGGTGGAGAAGGGGTGAGCCCCCGAGGCGGCCAAGCCCAGGAGCTCCGCCACTCGCTCCAGCAGCACGTCGTGGCCGCCCTCCAGCAGTCTGCACCGCAGCAGCTCCCGGGCCACCGTGAGCGCGGCCCTCGAGTTCGCCTGCTCCTGGCGGGTGTACGGTGTTGTGGTCGCTGCGTGATTGGAGGCCCTTGCTGCCGACCGTGCCTGCCGCGGTGTAAGAGTTGTCGAAGTCTGTCCGCGTCGCCCGCGGCCCGCAGCACACTACGGACCGCGAGCTGCCTGGGGCGCGGGGTCGCCCAAGGCGAGCGGTTCTGCGCGGGCGGGCCACGCAGCCCATGGGTCGGGGTTGCCCTCCTAGTCGCGGGGCATGGTGATGACGACGCGACAGGGCATGGAGCGGTGGAAGACGAATTCCAGCGCACCCCTACCTGGCGTGCCAAATGTCGGATTTCGGGTTCCGGCAGACCCTTAAGGTTCGAGCACTTGGGTCCGCGCGGAGATTACGCCTTCTACCTCCCCGTCTCGCAAAGATCTAGACTACTGAAAGAACTGCACAAGAGACAGAAGGTTTATACTAGTTCGGGCCACCGTTGTGGTGTAATACCCTACTCCAATGTGTGGTTGGTGGATTGCCTCTTGGGGCTGATGATGATGAACAATACAAGGAAGAACAGCCTCGCTAGGGTCCGTTCTTGGCTGGGGCGATGAACTGTTGGGAGGAGTTCAGCCACCTTTCTCTTTCTCTCTCTCTCTCTAGCTGCCTTACTCTTACTCGCCGGCCCGAACCCCTTGCTATGTGGGTGGCTGGTCCTATTTATAGAGGCCCTGGTCCTCTTCCCAAATATTGAGCGGGAAGGGAGCCAACAATGGCGGGCTAATTTGAAGGGGGACAGCAAGTATCAGCTATCCTGACAAAAGCAGTCTTCGCCTGCGCAAAGCTCTGGTGATGACGCCGTCTTGGGCTCCATGGTGACCTCCGTATCGTAGTCCCCCTGGTCTTGGTCTCGTTGCACCGAAATGGCAACCTTTGCCTGATGCCTCGGTACTCTGCGGCTGCGCTTGCCCCCTTTGCACCAAAGAGGAAAGGAGGACGCTGCGCGGGCTGGCACCCGCCTGGCGCCTTGAGTCGTCATGGCTTGCGTCACGGGCATCTCGCGAGGTGCCCCGCCTTGATCTCTCCGCCTCCTCGCGAGCCAGCCTGACGAGGCTGTGCCTGAGGAAGCTCTGTGTCGTCCGCCCCGTGAGGCTTGGCCCCTCGCGAGGGTCTTGAGTCTTGTGTTGATGAAGATGGGCCATGCTGGGGCCCCTTTGGGCCACGCCGCAGGCCGCAGGCAGGCAAGTCTGGGGACCCCCGTTCCCAGAACGCCGACAATTACGGGCAGTCAAAAGAAGGCTACAGGGTTCTTACTTACCATCCTGCAGTTCACTGTTGTCTTGCATAAAGTGTAAACAAATAGTTTGATTGACATCTTTTGTCCCATTTTAATAACAATATTTATCAGTTTCATCACTTGATGCTGGTTCATGAATATCTCATTGCCCATACGCAGAAAGGGTCGAAGTGTGGATCTTTGACAATGATATATGTACCTAAAAGCACCAAGTTAATATTAGAAGCTAAACAACTATTGAAAAATGATGTAGTACAACACTCCCTCCATCCCATTTTATAAGATTTTATTACACGTATATCTAGACATCACCAGAACATAAAGGTAACACTCTTCCTTGTTGCTATGTAGCCCGGGATTGCATATTTAGTCATTCAGTACAATGCATGTTGCTATGTAGCCTCAGATATATTAAATATGGCCCTAGTTAACCTACTGATAAATGGGTTACAGATATATTCAGTGAAATGTTCGATTCGATGATTAATCCCTTATCAGCCCTAGGCTATATGGTACCAGCTACCGACATCCTGAATAGTGAGTACATATAAGCAATGCGATGAAACTAACCTCGCTAGAAAACAACACTGTTCTCAATATTGTCCTGCATGAGTACATATAAAGGCATGTTAAGCACAACAGGCTAAACATCAACCAAATATATACATGGTAGACAACATAATCTACAAATGATAGCTTCAGTGTGCAGGCTTAAGCACGCTAGTTAAGCAAAACAAGAAGTGGAAATGTGTGTTAACTGCATCAGGCATAACTTTTAAAAACAAGCAAATAGTCATTCAAACTGGTATTGTGCAGGTCTACAGTACACTAGTTATTGTTCAAAAATGAAAAGGCATGTTAACTGCAATATCTTTAACAACAACCAAATATCGTAATTCATAGTGGTATTGTTGAAACTGTTATTGATGAAATTGAACTGCACGGCAAATAGTTGCACATATAGAGCATCACATTGTGAAGAACTGAAATAAACAAGTCATAAGGACATCTCTAGGTGATCTTTAAAAAGTTAAAGGGCTAAAACCCTTAGTGGATATATATATACTGCAACAATTTTTGGCCTTTTGTAGTCGATCCCCTAAACTTAAGGTAGTGCTTGGAATGGTTGTATTTCAATACGGAGGTGTATAACTTACACCTATAAGTTACTAGCCGCTGTGCAATTTCCAGCCGGAATTGAAACGACGGGCACAAGTGTGTAGTTTTTACAAGTGTATTCAAAAGAGAAACTATGATCCAAACATGGCCTAAGGTTGTAAACATCAATTTGATCAAGTTCAAAGCAGGTTCAGCCGAAAGTAGCATGCATTCAAACATAAAGATAGATATTTTTGCATAACCGAACATAAAACATAAATTTAAACTAAGCTAAACTACTTTCGGTCAAAGCAGAGGTCGGGCCAATCCTTCCTCGTCATGTACGGTGTGTCGTGAGCCGGGTCCGTGCCAGTACCGTCGTCGGGGTCGTTGGGGAAGGCATTCCTCCACTCGTCGATGTCGATCTCCTCGTCCTCGGGGCCCACCTCGACGCCCTCCATGCCGCCGTCACCGCCACCTTTGACCTCGTCATCGGACGAGAGCACGATAACCTCGCCGCCCTTCGTGTCGCCGTCCTCGCTGCCTTCGACCTCGTCATCGGAGGAGAGCGCGATAACCTCGCCGCCCTCCGCGCCGGCAAAGATCGCCCGCTCCGCCTCCACGAGCTCCGGGTGCTGCCGGCGGAGCTCTTGCATGTAGGCCTCGTCGGTGGCCTCGGCATCGAGGCGCTCCCACGCCTCGCAGTCCTCCCGTGCCATAGCCGAGCTCACCACCCCTGGCTCCGGCAGAACAAGGTCGACCAGACGTGTGCCGAAGGGGAAATTAAGCCTAGCCGCCGTGTCGTGGTAGTGGACCTACCAGCGGTCATACTCCATGGTCGCGAGCTCAGCTGTGTGGAAGCTATCGAGCCACCGGAGGGTGTGGGTCTCCCGATCTGTAATCTCGGCGACCCACGTCCCCTACCACCGCTGCCGGACCCCGAGGTAGGACCTCGTCGGCTGCCGGGTCTAAGGGAGAACGAGGAAGTCCTTGAACCGGCATAGGGGCGCAGCGGCGGGCGAATCGGGGGACCGGCGATGGCAGATCAAGCCTGCAGAGGATGACAGGGACACCTCGGCGGCCACCTCACCAGCGTCGGGCGAAAAGGCCGCGATAAACCTCTTTTTGGCCATTGGCTTCTCGAGCTCCCCGACACACAGACAGAGGTTGAGGATGGAGGCGCTAGCGATGGCGGCGACCTACAAATGGTTTCGAGGGTTGTGTGTGCCTGTGTGAGCGGAGGTTTTGGGGTGTGTGTGGAGGGGGGCAGGGGGTGTGAGTGCATCTAGTGCCCCTTAGTGATTTTGGTGTATTGAAGACTTATAGGTTAACGGACTAATGTGTTTGTGAGTGTACATAGGTACATAAGTCTATGAGGAGTTTGATATTTACAGAGAAAGTCGACCCCTAAAAATGAATGTCTTCAACTGAAGACTTTGACTTTCTGAAGACTTTGAAAGTGAAGAAATTGGTGTGATCCTGAAGACTTGATATACATGCGAGGAATATGAAGCCTGAAGACTTCATTTTCATAGTTTCATTTTTTCTCTTTCTTGAGTCATAGGAAACACCCTACTGTTAAAGGGGATCGAGGTAAAACTAAGGAAAAGTTTCCAAGTGACGCTCATCTCAAAATCCTACACCTACCAATCCCTTCGAGTGAAGCCATTGGAAATCTCATACAGTTCACTCAATTTCTTCAGTGACAGAGATGAAGTTCTTCTGGTCTCTGAGAAAATTGTTCTGACTGAGGAGTTAGGAATTCGCCAGTGCCGATTGCCTACAAGTGACGAACATGATAGCCCTGAGGATTTTGAGAGCCCAAATTTCTGACCGTTGCTGTGCTATGTGACAGCTGTCCCAAAATATCTTACCCACCTAACGGTCATATCATTGAAGGGCATTTATGTCTTATCATGTCGGGCTGCCCCCTAGGCTATAAATAGCCGCCCCCTACAACCACTAGCTGGCTGGCTACTCCACGAGAAACTGACACTTGTCATTGAGAGCATCCCATCCTTTGAGGACTTTGAGCGAAAATCATCAAGTGAGGAAAAACCCAAAACCCCAAACCAAACATCTACAAACCAAAGTGATTGAACATCACTGAAGAGATTGTTCCTGTGTGGAAGCGATGCTTGTTACCTTTGAAGACTGTGCATCTTCCAGACGGTTAGGCGTCATGGTCTAGAGCATCCAAGAGGAAATTGTGGATCGTCGAGTGACCGAGTTTGTGAAGGTTTGGAAGTCACCTGAAGACTTGCCATGAGTGATTGGGCGAGGTCTGTGTGACCTTAGTTCAAGGAGAATACGGTGAGGACTGTATGTCCTCAGGTTTAAATACCTAGCCGCTCCAACCAGACGTACGACTGTCACAACAGTTGGAACTGGTCTACCAAATCATTGTCTTCACCGAGCTAACTGGTTCTATTTTCTGAACCCTTTCATTTCCTCATTACGGTGTTGTTGTACTTGATTGTTACTAATTGAAGACTTTGACTAAAGACTTTTCTCAGTTCAATTTCTTCAGTCAGTTTGTATTCAGCCTGCTTATCCTCTGTTTACGCTTTCTGTACTCTGTGTTTGTTTTCACTTCATCATGATGAATGTGCTTCTGTTCTGTTATGCTTGCATTTGAGTACTTATTCTGCTGCTAGTCGTTCGTCACTTAGGAATTTCCTCGCTGTGAAATTCCTTAGTGAAGAATTTGTAAAAATTTCCTATTCACCCCCCTCTAGTCGACTTAACGCACTTTCAGGGGCAAGGTGGTGTTTGAGGAAATAATGCGGCAACTAAAAATTTTACTAGGCGGGAGTAGCAAGGCGGGGCTACTGAAAATTTGGATCAAGGACGAGAAGATATTTTTGAGATTGCGAGGGATGCAGAGGCATGAGTAAAATGTCGGGGCTACTAAAAATTTGATTCAAGGGACTGAAGCAGAGCAGGAGTAATAGACATCGCACACGGTCCACACATACTAATCGTGTGCTATCAAACATTAAAACCTTCCAAGCGGTAGATATTTTTGAGATTACGAGGCAGTAATATTTTCAAGATTGCGAGGGATGCAGAGGCGGGAGTATTTGGGGAGTGAGCTAGTGTGGTTGACACGCCGGTTGTGGACTCTAGCCGACACACCTTCTCGCGTAAGCCATAGGCATACTATACACCGACAGTGCTCCAAGATATTTTGTACTATATCTCACATGGTTGGTGGTAATAAACTGTGTGGGATCTACTTGATTTGAATTACATAATGGGGTCACAGCGGCAATGGACGCTGTTTGAATTGCTAGACCTTTTATCTATAGTGAACATGCAACTATATGTGTGTCATAAAATAATTGGAATTATTCACGGTTCGTTTGGACATTTTATACATTAAACATGTTTTCTAGCCATTTCACATGCACATGCTCCGGTGCATATAAATTGGTTGAAAAATTAAATCCGTGTCCTTGAGTGCATGCTTAGGTCCCACGCAAGAAATGAGAATGAATTTCAAACAGCAAGGCACTGTTGATTGCCGGCAAAATGTTGCGATACCTAGTTTTTAAATTCTAGTAAATCCAAAACTCGTCTGAAATTCATGAAACTTGGCATGGTATCATGGAGCGGCATCAACATGTCGTGGTAAAAAAATTGTCCCATTTGGGGACATGTTTGGGTATAAGCTTCTCACAACAAGCGTGATGGTTGCGGTATGGAATGTGCCACATTTGGGGAAAAACGATATCCGTTGCCTCTTATTGCTTTCAAAAAAAAATTCCAGTGCCAACATAGAACAACAGGAGTGTTGTGTTAAGTTTTCGAATTTTTCGGGGTTCGTTTGGACATGTTTATACATTAACTGGGTTTTCTAGGCATTTTATGTGCATAATTCAAATTTGAAATACATGCACATGCTCCAGTGCATACAAATTGGTTGAAAAATCAAATCTGTGTCCTTGGGTGCATGCTTAGGTCCCATGCAAGAAATGGGAATGAATTTCAAACACCAGGGCACTGTTGATTGCCGGCAAAACATTGAGATACCTAATTTTTAAATTCTAGTAAATCCAAAACTCGTTTGAAATTCATGAAACTTAGCATGCTATCATGGAGTGGCATCAACATGGCATGGTAAAAAATTTGTCCCATTTGGGGCAGGTTTGGGTATAAGCTTCTCAAACCAGAGCTTCTCACAACAAGCGTGATGGTTTCGGCAGGGAACATGCCACCTTTGGGGACGGGACGATATCCGCTGCCTCTTATTGCTTTCAAAAAAATTCTAGTGTCAACATAGAACAACAGGAGTGTTGTGTTTAATCTTGGAATATTTCGGGGTTCGTTTGGCCTTTTTATACATTAACTGGGTTTTTCTAGGCATTTTATGTGCATAATTCAAATGTGAACTACAAGCACATGCTCCAGTGCACCAAAGTTGGTTGAAAAATCACATGTGTGTCCTTGGGTGAATTTCTAGGTACCATGCAAGAGATGGGAATGAAATTCAAACTCCAGGGCACTGTTGATTGCCGGAAAAACGTTGAGATGCCTGGTTTTTAAATTCTAGTAAATCCAAAACTCGTCTGAAATTCATGAAACTTGGCATGCTATCATGGAGCGGCATCAACATGTCGTGGTAAAAATTTTGTCCCATTTGGGGCAGGTTTGGGTATAAGCTTCTCACAACCAGAGTTTCTCACAACAAGCGTGATGGTTTCGGTAGGGAACATGCCACCTTTGGGGACAAAACGATATCCGTTGCCTCTTATTGCTTTCAAGAAATTTCTAGTGCCAACATAGAACAACAGGAGTGTTGTGTTTAATCTTGGAATTTTTCTGGGTTCGTTTCGCCTTTTTTATATGTTAACTGGGTTCTCTAGGAATTTTATGTGCATAATTCAAATTTGTACTACAAGAACATGCTCCAGCGCACCAAAGTTGGTTGAAAAATCACATGCGTGTCCTTGGGTGAATTTATAGGTCCCATGCAAGAGATGGGAATGAAATTCAAACACTAGGGCACTATTGATTGCTGGCAAAACGTTGAGATGCCTGGTTTTTCAATTCTAGCAAATCCAAAACTTGTGTGAAATTCATGGAACTTGGCATGCTATCATGGAGCGGCATCAACATGCCATGGTAAAAAATTTGTCCCTTTGGGGCAGGTTTGGGTATAAGCTTCTCATAAACCAGAGCTTCTCACAACAAGCGTGATGGTTTCGATAGGGAACATGCCACCTTTGGGGACGGAACGATATCCATTGCCTCTTATTGCTTTCAAAAAATTTCTAGTGCAAACATACAACAACAGGAGTGTTGTGTTTAATCTTGGAATTTTTTGGGGTTCGGTTGGCCCTTTTTATACGTTAACTGGGTTTTCTAAGCATTTTATGTGCATAATTCAAATTTAAACTACAAGCACATGCTCAAGTGCACCAAAGTTGGTTGAAAAATCACATGTGTGTCCTTGGGTGAATTTCTAGGTCCCATGCAAGAGATTGGAATGAAATTCAAACACCAGGCCACTGTTGATTGCCGGCAAAACTTTGAGATGCCTAGTTTTTAAATTCTAGTAAATCAAAAAGTCGTCTGAAATTCATGAAACTTGGCATGCTATCATGGAGCGTAATCAACATGTTGTGGTAAAAAAATTCCCATTTGGGGCAGGTTTGGGTATAAGCTTCTCACAAACCAGAGTTTCTCACAACAAGCGTGATGGTTTCGGTAGGGAACGTGTCACCTTTGGGGACGAAACGATATCCCTTGCCTCTTATTACTTTCAAATAATTTCTACTGCCAACATAGAACAACAGGAGTCACTACAAAAAGAAGACACATCCATGACATTTTGGGCCGAATGAAAAAAATTCTATCATGCTTATGACACTTCTATGTCGATAATTGTGACAAAACCCGGTATCATCATAGATGTGGTGGCTCCTACTTCTATCACAAAAAATCATGACAGAAAATGGTCTTTTCATCCTGGGCGGGCCGGAGACGCAGTTGCATGACATTCTTTGGGCCGTGCATGACGGGAAAAAAACCGTGGTAGAAGCAAGGGTGAGGATAATATCGGGGAGTTCTTGGTTACGGTGGGTGGTCGGGGGCCGAGCGATGCACGTTTCCCTCGTACACGTACGCGCGTGTGTGTGAGGCGTTGCGCTCTAACTGAACCCGAGTGAGGCATTGGGCTCTAACTGAACCCGAGTGATTGCGCTATCTACGTCACTGAACCCAAGCGATCGATCCCCTACTGTTAACTGAACCCGAGTGATTCCTTCGCTACTGTTGCTAACTGAAGCCGATCGATGCTGCCTCTGGATGAACAGTGAGTGTTGGGGGGTTTGGATTAACAGTTCCCGATGGGGGAGTTGGATGAATAGGACCCCGTGGTAGTAGAGTTCGTTGCCGCTGGATGAACAAGACCCCAATCGAGCCGGTTGGGGGTGGATGAACAGGACCCCGGGCTAGATGAACATGACCCCGTGGAGGGCTGGTTGAACAATAGCCGGTGGAGGGCTAGATAAACAATAGCCCATGGAGGGGTGGTTGAACAGGACCCCATGGAGAGGGCTGGTTGAATAGTAGCCGGTGGAGGAGCGGTGGAGGCTGGATGAACAGGAGCCCGTAGATGAACATTCGCAGGTGGAGGCTGGAGGAGGTCGACGGTGGATGAATAGTACCCCGTGGAGGCTGGAGGAGGTCGATGGTGGAGATGAACAATATTCTCTGGAGTCCCATTTTGCAGTACGCCACACCCCTCCTGATGAACAGGACCCCCGTTTCGACCGTAGTGCTCGAACACAAGCCCGTTTCCTCCGTTTTGCGGTACGCCACACCCCTATCGATCAACAGGACCCCGTTTCGACTGTAGGAGGTCCAAGAGAAGTCCGTTTACTCTGTTTTGCGGTACGCCAGACCCCTCCCGATGAACAGGATGCCGTTTCGACCGTGGCCGTCGAACACAAGGCCGTTTCCTCCGTTCTGCGGTACGCCAGGCCTCATTTCCATCGGTTGTTCCGTCCAAGCCGGTTGGCTCCCGATGAACACGACGCATTTAGTTGCCTCCCCATGAACATGACGATGCAGTTTCTTCCTTTCGACCCAGCCATGTACACGATACCTAGCCAGACGTATGTGTGGGTAGGCGTTCGAGACCCCGCCCGTATGTACGCACGTGGCCATATTTTTTGGCGTGTGGCTGTATGTACACGTGCATGGTTTTGACGAGACAGCCTGAACTGCTACGTGGGGGCCTGTACTATGACATGTGCCGCTATTTACTCGGCCACGGTTCATACTTGCAGAGAGACCAATCGACCAATATGTACATACATGTTCGTGACCAGACAGACAACGCTACGTACGCTTTGACCGGGTCGGTCCCAGCGGTCAGGGAGGATAAGGATGCACTTCCTTGCGTGTGAAGATATAGCTGCTCGGTCCTAGCTGTCAGGGGGAGGAATCGTTTTTATTTTGTGAGTAATAAGGAGGCACTTCCTTGTGTTCGAAGATGTAGCTGGTGGGTCCCAGCAGTTAGGGGGAGAAAACATTATTTTTAGGGTAAAAAGAATGCAGTTGCATGCATGCGTCCATGGGTGTGGTGCGTCCCCACTGTCAGCTTTTCACGTACAGTCATCTTCCGATGACTCTCGTTTGTTGACCACGTTGACCACACCGTGCCGAGCGCACCAAGGCCGGTGGACTATGGCGAGGCCCCAGACTGGAACGACCCGGAGATGGGGAAGACGCGGCAGTGGAGTCGCAGATGGAGACGAGTGGGAAACTTGACTGGTTTGGGTGCGCGGCAGCACTGCCGCGGTGCCGCCCACGGGAGATAGGAGCAAGAATAGAGGTTGAAGAAGGAGCACGACTGTTGGATTAACATCCAACAGTCCAACTGCTAGAATCATTTGTTGATTAAGTTGAAAAAGCCTTGCATACACGTCCGCTTAGTAGGACCACAAGCCAGCCACCAAATCTGACAGGTCCCAGCTATCAACAGGAAGAATAGTTTTTTTGCATAACAAGGAGGCACTTCCTTCCATGCGAAGATACAGCCGGTGGGTCCCAGCTGTCACGGGGAGGAACCATTTTTTTAGCTTAATAAGGAGGAACTTTCCTTGCGTGCGACCATGGACCTCGTGGGTCCCAGCCGTCAGGTTCTCCACATATAGTCCTCTTTTGATGACTCTCGTTTGTTGACCACGTCACCCCGAGCGCAGCAAGGCGGTGGCCGATGGTGAGGCCCCGGACGGGAACGACCCGGAGATGGGAACACGTGGCAGTGGAGTCGCAGATTGAGAGGAGTACAAGGGTTATAACTAGTTCTGGTGCAGTGTGGGGCTGCAGTCGGTGGAGAATAACAGGAGGTGTGGAGGGGTGGAGGGATAGCCTGGCCGGCGGTGTGGTAGCGCTTCACAGCGATGCGTGCTAAGCAGAGCCGCTTGCCGCCGGAGGCCGGACCAGGCGGTCCCGGCGATGCTGGAGGAAGAAGACGAGAGATTGAAGGTGCATGCCGGTCGTTGGATATAAATCCAATGGACGTGGATGCCATAATCATTTGTTGACCAAGTTGAGAACGCTCTGCGTAGGCTTCGACCTATTGGCGCACATGTCAGGCTGCAAAAATGTGGCATATATTTAACCCATGTTTTCTAGAATGTACAGTCCATTTGCCGGGCTGGGTGAACAAATAATTTCGCGTCAATGCGGCCCATTTAATATTTTCTAAGAAATCCCAGCCCATTTGCACTTTCTTGAAATACACGAATTAGCTGGGCTCATTCTATATATAATGTTAGGTTAGAAGGAGCAATTAATATCAAAAAATAAACCGAAGCGACACACAGATATATATATATATAGTTAACAAATTAGCGAGTTATTGCTCAAAATAAAAATGAGCGCGTTATTATTACACTGGTCCTTAAAATCTTCGCAAGCTTTTGTACGCAATCACCAGGATTTTCCTTGCCTGTGAGTCAAAAACAACCAGGATTTTCCTTGCCAACTTCTGTTGAACATTTACTTTTATAAGTTCATAACATGTTGGATGTTTTCATAATGTATATATAAGTCTCTATAAAATATACGATAATAGTAATAATATAAACATATAAAATGTGATTAGAAGTGAAAACATAAATTGGACACAACATTATTATTCTTATATATAGATAAGTAGAACAGAGATCTGCGTTTTATTAAAAAAATACGTTGGGCTATCGATCTTTAAGAAAAAGTAAAACCTATGCTGGCAGGCCCATAGGCCGGTATGGACCTAAAAAAATAAGTTGAAACCACTATCTCCGTATGTCGTGGGCTACACATGTGAAAAAAAACCTAGGCATAGCTGATACTTGTTCACCCTCTGGAAAAGAATGATACCAGCTAGATCCCCGAGCGAACTAGATTAAAGAGGGGGGCGGCGGCGCGACTGAAGAAGCACATCAGACGCGTTTTTTTCAGTGGATGGCTCTCGATGGCGTTTTTTTACTTGCTTCCGCACCATACAACTTGTATTTTTAGCCTCCCAGTCCGTGGTGGACCTGTTGGGGAATGTAGTAATTTCAAAAAATTTCCTACACACACGCAAGATCATGGTGATGCATAGCAATGAGAGGGGAGAGTGTGATCTACGTACCCTTGTAGACCGACAGCGGAAGCGTTATGACAACGCGGTTGATGTAGTCATACGTATTCACGGCCCGACCGATCAAGCACCGAAACTACGGCACCTCCGAGTTCTAGCACACGTTCAGCTTGATGACGATCCCTGGACTCCGATCCAGCAAAGTGTCAGGGAAGAGTTCCGTCAGCACGATGGCGTGGTGACTATCTTGATGTACTACTGTCGCAGGGCTTCGCTTAAGCACCGCTACAATATTATCGAGGACTATGGTGGAAGGGGGCACCGCACACGACTAAGAATACGATCACGTGGATCAACTTGTGTGTCTCTGGGGTGCCCCTGCCTCCGTATAGAAAGGTCCAAGAGGGGGAGGCCGGGCGGGCATCATAGGGCGCGCCAGGAGGAGTTGGAATAGGATTCGCCAGGTGGGAAAAGAGGGAGAGAGGAGGGGGGCGCCGGCCCCCTCTCACCTTGTCCTATTCGGACTAGGGGGGAGGGACGCACGGCCCAGCCCTGGCCGCCTCTCCTCTTCTTCCACTAAGGCCCATATAGCTCCCGGGGGGGTTCCGGTAACCTCCCGGTACTCCGGTAAAATCCCGATTTCACCCGGAACACTTCCGATATCCAAACATAGGCTTCCAATATATCAATCTTTATGTCTCGACCATTTTGAGACTCCTCGTCATGTCCGTGATCTCATCCGGGACTCTGAACAACCTTCGGTACATCAAAACGTATAAACTCATAACATAACTGTCATCGAAACCTTAAGCGTGCGGACCCTACGGGTTCGAGAACAATGTAGACATGACCGAGACACGTCTCCGGTCAATAACCAATAGCGGAACCTGGATGCTCATATTGGTTCCTACATATTCTACGAAGATCTTTTATCGGTCAGACCGCATAACAACATACGTTGTTCCCTTTGTCATCGGTATGTTACTTGCCCGAGATTCGATCGTCGGTATCCAATACCTAGTTCAATCTCGTTAGCGGCAAGTCTCTTTACTCGTTCTGTAATACATCATCTCGCAACTAACTCATTAGTTGCAATGCTTGCAAGGCTTAAGTGATGTGCATTACCGAGAGGGCCCAGAGATACCTCTCCGACGATCGAAGTGACAAATCCTAATCTCGAAATACGTCAACCCAACATGTACTTTGGAGACACCTGTAGAGTACCTTTATAATCACCCAGTTATGTTGTGACGTTTGGTAGCACGCAAAGTGTTCCTCCGACACACGGGAGTTACATAATCTCATAGTTATAGGAACATGTATAAGTCATGAAGAGAGCTATAGCAACATACTAAACGATCGGGTGCTAAGCTAATGGAATGGGTCATGTCAATCAGATCATTCACCTAATGATGTGATCCCGTTAATCAAATAACAACTCTTTGTCCATGGTTAGGAAACATAACCATCTTTGATTAACGAGCTAGTCAAGTAGAGGCATACTAGTGACACTCTGTTTGTCTATGTATTCACACATGTATTATGTTTCCGGTTAGTACAATTCTAGCATGAATAATAAACATTTATCATGAAATAAGGAAATAAATAATAACTTTATTATTGCCTCTAGGGCATATTTCCTTCAATCTCCCACTTGCACTAGAGTCAATAATCTAGATCACATCACCATGTGATTAACATTGATAGTTCACATCATCATGTGATTAACACCCATAGTTCACATCGCCATGTGACCAACACCCAAAGGGTTTACTAGATTCAGTAATCTAGTTCACATCGCTTATGTGATTAACACCCAAAGAGTACTAAGGCGTGATCATGTTTTGCTTGTGAGAGAAGTTTAGTCAACGGGTCTGCCATATTCAGATCCGTATGTATTTTGCAAATTTCTATGTCAACGATGCTCTGCATGGAGCTACTCTTAGCTAATTGCTCCCACTTTCAATATGTATCCAGATTGAGACTTAGAGTCATCTAGGTCAGTGTCAAAATTTGCATCGACGTAACCCTTTACGACAAACCCTTTTTGTCACGTCCATAATTGAGAAACATATCCTTATTCCACTAAGGATAATTTTGACCGTTGTCCAGTGATCTACTCCTAGATCACTATTGTACTCCCTTGCCAAAATCAGTGTAGGGTATACAATAGATCTGGTACACAGCATGGCATACTTCATAGAACCTATGGCTGAGATATAGGGAATGACTTTCATTCTCTCTCTATCTTCTGCCGTGGTCGGGTTTTGAGTCTTACTCAACTTCACACCTTGTAACACAGGCAAGAAGTCTTTCTTTGACTGTTCCATTTTGAACTACCTCAAAATCTTGTCAAGGTACGTACTCATTGAAAAAACTTATCAAGCATTTTGATCTATCTCTATAGATCTTGATGCTCAATATGTAAGTAGCTTCACCGAGGTCTTTCTTTGAAAAACTCCTTTCAAATACTCCTTTATGCTTTGCAGAATAATTCTACATTATTTCCGATCAACAATATGTCATTCACATATACTTATCAGAAATGCTGTAGTGCTCCCACTCACTTTCTTGTAAATACAGGCTTCACCGCAAGTCTGTATAAAACTATATGCTTTGATCAACTTATCAAAGCGTGTATTCCAACTCCGAGATGCTTGCACCAGTCCATAGATGAATCGCTGGAGCTTGCATATTTTTTAGCACCTTTAGGATTGACAAAACCTTCTGGTTGCATCATATACAACTCTTCTTTAATAAATCCATTAAGGAATGCAGTTTTGTTTATCCATTTGCCAGATTTCATAAAATACGGCAATTGCTAACATGATTCGGACAGACTTAAGCATAGATACGAGTGAGAAACTCTCATCGTAGTCAACACCTTTAAACTTGTCGAATTTTTTTTTTGCGACAATTCTAGCTTTGTAGATAGTAACACTACTATCAGCGTCCGTCTTCCTCTTGAAGATCCATTTATTTTTTATAGCTTGCCGATCATCGGGCAAGTCAACCAAAGTCTACACTTTGTTCTCATACATGGATCCCATCTCAGATTTCATGGCCTCAAGCCATTTTGCGGAATCTGGGCTCATCATCGCTTCCTCATAGTTCGCAAGTTCGTCATGGTCTAGTAACATGACTTCCAGAACAGGATTACCGTACCACTCTGGTACGGATCTCACTCTGGTTTACCTATGAGATTCGGTAGTAACTTGTTCTGAAGTTACATGATCATCATCATTAGCTTCCTCACTAATTGGTGTAGTAGTCACAAGAACAGATTTCTGTGATGAACTACTTTCCAATAAGGGAGATGGTACAATTACCTTATCAAGTTTTCTACTTTCCTCCCACTCACTTCTTTCGAGAGAAACTCCTTCTCTAGAAAGTATCCATTCTCAACAATGAATGTCTTGCCTTCGGATCTATGATAGAAGGTGTAACCAACAGTCTCCTTTGGGTATCCTATGAAGACATATTTCTCCGATTTGGGTTTGAGCTTATCAGGATGAAACTTTTTCATATAAGCATCACAACCCCAAACTTTAAGAAACGACAACTTTGGTTTCTTGCCAAACCACAGTTCAGATTGTGTCCTCTCAACGGACTTAGATGGTGCCCCTTTTTAACGTGAATGCAGCTGTCTTTAATGCATAACCTCAAAAACGATATTGGTAGATCGGTAAGATACATCATAGATCGCACCATATCTAATAAAGTACAGTTATGACGTTCGGACACACCATTACATTGTGGTGTTCCAGGTGGCGTGAGTAGTGAAACTATTTCACATTGTTTTAATTGAAGACCAAACTCGTAACTCAAGTATTTGTCTCCGCGATCAGATTGTAGAAACCTTATTTTCTTGTCACGATGATTTTCCACTTCACTCTGAAATTCTTTGAACTTTTCAAACGTTTCAGACTTATGTTTCATCAAGTAGATATACCCATATCTGCTCAAATCATCTGTGAAGGTCAGAAAATAATGATACCCGCTGCAAGCCTTGATATTCATTGGACCACATACATCAGTATGTATGATTTCCAACAAATCTGTTATTGCTCCATTGTTCTGGAGAACGGCGTTTTAGTCATCTTGCCCAAGAGACATGGTTCACAAGCATCAAGTGATTCATAATCAAGTGATTCCAAAATCCCATCAGCATGGAGTTTCTTCATGTGCTTTACACCAATATGACCTAAATGGCAGTGCCACAAACAAGTTGCACTATCATTATTAACTTTGCATCTTTTGACTTCAATATTATGAATATGTGTATCATTACAATCGAGATCGAACAAACCATTTTCGTTGGTGTGTATGACCATAGAAGGTTTTATTCATGTAAACAGAACAACAATTGTTCTCTAACTTAAATGGATAACCATATTGCAATAAACATGATCAAATCATATTTATGCTCAACGCAAACACCAAATAACACTTATTTAGGTTCAACATTAATCCTGAAAGTATAGGGAGTGTGCGATGATGATCATATCAATCTTGGAACCACTTCCAATACACATCGTCACATCTCCCTTAACTAGTCTGTGTTTATTCTGCAACTCCCGTTTTGAGTTTACTAATCTTAGCAACTGAACTAGTACCAAATACTGAGGGGTTGCTATGAACACTAGTAAAGTACACATCAATAACATGTATATCAAATATACCTTTGTTTACTTTGCCATCCTTTCTTATCCACCAAATACTTGGGGTAGTTCCGCTTCCAGTGACCAATCCCTTTGCAGTAGAAGCACTTTGTCTCGGGCTTAGGACTAGACTTGGGTTTCTTCACTTGAGCAGCAACTTGCTTGCCGTTCTTCTTGAAGTTCCCCTTCTTCCTTTTGCCCTTTTCTTGAAACTAGTGGTCTTGTCTACCATCAACACTTGATGTTTTTCTTGATTTCTACCTTTGTCATTTTAGCATCACGAAGAGCTTGGGAATCGTTTCCGTTATCCTTGCATACTATAGTTCATCACGAAGTTCTACTAACTTGGTGATGGTGACTAGAGAATTCTGTCAATCACTATCTTATCTGGAAGATTAACTCCCACTTGATTCAAGCGATTGTAGTACCCAGACAATCTGAGCACATGCTCACTAGTTGAGCGATTCTCCTCCATCTTTTAGCTATAGAACTTGTTGGAGACTTCATATCTCTCAACTCGGGTATTTTCTTGAAATATTAACTTCAACTCCTGGAACATCTCATATGGTCCATGACGTTCAAAACATCTTTGAAGTCCTGATTCTAAGCCGTTAAGCATGGTGCACTAAACTATCAAGTAGTCATCGTATTGAGCTAGCCAAACGTTCATAACGTTTGCATGTGCTCCTGCAATAGGTCTGTCACCTAGCGGTGCATCAAGGACATAATTCTTTTGTGCAGCAATGAGGATAAACCTCAGATCACGGATCCAATCCGCATCATTGCTACTAACATCTTTCAACACAATTTTCTCTAGGAACATATCAAAATAAACAAGGGGAAGCAACAACGCGAGCGATTGATCTACAACATGATTTGCAAAATACTATCAGGACTAAGTTCATGATAAATTTAAGTTCAATTAATCATATTACTTAAGAACTCCAACTTAGATAGACATCCCTCTAATCATCTAAGTGATCACGTGATCCAAATCAACTAAACCATAACCGATCATCACGTGAAATGGAGTAGTTTTCAATGGTGAACATCACTATGTTGATCATATCTACTATATGATTCATGCTCGACCTTTCGGTCTCAGTGTTCCGAGGCCATATCTGCATATGCTAGGCTCGTCAAGTTTAACCTGAGTACTCTGCGTGTGCAAAACTGGCTTGCACCCGTTGTAGATGGACGTAGAGCTTATCACACCCGGTCATCACGTGGTGTCTGGGCACGATGAACTTTGGCAACGATGCATACTCAGGGAGAACACTTTTATCTTGAAATTTAGTGAGAGATCATCTTATAATGCTACCGTCAATCAAAGCAAGATAAGATGCATAAAAGATAAACATCACATGCAATCAATATAAGTGATATGATATGGCCATCATCATCTTGTGCTTGTGATCTCCATCTTCGAAGCACCATTGTGATCTCTATCATCACCGGCATGACACCATGATCTCCATCATCTTGATCTATATCAATGTGTCGTCACGTGGACGTCTCACCAACTATTGCTCTTGCAACTATTGCTATCGCATAGCGATAAAGTAAAGCAATTGTTTGGCGCTTGCATCTTATGCAATAGAGAGACGACCATAAGGCGTTTGCCAGTTGCCGATAACTACCACAAAACATGATCATCTCATACAACAACTTATATCTCATCATGTCTTGACCATATCACATCACAACATGCCCTGCAAAAACAAGTTAGACGTCCTCTACTTTGTTTGTTGCAAGTTTTACGTGGCTGCTACGGGCTTAAGCAAGAACCAATCTTACCTACGCATGAAAACCACAACGATAGTTTGTCAAGTTGGTGTTGTTTTAACCTTCGCAAGGACCGGGCGTAGCCACACTCGGTTCAACTAAAGTTGGAGAAACTGTCACCCGCAAGCCACCTATGTGCAAAGCACATCGGGAGAACCGGTCTCGCATAAGCGTACGCGTAATGTCGGTCCGGGCCGCTTCGTCCAACAATACCGCCGAACCAAAGTATGACATGCTGGTAAGCAGTATGACTTATATCGCCCACAACTCACTTGTGTTCTACTTGTGCATATAACATCAACACATAAAACCTAGGCTCGGATGCCACTGTTGGGGAATGTAGTAATTTCAAAAAAAATTCTACGCACACGCAAGATCATGGTGATGCATAGCAACGAGAGGGGAGAGTGTGATCTACGTACCCTTGTAGACCAACAGCGGAAGCGTTATGACAACGCGGTTGATGTAGTCGTACGTCTTCACGGCCCGACCGATCAAGCACCGAAACTACGGCACCTCCGAGTTCTAGCACACGTTCAGCTCGATGACGATCCCCGGACTCCGATCCAGCAAAGTGTCGGGGAAGAGTTCCGTCAGCACGACGGCGTGGTGACAATCTTGATGTATTACTGCCGCAGGGCTTCGCTTAAGCACCGCTACAATATTATCGAGGACTATGGTGGAAGGGGGCACCGCACACGGCTAAGAATATGAACACGTGGATCAACTTGTGTGTCTCTAGGGTGCCCCTGCCTCCGTATATAAAGGTTCAAGAGGGGGAGGCCGGTCGGCCATCATAGGGCGCGCCAGGAGGAGTCCTACTCCCTCCGGGAGTAGGACTTCTCCCCCAAACCTAGTTGGAATAGGATTCGCGAGGTGGGAAAAGAGGGAGAGAGAAGGAGGGGGGCGCCGGCCCCCTCTCTCCTTGTCCTATTCGGACTAGGGGGGAGGGGCGCGCGGCCCAGCCCTGGCCGCTTCTCCTCTTCTTCCACTAAGGCCCACTAAGGCCCATATAGCTCCCGGGGGGGGGGGGGGGTTCCGGTAACCTCCCGGTACTCCGGTAAAATCCCGATTTCACCCGGAACACTTCCGATATCCAAACATAGGCTTCCAATATATCAATATTTATGTCTCGACCATTTTGAGACTCCTCGTCATGTCCGTGATCTCATCCGGGACTCTGAACAACCTTCGGTACATCAAAACGTATAAACTCATAACATAATTGTCATCGAAACCTTAAGCGCGCGGACCCTACGGGTTCGAGAACAATGTAGACATGACCGAGACACGTCTCCGGTCAATAACCAATAGCGGAACCTGGATGCTCATATTGGTTCCTACATATTCTACGAAGATCTTTTATCGGTCAGACCGCATAACAACATACGTTGTTCCCTTTGTCATGGGTATGTTACTTGCCCGAGATTCGATCGTCGGTATCCAATACCTAGTTCAATCTCATTGCCGGCAAGTCTCTTTACTTGTTCCGTAATACATCATCCCGCAACTAACTCATTAGTTGCAATGCTTGCAAGGCTTAAGTGATGTGCTTTACCGAGAGGGCCCAGAGATACCTCTCCGACGATCGGAGTGACAAATCCTAATCTCGAAATACGTCAACCCAACATGTACCTTTGGAGACACCTGTAGAGTACCTTTATAATCACCCAGTTACGTTGTGACGTTTGGTAGCACACAAAGTGTTCCTCCGGCACACGGGAGTTACATAATCTCATAGTTATAGGAACATGTATAAGTCATGAAGAGAGCTATAGCAACATACTAAACGATTGGGTGCTAAGCTAATGGAATGGTTCATGTCAATCAGATCATTCACCTAATGATGTGATCTCGTTAATCAAATAACAACTCTTTGTCCATGGTTAGGAAACATAACCATCTTTGATTAACGAGCTAGTCAAGTAGAGGCATACTAGTGACACTCTGTTTGTCTATGTATTCACACATGTATTATGTTTCCGGTTAATACAATTCTAGCATGAATAATAAACATTTATCATGAAATAAGGAAATAAATAATAACTTTATTATTGCCTCTAGGGCATATTTCCTTCAGGACCAGCATCCCATTTGCTGGGTGGGGTAACCTAAGAAACCAGCACTCGATTTTTCGTCAAGCCCCGAAAACAACGCGGTACTATGTTTGTTTTGAGGCCGAAAACATTACGGCAGGGGTTGAGCGGGGGAGGGGGAAGACAGAGCAAAAATATTAAAAAGAGCTGATGCACCGTTGCTACCCTAACAAAGCAGGTGCAATTCTTCTCGGGGAGAAGGTGTGCCATTGACACCCACACATCACGAATCCCACAGTAGACATACTAACAAGTTCACACACAAGTACAACAGAAAAGGTAAACATTCGTATCAAACTCAGGTTCACAGGACACGTTCATATTCATAGCCAACATTCACAATCAACTACTCAAAAGATTCATATATACACAAGTTCAACATGTCTATGCATCCAAATGATTGATAGATCACACGACAATATTCATAGATAATTCACAAAAAGATTTAGATATACACATGTTCAGTATGTTTATGCATCCAAATGATTGAGATCGCAGCCAATATCATCCATGGACGAACTTTAATTACCTAGGGTACAGACTGGTAAATGGTGTTCAGTCGGAGGTACTTCTTGCTAAAATTAATGCTTGTACGAGTAAACTTTTGAGTACATAAGAGGCAGCAAAGAAAATCTGAACTTTGCTTGTAGGTTTATCCTCAAATAGTGGCCACGTGCCGAGGGAGGTTTGAGCAACTTGGCCACTACTTTCATCCAACTAGTTTACTGGCTCATCTTGGTCCTGTAGCTCGCCAAAATTGTGCATTGCACACAAGAAAGGAGGTGGTTGAGAAAATGAACCACCCAAATTTTTTGTGCAGTTCAACTGAAATGGAGCATCCCTGGCGTGCAGATGAATATACGCGTCAACCAATTTGTATGGAATCTTTAGACTCCATACCATACAGTTCGCTACCATATGTGCCGATAACCAGAAGGCACAAGTCGGGACTAAAGACAGGATTGCATTTTTTTGGGCTATGCGCCAAGCAATATTTTTGGCATTCACTCTCCTAATACTTGGAGTTTGACAACTGGTTGATGTTGGTTGATACTCGAGTGAATATAGGCACTTCTTCTTGTCAACATCGATGCTTGTCTGAGTGAACTTTGGAGTACATAGCAGCAACATAAGTATCTGTCCATCTGATCTTTTTGTGCAGTTCTACTAAAATCACCCAATGTAATGATTTGCCTACGAGTTCAGGCTCCAAGTAACTCCTTTATGAAATCGGCAAACAGTAGCACAATACCAAATTACCAATACATATGACAAGCAAAATAATCAGGATAAAGACCAGTACCAACCTGTGTGAGGTAGCATATCAATTACTATTTCCTTTGACTGGAAGCCGAGATAAGCGAAGCGACTGACAACAAAGGAAGGAAACAAGCCCAGATTAGCGACTGGCAGGAAAGGAAGGAAGCTGTCGAGACAATGAAGCACCCAAAGTTTTTGTGCAATTCGACGAAAATGGAGCATCCCTGTTGGCACATATATTGAGAGAGTGAGATTACTGTAATAGTGGGAGTAGTTGATGAAACATACACTAACGAATAGATGCACCCTCATTATCTTAATGGGTAAAGTTAGCAACACAGAGTCTTGCTTAAAGAGAGGCATTAGTTTATTTAATTAGTGCCAATTAGCTCAAGACTCAAAGCATTGCCACGTATCATAGGTTGCAAAACTTTAACGTGCAAACATAAAGGAGTTTCTCATGATAGTATCACGATACAAATAGAGATGACAACAAACTAATATGGATGAAGGCCTTAGGCCGGTACCAACCTGAGCAAAAAAGCTTATTCATGTCGTCCCAGAAGAGATGATAAAGCACTCACTGGAATCACTCAATAGTATATATTTTTGTTCACTTCAAATGTATGGTTGAAATCACTCTTGTTTACCAGTGCTGAGATTATATCGAAAGATTATACATAACTTCCATCAGAGTGAAAGCACTGGCTGGGATACAGTTCATTGTATTATCTTGTGTAGTTCCACTAAAATGTATAATTGGCACAACATGATCCCTATTTGCACAAGTAGGAACAAGGTGAAACCTTCATTAGCTTAGTGAGAAAGGATAGAAAGACATTAGCATATTGCCTCATTGAACCAATAGCAGTAAATTGACATGCAAAACAATAGCACTATTATGTCATGACACTAGCAAGATTCCCTCCCTGCTCCACCACATGATTCACCTCCAAAGACAAACATACACACGTACATGATTCAGCATAGGGTGCTACTAAATATTTGTTTAACTCCGACGAGAAAATTAGGCAGCAATAAATTAGTGGTACCTAAGTACTCCTAATTAATTAAGTGACCTTGCAGGAGAGACAACATAACTGGAAGGGCTCCCTGGAGGATTGATACGTCTACAACGTATCTATTATTTTTTATTGTTCCATGCTTTTTTATTATCAATCTTGGATGTTTTATAATCATTTTATAGTCACTTTATATCATTTTTTGGTACTAACCTATTGACATAGTGCCAAGTGCCAGTTCCTGTTTTTTCCGTATTTTTTACATCGCAGAAAATCAATATCAAATGGAGTCCAAATGCCACGAAACTTTATGGATATTTTTTATGGACCAGAAGGAACATGTTGGGCCCTGGTTGCATCTGGGGGGAGTCCCGAGGAGAGGACAACCCACCAGGGCACGCTAGGAGGCCCAGGCGCGCCCTGGTGGGTTGTGGCCACCTCGGGTGCCTCGTGGACCGCCTCTTTGCTCTATAAATACCCCAAAAATACCAGAACCCTAGGGGAGTCAACGAAATATTCATCCAGCCACCGCAGAGTCCAGAACCACCAGATCCAATCTAGACACCATCTCAGATGGGGTTCACCACCTCCATTGGTGCCTCTCTAATGATGCGTGAGTAGTTCTTTGTAGACCTTCGGGTCCGTAGTTAGTAGCTAGATGGCTTCATCTCTCTCTCTCTCTTAATTCTCAATACAATGGTCTCTTGGAGATCCATATGATGTAACTCTTTTTGAGGTGCGTTTGTTGGGATCTGATGAACTTTGAGTTTATGATCAGTCATATCTTTTTATATCCATGAAAGTTATTTGAGTTTCTTTGATCTCTCATATGCATGATCTCTTACAGCCTCGTATTTCTTCTCCGATATTTGGGTTTTGTTTGGCCAACTTGATCTATTTATCTTGCAATGGGAAGAGGTGCCCGATAGTGGGTTCGATCTTGCGGTGCTTGATCCCAGTGACAGAAAGGGAACCGACACATATGTATCGTTGCTACTAAGGATAAAAAAACAAGATTTATATCGATCGCCATAGAGATAAACGGATCTTGTCTACATCATGTCATCGTTCTTATTGCATTACTCCGTTTTTCCATGAACTTAATACACTAGATGCTTGCTGGATAGCGGTCGATGTGTGGAGTAATAGTAGTAGATGCAAGCATGAGTCGATCTACTAATCTTGGACGTGATGCCTATGTAATGATCATTGCCTGGATATCATCATAATTATTTGAGATTCTATCAATGTAACACCCATGATGCGGCTATATCTCCCACATGTCGGAGCATGACTTAGAGGCATAACCGCATAGTAGGCATGTCGCAAGAGGGGTAATCTTTACACATCCCATGTACTGAATAAGAAAGAGATAAAGAGTTGGCTTACAATCGCCACTTCACACAATACATAAATATAGCATTACATCATCCAGATACAATCAAGGTCCGACCACGGAACCAAATAAAGAAAGACAACCCCTAATGCTAGATCCCCGATCGCCCCAACTGGGCTCCACTACTGATCAATAGGAAAACGAAACAACACAACAAACACGATCTTCATCGAGCTCCCACTTGAGCTGGGTTGCGTCACTTGCACTGGTATCATCGGCACCTGCAACTGTTTGGAAGTATCTGTGAGCCACGAGGACTCAGCAATCTCACACCCGCAAGATCAAGACTATTTAAGCTTATGGTTTGGAAAGGGGTAATGAGGTGGAGCTGCAGCAAGCACTAAGCATACATGGTGGCTAACATACGCAAATAAGAGCGAGAAGAGAAGCAATGCACGGTCGTGAACTAGAAGTGATCAATAAGTGATCCTGAAACTACTTACATTCAAGCATAACACAAGAACCGTCTTCACTTGCCAGACTCCGCCGAAAAGAGACCATCACGGCTACACACGCGGTTGATGCATTTTAATTAAGTTAAGTTTCAAGTTCTCTACAACCGGATATTAACAAATTCCCATCTGCCCATAACCGCGGGTACGGCTTTCGAAAGTTCAAACCCTGCAGGGGTGTCCCAACTTAGCCCATCACAAGCTCTCACGGTCAATGAAGGATATTCCTTCTCCCAGGACGACCCAATCAGACTCGGAATCCCGGTTACAAGACATTTCGACAATGGTAAAACAAGACCAGCAAAGCTGCTCGAATGTGCCGACAAATCCCGATAGGAGCTGCACATATCTTGTTCTCAAGGCACACCGGATGAGCCAGACGTCGGGTTGGCATAGACCCTGGTTGCCCAAGGGGCGCCGGACATCGCTTAGGTTGGACCAACACTTAGAGAAGCATTGGCAGGGGGGGGGGTTAAAATAAAGATGACTCTCGGGAGCGCGACTCCTAAGGGAAAAGGTAGGTCTTGGTGAGGCAAATGGTAAAACCAAGGTTGGGCCTTGCTGGAGGAGTTTTATTCAAAGAGAATTGTCAAGGGGTTCCCATAACACCCAACCGCATAAGGAACACAAAATCAAGGAACATAAAACCGGTATGACGGAAACTAGGTTGCCAAGAGTGGAACAAAACACTAGGCATAAGGCCGAGCCTTCCACCCTTTACCAAGTATATAGATACATTAATAAAATAAGAGATATTGTGATATCCCAACATAACCATGTTCCAACATGGAACAAACTTAATCTTCACCTGCAACTAGCAACGCTATACGAGGGGCTGAGCAAAGTGGTAACATGCTTAATCATAGCCAAACAACGGTTTGCTAGGAAAGCTGGGTTAGCGGCTTGACATGGCAATATGGGAGGCATGATATAGCAAGTGGTAGGTATCACGGCATAGCAATAGAGCGAGCAACTAGCAAGCAAAGATAGAAGTGATTTCGAGGGTATGGTCATCTTGCTTGGGATCCCGCAAGGAAGAAGAACATGTCCATGAAGAAAACAAACAGACGTAGTCGAACGGATCCTCACAAACGTGACGTTATCGGAACCAACCCGAAGCAGCAACACCGGAAAGAAGCAAACCACATAGTAAACAATCAACACATCAACATGGCATGATGCACAATCAAGTATAATGCATGTCCGGTTTAATGAGGCATGGCATGGCAAAGTGCACAAGCAAAACTACAAGTTAAGTGGAGCTCAATATGCAACGAGTTGCACATTGACGAAACACCACAATAATTATTTAGTTCTCTCCCGTTTGTGTACCCAACAATATTAAATGTTGATTAACATGGCAAGGGGTGAAGCACAACAAAACTACCTATCTAGGCAAGTTTAAATGAGGCCGGAAACAACGAACAACAATTCTGGTAAAACCCCATATGCATATTTTAAGATTTGGTACTGTTCTACCCTAAACATAATTTTAGGGTTATTAAACATGCAAAGTAATGTCACCATGTTAAACTAGGCATTTTTCTACCCCATTTACATATAAAGTTTATTAAAATCTGAGCTACGGTTATTTAGTTATGAATTAAATCACGTTAGTATGTTATTTAAGCAAATTAAACCAAACATCATTTTAAACATTTTAAACATGGAAGAAAGTGGCATATTATTAAACTACACAAAATTCTAAGCACTTTTCATATATTAAGTTTTTACATGTGATGCATGGTTGGTGAGTTATTAAATGCAAGAAGAACATGGGCTTTTCTGCAAATATGCAAAACCCTGGAAATTAGCTAAATTTGCAGAACCAAAAAAACATCCATTGGGCCGAAACTTGCTGGGCCAACAGTGCAGTGGGCGCTGGGGGTGTGCTGCTCACCCATGGGCCTCTTGAGCCGGCGGATCTGGGCTGGGGCGCTGGAACTAGGCCGGGGAAGCAGGCCAGCTGGAGCGGGCCCGACGGGGGATGGAGCTGGGCCTCTCCAGATCGAGGCGAGGCGCTGGCGGATCGAGCAGCTGGACGAGGCCGATGCAGAGGGTCAATGCGGGACATGCCTGGTTCATCCTCGACTCGTTCCTGCAGCAGGGACCGAGCAGGAGCTCGATGCGGACGACAGCGGCGAAGAGTTCGTCGGATCCACCTGATGCGGGCGAGGCAGCGGCAGGGGAGGCTGGAAACGGGCAGGACGACTGCGGCGGCCATGGGGGAACCTCGAATATGGCGGGAGAGAGAGGTTAGAGGGAGGAGGAGAAAGAAACTGTTAGGCGGCGGGTTACTGGCCTGGTCGGCTTGTCCGACGACGGCCCTGGCCGGCGACGAGGTGAGGAGGAGGAGGAGGTTCGTCCGGCACAGGGATGCCCCAGATTGAACGGGAGGAGCTCGGGAGTGGCGTGCGGGCGACGGTGGGGAGATTCGGGCCTGGCGGGCCCCGGATGGGCTTCACGGGCCACGGCGGCTGATGGTGGAGGAGGCGCCAAGTGGCGGCGGGGGAGAGGGTGGCTGTGGAAATTGAGGAGTGGGAGTAGGTGGCCGGCGGATGAGAGCTTAGGGGAGGGTCTAGGGGTAGGTTTAGACTAGGGTTTGATCTGATTTAGTAGGCGGTGGACTATATACAGGTAAATACGATTGAGGTTGGACCCTCCGATCGTAATCAGGCGGTCGAGAAAAATAGGCCAGGGAGTCCAAATAATAAAACAGAGCTATTTTATAGATGTTTGGGGATGATCCGGACCCAACGATGACGATTGTCCGGGGTCGGGTCCGGGACAGCTTCCGGACTCGCGCGCGAGGAGGGCCATGGGCTGATGAGAGAGGTTAGGTTGGGCCTGGCAGTAGGTAGTGGACTGTGTAGACAGTTTCGAGCTGAGAGAAGAGAAGAGAGGGAGGCCCGGCGACTATTTCCGGAGACCAAAAACGTCCGACGTTAGACCGGCTATAATGCCGCTATAGTTTAACGGTTGGGCTATCAAACGGACTCTGAATGCGATGAAACTTGACAGACGACCTACTAACAACATAACAACACCGCATGCCAACTTTCAATCCATTCTGAGAACATTTTCTGGCCACTTATAAAATAATATTTCAGACGTGCCGCGAGCGCGTGCAAGTGTGCCTGGGCTCAGAACGGACAACGGGCGGAACTGGGGAAACCCGGACTAATGCAAGTTTCGAAAAACATGATGATGCAATGCGGATGATGACATGGCAAGATGCAACATGCAAACAAATGACAAGGCAACAACACGAATAACTGGAAGACACCTGGCGCAACGGTCTCGGGGCATCACAACACTCCACCACTACGAGAGGATCTCATCCCGAGATCTAGAATGGCACCAGAGGGAAAACGGAGGAGGAAGAGAACAGGTAAAACTAAGTCGCTTCTTTGACAAACGAGTGAAACCAAAGAACCTTGCGAGGTTAAACCATTTCGAGAAAAAAATACAATGGAGATGAACGAAGTTGAAAACACTCCCTTAGGAAAGAGGAACAAGGAAGAACCAATTTGGGCAGCAGTCCGGTTGAAAAGTGATATGAAACATGATAAGGCGAAAAGAACTAGAGCAGATGACACAACACTTCGGATAATAGGATAAGCACGAAAAGAACACGATCCTCATAGCTTGAGATGATGAGAGAAGAGAGAAACATCACAATGTCTCCGTAAGAAGAAAAGAATATAGATCCTTAGAATTTAAAGGATGGAGAAGAAAAGGTCAACTTATGCCACAAGTGAGCTTTAAGATCACCCTTCCAAGCAAGTTATAACGGAGTTGTTGGAAAACCAACAACGAAAAGGATAAGCTTGATATGGACTTATAGGAGACATCTCAAAATTATGAGGCGGCCACTTGCCACTCACGGAAAAGATTTGATTGGGAGCTAGAAAAAGATAGAAATCTTCTTCCACCGAGGTGATAAGGATAAAACTTGGATCATAGATAATCACCACAAAGAGCAACATTCCCAATGGAAGGCTTTAGGTGAAATTTATACCAAGATAACTCCCTGAAAGAAAGTGATGGGTTTAAATACCTCATTCTTGTGAATGAAGATTGATATATTACCACCTCAAGAGATAAGGGAGAACAATTGCACTCCGGATTGCAAGATGAAGAATGCTTGAGCTCCTCTGAAAAGAATCTTGATGAACGCTTCAAGAAGGAATTTAATACTTTATGAACCAACATGTAGAGTCTCCATGAAGAACTCCGGTAATAAACAAAGATGATAGAAAGAAAGAGAAGTTGAAAACACAAGGTAAAGCCTTGTGATGATTTGGATGGGGCTTTGCGACGAGATAAAGTGGAAAACTTGGAACTCCGGGAAAAGAAATATGAATAACTAGAGACCGAGACTAGATATCATGAACGAACTCCGGAAGAAAGAATCCATCACTTGGATGAAGCGAGAATAAGAATTATGTTATGCATATCCTTCACCAATTTAAATTGATGACAAGAAACGGATTTGATATACTGCTTATTCTCGTAGAAAGGATTAAGAGAGATATATCAGAAACTTGAGAAAGGTCTTCAACGAACTGCCGATAGGATTGAAAAGAACAAATGAACTAATATGATAACGAAGGAAGAGAAATCTTGAATGAACCACCATAAGGATTGAAAATGAAAGTGGCAAAGGCACAAATCACCGGGAAGAATATGAAGAATGAATGAAGATACTTGAGGGAATTTAGATACAAATGAACGAAGAGATCAAGAACTGATTAGAGGATATTTGAATTATGCACGTGTAAGATTTCGAGAATGATAGCTGAAAGCTGAGAATGAATAATTCTGAGATGAAGGGCTCCGAATAATCAAACTGAAAAGGCTCCTGAATTGCTCCGAAAGGGTGAAAAGAATTCTCACAATCAAAAACAATTATGAGAGGATGGCATCAAGCTTGAACCCTAAATCTTCAAGAAAAAACAGATATGATTGAAGAGAAACTCTTCTTCGGTCTTCCAACGCAGAGAATGACGATGAGAAATACCACCATGAATTGTTGAGATACTCCAGGATGAAAATTGGAAATGATGAACCAACGATGAAAAGAATTAGAAAGATCTTGGAGAAAGGCATTTGACTGGTGATAACTCATTCTTACATCAAACTTTGAGAAAATTTGAGGATAGCTCTGGGAAAATTAGAAGAGTCAGGTAAGATCCTGGGAAAAGACCTGTGGGTTAGGGCCCACTCAAAAGAAACACCGTTGGACGATTACTCGGAAGAGAGATTGCACCGGTTAAATTAAATGGCTTGAATGAGATAACAACCTCGCGATAGGTTGAATGGATTAGGAATGAAAACACGCATCTCCTGAGTTATCTTCAGCACTCCAGAACAATTGAATAGCAAGCGGGGAATGATTATGAGGTGCACCGGCATGAGAAAGCATTTGAAAAATGAAAGGACTATGCTCAATACCAAAGATTGAATTGAATCCACTGGAAAATAAAATAAAGAAGAATGATGGACTAGTAGAGCATCTTCGCGAGAACCACCGGGTAAGAACATTGACGGAAAAGAATGGAGAGACTTCGCATCAATAATATGGATACTTGATTAAGAAATCTGAGTCCTTGAAGAAAAAGGGGGTGGGTGGACGGGAAAACAAATGCAACTTGGGGACAGATGAAACGAACAACGTTGGGAAAGCTGAGAGGTGATCTTGCGGATGTTGAAGTGATCGGATCCACTTGAAGAGAAAACACGCCGGTTGAAAAGGATTGACATGACAACCTCGATGATCAAGAAGGATTGGTATTCACATAAAAATATGGGAACACCACTTAGGAAAGGTATGGAAACAATTGACATTGAAGCAACTCAAATACCACAACTCAAAACAAAAACAAAGGATTGGCTTGCAAAATAAGTCAGAACAAACATATGATAGAGATTTCGTCTGAAGTTTTCATGGTGGGGACCACATGGGCTCGATCGTACAGCACTATCATGTACAAGGTAGTGCACATGACATACGAAGCGTCCCCGAGTCAGCATAGCCAAGGACTCTTCAAGACACAACGAGACCAGTGTAAAACCAACCGTGGATAGGTGGACCACTAGACGTCGAACCGCAATTTCATATCATACATCTGTCGGAAAGATATCCCAGGAGCTACTTGAATTCCCACTTATAAACTCCCAAAACTTTTTGGTTATGCAATCAGGTGGTGGGGATACAGGGGAAGCATATTATCTCACCCAAACTAGCAAATCCTACATCCAGCTGTATCCATCCTTCAACACATAACCAAGAAACCTTCGGAAATCATTTACCTCAACCTTCGAAAAGCATCCGTTATACGAGTTATGGCAATACTCCCGAACTCCCGCCCCAGTACTGGGTGGCGTCGAGGTTATCTCACCAACAACTGCATAAAAGAGATTTTCTATGTCGGCGAACTCAGGTATTCCAGAACTGCAACGAAAAAAATGTGACGACAACACCTCGGAGCTCAACTCCCTGGGACACTGCCACAACCCCTAAACGTCAGGAGGCACCAAGAACAATGTTCTCGTCACAAAACCATCAGAATGATTCCAAGATACCCGCGTGATCCTAAAAAAATTTCATGAAATTTGAGGAGAAAAGAGTCAAAACTCAACCTCAGGAGGCCTCACCAGAGCGACGAAGGGACTGAGGAGTAAAAAGAATGCTACTCTCCTATATATATAATCCTAAGACTCAAAAACATTTTGTTCTAGACTCAACAACGTCAGCAATTTGATCAAGCAGGGGGCTCCTAAGTCGGGGAAGGCTCTAATACCAACTTGTAACACCCACGATGCGGCTATATCTCCCACGTGTCGGAGCACGACTTAGAGGCGTAACCGCATAGTAGGCATGTCGCAAGAGGGGTAATCTTTACACATCCCATGTACTGAATAAGAAAGGGATAAAGAGTTGGCTTACAATCGCCACTTCACACAATACATAAATATAGCATTACATCATCCAGATACAATCAAAGTCCGACTACGGAACCAAATAAAGAAAGACAACCCCTAATGTTAGATCCCCGATTGCCCCAACCGGGCTCCACTACCGATCAATAGGAAAACGAAACAACACAACGAACACGATCTTCATCGAGCTCCCACTTGAGCTGGGTTGCGTCACCTGCACTGGTATCATCGGCACCTGCAACTGTTTGGAAGTATCTGTGAGCCACGAGGACTCAGCAATCTCACACCCGCGAGATCAAGACTATTCAAGCTTATGGGTAGGAAAGGGGTAATGAGGTGGAGCTGCAGCAAGAACTAAGCATATATGGTGGCTAACATACGCAAATAAGAGCGAGAAGAGAAGCAATGCACGGTCGTGAACTAGAAGTGATCAAGATGTGATCCTGAAACTACTTACGTTCAAGCATAAGACAAGAACCGTGTTCACTTCCCGGACTCCGCCGAAAAGAGACCATCACGGCTACACACGCGACTGATGCATTTTAATTAAGTTAAGTTTCAAGTTCTCTACAACCGGATATTAACAAATTCCCATCTTCCCATAACCACGGGCACGACTTTCGAAAGTTCAAACGCTGTAGGGGTGTCCCAACTTAGCCCATCACAAGCTCTCACGGTCAATGAAGGATATTCCTTCTCCCAGGACGACCCAATCAGACTCAGAATCCCGGTTACAAGACATTTTCGACAATGGTAAAACAAGACCAGCAAAGCCGCCCGAATGTGCCGACAAATCCTGATAGGAGCTGCACATATCTCGTTCTCAGGGCACACCGGATGAGCCAGACGTCGGGTTGGCATAGACCCTGGTTGCCCAGGGGGCGCCGGACATCTCTCAAGTTGGACCAACACTTAGAGAAGCACTGGCACGGGGGGGGGGGGGGGTTAAAATAAAGCTGACCCTCCGGAGCGCGAATCCCAAGGGAAAAGGTAGGTCGTGGTGAGGCAAATGGTAAAACAAAGGTTGGGCCTTGCTGGAGGAGTTTTATTCAAAGCGAACCGTCAAGGGGTTCCCATAACACCCAACCGCGTAAGGAACGCAAAATCGAGGAACATAACACCGGTATGACAGAAACTAGGGCGGCAAGAGTGGAACAAAACACCAGGCATAAGGCCGAGCCTTCCACCCTTTACCAAGTATATAGATGCATTAATAAAATAAGAGATATTGTGATATCCCAACATAACCATGTTCCAACATGGAACAAACTTAATCTTCACCTACAACTAGCAACGCTATAAGAGGGGCTGAGCAAAGCGGTAACATAGCTAAACAACGGTTTGCTAGGAAAGGTGGGTTAGAGGCTTGACATGGCAATTTGGGAGGCATGATATAGCAAGTGGTAGGTATCGCGGCATAGCAATAGAGCGAGCAACTAGCAAGCAAAGATAGAAGTGATTTCGAGGGTATGGTCATCTTGCCTGAGATCCGCAAGGAAGAAGAATGAGTCCACGAAGAAGACAAACACACATAGTCGAACGGATCCTCACAAACGCGACGTTATCAGAACCAACCCGAAGAAGCAACACCGGAAAGAAGCAAACCACATAGTAAACAATCAACACATCAACATGGCATGATGCACAATCGAGTATGATGCATGTCCGGTTTAATACGGCATGGCATGGCAATGTGCACAAGAAAAACTACAAGTTAAGTGGAGCTCAATATGCAATGAGTTGCATATTGATGAAACACCACAACAATTATTTAGTTCTCTCCCATTTGTGTACCCAACAATATTAAATGTTGATTAACATGGCAAGGGGTGAAGCACAACAAAACTACCTATCTAGGCAAGTTTAAATGAGGCCGGAAACAACGAACAACAATTTCGGTAAAACCCTATATGCATATTTTAAGGTTTGGTACTGTTCTGCCCTAAACATAATTTTATAGTTATTAAACATGCAAAGTAATGTCACCATGTTAAACTAGGCATTTTTCTACCCCATTTACATATAAAGTTTATTAAAATCCGAGCTACGGTTATTTAGTTATGAATTAAATCATTTTAGCATGTTATGTAAGCTAATTAAAGCAAATTTCATTTTAAACATTTTAAACATGGAAGAAAGTGGCATATTATGAAATTACACAAAATTCTAAGAACTTTTCATATATTAAGTTTTTACATGTGATGCATGGTTGGTGAGTTATTAAATGCAAGAAGAACAGGGGCTTTTCTGCAAATATGCAAAACCCTAGAAATTAGCTAAATTTGCAGAACCAAAAAAACATCCACTGGGCCGAAAACGGCGAAGAGCTCACCGGATCCACCTGATCCGGGCGAGGCAGCGGCAAGGGAGGCCGGAAACGGGCAGGACGACTGCGGCGGCACCCCGATCCGGCGGCCATGGGGGAACCTCGAACATGGCGGGAGAGAGAGGTTAGAGGGAGGAGGAGAAAGAAACGGTCAGGGAAAAGGAGCAGGGCGGCGGGGGACTGGCCTGGTCGGCTTGTCCGACAACAGCGCTTGCCGGCGAAGAGGTGAGGAGGAGGAGGTTCGGCCGGCGCGGGGATGCCCGAGATCGAGCGGGAGGAGCTCGGGAGCGGCGTATGGGCGACGGTGGGGAGATCCGGGCCTGGGCGGGCCCTGGATGGCATTCACGGGCCACGTCGGCTAATGATGGAGGAGGCACCAAGTGGCGGCGGGGGAGAGGGTGGCTGCGGAAATTGAGGAGTGGGAGTAGGTGGCCGGCGGCTGAGAGGTTAGGGGAGGGTCTACGGGTAGGTTTAGACTAGGGTTTGATCTGATTTAGTAGGTGGTGGACTATATATAGGTAAATACGATTGAGGTTAGACCCTCCGATCGTAATCGGGCGGTCGAGAAAAATAGGCTAGGGAGTCCAGATAATAAAACGGAGATATTTTATAGAAGTTTGGGGATGATCCGGACCCAATGGTGACGACTGTCCGGGGTCGGATCCGGGACAGCTTCTGGACGCGCGCGCGAGGAGGGCCGCGGGTTGATGAGAGAGGTTAGGTTGGGCCTGGCGGTAGGTAGTGGACTATGTAGACGGTTTCGAGCTGAGAGAATATAAGAGAGAGAGGCCCGACGTCTATTTCCGGAGAACGAAAACGTCCGACGTTAGACCGGATATAATGCCGCTATAGTTTAACGGTTGGGCTATCAAACGGACTCTGAATGCGATGAAACTTGGCAGGCGACCTACTAACAACATAACAACACTGCATGCCAACTTTCAACCCATTCCGAGAACATTTTCCGGCCACTTATAAAATAATATTTCGGACGTGATGCGGGCGCGTGCAAGTGTGTCTGGGCTCAGAACATACAACGGACGGAACTGGGGGAACCCGGACGAATGCAAGTTTCGAAAAACATGATGATGCAATGCGGATGATGACATGGCAAGATGCAACATGCAAAGAAATGACAAGGCAACAACACGAATAACTGGAAGACACCTGCCGCAACGGTCTCGGGGCGTCACAATCAATTGCCCAACAGTGATTTGTTTACCCACCATTTGCTATCTTTCTCGAGAGAAGCCACTAGTGAAACCTACGGCCCCCGGGTCTTCTTCCTCATATATTTGCTTGCGATCTACTTTTCCTTTGCATTTTTATTCAGATCTATTAAACCAAAAATATAAAAAATGTTGCACTTTATTTTATTTGCGATCTATTATTTCAATATACTACAAATTTCTGGCATTCTTACCCGAAAGAGATTGACAACCCCTTTAACACGTCGGGTTGCGAGGTATTGTTATTTGTGTGTAGGTGATGTTTACGTTGTGTTGCTTGGTTTTCCTACTGGTTCGATAACCTTGTTTTCTTCAGTGAGATAAATACATACCGTCGTTGTGCTGCATCATCCCTTCCTCTTTAGGGAAATACCTACGTAGTCCTAGCAAATAGGAGCTTTTCTAGCGCTATAGTCAGAGAGCGATCCAAAGGAATTTTTGGCGCCGTTGCTGGGGAGGATCTTATTCATAACCAGGTTCCTAATCACAAATCTCATCTCCTCGCAATTTACATTATTTTCCATTTGCCTCTCATTTTCCTCTCCCCCACCTCACAAAAAATTGCAGTTTTATTCGCCTTTCTTTTTCGTTCGCCGTTTTCTTGCCGGATATGTTTTTGTGTGCATTCTTGTTTGCTGTTATGGACAGTTCTTATTCAATTGCTTGCACTCCCGAGGATGAAGTCCTCAACTTTAAACAAAGGGGAGGAGAAAATTTAAAAGATGCTTGGTATATAATTTGCAATGCTCATAATAGATCTATCTGTAAGCAATCTACCGTTGTGCTTCTGCGTTGTTTTTATGTTGGCATCACCACTTGGTATAGATTCATCCTTGATATGATTACCGGTGGAAATTTCTTAATGAGTCCTCCTTTTGATGCTTTTAATTTTATGGGAAATTTAGTGGGTTCACCACCTCTTATGGTTAATGAAACAATTTTGACTCTTGAGCATGTTATGGAAAGATTAGATGCTATCGGAAAGAGAATCCTCACCGAAGATCATATGGAAATTATACATAAAAAGATGCATAATTTTTCTACTAATATTGGGTCAAAGGTCTTTATGCTAAATCCTTGAAGGATTCTAAGTGTTTGATTGAAGAGTTGGACAAAGATGACAAAACTTAGATCCTTGCTTTATGCCTAGCTAAGGGCGTAAAACTATAACGCTTGTTGGGAGCCAACCCAATGAATAAATTTTATTTTGCTTTTTGCTTTCTGTTCTTGAGTGTTTGCAAAATTATTATACTATTATGATTGTGTTTTTTGTGTTTTAACTAGTGTTTGTACCAAGTAAAGCCTTTAGGATCTTCTTGGATGATAGTTGTTTGATCTTGCTGAAAAAACAGAAACTTTTACGCTCATGATACTAATTTAGTTTTTTTACCAGAGAGCGATAAAATATTGATTCCACTTGCAGTCGATCAGTATACAAATTTCTCATTTCATCTTAATTTTTCAGAATTTTTGGAGTTACAGAAGTATTCTAAATAGTCAGATTTCTACAAACTGTTCTGTTTTGACAGATTCTGTTTTCTTTGTGTTGTGTGCTTATTTTGATGGCTCTATGGTTTTCTTTGATGAGTTTTTTCCATATAAAAGTTGGAATATAGTAGATATAATACAAAAAAAAATATGAATTGGTTTTATACAACACTTATATTAGTGGTTTATTATTTTTATACTAACGGATCTCGCGAAGGTTTTCTTGAGTTTTGTGTGATTGAAGTTTTCAAGTTTTGGGTTCTCTTATGATGGACGAAGGAAGGATGGAAGAGCCTAAGCTTGGGGATTGTCGGCGTTCTGGGAACGGGGGTCCCCAGACTTGCCTGCCTGCGGCCTGCGGTGTGGCTCAAAGGGGTCCCAGCACGGCCCATCTTCATCAACACAAGACTCAAGACCCTCGCGAGGGGCCAAGCCTCGCGGGGCGGACGACACGGAGCTTCCTCAGGCACAGCCTCGTCAGGCTGGCTCGCGAGGAGGCAGAGAGATCAAGGCAGGGTACCTCGTGAGGTGCCCGTGACGCAAGCCATGACGACTCAGGGCGCCAGGCGGGTGCCAGCCCACGCAGCATCTTCCTTTCCTCTTTGGTGCAAAGGGAGCAAGCGCAGCCACGGAGTACCGAGGCATCAGGCAAAGGTTGCCATTTCGGTGCAACGAGAGCAAGACTAGGAGGACTACGAGACGGAGGTCACCGTGGAGCCCAAGACGGCTTCATCACCAGAGCTTTTCGCGGGCGAAGACTGCTTTTGTCAGGATAGTTGATACTCGCTGCCCCCCTTCAAATTAGCCCGCCATTTGTCAGGACCCCGATTCCAAGCCACATCGATCTAGCCGGTAACACCTCATATCACTTTGCGGCCTCACGCACGGTATCCCACGGTGTCGCCTTACCATGGCCCGGGACCGTTTGCGCCTTTTGGCTCACGTATATGACAATGTCGCTAGCATCCATATGACAGAGAACCCGGGCCGACATGGCTAGTCGTGAACCCAAAGCGGCACAGACCTATGGAGACAGGCATACATGAATCGCATCGAACATGTCGGTCATCAACGAGTGATTCCGGGCTGTAGCACTAGGCTAACAGAACTCCGGGGATCCCGGGCTGTAGCAGGCTAGGCAGGACTCCGGAGATCACCGCGTGACATTTCCCCGAAGGGACAGACAAAGGGACGAAGTGAAACACATGCCGGCCAGTCAAGTGTCCTGAACAGTAGTGCTGGGCTAGCAGGACTCCGGTGAACCGGGCTGTAGCGGACTACTATGGCTCGAGGAACACTAGACTACATTTCCCCATAAGAAAGGCTGCGAAGGATAAACAACTAGATTGTCGGATCCCACTCATACCAAGCATTTCAATCATACACACAAGATGCCCGATATGAGTACATACAACATGGCATCACAACAAAACTCTACAACTCAAGTACTTTATTTAAAGGCTCCAGGGAGCCATACATAACATATTCACACAGATAGGGGCCACATGACCCGACACTCAAGTCATACAATCATACAAGCACATGCGGAAGCAACTAGTCTGAGTACAGACTCTAGAAAGAAAGAAGGCTTCTCGAAGCCTGTCTATCTACATAGGCCCCTCCATGGCCGGGATCACCACCTGGGTGGCTAGTCACTCGTCGACGTCAAGGTCTACATAAAACCCATCGGAGGGGGCAGTGTTGTCGTCTGAAAACAATAAATAAGCAAACATGAGTACAAAGGTACTCAGCAAGTCTTACATCAGAACCTACTATACATGCTCATTCTCAAGAAGGTGGTGGGGTTTATGCAGCAAGCCAGCTTTGACTCTTGGCTAAGCTATCCTACGGAACCTCTTTAGTAAAATAGTTTTCGCACACGAGTCCACTACTCACCAACACAATACTCCACCATGGATCCTCCCTCGTATCCTGCGAGGGGGCCATCCCCGGTACTCACGCTTATCTTGAGTCTTTTAGTAGTATCCATTAACTTGTCTATGAACTGTATAGGCAACCAAGTAGTCCTTTACCGCGGACGCGGCTATTCGAATAGTTTTATACCCTGCAGGGGTGTACTTCGTCATACACGCTTTCACCGCTTACCGCCGTCTACACGACATGTACTCGGCAACCTTCAAGCGGAAGCCCAGCGAGGGTGTCGGCCACGGCCTACCTAAACACCTAAGCCCCTAGTCCAGGTTTGTCGCCTATCCAGGTTCCATCCGCAGGGAGTCCGGCCGAGGTTTCCACATACGGCCCCGAACGATGTGAACAGGGTTCCCGAGGCACCAAACGGGTGACTCGGTACACCGTGCCATGGTGTATCTACCGCAACATAGCCCACCCCTAGGGTCAGCGCTACGCACGGCCGCCAACACATATCCTACAAACACCAGAAACTAATTGCAACTCCTGGACATAGTACTAGGGTGGCCAAGAAGCCGAGAGGGTCCATTTGTTTCGGGCCCAATGTACGGTAGTAGCTGCACCTTAAATCACACATACAGATCTCAGTTCTTATGGACGGCCTCAATGAAACAACCCACCATGTACTCCTACATGGCCTCTCATCGATACCTTTACCAAACATGTTCAACACATCCCACATATTACTGACACAAGCATTTCACTCTAGCCCATCACCCAGATGAACCAGACCTGACACAACTCTAAGCATAGCAGGCATAGCAAGGTAGGAATCACAAAACATGGATCAATCAACTCCTACATATGCTAGTGGGTTTCATCTAGTTACTGTGGCAATGACAGGTCATGCAGAGGATAAGGGTTCAACTACCGTAGCACACAACAGTTTGAATCGTGTTGTCTTAATGCAGTAAACAAGAGCAGGAGCGAGAACATGGGTTGTATCGGAATGATCAATGGTTGCTTGCCTGATGGAGTGGTAACGGGATACTGCCCTTCAGTTGGATACTCGTGAATATCCTTGGAGGCAGAACCTACCACGAAGAACACAACCGAGCACAATCAACACATGACGATATGCAACAATATGATGCATGCTATGACATGGCAATATGAATGTGTTTTGGCCTAATGCAAGCTAAAACAGAAAGGGGTGAACTCATTTGAATCCAAGATTCAAATATTAGCTCATTAATTATTGCATTTATAGGGCATTTCCTTATTATGCTTAAACAGTAGGGTAAACTTGTTTTGTCATGCATGAAACCATTATAGATGGATAGATTGAATTTTTCTGATAATTTTTCATATATAATTTATCTCATTTGTAGTTATGGTTGAATTTCTATGAATTTTTGAAGTTTGAACTATTTTCTGGAATTTTCTGAATAAAAATAATTCCAAAAAAACAATTACCATGTCAGCAATGCGTCAGGGTGACATCAGCAAGTCAAAGGCGCCAGCCAGGTCAAACCTGACTAGTGGGGCCCCCTGGTCAGTGTCTCTGTGCACTAACCACGCTTAGTTAGCCTAATTAACAGGCGGGGCCCACTAGTCAGTGACTATACCAAATAACTAATCTATTTAGTTAGCACTAACAGGGTAATTAGCCGGGCGGGGCCCGCATGTCAGTGAGAGAGGGGGGGAGGTCAACCCACGTCAGCAGGTCAAACCCCGCCGGTCAGTGAGTCAAAGCCCGCCGGCGTTTAGCCGCCGGCGAGGCCAGACGCGGTGGCGCGCTGCGGAAAACGCCCATGGGGCACCATTTGGTGCGCGGAGAGCAGCTACGGGTAGCTGGGGACAACCCGCGGCGTTTGGGGGTGGTGGTTGGGCTCGGGGTGGCCGGAAACGTCGCCGGCGACGAGCCTTGCGGTCGCCGGAGTCGGGCGAAAGTGAGCCCGAGGCTACGTGGCACGTCGAGGCGCGTGGTGAGGTGCGTTGTGCCCCTAGGGATGCAGTGAAGATGATAGGCTAGGTGGCATGGCCGGAGTTTGGCCGGAGACACGTCAGCGACGAGCTCCACGGTGGCGGGTGCAGGTGAGCTTCGTGTGCTCGCTGTGGTGCACGAGAAGAGGAACGGAGAGGTTGGGGAGGTGCAGCAGCTCACGGCGATCACGAAGAGGTAGACGGCGCGGTCGGGGACGAGTCGATGCGGCGGCGATGTCGAAGGGGATCTCCGGCGAGGCTCGGTGAAGATGAGGTCGAAGAAGACGTTGCAGAGCGTGTGAGCGCTCGGGGCTTGGCTGCTCGAAGGAGTTGACGATGGCGGAGAGGATGGACACGGTGGTGCATCACGGGGACGTCGGTGGACGGGGTTTTCACGGTGGCGCGAGCTCAGCAGCGTCGGCCATGGCGGAGGGGAGCGAGAGAGAGAGGCAGGGGGCGAGTGAGCGTGTCCAGGGGGTCGAGGCGGCGACGTGGAGCTGGTCTAGGGGGTCGAGGCGGCGAGGGAGGAAGCAGGACGGCAGCCAGCTGCGTGGCGCGCGCTAGTGCCGCCGTCGAGCACCTGCCTGCCTGCCTGGCCAAGCCAAGCTGCTCGCTGGCGCGGCGGCTGGGCTGGGCCGGCAGGTGGGCCTGGTGGGTGGCGCCAGGTAAGATTCTTCTCCCTTTTTTGATTTTTGTTTTGTTTTCTATTATTCTATAGCTTTAGGGCTTTAATTAAAATACCTAGGCACTTTCTAAAATCCTGAAAATATTTGTGAGCCCTATTGGGATTATTCCTAACAGCAAACAATTACTTTCAGAATTATTTGAGTATTTGAATTATTTAATAGCATTTAAATGCCCAAATTCAAATATTGATGAATTAAATCAGTGACCTTCTGTTGACCTAGAAAAATGTGCACCTATTTTCCCAAAGGTTCTAACCCAAGGCAAAGAGGGTGAACATTTTAGAAGGGCATTTCAGGTTCATTGAATTTATTTTTAGTAAACCCTAGTTGATTTCAGGGTGGTGCTGGGGGTTCTGTCTTCCCCATTTCAAGTTTCTGATGAAAGTAAACATGATGCACACTCTAATGCATGGACTAGCTAGGGTGTGACAACTCATCCCCACTCAATAGAATCTCGTCCCGAGATTTAGGATAATCTGAAAAGAAGGTGGGGTACTCGAGTCGAAGACGATCCTCCCTTTCCCAAGTGGCTTCTTCCTCGGAATGGTGTGACCATTGAACCTTGACAAACTTGATATTATGACGTCGAGTGGTACGCTCGGCTTGATGAAGGATACGAACGGGGTATTCCCGATAAGAAAGGTTATCTTGTAAATCAAGCGTTTCGTGGTCCACTCCACGGATAGGATCAGCGGAGCAACGCCTGAGTTGTGAAACGTGGAAGACATCATGAACTCTGGAAAGATGCGGAGGTAGTTCCAATTGGTAGGCAACTTCTCCTCGTTTGGCAAGAATGCGAAAGGGTCCAATGTAACGAGGAGCCAATTTGCCTTTGATACCGAAGCGATGGGTTCCCTTTAACGGGGTAACCCGAAGGTAAGCCTTCTCGTCAACTTCAAAGGTCATAGGCTTATGTTTACGATCATATTGACTCTTTTGGCGAGATTGGGCTGTTTTCAATTTCTCACGAATAACACGAACCTGCTCTTCTGCTTCCTGAATCATATCCAGGCCAAAGAGTTGTCTTTCCCCGGTTCCTGACCAGTTAAGAGGCGTTCGACATTTTCGTCCATAGAGAATTTCGAAGGGAGCTTTGCCCAAACTAGCTTGATAACTATTGTCATAAGCAAACTCCGTGAATGGAAGGCATTTCTCCCAACTTATTCCGAACGAGATAATAGAAGCTCGAAGCATATCTTCCAGAATTTCATTGACTCGCTCTACTTGACCACTTGATTGAGGATGGAAGGCGGTGCTAAAGGAGAGATGAGTTCCCATAGCATTTTGGAAACTTTCCCCAAATCGAGAGGTGAAGAGACTTCCACGGTCTGAGTTAATTTCCAATGGGACACCATGAAGAGACACTATTCGAGAGATGTATAAGTCAGCTAGCTGGCTAGCGGTGATACTCTCCCGAACGGGTAGAAAGTGGGCTACTTTGGAAAGACGGTCGATCACGACGAAGATGGCATTATTCCCCCTCTTGGTCCTGGGAAACCCAGTGATGAAATCCATACTGATTTTATCCCATTTCCATTCAGGAATAGCCAAAGGTTGAAGGGTGCCAGCTGGCCGTTGATGCTCTGCTTTAACACGACGACAAACGTCGCAATTAGCAATGTATTGAGCGATTTCTCTCTTCATCCTAGTCCACCAAAACCTCTAGCGTAGGTCTTGATACATTTTAGTACTACCGGGATGAATGGTGAGAGGGGATTCATGAGCTTCCTTAAGGATCAGTCGCCTCAGGTTTCACGCCTTTGGAACCACCAGGCGATTCCCAAAGTATACGACACCTTGATCATCAATGGAGAAACAATTCACGACTCCTTTCTTAACGTTTCTCTTGATACGGGAGATTCCCGAATCTACCTTTTGTGCCTTGATGACCTGATCCGTAAGGGTAGGTTCCGCCACCAGGGTGGATAGGAATCCTCGAGGAACAATGTGAAGATTAAGCTTACGAAATTCCTCATGGAGAAGTGGTTGACTTTGTTGTAACATCAGGTTGTTACAGTAGGACTTACGACTTAGTGCATCAGCCATGACATTGGCTTTGCCGGGGGGTAGTGAAGGAAATATGCCCTAGAGGCAATAATAAAGTTATTATTTATTTCCTTATATCATGATAAATGTTTATTATTCATGCTAGAATTGTATTAACCGGAAACATAATACATGTGTGAATACATAGACCAACAGAGTGTCACTAGTATGCCTCTACTAGACTAGCTCGTTAATCAAAGATGGTTATGTTTCCTAACCATGAACAAAGAGTTGTTATTTGATTAACGAGGTCACATCATTAGTTGAATGATCTGATTGACATGACCCATTCCATTAGCTTAGCACCCGATCGTTTAGTATGTTGCTATTGCTTTCTTCATGACTTATACATGTTCCTATAACTATGAGATTATGCAACTCCCGTTTACCGGAGGAACACTTTGGGTACTACCAAACGTCACAACGTAACTGGGTGATTATAAAGGAGTACTACAGGTGTCTCCAATGGTAGATGTTGGGTTGGCGTATTTCGAGATTAGGTTTTGTCACTCTGATTGTCGGAGAGGTATCTCTGGGCCCTCTCGGTAATACACATCACATAAGCCTTGCAAGCATAATAACTAAGATGTTAGTTATAAGATGATGTATTACGGAACGAGTAAAGAGACTTGCCAGTAACGAGATTGAACTAGGTATTGGATACCGACGATCGAATCTCGGGCAAGTAACATACCGATGACAAAGGGAACAACGTATGTTGTTATGCGGTCTGACCGATAAAGATCTTCGTAGAATATGTCGGAGCCAATATGGGCATCCAGGTCCCGCTATTGGTTATTGACCGGAGACGTGTCTCGGTCATGTCTACATTGTTCTCGAACCGTAGGGTCCGCACGCTTAACGTTACGATGACAGTTATTATGAGTTTATGCATTTTGATGTACCGAAGGTTGTTCGGAGTACCGGATGAGATCACGGACATGACGAGGAGTCTCGAAAAGGTCGAGACGTAAAGATTGATATATTGGAAGCCTATGTTTGGGCACCGGAAGCGTTCCGGGTGAAATCGGGATTTTTCCGGATTACCGGGAGGGTTACCGGAACCCCCCGGGAGGTAAATGGGCCTATTGGGCCTTAGTGGAAAAGAGAGAAGAGGCAGCCCACACCTGGCCGGCGCCCCCCACCTTTCCCAAGTCCTATTAGGACTAGGAGAGGTGGGCCGGCCCCCTCTTTCTCCTTCTTCCCCAAGAATCCTAGTTGGAATAGGATTGGGGGGAAGGAGTCCTACTCCCGGTGGGAGTAGGACTCCTCCCTGCGCCTCCCTCCTAGCCGGCCGAACCCCCTGCCCCTGGCCTTTATATACGGGGGCAGGGGGCACCACAAGACACACAAGTTAATCGCTCCTTAGCCGTGTGCGGTGCCCCCTGCCACCAAATTCCACCTCGATCATACCGTTACAGTGCTTAGGCGAAGCCCTGCGTCGGTAGTACATCAAGATCGTCAGCACGCCGTCGTGCTGACGGAACTCTTCCTCGACGCTTTGCTGGATCGGAGCCCGAGGAACGTCATCGAGCTGAACGTGTGCTAAGAACTCGGAGGTGCCGGAGTAACGGTGCTTGGATCGGTTGGATCAGGAAGAAGACGTACGACTACTTCCTCTATGTTGTGTGCTCGCTTCCGCAGTCGGTCTGCGTTGGTACGTAGACAACACTCTCCCCTCTCGTTGCTGTGCATCACCATGATCTTGCGTGTGCGTAGGAAAATTTTCGAAATTACTGCGTTCCCCAACAGTGGTATCAGAGCTAGGTTTTTTATGGTTTGATGTTATTTGCACGAGTAGAACACAAGTGAGTTGTGGGCGATACAAGTCATACTGCCTACCAGCATGTCATACTTTGGTTCGGCGGTATTGTTGGACGAGACGATCCGGACCAACCTTACGCGTACTCTTACGCGAGACCGGTTCCCTCGACGTGCTATGCACACAGATGGCTAGCGGAAGACTGTCTCTCCAACTTTAGTTGAACCAAGTGTGACTACGCCCGGTCCTTGAGAAGGTTAAAACGGAGTCTATTTGACGAACTATCGTTGTGGTTTTGATGCGTAGGTGAGATGAGTTCTTACTTAAGCCCGTAGCAGCCACGTAAAACTTGCAACAACAAAGTAGAGGACGTCTAACTTGTTTTTGCAGGGCATGTTGTGATGTGATATGGTCAAGGCATGATGCTGATTTTATTGTATGAGATGATCATGTTTTGTAACCGAGTTATCGGCAACTGGCAGGAGCCATATGGTTGTCGCTTTATTGTATGCAATGCAATCGCGATGTAATGCTTTATTTTATTACTAAGCGGTAGTGATAGTCGTGGAAGCATAAGATTGGCGAGACGACAACGATGCTACGATGGAGATCAAGGTGTCGCGCCGGTGACGATGGTGATCATGACGATGCTTCGGAGATGGAGATCACAAAGCACAAGATGATGATGGCCATATCATATCACTTATATTGATTGCATGTGATGTTTATCCTTTTATGCATCTTATCTTGCTTTGATTGACGGTAGCATTATAAGATGATCTCTCACTAAATTATCAAGAAGTGTTCTCCCTGAGTATGCACCGTTGCAAAAGTTCTTCGTGCTGAGACACCACGTGATGATCGGGTGTGATAGGCTCTACGTTCAAATACAACGGGTGCAAAACAGTTGCACACGCGGAATACTCAGGTTATACTTGACGAGCCAAGCATATACAGATATGGCCTCGGAACACGGAGACCGAAAGGTCGAGCGTGAATCATATAGTAGATATGATCAACATATTGATGTTCACCATTGAAAACTACTCCATCTCACGTGATGATCGGTTATGGTTTAGTTGATTTGGATCACGTAATCACTTAGAGGATTAGAGAGATGTCTATCTAAGTGGGAGTTCTTAAGTAAATTAACTGAACTTAAAAATTATCATGAACTTAGTACCTGATAGTATCTTGCTTGTTTATGTTGATTGTAGATAGATGGCTCGTGCTGTTGTTCCGTTGAATTTTAATGCGTTCCTTGAGAAAGCTAAGTTGAAAGATGATGGTAGCAATTACACGGACTGGGTCCGTAACCTGAGGATTATCCTCATTGCTGCACAGAAGAATTACGTCCTGGAAGCACCGCTGAGTGCCAGGCCTGCTGCAAGAGCAACACCAGAAGTTATGAACGTCTGGCAGAGCAAAGCTGATGACTACTCAATAGTTCAGTGTGCCATGCTTTACGGCTTAGAACCGGGACTTCAACGACGTTTTGAACGTCATGGAGCATATGAGATGTTCCAGGAGTTGAAGTTAATATTTCAAGCAAATGCCCGGATTGAGAGATATGAAGTCTCCAATAAGTTCTATAGCTGCAAGATGGAGGAGAACAGTTCTGTTAGTGAGCATATACTCAAGATGTCTGGGTATAATAATCACTTGATTCAATTGGGAGTTACAATTCCGGATGATTGCGTCATTGACAGAATTCTCCAATCACTGCCACCAAGCTACAAGAGCTTTGTGATGAACTATAATATGCAAGGGATGAACAAGACTATTCCCGAGCTCTTCGCTATGCTGAAAGCTGCGGAGGTAGAAATCAAGAAGGAGCATCAAGTGTTGATGGTTAACAAAACCACTAGTTTCAAGAAAAAGGGCAAAGGGAAGAAGAAAGGGAACTTCAAGAAGAACGGCAAGCAAGTTGCTGCTCAAGAGAAGAAACCCAAGTCTGGACCTAAGCCTGAAACTGAGTGCTTCTACTGCAAGCAGACTGGTCACTGGAAGCGGAACTGCCCCAAGTATTTGGCGGATAAGAAGGATGGCAAGGTGAACAAAGGTATATGTGATATACATGTTATTGATGTGTACCTTACTAATGCTCGCAGTAGCACCTGGGTATTTGATACTAGTTCTGTTGCTAATATTTGCAACTCGAAACAGGGACTACAGAATAAGCGGACACTAGCAAAGGACGAGGTGACGATGCGCGTGGGAAACGGTTCCAAAGTCAATGTGATCGCGGTCGGCACGCTACCTCTAAATCTACCTTCGGGATTAATATTAGACCTAAATAATTGTTATTTGGTGCCAGCGTTGAGCATGAACATTATATCTGGATCTTGTTTGATGCGAGACGGTTATTCATTTAAATCAGAGAATAATGGTTGTTCTATTTATATGAGTAATATCTTTTATGGTCATGCACCCTTGAAAAGTGGTCTATTCTTATTGAATCTCGATAGTAGTAATACACATATTCATAATGTTGAAGCCAAAAGATGCAGAGTTGATAATGATAGTGCAACTTATTTGTGGCACTGCCGTTTAGGTCATATCGGTGTAAAGCGCATGAAGAAACTCCATGCTGATGGGCTTTTGGAACCACTTGATTATGAATCACTTGGTACTTGCGAACCGTGCCTCATGGGCAAGATGACTAAAACACCGTTCTCCGGTACTATGGAGAGAGCAACAGATTTATTGGAAATCATACATACCGATGTATGTGGTCCGATGAATATTGAGGCTCGTGGCGGATATCGTTATTTTCTCACCTTCACAGATGATTTAAGAAGATATGGGTATATCTACTTAATGAAACATAAGTCTGAAACATTTGAAAAGTTCAAGGAATTTCAGAGTGAAGTTGAAAATCATCGTAACAAGAAAATAAAGTTTCTACGATCTGATCATGGAGGAGAATATTTGAGTTACGAGTTTGGTGTACATTTGAAAAATTGTGGAATAGTTTCGCAACTCACGCCACCCGGAACACCACAACGTAATGGTGTGTCCGAACGTCGTAATCGTACTTTACTAGATATGGTGCGATCTATGATGTCTCTTACTGATTTACCACTATCATTTTGGGGTTATGCTTTAGAGACGGCCGCATTCACGTTAAATAGGGCACCATCTAAATCCGTTGAGACGACGCCTTATGAACTATGGTTTGGCAAGAAACCAAAGTTGTCGTTTCTTAAAATTTGGGGCTGCGATGCTTATGTGAAAAAGCTTCAACCTGATAAGCTCGAACCCAAATCGGAGAAGTGTGTCTTCATAGGATATCCAAAGGAAACTATTGGATACACCTTCTATCACAGATCCGAAGGCAAGACTTTTGTTGCTAAATTCGGAAACTTTCTTGAGAAGGAGTTTCTCTCGAAAGAAGTGAGTGGGAGGAAAGTAGAACTTGACGAGGTAACTGTACCTACTCCGTTATTGGGAAATAGTACATCACAGAAAACTGTTTCTGTGAGACCTACACCAATAAGAGAGGAAGTTAATGATGATGATCATGAAACTTTAGATCAAGATACTACTGTACCTCGTAGATCAACCAGAGTAAGATCCGCACCAGAGTGGTACGGTAATCCTGTTCTGGAAGTCATGCTACTAGATCATGATGAACCTACGAACTATGAAGAAGCGATGGTGAGCCCAGATTCCGCAAAGTGGCTTGAAGCCATGAAATCTGAGATGGGATCCATGTATGAGAACAAAGTATGGACTTTGGTTGACTTGCCCGATGATCGGCAAGCAATTGAGAATAAATGGATCTTTAAGAAAAAGACTGACGCTGATGGTAATGTTACTGTCTACAAAGCTCGACTTGTCGCAAAAGGTTTTCGACAAGTTCAAGGAGTTGACTACGATGAGACTTTCTCACCCGTAGCGATGCTTAAGTCTGTCAGAATCATGTTAGCAATTGCCGCATTTTATGATTATGAAATTTGGCAAATGGATGTAAAAACCGCATTCCTGAATGGATTTCTGGAAGAAGAGTTGTATATGATGCAACCAGAAGGTTTTGTCGATCCAAAGGGAGCTAACAAAGTGTGCAAACTCCAGCGATCCATCTATGGACTGGTGCAAGCATCTCGGAGTTGGAATAAACGCTTTGATAGTGTGATCAAAGCATTTGGGTTTATACAGACTTTTGGAGAAGCCTGTATTTACAAGAAAGTGAGTGGAAGCTCTGTAGCATTTCTGATATTATATGTGGATGACATATTACTCATTGGAAATGATATAGAATTTCTGGATAGCATAAAGGGATACTTGAATAAAAGTTTTTCGATGAAAGACCTCGGGGAAGCTGCTTACATATTAGGCATAAAGATCTATAGAGATAGATCAAAACGCTTAATTGGACTTTCACAAAGCACATACCTTGACAAGATTTTGAAGAAGTTCAAAATGGATCAAGCAAAGAAAGGGTTCTTGCCTGTATTGCAAGGTGTGAAGTTGAGTCAGACTCAATGCCCGACCACTGCAGAAGATAGAGAGAAAATGAAAGATGTTCCCTATGCTTCAGCCATAGGCTCTATCATGTATGCAATGCTGTGTACCAGACCTGATGTGTGCCTTGCTATAAGTTTAGCAGGGAGGTACCAAAGTAATCCAGGGGTGGATCACTGGACAGCGGTCAAGAACATCCTGAAATACCTGAAAAGGACTAAGGATATGTTTCTCGTATATGGAGGTGACAAAGAGCTCACCGTAAGAGGTTACGTTGATGCAAGCTTTGACACTGATCCGGACGATTCTAAATCGCAAACCGGATACGTGTTTACTTTAAACGGTGGAGCTGTTAGTTGGTGCAGTTCTAAACAAAGCGTCGTAGCGGGATCTACATGTGAAGCGGAGTACATAGCTGCTTCGGAAGCAGCGAACGAAGGAGTCTGGATGAAGGAGTTCATATCCGATCTAGGTGTCATACCTAGTGCATCGGGTCCAATGAAAATCTTCTGTGACAATACTGGTGAAATTGCCTTGGCAAAGGAATCCAGATTTCACAAAAGAACCAAACACATCAAGAGACGCTTCAACTCCATCCGGGATTTAGTCCAGGTGGGAGACATAGAGATTTGCAAGATACATACGGATCTGAATGTTGCAGACCCGTTGACTAAGCTTCTTCCACGAGCAAAACATGATCAGCACCAAGACTCCATGGGTGTAAGAATCATTACTGTGTAATCTAGATTATTGACTCTAGTGCAAGTGGGAGACTGAAGGAAATATGCCCTAGAGGCAATAATAAAGTTATTATTTATTTCCTTATATCATGATAAATGTTTATTATTCATGCTAGAATTGTATTAACCGGAAACATAATACATGTGTGAATACATAGACCAACAGAGTGTCACTAGTATGCCTCTACTAGACTAGCTCGTTAATCAAAGATGGTTATGTTTCCTAACCATGAACAAAGAGTTGTTATTTGATTAACGAGGTCACATCATTAGTTGAATGATCTGATTGACATGACCCATTCCATTAGCTTAGCACCCGATCGTTTAGTATGTTGCTATTGCTTTCTTCATGACTTATACATGTTCCTATAACTATGAGATTATGCAACTCCCGTTTACCGGAGGAACACTTTGGGTACTACCAAACGTCACAACGTAACTGGGTGATTATAAAGGAGTACTACAGGTGTCTCCAATGGTAGATGTTGGGTTGGCGTATTTCGAGATTAGGTTTTGTCACTCTGATTGTCGGAGAGGTATCTCTGGGCCCTCTCGGTAATACACATCACATAAGCCTTTCAAGCATAATAACTAAGATGTTAGTTATAAGATGATGTATTACGGAACGAGTAAAGAGACTTGCCAGTAACGAGATTGAACTAGGTATTGGATACCGACGATCGAATCTCGGGCAAGTAACATACCGATGACAAAGGGAACAACGTATGTTGTTATGCGGTCTGACCGATAAAGATCTTCGTAGAATATGTAGGAGCCAATATGGGCATCCAGGTCCCGCTATTGGTTATTGACCGGAGACATGTCTCGGTCATGTCTACATTGTTCTCGAACCGTAGGGTCCGCACGCTTAACGTTACGATGACAGTTATTATGAGTTTATGCATTTTGATGTACCGAAGGTTGTTCGGAGTACCGGATGAGATCACGGACATGACGAGGAGTCTCGAAAAGGTCGAGACGTAAAGATTGATATATTGGAAGCCTATGTTTGGGCACCGGAAGCGTTCCGGGTGAAATCGGGATTTTTCCGGATTACCGGGAGGGTTACCGGAACCCCCCGGGAGGTAAATGGGCCTATTGGGCCTTAGTGGAAAAGAGAGAAGAGGCAGCCCACACCTGGCCGGCGCCCCCCACCTTTCCCAAGTCCTATTAGGACTAGGAGAGGTGGGCCGGCCCCCTCTTTCTCCTTCTTCCCCAAGAATCCTAGTTGGAATAGGATTGGGGGGAAGGAGTCCTACTCCCGGTGGGAGTAGGACTCCTCCCTGCGCCTCCCTCCTAGCCGGCCGAACCCCCTGCCCCTGGCCTTTATATACGGGGGCAGGGGGCACCACAAGACACACAAGTTAATCGCTCCTTAGCCGTGTGCGGTGCCCCCTGCCACCAAATTCCACCTCGATCATACCGTTACAGTGCTTAGGCGAAGCCCTGCGTCGGTAGTACATCAAGATCGTCACCACGCCGTCGTGCTGACGGAACTCTTCCTCGACGCTTTGCTGGATCGGAGCCCGAGGAACGTCATCGAGCTGAACGTGTGCTAAGAACTCGGAGGTGCCGGAGTAACGGTGCTTGGATCGGTTGGATCAGGAAGAAGACGTACGACTACTTCCTCTACGTTGTGTGCTCGCTTCCGCAGTCGGTCTGCGTTGGTACGTAGACAACACTCTCCCCTCTCGTTGCTGTGCATCACCATGATCTTGCGTGTGCGTAGGAAAATTTTCGAAATTACTGCGTTCCCCAACATGTAGGTTATTCCTAAGTCGTAATCTGAGATCAACTCGACCCAACGTCTTTGCCTGAGATTCAGATCTGGTTGGGTGAAGATATATTTCAAACTTTGGTGATCGGTGAAGATCTTGCAACGATTACCGAGAAGGTAATGTCGCCAGGTTTTGAGTGCATGGACTACAGCTGCAAGCTCTAGATCATGTGTGGGATAATTTTCCTCATGTGGGTGTAATTGTCGTGAAGCATAGGCAATTACCTGACGATCTTGCATGAGTATGCAACCTAGTCCTTGTCGCGAGGCGTCGCAATAGATAATAAAGTCCTTGGAGAAATCTGGTGGTACCAGTACGGGAGCAGATGTCAGGTGTCTTTTCAGTTCCTGAAAACTGAACTCGCACTGTGGGGTCCACTCAAACTTTTTATCTTTCTTGAGGAGTTCAGTTAGAGGTTTCGCAACCTTGGAGAAGTTCTCGACGAAGCGGCGGCAATAGCTCGCTAGGCCAAGGAAACTCCGAACTTGCTTGACCGTTTCAGGTGGAGTCCAATCAAGGACGGCTTGAACTCGCTCGGGATTGACAGCAATACCCTTACCAGAGATTACATGGCCTAGATAGGTCACTTCTGACAACCAAAATTCACACTTGGAGAATTTGGCATAAAGGCGATGCTCTCGAAGTTTCATCAATACCAGCCTTAGATGTTCGGCATGTTCCTCTTCATTCTTGGAGTAGATGAGTACGTCATCGAGGTATACTACGACGAATTTGTCCAAGTACTCCATGAAGACTGAGTTCATTAACCGAGAAAAAGTAGCCGGGGCATTGGTTAAACCGAAGGACATAACGGTGTACTCGTATTGGCCATAACGAGTAACAAAGGCCGTTTTGGGAATATCCCCGTTTCTGATTTTGATTTGATGGTAGCCCAACCTTAAATCCATCTTGGAGAAGACTGAGGATCTAGCGAGCTGATCATACAGGTCGTTGATCCTGGGAAGCGGGTATTTGTTCTTGATGGTGACCAGATTGACAGGTCGGTAATCCACAACCATTTGATCCGTTCCATCCTTCTTCTCGACGAAGAGGACGGGGCAAGCCCAAGGAGAGGAGCTAGGACGGATGAACCCCTTGTTCAAGGACTCATCGAGTTGGTTCTTAAGCTCGGCTAGTTCTAAGGGTGCCATCTTGTAGGGTCTTCTAGAAATTGGAACGGTTCCTGGAACAAGGTCTACTACAAACTCAACATCCCTGTCGGGTGGAACGCCCGGCAGTTCTTCTGGAAAGACATCCGGAAAGTCTCGGACTACCGGAACATCCTCAAGATCTGGAAGAGGGTTGGCATTTAGGGAGTAAAGTTGGCGCTTGGCCACTCGAGTTAAGACATTAACCGTCTTGCCCGAGGGGTGAGTAAGTTGAACAGTTCTAGTGGCACAATCGATCTTGGCATAATGAGCTGACATCCAGTCCATACCCAAGATGATGTTTATGTCAGAGGACTTGAGAGCTATTAAAGATGCAAGGAAGACAAGTCTATCGACAAGAATTTCGTTCCCATGGCTTACCCTAGAAGTTTGCCATTTGGAACCCGGAGTTTGAATTACCATGGAAGTGGGCATGTCACAGAATGTCGTGTTATGCAACCGAGCATAATCCTCGGATATGAATGAATGAGATGCTCCAGTATCGAAAAGAACAGATGCCGGATGGCAGTTAACAAGGAGCGTACCAAGGATGACGTTGGGATCCTCATGAGCCTCCTCGGCTGAAACATAATTGACATGGCCACGTGCAGTGGTGGCCGGCTTGGCGTAGAAAGTATTTCCCGCGGGCTTACCACGGCCAACGGACTTTCCAGCTTGATTGGGGTTGTTCTGGGGACACTCTCGACTATAGTGACCCGGCTCTCCACACCTGAAGCATGTTACCACAGTGGGGCGTGGAGCAGGATTAGCAGCGGGGCCACCATAGGGCTTGGGTAGTGCGAATTGCTGGTTGGGACGAGGCGCCTCAAAGGATGGCCTCGGGGTGAATCTGGGTGGCAGTGCCGTGCTTGGAATCCACACCCGGCGCTTCTAAGCTCCAGAGCCGGATGAAGACCCAAAATCACGGGAGTGCTTGCGTGAAGCGCCATAATCAGTCTGGCCTGTCTCAGCACTGATAGCTTTATTAACCAACTTCTGAAAGGATGTGCACTCGTGCAGACGGAGATCGCGGCGAAGCTCAGGGCTAAGTCCCTTGCAGAACCTTGCCTGCTTCTTGGCATCAGTAGAAACCTCTTCAGGAGCATAGCGTGCCAGGTTCCCAAATTCACGACTATATGCATCCACAATCAGCCTTCCTTGGGCGAAGTTGCAGAACTCCTCCCTCTTGCGATCCATGAGACCTTCCGGAATGTGATGCTCATGGAAAGCCTCGCTGAACTCAGCCCAGGTAGTGATTTGACCGACCGGGCGCATAGCTTCATAGTTTTCCCACCAATGGCTAGCGGGGCCCTCGAGATGATAGGCAGCATAGGTAACCTTGTCGGCTTCGGCTACGTTGGCAGAGCGTAGCTTGTGGGTGATGCTGCGAAGCCAATCATCCGCGTCGAGGGGCTCGACGGAATGGTTAAACTTTGGTGGGTACAGCTTGATAAAGTCATTGATTGACACCAAGTCATTTCGTGGGTGGCGTGCAGTGTTCTGCTCAATCCGCTCCAGCAGGCGGTTGGTCTCACGCTTGTTTCTTTCCGCCTCCAGCATCACTTCGGCCAGAGAAGGCGGGTGAGGCAGATTTTCACCTCTAGCTGCACTGGCTTCCCCCCGCTCCGGAACAGCAGGGTTGCCGCGGGTGTTGACCATCCTAGGAGGAAACAAGACAACGGTTTAGACAAGGATGGCTCAAACTTAACAAGGAAGTGCAGAATGTAAAGGATATCACGGAATGCAGAGATGCTCATTCGTATGCCATGGTAATATAAAACTGCCATATATACACCAATGGTCATACACATCATACATAGTTTAGTACAAGCCCATGCTACAGTACAACTATGAAGGTAGACGTTACATCTCATCAGAGGCATTCCAAGTTCCTATACATTATTTATCTACACCTCCGGAATAGATTACACGCCAAGTCATATTCCACAAGTCACGCAGGACGGTGGAGATACAACTACTACAATACTGGTGGTACTACTACTAACTCAGACAGCTCCGTAGTAGTCCTCATAGAAATCACCTCCATAGCCTGGAAGTTCAACGTGATCATCCGGAAACAGACGGTCCTGAGGAGCCTGTGGACCATAGGGGCTAGGATGAGGTCTTGGACCAACAAGCGGTAGCCTGCGGGGACCATGGGGTGGGGTGATGCCTCCCACATCACGCCAATCCACCATGTCTGGCAGAGCCGATCTCACAGGATACAGATCCCTTGTATCCATACATCCAACTTGCACCGCGGGTGCAAACCGAGTCAATGTGGCCTAATGATCAGCACGAGTATTAAAAAGCTCCAGCCTCAAGGCCCGATTCTCTCGGTCCTTATCTTCGAGCATCTCAGCGGTGGTACGAGTTAATGAGTCCTCCTGAGTGGAGTCAGTATAGATAGCCTGAAGATACCCTTGCACTCCCGGAAGTGAAGCTGGCATGTAACGGAAGTCAGTGTTCCGCAGCAGGCCAGTCCGGACTCGCAAGATGGTCATCATGGAGTAGGCAGCATCCTGCACAGCCATCTCAATGGTAACCCCGAGTCCATAGGAACAGTGAAGGGGCTCGGTAGATCCAGGATAGGAAGGAAATATCCTGACGGTGCAGAAATACTGGCTTCGATTAAAGTCGCGGAACTGCTCTTCGACAGTGTATTCGGGATACCAACGGTATCCTGTCTCGATCATGACCCGGACTAACATAGCAGTATGACCGGGCGCGTCGAGGCACCTGGTCAGGCGAACCACTTGATTTTGAGGACGGTTGGCCATCTGAAAGCACAACCACAAGACAAAGACATCAGAATTCCTAGGGAAAATTGGACAGCATAACGGCTGTAAATGCTCAGAAAAAGATTTGAGACATCCACAACAGTTCACAATACCGCTCAACAGCATCATATCAAGGTTCTGATTCAAATAGCAACATACTAAAATAGTAGAAACTGGACTGGGACTCGTAGCAATAATCCTATAAACTACTATGGATTAGTAACACGTGAACCTGATAGAAGAAGAGAGCCTAGTCCTTAACCCACGTTGAATGAGAAGAGAATGACTCAGATCAGAGGCATAGGGTAAAGGAGTAAAAGAACCTTACGTTCCCTCCCACAATCAATTCCCTTACATATAACTAAAGCATTTCTAGACTCGACATTGACCAGTTTGGCTCAACGAACCTACAGGCAGTCCGACTCTGATACCAACGCTGTCAGGACCCCGATTCCAAGCCACATCGATCTAGCCGGTAACACCTCATATCACTTTGCGGCCTCACGCACGGTATCCCACGGTGTCGCCTTACCATGGCCCGGGACCGTTTGCGCCTTTTGGCTCACGTATATGACAATGTCGCTAGCATCCATATGACAGAGAACCCGGGCCGACATGGCTAGTCGTGAACCCAAAGCGGCACAGACCTATGGAGACAGGCATACATGAATCGCATCGAACATGTCGGTCATCAACGAGTGATTCCGGGCTGTAGCACTGGGCTAACAGGACTCCGGGGATCCCGAGCTATAGCAGGCTAGGCAGGACTCCGGAGATCACCGCGTGACATTTCCCTGAAGGGACAGACATAGGGACGAAGTGAAACACATGCCGGCCAGTCAAGTGTCCTGAACAGTAGTGCTGGGCTAGCAGGACTCTGGTGAACCGGGCTGTAGCGGACTACTATGGCTCGAGGAACACTAGACTACATTTCCCCATAAGAAAGGCTGCGAAGGATAAACAACTAGATTGTCCGATCCCACTCATACCAAGCATTTCAATCATACACACAAGATGCCTGATATGAGTACATACAACATGGCATCACAACAAAACTCTACAACTCAAGTACTTTATTTAAAGGCTCCAGGGAGCCATACATAACATATTCACACAGATAGGGGTCACATGACCCGACACACAAGTCATACAATCATACAAGCACATGCAGAAGCAACTAGTCTGAGTACAGACTCTAGAAAGAAAGAAGGCTTCTCGAAGCCTGTCTATCTACATAGGCCCCTCCATGGCCGGGATCACCACCTAGGTGGCTAGTCACTCGTCGATGTCAAGGTCTACATAAAACCCATTGGAGGGGGCAGTGTTGTCGTCTGAAAACAATAAATAAGCAAACATGAGTACAAAGGTACTCAGCAAGTCTTACATCAGAACCTACTATACATGCTCGTTCTCAAGAAGGTGGTGGGGTTTATGCAGCAAGCCAGCTTTGACTCTTGGCTAAGCTATCCTACGGAACCTCTTTAGTAAAATAGTTTTCGCACACGAGTCCACTACTCACCAACACAATACTCCACCGTGGATCCTCCCTCGTATCCTGCGAGGGGGCCATCCCCGGTACTCACGCTTATCTTGAGTCTTTTAGTAGTATCCATTAACTTGTCTATGAACTGTATAGGCAACCAAGTAGTCCTTTACCGCGGACGCGGCTATTCGAATAGTTTTATACCCTGCAGGGGTGTACTTCGTCATACACGCTTTCACCGCTTACCGCCGTCTACACGACATGTACTCGGCAACCTTCAAGCGGAAGCCCAGCGAGGGTGTCGGCCACGGCCTACCTAAACACCTAAGCCCCTAGTCCAGGTTTATCGCCTATCCAGGTTCCATCCGCAGGGAGTCCGGCCGAGGTTTCCACATACGGCCCCGAACGATGTGAACAGGGTTCCCGAGGCACCAAACGGGTGACTCGGTACACCGTGCCATGGTGTATCTACCGCAACATAGCCCACCCCTAGGGTCAGCGCTACGCACGGCCGCCAACACATATCCTACAAACACCAGAAACTAATTGCAACTCCTGGACAGAGTACTAGGGTGGCCAAGTGTCGGGTGGTAGGGGCGACATATGCCAACGGGTGGCTTATCATTATGGGGGCCAATAGAACGTCGCCGGTGCCTGGAAGCGGGATGAGGCGAAGACATGCACGCCGGCGAATCTTACCCAGCTTCAGGGCTCTCCAGGGAGATAATACCCCTACTGCTGCTCTGCGGGGTCTCCGCATGGTTACTAAATGGACAAGTAGCTACAATGCTCCTTGAGCTGTTTTGGGTGGAAGGAGGAAGAAGGGCTCGGCTCAGCTTGCTTCTTCTCCTTGTATGGTGTCTAGGTCTAGGAAGAGAGTCCAACCCTTTGCATGGGTGCACCGGGGGGTCTATATAGGCCTACCCCCCAGGGGTACAATGGAAATCCGACTGGGCGTGGGGCCCAGCTGTCTGTGACTATGCTCGCCGGCTTCTCCGCCGGCTTCTGGGCCCGCCGGCTGGTGGGTCCCGCCAGCTGCCGGCCCCTGGGTCGATAGGCCGGCCCCACTGGCCAGGGCCTGGTCGGCAGCTGGTTACTGTTGCTCCGTGTTGTTGACGCAGGCTTGGTCGGGGTAAGCGTGGCTACAGTAACGCCGCCTTGGCGGGCGATTACTGTAGCCCCGCCGCATCTTGTCTCCTTAATGGGCGTCTCCTTCGAGGAGGGCGGCAGGCCGGCTGCGTGAAGCCGACCCTCTGTCTTGCCGGCTGGAGAGGAGGTGCGGCCGCCTTCGGCATCTCTCTGCCTGAAGGGGCCCACCACCTCGGGGGCCACGCTGGTGGCCCGTCGTGGACGGCGTCAGAGTCGCCGTGGCTACAGTGCCGCGCCGGGCGGGCCGCAGCTGCCCGCATGACGCGCTGTACCAGGCGTGCTCCGGGTTTTGGGGGTGGCAGGCTCGACTGTAGCCAAGCCCCGCTTCATCATTGCGGAGTGGACGCGTACATCGCGGGTACGGCGTTGACTGACTTATGGGAGCCGGCTTGGCAGTAGCCGGCCTCGCTGTAGCCGGCCCTGCCGCAGCCGGCCCCGCCATAGCCGGCCCTCTGCAGCCTTCTTCAGGAGGGTGAAAAGGCGGGCCACCCCCGAAGCCGGCCAGGGAGGCAGCCGGCTGGGGGAAGGCGGCCCAAATCTTGAGTCTTCTTATGAGCCGGATGGGCTCATGATTTTTTCTGAGGGGCTAGGGGAAGCCGGCTGGGCTACCCATAGCTATTTACCCCGACAGTAGTCCCCGAAGGCGGGCGAGCTTCACGGCGGACGGAAGGACGGGAAGCTTGGCTGGCTTCATACCCTGAGGGGCCGACCTCGTCGTTGCAGCCGACTCCGGAGCACTTTTTGTTTATCTGGGTGGTAGTGGTTGACCCGCGGGACGGCCGCGGGCCCCACGACGAGGCACAGGCCCGATCGCTCCCCCGCTCCCCGTCCCTCCTGCTCCTCTTCTTCTTCTTCTTCTTCGCGCCCGACGCAGTTTCGCGCCACAGCCCACCCACGCCGCCATGTCTCTGGCTCTGTCGAGCTCGTGGGACGGGTCCAATGTCCACGAGGACCATATTGAGTTCCTCCGCCAGACCAGGCGCCTGCCCACCGCCAACCTCGTGCAGGTGCGTTTGGCGCCCACGAAGGAGGTCTCGCCGGCACCGGAGGAAGGCGAGCGCGTCGTCCTCCGCGCGCACTTCCTCCGTGGCTTCGGCTTCCCGGTGAGCAGCTTCATGCGCTCTTTCCTCAAATTCTACAACCTCCAACCACACCACGTCACGCCCAACGCAGTGCTGCAACTCTCGGCCTTCGTCTCGCTCTGCGAAGGATTCTTGGGGGTGCTGCCGACGCTGGAGCTCTGGGCGGAGCTGTTCCAGAACAAGCTCGGCACCGTCTCCGCCGGCGTGCCGGCTCCCTACGGCGCCTTCATCGCGATGAAGAGGGCAAGCGATGACAACCCCTTCCCCCACATTCCTCTGATCCAGTCTGTCAAGCTATGGCAGAAATCCTACTTCTACGTCAAGAACGTCGCCCCGCACGGCGATTACGTCAATCTGCCGGCCTACGTAGCCGGCCCGCCGGCTGGGAGGCGGCGGACCTGGGGCTACAGGTTGAAGTCCTTGTCTCCGGCTGGGAATGCCTCCATCGCCCGGCTTCGGGTGATGATCCAGTCGGAAGGCCTGCGCGCATCCGACCTGGTAGCCGCCTTCGTCGAGTGCCGGATTCTGCCCCTCCAAAGCCGGCCGCACATGATGTGCCAGATGAGTGGCCGGTTCGACCCTTGCCGGCTGAGCACATGGGAGATGCCCCATGCCGAGGTGGCTCTGATGGCGAACTACATCGCCAACCTGAAGCTCACCGACGAGTGGCAATTCGGCAAGGCGCCGTACTCCCGCGCCCATCCTCCGCCTGTGGTAAGTCTTTTCTTCTCGTCGTCTGCCGGCTTGAGTCAGCCGGCTTCTGACCAGGCAGCTCTTCTCTTTTTTCTCTTCATCAGAATCCTCTCCTCCCGCCGCCAGCCGGGGCGGCTGGAGTCGATCGCGAGTATGCCCCGGACCGCACGATGGACGACCTCGACGACCCGAACCTTTCCGCAGTCGCCATGGAGGACGCTGCCGCGGGGGACGCCGCCGAGCTCGGCGGCACGGGGCTCTCGGCCAGTTTCGACGACTGGCCGAATGATTTCAAAGCCGAAGAAATCCCGCGCCACCAGCAGGCAACCGACCGCCGCGGCGCGGGCTCGTCTGCCGCGCCGACTGCCGGTGGTGGAAAGGGGAAACGCCGGGCCGTGCTCCCGCTCTTCGGAAGCCGGCCGAAGAAGCCAAAGGCCTCCTCCGCGGCCACGAAGCGCGAGGAGGCGGCGGCGAAGACGACCCGCTTCCGGAAGGCGGTGAAGAAGCCCCCCTCAGTTTCCGCGTAAGTCTAGTAGCCGCCTACGTGCTTGTTATTCTGAAGTCTTCCTTTTCTTGAATGCTTTTCGGATTTCTGAGCAGGGCGCCGCTCTCCCTCGAGCGAGGCCCAGCCGGCTCCGTGGTCGGGCCGAGTGCCGGATCCTCAGGGTCCCGCCGAGTGGACCCCCGCGCAGAACTTGACGCAGCCACGGAGCGCAACACTCGCGAGGCACGTCGAGAGAGGGAGGTGGCCGAGCGGGAGGCGGCGGAGCGGGAGGCCGCCCAGACGGCGCCGGGGCGAGCGAGCCCGGCGGCCGAGACTCCGTCGGAGCGGGCGGCCGCGGAGACGGAGGCGGAAGGCGCGCGTAGCCAGCCTCCGCTACTCGCCATCCCCCTCCAAACTTTGGATCCAGACATCCCTCTGCCCACGGTGGAGGAGATTATCCTCGAGCAGCCGCCAGTGCAGAGGGACGAAGTCTTCGAGATTTCCGTCGAGAGGACATCGCCGGCAGCGCCAGCCGGAGCAGGCGAAGGCGGCCAATCGTCGGCGGTGCTGGAGGAGCCGGCCCGGGCCGCGCCCGAGGCCGGAGCCGGCCTTGAGATCGAGCTGGCGGCGGGCCGGCCATGCCGGAGGGGGCACGGCCCCGCCGGACACGCGCCGAGCCGCGGGGGCTGAGCACACGGCAGACGCCTTGGAGGCGGCCAGCTCCACCACGTCCGGATGGACTCCTAGCGGAGGGAGCGGCGAGCTGAACATCGCGGCTCAAGAGGTTCGGAGCCGGCTACAGGCACAAGCCGGCCTCCTGAGGCAATTTACTCAGGAGTTTCTGTCGACGCGGTCTGCAATCCAGGTAAGTCTTCACTTATTGACAGTTCTGGTCCTTTGAATTTTTTCCATGGGGGCGCGCTAGCGCACCCACTGGGTGTAGTCCCCGAGATCCGGACCGACTGCAGCGCAGTCGGGTCGGATCTTACTTGACGACTTTCTTTGACTGTTCTTTCTGATCTCTTAGGATTATCATAATTCTCGTGCTACCGCCTTCAACTCCCAGGCTCGGGAGCTGAGCCGGAGGACCGAAGACCTCACCAGCAGCCGGCGTAATTGTTTTGTCCTTATTTATTTCTCGTGGGGGCGCGACAGCGCACCTACTGGGTGTAGTCCCCGAGATCCGGGCCGACTGCAGCGTAGTCGGGTCGGATCTTACTCGACGACTTTTCCTTTGCTGACTTTTTCTCTTTATCTTTTGCTCGTGCAGAGGCCAATGCCGACCTGCGGAGGGAACTCGGCGAGGTGCAGGCCGCTCTTCGCGCCAAGGACGCCGAGTATGCTGACTTGGTTCAAGAGCGCGACCGCCTGGCGACGAAACTGGCCGACCAAGAGGAGAGCCACAAGGCGGCCCGGCAAAAGGCGCAGGATGGCGAGGCTACCCTGAAGGCGGAGTTCGAGGCCAGGGAGGCGAGCTGGGCTGAGACGCGCCAGGCGCTGGAAGAAGGCTTCGACCGGATCGAGGATCTTATCGATGGTAGGTCGTCCTTCTTGCTCTTCTTCCATCCGCCGGCCGCCTGCGGCTTTGTTTTGACATGTGTTTGCTATCTTGCACAGAGTACTTTCCCGGTCAATCCGTCCTCGCCGCCCAAGCCATCGAAGCCTACCGCGAGGAGTGCCGTCAGGCCGGGGTCGTGATTCCGCCGGATGCGAATCGGACGTTGTCGGAGCAGCTCATCGCCGTCCAGGCGCGGCTGCAGCCGGCCCACCGGCTGCTCCGCCGGCTCCAACGTGCCGGAGCGACGATGCTGGCCGCGCTCTGGCCCGGCCAGGCAATTCCCCGCACCCCAAGCCGGACGGCCGACTGGCTCGAAGTCGCAGTCGGCCGCTTCGAGGCCTGGAAGGCGTCCGCGGCCCGTCTTGGAGCCGGGTGCGCGCTGGAGTTCGTCCGCGCGTGGTACCCAGGGCTAAGCCTGGACCAGCTGCAGACGTGGCGGCCGGAAGCCGACACAGAGCTGGAGGAGGTGCGGCCGGCGATCATGCAACGCGCCTCGACGATCGCCGAGTGCACCGACACCAGCGTCTTCGCGCCGGAGCTCAACGACGATGGCACCGCCCAGCCGGAGGAATGGTTCGGGCTGAACCCGGCGGACAGCAAGGACTCGGCCGAAGAGATCGCCTCCAGCGATGAGGGCGAGGACGACGAGGAGGAGGAGGGCGAAGACGCCGAGCCGACTGGTGAGACGGCCGACCGTCCCCCAGCTGACCGTGCCTCCAGCAACGAGCCACGCGGGAGCGCGCCCTCTGCCAGAGACGACGATCAAGCCGAGGTTGGCCAGCCAGCCGCTCCTCCAGCCGGCGCGACTGCTCCCACCGCCTAGCCCGGCTCGTCTGCGGCCCCGCCGGCTTGATCTACCGTTCCTTTTGTCCCTGTTTTACTTTTTCGGACAATTTTAAGTTTATGCAATTCCACCCACTGGGGGTGTATCGAACAATGTTGGATGTCGACCTCTCTGGAGGCCTTTTTGTGTAAATATTAATATATGCATGTGTTGGCGTTCATTCAAGTGTACTTTTTTGTCCTTAGGCTCTTTCCTTTGCCGCCTTCCCTCCTTGGGAAGGCAAGTACTTGAGCTTTCTTGGATTTGAAGCAGACTGAATGTAAGCTGGCCGGCCGGCTACTCTGGTAGTCGGTCGGCGGGAGGCAGTCAGCCGGCCTTTGTTATATATGCGAGCCTATTTGGTCCCTAGCCGTTTTTCATTTGCGCACCCTTTCCGGCTTGTGGCTCTTGCCAGCCGGGCAGTCGGTTCTTCGTGCTGTGATTTCGGCAAGAGCCAAGCCTGGGTGTCAGCACATTACTTGTCTGGCTGCGGGTAGGGCTCCTAATATAACTCTAGTCGGCCAGTCCCCGGGCCGACTCGTCGGACCCGGTACCGGACAAAATAAATGAATAGGTAATATCATACGCATGATAACTTTCATTCATAAAAATAAAGGGTGGCAGTCCCCGAGTCTTTCTCGGGGAGCCTACTGTTTCGTACTAAATACAAAAGTGGGCATAACACATACTGCGTTTTAACTGTAAAACTTCCGAAGGAGATTTGCGTTCCATGGTCGCTCCGACTCCTTGCCGGAGTCGTCTCTCTTGCGTGCCTTCGGCTTCTGCGCGTCGATGAGGTAGTAGGCGTCGTTGCCCAAGGCTCTGCTAATGATGAAGGGGCCTTCCCAGGGGGCTGCGAGCTTGTGCTGGCCGGCTGTTCGCTGGATCAGCCGGAGCACAAGGTCGCCCTCCTGGAAGGATCTTGGTCGGACCCTCCGGCTATGGTAGCGGCGCAAACCCTGCTGGTAGATGGCAGACCGGCTGAGGGCTAACAGCCGGGCCTCTTCCAGCAGGTCGACGCCGTCTTCTCGTGCTTCTTTGGCTTCCGCTTCCGTGTGTATGGTTACCCGAGGCGAGTCGAACTCGATATCTGTTGGGATGACCGCCTCGGCACCATATACAAGGAAGAAGGGAGTGAAGCCGGTTGATCTATTGGGAGTAGTGCGCAGACTCCATAGGACAGCCGGCGGCTCATCGAGCCAGCAGCCGGCTGAACGCTCCAGAGGTACGACCAGTCGAGGCTTGATGCCGGACAAAATGAGGCCATTTGCTCGCTCCACTTGGCCGTTTGACTGCGGGTGGGCGACTGACGCAAGGTCCAGCCGGATACCTTGCGCAGTGCAGAACCGTGCCAAGGCACCTTTGGCAAAGTTCGTGCCGTTGTCGGTGATGATGCTGTGCGGTACGCCGTACCGGGTTGTTATATCTGCAATGAAAGTCACTGCAGTCGGCCCATTCAGCTTCTTGATCGGCTTTGCCTCAATCCACTTGGTGAATTTGTCGACGGCGACGAGCAAATGTGTCATGCCGCCGCACGCCGTCTTGAATGGGCCCACCATGTCCAATCCCCAGACGGCGAAGGGCCAGGTGATGGGAATGGTCTTGAGTGCTGAAGCCGGCATGTGTTGCTGCGAGCTAAAAAGCTGGCAGCCTTTGTAGTGTTTGACTAGCTCTTTGGCGTCGTCCAAAGCAGTCGGCCCGAAGAAACCGTGGCGGAAGGCTTTGGCGACAAGTGATCTTGATGCGGCGTGGTGGCCGCACTCTCCTTGGTGTATATCCCTGAGGATCACGATGCCTTTCTCCTGCTCGACGCATCGCTGCAAAACTCCAGTGGCGCTGCGCTTGACAAGCTCTCTGTTGACGATTGTGTATGCTCCAGCCCGGCGCTGAACTTGTCTTGCTTCGTTTTTGTCAGCCGGCAGGTCATGGTTCACCAAAAAGTTGCGGATGGTTTGGGCCCATGATGGGGCGGCGACTTCCTCTGCCACCAATGTGGCCACAGCCACCAGGGTGGGCGGGCTGAGTAATGCAGTGCTGGAGTCGGCCGCCGCTTGCTGTGCTGAAGAAGTCCCCGGGCCGGCTACCGCAGTCCCCAGGCCGGGTGCGGCAGTCCCCGAGCTGGGTACTGCAGTCCCCGAGCCAAATATTGAAGTCCCCGGGCCGGCTGCTTGATTCTTCGAGCCGGACCCGGCCTCCTCGGGGTTAGGCGGCACGAAGATGGAGTCGGATTCCGGAGACGGCTTGATTGATGGCTTGAGGAGGGGCTGTAGGGCGACGCCGGCTGGTATTTCTTGCCGCGCGGAGCCTATTCGGGCCAGAGCATCTGCTGGCTCGTTGTCGGCTCGCGGTACATGAAGGAATTCACACCCGTCAAAGTATCCGCTGATTTGCTGCACTAGGAAGCGGTAGCTCGCCATGTTCGCGTCCTTGGCGTCCCAATCGCCAGAAGACTGCTGCACCACCAAATCCGAGTCGCCATAGCACAGGATCCGGCGAATGCCAAGTTCCTTGGCAAGCCGGAGCCCGTGTATGAGTGCTTCGTACTCGACTACGTTGTTGGAGGCGGCGAAGTGGATCTGCAGCGTGTATCTGAGCTTGTCGCCCTTTGGAGAGGTAAGGACGACGCCGGCTCCCAGGCCGGTGCGCATCTTTGATCCGTCAAAGTGCATGCGCCAATGGGTGGAGTCGGGCGCTGGTGGTAAGTACTGGGTCTCGACCCAGTCGACGAGGAAGTCGGCCAGCGCTTGCGTCTTGATGGCGGTGCGGGGTTGGTAGAAGATCGTGTAGGGGGCCAGCTCGATGGCCCATTTAGCCACCCGGCCGGATGCATCCCGGCTGCCTATGATCTCGGCTAGCGGGGCAGTGCATACGACCGTGATGGGATGCTCTTGAAAGTACGGCTTCAGCTTCTTGGCGGCGAAGTACACGCCATAGCACATCTTATGATAGTGCGGGTAATTTTGCTTTGAGGCGGACAGCACCTCGCTCAGGTAATAAACCGGCCTTTGGACCGGCTGGGCTCGGCCTTCTTCAGGGCGTTCGACCACAATGACGGTGCTGACCACCTGGTTAGTGGCGGCAATATATAGGAGCATGGGCTCCTTCTCAGTCGGTGCCGCCAAGACAGGCAGCGTGGACAGCATTTTCTTCAGCTCGTGGAAAGCTTGGTCGGCCTGGTCATTCCACTCAAAGTGAGTGCTCTTCTTCATGAGGCGGTAGAGGGGGAGAGCTTTTTCTCCAAGCCGGCTGATGAAGCGGTTCAGAGAGGCCAGGCACCCGGTGAACTTCTGAATCTCTCTGATCTTGGTTGGGACCTCCATCCTCTCGATGGCCTTGATCTTCAGAGGGTTGCACTCTATGCCGCGTTCGGAGACCAGAAAGCCTAGGAGCTGGCCGGCTGGCACTCCGAACACGCATTTCTCCGGGTTGAGCTTGATCCGGAACCGGCGCAGGTTCTCGAATGTCTCCTTCAAGTCTTCCAGCAGAGTGCCACGCTTCTCCGTCTTCACCACAACATCATCCACGTAAACGTGGGCGTTCTTGCCGAGCTGCGTGAGGAGGCACTTCTGCATGCAACGCTGAAAAGTGGCGCCGGCATTCCTTAAGCCGAACGTCATGGTCAGGTAGCAGAAGGCTCCAAACGGCGTGATGAAGGCGGTCTTTAGTTGGTCATCCGGGTTCAGCTTGATCTGGTGGTATCCCGAGTAGGCATCCAAAAAGCTCAACAGCTCGCATCCGGCTGTGGAGTCTATCACTTGATCAATCCTGGGCAGAGCGAAGGGATCTTTTGGGCAGGCTTTGTTGAGGCTTGTGTAATCTATACACATGCGCCACTTGTTATTCTTTTTCAGCACGAGAACCGGGTTCGCGAGCCACTCGGGGAAGAAAACTTCCATGATGAAGCCGGCTGCAAGAAGCCGGGCTATCTCCTCCCCTACGATCCTTCTCTTCTCTTCTGACAGTCAACGGAGGGGCTGCTTGACTGGTTTAGCATTCTCCCGCACGTGCAATTTGTGCTCGGCGAAATCCTTCGGAACACCCGGCATGTCCTTGGGGGACCATGCAAAGATATCCCGATTCTCACGGAGGAAATCGACGAGCTCGCCTTCCTATTTGCTATCCAGGCTCGCCCCAATGACGGCAAACCTCTCGGGGTGCTCGGGGTCGAGCTGTATCTTCTTGGTCTCCTTGGCCGGCTGGAAAGATCCTTGGGCATCATACTCCTTGGAGTCAGCAGGTTGGTTTAGCTGCTTGCTGGCCAGGGCCACGACCCGGTCCAGCGTCTTCTTCTCTGCAGCGATCACGAGGGATTCGGCCAGCAGGCTGCTGGCCGCGGCGCAGTCAGCGGACTTCTTGTAGTCGCCGGCGATGGTGATGACACCCTTGGAGCTCGGTATCTTCATCTTGAGGTAAGCATAGTGGGGGACCGCCATGAACTTGGCCAAGGCGGGTCGGCCAAGCAAGGCATGGTAAGGGCTCTCCAGGTCCACCACCTCGAACCAGATTGCTTCCCGGCGGAAGTGATCCTTGCCCCCAAAGAGTACATCGATCTTGATCTTGCCGATGGGGGCACAGGACAAACCGGGTACGATGCCGTGGAACACTGTTTGGGTCGGCGCAAGCTGCTTTTCCTTGACGCCTAGCTTCTCCATGGTGTCGCGGTACAGGATGTTGATGCTGCTTCCGCCGTCGATCAGCACGCGGGAGAAGCGTGCGGTGCACGTATCCGTCGCAAGGGTGGCCTCCAGGACCAATGCGTAGGAGCCGGGGGACGGCATCACCTCTGGGTGCTCGGCCCGGCTCCAACTGATTGGTTTCTCCGACCAGTGCATGTGGCCGGCTGTGCTGGTGGCGGCCATATTGACTTCTTGTTGCTCTCGGCGCTTGCTGCGCCGGTCTTCGGGCTGGCTCATGAAGACGACATAAGATGCTTGCTCATCGGGGAACTCGTCCTGCACGGCGTCGACCGCGGGCCGGGCGGCTTTGGGCGGTGGAGTCGGCGGCGGCGGGCCGGCGGGCGGAGTCGGCGTGAGCCCTTCGCCCTTCGAGATTCGGGCGAGCCAATTGCATTTGCGGGTCGTGTGGTTGGACGGCTTCGCGCCGCTGTGGAACTTGCATGGGGCATCAAGGGTTTGCTCGTAGGAGAAGCCCGGCTGCCAAGCCGGCCGGCCGCCCTTGGGCTTCTTGGGTGCGGGCCGCCCTTCAGGCGGCGCGTCTTCGACCGTGGCAACCTGCCGGCTGGCGGGAGGCGGCGCAGGGCCCTTGCGCTTTTGATCATTCTGGTGTTGGCGTCGGCCGCCGTCTCCAGCCGGCGCTTGGGGCGCCGGATTGAGCACCTTTCCGGATGCGTCCACCCGGAGCTCGGTCTTCATTGAGGAGTCGGCGGTGGCGTACTTGTCGGCGATGTTCAGGAGCTCGTCGAGGGTAGTCGGCTCATCGCAGAGAAGCTTGTGCTTGAGGAGGGTGCCCTCTCGGCACCCGGCAGTGAAGTATTCGATTGCTTGCACCTCGTGCACCCCCTCGCAGGAATTGTGGAGCTCGGCCCAACGCGTGAGGTAGTCGCGAGTGGACTCGGCTGGGCCCTGTACGCACAGGGAGAGCTGTCTAGGCTTGGGAGCCCGTTTGTAGGTGCTGGTGAAGTTGCGAACGAAGGCTTCAGTGAAATCCACCCAGCTGTTGATGCTGAGGGGCTTGAGGCTGTTAAGCCAAGTCCGTGCCGTGCCTTGCAGCATGAGGGGCACATACTTTACGGCAACGCGCCGGTTGCCATTGGCGATGCTGACGGCTGTGGTGTAGTCGGTCAGCCAATCTTCCGGCTTCACCGAGCCGTTGTACTTGGGTGTGTCTCTTGGGAGCGAGAACCCTTTGGGGAAGGGCTCGTCGCGGATGCGGGGGCCAAAGCAAGGCGGGCCGACATCGTCTTCTTCTTCTAGCGCCAGGGATCGGGCCAGGCGGTCGATCCGGTGGCGGGCGTCGTTTTCGCCGATTCCCTCGCGGCGACCAAGCCGGCCGCTGAGAGTCGGGTGAGCCATTGGAGGCGGGGTAGGATATCTCTCTCCACGAGCTCAAGGCGGAGGCGGGGTGCCCCGCCATTCCATGGCTCGGGGGCGGCCGTCCGCGTCTCGCTCGATGGAGATTTGGGTCCGGCTTCGGCTGGAAGCCGGCTCTTTCTCGCGCCGCGCGCGGGTGTAGCTGGTAGTCGGCGACCGGGAAGTCGCGCCGTGTTCGCGGCGCGGGGGAGGGCTCCCCGCGCAGGCGTCGGCTTCGTGCCGTCGTGCGGCCGCATCGATTAGTTGCTGGATGCGCCGCGTCATGTGGGGGAGGTCTTCGGCTTCCAAGCCGTCCAGCTCATCTACGGCCGCCTGGGCGGCGCGCAGGTTCTCGAGCGGGGTGGCGTAGACCGGGCGATCCACTCCAAGCGTGTCGGTGATGATGATGCCGCGTTGCCTGACAACGCCAGCCCGGCTAGGGCCAGCCGGAGCCGGCGTGCCGAGGGCGGCGCGGTCAGCTTCGCGCTGGTAGGCCTCGGTGAGGCATCTTACAGAGGCCAGCCGCCGGCCCTCCGCTAGGAGGGCGAGGCGGCGTGCCTCCAGAACTTCGTCGCTAGCGTCAGCCGGAAGGGGGCGGACAAGTCTTGGGCAGCCGCGCGTGGGGTGTCGCGGGCGCCCTCGTCAGTCGGGCCGTCGAGGCCGATAACCATCACCTCGGGGGCGTCAGAATCGCGATCGCCAGCCGGAGGGAGCGGGTCGTTGTAGACCATGACGTTGGTAGGGAAGGTATCGTAGGATGCCGTGTCGGAGTCGACGGGCATCGGGTCGGTGGAGCCAACCGACTCCAAACCCGCAGCGGGCTCGCTGGAGACGTGGAGCTGGCTGAGGAGGTTGGTGAGGTGATCTGTGCCCGCATCGGAGGCAAGCTCGTCGGAGATGCGGGCCTTGTCGAAGAGGTTGGCGAGGCCGCTAGCCGCGCAGACGTTGGCGACGCCATGCAGCGCGTCGCGGCAAGCGCCATCGGGCGAGCCAGGCTGGCTACGCTCGCGAGGAAGGAAAAGGGTTCCCGTGCAGAACAGGTCTCCGGACGACGGTGCACCTGACCCCACGGTGGGCGCCAAATGTCGGGTAGTAGGGGCGACATATGCCAACGGGTGGCTTATCATTATGGGGGCCAATAGAACGTCGCCGGTGCCTGGAAGCGGGATGAGGCGAAGACATGCACGCCGGCGAATCTTACCCAGCTTCAGGGCTCTCCGGGGAGATAATACCCCTACTGCTGCTCTGCGGGGTCTCCGCATGGTTACTAAATGGACAAGTAGCTACAATGCTCCTTGAGCAGTTTTGGGTGGAAGGAGGAAGAAGGGCTCGACTCAGCTTGCTTCTTCTCCTTATATGGTGTCTAGGTCTAGGAAGAGAGTCCAACCCTTTGCATGGGTGCACCGGGGGGTTTATATAGGCCTACCCCCGGGGGTACAATGGTAATCTGACTGGGCGCGGGGCCCAGCTGTCTGTGACTATGCTCGCCGGCTTCTCCGCCGGCTTTTGGGGCCCGCCGGCTGGTGGGTCCCGCCGGCTGCCGGCCCCTAGGTCGACAGGCCGGCCCCACTGGCCAGGGCCTGGTCGGCAGCTGGTTACTGTTGCTCCGTGTTGTTGACGCAGGTTTGGTCGGGGTAAGCGTGGCTACAGTAACGCCGCCTTGGCGGGCGATTACTGTAGCCCCGCCGCATCTTGTCTCCTTAATGAGCGTCTCCTTCGAGGAGGGCGGCGGGCCGGCTGCGTGAAGCCGACCCTCTGTCTTGCCGGCTGGAGAGGAGGTGCGGCCGCCTTCGGCATCTCTCTGCCCGAAGGGGCCCACCGCCTCGGGGGCCACGCTGGTGGCCCGTCATGGACGGCGTTAGAGCCACCGTGGCTACAGTGTTGTGCCGGGCGGGCCGTAGCTGCCCGCACGACGCGCTGTACCAGGCGTGCTCCGGGTTTTGGGGGTGGCAGGCTCGACTGTAGCCACGCCCCGCTTCATCATTGCGGAGTGGACGCGTACATCGCGGGTACGGCGTTGACTGACTTATGGGAGCCAGCTTGGCAGTAGCCGGCCTCGCTGTAGCCGGCCCTGCCGCAGCCGGCCCCGCCGTAGCCGGCCCTCTGCAGCCTTCTTCAGGAGGGTGAAAAGGCGGGCCGCCCCCGAAGCCGGCCAGGGAGGCAGCCGGCTGGGGGAAGGCGGCCCAAATCTTGAGTCTTCTTATGAGCCGGATGGGCTCATGATTTTTTCTGAGGGGCTAGGGGAAGCCGGCTGGGCTACCCATAGCTATTTACCCCGACACCAAGAAGCCGAGAGGGTCCATTTGTTTCGGGCCCAATGTACGGTAGTAGCTGCACCTTAAATCACACATACAGATCTCAGTTCTTATGGACGGCCTCAATGAAACAACCCACCATGTACTCCTACATGGCCTCTCATCGATACCTTTACCAAACATGTTCAACACATCCCACATATTACTGACACAAGCATTTCACTCTAGCCCATCACCCAGATGAACCAGACCTGACACAACTCTAAGCATAGCGGGCATAGCAAGGTAGGAATCACAAAACATGGCTCAATCAACTCCTACACATGCTAGTGGGTTTCATCTAGTTACTGTGGCAATGACAGGTCATGCAGAGGATAAGGGTTCAACTACCGTAGCACATAGCAGTTTGAATCGTGTTGTCTTAATGCAGTAAACAAGAGCAGGAGCGAGAACATGGGTTGTATCGGAATGATCAATGGTTGCTTGCCTGATGGAGTGGTAACGGGATACTGCCCTTCAGTTGGATACTCGTGAATATCCTCGAAGGCAGAACCTACCATGAAGAACACAACCGAGCACAATCAACACATGACGATATGCAACAATATGATGCATGCTATGACATGGCAATATGAATGTGTTTTGGCCTAATACAAGCTAAAACAGAAAGGGGTGAACTCATTTGAATCCAAGATTCAAATATTAGCTCATTAATTATTGCATTTATAGGGCATTTCCTTATTCTGCTTAAACAGTAGGGTAAATTTGTTTTGTCATGCATGAAACCATTACAGATGGATAGATTGAATTTTTCTGATAATTTTTCATATATAATTTATCTCATTTGGAGTTATGGTTGAATTTCTATGAATTTTTGAAGTTTGAATTATTTTCTGGAATTTTCTGAATAAAAATAATTCCAGAAAAACAATTACCGCGTCAGCAATGCGTCAGGGTGACATCAGCAAGTCAAAGGCGCCAGCCAGGTCAAACCTGACTGGTGGGCCCCCCTGGTCAGTGTCTCTGTGCACTAACCACGCTTAGTTAGCCTAATTAACAGGCGGGGCCCACTAGTCAGTGACTATACTAATTAACTAATCTATTTAGTTAGCACTAACAGGGTAATTAGCTGGGCGGGGCCCGCATGTCAGTGAGAGAGGGGGGGAGGTCAACCCACGTCAGCAGGTCAAACCCCGCCGGTCAGTGAGTCAAAGCCCGCCGGCGTTTAGCCGCCGGCGAGGCCAGACGCGGTGGCGCGCTGCGGAAAACGCCCACGGGGCACCATTTGGTGCGCGGAGAGCAGCTACGAGTAGCTGGGGACAACCCGCGCCGTTTGGGGGTGGTGGTTGGGCTCGGGGTGGCCGGAAACGTCGCCGGCGACGAGCCTTGCGGTCGCCGGAGTCGGGCGAAAGTGAGCCCGAGGCTACGGGGCACGTCGAGGCACGTGGTGAGGTGCGTTGTGCCCCTAGGGATGCAGTGAAGATGATAGGCTAGGTGGCGTGGCTGGAGTTTGGCCGGAGACACGTCGGCGACGAGCTCCATGGTGGCGGGTGCGGGTGAGCTTCGTGTGCTCGCTGTGGTGCACGAGAAGAGGAACAGAGAGGTTGGGGAGGTGCAGCAGCTCACGGCGATCACGAAGAGGTAGATGGCGCGGTCGGGGACAAGTCGATGCGGCGGCGACGTCGAAGGGGATCTCCGGCGAGGCTCGGTGAAGACGAGGTCGAAGAAGACGTTGCAGAGCATGTGAGCGCTCGGGGCTTGGCTGCTCGAAGGAGTTGACGACGGCGGAGAGGATGGACACGGTGGTGCATCACGGGGACGTCGGTGGACGGGGTTTTCACGGTGGCACGAGCTCAGCAGCGTCGGCCATGGCGGAGGGGAGCGAGAGAGAGAGGCAGGGGGCGAGTGAGCGTGTCCAGGGGGTCGAGGCGGCGACGTGGAGCCGGTCCAGGGGGTCGAGGCGGCGAGGGGAGGAAGCAGGACGGCAGCCAGCTGCGTGGCGCGCGGTGGTGCCGCCGTCGAGCACCTGCCTGCCTGCCTGGCCAAGCCAAGCTGCTCGCTGGCGCGGCGGCTGGGCTGGGCCGGCAGGTGGGCCTGGTGGGTGGCGCCAGGTAAGATTCTTCTCCCTTTTTTTGATTTTTGTTTTCTTTTCTATTATTCTGTAGCTTTAGGGCTTTAATTAGAATACCTAGGCACTTTCTAAAATCCTGAAAATATTTGTGAGCCCTATTGGGATTATTCCTAACAGCAAACAATTACTTTCAGAATTATTTGAGCATTTGAATTATTTAATATCATTTAAATGCCCAAATTCAAATATTGATGAATTAAATCAGTGACCTTCTGTTGACCTAGAAAAATGTGCACCTATTTTCCCAAAGGTTCTAACCCAAGGCAAAGAGGGTGAACATTTTAGAAGGGCATTTCAGGTTCATTGAATTTATTTTTAGTAAACCCTAGTTGATTTCAGGGGGGGTGCTGGGGGTTCTGTCTTCCCCATTTCAAGTTTCTGATGAAAGTAAACATGATGCACACTCTAATGCATGGACTAGCTAGGGTGTGCCACCATTGTTGGATTCCTTCCCGCTCGATATTTGGGAAGAGGACCAGGGCCTCTATAAATAGGACCAGCCACCCACATAGCAAGGGGTTGGCCGGCGAGTAAGAGTAAGGCAGCTAGAGAGAGAAAGAGAGAGGGAAAGAGAGAAAGGTGGCCGAATTCCTCCCAGCAGTTCACCGCCCCAGCCAAGAACAGACCCTCGCGAGGCTGTTCTTCCTTGTATTGTTCATCATCATCAGCCCCAAGAGGCAATCCACCCACCACACACTGGAGTAGGGTATTACACCACAACGGTGGCCCGAACCAGTATAAACCTTGTGTGTCTTGTGCAGTTCTTTCAGTAGTCTAGATCTTTGTGAGACGGGAGGTAGAAGACGTAATCTCCGCGCGCACCCCAGTGTTTGAACCTTAAGGGTCTGCCGGAACCCGAAATCCGACATTTGGCGCGCCAGGTAGGGGTGCGCCGGAATTCGTCGTCCACCGCCCCGTTCTCCGCCGACCGTCGCATCCATGTCCGACGCTCGTCGGGCCCGCGCCGAGCGCCGGGCCGTCCTCGCCTCCCGCGTCGCCCGGACAGCACCCGTCGGCGGACATCCTCGTTGTTCCCCGTCACCCGCCATTAACGCCGCCACCGGCCCGGCGGGGGGTGAGCAGCAAGCGTCGTCTCAGCATCCATCCGTGCGGCAAGACGGCCACACCGCTACTCCATCGCTCACACCAGCTGGTTCTTCGTCCCGCGCGCTGCGCGCACCCTTGGAGGCTCGAGTTGCGCTCACCACGGCAAACGAGCTCCTGCGCCGCTGGCCTGCCAACGAAGTCTACGGGGAATGGCTCGATCGCGTCGCCGAGCTCGTCCACGCCGCAGGGGGCTCTCCTGCACCGTCCCATCGCGCTACACCAACACCCCCGGTCATCGCGGCCCTCCTGGGCGGCTCGTAGGCACCGCCCACAAGTCACCACGTCAGGCCGTCCATCCGCCGGGTCAGCGCCACTTCCACGAGGCAGGGGGCTCCCCCAGATCGGACGGCGCCCGAGACCGGCCTGACCTTCAGTTCGAAGGACCACCCCTCCAACTCGGCCTGCTCGGGCGCGCTCCCCATGTTGTGCACCCCCACCATCTGCTAGGTGGCCGTCACCAGGACCCTCGTTGATGGCGGCGCGGGCCTCAGCGTGCTCTCGGTCGAGGCCTTCAACCTCCTCCGCATACCCCTGGAACGGCTGCAACCCAGCCGGCCCTTCTCAGGCGTCGGGGGCAAGTCATCCAGTTCCTTGGGGCAGATCCGGCTCCCAGTGACCTTCGGCACCTACGACAACTTCCGCATAGAGCTGGTTGACTTCGACATCGCCCCCATCGGCCTCCCCTACAACGCCATCCTCGGCTACCCAGCGCTGGCCCAATTCATGGCCGCGACGCACCCGGCGTACAACCTCATGAAGATGCCCGGGAGCAGCGGTGTCCTCACTGTGCACGGGGACACCGGGGACGCGCTGCGGGCGCTCAAGCTTGCCTTCAAGACGATGGCGTCGGCACAGCCCGCCGACTTGGAGACCCCCGGGCCCAAGGGGGCTGCACCCGCCAAGAAGAAGCAGTTGTTCACCCAAGACAAGGCAGAAACCAAGCAGATACCCGTTGATGAGGACGGGTCCACCAACGCCACTTTCACCATAGGCGCCCACCTCAAACCCGAGCAGGAGGAGGCCCTGGTCGGGTTCCTGCGCGCAAACAAGAAGGTATTCGCTTGGGAGCCGGACCAGTTGGCAGGGATCCCCAGGAGTGTAATCGAGCATCACCTCAACGTGTGCCCCAACGTGCGCCCTGTGAAGCAGAAGGCCAGGCGGCAGTCCACAGAAAAGTAGGCCTTCATCGTCCAGGAGACCCGCAAATTAGAGGCCGCTGGGGTCATCCGCGAGGTCCGATACCCAGATTGGTTGGCCAACCCTGTCGTTGTGCCAAAGAAGGGAGGGAAGGAGCGTATGTGTGTCAACTTCACCAACCTCAACAAAGCATGCCCGCAAGATCCGTTCCCGCTCCCCCGCATCGACCAGATCATCGATTCCACTGTGGAATGCGACCTGTTATGCTTCCTGGATGCCTTCTCTGGGTATCACCAGATCAAGATGGCGGTAGAAGATGTTGAGAAGATAGCCTTCCTAACCCCGTGTGGGGTATACTACTACACGTGCATGCCATTCGGGCTGCGTAATGCAGGGGCGACCTTTCAGCGACTGATGCACATCACCTTGGGCCCGCAGCTCGGGAAGAATGTTGAAGCTTACGTCGAGGACATTGTGGTAAAGTCTCGGGAGGCCGGGACCTTGATACAAGACTTGGAGGAAACCTTCGTGAGCCTCAACGCAGTGAACCTACGGCTCAACCCAGAGAAGTGTGTGTTCGGAGTCCCCTCGGGCAAGCTCTTGGGTTTCCTCGTGTCCCACTGAGGCATCGAGGCTAACCCAGAGAAGGTCAAGGCGGTGGAACACATGAGCCCGCCAAAGCCCCTCAGAGAAATGCAGAAGCTCATGGGGCGCGTGACCGCGCTAGGGCGCTTCATCTCCAAGTTGGGAGAACGAGCCCTGCCCTTCTTCCAACTAATGAAGAAAAAGGGGCCCTTCGAGTGGACTGAAGAGGCCGACAAGGCGTTCTAGGATCTCAAGAGATACATGACCAGCCCACCGGTCATGGTGGCACCGCGCCCTCAGGATCCCCTGGTGCTTTACCTCGCCGCCACTCCCTACTCCGCCAGCGCAGCCTTGGTGGCAGTCAGAGAGGAGCGCCGAATCAAAACCACGGCAGCAGCCCGGGACAAGGCAGAACAGGGACAAGGAAGGCCTCCAGAAACCACCACCGCGGCTGAGGAGGATCAGCCGCCGCAGAGGGGCGCACCAGAGGCGGAAGAGGCCCCTCTTCCAGATGGCCAGTCTCAGGAGGCCTCATTGCCTCAAGAGGCGCCACGGTCTCGGGAAGGAGCCACCAGCACTGACGCAGTCCGCCTCGTTGAGCACCCAGTGTACTTCGTTAGCACGGTGCTGCGAGATGCGAGAGCATGGTACCCCATGCCTCAGAAACTCCTCCTCGCGCTACTGGTGGCTTCGTGCAAGCTGCGGCACTATTTTTAGGGTCACCCCATCAAGGTCGTCTCGTCATACCCCCTGGAGAGAGTGCTCAGGAGCCCTAATTCAGCTGGAAGGGTCGCTGAGTGGAACATAGAACTGCAAGCGTTTCAGCTCGAATTCAGCACGACCAGGGTCATCAAGGGAGCAGCGTTGGCAGATTTTGTGGCAGAGTGGACGGAGGCGCCAGGCTTCAAGGCCGATGAGGATCGGTCCCTATCCCCGGGAAGCGAGGCGCCAGAAGGCTGTGTCATGTACTTCGATGGGGCGTTCTCCAGGCATGGCGCTGGAGCTGGGGCGGTGCTTATATCGCCCACACAGGAGAAGCTCTATTATGCCGTGCAACTCTGTTTCCAGCAAGGCAAAAAGGTCTCCAACAACATAGCGGAGTATGAAGGTTTAATAGCAGGCTTGAAGGCCGCGGCCGCCCTGGGAGTGAAATGCCTCACCATCAAGGGCGATTCGTAGCTGCTTGTAAATTTCTCCAACAAAGTGTATGAGCCGAAGGATGAGCACATGGAAGCCTACCTTGCGGAAGTCCGCAGGATGGAGAAGCAATTCTGGGGGTTGGAGTTGCAGCATGTGCCCCGTGGCACCAATCAGGAGGCCGACGATATTGCCAAATGCGCATCCAGATGGTTACCCCAGGAGCCTGGCGTTTTCGAGGAGCGGCTCTTCAAGCCCTCAGCTCTACCGTCATTATCAAACACGACTCAGCCCTTGGAGGAGCTCCCCCAGCCACCTGCCTCAGGAGCTCCGACCTGTGGCCCGGCCTCAGGAGCGCGCCTGCTCCTGACGATGGAACCTCAGGAGGGATGTTGGATCACGGAGCTCCGGAGCTACCTAGCGCAAGGGACCTTGCCAGAGAAGGAGGAGGAAGCTGAACGAGTGGCACGCCAGGTCACAGCATACTGCATCAGAGACGGAGAGCTCTACCGGAAGCGACCAAACGATGTATCCCTGCACTGCATCTCCAGGGAGCAAGGGAAGGAGCTACTGGAAGATATACACGGCGGAGACTGCGGACATCATTCATCATCGCGGACCCTCGTCGACAAGGCGTTCCACAGTGGGTTTTATTGGCCCACCGCGCTCAATGACGCCATGGAACTAGTGAAAGCTTGTGAAGCCTGCCAGTTCCACGCCAAGCAGATCCATCAGCCAGCAGGAGGCTTGCAGACTATCCCCCTTTCGTGGCCATTCGCAGTCTGGGGGCTGGACATCTTGGGCCCGTTTCCTCGGGCGCCAGGGGGCTACCGCTACCTCTACGTTGCCGTGGACAAATTCACCAAGTGGGCTGAAGTAGAGGCTGTCCGCACCATTCCCGCGGGTTCCGCGGTCAAGTTCATCAAGGGCATCGTAAGCCGGTTCGGGGTGCCGAATCGCATCATCACAGACAATAGTTCGCAGTTCACTAGTAACCTCTTCAAAACATACTGTGCTAACCTTGGAACGCAGATATGCTACGCCTCAGTGGCGCACCCCCGAAGCAATGGCCAGGCCGAGCGAGCCAACGCGGAGGTCCTGAGGGGCCTCGAGACCAGGATGTTCAAGAAGAAGCTGGAGGCCTGTGGCAGAGGTTGGTACGACGAGCTTCAGTCCGTGCTGTGGTCCATCCGCACCACTGCGACCAAACCGACTGGAGAGACCCCGTTCTTCCTGGTCTACGGAGTGGAAGCGGTCCTCCCTCACGAGGTCAGACGTCGCTCCGCGCGGGTCCTGGCGTTCGACGAGGCGCAGCAGGACGCCATGTGGGGGATGGACCTCGTGCTGGGGGAGGAACATCGCCGAGAAGCCGCGCTGCGAGCGATGAGGTACCAGGACCCTTGAGGTAGGAGACCTCGAGCTCAGGCGGGTTCTCTCCAGGGAGGGACTGCACAAGCTCTCTCCCATGTGGGAGGGCCCGTTCAAGGTTGTTCATGTTTCCAGGCCCGGCCCCGCGCGCTTGGAGACTCAGGAGGGAGTGCCGGTCCAGAATGCATGGAACATCCAGCACCTCCGGAGGTTCTACCCCTGAAAAGACCCAGAGCCTGTGAAGCAAGGCAAGTGCCTGTGAAGGTATCGCGTTTTGGAAAAGGCCCAGAGCCTGTGAAGCAAGGCGAGCGCCTGTGAAGCTATCACGTTTTGGAAAAGGCCTAGAGCCTGGGAAGCAAGGCGAGCGCCTGTGAAGCTATCGCGTTTTGGAAAAGGCCCAGAGCCTGTGAAGCAAGGCGAGCGCCTGTGAAGCTATCGCGTTTTGGAAAAGGCCCGGAGCCTGTGAAGCAAGGCAAGCGCCTGTGAAGCTATCGCATTTTGGAAAAGGCCCGGAGCCTGTGAAGAAGGCCAATGCCTGTGAAGCTCGCCGCCCGTGACACTCTCACGTAATAATGAGTTGGGGCTGTACACGCCCCGGAGTCTCAGGAGAGCCGGCCTCAGGCCATGGGGCTCCCTCCCACGCCCAGTGGCAGCACTAAGCTCCGCGCTAGTGAGAAGACGTCGAAGACTAGATTAGGTGCTGGACGCGGCTTTTCATTTGCTTTCCGCAGTTGGGTTGTTCCTTCTCATTTGAAGTTTTATTGAAGTTGTTGCCGTCTTTGGCTTGCGGTTCTTCGGCTTTTCACTCTCCTGCCTCGATCTCTCTTGTGCAAGGCCTCGCGAGGGGGGGGGGCAGCTGAGCGCCCTCGCGAGCATTTCTATCCTAGTCATTCAAAGAGTTCGCGACCTGGGCCCCTTACAAGAGCACCCCTCCAGTCCGTGCCCCACGGGCACCGTGACACAAACAAAGGGCCTGGGTCGGTCGCCCCCCCACGGCCGGGGTCGGGAACTATCCACGCTCGGGCACATAGCCGGAAGGAACGGTAATGAAAGCAAAACGATGATTAACAGCAATAACCCAAACACGCCCCCGCGGGGCTCCGCACTATTGTCTTTGTTACGCAGGAAAAAGGGAAAAGGAAGAACAAATCCGGCGCGGCTCGCCTCACACCGGCCCGCGGGGAAGGCCCGAGCTGCCTCTGGGGCTCGGGCGGACTCCCTCTCGCGCTCCACCAGGGCGCGGCAGTGTGCGGACACGTTGCCACCCCCCAAGCAGATACGACGGCGTGGAGGCTGATCGCGGCCACCGCTGGAGGAGTCGCCGCCTGAAGAAGAACCAGAGAAGCTCGAGGAACCCCGAACACCGCCAGCCGCGCGAGCGCTGCTCCCTCCATCATCACCGGAGCTGGGTTCCCAGCCGCGGTCGTCACCCTCGGGGCAACACCCTGCACGGCGACCATCTTCCCCAAACACCCTCACGTAGAGGGTGGCGTCGCCGTCGAACTTGAAGTGTAGGGTGCACCGACGGCTCAGGCCACGCGCATGGGCAAACGTCTGCCAACCACGGGCCAGGGACAGGCTCCCGGCCGCGGAGACCTCCAGGGAGACCCATGAGGCCTGGCTGCAGCAGCCGTCGGCCTGGAGCCAGAGGCCGCCCGGGGCGCCGACCAGGAGCTCGCCAAGGAGGAATCGAGGAAGTGGGAGCCGGGTGCTAGCCGGCTCCGCCGACCACACGACAAACTCCGGCAGCACTTCAGCAGCACGAACGCGCGGCCTAGGGGGACGCGCAGCCGGAGCGCGCCCCCCGGCTGCAGCAATCCGCCCGTCGCCGTGCTGAAGATCACCTCCACGGCCGCGGGGAGCCACCGTGGTGGCCACAGGATGCTTGCGAGGGCGCCCTCTGCCGCGCCTGGGTGGGGGAGAGGCGGGCTCAACCCGGCAAGCCTTCCCCTTCTCGGCGGCCGAGAACCTCCTCGACAGGGCCATGAAGAAAAAGGAGAAGCAAGGGGGGATGAACTGGAAGGGCACGCGCAGCTCCGTACTTATAGCCGGCGAAGGCCAACCGCCGGCCTCCACGATCACAGGTAATCATGACACGATTTGCATGCAGGGACTTATCCAACTCGCGCGATCACCGAGGCGTCGTGGGGAAGCGGAGTCGCCCACGTCCCATCAACCGCCACGCGGTGCCCAAGGCCGCAGGCTGTTAGGGCCCGCGGCGCTTTTCCCTTGCCCTTTCGCCTCTCAGCACGGCCAAGTCCGGGCGCGCCTTGGCCCCGGGGGCTACTGTCGGTGTTCTGGGAACGGGGGTCCCCAGACTTGCTTGCCTGTAGCCTGCGGCGTGGCTCAAAGGGGGCCCAGCACGGCCCATCTTCATCAACACAAGACTCAAGACCCTCACGAGGGGCCAAGCCTCATGGGGCGGACGACACGGAGCTTCCTCAGGCACGGCCTCATCAGGCTGGCTCGTGAGGAGGCGGAGAGATCAAGGCGGGGTACCTCACGAGGTGCCCGTGACGCAAGCCATGACGACTCAGGGCGCCAGGCGGGTGCCAGCCCGCGCAGCATCCTCCTTTCCTCTTTGGTGCAAAGGGAGCAAGCGCAGCCGCGGAGTATCGAGGCATCAGGCAAAGGTTGCCATTTCGGTGCAACGAGACCAAGACTAGGATGACTACGAGACGGAGGTCACCGTGGAGCCCAAGACGGCATCATCACGAGAGCTTTGCGCAGGCGAAGACTGCTTTTGTCAAGATAGTTGATACTTGCTGTCCCCCTTCAAATTAGCCCGCCATTGTTGGCTTCCTTCCCGCTCGATATTTGGGAAGAGGACCAGGGCCTCTATAAATAGGACCAGCCACCCACATAGCAAGGGGTTGGCCGGCGAGTAAGAGTAAGGCAGCTAGAGAGAGAAAGAGAGAGGGAAAGAGAGAAAGGTGGCTGAACTCCTCCCAGCAGTTCATCGCCCCAGCCAAGAACAGACCCTCGCGAGGCTGTTCTTCCTTGTATTGTTCATCATCATTAGCCCCAAGAGGCAATCCACCCACCACACACTGGAGTAGGGTATTACACCACAACGGTGGCCCGAACCAGTATAAACCTTGTGTCTCTTGTGCAGTTCTTTCAGTAGTCTAGATCTTTGCGAGACGGGAGGTAGAAGACGTAATCTCCGCACGCACCCGAGTGTTCGAACCTTAAGGGTCTGCCGGAACCCGAAATCCGACAGGGATGCCCCGGCATCCCAAGCTATTATCCAAGAATGAGCAACCAACTAAGCTTGGGGATGCCCCTGAGTGGCATCCCCGCTTTCTTCCAACAATTATCGGTATTTTACTCGAGACTATATTTTTATTCGTCACATGATATGTGTTTTGCTTGGAGCGTCTTGTATGATATGAGTCTTTGCTTGTTTTATTTTGTGTTTTAAGTCATCAATCCTTGCTAGACACACATATCTGAGAGAGCCAAAATTATGTCATGACTTGTTAGAATTGCTCTCTATGCTTCACTTAAATCTTTTATGAGCGAGGCCTTGCTCTAGTGGTTCACTTATATCTTTTTTAGCTCGGTGTGCTTAGTATTTTTTAAGAAATGCTCTCTTGCTTCACTTAGATTTATTTGAGAGTTAGTAAAATTTGAAAAAATTCTCTCTTTCTTCACTTAAATTATTTTGAGAGAAAGAAAATTTTCTATGCTCATGATCTTCACTTGTATTTGTTTGAGCTTATGAAAAGCAACATGTGAAAATTAGTCCCAAAGTGATAGATATCCAAGAAGGATAAAGAAAAAGAAAAGAAATGTGTCATGAAGATCATTGGACAAAATAAACTTGATTCTTAGTAATAGTTTTGAGATATGATGATGTGATATGTGAGTCATCTTGATGAGTAATTATGTTTTAGTAAGAATATTGATGTTAAGGTTTGTGATTCCCTATGCATGCACGAAAGTCAATAGTCATGCAATGAAATTATATCCTACTTGTGGTGCATTATTCCGTGTCATTTATGCTTAATGCTTGCTTATGAGATTATCCGTTTCTTAGTTGGTCGCTTCCCAATCTTTTGCTAACCTTCACTTTGCACTAAGTATGATCACTACTTGTGCATCCAAAAACCTATATGCGGTATTCTTTTGCCGCTCGAAGAAAATTTGCATGTGCCATCTCTAATTTTCAAAATAAACTTCTCTTTTGTGTGTTTGTTTTGCTCGCGGAGCAGTGAGGGGTGGTTAATAGTTTCCATGCTATATGTGGTATTCTCAAGACGAGTGTTTATTCACTTGTCATTGCACGAGAGTAGGGCAAAGGTATTAGGGATACCCAGTCTCGAAATACAAAAAAATGAATTTACTTTATGTTGTCAAATAATAAATTCCTTGGAAAGTGTTGGTATGGAGGGCGCCCGTGGATACGGTTAGCCATTTAAAGTGAAAGTTATGGTGGAAAAAGGAATAAACTTTATCTTCTGTTTGGGAACCGCCTATGATACATCTATGCATGGAATGTATTGGGAACTCTAAGTCGTTTTTGTTGGTGGGATGGACACACCTCCCAAAATGTTTTTATCTCTAAGTTTTTTGCTTTGAGCTCTCGCATCTCGCAAATCCCTACTTCCCTCTACGAAGGGCCCTTCTTTTACTTTATGCAATTTTTATTTTGAGTCTCCATCTTCTCTTATCAAAGCATCAACTAGGAGGCAATATGATCGTACTTAATCATTGGGTGTATCTAATATTCGAGCATGTTTCACGAATGGATCAATGTTTGAGCATGATGGGCTAGGGATAACTTATTTTAGCATTGATATTTTGAAAGACATGGTTGCTTGTTGATATGCTTGAGTATCTAAATTATCATGTCAAAACTAGACTATTGCTTTGAATAACATAAAAAGTCCAATTGTCCATGCTATAAAGAAAAGAATATGATATGACATGTTAAACATCACTCCCCATAAAAAATTCTATTTTTATCACTTACCTACTCGAGGACGAGTAGGAGTTAAGCTTGGGGATGCTGATATGTCTCCAATGTATCTATAATTTTTGATTGTTACATGTTATTTTATTATCAATCTTGGATGTTTTATAATCATTTTATAGTCATTTTATATCATTTTTTGGTACTAACCTATTGACATAGTGCCAAGTGCCAGTTCCTATTTTTTCTGTGTTTTTACATCGCAGAAAATCAATATCAAACGGAGTTGAAATGCCACGAAACCTTACGGGGATTTTTTTTATGGACCAGAAGGAACATGTTGGGCCCTGCTTGCACCTGGGGGAATCTCAAGGAGGGGACAACCCACTAGGGCACGCCAGGAGGCCTAGGCGCGCCCTGTACCGCTTCTTTGCTCTATAAATACCCCCAAAATACCAAAACCCTAGGGGAGTCGATGAAATATTCATCCAGCCGTCGTAGAGTCCAGAACCACCAGATCCAATCTAGACACCATCTCGGATGGGGTTCACCACCTCCATTGGTGCCTCTCCAATGATGCGTGAGTAGTTCTTTGTAGACCGTCGGTTCCATAGTTAGTAGCTAGATGGCTTCATCTCTCTCTCTCTCTCTCTCTCTTGATTCTCAATACAATGGTCTCTTGGAGATCCATATGATGTAACTCTTTTTGCGGTGTGTTTGTTGGGATCTGATGAACTTTGAGTTTATGATCAGTCATATCTTTTTATATCCATGAAAGTTATTTGAGTTTCTTTGATCTCTTATATGCATGATCTCTTAGAGCCTCGTATTTCTTGTTCGATATTTGGGTTTTGTTTGGCCAACTTAAACTATTTATCTTGTAATGGTAAGAGGTGCCTGGTAGTGGGTTCGATCTTATGGTGCTTGATCCCAGTGACAGAAAGGGAACCGACATGTATGTATCATTGCTACTAAGGATAAAAAGATGGGATCTATATCTACGCAATAGATAAACGGATCTTGTCTACATCATGTCATCGTTCTTATTGCATTACTCCGTTTTCCATGAACTTAATACACTAGATGCATGCTGGATAGCGGTCGATGTGTGGAGTAATAGTAGTAGATGCAGGCAGGAGTCGGTCTACTAATCTTGGACGTGATGCCTATGTAATGATCATTGCCTGGATATTTTCATAATTATTTGAGGTTCTATGAATTGCCCAGGGTCTTCTTCCTCATATATTTCCTTGCGATCTACTTTTCCTTTGCATTTTTATTTAGATCTATTAAACCAAAAATACAAAAATACTTTGCTGCACTTTATTTTATTTGCGATCTATTATTTCAATCTACTACAAATTTCTGGCATTGTTACCCGACCGGGGTGACTCTCCGCCTGCATCATGCCTTCTAATTTGGTGGATGGCATTTGGTCCCGCGTGCGGCATGGCCCGCATGTCGGTGAACAAAAGTAAAACGGCATTCAGTAGAGGGAGATGTTTCAATGACCTAGGAGGAGCCAGAAGCGGTGGTGTATCCACTGTACTAGTAGTAATTGTTTTTCTGGTAGCTGTAGAGTGTCTCCACTGCACTAGTAGTAATTGTTTCTCTGGGCCCAAGACAAAACAGCCGATCCACCCTAGTAAATAATAAAATCAGTTCAAAAGCCCATATATTTACTTAATGAGAGGCGCTACCCACACCCAGCACACCGCTGATGTCTACTACACAACCTTCTTCTTGAAGACGTTGTTGGGCCTCCAAGTGCAGAGGTTTGTAGGACAGTAGCAAATTTACCTCAAGTGGATGACCTAAGGTTTATCAATCCGTGGGAGGCGTAGGATGAAGATGGTCTCTCTCAAAGAACCCTGCAACCAAATAACAAAGAGTCTCTTGTGTCCCCAACACACCTAATACAATGGTAAATTGTATAGGTGCACTAGTTCGGCGAAGAGATGGTGATACAAGTATATGGATAGTAGATAATGGTTTTTGTAATCTGAAAATATAAAAAAAAGCAAGGTAGCAAGTGGAAAAAGTGAGCGTAAACGGTATTGCAATGCTAGGAAACAAGGCCTAGAGTTCATACTTTCATTAGTGCAAGTTCTCTCAACAATAATAACATAATTGGATCATATAACTATCCCTCAACATGCAACAAAGAGTCACTCCAAAGTCACTAATAGCGGAGAACAAACGAAGAGATTATGGTAGGGTACGAAACAACCTCAAAGTTATCCTTCCTGATCGATCTATTCAAGAGTCTGTAGTAAAATAACACGAAGTTATTCTTTCCGTTCAATCTACCATAGAGTTCGTACTAGAATAACAGCTTAAGATACAAATAAACCAAAACCCTAATGTCACCTCAAGTATCCATGGGTATGAATATACGATATGCATCACACAATCTCAGATTCATCTATTCAGCCAACACAAAGAACTACAAAGAGTGCCCCAAAGTTTCTACCGGAGAGTCAAGACGAAAACGTGTGCCAACCCCTATGCATAAGTTCACGAAACTCACATTTGATCACCAAAACATACATCAAGTGGATCACGTGATATCCCATTGTCACCACAGATAAGCACATGCATGACATACATCAAGTGTTCTCAAATCCTTAAAGACTCAATCCAATAAGATAACTTCAAAGGGAAAAATCAATCCATTACAAGAGAGTAGAGGGGGAGAAACATCATAACATCCAACTATAATTAATAGCAAAGCTCGTGATACATCAAGATCGTACCACCTCAAGAGCATGAGAGAGAGATCAAACACATAGCTACTGGTACATAACCTCAGCCCCGAGGGTGAACTACTCCCTCCTCGTCATGGAGAGCACCGGGATGATGAAGATGGCCACCGAAGAGGGATTCCCCCCTCCGGCAGGGTGCCGGAACGGGTCTAGATTGGTTTTCGGTGGCTACGGAGGCTTGCGACGGCGGAACTCCCGATCTATTCTGTTCCCCGATGTTTTTAGGGTATATGGACATATATAGGCGAAAGAAGTCGGCCAGGGGAGCCACAAGGGGCCCACGAGGGTGAGGGACGCGCACAGGGGGGTAGGGCGCGCCTCCCTGCCTCGTGGCTTCCTCGAAGCTTCCCTGACGTCTACTCCAAGTCTCCTGGATTACTTCTGTTCCAAAAATAACTCTCCCGAAGGTTTCATTCCGTTTGGACTCCGTTTGATATTCCTTTTCTTCGAAACACTGAAATAGGCAATAAAACATCATTTTGGGTTGGGCCTCCGGTTAATAGGTTAGTCCCCAAAATAATATAAAAGTGTATAATAAAGCCCATAAACATCCAAAACGGGTAATATAATAGCATCGAACAATCAAAAATTATAGATACGTTGGAGACGTATCAACCGCCCCCCCCCCCCAAAACATGGGCGCTCTTCTTCCTCCTCACTCTCACCCATCTCACGTCAGCTCGCTCCACTCGTACCCCCAAATTCCTCACCTCACTCCTATAGAAAACCCCAGCTCCCCTTCTTCCTCACTACTACAGAAAAACCCCAGCTCCCCTTCTTCTTCACTCGCACTACAACTAGGCTCCTCATTCGTCACTTTGATCAAATCCATGAGCGCGACACGATGCCCTCAAGGAAAATGGAGTCGGCTGACCCCAGCACCAGGAAGATGAGGCTCCTGTCAGCGGCGACGCCTGTTGTAGATCCCGCACCCGGCAGCGCGGGGAGAAGCGGCGACCCCGCCCCCACCGGATCCCAAGAACCCATAGAATCTTGGGTGGACCGCATTAGTGATCTTCCGGACGCCATCCTTGGGGAGATCATCTCGCTTCTCCCCACCAAGGATTGCTGCCGCACCCAAGTCCTCTCAATTCGGTGGCGCCCTCTATGGCGTGTCATGCCCCTTAATCTCGATTGTCGTCAGCTATCTCTCTTCAATTATTTTGAAATCCCCAGAGCCATCATCTCCTCCCACCAGGGCTCCATTCAAAGCCTCTGCATCCCTTCATGCTACCTGAGCAAGCATACCATGCCCTGTACGGTGGACGCATGGCTGAAATCCCCTAAATTCATAGAACTACAGCTGCTTGAGTTCTACTATTCCCCTGGAAATCACCTATCAGATACCGAATGCCATCTACCTGTGCCCTCAGCACCGATGTCCATCTCGCGGTTTTCCCCCTCTCTCCACACCACCACCTTTGCATTGTGCTACCTACCACACAATCTGGTACTAAACCTTCGAATCCCATTTCTCAAGAAACTTTCACTTGTGCGGGTTCGTATATCGGAGGCCTCATTGCACAACATCATCCACTCCAGTTGCCCTGCCCTGGAGTGCTTGGTGCTTGTAATGGAGAGCATCGGGATGATGAAGATGGCCACCGAAGAGGGATTCCCCCCTCCGGCAGGGTGCCGGAATGGGTCTAGATTGGTTTTCGGTGGCTACGAAGGCTTGCGACGGCGGAACTCCCGTTCTATTCTGTTCCCCGATGTTTTTAGGGTATATGGACATATATAGCCGAAAGAAGTCAGTCAGGGGAGCCGCAAGGGGCCCATGAGGGTGGGGGCGTGCCCAGGGGGTAGGGCACGCCTCCCTACCTCATGGCTTCCTCGAAGCTTCCTTGACCTCTACTCCAAGTCTCCTGGATTGCTTCCGTTCCAAAAATAACACTCTCGAAGGTTTCATTCCGTTTGGACTCCGTTTGATATTCCTTTTCTTTGAAACACTGAAATAGGCAATAAAACAACATTTTGGGTTGGGCCTCCGGTTAATAGGTTAGTCTCAAAAAATGGTATAAAAGTGTAAAATAAAGCCCATTAATGTCCAAAACAGATAATATAATAGCATGGAGCAATTATAATCGTCATTGCTCCATCCTATTATATTATCTGTTTTGGACGTTAATGGGCTTTATTTTACACTTTTATATCATTTTTTGGGACTAACCTATTAACCGGAGGCCCGGCCCAAATTGCTATTTTTTTGCCTATTTCAGTGTTTCGCAGAAAAGGAATATCAAATGAATTCCAAATGGAATGAAACCTTCGGGAACGTGATTTTCTCAACAAATGTGATCCAGGAGACGTGGAGTGGGCGTCAAGAAACAATCGAGGAGGCCACGAGGCAGGGGGCGCGCCTACCCCCTGGGCGCGCCCTCCACTCTCGTGGGCCCCTCGTTGCTCCACTGACCTACTTCTTCCTCCTATATAAGTCCACGTACCCCGCAAACATCCAGGAGCACCACGAAAACCTAATTCCACCGCCGCAACCTTCTGTACCCGAGAGATCCCATCTTGGGGCCTTTTTCAGAGCTCCGTCGGAGGGGGCATTGATCACGAAGGGCCTGTACATCAACTCCATGGCCTCTCCGGTGATGTGTGAGTAGTTTACTTCAGACCTTCGGGTCCATAGCTAGTAGCTAGATGGCTTCTTCTCTCTCTTTGGATCTCAATACAAAGTTCTCCTCAATTCTCTTGGATATCTATTCGATGTAATCTTCTTTTACGATGTGTTTGTCGAGATCCGATGAATTGTGGGTTTATGATCCAGATTATCTATGAACAGTATTTGATTCTTCTCTGAATTCTTTTATGTATGATTGGTTTATCTTTGCAATTCTCTTTGAATTATCAGTTTGGTTTGGCCTACTAGATTGATCTTCTTGAAATGGGAGAAGTGCTCAGCTTTGGGTTCAATCTTGCGGTGCTCGATCCCAGTGACAGTAGGGGAAACGACACGTATTGTATTGTTGCCGTTGAGGATAAAAAGATGGGTTTTATATCATATTGCATGAGTTTATCCCTCTACATCATGTCATCTTGCTTAAGGCATTACTCTGTTCTTATGAACTTAATACTCTAGATGCATGTTGGATAGCGATCGATGTGTGGAGTAACAGTAGTAGATGCAGAATCGTTTCGGTCTACTTGTCGTGAACGTGATGCCTATATACATGATCATGCCTAGATATTCTCATAATTATTCGCTTTTCTATCAATTGCTCCACAGTAATTTGTTCACCCACCGTAATACTTATGCTATCTTGAGAGAAGCCACTAGTGAAACGTATGGCCCCCGGGTCTATTTTCCATCATACAAGTTTCCAATCTACTTTATTTTGCTATCTTTTGCTTTCAATCTATATCATAAAATACCAAAAATATTTATCTTATTATTGTCATCTCTATTAGATCTCACTCTTGCAAGTGGCCGTGAAGGGATTGACAACCCCTTTATTGTGTTGGTTGCGAGGTTCTTATTTGTTTGTGTAGGTACGAGGTGACTTGCACGTGGTCTCCTACTGGATTGATACCTTGGTTCTCAAAACTGAGGGAAATACTTACGCTGCTTTACTGCATTACCCTTTCCACTTCAAGGGAAAACCAACACAATGCTCAAGAGGTAGCAAGAAGGATTTGTGGCGCCATTGTTGGGGAGGCTTACGCAAAGTCAAGTCAAGATTTGATCTCCCGACAACTAGCCATTGCTGGCACCGTTGCCAGGGAGATCTGCGCCAAGTCAAGACATACCAAGTACCCATCACAACCATTATCCTTCACATTACATTATTTGACATTTGCCTCTCATATTCCTCTCCCCCACTTCACCCTTGCTGTTTTATTCGCCCTCTTTTTCCGTTCCCCTTCTCCTTTTCTATTTGCCTTTTTGCCTGTTTCTTGTTTGCTTGTGTGTTGGATTGCGTGCTTGTCACGATGGCTCAAGACAATACTAAATTGTGTGACTTTGCCAATACCAACAATAATGACTTTATTAGCACTCCGATTGCTCCTCTTAGCGATGTTGAATCTTGTGAAATTAATACTGCTTTGCTGAATCTTGTCATGAAAGATCCGTTTTCTGGCCTTCCTAGTGAAGATGCCGCTACCCATCTAAAAAACTTTGTTGATTTATGTGATATACAAAAGAAGAAAGATGTGGATAATGATATTGTTAAACTTAAGCTATTTCCGTTTTCTCTTAGAGATCGTGCTAAAGCTTGGTTTTTGTCTTTGCCTAAAAATAGTATTGATTCATGGAATAAGTGCAAAGATGCTTTTATCTCTAAGTATTTTCCTCCCACTAAGATCATCTCTCTTAGAAACAATATTATGAATTTTAAGCAACTTGATCATGAACATTTTGCACAATCTTGGGAGAGGATGAAATTAATGATACGTAATTGCCCTACACATGGTTTGAATTTATGGATGATTATACAGAATTTTTATGCCGGATTGATTTTTGCTTCTAGAAATCTTTTAGATTCGGTCGCGGGAGGCACTTTTATGGAAATCACTTTAGGAGAAGCTACCAAACTCCTAGATAATATTATGGTTAATTATTCTCAATGGCACACTGAAAGATCTACTAGTAAAAAAGTGCATGCAATTGAAGAGATTAATGTTTTGAGTGGAAAGATGGATGAACTTATGAAATTGTTTGCTAATAAGAGTGGTCCTACTGATCCTAATGATATGCCTTTGTCTACTTTGATTGAGAATAATAATATATCTATGCATGTGAATTTTGTTGGTAGGAACAATTTTGGTAATAACGTGTATAGAGGTAATTTTAATTCTAGGACGTTTCCTAGCAATTCCTCTAATAATTATGGTAATTCCTACAAGAATTCTTATGGAAATTATAATAAGATGCCCTCTGATTTTGAATCTAGTATTAAATAATTTATTACTTCGCAAAAGAATTTCAATGCTTTGATTGAAGAAAAAATGCTTAAGATTGATGAGTTGGCTAGGAACGTGGATAGAATTTCTCTTGATGTTGATTCTTTGAAACTTAGATCTATTACACCTAAGCATGATATCAATGAGTCTCTCGAAGCCATGAGAATTTCCATTGATGAGTGCAAGGGAAGAACCGCTAGGATGCGTGCTAAGAAAGATTGCTTTGTGAAAGCATGTTCTTCTAGTTTTCATGATAATAGGGAAGAAGATCTAAAAGTGATTGATGTGTCCCCTATTAAATCTTTATTTTGCAATATGAATCTTTATAATGATGGGACTAGAGATGAGTCAACTTTATTTAAAATGCGTTCCAATGATTCGGAGTTTTTAGATCTTGATGCAAAAAAAATTTAAAGTGGGATTGAAGAGGTTAAAACTTTAAATAGCAATGAACCCACTATCTTGGATTTCAAGGAATTTAATTATGATAATTGCTCTTTGATAGATTGTATTTCCTTATTGCAATCCGTGCTAAATTCTCCTCATGCTTATAGTCAAAATAAAGCTTTTACTAAACATATCGTTGATGCTTTGATGCAATCTTATGAAGAAAAATTTGAGTTGGATGTTTCTATCCCTAGAAAACTTTATGATGAGTGGGAACCTACAATAAAAATTAAAATTAAAGATCATGAGTGTTATGCTTTGTGTGATTTGGGTGCTAGTGTCCCCACGATTCCAAAAACATTGTGTGATTTGCTAGGTTCCCGTGATTTTGATGATTGTTCTTTAAACTTGCATCTTGCGGATTCCACTATTAAGAAACCTATGGGAAGGATTAATGATGTTCTTATTGTTGCAAATAGGAATTATGTGCCCGTAGATTTCATTGTTCTTGATATAGATTGCAATCTTTCTTGTCCTATTATTCTTTGTAGACCTTTCCTTGGAACGATTGGTGCAATTATTGATATGAAGGAAGGGAATATTAAATTCCAATTTCCTAGGGGGGTAGATTGGTAGGAAAATACCATCGGTCGTCCCCGACCACCACTCATAAGGAAAACAATCAATAGATAAATCATGCTTCGACTTCATCACATAACGGTTCACCATACGTGCATGCTGCGGGAATCAGAAACTTTAACACAAGTATCTCTCAAATTCACAACTACTCAACTAGCCCGACTCTAATATCACCATCTTCATATCTCAAAACAATCATCAAGTATCAAACTTCTCATAGTATTCAATGCACTTTATATGAAAAAAATTATTATACCCATCTTGGATGCCTATCATGTTAGGACTAATTTCATAACCAAAGCAAATTACCATACTGTTCTAAAGACTCTCAAAATAATATAAGTGAAGCATGATAGTTCATCTATTTCTTCAAAATAAAATCACCACCATGCTCTAAAAGGATATAAGTGAAGCACTAGAGCAAACGAGAAACTACTCCGAAAGATATAAGTGAAGATCAATGAGTAGTCGAATAATTATGCAACTATGTGAAGACTCTCTAATATTTAAGAATTTCAGATCTTGGGATATTATTCAAACAGAAAGCAAAACTAAATAAAATAAAATGACGCTCCAAGCAAAACACATATCATGTGGTGAATAAAAATATAGCTCCAAGTAAAGTTACCGATGAACGAAGACGAAAGAGGGGATGCCTTCCGGGGCATCCCTTAGCTTAGGATCTTGGTTGTCCTTGAATATTACCTTTGGGTGCGTTGGGGATCCCCAAGCTTAGGCTCTTTCCACTCCTTATTCCATAGTCCATCGAATATTTACCCACTTGAAAACTTCACAACACAAAACTTAACAAAAAACTCATAAGCTCCGTTAGCGAAAGAAAACAAAACACCACTTCAAGGTACTGTAATGAACTCATTCTTTATTTATATTGGTGTTATACCTACTGCATTCCAACTTTTTTATGGTTTATAAACTTGATTACTAACCATAGATTCATCAAAATAAGCAAACAACACATGAAAAACAGAATCTCTCAAAAACAGAACAGTCTGTAGTAATCTGTAACTAAGGCAAACTTACGGAACCACAAAAATTCTAAAATAAATTGCTGGACATGAGGAATTTATCTATTAATCATCTGAAAAAAGAATCAACTTAATCACACTCTGCAATAAAAAAATGACAGCTAATCTTGTGAGCACTAAAGTTTCTTTTTTTTACAGCAAGATCACAAAGACTTCACCCAAGTCTTCCCAAAGGTTCTAGTTGGCGCAAACACTAATTAAAAGCATAAAACCACATCTAAACACAGGCTAGATGAATTATTTATTACTAAACAGGAGCAAAAAGCAAAGAACAAAAATGAAATTGGGTTGCCTCCCAACAAGCGCTATCGTTTAACGCCCCTAGCTAGGCAAGATGATTTCAATGATGCTCACATAAAAGATAAGAATTGAAACATAAAGAGAGCATTATGAAGAATATGACTAGCACATTTAAGTCTAACCCACTTCCTATGCATAGGGATTTTGTGAACAAACAACTTATGGGAACAATAATCAACTAGCATAGGAAGGCAAAACAAGCATAACTTTAAAACTTTAAGCACATAGAGAGTAAACTTGATATTGTTGCAATTCCCATAAGCATATATTCCTCCCTCAAAATAATTTTCAGTAGCATCATGAATGAATTCAACAATATAATCATCACATAAAGCATTCTTTTCATGATCTACAAGCATAGAAAATTTACTACTCTCCACATAAGCAAGATTCTTCTCATTCGGAATAGTGGGAGTGTCATAAGAAACTCGAATACTATAAATTGTTTCCACATTAAAAGAGTAATGTTCAGAAAAAGGGTAATCATAATCATGACAAGTTTTATAAATATAATCATCATTACTTTTCATAGCATAAGTATCATCACAATAGTCATCATAAGTAGCAACTTTGTTCTCATCATAATCAATTGAAACCTCTTCAAGATAGTGGAATCATTACTAAATAAAGTCATGACTTCTCCAAATCCACTCTCATCAATATACCCATCATAAGTACGAGGCATGCTATCATCATATCAAATTTTCATATCAAAACTTGGGAGGCTAGAAATATCATCTCCATTAAACATAGCATCCCCAAGCTTGGGACAAACATTAATTGCAGCAAATATATTCTCAAACATGTCATTCTCATCAAACATAGCATCCCCGAGCTTGGGCCTTTTCATATCATAAGCATAATCACTCTCATCATTAATAGTATGGATAGCACCAATAGTATAGCAATTGTCATCATCACAATGAGTAATAGGGGCAACATCATTTGGTAGGGATACCTTTTCACTTTTACTTCTCCGTCTTTTCTTTTTCTTCTTCACATTATGTGTGGGTTCAATCCTCTTTTTGGAGCTCCTTATTAATGAGATTGGTTGAATAGAAGGCTCCTCCTCGTTACCTGATTCATCATAAGAAATAATAGGAGGTTGGGAAGCCTCTTCCCTTTAATTAGTATTCTATTCATCCTCTATTTGTTTTATTTTCTTTATGTAATTGGCAATATAAGGATTTTCAATGCAATTCACCGCACAATACATAAAAATTTATTCTAGATCAATATCGAGGAATTTCTCAAGGTTATATTCTGGAATATGCTTAGTTATACGTTTCATTTCTTCATAACCCAAAAGCAAACTAAGTTCATTATGATGTGCAAGGGAAATCAAATCACACAATTTTTGGACACGATGCGATCATGAAACAATTTGCATTGGAGATTTAAATGACCATGTTCATTGCAAAGTTCACAAGTATGGCAAAGAAATTTTAAATTTTTAGCACAAACATCTAGCCTCTCTTGCAACCATTTGGTTTGTAAATACTTATGCCTCTTGCAAAATATATCTTCCCTATTTGGTGTGTACTTGCAAACTCTATGCACTCCACAAAAATTGACATGCTTATAAGAGATATTTTCATTATGACTAGTGCAATCATCATTAGTACTATGGATATTCAAAGAGTTCATACTAACAACATTGCAATCATGCTCATCATTCAAAGATTTAGTGCCAAACATTTTATAGACTTCTTCTTCTAGCCCTTGAGCACAATTTTCCTTTCCACCATTCTCACGAAAAATATTAAAAAGATGAAGCGTATGAGGCAAACTCAATTCCATTTTTTTGTAATTTTCTTTTATAAACTAAACTAGTGATAAAACAAGAAACAAAAAGATTCGATTGCAAGATCTAAAGATATACCTTCAAGCGCTAACCTCCCTGGCAATGACGCCAGAAAAGAGCTTGATGTCTACTACACAACCTTCTTCTTGTAGACGTTGTTGGGCCTCCAAGTGCAGAAGTTTGTAGGACAGTAGGAAATTTCCGTCAAGTGGATGACCTAAGGTTTATCAATCCATGGGAGGTGTAGGATGAAGATAGTCTCTCTCAAACAACCCTGCAAACAAATAACAAAGAGTCTCTTGTGTCCCCAACACACCCAATACAATGGTAAATTGTATAGGTGCACTAGTTCGGCGAAGAGATGGTGATACAAGTGCAATATGGATAGTAGATAATGGTTTTTGTAATCTGAAAATATAAAAATAGCAAGGTAGCAAATGGTAAAGGTGAGCGTAAACGGTATTGCAATGCTAGGAAACAAGGCCTAGGGTTCATACTTTCACTAGTGCAAGTTCTCTCAACAATAATAACATAATTGGATCATATAACTATTCCTCAACATGCAACAAAGAGTCACTCCAAAGTCACTAACAGCGGAGAACAAATGAAGAGATTATGGTAGGGTACAAAACCACCTCAAAGGTATCCTTTCTGATCAATCTATTCAAGAGTTAGTAGTAAAATAACATGAAGTTATTCTTTCCATTCAATCTATCATAGAGTTCGTACTAGAATAACACCTTAAGATACAAATCAACCAAAACCCTAATGTCACCTAGATACTCCAATGTCACCTCAAGTATCTGTGGGTATGATTGTATGATATGCATCACACAATATCAGATTCATCTATTCAACCAACACAGAGAACTTCAAAGAGTGCTCCAAAGTTTCTACCGGAGAGTTAAGACGAAAATGTGTTCCAACCCCTATGCACAAGTTCACGGAACTCGCAAGTTGATCACCAAAACATACATCAAGTGGATCACATGATATCCCATTGTCACCACAGATAAGCACATGCAAGACATACATCAAGTGTTCTCAAATCCTTAAAGACTCAATCCAATAAGATAACCTCAAAGGGAAAACTCAATCCATTACAAGAGAGTAGAGGGGGAGAAACATCATAACATCAAACTATAATTAATAGCAAAGCTCGTGATACATCAAGATCGTACCACCTCAAGAACATGAGATAGAGAGAGAGAGAGAGATCAAACACATAGCTACTGGTACATACACTCAGCCCCGAGGGTGAACTACTCCCTCCTCGTCATGGAGAGCGCCAGGATAATGAAGATGGCCACCGGAGAGGGATTCCCCCCTCCGGCAGGGTGCCGGAACGGGTCTAGATTAGTTTTCGGTGTCTACGGAGGCTTGCGACGGTGGAACTCCCAATCTATTCTGTTCCCCGATGTTTTTAGGGTATATGGACATATATAGGCGAAAGAAGTCGGTCAGGGGAGCTATGAGGGGCCCACGACGGTGGGGGGAGCGCCCAAGGGGTAGGGCGCGCCTCCCTGCCTCGTGGCTTCCTCGAAGCTTCCCCGACATCTACTCCAAGTCTCCTGGATTGCTTCCGTTCCAAAAATAAATCTCCCGAAGGTTTCATTCCGTTTGGACTCCGTTTGATATTCCTGTTCTTCGAAACACTGAAATAGGCAATAAAACAACATTTTAGGTTGGGCCTCTAGTTAATATAAAAGTGTATAATAAGCCCATAAACATCCAAAACAGGTAATATAATAGCATGGAACCATCAAAAATTATAGATACGTTGGAGATGTATCAATCGCCCCCAAAAAACCTGGGTGCTCTTCTTCCTCCTCACTCCCACCCACCTCACGTCAGCTCGCTCCACTCGTACCCCCAAATTCCTCACCTCACTCCTACAGAAAGCCCCAGCTCCCCTTCTTCCTCACTACTACAGTAAAACCCCAGCTCCCCTTCTTCTTCACTCGCACTACAACTAGGCTCGTCATTCGTTACTTTGATCAAATCCGTGAGCGCGACGCGATGCCCTCAAGGAAAATGGAGTCGGCTGACCCCAGCACCAAGAAGATGAGGCTCCCGCCAGCGGCGACACCTGTTGTAGATCCTGCACCTGGCAGTGCGGGGAGAAGCGGCGACCCCACCCCCACCGGATCCCAGGAACCCGTAGAATCTCGGGTGGACCGCATTAGTGATCTCCCGGACACCGTCCTTGGTGAGATCATCTCGCTTCTCCCCACCAAGGATTGCTGCCGCACCCAAGTCCTATCAATTCGGTGGTGCCCTCTATGGCGTGTCGGGCCCCTTAATGTCGACTGTCGTTAGCTATCTCTCTTCAATGATTTTGAAATCCCCAGAGCCATCATCTCCTCCCACCAGGGCTCCATTCAAAGCCTCTGCATCCCTTCATGCTACCTGAGCAAGCATACCATGCCCTGCATGGTGGACGCCTGGCTGAAATCCCCTGAATTCATAGAACTATAGCAGCTTGAGTTCTACTATTCCCCTGGAAATCACCTATCAGATACCGAATGCCATCTACCTGTGCCCTCAGCACCGATGTCCATCTCGCGGTTTTCCTCCTCTCTCCACACCGCCACCTTTGCGCTGTGCTACCTACCAGACAATCTGGTACTAAACCTTCGAATCCCATTTCTCAAGAAACTTTCACATGTGCGGGTTCGTATATCGGAGGCCTCATTACACAACATCATCCACTCCAGTTGCCCCGCCCTGGAGTGCTTGGTGCTTGTTTTCACAGTTAGAATTGGTTGTCTCCAAATAAAGTCGCACAACCTTGTAAGAATTGGAATTTCTTTTGACAGAAGGCAGCCCATCATCCAAGATTCCCCTTCACTTCAAAGGTTGATCCTTGATTCTAGTTATCTGCCGTCGCAAATAACCGTCCTCTCTGCGCCTAAACTGGAGACCTTGGGTGTAATACATGATCTTTATGCTGATTTCGAGACGGTGTTTGGCTCCACAGTTCTTCAGGTACTTTATATTATCATCTACACTTGTAACCATAAGCTGCATTTTAAATTTTTGCGCATAAGTTATATATCATCTCGGAGGACACATTTTGTACTAATATTATGTTATGCTCTCAATGAAGAGTTTCTCCATGGATAGCCTATCAATGGTGCTGGATTCTGTCAAGATCTTATATATCCAAATGAATAGTTTTGATCTGAACAAGATTATTGGCTTGCTGCAATGCTTTCCATGTCTGGAGAAGTTGTATATAAAGGTGATAATTTCACGCACATTGGAAGCCCGCATATAGTGTACTAGAATTAATCGTTCAACTATTGCTCTTTCCACACTCTTTTTTAGACCTTAACTATTTTCAATCTTCATGTGTAATTAGGCAACAGGACGGGGTAAGAAAGTTATAACAAATCGGTGGATTCGTAAGCACCGGGATTTTCTCACTTGTCATGACATTCGATTGAAGACAATAACGCTATAACGATATGTAGCCAACCATGCAAACACTAGATTTGTCACATTCTTCCTGCTGAATGCGAGGTTACTATTGTCCATCAGGCTTAAGTTTATCAGCAGCATGGTTTTGACGATGGGTATGTCAAAGAGCAAAAAAGGAGTTTCAGGTGGGCAAAAGAGCTTCTGAATGTGCCGGGCTTCTATTTACAACATATTGTGGTCATAATCTAGTAAATTTTATCACCCAGGATGTTCATTCTATGGACCTGACCGATCCATTTGACTGTGACTGCCGAAAGCAGTGCTAGAGTTAGATGTTGTTGCCCTTTCAACCTGGTTTTTGTCTAAACCTGATGAACAATTAACCCTCGTGCTTTTGTACAGTTTGTAAGCTGGAGTTAGATGTTCTTGCCCTTTTCAACTCGGCTGTGACTGTCATATTTTCTTTGAAACAAGGTCAATGGCTTGCCATTCGTTTAATTTAGAGTGAAATATTGTAACAAATCCCAACCAAGGGAAATAAGATCACTCTCGCCGGCTGCTTGAGCTCACTGTGCATTATGGAAGCCAAGTGATTAGCCCCCTGTAACACCCTCGATGCGACTATATCTCCCACGTGTCGAGGCACGACTTAGAGGCATAATCGCATTGAAGGCATATGTCGCAAGTGAGGTAATCTCCACACAACCCATGTAATACAATAAGGGGGAAAAGATACATAGTTGGCTTACAATCGCCACTTAAAACAATTACATGAATAAAGCATTACATCAACCAAATACACTCATGGTCCGACTACGGAACCAAAATTAAAGAAGAACCCCAAATGCGACAAAGGTCCCCGATCGACCCCAACTGGGCTCCACTACTGATCAACTAGAACGAAACAACACAAATGACAAGATCTTCATTGAGCTCCTCCTGAGCTTGGTTGCGTCATCTGCACGATCTGATCGGCACCTGCAAGCTGGTTTTGGAAGTATCTGTGAGCCACAGGGACTCAGCAATCTCGCACCCTCGCGATCAAGACTATTTAAGCTTAATAGGTAGGAAAGGGGGTAAATGTATAATTGGAGCTGCAGCAAGCGACTAGCATATATGGTGGCTAACTTAAGCAAATGAGAGCGAGAAGATAAGGCAAAGCACGGTCGATAAAAGTATGATCAAGAAGTGATCCTGGACTACCTACGTCAAGCATAACTCCAACAACCGTGTTCACTTCCCGGACTCCGCCGGAAAGAGACCATCACGGTTACACACGCGGTTGATTCATTTTAATTAAGGATAACTTCAGGTTTTCTACAACCGGCCGTTAACAAATTCCCATCTGCCCATAACCGCGGGCACGGCTTTCGAAAGTTCAAATCCCTGCAGGGGTGTCCCAACAGAGCCCATGACAAGCTCTCACGGTCAACGAAGGAATAGACCTCCACCCGAGACATTCCGATCAGACTCGGTATCCCAGTACAACAAGACATTTCGACAGGGTAAAACTAAACCAGCAACACCGCCCGAATGTGCCGACAAATCCCGATAGGAGCTGCATATATCTCTTTCTCAGGGCACACTCAGATTGTCTTAGGTACGGGTAGGCCAGCCCAGAGTTGCCCCTGGTGGCCACCGGCAGCTGACAGTTGGACCAACACTCAGAGGAGCACTGGCCCCGGGGGGGGGGGGGGTTAAAATAAGATGACCCTCGGGCTCCGGAAACCCAAGGGAAAAAGAGGCTAGGTGGCAAATGGTAAAACCAATGTTGGGCATTGCTGGAAAAGCTTTAATGAAGGCGAACTATCAAGGGTTCCCATTATAGCCCAACCGCGTAAGGGACGCAACAATCCGGGAACATAACACCGATATGACGGAAACTAGGACGGCAAGAGTGGAACAAAACACTAGGCGAGAGGCCGAGCCTTCCACCCTTTACCAAGTGTATAGATGCATTAAGATAACATAGCAATATAATGATAACCCAACAAGTAAATAAATGTTCCAACAAGGAACGGCTCCAATCTTCACCTGCAACTAGCAACGCTATAAGAAGGGGCTGAGCAAAGCGGTAACATAGCCAATCAACGGTTTGCTAGGACAAAGGTGGGTTAGAGGCTCAATCATGGCAATTTGGAGGCTGACAAGCAAGTGGTAGGCATCGTAGCATTGGCAAAGCAAAAGAACGAGCAAACTAGCATAGCAAAGATAGTAGTGATTTCGAGGGTATGATCATCTTGCCTGCACAGTTGTCAGAGTTGACTGGATCCTCAAAAGCAAACTCAACGGGCTCCTCGTTAGTGAACTCGTCTCCCGGCTCTACCCAACAACACAAACAAGCAACAAGGATACAATCAACCACGTGCAAAGGCAACCAATAATATGCAAGGATGGTATGCTATGCGGGATGCGATGCGGGATGCAAAATGCAAGACATGATAGGAAATGCATGAACCTGGCCTCAACTTGGAAAACCAAGTGTGCCACTGGATAGAGGGGATGAAATCACCTGAAAACGATATAAAGATCATAGGAATTGGAGCTACGGTTTGGAAATGGCAAGCATTTTACGAAACGAATCGATCTGCGATTTAACGCAAGTAGGCTCCTAAATGCAACGAAATGAACATGCTACAGCCACCAAACATGAAAACAAAATAAATGGCAGGGATGTACACAAGATGCTTAACAAATCACTGGGACTGAGCCATAGCCAAATTCATCCATTAAGAGGTTCAAACAAGCATGGCAAAACTGAATAAGCAAAACAGATTTCAGACTTAGTGAAATTAATACTAGTCTGAAATTTCAGACAACGATGCTCTCTTCGGAGCAGCAAAACAACATGATACGTAACCTGAACATAACAAGTAAGAACATGGCATGGAGATACTCAACAAGCTTAACAAACACCCAAAGTGACCTGGGGCCAAAAGGGTTCACAAAATACTCTAACGAGCACCGAACATAGATGAAACACAATCAGTTTTCAGACTTGGTGAAAACTGAGACATGCTGAAATCATAACTCACGAAGGCATGTAAACGAGATCGATGCACTCACTACGGTGCAAGTCATGGCAAGGCAAGCATATATCCATAAAGAAGGCACAAAATGCTAGCTATACATGGCAAGAACAATGGCATAGCATGCACGAGTCACTAACAATGGCATCGGCAAAATCGCAAAAGAGTTCACGATCTGCCCAAATTAACAATGATGCAAAAGCTGAGCTCGATTGACTCAAGCTAGAGCACTCCACATATGCAAACAAAGACATGGATGGATAGATCATAACATAAATATCAAAACTCCCTTACTGATTATCCTCAAAAGAGGCACGGATCACTAGGAAACAAGCTGAACATATGGCATCATGAACTAAAATATCCCAGACTTAGTGAAAATCACTAAGTCCCTGAAAACAGAATTCTCAGGTGCCCCTCTTTGCAAGCTTGCACAAATCACCACACACATCCTAAAAATGCATGGGTGGCACCTCTGGAAAGAAGACAAAATGTTTAACAATTCATCCCAAAGACTCATAGGCATATCATGCACACAATAATCATGGCAAAAATGACAAAAGTCTATGATGAGCTAACGGATCTGCAATTTAACTCACGATGCCTCCTTCTAACAGCATTTTGGGCATCAAGATGAACTCAAATGCAAATGATGCAATCGAATGAAATGATGTCCTCGTCGAGACGAAGATTTTGATATATCATATGTCCAAAACGGAGCTACGAATGCGGAGATATGAGCAGGCAAAGAATGCATAAGAATTAGGGTTTCGGGGATGAAAAGTCAACCCTAGCAAATTCCAGATCCAGATCCGGCTGGGCACGCGGATCGAGGTGGCGCCGGCTCGCCGGAGACGAAGTGGAAGACGGCGGACGGGGTCGGCGGCGGCAGACCCGGCCCTCCCGTGGCCGGATCCGGCCGGCGGCGAGGCGGGGGGGCGGCGGGGCGGCGCGTCCGGCCACTGGCGACGGGGCGGCAAGGGCGGCGGTGGGCGCTCACCGGCGAGGTCGGGGCGGCCAACGGCGGCTGGGCGGCGATGGCGACGAGGGGCGGCGTCGGGCGGAGAGGCGCCGGCCGCGGGGACGACGGGAGGCGCGGGGAGGCTCCGGGCGGCGGGGCGAAGCGGGCCGGGAGGGCCCGATCCGGGCTGGCGGTGGTGATGTGGGCCTCGCCCACATCGCGGCGTCCGGTTGGCGGCGGTGGCGGCGGACGTTGTCCGGCTCCGCCCGGACACGTCCGTCGGTGGCGGATCTCTTTTTTTTAGGGTTGGACGGGGAGAAGAAGAGATCCGAATGGAGGGGGTATTTATAGGCATAGAGGGAGCTAGGAGAGTCCAAATGAGGTGCGGTTTTCGGCCACGCAATCATGATTGAACGACCGAGACGATGGAGCTGAGTTTGGTGGGTTTTGGGCCAAATTGGAGGGGTGTTGGGCTGCAACACACACGAGGCCTTTTCGGTCCCTCGGTTAACCGTTGGAGTATCAAACGAAGTCCAAATGACCCGAAACTTGACAGGCGGTCTACCGGTAGCAAACCAAGGCCGCATGGCAAGTCTCGGTCCAATCCAGAAATGTTTAATCCCCACACATGAAAGAAAGCTAGAAATGGCCACCGGAGGAGAACGAAGCGCCGGAATGCAAAACGGACAATGGGGAAAATGCTCGAATGCATGAGGTGAACATGTATGCAAATGCAATGCACGTGATGACATGATATGAGATGCATGAAAAAGAAAATAACACACAGAGACAAAGACCTGAACCTGAGGAATAAATGTAACTTAATGCCGGAAACGGCAAGAGTTGGAGTACAAATTGGGGAAGTCATATCTGGGGCGTTACAACACTCCACCACTACGAAAAGATCTCGTCCCGAGATCTAGGACTGAAAGAACTCCGGGTACTCAGAACGGAGGTGATCCTCGTGTTCCCAGGTAGCTTCATGGTCGGAATGGTGTGACCACTTGACTTTGAGAAATTTGATTGACTTGTTGCGAGTCCTGCGTTCACTGTCTTCCAGGATTGCAACTGGGTGCTGACGATAGGAGAGATCTTCCTGGAGCTCAATGTCCTCGAAGTTGACAGTGCGTTCAGGCGTCTTGAAGCACTTTCGGAGTTGGGAGCCATGGAACACATCATGAACATTAGCAAAGTTTGAAGGAAGCTGGAGTTGATAGGCGAGGTCGCCTCTCTTGCTGACAATCTTGAAAGGTCCGACGTATCTGGGGGCAAGCTTCCCTTTGATACCAAAGCGACGAGTCCCTTTCATAGGAGAGACGCGGAGGTAAACATGATCTCCGATCTCGAAAGCCAAATCACGGTGCTTACTATCATAGTAGCTCTTCTGGCGGGATTGGGCTGCTTTGAGGTTATCACGAATGACCTTGCACATTTCTTCTGCCTCTGTGATTAAGTCATTACCCAGCAGCTGACGTTCACCGGTTTCAGACCAGTTGAGAGGTGTACGGCACTTCCTACCATACAGAATTTCAAATGGGGCCTTGCCCGAACTTGCTTGAAAACTGTTGTTGTATGAGAATTCAGCATAATGAAGACAATCCTCCCACTTCATGCCAAAGGAGATAACACTTGCCTTGAGCATATCTTCAAGAATCTGGTTGACACGCTCGACTTGACCGCTTGTTTGAGGATGGAAAGCAGTGCTGAAGCGGATGTTGGTGCCCATGGCCTTCTGAAAAGAATCCCAAAACTTGGAGGTAAAGATGCTGCCACGGTCTGAAGATATCACTTGAGGAATACCGTGTAGAGAGACAATTCGAGAGGTATAGAGTTCCGCCAATTGAGCTGCAGTGATTGACTCTTTGATAGGCAGAAAGTGAGCCACTTTGGTGAGCTTGTCGATGACAACGAATATAGCATCATTGCCACGCTTGGACTTTGGAAACCCAGTCACGAAGTCCATTTCAATGTGGTCAAACTTCCATTCTGGAATGGCAACAGGTTGGAGGAGACCTGCTGGCCTTTGGTGTTCTGCCTTCACTCTTCTGCAGACATCACATTCATTCACGAATTGAGCGATCTCGCGCTTCATTCGAGTCCACCAATAAGTTTGCTTGAGATCCTGATACATCTTCGTGCTCCCAGGGTGGATGGAGAGGAGAGAGTTGTGAGCCTCGTTCATGATCACTTTACGAAGTTCACCTTTGCGCACAACAATTCGATCCTCGAAGAAGAGAGTGTCCTTGTCATCAAGTCGGTAGCACTTGTACTTGGACTGACTCTTTGCAATACCAATCTTCACCTTTTTCACCATAGCATCAAGAAGCTGGGCTTGCCGAATCTGGTCTTCCAAGGTAGGAGAAACTTGAAGGTTGGCGAGGAAACCTTCAGGAACAATTTGCAGATTAAGTTTGCGGAAAGCTTCACAAAGCTCGGGTTGATAAGGCTTGAGAATCAGACTGTTGCAATATGCTTTTCTGCTCAAAGCGTCAGCAATCACATTGGCCTTGCCTGGAGTATACTCAATACTCGGATTGTACTCTTGAATCATTTCGACCCATCGAGTCTGCCTGAGGTTGAGATTAGGCTGGGTGATGATGTACTTGAGACTCTTGTGATCAGTGAAAATATCCACTTTCCTTCCCAATAGAAGATGTCTCCAAGTCAACAAAGCATCCACAACTGCAGCCAATTCGAGAGCATGAGTAGGGTAGTTCTTCTCATTAGGCTTCAACTGGCGAGAGGTATAAGCAACAACTTTCTTCTCTTGCATCAGTACAGCACCGAGACCTTGGAGAGAGGCATCACAAAAGACCTCGTACGGCTTGGTTTCATCAGGCGGAGTCAGAACTGGAGCAGTGATCAATTTCTCTTTCAGAGTGTTGAAAGCAATATCACACTCCAGAGACCAAACGTACTTGACGTGCTTCTGAAGAAGATTTGAGAGAGGCTTCACTATCTTAGAAAAGTTTTCAACGAATCTTCGGCAGTAGCTTGCTAGACCGAGGAAGCTACGGAGTTGCTTCACGTTCTGAGGAGGTTTCCAATTAACAATTGCAGACACCTTCTCAGGATCCACGGAAATGCCCTTGGCAGAGATGATATGACCAAGATAAAGCACCTCATCGAGCCAAAATTCACACTTGGAGAACTTGGCGTAGAACTGATGTTCCCTGAGCTTGTCAAGAACCAAACGCAAGTGCTTGGCATGATCTTCCTTGTTCTTGGAGAAAACCAGTATGTCATCGAGATAGACCAAAACGAAGTCATTGGTGTAGGGGTTGAAGATGAAGTTCATCATGCGAGAGAACGTCGGAGGAGCGTTGGCGAGGCCAAAAGACATGACAGTGTATTCATATGACCCATAGCTTTTTCTGAAGGCCGTCTTGGGAATATCTTGCTCACGAATGCGAATTTGATGATAACCCATACAGAGATCAAGCTTGGAGAATACTTGGGCACCCTTGAGTTGTTCGAACAGCTCATTGATGTTGGGAAGTGGGTATTTGTTCTTGATGGTCTTCTTGTTCAATGGACGATAATCAACACAAAGTCGGTCCGTTCCATCCTTCTTCTTCACAAAAAGAACACCACAACCCCACGGAGAAGTACTAGGCCGAATGAGACCCATTCTTTCTTGAACATCGAGTTGTTTCTTCAACTCCTTCAACTCTTCGGGGCCGAGCTTGTAGGGACGTTTGCACACAGGTTCCGTGCCGGGCTCAAGTTCAATAACAAATTCAACCGGCCGGTTTGGAGGCATTCCTGGGAGTTCTTCTGGGAAGACGTCTTGATACTCACAAACGACTGGGATTTGTGAAATAGCATCCAATTCACCCTTCTCATTGAGAGAAAACAACCGGATTGTATTATCCCGAGCAGCAAAGACAATTACATCCTTAGACGAATGAGTCAGTTGAATCTGCTTGGCCGCACAATCAAGCTGAGCTTTATGCTTAGAGAGCCAGTCCATCCCAAGAATAAGATCGATATCAGAATCACCAAGAACCGTTGGAGAAGCCAGAAACTTGAAATCACCCAACATGATAGAAATATCTGGAGCAATGGAGTTAGCCTGCATGCGCTTACCAGGAGAAACAACTGCTAATGGACTAGGCAAAATTTGCTGACCCAAACCATGCCTAGATGTAAATGGCCTCGAGATGAAACAATGCGAAGCACCCGTATCAAAAAGAACTTTTGCAGGAATATCATTAACAGGAAGGTTACCCATGATGACATCTGACGAATTCTCTGCCTGAGCTGCGTTCATCAAGTTGACCTTGGCGGACTTGGGGTTATGCTTGACCACAGCTGTACTTGCCGATCTGACAGGAGGAGGAGGAGGAAGACGCCTCTGGTTCAAACACTTGTTGGCGTAGTGACCCTTCTGTTGGCACTTGTTGCACGTGACCTCTGAAAGCGGACGGTGGTACGGAGCACTCGATCTTGGAGCTTGAGACGAAGTCTTGTTCTGAAAGCCTGGGTTGGGTGGGTGGGAAGAACCACTGCCACCTTTGCTCTTCTGCTGATACGGCTGACGGAACGGAGGAGGAGGAAGCCAATACTTCTGCTGCTTGGCCACTTGAGTAGAGGAAGAAGGCGTAGTGTCTCTGACTCGCTTCCTGGAAGCATCACACCTCAACTGAGCAACCTCTTGCTTCAGTGCCATGTTGTAGAACTCATCGTATCTCAGCGGCTCGAAGAGGACAAGAGCGAGCTGAATTTCTTCACGGAGACCACCCCTGAACTGATAGATCATGCTCTTCTCATCAGGAACATCCTACTTGGCAAAACGGGTGAGCTTCTGGAACAACTTGTTGTAGTTATAGACAGACAAAGAGCCTTGCTTCAGATTGCGGAATTCCTCATGTTTGCTTTCAGTCACACACTGAGGGATGTGATGAGCTCGGAAATCACGATGGAAATCATCCCAAGTGATCAAACGTCCACCTCTGGAATCCTTGTACTGCTGGAACCACTCTGCAGCCTGATCTTTGAGCTGGAAAGAAGCGAACTTGACGAAATCTTCAGGCCTGACGTTGCTGCATTCAAAATTCTTGCCCAGATCCACTAGCCAATCGTCAGCATCGGTAGCCTCAACACAATTGCTGAACGTCTTTGGACCATTTGCGAGGAACTGGTTCAGAGTAGCAAAATGGTTCTGATTGTTGCCTTGATTCCCTTGACTGCCTTGATTCCGCTCTTGCAGGATTTGCATGATCAACTATGTATTTGCATTGGTTGCGGCCATCACAGCTTACTAAGTCTCCGGAGGCGGTGGAGGTGGTGGCGGATCGGGGTTCGGAGTCATGCGCGTTGGAGGAGCCATCCTGAAGAGGTTGACCACCATTAGCACACAAATAGACAGATATTGAAGGTGAATTCAACGGAATGAAAATTGCAACAAAAAAAATCTTCACATCCGAACAAAATGTACGAATGCACTTCTCTTGAAGTGGTCACATATTCCTAAATTGCGAAGCCACGAAGAATTAGGTAGAAGGGGTACATCAACGAGGGATGGAATCAACATATGTCTCGAAGCAACTCGAATACCACGACTCAAAATAAAACCAAGGATTGGCTTGCGGAATAAGCCGGAACAAACATATGATAAAAATTTCATCCGAAGTTTTCGTGGTGGGACCTACACGGGCTCGATCGTACAGCACCATCATGTACAAGGCAGTGCACATGACATACGAAGCGTCCCCGAGTCAGCATAGCCAAGGACTCTTTAAGACACAATGAGACCACTGTAAAATCGACCATGAATAGGCGAACCACTAGATGTCGAACCCCAATTTCATATCATACATCTGTCGGAAAGATATCCTAAGAGCTACTTGAATTCCCAACTATGAAACTCCCGAAATTTTCCGGTTATGCAATCAGGTGTTGGGGATACAGGGGAAGCATAATATCTCACCCAAACTAGCAAATCCTACATCCAGCTGTATCCATCCTTCAACACATAACCAAGAAACCTTCGGAAATCATCTACCTCAACCTTCGAAAAGCATCTGTTATACAAGTTATGGCGATACTCCCGAACTCCCGCCCCAGTACTGGGTGGCGTCGAGGTTATCTCACCAACGAACTGCATAAAAGAGATTTTTTATGTCGCGAACATATCTCAAGTATTCCAGAATTGCAACGATAAAATTATGATGACAACACCTCAGAGCTCAACTCCCCGGGACACTTCCACTAAACCCCTGACAGGAGGCACCAAGACAGTATTCTCATCATAAGCCATCGGAACAAATCCAAGATACTCGCGTGATCCTAAAATTTTTTTTAGTGAAATTTGAGAAGAGAAGAGTCAAAACTCTACGTCAGGATGCCTTACCAGAGCGATGAGGAGACTGGGAAGTAAAAAGAATTCCTAAACTCTCCGATATATAATTCCTAATGACTCAAAACATTTTTCTAGACACAACTCGGCCACTAAAAATGATCAATCAGTGGGGACTCCTAAGGTCGGGGAAGGCTCTGATTACCAACTTGTAACACCCTCGATGCGACTATATCTCCCACGTGTCGAGGCACGACTTAGAGGCATAATCGCATTGAAGGCATATGTCGCAAGTGAGGTAATCTTCACACAACCCATGTAATACAATAAGGGGGAAAAGATACATAGTTGGCTTACAATCGCCACTTAAAACAATTACATGAATAAAGCATTACATCAACCAAATACACTCATGGTCCGACTACGGAACCAAAATTAAAGAAGAACCCCAAATGCGACAAAGGTCCCCGATCGACCCCAACTGGGCTCCACTACTGATCAACTAGAACGAAACAACACAAATGACAAGATCTTCATTGAGCTCCTCCTGAGCTTGGTTGCGTCATCTGCACGATCTGATCAGCACCTGCAAGCTGGTTTTGGAAGTATCTGTGAGCCACAGGGACTCAGCAATCTCGCACCCTCGCGATCAAGACTATTTAAGCTTAATAGGTAGGAAAGGGGGTAAATGTATAAGTGGAGCTGCAGCAAGCGACTAGCATATATGGTGGCTAACTTAAGCAAATGAGAGCGAGAAGATAAGGCAAAGCACGGTCGATAAAAGTATGATCAAGAAGTGATCCTGGACTACCTACGTCAAGCATAACTCCAACAACCGTGTTCACTTCCCGGACTCCGCCGGAAAGAGACCATCACGGTTACACACGCGGTTGATTCATTTTAATTAAGGATAACTTCAGGTTTTCTACAACCGGACGTTAACAAATTCCCATCTGCCCATAACCGCGGGCACGGCTTTCGAAAGTTCAAATCCCTACAGGGGTGTCCCAACAGAGCCCATGACAAGCTCTCACGGTCAACGAAGGAATAGACCTCCACCCGAGACATTCCGATCAGACTCGGTATCCCAGTACAACAAGACATTTCGATAGGGTAAAACTAAACCAGCAACACCGCTCGAATGTGCCGACAAATCCCGATAGGAGCTGCACATATCTCTTTCTCAGGGCACACTCAGATTGTCTTAGGTACGGGTAGGCCAACCAGAGTTGCCCTTGGTGGCCACCGGCAGCTGACAGTTGGACCAACACTCAGAGGAGCACTGGCCCGGGGGGGGGGTTAAAATAAGATGACCCTCAGGCTCCGAAAACCCAAGGGAAAAAGAGGCTAGGTGGAAAATGGTAAAACCAATGTTGGGCATTGCTGGAAAAGCTTTAATGAAGGCGAACTATCAAGGGTTCCCATTATAGCCCAACCGCGTAAGGGACGCAACAATCCGGGAACATAACACCGATATGACGGAAACTAGGACGGCAAGAGTGGAACAAAACACTAGGCGAGAGGCCAAGCCTTCCACCCTTTACCAAGTGTATAGATGCATTAAGATAACATAGCAATATAATGATAACCCAACAAGTAAATAAATGTTCCAACAAGGAACGGCTCCAATCTTCACCTACAACTAGCAACGCTATAAGAAGGGGCTGAGCAAAGCGGTAACATAGCCAATCAACGGTTTGCTAGGACAAAGGTGGGTTAGAGGCTCAATCATGGCAATTTGGAGGCTGACAAGCAAGTGGTAGGCATCGTAGCATTGGCAAAGCAAAAGAACGAGCAAACTAGCATAGCAAAGATAGTAGTGATTTCGAGGGTATGATCATCTTGCCTGCACAGTTGTCAGAGTTGACTGGATCCTCAAAAGCAAACTCAACGGGCTCCTCGTTAGCGAACTCGTCTCCCGGCTCTACCCAACAACAGAAACAAGCAACAAGGATACAATCAACCACGTGCAAAGGCAAGCAATAATATGCAAGGATGGTATGCTATACGGGATGCGATGCGGGATGCAAAATGCAAGACGTGACAGGAAATGCATGAACCTGGCCTCAACTTGGAAAACCAAGTGTGCCACTAGATAGAGGGGATGAAATCACCTGAAAACGATATAAAGATCATAGGAATCGGAGCTACGGTTTGGAAATGGCATGCGTTTTACGAAACGAACCGATCTGCGATTTACAGCAAGTAGGCTCCTAAATGCAACGAAATGAACATGCTACAGCCACCAAACATGAAAACAAAATACATGGCAAGGATGTACACAAGATGCTTAACAAATCACTAGGAATGAGCCATAGCCAAATTCATCCATTAAGAGGTTCAAACAAGCATGGCAAAACTGAATAAGCAAAACAGATTTCAGACTTAGTGAAATTAACACTAGTCTGAAATTTCAGACCACGATGCTCTCTTCGGAGCCGCAAAACAACATGATACATAACCTGAACATAACAAGTAAGAACATGGCATGGAGCTACTCAACAAGCTTAACAAAACACCCAAAGTGACCTGGGGCCAAAAGGGTTCACAAAATACTCTAACGAGCACCGAACATAGATGAAACACAATCAGTTTTCAGACTTAGTGAAAACTGAGACATGCTGAAATCATAACTCACGAAGGCATGTAAACGAGCTCGATGCACTCACTACGGTGCAAGTCATGGCAAGGCAAGCATATATCCATAAAGAAGGCACAAAATGCTAGCTAGACATGGCAAGAACAATGGCATAGCATGCACGAGTCACTAACAATGGCATCGGCAAAATCGCAAAAGAGTTCACAATCTGCCCAAATTAACAACGATGCAAAAGTTGAGCTCGATTGACTCAAGCTAGAGCACTCCACATATGCAAACAAAGACATGGATGGATAGAGCATAACATAGATATCAAAACTCCCTTACTGATCGTCCTCAAAAGAGGCACAAATCACTAGGAAACAAGCTGAACATATGGCATCATGAACTAAAATATCCCAGACTTAGTGAAAATCACTAAGTCCCTGAAAACAGAATTCTCAGGTGCCCCTCTTTGCAAGCTTGCACAAATCACCACACACATCCTAAAAATTCATGGGTGGCACCTCTGGAAAGAAGACAAAATGCTTAACAATTCATCCCAAAGACTCACAGGCATATCATGCACACAATAATCATGGCAAAAATGACAAAAGTCTATGATGAGCTAACGGATCTGCAATTTAACTCACGATGCCTCCTTCTAACAGCATTTTGGGCATCAAGATGAACTCAAATACAAATGATGCAATGGAATGAAATGATGTACTCGTTGAGACGAAGATTTTGATATATCATATGTCCAAAACGGAGCTACAGATGCGGAGATATAAGCAGGCAAAGTATGCATAAGAATTAGGGTTTCGGGGATGAAAAGTCAACCCTAGCAAATTCCAGATCCAGATCCAGCCGGGCACGCGGACCGAGGTGGCGGCGGCTCGCCGGAGACGAAGCGGAAGACGGCGGCCGGGGTCGGCGGCGGCAGATCCGGCCCTCCCGCGGCCGGATCCGGCCGGCGGCGAGGCGGGGAGGCGGCGGAGCGGGGCGGCACGTCCGGCCACCGGCGACGGGGCGGCAAGGGCGGCGCTGGGCGCTCACCGGTGAGGTCGGGGCGGCCGACGGCGGCTGGGCGGCGATGGCGGCGAGGGGCGGCGTCGGGCGTAGAGGCGCCAGCCGCGGGGACGACGGGAGGCGCGGGGAGGCTCCGGGCGGCGGGGCAAAGCGGGCCGGGAGGGCCCGATCCGGGCTGGCGGCGGCGATGTGGGCCTCGCCCACGTCGCGGCGTCCGGTTGGCGGCGGTGGCGGCGGACGTTGTCCGGCTCCGCCCGGACACGTCCGTCGGTGGCGGATCTTTTTTTTAGGGTTGGACGGGTAGAAGAAGAGATCCGAATGGAGGGGGTATTTATAGGCATAGAGGGAGCTAGGAGAGTCCAAATGAGGTGCGGTTTTCGGCCACGCGATCGTGATCGAACAACCGAGACGATGGAGCAGAGTTTTGTGGGTTTTGGGCCAAATTGGAGGGGTGTTGGGCTGCAACACACACGAGGCCTTTTCGGTCCCTCGGTTAACCGTTGGAGTATCAAACGAAGTCCAAATGACCCGAAACTTGACAGGCGGTCTACCGGTAGTAAACCAAGGCCGCATGGCAAGTCTCGGTCCAATCCGGAAATGTTTAATCCCCACACACAAAAGAAAGCTAGAAATGGCCACCGGAGGAGAACGAAGCGCCGGAATGCAAAACGGACAACGGGGAAAATGCTTGAATGCATGAGATGAACATGTATGCAAATGCAATGCACGTGATGACATGATATGAGATGCACAAAAAAGAAAACAACACACGGAGACAAAGACCCGAACCCGAGGAATAAATATAACTTAATGCCGGAAATGGCAAGAGTTGGAGTACAAACTGGGGAAGTCATATCTGGGGCGTTACACCCCCACCAGCACCCACAAACTTATTCCAAACTAGCACACCAAATGGGCTGTAAATTTTCATAGGAAAGGCCACATGACCATGACAGATTAGGATTCTGACATTTGGGACCCACGAGGAAATAGCCTATCCAAGGTGGTGTCAACTTACTAGCTAGTCAACAAATGATTCTGCCTACCAGCCATTGGATTGACATCCAACATGTGTCGTGTATCTTCTATCTCTTGTCTTCTTGCTCCAGCCGGCCAAACCAAACCACCCCGTCGGCTCCGCCTGCTCCCGCCTCCCATGGCTGGCTGCGCCTCCACCGCCCTACCATACCCTCCAACGTTGGCCAGTCCCTCCCTCTATTCCCCCACACATCATGTTATTCTCCGGTGACGTCAGCCCCAACAAGCACCCGCACCCGAACCAGTCAATGCTCATACTCCCCTCCGCCTACGACTGGACCAGCGCATCTTCCACGGCTCCTGTTCATTTCGTTCGAGGCATCGCCATCGTCTGAGGCCTTGGTTCGCTCGCCGTGCGCGGTGCGCCGCCCTCTTGCGTTGTCAACGTCGTCAACAACCGAGAAGAACAAGGATATGACTGCACGTGGAGAGGATGACAGTAGGGACTCACCAGCGTCATGGCAGTATGCAAAGCAAGTGCCTAGTTATTATAAGCCCAAAAAATGGTTCCTCCTAATGGTTCGACATCTAGGGCTCACGCCATTGTCAACGTAGTCAATAAACGAGAGAATTACACAATGAGAAGCTGACACGAGGGACCCAGCACATCGCGCAGTTGTTATTTACTTTTTTTTAGGAACAAGCAGTTGTTATTTATACTAGTTTTAGCAACGGATCAGGGTAACAACGGGGCTGTGCGGGGGTTGTGGCCCGTCTAGCCAGGGTTTTATTTATGTTTACCACATCATGAGCCCAGTTGTGTTTATTTCTTGCTGAAAATGGCTAGCCCAGTTCTATTTTTTAAAAGAAATATCCAAACGAGGCCTACTTGCTTTATCAGCCCTGCTGGGCAGCAAATCTTTCAAGACATGGAGAGTTTCATTCGGTTTGCCCAAAAATGGGCTGTAGATTTTTAAAACACATCAAACCGGGAATTAGTTTCAATTTTTTTTCATTACAAGAATTTAAATTCCATTGATTTTTATGCGTGGACAATTATTTGGATTTATATTTATGTAATTTTTTTCAAAATAGTTTGAATGTGACTCGATATTTCGGGATTAAAAACAGTTGACCGCACCAAAATATGCAAAATTTTGTATAATTTTTAACCGTGGCCACAATATGGGGTGTAATGCTAACAAAAAGAAGATGGGCTCAAAAAAATTCTTAAGAATTGGCAAATGGGCTATAAATTATTTGAAATAATGGTAGATGGGTTGTATGTTGTTTTCCACAGATTTGAGGCTGACTTGTGCGCCTACTACAGGTTGACGCGTATGCTTTCCTTAAAAATAAGGTTGACACACACGCAACGCCATGTCAACTTAGTCAACACATGAGAGCAGTGACTGTTGGATGTCCATCCAATGGCTGTCGTGCTTCTTCAATCTCTGCTCTTCCTGCTCCGGCCGCTCAAACAAGCGCCGGCGGGACTGCCTGCTCCCTCCTCCCGCGGCCAGCGATGCTGCCACGCAGGCCTCACCGCCCCATCATTCTCCCATCGCTAGCCTAGTCATCCCTCTACTCACCCACACCTGTCGTTATTCTCCGGCGACGGCAGACGAACCAATAAACCCTCACACTCCCCTCCGCGTGGGAAACAACTGTTGAGTCTTCCCTGGCTCTGTGTCGTTCCCTTCCTAGGCCTCGCCTCGTCCACCGCCCTGGTGCTCTCGGCGTGGCGTGGTCAACGTGGTCAACGAACGACATGCATCGGAAGTGGACTGTACGTGGAGAGGCTGACAGCTGGGTCCATGGCTGCACGCAAGGAAATGCCTCCTTACTACGCGCAAAATAATGATTCCTCCACCTGACAGGTGGGACCCACCGGAAGGGCCTCTGTATTTCGCAAAAAAAATGTTCCCCCACTAACAGGTCGGACCCACCAGCTATATCTTCACATGCAAGGAAGTGCCTCATTATTACGCATAAAAAATGAATCCTCCCCCTGCTAGCTGGGACCACCATAGTGGGAGGCTGACTTGTGGGCCTACTAAGATGATGGGGATGAAGGGTTTTGTCAACTTAGTCAATATGAACGATTCTAGCTCCAATGATCGTACGATATCCATCCAATGGCCGTAGTGCTTCTTCAACCTCTGGTCTTCTTGCTCCAGCCACCCAAACAAGCATTGGCCATGCCGCCTGCTCCTGCCTGCCGTGTCCGGCTGTCATACGTGATACGTCTCCAACGTATCTATAATTTTTGATTGTTCCATGGTATTATATTATCTGTTTTGGATGTTAATGGGCTGTATTTTACACTTTTATATTATTTTTGGGACTAACCTATTAACCCAAGGCCCAGTGCAAATTGTTGTTTTTCCCTATTTCAGTGTTTCGTAGAAAAGGAATATCAAGCGGAGTCCAAACGGAATGAAACCTTAGGGGGCGTGATTTTTGGAACAAACGTGATCCAGAGGACTTGGAGTGGACGTCAAGAAACAAACGAGGTGTCCATGAGGCAGGGGCGCGCCTACCCCCCTGGGCGCGCCCTCCACCCTCGTGGGCCCCTCGTGGCTCAACCGACCTACTTCTTCCTCCTATATATGTTCACATACCCCGAAAACATCCAGGAGCACCACGAAACCCTATTTCCACCGCCGCAAACTTTTGTACCCAAGAGATCCCATCTTGGGGACTTTTCTGGAGCTCCACCGGAGGGGGCATCGATCGTAGAGGGCCTCTACATCAACTCCATGGCCCCTCGTATGATGTGTGAGTAGTTTACTTCAGACCTTCGGGTCCATAGTTATTAGCTAGATGGCTTCTTATCTCTCTTGGAATCTCCATACAAAGTTCTTGATTTTCTTGGAGATCTATTCGATGTAACTCTTTTTGCGGTGTGTTTGTCAAGATCCGATGAATTGTGGGTTTATGATCAAGTCTATCTATGAACAATATTTGATTCTTCTTTGAAATCTTTTATGTATGATTGGTTATCTTTGCAAGTCTCTTCGAATTATCAGTTTAGTTTGGCCTACTAGATTGATCTTTCTTGCAACGGGAGAAGTGCTTAGCTTTGGGTTCAGTCTTCCGGTGCTCGATCCCAGTGATAGAAAGGGAAACGCATGTATTGTATTGTTGCCATTGAGGATAAAAATATGGGGATTATATCATATTGCTTGAGTTTATCCCTCTACATCATGTCATCTTACCTAATGCGTTACTCTGTTCTTATGAACTTAATACTCTAGATGCATGCTGGATATCGGTCGATGTGTGGAGTAATAGTAGTAGATGCAGGCAGGAGTCGGTCTACTTGTCACGGACGTGATGCCTATATACATGATCATGCCTAGATATTCTCATAATTATTCGCTTTTCTATCAATTGCTCGACAGTAATTTGTTCACTCACCGTAATACTTATGCTATCTTGAGAGAAGCCACTAGTGAAACCTATGGCCCCGGGGTCTATTTTCCAGCACATAAGTTTCCAATCTATTTTACTTTGCAATCTTTACTTTCAATCTATATCATAAAAATACCAAAAATATTTATCTTATTATTACTATCTCTATCAGATCTCACTCTCGTAAGTGACCGTGAAGGGATTGACAACCCCTTTATCGCGTTGGTTGCGAGGTTCTTATTTGTTTGTGTAGGTATGACGGACTTGCGTGTGGCCTCCTACTTGATTGATACCTTGGTTCCCAAAAACCGAGGGAAATACTCACGCTAATTTGCTGCATCACCCTTTCCTCTTCAAGTGAAAACCAACGCAGTGCTCAAGAGGTAGCAAGAAGGATTTCTGGCACCGTTGCCGGGAATCTACGCACAAGTCAAGACATATCAAGTACCCATCACAAACTCTTTTCCCTTGCATTACATTATTTGCCATTTGCCTCTCATTTTCCTCTCCCCCACTTCACCCTTGCCGTTTTATTCGCCCTCTTTTTCCGTTCCTCTTCTCTTTTCTAGTTCGTCTCTTTTTTCTTGTTTCTTGTCTGCTTGCGTGTTGGATTTCTTGATCTGCACGATGGCTCAAGATAATAATAAATTGTGCGACTTTTCCAATACCAACAATAATGATTTTATTATAACTCGATTGCTCCGCTTACTGATGCTGAATCTTGTGAAATTAATGCTGCCTTGCTGAATCTTGTCATGAAAGATCCGTTTTCCGGCCTTCCTAGTGAAGATGCCGCTACCCATCTAAACAACTTTGTTGATTTGTGTGATATGCAAAAGAAGAAAGATGTGGATAATGCTATTGTTAAACTAAAGCTATTCCCATTTTCCCTTAGAGATCATGCTAAAACTTGGTTTTCGTCTTTGCAAAGATGCTTTTATCTCTAAGTGCAAAGATGCTTTTATCTCTAAGTATTTTCCTCCCGCTAAGATCATCACTCTTAAAAATGATGTTATGAATTTTAGGCAACTTGATCATGAACATGTTGCACAAGCTTGGGAGAGGATGAAATTAATGATACGTAATTGCCCTACACATGGTTTGAATCTTTGGATGATTATACAAAAAATTTATGCCGGATTGAACTTTGCTTCTAGAAATCTTTTAAATTAGGCCAGGGAGGCACTTTTATGGAAATCACTTTAGGAGAAGCTACTAAACTCCTAGATAATATTATGGTTAATTATTCTCAATGGCGTACTGAAAGATCTACTAATAAAAGGGCGCATGCTATAGAAGAAATCAATGTTTTGAGTGGAAAGATGGATGAACTTATGAAATTGTTTGCTAATAAAAGTGTTTCTTCTGATCCTAATGATATTCCTTTGTCTACTTTGATTGAGAATAATAATGAATCTATGGATGTGATTTTGTTGGTAGGAACAATTTTGGTAATAACGCGTATAGAGGTAATTTTAATCCTATGCCGTTTCCTAGTAATTCCTCTAATAATTATGGTAATTCCTAAAACAATTCTTATGGAAATTATAATAATATGCCCTCTGATTTTGAATCTAATATTAAAGAATTTATTAGTTCGCAAAAGAGTTTCAATGCTTTGATTGAAGAAAAATTGTCTAAGATTGATGAGTTGGCTAGGAACGTGGATAGAATTTCTCTAGATATTGATTCTCTAAAACATAGATCTATTCCACCTAAGCATGATATCAATGAGTCTCTCAAAGCTATAAGAATTTCCATTGAGGAGTGCAAGGAAAGAACCGCTAGGATGCGTGCTAAAAAAGATTGCTTTGTGAAAGCGTGTTCTTCTAGTTCCATGATAATAAAGATGAAGATCTAAAAGTTATTGATGTGTCTCCTATTAAATCCTTGTTTTGCAATATGAATCTTGATAATGATGGAATGGAGATGAGTCAACTTTAGTTAGAAGGCGTCCCAATGATTCGGAGTTTTTAGATCTTGATGCAAAATTGATAAAAGTGGGATGGAAGAGGTTAAAACTTTACATAGCAATGAACCCTCTATCTTGGATTTCAAGGAATTTAATGATGATAATTGCTCTTTGATAGATTGTTTTTCCTTGTTGCAATCCGCCCTAAATTCTCCGCATGCTTATAGTCAAAATAAAGCTTTCACTAAACATATCGTTGATGCTTTAATGCAATCTTATGAAGAAAAGCTTGAACTGGAAGTTTCTATCCCTAGAAAACTTCATGATGAGTGGGAACCTACTATTAAAATTAAGATTAGAGATCATAATTCTTTGCTTTATGTGATTTGTGTGCTAGTGTTTCCATGATTCCTAAAACTTTGTGTGACTTGCTAGGTTTCCGTGAATTTGATGATTGTTCTTTAAACTTGCATCTTGCGGATTCCACCATTAAGAAACCTATGGGAAGAATTAATGATGTTATTATTGTTGCAAATAGGAATTATGTGCCCGTAGATTTCATTGTCCTTGATATAGATTGCAATCATACATGTCCTATAATTCTTGGTAGACCTTTCCTTAGAACGTTTGGTGCAATTATTGATATGAAGGAAGGGAATATTAGATTCCAATTTCCGTTAAGGAATGCCATGGAACACTTTCCTAGAAATAAAATTAAATTACCTTATGAATCTATTATGAGATCCACTTATGGATTGCATACCAAAGATGATAATACCTAGATCTATCCTTGCTTTTATGCCTAGCTAGGGGCGGTAACGATAGCGCTTGTTGGGAGGCAATCCAATTTTATTTTTGTTTCTTGCTTTTTGATTCTGTTTAGTAATAAATAACTCATCTAGACTCTGTTTAGATGTGGTTTTATGCTTTTAATTAGTGTTTGCGTCAAGTAGAACCTTTGGGAAGACTTGGGGAAAGTGTTTGCGATCTTGTTGTAAAAAACAGAAACTTTAGCACTCACGAGATATGCTGCCATTTTTTAATGGAGAGTGATATTTAGTTAATTATTTTTGAATATGATTAATAGGTAAATTCCTCACGTACAGCAATTTATTTTAGAATTTTTGGGGTTCCAGAAGTATTTGAAACCTACAGATTACTACAGACTGTTCTGTTTTTGACAGATTCTGTTTTTCGTGTGTTGTTTGCTTATTTTGATGAATCTATGGCTAGTAATAGAGTTTATGAACCGTATAAAAGTTGGAATACAGTAGGTTTAACACCAATATAAATAAAGAATGAGTTCATTACAGTACCTCGAAGTGGTGGTTTATTTCCTTTTACTAACGGAGCTCACGAGATTTTCTTTTAAGTTTTGTGTTGTGAAGTTTTCAAGTTTTGGGTAAAGATTTGATGGATTATGGAACAAGGAGTGGCAAGATCCTAAGCTTGGGGATGCCCAAGGCACCCCAAGGTAAAATCCAAGGATAACCAATAGCCTAAGCTTGGGGATGCCCCGGAAGGCATCTCCTCTTTTGTCTTCATCCATCGGTAACTTTACTTGGAGCTATATTTTTATTCGCCACATGATATGTGTTTTGCTTGGAGCGTCTTGTATGATTCGAGTATTTTCATTTTAGTTTACCACAATCATCCTTGCTGTACACACCTTTTGGAATAGACACACATGAATTGGAATTTATTAGAATACTCTATGTGCTTCACTTATATCTTTTGAGTTGGATAATTTTTGCTCTAGTACTTCGCTTATATCTTTTAGAGCACGGCGGTGGTTCTATTTTATAGAAATAATTGATCTCTCATGCTTCACTTATATCATTTTGAGAGTCCTTTAGAACAGCATGGTAATTCACTTTGGTTATAAATTTTAAATGCTAAGAGAAGTTGGATGCTTGATAGTTGTTTTCAAATATAAAGGTGGTAATATTAGAGGTGTGCTAGTTGAGTAATTGTGAAATTGATGAATACTTGTGTTGAAGTTGGCAAGTCCCGTATGCACGTATGGTAAATGTTGTGTGACAAATTTGAAGCATGGGGTGTTCTTTGATTGCTTTCCTTATGAGTGGCTGTCGGGGACGAGCGATGGTCTTTTCCTACCAATCTATCCCCCTAGGAGCATGCGCGTAGTGCTTGGTTTTGATGACTTGTAGATTTTTGCAATAAGTATGTGAGTTCTTTATGACTAATGTTGAGTCCATGGTTTATACGCACTCTCACCCTTCCATCATTGCTAGCCTCTTCGGTACCGTGCATTGCCCTTTCTCACCTTGAGAGTTGGTGCAAACTTCGCCGGTGCATCCAAACCCCGTGATATGATACGCTCTATCACACATAAGCCTCCTGATATCTTCCTCAAAACAGCCACCATACCTACCTATTATGGCATTTCCATAGCCATTCCGAGATATATTGCCATGCAACTTTCCATCGTTTCATTTATTATGACACGCATCATCATTGCCATATTGCTTTGCATGATCATGTAGTTGACATCGTATTTGTGGCAAAGCCACCATGCTTAATTTTTCATACATGTCACTCTTGATTCATCGCAATCCCAGTACACCGCCGGAGGCATTCACATAGAGTCATATTTTGCTCTAAGTATCGAGTTGTAATTTTTGAGTTGTAAGTACATAAAAGTGTGATGATCATCATTAGATCATTGTCCCATGTGTGGAAAGGATTATGGAGACTATGATTTCCCCACAAGTCGGGATGAGACTCCGGACGAAAAAAAAGAGGCCATAAAAAAGGCCCAAAAAAGAGAGAAAAAGAGAGAAGGGACAATGTTACTATCCTTTTTCCACACATGTGCTTCAAAGTAGCACAATGATCTTCATGCTAGAGAGTCTCTTATTTTGTCACTTTCATATACTAGTGGGAATTTTTCATTATAGAACTTGGCCTGTATATTCCAATGATGGGCTTCCTCAAAATGCCCTAGGTCTTCGTGAGCAAGCAAGTTGGATGCACACCCACTTTGTTTCTTTGATGAGCTTTCATATATTTATAGCTCTAGTGCATCCGTTGCATGGCAATCCCTACTCCTTGCATTGAAATCAATCGGTGGGCATCTCCATAGCCCATTGATTAGCCACGTCAATCTGAGACTTTCTCCCTTTTTGTCTTCTCACACAACCTAAGTCATCATATTCTATTCCACCCATAGTGCTATGTCCATGGCTCACGCTAATATATTGCGTAAAAGATGAAAGGGTTTGAAAAGTCTAAGTATGAAACAATTGCTTGGCTTGTCATCGGGGTTGTGCATGATGAGAGCATTTTGTGTGAAGAAAATGAAGCATGGCCAAACTATATTATTTTGTAGGGATAAGTTTTCATTGTCTATGTTATTTTGATAAGACATAATTGCTTGATTAGCATACTTGGAGTATTACTATTTTTATGTCAACAATAAACTTTTATCTTGAATCTTTCGGATCTGAACATTCATGCCACAATAGAGAAAAATGCATTGAAGAACATGCTAGAAACCATTCCACATGAAAAATTCTGTTTTTATCATTTACCTACTCGAGGACGAGCAGGAATTAAGCTTCGGGATGCTTGATACGTCTCCAACGTATCTATAATTTTTGATTGTTCCATGCTATTATATTATCTGCTTTGGATGTTAATGGGCTTTATTTTACACTTCTATATTATTTTTGGGACTGGCCTATTAACCCAAGGCCCAGTGCAAATTGTTGTTTTTTGCCTATTTCAGTGTTTCGTAGAAAAGGAATATCAAACGGAGTCCAATAGAATGAAACCTTCGGGAGCGTGATTTTTGGAACAAACGTGATCCAGAGGACTTGGAGTGGACGTCAAGAAATGAACAAGGTGTCCACGAGGCAGGGGGCGCGCCCGCCCCCCTCGTGGCTCAACCGACCTACTTCTTCCTCCTATATATGTTCACATACCCTGAAAACATCCAGGAGCACCACGAAACCCTATTTCTACCGCCGCAACCTTCTGTACCCAAGAGATCCCATCTTGCGGCCTTTTCTGGAGCTCTACCGGAGGGGGCATCGATCACGGAGGGCCTCTACATCAACTCCATGGCCCCTCCGATGATGTGTGAGTAGTTTACTTCAGACCTTCGGGCCCATAGTTATTAGCTAGATGGCTTCTTCTCTCTCTCTCTTTGAATCTCAATACAAAGTTCTCCTCGATTTTCTTGGAGATCTATTCGATGTAACTCTTTTTGCGGTGTGTTTGTCGAGATCCGATGAATTGTGGGTTTATCGTCAAGTCTATCTATGAACAATATTTGATTCTTCTCTGAAATCTTTTATGTATGATTGATTATCTTTGCAAGTCTCTTCGAATTATCAGTTTAGTTTGGCCTACTAGATTGATCTTTCTTGCAATGGGAGAAGTGCTTAGCTTTGGGTTTAATCTTGCGGTGCTCGATCCCAGTGACAGAAAGGGAAACGATATGCATTGTATTGTTGCCATCGAGGATAAAAAGATGGGGTTTATATCATATTGCTTGAGTTTATCCCTCTACATCATGCCATCCTACCTAATGTGTTACTCTGTTCTTATGAACTTAGTACTCTAGATGCATGCTGTATAGCGGTCGATGTGTGGAGTAATAGTAGTAGATGCAGGCAGGAATCGGTCTACTTGTCATGGACGTAATGCCTATATACATGATCATGCCTAGATATTCTCATAATTATTTGCTTTTCTATCAATTGCTCGACAGTAATTCGTTCACCCACCATAATACTTATGATATCTTGAGAGAAGCCACTAGTGAAACCTATGGCCCCCGGGTCTATTTTCCATCATATAAGTTTCCAATCTATTTTACTTTGCAATCTTTACTTTCAATCTATATCATAAAAATAACAAAAATATTTATCTTATTATTATCTCTATCAGATCTCACTCTCGTAAGTGACCGTGAAGGGATTGACAACCCCTTTATCGCATTGGTTGCGAGGTTCTTATTTGTTTGTGTAGGTACGAGGGACTTGCGTGTGGCATCCTACTGGATTGATACCTTGGTTCTCAAAAACTGAGGGAAATACTTACGCTACTTTGCTGCATCACCCTTTCCTCTTCAAGGGAAAACCAACGCAGTGCTCAAGAGGTAGCACTGCCACCGCTGGCCATGCCATCCCTCTATACTCACCCACACCTCATGTTATTCTCCGGTGACAGTAGCCTCACACCGCAGCCGAACCAGTGAACACTCATACTCCTCTCCGCGTGGGCATCCACTGCCGCATCTTCCCCGGCTCCGCGCCATCCCCTTCCTAGGCCTCGCCGTCGTCCACCGCCTTGGTGCTCTCAGCTCGGCGCAGTCAATGTGGTCAACGAACGACTTCCATCAAAAGAGTACTGTACGTGGAGAGGCTGACAGCTGGGTCCACGGCCGCAGCAAGGAAGTGCCTCCTTATTACGCACAAAATAATTATTCCTCCACTTGACAGCAGGGACCCACCGGGCGGGCCACCGTATTTCTCAAAAAAATGTTTCCCCCTGACTGGTGGGACCCACCAGCTACATCTTCACACGCAAGGAAGTGCGTCCATATTATGGGCAAAAAAACAATTCGCCCCGCTGACTGCTGGGACCCACCAGCTACATCATCGCATGCAAGGAAGTGCCTGACAGTCGGGACCCACTTGGTCGAAGCGTACGTAGCATTGTCATTTTGGTCGCGAACGTGTATGTACATACTGGTCGATCGGTCTCTCTGCAACTATGAACCGTGGCCAAGTAAGTAGCGGCATGTGTGTCATTGTAGAGCACCCAACATAGCAGTTCACGCAGTCCCGTCTAAGTCATGTACACATACATACAGCCACAGGGCAAAAAATACGGCCACGTACGTACAAACGGGCGGGGTCTCGAGCGCGTACTCGCAGACGGCCATGGCTTGTGTACATGGAGAGGCAACGAATAGGAGCAACAATGTCCTGTTCATCGGGCAGCGAACCGATTGGGTCGGAACGGAGAAACATCATCGTGTTCATCGGGAGGCAACGGAACGCACGTTCTTCATTAGGAGCCAACTGGCTTGGACGGAACAGCTGATGGAAACGAGGCCTGGCATACCGCAGAACGGAGGAAACGACCTTCTGTTTGACTGGCCATTTTCGAAATGGGATCCTGTTCATCGGGAGGGGTCTGGCGTACCGCAAAACGGAGGAAACGGACCTCCTACGGTTGAAACGGGGTCCTATTGATTGGGAGGGGTGTGGCGTACCGCAAACGGAGAAAACAGACTTGTGTTGGAGCGCTACGGTCGAAACGGGGGTCCAATTCAACGGGAGGGGTGTGGCATACCGCAAAATGGGACTCCACGGGATACTGTTCTTCACCGTCGGCTGCCTCCACGGGCTACTGTTCATCCACCATCGACCTCCTCCAGCCTCCACCTGCGACTGTTCATCCACGGGCTCCTATCCATCCAGCCTCCACCGCGCGCTCCTCCACCGGCTACTGTTCCACCAGCCCTCTCCACGGGGTCCTATTCAACCACCCCTCCACGGGGTACTGTTCATCCAGCCCTCCAACAGCTACTGTTCAACCAGCCCTCCACGGGGTCCTGTTCATCTACCCCTCCACGGGGTCCTGTTCATCCACCGGCTCGATCGATCGAGGTACTGTTCATCCAGCGGCAATGGCCTCTACTACCACAGGGTCCTGTTCATCCAACCCCCCACCGGGAACTGTTCATCCAACCCCCCCCCCCCCCACACACACACACACACAACGCTCACTGTTCATCCAGAGGTAGCATCGATCGTCTTCAGTTAGCAGCAGTAGCAAAGGAATCACTCGGGTTCAGTTAACAGCAAGGGATCGATCGCCCGGGTTCAGTAACGCGTAGCTGCAGTGCAATCGCTCGGGTCAGTTAGAGCTCAACGCCTCGCTCGGACTCAGTTAGAGCGCAGAACCGCGCACACACACGCGTACGTATGAGAGAAACACATCGCTCGGCCCCGACCACCCACCGTAATATGGAACTCCCCAATATTTTCCTCGCCCTCGCTTCTACCATGGTTTTTTCCGTCACGGACGGCCCAAAGAATGTCATGCAGCCGCGTCTCCGGCCCGCCCAGGATGAAAAGCCCATTTTCTGACATGATTTTTTTGTCATAGAAGTAGGACCCCACCACATCTATGATGATACCAGGTTTTGTCACAATTATCGTCATAGAAGTGCCATAAGTATGACATAATTTTTTCGTTCGGCCCAAAATGTCACGGATGTGTCTTTTTTTGTAGTGACGTTCGATGACGATATGTATTATGAGTTATGTGATTTTATGTATCGAAGGTTGTTCGGAGTCCCGGATGATATCACGGACATGACGAGGAGTCTCGAAATGGTCGAGACATAAAGATTCATATATTGGAAGGTTACATTCGGACACCGGAATGGTTCGGGTCGTTTCAGATAAGTTTCGGAGTACCGGGGGTTACCGGAACCCCCTCCGGGAAGTTATTGGGCCTTACGGGCCTAGTGGTGGAAGAGAGGAGGTAGGCCAAGAGATGGCGCGTGCCCCGTGGCCCAAACCGAGTTAGACTAGGGCTAGGGGTCGGCCCCCCTTTCCTTTTCTTCTTCCTCTCCTTCCTTCTTCTCCCACATGGACTAGGAAAGGGGGAAACATACTCCTACTAGGAGTAGGAATCCCCCCTTGGGCGCGCGCCTTGAGGCCATCCCTCCTCCTCCTCCCCTCCTTTATATACGGGGAGGAGGGCACCCCATAGACACACAAGTTGATCTTTAGCCGTGTGCGGTGCCCCCTCCATAGTTTTCCACCTCGGTCATATTGTCGTAGTGCTTAGGCGAAGCCATGCGTCGGTAACTTCATCATCACCGTCAACACATCGTTGTGCTGACACAAATCACCCTCAGCCTCAACTGGATCAAGAGTACGAGGGGCGTCACCGAGCTGAACGTGTGCAGATCGCGGAGGTGTCCTGCGTTCAGTACTTGATCGGTTGGATCGCGAAGACGTTCGACTACATCAACCGCGTTACTAAACGCTTCTGCTTTCGGTCTATGAGGGTATGTGGACACACTCTCCCTGCTCGTTGCTATGCATCTCCTAGATAGATCTTGCGTGATCGTAGGATTTTTTTTTGAGATACTGTGTTCCCCAATTGTGGCATCCGAGCCAGGTCTATGCGTAGATGTTATATGCACAAGTAGAACACAAAGAGTTGTGGATGATAATAGTCATACTGCTTACCAGCATGTCATACTTTGATTCGGTGGTATTGTTGGATGAAGCGGCCCAGACCGACATTACATGACCGCATTCATGAGACTGGTTCTACCGCCGTGCTTCGCACACAGGTGGCCAGTGGGTGTCTGTTTCTCCAGCTTTATTTGAATCGAGTGTGACTATGCCCAATCCTTGTTGAAGGTTAAAATAGCACACTTGACGAAAAATCGTTGTGGTTTTGATGCGTAGGTAAGAATGGTTCTTGCTAGAAGCCCGTAGCAGCCACGTAAAACTTGCAACAACAAAGTAGAGGATGTCTAACTTGTTTTTGCAGGGCATGTTGTGATGTGATATGGTCAAGACGTGATGAGATATAAATTGTTGTATGAGATGATCATGTTTTGTTAAAGTTATCGGCAACTGGCAGGAGCCTTATGGTTGTCTCTTTATTGCATAAGATGCAAGCGCCATATAATTGCTTTACTTTATCGCTATGCGATAACAATAGTTGCAAAAGCAATAGTTGGCGAGACAACCATGTGATGACACGTTGATAAAGATCAAGATGATGGAGACCATGGTGTCATGCCGGTGACGATGGAGATCATGACGGTACTTTGGAGATGGAGATCAAAGGCACAAGATGATGATGGCCATATCATATCACTTATTTTGAATGCATGTGATGTTTATCCTTTATGCATCTTATTTTGCTTAGTACGGTGGTAGCATTATAAGATGATCCCTCACTAATTTTCAAGGTACAATTGTTCTCCCTGAGTATGCACTGTTACTACAGTTCATCGTGCCGAGACACCACGTGATGATTGGGTGTCATAAGCTCTACGTTCACATACAATGGGTACAAGCCAGTTTTGCACACGCGGAATACTCGAGTTAAACTTGACAAGACTAGCATATGCAGATATGGCCTCAGAACACTAAGACCGAAAGGTCGAACATGAATCATATAGTAGATATGATCAACATATTGATGTTCACCATTGAAAACTACTCCATCTCACATGATGATCGGACATGGCTTAGTTGATATGGATCACGCGATCATTTATATGACTAGAGGGATGTATATTTAAGTGGGAGTTCTTAAGTAATATGATTAATTGAACTTTAATTTGTCATTAACTTAGTCCTCATAGTATTTGCAAATTATGCTGTAGATTAATAGCTCACGTTATAGCCCCCTGTTTATTTTTTTGATATGTTCCTAGAGAAAATAAGTTGAAAGATGATAGTAGCAATGATGCAGATTGGATCCGTGATCTGAGGATTATCCTCATCGCTGCACAGAAGAATTATGTCCTTGATGCACCACTAGGTGACAGAACTATTGCAGGAGCAAATGCAGGCGTTATGAACGTTTGACAAGCTTGGTATGATGACTACTTGATAGTTTAGTGCACCATGCTTTACGGCTTAGAACCGAGACTTCAAAAATGTCTTGAAACGCCATGGAGCACATGAGATGTTCCAAGTGTTGAAATTGGTATTTCAGACTCATGCGCGAGTCGAGAGGTATGAGACCTCTGACAAGTATTTTTTTGCCTAAAAGATGGAGGAGAATAGCTCAACCAGTGAGCATGTGCTCAGAATTTCTAATACGTCTCCAACGTATCTATAATTTTTTATTGTTCCATGCTATTATATTATCCATCTAGGATGTTTTATATGCATTTATATGCTATTTATATGATTTTGGGACTAACCTATTAACCTAGAGCCCAGTGCCAATTCCTGTTTTTTTTTGTTGTTTTTGAGTATCGCAGAAAAGGAAAACCAAACGGAGTCCAATTGACCTGAAACTTGACGGAGCTTATTTTTTGGACCAGAAGAAGGCCAGGAAGTAAAAGAGTTGGGCCAGAAGAGTCTTGGGCTGCCCACGAGGGTGGGGGCGCGCCCCCTACCTCGAGGATAGCCCGGAGACCCCCCTGCCTTGTTCCCGACTCCAACACCTCTTATATAACCCAAAACTTCCAGAAAGAAACCTAGATCGGGAGTTCCGCCGCCAGAAGCCTCGATAGCCACCGAAAACCAATCTAGACCCGTTTTGGCACCCTGCCAGAGGGGGGAATCCCTCTCCGGTGGCCATCATCATCTTCCCGGCGCTCTCCATGACGAGGAGGGAGTAGTTCACCCTCAGGGCAGAGGGTATGTACCAGTAGCTATCTGTTTGATCTCTCTCTCTCTCATGTTCTTGAGTTGGCACGATCTTGATGTATCGCGAGCTTTCCTATTATAGTTGGATCTTTTGATGTTTCTCCCCCTCTACTCTCTTGTGATGAATTGAGTTTTCCCTTTGAAGTTTTCTTATCGGATTGAGTCTTTAAGGATTTGAGAACACTTGATGTATGTCTTGCATGTGCTTATCTGTGGTGACAATGGGATATCACGTGATCCACTTGATGTATGTTTTGGTGATCAACTTGCGAGTTCCGTGACCTCGTGAACTTATGCATAGGGGTTGGCACATGTTTTCGTCTTGACTCTCCGGTAGAAACTTTCGGGCACTCTATGAAGTTCTTTGTGTTGGTTGAATAGATGAATCTGAGATTGTGTCATGCATATCGTATAATCATACCCACGGATACTTGAGGTGATATTGGAGTATCTAGGTGACATTAGGGTTTTGGTTGATTTGTGTCTTAAGGTGTTATTGTAACATCCCAAATTTCCAATTTGGGATGTTATACATAGATCATTCCTGCATATCATATTTTGCTGCATTTCGTTTCGTGATCCTCGAAATTCTAAGCAACTCAAGGACCCTCGGAGAGAGTTGGGGATTCCACCGTTTTCATATTTGAATTCTATCAAATATTGAAACAAGGATTTTTGGATTTAATTATTTTTGTCTCCGAAAATATTTCATATTAAAATATATGAGAGGAGATAATATGACTTCTCCAAAATAAATGAAATATTGGAGGAAAATTATTAAAATCAAATATTTGAATTTATTCGGGGTTATTGCTATTTCATTTGAATTAGAAAAATTGCACGTTTTTAAAAATTGCATTTTAGGGCCAAGAAAATGTTCATCTTGTTCTAAATATTTTATTTAGACGGTGAAAATTTGTTTTGGCATTTTTAGATTTTTATTTATTTTTCTAGGATTTATTTAAATTTCGGTGAAATTATTAAAAAAACTTCTCTCCGCCGACTGGGCCGAAGTCCAGCCAGCCGGCCCGTCCCACCCACCCCGTCCGCCTCGTCCCCGACGCGGGACACCGCCGCCGCCGCACGCCGAGTCCGACCGGGACTCTGCCCCGCGCCGCCGCCTTGCACCCTCCCTCAAGTTGCCCTCCCCCTCCTTAAATAAGCTGCCCCCCCACCACCCGAGCCACCCCGCCAACCCCGCCGCCGCCGCTTGCCGCCGCCGCCCTGCCACCACCTGGACCCCGTCGGAGCTGCCGGACCTCGCCGGAGCCCCGCCGAGGTAGTCGCCTCGCCGCCGCCGGTTTTCTTAGAGAAAAACTATCTGGTTTTTTTGAAAACCCTGGGTTCATTTTTTTTAGAATAGATCGATTTTATTGTTTTTTCCAGTTTAGTTTCTTTAACGGACATTCGTCCGTACGTTCGTTTTAACGAACGGTGTTCATTTGTTAGCCGAAGACAGCGAACGTTCGTTCATTAGCCTGTTCGTCAGTTTTTCTTTTTCTCGAATTTTTGCGATTATTTTCGATCACGATTTCCGATCCGATTTTCATTTTAGTTTATCTTTTCGCTCGTTTATCGGAATCAGGCGAATCAAGCGCCTAGATCTTCGTCTCGAAACCCTCTTTCTGTTTAATTAACTTGAACAAGATTTTCATACTGTAAAATTTGACTTTAGTACAGATTAGTAAACGGATCTTGTTTCTCTTGCAGTTTGAGTTTCGTTGCTCCTTTTGATTTGATTCTTTTTGCAAACCAGAGTTCTTAAGTTGAACTTTCTGGTTAGATCTTCTTATTTGAGATTTACCCGTGCTTCTTTGCTTGACTACTTGTGTATGCTATTTTTTGTTTGCGATAGAACACCCGGAGTGCAAAGCAAGTAACACTTTGATCATACCCTTTATCACCCAGTTTTTATGCATTAGTTTCAACCCTCAAATATTGCATGGTTAGGATTTGATAACATGTGGGATTGGGAAGTAGTTGATGAGGTAGAACCTATTACCCTGTTATTATCAAACCCTTGGGAGTTACTTCTATGTATTGCTTATATTGCTATGCTATGCTCGTAGACGTGGATTGGGTTTGAGTGAAACCATGACAGATGTGAGATTGTTAATTAATGGTTCAACTTAAGGTGGCAACTTAAATACACATCTGGGTGGATTGCTTGTCGGGCACCTGGAGAATCCAGTGTTGTCCTAGGATATCCTGGAGTACCCGTGTGATAATGTCGGATTTCGGGTTCCGGTAGACCCTTAAGGTTCGAACACTAGGGTGCGCGCGGAGATTACGCCTTCTACCTCCCCTCCTCGCAAAGATCTGAAACTACTAAAAGAACTACACAAGAGACACAAGATTTATACTGGTTTGGGCCACCGTTGTGGTGTAATACCCTACTCCAGTGTGTGGTTGGTGGATTGCCTCCTGGGGCTGATGATGATGAACAATACAAGGAAGAACAGCCTCGCGAGGGTCTATTCTGGGCTGGGGTGATGAACTGCTAGGAGGAGTTCAGCCACCCTTCTCTTTCTCTCTCTCTCTCTCTCTCTCTCTCTCTTACTCTTACTAACCAACCGAACCAAAAGCTCGAAACCCCTTGCTACATGGGCGGCTGGCCCTATTTATAGAGGCCCTAGTCCTCTTCCCAAATATTGAGCGGGAAGGGAGCCAACAATGGCGGGCTAATTTGAAGGGGGACAGCAAGTATCAACTAATCTGACAAAAGCAGTCTTCGCCTGCGCAAAGCTCTGGTGATGACGCCGTCTTGGGCTCCACAGTGACCTCCGCCTCGTAGTCCTCCTGGTCTTGGTCCCGTTGCACCGAAACGGCAACCTTTGCCTGATGCCTCGGTACTCCGCGGCTGCGCTTGCCCCCTTTGCACCAAAGAGGAAAGAAGGACGCTGCGCGCGCTGGCACCCACCTGGCGCCCTGAGTCGTCACGGCTTGCGTCACGGGCACCTCGCGAGGTACCCTGCCTTGATCTCTCCGCCTCCTCGTGAGCCAGCCTGATGAGGCCGTGCCTGAAGAAGCTCCGTGCCGTCCGCCTCGCGAGGCTTGGCCCCTCGCGAGGGTCTTGAGTCTTGTGCTGATGAGGATGGGCCATTGTCGGTGTTCTGGGAACGGGGGTCCCCAGACTTGCCTGCCTATGGCATGCGGTGTGGCTCAAGTGGGGGCCTAGTGCGGCCCATCTTCATCAACACGAGGCTCAAGACCCTCGCGAGGGGCCAAGCCTCGCGAGGCGGACGACACGGCGCATCCTCAGGCACAGCCTCCTCAGGCTGGCTCGCGAGGAGGCGGAGAGTTCAAGGAGGGGTACCTCGCGAGGTGCCCATGACGCAAGCCATGACGACTCGAGGCACCAGGCGGGTGCCAGCGCGCACAGCGTCCTTCTTTCCTCTTTGGTGCAAAGGGGACAAGCATATCCGTGGAGTACCGAGGCATGAGGCAAAGGTTGCCACTTCGGTGCAACGAGACCAAGACCAGGAGGGCTACGAGACGGAGGTCACCATGGAGCCCAGCCCGGCGTCACCACCAGAGCCTTTGGCAGGCAAAACTGCTTTTGTCAGGATAGACGTACTCGCTGTCCCCCTTCAAATTAGCCCGCCATTGTTGGATCCCTTCCCGCTCAATATTTGGGAAGAGGACCAGGGCCTCTATAAATAGGACTAGCCACCCACATAGCAAGGGGTTCGGTTGGTCAGTTGGGATCTGGAAGAGAGGAAGAGAGAAAGAGAGAGATAGAGAGAGGTGGCTGAACTCCCCATAGCAGTTCATCACCCCAGCCAAGAACAGACCCTCGCGAGGCTGTTCTTCCTTGTATTGTTCATCCTCACCAGCCCCAGGAGGCAATCCACAAACCACACACTGGAGTAGGGTATTACACCATATTGGTGGCCCGAACCAGTATAAATCTTGTGTCTTTCGTGCAGTTCTTTTAGTAGTCTAGATCCTAGTGAGACGGAGAGGTTGAAGGCGTAATCTCTGCGCGCACCCCAGTGTTCGAACCTTAAGGGTCTGTCGGAACCCGAAATCCGACATTTGGCGTGCCAGGTAGGGGTGCGCCGGAATTCGTCTTCCACCGCTCCGCTCTCCTCCGACCGTCGCATCCATGTCTGACGCTCGTCGGGCCCGCGCCGAGCGCCGGGCCGCCATCGCTTCCCGCATCGCCCAGACGGCCCCCGTCGGTGGGCGTCCTCATCATTCCCTGTCGCCCGCCGTCTACGCCACCACCGGCGCTGCGGAGGGCGAGCAGCAGGCATTGTCTCAGCACCCACCCGCGCGACGGAGTGACTGCACCATGGCGCCGACGCCTCCGGTCGTCGCGGCCCACCTGGGCGGCTCGCAGGCGCCGCCCACCTGTCGCCACGTCAAGCCCTTTGCCCGCCGGGTTAGCACTGTCTCTGCACGGCAGGGGGCTCCCCCGGACCGGGCGGCGCCCGAGGTCGGCCTGACCTTCAGCTCGGCGGACCACCCCACCAACCCGGTCGGCTCTGGCGCGCTCCCGCTGCTGTGCACGCCCACTATCTACCAGGTGGCCGTCACCAAGACATTCGTTGACGGCGGCGCGGGTCTCAGCGTGCTTTCGGTCGAGACTTTCAGCCTCCTCCGCATACCTCGGGAGCGGCTGCGACCCAGTCAATCCTTCTCAGGTGTTGGGGGCGGATCGTCCAACTCCCTGGGACAGATCCGGCTCCCGGTAACCTTCGGCACCTACGACAACTTCCGCACGGAGATGGTCGACTTCGACATCGCCCCCATCGGCCTCCCTTACAACACCATCCTCGGCTACCCAGCTTTGGCTCAATTCATGGCCGCCACGCACCCGGTGTACAACCTCATCAAGATGCCCGGGAGCAGCGGTGCCCTCACCGTGCACGGGACACCAGGGACACCCTGCAAGTACTCAAACTCGCCTTCAAGACGGCGGCGCCGGCACGGCCCGTTGACGCGGAGACTCCTGAGCCCAAGGGGGCTGCGCCTGCCAAGAAGAAGCAGTTGTCCACCCAAGACAAAGCAGAAACCAAGCAGATACCCGTCGACGAGGACGGGTCCTCCAGCGCCACTTTCACCATAGGCGCCAACCTAGAGCCTGAGTAGGAGGAGGCCTTGGTCGAGTTCCTACGCTCGAATAAGAAGGTATTTTCTTGGGAGCCGGATCAGCTGGCGGGGATCCCCAGAAGTGTCATCGAGCACCACCTCAACGTATGCCCAAATGTACGCCCCGTGAAGCAGAAGGCCAGGCGGCAGTCCACGGAGAAGCAGGCTTTCATCGCCCAAGAGACCCGCAAGCTAGAGGCCGCAGGGGTCATTCGCGAGGTCCGATACCCGGACTGGTTGGCCAACCCTGTTGTTGTGCCCAAGAAGGGGGGAAAGAACGCATGTGTGTCGACTTCACCAACCTCAACAAGGCATGCCCGCAAGATCCGTTCCCGCCCCCCCGCATCAACCAGATTGTCGATTCCACTGCGGAGTGCGACCTGTTATGGTTCCTGGACGCCTTCTCCGGGTATCACCAGATCAAGATGGCCATGGAAGACGTAGAGAAGACTGCTTTCTTGACCCCGTGCGGAGTATACTACTATACATGCATGCCATTCGGGCTACGTAACGCAGGGGCAACCTTTCAGCGACTGATGCACATCACCTTGGGCCAGCAGCTCGGAAAGAATGTCGAAGCCTATGTTGATGACATAGTGGTAAAGTCTCGGGAGGCCAAGACCCTGATACAAGACCTGGAGGAGACCTTCGCGAGCCTCGACGCAGTAAACCTGCGGCTCAACCCAGAGAAATGTGTGTTTGACGTCCCCTCGGGCAAGCTCTTGGGATTCCTCGTGTCCCATCGTGGCATCGAGGCCAACCCCGAGAAGGTAAAAGCGGTCGAGGACATGAGTCCGCCAAAGACCCTCAGAGAAATGCAGAAGCTCACGGGGCGCGTGACCGCGCTAGGGCGCTTCATCTCCAAAGTGGGGGAGCGAGCGCTGCCTTTCTTCCAGCTGATGAAGAAGAAAGGGACCTTTGAGTGGACTGAAGAAGCAGACAAGGCATTTCAAGATCTCAAGAGGTACCTGACCAGTCCCCCAGTCAAGGTGGCTCCGCGCCCTCAAGAGCCCCTGCTGCTGTACCTCGCCGCCACACCCTACTCCGCCAGCGCAGCCCTGGTGGCCGTTAGGGAGGAACGCCAAGTCAAGGCCGCAGCGGCAGCCCGGGGCAGGACAAAACAGGAACAAGGAAAGCCTGCAGGAGCTACAACCGCAGCTGAGGAGGGTCAGCAGCCGGGGAATGCACCAGGGGCAGGAGAGGCCACCCGACCGTGTAGTCCACCTCCCGAGGTCACGGTGCCTCGCGAGGCACCCTCACCTCCCGAGGGCGCAGCAACCCCGGATGCTCCCAGCCTTGTCGAGCACCCAGTTTACTTTGTCAGCACGGTGCTACGGGACGCGAGGGCACGGTACCCAATGCCTCAGAAGCTCCTCCTCACGCTACCGATAGCCTCGCACAAGCTGCGTCACTACTTCCAGGCTCATCCCATCAAAGTCGTCTCGTCATACCCCCTGGAAAGGGTGCTCAGGAGCCCTAACTCAGCCGAAAGGGTCGCTGAGTGGAACATAGAGCTCCAGGCATTTCAGCTCGAATTCAGCACAACCAGGGTCATCAAAGGAGCAGCATTGGCGGATTTTGTGGCGGAATGGACAGAGGCACCAGGCCTCAAGGCTAACGAGGATCGGTCCCTCTTCCCGGGCAGCGAGGCGCCAGAAGGCTGGGTCATGCATTTTGACGGGGCGTTCTCCAGATATGGTGCTGGGGCTGGGGCGGTGCTTATATTGCCCACTCAGGACAAGCTCTACTACGCTGTACAGCTCTGCTTCCAGCAAGGTGAAAAGGTCTCCAACAACATAGCGGAATACGAGGGTTTAATAGCGGGCTTGAAGGCCGCGGCAGCCCTGGGGGTGAAACGCCTTACCATTAAGGGCGATTCACAGCTCCTCGTGAATTTCTCCAACAAGGTGTACGAGCCAAAAGTCGAGCACATGGAAGCTTACCTTGCGGAGGTCCGCAGGATGGAGAAGCAGTTCTGGGGGTTGGAGTTGCAGCACGTGCCCCGTGGCACCAATCAGGAGGCCGACGACATCACCAAGCGGGCGTCTAGGCGGTTGCCTCAGGAGCCTGGCGTCTTCGAGGAGCGGCTCTTCAAGCCCTCAGCCTTGCTGTCACTATCAAACACGGCTCAGCCTCGGGAGGAGCTCCCCCAGCCACCTGCCTCAGGGGCCCCGGTCTGTGGCCCGTCCTCAGGAGCACGCCTGCTCCTGACGATGGAACCTCAGGAGGGGTGCTAGATCATGCAGCTCCGGAGTTACTTGACACAAGGGACCATGCCGGAGAAGGAGGGGGAAGCAGAGCGGGTGGCGCGGCAGGCCACTGCGTACTGCATCAGAGACGGAGAACTCTACCGAAAGCGACCAAATGATGTACTTCTGCGTTGCATTTCCAGGGAGCAAGGAAAGGAACTACTGGAGGACATACACGGCGGAGACTGCGGGCACCACTCATCATCGCGGACCCTCGTCGGCAAGGCGTTCCGCAGTGGGTTTTATTGGCCTACCGCACTCAATGACGCCGTCGAGCTGGTGAAAGCTTGTGAGGCCTGCCAGTTCCACGCCAAGCAAATCCATCAGCCGGCTGAAGGCCTACAGACTATACCCCTTTCATGGCCATTCGTAGTCTGGGGGCTGGACATCCTGGGCCCGTTTCCTCGAGCGCCAGGGGGCTACCGCTACCTCTACGTCGCCATGGACAAGTTCACCAAGTGGGCTGAAGTGGAGGCCGTCCGCACCATCCCCGCGGGCTCCGCGGTCAAGTTCATCAGGGGCATCGTGAGCCGGTTTGGGGTGCCAAACCGCATCATCACAGACAACGGTTCGCAGTTCACCAGTAACCTCTTCAAAACATACCGTGCTAACCTTGGAACGCAGATATGCTACGCTTCAGTGGCGCACCCTCGAAGCAACGGCCAGGCCGAGCGAGCCAACGCAGAGGTCCTGAGAGGCCTCAAGACCAGGACGTTCAAGAAGAAGCTGGAGGCCTGCGGCCGAGGTTGGTATGACGAGCTTCAATCCGTGTTGTGGTCCATCCGCACCACCGCGACCAAGCCGACTGTAGAGACCCCATTCTTCCTGGTCTATGGAGCGGAGGCAGTCCTCCCTCACGAGGTCAGACGTCGCTCTGCGCAGGTCCTAGCGTTTGACGAGGCGCAGCAGGGCGCCATGCGGGGGACGGACCTCGTGTTGGGAGAGGAACGTCGCCGGGAGGCCGCACTGCGGGCGGCGAGGTATCAGCAAGCGCTGCGGCAATACCACTGCCGCAACATCCACCCCAGGACCCTCGAGGTAGGAGACCTCGTGCTCAGGCGGGTCCTCTCCGGGGAGGGATTGCACAAGCTCTCTCCCATGTGGGAGGGCCCGTTCAAGGTTGTTCATGTTTCCAGGCCCGGATCCGCACGCTTGGAGACTCAGGAGGGAGTGCCGGTCCAGAACGCGTGGAACATCCAGCACCTCCGGAGGTTCTACCCCTAGAAAAGGCCCGGAGCCTGTGAAGCAAGGCGAGTGCCTGTGAAGATCATCTCTTTTGGAAAGGCCCAGAGCCTGTGAAGCAAGGCGAGTGCCTGTGAAGATCATCTCTTTTGGAAAGGCCCGGAGCCTGTGAAGCAAGGCGAGTGCCTGTGAAGATCATCTCCTTTGGAAAGGCCCGGAGCCTGTGAAGCAAGGCCAATGCCTGTGAAGCTCGCCGCCCCGTGACACTCTCACATAATAATGAGTGGGGCTGTACACGCCTCGGAGTCTCAGGAGCGCCGGCCTCAGGCCCTGGGGCTCCCTCCCACGCCCAGTGCCAGCACTTAGCTCCACGCTGGTGAGAAGACGTCGAAGACTAGATTAGGTGCCGGACGTGGCTTTTTCATTTGCGTTCCGCAGTTGACGTGTTTGTTTGCATTTGGAGTCTTATTGAAGTTATCGCTGTTGCTGATTTGTGATTCGTCGATTTTTGCCCCTCGCTTTGGTTTCTCTCGTGAACAACCTCGCGAGGGATGGTGCTCAGACGCCCTCGCGAGGGTTTCTGCCCTAGCCACATGAGGGTTTCACGGCCCTGGCGCTTTACAGGAGCACCCCTCCTAGTCCGTGCCCCTCGGGTACCGCGACGCGCACACAGGGCCTGGGTCGGTCGCCCCACTCCCCCGGCAGGGGTCGAAAGCTATCTACGCACAGGCGGGAGATCAAGAAGTACAAAAATGAGATCAAGGTAATAGCTAAAGCGGCAACATTCCCCAACACGCCCCAAGGGGGCTCCATGCGGCTGTTCTGTCTTACACAGGGAACAAAAGAGAAAGGAAAAAGACGAGCTTGGCGCAGCCCCCCCTCGCATCGGCCCGCGGCGGCGACACAGGCTGCCTCAGGGCCTCAGGCGGACTCCCTCTCGCGCTTCACCGAGGCACGATAGCGGGCAGACGAACCACCACCTCCTGGGCAAACTCGATGGCGTGGGGGAGGACTGCTGCCACCGCTGGAGGAGTCGCTTGAGGAAGAGCTGACGAAGCTGGGGGAGCCGCGGACGCCACCGCCCGCTCGGGCGCTATCTCCCCCATCACCATCGGAGCGGGGCCCACGGACGCGGTCATCGTCCTCAGGGCAGCACCCCGCGCGCCGACCATCTTCCCCAAACACCCTCACATAGAGGGTGGCGTCGCTGTCGAACCTGAAGTGCAGAGTGCACCAACGCTCCAGGCCGCGAGCGCGGGCGAACGCCAGCCAGCCACGAGTGAAGGCCAAGCCCCCGCTGGCGGAGACCTCCAGCGCGACCCACGAGGACCTGCTGTACCAGCCCTTCGCCTGGAGCCAGAGGCCACCAGGAGCGCCGGCCGGGAGTTCGCCAAGGAGGAAACGAGGGAGCGGGAGCCGGGCGCGAGCCGGCTCCGCCGACTAGACGACGAACTCCGGCGGCGCCTGCACGGCGCGAAAGCGCGGCCTGGGGGAGCGCGCAACCCAGGCGCACCCTCCGGCTCCGGCGGGTTGCCCAACGCCGCGCTAGGAGCCCCCCCCCCCCATGGCCGCTGGAAGCTGCCGGGGCGGCCACCGGGTGCTTCCGGGGGCGCCCGCAACCACGCTTGGGTGGGGGAGAGGCAGGACCGACCTGGAGGGCCTTCCCCTGCTCTGCGGCCGAGTACCTCCTTGATGGAGACATCACACCAAGACGGGGCGAGAACTGAGGCGAAGGAGAGAGCAAGAAGAGACGGACTGGACGGGCACGCGCGGTGCCGCACTTATAGCCGGCGAAGGCCAACCGTGGGTCTCCACGATCACAGGTAATCATAACTCGTTCTGCATGCAGGGACTTGTCCGACTCGCACGATCACCAAGGTGTCATGGGGAAGCGGAGACGCCACGTCCAATCAACCGCCACACGGCGTCCAAGGCCGCAGGCTGTTAGGGCCTGCGGCGCTTCGCCCTTGCCCTTTCGCTTCTCGGCACGGCCAAGTCCATGCGCGCCTTAGGCCCGGGGGCTACTGTCGGCGTTCTGGGAACGGGGGTCCCCAGACTTGCCTGCCTGCGGCCTGCGGCATGGCTCAAGTGGGGGCCCAGTGCAGCCCATCTTCATCAACACGAGGCTCAAGACCCTCGCGAGGGGCCAAGCCTCGCGAGGCGGACGACACGGCGCATCCTCAGGCACAGCCTCCTCAGGCTGGCTCGCGAGGAGGCGGAGAGTTCAAGGCTGGGTACCTCGCGAGGTGCCCATGACGCAAGCCATGACGACTCGAGGCACCAGGCGGGTGCCAGCGCGCGCAGCGTCCTTCTTTCCTCTTTGGTGCAAAGGGGACAAGCATATCCGCGGAGTACCGAGGCATCAGGCAAAGGTTGCCACATCGGTGCAACGAGACCAAGACCGGGAGGGCTACGAGACGGAGGTCACCATGGAGCCCAGCCCGGCGTCACCACCAGAGCCTTTGGCAGGCAAAGACTGCTTTTGTCAGGATAGACGTACTCGTTGTCCCCCTTCAAATTAACCTGCCATTGTTGGATCCCTTCCCGCTCAATATTTGGGAAGAGGACCAGGGCCTCTATAAATAGGACTAGCCACCCACATAGCAAGGGGTTCGGTTGGTCAGTTGGGATCTGGAAGAGAGGAAGAGAGAAAGAGAGAGATAGAGAGAGGTGGCTGAACTCCCCATAGCAGTTCATCACCCCAGCCAAGAACAGACCCTCGCGAGGCTGTTCTTCCTTGTATTGTTCATCCTCACAAGCCCCAGGAGGCAATCCACAAACCACACGCTGGAGTAGGGTATTACACCACATTGGTGGCCCGAACCAGTGTAAATCTTGTGTCTTTCGTGCAGTCCTTTTAGTAGTCTAGATCGTAGTGAGACGAAGAGGTTGAAGGCGTAATCTCCGCGCGCACCCCAGTGTTCGAACCTTAAGGGTCTGCCGGAACCCGAAATCCGACAGCCATGCTGGGCCTCCTTTGAGCCACGCCGCAGGCCGCAGGCAGGCAAGTCTGGGGACCCCCGTTCCCAGAACGCCGACAGTAGCCCCCGGGCCCAAGGCGCTGTTGGGGAACGTAGTAATTTCAAAAAAATTCCTACGCACACGCAAGATCATGGTGATGCATAGCAACAAGAGGGGAGAGTGTGATCTACGTACCCTTGTAGATCGACAACGGAAGCGTTTGGTTGATGTAGTCGTACGTCTCCACGGCCCGACCGATCAAGCACCGAAACTACGGCACCTCCGAGTTCTAGCACACGTTCAGCTCGATGACGATCCCCGGACTCCGATCCAGCAAAGTGTTGGGGAAGAGTTCCGTCAGCACGACGGCATGGTGACGATCTTGATGTACTACTGTCGCAGGGCTTCGCTTAAGCACCGCTACAATATTATTGAGGACTATGGTGGAAGGGGGCACCGCACACGGCTAAGAATATGATCACGTGGATCAACTTGTGTGTCTCTGGGGTGCCCCTGCCTCCGTATATAAAGGTTCAAGAGGGGGAGGCCGGCCGGCCATCATAGGGCGCGCCAGGAGGAGTCCAACTCCCTCTGGGAGTAGGACTTCTCCCCCAAACCTAGTTGGAATAGGATTCGCGAGGTGGGAAAAGAGGGAGAGAGAAGGAGAGGGGCGCCAGCCCCCTCTCTCCTTGTCCTATTCGGACTAGGGGGAGGGGCGCGCGGCCCAGCCCTGGCCGCCTCTCCTCTTCTTCCACTAAGGCCCACTGAGGCCCATATAGCTCCCGGGGGGTTCCGGTAACCTCCCGGTACTCCGGTAAAATCCCGATTTCACCCGGAACACTTCCGATATCCAAACATAGGCTTCCAATATATCAATCTTTATGTCTCGACCATTTCGAGACTCCTCGTCATGTCTGTGATCTCATCCGGGACTCCGAACAACCTTCGGTACATCAAAACGTATAAACTCATAACATAACTCTCATCAAAACCTTAAGCGTGCGGACCCTACGGGTTCGAGAACAATGTAGACATGACCGAGACACGTCTCCGGTCAATAACCAATAGCGAAACCTGGATGCTCATATTGGTTCCAACATATTCTACGAAGATCTTTTATCGGTCAGACTGCATAACAACATACGTTGTTCCCTTTGTCATCGGTATGTTACTTGCCCGAGATTCGATCGTCGGTATCTCAATACCTAGTTCAATCTCGTTATCGGCAAGTCTCTTTACTCGTTCCATAATACATCATCTCACAACTAACTCATTAGTTGCAATGCTTGCAAGGCTTATGTGATGTGCATTACCGAGAGGGCCCAGAGATACCTCTCCGACAATCGGAGTGACAAATCCTAATCTCAAAATACGCCAACCCAACATGTACCATTGGAGACACCTGTAGAGCACCTTTATAATCACCCAGTTATGTTGTGACGTTTGGTAGAACACAAAGTGTTCCTCCGGCAAACGGGAGTTGCATAATCTCATAGTCATAGGAACATGTATAAGTCATGAAGAAAGCAATAGCAACATGCTAAACAATCGGGTGCTAAGCTAATGGAATGGGTCATGTCAATCAGATCATTCAACTAATGATGTGGTCCCGTTAATCAAATAACAACTCATTGTTCATGGTTAGGAAACATAACCATCTTTGATTAACGAGCTAGTCAAGTAGAGGCATACTAGTGACACTCTGTTTGTCTATGTATTCACCCATGTATTATGTTTCCGGTTAATACAATTCTAGCATGAATAATAAACATTTATCATGATATAAGGAAATAAATAATAACTTTATTATTGCCTCTAGGGCATATTTCCTTCAGTCTCCCACTTGCACTAGAGTCAATAATCTAGTTCACATCGCCATGTGATTTAACATCAATAGTTCACATCACCATGTGATTAACACCCATAGTTCACATTGACATGTGACCAACACCCAAAGGGTTTACTAGAGTCAATAATCTAGTTCACATCGCTATGTGATTAACACCCAAAGAGTACTGATGTGTGATCATGTTTTTCTCGTGAGAGAAGTTTAGTGAACGGGTCTGCCACATTCAGATCCGTATGTATTTTGCAAATTTCTATGTCAACGATGCTCTGCACGGAGCTACTCTTAGCTAATTGCTCCCACTTTCAATATGTATCCAGATTGAGACTTAGAGTCATCTAGATCAGTGTCAAAATTTACATCGACGTAACCCTTTACGATGAACCCTTTTTGTCACGTCCATAATTGAGAAACATATCCTTATTCCACTAAGGATAAGTTTGACCGCTGTCCAGTGATCTACTCCTAGATCACTATTGTACTCCCTTGCCAAAATCAGTGTAGGGTATACAATTGATCTGGTACACAGCATGGCATACTTCATAGAACATATGGCCAAGGCATAGGGAATGACTTTCATTCTCTTTCTATCTTCTGTCGTGGTCGTGTTTTGAGTCTTACTCAATTTCACACCTTGTAACACAGGAAAGAACTATTTCTTTGACTGTTCCATTTTGAACTACTTCAAAATCTTGTCAAGGTATGTACTCATTGAAAAAACTTATCAAGCGTTTTGATCTATCTCTATAGATCTTGATGCTCAATATGTAAGTAGCTTCACCGAGGTCTTTCTTTGAAAAAATCCTTTCAAATACTCCTTTATGCTTTGCAGAATAATTCTACATTATTTCCGATCAACAATATGTCATTCACATATACTTATCAGAAATGTTGTAGTGCTCCCACTCACTTTCTTGTAAATACAGGCTTCACCGCAAGTCTGTATAAAACTATATGCTTTGATCAACTTATCAAAGCGTGTATTCCAACTCCGAGATGCTTGCACCAGTCCATAGATGAATCGCTGGAGCTTGCATATTTTGTTAGCACCTTTAGGATTGTCAAAACCTTCTGGTTGCACCATATACAACTCTTCTTTAATAAATCCATTAAGGAATGCAGTTTTGTTTATCCATTTGCCAGATTTCATAAAATGTGGCAATTGCTAACATGATTCGGACAGACTTAAGCATAGATACGAGTGAGAAACTCTCATCGTAGTCAACACCTTTAAACTTGTCGAAATTTCTTTTGCAACAATTCTAGCTTTGTAGATAGTAACACTACTATCAGCGTCCGTCTTCCTCTTGAAGATCCATTTATTTTTTATGGCTTGCCGATCATCGGGCAAAGTCAACCAAAGTCTACACTTTGTTCTCATACATGGATCCCATCTCAGATTTCATGGCCTCTGTCGGCGTTCTGGGAACGGGGGTCCCCATACTTGCCTACCTGCGGCCTGCGGCGTGGCTCGAGTGGGGGCCCAACATGGCCCATCTTCATCAAGCACGAGGCTCAAGACCCTCGCAAGGGGCCAAGCCTCGCGAGGCGGATGACATGGCGCATCCTCAGGCACATCCTCCTCAGGCTGGCTCACGAGGAGGCGGAGAGTTCAAGGCAGGGTACCACGCGAGGTGCCCATGACGCAAGCCATGACAACTCGAGGCACCAGGCGGGTGCCAGCGCGCGCAGCGTCCTTCTTTCCTCTTTGGTGCAAAGGGGACAAGCATATCCGCGGAGTACCGAGGCATGAGGCAAAGGTTGCCACTTCGGTGCAACGAGACCAAGACCAGGAGGACTACGAGACGGAGGTCACCATGGAGCCCAGCCCGGCGTCACCACCAGAGCCTTTGGCAGGCGAAGACTGCTTTTGTCAGGATAGACGTACTCGATGTCCCCCTTCAAATTAGCCCGCCATTGTTGGATCCCTTCCCGCTCAATATTTGGGAAGAGGACCAGGGCTTCTATAAATAGGACTAGCCACCCACATAGCAGGGGGTTCGGTTGGTCAGTTGGGATCTGGAAGAGAGGAAGAGAGAAAGAGAGAGATAGAGAGAGGTGGCTGAACTCCCCATAGCAGTTCATCACCCCAGCCAAGAACAGACCCTCGCGAGGTTGTTCTTCCTTGTATTGTTCATCCTCACCAGCCCCAGGAGGCAATCCAGAAGCCACACACTGGAGTAGGGTATTACACCACATTGGTGGCCCGAACCAGTATAAATCTTGTGTCTTTCGTGCAGTTCTTTTAGTAGTCTAGATCCTAGTGAGACGGAGAGGTTGAAGGCGTAATCTCCACGCGCACCCCAGTGTTCGAACCTTAAGGGTCTGCCGGAACCCGAAATCCGACATTTGGCGCGCCAGGTAGGGGTGCGCCGGAATTCGTCTTCCACCGCTCCGCCATCGCTTCCCACATCGCCCAGACGGCCCCCGTCGGTGGGCGTCCTCGTCGTTCCTCGTCGCCCGCCATCAATGCCGCCACTGGCCCGGCGGGGGGCGAGCAGCAGGCATCATCTCAGCACCCGTCCATGCGGCAAGACGGCCGCACCGCCACTCCGTCACTCGCACCAGCTGGCTCTTTGTCCCGCGCGCTCCGCGCACCCTTGGAGGCTCGAGCTGCGCTCATCGCGACAAACGAGCTCCTGCGCTACCGCCCCGTCGACGACGTCTTCAAGGAGTGGCTCGACCACTTCGCCGAGCTCGTCCGCGTTGCAGGGGGCTCTCCTGCGCCGTCCGCCCCGTTGCGCCGCACTCCGCCCCGCGCGGGCAACGAAGCTCCGGGGATGAACCAGCCCCCTCGTCTCCAAGAAGATGCCATGGCTCCAAGGCGACTGGCCCCTGGGCGGAACCCGCTCCGCCAGGCGCCATCACAACAAGAACGAAGCTGCCAAGAAATCCCTCGCTCACAGGGGGCTGCCCGGGCGCTCCCTGCTCCAGCTCCGGCACGCCAAGACCCCGCCTTGCTCCTAGGTGCAGCGCGTGGGGACCCTCAAGACCGAGCTCTCCACCAACCGAGGCCTTTCGTGGCCACCGCGGGCTGTCGCGCCTACACCCTCGAGCTGCGCAGTGTCGCATGGCCCGGCAAGTTCAAGCCGGACTTGCCTCCTCGCTAGGACAGCACAACTGACCCCGCGGAATTCCTCCAGCTCTATGAGCTAGGTATCGAGGCTGCCAACGGGGACGAGAAGGTTATGGCTAACTGGTTCCCCATGGCGCTGAAGGAAGCGACGCGCACCTAGCTACTGAATCTGGCTCCAGGAACGATCTCTTCCTGGGACCAGATGCACACCCGCTTCATCACCAACTTCCAAGGTACTCGCGACCGGCCACCCGCAGTGAGTGACATGCACCGCATCAAGCAACAACCCAGAGAGACCCTGCAAAAGTACATACAGCGCTTCAATAGCGCGCGCCTCAAGATCCCCAAGGTGTCCGAGGAGGCCATTATCTCGGCCTTCACCGATGGCGTGCGCGACGTCAAGATGAAGGAGGAGTTGGCGATGCATGAGGACCTCTGCACCTCCCTGGAGCTGTTCAACTTGGCGAACAGGTGCGCCAGGGCTGAGGAGGGACGCCACTCCCTCCTCGAGCTTCCTGCGGCGGACCCAGAAGAGAAGAAGCCCAAGGCCAAGGACGTGAAACGCAAGGGGGCTGCCGTGCTCGTAGCCGAACCGGACACCAAGCGGGGCAAGGATCTGCCCGAACCCTCCAGAGGCAGCTGGTACTGCGTGTACCATGACCTCCACACCCACAACACCAATGAATGTCAAGAGCTCCGCGCCGTGCGAGAAGGAAGGATCGGCCGTCGCCCTGACCGTGCTGACCGGGGCTACGGCCGGGGAGGAGGAAGAAACCCAGGACACTGGGAAGATCGTGGCCCGCGTCAGGGGTGGCGCGACCAACCTCGTGAGGACCGCTGGCGGGACCTGCCTCGCGAGGGAGGCTGGAGGGATCAGCCTCGTGAGGACCGCCCTCATGGCAATGCAGGCCTACCTCCGCTGCCGCCTCCACCAAGAACGAACGAAGACCGCCATCAAGACGAGGGGCTTGGGGGCTTCCAGGAGCCGCGCGCAATCGCCTGCATCCTGGGCGGAGCTCAAGTCCCAGCCTCCCAACGTATCTTCAAGCAGTTCGCCCGTGAAGTGAACGCAGCCCACCCCAAGCTCGAAGCAACGCGCCCCCTCAGGTGGTCGGCGTGCGCCATCACGTTCAGCTCAGCAGATCAGCTCAAGTGCTCAGCCACCGCCAGAGTCCTCCCGATGCTCTGCTCCCCGGTCATCAGCAACGTGCTAGTCACCAAGACCCTCATCGATGGCGGGGCAGGGCTCAACGTCATGTCCGTGGAAACATTCAACAACCTCCAAGTCCCCTATGACCAGCTTCAGCCAACCAAGCCTTTCTCCGGGATCACCGACGGTTCCACAGTCCCGATCGGGCAGGTCCGCCTCCCTGTCACCTTCGGGGCTTGCAGCAACTACCGCACCGAGCTCATCGACTTCAACGTCGCCCACATCCACCTGCCGTACAATGCCATCCTCAGGTACCCAGCGCTGGCCAAGTTCATGGCCGCGACACACCACGGCTACAACGTCCTCAAGATGCCAGGAAGTGGCGGAGTCATCACGGTGCCCTGTGAAGAGAAGGATGAAGTGTGTTCCCTGGAGCGGGCCTATCAGGCCGCGTCGCTAGAAGACCCAGATCGCGGAAGCAGGAGGCTTCCCGAGAACACCCCCAAGAAGAAGAAGACATCGTCAGGCTCGGCCCCTCAGGAGGCAGGCCCTTCAGGGCCCGTGTCTGCCCAGGGGGACCCTCCTCCATCGCATAGGAAAGCGCGCCTGGCGCCCTCCTCAGGCAGGGCTCGGGGGCTCTCACCTGGAGGGCCACCGACCAGGGTCACGAGGGAGGCGCTTGGGCACCATGTGGAGGCGTGCTTCGCAGCACGTTTCCCCTGGGAAGGAGCCAGGCGAGGAAGGTCAGACCAGCAGGAGTTCGTTGACAAGGCCATTCAAGAGCTACAGGAGACAAGGATCCTGAGAGGTTGCCACCGCTTGCCAGCCGTGGCCCCACATCCAGGCGAGGATGGTGGGCTGCGCGTCTGCGTCGACGTACCAGGGCTCAATCAGATTGCCACGACGGAGCGTCTCTGGCCCTCACAAGTGGGGCGCTATGGGGGTCCACCCCACAGCTATGTTCGCATGCCTTACGGCCTGCCGAGCATGGCTGCGGCGTACCAGCGCCTCATGAGGGGCATCGTGGAGGCTCAGGAAGACAGGCGTTCCGCAGCCTTGGCGGAGATGGAGGCAGCTCGCGAGGAGTCACCAGCGCCTCCAGAGCCTCCCGAGGACCCGGGGCATGGGGGCTCGTGAGGATCGGCTTCTGCAGCCCTTCAAGTCTGCCGCACCAACGCCACTTTGCCAACGACATCCTCAGGTGACATCTTTCAAGTTCCGTTCTCAGCTGGGAGCACCCTCCCAGAGTTGCATCACTCCCAGGCCGCGTGGGTCCGTCCCCGCGGCATGTATCTGCATTTACCTTTCCGTCATTAGTTTGCTTTGTTGGGAGCGCCCCTCGGGCTGCATCATCCCCAAGCCGCTCGGGCCAGACCCAGTGGCGTGTATCTCCCTAGCGTTTATTTCCAACTATGCATTGCCTATCGCGCTTAGCTACCTGGTGCCCGTCCGCGGCATCTTTTCTTCCCATGTCGGCTACTTGCACGTTAAAGGGGGGGTGCCTGAGCATCGCGACTCAGGGCTCTTACTGGCTCTCCAGCCCTCACCCTCTGGCCTTGTCCATGGCATCGCGACCTGGCATACTAGCGACGGCTGAGACAAGCTCGAGGGCCGGGACCCGAGGACGTAGAGTACCGGCATCTAACCAAATTTTGTAGGGACACATTCCAAGATACGGCCCAGTGCCGGGCGCAACCCGCCCAGAGGTAGGGCCTCGTGAGTCCTGCGCTAGCTCACAAGTGCCCAGATACACCTCGCCTACTCCAACCAGCAAGCTCTTGAGTGACTAATGATCGACTAACGGCCGCCATGGCAACACCATCTTCTTTCTGTGATGACCCTGCAGGATCCCTGGAGGGAACCGCGCAAGTCGAGGCCCTCACGAGGTTTCCTTCACCCTCGCCCGCGCGAACCGCTTGCACGTTAAAGGGGGGTGCCAGAGCATCGCGACTCAGGGCTCTTACTGGCTCTCCAGCCCTCACCCTCTGGCCTTGTCGACGGCATCGCGACCTGGCATACCAGCGACGGCTGAGACAAGCTCGAGGGTCGGGACCTGAGGACGTAGAGCAGAAAGGCGAGCAGAGGCGGGGAAGAGGGGGCCTCGCGAGGACCTTGTCGAGCGATTCCGCTCCTGCCTACGCACAGACCCAACGGCACACCTGGAACGGCCCCTGATCCTCAAGATAAGTTACCACCCACGGCACTGGCTGCTGCAGCACTACCCCCTCACCTAAAGCAACTCCGTACTAGCGACGTTGCTTCCCTTTCTCACTAAGCGACGGCTGCTTGGGCGCCAAAGGGGACCTCCTGAGCATCGTGACTCGGGGCTCTTACCGGACCTCGAGTCGCTCACCTCCTGGCCTTGACCACAGCATCGCGACCTGGCATACCAGCGACGGCTGACGCCGCCTTGGGACTGGGACCTGTCGGCGTAGAGCACCAAGCCCTCGTGAGGTGCGAAAGGGAAGGCTGAACTATAACGGAGTTGGCAACTCGCACGCATCCATGTCAAAAGGTTATACATATTAACAAACAGGACTACAGACACCTTACAAGCCCCCACGGGGGCATTCTGATTCCTCACAGGGAACGAATCCTAAGGGATGCTAACTACATGAGCTACTACGGGAGACGCCATCATCAACAGTGGGCCGTCAGGCACTGGCGCCAACTCCATCCAGATCAGGGTTGGCGACGGCCTGACGCGTCCGCCCTGCTCCTGGAGCGGCGACGACTCGGGGGCTCGTAGCTGTCGTCGCTCGTCTCCGGAGTCGCGAAGCCTTCGCTGGACCCTCGGGCGCCTCTGCCCAGGGGGCGGTCGACGGGCCTAGCCCTCACCAGGGCGAGGTCCTGGCCACCTCTCCCACGGCAGCACTCCAGCCGGCGCCCGATCGCATCGAAGACCTTGAAGAACATCACCGATGCGCCGTCGTACTCCAGGTGGACCGCGAAGATGCCTCTTTCCCTACAGACCCGGGCGATCTCCCTCCAGCCGCGGGACATGGAGACCGCGCCCGGGGCAGCGACGACGACCTCGGCCTCGGTCGCGGGGGCGCTGCAATCGGCGTGCTGCAGCTGGAGCTCCAGGGGCCCTCCTGGAGGAACAACGGAGGCGAAGAAGGGAGGAAGACGGATCCAGGACTGAAGGGGAGTGACGACATGGAGCACGAACTCACGGGAGGAGCCCTCGGCATGGACTCCAGGAGGAACCACCCACGCCTTTGTAACCGGACGGCGCCGACGACGGTGCTGACCGCGGGGATCAGCATCAACACCTCCGGGGCCCTCGACATGGGCGTACAAGGGCAGCGGGAACCCCGGCGAAGCTCTCTTGCCCCAGGGCCTCGCCGCCGCCGGATGGTCCTCTTCGTCCCGGCTGCAATGGGCGAGTCACTTCTTCGGCGGGAGAGGGTCTGGCCCTTCTCGAGGAGCCTTTCCCTTCTCCGCTGCAGAGAACCGGCGAATCGGAGCCATCACACCAAGACGGAGCAAGAACTGAGGCGAAGGAGAGAGCAAGAAGAGATGGACTGGACGGGCACGCGCAGTGCCGTACTTATAGCCGGCGAAGGCCAACCGCCGGTCTCCATGATCACAGGTAATCATAACACGTTCTGCATGCAGGGACTTGTCCGGCTTGCACGATCACCAAGGCATCGTGGGGAAGTGGAGACGCCATGTCCAATCAACCGCCACGCGGCGTCCAAGGCCGCGGGCTGTTAGGGCCCGTGGCGCTTCGCCCTTGCCCTTTCGCCTCTCGGCACGGCCAAGTCCATGCGCGCCTTGGGCCCGGGGGCTACTGTCGGCGTTCTAGGAATGGGGGTCCCCAGACTTGCCTGCCTGCGGCCTCCGGCGTGGCTCGATTGGGGCCCAACATGGCCCATCTTCATTAAGCACGAGGCTCAAGACCCTCGCGAGGGGCCAAGCCTCGCGAGGCAGACGACACGGCGCATCCTCAGGCACAGCCTCCTCAGGCTGGCTTGCGAGGAGGCGGAGAGTTCAAGGCGGGGTACCTCGCGAGGTGCCCATGAAGCAAGCCATGACGACTCGAGGCACCAGGCGGGTGCCAGCGCGCGCAGCGTCCTTCTTTCCTCTTTGGTGCAAAGGGGACAAGCATATCCGCGGAGTACCGAGGCATCAGGCAAAGGTTTCCACTTCGGTGCAACGAGACCAAGACCAGGAGGACTATGAGACGGAGGTCACCATGGAGCCCAGCCCGGCGTCACCACCAGAGCCTTTGGCAGGCGAAGACTGCTTTTGTCAGGATAGACGTACTCGCTGTCCCCCTTCAAATTAGCCCGCCATTGTTGGATCCCTTCCCGCTCAATATTTGGGAAGAGGACCAGGGCCTCTATAAATAGGACTAGCCACCCACATAGCAGGGGGTTCGGTTGGTCAGTTGGGATCTCGAAGAGAGGAAGAGAGAAAGAGAGAGATAGAGAGAGGTGGCTGAACTCCCCATAGCAGTTCATCACCCCAGCCAAGAACAGACCCTCGCGAGGCTGTTCTTCCTTGTATTGTTCATCCTCACCAGCCCCAGGAGGCAATCCACAAACCACACACTGGAGTAGGGTATTACACCACATTGGTGGCCCGAACCAGTATAAATCTTGTGTCTTTCGTGCAATTCTTTTAGTAGTATAGATCCTAGTGAGACGGAGAGGTTGAAGGCGTAATCTCCGCGTGCACCCAAGTGTTCGAACCTTAAGGATCTGCCGGAACCCGAATCCGACAGCCTCAAGCCATTTTGCGGAATCTGGGCTCATCATCGCTTCCTCATAGTTCGCAAGTTCGTCATGGTCTAGTAACATGATTTCCAGAACAGGATTACCGTCCCACTCTGGTGCGGATCTCACTCTGGTTTACCTACGAGATTCGATAGTAACTTGATCTGAAGTTACATGATCATCATCATTAGCTTCCTCACTAATTGGTGTAGTAGTCACAAGAACAGATTTCTGTGATGAACTACTTTCCAATAAGGGAGATGGTACAATTACCTTATCAAGTTTTCTACTTTCCTCCCACTCACTTCTTTCGATAGAAACTCCTTCTCTAGAAAGTATCCATTCTCAGCAACGAATGTCTTCCCTTCGGATCTGTGATAGAAGGTGTACCCGACAGTCTCCTTTGGGTATCCTATGAAGACATATTTCTCCGATTTGGGTTTGAGCTTATCAGGATGAAACTTTTTCATATAAGCATCACAACCCCAAACTTTAAGAAACGACAACTTTGGTTTCTTGCCAAACCACAGTTCAGATTGTGTCGTCTCAACGGACTTAGATGGTGCCCCTTTTTAACGTGAATGCATCTGTCTTTAATGCATAACCTCAAAAACGATATTGGTAGATCGGTAAGATACATCATAGATCGCACCATATCTAATAAAGTATGGTTATGACGTTCGGACACACCATTACATTGTGGTTTTCCAGGTGGCGTGAGTAGTGAAACTATTTCACATTGTTTTAATTGAAGATCAAACTCGTAACTCAAATATTTGTCTCCGCGATCAGATCGTAGAAACCTTATTTTCTTGTCACGATGATTTTCCACTTCACTATGAAATTCTTTGAACTTTTCAAATGTTTCAGACTTATGTTTCATCAAGTAGATATACCCATATCTGCTCAAATCATCTGTGAAGGTCAGAAAATAATGATACCCGCTGCAAGCCTTGATATTCATCGGACCACATACATCAGTATGTATGATTTCCAACAAAGCTGTTGCTTGCTCCATTGTTCCGGAGAACGGCGTTTTAGTCATCTTGCCCAAGAGACATGGTTCGCAAGCATCAAGTGATTCATAATCAAGTGATTCCAAAATCCCATCAGCATGGAGTTTCTTCATGCACTTTACACCAATATGACCTAAACGGCAGTGCCACAAACAAGTTGCACTATCATTATTAACTTTGCATCTTTTGGCTTCAATATTATGACTATGTGTATCATTACAATCGAGATCCAACAAACCATTTTCGTTGGTGTGTATGACCATAGAAGGTTTTATTCATGTAAACAGAACAACAATTGCTCTCTAACTTAAATGAATAACCGTATTGCAATAAACATGATCAAATCATATTTATGCTCAACGCAAACACCAAATAACACTTATTTAGGTTCAACATTAATCCCGAAAGTATAGGGAGTGTGCGATGATGATCATATCAATCTTGGAACCACTTCCAATACACATCGTCACTTCACCCTTAACTAGTCTCTGTTTATTCTGCAACTCCCGTTTCGAGTTACTAATCTTAGCAACTGAACTAGTACCAAATACTGAGGGGTTGCTATGAACACTAGTAAAGTACACATCAATAACATGTATATCAAATATACCTTTGTTTACTTTGCCATCCTTTCTTATCCACCAAATACTTGGGGTAGTTCCGCTTCCAGTGACCAATCCCTTTGTAGTAGAAGCACTTTGTCTCAGGCTTAGGACCAGACTTGGGTTTCTTCACTTGAGCAACAACTTGCTTGCCATTCTTCTTGAAGTTCCCCTTCTTCCTTTTGCCCTTTTCTTGAAACTAGTGGTCTTGTCTACCATCAACACTTGATGTTTTTTTTTATTTCTACCTTCGTCGATTTTAGCATCACGAAGAGCTTGGGAATCGTTTCCGTTATCCCTTGCATACTATAGTTCATCACGAAGTTCTACTAACTTGGTGATGGTGACTAGAGAATTCTGTCAATCACTATCTTATCTGGAAGATTAACTCCCACTTGATTCAACCGATTGTAGTACCCAGACAATCTGAGTACATGCTCACTGCTTGAGCGATTCTCCTCCATCTTGTAGCTATAGAACTTGTTGGAGACTTCATATCTCTCAACTCGGGTATTTGCTTGAAATATTAACTTCAACTCCTGGAACATCTCATATGGTCCATGATGTTCAAAACGTCTTTGAAGTCCCGATTCTAAGCCGTTAAGCATGGTGCACTAAAATATCAAGTAGTCATCATATTGAGCTAGCCAAACGTTCATAACGTCTACATCTGCTCCTGCAATAGGTCTATCACCTAGCGGTGCATCAAGGACATAATTTTTCTGTGCAGCAATGAGGATAAACCTCATATCAAGGATCCAATCCGCATCATTGCTACTAACATCTTTCAACATAGTTTTTCTCTAGGAACATATCAAAACAAACATAGGGAAGCAACAACGCGAGCTTTTGATCTACAACATAGATATGATAATACTACCAGGACTAAGTTCATGATAAATTTAAGTTCAATTAATCATATTACTTAAGAACTCCCACTTAGATAGACATCCCTCTAATCATCTAAGTGATCACGTGATCCAAATCAACTAAACCATAACGGATCATCACGTGAAATGGAGTAGTTTTCAATGGTGAACATCGCTATGTTGATCACATCTACTATATGATTCATGCTCGACCTTTCGGTCTCAGTGTTCCGAGGCCATATCTGCATATGCTAGGCTCGTCAAGTTTAACCTGAGTATTCTGCGTGTGCAAAACTAGCTTGTACCCGTTGTAGATGGACGTAGAGCTTATCACACCCGATCATCACGTGGTGTCTGGGCACGACGAACTTTGGCAACGGTGCATACTCAGGGAGAACACTTTTATCTTGAAATTTAGTGAGAGATTATCTTATAATGCTACCGTCAATCATAGCAAAATAAGATGTATACAAGATAAACATCACATGCAATCAAAATATGTGACATGATATGGCCATGATCATCTTGTGCCTTTAATCTCCATCTCCAAAGTACCGTCATGATCTCTATCGTCACCGGCATGACACCATGATCTCCATCATCTTGATCTATATCAATGTGTCGTCACGTGGACGTCTCACCAACTATTGCTCTTGCAACTATTTCTATCGCATAGCGATAAAGTAAAGCAATTGTTTGGCGCTTGCATCTTATGCAATAGAAAGACGACCATAAGGCGTTTGCCAGTTGCCAATAACTACCACAAAACATGATCATCTCATACAACAACTTATATCTCATCACGTCTTGACCATATCACATCACAACATGCCCTGCAAAAACAAGTTAGACGTCCTCTACTTTGTTTGTTGCAAGTTTTACGTGGCTGCTATGGGCTTAAGCAAGAACCAATCTTACCTACGCATCAAAACCACAACGATAGTTTGTCAAGTTGGTGATGTTTTAACCTTCGCAAGGACCGGGCGTAGCCACACTCGGTTCAACTAAAGTTGGAGAAACTGTCACCCGCAAGCCACCTATGTGCAAAGCACGTTGGGAGAACCGGTCTCGCGTAAGCGTACGCGTAATGTCGGTCCGGGCCGCTTCGTCCAACAATACCGCTGAACCAAAGTATGACATGCTGGTAAGCAGTATGACTTATATCACCCACAACTCACTTGTGTTCTACTCATGCATATAACATCAACACATAAAACCTAGGCTCTGATACCACTGTTGGGGAACGTAGTAATTTCAAAAAAAATCCTACGCACACGCAAGATCATGGTGATGCATAGCAACGAGAGGGGAGAGTGTGATCTACGTACCCTTGTAGATCGACAACGGAAGCGTTTGGTTGATGTAGTCGTACGTCTCCACGGCCCGACCGATAAAGCATCGAAACTACGGCACCTCCGATTTCTAGCACACGTTCAACTCGATGACAATCCCCGGACTCCGATCCAGCAAAGTGTCGGGGAAGAGTTCCGTCAGCACGACGGCGTGGTGATGATCTTGATGTACTACTGTCGTAGGGCTTCGCTTAAGCACCGCTACAATATTATTGAGGACTATGGTGGAAGGGGGCACCGCACACAGCTAAGAATATGATCATGTGGATCAACTTGTGTGTCTCTGGGGTGCCCCTGCCTCCGTATATAAAGGTTCAAGAAGGGGAGGCCGGCCGGCCATCATAGGGCGCGCCAGGAGGAGTCCTACTTCCTCTGGGAGTAGGACTTCTCCCCCAAACCTAGTTGGAATAGGATTCGCGAGGTGGGAAAAGAGGGAGAGAGAAGGAGGGGGGCGCCGACCCCCTCTCTCCTTGTCCTATTTGGACTAGGGGGAGGGGCGCGTGGCCCAGCCCTGTTCGCCTCTCCTCTTCTTCCACTAAGGCCCATATAGCTCCCGGGGGGTTCCGGTAACCCCCCGGTACTCCGGTAAAATCCCGATTTCACCCGGAACACTTCCGATATCCAAACATAGGCTTCCAATATATCAATCTTTATGTCTCGACCATTTCGAGACTCCTCGTCATGTCCGTGATCTCATCCGGGACTCCGAACAACCTTCGGTACATCAAAACGTATAAACTCATAACATAACTCTCATCGAAACCTTAAGCGTGCGGACCCTACGGGTTCGAGAACAATGTAGACATGACCGAGACACGTCTCCGGTCAATAACCAATAGCGGAACCTGGATGCTCATATTGGTTCCTACATATTCTACGAAGATCTTTTATCGGTCAGACTGCATAACAACATACGTTGTTCCCTTTGTCATCGGTATGTTACTTGCCCGAGATTCGATCGTCGGTATCTCAATACCTAGTTCAATCTCGTTACCGGAAAGTCTCTATACTCGTTCCGTAATACATCATCTCACAACTAAATCATTTGTTGCAATGCTTGCAAGGCTTATATGATGTGCATTACCGAGAGGGCCCAGAGATACCTCTCCGACAATCGAAGTGACAAATCTTAATCTCGAAATACGCCAACCCAACATGTACCTTTGGAGACACCTGTAGAGCACCTTTATAATCACCCAGTTACGTTGTGACGTTTAGTAGCACACAAAGTGTTCCTCCGGCAAACGGGAGTTGCATAATCTCATAGTCATAGGAACATGTATAAGTCATGAAGAAAGCAATAGCAACATACTAAAGGATCGGGTGCTAAGCTAATGGAATGGGTCATGTCAATCAGATCATTCAACTAATGATGTGATCCCGTTAATCAAATAACAACTCTTTGTTCATGGTTAGGAAACATAACCATCTTTGATTAACGAGCAAGTCAAGTAGAGGCATACTAGTGACACTCTGTTTGTCTATGTATTCACACATGTATTATGTTTCCAGTTAATACAATTCTAGCATGAATAATAAACATTTATCATGATATAAGGAAATAAATAATAACTTTATTATTGCCTCTAGGGCATATTTCCTTCAGGCGTGCCCGGACTTGGCCATGCCGAGAGGCGAAAGGGCAAGGGCGAAGCGCCGCGGGCCCTAACAGCCTGCAGCTTTGGGCGCCGCATGGCGGTTGATTAGACACCAGTGCCTCAGCAACCGCGCAGGTTGATAAAGAAGCGGCATCTGCCCAGACTTTGCCTTTTGCTTTCTCCGGTTGCTGCTCAGATCCCCTTTCTTGCGCCTCCCCTTTCTTCCTACAAACCTCCAGATCTACTCCGGCTGCGTGACCTAGGAAGCCATGGCGGCTCGCCAGCCTCCGGCCAATGCTTGGTACTCTCTCGCTCTGGACTCGCCGAATGTGTCCAAGGCTGGCCTTGCCCGGCTGCGCCAGATGGCGGAGGCGCAGGGCATCAACGGGACGAAGGTGTTCAAGGCCGGCTCCGCCAACCCTGAGGGCCGAGGGAGCACCTTTTATCCTCTCTTTGTAAGCTCCATTGTTGCGGGCCTGGTGCCACCCTTCTCCGAGTTCTTCTTCTCTGTCCTCCGCCATTACAACTTGCAGGCTCTGCATCTCCACCCCAACTCCGTTCTTCTTCTGGCGATCTTCGCTTACTACTGCGAGGCCCACGTAGGGCTGCAGCCTTCAGCAGCCTTGCTGCGCCACTATTTCTCCCTCCGGGTCACCCGCGGTTCTCCTTCCGCGTGCGCGGGCTTTGTCGCGTACGGCGGCACCATTGCCATCTCGAATCCCGGGAAGAGGATTGAGGGCTTCCGGAGCAAGTGGGTCTTGGTAGATGCCGGGCGCGTCCATCCTAGGCTGATCTTGCCCGCGGAGCCGCCCACGAGCTCCGGCGACCTGGGCCGAGCGAAGCTCATGGACCCCCGCGCAAAACTGGTGTTGGAGAAGATGGACGCGGACCTGAGGCCGGCCAGCACGGTGGCGGCGAAGTTGACCAGTGTCGCTGCTGAGGGAGTTCCTGGAGCGGGGAAAGCGGCCCGACTCCGAGGCAACCGATGGAGAGTCGAGGGCCCCCCTCCCCCGGCGCAGGCCCCACAGTCTCCGCCTTTCTACGAGCGATGATGACGAGGAGGGAGACGAGCAGGTCGGCGGGAGCTTGCCCCCGATCCCGAAGAAGGACAGGACCAGGCTGATCTCCCGCGAGCCTGCCCCCACCCGAAGTAGTCTGCAGGCGCGCCCTCTGCTTCCGAGGTTGACCCTTCCAGCCGGCTGTCAGGCTTCAAGTTTGGCCGGAGGCTGCCCGAGCTCCCCAGCGATGACCCATAAGTGCCCGACCCTTGTCTTTATTTCTTGTTCCGCTGCCGAGGTTTGACGTTCACATCTCTTGAATAGGCTGGAGCCTGTGGCGAAGAAGCTGAAGGGGGCTCCTGAGGCTCCATCCGCGGCAACGCCTCCCCCTGCGGAGGAGGGTGATCGTGGCGCGCGGGCTTCTCCCGCCCGGTCGTCCTCGCGAGGCCTGGCCGAGCTGGCTGGGGCGAGCTGAGCCCCCGTGGCCCAAGTGACTCTTGTGGTGCCTTTGGCCACTGCCGCCACCATAGCCGTTGTGGTGCAGCAGGCTCCACCTCAGGATGCTGTGGTGTTGACGTCGCCGCCTTCTTCCTCTGTTCCGACGGCTGCTGCTTCCCCAACTCCTCCTACCGTCCTGGAGCATGCTGTTGCTGGACTGGACCGGCTGCGGCAGGATCTTCTTGGCGCCGACCCTCGCCTGGTGGCCGGGCGCTTGGAGCTGGCTTCGGGATGGATTCGCTCCGACGCCTCAATCCGGGCGGCGCTGGTTCAAGCCTCGACAGCCTGCGACGAGGGTAGGCTGGCCCTCCTTGAGACGAAGGCTGCTCGTGACGCAGCCCTGGGGGAGGTGGTTGAAGCCCGCGGTCGTTGCAAGGCACTGGAGGACGAGCTGCAAGGCCTGCGGGACCAGCTTGCGAAGGAGGTTCGTCTTCGCTAGGAGCAAGAAGAAGGCATGAAGGCTCGCGAGGCAGCCATCAAGGGCCGGGAAGCCAAGCTCAAGAAGCGCCGCGACCGCCTAAGTGCGCTGGGGGAGGAGCTGGAGGCGACGAAGGTTGAGCTGGACCGCAAGGCCAAGGTTCTTGCCGAGGATCGCGTGGCCTTTGCAGACATGGAGAAGAAGGCTCGTGCTTCGCTGAAGATGATCTACGCTAGTGGCCTGGAGAGCCCACTGGCCGGTGCCGAGGACGGCCCCGCCAAGCTGCTTCCCTTCCTGGTTCGTGCCCTTGAGGATGTCACCCTTGGCCTTGGCCCCACGGCCGAGGCCGAGGTGCGTGTCCTGTCTGCTGCTGCGCTGACGCGGGTCTTCACCCACATCTACCTTCGCGACCCCAGCGCCGACCTCGACAGCTTGCTGGAGCCAGTAAGCGGCGAGGGCGCTGCCGCCGCTGCCGAGGCGTGAAGGGTCGCGCGGAAGCTCTGCTGGGGAAGTTCTGGGCCTTCAGTACCAAGCCGAAGCAGGGTGCTTCCGGTTCTGCTGCTCCGTGAGGCGGGGCCACCCGTGCTGCTCCACCGCCGCCAAGTCACTCCGCTGTCGCTCCTGCCCTGCTTTTAATTCCTGCATCATGTATCATGCCTCGGGGAGGCATTTAAACTTGCGTTTGGTATTGAGACAGCAGTATGGACTGTAATATTTGCTTTTAAGTTCCTTGAATTTTATGCTTTCCCTCCCTACTTGCTTGTGTTCTACGCCGGCAGAGCCCGGCCCCGCGCGTACCTCACCCAGCATTAGCCGCGACCGAAAACCAGGACGGGATCAAAGTAGTGAGGGGCTACGGAGCCAGTTAGGCTCCTGAGTCACGATGCTCAGGAGTCCCCCTTGGCGCACGAACAACAAGTAGGGAGGTGTGATGTAGGTGGGTCTTTCGTCCTACGTCTGCGGAGCCCGGCCCCGCGCGTACCTCACCCAGCATAGCCTTTCAGAACTAAGGAGTGAGGGGCTATGGGACCAGTTAGGCTCCTCAGTCACGATGCTCAGGAGTCCCCCTTGACGCACAAACAGCAAGTGATTAGGTGAGATGCGAGTGGGACCACCGTTCTACGTCTGCAGAGCCCGGCCCCGCGCATGCCTCACCCAGCATAGCCTTTCGGAACTAAGGAGTGAGGGGCTACGGGGCCAGTTAGGCCCCTGAGTCGCGATGCTCAGGGGTCCCCCTTGACGCTCAAACGGCCTTCATACCTTGGCTCTGCTCGGGGAGAGGCATGCGACGAACCAGGCCCGAGGGGCCTGGCTAGGTGGCGTACGTCTAGGCGTGACCCAGACGCAGCCCCCGTGCCTAGCCCCCTCATGCGGTGCTCCCGGGGGGAGGCGTTGCGATGAGGCTAGACACTGATCTCTGGGCTCCCTGAGGTTGATGCGGCCCGGGGGCCACCCTCGGTTGTTTATCACCAGCGCGGAGCATAGCGCTTCTGCATGTGTACGGGCATAGCCGCTCCTCGGTAGTGTCGTCAGCCAGCGCGGAGCATGGTGCTTCCACTGGTACGTGGGAGGGGGGCCCCCTCCGGGAGGAGCCCCCGGGGCGTGTACAACCCCGCCCTGACACGTGGCCGGCACGGTAGGGCTAGGTGAGGTGTATCTGGGCACCCGTGAGCCAGCGCGGGACTCACCGGGCCCTACCTCTAGGCGGGTTGCGCCTGGCACTGGGCCTTATCTTGGGTTGCGTTCCTGCAAACTTGGTTAGATGCCGGCACTCTACGTCCTCAGGTCCCGGCCCTCGAGCTTGTCTCAGCCGTCGCTGGTATGCCAGGCCGCGATGCCATGGACATAGCCAGAGGGTGAGGGCTGGAGAGCCAGTAAGAGCCCTGAGTCGCGATGCTCAGGTACCCCCCCCCCCCCTTTAACGTGCAAGTGGTCGACATGGAGAAGAAGAGGTGCCGTGGGCAGGCATCAAGTAATCAAGCATGATGGGCAAACGCATAACCGGAAATAAACGCAAGGGAGATACATGCCGCTGGGCCTGGCCCGAGCGACTTGGGGATGATGCAGCCCGAGGGGCGCCCCCAACAAAGCAAGCTAATGACATGAAATAAAGGGATACACGCCGCAGGGACGGACCCACGTGGCCTGGGAACGATGCAGCCCTGGGAGGGCGCTCCTAGCTGAGAATGAAACTTGTAAGATGTCACCTGAGGGTGTCGAGGGCGAAAGGGGTGTTGGTGCAGCAGACTCGGGAGGCCGCGGAAGCCGATCCTCACGAGCCCCCAGGCCCAGGGGCTTCGGGAGGCTCCGTAGGCACTGGTAGCTCTTTGCGAATCGGCTCCATCTCCGCCAAGGCTGCGGAACGCCTGTCTTCTTGAGCCTCCATGATGCCCCTCATGAGGCGCTAGCGCGTAGCAATCACTCTCGGCAGGCCGTAAGGCATGCGAACGTAGCTGTGGGGTGGACCCCAGCAGCGCCCCACTCGCGAGGGCCAGAGGCGCTCCATCGTAGCGGCCTGGTTGAGCCCTGGTACATCGACGCAGACGCGCAGCCCACCATCCTCGCCTGGATGGGGAGCCGCAGCCGGCAGACGGCGGCAACCTCTCACGATCCTTGATTCCTGTAGTTCTTGAATGGCTTTGTCGACGAGCTCCTGCAGGTCCAACCTTCCTTGCCTTGCTCCTTCTTGAGGGAAATGTGCTCCGAAGCACGCCTCCACGTGGTGCCCAAGCGCCTCCCTCGTGACCCTGGCCAGGTCGGTGGCCCTCCAGGGGAGAGCCCCCGAGCCCTGCCTAAGGAGGGCGCCGGGCACGCTTTCCTATGCGATGAAGGAGGCTCCCCCTGGGCAGATGCGGGCCCTGAGGGGCCTGCCTCCCAAGGGGTTGGTCCGGACAATGTCTTCTTCTTCTTGGGGGTGGCCTCGGGAAGCCTCCTGCTTCCGCGATCCGGGTCTTCCAGCGACGCGGCCTGAAAGGCTCGCTCCAGGGAACACACTGCATCCCTCTGTTCACAGGGCACCGTGATGACTCCGCCACTCCCTGGCATCTTGAGGACGTTGTAGCCATGGTGAGTCACGACCATGAACTTGGACAACGCTGGGTACCCAAGGATGGCGTTGTACGACAGGCGGATGTGGGCGATGTCGAAGTCGATGAGCTCAGTGCGGTAGTTGTCGCGTGCCCCGAAGGTGACAGGGAGGCGGACCTGCCCAATCGAGACCGTTGAGCCATCGGTGATTCCAGAGAAGGGCTTGGTTGGCTGAAGCTGGTCGTAGGGCACTTGGAGATTGTTGAACGTTTCCACGGACAGGACGTTGAGCCCTGCCCCACCATCGATGAGGGTCTTGGTGACTAGTACATTGCTGATGACTGGGGAGCAGAGCATTGGGAGGACGCCAGCTGTGGCTGCACACTTGAGTTGATCCGCTGAGCTGAATGTGATGGCGCACGCCGACCACTTGAGAGCACGTGTTGCTTCGAGCCTGGGGAGGGCTGCGTTCACCTTGCGGGCAAACTGCTTGAAGATGCGTTGGGAGGCTGGGGCTTGAGCTCCGCCCAGGATGCAAGCGATTGCGCGTGGCTCCTGGAAGCCCCCAGCCCCCTCGTCTTGGTGGCGGTCCTCGTTCCTCCTTGGTTGAGGCAGTACTGGAGGGAGGCCTGCGTTGCCTTGTGGGCGATCCTCATGAGGCTGATCCCTCCAGTCCCCCTCGCGAGGCAGGTCTCACCAGCGGTCCTCACGAGGCTGATCGCGCCACCCTTGGCGCGGGCCATGGTCTTCCCAGCGTCCTGCGTTTCTTCCTCCTCCTCGGCCGTAGCCCCGATCGGCGCGGTCGGGACGACGACCGATCCTTCCTTCTCGCACGGCGTGGAGTTCTTGGCATTCATTGGTGTTGTGGGTGCGGCGGTCGTGGTACACACAGTACCAGCTGCCCCTGGTGGACTCAGGCAGATCTTTGCCCCGCTTGGTGTCTGGCTCTGCTGTGAGCACGGCAGCCCCCTTGTGCTTCACGTCCTTGGCCTTGGGCTTCTTCTCTTCTGGTTCTGCGGCAGGCAGCTCGAGGAGGGAGAGGCGTCCCTCCTCAGCCCTGGCGCACTTGGTCGCCAGGTTGAACAGCTCCAGGGAGGTGCACAGGTCTTCATGCATCGCCAGCTCCTCCTTCATCTTGACGTCGCGCATGCCATCAGAGAAGGCCGAGATGATGGCCTCCTCGGACACCTTGGGGATCTTGAGGCGCGCGCTGTTGAAGCGCTGGATGTACTTTTGCAGGGTCTCCCTAGGTTGTTGCTTGATGCGGCGCATGTCGCTCACGGCGGGCGGCCGGTCGCGAGTACCTTGGAAGTTGGCGATGAAGCGGGTGCGCATCTGGTCCCAGGAAGAGATCGTGCCTGGAGCCAGATTTAGGAGCCAGGTGCGAGCTCCTTCCTTGAGCGCCATGGGGAACCAGTTCGCCATGACCTTTTCGTCCCCGCTAGCAGCTTCGATGCCCAGCTCATAGAGCTGGAGGAACTCTGCAGGGTCAGTCGTGCCATCGTAACGAGGAGGCAAGTCTGGCTTAAATTTGCCGGGCCACGCGACGCTACGCAGCTCGGTGGTGTAGGCACGGCAGCCTGAGGTGGCCACGACAGGCCTTGGTTGGTGGAGAGCTTGGTCTTGAGGGTCCCCACGCGCTGCAGCTAGGACCAGTGCGGGGTCTTGGCGTGCCGGAGCTGGAGCAGGGTCGCGGCGTGCTGGAGCAGGGAGCGCCCGGGCAGCCCCTTGCGGGCATGGGATCTCTTGGCAGCTCCGTTCTTGCTGTGTCGGCACCTGATGGAGCGGATTCCGCCCAGGGGCCACGCGCCTTGGAGCCATGGCGTCTTCTTGGAGAGGAGGCGGCTGGTACGCCTCCGAGGCTTCGTTGCCCGCGCGGGGCGGGGGGTGGCGCAGAGGAACGGACGGCGCGGGAGAGCCCCCTGCGGCGCGGACAAGCTCGGCGACGCGGTCGAGCCACTCCTCGTAGATGTCGTCGACGGGACGGTAGCGCAGGAGCTCGTTTGCCGCGAGGAGCGCAGCTCGAGCCTCCACGGGTGCGCGGAGCGCGCGGGACGAAGAACCAGCTGGTGCGAGCGATGGAGTAGTGGTGCGGCCGTCTTGCCACACGGACGGGTGCTGGCACGATGCTTGCTGCTCGCCCCCCGCCGGGCCGGTGGCGGCGTTGACGGCGGGTGACGGAGAACGACGAGGACGTCCACCGAGGAGAACGGAGCAGTGGACGACGAATTCCGGCAAACCCCTACTTGGCGCGCCAAATGTCGGATTTCGGGTTCCGGCAGACCCTTAAGGTTCGAACACTAGGGTGCACGTGGAGATTACGCCTTCTACCTCCCCGCCTCGCAAAGATCTGAAACTAGTAAAAGAACTACACAAGAGACACAAGATTTATATTGGTTCGGGCCACCGTTGTGGTGTAATACCCTACTCCAGTGTGTGGTTGGTGGATTGCCTCCTGGGGCTGATGATGATGAACAATACAAGGAAGAACAGTTTCGCGAGGGTCTGTTCTTGGCAGGGGTGATGAACTGCTAGGAGGAGTTCAGCCACCCTTCTCTTTCTCTCTGTCTCTTACTCTTACTAGCCAACCGAACCAAAAGCTCGAAACCCCTTGCTACGTGGGCGGCTGGCCCTATTTATAGAGGCCCTGGTCCTCTTCCCAAATATTGAGCGGGAAGGGAGCCAACAATGGTGGGCTAATTTGAAGGGGGACAGCAGGTATCGACTAATCTGACAAAAGCAGTCTTCGCCTGCGCAAAGCTCTGGTGATGACGCCGTCTTGGGCTCCACGGTGACCACTGCCTCGTAGTTCTCCTGGTCTTGGTCTCGTTGCACCGAAACGGCAACCTTTGCCTGATGCCTCGGTACTCCGCGGCTGCGCTTGCCCCCTTTGCACCAAAGATGAAAGAAGGACGCTGCGCACGCTGGCACCCGCCTGGTGCCCTGAGTCGTCACGGCTTGCGTCACATGCACCTCACGAGGTACCCTGCCTTGATCTCTCCGCCTCCTCGCGAGCCAGCCTGACGAGGCCGTGCTTGAAGAAGCTCCGCGTTGTCCGCCTCGCGAGGCTTGGCCCCTCGCAAGGGTCTTGAGTCTTGTGCTGATGAGGATGGGCCATGCTGGGCCTCCTTTGAACCACGCCGCAGGCCGCAGGCAGGCAAGTCTGGGGACCCCCGTTCCCAGAACGCCGACAGATAATCCTACGGTCCGCCACCTAGGCTCAAAGGGAACTGAGATATTTCATGGTAGAAACTTCCGTGTGCAGCCACAAGCTATTATGGGCTCTAGCATAGTTGAGTAAGTTGCGTGAAGCTCCTGAAGAGATAGACTAGCAGGTAGTGGGTTGTAGGTGGTATAGTCTATCCTGAGTAGAGAGTTAATGCTTCTGAAAGACCGTGTCGCGGTCATCCGTTTCTCAAACATCAGGTAGTGCGAGAAATCCAACGGAGGAGATCAAGTCTTGTGGGGAAAAGTGCGCAAACCTCTGCAGAGTGTATAAACTAATCATGGTTAGCCGTGTCCCCGGTTATGGACAAATCTTGAGTATCTAGTACTTGGATTACCATATGTATCTCATCACTCTAAAATTAATATTGTTTGGTTGATAATTACTTTTAATTGGGATTGAGTTGGAGGAACCTTCTCAATGATGTTTCAACTACCATGATAGTTAAATAAAATATATTCCTTTGTTGTAGGGTAAAATTGGCTTTTCGCAAAAACTATAGCCATAGAGCCTTCCACCAGCCAAATATGCATATAGTGATAGCATTGTTCTGTTCTTGCTCTACTGTGTTACTTTACTAGCATATTCCATGTGCTAACCCGTTTCGGGTTGCAACATATTATGTTGTAGACTTTTCAGACGAGGAGTAAGGTTCGTTAGGTCGTTGTCTGCAGCTCGGCTATGCCGTTGGAGTTGATGGACTCACTTTATCTTCCAGGCCTTCCGCTGTTAACGTATTAGATGGCCTTAAGCCATATTTATTGTAATAAGTTCTTTTTTGAGACATTCGATGTAATAAGTGTGTGATTGCTACTCTGTTATATATCCTTCGAGTACTGTGTGTGTCAGCATTACCGATCCAGGCTTGACACTGAAGCGCAGAGACTTGACCGTCTGAGGTCGGGTCGCTACAAGATGGTATCAGAGCACACGCTGAGTGTAGGACACGACCACTAAGCTAAAGCCCTAGATCACTATTCTCTTCGCATTTCTGACTCCTCTCCATTTTCTACTCTTTAGGATGGCAGACGTAAGGAACAAGTTTGCACAACCGGATGAAGAAGAACCTTTTGGATGACACTTGAAGGAAGTCACTAGGTACCTGAACATTGGAATACCAAGCTTAACTGGGACTTACAACGCCACTTTACCAGAAGAGGAGCGATGGATGATTCAAGTTCAAGTTCCAAGAAGGACATTCACACCAGTCACTAAGCCCATAGAGTTTTCCTTTGATGCACCAACCTGGAGTCTAGGAAAGAGTATGGCAGCTCACATCACCATGGGACGCATAGGAAAAGTTTACCATAAGGAGCTTAAGGATACTATCTACCGGATTTGTGGGCGCCGAGATGTGCAATGGGAGATGATCAGCACCAGGAAGGATAGATCAATTGCCGCTTTCATCCAGGAGTTAAACCATCACATTCGTCGCCAGGAGAACCAGATGTGCGCAAGAATGATAGATCCGAAGAAGGCGATGACAGGGATCACGGAACAGGAGGAGCTACATGCGAAGATTATGAGGAGGAAATCGTCATACTAGTGGAAAAGAATGATGATCTGGAAAGGAAGCCAGGAGTCTTCATGGGAGACCCCGCGCCAGGAGGAGAAGACGAAGAACCCAAGGAGATTCGTTCTGAGGACTACATCATCATCGACGACACCGACTCGGACCCCAACAATAGCGATGATGACTATGAAGATGAAGCTCGAGCATACATCATGGAGTCTTTGACCGATCAATATTTTTAGTAGACCACCACACCAGTAGTAGTATTCCACCATGTTTATAGTATAGTCCGAGCACTTTTGTAACGATAGACTAGATCGATTGTATGCCCTTGCTTGATTGATTGAGTGAAATGATTGTGTTTGTCTCATGTGCACATGGGTAGTGTTTCTCTCATTAGACCTCATTCTATTCTAATCTCTTCCCTCTAAACCCATCAGATGCCTCCGAGACGTGACCCCAGATTTACCTTCCCACCGGAGCTCACTCAGTTGATCCAGTAGCAGAATACCCTGATGCAGTTGTTAGTATAGAACCAAGGCAACAACAACAACAACAACCCACCGCCACCACCACCAGTTGATAACCTAGCCCATTTTCTGAGGTTGCAGCCGCCGGTGTTTTCCAGTAGCACCGAGCCCATTGTGGCATATGATTGGCTCCGTGGGATTGGAAGGGAGTTAACCACTACAGTATGTACCGATGCTGAGAAGGTGTGTTTTACCGCACATCAGTTGGATGGACTAGCAGCCTCATGGTGGGAGAATTACACTGTCACCTAACCTATAGCCACTGTTACATGGTATCAGTTTCAGCAAGCACTCCGCACCGCCCAGGTCTCAACTGGAGCTATGAGTATGAAGAAGCGTGAGTTTCGCAACTTACGCCAGGGGAACCGTATCGTGGCTCAGTACGTGGATGAATTTAGCAAATTATCTCGTTATGCCCCTGACGATGTGGCCACAGATGTCGCAAAGTAGGAGAAGTTTATGGAAGGGCTGAATGATGAGATGAGCATGCAGTTGATGGTGGCAACATTCAATAACTACCAGGAGTTGGTAGATAAGGCTCTTATGATTTACGGGAAGCAGCAGCAGATTGAGAGCCGTAAGCGGAAGTATGGACAAGGAAGGTATAATTCAGGAGCTCAGCAAAAGCCTCGTCTAACCCCGAACTCGGGAGGACTTGTTCATAACCATGGAGGTCATAACCATAACGGAGGAAGTTCACATAACCACAATGGTTCCAAGAATGGGAATGGAGCAAGCAACAATCAGAACCGCCCCAATCCAGCCACACCCGCCAAGAGAGACCTGAGCCACATTACTTGTTTCAAGTGTGGGAAGACTGGACACTATGCTATGAAGTGCCCTGAAGCGAAGAATGGAAATGGTAATGGGAGCGCTGGGAAGAAGCCGAATCCATTCACCAAAGGACAAGTGAACCACGTTAACGTGGAGGAGGTTGAAGAGCAGCCAGACGTGGTTATTGGTAAGTTTTTGGTTAAGTCTTTTACCGCCCTTGTTCTTTTTATACTGGTGCATCACATTCATACATATCAAGGGGATTCATGGATAAGTTTAAACTACCAACCCAAACCCTTAGGACCCCTCTGTTAGTAAGTTCACCTAGAGCAGAGTATATGGCTAGTCGATGGTGCGACCAGATACCCTTAACCATTGGTAGCCATGTTTTCCCGTCAGACCTAATAATTTTGGAGTCACAAGGATTGGATGTGATATTAGGCATGGACTGGATGTCAAAGTATGGAGGGAGCATTAACTGTGCTAGTAAGTCTATTTATCTCACCACCCCTAAGGGAAAAAGGATTAAGTATGTATCTAGGCATGCGCCTAGGACGAGCCAAGTAAATACCCTCACAGGAGTTGTTCAGGAGGAAGTGCCTGTAGTGAAGGATTACCCAGACGTTTTTCTAGAGGAGTTACCAGGCATGCCACCGGATCGAGACATCGAGTTTTTGATAGAGCTATTGCCAGGTACATGGCCAATATCAAAGAGACCCGGATGCCCGCAAACGATCTGGAGGAGATTAAGAAGCAGATCAAAGAGTTATTGGAGAAAGGTTACATTCGACGGAGTTCATCACCATGGGGAGCCCCAGTGCTTTTGGTTGAGAAGAAGGATAAGTCTCTAAGGATGGTTGTTGATTATCGTGCGTTAAATGAGGTGACGATCAAGAACAAATACCCACTGCCGATGATCAATGATTTGTTTGACCAGCTGCAAGGAGCTAAGGTGTTTTCAAAGATTGATCTACGATCAAGATATCACCAGCTGAAGATCCGGGAGAAGTATATACCTAAAACCGCATTTACCACAAGATACGGGTTATATGAGTATACGGTCATGCCATTTGGACTGACTAATTCCCCTGCCTATTTCATGAGCATGATGAACAAGGTGTTCATGGAATATTTGGATAAGTTTGTTGTGGTGTTCATTGATGATATAACGGTATACTCGAAGAATGAGGAGGAGCACAAGGAGCATTTGCGTTTAGTTCTCGAGAAACTCAGGGAACACCGGTTGTATGCCAAGTTCAGCAAATGTGAGTGTTGGTTGAAGGAAGTCGGATTCCTTGGACATGTTATATCAGGAGAAGGTGTAGCAGTAGATCCCACCAAGGTTCAGTCAGTCACTGACTGGATGGCACCCACTTCAGTTAGCGAGATCCGCAGTTTTCTTGGACTCGCGGGATACTATTAGAGATTCATCGAGAATTTTTCCAAGATTGTGAAGCCAATGACGGTGTTATTGAAGAAGGATACCAAATTTAAATGGACGGAAGAATGTGAGGCGAGTTGTCAGGAGTTAAAGAAACATTTGACTACAGCCCCACTGCTGATTCTGCCGGATATACGTAAGGAGTTTCAAGTGTATTGCGATGCCTCTCACCTAGGACTTGGAAGTGTGGTTATGCAGGACGGAAGAGTTGTTTTGTATGCCTCACGACAACTAAAACCACATGAGTTAAATTATGCCATGCATGATTTGGAGTTGGCTGTCGTAGTGCATGCATTGAAGACTTGGAGACATTACCTTATTGGAAACCGTTGTGATGTGTACACGGATCATAAGAGTTTTAAGTACATTTTCACCCAAAAAGGAGTTGAACCTTAGGCAGAGGAGACGGTTGGAGCTTATAAAGGAATATGACATGAAACTTCACTATCATCCAGGCAAGGCCAATGTCGTAGCCGACGCTTTGAGCCGGAAGAGTTATGCTATACCCTCGTAAGCATAGGATTGCCAAAAGAGTTAGCAGAGGATCTAAGGGAACTTCGATTGGAGATTGTTCCTAGAGGTTTTGTTGCAACAATGGAAGTTCATTCGACATTGTTAGGAAAGATTCGGGAAGCTCAGAAAGATGACAAGAGATTGCTCAAATAAAGGAGAGAATGGGCAAAGGAAAGGCCAAAGGTTTTCGTGGAGATGAGAACGACGCATTATGGTTTGAGGACCGTGTTTATGTGCCCAATAACACAGAGATCAGGAAGTTAATACTTCAGGAGGCTCATGACTCACCATACTCGATACACCCCGGAAACACCAAGATGTATTTAGATTTGAAGGAACGTTTCTGGTGGACTGGAATGAAGAAGGATATTGCCGAGCATGTAGCCGTATGTGATGTATGTTAGAGAGTGAAGGCTGAGCATCAAAAGCCCGCAGGATTGTTACAGCCTATGTCGATACCCGAATGGAAGTGGGATAAACTTGGCATGGATTTCATCACTGGATTGCCCAGGACAAAATCAGGATATGATTCTATATGGGTAGTAGTAGATCGCTTGACCAAAGTGGATCACTTTATCCCAGTGAAAACCACCTATACAAGTGCGAAGTTGGCCAAGATATACATGACTAGGATCCTATGTATGCATAGAGTTCCAAGAACCATCGTATCAGATGGAGGAACACAGTTTACCTCAAAGTTTTGGCATCAACTGCACCAGACTTTGGGAACGAGGTTGGAGTTCAGTACATCATTCCACCCGTAGACAGATGGATAGACTGAGAGAGTCAACCTGATTCTGTAGGATATGTTGAGGGCGTGTGCACTAGATTATGGATCTAGTTGGGATGACAATTTTCCCTACGCAGAGTTCTGATACAACAATAGCTATCAACCCAGTTTGAAGATGGCACCGTTCGAAGCCATTTATGGATGAAGGTCCAGAACACCGTTGATGTGGGATGAAGTTGGACACCGACAGTTGTTTTGGACCAGATCTAATCAAGGAATCAGAAGAGAAGGTTAAATTAATCTGGGATAGATTAAAGGTAGCTCAGTCCAGGTAGAAAAGTTATGCAGATTCAAAACGCAAGGAAGTAACCTATGAAATTGGAGATAGAGCATATGTGTGAGTGTCACCTCTGCGAGGAGTGAATCATTTTGGAGTTAAGGGAAAATTAGCCTCGAGATTTGTAGGCCCGTACCGAATTTTGGAACGTATGGGAGAAGTTGCCTACAAGTTGGAGTTACCTGGAGGACTTTCAGGAGTTCATGATGTGTTTCATGTTTCACAGTTGAAGAAGTGACACGCTGAGATGGCCGATATACTGCTAAGAAATACGGTGCCCTTGGAGGCGATCCAGTTGGACAGTGATCTGACCTATGAGGAGAAGCCAGTCAGGATTCTTGAATATGCCAGCCGAGTCACCCGCAGCAAGGTTATCAAGTTTTGCAAAGTTCAGTGGAGCCACCATACCGAGGATGAAGCCACCTGGGAACGAGAGGATGATCTTCGCAAAGACCACCCACACCTATTTTCTAGCCAACCCGAATCTCGAGGGCGAGATTCATCATAAGGGGATAGGTTTGTAACATCCCAAATTTCCAATTTGGAATGTTATACATAGATCATTCCTACATATCATATTTTGCTGCATTTCATTTCGCGATCCTCGAAATTCTAAGCAACTCAAGGACCCTCGGAGAGAGTTGGGGATTTCACCGTTTTCATATTTGAATTCTATCAAATATTGAAACGAGGATTTTTGGTTTTAATTATTTTTCTCTCCAAAAATATTTCATATTAAAATATATGAGAGGGGATAATATGACTTCTCCAAAATAAATGAAATATTGGAGGAAAATTATTAAAATCAAATGTTTGAATTTATTCGGAGTTTATTGCTATTTTATTTGAATTAGAAAAAATTGCACGTTTTTCAAAATTGCATTTTAGGGCCAAGAAAATGTTCATCTTGTTCTAAATATTTTATTTAGACGGTGAAGATTTGTTTTGGCATTTTTAGATTTTTTTATTTTTCTATGATTTATTTAAGTTTCGGCAAAATTATTTAAAAAAACTTCTCTCCGCTGACTGGGCCGAAGCCCAGCCAGCCGGTCCAGCCCAGCCACCCCGTCCGCCTTGTCCCCGACGCGGGAGACCGCCGCCGCCGCACGCCGAGTCCGACCGGGACTCTGCCCCATGCCGCCGCCTTGCCCCCTCCCCCAAGCCGCCCTCCCCCTCCTTAAATACGCCGCCCTGACCCCCCCACCACCACCACCCGAGCCGCCCCGCCAACCCCGCCGCCTAGCGCCGCCGCTTGCCGCCTAGCACCGTCGCCTCCCCGCCGCCTAGCACCGTCGTTGCCGCCGCCGCCTGCCGTCGCCGCCCCGCCAGCACCCGGACCCCGCTGGAGCCGCCGAACCTCGCCGGAGCCCCGCCGAGGTAGTCGCCTCACCGCCGCCATTTTTTTAGAGAAAACCGATCCGGTTTTTTTAGAAAACCCTGGGTTCATTTTTTTAGAATAGATCAGTTTTATTGTTTTTTTCTGGTTTAGTTTATTTAGCGGATGTTCATCCGTATGTTTGTTTTAACGAACGGTGTTCATTCATTAGCCGCAGACAGCGAACATTCGTTCGTTAGCCTGTTCGTCAGTTTTTCTTTTTCTCGGATTTTCCGCGATTATTTTCGATCGTGATTTCTGATCCGATTTTCGTCTTAGTTTATCTTTTCGCTCGTTTATCGGAATTAGGCAATTCAAGCGCCTAGATCTTTGTGTCGAAACCCTCTTTCTGTTTAATCAACTTGAACAATATTTTGGTATTGTAAAATTTGACTTTAGTATAGATTAGTAAACGGATCTTGTTTCTCTCGCAGTTTGAGTTTCGTTGCTCCGTTTTATTTGATTCTTTTTGCAAACCGGAGTTCTTAAGTTGAACTTTCTGGTTAGATCTTCTTATTTGAGATTTACCCATGCTTCTTTGCTTGACTGCTTATGTATGCTATTGTTTGTTTGCGGTAGAACACCCGGAGTGCGAAGCGTGCTACCACGAGTCTCTAGGTTTTGCGGATCATCATCAAAGCAAGTAACACTTTGATCATACCCTTTATCACCCAGTTTTTATGCATGAGTTTCCACCCTCAAACATTGCATGGTTAGGATTTGATAACATGTGGGATTGGGAAGTAGTTGCTGAGGTAGAACCTATTGCCCTGTTATTATCAAACCCTTGGGAGTTACTTCTACGTATTGCTTATATTGCTATGCTATGCTCGTAGACGTGGATTGGGTTTGAGTGAAACCATGACATATGTGAGATTGTTAATTAATGGTTCAACTTAAAGTGGCAACTTAAATATACATCTGGGTGGATTGCTTGTCGGGCACCTGGAGAATCCAGTGTTGTCCTAGGATATCCCAGAGTACCCGTGTGATAATCCTACGGTCCGCCACCCAGGCTCAAAGGGAACTAAGATATTTCATGCTAGAAACTTTTGTGTGCAGCCACAGGCTATTATGGGCTCTAACATAGTTGAGTAAGTTGCGTGAAGCTCTTGAAGAGATAGACTAGCAGGTAGTGGGTTGTAGGTGGTATAGTCTATCCAGAGTAGAGAGTTAATGCTTCTGAAAGACTGTGTCTCGGTCATCCATTTCTCAAACATCAGGTAGTGCGAGAAATCCAACGGAGGAGATCGAGTCTTGTGGGGAAAAGTGCGCAAACCTCTGCAGAGTGTATAAACTAATCATGGTTAGACGTGTCCCCGGTTATGGACAAATCTTGAGTATCTAGTACTTGGATTATCATATGTATCTCATCACTCTAAAATTAATATTGTTGGGTTGATAATTACTTTTAATTAGGATTGAGTTGGAGGAACATTCTCAATGATGTTTTAACTACTATGATAGTTAAATAGAATATATTCCTTTGTTGTAGGAAACAATTGGCTTTTCCCAAAAACCATAACCATAGAGCCTTCCACCAGCCAAATATGCATATAGTGATAGCATTGTTCTGTTCTTGCTCTACTGTGTTACTTTGCCAGCATATTCCATGTGCTGACCCGTTTCGGGCTGCAACATATTATGTTGCAAACTTTTCAGACGAGGAGTAAGGTTCGTTAGGTTGTTGCCGTGCAGCTCAGCTATGTCGTTGGAGTTGATGGACTCACTTTATCTTCCAAGCCTTCCGCTGTTATCGTATTAGATGGCCTTAAGCCATATTTATTGTAATAAGTTCTCTTTTGAGACATTATATGTAATAAGTGTGTGATTGCTACTCTGTTATAAATCCTTCAAGTACTGCGTGTGTCAGCATTACCGATCCAGGGATGACATTGAAGCACAGAGACTTGACCGTTTGAGGTTCAGTCGCTATAGTTATTCTAGTACGAACTCTATGATAGATTCATGTAATTTTACTATGGACTCTTGAATAGATCGATCAGAAAGGATAACTTTGAGGTGGTTTCTCATCCTACCATAATCTCTTTGTTTGTTCTCCGCTATTAGTGACTTTGGAGTGACTCTTTGTTGCATGTTGAGGGATAGTTAAATGATCCAATTATGTTATTATTGTTGAGAGAACTTGCACTAGTGAAAGTATGAACCCTAGGCCTTGTTTCAACACATTGCAATACCGTTTGTGCTCACTTTTATCATTAGTTACCTTGTTGTTTTTATATTTTCAGATTACAAAAACCATTATCTACTATCCATATTGCACTTGTATCACCATCTCTTCGCCGAACTAGTGCACCTATACAATTTACCATTGTATTGGGTGTGTTGGGGACACAAGAGACTCTTTGTTATTTGGTTGCAGGGTTGCTTGAGAGAGACCATCTTCATCCTACGCCTCCCACAGATTGATAAACCTTAGGTCATCCACTTGAGGGAAATTTGCTACTGTCCTACAAACCTCTCCACTTGGAGGCCCAACAACGTCTATAAGAAGAAGGTTGTGTAGTAGACATCAAGCTCTTTTCTGGCGCCTTTGCCGGGGAGGTTAGCACTCTTGTAGACGTTGTTGGGCCTCCAAGTGATGATTTCAATGATGCTCACATAAAAGATAAGAATTGAAACATAAAGGGAGCATCATGAAGAATATGACTAGCGATTTTAAGCCTGGCCCTCTTCCTATGCATAGGGCTTTTGTGAGCAAACAACTTGTGGGAACAATAATCAACTAGCATAGGAAGGCAAAACAAGCATAACTTTAAAACTTTAAGCACATAGAGAGGAAACTTGATATTATTGCAATTCCTACAAGCATATGTTCCTCCCTCATAAAAATTTTCAGTAGAATCATGAATGAATTCAACAATATAACTATCACATAAAGCATTCTTTTCACGATCTACAAGCATAGAAAGTTTATTACTCTCCACATAAGCAAAATTCTTCTCGTTCGGAATAGTGGCAGTATCATAAGAAACTCGAATACTATAAATTGTTTCCACATTAAAGGAGTAATGTTCAGAAAAGGGTAATCATAATCATGACAAGTTTTATAAATATAATCATCACTACTTTTTATAGCATAAGTATCATCACAATAATCATCATAAGTAGCAACTTTGTTCTCATCATAATCGATTGAAACCTCTTCCAAGATAGTGGAATCATTACTAAATAAAGTCATGACCTCTCCAAATCTAGTTTCATAATTATCACAATAAGATTCAACATCCTCCAAAATAGTGGGATCATTACTTCCTAAAGTTGACACTCTTCCAAACCCACTTTCATCAATATAATCATCATAAGTAGGAGGCATGCTATCATCATAATAATTTTGCATATCAAAACTTGGGAGACTACAAATATCAGCTTCATTAAACATAGCATAGCCAAGCTTGGGACAAACATTAATTGCAGCAAATATATTTTCAAACTTGTCATTCTCATCAAACATAGCATCCCCAAGCTTGGGCCTTTTCATCTCATAAGCATAATCACTCTCATCATTAATAGTATGGATAGCACCAATAGTATAATAATTATCATCATCACAATGAGTAATAGGAGCAACATTATTTGAGAGGGATACATTTTTACCTTTGCTTCTCTGTATTTTCTTTTTCTTCTTCACATCATGTGTGGGTTCAATCCTCTTTTTGTAGCTCCTTATTGATGAGATTGGTTGAATAGAAGGCTCCTCCTCATTACCTGATTCATCATAAGAAATAATAGGAGGATATTGGGAAGCCTCTTCCCTTTCATTAGTATTGTCTTCATCCTCTATTTGTTTTATTTTCTTTATGTAATTGGCAATATAAGGATTTTCAATGCAATTCACCACACAATACATAAAAATTTCTTCCAGACCAATATCGAGGAATTTCTCAAGGTTATATACTGGAATATGCTTAGTTATACGTTTCATTTCTTCATAACCCAAAAGCAAACTAAGTTCATTATGATGTGCAAGGGAAATCAAATCATCGCAATTTTTGGACACGGTATGATCATGAAACAATTTGCATTGGAGATTTAAATGACCATGTTCATTGCAAAGTTCACAAGTGTGGCGAAGAAATTTTAAATTTTTAGCACAAACATCTAGCCTCTCTTGCAACCATTTGGTTTCTAAATACTTATGCCTCTTGCAAAATCTATCTTCCCTATTTGGTGTGTACTTGCAAACTCTATGCACTCCACAAAAGTTCACATGCTTATAAGATACATTTTCATCATGACTAGTGCAATCATCATTAGTACTATGGATATTCAAAGAGTTCATACTAACAACATTGCAATCATGCTCATCATTCAAAGATTTAGTGCTAAACATTTTATAGACTTCTTCTTCTAGCACTTGAGCACAATTTTCCTTTCCATCATTATCATGAAAAATATTAAAAATATGAAGCGTATGAGGCAAACTCAATTCCATTTTTTGTAGTTTTATTTTATAGACTAAACTAGTGATAAAAACAAGAAAAAAAGATTCGATTGCAAGATCGAAAGATATACCTTCAAGTGCTAACCTCCCCGGCAACGGCGCCAGAAAAGAGCTTGATGTCTACTACACAACCTTCTTCTTGTGGACGTTGTTGAGCCTCCAAGTGTAGAGGTTTGTAGGACAGTAGCAAATTTCCCTCAAGTGGATGACCTAAGGTTTATCAATCCGTGGGAGGCATCACGAAGAATATGACTAGAATATGACTAGCACATATAAGAGATAAGAATTGAAACATAAAGGGAGCATCGCGAAGAATACAAACCTATGCACTTGGAGGCCCAACCACGTCTACAAGAAGAAGGTTGTGTAGTAGACATCAAGCTCTTTTCTGGCGCCGTTGCCGGGAACGTTAGCGCTTGAAGGTATATCTTTAGATCTTGCAATCGAATCTTTTTGTTTCTTGTTTTATCACTAGTTTAGTCTATAAAAGAAAACTACAAAAAATGGAATTGAGTTTGCCTCATACGCTTCATCTTTTTAATATTTTTCATGATAATGATGGGAAGGAAAATTGTGCTCAAGTGCTAGAAGAAGAAGTCTATAAAATGTTTGGCACCAAATCTTTGAATGATGAGCATGATTGCAATGTTGTTAGTATGAACTCTTCGAATATCCATAGTACTAATGATGATTGCACTAGTCATGACGAAAATGTCTCTTATAAGCATGTGAACTTTTGTGGAGTGCATAGAGTTTGCAAGTACACACCAAATAGGGAAGATAGATTTTGCAGGATGCATAAGTATTTAGAAACCAAATGGTTGCAAGAGAGGCTAGATGTTTGTGCTAAAAATTTAAAATTTCTTCGCCACACTTGTGAACTTTGCAATGAACATGGTCATTTAAATCTCCGATGCAAATTGTTTCATGATCGTATCGTGTCCAAAAATTGTGATGATTTGATTTCCCTTGCACATCGTAATGAACTTAGTTTGCTTTGGGTTATGAAGAAATGAAACGTATAACTAAGCATATTCCAGAATATAACCTTGAGAAATTCCTCGATATTGATCTAGAAGAAATTTTGATGTATTGTGCGGTGAATTGCATTGAAAATCCTTATATTGCCAATTACATAAAGAAAATAAAACAAATAGAGGATGAAGACAATACTAATGAAAGGGAAGAGGCTTCCCAATATCCTCCTATTATTTCTTATGATGAATCAGGTAATGAGGAGGAGCCTTCTATTCAACCAATCTCATCAATAAGGAGCTACAAAAAGAGGATTGAACCCACACATGATGTGAAGAAGAAAAAGAAAATACAGAGAAGCAAAGGTAAAAATGTATCCCTCTCAAATAATGTTGCTCCTATTACTCATTGTGATGATGATAATTGTTATACTATTGGTGCTATCCATACTATTAATGATGAGAGTGATTATGCTTATGAGATGAAAAGGCCCAAGCTCGGGGATGCTATGTTTGATGAGAATGACAAGTTTGAAAATATATTTGCTGCAATTAATGTCTGTCCCAAGCTTGGCTATGATATGTTTAATGAAGATGATATTTGTAGTCTCCCAAGTTTTGATATGCAAAATTATTATGATGATAGCATGCCTCCTACTTATGATGATTATATTGATGAAAGTGGGTTTGGAAGAGTGTCAACTTTAGGAAGTAATGACCCCACTATTTTGGAGGATGTTGAATCTTATTGTGATAATTATGAAACTGGATTTGGAGAGGTCATGACTTTAGTTAATAATGATTCCACTATCTTGGAAGAGGTTTCAATCGATTATGATGAGAACAAAGTTGCTACTTACGATGATTATTGTGATGATACTTATGCTATAAAAAGTAGTGATGATTATATTTATAAAACTTGTCATGATTATGATTAACCTTTTCTAAACATTACTCCTTTAATGTGGAAACAATTTATAGTATTCGAGTTTCTTATGATACTCCCACTATTCCGAACGAGAAGAATTTTGCTTATGTGGAGAGTAATAAACTTTCTATGCTTGTAGATCGTGAAAAGAATGCTTTATGTGATAGTTATATTGTTGAATTCATTCATGATTCTACTGAAAACGTTTATGAGTGAGGAACATATTCTTGTAGGAATTGCAATAATATCAAGTTTCCTCTCTATGTGCTTAAAGTTTTAAAGTTATGCTTGTTTTGCCTTCCTATGCTAGTGGATTATTGTTCCCACAAGTTGTTTGCTCACAAAATACCTATGCATAGGAAGAGGGCCAGGCTTAAATGTGTTAGTAATATTCTTCGTGATGCTCCCTTTATGTTTCAATTCTTATCTTTTATGTGAGCATCATTTAAATCATCATGCCTAGCTAGGGGCGTTAAACGTTAGCGCTTGTTGGGAGGCAACCAAATTTTATTTTGGTTCCTTGCTTTTTTATCCTGTTTAGTAATAAATAATTCATATAGCCTCTGTTTATATGTGGTTTTATTCTTTTAATTAGTGTTTGTGCCAAGTAGAACCTTTGGGAAGACGTGGGTGAAGTCTTTGTGATCTTGCTGTAAAAAACAGAAACTTTAGCGCTCACGAGATTAGCTGCTATTTTTTACTAGAGAGTGCGGTTAAGTTGATTCTTTTTGCAGATGATTAATAGGAAAATTCCTCAGGCACGCCAATTAATTTCAGAATTTTATGAGTTCCATAAGTATATGTTTAATACAGATTACTACAGACTGTTCTGTTTTTTGACAGATTCTGTTTTCTATGTGTTGTTTGCTTATTTTGATGAATCTATGAGTAGTATCGGAGGGTATGAACCACAGATAAGTTGGAATACAGTAGATATTACACCAATATGAATTTTTAATGAGTTAACAACATTACCAAAGTCTTGATTTATTTTCTTATACTAACGGAGCTTACGAGTTTTCTGTTAAGTTTTGTGTTGTGAAGTTTTCAAGTTTTGGGTAAAGATTCGATGGACTATGGAATAAGGAGTGGCAAGAGCCTAATATTGGGGATTCCCAAGGCACCCCAAGTTAATATTCAAGGAAAACCAAGAACCTAATCTTGGGAATGCCCCGGAAGGCATCCCCTCTTTCGTCTTCGTTCATCGGTAACTTTACTTGGAGCTATATTTTTATTCACCACATGATATGTGTTTTGCTTGGAGCGTCATTTTATTTTTTCTTTTGTTTTGCTTGCTGTTTGAATAAAATACCAAGATCTGAAATTCTTAAATGTTAGAGAGTCTTCACATAGTTGCATAATTATTCGACTACTCATTGATCTTCACTTATATCTTTCGGAGTAGTTTGTCATTTGCTCTAGTGCTTCACTTATATCCTTTTAGAGCACGGTGGTGGTTTTTTTTATAGAAATTATTGATATCTCATGCTTAACTTATATTATTTTAAGAGTATTTTAGAAAAGCATGGAAATTTTCTTTGTTTATGAAACTAGTCCTAATATGATGGGCATCCAAGATGGGTATAATAAAAACTTTCATATAGAGTACATTGAATACTATGAGAAGTTTGATACTTGATGATTGTTTTGAGATATGAAGATGGTGATATTAGAGTCATGCTAGTTGAGTAGTTGTGAATTTGAGAGATACTTGTGTTAAAGTTTGTGATTCCCGTAGCATGCACGTATGGTGAACCGTTAAGTGATGAAGATAGAGCATAGCCAGACTATATGATTTTGTAGGGATAGCTTTCTTTGGCCATGTTATTTTGAGAAGACATGATTACTTTGTTGGTATGCTTGAAGTATTATTATTTTTATGTAAATATTAAACTTTTGTCTTGAATCTTATGGATCTGAATATTCTTGCCACAATAAAGAGAATTACATTGATGAATATGTTAGGTAACATTCCACATCAAAAATTCTGTTTTTATCATTTACCTACTCGAGGACGAGGAGGAATTAAGCTTGGGGATGCTTGATACGTCTCCAACGTATCTATAATTTTTTTTATTGTTCCATGCTATTATACTATCCATCTAGGATGTTTTATATGCATTTATATGCTATTTTCTATGATTTTTGGGACTAACCTATTAACCTAGAGCCCAGTGTCAGTTTCTGTTTTTTCATTGTTTTTGAGTATCGCAGAAAAGGAAAACCAAACGGAGTCCAATTGACCTGAAACTTGACGGAGCTTATTTTTGGACCAGAAGAAGGCCAGGAAGTAAAAGAACTGGGCCAGAAGAGTCTCGGGCGCGCCCCCTGCCTCATGGACAGCCCGGAGACCCCCTGGCTTGTTCCCGACTCCAACACCTCTTATATAACCCAAAACTTCCAAAAAGAAACCTAGACCGGGAGTTCCGCTGCAAGAAGCCTTCGTAGCCACCGAAAACCAATCTAGACCCGTTCTGGCACACTGCCGGAGGGGGGAACCCCTCTCCGGTGGCCATCTTCATCATCCCGATGCTCTCCATGATGAGGAGGGAGTAGTTCACCCTCGGGGCTGAGGGTATGTACCAGTAGCAATGTGTTTGATCTCTCTCTCTCTCTCTCGTGTTCTTGAGTTGGCACGATCTTGATGTATCACAAGCTTGGCTATTATAGTTGGATCTTATGATGTTTCTCCCCCTCTACTCTCTTGTGATGAATTGAGTTTTCCCTTTGAAGTTATCTTATCGGATTAAGTCTTTAAGGATTTGAGAACACTTGATGTATGTCTTGCATGTGCTTATCTGTGGTGACAATGGGATATCACGTGATCCACATGATGTAATTTTTGGTGATCAACTTGCGAGTTCCGTGACCTCGTGAACTTATGCATAGGGGTTGGCACACATTTTTGTCTTGACTCTCCGGTAGAAACTTTGGGGCACACCTCGAAGTTCTTTCTGTTGGTTGAATAGATGAATCTGAGATTGTGTGATGCATATCGTATAATCATACCCACGGATACTTGAGGTGACATTGGAGTATCTAGGTGACATTAGGGTTTTGGTTGATTTGTGTCTTAAGGTGTTATTCTAGTACAAAATCTATGATAGATTGAACGGAAGGAATAGCTTCGTGTTATTTTACTACGGACTCTTGAATAGATCGATCAGAAAGGATAAATTTGAGGTGGTTTCGTACCCTACCATAATCTCTTCGTTTGTTCTCCGCTATTAGTGACTTTGGAGTGACTCTTTGTTGCATGTTGAGGGATAGTTATATGATCCAATTATGTTATTATTGTTGAGAGAACTTGCACTAATGAAAGTATGAACCCTGGGCCTTGTTTCAACACATTGCAATATCGTTTGTGCTCACTTTTATCATTAGTTACTTTGCTGTTTTTATATTTTCAGATTACAAAAACCATTATCTACTATGCATATTGCACTTGTATCACCATCTCTTCGCCGAACTAGTGCACCTATACAATTTACCATTGTATTGGGTGTGTTGGGGACACAAGAGACTCTTTGTTATTTGGTTGCCGGGTTGCTTGAGAGAGACCATCTTCATCCTACGCGCTCCCAGGGATTGATAAACCTTAGGTCATCCACTTGAGGGAAATTTGCTACTGTCCTACAAACCTCTGCACTTGGAGGCCCAACAACGTCTACAAGAAGAAGGTTGTGTAGTAGACATCAAGGTCTTTTCTGGCGCCATTGCCGGGGAGGTTAGCGCTTGAAGGCATATCTTTAGATCTTGCAATCGAATCTTTTTTTTTCTTGTTTTATCACTAGTTTACTATAAAAGAAAACTAAAAAAATGGAATTGAGTTTGCCTCATACGCTTCATCTTTCTAATATTTTTCGTGATAATGATGGAAAGGAAAATTGTGCTCAAGTGCTAGAAGAAGAAGTCTATAAAATATTTGGCACTAAATCTTTGAATGATGAGCATGATTGCAATGTTGTTAGTATGAACTCTTTGGATATCCATAGTACTAATGATGATTGCACTAGTCATCATGAAAATGTCTCTTATAAGCATGTCAACTTTTGTGGAGTGCATAGAGTTTGCAAGTACACAGCAAATAGGGAATACTGAATTTGCTAGAGGCATAAGTATTTATAAACCAAATACTTGCAAGAGAGGCTAGATGTTTGTGCTAAAAATTTAAAATTTGTTCGCCATACTTGTGGACTTTGCAATGAACATGGTCATTTAAATCTCCAATGCAAATTTTTTTCATGATCGTATCGTGTCCAAAAATTGTGATGATTTGATTTCCCTTGCACATCATAATGAACTTAGTTTTCTTTTGGGTTATGAAGAAATGAAACGTATAACTAAGCATATTCCAGAATATAACCTTGAGAAATTCCTCGATATGGATCTAGAAGAAATTTTTATGTATTGTGCGGTGAATTGCATTGAAAATCCTTATATTGGCAATTACATAAAGAAAAGAAAAAAATAGAGGGTGAAGACAATACTAATGAAAGGGAAGAGGCTTCCCAATATCCTCCTATTATTTCTTATGATGAATCAGGTAATGAGGAGGAGCCTTCTATTCAACCAATCTCATCAATAAGGAGCTCCAAAAAGAGGATTGAACCCACACATGATGTGAAGAAGAAAAAGAAAATACAGAGAAGCAAAGGTAAAAATGTATCCCTCTCAAATAATGTTGCTCCTATTACTCATTGTGATGATGATAATTGTTATACTATTGGTGCTATCCATACTATTAATGATGAGAGTGATTATGCTTATGAGATGAAAAGGCCCAAGCTCGGGGATGCTATGTTTGATGAGAATGACAAGTTTGAAAATATATTTGCTGCAATTAATGTTTGTCCAAGCTTGGGTATGCTATGTTTAATGAAGATGATATTTGTAGTCTCCCAAGTTCTGATATGCAAAATTATTATGATGATAGCATGCCTCCTACTTATGATGATTATATTGATGAAAGTGGGTTTGGAAGAGTGTAAACTTTAGGAAGTAATGATCCCACTCTTTTTGAGGATGTTGAATCTTATTGTGATAATTATGAAACTGGACTTGGAGAGGTCCTGACTTTATTTAATAATGATTCCACTATCTTGGAAGAGGTTTCAATCGATTATGATGAGAACAAAGTTGCAAGTTATGATGATTATTGTGATGATACTTATGCTATAAAAAGTAGTGATGATTATATTTATAAAACTTGTCATGATTATCATTACCCTTTTTCTGAACATTACTCCTTTAATGTGGAAACAATTTATAGTATTCGAGTTTCTTTTGATACTCCCACTATTCCGAACGAGAAGAATTTTGCTTATGTGGAGAGTAATAAAATTTCTATGCTTGTAGATCGTGAAAAGAATGCTTTATGTGATAGTTATATTGTTTAATTCATTCATGATGCTACTGAAAATTATTATGAGGGAGGAACATATGCTTGTAGGAATTGCAATAATATCAAGTTTCCTCTCTATGTGCTTAAAGTTTTAAAGTTATGCTTGTTTTGCCTTCCTATGATAGTTTATTATTGTTCCCACAAGTTGTTTGCTCACAAAACCCATATGCATAGTAAGTGGGTTAGGCTTAAATGTGATAGTCATATTCTTCGTGATGCTCCCTTTATGTTTCAATTCTTATCTTTTATGTGAGCATCATTGAAATCATCATGCCTAGCTAGGGGCGTTAAACGTTAGCGCTTGTTGGGAGGCAACTCAATTTTATTTTTGTTACTTGGTTTTTGCTCCTGTTTAGTAATAAATAATTCATATATCCTCTGTTTAGATGTGGTTTTATGCTTTTAGTTAGTGTTTGTGCCAAGTAGAACCTTTGGGAAGACTTGGGTGAAGTCTTTGTGATCTTGCTGTAAAAAACAGAAACTTTAGCGCTCACCAGATTAGCTGCTATTTTTTACTGGAGAGTGCGATTAAGTTGATTATTTTAGAAGATGATTAATAGACAAATTTCTCAGGTCCAACAATTTATTTCAGAATTTTATGAGTTCCAGAAGTATACGTTTGATACAGATTACTACAGACTGTTCTGTTTTTGACAGATTCTGTTTTCTATGTGTTGTTTGCTTATTTTGATGAATCTATGAGTAGTATCGGAGGTTATGAACCACGGAGAAGTTGGAATACAGTAGATATTACACTAATATGAATTTTTAATGAGTTCACAACAGTACCTAAGTGGTGATTTATTTTCTTATACTAACGGAGCTTACGAGTTTTCTGTTAAGTTTTGTGTTGTAAGTTTTCAAGTTTTGGGTAAAGATTCGATGGACTATGGAATGAGTGGAAAGAGCCTAAGCTTGGGGATCCCCAAGGCACCTCAAGGTAATATTAAAGTACAACCAATAGCCTAATCTTGGGGATGCCCCGGAAGGCATCCCCTCTTTCGTCTTCGTTCATCAGAAACTTTACTTGGAGCTATATTTTTATTCCCCACACGATATGTGTTTTGCTTGGAGCGTCATTTTATTTTTCTTTTGTTTTGCTTGTTGTTTGAATAAAATACCAATATATGAAATTCTTAAATGTTAGAGAGTCTTCACATAGTTGCATAATTATTCGACTACTCATTGATCTTCACTTATATCTTTCGGAGTAGTTTGTCATTTGCTCTAGTGCTTCACTTATATCCTTTTAGAGCACGGCGGTGGTTTTATTTTATAGAAATTATTGATCTCTCATGCTTCACTTATATTATTTTGAGAGTCCTTTAGAACAGCATGGTAATTTGCTTTGTTTATGAAACTAGTCCTAATATGATGGGCATCCAAGATGGGTATAATTAAAACTTTCATATAGAGTGCATTGAATACTATGAGAAGTTTGATACTTGATGATTGTTTTGAGATATGAAGATAGTGATATTAGAGTCATGATAGTTGAGTAGTTGTGAATTTGAGAGATACTTGTGTTAAAGTTTGTGATTCCCATAGCATGCACGTATGGTGAACCGTTATATGATGAAGATAGAGCATAGCCAGACTATATGATTTTGTAGGGATAGCTTTCTTTGGCCATGTTATTTTGAGAAGACATGATTACTTTGTTAGTATGCTTGAAGTATTATTATTTTTATGTCAATATTAAACTTTTTTCTTGAATCTTATGGATCTGAATATTCTTGCCACAATAAAGAGAATTACATTGATAAATATGTTAGGTAGCATTCCACATCAAAAATTCAGTTTTTATCATTTACCTACTCGAGGACGAGCAGGAATTAAGCTTGGGGATGCTTGATATGTCTCCAATGTATCTATAATTTTTTATTGTTCCATGCTATTATATTATCCATCTAGGATGTTTTATATGCATTTATATGCTATTTTATATGATTCTTGGGACTAACCTATTAACCTAGAGCCCAGTGTTAGTTTCTGTTTTTTCGTTTATTTTGAGTATCGCAGAAAAGGAAAACCAAACGGAGTCCAATTAACCTAAAACTTGACGGAGCTTATTTTCGGACCAGAGGAAGGCCAGGAAGTAAAAGAACTGGGCCAGAAGAGTCTCGGGCTGCCCACGACGGTGGGGGCGCGCCTACCCTCCTGGGCGCGCCCCCTGCCTCGTGGACAGCCTGGAGACCCCCCTGCCTTGTTCCCGACTCCAACACCTCTTATATAACCCAAAACTTCTAGAAAGAAACCTAGATCAGGAGTTCCGCTGCCAAAAGCCTCCGTAGCCATCGAAAACCAATCTAGACCCATTCCGGCACCCTGCTAGTGGGGGGAATCCCTCTCCGGTGGCCATCTTCATCATCCCGGCTGAGGGAGTCCTAGATTAGGGGGTGTTCGGGTAGCTGGACTGTACCTTCAGTCGGACTCCTGGACTATGAAGATACAAGACTGAAAACTTTGTCCCGTGTCCGGATGGGACTTTCCTTGGCGTGGAAGGCAAGCTTGGCGATGCGGATATTCAAGATCTCCTACCATTCTAACCGACTCTATGGAACCCTAACCCTATCCGGTGTCTATATAAACCGGAGGGTTGTAGTCCATAGGACATCAACTCCATATACAACAATCATACCATAGGCTAGCTTCTAGGGTTTAGCCTCCCTGATCTTGTGGTAGATCTACTCTTGTACTACCCATATCATCAATATTAATCAAGCAGGACGTAGGGTTTTACCTCCATCAAGAGGACCTGAACCTGGGTAAAACATCGTGTTCCCTGCCTCCTGTTACCATCCGGCCTAGACGCACAGTTCGGGACCCCCTACCCGAGATGTGCCGGTTTTGACACCGACATTGGTGCTTTCATTGCGAGTTCCTCTGTGTCGTCGCAATCAGGAAGAATGCCTCCTCCCATATTTAATGATGGCGCCGTTGCTAAGGGAGCCTTGGCTGTCGGCCAAACTCTCCGGCTAGGTGGTTTCCTCATGACCGCATGTTCGGCTGTTGCGCCGACGATGACCTCTCGGGTCATCAAAAGCAACATACACGTCAGCTCGGAGCTCGTCGAGCAGCTAGATCCAATGGAGCTCTCTTCCTTAAACGAGCTCTTGGATCGCATCCCGCCCTGGGGGTCGCTATGGATTATGACCAGGTTGGGCTTAAACCCGATCTAAGAGAAATTAACTCTCCCCAAGTCACCCACCATGTTGCCGTGGTAGAGGCGCAGTGCGGCGACCCTTCATCAATTTTAAGGACTAGCTACGTCCAAATTCCCGACCCCTCCAAGCCGGATACCCGCGGAGGGGAGGATGTAACTCAAGACCTGAGCTTAGGATCAGGCAACGGGCCAGATTCATTGGACAACATCCAAGAATCCGAACTTTAGAGTTCAGAAACTCTCCGGCGTCCGAATCTTGGATTGGGTGAGGTTTCAGATTCAATGACACCCGCCCACCAGATCATAAGCGATCTCTCCCAAATCAGGCAGAGGCCCGAGGAAACAGTACATCATTACTGGGCCAGATTCCTCCTGGTTATGAACAGGATAAAGGATTGCTGCGAGGGAGACGCAATCTCAATTTTCTACAGTAATTGCACGGACGAGGGAATCCTTAACACCGTAAGTCGTCGTGATATTACACGCTTCACTGACTTGGCATCCATAGTACAAAAATACTGTGCGATGGAAAGCGCCTGGAAAACCGAAATAAAATTTTGGGATAATCCGGCCTTGAATAGTAATCCCGTCCGAACTAAGAGGGTGCATCATCATAGGACACCCGGGATAAACACCAAAAAGCCAAAACCCTCTACAGGGCATGGAACCATACTGGAAAGATGGCTTGATGGACCCTGTAGAATTCATAGTACAGAGGACGCCACACCAACTCACAGCCTTAGAGCATGTTGGATACTCCGGCAGGTGGCCAAAATCGACGAGGACCTCTTAATTTCGGAGGCCGCAGAAAGCCAGCCCAAGGACACCAGTACCGTTCTCACAGTCTTCAAGACTTTCGCATCAATCAATGTGCGAAAAAGAACACTCCGTAGCCTCGCCGAAGTCTATCAAGTTGCAACAATAAATCCATGGAGCGACACTGCCATTACCTTCAACGCAAGTGATGAACCTAGATTCCGAACAGCCCGAGCACCAGCCGCATTGGTCCTCAGTCCCATAGTGGACGGCTTTCGCCTCACCAAGGTGCTCATAGATGGAGGCAGCGGACTGAACCTCATTTATGAGGAAACCCTTCAAAAAATGGAAATAGACTAGAACCGCGTCGAGCGAAGTAGCACAACCTTTAGAGGAATAATCCCCAGTCGGGAAGCGCGTTGCACAGGAAAAATCACACTAGATGTGGTGTTCGGCACGCCAGATAATTACAGGTCCGAAGAAGTCACGTTTCAGGTGGCCCCATTTAAGAGCGGATATCACGCTTTACTAGGGCGGGAAGCATTCACAATCTTCCAAGCAATACCCCATTACGGGTACATGAAGCTTAAGATGCCCGGGCCGAACGGAATTATCACTCTAGCTAGTGATCCAGACATAGCACTCCACGCCGAAAACAAGACGGCCGCATTAGCCCTTGAGGCACTATCCGAAGCCTTAGCGGCCGAGGAACTGACTGCGCTGCGCTCCACGGTTAACAGGGATGATGTGATACTCGACAAGAGATCCAAATCCACATCCTTCAAGCCAGCTGACGAAATAGTCAAATTCCAGGTCCATCCAACGGACCCCAATAAAAGAGCTTCCATCGGGGCACGACTGAACCCTGATGCAGACGCCGCACTACGAGAGTTCCTACGAGAGAACTGGGACATCTTCGCCTGGCACCCTTCAGACATGCCAGGGATCCCACGCAGGCTGGCCGAACACAGCTTAAATATCCTAAAAGGATTTAAACCTGTCAAACAAGCCCTTTGGCGTTTTTCCGAACCCAAGAGACGGGCTATGGGAGAGGAGCTAGCCAAGCTATTGGAGGCCGGATTCATCAGAGACATAAAACATCCGGACTGGCTAGCAAACCTGGTGATGGTACCAAAGAAGGACAAATCCTGGCGCATGTGTGTCGATTTTAAAGACCTTAACAAGGCTTGCCCAAAGGATCCCTTCCCCCTCCCTCGTATCGATCAAATTATCGATGCCACCGCAGGACACGATTCGTTGTGTTTCCTCAACGCATACTCCGGTTACCATCAAATCAAGATGGCAGAATCAGACCAAGCTGCAACAGCATTCATCACACCATACGGCCCATTCTGCTTCAACACAATGCCCTTCGGGCTGAAAAACGCCGGCGCAACATATCAGCGCATGATCCAGACATGTCTGGCAAACCAGATCGGCAAAACAGTGGAGGCATATGTGGATGATGTGGTCGTCAAATCAAGACATGTCGAATCTCTAGTAGACGACTTGAGGCTTACATTCGATAACCTCCGAAAATATGACATCAAGCTCAACCCGGAAAAATACGTCTTCGGCATTCCAGCCGGAAAGCTCTTGGGCTTCATTGTATCCGGTAGAGGAATTGAAGCAAATCCAGCCAAGATCCGAGCTTTGTCACAATTGGATGTCCCAAAGGACCTTAAACAAATACAAAAATTAACCGGATGCATGGCGGCTTTAAGCCGCTTCATCTCCTGCTTGGGAGAAAAGGCACTACCCCTCTATCGCCTCCTTCAGCCCACCGAACACTTCGAGTGGACGGATGCCGCCACGGCCGGACTTGATGAAATAAAAGCCATATTGGCAACAAACCCAGTCCTGGCCGCGCCAAACACTGGCGAACCATTGTTATTGTACATTGCAGCAACACACCAAGTTGTCAGCGCAGTGCTCGTTGTCGAGCGGGAAACGGACGGACACAAATTCCCCCTTCAAAGGCCGGTCTACTACGTGTCCACTGTCCTCACTCCATGCAAATCACGGTACCCGCATTATCAAAAGATTGCATACGCGGTATTCATGGCATCCCGGAAGCTACGACACTACTTTCAAGAGTGTTCCATAACAGTAGCCTCGGAAGTGCCACTCAACGATATTATCAACAACCGCGATGCAACGGGCCGGATTGCAAAATGGGCCATCGAGCTTCTCCCGTTCGATATAACCTATAAGCCATGGCGAGCTATTAAATCGCAAGTTTTGGCCGACTTCGTCGTAGAATGGACGGAGGCCAAGCTCCCTAAAGAGTACGGCACATATTCAAACTGGATTATGCATTTCGACGGCTCCAAAATGTTGGCCGGACTGGGGGCCGGCGTCGTCCTGACATCCCCCACAGGAGACACAGTCCAATATGTGCTCCAGATCATGTACACGGATTCCAACGATGCAGCCGAATATGAGGCCCTCCTACATGGCCTCCGGATAGCAGTATCCATGGGTATCCAGCGCCTAGAGGTACGCGGGGATTCAAACCTCGCGATATCCCAAATAAATGGAGACTTCGACGCCAAGGACCCAAAAATGGCAGCTTACTGCAACACCGTCCTAAAAATGTCAGCTCGGTTCGAAGGGCTGGAGTTTCACCATATAGCCCGAGAAAACAATCAAGCGGCGGACGTCCTAGCACGCATCGGAGCAAAACGCGATGCAGTCCCCCCCCCCAACATCTTTTTGGAAAGATTGTTCAAGCCATCCGTAGCATGGGAGGGGGGACCCGCAAATAACAGCCCGAACCCAGCCGCACCACTCGACGCCGAACAATCTGACACAATTGGAGGCTCTGCCAATGAAATTACATGTTCGGCCCACGTAATAATGGCGGTTATCACCCCGTGGACAGAACCATTCCTAGCCTACCTTACTAGGCAGGAACTCCCGGAGGACCAAAACGAGGCCCGCTGCATAGTGCGGCGATCCAAAGCCTATAGAGTCCATGAGGGAGAGCTTTATAAGAAAAGCACTACCGGAGTCCTTCAAAGGTGCATCTCCGAAGAGGAAGTGTGGAACCTTCTGGCTGAAATTCATGCCGGACTCGGTGGTCACCATGCCGCTGCTCGGTCCCTTGTTAGCAAGGCTTTCCGTACAGGCTTTTATTGGCCGACGGCCCGGGCAGACGCTCAGGACCTAGTCCAACGATGCACTGGTTGCCAACTTTTTGCCAACCAAAGCCATATGCCACCCACCGCACTCCAAACTATACCCATCACCAGGCCTTTTGCGGTCTGGGGGCTTGACATGGTCGAACCCCTTAAAGGTGGGACCCATAGGAAAAAATACTTACTGGTCATGGTGGATAAGTTCACCAAATGGATAGAAGCCAAGCCTGTTAAAACGGCCAAATCCGGACCTGTGATAGACTTCATATCCGGGGTTGTACACCATTATGGCGTCCCCCACAGCATCATAACTGACAATGGTACAAACTTTACCTTCGACGAGGTAAAACTCCGGTGCAAAAACATGGGCATCACGCTCGATTATGCTTCCGTCTATCACCCACAAACCAATGGCCAAGTCGAACGTGCAAATGGTCTTATCATGAGCGGCATTAAACCCAGACTGGTGTGGTCCCTCAAGGAATCTAACACGCACTGGGTAGAGGAGCTCGACTCCGTGCTATGGGGGCTGTGGACCATGCCAAATCGCACCACCGGATACACACCATTTTTTATGGTGTACGGCGCAGAAGCAGTTCTGCCCTGCGACATAATTCATGACTCACCTAGAGTGCACATGTATGAAGAAAGAGAAGCCGAGCTCGATCGTCGGCACAACTTGGACGCCTTGGAGGAGGAGCGTGACGTGGCAAAAGCCCGTTCCGCATTTTATCAACAGCAGGCCCGAAGATATCAAAGCAGAGAAGTACGGGCCAAAAATTACAATGTTGGCGAACTAGTTCTACGCCTGCCGGATAAGAAAAAGGACAAACTCAAGCCCAAGTGGGAAGGTCCATTCATAATCGACCAAGTCCTGACTGGTGGGGCGTACCGCCTACGAGATGCGTCGAACAACCGACTCGAGCCGAACCCGTGGAACGCCACCCGTCTCCAAAGATTCTATGCCTAGCGCCGGACTCTGTGTTCGTCTCCTTCCTCTGTCCATTCTTTTTTGCATTTTTTTGTCTTACATTTCTCTCCTTCCCATTTTTTCTTTTATAGCCCTTAAAGTCTCATCTAGTGACGCGCCACTCATGCTCATTAAACCCGGGGGCTTCTTTAACAGAAGCTTATTTATACGGGCTTCACGCCCAACACATGCGTCAAACTTCCGCATGTACCTTTTTCTTCACCATTATATGCATCGATATGACTTAAGTTTTGGCCAAGCTGGGTTGCCTGGCTCCTGTGCTTACCCCTACGTTCCCGATTGTTCGGCTAGGTGGTAAAGGGAGCACCTCTGCAATTGTTACTGTCGGGTCAGCCGGACATGTACCTCAGACTGGGTGAAGCCGAAAGCTAGCGTTCTTAAGGGAATATTCGGTCGGTCAAATAAAAGATGATCTGTTTACTCATTTTATGCGCCCCCAGATGCTTTTTTCTGCATCTTTTCATGCAGTCCGGACATGCACCTTAGGGCATGCCTCCCAACGAAAGGAACCCTTAACGGAACTATTCTCTCTAGAAGATGTTTCTTACTAACCATGTAATATAACATAACTAGTTGGGCACTTGTCTGATAAAAGCACTGATGACCCCTACGCCTGGTCTCCACACATACCCCGGTTCTTATATAACCGCTAGGGTATTCGGACACACTCCGGACCATCAGGTCCCGAGGTTGAAGCGAAAAGGTCGGCAACGACAAACGATCTACAATCCGGCTAGAAGGTATTACACATGTCAATTCAAAATTACACAGTCATTCTGACTGATTGTATTCCTCTTCTATACCATCTAACAGGCTGTCTAATTTACAGTCCTGCTGGGAATACTTCGCGGCCAACTCTACTTGGCCGTATACTAAGCTTACAGGGATCTCCTTCCCGTCAGGCCCCACTGGTCCGACCTCGGCCATGTGGTTTGGGTCAGACTTCGTAAAACGGGTCTTCGCCATGGCCTAGGCCTCCCTAGCGCCTTGTCGGCAGGCCGATACCTTCCACAACTGGAAGCGCCGCCGAGCTCCCTTCTGCTTCTCCGCAAGCTCTCCAAGGCCCTCGGGCACGGAGTGAGCAGACCATAAGGCTTGGGCAACGCCTCGCATCGCCTGCCGAATTCGCTCGTGCAGTTGCAAGAGTTCAGGAAGAAGGTCACCGGTAGAACCGGGCATCTCCTCTGTAGGACGACCTGTGAGCATACCTACAGACATTACTCTGTTAGTCGACTTCCTCGCCGAACTCTTTTTTCAAAGTTCGTTCAAGCACTTACTAAATATGCCGCGTCGAAGCCACTGATTCTCCTTCGTGGAGTCCGACAGCTAGCCACGAACATCTTTAAGTTCGACGTCCAGCTTGGTGTTGGCATCCTGAAGATCATTCTTCTCTTGCCTCACCTTTGTCAACGTACTCTCACCGACCTTTAGCCGGCGTAAGAGTTTTTGCTTTTCCGGATCGAGTCCGGCGCCATCTGCAATATGATTTGTCAGATTTGCACCCACACCGCACAATACTAATCTTTCGAAGTGTATCTTACCTGAGGGTGTCTCTTTGGGCTCCCCTGCTGCGGATAGTGCGGCCTCTACTTGGGCCTTGCACTTTTCCAGCTCCTGGGACAGTACGGTATTCTTCTCTGTAAGAACCTACATATTAAATGATCCTTAAATCAGTTTCTCTAACTGCTTCAAGTCTCGGGGGCTACTGCATATATATATATATATATATATATATATATATATTTGACCAAAATTCTCTTACCCGTATGTCTTTTACATACTGCTCTGTGGCTCTGGCTAAACCATTTTGAGCGGCACGGAGGTACGCATCTCCCGAATTAAAGGCATCTAAAGCTTCTTGGGAGAAACAAGCATCGCGTAGAACTATCCAGCGACGCCTGTGGTTCATGGCACTCTCCACTTCAGAATTTGTGGCAGACAGCCTGTCCGCATCCTCTGTCGGAGGAGCGTCCGGTGCGCGCCTTGTGCTCGCCTCCGCTTCCTGGCCAGACGTTGGAGCCTGGCTGGTGGAGGCGCGATTGGCAACCTCTTAGGATGTAGTCCGGCGAGGTCTCTTCATTCTGAAGATGGCACGAACATTAATATGCCCTGACAGAATAACTCCAGGGAAATAAAGGGTGCGCTATACCTTTCCGCTGGCATCTCAGTCTAGACTACATTCCTTTTTGCCCCACGGGGCCCTGCGGCCCCTCGTTGGCTAGCCGCCACAGGTTTGGCCTCCTGCCTCGGAAATCTCCCCTGCAAAACACGATTGTCGTTAGAAACACCGGAGTACGTGAGAGTGGAATCTCTTTCAAGGGAATGAGACTCCGGTTTCTGTCACCTGGGAGGCCGGGATTAACCCTGGGTAATCCGCCGTAATGGCTACCAAGGTATTGCCCTTGCTTAGCTGATGGAACACCCCATCGATAAGCTCCACCGATATGTCCGGATCCTCTTCGAAGTCCGGATTGAGGGACCATTCTGGGTCCTCGGGCTGTGGAGCGCGGCTGTTTATATCCTTTACCTCCTGTCGCAGTTCCTGCATTGAAGTCGTTAGACTACCTATCTAACCGTGGGAGTATAAAACAAACGGGCAAGCGCAATTGTTCACTTACCCAACTTGGAGGATTGTACATACTGAATCCGGCCCGCGGGTTGACGCGGAGGAATTCCTCCTTTTCTCCCTTGTACAAAGAGGATAAGATCTTTACTAATGCGGCGGCTGAGGCCGACCCCTTTCGACCGTAACGGGTGGCGTCATCCTCCCCGTTGAAATCCCACATGGAGTGGCCTCTATATTGAAACGGCTGCACCCCCCGCATAATGCATGCGGCCATGACTCCAATCATGGTTAGTCCGGAATGAGCCAACAGTCTTATCCGGCCCATCAGGTAAAGGACGTCTGTGTCGCTTTCTCTCTGAGAGCTCCGCGGACGCCAACTCAAGCGTTTCTTCAATAGGGCACTGTTGAACTCAGGGAGACCGACCCGGATAGGGTCCGGTAGCGGGACGTCATCTATGTAAAACCATTCCGAAGGCCAGTCCTCGGACGCCTTCTTCGGGGTTCTGGATAGGTATCCGGTCCCGGCGATGCGCCATACTTCGGCTCCGCCCACTTGGTAGATAGACCCCTCTTGAGAACGGGGCACCAGGCAGAATAACCTCTTCCACAACGCGAAATGAGCCTCAACGCCTAAAAATAGCTCGCAAAGGGCGACGAAACCCGCGATATGTAATACGGAGGCGGGCGTGAGATTGTGCAGCTGGAGGCCGTAGAACTCCAGAAGCCCGCGGAGAAATGGATGAATTGGAAATCCCAGTCCCCTTACTAGATAGGGGATGAGGCACACCCACTCTCCTTTAGAAGGATTGGGGGTGCTCTCCGCTTGTTTTCCGCCATTGTAGGTGGCGAGACCGGCTCGGACCGGGACCATGTATGCCTGGGGGAGAAATCCCTTGGCCTGAAGCGACACTAACTCGCTATGTGGGATGGTGCAACTCTCCCAGTCCCCGGGTTTGGGACCGGAGGGGCGAGGGGAGGAGCTGCGACGGCTGGACATGTTGGAATGGACCTTTGCTGGAAGCGCTCTGATGATAACTCACGGAGAAGAGAAGATGTGGTTTGGACCTGAATCCCCATCCCGTTAAATAGGCTGCTCGTTTATATGGCTAGGGGTGTGGATGTAAAAACGCCCCGGCTTTTCGCATTCGTTTGACACGTGGAAGACGGCCATTATTGGGCGTGGAAGCCAAGGAGCATTACATTACAAAAATCGAACATTATTCCTATAGGTACATAGAATTTGGAGAAGAACCCGCCTTGCAATGCCGAACAATCTGCGCGCCGGACTTATCGTCATTGCAGCTTGGTTCGGGGGCTACTGAGGGGGTCCTGGATTAGGGGGTTTTCGGGTAGCCGGACTATACCTTCAGCCGGACTCCTGGACTATGAAGATACAAGATTGAAGACTTCGTCCCGTGTCCGGATGGGACTTTCCTTGGCGTGGAAGGCAAGCTTGGCGATGCGGATATTCAAGATCTCCTACCATTGTAACCGACTCTATGTAACCCTAACCCTATCCGATGTCTATATAAACCAGAGGGTTGTAGTCCGTAGGACATCAACTCCATATACAACAATCATACCATAGGCTAGCTTCTAGGGTTTAGCCTCCTTGATCTCGTGGTAGATCTACTCTTGTACTACCCATATCATCAATATTAATCAAGTAGGACGTAGGGTTTTACCTCCATCAAGAGGGCCCGAACCTGGGTAAAACATCGTGTTCCCTGCCTCCTGTTACCATCCGGCCTAGACGCACAGTTCGGGACCCCCTACCCGAGATCCGCCGGTTTTGACACCGACACCGGCACTCTCCATGACGAGGAGGGAGTAGTTCACCCTCGGGGCTGAGGGTATGTACCAGTAGCTATGTGTTTGATCTCTCTCTCTCTCTTGTGTTCTTGAGTTGGCACGATCTTGATGTATCGCGAGCTTTGCTATTATAGTTGGATCTTATGATGTTTCTCCCCCTCTACTCTCTTGTGATGAATTGAGTTTTCCCTTTGAAGTTATCTTATCAGATTGAGTCTTTAAGGATTTGAGAACACTTGATGTATGTCTTGCATGTGCTTATCTGTGGTGACAATGGGATATCACGTGATCCACTTGATGTATGTTTTGGTGATCAACTTGCGAGTTTCGTGACCTCGTGAACTTATGCATAGGGGTTGGCACATGTTTTCATCTTGACTCTCTGGTAGAAACTTTGGGGCACTCTTTGAAGTTCTTTGTGTTGGTTGAATAGATGAATCTGAGATTGTGTGATGCATATCGTATAATCATACCCACGGATACTTGAGGTGACATTGGAGTATCTAGGTGACATTAGGGTTTTGGTTGATCTGTGTCTTAAGGTGTTATTCTAGTACGAACTCTATGATAGATTGAACGGAAAGAATAGCTTCGTGTTATTTTACTACGGACTCTTGAATAGATCGATCAGAAAGGATAAATTTGAGGTGGTTGCGTACCCTACCATAATCTCTTCGTTTGTTCTCCGCTATTAGTGACTTTGGAGTGACTCTTTGTTGCATGTTGAGGGATAGTTATATGATCCAATTATGTTATTATTGTTGAGAGAACTTGCACTAGTGAAAGTATGAACCCTAGGCCTTGTTTCAACACATTGCAATACCGTTTGTGCTCACTTTTATCATTAGTTACCTTGCTGTTTTTATATTTTCAGATTACAAAAACCATTATCTACTATCCATATTGCACTTGTATCACCATCTCTTCGCCGAACTAGTGCACCTATACAATTTACCATTGTATTGGGTGTGTTGGGGACACAAGAGACTCTTTGTTATTTGGTTGCAGGGTTGCTTGAGAGAGACCATCTTTGTCCGACGCCTCCCATGGATTGATAAACCTTAGGTCATCCACTTGAGGGAAATTTGCTACTGTCCTACAATCCTCTGCACTTGGAGGCCCAACAACGTCTACAAGAAGAAGGTTGTGTAGTAGAAATCAATGTCTGAGTACTACAATCACTTGAATCAAGTGGGAGTTAATCTTCCAGATAAGATAGTGATTGACAGAGTTCTCTAGTCACCATCACCAAGTTACTGGAACTTCATGATGAACTATAATATGCAAGGGATGACGAAAACGATTCCCCAAGCTCTTCATGATGCTGAAATTGGCGAAGGTATAAATCAAGAAAAGCATCAAGTGTTGATAGGTTACAAGACCACTAGTTTTAAGTAAAAGGGCAAGGGAAAGAAAGAGAACTCCAAGAAGAATGACAAGCAAGTTGCCACTCCCATCAAGAAGTCCAAAGCTAGACCCAAGCCTGAAACTGAGTGCTTCTGCTGCAAAGGAAATGGTCACTGGAAGCGAAACTGTCCCAAATACTTAGCGGATAAGAGGGATGGCAAAGTGAACAAAAGTATATATGATATACATGTTATTGATGTGTACTTTACTAGTATTAATAGTAGCCCCTGGGTATTTGATACTGGTTCAGTTGCTATGATTAGTAACTTGAAACATGAGTTATAAAATGAACAGAGACTAGTTAAGGGCAAGGTGATGATGTGTGTTGGAAGTGATTCCAAGGTTGATAAGATCGCCATCGCACATTCCTTTTACCTTCGGGATTAGTGTTGAACCTAAAATAAATGGTGTTTGGTGTTTGCGTTGAGCATAATATGATTGGATCATGTTTATTGCAATACGCTTATTCATTTAAGTCAAAGAATAATTGTTATTATGTTTACATGAATAAAACCTTTTGTGGTCGTACACCCAAGGTGAATGGTTTATTGAATCTCGGTCGTAGTGATACACATATTCATAATATTGATGCCAAAAGATGCAAAGTTGATAATGATAGTGCAACATACTAGTGGCACTGCCGTTTAGGTCATATTGGTGTAAAGCACATGAAGAAACTCCATGCGGATGGACTTTTGGAATCACTTGATTATGAATCGTTTGATGCTTGTGAACCATGCCTCATGGGCAAGATGACTAAGACTCCATTATCTAGAACAATGGAGCGAGCCACTGACTTATTGGAAATAATACATTCTGATGTAGGCGGTCCGATGAGTGTTGAGGCTCGCGGCGGATAACGTTATTTTCTGACCTTCATAGATGATTTGAGCAGATATGGATATATCTACTTAATGAAACACAAGTCTAAAACATTTGAAAAGTTCAAAGAATTTCAGAGTGAAGTTGAGAATCATCGTAACAAGAAAATACAGTTTCTACGATCTGATCGCGGAGGCGAATTATTGAGTTACGAGTTTGGCATGTGGAATAGTTTCGCAACTCACGCCACTTGGAACACCACAGCGTAATGGTGTGTCTGAATGTTGTAACCGTACTTTATTAGATATGGTGCGATCTATGATGTCTCTTACCGATTTACCACTATCGCTTTGGGGTTATGCATTAGAGATAGTTGCATTCACGTTAAATAGGGCACCGTCTAAAAATCTGTTGAGACGACACAATATGAATTATGGTTTAGCAAGAAACCTAAGCTGTCGTTTCTTAAAGTTTGGGGTTATGATGCTTATGTGAAAAAGTTTCAGCCTAATAAGCTCAAACCCAAATCGGAGAAGTGCATCTTCATGGGATACCCAAAAGAAATTGTTGGGCACACCTTCTATCACAGATCCGAAGGCAAGATCTTTGTTGCTAAGAGTGGATCCTTTCTAGAGAAGGAGTTTCTCTTGAGAGAAGTGAGTGGGAGGAAAGTAGAACTTGATGAGGTAATTGTGCCTTCTCCCGAATTGGAAAGTAGTTCATCACAGAAATCAGTTCCAGTGATGCCTACACCAATTAGTGAGGAAGTTAATGATGATGATCATGAAACTTCAGATCAAGTTACTACTGAACCTCGTAGGTCAACCAGAGTACATTCCGCACCAGAGTAGTACAGTAATCCTATTCTGGAAGTCATGTTACTAGAGCATGACAAACGTACGAACTATGAGGAAGCGATGATGAGCCCAGATTCCGCGAAATGGCTTAAGGCCATGAAATCTGAGATGGGATCCATGTATGAGAACAAAGTATGGACTTTGATTGACTTGCCGGATGATCGGTGAGCCATTCAGAATAAATGGATCTTCAAGAGGAAGATGGACGCTGATAATAGTGTTACTATCTACAAAGCTCGAATTGTCGCAAAAGGTTTTCGACAAGTTCAAGGTGTTGACTACGATGACATTTTCTCACTCGTATCGATGCTTAAAATTCTGTTTGAATCATGTTAGCAGTTGCCACATTTTATGAAATCTAGCAAATGGATATCAAAACTACATTTCTTAATGGATTTATTAAAGAAAAGTTGTATATGATGCAACCATAAGGTTTTGTCAATCCTAAAGACGCTAACAAAGTGTGCAAGCTCCAGCGATCCATCTATGGACTGGTGCAAGCATCTCGGAGTTGGAATATACACTTTGATGAGTTGATCAAATCATATAGCTTTATACATACTTGCGGTGAAGCCTGTATCTACAAGAAAGTGAGTGGGAGCACTACAGCCTTTCTGATAAGTATATGTGAATGACATATTGTTGATCGGAAATGATGTAGAATTTTCTAGAAAGCATAAAGGAGTGTTTGAAAGGAGTTTTTCAAAGAAATACCTCGATATAGCTGCTTACATATTGAGCATCAAGATCTATAGATATAGATCAAGACGCTTGATAAGTTCTTTTCAATGAGTGCATACCTTGACAAGATTTTGAAGGAGTTCAAAATGGATCAGTCAAAGAAGGAGTTCTTGCCTGTGTTGCAAGGTGTGAAGTTGAGTAAAGACTCACCCGACCATGGCAGAAAATAGAAAGAGAATGAAAAGTCATTCCCTATGCCTCAGTCATAGGTTCTATAAAGTATGCTATGCTGTGTACCAGACCTATTGTATACCTTAGCATGATTTTGGCAAGGGAGTACAATAGTGATCTAGGAGTAGATCACTGGACAACGGTCAAAATTATCCTTAGAGGATTAAGGAAATATTTCTCGGTTATGGAGGTGATAAAAGAGTTCATCGTAAAGAGTTACGTCGATGCAAGCTTTTGACACCGATCTAGATGACTCTAAGTCTCGATCTAGATACATATTGAAAGTGGGAGCAATTAGCTAGAGTAGCTTCATGCAGAGTATTGTAGACATAGAAATTTGCAAAATACATATGAATATGAATGTTGCAGACCCGTAGACTAAACTTCTCTCACAAGCAAAACATGATCACTCTTTGGGTGTCAATCACATAGCGATGGGAACTAGATTATTGACTCTAGTAAACCCATTGGGTATTAGTCACATGATGATGTGAAGTAATCACATAAATATGTGGACTATTGGTGTGAAATCACATGACAATGTGGACTAGATTATTGACTTGTAGCGATCCGACCTCAAACGGTCAAATTTCTGTGCATAAGTGTCATCCCTGGATCGGTAATGCTGACACACACAGTACTTGAAGGATTTATAACAGAGTTTCAATCACACACTTAATACATCGATAGTCTCAAAAGAGAACTTATTACAATAATATGGCTTAAGGCCATTTAAATAAGATAACAGCGGAAGGCTTCAAAGATAAAGCGAGTCCATCAACTCCAACAGCATAGCTGAGTGCACGACAACGACCTAGCGCACCTTACTCTTCATCTGGAAAGTTTGCAACATAATACGTTGCAGCCCAAAAACGGGTCAGCACATGGAATATGCTGGAAAAATAACACTGTAGAGCAATGAACATGGAACAGCTATATCTACATGCATATATGGCTGGTGGAGGCTCTACGGTTATCATGTTTTTGCGAAAAGCCAATTTTTTCCTACAGCAAAGGAATATATTTTGTTTAACTATCATGGTAGTTGATAAACATTGAGAATGATAACCCCATCTCAATCCCAATTAAAGTAATCATTAACCAAACAAGTTAATTAACTAAAATGATGATATCAACAAAATAATTCAAGCACCAGATACTCAAGATGTCCATAACCGGGGACACGGCTAATCATGATTAGTTTACACACTCTGTAGAGGTTTGCGCACTTTTCCCCACAAGACTCCATCTCCTCTGTTGATTTCTCGCACTACATGATGTTTGAGAAACGGATGACCGAGACTCAGTCTTTCAGAAGCATGAGCCCTTTCGACGGGTAAACCGTACCACCTACATCCGCTAGTTTACCACTGAAAGAGGTCACACAACATACTCAACTACGCTAGAGCCCATAATGGCTTATGGCTGCACACGGAAGTTTCCAGCATGAATAACAATATGATCCCTTTGAGCCTGGGTGGCGGACCATAGGATGATCACACGGATTCCTCGGGATCTCCTTGGACAGCACTGGATTGCCCCAGGTGCCCACAAACAATCTACCCAGATGTGTGTTAAAGTAGCCACCTTAAATAAACCCTTAGTTCATAATAATACTCACAACTGTCATGAATCACTCAACCCAAACCACATCTATGAGCATAGCATAGCAGTACAAGCACAACGTAGAAGTAACTCCCAGGGTTTGAATGAAAAAGGGCGATAGGTACTACCTCAACTACTACTTCCCAATACCCACATGTTATCAAGTCCTAAGCATGCAATGTTTGAGGGTTTAAACTAAAGCATAAGAACTGGGTAATGAAAGGGTGTGATCAAAGTGTTACTTGCCTTGCTGATGATATGAAAACCCTAGTGACTCGTAGTAGCACGCTTCGCACTTCGGAAATTCTATCGCAAACAAACAATAGCATACATAAGCACTCAAGCAATAGATGCAAGGGTAAAACTCAAGAGAAAAGATCCAAATTGAAAGTACAAGAAAAGAGCTTCGATTTGCAAAAAAGAATCACTCCAATCGGAGCTACGAAACTCAAACTATGATCAAAGGAAGTTCGAATTCAAATCTGCTTGCAACCAAATTTAAATTGTCAAAAGCATGTTCAAGTTGGTTAACTAGAAGGAGGGGTTCGAGACGAAGATTTTGGCATTGGTTTCACTAGACTTGGACGAACGGTTGAAAAACTGCGAAGGTTTGAAGATCAGGGCTAATCCGTGATAAAAATAATCGTGGATAGGTCCCTGGCCGAAAATAAAAGAAAAAGAAAAAGACTCCCGAACGAACATTCGTTATCAGAGACAAATGAACGAACACGTTCGTAAACAGAGGCTCACGGGCGAACGTTTGCTAAATAACGAAACCGAAGAAAAACCGAGAAAACCGATCTAAAAAACCTAGTTAGATCAAGGGTTTACCGAAATAAACTGAAGAAAAATCGGGCAAAACCAGTCAGCGGCGGTGGCGGTGTCGGTGGCGTGGTCAACAGCGAGGCGGCGGGGCTCCGGCGGCGTCGGGCGGCGGCGTGCGGCGGCGCAGCAGCAGGAGCGGCGGGCGACAGCGGTGGTGGGCGGCTGCGGCGGCCCGGGACGAGGTGGAGAGGGGCGGCGGCGGCGGCTACTTATAGGAGGGGGGCGGCCTCAGCTTGCGGGAGGGGGCACGGGCGGCGGTGTCCGGGCGGAACACGGTGGCGTGTGGCAACTCGGCTCGGGAATCTCTCCCGAGTCGGAGAGGGAGGCGGCGGCGCGCTGGGCTTGGCCCGGCTCGGCTCGTGCCGGCCCAGAATTTTTTTTGTAAATAGATTCCGCCAAAAAAATCCTAAATAAATATAAAAAATACCAGAAATAATTTTCTTCGTTTAAATAAAATATTTAGAATGGGGTGAACATTTTTTTGGCTTAAAAATGCAATTTTGAAACATGCATATTTTTCAAATTCAAATAAAATAGCAACAAAATACCAAATAAAATACTTATTTGATTTTAAAATCTTACCTCCAATATTCCCCTCTGATTTGGAGAAGTCATATTATTTCCACTCATTTATTTTAATATTGGAAATATTGTGGAGAGAAAAATTATTAAAATCAAAATGATCTTCTTTTCAAATTTGAGAAAAATTCAAATATGAAAATAAACAAAACCTCCAACTCTCTCCTTGTCCTTGAGTTGCTTAAGATTTCTAGGGTCGCAACCAAAATGCAAATAAAATAAAATCTGATATGCATATGATGTCCTATGTATAACATCCGAATTGAAAATTTGGGATGTTACAAACCTACCCCCCCCCCTTAAGATGAATCTCGCCCTCAAGATTAGGGTTGGCTAGAAAATAGGTGTGGGTGGTCTTTCCGCAGGTCCTTTTCTTGTTCTCAGGTGGCTTCATCCTCGATAAGGTGGCTCCACTGAACTTTGCAAAACTTGATAACCTTACTGCGCGTAACTCGGCTGGCAAATTTGAGAATCTTGACAGGTTTCTCCTCGTAGGTCAGATCACTATCCAAATGAATTGCTTCCAGGGGCACTATATCTCTTAGTGGAATATCGGCCATCTCCGCATGGCGCTTCTTCAATTGGGAAATGTGAAACACATCATGAACTCCTGACAATCCTTCGGGTAATTCCAACTTGTAGGCAACCTCTCCCATACGTTCCAAAACTCGGTACGGTCCTACAAATCTCAGGGCTAACTTTCCCTTAACTCCAATACGTTTAACTCCTCGCAGTGGTGACACATGAAGATATGCTCGATCTCCAATCTCATAGACTATCTCCTTGCGTTTAGTATCTGCATAACTCTTCTGTCTGGACTCAGCTACCCTCGGTCTATCTCGAATCAACTTAACCTTCTCTTCAGACTCTTTGATTAAATTTAGTCCAAATAACTGACGATCTCCAACTTCATCCCATATTAACGGTGTCCTGCATCTCCTTCCATACAAAGCTTCGAAAGCAGCCATCTTCAAACTAGCCTGATAACTGTTGTTGTATGAGAACTCTGCGTAAGGCAGATTATCATCCCAACTAGATCCATAATCTAATGCACAGGCTCTCAACATGTCCTCCAGCATTTGATTGACTCTCTCTGTCTGTCCATCTGTCTGCGGATGAAAGGCTGAACTGAACTATAGCCTGGTACCCAAAGTCTGGTGCAGCTGATTCCAAAACTTCGAGGTAAATTGTGTTTCCTCTATCTGATACGATGGTCCTCGGAACTCCATGCAGACACATGATCCTGGTCATATATATCTTGGCCAACTTCGTGCTTGTATAGGTGGTTTTCACTAGGATAAAGTGAGCTACCTTTGTCAAACGATCAACTACTACCCAGATTGAATCTTATCCCAATCGGGTCTTGGGTAATCCGGTGATGAAATCCATGCCAAGCTTGTCCCACTTCCATTCGGGTATCGGCATAGGCTGCAGTAATCCTGCTGGTTTCTGATGTTCTGCCTTCACTCTCTGACATACATCACATACTTCTACATACTCTACAATATCCTTCTTCATTCCTGTCCACCAAAAACGTTCCTTCAAATCCAAATACATCTTGGTGTTTCTGGGGTGAATCAAGTATGATGAATCATGAGCTTCCTGAAGTATAAACTTCCTGATCTCCGCATTATTGGGCACATATATACGATCCTCAAACCATAAGGTCTCGTGCCCATCCTCATGGAAACCTTTGGCTTTTCCTATGCTCATTTTCTCCTTTATCTCAGCGATTTCCTTATCATCCTTCTGACCGTCTCGAATCTTTCCCAATAATGTTGACTTAACCTTCATTGTTGCAACAAAACCTCTAGGAACTACCTCCAAATGAAGCTCCCTGAGATCTTCGACTAATTCCTGTGGTAATCCTCCGCTCACAAGGGTATTGGCATAACTCTTCCGGCTCAAAGCGTCTGCTACGACATTGGCCTTTCCTGGGTGATAATGCAATTTCATATCATAATCCTTTATAAGCTCCAACCATCTCCTTTGCCTGAGATTTACCTCCTTCTACGTGAAAATGTACTTCAAACTCTTGTGATCCGTGTACACATCACAACGGTTTCCAAGAAGAAAATGTCTCCAGGTCTTAAGCGCATGCACTACGGCTGCTAACTCCAAATCATGAGTGGCATAATTCAATTCATGCGGTCGAAGTTGTCGTGAGGCATATGAAACAACTCTTCCGTCCTGCATAAGTACTCCTCCAAGTCCTAGGCGAGAAGCGTTGCAATACACTCAGAAATCCTTGCGTATATCTGGAAGAATCAGCACTGGGGCTGTAACCAAACTTTTATTCAACTCCTGAAAAATAGCTTCACGTTCCTCGGCCCATTTGAACTTGGTGTCCTTCTTCAACAACTCTGTCATAGGCTTCGCAATCTTCAAAAATTCTCAATGAATCTCCAGTAATATCCCACGAGTCCTAGAAAACTGTGGATCTCCCCAACTGAGGTGGGTGCCAACCACTCAGTTACATACTGAACCTTGGTGGGGTCTACTGCTATACATTCTCCTGATATAACATGTCCAAGAAATCCAACTTCCTTCAACCAAAACTCACAGTTGCTAAACTTGGCATACAACTTATGTTCCCCGAGCTTCTCGAGAACTAAGCGCAAGTGTTCCTTGTGTTCCTCTTCATTCTTCGAGTATACCAAAATATCATCAATGAACACCATGACAAACTTATCCAAAAACTCCATGAACACTTTATTCATCATACTCATGAACTAGGCAGGGGCGTTGGTCAATCCAAATGACATGACTGTGTACTCATAAAGCCCATACCTTGTGGTGAAAGTTGTCTTAGGTATATCCTTTTCTCGGATCTTCAACTAGTGGTATCTTGATCGCAGATCAATATTGGAAAATAATTTAGCTCCTTGCAGCCGGTCAAACAAATCGTTGATCATCGGTAGTGGGTACTTGTTCTTGATCGTCACTTCATTCAATGCTCGATAATCAACAATCATTCTCAAATATCCATCCTTCTTCTCAACCAAGAGCACTGGGGCTCCCCACGGGGATGAACTTCGTCGAATGTACCCTTTCTCCAATAACTCCTTAATCTGGTTCTTAATTTCCTCCAGATCATTTGCGGGCATCTGGTATGGTCTCTTTGATATCGGTATGGTGCCTGGCAACAGCTCTATCAAAAATTCTATATCCGGATCTGGCGGCATGCCAGTTAGTTCCTCTAGAAATACATCCGGGTAATCCTTCACTACAGGTACTTCTTCTGAACAACTCCTAAGAGGGAATTTACACTACTAGGGAAAAGGCTAGCAGCAACACGGGTTCTAAGTATATCAGTAGCGCGGGGACCAGCGCTACTAATAAGGCGCTACAGCTAACCGGTAGCAGTAGCGCATGCACACCCGCACTACTGCTATACCAGTTTAGCAGCAGCGCGCTTCGTGGAAGCTCGCTACTGCTAATAGCTCTAGCGCGCTTTGCCTGGACGCGCTACTGCTACTGTGGCGCTGCTGCTAACTTTTCTCCACTCGCTACTGCTAATTTTAGTAGTTTTTTCCTGCATATTTGTTTTGTATTTGAATAGGCTTTATACAATAATCTTTAGCATATGATACACATACAAATGTAATCATAGCATATACATACAAATAGTCTCATCAAATCATGTCATCATCATAATCATCATCCAACACAAAGTGGTCTCTCGTCATCATCTCAAAAATAGTGATACAAATCTCGATTACTTGAAACTACATCGTCATCCATCTAAACAATGATATACGAGAGAAGAGCTATCACTTTGCGTGAACCTAAACTAACTACTGGCTGTCGCTCGGAAACCGAAAACCGGTACACCTGGGCCTGACATTCCGGCCACTCGTCGTATACTCCTGGTGTAGCACTTCTTCGACATCGATGATCTATACGCCTGCATCGTCACATGAGTCGATGATATGCAACATATATAGTTGAGCAATAGAAAGAGACAAACTTGGCAAAATAGAAGCAACCTATTATAAGCATAAATAACAAAGTTCATCGTACCCAAAATGCCCTAACTAGAGTGATCTTCGCTAGTCGAGGAGGACGGTTTAATTACATCACAAATAAAGTTTCATCGTGCATAATTCAAAGTTTCTTCATACAGATAGTATGGACTAAATGGACACATTTTCATATATCGACAATCACTCCATGCCGTACCATCCATCCAAGCCAGGGAGATAGTCCCCGAGCTTAGTGAAAGGCTTCAGGTCAAGACGCTGAGCGGCTATGCATGTTCGGACGTCTTCCCGCGACATTTGTCCTTCTTCGTAGAACATCCCTGTTTTTCGACGACCTCATTCATGATGATTTGGGCAAGTTCCCGCTGGATGTGATAGAACTCAGCTCGAAGTCGATGATCCTCGATATCTCCTAAGTTCTTTGCCCATTGATGGGCATCACCGGATGTAGGTGACATGCGAAGGTTCTGGTGATCCCGTCTGTACTCCAGCATCTGGTGTAGGACATAGAATCTGTCATTAAGAGAATCACTCAGTTGCTGGATGCAGCACAAGTCGGTCTTATGACCGAAGGCGGGCTGTCGTCTTTTTTCTTCTTGTCCTTGACCTCTCCACCCCGTGCACCATAGTAAAACATAGCACTATCGAGAACAGACTTGATGTGGGTGTAATCCTTTTTGTTAATGTTCTTTCACGAGTCCAAGTAAAGAGCATGGGAGTATCGGGGGTAGAGGATGATGAGGACGGCGCGCCCGCCAGTGCGCAAAATAAGTGAACCTCAAATTAATTAGCCTCCACCGTGCAAATGAATGATTGAAATCAAAGGAAGGATATCTGCGCGGATGACTTACATGGGATGATAAGGCACGAGAATTGCCTCCTTGTCCTTATTGGCGAGCATGAAATTCACGATGTATTCCCTCGCGTATTCACAGTGCTTTGCGCAGACTCCCAAGAAGGTCTTGTGCATGAAGTACGGGTCGTGACACAGATATAAGGTATCTGCTCAACCCCGATGAGGTAGTTCATGTGCAAAGCATAAAGGAGGACAAACGCAAAATCCAGCTTCTTCAAGTGAAACATGTCGAAGATGTGATCGAATCGAAGGAAGAACTTCTCCGTGGGGAATGTGTCGATGTACGACAATCCCCGCGGCACGTTAACCACATAGAGTGGGTATCCTGGATTTTTTGAGGCGATGAGGCCTTTCTCTATCCGCATCACATCATCATGAAGTCTCCTTAAATCGCTGAATCTGGCCCGTAGCGCTGCTTCAGGTAGGATTGGTTGACCAGGGATATGCCATTTTGCCGCACCGGTGATATCTATACGGTCTTGAACTCGAGGCTGCTGAGGCGGCTGGATCACAGAAGCAGCTTTTTTGTCTTTCCTCGGTCTCTTCCTAGACTTCTTTACTACTGGAAGGTTGTCCATAATACGTTCAGACTCCGGAGGCGGCAATTCAGGCACCGACTCATGAGGCTCAAACCCTAACTAGGCGCCAGTATTGACATACTGTTGAGTGTCATCGTCATCCTCATCCTCATCTATGGCGACGTCACCAACGACTAATGGAGTAAGCGAGGTGTTGATGTTCATACCTAATTGTGTGCTCGTGGGTGTGCTCCCGACCGCCTCCAGACGAAGCAGACTCTTTGGCCACAACAGGACCCACCCATTGCAACAATCACCAAGCCGCCGCAGGGTCTCATCGTCATCCCCCACTAGTATCGGAGGAGCCAAATTCTCATGGCCCGGTTTGACACTGGCCACGAAAACCTTGAAGACTTCCGGGGGATCGGCCGGCTGTGGAACAATGGTTCCTTCAGCTCCATTATCGTCACCTTCCCCATGTCCACCTTCTGGTCGCCGATGGTGTACAATATGGTGCACAGGGTTCCGTCGGCCTGCAAAGAAAATTCTGCGACGTGAGACATCCAAAAGGCAACGAAAATGGGATAGGTGTGACAGATACCAAGAGGGCATCGAGCTCAGCCAAAGACGGAGCACCGTCGAGCACGTCCGGTGCCGGAGCCAGTGCCGGAGCAGGTGCAGGAGCCGGTGCGGGAGCAGGTGCAGGAGCCGGTGCGGGAGCAGGTGTAGGAGCCAATGCCGGAGCAGGTGCGGGAGCAGGTTCAGGAGCTGGTGCAGGTGCTGGTGCAACGCTAGTCGAGCTGCTCCTGAGGAAGTCAGCAAGGGGAAAGTCCGCTCCATTTTTTCTGGATTTTGCCTGCTCCAATTGAAAACAGCCGGAACCAAGGTAGTACACATATCTACAAGCACCTGTTTTGCGGAAGCTACCGCTGTTGCGACTATCTCAGATGATTTCTTTTCAGCCGCAATCTCAACCTTCTTGTCGATGTTTTCTTCAGTTAACCCCCGTCTTTCCTTACTCTCCTCAGTGGTCTCATGGTAGTACTTCTTCCACGTGGCGCCGTCTCTGACACCGTGCACGCGTCCATACGACGGTCAAGTCTCCACAGGGAGTCCTTTCAATATGTTCAACGCCCAGTTGAATGGAGTGTCCCACTTGGGCCTCGCCAATGCCTCAGACGGTGAGTCGCTTTCGGCCGCAATCCTGTGCTGCTCTCTCTGCAAAAGGCACAAGGATCATTTACAAATATGACTAGCGTGCAGTCGAATTGATCAAAAACTAAAATTACCAGCAGTCTCATGAACTCCATCGTGACCACGTTCTTCTTGAAAACCTTCTTCACTGGGTCCCAACGGTGCCGGGCCCTGAGGACGTCACGCTCCTATAGGACGGTGAACTCCGCCAAGGGGTATGGGATGCCCAGACTCGCGGCTTCCGTGTCCTCCTTGGCCCATATGGACCTCTTCCCACCGTAACCATGGCTTCCGAGGTGGTGGCACCCAATGTTCTTCTATTGAAGCCCCTTCATGTACTCTAACTTTTTTGGCATCTTCGGCCTCGCAAGCCGCCTTGAATATTTCAAAGTGCTCTGCCATGATTGCCCGGTTATCCTTTACATTCTTGGAGTAGGGTTCCTTTTCGTTGAAGATCCGATATTTCACCCTTGCTTTCCAGGCGGCGAACGTGTCGCTAAACTTGCTCATGGTGTGTTTGTTTATCTTCTTCATTGCCGGGTCCTTATCTGGATCTTTATAATCCTTTTCATTCCGGCCCGGGAACAGGAATATCTGGTGCAACTTCTTTAGGAGGGCGGGCCTCATATTATCTAACTTGTTTAGTTTCTCATCGTTGATGGTGGCGGTTGTCCATATGATGTAGCCAATTTGATTGTCGTATCACGCGCGCGCTTCCTCGGGCGCGTTTGGCTCAAAATTGTTGTCGTCCACCTCCATGACGACCACTCTAGTAGTCTTGAGCTTGTTAGGAAGCCGTCGCCTCTTTGCTTTCGGTTCTATACCGGCTCCGCTCCCTGAGGCAGCGCTGATCTCCGTCTCAGTGCCAATCTCGATGCCGGTCTCAGTCTCAGTGCCGGTCTGCGTGTCGGTCTCAGTCCCCGATGCGATCGGTGGGCCCGGCAACAACATCGGTTGATCATCGGCAAGGCTCAAAAATTCGTCTGCCGCCAGGTAGACGTCATCGCAATAACCAGAACCATGTCCTTCATTGTTGCTAGCCATGTTTCCTACGACTAAATCTAGTAAATTAATTCTAGACCTAATAAAATAAATAATGACATAAAAAGGCCTATGTTTTGCAGGAACATTGACTCCTTCCTGGTGTGGCAAATCCCGGGCACTCAATATGTCCTAGTTTGTAGCACAAGTCATGCCAAAATTCACGGAAAATTTCGGCATGACCTCTGCTAAAAAGTGGACAAATCGAGAACCTGAAATTTGCCGGAAAGGAAATGAATCAACATTCTGGCAAAACATAGGCCACTCAGCTTCATTCCCTAGAAACAACAAAAGGCCACTTGGGCACAATCGAACCACTTCAATGTCGATTATGATCAATGAGCAAACACAATTGAGGATTTTTCATGTATCATGACCACTTCAAATTTGCATCTCCTAGTGTTTGACACTTCAAGAAAATCTACACAAATCTCATGCTCTCTGAAACTCAATTCAAAAACCAAATATAGATTGATGAACCCTAGAACTCAAATTATGTCCTAAATTTTTGTCCTAATAAAAATTCACTAAAAATTAAGAACCTACTAGACTTGCAACACTAATAGAAATTTATATTTTTATATTGATTTTTTTCTCTAAACTAAATCCTACCACCCTAGTTAACATCTAGTTAAACCTTACTTTCCTAACATTTGTAATTAAACAATACAACCCTAACCCTACTGCCCTAGTTAAGCATATACAATTTTTTTCTACAGCAAGGGAGGCAGATGTGGCGAGGGAGGCAGGGGCATCTCTGTCAAATTAACCTGAATATATTCTTTTCCTAACTAAATTAACCTAAATAATTTAGATAGAGAGAGAGGAGGGGTGGGGGCTTACAGAGGATGGCTCCGGTGGTGGCGCGGGAGGCAGTGGTGGCGAGGGAGGCAAGGGCGTCTCCGGTGACGGCGAGGGAGGCAGTTGTGGCGAGGGAGGATCCGGTGGCGTCGACTGCGGCTCCGGTGGCGTCGACTGCGGCTCCAGTGGCATTGATGAGGCCGCGCGACTCCGGTGGCATTGGGGGCGGCTCCGCTGGCGTCGACGGCGTGCGGCTCTGGTGGCTCCCGGGGCGTCGACGTCGGCAGGAGACGACGGTGAAGTGGGGCGACGGCGAATCGAGCAGACGGCGACGGGGTGGGTCGAGGGATTTGGGGGAGAAGTGGTGGCCGGGGGGAAACGGTTTTTTGGTTAAGTCAAACTTAGCGGTAGCGCTTTTCGCGAAATGCGCTATAGCTAAGTTAGCTATAGCGATTTTCACGAAACGTGCTACTGCTATAGCTATGTAATTTCCTCCATATTTCTTATTTCCTTTTCTGTTTCTATAGTGGGGGTCTAGGAAACGCGCTGCAGCTACATTAGCTATAGCGCCTCCTACGAACAGACGCTACTGCTACGCCTTTCTCCTTTTTCGCTTTTTCATTTATTTTCCTCTACATTTTTTTTTCCTTTCTCCTCTTTCTATTTCTTTCTTTTTCATTTACTTTTCCATTTGTTTTTCATTTTATTTTATTTCCATTAGCAGTAGCGCTCTCCGCGCGAAACACGCTGCTACTTATGTCCTAGCGGTAGCGTGCTTCTCCAAAGACCGCTACTGCTATGTGTAGCCTGCCGTTTTAGCAATGGGAATATTAGTGGTAGCGCGCTTCTCCAAAGACCGATACTGCTACTGTTGTATCTGTAGCGCGGTTTCCGCACGCGCGCTACTGCTATTTAGCACTAGCGCCCATTTTTTTGACACACACTACTGCTAAATTTCTATGTATAAGGTTTTCCCTAGTAGTGTTACTTGGGTCCTTCTTGGCGCATGCCTAGATACATACTTGATCCTTTTTCCTTCCGGGGTGGTGAGTAAAATGGACTTACTAGCACAATCAATGTTTCCTCCATACTTTGATAACCAATCCATACCTAATATTATATCCAATCCTTGAGACTCCAAAATTATTAGGTCTGAGGGGAAAACAGAGCTACCAATGGTTAAGGGTAACCGATCACACCATCGGCTGGCCGTATACTCCGCTCCTGGCAAGCTTACTAACATAGGTGACCTAAGGGCTAAGGTTGGTAACTTAAACTTGTCCAAAAATCCCCTTGATATGTATGAATGCGATGCACTAGTATCGAAAAGAACGAGTGTTGTAAATGACTTAATCAAAAACTTATCGATCACTGCGTCAAGCTGTTCTTCAACCTCCTCCACGTTGATGTGGTTCACCTGACCTCTGGTGAAGGGATTGGGCTTCTTCCCAGAGTTTCCATTTCCATTGCCATTCTTCAACTCAGAACAGTCGTTGGCGTAGTGTCCAGTCTTCCCGCACTCGTAACAGGTAACATGGCTCAGGTCCTTCTTGGCGGGGGTTGCTAGGTTGGGGCGGTTCTGGCTACTGCTTGCTCCATTCCCGTTTCCATTCTTAGGCCCACTGTGGTTATGGGAACTTCCTACATTGTGAGTATGGCCTCCATGGTTATGTGTGTAACCTCTGGGGTTAGGGGCAAAGCGAGGTTTCTGCTGAGCTCCAGAATTGTACTTCCCCTGTCCATACTTCCGTTTGCGGCTCACTATATGTTGCTGGGTGCTTTCAATCATAAGGGCCCGGTCTACCAACTCCTGATAGTTAGTGAATGTTGCCACCATTAACTGCATACTCATCTCATCATTCAGCCCTTCCATAAACTTTTCCTGCTTCGTGGCATCTGTGGCCACATCATCTGGAGCATAGCGGGCTAACTTGCTAAACTCATCCATGTACTTCCCCATAGTATGATTTCCCTGGCGTAAGTCACGGAACTCACGCTTCTTCATATTCATAGCTCCAGTTGAGACATGGGTTGTGTGGAAAGCTTGCTGAAACTGATCCCATGTGACATTGGCTATGGGAAAAGTGGCTGTGTAATTCTCCCACCATCAGGCTACTGATCCATCCAATTGATGTGCGACAAAGCGCACCTTCTCCGCATCTGTGCAACCTACGGTGGTCAACTCCCTTTCAATCCTGCGTAGCCAGTCATCAGCAACAATCGGCTCGGTGCTACTAGAAAACACCAGTGGATCCAACCTTAGAAAATGGGCTAAGTTGTCAACTGGAGGTGGTGGCGGTGGGTTGTTGTTGTTGTTGTTGTTGTTGTTGTTGCCTTGGTTTTGGACTAGTAGTTGCATCTAGGCGTTCTGCTATTGGATCAACTGGGTGAGCTCCGGTGGGAAGACAAATCTGGGGTCACGTCTCGGAGGCATCTGATGGGTTTAGAGGGGAGATATTAGAATAGAATGAGGTCTAAGGGGAGAACACTACCCATATGCACATGAGACAAACACATTCATATCACACCACTCAATTCAAACAAGGGCATACAAATGATCTAGCTACCGTTACAAAGATACTCAGACTACTACTATTTACACTACGGAATTACTACTGATAATATGGTGGTCGACTAGAAGTTTTGATCGGTGGAAGTCTCCATGATATCTGCTCCAGCTTCATCTTTGTAATCATCATCACTACTGTCGGGGTCGGAGTCGGTATCATCGATGATGATGTAGTCTTCAGGATGGTCGTCATCACCTCCTGGTGCGGGGTCTCCCATGAATACTCCTAGCTTCCTCGTCAGGTCGTCATTCTATTCTACTAGTATTGCGATTGCCTCATCGTATCCGTGGCGTGTAGACTTGAGTTCCTCTTCAAGCTCCATGTTCCTGGTCATCACCTTCTTCAGATCTATCATGCTTGCGCACATTTGGTTCTCCTGGCGATGAATTTGTTGGTTTAACTCCTGGATGAAGGCTGCAATGGCCCTGTCCCTCTTGGTGTTGATCATCTCCCATTGCTCATCTCGGCGCCAACATACCTGGTAGATGGTGTTCTTAAGAGCCTTGTGATAAACTTCGCCGATGCGTCCCATGGCGATGTGGGCTGCCATGCTCTTTCCTAGACTCCAGGTTGGTGCATCAAAGGAAAACTCTATGGGCTCAGTAACTGGCATGAATGTCCTTCCTGGAACATGAACTCGAATCATCCAATCGCTCCTCTTCTGGTAAGGTGGTGGTGTAGGTCCCGGTGAAGCTTGGTATTCCGATGTTCAGGTACCTAGTGACTATCGATGTCAAAACTGGCGGATCTCGGGTAGGGGGTCCCAAATAGTGCGTCAAGGATCAATGGTAACAAGAGACGAGGGACACGATGTTTACCCAGGTTCGGGGCCTCTCTATGGAGGTAATACCCTAATTCCTGCTTGATTGATCTTGATGAATATGAGTATTACAAAAGTTGATCTACCACGAGATCGTAATGGCTAAACCCTAGAAGCCGAGCCTATGTGGGTATGGTAATGAGTATATGTGGTGTCCTTTCTGGACTATCCCCTTCAGTTTATATAGACACCGAGGGGATCTAGGGTTTACATGGAGTCGGTTACATAAGAAGGAATCTTCAATCGCCAAGCTTGCCTTCCACGCCAAGTAGAGTCCAATCCGGACACGGTGCAGTCTTCGGCCTTCATGTCTTTACAGCCCATCAGTCCGGCCCATGGATAACAGGTTGGACGCCCGAGGACCCCTTAGTCCAGGACTCCCTCAGTAGCCCACGAACCAGTCTTCAATAACGAGGTGCTCAGCACACATATTGTCTTCGGCATTGCAAGGCGGCTTCTCCCTTCGATGATCTCCAAGTAATGTATTCGGCCATTGATCCAATGTCGCCTCCTCGGCTTCTGCGCGTTGAATAATCTTTGTCCTCCATGTGTCGAGTGAATGTGGAAAGTCAGGGCATTTTTGCGAATAACACCCCATCCATGCGAGGAAGAGCGCCTATTTAAAGAGATTGGATCCCAGATCCATTCAGCGCTACGCAGAAGAAATTCCCAGAGACTGCTCAGGAGAAACTATTCCAGTATGACTAGTGTTCCCAGCTCCTCCGCTCATCCCGGCCCAGAGAAAGGCGAGTGGGAGAGGTGTTCCGTGTCTTATAGCCGATTGATGAAGTTGCAAATGCAGGGATTCCTTCCCCGTGCGGATCTAGTCCTTGTTCGAATGGGGCTAGCTTCCTTCAATGAGGGGACTCGGGCAGAGGACTTCCCCAATCCGTCCGGGGGGGCGAGTGTGCTTTGTCCCCTACCTTCTAAGAGGCATTGGATTTCCAATCCATCCGTTCCTCCGAGGGCTTCTGGAATATTACGGCCTCCAGCTGCACAACTTCACTCCGGCCTCTATTCTGCACATTGCGGGTTACGTCGCTTTATGCGAACTTTTCCTCGGCTGTCAAGGCTCACTTCGAGTTATGGAGGAAGATGTTTTGTCTCGTCCCATGCAATCATGAAGGGTCAATATTTGAAGTGGGCGGAGCCGAAGTATGGCGCGTCGCCAATACCGGATATCCATCCGGCACACCAAGGAAGGCACCTGATGAATGGCCCTCCGAATGGTTTTATATAGAGGATGTTGTGCTTCCTGACCCGATTCGAAAGGGTCTTCCTGAATTTGCACGTGTCCCGCTAAAGAAACGCCACAGTTGGCGTCCCCGGATTCTTGAAGAGGAAGACGGCGCTGAGGTTCGTCAGCTGATGAGCAGGATAAAAGAGCTCACCCAGTCCGGACTCACAGTAATCGAGGTTATGGCAATTTCCATACCACGAGGGGTTCAACCGCTCCAATACAGAGGGATTCCCATGTGGCAATACAATGGGGAGGACGATGCCTCTCGCTGCGGCCGGAAAGGTCCGGATACTCCTGCTGCTTTGGCTAAGATATTAGCCGAACTGTTCAAAGGGGAGGAAAAGGAATTTCTCCGCATCAAATGTAGAGACGGGTACTCTATGTATAACCCTCCCAGCTGGGTAAGGCCCGACCCCTTTGTATTTACTTCTTCCATCTCCGAATTGCCTTTGATAAACTTCTAGCCTGCTTGCTTATGACAGCACTGGCGAAAGGTCACCGAGGGATTTTATAGTCCTGCCCCACAGCCGGAGGACCACAACCGGGAGCTCGATCCCGGGTTCGAAGAGGATCCGGATATATTTGTGGTGCTTGCGGAGGGGGTGTTTTACTAGACGAGCTACGGTGGCACAGAAGTGGCCATCATCGCTGACTACCCCGGTCTTCTTCCAGCTTCACACGTAAGTGATCCGAACACACCTTATTCAAAAGAGATCTCTCCTTCCTTCTTACCCACCGCACTGTCTTGTGCTCAAAAGGGGAAGGGTTCAGCGCGCCGTACTACTCCGAGGGTACCTCCGAAGAGAGCGTCCCCCACTCCGGGCAAGCCTTCCAAGGGGAAAGCAAATGAAGATACGGTCGTGCCCTCATCGAAGAGGTATGAATTCGCCAACCTGCACCTGAGCAGTCACGTCCAACTGTGACCTTCCTGCTATTCATGTGTCAGGAGAAAGACGTGTCGAACCGTATCCGGAGACTCGAGTGGCCGTACTTCCCGCAGCCAGGATTCAAATCCTACCATGAAGATGGGGGCTGATGCGGAGGCGAAGCCGGACTGTCCTCCGGCCGAGGGCTCAGATGATGTATCCGTCACCAACTCGAAAGTGGAGAGTGCGATGAATCATTAGCACTGCCGGGCCATTTTACAAGACCTTGGCTTTTCAGAAGAGTCGTTTAACGCCTTCAACTTAGCCGATGCGTACATCCGAGCTGCTCGAGATGGGATTAGCACGGCCACAAAGCAACATTTGAAAGATGTGTAGGTAAATTTATTTTGTCTGACTATGATAACCATATGCCAGTACCCCCGAGACTTAAAGGAGTTGAAACAACTGATTTAAGGATCAATGTATGACCAGGTGCTTATGGAGAAGAACACCCGGCTAGCTCAGGAGCTGGAAAAGTGTCAGCGCCGGCTGCTTGCTGCCAATGCCGAACTGGAGAAATACAAGGCATCTCCCGGTAATGTTTCCTTCTATCAAAAATTCGTAATGATACACCAATAGTGTGAATCTGGCTGCTAATCTTTGTGTTCGTCCGTTAGACCAAGTGCAATAGCAGTTGGACGCTGCTCGAAGCAAAGAACGCGGAGCCAAAAAGCTACTAGCCGTGGGCGAGTGTGTATTGACAAAAGTCGTTCACGAGAAAAAGAAACTCCAGGACTCGAACTCCAAACTGGGCGAAGAACTGAAGGATGTGCGAGCTCAGCTAGCTGACTCTGTGAAGGAGAACAAGAAGCTGCGAGGCGGCATATTCAGTATGTTGCCACTTTTGTTTTATAACAGTTTTGGAGGTAACGGTAGCTCACATAGCTGTAATTGCAGGTGTTTTGACGAACCGCCCCGAAGAGGAGGTGTCCGGATCATTGAGTGATCTTCTGCAAGGGCTGTCGCAGTTGCACGAGCAAGCTCGGCAGGTGATGTGGAGTGTAGCCAAGGCTTTATGGCCATCCGACCCCCCTCCAGGAAGCATGGAGCAGCTGGTAGAGCTGTTCAAGGAAGCGCGACGGCGTATCTGGCTATGGAAGATATCGGCATGCCGAGAGGGTGCGCGAGAGGCCTGGGCCATGGTGAATACGCGATATACCAAGATGGATCCTAATCACATGGCTCGTGTCAGACCGATAGGGTCGAATGGGGAAGAAATTCCCGTTAGTTTAGTATATGACCAAGTAGAGGTGGCAGCCAAATATTCCCAACAGGATTGTAAGTTAGACTACCTGTTGGAAGGTGTAGAGGAGGAGGTTTTCGAGTCCAAGTGACTGTATACTTTCCTCATCTAGCCGAATTGTATATCATTTGTCATGGCAGACCTTTTCGCCTCAACCTCCGGTCCCGAAGGTGCGGAGTGTTTCCGAATACCATCGCAGCCGAATAGGCCGGGGTATGCCTGGAAAACTAGGCGTAGGGCTCATATTTCCTTGAACATACAAGTTGTATCCGGCTAGCTATGTTATATTACATTGATATCGTAAGAAACATCTTCCAGAGAGAATAGTTCCGTTAAGGGTTCCTTTCCCTGGGTGTGCATGCATTTAATGTGCATGTCCGAATTGTGATGTGAGAACCATGGTTTGTATAACTTCTAGGGGTGCACAATGGAGTGAGTTTGAACAACATCTTTAATTCACCGACCGAATATTCCCTTAAGAACGCTAGCTTTCGGCTTCACCCAGTCTGAGGTACACATCCGGATGACCCGGCGGTAACAATTGCAGAGGTGCTCCCTTTATGCCCTAGCCGAACTAACAGGAATGTAGGGTATAAGCACAGGAGCCAGGCAACCCAGCTTGGCCAAAACTTAAGTCATATCGATGCATATAATGGCAAAGAAAAGGTACATATGGAAAAACTCATATGTGAGGAGCTTGATGCTCAAGGAATGACAAGAACTTTTGTCTGAGAAGCCCCCAGGTACAAGTGGCGTACATGTTTAAAGATGTATGCGCCAATGGTGTGCGGTCTAGCCGCACTTAAAGCTTTAAAGCGAGAAAAAAGAAAGTAATCGGAAAAGAGAGAAAAAATAATGGAAACTTCAGGGGAGGAGGAGACTAACAATGGGTTTAGCACTAGGCATGGAATCTCTGGAGTCTGGCCGCGTTCCAGGGGTTCGGCTTAAGGAGATTGTCTGATGCATCGCAAAGACGGTACGCCCCTCTGGTGAGAACTTCGTCAATTATGAAGGGAGCCTCCCATTTGGGCTTGAGTTTGTCCTTTTTCTTCTCCGGGAGGCGTAGAACAAGTTCGCCGACGTTGTAAGTCTTGGCCCGTACTTCTCTGCTTTGATATCTTTGAGCCTGCTATTGGTAAACTGCTGAACGGGCTTTTGCGACATCGCGTTCCTCCTCCAGGGCATCTAGGCTATCCTACTGATCGAGCTCAGCTTCTCTCTGTTTGTACATACACACTCTAGGTGAGTCGTGAATAATATCACAGGGAAATACGGCCTCTGCACCATACACCATGAAGAAAGGTGTGTACCCGGTAGTACGGTTGGGCGTGGTCCGCAGCCCCCAGAGTACGGTGTCGAGCTCCTCAACCCAGTGCTTGTCTGATTCTTTCAAAGACCGCACTAGTCTGGGCTTGATGCCGCTCATAATAAGACCGTTGGCGCATTCGACTTGACCGTTGGTTTGTGGGTGGTAGACGGAGGCGTAATCTAGTTTAATACCCAGATTAGTACACCAGGTGACGGTCTCCTAGACTAGGGGGTACTCACCATGTCGTCTGCCGATCTGTTAGATTGGGCCGAGGACCCCCATGGCCGTATACTCATGGGCCAGTTCAGACAGCTGCTGCATACAAGGAAGATTCCACAAGACTTGGTGATCAAGACAAGGACTCCTCCCCCACCAGCGTATTCGGCTAGGACTCTTGTTATCCTAGGCCCCTGGTGCATTATATAAACCAGGGCCAGGCTAGTCGATAGATCATATATACAACAATCATACCATAGGCTAGCTTCTAGGGTTTTAGCCTCTACGATCTCGTGGTAGATCAACTCTTGTAATACTCATACCATCAATATCAATCAAGCAGGATGTAGGGTATTACCTCCATTAAGAGGGCCCGAACTTGGGTAAATATCGTGTCCCCTGCCTCCTGTTACCATCGATCCTAGACGCATAGTTCGGGACCCCCTACCCGAGATCCGCCGGTTTTGACACCGACATTGGTGCTTTCATTGAGAGTTCCACTGTGTGATCGGCAAAAGGATCAATGGCTCGCCCGCAGGTCAACTGCGACGCCGGCATCTTCGTCGCCAGCTCGACTGGTCACCTTGGCTCGACCGAGGACCGTGCTCCATCTCCGATCGTCATGTTCGGACGGGGGCCTTCTTCAACATCAACTCCGATCTCTATCATGATCATAGAGGAGTCATCCATGGAGCTCGAGGGCTCAATGTCAACATTGCCCTCGGACGGCCGTGCTGTTTTTATGGACAGCGAACTTGTATTCGCTATCACCACCTCCTCGAGCGTCGGTTTGACGATTGCTTCGGTGGAATAGTGCGGGATTACGTCTACAATAGCCATGCAAAATTTCATCGAGTTCCGATGGAGGAATCTCCGACAATCTACGATATACCAGAGCCCTGTCAAATCTGGACGGGAATCTGAACGAGTTTAGGGCGTGGCCTCCAGAGCCCAGCTCGGAGGTCCTTTGGAAGATCCAACCGTTAATATACTACGGAATTCCTATATCTACTACCTCTCCCAATTTCAGCTCGATCCGATGGTTCAAACTCCGGGAACCTTCCGATGAGTGGACCAATTTTTGGATCTGTTTTCTGCGTGAATAGGATCCGACCCGAATTCATGTTTCTTTATGAACGTGATATTGGACAACCATTTTAGAGGAATTATCTTCTAGGGTATTGTGCGTTGTTTTTAAACACGTGCCCGTAAATTTTTAAGCCTCCCCTGAGGTCATCTTCATCATTATGCTGGTGTCAAACCAGTCCGACAATATTGCTCCAAGGCTGCCGACCTGCGCTAGACACGTCGTCACTTTGTTGAGCCGAGCTCAACTTCTTCGGATCATCATCTCGGCAAGCCGAACAAGAGTCCGGCATCGCGAAGGATAAATCATCACCAACATCGCCGCCCCATGGATTACACGGAGCGGGCATACCGGCATCGCCGCACGGTCACTTCATCAAGCCGGCATCGACCACGTAGCGACCTGCATCGGCAGGGCCACATTATTGCTTCTTCAAGCTGGTGTCCATCACGCCGACCTACTTCGACTCGTCGGCTGACATCGAGGCTTCGACATCTCGGCTGGACCGGGGGCTTCGCCATCTCTTCATCAACCTACTCCGGAGACTTCGGCGTCACTAACCGACCAGCTCCGTCATGTTAGCTGGACCGAGGGTTTTGCCTCGGCGAGCCAACCTTTGCCAGCATCGTCATGCCATCGCTTTATCGCCCATCAGGCAATGGGTGTGCGGATCGAGTCCCAATTTTTGGAATCACCTTTCTTTGGATTGCTACAACAAATAAACCAGGTGATATTAATCCTAGTACTTTTTGCTTGTTTGGGTTCATTTTTCCCAAGGAATTATTACTCTGATTTGTCCATTATATGCACACAGGTCTATGAAATGGTGGCCACATTAACGACGGTCGCATGGCGGTTCGGTCAGTTTCCGTACATAGTCCGGCCAACGCCGCATCCAGAACTCAGACCGACCTGTGAATTTAGGCTTCGCCACGCCTTTACCACATCACGCCGACGCCCTGCATCGACATTGACTTCGGCGCCAGGCCATATTTCTTTTATTACTCACTTTGCATAAATTATTTATTATGCAACGATTTTTTTATTACTATTATCTCCGGTTTGCACTATTTTTTTGCGCAGGTAAATGATCTAGTCCGACTATATCCTTTGGCGTCACCTCGGCTGGATGAGGGGCTTCATCAACACTTCATTACCCCTTGCCGGGGACTTCGGCATCACTCTGCCGGCCTGCATTGACCGTGCTATATCACCACTTCGGAGTGCCTAGCTCTTTGCTCCGCCACCTCGGGACCGGCTTGGGGGATGGAACCTTGTCCCGCATCAAGCTCGGACCACGTCATCAATACCGAACACATTAACCAGCTGAGTTGCCTTCATACTCAAAGTTTTAAATTTTTAACTTGTGTTCAGCTCGACCAAGCATTATACTTTTTTGGAAAAAAGTTGCTTGTAAAAAAATTCCTTGTCCAAACTTTGTTTGTGACACACAAATTCAAATACCCCATTTACTTGGGGGCTTCCTTTATGAAGCTTTTCCTCTTGCATATGATTATACTTGTACGGCTTCGTTCCTTTTTCATGTATTATGCCACAATATGCACCATATTGACTTAAGAGATTTGCAAGCTGGGTTGCCTCGCTCCTGTGTTTACCCCTACATTCCCGATTGTTCGGCTAGGGAGTAAAGGGAGCACCTCTGCGATTGTCACGATTGGGTCATCCGAGCCGGACCTCAGACTGGGTGAAGCCGAAAGCTAGCGCTCTTATTGTTTTCAATGATGGTCGGCACACAACGGAACTCATGAGTACAAAAAATCTATTGCACAAGTCCCATAGTAACAATGAGCACCGAAGAAAGGTATCGGTGGGGGTACTATTTTCTTCGAAGATGCTTCTTAGACTTCGCCAGTAATATAGCATAAGTTCCTGAGCACGCTTTGACTGTTACAGCCTTATGGCCTGATTGCCTGGTTATTGGAAACGCCGTCGATATTCTTGACAGGTGGAGTACATAACACTTTTCAGTCCTTGACCGAAGAGGCAGAAGCCGATGGTCGGTTAAGACGCGTTTAAAGTTCGGGTGAACATAGATATGATATAAGTACTTTGGTACATACAATCATTATACATAAAATTCTTTTACCCAAGTCACTTGTGGGCTCTTAAATTTATATGAGCCATTTTATAATAAGTGTTCTTCTTCTTAGTCGTTGCAAAGTTATTATTATTATTGTTATTATTTATCATTCCTTTTTTCGACACAAGTATGTGGTCACTAGCTGAGGAGCCTAATTTCTCTCTCAAAGCCGCTAGAGTTTAGTTTGCTAAACTGGTCTAATGAAAAGTACTCCGCCTTCGGGATAGGAGGTTGAAGCCGTAGGCTGACCCGCCTGAAGTCTTGAGATAGGATGTGTCATGTTAAAGCACGACAAAAGCACTTTTTCTCTAAAGTCCAATTTTCAGATTGGCACCGAACACTTGATCTTGTTCAGACGTCAGGTTTTCACTGACGTTTTTTGGTTTTCCAAGCCTATGGCACTTTGAAACTATTTGTGTGTTTCCAGCATTAGTCTTGTAGTGCAACAACGCCGGACACCTTTAGAGATTCGGCAAAAACACTCTCGGATATTGCCATATATGCATCGGTTTCGAATTTTGTCTTCGGTCAATAGTTGGGTTGCCCGGCTCCTGTGCTTGCCTCCTACGTTCCGCTTTGTTCGGCTAGGTGTGCAAAGGGAGAACCACTGCGATTGTGCTTCCAGCTCACATGGTTAAGCAGCTCAGTGGAGAAAGCCGAAAACTGACTGTCACAATAGGTGTAAACTGGTCAGCGATCCGATGACTATGTTAAATGACGGGCCATTCATAACATTGGCCGAAGTGTTTACGGCTTGACCACGTATGTTGCCGAACACTAACCGGGGGCTCATAGCTAGCTTCCCTAGTTTAAAGCTCCTATGACTAAGCGAAAGTTATAAACCCCGCATATCTGATTGCCTCGTTTCCACTAACACAACCGCCTTCGGGCACCGAGACGTCGGCTAAGGGTTGTTTTGTTATTGCGGAAACACCCTGCGTAGTATCTACCAAGGGGTAGAGGTCGACAATGGGCCACTTTCAACTGATAAACGGTCATAGTGGAGTCAAAATAATGATGTAAAGTACTTGGATACATAGAATCATTACACATAATCTGTGATTTTACTCTGGATATCGATCCTTCATTCGGCCACCTGTGCCCACATTAAGGCTCGGGGGCTACTGGGCTTTGCGCTCATTATTTACAAATATTAAAGGGGCACATCGATCCCCTGGTCTGGTGTTGCCACCCGACCAGTGTCTCGGGGGCTACTGCATTGCCTATTCAATGCAGAAAATTCAAAGGGCTCAGTGTTCGGCTTGATCGAACTATGGGAAGCGCATCTTCAGACAGCAATAAGTACCATCTGGACCTATCTGGCATCAAGCTATATATCATGGCGACTTCTCACGACCCTCTCTCAGGGGGCCCATTCGCCGATCACTATTATCTCTAATATATTACACTACGTTTTTCTTCCTATGTATGCTGCCGAGCTAGGAGTTGATCCTCAGGCCGATTTCGCGCATCGACCTGAGTCTCAGGGGCTACTGGGAACAACGTTTTTATGGTTGCCTTCAGGTGCATCTTGGGTTTTAGACTGATACACACCTTGAGGGCTACTGGATATACATCGGCAGAGAATAAACTGCACCAGTTAAAAATATTCACAAAAAATCAGCCCACGGTCGGGGTGGTGCACCACCTTGGAAGCAGTCCGGCATAAAGCTCGGGTGCTAGCGGCTAGCTCCATAGAGGGCATTTTCGGCATTAAGCTTAGCTAAACTCCTTCAATTTTTTGGACCAAGATGATCTATGACATCTTGGATATAGTCCGACGTTGGAGCTTGGACACAGTCCGGCGTTGGAGCTCGGATACATTTCGGCGTTAGAGCTCGAAAGCAGTCCAACATTGGTGCTCGGCTGCAAAAGATACCTCGAATGCAGTCCGGCGTTAGAGCTCGGACGCAAGAGGACACTGCCTCTGGGAACAACTTCAAACCCGAGGTGTGGCATAAAAATAACAAGCATTGATAAAGGCCAGAAACTTAAAGGGGCTCCTCGGATACCCGACGTGTAAACTCGTCGAATGCATTTCGGCGATCCTCAAGATCAAAGATGAGAAGATTTGTTGAACCAATTTTCAAGACCGACAACCGAAGATGAAGAACAGTTCGGAAGAATCCAGGAGCGTCCCTAACTTGAAGACCGGTTTAGGGGGCTACTGACGGTGTCCTAGACTAGGGGGTACTCACCATGTCATCTCCCGATCTGTTAGGTTGGGCCGAGGACCCCCATGGCCGTATACTCATGGGCCAGTTCGGACAGCTGCCGCATACATGGAAGATTCCACAAGACTTGGTGATCAAGACAAGGACTCCTCCCCACCGGCGTATTCGGCTAGGACTCTTGTTATCCTAGGCCTCTGGTGCATTATATAAACCAAGGCCAGGCTAGTCGATAGAATATATACAACAATCATACCATAGGCTAGCTTCTAGGGTTTTAGCCTCTATGATCTCGTGGTAGATCAACTCTTGTAATACTCATATCATCAATATCAAATCAAGCAGGACGTAGGGTATTACCTCCATCAAGAGGGCACGAACCTGGGTAAATATCATGTCCCCTGCCTCCTGTTACCATCGATCCTAGCCGCACAGTTCGGGACCCCCTACCCGAGATCCGCCGGTTTTGACACCGACACCAGGTTTTTACCTCGTCGGCTGTGAAATTGGAGCCATTGTCAGTGATGATGCTATGTGGGACACCATAACGGTGCACGACATCGGATATGAAGTCTATCACCGGGCCGGACTCGGACATTTTGACCAGTTTAGCCTCTATCCACTTAGTGAATTTGTCCACCATAACCAGCAGATATTTTTTATTATGGCTTCCCCCTTTAAGGGGTCCAACCATGTTGAGTCCCCAGACCGCGAAAGGCCAAGTGATGGGGATTGTTTGTAGGGCAGTGGGGGCATATGGCTTTGATTGGCAAAGATTTGGCATCCGATGCAACGTTGGACAAGGTCCTGTGCATCCGCTCGGGCTGTCGGCCAATAAAACCCTGTACGGTAGGCCTTGCTAACCAGGGCCCGAGCTAAGGCGTGGTGACCGCCGAGTCCGGCATGAATTTCAGCCAAGAGCTGCGCCCCTCTTCCTCGGATATACATCGTTGAAGGACTCCGGTGGCGCTTTTCTTGTAGAGCTCCCCATCATGAACCTTGTAGGCCTTTGAGCGCCGGACAATGCAACGGGCCTCATTCTGGTCCTCAGGAAGCTCCTTCCTATTAAGGTAGGCCAAGAAGGGTTCAGTCCATGGGGCAATGACTGCCATGATGAGATGCGCTGACGGTGTTATGTCGATGTTTTCGGGATCTGGGGTTATTTTTGGGTCCGGACTAGTGTTGCCATTTTCCCCTGCCACACCACGGATGGCTTAAAGAGCCTTTCCAGGAAGATATTAGGGGGGATGGGGTCGCGCTTAGTGCCAATACGAGCAAGAACATCCGCCGCTTGATTACTTTCTCGAGCCAGATGATGGAACTCGAGCCCCTCGAACCGGGCCGACATTTTTATGACTGCATTACGATATGCTGCCATCTTTGGATCTTTAGTGTTTAAATCTCCATTTATTTGAGATATTGCAAGGTTTGAGTCCCCGCGCACTTCTAGGCGTTGTATGCCCATGGAGACAGCCATCCGAATGCCATGCAATAAGGCCTCGTATTCGGCTGCGTTATTGGAGTCTGTGTATAGTATTTGGAGAATGTACTGAATGACATCTCCAGTAGGGGATGTTAAAACGACACCCACTCCTAACCCTACCAGCACTTTGGAGCCGTCAAAGTACATGACCCAATTGGAGTACGTGTCGTACTCTTTAGGGAATTCGGCCTCTGTCCATTCGGCAATGAAGTCGGCCAGTACTTGGGATTTGATAGCTCGACATGGTTTATATGTAATGTCAAATGGCAGGAGCTCGATGGCCCATTTGGCAATTCAGCCCGTAGCATCATGGTTTTTTATAATGTCATTGAGTGGTACTTCGGAGGCCACCGTGATCGAACACTCCTGGAAGTAGTGACGGAGCTTCCGGGATGCCATGAAGACCGCGTATGCTATTTTTTGATAATGAGGGTACCAGGATTTGCATGGTGTAAGGACAGTAGATACGTAGTATACTGGCTTCTGAAGCGGGAATTTATGTCCGTCCTGTTCTCGTTCGACAACGAGTATGGCGTTCACCACCTGATGTGTTGCCGATATGTATAATAACATCGGTTCGCCGGAGTTTGGTGCGGCCAGGATTGGATTGCTCGCAAGAAGGGTTTTTATTTCTTCTAGTCCGGTTGTTGTCGCATCCGTCCACTTGAAGTGGTCGGTTCGCCGTAGAAGGCGATAGAGAGGCAGTGCCTTTTCTCCTAATCTGGAGATAAAGCGGCTTAGAGCTTCCACGCAACCTGCAAGTTTTTGAACTTGCTTAAGGTCTGTTGGCTTAGCCAATTCTGACAAAGCTCGGATTTTGGCTGGGTTTGCTTCGATTCCTCTATTGGAAATGATAAATCCCAGCAGTTTTCCAGTAGGGACGCCGAAGACACACTTTTCTGGGTTGAGCTTAATGTCATACGCCCTGAGGTTGTCAAATGTAAGACGTAAGTCATCTATTAGTGTTTCCACGTGCCTGGTTTTGATGACGACATCATCAAGGTAAGCTTCTACTGTTTTGCCAATCTGTTTCTCTAGGCATGTTTGAATCATGCGTTCATATGTGGCGCCGGCGTTCTTGAGCCCAAAGAGCATGGTATTGAAGCAGAATGGCCCGTATGGGGTAATAAATGCTATTACAGCTTGATCGGATTCCTTCATTTTGATTTGATGGTATCCGGAGTATGCATCGAGGAAACACAGTGAGTCGTGTCATGCGGTGGCGTCAATGTTTTGATCAATGCGGGGGAGGGGGAAGGGATCCTTAGGGCAGGCTTTGTTGTGGTCTTTGAAATCGACGCACAGGTGCCAGGATTTCTCCTTCTTTGGTACCATCACCAGGTTTGCCAGCCAGTCCGGATGTCTGATTTCTCTAATGAATCCGGCCTCGATGAGTTTGGCCAGCTCCTCCCCCATGGCTTGTTGCTTGGGTTTGGAAAAGCGCCGCAGTGTTTGCTTAACCGGTTTAAACCCCTTTAATATATTGAGGCTATGTTCGGCCAGCTTGCGTGGGATCCCTGGCATGTCCGAAGGGTGCCAGGCAAATATGTCCCAGTTTTCACGCAGGAATTCTCGCAGTGCGGCGTCAACTATTGGGTTTAGTTGAGCTCCGATGGACGTTGTCTTCTTGGGGTCCGTTGGGTGGACCTGGAATTTGACTATTTCTTTTGCCGGTTTGAACGAGGTGGATTTGGGGCATTTGTCGAGGATCACATCGTCCCTGTCCACTATGGAGCGTAGTGCGGTTAACTCTTCGGTCGCGAGGGCTTCGGATAGCGCCTCCAGGGCCAGGGATGCGGTTTTGATTTCAGCGCGGAGTGCTATGTACGGATCACTGACGAGAGTGATTATACCGTTTGGTCCGGGCATTTTGAGCTTCATATATCCGTAGTGAAGTATAGCTTGGAAGCATGTAAAAGCATCCTGCCCCAACAGGGCGTGATATCCGCTGCTGAAAGGGGCCACTTGGAAGGTTATTTCTTCGGGCCGATAGTTCTCCGGCGATCCGAATACCACGTCAAGTGTGATTTTGCCCGCGCACTGCGCCTCCCAACTAGGAATAATTCCCCGAAAGGTTGTGTTACTTTGTTTGATGCGGCTCCTGTCTATTTCCATTTTATGGAGTGTGTCCTCGTAAATGAGATTTAGTCCGCTGTCGCCGTCCATGAGGACCTTGGTGAGTCGAAACCCATCCACGATGGGGCTGAGGACTAACGCGGCTGGTGCTCGTGTTGTTCAGTACTTTGGTTCGTCACCAGCATTGAATGTTATAGCCGTGTCGTTCCATGGGTTCATGACAACGATTTGGCAGACTTCATTGAGCTCGTGAAGTGCCCTTTTGCGCTTGTTATTTGAAGCCAATGTCTCAAAGATTGTCAATACTCTTAGGTCGTCGTCTTCTGGGGGGTGTTGTTCTGGGGCATCCTTGATAAGGATGTCCTCGCCGCTCTTGGCTACCTGTTATAGTATCCAACATGCTCTAAGGCTGTGGGTTGCCACGGTATCTGTTGTTGTATGTATTTTGCATGGGCCATCGAGCCACCCTTCCAGAACGGTGTCGTGTTGTATAGTGGCTTTGTGTTTTTTGACTGCTGGACTGGGCGTGCCCCGACGGTATGCCCTTTTTGCCTGTAGGGGAAGTTGGGTTGGGGCTGGTGGTTCCCAGCGAGCTGCCTGAGTTTCCCAGGCGCTTTCCATCGTGCAGTATTTTTGTACGATGGTTGCTAAGTCGGCAAATTTTAGTATGCGGCGTCGATTGATGGTGTTGAGGATTCCTTCATCCACACAGTTTTTGCAGAATGCTGATATTGCGTCCTCGTCACGGCAATCCTTTACCTTGTCCTTGACAAGGACGAATCTGGCCCAAAAGTGGTGGACCTTCTCCTGAGATTGTTGTTTTATGTTCCTGAGAGCCTCTATGTCCGGGTGGGTGGGTGGAATTAAATCCGAACCACGACCTAACCGGTTGTCCGGAGTCCGACGACCTTCCAGACTAGACAGTCCGGGTTCCAGAATATCTTCTGATTGTTTGGAACCACCGTCCGATGCTATGTTCGGAGGGCCGGTTGCATCCTTTCGCGGGTGAGTATCCGGCTCTTCATGAACGGTGACCCGAACATAGTCCATCTTCAATATAGAAGAAGACTCGCCGTCCTGCTCCAGGACTGCCACGATCTGGTGGGTGATCGGTGGAGTTTCGGTTTCTCCCTGATCGGTTTTAGGCTCGATCTGATTGTAATCTGTGATGGTTACCAAAGCGGCGATGCGATCTAGGAGCTCTTTTAAGGATGAAAACTCAACCGGATCCATCTGCTTGGAGTGTGATGTCTACCACACAACCTTCTTCTTGTAGACGTTGTTGGGCCTCCAAGTGCAGAGGTTTGTAGGACAGTAGCAAATTTCCCTCAAGTGGATGACCTAAGGTTTATCAATCCGTAGGAGGCGTAGGATGAAGATGGTCTCTCTCAAGCAACCCTGCAACCAAATAACAAAGAGTCTCTTGTGTCCCCAACACACCCAATACAATGGTAAATTGTATAGGTGCACTAGTTCGGCGAAGAGATGGTGATGCAAGTGCAATATGGATAGTAGATAATAGTTTTGGTAATCTGAAATAATAAAAACAGCAAGGTAGCAAGTGATAAAAGTGAGCGTAAACGGTATTGCAATGATGGTAAACAAGGCCTAGGGTTCATACTTTCACTAGTGTAAGTCCTCTCAACAATACTAACATAGTTGGATCATAAAACTATCCCTCAACATGCAACAAAGAGTCACTCGAAAGTCACTAATAGCGGAGAATGAATGAAGAGATTATGGTAGGGTACGAAACCACCTCAAAGTTATTCTTTCCAATCAATCCGTTGGGCTATTCCTATAAGTGTCACAAACAGCCCTAGAGTTCGTACTAGAATAACACCTTAAGTCACAAGTCAACCAAAACCCTAATGTCACCTAGATACTCCAATGTCACCTCAAGTATCTGTGGGTATGATTATACGATATGCATCACACAATCTCAGATTCATCTATTCAACCAACACATAGGACCTCAAAGAGTGCCCTAAAGTTCTACCGGAGAATCATGACGAAAACGTGTGCCAACCCCTATGCATAGGTTCATGGGCGGAACCCGCAAGTTGATCACCAAAACATACATCAAGTGAATCACATGATATCCCATTGTCACCACAGATATCCACGGCAAGACATACATCAAGTGTTCTCAAATCTTTAAAGACTCAATCCGATAAGATTACTTCAAAGGGGAAACTCGATTCATTACAAGAGAGAAGAGGGGGCAGAAACATCATAGGATCCAAATATAATAGCAAAGCTCGCGATACATCAAGATCGTATCATCTCAAGAACACGAGAGAGAGAGAGAGAGAGAGAGAGATCAAACACATAGCTACTGGTACATACCCTCAGCCCCGAGGGAGAACTACTCCCTCCTCGTCATGGAGAGCATCGAGATGATGAAGATGGCCACCGGGGAAGGATTGCCCCTCCGGCAGGGTGCCGGAACAGGTCTAGATTGGTTTTCGGTGGCTACGGAGGCTTCTGACGGCGGAACTCCCGATCTATGTTGCTTTCTGGAAGTTTTAGGGTATATGGAGTTATATAGGCAGAAGAAGCATGTCAGGGGAGCCACGGGGGCCCCACGAGACAGGGGCGCCCCCTAGGGGGGTGGGCGCGCCCCCCACCCTTGTGGGCAGCTCCCGTATCTTCTGACGTGGGGTCCAAGTCCATCAGGTGTGTTTCCTTCCAAAAATAACTTCTCCAGTTGATTTCGTTCCGTTTCGACTCCGTCTAATATTCCTTTTCTTCAAAACACTGAAATAGGCATAAAATAGCAAATCTGGGTTGGGCCTCCGGTTAATAGGTTAGTCCCAAAAATAATATAAAAGAGGATAATAAAGCCCAATATTGCCCAAACAGTAGATAATATAGCATGGAGCAATCAAAAATTATAGATACGTTGGAGACGTATCAGAGTGCTCGGAGTTGATGCAAAGGGGATTTCCGATGGCCCGAGAGGTCATCGTCAGCTCCGTGGCCGAACGGGCGATCATAGTAAAGTCGCCCAGCCGGAGGGTTTGGCCCAAGGCCAAAACCTCCCCTGTAGTGATATTGTCTTTAATGACAAGGCGAGCCATTGAGCCTTTCATCGACAGCATAGTGGAACTCTCAATGAAAGCACTAATGTCAGTGTCAAAACCGGCGGATCTCGGGTAGGGGGTCCCGAACTGTGCATCAAGGATCGATGGTAATAGGAGATGGGGTACACGATGTTTACCAAGGTTCGGGCCCTTTCTATGGAGGTAATACCCTACTTCCTGCTTGATTAATCTTGATGAATATGAGTATTACAAAAGTTGATCTACCACGAGATCGTAATGGCTAAACCCTAGATGCCTAGCCTATGTGGGTATGGTAATGAGTATATGTGGTGTCCTTTCCGGACTATCCCCTTCGGTTTATATAGACACCGAGGGGATCTAGGGTTTACATGGAGTCGATTACATAAGAAGGAATCTTCGGTTGCCAAGCTTGCCTTCCACGACAAGTAGAGTCCAATCCGGACACGGTGTAGTCTTCGGCCTTCATGTCTTCACAGCCCATCAGTCTGGCCCATGGATAACAAGCCGGACGCCCAAGGACCCCTTAGTCCAGGACTCCCTCAGTGACTTCCTTCAAGTGTCGTCCAAAAGGTGTGTCTTCATATGGTTGAGCAAACTTGTTCCTTGGGTCCGGCATCTATAGAGTGGAAAATAGAGAGGAGTCCGAAATGAGTAGAGAAGAGTGACCTATGGCTTGTCTTAGTGGTCGTGTCCTACAATCAGCGTGTGCTCTAATACCATCTTGTAGCGATCCGACCTCAAACAGTCAAATCTCTATGCATAAGTGTCATCCCTGGATCGGTAATGTTGACACACACAGTACTTGAAGGATTTATAACAGAGTTTCAACCACACACTTAATACATCGATAGTCTCAAAAGAGAACTTATTACAACAATATTGCTTAAGGCCATCTAAATAAGATAACAACAGAAGACTTCAAAGATAAAGCGAGTCCATCAACTCCAACGACATAGCCGAGTGCACGACAACGACCTAGCGCACCTTACTCTTCGTCTGAAAAGTCTGCAACATAATACGTTGCAGCCCGAAAATGGTTCAGCACATGGAATATGCTGGCAAAATAACACTGTAGAGCAATGAACATGGAACAGCTATATCTACATGCATATATGGCTGGTGGAGGCTCTGCGATTATCATGTTTTTGCGAAAAGCCAAATTTTCCCGACAACAAAGGAATATAATTTGTTTAACTATCATGGTAGCTAATAAACATCAAGAATGGTAACCCCATCTCAATCCCAATTAAAGTAATCATTAACCCAACAAGTTAACTAACTAAAATGATGAGATCAACATAATAATTCAAGCACCGGATACTCAAGATGTCCATAACCGGGGAAACGACTAATCATGATTAGTTTATACACTCTATAGAGGTTTGCGCACTTTTCCCCACAAGACTCGATGTCCTACGTTGATTTCTCGCACTACATGATGCTTGAGAAACGGATGACCGAGACACAGTCTTTCAGAAGCATTAGCCCTTTCGAGGGGTAAACTGTACCACCTACATCCCCTACATCTGCTAGTTTACCACTGAAAAAGGTCACACAACATACTCAACTATGCCAGAGCCCATAATGGCTTGGGGCTGCACACAGAAGTTTCCAGCATGAATAACAATATGATCCCTTTGAGCCTGGGTGGCGGACCATAGGATGATCACACGGATTCCCCGAGATCTCCTTGGACAGCACTGGATTGCCCCAGGTGCCCACAAACAATCCACCCAGATGTGTGTTATAGTAGCCACCTTAAATAAACCCTTAGTTCATAATAATACTCACAACTGTCATGAATCACTCAACCCAAACCACGTCTAGGAGCATAGCATAGCAGTACAAGCACAACGTACAAGTAACTCCGAGGGTTTGAATGAAAAGGGGAAATAGGTACTACCTCAACTACTACTTCCCAATACCCACATGTTTGTTGGAAATATACCCCACAGGAAATAATAAAATGGTTATTATTATATTTCCTTGTTCATGATAATTGTCTATTGTTCATGCTATAATTGTGTTATCCGGAAATTGTAATACATGTGTGAATACATAGACCACAACATGTCCCTAGTGAGCCTCTAGTTGACTAGCTAGTTGATCAATAGATGGTTACGGTTTCCTAACCATGGACATAGGATGTCATTGATAATGGGATCACATCATTAGGATAATGATGTGATGGACAAGACCCAATCCTAAGCATAGCACAAGATTGTGTAGTTCGTCTGCTAAAGCTTTTCTAATATCAAGTATCTTTTCCTTAGACCATGAGATTGTGCAACTCCCGGATACCGTAAGGGTACTTTGGGTGTGCCAAACGTCACAATGTAACTAGGTGTCTATAAAGGTACACTACGGGTATCCCCGAAAGTATCTGTTGGGTTGGCACGAATCGAGACTGGGATTTGTCACTCCCTATGACGGAGAGGTATCTCTGGGCCCACTCGGTAAGACATCATCATAATGAGCTCAATGTGACTAAGGGGTTGGTCATGGGATGACGTGTTATGAAACGAGTAAAGAGACTTGCCATAACGACATTGAACAAGGTATCGGTATACCAACAATTGAATCTCGGGCAAGTGCTATACCGGTAGATAAAGGGAATCATAGACAGGATTGATTGAATCCTTGACATCGTGGTTCATCCGATTAGATCATCATGGAACATGTGGGAGCCAACATGGGTATCCAGATCCCGCTGTTGGTTATTGGCCGGAGAGATGTTTTGGTCATGTCTGCATAGTTCCCGAACCCGTAGGGTCTACACACTTAAGGTTCGGTGACGCTAGAGTTGTAATGGGAATTGTATGTGGTTACCGAAAGCCCGGATGAGATCCCGGATGTCACGAGGAGTTCCGAAATGGTCCGGAGGTGAAGATTTATATATGGGAAGTCCAGTTTCAGTCACCGGAAAGGTTTTGGGGTTTATCGGTATTGTACCGGGACCACCGGGAGGGTCCACCTGCCCCGAAGGACCTAATGGGTTGTAGTTGGGTGGGAACTAGCCCCTTAGTGGGCTGGTGCGCCCCCAAGGGCCCAAGGCGCCTAGGGTTGGAAACCCAAGGGGGCCGCTGCCCCCCCCCCGGGGGGGGCCCTTGTTGGAAACCCTAAGGGGGTCGCCGCCCCCCCCCCCCCCTCTAGATGGATCTAGGGGGGCGGCCCCCTCTCCCCTTCCCCTATAAATAGTGAGGGGTGGGAGGGCAACCGCACCGCTTCTCCTGGCGCAGCCTTTCCCCTTCCTACACCTTCTCCTCCTCCGTAGCGCTTAGCGAAGCTCTGCCGGAGAACCACGAGCTCCACTGCCACCACGCCGTCGTGCTGCCCGAGCTCTCCCTCAACTTCTCCTCCCCCTTGCTGGATCAAGAAGGAGGAGACGTCCCCGGGCTATACACGTGTTGAACGCGGAGGCGCTGTCGTTTGGCGCTTAGATCGGAATTAACCGCGATCTAAATTGCTACGAGTATGACTCCTTCATTCGCGTTCTTTAACGCTTCCGCGTCGCAATCTTCAAGGGTATGAAGATGCACTCCCCTCTCTCTTGTTGCTAGTCTCTCCATAGATTGATCTTGGTGATGCGTAGATTTTTTTTAATTTCTGCAACGATCCCCAACAGTGTTATCAGAGCTAGGTCTATGCGTAGTTTCTATGCATGAGTAGAACACAAATTGTTGTGGGCGTCGATTTTGCCAATTTACTTGCCGTTACTAGTCTTATCTTGATTCGGCGGTATCGTGGGATGAAGCAGCCCGGACCGACCTTACACGTACGCTTACGTGAGACAGGTTCCACCGTCTGACATGCACTAGTTGCATAAGGTGGCTAGCGGGTGTCTGTCTCTCCCACTTTAGTCGGATCGGATTCGATGAAAAGGGTCCTTATGAAGGGTAAATAGAAATTGGCATATCCCGTTGTGGTTTTGCATAGGTAAGAAACATTCTTGCTAAGAAACCCATTGCAGCCATGTAAAAACATGCAACAACAATTAGAGGATGTCTAACTTGTTTTTGCAGGGTATGCTATGTGATGTGATATGGCCAAAATAATGTGATGAATGATATATGTGGTGTATGAGATTGATCATGTTCTTGTAATAGGAATCACGACTTGCATGTCGATGAGTATGACAACCGGCAGGAGCCATAGGAGTTGTCTAAATTATTTATGACATGCGTGTCACTGAAAACGCCTTGTAGTTACTGTACTTTATTGCTAACCGTTAGCCATAGTAGTAGAAGTAATAATTGGCAAGGCAACTTCATGAAGACACGATGATGGGGATCATGATGATGGAGATCATGATGATGGAGATCATGGTGTCATGCCGGTGACGATGATGATCATGGCGCCCCGAAGATGGAGATCAAAAGGAGCAAAATGATATTGGCCATATCATGTCACTATTTGATTGCATGTGATGTTTATCATGTTTTTACATCTTATTTGCTTAGAACGACGGTAGCATAAATAAGATGATCCCTCATTAAAATATCAAGAATTGTGTTCCCCCTAACTGTGCACCGTTGCTAATGTCCGTTGTTCCGAATCACCACGTGATGATCGGGTGTGATAGGTTCTAACGTTCGCATACAACGGGTGTAATCCATATTTACACACGCAATACACTTAGGTTGACTTGACGAGCCTAGCATGTATAGACATGGACTCGGAACACGGAAGACCGAAAGGTTGAACATGAGTCATATAGAAGATACGATCAACATGAAGATGTTCACCGATGATGACTAGTCCATCTCACGTGATGATCGGACACGGCCTAGTTGACTCGGATCATGTATCACTTAGATGACTAGAGGGATGTCTATCTGAGTGGGAGTTCATTAAATAATTTGATTAGATGAACTTAATTATCATGAATATAGTCTAAAATCTTTGCAATATGTCATGTAGATCAAATGGCCCACGCTAATGTTGCCCTCAACTTCAATGTGTTCCTAGAGAAAACCAAGCTGAAAGACGATGGAAGCAACTACACAGACAGGGTTTGTAACCTGAGGATTATCCTCATAGCTGCCAAGAAAACATATGTCCTTGATGCACCGCTAGGTGAAGCACCTGTTTTCCCAGCAACTCAAGACGTTATGAACGTCTGGCAGTCGCGTAGTGATGATTACTCCCTGGTTCAGTGCGGCATGCTTTATAGCTTAGAACTGGGGCTCCAAAAGCGTAACACAGAGCATATGAGATGTTCCAAGAGCTAAAAATGGTTTTCCAAGCTCATGCCCGGGTCGAGAGATATGAAGTCTCCGACAAGTTCTACAGTTGTAAGATGGAGGAGAATAGTTCCGTCAGCGAGCACATACTCAAAATGTCTGGGTTGCACAACCGCTTGTCTCAGCTGGGAGTTAATCTCCCGGATGATGCGGTCGTTGATAGAATCCTTCAGTCACTCCCACCTAGCTACAAGAGGTTTGTGATGAACTTCAATATGCAGGGGATAGAAAAGACCATTCCTGAGGTATATTCAATGCTGAAATCAGCGGAGGTGGAGATCAAAAAGGAACATCAAGTGTTGATGGTGAATAAAACCACTAAGTTCAAGAAAGGCAAGGGTAAGAAGAACTTTAAGAAGGATGGCAAGGGAGTTGCCGCGCCCGGTAAGCCAGTTGCCGGGAAGAAGCCAAAGCATGGACCCAAGCCTGAGACTGGGTGCTTTTATTGCAAGGGAAATGGTCACTAGAAGCGGAACTGCCCCAAGTACTTAGCGGATAACAAGGCTGGCAATACCAAAGGTATATGTGATATACATGTTATTGATGTGTACCTAACCAGCGCTCATAGTAGCTCCCGGGTATTTGATACCAGTGCGGTTGCTCATAATTGTAACTCAAAACAGGAGCTGCGGAATAAGCGGAGACTGGCGAAGGACGAGGTGACGATGCGCGTCGGGAATGGTTCCAAGGTCGATGTGATCGCCGTCGGCACGCTACCTCTACATTTACCTACGGGATTAGTTTTAAACCTCAATAATTGTTATTTAGTACCAGCTTTAAGCATGAACATTGTATCTGGATCTCGTTTAATGCAAGATGGCTACTCATTTAAATCTGAGAAAAATGGTTGTTCTATTTATATGAGAGGCATGTTTTATGGTCATGCCCCGCTGGTCAATGGTTTATTCTTATTTAGTCTCGAACGTGATGTTACACATATTCATAGTGTGAATGCCAAAAGATGTAAGGTTGATAATGATAGTCCCACATACTTGTGGCACTGCCGCCTTGGTCACATTGGTGTCAAACGCATGAAGAAACTCCATGCAGATGGACTTTTGGAGTCTCTTGATTATGAATCATTTGACACATGTGAACCATGCCTCATGGGCAAAATGGCCAAGACTCCATTCTCCGAAACAATGGAGCGAGCAACCAACTTATTGGAAATCATACATACTGATGTGTGCGGTCCAATAAGCGTTGAGGCTCGCGGTGGTTATCGCTAGGTTCTCACCCTCACGGATGACTTAAGTAGATATGGGTATGTCTACTTAATGAAACACAAGTCTGAGACCTTTGAAAAGTTCAAGAAATTTTAGAGTGAGGTTGAGAATCAACGTGACAGGAAAATCAAGTTCTTACGATCAGATCGTGGGGGAGAATATTTGAGTCACAAATTTGGCACGCACTTAAGGAAGTGTGGAATTGTTTCACAACTCACGCCGCCTGGAACACCTCAGTGTAATGGTGTGTCCGAACGTCGTAATCGCACTCTATTGGATATGGTGCGATCTATGATGTCTCTTACCGATCTACCGCTATCATTTGGGGGTTATGCTATAGAGACTGCCACATTCACTTTAAATAGGGCTCCATCGAAATCCGTTGAGACGACACCGTATGAATTGTGGTTTGGGAAGAAACCTAAGCTATCGTTTCTGAAAGTTTGGGGATGCGATGCTTATGTCAAGAAACTTCAACCTGAAAAGCTCGAACCCAAATCGGAAAAATGCGTCTTCATAGGATACCCTAAGGAAACTATTGGGTATACCTTCTACCTCAGATTCGGAGGCAAGATCTTTGTTGCCAAGAATGGATCCTTTCTAGAGAAAGAGTTTCTCTCGAAAGAAGTGAGTGGGAGGAAAGTAGAACTTGATGAAGTATTGCCTATTGAACCGGAGAGTGGCGCAGCTCAAGAAAATGTTTCTGTGGTGCCTGCACTGACTAGAGAGGAAGTTAATGATGATGATCATGAAACTTCAGATCAAGTTGCTACTGAACTTCGTAGGTCCACAAGGACACGTTCCGCACTAGAGTGGTACGGAAACCCTGTCCTGGAAATCATGTTGTTAGACAATGGTGAACCTTCGAACTATGAAGAAGCGATGGCAGGCCCGGATTCCGACAAATGGCTTGAAGCCATGAGATCCGAGATAGGATCCATGTATGAAAACGAAGTATGGACTTTGACTGACTTGCCCGATGATCGGCGAGCCATAGAAAATAAATGGGTCTTTAAGAAAAGACAGACCTGGATGGTAATGTAACCATCTATAAGGCTCGGCTTGTCGCTAAGGGTTATCGACAAGTTCAAGGGGTTGACTACGATGAGATCTTCTCACTCGTAGCAAAGCGGAAGTCTGTCCGAATCATGTTAGCAATTGCCGCATTCTATGATTATGAGATATGGCAAATGGATGTCAAAACGGCATTCCTTAATGGTTTCCTTAAGGAAGAATTGTATATGATGCAGCCGGAAGGTTTTGTCGATCCTAAGAATGCTGACAAGGTATGCAAGCTCCAACGCTCGATCTATGGGCTGGTGCAAGCATCTCGGAGTTGGAACATTTGTTTTGATGAGATGACCAAAGTGTTTGGGTTTACACAGATTTATGGAGAAGCCTGTGTTTACAAGAAAGTGAGTGGGAGCTCTGTAGCATTTCTCATATTATATGTGGATGACATACTATTGATGGGAAATGATATAGAACTCTTGGAAAGCATAAAGGCCTACTTGAATAAGTGTTTTTGAATGAAGGACCTTGGAGAAGCTGCTTACATATTAGGCATCAAGATCTATAGAGATAGATCGAGATGCCTCATTGGTCTTTCACAAAGCACGTACCTTGACAAGATATTGAAGAAGTTCAATATGGATCAGTCCAAGAAGGGGTTCTTGCCTATATTGCAAGGTGTGAGATTGAGCATGGCTCAATGCCCGACCACGACAGAAGATAGAGAAAAGATGAGTGTCATCCCCTATGCCTCAGCCATAGGGTCTATCATGTATGCCATGCTGTGTACCAGACCTGATATAAACCTTGTCGTAAGTTTGGTAGGAAGGTACCAAAGTAATCCCGGCATGGAACACTGGACAATAGTCAAGAATATCCTGAAGTACCTGAAAAGGACTAAGGATATGTTTCTCGTTTATGGAGGTGACGAAGAGCTCGTCGTAAAGGGTTACGTCGATGCTAGTTTCGACACAGATCTGGATGACTCCAAGTCACAAACCAGATACGTGTATATTTTGAACGGTGGGGCAGTCAGCTGGTGCAGTTGCAAGCAAAGCGTCGTGGCGGGATTTACATGTGAAGCGGAGTACATGGGAGCCTCGGAGCCAGCACATGAAGCAATCTGGATGAAGGAGTTCATTACCGACCTAGGAGTTATTCTCAATGCGTCGGGCCCAATGACTCTCTTCTGTGACAACACTGGAGCTATTGCCCTTGCCAAGGAGCCCAGGTTTCACAAGAAGACCAGGCATATCAAGCGTCGCTTCTACTCCATTCGTCAAAATGTTCAAGATGGAGACATAGAGATTTGTAAAGTGCATACGGACCTGAATGTCGCAGATCCATTGACTAAACCTCTTCCACGTGCAAAGCATGATCAACACCAGAACTCTATGGTTGTTCGATTCATCACAATGTAACTAGGTTATTGACTCTAGTGCAAGCGAGAGACTGTTGGAAATATGCCCTAGAGGCAATAATAAAATGGTTATTATTATATTTCCTTGTTCATGATAATTGTCTATTGTTCATGCTATAATTGTGTTATCCGGAAATCGTAATACATGTGTGAATACATAGACCACAACATGTCCCTAGTGAGCCTCTAGTTGACTAGCTCGTTGATCAATAGATGGTTACGGTTTCCTAACCATGGACACAGGATGTCATTGATAACGGGATCACATCATTAGGATAATGATGTGATGGACAAGACCCAATCCTAAGCATAGCACAAGATCGTGTAGTTCGTCTGCTAAAGCTTTTCTAATGTCAAGTATCTTTTCCTTAGACCATGAGATTGTGCAACTCCCGGATACTGTAAGGGTACCTTGGGTGTGCCAAACGTCACAACGTAACTGGGTGGCTATAAAGGTACACTACGGGTATCACCAAAAGTATCTATTGGGTTGGCACGAATCAAGACTGGGATTTGTCACTCCGTATGACGAAGAGGTATCTCTGGGCCCACTCGGTAAGACATCATCGTAATGAGCTCAATGTGGCTAAGGGGCTGATCACGGGATGATGTGTTACGGAACGAGTAAAGAGACTTGACGTAACGAGATTGAACAAGGTATCAGTATATGGACGATCGAATCTCGAGCAAGTGCTATACCGGTAGACAAAGGGAATCGTATACAGGATTGATTGAATCCTTGACATCGTGGTTCATCCGATGAGATCATCGTGGAACATGTGGGAGCCAACATGGGTATCCAGATCCCGCTGTTGGTTATTGGCCGGAGAGATGTCTCGGTCATGTCTGCATAGTTCCCGAACCCGTAGGGTCTACACACTTAAGGTTAAGTGACGCTAGAGTTGTAATGGGAATTGTATGTGGTTACTGAAAGTTGTTCGGAGTCCCGGATGAGATCTCGGACGTCATGAGGAGTTCCGGAATGGTCCGGAGGTGAAGATTTATATATGGGAAGTCCAGTTTCAGTCACCGGAAAGGTTTCGGGGTTTATCGGTATTGTACCGGGACCACCAAAGGGGTTCCGGGGGTCCACTGGGAGGGTCCACCTGCCCCGAAGGACCTAATGGGCTGTAGTTGGGTGGGAACCAGCCCCTTAGTGGGCTGGTGCGCCCCGCCAAGGGCCCAAGGCGCCTAGGGTTGGAAACCCTAGGGGGTCGCTGCCCCCCCCCCCCGAGGGGCCGCCCCCCTCTAGATGGATCTAGGGGGGCGGCCCTCTCTCCCCTTCCCCCTATAAATAGTGAGGGGGTGGGAGGGCAACCGCACCCCTTCTCCTGGCGTAGCCTTTCCCCTTCCTACACCTTCTCCTCCTCCGTAGCGCTTAGCGAAGCTCTGCCGGAGAACCACGAGCTCCACCGCCACCACGCCATCATGCTGCCGGAGCTCTCCCTCAACTTCTCCTCCCCCCTTGCTGGATCAAGAAGGAGGAGACGTCCTCGAGCTGTACGTGTGTTGAACGGAGGCGCCGTCATTCAGCGCTTAGATTGGAATCAACCGCGATCTGAATCGCTACGAGTACAACTCCTTCATCCGCATTCTTGTAACGCTTCCGCATCACGATCTTCAAGGGTATGAAGATGCACTCCCCACTCTCTCGTTGCTAGCCTCTCCATAGATTGATCTTGGTGATGCGTAGATTTTTTTTTTAATTTCTGCAACGATCCCCAACAATGTTATCAAGTCCTAAGCATGCAATTTTTTAGGGTTTAAACTAATGCATAAAAATTGGGTAATCAAAGGGTATGCTCAAAGTGTTACCCTTGCTGATGATCTGAAAACCCTAGTGACTCGTAGTAGCACGCTTAGCACTCTGGAAATTCTATCGCAAACAAACAATAACATACATAAGCACTCAAGCAATAGATGCAAGGGTAAAACTCAAGATAAAATATCCAAATCGAATGTATAAGAAAAAAGCTTCGATTTGCAAAAAGAATCACTCCAACCGGAGCTACGAAACTCAAACTACGATCAAAAGAAGTTTGAATTCAAATCTGCTTGCGACCAAATTTTAAATTGTCAAAACCATGTTCAAGTTGGTTAATTGAAGAACTGTGAAGGTTTGAAGACGAAGATTTTCGCGTTGGTTTCAGTAGATTTGGACGAACGATTGAAAACTGCAAAGGTTTGAAGATCATGGGCTAATCTGTGATAAAAATAATCACGGATAGGTCTCTGGCCGAAAATAAAACAAAAAGAAAACGACAACCAAATGAAAGTTCGTTATCAGAGAAAAACGAATGAATGCGTTCGTAAACAGAGGCTCACGGGTGAATGTTTGCTAAATAACGAAACCAAAAAAAATCGAGAAACCCGATCTAAAAAAACCTAGTTAGATCTACGGTTTACTGAAATAAACCGAAGAAAAACCAGGTAAAACCGGTCGGCGGCAGCGGCGGTGTCGGCGGCGTGGTCGGCGAGGCGGCGGGGCTCCGACGACGGCGGCGGGAGGCGGCGTGCGGCGGTGCAGCAGCAGCGGCGGATGGCGGCGTGGGCTGCAGCGTCAGTGGTGGTGGTGGTGGGCAGTTGCGGCGGCTCAGGACGGAGTGGAGAGGGTCGGCGACGGCATCTACTTATAGGATGGGGGCGGCCTCGGCTTGTGGGAGGGGGTGCGGGCGGCGGTGTCCGAGTGGAACACGGCGGTGTGCGGCGACGCGGCTCGGGATTTCGTCCCGAGTCGGAGAGGGAGGCGGCGGCGCGCTGGGCTTGGCCTGGCTTGACTCGGGTCGGCCCAGTTTTTTTATAAATAGATTCCACCAAAAAGCTTAAATAAATATAGGAAAAATTCTAAAAATGCCAAAAATAATTTTTACCATCTAAATAAAATATTTAGAACGAGGTGAACATTTTTCTGGCCTAAAAATGCAATTTTGAAAAATGCATAATTTTCCAATTCAAATAAAATAGCATCAAAATACCAAATAAAATACTTATTTGATTTTAAAATCTTTCTTTCAATATTCCCCTATCATTTGGAGAAGTCATATTATCTCCACTCATTTATTTTAATATTAGAAATATTTCGAGAGAAAAATTATTAAAATCAAAATGATCTTCTTTTCAAATTTGAGAAAAAATCAACTATGAAAATAAATGAAACCTCCAACTCTCTCCTTGGGTCCTTGAGTTTCTTAAGATTTCTAGGATCACAACCAAAATACAAATAAAATATGATATGCATATGATGTCCTATGTATAAGATCCAAATTGAAAATTTGGGATGTTACATGACTCTAGTGCAAGTGGGAGACTGAAGGAAATATGTCGTAGATGCAATAATAAAGTTGTTATTTATATTTTCTTATATCATGATAAATGTTTATTATTCATGATAGAATTGTATTAACTGGAAACTTAGTACATGTGTGAATACATAGACAAACAGAGTGTCCCTAGTATGCCTCTACTTGACTAGCTCGTTAATCAAAGATGGTTAAGTTTCCTAGCCATGGACATGTGTTGTCATTCGATGAACGGGATCACATCATTAGAGAATGATGTGATGGACAAGACCCATCAGTTAGCTTAGCACTATGATCGTTTAGTTTATTGCTATTGCTTTCTTCATGACTTATACATGTTCCTATGACTATGAGATTATGCAACTCCTGAATACCGGAGGAACACTTTGTGTTCTATCAAATGTCACAACGTAACTGGGTGATTATAAAGATGCTCTATAGGTGTCTCTGATGGTGTTTGTTGAGTTGGCATAGATCGAGATTAGGATTTGTCACTCCGTGTATCAGAGAGCTATCTCTAGGCCCTCTCGGTAATACACATCACTATGAGCCTTGCAAGCAATGTGACTAATGAGTTAGTCACATGATGAAGCATTACAGAACGAGTAAAGAGACTTGCCGGTAATGAGATTGAACTAGGTATGATGATACCGACGATCGAATCTCGGGCAAGTAACATACCGATGATAAAGGGAACAACGTATGTTGTTATGTGGTTTGACCGATAAAGATCTTCGTAGAATATCTAGGAACCAATATGAGCATCCAGCTTCCGCTATTGCTTATTGACCGGAGATGTGTCTCGGTCATGTCTACATAGTTCTCGAACCTGTAGTGTCATGGGTTTGTCACAGCAAATGTCCTTGTGAAAGGACTTAGTCGTGGAGCCATCGCAACGGGTTAGCTTAAAGGGGTTAAACCGAACAAGGGGACACGGGGAGTTTATACTAGTTCGGCCACTTCGATGAAGGTAAAAGCCTACGTCTAGTTGTGATTGGTATTGCTAGGGTTTCGATGACCAGGGAGCGAATCCGCTTTGACTGGCTCTCGAGTTGTTGTCTGTCCTCAAACCGTGGTCGGGTCATCCCTTTATATACACAGGTTGACGCCCGCCGGTTTACAGAGTCCCGAGGCCGGATCATAGAGGTGTATGGCTCGGTCTCTATTCCTCTAACTTACAATACAAGTTTACATGATAAAGTCGGTTCACAACTATAGGCTTTAATCCGTCTTTCGGCCTTGGGCCTTCTTAAAGCGACAGTATCTTGCCATCTTCATGGGCTTCAATCTTCATGGAGCTAATCCGGCCATGCCTAGCCGGTTTACCTCCAGTAACTATATCCCCAACATTAGGCCCCAGATTGATTTGAACCTGTTCATGTCAATCTCCAATACTTAGAAAAATTCTTGCTCTGGCATCTTTGTATAAATCTGGTAAATCATCGTGACGTCATCCTTTAAATTCGCAACGAATCGTTATGATGTCATCTACCAATTGAAGCCAAAAATGCCCTTCATTAATGATCGTTTCAACCCTCGAGGCATCATCTTTAATACTTATCCATTTCCAGCTCCTCGATTTCTGCACTTGTCACTTTATCGCTTCGCCTTATAAATAGGACCACGGGTCCTTCTCCTTTTCCCCTTCGTCTCCTTCACTTCTTCTTCCTCCTCGCGACATCTCTACTCCTGAGCGTCGCCGCCGTCACCGAGCTTCACCTCTGCTTTGACAAAGGCCATTGCATCAACCTGACCATTACCAGAGATACGCAGTGACCCTCCGTTGCTTCCTCCTGCACCAGTAAGTTCCTCTTCTCCTCACCCCAGATCCGCCATTAGGGTTCGGTGTTCTTCATAACCTGAAGCCGTTCCTCCTTTAGTAACACCAATGGCCAGTTAGATCTGATTGTTTTCAGCGCCCTTTGTAGCTTAAACTCCTTTCTTCTTGTTAAGGCATCTGCTTGATATCAAACTCATCTGAACTTACTGAAACTTTTGAGCACTTGAGATTAGAACATAATATATTTTGATTATCCAACGCACGGCAGATCTGAAATTCTCATGCCAAACTGTGAAATCTGTTTCTCCTTACTTAGTCATTTTACCTTGGGTCTGTATCCTATTTACCATGTAGGCGGTTTACCCTTGTAAAAACAATCTATCTCATACCATTAGTCCCCTGGTAAACCGGCAAACCTCCTTTACATTCATTGTAACAATCCAGTTTAACAACACATGTATACCCTTGATATGACCTTATCATTCATTATTGTATCAGTCTCCGGTTTACATAATTTCACATATTTGTATATTTTTAATCCATTGCATCTTGCGTACCACCATGAATGATTTGCAAACCTGCATTTCTTTTTCAGCTTTTCGTTTCACAATGGCCAAACAGTTTTTCGCTTGCAACTGGGCTCGTTCCCGGGCCACCGAAGAACAGTTGAACGTAATGGTCAATATCGGCACCTTGCCCAAGAAAACTGAAATTCGATGGCGAGTTCCAGGAGCAGAGAATCCTCCTACCCCGAGGCAGGGTGAGGTAGTGGTCTTTGTCGACCACATAGGCCGTGGTTCCAAACTGCCCGGGTCAAAGTTTTTCCGAGATGTGCTTGCCATTTTCCAACTCCATCCTCAAGATATCGGACCCAATTCGGTGTCTAATCTGTGCAACTTCCAAGTCTTCTTTGAAGTATACTTACAAGAAGAACCAACTGCTGAGCTGTTCTGGGATTTTTTTCATCTGAACCGGCGAACAGAATTTGTAAACGGTCCCAACACCGAACTTGGTGGTGTCTCTGTTCAAAAGCGGAAAGAAGTTGAATTCCCTCATGCCAAACTGCACAGTCACCCTAAGGAATGGAACCAGACTTGGTTCTACTGCATAGATACCTCTCCTGAAGATGAGAACCCTCTTCCAGGCTACCGTGATCACCGGCTTTCCAACACTCATCCGATGCCGCAACGTTTAAGTTCCGTGGAACGAGCCAAATATGCCCCTCAACTCGCCAAGCTCCGGGCCTTTATGGCCAGCGGTTTAACCGGCGTTGATTTTGTGCGTTGCTGGATATCTTGGAGCATCTTGCCACTAAGCCGCCGCCCCGGTTTAATGTGTGAGTACATAGGTGAATTAGAAGACCCCCAATGCCACATCATCATTCAGGTAACCGATGAAGAGGTCACTGAAAGCCTCAAGAAAATTTTGAATGAACCGGAATCAGTCTGTCGCCAAACCGGCTTGAACCCCTTCTACACTCAAAATAAACCGCCTGTTGTAAGCACTATGCTTCCTTTTTGTCTTTGATATCTTTAAATTGTTCAACTTGTAAACTTCCTTCTGTTTGTGTATAAACAGGGTGATGATCCCTTCTGGAAGCGGAAATCCGCAGATAAAGCGGCAAAGCCATCCCGTCCCAAAACCAAAGCTGTCAAGCGAACCTCAAAGCAGAAAATAGCCGAACGTATCAATATGGAACTTGATGAAGATGCAGAGGAACCGGAAGTTGAGGTAGAACTTTACTCCTTTGGCTCCCTTTTCATGCATCTCATTAACAATGATCTTTATTGGGAGGACGTAGAAGGCAGCTAGGCTGATGACGTAGAGGTAATTACCCTTTCCTCCGGTTCAGACTCTATGCCAACACAAAAAAACCCGTCAAGCGGTCCGGAAAGTAAGCTTTTCTCATCCTCTTGCTTACTTGGATCCAACATTTATTTTGAAGACGCAGCAGCATGAAGCTCGCCGAACAACCCGGCACAGCGGCCAACAGGTCACTTCAGCCGGTTTACCTGATACCCCGGTTTGGAAGCGCCGATCTGAGGTCTCCCCCACTTCTGACAATTCTTATCCCAAGGCAGGTTATTTCAGACAACCTCTTAATCCGTCCGATTCAAATTATCAGGTGACACCTCCCTCATCTTCTGGCGAGTCAACAGCAACCCAACTCCCTCCTCTTAAAACTGTAGCTGGGTAAGCATTCAAACCCTTTCTTCAAATGCGTTGCAAATCTTGAATAAGATGCTAAACCTCTTTTAATTTTGTTTGCAGAGCCAAAGCCAGACCCAGCAAGAAATCTCGGGTCAACAATCCGTCAGAAGACCAGGTGGTTTTTGAAGAAGAGCAAATAGGTGAACCGGACCAAACTCGTGAACCGGAGGGTCCTCATCCTGAAGCTACCTTTGATGAACCGCCCCTTCAAGACCAGAATATTGATGAACAACCAGAAGATGATCCTGCTATGCCTGACACTGAACCGGAAGCTCCAAATCGGGCTAGTCCGGTGAGAGGTACTGATAGTCCATCATCACCCACAAAAACTACTGAAGGCCAAGGAGATGATGTTATCATTACTGGCATGGGCCACAGCTCTCCTGGCCATCCTGTAATCTTGGCCCAACATAGTGCCAAAGAAGAGCGTGCTGCCACGGAAAAGGTAAATGGAGCATTGACTTATCAAGCTATGCTCATCTCAGTGCTGAAGAACTTCACTCCGGTTTTTTAAACCGTCTGCACTCAAACCGTGACTATGAAGCCGGTTTGGTGAACCTGATGAAGGAACGCTATGAGGTATTTTCATCTCCCTTTATTTCTTGATTCCAAAGTTGAAACACTAGCCCAAGTAGCCCCCAAGGGCCATTTTATGATGTTAATCTTAAACCGGGACTTTGTAATACTTTAATCCTCTCCTACTGATCCTCAAAATGTCAGGTCCTTAGTGAAAACAAAACTGGTACTTTACCAATGTAATTATGTAGCTTTCCTCAGCGTAGCTCCCAAAGGCCGGTTTAGCTTTGCGAGGTACTCCGGGTCTTGAATCCATGTGTCTGTTTTGAACAGATGTACATTAGCCCCCAAGTGTCAAGGATAATGCTTGCATTGTTTTGGAGACTTATAAAAGATGTATTGATAATAGAGCAAATAGGCATTAGCCCCCAAGTACGAAGTGCATAACTAGTTATACACTTAGTACTTAGAAAATACATATCCTATTGTTGACATATCTTCGTTGTTACAGGCCGAGCTAAGCAATAGAGATGCCCGAACCGCTGATTTGCAAGAGAACGTGAAGTCCCAACAAGCAGAGGCTGTGAAAGCCAAGGAGGAGCTGATCAAAGCCCTGACAGCTATGGAAAAGCTAAAGGAGTCTTTTAACAAGGAACGTGCTGACTAGGTAACCGAAAAGGCCGGTTTAACCAAAAGAGCTGAGGATGCCGAAGCAGCCCTGAAGCCAGTTGTAGATGAACTAACTGGTTTGAAGCGGCAAATCAACGCCATGACGTCCGCTGTATTTGGTAAGTATATCCTTATGTTGTTTGTCCAAGTCATGAGATCTTATTGTTTACCAGTTGGGCTGATATTAAACCATGACAGGCACTCGCATTACTCATCTGGGCGCTAATATGCGGATGAAGCTTAAAGCGGCTTACACCTTAATAGAACAGCTTTACTCTGGATCCCAGCATGCTATATGCACTGCAGCCTACAATAAATCGGCACCAACACTGATAAAAGAAACCCTTGAGAAGCTGGCCATGCTACCAGCCCGGATTACTGAACTGAAGAAGGTAGCCGCAAGAGCAGGAGCGCTGACCGCACTAATCCGGGCCAAAGCATGGGTTCCGGATCTTGAAGCGGATGACATCATTAAAGGATATCCAGGTGTGAAGGAGGACAGTTCAAACTTCGACAATGATGATCTTCGAAGGCTGACAAAGGAGATGCGGCCAATAGCCAGCAAACTGGCAGAAGACACAGATTTATCTCATTTCCAGCCGGCTTACGACACTGAAGGGAAGAGACAGCCTGCCGAAATCCATGAAATCGAAGAACTTGTGCCTCCAATCCATAAGCATACTTACGCTCCTGACATTAACCCCTTCAGCCTTATCCATGAAGAAGTAGTGTTTCAAGCTTTAACCGGAATCGATTGGTGAACGGTTGATTTCCAGCGTCTGGGGAGGGATGAAGAAGAAGTGATTGCACCAAATGATCCTCAACCGTAAAGCCGTCCAGATGAAGCATCTTAAACCGGCCGCCGGTTTACTAGCTATTGTGTGCCACTGCTTAGAAACAATTATTCAATTGGAGCCGTTTTGAAGCTTCTTGTAATAGGATAGCAAAAACCCCTTTATTTGTCATGCCATCGAGCATGTTTTGTGGTGCTTTGACATTGTGAGAACTTGCTCCACTTTTGGAATTTATGTATGCATAATCCTTTATGTTCCTGCATATGAAAACTAAAAAGCATCCTAGTGGTTTACCACTAGACGGGTTATGATGCCCAAAAGCCATACACAACTTGGATGGATAACCAAAGTTTGTAGTAATCCGATAAAATAAGTAATACATGTGATATAGCTCGTTGGCTGACCAACTTCTTGTATGGTAGAGGTAAAAACATTAATCCGTAGTGTTAATAACTCCTGGCCCTCTTGCCGGTTCATGTAGAAATCATACTGGGCTAAAAAGACGTTGATTTGTCCGTATAAGGTTGGTGACATCTAGTCAAGACCAGTCCGGAGCAATTCGCTACCAGTTTAGAATCTGATCATGTACTAACAACGAAGCGCTGAAAGTCATGCTGGTTTGTCAGAAAAAATGTTTATAAACCCCTTATCAAAAGATGTTAAAACAACAAATACAAAAGAAGTATGCAAGGCTTTTCATGGGCTGCCAGGCCCTAAATCGAGGCTTTTCATGGGCTGCCAGGCCGCTGAGTTAAACCATTTTGCAAAGCCTTTTTAAGATGGACCTCAATCTTTAACCAATCACCGATTTAACTTTGACAAGTTCAGGGTCCATGGGATTGACTTGTCAAATGTTCGATGGGTCATACCAGGTTTACCTAGACGGAGTGACTTACTTAAAGAGGCAGGATAACCCGGGGTTTTAGATGAATACACCTGGCTTCCAAGCCTGGCTTGATAGCCTATTACAAGGGTTCAAACTCATTGTTCTTTGAGAAGCAAAGAGCCCCCAGGTAATATGTGAGTTGTGCTCGGTGGTTACCTATGTCTGAACTGTGCTTAATGCAACAGACTCTCTTTGGCTCCACATAATTCCCTTTTTGGCTTAACGCCTATCAAGAGGTGTAGCTATGGTGTGATAACAACCAAGCCCCTTAGTGATATCCCTTTGTGGTGTTAAACCGATCAAGAGGTGTAGCTATGGTGTGACAACAACCAAGCCCCCTAGTGATATCCCTTTGTGGTTTTAAACTGAGCAAGAGGTGTAGCTATGGTTCAGATATGACCAAGCCCCCTAGTGATTTTCTTCATATCCGTGCGGCTGTAGAGACCGGTTTAACAAAACTCCGCTTTGTCAGTAGAAACTCTTGTAAGCACACACATGATGTAAAAAGAACAGAGACCCCGCTTTATTCGAGGCTCCGGTTTATTATATAATATATACATTGTCATAAATATGTACATATGAAGAGCCTATGGCTCAAGTATAGTAAGGCCGAAGAAGAGCTATATTCCACGGCCGCTTGGTCTCCTCCTCCGATTTACACAAGTCTTTGTGCTCTCGAACATCAATGAGGTAGTATGACCCGTTGTGCAGATTCTTGCTGACCACAAAAGGTCCTTCCCAACGTGGGGATAATTTGTGCATATCAGTCTGATCCGGGATGAGCCGGAGCACCAGATTGCCCTCTTGAAAAGTTCTGGTCTTAACCCGGCGGATGTGATAACGTCGGAGATCTTGTTGATAAATCGCCGAACGTGCTGCTGCAAGATCACACTTCTCATCTAACAGGTCCAGGGAATCCTGACGTGCCTTCTCATTATCAGCTTCAACATAAGCTGCCACACGGGGCGAGTCGTGATGGATGTCACTAGGAAGAACTTCCTCCGCTCCATAAACCATGAAGAAAGGCATGTAACCCGTAGATCTGTTGGGTGTGGTGTTGATGCTCCATAACACAGAAGGTAACTCCTCAACCCAACAACCCGGTGTCCGCTTCAAATGAAACATAAGCCGGGGTTTAATACCTCTCAAAATTTCTTGATTTGCCCTCTCCGCTTGACCATTAGATTGGGGGTGAGCCACCGATGCTATATCAAGTCGGATATGCTCACGTTGGCAAAATTCCTCCATCTCTCCCTTTGACAGATTAGTACCATTATTAGTTATAATACTGTGTGGAAAGCCAAACCGGAATATCACCTTTTTGATGAACTGAACCGTCGTGGCCGCATCACACTTACTGACTGGCTCTGCTTCCACCCATTTGGTGAATTTGTCAACTGCCACTAATAAGTGGGTCTTTTTGTCCTTGGATCGCTTGAAGGGTCCAACCATATCAAGCCCCCAAGTTGCAAACGGCCAAGTTATTGGAATCATCCTCAAGTTCTGAGCCGGAATATGAGCACGGCGTGCAAATTTTTGACAACCGTCACATCTTTTTACTAAATCCTCCGCATCAGCATGAGCTGTTAACCAATAAAAACTGTGGTGAAAAGCTTTAGCTACCAAAGACTTTGAACCAGCATGGTGACCACAATCCCCTTCATGGATTTCTTGCAAAATCTCACAACCCTCTTGAGGAGAGGCACAACGCTGAATTGCCCCTGAGATGCTGTAACGATGTAACTCTCCGTTGAGTATGGTCATCGACTTAGAAAGCCGGATTATCTACCAGGCCGAGGTTTCATCCTCTGGTAACTCGCCCCGGTACATGTAAGCCAGGTATGGGATTGTCCAATCCGGTATGACATGCAAAGCTGCCACCAATTGAGCCTCCGGATCAGGAATAGCCAACTCCTCCTCTGTTGGTACCTTGACCAACGGATTATGCAGCATATCGGCTTAAAGCGTCCGCCGCTTCGCTCTTTCGCCGGTCTATATGGTCCACCTGATAACCCTTGAAGTGACCAGCCACTGTGTCCACCTCTCGTCGATATGCAGCCATGAGTGGGTCTTTAGAATCCCAAGTGCCAGACACCTGTTGAGCCACCAGATCTGAATCCCCAAAGCACTTAACTCGGCTTAAGTTCATCTCCTTAGCAATCCGAAGACCATGGAGTAAGGCCTCATACTCAGCTACATTGTTAGTACAAGGGAACATTAAACGGAGGACATAACAAAATTTGTCACCTCGTGGGGAAGTTAGTATGACTCCAGCCCCCGAGCCCTCCAACTGTCTGGATCCATCAAAATGAATAGTCCAATACGTGTTATCTGGCTTTTCCTCTGGTGCCTGCAACTCTGTCCAATCAACGATGAAATCCACAAGCGCTTGGGATTTAATTGTTGTGTGAGGTGTGTATTTGAGCCCGTGAGGTCCAAGCTCAATAGCCCACTTAGCAATCTGGCCAGTTGCTTCTCTATTTTGAATGATATCTCCCAAAGGGGCTAAACTGACCACTGTGATAGGATGACCCTGAAAATAATGTTTGAGCTTCCGGCTTGCCATAAACACTCCATACACCAGCTTCTGCCAATGTGGATACCTCTGCTTTGAATCAATGAGCACCTCACTGATATAATAAACCGGCCGTTGAACCGGATATTCCTTTCCAGCTTCCTTGCGCTCCACCACAATAGCCACGCTAACAGCTCGGGCATTAGCAGCCACATACATCAATAACGGCTCTTTATCGATCGGGGCTACAAGCGCAGGCGGTTCGGCTAACTGCCTCTTCAGATCCTTAAATGCTCTATCAGCCGCCTCACTCCAGACAAAATCATCTGTTTTCTTGAGCATCTGATATAGAGGGATAGCCTTCTCCCCAAGACGACTGATAAACCGGCTCAAAGCCGCAATCCGGCCGGCCAAACGTTGAACGCCATTGATACACGTCGGTTTAACCAAAGATGTAATTGCTGAGATTTTTTCCGGATTAGCCTCAATGCCTCTGTTTGACACCAGAAAACCCAAGAGTTTGCCTGTCGGGACACCAAAGACACACTTGTCCGGATTGAGCATCTTCTTGTAAACCCGGAGGTTGTCAAAGGTTTCTCTCAAATCATCTATCAATGTTTCCTCCTTCCTGGACTTTATCACAATATCATCTACATATGCATGAACATTGTGAAGGAAATATGCCCTAGAGGCAATAATAAAGTTATTGTTTATTTCCTTATATCATGATAAATGTTTATTATTCATGCTAGAATTGTATTAACCGGAAACATAATACATGTGTGAATACATAGACAAACAGAGTGTCACTAGTATGCCTCTACTTGACTAGCTCGTTAATCAAAGATGGTTATGTTTCCTAACCATGGACAAAGAGTTGTTATTTGATTAATGGGATCACATCATTAGTTGAATGATCTAATTGACATGACCCGTTCCATTAGCTTAGCACCCGATCGTTTAGTATGTTGCTATTGCTTTCTTCATAACTTATACATGTTCCTATGACTATGAGATTATGCAACTCCCGTTTGCCGGAGGAACACTTTGGGTACTACCAAATGTCACAACGTAACTGGGTGATTATAAAGGAGTACTACAGGTGTCTCCAAAGGTAGATGTTGGGTTGGCGTATTTCGAGATTAGGATTTGTCACTCCGATTGTCGGAGAGGTATCTCTGGGCCCTCTCGGTAATGCACATCACTTAAGCCTTGCAAGCATTGCAACTAATGAGTTAGTTGCGGGATGATGTATTACGGAACGAGTAAAGAGACTTGCTGGTAACAAGATTGAACTAGGTATTGGATACCGACGATCGAATCTCGGGCAAGTAACATACCGATGACAAAGGGAACAACGTATGTTGTTATGCGGTCTGACCGATAAAGATCTTCGTAGAATATGTAGGAGCCAATATGGGCATCCAGGTCCCGCTATTGGTCATTGACCGGAGACGTGTCTCGGTCATGTCTACATTGTTCTCGAACCGTAGGGTCCGCACGCTTAAGGTTTCGATGACAGTTATATTATGAGTTTATAAGTTATAAGTTTTGGTGTACCGAAGGAGTTCGGAGTCCCGGATGAGATCGGGAACATGACGAGGAGTCTCGAAATGGTCGAGACGTAAAGATCGATATATTGGACGACTATATTCGGACATCGGAAAGGTTCCGAGTGATTTGGGTATTTTTCGGAGTACCGGGTAGTTACGGGAGAAGTAATGGGCCTTGATGGGCTTTAGTGGGAAGAGGAAAAAGGCTGCTGCGCCCCCCCCTCCCCTTTGGTCCGAATTGGACTAGGGAAAAGGGGGCCGGCCACCTTTCCTACTCCTCCACTTCCTTCTCCCTTCCTCCCCTCTTGATGGACTCCTACTAGGACTTGGAGTCCTAGTAGGACTCCTATCCTGGCCGCACCAATGGCCTTGGTCGGCCTCCTCCTCCTCCATCCTTTATATACTGAGGCAAGGGGCACCCCATACACACACAAGTTGATCCTTGAGATCGTTCCTTAGCCGTGTGCGGTGCCCCCTGCCACCAAATTCCACCTCGATCATACCGTTGTAGTGCTTAGGCGAAGCCCTGCGTCGGTAGTACATCAAGATCGTCACCACGCCATCGTGCTGACGGAACTCTTCCTCGACGCTTTGCTGGATCGGAGCCTGAGGATCGTCATCGAGCTGAACGTGTGCTAAGAACTCGGAGGTGCCGGAGTAACGGTGCTTGGATCGGTCGGATCGGGAAGACGTACGACTACTTCCTCTATGTTGTGTGGTCGCTTCTGCAGTCGGTCTGCGTTGGTACGTAGACAACACTCTCCCCTCTCGTTGCTATGCATCACCATGATCTTGCGTGTGCGTAGGAAATTTTTTGAAATTACTACGTTCCCCAACAGTGGCATCCGAGCCGAGGTTTTATGGTTTGATGCTATTTGCACGAGTAGAACACAAGTGAGTTGTGGGCGATACAAGTCATACTGCCTACCAGCATGTCATACTTTGGTTCGGCGGTATTGTTGGACGAGACGACCCGGACCAACCTTACGCGTACGCTTACGCAAGACCGGTTCCCTCGACGTGCTTTGCACATAGATGGCTAGCGGGCGACTGTCTCTCCAACTTTAGTTGAACCGAGTGTGGCTACGCCCCGTCCTTGAGAAGGTTAAAACGGAGTCTATTTGACAAACTATCGTTGTGGTTTTGATGCGTAGGTGAGATGAGTTCTTGCTTAAGCCCGTAGCAGTCACGTAAAACTTGCAACAACAAAGTAGAGGACGTCTAACTTGTTTTTGCAGGGCATGATGTGATGTGATATGGTCAAGGCATGATGCTAAATTTTAGTGATGTGAGACCGAAAGGTCGAGCGTGAATCATATAGTAGATATGATCAACATAGCGATGTTCACCATTGAAAACTACTCCATCTCACGTGATGATCGGTTATGGTTTAGTTGATTTGGATCACGTGATCACTTAGAGGATTAGAGGGATGTCTATCTAAGTGGGAGTTCTTTAAGTAATATGATTAACTGAACTTAAATTTATCATGAACTTAGTCCTGGTAGTATTTTGCAAATTATGTTGTAGATCAATAGCTCGCATTGTTGCTTCCCTGTGTTTCTTTTGATATGTTCCTAGAGAAAATTGTGTTGAAAGATGTTAGTAGCAATGATGAGGATTGGATCCGTGATCTGAGGTTTATCCTCATTGCTGCACAGAAGAATTATGTCCTTGATGCACCGCTAGGTGAAAGACCTATTGCAGGAGCAGATGCAGACGTTATGAATGTTTGGCTAGCTCAATATGATGACTACTTGATAGTTTAGTGCACCATGCTTAAACGGCTTAGAATCGGGACTTCAAAGACGTTTTGAACGTCATGGACCATATGAGATGTTCCAGGAGTTGAAGTTAATATTTCAAGCAAATACCCGAGTTGAGAGATATGAAGTCTCCAACAAGTTCTATAGCTAAAAGATGGAGGAGAATCGCTCAACTAGTGAGCATGTGCTCAAATTGTCTGGGTACTACAATTACTTGAATCAAGTGGGAGTTAATCTTCCAAATAAGATAGTGATTGACAGAATTCTCTAGTCACCATCACCAAGTTAGTAGAACTTCGTGATGAACTATAATATGCAAGGGATAACGGAAACAACTCCCAAGCTCTTCGTGATGCTGAAATCAACGAAGGTAGAAATCGAGAAAAACATCAAGTGTTGATGGTAGACAAGACCACTAGTTTCAAGAAAAGGGCAGAGGGAAGAAGGGGAACTTCAAAAGAACAGCAAGCAAGTTGCTGCTCAAGTGAAGAAGCCCAAGTCTGGACCTAAGCCTGAGACTGAGTGCTTCTACTGCAAAGGGACTGGTCACTGGAAGCGGAACTACCCCAAGTGATTGGCGGATAAGAAGGATGGCAAAGTGAACATAAGTATATTTGATATACATGTTATTGATGTGTACTTTACTAGTGTTTATAGCAAACCCTCGGTATTTGATACTAGTTCAGTTGCTAAGAGTAGTAACTCGAAACAGGAGTTGCAGAATAAACAGAGACTAGTTAAGGGTGAAGTGACGATGTGTGTTGGAAGTAGTTCCAAGATTGATATGATCATCATCGCACACTCCCCTATACTTTCGGGATTAGTGTTGAACTTAAATAAGTGTTATTTGGTTTTTGCGTTGAGCATGAATATGATTTGATCATGTTTATTGCAATACGGTTATTCATTAAAGTCAGAGAATAATTGTTGTTCTGTTTACATGAATAAAACCTTCGATGGTCATACAACCAATGAAACAAGTTCGTTGGATCTCGATCATAGTGATACACATATTCATAATATTGAAACCAAAAGATGCAAAGTTAATAATGTTAGTGCAACTTATTTGTGGCACTGCCGTTTAGGTCATATTGGTATAAAGCGCATGAAGAAACTCCATGCTGATGGGCTTTCGGAATCACTTGATTATGAATCACTTGATGCTTGCGAACCATGCCTTTTGGGCAAGATGACTAAAACACCGTTCTCCGGAACAATGGAGCAAGCAACAGATTTGTTGGAAACCATACATACTGATGTATGTGGTCCGATGAATATTGAGGCTCGCAACAAGTATCATTATTTTCTGATCTTCACAGATGATTTGAGCAGATATGAGTATATCTACTTGATGAAACATAAGTCTGAAACATTTGAAAAGTTCAAAGAATTTCAGAGTTAAGTGAAAAATCATCGTAACAAGAAAATAAAGTTTCTACGATCTGATCGTAGAGAAGAGTATTTGAGTTACGAGTTTGGCCTTCAGTTAAAAACAATGTGAAATAGTTTCACTACTCACGCTACATGGAACACCATAGTGTAATGGTGTGTCCGAACGTCATAACCATACTTTATTAGATATAGTGCAATCTATGATGTCTCTTACCGATCTACCACTATCGTTTTGGGGTTATGCATTAGAGACAGCTGCATTCACGTTAAAAAGGGGCACCATCTAAGTCCGTTGAGACGACACAATCTGAACTGTGGTTTAGCAAGAAACCAAAGTAGTCGTTTCTTAAAGTTTGGGGTTGTGATGCTTATGTGAAAAAGTTTCATCCTGATAAGCTCAAAACCAAATCAGAGAAATATGTCTTCATAGGATACCCAAAAGGAGACTGTTGGGTACACCTTCTATCACAGATCCTAAGGCAAGACATTCGTTGCTTATAATGGATACTTTCTAGAGAAGGAGTTTCTCTCGAAAGAAGTGAGTGGGAGGAAAGTAGAACTTGATAAGGTAATTGTACCTTCTCCTTTATTGGAAAGTAGTTCATCACAGAAATCTGTTCTTGTGACTCCTACACCAATTAGTGAGGAAGCTAATGATAATGATCATGAAACTTCGGATCAAGTTACTACCGAATCTCGTAGGTAAACCAGAGTGAAATCCGCACTAGAGTGGTACGGTAATCCTGTTCTGGAGGTCATGTTACTTGACCATGACGAACCTACGAACTATGAGGAAGCGATGATGAGCCCAGATTCCGCGAAATGGTTTGAGGCCATGAAATCTGAGATATGATCCATGTATGAGAACAAAGTTTGGACTTTGGTTGACTTGCCCGATGATCGGCAAGCAATTGAGAATAAATGGATCTTCAAGAGGAAGACGGACGCTGATAGTAGTGTTACTATCTACAAAGCTAGAATTGTCGCAAAAGGTTTTCGACAAGTTCAAGGTGTTGACTACAATGAGAGTTTCTCACTCGTATCTATGCTTAAGTCTGTTCGAATCATGTTAGCAATTGCCACATTTTATGAAATCTGGCAAATGGATAAACAAAACTGCATTCCTTAATGGATTTATTAAAGAAGAGTTGTATACGATGCAACTAGAAGGTTTTGTCGATCCTAAAGGTGTTAACAAAATATGCAAGCTCCAGCAATCCATCTATGGACTGGTACAAGCATCTCGGAGTTGGAATATACGCTTTGATGAGTTGATCAAAGCATATAGTTTTATACAGACTTGCGGTGAAGCCTGTATTTACGAGAAAGTGAGTGGGAGCACTACAGCATTTTTGATAAGTATATGTGAATGACATATTGTTGATCGGAAATAATGTAGAATTATTCTGTAAAGCATAAAGGAGTGTTTGAAAGGAGTTTTTCAAAGAAAGACTTCGGTGAAGCTGCTTACATATTGAGCTTCAAGATCTATAGAGATAGATCAAGACGCTTGATAAGTTTTTTCAATGAGTACATACCTTGACAAGATTTTGAAGTAGTTCAAAATGGAGCAGTCAAAGAAAGAGTTCTTGACTGTATTACAAGGTGTGAAGTTGAGTAAGACTCAAAGCCCGACCACGGCAGAAGATAGAAAGAGAATGAAAGTCATTCCCTATGCCTTGGCCATAGGTTCTATAAAGTATGTCATGCTGTATACCAGATCTATTGTATACCCTGCACTGATTCGGCAAGGGAGTACAATAGTGATCTAGGAGTAGATCACTGGACAGCGGTCAGAATTATCCTTAGTGAAATAAGGATATGTTTCTCAATTATGGACGTGATAAAAAGGTTCGTCGTAAAGGGTTACGCCGATGCAAGTTTTGACACTAATCTAGATGACTCTAAGTCTCGGTCTAGATACATATTGAAAGTGGGAGCAATTAGCTAGAGTAGCTCCATGCAGAGCATTGTTGACATAGAAATTTGCAAAATACATGTGGATCTGAATGTGGCAGACCCGTTGACTAAGACTCTCTCACAAGCAAAACATGATCACACCTTAGTACTCTTTGGGTGTTAATCACATAGCGATGTGAACTAGATTACTGAATCTAGTAAACCCTTTGGGTGTTGGTCACATGGCGATGTGAACTATGGGTGTTAATCACATGATGATGTAAACTATCGATGTTAATCACATGGTGATGTGATCTAGATTATTGACTCTAGTGCAAGTGGGAGACTGAAGGAAATATGCCCTAGAGGCAATAATAAAGTTATTGTTTATTTCCTTATATCATGATAAATGTTTATTATTCATGCTAGAATTGTATTAACCGGAAACATAATACATGTGTGAATCCATAGACAAACAGAGTGTCACTAGTATGCCTCTACTTGACTAGCTCGTTAATCAAAGATGGTTATGTTTCCTAACCATGGACAAAGAGTTGTTATTTGATTAATGGGATCACATCATTAGTTGAATGATCTGATTGACATGACCCGTTCCATTAGCTTAGCACCCGATCGTTTAGTATGTTGCTATTGCTTTCTTCATAACTTATACATGTTCCTATGACTATGAGATTATGCAACTCCCGTTTGCCGGAGGAACACTTTGGGTACTACCAAACGTCACAACGTAACTGGGTGATTATAAAGGAGTACTACAGGTGTCTCCAAAGGTAGATGTTGGGTTGGCGTATTTCGAGATTAGGATTTGTCACTCCGATTGTCGGAGAGGTATCTCTGGGCCCTCTCGGTAATGCACATCACTTAAGCCTTGCAAGCATTGCAACTAATGAGTTAGTTGTGGGATGATGTATTACGGAACGAGTAAAGAGACTTGCTGGTAACAAGATTGAACTAGGTATTGGATACCGACGATCGAATCTCGGCAAGTAACATACCGATGACAAAGGGAACAACGTATGTTGTTATGCGGTCTGACCGATAAAGATCTTCGTAGAATATGTAGGGGCCAATATGGGCATCCAGGTCCCGCTATTGGTTATTGACCGGAGACGTGTCTCGGTCATGTCTACATTGTTCTCGAACCGTAGGGTCCGCACGCTTAAGGTTTCGATGACAGTTATATTATGAGTTTATAAGTTTTGGTGTACCGAAGGAGTTCGGAGTCCCGGATGAGATCGGGAACATGACGAGGAGTCTCGAAATGGTCGAGACGTAAAGATCGATATATTGGACGACTATATTCAGACATCGGAAAGGTTCCGAGTGATTTGGGTATTTTTCGGAGTACCGGGTAGTTACGGGAGAAGTAATGGGCCTTGATGGGCTTTAGTGGGAAGAGGAAAAAGGCTGCTGCGCCCCCCCTCCCCTTTGGTCCGAATTGGACTAGGGAAAAGGGGGCTGGCCACCTTTCCTACTCCTCCACTTCCTTCTCCCTTCCTCCCCTCTTGATGGACTCCTACTAGGACTTGGAGTCCTAGTAGGACTCCCATCCTGGCCGCACCAATGGCCTTGGCCGGCCTCCTCCTCCTCCATCCTTTATATACTGAGGCAAGGGGCACCCCATACACACACAAGTTGATCCTTGAGATCGTTCCTTAGCCGTGTGCGGTGCCCCCTGCCACCAAATTCCACCTCGATCATACCGTTGTAGTGCTTAGGCGAAGCCCTGCGTCGGTAGTACATCAAGATCGTCACCACGCCGTCGTGCTGACGGAACTCTTCCTCGACGCTTTGCTGGATCGGAGCCTGAGGATCGTCATCGAGCTGAACGTGTGCTAAGAACTCGGAGGTGCCGGAGTAACGGTGCTTGGATCGGTCGGATCGGGAAGACGTACGACTACTTCCTCTATGTTGTGTGATCGCTTCTGCAGTCGGTCTGCGTTGGTACGTAGACAACACTCTCCCCTCTCGTTGCTATGCATCACCATGATCTTGCGTGTGCGTAGGAATTTTTTTGAAATTACTACGTTCCCCAACACATTGCGCCCAATCTGCTTATGAAGACAATTCTGAACACAGCGTTGATAAGTCGCCTGGGCACTCTTGAGCCCAAAAGGCATGGAAACATAGCAGAAGGCTCCAAAGGGAGTTATAAAAGTCATCTTCTCCTGGTCCTTAACTGCCATTTTGATCTGATGATAGCCAGAATAAGCGTCCAGAAAACACAAACGGTCACAACCCGCCGTAGCATCAATAATCTAATCAATACGAGGGAGGGCAAAGGGATCTGCAGGGCAAGCCTTGTTCAAGTCTGTGTAATCTACACACATACGCCAAGTGCTGTTTTTCTTAAGAACCAACACCGGATTAACCAACCACTCCGGGTGAAAGACCTCCACGATAAACCCTGCGGCCAACAACCGAGCTACCTCTTCACCAATAGCCTTGCGCCTTTCTTCATTGAAGCGGCGGAGAAACTGCCGGACTGGTTTAAACTTAGGATCAATGTTAAGTGTGTGCTCAGCGAGTTCCCTCGGTACACCTGGCATGTCAGAAGGTTTCCATGCAAAGATGTCCCGGTTCTCACGGATGAACTCGATGAGCGTGTTTTCCTATTTGGGATCCAGGTTAGTGCTGATGCTGAACTGCTTGGATGAATCGCCAGGAACAAAAGCAACCATCTTAGTATATGTGGCCGATTTAAATTTCAACGTCGGATCATGTTCCGTAGTTGGCTTTTTCAAAGAAGTCATATCTGCCGGATCAACTTGGTCTTTATAAAACTCCAGCTCCTCCGTGGCACAAACCGACTCAGCATAAGCCGCATCACCTTCCTCACATTTCAAAGCGATCTTCCTGCTCCCGTGTACTGTGATGGTCCCCTTATGACCTCGCATCTTAAGCTGTAGATAAACATAACACGTCCTTGCCATGAACTTAGCGTAAGTCGGCCGCCCAAACAAAGCGTGATACGGACTTTTGATTTTCACCACCTCAAAAGTCAATGTTTCTGATCTTGAATCATAATCGTCTCCAAAAGCCACCTCTAAGGCTATCTTGCCCACTGGATATGCAGACTTACCAGGCACCACACCATGAAAAACGGTGTTTAACGGTTTAAGATTCTTATCTGTCAACCCCATAAGATGGAAGGTATCATAATATAGAATGTTGATACTACTTCCCCCATCCATGAGTAACTTAGTGAACTTATATCCCCCAACTTGAGGGGGCACCACTAAGGCCAGATGACCCGGATTATCAACCCAGGGTGGGTGATCCTCTCTACTCCATAAAATGGGTTGCTCAAACCAGCGCAAATACTGAGGCACCGCCGGTTCAACAGAGTTCACTGCCCTCTTGTGAAGCTTCTGATCACGCTTACACAAGCTAGTGTTGAAGACATGATATTGCCCACTATTTAACTGCTTAGAATTGCTCTGATAACCCGACTGCTGCTGCTGCTGGTTCCCCTGATGGTTGTAACCTCCCTGGTTGCCCTGATTCCCTTGATTGCTGTGTCCGGTTTGATTGCCCTGAAATCCTGAACCGCAGCTGCCGCCTCCGTAACCCGGCCCGTGGAAACCACCTCCTGAACCGCCGGGCGGGCCATTATCGTACTGGAACATATTGGAGTTCTTGAAATCTCGCATGATATAACAATCCTTCCAAAGATGCGATGCTGGCTTCTCCTTTGATCCATGATTTGGACAGGGTTGATTTAACAGGCGCTCCAAATTGGAGCCTGAACCTCCGCCTCTCTGGGGCTGCTTGCCCTTACGGCGATGACCATTCTCCTGAGCATTGGTGTTAGCCACAAAGTCCAAATTGTTGTCGGCCTTGCGCTTACCATTGTTCCCATGGCCTGCCGAATTATGCTGCTGACCCTTGGTGTTGCCGTTCTTTTTCCCTTTCCCCGGTTTGTCCTCCTCTGAGTCAGGGTCTTTGGTATTATCTGAATCGGCGTATTTAACCAAAGCGGCCATAAGCATTGACATATCATTGCAGTGACATTTGAGCCTTCCTAACTTCTGTTTGAGCGGCAAAAAATGGCAATTGCCCTCCAACGTTAGTACTGCGGTATCTGCATTGATATGATTCGATGAATGCAAAATAGGTGAGACCCGCTTTACCCAATGGGTCATGGACTCCCCATCTTCTTGGACACAAGCGGCCAGATCCACAATTGACATGGGCTGCTTACAAGTATCTTTGAAGTTCTGGATAAATCGGTGCTTCAATTCGGCCCATGATCCGACAGAGTTAGTTGGTAAGCTCTTCAACCAAGTATGAGATGTTCCTTCCAACATCATGGTGAAGTATTTAGCACATACCGCTTCATCCACATCTAACATCTCCATTGCCATCTCGTAACTTTCAACCCATGCCTCTAGTTGCAGATCGGCGGTGTAATTGGGTACCTTACGAGGTCCTTTGAAATCCTTGGGCAGTCGCACATTACGCAAAGCGGGGGTGAGACACGGCACCCCTAAGGAACTGAATACCACTCCTGGCTCTACTGAAGCGGTAGGGTGAACCGGCGTGGGTTGACGGGTTCCGTGCAGTGCTGCTAACTCGGCCTCTCGACGTGCGCGACCATGATCCACCACATCCTGCGCATTAGCACCTCCCCCTGCTGGGTTGTGCCCTCACGGCGAGTTACGGCGACGTGCACTACTTGACACGGCCGGTTCATCCTCAACGTGCCTGCTGTAGCTCCTTCTTGGACGAGGGGTGGAATGAATCCTCTCATGACTGTGTGAATATGCTTGCTGCTGGTTTAGAGCTGTTTGAAGGAGATCTCTGGCCCGTCGTGCCTCAACCGTAACTGGTGATTCGCCGTCGGTTGGGTGGGCTGCCAACCGTGAAGCAACGGCCACAATGTTGTCCAACGGGTTGGAGTAATGCCCAGGGGGTGTTCGAACATACTGTGGCACAAGGTTGTTCTGACGAGGCGGGTTCATCGTGCGCGGCTGAACCGGCGCTCCTGTTCCTGGCGCCTCCGTCCGGTTTAATATTGGCTGGTTACTCGTTCCTGCTCCTGGCGTATTGAAGAGATTTTTTGGCTCATAACTCGACGGGAGATGCGATCGGTATCTTCTTCTCATGACTTCTTCTGAAGCATTCCGATCCAGCCTAAACCGATAGGCCTGAGCTTCCAACTCGGCCCGTTCTGTAGCCATCCTAGCGTTCTCTGCTGCTAGGTCCGCTTTAGCCTGAGTTATCTGATCTTTTACCTTTGCGATCTCCATGTTGTGCTGATCCCGGGCTGCTGTATCCACCTCCGCGGCCATCAATGTTGCCAAAGCGTCGAACAAATCAGACAGAACTTGGGCCAGAGGTGGCGCAGAGCTCCTTGCCCCCGCCGGCGTGGCTGTTGCTGAACCGGAGAGCATTGCTGCGGCGGTTGATGAGTGGGGCGCTGATTGTATACCGGCCATGAAGATAGCGGCCCAGTTTGGCAGATCAGGGGAGTCCGGAATACTGTGGCCCTCGGAACCTCCACTAATTCAGCCATCCTGCAACTGATAGAGCGATTCGGTCTCTCCAGAAGACTCGTCGTCGGAGCAGACAACGGTTTCTCCATCAGATGCCGGTCCGTCCTCATATTCTGCTCCATGGATGACACCTACGAAAACATGCTTTGCCATGGGCTGAACAGGGGAAGGGCTTGCACGCTGAGCCGTCTCGATGATGTCGGTGCAGGTGTCCGGCTCAGGGCCTGGTTCGCCAATCTTACCGATGAAGACGTGAATCCCACCAAAGGGGACCCGGTACCCGTATTCGATTGAATCGGCCTCGGGGCCCCATCCTGCATTGTCGATGTAGAGCTTGCCGCGATGACTCTTCGTCATCCGGCCCGCAGCGTATCCCTTGAGTCCATCAAAGCTTCCCTTTAAGAACTCGAAACCATCGTGCGATAGCCCCACGGTGGGCGCCAACTGTCATGGGTTTGTCACGGCAGATGTTCTAGTGAAAGGACTTAGTCGTGGAGCCATCGCAACGGGTTAGTTTAAAGGGGTTAAATCGGACAAGGGGACACGGTGAGTTTATACTAGTTCAGCCCCTTCGATGAAGGTAAAAGCCTACGTCTAGTTGTGATTGGTATTGCTAGGGTTTCGATGACCAGGGAGCGAATCCGCTTTGACTGGCTCTCGAGTTGTTGTCTGTCCTCAAACCATGGTCGGGTCGTCCCTTTATATACACAGGTTGACGCCCGCCGGTTTACAGAGCCCCGAGGCCGGATCATAGAGGTGTCCGGCTCGGTCTCTATTCCTCTAACTTACAATACAAGTTTACATGATAAAGTCGGTTCGCAACTACATGCTTTAATCCGTCTTTGGGCCTTGGGCCTTCTTAAATTGTCAGTATCTTGCCATCTTCATGGGCTTCAATCTTCATGGAGCTAATCCGGCCATGCCTAGCCGGTTTACCTCCAGTAACTATATCCCCAACACGCAGGGTCCGCACGCTTAACGTTTGATGACGATATGTATTATGAGTTATGTGATTTGATGTACCAAAGGTTGTTCGCCGTCCCGGATAAGATCACAGACATGACGAGGAGTCTCGAAATGGTCGAGACATAAAGATTCATATATTAGAAGGTTACATTCGGACACCGGAATGGTTCGGGTCGTTTCGGATAAGTTTCGGAGTACCGGGGGTTACCGGAACCCCCTCTGGGAAGTTATTGGGCCTTATGGGCCTAGTGGTGGAAGAGAGGAGGCGGGCCAAGACGTGGTGCGCCCCCTAGCCCAAACCGAATTGGACTAGGGCTAGGGGGGCTGGCCCCCCTTTCCTTCTCTCCTTCCTTCTTCTCCTACTTGGACTAGGAAAGGGGGAAACCTACTCCTACTAGGAGTAGGAATCCTCCCCTTGGGCGAGCGCCCCTTGAGGCCGGCCCTCCTCCTCCTCCCTCCTTTATATACGGGGAGGGGCGCACCCTATAGACACACAAGTTGATTTTTAGCCGTTTGCGGTGTCCCCCTCCACAGTTTCCCACCTCGGTCATATTGTCGTAGTGCTTAGGCGAAGCCCTGCGTCGGTAGCTTCATCATCACCATCAACACGCCGTCGTGCTGATGCAACTCACCCTCAGCCTCAACTGGATCAAGAGTACGAGGGACGCCACTGAGCTGAACGTGTGCATATCGCGGAGGTGTCGTGCGTTCGGTACTTGATCGGTTGGATCACGAAGACATTCGACTACATCAACCGCGTTACTAAACGCTTCCGCTTTCGGTCTACGAGGGTACGTGGACACTCTCTCCCCGCTCGTTGCTATGCATCTCCTAAATAGATCTTGCGTGATCGTAGGAACTTTTTTGAAATACTGCGTTCCCCAACAGTCCGCTCCAGCCAGCACTTGCTCCAAAATGAAGGGAGAACGACACCGAAGGTGCCATCATCGTCCAATCCGGTAGACCCCGATCTAGGGTTCCCTCGAAACATCCCAATCGAGTTGACGTGACTTGTAACAACGATGCCTTGAGAAGGAAACAACGTCAGAGACGCCACCATTGTTCGCCAAGATCGCAGTCAAGCGCGGTTTTCATCGGAGTCCGTGTCGTCCTATCTTACGGTTGGCTGGAATCGCACAGAGCTTCTCCATGAAGATGTATGTCGCCGCCGATACTCTGACGGAGATCCTCCATGCCCTCACTGGCCGCCGACCATCCACGTGAAGAATCGATGACGGATCTGGGTGGCATCCAGATCCGCGGCCGCCGCCATGCCCACCATCACCAGCGTCACCAACCATGGGGGTGTCGGTTGCCGTCGCACGACCAGGGAGCCGCTCTAGCTAGCGTACGATGTTGACCGCGAGTAGTATTTAGCAGCGTGACGATATCGACCATGGGATTAGGGTTCAGTTGCAATCAAAGCAATCACGAACACAACTCCAAAGAAATTTGGCCGCGACCCATTAAAATAGGATGTGGTTGGTGTCTTGCGGCACCATAAAGAGTGCAACAGCCGTTGCCCGGACTGTGACATTTTTAAAGGTTGATAGACGAAGGCAAACGGTCAAGGGCGCCTGCCAAAGGAAGATACAAACTCTAGGAGGAACCCAAGAGGCCCAAAGAGGCCCGGCGAACCTAACCTTAGCCCACATACCAGTTTTGCGTAAGTACGTCATAAATTTGCCCGATGGCTCCAACACCTAGATGATCGAGTACTAGTTCGAGGAAAGGGAAACTTGTTGTAAGGACACATGAAGAGAATCAAAAGCACTTTGTTCCTCGGGCGAAAGCGATCAAAGAAAACCCACTAGCGACCCTTGTAGCAAAAACCTTGCATACCACAGCTTAAGGATGAGCCACAGTGTCAAACAAGCTCGAATATAATATGGAAAGAGGTTTGTTCGCATTCCACCCGGAGAGCCAAAAAATAGTGTCCTTACCGTCTCCAATAGAGAATTTCACGCCCAAGTTGAAAATTGCTTTACATTTTTGGATCCCATTCCAAATTTGCAAGCCCTTGTTACCAAATGGATTTGGAAAATCTCCCAAAAGGAGGACGCCATGCCACAAAGCATTGTCTATGAGTAGAAGAAAGATATGCCTCATGAACTTCCATGACTTCATCCAATGTAGTCGTAGATGCCATGCCATCACAAAGTTTTGTCCACACACAATGATACACCTGCTAAGAAAGAAGCAAGTTCAAGTTGAGACAGCCATAGTTTCTTATAATTAAATGAGTCAAACCCGTCTCAACTCACTCGGTCCATGACATATTGATGAAATGCATCGACGAAATGCAGGAGCTTCTGGTCTACTATTAAGTGTTGTTTAAAATTATGCGACATGCTGCATCTGCCCTGCCAAAGGAAAATGGTTGATACATCAGAGTGAAGCTCACGCGTCGGCAAGATATAGCAGATCCAACTATCCAACACTAAACACTACTGGTATTGCAAAAATTAAGTAGAACGAGATGATTTGATGCCAGCTTACCTTCCACATCCACTTTCGGGTTTCATCCAGACCAAATTTTGGCGTTTGCACGCTTGACTATCAGTAAGAATCACATGACCTGGTCCAACAAAATGACAAATGTCATGTAAGTATAACTTTAGGATAGACATGTTTATTCGTACATTTAGAAAGTCGTTCTTGTATAGCACCCACTGGATGAAGTTTTTTTTCAAACACGTGCTTTGAATAAACTTCAGAACTCTTGATGCGAGTGTACTATCTTCTTGCAAAGGTAAGATCTCCGACATCGGGTCCTTTTTCTGAAGGGCGACAAAGTTATAGGCTTCTAGCTAATGAGAAAACATGAAGAACAAAAAGGATACTTGAGAAGCAACTCGGAGAATTGCACAAGGAAGAGAGTTGGAAATGCATAAAATTCCTCAAGGTCCTTCTATCACACTTTTGGCGAACATATTCCAAATCATCAAACCGAGAATCAAACTTAAAATCAGCTCCACCTCTTCTCTGGAAAAAGATTGTGTAGGTTGCGTATCGCCACAGGCGCTAGTTCCAGAAGATCGGCGATCGCCATATATAGCTCTCCGCATGCTATCATCGTTCAGTGGAGGAAGGTCAAAAGTTTTAGAGACATTCAAATCACTCAAAGAAATTGGATTCCTCAGCATGGCTGGATTTTGATAGCAATATGGCTTCTACTGCATTGGAAGATGCATCTTGCAGTTGCAGGTATCCATGAACAAATATTGGATCCTTGGTAACAGCATCTCCGCGGTCGTACAGGGTTCCTCAGATGGATCGTTGGGCGTGCTGTTGAGCGCCACAGACCAGCTACGCTCAAGGACTCCAAGGAAAGTGGCGCGCGAGGACTGCCGCCACCACAGTAGTAGTGTCCGCTGGTCGTCGACGGCCACCCACCGTTCCACGCATTCAGTTTGCCGGCCGCGCTGTCCCTCCCGGCGAGCCGTTGGAGTTGTTGGACCGTCCCGACCATCCCCGCTCTCTCCTCCTCTCTTCAAAATCAAAGACAAAAGAGCGAGCGAAACTTCACACGTGCCCCCCGACGTGTGGGGCCAAGAAGGTACGCGCCCCACGTGGTAGCCTCACGGGCCCGGGCCCCGCGCCCCGCAGAAGCCAGCCGGAGCCCCAAACCCCAACGTCTCGAGTCCCTCCCATGAGTGACGCGCCGGCCCCACCCCGGGACAGCGCCCCGAAAAGCAGCGGAACAAACGAAAAGTTAGAAAAGCAGGTGACTGGGCGCGGTGAAAAAAGGCCGCCCCATCCCCCGAAGTTTCCAGGTATTCGCGATTCACCTTACCGCCTATGGCCAGGCCGGGCCGCGCCCCATGCCGGAGAGGACAAACGCAAACGCGGCACGCGCGGGGCAGGGCCAGGGCCAGGCCGCCACTGACAACGGTCCATGAGGATGAGGCCATCCATCCCCCGTCCGTGTCCACCAACCCACTGACGTGCGGGGCAGGGGTCAAGCGTGGATCGGCGTGTCAGCGGGCCGGTGGTGGTGGACCGGACGTTAAACCCCCACCGGCACCGAGCCCCTCGCCCGCTCGCTCGCCCCCCTCGCCCCCCGCTCGCTGCCGCGCCTCGGGCCGGGCACCAACACCGCAACCAACAAACTACACCAGCATTCCTAGATCCACTCGCCCTGCCGCGCCTGCCTGCTGCTGGCAATGCGGTGAGGAGTGAGGAGTGAGGCGTGGAGACCGGGGACGACGAGATGGGGTGCGCGCAGTCGCGGATCGAGAACGAGGAGGCGGTGGCGCGATGCAAGGAGCGGCGCCAGTACATGAAGGCGGCCGTGGCGGCGCGCAACGCCTTCGCCGCCGCGCACTCCGCCTACGCCTTCTCGCTGCGGGACACGGGCGCCGCGCTCTCCGAGTTCGCGCACGGGGAGGGGGTGCCGCCGCCGCCGCCCCCGGCCGCCGCGGAGCCGTCCAAGGCCGCCAGGCTCTCGGCCGGCGGGACCGGCGCGGCCGCCCCGGGGGCCGCGGCCGCGACTTCTGCGGACGCGGCGGTGGAGGAGGCAATGCCGCCGCCGCCGCCCCTCGACTCGCTGCCCCCGCCACCGCCGCCGCTGCCGGAGTTCTCGCCCTCCCCGGCGAAGATCCACCGCTCCATGAGCATGCCCATGGCGCCCAAGGCCGTCGCGAGGGGGAGGGGCCCCGCCATGCTCCACAGCGACTCCATTAGGGAGGAGGACGATGAGGCGGACATGGAGGAGGAGGAGGACGAGGAGGACGATGCCCGTCTCGATGACCGCCGCCGGAGGCTGCGCCATCGCCAGCAGGCGCCGCCCGTCTCGCCGCCGCCTCCGGAGACGCCGGTGACCCCCCAGCCACCGCCGCCGCCTCCCCCTCCCCCGCCCCCGCCCCCGATTGACCCCAAGACCGGGGTTGACACGTGGGATTACTTCTTCTCCATGGAAGAGGGAATGGCGTCTATTGCCACCGAGGACGAGGAGATCATCCCGGAGCCGGAGGACGAGAAGTACGTTCCTGCCTCGCCACCGCGCCCTCCCTCGTCGCCCCCTCCCCAAGCGGTTGTGCCGCCACGGGAGGAGTATGAGGAGGAGCCGCGCACACCGGAGATGGTCACACCGCCTCCGTCGCTTCCGCCAAAGGCTCCTGGACAGTCCAAGAAGAAGAAGGGCAAGGGCAAGGGGAAGGGGAAGAATAAGTCTGCGCACCACCAGCACACTGAGTCCGCGCCGCCGGTCACGGTGGTCGGCGGCTGGGGGAAGGCGGGGAAGGTTGTCCCCGCCGAGGTGCCACGCGTAGACCTGCTGCAGGTGCTTGCGGAGATCGACGACAGGTTCTTGAAGGCGTCGGAGAGCGCCGGGGAGGTTTCCAAGGCGCTGGAGGCGAACAGGATGCACTACCATTCCAATTTCGCCGACACTAGAGGTCAGTAGCTTGATTCTCCTCCCTAGTTGCAATTTTGGATGTTTTAGACTAAAGTGGTTGGCTTTGTGCTGCTTGTTGTTTGATCTTATTTTGTGATGGCGATGGTGATGTGATGGATTCTTTGATGGTGAGAGAGGTCCAAAACAGGTGCTGGTTGTGGGGTTGCTAGAGAAGTGGAATGAGCTGCCCTTGTCCACTCGCCGATGCACGGGATGTTTTTGTAACTGCTAGCAAGCTATTGGTATAAGTGTTCATTTTGAACTGCTGAAAGTGGTTCTCGGGTACAATTATTGGTTTGCATGGCATGATTGTTTGTTTTGACTATAAGTGAACGGATATATCTATAGAACGTTGCTACGCATATACGACAACTGACGTACAATTTTGGTACGGCACCCCAAATCACACCATTAGATTAGCAATCACAGCTGGATCGTACAACAAAAAGTGTCGTATGTGAAACACTTGTATCTTTATAAATTGTGCTTATCTGTCTCCAATGCACCCATTGGATGGCATTCTAATTTATGGGAATTAGCATCTAAATGGCATTCTAGGATATAACCTGTTCAATTTAAAATTTGAAGTGTTATGAATATAAATGTTACATTTTTTTGTTAGTATCCGAGGTGTATATTACGGAAAATGCGCTGACAATAAAAAAATGGTATATGGCCAAGTGAAGAACCGCTAGAAATTTACAACAGAGGAGCCAACGATAGTGATGTATGGGATCTGAAACTTTTTCTTGTCCAATGCTCAGGGAAGTCTTGTCTTTGTCTTGTCTTCATCTTACTTCAGTTCATATCCAGTAGATCAGTACCATGTATATTTGAAATAATGAATGAGGTGAAAAATTGCGGATTCATTATGGTGGAAGAATCATGATAGTATGGCATGAACCATAAAAGTAGAAGTAGGAACAGTGTTATCTAGTTTTATGTTTAACACCTCAAATTTATATGGACTTATTGTTTTAATCGAGGATGGTAAAAATTTATTACACATCTTGGTAGCAAATTAGCAGGCAATCATTCAGAATGAAGGGCTATTGGTTTGAATTTGACTTATTATGTTAATGTTGCATATTTTCCTTATATATCAAGTTAGGCCCCCATGTTTGATATGCACCTGTAGGTTTGCCCTCTATTAGGTTCAAAGAGTTCGGCAGACGGTATTGTTTCTCTAGTTCATGGAACACAAAATTTAGGTATACAAAATTTTGTAGATGTTGATATTTTTTCCTAAAAACTTTGTCAAACATGCACAAGCTTAACTTTTGAAAAAACCAATACACCTTATATTTTGGAATGGAGAGAGTATTATCTCACCAATTCCGCCTTCTGTTACATTAGAAGCACAATAGAGCAACATTGGTTCATGTTAGTTCTTATTTCCCCCTTTACTTACATCAGCGAGTATGTTAGAGATCATAAGCTAACTGTTACTTATTGTATGTTTTGTTGTAAGAGGATGTCTCTGTGTAAGTGTTCATCCATTCCCAGTGCCAAGTGCCAACTATATATGTAAACAAACATGAAAATTCTTAAAAGAGCTAGAGATTGTGGATACATTAGCTTGATGCTCATATGTTGCTAAGATAAAAACAAATCATATGGGTTAGCCTTTTCCTGCGTGCTCAACAGCAGCCCGATCCGTGCCCTTGCTGCCGCACTCAACCAGACTTGCTGTCTTGACATATAAATTGTGTTCCAGTGGACTGTGTTGGACTTACTCGAGAGCGATAAGCAGAATTGGCCTGGTTGTCTGCTGCTGTCTGCAGTCTTGTACGATGGTGGTGATTGGTGGAAAGTGAGGCCGTGGAAGGGACATGGGGATCCACGTAAAATAATTCGTGAGGGATGCTGAGGAGTTGCTGACCTTAGAATAAAGACTAGTTGAAGTTAATCGATTGGTTGAAGATGTGGTTTTTGATCTGCTTCGAGGAGAGACATTCAAGTACTCTCCAGATGAGTTCACCAAAATTTGAATGTAATTTGACTAAAGCAAGAAGAACAAAGAGGAAAAAGAACCAAAATATAGCACCACTGTCGCCAGACTAGACTAGATGGCAGTGTTATGTGTAAGTTTCAAAATAATACTGTTCTTATGGTTAGTTTCATGCGCCATGCACTCATTTCTGTAACATGCTGATTAATTTCTTTTACGTGCAAGTGATGAGACTAGTTAAGCCACTTCAATGGCATGCACAGAATTTTGTCAGTTCATTAGTAATTGTTCGAGAAAACGTAAAGAGACATTTGCGTTTCTTTCCATTGAAAGGCAGAGTTTGAGTTACAACCCTCCTAAGAGGGACAACAGGCTATCAAAAGACAGTGAACTAATGTACACCCCAGGTTTGTGGTATGGTGTCACTAAGTCTTGAGGTGCCCTGCTTTGGCCCAGAGCACTGCCGCTTCCTCCTTGATCATCGCCACGAGGGTGCTGACAGATGGTTGGGCGCTCTCGAAGACACAAGCATTGCGGTGCTTCCAGATCATCCATGGAGGAGAGCAATCGAAGCAAGGCCTTTGCGCATGGGCAGTGGGATGCTCTGATTAGCCGCTTGCCACCAGTCCAGGAGGGAGGAGCCGTGGTCGGGGGGTGCACACGGCATACACAGCCAGACCAGGACCTGCCAAACCTGCCTAGAGAAGCAACACAATAGCAGGTGGTTCATCGTCTCTGGGCACTGGCAGCAAACGACGCAAGAAGCGTGGTGTTGGAGCCCATGGCATGCCAGGCGGTCGGCGGTGCAGCACCTGTTCATTAGTAATAACATTAATAGCCTTGTCAAGTCTTGGCACGTCATGTGCTTTTAGGTTACTTTGGCCATTGGAAGTCATTTTATTGTGACATAGTTTTTCTGCAATATCTTGTCTGCACTTTTGTAAGGAGGCGAGTGTAAAATAACTGTTTCTTCAACTTTGTTCTAATCAAGATTACTATATTTGACAGGGCATATTGATCATTCTGCTAGAGTTATGAAAATAATAACATGGAATAGATCCTTCAGAAGCATGCAAAATGGTGATGATGGGAAGGATGAATTTGAAAATGATGAAGAGGAGACTCTGGCAACTGTCATAGACAAAATTTTAGCCTGGGAGAAAAAGCTGTATGACGAAGTGAAGGTGACGTTCTTTTGATTATTACTAATTTGAACTTTTATGTTCTGAAGTAGTTTTGAATTAAGTTTATGATGATTTACCGAAACAACCATATCTGCCTTCTTCCTGAAATACAAAAGAATTGAAGAGATAAAAATTCTATAACCTTATACATCAAATAATAGTATCTATCAATCCGCATCAACCACATGCAGAATTTTGTCTGGTTACGTCCCCAAAAGTATATGGTAAATTTTCTTGAAAGAAGATATTCTTATTTTGGCACTCTTTATTATGGTAGAAAATGAAGATATTAGGTGGCAGTGTGCTGATTTTTTTTCCTGATCTTCACATGCCAAGTTACTGAGTACAAACATATGTACATGGATCACCGGCCATGTTATCCTATACTGATAGGGCTTTAAAACTTTTTTGCACGTGTATTGAGTCATCAAGAAACTTGTTGATATGATGATCAAGTTACCCAGTTATTGTACTCATAACCCATAGGGCGTTAAAGCAACTGTAGATTTTTCTCTCAGGATAAATGAATCTACGTGCAAGTGCGCATGTATTTACTAAAAGTTTGTACATCATTCCGAGCATGGTATTCAAGTTCACATTAGAATCGCTGGTTCTCAATGGCTTTATCACATTTGCTACATGATAGTTTTAATAATAAATTGTGCATAGTGCCATGCAGAAGGAGAAATCACCTTGTGTCACCAGGGTTCAGAACTGCTCACATAACACAAAATCGGGCTAAAAGATATTGCACTGGCACCATGCCCTGTGACACTGCATATGTGTTTCCACTCTTCACCAATGGGTAGCATATGCCTCACATATCATATATTTATTCTACCTGCTCCCACTGACATGGTGGTTGTGACAGCACTGACCATGCTGCATCTCTTCCATTGTCCACCCCCTCCCCCCATGCTGTGTCATGCCATATGTTTGACCATCCCAAATTCCCCAAATTTTGACCTTCCGCTGTTTCTTTCCCATGAGAGGTGGTGGTAGAGCTCGAAGCCATTTCCAAGACGTGGCCCCTCCAAATAAGACACCATATCTGTGTTTGTTGTCAATGAATAAGATGTGTGCGGACGAAGCAGATATCCAAAACCTGGACATGGCCATTTTGTGGATGGAGAACTGTGTTTTCTATAGTGCAACTGGTCATTTCACCAGATCATTCTGTTAATGCCTCTGTACGGTCGCTAGCTTCCAAGTTTGAGGCCCACCCCACCAGTAAGAGAGGTTTTTGATAATGAATCAATGAGAGGAGGGTAGAAGACAAGCCCTAACAGTGGAGCCAGATTCCCATTTCAAATATCTGTGGGACCCTCATGCAGGTTCTGTTAGGGACAACACAGTAAAATAGGGCCTGATGCAATGTGCAATATTTCAGGTTCAATCAGGTGTTCTAAATCCTGGTGTAATGGAACAGACATGGTGTTCTGCCTAGTCCATAGTGTTACGTGGATTTTTTATTTTTTATTGCTGCAATGGTTATTTTGTTAGGACATGACTATATTTCTTGAAACATATTGTCGTGATAAGCCGAGTATTTTTTTGTAGCAACTGTGCTTGATTACAACATGGAGCAGGCGAAGTTGATGGATATGCCTAGTCTTTTCTGTCATTGATGCTCATTTTTGTTTGAACTAGCATAGAAGCACCTCACTACTGTGGTAGTTAGTGTACATGTTTTAAGACAATAAAGGTGTCAATACCCAGCAGTTGGTATGTGCTGTGAGAAATCTTGTCTGAATGAAAACAAGCCTGAACTGCGAAGTCAGCTAAAGATCAATAGCATACTGCAGCAATTCATGTTGTCTGTTTCGTTCCCAATTTTACCTGCTACCCTCTAATACAGCTTATATGTCTGAATTGCACAGGCTGGTGAGATTATGAAGCTTGAGTATCAGCGGAAGGTTGCTTTGTTAAATAGACAAAAGAGAAATAATGCTGCTGTTGAGGTTCTGGAGAAAACTAAAGCTGCTGTAACCCATTTGCATACAAGATACATAGTTGATATGCAATCAATGGATTCAACTGTCTCAGAGATTCAGCATCTCCGTGATAATCAACTTTATCCAAAACTGCTGGATCTTGCTGATAGGTAATTTAGATGCATAATGTTTTTTTTTGTCGTGCATCAGATTGCTACTGCCTTTCTCATTAACTCGCTCGTAGATTTAATTCATTTCTGGTCAGTGTGCATGATGGGACGAGGACATACATGTAGAAAACGCCGGAGTAGCATTAACATAGTTACGGATATGTTTTGAAATATTATCATTAAAGCATGTAATAGTTATTTTTGGTTACTTGTATGGCAAAAATGAAATTATATTCATAAAATTCAATTTGTTGTTATTAGGCTGCCGTTCGTGTGCATCTCGCTTTTCCTTTTGTATGATGATATTATACTTTTGTCATGGGCATGTGGCTTTGGATTTATAGGCAATGCAAAGTAGCAAATTTAACTAAAACATGTTCACATTATTGTTATTAAAATATGTAATCGTTTCCTTGGTTTTCCGTATGGTGAAAGATACCTACATTCGTCGGACCAATTTGGTAGACAGTTTGCGTGCATTATGTTCCTAAATGATTCAGTTACTCTGCCTGCATCTGAAGCACATGATGAACCAATGGCTACAAGCCTACATTAGTAACTCATCAGGCCTGTACTGGCTGTTGCCTCTCCCCATTAACCTCTTGTTTTACCTTCCATCTGCCAGTGACACGCCCATGCATCCCAGTTCACCTAGTGACCTTTTCCTGGATCAGTTTCTTTAGAGACATGACACATGCAAGTGTTGTGTAATACTAATGTGCTGTAAACTGGTCGGACTCCTTTATCACGGTAGGACTTGTTCGACCCACATAAATCTGAATGGTTTATATTGCCTTTGTCTATAAGATGAACAGATTAGATTTACTTTCCTCTAGTATTAATCATGGTGTCTCGAAAGGAGCCTCTAGTTAGTATATATTGATAGCCTTTTCCAGTTCAGTAGCTAGAGTCAGTTAAGTATAATTGAGCTTTGGCCAGTGCATCAACAATATTTTCCAATTTAGCATGGTTATAATATTTTCAATCACAACTACTTCTGTTTAGTTTAATTACTTGTAATAAGCCAAATAACATGACTGCTAAACTTTACAAGCTTCATTTGGTGCTCTCTTTTCAGGCTGGCAAAAATGTGGGAAGATATGCACATGCATCATGCGAACCAGCTGAAAACTGTGTTGGATCTCAAGTCAGTTGACATTTCTGATTCCAGCATCGAAACAAGTGCGCATCACCACAGCCACACACGTCAGCTGCATGATATTGTAGACAAGTGGAACACAAACTTTAGTGATCTCATGAGCTATCAGAAGGAGTACATAAATGCTCTCTACAGCTGGTTGAAATTGAACCTTATACCTATAGAGAGCAGCTTAAAGGAGAAAGTAGCATCTCCACCAAGGGTGCAGCAACCTCCTGTGAAGGCTCTCCTCCAAGCATGGAATGAGCAACTAGCCAAGCTGCCAGATGATCTTGCCAGGCATGCCATCGTTAGCTTTCGGGCGGTCCTGGAAACCATACTAGGTGTTCAAGACGAGGAGTTGAAGAAGAAAGAGGCTTGTGAACAAATCCACAAGGAATACGTGCGGAAGGCTCGGGCGTTCGAGGAGTGGTATCACAAGCATGGACAGCGCAGGACATTTGATGACCCGGAGAGCGGCGAGGGGACAAGCCAGAAGGATGCGATCTCGGAGAAGAGATTCGCCGTGGAAAGCTTGAAAAGCAAGCTGGATAACGAGGTCGAGGCCCATAACAAGCTGTCGAAGCAAGTGCGGGAGAAATCCCTTTCGATCCTGAGAGCTCACCTACCGGAGCTGTTCCGTGCCCTGACCGACTTCTCCCATGCTACTGCCGAAATGCACTCGAAGCTGAGACTGAATGCACTCATGCAGGACCAAGGTAGTGGTAACAACTAGATGAAGAACATGTACAGGAGTTGTTAGGGTGCTAGCTAAAACCCCCGCCAGAATGTTGTAATGCTTGTATTGTCTGCCTAGCCTTTTTTGCGGTATGTGTAGTAGTATGTCTTGAGATGTGGACAGTTAGGCATTGTAGCCGTTTTGTTATTCATTTGGATCCTCGTGGGAAGTTATTCTTTTACTCCCTCTGTTCTCAATTACTTATCATAGGTATGGATGTATCTAGATGTATTTTAATTCTAGATACATCCATTTCTGCGATGAGTAATTTGAAACGGAGGAAGTAGATCAGAAGGGCATCGCCTGGGAGTTGTTTCATTTGCTGAACAAAACCAAGAGTGGCAGAGGGCCGGCGGGAAGACACGTCCGGCAGCGCGTCGACTGAACAAAACCAAGAGTGGCAGAGGGCCGGCGGGAAGACACGTCCGGCAGCTCGTCGACGCGGCGTATGCACCACTATCCGTATGTAGTGTACTACAAGGTCGGAGCGAAACCCGGGGCTCCCAAATCCTTCTGTTGCTGCGGCGGCAGACGGAGGAGAAACGGTGGCCTCCCTGATCGCCTCGCCTCTTGTTTAGTCTTGTGGAGAAAGGGGAAAGCAGAGTCTCGCGTACGAAGCACAATGGATCCTCAACATGCGAGGAGTTGACATTGCTCCATTCTTTTAGCCTTGTCCTTTTGAGGGGTTAGGGCTAGTTTGGTGGGAGGACTCACAAAAATTTGCCTGGCCTGGACCTTCCCCGGGATCTGTCTCAAGGCTGCTTGGTTTGCTTGGTGTCCCGAATAAGCCTGCCTAACACTACTAGAAAAAAAGCCTATACACAAAACTTTAGCAGTAGCGCATGTTAAAAAAGGGCGCTACTGCTAGACAGCAGTAGCGCACGTTAAATAACCGCGCTGCAGATACATATATAGCAGTAGCGCGTCCCGTTGTAAAAGCGCTGCTACAAAAATTCCCACCACTAAGCCGATCGGTAGTAGCGCTCTTTTAGAAACAGCGCTGCCGCTAATTTTGTTGTAGCAGCGCGTTTATGTGTAAGGTGCTACTGCTAACAAAAATAAAATAAAATGAAAAACAAGTAGATAAGTAAATGAAAATAAAAAAATAGAAAAAAGAGAAAAGAAAAAAATAAAATGTAAAGAAAAATAAATGAAAAAAGGGGAAAAGGAGAAAGGAATAGCAGTAGCACGTTCCAGCAAACACGCTGTAGCTAACTTAGCTATAGCGCGTTTTTAGGAACGCGCTACCATTACGTTTCACTTAAACAGCGCCCCCCCCCCCCCCCCCCCCCCGGCCACCACTTCTCCCCCAAATCCCTCGCCCTCGCCGCCGTCTCCCTAATTTGCCGTCGCCCCACTTCGCCGCCGTCTTCTGCCAGCGTGGACGCCCGCAACCTCACCGTCTCCCCCCGAGGCCGCCGTCATCCTCATTGCTGCCGCCCTCAGCCTCACCGCCGCCGCCCTAGGCCGCCGTCGACCTCACCGTCGCCGCCCTCGACCTCACCGCCGCCCGAGCCCGCCCAGGACCGCCGCCGCCCATGCCCGACCCGCCCTCTCCGCCCCTGCCTCCGTCGCCGAGCACCTCCCCGCCACCGTCTCTCCCCTCTCTGTAAGTCCCCCACCCCTCCCCCCACTCCTCTCTCTCTGCATTTTAGAGCAAAAATTAGTAGAGCAAAAGTTAGTTTATAGCAAAAAAATTAGTTTAAAGCAAAAGATGTTAAGTAGTAGATGTTAGAGCAAAAATTAGTTTAGAGCAAAAAATTTGGTTTACAACAAAAGTTAGTTAGGGCAGTAGGGTTTAATTAGGGTAGATGCTGCTTGTAGTATATAGTGATACTAGTAGATGTTAATTAGGTTAGGGCAGTAGTGGTACTAGTAGATGTTAATTAGATGTTTTTTAGTTAGGGCAGTAGAGTTTTGCTAGGTTAATTAGGTTAGTAGTGCTGCTAGTAGTAGTGGTACCGTAGGTTAATTAGGGCAGTAGAGTTTTGCTCAGCGTCTCGACCTGAAGCCTTTCACTAAGCTCGGAGACTATATCCCTGACTTGGATGGATGGCACGGCATGGAGTGATTGTCGATATATGACAATGTGCCCGTTTAGTCCATACTATCTGTATGACGAAACTTTGAATTATGCACGACGAAACTTTATTTGTGATGTAATTAAACCGTCCTCCTCGACTAGGAAAGATCACTCTAGTTAGGGCATTTAGGGTACGATGAACTTTGTTATTTATTCTTATGACATGTTGCTTCTATTTTTGCCAAGTCTGTTGTCTCTTTCTGTTGCTCAACTATATATGTTGCATATCATCGACTCATGTGATGATGCAGGTGTATAGATCATCGATGGCGAAGAAGTGCTATGCCAGGAGTATACGACGAGTGGCCGGAATGTAAGGCCCAGGTGTACCGGTTTCCGGTTTCCGAGCGACAGCCAGTAATTAGTTTAGGTTCACGCTAATGCGAGAGAGGGATACGAACTCCTGTACTGCATAGTTTCGCTCTCACTCAAAGTGATAGCTCTTCTCACGTATATCATTGTTTAGATGGATGATGATGTAGTTGCAAGTAATCGAGACTTGTATCGCTATTTTCAAGATGACGATGAGAGACCACTTTGTGTTGGATGATGATTATGATGATGACATGATTTGATGAGACTATTTGTATGTATATGCTATGATTGCATTTGTATGTGTATGATATGCTAAAGATTATTGTATAAAGCCTATTCAAATACAAAACAAATATGCAGAAAAAACTAATAAAACTAGCAGTAGAGAGGGGAACAAAGTTAGTAGTAGCGCTGCCTTACCAGTAGCGCTTCCTGCTATCTGCAGCGCTCTTCACTAAAGCGCGCTACTGCTAGCCATGTATAGCAGTAGCGTGGGACGACAGGCACTACTGCTACACGTTAGCTGTATCGCCTTATCAGTAGCGCGTTGTCCCGCGCTACTGATAGGCAAAATACCCGCGCTACTGCTAGGGTTTCCCCTAGTAGTGTGAAGCACTCCGTAATCATTAGCCTGGCTGGAGTACCTGGCATGACCATTAGCCTGGCCCCAGGCGCCCAAAATCGGTTGCCTGGCGCTTGCCTGTGAACCTAAAACACACTTTTCATGGGGTGTTATTTGACGAAGTGACAGGTCAACAATTCAATATGATATGACAAAGTAAATTATTGCTGTACAACGGATTAATATTTGGGAAGATGCCTGGATCCCCAACTGTGCCACGAGGAAAATTGTGACGCCCAAGGGGGGACATTGGTGACCTGATTGATCCTGCTCCGAATAGTTGGGATGAAGATCTCATTAGACAAACTATGTGGCCCATTGATGTACAATGGATTCTTTCAAATCCACTTTCACACTATGATATGCCATACTTTATTGCTTGGGGCTATAAAAAACGGTATGTTCTTGGTTCGGTCTGCCTACTTTAGGGAGTGGGATCATCAATATGGAGATAAATTATGACACTCTAATGGGAGGGGGCGAACCATAGTTAACCCAATTTGGAGCAAGATATGGAAGTTATCTTGCCCGACAAAAGTCAAAAATTTTATATGGCGTATGTTGCATGGTACACTTTCATGCCGGGTTACGCCTGCAAACAGGCATATGAAGATCTCGCCCATTTGTCCTACTTGTTCGGAGGGTCTAGAAGATTCAAAACACATGCTTTTCCTTTGTAGAAAAGCCAGGGAGGTGTGGAAAAGACTTGGGATGGATGATATTATTAATAAAGCTGGTGAGGTCGATCGTGCTGGAGAAGCAGTGTTGGAATATTTGCTACTTCTACCAGACCAAGAACTGTTGATTTTGGGCCACCACAATGTGCACAAAATGATTGTTGTCTCAGCTTGGTTTCTATGATGGGAAAGACGAAAAATGATACATAAGGAGACAACGCATAATGCACATTAGATCTCTATCGGGATTCTTACTCTTACATCAGGACCACCCCCATGGCATTTATGAAAAAGGGGGGTTGGTCCTGCCCTCCCAGGGGATTTTTAAAACTTAATGTTGATGCTTCTTTTGACCACGACCTCCTGAAGGGTACAATGGGGGCGGTCCTGAGAGATGACAAAGGTAGGTTTATCGCAGGAGGCAATGGGAAAATTGACTATTGCACGGATGTTCTTGTTCAATTTCAAAAAATTTCCTATGCTCACGCAAGATCTATCTAGGAGATGCATAGCAACGAGAGGGGGAGAGTGTGGCCACGTACTCTCGTAGACCGAAAGCGGAAGTGTTTGGCAATGCGGTTGCTATAGTCGAACTTCTTCTAGTTCCGACCGATCAAGCACCGAACGTAGGGCACCTCCGAGTTCCGCACACGTTCAGCTCGATGACGTCCCTCGAACTCTTGATCTAGCAAAGTGTCGAGGGAGAGTTCCGTCAGCACGACGGCGTTGTGACGATGATTGTGATGCCCGTATAATTAAGCTATAGTGAACCTCTTCTAATGATGCTACGTCACCTCGGTTATTGTTGATAACTCATGTCGGTTTGAAACCCTGTTCAAAATTTGAATTTAAAATAAAGTCAAATAATAAAAGTTTTCGAAAGTCAAAACTAAAGTGTTCTAGAGGTGCCAAATAATCCATAGGAAATGTTGGTGTTGAAACCACACTTTTATAAGGTAACTAAATGCTAAAGAATAAATAAAAAATAGCTAAAACAATTGTTTAAATGCCCCTTTAATTAATTAAATTATTGTAAACTACTTTAGTTAACTACCAATATTATTGTGGTAGTGGAATATTTATTATTACTAATTTAGGTGCAATTCTTGTAATTTATAAAACAAAAAAAAAATAAAAAGAAAGAGAAAACAGAAACTATAAAAGGTAAACGCAGAAGAAATTGCAAAAAGAGGAAAAACCCATGCACCCCCACCCCCTCTGGGCCTTGCTTCAGCCGGCCCACCTGGCCCACTTCCCCCGCCGGGTCGCCCCCTGTTGGAAATATGCCCTAGAGGCAATAATAAAATGGTTATTATTATATTTCCTTGTTCATGATAATTGTCTATTGTTCATGCTATAATTGTATTAACCGGAAACCGTAATACATGTGTGAATACATAGATCACAACATGTCCCTAGTGAGCCTCTAGTTGACTAGCTTGTTGATCAATAGATGGTTGTGGTTTCCTAACCATGGACATTGGATATCGTTGATAACGGGATCAAATCATTAGGAGAATGATGTGATGGACAAGACCCAATCCTAAGCATAGCACAAGATCGTGTAGTTCGTTTGCTAGAGCTTTTCTAATGTCAAGTATCGTTTCCTTAAACCTTCAGATTGTGCAACTCCCGGATACCGCAGGAGTGCTTTGGGTGTATCAAACGTCACAACATAACTGGGTGGCTATAAAGGTGCACTACAGGTATCTCCGAAAGTGTCTGTTGGGTTGGCACAAATCGAGACTGGGATTTGTCACTCCGTATGACGGAGAGGTATCTCTGGGCCCACTCGGTAATGCATCATCATAATGAGCTCAATGTGACTAAGGAGTTAGCCACGAGATCATGCGTTACGGAACGAGTAAAGAGACTTGCCGGTAACGAGATTGAACGAGGTATGGGGATACCGATGATTGAATCTCAGGCAAGTAACATACCGATGGACAAAGGGAATTGTATAGGGATTGATTGAATCCCCGACATCGTGGTTCATCCGATGAGATCATTGTGGAACATGTGGGAGCCAATATGGGTATCCAGATCCCGCTATTGGTTATTGGCCGGAGAGGTGTCTCGATCATGTCTGCATGGTTCCCGAACCCGTAGGGTCCACTACAAAAAAAATACACTTCCGTGATGATACGTGTTTGTCATAGTAGGTCATGTTTTCTGTCATGCATGTACATCCACGACAATTTTGTGATAGAATCAAGATAGTCATACCTATGCTGTCGTAGAAGTGTTCCATGACATTACCAAAATTATCATCACGGAAGTGTCCACTTCCATGACGATAAATCGCGCGTCACAGAAGTGCTTTCGTCAAGGGTGACCACACGTGGCATCCACCATAATGGGACGCCGTTAAGTTATCAGGTCCGGTTTTGGATCTGATAACCCGTTAACAGCCCCGACCAATAGGGATTTTCCATGTGTAAAATCATCATTGGCTGGAGGAAACACGTGTTGGCTCACCATTGGGACATATGTCATCCACTCATTGGACCCAAAGCGCCTATGATACGTCGACACATGGCACGGCCCAACAGAGGCCCATTCCTGTGAAAAGGACAGACCGTTTGACTTGTTCAAAAGGTGGCGGGCCGGCCCACAGCAAGCTTGTTAACGGCCTGTTCGCATATAGCCCATTTATAGCCCGCTGACCCAGGGCCCGTTTACGGCCTATCCGAATTAGGCCCAGTAGCGTCATCTGGGCCATCCAATATAATTCCAGCCCGTTTTAACTTCCGGCCCATGTATGGCCCGTGACGTCTTTTGGCCCATATGAGGCCCTTAGTAACCCTCGGCCCATTAACGGCCCGTGGTAAAACTGGCCCATAATGAACAGTGTATCACTTATACCCATTAACGACCCATTATTCCGTTGGGCCGTTTCCAGCCCATGTTATCTTTCGGCCTTCTCAGGGCCCATTTATTCTTGGGCTCATTTCCAGCATTCGGTTACTTACGTCCCGTTACTGTCATTTTCTGCTTGTGGGGCAAATTCAACCCGTGCTTACAGTCGGCCCGTTTGTGGCCCGTTAATACGTTGGGCCGTTTTCATAGTGTCATCAAATACGGCCGATTAACGACGACCCATTATGGTCGGCCCATGAACGGACGATTCCAATTCTAGCCAGTTTACGGCATAAAGTGGTATGTTATTGGCCCATGTTTGGGCAATCGATCATACGGCCCGTATAAGGTCCATTGATGATACGGCCCGTAGAAGGCCCAGTGTCACTACAGTAAATATCTAGCCCATGGTTATTGTGGCCTAATTTTAAAAAATAGGTTATTGCGGCCACTAGCAAACCGCGGAAAAAGAACAACACTGACCACAAGCAAACAAATAAACAAGACAACAAGGAAATAAATAAGCAAGCAACTTACGCTAGGCTATCACGGCAATTACACATATTACATCCATTGGGCATCAAAGTTCGCCACTAGTGCAAATATAGGGAACAAAGCAGCATATCATATACATTGGTTGTCAAAGTTGGCGACCAGTGCAAATAAACGCTGCAGCAAAACAAGTCCAGAACTGAAACCACTTCAGAAGATCTCAAGAAACAATATCCTGGGTACCCATAATGCTGGCAAGATGCTTAGCAAGCTTATTAACTTTCTCTTGTTTGGTGCTTAAATCCTCCAGCGCTTGCTCTTGCACCAGAAAGTATGCATCTGAATTAAGCAGGGACTTCCTCAGTCCTCCAGCTTCCTGTTGCAACACATCTGATCGATGTCTTTCAACTTGAAGCTGAGATTCAAGAAGACGAAATGATTCAGGCAGCTACTTCGAAGAGCTTGTGCCAGTAGTAGAGGCTAGTAACTCGAACACTACATCAAGACAGGACTTCCGGGTTCTCTCACTGTCGTCAAGGTAGTTTTTATCAGCTTTCTTGGAGACCAACAGGGATGTCTCACTATCTTGAACCTTATCTGCATTACTTCCTTCACCATTGCATAACGGGGTATTGTTCTCCAATGTTTTGTCCGCATTCTAAAAGAGAAACAAGCAGACATGTCACAGGTTTACCATGTTGTATATGAAACTCATTTTGGTAAATCAGTTCAGTAGTAAAGTGCATATGATAACAACATGAAACAAACATATGTCTATGTACCATGGTCACTTTATGGTCTATATCATTCTAGTTTTTGTTGCCAAATCAAGATAGAGACACAATTCAAATAATATTTGTTCAAGACAAAGCAGAATAGACAGAATATAAGTGTGGGAAACTATAGAGACACTTGTAATGTGCATGACATGAGAACATAACTATTTATTCAATTGAAACTGAAATCAATATAGAGCAAGTTACAACAGCAAACCAGTTAAAGAAACAAGTTTAAAACATACCTGTTGCGCCATTGGAGTTTTAATTCCATCCTTCAAATTTGAAAATAGTTGGTTAGAGTAAATACAGTGATGCAAGAGCAAAGGAGTATGAACCGTAGCTACAGAACCTGACCTGAGAACAATTCTTCTTCTCCTTTAAGCGTTGAGTTGGGATTCAGAGTGGTGGTCCTCATGCTTTGGGCACTGCAGTTCCCTTACTAATTGCTCGTGTTTGGGTGCTCTGTGGTGGAGACGGTGCTGTGTTAACTGGAACTGGGTTACTATCTACTGGGGTTGGGGTTAGAAGGGGTGTAGCTGGTTCTCTGTCCAACTGGGTAGGGGTACAATCTGTGAGAGTCTGGGTTATGTGTGGTGGGGCTGGTTCTTGGGCAAGTACAACCGTGGTTCTATCTGCATCAACTGGTAGCACTATATTTTCTGAAGACCGTGTTGTTACTCCCTTAGATACTGCCATCACTCTCTCCAATTCAAATGGCTAATAAATAAGAAAAGTAATTGAATGTACAAACATTGTATGATAGACAGGTGCAATGGATAGTGGGGAATAAAAGAGGGCATGAAATAATTCACATTTATGTTTTCTAACCAAACAGGATAGCATGACACAATTTCACATATATGATGGCTAACTAAACAGGATAGCATGATACAATTTCACATTATGATGGCTAAGTAAAAAAGATGGAAAGACATAGTTCAAAATATGATGACTATGTAAACAGGATGACATGATATAACTATATAATGTGTTTATTAAATAGGTTGGCATGCCATAATTCACATACATGCCGCCTATGGAAACATGATAGCATTATATAATTCCCGGATAGAATGACATAATTCAAAATATGATGACTGTAAACACTAAACAGGATGAGATGATATAACTATATGATGTCTTTATTAAATGGGTTGCCATGGCATAATTCAGATAGATGTTGTGTATGTAAACATGATGGCATGATATAATTCAAATATATGATTTATATAGTAAGCAACTAAGCAGATGGCAATCCATATATGATGTAAAAACTAAGCAATGCAAGACAACATGTATGACATGGGTAATATAACCTTGCCAAGTTTGAGCATAGACCTCAGGGGAGAAATAGGACCGGTTATTAGTCTCTGAATCCTCCTCTAGGAGCTCTCTGTATCCAGCAAGATGTCTGCTTCAGTAGGTAGCATCGTCTGCTCTGAATACCTTGTTTTCACTCCAGATACTTCCATCACCGCTTCAAATGGCTGATGCACAGGAAGAGTAGTTGAATATACAAACTTTGTCGACAAATGGAACACGTAATACAAAAAAATGATAGCTTGATATAATTCACGTACATGATGATTGGCTCAACAGCATGGCATTGCATAATTCACATATATAATGCCTTTGCAACAAGATAGCATTGCATAATTCACATATACAATGTCTTGCAACAAGATGGCAATGCATAATTCACATATATGGTAATTAGACACTAAACAGGTGGCATTCACACAATGCATGTCTAAACTAATCAAATGACATCGCAATGCAAGACACCATACGCACAGTATGAACAACATAACCCTGCCAAGTTAATTAGAGCATACACCTTCGGGGGGGGGGGGGAATAGGACTGGTCATCTGTCTCTGAATCCTCCTATGAGGAGCTATCTGTAACCAGCGAGATATGCGCTTCATCAGATAGCATAGTCTGCTCTAAAGACCTTGTTTTCACTCCAAAATTTTCCATCACCGTGTCAAATGGCTGATGCACACGAAGAGTAGTTTAATGTACTAACATTGTTGACAAATGTAATACGTAACGAAAAAAAGGATGGCCTGATATAATTCACATATAAGATGACTGGCTAAGCAGGATGTCATTGCAAAATTCACGTATATGATGCCTGGCTAAACAAGATGGCATTGCATAATTCACATAAATGATGAATAAACTAAACAAATGGAATTCACACAAAGAGTGTCTAAACTAAGCAGTTGATATATTTGATGTATAAAGTAAGCAATGCAAGGCACCATATGCATGATATAACCAACATCAGCATGCCAAGTTAGAGCGAAGACCTCATGGGGTAAATACGAGTGGTCTTCTGCTTCTGAATCCCCCTCAGAACAGTTATCTTCCTCTTGATTACGATCCGAAATGGGTGGAGGGGGGGGGGGCTGCCTTTGCACCCACCATGGAGCGACGTCTGCATGAAATTTTATTGCCACACAAGGCTCGTCTCTTTTGCTCTACATGTTCAGTTCCATTGTGTACAATAACTGACATGCATAGGAATAAAACATAGTGAGATTATGTAAGGAGTGCATGCACAAATCCAGAGTGATGGTAGCAAACTGTGGATAGACCCAAAACCAATGATAGCAGGCAGATAATAGCTTTAGTTAAAAATACAGATAATGGCTCCTTTAATGTTTGTTTGCACCCAACATGAAACTCATAGTAGACACCCGAGATTAACCAGATAGTAGACAGATAGTACTGATTGCTGCCCCAATATGTACCCCACAACCATTTAAAAACTCAAGTTTCAGTATAAGTTTGTACCTGACTCGGAGTCTAATAGGCGAACACGACGATAAAGTAGCATGTCATCATATTAAGCGATGCATAACGTAAGCAGACACGGAAGAGTACGACCTCTCTTGAGGACCCGTGTAGTCCTCAAGGTCATCTGCTCAGTTGATGATGGTAATGCAGTTGTCGTGGCTGCCAGCGGCGGGGAAGAAGATCTGAGGCGGCGAAAGACAGTCTGGAGAGCGGATCCCTGCTGTGATGAACCCTTTCGTCGTTGGAGCAGCTGAGCTGGGGTGGAACACAGCACCGCAGGAGCAGGACAAACCACACAAGGTTTTCTTTGACACATATCTGTAATAGAAGTAATTGTGTAAGGGCTTGTTTGAATTTGAGGATTCTAACAATGCAGGGATAGGAAATAGACAGGAACATGATAGGAATGCACGTGCAAAACAGGGAATTTAAAAACAGAGGATTTCTGCCAATATGGGTGTTTGGTTCACAAGAATTGGAAGATCACAGGATGCAAAGAAGCATGGTGAGATTAAGTCAAACCACAAGAAAATGTACCGTTATAATGCTATTATGCTACTATCTCTTAGTCTTGTGCTTCATGAATAGGAATTTGAAAAGGAGGACAAGTGTAAATTAAAATTCCTACGGGTTTTCTTTCAAGGAGACACTAAAGGAACAAATCCTACAGTTTTCCTTTGCTCCATTCCTTTGCACCAAATTCATGAAAAGTAGTACCGTACGAAACTTTCCAATTCCTAGGTTTTTCATTCACTTTTCCTTTCAAGCACTGGTGATTCCAGTAGGCAGGCTTGAGCAAGGAAAAGCCTACACTAAAAAAATGTTTTTGTGCTACTTCTATTACTTTGGACCCAGGCCACTGCCCTACTAGCTCAACTCCCAGGGCCATCGACAAATGCACAGCTCAAACGCGCAGAGACAAATAATGATGGCGTTCAAGAGAGTCCATCACAGATAGCTAAGTTGCCTAGTACCTCACTGCTTGTCATATAGTACGATAAAATGATCGTATTTCCCGTTACTCCGTGTGCTTAGTGGACAATATATATAACATGTAGAGTAAAAAAATATATGCAACAAGTGTACAACCTCTTTGGCGAAGCCATGTTGATCTCAGCGTGATTGGGTTGGCCGGTGAGGATGCTCCGGCTGACTTGGCTGTCGGAGGAGGGGAAGAAGATCTTAGGCGTCTGGAGATGGAGCCCGAGGTACTGCTCCGCTGTGATGGAGGGTTTTGTCGTTGGAGCAGCTCCGGTGAGTTGTACGACGCCGAGGCTGAAGCAGGACAAGAGAGACAATGTTAACCTGAGTGGAATTCTAATAGCATCTCCAATAGATGACGTAAATATATAACCACAGAGTGCTAGGTGTATACATCAGCCGCTCATCTCTGAACTTAATTGTCAAAACTGAACTTAACTGTCGAAACTGATTTTGCTGTCGAAACTAAATTTTACCGTCGAAACTGAACGCACTAAAGGTGAGGCTACATGTCAGTCGACTGACTTTTTCATCTCTGGTCAGCCGATTTTGCAGCCGCTGGATACGAAATCAAGGGCCTGCAGTTCATCTTCAACCTCCACCCCCTGAGCCGCCAGCCACCACCGGCCAAACAGCCACCCCCCGCCGCCCGCAGCCGGTGGTGCGCCGCCCCGCCCGCCCCGAAAACACTCCCCACCTCCGGTCCGCCGCTACCCCGGCCATCCCTGTAGGGACCCCCGTGCCGAGCTTTTCTCCGGCGATTGATAACCTACAAGTATAGGGGATCACAACAGTTTTCGAGGGTAGAGTATTCAACCCAAATTTATTGATTCGACACAAGGGGAGCCAAAGAATATTCTCAAGTATTAGCAGCTGAGTTGTCAATTCAACCACACCTGGAAACTTAATATCTGCAGCAAAGTGTTTAGTAGCAAAGTAATATGATAGTAGTGGTAACGGTAGCAAAAGGTAATGATAACAAAAGTAATGTTTTTGGTATTTTGTAGTGGTTGTAACAATAGGAACGGAAAAGTAAATAAGTGAAGAACAATATATGGAAAGCTCGTAGGCAATGGATTGGTGATAGAGAATTATGCCGGATGCGGTTCATCATGTAACAGTCATAACCTAGGGTGACGCAGAACTAGCTCCAATTCATCAATGTAATGTAGGCATGTATTCCGAATATATCATACGTGCTTATGGAAAAGAACTTGCATGACATCTTTTGTCCTACCCTCCTGTGGAAGTGGGGTCCTAGCGGAAACTAAGGGATATTAAGGCCTCCTTTTTATAGAGTACCGGACCAAAGCATTAACACATAGTGAATACATGAACTCCTCAAACTACGGTCATCACCGGGAGTGGTCCCGATTATTGTCACTTCGGGGTTGCCGGATCATAACACATAGTAGGTGACTATAGACTTGCAAGATAGGATCAAGAACTCTCATATATTGATGAAAACATAATAGGTTCAGATCTGAAATCATGGCACTCGGGCCCTAGTGACAAGCATTAAGCATAGCAAAGTCATAGCAACATCAATCTCAGAACATAGTGGATACTAGGGACCAAACCCTAACAAAACTAACTCGATTACATGATAAATCTCATCCAACCCATCACCGTCCAGCAAGCCTACGATGGAATTACTCACGCACGACGGTGAGCATCATGAAATTGGTGATGGAGGATGGTTGGTGATGACGATGGCGATGGATTCCCCTCTCCGGAGCCCCGAGCGGACTCCAGATCAGCCCCCAAGAGGTTTTAGGGCTTGGCGGCGGCCCCGTATCGTAAAACGTGATGAATCTTTCTCTCTTATTTTTTCTCCCCGAACACGAATATATAGAGTTGGAGTTGAGGTCGGAGGAGCTCCAGGGGGCCCACGAGGTAGGGGGCGCGCCCAGGAGGGGGCAGGCGCGCCCCCACCCTCGTGGCTAGGGTGTGGCCCCCCTGGTCTTCATCTTTTGCAAGGATTTTTTATTATTTTCAAAAAGACGTTCCGTGAAGTTTCAGGTCATTCCGAGAACTTTTGTTTCTGCACATAAATAACACCATGGCAATTCTGCTGAAAACAACGTCAGTCTGGGTTAGTTCCATTCAAATCATGCAAGTTAGAGTCCAAAACAAGGGCAAAAGTGTTTGGAAAAGTAGATACGACGGAGACGTATCAACTCCCCCAAGCTTAAACCTTTGCTTGTCCTCAAGCAATTCAGTTGATAATCTGAAAGTGATAAAGAAAAACTTTTACAAACTCTGTTTGCTCTTGTTGTTGTAAATATGTAAAGCCAGCATTCAAGTTTTCAGCAAAGATTATGAACTAACCATATTCACTGTAACATTTAGGTCTCATGTTTACTCATATAAATGGCATAATCAACTTGAAGGAAATATGCCCTAGAGGCAATAATAAAGTTATTATTTATTTCCTTATATCATGATAAATGTTTATTATTCATGCTAGAATTGTATTAACCGGAAACATAATACATGTGTGAATACATAGACCAACAGAGTGTCACTAGTATGCCTCTACTTGACTAGCTCGTTAATCAAAGATGGTTATGTTTCCTAACCATGAACAAAGAGTTGTTATTTGATTAACGAGGTCACATCATTAGTTGAATGATCTGATTGACATGACCCATTCCATTAGCTTAGCACCCGATCGTTTAGTATGTTGCTATTGCTTTCTTCATGACTTATACATGTTCCTATAACTATGAGATTATGCAAATCCCGTTTACCGGAGGAACACTTTGGGTACTACCAAACGTCACAACGTAACTGGGTGATTATAAAGGAGTACTACAGGTGTCTCCAATGGTAGATGTTGGGTTGGCGTATTTCGAGATTAGGGTTTGTCACTCCGATTGTCGGAGAGGTATCTCTGGGCCCTCTCGGTAATGCACATCACATAAGCCTTGCAAGCACTGCAACTAATATGTTAGTTGTGAGATGATGTATTACGGAACGAGTAAAGAGACTTGCCGGTAACGAGATTGAACTAGGTATTGGATACCGACGATCGAATCTCGGGCAAGTAACATACCGATGACAAAGGGAACAACGTATGTTGTTATGCGGTCTGACCGATAAAGATCTTCGTAGAATATGTAGGAGCCAATATGGGCATCTAGGTCCCGCTATTGGTTATTGACCGGAGACGTGTCTCGGTCATGTCTACATTGTTCTCGAACCGTAGGGTCCGCACGCTTAACGTTACGATGACAGTTATTATGAGTTTATGCATTTTGATGTACCGAAGGTTGTTCGGAGTCCCGGATGAGATCACGGACATGACGAGGAGTCTCGAAATGGTCGAGACATAAAGATTGATATATTGGAAGCCTATGTTTGGACATAGGAAGTGTTCCGGGTGAAATCGGGATTTTACCGGAATACCGGGAGGGTTACCGGAACCCCCCGGGAGACTAATGGGCCTATTGGGCCTTAGTGGAAAAGAGAAAAGGGGCAGCCCATAGCTGGCCGGCGCCCCCCCCTTCCCCAAGTCCTAGTAGGACTAGGAGAAGGGGCCGGCCCCCCTCTCTCTCCTTTCCCCCTGAGAGTCCTAATTGGAATAGGATTGGAAGGGGGAGTCCTACTCCCGGTAGGAGTAGGACTCCCCCTGCGCCTCCCTCTCTCTGGCCGGCCGGCCCCCCTCCTCCAACCTTTATATACGGGGGCAGGGGACACCCCAAGACACACAAGTTGATCCTTGAGATCGTTCCTTAGCCGTGTGCGGTGCCCCCTGCCACCATATTCCACCTCGATCATACCGTTGTAGTGCTTAGGCGAAGCCCTGCGTCGGTAGTACATCAAGATCGTCATCACGCCGTCGTGCTGACAGAACTCTTCCTCGACGCTTTGCTGGATCGGAGCCCGAGGATCGTCATCGAGCTGAACATGTGCTAAGAACTCGGAGGTGCCGGAGTAACGGTGCTTGGATCGGTCGGATCGGGAAGAAGACATACGACTACTTCCTCTACGTTGTGTGATCGCTTCCGCAGTCGGTCTGCGTTGGTACGTAGACAACACTCTCCCCTCTCGTTGCTGTGCATCACCATGATCTTGTGTGTGCGTAGGAAAATTTTCGAAATTACTACGTTCCCCAACAGTGGCATCAGAGCCTAGGTTTTATGGTTTGATGTTATTTGCACGAGTAGAACACAAGTGAGTTGTGGGCGATACAAGTCATACTGCCTACCAGCATGTCATACTTTGGTTCAGCGGTATTGTTGGGTGAGACGATCCGGACCAACCTTACGCGTACTCTTACGCGAGACCGGTTCCCTCGACGTGCTTTGCACATAGATGGCTTGCGGAAGACTGTCTCTCCAACTTTAGTTGAACCAAGTGTGACTACGCCCGGTCCTTGAGAAGGTTAAAACGGAGTCTATTTGACGAACTATCGTTGTGGTTTTGATGCGTAGGTGAGATGAGTTCTTACTTAAGCCCGTAGCAGCCACGTAAAACTTGCAACAACAAAGTAGAGGACGTCTAACTTGTTTTTGCAGGGTATGTTGTGATGTGATATGGTCAAGGCATGATGCTGATTTTATTGTATGAGATGATCATGTTTTGTAACCGAGTTATCGGCAACTGGCAGGAGCCATATGGTTGTCGCTTTATTGTATGCAATGCAATCGCGATGTAATGCTTTACTTTATTACTAAACGGTAGTGATAGTCGTGGAAGCATAAGATTGGCGAGACGACAACGATGCTACGATGGAGATCAAGGTGTCGCGCCGGTGACGATGGTGATCATGACGGTGCTTCGGAGATGGAGATCACAAGCACAAGATGATGATGGCCATATCATATCACTTATATTGATTGCATGTGATGTTTATCCCTTTTTATGCATCTTATCTTGCTTTGATTGACGGTAGCATTATAAGATGATCTCTCACTAAAATTATCAAGAAGTGTTCTCCCTGAGTATGCACCATTGCCAAAGTTCGTCGTGCCCAGACACCACGTGATGACCGGGTGTGATAAGCTCTACGTCCAAATACAACGGGTGCAAAACAGTTGCACACGCAGAATACTCAGGTTATACTTGACAAGCCAAGCATATACAGATATGGCCTCGGAACACGGAGACCGAAAGGTCGAGCGTGAATCATATAGTAGATATGATCAACATAACGATGTTCACCATTGAAAACTACTCCATCTCACGTGATGATCGGTTATGGTTTAGTTGATTTGGATCACGTGATCACTTAGAAGATTAGAGGGATGTCTATCTAAGTGGGAGTTCTCAAGTAATTTGATTAACTGAACTTAAACTTATCATGAACTTAGTACCTGATAGTATCTTGCTTGTTTATGTTGATTGTAGATAGATGGCTCGTGCTGTTGTTCCGTTGAATTTTAATGCGTTCCTTGAGAAAGCAAAGTTGAAAGATGATGGTAGCAATTACACGGACTGGGTCCGTAACCTGAGGATTATCCTCATTGCTGCACAGAAGAATTACGTCCTGGAAGCACCGCTGGGTGACAGGCCTGCTGCTGGAGCAACGCCAGATGTTATGAACGTCTGGCAGAGCAAAGCTGATGACTACTCGATAGTTCAGTGTGCCATGCTTTACGGCTTAGAATCGGGACTTCAACGACGTTTTGAACGTCATGGTGCATATGAGATGTTCCAGGAGTTGAAGTTAATATTTCAAGCAAATGCCCGAATTGAGAGATATGAAGTCTCCAATAAGTTCTATAGCTGCAAGATGGAGGAGAACAGTTCTGTCAGTGAGCATATACTCAAAATGTCTGGGTATAATAATCACTTGATTCAGATGGGAGTTAATCTTCCAGATGATTGCGTCATTGACAGAATTCTCCAATCACTGCCACCAAGCTACAAGAGCTTCATGATGAACTATAATATGCAAGGGATGAACAAGACTATTCCCGAGCTCTTCGCAATGCCGAAAGCTGCGGAGGTAGAAATCAAGAAGGAGCATCAAGTGTTGATGGTTAGCAAAACCACTAGTTTCAAGAAAAAGGGCAAAGGGAAGAAGAAGGGAAACTTCAAGAAGAACAGCAAGCAAGTTGCTGCTTAGGAGAAGAAACCCAAGTCTGGACCTAAGCCTGAAACTGAGTGCTTCTACTGCAAGCAGACTGGTCACTGGAAGCGGAACTGCCCCAAGTATTTGGCGGATAAGAAGGATGGCAAAGTGAACAAAGGTATATGTGATATACATGTTATTGATGTGTACCTTACTAGAGCTCGCAGTAGCACCTGGGTATTTGATACTGGTTCTGTTGCTAATATTTGCAACTCGAAACAGGGACTACGGAATAAGCGGACGCTAGCAAAGGACGAGGTGATGATGCGTGTGGGAAACGGTTCCAAAGTCGATGTGATCGCGGTCGGCACGCTACCTCTACATCTACCTTCGGGATTAATATTAGACCTAAATAATTGTTATTTGGTGCCAGCATTGAGCATGAACATTATATCTGGATCTTGTTTGATGCGAGACGGTTATTCATTTAAATCAGAGAATAATGGTTGTTCTATTTATATGAGTAATATCTTTTATGGTCACGCACCTTTGAAGAGTGGTCTATTCTTGTTGAATCTCGAAGATAGCGATACACATATTCATAATGTAGAAGCCAAAAGATGCAAAGTTAATAATGATAGTGCAACTTATTTGTGGCACTGCCGTTTAGTTCATATCGGTGTAAAGCGCATGAAGAAACTCCATACTGATGGGCTTTTGGAACCACTTGATTATGAATCACTTGGTACTTGCGAACCGTGCCTCATAGGCAAGATGACTAAAACACCATTCTCCGGTACTATGGAGAGAGCAACAGATTTATTGGAAATCATACATACCGATGTATGTGGTCCGATGAATATTGAGGCTCATGGCGGATATCGTTATTTTCTCACCTTCACAGATGATTTAAGCAGATATGGGTATATCTACTTAATGAAACATAAGTCTGAAACATTTGAAAAGTTCAAAGAATTTCAGAGTGAGGTTGAAAATCATCGTAACAAGAAAATAAAGTTTCTGTGATCTGATCGTGGAGAAGAATATTTGAGTTACGAGTTTGGTGTACATTTGAAAAATTGTGGAATAGTTTCGCAACTCACGCCACCCGGAACACCACAGCGTAATGGTGTGTCCGAACGTCGTAATCGTACTTTACTAGATATGGTGCGATCTATGATGTCTCTTACTGATTTACCGCTGTCGTTTTGGGGTTATGCTTTAGAGACGGCCGCATTCACGTTAAACAGGGCACCATCAAAATCCGTTGAGACGACACCTTATGAACTATGGTTTGGCAAGAAACCAAAGTTGTTGTTTCTTAAAGTTTGGGGCTGCGATGCTTATGTGAAAAAACTTCAACCTGATAAGCTCGAACCCAAATCGGAGAAATGTGTCTTCATAGGATATCCAAAGGAAACTATTGGATACACCTTCTATCACAGATCCGAAGGCAAGACTTTTGTTGCTAAATTCGGAAACTTTCTAGAGAAGGAGTTTCTCTCGAAAGAAGTGAGTGGGAGGAAAGTAGAACTTGACGAGGTAACTGTACCTGCTCCCTTATTGGAAAATAGTACATCACAGAAAACTGTTTCTGCGACACCTATACCAATCAGTGAGGAAGCTAATGATGATGATCATGAAGCTTCAGAACAAGATACTACTGAACCACGTAGATCAACCAGAGTGAGATCCGCACTAGAGTGGTACGGTAATCCAGTTCTGGAAGTCATGATGCTAGATCATAATGAACCTACGAACTATGAAGAAGCGATGGTGAGCCCAGATTCCGCAAAGTGGCTTGAGGCCATGAAATCTGAGATGGGATCCATGTATGAAAACAAAGTATGGACTTTGGTTGACTTGCCCGATGATCGGCAAGCAATTGAGAATAAATGGATCTTCAAGAAAAAGACTGACGCTGACGGTAATATTACTGTCTATAAAGCTCGACTTGTCGCGAAAGGTTTTCGACAAGTTCAAGGGATTGATTACGATGAGACCTTCTCACCCGTAGCGATGGTTAAGTCCGTCAGAATTATGTTAGCAATTGCCGCATTTTATGATTATGAAATATGGCAAATGGATGTCAAAACTGCATTCCTGAATGGATTTCTGGAAGAAGAGTTGTATATGATACAACCAGAAGGTTTTGTCGATCCAAAGGGAGCTAACAAAGTATGCAAACTCCAGCGATCCATTTATGGACTGGTGCAAGCATCTCGGAGTTGGAATAAACGCTTTGATAGTGTGATCAAAGCATTTGGCTTTATACAGACTTTTGGAGAAGCCTGTATTTACAAGAAAGTGAGTGGGAGCTCTGTAGCATTTCTAATATTATATGTGGATGACATATTGCTGATTGGAAATGATATAGAATTTCTGGATAGCATAAAGGGATACTTGAATAAAAGTTTTTCGATGAAAGACCTCGGGGAAGCTGCTTACATATTAGGCATAAAGATCTATAGAGATAGATCAAAACGCTTAATTGGACTTTCACAGAGCACATACCTTGACAAAATTTTGAAGAAGTTCAAAATGGATCAAGCAAAGAAAGGGTTCTTGCCTGTGTTACAAGGTGTGAAGTTGAGTCAGACTCAATGCCCGACCACTGCAGAAGATAGAGAGAAAATGAAAGATGTTCCCTATGCTTCAGCCATAGGCTCTATCATGTATGCAATGCTGTGTACCAGACCTGATGTGTGCCTTGCTATAAGTTTAGCAGGGAGGTACCAAAGTAATCCAGGAATGGATCACTGGACAGCGGTCAAGAACATCCTGAAATACCTGAAAAGGACTAAGGATATGCTTCTCGTATATGGAGGTGACAAAGAGCTCACCGTAAGAGGTTACGTTGATGCAAGCTTTGACACTGATCCGGACGATTCTAAATCGCAAACCGGATACGTGTTTACTTTAAACGGTGGAGCTGTCAGTTGGTGCAGTTCTAAACAAAGCGTCGTAGCGGGATCTACATGTGAAGCGGAGTACATAGCTTCTTCAGAAGCAGCAAACGAAGGAGTCTGGATGAAGGAGTTCATATCCGATCTAGGTGTCATACCTAGTGCATCGGGTCCAATGAAAATCTTCTGTGACAATACTGGTGCAATTGCCTTGGCAAAGGAATCCAGATTTCACAAAAGGACCAAACACATCAAGAGATGCTTCAACTCCATCCGGGATTTAGTCCAGGTGGGAGACATAGAGATTTGCAAGATACATACGGATCTGAACGTTGCAGACCCGTTGACTAAGCCTCTTCCACGAGCAAAACATGATCAGCACCAAGGCTCCATGGGTGTTAGAATCATTACAGTGTAATCTAGATTATTGACTCTAGTGCAAGTGGGAGATTGAAGGAAATATGCCCTAGAGGCAATAATAAAGTTATTATTTATTTCCTTATATCATGATAAATGTTTATTATTCATGCTAGAATTGCATTAACCGGAAACATAATACATGTGTGAATACATAGACCAACAGAGTGTCACTAGTATGCCTCTACTTGACTAGCTCGTTAATCAAAGATGGTTATGTTTCCTAACCATGAACAAAGAGTTGTTATTTGATTAACGAGGTCACATCATTAGTTGAATGATCTGATTGACATGACCCATTCCATTAGCTTAGCACCCGATCGTTTAGTATGTTGCTATTGCTTTCTTCATGACTTATACATGTTCCTATAACTATGAGATTATGCAACTCCCGTTTACCGGAGGAACACTTTGGGTACTACCAAACGTCACAACGTAACTGGGTGATTATAAAGGAGTACTACAGGTGTCTCCAATGGTAGATGTTGGGTTGGCGTATTTCGAGATTAGGGTTTGTCACTCCGATTGTCGGAGAGGTATCTCTGGGCCCTCTCGGTAATGCACATCACATAAGCCTTGCAAGCACTGCAACTAATATGTTAGTTGTGAGATGATGTATTACGGAACGAGTAAAGAGACTTGCCGGTAACGAGATTGAACTAGGTATTGGATACCGACGATCGAATCTCGGGCAAGTAACATACCGATGACAAAGGGAACAACGTATGTTGTTATGCGGTCTGACCGATAAAGATCTTCGTAGAATATGTAGGAGCCAATATGGGCATCCAGGTCCCGCTATTGGTTATTGACCGGAGACGTGTCTCGGTCATGTCTACATTGTTCTCGAACCGTAGGGTCCGCACGCTTAACGTTACGATGACAGTTATTATGAGTTTATGCATTTTGATGTACCGAAGGTTGTTCGGAGTCCCGGATGAGATCACGGACATGACGAGGAGTCTCGAAATGGTCGAGACGTAAAGATTGATATATTGGAAGCCTATGTTTGGACATAGGAAGTGTTCCGGGTGAAATCGGGATTTTACCGGAATACCGGGAGGGTTACCGGAACCCCCCGGGAGACTAATGGGCCTATTGGGCCTTAGTGGAAAAGAGAAAAGGGGCAGCCCATAGCTGGCCGGCGCCCCCCTTCCCCAAGTCCTAGTAGGACTAGGAGAAGGGGCCGGCCCCCCCTCTCTCTCCTTTCCCCCTGAGAGTCCTAATTGGAATAGGATTGGAAGGGGGAGTCCTACTCCCGGTAGGAGTAGGACTCCCCCTGCGCCTCCCTCTCTCTGGCCGGCCGGCCCCCCTCCTCCAATCTTTATATACGGGGGCAGGGGACACCCCAAGACACACAAGTTGATCCTTGAGATCGTTCCTTAGCCGTGTGCGGTGCCCCCTACCACCATATTCCACCTCGATCATACCGTTGTAGTGCTTAGGCGAAGCCCTGCGTCGGTAGTACATCAAGATCGTCATCACGCCGTCGTGCTGACGGAACTCTTCCTCGACGCTTTGCTGGATCGGAGCCCGAGGATCGTCATCGAGCTAAACGTGTGCTAAGAACTCGGAGGTGCCGGAGTAACGGTGCTTGGATCGGTCGGATCGGGAAGAAGACGTACGACTACTTCCTCTACGTTGTGTGATCGCTTCCGCAGTCGGTCTGTGTTGGTACGTAGACAACACTCTCCCCTCTCGTTGCTGTGCATCACCATGATCTTGTGTGTGCGTAGGAAATTTTTCGAAATTACTACGTTCCCCAACACAACTAGCGAGCAATAATAATAAATCTCGGATGACAACACTTTCTCAAAACCATCATAATATGATATAACAAGATGGTATCTTGCTAGCCCTTTCTGAGACCGCAAAACATAAATGCAGAGCACCTTTAAAGATCAAGGACTGACTAGACATTGTAATTCATGGTAAAAGAGATCCAGTCAAGTCATACTCAATGTAAACTAACAGTAATGAATGCAAATGACAGTGGTGCTCTACAATTGGTGCTTTTTAATAAGAGGATGATGACTCAACATGAAAGTAAATAGATAGGCCCTTCGCAGAGGGAAGCAGGGATTTGTAGAGGTGCCAGAGCTCATTTTTGAAATAGAGATGAATAATGTTTTGAGTGGTATACTTTCATTGTCAACATAACAACCAAGAGATGGCGATATCTTCCATGCTACACACATTATAGGCGGTTCCCAAATAGAATGGTAAAGTTTATACTCCCCCTCCACCAACAAGCATCAATCCATGGCTTGCTCGAAACAACAAGTGCCTCCAACTAACAAGAGTCCCAGGGGGAGTTTTGTTTGCAATTATTTTGATTTAGTTTGCATAAAGCATGGGACTGGGCATCCTGGTGACCTACCATTTTCTCGTGAGTGAGGAGCGGAGTCCACTCCTCTTGAGAATAACCCGCCTAACATGGAAGATACGGACAGCCCTAGTTGAGACATGAGCTATTCGAGCATACAAAACAGAATATTTATTTGAAGGTTTAGAGTTTGGCACATACAAATTTACTTGGAACGGCAGGTAGATACCGTATATAGGTAGGTATGGTGGACTCATATGGAACAACTTTGGGGTTTACGGAGTTGGATGCACAAGCAGTATTCCCGCTTAGTACAGGTGAAGGCTAGAAAAAGACTGGGAAGCGACCAGCTAGAGAGCGACAACAGTCATGAACATGCATTAAAATTAATCAACACCGAATGCAGGCATGAGTAGGATATAATGCACCATGATCATAAATATCATAGAGGCTATGTTGATTTTGTTTCAACTACATGCGTGAACATGTGCCAAGTCAAGCCACTCGAATCGTTCAAAAGAGGATACCACCCTATCATACCACATCACAACCATTTTAATAGCATGTTGGCACGCAAGGTAAACCATTATAAGCTCCTAGCTAATCAAGCATGGCACAAGAAACTATGATCTCTAGTTGTCATTGCAAACATGTTTATTCATAATAGGCTGAATCAGGAACGATGAACTAATCATATTTACAAAAACAAGAGAGGTCGAGTTCATACCAGCTTTTCTCATCTCAATCAGTACATTATATATCGTCATAATTGCCTTTCACTTGCACGACGAAGAATGTGGATAATAATAATAGTGCACATGCATTGGACTAAGCTGGAATCTGCAAGCATTCAATAAACATGAGAAGGCAAGGCAATATGGGCTCTTTTATCAGATCAACAATAATGCATATAAGAGCCACTTCAACAATTTAATCATGGTCTTCTCCTATCGACCCCCAACGAAGAGAAAAGAAATAAAACTATTTACACGGGAAAGCTCCCAACAAGCAAAAGAAGAACATGAAATCTTTTTGGGTTTTCTTTTTAATTACTACTACAAGCATGGAAAGTAAACTAATTAAAAGCTACAACTATTTTTTTGGTTTTTCTTAAGGCTTATTAAACACACAAGAAGAAAGCATAAAAAGGAAAATAAACTAGCATGGATATTACAATGAAAAAGTATGAGTACCGACATCTAGCAATGAGTGTGTGAACATGAATATAATGTCGGTGAGAAATACGTACTCCCCCAAGCTTAGGCTTTTGGTGTAAGTTGGTTTATTGCCATGGATGGCCTAACGGATATCTATAGTTGTAGCTGGGGTCGTACTATGATGCAGCGGCTATCGCCTCCTGAGCTGCAGCGTGGCAACGAGCGGCCTCCGCCCTCCTCTCGTACTCATCTGCCTCCTCTCTGGTAATAAAATGTCTTCCTTTTGCCTGATAATCAAAGAAGGCAAGAGCAGGGAGAGTAATACGGACAGCACGACGTCTGCCAAAGATTAAGCGATACTGGAGAGGTGATTCATTCCTCTCGACAAACTGGTGGTGAACCATAGCAAAGTCTAGGTAAGCAGGAGGCAATTCAATATCATCATTACGTATGGTTACACCAAGAAAATCAGCTAAGCGGGTTGCATAAATTCCACCAAAGAAATCTCCATTAAATCTATTATTATGCAACCTACGTGCAACAATGGCTCCCAAATTATAAGATTTGTCTCCTAACACAGCACTCCTAAGAATACTGAGGTCAGGAACACACATATGACATGCTTCATCTTTACCATTTATGCACCTACCTATGAAGAGAGCAAAATAATGTATAGCAAGAAAATGAATCCTCCCTATGGTAGCTTGTGCTATATCTCTAGATTCCCCCACAGTTATGCTAGCAAGAAAATTTCTAAATTCAGATTTGCGGGGTTCACTAGCACTACCCCATTGCGGAAGTTTGCAAGCAGTGGTAAAATCCTCTAAGTCCATTGTATAAGATGTTTCATAAAGATCAAACAGGACAGTTGGAGAATTACGTAAAGATGAAAATTCAAACCTCCTCACAAAGGAACTAGTGAGATAGTGGTACTAGCGGTATTTTTCTGCCTCGAAGCTCACAAGATCAGCGTTACGAAAATATGCGTTAAATTCTTCCTTAATTCCTGCTCAATCCATGAAGTCCTCTGAAGGCCATTCAGAAGGCCGCACTAGAGCGTCCCTCGGTGGCTCATCGTCAGCATCACGCATTGCAAGCCTGGGTCCATGCTTCCTTGAAGAACCACCTTGGTACATTTTCCTAAGCATATTTCTTCCTCTGAAAAATTTCTTAATTTTTTAGTAACTTCAAACAAAAGTGAACCAAGTTCAACAAAATTGATAGCAACTACTCCTACAAGTGCCTAGAGCCTATATCATGCAATCAAAACTACTTTTGACCATATACATTTGACATGCAAGCTCAAGAACAGGGTCACCTAAGCAGCAAAAATTTGCAATGAATAGAGCACTAGAACAAAAACTAATTGGACCAATGGAGGAGTCACATACCAAGGAACAATCTCCCCAAGCAGTTTTGTGAGAGGTTCTTTGAGCAAGGAGATCGAAAATCGCAGCAAAATGAGCTAGAACTCGTGCTTGAGCTGGATATTGGTGTTTGTGGGAGGAAGAAGAAGTGTGTGGGTGCAAGAATAAGTGGAGGGGAGCCACCGTGGGCCCACGAGGCAAGGGGCGCGCCTAGGGGGTAGGGCGCGCCCTCCACCCTCGTGGCCAGGTGGATGCCCCCCGTGCTGTGTTCTTAGTGCCAAATATTCTCAAATATTCCAGAAAAAATCATATTTAAATTTCAGGGCATTTGGAGAACTTCTATTTTCGGGGTATTTTTATATTGCACGGATAATTCAGATAATAGACGGAAAATACAATTTTTATTTTATTTAAAATAAATAACAGAAAGCAAAAGGAGGGTACAGATGGTTGTGCCTTCTAGTTTCATCCATCTCATGCTCATCAAAAGGAATCCACTAACAAGGTTGATCAAGTCTTGTTAACAAACTCATTCCGAATAACATGGAACCGGAGAAATTTTGAATAGCACTATGTTACCTCAACGGGGATATGCACATCCCCAATAATAAGAATATCATATTTCTTCTTGACAGTAGGAAGAGGAAATTCAAAACCTCCAAATATAATCGATGGAATTTTTCCAATAGAGTTGATACTATGAACTTGAGGTTGTTTTCTCGGAAAGTGTACCGTATGCTCATTACCATTAACATGAAAATTTACATTGCCTTTGTTGCAATCAATAACAGCCCCTGCAGTATTCAAAAACGGTCTTCCAAGAATAATAGACATACTATCATCCTCAGGAATATCAAGAATAACAAAGTCCGTTAAAATAGTAACATTTGCAACCACAACAGGCACATCCTCACAGATACCGACGGGTATAGCAGTTGATTTATCAGCCATTTGCAAAGATATTTCAGTAGGTGTCAACTTATTCAAATCAAGTCTACAATATAAAGAGAGAGGCATGACACTAACACCGGCTCCAAGATCACATAAAGCAGTTTTAACATAGTTTCTTTTAATGGAGCATGGTATAGTGGGTACTCCTGGATCTCCAAGTTTCTTTGGTATTCCACCCTTAAAAGTGTAATTAGCAAGCATGGTGGAAATTTCAGCTTTCCGTATCTTTCTTTTATTAGTAACAATATATTTCATGTACTTAGCATAAGGATTCATTTTAAGCATATCAGTTAATCGCATACGCAAAAAGATAGGTCTAATCATTTCAGCAAAGCGCTCAAAATCCTTATCATCCTTTTTCTTGGATGGTTTGGGAGGAAAAGGCATGGGTTTCTGAACCCATGGTTCTCTCTCTTTACCATGTTTCCTAGTAACAAAGTCTCTCTTATCATAACGTTGATTCTTTGATTGTGGGTTATCAAGATCAATAGCAGGTTCAATTTCTATATCATTATCATTGCTAGTTTGAGCGTCATCATGAGCATTATCATTAACATTATCACTACTTTCAGGTTCATTACCAGATTGTGTTTCAGCATCATAAATAGAAATATCATTTGGATTCTCAGGTGTATCAGCAATAGGTTCACTAGAGGCATGCAAAGTCCTATCATTTTTCTTTTTCTTCCTTTTAGAAGGACTAGGTGCATCTATATTATTTCTCTGAGAATCTTGCTCAATTCTCTTAGGGTGGCCTTCAGGATACAGAGGTTCCTGAGTCATTCTACCAGTTCTAGTAGCCACTCAAACAACATAATCATTATTCTTACTATTCAATTCATTGAGCAAATAATTTTGAGCCTTAAGTACTTGTTCTACTTGAGTGGTAACCATAGAAGCATGTTTACTAATGAGTTTAAGTTCACCTTTAACTCTAGACATATAATCACCCAAGTGTTCAATCATATAAGCATTTTGTTTTAACTGTCTACCAAAATAAGCATTAAAATCTTCTTGCTTCACCATAAAATTATCAAACTCATCTAAGCATTGGCTAGCAAACTTAGTAAGAGGGACTTCAGCTTTATCATATCTATAGAGAGAATTTACCTTTACTACCTGTGTCGGGTTATCAAGACCATGAGTTTCTTCAATAGGTAATGGATTAAGATCATATGTTTCTTCGACAGGCGGTAAATTAAGACCATGTATTTCTTCAATAGGAGGTAAATTCTTAACATCTCCAGCTTTAATACCCTTTTCTTTCATAGATTTCTTTGCCTCTTGCATATCTTCAGGACTGAGAAATAGAACACCTCTTTTCTTCGGAGTTGGTTTAGGAATAGGCTGAGGAAGTGTCCAATTATTTTCATTTGTCAACATATTATTCAATAGAATTTCAGCTTGATTCGGTGTTCTTTCCCTGAAAACAGAACCAACACAACTATCCAGGTAATCTCTGGAAGCATCGGTTAGTCCATTATAAAAGATATCAAGTATTTCATTTTTCTTAAGAGGATGATCAGGCAAAGCATTAAGTAATTTGAGAATCCTCCCCCAAGCTTGTGGGAGACTCTCTTCTTCAATTTGCACACAATTATATATATCCCTCAATGCAGCTTGTTTCTTATGAGCAGGGAAATATTTAGCAGAGAAGTAATAAATCATATTCTGGGGACTACGCACACAACCAGGATCAAGAGAATTAAACCATATCTTAGCATCACTCTTTAATGAGAACAGAAATATTTTAAGGATATAAAGGTAGCGAGATTTCTCATCATTAGTGAACAGGGTGGCTATATCATTTAATTTAGTAAGATGTGCCACAACAGTTTCAGATTCATAGCCATGAAAAGGATCAGATTCAACCAAAGTAATTATATCAGGATCATCAGATAATTCATAATCCTTATCAGTAACACAAATAGGTGAAGTAGCAAAAGCAGGGTCAGGTTTCTTTCTAGCATTAAGAGATTGCTGCTTCCATTTAGCTAATAACCTCTTGAGCTTGTATCTATCTTTGCAAGCTAAAATAGCTAGAGCAGCTTCTTTTTCAAAAACATAACCCTCAGGAATAACAGGCGATTCATATTTATTAGGGGGAGAGTCTTCATCATCACTTTCATCAATGTTATCAGTTTCAATATTTTCATTCTCTCTAACCCTAGCAAGTTGTTCATCAAGAAATTCACCAAGTGGCACAGCAGTATCAAGCATAGAAGTAGTTTCATCATAAGTATCATGCATAGCAGAAGTGGCATCATCAATAACATGCGACATATCAGAACGAATAGCAGAAGCAGGTTTAGGTGTCACAAGTTTACTCAAAACAGAAGGTGAATCAAGTGCAGAGCTAGATGGCAGTTCCTTACCTCCCCTCGTAGTTGAGGGATAAATTTTTGTTTTTGGATCTCTCAAGTTCTTAATAATGATAAGCAGATATAAATCCCAAGTGACTCAAAGAATAGAGCTATGCTCCCCGACAACGGCGCCAGAGAATAGTCTTGATAACCCACAAGTATAGGGGATCACAACAGTTTTCGAGGGTAGAGTATTCAACCCAAATTTATTGATTCGACACAAGGGGAGCCAAAGAATATTCTCAAGTATTAGCAGCTGAGTTGTCAATTCAACCACACTTGGAAACTTAATATCTGCAGCAAAGTGTTTAGTAGCAAAGTAATATGATAGTAGTGGTAACGGTAGCAAAAGGTAATGATAACAAAAGTAATGTTTTTGGTATTTTGTAGTGGTTGTAACAATAGGAACGGAAAAGTAAATAAGCCAAGAACAATATATGGAAAGCTCGTAGGCAATGGATCGGTGATAGAGAATTATGTCGGATGCGGTTCATCATGTAATAGTCATAACCTAGGGTGACACAGAACTAGCTCCAATTCATCAATGTAATGTAGGCATGTATTCCGAATATAGTCATACGTGCTTTTGGAAAAGAACTTGCATGACATCTTTTGTCCTACCCTCCCGTGGCAGCGGGGTCCTAGCGGAAACTAAGGGATATTAAGGCATCCTTTTAATAGAGTACCGGACCAAAGCATTAACACATAGTGAATACATGAACTCCTCAAACTACGGTCATCACCGGGAGTGGTCTCGATTATTGTCACTTCGGGGTTGCCGGATCATAACACATAGTAGGTGACTATAGACTTGCAAGATACACTACAAAAAAAGACACATCCATGACATTTTGGGCCAAACGAATTTTTTTTCTATCGTACATATGACACTTCCATGACGATAATTGTGACAAACCCCGGTATCATCATAGATGTGGTGGGCTCCTACTTCTATGACAAAAAATCAAGACAGAAAATGGGCTTTTCGTCCTGGGCGGTCCAGAGATGCAGTTGCATGACATTCTTTGGGCCGTCCATGACGGAAAAAAACCATGGTAGAAGCGAGGGCGAGCAAAATTTCGAGGAGTTCCCGGTTACGGTGGGAGGTCGGGGGCCGAGCGATGCGCATTTCTCTCGTACACGTACGCGCGTGTGTGCGAGGCTTTGGCTCTAACTGAACCCGAGCGAGGCATTGGGCTCTAACTGAACCCGAGCGGTTGCACTGCAGGCTACGCGTTACTGAACCCGAGCGATCGATCGATGGCTGTTAACTGAACCCGATCGAGCGATTCCTTCGCTACTGCTGCTAACTGAAGCCGATCGATGCCGCCTCTGGATGAATAGTGAGCGTTGTGGGGGGGGGGGGTGGATGAACAGTTCCCGGTGGGGGTGGATGAACCGGACCCTGCGGTGTTGCCTCTGGATGAACATGACCCCGATCGATCGAGCCGGTTGGGGCTGGATGAACAGGACCCCGTGGAGGGCTGGATGAACAGGACCACCTTGTGGAGGGCAGGATGAACAGTAGACGGTGGAGGGCAGGATGAACAGTAGCCCGTGGAGGGGTGGTTGAACAGGAGCCCGTGGAGCGGGCTGGTTGAACAGTAGTCGGTGGAGTAGCGCGCGGTGGAGGCTGGATGAATAGGAGCCCGTGGATGAACAGTCGCATGTGGAGGCTGGAGGAGGTCGACGGTGGATGAACAGTAGCTCGTGGAGGTTGGAGGGGGTTGACGGTGGAGATGAACAATATCCCGTGGAGTCCCGTTTTGTGGTACGCCACACCCCTCCCGATGAACATGACCCCCGTTTCGACCGTAGCGCTCCAACACAAGTCCGTTTCCTCCGTTTTGCGGTATGCCACACCCCTCCCGATCAACAGGACCCCCATTTCGACCGTAGGAGGTCCGTTTCCTCCATTTTGCAGTACGCCACACCCCTCCCGATGAACAGGATTCCGTTTCGAGCATGGTCGGTCGACCACAAGGCCGTTTCCTCCGTTCTGCGGTAGGCCAGGCCTCGTTTCCATTGCCTGTTCCGTCCAATCCCTCCCGATGAACATGAGCATTCCGTTGCCTCCCCATGAACACGACGCATTCCGTTGCCTCCCCATGAACACGACGACGACGATGTTTCTCCGTTCCGACCCAGCCATGTACACGAGCCCTCGCCGTACGTATGCGCGAGTAGGCGTTCGAGACCCTGCCCGTTTGTACACATACGTGGCCGTATTTTCTTTCTTGCACCCTGGCCGCCTCTACTACGACACGTGCGCGCCTCTACATGGACCAGTATATATGTACGTACACGTTCGCGACCAGAATGACAATGCTACATACGCTTCGACCAGGTGGGTCCCGACTGTCAGACACTTCCTTGCGTGCGAAGATGTAGCTGGTGGGTCCCAGTAGTCAGGGGGGCGAAATATGGTGGCCCGTCCAGTGGGTCCCGCTGTCAGGTGGAGGAATAATTATTTTGCACGTAATAAGGAGGCACTTCCTTGCTGCGGCCGTGGGCCCAGCTGTCAGCCTCTCCACGTATAGTCCACGTCCGATCGAAGCCGTTCCTTGACCACGTTGACCACGCCACGCCGAGAGCACTAGGGCGGTGGACGACGGCGAGGCCTAGGAAGGGGACGACACGGAGCCGGGGAAGACGCGGCAGTGGATGCCCACGCATAGAGGAGTACGAGGGTTCACTGGTTCGCTGCGGTGTGAGGCTGCCGTCGCCGCAGAATAATAGGGGGTGTGGGTGAGTAGAGGGATGGCCTGGCTAGCGGTGGAAGTAGTAGGGGCCGGTGAGGCCTCCGCCGCATCGTAGCCGGCCACGGGAGGCAGGAGCACGAGGCACGACCGACGCTAGTTTGGGTGGCTGGAGCAAGAAGACCAGAGGTTGAAGAAGCACTATGGCCGTTGGATGGACATCGTAGGGTCACTGGAGCTAGAATCGTGCATATGGACTAAGTTGACAAAGCCCTCCGTCCCCGTCAACTTAGTAGGCCCACAAGTCAGCCTTCCACTATACTGGGTCCCAGCTAACAGGGGGAGTATTCATTTTTTTGTGCGTAATAAGGAGGCACTTCCTTGCGTGCGAAGATATAGCTGGTGGGTCCGAGCTGTCAGCGGCGATAATGTTTTTTTCGTGAAGTACAGAGGCCCTTTCGGTGGGTCCCTGATGTCAGGTGGAGGAATCATTATTTTGTGCGTAATATGGAGGCATTTCCTTGCATGCGGCCGTGGACCCAGCTGTCGGCCTCTCCACGTAAAGTCCACTCCAGATGCATGTCGGTCGTTGACCACGTTGACCAGGCCGTGCCGAGAGCACCAGGGCAGTGGACGACGGCGAGGCCTCGGAAGGGAACGACACGGAGGCAGGGAAGACTCGGCAGTTGTTTCCCACACGGAGGGGAGTACGACTGTACGAGGGTTTACTGATTCATCTGCCGTCGCTGGAGAATAACAGCTGGTGTGGGTGAGTAGAGGGATGGCTAGGCCAGCGATGGGAGTACGGTGGGGCGGTGAGGCCTACGCGGCAGCAGAGCCGGCCGCAGGGAGGAGGGAGCAGGCAGTCCCGCCGGCGTCTGTTTGAGCGACTGGAGTAGGAAGAGCAGAGATTGAAGAAGCACGATGGCCGTTGGATGGCCATCCAATAGTCACTTCTTGTGCGTCAACCTTCTTTTAGGAAAGCCTCAAATCTGTGAAAAACAACATACAACCCATCTTCCATTATTTCTAATAATTTACAGTCCATTTGCTAATTATTAAGGTTTTTTTGGAGCCCATATTCTTTTTGTTAGCATTACAGCCCATATTATGGCCACGGTTAAAAAATTATACGAAATTTTGCATATTTCGGTGCGGTCCGAACTGTTTTTAATCCCGAAATTTCAACTCACATTCAAACTGATTTTAAAAATAAATGTATATCAATATAAAATCCAACAAATTATCCACGCATAAAAATTAATGTAATTTCAAATCTCGAAATGAAAAAAAGATATTTGAAACTAATTGCCGGTTTGATGTGTTTTAAAAATGTACAACCCATTTCTCATTACTGATGGGCCATTTTCTCGGCCAGCCGAATGAAAGCTCTCCTCGTCTTGAAAGATTTGCAGCCCAACAGGCCTAACAAAGCGACTTACTTGGCAAATCACAAAAAAACTGGGTTGTGGCCGTGGACCCAGCTATCAGCCTCTCCACTTACAGTACTCTTCCGATGGAATGTCATTGACCACGTTGACCACGCCGCGCTGAGAGCACCAAAGCGGTGGATGACGACGAGGCCTAGGAAGGGGACGGTGCGGAGCCGGGGAAGACGTGGCAGTGGATGCCCACATGGAGAGGAGTACGAGGGTTCACTGGTTCGCTGCGATGTGAGGCTGCCGTCGCCGCAGGGCCTGGCTAGCGGTGGGAGTAGTAGGGGGCGATGAGGCCTCATCGGCAGCACAGCCGGCCACTGGAGGCAGGAGTAGGCGGTCTCCCCGGCGCTGGTTTGGGCGGCTGGTGCAAGAAGAGCAGCGATTGAAGAAGCAGCAAGACCTTTCGATTCAAATCCAACGGTTACTGCTGCTAGAATCGTTTGTTGACTAAGTTGACAAGCCCTGCGTACGCATCAACTTAGTAGGCGCACAGGTCAGCCTCCCAACCGGTGCGCCCCAGATGTCAGTGGGAGGAATCATTTTTTCGCGTAATAAGGAGGCAGTTGATTGCGTGCGACCAGGCCAGCGGAGGGAGTAGGGTGGGCCGGGGAAGCCTGCGCGGCATCACAGCGGGCCACAAGAGGAGGGAGCAGGCAGTCCCGTCGGCGCTAGTTTAGGCTGCTGGAGCAGGAAGATCAGAGATTGAAGAAGCACGTCGGCCGTTGGATGGACATCCAACACTAACTGCTGCTAGAATCGTGTGTTCACTGACAAAGCCTTGCGTAAACAAGTCAGCCTCGAAATCTATGGCATGTACAACCCATTTGCTATTATTTTTATAATTTTTACTCATTTTCTAATTCATATGGAATTTATTGCAGCCTGTTTTTCATTTTTAGAATTGCTGGCCATTTTCTGGTCAGTACCAGGGTCAAAAAATTAACTAAATATGTGGGAAATTTTGAAAATTCATAAATTTTTGCTGGGGAACGAAATATTCTTAATCCAAAAATTAATAGCCATACTAAAACAAATTTAAAAATAAATTAGTACTATGTCATGTTAAATCCAATGAAATACGTATAAGATATCAGTGAAGAACAAAAACAAAAAAAGAAACTTATATCCCATTTGCTATAATTTTTTTGGAATTTTCAACCCCTTTTGATATTATTTTTAACAGACATTGACCATACTCTTAAGCCAGGCCGGAATGCATCCCTCCTCGTCTTGAAAGATTTGCAGCCCAGTAATTCGGAGAAAACAAATAGGCCTAGCTTGGGCATTCTTCAAAAAGAAATACTGGGCTACCTATTTTCCCAAAGAACTGGTGCATGAGCATTTAGCTTTATTTATTTACTTATTTATGTTTAGGGGAGCATGAGCATGTACCTGGGCCGGATTCATGTGAGAGCCTGCCTTCTAGTTAATTATGGGCTTCTCTATTGGGCAGCATGTTATCAACAAGTGGAAAATGTGTTCCGAGTTTAAAAAAAAGTGTTCTGTATGATAAATAATATGTGCTACGTACGGTACGGGGCACTAAAGGATCGAACCATGCAACAACTTCCAAAACATTGTGTTTGTCGTTCTAACAACACATTTATTCAACCAACAGACGAAATATACTACTGCTTGTACTCCCTCCATTCCAAAATAGATGATCCAACTTTGTACTAACTTTATACAAAGTTGGGTCATCTATTTTGGAACGGAGGGAGTACATTGAAAACAGCAGCAGCAACCTGGGCTGGGGGTGCAACAGAAGCAGTAAGCAAGCCAGAAGAGTGAAGACACAACTCTCTCTTCCAAACCAAACATCAGCCATCATTACAAAAGGGCTACCAAAAAAGAACAAGTGTATGCATCAAACTAAATAAAGATCCTACTACACCAAGTGTACGCATCTAACTAACTGGCTCAGTTAGACGTTACTATTTATTAAGCTGTGGAGATTGGCTGACGGCTTGAACCAGATGGGTGCCTGACGGGGGAAACTCCAGCCAACAGGTCGATGTCTGATACTTGCGACCCTCTCTCCTACTTTGGGCTGCAGAGCGTGGCGGCACATATCAGGGTATGGTGCATGCAGAGATGCATGGTACGCTGTGTACACACAGTTTTGCCCGATGAACGAAACCGCGCTGCCATCATGATCCTTGCCGTCGGTTATCTCCTGGTTAATCAGATAATTCAGTCTGACAAACAGAGAGCGTGTACCAAGGCTACTTACCAGGCTCCAGTCAAAAATTCCTGAAGGCCCAGAGAAGCTGGGATCTTGCTCAAAGACCTTGCAGTGGCTGTGATTGTATTCCGCGAAACAACACGTCTGATACGTGCGAATGATCATCAATCTTTCGTGGTCGTCTGATTGAGCCAGGAACCACCTGCAACTACCATGCCGCTTTTCTTTGAAAGGTTCTGGGATTAGGAAGGGTAGGGACACCAGGCGGCCTACAACATCATATCAAGTTGGAGTCAAATAAAAAAGGGCTCTTGGTTTAGTCAATCTTAAGACAACATGTTATGAGCATGAATATTTTTTCAGCAAATGTTGACAGTAATATAAGCAAGCCATCATGATATCATAGGAAAGTAACATACTGTTGTAACAGCCATTTGTAGCGATGACTAGAGTAGGCCAGCAATACGTCCAGCCATAGAAGGAGTTGACAGCGTAAATGAAGCCCTTGTGTTCAATGGCATCAGAGAACCATGGAGGATGTATGATCCTGCGATGGACGTGCAGATTTATCCACTTACAGCAGTGACCTGTCAGATAGGCGAGACCGTGGTTGAAGAACGCAATTAGCCTAAAGTCTTTATAATTCGCAGATCTTGTGGGCACTTGGCAGATTACAACCTTGAGCAAATCAAACTTGGTATCATGTTGGCTACTGTAAGATTCCGAGTATTTTGGGACGCGGTGCCAAAGCAGTGTAGTGTTAATCGAAGGAAGGGGGATCAATCGCCGGGTGTAGACCTCCACGAACATCCAGCTGCCGCGACCGTCGACGAGCACCATCCAAGACGTGTTCATGCCGACCCAGTACATACCGTTAATGTAGTTGAGGCTGACGGGGATCGGATCGCAGTCAAGGGGGTTGATGCTCGCCACCCTACGATCGTTATGCTGCGTGACATGCCGTTTCTGAAGATTAGGCGGCATCAGCAAGCAAGGAGCTGGCTTAAAAATCTCCGGCCTGAGGGCTTTGAGTAAACGGTACAGCCCCGACAAGGACGCGGCGAGCGGCATGGTACTGAGATTGTCCACACGTGAAACAATGAGCTTGATTACCTCTGTGGGGAGCGAATTCCAGCCACTCTTTCGGCGGACGCTGCTCGGTTCTACCATTGTTAGTGCTTGGGTTTCGGACAAGGGGGAGGCGCCTTAGCGGGGATGGAAGATTGGACGAGATTATGTGCGGACAAAGATGGAGAAGCGAATATGTGCTGCGGGAAGTGGACAGGTGATGATGACTACAGCACGCCGCTTGACTTACGAGACACATACCAGCAACGTAGGGTCATGTCGATGCCATACTACTTGCTTGAGTGATCACAGTATTGGTACTCCCTACAATGCTATGCCCTAACTTGCTTGAGTAGAGTAGTAGAGTAGGACTCTGTTCTACTACTAGCACCGGAGGAGTAGTATATTCTAATCTAAAATAGTTACAAACTTCAATGCCCGAGCGTGGAACGACTACGAACCGTGCTCAAAGACCATGTCTACGTGGTGTTTGGACATGGGTGACAACCTCAACACCAACGGTGCTGCTCCCATTGCACCGTATGTGTTTCTGTCCTTCATGTTTGAAAACGTGGTAGAATTCATGTTTCTACTCTGTATCCTACTACTATGCTAGTCCACATGATTAGTTTCATCTCTGTTATAGCCATCATGATTTATTTTATGCTTATTCGGATTAAATCTCGTAGTAACTTGCTCATATATTCAACTGGCGCAACGTCCCCTACAGCCACTCCCGTTTCATGGACGGCCTGGTCGATGTTGGAATTTTGCTAGTAGGCCTTTATAAGGTGAGCTCTTCTACCACTTGTATGAGCATGAGAAGAGGAGACCTACACGCGCGCTCCTCCTCCTCGCTCGCCTCGCCACGCCACGCCTCGTCACGACGCGCTGCGGGTTGCGAGATTGAGCCAAGCTGAGGACAGAGCTATACTCCCACGACCTACCCGGCCCGCACTATATAGTTTCTCACCACCGTTCCAGATCATTGGCAGCCAAGCAAGTCTTCTCCATCCCTCCTTTTGGTGTGCACCGGGAGAAGGGACAGCAGGCCTCCGGAACCCCGCGCTCTCGTGATCCTATACGGGAGAGGGGCGATCAGGTTTTTGGGGAGTGCACTTGCGCGACTGCTGGCAGCGACGACTTCGTGAACGGCGACTTCTTCCCCGACCTCGGCAACCTCATCCTCGACATGGGCGACAACGTCAACGCCGGCAACCAGTGAGATACAGGGTGTAGGAAGCGGTTTGGGAATTTGCATGCCTTTCCAACCAGTGAGATACTCCGTACAAAGTATGATAGAGAAATAACCACAGAGAAGGAAGCTAAAAGTAAACAATCAAACGAGCATTTTCGCATTTGTTTTGCATTGAATCGTTTCACAAGCTTGACTAGTGCTGTTTTTCTACTTATACAAAAACCGCATCATAATGTTAAAACGTGCATTTGCACATACATAGGTAATAGTAGTACTCCCTCCATCTAGGTGTATAAGTCTTCCCTCCTTCTTGGTCACGGTGCACAACCGAAGATGACTTATTGACCTGGACGGAGGGAGTAGCACAGTATGCAAGCATATATCGAGAGAGACGTGTAGTGCGATAGTATATAGTAAAGTTTGTGCTATATGCACGTACTTGCAAAATGCGTACGAATACACAAGGTTTCCAAACTTTCCCTTTTACATACTTAATTAAGGACGCTAAAAATTCCTGAACGTTCGGGATTTGTCATTTGCGTCCCAAAACTAATGAGATCGCCTTACGAAACAAAAATTATACTCCTCCTAAAAGCCACGGCGTTCACAGGAGCGCTTGCAGCGTGCCACGAGTGCCCTGGTGCGCGGCCGTTTCCCAGCGCGCCGACACAACGCCTCTTCCTCAGCCTCGCAACTCGCGAGGTGCTGATTGGCAGCTTGTCGGCGGGCGAGCATGATCTCACCGGTGTGGTGATCCGGCGCCAATAGGTACTCCTCGCTAGAAGCATGCACCCGGTCCACGTACCGCCAAGCGTAGATGAGGCGCTTGGGCCCGACTACACTCAGGGCGTCGGCACGGGCGTCCTCCGCCACCCTCACGGCCCTCGCACGAGCCTTCTGCCAAAGAGCCAATTGCCTGACTCTCTCGGATGCGACATAGGCCTCCCAGGCAGCTTGTTCCACGGTGCGCTTCTCTTCCTCGACCTTCTTCTCCGCCTCTATTTTGGCGCGCTCTGCTGGAGGCAAAGCCTCCCACAAGGCGACATCCATTTCCAAAGCTCCTCAAGGCTGGGGGGCTCGATGGGTGGCGCGGCGTTCTCCTCATAGCGGGGAGCCGATGCATCCTCCGGCGCGTGTGCTGGCGAGATTGGGAACGCCAACGCGTCCACCTCGACACGTTGCGGCGAGGAGCGGAACACTGACGCGTCCTCCTCGACTAGTGGCGGCGAAGAGTGGAACGGCGACGCATCACGTAGCGGCGAGGAGTGGAACACCGACGCGTCCTCCTCGACTAGTGGCGGCGAGGAACGGAACGGCGATGCGTGACCGTCCGCGCGGTGCAGCGAGGGGCTCCTAGTGCTTGGGAGGGGTGATGCCATGGTGGTCGACATGAGAGGGAGGGGGAGGAGATAACGGTGAACGTGAACGTGAGGGGGAGGAGATAGCGATGTCGTGGGAGGCGCAGTATTTATAGCGAGCAATGGCACACCTACGTAAGGTATGGACTGAGCTGCACTGACTTAACTGCCGGTCCAGTTGCGTCACTGACATGTGGGCCAGACCCCTGTTGGGCCCATATGTCAGTGACCGAATGCACCTACAGTTAAGTAACATCTACGTGGGCATATTTGTTGGAGTAAATTACGGGGGAGTGAAGGGGTGGAAATATTGTTGGTCACAAAGGTTTGGACGAGCGTGGGGGGAGGAGAGTCATGCATGCAGATTTTTTCACACGGGGTGGAGTGGTGGGACCGCCAGAGGGAGAAGGAGAGTTTGGCAGGCATATTGTTTCCACACATGGAGAGGAAAATATTTGGAGATGAACGGGCTTCCTGCAGGTATGGGGAACGATGCATACTAAGTCATCTTGCATGCCGGGCTAGGTATAGTCTCAAGTCATTAAAAACAAACACGCCCCACACATGTTCATATTTCAAGGTGCACTAAATTATTGCATGCGATGATTAAGGATGGCCATAATGGTGGTATCTTAGCTGGTATCATGCACACGGGAATAGCAAACATGCTGATGTGGCAAAGAATTAAAGAAGAGAGGGGGGTTAGAGTAACTAGTGTTCATGCATGCATTGGTAAACACATTTTTTGTGGAGAACGACAACACTAGTTGAGTACTTTTGCAGACTTCAAAAACTATTCCACAATGTGTCAACATTCACAATGTCAAATCAATATTTTTACACTCATTATAAAACGTAGTTCTTATACTCATTATAATCAGTACTCCCTCTGTCTAGGTGAGAAAGTCATCTTAGATTGTGCACTGTGACCAAGGAGGAGGGGAAAACGAGAGATCTTAATGTTTATTTGCTAATTAATAGCATTGCATGCAATGAACTAACCACTGCATGTTGTGTTTGGTAGTCTCAAGTCATTAAAAGCATGCACATCCAGATCTCCTATTGGTTGATATGTCAAGAAACAAGAAACGAGGTAGAAGTTAATGCACCGCGCCTAAGTGTTTTGGGAGTATTGTAGATATTGATATTTTTAGTATAAATTTGGTCGTGGGATTTCATTGATGCCTGTCAAAGCGTTGACAGGTCTGCTATGCGTGACTTGAAGATGAAAGCGTTGAGCATCTCGAAGTTGATCAACAATCTTCAATTGTCAAAGATTAGCCGTTCGGCCAATAAGGTGGCACACTTAATCGCTAAGTATAGCTTTGACAATAGATTAGATGGTATTCTTGTAAATAACGTACCGCCCTGTGTGGTGAATAACTGAATATTGTATCGAATGAGTGTACTGGTGTGGCTGGTTAATTAATATAAGGTGGTGTTAAAAAAGTATGAATTTGGTCAAACACTTTGCAAACGGTTGATGGGAGTAAAAAGGACCAGAGGGAGTATCATGCATGCGGAGTAGGCAAAAAAATTGCTTGTCTAAAAAAAGGCAAAAAAATTGCTCATTTATAGCCGGTCGAAGTCTCAAAGGGCGTGACCGCGCAAGGGAGGCTGTCGGCGTTCTGGGAACGGGGGTCCCCAGACTTGCCTGCCTGCGGCCTGCGACGTGGCTCAAGTGGGGGCCCAGCGCGGCCATCTTCATCAGCTCAAGCCCAAGACCCTCGCGAGGGGCCAAGCCTTGTGGGGCGGACGACAGGAAGCTTCCTCAGCGGCAGCCTCATCACGCAGGCTCGCGAGGAGGCGGAGAGATCAAGGCAGGGGCACCTCGCGAGGAGCCCGTGACGCAAGCCATGACGATCGAGACCAGGCGGGCGCCGGCCTGCGCAGTGTCCTTCTTTCCCCTTTGGTGCAAAGGGTGCAAGCACATGCCAAGGCATTGGGCAAAGGTTGCCATTCCGGTGCAACGAGACCAAGACCAACAGAGCAGCAGGACGGAGGTCACCGTGGAGTCCAAGACGGCGTCATCACCAGTGCTTTTGGCAGCCGAAGACCACCTTTAGTCAGGATAACTTGTACTAGATGTTCCCCTTCAAAATGGCTAATTGTTGGAGCCCTTCCCGCTCATTATTTGGGGAGAGGCCCAGGGCCTCTATAAATAGAGCTAGCCACCACAGGGTAGAGGGGGACATCTAGAGATCGGACAGAAGGCAGAGAGGGGACACACACCTAGACATCTAGAGATCTGATAGAGCCCTAGCAGAGAGAGAGAGAGGCGACTGAACTCACCCAAGCAGTTCATCGCACCAGCTCAAGAACACCTCTCGCGAGGCCGTTCCTCCCTTGTACTGTTCATCATCAGCCCCTGAGGCAATCCTCCACACCACACACTAGAGTAGTGTATTACACCACAATGGTGGCCCGAACCAGTATAAACCTCGTGTCCCTTGTGTTGTTCATTGTTTCCAGCTTAGATCACGCGAGGAGATTGGACGTAGATCGATAGGGGAGAGATCTCTGCGCGCACCCTAGTGTTCGAACCTCAAGGGTCTGTCGGAACCCGAAATCTGACATTTGGCGCGCTAGGTAGGGGTGCGCCGGAATCTTTCTTCCGCTGTTCGCGTGTGATCTTCCGTCGTGTCCATGGCTGACGCTCGTCGGGCTCGCATCGAGCGCCGGGCTGCTCTCACCACCCGCGTCGCCCAGACAGCGCCCGTCGGCGGACGCCCTCATCGTTCCCCGTCGCCTGCCGCCAATGCCGCCACCGGCCCAGCGGGGAACGAGCAGCAGGCCTCGTCCCAGCATCCTTCGGTGCGGCGGGAGGGCCGCACCGCCATGCCGTCACTGACTCTAGTCGCTTCGTCGTCCCACGCCTGTCGCACCCCCATGGACGCGCATGGTGCGCTGCTCCTGGCAAGAGAGCTCTTGCACTACCGCCCCGTCGACGACCTCTACGAGGACTGGCTCGCCTGCATCACCGAGCTCGTTAGTGCCGCAGGGGGCTCCCCCTTCCCGTCCTTCTCGCTGCCTCGCCCTCCATTCTGTGTAGGAGGTAAGGATCAGGAGGTGCCTCCACCACCTACTCCCCAAGAAGGCGCCCTGGCTCCAAGGCGCGCAGCCCCAGGGAGAGACCCTCCGCGTCCGGCACCTGCGCAGCAAGAAAGGAGCTGCCAAGAGATCCCTCGTCCCCAAGAAGGTGCTCGCGCGCTCCCAGCACCGGCACGCCAAGATCGCGTCCCTGCACCTCCACACCAAGACCCCACGCTGCTCCAAGCGGCAGCGCGTGGTAATCCCCAGGAGCAAGCCCAGTACCAGCAAAAGGCACCGGTGGCCACAACAGGCTACTACGCCCTCACCCAAGAGCTATGCAGCGTCGCATGGCCAGGCAAGTTAAAGCCTGACCTGCCCCCTAGCTATGATGGCACGGCGGACCCCGCGGAGTTCCTACAGCTCTACGAGCTACGCATTGAAGCCGCCAACGGAGATGAAAGGGTCATGGCAAACTGGTTTCCCATGGTGCTCAAGGACAGGGCCCGCACCTGGCTCCTGAACCTGGCTCCTGGCACAGTCTCCTCCTGGGATGACATGCACACTCACTTCATCGCCAACTTCCAGGGCACTCGTGACTGGCCCCCGGCCGTGAGCGATCTGTGCCGCATCAAGCAGCAGCAAGGGGAAACCCTGCAGAAATACATCCAACGCTTCAACAATGCCCGCCTCAAGATCCCCAAGGTGACTGAAGAAGCCAGCATCTCGGCCTTCTCCGATGGCGTACGCGATATCAAGATGAAGGAGGAGCTAGCAATCCATGAAGACCTGTGCACATCCCTGGAGCTGTTCAACTTGGCGACCAAGTGCGCTAGGGCTGAGGAAGGGCGCCTTTCCCTTGTCAAACTCCCGGCTGCCGATCCAGAAGAGAAGAAGCCCAAGGCCAAGGACGTGAAGTGCAAGGGGGCTGCCTTGCTTGCAGCGGAGCCAGACACCAAGCAAGGCAGGGATCAACCTGAGTCATCCAAGGGCAGCCAGTACTGCGTGTACCACGACCTCCACACCCACAGCACCAACAAATGTCAAGAGCTCAGGGCCGTGAGAGATGGACGTGTCGGCCGATGCCCCGAGCGCAATGGCATGGGCTATGGCCGAGGAGGAGGAAGAGGTGGCGGATGATGGGAAGACCGTGGCCCTCGCCAAGGGTGGCGTGACCGGCCTCGCGAGGATCGCTGGCAGGACCAGCCTCGCGAGGGAGGCTGGAGAGATCAACCTCATGAGGATCGCCCGCGCGGCAACGCAGGCCTTCCTCCTCTGCCGCCACCGCCAAGGAGGAACGAAGACCAACATCAAGACGAGGGGGCTAGGGGCTTCCAGGAGCCGCGCACGATCGCTTGCATCTTGGGTGGCGCCCAGGCCCCAGCCTCGCAGCGCATCTTCAAGAAGTTTACTCGTGAGGTGAATGCAGTCCTCCCCAAGCTTGAGGCCACGCACCCTCTCAGGTGGTATGCGTGCGCTATCACGTTCAGCTCAGCAGACCAGCTCAAGTGTGCGGTAATGGCCGGAGTCCTCCCGATGCTTTGCTCCCCAGTCATCAGCAACGTGCAGGTCACCAGGACCCTCATTAACGGCGGAGCAGGACTCAACGTCCTGTCCGTCGAGACGTTCGACAATCTCCAAGTGCCCTATGATCAGCTTCAGCCAACCAAGCCCTTCTCAGGAGTCACTGACGGTTCCACTGTTCCAATAGGGCAGGTTCGCCTTCCAGTCACCTTCGGGCAGCGCAACAACTACCGCACCGAGCTCATCGACTTCGACGTCGCCCACATCTGTCTGCCATACAATGCCATCCTCGGGTACCCAGCCCTGGCCAAGTTCATGGCAGTGATTCATCATGGATACAATGTCCTGAAGATGCCAGGAAGCGATGGAGTCATCACCATACACTATGAAGAAAGGGACACAGTGTGCTCATTTGAGCGCGTGTTCCAAGCCGCAGCAATCGAAGACCCGGACCACAGAAACGGAAGACTTCCCGAGGTGACCCTTAAGAAGAAGAAGGTTTCACCTGGCCCAAGCCATAAGGAGGCAGGCGCCTCCAGATGTGTTGCTTCAGGATCTGCGCCCAATCAGGGAGCGCCACCCTCTCTCGCATAGGAAGGCGCGTCCGACACCCTCCTCAGGCAGGGCTCGGGGGCTCTTTCTTGGGGAGCCACCGACTTTGCCAAGGTCGCGAGGGAGGCGCTCGGGCACCACTTGGAGGGGCGCTTCCAGGCACGTTTCCCTCAGGAAGGTATAAGGCAAGGAAGACCAAACCCTCAGGAGTTCATCGCAAGAAACACCCAGGAGCTACAGGGGTCGAGAGTCATGCGCGGTAGCCGCCGCTTGCCTACCGTAGCCCCACATCTAGGCGAGGATGGTGGGCTACGTGTCTACATCGATGTGCCAGGGATCAACCGAGCCGCGTCTCAGGAGCGCCTCTGGCCTTCGCGCGTGGGGCGTTGCAAGGGTCCACCTCACAACTACGTTCACATGCCTTTCGGCCTGCCGAACACGGTCGCCGCTCATCAGCGCCTGCTGAGGAGCATTCTGGAGGCTCAGGAGGTCAGGCATTGTGCGGTCCTGGCGGAGATGGAGATAGCCCTCGGAGACCCTCCTGAGCCCCCGGGGCCTCTCGAGGCTCCTGGGCCTGGGGGCTCATGAGGGTCGACGTCGTCATCGCACATCGCCCACTTCTTCAACATCACTTCATCTTCAACGGCACCAGGTGACATCTTTCTAAGTTCCGTTTTTAGCTGGGAGCGCCCACATGGCCGCATCATTCCCAGGTCGCGTGGTCCGTCCCTGCGGCGTGTATCCGTTTTTCTTATGCTCTTTACTCACCTTGTTGGGGGCGCCCCTCGGGCTGCATCATCCCCGAGCTGCTCGGGCCTGGCCCAGCAGCGTTTGCTTTTCCCGCGTCTACTTAAAATGAATTTGCTCTTTCGCGCTTAATTGTCACCTGCTGCTTATCGCGAACTTCTCTGCTTTCATGCAAAGCGCTTGCACGTTAAAAGGGGGTACCTGAGTATCGCGACTCATGGGCTCCTACTGGCTCTCCAGTCCTCACCCCTGGCCTTTACCCACGACATCGCGACCTATCATACTAGCGGCGGTTGAGCTAGCTCGAGGGCCGGGACCTGAGGATGTAGAGCATTTGCATTCTAACCACCCTGCAGGAACACACCGTTGATAAAGGCCCAGAGCTAGGTGCAACCCACCTCGAGGTAGGGCCTCGTGAGTCCCGTGCTGGCTCACGAGTGCCCAGATACACCTCTCCTAGCCCTACCGTGCCGGCCACGTGTCACGGCGGGGCTGTACACGCCCCAGGGGCTCCTCCCGGATGGGAGCCCCCTCCCACGTACCAGTGGAAGCACCATGCTCCGCGCTGGCTGACGACACTGCCGAGGAGCGGCTATGCCCGTACACATACAGAAGCGCTATGCTCCGCGCTGGTGATAAACAACTGAGGGCGGCCTACGACCGTACCAACATCAGGGAGCCTAGAGCTTAGTGTCCGGCACCATCGCAACGCCTCCCCTCGGGAGCGCCGCGCGAGGGGGCTGGACTCAGGGGCTACTCCCGGGCCTTGCCCGAGCGCACGCCACCCAGCCAGGTCCCTTGGACCTGGTTGTCACGCGCCCCTCCCCGAGCAGAGCCAAGGTATGGAAACCCATTTGAACGTCAAGGGGGACTCCTGAGCATTGCGACTCAGGAACCTAACTTGCCCCGTAGCCCCTCACTCCTTAGTCCCATCCTGGTTTCTGGTCGGGGCTAACGCTGGGTGAGGTATGCGCGGGGTCGGGCCCTGCCGACGCAGAACGACCAATCCACTACTCGTTCCCCCCTTTCCTACTTGTTGCTTGCGCGTCAAGGGGGACTCCTGAGCATCGTGACTCAGGAGCCTAACTTGCCACCTAGCCCCTCGCTCCTTAGTCCTGTCCTGGTTTCTGGTCTGGGCTAACGCTGGGTGAGGTATGCGCGGGGTCGGGCCCTGCCGACGTAGAGCGCGAGCATGTAGGGGAGAAAAAAAATGCAAATTCTAGGAAATTCAAAGCAAATATTACAAGCCATAGATTGTTTCACGACATCAAACACAAGTTTAAACGCCTCCGGGAGGCATGGTGCATGTTGCAGGAATAAAAACAGGACGGAAGCCGCAAAGGGATCACTCTCCAGTGGCGCCGCTGCCTGTGGTGGAGTCACGCTGGACGACTATGCCTCCCAGGGCCGCGGAGCTGGTGGCACCGCGCCCGGGCAAGATTATGAAGGCGCGGAACCTCCCCAGCAAAGCTTCGGCTCGGCCTTTCACGGCCTCAGCGGCAGCGGCGGCAAGGTCGCCGCTCACGGGTTCCAGCAGGCTGTCGAAGTCGACGTCGGGGTCGCGCAGGTAGACGTGGCTGAGGACATGTGTTAGCGCCGCAGAAGACAGAGCACGCGCCTCGGCCTCGGCCGTGGGGCCAAGGCCATCTACGACATCTTCAAGTGCACGGACCAGGAAGGGAAGCAGCTTGGTGGGGCCGTTCCCCGCACCGACCAACGGCTCCTCCAAGCCGCTCTCGTAAAGCGTCTTCAGCGCGACACGAGCCTTCTTCTCCATCTCCGCGAAGGCCACCCGATCCTCCGCCAGGACCTTCGCCTTGGCGTCTAACTCGGTCCTCTCCGCCTGCAGCGACCGCTCCAGCGTCTCCAATCGGCCGTGGCGGTCATCAAGCTTGACGTCTCGGTCCTTGACGGCAGCCTCCCGAGCCTTCATCTCCTTCTCTTTCTCCTGGCGGCCGTGGACCTCCTTGGCGAGCTCGTCGCGCAGACCTTGCAGCTCGGTCTCCAGCGCCTCGCAGCGAGCCTTGGCAGCCGTAGCGTCGCCCAGGGCAGCGTCGTGAGTGGCCTTGGCTTGGTTGGCGGCCTGCTTCTCCCCATCGGAGGTCGACACGGCCTGGCTCAGCGCTGCTCGGACGAAGGCAGCAGAATGGGCCCAGCCAGAAGCTAGCTCCAGGCGCCTGGCCACTAGGCGAGGGTCTGCGCGCAGAAGATCCTCCCGCAGCTGGCTCAGTTCACTGGCGACCTGGTCCAGGACGGCAGCAGAGGTAACAGAAGAAGCGGGAACTGGCGAAGAACAGCAAAGAAGAACTCAGAGAAAGGAGGCACCAGACTGGCGACGATGGCGCTCACAAAGAGCGGATAGAAGGTGCTCCCCTTGCATTCAGGCTGGTTGGAGCCGGCCTTGAGCACAGTCGCCCCCTTGCTGCCCTGCACCACCATCATCAGGCACGTGAGGGCGAGGTTCTTCTCCGGCAGGTTCGAGGAATCCAGAGCCGACGAGTACCAGGCCTCGGTCGGGGACTTGCGAGGCGCCATGGCGTGCCGAATGAGAAGGATTGAGACAGATCTGGAGGATTTCAGGAGCAAGAAGGAGGAGAGCGAGAAAGGGGATCTAGGGCGAGGCGAACAAGAACAAAGCAAGTAAGTCTGGCTCGGGCACCTCTTTTGTCAGATGGACAGTTGCCGAGGCGTCGTGGGGAAGCGCAGGCGCCCACGTCCAATCAATCGCCACGTGGCGCCCAAGGCCGCAGGCTGTTGGGGCCCGTGGCGCTTTGCGCTTGCCCCTTTGCTTCCCTGCTAGGCCAAGCCCGGGCACGCCTTGGGCCTGGGGGCTACTGTCGGTGTTCTGGGAACGGGGGTCCCCAGACTTGCCTGCCTGCGGACTGCGACGTGGCTCAAGTAGGGCCCAGCGCGGCCCATCTTCATCAGCTCAAGCCCAAGACCCTCGCAAGGGGCAAGCCTCGCGGGGCGGACGATAGGAAGCTTCCTCAGAGGCAGCCTCATTAGGCAGGCTCGCGAGGAGGCAGAGAGATCAAGGCAGGGGCACCTTGCGAGGAGCCTGTGACGCAAGCCATGACGATCGAGACCAGGCGGGCGCCGTCCTGCGCAGTGTCCTTGTTTCCCCTTTGGTGCAAAGGGGGCAAGCACAGGCCAAGGCATCGGGCAAAGGTTGCCATTCCGGTGCAACGAGACCAAGACCAACAGAGCAGCAGGACGGAGGTCACCGTGGAGCCCAAGACGGCGTCATCACCAGTGCTTTTGGCAGCCGAAGACCACCTTTAGTCAAGATAACTTGTACTAGATGTTCCCCTTCAAAATGGCCAATTGTTGGTGCCCTTCCCGCTCATTATTTGGGGAGAGGCCCAGGGCCTCTATAAATAGAGCTAGCCACCATAGAGTAGAGGGGGACATCTAGAGATCGGACAGAAGGCAGATAGGGGGGACACACCTAGACATCTAGAGATCTGATAGAGCCCTAGCAGAGAGAGAGGCGACTGAACTCACCCAAGTAGTTCATCGCACCAGCTCAAGAACACGTCTCGTGAGGCTGTTCTTCCCTTGTACTGTTCATCATCAGCCCCTGAGGCAATCCTCCACACCACACACTGGAGTAGGGTATTACACCACAACGGTGAACCGAACCAGTATAAACCTCGTGTCCCTTGTGTTGTTTGTTGTTTCTAGCTTAGATCACGCGAGGAGATTGGATGTAGATCGGTAGGGGAGAGATCTCCGCGCGCACCCCAGTGTTTGAACCTCAAGGGTCTGCCGGAACCCGAAATCCGACAGAGGCAAAGGCCGTGGGAGGCGCTACGTTTAACGGAATTAAGTGAAGTTACATCCACGCGCCGGCATGGCATGCGAACAGGCAGAAGCTATACCGTCAGGCCTACGATATGGGTCTAGTAGACACGACATCTAGTGGGTCCCGCGTAGTTCTCGAGAACTCTTTGGGGGCTTGCAGTCGTTTATCCACCGGGCAAGCCAGCAACCCCACGCCGTTCGCACGCCCTACTCATCCCCATCTTCTACCTTACAACAGTTCGCTCCCAGTTGTCCCGTCCTTTCACATTAGTTCGCTCCTAGTTTTTTTTGCAGGGTACAACAGTTCAACTTCTCCTAACCCTCCTCCAAAATCCATGGCCTCCCAAGTCTCCATGGTCGCCGCTGAGTACCAGGTTAGAGCCATCACCGGTGATCAGTTCATCATCATCTACACACGTGGATCCGAGACGGTGAAAGCCTGGCTTGCTCGCTTCCTACGCATGTTCAACAGTTCAACAGATGAGTGGGTCGCTGGGCTAGATGTTGAGTACACCACAGTCCTGGGACGAGAGAAGGATCTAAAGGACGAAGAGAGGAAGAAGCCCGCCGTGATCCAGGTTTGCGTACATAACGTTTGCTTGGTCTACCACATATGCCATGCCGACGTTGAGTGCCAGGATTTTAATAACTTCCTCAAGGACAAAAGAGTGAAATTCGTTACTGTAGGCTTTAAGAACGACAGTGATGTCCTGCGTCGGATAGGTCTCGTTGTAGACCAGCCCTTCGATCCCCAGAAGGCAAGCCTGGTGTCTTCCTCTCAACCTTCAATGCTGACCCTGGCAGCAGCCATGATTGATCCTTCGTACGCTAAACTGAAGAAACCTCATCACGAGTTTCATCATGCATGGGAGTCGAAGACATTAGATGAAGATCACATCCTGTACGCAGCAATGGATGCCTACATTTGTTTAAATATCTACAAGGGTTGGATGAAGAAGCAGAGCCCAGTGTCCGGTTCAAGCAAAGAAGCGTCGGCAAAGAGGAAGAGGAAGAGGGACGAGGACGAAGTCGAGGACGTGGACTCGGACTCCAAGTAGGTGGCAGTGCCGTCGCTCATGCTGGTTCTACTGCAGTGTCAAGCGGACTAGTTGCTTATTAGTTTATTTCCAAGGACTAGTAAACCAGAATGGAGGTAGTAGTTTTTTTAATCGATAGTATTTGCTCTAGAACTACCAGGTTCAACATCTCGCAACATAAACCCATACAACCTCCATCGCAAAAAAAACAAACCATACAACCATACGCCAAGGAGGTACGTAATACTATGAATTCCGTTTTTGCTCCATACCAATCGTTCTAAAAACTACTTACTACTTATAACGCGCCATTGAAAATCAGAACTCTTAATCCTGCTAAAAACGATATTTTAAACGTGGTTACTCGATCTGTGGCAACCGGCGAGCCACCGCGCTCCAAGTCGTTCACCTGTGGTCCCGACCATCAACTCCTACGGATCAAATTATCACGCGAGCTGACTATTCCTACAAAGGTGCTCCACCACGTACCCGGTACCCGCGAATGCAGCAATCGTGCCCCTAGGGTTTTAGGGTTTATTTGTTAATGTCGCCTTTACGTAACACTCATGTGTGCAAGACAACGAGGGGCCGACTGCGTGCGTGTGCCTCTTCTCTTTGTATATGTACTCCACTGTTTGTCTGGTGTCCAAAAAATTATAATAACTACTAGCAATGTGCCAATGCGTTGCCACACGATCAAAGTATATTAATACAGTGACGGAGCTAGATGCAGACTACGCCTGGGGCTGTGCTATGTTGAGTGATAAACTTCTATGATTTTCTATGCTTTGCATGAAGAACTTACAAAGGAAGTTGTTTCTAGGCCTGGGGCTATAGCCCTAGCTGCCCGAGGCCTCTCTCCGTCACTGGATTCATACATATTCACCGATGTGATAGAAAAAAAGTCTACCTTTGAAATACGTATATCACTAAAAATATGTTATGTTTCACTCAAAATATATTCCTTTGGCGGTTTTGATGAGATAAGGGAGGAATGTTGTTGGTTTCAAGATTCGAGAAGTGGTATATGTCTAATTTCTACTCTTACTAGCAAGATGCCCGTGCGTTGCACGGAACATCAAGATCTTGTGGGAGAAAAGGATGAGCGAGGGAAGGCCTTATCTGCGAATGTGGTGAAGAGTGCGGGTAAATTGCCATGTTTTCCTTCCTATCCGTCAGATATAAATCAGACGACCAACATTGCAAGATGGCAGGCCCACCATCATCACCAACTCTATTTTTTATCCCTACTCTTATAATAAGCATTGTCGGTGATGATCGTGTGCCTGCCATCCTGCGATATAGGCCGCCCGATCTATATCTGACAGATAGGAAGGGAACTATGGCAATTTTGCAAAAAGATACCCACACCCCTCTCCACATTTGCAAATAAGGCCTTCCCTCATTCATCCTTTTCCCCCACAAGATAAACTACTCATACAAATTCATCTTGATGTTCCATGCAACGCATGGGCATCTTGCTAGTTGTTGCAAAAAGCCCATGTGTGTGTGAGAGAGAGGGCGAGTGGAGGAGGACGGAGTGCATGTGTGACAAAGACACAAGGAGTGTGTGTGCGATAGGTATCAGCTTAAAATGAGGCGATAGTGTGTGTGTGCACGATCGAGAGGGCGTGTCTCAAGAAGGGAAGAAAAATCTACATAGATACAAGGAGCGGTAGAGAGACATGTATGTGATGGTGGAAGCATGAGTGTGCGGGTGTATAAACCTATCTAGAGGCTAGCTAGTCGATAAATGTTTGTGACAGAAATACGAGTCGGGGTGCGAAAGCGAGAGTTTTGTGTGTGAGAGAGAGATGGTAGTCGGGAAGGGGAGTGGAAGCAGGAGTTGTGCGTGTGTGTCTGTGAGAGAGAGAGAGAGGAGACGGTACTCGGGGTTGTCTGATCGGTAAACAAATGAATAGTGTCAGTCTGGGATGGAGACGAAAAGGAGACCGCAACAAATGTTGTGTCTATAGGAGAGATAGAGAGAGTAATTATAGTGGTATGAGTCATATGTAGAGACATATAGGGTGTGTGAGAGAATCCCATAGAGAGAAAGACAAAGTGAAAGACGAGTGAAGACTGTGTGTTTGGCGGTGAAAAAGAAAGCTTAGGTACCGAGTGATACCAGAGAACAGTAGAGACGTGAGAGATAATGAAAACCGTGTAATTTATAATGATAGGGAGAGTGTGACACTTCTCAAGGGAGACGTCGAGAGACCATGTTTGCGAGGATAGGAGCAACATGAAGTGAGCGTGCGGGTGAGCTGGAGAAAAGAGAGTGATAGCTACCTGAAGGAGCATGCATGCCAGAGAGATGGGCGTGAAAGGAGTGAACAAAAAAGGGATTCAAATATTTGAATTCGAGATGATGATACATGTAATCCATACTCGAACCAAAATTGATCTATCAAACATGCATACTCATATGAATTCACGCACATCTATGTTATTTAATATGTAGATATTACTGATCCATACATTTTAGTAGAACATAATTTGGTTAATTTTTTTTGAATTCAACCTTAAGATTTCGAGATCGTTGTATTTGTAAATCATATTATACATATAAAGGAGCAGAATTCTTTGTTGTGCTTTTGAAAGTATATATAAAAAAATGATGTACATAGAATGTAATTCCAATTGAAAATGGACCCCGCCCGAAAAAATAGAATACAAATGGGATTCGAATTGAGTTGGCATGGTAAACGTGCACTCCACAAAATTTGAATGAAGCGGGGAAAGTCGCAGTAACCGCCTGAAACCAAAATCCACGAGATGGAAATCACTACTGCCTATCCCTGCCACGCAAAGCCTATATGCTGGATTTTTATAGGTTTCGATAGGGGTAGGTTTGTAATTTCACCCAAACGTGACGTAACCTCCTCTCACCGGATTCATACATGGTGGGCACCAAAACACAGTGTGTCCTCGGCCGAAATCGACTCCCTCCCAGATTCATATTCATACACGGTGGGCGCCAAAAACAAAATCTCTTCGGCAAATATTCGGTGTATGCGAGATTACCGTCCTATCCCCAACTGACTAGTGTTGCTGTGATGTAGTAGAAATTTGAAACGGGGGCTAAGTTTGTAAATTTCCTTGCATTTGAGACAAGCGCCCTGAATACATGGTTCCCCCCTCCCCCTTCCTCTCTACCTCCCTTTTCCCCATTCGTACTTCGTGGGCGCCAAAACACCCTCTCCACCCCACCCTCCTCCGTCCGCCGCTGTCCGCCACCCCATCCACCGCCGTCCTCCTCCACCATGCCGGAGCTGATACCCCGACGCCGCCGTCCATTACAAGAGATCGACCTCTCTCATCCACGGCTTCGGACCGGGATCCTTGCATCCCGTCCTCTCGCTTCATCCCCGCCGTCATCCACCTTGCCGGTGCCGCTCCTACGACCGTCTCGTCCACCGCGCCCTGCCGCCACCGTCTACCCTCCTAGATCTGCTTCCACGCCATCGACAGCCATCGCTACCGCAGCACCGTCAAATTCTCAGCAGATGCGTACACGGCACCGCACCAGAGGCGGTACTCTTTCGTATCTACTCAACTTATTTATCGCAACAACAAAATAGATCGCCACTGCTTTACTCTGATTTCTTGTCTTGGTTGCGAAGTTGCCTTTATCCGGTTTGCACCTTCAGATCCACCATGGCATGCTCAACACCATACTCGCAATGCTTATGGTTTTCCCCTTTTATATTTCACACTAGTTAAATCACAGTAGACTAAATTTCAAAATTGGGTCAGTCAATTTTTCAGAGCTCGCCGGAGTTCGCCGGTGCGATCAAAGGGGCTCGGGTGGGGACGGTGGTTGAGGGGGCGGTGGTGGGGCCTCGTCGAACGAAGAAAACTTGACACGGGTGGGGGCGGGGGTGGGGGTGGCGGAGGAACACAGGCGGTGGGGCCGGTGGTTCGACCGGCGGCCCATGTGGTGTTCTGTATGGGAAGCACAGTATGTTCCTTGTCAGGAAGGGGAGCAGGGACATCTGCAGTCAACAGCTGATAGAGCTGGCCTGTACGTGATCGATAGGCTTTCAATTACTAGCAGCAATACAACACCGTAATTTCCAACCAGTTCCGCTTTCCTGATTTATATACCCTGGTTATGGTGTACCCCTGTTATGTACACTATGATCTGCCTAGTTGCTGTGTGCTCTTGTTATCATGGTTTGGCAATAAACTCTCTATACAGTATATTATGAACCTATCATCTGCCAGCTATCCTTACTTCTGGAGCCTATTTTTTTGTGTACTTGTGCCAGATTATATAAATGCACACACCATATTACAACACACATGAGCTCTCTCATCAGAATCCAGTGATTGCACACAAGTGTTTACAGGGGCGCCCCTATATTAGAATATCATCTACATTACAAAGATAATCTCACAACTATTTATGTTTTCATGGTTCTCAGATATTATACGGAATTACAGTAAATATCAGAATCCACGCATCAGAAGAATATTGTGGAACACTGCAATGACTTACAAAATTGGCAGCAAGGCATTGAGTGCCATTCTGGAAGCAATGAAACTCGTACGCTCCCCACCTGTTGATTCTTGTTCAAAATATCATCCTAATGACTATTCTAACCTCGAGGAGTCAAAGGCAGATGGCCTGTCCTGTTCACCCATCAAGGTGCCTGTTCTAATTTGGCAAGGTTTTATTGATTGCGCGTATCTTGCATATGTTGTCTTGCATTTCTTCTACTTTGTTGCACCGCTATCTGCTTAGTTTACTCATCATATATGTCGAGATGCCATGCCCATCCATTATCAATACATATTTCATCTGTCATCATACCATGTTTTTCCATTCAAATGTTGTTCTTGTGCATCAGACATCAAAAAGGAAGAGGGTGACTGCCGAACCTGAAGGAGCACCAGCAAAGTCCTTGAAAAATGTGGTGGTGTCGGAGAAATCAGATAGCACCCCACTTATATTGGCTGTACAACCAGTGACACAAGATGTAGGACCGACTCCAGCAGACTGTACCCATACTTCACTGGCCACACCACTAGCCCCACCACATAGGACCTGCACTCCAGCAAAAGGTATACCGATTTCATTTGCCATAGCACCAGCTGTACCACAGAAAAATCCCACTCCAGCAAAAAGTACAACAAGTCCACCGGCCGAAGACCTATCCCAACTGCAGAGACGACCAATTCCTGTAGATTGGAACCCCATTCCATTTATTCCCAGTTTAAAAGACAATGCTTTCAATGTTGTTAGGGACTACATGCATATATTCCCATCATGGGAAGATTATTGTGAAGACAAACACCATTTTCACATCTTCCTGTCCAACTTACGTGTAAGTACTATTATTCATGGTTATTATTTTCCTGTTTTCTGCTGATTGAACACATCAATGATTTACATTACATTGTTGTAACTAGGCGAGGGTCAATCTGGATAGTCATGACGAGCAAAGCTTGCTTGTGCTTTTCAAGGAAGCATTGCAGCAGTATCGGTGTTACCTGAGGAAATCACACTTTGATGGCAAGTCTATAAACGAATTTTTGGTGAAGTCTCCTGTGCTAAATTTAGAAGACATTGAATGGAAAAACCTTGTTATGCACTGGTCTTGTTCCCAGGATGAGGTACTATCTATGAAATCACATGACAATTTGAACTTCTACTTTTCTGCATGTGCCTTATAGATCTTTTTTGCAAGAAATTTGCTCGAAGAAGAATTCCGGTTTGACAAGAACGACAGGATATCGCAAATATGCTACCCGCTGCTTTGCTCTTGTTAGTACCTATTGTCTTGTATCACTATACTTGCATACAAACCTGGTTCATTATGTGACAGCAGTATGCATGATAGCTTGCTTATCAATTGTTCGCTCCAAATTATCTGATCTGTATGAATGGTCACATTAGTGTAGAATATATCCAATGCCAATGTTTTTTTAGCTCTGCATTGTTCTTGTAAGTACATGCTGTCCTTTATCAGTGTACTTATAATGACAGGTAGTTGTTCATGTACCATCACTCTGCAACTTATTTTCCTTTGCCCTCCATTTTCTACACATCAGATCTATATTTACTCTTACCATAAGGTTGGTACTGAAGAAGTTTAGCTGTGCATTGCTCTTGGATGTACCTTTTGCCTGTATCGCTGCACTTACATTTATAGCTACTTGGTTATGTAGCATCACTCTTCATCTTATCTTAAATATTCTCCATTTTTTCGTATATTATCACATCTATATTTACTCTTAACAAAATGTAGAATAAAGGCGATGCTTTTGAAGAAGATTCTGTGGTAAACTTCTTGAATTGCCCCCCCATCAGCATGGACAAGGCCTTTATAGAGCCTGTCTTCACCAATAATGTAAGTTTGTCCATCTCAAGCCTTCAAACTTTGTTGTATATATTTGGTTAGGCATAACTGCAACAGATGTTTATTTTTGGTGTTTGCATCAAATTGCTTGTTTAAAGTTTATTATATGTAGTTCATAAACAAAAGTTCGTCCTTTCTCAATTTAAGTTTTCAGTTGTACAACCAAGTTCCTTCTTCATACCATGTAAATTAAACTATACAGAGCAAGTGATCTTCTTTTGCACTGCATGTATGCTTCTGTTCTTCATCTGTAATCCAATGGTGTGGTGAACCTACCCACTACAGCACAATGTCATATTCTGCAATGTCTTAACTATGAAAAATGTCATATCATTATACTATTATTTAAACCGTCTCTTTATTTGCCAATCTGAAATGGTATAAATTGACAGCACACTAACCATTGATACTTATGAGTTCTTGATCTGTAATCCAGTGGTGTCGTGAAGCTGCCAACTCCTTCACAATGTTATTTCCTGCCATGTCTTGACCCGAACAATACCATATTGTGTTAATGCAAATTTAAACTGTGTCACTTTATTCGTCAGAAAAAAATGTGATGAATTGTCAGCACTGATACTTTTATGTGCAAAACCTGTCATCTGTCTGCTTGTTTATCTTTCAAAGTGAGGAAGATATAAGTGTTGAACAAGCGCAGTCTCATCATCTTGCTCAGCTGCTTGCGCTGCAGCTCCCCAGCAGGGCGAACCTTTCTTGAACTCTATTGAAGTGCTGTCGGTTTTGTATATTATTTTGTCGGTGTGTTTATTTGCACCGGTGGCAATCTTTGATGCCCAGTGTATGTAATCTGCTGTCTACTTGTGCTTTATTATCATAGTGGCGAGCTTTGATGCCCAGTGGATGTAATATGCCGTAATTTCTTTATTGTATAGTATAGGTTTTTTTCTTATTCACGATGCTGCAGTTATTTTACTGTATATATCTTGTCTTCGCAGTAAACCGGCCAAACCGTAAAATTACGGTACATAATCGGGCCGTCATGCAATCACGATGTAGGTTGGGCCTGAAACGTGCCGATCAGCTCACGGGCCGGCAGCAGCCCGAAATGAACCCAGACCCATGATTGTGCAAATCAAATCACGGGCTTTTAACAGGCCGAAAAATTGTCTCGGTCCTTGTTTGGCCTAATCAGATATCGGCTGCGAGCAGGCCGGATGCAAACCGGGCCGTAGTTAGGCCCAACTATATGACAGGCTTTTAACATGCTGAAATTAATACAAGGCCAAAATGTTAAACAGGCCCTTAACAGGCCAAAACTAATATCAGGCCGAATTACTAAGTGGGCCTTTAGCAAGTGGGCCCAAAAGCATAGTTTCCAGTTGACGGGACGAATCTGATATGGGCCATAATTAGGCCCAAAACCTCTTAAAGGGACGGACCTGATCTAGGCCGTAATTTGGCCCAGAACATGGTAGCCTTTAATGAGCCAGATCTCATATGGGCCACTATTAGGCCCGGAGCGTGACAGACCATTAATAGACCGGATCAAATATGGGGCCGACATTTGGCCAAAAACATGGCAGCCAGTTAACAGGCCGACCTACTAGGGTCCTCAAAATCTTGTGGGCCTATAGCTGGGCTGACCCATTAATGTCGGCAAAATCTTGTGGGCCTTTAGCTGGGCTTGCCCATTATGATCCGCAAGAATTTTGTGGGCCTTTACCTGGGCTGGCCTATTATGGCACACAAAAATCTTGTGGGCCTTTACTTGGGCCAGCCCATTATGGACCGTGAAATCTTATGGGCCTTTAGCTGAGCCAACCCATTATGGTCCGCAAAATCTCGTGGGCCTTTAGTTGGGCTGGCCCATTATGGTCCGCAAAATCTTGTGGGCCTTTAGTTGGGCCGACCCATTTAAACTTGTTGGGCCATGCCACGTGTCGACGTATCATAGGCACCTTCTGTCCAGTGAGTGGGTGACATCTGTCCTGACGATGAGCCGACACATGTTTCCTCTAGCCAATGATGATTTTACACGTGGAAAATCCCCATTGGTCGGGGCTGTTAATGGGTTATCAAATCCAAAACCCGACCCGATAGCTTAAAGGCGTTACGTTACGGTGGATGCCACGTGTCAGTCACCCTTGACGAAAGCACTTCTATGACGCGCGATTTATCGTCATGGAAGTGGACACTTCCATGATGATAATTTTGGTAATGTCATGGAACACTTCTACGACATCACAGGTATGACTATCTTGATTCTGTCATAAATTTGTCATGGATGTACATGCATGACAAAAAAGCGACGTACTATGACAAACACGTATCATCACAGAAGTGTATTTTTTTGTAGTGATAGGATCAAGAACTCTCATATATTGATGAAAACATAATAGGTTCAGATCTGAAATCATGGCACTCGGGCCCTAGTGACAAGCATTAAGCATAGCAAAGTCATAGAAACATCAATCTCAGAACATAGTGGATACTAGGGATCAAACCCTAACAAAACTAACTCGATTACATGATAAATCTCATCCAACCCATCACTGTCCAGCAAGCCTACGATGGAATTACTCATGCACGGCGGTGAGCATCATGAAATTGGTGATGGAGGATGGTTGATGATGACGATGGCAACGTATTCCCCTCTCCGGAGCCCCGAACAAACTCCAGATCAGCCCTCCCGAGAGGTTTTAGGGCTTGGCGGCGGCTCCGTATCGTAAAAAGCGATGAATCTTTCTCTCTTATTTTTTCTCCCCGAACATGAATATATAGAGTTGGAGTTGAGGTCGGAGGAGCTCCAGGGGGCCCATGAGGTAGGGGGGCGCGCCCAGGGGGCAGGCACGCCCCCACCCTCGTGGCTAGAGTGTGGGCCCCCTGGTCTTCATCTTTTGCAAGGATTTTTTATTGTTTTCAAAAAGACGTTCCGTGAAGTTTTAGGTCATTCCGAGAACTTTTGTTTCTGCACATAAATAACACCATGGCAATTCCGCTGAAAACAACGTCAGTCCGGGTTAGTTCCATTCAAATCATGCAAGTTAGAGTCCAAAACAAGGGCAAAAGTGTTTGGAAAAGTAGATACGATGGAGACGTATCAGCGATCCCCACGCCACCGCCCCACCACCGCCGGCGACCACCGCCCCCACCCCGAACCCTAAGGTAGATAGTGGGGTACCTCTCTGGCGAGCCCCCCTCCTTGCCGCGGCTGGTTCTTCCTTAACTCCGGCGAGCCCCCTACCCCCTGAAAATCGACTGACCCAAAAGTCGATTCAGTCGACTGAAGTGTAGCTAAATCGGAGCAGCATCACAAGCAAGAGCAAGAGTGAGAGCAGCAGCACGAGCGCGAACAAGAGCAGACCAGGCAGGGGACCGAGAGCAAGAGCAGAGCAGCAACGCGAGCGAGAGCTAAAGCACCAGCAGCTCCTATTGACGCGGCCGCCACCGCCGAGGGAGCGATGCCGTGGAGGAAGTGGCCGGCGATGCCGCCGTGGATGGAGCCACGCCGTGTCGGCTCGAGACCAAGCGCCGGCAGCACCGTGAGATCGAATCAAGAAGAAAATGCGGCGATTAGTGTACAACCTCTTTGGTGGCACCGATTAGGCCGCAACTTCATCTGAGGAAACGGTGATGATGATGCTCTTCCGGTGGTGTAGGTGAAGACGGCGGTGTGGGAATGGAGGTGGCGCGAAAGACGAGGGGAACATCGAGGCAGCTCCTTGGAGGTGGAGGACGGGGCGGCTGAATTGGCGGGACGACCAGATCGACGACGGATCCTCATCTGGTATGGTGGATGAGGGACGTCGAGGTGTTGCTGTGGACGACGTCGTCGGGGAAGAGGCTCTGGCTGGGTGGCGGACGGATGAGGGTGTGGGGCTTCGCAGGTTTTCCCGGCCTCGGTGTACGAATGGGTGGGCAGATGGGATGGGAGTGGGGAACCATGGCTTAGGGACGCGCTTGTCTGAAATGTGGGGTAAGTTACGAAAGTACTCCCACCGATTTGAGGCGGTTCTTTCAGTTTAGGGGTATCACGGGCATTTCACGTGTCGGGATTTCACAGGAGGTGGGAGTTTTCACGCGCGTTGTAATTTTGGAATAGCAAGGCGCGTGTTGAGATGGAGGGAGTTGTCGGAGCACAACGAGACAAAGATATATCTTAAATATTTCGGGCTAACAAGGCGCGGGTTGAAATTTCCGGACAAGCCTAACGTGTACTGTACCAAATCAATTCGCATTACAAATTTCATTCAAAAATTTGAATTCATGTTATGTTCAATTAAAATATTTCGCTGCGTGTATAATGCATGCAACCTAGTACTCAAATGAACATTTTAGTGCATTCCAAACGTATATACTACCGCTTCAATATGAACTAAATTTGAATTCGTTTCTCTATTTGAATAAGATCTATAATAATGATTGTTGTGAAGTCAAAGCATTTGAATTTGTTTCTCTGTTTTAATAAGATCTACAATCATCATTATTGTCAAGTTAAACCATCGTTTGTGTATTATCTTCACAGCACACCACATGATTAGTCTCGAGTTACATATGAACTATGTGTACTATATGAACTCGAACTCGATTTTTTGAATCCACTTTATGTTGATTTCAAATCATAGTGCATTTCAAGCTCTAGCTAGATCTTCACAAACTAAACCATGTCTCATATGTATAATGTGTTTATCACATTATGTATGGTGCCCCGCCCCTACGCCTACAAGTATTTAGATGTGAGTTGCAAACACCACACATTACCACAAATTCAAATAAAATGTGAGAATGTTCGATATATAGTATTGTTTAGATTGTTCGATATTTAGTTGTAAGCTGCAAACGCCACACATTACCACAAATTCAAATAAAACGTGAGATTGTTTGATGTATAGTATGGTTTAGATTGTTTGACATTTAGCTGTGAGTTGCAAACGCCATGCATTATCACATTATGGTATAACATGTGCAAAACCACAACATGCGTATCACCACTATATTCATGCATGCATATGTTTAGAACACTATGATCTCTTGTTCAAATATATGAATCCACTTTCATATCAAATTATGATCTTTGTTAGTCTCTTACAACCACACAATCCTCTAACCTTTGTAGCTACCACTCACTTTCTCTCATGCGTGCACACGCCCTCCTCGCCCTCCCCCTCCCTCAGCATTCTATCCATCACGCACATTCATTTTTTTCTTTAGGTCGTTCTCCCATAGTCTCCACAACTCCTTTCCAACACACACCGATCAATAAACCTCTCCAGCGATGTCTGCCAACAACATACACACGCACCTTCAATCTCCTCCTTTATGCGTCCTTGCCTCATGTCTCTCATATGGTCCCACACACGTGTAAACTCTCGCCCCTCTTTTCATCGATCTCACAACCATACACTCCTCCCCCTATCTAGCTAGTAGCTGGGCCTCTCGCACCACCTCCTAGCTCCATTCTCTCTGTCTATCTGTCTCGCCGGGCCTTATTTGCCTCTAACAAATGGACGTACACCGACCGATCTCCCGCTATACATATAGCTAGCTAGGTCCTTATAAACCTTTTCCCCCACGCGTCGATCGATCTACCTCATTAGTTGTGTCTCTCCCTTCCTCCGACAAACAACAATTGATCTACCGATCTAGTTAGGTTTTCTTACAAAACACATGGTTCCCCTTCATCATCCATGGATGTGTCCCGACAGATCTATCACGCACAGGCACACACAGAAACACATCCCCACTCTTATTGATAATATTGCAGTTCCACCCTCAGTTTGGCTAGTAGGCCTCTCCCACCATCTTCGAGAAGCAACTCCATCAGCCATCCAACACTCTACTCCTCTCCCTCCCTCTCTCTCCTCTCTCTCTCTCTGTCCCATCCTATTTCCCGTCCTTCAGTTATGTATGGACGTCGACCGATCTCCCTCAAGACATAGCTGGGTCTTTCCTTCTCAACACATATACGAGTCGTTCTACCTCTATAGTTAGGCCTCTGCCTACCCCTCCCCCCACCCCCTCGCACACACACACACCGATACATCGAGTGCTCTAGTCATGTCTCCCTGCTACACACAAACTTGACATGTGCCCTCTGACGTTCCGGTAGCTAGGCCAGTCGCCCTATATCTTTGACTTGCACACATACACAATTTCGATGGCTCTCTTCATCGATCTCGCACCCACCCACTTGATCCTCTCTTCGACTCTATCGATATCTATGACCCCTCCCTCTCTTCTCGTGGATTGCCCGACCCTCTATATATGATATGGATAGGCCTCCATTCCACACACATTGCATGCAAAATTTTGTTTGAGATGTCATCGACACATATTCCCACAAATACATTCACGAATGCACAAGCCATTTGTCTAGGTTTGTATCTCTCACACACACACCCACGTAGGTGGTGGACGTGCACGAAGAGAAGAGGTGCACGCACGATGCACGTACTCCCGTCTCTTTCCCAACCACACCCACGCGGGTACACGGTGGAGCTCATTTCTGTATGAAAAGTAAGCCCATGTGGTAACTTGACATGTGTACTGGTTGTCCACTAGATGGAGGGAGGATCGTCTACCATGGGTGAACAAACAAATTGCGACTTGACGCGTTATGTTAAAAAAGAGGCAAACCATGTGGGGCTACCTTAGAGGCAAGGCTCTATACACAGGAGTACTTTTGATGTGTCCCGTCAACTCACAGAATGAGGAGAAGCTTGCTTAGTACGCCCGCTCCCTCGCCCACGCGCGCGGTGGCTCGCAGGGCGAGGAGAAATTTTTACTACTACTCCCTCCATTTAATCCTTGTCCCTACCTTGGTTAGAGAGATTATCATATTGTTTGGAATATATGTCCTTTAGTAGATTTCAATATGAACTAATAGTACATACTCCAAACACTGATGTATATAGACGTATTTTAAAGTGTAGATTCACTCATTTTGCTCTGTATGTAGTCCATATTGAAACGGACGTAATAGTACGCACTCGCCCCTCGACCCTCGCCATGTGGTCGACGTGCAACAATTCATTCGGTCTCATATAGCCAGAACGATATATACTGCAATACCATTGTTGCTCGATTTCCCGAAGAGGCGACGAGCCAATCGCAAGGTTAATAGTTTGGAGAAGCCAAGCGCAAGGTTTATAGGAGAGCGAGTAGTAGGTGCCGCGTTATTTATAAATAAAGTTTTTTTCTTTAGTGGCACGCATGCAATATAAATAGGTTCATATGGAGAGAAAAGAAAACCGCTCCAGTATATACATAGGCAGGACGAGCCTACGCGGTTGCTTGCTGGGGTTGCTCTCTTCAGTTTTCACACTCTCTCACACAAAACCATTGTGGCCACATCTCTAACATCCTGACGGATCACGTCCGCCGGGGGAAGGGGTGGATGCTTAGTGTAGATGCGGTCGCCATCACCGACGGCGAAAATCCACTGTCGGCACGTCCCGATCAGGGGTCCCCGCCATTCTCTCTCACAAATACGGTGAGGTTGCCTTCGTCCATTGCTCACTGCCGCGACGTGGGTAGTTGCCTCCTCCCGCCGCCCTCCTCTAGGTTGAGCTACGTCCCGACATCCCTCAGGTACAACGCCCTTTACAGCCGGCTTACACCACTGCTCCAGATGCCCACATCACTCCATGTGGATATTTCTCTACTTCTTTGCCCCGCACATACCTCTACTAGCTTCTACGTACTGTATTTGTGATGTGTTTATGTCTCCTCAACTAGTCCCAGTAATCTTGAATCGCACATACCGCATTGTACTATCTCGCTGATAAATTACAGTATGTACTATACAAGTACTTCCTCCGTTCCTAAATATAAGTCTTTGTAGAGATTTCACCATGAACCACATACGGATGTATATAGATGCATTTTAAGTGTAGATTCATTCATTTTGTTCCGTATGTAGTCCACCTAGTGGAATCTCTACAAAGACTTATATTTAGGAACAAAGGGAGTACTATGTAAAGAGTTAGGTGTCGCACGGTGTCCAGAAAATATGGTGATAGTGTGAGGTGGGCCATGTAATTACTGAGCCTGTGTGTTTTCACTGCTCTTGCACTCTTCCGTCGTAAGAATGGAGAAAATTGTAATCTAGTAGTACCTCCTTTTGCCGAACGCGTGCGACATCCAACAGTCCTACCACCTCAGTAATAATGACCAATGAGCCGTCAAATCACATAGACTCAGCAGTAAGTTGGACGGACGAAGCAACCATCACTCTTGAATCCGCTTCTCCCTTCAACGCAGGCGCCAGTGAGAGGTCGTGTCTGCTCTGCCCGGGCATGAATGCGGCACTGACCGTTTTGGGCGGGAAGCGCGCGCGGGCGATGGAGGGGCTTTGGGTGGGCCTGGCTGGTCAGGAGCGGGCGTGGCAGCTATCCGCCTGTCCCTACCGGACGACTGGAAACGAGAGGATGCACCGACTCTGGCGGCTAAAATTGTACACTACACACCATCTCTCTGTAGGAGTAGGTCGATCTGTCGCTCTCTCTAACACACACATGCTGTTAAACACACACACATGCACTCGCACACACAGGTTCAGAGAATAGGAAAATCGTGCGAGTGTGAAGCCACAGGAAGTGAGATACAAATGGAGTACGTACAAGAAGAGAAGAGGTGACGAATATTCCATCAAACCTGGACACGGAAACCTTGAACCCCACGAAAACCCTCACCATGGTCATGCTTCATAAAGCGAACAAATCTATCCTGACCAAGATCTTGAGGAGGTAGTTGAATCAAAGCAAAACTCTCACTAGCATCTCTGACCTCAAACAGACCCACACCAGAAATCCATGGTTGAGCAGAACGGACATGAAAACCCATGTGATTGATAAGCTCAACCACCTGCTCACGTACCTGACCCATCTGAGGCAAAGGTGGGGCCGACATAACCTCAGCGATCATGAAGCTCTCATGCGAACAAACAATGGGCGATGGAGGCGAGACGAAAGTACGAGGAAGCCGATGAACACCTCCGTCAATGATGTGATGGCCCACCGGCACATAACGCTACGGATCTAGGGCGAAGTTAGCCATGGGCGGTGGCGAGGAAGGAAGCGGGGGCGTCGGAGGAGGCGGACTAGTTGGGGTGTGCGGAGCGCAAGACGACGGGCTGGTTAATGGTGATGTGATAGGGCAGGCCTGTAGAGGTGGCGGCAGCGTGTGCTTCCCGATGCAGGAAGGAGAGACCGGCCTATCCGAGATAGCGGGACGCTTCCGTTTCCAACATAAACCTTTTTAAATCGCAATATACTCGCAGTCCTTCCTTGAATGAGCAAGATCCCCACAGGCCAAACATCTAACGGTGGATGGACAGCTGACAGACAGGTGGCCCCCCAAGGAGCAACGAGAACACGTAAGCACTTGGTCCACCATGTCATTGACCATGGTATCGAAAGCATCTTGAGCCTCTTGCGTGGAGGGAATCACCATCATTGTGGGGCTAGCAGGCCCAACTGGAGAAAGGGCAAGAGGAGAATTGGGCTCCACAGAAATTGGGCTGTCACTCGATGGAGAAAAACTTGGCCTGGGGAGACAGGTGGGCGAGGGACCAGTAACAACCGATTCCAAAGGGCCCAACATGGCAGAGGAGCCCAACATGGCGGCATTTGAATCATTAGCAAACCCGCCCGAAGAACGCGCCGGAGATGGAGCTAGGGGTTCCGGGGAAAACGATCGAATAGGAACGACCGTGCCAAAGGTGATCGACGGCGAGGCAACCGTCCACTGAAGCTCCACCGACGGCGGGGGGTGAATGACAACACGTTCCTTGGGGGGAAGATCATAACCAGACAAAGAAGCTAACTCAAGACAATTCTGAGTAGCCGGATAACGATAACCCTTGCACACATCATAGTTCTGAAACGTGGCGAAAGAAAGCCTTTTACGAGTAGGATTAGTAGATCTGATCGCAGACTTGACATGAGGTTTATGCATAGCCAGCATACCAAGAGTAGCACACTGCTTAGAGGGACTAACAAGGATCCACTTTGCATCACACTCCTTTTTCCATATTAAAAACTCACGCCACCAATTCGGCCCACCATTGCCCCAGAGATGAAAAGAACATTTGAACTGAGGACAAGCGTAAGAGCGTGAATCAACAATATGAAAACCAATCTCCTTGCATGACACCACAAACGAGAAGACCTTATCCTTGATATATGTCACCATGAGATCAATTGCTGAACCCCCTAGAGCTGCCTCGAGTGCTGCAGCCACAGAATCTTCATCAAGCCAGAAATCATGCCGGCTAAAAGAGACCACCAAGACAAAAGGACGAGATCCCTCCAAAGGATGGATCGAAATACCATAAGATCTAAAAACCTCATCGGCAAAAGCCACACCACGAGAAAAATCCAGATCCAGAGTTGCACCACCATCAGAACCCATAGAAGATGGGGTCCCAAGAGAGAGGAGAGAAATCCAAATCCAAAGCGCGGAAGAGATCCAGATGTTACCGGAGGAAACAGGGAGATCACCGGGGAGAGTCACCGGTGGGTGGGTGGGTCGGTGAGCAGGACTAGATTTGCTGCGCTCACATAGGGAAAGGTGTTTAAAGATAACAAATCTGGGACCAACACAAATATGCTCCTTGGTTGTTTGTTCTTTGTTGCAACAGACTGTGCATCACCCCAGTACATCGGTAGATGCACATGGTGCTGGTGCGTCCACTGTCCCGTGCAACTCTTTAGCTGTTGTTAATCTAAGGCCATGTTTGGTTAAAAACTCCCTAGTCCCTACCTGCTTGGTTCCAGGGACTAAACATGGACTAGAGGTTATTAAATGACATACTAAAAGACCATGTTACCCCTAGTAATGAACTAATAGATACAAGGTGTGATGCGTGGCAGGGGTAACTATTGGAAAAAGTCCCAAAAAGACTCTCCCTCAGGGTCTTCTTTCTTTAGTCCCAAATGCCCACTTTTAGTCCCTAAAAGTCCCTCCTGTTTGGTTTAGATGGGACTGACACGGAGTTTTTTAGTCCCTCCACCAAAATGTCCCTGTAAACAAGCACCCTCTAATAATGCCGCTGGAAAATTGATGCAACGCCACCGTTAAAAGGAAATTACATGTTTAACAAATTTTATTGTTAATATAATCTCTCTGTTAATATTAATCCATACCACTGTTTGAGAAATGCTACTGTCTTGCTTTCTTTCCCATTTAGGTAAGGTAGATGCTTCTTTTTGTTGGCTTCTGTGTCATCCACCGTTATTGACCACTAGTTGTTTCCTTTGCACCTCTGTGTAAACAGGGTTATCTACTTCACCTCGTTGTGATTGTGACCTTTTGTTGCACCGCACAAAACACTATTGTTTTAAGAGTGTTTTGTGCAGTTCAACCAAAATGTCACATCAACAACGTTGGTTTATTGCTTGATCTTAGTGGAATTTCACAAGAGGAGATCTTACTTCCTATCCGTGTTGGCAAATTTGGTTCAGATCTTCTTCTTGTGAGTTGTTTGAATTACGCGTCATCAGAGGTTAGTACTAGCCTTCTTTCACATGATTCTGCAGTGTGCTTTCATATGTTGTGCTACTTGTATGGTAATGTTGCTTGATTTTAGTGAACTACACAAATGGAGACAACACTTCCAATCTGTATGTGCGCCACAATATCCCATTGAGGTAAGATAAGGATATTTCACAACTGTTGGCCTGTATTTTGCCACTTTCATTAGAAAATTAATGTCATTGTTTAGTGCTATACTTGTGCAACCTAATTGACATGCCAAATCTTACATTGAAGGCTAAGCTTGTCTGTTATTGAACCAAGTGATGAAGGGGAAGAACAAGCAGAAGAAAAACAAAAATTGACTCCTGGTGCTGTAATGAAGCACTGGAACTGTGATGACACAATTAATGATATAGTTTTGCATCTTAATTTATTGCTATGGCTGGAACGATCAATTGTTTTGCCACTGATTTGATGCCACTCTTAATGTAATACGTAATTATCTCTACTTGTGCAAACAGGGATCTTCTTTGAAGATACCACATATTTTAGTGGAACTGCACAAGAAGATGTTGGAAACATTAATCTAATTGAGGAGTATATAGTAAGCATGGCCACCACAGTAGATAGCAACAGATGGTTCCGGAGAAGTGTTTCATCTATATGCTCTACACAATAAGCCTCCTGACAAAGGTTGGTACTCGCCCACTGATTTCATCCATATGATTGAGCTTTGTTATCTCTATTGGTGTTGTGCTACTGTTTAGATACTGTCATCAAAAAGTGGTATTGTCCTTGAGAAGTGCTTCATGTGTGCTGTTTTAAATATCTCCTTTCCTTTTTTTCGAGCAAACAGGGATGCTAGCATTTAGTTATCCTCTTGTCTTTGCACAACATGATCATCCTCCTCGGAAGAAGAATATGGAGTACGTGAAGTGACTAGTTCCGATTATGCCAGGATGAAGAAGCCCTGTCTATCTTCTCATTAAAAGGAGCAGTTGAAGGATGGTTACATTACCCCCCACAAGACCAAACTAATTTCAGCTCAGAAGGACTGACAAATCTCCATTTTCTTGCTGCGATGCGTGAGTACAATGTTGTTCTAGGATTCTTTCCGGTGAGTTCCACTTTTCAAAAAGTGTGCTCTACATGGACCATGTAGGTGCCTGTTTAAATTTTCAATTCATAGTACATTTTGCTTTATACTAATCACTTTTTTTGTATTTGTCCAAACAGGGTGCTCAGCTTGATTTCAATGGGAACTGCACAAAATGTTCATGAAAACATTGAATCATTCATTTCCACTACAAGAAAGGAGGTGCCGATAAGTTCAAGGTGTTGCAACATATAAGGGCGAAATCATACAAGCTACACGCGAATTTGGTTGATTTTGGTGGAACTGCACAAAAAGAACAGCTGGTTTATTTAGCACGAGATGCCGTGTCAATGTCCGAACTGATGGCAAACCCTGCCCATTCCACAACCGTAGGCATTTGATATTTTGGAACTGGAAAACCTTGTCAAATTTTGCTCATTGATTTTAGCAAGAAGACATGCGTTTGATATTTTCGAATGGGACGCCCTTTGCTGTCAACAGCGTCGATCCATTTTTTCTTTATTCTTTAGTTGTGAAGTAAATATTGGCTCTAACATGTGAATCGCTGAGATGCATAATCATCGATTGTTTTGAATGTTCTCTATGAATTGCCAGGCCTGTGTGTTTGATTGCAATGTACAAGAACGCTAAAAAGCTGCTCAAACTCTTTGTACTCCTTTTGTTCCTTTTTACTTCGCACATTGTGAAAGTGCATACTTTTTTCTATAAGATTGGTCAAAGTAGAGATACTTTGACTGCAGACAAAACTTGTATGCAGACTAGAAAGGACCGGAGGGAGTACATGTGAAACTGCTGCAAACGAGGTGATCACCCTGGGAATAATGCTAGTACGTATTGTTTTGCATGTTCATCCAATGCCAGTGATACAAGAATTCAAACTAATCGAAATAAATTCATTCATACACGGTTGGATTTCATATAAACATGCCGGATTTCATTACATTTCATACATTCTTCAACTAAAAAGGGGTGTGCTGGAGGTATAATTAATTAACCGAAGCTACCCACCTGTGTCCTGCTGAGCCGAACAGAAGCTTCAGTAACTTAACTGCAGGTGCAATTGCGTAACTGACATGTGGCCCAGATGCCTGTTGGGCCCACGTGTTAGTCAGCCAACTGCACCAGCAGTTAAGTAGAAGCAGCGTCCTTCTCCAACATAGCTCTCCGACTCCACGTCGCTGACAAGAAGCTAACCGGCCGTCACTGGTCAACCCGCCTAGCTTGGTTTCAACCAAGGGTAGCAGCGGTGGCCTTACTTGAACCTGAGCGGTGGTGACCTACCGTGTTCTACTCTTCCTTGTTTTCTGTGTGGCGCGGCCTCACTGGCAGCGGGGCGGGGCCTCGGAAGAGCCGACGATGTCCTCTGTCTTGTTGCTAGTGGGCGGCGCCTCGGCGGAGCGGGGGAAATCCTCCCCCTCGTTGCCGGCAGAGTGGGGCCTCGGCGGAGCCGGCGGTGCGCTCTGCCTCGTTGTTGGCGCCGTGGGGCCTCGTCGACGCCAGCGGAGCGGGGACTCGTCAGAGATGGCATTGTCCTCTGCCTCGTCCTCGGTCTAGCCAAACAACGTCTCACCCACTTCATCGCCCTCTTTGTAGGCGGCCGCAGCCTCCGCCACCCGCATGCGGTACCGCTAGCGCTCGAGGCGACCCTCGCAGGTGGAGCTGTACGAGTCAAGCAACGCCTCCTGCTCCGCCCGCTCTGCGGCAATCTGCTCCTCCGCCTGCAGGTGCTCCTGGAGGAGATGGTGGTTGTAGGCAGCATCGGTCTGCGCCTGCCGGAACTGCTCCTCACACTTCTGCCTCACAGTGTCCATATATTGGGCACGTGCCTCGCCGATGGTCATGGTGCAATGCACCGGCGAGGGTGGCGCGGAGGAGGGGGTTGGTGCCGGATCGTCGACTACCATGTTCTTCATTGGGACGTCGTCATCCTCCGGCTACCTGCTGGCCAGCCAGTCAGCAGCAATGGCTGCCATCTCCTTGTGGTCCGTCGTCCGCCCTTTCCAAAGAGCACTGGAGCACGAGGAAGCCATGGTGGGCAGTAGTGGTGTGGACATGAGACTAGGAAGGGATGCGGATGACTGTGACTATGGCCGGCGCAGCAGTTTATATAGCAATGGTGGGCGGCGGAGGGACGGACATGTGGCGCCGGAGTAGCTGCCTCGGCAACTGCGTATCATTAATGTGGGCGGCAGAAGGACGGATGACAGTTGTGTCGTTTGAAGGCGTAGAAATCGCATGCACCGGGAAGCGGGGCGGGCCACGCTGACCGTTTCGGGCAGAAAGTGCACGCGGGCGAGGGAGGCGGTCTTGGCGGGCCAGGGCAGTCAGACTCGGTCCAGCAACCAGACATGCTGGCTCGCCAGCTACCTCGCCGAGCTGAGCGACGAAAATCAGACGATGGACGTAGCTTCCGACCAGGAGCCAGCGCCACTGTCCAAGCCGGTTCATGCCGTGTTGACCATAGAGCAGGTGCGGCCGCACTTCGACGCACTAATGGTGGAAGAGCTACCAGCGCAGGAGGACCTGTGCTACAACCTCCGTCTCCTCAACGAGCACCGGTGAACAAGCGAACGACAATGCCGTCGCGGACATGTGGCTCAATGATCCTGGCTTCCCGAATGAGCAGCGGGCGCTGTATCAGACCATCTGTAGGGCCCGTGAGGCCCTCCCTGTCGTCCTTCGAGTTGTTGCGCTCGCCGTGGCGCCGCCGTCTCGTGTTGTCAACATGGTCAACGGACATGAGGATGAGGAGATGACTTTACTTGGAGAGGATGATAGTGGGGACCCACCAGGGCCATAGCCGCACGTACGCTAGTGCCTCCTTATTAGTATATAAAACAATAATTTTTTGCTTCCTCCTGGTTTCCTGACATCAAGGTCCCACACCATTGTCAACCTATGTAGTCAATAAACAAGAGAATTGCACAAGAAGCAGCCGACAGCTGGGACCAAGCAGCTCGAGCAGTATTTGTGTTTTTGAGGTGTGAGCACTGCAGAGTTTTTCTTGAGCGATGTTTAGCCCAGATATTAATTTTTCTCCTCTGAACATCAACGAAAACAGCGCTGTAGCTATTAACTGGGCGGGCTATGGCCCATCCAGCCCAGGCCAGATATCCAGCCCAAATATTAATTTTTTCAATCTGAAAATGGCTAGCCCAGCTATACTTTTTTTTAGGAATACCCAGGTGCTACCTCTTGAGCACTGCGTTGGATTTCCCCGAAGAGGAAGGGATGATGCAGCAAAGTAGCGTAAGTATTTCCCTCAGTTTTTGAGAACCAAGGTATCAATCCAGTAGGAGGCTACGCTCGAGTCCCTCGTACCTACACACAAACAATAGCTCAACGCAATCAACGTGCTTAGGGGTTGTCAATCCCTTCACGATCACTTACGAAAGTGAGATCTGATAGAGAAGATAAATAATATTTTTGGTATTTTTGGTATAGAGATGCAAAGTAAATAAAGTAAACAGCAAAGCAATAATAAAGTGATGGAGATTGATATGATGAGAAAGAGACCCGGGGGCCATAGGTTTCACTAGTGACTTCTCTCAAGAGCATAAGTATTCTACGGTGGGTGAACAAATTACTGTTGAGCAATTGACAGAATTGAGCATAGTTATGAGAATATCTAGGTATGATCATGTATATAGGCATCACGTCCGAGAGAAGTAGACCGAAATGATTCTGCATCTACTACTATTACTCCACTCATCGACCGCTATCCAGCATGCATCTAGAGTATTAAGTTAAAAACAGAGTAACACCTTAAGCAAGATGACATGATGTAGAGGGATAGTTTAATGCAATATGATAAAAAACCCATCTTGTTATCCTCGATGGCAACATTACAATACGTGCCTTGCTGCCCCTTCTGTCATTGGGAAAGGACACCGCAAGATTGAACCCAAAGCTAAGCACTTTTCCCATGGCAAGAACAACCAATCTAGTAGGCCAAACCAAAGTGATAATTCGAAGAGACTTGCAAAGATAACCAATCATACATAAAAGAATTTAGAGAAGATTCAAATATTATTCATAGATAGACTTGATCATAAACCCACAATTCATCAGTCTCAACAAACACACCACAAAAAGAAGGTTACATCCAATAGATCTCCATGAGAGAGGGGGAGAACATTGTATTAAGATCCAAAAAGAGAGAAGAAGCCATCTAGCTATGGACCCGTAGGTCTGAAGTAAAATACTCACACTTCATCGAAGGGGCTTGGATGATGATGTAGAAGCCCTCCGTGATCGATGCCCCCTCCGGTGGAGCTCCGGAACAGGCCCCAAGATGGGATCTCGTGGATACAGAAAGTTGCGGCGGTGGAATTAGGTTTTTGGCTCCGTCCCCGATCGTTTGGGGTACGTGGATATATATAGGAGGAAGAAGTACGTCGGTGGAGCTTCGAGGGGCCCACGAGGCAGGGGGCGTGCCCTAGGGGGGGCGCCCCTACCCTCGTGACCACCTTGTGGCTTTCTTGATGGAGGGTCCAAGTCTCCTGGATTTTATCTGATGAGAAAATCATGTTTCTGAAGGTTTCATTACGTTCGGACTCCGTTTGATATTCCTTTTCTTCGTAACCCTAAAGCAGGCAAAAAACAACAATTCTGGGCCGGGCCTCAGGTTAATAGGTTAGTCCCAAAAATAATATAAAAGTGGAAAATAAAGCCCAATAATGTCTAAAACAGTAGACAATATAACATGGAGCAATCAAAAATTATAGATACGTTGGAGACGTATCAAGCATCCCTAAGCTTAATTCCTACTCGTCCTCGAGTAGGTAAATGATAAAAACAGAATTTTTGATGTGGAGTGCTACTTGGCATAATTTTAATGTAATTCTTCTTAATTGTGGTATGAATATCCAGATTCGAAAGATTCAAGAAAAAAGTTCATATTGACATAAAAATGATAGTACTTCAAGCATACTAACTAAGCAATTATGTCTTCTCAAAATAACAGGGCCAAAGAAAGTTCATCCCTACAAAATCATATAGTTTAGTCATGTTTCATTTTCGTCACACAAGAATGCTATCATCATGCACAACCCCGATGACAAGCCAAGCAATTGTTTTATACTTTAGTAATCTCAAACCTATAAACTTTCACGCAATATATGAGCGCGAGCCATGGACATAGCACTATGGGTGGAATAGAATATAATGAGGGGGATTATGTGGAGAAGACAAAAAAGGAGAAAGTCTCACATCAACGAGTCTAATCAATGGGCTATGGAGATGCCCAGCGATTGATGTTAATGCAAGGAGTAGGGATTGCCATGCAACGGATGCACTAGAGCTATAAATGTATGAAAGCTCAACAAAAGAAACTAGTGGGTGTGCATCCAACTTGCTTTCTCACGAAGACCTAGGGCACTTGAGGAGGCCCGTTGTTGGAATATACAAGCCAAGTTCTATAATGAAAAATTCCCACTAGTATATGAAAGTGATAACATGTGAGACTCTCTACTATGAAGATCATGGTGCTACTTTGAAGCACAAGTGTGGTAAAAGGATAGTAACATTGTCCCTTCTCTCTTTTTCTCTCATTTTTTTGGGCCTTTTCTTTTTTATGGCCTTTCTCTTTTTTTGGGCCTTCTCCTTTTTTATGGCCTTTCTTTTTTTATTTATTCCTCACTTGGGACAATGCTCTAATAATGATGATCATCACACTTCTATTTATTTACAACTCAATGATTACAACTCGATACTAGAACAAAGATGACTCTATATGAATGCCTCCGGTGGTGTACCGGGATATGAAATGAACCAAGAGTGACATGTATGAAAGAATTATGAACGGTGGCTTTGCCACAAATACTATGTCAACTACATGATCATGCTAAGCAATATGACAATGATGAATGTGTCATGATGAACGGAATGATGGAAAGTTGCATGTCAATATATCTCGGAATGGCTATGGAAACGCCATAATATGTAGGTATGGTGGCTGTTTTGAGGAAGATATAATGAGGTTTATGTGTGAAAGAGCGTATCATTTCACGGGGTTTGGATGCACCGGAGAAGTTTGCCCCGACTCTCAATGTGAGAAAGGGCAATGCACGATACTGAAGAGGCTAGCAAGGATGGAAGGGTGAGAGTGTGTATAATCCATGGACTCAACATTAGTCATAAAGAACTCACATACTTATTGAAAAAATCTACAAGTCATCAAAAACCTCGGCACTACACGCATGCTCATAGGGGGATAGATTGGTAGGAAAAGACCATCGCTCGTCCCCGACCGCCACTCATAAGGAAGACAATCAAATAACACCTCATGTTTCAAATTTGTTGCATAACGTTTACCATACGTGCATGCTTCGGGAATTACAAACCTCAACACAAGTATTTCTCAATTTCACAACTACTCAACTAGCATGACTTTGATACTATTACCTCCATATCTCAAAACAATCATCAAGCATCAAACTTTTCTTAGTATTCAACACACTCATAAGAAAGTTTTATTATTAATCTTGCATACCAAGCATATTAGGATTTTAAGAAAATTACCATGCTATTAAGACTCTCAAAATAATCTAAGTGAAGCACGAGATAACAATAGTTTCTATATAACAAATCCACCACCGTGGTCTAAAAGATATACGTGAAGCACTAGAGCCAAACTATAAAGCTCAAAAGATATAAGTGAAGCACATAGAGTATTCTATCAAATTCCAAATCATGTATGGCTCTCTCAAAAGGTGTATAAAGCAAGGATGATTGTGGTAAACTAATAAGCAAAGACTGAAATAATAAAATATGCTCCAAGCAATACACATATCATGTGGTGAATAAAAATATAGCTCCAAGTAAAGTTACCGATAGAAGTAGACGAAAAAGGGGATGCCTTCCGGGGCATCCCCAAGCTTTGGATTTTAGGTGTCCTTAGATTATATTGGGGGTGCCATGGGCATCCCAAAGCTTAGGCTCTTTCCACTCCTTGTTCCATAATCCATCAAATCTTTACCCAAAACTTGAAAACTTCACAACACAAAACTTAAAGTAGAAAACTCGTGAGCTCCGTTAGCGAAAGAAAACAAAAGACCACTTCAAGGTACTGTAATGAACTCATTCTTTATTTATATGGGTGTTAAACCTACTGTATTCCAACTTCTCTATGGATTATAAAATATTTTACTAGCTATAGATTCATCAAAATAAGCAAACAACACATGGAAAACAGAATCTGTCAAAAACAGAACAATTTGTAGTAATCTGTAGCTAGCGCAAGATCTGGAACCCCAAAAATTCTAAAATAAATAGCTGGAAGTGAGGAAATTATCTATTAATGATATGCAAAAATAATTAACTAAATAGCACTTTACAACTAAAAATTACAGCAGTACTCGTGAGTGCTAAAGTTTCTGTTTTTTACAGCAAGTTCAACAAGACTTTCCCCAAGTCTTCCCAACGGTTCTACTTGGCAAAAACACTAATTAAACACAAAAAACACAACCAAAACAAAGGCTAAATAATTTATTTATTACTACACTGGAGCAAAAATCACGGAATAAAAATGAAATTGGGTTGCCTCCCAACAAGCGCTATCGTTTAACGCCCCTAGCTATGCATAACAAGTAAGAATAGATGTAGGTATTGCCATCTTTGGTAGGCAATCCATAAGTGGCTCTCATGATAGATTCATATGGTAATTTTATTTTCTTTCTAGGGAAGTGTTCCATGCCCTTTTTAATGGAAATTGAAATCTAATATTCCCTTCCTTCATATCAATAATTGCACCAACCGTTCTAAGGAAAGGTCTACCGAGAATAATAGGGCAAGAAGGATTGCAATCTATACCAAGAACGATAAAATCTACGGGCACATAATTCCTATTAGCAACAATAAGAACATCATTAATTCTTCCCATAGGTTTCTTAATAGTGGAATCCGCAAGATGCAAGTTTAGAGATCAATTATCAAAATCATGGAAATCTAGTAAATCACACAAAGTTTTGGGAATAGTAGAGACACTACCATCCAAATCACACAAAGCATAAAACTCATAATTTTTAATTTTAATTTTAATAGTTGGTTCCCACTCATCATAAAGTTTTCTAGGGATAGAAACTTCCAATTCAAGTTTTTCTTCATAAGATTGCATCAAGGCATCAACGATATGTTTAGTAAACGCTTTATTTTGACTATAAGCGTGAGGAGATTTTAGCACGGATTGCAACAAGGAAATTCAATCAATCAAAGCGCAATTTTCATAGTTAAATTCCTTGAAATCCATAATAGTGGATTTAGCAACATCTATGGTTTTAATTTCTTCAACCCACTTTTATCAAATTTAGCATCAAGATCAACAAATTCCAAATTGTTTGAACGCCTTCTAGGTAAAGGTGGATCATATTCAGTCCCATCATTATCAAGATTCATATTGCAAAACAAAGATTTAATAGGGGACACATCAATAACTTTTAGATCTTCATCATTATCTTCATAGGAACTAGAAGAACACGCTTGTATAAAGGCATCTTTCTTAGCACGCATCCTAGCTGTTCTTTCTTTGCACTCGTCAATGGAAATTCTCATGGCTTTGAGAGACTCATTGATATCATGCTTAGGTGGAATAGATCTAAGTTTCAAAGAATCAACATCAAGAGCAATTCTATCAACGTTCCTAGCCAAATCATCAATCTTAAGCAATTTTTCTTCAATCATAGCATTAAAAATCTTTTGCAAAGAAATAAATTCTTTAATATTAGATTCAAAATCAGAGGGCATATTATTATAATTTCCATACGAATTGTTGTAGGAATTACCATAATTATTAGAGGGATTACTAGGATAAGGCCTAGGATTGAAATTTCCTCCATACGCGTTGTTACCAAAATTGTTCCTACCAACAAAATTCACATCGATAGATTCATTATTATTCTCAATCAAAGTAGACAAGGGCACATCATTAGGATCAGAAGAAACACTCCTATTAGCAAATAATTTCATAAGTTCATCCATCTTTCCACTCAAAACATTAATTCCTTCTATCACATGCACCTTTTTAGTTGATCTTTCAGTATGCCATTGAGAATAATTAACCATAATATTATCTAGGAGTTTAGTAGCTTCTCCTAAAGTGATTTCCATAAAAGTGCCCCCCGTGGCCAAATCTAAAAGATTTCTAGAAGCAAAATTCAATCCGGCATAAAAATTCTGAACAATCATCCACAAATTTAAACCATGAGTAGGGAAATTATGTATCATTAATTTCATTCTCTCCCAAGCTTGTGCAAGATGTTCATGATCAAGTTGTTTAAAATTCATAATATCGTTTCTAAGAGAGATGATCTTAGCGGGTGGAAAATATTTAGAGATAAAATCATCTTTGCACTTGTTCCATGAATCAATACTATTTTTAGGCAAAGACGAAAACCAAGCTTTAATTTAGACGATCTCTAAGCAAAAAAGGAAATAGCTTCAATTTAACAATATCATTATCGACATCTTTCTTATTTTGCATGTCACACAAATCAACGAAGCTATTAAGATGGGTAGCGGAGAATGGATCTTTCATGACAAGATTCAACAAAGCAGTATTAATTTCACAAGATTCAGCATCGGTAGGAGGAGCAATCGGAGTGCTAAGGAAATCATTATTATTGGTATTGGTTAAGTCACACAATTTAGTATTATCTTGAGCCATCGCGACAAACAAGCAAACTAACACACGGGCAAACAAAAGGAAAACGGGCAAAAAGGCAAATGGAGAAAGAGAGGGAGGATAGAGAGAGAGAGAGGGCGAATAAAACAGCAAGGGTGAAGTGGGGGAGAGGAGAACGCGAGGTAAATGGCAAATAATGTAATGCGGGAGATAGGAATTGTGATGGCTACTTGGTATGTTGACTTTTGCGCAGACTCCCCGGCAACGGCACCAGAAATTCTTCTTGCTACCTCTTGAGCACTGCGTTGGATTTCCCCGAAGAGGAAGGGATGATGCAGCAAAGTAGCATAAGTATTTACGTCAGTTTTTGAGAACCAAGGTATCAATCCAGTAGGAGGCTACGCTCGAGTCCCTCGTACCTACACAAAAACAATAGCTCAATGCAACCAACGCGCTTAGGGGTTGTCAATCCCTTCACGGTCACTTACGGAAGTGAAATCTGATAGAGAAGATAAATAATATTTTTGGTATTTTTTCTATAGAGATGCAAAGTAAATAAAGTAAAAGCAAAGCAAAAGCAAAGCAATAATAAAGTGATGGAGATTGATATGATGAGAAAGAGACCCGGGGGCCATAGGTTTCACTAGTGGCTTCTCTCAAGAGCATAAGTATTCTACGATGGGTCAACAAATTACTGTTGAGCAATTGACAGAATTGAACATAGTTATGAGAATATCTAGGTATGATCATGTATATAGGCATCACGTCCAAGAGAAGTAGACCGAAACGATTCTGCATCTACTACTATTACTCCACTCATCAACCGCTATCCAGCATGCATCTAGAGTATTAAGTTAAAAACAGAGTAACGCCTTAAGCAAGATGACATGATGTAGAGGGATATTTTCATGCAATATGATAAAAACCCCATTTTTTATCCTCGATGGCAACAATACAATACGTGCCTTGCTGCCCCTTCTGTCACTGGGAAAGGACACCGCAAGATTGAACCCAAAGCTAAGCACTTCTCCCATGGCAAGAACAACCAATCTAGTAGGCCGAACCAAACTGATAATTTGAAGAGACTTGCAAAGATAACCAATCATACATAAAAGAATTCAGAGAAGATTCAAGTATTATTCATAGTTAGACTTGGTCATAAACCCACAATTCATCAGTCTCAACAAACACACCGCAAAAAGAAGGTTACATCGAATAGATCTCCATGAGAGAGGGGAGAACATTGTATTGAGATCCAAAAAGAGAGAAGAAGCCATCTAGCTACTAGCTATGCACCCGTAGGTCTGAAGTAAACTACTCAGACTTCATCAAAGGGGCTTGGATGATGATGTAGAAGCCCTCCATGATCGATGCCCCCTCCGGCGGAGCTCCGGAACAGGCCCCAAGATGGGATCTCGTGGATACAGAAAGTTGTGGCGGTGGAATTAGGTTTTTGGCTCCGTCCCCGATCGTTTGGGGGTACGTGGATATATATAGGAGGAAGAAGTACGTCGGTGGAGCTGCGAGGGGCGCACGAGGTAGGGGGGCGCGCCCCTACCCTCGTGACCACCTCATGGCTTTCTTGACGGAGGGTCCAAGTCTCCTGGATCTTATCTGATGAGAAAATCACGTTTCCGAAGGTTTCATTCCGTTTGGACTCCGTTTGATATTCCTTTTCTTCGAAACCCTAAAACAGGCAAAAAACAACAATTCTGGGCTGGGCCTCCGGTTAATAGGTTAGTCCCAAAAATAATATAAAAGTGGAAAATAAAGCCCAATAATGTCTAAAACAGTAGATAATATAGCATGGAGCAATAAAAAATTATAGATACGTTGGAGACGTATCACCAGGTAAGGTCAAGTTGTTATTCTTCGTCCCGCTTGGCTGCAAATCTTTCCTAGGAGGGATGCATTAGGCTTAACAAGAAAATGGGCTTTAAGAAATAATAAATGGGATGTAATTATAAAAACTGGGCAGTAACTATAAAAAATGCACCAAACACGTAATTACTTTATAAAATATTATTTTTGGATATTGAAAAATTTAATTTCATTAATTCTTGTGAGCGCAATGTTTCGTTGGATTTTTACGTAATATACATTTATATTGAAATTGTATTTAATCTGACTAGAAATTTCGGGATAAAATGTTTCAGATCCCATCAAAATGTGGGAAATTTTATTGAATTCTGTTTTGAACGGTTGGTTGAAATGGGCTTTACTTTTGACAAACTGTAAATGGGCTGTAGTAAATTCCATTAGAATTAAAAAATTGGCTGCACATTTTTACAAATCTCAAATGGGAGATAAGTTCTCTTCGACACACTTGCGACCTTACTAAGTTGACGCGTCCCCTAAAAAAAAGAGAGTTGACGCGTATGTAAGGCTTTGTCAACTTCTAGTCAACACATGCTTCTAGCAGCAGTGGCCGTTGGATGTCCATCCAACAGATGCCGTGCTTCTTCTTCAATCTCAGATATTCTAGCTCCACCCGCCCAAAAAATGATTGCTCCCCCCTGACATCTAGGGCGCACCATTTTGGAAGCTGATCTGCGGGCCTACTAGGTTGACGCGTACCAAGGGCTTTGTCAACTTAGTCAATATAAATGATTCTAGCTGCAGTGACCATACGATGTCCATCCAACGGCCGTCGTGCTTCTTCAACCTTTGGTCTTCTTGCTCCAGCCGCCCAAAGCAGCGCCGGTCGTGCCGCCTGCTCCTGCCTCCCGTGGCCGGCTGTGCTGCCGCGCAGGCCTCACCGCCCCCTACTACTCCTACCGCTAGCCAGGGCTTCCCTCCACTCACCCACACCCCTTGTTATTCTGCGGCGACGACAACCTCACACCGCAGCCGAACCAGTGAACCCTCGTACTCCTCTCCGCGCGGGCTTCCACTGCCGCGTCTTCCCCGGCTCCGCGTCGTCCCCTTCCTAGGCATCGCCGTCGTCCACCGCCCTGGTGCTCTCGGCGTGGCATGGTCAACGTGGTCAAGGAACGACTTCCATCGGACGTGGACTGTCCATGGAGAGGCTGACAACTGGGTCCACGGCCGCAGCAAGGAAGTGCCTCCTTATTATGCGCAAAATAATTATTCCTCCACCTAATAGCAGGGACCCACCAGGCGGCCACCGTAGTTCTTGAAAAAAATGTTTCCCCTGACTACTGGGACCCACCAGCTACATCTTCACACGCAAGGAAGTGCGTCCGGGCAAGAAAAAAACCATTCGCCCCCCTGACTGCTAGGACCCACCAGCTACATATTCGCATGCAAGCAAGTGCCTGATAGTCGGGACCCACCTAGTCGAAGCGTACGTAGCGTTGTCATTCTGGTCGCGAATGTGTACGTACATATTGGTTGATGTAGAGGCGCACACATGTCGTAGTAGAGGCGCGCGCGTAGCATGTACACGTACGTACAGCGGCCAGTGTGCAAGAAAGAAAATACGGCCACGTACGTACATACGGGCAAGGTCTCGAATGCCTACTCGCGCATACGTATGGCCAGGGATCGTGTACATGGCTGGGTCGGAGCGGAGAAACATCGTCATCGTGTTCATGGGGAGCCAACCGGCTGGATCGGAATGGAATGCATTGTCGTGTTCATCGGGAGGGCTTGGATGGAACAACCGATGGAAACGAGACCTGGCGTACCGCAGAACGTAGGAAACGACCTTGTGTTCGACCGGCCATGTTCGAAACGGGATCCTGTTTATCGGGAGGGGTCTGGCATACCGCAAAACGGAGGAAACGGACCTCCTATGGTCGAAACGGGGGTCCTGTTGATCGGGAGGGGTGTGGCGTACCGCAAAAGGGAGGAAACGGACTTGTGTTGGAGCGCTACGGTCAAAACGGGGGTCCTGTTCATCTCCACCGTCGACCCCCTCCAGCCTCCACGGGCAATTGTTCGTCCACCGTCGACCTCCTCCAGCCTCCACCTGCGACTGTTCATCCACGGGCTCCTGTTCATCCAGCCTCCACCATGCGCTACTCCATCGGCTACTATTCAACCAGCCCTCTCCACGGGCTCCTGTTGAACCACCCCTCCACGGGCTACTATTCATCCAGCCCTCCACCATCTACTATTCATCCTGCCCTCCACGGGGTGGTTCCTGTTCATCCTGCCCTCCACAGGGTCCTGTTCATCCAGTCCCAACCGGCTCGATCGATCGGGGTACTGTTCATCCAGAGGCAACACCATGGGGTCCTGTTCATCCACCCCCACTGGGAATTGTTCATCCAAACCCCCCGCAATGCTCACTGTTCATCCAGAGGCAGCGTCGATCGGCTTCAGTTAGCAGTAGTAGTGAAGGAATCGCTCGATCGGGTTCAATTAACAGCCATTGATCGATGGCTCGGGTTCAGTAACGCGTAGCCTGCAGTGCAATCGCTCAGGTTCAGTTAGAGCCCAACGCCTTGCATGTCAGGACCCCGACTCCAAGTCACATCGATCTAGCCGGTAACACCTCATATCACATTGCGGCCTCACGCACGGTATCCCCACGGGTGTCGCCTTACCATGGCCCAGGACCGTTTGCGCCTTTTGGCTCACGTATATGATAGTGTCGCTAGCATCCATATGACGGAGAACCCGGGCCGACAAGGCTAGTCGTGAACCCAAAGTGGCACAGACCTATGGAGACAGGCATACTTGAATCACATCGAGCATGTCGGTCATTAGCGAGTGAATCCGGGCTGTAGCACTGGGCTAACAGGACTCCGGGGAACCCGGGCTGTAGCAAGCTAGGCAGGACTCCGGATGTCACCACGTGACATTTCCCCGAAGGGACAGACATAGGAACGAAGTGAAACACATGCCGTCCAGTCAAGTGTCTTGAGTAGTAATGCTGGGCTAGCAGGACTCCGGTAAACCGGGCTGTAGCGGACTACTATGGCTCGAGGAACACTAGACTACATTTCCCCATAAGAAAGGCTGCCAAGGATATACAACTAGATTGTCGGATCCCACACATACCAAGCATTTCAATCATACACACAATATGCTCGATATGTGCAAATACAACATGGCATCACAACAAAACTCTACAACTCAAGTACTTTATTTAAAGGCTCCAGAGAGCCATACATAACAAGTTCATACAGGTAGGGGTCACATGACCCGACACTCAAGTCTTACAAGCATACAAGCACATGCGGAAGCAAATAGTCTAAGTACAGACACTAGAAAGAAAGAAGGCTTCTCGAAGCCTGTCTATCTACATAGGGCCCTCCATGGACAGGATCACCACCTGGGTGGCAAGTCACTCATCGACGTCGAGATCTACATAAAACCGATCGGAGGGGGCGGTGTTGTCGTCTGAAAACAGTAAATAAGAAAACATGAGTACAAAGGTACTCAGCAAGTCTTACATCAGAACCTATTACACATGCTCATTCTCAAGAAGGTGGTGGAGTTATTGCAGCAAGCCAGGTTTGACTCTTGGCTAAGCTATCCTATGGGACACCACTAGTAAAATAGCTTTTCGCACATGAGTCCACTACTCACCAACACAATACTTCACCGGGATCCTCCCTCGTCATCCTACGAGAGGGCCATCCTCGGTACTCACACTTATCTTGAGTCTTTTAGTGGTAACCATTAACTTGTCTATGAACTGTATAGGCAACCAAGTAGTCCTTTACCGCGGACGCGGCTATTCGAATAGATGATGTTAACCCTGCAGGGGTGTACTTCTTCATACACGCTCTCACCACTTACCGCCGTTTACACGACATGTACTCGGCAACCTTCAAGCGGAAGCCCAACGAGGGTGTCAGCCACGGCCTACCTAAACACTCAAGTCTCTGGTCGAGGTTTATCACCTATCCAGGTTCCATCCGTAGGGAGTCCGGCGGAGGTTTCCACATACGGCTCCGAACGATGTGAATAGGGTCCCGAGACGCCAAACGGGCGCCCGGCATACCCGGCCACGGTGTGTCTACCGCAACATAGCCCACCCCTAGGGTCAGCGCTACACACGGCCGCCAACACATAACCTACAAACACCAAAAACTATTTGCAACTCCTGGACAGAGTACTAGGGTGATTAAGAAGCCGAGATGGTCCATTGGTTTCGGGCCAATGTATGGTAGTAACTGTATCTTAAATCACACATACAGATCTCAGTTCTTAGGGACGGCCTCAATGAAACAACCCACCATGTACTCCTACATGGCCTCTCATCGATACCTTTACCAAATCACGTTTAACACATTCCTCACATTACCGACATAATCATTTCACTCTAGCCCATCACCCAGATGAACCAGACCTGACACAACTCTAAGCATAGCAGGCATAGCAAGGTAGGAAACACAAACATGGCTCAATCAACTCCTACACATGCTACTGGGTTTCATCTAGTTACTATGGCAATGACAGGTCATGCAGAGGATAAGGGTTCAGCTACCGTAGCACACAGCAGTTTGAAACGTTGTTGTCTTAATGCAGTAAATGAGAGCAGAGGCGAGAACATGGGATTGTATCGATATGATCAATGGGGCTTCTTGCCTGATGTAGTGGTAGTAGGGTAATGCCCTTCAGACGGATATTCGGGGTTATCCTTGGAGGCAGAACCTACCATGAAAAACACACCGAACATAATCAGCACATGACGATATGCAACAATATGATGCATGCTATGACATGGCAATATGAATGTGTCTTGGCCTAATGCAAGCTAAAACATAAAGGAATGAACTCATTTGAATCAAAGATTCAAATGTTAGTTCATTTAACATAGCCATTTTAGTGCATTATCTTATTTTGCTTAAACAATAAGGTTAACTTGTTCTATCATGCATGAAACCATTACCAATGGATAGATTGAATTTTTCTAATCAAAATTCATATATAAATCTTTGCATTTGGAGTTACAGAATAATTTCTATGAATTTTTGAAGTTTGCAACAATTTATGGAATTTTCTGTATAAAAATAAATCTAGAAATTAGTTATTGCATCAGCAGTGCGTCAAGGTGATGTCAGTGGTCAGCGGGGACGGTCCAGGTCAAACCTGACAGTGGGTCCCGCGTGTCAGTGTGATTAGTTTAACTAGATATTAGTTAATACTAATCCTAATTAGTCAGCAGGGCTGGGCCCTACCTGTCATTGACCCAGGGGGGTAAAACTGGGCCCACCCATGGTCCAACGGGGTCAGCAAGGTCAACTCACTGGCGTTTAGCCGCCGGCGAGGCCAAACGTGGCGGTGCAGGTGCGGGTTTCACCTACAGGGCACCGTTCGAGGCGCCGTTGGGCTCTATGGATAGCTGGGAGCGAGCCGCGGCGGTTGGTGCAGGTGGTTGGGCTCGAGGTCGCTAGAAACAGCGCCGACGACGAGTTTGGTGGCTGGCGGAGCTCGGGTGAGCTCGGACCCGTCGCTAGGAGGCAAGGCGAGGCACGGGCATGGTGCGTTGTGCTCCTGGAAATGTGGTGAAGTTAGTGGACTAAGTGGCGTGGCTGTGGCAAGGCCGGAGCCTCGTCGACGATGAGCTCCGCGGCGGCGCGTGCGGGCGAACTCCGTGTGCTTGCTGTGGTGCACGAGAAGGAGAGCGGAGAGGATAGGGAGGTGGCTAAGCTCATGGCGGTTGCGACGGAGTTGACGGCGAGGTCGGAGACAAGCCAGAGCAAGCGGGGCGGTGGAGGCAATCTGGCCGGCAGGAGGTTGAAGACGAGCTCGGTGAAGACGCTCGGGGGCCTCCGGCGGGGCGTGGCTCGGTGGGACGGTCGAGGAGGGAGTGGCGGAGCTTCAGGACATGGTAAGCGGCGTGTTGACGACGGTGGGCATGGTTACGGCGGCGGAACGGCAGCGGCTGCGTCGGCCATGGCGGAGGGGAGCAAGGGAGAGAGGCAGGGGGAATGGACGTGTCCAGGGGGTTTGGTGCGCGACGTGGAGGTCGTCCAGGCCAGCAGAGTGGCGAGGCGAGGAAGCAGGGCGGCGGGCAGCTGCATGGCACGCGCTGGTGCCGGCGTCGAGCAGCTGTCTGCCTGCCTGGCCAAGCCAAGCAGCTTGCTAGAGCGTTGGCTGGGCTGGGCCGGCAGGTGGGCCTACTGGGTGGGCGCGAGATAAGTACTCTCCCTCTTTTTCCTGTTTGTTTTCTTTTTCTATTTTTTGTAACTTTAGGGCTTTATTAAAAATACATAGGCACTTGCTAAAATCCTGAAAATAATTGTGGGCTCTGTTGGGATTATTCCTAACAGCCCTCGCTTAAATCCAGAATTATTTGGGCATTTAAAATATTTTATAGCATTTAAATGCCCAAATTAAAATACTTATGATTTAATTCAAAGAATCCAGAATGTCCTAGAAAAGAGTGCACCATTTTTGCCAGGGGTTTTAACCCAATCCAGAAATGATGAACATTTTGTGAAGGGCATTTTGGGTTCATTGAAAATAATTTTAGTAAACCCTAGTTGTTTCAAGGGGGGGTGCTGGGGGTTCTGTCTTCCCCAATTCAAGTTTCTGATGAAAGGTATACATGATACAACACTCTAATGCATGACTAGCTAGAATGTGACAACTCACCCCCACTCAAACGAATCTCGTCCCGAGATTTAGGATCCTCCGAGAAGAAGGTGGGGTACTCGAGTCGAAGACGATCCTCCCTTTCCCAAGTAGCTTCTTGCTCGGAATGGTGTGACCATTGAACCTTGAAAACTTAATATTATGGCGTCGAGTGGTACGCTCGGCTTGATTAAGGATACGAACGGGATATTCCCGATATGAAAGATTATCTTGTAGATCAAGCGTTTCGTGGTCCACTCCATGGATAGGATCCGCGAAGCAACGCCTGAGTTGAGAAACGTGGAGGACATCGTGAACTCTGGAAAGATGCAGAGGTAGTTCCAACTGGTAGGCAACTTCCCCTCATTTGGCAAGAATGCGAAAGGGTCCAATGTAACGAGGAGCTAACTTTCCCTTGATACCGAATCGATGGGTTCCCTTTAAAGGTGTAACCCGAAGGTAAGCCTTCTCGCCAACTTCATAAGACATAGGCTTATGCTTCCGGTCATATTGACTCTTTTGGCGAGATTTGGCCATTTTCAATTTCTCACGAATAACGCGAACCTGCTCTTCTTCTTCCTGGATCATATCCGGGCCAAAGAGTTGTCTTTCCCTGGTTTCTGACTAGTTAAGAGGCGTTCGACATTTTCATCCATAGAGAACTTCGAAAGGAGCTTTGCCCAAGCTAGCTTGATAACTATTGTTATAAGCAAACTCCGCGAATGGAAGGCATTTCTCCCAACCCATTCCGAATGAGATGACAGAAGCTCGGAGCATATCTTCCAGAATTTGGTTGACTCGTTCTACTTGACCACTTGATTGAGGATGGAAGGCGGTGCTAAAAGAGAGACGAGTTCCCATAGCATTTTGGAAACTTTCCCAAAATCGAGAGGTGAAGAGACTCCCACGGTCTGAGTTAATTTCCAATGGAACACCATGAAGAGACACTATTCGGGAGATGTATAAATTAGCTAGCTGGCTAGCGGTGATCCTCTCACGAACAGAGAGGAAATGGGCTACTTTGGAAAGACGGTCAATCACGACGAAGATGGCATTATTCCCTCTCTTGGTCCTGGAAACCCAGTAATGAAATCCATACTGATTTTATCCCATTTCCACTCAGGAATAGCCAAAGGTTGAAGGGTGCCAGCAGGCCGTTGATGCTCTGCTTTAACACGGTGACATACGTCGCAATTAGCAATGTATTGAGCGATTTCTCTCTTCATCCTAGTCCACCAAAACCTCTGGCGTAGGTCTTGATACATTTTAGTACTACCGGGATGAATGGCGAGAGGGGATTCATGAGCTTACTTAAGGATCAGCCACCTTAGGTTTCGTGCCTTGGGAACCACTAAGCAGTTTCCAAAGTATACGACACCTTGATCATCAACGGAGAAACAATTCGCGACTCCTTTCTTAATGTTTCTCTTAATACGGGAGATTCCCTGATCTACCTTCTGTGCCTTGATGATCTGATCGGTAAGGGTAGGTTTCGCCACCAGGGTGCATAGGAATCCTCGAGGAACAATGTGAAGATTAAGCTTACGAAATTCCTCATGGAGAAGTGGTTGACTTTGTTGTAACATCAGGTTGTTACAATAAGATTTATGACTTAGCGCATCAGCCATGACATTGGCTTTGCCCGGGGTGTAAGTTATTCCTAAGTCGTAATCCGAGATCAACTTGACCCAACGTCGTTGCCTAAGATTCAAATCCGGTTGGGTGAAGATATATTTCAAACTTTGGTGATCGGTGAAGATCTCGCAACAATTACTAAGGAGGTAATGTCACCAAGTTTTAAGTGCATGGACTACAGCTGCAAGCTCTAGATCATGTGTGGGATAATTTTCCTCATGTGGGTGTAATTGCCGTGAAGCATAGGCAATTACCTGACGATCTTGCATGAGTATGCAACCTAGTCCTTGTCGCGAGGCGTCGCAATAGATAATAAAGTCCTTGGAGAAATATGGTGGTACCAGTACAGGAGAAGATGTCAGGCGTCTTTTCAGTTCCTGAAAGCTGAACTCGCACTATGGGGTCCACTCGAACTTTTTATCTTTCTTGAGGAGTTCAGTTAGAGGTTTAGCAACCTTGGAGATATTCTCGACGAAGCGGCGACAGTAGCTCGCTAAGCCAAGGAAGCTCCGAACTTGCTTGACCGTCTCAGGTGGAGTCCAATCAAGGATGGCTTGAACTCGCTCAGGATTGACAGCAATACCCTTACCAAAGATTACATGGCCTAGATAGGTCACTTCTGGCAACCAAAATTCACACTTGGAGAATTTGGCATAAAGGCGATGCTCTCGAAGTTTTGTCAATACCAGCCTTAGATGTTCGGCATGTTCCTCTTCATTCTTGGAGTAAATGAGTATGTCATCGAGATATACTACGACGAATTTGTCCAAATACTCCATGAAGACCGAGTTCATTAATTGAGAGAAGGTGGCTAGGGCATTGGTTAAACCGAAGGACATAACGGTGTACTCGTATTGGCCATAACGGGTAACAAAGGCCGTTTTGGGAATGTCCCCTTTTCTGATTTTGATTTGATGGTAGCCCTACCTCAAATCCATCTTGGAAAAGACTGAGGATCCAGCGAGCTGGTCATATAGATTGTTGATCCTGGGAAGCGGATACTTGTTCTTGATAGTGACCAAGTTGACAGGTCGGTAATCTACAACCATCCGATCCGTTCCATCCTTCTTCTTGACGAAGGGGACGGGGCAAGCCCAAGGAGAGGAACTAGGACGGATGAAACCCTTTTTCAAGGACTCATCGAGTTGGTTCTTAAGCTCGGCTAGTTCTAAGGGTGCCATCTTATAGGGTCTTCTAGAAATTGGAACGGTTCCTGGAACAAGTTCTATTACAAACTCGACATCCCTGTCAGGTGGAACACCTGGCAGTTCTTCTGGAAAGACATCCGGAAAGTCCCAGACTACCGGAATATCTTCAAGGTCTGGAAGGGGGTTGGCATTTAGGGAGTAAAGATGGCGCTTGGCCACTCGAGTTAAGACATTAACTATCTTTCCCAATGGGTTAGTAAGTTGCACGGTTCTAGTGGCACAATCAATCTTAGCATAATGAGCTGACATCCAGTCCATACCCAAGATGATGTTTATGTCCGAGGACTTGAGAGCTATTAAAGATGCAAGGAAAACAAGTCTATCGACAAGAATTTCATTCCCATGGCTTACTCTAGAAGTTTGCCATCTAGAGCCAGGGGTTTGAATTTCCATGGTAGTGGGCATGTCATAGAATGTTGTGTTATGCAATCGAGCATAGCTCTCAGATATGAATGAATGAGATGCTCCAGTATCAAAAAGAACAGATGCCGGATGGCAATTAACAAGGAGCGTACCAAGGACGACGTTAGGATCCTCATGAGCCTCCTCGGCTGAGACATAGTTGACATGGCCACGCGCAATGGTGACCGGCTTGACGTAGAATGTCTTTCCCCTAGCTTACCACGACCAACGGACTTTCCAAACTGATTGGGGTTGTTGTTCTGGGGACACTCTCGACTATAGTGACCTGGCTCTCCACACTTGAAACATGTCACAACATTGGGGCGTGGAGCAGCATTAGCAGCGGGGCCACCATAGGGCTTGGACGGTGCAAACTGCTGGTTGGGACGAGGCGCCTCAAAGGATGGCCTCGGAATGAACCTAGGTGGCAGCGTCGTGCTTGGAATCCACACCCGGCGCTTCTAAAATCTAGAGTCAGATGAAGAGCCAAAATCATGAGAGTGCTTGCGTGAAGCGTCATAATCAGACTGGCCTATCTCAGCACTGATGGCTTTATTGACCAACTTCTGAAAGGAGGTGCACTCGTGCACACGAAGATCGCGGCGAAGCTCGGGGCTAAGTCCCTTGTGGAACCTTGTCTGCTTCTTAGCCTTGGTGGATACCTCTTCAGGAGCATATCTTGCCAGATTCCCAAATTCACGACTATATGCATCCACAGTCAGTCTTCCTTGGGTGAAATTGCAGAACTCTTCCCTCTTGTGATCTATGAGACCTTCCGGGATGTGATGCTCATGGAAAGCCTCACTGAATTCAGCCCAAGTAGTGATTTGGCCGACCGGGTGCATAGCTTCAAAATTTTCCCACCAAAGGCTAGCAGGGCCTTCAAGGTGATAGGCAGCATAAGTAACCTTATCAGCTTCGGCTACGTTGGCAGAACGTAGCTTGTGGGTGATGCTGCGAAGCCAGTCATCCGCGTCAAGGGGCTCGACAAAATGGTTAAAGTTTGGTGGGTACAACTTGATGAAGTCATTGATTGACACCAAGTCATTTCGCTGATGGCGTGCAGTGTTCTGCTCAATCCGCTGCAGCAAGCGGTTAGTCTCATGCTTGTTTCTTTCCGCCTCTAGCATCACTTCAGCCAGAGAAGGCGGGTGAGGTAGATTTTCACCCATAACTGCACTGGCTTCCCCCTGCTCCGGGGCAGCAGGGTTGCTGCGGGTGTTGACCATCCTAGGAGAAAACAAGACAACGGTTTAGATAAGGATGTCACAACTTAGCAAGGAAGTGCAGAATGTAATGGATAACACGGAATGCAGAGATGTTCATCCGTATGACATGGTAATATAGAACTGCCATATATATACCAACGGTCATACACACCATACATAGTTTAGTACAAGCCCAGGCTACAGTACAACTATGATGAAAGACATTACATCTCATCGGAGGCATTCCAAGCTCCTATACATTATTTTTCTACACCTCCGGAATTGATTACACACTAAGTCATATTCCATAAGTCACGCAGGACAGTGGAAATACAACTATTACAATACTAGTGATACTACTACTAACTCAGACAACTCCGTAGTAGTCCTCATAGAAGTCACCTCCATAGCCTGGAAGTTCAACGTGATCATCCGGGAACAGACGGTCCTGAGGAGCTTGTGGACCATAGGGGCTAGGATGAGGTCTTGGACCAACAAACGGTGGCCTGCGGGGACCATGGGGTGGGGTGATGCCTCCCACATCACGCCAATCAACCATGTCTGGCAGAGCCGATCTCATGGGATACAGATCCCTTGTATCCATACATCCAACTTGCACAACAGGTGCAAACCGAGTCAAAGTGGCCCAATGATCAGCACGGGTGTTGAAAAGCTCCAGTCTCAAGGCCCGATTCTCTCGGTCCTTATCCTCGAGCATCTCGGCAGTGGTGCGAGTTAGTGAGTCCTCACGTGTGGAGTCAGCATAGATAGCCTGGAGATACCCTTGCGCTCCCGGGAGTGAAGCTGGCATATAACGGAAGTCGGTGTTCCGAAGCAGGCCAGTCCGGACTCGCATGATGGTCATCATGGAATAGGCAGCATCCTGCACAGCCATCTCAACAGTAACCCCGAGTCCAAAGGAACATTGGAGGGGCTCTGTAGATCCAGGATAAGAAGGAAATATCCTGACGGTGCAGAAATATTGGCTTTGATTAAAGTCTCGGAATTGCTCTTTGACAGTGTATTCGGGATACCAACGGTAACCCGTCTTGATCATTACCCGGACTAACATAGCAGTATGACCGGGCACATCGAGGCACCAGGTCAGGCAAACCACTTGGTTTTGAGCACGAGTGGCCATCTGAAAGCACAACCATGATGCAAAGACATTAGAATTTCTAGGGAAAATTGGACAGCATAATAGCTGTAAATGCTCAGAAAAAGATTTGAGACGTCCACAATAGTTTGCAATACCACTCAACAACATCATATCAGGGTTCTGATTCAACTGGCGACATACTAAGCTACTACTGATTAGTAACACGTGAACCTGATAGAAGAAGAGAGCCTAGTCCTTAACCCACGTTGAATGAGAAGAGAATGACTCAGATCAGAGGGTATAAGGTAAAGGAGTAAAAGAGCCTTATGTTCCCTCCCACAATCAATTCCCCTACATATAACTATAGCATTTCTAGACTCGACATCGACCAGTTTAGCTCAACGAACCTACATGCAGTCCGGCTCTGATGCCAACGCTGTCAGGACCCTGATTCCACGTCACATCGATCTAGCCGGTAACACCTCATATCACATTGCGGCCTCGCGCACGGTATCCCCACGGGTGTCGTCTTACCATGGCCCGGGACCGTTTGCGCCTTTTGCCTCATGTATATGATAGTGTCGCTAGCATCCATATGATGGAGAACCCGGGCCGACATGGCTAGTCGTGAACCCAAAGCGGCACAGACCTATGGAGACAGGCATACATGAATCACATCGAGCATGTCGGTCATCAGTGAGTGAATCCGGGCTGTAGCACTGGGCTAACAGGACTCCAGGGAACCCGGGCTGTAGCAGGCTAGGCAGGACTCCGGATGTCACCACATGACATTTCCTCGAAGGGACAGACATAGGAACGAAGTGAAACACATGCCGGCCAGTCAAGTGTCCTGAGCAGTAGTGCTGGGCTAGCAGGACTCCGGTGAACCGGGCTGTAGCGGACTACTATGGCTCGAGGAACACTAGACTACATTTCCCCATAAGAAAGGCTGCCAAGGATAAACAACTAGATTGTCAGATCCCACACATACCAAGCATTTCAATCATACACACAATATGCTCGATATGTGCAAATACAACATGGCATCACAACAAAACTCTACAACTCAAGTACTTTATTTAAAGGCTCCAAAGAGCCATACATAACAAGTTCATACAGGTAGGGGTCACATGACCCGACACTCAAGTCATACAAGCATACAAGCACATGCGGAAGCAAATCGTCTGAGTATAGTCACTAGAAAGAAAGAAGGCTTCTCGAAGCCTGTCTATCTACATAGGGCCCTCCATGGACAGGATCACCACCTGGGTGGCAAGTCACTCATCGACGTCAAGATCTACATAAAACCCATCGGAGGGGGCGGTGTTGTCGTCTGAAAACAGTAAATAAGCAAAGATGAGTACAAAGGTACTCAGCAAGTCTTACATCAGAACCAATTATACATGCTCATTCTCAAGAAGGTGGTGGAGTTATTGCAGCAAGCCAGCTTTGACTCTTGGCTAAGCTATCCTACATGACACCACTAGTAAAATAGTTTTTCACACACGAGTCCACTACTCACCAACACAATACTTCACCGGGGATCCTCCCTCGTCATCCTACGAGAGGGCCATCCTCGGTACTCACACTTATCTTGAGTCTTTTAGTGGTAACCATTAACTTGTCTATGAACTGTATAGGCAACCAAGTAGTCCTTTACCGCGGACGCGGCTATTCAAATAGATGATGTTAACCCTGCAGGGGTGTACTTCTTCATACACGCTCTCACCACTTACCACCGTTTACACGACATGTACTCGGTAACCTTCAAGCGGAAGCCCAATGAGGGTGTCGGCCACGGCCTACGTAAACAGTCAAGTCTCTAGTCCAGGTTTATCACCTATCCAGGTTCGATCCGCAGGGAGTCCGGCCGAGGTTTCCACATACGGCCCCGAACAATGTGAACAGGGTCCCGAGACGCCAAACGGGCGCCCGACATACCCGACCATGGTGTATCTACTGCAACATAGCCCACCCCTAGGGTCAGCGCTACGCACGGCCGCCAACACATATCCTACAAACACCAGAAACTATTTGCAACTCCTCGACAGAGTACTAGGGTGATTAAGAAGCCGAGAGGGTCCATTAGTTTCGGGCCCAATGTATGGTAGTAACTGTATCTTAAATCACATATACAGATCTCAGTTCTTAGGGACGACCTCAATTAAACAACCCACCATGTACTCCTACATGGCCTCTCATCGATACCTTTACCAAATCATGTTTAACACATTCCTGACATTACCGACATAATCATTTCACTCTAGCCCATCACCTAGATGAACCAGACCTGACACAACTCTAAGCATAGCAGGCATAGCAAGGTGGGAAACACAAACATGGCTCAATCAACTCCTACACATGCTAGTCGGTTTCATCTAGTTACTGTGGCAATGACAGGTCATGCAGAGGATAAGGGTTCAACTACCGTAGCACACAGCAGTTTGAAACATTGTTGTCTTAATGCAGTAAATGAGAGCAGAGGCGAGAACATGGGATTGTATCGATATGATCAATGGGGCTGTTGCCTGATGTAGTGGTAGTAGGGTAATGCCCTTCAGACGGATATTCGGGGTTATCCTCGGAGGCAGAACCTACCACGAAAAACACACCGAACATAATCAACACATGATGATATGCAACAATATGATGCATGCTATGACATGGCAATATGAATGTGTCTTGGCATAATGCAAGCTAAAACATAAAGGAATGAACTCATTTGAATCAAAGATTCAAATGTTAGTTCATTTGACATAGCCATTTTAGTGCATTATCTTATTTTGCTTAAACAGCAAGGTTAACTTGTTCTGTCATGCATGAAACCATTACCAATGGATAAATTGAATTTTTCTGATCAAAATTCATATATAAATCTTTGCATTTGGAGTTGCAGAATAATTTCTATGAATTTTTGAAGTTTGCAACAATTTCTAGAATTTTCTGTATAAAAATAAATCCAGAAATTAGTTATTGCGTCAGCAGTGCGTCAGGGTGATGTCAGTGGCCAACGGGGACGGTCCAGGTCAAACCTGACAGGGGGTCCCGTGTGTCAGTGTGATTAGTTTAACTAGATATTAGTTAATACTAATCCTAATTAGTCAACAGGGCTGGGCCCTACCTGTCATTGACCCAAGGGGTCAAACTGGGCCCACTCGTGGTCCAACGGGATCAGCGAGGTCAACTCGCCGGCGTTTAGCCGCCGGCGAGGCCAAACGCGGCGGTGCAGGTGCGGGTTTCATCTACACGGCACCGTTCGGGGCGCCGTTGGGCTCTATGGATAGGTGGGAGCGAGCCGCGGCGGTTGGTGCGGGTGGTTGGGCTGGGGGTCACCGGAAACGGCGCCGACGACGAGTTTGGCGGTGGCCGGAGCTCGGGTGAGCTCGGACCCGTCGCTAGGAGGCAAGGCGAGGCACGGGCGTGGTGCGTTATGCTCCTGGGGATGTGGTGAAGTTAGTGGACTAAGTGGCGTGGCCGTGGCAAGGACGGAGCCTCGTCAACGACGAGCTCCGCGGCGGCGCGTGCGGGCTAGCTACGTGTGCTCGCTGTGGTGCACGAGAAGGAGAGCGGAGAGGATAGGGAGGTGGCTAAGCGCACGGCGGTTGTGACGGAGTTGACGGCGAGGTCGGAGACGAGCCGGAGCAAGCGGGGTGGCGGAGGCGATCTGGCCGACAGGAGGTTGAAGACGAGCTCGGTGAAGACGCACGGGGGCCTCTGGCGGGGCGTGGCTCGGTGTGACGGTCGAGGAGGGAGTGGCGGAGCTTCAGGACACGGTGGAGCGGTGCGTTGACAATGGTGGGCATGGTTACGGCGGCGGAACGGCGGCGGCTGCCTCGGCCATGGCGGAGGGGAGCAAGGGAGAGAGGCAGGGGGGAATGGACGTGTCCAGGGGGTTTGGTGTGCGACGTGGAGGTCGTCCAGGCCAGCAGAGCGGCGAGGGGAGGAAGCAGGGCGGCGGGCAGCTGCGTGGCACGCGCTGGTGCCGGCGTTGAGTAGCTGCCTGCCTGCCTGGCCAAGCCAAGTAGCTCGCTGGAGTGTTGGCTGGGCTGGGCCGGCAGGTGGGCCTGCTGGGTGGGCGCCAGGTAAGTTCTCTCCCTCTTTTTCCTGTTTGTTTTCTTTTTCTATTTTTCTGTAACTTTAGGGCTTTATTAAAAATACTTAGGCACTTGCTAAAATCCTGAAAATAATTGTGGGCTCTGTTGGGATTATTCCTAACAGCCCTCTCTTAAATCCAGAATTATTTGGGCATTTAGAATATTTTATAGCATTTAAATGCCCAAATTCAAATACTTATGATTTAATTCAAAGAATCCAAAATCTCCTAGAAAAGAGTGCACCATTTTGCCAGGGGTTTTAACCCAATCTAGAAATGATGAACATTTTGTGAAGTGCATTTTGGGTTCATTGAAAATAATTTTAGTAAACCCTAATTGTTTCCAGGGGGGGGTGCTAGGGGTTTTGTCTTCCCCAATTCAAGTTTCTGATGAAAGGTAGACATGATGCAACACTCTAATGCATGACTAGCTAGGATGTGACATTGCACCCACGCGCGTGCGTGTACGAGAGAAACGCGCATCGCTCGGCCCCGACCACCCACCGTAACTGGGAACACCTCAATATTTTCCCCGCCCTCGCTTCTACCACGGTTTTTTCCGTCATGGACGGCCAAAAGAATGTCATGCAGCTGCGTCTCCGGCCCGCCCAGGACGAAAAGCCCATTTTCTGTCATGATTTTTTGTCATAGAAGTAGGACTCCACCACATCTATGATGATACCGGGTTTTGTCACAATTATCGTCACAGAAGTGTCATAAGTATGACATAAAAAATTTCGTTCGGCCCAAAATGTCACGGATGTGTCTTTTTTTGTAGTGGTCTACACACCTAAGGTTTGGTGATGCTAGAGTTGTAACGGGAATATTATGTGGTTACCGAAGGTTGTTTGGAGTCCCGGATGAGATCCCGGACGTGATGAGGAACTCCGGAATGGTCCGGAGGTGAAGATCGATATATTGGACGAAGGGTATTGGAGTCCGGAATTGTTCTGGGAGTACCGGGTGATGACCAGCGTGATCGAAAGGTGTTTCGGAGGCCCCGACAAGTGTTGGGGGGCCTTATGGGCCAAGGGGAGGGGCCCACCAGCCCACTAAGGGGCTGTGCGCCCCTTCCAACCCCTCTCACGTAACCTGGAGAGGTGGGGGCGCCTCCCCTAGGGCAGTCGCCCCTCCCGGCTTCGGGGGCAAGTTTCCTAGGTGTGGGGGCACCCAAACCCATCTAGGGTTTCCCCTGGGGCCGCCGCCCCTCCCCTAGGGAAACCCTAGGGCTCCTCCTCCTCCGTAGTGCTTAGCGGAGCTCTGCCGGAGAACCACGAGCTCCACCGCCACCACGCCGTCGTGCTGCCGGAGTTCTCCCTCAACTTCTCCTCTCCCCTTGCTGGATCAAGAAGGAGGAGACATCCCCGGGCTGTATGTGTGTTGAGCGCGGAGGCACCATCTGTTTGGTGCTTGATCGGATCTTACACGATTTGAATTATAATTACGACTCCATCAACCACGTTCTTGTAATGCTTCCTCTTAGCGATCTTCAAGGGTATGAAGATGCACTCCCTCTGTCTCTCATTGCTAGCATCTCCTAGACTGATCTTTGTGACACGTAGGAAAATTTTGAATTATTACTACGTTCCCCAACAGTGGCATCATGAGCTAGGTCTATGCATAGATTCTATGCACGAGTAGAACACAAAGTAGTTGTGGGCAATGATTTGTTCAATTTGCTTACCGTTACTAGTCTTATCTTGATTCGGCAGCATTGTGGGATGAAGCGGCCCGGACCGACCTTACACGTACGCTTACGTGAGACTGGTTCCACTGACTGACATGCACTTGATGCATAAGGTGGATAGCGGGTGTCTGTCTCTCCCACTTTAGTTGGATCTGATTCGATGAAGAGGGTCCTTATGAAGGGTAAATAGCAATTGGCATATCACTATTGTGGCTTTTGCGTAGGTAAGAAATGTTCTTTCTAGAAACCCATAGCAGCCACGTAAAACATGCAACAACAATTAGAGGACATCTAACTTGTTTTTGCAGGGTATGTTGTGTGATTTGATATGACCAAAAGGATGCGATGAATGATATATGTGATGTATGAGATTGATCATGTTCTTGTAATAGGAATCACGACTTGCATGTCGATGAGTATGACAACCGGCAGGAGCCATAGGAGTTGTCTTAATTTATTGTATGACCTGCGTGTCAATGAAAAACACCATGTAATTACTTTACTTTATTGCTAACCGTTAGCCGTAGTAGTAGAAGTAATAGTTGGCGAGACAACTTCATGAAGACACGATCATGGAGATCATGGTGTCATGCCGGTGACGGAGGGGATCATGCCGCGCCTCGAAGATGGAGATCAAAGGCGGAAGATGATATTGGCCATATCATGTCACTTTATGATTTGCATGTGATGTTTGTCATGTTTACATCTTATTTGCTTAGAACGACGGTAGCATAAATAAGATGATCGCTCACTAAAATTTCAAGAAATGTGTTCCCCCTAACTATGCACCATTGCGAAGGTTCGTTGTTTCGAAGCACGAAGTGATGATCGGGTGTGATAGATTCTAACGTTCGCATACAACGGGTGAGGGAGTCCTGGATTAGGGGATCTCCGGACAACCGGACTATATCCTTTGGCCGGACTGTTGGACTATGAAGATACCAGATTGAAGAATTCGACTCGTGTCCGGATGGGACTCTACTTGGCGTGGAAGGCAAGCTAGGCAGTACAGATATGGATATCTCCTCCTTTGTAACCGACCTTGTGTAACCGTAACCCCCTCCGGTGTCTATATAAACCGGAGGGTTTTAGTCCGTAGGACAACATACAACCATACCATAGGCTAGCTTCTAGGGTTTAGCCTCTCCGATCTCGTGGTAGATCAACTCTTGTAATACTCATATCATCAAGAATAAATCAAGCATGACGTAGGGTTTTACCTCCATCAAGAGGGCCCGAACCTGGGTAAAACATTGTGTTCCCTGCCTCCTGTTACCATCTGCCTTAGACGCACAGTTCGGGACCCCCTACCCGAGATCCGCCGGTTTTGACACTGACATTGGTGCTTTCATTGAGAGTTCCTCTGTGTCGTCGCTGTTAGGCTTGTTGGCTCCTACGATCATCGATAGCGATGTAGTCCAGGGTGAGACTTTTCTCCTCGGACAGATCTTTGTGTTCGGCGGCTTTGCACTGCGGGCCAACTCGCTTGGCCATCTGGAGCAGATCGAAAGTTACGCCCCTGGCCACCAGGTCAGGTTTGGAATCTTAAACTACACGGCCAATATCCGCGGAGACTTGATCTTCGACGTATTCGAGCCCCTGCCTTGTGCGCCACACGGTCATGATGAGTACGATCTAGCTCTACCATCGGACAGTGTTCAAGAAATCGCACCGGCAGCCGCTCCGAGCCTCGATTCGGAGCCAGTTGCACCATCCATGGACGGGTGGATAGACCCCGCCACGGAGGCCGTATCCTCTGCGGTGATCGAGCCGAATATCGACCTTACCCTTCACGAGAGCCGTATTGCTAAACCGCCGGATCCTTCTCCGGCCACGGACTCCGAACCGCCTGCGCCCGTTCCTGTCGAATCCAATTGGGCGCCAATCATGGAGTTCACCTTCGCGGATATTTTTCAGCACTCGCCCTTTGGCGGCATACTGAACTCATTAAGGTCCCTCTCCTTGTCAGGAGAGTCCTGGCCGAACTACGTCCAGCAGGATTGGGATGCGGATGACAAAGAAATTCGCTGCCCACCCCTCAAGGATCAAACCCACTAAAACAACCTTTAAAGGCGTCATACCAGGTGTAGAGGCCCATTGCACAGGTTTAGTAACACTGGAAGTGGTCTTCGGATGTCCGGATAACTTCCGAAGCGAAGATTTAATCTTCGACATAGTCCCGTTCCGCAGTGGCTACCATGCACTGCTCGGGCGAACCGCATTTGCAAGATTCAATGCGGTACGCGCATTACGCATATCTCAAGCTCAAGATGCCAGGACCTCGGGGGGTCACCACAGTCAATGGAAACACAGAGCGCTCTCTCCGCACGGAGGAGCACACTACAGCCCTCACAGCAGAAGCGCAAAGCAGCCTCTTAAGGAAATCTACTAGTTCGACGATTAATGACCCGGACACCTTCAAGCGCGCCCGGAGTAATCGGCAACAGGACCGCCTAGCATGTTTCGAGCTCGCATAGCAATGCGGCCCCCACCCCGGTCCCAGCCAAACGGCGAAATCCGTGCCACGCGTACATAATTACGCCTTAAAAATACCATGGGCACAGGTGGGGAGGGGGGCACAACTACGGCACGCCCCAAGACGCGGCTTAAACCGCACTAGGGGCTTCCCGCTTTGTTATTTTTCTCTTTCAGGACTTTAATCTCTGGAAACCTTGTCCGGCAGCATGATTTCCGAACACATGATGCAGCAACAAAGGAGGCAGAAAGCTACGTCACACCACGGAACTCCCAGGTGGATTACAATAACGAGTGAAATATTTGCTTTAATACTATTCCTCAGCTTGCCCTTGGAAGGGACATGTCAAACATTCCTACTTTTTTGCTTATTGCACTACTTGTATCATTCTGCTTTAACGCACCTTTTTGAATAAACAATGCATAGCATTAAGACTATTATTGCATTCTTCCTTTCTATATATATATATATATATATATGTTCATTCATGACATCTAGCACCCGTACACTCTGGTATGGCCAATACGCCAGGGGCTTAAGCATACCCCATAATGCGGCATGAGAAGTCCAAACACTTTCGACAGTGTGGCACCCCAAACTTATAGCATTATATGCATCAGCTCCAAATCATGTCTTGGGTCAATAGTTGGGTTTTCCCGGCTCCCATGTTTTGGTACCTTATGTTCCGCTATATCGGCTAAGGTAGCACTGGGAGAACTACTGCGATTGTGCCCCGGTTCTGCTGGGCTAAGCACCTCAGTAGAGAAAGCTAAAACTGATTGTCATGATAAGGCGAGAGACTGGTTGCTGTTCGAGAGGTTTCAAGTCCCTAAAGACTTATGCCGCTTAGAGCGAGGAGTCGGCTTTGTCTGGCTTAAGGCGTGTATCGCGCCCCGAATTCGGCCTTCCGAATACTAGGGGCTTCACCGAAATTTAAAATTATAGAATTCTATGGCTAAGTGAGAGTGATAATGCATTATAGTCCGATTGCCTTGTTCGTTGTGCTGAGCACCTCCTTCGAAGGACCCAACAATGGGAACAAGAGTGCTCAGGTTTATCCCGAACATCCCAGCATTCGTGGCGTGGGGGCAGAAGTCGACGACTAGCCATCTCTCAGATTTGATAAACAACTGAACAAAAGGCAATATTTTAAATTCAAACAAGCATTGCATAGCGCATATGAACAAGTTTTCATAATACAGGATTACACAAGCAAGTTTATTCAAATATTACATCTTTCGCACACTCGTCCGCTACAAGACGGGCACCCTTCAGGACACCCTCATAATACATCTCGTGGTGGCAATGCTCCTTGCCCTACGGTGGCCCTTCCTTCACCAGCTTCACACCGTCCATCTTGGCCCAGTGCACCTTCGCACGGGCGAAAGCCCGACGTGCACCTTCGACACAGACGGACCGCTTGATGACTTCCAGCCGCGGGCAGGCATCCACAAGCCGCCTCACCAGGCCGAAGTAGCTGTTGGGAAGGGCGTCACCAGGCCACATCCGGACTATAAAGCCCTTCATGGTCTGTTCGGCCGCCTTGTGCAGCTTGACCTGTTGCTTCAGCTGGTCGGTCAGAGGCATCGGGTGTTCGGTCTCAGTATACTGAGACCAGAACAGCTTCTCCGTTGAGCTTCCCTCCTCGGTCTGGTAAAACTGTGCGGCATCCGACATGCTGCGGGGCAAATCTGCGAATGCTCCTGGAGAGCTCCGGATTCGGGTAAGTAACAAGTAATTTACTTTCACATGCTTGCTTTGCATATAGAATGCCTTACCCGCCGCTATCTTCTTTATTGCATCAATCTCCTGGAGAGCCTTTTGGGCTTCAACCTTGGCACTCTTTGCACTCTCAAGGGCCGCGGCAAGCTCGGACTCTCGCGTCTTCAAGTCAAGCTCCAATGCCTCGTGCTTCGTCATAAGAGCGTGGAGCTCTTGCTGCACCTCGCTCACCTGTGCCTCTTGTTTTTCCCGCTTGGTGTGCTCCTGGGCCGCTTTGTTTTCGGCCTCGGATAGCGCTTGCTTCAGGGTTGCCACTTCGGTCATGGCCCTTGGCAGATTAAAGATGATCCTGTCATTTTGCAATTGTATTCTTTTTATATATATCCATAGACTAGGTACTACTTACCTTTGTTCTCCTCGAGCTGCCTCTTGGCAAGGCCGAGCTCTTTCTTGGACCCTTTGAGGTCCTGCTTCAGTGCGGCGACCTCCGCAGTCAGTGCGGCAGAGGCCAGCAACGAAGCCTGCATACGCATATAGACATACTTATATTAGACTCCTGCGATATTGTTTGATCCTCTATCCGGCTTTTCTTTGTGAACACCGAACAGAGCATCAGGGGCTACTGTCTATGCGGTAATATTTTTCTTATATTCAAATACTTACCTCAAAGCCTTTTAGAAGGCTGGCACAGGCTTCAGTCAGTCCGCTCTTGGCGGACTGAACCTTCTGGATCACCGCACTCATAATAGTGCGGTGCTCTTCGTCGATGGAAGCGCTGTGAAGCGCTCCCAGCAGATTGTCTGGTGCCTCTGGATGGACAGAGGTCACCGGCACAGGCGTCTTGCCCCTTTTGGAAGGAGGCCGCCTGCCTGAGTCTGGAACCACTGGAGGTTCCGGCGCGGTGTTCGGATGAAGGCCGAACTCGGAGCCCTCGGGAGCCTCCCTCCCTCTGCTCCTGGAGTCCGGAAGGTCGCCCTGAGGCGCCTCCGGGATTGTCTCCCCTTGACCCGGTGCCTCTTGAGACAATACCTCGGCATTGTCCGTAGGGCAAGGGGAGGTGGCGGTCGGAAGTGGATCGCTATCCATATCCGACGAGTCCAAGGAGCCGTCCGACGAAGATACGTCGATACGGGCTCGGGGCGGTCTACATAATCATATTCGGCATTAGGGGAGGCGGTGCGACAAAGGTATGCTATGAGTTACTCTGGTATCCGAATACTTACGACTTCGCAAGGGGCTTGGCCCTGAGCAGCCACTCGTCTTCGCCTTCGGTGGCGATGGTGGAGTAGTCCGGAAGGAGCGTCCTCCCCTTCTTGGACCCTTCACCCCCCGGTCGGGGCGTCATTCCTTTTCTTGTCTCCCCCGACTAAAGGGGGAGCATCTTCATCTTCCTCCTCTTTGGGGGAGGAGTGCGTCACGGAGTTATCGGACGATGAGTCCGATAACACCTGGCGTCGGGAACTCTTTCGGGTTCCCTTGGCCTTCTTGGTATTCTCCGGCACCTTGTAAGGAGCCGGAGTCAGCATCTCCGTCAGGAGAGCATCCGCAGTGTCTTCGGGCAGAGGGGCCGGACAATTAATCTGCCCCGACGTCTCCACCCAGTCCTGTCAAAGGCATGGAGCTCACACCCCGCACATGGTTAAGCTAGGGGAGATAAATGTCCTACCGGATGTATAGAACTCACCGGATGCGCTAGGCGCTTCGTGCTTAGCCCGCGGTCCTCGGTGAGAGAGGGAGGGACGTCGGCGCCCTTGAACAGCACCCTCCAGACGTCCTTGTGCGTCGTGTCGAAGAGCTTGCTTAGAGTCTGGTGCTGGGCCGGGTCGAACTCCCGCAAGTTGAAATCCCGTTGTTGACATGAGAGGATCCGGCGGATGAGCATGACCTGGACTATGTTGACAAGCTTGAGCTTCTTGCTTGCCATATTCCGGATACATTTCTGGAGTCCGTCCAGCTCCACCGATGAACCCCAGGATAGGCCCTTCTCTTTCCAGGAGGTGAGCCACGTGGGGATTCTGGATCGAAACTCGGGGGCCGCCACCCAGTTGGTGTCACGCGGCTCGGTGATGTAGAACCACGCTGATTGCCACCACTTTATGGTCTCCACGAAGGAGCCTTCAAGCCATATAACATTGGGCATCTTGCCCACCATGGCTCCGCCGCATTCTGCTTGTTGGCCTCCCACCACCTTCGGCTTGATAATGAAGGTCTTCAGCCACAGGCCGAAGTGGGGCCGGATGCGGGGGAAAGCCTCACACACGACGATGAACGCCGAAATGTTGAGGATGAAGTTCGGGGCTAGATCATGAAAGTCCAGCCCGTAGTAGAACATAAGACCACGGACGAATGGATGGAGGGGAAACCACAGTCCGCGGAGGAAGTGGTGGAGGAAAACTACCCTCTCGTGAGGTTCCGGGGTAGGAACAATCTGCCCCGCAGCGGGCAGCCGATGCGCGATATTCACGGCTAAGTATCCGGCTCCGCGCAGCTTCTTGATGTGCCCCTCCGTAACGGAGGAAGCCATCCATTTACCTCCCGCTCCGGACATGTTTGGAGAAGGTTGAGGGGAAGGATGTGGACTTGGGCGTTGGAGCTCGAGTGCGTAAGAATGGATGAGCAAGGAGGAAGAAGGCGTGGGTAGAAAAAGGTTAAACCTTATCCCTTTATAAGGGCGGCCAAAACTATGCGCCCCCACTAGCCTGGTAAAACTCGCTTATCCCCCAAGCGTCGTAATTGATGGCGCGGTTGGGGTACCCACACCCGTGTTGATGAGAATCCCGTAATAAGGGGGACATGATCTCTGCTTTGAGAAGACATGTGAAGAAACTGCCTCACATTATGTGCGGGGCTAGTTAAAGAAAAACGGTTCGAATAATCACCGAGCCATGGCATAATGTCATGTTGCCAAAACGTGTCAGCAGATTAGATTTGTAGAAATATTATTCTCTCTACAGTGGTATGTGGAACTTATTTTGCAGGGTCGGACACTATCCGTTTATTCAAACTCTTCTGTGGTGTATCCGGAGGAGGAACCCGCCTTGCAATGCCAAAGATAATACTGCGCGCCGGACTCATCGTCATTGAAGCCTGGTTCAGGGGCTACTGAGGGAGTCCTGGATTAGGGGGTCTCCGGACAGCCGGACTATATCCTTTGGCTGGACTGTTGGACTATGAAGATACCAGATTGAAGACTTCGTCTCGTGTCCGGATGGGACTCTACTTGGCGTGGAAGGCAAGCTAGGCAGTACGGATATGGATATCTCCTCCTTTGTAACCGACCTTGTGTAACCGTAACCCCCTCCGGTGTCTATATAAACCAGAGGGTTTTAGTCCGTAGGACAACATACAATCATACCATAGGCTAGCTTCTAGGGTTTAGCCTCTCTGATCTCCTGGTAGATCAACTCCTGTAATACTCATATCATCAAGAATAAATCAAGAAGGACGTAGGGTTTTACCTCCATCAAGAGGGCCCGAACCTGGGAAAACATCATGTTCCCTGCCTCCTGTTACCATCCGCCTTAGACGCACAGTTCGGGACCCCCTACCCGAGATCCGCCGGTTTTGACACCGACAACGGGTGTAAGCCAGATTTACACATGCAAAACACTTAGGTTGACTTAACGAGCCTAGCATGTATAGACATGACCTCGGAACACGAGAGACCGAAAGGTCGAACATGAGTCGTATAGTAGATGCGATCAACATGGAGATATTCACCGTTGATGACTAGTCCGTCTCACGTGATGATCGGACACGGCCTAGTCGATTCGGATCATGTATCACTTAGATGACTAGAGGGATGTCTATCTGAGTGGGAGTTCATTAATTAATTTGATTAATTGAACTCATTATCATGAACATAGTCTAAATTGTCTTTGCAAATTATGTTGTGGATTAATAGCTCGCGCTTTAGCTCCTTGTTTTAATGTGTTCCTATAGAAAGACTAAGTTGAAAGATATTGTAAGCAATTGTGCGGACTAGGGCCGTAGTATGAGGATTGTCCTCACTGCCACACAAAAGGCTTCTGTCCTTGATGCACCGCTCAGTGTGCCAACCCCTCTGGCATCGTCTCTGGATGTTGTGCACATCTGGCAGACACATTCTGATGACTACCTGATAGTTTAGTGCGCCATGCTTTATGGCTTAGAGTCAGGTCTCCAAAAGAGTTTTGAACACCATGGAACATCTGAGATGTTCCAAGAGCTGAAATTGGTATTTCGGGCTCATGCCCGTGTTGAGAGGTTTGAGACCTCTGACAAGATCTTTGCCTATAAGATGGGGAGAATAGCTCAGCCAGTGAGCATGTGCTTAGAATGTCTAGGTACATCAACCGCTTGAATCAAGTGGGAGTTAATCTTCCAGATAAGAGAGTGATTGACAAAGTTCTCCAGTCACTCTCACCAAGCTACTAGAGTTTTGTGATGAACTATAACATGCAAGGGAAGATGATCCCGGAGCTGTTTGTTGTGCTTGAGGCCATAAAGGTAGAAATCAAGAAGGAGCATCAAATTGTTTATGGTTAACAAGACCACTGGTTTCAAAGAAGGGCAAGGCTAAGAAGGGAAACTTCATGAATGGCAAGCCAGTTGCCGCTCCAGTGAAGAAACCCAAGAACCCAAACCTGAGACGAAGTGCTTCTATTAGGGGAACGGTCACTGGTAATGGAACTGCCTCAAATACTTGGTAGATAAGAAGGCTGGCAACTTCAACAAAAGTATATTTGATATATGTGTTATTGATGTGTACCTTACTAGTACTCCTAGTAGCACATGGGTATTAGATACCGGTTCACTTGCTAATATTGGTAACTCGAAACAAAATCTACATAATAAACGGAGACTAGTTAAGGGCGAGGTGACGACGTGTGTTAGAAGTGTTTCCAAGGATGATATGATCACCATCGCACGCTCCCTCTACCTTCGTGATTAGTGTTGAACCTAGATAAATGTTGTTTGCATTGGTGTCTGTGTTGAGCATGAACATGATTAGATCATGTTTATTGCAATACGGTTATTCATTTAAGTCAGAGAATAATGGTTATTCTGTTTACATGGATAATACCTTCTTGGTCATGCACCCAATGTGAATGGTTTATTTAATCTCGATCGTAGTGATACACATGTTCATAACATTGATGCCAAAAGATGTAGAGTTGATAATGATAGTACCACTTTCTTGTGGCACTGCCGCTTGGGTCATATTGGTGTAAAGCGCATGAAGAACCTCCATGCCGATGGACTTTTGAAGTCACTTGATTTTGAATCACTTGACACATGCAAACCATGCCTCACTGGCAAGATAACTAAAACCCCGTTTTCTTTGTAACAATGGAACAGGCAAGTGACTTGTTGGAAATCATACATGCTGATGTGTGCGGTCCGATGAGTGTTGACGCGTGCGGTGGATATCGATATTTTCTCACCTTCACCGATGAATTGAGTAGATATGGATATATTCACTTAATGAAGCATACGTCTGGAACGTTTGAAAAGTTCAAGCAATTTTGGAGTGAAGTTGAGAATCATCGTAACAAGAAGATCAAGTTCCTACGATTTGATCAAGGGGAGAGTATCTGAGTTATGAGTTTGGCAATCACTAAAGACAAGGTGGAATCGTTTCAAGTTGACGCCGCCTGGAACACCATAGCGTAATGGTGTGTCCGAACGTCGTAATCAAACCTTATTGGATATGGTGTGATCTATGATGTCTCTTACCGATATACCACTATCATTTTGGGGTTATGCATTAGAGACAATTACATTCACTTTAAATAGGGCACCATCTAAGTCCGTGGAGAAGACACTATATGAACTATGGTTTGGCAAGAAACCTAAGTTGTTGTTTCTTAAGATTTGGGGCTACGATGCTTATGTCGATAGGCTTCGTCCAGAAAAGCTCAAACCCAAAGAGGAAAATTGTTTCTTCATGGAATACCCAAACAAGACGATTGGGTATACCTTCTATCTTAGATCTGAGGGCAAAGTGTTTGTCGCTATGAATAGGTCCTTTCTCGAGAAAGAATTTCTCTCGAAAGAATTGAGTGGGAGGAAGATAGAACTTGATGAGGTTGTTGAACCTTCACTTCAACCAAAGAGTAGTGCAGCACAGAAAGATGTTTCTGTGGCAACTACGTCAGTTGAAAAGAAAGCTAATGATGATGATCATGAAGCTTCAGATCAAATTACTATCGAACCTTGTAGGTCGACGAGGGTGTGTACAACTTCTCAGTGGTAACCCTGTCTTAAAGGTCATGTTGTTGGACAACGATGAACCTATGAGCTATGAAGAAGTGATGGTGGGCTTGGATTCCAACAAAAGGCCGGAAGCCATGAAATCCGAGATAGGATCCATGTATGAGAAGAAAGTATGGACTTTGGTGGACTTGCCCGATGAACGACAAGCCATTGAGAATAAATGGATCTTTAAGAAGAAGACAGACGTTGATGGTAATGTCACCATTTGTCAAGCTTGACCTGTCTCAAAGAAGTTTCCAACAAGTTCAAGGAGTTGACTATGATGAGACTCTCTCAATCATAGCGATGCTAAAGTCTGTTAGAATTATGTTAGCAATTGCTGCATTTTCATTTACGAAATCAGGCAGATGGATGTCAAAACAAAGTTTCCTTGACGGTTTCTGTGAGGAAAGGCTGTATGTGATACAACCAAAAGGTTTTGTCAATCCTAAGGATGCTAAAAGGTATGCAAACTCCAGCGGTCCTTCTATGCAGTGGAGCAAGCATGTCGGAGTTGGATCATACGCTTTGATGAGGTGATCAAAGGTTTTTGGGTTTATACAAAGTTTGCAAGAAAATTGTGTTTACAAGAAAGTGAGTGGGAGCACTACAACATTTCTCATAGGTATATGTGGATGACATATTGTTGATCAGAAATGATGTAAAATTTCGGGAAAGCAGAAAGGGTTGTTTGAATGGAGTTTTTCAAAGGAGACCTGTGTAAAACTGCTTACATGTTGGGGATCAAGATCTATAGAGATAGATCAAGACGCCTGGTAAGACTTTCACAGAGCACATACCTTGACATGATCTTGAAGGAGTTCAAGATGGATCAGTCAAAGAAGGAGTTCTTTCCTGAGTTGTATGGTGTGAAGTTAAGACTTGAAGCTCGATCATGGCAGAAGAAAGAGAAAGGACGAAAGTCGTCCCCTATGCCTTAGCCATAGGCTCTATACGATATGACATGCTGTGTACCACGATGTGCCTTGCCACGTGTCTGGCAAGGGGGTATAAGAGTGATCCAGGAGTGGATCATTGGATAGCGGTCAAAATTGTCCTTAGGAATAAGGAAATGTTTCTCGATTATGGAGGCGATGAAGAGTTCAGCGTAAAGGGTTACTTCGATGGAAGCTTTAACACCTATCCAGATGACTCTGAGTAGCAAACTGGATACATATAGTGGAGCAACCATTTGGAATAGCTCCAAGTGGACCATAGTAGCAACATCTACAATATGAAATAGAGATTTGCGAAGAACACACAGATCTGAATGTTGCAGACCCGCTGACTAAAACCTCTCCCGTAAGCATAACATGATCAAACGCTAGAACTCATTGAGTGTTAATCACATGGTGATGTGAACTAGATTATTGACTCTAGTGAACTCTTGGGTGTTAATCACATGGCGATGTGAACTAGATTATTGACTCTAGTAAACTCTTTGGGTCTTAGTCACATGGCGATGTGAACTATGAGTGTTACCCTATACCAATGGGAAATGCCCTACCTTTGAGTGCAGTTTGAACTATTGATTTACGTAATTGGAAGTAACCAATTAGGTTTACGACGTAACCTAGAAATCGATCACTGATCCAATTTGACTACCTCTACGGGATAGACCTCCCGAATCTTTTTTATTTATGAATTAGAACAGAAAAAAATTCATTGTATCGTTGGGTCGGAGCGGACGTTTGGTCCAAAAAAATTAGGAACAAAATGTTATTCCTCAATTAACACAAAAGTACAATTCCAATCGAAACTTAAGAAACAACAACCAAAATTTAAGAAACAACAACCGGAACTTAAGTTCCGATTGTTGATGTTTTATTCGAATTCGAAAGCGATCCTGGTTTATTTACAATTATATCTTCCACACCTATTCATTTGTCATTTGGGATAATTCCAATATAAAGAAAGAAAAAGAGTCAAAGAAAGGATGGGAGACGTTTCCCATGTTATATCAAAAAAGAGAGGTGAAACACATGGCGATGTGAACTAGATTATTGACTCTAGTGCAAGTGGGAGACTGTTGGAAATATGACCTAGAGGCAATAATAAAATGGTTATTATTATATTTCCTTGTTCATGATAATTGTCTATTATTCATGCTATAATTATATTAACCGGAAACCGTAATACATGTGTGAATACATAGATCACAACATGTCCCTAGTGAGCCTCTAGTTGACTAGCTTGTTGATAAATACATGGTTGTGGTTTCCTAACCATGGACATTGGATGTCGTTGATAACGGGATCACATCATTAGGAGAATGATGTGATGGACAAGACCCAATCCTAAGCATAGCACAAGATCGTGTAGTTCATTTGCTAGAGATTTTTTAATGTCAAGTATCGTTTCCTTAGACCATCAGATTGTGCAACTCTCGGATATCGTAGGAGTGCTTTGGGTGTATCAAACGTCACAACGTAACTGGGTGGCTATAAAGGTGCACTACAGGTGAGGGAGTGCTGGATTAGGGGGTCTCTGGACAGCCGGACTATATCCTTTGGCCGGATTGTTGGACTATGAAGATACAAGATTGAAGATTTCGTCCCGTGTCCGGATAGGACTCTACTTGGTGTGGAAGGCAAGCTAGGAAGTACGGATATGGATATCTCCTCCTTTATAACCGACCTTGTGTAACCCTAGCCCCTCCAGTGTCTATATAAACCGAAGGGTTTTAGTCCGTAGGACAACATACAATCATACCATAGGCTAGCTTCTAGGGTTTAGCCTCTCCGATCTCGTGGTAGATCAACTACTGTAATACTTGTATCATCAAGAATAAATCAAGCAGGACGTAGGGTTTTGCCTCCATCAAGAGGGCCCGAACCTGGGTAAAACATCGTGTCCCCTGCCTCCCGTTACCATCCGCCTTAGACGCACAGTTCGGGACCCCCTACCCAAGATCTGCCGGTTTTGACACCGACATTGGTGCTATCATTGAGAGTTCCTCTGTGTCGTCGCCGTTAGGCTTGATGGCTCCTACGATCATCGAAAGCAATGCAGTCTAGGGTGAGACTTTTCTCCCTGGACAGATCTTTGTGTTCGGCGGCTTCGCACTGCGGGCCAACTCGCTTGGCCATATGGAGCAGATTGAAAGTTACGCCCCTGGCCACCAGGTCAGGTTTGGAAGCTTAAACTACACGGCCGATATCCGCGGAGACTTGATCTTCGACGGATTCAAACCCCTGCCAAGTGCGCTATACGGTCTCGATGAGCATGATTTAGCTCTACCGTCGGACAGTATTCAGGATATCGCACCGGCGACTGCTCCGACCCTCAATTCAGAGCCAATTGCACCATCCATGGACGGGTGGATAGACCCCGCCATGGAGGCCATACTCTTAGTGGCGCTCGAGCCAAGGAACAACCTTACCTTTCATGAGAGCCGTGTTGCCGAACTACCGGATCCTTCTCCGGCCACAGACTCCGAACGGCCTGCGCCCATGCCTGTTGAATCCGGTGGGCGCCAATCATGGAGTTAACCTCCACAGATGTTTTTCAGAACTCGCCCTTCGGCGACGTACTGAAATCATTAAGGTCTCTCTCCCCGTTAGGAGAATCCTGGCCGAACTACCTTCGGCAAGATTGGGATGCGGATGATGAAGAAATTCGCCGCCCACCCACCACCCACTTAATAGCCACTGTCGACGACCTAACCGACATGCTCGACTTCGACTCCGAAGACAACGATGGTATGGACGACGATGCAAGAGATGAATAGGAACCACCGCCCACCTCATCATATGATGTATACATGGTGGACACACCCAAAGAAAATGACGACGAGGAACGGAAGGACGCAACGAAGGATTGTCCCCTCAAGAAGCAGTCAAAACGGCGGCGCAAGTGCCACTCCAAACCCCGCCTCAGCAGAAACAGCGGCCATATAGGCCCAGCGATAGAGCAGGGTGAATCATCGCTCGACCAGGGCAACACAGAGAATCAAACCGAACAACCCAACTCCGTCGAAGATAACAGTCCGGACGACATCACACCGCACAGGCTCCCAGAGCAACAGAATGCCCATCAAAGGCTGGTTGCCACTACGAGGAGTTTGAAAAAGCAGAAGCAAAGGCTCAGGGCTGCACAAGACACACTCAAAATCAGATGGAGTGAAGTACTCAACACAGCAGCGAAGTACGACAGTAATCACCACACCAAGAGCTACCCGAAGCGAAAGTTGCTACCTGAATTCGATGAGGAGGCCTTAGATCCCCCGCAACTAAAAAATAAAACGGCCATCCAATCGGATAGACGACCTCGTGGCCAATATAGAGCGAAAAACGACGCCGCACGTAAGCCAATACGCGACCCACGCAAGGGCTCGCATCAAAAGGACGGCGCAACCATATCCATCTATGGACCACGCAAGCGCGCTCCAACATACAATGCAACACAACAAACATCCGAACACCACGGTACACCCAAATACAGGGGTGCCGCACACCCCCTATGTTTCACCGACGAGGTGCTGGACCATGAATTTCCAGAGGGATTCAAACCCGTAAACATAGAGGCGTACGACGGAACAGCAAACCCTGGGGTCTGGATTGAGGGCTACATCCTCCATATCCATATGGCTCGAGGATATGATCTCCATCCCATCAAGTACTTACCCCTCAAGCTCAAAGGGCCAGCTCGGCACTGGCTTAAAAGCCTCCCCGAAAACTCCATCGGAAGCTAGGAAGAGCTCGAAGATGCCTTTCGGGCAAATTTTCAAGGGACATATGTCTGACCACTGGATGCAGACGATTTAAGTCATATAACTCAACAGCCCAGTGAGTCAGCCCGAAAACTTTGGAACAGGTTCCTCACTAAAAAGAACCAAATAGTCGACTGTCCGGACGCCGAAGCCTTAGCATCTTTCAAGCATAGCGTTCGAGACGAATGGCTTGCCAGACACCTCAGTCAAGAAAAGCCGAGAACAATGGCAGCATTAACAAGCCTCATGGCCCGTTTTTGCGCGGGCGAGGACAGCTGGTTAGCCCGATGCAGCACCAGCAACCCAAGTACATTCGAAGTCAGGGATGGAAACGGGAAATCACGACGCAGCAAGAATAAGCGCTGGAATAAAGAAGACAGCCCGAAGAGAACGGCGGTCAACGCCGGATTTAGAAGCTCTCGGCTAGGTCAGCAGAAGCCGCCCTCCAAAGGCAACAGAGACGAACTGTCCAGCCTAAACAAAATTCTGGACAAAATATGTCAGATCCATAGCACCCCTGATAAACCTGCAAATCATACCCATAGAGAATGTTGGGTCTTCAAACAGTCCGGCAAGCTCAATGCCGAGCACAAGGGGCAGGATACACGAAGCAAAGACGAGGATGAGCCTCGCAAGCAAAGCATAGGGGAACAGAAGAAATTCCCACCAGAAGTCAAAACAGTCAACGTGTTACACGTGTTAAAGGGGAAAAACAAAGTGGCACCCCTAGAAAGACATGCCCGAGGGCCTATCACCACAAAGCTCCGCCACTTGTCGTCCCAACCGATCACCTTCGACCATCGAGATTGTAAGCGCATCTAGTGGCACCCCTAGTTGGTTTTGGAGTATTGACGACAAACCTAGTTGAGGGACTAATGTGTTTGTGAGAATTGCAGGAAAACACAGGTAGAAGTCCCTCATTGATTCGATTTTCCCACCAGAGATGACCCCTAAAAATGTATGAAGACATTGATGTCAAAGGTGGTATATGAAGATATTTACATTGAAGACTATGACAAGAGAAGACACCGCATGAAGCCTATGGAGCTCGAAGACTTAGATCTTTCGTAGTTCTTTTTCTTCTGTGTTGAGTCATAGGAACCACCGTACTGTTAAGTGGGGTCCAAGAGAACCAGTCAGAATGACTGAAGTGATGCTTAAACAAAAACCTATGTTTTCGAGTGAAGACTATGAGAGCAAATCTTGTCCAGAGTCGGACAAGTCAGCTTTGCTTGTAGCCCAAGTAAAGTTGCCGTGTGAGTTTGAAATCTGACCGTTGGAACACGTGTCAGTTCGTTAGTGACCCAGGGTCATTTCGGACAAATCAGGTCGGGTTGCCTAGTGGCTATAAATAGCTCACCCCCTACAACCATAAACAGTTGGCTGCTCAGATTCAGAGTACGGCTTTTGTCGTTTGAGAGCAACCCACCTCGAAGCCTTTGAGAGAGAATTCCTTGCGAGGATAAAGCCCTAACCACCCAGAGCCAAAGAGAATTAGGCATCACTTAAGTCTTCTTGTCTGAGTGGTCTGAAGACTTATTACACTTGAGGACCGTGCATCCTTCAGCCGGTTAGGCGTCGCGTTCTGAGCATCCAAGAGACATTGTGGATTGCCGGTGAACAAAGTCTGTGAAGGTTTGAGAGTCTACCTTGAAGACTTACCAAAGTGATTGGGCGAGGTCTGTGTGACCTTAGATCAAGGGGAATACAGTGAGGACTGGGTGTCCTGAGCTGCGTGTTCAGGACTGGGTGTCCGGGACTGTGTGTCCTTTGGTTTAAATACCTAGTCGCCCTAACCAGACGTACAGTTGTCATAGCAACTGGAACTGGTCCAACAAATCTTTGTCTTCAACGAGTCACTGGTTTCATCCTTCCCTTCTCTTTTATTACTGTTACTCTGAGTGAAGTCATTGTATATTTGCTCTATCTTTTGTCTTCACTGAGTGACTGTGTGATCTGTTTGGCTTCTTAATATCTTCCTGCCTGATCCTTACTACCTAGCTTCTATTAGTCATTGTCCTTTCACTTCATTGAATACATGAGTATGGTTTATCTAATGTAGTCTAACTTCCGCTGCATGGTAATAGGTTTATTTCTATCGTTTGTCTTCAAAACTTCCATGTTTTGAAGACTTTCATAAAAATCGCCTATTCACCCCCCTCTAGTCGATATAACGCACTTTCAATTGGTATCAGAGCAAGGTGCTCCCTTGTTCTATGTGATTCGGTTTAACCACCAGGAGTTTTAGCTATGTCAACTGTAGGGATAATTAAAGTCTCCGCTGCATGCCCCGTCTTCGATGGAACTGAATATCCCTACTGGAAGAATAAGATGCACATGCATCTTGAAGCCATTGACGTCGATCTATGGTATGTCGTCAAGAATGGCGTTCCTAAGGCTGGAGAAGGTGTCACTGCTGCTGATGTCAAGAAGTTTGTTCAACTGGACTCTACTGCCAAGAACATTATCTGTGGTCATCTGACCAAAGGACAGTATGGCCGTGTGAGCGCTTTGGAAACATCTAAGCTGGTCTGGGACTGGCTCTCCAAGGTCAACGAAGGCGTCTCGACCCAGAGAGAACAGAGAATCAGCGTTCTTCGCAACCTCTTCAACCGCTTCAAGCGAAATGACAATGAGAATGTCCAACTCACATTTCACCGACTCACTGACATCACAAATGAGCTTCAAGCCCTCGGCGACAGTGAGATCACCAAGCATGAAGTCGTCAAGACACTACTGAGATCACTTGACAGTTCGTTTGACACCCTAGCCCTGATGCTTCAAGAACGGCCTGATTTCAAGACACTCGATCCGTCTGACATACTTGAGAGGCTCAACACACATGAGTTTCAGCTTTCTGAGAAAAGAGATATCTACGGTCCAAACTATGGGCGAACTCGTGCCCTGAAGGCAAAAGCTGTCTCCTCATCTGAAGAAGAATCTGACAGCAGTTCTAACGATCCTGAAGACATTGGAAAGGAACTTGCTATGCTTTTAAAGAATTTCCAAAGATTCACCAAGAAGAAATGCTTCAGAAAGTCTTCACGATCAAGCTCAAGGAATGATGAAGTTTCTGCTCATGACTACAAGAAGAAAACATGTCACAAGTGCAAGAAAACTGACCACTTCATCTCTGAGTGACCGCAGTGGGACAATGAGAACAGAAAGAAGAAGAAGAGCAAGGAATATGACTCTGACGACAAGAAGAAGAAGAAATACTCAAAGTCTTCTTCCAAGTCTTCCTCAAAGTCTTCATCACACAAGAAGAGCTCATCTGGCAAGGCACATGCGTTTGTTGGCAAGGAAATGGATTCAGAGGAGGAGTACGCGTCTGAGGAGGCGGAGGTGGAGTCTGAGGAGGAGTCCGATTCTGGTGTTGCAAGTCTGGCTACAACATACGTTGCCAAGTCCATCCTCAACACTGAAGACAATGACTTCACCACCGACGCCGATGCAAATGACAACGACGACTCTGCTCCTACCTACTGCTTCATGGCACGTGGTGCCTAGGTAAACACACGCACTACTCACTATCAAACATGTAGTGACGATGACTCTGATTGTGATTCAAGACCCAGCTACAAAACACTTGCTAAAATTGCAACTGAACAACAGAAAGCCATGGAACATATTCAAAAACTGTTAGACAAAAGCAATGATTTGTTGGGCGCTGAAATGACTCGATCTGAATCCTTAATTGAAGACATAAAAAATCTTCATGTTAAGTATGAGGAACTTGAAAGTCGTCATGAAACGCTCTCAACAACTCATGAAAAGCTTTCCTATGATTATCTTCAAAGGAAGCAAGATCTTGAGAAATTGAGAGCGGCTCATGAAGATCTTCAAAAGGAAAACGAGTCACTTCGTGCCGAACAGATCAGTTCCGCTCAGGAAGGATTTGAACCACCACGTCTTAAATGCATTGAGCGTGATAATGCTGCTTCTGTTGCTGAATGTTCTACTACTGCTACTGTTGCAATATCTTCAACTGTTGATGTGGTAACTAACACCTCTACTGAGGATACTACTGCGATTGCTGATGAGAATGCTAGGTTGAAGACATTGCTTGAAACAGGGATGTACAAAAGTCTTAAAGGGCATCAGACACTATGTGATGTCCTCAAAAGGCAGATTCTGAACCGAAACCCGAGGAAAGAGGGTGTTGGGTTCATAAGGAAAATGAATGTTGATGGCTCTTACTGGAAACCCGAGCAGTATCCCAAAACCACATGGGTTGCTGCAAAGGAACCTTCAGCAAATCCATCCAGTCTATCTGCCTTCACTTGTGCTAGCCCCATTGTCATTGATGAATCCTTTGATGCAAACTATAAACTATTTAAGAATCAGAATGGTGAAGTGTTTGCCAGGTACATTGGTACTAACTACAGGAATGGACCGCCTATGAAGAAGATCTAGGTGCCCAAAAGGTGTTTGGAAAATCTTCCTGTGAATGTCATCATGACAACACAGATGAAGAAGACAAACCCCAGACCACAGGCTTCATATGGCCCAAAGGCTTCATACAGATAGAGGACTCACCTGAGTCGCACTAATGCAAATGTTTTGCAGGGAAACCATACTCAGGCCTATGAATATGAGCGCGGTTCATCGAACCGCCATGTTCATAAGACCAAAAACTATTCTGCTTATTCTTATGAGTATTATTGTCCACCTACAAGACTTTTTGCTAGAGCCCCAAAGCCAAAGTTTTCAGACGCTGCACTTAGACTTATCGCTTCTAAGCCACCCTTGAAGATGTGGGTGGTTAAGAAGGCTTAACTCTCTTTTGCAGGGAAAGGTCTCTAGCAGAAAACCAAAATCTTCTGACGCTATCGCTGGGGACCTTAAACATCTTGTAGGGCGCAAGATCAAATGCCTGAATGGTCTTACTATGTACTTCGTTCCTGAATCGCTTGCTACTCTCCCTATCAGTCCTAATCTGGATCTAAGCTTTATAACCCACTGGTTCGTCAAATGTTTTTGCTTCACAACTCTCTTCGTGAAGCCTATCCCCCTAACTGCACTGTAGGGTATGACACCAGCATCTACAGAATGGATTATTGATAGTGGGTGTACAAATCACATGACTGGCAAAAGAAGCCTTCTGATGGACTCAACCTTACGTCCATCCGACAAGAGCCACATCACATTTGCTGACACTGGTAAAAGTAAGGTATTGGGTCTAGGTAGAGTTGCAATCTCAAAGGATCAACACATGGATAATGTCATGCTTGTTGAATCCCTTGGTTTCAACTTAATGTCTGTCTCAATGCTATGCGATTTGAACATGATCGTAATATTTGGAAAATATCGTTGCCTTGTTCTAATGGAATCTGACAAGTCTCTAGTGTTTGAAGGGTATCGGAAAGATGATCTGTATGTGGTAGATTTCTCAGCAGGACCACAGCTTGCCGTATGTCTTCTAGCAAAAGCTTCAGAATGCTGGCTCTGGCATCGGAGGCTTGGTCATGCTGGCATGAGGAACCTCCACACCCTTGCAAAGAAGAAGCACGTCATAGGCATCGAGGGCGTCAAGTTCAAGAAAGATCACTTATGCGGTGCCTGTGAAGCAGGAAAGATGACGAGGGCCAAACATCCCTTGAATACAATCATTACTACTACTCGACCCTTCGAACTGCTTCACATGGATCTTTTCGGTCCCACTCATTACTCAACTCTTACTACTACTGCTTGTCTCTATGGCTTCGTCATTGTCGATGATTATTCTAGATACACTTGGGTGCATATAATCCTTTACAAGACTGAAGTGCAGGATGTCTTCAGACGCTTCGCCAATCGAGCAATGAACAACTATGACGCCAAGATAAAGCACATCAGAAGTGACAATGGCACTGAATTCAAGAACACTGGCCTTGATACATATCTTGATACCTTGGGCATCACACATGAATTCTCAGCCTCGTACACGCCATAGCAGAATGGCGTCGTCGAACGCAAGAACAGAACACTCATTTAGATGGCCAGAACAATGCTAGATGAATACAAGACTCCAATAAAATTCTGGCCTGAAGCCATTGATACTTCATGCCATACAATCAATCGTGTTTATCTTCACAAGCTTCTGAACAAGACATCGTATGAGCTCCTCACTAGCAAGAAGCCAAATATCAGTTACTTCAGAGTATTTGGCGCAAGGTGCTGGATCAAGGACCCACATCACACTTCAAAGTTTGCCCCAAAAGCACATGAGGGTTTTATGCTTGGATACGGAAAGGATTCACACTCCTACAGAGTCTTCAACCTCTTTCATTATAAAGTGGTTGAAACCGTGGATGTGCGGTTCGATGAGACTAACGGTTCACAAAGAGAGCACTTGCCAAATGTGCTAGATGAACTTCCATCCAGTGAATCAATCAAGATAATGGGAACTGGAGAAATCATACCTTCTGAAGCTCATCCTGAAGAGGAACTCATCATCTCCGCACTAGATCAACCTGAAGACAATGCTCAACCTGAAGACAATCCCTCCAACAACAACAATGAAGTGCAGATTGAGAGAATAATTGATAGCATCAATGCACCTAGTCCGCTCACTTGATCAAGGGAAACCCAGCTGGCAAATTTCTGTGGGCACTTCACATTCATCTCAATAACAGAACCCAAGAAAGTGGAAGAAGCCTTCATGGAACCTGAATGGATTCAAGCTATGCAAGAAGAGCTTCAACAGTTTGAGCTGAATAATGTATGGGAACTGGTCAAGCGTCCTGATCCTCGGAAGCACAACATAATAGGCACAAAATGGATATACCGCAACAAGCAAGATGAGCATGGTCAAGTTGTCAGAAACAAAGCTCGTCTAGTTGCTCAAGGATATACTCAAGTGGAAGGCATTGACTTCGATGAAACATTTGCTCCTGTGGCTAGACTTGAAGCCATACGCATACTGATGGCCTATGCAAATCATCACAACATACTTCTTTATCAAATGGATGTGAAGAGCGCCTTTCTCAATGGAAAGATTGAAGAAGAAGTGTATGTTGCACAACCACCTGGCTTTGAAGATCCAAAACATCCTGATATGGTATACAAGCTCAACAAGGCACTGTATGGCCTCAAACAAGCCCCTCGGGCCTGGTATGACACACTCAAATACTTCCTGAAGAGCAAAGGCTTCATACCTGGTTCCCTCGACCCCACTCTCTTCACGAAGACATATGATGGTGAACTGTTTGTGTGCCAAATATATGTGGATGACATTATCTTCGGCTGTACCAATCAGAAGTATAGTGAAGAGTTTGGATATATGATGTAAGAGCAATATCAGATGTCCATGATGGGAGAGCTGAAGTTTTTCCTCGGTCTTCAAATACGACAACAACACAACGACATCTTCATATCTCAAGAGAAGTATCTCAAAGATTGCCTTAAGAAGTTCGGTATGCAAGACTGCAAAGGGTTCACTACGCCAATGCCAGCCAAGCATCATCTGGGTCCTGACGACAATGGTAAAGAGTTCGATCAAAAGGTATACCGCTCCATGATTGGTTCTTTGCTTTATCTATGTGCATCTAGGCCAGATATTATTCTTAGTGTTTGCATGTGTGCTCGATTTCAAGCGGCACCAAAGGAGTCACATCACTTAGCTGTGAAGCGAATTCTTCGGTATTTGGCTCACACCCAGCTCTAGGATTATGGTATCCAAAGGGCTCAGAGTTTGATCTGGTTGGATTCTCGGATGCTGATTATGCTGGTGACAAGGTGGATCGCAAGTATACATCAGGCACATGTCATTTTCTGGGACGATCACTTGTATGTTGGTCTTCAAAGAAGCAGAACTGTGTATCTCTCTCCACTACTGAATCTGAATACATTGCTACTGGATCTTGCTGCGCTCAGCTTTTGTGGATGAAGCAAACCCTCAAGGACTATGGCATTCATCCGAAGCAAGTGCCACTCTACTGTGACAACGAAAGCGCCATCAAGATTGCCAACAACCCTATTCAGCACTCGAAGACAAAGCACATTGAAATTCGTCATCACTTTCTCAGAGATCATGTTGTGAAGGAAGATATTGATATCATACACGTCAACACTCAAGAGCAATTGGCAGATATCTTCACCAAGCCTTTGGATGAGAAGAGATTTTGCAAGTTATGGTGTGAGCTAAATATCCTGGAATCCTCAAATGTCATGTGATCAGGCACACATCCTAACCCTTATGCATATTGATGACTTAGATGTGTAACACACGAAGTAAAGTATATCTTCAATCAATGAAGACATACATTCTAAGTGTGAATACATCAAAGTGGAATTTGACTTCGGAGTGCCACGATAATTGTGCGCCGTGTCTGGGTCTAATACTTCCTATACGGTGGGTAACGCCACCACCAAATGTTCTATTTGAAGTGTTTCACTCTTGGCGTTACCTTGCTATGTCTTCACATTTGTCTGGTTTCAATCTCAACATGTTTTCATGATTAGCTTCACTATGTTGGTCTAATACTTCCTACTGGTGTTCTATCCTCTACAACATTCACTTATAGCTATGTCTTCTTGTTGAATCTTTTGATCTAAGTGAATGTGATCGGACCCTAACCTCTTTGTGCTTTCTATCTCAAACTCTATCTCTCCAAGTCATATGCATTCTATTGAAACTGTCGAATGTCTTCTCTGCGTCCTTGTCAGCAGAAGATACAGAGACAAACATTAAGTCCGTTTTCAATGCTCATTCCTCCACATGAAACCCGGAGAAGTAGGAACGACCACCCGACAATCCGGGCGTGCGTGGGACGTGGAACAAACCTCAATATACTGCATGATGGCCACGTGTTCCTCAGATGTGAACTGCTAGGGGCACCTGTGTAATAACGCAGTGCCGCCCCTGTACCTATAAATACACCCTTCACAGCGGTCATTATCTCTTCTTCCACTCTCGCACAAACCCTAGCGCCACCGCTAGCCCTCGACAACGCCGGCGACGAAGCGCTTCACTGCCGCAACCTCTCCGACGCCGTCTTCACGCCGACCGCGGACATCGTCCTCTCCGCCGTCGCCGTAGGTGTCCTCCGTCGCCAAGTTAGGGCACGGAAGATCAAACTGCTCGGCCTCCTCTTCCACTCCGTCTAACAGTTCCCTGTGTGGTAAATAAAACTTCTTTTTACGGCCCCTTTTGATCCTATGGCTTTGTCACTTTCTACCACAAGAAGTTTCTATTCACATAAGTTGGATCTCTTTCATACTGCATCTCATAACATGCCTAGTATATTCACTTATGCTTCACAAGTAGTTAGATTCCTCACTTGTACTGATCCCTAGATTCGTACAAATCTGGAACCAACTCCTTATCTATGAGTGAATGTCTTCGCACGATGAGGTCAATGTCTTCTAAACTAATTTATCTTCAAAATCTTCTGAGAATGCATATGACCTCTTCCCCTTCCCTCGCACCTTAATGCTGTCACAGGTACATGTCCGTGGGAGAATCCCTTGGTTCTCATAGTCTGCATTCATTTGCAGAATTCTTACAGCATCATATAAATTCTCCCGAAGCCAGTTCCTGTTTGTCCAGCAAGAGAAAACCTTTGAAGCCTTTGAACGTTTTGAAGCCTTCCAGTTTGAAGTTCATGGCTGCAGAGAAATCAGTAAGGAAGGGTGGCAGGCAGCATCGTGGGGGAACCTCAAAAGATTTGCCTGATGACCTCTCAGGGCTTTACAAGACAGATCCTGAAGAGGATTACAATCAGCGCAAGACCCGAATCCAATGGATTCGAAGATATTGGGCAGAACAATGGTTCAAATACCGGTTTGTGACCCAGGAATATGCTGAGAAAAATGCCATCAAGAGACTGTGGGGAGATATCCTATACAAGAATCTTCAACCCAGGTCCAGAGAAGAAGCCATTGAACAAGGCTTCTATCCCTGCATGGTCCGTGGGCCACAGCCTACAGATGCCCACCCATCATCACTACTATGGTGTCATGACGACAATCTGTTCAAGCGCAACTTCCAGTTTGCCAAGAACTCAACGAAGCAGAACTAGAAGTCTTTTGGGTTAGACTTCAACCCTGGTCCTTCTGCTCCAAGGGCTGATGGCACACGCGATGCAGAACCAAATGTCGTCGGTCCTTTCTACAACCTGGCAGGTCTCATCACCCATATCTTGGTTGAAGGGACAGCAGTGAATGAGCCTGCAGCTGACGCTGAATCAGATGAAGCGCCTGCAGCGCTGACGCCAAAGAAGTTGAAGAAGCCCAAAGCTTCAAAGCCTGCCCCTTCACCAAAAATCTCAAGGGCGAAGCCACTAGCAACTGCACCTCCTGAAGACAGTGTGCAGTCTGAAGACTTGTCACGCGTCTCCAAGCCCTAGAAGGTCAAGATGCCTCTGACACACACCGGCCAAGAGCTAACTGCTGCTGCCATTCTGCGCAATGAAGCCATCGATCTATCAAGTGATGAAGATCTTGCAGATGACGCTCTTGAGCAACTCATTAAGAGCAAAGAAGAACCAGAAATCTTCAATAATCTGCCGCTCTTCGATGTATCAATCATTCATAACTTCATTGACGAGTGGTTTGACACGCCAAACATCAGCTTTGATGATCTGTAGCTACCCATTGGCCTTAGTGTCGCCTTCCAAGGTGCCATTGCTTCAGAGTTGGCCATCGCCCAGCGTGTTGTTGAACTGAAGCAAAAGATTGACTATGAAAAGGCTCAGTTCAAGAAGCATATGGCCAAGCTCAGTGTGCAAGAAGTGAAGAACTTCAAGATCATGATGCACGAGCTCAAGGAAGCCTTTCTAAAGAAACGCCCAGAAGCTCAGGGTTCGCGTGAGCGTATGAAGGCTCTGGCTGACAGATGTGTGCAAGCCTACAATGAGGCTGAGAAGCGCAAGGCCCTTGGGCGTCCTGGCATCGACCCCAGGATGGCTGCCAAGAAGAAGAAGAAGCCCGCTATGGCTGAACCTGAAGCACCCAGGCAGGAAGCAGATCCCATTGTCTTCCCAACTAGCATGACTGGCCCGAAGACAAAGGCCAGGTCAACTGCTTCAGAACTGAAGAAGACCAGGATTGCTGAGGCTGAAGGAAGGAAAAGAAAACATCCTGAAGCCTCTGCCACTGCCCCCGCCAAGAAGAAAAGAAAGACCAAGAAAGAACGGGCTGCTCCCACAGAGCCCTTGATTGTTGAACCCATTTCCATGGTTCACCCTGATGCTAATCCAGAAGAACGTCAACTGACTGTCCATGAGCCTGCTTTCACAGAGGCTCATGAAGCTGAAGACATTGGTCATCATGACCGTGTTGAAGATGATGTAGCCCTTCCTCAGCTAGAGCACCAACAGGTATCATCGCCTGTGCTAACGCACAACAAACTCATCAGCATTGGTCGTCCAATGACGCCAATTGCACAGGATGCTTCATGGGCCGATCGACCATAAGAGGAAGAAGATCTTGAGGCCCAGCCAACACCAACTCCACATGCGTCGCCCGCGTTGCGTAGGCTTCGCAAAGGTCCAAGGCCTCAAGTCTCTGCATCTGAAGACAAAACTGCTGAAGACAATCCGGCTGCATCAGCCGCAGAAGAAGAAGAAGTCCCCCAAGCTGCTACTCCCCTGCCCCACCAAGAAGCGGTTCTCGAGGAGAACGTGACCATGGCCGACCCTCCAGCTCGTCAAGTGGAGGTTGAAAATCTTGAGGCTGCCACCACCAACAACACTGAAGCCACTGACGCTGTCATGGCTGAAGCTAATGTGGAGCCCTCACCCCCAACAGCACTAGAAGTCAGCGAAGCCACTGATCCTGCTGCCTCTGTTCCTGCGTCTGCTGCCGGTCCCCAATTCGACTATCATGTTGAGCACAGGCCTCAGGTCCAGAAGCCAATCCCACGATTGCCCAGGTTCCCAGGTCCTGCATCAGCACCTGGCTCCTTCAACATCAATGGCTTCAGAGCAGACAACACATTCTTTAATAGCTCCAGGAACCCCTACTCTAGGGAAAGAATATCATCTGGTCGGTTCTGGAGCTATCAGCAGCGAAGCTATTACTCATGCATTCTTTACACCAAGGTCGCATCTTCCCACACAAGCTCCTTGACATTGAAGACATAGCTGATCTGCCCTGTCTGGAAGAAGCTCTGGATTGCTTCAAGGAAGTTGGACTACTGCCGTTCCTTACTGACCAAGAGCATTGGAATGAAGAGCTACTACTCCAATTCTATGCCACACTTCACATCCGCGGATATAACAGAGATCCGAAGACTTGGGTCCTGGAGTGGATGACTGGAAACATTCATCACGAAGCCAAAGCCTTTGACATCATTGAGCTCACTGGCTTGCCCACTCCTAGAGATCTCTACGAGCATGGCTGTCAGCTTCACAGTGAAGCTGTTGAGAGCATCTTTCAGAAGACTGAACCCAATATGAGTCAGATGCTCAGTATGATGAAGCCACTGCCCCAAGATGCTGCTTATCCCACGGAGTTCCTTGTTGAAGACCATGAGTATCTGCCAAGCACCATTTATCATATCATAAGGCGAACTCTCTGGCCAATCAAAGGGCATTCTCCCCATGCCAAGCTGGAAGGTGCAATGAAGACTTTGCTCTTCTATATTCTTCATGGAAAATGCTTCAATACACAGGATTTCTTCATTCGCCAACTTGCTGCATCTGGCTCTAATCTGTTCGGTTTGAAGTTCTACGCCCCTTGGGTGATGCGGCTGATCAAACTTCACTCTACTATCTCATATCAGCCATCTGCCCGCAACCATCGGATCTTCTTGCCTGATGTGGATATGTCTACTGAAGCCATCTATCCTGAGCCTGCCAAGGAACCTCTAAGTCTTCAGAATGCAGAGCATCAGAGTTTCACTCAGAATGTTGAAGGTGTTGAAGTAGTCGCTCGGGTGTATCCTTTGGCTGGCACTACACGTGCACCACACCCTGCTCTCACTGAAGCCACTGACAGCACAACTGCTCCACGACCCAAGAAGCGCACTCGTGTTCTCAATGACCGAGAGCTTCTTGTGGCTCTTCATCAGAAACAGGACAGGCATCATGACGGCTGAAGCATCAGATGCAAAGCCTCTTGGTGGATGTTAATCGCATTCGCAATCTTGCCACCAAGAATGCTTTCGTTGCACATGAAACCTCTCGACGCACATGGAAAGGGCTGACGCTGCTGTGTTCTGAAGATGATCTGCAAGAGGATGGCTTCACTGAGCGCTTCAAGTTTGACTCCACACCTCCTCGAAGGGCTGTGCTGCAACGAACTCCATCACTAGAAGACTCTGAGTTCTCGTCCTCTGCTGCAACCGTGAATGCTAGAGTGATCGAGGATGAAGACGATGCTACTTCATCGCCACCTCCTTCAGCACATGTCGATACTGCTCCAAGTTCGTCTGCACCACCTAACACCATCAATGACCCTACTACTTCACCTACTCCTCATGGGAATGAGTAGAGGCTCTATGTCTTCAAACCTTTTTGGTCCTTACTAACAAAAGGGGGAGAAGCATATGAGTTTGATAGTCTTCAAGCGGGTCCATATGGGCGGGTGTTTTATATTTTGCTTCGTGCTTACAACTCTCGTTTTGAAACATTTGGTTCTTTGAGTTGTAACACTTAAACTTGATGGTCGTCTGCTACTTATTTGCCACCTTGTGTTGCGATGATAAATTCCGCATGTGCGACGATAAATTCCGCACTTAGAATTTTGCAGACGTCCATTTTCCATTATGCATGTCATTATCTTCACATACTTTCACATGCATAGTGGATTGTCATCATAAGTTGAAGTGGATCTCCACAAGCACAACCTGCCATGTGCATTTGCATTCCAAAAGCAAATTACTTATATGCACATCTTCAGGGGAGCCCTTGCAACTTATGAAGACAATTCCTTATCCTTTACAATTTCACACAGTATATTCCCCGTTGAAAACTTCAACTAGTTTGTCATCAATCACCAAAAAGGGGAAGATTGTAAGTGCATCTAGTGCCACCCCTAGTTGGTTTTGGAGTATTGACGACAAACCTAGTTGAGGGACTAATGTGTTTGTGAGAATTGCAGGATAACACAGGTAGAAGTCCCTCATTGATTCGGTTTTCCCACCAGAGATGACCCCTAAAAATGTATGAAGACATTGATGTCAAATGTGGTATATGAAGATATTTACATTGAAGACTATGACAAGAGAAGACACCACATGAAGCATATGGAGCTCGAAGACTTAGATCTTTCGTAGTTCTTTTTCTTCTGTGTTGAGTCATAGGAACCACCGTACTGTTAAGTGGGGTCCAAGAGAACCAGTCAGAATGACTGAAGTGATGCTTAAACAAAAAACTATGTCTTCGAGTGAAGACTATGAGAGCAAATCTTGTCCAGAGTTGGACAAGTCAGCTTTGCTTGTAGCCCAAGTAAAGTTGCCGTGTGAGTTTGAAATCTGACCGTTGGAACACATGTCAGTTCGTTAGTGACCCAGGGTCATTTCGGACAAATCAGGTTGGGTTGCCTAGTGGCTATAAATAGCCCACCCCCTACAACCATAAATGGTTGGCTGCTCAGATTCAGAGTACGGCTTTTGTCGTTTGAGAGCAACCCACCTCGAAGCCTTTGAGAGAGAATTCCTTGCGAGGATAAAGCCCTAACCACCTAGAGCCAAAGAGAATTAGGCATCACTTAAGTCTTCTTGTCTGAGTGATCTGAAGACTTATTACACTTGAGGACCGTGCATCCTTCAGCCGGTTAGGCGTCGCGTTCTGAGCATCCAAGAGACATTGTGGATTGCCGGTGAACAAAGTCTGTGAAGGTTTGGGAGTCTACCTTGAAGACTTACCAAAGTGATTGGGCGAGGTCTGTGTGACCTTAGATCAAGGGGAATACAGTGAGGACTGGGTGTCCTGAGCTGCGTGTTCAGGACTGGGTGTCCGGGACTGTGTGTCCTTTGGTTTAAATACCTAGTCGCCCTAACCAGACGTACAGTTGTCATAGCAACTGGAACTGGTCCAACAAATCTTTGTCTTCAACGAGTCACTGGTTTCATCCTTCCCTTCTCTTTTATTACTGTTACTCTGAGTGAAGTCATTGTATATTTGCTCTATCTTTTGTCTTCACTGAGTGACTGTGTGATCTGTTTGGCTTCTTAATATCTTCCTCCCTGATCCTTACTACCTAGCTTCTATTAGTCATTGTCCTTTCACTTCATTGAATACATGACTATGGTTTATCTAATGTAGTCTAACTTCCGCTGCATGGTAATAGGTTTATTTCTATCGTTTGTCTTTGAAACTTCCATGTTTTGAAGACTTTCATAAAAATCGCCTATTCAACCCCCCTCTAGTCGATATAACACACTTTTAGGGATTACTCGGCAAGTATCCGGCATGCAGGATGGGCTGCCTTGGTATTCGATACAATAATTGACGGATACCACTTCACACGAGTCCTGATGGATGGCGGCAGCAGTTTAAATCTGATATATCAGGGCACAGTCCGCAAAATGGGGATAGACCCAACAAAAATTTGCCGCAGCAATGCTGCCTTTAAAGGAGTAACGCTAGGCCCAGAGGCCCATTTACAGGGGCTCCCTACTACTAGAGGTTATATTCGGATTCCCTGATAACTTCCGCAGCGAAAATTTAACCTTCCACATCGCTCCGTTCCAAAGTGGCTATCAAGCACTGCTCGGACGCGAAGCTTTCACTCGCTTTAACGCAATACCGCATTATGCTTCCCTCATGCTTAAGATGCCCGGTCCACGCGGCATCATCAAAGTAAATGGAAATATTGAGCGCTCCTTGCGCGCCGAAGACAATGCGGCTGCCTTGGCAGACGCACAGTAAACGTCCTCAGCAACTAAAGTATCTGACAGGTCGTTAATACCACGGAGACGGTTGGACGAGTCTGGTACAGCTATATATAATTGATACAGGTTTGATGGCTATGCCCCTATTACAATACAAGGGGCTCAATGCGTGCGCACAAGTGGCAATAAGGCTCACCTTTACTCATTTTGAACTATATATTGTTTATTTAGTATAACTTAACTTTTGCACGACAACTTTTCTATTAAGTTCCTCCCTTTTTAGATGACCATCGTGCTACACCTGCCCAGGATACGGCACAACGGAGACATAGGCGCAGACATGCAGCAGGGACCCGTTCCAAGGATTCTTTGTAGATTAAGACCCTGCGTAAACCTTTTTTACTGTCTCTTGTTGATTTACATCCCTCGGATTCTCAGTACAATCGAGAAGGATGCTGACGTCTTGGCATGTGGCCATGCCAGAATAATGCACATACCTGGACACCAGGGGCTTATTACAAAGGGTACTGCTTAGACCCGGTTTACACCATAAAGACCGAATACCTTAGGGAGTGTTCGGCGTCACGAGTTTGGCCTTATATGCATCAACTCCGAATCATGTCTTTGGTCAAATGTTGGGTTTGCCTGGCTCCTGTGTTTTGCTGCCTTACATTCTGCTCTATCGGCTAAGGCGGCACCAGGAGAACTACTGCGATTGTGCCCTGGTTCATCCGGACGAGCACCTTAGTAGAGAAAGCCGAAAACTGACTACCATGATATAGCATGAGACTGGTCAACCACTCGATGACCTATTGGAATCTTCGGGATTCCTCCGCATTAATGAAGGGTCGTTTCCCGACCAGGCATGTACGCACCCCGAATCCGGATGAGTGCGGAGACACTAGGGGCTGTATAGTAGCCCCACTGTCAAACTCCTCTGGCTAAGTGAAAGTATTAAAGCATTATAGTCTGGTTGCCTAGTTCGCTGCGCTATCACCTCCTTAATAGGAGCAAGATGTTGGATTAAGTATCAATACGCGTCTTCTGCGAACACCCCCGCATTATATGCGTGGGGGCTGAAGCCGACGGCTGCAATCTTTCAGGTTATATACATGTATACATAAACGGCCGCACAGGAGGCATCACAATACTTTTGGCAAAAGTATAAATACAACCTTGATAAATTCAATAAAACGTTGTTTTTACAATGGGAATACATGTCACTCAAACATAACATTCTTCGAGCACTGGGCCTCTATCGAACAAGCGCCCTCAAGAACTTCTTCAAAATAGTGCTCGGCAGCCACTCGGCCTATGGCCGAACCCTGCGCCGCGACAGTGGTGGCATCCATCTCTGCCCAGTATGTTTTGACACGGGCAAGGGCCATCCACAAGCCTTCTATGCACGCCGACCTCTTCATCGCATTAATGCGTGGCACCGCACCAAGGAACTGCTGCACCAAGCTAAAATAGTTGTTCGGCTTTGGCCTTTCTGGCCACAGATGATCCACGACAGACCTCACGGCAACTCTGGACAATCTATTGAGTTCGGCCCATTCGGCAAGCTAATCAGTCAATGGAAGCGGATGCTCTGGAACGTTAAATTGCGACTAGAACAGCTTGTCCACTTCACGATCTGTTTGATCTCGGAAGTATTTGGCCGCATCGATAGCGCTCGCCGCCAAGTCTAGATATGCGTCTGCCGAACTCCACAGCCGATCCAGAGGGGCATACCGTGGATCGCCAAACTTCCTCTGCAGCATAAAGGGCTTCCCAACCACAATGACCCCGGCTTCACGCAATTCCTCCTTCTTTGCTCTCATTGCAGAGCGGGTGTCTTTGGTCGCCATTGTGGCCTTTTCGAGGTCAGTAGCCTTCGCCCGGTTTTCTTCTTCAAGAAACTGGCAGCGGTCGGCAGTGTCTTTTAACTTCACAGCTATTTTGGCCATTTTCTCTTTGCTCTCACTATGCACGGCCTTCTCGGCTCTCACCTCTTCGGCCGCCTTCAAAGCGGCCGCATTACTACCCCTTGCTTGCTCCTTGGCTCGGGAAAGCTCTGCCCGCAGGGCCTCTAGGATGGCAGCTCCATCTGCAGTCACAACATATTAAAGATACTGGGATCATGCTGCTCTTACTATGTGACATTCACTATAAACATCACCTACCCTGTGCCTCGTCAAGCCACTTGTTAACAAGCTCGACGTCGGCATCCGCCGCATCCAGTCGCCGCTTTAGTTCGGCGACCCCATCAGTCCGGCTAGCCACCGGAGCTTCAGACACCTGCACATAAAGGCGGTCTGGTTATTACGTGGGACTATGATTCTCTGTTCGCCGCCGTTCTTGAGAACAACCAGTGTCTCAGGGGCTACTATCTACACAGGGCACACCTAAAAATGTGCGGTACTACCACAAATGTATATCATTTCACGTACCTCAAAGCCCGTCAGTAGACTCATAAAGGCTTCATGAGATAGTGGCTCGCTCTAGCAGATCCCTCAGTGCGTCCGACCGCATACCAGATGGTGCTGGATTCTTTTGGTTGCTCTCTTCAAGAGCCGGATACTGGGGACTTCGGGTGACCATAGGATTATCTTTTGGCCTCATCAGATCCGGAGTGACCCTCCGCGACGACACTTCAAGGTCGCCCGCTTCTTGAGCTGGGGAATCTGGGGGAGGCGTTTCTCTCTCCATCATCTCCCGAAGAAGATCCCCCGAAGACGAGCTCAGCTGAGAAGGGCTGAGATCCGAACTGCAAGATAAATGCTTCGGTCATTTTCCTCAAAGGTAAGGAAGTATATCTTCACTACTAAGTACTTTTTGATTACTTACAACTCGTTAGAGGGCTGATCCTCGCGCGGACTTTGTGCGGCAAGAGCACCCTCCAAAGCAGGACCCTCTAGTGAAGTTTTCTTCTCCCGTTTGGAAACTTTGGTTTCCGGATCTTCAGAGGTAGTCCTCTTCCTCCCCCGGGGCGAGGGAACGTCAGATTCTTCCCCTTGGTTATCCTCCCTCACGGAGGCGCTCATTCCCTCGGTTGGAATAGGTAGCGGTGGAGGCCCGCTTTCGCCCTCTTTATTCCCCCCTTCATCTTCCTTTGAGGGCACCGGGGAGGATGCTGGCTCGAGCATCTTTTCCAGCACCGGATTGTCCAAGCCTTCAGGAAGGGGGGCCGAACACCGGATCATCTTCGCTTTTGCTATCCAGTCCTGGTCAAAGAGCGACTCTTTAGAATGATGTCATGATAAATAAAAAGACGGCGTGTTCAGCCGTGGGATTACTTACTTGGGCCGCGGTGCGGTTGCTGCTTAGGCCCACATCCTCGGTAGTGTCCGGACACTCTGCTTGGGGTCCAAAGAACGATTTTTACAACTCCTCGTGCATCAGGCCAAGGAAGTTCTGGATAGTGCGTGGTCCTTCTGGGTTGAATTCCCACATACGGAGGGGCCGGCGTTTGCAAGGCTAGACTTGACGAACCAGCATGACTTTCACTACCATAACCAATCTAAAATCTCCCTCGAAGAGATCTCGGATGCGGCTCTGCAGTATGGGCACATCCTTGGCTGGACCCCATCTCAGCCCCCTGCTGATCCATGACATCAGTAGTGGTGGAGGGCCCTAGCGAAAGGTGGAGGAAGCTACCCACTTGGCACTTCTGGGAGCGGTGACGTAGAACCACTCCCGTTGCCATAATCCGGACACCTCTGGAAAGGAACCCTTTGGCCATGGAGCTCCAGCGATTTTGCTTATTAATGCACCTCCGCACGCTACATGCTGCCCCTCGACCGTCTTCGGCTTCACATCAAAGGGCTTGAGCCACAGGCCGAAGTGAGGAGTAATGCGGAGGAAGGCGTCACATATGACAATAAATGCCGAGATGTGGAGAAAGGAATCCGGGGCTAGATTGTGGAAATCAAGCCCGTAATAGAACATCAAACCCCTAATGAAGGGATCCAGAGTGAGGCCTAGTCCTCGGAGGAAGTGGGAGATGAACATGACGTCTTCATTGGGTTCAGGAGTAGGGACGACCTGCCCTCGGACAGGCAGCCGATGCGAAACTTCGACGGTCAGGTATCTTGTGTCCCTCAACTTCTTGATATCCTCTTCTGTGACGGAGGAGGGCATCCACCGGCCCTGGAGGCCGGATCCGGACATGATTGAAGGTCCGAAGGACCTGACCTGGGCTTTGGGTGTTAGAACTCAAAGCGGGGGAAGGATTCGATTGAGCACGAGAGGAAAAAACTAAAAGCCCCGTCCCTTTATAAAGTGGGTGAATATCAAGCGTCCTCCTCGTGGCCGTTTGGGACTTGCCTAAAATCTAGGAGTCCTAGGCGCGGTTGGGTTACCCACGCCCGTATTGATGAGAATCCCGTAATAAGGGGGACACGATCTCTGCTTTGACAAGACATGTCAAGAAACTGCCTCGCATTATGTGCGGGGCTAGTTAAAGAAAAACGGTTCGAATAATCACCGAGCCATGGCATGATGTCATGTTGCCAAAACGTGTCAGCAGATTAGATTTGTGGAAATATTATTCTCTCTACGGTGATATGTGGAACTTATTTTGCAGCATCGGACATTATCCTTTTGTTCAAACTCTTCTATGGTGTATCTGGAGGAGGAACCCGCCTTGCAATGCCGAAGACAACACTGCACGCTGGACTCATCGTCATTGAAGCCTGGGGGGCTACTGAGGGAGTCCTAGATTAGGGGGTCTCCGGACAGCCGGACTATATCCTTTGGCCGGACTGTTGGACTATGAAGATACAAGATTGAAGACTTCGTCCCATGTCCGGATAGGACTCTACTTGGCGTGGGAGGCAAGCTAGGCAGTACGGATATGGATATCTCCTCCTTTTTAACCGACCTTGTGTAACCCTAGCCCCTCCGGTGTCTATATAAACCGGAGGGTTTTAGTCCGTAGGACAACATACAATCATACCATAGGCTAGCTTCTAGGGTTTAGCCTCTCCGATCTCGTGGTAGATCAACTCTTGTAATACTCGTATCATCAAGAATAAATCAAGCAGGACGTAGGGTTTTACCTCCATCAAGAGGGCCCGACCCTGGGTAAAACATCGCGTCCCCTGCCTCCTGTTCCCATCCGCCTTAGATGCACAGTTCGGGACCCCCTACCTGAGATCCAATGATGTTGACACCGAAAATAGGTATCTCCGAAAGTGTCTGTTGGGTTGGCACGAATCAAGACTGGGATTTGTCACTCCATATGAGGGAGAGGTATCTCTGGGCCCACTCGGTAATGCATCATCATAATGAGCTCAATGTGACTAAGGACTTTGCCACGGGATCATGTGTTATGGAACGAGTAAAGAGACTTGCCGGTAACGAGATTGAATGAGGTATGGGGATACTGACAATCGAATCTCGGGCAAGTAACATACCGATGGACAAAGGGAATTGTATATGGGATTGATTGAATCCCCGACATCGTGGTTCATCTGATGAGATCATCGTGGAACATGTGGGAGCCAATATGGGTATCCAAATCCCAGTATTGGTTGTTGGCCGGAGAGGTGTCTTGGTCATGTATGCATGGTTCCCGAACCCGTAGGGTCTACACACTTAAGGTTCGGTGATGCTAGAGTTGTAATGTGAATATTATGTGGTTACTGAAGGTTGTTCGGAGTCCCGGATGAGATCCCGGACGTGACGAGGAACTCCGGAATGGTCCGGAGGTGAAGATCGATATATTGGACGAAGGGTATTGGAGTCCGGAATTGTTTTGGGAGTACCGGGTGACGACCAGCGTGACTGAAAGGTGTTTCGGAGGCCCCGGCAAGCGTTGGGGGGCCTTATGGGCCAAGGGGGGGGGACACCAGCCCACTAAGGGGTTGTGCACCCCTCCCAACCCCTATCACGTAACCTGGAGAGGTGGGGCGCCTACCCTATGGCAACCGCCCCTCCCGGCTTGGGGGGCAAGTTTCCTAGGGGTCGGGGCGCCCAAACCCATCTAGGGTTTCCCCTGTGGCCGCTGCCCCTCCCCTAGGGAAACCCAAGGGCTCCTCATCCTACCCCTTCCCCCTATATATAGTGAGGGAGAGAGAGGGCAGCCGCACCCCTTCCCTGGCGCAGCGCCTCCCTCCTCCAACACCTCCTCCTCCTCCTCCGTAGTGCTTAGCGAAGCTCTGCCGGAGAACCATGAGCTCCACCGCCACCACGCCGTCGTGCTGCTGGACTTCTCCCTCAACTTCTACTCTCCCCTTGCTGGATCTAGGAGGAGGATACGTCCCCGGGTTGTACGTGTGTTTAACGCGGAGGCGCCGTCCGTTCGGCGCTTGATCAGATCTTCCGCGATTTGAATCGCCACGAGTACGACTCCATGAACCACGTTCTTGTAATGTTTCCGCTTAGCGATCTTCAAGGGTATGAAGATGCACTCCCTCTCTCTCTCTCTCTCTTGTTGCTAGCATCTCCTAGATTGATCTTGGTGACACGTAGGAAAATTTTGAATTATTACTATATTCCCCAACACCCCCTCCCTTCTTGTTCCCCTGTCCCGACCGCAATAGGGCGCGGGCTCCGCCCAATTGCCTCGCCGACGTCGAGCCAGGGGATAAGGATCCCCTCCCTACCATCTCGGCCCCCTCGCCCCACTTACTACCCTACCGCTCCCCATTCCACTCTCCCTCCATGCGCTCTCCCCCTTCCCCAAATCGATTTCTCCCACCTCGCCCGAATGCCCCGCCGCCATGGTCGTCTTCTTCCTCTCGTGCTCACCATCGCCCCAGCCGCCTGAGAGCTCGCCACAAGCCCGCTATCGACCGCCTCTCTACCCCGACCACGCGTGCGAGCCGGGGAGGTCCCCCAGCGCCGCCGCGTCACCTTCTTCTTCCTCGTCGGCTCGGCACCTCCTCCGTCGACCTCGAGCGCTCTGCAGCTACTAACCCTCTCGTCGGGCCTCCTTGTGCCCTGCCGATGAGCCTCGTGCCCCCTCTCTCCCCGTGCTTCGTCCCCCCTCCTAGCTAACCTCCCTGTTGCATCACGAGCTCACCACCACTGCCCGTCGACGCACTGCTCTACTCCGGCCAAACCCAGTAGCTCCTTCTGGCGCCTTTCGACATGGCTCAACGCTCGCGTTCGAATGCCTCAGGCCGCGCCCCAAACCATGCCCCCTAGTGCCGACCCCGTACCTCACATGCTCCAGCCACCGCCTTTGCCCGATGCCGGCACCGTTGCTATCTGTCTCAGCCGCTGCTGTTGCCACCGTTGCACGCGCATGGTTCCTTCGATTCGTACGGGCCGCTCCGCAGCCCAAATGGTCGCCAGAGACCGAATTTCGGCCATCACTGCCGTGACCCGCCCAGCCGGAGCTCCACCGCGCGGTGCGCCACCGTTTGGAACCCGGCCTGAATCACCGACTCGTGGGCCCGGGTCAATAACCTCCACTAACCCAGCCCCTAACCCCCACTAACACCTGGGCCCAACAACTGTAGCGTCTAGTTTAGATTAAGATTAATCAATTAATGAACTAAGTCACTGACATCCCGGGCCCGCATCGTAATTAAACTTAATTAGGTTAATTTAAATACTATTAGAAAATCAGTGTATGACGTTGTCAGGACCCCGATTCTAAGTCACACCGATCTAGCCTGTAACACCTCATATCACTTTGCGGCATCACGCACGGTATCCCCACGGGTGTCGCCTTACCATGGCCCGGGCCCGTTTGCGCCTTTTGGCTCACGTATATGATAGTGTCGCTAGCATTCATATGACAGAGAACCCAGGCCGACATGACTAGTCGTGAACCCAAAGTGGCACTAACCTACGGGGACAGGCATACATGAGTCAACATCGAGCATGTCGGTCAGCAGCGCGCAAATCCGGGCTGTAGCACTGGGCTAACAGGACTCCGGTGAACCGGGCTGTAGCAGGCTAGGCAGGACTCCGGATGTCACCGCATGACATTTCCCCAAAGGGACAGACACAGGAATGAAGTGAATCACATGCCGGCCAGTCAAGTGTTCCGGAGCAGTAGTGCTGGGCTAGCAGGACTCCGGTGAACCGGGCTGTAGCGGACTACTTCGGCTCATGGAAGCACAAGACTACATTTCCCCATAAGAGAGGCTACCAAGGATAAACAACTAGGTTATCGGATCCCACACATACCAAGCATTTCAATCATACACACAATATGCTCAATATGTGCAATACAACATGGCATCACAACAAGACTCTACGACTCAGAGTATTTATTCATTAGGCTCCGAGGAGCGAGATATTACAAACATGGGTCTCATGACCCAACATTCAGAGCATACAAGTCAAAGCACATGCGGAAGCTTAACTTGTCTGAGTACAGACAACTAAAAATGAAGAAGGCTAAGGAGCCTAACTATCTACCAGACCCTCCCAAGGGTACAAGATCGTAGCTGAGGTAACAAGCTAAACGTCGAAGCCCACGTGGAACTACTAGCGTGATTGAAGTCTCTCTACAAAACATAAAATAAGAAAACGTGAGTACAAATGTACCCAGCAAGACTTATATCAGAACTAACTACATATGCATCGGTATCAACAAAGAGGGTGGTGGAGTATAACTGCAGCAAGCCAGCTTTGACTCAGTGGTTAACCTGAACTACGACTGTAAGTAACTCTTTTGAGGTGGCGCACATGAGTCCACAAATTCACCATACCAATACACCACTGTGGATCCGCTCCCGTTTCCCTGCGAGAACGCCATCCATAGCACTCACGCTTATCTTGCGAGTTTTAGAGTATCTACTTTCACTTGTCTATGAACTATGCAAGGGGTCCAAGTTTCCATATCCGAGGAATCCGGCTATTCGAATAGATAATGATAACCCTACAGGGGTGTACTTCTTCACACACGCTCTCGCCACTTATCGCCCTGTACACGTCATGTACCTCGGCAACCTTCAAGCGGAAGCCGGGTGAGGGAGTTGGCCACGACCTGACTAACCAACAAGTCTCTAGTCCAGGTTTATCGCCTATTCGGGTTCCATACACAAGGAGATCCGGCCGGGGTGTCGCTCACGGCCCCAAACGATGTGTGCAGGGTTCCCATGCCCACCATCCGGGTGCCACTTGGTACACCGTGCCACTGTGCCTAGTCTGTCCCAAGCCCACCCGTACCGGGTGCCACTTGGTAGACTACTAACACTACCTACAAACACCAGAAACTAGTTGCAACTCCTGGACAGAGATCAAGTTGATTAATAAGCCGAGAGGGGCCGAGTTACCGGAACCCAATGTGTGGTTGTAACTGTTCATGGATCACAAACACAGAACTCAGTTCCTGAGGACGGCTGCAATGAGACAACCCACCATGTACTCCTACATGGCCTCTGACCGCTACCTTTACCAAATCGTGTTCGCACACTTAGCTCTCAACGGTAGGACATGTTCACCACGTGCCAATTCATTCCCGATGAATCAGACCGCACTCAACTCTAAGCAATAGTAGGCATGACAATAAGCATGAATGAGTAGGCACATCAGGGCTCAAACAATTCCTACTCATGCTAGTGGGTTTCATCTATTTACTGTGGCAATGACAGGTCATGCAGAGGAAAGGGGTTCAGCTACCGCAGCATTTAACAGTTGAAACGGTGTTGTCCTAATGCAGTAAAAGAGAGCAGGAGCGAGAGAGTGGGATTGTATCGGAATGAACAAAGGGGTTTTGCTTGCCTAGCACTTCTGAAGATAGTATAGTTCTTCATCGGTGTCATCGATCACATCGTCGGAACGTCGTCTACTAAAGGGGGACAAACACCGGCAATAGAGAAGAACACAATCAATGCATATGCGACAATATGATGCATGATCATGACATGGCAATATGCTGTGATTTGAGCTAATGCATCTAGTTATGATTTAAATGAAGTTGGTTTGAATACAAGATTCAAATTCCAACTCCATATATGATTATTTAAATGCCCTTTATTTGTTTTTTCCAAAACAGAGGACAAACATTGTTCAAACATGCATGAAGATGGTATAGATGGATTCCTTGAATTTTTCTGATAATTTTTCATATATAATTTATCTTATTTGGAGTTACGGTTGAATTTCTATGATTTTTAGAAGTTTTAACTATTTTCTGGAATTTGTAAATCATTTCTGAATAAGAAAAACCAGAAAAGCATTTATTACGTCAGCATGACGAGGTGTGATGTCAGCAAGTCAACAAGGCGCGGTCCAGGTCAAACCTGACCTGTGGGACCCACCGTTCAGTGACCCTGAGACACTTAGTGCCACAGACAGGTGGGTCCGGTCAACTGCCACATCAGCGAGGTCAACTCTGGCTTGTGGGGCCACTGTGTTTAGATTAAACTTAACTATTTTTGTTAGCTGGCTAGTTAGGCAGTGGGGCCCATCTGTCATTGACTCAGGTGGTAGTTAGTGGGGTAATTAGCCCCTAACAGCCGGGTTAGGTCAGCGGTTAGTCGCCAACGACATCCAGAGACGGCAGCGTTGCTCGGGCTTTGCCCTCCGGCGACCAAATGGGCGACGGAGGGGCTCTACATGCAGCTGCGACTCGTCCGCGTCCAACGGTGCGGTTAGCTCGAGCCGGGGTGAACCAGAACGACGACGGGGAGCACATCCGCGGCGGCGCCCACACGGGGTTGGTTGGGGCGACGTTGTGGTGTGCGGGAAGAAGAGTTGGTGGAAGCTACGGGCTCCTGCAGAGGCGGGGATAACGATGATGCGTGCGGGGGCGGCTGGTTCGGGCTCTGGCCACGGCGGCGCCATGGCCGGCGGCACGGAGCTCTCGGCTCCGGTGGCTAGGCAGGCTAGAAGATGGGATTGACCGCGGGGAGAGGGGGAAAATGCTCGGGGGCTCACAGCGGTGCCGTAGGGATGACCAGCATGCTCGGGGAAGCCCTATGGACGAAGAATCGGCGGCGACGATCTCCGGTGCCCGACGGTGAACACGACGAGGCTGGTGACGTTTTTGGGGCTTCCGACGTCGAGAGGCTCGGTGAGCAGGAGGAGAGGAACGAGGTGGAGCTCGTGGACAGCTCGGAGAGGCAAGGGGACGGCTGTGGCTACGCGTACGCGAGACGACGGCCGACGACTGCTCTCGGATGGAGCTCGGGGGGGGGGAGCTAGGGGTGAGGGAGAGACCAGAGAGATGGGGGAGTGAGGGAGGAGGTCCGCGGGGCTTCTCCAGGCGCGTCGGATGGGCTCGGGGGCGCCTCTGTGGAAAGCAGGAGGTGGAGCTCCTGTGTGCGCTGCTGCTGGCACGCAGCTGCTTCGGGGCAAGGGGAGGAAGACGACGGGGAGGTGGAGGTGGGCTGGGCCGGTACAGTAGCGGGCCGCGTAGGTGGGCTGGCCTCTCTGGTGGGCTTCACAGGTGAGGCCAGGTAAAAACTGCTCTATTTTATTATGTGTGTTGTTTCCTTTTATTTAATCATTTTGCCACTGATTCAAATTCACAACTAAATCAAAGCAGGGCAAAACCTTCTGAATATTTGTATGTTGCCATTATGGACTATTCCAAAGGCACATAAATAATTTCAAGGCCTTTTAAAATATATTCTATATAGATTGAATATAATCCAAAAGCCAAATACTTATTGATTTAAATTCAGAGTCCCAAAAATAATTCCTTAAAAATGTTCCAGAATTTTGGTTTGATATATAACTCTTTCCCAAATTCCCAAAACTATTTTTAGGGCATTTTGGATTCACAGAATGCTACTTAAAGGGTGCTTGCCCTTCTTTTAATCAGATTTCTGAGGTTTCAACAATCCTCAATTCAAGTTTCAGAAATTTAAACATTATGCAAGCAAGATGCAAACGCTAGGCAACACAAGAAGCTAGGGATGTGACAGCTCACCCCTACTAAACAAGAATCTCGTCCCGAGATTCAAGTCGTGAGGTAAGAAGACAGAGGGACACAAGCTATCACAATCTTCATGATCTAGATGTCTTTCTCGAGGATGTTGATTCATTGCATCACCTTGATCTCGACGTCTGGCTTTGAGAACTACATCCAACATGACAACGAGTGGAAAGGGAGAATTTAAGAAGAATGGACCTTCCTGAGGTTCGAGCAACTTAGGATCATCTTAATGATCACAGGATCAACTCATGGAATGAGACATAGTAACATCTCTCGAGCTGAGACACGAGGCATACACCTAGAGGGATAGAGTGAAACGGATGGCGAAGGTTCACTAGGTAGGCAACAATTCCATAGTCGAATAAGATGGAGCATGAATTTCAAAGTAGCAAGGAGATATTTGCCATGATTTCGTAACGTGATACCTCGGCGAAGGTGACTCGTAGAATTATTCCCTTAAGTGGCAAAAAGAATTACTTTTGATTCAGAGATCATTGAAACTCTTCTCACTAGCCTGACGCAATCACAAACGATCGCGTGAAGGAGCTTGAAGAAATGGCATACTCATACTAGAATGGATGATGTGGACTACCTTGTTGAAGAAAACGCGATGGATGATTTTCTTATCATCGGAAATGGATGGGACCCATGGTAAGTCCACTTTTGAAGATGATCCTGAACAACAACTACTGAGGTGCAAGCTGGGAACAAAATGCAAATGTTGGGAATGATTCTGGTAACTGGGGAAGAACTCAACAGTCGAGAGTGAGTCCACTATTTGAAAAGGTTATGACATAACCGAGGAAACTGGAAGCAAATCCCAGTTAACGCCAACGGTAAAACCTAGTGCTTGCGCATGCTCTCAAGAACTTGAGCATCTCCATATTCATCAAGGTTTTACCAGTATCCGTGTCAAGGATCCTGGCAACACAACATACCACCATGATGAATGGTGATGGATGATGCAGATGCAAAGGAAGATAACACTTTCTCAGATTTCACCTTAGCGAGGCCAAGGGAACAAAATCTGGATGATCGACCGAGAGACATATAGCACTCCGCTTCTAATGTTCTCCTTGATGTGCTAGTGTATCCCATTCATAGATATGGTTTGATATATAGAACATCAAGTAAAAGGTTGGACTTTGGGAGCACAAGAATCCGTAAGGATTAACTATGGAGGTAAATCCTACGAAATCCTCATGGGGAGGTGACCAACTTTCTTCAATCGAGATACTACAATAATAGGTCTTCCGGCTGGATGTGTTGGCCACGGCATCCACTTTACCGGTTATCAAGAGACCAATATTATAGTTCTTGGAAAATGCTCCAAACATCATATCTGCATGAGATTCAGATCTGGTTGGTGTCAGGATATTCCATACTCATCGAGTCTAGAAAGGAAAATGAAAGTTTGCAACACAAATCGACGAGACAACGTTGCGAGATTCTCGGGGAATGAACTGCGATAGCAAGCTCCAAAACATGAGCTGGTTCTGCTACAACATGTGAACACGTTGTCCCAGACAAGTATGACCACATAGTAGTCTTATAATAAAACACTACCGAGTTCTGGTGGGGAACCATCATTGAAGATATCGAAATCTTGTGCATGACCTAGGATAGCACAACAACTCCTTTTCCTCGAACAAACCAGTCGGTGGCTTGGTGTGTGCTAGGAACACCTATGGAATGGAGGCGGCCAACCTATCAAACCATAGAGAACTTTGCACATGCATGACTAACTTGGGATGGTTCCAAAGGAAGCAAAACAATCTTTCTCAAATCCACGGCGGCAACTTGCATCATATACACATGAATTAGAGGAAGTCACATCTTTCAACCGGACATATGCTTCATGAACGGGACATGAGGGCATTGCATATAAAGTTTCCAACACTAGTATAATGTTCGACATGAATCATGGGGGAGACAAAATGCTGCTGATGGGCTCAACAGCAACTCATCAGAGTTTCCATATCACTGAACTTCCACCATCATGTGAACACGGTGATAGCATTGGTCAGACCCAAAGATATAATGGTGTATGCTCGAGGGATCAAGCACGAGTAAGACAACATTATGAGCATCATTGGTTCTGATTTGATTTGAGGATAGCCCACACTCAAATCAAAGTTTGGACAAGACAATAGATCCAATAATTGATCACGAGGATCAATCAATGAAGATATCATCTTTCTTCAACTAACACACAAACACAAGGATATCCCTTTGGAACGAACTAAGTTAGGCAAGCTTTTATCTTCTAACTCCCCAAGTTGTTGTTTAGCTTAACCAACTAGCTCAGGGTAACCAACACAGAATCTTGGAGAAGGGGTGTTTTATAAGAAAACCAACTTGATCACGAGCTCAACATAATGATCAGGGGACAACCTGGTGATACTTCCGAGAAGATATTCGGAAAATCATGAACCACCAATATGTTATTAAGCTCAAGAACAATCTTGCTCTTCAGGCAAGACGATGCGATCAAAAGAGCAAGGGTTTGACAAAATCCTAACTCATCGATCGAAGAGTGCACCACAAATAAGGACTAGGTAGCACGATCATTCTTAGGATGATGATTCAATAACCAACACACTAAGAATGGAATTATCGTCCATTAACTACCAATCAACAGGGTTGCTAGGAGTATTGATTTCACACATCACAGTTCACTTGTCGGTATTCCGGTTACAACAACACGGGACCGAGGAATGAATAATGATGGCGAGAAGTATCACTCCGTCAAGAATTCATAAGAGGTGGTGCAATTCTCATGACATTCTTGACATAAGGATGGTAACACTTCAAGGTAGAACAGAGCAATAGCTGGGTTGGCATTTTGATCTGTTGAATACAATTGCTTTGACCCAATCCTAGAAATGGATGAGGTACTGGAGTTTGTTTCTCCTGGACTCCTAGTCATTCCGAAATAGAATGGCTTGACAGACCACAAGAATATGAGGTATTGATGAGCATGAATGCATGGCATGCTCTTGACTATAAAATGATAAACGGAGATCAGGATACAACTAAAGAGAGGGACAACTCAAAGGAACATCTGATTTTCCGAGTTGTGGATGCATAGATTAGTATGCCAAGCAAAGCTTAAGGTTTCTTCCGGATAACCCACGCAGAAAGGTAGAACTGGCAGATTCACAATATAGAATGGAGTACTCCTCAAGAGCACCCTGGTTGTGATCTTTTGGTTCAAAGAACTTCCGCCTTAACGGTTCATAGTATTTGGAAGAAGGATATACCATGGACCTCGAGGACTATCGCAAAGGTTACTAATATCCTAAAGGAACTATCAAACACTATCAACATGATGTACGTAAGGTGAATCTCGGGTTCAAGAAACCACGAATAGAATGCCTACTAACTAAATGGCATCACGGGATGCTTTCCAGAATGGTGGCCAGAATCGTCATGCTGGGACACAAAACATGGCTAGATTACATGGTGATCCTCTAAGACACCTAGGGTCATAATACTAGCTCCAACATATATGTCGAGGCAACAGAGTACCTCAACTCACCGATTAGCGTGGTTAAACTAGCGCAAAAGGACATCAGGAACTAGCAGGAAGGATTTGCAAATGCATCAGATTATTTAGAAACCTGGGATGACTCGGACAGCATAACGGCTGTAAATGCTCAAAAAGTTTTGAGACATCCTGCAAATTGGTGGCATAACCACTCAGAAGCACAACATCAAGGTTCTGAGGCCAATTATGAACACACGGAAGTAGTAGGAACTGAACTAAGGCTTAAACTCAACATTCCTAGGCAACTACGGTTTAGTAACACGTCATCCTGAGAGATAGAAAAGAAGCCTAGTTCTTAACCCCGTATAAAAGATACGATGACTTAGATCAGAAGGTCATGAGGATAAGGAGTAAAAAGAGCCTTACGTTCCCTTCCACCATCAATTCCCTTATATAACTAAAGCATTTCTAGACTCAACTTCGACCAGCTTGGCTTGATAATCCGACAGGCAGTCAGGCTCTGATACCAAAGCTGTCAGGACCCGAATCTAAGTCACACCGATCTAGCATGTAACACCTCATATCACTTTGCGGCCTCATGCACGATATCCCCACGGGTGTCGCCTTACCATGGCCCGGGACCGTTTGCGCCTTTTGGCTCACATATATGATAGTGTCGCTAGCATTCATATGATAGAGAACCCGGGCCGACATGATTAGTCGTGAACCCAAAGTGGCACTAACCTACGGGGACAGGCATACATAAGTCAACATCGAGCATGTCGGTCAGCAGCGTGAAAATCCGGGCTGTAGCACTGGGCTAACAGGACTCCGGTGAACCGGGCTGTAGCAGGCTAGGCAGGACTCCGGATGTCACCGCGTGACATTTCCCCGAAGGGACAGACACAGGAACAAAGTGAATCACATGCCGGCCACTCAAGTGTTCCAGAGCAGTAGTGCTGGGCTAGCAGGACTCCGGTGAACCGGGCTGTAGCGGACTACTATGGCTCATGGAAGCACAAGACTACATTTCCCCATAAGAGAGGCTACCAAGGATAAACAACTAGGTTGTCGAATCCCACACATACCAAGCATTTCAATCATACACACAATATGCTCAATATGTGCAATACAACATGGCATCACAACAAGACTCTAGGACTCAGAGTATTTATTCATTAGGCTCCGAGGAGCGAGATATTACAAACATGGGTCTCATGACCCAACATTCAGAGCATACAAGTCAAAGCACATGCGGAAGCTTAACTTGTCTGAGTACAGACAACTAAAAATGAAGAAGGCTGAGGAGACTAACTATCTACCAGACCCCCCAAGGGTACAAGATCGTAGCTGAGGTAACAAGCTAAACATCGAAGCCCACGTGGAACTACTAGTGATATTGAAGTCTCTCTACAAAACATAAAATAAGCAAACGTGAGTACAAATGTTCCCAGCAAGACTTACATCAGAACTAACTACATATGCATCGGTATCAACAAAGAGGGTGGTGGAGTTTAACTATAGCAAGCCAGCTTGAGTCAGTGGCTAACCTGAACTACGACTGTAAGTAACTCTTTTGTGGTGGCGCACATGAGTCCACAAATTCACCATACCAATACACCACTATGGATCCGCTCCCGTCTCCCTGCGAGAACGCCATCCATAGCACTCACGCTTATCTTGCGAGTTTTAGAGTATCCACTTTCACTTGTCTATGAACTATGCAAGGGGTCCAAGTTTCCATATCCGAGGAATCCGGCTATTCGAATAGATAATGATAACCCTGCAGGGGTGTACTTCTTCACACACGCTCTCGCCACTTATCTCCCTGTACACGTCATGTACCTCGGCAACCTTCAAGCGGAAGCCGGGCGAGGGAGTCGGCCACGACCTGACTAACCAACAAGTCTCTAGTCCAGGTTTATCGCCTATTCGGGTTCCATCCGCAAGGAGATCCGGCCGGGGTGTCGCTCACGGCCCCAAACGATGTGTGCAGGGTTCCCAAGCCCACCATCCGGGTGCCACTTGGTACACTGTGCCACTGTGCCTAGTCTGTCCCAAGCCCACCCATATTGGGTGCCACTTGGTAGACTACTAACACTACTTACAAACACCAGAAACTAGTTGCAACTCCTGGACAGAGATCGAGTTGATTAATAAGCCGAGAGGGGCCGAGTTACCAGAACCCAATGTGTGGTAGTAACTGTTCATGGATCACAAACACAGAACTCAGTTCCTGAGGACGGCTGCAATGAGACAACCCACCATGTACTCCTACATGGCCTCTCACCGCTACCTTCACCAAATCGTGTTCACACACTTAGCTCTCAACGGTAGGACATGTTCACCACGTTCCAATTCATTCCCGATGAATCATACCGGACTCAACTCTAAGCAGTAACGGGGATGACAACAAGCATGAATGAGTAGGCACATCAAGGCTCAAACAATTCCTACTGATGCTAGTGGGTTTCATCTGTTTACTGTGGCAACGACAGGTCATGCAAAGGAAAGGGGTTCAGCTACCGCAACATGTAACAGTTGAAACGGTGTTGTCCTAATGCAGTAAAAGAGAGCAAGAGCGAGAGAGTGGGATTGTATCGGAATGAACAAAGGGGTTTTGCTTGCCTGGCACTTCTGAAGATAGTATAGTTCTTCATCGATGTCATCGATCACATCGTCGGAACGTCGTCTACTAAAGGGGGACAAACACCGGCAATAGAGAAGAACACAATCAATGCATATGCGACAATATGATGCATGATCATGACATGGCAATATGCTGTGATTTGAGCTAATGCATCTAGTTATGATTTAAATGAAGTTGGTTTGAATACAAGATTCAAATTCCAACTACATATATGATTATTTAAATGCCCTTTATTTGTTTTGTCCAAAACAGAGGACAAACATTGTTCAAACATGCATGAAAATGGTACAGATGGATTCCTTGAATTTTTCTGATAATTCTTCATATATAATTTATCTTATTTGGAGTTAGAGTTGAATTTCTATGATTTTTAGAAGTTTTAACTATTTTCTGGAATTTCTAAATCATTTCTGAATAAGAAAACCAGAAAAGCATTTACTACGTCAGCATGACGTCGGTGTGACGTCAGCAAGTCAACAGGGCGCGGTCCAGGTGAAACCTGACCAGTGGGACCCACCGGCCAGTGACCCTGAGACATTTAGTGCCACAGACAGGTGGGTCCGGTCAACTGCCACATCAGCGAGGTTCACTCTCGCTTGTGGGGCAACTGTGTTTAGATTAAACTTAACTATTTTTGTTAGTTGGTTAGTTAGGCAGTGGGGCCCGTCTGTCATTGACTCAGGTGGTAGTTAGTGGGGTAATTAGCCCCTAATAGTCGGGTTAGGTCGGCGGTTAGTCGCTGGCGACGTCCAGAGGCGGCGGCGTTGCTCGGGCTTTGCCCTCCGGCGACCAAATGGGCGGCGAAGGGGCTCTACGTGCACCTGCGACTCGTCCGCATCCAATGGTACGGTTAGCTCGAGCCGGGGTGAACCAGAACGATGGCGGGGAGCACATCCGCGGCGGTGCCCGCATGGGGTTGGACGGGGCGGCGTTGTGGTGTGCGGGAAGAAGAGTTGGTGGAAGCTACGGGCTCCTGCAGAGGCGGGGATAACGATGACGCGTGCGGGGGCGGCTGGTTCGGGCTCTGGCCACGGCGGCGCCATGGCTGGCGGCACGGAGCTCTCGGCTCCGGTGCCTAGGCGGGCTAGAGGATGGGATTGACCGCGGGGAGAGTGGGAAAATGCTCGGGGGCTCACAGCGGTGCCGTAGGGATGGCCAGCGTGCTCGGGGAAGCCCTGTAGACGATGAATTGGCGGCGATGATCTCCGGTGCCCGACGGTGAACACGACGAGGCCGGCGATGTTTTTGGGGCTTCCGGCGTCGGGAGGCTCGGTGAGGAGGAGGAGAAGAACGAGGCGGAGCTCGTGGACAGCTCGGCGAGGCGAGGGGACGGCTGTGGCTGCGCGTACGCGAGACGGCGGCCGGCGGTTGCTCTCGGATGGAGCTCGCGGGGAGCTAGGGGTGAGGGAGAGACCAGAGAGATGGGGGAGTGAGGGAGGAGGTCCGCGGGGCTTCTCCAGGCACGTCGGATGGGCTCGGGGGCGCCTCCGTGGCAAGCAGGAGGTGGAGCTCCTGTGTGCGCTGCTGCTGGCACGCAGCTGCTTCGGGGCAAGGGGAGGAAGACGACAGGGAGGTGGAGGTGGCCTGGGCCAGTACAGTAGCGGGCCGCGTAGGTGGGCTGGCCTCTCTGGTGGGCTTCATAGGTGAGGCCAGGTAAAAACTGCTCTGTTTTATTATGTGTGTTGTTCCCTTTTATTTAATCATTTTGCCACTGATTCAAATTCACAAGGAAATCAAAGCAGGGCAAAACCTTCTGAATATTTGTATGTTGCCATTATGGACTATTCCAAAGGCACATAAATAATTTCAGGGCCTTTTAAAATATATTCTATATCAATTGAATATAATCCAAAAGTCAAATACTTATTGATTTAAATTCAGAGTCCCAAAAATAATTCCTTAAAAATGTTCCAGAATTTTGGTTTGATATATAACTCTTGCCAAAATTCATAAAACTATTTTAGGGCATTTTGGATTCACAGAATGCTATTTAAAGGGTGCTTGCCCTTCTTTTAATCAGATTTCTAAGGTTTCAACAATCCTCAATTCAAGTTTCAGAAATTTAAACATGGTGCAAGCAAGATGCAAATGCTAGGCAACACTAGAAGCTAGGGATGTGACAGGCGTGTGGGTCCTAGCAGGACCATTGACTTGTCAATTGGTCCATGATGACTACTGACTAGGCAGTCATCCGGAACCCACCAGTCAGCCTCATAGATGAACTTCAGGGTACACTCTCTGTGTACCCATAGCATTTTACACTTTTTATTTTGGATTTAAGTTAATTTTGGGAATTTAGATAATGAATGAAAACTTCGAAAATTAATATAAATTAATCCGCAACTCGGATGAAAATACTTCGTACATGAAAGTGTGTCCGGCCAGAGGGATCGAGCGTGTTGGGTTATGTGGTGCACCCTTGCAGGGAAGTTTATCTTTTCGAATAGCCGCGTCCCTCAGTAAAAGGATGACCCGAAGTTGTACCTTGACCTTATGACAACTAGAATCGGATACTTAATAAAACACACCCTTTCAAGTGCCAGATACAACCCGGTGATCACTCTCTCACTGGGTGACAAGGAGAGAATCCCCGGGTAGGATTATGCTATGCGATGTTACTTGGTGAACTTACCATCTACTCTCTTCTACATGCTGCAAGATGGAGGTTGCCAGAAGCGTAGTCTTTGACAGGACTAGCTATCCCCCTCTTATTATGGCATTCTGCAGTTCAGTCCATAGATACTACCCATTTCATTGATAACAATGCATATGTAGTGTAGATCCTTGCTTGCGAGTACTTTGGATGAGTACTCATGGTTGCTTTGCTCCCCCTTTTCCCCCTTTCTATACATGGTTGTCGCAACTAGATGCTGGAGTCCAGGAGCCAGAGGGCCCCGAGGATGATTCTACGTGGAGTTCGACTTCGAGGAGGAGTTAGGAGGTTCCAGGCAGGAGGCCTTGCATTTTCGATCGTTGCTACTTTTGTTCTAGCCTACTTAAGGCAATCTTGTTTAACTTATGTTTGTACTCAGATATTATTGCTTTCGCTGACTCTTGTGTATTCAAGTTTATGTATTTGAGCCCTTGAGGCCCGTGGCTTGTATTATAAAGCATGTATTATTTTAATTTATGTCTAGAGTTGTGTTGTGATATCTTCCCGTGAGTCCTTGATCTCGATCGTACACAATTGCGTGTATGATTTGTGTACGGTCAAATCAGGGGCATCACAAGTTGGTATCAAAGCCGACTGCCTGTAGGAATCCCCCTTCCAAACTACTTGGCCGAAGTCGAGTCTATAACCGAAAAACTTTTTACTAACAGGGCTGTGTGTCTTACGGGCCCACGTCGCCATTGGGTGGTATTAGGATCTTTTATTCATCGTCTATACTCTGGGACTCTGGTCTCTCTTCTATTCGGGTCAAATGATTTTACTAACTCTGACTCTAGGTTCTCGTAACTACTTCCTCCCAGAGAGCCCCTCCCTCCAAATGATTACGAAGTGCACTAAAAGATTCCAAAGTTACTCTCTGATGTTCCCTCAATACTTTGTGCCATCCCTTTTGCAATTCCTTTCCATCGATAAACCCCAATGGATAATGAAGTACACTTGCCATTCATACAACCATTTCCGTTGATCTTGTTATTACAAGATACCCCAAAATTCTCTCTATTGTTCAGAAAATACTTTGTGCATGCTGCCTTGCAGTTCTTTGCCACATGAATACCCCTACGAATAATTTCTCGCACTTACCGAGTATCCAATCATCCCCAGTGATTCATGTATGTCATTGATAACCCACAAGTATAGGGGATCGCAACAGTTTTCGAGGATAGAGTATTCAACCCAAATTTATTTATTCGACACAAGGGGAGGCAAAGAGTATTCAATTATTAACAACTGAGTTGTCAATTCAACCGCATCTAAAAGACTTAATATCTGCAGCAAAGTATTTAGTAGCAAAGTAATATGGAAGTAGCGGTAACGGTGGCAAAATTAACAATAGTAGTTTTTTTGTAGTGATTGTAACAGTGGCAACGGAAAAGTAACTAAGCAAAGATCAATATGTGAAAAGCTCGTAGGCAATGGATCAATGATGGATAATTATGTCGGATGCGATTCCACATGCAACAGTTATAACATAGGGTGACACATAACTAGCTCCAGTTGTCGGATCATGGGTTCCGGCAGACCCTTATGGTTCGAACACTGGGGTGCGCGCGGAGATCACACCTTCTACCTCCCCGTCTCACAAAGATCTAAACTACTGAAAGAACTACACAAGAGACACAAGGTTTATACTGGTTCGGGCCACCGTTGTGGTGTAATACCCTACTCAAGTGTGTGGTTGGTGGATTGCCTTCTGGGGCTGGTGATGATGAACAACACAAGGAAGAACAGCCTCGCGAGGGTCTGTTCTTGGCTGGGGCGATGAACCTGCTAGGATGAGTTTAGTCACCCTTCTCTCTCTCACTCACTCTCTCTGCTTGTGAACCGAATGAACCAACCCCCTTTCTTCTAATTGCCCTACCCTGGGGGTGCCTAGTCCTATTTATAGGCAAATGCTCTGGGCCTCTTCCCAAATATTTCTTCCCAAACTTTTGCTTCCCCAACTCCTCCTGTTGCCTTGGAGCGCACCGATGTTTCTCTGCCTTCTTCCTCCATCCTGGAGCATGCTGTTGCTGAACTGGACCGGCTGCGGCAGGATCTTCTCGGCGCCGACCCTCTCCTGGTGGCCGGGCGCCTGGAACTGGCTTTGGGGTGGATTCGCTCTGATGCTTCGATTCGGGCGGCGTTGGTTCAGGCCTCAACGGCCTGTGACGGAGAGAGGGACGCCACCCTCGAGGCGAAGGCTGCCCGAGACGCGGTGTCGGAGTAAATAGCCATGGGTAGCCTAGCCGGCTTCCCCTGGCCCATCAGAAAAAATTACGAGCCCGTCCGGCTATCAAGAAGACTCAAGACCTGGGGCCGCCTCCCCCCTTTGCCAGCTATCTTCCCTGCCGGCTTCGGGGGCGGCCCGCCCTTTACCCTCACGAAGAAAGCTGTGGAGGGCCGACTACGAGAAGTCGGCTACAGCAGGGCCGACTACGAGAAACCGGCTACAGTAAGGCCGACTACAAGAGGTCGGCTCCCATAAAGTAGTCAAAGCCGTACCCGCAGCGTACGCGTCCACCCCGAGATAATGAAGCAGGGCGTGGCTACAGTGGAGCCTGCCACCCCCAAAACCCGGAGCACGCCTGGTACAGTGCGCCGTACGGGTGGCCGCGACCCGTCCGGCGCGGCACTGTTGCCACGGCGGCCCCGACGCCGTCCACGACGGGCCACCAGCATGGCCCCCGAGGCGGTGGGCCCCTTCGGGCAGAGAGGTACCGAAGGCGGCCGCACCTCCTCCCAAGTCGGCCTGATGGAGAGCCGGCCCCCATAGCCGGCTCGCCATCATCCTCGAAGGAGACGCCCATTAAGGAGACACGATACGGCGGGGCTACAGTAATCGCCCGCCAGGGCGGCGGTACTGTAGCCACGCTTACCCCGACCAAGCCTGTGTCAACAGCACGGAGCAACAGTAACCAACCACCGACCAGGCCCTGGCCTGTGGGGCCTGCCTGTCGACCAAGGAGCCGGCAGCCGGCGGGGCCCACCAGTCGGCGGGCCCCAGTAGCCGGCGCAGAAGCTGGCAAGCACAGTCACAGACAGCTGGGCCCCGCGCCCAGCTGGATTACCATTGTACCCCCGGGGGGTAGGCCTATATAAACCCCCGGTGCACCCATGCAAAGGGTTGGACTCTCAACTTAGACCTAGACACCATACAAGGAGAGGGAGCAAGCTAGCCGAGCCCTTCTTCCTCCTTCCACCAAAAACAGCTCGAGGAGCATTGTGTAGCTACTTGTTCATTTAGTAACCATGCGGAGACCCCGCAGAGCAGCAGTAGGGGTGTTATCTCCCCGGAGAGCCCTGAACCTGGGTAAGATTCGCCGGCGTGCATGTCTTCGCCTTATCCCGTTTCCAGGCACCGGCGATGTTTTATTGGCTCCCACAATGATAAGCCACCCGTTGGCATATGTCGCACCTACCACCCAACATTTGGCGCCCACCGTGGGGCCAGGTGCACCATTGTCCGGAGACCTGTTCTGGACGGGAACCCTTTTCCTCCCCCGCGAGTGTAGCCAGCCCGGCTCGCCCGATGGCGCTTGCCACGACGCGCTGCATGGCGTCACCAACATCTGCGCGGCGAGCAGCCTCGCCGACCTCTTCGACAAGGCCCGCATCTCCGACGAGCTTGCCTCCGATGCGGGCACTGACCACCTCAGCAACCTCCTTGGCCAGCTCCACGTCTCCAGCGAGCCTGCTGTGTATTTGGAGTCGGTTGGCTCCACCGACCTGATGCCTGTCGACTCCGACACGGCATCCTACGACACCTTCCCCACCGACGTCACGATCTACAATGACCCGGTCCCTCCGGCCGGCGATTGTGATACCGTCACCACTGAGGTGATGGTTATCGGCCACGACGGCCCGACCGACGAGGGCGCCCGCAACGCCCCACGCACGGCGGCCCACGACTTGTCCGCCCCCCTTCCGGCTGACGCCAACGATGAAGTACTGGAGGCGCGTCGCCTCGCCCTCCTCGCGGAGGGCCGGCGGATGGCCTCCGTAAGACGCCTCACCGAGGCCTACCAGCGCGAAGCTGACCGCGCCGCCTTCGGCATGCCGGCTCCGGCTGGCCCTAGCCGGGCTGGTGCTGTCAGGCAACGCGGCGCCGTCATCGCCGACACGCTTGGAGTTGATCGCCCGGTCTACGCCACTCCGCTCGAGAACCTGCGCGCCCCCCAGGCGGCCGTAGATGAGCTGGACGGCTTGGAAGCCGAAGACCTCCCACACATGACGCGGCGTATACAGCAACTAATTGACACGGCCGCTCGGCGGCACGAAGCCGACGCCTGCGCGGGGAGCCCTCCCCCGTGCCGCGACCACGGCGCGACTTCCCGATCGCCAACTACAAGCAACACCCGCGCGCGGCGCGATAATGAGCCGGCCTCCAGCCGAAGCCGGACCCAAATCTCCATCGAGCGAGACGCGGACGGCCGCCCCCGGGCCATGGAACGGCGGGGCACCCCGCCTCCGCCTCGAGCTCGTGGAGAGAGATACCCCACCCCGCCTCTAGTGGCGCACCCGACTCTCAGCGGCCGGCTTGGTCGCCGCGAAGGTGTCGGCGAAAACGACGCCCGCCACCGGATCGACCGCCTGGCCAGATCCCTAGCGCTGGAAGAAGAAGACGATGTCGGCCCGCCTTGCTTTGGCCCCCGCATCCGCGACGAGCCCTTCCCCAAAGGGTTCTCGCTCCCAAGAGACACGCCCAAGTACAACGGCTCGGTGAAGCCGGAAGACTGGTTGACCAACTACTCCATAGCCGTCAGCATCGCCAATGGCAACCGGCGCATTGCCGTGAAGTACGTGCCCCTCATGCTGCAAGGCACGGCACGGACTTGGCTTAACAGCCTCAAGGCTCTCAGCATCAACAGCTGGGTAGATTTCACTGAAGCCTTCGTTCGCAACTTCACCAGCACCTACAAGCGGGCTCCCAAGCCCAGACAGCTCTCCCTGTGCGTACAGGGCCCAGCCGAGTCCACTCGCGATTACCTCACGCGTTGGGCCGAGCTCCGCAACTCTTGCGAAGGGGTGCACGAGGTGCAAGCCATCGAATACTTCACTTCCGGGTGCCGAGAGGGCACCCTCCTCAAGCACAAGCTCCTTTGCGACGAGCCGACTACCCTCGACGAGCTCCTGAACATCGCCGACAAGTACGCCACCGCCGACTCCTCGATGAAGACCGAGCTCCGGGTGGACGCGTCCGGAAAGGTGCTCAATCCGGCGCCACAAGCACCGGCTGGAGATTCCGGCCGACGCCAACACCAGAATGATCAGAAGCGCAAAGGCCCTGCGCCGCCTCCCGCTAGCCGGCAGGTGGCCACGGTTGAAGACGCGCCGCCTGAGGGGCGGCCCGCGCTCAAGAAGCCCAAGGGCGGCCGGCTGGCTTGGCAGCCGGCCTTCTCCTACGAACAAACCCTTGACGCCCCGTGCAAGTTCCATAGCGGCGCGAAGCCGTCCAACCATACGACCCGAAAGTGTAACTGGCTCGCCCGAATCTCCAAGGGCGAAGGGCTCACGCCGACTCTGCCTGCCGGCCCGCCGCCTCCGGCTCCGCCGCCCAAGGCCGCTCGGCCCGCGGTCGACGCCGTGCAGGACGAGTTCCCCGACGTGCAAGCATCTTACGTTGTCTTCACGAGCCAGCCCGAAGACCGGCGCGGCAAGCGCCGAGAGCAACAAGAAGTCAATGTGGCCGCCGCCAACCCAGCCAGCCACATGCATTGGTCAGAGAAATCCATCAACTGGAGCCGGGCCGACCACCCAGAGGTGATGCCGTCCCCCGGCTCCTACGCTTTGGTCCTGGAGGCCACCCTTGCGACGGACACGCGTGCCGCACACTTCTCCCGCGTGCTGATCGATGGTGGAAGCAGCATCAACATCCTGTACCGCGACACCATGGAGAAGTTGGGTGTCAGGGCAAAACAGCTTGTGCCGACTCGAACGGTGTTTCACGGCATCGTACCCGGTTTGTCCTGTGCCCCCATCGGCAAGATCAAGATCGATGTACTCTTTGGGGGCAAGGATCATTTCCGCCGGGAAGCAATCTGGTTCGAGGTGGTGGACCTGGAGAGCCCTTACCACGCCTTGCTTGGCCGACCCACCTTGGCCAAGTTCATGGCGGTCCCCCACTACGCATACCTCAAGATGAAGATACCAAGCTCCAAGGGCATCATCACCATCACCGGCGACTACAAGAAGTCCGCCGACTGCGCTGTGGCCAGCAGCCGGCTGGCCGAGTCCCTCGGGATTGCCGAAGAAAAGAAGACACTGGACAGGGTCGTGGCCCTGGCCAGCAAGCAGCTAAACCAGCCCGCCGACTCCAAGGAGTATGATGCCCAAGGATCTTTCCAGCCGGCCAAGGAGACCAAGAAAATACAGCTCGACCCCGAGCACCCCAAGAGGTTTGCCGTCATTGGGGCGAGCCTAGACAACAAATAGGAAGGCGAGCTCGTCGATTACCTCCGTGAGAATCGGGATATCTTTGCATGGTCCCCCATGGACATGCCGGGTGTTCCAAAGGATTTCGCCGAGCACAAATTACATGTGCGGGAGGACGCCAAACTAGTCAAGCAGCCTCTCCGCCGACTGTCAGAGGAGAAGAGAAGGATCGTAGGGGAGGAGATAGCCCGGCTTCTTGCAGCCGGCTTCATCATGGAAGTTTTCTTCCCCGAGTGGCTCGCGAACCCGATTCTCGTGCTGAAAAAGAATAACAAGTGGCGCATGTGTATAGATTACACAAGCCTCAACAAAGCCTGCCCAAAAGATCCCTTCACCCTGCCCAGGATTGACCAAGTGATAGACTCCATAGCCGGATGCGAGCTGTTGAGCTTTTTGGATGCTTATTCGGGATACCACCAGATAAAACTGAACCCGGATGACCGACTGAAGACCGCCTTCATCACGCCGTTTGGAGCCTTCTGCTACCTGACCATGACGTTCGGCTTGAGGAATGCCGGCGCCACTTTTCAGCATTGCATGCAGAAGTGCCTCCTCACGTAGCTCGGCAAAAACGCCCACGTCTACATGGATGATATTGTGGTGAAGACGGAGAAGCGCGGCACCCTGCTGGAAGACCTGAAAGAGACATTCGAGAACCTGCGTCGGTTCCGAATCAAGCTCAACCCCGAGATATGCGTGTTCGGAGTGCCAGCCGGCTAGCTCCTAGGCTTTCTGGTCTCTGAACGCGGCATCGAGTGCAACCCTGTCAAGATCAAGGCCATCGAGAGGATGGCAGTCCCAACCAAGCTTCGAGAGATCCAGAAGTTCACCGAGTGCCTGGCCTCTCTGAACCGCTTCATCAGCCGGCTTGGAGAGAAAGCTCTCCCTCTCTACCGCCTCATGAAGAAGAGCACCCACTTCGAGTGGAATGACCAGGCCGACCAAGCTTTCCACGAGCTAAGGAAAATGTTGTCCACGCCGCCTGTCTTGGCGGGCGCCGACTGAGAAAGAGCCCATGCTCCTTTATATTGCCGCCACTAGCCGGGTGGTCAGCACCGTCATTGTAGTCCAACGCCCCGAAGAAGGCCGAGCCCAGCCGGTCCAGAGGCCGGTTTATTACCTGAGCGAGGTGCTGTCCGCCTCGAAACAGAACTACCCGCACTACCAGAAGATGTGCTACGGCGTGTACTTCACCGCCAAGAAGCTGAAGCCGTACTATCAAGAACATCCTATCACGGTCGTATGCACTGCCCCGCTGGCCGAGATCATAGGCAGCCGGGATGCATCCGGCCGGGTGGCTAAGTGGGCCATCGAGCTGGCCCCTTAGACGATCTTCTACCAACCCCGCACCGCCATCAAGTCGCAAGCACTGGCCGACTTCCTCGTCGACTTGGCCGAGACCCAGTACTTACCGCCAGCTCCCGACTCCACCCATTGGCGCATGCACTTTGACGGATCCAAGATGCTCACCGGCTTGGGGGCCGGCGTCGTCCTTACCTCTCCTAAGGGCGACAAGCTCAGATACACGCTGCAGATCCACTTCACCGCCTCCAACAATGTAGCCGAGTACGAAGCGCTCATACACGGGCTCCGGCTTGCCAAGGAACTCGGCATCCGCCGGATCCTGTGCTATGGCGACTCGGATTTGGTGGTTCAGCAATCATCTGGCGACTGGGACGCCAAGGACGCAAACATGGCAAGCTACCGCTTCCTAGTGCAGCAAATCAGTGGATACTTCGATGGATGTGAATTCCTCCATGTACCGCGAGCCGACAACGAGCCAATAGATGCCCTGCCCGAATAGGCTCCACGCGGCAAGCAATACCAACCGGCGTCGCCCTACAACGCCTCCTCAAGCCGTCCATCAAGCCGTCTCCGGAATCCGACTCCATCTTCGTGCTGCCTAACCCCGATGGGGCCGGGTCTGGCTCGAAGAATCAAGCAGTCGGCCCGGGGACTTCAATACTCGGCTCGGGGACTGTCGCACCTGGCTCGGGGACTGCGGTAGCCGACCCGGGGACTTCTTCAGCACAGCAACCGGCGGCCGATTCCAGCACTTCGTTACCCAGCCCACCCACCCTGGTGGCTGTAGCCACATTGGCGGCAGGGGAAGTCGCAGCTCCATCATGGGCCCAAACCATCCTCAACTTTTTGGTGAACCAAGATCTGCCGGCTGACGAAACCGAAGCGAGACAAGTCCAACGTCGAGCCAGAGCATACGCAATCGTCAACAGAGAACTTGTCAAGCGCAGTGTCACCGGAGTCTTACAGCGATGTGTCGAGCAGGAGAAAGGCATTGCAATCCTCAGAGATATACACCAAGGAGAGTGTGGCCACCATGCCGCATCAAGATCACTCGTCGCCAAAGCCTTCCGCCACGGTTTCTTCTGGCCGACTGCTTTGGACGACGCCAAAGAGCTAGTCAAACGCTGCAAAGGCTGCCAGCTTTTCAGCTCCAAACAACACATGCCGGCTTCGGCACTCAAGACCATTCCCCTCACCTGGCCCTTTGCCGTCTGGGGACTGGATATGGTGGGCCCATTCAAAATGGCGCGCAGCGGCATGACGCATTTGCTCGTCGCCGTGGACAAATTCACCAAGTGGATTGAGGCGAAGCCGATCAAGAAGCTGAATGGGCCGACTGCGGTGACTTTCATTGCAGATATAACAACCCGGTACGGCGTACCGCACATCATCATCACCGACAACGGCACGAATTTTGCCAAAGGTGCTTTGGCACGGTTCTGCGCTGCACAAGGTATCCGGCTGGACCTTGCGTCCATCGCACACCCGCAGTCAAACGACCAAGTGGAGCGAGCAAATGGCCTCATCTTGTCCGGCATCAAGCCCCGACTGGTCGTACCTCTGGAGCGTTCAGCCGGCTGTTGGCTCGATGAGCTGCCGGCTGTCCTATGGAGTCTGCGTACTACCCCAAACAGATCAACCGGCTTCACTCCTTTCTTCCTTGTATATGGTGCCGAGGCAGTCATCCCAACAGACATCGAGTTCGACGCGCCTCGGGTAACCATGTACACGGAAGCGGAAGCCAAAGAAGCAAGAGAAGACGGTGTCGACCTGCTGGAAGAAGGCCGGCTGTTAGCCCTCAGCCGGTCTGCCATCTACCAGCAGGGTTTGCGCCGCTACCACAGCCGGAAGGTCAGACCAAGATCCTTCCAGGAGGGCGACCTTGTGCTCCGGCTAATCCAGCGAACAGCCGGCCAGCACAAGCTTGCAGCCCCCTGGGAAGGTCCCTTCGTCGTCAGCAGAGCTCTAGGCAACGATTCCTACGACCTCATCGACGCGCAGAAGCCGAAGGCACGCAAGAGAGACGACTCCGGCAAGGAGTCGGAACGACCATGGAATGCCAATCTTCTTCGGAAATTTTACAGTTAAAATGCAGTATGTATCACGTCCACTTTTGTATTAAGTACGAAACAATAGGCTCCCCGAGGAGGACTCGGGGACTGCCATCTTTTATTTTATGAATGAAAGTTATCATGCGTATGGTATCGCCTGTTCATTTATTTTGTCCGGCACCGGGTTCGACGAGTCGGCCCGGGGACTAGCCGACTGGAGTTATATTAGGAGCCCTACCCGCGGTCAGACAAGTAATGTGCTGGCACCCAGGCTTGGCTCTTGCCAAAATCGCAGTTCGAAGAACCCACTGCCCGGCTGGCAAGAGTCATAAGCCGGAAAGGGTGCGCACACGAAAAACGGCTAGGGACTAACGGGCTTATATAACAAAAGCCGGCTTGCCGCCTCCCGCCGACCGACTACCAGAGTAGCCGGCCGGCCGGCTTACATTCAGTCTGCTTCAAATCCAAGAAAGCTCGAGTACTTGCCTTCCCAAAGAGGGAAGGCGGCAAAGGAAAAAGCCTAAGGGTAAAAAAGTGCACTTGAATGGAAGCCAACACATGCATACAATAATATTTACACAAAGGACCTCCAGAGAGGTCAGCATCCAACATTGTTCGATACACCCCCAGTGGGTGGAATTGCGGAAACTTAAAAATTGTTCAAAAAAGCAAAGCAGGAACAACAGGGACGGCAGATCAAGTCGGCGGGGCCGCTGATGAGCCGGGCTGGGCGGTGGAGACGGTCGTGCCGGCTGAAGGAGCGGCCGGCTGGCCAACTTCGGCCTGATCACCACCTCCGGCAGAGGGCGCGCTCCCACGCAGCTCGTTGCTGGAGGCACGGTCGACTTGAGGGCGGTCGGTCGTCTCACCAGCCGGCTCGGCGTCTCCGCCGTCTTCTTCCTCGTCATCCTCCCCCTCGTCGCTGGAGGCAATCTCCTCGGCCGAGTCCTCGCCTTCCACCGGGTTCAGCCCGAACCACTCCTCCGGCTGGGCGATGCCGTCATCACTGAGTTCCGGCGCGAAGATGCTGGTGTCGGTGCACTCGGCGATCGTCGAGGTGCGCTGCGCGATCGCCGGCCGCACCTCCTCCAGCTCCGCGTTGGCCTCCAACCGCCAAGTCCGCAGCTGGTCCAGGCTTAGCCCTGGGTACCATGCGCGGACGAACTCCAACGCACTTCCGGCTCCGAGGTGGGGTGCTGACGCTTTCCAAGCCTTGAAGCGGCCTACTGCGACTTCTAGCCAGTCAGCGGTCCGACTTGGGGTGTGGGGAATCATCTGGCCGGGCCAGAGCGTGGCCAGCACCTACGCCCCGACACGTTGGAGCCGGCGGAGCATCCGATGGGCCGGCTGCAGTCGCGCTTGGATGGCAATGAGCTGCTCCGACAGCATTCGATTTGCATTCGGCAGAATGACAACTCCAGCCTGACGGCGCGCCTCGCGATGGGCCTTGATGGCTTGGGTGGCGAGGACGGAGTGGCCGGGAAAATAATCTGCGCAATGTAACAAGCACAAGTCAGAATAAAACCCCAGGCGGCCGGCAGATGGAGGAAGGGTAAGAAAGGCGGCTTACCATCGATCAGATCTTCGATTCGGCCGAAACCTTCCTCCAGCGCCTGGCGCGTCTCGGCCCAGCTCGCCGCCTTGATCTCGAGCTCCGCCTTCAGGGCAGCCTCGCTGTCCTGCGCCTTCTGCAGGGCCGCCTTATGGCTTTCCTCCTGGTCGGCCAGTTTCTTGACCAGGCGGTCGCGCTCCTGAACCAAGTCGGCATACTCGGCGTCCCTGGCACGAAGAACGGCCTGCACTTCGCCGAGCTCCCTCCGCAAGTCGGCATTGGCCCCTACACGAGCAAGATACAAAGAGAAAGGGTCAATAAGGGAAAGGTCACCAAGAAAGATCCGACCCGACTGCGATGCAGTCGGCCCGGATCTCGGGGACTACACCCAGTGGGTGCGCTGTCGCGCCCCCACGAGAGACAGATAAGAGCAATATACTTACGTCAGCTGCTGGCCAGGTCTTCGGTCCTCCGGCTCAGCTCCCGAGCCTGGGAGTTGAAGGCGGCGGCACGAGAGTTGTGGTAATCCTAAAGATCAGACAGAAAACAGTGTTAAGATAGTCGTCGGGAAAGATCCGACCCGACTGCGCTGCAGTCGGCCCGGATCTCGGGGACTACACCCAGTGGGTGCGCTAGCGCACCCCCATGGAAAAAATCAGAGAACCAGAGCGGTCGACAAGTAAAAAACTTACCCGGATTGCGGACCGCGTCGACAGAAACTCCTGAGTAAATTGCTGCAGGAGGGCGGCCTGAGCCTGCAGCCGGCTCCGAACCCCTTGGGCCGCCACGTTCAGCTCGCCACTTCCTCCGTTGGGAGTCCACCCGGACGTGGCGGAACTGGCCGCCTCCAAGGCTTCTGCCGTCCGGTTGGCACCCGCGGCTTGGCGCGTGTCCGGCGGGGCCGTGCTCCCTCCGGCGCGCTGGCTCGCCGCCGGCTGAATTTCAAGACCGGCTCCGGCCTCGGGTGCGGCCCGGGCCGGCTCCTCCGGCACCGCCGACGACTGGCCGCCTTCGCCTGCTCCGGCTGGCGCTGCCGGCGGCGTCCTCTCTGCGAAGACCTCGAAGAGCTCATCCCTCTGCGCCGGCGGCTGATCGGGGGTGATCTCCTCCGCCGTGGGCAGCGGGATGTCCGGGTCCATGGTGCGGAGGGGGATGGCGAGCAGCGGAGGCTGGCTATGCATGCCCTCCGCCTCCGTCTCCGCGGTCGCCCGCTCCAATGGAGTCTCGGCTGCCGCATCCGCTCGCTCTGTCGCCGCCCGGGCGGCCTCCCGCTCCGCCACCTCCCTCTCTTCTCGCGCCTCGCGGGCGTTCCGCTCTGTGGCTTCTGCAAGATCGGCGCGGGGGTCCACGCGGTGGGGCCCTTAAGATCCAGCACCCGGCCCGACCACAGAGCCGCCTGGGCCTCGCTCAAGGGAAAGCGGCGCCCTGCTCAGAAATCGGAGAAGGGTTAGAACAAAAGAAGACAACAAAAAACATGCACGCAAGCGGCCGAAGGGCTTACGAAGAAACCGCTGGAGGTCGCTTCACCGCCTTCCGGAAACGGGCCGCCTTCGCCGCCGCTTCGTCTCGCTTCATTGCCGTGGTGGAGGCCCTCGTCTTTTTCGGCCGGCTGCCGAAGAGAGGAAGCGCGGCCCGGCGCTTCGACGTTCCACCACCAGCAGCCGGCGCGGCGGACGAGCCCGCGCTGTGACGATCAATGCCGGCTGGTGGCGCAGGATTTCTTCGGCGTCGGCGTCGTCCAGCCAGTCGTCAAAACTGGCCGAGAGCCCCGTGCCTCCGGGTTCGGCGACGTCCCCCGTGGCGGCGTCCTCCATGGCGGCTGCCCCCAAATCCGGGTCGTCGATGTCGTCTACCATATGGTTCAGGGCATACCGGCGTTCGACTCCTGCCACCCCGGCTGGCGGCGGAAGAAGAGGGTTCTGATAAAAAAAGAGAGGGGAAGAGCCGCCTGGTCAGAAGCCGGCCGGCACATGCCGGCTGATGACAGAAAGAAGGACTTACCACGGGCGGAGGACGGGCGCGGGAGTATGGCGCCTTGCCGAATTGCCAGTCGTCGGTGAGCTTGAGGTTGGCGATGTAGTTCACCATAAGCGCTACCTCGGCACGGGGCATGTCCCATGTGCTCAGCCGCCAAGGGTCGAAGCGGCCGCTCATCTGGCATAACATGTGGGGCCGGCTTTGAAGGGGAAGGATCCAGCGCTCGACGAAGGCGGCCACCAAGTCGGCCCCGCGCAGGCCTTCCGACTGGATCATTACCCGAAGCCGGGCGATGGCGGCGTTCCCGGCCGGAGATAAGGACTTGGACCGGAAGCCCCAAGACGGCTGCCTCCCAGCCGGTGGGCCGGCTACGTAAGCCGGCAGGTTAACATAGTCTCCTTGCGGGGCGACGTTCTTGACGTAGAAATATGATTTTTGCCAGAGTTTGACCGATTGGATTAAAGGGATGTGCGGGAAGGGGTTGTTCTCGCTTGACCTCTTCATCGCGATGAAGGCCCCGCAGGGGGCGGGCACGCCGGCGGTGACGGTGCCGAGCTTGTTTTGGAAGAGCTCCGCCCAAAGCTCCAGCGTGGGCAGCACTCCCAAGAAGCCTTCGCAGGGAGAGACGAAGGACGACAGCAGCATCACCGTGTTGGGCGTGAGGTGATGCGGCTGGAGACGGTAGAAGTCGAGGAAGGAGCGCATGAACCCACTCGCCGGGAAGCCGAAGCCACGCAAGAAATGCGTGCGGAAGATGACGCGCTCGCCTTCCTCTGGCGCCGGCGAGATTTCCGCCTCCGGCGCCAGACGAGCCTGCACGAGGTTGGCGGCAGGCAGGCGCCGGGTCCGGCGGAGAAACTCTAGGTGATCTTCGTGGACGTTGGACCCATCCCACGAGCTCGACAGCGCCATGGACATGGCGGCGTGGGCAGGCTGCGACGGGAGGCTGCGTCGAGCGCGGAGGAAGAAGAAAGGAAAGGAGAACAAGGAGGGACGGGGAGCGGGGGAGCGAACAAGCCTTTGTCTCTCCCCCTCCCCCTCCTACTTGTAGGCTCGTGCACCGGAGCCAAGGAGCCGCGGCGTGGGGGATCGTGGGGATCGATCGTGCCCATCTCCCCCACGCCCCGCTTTAATTGCGTGCCTTGAAGACACGAAGAAACGGCCGCAGGGAGGCGAGCAGCCCCCTCGGGCCACAGAAGATCTGCGCCCGGGCCGAGGCCAAGGAGTGGCGGGCCCGGGCCTGCGGCGGCGTCCCGTCGCGCGCGTGCGACGGCAGGACTTCTCCGCCACGTGGCCCGTCGTGGGGCCCGCGGCCAGCCCACGGTTCAACCACGGTCATATTAATAAACAAGAAAGTTCTCCGAAGTCGGCCTACGACGGCGAGGTCGGCTCCTCAGGGTATGAAGCTGACCAAGCTTCTCGTCCCTCTGTCCGCTGTGAAGCTCGCCCAGCTTCGGGGACTACTGTTGGAGTAAATAGCCATGGGTAGCCTAGCCGGCTTCCCCTGGCCCATCAGAAAAAATTACGAGCCCGTTCGGCTATCAAGTAGACTCAAGACCTGGGGCCGCCTCACCCCTTTGCCGGCTATCTTCCCTGCCGGCTTCGGGGGCGGCCCGCCCTTTACCCTCACGAAGAAAGCTGTGGAGGGCCGACTACGAGAAGCCGGCTACAGCAGGGCCGACTACGAGAAACCGGCTACAGCAAGGCCGACTACAAGAGGTCGGCTCCCATAAAGTAGTCAAAGCCGTACCCGTAGCATACGCGCCACCCCGCGATAATGAAGCAGGGCGTGGCTACAGTGGAGCCTGCCACCCCCAAAACCCGGAGCACGCCTGGTACAGTGCACCGTACGGGTGGCCGCGACCCGTTCGGCGCGGCACTGTTGCCACGGCGGGCCACCAGCATGGGCCCCGAGGCGGTGGGCCCCTTCGGGCAGAGAGGTACCGAAGGCGGCCGCACCTCCTCCCAAGTCGGCCTGATGGAGAGCCGGCCCCCCATAGCCGGCTCGCCATCATCCTCGAAGGAGACGCCCATTAAGGAGACACGATACGGCGGGGCTACAGTAATCGCCCGCCAGGGCGGCGGTACTGTAGCCACGCTTACCCCGACCAAGCCTGCGTCAACAGCACGGAGCAACAGTAACCAGCCACCGACCAGGCCCTGGCCTGTGGGGCCTGCCTGTCGACCAAGGAGCCGGCAGCCGGCGGGACCCACCTGTCGGCGGGCCCCAGTAGCCGGCGCAGAAGCCGGCAAGCACAGTCGCAGATAGCTGGGGCCCGCGCCCAGCTGGATTACCATTGTACCCCCGGGGGGTAGGCCTATATAAACCCCCCGGTGCACCCATGCATAGGGTTGGACTCTCAACTTAGACCTAGACACCATACAAGGAGAGGGAGCAAGCTAGCCGAGCCCTTCTTCCTCCTTCCACCCAAAACAGCTCGAGGAGCATTGTGTAGCTACTTGTTCATTTAGTAACCATGCGGAGACCCCGCAGAGCAGCAGTAGGGGTGTTATCTCCCCGGAGAGCCCTGAAGCTGGGTAAGATTCGCCGGCGTGCATGTCTTCGCCTTATCGCGTTTCCAGGCACCGGTGATGTTTTATTGGCTCCCACAATGATAAGCCACCCGTTGGCATATGTCGCACCTACCACCCGACACGCGGCCCTGGGAGAGGTGGTTGAAGTCTGCGATCGTTGCAAGGCGTTGGAGGACGAGCTGCAAGGCTTGCGAGGCCAACTTGCGTAGGAGGTGCGTCCTCGCCAAGAGCAGGAGAAGGGGGCGAAGGCGCGCGAGGCGGCGCTCGAGGAACGGGAGGCCAAGCTCAAGAAGCGCTGCGACCGCTTAGGCGCGTTGAAGAAGGAGCTGGAGGTGACGAAGGCCGAGTTGGATGCCAAGGCTCGGGTCCTCGCTGAGGATCGCGTGGCCTTCGCGTACATGGAGAAAGATGCCCGTGCTTCGCTGAAGAAGCTTTACGAGAGCGGCCTGGACAGCCCGCTAGCCGGTGACGGGGACGGCCCCGCCAAGCTGCTTCCCTTCCTGGTTAAGGCCCTTGGGGATGTCGCCCTTGGCATCGGCCCCATGGCCGAGGCCGAGGCGCGCGTCCTGTCTTCTGCTGCACTGACGCGGGTCTTCGCCCACATCTACCTTCGTGATCCCAACGCCGACCTCGACGGCCTGCTGGAACCGGTGAGCGGCGAGGGTTCTGCCGCTGCTGTCGAAGCCGTGAAGGGGCGTGCGGAGGCGTTGCTGGGGAAGTTCCGGGCCTTCAGCACCAGGCCAAAGCAAGGCGCTGCCGGCCCTGCTGCTCCACGAGGCGAAGCCACTCCACACAGCTTTACCGCCGACAAGTGACTCCGTTCCATCCCTGTTCTTCTTTCAATTCCTGCACATGCATCATGCCTCGGGGAGGCATTTAAACTTGCGTTTGGTACTGAGACAACAATATGGGTTGTAATATTTGCTTTTAAATTCCTTGAATTTTATGCCTTTCTTCCCTACTTGCTTGCGTTCTACGCCGGCAGAGCCCGGCCCCGCGCGTGCCTTACCCAGCATTAGCCCCGACCGGAAACCAGGACAGGACCAAAGGAGTGAGGGGCTACGTGACAAGTTAGGCTCCTGAGTCGCGATGCTCAGGAGTCCCCCTTGGCGCACGAACAACAAGTAGGGAGGCGTGATGTAGGTGTATCTTCCATTCTACGTCTGCAGAGCCCGACTCCGCGCGTACCTCACCCAGCATAGCCTTTCGGAACTAAGGAGTGAGGGGCTACGGAGCCAGTTAGGCTCCTGAGTCGCGATGCGTAGGAGCCCCCCTTGACGCGCAAACAGCGGGTGCTGAGGTGAAATGTAAGCGGGGCTACCATCCTACGTCTGCAGAGCCCGGCCCCGCGCGTACCTCACCCAGCATAGCCTTTTGGAACTAAGGAGTGAGGGGCTACAAGACCAGTTAGGCACCTGAGTCGCGATGCTCAGGGGTCCCCCTTGACGCTCAAACGGCCTTCATACCTTGGCTCCGCTCAGGGAGAGACGCGCGACGAACCAGGCCCGAGGGGCCTGGCTGGGCGGCGTACGTCTGGGCGAGACCCAGTCGTACTCCCGAGGGGAGGCGTTGCGATGAGGCCAGCCACTGACCTTTGGGTTCCCTGAGGTTAATGCGGCCCGGAGGCCACCCTCAGTTGTTTATCACCAGCGCGGAGCATAGCGCTTCCGTATGTGTACGGGCATAGTCGCTCCTCGGCAGTGTCGTCAGCCAGCGCGGAGCATGGTGCTTCCACTGGTACGTGGGAGGGGGCTCCCCTCCGGGAGGAGCCCCCGGGGCGTGTACATCCCCGCCCTGACACGTGGCCGACACGGTAGGGCTAGGCGAGGTGTATCTGGGCACCCGTGAGCCAGCGCGGGACTCACAAGGCCCTACCTCTAGGCGGGTTGCGCCTGGCACTGGGCCGTATCTTGAGATGTGTCCCTGCAAAATTTGGTTAGATGCCGGTACTCTACGTCCTCGGGTCCCGGCCCTCGAGCTTGTCTCAGCCGTCGCTGGTATGCCAGGTCGCGATGCCGTGGACAAGGCCAGAGGGTGAGGGCTGGAGAGCCAGTAAGAGCCCTGAGTCGCGATGCTCAGGCACCCCCCCCTTTAACATGCAAGTGGCCGACATGGAGAAGAAGGGATGCTGCAGACAGGCATCAAGCAATCAAGCGTGATAGGAGAATGCATAGTTGGAAATAAACGTGAGGGAGATACACGCCGCTGGGCCTAGCCCGAGCGGCTTGGGGATGATGCAGTCCGAGGGGCGCCCCCAACAAGGCAAACTAACGACCGAAAAATAAAAGGGGATACATGCCGCAGGGACGGACCCACGCGGCCTGGGAGTGATGCAACCCTGGGAGGGCGCTCCCAGCTGGGAATGAAGCTTAAAAGATGTCACCTGAGGATGTCGTCGGTGAAGTGGCGTTGGTGCAGCAGACTCGGTGGGTTGCGGAAGCCGATCCTCACGAGCCCCCAGGCCCCGGGGCCTCGGGAGGCTCCGGAGGCACTGGTGGCTCCTCGCGAGCTGTCTTCATCTCCGCCAGGGCCGCGGAACGCCTGTCTTCCTAAGCCTCCATGATGCCCCTCATGAGGTGCTGGTACGCCGCAGCCATGCTCGGCAGGCCGTAAGGCATGCGAACATAGCTGTGGGGTGGACCCCCGCAGCGCCCCACTTGCGAGGGCCAGAGACGCTCCGTCGTGGCGATCTGATTGAGCCCTGGTACGTCGACGCAGACGCGCAGCCCACCATCCTCGCCTGGATGTGGGGCCACAGCTGGTAGACGGTGGCAACCTCTCATGATCCTTGACTCCTGTAGTTCTTGAATGGCCTTGTCAACGAACTCCGGCTGGTCTGACCTTCCTTGCCTGGCTCCTTCTCAAGGGAAACGTGCTTCGAAGCACGCCTCCACATGGTGCCCAAGCGCCTCCCTCGTGACCCTGGCTAGGTCGGTGGCCCTCCAGGTGAGAGCCCCTGAGCCCTGCCTGAGGAGGGCGCCGGGCGCGTTTCCTATGCGATGGAAGGGAGGTCCCCCTGGGCAGACACGGGCCCTTAAGGGCCTGCCTCCTGAGGGGCTGAGCCTGACGATGTATTCTTCTTCTAGGGGGTGGTCTCAGGAAGCCTCCTGCTTCCGCGATCTAGGTCTTCTAGCGACGCGGCCTGATAGGCTCGCTCCAGGGAACACACTGCATCCTTCTCTTCACAGGGCACCGTGATGACGCCGCCACTTCCTGGCATCTTGAGGACGTTGTAGCCGTGGTGAGTCACGGCCATGAACTTGGCCAGCGCTGGGTACCCGAGGATGGCGTTGTACGGCAGGCGGATGTGGGCGACGTCGAAGTCGATGAGCTTAGTGCGGTAGTTGCTGCGGGACCCGAAGGTGACAGGGAGGCGGACCTGTCCGATCGGGACTGTGGAACCGTCGGTGACTCCAGAGAAAGGCTTGGTTGGCTGAAGCTGGTCATAGGGCACTTGGAGGTTATTGAATGTTTCCACGGACAGGACGTTGAGCCCTGCCCCTCCGTCGATGAGGGTCCTGGTGACCAGCACGTTGCTGATGACCGGGGAGCAAAGCATCGGGAGGACTCCGGCCGTGGCCGCGCACTTGAGCTGGTCTGCTCAGCTGAACGTGATGGCGCACGCCGACCACCTGAGGGGGCGCATTGCTTCGAGCTTGGGGAGAACTGCATTCACTTCGCGGGCAAACTGCTTGAAGATACATTGAGAGGCTTGGGCTTGAGCTCCGCCCATGATGCAGGCGATTGCGCGCGGCTCTTGGAAGCCCCCAGCCCCTCGTCTTGATGGCGGTCTTCGTTCCTCCTTGGCTGAGGCGGCAGCGGAGGTAGGCCTGCGTTGCCATGAGGGCGATCCTCACAAGGCTGATCCCTCTAGTCCCCCTTGCGAGGCAGGTCCCGCCAGCGGTCCTTGCAAGGTTGGTTGCGCTACCCTTGGCGCGGGCCGCGATCTTCCCAGCATCCTGGGTTTCTTCCTCCTCCTCGGCCGTAGCCCCGGTCAGCACGGTCAGGACGACGGCCGATCCTTCCTTCTCGCACGGCGCGGAGTTCTTGACATTCGTTGGTGTTGTGGGTGTGGAGGTCGTGGTACACACAGTATCGGCTGCCCCTGGAGGGTTCGGGCAGATCCTTGCCCCGCTTGGTGTCTAATTCTGCTGCGAGTACGGCAGCCCCCTTGAGCTTCACGTCCTTGGCCTTGGGCTTCTTCTCTTCTGGGTCCGCGGCAGGCAGCTCGAGGAGGGAGAGACGTCCCTCCTCAGCCCTGGCGCACTTGGTCGCCAAGTTGAACAGCTCCAGGGAGGTGCAGAGGTCTTCATGCATCGCCAGCTCCTCCTTCATCTTGACGTCGCGCACGCCATCGGAGAAGGCCGAGATGATGGCTTCCTCAGACACCTTGGGGATCTTGAGGCGCGCACTGTTGAAGCGTTGGATGTACTTTTGCAGGGTCTCCCCAGGTTGTTGCTTGATGCGGCGCATGTCGCTCACGGCGGGTGGCCGGTCGCGAGTACCTTGGAAGTTGGCGATGAAGCGGGTGCGCATCTGGTCCCAGGAAGAGATCGTGTCTGGAGCCAGATTCAGGAGCCAGGTGCGAGCTCCTTCCTTCAGCACCGTGGGGAACCTGTTCGCCATGACCTTTTCATCCCCGCTGGCAGCCTCGATGCCCAGCTCATAGAGCTGGAGGAACTCTGCGGGATCAGTTGTGCCGTCGTAGCGAGGAGGCAGGTCTGGCTTGAACTTGCCGGGCCATGCGACGCGGCGCCGCTCGGTGGTGTAGGCGCGGCAGCCTACGGTGGCCACGAAAGGCTTTGGCTGGTGGAAAGCTTGGTCTTGAGGGTCCCCACGGACTACAGCTAGGAGCAGAGCGGGGTCTTGGCGTGCCGGAGCTGGAGCAGGGTCGCGGCGTGCCGGAGCAGGGAGCGCCCGGGCAGCTCCTTGCGGGCAAGGGACTTCTTGGCAGCTCCGTTCTTGCTGTGCTGGCACCTGGCGGAGTGGGTTCCGCCCAGGGGCCATGCGCCTTGGAGCCATGGCGTCTTCTTGGAGAGGAGGCGGTTGGTACGCCCCCGGAGCTTCATTGCCCGCGCGGGGCGGGGTGCGGCGCAGCAGAGTGGACGGCGCAGGAGAGCCCCTTGCGGCGCGAACGAGCTCGGCGACGCGGTCGAGCCACTCCTCGTAGACGTCGTCGACGGGGCGGTAGCGCAGGAGTTCGTTTGCCGCGATGAGCGCAGCTCGAGCCTCCAAGGGTGCGCGGCGCGCGCGGGATGAAGAGCCGGCTGGGGTGAGCGATGGAGTAGCGGTGCGGCCGTCTTGCCGCACGGATGGATGCTGAGACAACGCTTGCTACTCGCCCCCCGCTGGGCCGGTGGCGGCGTTGATGGCGGGCGATGGGGAACGACGAGGACGCCCACCGATGGGGGCCGTCTGGGCGACTCGAGAAGCGATGGCGGCCTGGCACTCGGCGCGGGCCCGACGAGCGTCAGACATGGATGCGACGGTCGGAGGAGAGCGGAGAGGTGGAAGACAGATTCCGGCGCACCCCTACCTGGCGCGCCAAATGTCGGATCACGGGTTCCGGCAGACCCTTAAGGTTCGAACACTGGGGTGCGCGCGGAGATCACGCCTTCTACCTCCCCGTCTCACAAAGATCTAAACTACTGAAAGAACTGCACAAGAGACACAAGGTTTATACTGGTTCGGGCCACCGTTGTGGTGTAATACCCTACTCCAGTGTGTGGTTGGTGGGTTGCCTTCAGGGGCTGGTGATGATAAACAATACAAGGAAGAACAGCCTCGCGAGGGTCTGTTCTTGGCTGTGGCGATGAACTGCTAGGACGAGTTCAGTCACCCTTCTCTCTCTCTCACTCACTCTCTCTGCTTGTGAACCAAACGAACCAACCCCCTTTCTTCTAATTGCCCTACCCTGGGGGTGGCTAGTCCTATTTATAGGCAAAGGCCCTGGGCCTCTTCCCAAATATTGAGCGGGAAGGGCGCCAACAATTGGCCAATTCGAAGGGGAACATCTAGTACACTTATCCTGACTGAAGTTGGTCTTCGCCTGCCAAAGGCTCTGTGGTGACGCCGTGCTGGGCTCCATGGTGACCTCCGTCTCGTAGTCCGCCTTGTCTTGGTCTCGTTGCACCGAAATGGCAACCTTTGCCTGATGCCTCGATACTCCGCGGCTGCGCTTGCCCCCTTTGCACCAAAGAGGAAAGAAGGACGTTGCGCGCGCTGGCGCCCGCCTGGCACCCTCGATCGTCATGGCTTGCGTCATGGGCACCTCGTGAGGTACCCTGCCTTGATGTCTCTGCCTCCTCACGAGCCAGCCTAAGGAGGCTGCGCCTGAGGATGCGCCGTGTCGTCCGCCCCGCGAGGCTTGGCCCCTCACGAGGGTCTTGAGTCTTGTGTTGATGAAGATGGGCCGCATCGGGCCCCCATTGAGCCACGCCGCAGGCCGCAGGCAGGCAAGTCTGGGGACCCCCGTTCCCAGAATGCCGACACCAGTTCATCAATATAATATATGCATGTATTCCGAATATAGTCATACGTGCTTATGGAAAAGAACTTGCATGACATCTTTTGTCCTACCCTCCCGTGGCAGTGGGGTCCTATTGGAAACTAAGGGATATTAAGGCCTCCTTTTAATAGAGTATCGGACCAAAGCATTAACACTTAGTGAATACATGAACTCCTCAAACTATGGTCATCACCGGGAGTGGTCCCGATTATTTCCACTTCGTGTTTACCGGATCATAAGACATAGTAGGTGACTATTGACTTGCAAAATAGGATCAAGAACTCACATATATTCATGAAAACATAATAGGTTCAGATCTAAAATCATGGCACTCGGGCCATAGTGACAAGCATTAAGCATAGCAAAGTCATAGCAACATCAATATTAGAACATAATGGATACTAGGGATCAAACCCTAACAAAACTAAGTTGATTACATGGTAAATCTCATCCAACCCATCACCGTCCAACAAGCCTATGATGGAATTACTCATGCACGGCGGTGAGCATCATGAAATTGGTGATGGAGGAAGGTTGATGATGACGATGGCGGCAGATTCCCCTCTCCGAAGCCCCGAACGGACTCCAGATCAGCCCTCTTGAGAGAGATTAGGGCTTGGCGGCGGCTCCGTATCGTAAAACGCGATGAATCCTTCTCTCTGATTTTTTCTCCCTGAACGTGAATATATAGAGTTGGAGTTGACGTCAGTGGAGCCTCAGGGGGTCAACCAGGTAGGGGCGCGCCCCAGGGGGGTGCCCTGCACCCTCGTGGATAGGGTGTGGGCCCCTGGTGTTGATTCTTTTGCCAGTATTTTTTTAGAAATTCCAAAACGTGTCTCCGTAAATTTCCAGGTCATTCCGGGAACTTTTATTTCTGCACAAAAATAACACCATGGCAATTCTGCCGAAAACAGCATCACTCGGGTTAGTTTCATTCAAATCATGTAGGTTAGAGTGCAAAACAAGGTCAAAAGTGTTTGGAAAAGTAGGTACGATGGAGACGTATCAACTCCCCTAAGCTTAAACCTTTGCTTGTCCTCAAGCAATTCAGTTGACAAAATGAAAGTGATAAAGAAAAACTTTTACAAACTCTATTTGATCTTATTGTTGTAAATATGTAAAGCCATCATTCAAGTTTTCAGCAAAGATTATAAACCAACCATATTCACAATAACATTTTGGTCTCATGTTTACTCATATCAATGGCATAATCAACTGGCAAGCAATAATAACAAATCTCGGATGACAACGCTTTCTCAAAACAATCATAATATGATATAACAAGATGGTATCTGGCTAGCCCTTTCTGAGAACGCAAACCATAAATGCAGAGCACCCTTGAAGATCAAGGACTGACTAAACATTGTAATTCATGGTAAAAGAGATCTAGTCATAGTCATACTCAATGTAAATTAATAGTAATGCATGCACATGACAGTGGTGCTCTCCAACTGGTGCTTTTTAATAAGAGGATGATGACTCAACATAAAACTAAATAGATAGTCCATTCTCAGAGGGAAGCAGGGATTTGCAGAGGTGCTAGAGCTCGAGTTTTGAAATAGAGGTAAATAATATTTTGAGTGGTATACTTTCATTGTCAACATAACAACCAAGAGATCTCAATATCTTCCATGCTACACACATTATAGGCGGTTCCCAAACAGAATGGTAAAGTTTATACTCCCCCACCACCAACAAACATCAATCCATGTCTTGTCCAAAACAACAGGTGCCTCCAACTAACAACAATCCTGGGGTAGTTTTGTTTGCAATTATTTTAATTTAAGCATGGGACTGGGCATCCCTGTTACCAGCCATTTTCTCGTGAATGATGAGCGGAGTCCACTCATCTTGAGGATAACCCACCTAGGATGGAAGATATAGACAACCCTAGTTGATACATGAGCTATTCAAGCATATAAAACATAATTTCATTTGAAGGTTTAGAGTTTGGCACATACAAATTTACTTGGAACGGCAGGTAGATACCGCTTATAGGAAGGTATGGTGGACTCATATGGAATAACTTTGGGGTTTTTGGAAGTGGATGGACAAGCAGTATTCCTGCTTAGTACAAGTGAAGGCTAGAAAAAGACTGGGAAGCGACTAACTAGAGAGCGACAACTGTCATGAACATGCATTGAAATTAATCAACACTGAGTGTAAGCATGAGTAGGACATAATTCACCATGAACATAAATATCGTGGAGGCTATGTTGATTTTGTTTCAACTACATGCGTGAACATGTGCCAAGTCAAGCCACTCGAATCGTTCAAAGGTGGATACCACCCTATCATACCACATCACAACCATTTTAATAGAATGTTGGCACGCAAGGTAAACCATTATAATCTCCTAGCTAATTAAGCATGGCATGAGCAACTATAATCTCTAATTGTCATTGCAAACTTGTTTCTTTCATAATACGCTGAATAAGGAACAATGAACTAATCATATTTACAAAAACAAGATAGGTCCAGTTCATACCAGCTTCTATCATCTCAATCAGTCCATCATATATCGTCATTATTGCCTTTACTTGCACGACCGAACGGTGTGGATAATAATAATAGTGCACGTGCATTGGACTACACTGGAATCTGCAAGCGTTTAATACAAGGGAGAAGACAAGGTAATGTGGGATCTTGGTTAGATCAACAATAATGCATATGAGAGCCACTCAACATTTTCATCATGGTCTTCTCCTCTTGACCCCAAAAGAAAAGAAAAAAAACTATTTACACGGGAAAGCTCCCAACAAGCAAAAGAAGAACGAGAAATCTTTTTGGGTTTTCTTTTAATTACTACTACTACAAGCATGGAATGTAAACTAGCTAAAAGCTACAACTATATTTTTTGGTTTTTCTTAAGGTTTTTCAAACACACAAGAAGAAGGATTAAAAAGAAATTAAACTAGCATGGATAGTACAATGAAAAAGTATGAGCACCGACAACTGGAATGTGTGTGTGAACATGAATGTAATGTCGGTGAGAAATACATACTCCCCCAAGCTTAGGCTTTTGGCCTAAGTTGGTCTATGGCCACTGATCGAAGCTACTCTCTCCGGTGTACTGAGGAGGGTCCTCAGGGTGCCAGTGGTTGGCGATCTCCTCCGGATCCCACTGATAAACAGGCTGACGATAAGGATCAAGTGGTGGCTCCGGCTCAGGCTCTGGGACTTATGCCAGCCTCCAGTACGATTAAATGGCCTCGGGTAAGATCAGGTACGTGCCTGAAAGTATGTTAAACAGAGAGGGTGCATGCAAGGTAATAATCTCATAGTTATTATTATCAAATATCAATTTATACTTAAGCATCTTCTTCTTATCTTTAACAATAAAATCATGTGCTACCATACTCTTATAATCTAGAAAAATAGGGGGCAACAACTTTTCCTCTTTCTCATAATGCCTAATAGGTATCCCAAAGTGTTCAGCAAGGCGTGAAGCAAAGATGCATCCGAAGATGGGACCCTTTGTTTGGTTCAGATTTAATCGTTTAGCAACAATAGCGCCTAAGCTGAAAGTGGTATCACGAAACAAAGCATGGTGCAAAATGACAATATCAGGAGCACTAAGATTTCCACTGTTCCCATGACCAATTAAGCATCTACTAGCAAATATCGTAAAGTAATGAAGAATAGGAAAATGTATACTAGTAATTCTTGCATCTGAAATTTTCCTAGTTTCTCCTACAACAATTCTATCAATAAACCCCTCCACATTGCTACGATGTGGTTCCTCGATGCTGCCCTCAAAGGGCATCTTGCATACCCGACAAAAATCATGAAGTGACATCTCCTTAACCTCATCATATAAGTGAAACTTCACTGAAGGTGGTGATTTCTTAGCATGGAAATAAAAATTTTGCACGAAAATATTAGTGAGTAGAAGATATTGTTCGCGCTGGTCGCGGAGGAAGTCGATGAGGCCCGCATTCTCAGCCAAATAATAAAAGTCCTCGTAAATCCCAGCTGCTCTCAAGAACTCATCACAAGGCCATTCGTACGGCCGAACCTCCGCAGTGCGAGGAAGATTGTATTTGGGCTTTTTATTCTCCTCATTCTGCTTATCCTTCAAGCTTTGGCTCGAGGAGCCTCTCACTAATCTCTTCAACATTTTCTCCCTCTGAATTTTTTTGAAATTTTTAGTGACTCAAAATAAAAGTGAACCAAACTCAACAAGATTGATAGCAACTACTCCTACAATTGCCTAGAGGCCATATCATGCATTAAAACTACTTTGGACCATATAAATTTGACATGCAAGCTCAAGAACAGGGTCACCTAAGCAGCAAAAATTTGCAATAAATGAAGCACTAGAACAAAAACTAATTGGACCATTGGAGGAGTCACATACCGAAGAACGATCCCCCAAAGCAGTTTTGTGAATGAAGCTTTGAGCAAGGAGATCGAAAATGGCAGCAAGATGAGCTAGAACTCGGGTTTTAGCTATGGGAGGATTTTTTCTGGAGGAAGACGAAGTGTGTGGGTGCTGGAATAAGTGGGGGTCCATGTGGGGTCCATGAGGCAGGGGGCGCGCCCCAGGGCCCTCGTGGCCAGGTGGTGTGGCCCCCAGGTGTGTTCTCAGTGCCAATAATTCTTAAATATTCTACAAAAAATCATATATTGTTTTCAGGACATTTGGAGAACTTTTATTTCCGTTTTTATTGTAAGGATAATTCAGAAAACGGACAGAAAATACTATTTTTGCTTTATTTGATCTAAATAACAGAGAGTAAAAGGAGGGTACAGAGAGTTGTGCTTTCTAACTTCATCCATCGCATGCTCATTAAAAGGAATCCACTAACAAGTTTGATCAAGTCTTGTTAACAAACTCTTTCCGAATAACATGAAACAGGAGAATTTTCGAATAACACTAAGTTACCTCAACGGGGATATGCATGTCCCCAATAATAAGAATATCATATTTCTTCTTGACAGTAGGGAGAGGAAATTCAAAACCTCCAATAGTTATTGTTGAAAATTTTCCAATAGAATTGATACTGTTGACTTGAGGTTGTTTCCTCGGAAAGTGTACCGTATGCTCATTACCATTAACATGAAAAGTGACATTGCCTCTGTTGCAATCAATAACAGCCCCTGCAGTATTCAAAAAGGGTGTACCAAGGATAATCGACATACTATCGTCCTTGGGAATATCAAGAATAACAAAGTCCGTTAAAATAGTTACGTTTGCAACCACAATAGGCACATCCTCACAAATGCCGACATGTATATTAGTTGATTTATCGGCCATTTGCAAAGATATTTCAGTAGGTGTCAACTTATTCAAATCAAGTCTACGATATAAAGAGAGAGGCATAACACAAACACCGGCTCCAAGATCACATAAAGCAGTTTTAACATAGTTTCTTTTAATGGAGCATGGTATAGTTGGTACTCCGGGATCTCCTAGTTTCTTAGGTATTCCACCTTTAATAGTATAATTGGCAAGCATGGTGGAAATTTTAGCTTCTGGTATCTTTCTTTTATTTGTAACAATATCTTTCATATACTTAGCATAAGGATTCATTTTAAGCATATCAGTCAAACGCATACGCAAAAAGATAGGTCTAATCATTTCAGCAAAGCGCACAAAATCCTTTTTCTTGGATGGTTTAGGAGGAAAAGGCATGGGTTTTTGAACCCATGGTTCTCTTTCTTTACCATGCTTCCTAGCAACAAAGTCTCTCTTATCATAACGTTGATTCTTTGATCGTGGGTTATCAAGATCAACATCAGGTTCAATCTCTACATAATTGTTATTGCTAGGTTGAGCATCAGCATGAACATCATCATTAACATTATCACTAGGTTCATGTTCATTACCAGATTGTGTTTCAGCATCAGAAATAGAAATATCATTGGGATTCTCAGGTGTGTCAACAACAGGTTCACTAGAAGCATGCAAAGTCCTATCATTTTTCTTTTTATTCCTCTTAGAAGGACTAGGTGCATCAACATTAATTCTCTAAGAATCTGGCTCAACTCTCTTAGGGTGGCCCTCAGGATACAAAGGTTCCTGAGTCATTTTACCCCCTCTAGTCACAACTCTAACAACATTTTCATTTTTCTTATTATTTAATTCATTGAGAAAATCATCTTGTGCTTTAAGCACTTGTTCTACTTGAGTGGTAACCATAGAAGCATGTTTACTAATAAGTTTAAGTTCACCTTTAACTCTAGACATATAATCACTCAAGTGTTCAATCATATAAGCATTATGTTTCAATTGTCTACCAACATAAGCATTGAAGTCTTCTTGTTTAACAATAAAATTATCAAACTCATCCAAGCATTGGCTAGCAGACTTATAACGAGGGATATCACCTTCATCAAATCTATAGAGAGAATTTACCTTTACAACCTATGTAGGGTTATCAAGACCATGTATCTCTTCAATAGGTGGTAAATTCTTAACATCTTTAGCTTTAATACCTTTTTCTTTCATAGATTTCTTTGCCTCTTGCATATCTTCAGGACTGAGAAATAGAATACACCTTTTCTTTGGAGTTGGCTTAGGAGTTGGTACAGGAAGTGTCCAATCATTATCATTACTCAATATATTATTCAATAGCAATTCAGCTTGATCAACAGTTCTTTCCCTGAAAACACAACTAGCACAACTATCTAGGTGGTCTTTGGAAGCATCGGTTAGTCCATTATAAAAGATATCAAGTATTTAATTTTTCTTTAGAGGATGATCAGGCAAAGCATTAAGTAATCGAAGAAGCCTTCCAAATCTTGTGGGAGACTCTCTTCTTCAATTTGCACAAAATTATATATTTCCCTTAAGGCAGCTTGTTTCTTATGAGCGGGGAAATATTTAGCAGAGAAGTAATAAATCATATCATGGGGACTACGCACACAACCAGGATCAAGACAATTAAACCATGTTTTAGCATCACCCTTTAATGAGAACGGAAATAACTTAAGGATATAGTAGTAACATTTTTTCCTCATGAGTGAATAGGGTGGCTATATCATTCAATTTAGTAAGATGTGCCACAACAGTGTCAGATTCATAGCCATAAAAATGATCAGATTCAACCAAGGTAATTATCTCAGGATCGACAGAGAAATCATAATCCTTATCAGAAATACAGATAGGTGAAGTAGCAAAAGCAGGGTCATATTTCATTCTAGCATTCAAAGATTTTTCTTTTAGCTTAGCTAACAGTTTCTTAAGATCATATCTATCTTTGCAAGGAAAAAGGTCTCTAGCAGTTTTTTCATCCATAACATAACCCTCAGGCACATCAGGCAATTCATATCCAGGGGGAGAATCTTCATCATCACTTTCATCTGTATTATTAGTTTCAATAATTTCATTCTCTCTAACCCTAGCAAGTTGTTCATCAAGAAATCCACCTAATGGCGCAGTATTATCAAGCATAGAAGTAGTTTCATCACAAGCATCATGCATAGCAGAAGTGGCATCATCAATAACATGCGACATATCAGAGTCAATAGCAGGTGTAGGTGTCGCAAGTTTACTCCAAAAAGAAGGTGAATCAAGTGCAGAGCTAGATGGCAGTTCCTTACCTCCCCTCGTAGTTGAGGGAAAAATCTTGGTGCTGTCATCTTTCAAGTTCCTCATAGTGATCAACAGATATAAATCCCAAGTGACTCAAAGAATAGAGCTATGCTCCCCGGCAATGGCGTCAGAAAATAGTCTTGATAACCCACAAGTATAGGAGATCACAACAGCTTTCGAGGGTAGAGTATTCAACCCAAATTTATTGATTCAACACAAGGGGAGACAAAGAATATTCTCAAGTATTAGCAGTTGTGTTGTCAATTCAACCGCACCTAAAATACTTAATATCTGCATCAAAGTATTTAGTAGCAAAGTAATATGGAAGTAGCGGTAACGGTGGCAAAAGTAACAATAGTAGTTTTTGTAGTGATTGTAACCGTGGCAACGGAAAGATAACTAAGCAAAGATCAATATGTGAAAAGCTCGTAGGCAATGGATCAATGATGGATAATTATGTCGGATGCGATTCCTCATGCAACAGTTATAACATAGGGTGACACAAAACTAGCTCCAGTTCATCAATGTAATGTAGGCATGTATTCCGAATATAGTCATACGTGCTTATGGAAAAGAACTTGCATGGCATCTTTTGTCCTACCCTCCCGTGGCAGCGGGGTCCTATTGGAAACTAAGGGATATTAAGGCCGGTCCCGATTATTGTCACTTCGGGGTTACCGGATCATAACACATAGTAGGTGACTATTAACTTGCAAGATAGGATCAAGAACTAACATATATTCATGAAAACATAATAGTTTCAGATCTGAAATCATGGCACTCGGGCCCTAGTGGCAAGCATTAAGCATAGCAAAGTCATAGCAACATCAATCTTAGAAAATAATGGATACTAGGGATCGAACCCTAAGAAAACTAACTCGATTACATGGTAAATCTCATCCAACCCATCACCGTCCAGCAAGCCTACGATAGAATTACTCACGCACGGCGGTGAGCATCATGAAATTGGTGATGGGGGATGGTTGATGATGACGATGGCGACAGATTCCCCTCTCCGGAGCCCCAAACGGACTCCAGATCAGCCCTCCCGAGAGAGATTAGGGCTTGGCGGCGGCTCCGTATCGTAAAACGCGATGAATCCTTCTCTCTGATTTTTTTCTCCCTGAAAGTTAATATGGAGTTGGGGTTGAGGTCAGTGGAGCCTCAGGGGGCCATGAGGTAGGGGGCACGCCCTGCACCCTCATGGACAGGGTATGGGCCCCCTGATGTTAATTCTTTTGCCAGTATTTTTCATTAATTCCAAAACGTGTCGCCGTGGATTTTTAGGTCATTCCGAGGACTTTATTTCTGCACAAAAATAACACCATGGCAGTTCTGCTAAAAAGAGCGTCATTCCAGGTTAGTTCCATTCAAATCATGCAAGTTAGAGTCCAAAACAAGGGCAAAAGTGTTCGGAAAAGTAGATAATTTGGAGACGTATCAGTCATCAATCTTTGAAATACCATTGGATCTTCTGAAAATCCTGAGCAGCCTATTGCTCTTGAAATTCTTGCTTGCTTACATTATGGTTAATCCCATAAGTCTAGTAATCTTATTAGACATCCTTTGTCACTATGATCTTGAGTTCGTCGATTCAATATGTTGCGGATGCTCGCAATCCTCAGATTATATCCTTCCGGATCAGACGTCATTTTAAACATGAGCTAGTTCTCGCCAATCAAATTGCCGTTGATTGTGCCCCTAAGTCTATTGAACTTATCCATCCTTGATTAGAGCGTGTGCTTCTGATCCTTCGCTTTGTAAATCATAATTCCTTTGCAATTGAGCTCTAAGTTATTCAGTTATTTCTATAATCCAATGTCTTTGCATTGATTCTTCCTCTGGTTGTGCGTCGATACTCACATTAGACCCTTTGTGGACCACCTGATCCTTTGTTGGATTTTATCCGACAATGTCCTTCGTATTCAATAACCTTGTGAGCCTTTCCTAGGATACATGATGCCTTTGCGAAATAGTATCCTCTACTTTCTCAACCATGCTCTGCTTTCGAGCTAAGTGATAATTACTCTCGAAGCTTGTGGTATATGTTTCTAGGATGCCCCGATGGGTTGAACCTATGCCTTCCTTAATCTGTGTGAACCCGAAAGTTTTTCATGAGTCATACTCTTCTGGTGTTTTGGTAAAATAAAATTTCAACACTGCAAGTTCTTCGAAAACAAGAAGTGAATGAAAGGTTATGCATTGCTAAAGAGGGAGTTGACCTTGAACTTTGTATTCATGCCCATGGACACGTTGTAGATCTTCTCATCAAAGCTTCTTTTAAAATTAATTATTCCCTTGGTATAAGTTCATCTTATATCTGGGATCTGGCCTTTTGCAATCGTGGTTTCGACCATGTTCTCCTTTAAAACCCATTTCCTATGCAAGTTTAAGCACTTGTCTTCTACAGAGCAATAACCCAGTCCAACCTCTACTTTGATCTGTCGTCGAGTATTACCCCCTGGTATCTCGAGATTATCACAGAACCGCGTAACTTCTTATGAGTTCTTCATCAAGTACTACATTCTCATCGATTCCAAATGTTTCCTGGGTTCTGAGTGGTTAGTCGCTCAAGTAGACTGATAACTGAATCGTGTCTGTTCTATGATTCAACCATTCTTAGCAATCTTCTTTGCTTATGAGTTTGTACCCAATCACTTCATTCCTAGCCTGATTCATTATTGTACTAATATTGAACTGTGCTCCCTGGTCCTTCACGAAGCACAATTTTCGACGATGAGCTAACCCTACACCGATCTTCCTCGTCATATCATTTCGCCTTGAACAACAAGTTTGATTCGAGTATGTGTCCTATCCTTGGTTCCAATAACCTTTTGCTTCATCATTCCTTTGACTTGATGTCATCGCCGATCGATTACACCTTCATGAAATCTCTTGACAATTGTGTCGTGATCGGCATCAACATTTTGAGCTCTTCCAGGATATCAATCGAATTCTCAATGTTAAGTGCCATCCTCATCTCTTGGTAATTTGGGTTACCATCGACAACATCCTTACCTTCCTTTCATCACAAACTTGGTCATCTTATGGATATGACTTGCTATCCAGCCTGTATTATGTTCTACCTTGAAGTATTACTATCTTTTATGCCAAGGGTGTTGTGAAAATTGCTCCACCTCTTAAGAATTCTTGATGCAAGTGATACCTCTTTCCATCTACATTCATTTCTAGGTCCCCGTGTTGTTTCTAACCGGAATACCAACAAATGGACTATGGTGTGTAAAATTCAAAACTTCTAGCAATCCTGTTTCTTGTAAGTTAATGAATGATGGTTACCTTCTTTGTGTATTGGTTATCGAATCACCATTCTAACACCAATCATGTTACCTAAGCGCATATTTCGGGTGCACCTTTCAACGAATGTTTAATTGTGGATGTTTTCCTCGAGCCTATATCATTATATCTTTTGATCTGACAAATGTTATTTCCTTGTTCACATAATTGTGGAAATCCATCTTTTTGCAAATCTTGATGATTTGTCGCTGAGTCCATCAACCACCTCTTCATCCTCTCCTTGGTTTATCGATGAACACTTGTTTCGGAACTTGCTTCCATAGTTCATTTCCCGAGAATCTTACAATGCCATCCCGTCATGTTGTGTTGCACCTGTTCTTCTCAAGCATCCTGAGTCTAAGGTATCCAGACACCAATCAGATCTGAATCTCGGGCAGATATGATGGTTGGAACATATTCCCAAGAGTTATAACATTGGTCTATATATGACTTGGTAAGGTGATGTCATGCCTAGCACACCTGGCCGGAGGACCTATTGTAATAGTTTCCTTTTTAGTAAGGTTACTTATTCTTCCATGAGGGAATTGTAAGACTTATTCTATAAGTTGATCCCTATGGATCCTTTGTGTATCCAAAGTATGACCTTTTCTTGAAGACCATGTCAATGCTATCTCGAAGCATGTATGTGGTACTTCGATTTTCAATATGAACATTTGAAGCATAATGCTAGATGTTTCTTGATCAATTATCCAAACACCGTTGTCTGGGCAACATCATGAGTTTCCTCACCCTTTTTCCCTAGGTGATTTTCTACTTTCTATCATGTCATGGATATCATGCTCTGCTTATCCTTGGGAAGGATATACCCCCGAAATATGTGTTTTAACACATTTTCTTTTCCATTGTTCTATTTAATCTGATGATCACCTTTTCCTTTCCATTGTTTTGTTTAACCTTTCTGGTGATCTATATGATCTAAGTAGTAATATTATTCTACTTATGTAAACACCTAGGTGTACAATCGTGCCGGTAAGAACCTGTTACTATTGTTGATGACATCTCGATAACCACCGATGGACGAGAACTTTGCCTATTGGCCCGCCTCGTTCAACGAGCAAGAGAATGGCTCTCTTCGTCCCTCTCCCTTCGTATCGATGTTGTTGCCGACATAATTGACAGGCTATCCTCTGACATGCCCTGCTTACAGGATCGTGTAGGATGTCACCGCCCTTCCTGCTTTTAACCCACACGGTGGGCCCATAACCCACAGTTCCGCGGGATCAAAACCTGACTCTCCTATACACCCCCTGTTCTCAAGGTTATTCCTCGCACGTGGCCTCATATGTAATTCACGAGCCACCTTCCGAGAGATCATCCATTCTGGCTTCAGACACAATAATTATTCCTGTTGCTTTGAACCCCTTTCACGCTCTGTTTCAGGCATCGAATGGTTGCCTTCCCGCTCGAAACTTCCCATGATACCTCATTACATTGCTCTCGATAATTTCTTGAGTTTCAATTTGAGAGTTACTTTCCGCCACCTTCCCCGATATTATCTACCAGATAAGCAACCTTGTGGAGGTCTGTCCTTTTGAAGTTACCCCTTATCCTTTTCATAAGTACGATGAAGATCCCGAAGAAAGAATGCCTACTTCACCATGATGACCTGAAGCAGAGAAATTAAGACATCAATGTAATGGATCGACCTCTTCGAGAAGAGCAACCAAGACCAAAAAGAATCATTAGAATATCGTAACCTATTCTTCCCCCTTACCCTCCTCTTAAATCTCGGGACGAGATTTCTTGTAGTCGAGGAGAATTGTGACGCCTAGATAATTAAGCTACAGTGGACCTCTTCTAATGATGCCACGTCACCTCAGTTACTATTGATAACTCGCGTCGGTTTGGAAGCCTATTCAAAATTCGAATTTAAAATAAAGTTAACCAATAAAAGTTTTCGAAAGTCAAAACTAAAGTGTTCTAGAGGTACCAAATAATCCATAGGAAATGTTGGTATTGGAACCACACTTTTATAAGGTAACTAAATGCTAAAGAATAAATAAACAATAGCTAAAACAATTGTTTAAATGCCCCTTTAATTAATTAAATTGTTGTAAACTACTTTAATTAACTACCAATATTATTGTGGCAGTGGAATATTTATTATTACTAATTTAGGTGCAATTCTTGTAATTTATAAAACAAAAAATGAAAGAAAAAGGAAGAGAAGACAAAAACTATAAAAGGTAAAAGCAGAAGAAATTGCAAAAAGAGGAAAAGCCCCTGCATCCCCACCCCCTCTGGGCCTTGGCTTCAGCCGGCCCAGCTGGCCCACTTCCCCCACTAGGTCACCCACTTCCTTCATGTTCCCCTGTCCCGACCGCTATAGGGCACGGGCTCCGCCCGACCGCCTCGCCGGCATTGAGCGAGGTGATAAGGATCCCCTCCTCGCCACCTCGGTCCTCCCCCTCGCCCACTCACTCCCCTGCCGCTCCCCATTCGTCTCGTGCTCACCGTCGCCCCTGCCGCCTCGCCTGAACGCCCCGCTGTCGGTGTCAAAACCGGCGGATCTCGGGTAGGGGGTTCCGAACTGTGCGTCTAGGGTCGATGGTAAGAGGAGACAAGGGACACAATGTTTACCCAGGTTCGGGCCCTCTCTATAGAGGTAATACCCTACGCCTTGCTTGATTGATATTGATGAATATGGGTGTTACAAGAGTTGATCTACCACGAGATCGTAATGGCTAAACCCTAGAAGCCTAGCCTGTATGACTGGTAATGAGTATATCCTTTCCGGACTAACCCCTCCGGCTTATATAGATACCGGGGGGATCTAGGGTTTACATAGAGTCGGTTACATAAGAAGGAATCTGAAGGAAATATGCCTTAGAGGCAATAATAAAGTTATTATTTATTTCCTTATATCATGATAAATGTTTATTATTCATGCTAGAATTGTATTAACCGGAAACATAATACATGTGTGAATACATAGACCAACAGAGTGTCACTAGTATGCCTCTACTTTGACTAGCTCGTTAATCAAAGATGGTTATGTTTCCTAACCATGAACAAAGGGTTGTTATTTGATTAACGAGATCACATCATTAGTTGAATGATCTGATTGACATGACCCATTCCATTAGCTTAGCACCCGATCGTTTAGTATGTTGCTATTGCTTTCTTCATGACTTATACATGTTCCTATAACTATGAGATTATGCAACTCCCGTTTACCGGAGGAACACTTTGGGTACTACCAAACATCACAACGTAACTGGGTGATTATAAAGGAGTACTACAGGTGGCTCCAAAGGTAGATGTTGGGTTGGCGTTTTTCGAGATTAGGATTTGTCACTCCAATTGTCGGAGAGGTATCTCTGGGCCCTCTCGGTAATACACATCACTTAAGCCTTGCAAGCAGTGCAACTAATGAGTTAGTTGTGGGATGATGTATTACGGAACGAGTAAAGAGACTTGCCAGTAACGAGATTGAACTAGGTATTGGATACCGACGATCGAATCTCGGGCAAGTAACATACCGATGACAAAGGGAACAACGTATGTTGTTATGCAGTCTGACCGATAAAGATCTTCGTAGAATATGTAGGAGCCAATATGGGCATCCAGGTCCCGCTATTGGTTATTGACCGGAGACGTGTCTCGGTCATGTCTACATTGTTCTCGAACCGTAGGGTCCGCACGCTTAACGTTACGATGACAGTTATTATGAGTTTATGCATTTTGATGTACCGAAGGTTGTTCGGAGTCCCGGATGAGATCACGGACATGACGAGGACTCTCGAAATGGTAGAGATGTAAAGATTGATATATTGGAAGCCTATGTTTGGACATCGGAAGTGTTCCGGGTGAAATCGGGATTTTACCGGATTACCGGGAGGGTTACCGGAACCTCCCGGGAGCCAAATGGGCCAACATGGGCCTTAGTGGAAAGGTGAGAGGGCAGCCCACATAGGGCTGCGCCTCCCCCCTCTCCCTAGTCCTATTAGGACTAGGAGAGGGGCCAACCACCTCTCTCTCTCTCCCGTTTAAGGATTCCTAGTTGGACTAGGATTGGAGGGGGGAGTCCTACTCCCGGTAGGAGTAGGACTCCTCCTGCGCCTCCCTCTCTTTGGCCGGCCAGCCCCCCTCCCTCCATCCTTTATATACGGGGGCAGGGGACACCCCAAGACACACAAGTTGATCCTTGAGATCGTTCCTTAGCCGTGTGCGGTGCCCCCTGCCACCAAATTCCACCTCGATCATACCGTTACAGTGCTTAGGCGAAGCCCTGCGTCGGTAGTACATCAAGATCGTCACCACGCCATCGTGCTGACGGAACTCTTCCTCGACGCTTTGCTAGATCGGAGCCCGAGGAACGTCATCGAGCTGAACGTGTGCTAAGAACTCGGAGGTGCCGGAGTAACGGTGCTTGGATCGGTCGGATCGGGAAGAAGACGTACGACTACTTCCTCTACGTTGTGTGATCGCTTCCGCAGTCGGTCTGCGTTGGTACGTAGACAACACTCTCCCCTGTCGTTGCTATGCATCACCATGATCTTGCGTGTACGTAGGAAATTTTTCGAAATTACCACGTTCCCCAACAGAATCTTCATAGTCGGTCGCCAAGCTTGCCTTCCACGGCAAGGAGAGTCCAATCCGGAATCAGGTACAGTCTTCGGCCTTCATGCCTTCATAGCCCATCAGTCTGGCCCAATCGATAACAGGCCGGACGCCCAAGGACCCCTTAGTCCAGGACTCCCTAAGTAGCCCCCGAACCAGTCTTCAATAGCGAGGTGTTCAGCACACAAATTGTCTTCGGCATTGCAAGGCGGGTTCCTCCTTTAATGATCTCCAAGTGATGTATTCGGCCATTGGTTCCATGTCGCTCCCCTCGGCTTCTGCGCATTAAATAACTTCGCCTCCCACATGTCAAGCAAAGGCGGAAGGTCAGGGTATTTTTGCAGACAACACCCCGCCCATCCAAGGGAGAGCGCCTATTAAAGAGATCAGATCTTAGATCCATTCGGCACCATCTAGAGGAAATCCCCAAAAATTGCTTGGGAGAAACCATTCCAGCATGGCTAGCATCCCCAGCTCCTCCACCCGTTTCGGCGTAGAGAAAGGCCAGTGGGAGAGGTGTTCAGTGTCCCACAGTCAATTGACAGAGCTGCGGATGCAGGGACTTCTTCCCCCTGCCGATCTAGTTCCTATTCGAGCGGGGCTAGATTCCTTCAACGGTGGGATACAGGCAGAGGACTTCCCCAATCCATCCGGGGGAGAATGAGTATGTTTCGTCCCCTACCTGCTAAGGGGCGTTGGATTTCCCATTCATCCGTTCCTCTAAGGGCTTCTGGAATATTATGGCCTCCGGTTGCACAACTTCACCCCTGTCTCCGTTCTACACATTGCGGGTTATGTCGCTTTATTTGAATTATTCCTGGGTATCAAGGCTCATTTCAAGCTATGGAGGAAGTTGTTCTATCTTGTCCCGCGTAATCACGAGGGGTCAATTTTTGAAGTGGACGGAGCCGAAATATGGCGCATCGCTGATACCGGATATCTTTCCAGCACACCAAGCAAGGCATCCTAAGAATGGCCTTCCAAATGGTTCTATATTGAGGACGTCGCGCTTCCCGACCCAGTTCGAAAGGGTCTTCCTGAATTTGCAAGTGTTCCGCTGAAGAAACGCCACCGTTGGCGTCCTAACAGTCTTGAAGAGGAGGACAGCGCAGAAGTTTGCCAGCTTATGAGAAAGATAAAGACGCTCGCTCAGTCCGGACTTACAATAATCGAGGTAATGGCGATCTCCATAGTGCGTGGGGTTCAGCTGCTACAATACAGAGGGCTGCCCATGTGGCATTATAATGGAGAGTATGACGCATCCAGTTATGGTCGGAAGGGTCCGGATACCCCTACCGCTCTGGCCAAAATATTGGCCGAGCTTTTTAAAGGGGAGGAAGAGGAGGTTCTTTGCATTAAGCACATGGATGGATATTCTATGTATAATCCTCCCAATTGGGTAAGCTTCGACCCTTCGGTTCCACTCATTCCCCTTCCGGATTGCTTTTAATAAATTTCAAGTTTGTTTATTATGGCAGCATTGGCGGAAGGTCACCGAAGGACTTCATAGTCCTACCCCACAGCCAGAGATCCAAAACCGGGAACTAGATCCTGGGTATGAAGAGGATCGGGTTATACTCGTGGTGCTCGCGAGGGGAGTGTTCTACCAGACAAGCTATGACGGCACAGAAGTGGCCATCACCGCCGACTATCCTAGCCTTCTTCCTGCTTCTCATGTAAATAATCAAGAAACACCTTCTCTAGAAGAGTGCTCTTATTCCACCTCACCCATCGCATTGTATCTTTCTTCACAGGGGAGACGTTCGGCGATTTCGAAGAGATCGGATCCCGCGCCAGACAAGCCTTCCAAGAGGAAAGCAAACAAAGATACGTTCATGCCTTTATCGAAGAGGTATGAATTCGCCAACCTGCCCCTGAGAAGTCAGGTCCAGCCATGACCTTCCCATTTTCCATTTGCTAGGAGGAAGGCGCGCCGGACTATATCCGGGGGTTTGAGCGGCCGTACTTCCCACAACCAGGATTCAAATCCTGCCGTGAAGACGGGGGCTGATGCAAGGGCAACGCCGGACTGTCCTCCAGCCGAGGACTCGGACGATGTATCCGTCACCAACTTGGAAGTGGAGAGTGCTATGGATCATTGACGCCACCGGTCCATTTTGCAAGATCCTAGCTTTTCAGAAGAGTCCTTTAATGCCTTCAACGTAGACGATGCATACATCCGGGCTGCTCGAGATGGTATTAGCAGGGCCACAAAGCAACATTTGAAATATGTGCAGGTAAATTCGCTTTGTCTGACTATGATAACCATATGCCAGTAGCCCCCGAGACTTAAAGGAGTTGAAACAACTGATTTAAGGATCAATGTACAACCATGTGCTTACGGAGAAGAATACCCAGCTGGCTCAGGAACTAGAAAAGTGTCAGCGGTGGCTGCTTGCTGCTAACGCCGAACTGGAGAAATACAAGGCATCTCTAGGTAATATTTTTCCTTTATAAAAAATTCATAAGGCTATACCGATAGTGTGAATCTGGTTTCTAATCTTTGTGTTGGGTCATTTAGACCAAGTACGAGAGCAGTTGGACGCCGCTCGAAGCGAAGAACACGGAGCCAAAAAGCTACTGCCAGCGGGCTAGTGTGTATTGACAAAGGTTGTTGAAGAGAAAAAGAAACTCCATGATTCGAACATCAACCTAGGCGAAGAACTGAAAGATGTGCGAGTGCAGCTAGCTAACTCTATGAAGGAGAACAAGAAGCTCCCAGGCGGCATATTCAGTATGTGGCCGCTTTTATCATATAACAGTTTGGAGGTAGCATTAGCTAATATAGCTGTACTTGCAGGTGTGTTGACGAACCGCCCCAAAGAGGAAGTGTCCGGATCATCAAATGATCTTCTGTAAGAGCTGTCGTAGTTGCACGAGCAAGCTCGGCAGGCTATGCGGAGTGTAGCCAAGGCTTTATGGCCATCCTACTACCCTCCGAGAAGCATGGAGAAGCTGGTAGAGCTATTCAAGGGAGCGCGGCGGCGTATCCGGCTGTGGAAGATATCTGCCTGCCGAGAGGGTGCGCAAGAGGCCTGGGCCATGGTGAAGATGCACTATACCAAGCTGGATCCTAATCACATGGCTCGTGTCGGGCCGGTAGGGCCGAATGGGGAAGAAATTCCCGTTAGTATACTATATGACCAAGTAGAGGTGGCCGCCAAATATTCTCAACAGGATTGTAAGTCAGACTGCCTGTTGGAAGGTGTAGAGGAAGAGGTGTTCGAGTCCAAGTGACTGTGTACTTTCCTCATCTAGCTGAATTGTATATCATTTATGATGGCGGACATTTTCGCTTCCACCTCCGAACCCGAAGGTGCAGAGTGTTTCCGAATACCGTCGCGACCGAATAGGCCAGGGTATGCCTGGAAAACTAGGCGTAGGTGTCATAGTTGCTTGAACAGACAAGTTGTATCCGGCTAGCTATGTTATATTACATTGGTATCATAAGAAACATCTTCTAGAGAGAATAGTTCCGTTAGGGGTTCCTTTCTCTGGGTGTGCATGCATTTAATGTACATGTCCGAATTGTGATGCGAGCACCACAGTTTGTATGACTTCTCGGGGTGCAAAATGGGGTGAGTTTAGAAAACATCTTTAATTCACCGACCAAATATTCCCTTAAGAACACTAGCTTTCGGCTTCACCCAGTCTGAGGTACACATCCGGATGACCCGGCAGTAACAATCACAGAGGTGCTCCCTTTATGCCCTAGCCGAACTAACGGGAACGTAGCGCATAAGCACAGGAGCCAGGCAACCCAGCTTGGCCAAAACTGAAGTCATATCAATGCATATAGTGGCGAAGAAAAGGTATATATGGAAAAACTCATATGTTAGGAGCTTAATGCTCAAGGAATGACAAGAACTTCTGTCCGAGAAGCCCCTAGGTACAAGTAACATACATATTTAAAGATGTATGTGTCGATGTTGTGCAGTCTAGCCGTACCGAAGCTTTAAAGCAAGAGAGAAGAAAGTAGTCGAAAAATAGAGAAAAAGTAATGGAAGCTACAGGGGAGGAGGAGACGAACACGAGGTTTGCCGCTAGGCGTAGAATATTCGGAGTCTGGCCGCGTTCCAGGGGTTCGACTCGAGGCGATTGTCTGATGCATCACGAATACGGTATGCTCCGCTGGTGAGAACATCGTCAATTATCAAGGGACCCTCCCATTTGGGCTTGAGTTTGTCCTTTTTCTTCTCCAGCAGGCGTAGAACGAGTTCGCCAACGTTGCAAGTCTTGGCCCGTACTTCTCTGCTTTGATATCTTCGAGCCTGCTGTTGGTAAAATGTTGAACAGGCTTTTGCGACATCGCGTTCCTCCTCCAGGGCATCTAGGAAATCCTTCCGATCAAGCTCGGCTTCTCTCTATTTGTACATATGCACTCGAGGTGAGTCGTGAATAATATCGCAGGGCAATACGGCCTCTGCGCCATACACCATGAAGAAAGGTGTGTATCTGGTAGTGCGGTTGGGCGTGGTCCGCAGCCCCAGAGTACGGAGTCAAGCTCCTCAACCCAGTGCTTGTCTGATTCTTTCAAGGACCGCACTAGTCTGGCCTTGATGCCGCTCATAATGAGATCGTTAGCTCGTTCGACTTGACCGTTGGTTTGTGGGTGGTATACGGAGGCGTAATCGAGTTTAATACCCAGATTAGTACACCAGGTTTTTACTTCGTCGGTAGTGAAATTGGAGCCGTTGTCAGTGATGATGCTGTGTGGGACACCATAACGGTGCACAACACCGGATATGAAGTCTATCACTGGGCCGTACTCGGCCGTTTTGACCGGCTTGGCCTCTATCCACTTAGTGAATTTTTCCACCATAACCAACAAGTATTTTTTTCTTATGGCTTCCCCCTTTAAGGGGTCCAACCATATCGAGTCCCCAGACCGCAAAAGGCCAAGTGATGGGGATTGTTTGTACAGCAGTGGGGGGCATATGTCTTTGATTGGCAAAGAGTTGGCATCCGATGCAACGTTGGACAAGGTCCTGTGCATCTGCTCGGGCCGTCGCCAATAAAACCCTGTACAAAAGGCCTTGCTAACAAGGGCCTGAGCTGCGGCGTGGTGACCACCGAGCCCTGCATGAATTTCAGCCAAGAGTTGTCGCCCCTCTTCCTGAAATATACATCGTTGAAGGACTCCGATGGCACTTTTCTTGTAGAGCTCTCCATCATGAACCTTGTAGGCCTTTGAACGTCGTACAATACAGCAGGCCTCATTCTGGTCCTCAGGAAGCTCTTTCCTATTGCGGTAGGCCAGGGAGGGTTCGGTCCATGGGGCAATGACCGCCATGATGAGATGCGCCGATGGTGTTATTTTGATGGCTGAGCCCTCAACGACGTCGGTGCTTCCGAGGTCTTGGATTATGTTTGGTTTCGGACTAGTATTGCCATTTTCCCCCTGCCACACCACGGATGGCTTGAATAGCCTTTCTAGGAAAATGTTGGGTGGGACGGGGTCGCGCTTAGCACCGATACGAGCAACAACATCCGCCACTTGATTACTTTCGCAGGCCACATGATGGAACTCGAGCCCCTCGAACCGGGCCGACATTTTTATGACTGCGTTACGATACGCTGCCATCTTCGGATCTTTAGTGTCGAAATCTCCGTTTATTTGAGATATAGCCAGGTTGGAATCCCTTCGTACTTCTAGGCGTTGTATGCCCATGGAGACAGCCATCCGGAGACCATATAATAAGGCCTCGTATTCGGCTGCGTTGTTGGAGTCTGTGTATAGTATTTGGAGAACGTACTAGACAATGTCTCCAGTAGGGGACGTTAAAACAACACCCACTCCTAACCCTGCCAGCATTTTGGAGCCATCGAAGTAGATGACCCAATTGGAGTATGTGTCGTACTCTTTAGGGAGTTCAGCCTCTGTACATTCGGCGACTAAGTCGGCCAGTACTTGGGATTTGATAGCTCGACGCGGTTTATATGTAATGTCAAATGGAAGGAGATCAATGGCCCATTTGGCAATCCAGCCCGTAGCATCGTGGTTGTTTATAATGTCATTGAGTGGTATGCTACCTCTTGGGCACTGCGTTGGTTTTCCCCGTAGAGGAAGGGATGATGCAGCAAAGTAGCGTAAGTATTTCCCTCAGTTTTTGAGAACCAAGGTATCAATCCAGTAGGAGGCTACGCGTGAGTCCCTCGCACCTGCACAAAACAAATAAATCCTCGCAACCAACGCAAATAGGGGTTGTCAATCCCTATAAGCCCACTTACGAGAGTGAGATCTGATAGATATGATAAGATAATATTTTTGGTATTTTTATGATAAAGATGCAAAGTAAAATAAAGGCAAAGTAAATAATAAAGGAAATAACTAAGTAGTAGGAGATCAATATGATAAAGATAGACCTGGGGGCATAGGTTTCACTAGTGGCTTCTCTCGAGAGCATAAGTATTCTACGGTGGGTGAACAAATTACTGTTGAGCAATTGACAGAATTGAGCATAGTTATGAGAATATCTAGGTATGATCATGTATATAGGCATCACATCCGAGACAAGTAGACCGACTCCTGCCTGCATCTACTACTATTACTCCACTCATCGACCGCTATCCAGCATGCATCTAGAGTATTAAGTTAAAAATAAAGTAATGCCTTAAGCAAGATGACATGATGTAGAGGGATAGACTCATGCAATATGAAGAAAACCCCATCTTGTTATCCTCGATGGCAACAATACAATACGTGCCTTGCTGCCCTTACTGTCACTGGGAAAGGACACTACAAGATTGAACCCAAAGCTAAGCACTTCTCCCATTACAAGAAAGATCAATCTAATAGGCCAAACCAAACTGATAATTCGAAGAGACTTGCAAAGATAGCTAATCATACATAAAATAATTCAGAGAAGATTCAAATATTATTCATAGATAGACTTGATCGTAAACCCACAATTCATCGGTCTCAACAAACACACCGCAAAAAGAAGATTACATCGAATAGTTCTCCACAAGAGAGGGGGAGAATATTGTATTGAGATCCAAGAAGAAAGAAGAAGCCATATAGCTACTAACTATGGACCCGTAGGTCTGAAGTAAACTACTCACACTTCATCGGAGAGGCTATGGGGTTGATGTAGAAGTCCTCCGTGATCGATGCCCCTTCCGGCGGAGCTCCGGAACAGGCCACAAGATGGGATCTCGTGGATACAGAAAGTTACGGCGGTGGAATTAGGGTTTTGGCTCCATATCTGATCGTTTGGGGGTATGTGGATATATATAGGAGGAAGGAGTACGTCGGTGGAGCAACAGGGGGCCCACTGTTGGAAATATGCCCTAGAGGCAATAATAAATTGATTATCATTATATTTCCTTGTTCATGATAATCGTTTATTATCCATGCTAGAATTGTATTGATAGGAAACTCAGATACATGTGTGGATACATAGACAACACCATGTCCCTAGTAAGCCTCTAGTTGACTAGCTCGTTGATCAATAGATGGTTACGGTTTCCTGACCATGGACATTGGATGTCGTTGATAACGGGATCACATCATTAGGAGAGTGATGTGATGGACAAGACCCAATCCTAAGCATAGCACTAGATCGTGAAGTTCGTATGCTAAAGCTTTTCTAATGTCAAGTATCATTTCCTTAGACCATGAGATTGTGCAACTCCCGGATACCGTAGGAATACTTTGGGTGTGCCAAACGTCACAACGTAACTGGGTGGCTATAAAGGTACACTACGGGTATCTCTGAAAGTGTCTGTTGGGTTGGCACGAATCGAGACAGGGATTTGTCACTCCGTGTAAACGGAGAGGTATCTCTGGGCCCACTCGGTAGGACATCATCATAATGTGTACAATGTGATCAAGGAGTTGATCACGGGATGATGTGTTACGGAACGAGTAAAGAGACTTGCCGATAACGAGATTGAACAAGGTATCGGGATACCGACGATCAAATCTCGGGCAAGTATCGTACCGATAGACAAAGGGAATTGTATACGGGATTGATTAAGTCCTTGACATCGTGGTTCATCCGATGAGATCATCGTGGAACATGTGGGAGCCAACATGGGTATCCAGATCCCGCTGTTGGTTATTGACTGGAGAACGTCTCGGTCATGTCTGCATGTCTCCCGAACCCGTAGGGTCTACACACTTAAGGTTCGATGACGCTAGGGTTATAAAGGAAGTTAGTATGTGGTTACCGAATGTTGTTCGGAGTCCCGGCTGAAATCCCGGACGTCACGAGGAGTTCCGGAATGGTCCGGAGGTAAAGATTTATATATGGGAAGTCCTGTTTTGGACACCGGAAGAGTTTCGGGGTTTATCGGTAACATACCGGGACCACCGGGAGGGTCCCGGGGGTCCACCAAGTGGGGCCACCTGCCCCGAAGGCTTGCGTGGGCTAAGATTGGTGAGGGACCAGCCCCTTAGTGGGCTGGTGCGCCTCCCACAAGGGCCCAAGGTGCCCAAGAGGTGGAAAGGGGGCAAACCCTAATGGGATATGGGCCTTAGAGCCCATATTGGGGCGCCTCCCTCTCCCCTCCCCCTCTTGGCCGCCACCCTTGACCCCATCTAGGGCTGCCACCCCCCTCTAGGGGTGGGAACCCTAGAGGGGGCGCAGCCCTCCCCTTCCCCTATATATATGAGGCCTAAGGGGGCTGCCCAAAAACACGCGATTCGATCTCTCGTTGGTGCAGCCCTGCGTCTCTTCTTCCTCCTCTTCTGTGGTGCTTGGCGAAGCCCTGCAGGATAGCCACGCTCCTCCATCATCACCACGCCATTGTGCTTCTGTTGGATGAAGTCTTCCTCAACCTCTCCCTCTCTCCTTGCTGGATCAAGGCGTGGGAGACGTCACCGGGCTGTATGTCTGTTGAACGCGGAGGTGTCGTGCGTTCGGCACTTGGTCATCGGTGATTTGAATCACGACGAGTACGACTCCATCAACCCCGTTCACTTGAACGCTTCCTCTTAGCGATCTACAAGGGTATGTAGATGCACTCTCCTTCCCCTCGTTGCTAGTTTCTCCATAGATAGATCTTGGTGACACGTAGGAAAATTTTGAATTTCTGCTACGTTCCCCAACAATGGCATCATGAGCTAGGTCTATTGCATAGATTCTATGCACGAGTAGAACACAAAGTAGTTGTGGGCATTGATTTTGTTCAATATGCTTGTCGTTACTAGTCTTATCTTGATTCGGCGGCATCGTGGGATGAAGCGGCCCGGACCGACCTTACACGTACTCTTACGTGAGACTGGTTCCACCGACTGACATGCACTAGTTGCATAAGGTGGCTAGCGGGTGTCTGTCTCTCCCACTTTAGTCGGATTGGATTCGATGAAAAGGGTCCTTATGAAGGAGAAATAGCAATTGGCATATCACGTTGTGGTCTTTGCGTAGGTAAGAAACGTTCTTGCTAGTAACCCATAGCAGCCACGTAAAACATGCAAACAACAATTAGAGGACGTCTAACTTGTTTTTGCAGGGTATGCCATGTGATGTGATATGGCCAAAGGATGTGATGAATGATATATGTGATGTATGAGATGATCATGTTCTTGTAATAGGAATCACGACTTGCATGTCGATGAATATGACAACCGGCAGGAGCCATAGGAGTTGTCTTAATTTATTTATGACCTGCGTGTCAACATAAACGTCATGTAATTACTTTACTTTATTGCTAACCGTTAGCTGTTGTAGTAGAAGTAATAGATGACGTGACAACTTCAAGAAGACACGATGATGGAGATCATGATGATGGAGATCATGGTGTCATGCCGGTGACGATGTTGATCATGGAGCCCCGAAGATGGAGATCAAAAGGAGCAAAGTGATGATGGCCATATCATGTCACTATTTGATTGCATGTGATGTTTATCATGTTTATACATCTTATTTGCTTAGAACGACGGTAGTAAATAAGATGATCCCTCATTAAAATTTCAAGAAGTGTTCTCCCCTAACTGTGCACCGTTGCTACAGTTCGTCGTTTCGAAGCACCACGTGATGATCGGGTGTGATAGATTCTAACGTTCACATACAACGGGTGTTGACGAGCCTAGCATGTACAGACATGGCCTCGGAACACATGCAAACACTTAGGTTGACTTGACGAGCCTAGCATGTACAGACATGGCCTCGGAACACAGAAGACTGAAAGGTCAAGCATGAGTCGTATAGAAGATACGATCAACATGAAGATGTTCACCGACATTGACTAGTCCGTCTCACGTGATGATCGGACATGGCCTAGTTGACTCGGATCATGTAATCACTTAGATGACTAGAGGGATGTCTATCTGAGTGGGAGTTCATAAGATGAACATAATTATCCTGAACATAGTCAAAAGGATTTTGCAAATTATGTCGTAGCTCACGCTATAGTTCTACTGTTTAGATATGTTCCTAGAGAAAAATTAGTTGAAAGTTGATAGTAGCAATTATGCGGACTAGGTCCGTAAACTGAGGATTGTCCTCGTTGCTTCATAGAAGGCTTATGTCCTTAATGCACCGCTCAGTGTGCTGAACCTCGAACGTTGTCTTGGATGTTGCGAACATCTGACATGCACATTTTGATAACTACGTGATAGTTCAGTTAAACGGTTTAGAGTTGAGGCACCAAAGACGTTTTTGAAACGTCACGAAACATATGAGATGTTTTGAGGGCTCAAATTGGGATTTCAGGCTCGTGCCCACGTCAAGAGGTATAAGACCTCCGACGATTCTCTTAGCCTACATACTAAGGGAGAAAAGCTCAATTGTTGAGCTTGTGCTCAGATTGTCTGAGTACAACATTCATTTAATCGAGTGGGAGTTGATCTTCCAGATGAGATAATGATGTTTCTCCGAAGTCATTACCGCCAAGCTGCTAGAGCTTCGTGATGAACTATAATATATCAGGCACATATATGATGATCCTTGAGTTATTCGCGATGTTTGACACCGCGAAAGTAGAAATCAAGAAGGAGCACCAATTGTTGATGGTTGGTGAAACCACTAGTTTCAAGAAGGGCAAGGGCACAAAGGGATACTTCATGAAACAGCAATTCAGCTGCTGCTCTAATAAAGAAACCCGAGGTTGGACCCAAACCCGAGACTAAGTGCTTCTGTAATAAGGGGAACAGCCACTGGAGCAGAATTACCCTAGATACTTGGTAGATAAGAAGGCTGGCAAGGTCGATAGAAGTATATTGGATATACATTATGTTAATGTGTACTTTACTAGTACTCCTAGTAGCACCAGGGTATTAGATACCGGTTCAGTTGCTAAGTGTTAGTAACTCGAAATAAAAGCTACGGAATAAACGGAGACTAGCTAAAGGTGAGCTGACGATATGTGTTGGAAGTGTTTCCAATGTTGATATGATCAAGCATCGCACGCTCCCTCTACCATCGAGATTTGTGTTAAACTTAAATAATTGTTATTTGGTGTTTGCGTTGAGCATAGACATGATTTGATTATGACTATCGCAATACGGTTATTCATTTAAGGAGGATAATGGTTACTCTGTTTATTTGAATAATACCTTCAATGGTCTTACACCTAAAATGAATGGTTTATTGAATCTCGATCGTAGTGATACACATGTTCATGCCAAAAGATAGTAATGATAGTACCACCTACTTGTGGCACTGCCACGTAAGTCATATCGGTATAAAACGCATGAGGAAGCTCCATGTTGATGGATCTTTGGGCTCACTCACTTTTGAAAAGTTTGAGACATGCGAACCATGTCTATTGGTGTTTATGCATGAAGAAACTCCATGCAAATGGACCGTTTGAACTCACTTGATTTTGAATCACTTGAGACATGCAAATCATACCACATGGGCAAGATGACTGAAAGCCTCGGGTTCAGTCAAATGGAACTAGAAAGCAACTTGTTGGAAGTAATACATTTTGATGTGTGCAGTCCAATGAGTGCTGAGGCATGTAGTGGATATCGTTATGTTCTTACTTCACAGATGATTTGAGTAGATGTTGAGTATATTTACTTGATGAATCGCGTGTCTGAATTATTGAAAGGTTCAAGTAATTTCAGGGTGAAGTTGAAAGATCGTCGTGACAAGAGGATAAAGTATCTATGATATGATCATAGAGATGAATATCTGAATTACGAGTTTGGCACAGAATTAAGACATTGTGGAATTTGTTTCACAACTGATACAGCCTGGAACACCATAGTGTGATGGTGTGTCCGAACATCATAACTGCACCCTATTGGATATGATGCATACCATGATGTCTCTTATCGAATTACCACAATAGTTTATGGGTTAGGCATTAGAGACAACCACATTCACTCTAAAAGGGGCACCACATAATTCCGATGAGATGACACCGTATGAACTATGGTTTAGATAAACCTAAGCTGTCATTTCTTAAAAGTTTGGGGCAGCGACGCTTATGTGAAAAAGTTTCAGGCTGATAAGCTCGAACCCAAAGCGGATAAATGCATCTTCATAGGACACCCAAAACAGTTGGGTATACCCCTGTCTCAGATTCGAAAGCAATAAGGGATTGTTTCTAGAATCGGGTCCTTTCTTGAGGAAAAGTTTCTCTTGAAAGAATTGAGTGGGAGGATGGTGGAGACTTGATGAGGTTATTGAATCGTCTCTTCAACTAGTGTGTGGCAGGGCACAGGAAGTTGTTCCTGTGGCACCTACACCAATTGAAGTGGAAGCCTATGATAGTGATCATGAAACTTCATATCAAGTCACTCCCAAACCTCGTAGGATGACAAGGATGCGTACTACTTCTGAGTGGTGCGTAATCCTGTCTTGGAAGTCATGTTGCGAGACAACAATGAACCTATGAGCTATGGAGAAGCGATGGTGGGCCTGGATTCCAAAATGGCTCAAGGCCATATAATCCGAGAGAGGATCCATATATGAAAACAAAGTGTAGACTTTGGCAGAATGGCTCGATGGTCGTAAGGCTGTTGAGTACAGATGGATTTTAAAAGGAAGACGGACAATGATGGTAAATGTCACCATTAAGAAAGCTCGACTTGTCGTTAAGATGTTTTCGACAAGTTCAAGGAGTTGACTACGATGAGACTTTCTCACCTGTAGCGATGCTAAAAGTCTGTTGGAATTATATTAGCAGTTACTGCACTATTTATGAAATCTTGCAGATAGGATGTCAAAACATTGTTTCCTCGACAATTTTCTTGAAGAAAGGTTGTATGTGAGACAACCGGAAGGTTTTGTCAATCCTGAAAGATGCTAATAAGTATGCAAAGCTCCAGCAATCCTTCTGAGGACTGGAGTAAGCATCTCGGAGTTGGAATGTATGCTTTGATGAGATGATCAAAGATTTTGGTGTATACAAAGTTTATGAGAAACTTGTATTTCCAAAGAAGTGAGTGGGAGCACTATAGAATTTCTGATGAGTATATGTTGTTGATCAGAAATGATGTAGAATTTCTAAGAAAGCATATAGGGTTATTTGAAAAGTGTTTTTCAATTGAAAGCCTGAATTAAGCTACTTGAACATTGAGCATCAAGATCTATAAAGGATAGATCAAAACGCTTAATGGTACTTTCAAATGAGCACATACCTTGACATGATCTTGAAGGTGTTCAAGATGGATCAGTCAAAGAAGAAGTTCTTGCCTGAGTTGTAAGGTATGAAGTTAAGACTTAAAGCTCGACCACGGCAGAATAGAGAGAGAGGACGAAGGTCGTCCCCTATGCTTAAGACATAGGCTCTACAGTATGCTATGCTGTGTACCGCACCTGAAGTGTGCCTTGCCATGAGTCAGTCAAGGGGTACAAGAGTGATCCAAGAATGGATCACAGGACAGCGGTCAAAGTTATCCTTAGTAACTAGTGGACTAAGGAATTTTCTCGATTATGGAGGTGGTAAAAGAGTTCGTCGTAAAGGGGTTACGTCGATGCAAGCTTAAACACCTATCCGGATAGCTCTGAGTAGAGATACCGGATACGTATAATGGAGCAACAATTTAAAATAGCTCCAAGTAGAACAGTTATTTGGATTAGCTTCAAATAGAGCGTGGTAGCTGCATCTAGGAAATGACATAGAGATTTGTAAAGCACACACGGATCTGAAAGGTTCAGACCCGTTGACTAAAACCTTTCTCACAAGCATAACATGATCAAACACAGAACTCTTTAGGGTGTTAGTCACATGAGGATGTGACCTTGAGTGTTAATCACATATCGATGTGAACTGGATTATTGACTCTAGTGCAAGTGGGAGACTGTTGGAAATATGCCCTAGAGGCAATAGTAAATTGATTATTATTATATTTCCTTGTTCATGATAATCGTTTATTATCCATGCTAGAATTGTATTGATAGGAAACTCAGATACATGTGTGGATACATAGACAACACCATGTCCCTAGTAAGCCTCTAGTTGACTAGCTCGTTGATCAATAGATGGTTACGGTTTCCTGACCATGGACATTGGATGTCGTTGATAATGGGATCACATCATTAGGAGAATGATGTGATGGACAAGACCCAATCCTAAGCATAGCACTAGATCATGAAGTTCGTATGCTAAAGCTTTTCTAATGTCAAGTATCATTTCCTTAGACCATGAGATTGTGTAACTCCCGGATACCGTAGGAATACTTTGGGTGTGCCAAACGTCACAACGTAACTGGGTGGCTATAAAGGTACACTACGAGTATCTCTGAAAGTGTCTGTTGGGTTGGCACGAATCGAGACTGGGATTTGTCACTCCGTGTAAACGGAGAGGTATCTCTGGGCCCACTCGGTAGGACATCATCATAATGTGCACAATGTGATCAAGGAGTTGATCACGGGATGATGTGTTACGGAACGAGTAAAGAGACTTTCCGGTAACGAGATTTAACAAGGTATCGGGATACCGACGATCAAATCTCGGGCAAGTATCGTACCGATAGACAAAGGGAATTGTATACGGGATTGATTAAGTCCTTGACATCGTGGTTCATCCGATGAGATCATCGTGGAACATGTGGGAGCCAACATGGGTATCCAGATCCCGCTGTTGGTTATTGACTGGAGAACGTCTCGGTCATGTCTGCATGTCTCCCGAACCCGTAGGGTCTACACACTTAAGGTTCGATGACGCTAGGGTTATAAAGGAAGTTAGTATGTGGTTACCGAATGTTGTTCGGAGTCCCGGCTGAAATCCCGGACGTCACGAGGAGTTCCGGAATGGTCCGGAGGTAAAGATTTATATATGGGAAGTCCTGTTTTGGACACCGGAAGAGTTTCGGGGTTTATCGGTAACGTACCGGGACCACCGGGAGGGTCCCGGGGGTCCACCAAGTGGGGCCACCTGCCCCGGAGGCTTGCGTGGGCTAAGAGTGGTGAGGGACCAGCCCCTTAGTGGGCTGGTGCGCCTCCCACAAGGGCCCAAGGTGCCCAAGAGGTGGAAAGGGGGCAAACCCTAATGGGATATGGGCCTTAGGGCCCATACTGGGGCGCCTCCCTATCCCCTCCCCCTCTTGGCCACCACCCTTGACCCCATCTAGGGCTGCCGCCCCCCTCTAGGGGTGGGAACCCTAGAGGGGGCGCAGCCCTCCCCTTCCCCTATATATATGAGACCTAAGGGGGCTGCCCAAAAACACGCGATTCGATCTCTCGTTGGTGCAGCCCTGCGTCTCTTCTTCCTCCTCTTCTGTGGTGCTTGGCGAAGCCCTGCAGGATAGCCACGCTCCTCCATCATCACCACGCCGTTGTGCTGCTGTTGGATGAAGTCTTCCTCAACCTCTCCCTCTCTCCTTGCTGGATCAAGGCGTGGGAGACGTCACTGGGCTGTACGTGTGTTGAACGCGGAGGTGTCGTGCGTTCGGCACTTGGTCATCGGTGATTTGAATCACGACGAGTATGACTCCATCAACCCTGTTCACTTGAACGCTTCTGCTTAGCGATCTACAAGGGTATGTAGATGCACTCTCCTTCCCCTCGTTGCTAGTTTCTCCATAGATAGATCTTGGTGACACGTAGGAAAATTTTGAATTTCTGCTACGTTCCCCAACACCCACGAGGATGGAGGACGCGCCTGGGGGGGGGGGGGGGGGTAGGCGCGCCCCCTACCTCGTGGCCTCCTCTTTTCTTTCTTGAGGTAGGGTCCAAGTCTCCCGAATCATAATCTTCCTAAAAATCACGTTCCTGAAGGTTTCATCCCGTTTGGACTCCGTTTGATATTCCTTTTCTTCGAAACCCTAAAACAAGCAAAAAACAACAATTCTAGGTTGGGCCTCCGGTTAATAGGTTAGTCCCAAAAATAATATAAAAGTGGATAATAAAGCCCAATAATGTCCAAAACAGTAGATAATATAGCAGGGAGCAATCAAAAATTATAGATACATTAGAGACGTATCAAGCATCCCCAAGCTTAATTCCTACTCGTCCTCCAGTATGTAAATGATAAAAACAGAATTTTTTATGCAGAGTGCTACTTGGCATAATTTTAATGTAATTCTTCTTAATTGTGGTATGAATATTCAGATCCGAAAGATTCAAGACAAAAGTTCATATTAACATAAAAATAATAATACATCAAGCATACTAACAAAGCAATTATGTCTTCTCAAAATAACATGACTAAATAAAGTTATCCCTACAAAATCATATAGTCTGGCTATGCTCTATCTTCACCACACAAAATATTTAAATCATGCACAATCCCGATGACAATCCAAGCAATTGTTTCATACTTTTGACATTCTCAAAACTTTTTCAATCTTCACGCAATACATGAGCGTGAGCCATGGATATAGCACTATAGGTGGAATAGAATGGTGGTTGTGGAGAAGACAAAAAGGGAGAAGATAGTCTCACATCAACTAGGCGTATCAACGGGCTATGGAGATGCCCATCAATAGATATCAATGTGAGTGAGTAGGGATTGCCAGGCAACGGATGCACTAGAGCTATAAGTATATGAAAGCTCAAAAAGAAACTAAGTGGGTGTACATCCAACTTGCTTACTCATGAAGACCTAGGGCATTTTGAGGAAGCCCATCATTGGAATATACAAGCCAAGTTCTATAATGAAAGATTCCCACTAGTATATGAAAGTGATAACATGAGAGACTCTCTACTATGAAGTTCATGGTGTTACTTTGAAGCACAAGTGTGGTAAAAGGATAGTAACATTGTCCCTTCTCTCTTTTTCTCTCATTTTTTTTGTTTGGGTCTTTTCTCTCTTTTTTTATGGCCTCTTTTCTTTGTTTCTTTTTTCGTCCAGAGTCTCATCCCGACTTGTGGGGGAATCATAGTCTCCATCATCCTTTCCTCACTGGGACAATGCTCTAATAATGATGATCATCACACTTTTATTCTTTTACAACTCAACAATTACAACTCGATACTTAGACCAAAATATGACTCTATATGAATGCCTCCGGCGGTGTACCGGGATATGCAATGACTCATGAGTGGCATGTATGAAAGAATTATGAATGGTGGCTTTGCCACAAATATGATGTCAACTACATGATCATGCTAAGCAATATGACAATGATGGAGTGTGTCATAATAAACAGAACGGTGGAAAGTTGCATGGCAATATATCTCAGAATGGCTATGGAAATGCCATAATAGGTAGGTATGGTGGCTGTTTTGAGGAAGGTATATGGTGGGTGTATGATACCGGCGAAAGGTGTGCGGTATTAGAGAGGCTAGCAAAGGTGGAAGGGTGAGAGTGTGTATAATCCATGGACTCAACATTAGTCATAAAGAACACATATACTTATTCCAAAAATCTACAAGTTATCAAAGCAAAGTATTACGCGCATGCTCCTAGGGGGATAGATTGGTAGGAAAAGACCATCGCTCGTCCCCGACCGCCACTCATAAGGAAGGCAATCAAAAAATAAATCATGCTCCGACTTCATCACATAACAGTTCACCATACGTGCATGCTATGGGAATCACAAACTTCAACACAAGTATTTCTCAAATTCACAACTACTAAACTAGCACAACTTTAATATCACCATCTTTATATCTCAAAACAATTATCAAGTATCAAACTTATCATAGTATTCAACACACTCATAAGAAAGTTTTATTATTAATCTTGTATACCAAGCATATTAGGATTTTAAGCAAATTGAAGGAAATATGCCCTAGAGGCAATAATAAATTTATTATTTATTTCCTTATATCATGATAAAAGTTTATTATTCATGCTAGAATTGTATTAACCGGAAACATAATACATGTGTGAATACATAGACAAATAGAGTGTCACTAGTATGCCTCTACTTGAGTAGCTCGTTGATCAAAGATGGTTATGTTTCCTAACCATAGACATGAGTTGTCATTTGATTAACGGCATCACATCATTAGGAGAATGATGTGATTGACTTGACCCATTCCGTTAGATTAGCACTTGATCGTTTAGTTTGTTGTTATTGCTTTCTTCATGACTTATATATGTTCCTATGACTACGAGATTATGCAACTCCCGTTTACCGGAGGAACACTATTTGTGCCACCAAACGTCAAAACGTAACTGGGTGATTATAAAGGTGCTCTACAGGTGTCTCCGAAGGTACTTGCTGGGTTGGCGTATTTCGAGATTAGGATTTGTCACTCCGATTGTCGGAGAGCTATCTCTGGGCCCACTCGGTAATGCACACTATAAGCCTTGCAAGCATTGCAACTAATGAGTTAGTTGCGGGATGATGTATTACGAAACGAGTAAAGAGACTTGCCGGTAACGAGATTGAACTAGGTATTGAGATAGTGACGATCGAATCTCGAGCAAGTAACATACCGATGACAAATGGAACAACGTATGTTGCTATGCGGTTTGACCGACAAAGATCTTCGTAGAATATGTAGGAGCCAATATGAGCATCCAGGTTCCGCTATTGGTTATTGACCGGAGAGGTGTGTCGGTCATGTCTACGTAGTTCTCGAACCCGTAGGGTCCGCACGCTTAAAGTTTGATGACGGTTATATTATGAGTTTATGTGTTTTGATGTACCGAAGGTAGTTTGGAGTCCCGGATGAGATCGGGGACATGACGAGGAGTCTCAAAATGGTCGAGACGTAAAGATCGATATATTGGACGACTATATTTGGAAATCGGAAAGGTTCCGAGTGATTCGGGTATTTATCGGAGTACCGGGGAGTTAAGGGAATTCGCCGGGGAGTGTATGGGCCTTATTGGGCTTTAGGGGAAAGAGAGATAGGCAGGCCGCCCCCCCCCCCCAAGGCCTAGTCCGAATTGGACTAGGGGGAAGGGTTGTGCCCCCTCCTTCCTTCTCTTCTCTTTTCCCTTTCCTTCTCTACTACTCCTACTACTTGGAAGGGCTCCTAGTTCTACTAGGAAAGGGGGAATCCTACTCCCGGTGGGAGTAGGACTCCCCTAGGGCGCGCCATAGAGAGGGCCGGCCCCTCCCCTCCTCCACTCCTTTATATACATGGCCAGGGGCACCCCATAGACACAACAATTGATCTCTTGATCTCTTAGCCGTGTGCGGTGCCCGCCCTCCACCATAATCCACCTCAATCATATCGTAGCGGTGCTTAGGCGAATCCCTGCGTCGATAGAACATCATCATTGTTACCACGCCGTCGTGCTGACGAAACTCTCCCTCAACACTCGGATGGATCGGAGTTCAAGGGACGTCATCGGGCTGAACGTGTGCTGAACTCGGAGGTGCCGTGCATTCGGTACTTGATCGGTCGGATCGTGAAGACGCACGACTACATCAACCGCATTGTGCTAACGCTTCCGCTTTCGGTCTACGTGTGTACATGGACAACACTCTCCCCTCTCGTTGCTATGCATCACCATGATCTTCCGTGTACGTAGGAAATTTTTGAAATTACTACGCTCCCAATAGTGGCATCCGAGCCAGGTTTTATGCGTTGATGTTATATGCATGAGTAGAACACAAGTTAGTTGTGGGCGATACAAGTCATACTGCTTACCAGCATGTCATACTTTGGTTCAGCGGTATTGTCGGATGAAGCGGCCCGGACTGACATTACGCGTACACTTACACAAGACTGGTTCTACCGACGTGCTTTCCACACAGGTGGCTGGCGGGTGTCAGTTTCTCCAACTTTAGTTGAATCAAGTGTGGCTACGCCCGTTCCTTGAGAAGGTTAAAACATCACTAACTTGACGAACTATCGTTGTGGTTTTGATGCGTAGGTAAGAATGGTTCTTGCTCAGCCCGTAGCAGCCACGTAAAACTTGCAACAACAAAGTAGAGGACGTCTAACTTGTTTTTGCGGGGCATCTTGTGATGTGATATGGTCAAGACATGATGCTATATTTTTGTAGGAGGTGATCATGTTTTCTAACGGAGTTATCGGCAACTGGCAGGAGCCACATGGTTGTCGCTCTATTGTATGCAATGCAATCGCCCTGTAATTGCTTTACTTTATCACTAAGCGGTAACGATAGTCGTAGAAGCAATAGTTGGCGAGACGACTACGATGCTACAATGGAGATCAAGGTGTCGCGCCGGTGACGATGGTGATCATGACGGTGCTTCGGAGATGGAGATCACAAGCACAAGATGATGATGGCCATATCATATCACTTATATTGATTGCATGTGATGTTTTTCTTTTATGCATCTTATTTGGCTTTGATTGACGGTAGCACTGTAAGATGATCTCTCATTAAATTTCAAGATAAAAGTGTTCTCCCTGAGTATGCACCATTGCCAAAGTTCATCGTGCCCAGACACCACGTGATGATCGGGTGTGATAAGCTCTACGTCCATCTAGAATGGGTGCAAGCCAGTTTTGCACATGCAGAATACTGAGGTTAAACTTGACGATCCTAGCATATGCAGATATGGCCTCGGAACACTAAGATCGAAAGGTCGAGCGTGAATCATATAGTAGATATGATCAACATAGTGATGTTCACCATTGAAAACTACTTCATTTCACGTGATGATCGGTTATGGTTTAGTTGATTTGGATCACGTGATCACTTAGATGATTAGAGGGATTTCTATCTAACTGGGAGTTCTTAAGTAATATGATTAGTTGAACTTTAATTTATCATGAACTTAGTCCTGGTAGTATTAGCATATCTATGTTGTAGATCAATAGCTCGCATTTAGCTCCCCTATTTTATTTCGTTATGTTCCTAGATAAAACTAAGTTGAAAGATGTTAGTAGCAATGATGCGGATTGGATCCGTGATCTAAGGATTATCCTCATTGCTGCACAGAAGAATTACGTCCTTGATGCACCGCTTGGTGACAGACCTATTGCAGGAGCAGATGCAGACGTTATGAACGTTTGGCTAGCTCAATATGATGACTACTTGATAGTTTAGTGCACCATGCTTAACAGCTTAGAATTGGGAATTCAAAGACGTTTTGAACGTCATGGATCATATGAGATGTTCTAGGAGTTGAAGTTAATATTTCAAGAACATACCCGAGTTGAGAGATATGAAGTCTCCAACAAGTTCTATAGCTAAAAGATGGAGGAGATTAGCTCAAGCAGTGAGCATGTGCTCAGATTGTCTGGGTACTACAATCGCTTGAATCAAGTGGGAGTTAATCTTCCAAATAAAATAGTGATTGACAGAATTCTCTAGTCACCATCACCAAGTTAGTAGAACTTCGTGATGAACTATAGTATGCAAGGGATGATGTAAACGATTCCTGAGCTTTCCATGATGATGAAATCGATGAAGGTAGAAATCAAGAAAGAGCATCAAGTGTTGATGATTAACAAGACCACTAGTTTCAAGAAAAGGGCAAAGGGAAAGAAAGGGAATTTCAAGAAGAACGGCAAGCAAGTTGCTGCTCAAGTGAAGAAGCCCAAGTCTGGGCCTAAGCCTGAGACTAAGTGCTTCCACTGCAAAGGGACTGGTCACTGGAAACGGAAATGCCCTGAATATTTAGTGGATAAGAAGGATGGCAAAGTAAACAAGGGTATATTTGATATACATGTTATTGATGTGTACTTTACTAGTGTTTATAGCAACCCCTCGGTATTTGATACTAGTTCAGTTGCTAAGAATAGTAACTCGAAACGGGAGTTGCAGAATGAACAGAGACTAGTTAAGGGTGAAGTGACATTGTGTATTGGAAATGGTTCCAAGATTGATATGATCATCATCGCACACTCCCTATACTTTCGGGATTAGTGTTAAACCTAAAATAAATTTTATTTAGTGTTTGCGTTGAGCATGAATATGATTTGATCATGTTTATTGCAATACAGTTATTCATGTAAGTTAGAGAATAATTGTTGTTCTGTTTACATGAATAAAACCTTCTATGGTCATACACCCAATGAAAATGGTTTGTTGGATCTCGATCGTGGTGGTACACATTTTCATTATATTGAAGCCAAAAGATGAAAAGTTAATAATGATAGTGCAACTTATTTGTGGCACTGCCCTTTAGGTCATATCAGTGTAAAGCGCATGAAGAAACTCCATACTGATGGACTTTTGGAACCACTTGATTATGAATCACTTGGTACTTGCGAACCGTGCCTCGTGGGCAAGATGACTAAAACGCCGTTCTCCAGAACTATGGAGCGAGCAACAGATTTGTTGGAAATCATACATACAGATGTGTGTGGTCTGATGAATATTGAGGCTCGCGGCGGGTATCATTATTTTCTAATCTTCACAGATGATTTGAGCAGATATGAGTATCTACTTGATGAAACACAAGTATGAAACATTTGAAATGTTCAAGGAATTTCATAGTGAAGTGGAGAATCATCATAACAAAAATAAAAGTTTCTATGATATGATCGCAGAAGTAAAATATTTGAGCTACGAGTTTGGCCTTCAGTTAAAACAATGTGAAATAGTTTCACTACTCACGCCACCTGGAACACCCCAGTGTAATGGTGTGTCCGTACTTTATTAGATATGGTGTGATCTATGATGTCTCTTACCAATTTACCACTATCGTTTTGGGGTTATGCATTCGAGACAGCTACATTCACGTTAAAATAGGGCACCATCTAAATCCGTTGAGACAACACCATATGAACTATGGTTTGGCAAGAAACCTAAGCTGTCGTTTCTTAAAGTTTGAGGTTGCAATGCTTATGTGAAAAAGTTTCAACCTGATAAGCTCAAACCCAAATCGGAGAAGTGCATCTTCATAGGATACGCAAAAGAAAATGTTGGGTACACCTTCTATCATAGATCCGAAGGCAAGATATTCATTGCTGAGAATGGATCATTTCTAGAGAAGGAGTTTCTCTCGAAACAAATGAGTAGGAGGAAAGTAGAACTTGATGAGGTAACTGTACCTGCTCCCTTATTGTAAAGTAGTTCATCATAGAAATATGTTCTTGTGACTACTACACCAATTTGTGAGGAAGCTAATGATGATGATCATGTTACTTCAGATCAAATTACCGCTGAACCTCCTAGGTAAACCAGAGCAAGATCCGCACCAGAGTGGTACGGTAATCCTGTTCTGGAGGTCATGTTAATTGACCATGACAAACCTATGAACTATGAGGAAGTGATGATGAGCCCAGATTCCGCGAAATGGCTTGAGGCCATGAAATCTGAGATGAGATCCATGTATAAGAACAAAGTATGGACTTTGATTGACTTGCCCAAAGATCGGCGAGCCATTGAGATTTAATGGATCTTCAAGAGGAAGACGGACGCTGATAGTAGTGTTACTATCTACAAAGCTAGAATTGTCGCAAAAGGTTTTCGACAAGTTCAAGGTGTTGACTACGATGAGATTCTCTTACTCGTATCTATGCTTAAGTCTGTCCGAATCGTGTTAGCAACTGCCACATTTTATGAAATCTGGCAAATGGATAAACAAAACTACATTCCTTAATGGATTTATTAAAGAAGAGTTGTATATGATACAACAAGAATATTTTATCAATCCTAAAGGTGCTAACAAAATATGCAAGCTCCAGCGATCCATCTATGGACTGGTGCAAGCATCTCGGAGTTGGAATATACGCTTTGATAAGTTGATCAAAGCATATAGTTTTATACAGACTTGCGGTGAAGCCTGTATTTACAAGAAAGTGAGTGGGAGAACTACATCATTTCTGATAAGTATATGTGAATGACATATTGTTGATCGGAGATAATGTAGAATTATTCTGCAAAGCATAAAGGAATGTTTGAAAGGAGTTTTTCAAAGAAAGACCTCAGTGAAGCTGCTTACATATTGAGCATCAAGATCTATAGAGATAGATCAAGACGCTTGATAAGGTTTTCAATGAGTACATACCTTGACAAGATTTTGAAGTAGTTCAAAATGTAACAGTCAAAGAAAGAGTTCTTGCATGTGTTACAAGGTGTGAAACTGAGTAAGACTCAAAGCCCGACCACAACAGAAGATAGAAAGAGAATGAAAGTCATTCCCTACGCCTTGGCCATAGGTTCTATAAAATATGTCATGCTGTGTACCAGATCTATTGTATACCCTACATTGTTTTTGGCAAGGGAGTATAATAGTGATCTAGGAGTAGATCATTGGACAGCGGTCAAAATTATCCTTAGTGGAATAAGGATATGTTTCTCGATTATGGAGGTGATAAAAAAGGTTCGTCGTAAAGGGTTACATTGATGCAAATTTCGACACTGATCCAGATGACTCTAAATCTCAATCTGGATACAAATTGAAAGTGGGAGCAATTAGCTAGAGTAGCTCCGTGCAGAGCATTGTTGACATAGAAATTTGCAAAATAATTACGGATCTGAATATGGCAGACCCGTTGACTAAACTTCTCTCACAAGCAAAACATGATCACACCTTAATACTCTTTGGGTGTTAATCACATAGCGATGTGAACTAGATTATTGACTCTAGTAAACCCTTTAGGTGTTGGTCACATGTCGATGTGAACTATGGGTGTTAATCGCATGGTGATGTGAACTATTGGTATTAAATCACATGGCGTCGTGAACTAGATTATTGACTCTAGTCCAAGTGGGAGACTTAAGGAAATATGCCCTAGAGGCAATAATAAAGTTATTATTTATTTCCTTATACCATGATAAAAGTTTATTATTCATGCTAGAATTGTATTAACCAGAGACATAATACATGTGTGAATACATAAACAAATAGAGTGTCACTAGTATGCCTCTACTTGACTAGCTCGTTGATCAAAGATGGTTATGTTTCCTAACCATAGACATGAGTTTTCATTTGATTAACGGGATCACATCATTTGGAGAATAATGTGATTGACTTGACCCATTCCATTAACTTAGCACTTGATCGTTTAGTTTGTTGTTATTGCTTTCTTCATGACTTATACATGTTCCTATGACTATGAGATTATGCAACTCCCGTTTATCGGAGGAACACTTTGTGTGCCACCAAACGTCACAACGTAACTGGGTGATTATAAAGGTGCTCTACAGGTGTTTCCGAAGGTACTTGTTGGGTTGGCGTATTTCGAGATTAGGATTTGTCACTCCGATTGTCGGAGAGCTATCTCTGGGCCCACTCGGTAATGCACACTATAAGCCTTGCAAGCATTGCAACTAATGAGTTAGTTGCGGGATGATGTATTATGAAACGAGTAAAGAGACTTGCCGGTAACGAGATTGAACTAGGTATTGAGATACTGACGATCGAATCTCGGGCAAGTAACATACCGATGACAAATGGAACAACGTATGTTGTTATGCGGTTTGACCGACAAAGATCTTCGTAGAATATGTAGGAGCCAATATGAGCATCCAGGTTCCGCTATTGGTTATTGACCAGAGAGGTGTGTCGGTCATGTCTACGTAGTTGTCGAACCCGTAGGGTCCGCACGCTTAAAGTTCGATGACGGTTATATTATGAGTTTATGTGTTTTGATGTACCGAAGGTAGTTCGGAGTCCCGGATTAGATCGGGGACATGACGAGGAGTCTCGAAATGGTCGAGACGTAAAGATCGATATATTGGACGACTATATTTGGAAATCGGAAAGGTTCCGAGTGATTCGGGTATTTATCGGAGTACCGGGGAGTTAAGGGAATTCGCCGGGGAGTGTATGGGCCTTATTGGGCTTTAGGGGAAAGAGAGAGAGGCAGGCCGTGCGCCCCCCCCCCAAGGCCTAGTCCGAATTGGACTAGGGGGAAGGGCTGCGCCCCCTCCTTCCTTTTCTTCTCTTTTCCCTTTCCTTCACTCCTACTCCTACTACTTGGAAGGGCTCCTAGTTCTACTAGGAAAGGGGGAATCCTACTCCCGGTGGGAGTAGGACTCCCCTAGGGCGCGCCATAGAGAGGGCCGGCCCCTCCCCTCCTCCACTCCTTTATATACGTGGCCAGGGGGCACCCCATAGACACAACAATTGATCTCTTAGCCATGTGTGGTGCCCCCTCCACCATAATCCACCTCGATCATATCGCAGCGGTGCTTAGGCAAAGCCCTGCGTCAGTAGAACATGATCATTGTCACCACGCCGTCATGCTGACGAAACACTCCCTCAACACTCGGCTGGATCGGAGTTCGAGGGACGTCATCGGGCTGAACGTGTACTGAACTCGGAGGTGGCATGCGTTTGGTACTTGATCGGTCGGATTGTGAAGACGTACGACTACATCAACCGCGTTGTGCTAACGCTTCCGCTTTCGGTCTACGAGGGTACATGGACAACACTCTCCCCTCTCGTTGCTATGCATCACCATGATCTTGCGTGTACGTAGGAAATTTTTGAAATTACTATGTTCCCAACACAAATTACCATGCTATTTAAGACTCTCAAAATAATATAAGTGAAGCATGAGAGATCAATAATTTCTATAAAACAAATCCACCACCATGCTCTAAAAGATATAAGTGAAGTACTAGAGCAAAATTATATAACTCAAAAGATATAAGCGAAGCACATAGAGTATTCTAACAAATTATAAATCATGTATGGCTCTCTCAAAAGGTGTGTACAGCAAGGATGATTGTGGTAAACTAACAAGCAAAGACTCAAATAATACAAGATGCTCCAAGCAAAACACATCTCATGTGGCGAATAAAAATATAGCTCCAAGTAAAGTTACTGATAGAAGTAGACGAAAGAGGGGATGCCTTCCGGGGCATCCCCATGCTTTGGCTTTTAGGTGTCCTTAGATTATCTTGGGGGTGCCATGGGCATCCCCAAGTTTAGGCTCTTGCCGCTCCTTGTTCCATAATCCATCAAATCTTTACCCAAAACTTGAAAACTTCACAACACAAAACTTAAAGTAGAAAATCCCGTGAGCTCCATTAGCGAAAGAAAATAAAAGACCACTTCAAGGTACTGTAATGAACTCATTCTTTATTTATATTGGTGTTATACATACTGTATTCCAACTTCCCTAAGGTTTATAAACTATTTGACTAGCCATAGATTCATACTGGAATCCCAAAAATTCTAAAATAAATTGCTTGACGTGATTAATTTATCTATTAATCATGTGAAAAAATAATTAACTAAATATCACTTTCCAAATAAAAATGGCAGTAGTTCTCGCGAGCGCTAAAGTTTCTGTTTTTTACAGCAAGTTCAACAAGACTTTCCCCAAGTCTTCCCAACGGTTCTACTTGGCACAAAAACTAATTAAACACAAAAAACACAACCAAAACAGAGGCTAGATAAATTATTTATTACTAAACAGGAGCAAAAAGCAAGGAATAAGAATAAAATTGGGTTGCCTCCCAACAAGCGCTATCGTTTAACGCCCCTAGCTAGGCTTAACAAGCAAGAATAGATCTAGGTATTGCCATCTTTGGTAGGCAATCCATAAGTGGTTCTCATAATAGATTCATAAGGTAATTTAATTTTATTTCTAGGAAAGTGTTCCATGCCTTTCCTTAACGGAAATTGGAATCTAATATTTCCTTCCTTCATATCAATAATTGCACCAATCATTCTAAGGAAAGGTCTACCAAGAATAATAGGACATGAAGGATTGCAATCTATGTCAAGAACAATAAAATGTACATGCACATAATTCCTATTTGCAACAATAAGAACATCATTAATTCTTCCCATAGGTTTCTTAATAGTGGAATCCGCAAGGTGCAAGTTTTGAGAGCAATCATCAAAATCACGGAAACCTAACAAATCACACAAAGTCTTAGGAATCGAGGAAACACTAGCACCCAAATCACATAAAGCATAACATTCATGAACTTTAATTTTAGTATTAATAGTTGGTTCCCACTCATCGTAAAGTTTTCTAGGGATAAAAACTTCCAATTCAAGTTTTTCTTTATAAGATTGCATCAAGGCATCAACGATATGTTTAGTAAACGCTTTATTTTGACTATAAGCATGAGGAGAATTTAGCACGGATTGCAACAAGGAAATACAATCAATCAAAGAGCAATTTTCATAGTTAAATTCCTTGAAATCCATAATGGTGGGTTTAGCAACATCTAGGGTTTTAATTTCTTCAATCCCACTTTATCAAATTTAGCATCAAGATCAACAAATTCTGAATTCTTGGAATGCCTTCTAGGTAAAGGTGGATCATATTTAGTCCCATCATTATCAAGATTCATATTTCAAAAAAAAAGATTTAATAGGGGACACATCAATAACTTTTAGATCTTCACCTTTATTTACATAGGAACTAGAAGAACACGCTCTTATAAAGGCATCTTTCTTAGCACGCATCCTAGCGGTTCTTTCTTTACACTCATCAATGGAAATTCTCATGGCTTTGAGAGACTCATTGATATCATGCTTAGGTGGAATAGATCTCAGTTTCAAAGAATCAACATCAAGAGAAATTCTATCAACGTTCCTAGCCAAATCATCAATCTTAAGCATTTTTTCTTCAATCATAGCATTAAAATTCTTTTGCGAAGTAATAAATTCTTTAATATTAGATTCAAAATCAGAGGGTATCTTATTATAATTTCCATAAGAATTGTTGTAGGAATTACCATAATTATTAGAGGGATTACAAGGATAAGGCCTAGAGTTGAAATTTCCTCTATACGCGTTGTTACCAAAATTGTTCCTACCAACAAAATTCACATCCATATATTCATTATTATTCTCAATCAAAGTAGACAAGGGCATATCATTAGGATCAGAAGAAACACTCTTATTAGAAAATAATTTCATAAGTTCATCCATCTTCCCACTCAAAACATTAATTTCTTCTATCGCATGCACCTTTTTATTAGTAGATCTTTCAGTATGCCATTGAGAATAATTAACCATAATATTATCTAGGAGTTTAGTAGCTTCTCCTAAAGTGATTTCCATAATATTGCCTCCCGTGTCACATCCCTGCTTTTAGTCATGCATTAGGATTGGATGAACTTGTGAATCATGTTTAAATTTATTTTAAACTTGAAATGGGGGCTAATCAACCCCAACACCCCCCTGAAAATGCTAATTTCCAACAATTGGAATTTTAATGAACCCAAAATGCCCTTCATAAAAGCCCACCATTTTTGGTCTTGATTAAAACCTCTGCCAAAAATGTTCTTGCAATTTATGGAGCCATTCTGGAATTTTGAACAAGCCATAAGTATTTCAATTTGGGCATTTTGAATGCTATAAATATTTTAAAGTGCTCAAATAATCTTCGAAGCATTTTTAGGCAGTTGAGAATATTCTCAAATGTGCCTCTGAATATTTCCAGAGTTTTTGGAAATGAAATAGTATTTATTCTATTTCAATACACAGAGCAGGAAATAAATAAAAGAGAAAACAAAAAGGACCAGAGACTTACCTGGAAGCCCACCAGCCGGCCCACCTAGCTGGCCCGGCCCAACAGCCGCTCCACGCAGCTGCTTCGCCTAGCCAGCGAGGCGAGCAGGTGCTCGACGGCGAGCACAGCATCGCGCCACGCAGCACCCTGCCTCCCTGCCTCACTCCCTCGCCGCCCTGTCGACGTGGGATGAACCCCCTCTCTCTCCCCGACCTCGCAGACACTCGCTCTCCCCTCTGGCTCCTCTCTCTCACCCTCCTCGACGACGCCCGAGACGTCACCATCGCTGCCGATTGCCGCAGCCACGTCCAACGCCATCCCGCGCCCTATCACCATGTCCGGACGGTTCGCCGTCGTCGACTACGCCGAGTAGCCGAGCTGCATGACGCCGGAGCCCCTACATCGTCCCCGCCACTGCCGTCTTCAACCTTCGGCCGCCATCGATCGTCATCGTCGATCCACTAGTAGAAAACAGGGCTATGGTCCAGGCCGGCTCAGCCCATTAGTCCCGGTTCAGTCTAGAACCGGGACTAATGTGAGCATTGGTCCCGGTTCGTGCGGCTAAGGCATTAGTCCCGGTTCACTCGGGCCCTTTAGTCCCGGTTTAAGCCACGAACCGGGACTAAAGGGTGCGATGACCTTTAGTCCCGGTTCATGCCTCAAACCGGGACTAAAGATTAGACCTTTAGTCCCGGTTTGAGGCACGAACCGGAACTAATGGGGTTGAGACCTTTAGTCCCGGTTCGTGCCACGAACCGGTACTAAAGGTCCCATTTTCAAACTCTACCCCCCTGGATCGCTTTTTCAGTTTTAAAAAAAATAAAAGAAAATAATGGAATGTCAAAAAAATAAAAGAAAATAAGTTTCTCATGTGATATGTGGTCTAGTTGTTGGGAAAATTTGCAAATGTGAATTTTGACTTTATTTGCAAAATCTTTCTGAAATTTGTAAAAATGGGCATAACTTTTGCATACTAACTCGGATGAAAAAGTTTTTTATATGAAAAATCATCTACTCGAAAAGTTACATCCAAATTTAACGGGGGAACCCCGTTAATAATTTTCAAAATCCTCAAAAACCTAATAGAAAAAAAGTTACGGGGCTTTTAAGATCTAGAGTGGAAAAAATTGAAAAATATTTAAACAGTGGGCAAACTGTGGTCAAACAATGGTCAAACTAATTATTCTAGAATATTAGGGTTACTAAATAATTATTTTAGTTATTTCAATTTTGGTCAAATCTGGTCAAACTGTGGTCAAACTGTGGTCAAACAATGGTCAAACTAATTATTCAAGAAATATTAGTGTTACTAAATAATTATTGTTTTTTAAAACAATAGTTTCAAACTCAAACAGTGAAATGTGTCACTTCATGCTCAAGCAAAATTCCTGAAGGTTAATAGGATTGACATCTTACTATTGTCAGGAAAACAACAAGTGCAGACTTGGAGCGAGGGAGAATAGAACCCGGAAGTTAAGCGTGCTTGGGCTGGAGTAGTGAGAGGGATGGGTGACCGGTCGGGAAGTTAGATGATTTGGAATGATGAGGGGTGATTAAAGGATAAATTGAGAAGTGATGAGGGGTGGTGATTATAGACTAGAGGTTAAAATAATTCAGAAATTTGAAAATAAAAAAATCCAAAAAAAATTTCAAAAAAAAATCATAAAATTTCCTTTAGTCCCGGTTGGTAACTAGTCCCGATTGGTGTTACCAACCGGGACTAAAGGTGGAGCTCCACGTGGCCGCGCCCTTTAGTCCCGGTTCTGGATTGAACCGGGACTAAAGGGGGGAGGTATTAGTACCGACACTTTAGTCCCGGTTCAGGAACCGGGACTAAAGGCCCTTATGAACCGGGACTGTAGGCCCTTTTTCTACCAGTGATTAAAGGATAAATTGAGAAGTGATGAGGGGTGGTGATTACAGACTAGAGGTTAAAATAATTCAGAAATTTGAAAATAAAAAAAAATCCAAAAAAAATTTCAAAAAAAATTTTCAAAAAAAAAATCATAAAATTTCCTTTAGTCCCGGTTGGTAACTAGTCCCGGTTGGTGTTACCAACCGGGACTAAAGGTGGAGCTCCACGTGGCCGCGCCCTTTAGTCCCGGTTCTGGATTGAACCGGGACTAAAGGGGGGAGGTATTAGTACCGGCACTTTAGTCCTGGTTCAGGAACCGGGACTAAAGGCCCTTATGAACCGGGACTGTAGGCCCTTTTTCTACCAGTGATCCACCGCACCCGAGCTTCCCTGAGCACACTGACCGCCTCCGCAGCTTCCTCGTGAGCTGCTGAACCTCCCCATACCTTTCGTTTCGCCCCTAGAACGCCGTAGACGCCGCGCCTCTTGTGCCCGAACGTGCCGCCGCCTGACCACGTCGCCGGCGGTGCTACGATGACCATTTGGTCACGGGCTTGTGCCCGTCACACACCCCGTGCCGCGTAGATGCTGTAGGCGCTTTCACCGCATCGCCTAGGCCACCGCAGCCACAAGCATGAGCACACCCGAGCCTTGACCTCCGCCGAGCTCGTCGCCGGCAATGCTCCGGCTACTCCCCGGCCACGCCGTCACCGTGGTTGGATGCGAGCGAGCAGCAGCTACCCGTAGCTGCTCTCCGCGCATCAAATGGTGTCCTGTGGGCGATTCCCACAGCGCGCCGCCGCGTCTGGCCTCGTCGGCGGCTAAACACCGACAAGCTTTGACCCGCTGACTGGCAAGGTTGACTCTGCTGACACGGGTTGAAAATAAAAAAAAATCCAAAAAAAATTTCAAAAAAAATTTCATAAAATTTCCTTTAGTCCCGGTTGGTAACTAGTCCCGGTTTGTGTTACCAACCGGGACTAAAGGTGGAGCTCCACGTGGCCGCGCCCTTTAGTCCCGGTTCTGGGTTGAACCGGGACTAAAGGGGGGAGGTATTAGTACCGACACTTTAGTCCTGGTTCAGGAACCGGGACTAAAGGCCCTTATGAACCGGGACTGTAGGCCCTTTTTCTACCAGTGATCCACCGCACCCGAGCTTCCCTGAGCACACTGACCGCCTCCGCAGCTTCCTCGTGAGCTGCTGAACCTCCCCATACCTTTCGTTTCGCCCTAGAACGCCGTAGACGCCGCGCCTCTTGTGCCCGAACGCGCCGCCGCCTGACCACGTCGCCGGCGGTGCTACGATGACCATTTGGTCACGGGCTTGTGCCCGTCACACACCCCGTGCCGCGTAGATGCTGTAGGCGCTTTCACCGCATCGCCTAGGCCACCGCAGCCACAAGCATGAGCACACCCGAGCCTTGACCTCCGCCGAGCTCGTCGCCTGCAATGCTCCGGCTACTCCCCGGCCACGCCGTCACCGTGGTTGGATGCGAGCGAGCAGCAGCTACCCGTAGCTGCTCTCCGCGCATCAAATGGTGCCCTGTGGGCGATTCCCACAGCGCGCCGCCGCGTCTGGCCTCGTCGGCGGCTAAACGCCGACAAGCTTTGACCCGCTGACTGGCAAGGTTGACTCTGCTGACACGGGTTGAAAATAAAAAAAAATCCAAAAAAAATTTCAAAAAAAATTTTCAAAAAAAAAATCATAAAATTTCCTTTAGTCCCGGTTGGTAACTAGTCCCGGTTGGTGTTACCAACCGGGACTAAAGGTGGAGCTCCACGTGGCCGCGCCCTTTAGTCCCGGTTCTGGGTTGAACCGGGACTAAAGGGGGGAGGTATTAGTACCGACACTTTAGTCCCGGTTCAGGAACCGGGACAAAGGCCCTTATGAACCGGGACTGTAGGCCCTTTTTCTACCAGTGATCCACCGCACCCGAGCTTCCCTGAGCACACTGACCGCCTCCGCAGCTTCCTCGTGAGCTGCTGAACCTCCCCATACCTTTCGTTTCGCCCCTAGAACGCCGTAGACGCCGCGCCTCTTGTGCCCGAACGCGCCGCCGCCTGACCACGTCGCCGGCGGTGCTACGATGACCATTTGGTCACGGGCTTGTGCCCGTCACACACCCCGTGCCGCGTAGATGCTGTAGGCGCTTTCACCGCATCGCCTAGGCCACCGCAGCCACAAGCATGAGCACACCCGAGCCTTGACCTCCGCCGAGCTCGTCGCCGGCAATGCTCCGGCTACTCCCCGGCCACGCCGTCACCGTGGTTGGATGCGAGCGAGCAGCAGCTACCCGTAGCTGCTCTCCGCGCATCAAATGGTGCCCTGTGGGCGATTCCCACAGCGCGCCGCCGCGTCTGGCCTCGTCGGCGGCTAAACGCCGACAAGCTTTGACCCGCTGACTGGCAAGGTTGACTCTGCTGACACGGGTTGAAAATAAAAAAAATCCAAAAAAATTTTCAAAAAAAATTTTCAAAAAAAAATCATAAAATTTCCTTTAGTCCCGGTTGGTAACTAGTCCCGGTTGGTGTTACCAACCGGGACTAAAGGTGGAGCTCCACGTGGCCGCGCCCTTTAGTCCCGGTTCTGGGTTGAACCGGGACTAAAGGGGGGAGGTATTAGTACCGACACTTTAGTCCCGGTTCAGGAACCGGGACTAAAGGCCCTTATGAACCGGGACTGTAGGCCCTTTTTCTACCAGTGATCCACCGCACCCGAGCTTCCCTGAGCACACTGACCGCATCCGCAGCTTCCTCGTGAGCTGCTGAACCTCCCCATACCTTTCGTTTCGCCCCTAGAACGCCGTAGACGCCGCGCCTCTTGTGCCCGAACGCGCCGCCGCCTGACCACGTCGCCGGCGGTGCTACGATGACCATTTGGTCACGGGCTTGTGCCCGTCACACACCCCGTGCCGCGTAGATGCTGTAGGCGCTTTCACCGCATCGCCTAGGCCACCGCAGCCACAAGCATGAGCACACCCGAGCCTTGACCTCCGCCGAGCTCGTCGCCGGCAATGCTCCGGCTACTCCCCGGCCACGCCGTCACCGTGGTCGGATGCGAGCGAGCAGCAGCTACCCGTAGCTGCTCTCCGCGCATCAAATGGTGCCCTGTGGGCGATTCCCACAGTGCGCCGCCGCGTCTGGCCTCGTCGGCGGCTAAACGCCGACAAGCTTTGACCCGCTGACTGGCAAGGTTGACTCTGCTGACACGGGTTGACCTCCCCCTCTCTCTCACTAACATGCGGGGCCCGCCCGACTAATTACTCTATTAGTGCTAACTAACTAGGTTAGTTTAATTAGTATAGTCACTGACTAGTGGGCCCTGCCCAGTTAATTAGGCTAACTAAACGTAGTTAGTGCACAGAGTCACTGACCAGTGGGCCCCACCAGTGAGGTTTTTGACCTGGGCTGGCGCCTTTGAACCGCTGACGTCACAGTGACGCAGTGCTTTCGCAATTATTCATTTTCTGGATTTATTCTTATATAGGAAATTCCAGAAAATAGCCTAAACTTCTAAAAATCATAGAAAATCAACCATAGCTCCAAATCAAACAAATTATATATGAAAAATGATCAAAAAAATCCAATATATCCATTTGTAATGGTTTCATGCATGACAAAACACTTTAACCTTGGTGTTTAGGTGAAACAAGCTAATACACTTATTATGCATAAGAGCTTAAGCTTTCATTTGAATCTTTGATTCAAATGGACCCATTTCAACTTGTTTCACATTGCATTAGGCAGGACACATCATTTTGCCTTGTCATAGCATGCATCATATTGTTGCATATTGCCATGTGTTGATTATACTCTATGGTGTCTTTCGTGGTAGGTTCTGCCTCCGAGGATATCTCCGAGTATCCAACTGAAGGGCAGTACCCTACTACCACTCCATCAGGCAAGCAGCCCCATTGATCATATCGATACAATCCCATGTTCTTGCCTCTGCTCTCATTTACTGCATTAAGACAACAACGTTTCAAACTGCTGTGTGATGCGGTAGTCGAACCCTTATCCTCTACATGACCTGTCATTGCCACAGTAACTAGATGAAACCCACTAGCATGTGTAGGAGTTGATTCAGCCATGTTTGTGTTTCCTACCTTGCTATGCCTGCTATGCTTAGAGTTGTGTCAGGTCTGGTTCATCTGGGTGATGGGGTAGAGTGAAATGATTATGTCGGTAATGTGAGGGTTGTGTTCAACATGATTTGGTAAAGGTATCGATGAGAGGCCATGTAGGAGTACATGGTGGGTTGTTTCATTGAGGCCGTCCATAAGAACTGAGATCTGTATGTGTGATTTAAGATTTAGTTACTACCATACATTGGGCCCGAAACCAATGGACCCTCTCGGCTTCTTAATCACCCTAGTACTCTGTCCAGGAGTTGCAATTAGTTTCTGGTGTTTGTAGGTTATGTGTTGGTGGCCGTGCGTAGCGCTGACCCTAGGGGTGGGCTATGTTGCGGCAGATACACCGTGGCCGGGTATGCCGGGCACCCGTTTGGCGTCTTGGGACCCTGTTCACATCGTTCGGGGCCGTATGTGGAAACCTCAGCCGGACTCCCTGCGGATGGAACCTGGATAGGCGATAAACCTGGACTAGGGACTTTAGTGTTTAGGTAGGCCGTGGCCGACACCCTCGTTGGGCTTCCGCTTGAAGGTTGCCGAGTACATGTCGTGTAAACGGCGGTAAGTGGTGAGAGCGTGTACGAAAAAGTACACCCCTGCAGGGTTAACATCATCTATTCAAATAGCCGCGTCCGCGGTAAAGGACTACTTGGTTGCCTATACAGTTCATAGACAAGTTAATGGTTACTACTAAAATACTCAAGATAACTGTGAGTATCGAGGATGGCTCTCGTAGGATGACGAGGGAAGATCCCCGGTAGAGTATTGTGTTGGTAATTAGTGGACTCGTGTGCGAAAACTATTTTACTAGTGGTGTCTCGTAGGATAGCTTAGCCAAGAGTCAAAGCTGGCTTGCTGCAATAACTCCACCACCTTCTTGAGAATGAGCATGCATAGTAGGTTCTGTTGTAAGACTTGATGAGTACCTTTGTACTCATGTTTTCTTAATTACTGTTTTCAGACAACAACACCGCCCCCTCCAATGGGTTTTATGTAGATCTCGACGTCGATGAGTGACTTGCCACCCAGGTGGTGATCCTGGCCATGGAGGGCCCTATGTAGATAGACAGGCTTCGAGAAGCCTTCTTTCTTTCTAGTGTCTGTACTCAGACTATTTGCTTCCGCATGTGCTTGTATGCTTGTATGACTTGAGTGTCGGGTCATGTGACCCCTACCTGTATGAACATGTTATGTATGGCTCTCTGGAGCCTTTAAATAAAGTACTTGAGTTGTAGAGTTTTGTTGTGATGCCATGTTGTATTTGCACATATCGAGCATATTGTGTGTATGATTGAAATGCTTGGTATGTGTGGGATCCGACAATCTAATTGTTTATCCTTGGCAGCCTTTCTTATGGGGAAATGTAGTCTAGTGCTCCTCGAGCCATAGTAGTCCGCTACAGCCCGGTTCACCGGAGTCCTGCTAGCCCAGCACTACTGCTCAAGACACTTGACTGGCCGGCATGTGTTTCACTTTGTTCCTATGTCTGTCCCTTCGGGGAAATGTCACGCGGTGACTTCCGGAGTCCTGCCTAGCCTGCTACAGCCCGGGTTCCCCGGAGTCCTGTTAGCCCAGTGCTACAGCCCGGATTCACACGCTGATGACCGACATGCTCGATGTGATTCATGTATGCCTGTCTCCATAGGTCTTTGCCGCTTTGGGTTCACAACTAGCCATGTCGGCCCGGGTTCTCTGTCATATGGATGCTAGTGACACTATCATATACGTGAGCCAAAAGGCGCAAACGGTCCCGGGCCATGGTAAGGCGACACCCGTGGGGATACCGTGCGTGAGGCCGCAATGTGATATGAGGTGTTACTGGCTAGATCGATGTGACTTGGAATCAGGGTCCTGACATCCTGCGGCTGAATCTAAAAGATTTCTAGAAGCAAAAATCAATCCGGCATGAAAGTTTTGTATAATCATCCACAAATTTAAACCATGAGTAGTACAATTACGTATCATTAATTTCATTCTCTCCCAAGCTTGTGCAACATGTTCATGATCAAGTTGCTTAAAATTCATAATATCGTTTCTAAGAGAGATGATCTTAGCGGGAAGAAAATACTTAGAGATAAAAGCATCTTTGCACTTGTTCCATGAATCAATACTATTTTTAGGCAAAGACGAAAACCAAGCTTTAGCACGATCTCTAAGTGAAAAAGGAAATAGCTTCAATTTAACAATATCATTATCCACATATTTCTTCTTTTGTATGTCACACAAATCAACGAATCTATTTAGATGAGTAGAGGCATCTTCACTAGGAAGGCCGGAGAACGGATCTTTCATGACAAGATTCAGCAAAGCAATATTCATTTCACAAGATTCAGCATCGGTAAGAGGAGCAATCGGAGTGCTAATAAAATCATTGTTGTTGCTATTGGTGAAGTCAGACAGTTTAGTATTATCTTGAGCCATCGTGACAAGCAAGCAAACTAACACACAAGCAAACAGAAAGCAAGCAAGCAAAAAGAGGCAAATAGAGAAGGAGGATAGAGAGAGAGGGCGAATAAAACGACAAGGGTGATGTGGGGGGAGAGGAAAACGAGAGGCAAATGGCGAATAATGTAATGCGGGAGATAAGGGTATCTGATGGGTACTTGGTATGTTGACATTTGCGTAGACCTCCCCGGCAACGACGCCAGAAATCCTTCTTGCTACCTCTTGAGCACTGCGTTGGTTTTCCCCGAAGAGGAAGGGATGATGCAGCAAAGTAGCGTAAGTATTTCCCTCAGTTTTTGAGAACCAAGGTATCAATCCAGTAGGAGGCTACGCGCGAGTCCCTCGCACCTGCACAAAACAAATAAATCCTCGCAACCAACGCAAATAAGGGTTGTCAATCCCTATAAGGCCACTTACGAGAGTGAGATCTGATAGATATGATAAGGTAATATTTTTGGTATTTTCATGATAAAGATGCAATGTAAAATAAAGGCAAAGTAAATAACTAAGTAGTAGGAGATCAATATGATAAAGATAGACCGGGGGCCATAGGTTTCACTAGTGGCTTCTCTCAAGAGCATAAGTATTCTATGATGGGTGAACAAATTACTGTTGAGCAATTGACAGAATTGAGCATAGTTATGAGAATATGTAGGTATGATCATGTATATAGGCATCACGTTCGAGACAAGTAGACCGACTCCTTCCTGCATCTACTACTATTACTCCACTCATCGACCGCTATCCAGCATGCATCTAGAGTATTAAGTTAAAAACAGAGTAACGCCTTAAGCAAGATGACATGATGTAGAGGGATAGACTCATGCAATATGAAGAAAACCCCATCTTATTATCCTCAATGGCAACAATACAATATGTGCCTTGCTGCCCTTACTGTCACCGCGAAAGGACACCACAAGATTGAACCCAAAGCTAAGCACTTCTCCCATTGCAAGAAAGATCAATCTAGTAGGCCAAACCAAACTGATAATTCGAAGAGACTTGCAAAGATAACCAATCATACATAAAAGAATTTGGAGAAGATTCAAATATTATTCATAGATAGACTTGATTATAAACTCACAATTCATCGGTCTCAACAAACACACCGCAAAAAGAAGATTACATCGAATAGTTCTCCACAAGAGAGGGGGAGAACATTGTATTGAGATCCAAAAAGAGAGAGGAAGCCATCTAGCTACTAACTATGGACCCGTAGGTCTGAAGTAAACTACTCACACTTCATCGGAGAGGCTATGGTGTTGATGTAGAAGCCCTCCGTGATCGATGCCCCTTCCGGCGGAGCTCCGGAACAAGCCCCAAGATGGGATCTTGTGGATACAAAAAGTTACGGCAGTGGAATTAGGGTTTTGGCTCTATATCTGATAGTTTGGGGGTACGTGGATATATATAGGAGGAAGGAGTATGTCGATGGAGCAATAGGGGGCCCACGAGGGTGGAGGGCGCGCCTGGATGGGGGGGGGGGGGTAGGCGTGCCCCCTACCTCGTGGCCTCCTCTTTTCTTTCTTGACGTAGGGTCCAAGTCTCCCGAATCATACCAGTGGATAATAAAGCCCAATAATGTCCAAAACAGTAGATAATATAGCATGGAGCAATAAAAAATTATAGATACGTCAAAGACGTAACATGGTACTTTGGAGGCCACCGTGATCGAACACTCCTGGAAGTAATGACGGAGTTTTCGGGATGCCATGAAGACCGCATATGCTATTTTTTGATAATGAGGGTACCGGGATTTGCATGGTGTAAGGACAGTAGATACGTAGTATACTGGCTTCTGAAGCGGGAATTTATGTCCGTCATGTTCTTGTTCGACGACGAGTACGGCGCTCACCACCTGGTGTGTTGTTGATATGTATAACAACATCGGTTCGCCGGCATTTGGTGCGGGCAGAATTGGATTGCTCGCAAGAAGGGTTTTTATGTCCTTCAATCTGGTTGTTGCCGCGTCCATCCACTCGAAGTGGTCGGTTCGTCGTAGAAGGCGATAGAGTGGCAGTGTTTTTTCTCCCAATCTGGAGATAAAGCGGCTTAGAGCTGCTACGCAACCCACTAGTTTTTGGACTTGTTTAAGGTCTGTTGGCTTAGCCAATTGTGACAAAGCTCGGATTTTGGCTGGGTTTTCTTCGATTCCTCTATTTGAAATGATGAAGCCCAGCAGTTTTCCCGTGGGGACGCCAAAGACACACTTTTCCGGGTTGAGCTTAATGTCATACGTCCGGAGGTTGTCGAATGTAAGACGTAGGTCGTCTATTAGTGTTTCGACGTTCCTGGTTTTGATGACGATGTCATCAACGTAAGCTTCTATTGCTTTGCCGATCTGTTTCTCTAGGCATGTTTGAATCATGCGTTGGTATGTGGCACCGGCGTTCTTGAGCCCAAAGGGCATGGTGTTGAAGCAAAATGGCCCATATGGGGTGATAAATGTTGTTGCGGCTTGATCGAACTCCTTCATTTTGATTTGATGGTATCCGGAATATGCATGGAGGAAACACAGTGAGTCATGTCCTGCGGTGGCGTCAATGATTTGATCAATGCGGGGGAGGGGGAAGGGATCCTTAGGGAAAGCCTTGTTGAGGTCTTTGAAATCGACACACAGGCGCCATGATTTGTCCTTCTTTGGTACCATTACCAGGTTTGCCAGCCAGTCGGGGTGTTTGATTTCTCTAATGAACCCGGCCTCGATGAGTTTAGCCAGCTCCTCCCCCATGGCTTGTCGCTTGGGTTCGGAAAAGCGCTGCAGTGATTGCTTAACCGGTTTGAACCCCTTTAATATATTGAGGCTATGTTCGGCCCGCTCCCGTGGGATCCCTGGCATATTTGAAGGGTGCCAGGCGAATATGTCCCAGTTTTCGTGCAAGAATTCTCATAGTGCGGTGTCAACTGTTGGGTTCAGTTGAGCTCCGGTAGATGCTGTCTTCTTGGGGTCCGTTGGGTGGACCTGAAATTTGACTATTTCTTCTGCTGGTTTGAAGGAGGTGGATTTAGGGCGTTTGTCGAGGATCACGTCATCCCCGTCCACCGTGGAGCGTAGTGCGGTTAATTCTTTAGTTGCGAGGGCTTCAGACAGCTCTTCCAGGGCCAGGGATGAGGTTTTGTTTTCAGTGTGGAGCGCTATGTCGGGATCCCTGACGAGAGTGATTGTGCCGTTTGGACCGGGCATTTTGAGCTTCATATACCCGTAATGGGGTATGGCCTGAAAGCGTGTAAAAGCATCCCGCCCCAACAGGGCGTGATATGCGCTCCTGAAAGGAGCCACTTGGAAAGTTATTTCTTTGGACCGATAGTTCTCCAGCGTGCCGAATACTACGTCAAGTGTGATTTTGCCCGCACATCGCGCCTCCCGACTGGGGATAATTCCTCGGAAGGTTGTGTTACTTTGCATGATGCGGCTCCTGTCTATTTCCATTTTATGGAGTGTGTCCTCGTAAATGAGGTTTAGTCCGCTGCCGCCATCCATGAGGGCCTTACTAAGTCGAAACCCGTCCATGATGGGACTGAGGACTAACGTGGCTGGCACTCGTACTGTTCTGTACTTTGGTTCGTCGCCGGTGTTAAATGTTATAGCCGTGTCATTCCAGGGGTTTATCGCAGCAATTTGGCAGACTTTGGCGAGCTCGCGAAGCGCCCTTTTGCACTTGTTGTTTGAAGCGAATGTCTCAAAGACCGTCAATACTCTTGAGTTATCCCCTGGGGGATGCCGTTCTGGGTCGTCCTTGATAAGGATGTCCTCGTCGCTCTTGGCTACCTGTCGTAGTATCTAACATGCTCTAAGGCTGTGGGTTGCCATGGTATCTGGCGTTGTATGTATTTTGCATGGGCCATCGAGCCATCCCACCAGAACGAGCCGTGCCGCATAGCATTTTTGTGTTTCTTGACTGTTGGACTGGGGGTGCTGCGAGGGTGCGTCCTTTTCGCCTGTATGGGGAATTGAGTTGGGACTGACGGTTCCCAGCGAGCTGCCTGAGTTTTCCAGGTGCTCTCCATCGCGCTCTACTTTTGTACGATGGTTGCTAAGTCAGCGAATTTCAGTATGCGGCGGCGATTGATGGCGTTGAGGATTCCTTCGTCTGCGCAATTGTTGCAGAATGCTGATATTGCGTCCTCGTCCCAGCAATCTTTTATCTTGTCCTTGACAAGGAGGAATCTGGCCCAGAAGTGGTGGACTGTTTCCCGAGACTACTACTTTATGCTCATGAGAGAGTTTATATCCGGGTGGGTGGGTGGAATTAAATCCGAACCCCGACCTGACTGATTATCCGGAGTCTGACGACCTTCCGGGCTTAACAGTCTGGGTTACGGAATATCTTCTGATTGTTTAGGACCGTCGTCCGATGCTATGTTCGGAGGGCTGATCGCATCCTTTCGCGGGTGGGTATCTGGCTCTTCCTGATCGGCGATCCGATCATGGTCCTTCTTCGGTATAGGCGAAGACTTGCCGTCCTGCTCCATAACTACTGCAATCTGGTGGGTGACTGGTAGGGTCTCGATTTCTCCTTGATCGGTTTTAGGCCCGACCCGGTCGTAGTCTGTGGCTATTCCCAAAGAGGTGATGCGATCTAGGAGTTCGTTCAAAGACGAAAGCTCTGTCGGATCCATCTGCTTGGAGTGCTCGGAGTTGATGCGAAGGAGGTTTTCGATGGCCCGAGATGTCATCGTCGGCTCAACGGCCGAACGGGCGATCATAGTAAATCCGCCCAACCGGAGGGTTTGGCCCGAGGCTAGAGCTCCCTCGGAGGTGATGTTGTCTTTAAGGACAAGGTGAGCCATCAAGCCTTTTGTCGACGGCACAGTGGAACTCTCAATGAAAGCACCAATGTCGGTGTCAAAACCGGCGGATCTCGGGTAGGGGGTCCCAAACTGTGTGTCTAGGATCGATGGTAACAGGAGACAGGGGACACAATGTTTACCCAGGTTCGGGCCCTCTCTATAGAGGTAATACCCTACGTCCTGCTTGATTGATATTCATGAATATGGGTGTTACAAGAGTTGATCTACCACGAGATCGTAATGGTTAAGCCCTAGAAGCCTAGCCTGTATGACTATGGTAATGAGTATATCCTTTCCGGACTAACCCCTCCGGCTTATATAGATACCGGGGGGATCTAGGGTTTACATAGAGTCGGTTACATAAGAAGGAATCTTCATAGTGAAGGAAATATGCCCTAGAGGCAATAATAAAGTTATTATTTATCTCCTTATATCATGATAAATGTTTATTATTCATGCTAGAATTGTATTAACCGGAAACATAATACATGTGTGAATACATAGACAAACTTAGAGTCACTAGTATGCCTCTACTTGACTAGCTCGTTAATCAAAGATGGTTATGTTTCCTAACCATGAACAAGGTGTTGTTATTTGATTAACGAGGTCACATCATTAGTTGAATGATCTGATTGATATGACCCATTTCATTAGCTTAGCACCCGATTGTTTAGTATGTTGCTATTGCTTTCTTCATGACTTATACATGTTCCTATGACTATGAGATTATGCAACTCCCGTTTACCGAAGGAACACTTTGTGTGCTACCAAATGTCACAACGTAACTGGGTGATGTTGGGTTGGCATATTTCGAGATTAGGATTTGTCACTCCGATTGTCGGAGAGGTATCTCTGGGCCCTCTCGATAATGCACATCACATAAGCCTTGCAAGCATTGCGACTAATGAGTTAGTTGCAAGATGATGTATTACGGAACGAGTAAAGAGACTTGCCGGTAACGAGATTGAACTAGGTATTGGATACCGACGATCGAATCTCGGGCAAGTAACATACCGATGACAAAGGGAACAACGTATGTTGTTATGCGGTCTGGCCGATAAAAGATCTTCGTAGAATATGTAGGAGCCAATATGGGCATCCAGGTCCCGCTATTGGTTATTGACCGGAGATGTGTCTCAGTCATGTCTACATTGTTCTCGAACCGTAGGGTCCGCACGCTTAACGTTACGATGACAGTTATTATGAGTTTATGCATTTTGATGTACCGAAGTTAGTTCGGAGTCCCGGATGTGATCACGGACATGACGAGGATTCTCGAAATGGTCGAGACATAAAGATTGATATATTGGAAGCCTATATTTGGATATCGGAAGTGTTCCGGGTGAAATCGGGATTTTACCGGAGTACCGGGAGGTTACCGGAACCCCCCGGGAGCCATATGGGCCTTAATGGGCTTTAGTGGAAAGGAGAAAGGGGCAGCCCAAGGTGGCCGCGCACCTCCCCCCTCCCCTAGTCCTATTAGGACTAGGAGAGGTGGTCGGCCCCCCTCTCTCTCTTTCCCCCTTGAGGAATCCTAGTCCAACTAGGATCGGGGGGGAGTCCTACTCCCGGTAGGAGTAGGACTCCTCCTGCGCCCTCCTCCTGGCCGACGGCCCCTTCCCCCTTGGCTCCTTTATATACGGAGGTAGGGGGCACCTCTAGACACACAAGTTGATCATTGAGATCGTTCCTTAGCCGTGTGCGGTGCCCCCTGCCACCATATTCCACCTCGATCATATCGTTGTAGTGCTTAGGCGAAGCCCTGCATCGGTAGAACATCAAGATCGTCACCACGCCGTCATGCTGACGGAACTCCTCCCCGACGCTTTGCTGGATCGGAGCCCGGGGATCGTCATCGAGCTGTACGTGTGCTAAGAACTCGGAGGTGCCGGAGTAACGGTGCTTGGATCGGTCGGATCGGGAAGACGTACGACTACTTCCTCTATGTTGTGTCAACGCTTCCGCAGTCGGTCTGCGTGGGTACGTAGACAACACTCTCCCCTCTCGTTGTTGTGCATCACCATGATCTTGCATGTGCGTAGGAATTTTTTTCAAATTACTATGTTCCCCAACAGTGGCATCCGAGCCTAGGTTTTATGGTTTGATGTTATTTGCACGAGTAGAACACAAGTGAGTTGTGGGCGATATAAGTCATACTGCCTACCAGCATGTCATACTTTGGTTCAGCGGTATTGTTGGACGAGACGACCCAGACCAACATTGCGCGTACGCTTATGCGAGACTGGTTCCCCCGACATGCTTTGCACACAGGTGGCTTGCGGGCGACTGTCTCTCCAACTTTAGTTGAACCGAGTGTGGCTACGCCCGGTCCTTGCGAAGGTTAAAACGGAGTCTATTTTGACAAACTATCGTTGTGGTTTTAATGCGTAGGTGAGATTGGTTCTTGCTTAAGCCCGTAGCAGCCACGTAAAACTTGCAACAACAAAGTAGAGGATGTCTAACTTGTTTTTGCAGGGCATGTTGTGATGTGATCTGGTCAAGACATGATGCTAAATTTTATTGTATGAGATGATCATGTTTTGTAACCGAGTTATCGGCAACTGGCAGGAGCCATATGGTTGTCGCTTTATTGTATGCAATGCAATCGCGATGTAATGCTTTACTTTATCACTAAGCGGTAGCGATAGTCATGGAAGCATAAGATTGGCGAGATGACAATGATGCTATGATGGAGATCAAGGTGTCGCGTCGGTGACGATGGTGATCATGACGGTGCTTCGGAGATGGAGATCACAGGCACAAGATGATGATGGCCATATCATATCACTTATATTGATTGCATGTGATGTTTATCTTTTATGCATCTTATCTTGCTTTGATTGATGGTAGCATTATAAGATGACCTCTCACTAAATTATCAAGAAGTGTTCTCCCTGAGTATGCACCGTTGCGAAAGTTCTTCGTGCTGAGACACCACGTGATGATCGGGTGTGATATGCTCTACGTTCAAATACAACGGGTACAAAACAGTTGCACACGCGGAATACTCAGGTTATACTTGACGAGCCAAGCATATACAGATATGGCCTTGGAACACGGAGACCGAAAGGTCGAGCGTGAATCATATAGTAGATATGATCAACATAATGATGTTCACCGATGAAACTACTCCATCTCACGTGATGATCGGACATGGTTTAGTTGATTTGGATCACGTAATCACTTAGAGGATTAGAGGGATGTCTATCTAAGTGGGAGTTCTTAAGTAATATGATTAATTGAACATAAATTTATCATGAACTTAGTACCTGATAGTATCTTGCTTGTTTATGTTGATTGTAGATAGATGGCTCGTGTTGTTGTTCCGTTGAATTTTAATGTGTTCCTTGAGAAAGCAAAGTTGAAAGATGATGGTAGCAATTACACGGACTGGGTCCGTAACTTGAGGATTATCCTCATTGCTGCACAAAAAAATTACGCCTTGGAAGCACCACTGGGTGCCAGGCCTGCTGCTGGAGCAACACCAGATGTTATGAACGTCTGGCAGAGCAAAGCTGATGACTACTCGATAGTTCAGTGTGCCATGCTTTACGTCTTAGAATCGGGACTTCAACGACGTTTTGAACGTCATGGAGCATATGAGATGTTTCAGGAGTTGAAGTTAATATCTCAAGCAAATGCCCGGATTGAGAGATACAAAGTCTCCAATAAGTTCTATAGCTGCAAGATGGAGGAGAACAGTTCTGTCAGTGAGCATATACTCAAAATGTCTGGGTATAATAATCACTTGATTCAGATGGGAGTTAATCTTCCAGATGATTGCGTCATTGACAGAATTCTCCAATCACTGCCACCAAGCTACAAGAGATTCGTGATGAACTATAATATGCAAGGGATGAACAAGACTATTCCCGAGCTCTTCGCAATGCTGAAAGCTGCGAAGGTAGAAATCAAGAAGGAGCATCAAGTGTTGATGGTTAACAAAACCACTAGTTTCAAGAAAAAGGGCAAAGGGAAGAAGAAGTGGAACTTCAAGAAGAATGGCAAGCAAGTTGCTGCTCAGGAGAAGAAACCCAAGTCTGGACCTAAGCCTGAAACTGAGTGCTTCTACTGCAAGCAGACTGGTCACTGGAAGCGGAACTGCCCCAAGTATTTGGCGGATAAGAAGGATGGCATGGTGAATAAAGGTATATGTGATATACATGTTATTGATGTGTTCCTTACTAATGCTCGCAGTAGCACCTGGGTATTTGATACTGGTTCTGTTGCTAATATTTGCAACTCGAAACAGGGACTACGGATTAAGCGAAGATTGGCTAAGGACGAGGTGACGATGCGCGTGGGAAACGGTTCCAAAGTCGATGTGATCGCAGTCGGCACGCTACCTCTACATCTACCTTCGGGATTAGTATTAGACCTAAATAATTGCTATTTGGTGCCAGCGTTGAGCATGAACATTGTATCTGGATCTTGTTTAATGCGAGACAGTTTCCATTTAAATCAGAGAATAATGGTTGTTCTATTTATATGAGTAATATCTTTTATGGTCATGCACCCTTTAAGAGTGATCTATTCTTGTTGAATCTCGATAGTAGTGATACACATATTCATAATGTAGAAGCCAAAAGATGCAGAGGTGATAATGATAGTGCAACTTATTTGTGGCACTGCCGTTTAGGTCATATCGGTGTAAAGCGCATGAAGAAACTCCATACTGATGGACTTTTGGAACCACTTGATTATGAATCACTTGGTACTTGCGAACCATGCCTCATGGGCAAGATGACTAAAACACCGTTCTCCGGTACTATGGAGAGAGCAACAGATTTGTTGGAAATCATACATACAGATGTATGTGGTTCGATGAATGTTGAGGCTCGTGGCGGATATCATTATTTTCTCACCTTCACAGACTTAAGCAGATATGGGTATATCTACTTAATGAAACATAAGTCTGAAACGTTTGAAAAGTTCAAAGAATTTCAGAGTGAAGTTGAAAATCATCGTAAAAAGAAAATAAAGTTTCTACGATCCGATCGTGGAGGAGAATATTTGAGTTACGAGTTTGGTGTACATTTGAAAAATTGTGGAATAGTTTCGCAACTCACGCCACCCGGAACACCACAGCGTAATGGTGTGTCCGAATGTCGTAATCGTACTTTACTAGATATGGTGCGATCTATGATGTCTCTTACTGATTTACCGCTATTGTTTTGGGGATACGCTCTAGAGACGGCCGCATTCACGTTAAATAGGGCACCTTCAAAATCCGTTGAGACGACGCCTTATGAACTATGGTTTGGCAAGAAACCAAAGTTGTCGTTTCTGAAAGTTTGGGGCTGCGATGCTTATGTGAAAACACTTCAACCTGATAAGCTTGAACCCAAATCGGAGAAATGTGTCTTCATAGGATATCCAAAGGAAACTATTGGATACACCTTCTATCACAGATCCGAAGGCAAGACTTTTGTTGCTAAATTCGGAAACTTTCTGGAGAAGGAGTTTCTCTCGAAAGAAGTGAGTGGGAGGAAAGTAGAACTTGACGAGGTAACTGTTCCTACTCCCTTATTGGAAAGTAGTACATCACACAAAACTGTTTCTGCGACACCTACACCAATAAGTGAGGAAGCTAATGATGATGATCATGAAACTTTAGGTCAAGATACTACTGAACCTCGTAGATCAACCAGAGTGAGATCCGCACCAGAGTGGTACGGTAATCCTGTTCTGGAAGTCATGCTACTAGATCATGATGAACCTACGAACTATGAAGAAGCGATGGTGAGCCCAGATTCTGTAAAATGGCTTGAAGCCATGAAATCTGAGATGGGATCCATGTATGAGAACAAAGTATGGACTTTGGTTGACTTGCCCGATGATCGGCAAGCAATTGAGAATAAATGGATCTTCAAGAAAAAGACTGACGCTGACGGTAATGTTACTGTCTATAAAGCTCGACTTGTCGCAAAAGGTTTTCGACAAGTTCAAGGGGTTGACTATGATGAGACCTTCTCACCCGTAGCGATGCTTAAGTCTGTCCGAATCATGTTAGCAATTGCCGCATTTTATGATTATGAAATTTGGCTGATGGATTTCAAAACTGCATTCCTGAATGGATTTCTGGAAGAAGAGTTGTATATGATGCAACCGAAAGGTTTTGTCGATCCAAAGGGAGCTAACAAAGTGTGCAAGCTCCAGCGATCCATTTATGGACTGGTGCAAGCCTCTCGGAGTTGGAATAAATGCTTTGATAGTGTGATCAAAGCATTTGGTTTTATACAGACTTTCGGAGAAGCCTGTATTTACAAGAAAGTGAGTGGGAACTCTGTAGCATTTCTGATATTATATGTGGATAACATATTGCTGATTGGAAATGATATAGAATTTCTGGATAGCATAAAGGGATACTTGAATAAGAGTTTTTCAATGAAAGACCTCGGTGAAGCTGCTTACATATTAGGCATAAAGATCTATAGAGATAGATCAAGATGCTTAATTGGACTTTCACAAAGCACATACCTTGACAAGATTTTGAAGAAGTTCAAAATGGATCAAGCAAAGAAAGGGTTCTTGCCTGTGTTACAAGGTGTGAAGTTGAGTCAGACTCAATGCCCGACCACTGCAGAAGATAGAGAGAAAATAAAAGATGTTCCCTATGCTTCAGCCATAGGCTCTATCATGTATGCAATGCTGTGTACCAGACCTGATGTGTGCCTTGCTATAAGTTTAGCAGGGAGGTACCAAAGTAATCCAGGAGTGGATCACTGGACAGCGGTCAAGAACATCCTGAAATACCTGAAAAGGACTAAGGATATGTTTCTCGTATATGGAGGTGACAAAGAGCTCAGCGTAAAAGGTTACGTTGATGCAAGCTTTCACACTGATCCGGACGATTCTAAATCGCAAACCGGATACGTGTTTACATTAAACGGTGGAGCTGTCAGTTGGTGCGGTTCTAAACAAAGCGTCGTAGCGGGATCTACATGTGAAGCGGAATACATAGCTGCTTCGGAAGCAGCGAATGAAGGAGTCTGGATGAAGGAGTTCATATCCGATCTAGGTGTCATACCTAGTGCATCGGGTCCAATGAAAATCTTTTGTGACAATACTGGTGCAATTGCCTTGGCAAAGGAATCCAGATTTCACAAGAGGACCAAGCACATCAAGAGACGCTTCAATTCCATCCGGGATCTAGTCCAGGTGGGAGACATAGAGATTTGCAAGATACATACGGAGCTAAATGTTGCAGACCCGTTGACTAAACCTCTTCCACGAGCAAAACATGATCAGCACCAAGGCTCCATGGGTGTTAGAATCATTACTGTGTAATCTAGATTATTGACTCTAGTGCAAGTGGGAGACTGAAGGAAATATGCCCTAGAGGCAATAATAAAGTTATTATTTATTTCCTTATATCATGATAAATGTTTATTATTCATGCTAGAATTGTATTAACCAGAAACATAATACATGTGTGAATACATAGACAAACTTAGAGTAACTAGTATGCCTCTACTTGACTAGCTCGTTAATCAAAGATGGTTATGTTTCCTAACCATGAACAAGGTGTTGTTATTTGATTAACGAGGTCACATCATTAGTTGAATGATCTGATTGACATGACCCATTTCATTAGCTTAGCACCCAATCGTTTAGTATGTTGCTATTGCTTTCTTCATGACTTATACATGTTCCTATGACTATGAGATTATGCAACTCCCATTTACCGGAGGAACACTTTGTGTGCTACCAAACGTCACAACATAACTGGGTGATTATAAAGGAGCTCTACAGGTGTCTCCAAAGGTAGATGTTGGGTTGTCGAATTTCGAGATTAGGATTTGTCACTCCGATTGTCGGAGAGGTATCTCTGGGCCCTCTCGGTAATGCACATCACATAAGCCTTGCAAGCATTGCGACTAATGAGTTAGTTGCGACATGATGTATTACGGAACGAGTAAAGAGACTTGCCGGTAACGAGATTGAACTAGGTATTGGATACCGACGATCGAATCTCGGGCAAGTAACATACCGATGACAAAGGGAACAACGTATGTTGTTATGCGGTCTGACCGATAAAAGATCTTCGTAGAATATGTAGGAGCCAATATGGGCATCCAGGTCCCGCTATTGGTTATTGACCGGAGATGTGTCTCAGTCATGTCTACATTGTTCTCGAACCGTAGGGTCCGCACGCTTAACATTACGATGACAGTTATTATGAGTTTATGCATTTTGATGTACCGAAGTTAGTTAGGAGTCCCGGATGTGATCACGGACATGACGAGGAGTCTCAAAATGGTCGAGACATAAAGATTGATATATTGGAAGCATATATTTGGATATCGGAAGTGTTCCGGGTGAAATCGGGATTTTACCGGAGTACCGGGAGGTTACCGGAACCCCCCGGGAGCCATATGGGCCTTAATGGGCTTTAGTGGAAAGGAGAAAGGGGCAGCCCAAGGTGGCCGCGCGCCTCCCCCCTCCCCTAGTCCTATTAGGACTAGGAGAGGTGGCCGGCCCCCCTCTCTCTCTTTCCCCCTTGAGGAATCCTAGTCCAACTAGGATTGGGGGGGAGTCCTACTCCCGGTAGGAGTAGGACTCCTCCTGCGCCCTCCTCCTGGCCGGCGGCCCCCTCCCCCTTGGCTCCTTTATATACGGAGGCAGGGGCACCTCTAGACACACAAGTTGATCATTGAGATCGTTCCTTAGCCGTGTGCGGTGCCCCCTGCCACCATATTCCACCTCGATCATATCGTTGTAGTGCTTAGGCGAAGCCCTGCGTCGGTAGAACATCAAGATCGTCACCACGCCGTCGTGCTGACGGAACTCCTCCCCGACGCTTTGCTGGATCGGAGCCCGGGGATCGTCATCGAGCTGTACGTGTGCTAAGAACTCGGAGGTGCCGGAGTAACGGTGCTTGGATCGGTCGGATCGGGAAGACGTACGACTACTTCCTCTACGTTGTGTCAACGCTTCCGCAGTCGGTCTGCGTGGGTACATAGACAACACTCTCCCCTCTCGTTGCCGTGCATCACCATGATCTTCCGTGTGCGTAGGAAATTTTTTGAAATTACTACATTCCCCAACACATAGTCGGTCGCCAAGCTTTCCTTCCACGCCAAGGAGAGTCCAATCCGGACTCAGGTACAGTCTTCGGCCTTCATGTCTTCACAGCACATCAGTCCAGCCCAATAGATAACAGGCCGGACGCCCGAGGACCCCTTAGTCCATGACTCCCTCCCCTGCCGCCATGGTCGTCTTCTTCCTCTCGTGCTCACCGTCGCTCCCGCCGCCTAAGAGCTCGCCAGAAGCCCCGCCATTGACCACCTCTCTACCCCAACCACGCGCGCGAGCTGGGGAGGCTCCCGACCGCCACCGCGTCACCTTCTTCTTCCTCGTCGGCTCGGCACCGCCTCCGTCGACCTCGAGCGCTCTGCAGCTACTAACCCTCTCGCCGGGCCTCCTTGTGCCCTCCCAGTGAGCCTCGTGCCCCTCTCTCCCTGTGCTTCATTCCCCCTCCTAGCTAGCCTCCCCGCTGCATCACGAGCTCACCGCCGCTGCCCGTCAACGCACTGCTCAACTCCGGCCAAACCCAGTAGCTCCTTCCGGCGCCTTTCGACATGGCTCGACGCTCGCGTTCGAATGCCTCAGGCCGCGCGCCAAAACATGCCCCCTAGCGCCGACCCTGTACCTCACGTGCTCCGACCACCGCCTTCGCCGACACCGGCACCGTTGCTGCCTGTCTCAGCCGCTGCTATTGCCACCGTTGCACGTGCATGGTTCCTTCGATTCGTACGGGCCGCTCCGCTGCCCAAATGGTCGTTGGAGACCGAATTCCGGCCATCACCGCCGTGACCCGCCCAGCCGGAGCTCCACCGGTGGTGCACCACCGTTTGGAACCCGGCCTGAATCACTGACTTGTGGGCCTGGGTCAATAACCTCCACTAACACAGCCCCTAACCCCCACTGACACGTGGGCCTGACAACTATCGCGTCTAGTTTAGATTAAGATTAATCAATTAATGAACTGAGTCACTGAAAGCCCCTGCCCGCATCATAATTAAACTTAATTAGGTTAATTTAAATACTATTAGACAATCAGTGTATGACGTGTGGGTCCTAGCAGGACCATTGACTTGTCAACTTGTCCATGATGACTGCTGACTAGGCAGTCAACTGGAACCCACCAGTCGGCCTCATAAATGAACTTCTGGGTACACTCTCTGTGTACCCATAGCATTTTACACATTTTATTTTGGATTTAAGTTAATTTAGAAAATGAATTAAAACTTCGAAAATTAATATAAAGTAATCCGTAACTTGGATGAAAATACTTTGTACATGAAAGTTGCTCAGAACGACAAGATGAATCCGAATACACAGCCCGTTCGTCCGCCACATGTGCCTAGCATAGCAAACATGCAACAATCCACTTCTGGTTCATTTGTCCGAAAATGCGAAACACTGGGGATACTTTCCCGGATGTTTCCCCCCTTCGCCGGTATCACCTACTACTGCGTTAGGTCACCCCTAGCACTGCGTATGGCCATGTTATGCCTTGTGTTGCGTTGATTGCTCTGTTATTTATTGTGTTCCCCCTCTGATACTTCGTTCCGGTAGACCCCGAGACCGTTGATGCTTAGATGTTCGACTAGGGCTACGCTTCCGAAGATTCCTTTCGTTTGCAGAGCAACCAGGCAAGCCCCCCCTTGATCAACCTAATATCGCCTATTCTTCTCTCTACTGCTTGCATTAGAGTAGTGTAGCATGTTACTACTTTTTGTTAATCCTATTCTGATGCATAGCCTGTCTTTGCTACTACTGTTGTTACCTTTACCTGCAATCCTAAATGCTTAGTATAGGATGCTAGTATTCCATCAGTGGTCCTACATTCTTGTCCGTCTGCCATGCTATACTACCGGGCCGTGATCAGTCGGGAGTTGATCATGGGTATATACTTATATACATAATGTATGATACATGTGCTGACTAAAGTCAAGTGGCTCGTTAAGTACCCGCGGTTGATTCACGGATTGGGGGCTGAAAGGACATACTTTCCTGACGGCCCTCGATGTGGATCTTTGTGGCAGAGCGACAGGGCAGGTTGAGACCACCCAGGAGAGAGGTGGGCCTGGCCCTGGTTGGCGTCCGCAGTTACTTCAAAATAACACTCTTAACGAGATCTTGGTATTTGATATGAGTCTGGCCACTGGCCTATACGCACTAACCAACTATGCGGCAACAGTTATGGGCACTCGACGTCATGGTATCAGCCGAAGCCTTCTTGACGTCAGCAACTAAGCGGCGCGTGCCGGATTGGACTGGAATGCCTGCTCTTATATTAGGGAGGCTAGGTGTGCTTCCGGCCGCCCTCGCAACGTGCAGGTGTGCAATGGGCAATGGGCCCAGACCCCTGCGCCTTAGGATTTAGACCGGCGTGCTGACCTCTCTGTTGTGCCTAGGTAGGGTTGCGACGTGTTGATCTTTCGAGGCCGGGCATGACCCAGGAAAGTATGTCCAGGCAGAGGGATCGAGCGTGTTGGGTTATGTGGTGCACCCCTGCAGGGAAGTTTATCTATTCGAATAGCCGTGTCCCTCGGTAAAAGGACGACCCGGAGTTGTACCTTGACCTTATGAAAACTAGAACCAGATACTTAATAAAACACATCCTTTCAAGTGCCAGATACAACCCGGTGATCACTCTATCACAGGGCGACGAGGATAGAATCGTCGGGTAGGATTATGCTATGTGATGATACTTGGTGAAGTTACCATATACTCTCTTCTACATGCTGCAAGATGGAGGCTGCCAAAAGCGTAGTCTTCGACAGGACTAGCTATCCCCCTCTTATTCTGGCATTCTGCAGTTCAGTCCATAGATACTACCCATTTCATTGATAACAATGCATATGTAGTGTAGATCCTTGCTTGCGAGTACTTTGGATGAGTACTCATGGTTGCTTTGCTCCCCCTTTTCCCCCTTTCTATACTTGGTTGTCGCAACCAGATGCTGGAGTCCAGGAGCGAGAGGATCCCTAGGATGATTCTACATGGAGTTTGACTTCGAGGAGTAGTTAGGAGGTCCCAGGCAGGAGGCCTTGCCTTTTCGATCATTGCTACTTTTGTGCTAGCCTTCTTAAGGCAATCTTGTTTAACTTATGTATGTACTCATATATTATTGCTTCTGCTGACTCTTGTGTATTCGAGCCATCGAGGCCCTGGCTTGTAATATAAAGCTTGTGTTATTCTAATTTGTGTCAAGAGTTGTGTTGTGATATCTTCCCGTGAGTCCTTGATCTTGATCATACACATTTGTGTGTACAATTAGTGTATAGTCAAATTGGGGGCGTCACATTGATGGTGAAGTGATCCGCGTAGGGCTTCGCCTAAGCACTACATGAATATGACCAGAGGCGTAAACTATGGAAGGAGGCGCCGCACAGAGCTAGCAGATGTTTGTGTGTCTTCTAGGCGTCTCCCCCTCATATATATAGGTGCGAGGGAGAGGGGGCAGCCAAGGGGGCACCCAAGTAGGAGGAATCCTACTTGGGGCACTAATCCTATTCGCCCCTTACCATAATTCCCGGAGGGGGGGGATTGAGGAGGGAGGAGGGAAGGAAGGGGAGGCCGAATCCCTCCCCTTCCTTTCTCTCTTCTCCTCTTTCCTTCCCTCCTTATTTCGGCCTACATGGGGCGCACCAGCCCCTTAATTAGGGGCTGGTCTGTCCCCTTCTTGGCCCATTAGGAGCATGTAGTAGCCGGAGGGATGCCCGGAATCCCTTTCCGGTGACCCGATATGTACCCGGTACCCCTGAAACACTTACGGTGTCCGAATATCATCGTCCAATATATGAATCTTTACCTCTCGACCATTTCGAGACTCCTCGTCATGTCGTGATCTCATCCGGGACTCCGAACAACATTCAGTCACCAAATCACATAACTCATATAATACGAAATCGTTATCAAACGTTAAGCGTGCGGACCCTACGGGTTCGAGAACTATGTAGACATGACCGAGACACCTCTCCGGTAAATAACCAACAACGGAACCTGGATGCTCTTATTGGTTCCCACATATTCTACGAAGATCTTTATCGGTTGTACCATAATGACAACATACATTGTTTCCTTTGTCATCGGTATGTTACTTGCCCAAGATTCAATCGTCGGTATCTTCATACCTAGTTCAATCTCGTTACCGGCAAGTCTTTTTACTCGTTTCGTAATACGTCATCCCGCAACTAACTCATTAGTCACATTGCTTGCAAGGCTTATTATGACGTGCATTACCGAGAGAGCCCAGAGATACCTCACCGATACTCAGAGTGATAAATCCTTATCTCGATCTATGCCAACCCAACAAACATCTTCAGAGATACCTGTAGAGCATCTTTATAATCACCCAGTTAAGTTGTGATGTTTGATAGCACACAAGGTATTCCTCCGGTATTTGGGAGTTGCATAATCTCATAGTCGAAAGAATATGTATTTGACATGATGTGACCTCGTTCATCAAATGACAACACATGTGTATGGTCAGGAAAGTTAACCATCTTTGATTAACGAGCTAGTCTAGTAGAGGCTTACTAGCGACACTGTATTTTGTCTATGTATCCACACATGTATCAAGTTTCTGGTTAATAGATTCTAGCATGAATAATAAACATTTATAATGATATAAGGAAATATAAACAACAACTTTGTTATTGCCTTTAGGGCATATTTCCTTCAGTTCTGATGGCGGAAGCTTCAGCTCTCAAATTTGGTCTAACACTAGCGCAGAGGGCGGGATGTAATCGCCTTATTATTAACTCGGACAATCTAGAGTTGATTGATACCATGCAGGATGGAGGACGGTCCACGGGTGCGACGTCGACAATTTTTGATGATTGTTTTCATTACACTTGTGATTTCGTTAGCACTAGATTCGAACACTGTAATAGAGAAGCAAATAAGGTAGCTCACGAGCTCGCTAGATTAGCTAGATTTTCTTTCACTTTGGACTGGTGAGGAGCCTTTAAATGAAATTGTAATGATCCTCACAAACGATGTACTGGTTATATATAATGAATAAAGTTTCTGTTTGTTCCAAAAAAAGTAAATTATTACTGGTCGAGTTCGGGCCGAAGCCAGGCTCAACTTTTTCCTAGGCGTGGAGCTGTGGACTCCAACCGAACTAGCCCTTAATCTTTTAGCTGGCTGGCAAGTCTGCTACTAGCTAGGTGGAGTATCTTCCAACTCAAGCCCACCCTGATTTATTTTGTTTGGTTTCCCCTCTTCATACCACCAGAGAAAGGCATGTAAACTTCTTTTTTGCGATGAAGACAAGTGGACTTGGTGCAAAAGTAGTCACTCAAGATAGCATGCGACGGATGAAACCCTGGTAAAAGCATCTCCACTCACCCCTCAAGTTGTTCTTATATGCCCGAACAGACAACCCGGACAAAAAAGCCTCTTCAATGAAAGCCTCACCCCCCCCCCCAATTGTTCGGATGATTTGCAAACCCTCAAATGCAACCCATATGTGGGGACAAAATTGAGGGTGTCTGAGCATGTTCTAGTAGTTCGTCACGTCGGACCTTGTCCATTTTGTCTCCCTTTATTTTATATTTCTCTCACAACTACACCTCTCAATTCCCATCAATCATATCATATGCATGTGTTCAGGAAATTTAGGGATAAATTCCGGGACATTGTTGTGTACCCGTACAAATGGGGGAGAGGAGCGGACACTCCCATACACTATCTGGACGTGTCCGCGAAGAAATGGGGGAAGGGAGAGAGTGGAGGGGGTGGTGAATAACCCAATCCAATTGGAGATTTTCGAAATAGCTTTGTTTTGTTGCTATATCTCCAATTCAGTGGTAAACCTTCAAGTATGCTATTGTTGGATATGAATTAGAGGAACACAAAGTCATACACCTTATTTCTTGCAATCGCATGCGAACTGGCTCTTGTCAAACAATTTTTGTATACCCTCTGTGTATGTATACTTGCAGTGTAAAACATACATTAGTACATCTTATACGTGTCGGGGCGTGTTGTTGGGCGGTGTGGCGACTGTGGCAAGAACGACATTGCGCCCATCATGCTCCAAGCGACAATTCTTGACAACGTAGTGGAGTCCTTTGCTTTTCTCCTCCTTTGTCCCCATGGAGGCATAGTAGTAATACTCAGTGGTAGTGGCACTGGCAGGAAAGAACATGAACCCCTTTGCGGGAAATGCATGAGCACAATGATGAGAGTGCTGTCGGCGTTCTGGGAACGGGGGTCCCCAGACTTTCCTGCCTGCGGCCTGCGGCGTGGCTCACAGGAGGCCCAGCATGACCCATCTTCATCAACACAAGACTCAAGACCCTCGCGAGGGGCCAAGCCTCGCGGGGCGGACGACACGGCGCATCCCCAGGCGCGGCCTCCTCAGGCTGGCTCGTGAGGAGGCGGAGGAATCAAGGTGGGGTACCTCGTGAGGTGCCCGTGACGCAAGCCACGACGATCGAGGGTGCCAGGCGGGCGCCAGCGCACGCGGCGTCCTTCTTTCCTCTTTGGTGCAAAGGGGGCAAGCGCAGCCGCGGAGTACCGAGGCATCAGGCAAAGGTTGCCATTTCGGTGCAACGAGACCAGGACCAAGCGGACTACGAGACGGAGGTCACCATGGAGCCCAGCACGGCGTCACCGCAGGGCCTTTCGCAGGCGAAGACCAACTTTAGTCAGGATACGTGTACTAGATGTTCCCCTTCGAATTGGCCAATTGTTGGCGCCCTTCCCGCTCAATATTTGGGAAGAGGCCCAGGGCCTTTGCCTATAAATAGGACCGGCCACCCACGTAGCAAGGGGTTCGGTTCGCGGAGTTGGTTGGTTCGGGTGGCGGAGTTGGTTCGTCCGGTTCGCAAGTAGAGAGAGAGAGAGAGAGAGAGAGAGAGAGAAAGAAAGAAGGGTGACTGAACTCCTCCTAGCAGTTCATCCCCCTACCCAAGAACAGACCCTCGCGAGGCTGTTCTTCTTTGTATCGTTCACCATCATCAGCCCCAAGAGGCAATCCACCCACCACACACTGGAGTAGGGTATTACACCACAACAGTGGCCCGAACCAGTATAAATCTTGTGTCCCTTGTGCAGTTCCTTTAGTAGTTTAGATCTTTGCGAGACGGGGAGGTAGAAGGTGTGATCTCCGCGCGCACCCCAGTGTTCGAACCTTAAGGGTCTGCCGGAACCCGTGAATCCGACATTTGGCGCGCCAGGTAGGGGTGCGCCGGAATCTGCCTTCCACCACTCCGCTCCGCCCCCCGTCGCATCGTCATCACCATGTCCGGCGACCAGGCGGGCAACCAAGGTCCATGGGCGGCGTGGCCCACCTGCACGGAGCCGCCCGCCTTGGGCGGCCCCGCGCCCCAGGTAGCTTGCGGCCCGCAGGGCGCTGCGGGCCGCGGGCGACGCGGACAGGCTTCCGCAACCCTCACACTACGGCAAGCGCGGTCGGCGGCAAGGGCCTCCAATCACGCCGCAACCACAACGCCGTACACCCGCCGGGAGCAGGCGAATTCAAGGGCCGCGCTCACGGTGGCCCGGGAGCTGCTGCGGTGCAGACTGCTGGAGGGCGGCCACGACGTGCTGCTGGAGCGGGTGGCGGAGCTCCTGGGCTTCGCCGCCTCGGGGGCTCACCCCTTCTCCACCCAGCTCCCATCTCAAGCCCAGGGCAGCCCGCGCGGGAGCACCGCGCACGCCCGCGGACTCCAAGGCTACTCCGACGCCAGCGAAGCTGTCAGCATCGGACCGGCGGCGGCACTGCCTCCGCCCCCGGCCCGCGAAGAAGAAGGACTCGACGCGACCCGCGGCCCCAGAGGGCTGCCGCGCTGCCACCCCGCAGTAGGCATGGCAGGTGGGACCGCGTGGCATGCCGGGCATCATGGCGTGGCATTCGGGATGACGGCGATGGAGGAATACGTGCCTCTCATGCTGGACCAAGGACACCCTCGTGAGAGCAGGGAAGGCTCGTTCCTCGGCCCAAGCTGGGGGGACGAGGCAGTGGAAGCTGAGCCCTTCCAGGAGCCCATGGACGAACCCGCTGGCCACGCTGGAGGCAACGACTATCGGGCACCGCTAACTCTTCAGGGGCAGGTATATGCTAACCATGGATCGCAGGAGGTGCAGGTCGCCGCGGCAAGCAGCTGCCCCGCTCCCACAGTCTCCTACCCCTCGGGAGGAGGGCGTAGGGGGCTGCGGGAGAGGGGTCGAGATCCTACATCACCACCGCGTCGTTCGGAGCAAGGCGTTCTCAGGAGGTAGGCCCTCTGCTGGGGAGGTGCCTCAGGGCCTGCCCCTGGCAGAGGACCCGTGGTCATCGGGGGAACCGCTGGCGACCGCTCTACCCCATCGGGCGGCGTCCTGGGTTCCGGTCGTTGCTGATGGCACTAGAGTGTGGCGCAAGGCGGGGCCCTCGTCTGGCGATATGAAGCAAGGCCAGTACCTGTGAAGAAGGCCCAGTGCCTATGAAGCTCGCCGCCCCGTGACACTCTCACATAATAATGAGTGGGGCTGTACACGCCCCGGAGTCTCATGGGTGCTGGCCTCAGGCCCTGGGGCTCCCTCCCACGCCCAGTGGACAGCACTTAGCTCCGCGCTGGTGAGAAGACGTCCAAGACTAGATTAGGTGCCGGTCGCGGCTTTTTGTCTGCTTTTCGTTGCCTTTCCCTTTGGCTATTGCTTTCTCCCGCTGGATTTAAGTTGGATTCGAATTTGAGACTTGCGTGTGTTCGGGGAAGGGGTGCTTATTCTCGCTCGAGCCATTTCTCGCGTTCTGGTTACCACTTTGTCACAGCTGCCTCCCCTCGCGAGCCCCTCGCGAGTCGGATCAGGCCTGGCTCGTGCGCAACCCAGGCTGCCGCTGTTGCTCCCTCTCGGGAGGATTTTTAGGTGCCTGCGGAGGTTGTCCTGTTTAAAAAGGCCCGGAGCCTATGAAGCAAGGCGAGTGCCTATGAAGCTATCGCGCTAAGGAAAAGGCCTAGAGCCTGTGAAGCAAGGCGAGTGCCTGTGAAGCTATCGCGCTAAGGAAAAAGCCCAGAGCCCGTGAAGCAAGGCGAGTGCCTGTGAAGCTATCGCGCTAAGGAAAAGGCCCAGAGCCTGTGAAGCAAGGCGAGTTCCTGTGAAGCTATCGCGCTAAGGAAAAGGCCCAGAGCCTGTGAAGCAAGGCGAGTGCCTGTGAAGCCCTTGCGTTCTGGAAAAGGCCCAGAGCCTGTGAAGAAGGCGAATGCCTGTGAAGTCATTACGCTCAGGAGAAGGCCCAGAGCCTGTGAAGAAGGCCAACGCCTGTGAAGTTTTTCATCAGCAACGATCTCACATCCTGAGGACCCAACTAGAGAGCACCCAAGGCGTCGCGCCCTCCTGCAGGCCACCTCGGGGCCAGCGTGGGGCAAAGGTAAACCAGCCCACCGTCAGGCACGCGCGCAATTTGACTACTACTGATACGCTGGACACAAGTTTTTATATGAGGGGCTTCCCCTCCCAAAATGCTCTCACGACCGTCAGGCCAAACACCCGAGTTCTATTCATGCAGGGTAAAAGACAGGAGAAGTACATGGTCAGTCTGACAAATCCCCCAACGCATCCTCGGGGGCGCCTCCCGAGCTGTCGCTGGCATCACTGAATCCGCCCTCGTCGTCTGCGCCACCACCAGCGGCGTCGGGGCCATCCACCATGCCGCCTTCGTCGGCAACCACGACCACGTCGTCGTCATCCGACGTGAAGGCTTGGATGAGAGCATCCACGTTGTTCTCCACCCAATCCGCCAGGTCGCCTCGGACGGCCTGGGGAACTGGGGCAATGGCGGCGTCAAAGTCGAAGTGGGGATCCATGTTCCGGAGATGGATGAAGACGCGGGAAAAGGCGCGCCCGAGCAGGGCGCGGCTCCTCTCCTCCACCAACCTGTCGGCCCTGACCGACCGAGCCTCTAGCTGCGTTACCACGGCGGTGAAGAACTGCAGGTTGCCGGCATAGTTGATCGTGTGCGGCTCGCCGACGGCTGCCTCACAGATGTTGCCCAAGGCTGCGTTAGCCCTCACCCTGAGCGTGGTGAGCATGGGGCCGTGCGCGTGCTCCAGGACCCACCGCTGGCGTATTTCATCGGCATTCTGACGCTCAACGGCCTCGGCCTCTTCCATCCGCTGGCGAAGACGGAGCACCTCGGCCTGGGAGGCAGCCAGCTCCTTTTCGCTGCCTCGAGGGCGGCCCGGGAGGTGTCGACCAGCCGCGTCGCCTCATCGCCTTGGGCCCTCAGGGCTGCGGTTCTGCCCTCAGCTTTGACCCGGATCATCCCCAGCTTCCCCTCGAACTCTCGCTCGAGGCTTTGGCACGTCGTTGCCACCCGACGACAAACCTCCTCCAGGACACGCGCTTCCCGCGCAACGACATCTTCTTCCGCCTGCGTCACTAGGCGCTCCCTCGTCTCCAACTGCTCGTACTCGCGAGTGCGTTCATCGGCTTCTAGCGTCAACGCTTCTTCGCGCCTCTGGAGCTTGGCTGGGTCACCAAAGGCCACCCGCATCGACGCAAGGGCCAGCTCACGCAGCTCCGCTTGCTCCTCCAGTGAGTGGCACCGGGCCAGGAGCTCGCGAAACCGCTCCTCCGCTGCCTCTCGCCATCGGTCAGCTCTCCGGGCCTCCTCGGTGGCCTGGGATCGGGCCACTCGAGAGGCCTCCAGCGTCTCCTTCGCCTCTTCGTCATCAAGATCCCGCTGACGGCGCGCGAGGGCGATGGCGGCCTCCAGCTCGCGCCTCCCTGCAGCCAGGCGTAGGCCCTCGGCCTCCAGGCGCGCGTCTTCGTCAGCGAGCTCCTCTCCAAGCAAGTTCACCGCGTCGGCCGCTCTTCGAAGGAACCCTTGGCGGCGGGCGCGGTGCTCCCGGGCGGGCTCAAGCACATCTTCCACACCATCATCCGCCCCAAGCAAGCGCCGGGGGCCGCGAATCATTGTTCCTCCTCCGGGCAGGGGGCTGGGGGCTGGCGCCCTCGCGATGACCGGGCGCGTCGCGCCGGAAGCCCGGCCTAGGGCCAGCCCGTCTCCAGATGAGGGGCGCAGGAGGCGCCTCAACCAGTCGTGGTCCCTGACCAGACGAGAAGCCCACGGCAAGCTGGCTATTCCCCGAGAGGGCCCGCGAAGGAAAATCGCGGGGAATGACGGGCCGCGGTGCACCTCGGGATGGTCCGCCCCTTCAGACGCCCTCACCACCAGGGCAGAGCTGCTCGGAGCATTTGAAGACAGTAGAAGGGACGAAGCTAAGGGAGGCGGCACCTCGGCGACTTCCGCGAGCTTAGTCGGGAGGGGCCTGCGGAACAAGGATCAGCGGAAGCAGCAAGAGGATCAGGAGCCAGAGAGAAAGAGGACTTACTCGTCAGTGGCGAAGTACTTCCTGCGCTTCAGCGCGCGACAAGGGAAGTCATCACCTAGGGCCTCCCTCTTCCTCCGAAGGGCCTCAAAGTCCACACGGAAGCGGCCCAAGAGAAGAGCGCAGGGATCGTCCTGCCGCGAGGACGGAGCATCAGAGCGGTCCGCGTCAGGGGCGCCTGCCTAGCGCATGCCTTCCATTGCCTCGCCAGAAGACGCCGCTAGGGCCTCCAAGGCCTCAGCCCCGGGCGCCAGGAGCGCCTGCTTGCCACCTTCAGCCGCAGCGGCACGGGCCTCAGGAGTTGTCCCCTCGCGAGCGCCACCCGGTGCTGCCACCTCATCAGGGGCACCCTCGGCCTCAGGCGCCTCCTGCCTCCCTGCTCCACCACTTGAGGAGGAACCGCCTTGGCCGGTTGGAAGGGCAGTCACCACCGTCGGGTTCTCGCGAGGTCCCTGGAGGCCGGTTGGGCGCAGTCCCCATTCATCGAAGACAGGCATCTGCTTCACGAAGTCGGCCCTGCTCTGGCAAAGATACAACAAGGCCCCTCCCTGCCGGACGTTGCCGGGGTTGAGGTCACCGGCTAAGGTCAAGAGCGTCGACTTCAGCACCGCTAGAGCCAGGTCCTCCTCCTGGAGCCTCATGTTATCCTCGTGCCCACGGAAGGCCCACATCCAGCGAGAGTGGCGCTGCAGGGGAGCGACGCGGCACAACAGAAACTCCTTCACCACTTTGGGAGCTGTCACGCCAAGCTTCCTCAGGAGCGTGAAGCGGCTCCAGACAAAGATGAGCCGGGGGCTCTTGAGCGTCTCCTGGCCCCAACCCGAATTGGGGACAGCAGGCGAGGTCGGCTCCGATAGCAGGGGGCTAGGTACCCCTGCGTCCACGTACAACCACCGCTCGCGGAACCCAACCGCGGGCTGGGGGAGTTTGAAGTCAATCCCAGAGGCCTCGGTCGCAGGCTCGGCAGCAAAGCTCACGCATGCCCAACGTTGGGAAGGGTCGACAAGACGCAGTGAGAAGAAGTGGCGCAGCAAGGCAACCGAAGGAGGGATGCCCACCATGGCTTCGCAAACGAAGGCGAAGACCGAAAGAAGGGTGATGGACTCAGGACTTAGATGCATCAAGTGGATCTGATAATGGGAGAGCACAGCGTTGAAGAAATCGGAGAAGGGGGGGAACCAGACCCGCCCACAAGGCGTCGGTGAAATATGGAACCTCGGTTGCTATCCTGTTAATGGAGAAGTGGGACGCGGGCCAAGCCGTCATCCTCCCGCACTCGTTGAAGACGGAGGCCAGGGCCAAGCTATCCCTGCCCATGCACTCTTGGTTGAGTACGGTCGACTGGCCGAGGGCAGGGGCCACCGGTGGCGGCGCACAAGACGTAGGCGTGAATTTCTCCCCTCTCTCCTTCCTCGTCGGAGTCATGGCGATGGGAAGGAGGGGGAAGATTTGAGATTGGATCGGAGGCGGGAGCCGGCGTGCGAAGGAAGGAAGAACATGAGACGCTCGAGCAACAAAAAGGGGAGCGGCTGTGTGCAACCACAAGTCCGCCTGACAGGGCGCAGAATAAGAGGGCGTGGGGGGAACAGTGCCGCCCACGTCCCATCAACCGCCATGCGGCGCCCAAGGCCGCAGGCTGTTAGGGCCCGCGGCGCTTCGCCCTTGCCCTTTCTCCTCTTAGCACGGCCAAGCCCATGCGCGCCTTGGGCCTGGGGGCTACTGTCGGCGTTCTGGGAACGGGGGTCCCCAGACTTGCCTGCCTGCGGCCTGCGGCGTGGCTCAAAGGAGGCCCATCATGGCCCATCTTCATCAACACAAGACTCAAGACCCTCGCGAGGGGCCAAGCCTCGCGGGGCGGACGACACGGCGCATCCCCAGGCGCGGCCTCCTCAGGCTCGCTCGCGAGGAGGCGGAGGAATCAAGGCGGGGTACCTCGCGAGGTGCCCATGACGCAAGCCATGACGATCGAGGGTGCCAGGCGGGCGCCAGCGCGCGCAGCATCCTTCTTTCCTCTTTGGTGCAAAGGGGCAAGCGCAGCCGCGGAGTACCGAGGCATCAGGCAAAGGTTGCCATTTCGATGCAACGAGACCAGGACCAAGCGGACTACGAGACGGAGGTCACCATGGAGCCCAGCACGGCGTCACCGCAGGGCCTTTCGCAGGCGAAGACCAACTTTAGTCAGGATAAGTGTACTAGATGTTCCCCTTCGAATTGGCCAATTGTTGGCGCCCTTCCCGCTTAATATTTGGGAAGAGGCCCAGGGCCTTTGCCTATAAATAGGACCGGCCACCCACGTAGCAAGGGGTTCGGTTCGTGGAGTTGGTTGGTTCGGGTGGCGGAGATGGTTCGTCCGGTTCGCAAGTAGAGAGAGAGAGAAAGAAGGGTGACTGAACTCCTCCTAGCAGTTCATCCCCCACCCAAGAACAGACCCTCGCGAGGCTGTTCTTCTTTGTATCGTTCATCATCATCAGCCCCAAGAGGCAATCCACCCACCACACACTTGAGTAGGGTATTACACCACAACGGTGGCCCGAACCAGTATAAATCTTGTGTCCCTTGTGCAGTTCCTTTAGTAGTTTAGATCTTTGCGAGACGGGGAGGTAGAAGGTGTGATCTCCGCGCGCACCCCAGTGTTCGAACCTTAAGGGTCTGCCGGAACCCGTGAATCCGACAAGTGCAAGTCATGATTATGATCCCCGTGTACTCAAGCTCCTTATAGATGGGGTACCATGATCATGTAAAGAAGAGAAGGTGTGTGAGCCCAACGTCCACATTGCCAGCGACATCGTGTTCTATGCTCATCATGTATATGCCCACTGTTGTGATCATGTGGTCCATGTAAACCAATAAGATTGCCTATTGTTTTTGTAGCCCACTTACATGACAATTTTACCTATGTGAATGAAAGAGACATGAAAAAATAATTTAAAGGAGTAGGTCTTGGCTTTGACACCTTTCTTTGCGGACAACGTGATGGGGTGCATAACCTTGTTGTTGAGCCGAAGCTTTTGTGGGACGATCGACGACGGTGATAGAGCCGGGTGATGGTTGGCAGAATGGGGGATGGGGTTGGGGTAGGGGTAGGGAAGGGACGTGGGGATCCATTCTAGCAATTTCCACGTCATGGGAGGGCGGTTGCAGCGAGAGTCATTAGAAGATGAAAGTGCTTCCTACCACAGTATCAACTCAAGGAGGAGGATAGATGGTTGCTCAGCTGTTTGTGTTGTGTTTGAAGAGTAACTCCTCAAAATTTGGGGAATTAAACATTTAAGGCGAAGGATTAGCTCTAATTAGTCTGAAAAGGCAAGCTTTAAGAGTTAAACATTTTTAGAGAATGTTAGAGATACTTTTATATAGCTATATGCTGGCTCTATTATTAGCAATGCTATTTGAGTACACCCTAGAATGTCCTATTACTGGCTTGATCGCCGGTTAGCTATAGATACCAAAGCATCACTACGGAAAAATATTTGAGGCCCCATATGTTCATGGACATGCCACGTATATATTTTTGTCTGCCAATCCAAAGACATTCCCCAATTTTCTTCCTCGTCTATTGCATTTCGTTAAACATGTGATGTGTGCGGTTCAACAGGACGACACTGACGCGGCCTCGTGCTCAAACACCTGCACTCGGCTCACCACCGACACAAGCATACACAGCAGCACCCGTAAAAGCATACACACGAGCCCACAAGACGCAAGCACGCACAACAACACACAAAGCAACCGGTCACAAGCGAGGTATAGTAGCAAAAAAGAAAGATTGAAGAACCAAAGGAAAAAGAAAAAAACCGACATATAACAAAGAAAATAAATCCCAAAATAAACCAATGAAAAAACAAAGAAAACCAAACTATAACAAAGAAAAAACACGAAGAAAACCGGTGAAGAAATTTAAAAAATTGAAATATAGGAAAAAAATCAAGAAAAGCCAACCCAAACAGTGAAAACAGGAGCAAGAACCCATAGATAAGACCGGCCCAAAACAGCGAAAAACCTAACAAAAAAGAAACAAATGCGCGAACTGCTACAGTAGTGGCCCGGGGCGGGCACGCCATGCGTGAGGTTAGGGGAGCATACATCTCGACGTAGCTCCGATGCCCGAGAGCTCCTATTGGATGCTCATTGCGTCCAATAGCACGCAACCCATAGGGGACTGCGTCTGGGCCCGCCCACCGGGAGGACCGAAGCCAGTTGTGTTGCAACGCACAACGCGACTTAAAAAATCCCCAAAAGCGGCGAACTTGCAAGGAATCAAACTCAAGACCTCCTATTCGCTGATCATAGAACTGATGGCGGCTGATGACTGCTCAGCATCGCAAAGATCTAAGAACGTACTTAGTAGCATATTTCAAACTTTTTTTCAAAAATTTCCAATTTCATTTTTCAAAATTTTGAACAATTTTTAAATTCCAAAGATTTTTTGAATAATACAAATAAATTGTGCAAATCCAAATATTTTATGAAACATGAACAATTTTTGAAATCCCAATAATTTTTTTAAGAAGAAACATATTTTTGAAAATTATGTTTTTTAAAATATGAACTTTTTTAAACGTGAACAATTTTTGAAATTCTGATTTTTTTTAAAAGTGACCAATTTAAAAAACACACAAACAAACTTAAAAAGTGAACAATCTTTGATACCCAAAACTTCTTTTGAGAAAAAGAGTAGTTTTTGAAATTCTGAATGATTACCGAACTGTTTGATTATCTTTGGAAAAATTAAAATTTGTTTTGAATTCATCAACAATTTTTTAAAATATTTTTTTAAATTTGAACTTTGTATAAACTTGTAAGAAAAACATAGAAAAGAAAGAAAAATCCCGAAGAAAACTAGGAAAAAAGGAAGGAAAAGAAATCAGGAAAAAATGGACCTTAACTAGATCAGAATCTTCAGGAAGGTTTGCAAAATTAGAAACAAACCTACCTAAGACTAGCCACAATGGGGAGTAACTTAGACTAGTAACATGCACATGTTACTAGTTTATGTTATTACCTCTACAATGGGAAATAACATATATGTGATATCATGCAACACTTTATTTATTAGCTTATAAACTTATCTTGTTTTGGTATGTGTGATGTTATTCATACCACGGGCAAATTAGCAATGTTACTACCACATCATATATTTTATCTAGATATGTATGATATTATCTCCTATATTACTCCCACTGTAAGTAGTCTAACAACCTTTTTGGCTAAAACGGGCAGGCCGACCTGCTTCGTTGCGTGTGCGAAATGGCAACTATTTGCCACAACGCACGGCAAATGGAAAATTCAATCCTTCGCGTCGTAAGGTGAGTGGTGCGCCAATTTTGCTAACTGCCGCTCACCCGAGCGCTAGCATGGGCCGGCCTATCGTTCATTCCTGGCTTCCTCCCTAGGTCGTCCCCTCTTTCGCTCAACCGGTTGATAGGTTTACTGGTTGACTGGGAGACCGCTGACTAGTGATATTGGCAATTCACCTTTTGAAAAAAGTTCACAAATTTGAAAGAAGTTCATGAATTTTAAAAAAATGTTTGCAATTTTGAATAAAATTTATAAATTTAAAAAATGCTCACGATTCCAAATCGGTAAAAAAAATCGGATTTGAAATATGTTCACAAATTTCGAAAATTCACAAGATTTGAGAAAAAGAGAATTAAACAAGTTCCTAAAAAATGTACACGAAAAGTTTTCAAATTTTTTAAAAGTACTACTGCGTCTCATAATCTAAGATGTTTTCTTGACACTAGTGCAGTTTCAAAAAACGTCTTACATTATGTGACGGATGGAGTGCATTATTAAAAAAGTTATGAATTGAAAAAACTTCAGAGAACTTTAAAATGTATGCAACTTGAGGAATTTTTTATTTTTTTAAGAAGTTCATGCATTTGATTTTTCTAAAATTAAACATAAAAAGAAAATAATAAAAACAAATAGGAATTCAATTGACTGGGTCTGTCCGTAGAAATAGTATGACCGTAAAAGCAATTTTTTTTGCTTGGTAATACATGTTTCATTCATATAATTAAGATCAAGTCATAAGCCATGTAAACGTCCATCTGACAAAACTAAAATGACAGTTGAACTCTAGGCTTTACCCAAATAACCACCGGTCAAGAAAGCAAAATACAATCAACCTCGAAGAATCCCCTAACCTTTTTTTTTGCAAGGAACATGGGGAGTTTTATTGCTTTAATAACAGCCAATGCTTCAGCAATCAGTGGATCAGTTACTCCATGGAAGGGTTTACTCCACGCTCCTAGGAAGGAAAGGTGAGAGCGAGCTACTCCGCCCCCTCCTGCACAACGAGCTTCGGTGTTTGTTGCTCCATCTGTGTTGATTTTTATCCAGCCTACATCCGGTGGCCTCCATTGTACCCCCATGATGTCGCGTCCGGGTTTAGGAAGATCAAGTAGGAGAAGATCATCCCGGACGGCTTTCACATCTTGGAAAGGATCAAAGGAAATCTTGTCATGGTTCCATCGATTCCAATCCGTCCATATAGCATGCATTATAGTCACAATCTTGCATCTATCTTGGACTGAAATGATATCATCCAGAAGTATATCTCTTGCCCACGTCGCCGGGTGTAGTTGGGGTAATTTGAGGCCTAAAAGGTCTCTTGCTGCTGCCCAATATTGGCTTGCGTGTGAGCAGGTGACAAGCGCATGCTGCAGGTCTTCTACAGCCGCCTTGCAAAGATCACACCTCGCCATTGTCCTGATATGGCGGTGTTGGAGGGTGGCATAGTCCGGCAAGATGCCACGAAGGACTCGCCACCAGAAGACCCGGACCCTTGGGATTACATTGAGCTTCCACAAGGCTGTCCAGAGATGTTTATTCGACGATGAAGTTTCCGCTGTCGTCCCTTCCTCTTGAGCAGACTGCTCTTTTCGAGTCATAAGAGCACGATAAGCCGTTTTGACAGAATAAACACCAGGCTTTTCCAAGGCCCATGCATAGAAGTCGTCTCCACCAGAAGCTCGCAAATGAATGTTTAATATTGCATCAGCATCCGGGGCGAGGAAACTACGTCGTACTTTGTCCACAGCCAAGAGCCGTTCTCATGGTCAATCAGTTCTGACACCTTGTCGATAGGATCATTGCCAAGGCGCCCCATGGGCTTGAGTGTGGATGTGCTAGGGATCCAGCGATCCTCCCAAATTGAGATTGTTTCGCCGTTGCCCACATGCTTGATCAGTCCCGTTTCTACTGCACTTCGACCAGCAATGATGGCCTTCCATGTTGTAGATGCAGATTTGGGCGCTGTAGCCTCCATAAATTCACAATTAGGGAAATACTTGCCCTTCAGGACCCTAGAGCAGAGGGAGTTTGGGTGTGTGATAAGCCTCCAGCCATGTTTCCCTAGCAAAGCTAGGTTGAATTGTTCGAAATCCCGAAACCCCATACCTCCCTGCGCTTTTGGTGATGAGAGCTTTTCCCAGGAGAGCCAGTGAAGGGATCGCCTGTCAATGGAACTACTCCACCAATACTTTGACATAGATGATGTGAGTTGTTTGCATACCTTCTTTGTCAAACTGAAAGCAAGTCATGCTATAAGTGGGAATGGCCTGAACCACTGATTTGAGAAGTACTTCTCTGCCTGCACATGCTAGGTTCTTTTCCGACCACCCCTGCACATGCTATAAGAATCCCCTAACCTTGACGCGAGCACCCAGCAAGGCATCCGAATATACAGATGGAGTACAAACATTTTGTTGTTGTGAATATACAGACGAACAAACATAACACACTCGCCTCGCTTGATCTTACCGTATACCCTGCATGTGAATACAAATAATTCCTAAAGGTACATACAGTAGTACTTGTTTTTTGTACAATACGATAACACTGCCTTTCTTTCTTCCATATATTATTGGCCCCACGTATTGTGCATGGCCTTCCGAGCTCCATATACATATCTTAAGTAAAGGGAGACATATTTCCCCATGCACCATGCATGAATATTATCCGGGCTAATTGTAGCTTGTGGCCGTGCTCTTCTTCCACAGCTCCTGCAATTACGTACCATCGAAATTTCTACTACTACACAGCAACCGAGGAAGAAGTTCGATCGTTCGACGACCCTCTTCCTCCTAGCTAGTCTTCATCGTCTTCGTTCTTCATCCTGACCTGCAGCTTATGCAAAGATGAAAATGGTTAACAGCAATAATAAAGTTGCATGCATGCAGTAGCAATCAAATCACTTTATTTTTTTTCTCGACAAGCTTCACATCAGTTGTTTAGACAGATAAGTTTTCACGTGATCGATCGGGTTAATGTTCCTGTCAACTCAACGTTTTTGTTTCCACAGAAATACTCAACCTATTTGTTCATATGATTGGTCCGCGGAGTGTAGCTAGGATGCATGCAGCTCTTACAATGCAGTTCTTCCTTTGTCGCTAGTTAATGACCATGATATATACTCCAATTATACCACTGGTACGAATCATACGTGTCTTGTCACATCTCACTTGGGTTGCTATCATTTCGATATATGCATTTGATTGCTTATTCTCTTTCTCTCTCCGTTTCCTCAAGTGAACATGGATGTTGGCCGGCCATTAATTATCCATGTACTAATTCACCCAAATTCTTTATTTTTAATTAAATAGTTGTGACTCACTATATACTTCTAAGCATGCACCATTGTCACATCAGACCCTATATATGCATGTCAAGCAAAAATTACAAATTTTACATTAATTTACTTATGCAACCATGCCACATTACTAAGTCATACATGACACTCAGAAATTATATTATTTGAATCAAGTTTTATACTGTCATAGACGCCATATGTGTTAGATGCTTAGGACATGAAGGCTAGCCGCCCTGTGGTGTGGTACGTAGTGCTAATTATACGCACCCCGCTCCAAAACAAAGAAAAAAGTGCGTGCCACATTCACGAGGGACTGCCATCCTGGAGAAAGGTGGGGGATGACGTCAAGTCCGCATGGTCCATATGGGCTGGGTCATACATGTGCTACAATGGCAATGACAATGGAAAGTAAAGCTATAAGGCAGAGCGAATCCAGAAAGATTGTGTACTCCATGGTTCATATTTATGTTAGCAAATGACATTCTTTTTTTTTTGCGAATGACATTTTGTTAACTACAACCCAAGAGTTTCTTGCTTTTGTACATCATCTCGTTACATATTTCAGATGTTTTAATGTTTAAAACAGTAAATGAAGAATACTCTTGCATTTTCTTTTGCATTAGTTTTTTTTACGTATTCAATGTGGGGGCCTCCCCTACTCCTTTCCTTGTAAAACATTGTCTGATCACTTGACGAGGTTCCTTTTTCTCTTTCCAAAAAGGAGATTGAACCCCCAACCTCTGCATGGTTGTGTTGCACACATCCTTACTTGACTAGGATCCTAAGATAAAATAATACACCATTTACTTGCCTATAGCTACAATTCCCATCATGCCAGTCATTACCTTGACGGTCAGCACTGTGTTTCTCTTCCTATTTTCCGCACGTAAATAATACATGTTTTTTTAATCTTGCTGTTCATTATTAGTACACTTTCGAGCAATGTGTACACATTATTCTAAACACAAACATTGTTGTGCTCTCGCTATCCATTTATAAGAGGCAACCTCTTGTCCACGAGGGGGCGATCCTATCCGTAGATGTTGGTGAAATGGTTAATCATAGGGCATGGACAATGTCACAATGGTTTGATGTCAGTATTCTCTTAGCGATGCCTCGTATGATAAATCTGACTTGGAATAGAGACAAGTGAACTAAAATAATATGTTTCACTTCTCTTCACCATGGGATGATCTCTTGACACTAAAGAGAAGACAAATTTCTCCATTTTACCGGTGGTCATCTCTTGTAACATACTTTCTAACTAGATTCTAATCAGTATACAATTTTGGTGAAATATGAACATTATTTGCTATAGATAACACTAGAGCCCATTGTATACCAAGTGTCCTTTATTGTCAGAATGTGGAAGTTAGGAAAGTCTATCTTCCCGACATCTCTACACGCACCTTATTGTCTCGATCAGCTGTCAGGACGAAGATCTGCATCGTAACCCTACTCTCCATGGGCACATCCACTTGATCCGATTAATTATCATCTAGGATGCTATGATCTTTCAAACAGGGTTTGATCTTAACGTCAATGTGGACTGTTATTTACCTCTCCGATGTGTAAGACATTGATTATTAGAGTGTGCACAACTTTTTTCCTTTAGAGTGCCCTGGTTCTTGAATTAAGCAAATCTTGTCCCTGGTATCACATTAAGTCTTATACATCAATAGGTTCACTTAAAATCTCTTAAGCTAGCGATAAGAAGATCACACTTGAACGGAAATATGCTAGATAATCTTAAGAGGTTGACTGTAGTGCTATGATCTTATGTTATGTTTGGAGCACCAACGATTAGTTAATGACTAGTGGGATAGTTGTACTCCCAACCAAGTCGAATCAAACCACATGTTTGACGCTTCGTGTGTATATTCAGGTAGACAATTCTTTTGGTGGGAGGCGGTGTTCCCGTTGATATCAAGGCATCAGAGTTGGCTTCATCAATCTTGAGCCCATTAATAACTTTGATCTTTGGCTAACATTGTGTGAGTGTGGTAGGGTGCGTCTAGGTTGTAATTTTTTGCGGGGATATTTACTTTTTCAGCCAAGCTATACTAGGTGTTTCTGAAACAAATATTATATGTTTGAAGTATCAATCTTATTTGTTTGAAGTATCAAGGTTATAGTTCATGCACTGGATTCAATCTTCTCGGTGTGTGTGACTTTAGTGTCCTGGTTCATTAAATTAAACCGTTTTAGAGTCAACCGTTGATCAATTTACCCAAACCCCTTATGTATGATCCATATTGTGTGCGGACTTGATTCATTAGCTACTCTCCCCTTCATAAAATCTAACACTCCCTCGAATTTTGAGGCTAACTTTGACCATGCTATCGACTAGCATAATATGATGTATATGACACAAAATATATACTATTGAAAGCTAATATGAATCTAATGTTTTATTTTTTGTCGCATGTAATTCATAATTTGTTAGTCAAACTTGTGGTTAAAAATTTGGCCCAAATGTGTAGAGGCCTTATATATTTGTTAGTAGGGAGTATCAACTGCGCCATTAGACTTTCACATTTATGCATGTAATGGCATGTACTTATTTGTTATGAGGTCATGACACCGGCGGTCTTAAAAGATCAAAAAGTCGTAATCACAACTTCATTGGGAATTAAGGTTCACACATTAGTGGACTAATCGTAGACCAACTAATCTACCAAAAATCCGAAGTTAGATTGAGAAAAGAAATCCTTAAGAAACGATCTCCTTGGGTGTAAGTGATTGGAATTAGTCAAAATTAGCTGTTGATCTGATTAAAACTATTCGGAAGCAAATCAACTGTACTCTTCGATCACATAGAACTTAGAATGATGCAAAGACCGTACGTATTATCTGTTCCCATATATGCCTGCACAAAGGGGACATGCATGGCAGCATTAAGTAGATTATCTCTCGGTATATCCAGTTAAAAGGCTTACATATTATCAGTTCTAGACACAAAATAGGAGTACTAAGTAACTGGGGTCAGAACATGACAGAACTAGTGCAAGAGAATACACACTTGGGGCTGCCGCAGATGAGCATGGCGATGCATTTCTTGATGATGTACAGCTTCCCCTTCTGCTGCCTCACCGCACTGCGCAGCCTCTCAAGCTTTGCGCTCTCCTTCGTCTCCGCCATGTCTGATAGTTCTGTATATGAAGGCTATGGAGCTGGCAGTAAGCTTTCTGAATGACTAGCCAGCTGCAAGCTAACTCTCAGGAAGAGGTAGTAGCCATGATGAATCAGTTGGAAGGATAGATCTGTCGATGCTGATATATATAGATACCAGCTCTAGCGTCCAGTTCAGATGCTGCAGTGTAGAGATCGTGTACATGCAACAGGACAGGTTGCTTGCAACAGGCTGGTGGGCGGTGGCTATCTTTTCTGATGCATATCATGAATGGGCCACTTGCTTTGGTGGACCTATCCCAAAAATAACCCGGCTGGCTAAGTTTTTTTTAGTCGTTGAAGCTGATACACTAAAATGGTATGCACTTCAGTCCAAATAAGAAGGGCCCCGTGCTTCGGACCTCATAGATATAGAGGGAGTAAAGTCTCGCAAAAAAGAGACGGGGTAAAGTCTTGGTTACACCCCCACATCTATATGGAAAGAGAAATAATTGATTTTTTTCCCAAAGAAACATTTTTTGGAACAAAGCACAGACACAAACGCTCATATATACGCGCATACACTCATCCCTATAAACACAGATGTAGACCCTGTCCTATGAGCACATCCGAGAGACCGAACCGGCATATCATCACAAAGTCACCACAGACGCCTCATAGTCAACGAGAACGTCTCCTGCCACTAAACATGTATCTTCAAAAATCCTGAAATACATCAAGAAAAATGCGAGCACCAGGACTTGAACCCTGATGGCTGGGGATACCACTATCCTTCTAACCATCCAACAACAGATTGGTTTGCACAAAAAAAAACTTTTCATCTATTCATAATCAACCCAGGCAGTGCAAAGAGTACTAGAGGTAACAAAAATTACAATCAGGTACGTGGACAACCTAACGATAACTACAAACACTGAAACGAGCCGAAGGCATGATGTCATCATTGTCCCTCCCACATCAGAGTCGGACAAACCTTGTTGTAGTAGACAATTAGGAAATCGTCGTGCTAAGATCACATAAAACCAGCACACCAGAGCAGGAACAATCGCCGAGGAAGAGATGTGTAGATCAGAAGGATCAATCATGTAGAGACTGAAACAAGCACTGTATATAAACAGATCCACCAAAGACCAACATTAACCGAATCTCGTGAGATCCGACAAAGACACACCTCCACACTCCCTCCGACGACCCTAGATGCATCATCGGGGTGAGAGTCGAATATGGGATACATTACTCCTACTGAGGGGCATCACCGCTGCCACACAACCCCAACCAAGACGTGGGATCTACAACAACAAGAGAAGGGTCCCTCCCGCTGGCGTGCGGGGGTGGATTTTTTGGTGGGGTGGGGGGGGGGGGGAGGGTGAGGGAGACCCTCCGCACCTCCATAACCCAAAGGCCACCGAAGGCGAGACAGACCGACGACGCGCCAAAGGGAGAAGGAGGAAACCTGAACGCCTGGGTCTTTTCTTGAGGAGGAGGAAAGAACTGATGAAATAATTACAATTAAGTAGATAAACCGTATCATAACCAACACCGCGGCATATATGATGTTACCTTGTCGAACTTAGCACGACTACACATGTACATTCATAAGTCCATGAAATTTTTATCTAAAAGGTGCAGCCCAGTCGATCAGATGCTACTTATAATTCTACAATGTGTTGGATGATGATATTTTGGACAACTAACATAAGAGAAACAACTCTCTCTACAGCCGAAGGCGCACACATCCATGTTATTTATTACAACCTAAAATGAGAGAGAGAGAGAGAACAACAAAATGGCAAAATAAAGATGACAATAGTGGGCATATATGGAAAAAAGCTTCCGTCCCGTTATATATATAGTATATAACAACGAGCAATATTCAGCCAACAAAGAAACACCACCACACTATACATAGGTGCTAAACAGCAGCCACAACACCGCCAACCCATCAGGGTTCAAGTTCTAGACTTGACACTGGTGCTCGCATTTTCCAGGAGATATGCGTTCAGTGCGAGGAGATGTTCCCATCGACTACCAAGAGGACCGTGGCATCTTCGTCATCTCAAGATGATGTGTCGGGCTCAGTCTCTTGAAGATGCTCATAGGGGTAAGGTGTGCATTCATAAGAGTGAGTGTATGTGTGTATATATAAGCATCAACGTTTGTACTATGTTGAAAAAACACCCCCATACAACTCCAAGTAAACAACATAAGCTTCACTACCGAGTCGACATAGTTGTCCACCGTGAGCAAGCCACCACAAAGAGAAGAACCTACACACCGACGAACATGAGCTCCTAGGCGGTGCCTTCAGAGAGAACACCAAACCAGAGCACCACCACCACCTGATCCAAAGGATCAAGATTTTCATCTGGAGCACCCCAAAGGCCAAGTAGCAACCACGACGAAGCCTTCCAGAAGATGACGCCGTCGGGGACGCTGCCCCCATCGGCCTAGCCAAAACCAGGCAGGGGTTTCACTCTGGTAAGCATGCTTCGCCTCCAACCAGGGTGTGGCCGACATGAGAACATCTACCGCACAACCGCCATGGAATGCCAATCCCAAGCCACCATGGCGCCCACGCGGCCAAGGTGGATAGCAAGCACCTGAGCTGTGAGCTCAACCCGTGAGCACCGCCTCTCCCACCATCAGGGTCGCCGCCTTAGAGACAAGACAACCTAGAGATCATCCATGGCCTGGGCAATACACCGACTGGTTGGCCCCAACCACCAACGGAGCCGTTGGCTACCATCTTGACCGGCTCGGTCTAGGACTAGGACCAACCAGTTCGAGGAAAAGGTAAAAATGCAGGAGCGGACCACGTTCACGACTGGCACCCTCTATGGGTGCCAACCATCCCTTCTTTCACTTCTCCAAACACCACCCCTATGACGCCTTACCATGGTTCCCTACCCGACACCATACGTGGCAAGCACCGGCCACCCACTCACCGGATCGGGCACCACCTGCCACCACGGAAGGACTCTGGAAGCATCCACCTAGGCTGCCCCGCAAACGAGCTGACGCCGGAGCCACGTCCAACCATAGCCGCAACATGGCCTACGAAGCTACCATGGATCGCTTCACCACCATCAAACCTTCACCATGGTGCCAAGTAGTACGCCCAAAGCATTGCTACTTGTGATAGGTGTTGGGATTTCCCGAAGAGGAAGGGTGATGTAGTATATTAGTAGATAGTATTTCCTCAATTAAGAACCAAAATTTATCGAACAAATAGGAGACACCACACAAACAAGATAAGCGGCACCTGCGCGCGCGCACACACACACACACACACACACACACACAAAATGCAAATGCTTGCACCCAACGAAGCAAGAGGGTTGTCAATCCCCTTGTTCTCGCCAATTGCAAGGATTAACTCTAATTGTGGTAGATATATAAAATAAATAAAGTAAAATAAAAACAACGAGCAAATTTAGGGTTTTAGTAAATTTGGAAAATGGATCCTCGGGCCATAGGTTTACTAGAGGCATCTCTTTTGTGAGCATAACAACGGAGGGTAAACAAATTACTGTTGGGCAACTGACAGAATAGTGCATAGTTATGATGATTCTTCATGTCATGATCAATATATAGGCATTACATCTGTCACAAGTAGACCGCATGATCCAACAACATCTACTACTATTACTCCACCCCAGGACTGCTATCCAACATGCTTCTCAAAGTATTAAGTTCATGACAAGCAGAATAATGCTTAAGCAAGATGACATAATATATACAAAGTAAAACAAAGCAATATGTTTGAACCCCGAAGTTTTATCCTTAGTGGAAACAATACAATACTTGCCTTGCAACTCTCCTGTCATAGAGTAAGGACACCACAAGATTGAACCTATTACCAAGCACCACTTCCACCAAAGATAAATCAATCTAATTGGCCAAAGAAGATAGATTGATCAAAGAGAATTACAAGGCTATAAAACACACATAAATAGATCTTAGAAAAGATTCAAATATTTTAAATGAATAGTCCGATAATGAACCCAAAATTCATCGGATCCCAACAAATACACCGCGAGAATAACATCGAATAGATCTACGAAGAGATCATTGTATTGAAGATCAAAGAGAGAGAGAGAGAGAGAGAGAGAGAGAGAGAGAGAGAGAGAAAGTCATCTAGCAACTGGTGTGGACTCATAGGTCATACGGGAACTAGTCACACATCATCATGGAGGAAGCAATGTTGATGAAGATTGCCTCTCCAATGGTTCCCCCCTCCGGCAGAGTATTGAAAAAGGCCTCCAGATGGGATCACGGAAGAACAGATGCTTGCGGCAGCGATAAATTGTTTCAGGCCTCGCTTCCTTTTTTTTGGGAATATTAGGGAATATGTTGGCCTGATATTAGGTCAAACAAAGCCACTTGGGCCCCACAAGTGCTGATGGGGCGCACCCCTTGAGCTTGTCGCTCCCTCATGCATCTTATGGTCTCTCCCAAAAGCTTTAGGGTCTCTTCTGGTCGAAAAAAATCACTGTAAAATTTCATCATGTTTGGACTTCGTTTGGTATGATTTTTCTATGAAAAAAAAGAAATAGGCAAAAAACAAGAACTGCCACTAGGCACTAAGTTAATAGGTTAGTCATAAAAATAACATAAAATGACATATAAAGCATACACGATTGATAATATAATAGCATGAAACAATCAAAAATTATAGATACGCTAGAGGCGTATAAGCATCCCCAAGCTTAATCCCTACTTGTCCTCGAGTAGGTAAATGATAAAAACATAATTTTTGATGTGAAATGCTACTAACATGTTTTAATCATGTAATTCTTCACGGTATGAATATTGAGAAATTATGATTTATTTGATATGAAAATGATAATATGCAAGAATACTAGAAAATAATAATCCCTTCAAATAAAAAGTGCTAAAGAATGTTATTCCCACTCATTTAATCATGTAAGCATGACATAGCTCGGTCTTCCTAACATAAAGTATAAATCATGAACACCTCAGTGCCAAACCAAGCAATTGTAGCATACTCTTTCTCACTTCTGCCTTTTCAACTTAACTTAATACATGAGCAGGAGCCATGGACTTAGCACTTTGGATGGCAAAGAGAATGATGATAGGGGTTTATAAGGGAAGACAAAAGTTTGAGAAAGTCTCACATCAACTCGGCGGATCATTAGGCAATGGAGAGGCCTTACAATCGATATCAATGCAAGAAGTAGGGATTTCCATGCAACGAATGCATGAGAGCTATAAGTGTATGAAAGCTCTCTATATGAAACTAAGTTGGTGTGCATCCAACTTGCTTGCTCATGAAGATCTCGAGCATTTGAGGAAACTCGTCATCTAAATATACAAGCCAAGTTCTATAATGTAAAATTGCCACTAATATGTGAAAGTTACAAATCATGGAGATTCTGTATATGAAGAACATGGTGCTACTTTGAAGCACAAGTGTGAAACTCCCATTTTCTATTTTCTCTTTTTTTAGAACAATATCATGAACCTCTCCTCACTTTTTCGAGGACTCATTAGTCTCCACCATTCTTTTCCTCACTGGGACAATGCTATAATAATGATGAGCATCACACTTTTATTACTTACAACTCGATAAACTGAAAGAATATGACTCTATATGAATGCCTTTGGCAGTGTACCAAGATGTGCAATGATCTAGCGTAACATGTATACCAATGATGAATGGTGGATTTGCCACAAAATATCATGTCAGTTCTATATGATCATGCAAAGAAATATGAAAATGAATGCTCAAGTCATGTGAATAGTAATAGTGAAAGTTGCATGGCAATATATCTTGGAATGACTGTGAAAATGCCATAATAGGTAGGTATGGTGGCTGTTTTGAGGAAGGATATATAAGGCTTATGTGTGAAAGAGCGAGTCATTTCACCGGATTCGGATGCACCGGCAAAGTTTGCACTAAGTCTCGAGGTGAGAACGGGCAATCCATGGTACCAAAGAGGCTAGCAAAATATGGATGGTGGAAGTGCTTATAGTCCACAAACTTACATTAATCATTAAGAACTCAAGTATTTGTGAGAGCCTAGAAGCCTTCGAAGGAAAGTACTACTTGCATGCCCCTAGGAGGGAGGTTGGGAGGAGAACCATTGTGCGCCCCTATTTGCACAACATAAAAGATATCAATCAAGGATAAATTACGCTTCAACTTCCTAGCCATGCCATGACCTACATTTAACGAGTTGGAAATCACAAACCTTAACATCAATATTTTACTAACCCATGATTATCAACTAGTAAACCTTCATATTATAACCTCAGTATCATTAATCAAATGCATCATATTTAGTGATCTACATGAAAGTTTTTATTATACCACCCTTGTATACCTATCATTTTTGGACGAAACAAATAACTCAAGAAAATTACCACTACCTATTTAGCTCTCAAAAAGATATAAGTGAAGCATGAGAGTGGTAGGTGTTGAGATTCACCAAAGAGAAAGCGTGATGTAGTATAGTAGCAGATAGTATTCCCCTCACTTAAGAACCAATGTTTATCGAACCAATAGGAGATGCTACACAAACAAGATAAGCGGTACCTACACACACACACACAAAGCAAATGCTTGCACCCAACGAAAGCAAGAGGGTTGCCAATCCCCTTGTTCTCGCCAATTGCAAGGACTAAATCTGATAGTGGTAGATATACAAAATAAAATAAAAGACAGCAAGAAAATTTAGGGTTTTAGTAAATATGGAAAATGGACCCGGGGGCCATAGGTTCACTAGAGGCATCTCTCTCATGAACATATAGAAATGATGGGTAAACAAATTACTATTGGGCAATTGACAAAATAGTGCATAGTTATGATGATTCTTCATGTCATGATCAATATATAGGCATTATATCCATGACAAGTAGAGCACATAATCCAACTATATCTACTACTATTACTCCATCCCAAGACTGCTATCCAACATGCATCTCAAAGTATTAACTTCATGATCCAAGCAGAATAATGCTTTAAGCAAGATGGCATAATGTATACAAAGTAAGACAAAGCAATATGTTCGAACCCCGGCATTTTATCCTTAGTGGAAATGATACAATACTTGCCTTGCAACTCCTCCTGTCATAGAGTAAGGACACCACAAGATTGAACCTATTACCAAGCACCACTTCCACCGAAGATAAATCAAGCTAATTGGCCAAAGAAGATAGATTCATTAGAGAGAATTACAAGGCTATAAAACACACATAAATAGATCTAAAAAAAGATTCAAATATTTTAAATGAATAATCTGATAATTAACCCAAAATTCATCGGATCCCAACAAACACACCATGAGAATAACATCGAATAGATCTACGAAGAGATCATTGTATTGAAGATAAAAAAAGAGTGAGAGAAAATCATCTAGCTACTGCTATGGACCCGTGGGTCCCGTGGGAACTACTCACACATCATCATGCAGACCGCAAGGTTGATGAAGGTTGCCTCCACAATGGTTTCCCCCTTCGGCAGAGTACCGAAAAAGGCCTCCAGATGAGATCACGGAAGAACAAAGGCTTGAAGTGTCGATAATTTTTTTTGGGTTCTCGCTTCGTTTTTTGGAACATTATAGAATTTATAAGCTAGAGATTAGGTCAAACGGAGCTACATGGGCCCCACAAGTGATGATGGTGCCCGCCCCCTGTGGTGCGCCCCTTGAGCTTGTCGCTTCCTTGTGCATCTTTTGTTCTCTCCCCCGAAGCTTCTAGGGTCTCTTCTTGTCCAAAAAATTCGCCATAAAGTTTCATCGTGTTTGGTCATCGTTTGGTATTGTTTTTCTGCAAAACAAAGAAATAGGACAAATACAAGAACACGCATTGGCACTAAGTTAATAGGTTAGTCCACAAAAATGATATAAATGTCATACAAAGCATACAAGATTGATAATATAATAGCATGAAACAATCCGAAATTATAGATACGTTGGAGACATATCAAGCATCGACCCGCACGGGCCTCCGTTACCATCCCGTGTCGCCCTCCATTGACCAGGAACCAAAACCGGGTGGATTTGGTCAAGACCCGGAAGGAACGACACCGCCTAGAGGGTCACAATAGTCGATGACCGCCAGATCCACCCGCAGCCTGCAGCTCACCCTAGCTCCCCTAACACCACATCCCGAGCCTCCCTTACCCACAGGGCATCAAATCTGGGCCAAGACCCAACCTGCCAGCGCCACCAGCACGAAGCGCAGCACCGATGCACCTAGCCCAACACACCACCACCAGGAGCCTGTGACCCCGATGTCAGGATCTACCACCGTGCACAAGGAAAATGCCACGCCGCCGCTCGACCACATAGGTGCGTCGATCTACACCAAGCTAGGGAAGGGAGGCCTCGTCACTGCCAAGCTTGGACGGCGGCGAGGGGAGCAGGGGAGGAAGGAGGAGGCCATGCCCGGCAAGTAGCCCCCTCCCACCGGTTGCTCGCGGGAGCGACTTGAGAGGGGGAGCGGGGGAAGATCGCTTCCTCAAGTCTAGTCCACTAAGGGCATCTCTATCTGAACTGCTAAAATTGATCCTCTCAAACATCTTGTCGGGACCCCGATCCTAAGTCACACCGATCTAGCATGTAACACTTCATATCACTTTGCGGCCTCACGCACGGTATTCCCACGGGTGCCACCTTACCTGGCCCGGGACCGTTTGCGCCTTTTGGGTCACGTATATGATAGTGTTGCTAGCATCCATATGACAGAGAACCCGGGCCGACATGACTAGTCGTGAACCCAAAGTGGCACTAACTTACAGGGACAGGCATACATGAATCAACCACGAGCATGTCGGTCAACAACGTATGAATCCGGGCTGTAGCACTGGGCTAACAGGACTCCGGGAACCCGGGCTATAGCAGGCTAGGCAGGACTCCGGATGTCACCGCGTGACATTTCCCCGAAGGGACAGACACATGAACGAAGTGAATCACATGTCGGCCAGTCAAGTGTTCCGGAGCAGTAGTGCTGGGCTAGCAGGACTCCGGTGAACCGGGCTGTAGCAGACAACTATGGCTCATGGAAGCACAAGACTACATTTCCCCATAAGAGAGGCTACCAGAGGTAAACAACTAGGTTGTCTGATCCCACACATAGCAATACACGTTACACGTACGCATAACATGCAAGTATGTGCTGTACAACATGGCATCACAACATAACTCAAACTCATATAGATAAAGGCCCAGAAGAGCCACATAGCATTCAATACAAACGGAGGTCTCATGACCCATCATTCAGAGCATACAAGCAATGGAAGCATTACATGTCTGAGTACAGACAACTACAAAAAGGAAAAGACTAAGAAGCCTGACTAAACACGACCCTCCCAAGGGTACAAGATCGTAGCTGGGATACAAGCTACTCGTCGAAGCCACTAGTGTAACTAACTACAAAACATAAATAAGCAAACGTGAGTACAAAGGTACTCAGCAAGTCTTACATCAGAACTATCTACATATGCAACATTATCAACAAGGGGGCGGTGGAGTTTTAACAGCAGCAAGCCAGCTTTGACTCAGTGGCTAATCTATACTACGAGTATCAGAAACTTCTTTGCGGTGAGAAGACGCACACGAGTCCACATATTCACCATATCAATACTCCACTATGGATCCGTTCCCGTCTCCCTACGAGAAGGCCATCCATAGCACTCACGCTTATCTTGCGGATTTTAGAGTATCCACTTCAAGTTGTCTATGTACTACATAAGTCCTCCAAGTTTCCATATCCGAGGAAAAAGGCTATTCGAATAGATAATATTGACCCTGCAGGGGTGTACTTCTTCACACACGCTCTCGCCACTTATAGCCCTGTACACGTCATGTACCTCGGCAACCTTCAAGCGGAAGCCGGGTGAGGGAGTCGGACACGACCTGACTAACCACACAAGTCTATCGTCCAGGTTTATTGCCTATTCGGGTTCCATCCGCAAGGAGATCCGGCCGGGGTTTCTCTCACGGCCCCAAACGATGTGTGCAAGGTTCCCAAGCCCACCATCCGGGTGCCACTTGGTGCACCGTGCCATGGTGCCTAGTCTGTCCCAAGTCCGTCCCGTCGGACACCACCTGGTAGACAAGTAGCACTACCTACAAACGCCAGAAACTAGTTGCAACTCCTGGACAGAGATGAAGTGGATTAATAAGCCGAGAGGGGCCGGATAACCGGAACCCAATGTGTGGTAGTAACTGGACTTGGATAACATACACAGAACTCAGTGCTTAAGGACGGTTCCAATGAGACAACCCACCATGTACTCCTACATGGCCTCTCATCGCTACCTTTACCAAACCATGTTCACCACTTAGCCTTTATCGGTAGGACATGTTCACCACTCCGATTCATTTCCGATGAATCAGACCTGACACAACTCTAAGCATAGCTGGCATAAAGAAAACAAGCATGGATGAGCAGGCACATCAAGGCTCAAGAAACTCCTACTCATGCTAGTGGGTTTCAACTATTTACTATGGCAATGACAGGTCATGCACAGGAATGGGTTCAGCTACCGCAGCAGAAAGTAGCAGTTTGAATCATTGTTGTCCTAATGCAGTAAAAGGAGCACGAGCGAGAGAGTAGGATTTATCGAAATTCTCAAGGGGGTTTGCTTGCCTGATAGATCCACGAAGAAGCACTGCTCCTCAGACAGGTACTTGGGTCACCTTCCGGAGTAGAACCTATCGGGAGGGGACGGTGCCGGCAATCAATAAACAACCATATGCAACAATATGATGCATAAGGATGACATTTCAAAGATGCTATGACTTGCCCTAATGCATGTAGCATCAATTTGGTTGAAGTCCATATGAATCAAGGGTTCATATGCAAATCCCAAATTAAGTATATAACATGCCATTATTAAGTTTTCACTTATACAGCAAGTATAAGTTGGTTTTTCATGCATGAAACTGGCATAAATGGATCCCTTGCATTTTTCTGATAATTTTTCATATATAATTTATTTCATTCTGAGCTACGATTTAATTTCTATGATTTTTAGAAGTTTTAACTATTTTCTGAAATTCTCTGAATTATTTAAAATCCAGAAAAACAATTACTGCATCAGCGTGACGTCACAGAGGCGTCAGCAGGGCTAACCAGGTCAAACCTGACGTGTGGGGGCCACATGTTAGTGACACTGGGATTAACCCCGGGTCAAACCCGCACTGACCAGGTTTGACTTGGCCCTGGGGCCCACTGTCAGCGGCTGGTGGGGTGGCTAATGGTGGGAATTAGCGCTAATTAAGCCGCCACGTTAGCCTCGCCGGAGTTCGGCCGGCGATGACCAAACTGCGTGGCGGTGCTTTGCCGGAATGCGCTACAGGCGGCGGAAGAGCGTGCGGAGACCACCGGGGCGTAGCCCGTCGTCGTCCGCATCCAGTGGAGCATGTGGGATGAGCTGGGGAAGCCGGAGCTCGCCGGAGCGGAGCTCAGGGCGGCGGCCGGAGTTCGGCCTTGAGCGGGCGTAGTGCTGCGGTGCACGAGAAGGCGGGGGGAGAAGGGGGAACCGACACGAGGCTCACAGTGGACCGGAAGAGCAGCTCAGCGGGCTCGGGGATGCGCTGACGGCGGCAAGCGGCAATGGAGATCCACGGCGGCCGAGAGGTTGAAGACGACGGCGGTGAGGGCGTCCGGCGGCGTCCGGTGTCGCTTGGCTTGGCGAGGAGGTCGAGAACGAGGTAGCGGAGCTACTGGACACGTTGAGGGGTCGAGGGGGAGGCTCTGGGTGCGGCAATGGTGAGCGGCGGCGGCGGCTGCGTTCGGTGTGTGCGAGGGAGAGAGCCAGGGGAGAGGATGGGGACGAGAGAGAGCGAGAGAGAGTCGGGGGATCGCGTGGCGTCCTCAGGGCGACGGGGAGACATGCAGGGAGGCAGGAGGTGGCCGGCGCGTGTCCGGCGCGCGGCGAGCACGCGCCCCTGCCTTCTGGCGCGAGGTGGGAGATGACTGGCAAGAGCCAGTGGGCTGGGCCTCTGCTGGGCCGTGGTGGGGCACTAGGTAAGCATCAGGTAAGTGTTTTCTTATTTCCCGTTTTCTTTTTCTATTTCTGACATTTGTTCTGTATCCAAAATAAATGTTAAAACACTTCCATAAATGCTGAAAATATTTGTGGCATCTAGATATAATATTCCAGAGGCCCTCACCAATTCCCAACATTTTTGGAGCCATTAAAAATATTTATATAATTTAAACAGCTCCAAATCAAATATTTATGCATTTATTCAAAAATCCAAAATGTGTAGCAAAAATGTGCATCACCTCTGGTTGTTGTTGCCAACATTATCCAAAGAGCATGAACATTTTTGAAAAGCATTTTGGGTTCATTGAAAATCCATTTTAAAGTTGAACCTATTGGAAAAACTTTGGTGCTAGGGCTTGCAACTTTCCCCATTTCAAATTTATTTGAAGTTTAAACATGATGCACAAGCAAGCCTAGGATCATACCAGAACTAGGGATGTGACAACTTGCCCCCACTCGAAGAAATCTCGTCCCGAGATTCAGGAGTTGGCGGAAAGAAAGCGGGGTACTCAAGTCGAATACGATCTTCTCGCTCCCAAGTAGCTTCTCTTTCGGAATGATGAGACCATTGAACGTTGAGAAACTTGATGTTATGACATCGAGTGACACGCTCTGCTTGATCCAGAATGCGAACGGGGTACTCTCGATAAGTAAGGTTATCTTGGAGATCAAGCGTTTCGTGGTCCACTCCGCGGATGGGATCCGAGAAGCAACGCCTGAGTTGAGAGACGTGGAAGACATCATGAACTCGAGAAAGATGTGGGGGTAGTTCCAACTGGTAGGCAACCTCTCCTCGTTTAGCGAGAATGCGGAAAGGACCAATGTAACGATGAGCCAACTTGCCCTTGATACCGAAACGATGGGTACCCTTCAAAGGGGTAACCCGAAGGTAAGCCTTGTCGCCAACTTCATAAGCCACTTCCTTATGACGACGGTCATACTGGCTCTTTTGGCGAGATTGGGCTATTTTCAAATTCTCACGAATGATGCGAACTTGCTCTTCTGCCTCCTGGATCATATCCGGTCCAAAGAATTGTCTTTCACCGGTTTCTGACCAGTTCAAAGGTCTTCGACATCTTCGTCCATACAGAATCTCGAAGGGTGCTTTCTTAAGAATGGATTGGTAGCTATTGTTATAAGCAAACTCGGCAAAGGGAAGACATTTCTCCCAATCCATACCGAATGAGATAACGCAAGCTCTAAGCATGTCTTCGAGAATTTGGTTGACCCTTTCCACCTGACCACTTGATTGAGGGTGGAAAGCGGTACTGAAGGAAAGACGGGTGCCCATGGCAGTTTGGAAACTTTCCCAGAAATGAGAGGTGAAAAAACTGCCACGGTCTGAATTGATCTCTAGTGGAACACCATGGAGTGACACTATTCGGGAGATATATAGGTCAGCGAGCTGACTAGCAGTGATACTCTCTCGAACAGGTAGGAAGTGAGCCACTTTGGAAAGACGGTTAATGACTACGAAGATAGCATTATTTCCTTTCTTGGTCCTGGGAAAGCCGGTGATGAAGTCCATACCAACTTTGTCCCATTTCCACTCGGGAATAGCTAAAGGTTGAAGGGTGCCAGCAGGTCTTTGATGCTTTGCCTTAACGCGGCGACAAACGTCACAGTTGGCAATATACTGAGCGATTTCTCTCTTCATCCTAGTCCACCAGAACCTCTGGCGTAGGTCCTGATACATCTTTGTACTACCGGGATGAATCGTGAGAGGGGATTCATGGGCCTCCTTAAGGATCAGTTGCTGCATCTGTTGACATTTGGGAACCACCAAATGGTTACCAAAGTAAACAACACCTCATTCATCCATAGAGAAACAGCCAGCAACTCCCTTGGAAATATTCTTCTTGATCCAGGAGATTCCCGTATCATGCTTCTGAGCCTCTATGATCTGATCCGTAAGGGTAGGTTTCGCCACCAAGGTAGAAAGGGAACCATGAGGAGCTATGTGAAGGTTAAGCTTACAGAATTCCTCATGGAGGGGTGGTTGACATTGTTGCAACATGAGGTTGTTGCAATAGGATTTACGACTTAAAGCATCAACCATGACATTGGCTTTGCCTGGGGTGTAGGTGATTCCTAAGTCGTAATCCGAGATCAACTCCAACCAACGTCTCTGTCTGAGGTTTAGATCCGGTTGGGTGAAGATATACTTGAGACTCTGATGTTCAGTGTAGATTTCACAATGGTTACCAAGAAGGTAATGTCGCCAAGTCTTAAGTGCATAGACTACGGCTGCAAGCTCTAGATCATGTGTAGAATAATTCTCCTCATGTGGATGCAATTGTCGAGATGCATAGCCAATCACATGGCGATCTTGCATAAGAATGCAACCTAGTCCCTGACGCGAAGCGTCGCAATAGATAACAAAGTCTTTAGTGAAATCCGGTGGCACGAGTATGGGCGCAAAAGTCAGGTGTCTTTTCAGTTCCTGAAAACTGTGCTCACACTGTGGGGTCCACTCAAACCTTTTATCTTTCTTGAGAAGCTCCGTGAGGGGTTTGGCCACTTTGGAGAAGTTTTCAACGAAGCGGCGACAATAACTGGCTAGACCAAGGAAACTCCTAACTTGTTTGACCGTTTCGGGTGGATTCCAATTGAGAACGGCTTTAACTCTCTTAGGATTGACAGCAATGCCCTTACCGGAGATCACGTGGCCCAGATAGGTCACTTCTGGCAACCAAAATTCACACTTGGAGAACTTGGCATAAAGGCGATGCTCTCTGAGTTTTTCTAACACAAGCCTAAGATGTTCGGCATACTCTTCCTCGTTCTTCGAGTAAATAAGAATATCATCGAGATAAACCACGACGAACTTATCTAAGTACTCCATAAAGATCGGTTCATCAAGCGGGAGAAAGTAGCTAGAGCATTGGTTAGGCCGAAAGACATCACGGTGTACTCATATTGACCATAACGAGTGACAAAGGCCGTTTTGGGGATGTCCCCGTTTCTGATCTTGATTTGGTGGTAGCCTAACCTCAAATCCATCTTGGAAAAGACTGAGGATCCAGCGAGCTGATCATACAGGTCGTTGATCCTGGGGAGCGGATACTTGTTCTTTATCGTGACCAAATTAACGGGACAATAATCTACAACCATCCGATCCGTGCCATCCTTCTTCTTGACGAAGAGGACAGGACAAGCCCAAGGAGAAGAACTGGGACGGATGTAACCCTTTTGCAAGGACTCATCAAGTTGTTTCTTAAGCTCGGATAACTCCAAAGGTGCCATCTTGTATGGTCTCCTAGAGATTGGAACAGTCCCTAGGATAAGTTCTATGACAAACTCTACATCTCTGTCAGGTGGGACGCCTGGCAGTTCTTCTAGAAAGACATCCGGAAAGTCACAGACTACCAGAATATCTTCAAGGTCTGGAAGAGGGCTGGCATTAAGAGAATAGAGTTGACGCCTTGCAACTCTAGTGGAGACAGTGACTATTTTGCCAGATGGATGTGTAAGTTGAACAGATCTGGTGTAACAATCGATCTTGGCATGATGAGCTGTCATCCAGTCCATACCCAAGATGATGTTAATAGCTGAGGACTTGAGAGATATCAAAGAAGCAAGGAATACCAGTCTGTCAACAAGGATTTCATTACCATGGCTTACCTTGGAGGTTTGCCATTTGGAACCAGGAGTCTGGATTATTAGTGGAGTCGGCATATCACAAAATGACATGTCGTGCAACCAAGCATAACCTTCGGATATGAAGGAGCGGGATGCTCCAGTATCGAACAGAACTGAAGCTGGGTGACAATTGACAAGAAGCGTACCCAGTACGACGTTGGGATCACCTTGAGCTTCTATAGCTGAGACATGGTGCACACATGCTCGTTCAATGGAGGCTGGCTTGGTACTGATCATCTCGACTGATGGCTTTTCACAGCCAACAGACCTCTCAGACTGGGGTGGAGTATGACTGGACTGAGGGCAGTCACGTGCATAGTGTCCTGGTTCTCCGCAGGTGAAGCAAGTTCCTGAGATAGGACATGGACCTACATTGGCAAGTGGTCCACTAATAGGCCTGGGTGGAGCACGTTGCTGAGTTGGGTGAGGTGCCACATCGGATGGCCTCGGTGCATATCCAGGTGGAAGCGCTGAGTTCGGAATCCAAATCCATCGCTTCTAAGAGCCAGAGCGGGAGGAAGAACCCAGATCACGGTTGTGCTTTCAAGACTCCTCGTAAGTGAGTTGAGCTGTCTCTGCATTAATGGCCTTGTTCACAAGAGCCTGGAAAGTATCACAATGGTGCAGGTGGAGATCACGACGCAACTTAGGGTTGAGACCCTTTCGGAACCTAGCCTGCTTCTTAGCGTCCGTGGACACTTCCTCTGTAGCATAGCGGGCGAGGCTTCCAAACTCTCTACTGTAAGCATCAACAGGCAGCTTACCCTTTGTAAAACTACAGAACTCTTCCCTCTTGTGGTCAGTGAGAGCCTGAGGAATGTGGTGATCACGAAAAGCCTCGGTGAAATCCTTCCAGGTAGGAATCTGACCAGCTGGAAGCATAGCCTCATAGCTCTGCCACCAAATACTAGCAGGACCTTCCAGGTGATATGTAGCATAGGTGACCTTGTCACTTTGAGCGACGTTCGCAGAATGCAACTTGTGAGTGATGCTTCCGAGCCAGTCATCTGCATCAAGTGGCTCAATGGAATGATGGAAGGTGGGTGGTCAGACCAATGAAGTCAGTGATGGAAACCAACTTCTTACGCTGATGTGCGGTGTTCTGCTCAATCTGTGCTAGCAAGCGGTTAGTCTCACGCTTGTTCCTCTCGGATGCTAACAAGAACTCTGTCATCAAAGGCTAGTCAGGAGGATCCTCATCCCTACCATCTCCGTGGTTCTTGCTATGAGCAACTGAACCTCGGTTAGCAGACGACATCCTAGCACGGAAACAAAGGAAACAAGGATGGAATTAGCATCGACATGAGGATGCGAAATGTAATGCAAAAGCATTGGAAACTCTTGAAATCCTAGGACAATTTCGGCAGCATAACAGCTGTAAATGCTCAAAAGGATTTTGAGACATTCATCAAAGGAATAGCATAATCAATCAGCATCATAATATCAAGGTTCTGGGTCAAACTGAGGACACGCGGAAGTAGTAGAACTGTACGGAGACACAACCCAACAATCCTAAGACTTTACGGTTTGGTAACACGTCATCCTGAGAGATAGAGGAGAAGCTTAGGCCTTAACCCTCGTAGAAAAAAAGAGGCTGACTCAGAAAGAATGACATGAGGTAAAGGAGTAAAAAGAGCCTTACGTTCCCTTCCACAATTAATTACCTTATATAACTAAAGCATTTCTATACTCAACTTCGACCAGTTTGGCTTGGTAATCCTATAGTCAGTCAAGCTCTGATACCAACGCTGTCGGGACCCCGATCCTAAGTCACACCGATCTAGCATGTAACACTTCATATCACTTTGCGGCCTCACCCACGGTATTCCCACGGGTGCCACCTTACCTGGCCCGGGACCGTTTGTGCCTTTTGGCTCACGTATATGATAGTGTTGCTAGCATCCATATGACAGAGAACCCGGGCCGACATGACTAGTCGTGAACCCAAAGTGGCACTAACTTACAGGGACAGGCATACATGAATCAACCACGAGCATGTCGGTCAACAACGTATGAATCCGGGCTGTAGCACTGGGCTAACAGGACTCCGAGAACCCGGGCTGTAGCAGGCTAGGCAGGACTCCGGATGTCACCGCGTGACATTTCCCCGAAGGAACAGACACAGGAACGAAGTGAATCACATGCCGGCCAGTCAAGTGTTCGGGAGAAGTAGTGCTGGGCTAGCAGGACTCCGGTGAACCGGGCTGTAGCGGACTACTATGGCTCATGGAAGCACAAGACTACATTTCCCCATAAGAGAGGCTACCAGAGGTAAACAACTAGGTTGTCGGATCCCACACATAGCAATACATGTTACACGTACGCATAACATGCAAGTATGTGCTGTACAACATGGCATCACAACATAACTCAAACTCATATAGATAAAGGCCCAGAAGAGCCACATAGCATTCAATACAAACGGAGGTCTCATGACCCATCATTCAGAGCATACAAGCAACGGAAGGATTACATGTCTGAGTACAGACAACTACAAAAGGGAAAAGACTAAGAAGCCTGACTAAACACGACCCTCCCAAGGGTACAAGATCGTAGCTGGGATACAAGCTACTCGTCGAAGCCACTAGTTTAACCAACTGCAAAACATAAATAAGCAAATGTGAGTACAAAGGTACTCAGCACGTCTTACATCAGAACTATCTACATATGCAACATTATCAACAAGGGGGTGGTGGAGTTTTAACAGCAGCAAGCCAGCTTTGACTCAATGGCTAATCTATACTACGAGTATCAGAAACTTCTTTGGGGTGAGAAGACGCACACGAGTCCACATATTCACCATATCAATACTCCACTATGGATCCGTTCCCGTCTCCCTACGAGAAGGCCATCCATAGCACTCATGCTTATCTTGCGGATTTTAGAGTATCCACTTCAAGTTGTCTATGTACTAGATAAGTCCTCCAAGTTTCCATATCCGAGGAAAACGGCTATTCGAATAGATAATATTGACCCTGCAGGGGTGTACTTCTTCACACACGCTCTCGCCACTTATAGCCCTGTACACGTCATGTACCTCGGCAACCTTCAAGCGGAAGCCGGGCGAGGGAGTCGGCCACGACCTGACTAACCACACAAGTCTCTCGTCCAGGTTTATCGCCTATTCGGGTTCCATCCGCAAGGAGATCCGGCTGGGGTGTCGCTCACGGCCCCAAACGATGTGTGCAGGGTTCCCAAGCCCACCATCCGGGTGCCACTTGGTACACCGTGCCACGGTGCCTAGTCTGTCCCAAGTCCGTCCCGTCGGACACCACCTGGTAGACAAGTAGCACTACCTACAAATGCCAGAAACTAGTTGCAACTCCTGGACAGAGATCAAGTGGATTAATAAGCCGAGAGGGGCCGGATAACCGGAACCCAATGTGTGGTAGTAACTGGACTTGGATAACATACACAGAACTCAGTGCTTAAGGACGCTTCCAATGAGACAACCCACCATGTACTCCTACATGGCCTCTCATCGCTACCTTTACCAAAACGTGTTCACATACTTAGCCTTTATCGGTAGGACATGTTCACCACTCCGATTCAATTCCGATGAATCAGACCTGACACAACTCTAAGCATAGCTGGCATAAAGAAAACAAGCATGGATGAGCAGGCACACCAAGGCTCAAGCAACTCCTACTCATGCTAGTGTGTTTCAACTATTTACTGTGGCAATGACAGGTCATGCAGAGGAATGGGTTCAGCTACCGCAGCAGAAAGTAGCAGTTTGAATCGTTGTTGTCCTAATGCAGTAAAAGGAGCAGGAGCGAGAGAGTGGGATTTATCGAAATGCTCAAGGGGGTTTGCTTGCCTGATAGATCCACGAAGAAGCACTACTCCTCAGACAGGTACTCGGGACACCTTCCGGAGTAGAACCTATCGAGAGGGGACGGTGCCGGCAATCAATAAACAACCATATTCAACAATATGATGCATGAAGATGACATTTCAAAGATGCTATGACTTGCCCTAATGCATGTAGCATCAATTTGGTTGAAGTCCATATGAATCAAGGGTTCATATGCAAATCCCAAATTAAGTATATAACATGCCATTATTACGTTTTCACTTATACAGCAAGTATAATTTGGTTTTCATGCATGAAACTGGCATAAATGGATTCCTTGCATTTTTCTGATAATTTTTCATATATAATTTATTTCATTCTGAGCTACGGTTTAATTTCTATGATTTTTAGAAGTTTTAACTATTTTCTGAAATTCTCTGAATTATTTAAAATCCAAAAAAACAATTACTGCGTCAGCGTGACGTCACAGAGGCGTCAGCAGGGCTGACCAGGTCAAACCTGACGTGTGGGGGCCACACGTCAGTGACACTGGGATTAACCCCGGGTCAAACCCGCACTGACCAAGTTTGACTTGGCCCTGGGGCCCACTGTCAGTGGCTGGTGGGGTGGCTAATGGTGGAGATTAGCGCTAATTAAGCCACCACGTCAGCCTCGCCGGAGTTCGGCCGGCGACGACCAAACCGCGCGGTGGTGCTTCGCCGGAATGCGCTACAGGCGGCGGAAGAGCGCGCGGAGACCACCGGGGCGTCGCCCGTTGTCGTCCGCATCCAGTGGAGCATGTGGGATGAGCTGGGGAGGCCGGAGCTCGTCGGAGCGGAGCTCAGGGCGGCGGCCGGAGTTCGGCCTCGAGCGGGCACAGTGCTGCGGTGCACGGGAAGGCAGGAGGAGAAGAGGGAACCGACGCGAGGCTCACAGTGGACCGGAAGAGCAGCTCAGCGGGCTCGGGGACGCGCTGACGGCGGCGAGCGGCGACAGAGATCCACGGCGGCCGAGAGGTTGAAGACGACGACGGTGGGGCGTCCGGCGTCACTTGGCTTGGCGTGGAGGTCGAGAACGAGGTAGCGGAGCTACTGGGCACGTCGAGGGGTCGAGGGGGAGGCTCTGGGTGCGGCAATGGTGAGCGGTGGCGGCGGCTGCGTTCGGTGCGTGCGAGGGAGAGAGCCAGGGGAGAGGATGGGGACGAGAGAGAGCGAGAGAGAGTCAGGGGATCGCGTGGCGTCCTCAGGGCGACGGGGAGACATGCAGGGAGGCAGGAGGTGGCCGGCGCGTGGCCGGCGCGCGGCGAGCACGTGCCCCTGCCTTCTGGCACGAGGAAGATGACTGGCAAGAGCCAGTGGGCTGGGCCTCTGCTGGGCCGTGGTGGGGCGCCAGGTAAGCATCAGGTAAGTGTTTTCTTATTTCCTGTTTTCTTTTTCTATTTCTGACATTTGTTCTCTATCCAAAATAAATGTTAAAACACTTCCATAAATGCTGAAAATATTTGTGGCATCTAGATATAATATTCCAGAGGCCCTCACCAATTCCCAACATTTTTGGTGCCATTAAAAATATTTATATAATTTAAACAACTCCAAATCAAATATTTATGCATTGATTCAAAAATCCAAATGTGTAGCAAAAATGTGCATCACCTGCGGTTGTTGTTCCCAACATTATCCAAAGAGCATGAACATTTTTGAAAAGCATTTTGGGTTCATTGAAAATCCATTTTAAAGTTGAACCTATTGGAAAAACTTTGATGCTAGGGTTTGCAACTTTCCCCATTTCAAATTTATTTGAAGTTTAAACAAGATGCACAAGCAAGCCTAGGATCATACCAGAACTAGGGATGTGACACATCTTCTCAAACCCTAACTCCTCACATTTGAGGATTTAAAAAGAAGTGGTTTCTAGCCGAACTTCTAAAACTAAGTCCTGGAAATTAATTTTGCATACGAACTCATTTGAAACACAAATTTAAACTATTCGATTGAATAATAAACAAAAGTTGTACCTTGTACATAGCACAATTAGATGTTTCATCACTAGACTCTACATTGCTACAACGTCGACACTACTTGTCATCGCCGCCACAGGGGCAGTACACATTGAAGTCTTCTAAGTTGGAGGATATAAGAATCACCCCAATACAAGAGGGCTGGACTGGTCGTAATTGGTGGTAGTGCGAGTTGATGACATGTCCTCATCGGATGGCTCGGAAAGAGCTCGGTGAACATCTCACCACTATCCTTGGAATCGAACCACATTTGGATCTCGGCGAGGAGTTCGGGTTCTTTGTGATCAGCTCAACCATGTAGACTACATCTACACGCTCGGTTGCAAGCTGGTTCTCGTCCTTGCAATGCTCCTTATCCTCGTCACGGGATGCCACTCTAATAAAAGGGGGCGTGATGAAGCTGCATCGCGGGAGACAATTGGGGAGTTAAGCTTCGCCTGGCGTCTGAAGTACGGGACTAATGCCACATCGTACGCGCGTCCCCCATCCTTCATTGCGGCGAATGTGCCGAGCCACTTCTTCTCCCGCGTGTCTAGATTTGAATCTCCGCCTCCTAAGTGCCCCACGGCCGTTGGCGCACGCCGCAGTACTTCGGCGGCTACTCCAGTCGCTTCAACATGGAGCTCGAGGAGGCGGAGACGACCCGAATTAGGGGTTGGAGGTGGCATGGGCACTCAGAGTGGCTGCACGGACTAGTTCTAGACGAAACACGACTCGGTGAGCCTCTCCTCATCGACAAACTTGCATCGACAACTAGATATGTCGATTCCGGTGACGGCCGACTAACATATTGAAGTGGTGCGAGAAGTAAGTGGGGGCTGCGGCGTGCCAGCGGGAGTGTGTAGTGGTCGCCCGAGGCAAGGAGTGAGGCGCCAACATGGAGGTAGTTGAGCAGGGGAAAGAGGTAGCTGCGTGAGCGTGACCCCCCCCCCCCTCTCTCAAATTTGAGCAGTTTAACTTCTCAAAATGGATCTTTTGAGAACTTAAGCCGTTTTGAGGCTTCAACTAGAGATGTACTAAATGCAGTTACCGTCTTTGGTTAAAACCAACATGGGTTTGATGGGTGTGCTGTTATCAGAAGGTTATGTTATCAAATCAAGATATACACAATCGATGGTTAAAACAAAAGAAAAGAGTAGAAAATGTCTCATTCTATGAAAGGAGGATTATAAGTAACTACAATAGATAGACAATCTAAGTGAATTTCATGGAAATTCGCAGGGGCACACACCTGCCCAGTTGTGCTCTGCTGCACAAATGTCTCGCGATCCGCGAAATCATTGGATTCCACACAATGACATTTGAAGTTTTAAGTTTTGGTTTCTGAAACTCGCGTTTTTTTCTGTTTGGAAACTTAACAAAGTTTTAAAATGCATCAAAACAATAAATAGATCTTATTTGAAAGCTCTTGTCACAAGAAACACAAATATGAAAACAAAACTTAATTTGGACTTTTGTGTCAAAAGATACGAAAGATTAAAAATTGAAAGCCAAAAGAAAAATGAGGTCGCTCCCTACCTGCGTGCCATAAATCCAATCCCTTAGATTTCACGAATGTCTAAGTTGGTATTTTGATAAGTGTGAGGGAATGGTACTACTCCCTCCGTATTGGGTTTATAAGTCAGGCACGAGTTCGTAGGTGTTCAATTTGACTTGTAAAACACGTATAATATGCCACAACAATTATATGATTAGAATTTTCATGTGATGACGAATCTAAAGATATACAGTATATACATATAATACTTATTTTTCTAGTTAAATTGAAGGCGTGAAAACTCGTGGCCAACTTATAAACTCAATTGGAGGGAGTAGCAGAACAACATGTGCTCTGCTTTTGCATTAAATAGACGAAGCAACAAAATCCGAAAGCTACTGTAGGGAACAACTTATACCGGAAATTCATCAATAGTATTGGAAATCATTGGCTTTCATCATCGTACGGAAGGGTTCTTCCGACTTGTCAAAAGGAATAATTTTCAAAAAAGAAGAAGATGAAAAGCAAAAAACGATCAAGTGGACGTAGCTGAAACACATATAAGTAACGAAAGCCACACACATATGGCAATTAATCGAGTTCCATATATATTAACTACCATGTAGCATTTGTCAGCCTGACTAGTGACCCTGCATGTAGCACTCGTTGACAGGTTATCATGCCAACTGTGTTAAGGAGGTGGACATCATGCGCGCTCCAATCTAATCGATAGCAATATGTGTACTGCATAAGTTAGCCCCGGCCCTATGGCTGCTCTCAACAGACAGATTCTACGATCGCTCCACCGGCTTTACGGGCAAAAGATGCTCCCGATCGATGGACCAACAGGCCGGCAGCCAGTCCGGGGTAGGGCAGCGAGCGGCCCTGGCCACTACGCTCCGTGCGGCTGCCATTCCGGCGACGTTGCTCGGTTGCGCGCCATTCGGTTGTCTGGTGCTTTCCCTGCTGCTTCCTGGAAGCACGGGTATGCGATCGCTTCTCCCTGCCTAGCTGATGGCGACACAGATTAATAGAATGGCCGTGTGTTGCTATAGATTTTTTTTCTTTTCGAAGAAGTGTTTCCTCCGCTTTGTATTACAAAGCAACTAACACCGATCACATAGCAATTGCTGGGCGAGTAATACAACAAGCCCTCAAAAAGAGAGAAATAATAAAGAAGAAGAAACAAACGCCAATAACAGCAGCTCGACAAAGCACGGATGACCCACAACCATTGCGCCCTCCGGAATCGACCCACCACAAACCGAAGGCTCCGATCCGCAGCATACCAAGCAACATTTTCAAGAAGGAATGTTACGCTGAATAGGTTGCTACATATTATAGTACATACATAAATAAATCAAGTAAATGATCAAGGTCATCTTCAAGATTGAAGTTCATTTCTCCTTCATACGTTCAGGTGTGATCGGTCATTAAACCGGCGCACGGTAGGCTTTCCAAAATTCAACTAGGAGAAATGTCGTTGTCCAGACTATCTGCCATGTTATCTTGAACACGCGGGCCCAACACAAAAACTCCACCCACGACCCATCCTTATTTTTCCAATCGGACCCTCCCCTTCCCGCTCGGTTTCTCGTTGTAGAGGGACATTTCTTGCTGGAGCACTCTCTTTCAAAATTGGATGACATCCACCTCACCTTCGCTGCATGTTGCAATATAGACATTTTTTTTCATATTTACAATATAATAAAGTTGTTTAAACTAATACATACTATTGCCACAAAACAATAAAATACTAAAAAATATATTCTCAAAGTTCCATTTAACTTTACAAATGCACTCAGTAAAATGTTATATTTTCTACATTGGATAGCATTCTTGCCTCCATGATTCTTTCTTTTAATTAGATAGTAGATTATTTTTCATTTTTTCTTTGTTTCACTTCTTGTGGAGCTTGTATTTCTGTACATATGCTGTTATTCTCTTTAAACAAAATATGATGTGGGGTGCAAGCCCTGCAGTTTTCATGGTAAAAAGTGTTATCTTTTCTAGGGTTTCTAATTCTGTCGCAACATGCGCTAATATTTTCCTCCCATTTATCATATATCTCATCTATTTAGAGTTTAACATCTTCAGTTTAACATGTCAATGTCATGATGACAAGACATCATATGTCCCTTGAATTCTACAACTGATGAAACGAAGTAGGCCGACTCCTGCTTGCATGTTTAATATAACGTTATTCATGACAATGATCATGTATGTAGGCATCACATCTGTGATAGGTAGACCGACTCCTGCATGCATCTACTACTATTACTCCACCAATCGACCGACTCCCTCCTGCATCTATGGTATTAAGTTCATGACAAACAGAGGTGCTTTGTAATGGGTCACTAGTGACAGTAGGGGCAGCAAGGCACATATTTGTATTGGTGCCATTAAGGGTAAAACGACATGGTTTAATCATGTTACTTGGTTTTATTCTATCTACATCATTTCATATTGCTTAATAGTAGTAGATGCAGACGTTACTCTGTTTGTCATGAACTTAGTACCATAGATGTAGGCATGAGTCGGTCGATTGGTGGAGTAATAGTAGTAGATGCAGAATCGTTTTGGTCTACGTGTCACGGACGTGATACCTATATACATGATCATTGCCATGAATATTGTCATAACTATGCGCTTTTCTATCAATTGCTCAACAATAATTTGTCAACCCACTGTATACTATGTTTTGAGAGAGAAGTCTCTAGTGAGAACTATGGCCCCCAGGCCTACTTTAATCATGTTACTAAAACCAAAAATACCTTGCTGCAATTTATTCACTTTTCTTTTACTTTTTATTTTATCCATCTATCACTATCATATTTAATCCTTGCAAGTAACGAGTTCAAGGGGATTGACAATCCTCTTGCCCGTGTTGGGTGCAAGTATTTGCTCTTGTGTGTGTAGGTGTTGTTCACTAGGATTTTCTTCGTTCTCCTATGGGTTCGATAACCTTGGTTCTCAATGAGGGAAATACTTCTCCACTACTATATTGCTTCACCCTTCCTCTTTGGGGGAAAATCCAACGCAGCTCACAAGTAGCAGAAAGAATTTCTAGCGCCGTTGCCGGGGAGACATCATCAAATACCTACAGGTTCCTTCACACAAATTATCAGTTACTTGCTCTACTTTTTATTTGCCTCTCTTTTTCATCTCCCTCCACTTGTCCAAAAAATTGAAAAACACAAACATATTTTATTTTGTTTGTTTGCTTGCTAGCAATAATCATGTCATCTCACTAAAATAGAAATAAAGACATATGGATCCTCATCCACTTGCTAATCTTATTGCTAGTGAGTTGAGTGCACTTGATTATCTTTGTGAAGTTTTGCTTGAAAATCGTGAATCTAAAAATTGCAATGAAGTGTTAACATAATAAATTTGTAAAGTGATTCATGATAGCTCCTTGAATGAAAAGCATGATTGCAATGACGTTATTATAAATTCTATTAATGTCAATTGTGTTAAAGATATACTAAACTACAAGCTTGGGGGTGATGATTTTATTATGTCCACTACTCATTGTAATGATCATGATTGAGGTGATTGTTCTTATGATCTTGAAAATTTATTTAAGCCTCATGATGAATATGCTATTGATAATAATGTTTGCAATAATATTAAAAGTGGGTTTGGAACAGCGTCAACTTTAGGTAATAATGATCCCACTACTTTGAGAATTATCAATCTTATGAACTTTTTGATAAAAGTGGGTTTAGAGAGGTCATGACTTAGTTGATGACAATCCCACTATCTTGAAAGATTATAAACCTTTATGCATGTGGATCATGAAGAGAATATTTTATATGATAGCTATATTTTTGAATTTGGTTACGATCTTACGTGTAATTATCATGAGAGAGGCAAATATGGTTATAGAAATTTTCATGTCATTAGATTACCTCTCTTTGTGTTGAAATTATTAATGCTTCATTCTTCCTATTTGCATAGGCTAGATATTGCTTGTCTTGATAATTTGTTTATTTATAAATGCCTATGCATTGGAAGTATATTAGAATTAAATGTGTTTTTCACATGCTACATGATGCTCTCTTTGTGTTTCAATTATTATCTTTCACGTGAGCATCAGTAAAATCTCAAGCCTATCATAATGGCTATAACAAAAGAGTTTGTTGGAAACAACCCAATATTTTCTATTATTGTGCCCAAACATGATTATTTCTACTGTAGTGATTTTGTTTTTGTCTTTCAATTAGTGTTTTTGCCAAGTAAAGCCTTTGGGATGATTTGGATAATAGTTGACTCGATTCTGTGAAAAAATAGGAACTTTTGCTCTCAGTCCAGGAATTACTATAATTAACTAGAACATGCTTTTGATGTGAAAGCTTCACACATGATTTACATAAAAATTTCCCACGTTGTCCTAATTTTCAGAATTTTTGGAGTTACAAAAGTATGATTTTTATTCAGATCATTATAGGTTGTTCTGTTTTAGGAAGATTCTTCTTTTATTGCATAGTGTGCTTATTTTAATGATGCTATGGATTATATCGGTGGGTATAAGTCATGGGGAAGTTATAGTAGGTATTATGCAAGAACAATTATGAATGAGTTTACAACAATACCCAAAGTTTATAATTTGTCTATTATACTAATGGATCTCACAAGGTTTCTATTGAGTTTTGTGTGCTGAAGTTTTCAAGTTTTGGGTGAGATCACGATGGATGAACGAATAAGGAGCGGCAAGACCCTAAGCTTGGGGATAGCCAAGGCACCCCAAGCTAATATTCAACTAAGACCAAACCGTCTAAGCTTCGGGATGCCCAGGAAGGCATCCCCTCTTTCATCTACAAACCATAGGTATATTAGTTGGAGCTATATTTTTATTCATCACATGATATGAGTTTTACTTGGAGCGTCTTGTGCCATAGTATTTTTTGCGTTGTCTGATTTTTAGTTTGACACAATCATTATCTGCTGGACACACCTTTTGAGAGGGACACACATCTATCGTGATTTGTTACAATACTCTATGAGCTTCACTTATATCTTTTGAGCTAGGAAGTTGCTTTAGTGCTTCACTTATATCTGTTAGAGCACGGTGGTGGCTATATTTTATAGAAATGATTGCACTCTCATGCTTCACTTAAATATTTTTGAGAGTCTATAAATATGAAGTGGTAATTGGCACGAGTTATAAGGCTAGTCCGGAAAGGATAGGTATTCAAGGGGGATATAAAAAAACTTTCATGTAGATCACCAAATATGAAACATATGGTTTAATTATATTGATGTCATAATATGAAAGGGTATTGGTTCATGATCATTGGTTAGTAGAAATATCGGTATTAAGCTTGTTATTAACTTCTCCCCTAAGTGTCGGTCACGACATGGTGGGGAGGTTTGATCATTTTTTATTTCTGATTAAAATCCTTGAGTGTTGTCATAATCGGGGGTGCGCGATGGTTAACTGCTATCAACCTCCTCCCTAGGTGCATGCGAGTTGTATGTTGCTTCGAGGGCTAATAAACTTTCACAATAAGTATATGAGTTCTTTATGACTAATATGAGTCCATGGATTATACGTACTCTCATCCTTCCGCTCACTGCTAGCCTCTTCGGTACTGTCATTGCCCTTTCTCACATCGAGAGTTGGTGCATACTTCGCCAGTGCATCCAAACCCAGTGATATGATGCCTTCTATCACACATGAGCCTCCTTATATCTTCCTCGAAACAGCCACCGTACCTACCTATTATGGCATTTCCATAGCCATTCCGAGATATATTGCCATGCAACTTCCACCATTCCGTTTTCATGACATGTGTGCTCATCGTCATGTTGCTTTGCATGCTCATGTAGAGCTGACATGATATTTGTGCCACAACCACCGTTCATCATTATTATACATGTTACACTAGATCAACATCCCGGTACACTTCCATAGGCATTCATATAGAGTCATTTGTTTCTGTTTTATTGAGTTTATCGAGTTGTAAGTAAATGAAAGTGTGATGATCATCATTATTAGAGCATTGTCCCAGTGAGGAAAGGATGATGGAGACAATGATTCGCCCACGAGTCGGGATGAGACTCCGGACGAAAAGAGAGAAGCCAAAAGAGCCCAACAAAAAAATAAGAGAAAAAGAGAGAAGGGGCAATGTTACTATCCTTTTACCACACTAGTGCTTCAAAGTAGCACCATGTTCTTCATATAGAGAGTCTCCTGAGTTATCACTTTAATATACTGGTGGGATTTTTCATTATAGAACTTGGCTTGTATATTCCGATGATGGGCTTCCTCAAATGCCTGAGGTCTTCATGAGCAAGAAAGTTCGATGCACACCCACTTAGTTTCCGTTGAGCTTTCATACACTAATAGCTCTTAGTGGCTCCTGTGCATGGCAATACCTACTCCTCATATTGATATCAATTGACGGGCCTCCCCATTGCTCGTTGATCCGTCGAGTTGATGCGAGGATTTCTTCCTTTTTGGCTTCCCTTATTGATCTCTACTACCGCATTATATTCCACCTATAGTGCTATATCCATGGCTGACGCTCATGTATTGCGTGGGGTTGAAAATGTGAAAGTGCGTTAGAAGTATGATCCAATTGCCAGATTTGATACCGGAGTGCTCATGATTTATGCGGTGAAGGTGGAGTCATGGCATGCTTGTATGATAAAATGAGTAGGGATAACATTCGTTAAGCATCGTATATTTTGAAGAAGTAATGATTATGTTTGTTATATTCATGGATATTATTATCTTGATATCAATTACTTCATCATTCCTCAATATTTACTTCATAGAAAGATTACATGATAAACATGCTAGGTAGCATTCAACATAGAAAATTCTGTTTTTCTCATTGACCTACTCGAGGACGAGCATGAATTAAGCTTGGGGATGCTGATATGTCTCCAAGATATCTATAATTTTTTATTGTTTCATGCTATTATATTATCAATCTTGAATGCTCCATATGCTTGATTATGTTCTTTTATATCATTTTTGGGGACTACCCTGTTGGGGAACGTAGTAATTTCAAAAAAATTCCTACGCACACGCAAGATCATGGTGATGCATAGCAACGAGAGAGGAGAGTGTTGTCTATGTACCCTCGTAGAGCGAAAGCGGAAGCGTTAGCACAACGCGGTTGATGTAGTCGTACATCTTCACAGCCCGACCGATCAAGCACCGAAACTAGGACACCTCCGAGTTCTAGCACACGTTCAGCTCGATGACGATCCCCGGACTCAGATCTAGCAGAATGTCGGGGAAGAGTTCCATCAGCATGACGGCGTGGTGACGATCTTGATGTTCTACCGTCGCAGGGCTTCGCCTAAGCACCGCTACAATATTAGCGAGTATTATGGTGGAGGGGGGGGGGAGCACCGCACACGGCTAAGAAATCAATGATCAATTGTTGTGTCTATGGGGTGCCCCCCTGCCCCCATATATAAAGGAGCAAGGGGAGGAGGTGCGGCCAGGCAAGGGGTGCGCCAGGAGGAGTCCTACTCCCACCGGGAGTAGGACTCCCCCCTTTCCATGTTGGACTAGGACTTGGGGGGGAGAGAAAGAGGGGAAAGGAAAAGGGGGGGGGGCGCCCCCCCTCCTTGTCCAGTTCGGACTTGGGGGGGGGGGAGGGGCGTGCGGCTGCCCCATGGCCTCCTCTCTACTTCCTCCACTAGGCCCATTAAGTCCCATTAGGTTACCGGGGGGTTCCGGTAACCTCCCGATACTCCGGTAAAATGCCGATTTCACCCGGAACACTTCTGATGTCCAAACATAGGCTTCCAATATGTCAATCTTTATGTCTCGACCATTTCGAGACTCCTCGTCATGTCCGTGATCACATCCGGGACTCCGAACAACCTTCGGTACATCAAAACATATAAACTCATAATGAAACTGTCATTGTAACGTTAAGCATGCGGACCCTACGGGTTCGAGAACAATGTAGACATGACCGAGACACGTCTTCGGTCAATAACCAATAGCGGAACCTGGATGCTCATATTGGCTCCTACATATTCTATGAAGATCTTTACCAGTCAGACCGCATAACAACATACGTTGTTCCCTTTGTCATCAGTATGTTACTTGCCCGAGATTCGATCGTTGGTATCTTAATACCTAGTTCAATCTCGTTACCGGAAAGTCTCTTTACTCGTTCTGTAATACATCATCCCGCAACTAACTCATTAGCTGCAATGCTTGCAAGGCTTTAAGTGATGTGCATTACTAAGAGGGCCCAGAGATACCTCTCCAACAATCGGAGTGACAAATCCTAATCTCGAAATATGCCAACCCAACAATTACCTTCGGAGACACCTGTAGAGCACCTTTATAATCACCCAGCTACGTTGTGACGTTTGGTAGCACACAAAGTGTTCCTCTGGTAAACGGGAGTTGCATAATCTCATAGTCATAGGAACATGTATAAGTCATGAAGAAAGCAATAGCAACAAACTAAACGATCAAGTGCTATGCTAACGGAATGGGTCAAGTCAAACACATCATTCTCCTAATAATGTGATCCCGTTAATCAAATGACAACTCATGTCTATGGTTAGGAAACATAACCATCTTTGATCAACGAGCTAGTCAAGTAGAGGCATACTAGTGACACTCTGTTTGTCTATGTATTCACACATGTATTATGTTTCCGGTTAATACAATTCTAGTATGAATAATAAACATTTATCATGATACAAGGAAATAAATAATAACTTTATTATTGCCTCTAGGGCATATTTCCTTTAGTATTCCACTTGCGCTAGAGTCAATAATCTAGATTATACAGTAATGATTCTAACACCCATGGAGCTTTGGTGCTGATCATGTTTTGCTCGTGGAAGAGGCTTAGTCAGTGGGTCTGCAACATTCAGATCCATATGTATCTTGCAAATTTCTATGTCTCCCACTTGGACTAAATCCCGAATGGAATTGAAGCGTCTCTTGATGTGCTTGGTTCTCTTGTGAAATCTGGATTCATTTGCCAAGGCAATTGCACCAGTATTGTCACAAAAGTTTTTCATTGGACCCGATGCACTAGGTATGACACCTAGATCGGATATAAACTCCTTCATTTGCTGCTTCCGAAGCAGCTATGTACTCCGCTTCACATGTAGATCCCACCACGACGCTTTGTTTAGAACCGCACCAACTGACAGCTTCACCATTTAATGTAAATACGTATCCGGTTTGCGATTTAGAATCGTCTGGATCAGTGTCAAAGCTTGCATCAACGTAACCATTTACGATGAGCTCTTTGTCACCTCCATATATGAGAAACATATCCTTAGTTCTTTTCAGGTACTTCAGGATGTTCTTGACAGCTGTCCAGTGATCCACTCCTGGATTACTTTGGTACCTCCCTGCTAGACTTATAGCAAGGCACACATCAGGTCTGGTACACAGCATTGCATACATGATATAGCCTATGGCTGAAGCATAGGGAACATGTTTCATTTTCTCTCTATCTTCTGCAGTGGTCGGACATTGAGTCTTACTCAACTTCACACCTTGTAACACAGGCAAGAACCCTTTCTTTGCTTGATCCATTTTGAACTTCTTCAAAACTTTGTCAATGTATGTGCTTTGTGAAAGTCCAATTAAGCGTCCTGATCTATCTCTATAGATCTTAATGCCCAATATGTAAGCAGCTTCACCGAGGTCTTTCATTGAAAAACTCTTATTCAAGTATCCCTTTATGCTATCCAGAAATTCTATATTATTCCAATCAATAATATGTCATCCACATATAATAGCAGAAATGCTACAGAGCTCCTACTCACTTTCTTGTAAATACAGGCTTCTCCAAAAGTCTGTATAAAACCAAATGCTTTGATCACACTATCAAAGCGTTTATTCCAACTCCGAGAGGCTTGCACCAGTCCATAAATGGATCGCTGGAGCTTTCACACTTTGTTAGCTCCCTTTGGATCGACAAAACCTTCTGGTTGCATCATATACAACTCTTCTTACAGAAATCCATTCAGGAATGCAGTTTTGACATCCATCTGCCAAATTTCATAATCATAAAATGCGGCAATTGCTAACATGATTCGGACAGACTTAAGCATAGCTACGGGTGAGAAGGTCTCATCGTAGTCAATCCCTTGAACTTGTCGAAAACCTTTCGCAACAAGTCGAGCTTCATAGACAGTAACATTACCGTCAGCGTCAGTCTTCTTCTTGAAGATCCATTTATCTCAATGTGCAAGTCAACCAAAGTCCACACTTTGTTCTCATACATGGATCCCATCTCAGATTTCATGGCTTCTAGCCATTTTGCGGAATCTGGGCTCACCATCGCTTCTTCATAGTTCGTAGGTTCATCATGATCTAGTAGCATGACTTCCAGAACAGGATTACCGTACCACTCTGGTGCGGATCTTACTCTAGTTGATCTACGAGGTTCGGTAGTAACTTGATCTGAAGTTTCATGATCATTATCATTAGCTTCCTCACTAATTGGTGTAGGTGTCACAGAAACCAGTTTCTGTGATGTACTACTTTCCAATAAGAGAGCAGGTATAGATACCTCATCAAGTTCTACTTTTCTCCCACTCACTTCTTTCGAGAGAAACTCCTTCTCTAGAAAAACTCCGAATTTAGCAACAAAAGTCTTGCCTTCGGGTCTGTGATAGAAGGTGTACCCAACAGTCTCCTTTGGGTATCCTATGAAGACACATTTCTCCGATTTGGGTTCGAGCTTATCAGGTTGAAGCTTTTTCACATAAGCATCGCAACCCCAAACTTTCAGAAACGACAACTTTGGTTTCTTGCCAAACCATAGTTCATAAGGCGTCGTCTCAACGGATTTCAATGGTGTCCTATTTAACGTGAATGCAGCCGTCTCTAAAGCATAACCCCAAAATGATAGCGGTAAATCAGTAAGAGACATCATAGATCGCACCATATCTAATAAAGTACGATTACGACGTTCGGACACACCATTACGCTGTGGTGTTCCGGGTGGCGTGAGTTGCAAAACTATTCCGCATTGTTTCAAATGTAGACCAAACTCGTAACTCAAATATTCTCCTCCATGATCAGATCGTAGAAACTTTATTTTCTTGTTACGATGATTTTCAACTTCACTCTAAAATTCTTTGAACTTTTCAAATGTTTCAGATTTATGTTTCATTAAGTAGATATACCCATATCTGCTTAAATCATCTGTGAAGGTGAGAAAATAACGATATCCGCCACGAGCCTCAACATTCATTGGACCACATACATCTGTATGTATGATTTCCAACAAATCTGTTGCTCTCTCCATAGTACCGGAGAACAGCGTTTTAGTCATCTTACCCATGAGGCACGGTTCGCAAGTACCAAGTGATTCATAATCAAGTGGTTCCAAAAGTCCATCAGTATGGAGTTTCTTCATGCGCTTTACACCGATATGACCTAAACGGTAGTGCCACAAATAAGTTGCACTATCATTATCAATGCTGCATCTTTTGATTTCAACATTATGAGTATGTGTATCACTACTATCGAGATTCAGCAAAAATAGACCACTCTTCAAGGGTGCATGACCATAAAAGATATTACTCATATAAATTGAACAACCATTATTCTCTAATTTAAATGAATAACCGTCTCGCATCAAACAAGATCCAGATATAATATTCATGCTCAACGCTGGCACCAAATAACAATTATTTAGGTCTAATACTAATCCCGAAGGTAGATGTAGAGGTAGCGTGCCGACCGCGATCATATCGACTTTGGAACCATTTCCCACGCGCATCGTCACCTCGTCCTTAGCCAATCCTTGCTTAATCCGTAGCCCCTGTTTCGAGTTGCAAATGTTAGCAACAGAACCAGCATCAAATACCCATGTGCTACTGCGAGCATTAGTAAGGTACACATCAATAACATGTATATCACATATACCTTTGTTCACTTTGCCATCCTTCTTATCCGCCAAATACTTGGGGCAGTTCCGCTTCCAGTGACCAGTCTGCTTGCAGTAGAAGCACTCAGTCTCAGGCTTAGGTCCAGACTTGGGTTTCTTCTCCTGAGCAGCAACTTTTTTGTTGTTCTTCTTGAAGTTCCCTTTCTTCTTCCCTTTGCCCTTTTTCTTGAAACTGGTGGTCTTATTGACCATCAACACTTGATGCTCCTTCTTGATTTCTACCTCCGTGGCTTTTAGCATCGTGAAGAGCTCAGGAATAGTCTTATTCATCCCTTGCATATTATAGTTCATCATGAAGCTTTTGTAGCTTGGTGGTAGTGATTGAAGAACTCTGTCAATGACACTATCAACAGGAAGATTAACCCCCAGTTGAGTCAAGTGATTATGATACCTAGACATTTTGAGTATATGTTCACTGACAAAACTATTCTCCTCCATCTTGCAGCTATAGAACTTATTGGAGACTTCATATCTCTCAATCCGGGCATTTGCTTGAAATATTAACTTCAACTCCTGGAACATCTCGTATGCTCCATGACGTTCAAAACGTCGTTGAAGACCCGGTTCTAAGCCGTAAAGCATGGCACACTAAACTATTGAGTAGTCATCAGCTTTGCTCTGCAGACGTTCATAATATCTGGTGTTGCTCCTGCAGCAGGCTTGGCACTTAGCGGCGCTTCCAGGATGTAATTCTTCTGTGCAGCAATGAGGATAATCCTCAAGTTACGGACCCAGTCCGTGTAATTTCTACCATCATCTTTCAACTTTGCTTTCTCAAGGAACACATTAAAATTCAATGGAACAACAACACGAGCCATCTATCTACAATCATATTACTTAAGAACTCCCACTTAGAAAGATATCCCTCTAATCCTCTAAGTGATCACGTGATCCAAATCAACTAAACCATGTCCGATCATCACGTGAGATGGAGTAGTATCAATGGTGAACATCAATATGTTGATCATATCTACTATATGATTCACGCTCGACCTTTCGGTCTCCGTGTTCCGAGGCCATATCTGTTATATGCTAGGCTCGTCAAGTTTAAACTGAGTATTCCACGTGTGCAACTGTTTTGCACCCGTTATATTTGAACGTAGAGCCTATCACACCCGATCATCACGTGGTGTCTCAGCACGAAGAACTTTCGCAATGGTGCATACTCAGGGAGAACACTTATACTTTGATAATTTAGTGAGGGATCATCTTATAATGCTACCGTCAATCAAAGCAAGATAATGTACATAAACGATAAACATCACATGCAATCAATATAAGTGATATGATATGGCCAACATCATCTTGTACTTGTGATCTCCATCTTCGAAGTACCGTCATGATCACCATCGTCACTGGCACGACACCTTGGTCTCCATCATAGCATCGTTGTCGTCTCGCCAATCTTATCCTTCCACGACTATCGCTACCGCTTAGTGATAAAGTAAAGCATTACAGCGCGATTGCATTGCATGCAATAAAGCGACAACCATATGGCTCCTGCCAGTTGCCGATAACTCGGTTACAAAACATGATCATCTCATACAATAAAATTTAGCATCATGTATTGACCATATCACATCACAACATGCCCTCCAAAAATAAGTTAGACGTCCTCTACTTTGTTGCTGCAAGTTTTACGTGGCTGCTACGGGCTTAGCAATAGCCGTTCTTACCTACGCATCAAAACCACAATGATAGTTTGTCAAGTTGGTGCTGTTTTAAACTTCGCAAGGACTGGGCGTAGCCACACTTGGTTCAACTAAAGTTGGAGAAACTGACACCCGCCAGCCACCTGTGTGTAAAGCACGTCGGTAGAACCAGTCTCGCGTAAGCGTACGCGTAATGTCGGTCCGGGCCGCTTCATCCAACAATACCGCCGAACCAAAGTATGACATGCTGGTAAGCAATATGACTTATATCGCCCACAACTCACTTGTGTTCTACTTGTGCACAACATCAATGCATAAAACCTAGGCTCAGATGCCACTGTTGGGGAACGTAGTAATTTCAAAAAATTTCAAACGCACACGCAAGATCATGGTGATGCATAGCAACGAGAGAGGAGAGTGTTCTCTATGTACCCTCGTAGACCGAAAGCAGAAGCGTTAGCACAATGCGGTTGATGTAGTCGTACGTCTTCATGGCCCGACCGATGAAGCACCGAAACTACGACACCTCCGAGTTCTAGCACACGTTCAGCTCGATGACGATCCCCGGACTCCGATCCAGCAGAATGTCGGGGAAGAGTTCCGTCAGCATGACGGCGTGGTGACGATCTTGATGTTCTACCGTCGCAGGGCTTCGCCTAAGCACCGCTACAATATTATCGATGATTATGGTGGAGGGGGGCACCGCACATGGCTAAGAGATCAATGATCAATTGTTGTGTATATGGGGTGCCCCCTGCCCTCGTATATAATGGAGCAAGGGGGAGGAGGTGCGGCCAGGCAAGGGGCGCGCCAGGAGGAGTCCTACTCCCCCCGGGAGTAGGACTCCCCCCTTTCCATGTTGGACTAGGACTTGGGGGGGAAGGAGAGAAAGAGGGGAAAGGAAAAGGGGCCCCCCCTCCTTGTCCAATTAGGACTTGGGGGGGGGGGGGGGGGAGGGGCGCGCGGCTGCCCCTCGGCCTCCTCTCTTCTTCCTCCACTAGGCCCATTAAGGCCCATTAGGTTACCGGGGGATTCCGGTAACCTCCCGGTACTCCGGTAAAATGCCGATTTCACCCGGAACAGTTCCGATGTCCAAACATAGGCTTCCAACATATCAATCTTTATGTCTCGACCATTTCGAGACTCCTCGTCATGTCCATGATCACATCCGGGACTCCGAACAACCTTTGGTACATCAAAACATATAAACTCATAATGAAACTGTCATTGTAACATTAAGCGTGCGGACCCTACGGCTTCAAGACCAATGTAGACATGACCGAGACACATCTCCGGTCAATAACCAATAGCGGAACCTGGATGCTCATATTGGCTCCTACATATTCTATGAAGATCTTTATCGGTCAGACCGCATAACAACATACGTTGTTCCCTTTGTCATCGGTATGTTACTTACCCGAGATTCGATCGTCGGTATCTTAATACCTAGTTCAATCTCGTTACCGGCAAGTCTCTTTACTCATTCTTTAATACATCATCCCACAACTAACTCATTAGCTGCAATGCTTGCAATGCTTTAGGTGATGTGCATTACCGAGAGGGCCCAGAGATACCTGTCCGACAATCGGAGTGACAAATCCTAATCTCGAAATATGCCAACCCAACAAGTACCTTCGAAGACACCTGTAGAGCACCTTTATAATCACCCAGTTACGTTGTGACGTTTGGTAGCACACAAAGTGTTCCTCCGGTAAACGGGAGTTGCATAATCTCATAGTCATAGGAACATGTATAAGTCATGAAGAAAGCAATAGGAACAAACTAAACGATCAAGTGCTATGCTAACGGAATGGGTCAAGTCAATCACATCATTCTCCTAATGATGTGATACCGTTAATCAAATGACAACTCATGTCTATGGTTAGGAAACATAACCATCTTTGATCAACGAGCTAGTCAAGTAGAGGCATACTAGTGACACTCTGTTTGTCTATGTATTCACACATGTATTATGTTTCCAGTTAATACAATTCTAGCATGACTAATAAACATTTATCATCATACAAGGAAACAAATAATAACTTTATTATTGCCTCTAGGGCATATTTCCTTCATAACCTATTAACTCAGTGCCTAGTGCAAGTTCCTATTTTTGTGCTTTTTTTGGCTTTTCATAAATTCAGTACCAAACGAAGTCCAACCACAATGAAACTTTACGTTGTTTTCTCCTAGACCAGAAGGGACCCTAGAGCATTCGGGAGGAGGCCAGAAGATTTACGGGAGAGATCGACGAGCTCACATGGCACGCCACCAGGGGGCGCCACATGAGCTCGTGGGTCCAACACATCTCGTTTAACCTAATTCCAGCGCTATAAATTCCCATAAATCTCCAAACCAACATAGAGCCACCCTAAACACTTTTTCCGCCACCACAAGCTTGTGTTATTCTATGATCCCATCTGGAGGCCTTTTCCGGTACTCTGCTATAGGGGGAATCGATCACGGAGTGTTGTGGTTTTGTCATGGAAGATGTCTTGGTGAAAGGACTTAAGTGTGGAGCCATCGCAACGTAGGTTAGCTTAAAGGGGTTGAACGTGACGAGATACGTGAGTTTACCCAGGTTCGGCCCCTCTCAACGAGGTAAAAGCCTACGTCCTGCTTGTGTTGTATTGCTTGAGTATCGATTACAAGGGAGCAGATTCGCTTGACCTAACTATCGATCAATTGTTTCTTGAGTTAACCCGCCGCAGGGTCTCTCCTTTATATACACAGGTCAAGGCCCTGGGCTTACAACATTCCAAGTCGAATCACACAACGTGATCGACCTAGGTTTTAAATCACCTTGCCTTTCTGAAAAAATCATCGTCGGGCGGCTTACAAGTGCCGGGTCTTGCACCATCTTCTGAGCTTGGGCCTTCGGTGGCTCACCACGTAAGTCGCCCTCCGGGTTCTTCATCTGTCCTCTTGGGCCTACTTAGACTTTATCTCTGAGTCACCAACAGTGTAACCCGACCCCTCCTGGTGGGTCACACCGTGGGGTTATATCCCCAACATTAGGCCCCAGATTTATTTGAACTTGTTGTGTCAATCTTCATTCTTCGGTTGGCGAATCTTCTTTGGACTCCATCGAATGCTTAACCTCGAATGAATTCTTATAATCCGCCATGACGTCATGTGAAATAAATCCAGAAAAAACTAATGACATCACAGCGGATCTTTCGCATTAACTAGCCATCCGAGAATTGAGGCACCTCTTTGTTAAGATAATCGTGACATCCCCTTGATTTCCGCGCATGCCATTTTACTATTCACTGACATTTCCCTATAAATAGGCACCGGGGGGGTCCCTTTTCACTTTTACCCCTGTCACCCCCTCTTCCTCTTCCTCAGATCATCCATAGCCATTGGAGCTCCGCCGCTGCAGCTGAGCCACACCGACCACTCCGTTGAGGCTGCTGCATCACCCTGTTTGGATCAGAAAACTACGACGTCCACCCGCTCTTCACCAACACCGTCAGGTATGCTAACCCTTCCTTATCAGATCCACATTAAACCACCCTAGTTCATAAAGTTCATCGAAGTTCATCCAACTTCTTCCAACTCCTACTTAGAGAACGTAGTTCAATCCAAAAAACTAGGTAGAAGTAGGGCGACTATAGTTTTAGCCTTTATCTTGCATCTAGATAGATCTCCTCCTTTTCAGAATTGATATATAGCCTGTTTAGTTCTTCCACTACCGCACTGTAGGTTAAAAATTATGGCCCTTTTTCAAACTGCGATAGATATGTAATTGTAGCTGCGATCTGCAAAACTTGTTTGTCCAACACTTAGCAGAATTTCAATAACCTTGAATCCGTCGACAATTGACCCACTATTCTTTGTTTGGGAGGCTTATAATGATAACTTTGTAACTCGCCAACACCTGACTGACTTAACCATGAACTTGTAACTCGCCAGCATCTAACCGGCTTACTCTCTTAGACAGGGTGACTTATAATGTTTCCATAATTTGCCATAATAATCCGTCTTATGACTGGCTTACTACTGCCGAAATATTATAGCAACTTTAATGGCGACTTACATTGTAATTTTAACCCACCATACATTTTACTCCTTGAGCACAGCTTCTTAACTTGCCAATCATGACTAAGACCCCCTACTTCATGCGACTAGGTGGCCAGCAAAGTTTATGAGCTCTCCTTAAATGAATATATGGACATGGGAGTCTTACTGGCCAAAGATGTCATTCAATGGAGAGTTCCCGGCTCTGAAGTCGTCCTCAAACCCATAGAGGGCGAAGTAATTATTTTTGCTGATCACCTCCTTCACGGTTTTCACCACCCGGGTCAAAATTCTTCCGGGACGTCCTGAATTTCTATAATCTCCGTCCTCAAGAAATTGGCCCCAACTCTGTCTCCAATATATGCAATTTTCAAGTATTCCGCGAAGTATACCTTTAAGAAGAACCTGAAATTGACCTGTTCAGAGATTTCTTTTATCTGAAACGCCAAACTGAGATGACTGACGACCCTAGTCTCGAGCTTGGAGGGGTGCTACCTCTTGAGCACTACGTTGGATTTCCTTGAAGAGGAAAGGATGATGTAGCAAAGTAGCGTAAGTATTTCCCTCAGTTTTGAGAACCAAGGTATCAATCCAGTAGGAGGCTACGCGCGAGTCCCTCGTACCTGCACAAAGCAAATAACTCCTCGCAACCAACGCAATAAGGGGTTGTCAATCCCTTCACGGTCACTTACGAGAGTGAGATCTGATAGATATGATAGGATACTATTTTTGGTATTTTTGTGATAAAGATGCAAAGTAAAATAAAAGCAAATTAAAAATAACTAAGTATTGGAAGATTAATATGATGAAGATAGACCCGGGGGCCATAGGTTTCACTAGTGGCTTCTCTCAAGAGCATAAGTATTTTACGGTGGGTGAACGAATTACTGTTGAGCAATTGACAAAATTGAGCATAGTTATGAGAATATCTAGGTATGATCATGTATATAGGCATCACGTCCGAGATAAGTAGACCGACTCCTGCCTGCATCTACTACTATTACTCCACTCATCGACCGCTATCCAGCATGCATCTAGAGTATTAAGTTCGTGAAAACAGAGTAATGCCTTAAGCAAGATGACATGATGTAGAGGGATAAATTCATGCAATATGATAAAAAAACCATCTTGTTATCCTCGATGGCAACAATACAACACGCGCCTTGCTGCCCTTACTGTCACTGGGAAAGGACACCGCAAGATTGAACCCAAAGCTAAGCACTTCTCCCATTGCAAGAAAGATCAATCTAGTAGGCCAAACCAAACTGATAATTCGAAGAGACTTGCAAAGGTAACCAATCATACATAAAAGAATTCAGAGAAGATTCAAATATTGTTCATAGATAATCTTGATTATAAATCCACAATTCATCGGTCTCAACAAACACACCGCAAAAAGAAGATTACATCGAATAGATGTCCACAAGAGAGGGAGAGAACATTGTATTGAGATCCGAAAAGAGAGAAGAAGCCATCTAGATAATAACTATGGACCCGAAGGTTTGAGGTAAACTACTCACACTTCATCAGAGAGGCTATGGTGTTGATGTAGAAGCCCTCCGTGATGGATGCCCCCTCCGACGGAGCTCCGAAACAGGCCCCAAGATGGGATCTCGTGGATACAGAAAGTTACGGCAGTGGAATTAGGGTTTTGGCTCCGTTTATGATCGTTTGGGGGTACGTAGGTATATATAGGAGGAAGGAGTACGTCGGTGGAGCAACAGGGGGCCCACGAGGGTGGAGGGCGCGCCTGCGGGGTGGGGGTAGGCGTGCCCCCCTACATCGTGGCTTCCTCCTTTATTTCTTGACATAGGGTCCAAGTCTCCTGGATCATGTTCGTTCCGAAAATCACGTTCCCGAAGGTTTCATTCCATTTGGACTCCGTTTGATATTCCTTTTCGGCGAAACTGTGAAATAGGCAAAAAACAACAATTTTGGGCTTGGCCTCCGGTTAATAGGTTAGTCCCAAAAATAATATAGAAGTGGATAATAAAGCCCAATAATGTCCAAAACAGTAGATAATATAGCATGGAGCAATAAAAAATTATAGATACATTGGAGACGTATCAGGGGGTTTCTATTCAACGACCAAGAGACGTTAACTGCCCTGTAGCCACCCTGCCGAGTCATCCTAAGGACTGGAATTACACTTGGTTTTAGTGTAGAGACACCTCTCTAGCTGGTGAGAATCCTTTGCCGGGTTTCTAGTCGTTTCGGCTCAGCCCCAACCATGCGCTCTCGGGCCATCTTACTGCCGTTGAACACGCCAAATATTCAGGCACATTTTCAAAGATCACGGCCTTGCTGGACAACGGCTGGATTGGAACTGACTCGGTTCACTGCTGGGTCACATGAAGAATTTTGCCACTGAGCCAGCGTGGCGGCTTAATGTGCTAGTATACTTGCGATACGAAAGACCCACATCGTTACAATCAGATGCGTTTGACTGAAGAAGAAATCAATGACTCAGTGAAGACACTTCTTGGGGAGTCTCTGGAAAGTTGCAGCAAAGCGGGACTAAACCCTTTCTGCACCCTTAACCCAGCTCCTCCAATAAGCTTTTTGAACAAGCCTTCAATTTACTTGCTTGCCTCTTTTCATTTCATGTTAGTTAACTTATTGCTCATGTATCAGCATGCCGACTCTCCCTTCTGGAAAGAGAAGTTGCCAACCGCCCCTCCAACCAAGAAGCCTAAAACAAAACTCGAGGTCTAGGTTGTCGCAAGAGGCCATAAGCCGAAGAACTACTCAATCTTGATGATGAATCTGAGGTAGAACTTGATTCCCTTGGCTTTATTTTCATTCAAATTATTGACACTGATTCCTCTCAAGAAGAGGCAGAGACCAGCCATGCAGACGCAACAGAGGTAACTATAATTTTCTCTGACTCAGAACCCTTGCCAAGAAAGAAAACTCGGCGGGTCACCCGAAAAGTAAGGTTTTCTCACTCTCTTGCTCATTTGGATCCCAACTTTCTTTTGAAGAAACAACAACATGAAATGAGGCGTAAGACCCGGAGCGATGGCACTAAAGATCTCATGTCCGGCTTACTCAACACCCCGTCTCCTCGAAAGCTTCGCAATGAGGTTCCACATAGCCCGACTCTATCTCTTCTACAAGCCGGTCTCATACGTCAACCTCTTAATTCTTCTGACTCAAAATATCATGGAACGCCGCCCTCATCTGGCGACTCTAGCAGAACTCAAATGCCTGCTTTCAAGGTTGCCCATGGGTAAGTACTTTCACTTGTTCATAAATGAATTGTAGTGATATATTCATGAACTCTGGTATTCTTGTTCCAGATGCATAGCTAAAGCGGGCAAGAAACATAAGGTGGGCTGGTCTTCAAAAGACCCCAAAGCTGTTGAACCGGAGAGGCAGGTGCCAGAGACCCTAGAGGCTTCAACCCAAAATCCTGAAGACCTTGCCAATGATCCGCCACCGCAAACTAACGCTATAGCCTTTGAGCCAATGCGCACTGAGATTGACCCGGCTACCAGTCATGACCCGCCAAGCCCTAAGCCGCCTAGCCCTGCCAAGCTAACTGAAGAGATCTCTGCTAATAAGAATTCTGATGATGTTGCTGTTACTGGGACAACTTACACTGGCCAGGAGCCTCAACCATGCTGGCCAAGCATATCACCAAAGAAGAATCACCTTCCTTGGAGAAAGGCAAGGCCAAACTGGACCTGGAGAGCTATTCCTTCTTCAGCGCATGTGACGTGTATGCGGTGTTGGGGAACATAGTATTTCAAAAAAAAATCCTACGATCACGCAAGATCTATCTAGGAGAAGCATAACAACGAGCGGGGAGAGTGTGTCCACATACCCTCGCAGACTTAAAGTGGAAGCGTTTAGTAACGCGGTCGATGTAGTCGAACGTCTTCAAGATCCAACCGATCCAAGTACCGAACGTACGGCACCTCTGTGTTTAGCACACGTTCAACACGATGACGTCTCTCGAGCTCTTGATCCAGTTGAGGACGAGGGAGAGTTCTGTCAGCACGACGGTGTGTCAACGGTGATGATGAAGTTACCGGCGCAGGGCTTCGCCTAAGCACTACGATGATATGACCGAGGTGTTAACTGTGGAGCACTAGTAGAAAACAAGGCTTTGGTCCAGGCCAGGTCAGCCCATTAGTCCCGGTTCAGTCCAGAACCGGGACCAATATGGGCATTGGTCCCGGTTCGTGAGCCCAGGGGACCGGCCGGGCCACGTGGGCCATTGGTCCCGGTTCATTTGGACCTTTTGGTACCGGTTGGTGGGATGAACCGGGACCAATGGGCCTCGCTCCTGGCCCACAACCATTGGTCCCGATTCGTGCCTCAAACCGGGACTAAAGATTGGACCTTTAGTCCCAGTTTGAGGCACGAATCGGGACCAATGGGGTTGAGACCTTTAGTCCCGGTTCCTGCCACGAACCGGTACTAAAGGTCCCATTTTCAAACTCTACCCCCTGGTGGATCGCCTTTTCTGTTTTAAAAAAATAAAAGAAAATGATGGAAATGTCAAAAAAATAAAAGAAAATAAGTTTCCCATGTGATATGTGGTCTAGTTGTTGGGAAAATTTGCAAATGTGAATTTTTGACTTTATTTGCAAAATCTCTCTGAAATTTGTAAAAATGGGCATAACTTTTGCATACTAACTCGGATGAAAAAGTTTTTTATATGAAAAATCATCTACTCGAAAAGTTACATCCGAATTTAACGGGGGAACCCCGTTAAATATTTTCAAAATCCTCAAAAACCTAATAGAAAAAAGTTACGGGGCTTTTAAGATCTAGAGTGAAAAAAATCGAAAAAATTCAAACAGTGGGCAAACTGTGGTCAAACAATGGTCAAATTAATTATTCTAGAATATTAGTGTTACTAAATAATTATTTTAGTTATTTCAATTTTGGTCAAATCTGGTCAAACTTTGGTCAAACAATGGTCAAACTAATTATTCAAGAAATATTAGTGTTACTAAATAATTATTGTTTTTTAAAACAATAGTTTCAAAATAAAACTATGTAATGTGTCACTTCATGCTCAAGCAAAATTCCTGAAGGTTAATAGGATTGACATCTTAGTATTATCAGGAAAACAACAAGTGCAGACTTGGAGCGAGGGAGAATAGAACCCAGAAGTTAAGCGTGCTCAGGCTGGGGGAGTGGGAGGATGGGTGCCGTTCGGGAAGTTAGATGATTTGGAATGATGAGGGGTGATTAGAGGATAAATTGAGAAGTGATGAGGGGTGGTGATTACAGACTAGAGGTTAAAAAAATCAGAAATTTGAAAATAAAAAAAATTCAAATTTTTTTTCAAAAAAAATCATAAAATTTCCTTTAGTCCCGGTTGGTAACGGTGTTACCAACCGGGACTAAAGGTGGAGCTCCACGTGGCCGCGCCCTTTAGTCCCGGTTCTGGATTGAATCGGGACTAAAGGGAGAGGCATTAGTACCGACATTTTAGTCCTGGTTGCAGAACCAGGACTAAAGGCCCTTATGAACCGGGACTGAAGGCCCTTTTTCTACTAGTGGAGGGGGGCGCTGCACACGGCTAGGAACCATTGATGTGTGTTCTAGGGGTGCCCTCCCCACGTATATAAAGGAGGGAGAAGGAGGGAGGCAGCATAGGGCGCGCCCAAGTAGGAGGAATCCTACTTGGGCCCCTAGTCCAATTCGCCCCCCCTACCATATTTGGACAAGGGGGAAAGGAAGGAGGGGGAGGGGAAGGAAGTAGGAGTCCTACTTCATACTTTCTTTTTCCTCCACTCCTTTCCCTTTATCCCCACATGGCTGGCCCTATAGGGGGAGCACCAGCCCCTTGTGGGCTGGTGTGTTCCCTTACTTGGCCCATTAAGCCCATATCTTTGCCGGGGGTTGCTCGGAACCCCTTCCGGTGACCCGGTATCACCCGAAACACTTCCGGTGTGCAAAGACCATCGTCATATATATGAATCTTTACCTCTCGACCATTTTGAGACTCCTCGTCATGTCCGTGGTCTCATCCGGGACTTCGAACAAACTTCGGTCATCAAATCACATAACTCATAATACAAATCGTCATCGAACGTTAAGCGTGCGGGCCCTACGGGTTCGAGAACTATGTAGACATGACCGAGAAACATCTCCTGTCAATAACCAATAGCGGAACCTGTATGCTCAGATTGGTTCCTACATATTCTACGAAGACCTTTATCGGTCAAACCGCATAACAACATACGTTGTTCCCTTTGTCATCGGTATGTACTTGCCCGAGATTCAATCGTCGGTATCATCATACCTAGTTCAATCTCGTTACCGGCAAGTGTCTTTACTCGTTCCATAATGCATCATCATGTGACTAACTCATTAGTCACATTGCTTGCAAGGCTTATAGTGATGTGCATTACCGAGAGAGCCCAGAGATACCTCTCTGATACACGGAGTGACAAATCCTAATCTCGATCTATGCCAACCCAACAAACACCTTCGGAGACATCTGTAGAGCATCTTTATAATCACCCAGTTACGTTGTGACGGTGATAGCACACAAGGTGTTCCTCCGGTATTCGGGAGTTGCATAATCTCATAGTCAAAGGAACATGTATAAGTCATGATGAAAGCAATAGCAATAAAACTAAATGATCATTATGCTAAGCTAATGGATGGGTCTTGTCCATCACATTGTTTTCTAATGATGTGATACCCTTCATCAAATGACAACACATGCCTATGGTCAAGAAACGTAACCATCTTCGATTAACGAGCTAGTCAAGTAGAGGCATACTAGGGACACTCTATTTTGTTTATGTATTCACACATGTACTAAGTTTCCCATTAATACAATTCAAGCATGAATAATAGACATTTATCATGGTATAAGTAAATATAAATAACAACTTTATTATTGCCTCTAGGGCATATTTCCTTCAGTCTCCCACTTGCACTAGAGTCAATAATCTAGTTCACATCGCCATGTGATTTAACACCAATAGTTCACATCACCATGTGATTAGTTCACATCACCATGTGACTAATACCCAAAGGGTTTTACTAGAGTCAATAATCTAGTTCACATCACTATGTGATTAACACCCAAAGAGTATTAAGGTGTGATCATGTTTTGCTTGTGAGAGAAGCTTAGTCAATGGGTCTGTCATATTCAGAGCCATATGTATTTTGCAAATTTTCTATGTCTACAATGCTCTGCATGGAGCTACTCTAGGTAATTGCTCCCACTTTCAATATGTATCCAGATTGAGACTCAGAGTCATCCGAATTGGTGTAAAAGCTTGCATCAGCGTAACTCTTTACGATGAACTCTTTATCACCTCCATAACCGAGAAATATCTCCTTAGTCTTCTAAGGATAATTTTGACCGCTGTCAAGTGATCCTCTCTTGGATCAATATCGTACCCCCTTGCCAAACTCATGGCAAGGTACACAATAGATTTGGTACACAACATAGCATACTTTATAGAACCTATGGATGAGGCATAGGGAATGACTTTCATTCTCTTTCTATTTTCTATCGTGGTCGTGTTTTGAGTCTTACTCAACTTTACACCTTGCAATACAGGCAAGAACTCCTTCTTTGACTGTTCCATTTTGAACTACTTCAAAAATCTTGTCAAGGTATGTACTCATTGAAAAATCTTCTCAAGCGTCTTGATCTATCTCTATAGATCTTGATGCCCAATATGTAAGCAGCTTCACCGAGGTCTTTCTTTGAAAAACTCCTTTCAAACACTCCTTTATGCTTTCTAGAAAATTCTACATCATTTCTGATCAACAATATGTCATTCACATATACTTATCACAAAGGCTATAGTACTCCCACTCACTTTCTTGTAAATACAAGCTTTACCGCAAGTCTGTATAAAACTATATGCTTCCATCAACTTATCAAAGCGTATATTCCAACTCCGAGATGCTTGCACCAGTCCATAGATGGATCGCTGGAGCTTGCACATTTTGTTAACACCTTTAGGATTGACAAAAACTTCTGGTTGTATCATATACAATTCTTCTTTAATAAATCCATTAAGGAATGCAGTTTTGATATCCATTTGTCAGATTTCATAAAATGTGGCAATTGCTAACATTATTCGGACAAACTTTAAGCATCGATATGAGTGAGAAAATCTCATCATAGTCAACATCTTGAATTTGCCAAAAACCCTTTTCGACAAGTTGAGCTTTGTAGATAGTAACACTACTATCAGCGTCCATCTTCCTCTTAAAGATCCATTTATTCTGAATAGCTTCCTCATAGTTCATAGGTTCATCATGGTCTAGCAACATGACTTCCAGAACAGGATTACCGTACCACTCTGGTGTGGATCGTACTCTGGTTGACCTACGAGGTTCAGTAGTAACTTGATATAAAGTTTCATGATCATCATCATTAACTTCCTCACTAATTGATGTAGGCATCACTGGAACTGATTTTAGTGATGAGCTACTTTCCAATTCGAGAGAAGGTACAATTACCTCATCAAGTTCTAATTTCCTCCCACTCATTTCTTTCGAGAGGAACTCCTTCTCTAGAAAGGATCCACTCTTAGCAACAAAGATCTTGCCTTCGGATCTGTGATAGAAGGTGTACCCAACAGTTTCTTTTGGGTATCCTATGAAGATGCACTTCTTCGATTTGGGTTTGAGCTTATAAGGTTGAAACTTCTTCACATAAGCATCGCAACCCCAAACTTTAAGAAACGACACCTTAGGTTTCTTGCCAAACCACAGTTCATACGGTGTCATCTCAATGGATTTTTAGACGGTGCCCTATTTAACGTGAATGCAACTGTCTCTAATGCATAAACCCAAAATGATAGCGGTAAATCGATAAGAGACATCATAGATCGCACCATATCTAATAAAGTACGGTTACGATGTTCGGACACACCATTAGGCATGGTGTTCCAGGTGGCGTGAGTTGCGAAACTATTCCACATTATTTCAAATGAAGGCCAAACTCGTAACTCAAATATTCGCCTCCGCGATCAAATCATAGAAACTTTATTTTCTTGTTACGATGATTCTCAACTTCACTCTGAAATTCTTTGAACTTTTCAAATGTTTCAGACTTGTGTTTCATTAAGTATATATACCCATATCTGCTCAAATCATCTGTGAAGGTCGGAAAATAACGATACCCGCAGCGAGTCTCAACACTCATCGGACCGCATACATCGGTATGTATTCTTTCCAATAAGTCAATGGCTCGTTCTATTTTTTCGTAGAACGGAGTCTTAGTCATCTTGCCCATGAGGCATGGTTCGCAAGCATCAAGTGATGCATAATCAGGTGATTCCAAAATCCCTACAGCATGGAGTTTCTTCATGTGCTTTACACCAATATGACCTAAACGGCAGTGCCACAAATAAGTTGCACTATCATTATTAACCTTGCATCTTTTGGCTTCAATATTATGAATATGTGTATCACTACAATCAAGATTCAATAAACCATTCACCTTGGGTGTATGACCATAGAAGGTTTTATTCATGTAAACAGAATAACAATTATTCTTTGACTTAAATGAATAACCGTATTGCAATAAACATGATGCAATCATATTATGCTCAACACAAACACCAAATAACATTTATTTTAGGTTCAACACTAATCCTGAAGGTAAAGGGAGTGTGCGATGGTGATCTTATCAACCTTGGAATCACTTCCAACACACATCGTCACCTTGCCCTCAACTAGTCTCTGTTCATTTTATAACTCCTGTTTCAAGTTACTAATCATAGCAACTAAACCAATATCAAATACCCAGGGGTTACTATGAATACTAGTAAAGTACACATCAATAACATGTATATCATATATACTTTTGTTTACTTTGCCATCCTTCTTATCCGCCAAGTATTTGGGGAAGTTTCGCTTCCAGTGACCATTTCCTTTGCAGTAGAAGCACTCAGTTTCAGGCTTGGGTCTAGCTTTGGGCTTCTTCATGGGAGTGGCAACTTGCTTGTCATTCTTCTTGAAGTTCCCTTTCTTTCTCTTGCCCTTTTACTTGAAACTAGTGGTCTTGTCAACCATCAACACTTGACGCTTTTCTTGATTTCTACCTTCGCTGATTTTAGCATCGCAAAGAGCTTAGGGAATCGTTTTCGTCATCCCTTGCATATTATAGTTCATCACGAAGTTCGAGCAACTTGGTGATGGTGACTAGAGAACTTTGTCAATCACTATCTTATCTAGAAGATTAACTCCCGCTTGATTCAAGCGATTGTAGTACTCAGACATTCTGAGCAGATGCTCACTGGTTGAGCTATTCTCCTCCATATTGTAGGCAAAAAAACTTGTCAGAGGTCTTATACCTCTCGATTCGGGCATGAGTCTAAAATACCAATTTCTACTCTTGGAACATCTCATATGCTCCATGGAGTTGTCAAAACATTTTTCAAGTCCAGGTTCTAAGCCGTAAAGCATGGTGCACTAAACTATCAAGTAGTCATCATACCAAGTTTATCAAACGTTCATAACGTCTGCATTTGCTCCTGCAATAGTTCTGTCACCTAGCGGTGCATCAAGGACATAATTCTTCTGTGTAGCAATGAGAATAATCCTCAGATCACGGACCTAGTCCGCATCATTGCTACTATCACTTTTCAACTTAGTTTTCTCTAGGAACATATCATAAATAAAACGGGGAAGCTATGTGCGAGCAATTGATCTACAACATAGATATGCAAAATACTATCAGGTACTAAGTTCATGATGAATTAAAGTTCAATTTAATCATATTACTTAAGAACTCCCACTTGGATAGACATCTCTCTAGTCATCTAAGTGATCACGTGATCCATATCAACTAAACCATGTTCGGTCATCACGTGAGATGGAGTAGTTTTCAATGGTGAACATCACTATGTTGATCATATCTACTATATGATTCATGCCCGACCTTTCGGTCTCAGTGTTCCGAGGCCATATCTGCATATGCTAGGCTAGTCAAGTTTAACCCGAGTATCCTGTGTGTGCAAAACTGGCTTGTACCCGTTGTATGTGAATGTAGAGCTTATCACACCCGATCATCATGTGGTGTCTCGGCACGACAAACTGTAGCAACGGTGCATACTCAGGGAGAACACTTATACCTTGAAATTTAGTGAGAGATCATCCTATAATGCTACCGCCGTACTAAGAAAAGTAAGATGCATAAAAGATAAATATCACATGCAATCAAAATAAGTGATATGATATGGCCATCATCATCTTGTGCCTTTGATCTCCGTCTCCAAAGCACCGTCATGATCACCATCATCACTGGCTTGACACCTTGATCTCCATCGTAGCATCATTTTCGTCTCGTGAACGATTGCTTCTACGACTATCGCTACCGCTTAGTGATAAATTAAAGAAATTACATGATGATTGCATTTCATACAATAAAGCGGCAACCATATGGCTCTTGCCAATTGCCGATAACTTTTACAAAACATGATCATCTCATACAACAATTTATATATCATCACATCTTGACCATATCACATCACAACAAGCCCTGCAAAAACAAGTTAGACGTCCTCTACTTTGTTGTTGCAAGTTTTATGTGGCTGCTACGGGCTTCTAGCAATAACCATTCTTACCTACGCATCAAAACCACATCGATTTTTCGTCAAGTGTGATGTTTTAACCTTCAACAAGGACCGAGCGTAGTCAAACTCGATTCAACTAAAGCTGGAGAAACAGACACCCGCTAGCCACCTGTGTGTGAAGCACGTCGGTAGAACCAGTCTCATGAATGTGGTCATGTAATGTCGGTCCGGGCCGATTTATCCAACAATATCGTTGAATCAAAGTAAGATGATGCTATTAAGTAGTATGACTATTATCACCCACAACTCTTTGTCTTCTACTCGTGCATACAACATCTACGCGTAGACCTGGCTCAGATGCCACTGTTGGGGAACGTAGTATTTCAAAAAAAATTCCTACGATCACGCAAGATCTATCTAGGAGAAGCATAGCAACAAGCGGGGAGAGTGTGTCCATGTAGCCTCGTAGACTGAATGCGGAAGCGTTTAGTAATGCGGTTGATGAAGTCGAACGTCTTAACGATCCAACCGATTCAAGTACCGAACATACGGCACCTCCGTTTTCAGCACACGTTCAACAGGATGACGTCCCTCGAGCTCTTGATCCAGTTGAGGGCGAGGGAGAGTTCCGTCAGCACGACGGCATGGCAACGGTGATGATGAAGTTATAAGCGCAGGGCTTCGCCTAAGCACTACAACGATATGACCAAGGTGTTAACTGTGGAGGGGGGCGCCGCACACGGCTATGAACAATTGATGTGTGTTCTAGGGGTGCCCTCCCCACATATATAAAGGAGGGAGAGGGAGGGAGGCAGCCTAGGGCGCCCCCAAGTAGGAGAAATCCTACTTGGGCCCCTAGTCGAATTTGCCCCCCTACCATATTTGGACAATGGGGAAAGGAAGGAGGGGGGAGGGGAAGGAAGTAGGAGTCCTACTTCATACTTTCCTTTTCCTCCTCTCCTTTCCCTTTATCCCCACATGGCTGGCCCTATAGGGGGCACACCGGCCCCTTGTGGGCTGGTGTGTTCCCCTACTTGGCCCATTAAGCCGATATCTTTGCCGGGGGTTGCCCGGAACCCCTTCCGGTGACCTGGTATCACCCGGAACACTTCCGGTGTCCAAATACCATCGTCCTATATATGAATCTTTACCTCTCGACCATTTCGAGACTCCTCGTCATGTACGTGATCTCATCTGGGACTACGAACAAACTTCGGTCATTAAATCACATAACTCACAATACAAATCATCATCGAACGTTAAGCGTGTGGACCCTACGGGTTCGAGAACTATGTAGACATGACCGAGACACATCTCCGGTCAATAACCAATAGCGGAACCTGGATGCTCACATTGTCTCCTACATATTCTATGAAGATCTTTATCGGTCAAACCGCATAACAACATAGGTTGTTCCCTTTGTCATCGGTATGTTACTTGCCCGAGATTCGATCCTCGGTATCATCATACCTAGTTCAATCTCGTTACCAGCAAATATCTTTACTCGTTCCGTGATGCATCATCACATTACTAACTCATTAGTCACATTGATTGCAAGGCTTATAGCTAGTGGTGTGTATTACCGAGAGGGCCCAGAGATACCTCTCCGATACACGAAGTGACAAATCCTAATCTCGGTCTATGCCAACCCAACAGACACCTTCGGAGACATCTGTAGAGCATCTTTATAATCACCCAGTTATGTTGTGACATTTGATAGCAGACAAGCTGTTCCTCCGGTATTCGGGAGTTGCATAATCTCATAGTCAGAGGAACATATATAAGTCATGATGAAAGCACTAGCAATAAAACTAAACAATCATTATGCTGAGCTAACGGATGGGTCTTGTCCATCACATCATTCTCTAATGATGTGATCCCGTTCATCAAATGACAACACATGTCTATGGTCAGGGAAAATAACCATCTTTGATTAACGAGCTAGTCTAGTAGAGGCATACTAGGGACACTTTGTTTTGTCTATGTATTCACACATGTACTAAGTTTCCGGTTAATACAATTCTTGCATGAATAATAAACATTTATCATGATATAAGGAAATATAAATAACAACTTTATTATTGCCTCTAGGGCATATTTCCTTCATGCGGGCTATCTGAGCCACCTTAACACAATCCGGGATATGGAAGCTGGGTTGGTCCAGTTGATGAAGCAGAAATACGAGGTATGAAAATATCCAACCCCTCTTTGACCTTGTGCGTAAACATATGTCCATACTAGCCCCAAGTCTGAAGTGTAGGAAAAATATTGACTATGCTTTAGACTTGTGAAATTTCCAAAGCGTAGCCCCCAAGGGCCGACTTAAACTGATATTTTGAGCCGGGTCTTAATGACGTTAATAGAGTCAAATATGTAGCCCCCAAGGGCCGGCTTAACTTTGGACAAGATGAGCCGGGTCTTAATAGAAATTAAAATGACCTATTAGCCCCCAAGTGCCAAGTACATTGCTTAGGACTTAATTTAACTGCATCATAGAAACTTGCTCCTTGTGTGGTAACCATTGCTTCAATATTGTAATTCAGGAGGAATTGAACATGAAAGAGTCGCAGCTTAGCGATTTAAAGAAGAATATAGAACTTCAACAAGCTGAAACTTACAATGCCAATTCAAAGATGAAAACTTCATTGGAAGAGCTTGAGAAGATCAAGGCAGGTTTTGATGCTGAAAGAAACACTTGGCAGTCTGGCAGGTCCGCGTTGCTGAAAAGAGCCGAAGAGGACGAAAAGCAACTTAAGCCGGTGACTGATAATCTTGCTGGCTTAAAACAACATATAACCCACATGACAGCCACCATCTTTGGTAAGTAGAAAACTTGCACATCATTATATGCTTGTAAAGTTCTATAACTGTCCCAGCGAGTCATTATATATGATCTCTAACCCGCGTGGCGAGTCTTGTGCAAAAAATTGAAGAGGCCCCAAAAGCGCCAGTCTTGGCCAGAACATGGTGTTGAAATTAAAGGCAGTTTATTCATTGACCGAGTAGGCGTATGCTGGAACACTACGCAGCCTTGTCTCTTTGGCAGGTGGCAAAAAACCTGCAACGCATATCAAGACTATGTTGGACCATCTCTCAACAGTGCCGACTCAAATTGAGGGGTTTAAATTATCATCCACCCGCGTAGGGGCCATTGTTGCTCTCGGCCGGGCCAAAGCGTGGTAATCACAACTTGACCCGGAAGAAATAGCAACCGGCTGCCCAAAGTTCAAAGATGATGGATCGATCTTTGAAGAGAGAGACTTCAACAACTGTGTCAGATTTGAATAAGTACACGCCGGCTTATGATGACAACAACAACAAAATTAAGCCGACATCCCATAATGTTGTAGATCTTGTTCCTCCAAGGCGTAAGCATATTTTTGCTCCTAATCTTGATTGTTCTGTCATTATTAACGATGAAGCTATCTTAGAGGCCTTAAACGGCATCGACTAGACATCGGCTGACCTCCAGATGGTCGACGAGGAAGAGCTGGCGTGGGATGACCCGGAATCTTCAAGGCGTCAAGAAGAGAACTGAGCATGGTGTTTATAAGCCGAACAACTCTAATGCCGGGTTAAAGGAGTGAAGCTCAAAAAACACTTGACTCAAAATCTTTTGGGCTTAACTATAAATCTTGTAATAGGGTAGCTTAAAACAATGATTCACCTTGTCATGCCTTCGTGCATGTTTATCTTAACTTTTGATTTAGCAAAAGGACTTTGTTGCCTGCTTGGTTGAATCAGACATATGAGTCGTGCCACAACTCTTGTTTCACCGAGGTCTTGTATATTGTGCAGAAGTCAATCAACATATATGCTGGTGATTTAAAGTCAAAAGCCAGGGCAGGTGACAACCCAAAGGCTTGTAGCCTTATATGACTACTGAAAAAAGTCACAACCATGGCTGTTCAAGCCATAACATACTAGTGATTTAAAGTCATAGGGCCAGGGCGGGTGACAACCCGAAATACTCAATCATGAGCAACATAATCCGGAGCCTCACGACCCGGCTAGTCAAAATTTGCACAAAAGAAAAAACCCTGAGAGAATAAAAACATCAGAAGAAACCAGAACAGAAAAATCTCAATCTCAAGTATTTGTTAAGCTGACTTTTAAAACATATTTGGAAAAGTTGGCTCACATGCCTCATATTTGCTTTCAAGGCCGCATAGCCGTTGAGTTTATCCTAGCTCACTATAAGCCGGATATCACATGACACGAGCCTCCGTTTTAACCTTAACAAGTTCAGGGTCTTAAAAAAGATTGACTATTAAGAGTTCGGCTGGTCAGCTGGCAGAGTAGCAAGTTGCAAATAGGTAGGTGTAAGTCATAATGTGGCAACTCAGCCTCGTCAAGAGGGTATGAAAGCTAAACCTGATGGGTTGGAAGCCCCCAAGTGACCTTATGATCAACTAATAAAGACTCATATACACATAAATGAAATGGCAGAGGCCTTAAATTTTTCAGGGATGCCGACTTTATTATATTGATCATAAAGAGATATATACATCGACAGAAGTATATACAATGATAAGAACCAGTGGCTCAGTTGTAATAAGGCCGAAGATGAGCAATGTTCCATGGCCGATTAGTCTCCTGCTCAGACATGCGGGATTCTTTATTCTCTCATATGACAATGAGGTAGTAAGACCCGTTATTGAGATTTTTGCCGATCACAAAGGGTCCTTCCCAAGGAGGCAAAAGCTTATGCATCCTTGTCTAATCTTGAATCAAACGGAGCACTAAGTCACCCTCTTGAAAGGTCCGGCTTCAAACTCTACGGCTATGATAGCGATGTAGGTCTTGCTGATATATTGCCGAATGAGCCGCCACAGGGTCACACTCTTCATCCAAAGCATCAAGTGCATTCTGACGTGCCATCTCATTATCAGCTTCAACATAAGCCGCCTCTCTAGGCGAGTCATGGCGTATATCACTTGGTACAATTGCCTCGGCCCCATAAACCATGAAGAAAGGCATATAGCCTGTTGACCTGTTAGGGGTGGTATTGTCACATCCCTAGCTTCTGGTACTGCCTAGTGTTGCACCTTGTTTGCATCATGTTTAAATTCCAAAGAAACCTGAAATGGGGGTGATCAAACCCTAGCACTTTGAAATCAAATAGGTCTAGCTCAAAAAAATTGCATTCAATGAACCCAAAATGCTCTTCAATGACGTTTGATTTTTTTGGCAATGGTCTTGATCCAAACCAAAAATAATGAACATTTTTGAAGAATAATTTTGGGCACTGAATTTAAATCATTATTGTATTTGAATTTGTAATTATATTCATAATATATATAGAATATATTGCAAATAACTTTGAAATGTTTTATGTGCTTTTGGAAAAGTCCATCTAGCAACATAAAATTGATCAGAGGATTTTTGGCACTGGTTTGAAACTGTTGGAATTTCAAACAGTGGCAAGATTCAAATCAAAACAGAGAAACAAAATAGAAAAACAGAAAAGGAGAAAGGAACCTACCTGACCCACTTACCTGTAGCCGGCCCAGCTTGACCAGCCCAGCCCACCTACCTCGTCGCTCGTCGTCTTCCTCTACCAGTAGGCAGAGGCGAAGACACATGCGTGCGTTGGGAGGCCTCTCCTCCTGCTTCACGCTGGCAGCGTCCCCGCAAGTCCAGCTACTTGCCTGGAGATGCCCAACACCCCCCTGCACTCTTCCCTCTCCCCTTGGACCTCTTCCCTGAGGCCCTCTTGCCCTCTGCTTCCTCTCTCTCGCCCGAACCCGAGCGCCACCGTTGCCGCCGCTTGTTGCTGCCGCACCCACCGCCGAGGCCTTGCCTCCCCGATCAGTCCAGAACCTCCACCACCTCACACCATGCCTCTCCATCAAAGAAAGCTAACGCGGAGGCCCTATGGAGCCGCCATCATCGCCATCGTCCGCATCTCCGTCCAGTGATCGCCGTCGTTGATTCGCCGCACGCAGGACGTCCCTGAGCCCCCTGTGAGCTCGCCATCTTTCCCCCCTCGTTCTCATCGTTGTTTGCAACCTCCAGTGTCTGTAACCGCCGTGGCCGAGCTTCCCCTACCGCCGGCCATGTCGTCGTCATCGTTGTAGCCACTATAGCTCGAGCCTGAGTGCGTCATCGTGCTCAGCATGTCTGCAGGAGCACGAAGCACCCCACCGCTAGACCCGCTGTGCACCAAAACACCGATTCCAAGCTTGACCGAACCACGGCCGCCGCAAACCTCGTCGTCGGCGTTCATTCCGGCGACCCCCGCGCCCAAGTCCGCCTCCTCTTGATGCGGGCGAGCAAGGGCTATGCCCTGGTGCCCTCAGTGCGCTAACCCGATGCCTCTAGCGCAAATCCGGCGCGCCCCGCCGTGTTCTGTGGTCACCGCCGGCTGAACTCCGGCGAGGTCGGCGTGGTCCCATCATTAGCAGCTAATGACATCGCTAATTAACCCTAGAGCCACTTACAGATAGGCCCCACTTCCTAATTAACCACGGTTTAGTTTTGCTTAGACTAAACTAACCCCGCAGGGCCCACAGGTCAGTTTGACCTGGCCACGTCATGCGTTGACCGACCCCACACGTCAGCGTTGACTTGCTGACGTGGCTGTTGACCTGACCCCACCTGTCGGTGACCCAGACAGCATTGTGTGACTGACCAGTGGACCCCACTGGCCGGGTTTGACCTGGTCAGCTGCAGTTGACTTGCTGACATCACAGTGATGCAATGCTGACGCGGTTAATAATTTTCTGGATTTAAAATAATTAGAAAATTCCAAAAAATGCCTAAAACTTTTAAAAATCATAGAAATTAATGCATAACTTAGAATGAAATAATTTATATATGAAAAATTATCAGAAAAATTAAATCTATCCATCTGTACTAGTTTCATGCATGCAAACCAATCTAAACCTTCTGTATGGATGAAAACACATAAAGGGCATTTAAAATGCTTAAGTTTGGAGTTGCATTTGAATCCTTGATTCAAATGAGCTCCATTGAACTTGTTGTTGTTTGCATTAGCTCAAAGAACATCACATATACATGCCATTATCATGCATCATATTGTCGCATTTGCATTGATTGTGTTCTTCTCTTACCGGTGCTTGCCCCCTCTCGGTAGGCGTATCCCGACGATGAATTCGATGACACCGATGAAGAGCTATAATATCTTCAGAAGTGCCAGGCAAGCAAAACCCCCTTGTTCATTCCGATACAGCCCCTCTCTCTTGCTCCTGATCTCTTTTACAACATTAGGACAACAGCGATTCAACTGTTACATGCTGCGGTAGTTGAACCCCTTTCCTCTACATTACCTGTCATTGCCATAGTAAATAGATGAAACCCACTAGCATGAGTAGGAATTGTTTGAGCCCTGATGTGCCTACACATTCATGCTTGTTGTCATGCCTGCTACTGCTTAGAGTTGAGTCAGGTCTAATTCATCAGGAATGAATTGGAACATGGTGAACATGTCCTACCGTTGAGAGCTAAGTGTGTGAACACGATTTGGTAAAGGTAGCGGTGAGAGGCCATGTAGGAGTACATGGTGGGTTGTCTCATTGCAGCCGTCCTTAGGAACCGAGTTCTATGTTTGTGATCCACGAGCAGCTACTACCACGCATTGGAATGCTTAAGTGCCCCTCTCGACTTATTAATCAACCTGATCTCTGTCCAGGAGTTGCAACTAGTTTCTGGTGTTTGTAGGTTGTGTTAGTAGTCTACCAAGTGGCACTCGGTATAGGTGGGCTTGGGACAGACTAGGCACAGTGGCACGGTGTACCAAGTGGCACCCGGATGGTGGGCTTGGGAACCCTGCTCACATCGTTTGGGGCCGTGAGCGACACCTCAGTCGGATCTCCTTGCGGATGGAATCGGAATAGGCGATAAACCTGGACTAGAGCCTTGTGTGGTTAGTCAGGTCATGGCCGACTCCCTCACCAGGCTTCCGCTTGATGGTTGCCGAGATACATGACGTGTACATGGTGGTAAGTGGCGAGAGCGTGTGTGAAGAAGTACACCCCTACAGGCTTATCATTATCCATTCGAATAGCCGGATTCCTCGGATATGGAAACTTGGACCCCTTGCATAGTTCATAGACAAGTGAAAGTAGATACTCTAAAATGCGCACTATAAGCGTGAGTGTTATGGATGGCGTTCTCGTAGGGAGACGGGAGAGGATCCATAGTGGTGTATTGGTATTGTGAATATGTGGACTCGTGTGCGCCACCTCAAAAGAGTTACTTGCAGTCATAGTTTAGGATAGCCACTGAGTCAAAGCTCGCTTGCTGCAGTCAAACTCCACCACCCCCCTTTGTTGATACCGATGCATATGTAGTTAGTTCTGATGTAAGTCTTGCTGGGTACATTTGTACTCACGTTTGCCTATTTTATGTTTTTGCAGAGAGACGTCAGTCTCACTAGCAGTTCCGCATGGACTTCGATGTTTAGCTTGTTACCTCAGCTACGATCTTGTACCCTTGGGAGGGTCTTGTAGATAGTCAGGCTTCTCAGCCTTCTTCATTTGTAGTTGTCTGTACTCAGACAAGTTAAGCTTCTGCATGTGCTTGATTCTTGTATGCTCTGTATGTTGGGTCATGAGACCCATGTTTGTATTATATCGCTCCTCAGAGCCTAATGAATAAATACTTGAGTCGTAGGGTTATGTTGTGATGCCATGTTGTATTTACACATATCGAGCATATTTTGTGTATGATTGAAATGCTTGGTATGTGTGGGATCCGACAACCTAGTTGTTCATCCTTGGTAGCCTATCTTATGGGGAAATGTAGTCTTGTGCTTCCATGAGCCATAGTAGTCCATTATAGCCCGGTTCACCGGAGTCCTGCTAGCCCAGAACCACTGCTCCGGAACACTTAGACTGGCCGGCATGTGATTCACTTCGTTCCTGTGTCTGTCCCTTCGGGGAAATGTCACGGGTGACATCCGGACTCCTGCTAGCCTGCTACAGCCCGGGTTCCCGGAGTCCTGTTAGCCCAATTGCTATAGCCTGGATTCACACGCTGCTGACCGACATGCTCAATGTTGATTCATGTATGCCTGTCCCCGTAAGTTAGTGCCACTTTTGGTTCACGACTAGTCATGTCGGCCCGGGTTCTCTCTCATATGGATGCTAGCGACACTATCATATACATGAGCTGAAAGGCGCAAACGGTCCCGGGCCATGGTAAGGCGACACCCGTGGGAATACCATGCATGAGGCCGGAAAGTGATATGAGGTGTTATCGGCTAGATCGATGTGACTTGGAATCGGGGTCCTGACAGCTTTGGTATCAGAGCCTGACTGCTTATAGGATTACCAAGCCAAGCTGGTCGAAGTTGAGTCTAGAAATGCTTTAGTTATATAAGGGAATTGATTGTGGATAGGAACGTAATGCTCTTTTTACTACTTTACCTTATGCCCTTCTGCTCTGAGTCAACCTCTTCTTTTCTACGGGGGTTAAGAACTAGGCTTCTCTTCTATCTCTCAGGATGACGTGTTACTAAACTGTAGTTTCCTAGGATTGTTGAGTTCAAGCCTCAGTTCAGTTCCTACTACTTCCATATGTTCATAGCTGGCCTCAGAACCTTGATATTGTGATGTTGAGTGGTTATGCCACCATTTTTGCAGGATGTCTCAAATCATTTTGAGAATTTACAGTCGTTATGCTGCCCAAGTCATCCCAGGTTTCTAAATAGTCTGATGCACTTGCAAATCTTTCCTCCATGTTCCATTGTATTTTTAGGCCAGATTAAGCACACTAATCGATGTGTTGAGGTATTCCGTTGCCTTGACGTGTATGTTGGAGTTAGTATTATGACCCTAGGTGTCCTCGAGAATTTAGCAATGCTTTCGTATCCCAAGTGTGATGATTCTGGCCATCATTCTTGAAAGCATCACATGATGCCATTTAGTAGTAGGTATTCTACTCCTGTGTTCTTGACCCAAGAATCACTCCGTTCACTTCATGTTGATATTTTTGCTAGTTCCTTTAGGATATTAGTAACCTTTGCTATAGTCCTCGAGGTCCGTGGTATTTCCTTCTTCCAAATACCATGAACCATTAAGGCAGAAGTTCTTTGAAACAAAAGATCACCATTAGAGTACTCCCAAGGAGTTCTACATTCATAATTGTGATTCTGCCAGTTCTACCTTTCTGCATGGGTTATCCGGAAGAAATATGTTGAACTCGTTCGACATACTAATCTATGCATCCACAACTCAGAAAGTTATATGTTCCTTTGAGTTGTCCCCCTTTGGTTATATTCCGACCTTCATCTATCAATTGATAGTCAAGAGTATGTGAGCATTCGTTCATCAGTGCCTATTATTCTTGTGGTCCGTCGAGACGTTCTATTTCAGAATGACTAGGAGAAACAAACTCCAGTACCTCATCCATATCTAGGATTGGGTCAACGCAGTTGTATTCCGCAGATCAAAATGCTAATCCAGCTTTTGATTCGGTTCTACCCTGAAGTATTGCTCTCTTTATGTCAGGAATATCATAGGAATTGCACAACCTCCTATGAACTCTTGATACAGTGATACTTCTCGCCATCATCGTTCATTCCTCGGTCTCCGTGTTATTGTAACCGGAATACCGACAAGTGAACCTTGATGTGTGAAATCAATACTCCTAGCAACCATGTTGCTTGGTAGTTAATGGACATTAATATCATTCTTAGTGTGTTGGTTATCGAATCACTATTCTAGGATTGATCATGCTATCTTGTCCTTATTTCTGGTGCACTCTTCGATCTTTGAGTTAGAATTGAATCCCTTACTCTTCTGATCATGTTGTCTTTCCTTGAAAAGAAAGAATGTTCTCGAGCTTAGAGACATATGAGTGGTTCGTGATTTTCCAGATATCTTCACGGGAGTATCACCAGGTCGTCCCCTGACTGATATGTTGAGTTCGTGATCAAGTTGGTTTTCCAATAAACCAGTCTTCCTCCAAGAATCTGTGTTGGATACCTTGAGCTAGTTGGTTAAGCTAAACAACAACTTGGAGAGTTGGAAGATGGAAGCTTGTCCGACTTAGTTCATCATCAAGGGATATATTTGTGTGTGTGTGTGTGTGTGTGTGTTAAAGAAATATGATATCTTCATCGATTGACCCTCGTGATCAGTTGTTGGATCTATTATTTTACCAATCTTTGATTTGAGTATGTGCCATCGTCAAATCAAATCAGAACCAATGATTTTCGTAATGTTGTCTTACTCGCGGTTGTCCCTCGAGCATACACCATTATATCTTTTGGTTCTGACCAATACTATCGCCTTGTTCACCTAATTATGGAACTCCATCTATAGGGAAATCTTGGTGACTTGTTGTTGAGCCCATCAGCAACATTTTATCTCGTCCATGATTCATGTTGAACATTAAATAGTGTTGGAAACTTTTAAAGCATTGCCTTCGTGTTCCATTCAGGAAGCATATGCTCGGGTGAAAGAAGTGACTTCCTCTAACACATGTGCATTGATGCAAGTTGCCACCGTGAATTCGAGAAAGTCAATGTTGTTTCCTCTGGAATCATCCCAAGTCAGCCATGCACATGCAAAGTATTCTGTGGTATGTTAGACTGATCATCTTCATTCCATATGAATTCCTAGCACACAAGCCACTGAGTGATTTGTGCAAGGTAAAGAAGTCTAATTTAAGTGCACAAGACTTTGATATCCTCGATGATGGTTTCCCACCTGAACCCGGTATGATTTTTATTATAATACTATTATGTGGTCATGCTTGTCTGGGACAACGTGTTCACATGTTGTAGCAAAACCGCTCATGTTTTGGAGCTTGCTATCGTAGTTCATTTCCTGAGAATCTTGCAACGTCATCTCGTCGATTTGTGTTGCAATCCTTCCTTTCAGACATGATGAGTCTGGAATATCCTGACACCAACCAGGTCTGAATCTCAGGCAGACATGATGGTTGGAGCATTTCCCAAGAACTATAATATTGGTCTCTCTATAACCCGGTAAAGTGGATGTCGTGGCCGACACACCCAGCCGGAAGATCTATCATTGTAGTATCTTGATTGAGCAAGTTGGCCACCTCCCCATAAGGATTTCATTAGATTTACTCCAGTTGTTGTTCCTTATGGATTCTGGTGCTCCCGAAGTTCGACCTTTTACTTGATGTTCTAGTTACCAAACCATATCTATAAATGGGATACGCTGGAACATCAAGGAGAACATTAGAAGTGGAGTGCTAAATGTCTCTGTCGATCATTTAGATTTCGTTCCTTTGGCCTCGCTAAGGTGAAATCTGAGAAAGTGTTGTCTTCCTTTGCATCTGCATTATCCATCATTATTCATCATGGTAGTAAGATGTGTTGCCAAGATCCCTGGCACAGATGTTGGTAAGACCTTGATGAGTATGGAGATGCTCAAGTTCTTGAGAGCACACTTAGTCACTAGGTTATATCCTCGGTATCAATTGGGATGTGCCTCCCATTTGCCCAGTTGTTCTATAACCATAGTTTCCTTTCCAACCTGAGTATGCCATTTCTTCGAACTCCTTCAAACGATCGCTTGTGAATTGCCTTAGGATGGTATAGAGAGTTTCAATGATCGATGTATCAAAAGTAATTCTTTTTGCCACTTAAGGGGATAATTCTACCAATCATCTTCCCAAAGGTGCCCTGTTTGTTCCGAAGGGCAACCAACTCCTTACACCCGTTCACCACCCTCCTAAGTGTGGAAATTCTTCTACTTAATTACACCTTGTCATATGGTCATTTCCATCATTCTTAATGTGTGTATCGTGTCTCAGCTCAAGAGATGTTATGTCTCATTTCATGAGCTGATCGTCAGTTGCTCGATCTTTGAGGAGATCGGTTCCGTAGAATTTCTTTCTGTCATCGTCGTGTTGGATGAAGTTCTCAGAGCATGATGTCGAGACAAAGATCGTGATCGAATAAACATTCTTATGAAGTGCTACCCGGATCGTGAAGATTGTGTTAGTTCGCGTTTCTCCCTTCATCTTACCTCACGTCTTGAATCTCGAGACGAGATTCTTGTTTACTACGGATCGGGCGAGTACATGGTGCTACCCGGATCGGGCGAGTTGTCACATCCCTAGCTTCTGGTACTGCCTAGTGTTGCACCTTGTTTGCATCATGTTTAAATTCCAAAGAAACTTGAAATGGGGGTGATCAAACCCTAGCACATTGAAATCAAATAGGTCCAGCTCAAAAAAATTGCATTCAATGAACCCAAAATGCTCTTCAATGATGTTTGATATTTTTGGCAATGGTCTTGATCCAAACCAAAAATAATGAACATTTCTGAAGAATAATTTTGGGCACTGAATTTAAATCATTATTGTATTTGAATTTTGAATTATATTCATAATATATATAGAATATATTGCTAATAACTTTGAAATGTTTTATGTGCTTTTGGAAAAGTCCATCTGGCAACATAAAATTGTTTAGAGGATTTTTGGCAATGGTTTGAAACTGTTGGAATTTCAAACAGTGGCAAGCAAATCAAAACAGAGAAACAAAATAGAAAATCAGAAAAGGAGAAAGGAACCTACCTGGCCCACTTACCTGTAGCTGGCCCAGCTTGACCAGCCCAGCCCACCTACCTCGTCGCTCGTCGTCTTCATCTGCTAGTAGGCAGAGGCGAAGACACACGCGCGCGTTGGGAGGCCTCCACCTCCTGCTTCGCGCTGGCGGCGTCCCTGCGAGTCCAGCTGCTTGCCTGGAGACGCCCAGCACCCCCCTGCACTCTTCCCTCTCCCCTAGACCTCTTCCCCGAGGCCCTCTTGCCCTCTGCTTCCTCTCTCTCGCCCGAACCCGAGCGCCACCGTCGCCGCCGCTTGTTGCTCCGCGCCCACCGCCGATGCCTTGCCTCCCCGATCAGTCCAGCACCTCCGCCACCTCGTACCATGCCTCTCCATCAAAGAAAGCTAACACGGAGGCCCTATGGAGCCGCCATCGTCACCATCTTCCTCGTCTCTGTCCGGTGATCGCCGTCGTCAATTCGCCGCACGCAGGACGTCCCCGAGCCTGCTGAGCTTGTCTATGTGGCCGTTGTGAGCTCACCGTATTATCCCTCTTGTTATCTTCATCTTTTGCAACCTCCATCATTCGTAACCACCGTGGCCGAGCTTCCCCTACCGTCGGCCATGTCGCCGTCGTCGTTGCAGCCACTACAACTCGAGCCTGAGTGCGTCACCGTGCTCAGCATGTCTGCAGGAGCACGAAGCACCCCACCGCTTGACCGAACCACGGCCGCCACAAACCTCGTCGTCGGCGTTGATTCCGGCGACCCCCGCGCCCAACTCCGCCTCCTCTTGATGTGGGCGAGCAAGGGCTATGCCCTGGTGCCCTCAGCGCGCTAACCCGACACTTCTAGCGCAAATCCGGCGTGCCCTGCCGTGTTCTGTCGTCGCCGCCGGCTGAACTCCGGCGACGTCGACGTGGTCCCATCATTAGCAGCTAATGACATCGCTAATTAACCCTAGAGCCACTTACAAACGGGCCCCACTTCCTAATTAACCACGGTTTAGTTTTGTTTAGACTAAACTAGCCCCGCAGGGCCCACATGTCAGTTTGACCTGGCCACGTCACGTGTTGACCGACCCCACACGTCAGCGTTGACTTGCTGACGTGGCTGTTGACCTGACCCCACCTGTCGGTGACCCAGACAACATTGTGTGACTGACTAGTGGACCCTACTGGTCGGGTTTGACCTGGTCAGCTGCAGTTGACTTGCTGACGTCACAGTGATGCAATGCTGACGCGGTTAATAATATTCTGGATTTAAAATAATTAGAAAATTCCAAAAAATGCCTAAAACTTCTAAAAATCATAGAAATTAATCTATGACTCAGAATGAAATAATTTATATATGAAAAATTATCAGAAAAATTCAATCTATCCATCTGTACTAGTTTCATGCATGATAAACCAACCTAAACCTGCTGTATAGATGAAAATACATAAAGGGCATTTAAAATGCTTAAGTTTGGAGTTGCATTTGAATCCTTGATTCAAATGAGCTCCATTGAACTTGTTGCTGTTTGCATTAGCTCAAACAACATCACATATACATGCCATGATCATGCATCATATTGTCGCATTTGCATTGATTGTGTTCTTCTCTTGCCGGTGCTTGCCCCCTCTCGGTAGGCGTATCCCGACGATGAATTCGATGACACCGATGAAGAGCTATAATATCTTCAGAAGTGCCAGGCAAGCAAAACCTCCTTGTTCATTCCGATACAATCCCACGCTCTCGCTCCTGCTCTCTTTTACTGCATTAGGACAACAACGATTCAACTATTACATGCTGCGGTAGTTGAACCCCTTTCCTCTGCATGACCTGTCATTGCCATAGTAAATAGATGAATCCCACTAGCATGAGTAGGAATTGTTTGAGCCCTGATGTGCCTACTCATTCATGCTTGTTGTCATGCCTGCTACTGCTTAGAGTTGAGTCAGGTCTGATTCATCGGGAATGAATTGGAATGTGGTGAACATGTCCTACCGTTGAGAGCTAAGTGTGTGAACACGATTTGGTAAAGGTAGCGGTGAGAGGCCATGTAGCAGTAGATGGTGGGTTGTCTCATTGCAGCCGTCCTTAGGAACTGAGTTCTGTGTTTGTGATCCATGAACAACTACTACCACGCATTGGAATGCTTAAGTGCCCCTGTCGACTTATTAATCAACCTGATCTCTGTCTAAGAGTGGCAACTAGTTTCTGGGTTTTGTAGGTTGTGTGAGTAGTCTACCAAGTGGCACCCGGTACAGGTGGGCTTGGGACAGACTAGGCACAGTGGCACGGTGTACCAAGTGGAACCCGGATGGTGGGCTTGGGAACCCAGCTCACATCGTTTGAGGCCGTGAACGACACCCCGGCCGGATCTCCTTGCGGATGGGGCCCGAATACATTACAGGAATCAGATATTTTGCCGTCTGCCACGGCGGACGGCAAAGGCATGAACGGCGGACGGCAAAGGCCTTTGCCGTCAGCCGCGGATGGCAAAAGGCTCTGGCAAAGTAGGCTACGGTAGACAGCTACTTTGCTGTCTGCTTCCTGGCGGCTGACGGCAAAGGCCCTTTGCCGTCTGGGGCGGATGGCAAAGAGAGCGGACGACAATAATTGCGCTGTCAGTCCGTTAAGTGGCTAACGACAGGCCTTTGCCGTCCGCCGCTGACGGCAAAATTTCAAGTGTCTTTGCCGTTCACCGTATGATGTCATCTACACGTCACTACATGGCAGGTTCTTTGCCGTCTGCCACTAATGGCAAAGTCTTTGCCGTCTGCCACTGTAGGCAAACTGGCCAAATGGGTCAGCTCCCAGGAAGCACAGCTGGATGCCACGTGTCTTCTTTGCCGTCCGCGGCAGACGGCAAAGAGCCCGTTGCCGTCGGTGGCAGACGGCAAAGAGCCTGCATATTGGCTCTTTTATCTGTTTTTTATTAAATCCAACAATTTTCATCACAAATATATATGACATATATAGATATATTTCAAAAGGCCATTACATAGCAAACATATAAGATATCCAACACATAACTTCATCATCCAACCATATATATTACATGCATAGTTCCATCATACATAACAAGTTCAACATAGAGGCATCCAACCATATATATTACAATAGTTTCATCCAACGATACATGCATAGTTCAACGATACAAAAGAAACAGAGAAAGGGATAAGGAGCACTCCATCTATGCAAGCTTTCATCAAGTGAATGAAATCTGCAAAATGAAAAATAAGAAAGTTAGAACAAGAAGAGTAGAACAAGAAGAAGAGTAGAACAAGAAGAAGACTAGAACAAGAAGACTAGAACAAGAAGAAGACTAGAACAAGAAGAGTATGTCATTTATGAGCTAACTTACATGAAATGGATCATATATGAGCTAACTAAGTTGAAATGGGTCGTTTATGAGCTAGCTAAGGTGAAATGGATCATTTATGAGCTAACTTAGTTGAAATGGGTCGTTTATGAGCTAACTAAGGTCAAATGGATCGTTTTTGAGGTAACTAAGGTGAAATGGATCCTTTTTATCTAACTTAGGTGAAATGGATCATTTATGAGCTAACTTAGTTGAAATGGATCGTTTTTGAGCTAACTTAGGTGAAATGGATCATTTATGAGCTAATTTAGTTGAAATGGATCTTTTTGAGCTAACTTAGGTGAAATGGATCATTTAAGAGCTAATTTAGGTGAAATGGATCGTTTTTAGCTAACTTGGTGAAATGGATCATTTATGAGCTAAATTAGTTGAAATGGATCGTTTATGAGATAACCTAGGTAAGATGGGTCATTTTGGAGTTAACCTAGGTGAAATGGGTCATTTTAAAGCTAACGTAGGTAAAATGGATCATTTAGGAGCTAATCTAGGTAAAATGGGTCATTTTTGAGCTAACTTGGATGAACTGGATCATTTATAAGCTAACCTAGGTAAAATGGGTCATTTTAGAGCTAACTTAGGTAAAATGAATCGTCTATGAGCTAACTAAGCTAATTATGCAATTTTTGACATAAGTAAGCTAAGTACAGATCGTTTTAGAGCTAACTTAGGTAAAATGGATGGTTTTGGAGGTCAGTAAGCTTATTAAGTCATTTTGGAGGAGAAGAAGCTAAGTCTAGGTCATTATGGTAAGCATTGGAGGAAATAAAGCTAAGTCTAGGTCTTTATGCATGTGTTAAGCAAAACACTAGATAAACTTACCAAGATCCAGGAGGTGTAGGAGCGGGGTGGCTCGTGTCGGTAGCTGGAGAAGGATCGTGCGATGCTTGTCTGGAGTTACGCTGCACCAAAGATCATTTCCAATGTCTTGTTAGCATGATGACACTCAAATGTTAAGACTAGCAAGTAATGTCCATTCAAATAAAACTCACCGTGGTCCCAGGAGCAATCACTAGCATCGGCGGAGCGGTCTGACCTGTCTTCTCGCACACAGACTGCACATTTGGTTTTGACGACTCAGTCATACTAGTTAGTAATGAGACAAACACTACATGAATGTTTTGGCTAATCTGCAGAAGAAACTTACCACAAGGAGCTCGTACATGGCCCTTGCCTGCATGTCATTCCGTGCCCTCTCCTCCTCCATCATCTTTGTCGTCCTCTCCTCCAACTCCCGCTGCCTCTCCGCCGCCTCCGCCAGAAGTTTCTCCGTTCTATCTCTCTCACTCTATATAGCAGCCTGCAACACCACTCACATGACCATTTGTAATCATTGATGGAAGCGCACACAATGTAATGGAGAAAGATAACTGAGTACGCATCACTAACCTTGATGGCGAGTTGCACTGGCCGTTCACGAGGCCTTATCTCAGGAGCGGAGCTCGACTGGCGCGCCTTGATCTCCGGGAGAGTGCTAGGACAACGGATAAGTCCATCTCCAATGGCTATGGAGCCATGGGACCTCCCGCCACCAGATATCATCACCAGCTCTGGATCAATGGGATCCTGGCTCGGGTTAAAGTCCTCCCCTTTCCTCGCCTTCCCCTCATCTCTATATCTCACGAGCTTGTTGTGGGAGGAGATGTTGGTGAAGTTGTTTGCATCATCGATGTCAGACTGAGAGAAAGCCTTGACTTTCTTGAAAGAGTCAGCGTGGGCCATGGCATATAGGTCGTACACCTCTGGCACCTTATCCGCCTTATTGTAGCGTGCTCGAAAGAGAGAAACAATGAAAATTAGTAATTAAAGGGCTCAAGCTAGCATGATGAATGAATTTCATGAATCATGAAGCAAACCACATACCCAGTTGCGCCCGAACTGATATAAGTTGGAGCTGCCTTGATGTTGTGGCACACCTTCCATTTGGGCACGTTTGTTCTTGGCCTCGTTATGGAGGGCTAGCCATTGTTTTGAGCACCACTCATCGACCAACACCTCCCAACAATCCATCCGATCCGCACACCATCTCGGAGGCGCCTAAGTTAGCAAATAGAAACTTGAGCGCTACGGCTAAGAATTACTAAATGAAGGAACTTAAGTAGAGAAGGCCTTAAGAATTACCTTCATGTACTGCTCCTTACTCAGGAACTTATCGCGGCACGCCGGCTTGGTCTTCTTGATACCACACAAGGCGTAGTAGTCTCAAACAGCCTGCACCCGAGCCTCATGCCGTAAGTTCTGGAGTAGGCGCTTGCAGACGTTCTCGATAACATGTGCCGCGTCCTCCTCGTATCCCTCCTCACACCTGTAGAATGTCTGCAATCAAATGAGACAATATTGATTAGTACAATTAATAACTAGCTAGATGAAGATTTTTAAATGTGTAAAGGAGAAATTACCCAGAACTTTCTGATCACCATGTCTGCCCTCGTGTCGCACACGACACAGTCGATAATCTCATCCGGCGGGGCCGGGGCAGCCACGTAGTGCTCCCAGCTCAATCCAAGCTCTGGAAGCCGACCCTCACCAGGCAACGTGACAAACCCCGGGAAGTTTTGCTGGCAAAGAACTCCAAGGATAGAGTTGGGCCGGCGGACACTATGATGGTGGTCCCAACCCCTGCAGCATGACAAGGCCAACGCATTAGTTATTTGAAGAAACGTGAATGTAGAAGGTACAAAAATATTAAATGCACTTACGTACCTCTCCCCATCAGGGAAAATCAACCACCTCTGCTCGCGGGTCACCGGCACGGACGGGAGCCGTGTAGCACCACGCTGGTAGACGTTGCCCCCCTCCTCCCCCTCCTCATCAATCGGCTCCCCGCCATCATCAGCATGGCCACTCGGCTCCCCGCCATGCTCAGGCTGACCCGACCAGGTACCCCATCCAGATGTGTGCTCCTCCGGGGTCTCGTGGGCCCAAGTCTCATGGGTCGAAGGCCCGTCGACCCGAGGCTCGTGGGCCGAAGACTCGTGGACCGGAGGCTCGTGGACCGGAGTCCGTGCAGCCTCCTCCTCAGACGAGTCCACCCTAGCAGTCACGTGCTTGGGTGAAACAGCTGGGGGCGGTGGCGAGGAAGGCGCCATAAGAGTCACCCTACCTCCTCTCCCGCGACCACGTGCTCTACCTCCTCTCTTCTTCTTACCTCGTCCCCTGCTGGGCACCGCGGTCGACGAAGAGGGGCCCGGTGGTGTCGCCATACTATCCAGCAATGCTCGGCGGAGAGGTGCGTGTGGAATGGAAGACCTCGCACCACACACCGACGAAGAAGGGGCCTCGGTGCACTCCCGACCAGCGCCCACCATCTTTCAACACCTGCCATGACAAAGAATAAACGAAATTAGTACAACATAAAAAAGTACCAACATGAATAATAATATGTATATCACTTAAGTGTATCATCATCAAGTACAACATAAAAAAATTGAATACCTGACACTACTAATAATCTCGATCAGTATCATCAATAAATGCATAATCATCATCATCACTATAATCAATGATGGGCTCATAGGGTTCATTGGCATCAACATGTGCAAGGCCACCTTGACGTAATCGGTCAAGCATTGACAGGTCATCCGCAGCTGTAACCTCTTCTTGTTCCGGCTCTTCTTGTTCCTCCTTTGGGGTGATGTCGGATTCATTATCGCTGTCTACTTCAATGTTTTGGGGTGAAGTATAGCGGTTCTTGAAATGCTTTTTGGAAAGACGTGTCTCTTGGAAGAATTCTCCTTCATATGTGTCTGGGTTAATGTGAGGTTCATAATCCTCTTCCTTTGGGGGAGAAAGTCTAGCACGTGGCGGCACTTCATAAACGACATCCCAACCTTTCAGATTTGGATTAGTTTGGCAAGCCCACAGTAGATAGAATACTTGGGTCGCCTATTGAGCCATAATATAGACATCAGGAACATCTAAATGAGTGCTTTGGTTGATTTCAACTAGCCCTATATGTTCATGAGTCCTTCTAGTCTCCTTCGGCTGAAACCAATAACATTTGAAGACTACGACATTCGGTGGGTTTCACCATAGAACAGAAGTTCATAAATTGCTTCAACTGTCCATAATACTCGGTACCTCCTTCGCCGATAGCAGATACACAACAATTTGTAGACTTTCGATCGGCCATAGATAGCTCTTTGCCATAGGTACAAAAGCGATACCCGTTGATGTCGTACTTGTCAAATGAACGGACCTTATAGTCAAAACCATTAGCGACTTGTCTCAATTCGGCGTCCATAGACTCTGAATTAGCCTACAAGTTTAATATGAAAGGATTGTTGCATTATGCACAAATTAGTGAATGAAATGAAATTGTCTAATAGAAATTACCGTTTGTTTGAACCAAGAGATGAAACGGGGATAGCCACCTCCTTGCTTTGCGAGAAGCTCATACTCTTCGACGGAATCCTTTTGGATCTCCGCTCCATACGAGGATATGGCGACGTATCGACTGTATGACATATCCAGGAATAAGAGTAGTTCAAAGGAAATAGAAGTTGTGAAACAATGTACCGAGAACATACTCGATGTATGGCCGCACTTCTATCAGGTTGTTGAAGATATACAACGAAATGGTCCGCCATTCTTCGTTATCCAAAGATACTGGATGTGAAACACTAGCTGGTGCGAGATTCCCTTTGAATAGGCTGAGGTTGGATCCACCCTTTTTAGGCTCGTCAGCATTGTACCGAGGCTTCGGATTATGCAAATGACGATTTTTGGCTTCGTAGTGCACTGTTACGAAGTTTGCCGCCTCCTTTGTGATGAATGCCTCAGCCATCGATGCTTCTATTCTACGTTTATTTTTACATTTTTCTCGAAGCGTCTTCTGCATCCTCTCAGTTGGGTAGCACCAACGATTTTGCACGGGCCCCCCCAATCTTGCCTCGGTCGGGAGATGCAAAATCAAATGCTGCATTGGATTAAAGAAGCCCGGTGGAAAGATCTTCTCTAACTTGCAGATCAACTCCGGCACCAACTCTTCCATTTCTTCTAGCATGCCAGGCGATAGTTCTTTCGCACAAAGAACACGGAAGAAATAGCTGAGTTCTGCCAGTACTAGCCATTCATCCTCAGGGATGAAGCCACGCAACATCACCGGCATTACCCGCTCAATCCATATGTGCCAATCATGACTCTTGAGACCAAATATCTTTAGTTTATCAAGTTCCGGTCCCCTCTTTAGATTCGCTGCATACCCATTGGGAACATCAACTGCTATTGCACCCACAAGAGAATTTCCCTCATAGCTGGCCTTCCAAGATTGAACCATGCCTTTGGCTTCGTCCAGTTCTGCTTTCCTTTCAATTCTTTCATGTTTTGTAACGGCCTATCACATAGCGCCTCTAGATCGACTCTAGCCTTAGTATTATCCTTTGACTTCCCATCTATGCCGAACAATGTACCAAAAAGTGCCTCGGCGATATTCTTCTCAGTGTGCATCATGTCGATGTTGTGTGGGCAAAGGAGGTCTTTGAAGTAAGGCAGATCCCATAAGCATGTTTTGTGAGTCCACGCGTGCTTAGTATTATACCCCTTGAAGTACCCTGGATGTTGTGGATCTGGCTCGAGAGCATTTAACTGATCCAGGGTCTGTTGGCCTGTCAATGCAGGTGGTGCAGAGTTTTTGACAACTCTACCCCTGATGAAGTTCTTCTTGTCTTTCCTGAACTTATGGCGAGGATCCAGGAACTGTCTATGCATGTCGAAGCAAGAAAACTTGCGACCGGCCTGAAGCCAACGAAACTCAAGAGCTCCCTTGCATGTGGGGAACGGGAACCTTCCATGCACACACCAGCCAACGAATAGCGCATACGCCAGCAAGTCATGTGTCGAGTACATGTACCAGACACGCATTATGAAGTTCCGTTTGCTAAAGGCGTCGTATGTCTTGAACCCATTATCCCAGGCTTCTTGCAATTCGTCCTTAAGCGGCTGCATGTACACATTCATATTTTTGCCCGGATAGTTGGGTCCTGGAATTATCAACGTCAGGAAAATGTTCTTTCTTTGCATAATCTGTCCGGAGGATTTTGTCCGACTGGTACAGGTTTGCAGGCATTACATGGCCTTTGGGTAGAAAACGTCCAAATACTGTCATAATTGCGTCATAGCATTCTCTGCCCAAGTTGAACTGAGCCTTCAGAGCCATTACTTGTGAGATGGCATCCAACTAACAAAGCTCAGTGTGCTCGTGGAGCGGACGTTTCGAAGACTCCAACATTTCATTGAAGGCCTTTGCAGATTCCTCCATCTCCTCGTCCGAATCCCGAGCATCATCATAGCCTTGCACCACGTTTTCCATCCCGGTACCATGCTCGTCGGTGCGACGACGATCCACCTCAGCTCGATCACATTGGGCAGACTCACCATGAAATGTCCACACCGTATAATCGGGCGTAAAACCACTCTTCTGGAGGTGTTTGCCCATTTCAGCCTCTGTCTTCTTTTCCCAATTGCCGCTCCGGAAACAGGGGCACCAGGTTTTCTTTTGGCCATTTGCAAATGCGGCTTGCACAAACTCCTTAGTTTTTGTGAACCATTCAACGCTCCATTTGTTCTGACCAGTGTGACCGGTATACATCCACGCACGGTCACTCATCTTGACTTTCAAAGCTACTGGGCACACAACAATTATATATGTAATTCACCATGTATATATTCATCAGTTGATCTACTTTGTCAATTTTATTACGTCCATGCAACCTACACTCTAATAGGTAATGATAGGTCCTAATCCCACCTGTGTATGTGTAGATTGGGTTCATTTTCCCATGCTATGCTCCGGATCCGACGCAAAATTTCGGCAGCACCTCCCCGTTGTTCTCCTGATACACGTCTCTACAATAAACAGAGAGGATGTGTACCCAGAGAACAACAGGGCAGGCACTGACGAAATATATGCGTCAGATCCGGAGCAAAGCATATGGGAAAACGAACCCAATCTACACATACTCGGGCTGTCCATGGATAGCGTTGGACAATTCGAAAGAATCAAGGTTATAAATATGCAAATGCATGCATATTTATAACTATGACGCTTTCGAACGGGAGACACATATTGGTTACGCATACTGATGATTAAGACACATATATAGCTAGCTATCAAATTTCATCGGAATAGATCAAATAATTAATGGGGGAGGAGGACTTGTCATTTGTGCTCACCCACGAACGAAGGGGCAGAGCTCGTCAAACGCACGGCAAGGTCGTCGAACACCAAACCTCGCAGCGATGAAACAATTGCACATTTAAAACTACACGATCAACACAATTATATATGATGTTTTTCATAACAAAATCGAAAAACATATGACCTAACTAATAATTCACAAATATATGACCCCGTCGGCCTCTAGAAGGCCAAAGAACACCTTTTCGGGAGGTGTCGGTGGTAGGGGTGTCCTGTCGGTGTCGGGGTGCCGTGTCGGGGTCGGGTCGGGGTCTCGCGGTCGGGGTGTCGGGTCGGGGTGCCGGGTCGGGGTCGGGGTGCCGTGTCGGTGTCGGGGTCGGGGTGTCGGGTCAGGCTCGGGGTTAGGGTGTCGGGGTCGGGGTCGGGGTCTCGGGGTCGGGGTGTCGGGTCGGGGTGCCGGGTCGGGGTCGGGGTGCCGTGTCGATGTCGGGGTCGGGATGTCGGGTCAGGCCCGGGGTCGGGTCTCGGGGTCGGGGTGTCGGGTTGGGTGCCGGGTCGGGGTCGGGGTGTCGGGTCAGGCTCGGGGTCGGGGTCTCGGGGTCGGGGTGTCTGGTCGGGGTGCCGGGTCGTGGTCGGGGTGCCGTGTCAGTGTCGGGTTAAGGGTGGGTGTGGTGTCAGGGTGTCGGTGTCGGGGTGTCGTGTCGGTGTCGGGGTCGGGGTCTCGGGGTCGGGGTGTCGGGTCGGGGTACCGGGTCGGGGTCGGGGTGCCATGTCGGTGTCGGGGTCGGGGGGTCCGGTCAGGCTCGGGGTCGGGGTGTCGGGGTCGGGGTCGGGGTCTAGGGGTCGGGGTGTCGTGTCGGGGTGCCGGGTCGGGCTCAGGGTGCCGTGTCGGGTCAGGGTGCCGTGTCGGGTCGGGTTTTTTTTCCTCTTTTTTCCTTTTCTTCTTCTTCCTATTCTTCCTTTTCTTCCTTTTCTTCCTTCTTCTTCTTGTTCTTCTTCTTCTTCTTCTTCTTCTTCTTCTTCTTCTTCTTCTTCTTCTTCTTCTTCTTCTTCTTCTTCTTCTTCTTCTTCTTCCTCCTCCTTTCCTTTCCTTTTTCCTCTTCTTTTTCTCCTCCTCTCCTCTTTCTTCTTCTTCTTCTTCTTCTTCTTCTTCTTCTTCTTCTTCTTCTTCTTCTTCTTCTTCTTCTTCTTCTTCTTCTTCTTCTTCTTCTTCTTCTTCTTCTTCTTCTTCTTCTTCTTCTTCCTCTTCTTCTTTTTTCTCCTCCTCCTCCTCCTCTTCTTCTTCTTCCTTTCCTTTTTCCTCTTCTTCTTCTCCTCCTCTACTCTTTTTCTCTTCTTCTTCTTCTTTCCTCAAACTAAACTAAACCTAAAACTAAACCTAAAACTAAAACTAAATCTAAATCTAAACTAAACATAAACCTAAAACTAATAAAACAGAAAAAAGGAAAAAACTAAACTAAAACTAAACCTAAAACTAAAACTAAAACTAAAACTAAATCTAAACTAAAACTAAAAAGAAAAAAAACAGAAAAAAGGAGGGGGGCTCACCTGGGTCAAGGGCCGGTGGAGGAGGGGGCGGGGCGGTGGAGGAGGCCCCCGGTGGAGGAGCTGGCCGGGGCGCGGGGGCGGCCTGGGGCGGCGAGGGGCCGGGCCCGGGGCGGTGGGGCGCAGGGCGGCGGGGGGCCGGGACGCCGAGGCGGCGGGGGGCCGGGGCCGGGGGGGACGGGGCGGTGGGGCGGCGGGGCGACGGGGCGGCGGGTGCGACGGGGCGGCGGGGGCAACGGGTGGTGGGGCGACCGTGCCGGGCGGCAGTGGCGACGGGGCGGGGGCGGTGGGGCGGCGGGTGGTGGGGCGACCGGGCGGCGGCGCGCGGCGGGCGGCGGCGGTGGGGTGGGAAGTGGTGGCGGGTCGCGTCGGCGAGCAGAGAACAGAGAGTAACGGGCGGGGGGGTACGGGCCGTTAGGTAGTGTCCTCTTTGCCGTCCGCCTCTCTTTGCCGTCCGCCCTTTTGCCTCTTTGCCGTCTGCTGGCAGACGGCAAAGAGGTGGGCCGTTAGGTTTTTTCCAAACGGGCGGGGGGTGGGGGCCACCTCTCTCTTTGCCGTCTACAAGAGGACGGCAAAGATTCTTTGCCGTCTGAGCTGGCGGACGGCAAAGAGCTTCTTTGCCGTCTGCCGTTTCTTTGCCGTCTGCTTTTGGGTAGCTGGTGGCAAAGAGCTTCTTTGCCGTCAACTAGCAAACAGCAAAGAGCTGGCAGATGGCAAATTAGCTGATTCCAGTAGTGATAGGCGATAAACCTGGATTAGAGACTTGTGTGGTTAGTCAGGACGTGGCTGACTCCCTCACCAGGCTTCCGCTTGAAGGTTGCCGAGATACACGACGTGTACATGGTGGTAAGTGGCGAGAGCGTGTGTGAAGAAGTACACCCCTGCAGGGTTATCATTATCTATTCAAATAGCTGGATTCCTCGGATATGGAAACTTGGACCCCTTGCATAGTTCATAGACAAGTGAAAGTGGATACTCTAAAATGCGCATGATAAGCATGAGTGCTATGGATGGTGTTCTCGTAGGGAGACGGGAGCAGATCCATAGTGGTGTATTGGTATGGTGAATATGTGGACTCGTGTGCGCCACCTCAAAAGAGTTACTTGCTGTCTTAGGATAGCCACTGAGCCAAAGCTAGCTTGCTGCAGTCAAACTCCACCACCCCCCTTTGTTGATACCGATGCATATGTAGTTAGTTCTGATGTAAGTCTTGCTGGGTACATTTGTACTCACGTTTGCCTATTTTATGTTTTTGCAGAGAGACATTAGTCTCGCTAGAAGTTTCGCGTGGACTTCGATGTTTAGCTTGTTACCTCAGCTACGATCTTGTACCCTTGAGAGGGTCTTGTAGATAGTCAGGCTTCTCAGCCTTCTTCATTTGTAGTTGTCTGTACTCAGACAAGTTAAGCTTCCGCATGTGCTTGTTGCTTGTCTGCTCTGTATGTTGGGTCATGAGACCCTTGTTTGTATTATCTCGCTCCTCGGAGCCTAATGAATAAATACTTGAGTCGTAGGGTTATGTTGTGATGTCATGTTGTATTTACACATATCGAGCATATTGTGTGTATGATTGAAATGCTTGGTATGTGTGGGATCCGACAACCTAGTTGTTCATCCTTGGTAGCCTCTCTTATGGGGAAATGTAGTCTTGTGCTTCCATGAGCCATAGTAGTCCGCTACAGCCTGGTTCACCGGAGTCCTGCTAGCCCAGCACTACTGCTCCGGAACACTTAGACTGGTTGGCATGTGATTCACTTTGTTCCTGTGTGTGTCCCTTCGGGGAAATGTCATGCGGTGATATTCGGAGTCCTGCTAGCCTGCTACAGCCCGGGTTCCCGGAGTCCTGTTAGCCCAGTTGCTACAGCCCGGATTCACACGCTGCTGACCGACATGCTCAATGTTGATTCATGTATGCCTGTCCCCCTAAGTTAGTGCCACTTTTGGTTCACGACTAGTCATGTCGGCCCAGGTTCTCTGTCATATGGATGCTAGCGACACTATCATATACATGAGCCGAAAGGCGCAAACGGTCCCGGGCCATGGTAAGGCGACACCCGTGGGAATACCGTGTGTGAGGCCACAAAGTGATATGAGGTGTTACCGGCTAGATCGATGTGACTTGGAATCGGCGTCCTGACAGGTATTGATACTCCAAAGCACTGAAGGTAGCTCATCAAACCAATAACCCGACGTTTGCTTCAAAGGAACGATGAGCCGGGGTTTGATACCTCTCAAAATTTCCTGGTTAGCTCGTTCTGCTTGACCATTAGACTGTGGATGAGGCACTGAAGAAACATCAAGACAAATATGCTCTCTATTTCAGAACTCCTTCATGGCCCCATTAGAGATATTAGTAACATTACCAGTGATGATACTATGAGGATAACCAAAGTGAAAAATCAGTTTTTTCACAAACTGAACTACAGTTGCTGCTTCACAATTGCTAACAGGCTCTGCTTCAACCCACATGGTAAACTTGTCAACCGCCACCAAAAGGAGGGTCTTTTTATCTCTGGATCTCTTGAATGGTCCAACCATATCCAGCCCCCAAACTGCAAATGGCCAAGTTATTGGGATCATCCGTAATTCCTGAGCTGACACATGAGCTTGCCTTGCAAACTTTTGACACACATCACACTTGCTAACAATATCCTCTGCGTTAGCATGAGCCGTCAACCAGTAAAATCCATGACGAACAGCTTTAGCCGCCAAAGATTTTGAGACGGCATGATGACCACAATCACCTTCATGAATCTCCCATAAAATATCAAGGCCTTCCTCAGTAGAAACAGAACGCTTGAACACGCCTGTCACACTGCATCGGTGTAACTCGCCATGGACAATAGTCATAGATTTAGACCTCCTAGTGATCTGCCTTGCCAAAGTTTCATCCTCTGGTAACTCGCCATGGGTCATATAAGCCAGATAAGGCAAAGTCCAATCTGGAATAGCATGAAGAGCCGCCACCAACTGTGCCTCCGGGTCAGGGATAGCAAGGTCCTCTTCAGACTACTTGACGAAAGGATTGTGCAACACATCAAGGAACACATTAGGAGGCACCGACTTATGTTGAGACTGTAAGTGCATCTAGTGCCCCTTGGTGATTTTGGTGTATTGAAGACGTATAGGTTAAGGGACTGATGCATTTGTGAGTGTACATAGGTCTATAAGTCTATGAGGAGTTTGATATTTACAGAGAAAGTCGACCCCTAAAAATGAAGTTCTTCGACTGAAGACTTTGGATTTCTGTAGACTTTCTGAAGACTTTGAAAGTGAAGAAATTGGTGTGATCCTGAAGACTTGGTATTCATTCGAGGAACATGAAGCATGAAGACTTTTGTTTTCGTAGTTTCATTTTCTCTTTCTTGAGTCATAGGAAACACCATACTGTTAAAAGGGGTTGAGGAAATACTAAGGAAAAATTTCCAAGTGATGTTCAACTCAAATCCTACACCTACCAATCCCTTCAAGTGAAGCCATTGGAAATCTCATACAACTCAGTCAATTTCTTCAGTGGCAAAGACGAAGTTCTTATGGTCTCTGAGGAATTTGTTCTGACTGAGGAGTTAGGAATTCGCCAGTGCAGATTGCCTACACAGTGAGGAACATGATAGCCCTGAGGAATTTGATACTCAAAATTCCGACCATTGTTGTGCTATGCGCCAGATGTCCCAAAATATCTACCCACCTAACGGTCATATCATTGAAGGGCATTTATGTCTTATCATGTCGGGCTACTCCGTAGGCTATAAATAGCCACCCCTACAACCACTAGCAAGTTGGCTGCTCCGAGAGAAACCGACACTTGTCATTTGAGAGCATCCCATCCTCCAAGGACTTTGAGTGAAAATCATCAAGTGAGGAAAACCCAAACCCAAACACCTACAAACCCAAAGTGATTGAGCATCACGGAAGACATTGATCCTGTGTGGATCCGACGCTTGTTACATTTGAAGACTGTGCATCTTCCAGACGGTTAGTGAGGGAGTCCTGGATTAGGGGGTCTCCGGACAGTCGGACTATATCCTTTGGCCGGACTGTTGGACTATGAAGATACAAGATTGAAGACTTCGTCTCGTGTCCAGATGGGACTCTACTTGGCGTGGAAGGCAAGCTAGGCAATATGGATATGGATATCTCCTCCTTTGTTACCGACCTTGTGTAACCCTAACCCTCTCCGGTGTCTATATAAACCGAAGGGTTTTAGTCCGTAGGACAACAATCACAACATACAATCATACCATAGGCTAGCTTCTAGGGTTTAGCCTCTCTGATCTTGTGGTAGATCTACTCTTGTACTACCCATATCATCAATATCAATCAAGCAGGACGTAGGGTTTTACCTCCATCAAGAGGGCCCGAACCTGGGTAAAACATTGTGTCCCCTGCCTCCTGTTACCATCCGGCCTAGACGCATAGTTCGGGACCCCCAACCCGAGATCCGCCGGTTTTGACATCGACATTGGTGCTTTCATTGAGAGTTCCTCTGTGTCATCGCCATTAGGCTTGATGGCTCCTACTATCATCGATAGCGATGCGGTCCAGGGTGAGACTTTTCTCCCCGGACAGATCTTCGTATTCAGCGGCTTTGCACTGCGGGCTAATTCGCTTGGCCATCTGGAGCAGATTGAAAGCTACGCCCCTGGCCATCAGGTCAGATTTGGAAGTTTGAACTACACGGCCGACATCCGCGGAGACTTGATCTTCGACGGATTCGAGCCACAGCCGGGCGCGCCGCACTGTCATGATGGGTATGACCTAGCTCTGCCGCCGAACAGTACCCCAGAGGCCGCGCCCGCATCAGCTCCGACCCTTAGCTCGGAACCAACTACGCCAATCGAGGACGGGTAGTTAGACACCGCCTCAGGGGCTGCAGTCTCAATGGCGATCGAGCTGAACACTAGCCTAACCCTCTGCGCAGCCCATGACTCCAAGGTGTCGGACTCTTTTCCGGACTCCGAACCATCCGCGCCCCTGCCAATTGAATCCGATTGGGCGCCGATCATGGAATTCATCGCCGCGGATATCTTTCAGCACTCGCCTTTTGGCGACATTCTGAATTCACTAAGGTCTCTCTCTTTGTTAGGAGAGCCTTGGCCGGACTATGGCCAACAGGATTGGGATGCGGACGATGAGGAAATTCGACGCCCACCCACCACCCACTTTGTAGCCACTGTCGATGATTTAACCGACATGCTCGACTTCGACTCCGAATACATCGACGGTATGGATGATGATGTAGGAGAAGAACATGAACCAGCGCCTATAGGGCGCTGGAAAGCCACCTCGTTATATGACATATACATGGTGGATACACCAAATGAAGGCAATGGCGATGAGATAGCAGAGGATGACCCCTCCAAGAAGCAACCCAAGCGCCGACATCAGCGGCGCTGCTCTAAGTCCCGCCAAAGCAAAAGTGATGATACCGGCATAGGAGATAATAACACTCCAGATAGTGCCAAAGACAACAACAATCCCCTCCAGCAAGATTTAGAGCAGGAGGATGAAGGAGCTAGCTCTCCTAAGAGAGCGGCAAACGGAGAGGAGGAGGATGACAATTACATGCCCCCCTCCAAAGACGAGGCAAGCCTCGGCGATGGTGAATTCGCCGTACCAGAGGATCCCGTCGAACAAGAGCGCTTCAAGCGCCGGCTTATGGCCACGGCAAATACCCTAAAGAAAAAGCAGCATCAGCTTCAAGCTGATCAAGATTTGCTAGTTGACAGATGGACTGAAGTCCTCACGACCGAGGAATATAAACTCGAGTGCCCCTCCAAGAATTACCCAAAGTATAGGTTACTACCCCGACTGGAGGAAGAAGCGTATGATACGGCTGATCGGCCACCTCGTGGCTGCGATAGAGAGGCATTCCAGCCAAAAGCTCAGCCTCCACCCCGACGCCATTCAAATAAAAAGGCATGGGGAGATACGCCAGACCTGCGAGACATATTGGAAGACAAAGCAAAACATGCAAGATCGATCTACGGATCACGACGGCACACCACTCTGCGAGACGATAAACATCATGCCGGATACAGTAAATGCAAATCCGGCCGGGCCGAACACAGCGGGCAAGACCCATTCGAGCTGCGTCGCGATATAGCCCAATACAGAGGCGCCGCACACCCCTTATGCTTCACAGACGAAGTAATGGAACATCAATTCCCAGAAGGTTTCAAACCTATAAATACTGAATCATACGATGGCACAACAGATCCCACAGTATGGATTGAGGATTTCCTCCTCCACATCCACATGGCCTGCGGTGATGACTTACACGCCATTAAATACCTCCCACTAAAGCTCAAAGGACCAGCGCGGCATTGGCTTAACAGCTTGCCAGCGGACTCCATTAGCTGTTGGGAAGATCTGGAAGCCACATTCCTTGACAATTTTCAGGGCACTTATGTGCGACCACCAGACGCCGATGACTTGAGCCACATAATTCAACAGCCAGAGGAGTCGGCCAGGCAATTCTGGACTCGGTTCCTTACAAAGAAAAATCAAATCGTCGACTGTCCGAATGCGGAGGCCTTAGCGCTTTCAAACACAACATCCGAGACGAGTGGCTAGCCCGACACCTTGGTCAGGAAAAGCTGAAATATATGGCAGCTCTCATGACGCTCATGACCCACTTTTGTGTGGGAGAAGACAGCTGGCTGGCTCGCAGTAATAACATATCAAAGAACTATGGTACCTCAGATAACAAGGACGGCAATAGCAGGTCACGTCGCAACAAACATAAGCGCCGCATTAACATCGAAAATACTGAGGATACGATAGTCAATGCTGTATTCAAAGGCTCTAAACCCGGTCAGTGGAAAAAGCCATTCAAACAAAGTACGCCAGGTCCGTCCAGCTTGGACCGTATACTCGATCGCTCGTGTCAAATACACAGCACCCCAGACAAGCCAGCCAATTACACCAACAGGGATTGTTGGGTGTTCAAGCAGGCCGACAAGTTAATTGCCGAAAACAAGGACAAGGGGCCGCATAGCGATGATGAGGAGGAGCCCCGGCAGCCGCACACTGGAGGGCAGAAGAGGTTTCCCCCGCAAGTGCGGACGGTGAACATGATATACGCGACCCACATCCCCAAGAGGGAGCGGAAGCGTGCGCTTAGGGACGTATATGCGTTGGAGCCAGTCGCCCCAAAGTTCAACCCTTGGTCCTCCAGTCCGATCACCTTCGATCGCAGGGACCACCCCACTAGTATCCGTCATGGCAGATTTGCCGGACTGGTCCTAGACCCAATCATTGGCGGATTCCACCTCACTCGAGTCCTTATGGATGGCGGCAGCAGCTTGAACCTGCTTTATCAGGACACAGTGCACAAAATGGGTATAGACCCCTCAAGGATCAAACCCACAAAAACGACCATTAAAGGCGTCATTCCAGGTGTGGAGGCCCATTACAGAGGCTCAATTACATTGGAAGTGGTCTTCAGATCCCCGGATAACTTCCGAAGCGAAGAGTTAATCTTCGATATAGTCCCGTTCCGCAGTGGTTATCACACGCTACTCGGGCGAACCACATTTGCTAGATTCAATGCGGTACCGCATTATGCATACCTCAAGCTCAAGATGCCAGGACTTCGCGGAGTTATTACAGTAAATGGAAACACAGAGCGCTCCCTCCAAACAAAGGAGCACACCGCGGCCCTCGTAGCAGAAGCACAAAGCAGCCTCTCAAGGCAATCAACCAGTTCGGCGCTTCAAAGCCCAGACACCTTCAAGCGCGCTCAGAGCAATCGGCAAATAGACCACCTGGCGCGATCTGAGCTCACGTAGCAATACGGCGGCCACCCCAATCCCAGCCCAATGGCGAAACTCGTGCCGCGCGTACATAATTACGCATTAAAAATACCATGGGCACATGTGGGGAGGGGGGCACAACTGCGGCACGCCCCAAGACGCGGCTTAAACCGCACTAGGGGCTTCTCGTTTGGTTATTTTTTTTCAGGACCTTAATCTTTGGAAACACTGTCCGGCAGCACTATCGCCGAACACATGATGCAGCAACCAAGGAGGCAGACAGCTACGACATACCACGGAATTCCCAGGTTGATTACAGTAACGAGCGAAATATTCGATTTCATATCATTCCTCAGCTTGCCCTTGGAATGGACATAGTCCTACTCTTTGCTTATCACACTATCTGTATCACTCTGCTTTAACGCAATTTTTTAATAAACAATGCATGAAATTACGACTATTATTGCATTCTTGTTATATATATATATATATATATATATATGTGTGTGTGTGTGTGTGTGCGTGTGTTCATTAATGACGCCTTGCAACCGTACACCTTGGTACGGCTAATACACCAGGGGCTTACGTACCTCACAATACGGTGTGACAAGTCTGAACACTTTCACAAGTGTGGCACCCCGAACTTATAGCATTATATGCATTAGCTCCGAATCATGTCTTTGGTAAAATGTTGGGTTTGCTCGGCTCCTATGTTTTGGTACCTTACGTTCCGCTCTATCCTCTAAGGTAGCGCTAGGAGAACTACTGCGATTGTGCCCCGGTTCTGCTGGGTTCAGCACCTCAGTAGAGAAAGCTAAAACTGACTGTCATGATAAGGCAAGAGACTGGTCGCTATTCGGCGAGGTTTTCGAGTCCCTAAAGACTTATGCCGCTTAGAGCGAGGGGCCAGCCCTATCCGGCTTAAAGGCATGTATCACGCCCCAAATTTGGCCTTCCGAATACCAGGGGCTTCGCCGAAATTTAAAATTATAGAATTCTATGGCTAAGTGAGAGTGATAAAGCATTATTAGTCCGGTTTCCTTGTTCGATGTGCTGAGCACCTCCCTCGAAGGACCCAAACATGGGAACAAGAGTACTCAGGTTTATCCCGAACACCCCAGCACTCGTGGCATGGGGGCAGAAGCCGAGGACTAGCCATCTCTCAGATTGGATAAACAACCAAACAAAAGGTAATATTTTAAATTCAAACAAGCGTTGCATAGCGCATACGAAACAAGTTTTCATAAAATATGGGATAAAACGAGCAAGTCTCATTCAAATATTACATCTTTTGAACACTCATCCGCGATGAGACGGGCACCCGGCAGAACACCCTCGTAGTACATCTCGGGGTGGCGGTGCTCCTTGCCCTCCGGCGGCCCCTCCTTGATCAGCTTCACGGCGTCTAGCTTGACCCACTTCAATTTCACATGGGCGAAAGCCCGGCGTGCACCTTCAATGCAGACAGATCGCTTGACGACCTCCAACCGTGGGCAGGCATCCACAAGCCGCCTCACCAGCCCGAAGAAGCTGTTCGGAAGGGCGTCGCCAGGCCACAACTGGACTATAAAGCTCTTCATGGCCCGATCGGCCGCCTTATGTAGCTCGACCATCTGCTTCAGTTGGTCGCTCATTGGCACCAAGTGTTCGGCCTCAGCATACTGAGACCAGAAGAACTTCTTCGTTGAGCTTCCATCCTCGGCCTGGTAAAATTGTGCGGCATCGGACACGCTGCAGGGCAAATCTGCGAATGCTCCTGGAGAGCTCCGGATTCGGGTAAGTAATCGGTAATTTACTTTTACATGCTTGCTTTGCATATAGAAAGCCTTACCCGCCGATATCTTCTTCATTGCGTCGATCTCCTGGAGGGCCTTTTGAGCTTCAGCCTTGGCACTTCTTGCGCTCTCGAGGGCCCCGGCAAGCTCAAACTCCCGCGTCTTTGAGTCAAGCTCCAACGCCTCGTGCTTCGCCACGAGAGCCTGGAGCTCTTCCTGCACCTCGCCCACCCGAGCCTCGTGCTTCTCTCGCTCGGTGCGCTCCTTGGCCGCTATATCCTCGGCCTTGGTTAGCGCTTGCTTCAGGGTCGCCACATCGGTCGTGGCCCCTGGCAAATATACGTTGATCCTATGATTTTGCAATCACATCTTCTTTTATATATACATATCTATAGACAGGGTATTACTTACCCTTGTTCTCCTCGAGCTGCCTCTTGGCAAGGCCGAGCTCTTTCCTGGACCTCTCGAGGTCCTGCTTCAGTATGCCGACCTCCGCATTCAGTGCGGCGGACGCCAATAGCGAAGCCTGCATATGCATATTGACATACTTATATTAGACACCTGCGATATTATTTGATCCTCTGTTCGGCTTTTCTTTGTGAACACCGAACAAAGCATCAGGGGCTGCTGTCTATGCGGTAATATTTCTACTACATTTTAAAACACTTACCTCAAAGCCTGTTAGAAGGCTGGCACAGGCTTCAGTCAATCCGCTCTTGGCGGACTGAACCTTCTGGATCACCGCACTCATGATAGTGCGATGCTCCTCGTCGATGGAACCGCTGCAAGCGCTTCCAGCAGATTGTCCGGCGCCTCTAGATGACCAGAGGTCACCGGCACAGGCGTCTTGCCCCTCTTAGAAGGAGGCCGCCTGCCCGAGCCCGGAACTGCTGGAGGGTCCGGCGCGGTGTTCGGCTGAGGGCCGAACTCGGAGCTCTCAGGGGCCCCGTCCCCTCGGCTCCCGGAGTCCGGAAGGTCGCCTTGAGGCGCCTCCAGGACTGTCTCCCCTCAACCCGGTGCCTCTTGAGACAGCACCTCGGCGTCGTCAGCAGGATAAGGGGAGGTGGCGGTCAGGACTAGATCGCTATCCATGTCCGACGAGCCCAGGGAGCCGTCCGATGATACCTCGATATTGGCTCGTGGCGGCATGCATCATTATGTTTGGCGTTAGGGAAAATAGTGCGATAAAGGAATCCTATGAGTTACTCTAGTATCCGAATACTTACAATCTCCCCGGGGCTTGGCCCTGAGCAACCACTTGTCTTCACCTTCATCGGTGGCGGTGGAACTGTCCGGAAGGAGAGTCCTTCCGTTCTTGGACCCTTCGGCCTCCCCAGTTGGGGCGGCCTTCCTTTTCTTGTCTCCCCCGCCTGGAGGGGGAGCATCTTCTTCTTCCTCCGCGTCTTCGGGGGAAGAGTGTGCCGCAGAGTTATCAGATGATGAGTCCGATAACACCTAGCGTCGGGAACGCTTTCGGGTTCCCTTGGCCTTCTTGGTCTTCTCCGGCACCTTGTAAGGAGCCGGAGCCAGCATCTCCGTCAGGAGAGTGCCCGCAGTGTCTTAGGGCAAAGGGGCCGGACAGTTAATCTACCCCGACATCTCCACCCAGTCCTATCAAAGGCATGGAGATTAGACCCCGCGCAGAATTAAGATAGGGAAAATAAATGTCCTACAGGATGTATTGAACTCACCGAACGCGCTAGGCGCTTTGCGCTTAGTCCGCGGTCCTCGGCGAGAGAAGGGGGGACCTCGGCGCCCTTGAACAGCACCTTCCAGACGTCCTTGTGCATCGTATCGAAGAGCTTGCCCAGAGTCTGGTGCTGGGCCGGGTCGAACTTCCACAAGGTAAAATCCCGTTGTTGACATAGGAGGATCCGGCGGATGAGCATAACTTGGAGTATGTTGACAAGCTTGAGCTTCTTGCTCGCCATGCTCCGGATACATTTCTGGAGTCCATCCAGCTCCACCGATGAACCCCACGCCAAGCCCTTCTCTTTCCAGGAAGTGAGCCGTGTTGGGAATCTGGATCGAAACTCAGGGGTTGCCGCCCATTTGGCGTCGCGCGGCTCGATGATGTAGAACCACGCCGATTGCCATCCCTTTATTGTCTCCACGAAGGAGCCTTCGAGCCATATGATGTTGGGCATCTTGCCCACCATGGCTCCGCCGCATTCTACTTGTTGGCCTCGTACTACCTTCGGCTTGATATTGAAGGTCCTTAACCATAGGCCGAAGTGGGGCCGGATGCGGAGGAAAGCCTCACACACAACGATGAACGCCGAACTGTTGAGGATGAAGTTCGGGGCCAGATCATGAAAGTCCAGCCCGTAGTAGAACATGATACCACGGACGAATGGATGGAGGGGAAACCCTAGTCCGCGGAGGAAGTGGTGAAGGAAAACTACCCTCTCATGAGGTTCCGGGGAATGGACGATCTGCCCCGCAGCGGGCAGCTGATGTGTGATGTTCGCGTCTAAGTATCCGGCTCCGCGCAGCTTCTTGATGTCTCCCTCCGTGACGGAGAAGACCATCCACCTGCCTCCCACTCCGGACATGGTTGGAGAAGGTTGAGGTGGGAAGAGCGGACTTGGGCGCTAGAGTTCGAGTGTGCGAAAACGGATGAGCGAAGGAGGAAGAAGGCGTGGATAGAAAGGTGAATCCTTATCTCTTTATATGGGCGGACGAAGCTAAGCGTCCCCACTTTCCTGGTAAAACTCACTTATCCCCCAAGCGTCGTAATTGATGGCACGGATGGGTTACCCATGCCTGTATTGATGAGAATCCCGTAATAAGGGGACACGATCTCTGCTTTGACAAGACGTGTCGAAAAGCTGCCTCGCGTTATGTGCGGGGCTGGTTAAAGGGAACAGTTCGAATAATCACCGGGCCATGACATAACGTCATGCTGCCAAAACAAGCCAGAAAATTAGATCTGCGAAAATATTATTCTCTCTATGGTGGAATGTGGAACTTATTTTGCAGGGTCGGACACTATCCTCGTATTCAAATTCTTCTGTGATGTATTCCGACAAGGAACCCGCCTTGCAATGCCGAAGACAATACTGCGCACCGGACTCATCGTCATTGAAGCCTGGTTTAGGGGCTACTCAGGGAGCCTTGGATTAGGGGGTCTCCGGACAGCTGGACTATATCCTTTGGCCGGATTGTTGGACTATGAAGATACAAGATTGAAGACTTCGTCTCGTGTCTGGATGGGACTCTACTTGGCGTGGAAGGCAAGCTAGGCAATAGGATATGGATATCTCCTCCTTTGTAACCGACCTTGTGTAACCCTAACCCTCTCCGGTGTCTATATAAACTGAAGGGTTTTAGTCCGCAGGACAACAATCACAACATACAATCATACCATAGGCTAGCTTCTAGGGTTTAGCTTCTCTGATCTCGTGGTAGATCTACTCTTGTACTACCATATCATCAATATCAATCAAGCAGGACGTAGGGTTTTAGCTCCACCAAGAGGGCCCGAACCTGGGTAAAACATTGTGTCCCCTGCCTCCTGTTACCATCTGGCCTAGACACACAGTTCGGGACCCCCTACCCGAGATCCGCCGGTTTTGACACCGACAGTTATGCATCATGGTCTAGAACATCTAAGAGTAAATTGTGGATCGCCGAGTGATCAAGTCTGTGAAGGTTTGGAAGTCACCTGAAGACTTACCACGAGTGATTGGGCGAGGTCTGTGTGACTTTAGCTCAAGGGGAATATGGTGAGGACTAAGTGTCATGAGCTGCATTTTCAGGACTGGGTGTCCGGGACTGTGTGTCCTCAGGTTTAAATACCTAGCTGCCCTAACCAGAGGTACAACTGTCACAGCAGTTGGAACTGGTCTACCAAATCATTGTCTTCACCGTGCTAACTGGTTTCAATTCCTCAACCCTTCTATTTTCCTCATTTCTGTGTTGTGTGCTTGTTCATATCTGTTTGAAGACTTTTACTGAAGACTTTCTCTATTTCCTCAGCTCAATTTCTTCAGCCTGTTTGTCTTCATTCTGTTTATCATGTGTTTACGCTTTCTGTACTCTGTGCTTGTTTTCATTTCATCATGAAGACCATGCTCATGCTCTGTTACTTTTACTTTTGAGTAGTTGTTCCACTACAAGTAGTTCTTCTCTTAGGAATTTCCTCACCCTGAAATTCCTCAGTGAAGAATTCCTAAAAATTCCCTATTCACCCCCTCTAGTCAATACAACGCACTTTCATTTGGTATCAGAGCAAGGTACTCCCCTGTTTTGTGTGATTTTGGTTTAACCGCCTAGAGTTATAGTTATGTCGACCACATGAATGAAGACTGTGACATGCCCCATCTTTGATGGTCATGATTATCCCAAGTGGAAGACCATGAAGAAGCGCCTCATGGCGATGAACAGCGAACTCTGGACCGTCACAGAAATTGGTCTTACTGACCTATGCAAGATGGCGGAGGCTGATGATATTCGCAAGTACACACTATTCAACCTCACGGCGAAGCACATCATCTGCTCCAGCTTGTCACAAAACCAGTTCAGGAACGTTATGCATCTCAGCCATGCAAAAATCATCTGGGACCGACTCTCTGAGGTCTATGAAAGTCATCAATCTCACCATGAACCCTGGTTCGAGGACTTCATGGAATTGCGCAAGGCTATAACTTTCAATCCAGAATCATCATCCTCTGCACCATTCCTTATGGCAAAAGGTGCCAAGGTAACTGAATGCTACTTATCTGAGTCCAGTGATGATGAATCTGGTGATGAATTTGGACCCAATTATGTCAAACTTGCTTCCCTTGCCACAAAACAACAAAGAGCTTTGGAAAAAGTTCAAAACATGCTGAATGAGAGCGATGATATGTTCAGTGAAGAAATGGATCGTTCCAAAGCTTTGGCTAAAAGTCTTCAGGGACTCCAGTCCAAGTTTGAGAATCTTCAAGGTCATCATAACACTCTCCTATCTGATCATGAGAAGCTTTCTTATGAATATCTTCAAAGAAAGCAAGATCTTGAGCAGTTAAGAGTGAGCTATGAAGATCTTCAGAAGGAGCGTGATTCATTACTTGCTCAACAGATATGCGCTACTCAGGATGAATTTGTTCCTCCATGTTTGAAGTGCATTGAACGTGAAATTGCTAATTCTTCACCTAAATGCTCAAATACTTCCATTGCTGCAAATTCTTCAACTGCCTCTGCCATCACTAATTCCTCATCTGATGACATTGCTAGTATCACTGATGATGCAGGGCTGAAGGAATTGTATATGACAGGCATGTGCAAAAGCCTCAAAGGGCATCAGGCTCTTTGTGACGTGCTTAAAAAGCAGATCCTCAACAGGAACTCTAGGAAAGAGGGTATTGCCTTTGAGAGGAAACTCAATGCTGATGGGACCTACTGGAAACCTGAGCAGTATCCCAAAATCTCATGGGTTGCTGCAAGGGGACCTTCAGTGGATCCATCTACTTTATCTAGCTTTACATGTGAATCTTCATATTCTTCTGATGAGTCATTTGACTCCAATTATAAACTGTTCAAAAATCAGAATGGTGAAGTATTTGCTAGATATGTTGGCACTAACTTCAGGAACGGTCCTCGTATGAAGAAAATCTAGATTCCCAAAAGGTGCCTTGAAAATCTTCAGGTGAATGTCATGACGACCCCACCTATGAAGAATAGGAACCCCAGATCAAATTCTTCATCTGGATCAAATTCTTCATATGGATCCAAGTCCTCATAGGGACCAAATTCCTCAAAAGGATCAAAGTCCTCATATGAGCATCATTGTGCTAACCCGTCTGTTTCGCAGGGAAGATCTAAGGATTATGGATGTATGCATTATTCTTCAACTCATTATGTTCATAAATCCTCGAAGAATTTCTCTGCTTACTCTTATGCTTACCCTAATCCCTCTTATGTGAAACGAAGTGGATTGGCATCTATGCCACCTTTCTCTTATGGAGCTTGCAGAATGATGAACTCTTTGCCACCCCTTCAGATGTGGGTGGTGAAGAACAAGAACTAATATCTTATGCACGGTCAGGTCTCCAGGCGAACTTAATCATCTGAAGAATTTGTTGGAGACCTGAATATGCTTGAAAGGATGCAAGCTAATCATGAAGAAATGAATTCTCATTTCTCACGTCCTCATACTGGTCTATCTGTTCTATTGCTTGATGAAATTGATACCATATTATTCACTGATGAAGTATATGAGTTCGTAAGTTGCACTGATTCATATGCAGGATGATCATCCCAAAGCCACTGAGTGGGTCCTCGATAGTGGATGTACAAATCACATGACTGGTGACAGGAGCTTATTGATGGACTCTGCTTTATCTCCATCACATCTGAAGCATATCATCTGTGCTGACAAAGGCAAAAGCAAGGTATTGGGTCTAGGTAAGCTTGCAATCTCAAAGGATCAACACATGGAGAAAGTCATGCTTGTCGAGTCCTTAGGATTCAACCTCATGTCTGTCTTAATGCTTTGTGATCTTGATATGGTTGTTGTCTTTGGCAAGTATAGTTGTGTTGTGATCATGGAAGCTGACAATTCCAAAGTCTTCGAAGGCTTTAGGAGAGGAGATTTGTATATTGTTGATTTCTCTATAGGATCACAACCTGCTACATGTGTACTTGCAAAAGCTTCAGAAGGCTGGCTATGGCATCGACGACTTGGTCATGCTGGCATGAGGAACCTGCACATGCTCGCAAAGAAGAAGCATGTCATTGGCATTGAGAATGTCAAATTCCTCAAGGGTCACTTATGTGGAGCCTGTGAAGCTGGAAAGATGACCAAGGCCAAGCATCCAGCGAAGACCATCATGACTACTACTCGACCATTTGAATTGCTTCACATGGATCTTTTTGGCCCTACTCAATATGCCACATTTACTAATGCTACATCCTTATATGGCTTTGTCATTGTTGATGACTATTCGCGATATACATGGGTGCATATCATCACTTACAAAACTGAAGTGCAGGAAATCTTCAAATGATTTTCCTCGAGGGCTTCAACCATCTTTGGTGTGAAGATCAAGCACATCACAAGTGATAATGGAACTGAGTTCAAGAACACTGGTCTTGATGACTATCTTGATGAACTTGGTATTACTCATGAGTTATCTGCTCCTTATACTCCTCAGCAAAATGGCGTCGTGGAGTGCAAGAACAGGACTCTTGTTGAGATGGCTCGCACTATGCTTGATCAGTACAAGACGCCTACTCGCTTCTGGCCTGAGGCAATTGATATTGCTTGTCACATCATCAACAGGGTATATCTTCACAAATTCTTCAAGAAGACTGCATATGAACTCCTCACTAATAAGAAACCCAATGTGAGTTATTTCAAAGTCTTCGATGCTAAATGTTGGATTAGATATCCTCATCACAGTTCTAAATTTGCACCGAAAGCACATGAAGGTTTTATGCTCGGTTATGGCATGGACTGGCACACCTACAGTGTCTTCAACACCTATCACCACAAGGTTGTTGATTTTGGGGGAACGTAGTAATTTCAAAAAATTTCCTACGCACACGCAAGATCATGGTGATGCATAGCAACGAGAGGGGAGAGTGTTGTCTACGTACCAACCCAGACCGACTGCGGAAGCGATCACACAACGTAGAGGAAGTAGTCGTACGTCTTCCCGATCCGACCGATCCAAGCACCGTTACTCCGGCACCTCCGAGTTCTTAGCACACGTTCAGCTCGATGACGATCCTCGGGCTCCGATCCAGCAAAGCGTCGAGGAAGAGTTCCGTCAGCACGACGGCGTGGTGACGATCTTGATGTACTACCAACGCAGGGCGTCGCCTAAGCACTACAACGGTATGATCGAGGTGGAATTTGGTGGCAGGGGGCACCGCACACGGCTAAGGAACGATCTCAAGGATCAACTTATGTGTCTTGGGGTGTCCCCTGCCCCCGTATATAAAGGATGAAGGGGGGAGGCTGGCCGGCCAAAGGAGGGAGGCGCAGGAGCAGTCCTACTCCTACCGGGAGTAGGACTCCCCCCCCCCAATCCTATTCCAACTAGGAATCCTTGGGAAAAAGAGAGAGGGAAAGAGAGAGAGGTGGCCGGCCACCTCTCCTAGTCCTAATAGGACTAGGGGAGGGGGGAGGCACGCAGCCCTCCTTGGCAGCCCCTTTCACCTTTCCACAATGGCCCAATTAGGCCCATTTGGCTCCCGGGGGGTTCCGGTAACCCTCCCGGTAATCCGGTAAAATCCCGATTTTACCCGGAACACTTCCGATGTCCAAACATAGGCTTCCAATATATCAATCTTTACGTCTCGACCATTTCGAGACTCCTCGTCATGTCCGTGATCACATCCGGGACTCCAAACAACCTTCGGTACATCAAAATGCATAAACTCATAATGTTCCCTTTGTCATCGGTATGTTACTTGCCCGAGATTCGATCGTCGGTATCCGATACCTAGTTCAATCTCGTTACCGGCAAGTCTCTTTACTCGTTCCGTAATACATCATCCCGCAACTAACTCATTAGTTGCAATGCTTGCAAGGCTTAAGTGATGTGCATTACCGAGAGGGCCCAGAGATACCTCTCCGACAATTGGAGTGACAAATCCTAATCTCGAAATACGCCAACCCAACATCTACCTTTGGAGCCACCTGTAGTACTCCTTTATAATCACCTAGTTACGTTGTGACGTTTGGTAGTACCCAAAGTGTTCCTCCGGCAAACGGAAGTTGGATAATCTCATAGTCATAGGAACATGTATAAGTCATGAAAAAAAAACAATAGCAACATACTAAATGATCGGGTGCTAAGCTAATGGAATGGGTCATGTCATTCAGATCATTCAACTAATGATGTGACCTCGTTAATCAAATAACAACTCCTTGTTCATGGTTAGGAAACATAACCATCTTTGATCAACGAGCTAGTCAAGTAGAGGCATACTAGTGACACTCTGTTGGTCTATGTATTCACACATGTATTATGTTTCCGGTTAATACAATTCTAGCATGAATAATAAACATTTATCATGATATAAGGAAATAAATAATAACTTTATTATTGCCTCTAGGGCATATTTCCTTCAGTCTCCCACTTGCACTAGAGTCAGTAATCTAGATTACACAGTAATGATTCTAACACCCATGGAGCCTTGGTGCTGATCATGTTTTGCTCGTGGAAGAGGCTTAGTCAATGGGTCTGCAACATTCAGATCCGTATGTATCTTGCAAATCTCTATGTATCCCACCTGGACTAGATCCCGGATGGAATTGAAGCGTCTCTTGATGTGTTTGGTCCTTTTGTGAAATCTGGATTCCTTTGCCAAAGAAATTGCACCAGTATTGTCACAAAAGATTTTCATTGGACCCGATGCACTAGGTATGACACCTAGATCGGATATGAACTCCGTCATCCAGACTCCTTCGTTCGCTGCTTCCGAAGCAGCTATGTACTCCGCTTCACATGTAGATCCCGCTACGACGCTTTGTTTAGAACTGCACCAACTGACAGCTCCACCGTTTAAAGTAAACACGTATCCGGTTTGCAATTTAGAATCGTCCGGATCAGTGTCAAAGCTTGCATCAACGTAACCTCTTACGGTGAGCTCTTTGTCACCTCCATATACGAGAAACATATCCTTAGTCCTTTTTAGGTATTTCAGGATGTTCTTGACCGCTGTCCAGTGATCCACTCCTGGATTACTTTGGTACCTCCCTGCTATACTTATAGCAAGGCACACATCAGGTCTGGTACACAGCATTGCATACATGATAGAGCCTATGGCTGAAGCATAGGGAACATCTTTCATTTTCTCTCTATCTTCTGCAGTGGTCGGGCATTGAGTCTGACTCAACTTCATACCTTGTAACACAGGCAAGAATCCTTTCTTTGCTTGATCCATTTTGAACTTATTCAAAATCTTGTCAAGGTATGTGCTTTGTGAAAGTCCAATTAAGCGTCTTGATCTATCTCTATAGATATTATGCCTAATATGTAAGCAGCTTCACCGAGGTCTTTCATTGAAAAACTTTTATTCAAGTATCCCTTTATGCTATCCAGAAATTCTATATCATTTCCAATCAGTAATATGTCATCCACATATAATATCAGAAATGCTACAGAGCTCCCACTCACTTTCTTGTAAATACAGGCTTCTCCAAAAGTCTGTATAAAACCAAATGCTTTGATCACACTATCAAAGCGTTTATTCCAACTCCGAGATGCTTGCACCAGTCCATAAATGGATCGCTGGAGTTTGCACACTTTGTTAGCTCCCTTTGGATCGACAAAACCTTCCGGTTGCATCATATACAACTCTTCTTCCAGAAATCCATTCAGGAATGCAGTTTTTACATCCATTTGCCAAATTTCATAATCATAAAATGCGGCAATTGCTAACATGATTCTGACAGACTTAAGCATCGCTACGGGTGAGAAAGTCTCATCGTAGTCAACTCCTTGAACTTGTCGAAAACCTTTTGCGATAAGTCAAGCTTTGTAGACAGTAACATTACCATCAGCGTTAGTCTCCTTCTTAAAGATCCATTTATTCTCAATTGCTTGCCGATCATCGGGCAAGTCAACCAAAGTCCATACTTTGTTTTCATACATGGATCCCATCTCAGATTTCATGGCTTCAAGCCACTTTGCGGAATCTGGGCTCACCATCGCTTCTTCATAGTTCGTAGGTTCATCATGATCTAGTAGCATGACCTCCAGAACAGGATTACCATACCACTCTGGTGTGGATCTTACTCTGGTTGATCTACGAGGTCCAGTAGTATCTTGATCTAAAGTTTCATGATCATCATCATTAACTTCCTCTCTTATTGGTGTAGGTCTCACAGAAACAGTTTTCTGTGATGTACTATTTCCCAATAACGGAGTAGGTACAGTTACCTCGTCAAGTTCTACTTTCCTCCCACTCACTGCTTTCGAGAGAAACTCTTTTTCAAGAAAGTTTCCGAATTTAGCAACAAAAGTCTTGCCTTCGGATCTGTGATAGAAGGTGTATCCAATAGTTTCCTTTGGATATCCTATGAAGACACATTTCTCCGATTTGGGTTCGAGCTTATCAGGTTGAAGCTTTTTCACATAAGCATCGCAGCCCCAAACTTTAAGAAACGACAACTTTGGTTTCTTGCCAAACCACAGTTCATAAGGCGTCGTCTCAACGGATTTTGATGGTGCCCTATTTAACGTGAATGCGGCCGTCTCTAAAGCATAACCCCAAAACGATAGCGGTAAATCAGTAAGAGACATCATAGATCGAACCATATCTAGTAAAGTACGATTACGACGTTCGGACACACCATTACGCTGTGGTGTTCCGGGTGGCATGAGTTGTGAAACTATTCCACAATTTTTCAAATGTACACCAAACTCGTAACTCAAATATTCTCCTCCACGATCAGATCGTAGAAACCTTATTTTCTTGTTACGATGATTTTCAACTTCACTCTGAAATTCTTTGAACTTTTCAAACGTTTCAGATTTGTGTTTCATTAAGTAGATATACCCATATCTGCTTAAATCATCTGTGAAAGTGAGAAAATAACGATATCCGCCATGAGCCTCAATATTCATCGGACCACATACATCGGTATGTATGATTTCCAACAAATCTGTTGCTCTCTCCATAGTACCGGAGAACGGTGTTTTAGTCATCTTGCCCATGAGGCACGGTTCGTAAGTACCAAGTGATTCATAATCAAGTGGTTCCAAAAGCCCATCAGTATGGAGTTTCTTCATGCGCTTCACACCGATATGACCTAAACGGCAGTGCCACAAATAAGTTGCACTATCATTATTAACTCTGCATCTTTTGGCTTCAACATTATGAATATGTGTATTACTACTATCGAGATTCATCAAAAATAGACCACTTTTCAAAGGTGCATGACCATAAAAGATATTACTCATATAAATAGAACAACCATTATTCTCTGATTTAAATGAATAACCGTCTCGCATCAAACAAGATCCAGATATAATGTTCATGCTCAACGCTGGCACCAAATAACAATTATTTAGGTCTAATATTAATCCAAAAGGTAGATGTAGAGGTAGCGTGCCGACCGCGATCACATCGACTTTGGAACCGTTTCCCACGCGCATCGTCACCTCGTCCTTTGCTAGTGTCCGCTTATTCTGTAGTCCCTGTTTCGAGTTGCAAATATTAGCAACAGAACCAGTATCAAATACCCAGGTGCTACTGCGAGCATTAGTAAGGTACACATCAATAACACGTATATCACATATACCTTTGTTCACCTTGCCATCCTTCTTATCCGCCAAATACTTGGGGCAGTTCCGCTTCCAGTGACCAGTCTGCTTGCAGTAGAAGCACTCAGTTTCAGGCTTAGGTCCAGACTTGGGTTTCTTCTCTTGAGCAGCAACTTGCTTGCCGTTCTTCTTGAAGTTCCCCTTCTTCTTCCCTTTTCCCTTTTTCTTGAAACTAGTGGTTTTGTTAACCATCAACACTTGATGCTCCTTCTTGATTTCTACCTCCGCAGCTTTCAGCATTGCGAAGAGCTCGGGAATAGTCTTGTTCATCCCTTGCATATTATAGTTCATCACAAAGCTCTTGTAGCTTGGTGGCAGTGATTGGAGAATTCTGTCAATGACGCAATCATCCGGAAGTGTAACTCCCAATTGAATCAAGTGATTATTATACCCAGACATTTTGAGTATATGCTCACTGACAGAACTGTTCTCCTCCATCTTGCAGCTATAGAACTTATTGGAGACTTCATATCTCTCAATCCGGGCATTTGCTTGAAATATTAACTTCATCTCCTGGAACATCTCATATGCTCCATGACGTTCAAAACATCGTTGAAGTCCCGGTTCTAAGCCGTAAAGCATGGCACACTGAACTATTGAGTAGTCATCAGCTTTGCTCTGCCAGACGTTCATAACTTCTGGTGTTGCTCTAGTAGCAGGCCTGGCACTCAGCGGTGCTTCCAGGACGTAATTCTTCTGTGCAGCAATGAGGATAATCCTCAAGTTACGGACCCAGTCCGTGTAATTGCTACCATCATCTTTCAACTTTGCTTTCTCAAGGAACGCATTAAAATTCAACGGAACAACAGCACGAGCCATCTATCTACAATCAACATAAACAAGCAAGATACTATCAGGTACTATGTTTATGATAAATTTAAGTTCAGTTAATCAAATTTACTTAAGAACTCCCACTTAGATAGATATCCCTCTAATCCTCTAAGTGATCACGTGATCCAAATCAACTAAACCATAACCGATCATCACGTGAGATGGAGTAGTTTTCAATGGTGAACATCATTATGTTGATCATATCTACTATATGATTCACGCTCGACCTTTCGGTCTCCGTGTTCCGAGGCCATATATGTATATGCTTGGCTCGTCAAGTATAACCTGAGTATTCCGCTTGTGCAACTGTTTTGCACCCGTTGTATTTGAACGTAGAGCCTATCACACCCGATCATCACATGGTGTCTCAGCACGAAGAACTTTTGCAACGGTGCATACTCAGGGAGAACACTTCTTGATAATTTAGTGAGAGATCATCTTATAATGCTACCGTCAATCAAAGCAAGATAAGATGCATAAAAAAGATAAACATCACATGCAATCAATATAAGTGATATGATATGGCCATCATCATCTTGTGCTTTGTGATCTCCATCTCCGAAGCACCGTCATGATCACCATCGTCACCGGCGTGACACCTTGATCTCCATCGTAGCATCGTTGTCTTCTCGCCAATCTTATGCTTCCACGACTATCACTACCGCTTAGTAATAAAGTAAAGCATTACATCGCGATTGCATTGCATACAATAAAGCGACAACCATATGGCTCCTGCCAGTTGCCGATAACTCGGTTACAAAACATGATCATCTCATACAATAAAATCAGCATCATGCCTTGACCATATCACATCACAACATGCCCTGCAAAAACAAGTTAGACGTCCTCTACTTTGTTGTTGCAAGTTTTACGTGGCTGCTACGGGCTTTAAGTAAGAACTCATCTCACCTACGCATCAAAACCACAACGATAGTTCGTCAAATAGACTCCGTTTTAACCTTCTCAAGGACCGGGCGTAGCCACACTTGGTTCAACTAAAGTTGGAGAGACAGTCTTCCGCAAGCCATCTATGTGCAAAGCACGTCGAGGGAACCGGTCTCGCGTAACAGTACGCGTAAGGTTGGTCCGGATCGTCTCGTCCAACAATACCGCCGAACCAAAGTATGACATGCTGGTAGGCAGTATGACTTGTATCGCCCACAACTCACTTGTGTTCTACTCGTGCAAATAACATCAAACCATCAAAACCTAGGCTCGGATGCCACTTTTGGGGAACGTAGTAATTTCAAAAAATTTCCTACGCACACGCAAGATCATGGTGATGCATAGCAACGAGAGGGGAGAGTGTTGTCTACGTACCAACGCAGACCGACTGCGGAAGCGATCACACAACGTAGAGGAAGTAGTCGTACGTCTTCCCGATCCGACCGATCCAAGCACCGTTACTCCGGCACCTCCGAGTTCTTAGCACACGTTCAGCTCGATGACGATCCTCGGGCTCCGATCCAGCAAAGCGTCGAGGAAGAGTTCCGTCAGCACGACGGCGTGGTGACGATCTTGATGTACTACCGACGCAGGGCGTCGCCTAAGCACTACAATGGTATGATCGAGGTGGAATTTGGTGGCAGGGGGCACCGCACACGGCTAAGGAACGATCTCAAGGATCAACTTATGTGTCTTGGGGTGTCCCCTGCCCCCGTATATAAAGGATGAAGGGGGGAGGCTGGCCGGCCAAAGGAGGGAGGCGCAGGAGGAGTCCTACTCCTACCGGGAGTAGGACTCCCCCCCCCCCAATCCTATTCCAACTAGGAATCCTTGGGAAAAAGAGAGAGGGAAAGAGAGAGAGGTGGCCGGCCACCTCTCCTAGTCCTAATAGGACTAGGGGAGGGGGGAGGCACGCAGCCCTCCTTGGCAGCCCCTTTCACCTTTCCACAATGGCCCATGTAGGCCCATTTGGCTCCCGGGGGGTTCCGGTAACCCTCCCGGTAATCCGGTAAAATCCCGATTTCACCCGGAACACTTCCGATGTCCAAACATAGGCTTCCAATATATCAATCTTTACGTCTCGACCATTTCTAGACTCCTCGTCATGTCCGTGATCACATCCGGGACTCCGAACAACCTTCGGTACATCAAAATGCATAAACTCATAATAACTGTCATCGTAACTTTAAGCGTGCGGACCCTACGGTTCGAGAACATTGTAGACATGACCGAGAGATGTCTCCGGTCAATAACCAATAGCGGGACCTGGATGCCCATATTGGCTCCTACATATTATACGAAGATCTTTATCGGTCAGATCGCATAACAACATATGTTGTTCCCTTTGTCATCGGTATGTTACTTGCCCGAGATTCGATCGTCGGTATCCGATACCTAGTTCAATCTCGTTACCGGCAAGTCTCTTTACTCGTTCTGTAATACATCATCCCGCAACTAACTCATTAGTTGCAATGCTTGCAAGGCTTAAGTGATGTGCATTACCGAGAGGGCCCAGAGATACCTCTCCGACAATTGGAGTGACAAATCCTAATCTCGAAATACGCCAACCCAACATCTACCTTTGGAGCCACCTGTAGTACTCCTTTATAATCACCCAGTTACGTTGTGACGTTTGGTAGTACCCAAAGTGTTCCTCCGGCAAATGGGAGTTGCATAATCTTATAGTCGTAGGAACATGTATAAGTCATGAAGAAAAGCAATAGCAACATACTAAACGATCGGGTGCTAAGCTAATGGAATGGGTCATGTCAATCAGATCATTCAACTAATGATGTGACCTCGTTAATCAAATAACAACTCTTTGTTCATGGTTAGGAAACATAACCATCTTTGATTAACGAGCTAGTCAAGTAGAGGCATACTAGTGACACTCTGTTGGTCTATGTATTCACACATGTATTATGTTTCCGGTTAATACAATTCTAGCATGAATAATAAAAATTTATCATGATATAAGGAAATAAATAATAACTTTATTATTGCCTCTAGGGCATATTTCCTTCAGTTGAAACTGTAGATGTGCGGTTCGATGAAACTAATGGCTCGCAAAGAGAGCACCTACCTCTTGTGACAGATGAAATACCTCTTGAGGAATCTATTAAGTTCAAGGCTACTGAGGATGTCATTCCTACTAAAGAATCTGCGGAAGAAGATGTTCCAGAACGTGAAGAACGTCATGCTGATGCACCAGAGGAAAATGGTGCTGAAGAAAATGATGATCAAATTCCTCAACGACAACCTGCTCATCCTCGCGTTGCAAACGAAGTGCAAATTGAGTAAATCATCAGCGACATCAACATTCCAGGTCCTCTCACACGCTCAAGAGCTTCACATTTATCTAACTTTTGTGGGCACTTTGCTTTTGTCTCTATCACAGAGCCCACTAAGGTAGATGAAGCATTTCTGGAGCCTGAGTGGATTCAAGCTATGCAAGAGGAATTACATAAATTCGAGCTCAACAACGTCTGGGAACTGGTCAAACGTCCAGATCCTCGCAAGCACAATACCATAGGCACAAAGTGGATCGGCCGCAACAAGCAAGATGAAAATGGCCTTGTGGTGAGGAATAAGGCACGACTTGTAGCTCAAGGCTACACACAGGTTGAAGGAATTGACTTCGATGAAACTTTTGCACCTGTTGCTAGACTTGAAGCTATTCGCATATTAATTGCTTATGCTAACCATCATGATATCATCTTATATCAAATGGATGTGAAAAGTGCATTCCTCAATGGTAAGCTTGAGGAAGAAGTATATGTTGCTCAACCCCAGGTTTTGAAGATCCAAAGCATCCTATCAAAGTCTTCAGACTCAATAAGGCCCTCCATGGCCTCAAGCAGTCCCCTCGGGCGTGGTATGATACTTTGAAGGAATTCATCATGAAGAAAGGCTTCAAACCTGTGGTTCACTTGACCCAACTCTTTTCACTAAATCTTATGATGGTGAATTGTTTGTGTGCCAAATTTATGTTGATGCTATCATTTTTGGCTGTACTGACCAACGTTATAGTGATGAATTTGCCTATATGATGAGTGAAGAATACCAAATGTCTATGATGGGAAAATTGAAATTCTTCTTAGGTCTTCAAATTCGTCAACAGCGCAATGACATATTCATATCTCAGGAGAAATACCTCAAGGATGTACTGAGAAAATTCGGCATGTAAGATTGCAAAGGAGTCAAAATCCCTATGCCCACAAATGGCCATCTATGCACTGATGAAAATGGTATTGACTTCGATCAAAAGGTATACCGCTCCACGATTGGTTCCTTATTGTACTTATGTGCATCTAGGCCAGAAATTATGCTTAGAGTTTGCCTGTGTGCCCGATTTCAAGCTACACCGAAGGAATCACACCATAAGGCTGTGAAGCATATTATTTGATGTCTAGCTCACACACCAACACTTGGATTATGGTATCTGATGGTGTCCTGGGCTAGGGGGTACTCAACACGTCGTCTCGCAACCAGCAGGATCGGGCCGAGTACCCCCATGGCGGTTCACTATTGGTCCAGTTCGGACAGCCGTGCTGCATACAAGGAGGATTCCACAAGACTTGGCGCCCAAGACAAGGACTCCTCTAAACCCTAGGCCTACGGTGCATATATAAACCGAGGCCAGGCCAGGCTAGTCAGTAGTCAATCTCATATTCATTAGATCAATCTCATGGTAGATACATGTACCCTGTACTACACCCCATATGAATACAATCAAAAGCAGGCCGTAGGGTTTTACCTCCATCAAGAGGGCCCGAACCTGGGTAAAATCCCGTGTCCATGTTACCATCGCTCCAAGACGCCTAGCTTAGGACCCCTACTACGAGATACGCGGGATATTGAACCGACATTGGTGCTTTCATTGAGAGCCTGCTCGGTGTTCGCCGCATATCGGTGGGATGATCATGTGCTATTTTTTCAATCAGATTCATCTTGCACGAATCAAATTCTTTGAGATTATTGTTGCTGGATTGCAATTTTATTCTGCAGGCTTGTCCAGGATCGACTTCGATCGTAGATCGGATCAACGAATTTATGCGTCGGGCAGCCGCTAAGCGTCAAGAGATCAGCACAATCAAGGACAAGAGCGTTGTCGTCATCGGCTGGGTGCTGGCCTCGTGTGATCCCGGGTCCCAAACGGCCGCGATGGGCTAGAAGCTGCCCTCCTCGGGCAGTGCACGCACAGGGATGATCCTCTTCTCTTCTTTTACTGTTATTTTTTTATTAAGATAGCGACACTGCCGCTGGTTAGATTGTGTAGTTTTGTTGAATTCCTTCATGGCACTACTTCACGTGGGGTCAAATCAGCCTTTCAAGAGACAGAACGACGCGGGAGCGCATGGAGAACCAAAATGCTCTGGACTACTAGTACAAATACATGGGGAATTCACGTATAGGACTCCACTCAAAATTACTAATCAATCATCACATCGTTTGAGGTCTGATTGATATCCGTAAAGGGCAGTACTAGTCCGATCAGTTCAGGCTTTTTCAACACGGATTTCGTCTCCTCGCTACTCGAACAAGAATACCAGGTTCTATTTTTCTGATTACCTGTACCATATATATATTAGTTCCACACAGTATATTTTTCTGCCGGTTTGCATGATTTTTCTTGTATAGATTTTTCTGTGGCTGGTCCACAGTTTTGTCCGCTGACCTGCTGGTCCGGACGATTCAAACACGGCCAGTTTCTGGCCAGCCGGTATCACCCGTAGTCCAGTGAACACCGAACTACGTCGAGGAGTCACTGCATCTCGCGGTCATGCCATCAATCCGACCTCGAACGCCCATGCCATATTTACCCGATTATTCACTTTGCATAAATTAATTATGTATCTTTTTTCAATCATCATTATTATTTCTAGCTTGCACTGTCTATATGTGGGCAAGGAAGCTACTTTTCCCGCGCCCCCTAGTGACGACCAGTATGCGTCGTCACTGCGGCGGGCCACCCTACACTAGCATCGCTGCACTGTCGCCTCTCAAGCCAACGTCCATCATGCCGACCAGCTTCGGCACGTCGGCTGACATGGGGGCTCCAGCTCCACCCGTCATGTGCAGTGGTGCACGTGAGGCCGACAAGAATTCTGTTCGGCGGCAATCCATGGAGATTCTCTCCTTCTTACATTTGTTCCTTTTGCTTTATTTTTTATTCGGCACTCGATCTCTGATCGACCGTTAATAGTGTCCTTTCCTTGGTAAAAGGAGTACACTTGATTGCTAGTTTTGCAGCCAATCTACACATACGTGGATGACTATCTATCCAACTAGTATTACTACATGCATACTAGATCAACTGGTGCTACGTCCGCCCTCCAATTCCTGATTATTGTTGGAGCTATTCCAAAATAGATCTGATTTTTTATATTTTGCTTCGGTCTGTTACTGCGGTCGTCGCAATAATGCCAGTTTTTATTTTTCCTAGCGCAAAATATTTCCGGTTGGTTTGTATTGCATAATTATTTGCAGAGATATTTTGCCAGTGCTTGTACTGGCATTTTCGATCTGCGTCAATCTGGCAGCCAGTCAACCTAAATTCACCTTGGCATACGGAGTTGTCCTCTCGTCTCCATCAACCAAATTCCACCGTGACCATGGTGTGATACCTTGTGTCGCCATTACCGCGTCGTCGCTTCGTCAAACTTACGTCCTCCATGCCGACCTGTTTCGACACGTCGACTAACGTGGGGGCTTCATTGTCACGTTGCCGAACTACTCTGTCTCCTCGGCTGGACCGGGGGCCTCGCCTCGGCACTTCGGCACTGTGCTATCACTTCATCAAGCCGAGCTCTTCGCTCGGGTACGTCAAGACCAGCTTGGAGCTTGGGACCTTGATCCGCTACAAGCTCGGCGCACATCACGTTAACCAGCTAAGTCGCTTTCATGCTCAAAAACTTTCAGTTTTAAATTTTGTTCGGTTCATCCAAGTATTATACCTCTTTGACAAAAAGTCATTTGCAAAAAACTTTCTTTGTCAAAACCTTGTTTATTACAAGCAAATTCGAATACCCCGTTTACTTGGGGCTTCCTTTATGAAGCATTTCCTCTTGCATATGATTATACTTGTATGGCTTCGTTCCTTATTCGTGTATTACACCACAATATGCACCATGTTGACTTAAGTGTTCCGCAAGCTGGGTTGCCTTGCTCCTATGTTTACCCCTACGTTCCCGATTATTCGGCTAGGGAGTAAAGGGAGCACCTCTGTGATTGTCACGATCGGGTATTCTGAGCTCGTGACCTCAGACTGGGTGAAGCCGAAAGCTAGTGCTCTTATTGTTTTCAATCTTGGTCGGCACACAACGGAACTCATGAGTACAAAAAATCTATTGAAAAAGTCTCATAGTAACAATGAGCAACCAAAGAAAGGTATCGGTGGAGATACTATTTTCTTCGAAGATGCTCCTTACACTTCGTCAGTAATATAGCATAAGTTGCCTGAGCGCGCTTTGTCTGTTACAGCCCTATGGCCTGATTGCCTGGTTATCAAAAACACCATCGATATTCTCGACAGGTCGAGTACATAACACTTTTCGGTCCTTGACCAAAGAGGGAGAAGCCAACGGTCGGTTAAGACGCGTTTAAAGTTCGGGTGAACACATATATGATATAAGTACTTCGGTACAAACAATCATTATGCAGAAAATTCTTTTACCCGAGTCGCCTGGGTGCTGTTGAATTAGTATGAGCCGGTTTTGTTAGTCGTTGTACAGTCTTTTTCTACCACTCCTTTCTCAACTCAGGTGTATGATCAATAGTCGGCTAGCCTGGTTTCTCTCTAAAGCCGCTCGCGTTTAGTTTGCTAAAACTTGCCTGAGAAACACTCCGCCTTCGGGATAGGGAGGTTGAAGCCGAGGGCTGACCCACTTGAAGTCTAGAGATCAGATGTGTCATGTCAAAGCACGCCGAAAGTACAATTTTAAGACCAATTTTATATTGGCACCAAAAGAGCTTGATTCAATCTAGACGTAAAGTTTTTTACGCATGTTTGTTGTCTTTTTTTGAGCTTATAACATCTTTCACCTATTTTATGTTTCAGGAAGAGGGACATTCTCTTGGTTGAGGTGTTCAGCATGAAACTCTTTTCTAAAACTATAGTTCGGCATCTTTCCTGCTGAACTTCACCTCGGTGTTGTCAAAACATACATGACAGTTGAACTTGTTCCCGGGGAGGTACGATCCTATGGTCGGCTATTTTGCCCAACCCAATTCTCAGGGGGGGGGGGCTACTGCATTAACAATCCAATGCATACAATTTAAGTGCAATATAGTTTTCGAGGAGATTATGATCCTCAGGTTGGTCAGCCGCACCCAACCTGAGTCTCGAGGACTTTGCACACCGCTTTTTGTGTCCCGAAGTATTCTGCCGAGCTAGGAGTTGATCCTTAGGACGATTTTGCGAATCAACCTGAGTCTCAGGGGCTACTGGGATCAGCGGTCTTATGTCATCCCTCAGGTGCATCTCGGGTTTTAGACTGATACACACCTTGAGGGCTACTGGCTATATATCTCGGTAGAGAATAAATTGCACCAATCTAAAAAAATACTGACAGAAAATCGGCCTGCAGTCGGGGTGGTGCACCACCTTGGAAGCAGTCTAGTATAAAGCTCGGGCGCGAGTGGCTGGCTCCATAGAGGGCATTTCTGCCATTAAGCTCGGCTAAACTCCTTCAACTTTTTTAAACCAAGGTGATTTGTGACACCTCTGATATAGTCCGGCGTTGGAGCTTGGAGATAGTCCGGCATTGGAGCTCGGATACAGTCCGACATTGGAGCTCAGATATAGTTTGGCGTTGGAGCTTGGACATAGTCCGGCGTTGGAGCTCGGATATATTCCAGCGTTGGAGCTTGGAAGCGGTCCGGCGTTGGTGCTCGGCTGCAAAAGAAACCTCGAATGCAGTCCGGCGTTGGATCTCGGACGCAAGAGGATGCTACCGCCTGCGAAAAACTTCAAACCCGAGGTGTGGCATAAAAATAACAAGGCATTGATAAAGGCCGGAAACTTAAAGGGGCTCCTCGGACACCCGACGTGTAAACTCTTCAGATGCATTTCGGCGATCCTCAAGATCGAAGATGAGAAGATTTGTTGAACCAGTTTTCAAGACCGACGACCGAAGATGAAGAACAGTTCGGAAGAATCGAGGAGCGTCCCCAACTTGAAGACCGGTCCAGGGGCTAGTGACGGTGTCCTGGGCTAGGGGGTACTCAACACATAGTCTCTCGACCAACTGGATCGGGCCGAGGACCCCCATGGCGGTTCACTATTGGGCCAGTTCGGACAGCCCGTGCCACATACAAGGAGGATTCCACAAGACTTGGCGCCCAAGACAAGGACTCCTCTAAACCCTAGGCCTACGGTGCATATATAAACCGAGGCCAGGCTAGTCAATAGAGAATCTCATATTCATTAGATCAATCTTGTGGTAGATACATGTACCCTGTACTACACGCCATATGAATACAATCAAAAGCAGGACGTAGGGTTTTACCTCCATCAAGAGGGCCCGAACCTGGGTAAAATCACATGTCCATGTTACCATCGCTCCAAGACGCCTAGCTTAGGACCCCTACTACGAGATACGCCGGGTATTGAACCGACAGTATCCCAAGGGCTCGGCTTTTGATCTCATAGGATATTCAGACTCTGACTATGCTGGTGATCGTGTGGACAGCAAGTCAATATCTGGCACATGCCATTTTCTTGGACGATCCTTGGTCTGTTGGTACTCAAAGAAACAGAACTACGTATCACTGTCTACTGCTAAAGCTGAGTACATTGCTGCTAGTTCTTGCTGTGCACAACTGCTATGGATGTAGCAAACTCTCAAGGACTATGGCGTCAACGTGAAGAATGTGCCACTCTACTGTGACAATGAGAGTGCCATCAAGATTGCTCATAACCCAGTTCAGCACTCGAAGACAAAGCACATTCAGATTCATCATCCTTTTCTTCGTGATCATGTGTTGAAGGGCGACATCTCTATTGAGCATGTGAAGACTGAAGAACAGTTAGCCGATATCTTCACAAAACCGTTGGATGAGAAGAGATTTAGCAACTTGAGGTGTGAGCTAAATATCTTAGAATCTCTGAATGTCCTTTGAAAAGGACACACATCCTAACACTTATGCAAAATTGATGACTTAGATGTGCAACACACGAAGTAATATTTTTCTTCAATCAATGAAGACTAACACTCTAAGTGTGAAGAAATTAACGAAGAATTTGATTCTCGGAACCCTACGCCAATTTTACGCGGTGTCTGAAATCATCATTCTTATACAGTGGGTCACGCCACCACCAAAAGTTGAAAATCCCCAATCTGAGTTTTTTTTCTCACTTTGAAATTCCCCAGTTGTTCTTCAACTTGCATTGTCTTCACTCTTTCCATCGTTTTTCTTCATTAACTATATATATATATATATATATATATATATGAGTTTATGTCCTCTACAACATTCAGTTATTGCTATTTCTTCAAGTTGCTTGTTCTGCTAAGTGAATGTGATCGGACCCTTTCCCCCTCTATGCTAAACTCAACCTAGTCTATTCACAAATTCTTCATGTGCGTTCTATTTGAAACTCGTTCAAAATCTTCAATGTGTCCTTGTCAGCTGAAGAAATTGTGAACAACACTTTAAATTTATCTTATCTGAATTTTCGACTTTTGCCGCTCAAATAGTTACACATTCCAACATAATACTTATCCTATTCACCCATGATCGCACACGTTCGTCACCTCTCAGTACGTGGGTGACACATGTCACACGAATGAGAAGGGTCAGGGGCACGTTCGTCCAATTTCCTCGGGCTAGCAGTTTTTCACTTCGGCTATAAATACCCCTCTCCCTTCCTCACTTCATTTTTACTCCGCTCGACCTCACTCCCTCGCTTGAGCTCTCAAACCCTAGCACCTTCGCTACTTCCATCATTGCCAGTGAGTAAGAGCTTCACTGCCTCGGCCTCGTCGCCACCGTACTCACGCTGGCTGCAGATTTCTTCACTCCACCGCCGTCGTAGCTGTCTTCCTCAGCCAAGTTAGGGCGTGGAAGATCTGAACCGACGAGCTTCACATCTACACTTCCCAGTTCGTCGTGTTCTTTGTCAAGGGTAATTAAAAGTTACTTTTGAAGGAAATATGCCCTAGAGGCAATAATAAAGTTATTATTTATTTCCTTATATCATGATAAATGTTTATTATTCATGCTAGAATTGTATTAACCGGAAACATAATACATGTGTGAATACATAGACAAACTTAGAGTCACTAGTATGCCTCTACTTGACTAGCTCGTTAATCAAAGATGGTTGTGTTTCCTAACCATGAACAAGGTGTTGTTATTTGATTAACGAGGTCACATCATTAGTTGAATGATCTGATTGACATGACCCATTTCATTAGCTTAGCACCCGATCATTTAGTATGTTGTTATTGCTTTCTTCATGACTTATACATGTTCCTATAACTATGAGATTATGCAACTCCCGTTTACCGAAGGAACACTTTGTGTGCTACCAAACGTCACAACGTAACTGGGTGATTATAAAGGAGCTCTATAGGTGTCTCCAAAGGTAGATGTTGGGTTGGCGTATTTCGAGATTAGGATTTGTCACTCCGAGTGTCGGAGAGGTATCTCTGGGCCCTCTCGGTAATGCACATCACATAAGCCTTGCAAGCATTGCGCCTAATGAGTTAGTTGCGAGATGATGTATTTTGGAACGAGTAAAGAGACTTGCCGATAACGAGATTGAACTAGGTATTGGATACCGATGATCAAATCTCGGGCAAGTAACATACCGATGACAAAGGGAACAACGTATGTTGTTATGCGGTCTGACCGATAAAGATCTTCATAGAATATATAGGAGCCAATATGGGCATCCAGGTCCCGCTATTGGTTATTGACCGGAGATGTGTCTCAGTCATGTCTACATTGTTCTCGAACCGTAGGGTCCGCACGCTTAACGTTACGATGACAGTTATTATGAGTTTATGCATTTTGATGTACCGAAGTTAGTTTGGAGTCCCAGATGTGATCACGGACATGACGAGGAGTCTCGAAATGGTCGAGACATAAAGATTGATATATTGGAAGCCTATATTTGGATATCGGAAGTGTTCCGGGTGAAATCGGGATTTTACCGGAGTATCGAGAGGTTACCGGAACCCCCCGGGAGCCATATGGGCCTTAATGGGCTTTAGTGGAAAGGAGAAAGGGGCAGCCCAAGGTGGCCGCGTGCCTCCCCCATCCCCTAGTCCTATTAGGACTAGGAGAGGTGGCCGGCCCCCCTCTCTCTCTTTCCCCCTTGAGGAATCCTAGTCCAACTAGGATTGGGGGGGGGAGTCCTACTCCCGGTAGGAGTAGGACTCCTCCTGCGCCCTCCTCTTGGCCGGCGGCCCCCTCCCCCTTGGCTCCTTTATATACGGAGGCAGGGGACCTCTAGACACACAAGTTGATCATTGAGATCGTTCCTGAGCCGTGTGCGGTGCCCCGTGCCACCATATTCCACCTCGATCATATCGTTGTAGTGCTTAGGCGAAGCCCTGCGTCGGTAGAACATCAAGATCGTCACCACGCCGTCGTGCTGACGGAACTCCTCCCCGATGCTTTGCTGGATCGGAGCCCGGGGATCGTCAACGAGCTGTACGTGTGCTAAGAACTCGGAGGTGCCGGAGTAACGGTGCTTGGATCGGTCGGATCGGGAAGACGTACGACTACTTCCTCTACGTTGTGTCAACGCTTCCGCAGTCGGTCTGCGTGGGTATGTAGACAACACTCTCCCCTCTCGTTGCCGTGCATCACCATGATCTTGCATGTGCGTAGGAAATTTTTTGAAATTACTACGTTCCCCAACAGTGGTATCAGAGCCTAGGTTTTATGGTTTGATGTTATTTGCACGAGTAGAACACAAGTGAGTTGTGGGTGATATAAGTCATACTGCCTACCAGCATGTCATACTTTGGTTCAGCGGTATTGTTGGACGAGACGACCAAGACCCACATTACGCGTACGCTTACGCGAGACCGGTTCCCCCGACGTGCTTTGCACACAGGTGGCTTGCGGGCGATTGTCTCTCCAACTTTAGTTGAACCGAGTGTGGCTACGCCCGGTCCTTGCGAAGGTTAAAACAGAGTCTATTTGACAAACTATCGTTGTGGTTTTGATGCGTAGGTGAGATTGGTTCTTGCTTAAGCCCGTAGCAGCCACATAAAACTTGCAACAACAAAGTAGAGGACGTCTAACTTGTTTTTGCAGGGCATGTTGTGATGTGATATGGTCAAGACATGATGCTAAATTTTATTGTATGAGATGATCATGTTTTGTAACTGAGTTATCGGCAACTGGCAGGAGCCATATGGTTGTCGCTTTATTGTATGCAATGCAATCGCGATGTAATGCTTTACTTTATCACTAAGCGGTAGCGATAGTCGTGGAAGCATAAGATTGGCGAGACGACAATGATGCTACGGTGGAGATCAAGGTGTCGCGCCGGTGACGATGGTGATCATGACGGTCCTTCGGAGATGGAGATCATAGGCACAAGATGATGATGGCCATATCATATCACTTATATTGATTGCATGTGATGTTTATCTTTTATGCATCTTATCTTGCTTTGATTGACGGTAGCATTATAAGATGATCTCTCACTAAATTATCAAGAAGTGTTCTCCTTGAGTATGCACCGTTGCGAAAGTTCTTCGTGCTGAGACACCATGTGATGATCGGGTGTGATAGGCTCTACGTTCAAATACAACGGGTACAAAACAGTTGCACACGCAGAATACTCAGGTTATACTTGACGAGCCAAGCATATACAGATATGGCCTCGGAACACAGAGACCGAAAGGTCGAGCGTGAATCATATAGTAGATATGATCAACATAATGATGTTCACCGATGAAACTACTCCATCTCATGTGATGATCGGACATGGTTTAGTTGATTTGGATGACGTAATAACTTAGAGGATTAGAGGGATGTCTATCTAAGTGGGAGTTCTTAAGTAATATGATTAATTGAACTTAAATTTATCATGAACTTAGTACCTGATAGTATCTTGCTTGTTTATGTTGATTGTAGATAGATGGCTCGTGCTGTTGTTCCGTTGAATTTTAATGCGTTCCTTGAGAAAGCAAAGTTGAAAGATGATGGTAGCAATTACACGGACTGGGTCCGTAACTTGAGGATTATCCTCATTGCTGCACAGAAAAATTACGTCCTGGAAGCACCGCTGGGTGCCAGGCCTGCTGCTGGAGCAACACCAGAAGTTATGAACATCTGGCAGAGCAAAGCTGATGACTACTCGATAGTTCAGCCTGCCATGCTTTACGGCTTAGAATCGGGACTTCAACGACGTTTTGAACGTCATGGAGCATATGAGATGTTTCAGGAGTTGAAGTTAATATTTCAAGCAAATGCCCGGATTGAGAGATATGAAGTCTCCAATAAGTTCTATAGCTGCAAGATGGAGCAGAACAGTTCTGTCAGTGAGCATATACTCAAAATGTCTGGGTATAATAATCACTTGATTCAGATGGGAGTTAATCTTCCAGATGATTGCGTCATTGACAGAATTCTCCAATCACTGCCACCAAGCTACAAGAGCTTCGTGATGAACTATAATATGCAAGGGATGAACAAGACTATTCCCGAGCTCATCGCAATGCTGAAAGCTGCGGAGGTAGAAATCAAGAAGGAGCATCAAGTGTTGATGGTTAACAAAACCACTAGTTTCAAGAAAAAAGGGCAAACGGAAGAAGAAGGGGAACTTCAAGAAGAACGGCAAGCAAGTTGCTGCTCAGGAGAAGAAACCCAAGTCTGGACCTAAGCCTGAAACTGAGTGCTTCTACTGCAAGCAGACTGGTCACTGGAAGCGGAACTGCCCCAAGTATTTGGCGGATAAGAAGGATGGCAAGGTGAACAAAGGTATATGTGATATACATGTTATTGATGTGTACCTTACTAATGCTCGCAGTAGCACCTGGGTATTTGATACTGGTTCTGTTGCTAATATTTGCAACTCAAAACAGGGACTACGGATTAAGCGAAGATTGGCTAATGACGAGGTGACGATGCGCGTGGGAAACGGTTCCAAAGTGGATGTGATCGCAGTCGGCACGCTACCTCTACATCTACCTTCGAGATTAGTATTAGACCTAAATAATTGTTATTTGGTGCCAGCGTTGAGCATGAACATTATATCTGGATCTTGTTTAATGCGAGGCGGTTATTCATTTAAATCAGAGAATAATGGTTGTTCTATTTATATGAGTAATATCTTTTATGGTCATGCACCCTTGAAGAGTGGTCTATTCACGTTGAATCTCGATAGTAGTGATACACATATTCATAATGTAGAAGCCAAAAGATGCAGAGTTGATAATGATACTGCAACTTATTTGTGGCACTGCCGTTTAGGTCATATCAGTGTAAAGCGCATGAAGAAACTCCATACTGATGGACTTTTGGAACCACTTGATTATGAATCACTTGGTACTTGCGAACCGTGCCTCATGGGCAAGATGACTAAAACACCGTTCTCCGGTACTATGGAGAGAGCAACAGATTTGTTGGAAATCATACATACAGATGTATGTGGTCCGATGAATGTTGAGGCTTGTGGCGGATATCGTTATTTTCTCACCTTCACAGATGACTTAAGCAGATATGGGTATATCTACTTAATGAAACATAAGTCTGAAACGATTGAAAAGTTCAAAGAATTTCAGAGTGAAGTTGAAAATCATCGTAACAAGAAAATAAAGTTTCTACGATCCGATCGTGGAGGAGAATATTTGAGTTACGAGTTTGGTGTACATTTGAAAAATTGTGGAATAGTTTCGCAACTCACGCCACCCGGAACACCACAGCGTAATGGTGTGTCCGAACGTCATAATCGTACTTTACTAGATATGGTGCGATCTATGATGTCTCTTACTGATTTACCGCTATCGTTTTGGGGATACGCTCTGGAGACGGACGCATTCACGTTAAATAGGGCACCATCAAAATCCGTTGAGACGACGCCTTATGAACTATGGTTTGGCAAGAAACCAAAGTTGTCGTTTCTGAAAGTTTGAGGCTGCGATGCTTATGTGAAAACACTTCAACCTGATAAGCTCAAACCCAAATCGGAGAAATGTGTCTTCATAGGATATCCAAAGGAAACTATTCGATACACCTTCTATCACAGATCCGAAGGCAAGACTTTTGTTGCTAAATTCGGAAACTTTCTGGAGAAGGAGTTTCTCTCGAAAGAAGTGAGTGGGAGGAAAGTAGAACTTGACGAGGTAACTGTTCCTACTCCCTTATTGGAAAGTAGTACATCACAAAAAACTGTTTCTGCGACACCTACACCAATAAGTGAGGAAGCTAATGATGATGATCATGAAACTTTAGGTCAAGATACTACTGAACCTCGTAGATCAACCAGAGTGAGATCCGCACCAGAGTGGTACGGTAATCCTGTTCTGGAAGTCATGCTACTAGATCATGATGAACCTACAAACTATGAAGAAGCGATGGTGAGCCCAGATTCCGCAAAATGGCTTGAAGCCATGAAATCTGAGATGGGATCCAACTGCATTCCTGAATGGATTTCTGGAAGAAGAGTTGTATATGATGCAACTGGAAGGTTTTGTCGATCCAAAGGGAGCTAACAAAGTGTGCAAGCTCCAGCGATCCATTTATGGACTGGTGCAAGCCTCTCGGAGTTGGAATAAACGCTTTGATAGTGTGATCAAAGCATTTGGTTTTATACAGACTTTCGGAGAAGCCTGTATTTACAAGAAAGTGAGTGGGAACTCTATAGCATTTCTGATATTATATGTGGATGACATATTGCTGATTGGAAATGATATAGAATTTCTGGATAGCATAAAGGGATACTTGAATAAGAGTTTTTCAATGAAAGACCTTGGTGAAGCTGCTTACATATTAGGCATAAAGATCTATAGAGATAGATCAAGACGCTTAATTGGACTTTCACAAAGCACATACCTTGACAAGATTTTGAAGAAGTTCAAAATGGATCAAGCAAAGAAAGGGTTCTTGCCTGTGTTACAAGGTGTGAAGTTGAGTCAGACTCAATGCCCGACCACTGCAGAAGATAGAGAGAAAATGAAAGATGTTCCCTATGCTTCAGCCATAGGCTCTATCATGATTGCAATGCTGTGTACCAGACCTGATGTATGCCTTGCTATAAGTTTAGCAGGGAGGTACCAAAGTAATCCAGGAGTGGATCACTGGACAACGGTCAAGAACATCCTGAAATACCTGAAAAGGACTAAGGATATGTTTCTCATATAGGGAGGTGACAAAGAGCTCATCGTAAAAGGTTACGTTGATGCAAGCTTTGACACTGATCCGGACGATTCTAAATTGCAAACCGGATACGTGTTTACATTAAACGGTGGAGCTGTCAGTTGGTGCAGTTCTAAACAAAGCGTCGTAGCGGGATCTACATGTGAAGTGGAATACATAGCTGTTTCGGAAGTAGCGAACGAAGGAGCCTGGATGAAGGAGTTCATATCCGATCTAGGTGTCATACCTAGTGCATCGGGTCCAATGAAAATCTTTTGTGACAATACTGGTGCAATTGCCTTGGCAAAGGAATCCAGATTTCACAAGAGGACCAAGCACATCAAGAGACGCTTCAATTCCATCCGGGATCTAGTCCAGGTGGGAGACATAGAGATTTGCAAGATACATACGGATCTGAATGTTGCAGACCCGTTGACTAAACCTCTTCCACGAGCAAAACATGATCAGCACCAAGGCTCCATGGGTGTTTGTCACAGCCCTAGCTCATCCCCTGTTGTCCTAGCTTGATCCTGTTGCATCATGTTTAAATTTTATTGAAAGTTGAATTGGGGAAAGTGGAAAGCCTCAGAAATCTTTAACAAAAATGATCAACATTAAAAATTGTTTCAAATGAGCCCAACAAAATGTTCCTGCTAAGCTCTAAAAATATTGGCAAGAGCTATAACTCAAACCAATATTTTTGGAATCACAGAAATAATTATTCTTGGGCATTTGAATTAAATCACTAGCTATTTGATTTGGGTTTATATTTACTATAAACTAGATATAAGCCCAATAATTTTGAAATTTGCATGTGGCTCTGAACTTGTTTCCAAAGTCCACAAAATAATTTTCAGAAGCATAAAAATTGGTTTGTTTGAAAACCAAACTCAAACAAACTTAAAAAAATAGAAAACAGAACAAACAAAAAATAGAAAAGGCAGGGCCTTACCTGACTTACCTGCCTGGCCCAACTCCTGTTCTGGCCCAGCCCACAGGGGCAACACCGTCTTCTTCCTCTTGCCAGGAGGAGAAGCAGCTGTGTGCCTGCACACACGCGGCCGACGATGCCACCTCCTGCTCCAGCGCGACGACCCGGCGCTTCCAGCCACGCCACGGAGACGCCCAACGCCTCCCCTCACTTTCCCCTTGCTCTCTGGTTCCCCACCTCCTCTGCTCCCTCGCTCGCGTCCGAACGCAGTCGCCGACCACCGCCGTTGTTCGCTGCCACCACGCCCACCATGCTCCTCTCGCCTCCCCGTGTAGTCTGCAAGCTCTGCCACCATCCATTACGCTACCTCGAGCAAGCCTCGAGCGCTCGGACGCCCCATCTCGACCGCCTCGACTCCGTCTTCAAGCTTCGGTCGCCGGAGAACGCCATCGCCGTTCCATCGCCCCAGGCCTACCCCGAGCACGCCGACCGCCTCATCGTGATCCCCGTGAGCCCCTGCACCGTTCCCCTCTAATTCCGTGGCCTAGTTCTCGCCGTAGCCACTGTTTTCGTCGAGGCTGAGAGTGTGCTACCGCACGACCTTGTCGCCGACGAAGTTCCGGTGACCCTTTGGTCCCGTGGGTGTTCCCGTAGGGTTTGTGAGCACGCATAGAGCTCGTAGGTGCAAACCGCTGGTCCTCCCACGTGCTGTGGCATTGAATCCGTCGACGTTTGAACTCCGGCCGCCGCGGTGGTCATCGCCGGCACCGTTCGCGGCCATCTCGAGCTTAGCCACCACTACCAGCCGATGCGGCTCACTCCCAGGAGCACGTAGGAGCAAACCGCGCGGCGAATGGCACCCTGAGCAGCGTTCCCGCAGCCCTCCGCTGCCGCGGCACCTCGCCGGCGGCCTAACTTCGGCGAAGCCGGCATGGCACCGCCATTAGCACTAATGACAGGGCTAACTACCCTCCTCTATCACCGACTAGTGGGCCCCGCTGCCTAATTAACCACAGAATTAATTCCTGTTTAGCTTTAGTTAAGCACAGTGGCCCCACGCGTCAGCATTGACCCTGCTGACGTGGCCTCTGACTGGTCCCACCTGTCATCCACCCAAACCGGCTCTGTGCCACTAACGTGTGGACCCCACACGTCAGGTTTGACCTGGACCGAGCTGTTGACCTTGCTGACGTCACTATGAGGTCATGCTGACGCAATAATTCCTTTCTGGAATTTAAATAAATCTGAAATGATTTATTTATTTTCAGAAAATGCCCAAAATTTCTAAAAATCATAGAAAATCAACCGTAACTCCAAATGAAATAAATTATATGTTTGAACAACTTAATGATAAGGCACTATTTGAACAACTTAACCTCACTGTTTAGTCCAACTCGGAGAAAGCACTACAACTTAATGATAAGGCACTACAAGAGCTTCGTGATGAACTATAATATGCAAGGGATGAACAAGACTATTCCCGAGCTCTTCGCAATGCTGAAAGCTGCGGAGGTAGAAATCAAAAAGGAGCATCAAGTGTTGATGGTTAGCAAGACCACTAGTTTCAAGAAAAGGGTAAAGGGAAGAAGAAGGGAAACTTCAAGAAGAACAGCAAGCAAGTTGCTGCTCAGGAGAAGAAACCCAAGTCTGGACCTAAGCCTGAAACTAAGTGCTTCTACTGCAAGCAGACTGGTCACTGGAAGCGGAACTGCCCCAAGTATTTGGCGGATAAGAAGGATGGCAAAGTGAGCAAAGGTATATGTGATATACATGTTATTGATGTGTACCTTACTAGAGCTCGCAGTAGCACCTGGGTATTTGATACTGGTTCTGTTGCTAATATTTGCAACTCGAAACAGGGACTACAGAATAAGCGGACACTAGCAAAGGACGAGGTGACGATGCGCGTGGGAAACGGTTCCAAAGTCGATGTGATCGCGGTCGGCACGCTACCTCTACATCTACCTTCGGGATTAATATTAGACCTAAATAATTGTTATTTGATGCCAGCGTTGAGCATGAACATTATATCTGGATCTTGTTTAATGCGAGACGGTTATTCATTTAAATCAGAGAATAATGGTTGTTCTATTTATATGGATAATATCTTTTATGGTCATGCACTTTTGAAGAGTGGTCTATTCTTGTTGAATCTCGAAGATAGTAATACACATATTCATAATGTAGAAGCCAAAAGATGCAAAGTTAATAATGATAGTGCAACTTATTTGTGGCACTGCCGTTTAGGTCATATCGGTGTAAAGCGCATGAAGAAACTCCATACTGATGGGCTTTTGGAATCACTTGATTATGAATCACTTGGTACTTGCGAACCGTGCCTCATAGGCAAGATGACTAAAACACCGTTCTCTGGTACTATGGAGAGAGCAACAGATTTGTTGGAAATCATACATACCGATGTATGTGGTCCTATGAATATTGAGGCTCGCGGCGGATATCGTTATTTTCTCACCTTCACAGATGATTTAAGCAGATATGGGTATATCTACTTAATGAAACATAAGTCTGAAACATTTGAAAAGTTCAAGGAATTTCAGAGTGAAGTTGAAAATCATCGTAACAAGAAAATAAAATTTCTACGATCTGATCGTGGAGGAGAATATTTGAGTTACGAGTTTGGTATACATTTGAAAAATTGTGGAATAGTTTCGCAACTCACGCCACCCGGAACACCACAGCGTAATGGTGTATCCGAACGTCGTAATCGTACTTTACTAGATATGGTGCGATCTATGATGTCTCTTACTGATTTACCGCTATCGTTTTGGGGTTATGCTTTAGAGACGGCCGCATTCACGTTAAATAGGGCACCATCAAAATCCGTTGAGACGACGCCTTATGAACTATGGTTTGGCAAGAAACCAAAGTTGTCGTTTCTTAAAGTTTGGGGCTGCAATGCTTATGTGAAAAAGCTTCAACCTGATAAGCTCGAACCCAAAGCGGAGAAATGTGTCTTCATAGGATACCCAAAGGAAACTGTTGGGTATACCTTCTATCACAGATCCGAAGGCAAGACATTCATTGCTAAGAATGGATCATTTCTAGAGAAGGAGTTTCTCTCGAAAGAAGTGAGTGGGAGGAAAGTAGAACTTGACGAGGTAACTGGACCTGCTCCCTTATTGGAAAATAGTACATCACAGAAAACTGTTTCTGCGACACCTATGCCAATTAGTGAGGAAGCTAATGATGATGATCATGAAGCTTCAGATCAAGATTCTACTGAACCACGTAGATCAACCAGAGTAAGATCCGCACCAGTGTGGTATGGTAATCCTGTTCTGGAAGTCATGATGCTAGATCATGATGAACCTACGAACTATGAAGAAGCGATGGTGAGCCCAGATTCCGCAAAGTGGCTTGAGGCCATGAAATCTGAGATGGGATCCATGTATGAGAACAAAGTATGGACTTTGGTTGACTTGCCGGATGATCGGCAAGCAATTGAGAATAAATGGATCTTCAAGAAAAAGACTAACGCTGACGGTAATGTTACTGTTTATAAAGCTCGACTTGTCGCAAAAGGTTTTCAACAAGTTCAAGGGGTTGACTACGATGAGACCTTCTCACCCGTAGCGATGCTTAAGTCCGTCAGAATTATGTTAGCAATTGCCGCATTTTATGATTATGAAATATGGCAGATGGATGTCAAAACTGCATTCCTGAATGGATTTCTGGAAGAAGAGTTGTATATGGTACAACCAGAAGGTTTTGTCGATCCAAAAGGAGCTAACAAAGTATGCAAACTCCAGCGATCCATTTATGGACTGGTGCAAGCATCTCCGAGTTGGAATAAACGCTTTGATAGTGTGATCAAAGCATTTGGCTTTATACAGACTTTTGGAGAAGCCTGTATTTACAAGAAAGTGAGTGGGAGCTCTATAGCATTTCTGATATTATATGTGGATGAAATATTGCTAATTGGAAATGATATAGAATTTCTGGATAGCATAAAGGGATATTTGAATAAAAGTTTTTCGATGAAAGACCTCGGGGAAGCTGCATACATATTAGGCATAAAGATCTATAGAGATAGATCAAAACGCTTAATTGGACTTTCACAATGCACATACCTTGACAAAATTTTGAAGAAGTTCAAGATGGATCAAGCAAAGAAAGGGTTCTTGCATGTGCTACAAGGTGTGAAGTTGAGTAAGACTCAATGCCCGACCACTGCAGAAGATAGAGAGAAAATGAAAGATGTTCCCGATGCTTCAGCCATAGGCTCTATCATGTATGCAATGCTGTGTACCAGACCTGATGTGTGCCTTGCTATAAGTTTAGCAGGGAGGTACCAAAGTAATCCTGGAATGGATCACTGGACAGCGGTCAAGAACATCCTGAAATACCTGAAAAGGACTAAGGATATGTTTCTCGTATATGGAGGTGACAAAGAGCTCACCGTACGAGGTTACGTTGATGCAAGCTTTGACACTAATCCGGACGATTCTAAATCGCAAACCGGATACGTGTTTACTTTAAACGGTGGAGCTGTCAGTTGGTGCAGTTCTAAACAAAGCGTCGTAGCGGGATCTACATGTGAAGCGGAGTACATAGCTGCTTCGGAAGCAGCAAACGAAGGAGTCTGGATGAAGGAGTTCATATCCGATCTAGGTTTCATACCTAGTGCATCGGGTCCAATGAAAATCTTCTGTGACAATACTGGTGCAATTGCTTTGGCAAAGGAATCCAGATTTCACAAGAGGACCAAACACATCAAGAGACGCTTCAACTCCATCCGGGATTTAGTCCAGGTGGGAGACATAGAGATTTGCAAGATACATGCGGATTTGAATGTTGCAGACCCGTTGACTAAGCCTCTTCCACGAGCAAAACATGATCAGCACCAAGGCTCCATGGGTGTTAGAATCATTACTGTGTAATCTAGATTATTGACTCTAGTGCAAGTGGGAGACTGAAGGAAATATGCCCTAGAGGCAATAATAAAGTTATTATTTATTTCCTTATATCATGATAAATGTTTATTATTCATGCTAGAATTGTATTAACCGGAAACATAATACATGTGTGAATACATAGACCAACAGAGTGTCACTAGTATGCCTCTACTTGACTAGCTCGTTAATCAAAGATGGTTATGTTTCCTAACCATGAACAAGGAGTTATTATTTGATTAACGAGGTCACATCATTAGTAGAATGATCTGATTGACATGACCCATTCCATTAGCTTAGCACCCGATTGTTTAGTATGTTGCTATTGCTTTCTTCATGACTTATACATGTTCCTATAACTATGAGATTATGCAACTCCCGTTTACTGGAGGAACACTTTGGGTACTACCAAATGTCACAACGTAACTGGGTGATTATAAAGGAGTACTACGGGTGTCTCCAATGGTAGATGTTGGGTTGGCGTATTTCGAGATTAGGGTTTGTCACTCCGATTGTCGGAGAGGTATCTCTGGGCCCTCTCGGTAATGCACATCACATAAGCCTTGCAAGCACTGCAACTAATATGTTAGTTGTGAGATGATGTATTACGGAACGAGTAAAGAGACTTGCCGGTAACGAGATTGAACTAGGTATTGGATACCGACGATCGAATCTCGGGCAAGTAACATACCGATGACAAAGGGAACAACGTATGTTGTTATGCGGTCTGACCGATAAAGATCTTCGTAGAATATGTAGGAGCCAATATGGGCATCCAGGTCCCGCTATTGGTTATTGACCGGAGACGTGTCTCGGTCATGTCTACATTGTTCTCGAACCGTAGGGTCCGCACGCTTAACGTTACGATGACAGTTATTATGAGTTTATGCATTTTGATGTACCGAAGGTTGTTCGGAGTCCCGGATGAGATCACGGACATGACGAGGAGTCTCGAAATGGTCGAGACGTAAAGATTGATATACTGGAAGCCTATGTTTGGACATAGGAAGTGTTCCGGGTGAAATCGGGATTTTACCGGAATACCGGGAGGGTTACCGGAACCCCCCCGGGAGGCTAATGGGCCTATTGGGCCTTAGTGGAAAAGAGAGAAGAGGCAGCCCACAGCCTAGCCGGCGCCCCCCCCCCTTCCCCAAGTCCTAGTAGGACTAGGAAAGGTGGGCCGGCCCCCTCTCTCTCCTTTCCCCCCCAAGAGTCCTAGTTGGAATAGGATTGGAGGGGAGGAGTCCTACTCCCGGTGGGAGTAGGACTCCCCCTGCGCCTCCTCTCTCTTGGCCGGCCAGCCCCCCTCCTCCAACCTTTATATACGGGGGCAGGGGGCACCCCATGGACACACAACTTGATCCTTGAGATCGTTCCTTAGCCGTGTGCGGTGCCCCCTGCCACCAAATTCCACCTCGATTGTACCGTTGTAGTGCTTAGGCGAAGCCCTGCGTCGGTAGTACATCAAGATCGTCATCACGCCGTCGTGCTGACGGAACTCTTCCTCGACGCTTTGCTGGATCGGAGCCAGAGGAACGTCATCGAGCTGAACGTGTGCTAAGAACTCGGAGGTGCCGGAGTAACGGTGCTTGGATCGGTCGGATCGGGAAGAAGACGTACGACTACTTCCTCTACGTTGTGAGATCGCTTCCGCAGTCGGTCTGCGTTGGTACGTAGACAACACTCTCCCCTCTCATTGCTGTGCATCACCATGATCTTGCGTGTGCGTAGGAATTTTTTTGAAATTACTGCGTTCCCCAACACCAGGCAAGCAAAACCCCCTTGTTCATTCCGATACAATCCCACTCTCTCGCTCCTGCTCTCTTTTACTGCATTAGGACAACAACGATTCAACTGTTACATGCTGCGGTAGTTGAACCCCTTTCCCCTGCATGACCTGTCATTGCCACAGTAAATAGATGAAACCCACTAGCATGAGTAGGAGTTCTTTGAGCCCTGTTGTGCCTACTCATTCATGCTTGTTTGTCATACTTGCTACTGCTTAGAGTTGAGTCAGGTCTGATTCATCGGGGATGAATTGGAATGTGGTGAACATGTCCTACTGTTGAGAGCTAAGTGTGTGAACACGATTTGGTAAAGGTAGCGGTGAGAGGCCATGTAGGAGTACATGGTGGGTTGTCTCATTGCAGCCGTCCTCAGGAACTGAGTTCTGTGTTTTGTGATCCATGAAAAGCTACTACCACGCATTGGAATGCTTAAGTGCCCCTCTCGACTTATTAATCAACTCGATCTCTGTCCAGGAGTTGCAATTAGTTTCTGGTGTTTGTAGGTAGTGTTAGTAGTCTACCAAGTGGCACCCGGTACAGGTGGGCTTGGGACAGACTAGGCACAGTGGCCCGGTGTACCAAGTGGCACCCGGATGGTGGGCTTGGGAACCCTATACACATCGTTTGGGGCCGTGAGAGGCACCCCGGCCGGATCTCCTTGCGGATGGAACCCGAATAGGCGATAAACCTGGACTAGAGACTTGTTGGTTAGTCAGGTCGTGGCCGACTCCCTCGCCCGGCTTCCGCTTGAAGGTTGCCGAGGTACATGACGTGTACAGGGCTATAAGTGGCGAGAGCGTGTGTGAAGAAGTACACCCCTGCAGGGTTATCATTATCTATTCGAATAGCCGGATTCCTCGGATATGGAAACTTGGACCCCTTGCATAGTTCATAGACAAGTGAAAGTGGATACTCTAAAATGCGCAAGATAAGCGTGAGTGCTATGGATGGTGTTCTCGTAGGGAAACGGGAGCAGATCCATAGTGGTGTATTGGTATGGTGAATTTGTGCACTCGTGTGCGCCACCTCAAAAGAGTTACTTGCATTCGTAGTTCAGGTTAGCCACTGAGTCAAAGCTGGCTTGCTGCAGTTAAACTCCACCACCACCTTTGTTGATACCGATGCATATGTAGCTAGTTCTGATGTAAGTCTTGCTGAGTACCTTTGTACTCACGTTTGCTTAATTTATGTTTTGCAGAGAGACTCCAGTCTTGCTAGTAGTTCCGCGTGGACTTCGACGTTTAGCTTGATACCTCAGCTACGATCTTGTGCCCTCAACAGGATCTGGTAGATAGTCAGGCTTCTTAGCCTTTTTCATTTATAGATGTCTGCACTCAGACATGTTAAGCTTCCGCATGTGTTTTGCATTGTATGCTATGATTGTTGGGTCATGAGACCCATGCTTGTAATATCTGGCTCTTCGGAGCCTAACGAATTAATACTTGAGTCGTAGAGTCTTGTTGTGATGCCATGTTGTATTTACACATATCGAGCATATTGTGTGTATGATTGAAATGCTTGGTATGTGTAGGATCCGACAACCTAGTTGTTTATCCTTCGCAGCCTTTCTTATGGGGAAATGTAGTCTAGTGTTCCTCGAGCCATAGTAGTCTGCTACAGCCCGGTTCACCGGAGTCCTGCTAGCCAAGCACTACTGTTCAGGACACTTGACTGGCCGGCATGTGTTTCACTTCGTCCCTATGTCTGTCCCTTCGGGGAAATGTCACGCGGTGATTTCCGGAGTCCTGCCTAGCCTGCTACAGCCCGGGATCCCCGGAGTCCTGTTAGCCCAGTGCTAACGCCCGGAATCACTTATTGATGACCGACATGTTCGATGTGATTCATGTATGCTTGTCTCCATAGGTCCGTGCCGCTTTGGGTTCACGACTAGCCATGTCGGCCCGGGTTCTTTGTCATATGGATGCTAGCGACACTATCATATACGTGAGCCAAAAGGCGCAAACGGTCCCGGGCCAGGTAAGGTGGCACCCGTGGAAATACCGTGCGTGAGGCCACAAAGTGATATGATGTGTTACATGCTAGATCGGTGTGACTTGGAATCGGGGTCCTGACAGTGTTAGAATCATTACTGTGTAATCTAGGTTATTGACTCTAGTGCAAGTGGGAGACTGAAGGAAATATGCCCTAGAGGCAATAATAAAGTTATTATTTATTTCCTTATATCATGATAAATGTTTATTATTCATGCTAGAATTGTATTAACCGGAAACATAATACATGTGTTAATACATAGACAAACTTAGAGTCACTAGTATGCCTCTACTTGACTAGCTCGTTAATCAAAGATGGTTATGTTTCCTAACCATGAACAAGGTGTTGTTATTTGATTAACGAGGTCACATCATTAGTTGAATGATCTGATTGACATGACCCATTTCATTAGCTTAGCACCCGATCGTTTAGTATGTTGCTATTGCTTTCTTCATGACTTATACATGTTCCTATGACTATGAGATTATGCAACTCCCGTTTACCGGAGGAACACTTTGTGTGCTACCAAACGTCACAACATAACTGGGTGATTATAAAGGAGCTCTACAGGTGTCTCCAAAGGTAGATGTTGGGTTGGTGTATTTCGAGATTAGGATTTGTCACTCCGATTGTCGGAGAGGTATCTCTGGGCCCTCTCGGTAATGCACATCACATAAGCCTTGCAAGCATTGCGACTAATGAGTTAGTTGTGAGATGATGTATTACGGAACGAGTAAAGAGACTTGCCGGTAATGTGTTTGAACTAGGTATTGGATACCGACGATCGAATCTCGGGCAAGTAACATACCGATGAGAAAGGGAACAACGTATGTTGTTATGCGGTCTGACCGATAAAGATCTTCGTAGAATATGTAGGAGCCAATATGGGCATCCAGGTCCCGCTATTGGTTATTGACCGGAGATGTGTCTCAGTCATGTCTACATTGTTCTCGAACCGTAGGGTCCGCACGCTTAACGTTACGATGACAGTTATTATGAGTTTATGCATTTTGATGTACCGAAGTTAGTTCGGAGTCCCGGATGTGATCACGGACATGACGAGGAGTCTCGAAATGGCCGAGACATAAAGATTGATATATTGGAAGCCTATATTTGGATATCGGAAGTGTTCCGGGTGAAATCGGGATTTTACCGGAGTACCGGGAGGTTACCGGAACCCCCCGGGAGCCATATGGGCCTTAATGGGGTTTAGTGGAAAGGAGAAAGGGGAATCCCAAGGTGGCCGCGCGCCTCCCCCCTCCCCTAGTCCTATTAGGACTATGAGAGGTGGCCGGCCCCCCTCTCTCTCTTTCCCCCTTGAGGAATCCTAGTCCAACTAGGATTGGGGGGGGGGGGAATCCTACTCCCGGTAGGAGTAGGACTCCTCCTGCGCCCTCCTCCTGGCCGGCGGCCCCCTTCCCCTTGGCTCCTTTATATACGGAGGCAGGGGGCACCTCTAGACACACAAGTTGATCATTGAGATCGTTCCTTAGCCGTGTGCGGTGCCCCCTGCCACCATATTCCACCTCGATCATATCGTTGGAGTGCTTAGGCGAAGCCCTGCATCGGTAGAACATCAAGATCGTCACCACGCCGTCATGCTGACGGAACTCCTCCCCGATGATTTGATGGATCGGAGCCCGGGGATCGTCATCGAGCTGTACGTGTGCTAAGAACTCGGAGGTGCCGGAGTAACGGTGCTTGGATCGGTCGGATCGGGAAGACGTACGACTACTTCCTCTATGTTGTGTCAACGCTTCCGCAGTCAGTCTGCGTGGGTATGTAGACAACACTCTCCCCTCTTGTTGTTGTGCATCACCATGATCTTGCGTGTGCGTAGGAAATTTTTTGAAATTGCTACGTTCCCCAACAACTTTTACTGCCCTTGTTGATTCTGATGTTTTCTTCAAATCTACAAAAGGTCTTTATTCCTCAACTTTTCACACACTAAACACCTCACATATCATCTGCTCTTAATATATTTCTCTAAGCAAAAAAATTCTTCAAGATTCCTCAATTGTGTGGATTTTTCAATCTGTACAACTCTGGAACCAAAGTCAAAGGACGCTTAGTGAAATTCTTCAAGACTCAACTGTTCAAATTCCTCAAACTTGTTCTTATTGCAAAACCTTCTGAGAACGCATATGACCTCTCCAAATTCCTCGCAACTACAATCTGTTCATAGGTACACATGTCCGCTGCTGAATCACTAGGTTCTCATCAACTTAACTCATTTGCAGCGTTCCTTGAAGAAAAGTTGCACACCTCCTCAGAGAATTCCATTGCTCAAATTCCTCAGCTGAAGAAAATGGCTGACGGTAAGAAGCCAGAGAAGGGAGGAAAGAGGCCTGAGGTCAATACTGCTTTCGAGATTCCTGATGACATATACAAGGATTATTGCACTCCTGATGAGGCCAAATTTGGCAAGGAGGACAAAAATCAGCGCAAGGTGGCCATACAAAGGATAGAGAGGAGATGGGCACGGGAATGAAGGGAGTACAGATATGTTACTCCCAAGTATATGAAGAAATTCGCTCTTAATCCTCCATGCCCAAGACCTCCATTGGCACTTGGCCAAGAAGCTGATCCCACTAGCCTCAAGCGCAGAGAGGACTATCCTGATGAATGGGCCAAGCGTCAAGCTAAGTTGGCCAGAGTAGCAAAAGAAGCAGTGAGGAATTTTAATGAAGACTCTGTTGCTGCTGCCATTGCTGAGGCCTCTGCTAGCAAGTCGAAGAAGTCTATGCCTAAGAAGCCCGCACATAAGCCCAGTGCTCCTTCTTCTTCAATGCCCTCACGGCCAAGCTCCTCTTCAATGCCCTCACGACCAAGCTCCTCTTCAATGCCCTCACGGCCAACTTTTGCTAAGCCCTCCCAGCCAATTCCTCAAGCCGCACCAGCTCCTTCAAAATCCCCAGCTCCTCCTTCTAAGTCCTCAGCACCTGCGCATCTCGCCTCGTTCCAAAGGACAACAGGAATCTCTATTGCCTCAGGAGCCTCTGCAAGTTCATCAGATCCATTGCACTCTTCAACTGGCCCCACTCTGCTGAAGACCAAGGCCACTGCAAGACGAGGCACTAGACCATGTCCTCAAAAGAAGCACAGGTCTCCTTCCAAGTACCGCCCGAAGATGACTAAGCTAATGATGAGGAACTTGCTGAAATAATCAGAGATAGACAGCTTAGGGCCACTAGAGCCAAAGGCAATAATGTGTCATTGATGCTGGACCCAAAGATGATCCTCGACTTCATCAACTTGTGGCACGAGGACCCCAACACACCTCTGCCTAAGCTGAACCTCACACCTGGTCAAAGTCATGTGCTGACTCACTTCATTGACGAAGAAAAATGGAAATATGAATAGGGAGGAAGGTGAAGAAAGCGCAGTACAAGAAAGAGCGCTTTCTGAAGCAAAACGTTCTGAAGCTTTCACGTGAAGAACTTGTTGCTCTTCAATCTGAGATCAAGCAACTAGGTGATGAATTTGATCGCTACTATGCTGACTGGCTTGGAGCCAAAGTCAGATTTTTAAAGATAACTGAAAAGTTCACTTCCAATGTTGCAGCCCCAACGCAACAAGAAAATCCTCAGGCTGAGGTATCTGCTCAGCCTACCGAAGAGCATGCCAGCACCGCTGATGAAAATCAGGCTGCTGAAGATACTCACAGTACCAGGGCTGATAACTGCATTCCAGCCATTGAAGAAATTGCCAGGCAAACCACTAGTGTTGCGCTTGAAGAAAATGAAGAGGTCAGAGCAACTGCGTTAGTTGCGCCTGAAGTTATTGAGCCAAATTCCTCTGCTCCTCCTGCACCTACCACAACTCCGATCCTTCCATCTGCATCAGATGTGAAGAAGAACAAGGCTGTAGAGCGAGCAGCTGTGAAGAAAAGGAAGGCATCAACTGCATCAGATTCTTCAGCTCCGAAGAAGACGAAGCCGCTGACTAGCTCTTTTGACAATCCAATTGATGCTGTTCCCGTCTCATCCATGCCATCAAAGGACCATGTTCCTTTTGATGAAGAATATGAGATCCCAAGTGGATCTGATGAAGATATGCCTTCTGCTACTTCCTCAGAGCAGTTGGATCAAGAAATTGAAGCGGATGCAATCCCTTCAACCCCAATAGTCTCATCGCCCATGCCTCAGTTCACTGCCGAAGAGGCCGGCATTGAGGAAAAGAGTGAAGAGGAAGATGTGGACATTGGGTGCACAACTCTAGTGTTGAATGATGACTTTTGGGAAAGTCTGCACCCCAATTCTCCTCTATTCACACCCCTTCAACAAATTCCTCAGTCCCCTTTAACCACCGAAGTTCAAATGGGATCTGAAGAACCTCATGCCACATCGTCTGTCCATGAAGAGATTCCAGCCACTAGTGCTGAAGAAAATGTTAATGAAGAATTGAAGACTCAGGCTGTCACTGAAGAAGATGATGAAATTCCTCAATCAGTGGATCCTGATATTGTGATTCCTGAGGTGGTGATGCAATTGACCGATACCCCTCAGCCCAAGCCGAAGGATCCCTTATCGAAGAAGCAGAAATTCAAGGCCGATGACTTCTTCGGCGAACATGTGTTCTTCACAGACTATAACCCTTATGACTCTGCTCGTCTTAGAAGGAAGCGCTTCTGGACTGCCAGCCAAGAAAACTTTTATTCTTCACTGCTTTTCAACAAGGACAAAGTCTTCGACCATGAGCATATTCCTCATGTGGACATGGAATCACTAGCTTGCTTCACCCCAGTCCTCAATGTGCTTCATGATGCAGGACTGGTCAACTTTTGCATGGATATTTGCAATTGGAATGAAGAGCTCATTCTTCAATTCTATGCAACTCTGCATATCACATGTGATGCTGACGATGTGAACTCTTGGGTTTTGGACTAAATGACAGAAAACACACATTTGAAAGCACCGGCCTCTGAATTACTTCATGCCCTGCCTGTTAGTCCTCCCCTTGAAGGCGCTCATTGCATCTATCATGAACCTGAACTCACTGCCCATTACATGCAAGTTCTAATGAAGCCTTTGAAGCCAGGTCAAGCTCCAATGACCAAATTCCTTGTGAAGGAATTGTTGTTTGTGCCTAGAACTGTCTATCGCATTCTATTGAAGACATTGAGTCCAATCAAAGGCCACGATTCAAATGATGAAGAAGTTGTTGCCCCATTGAAGTCCTCAAGCGGACATTTTCCTCATCTAATGAAAAGGGCAAGGCTACTTCAATTAGTGATGAAGGCATTCGTCCATTGGACGGTCTGTTCCGCAAAGCTGCATCCTACTCCACCAATGATGACTCTGCCCCTCATGACTCTGCCGCTGATGCATCAAAGCCAAATCCTCGAGCAACAGCTCCCCGGGTGATGATTAACCGTGAGCTTCTTCTTAGTCTTCACCAGAAGGTGGATCGAAACCACAAATGGGTTAAGCGTCAGTTTGGCTCTATTCTTCACAACATGACTGCTACACACAATGCAGTGAAGAAAAACCACTACTACCTCCATGAAGTCTTCGGTCGCACCTGGGCTGTTTTGTCACATCTGTATGGTGAAGATGATCTGAAGCAAATGGGTTTCAAGCAGGACTTTGAATGGTCTCAGCTGCCACCGGTGAAGAAATTCAAGAAGACTAAAGTTCCTTCCTTGGTGGCCAGCTCATATTCTTCATCACGCGAAACCGATGAGCATGAAGACTTGGACAACACTGTGACAGGCCCTACAACAACAAACGACCCCAACAACGCTGGCGCTCCTCCATCAACTTGATATTCTTCAGGGGCGTTAGTCCTCATTTTTTGTCCCTTTTGGTCATTTGATGACAAAGGGGAGAAATTTGAGTTAGTCTTCAAGCGGGTCTACTTATATGGTCGTTTTTTTCTAAGTTACAACTCTCGTTCTTCTAAGACTTTATTCGATCGTGTTGTAAACTTAAACTCTATGGTGGTCTGATACTTTTGCTGAGTTTTTCTGCATGCTTATTCCTCGTTAATGTTAATGCATGCATGCTGAATTACATCAGTCACCATTTTCATCATGCATTTCAAATTCTTCATATTATATGATAAATGCGTGTATGGATTACAAGATATAGGGGGAGATCTCCATGATTCTACTCTTCAAAGTGTGCATTGCTTCAAAAGCAAATTCCTCACTATGCACATCTTTAGCGGGAGTTCTTCTATATCTTGTAATCAAATTCCTCAATATCAGTATTTACACTTCATATGTTTGTCCCCGTTGAAAACTTAACCTATATTGTCATCAATCACCAAAAAGGGGGAGATTGTAAGTGCATCTAGTGCCCCTTAATGATTTTGGTGTATTGAAGACTTATAGGTTAAGGGACTGATGCGTTTGTGAGTGTGCACAGGTCTATAAGTCTATGAGGAGTTTGATATTTGCAGAGAAAGTCGACCTCTAAAAATGAAGTTCTTCGACTCAAGACTTTGGATTTCTGAAGACTTTGAAAGTGAAGAAATTGGTATTCATTCGAGGAACATGAAGCATGAAGACTTTTGTTTTCATAGTTCCTTTTTCTCTTTATTGAGTCATAGGAAACACCGTACTGTTAAAGGGGGTCGAGGAAATACTAAGGAAAAATTTCCAAGTGATGCTCAACTCAAATCCTACACCTACCAATCCATTCGAGTGAAGCCATTGGAAATCTCATACAGCTCAGTCAATTTCTTCAGTGACAAAGACGAAGTTCTTCTGGTCTCTGAGGAATTTGTTCTAACTGAGGAGTTAGGAATTCGCCAGTGCGGATTGCCTACACAGTGATGAACATGATAGCCCTGAGGAATTAGATACTCAAAATTCCAACCATTGCTGTGCTAGGCGCCAGCTGTCCCAAAATATCTACCCACCTAACGGTCACACCATTGAAGGGCATTTATGTCTTATCATGTCGGGCTACTCCCTAGGCTATAAATAGCCGCCCCCTACAACCACTAGCTGGTTGGCTGCTCCGAGAGAAACTGGCACTTGTCTTTTGAGAGCATCCGACCCTCCAAGGACTTTGAGTGAAAATCATCAAGTGAGGAAAACCCAAATCCAAACACCTACAAACCCAAAGTGATTGAGCATCACTGAAGAGATTGATCCTGTGTGGATCCAACGCTTGTTACCTTTGAAGACTGTGCATCTTCCAGACGGTTAGGCGTCATGGTCTAGAGCATCCAAGAGGAAATTGTGGATCACCGAGTGACCGAGTCTATGAAGGTTTGGAAGTCACCTGAAGATTTACCACGAGTGATTGGGTGAGGTCTGTGTGACCTTAGCTCAAGGAGAATACAGTGAGGACTAAGTGTCCTGAGCTACGTGTTCAAGACTAGGTGTCCAAGACTGTGTGTCCTCAGGTTTAAATACCTAGCCGCCCTAACCAGACATACAACTGTCACAGCAGTTGGAACTGGTCTACCAAATCATTGTCTTGACCGTGCTAACTGGTTTCAATTTCTCAACCCTTCTATTTCCTCATTTCTGTGTTGTGTGCTTGTTCATATCTGTTTGAAGACTTTGACTAAAGACTTTCTCTATTTCCTCAGCTCAATTTATTCAGTCTGTTTGTCTTCATTCTGTTTATCCTGTGTTTACGCTTTCTGTACTCTGTGCTTGTTTTCATTTCATCATGAAGACCATGCTCATGCTCTGTTATGTTTACTTCTGAGTACTTATTCCGCTGCAAGTAGTTCTTATCTTAGGAATTTCCTCACCCTGAAATTCCTTAGTGAAGAATTCATAAAAATCGCCTATTCACCCCCCTCTAGTTGATATAACGCACTTTTAGAGACCCAAGCCGGGACAGTGCATCGGCCGCCTCGTTCTTCTATCGATCAAGGTGATCCACCTGATAACCTTTGAAGTGACCAGCAATATTATCAACCGCCCGGCGATAAGCCACGATGAGCGGGTCTTTAGAGTTCCACCCACGTGAGACTTGTTGAACCACAAGGTCTGAGTTGCCCAAGCACCTGACCCGGCTTAAATTCATCTCTTTAGCCATACGAAGGCCACAGAGCAATGCTTCATACTCAGCTGCATTGTTAGTACAAGGAAACATTAGCCTTATAACATAACAAAACTTGTCACCTCGTGGGGAAGTAAAAATAACTCTAGCCCGCGAGCCCTCCAATTGTCTGGACCCATCAAAGTGGATTGTCCAATATGTGTTGTTAGGTTTCTCCTGAGGTGTCTGCAACTCTGTCCAATCATTGATGAAATCCACCAAAGCTTGAGATTTAATGGCTATCCTTGGGACATACTTCAAGTTATGAGGTTCAAGCTCAATTGCCCACTTTGTAACTCAGCCCGTGTCTTCTCTATTTTGAATAATGTCTCCTAAAGAGCATAGGTGACCACAGTGATAGGATGACCCAGAAAATAATGCTTCATCTTGCGACTCGCCATGAACACCTCAAAGACCAGTTTCTGCCAATGTGGATATCATTGCTTGGACTTAGTCAACACCTCACTGACATAATAAGCTGGCTGCTGAATTGGGTACTCTTTACCCACCTCCTTGCGCTCCACAACAACTGCCACATTGACTGTCCTGTTATTCGTAGCCACGTACATGAGACATGGCTCTTTGTCGATAGGAGCGGCTAGGACGGGCGGCTCAGCTAACTTTTTCTTCAGTGCCCCAAACGCCTCATTAGCAGCATCACTCCAGACAAAATGATTCGTCTTTTTCATCATGTGATATAAAGGAAGCCCCTTCTCTCCAAGGCATATGATAAACCAGTTGAATGCCACAACGCAACCCGTCAGACGCTGGCCATCGTTAACGCACCCGGCTTAGAGAGTGACGTGATGGCCTTAATCTTCTCCGGGTTAGCTTCAATAGTCCGTTCTGAGACCAGGAACCCCAACAATTTACCTGCCAGTACAGCAAAGACACACTTGGCCGGGTTAAGCATCATTTTGTAGACCCAGAGATTATCAAAAGTTTCCTTTAGGTCATCCAGGAGAGTCTCCTTCTTCCTAGACTTGACCACAATATCATCCACACAGGCATGAACATTGCGCCCAATCTGACTGTGAAAACAATTCTGAACACACCGTTGATAAGTTGCCTGGGTGCTCTTGAGCCCAAAAGGCATCGAAACATAGCAGAAAGCTCCAAAAGGGGTGATGAAAGCCGTCTTCTCTTGGTCTTTAACTACCATCTTAATCTGATGATAACCAAAACAAGCATCCAAGAAACACAAACTCTAACAACCCGCCGTTGCATCAATAATCTGGTCAATACGAGGGAGAGCAAACAGATTTGCTAGACAAGCCTTGTTAAGATCCGTGTAATCAACACACATACGCCATGTACCATTTTTCTTAAGTAGAAGCACAAGATTAGCCAACCACTCAGGGTGAAAAACTTCCACAATAAACCTGGCTGCTAAGAGCCGGACCACCTCTTCTCCAATCGCCTTACGTTGCTCTTCATTGAAATGACGGTGGAACTCCTTGGTCAGCTTAAACTTAGGATCCACATTAAGAGTGTGCTCAGCAAACTCTCTCGGTACACCCGGCATGTCAAAAGGTGTCCATGCAAAGATATCCCGATTCTCACGGATGAATTCGATGAATGCGCTTTCCTATTTAGGATCCATATTATTCCCCACTGTGAATTGCGGAGATGAGTCGCCAGGGACAAAATCCACTTGCTTAGTATCACCAGCTTTAAACTTCAACAGAGGGTCCTGCTCAGTGGTGGGCTTCTTCAGCGGAGTCATATCAGTCGGCTCAACATTGTCTTTCTAAAACTTGAGCTCCTCTGTGGCGCATGTCGACTCAGCATAAGCAGCATCTCCTTCCTCACATTCCAAGGAGACTTTCCGATCACCATGGACCATAATTGTCCCTTTTTGCCCTCGCATCTTAAGTTGCAAATAGACATAATAAGGGCGAGCCATGAACTTGGCATAAGCCGGCCGTCCAAACAAGGCATGATACGGACTTTTGATTTTAACCACCTCAAACCATAATGTGCCAACTTCCAAGGTAATTATTTCCCCATGATATGCCAACTTACCAGGCACCACACCATGGAAAAATGTGGAAGACGACTTAAGATCCTTATCAGCTAAATTCATCCATCGAAACGTGTCATAATACAGGATGTTAATATTGCTGCCATCATCCATAAGCAGCTTAGTGAACTTATAACCACCCACTTGCAGGGGCTACCACCAACGCTAGATGACCCGGATTTTCAACCCGGGGCGGGTGATCCTCCCGACTCCATGTGATTGGTAATTCCAACCATCGCAAGTACCATGGCACTGCCGGCTCAACAACGTTAACTGCATGCTTATGAACTATTTGATCACGCTTGCAGAGACTTGTGGTGAAAACGTCATATTGTCCTCATTGAGCTGCTTCGGGTTACTCTGATACCCTAATTGATTACTCTGCTGCTGGTTATTCTGACCAGACTGCTGATTATACTCACCGTGGCTACCTTGACCTTGATAACCAGAATTTGAGCTGGCGCCCCCAAAACCAGACCCTTACGGACCAGATCCTGACCCGTCAGGAGGCCCATTGTTATTACTTTGATTCTGATTAAAGCTGTAATTTATATATTCTCGCATGATAAAACAATTGGATAATTAGATGTATGCCCCTAGTTGTGTCCTACTCGTCTGTTTTACCCCTAATTTCCAATAGTCACCGGTCCTGTCCAAGCCACTTCGCTCCTCTTATGCTTCTGCCCTTTGACCATTTGACTATCAGTTTGAAAACGTCATAACTAATTCAAACTAAATCAGAAAAATAGAAATAAGATACCAAAATTTTCGGAAAAACATCACCTATATGTCAGTGTCATTTGCATTCATGAAAAAAGTGTTGGAAAGTGCACGTCCAAGTTTTACCTCTTTTGATACCACCATGAATAGTAAAATCTAAAAAAAATCAAAAAATATGGTGGCCAAGAACGACAAATGTTCTAAGTGCTTGCCATGTTTCATTAGGTAACGACGTTCATGGAAGTCGTGGCAAACAAAAATCTATTTTGGAGTGCTGATTAAATTTTTTTGCCGGGGCACCCACAAATGTCATTCCCTGATGAAACTTGGCAAGCACTTAAAACATTTGCCATTCTTTGCCAACAATATTTTTGAATTTTTTGATTTTTTTAGATCTTACTATTCATGGTGGTAGCATAAGAGCTAAAACTGGGATGTGCACTTTCCAACACTTTTGTTCATGAGTGCAAATGACGCTGACATATAGGTGATGTTTTTCCGAACATTTTGGTATCTTATTTGCATTTTTCTGATTTAGTATGAATTAGTTATGAAGTTTTCACACTAACGGTCAAACGGTCAAAGGGAAAAAGCATAAGAGGAGCGAAGTGACTTGGACAGAACCAGTGAATTTTGGATATTAGGGGTAAAACAACCGAGTGGGACACAACTGGAGGCACAAATCTAATTATCCCTAAAACAATCCTTCTAAGCATGAGTGGCCGGCTTGGGAAGATTGTGTTTTGGGCAAGGTTTATTCATGATTGCTTCGATATTGAATGTTTTCCCTCCAAAGGATTGCTTACCATTACCATTTTGGCGTTGGTTTTTAGACCCGGCGTTGGTATTAGCTACTAGATCTGACCCGCCATCCAGGTGTCTTCGCTTACCACCATTGCCTTGGTTATTTCCATTGCCTCCTGTCACATTCTGCTGTTGATCCTTACCATTTCCACTCTTCTTGCCTTTGTTCGATTTCTCCTCATCAGACCCAGGGTCCTTGGTGTTATCAGAGTCTGCATATTTAATGAGAGCCTCCATGAGCTAACCCATGTTATTATAATAATGATTAAGCCACCCTAGCTTTTGCTTCAGGGGGTAAAGTGACAGTTCTTCTCCAAGACCAGAACCGCTTGACCCGCCGCAATGCCGTTCGATGAGTGGATAATAGTGGAGACCCGCCGGACCCAATGATGTGCTGACTCATCCTCACGCCGCACATAATTATCAAGATCGATGATCGTCATAGGCTGCATGCAGGTCCCTTGAAAATTCTTAATGAACCGAGCCTTCATATCTGCCCATGAATTAATGGAATTAGGAGCCAATCATTTTAACCATGTTCGAGCTGGCCCATCCAATATCATAGTGAAGTACTTGGCACATACAACATCATTAACATCCAACATCTCCATGGCTAATTCATAGCTCTCGATCCAAGCCTTAGAGGGAGATCAGCTGCATAGTTAGGGACCTTTTGAGGACCCTTGAAATCCATCGACAGAAGTTCATTACGTATAGCTAGTACTAAGAACGGTACTCCAACCATTCTAGAGATGTCCCAGCACCTATCGAGGATGAGGGGGTCACCAAAGGCTGCTGATAAGCCCCTAGCTGAGCCGTTGTTGCCTCCGTCTCTTGGCGAGCTCTGACATCATCCATGATTGCTTGAGTATCAACAAGGGGCGGGTTATTCCCATGGGGCGGGTTATCTTGGAGCGTTCGACGACGTCGTTCACTACTAGAAACCGCAGGTGACTCAACATGCTGGCTGTAGCTACGACTCGGGAGAGGAGTTGAATGCACCCGATCATGGCAGTATGAATACTTCTCCTGTTGTGCGACTACTGTTTGCAAGAGCTCAATCGCATTCTGTGCCTCTGCCGCAAAAGGTGTCTCATCAGCAAAAGGCAGTGCCTTGAGCCGGGTTGCAGCCGCTAACATGTTATTCACCGGGTTGGAATAATGACTCGGCGGTACCGAGAAACGCGAGGGTGGTGTCTGATCCCTGCGGGGCGGGTCCGGTGAATGAGGCTGAGCCGCCGCCCCACGCCCTGGCGCCTCAGCAACCCCGGTTGTACCTGGTGGATTGCTCGTTCCAGCCGCAGGCGTGTTAAAAAGATTCTGCGCCACATATTGCAGAGGCAAACGAGTCTGGTGCCTCCTTCAAAGAACAACATTAGAGGCGTTCTGGTCCAGACTTAAGCGAAAAGCCTCCGCCCTTATGCGCTGTGACTCAGCCTCCATCTTGGCTTGTTCTGTTGCCATCCTGGTGTTTTCTGCATTAAGCTCCTCTTGGGCCGAGGTGTCGAGGGTCGAGGGTCGCCGAGGGGTCGAGGGGTCGCCGAGGGGTCGAGGGTCGAGGTGGCATCTTGTTGTAAATATTTAGTTAGACTGATGGAAAAAACAATAATGTTATCACTACAAAAAAGACACTTCCATGATGATACGTGTTTGTCACAGTAGGTCACGTTTTCTGTCATGCATGTACATCCATGAAAAATTTGTACAGAACCAAGATAGTCATACCTATGTTGTCGTAGAAGTGTTCCATGACATTACCAAAATTATCACCACGGAAGTGTCCACTTCCATGACGATAAATCTCGCATCATGGAAGTGCTTTCGTCAAGGGTGACCGACACATGGCATCCACCGTAACGGAACGCCGTTAAGCTAACGGGTCCGGTTTTAGATCCAATAACCCGCTAATAGCCTAGACCAATGAGGATTTTCCACGTGTAAAATTCTCATTGGCCGGAGGAAACACGTGTGGGCTCACCATTGGGACAGATGTCATCCATTCATTGGACAGGAGGCACATATGATATGTCGACACATGGCACGGCCCAACAGAGGCCCATTCCAGTGAAAATGCCGGCCCGTTTGACTTGGTCAAAAGGTAACGGGCCAACCCATGGAAAGCCTGTTAATGGCATGTTCGTATATAGCCCATTTATGGCCCGCTAACTCATGGCCCATTATGGCCTATCCGAATTAAGCCTAGTAGCTTCATCTGGGCCTTCCAATATGATTCCAGCCCGTTGTAACTTCTGGCCCATGTATGGCCCATGTTGTCTTTCATCCCAAACGAGACCATTTGTAACTCTTGGCCCATTAACGGTCCATGGTGAATCTGGCCCGCAATGAAAAGTGTACCCCTTTATACCCATTAATGGCCCATTATTCCATGGGGCCGTTCCCAAGCCGTGTTATCTTTCGGCCTTCTAAGGGCCCATTTATTCTTGGGCTCATTTCCAGCATTTGGTTACTTACGGCCCATCATTGGCCTTTTCTGCCTATGGGCCAAATTCAGCCCGCGGTTACAATCGTCCCGTTTGCGGCTCGTTACTCCATTGGGCTGTTTTCACAATGTCATCAAATACGACCGATTAATGATGGCATGTTATTGTCGGCCCATGAACGGATGATTCCAAATCTAGCCCGTTTACGATCCATAATGCGGTCTGTTATTGGCCCATGTTTGGCCTATCGATCATATGGCATGTAGAAGACCCATTGATGCTACAGCCCATAGAAGGCCCATTCTTTCTATGGCCCTAAGAAGGCCCATTGTTTCTAAGTCCCCTAGGAGGCCCATGGTAACTATAGTAAATATGTAGCCCATGGTTGTTGTGGCCTAGTTTAAAAAAATAGGTTTTTAAGGCCACTAGCAAACCGTGGAAAAAGAATAGCACTAACTACAAGCAAAGAAATAAACAAGACAACAAGGATATAAATAAGCAAGCAACTTACGCTAGGCTATCAAGGCTATTACACATATTACATCCACTGGGCATCAAAGTTCACCACCAGTGCAAATATAGGGAACAAACCAGCATATCATATACACTGGTTGTCAAAGTTGGCGACCAGTGCAAATAAACGCCGCCAAAACAAGTCCAGAACTGAAACCACTTCAGAACATCTCAAGAAACAATATCCTGGGTACCCATAATGTTGGCAAGATGCATAGCAAGCTTATTAACTTTCTCTTGTTTGGCGCTTAAATCCTCCAGCGCTTGCTGTTGTACTAGAAAGTATGCATCTGAATTCTTTAGGGACTTCCTCAGTCCTTCGGCTTCCTGTCGCAGCACATCTGATCGACGTCTTTCAACTTGAAGTTGAGACTCAAGAAGACGAACTGATTCAGGCAGCGAGTTCGAAGAGCTTGTGCCAGCAGTAGTGGCCAGTAACTCGAACACTACATCAAGACATGACTTTTGGGTTCTCTCACTATCGTCAAGGTAGTTTTCATCAGATTTCTTGGAGACCAACAGGGATGTCTCAGTATCTTGAACCTTATCTGCATTACTTCCTTTACCATTGCATAACGGGGTACTGTTCTCCAAAATTTTGTCCGCATTCTAAAAGAGAAACAAGCAGACACATCACATGTTACCATGTTGTATATGAAACTCATTTTGGTAAATCAGTTCAGTAGTAAAGTGCACAGGATAACAATATGAAACAAACATATATCTATGTACAATGGTCACTTTATGGTCTATATCATTCTAGTTTTTGTTGGCAAATCAAGATAGGGACACAGTTCAAATAATATTTGTTCAAGACAAAGCAGAATAGACAAAATATAAGTGTGGGGAAACTATAGAGCAATAACAACACTTGTAATGTGCATGACATGAGAACATAACTGTCTATTCAATTGAAACTGAAATCATCATAGAGCAAGTTACAACAGCAAAACAGTTAAAGAAACAGGTTTAAAACATACCTATTGTGCCGTTGGAGTTTCAATTCCATCCTTCAAATTTTCAAATAGTTGGTCTGAGTAAATACAGTGATGCAAGAGCACAGGAGTATGAACCATAGCTACAGAACCTGACCTGAGAACAATTCTTCTTCTCCTTTAAGCGTTGAGTTGGGATTCGGAGTGGTGGTCCTCGTGCTTTGGACACTGCAGTTCCCTAACTAACTGGTCGTGTTTGGGTGCTCTGTGGTGGAGACGATGTTGTGTCAACTGGAATTGGGTTACTATCTACTGGGGTTGGGGTTAGAAGGGGTGTAACTGGTTCTCTGTCTAACTGGGTAGGGGTATAGTGTGCGAGAGTCTGGGTTATGTGTGGTGGGGCTGGTTCTTGGGCCAGTATAACTGTGGTTCTATCAGCATCAACTGGTAGCACTATCTTTTCTGAAGACCATGCTATTACTCCCTTAGATACTGCCATCACCCTCTCCAATTCAAATGGCTGATAAACAAGAAAATTAATTGAATGTACATACATTGTATGATAGACATGTGCAATGGATAGTGGGGAATAAAAGAGGGCATGAAATAATTCACATTTATCTTGTCGAACCAAATAGGATAGCATGACACAATTTCGCACATATGATGGCTAACTAAACAGGATAGCATGACACAATTTCACATTATGATGGCTAACTAAAAAAGATGGAAAGACATAGTTCAAAATATGATGACTATGTAAACAGGATGACATGATATAACTATATATTGTCTTTATTAAATAGGTTGGCATGCCACAATTCACATACATGCCGCATATGGAAACATGATAGCATGATATAATTGCCGGATAGAATGACATAATTCAAAATATGATGACTATAAACACTAAATAGGATGAGATGTTATAACTATATGATGTCTTTATTAAATGGGTTGCCATGCCATAATTCAGATAGATGATGTGTATATGATTCAAATATATGATGTAAAAACATGATGGCATGATATAATTCAAATATATGATTTATATAGTAAGCAAGTAAGCAGATGGCAATCCATATATGATGTAAAAACTAAGCAATGCAAGACAGCATGCATGACATGGGTAATATAACCCTGCCAAGTTTGAGCATGGACCACAGGGGGAAATAGGACTGGTCATCAGTCTCTGAATCCTCCTCTGAGGAGCTCTCTGTATCCAGCAAGATGTCTGCTTCAGCAGGTATCATTGTCTGCTCTGAATACCTTGTTTTCAATCCAGATACATCCATCACCGCTTCAAATGGCTGATGCACAGGAAGAGTAGTTGAATATACAAACATTGTCCACAAATGGAACACGTAATACAAAAAATGATAGCATGATATAATTCACATACATGATGATTGGCTCAACAACATGGCATTGCATAATTCACATATATAATGCCTTTGCAACAAGATAGCATTACATAATTCACATATATAATGTCTTGCAACAGATGGCAATGCATAATTCACATATATGGTAATTAGACACTAAACAAGTGGCATTCACACAAAGCTGTCTAAAGTAATCAAATGACATAGCAATGCAAGGCACCATACGCACGATATGAGCAACATAACCCTACCAAGTTAGAGCATACACCTCAGGGGGCAAACAGGACTGGTCATCTGTCTCTGGATCCTCCTCTGAGGAGCTATCCATAACCAGCGAGATATGTGCTTCATCAGATAGCATAGTCTGCTCTAATGGCCGATGCACGCGAAGAGTAGTTGAATGTACTAACATTGTTGACAAATGTAAGTCGTAACAAAAAAATAATGGCTTGATATAACTCACATCTAAGATTACTGGCTAAGTAGGATGGCATTGCAAAATTCACATATATGATGCATAATTCACATAAATGATGAATTAACTAACCAGACGGCATTCGCACAAAGCATGTCTAAACTAAGCTGTCGGTGTCAAAACCAGCGGATCTCGGGTAGGGGGTCCCAAACTGTGCGTCTAGGCCGGATGGTAACAGGAGGCAGGGGAAACGAAGTTTTACCCAAGTTCGGGCCCTCTTGATGAAAGTAAAACCCTACGTCCTGCTTGATTAATACTGATGATATGGGTAGTACAAGAGTAGATCTACCACGAGATCTATGGTATGATTGTATGTTGTGATTGTTGTCCTACGGACTAAAACCCTTTGGTTTATATATGCACCGGAGAGGGTTAGGGTTACACAAGGTTGGTTACAAAGGAGGAGATATCCATATACGTATTGCCTAGCTTGCCTTCCACGCCAAGTAGAGTCCCATCCGGACACGGGACGAAGTCTTCAATCTTGTATCTTCATAGTCTAACAGTCCGGCCAATGGAGATAGTCCGGCTATCTGGAGACCCCCTAATACAGGACTCCCTCAGTAGCCCCTGAACCAGGCTTCAATGACGACGAGTCCGGCATGCAGTATTGTCTTCAGCATTGCAAGGCGGGTTCCTGCTCCAAATACATCACAGAAGAATTCAAATACGAGGATGGTGTCCGACCCTGCAAAATAAGTTCCACATTCCACCGTAGAGAGAATAATATTTTCGCAGATCTCATTTGCCGGCTTGTTTTGGCAACACGACGTTACGTCATGACCCGGTGATTATTCGAACCGTTTCTTTTAACCAGCCCCGCACATAACGCGAGGCGGTTTTTCGACACGTCTTGTCAAAGCAGAGATCGTGTCCCCTTATTACGGGATTCTCATCAATACGGGCGTGGGTAACCCATATACGGGATAAGCGAGTTTTACCAGGCAAGTGGGGACGCTTAGTTTCGTCCTCCCATATAAAGGGATAAGGATACACCTTTCTATCCACACCTTCTTCCTCCTTTGCTCATCCGTTTCCGCACACTCGAGCTCTAGCGCCCAAGCCCTTGCTTCCACCTCAACCTTCTCCAACCATGTCCGGAGCGGGAGGCAAGTGGATGGTCTCCTCCGTCGCGGAGGGAGACGTCAAAAAACTGAGGAAAGCCCGATACCTGCCCGATGACATCGCGCACCGGCTCCCAGATGAGGGGCAGCTCATCCCCACCCCCAGGCCCCATGAGAGGGTGGTATTCCTCACCCATTTCCTCCGCGGACTGGGATTCCCTCTCCATCCCTGCGTCCGGGGGCTCATGTTTTATTACGGTCTGGATTTCCACGATCTGGCCCCGAACTTCATCCTCAACATCTCGGTGTTTATCGTCGTGTGCGAGGCCTACCTCCGCATCAAGCCCCACTTCTGCTTAAGGCTGAAGACCTTCAATGTCAAGCCGAGGGGGGTGGGCAGCCACCAGGCGGAGTGCGGAGGCGCCATGGTGGGCAAGATGCCCAACATAACATGGCTCGGGGGCTCCTCTATGGAAACCATAAAGGGGTGGCAATCGGGGTGGTTCTATATCACCGAGCCACGCGAACCCGCATGGGTAGCGGCCCCCGAGTTCGGATCTGGCATCCCCATGCGGCTCACCTCCTGGAAAGAGAAGGGCCTGTCCTGGGGTAATTCAAAAGAGCTGACCGGACTCCAGACATGTATTCAAAACATGGTAGACAAGAAGCTCAAGCTCGTCAACATAGTCCAGGTTATGCTCATCCGCCGGATACTCCCGTGCCAACAACGGGAGTTCACCTTGTGGGAGTTCAACCCGGCGCAACATCGAACTCTAAACAGGCTCTTCGACATGACTCATGAAGATGCCTGGAGGGTGCTGTTCAAGAGCACCGAGGTCCCTCCCCCCATAATTGAGGATCGCCGATGCAGCACGAAGCGCCAAGCCACTGCGGTAAGCTATTTTACCTTTCACAGGATACTTATTTTTTATATAGATTGACTCTACGCGGGATCTACACTCCCGTGTATTTGACAGGACTAGCAGAAGATGACCGGACAGATCGACTGTCCGGCTCATTTGCCCGAAGGCCCCGCGGACGCTCTTCTGGTGAAGATGCTAACTCCGGCCCCTTATAAGGTGCCGGAGAAGACCAAGAAGGCCAAGGGAGCTTGAAAGAGTTCCCGACGCCAGGCGTCATCGGACTCACCGTCCGATGACTCTATGGCGCACTCTTCCCAAGAAGACGAGGAAGAAGAATAAGATGCTCCCCCACCGACTGGGGGAGACAGAAAGAGGAAGGCCGCCCCAACTGGGGGGGGGGGGGCAAAGGGTCCAAGAAGGGAAGGACTCTCCTTCGGGACAACTCCACCGCCGCCGACGAAGGCGAAGACGAGTGGTTGCCCTGGGCCAAGCCCCCGGAGAAATCGTAAGTATTCGGATACCAAAGTAACCCATAGGATTCCTTTGTCGCACTGCTTTCCCTAATTGCCGAACATAATTACGCAGGCCGACACGAGCCAATATCGAGGTATCCTCGGACGGCTCCCTCGGCTCATCGGACATGGATAGCGATCCAGTCCCGACCGCCACCTCCCCTCATCCTGCCGACGACGCCGAAGTGTTGTCTCTAGAGGCACTGGATCGAGGGGGGACCATCCCGGAGGTGCCTCAAGGCGACCTTCCGGACTCCGGGAGCCGAGGGGACGGGGCCCCCGAGAGCTCTGAGTTCGGCCCTCAGCCGAAAACTGCGTCGGACCCTCCAACGGTCTAGGGCTCGGGCAGGCGGTCCCCTTCTAAGAGGGGAAAAACGCCAGTGCCAGTGACCTCTGCCCATCCAGAGGCACCGGACAACCTGCTGGAAGCGCTTCGCAGTGCTTCCATCAACGAGGAGCGCCGCACCATCATGAGCGCGGTGATCCAGAAGGTTCAGTCCGCCAAGAGCGGATTGACTGAAGCATGTGACAGCCTTCTAACAGGCTTCGAGGTAAGTGTTTTAAAATGTAGTAGAAGTATTACCGCATAGACAGTAGCCCCTGATGCTTTGTTTGGTGTTCATAAAGAAAAGCCGAACAGAGGATCAAATAATATCGCAGGAGTCTAATATAAGTCTGGCAATGTGCATATGCAGGCTTCTCTGCTGGCGTCCGCTGCACTAACTGCGGAGGTCGCCGTACTGAAGCAGGACCTCGATGGATCCAAGAAAGAGCTTGGCCTTGCCAAGAGGCAGGTCGAGGAGAACAAGGGTAAGTAATACCCCATCTATAGATATGTATATATAAAAAAGGACGCGATTGCAAAATGACAAGATCATTGTATGTTTTGCCAGGGGCCACGACCGAGGTGGCGACCCTGAAGCAAGCGCTGACCAAGGCCGAAGATACAGCGGCCAAGGAGCGCACCGAGCGAGAGAGGCAGGAGGCTCGGGTGGGCGAGGTGCAGCAAAAGCTCCAGGCTCTCATGACGAAGCACGAGGCGTTGGAGCTTGACTTGAAGACGCGAGAGTCTGAGCTTGCCACGGCCCATGAGAGCGGAAGAGTGCCAAGGCCGAGGCCTAGAAGGACCTTCAGGAGATTGACGCGATGAAGAAGATAGCGGCGGGTAAAGCTTTCTATATGCAAAGCAAGCATGTAAAAGTGAATTACCGATTACTTACCCGAATCCGGAGCTCTTCAGGAGCATTCACATATTTGCCCCATAGTGTGTCCGATGCTGCACAATTCTACCAGGCCGAAGATGGAAGCTCGACGGAGAAGCTGTTCTGGTCTCAGTATGCTGAGGCCGAACATCTGTTGCCAATGAGCGACCAGCTGAAGTAGATGGTCAAGCTACATAAGGCGGCCGATCAGGCCAGGAAGGGCTTCATGGTCCGGTTGTGGCCTGGCGACGCCCTTCCGAACAGCTCTTTGGCCTGGTGAGGCGGCTTGTGGAAACCTGCCCACGGCTAGAGGTCATCAAGCGATCCGTCTGCATTTAAGGTGCACGCCGGGCTTTCGCCCGTGTAAAAATGCAGTGGGTCAAGCTAGACACCGTGAAGCTGATCAAGGAGGGGCCGCCGGAGGGCAAGGAACACCGCCACCCCGAGATGTATTACGAGCATGTTCTGCTGGGTGCCCATCTTATCGCGGATGAGTGTTCGAAAGATGTAATATTTGAGTAAACTTGCTCGTGTTATCATGTATTTATGAAAACTTGTTTCATATGCGCCATGCAACGCTTGTTTGAATTTAAAACATTACCTTCTGTTTGGCTGTTTATCCAATCTGAGAGATGGCTAGTCCTCGGCTTCTGCCCCCATGCCGCTAGTGCTGGGGTGTCTGGGATAAACCTGAGCACTCTTGTTCCCATATTTGGGTCCTTCGAGGGAGGTGCTCAGCACAATGAACAAGGCAACCGGACTAATATTGCTTTATCACTCTCACTTAGCCATAGAATTCTATAATTTTAAATTTCGGCGAAGCCCCTGGAATTCGGAAGGCCGAATTCGCGGCGTGATACACGCCTGTAAGCCGGACAGAGCCGGCCCCTCGCCCTAAGTGGCATAAGTCTTTAGGGACTCGAAAAACCTCGCCGAACCGCGACCAGTCTCTCGCCTTATCATGACAGTCAGTTTTAGCTTTCTCTACTGAGGTGCTCAACCCGGCAACCGGGGCACAATCGCAGTAGTTCTCCTAGCGCTACCTTAGCCGATAGAGTGGAACGTAATGTACCAAAACATAGGAGCCGGGCAAACCCAACATTTGACGAAAGACATGATTCGGAGCTGATGCATATAATGCTATAAGTTCGGGGTGCCGCACTTGTGAAAGTGTTCGGACTTTTCACACCACAATGTGAGGAATGTGAGCCCCTGGTGTGTTGGCCGTACCAGAGTGTACGGTTGCAAGGCATCATTAATGAACACACACACACACACACATATATACATATATATATATATATGTAACAAGAATGCAATAATAGCTGTAATGTCATGCATTGTTTATTGAAAAAATGTGTTAAAGCACAGTGATACAGTTAGTGCGATAAGCAAAATAGTAGGACTATGTCCCTTCCAAGGGTGAGCTAAGGAATGATATGAAATGTGTAATCAACCTGGGAATTCCGTTGTATAACGTAGCTGTCTGCCTCCTTGGTTGCTGTATCATGTGTTCGGCAATAGAGCTGCCGGACAGTGTTTCCAAAGATGAAAGTCCTAAAAGGAAAAGAAAAATAACCAAACGGGATTGGGGTTGGGGTGGCCGCCGTATTGCTACATGAGCTCAGATCGCGCCAGGCGGTCTATTTGCCGATTGCCCCGAGCGCGCTTGAAGGTGTCCGGGCTTTGAAACGCCGAACTGGTAGATTGCCTTGAGAGGCTGCTTTGCACTTCTGCTGCGAGGGCCGCGGTGTGCTCCTCTATTCGGAGAGAGCACTCTGTGTTCCCATTGACTGTAATAACTCTACGAGTGTGGCGCCCCGTGACCGATGCGCCAGGTGTCTTCCAGTTATTCGCCGACGTTGCCATTTCATTTGCTTGCGTGTTGCATCTCCTCATGTCATCATGTGCATTGCATCATCATGTTTTCAAAACTTGCATCCGTCCGGGTCTTCCAGTTCCGTCCGTTGTCCGTTCTGAGCCCAGACACACTTGCACGCGCCCACGGCACGCCCGAAATATTATTTTATAAGTGGCCAGAAACTGTTCTCGGAATGGGTTGAAAGTTGGCGTGCGGTGTTGTTATGTTGTTAGTAGGTCGCCCGCCATGTTTCATCGCATTCGGAGTTTGTTTGATAGCCCAACCTTTTAACTATAGTGGCATTATAGCCGGGCATACGTCGGACATTTTCGGTCTTCGGAAATAGTCGTCGGGCCTCTCTCTCTTCTCTTCTCTCAGCCTGAGGCCTTCTGCATAGTCCACTACCTACCGCCAGGCCTAGCCTAAGCTCTCTCGTCAGCCCGCGGCCCTCCTCGCGCGCGCGTCCGAGAGATGTCCTGGACTCGAACCGGGCAGTCGTCACCGTTGGGTCCAGAACATCCCCAAACATCCACAAAACGTCTCCGTTTTGTTAATTGGACTTCTTAGTCTATTTTTCTCCACCGCTCGATTATGATCGGACGGACCGAATACCCCCCCTAACCTAATCCAATATCGTATATAAGTGGGCAACCCAAAATTTTAGGCGACTTGTCCCATCCATCCTCCTGCCCGCCGCCACCTGCCTGCCTTCTGTTTCCTCGGGATCTCACCCGATCCAATCCACCAACCAGCGCTCCCCCCATGTTCCTCCTCGATCCTCATCACTCACAGCCTCCAACACCCATCGACCGAGCCAGCCGAGGGCCTCGTCCCCGAGCCGAGCTCCATGGAAGAGGTGCAGCGCTCCGTCCTTTGCTACCTTGCGTCCAAGCACCTGCCGCATCGAGCTCCCGCAGAAGCTCCTCCGTCATGGACGTCGGGTCCCAAGGGCGTGCCTTCCCCTCCTTCTGTTTTCCCCTGCCATGGACTCTCTCCTCACGTTACTCTCTCTGGAGTAGTAGGACGACGACGCCGCCTGGAGTGTCCCCTCCTCCGACTCCCTCCGTCTCTGGTTCCGAGTGGCCTCGCTGCCTCGCCAACAGGAGCAGCAGCAGAGCCGTGGACAGGCCAGCCCCTCGCGCCCCTCTCCTTGTCATCATCTCCTCCCTCTCTCTCTAATTCCCGTCGTGGCCGTCCTTGTAGGTAACCGAGCTCCGAACTGCGCCACCCGGCCATGGATGCCGCCATGGACGCTGAGCTCCTCAAGCCCGGTGCCGTCCAGGCCCGTTTCCAGCCAAATCCGAACGCCCTGTACCTCGCCGCCCCTTCGCCCGCTCGCCGGAGCTCTGCTCCCAGCCGTTCTCGCTCTCAAGTCTGTCGCTCTGAACCTGTTGCTGTCGTCTTTCTTCAGAGACGAGCAGTGGAGCTCGCCCGGTCCAGCCGCGTGCGTTGACCGCGTCCAACTGCTCGATCTTCCAGCGGCTCGCCTCAATCTGTAGAGGCCCAACACCGGCCTGCCTTTGCCTTCCAGATCTGGGCAGAAGCCCATGGTGAGGCCCAGCGGAGCCTCTGCTGTTTTTTTCTTTGTGTAGACCCAGTTTGCTTCAGATTCGGCCCGATAGGGTTTTTTTTCTTGTTCTGTGATTTTGTTCTTTTTCCAGGGACAGAAGATTTGCACGAAACCCCCTAGACTACATGCATATAATAACTCACAATTGGTGCATCGGATTAAAATGAATTATATAGGAAAAATGCTTAGATTTATGTGTAGGTTAATTATATCCAACTTTCATGCATGTTTGAAATGTTTAAACTGCTGTTTGTTTAAATTTGTTTAAATAACTTGCTAAAATGCTTTATTTCATAACTAAATAACAGTAGCTCCGAATTAAATAATCTTTATATGTAAATGGGGTAGAAAAATGCCTAGATTTACTTGGTGCACTCACCTTGCATGTTTAACAACTCTAAAATAATGTTTAGGGCAGAACAGTACCAAATCTATAATATGCTCATAAGGAGTTTCCGGAATTGTTGTTCGTTGCTTCCAGCCTCATATAACTTGACTAGATAGGTAGTTTACTTTGCTTCACCCTTGCCATGTTAAGAACATTTAATATTGTTGGGGTACATAAACGAGAGAGAACTAAATACTTGATGTGGTGTTCTGTCAATATGCAACCCGTTGCATATTTAGCTCCACTTAACTTGTAGTGTTGTTTGTGCACTTTGCCATGCCATGCATTTTTAAACCGGACATGCATCATACTTGTTTGTGCATCATGCCATGATTATGTGATGGTTGTTTACTATGTTGTTTGCTTCTTTCCGGTGTTGCTTCTTCGGGTTGGTTCCGATAACGTCGCGTTTGTGAGGACCCGTTCGACTACGCCTGTTTGTCTTCTTCATGGACTCGTTCTTCTTCCTTGCGGGATTTCAGGCAAGATGACCATACCCTCAAAATCACTTCTATCGTTGCTTGCTAGTTGCTCACTCTTTTGCTATGCCTATGCCGCGATACCTACCACTTGCTTATCATGCCTCCTATATTGTTGAAGCAAGCCTCTAACCCACCTTATCCTAGCAAACCGTTGTTTGGCTATGTTACCGCTTTGCTTAGCCCCTCTTATAGCGTTGTTAGTTGCAGGTGAAGATTGAAGTTTGTTCCTTGTTGGAACATGGAGATGTTGTTCCTTGTTGGAACATGTTTACTTGTTGGGATATCACAATATCTCTTATTTAATTAATGCATCTATATACTTGGTAAAGGGTGGAAGGCTCGGCCTTATGCCTGGTGTTTTGTTCCACTCTTGCCACCCTAGTTTCCGTCATATCGGTGTGATGTTCCCGGATTTTGCGTTCCTTACGCGGTTGGGTTATAATGGGAACCCCTTGACAGTTCGCTTTGAATAAAACTCCTCCAGCAAGGCCCAACCTTGGTTTTACCATTCGCCACCTAGCCTTTTAACCTTGGGAGTCGCGCATCCCGAGGGTCATCTTTATTTTAACCCCCCGGGCCAGTGATTGTCTAAGTGTTGGTCCGAACTAGAGCCACTTGTGGCGCCACCTCGGGGAAACTTGAGGGCTGGTTTTAGCTATATGTAGTGTTCATCCGGTGTTGCCCTGAGAACGATATATGTGCAGCTCCTATCAGGATGTCGGCGCATCGGGCGGTCTTGCTGGACTTGTTTTACCATTGTCGAGGATGTCTTGTAACCGGGATTCCGAGTATGATCGGGTCTTCCCGCTACAAGGAATATCCTTCGTTGACCGTGAGAGCTTGTGATGGGCTAAGTTAGGACACCCCTGTAGGATTTTGAACTTTCGAAAGCCGTGCCCGCGGTTATGGGCAGATGGGAATTTGTTAATGTCCGGTTGTAGAAAACCTAAAGTTGATCTTAATTAAAATACTTCAACCGCATGTGTAACCGTGATGGTCTCTTCTCGGCGGAGTCCGAGAAGTGAACACGGTGTTGGAGTTATGCTTGACGTAGGTTGTTCTAGGATCACTTCTTGATCATAGTTTCTCGATTGTGCTTTGCCTTCTCTTCTCACACTCATTTGCGTATGTTAGCCACCATATATGCTAGTCACTTGCTGCAGCTCCACCTCATACCTTTAACTTACCAATAAGCTTAAATAGTCTTGATCGCGAGGGTGCGAGATTGCTGAGTCCCCGTGACTCACAGATACTTCCAAAACCAGCTTGCAGGTGCCGATGAGTCCGTGCAGATGACGCAACCAAGCTCAAGGAGGAGCTCGATGAAGATCTTGTCCTTTGTGTTGTTTCGTTCTAGTTGATCAGTAGTGGAGCCTAGTTGGGGTCGATCGGGGACCTTGTTGCATTTGGGGTTCTTCTTTTATTTTGGTTCCGTAGTCGGACCTTGATTGTATTTGGATGATGTAATGATTTATTCATGTATTGTGTGAAGTGGCGATTGTAAGCCAACTATGTATTCTTTTCCCTTATGTATTACATGGGTTGTGTGAAGATTACCTCACTTGCGACATTGCTTTCAATGCGGTTATGCCTCTAAGTCATGCTTCGACGCGTGGGAGATATAGCCGCATCGAGGGCATTACAAGTTGATAATCAGAGCCTTCCCCGACCTTAGGAGCCCCCTGCTTGATCGAATCGCTGGCGTTAGTGAGTCTAGAAATGTTTTGAGTCATTTAGGATTATATATATCGGAGAGTTTAGGAATTCTTTTTACTCCTCCGTCCCTTCGTCGCTTTGGTGAGGCATCCCGGCGTAGAGTTTTGACTCTTCTCTTCTCAAATTTCACTTAAATTTTTTTTAGGATCACGCGGGTATCTTGGAATCGTTCTGATGGTTTTGTGACGAGAACATTGTTCTTGGTGCCTCCTGTCATTTAGGGGTTGTGGTAGTGTCCCGGGGAGTTGAGCTCCGAGGTGTTGTCGTCACAATTTTATCGTTGTAGTTTTGGAATACCTGAGTTTAGTTTCGCCGACATCGAAAAACTCTTTTATGCAGTTGTTGGTGAGATAACCTCGACGCCACCCAGTACAGGGGCGGTAGTTCGGGAGTATTGCCATAACTTGTATAACGGATGCTTTTCGAAGGTTGAGGTAAACGATTTCTGAAGGTTTCTTGGTTATGTGTCGAAGGATGGATACAGCTGGATGTAGGAATTGCTAGTTTTGGGTGAGATATTATGCTTCCCCTGTATCCCCAACACCTGATTGCATAACCGGAAAATTTCAGGAGTTTATAAGTGGGAATTCAAGTAGCTCCTAGGATTTATTTCCGACAGATGTATGATTTGAAATTGGGGTTCGACGTCTAGTGGTCCGCCTATCCACGGTTGGTTTTACAGTCGTCGCGTTGTGTCTTAAAGAATCCTTGGCTATGCCGACTCGGGGACGCTTTGTATGTCATGTGCACTGCCTTGTACATGATGGTGCTGTACGATCGAGCCTGTGTAGGCCCCACCATGAAAACTTCGGACGAAATCTCTATCATATGTTTGTTGTGGCTTATTCTGCAAGCCAATCCTTGTTTTGTTTTGAGTTTTGGTATTAGAGTTGCTTCGAAGTCAAATGTTGATTCCATACCTTTCCCAAGTGGTGTTCTCATACTCCGACATGAATACTAATCCTTCTTGATCATCAAGATGGTGTTGTCAATCCTTTTCAACCGGCGTGTTTCTCTTCAAGTGGATCCGATTATTTCAACATCAGCAAGATCAATTATCATTTCTTCTCAACGATGTTTGTTTCATCCATCCCAAGTTGTCTTTGTTTTCCCACCCTCCCTCCCTTTGTTTCTTCAAGGACTCAGATTTCTTCTTCAAGTATCCATTTTATTGATGGGAAGTCTCTCCATGTTTTCCGTCAATGTTCTTATCCCGTGATTCTCATGAAGATTCTAATGGAGCTTCAAGTTCATCATTCTTCGTTCTTTTTCTTCTCCGGTGGTTTCAAGTCAAGCTTTGTTGATCATACCCTTTCCTCATTTCAATGCTTTCTCATGCCGGTGCAATTCTTAATCATTCACCTCTCGCTATTCTATTGTTCCAGAGTGCTGAAGATATCTCGAAGATTCATGTTTCCACTCTGCTTTCGTTCAAACTTTTTCGAGAATGTTATCTCATTCAAGCCATTTAACTCAAACGGCGCAATCTATCTTTTAAATCATTCAACGGTGTTTCTTTTTTAGTGGGCCCTAACCCACAGGTCTTTTTCCAGGATCTTACCTGACTCTTCTATTTTCCCGGAGCTACCATCAAATTCTTTTCGAAATTTGACGTAAATATGCATTGTCATCAGTCAAATGTCTTTCTCCAAGATCTTTCATTTCTTTTCATTGTTGGTTGAACCTTTAAAATCGTCTTTCCGGAGTGTCTCAACAATTCATGGTGGTCTTTCTCATCGTAATTCTCAGATTTTGAAGACCGAAGAAGAGTTTTTCCTCCATATCTTGCTTCATTCTCTTCAAGATTCGTGATTCTAGTTCGAGGCCATCCTCTCATAATTGTTTTTTGATCATCAAATTCTTTTCACCCATCCGGTGTAATTCATGAGTCTTTTCAATTTGATTCTCTGGAGGCCATCATCTCATAATTAGTCATTCTCAGCTTTCAGCTCTCATTCTCTAAATCTTACCGGTGCATCATTCAAATATTCTCTTATCGGTCCGTGATCTATTCGTTTCCCTTGTATCTAAATTGTCTCAAGTATCTTCATTCTTTTTATAATTATTCCGATGTTTCTTTATCTTTACTTCGTTCATTAAAATTCTTACGGTGGTTCGTTCAAGAGTTTTCTTCCTTTTTGTATCTTATCTATGCATTCATGCTTTTCAAATTCTACCGGTGGTTCATTGAAGACCTTCTCAAGTTTGCGCTAAATCTATCTTAATCTTTCTACGAGGATAAGTAGTATGCCAAATCTGTTGCTTGTCATCAATTAAATTGGTGAAGGATACGCATAACGTAATTCTTATTCTTGTTTCCTCCATATATTAATCTTTTTTTCTGGAATTTGTTCACGATGTTTAAATTCTTGGTTTCAAGTGCTCGTCTTTCTTTTCCGGAGTTCCAAGTTTTTCCATTTTATCTCGCCGCAAAGTTCCATCTAAATCATCGCAAAGGTTTCACCTTGTGTTTTCAACTTCTCTTTCCTTTCGGTTGATTCATCCTTTTGTTTACCGGAGTTCTTCATGAAGGTTCTACATGATGGTTCACCAACGATTTAATTCCTTCTTGAAGTGCTTATCAAGATTCTTTTCAGAGGAGCTCAAGTATTCTTCATCTTGCATTCCGAAGTGCAATTCTTTCTACCTTATCTTTTGAGGTGGTGTTAAATCATTTTTGACAATTGCTTGGTGTTTCATGATTCACAAGTTATCAAGAATGAGATATTTTAAATCCATCAATCTCGTAAATGGAGTTATCTTGGGTTAAATTTTCACTTAAAGCCTTCCCTAAGGATTGTTGCTATTTATGGTGATTATAAGACCCAAGTTCTTCATTTATCCTACCGGTGAGATAAGCTTCTTGTCTCCTTGTTGACATCAATCCAAGCAATTGTTTCTGTTGGTGGCAAGTTTTTCACCTCAAGTTTTTGAGATGTTTTCCATAAGGCCACAACAAGCTTACTCTTTTCGTTGTTGGTTTTCCAACAACTCCGTTCGACCCTTCTTCTAAGGATGCCTTTTCAAGCTCTTTTGTGACAGAAGTTGGCATTTTCTTCTCCATTCCTTTATTTCAATGATCCATCTTCTATTCTCTCTTCCGGAGGCATTTCGATGTTGCTATTTTCACCCATATCTCATTTTTTCAAAGATCATGTTCTTTTCGTGCTTATCCATTCAACCGGAGTGTCGTGTCCTTCATTCAAGTTCTCTCATCTTATCAAGTTATACCTCCCCTCTCAACTGGAGTGCTGTCTAAAATCTTTCTTACACCTTGAGCCTTCCTTTCAATAGTTCCGGAGGTAGTGTGTTGTTGATTTCATCAAGTATCTCCTCATCTTGTCAAGTTCATATTCTATGCCTTCCTTTTTGAACCAGAGTGTTGTCGTAATTGATCCGTATCGTTCCTTGTACATCTTGTTTCTACCGGAGTGCTTGCATGTACTTCTTGTCCATTGCAACCCTTTTCTCATGTCTTTCAACCTACAGGGTTCTCGTGATGTTCCTTGTTCCTCTTTTCTAACAAAGGTTTTCAACTTCGTTCATCTCTGTTGCATTCTTTCTTTCAATATGTTCAACATCTCAAGGTTCTTTGGTTTCACTCGTTTGTCAAAGAAGCAACTTTGCTTTACCTCTTCTCTTTCTCTTCCGTTTCCCTCCGATGCCATTCTAGATCTCGGGACGAGATCCTCTCGTAGTGGTGGAGTGTTGTGGCGCCTCGTGACCGATGCGCCAGGTGTCTTCCAGTTATTCGCCGACGTTGCCATGTCAGTTCCTTTTGTGTTGCATCTCCTCATGTCATCATGTGCATTGCATCATCATGTTTTCAAAACATGCATCCGTTTGGGTCTTCCAGTTTCGTCCGTTGTCCGTTCTAAGCCCAGACACACTTGCATGCGCCCACGGCACGTCCGAAATATTATTTTATAAGTGGCCAGAAAATGTTCTCGAAATAGGTTGAAAGTTGGCGTGCGGTGTTGCTATGTTGTTAGTAGGTCGCCCGCCAAGTTTCATCGCATTCAGAGTTCGTTTGATAGCCCAACCTTTTAACTATAGTGGCATTATAGCCGGGCATACGTCGGACATTTTCGGTCTTCGAAAACAGTCGTCGGGCCTCTCTCTCTTCTCTTCTCTCAGCCTGAGGCCTTCTGCATAGTCCACTACCTACCGCCAGGCCTAGCCTAAGCTCTCTCGTCAGCCCACGGCCCTCCTCGCGCGCGCGTCCGAGAGCTTTCCCGGACCCGAACAGGGCAGTCGTCACCGTTGGGTCCAGAACATCCCCAAACATCTACAAAACGTCTCCATTTTGTTAATTGGACTTCTTAGTCTATTTTTCTCGACCGCTCGATTATGATCGGACGGACCGAATACCCCCCCTAACCTAATCCAATATCGTATATAAGTGGGCAACCCTAAATTTTAGGCGACTTGTCCCATCCATCCTCCTGCCCGCCGCCACCTGCCTGCCTTCTCTTTCCTCGGGATCTCACCCGATCCAATCCACCAACCAGCACTCCCCCCATGTTCCTCCTCGATCCTCATCACTCACAGCCTCCAACACCCATCGAGCGAGCCAGCCGAGGGCCTCGTCCCAGAACCGAGCTCCATGGAAGAGGTGCAGCGCTCCGTCCTTTGCTACCTTGTGTCCGAGCACCTGCCGCATCGAGCTCCCGCAGAAGCTCCTCCGTCATGGACGCCGGGTCCCAAGGGCATGCCTCTCCTCCTTCTCACCTTCCCCTCCTTCTGTTTTCCCCTGCCATGGACTCTCTCCTCACGTTACTCTCTCTGGAGTAGCAGGACGACGACGATGCCTGGAGTGTCCCCTCCGCCGACTCCCTCCGTCTCTGGTTCCGAGTGGCCTCGCTGCCTCACCAACAGGAGCAGCAGTAGAGCCGTGGACAGGCCAGCCCCTCGCGCCCCTCTCCTTCTTCCTTCTCCCTATCGTCATCTCCTCCCTCTCTCTCGCTAATTCCCGTCGTGGCCGTCCTTGCAGGTAACCGAGCTCCGAACTGCGCCGCCCGGCCATGGATGCTGCCATGGCCGCTGAGCTCCTCAAGCCCGGTGCCGTCCAGGCCCGTTTCCAGCCAGATCCGAATGCCCTGTACCTCGCCGCCCATTCGCCCGCTCGCCGGAGCTCTGCTCCCAGCCGTTCTCGCCGCCAAGTCTGTCGCTCTGAACCTGTCGCTGCCTTCTTTCTTCAGAGACGAGCAGTGGAGCTCGCCCGGTCCAGCCGCGTGCGTTGACCGCGTCCAACTGCTTGATCTACCAGCACCTCGCCTTGATCTATAGAGGCCCAGCACCGGCCTGCCTTTGCCTTCCAGATCTGGCCGAAGCCTATGGTGAGGCCCAGCGGAGCCTCTGTTGTTTTTTTTCTTTGTGTAGACCCAGTTTGCTTCAGATTCGGCCCGATAGGGTTTTTTTCGTGTTTTGCGATTTTGTTCTTTTTCCAGAGACAACTGATTTGCAGGAAACCCCCTAGACAACATGCATATAATAACTCACAATTGGTGCATCGGATTAAAATGAATTATATAGGAAAAATGCTTAGATTTATGTGTAGGTTAATTATATCCAACTTTCATGCATGTTCGAAATGTTTAAACTCTTGTTTGTTTAAATTTGTTTAAATAACTTGCTAAAATGCTTTATTTCATAACTAAATAACCGTAGCTCCGAATTAAATAATCTTTATATGTAAATGGGGTAGAAAAATGCCTAGATTTACGTGGTGCACTCATCTTGCATGTTTAACAACTCTAAAATAATGTTTAGGATAGAACAGTACCAAATCTATAATATGCTCATGAGGAGTTTCCGGAATTGTTGTTCGTTGCTTCCAGCCTCATTTAAACTTGACTAGATAGGTAGTTTACTTTGCTCCACCCTTGCCATGTTAAGAACATTTAATATTGTTGGGGTACATAAATGAGAGAGAACTAAATAATTGACGTGGTGTTCCGTCAATATGCAACCCGTTGCATATTGAGCTCCACTTAACTTGAAGTGTTGTTTGTGCACTTTGCCATGCCATGCATTTTTAAACCCGACATGCATCATACTTGTTTGTGCATCATGCCATGATTATGTGATGGTTGTTTACTAGGTTGTTTGCTTCTTTCCGGTGTTGCTTCTTCGGGTTGGTTCCGATAACGTCGTGTTTGTGAGGACCCGTTCGACTACGCCTGTTTATCTTCTTCATGGACTCGTTCTTCTTCCTTGCGGGATTTCAGGCAAGATGACCATACCCTCGAAATCACTTCTATCTTTGCTTGCTAGTTGCTCGCTCTTTTGCTATGCCTATGCCGCGATACCTACCACTTGCTTATCATGCCTCCTATATTGTTGAACCAAGCCTCTAATCCACCTTGTCCTAGCAAACCGTTGTTTGGCTATGTTACCGCTTTGCTTAGCCCCTCTTATAGCGTTGTTAGTTGTAGGTGAAGATTGAAGTTTGTTCCTTGTTGGAACATGGAGATGTTGTTCCTTCTTGGAACATGTTTACTTGTTGGGATATCACAATATCTCTTATTTAATTAATGCATCTATATACTTGGTAAAGGGCGGAAGGCTCGGCCTTATGCCTGGTGTTTTGTTCCACTCTTGCTGCCCTAGTTTCTGTCATATCGGTGTTATGTTCCTGGATTTTGCGTTCCTTAGGCGGTTGGGTTATAATGGGAACCACTTGACAGTTCGCTTTGAATAAAACTCCTCCAGCAAGGCCCAACCTTGGTTTTACCATTCGCCACCTAGCCTTTTTCCCTTGGGAGTCGCACATCCCGAGGGTCATCTTTATTTTAACCCCCCGGGCCAGTGCTTGTCTAAGTGTTGGTCCGAACTAGAGCCACTTATGGTGCCACCTCGGGGAAACTTGAGGGCTGGTTTTAGCTATACATTGTGTTCATCTGGTGTTGCCCTGAGAATGAGATATGTGCAGCTCCTATCAGGATGTCGGCGCATCGGGCGGTCTTGCTGGACTTGTTTTACCATTGTCGAGGATGTCTTGCAACCGGGATTCCGAGTCTGATCGGGTCTTCCCGCTAGAAGGAATATCCTTCGTTGACCATGCGAGCTTATGATGGGCTAAGTTGGGACACCCCTGCAGGATTTTGAACTTTTGAAAGCCGTGCCCGTGGTTATGCAATACAAGAAATATGTCAACTTGTGACCACCACTATTGGTCACTAAAAGGTCACAAATTTCCATTTGCGACCTTTTTGTGACCAAAAACAGAAGGTCAAAAGCTAGCCGTCATAAACTGACTATAGCGACCTTTCTTCTGGAATGGTCGAAGACGTTTATTACCAAAATACGTCTACTGTGGCGTTTTGGTCACTAGCAACCTCCCCAGGCCACGTAGGCATCCAGCGTGGCAATCTGACGTGGCACAAGATTCAGCTCGGTCCAATTCGATTTTCTACATGGGCCTAGCCCAACAATTCAGCCTATTTGTGTTTTTTTTCTCATATTAATTTTGGCTAGGTAGATGGGCCAAGCCCAACAATTAAGCCTACTCATTTTTGGGCCGTGGCCTTTTCTGCTAGAAAGTTTTAGTTTTTCTGTAATATAAAAAAGGTCCACTAGTCAAATGGGTCCCAGATGTCAGGTTCAGGTACGTGTGTCCTAGCTAGCAACTTCATATTCTTCATATTTCAATTTAACAGTAAATAAATAATCAGTATTTAAATTGGCACAAACAAAAAAGACACATAATACTCCAAATATTATCAGCCAGATTCAGTACAGAGTTCCTATTGTACAAATAAAATATACTTTACAAGCTCTACACATAATAAGCTCTAACATATACAAGCTCTACACGTGATACTCCAAACATTATCCAGAAGCTCTACAAGTATGGCAATCAGAGTTACAAGCTCCACATGTGATACAGTTACAAGCTATGTTCTTCAGCATGGAGCTCCTTCGATAACAATCACAAACTAGGCACCTACTCCTGTCAGGACTGGGCACAAACGGTGATATGCCTTCCACGGTCACCCTGATACATGAATCAACAGAGAAGAATTAGGAAAACTGGAGCCAATATAGCAAGAAGAGAGGATCTGGTAGGGATAGGAGACGAGGTGCGGAAGAGAGGGGACCAACCTTAGCCGCCGGAGACACGCCGACGACGCGGTGGACCAAACCCTATCCATGGGAGACGGTCGCGCGTGGCCGCTGGAGCACGCGAGCACCGGGTCTGGGTGGAGCGCGAGGCCGCCGCCGCCCCTCCCCCGCCATGGGGCCGGGTGCGGGTCACCTCCCATGAAAGGAGACAGAGACGGAGCCGGCGTGGACATGGATGGGACTCGGGCGCGCTCGCGGTCGGTGGTGGCGACCATGTCCACGACGGCTAGTGAAGGGGTGGGTGGCGGCGAGGGGAGGGATCTGAGGTGGGGAGGGGAGAGGTGGGTGGCAGCGGCGAGGATCTGAGGTGGGGAGGGAGGGATGGGCGGCGGCAAGGGGAGGGATCTGGATCGGGAGCGACGATTCTAGCCGGAGGCGAGGGAGGAGCGGTGGGGGGGAAGGGGAGGGTGTAGACGAAGGGAGAGGTGGGCAGCGGAAGGAAGGGGAGGACGGGGCGGCGGCGGAGCAATGGTCGACAGGGAGAGGAGTGGGGCGGGTGGTCGACGAAGGTGGCGGCGGCGGTCCAATGGGGGGAAAGGGGAGAGGGGTTAGGATTTGGGCTGCGGGGAGAGGAGTGGTGTGTGGGGGAGAGGAGGAGAGAGGGGAGGAGTGGGTGAGTGGTGGCATTTTGCCAATGACAGGTGGGCCCACGAGGAATTAGGCCCACATGTCAGTGTCCTCAACGACATGTGGTGTAGGTGAGTGGAGCTGCTTTCGGGTGGGTGTGGGTGGGGAGAGGGTGAGGCTTTGATGATGTTATGACCATCTAAAATGGTCTAATGCTTGATCCGCGTGACATGCCCATTGACCAATGAGAATGAAGTGCAGGCTTTGATGATGTTATGACCATCTAAAATGGTCATAATCAATTTTCCATTTTCCGAGTGCCTAAGATGAGTTTTTTTGTGAAGGATCTACCATATATTTTTGCAAAATTGGACCTAATCAATTTTATAAAATACTAGGGCATATTTAATGCACAATTGACAAAATGGTTGGGTGTCAAAAGTTTTGATCCACCTCTGGTGAAAAAGACAAATTCTCGTTGATTCAGCTCAAAGCGGGTCAAATTTGAACTATGGATGCCTTATAGTTTGCTTTCTATTTTGTCCAAAAATCATTTCTAGGTACATAAGTATCTATTTAATCAGAGAAACACCAAAAAAATTCCAAGATTCAACAACTAGCTAGGAACGAACAAACCCGCCGTTTTGACCGCATTTTGAAACAGGCATAAAAAATTCAAAAAAAATCAAAAAAATGGAAAACCTTCGCATTGTGTCATTATATGTGACCAGGTTTAGAGGAAAAATAACAAACTTGTAATACGACAATTATTTTAAAAAAGTGTTCTCAGAAACGAGCTATCAAGTGTGAAGGTGAATGGCTTTCAACCCAAATGCTCAATCTTATGGCCACATACATGGCATAGTTTGTTTAAATGATCTCATATTGTGCACAAGGGTGCATATTGGAATGGCAAACAATGTTGCCTAAGGGAGTTTTCATTTTCTTTTCACGTAAAATTCATTTTCCACTTTTTGATTGCCCCAAATGAGCTTTTTTGTGAAGGACCAACCAAATAATTGTTGCAAAATTGTACCAAATCAATTTTCTAAAATACTAGTACATATTTACTGCACAATTGACTAAATGGTTGGGTGTCAGAAGTTTTGATCCACCTCTGGTGAAAAAGACAAATTCCCGCCGATTCAGCTGGAAGCGGGTCAAATTTGAACTGTCGCTGCCTTGTATTTTGCTCTTTATTTTTTCCAAAAATCATTTCTAGGTACATAAGTATCTATTTAATCATAGAAACACCAAAAAAATTCCAAGATTCAATCACTAGCTAGGAACGGTCATTCCCGCCGTTTTGACCGCAATTTGAAATGGGCATAAAATATTCAAAAAAATTCAAAAAATTGGAAAACCTTCGCATTGCGTCATTATATGTGACAAGTTACCAGGAAAAATTATAAACTTGTAATACGGTGAATATTTAAAAAAAGTGTTCTCAGAAACGACCATTTTCCATTTTTTCGATTGCCCCAAATGAGATTTTTTTGTGAAGGACCTACCAAATAATTGTTGAAAAATTGGACCAAATCATTTTTCTAAAATACTAGGCCATATTTAATGCACAATTGACCAAATGGTTGGGTGTAAAAAGTTTTGATCCACCTCTCGTGAAAAAGACAAATTTCCGTCTATTCAGTTAGAAGCGGGTCAAATTTGAACTGTAGCTGCCTTGTAGTTTGCTCTGTATTTTCCCAAAAATAATTTCTAGGTACATAAGTATCTATTTAATCAGAGAAACACCAAAAAATTCCAAGATTCAACCACTAGCTAGGAACGGTCATTCCCGCCGTTTTGACCGCATTTTGAAACGAGCATGAAAAATTCAAAAAAAATCAAAAAATTGGGAAACCTTCGCATTGTGTCATTATATGTGGCCAAGTTCCTAGGAAAAATAACAAACTTGTAATACGGCAATTATTTTAAAAAAGTGTTCTTAGAAACGAGCTATCACGTATGGAGATCAATGGCTTTCAAGCCAAATGATCAATCTTATGGCCACATCCATGGCATAGTTTGTTCAAATAATCTCATATTGTGCACAAGGGTGCATATTGGAATGGCAAACAATGTTGCCTAAGGAAGTTTTCATTTTCTTTGGACGAAAAAACCATTTTCCATTTTTCGAGTGCCCGAAAGGAGGTTTTTTTGTGAAGGACCTACCAAATAATTGTTGCAAAATTGGACCAAATCATTTTTCTAAAATACTAGGCCATATTTAATGCACAATTGACCAAATGGTTGGGTGTAAAAAGTTTTTATCCACCTTTGGTGAAAAAGACAAATTCCCGCCGATTCAGCTGGAACCGGGTCAAATTTGAACTGTAGCTACGTCGTAGTTTGCTCTTTATTGTTTTCCAAAAATCATTTCTAGGTACATAAGTATCTATTTAATCAGAGAAACACCAAAAAAATTCCAAGATTCAACCACTAGCTAGGAACGGTCATTCCCACCGTTTTGACCGCATTTTGAAATGGGCATAAAAATTCAAAAAAAATCAAAAAATTGGGAAACCTTTGCATTGTGTCGTTATATGTGACCAAGTTTCTAGGAAAAATAATAAAGTTGTAATAAGGAAATTATTTTTAAAAAGTGTTCTCAGAAATGAGCTATCATGCGTGAAGATTCATGGCTATCAAGCCAAATGATCAATCTTATGGCCACATTCATGGCATACTTTGTTTAAATAACCTCATATCGTGCACAAGGGTGCATCTTCGAATAACAAACAATGTTGCCTAAGGAAGTTTTCATTTTCTTTGCACGAAAAATTCATTTTCCATTTTTCCGAGTGCCCAAAATGAGTTTTTTGTGAAGGACCTACCATATATTTGTTGCAAAATTGGACCTAATCAATTTTATAAAATACTAGGCCATATATAATGCACAATTGACAAAATGGTTGGGTGTCAAAAGTTTTGATCCACCTCTGGTGAAAAAGGCAAATTCCCGCCGATTTAGTAGGAAGCGGGTCAAATTTGAACTGCAGCTGCCTCATAGTTTGCTATTTATTTTTTCCAAAACTCATTTCTAGTTACATAAATACCTATTTAATCATAAATACATGGTTTGGTGGAGATACGTCGAGGTTTGGACGGTGGCCGAGGGCTCCAACTCTAGAGCGCGTAAACTAGCATGCCCACCGCGTGGTCACCGCGTGACCGTGGCCTTGCCATGTGTTCTGGGCGGCCTAGGCATGTCTAGTGGATTGGGCACTCCCATGTAGGTGCTAGGAAGAAAATCACAACATAAGATTCTCACGAGGAGAACGATCGATGCTCAAACATGAATAAGCAGCCAAGTGTTTAATTAGCGGTACGGGAAATGCACATGGCCAATGGGCATGAGTTTTGGCCGAGGATGATCATCTACTAAGGAGAATGTATTCACAAATTTTCAGCTCAAAAGGAGGATCCTAGGTGGTACTTGCTTTGCAAAGTACCACACTTAACAAAAATATGAATTTTGAAGCTGGGCTCAAAATAATGAATGGATTGAGCTGAAATGTGGTGGAGGATGGTTATTTGGGCATAGGAAAGCATTGTAGAAAATTGATATAATTTTGACATGCCAAAGTAGTACTTCCTTCACAATGCTCTTCTATGGACAAACACTTGGGAAAACTAGTGAGAGAGATTGGATGAATGAAATTAGCTAAAAATTGGTGTAGGTAAGTTACATAGATATGGTCATGGGCTGGTAAATTTTCAGATCATTTGGGTAAGCCTAGCTAGTACTTACTTCACAAAGCTTCTCTCGAGGTAGAAACTTTGGAAATTTCCTAAGAAAGATTTACTAGGAAAATTGAGCTGAATATTATCATGTGGCAATGATTTGGGTATGGAAGAGTGCCCGAAAAGTTTGAGGGTAATAGGAGGGGTCTATATAACACTTGCTTTGCAACATGCCAATTTGGCCATAAAATATAAATTGAACCTGGGCTCACATAGATGATTTGACTGAGCTGCAATTTGGACGAGGGTGATAATTTGGGCATATGAAGGAACTGTATAAATGTCATGTAATTTAGAGATATAAAAAAGGTACTTCCTTCACAATGCTTCTAGGTGGACAAAAACTTTGGAAATTTGCCGAGGAAGATTTTCTAGGCAAATGGAGCTGAATTCTGTCATGTGGTAATGATTTGGATAGGAAAGAGTGCCCAAAAATTCCAAGGGCAATCAAGAATATATAAATAGAACTTCCTTCATAAAGTGTTGTTGTGAACAGAATAGGAAAATGAATATTGTTGAATTAGTTTTGAACTAGGCAAGGAAGGATTTTTACATATTTGATGAAGATATGCCCCAAAGAATTTATGAGATTTTTTTGGGAATTTTGGGAATGATAGAAATATAGGTTGCTTCACAACCTAGGGCAAAAACTGCCACATGGACATGACACATAGGCAAAACTGATGAGATGGCGCCTAGTCATCACAACCCACCACAATATACAAGGCTATGACCATCTATATTGGTCATTAACAGCTAGAAATAAGGCAGCGGACTAGCACTGTTTGCTTTGTGACCATTTCGTGTAAGGAAATTACGAACTTTCTGACCAAAATGGTCGCAATGGTTTAGGGTTTGGAGCCCCCTGAACAGCTTTTGACCAATTGGTCTAAAATGGTCATAAATTTATGACCAATTCTTCGAGGGTCACTGACAGAAGGTCATAAGTTGACATATTTCTTGTAGTGATGGGCAGATGGGAATTTGTTAATGTCCGGTTGTAGAAAACCTGAAGTTGATCTTAATTATAATACTTCAACCGCGTGTGTAACCGTGATGGTCTCTTCTTGGCGCAGTCCGGGAAGTGAACACGGTGTTGGAGTTATGCTTGATGTAGGTTGTTCTAGGATCACTTCTTGATCATAGTTTCTCGATCGTGCTTTGCCTTCTCTTCTCACTCTCATTTGCGTATGTTAGCCACCATATATGTTAGTCGCTTGCTGCAGCTCCACCTCATACCTTTAACTTACCCATAAGCTTAAATAGTCTTGATCGCGAGGGTGCGAGATTGCTGAGTCGCCGTGACTCACAGATACTTCCAAAACCAGCTTGCAGGTGCCGATGAGTCCGTGCAGATGACGCAACCAAGCTCAAGGAGGAGCTCGATGAAGATCTTGTCCGTTGTGCTGTTTCATTCTAGTTGATCAGTAGTGGAGCCTAGTTGGGGTCGATCGGGGACCTTGTCGCATTTGGGGTTCTTCTTTTATTTTGGTTCCATAGTCGGACCTTGATTATGTTTGGATGATGTAATGCTTTATTCATGTATTGTGTGAAGTGGCGATTGTAAGCCAACTATGTATTCTTTTCCCTTATGTATTACATGGGTTGTGTGAAGATTACCTCACTTGCGACATTGCTTTCAATGCGGTTATGCCTCTAAGTCGTGCTTCGACACATGGGAGATATAGCCGCATCGAGGGCGTTACAACAAGGTCCTGGCATCTTGAGCTTGAGGTATGCATAATGTGGTACCGCATTGAATCTAGCAAATGCGGTTCATCCGAGCAGCTCGTGATAACCACTGTGGAACGGGACTATATCGAAGATTAACTCTTCGCTTCGGAAGTTATCCGGGGATTCGAAGACCACTTCCAGTGTAATTGAGCATGTGCAATGGGCCTCTACGCCTAGAATGATGCCCTTAAAGGTCATTTTTTTGGGTTTGATCCTTGAGGGGTCTATACCTATTTTGCGGTGTCCTGATAAAGCAGGTTCAGACTGCTTCCGCCGTCCATAAGGACTCAAGTGAGGTGAAATCCGTCAATGATTGGGTCTAGAACCAGTGCGGCGAATCCGCCATGACAGAAACTAGTGGGGTGGTCCCTGCGATCGAAGGTGATCGGACAGGAGGACCAAGGGTTGAACTTTGGGGCGACTGGCTCCAACGCATATACGTCCCTGAGCGCACGCTTCCGCTCCCTCTTGGGGATATGGGTTGCGTATATCATGTTCACCATCCGCACTTGCCGGGGAAACCTCTTCTGTCCTACAGTGTGCGGCTGCCGGGGCTCCTCCTCGTCATCGCTACACGGCCCCTTGTCTTTGTTTTCGGCAATTAACTTGCCGGCCTGCTTGAACACCGAACAATCCCTGTTGGTGTGATTGGCTGGCTTGTCTGGGGTGCCGTGTATTTGACACGAGCGATCGAGTATACGGTCCAAGCTGGACGGACCCGGCGTACTTTGTTTGAATGGCTTTTTCCGCTGACCGAGTTTAGAGCCTTTGAATCCGGCATTGACTGCCGTATCCTCAGTATTTTTGCTGTTAATGCAACGCTTATGCTTGTTACAACGTGACCTTCTATTGCCATCCTTGGTATCTGAGGTACCAAGGTTCTTTGATATGTTATTACTCCGAGCCAGCCAGCTGTCTTCACCCGCACAAAAGCGGGTCATGAGCGTCGTGAGGGCTTCCATAGATTTCGGCTTTTCCTGACCAAGGTGTCGGGCTAGCCACTCGTTTCGGATGTTGTGCTTGAAAGCTGCTAAGGCCTCCGCATCCGGACAGTCGACGATTTGAGTTTTCTTTGTAAGGAACCGAGTCCAGAATTGCCTGGCCGATTCTTCTAGCTGCTGAATTATGTGGCTCAAGTCATCGGCGTCTGGTGGTCGCACATAAGTGCCCTGAAAGTTGTCGAGGAATGCGGCTTCCAGATCTTCCCAACAGCTAATGGAGTCCGCTGGCAAGCTATGAAGCCAATGCCGCGCTGGTCCTTTGAGCTTTAGTGGGAGGTATTTGATGGCATCTAAGTCATCACGGCGGGCCATGTGGATGTGGAGGAGGAAGTCCTCAATCCATACTGCGGGATCTGTTGTGCCGTAGTATGATTCAATGTTTACAGGTTTGAAACCTTCTGGGAATTGATGTTCCATTACTTCGTCTGTGAAGCATAAGGGGTGTGCGGCACCTCTGTATTGGGCTATATCTCGACGCAGCTCGAATGGGTCTTGCCCGCTGTGTTCGGCCCGGTCGGATTTGCTTTTACTGTATTCGGCGTGACGTTTATCGTCTCGCAGAGTGGTGTGCCCTCGTGATCCGTAGATCGATCTTGAATGCTTTGCTTTGTCCTCCAATATGTCTTGCAGGTCTGGCGTATCTCCCCATGCCTTTTTATTTGAATGGCGTTGGGGTGGAGGCTAAGCTTTTGGCTGGAATGCCTCTCTATCGCGACCATGAGGTGGCCGATCAGCCATATCATACGCTTCTTCCTCCAGTCGGGGTAGTAACCGGCGCCTTGGGTAACTCTTGGAGGGGCGCTCGAGTTTATAGTTCTCAGCTGCGAGGACTTCAGTCCATTTGTCAGCTAGCAGATCTTGATCAGCTTGAAGTTGCTGCTGCTTTTTCTTCAGGCTATTTGCCGTGGCCATAAGCCGGCGCTTGAAGTGCTCTTGTTCGACGGGATCCTCTGGGACGGCGAATTCGTCGTCGCCGAGGCTTGCCTCGTCTTCGGAGGGGGCATGTAATTTTCATCCTCCTCCTCTCCGCCAGCCGCTCTCTCGGGAGAGCTGGCTCCTTCATCCTCCTGCTCTAAATCTTTCTGGAGGGGATTGTTGTTGTCTTTGGTGCTATCCGGAGTGTTATTATCTCCTGTGCTGGTATCACCAGTTTTGCTTTGGCGGGACTTAGAGCGGCGCCGCTGACGTCGACGCTTGGGTTGCTTCTTGGAGGGGTCATCCTCCGCTATCTCGTCGCCATTGCCCTCGTTGGGTGTATCCACTATGTATATGTCATATGACGAGGTGGCTTTCCGGTGCCCTATAGGCGCTGGTTCATCTTCGTCTCCTACATCGTCGTCCATACCGTCGATGTCTTCAGAGTTGAAGTCGAGCATGTCGGTTAAATCATCGACAATGGCTGCGAAGTGGGTGGTGGGTGGGCGTCGAATTTCTTCGTCTTACGCAGCCCAATCCTGTTGGCCATAATCCGGCCAGGGCTCTCCTGACAAAGAGAGAGTCCTTGTGAATTCAGAATGTCGCCGAGGGGCGAGTGCTGGAAGATATCCGTGGCAGTGAATTCCATGATCGGCGCCCAATCGGATTCGATTGGCAGGGGCATGGACGGTTCGGAGTCTGGGAAAGTGCCCGGCACCTTGGAGTCATGGGCTGCGCAGAGGTTTATGCTGGTGTTTGGCTCGATTGCCGTTGAGACTGCAGCCCCTAAGGTGGTGTCTAGGCACCCGTCCTCGATTGGCGCAGTTTGCTCCGAGCTAAGGGTCAGAGCAGATGAGAGCGCGGCCTTTGGGGTACTGTTTGGTGGCAGAGCTAGGTCATGCCCATCGCGACAGTGGGGCGCGCCCGGCTGTGGCTCGAATCCGTCAAAGATCAAGTCTCCGCGGATGTCCGCCGTGTAGTTCAAACTTCCAAATCTGACCTGATGGTCAGGGGTGTAGCTTTCAATCTGCTCCATATGGCCAAGCGAATTAGCCCGCCACTGAATACGAAGATCTGTCCGGGGAGAAAACTCTCACCCTAGACCGCATCGCTATCGATGATAATAGGAGCCATCAGGCCTAATGGCGACGACACAGAGGAACTCTCAATGAAAGCACCAATGTCGGTGTCAAAACCGGCGGATCTCGGGTAGGGGGTCCCGAACTGTGCGTCTAGGCCGGATGGTAACAGGAGGCAGGGGACACAAAGTTTTACCCAGGTTCGGGCCCTCTTGATTGAGGTAAAACCCTATGTCCTACTTGATTAATATTGATGATATGGGTAGTACAAGAGTTGATCTACCACGAGATTAGAGAGGCTAAACCCTAGAAGCTAGCCTATGGTATGATTGTATGTTGTGATTGTTGTCCTACGGACTAAAACCCTTCGGTTTATATAGGCACCGGAGAGGGTTAGGGTTACACAAGGTCGGTTACAAAGGAGGAGATATCCATATACGTATTGCCTAGCTTGCCTTCCACGCCAAGTAGAGTCCCATCCGGACACGAGAAGAAGTCTTCAATCTTGTATCTTCATAGTCTAACAGTCCGGCCAATGGAGATATTCCGGCTGTCCGGAGACCCCCTAATACAGGACTCCCTCATAAGCAGTTGACATATTTGATGTATAAACTAAGCAATACAAGGCACCATATGCATGATATAACCAACATCAGCATGCCAAGTTAGAGCGAAGACCTTAGGGGGTAAATAGGAGTGGTCTTCTCCTTCTGAATCCCCCTCAGAACATATATCTTCCTCTCGATTACAATCATAAATGGGTGGAGGGGGGCTTCCTTTGCGCCTACCATGGAGCAACCTCTGCATGAAATTTTATTGCCATGCAAGGCTCGTATCTTTTGCTCTACATGTTCAGTTCCATTGTGTACAATAACTGACATGCATAGGAATAAAACATAGTGAGATTATGTAAGGACTACATGCAGAAATCCAGAGTGATGGTAGCAACCTGTGAATAGACCCAAAACCAATGATAGCAGGCAGATAATGGCTTCAGTTAAAAAATACAAATAATGGCTTCTTTACTGTTTGTTTCCCACCCAACATGAAACTCATAGTAGACACCAGAGATTAACCAGATAGTAGATAGATACTATTGATTGTGGCCCCGATATGTACCCCACAACCATTTAAAAACTCAAGTTTGACCATTAGTTTGGAGCTGAGTCTAATCGGTGAACAGGACGATAAAGTAGCATGTAATATTAAGCGATGCATAACGTAAGCAGACACGAACGAGTGCGACCTCTCTTGCAGACCCGTGTAGTCCATGAGGTCATCTGCTCGGTTGATGATGGTAATGCATTTGTCATGGCTGCTGGCAGCGAGGAGGAAGATCCGAGGCGGCGAAAGACAGTTTGGAGGCCGGATCCCTACTGTGCTGGACCCTTCTGTCATTGGAGCAACCGAGCTTGGGTGGACGACGGCGCAACAGGAGCGAGACAAACCACACAAGGTTTTCTTTGACAACTATCTATAAGAGAAGTAATTCTGTAAGGGCTCGTTTGAATTGGAGGATTCTAACAACGCAGGGATAGGAAATAGACAGTCATAGGATAGGAATGCACGTGCAAAACAGATAATTTAAAAACACCGGATTTCTACCAATCTAGGTGTTTTGTTCACAAGAATTGGAAGATCACAGGATGCAAAGAAGCATGGTGAGATTAAGTCAAACCACAAGAAAATGTACGATTATAATGCTATTATGCTACTATCTCTTAGTCTTGTCCTTCATGAATAGGAATTTGAAAAGGAGGACAAGTGTAAATTAAAATCCATATGGTTTTTCTTTCAAGGAGACACTAAAGGAACAAATCCTACAGTTTTCCTTTGCTCCATTCCTTTGAACCAAATGCATGAATAGTAGTACCATAGGAAACTTTCCAATTTCTATGATTTTCCTTCACTTTTCCTTTCAAGCACTGGCGATTCTAGTAGGCAGGCTTGAGCAAGGAAAAGCTACACTCAAAAATATTTTTGTGCTACTTGCCTACTTCTACTACTTTGGACCCAGGCCACTGCCGTACTAGCTCAACTCCTAGGCCCATCGACAAACGCACAGCTCAAACACGCAAAGATAAATAATGATGGCGTTCAAAAGAGTCCATCACGGATAGCTAAGTTGCCTGGTACCTCACTGCTTGTCATATAGTAGGAGAAACCAATCATATTTCACGTTACTGCGTGTGCCCAGTGGACAATATATATAACGGTTGGAAATATGCCCTAGAGGCAATAATAAATAAGTTATTATTATATTTCCTTGTTCATGATAATCATTTATTATACATGCTATAATTGTATTGATAGGAAACTCAGATACATGTGTGGATACATAGACAACTCCATGTCCCTAGTAAGCCTCTAGTTGACTAGCTCGTTGATCAATAGATGGTTACGGTTTCCTGACCATGGACATCGAATGTCGTTGATGACAGGATCACATCATTAGGACAATGATGTGATGGACAAGACCCAATCCTAAGCATAGCACTAGATCGTGTAGTTCGTTTGCTAAAGCTTTTCTAATGTCAAGTATCATTTCCTTAGACCATGAGATTGTGCAACTCCCGGATACCGTAGGAATACTTTGGGTGTGCCAAACGTCACAACGTAACTGGGTGGCTATAAAGGTACACTACAGGTATCTCCGAAAGTGTCTGTTGGGTTGGCACGAATCGAGACTGGGATTTGTCACTCCGTGTGACGGAGAGGTATCTCTGGGCCCACTCGGTAGGAAATCATCATAATGTGCACAATGTGATCAAGGAGTTGATCACGGGATGATGTGTTACGGAACGAGTAAAGAGACTTGCCGGTAACGAGATTGAACAAGGTATCGGGATACCGACGATCGAATCTCGGGCAAGTATCGTACCGATAGACAAAGGGAATTGTATACGGGATTGATTAAGTCCTTGACATCGTGGTTCATCCGATGAGATCATCGTGGAACATGTGGGAGCCAACATGGGTATCCAGATCCCGCTGTTGGTTATTGACCGGAGAACATCTCGGTCATGTCTGCATGTCTCCCGAACCCGTAGGGTCTACACACTTAAGGTTCGATGACGCTAGGGTTATAAAGGAAATTAGTATGTGGTTACCGAATGTTGTTCGGAGTCCCGGATGAGATCCCGGACGTCACGAGGAGTTCCAGAATGGTCCGGAGGTAAAGATTTATATATGGGAAGTCCTGTTTTGGACATCGGAAGAGTTTCAGGGTTTATCGGTAACGTACCGGGACCACCGGGAGGGTCCCGGGGGTCCACCAAGTGGGGCCACCTGCCCAGGAGGCTTGCATGGGCCAAGGGTGGTGAGGGACCAGCCCCTAAGTGGGCTGGTGCGCCTCCCACAAGGCCCAAGGGCAGCTAGGAGGAAAAAAGGAGGAAACCCTAGGCTTATATGGGCCTAAGGCCCACCCTAGGGGGCGCCTCCCTCTCTCCCCTCTTGGCCGCCCCCCCTTGCTCCCCATCTAGGGCTGCCGCCCCCCCTAGGGGTGGGAACCCTAGAGGGGGCGCAGACCCTCCCCTTCCCCTATATATATGAGGCCTAGGGGGCTGCCCATCATACACGCGATTCAATCTCTCTTGGTGCAGCCCTGCGTCTCTTCTTCTTCCTCTTCTGTGGTGCTTGGCGAAGCCCTGCAGGATAGCCACGCTCCTCCACCACCACCATGCCGTTGTGCTGCTGTTGGATGAAGTCTTCCTCAACCTCTCCCTCTCTCCTTGCTGGATCAAGGCGTGGGAGACGTCACCGGGCTGTACGTGTGTTGAACGCGGAGGTGCCGTCCGTTCGGCACTAGGATCTTCGGAGATTTGGATCACGACGAGTACGACTCCATCAACCCCATTCACTTGAACGCTTCCGCTTAGCGATCTACAAGGGTATGTAGATACACTCTCCTTCCCCTCGTTGCTAGTCTCTCCATAGATAGATCTTGGTGACACGTAGGAAAATTTTGAATTTCTGCTACGTTCCCCAACAGTGGCATCATGAGCTAGGTCTATGCGTAGTTACTATGCACGAGTAGAACACAAAGTAGTTGTGGGTGTTGATTTTGTTCAATATGCTTGCCGTTACTAGTCCAATCTTGTTTCGACGGTATTGGGGGATGAAGCGGCCCGGACCAACCTTACACGTACTCTTACGTGAGACCGGTTCCACCGACAAACATGCACTAGTTGCATAAGGTGGCTGGCGGGTGTCTGTCTCTCCCACTTTAGTCGGAACGGATTCGATGAAAAGGGTCCTTATTAAGGGTAAATAGCAATTGGCATATCACGTTGTGGTTTTTGCGTAGGTAAGAAACGTTCTTGCTAGAAACCCATAGCAGCCACGTAAAACATGCAAACAACAATTAGAGGACGTCTAACTTGTTTTTGCAGGGTATGCTATGTGATGTGATATGGCCATGAAGAATGTGACGAATGATATGTGATGTATGAGATTGATCATGTTCTTGTAATAGGAATGACGACTTGCATGTCGATGAGTATGACAACCGGCAGGAGCCATAGGAGTTGTCTTTATTTATTCATGACCTGCATGTCAAAATAAACATCATGTAATTACTTTACTTTATTGCTAACCGTTAGCTGTAGTAGTAGAAGTAATAGTTGGCGAGACAACTTCATGAAGACACGATGATGGAGATCATGGTGTCATGCCGGTGACGATGATGATCATGGAGCCCCGAAGATGGAGATCAAAAGGAGCAATATGATATTGGCCATATCATGTCACTATTTGATTGCATGTGATGTTTATCATGTTTATACATCTTATTTGCTTAGAACGACGGTAGTAAATAAGATGATCCCTCATTAAAATTTCAAGAAATGTTCTCCCCTAACTGTGCACCGTTGCTAAAGTTCGTCGTTTCGAAGCACCACGTGATGATCGGGTGTGATAGATTCTAACGTTCACATACAACGGGTGTTGACGAGCCTAGCATGTACAGACATGGCCTCGGAACACATGCAAACACTTAGGTTGACTTGACGAGCCTAGCATGTACAGACATGGCCTCAGAACACAGAAGACCGAAAGGTCGAGCATGAGTCGTATAGAAGATACGATCAACATGAAGATGTTCACCGATGTTGACTAGTCCGTCTCACGTGATGATCGGACACGGCCTAGTTAACTCGGATCATGTAATCACTTAGATGACTAGAGGGATGTCTATCTGAGTGGGAGTTCATAAGATGAACTTAATTATCCTGAACATAGTCAAAAGGATTTTGCAAATTATGTCGTAGCTCGCGCTTCAGTTCTACTGTTTAGATATGTTCCTAGAGTAAATTTAGTTGAAAGTTGATAGTAGCAATTATGCGGACTAGGTCCGTAAACTGAGGATTGTCCTCATTGCTTCATAGAAGGCTTATGTCCTTAATGCACCGCTTAGTGTGCTGAACCTCGAACGTGGTCTGTGGATGTTGCGAACATCTGACATACACGTTTTGATAACTACGTGATAGTTCAGTTAAACGGTTTAGAGTTGACGCACCGAAGACGGTTTTGAAACATCACGAAACATATGAGATGTTTTGAGGGCTGAAATTGGGATTTCAGGCTCGTGCCCACGTCAAGAGGTATAAGACCTCCGACAATTTTCTTAGCCTACAAACTAAGGAGAAAAACTCAAGTGTTGAGCTTGTGCTCAGATTGTCTGAGTACAACAATCATTTGAATCGGGTGATCTTCCAGATGAGATAATGATGTTTCTCCGAAGTCATTACCACCAAGCTGCTAAGAGCTTCGTGATGAACTATAATATATCAGGGACATATATGATGATCCTTGAGATATTCGCGATGTTTGACACCACAAAGTAGAAATCAAGAAGGAGCATCAATTGTTGATGGTTGGTGAAACCACTAGTTTCAAGAAGGGCAAGGGCAAGAAGGGATACTTCATGAAACGGCAATTCAGCTGCTGCTCTAGTGAAGAAACCCAAGGTTGAACCCAAACCCGAGACTAAGTGCTTCTGTAATAAGGGGAACAGCCACTGGAGCGGAATTACCCTAGATACTTGGTAGATTAGAAGGCTGGCAAGGTCGATAGAAGTATATTGGATATACATTGTGTTGATGTATACTTTACTAGTACTCCTAGTAGCACCAGGGTATTAGATACCGGTTCGGTTGCTAAGTGTTAGTAACTCGAAATAAAAGCTACAGAATAAACGGAGACTAGCTAAAGGTGAGCTGACGATATGTGTTGGAAGTTTTTCCAATGTTGATATGATCAAGCATCGCACGCTCCCTCTACCATCGAGATTGGTGTTTGCGTTGAGCATAGACATGATTGGATTATGTCTATCGCAATACGGTTATTCATTTAAGGAGAATAATGGTTACTCTATTTATTTGAATAATACCTTCAATGGTCTTACATCTAAAATGAATGGTTTATTGAATCTCGATCGTAGTGATACACATGTTCATGCCAAAAGATAGTAATGATAGTACCACCTACTTGTGGCACTACCACGTAAGTCATATCGGTATAAAATGCATGAGGAAGCTCCATGTTGATGGATCTTTGGGCTCACTCATTTTGAAAAGTTTGAGACATGCGAACCATGTCTATTGATGTATATGCATGAAGAAACACCATGCAAATGGACCGTTTGGACTCACTTGATTTTGAATCACTTGAGACATGCAAATCATACCACATGGGCAAGATGACTGAAAGCCTCGGTTTCAGTAAAATAACTTGTTGGAAGTAATACATTTTGATGTGTGCAGTCCAATGAGTGCTGAGGCGTGTAGTGGATATCGTTGTGTTCTTACTTCATAGATGATTTGAGTAAATGTTGAGTATATTTACTTGATGAATCACGAGTCTGAATTATTGAAAGGTTCAAGTAATTTCAGTGTGAAGTTGAAAGATCGTCATAACAAGAGGATAAAAGATCTATGATATGATCATAGAGATGAATATCTGAAGTACGAGTTTGGCACAGAATTAAGACATTGAGGAAATTGTTTCACAACTAATACAGCCTGGAACACCATAATGTGATGGTGTGTCCGAACATCATAACTGCACCCTATTGGATATGATGCATACCATGATGTCTCTTATCGAATTACCACGATAGTTTATGGGTTAGGCATTAGAGACAACCACATTCACTTTAAATAGGGCACCACGTAATTCCGATGAGATGACACCGTATGAACTATGGTTTAGAGAAACCTAAGCTGTCATTTCTTAAAAGTTTGGGGCTGCGACGCTTATGTGAAAAGTTGATAAGCTCGAACCCAAAGCGGATAAATGCATCTTCATAGGACACCCAAAACAGTTGGGTATACCTCATGTCTCATATTCGAAAGCAATAAGGGATTGTTTCTAGAATCGGGTCCTTTCTCGAGGAAAAGTTTCTCTCGAAAGAATTGAGTGGGAGGATGGTGGAGACTTGATGAGGTTACTGAACCGTCTCTTCAACTAGTGTGCGGCAGGGCACAGGAAGTTGTTCCTGTGGCACCTACACCAATTAAAGTGGAAGCTTATGATAGTGATCATGAAACTTCATATCAAGTCACTACCAAACCTCGTGGGATGACAAGGATGCGTACTACTTCAGAGTGGTACGTAATCCTGTCTTGGAAGTCATGTTGCTAGACAACAATGAACCTACGAGCTATGGAGAAGCGATGGTGGGCCCGGATTCCGATAAATGGCTCGAGGCCATGAAATCCGAGAGAGGATCCATGTATGAAAACAAAGTGTAGACTTTGGCAGAATGGCTCGATGGTCGTAAGGTTGTTGAGTACAGATGGATTTTAAAAGGAAGACAGACAATGATGGTAAGTGTCACCATTAAGAAAGCTCAACTTGTCGTTAAGACGTTTTCCGACAAGTTCAAGGAGTTGACTACGATGAGACTTCTCACTCGTAGCGATGCTAAGAGTCTGTTGGAATTATATTAGCGATTACTGCATTATTTTATGAAATCTTGCAGATAGGATGTCAAAAACCATTGTTTCCTCACGATTTTCTTGAGGAAAGGTTGTATATGATACAACCGGAATGTTTTGTCAATCCTGAAATATGCTAATAAGTATGCAAAGCTCTAGCAATCCTTCTAAGGACTGGAGTAAGCATCTCGGAGTTGGAATGTATGCTTTGATGAGATGATCAAAGATTTTGGTTTATAAAAAGTTTATGAGAAACTTGTATTTCCAAAGAAGTGAGTGGGAGCACTATAGAATTTCTGATGAGTATATGTTGTTGACATCTTGTTGATCAGAAATGATGTAGAATTTCTAAGAAAGCATATAGGGTTATTTGGAAAGTGTTTTTCAATGAAAGCCTGGATTAAGCTACTTGAGCATTGAGCATCAAGATCTATAAGGATAGATCAAAACGCTTAATGGTACTTTCAAATGAGCACATACCTTGACATGATCTTGAAGGTGTTCAAGACGGATCAGTCAAAGAAGGAGTTCTTGCCTGAGTTGTAAGGTATGAAGTTAAGACTTAAAGCTCGACCATGGCAGAATAGAGAGAAAGGGCGAAGGTCGTCCCCTATGCTTAAAACATAGGCTCTACAATATGCTATGCTGTGTACCGCACCTGAAGTGTGCCTTGCCATGAGTCAGTCAAGGGGTACAAGAGTGATCCAAGAATGGATCACAGGACAGCGGTCAAAGTTATCCTTAGTAACTAGTGGACTAAGGAATTTTCTCGATTATGGAGGTGGTAAAAGAGTTCGTCGTAAAGGGTTACGTCGATGCAAGCTTAACACCTATCCGGATAGCTCTGAGTAGAGATACCGGATACGTATAATGGAGCAACAATTTAGAATAGCTCCAAGTAGAACAGTTATTTGGAATAGCTCCAAATAGAGCGTGGTAGCTACATCTAGGAGATGACATAGAGATTTGTAAAGCACACACGGATCTGAAAGGTTCAGACCCGTTAACTATAACCTCTCTCACAAGCATAACATGATCAAACCCAGAACTCATCGAGTGTTGATCACATGGTAAATGTGAACTAGATTATTGACTCTAGAAGAACTCTTTGGGTGTTAGTCACATGGGGATGTGACCTTGAGTGTTAATCACATAGCGATGTGAACTGGATTATTGACTCTAGTGCAAGTGGGAGACTGTTGGAAATATGCCCTAGAGGCAATAATAAATAAGTTATTATTATATTTCCTTGTTCATGATAATCATTTATTATCCATGCTATAATTGTATTGATAGGAAACTCAGATACATGTGTGGATACATAGACAACTCCATGTCCCTAGTAAGCCTCTAGTTGACTAGCTCGTTGATCAATAGATGTTTACGGATTCCTGACCATGGACATCGGATGTTGTTGATGACGGGATCACATCATTAGGAGAATGATGTGATGGACAAGACCCAATCCTAAGCATAGCACTAGATCGTGTAGTTCGTTTGCTAAAGCTTTTCTAATGTCAAGTATCATTTCCTTAGACCATGAGATTGTGCAACTCCCGGATACCGTAGGAATACTTTGGGTGTGCCAAACGTCACAACGTAACTGGGTGGCTATAAAGGTACACTACAGGTATCTCCGAAAGTGTCTGTTGGGTTGGCACGAATCGAGACTGGGATTTGTCACTCCGTGTGACGGAGAGGTATCTCTGGGCCCACTCGGTAGGACATCATCATAATGTGCACAATGTGATCAAGGAGTTGATCACGGGTTGATGTGTTACGGAATGAGTAAAGAGACTTGCCGGTAACGAGATTGAGCAAGGTATCGGGATACCGACGATCGAATCTCGGGCAAGTATCGTACCGATAGACAAAGGGAATTGTATAAGGGATTGATTAAGTCCTTGACATCGTGGTTCATCCGATGAGATCATCGTGGAACATGTGGGAGCCAACATGGGTATCCAGATCCCGCTGTTGGTTATTGACCGGAGAACGTCTCGGTCATGTCTGCATGTCTCCCGAACCCGTAGGGTCTACACACTTAAGGTTCGATGACGCTAGGGTTATAAAGGAAATTAGTATGTGGTTACCGAATGTTGTTCGAAGTCCCGGATGAGATCCCGGACGTCACGAGGAGTTCCGGAGGTAAAGATTTATATATGGGAAGTCCTGTTTTGGACACCGGAAGAGTTTCGGGTTTATCGGTAACGTATCGGGACCACCGGGAGGGTCCCGGGGGTCCACCAAGTGGGGCCACCTGCCCCGGAGGCTTGCATGGGCCAAGGGTGGTGAGGGACCAGCCCCTAAGTGGGCTGGTGCGCCTCCCACAAGGCCCAAGGGCAGCTAGGAGGAAAAAAGGAGGAAACCCTAGGCTTATATGGGCCTAAGGCCCACCCTAGGGGGCGCCTCCCTCTCTCCCCTCTTGGCCGCCCCCCCCTTGCTCCCCATCTAGGGCTGCCCCCCCCTAGGGGTGGGAACCCTAGAGGGGGCGCAGCCCCTCCCCTTCCCCTATATATATGAGGCCTAGGGGGCTGCCCATCATACACGCGATTCAATCTCTCTTGGTGCAGCCCTGCGTCTCTTCTTCTTCCTCTTCTGTGGTGCTTGGCGAAGCCCTGCAGGATAGCCACGCTCCTCCACCACCACCACGCCGTTGTGCTGCTATTGGATGAAGTCTTCCTCAACCTCTCCCTCTCTCCTTGCTGGATCAAGGCGTGGGAGACGTCACCGGGCTGTATGTGTGTTGAACGCGGAGGTGCCGTCCGTTCGGCACTAGGATCTTCGGAGATTTGGATCACGACGAGTACGACTCCATCAACCCCGTTCACTTGAACGCTTCCGCTTAGCAATCTACAAGGGTATGTAGATACACTCTCCTTCCCCTCGTTGCTAGTCTCTCCATAGATAGATCTTAGTGACACGTAGGAAAATTTTGAATTTCTGCTACGTTCCCCAACAATAACATGTAGAGTAAAAAAAGATGCAACAAGTGTACAACCTCTTTGGCGAAGCCATGTCTATTTCAGCGTGATTGGGTTGGTCGGTGAGGATGATCTGGCTTACTTGGCTGTCGGAGGAGGGGAAGAAGATCTAGGCGTCTGGAGATGGAGCCCGGGGTACTGCTCGGCTGTGATGGAGGGTTTCGTCGTTGGAGTAGCTCCAGTGAGTTGTACGACGCCGAGGCTGAAGCGGGACAAGAGAGACGATGCTAACCTGAGTGGAATCCTAATAGCATCTCCAATAGATGACGTAAAATACATAACCACAAAGTGCTAGATGTAAAATACATCAGCCACTCATCTCTGAACTTCAATGTCGAAACTGAATTTAACTGTCGAAACTGAACTTAACTCTCGAAACTGAATTTTGTTGTCGAAACATAATTTTATCATCGAAACTGAACGCACTAGCTAGTAGCAGAAAAGCAGTAGCAGCAGCAGCAACGCGTGCGAGAGCCGGGGAAGCTGGTTGTGTAGCAGCATCAGGTGAGACTACCCTGAGCCGCCAGCCACCACCGGCCGAACAGCCGCCCCCCGCCGTCCGCGGCCGGCGGTGCGCCGCCCCGCCCGCCTCGAAACCAATCCCCACCACCTGTCCGCCGCCCGGCCATTGATACGTCTCTAACGTATCTATAATTTTTGAATGTTCCATGCTATTATATTATCTGTTTTGGATGTTAATGGGATTTATTGTACACTTTTATATTATTTTTGGGACTAACCTATTAACCGGAGGCCCAACCCAAATTGTTGTTTTTTTGCCTATTTTAGTGTTTTGTAGAAAAGGAATATCAAACGGAGTCCAAACGGAATGAAACCTTCAGGGGCGTTATTTTTGGAACAAACGTGATCCAGGGGACTTGGAGTGGACGTCAAGAAACAATCGAGGAGGCCACGAGGCAGGGGCGCGCCTACCCCCTGGGCGCGCCCTCCACCCTTTTGGGCCCCTCATTGCTCCACCGACCTACTTCTTCCTCCTATATATATATCCATATACCCCGAGAACATCTAGGAGCACCACGAAACCCTATTTCCACCGCCGCAACCTTCTGTACCCAAGAGATCCCATCTTGGGGCCTTTTCTGGAGCTCCACCGGAGGGGGCATTGATCACGGAGGGCCTCTACATCAACTCCATGGCCCCTCCAATGATGTGCGAGTAGTTTACTTCAAACCTTCGGGTCCATGGCTAGTAGCTAGATGGCTTCTTCTCTCTCTTTGGATCTCAATACAAAGTTCAACTCGATTCTCTTGGAGATCTATTCGATGTAATCTTCTTTTGCGGTGTGTTTGTCGAGATGCGATGAATTGTGGGTTTATGATCAAGTTTATCTATGAAAAATATTTGAATCTTCTCTGAATTCTTTTATGTATGATTGGTTTATCTTTGCAAGTCTCTTCGAATTATCATTTTGGTTTGGCCTACTAGATTGATCTTTCTTGCAATGGGAGAAGTGCTTAGCTTTGGGTTCAATCTTGCGATGCTCGATCCCAGTGAAAGAAAGGGAAACGACACGTATTGTATTGTTGCCATCGAGGATAAAAAGATGGGGTTTATATCATATTGCATGAGTTTATCCATCTAGATCATGTCATCTTTCTTAAGGCATTAGTCTGTTCTTATGAACTTAATACTCTAGATGCATGTTGGATAGCGGTCGATGTGTGGAGTAATAGTAGTAGATGCAGAATTGTTTTGGTCTACTTGTCACGGACGTGATGCCTATATACATGATCATACCTATATATTTTCATAATTATTCGCTTTTCTATCAATTGCTCGACAGTAATTTGTTCACCCACCGTAATACTTATGCTATCTTGAGAGAAGCCACTAGTGAAATCTATGGCCCCGGGTCTATTCTCCATCATACAAGTTTCCAATCTATTTTATTTTGCAATCTTTTCAATCTATATCATAAAAATACCAAAAATATTTATCTTATTTTTATTTTCTCTATCAGATTTCACTCTTGCAAGTGGTCGTGAAGGGATTGACAACCCCTTTACCACGTTGGTTGCGAGGTTCTTATTTGTTTGTGTAGGTACGAGGTGACTTGCGCGTGGTCTCCAACTGGATTGATACCTTGGTTCTCAAAAACTAAGGGAAATACTTATGCTGCTTTGCTGCATCACCCTTTCCTCTTCAATGGAAAACCAACACAGTGGTCAAGAGGTAGCAAGAAGGATTTCTGGCGCCGTTGCCAGGGAGATCTATGCAAAGTCAAGACATACCAAGTACCCATCACAACTCTTATCCTTTGCATTACATTATTTGCCATTTGCCTCTCGTTTTCCTCTGCCCCACATCAGTCGTGCCGTTTTATTCGCCCTTTTTCCGTTCGCCTTCTTCCCATATGTATCTTTGTTCGTGTTTCCATTTGCCCTCTATTTGCTTGCATCTTTGCTTGCTAAAAATTTATTGATATGTATCCACTTAAAGTGTTCTACCTGGATCATCTTCGATCCTTATGCGCTCGTGCTGAAACCCCAACTAGCCTAGTTGATGGGAAATCTTTAGATGAGCATGCTCATTTTGTGCGTCACCGTTTGTCTGAAAAAGGGAGACCCTTATGGGATCAAATAAACAGATTGCTATGTTATGCTTGGAATCTTTGTGAAATTTGTGATCTTACTTGTTGCTCTAAGAACCCTAAAAAAACCTCCCCTACCTATGTGAGTTTAATGATAATGAAATCTTATCTTCTTATGCAAAGGGTGTTTATAGTTACTATGATATCGAACAAATTGAAGAATTTGTTGCTTTTAAGGGTGCCTATGAAGTTGCTTCTTTGATTGAAAAGTATGATATTACTCTCTACAAATCTGAAAATTTCGACATACTTAAATATTGCTATGAAAACTATGCTCGTAATGTCTATGTCAAAGAATTTATTGAAAGAATGATCGTTGCTTCGGAAGAAAATAATGATATGCATGAATCTATAAATAATTATGGTTCTGATGATTTGATTAAAATATCCCTTGATGAACATGATGCTTTCTATTCTTGTGGCCATGATGCCAATATTAATGAAGATGAATTTGCTATAGTTCCTTATGTTAAACATGAGATCGTTGCTATTGCACCCATACTTGATAGTTACTTCGATGAAAAGCATGATTGCAGTGATGTTATTATAAATTCTCTTAATGTCAATTGTGTTAATGATATCAAAACCTCAAGCTTGGGGATTCTAGTTTTGCTATGACTACTATTTGTTGCAATGATCATGATTGGGGTGATTCTTCTTTTGGTCTTGAAAATTTATTTAAGCCCCATGATGAATATGAGATTGATAATAGTGTTTGCAATATTATTGAAAGTGGGTTTGGAAGAGTGTCAACTTTAGATCCCACATATTTGGAGCATGTTCAATCTTATGAAATTTTTGATAAAAGTGGGTTTGGAGAGGTCATGACTTTAGTTAATTTTAATCCCGCTATTTTGGAAGAGTGTCAACTTTGTATACATGTGGATCATGTTAAGAATATGTTTTTTGATAGCTATATTGTTGAATTTTCTTATGATCCTACATGTAATTATTATGAGAGAGGAAAATATGGTTGTAGAAATTTTCATGTTACTAAATTACCTCTCGTTATGTTGAGATTGCTATTGTTTCTTTCGCTTCCTTGCATATGCTAGTTTTTGCTTGCCTTGATAATTTGTTTGCCTATAAGATGCCTATGCATAGGAAGTATGTTAGACTTAGATGTGTTTGTCACGTGTTTTATGATGCTCTCTTTGTGCTTCAATTCTTGTCTTTCATGTGAGCATCGTTGAAATCTTTTGCGTAGCTAAAAGGCTTTAAAGAAAAGCGCTTGCTGGGAAACAACCCGATATTTTTCCTTGCTGTTATTCAATAAATAATTTATCTAGCCTCTGTTTTGGTTGTGTTTTTTGTGTTTAATTAGTGTTTGTGCCAAGTAGAACCATTGGGAAGACTTGGGGAAAGTCTTTTTGATCTTGTTGTAAACTTTAGCGCTCATGAGAATTGCTGCCATTTTTTTGGAGAGTGCTATTTAGTTAATTCTTTTTTCATATGATTAATAGATAAATTCCTCACATTCCGAAATTCATTTTAGAATTTTTGGGGTTCCAGAAGTTTGGGTTAGTTACAGATTACTACAGATTGTTCTATTTTTGACAGATTCTGTTTTTCGTGTGTTGTTTGCTTATTTTGAAGAATCTATGGCTAGCAATTGAGTTTATAAACCATAGAGAAGTTGGAATACAGTAGGTTTAACAACAATATAAATAAAGAATGAGTTCATTACAGTACCTTGAAGTGGTGTTTTATTTTCTTTCACTAACGGAGCTCACAAGATTTTCTATTAAGTTTTCTGTTGTGAAGTTTTCAAGTTTTGGGTAAAGATTTGATGGATTATGGAACAAGGAGTGGAAAGAGCCTAAGCTTGGGGATGCCAAAGGCACCCCAAGGTAAATCCAAGGACACCAAAAAGCCTAAGCTTGGGTATGCCCCGGAAGGCATCCCCTCTTTTGTCTTCGTTCATCGGTAGCTTTACTTGGAGCTATATTTGTATTCACCACATGATATGTGTTTTGCTTGGACCGTCTTGTATGATTTGAGTCTTTGATTTTTAGTTTACCACAATCATTCTTGCTATACACACCTTTTGAGAGAGATACACATGAATTGGAATTTATTAGAATACTCTATGTGCTTCACTTATATGTTTTGAGCTATATAGTTTTTGCCCTAGTGCTTATATCTTTTAGAGCCTGGTGGTGGCTTTATTTTATAGAAATAATTGATCTCTCATGCTTCACTTATATTATTTTGAGAGTCCTTTAGAACAACATGGCAATTTGATTTTAGGCCTAATAAAAACTTTCATATAAGTGCATCGAATACTAAGAGAAGTTTGATACTTGATGATTGTTTTGAGATATGGAGATGGTGATATTAGAGTCATGCTAGTTGAGTAGTTGTGAATTTGAGAAATACTTGTGTTGAAGTTTGTGATTCCTGTAGCATGCACATATGGTGAACCGTTATGTGATGATGGGGGAGCATGATTTATTTATTGATTGCCTTCCTTATGAGTGGCGGTCGGGGACGAGCGATGGTCTTTTCCTACCGATCTATCCCCCTAGGAGCATGCGCGTAGTACTTTGTTTCGATAACTAATAGATTTTTTCAATAAGTATGTGAGTTCTTTATGTCTAATGTTGAGTCCATGGATTATACGCACTCTCGCCCTTCCACCATTGCTAGCCTCTCTAGTACCGCACAATTCTCGCCGATACCATAAACCCACCATATACCTTCCTCAAAACAACCACCATACCAACCTATTATGGTGTTTTCATAGCCATTCCGAGATATATTGCCATGCAACTTTCCACCGTCCATTGTTATGACACGCTTCATCATTGTCATATTGCCATGCATGATCATGTAGTTGACATCGTATTTGTGGCAAAGCCACCGTTCATAAATTTTTTCATACATGTCACTCTTGATTCATTGCATATCCCGGTACACCGCCGGAGGCATTCACATAGAGTCATATTTTGTTCTAAGTATTGATTTCTAAGTAAAAAGAAGTCTGATGATCATCGTTATTAGAGCATTGTCCCAGTGAGCAAAGGATGATGGAGACTATGATTCCCCCACAAGTCGGGATGAGACTCCGGACGAAAAAAAGAAAAAGGAAAGAGGCCAAAAAAAGAAGGCCCAAATAAAAAAATGAGAGAAAAAGAGAGAAGGGACAATGTTACTATCCTTTTTCCACACTTGTGCTTCAAAGTAGCACCATGATCTTCATGATAGAGAGTCTCCTATGTTGCACTTTCATAAACTAGTGGGAATTTTACATTATAGAACTTGGCTTGTATATTCCAATGATGGGCTTCCTCAAATTTCCCTAGGTCTTCGTGAGCAAGGAAGTTGGATGCACACCCACTTAGTTTCTTTTGTTGAGCTTTCATACACTTACAGCTCTAGTGCATCCGTTGCATGGCAATCCCTACTCACTCACATTGATATCTATTGATGGGCATCTCCATAGCCCATTGATATGCCTAGTTGATGTGAGACTGTCTTCTCCTTTTTGTCTTCCCCACAACCACCATTCTATTCCACCTATAGTGCTATATCCATGACTCACGCTCATATATTGCGTGAATATTGAAAAAGTTTGAGAACATCAAAAGTATGAAACAATTTCTTGGCTTTGTTATCAGGTTGTGCATGATTTAATATTTTGTGTGATGAAGATAGAGCATAGCCAGACTATATGATTTTGTAGGGATAACTTTCTTTGGCCATGTTATTTTGAGAAGACATAATTGCTTAGTTAGTATGCTTGAAGTATTATTATTTCTATGTCAATATTAAAATTTTATCTTGAATCTTTCGGATCTGAACATTAATGCCACAATAAAGAAAAAATACATTGAGAAATATGTTAGGAAGCACTCCACATCAACAATTCTATTTTTATCATTTACCTACTCGAGGACGAGCAGGAATTAGGCTTGGGGATGCTTGATACGTCTCCAACGTATCTATAATTTTTGATTGTTCCATGCTATTATATTATCTGTTTTGGATGTTAATGGGCTTTATTTTACACTTTTATATTATTTTTGGGACTAACCTATTAACCGGAGGCCCAGCACAAATTGTTGTTTTTGCCTATTTCAGTGTTTCGTAGAAAAGGAATATCAAACGGAGTCCAAATGGAATGAAACCTTCGGGAGCTTTATTTTTGGAACAAACGTGATCCAGGGGACTTGGAGTGGACGTCAAGAAACAATCGAGGAGGTCACGAAGCAGGGGGCGCGCCTACCCCCTGGGTGCGCCCTCCACTCTCGTGGGCCCCTCGTTGCTCCACGGACCTACTTCTTCCTCCTATATATATCCATATACCCGGAGAACATCCAGGAGCACCATGAAACCCTATTTCCACCGCCGCAATCTTCTGTACCCAAGAGATCCCATCTTGGGGCCTTTTCCTGAGCTCCGCCAGAGGGGGCATTGATCACGGAGGGCGTCTACATCAACTCCATGGGCCCTCCGATGATATGTGAGTAGTTTACTTCAGACCTTCGGGTCCATAGCTAGTAGCTAGATGGCTTCTTCTCTCTCTTTGGATCTCAATACAAAGTTCTCCTCGATTCTCTTGGAGATCTATTCGATGTAATCTTCTTTTGTGGTGTGTTTGTCGAGATCCGATGAATTGTGGGTTTATGATCAAGTTTATCTATGAACAATTTTTGAATCTTCTCTAAATTCTTTTATGTATGATTGGATTATCTTTGCAAGTCTCTTGGAATTATCAGTTTGGTTTGGCCTACTAGATTGATCTTTCTTGCAATGGGAGAAGTGCTTAGCTTTGGGTTCAATCTTGTGGTGCTTGATCCCAGTGACAGAAAGGGAAATGACACGTATTGTATTGTTGCCATCGTGGATAAAAAGATGGGGTTTATATCATATTGCACGAGTTTATCCCTCTACATCATGTCATCTTGCTTAAGGCGTTACTCTGTTCTTATGAACTTAATACTCTAGATGCATGCTGGATAGTGGTCGATGTGTGGAGTAATAGTAGTAGATGCAAAATCTTTTTGGTCTACTTGTCACGGACGTGATGCCTATATACATGATCATACCTAGATATTCTCATAATTATTCGCTTTTCTATCAATTGCTCGACAGTAATTTGTTCACCCACCGTAATACTTATGCTATCTTGAGAGAAGCCACTAGTGAAACCTATGGCCCCGGGGTCTGTTCTCCATCATACAAGTTTCCAATCTATTTTATTTTACAATCTTTACTTTCAATCTATATCACAAAAATACCAAAAATATTAATCTTATTATTATTATTATCTCTATTAGATCTCACTATTGCAAGTTGCCGTGAAGGGATTGACAACCCCTTTATTGCGTTGGTTGCGAGGTTCTTATTTGTTTGTGCAGGTACGAGGTGACTTGCGCGTGGTCTCCTACTGGATCAATACCTTGGTTCTCAAAAACTGAGGGAAATACTTATGCTGCTTTGCTGCATCACCCTTTCCTCTTGAAGGAAAAAACCAACGCACTGCTCAAGAGGTAGCAGCCATCCCTCTAGGCCCCCCGTGCCGAGCTTTTTCTCCGACAATCCCCATGCCACCGCCCCACCCTGAACCCTAAGATAGATAGTGGGGCACCTCTCCGGCAAGCCCCCCTCCCTGTTGTGTCTAGTTCTTCCTTAACTCCGGCGAGCCCCCCCACCCCCTGAAAATCGACTGGCCCGAAAATCGATTCAGTCGACTGAAGTGGAGCTAAATTGGAGCAGTCTCGCAAGCAAGAGCAAGAGCGAGAGAAGCAACGCGAGCAAGAGCAAGAGCAGACCAAGCAGGGGACTGAGAACAAGAGCAGAGCAGCAGCGCGAGCGAGAGCTAAAGCAGTAGTAGCTCCTACTGATGTGGACGATGCCGCCGAGGGAGCGATGCCGTGGAGGAAGTGGCTGACGAGGCCGCCGTGGATGGAGCCGCGCCGTGTCGGCTCGGGACTGAGCGCCGGCAGCAGCATGAGATCGAATCAAGAAGAAAATGCGGCGATTAGTGTACAACCTTTTTGGTGGAGCCGATTAGGCCTCAGCTTCATCTGAGGAAGCGGTGATGATGATGCTCTTCAAGTGGTGCAGGTGAAGATGGCAGTGTGGGAATGGAGGTGGCGCGATAGACGAGGGGAACGTCGGGGCAGCTCCTTGAAGGTGGAGGACGGGGTGGCTGAACCGGCGGGATGACGAGATCGATGACGGATCCTCATCCGGTACGGTGGATGAGGGACGTCGAGGTGTTGTTGTGGATGACGTCGTCGGGGAAGAGGCTCCGGCTGGGTGGCGGATGGAGGAGGGTGTGGCGCTTCGCGGGTTTTCGCGGCATCGGTGTACAAATGGGTGGGCGGATGGGATGGGAGTCGGGAACCATGGCTTAGGGACGCGCTTGTATGAAATGTGGGGTAAGTTACGAAATTACCCCCATCGATTTGAGCTAGGCGATTCTTTCGGTTCAGGGGTATCATGGGCATTTCGCGTGTCAGGATTTCACAGGAGGTGGGAGTTTCCATGCGCGTTGTAATTTTGGAATAGCAAGGCGCGGGTTGAGATGGAGGGAGTTGTCGGAGCACAACGAGACAAAGACATATCTTAAATATTTCGGGGTAACAAGGCGCAGGTTGAAATTTCCGGACAAGCCCAACGTGTACTGTACCAAATCAATTCGCACTTCCGTCGATGAAAAAACAAAAAGAAATCAATTCACAGCAGACAAGAGAGTCTAGTCACGTGTACTGTACCAAATCAATTCGCACTACAAATGTCATTCAAAACTTTGAATTCATGTTATGTTCAATTAAAATATTTCGCTACGTGTATAATGCATGCAAACTGCTACTCAAATGAATGTTTTTGTGCATTCCAAACGTATATACTACCGCTTCAATATGAACTAAATTTGAATTCGTTTCCCTATTTGAATAAGATCTAAAATGATGATTGTTGTGAAGTCAAACCATTTGAATTCGTTTCTCTATTTTAATAAGATCTACAATCATCATTATTGTCAAGTTAAACCATCGTCTGTGTAATATCTTCACAGCACACCACATGATTACTCTCGAGTTAGATATGAACTATGTGTACTATATGAACTCGAACTCGATTTTTGGAACCCACTTTATGTTGATTTCAAATCACAATACATTTCAAGCTCTAGCTAGATCTTCATAATCTAAACCATGTCTCATATGTATAATGTGTTTACCACATAATGTATGGTGCCCCGCCCCCTACGCCTACAACTATTTAGATGTGAGTTGCAAACACCACATATTACCACAAATTCAAATAAAATGTGAGATTGTTCGATATATAGTATTGTTTAGATTGTTCGATATTTAGTTGTAAGCTGCAAACGCCACACATTATCACAAATTCAAATAAAATGTGATATTGTTCGATATATAGTATGGTTTAGATTGTTCGACATTTAGCTATGAGTTGCAAACGCCATGCATTATCACACTATGGTATAACATGTGCAAAACCACAGCACGCGTATCACCGCTATATTCATCCATGCATATGTTTATAACACTATGATCTCATATTCAAATATATGAATCCACTTTCATATCAAATTATGATCTTTGTTAGTCTCTTAGACCCACACAATCCTCTAACCTTTGCAGCTAGCACTAACTTTCTCTCATGCATGCACACGCCCTCCTCGCCCTCCCCCTCCCTCAGCATTCTGTCCATCACTCACATTCATTTTTTTCTTTAGGTCGTTCTCCCATAGTCTCCACAACTCCTTTCGGACACACACCAATCGATAAACCACTACAAAAAATACACTTCCATGATGATACGTGTTTGTCACAGTAGGTCGCGTTTTCTGTCATGCATGTACATCCATGACAAATTTATGACAGAATCAAGATAGTCATACCTGTCCTGTCGTAGAAGTGTTCCATGACATTGCCAAAATTTTCATCACAGAAGTGTCAACTTCCATGACGATAAATCGCGCGTCACAGAAGTGCTTTCGTCAAGGGTGATCGACACGTGGAATCCACCGTAACGGAACATTCTTAAGCTATCGGGTCGGATTTTGGATCCGATAACCCGTTAACAGCCACGAACAATGCCAATTTTCCACTTGTAAAATTCTCATTGGCTGACAGATCCACGCGTCAGCTCCACGTTGGCACAGGTGTCACTCATCCAACGGTCAAGATGGGCCTATGATATGCTGACACGTGGACCGGCCCAAAAGTGGCCCACAAAGTTTAAATGGGCCAGCCCAACCGAAGGCCCATAAGATTTAGCAGACCATAATGGGTCGGCCCAGCTAAAGTCCCACAAAATTTAGCGGACCATAATGGGCCAGCCCGGCTAAAGGCCGACACGATTTTGCGGACCATAATAGGCCGGCCCAGCTAAAGGCCCACAAGATTTTGCAGACCATAATGGGCCGGCCTAGCTAAAGGCCCACAAGATTCTGCAGACCATAACGGGCTGGCCTAGCTAAAGGCCCAACATTCTCTGTCAAATCGGCCCGTTAATGGCCTGTCCTAAACTTGTCATCAACACGGCCCATGGTCACTTCTGGCCCGTTAACAGTCCGCTAAGTAATTGGGCCGAATTACGGCCCGGTGTATTTTTGGCCTGTTAAAGGTCCGGCTTCATTTGGGCCCATTTACAGACCATCAAAACTTTCGGCCCATAAACGACCGTGAAGGATTTGTGTCATATTCGGGTATGTCTGACATTCGGCCTGTTAGAGGCCCACTATAGCTTTGGGCCACTTTCGGCCTGTTGTCATTTCCAGCCTGTTAACGTCGGACGTAAACCATGGGCCATATGTGGCCCAACGTCATATTGGGCTCATTCACGGCCCATATAAAAATGATGATAATCTAGCCCGACCGAAGTTCCGGCCTGTTAAAGGCCCTTGTATTAGGTCGGCGCATTTACGGCCCGTCCGAATTTCGGCCTGTCAAAGATCTGCATCGTAAATGGGCCACCATTTCGGCCTGCTAAGTCCAGTTGGTTATTTAGCAAAATTAGGGCCCAATCTCACTTTCGGTCTATTAAAGGCACATGTTTGTTATGGGCTCGAGATATTTACACCTGTAAACGGCCTATTTTTACCGAGGGCCCAAATTATGTTTAGGCATGTTAAAGGCCCACTATGGGCACATGCCTACCAGAAAAATATGAAAGCTTATGCTGATTTAGGCCCAGATATTTTTAGTGGGCTACATGACAATTTCAGCCCATAGTCGTTTTTAGCCCAATTGGAATGGGCCCGATGAATGTTGGCATGTTGGGATCCTATGAAGCTTTCGGCCGAATACATTACTAAGATAAACCTACACTATACAAAAATAGCATCGTAATTACTGCAGCCTGAGGCAGCATCATAAATGTTGTATCACAACAAAATAAATTCCAACCATACAACAAAAGGCCTATTGGCATAAAGTTTAAAGTCCTTCCAGATAAAAGCACCATCAGATGTATAGAAGAACAGATCATTTGACCTGAGTGCTAATGTTTCAGGCTGTAGAATCTGATCGAGCAGCACGATCTCCACCATTTTTCTGCCATTGCTCTTCAACAACGAAGTGAATGTCTGATAGTATGGTTTCCAAACCATTCTTATCTTGACGACATTTCTCAACCACTATTCTTGTTTCCGAAACAACGTCCATTAGGGATTGGACTTGTGTCTGGAGCACAGGTATGTCACTCTGTCTAGCAGGAAGTTTTTGTTCAGTAGGCGATTTGGACGAGGTTACCTTGACAACCAACCCAGAATTACGCGGGAAGGTGCTTTTTGCACTGTTAGTGGAGAGATACTGACGCACTGCAGCAAGAGGTGACATTGTGCCTGTAGTAGCCTCGTCACCTTTAGGTGGTTGTGGCTGTTCAATCATTTGTTCCATAGCTTCCTGAAATTTTGAACTTGTAGGTTAGTGTACCAGATAAGTTACTAATGAGACAAAAACAAACAAAGTAGGTTAAACATTTATACATAACTTATGTTGGTGAACTACTGTAATACATTAGCATGTATTGTAGTGCCAACTACATAATAAAATCACTTTCGGAACATATGTCCATGTAGCATGCCTACTGTATTGTCTATTTCCTCACATTCGTTGACATCTAAGGATAAAGAGACATGGTTTAAAGTAGGATGAACATAGTATGACATCATTCATATCATAGGCAAAGAGATATAAAACAAACATGCTATTTTATCATTGTGTGTGCACGTGAACGTAACAACTAGATTACAGATCAAGACCAAAAGAATATCCTTCATCTCTTTTCAACCATGTAAGGTGAAATGATACGTTAAGACAACTGTGAATAAAAGTAAACAGAGTAACTGACATTGGCTGCAAACCAAGTAGTTAAATGAACACATCACAGTACCAATCAGTTCAAGGTAGGAGGAGTAAGGACTTACAACGGCGGCTTGAATTGGTGTGCTCATGCCCTTCATCTTGCTGGTGTGGCAATCCTTGAAGATTTGCACTGCATTCGGTTCAGGTTCTTTTTGGTCCGCACGGCCTTTCCTCTATATTTGGAACAAGTCAATATAGATACGATAATATGGCACAAAAAAAGAAGGAAGTAGCAGCTGTTTACGAGAGCCTCGCGGTGTGCAATATAGCTACGCGATCTTGTTGTCTGTTGAAAATTTCACTTTAGAACGGTTGGTTTTGTTCTTCAAACAGTTAGCCTAGAAGAAGATACACTTGTAAGGCACATACATAAATACAAGTTCAATATGTGGTCTGATCAAATACATATAGCCTACCTAATACTTTGGATCAGACTAGTGTTTAACGAGGGATGTCCAGTCTTCATCTGTAATATATTCCACTGGAGATGTTTGGGTGATTTCATTGTTAGCCTTGCCTTCAAAGTGAGATTTTCTAAGGTGGTACCGATACTATCGCAGAGCAGACTAAAAACATGAGTGCATGCTTGTTTAATTGCATCATCTTTGGGATCCAACTTGAACCTCATCTGTTGAAAAAAGAATGTGAGTCTTATTAGGAGGAAGCTAGAAAGTATGGGACAGAGCAAGACAATATTACTAATTGCAATGAATAACATTACTTACGGATAAATGGTCAAGGAAGGTGTTAAACTGGGTATTGTCTTTCTCATTCCTGTACTGGATCCACGTTGGGAGGATACGTGCATGACACCTAACGGCAACGGTTGCCTCTGATACTAACTTGGCTGACTCTGTAGCATCACGTGGCCTTTTTAAACCTGCCTCAAAATGGATCTCCATTCTTCCTCCTTTAGATTTTGTTAATCTTTCAAGCTTATCCCTGATGTCTGTTTCCGCTTGCGCCGTGGTGCTAGTTCAGCAACTTGACTCGGTCAGGTACCATCTTGGTGTTGATGCTCATGAGGATCATCTGATCTTGCCAAGTCCTGTTGTGTCAGCAGTGCTTCGGAAGTAGTGTTAGGTGTGAAGGCAGCTTGGGAAGTGGCCAATTCCGGAGCAAACGAACGAGTAACTGGTTGAGATGCCTGTACAGTTGAAGTGGATGCTACAGCTGGTGGAGCAGGTGATACTGTGTTTGTATATTTAGCCGGTGGACTTGGACCTTCTACTGCACTATAAGTACCAGGAGAATCTCGGTGGTAGAACCTTTTCTGTTTCACCCGACGAGTAACAGCAATCCCTACTATATTATTTTCCTTGCTCTTTTTTGACTTTGCCATGTCAAGCTGTACCCACAACACAAAAGAATAAAATCACTCTTCAGAACTCATTGATGCATGATACAGACAAGCAATACTTTGATGTAAGACAATCGTATGAGGATGGAATATGTAAGAAAAACAGGACGGCATGACATATTCACAGCTACGATGTGCAAACTAAGGAGAAGGATTTTCAAGAAAATAGAAGTAATGCAAGCTAGACACCATATGAAAGATGCAAGCAATATTACTCTGCCAAGTTAAAAGTGTCTTGTCATAAGTGGCAATTTGAAAAATTGGAAGCAGTACAATGTGGAAATCAATGCAAGATGCAACCACTATCAAACTACCATGTTAAAAGCGTCCAATCATGAGTGACTGATGCGGGATACACAACGACAGTACTTTGATGTAAGAACATGGTATGATAGATAGATGCAGTGTATTCCAGACACAGAAAGCCCTGTCATATGCACATGTATAACGTATAAACTCAGCAGGTGCAATTTAATCAAAATAGAAGAAATACAGGCTAGACAAAATATGCAACATGAAACCAATTATCCCACTGTCAACTTAGAGCAAGCACCTGCGATGGTGGAGTACGGGAGAAGAACTCATCATGTAGACTTGGGTCTTCAACTTCATTAGCAGTAGCAGTGGCAAATCTAGAGAGTCTCTGTTTGCGTCAGTGCGGAGGACCACCAACATCCCCTAACTTACAATTTTCCTTCCTATTTTCTGATATTTCCTTATGAAGTCAAAACCACAAGAAGATGAATAATATTAGCTCTGCATAACTGGTTGATGCATGATACAGACGAACACTACTTTGATGTAAGGCAAGCGTAGGATAGGAGGATGGAATATATACAAAAAAAGACAGCGTTTCATATTCACACGTACGATAGGAGGATGGAATATGTATGAAAAAATAGTAAGCAGAAGGCATTTCAACAAAATTAGAAGAAATGAAAGCTAGGCACCATATGAACATGCAAACAATATCACTCTATCAGGTAAAAAGTTTCTCGTCGTAAGTGCCATTTCAAGAAATTAGAAGCAGTACAAGCTAGAAGACAATGCAAGATGCAACCTACATCACAGTCCCAAGTTAAATGTGTCTTATGGGTAAGTGATTGTTGCAGGTATAAGTTGTAAGCTACGCAGATGCAATTCAACATAATTAGAAGCAATACAAACTAGACATCATATGGAAAACGCAACCACGTATAACAGTTACAAGTAGGAGTAAGCACCTGTGATGGTGGAGTAGGGGAGATGTGCTCATCATGTACACGTATGTTCTAGAAACAGGAACATGTGTCATATTCACAGGCATTATGTGTAAAGTAAGCAGATACAATTCAAGTTAGAAGCAATACAAGCTACACATCATATGCAACATGCAACCACATATAATAGTGTCAAGTTAGAGCAAGCACCTGTGATGGTGGAGTAGGGAGATGTGCTCATCATCTACACAGCTACGTTGACTGTCCAGCCTTGTGTTGTCTTGCAAATCTTTTTGGGAGGACGGCGGAGTAGAATCTGTAGAGACCCCCTGTTTGAGTTGCTCCGAAGGACCACCATCATCCACTGCCGGACTAATTTCCTTCAGCCATAATGATTTTGCATTGTGAAGTCAAACCGATAAGAAAAAGGAATAAAATTCGCTCTTCAGAACTAATTCATGCACGATACTGACGAACACTACTCGGATGAAAGGCAAACACATGATGCTAGGATGGAATATGTATGAAAAACAGGATGGTGTGACATATTCACACCTATGAAGTGGTAACTAAGCAGAAGGCATTTCAACAAATTAGAAGCACTGCAAGCTAGACACCATATGAAAGATGCAACCAATATCACTCTGCCAAGTTCAAACTGTATGGCGTTTCAACAAATTAGAAGCAATACATGCTAGAAATGATATGCAAGACACAACCAATATCACAGTGGCGACTTAAAGGTGCCTTATCATAAGTGACTGATGCGGGATATGCAAGAATAGTAGTCTGATGTAGAAACAGGAACACATGTCATATTCACATGCATTATGTGTAAAGTAAGCATATGCAATTCAACAAAGTTAGAAGAAATACAAGCTAGACATCATACGTAACATGCAACCACATATAATAGTGCCAAGTTAGAGCAAGCACTTGTGACGGTGGAGTAGGGGAGATGTGCTCATCATCTACACAACTACGTTGACTGTCTAGCCTTGCGTTGTCTTGCGAATCTTGTTGGGAGGATGGCGGAGTAGAATCTATAGAGAACCTCCGTTTTAGTTGCTCGGAAGGACCACCATCATCCAATGCCTTGCCAATTTCCTTCAGCTTTATTGATTTTGCATTGTGAGGTCATACCGACAAGAAAAAGGAATATCATTCGCTCTTCAGAACTCATTCATGCATGATACTAACGAACATTACTCTGATGAAAGTAAAAGTCATGATATGAGGATGGAATATGTATGAAAAAATGGACCGCTTGACATATTCACACCTATGATGTGGTAACTAAGCAGAAGGCACTTCAACAAATTAGAAACGCTACAAGACACCATATGGAAGGTGCAATCAATATCACTCTGCCAAGTTAAAACTGTCTCGTCATAGGTGGCGTTCATCAAACTAGAAGCAATACATGCTAGAAATCATATTCAAGACGCAAACCAATATCACACTACCAACTTAAAGGTGTCCCATCATAAGTGACTGACGCAGGATACACAAGAAGAGTAGTTTCATGTAAGAACATGGTGTGATAGACAGATATAGTATGTACCAAAAATAGGAAAGCGTGTCATATTCACATGTATCATGTGTAAGCTAAGCAGATGCAGTTTACGCTAATTAGGAGCAATACAAGCTAGACACCATATGCAACATGCAACCAGATATCACATTGCCAAGTTAGAGCAAGCACCTTGGATGGTGGAGTAGGGGAGCGGAGACTTGGACCTTGTAATGCACTATCTGTACAAGGAGAATCAGTACAAATGCTCTGTTTATGTTGCTGCAGAGGACCATCATCATCGCCTTCCTTACTCTTTTCCTTCCTCTTGATTTTGCCTTGTCAAGTCAAACCCACAAGAAAAAGGAATAAAATTTGCTCTTTAGAACTCATTGATGCATGATACTGACGAACACTACTTTCATGTAAGGTAGCCGCATGATAGGAGGATGGAATATGTATGAAAAACAGGACGGCGTGACATATTGACATGTATGATGTATAAAGTGTAAACTAAGCACAAGGTGCTTGAACTTGTTAGAATCAATGCAAGTTAGAAACCATATGAAAGATGAAACCAATATCACTCTGCCAAATTAAAAGGGTGCCCTAACAAATGTATTTGACCAAATTAGAAGCCATACATGGCAACAGGCTAGAAATAATATGCAATATGCAACGAATAAAGGTGACTCATCGTAAGTGATTGATGCAGGATACATAAGAGAGGTAGTTTCATGTAAGAACAAGGTTAACACATAGATGTACTGTGTACCAAAAATAGGAAGGCATGTCATATTCACAGGTATAGTGTGTAAACTAAGCAGATGCAATTTACCCTAATTAGAAGCATTACAAGCTAGACACCGTATGCAACATGCAACCACATATCACACTTCGAAGTTAGAGCAAGCACCTGTGATGGTGGTGTAGGGGAAGTGCGGTCTTCAGGTACAAAGCTACATTCAATATCTTCATTTAGGCTTGCTGTTTCTTGAGAATCATGTGGAGAGGATGAAATTGCCACTACAAGAAATGTGTTAATACATGACAGTCCTCGTCCGTCACAGATCGACCAAAATCTGTCATGCGTGCCCGTCCATGACGGATTAGGAATCCGTCATGTATATCGCGTCATAATTTGATAGCATACCTTCCATGACGGTTCTCGGCCGCCATGGACCTATCCCAGGCCCGCCCAGCCCAAACTAGGCTATGACGGAAAAACCCGTCATCGATTTACATGACCTGGACCTAACATGGCGTTTACGTGGATCTGACGTGGAGGCCAGCATGGCCCATGTAGTAACCCGCCCAATTAGGATTTTGGCCCAATAATTTCAGTCCAGTCCAACCCATTAGTTGTTTATTTTGGTCCTACCCATGAGCCCTCCTGATTTATTAGTCCAACGCATTAGCCCCTTTCTTAGTCCAGCCTTAATGCATCCCAATTTACAACAAGACAATCAAATTATATTCATTCAAAAAATAACAATTGTTCACATGACAATACAAAGTTCCAACAAAGTGAGGCGTAGGATGGCGTGGTCGGAGTGGTTCTGGTACGGCGCACGTCGGCGTCGGCGTCATGGAGGCAGCTCTGCCTCGGCTTCAGCTGCTAAGTCCTTGAGCGCGTTGCGGTTGCGGTTGCGTTGGACGACGACATCGGGGTACCGGCTCCAGCGTGATGGACGAGGGCGGCGGTGGATTGGACGCTATGGGGTGGAGGACGGAGGAGGCTGGGGTTTCGCGGCTGGTGGAGAGGGCGTTTTCGCGCCCACGGAGTATGAATGGGGAAATGGAGGGAGGCGGGGAACTAAGGGGGAACAATGTTTCAGTTTGAGACGCGCTTGTATGAAATTTGGGGAAAGTTACAAACTTTTCCCCCATCTAAAATTTCGGACATATTGCGGGTTGGGGGTAGGACAGTCATGTCAGGTGTCCCAAATGTGGGCGGGATAGATTTCGGCCGAGCGCATGGGTAGGCGCCCACGGCGTATGAATGCTTCTCGGAGGCGGTTGAGACTGGCGTCTTGGTGAAGTTACAAACCAACACCGGTAGACCTTTGGAAATCGGGCCGATAGGCTACACGGGCCAGAGTCAGGACAGTAATTTCCTACCACCAAAACATTAGTCTCGCGCAGTTTCGTGTAACATCCCAAATTTTCAATTTGGAATGTTATACATTAGATCATCTATGCATATCATATTTTATTTTGCATTTTGGTTGATCCTAGAAATTCTACGCAACTCGAGGACCCACGGAGAGACTTGGGGATTTCGTTATTTTCATATTTGAGTTTTCTCAAATTTTGAGGATAGGATCATTTGATTTTATTTATTTTATCATCAATTATTTCTATTACAAAAATATGAGAGAGGGAATAAAATGACTTTCCCAAAATAAAGGAATATTGAGGATTTAATAAAAAATCAAATAAGATTTTATTTTAGAGTTTTTCGTTATTTTATTTGAATTTAGGAAAAATGTGCGATTTTCAAAATTGCATTTAGGCCCCAAATAAATGTTCACCTTGTGCGACTTGATTTTAGAAGCCCGGGAAAATTTATTTCAGGATTTTTGGAGTCCGTTCATTATTTCTTTTTATTTTTCTTCTGCGTGTAAAAGAAATGAACCGACCTAGGGGCCGTATCCGACCCGGACTCCCGGCCCGCTAGGCTTTATAAGCCGGGGGGAGGCCCAGCTGAGCCAAACCCTAGCCCCAGCCCCAGCCCCGCCCGAGCCGCCGCCGCCGCCCGCCGCGCCGTCGCCGGAGCCGGACGCTGCAGCCGCCGACCCGTCGCTCAAGGTCCGCCGCCGCCTCGAAATCCGCGACGCTGTTTTTTTTATTGTTTTTTTCGAAAAACTGTTCGGTTTTTTGTCGGTTTTTTTAGTTTGGTTTTTTTAAATAGATTGGTTTTTCCGATTTATTTAATTAGCGAGCATTCATCCATTTGTTCGTTCTAACGAACGTTTGTCGTTTTTCTTTTTCTCGGATTAAATCCGTGATTTTTCTAATCGCGATTCCTAATCCGATTTTCTTTTTAGTATAACTTTTCGCTCGTTTATCGGAATCAGGCGATTCAAGCGCCTGGAGTTTCGTCTCGAAACCCTCTATCCGTTTAACCAACTTAAACAAGTTTTTGCTACTGTAAAAATTGCCTTAGATCCAGACTAGTAGAACGAAGTTGTTTTCTTTCGCCGTTTGATTTTTGTTGCTTTGTTCGATTTGATTTCTTTTTGCCAACCGGAGTTCTTAAGTTGAACTTTCTGGTTAGATCTCTTATTTGAGTTTTACCCGTGCATTAGATGAGTACTTATTGTATGCTTGTTTGTTTGTCTGCGATAGAATATCCGGAGTGCGCCGCTTGTTACTTCGAATCGCTAGGTTTCCCGGATCATCAGCAAGGCAAGTAACACTTTGATCATACCTTTTCTACTACCCAGTTTTATTGCATTAGAACAATCCTCACACATTGCATGATTAGGATCTAATTAAATTGTGGGATGGGAAGTAGTTGAGGTAGTACCTATTACCTGTTTTATTATCAAACCTTTGGGAGTTACTTCTACGTTTGCCATTATGCTATGCTAGTAGACGTGGATTGGGTGAGTGATATTCATGGCAGATGTGAGTTTGTTTATTAATGGTTTATCTAAGGTGGCAACTTAAACACACATCTGGGTGGATTGAGGTACCTGGGTATTCCAGGATTACCTGTTTCTCTTGGACCGCCACCCAGGCTCAAAGGGATCATGGAATTATTCATACTAGAAACTTCCGTGTGCAGCCACAAGCCATTATGGGCTCTAGCATAGTTGAATAAGTCGTGCGAACTCTTACAGGGTAGACTAGCAGATGTAGGGGAAAGTAGGTGCAACGGTCTATCCATCATAAGGTGCTAGCGCTTCTGAAAGACTGTGTCTCGGTCATCCGTCTTCTCAAACACCATGAAGTGCGAGAAACCAAACGAAGGCGATCGAGTCTTGTGGGGAAAAGTGCACAAACCTCTACAGAGTGTAATAAACTAATCATGATTAGCCATGTCCCCGGTTATGGACATATCGAGTATCTAGTACCTGGATTATCATGTGAATTTCAACATGTTACTCTAAATTAATTTTGTTGGGTTTTGTTTAATGATGATGCTTAACTGGGATTGAGAATGCTGTCAACCATTCTCAATGTTTAACAACTACCCTGATAGTTAAATAAATTTATTCCTTTGTAGTAGGGAAAAATTGGCTTTACGCAAAACTATAACCATAGAGCTTTCCACCAGCCAAATATGCATATATTATAGTTGTTTCATTCCATTACTCTCTATGTGTTACCTTGCCAGCATATTCCATGTGCTGGCCCGTTTTGGGCTGCAACGTTAATGTTGTAGACTTTTTAGACAACAATTAAGGAGTTTTAGGTCATGGTTCTATACTTAGTGATGCCGTTGGAGTTGATGGACTCACTTATCTTCCAAGCCTTCCGTTGTTATTGTTATTAGATGGCCTTAAGCCATATTTATTGTAATAAATTCTCTTTGGAGACCCTCGATGTAATAACTGTGTGATTGCTACTCTGTTATAAATCCTCCGAGTACTGTGTGGTGTCAGCATTACTGATCCAGGGATGACACCGGAGCACAAAGATCGGACTATTTGAGATCTGGTCACTAGATACCTGAACATAGGAGTACCAAGCTTCACCGGAACCTACAACGCCACTTTACCTGAAGAAGAGTGCTCGATGATTCAAGTTCAAGTTGCAGGAAGGACGTTCATGCCAGTCACTGAGCCCATAGAGTTTTCTTTCGATGCACCAACTTGGAGTCTAGGAAAGAGCATGGCAGCTCACATCACCATGGGACGCATTGGAGAAGTCTACCGCAATGATCTCAAGGATACTATCTACCAGATTTGTGGGCGCCGAGATGAGCACTGGGAGATGATTAGCACCAGAAGGGATAGATCCATTGTAGCTTTTATCCAGGAATTAAACCAGCACATTCGACGACAGGAGAATCAGATGTGCGCCGACATGATAGATCTGAAGAAGGCAAGGACAAGAATCAAGGAACTGGAGGAAGAACTCAAGGCTACACGTGAAGATTATGAAGAGGAAATTGAAGTATTGGTGGATAAGAATGCCGACCTAACTATGAAGCTAGCGATATTTATGGGAGACCCTACACCAGTAGATGAAGACGAAGAACCCAATGAGATTAGCCCGGAAGACTACATCATCATCGACGACATAGACTCGGACCCAAACGAAAGCGATGATGACTATGTTGGTGAAGTTGGAGCAGATATCATGGAGTCTGCAACCAAAGAATATTTCTAGTAGACCACCTCATAAATAGTAGTAGTCCACCATGTAAATATAGTAGTCCGAGCACTTTTGCGATAGATAGGTCAATTGTATGCCCTTGTTTGATTGATTGAAGTGAATTGTTTGCTTTTGCCTCATGTGCATATGGGTAGTGTTTTCTCTTTAGACCCCCTCTATTCTTACATCTCATCTTTTCTAAACCCTCAGATGCCTCCGAGATGTGACCCCGGATTTACCTTTCCACCGGAGCTCACCCAGTTGATCCAGCAGCAGAACACATTGATGCAGTTGCTAGTCCAGAATCAGAACCAAGGGAACAACAACAACAACCCACCACCACCACCACCTGTTGATCACTTAGCCCGATTTCTTAGGCTGAATCCGCCGGTGTTTTCTAGTAGCACCGAGCCGATAGTAGCAGATGATTGGCTCCACAAGACAGCTAGAGAGTTGACCACAGCAGGATGTACGGATGCAGAGAAGGTGAAGTTTGCTGCACATCAGCTTGAAGGACCCGCAGCATCATGGTGGGATAATTTCATAGCCACTTTCCCTGTCGACACTGTCACATGGGACCAGTTTCAGCAGGCCTTTCGTACTGCCCATTTTTCAGTAGGAGCTATGGCCATGAAGAAGCGTGAGTTTCGCAACTTGCGCCAGGGAGGACGGACAGTTGGCCAGTATGTGGAGGACTTTAATAAGTTAGCATGTTATGCCCTAGATGACGTTGCTACGAATGCAACTAAGCAGGAGAAGTTTCTGGAAGGACTGAATGATGAGTTGAGCATGCAGTTGATGGTAGCAACCTTCAACAACTACCAGGAGTTGGTAGACCGTGCTCTTATGATTGAAGGCAAGCAGCAGCAAATTGAGAACCGCAAGAGGAAGTATGGACAAGGGAAGTAAAATTTAGGAGCTCAGCAGATGCCACGTTTTACCCCTAGATCGGGAGGACATTTTCAGCATACCGATGGAGGAGGTAGCTCGCACAATCACAATGGCACCAAGAATGGTAATGGCAATGGAGGAAGCAACGGCTAGAATCGCACCAATCCATCAACCCCAGCCAAGAAGGACCTGAGCCAAGTCACTTGCTTTAAGTGTCAGAAGACCAGACATTATGCCAATGAATGTCCTGAAGGCCAAAATGGCAATGGAAGTTCTGGGAAGAAGCCGAACCCTTTCAACAGGGGACAGGTGAACCACGTTAACGTGGAGGAGGTTGAAGAGCAGCCAGATGCCATAATCGGTAAGTTTTTGGTTAAGTCATTTACTGCACTCATTCTTTTTTATACTGGTGAATCGCATTCATACATATCAAGGTGATTTTTGTATAAGTATAACTTGCCCACTAAGGCTCTTAGAACACCTATGCTAGTAAGCTCACCAGGAGCGGAGTATATGGCCAGTCAAGGATGTTTTCAAGTGACATTGAGTATAGGTAGGCATGTGTTTCCCTCAGATTTGATCATTTTGGAATCACAAGGATTGGATGTAATTCTGGGTATGGATTGGCTATCGATGTACGAAGGAAACATCGATTGCACCAGTAAGACAATTTTGCTTACCACACCAGAAGGGAGAAGGATCAAGTATGTATCCCGGCATGTGCCCAAGAGGACTCTAGTAAATTGTTTAACAGGAGTAGTGCAGGAGGATCTACCAGTGGTAAGGGATTTCCCTGAAGTATTTCCAGAAGAGTTGCCAGGCATGCCACCGGATAGTGATATTGAATTTTCGATTGAGCTATTGCCAGGCACAGGACCAATATTGAAGAGACCATATAGGATGCCAGCAAAGGATTTGCTGGAAATTAAGAAGCAGATTAAGGAGTTATTGGATAAAGGATATATTCGCCCAAGTTCTTCGCCTTGGGGATCGCCAGTACTTCTAGTAGAGAAGAAGGATGGACCATTATGGATGGTTGTTGGTTATCGAGGATTGAATGAAGTAACGATCAAGAACAAGTACCCACTACCAATGATTAATGATCTGTTTGATCGATTGCAAGGAGCTAAGGTATTTTCCAAGATCAATCTACGATTAGGATACCACCAGTTGGAGATTCGAGAACATGATATTCCTAAGACAGCTTTTACTACCAGGTATGGGCTGTACGAGTATACCTTTATGTCATTTGGTCTGACTAACGCACCTGCCTATTTTATGAACATGATGAACAAAGTGTTTATGGAGTTCTTGGATAAGTTCGTCATGGTGTTCATTGATGATATCCTGGTTTACTCAAAGAATGAAGAAGAGCATAAGGAACATTTGCGATTGGTACTTGAAAAGCTCAGAAAACATCAGTTGTATGCCAAGTTCAGCAAATGTGAGTTTTGGCTAAAGGAAGTAGGATTTCTCAGACACGTTATATCTGGAGAAGGAATATCAGTTGATCCCAGAAAAGGTGATACCGTGACCAAGTGGGAAGCACCAACCACGGTTGGAGAGATCCGGAGTTTTCTTGGACTCGCAGGATACTACCGGAGATTCATTGAGAATTTCTCAAAGATTGCGAAGCCTATGACGGAGTTATTAAAGAAGGATACCAAGTTGAAATGGACTGAGGAATGTGAGGCTAGTTTCCAGGAGTTGAAGAAACGCTTGGTTACATCACCAGTGTTGATTTTGCCAGATCAGACCCAGGGACTATGAGGTGTATTGCGACGCTTCACGTCGAGGACTTGGAGCAGTGCTTATGCAGGAAGGGAGAGTTGTTTCATATGCCTCAAGACAACTAAAGCCTCATGAGTTGAATTATGCTACGCATGATTTGGAGTTAGCAGCCGTAATGCATGCATTGAAAACATGGAGACATTTCCTCATTGGAAACCATTGTGAGGTGTACATGGATCATAAGAGTTTGAAATACATTTTCACGCAGAAGGAGTTAAACCTCAGACAAAGGAGATGGTTGGAGCTCATCAAGGATTATGATATGAGATTGCACTACCATCCCAGAAAGGCTAATGTAGTAGATGACGCATTAAGCCATAAGAGCCATGTCAATACATTAATGACGGGAGAAATACCAAGGGAGTTAGCCGAAAATCTCCATGAACTATGTTTGGAAATAGTTCCAAGAGGCTATGTAGCAGCATTGGAGATTCAGTCAACTTTGATGAATAGAATCAAAGAAGCTCAGAAGACTGACAAGGAGATTGCCTCTATTAAGGAGAAACTGAGCAAAGGAAAGGCTAAAGGATTTCGTGAGGATGAGCATGCCACCCTATGGTTTGAAGACCGTGTTTACGTGCCCAATGACCCAGAGATCAGGAAGTTGATACTGCAAGAGGCACATGATTCACCATATTCGATTCATCCAGGAAATACCAAGATGTATTTGGATTTGAAAGATATTTTCTGGTGGACCGGAATGAAGAAGGATATTGCAGAGTATGTAGAAGTTTGTGATGTATGTAAGAGAGTAAAGGCAGAGCATCAGAAGCCAGCAGGATTGCTACAACCATTGCCGATACCCAAATGGAAGTGGGATAAGTTAGGCATGGATTTTATCACGGGATTACCCAGGACTCGTTCAGGCTATGACTCAATTTGGGTGGTAGTCGATCGATTGACGAAGGTAGCTCATTTCATCCTGGTAAAGACCACTTACACCAGTGCTAAGTTGGCAAAGATATACATGACAAGGATCGTATGTTTGCATGGAGTTCTGAGGAGTATCGTAACAGATAGAGGGGCCCAGTTTACCTCAAAGTTCTGGAAGCAGTTGCATGAAACTTTGGGTACCAGGCTAGAATTCAGTACAGCTTTTCATCCACAGACAGATAGACAGACCGAGAGAGTCTATCAGATTTTGGAGGATATGGTGAGAGCTTGTGCGCTAGATTACGGATCTAGTTGGGACGATAATTTGCCATATGCAGAGTTCTCTTACAACAACAGTTATCAAACCAGTTTAAAGATGGCCCCTTTTGAAGCCTTGTACGGAAGGAGGTGCAGGACACCGTTGTCATGGGATGAAGTTGGAGACCGCCAGTTGTTTGGACCTGACTTGATTAAGGAGTCTGAACAGAAGGTGAAATTGATTCGGGATAGGCTCAAGATAGCATAGTCCAGGCAGAAGAGTTATGCAGATTCTAAACGCAAGGAGACAATTTATGAAGTCGGAGATAGAGCTTATCTTCGAGTATCACCACTTCGGGGAACAAAGTGTTTTGGAGTTAAAGGAAAATTAGCGCCACGATTTGTAGGACCATATCAAGTTTTGGAAAGTATGGGAGAAGTGGCCTACAAGTTGAAATTGCCCGAAGGATTGTCAGGAGTTCATGATGTGTTCCATGTTTCTCAGTTGAAGAAGTGCCACGCGGAGATGGCTGACATACCTTTGAGGGACACAGTGCCATTGGAAACAATTCAATTGGATAACGATTTAACCTATGAGGAGAAACCAGTTAAGATTCTCGAGTTTGCCAGTCGAGTCACTCGCAGCAAGGTTATCAAGTTTTGCAAAGTTCAATGGAGCCACCACACGAAGGATGAAGCCACCTGGGAATGAGAGGAAGATTTACTCAAAGACCACCCTCACCTATTCTCTAGCCAACCCGAATCTCGAGGGCGAGATTCATCTTAAGGGGGGTAGGTTTGTAACATCCCAAATTTTCAATTTGGAATGTTATAAATTAGATCATCTATGCATATTATATTTTATTTTGCATTTTGGTTGATCCTAGAAATTCGACGCAACTCGAGGACCCACGGAGAGAGTTGGGGATTTCGTTATTTCCATATTTGAGTTTTCTCAAATTTTGAGGATAGGATCATATAATTTTATTTATTTTATCATCAATTATTTCTATTACAAAAATATGAGAGAGGGAATAAAATGACTTTTTCAAAATAAAGAAATATTGAGGATTTAATAAAAAATCAAATATGATTTAATTTCGGAGTTTTTCGTTATTTTATTTGAATTTAGGAAAAATGTGCGATTTTCAAAATTGGATTTAGGCCCCAAATAAATGTTCACCTTGTGCGGCTTGATTTTAGAAGCCCGGGAAAATTTATTTCAGGATTTTTGGAGTCCGTTTAGTATTTCTTTTTATTTTTCTTCTACGCATAAAAAAAACGAACCGACCTAGGGGCCGTGTCCGACCCGGACTCCCGACCCGCTAGGCTTTATAAGCCGGGGGGGAGGCCCAGCTGAGCCAAACCCTAGCCCCAGCCCCAGCCTTGCCCGAGCCGCCGCCACCGCCCGCTCGCGCCGCCGCCGCCGCCTCGAAATCCGTGACGCCGTTTTTTTACTATTTTTTTCGAAAAACTGTTCGGTTTTTTATTTTCGTTTTTTAAATAGATTGGTTTTTCTGATTTATTTAATTAGCGAGCATTTGTCCATTCGTTCGTTCTAACGAACGTTCGTCGTTTTTCTTTTTCTCGGGTTAAATCCGCGATTTTTCTGATCGCGATTCCTCATCCGATTTTCTTTTTAGTATAAGTTTTCGCTCGTTTATCGGAATCAGGCGATTCAAGCGCCTGGAGTTTTGTCTCGAAACCCTCTATCTGTTTAACCAACTTAAACAAGTTTTTGCTACTGTAAAAATTGCCTTAGATCCAGATTAGTAGAACGAAGTTGTTTTCTTTCGCCGTTTGATTTTCGTTGCTTTGTTCGATTTGATTCTTTTTGCCAACCGAAGTTCTTAAGTTGAACTTTCTGGTTAGATCTCTTATTTGAGTTTTACCCATGCATTAGATGAGTACTTATTGTATGCTTGTTTGTTTGTCTGCGATAGAATATCCGGAGTGCGCCGCTTGTTACTTCGAATCGCTAGGTTTCTCGGATCATCAGCAGGGAAAGTAACACTTTGATCATACCTTTTCTACTACCCGGTGTTATTGCATTAGAACAATCCTCACACATTGCATGATTAGGATCTAATTAAATTGTGGGATGGGAAGTAGTTGAGGTAGTACCTATTACCTGTTTTATTATCAAACCTTTGGGAGTTACTTCTACGTTTGCCATTATGCTATGCTATGCTAGTAGACGTGGATTGGGTGAGTGATATTCATGACAGATGTGAGTTTGTTTATTAATGGTTTATCTAAGGTGGCAACTTAAACACACATCTGGGTGGATTGAGGTACCTGGGTATTCCAGGATTGCCTCTTTCTCTTGGACCGCCACCCAAGCTCAAAGGGATCATGGGACTATTCATACTAGAAACTTCCGTGTGCAGCCACAAGCCATTATGGGCTCTGGCATAGTTAAATAAGTCGTGCGAACTCTTACAGGGTAGAGATGTAGGGGAAAGTAGGCGTAACGGTCTATCCATCGTAAGGTTCTAGCGCTTCTGAAAGACTGTGTCTCGATCATCCATCTTCTCAAACACCATGAAGTGCGAGAAACCAAACGGAGGCGATCGAGTCTTTTGGGGAAAAGTGCGCAAACCTCTGCAGAGTGTAATAAACTAATGATTAGCCGTGTCCCCGGTCATGGACATCTCGAGTATCTAGTACCTGGATTATCATGTGAATCTCAACATGTTACTCTAAATTAATTTTGTTGGGTTTTGTTTAATGATGATGCTTAACTGGGATTGAGAATGCTGTCAACCATTCTCAATGTTTAACAACTACCCTGATAGCTAAATAAATTTATTCCTTTGTAGTAGGGAAAGATTGGCTTTATGCAAAACTATAACCATAGAGCTTTCCACCAGCCAAATATGCATATAGTATAGTTGTTTCATTCCATTACTCTCTATGTGTTACCTTGCCAGCATATTCCGTGTGCTGACCCGTTTAGGGCTGCAACGTTAATGTTGCAGACTTTTCAGACGACGATTACGGAGTTTTAGGTCGTGGTTCTATACTCAGTGATGCCGTTGGAGTTGATGGACTCACTTATCTTCCAAGCCTTCCGCTGTTATCGTTATTAGATGTCCTTAAGCCATATTTATTGTAATAAATTCTCTATGGAGACCCTTGATGTAATAAGTGTGTGATTGCTACTCTGTTATAAATCCTCCGAGTACTGTTTGGTGTCAGCATTACTGATCCAGGGATGACACCAGAGCACAGAGATCAGACTGTTTGAGGTCTGGTCGCTACATTTCGGGTGACCAGAGGCCTATTTGGCGCTTCGTTCAATATTTGGGAGCAGAAGCATTAACGTTTTCGGTTCTCTTGAATTGAACTTTCAGGATTTGTCAAACTTCACAAATCTTTAATCTTGAAAATCCTAAAGCTATGATTATTTTGGAATGGAGGGGGTATATTTGAATATAAATTGTACACGAGTATATATTAAAAAATATGCAACTTACCACAGTTCATGCATGGTTCCAGATATAATCTCCTTGGTTGCAAAAAAAGTTAGATATGCGTATGAATATATATAGCATGGTCAAACTCACAACAAAGATTGATGCCCCATTTTACATATGATTTACAAATGTCATTATCTCGGGTTCAAATAGATGAATGCACTTCCTATGAATTCGAATCTTTGAAACCCCCTTTATGTTGAATTTGACATGTATTCTATTTCGTAGCTAGCAATTTGGAATGTATCCATGCAAGTGACAAATGCATAAAGTGCTTCACACTAACAACATGGAGTGCACTAATTAATGTTTATATATGAATTGCAAAAGCATCCATTGCCTGTATTTCAAACCGCTCTCACTCTATGGATCGATAATATGAAATAAACACATGCACATGCTAGAATTCAATAGAATATGGGTGTCTGATAGACCGATTTTCGTCCATACAAAATTTGCAAAATTCATGATCTCATCCAAAAATAATAATGCCATTTATATTTTAATTTAATGCGTAGAACCGCCTTTTGCACGTAGATGCACTATGCCTCGCCCCGTTCTCACAAACACACTATATCTCTCTCTACCTAACGCCTAAGTGCACACACTTTGTATGCATTGGCATTTCTCTTTAACACATGCTCACAATCTCTCTTAGGGTGTCGGGTTGTCTCACGCACATGCTCTCTTTGTTTCTCTCTCTCTCTCTCTCTTTCTGAATACTATGTACCACTGTTTTCACTAATCTCAGTTGGAAAACACTATTTCTCTCACATGCACATATACACATGCACGGTCTCTACTAGCCCTCTATACGCACATATATGTGCCTACGTCTCTCCCGCACGCACATTATCTTTAGGCCTCTCTCGCACACATTGCCCCCCCCAACACACCTCTCTCTTAGTAGTTGGCAGATATGATTTCATCATATCATTCGGTAGGATATCCCTGGCTGTTAGGCTGGATGGTAATACGAGGCAAAGTTTTACCCTAGTTCGGATCGGACCCTTGTAGTTGAAGAAAGAGCCTACTCCTGGTACTGTATATTAGTGATAGGGGTGTGCACAAAGTACACGTGAATACCAGGCATTGTGCGTGTGTGTATACTATCGACGAACTAGCCCCCAAGCTTGTATAACATACTAAGGGCCTAGGGTTACAAATCATATATAGTCGGCTTATCACCAATGGGGATAGAGTCCTCCGCGACTCTGGTAGCTTCGTGTTGTACGTCGAGTCCTCCACATGGGTCTTCGTATAACACGTCTCGGTCCAACCTATATGTGGCGCAGGATGGGACCGACCCATGAGTCTTCATGTTGACCCACCACAACTAGAAATGATGTGCCCACCACACCACACATGCAATCGGCCACTAAGAAAATAAGCATATACAATAGTACAACGGTATCTAGCTCACGATACGTCTCCATATTTTCTTGATGACACTGACGGACTTTGCATGTGATGCGTGCTCCGTATTTTGTTGACGACACTTATGGTCATTCTATTTGAAGCGAAAGCACGATATGGTCACTGGACTTCAGAATAAGCTCATCATGGTCACCACATACATTTTGTCGTGCTAACCAACATGTGGTTGGATGGTTAGAGGACAATGGTTTCTCGAGCCCACCAAGGTTAAAGTCCCGGTGCTCGCATTTATCTTGTGTTAATTTCAGTATTTTCCAGCGATGTACGTTCAGTGGGAGGAGACGTTCCACTCGACTATGAGGTACCTATGGTGACTTCGTAAAAATCTAAAGATCATATATGCTGGCCCACTCTCTCGAAGGTGCTCATAGGGGTAGGGTTCGCGTGTGCGCGCTTATAGCGGTGAGTGCTTGCGTGTATATATGAGCCCTTGCATCTGTACCGTGTTAAACAAATACATATCATGATTATACGGTCACTGGCTCACCCACACAACTAAGTATTTTGCTGATGACACAATCAATTGACCAGTCAAACGTTCCACGCGGCGCAACTAGTGTTGCCCCATCGGGGCGCGTAACCGTGGGGCCCACCTGTCAGCCCGTATATGAAAGAAAGAAATGGTAGTTTGAGTCTGTACTGTGTTAATAAAATAGGAGTACATTTTAGGGTGATCATACGGTCACTGGCTCACCATACAGCTCCGTAATCTGTTGATAACACGATCAATTGACCAGTCAAACGGTCCACATTCAGCAGCGCACATTACCATAGGGCCCACCCGTCAGCGCGTATATGAAGGACAGAAATGGTAATAAATTAGTGGTCGGTGGGTATTCGAAGTCGTGAGACCTCTGGTTGGCAGTCACCGGCGGTTGGGGGCGTTCATTGGGCGGTGGGGTGGGGATCCCCAGAGAAAAAGCTCGGCGGGGGGGGGGGGGGGGGCTAGAGGGATGGCCGGTGTGGTGGCTGACCGGCGGTGGGGAGTGGCTTCGGGGAGGGCGGGCCAGCCACGGGCGGCGGGGGCTGGCGGTTTGGACGGTGGTGGCTCGCGGCTCAGGCGGGGTGGAGTTTGATGATAAACTGGAGGCCCTTGATTTTGTATCCAATGGCTGGAAAATCTAATGACCAGAGATGAAAAAGTTAGTCGACTAACATGTAGCCTCACCCCGCACATACACATGCACGCACGGAAGACACGCACACATGTAGACGTGCAACACTGACACGTACACACGCACGCATGCTAGCGGGCACCACTAACATGTACACATGCACTCACGAACACACGCACGTACACACCCATGCATGCAACACTGAAACGTACCCTTGCACGCACGCAACACTCACACCCTGCATGCACACAGCACATGACGCAAGACAGACGCTCAACCTATACGTGCATGCACCCTTTGTTAAGGACATGGATTGTTACGGGTATTAATCAATCTTATCTGTGACAAGCAGAACATTGATGTTTGCAGCGGTCTTTATGAATCACAACGTATCGAACGGGCTATCAACATAGTAGGCTTATCTACATGAAAAAGATGATGTCACACTCAATGAACAATCATCGGTTTATGAAATGCCCGCTTCTGACCGTCCTGGCCCACCAAAGGTTCCTCTGCTGTGCGCTGCCTGCGTTGGGTCACTGACATGCAGGCCATGCACCCAAAGAGCCCACACGTCAGTGGAAGAATGGTGCGGTGTCCTAGGTGAGAGTCAAGGGCGCCACTCGCGGCACGCCCGGCTAAACACGCCTCCGTGCCGCATTCAAACGCCTCCATGAAACCCGCCCGTGTGGAAGCCGAGAAACCCACTCTGGGCACACGTCCATTCATGATCGGGCCGGCGTTAAACGCAACGCCGACCGAGCTCCTCCCGCCCGCCGTCTATTTAATCTCCTATTTAAACGAGGACAAACATCGGCCTAGAATCGCACACCTCGGCCGCTCCCCTATCTCCTCCACCATTTTGTCCACTCTTACAATGGCTTACGAGGAGTAGTTATTCCGCATCCAAGCCGGCTGGGTAGCCCGCCGGATACGAGCTATGCAGCTTGCTGATCCACCTCCCTCCCCTTGCCCGACGGAGCCAGTTGCCGCCCCAAGCTGGTGCGCGGTTCAGCAACTCACCGCTCCAGGCTAGCTCGACGAGGAGCGGCGCACGAGCATCGTTGCTATCGTCCATGCTGCCACCTCGTACCGCGTCTCCCATTTCTGTGGCCACGCCATGCAAGCAGCGACAGAAGCCGGGTGTAGGGAGAGCGACGAGTCGGTGGCCAGCGCCTCCGCGTCCGTCACCATCATCGAGGAGAAGTAGAACATGGGAGGCCGCCGCCGCTTGGGACCCATGAAGGCCACCGCGGAGGCGACGTCAGCATACACAACAGGTGTCTTGCCGGATCCTTTTGTTGCGAGGACCTTCGTCGACCCTGCATGGGCTCCATGGAAGTGGGGAATGTTAGGATGAACTCGAGCTGGTGCCGGCCATGGCAAAGTAGTGGCCAGTGATGAACTCGAACCGATGCTAGCCACGATCATCTTTAGCACCAGCCAATGATATCAGTTGGGCAGTGGGGAAGCGAGCCGTCCTTTGCGCTAAAGCATATACCTCCGAGGCTCCCGGCAGTCTGGTGATCGTGCTGCCGGACATGAGGAACACAAATCGATCGGCGGGCGACCATTTAGGCCAGGTATTATATACCTGCATTGTCCAGAACTAGCACCGCGTAGTTCATTTGAATGTAATTAAATCCGTCATGTTTATATGAAAATCTGGTATTTTATACGATTTCTGTCGTTGTTTATATGAAATATCAGTTTGTCTACGTGTTTGTGTGAAGTTCGTCCAGTTGGTTGAGTTGCTGTCATAATGTGTGCGGCTACGGTTGGATGGCGTAATTTGTGGGTCGCCGGTCGGTGTGCGGGCGGCTCGGGCGGCGTTGTGGGACAAAAACACACAGCTCATGCGAGCTCGTCTCCAACATGCGCGCTAGAGGATGCATGACCGCATGAGCACCCGAGCCATTCCTCGTTCATCGGTGGTAAGGGCACCGGTGGACAAAAGGGTCACCAATATTTTGGCTACCCCGGGCAAGATCCAAACAGCCCCTCCCAACAGATTCAAATCCCTCGTTCACCGTGGAATTTTGCCATGTGTTGTTTTCATGGACTAGCAAGATGCCTGTGCATTGCACGGAACATCAAGATGCATTTTTTACAAACTCTCGCATGCATGCAAGGGATAATTAATGTCCTGTTTTGCTAGTACCACAAGGCAAACACCATTAATATTGCATCGATTAATGTTAGTGGCCTTGTATATCTGCAAATTGTAATTTTGATAGTGGCCCCTTGTATATAAAAATGGAGGGAGAAAGATGAGAGATAAGGTGAGGAGGAGTGGGGCGTGGTGGTGACTGGTGGTCGGACTGGGCGGAGGCATGGGGATGGACGGCGCATTATGTCTAGGTTTGTATCTCTCTCACACACACCCACGTAGGTGGGGGATGTGCACGAAGAGAAGAGGTGCATGCACGGCGCACGTACTCCCGTCTCTTTCCCAACCACACCCGCGCAGGTACACGGGGTGGAGCTCATTTCTGTACGAGAAAGGCAGCCCACATGGTAATTTGGCACGTGTACTGGTTGTCCACTTGGTGGAGGGAGGATCGTCTACCGCGGGTGAACAAACAAATTGTGACTGGACATGTTATGTTAAATTAAAAAAAGAGGCAAACCATGTGGGGCCTACCTTAGAGGCAAGCCTCTATACACTGGAGTACTTTTGATGTGTCCCGTCAACTCGCAGAACGAGGAGAAGCTTGCTTAGTACGTCGTCTCCCCCGCCCATGGGCGTGGTGGCTCGCAGGATGAGGTGAAGCTTGCTTATGAGTAGTAGTAGTAGTACTACTGTTGTACGCCTTTACGCCCGCTCCCTCACCCACGCGCGCGGTGGCTCGCAACACGAGGAGAAAATTTTACTACTCCCTCTGTTTACTCCTCGTCCCTACTACGTACTTTGGTTAGTACTCCCTCCATTTACTTATACAAGGCCACTATAAAAAATACATTTTGCATCTATACAAGGCCAAAAATAGTAATCGAGACAAAAGTTACTACTCCCTCCTTTCCAGTTTATGGATCAATTTCAAAATCTCTCCAACCAAGGTAGACAGTGAGTGGTCGAATTAATTTCGTAGTTTGCAAAAGTAATTAGTACGCTCGTTTTTCTCAAGAAGTTATGTTTACCGAGGCATTAATTAGAACGAATGCATGAATGACCACTAAATTTTCATGGACTTGTACATGCATTGGTTAGTTTCCTCTTGACACTGCTTGCGTCGGGTGATCTAACGCACCTCGAAATCCAACATGTAATGGTACTACTACTAGTATAGTAGAATTGAGACTTATCAAACGGAAAAATGAATGTTTTTTAGATGAGCCCTATAAATCCTAGTGGGTACGTACTCCGTAAAAACAGATTTTTCCAAAACTAAGTCGCTCCCTTTCATGAATTCTGTAGTATACTCCTCCGTCGATGCTCCCTTTCATGAATTCTGTACTTCCTGTCACCGACATGTGGGACATATAGCAACCAGATCGACGTGTCAAGCACCAAATAACAGTGCACAACAGCAGGGGGGACGCACCCCACTCGTACCGGCCTAGTAGTAGTAATGAGCAGTGAGACGCCAAATCACAATGCCGCACCTTCCTAGACGGACGCAGCAACCATTATTTCACACTTCGGTTCGCCATCATCTCAAACCACGTAGTATTGCTTCTGCCTCAAGAGGGACACGCGCATCGCCTTGGTACATCATGACACGTGGGACCGCATGACAGGCCATGCTCCCCCGCCGATCGCTCAGTAAAATCACCTCATTTTTACTATACTTCCTCCGTATCGGTTTACTACATGTCATGCACGTCGTTCTAGGTTGAGAATTTAACTGGCTATATATGTGATGAACAATACTCTAGCCTTTTAAAAAACATATACTTTTGTACAATAGTACTATCAATGGATTGCGCCATGGAGCAAAAATTGAAATAAAAAGAAAGTGGTACATATAGAGAGCGCTCGTCGCCAAATTATGCATATAGTACTATTGAAAAAGCCAGTACGTGCTTAATTGGGGTGCTAAATTCTATTAAAGAAATACTAGTAGTATGTACATACTGAAGAGTTAAAGTAACAAGAAGAAACATAACATAGTTCTGCTGGGGGCTCAGCACAACACACCCCTCAAATTAAACTAAGCACACCTGAAATTAAACTATGCAACTAATCCGGTAGACACTGCATTAGGAGTTTAGAACCACCATGAGCAACGACACTGCCACCTTACTCGGAGTCCTCATCCACGTCCTCGACTTCGTCCTTGTCCCTCTCCCTCTTGGCCGATACTTCTTTGCTTGAACCGCACACTTGGCTGTTGCTCTTCATCCAACCCTTGTAGATATTGAAACAAAGGTAGCCATCCATTGCAGCGTAGTGGATGTGGTCTATATCTAGTACATTCCACTGCTATGCATGACGATGAAACATGTAATGAGGTTTCTCCAGTTTACGGTACGAAGGATGAACCATGGCTGCTGCCAGGGTCAGCATTGAAGGTTGAGAGGACGACACCAGGCGTGCCTTCTGGAGATCGAAGGGCTGGCCTACAACGAGGACTATCCGATGAAGGACATCCCTGTTGTTCTTAAAGCCTATAGTAATGAATTTCACTCTTTTGTCCTTGAGGAAGTTCTTAAAATCCTGGCACTCAATGTCGGCATGGCATATGTGGTAGACCAAGCAAACATTATGTACGCAAACCTGGATCATGGCAGGCTTCTTCCTCTCTTCGTCCTTTAGATCCTTCTCTCGTCCTAGGACTGTGGTGTACTCAACATCTAGCCCAGCGACCCACTCATCATCTGAGTTTTCGAACATGCGTCTGAAGCGAGAAAGGAATGCTTTCACCATCGCGGAAGAACGGATGTAGATGATGTCGAACTCATCACCGGTGATGATTCTAACCTTGTACTCACCGCCAATCATGGAGATTTGGGACGCCATGGATTTGGGAGGAGGGTTAGGATTAGTGGAACTGCCGTAATGTGAATAGACGAGACGACTAGGAGTGAACCGTTGTAGTATTGAAGGACGTGCGGGGACGAGTAGGAGCGAACTGCCAGTATGCGAACGACAGGGTAGTGGCTTTCCATTCTCCCATGATACAGGCTTCCGAGAGCCCTTGGATTTGAGATCGAATGGTTGCATGGCGTGATTCTAGACCTATGGGTGAATATCCTATCCTGGAGGGTTATTCTGCAAATTTTCAGCAACTTAGCATGCGACCGTTTGATCTCAGATCCAAGGGCTGCCAGCAGCCCATATCATGGTCGCGCCTACCACGACCGTCGCGTCGCTCGCCCAGTCGTGCCCTTGGAGATTTAACACGGTGCATTAGGCTATCTGATGTTGGCATGTCATACATAGTCATCACTTAGTCACTCATACTACAACAAGGTTGGCGATAAGGTTGGCTATAAGTGTATTTTTTTACTCCTCTCTATCTCTTTCTTCGTACTCCCTCCCTCCCATAATATAAGAACGTTTTTGACACTAGTGTAATGCCAAAAACGTTCTTATATTATGGGACACAGGGAGTACTAGTATTTATTGCATTTGCCAAGGAGTGACCTCTTCCAATGAAATGGTGTTGCTAAGTTTGCTTCATTTAATTAGCTATAGACTCAAAATTGTCTTTTCACCTTGGTACACGAGCTTAGCACCGTTTCTTCCTTGGGTCACCAAACTAGTCTCTCTCTTCTTGATTAACTTGCCACATCAGACTTTATGCCTGTGTGGCAAGCTTAAGCACCTGTAGGAGCAAGTAAAAGTAAGTACAATAGTGCACTTTACATGGCATTTTTGCATATGTGGAGGAAAGAGAGGCAAGGAAAAAGTGGAGAAGTGGGCTCTCATGCAAGAGCCAGCCTCTACTACGTGGTGGAGCATTGGGAGAGGCACCTGTATGGAGGTGGTCAGGAATCACGAGACTCATGCCGGTCATAGCGCCGCAGTTAAAATGATAATGGCAAGTCAAATCACGGGACCCCACCTGTCCAGCAGTAACTCGCTGTCAAATCACACATCCCTACGTTTGCAGCAGCCTACTCCCTCGTCTTCTCGCGTCTCTGTCGAACCGACTAGGCGGAACTGCCCCACCTACCGCGCAGGAAAAGCCCCGCCCTCGACTTTTAAATACAACTACATCCGCTTAAGAATCCAATGATATACTTTTTGTGACATAGTAACTCATATTTAGTTAGTCAAATGGATGACCTAGAACTACGTGCAGGCCCTATATACCGAGACGCCTAAAAATAAAAAACCAAGACGGAGAGGGTAGTTCAGCATGTATCTTTTTAGATCAATATAGTCAGGATTCACGAAGGAGCAAAACCAAGTGGCAGGCTGCTCCTATCGTGTTGGCGTAGCAACTCAAGCAGGGTCAGTCCGCACACGAAATGGCGACACACTTAACATGACCCCTTTGGCCGACATGTGGCTCATCCACCATTTTGTTCCATGTGCGATGCACCAAATTACAGTTCGGAGCAGCGGTTGGAATTGGAGGCACCCCGGTCATAGCGCCGCAGTGGTAGAAAATGAGCGATGAGGGGTCAAATCACAAAGCCCCACCTTTCCCGCATCAAGCTAGACGAACGAAGCAACCATCATTTCACTCTAGGGCGCAAGAGCATAAAGAAAAGAGAAAACAATGATGCATGAGGCAGCTACCTAGGGCACCCTAGGGTAGGGGTCTCCACTACAAATCCTTTTTTTGAAAGCGCCTCCACCACAAATCGGCTTCTCCCTCGTCCTCTTGAAGAAAACCGATAATGAGTGCGGCTGTAGGGTTTGTAGGAGTACTACGGCATGCGAGGCCATGTCGTAGTAAATGGGTTCTAGTCGATGCCTTAAATATGTGTGGGCCGCTTAGTTTTACAGGAACGAAGCAGCATTGTGGGTTCGGGGACTAGTGGAGATATAGTACGTACAAAAAATTGTGGATGTAGCTTCGACCGAAAGGCAATGATGCATGGGCCCTGCATTTTGATATACCCGGGGCCGCGTGAAATTTTCTACTCTACTCAAAACTAGTAAGGTACACATGTATTGAATGCATGAGATTTCAAAACCAAATTATGAATAAATACACACTATAGCATGTAAAGCTTTGAGTCATATATGCATGATGTAGATGCTCGTTTAGTTCTTCTAGTTCATCTCATTCAAAATCAATTAGTTTTATAAAAATGTTAAGATTCATGGGGTTGTGCATTGTAAATCATAAAGTAAAAAACAAATAATGGCAATTCATTTAGAAAAAATAATCAATTATGATACAGAAGATTCTAGAACAAAGGAGAAGTGCTTTTGTTTTGAGGTTTGTGCATTATGCTTAAGTTCAACCATGGAGTCTTTTAAATTGTACATGTGGCAGATCTGGTGGAATGTTGATGATATCCAATGGCCAGTAGTGCTCGGATTTGCCTATCTCTGCAATGTCGGGTTAGCTTCATCCAGCGACCATCTTTGAAAGTTATTGGCACACTATATAGTTCTTGTGCCATAGTTGCATGTTTTGGAAAAAAGCTACTAGTGGGTTGTACTATCTATTTAGGAATAGAAGATGTATACATGGAAGTTGTAGGGAAAGAGATGACATGGAGCATCTCAATTCCTATGAGTAGGGATTGGAAAAGAGATGTCATTTGGTTCACATCATAGGAACTTTTCTATTGAATCTAGATATGACATGTATCTCAATTCCTATGAGGAGGGATTAGAAAAGAGATGTAATTTGGTTCATATCATAGTAACTTCTCTATTGAATATACGCTAATGTTTATTTTCCTTTGAAATTAAGGGAGTATAGGAATCCATTCATATGAACCAAGTGGATCTAAAGCTATAGAAATGATATCATGTTTATTTCCTTTGAAATGTGGAGTATATGAATCTATTCCTATGAACCAATTGGCTCTAAAGGAAAAAATCCTATAAAAATCATATCATATAGAGTTCCTGTGATATTCCTCAACACTAAAGGATGCTTGAAATTGCTGTGGGTGATACGATGGTCTTTCTTTGTAGCCTCCTCACCCATCTTTATAGTTACCTCTCGAAGATGAATGAAATGATATATACATGGTATTCTACATGTGCAATTTGGTACACAAAAACTCGGTAAAAGTTTGCGAGGTTCGAATTTTCAATAAAGCTATATGAACAGCATTTTGGAACGGAGGGAGCATATGGCAGTTGCTAACACTCACGTGGAAGATTTGTGTGTAGGAGGAGTGGCTGTTCTGTTAAATGACATGGCAAAACTGACACTGTCGGATGCCGATCTAACCGTTCTTACGATGTTTGTCAGGAAAAGGCTTGTGGCGAACGTTTGTCGGATAATGATTTACGGACACATGCATTGCATTGGTACATGCCCCTCTCTCTCTTTCTCTCATGCACATGCACCCTCACAAGTCACAACTATCCCGAGTCCTCTCGCAGACTCGCACGTCGCACCCACTGTCTATCTGTAGGTAGACGTCACGCACATATGTGCTCTTCACACCCTACCCTCAGAACTTCTAAAAAACAAAAGACAGAGCGCACATTTTATTTTAGCTCACACGTCACACACTTATACTATTACTCTTGAGGCGAACATTCTTTGGGCATAGTATATTGTTCTCTCACACCCACTCGCGGGTACACGTAGGAGCGCATTTTTTTGAAGCTGGTACAACAAAATCACTCCACTATATAAAAGCAGGAGCCTTAGCGCTTGCTTTACTAGGGTTCCTCTCGTTCACTCTCTCATGCTCTCCAGATCTAAGCAACACATAGGTGGCCACACTCTCTCTCAGCTCACGGTTGGTCACAAATCCGGCCGGACAACCTCGACCGAGGCAGGGGTGTAGGTGCATCGTTCACGCTATCGTCGGCGGCGAGGGAGGAGACCAACGGCTGCTCGTGCGTCCCAATCGGCGGCCGTGCCGTTCTCTCCGAGAGAGCGCCGGCTTGGGAGGGCCTCCGACCCCTTCTTCCTCCCTGTGGTATTGTGGCCAAGATGCGGCCTCCTGACGCCGTCTTTGCCACATGCCTACGACCCTCAGGTATATATTCCTTCGAAACCTGCCTTGCTCTATTGCCCCAGCTCCCTTCATGTGGATCCTTTTCTACTTCCGTCCGCTTTTCCAAAGCCACCTAGACTTCTACTGTTATTAGAAGTAAAGCTGGTTCATATAGTCGACTCAAAGTGTTGGTTCAAACAGGGAAGAAAGTGGGAAAGCTGTAGCATGAATCTAGGACTTGGTTCTAAGAGGAGACGGGGGACAGTAGTAATATCTGTCAATGTTTAAATAACCGTATTTCGTATTTGCGCAAGAAGGGATGTGTGTCTCCATATCATTTCGGGATGTCTATCTCCGTATCGTTTCTATCCGTGCAATCAAAAGCACACACCTCAGTTTTAGTACAACTGCGCAAAATGAGATGGATATCCCTCGTTGCGATCGTCTAACCTCCCATCTTCAAGGTATCCCTACATTGGTAGTAACTAAGGTAGAATGACCAACGCAATCTAAAAGAAGCTGATTCGTATGTTTTACTTCCTGATTGCAGTGCAGGGATGAGCGAAAACAACTACATCCTAGTCCGGAATGCACTTTCTACCAGTTCATCCATGGACCGAGGACTAGCTGGCACGACTGCACGGCGGTTTTTTGGACAGGTGCGCTGACAAGAGGCATTGTGGTCTGCTTATTTCTGCAAATAGCGGTGCTTAAATTTAGTGGAATGCACAAGCATTTCAGCTGGTCAATACACTGCATGGTTCAGTTCAGCATTCCAACTGAGACCACAATTATAATTGGTTATTCTGGAATGAGAGAACCTAACCCTGGATGGCGGCAACAAGAAAAAACCAGAGTGAACTCCAGGAAATTTAAGCCTGCCGAGAGGCCCTTTGCTCAGAGAAGTCTTGCTTGTTTTTTTCCTGATTTGTAAACCTTCTCACAACTTTGTCTTTTGCTGCGAACTAGTATATGTTTGTTATGTTCTATGAATCATTGAGATGTATAAAATTGCTTAACTTATGCTTTTCAAGTGTTTTATGAAGACGAGTTTAATGTGAGTGTTCCACATGAGCGTTGGACTAGCGTGTGAACGTTTGGAATTTATTACATTGTGGCCTCAATTAACTGCATGAACCACTGTAACAAGATACATAGTTGCTTATATGTCAGATAGCAGATTGTTGATTGTTAGCTGGTCGATAGCCTAGTGTTGAAGCGAGCTGAGCCAATGTGTCGTGTTTTGCACAACTGCTTACAAGTGGAGTAGCACCAACAGTGTTTACAAGTACTTATGTATACGTCATCACACGGTTCTCGAACGAGTGCTCTATTTCATCAAAACACACACTACTTGTATGATAAACCGTGACAACAAATGTCTTACCATGCCATATTCATGAAAAAACTAGTGAGGACGCATCTGTTTTGGCAACAATTACGATGGTTCTCACATGATTCACGGGCACACAAAAGTAGCAGCAGTTCCCATAGATGGATTCAAACAGAGTACTAGCCCCAGAGGGGTCGATAACAAGCAAGGTTCCGATAATTAGACACAATCCAAACTACTATTAAACACTAGCTGGGGCAACTATTTCATGCCTCGATCTAATTTGGGCTGGACACAAGACAGACCTTGCCATGAACATCATCGAGGATGTCTCGCAATAGCTCAATCCTATGAACCTTCGTGAAGACAACCTTGTGGCCTTGCCACTGATAAACTTGTTTGTGGAGGCATGCCATGTCATCTTCTTATGTAAGCTTGACAAGAACAGTATGCCTCACAAACGAAGGAGTAGCTTTCAACTTCTTGTGCTTCAGTACATCCTGGACAACACGCCTGACAACAGTGAGGCTGGAATACAACTCTTCATTGGTATAACCGCAAATGGCTTCCAGGATCCAACAGCCTAAGAACTCTGTTTTCCCAGTGCGTATATTCAGGTCGTCCGCCCCATAGCGAGTGACTTGCACAACCACACAACCCTTGTCTGCATCAGGGCTCTAATTGAAACAGAAACAAATTCTGAATTACTTTTCAGTATAAGAAACAAAAGTTATTTAAACCACTATGTATAGCATGGCATCGAAGCTAATAAAAATTTTCATTATTAATCACCACATACTTCCTTTTCTAAAAAATCACCACATACTTAGATGAAAAACCACAATCGAGATCGGCAAAGAAGGAAATCACCTTGGGCAACTCAGCGGGGGGGGGGGACATCCTCGAAGGGGGAAAACTGCTCCTGCAGTGCCACGGGGGATGTAACCTCAAACGGGGCGTTGACCATCTCAGTAGTGGTCGTGAGCGTATCTGGGGTCGGCTCGGTGGTTGCCTCCATCTTCTTGGAGCTCTCTATCTCGTGGGGATCAGCCTCCCGCGTCTCCTCCAATATCGGCAGATCTTTTCCTGGTTCTCCTTGGTCCATCATGAAACTGACGAATACTAGGAGACCACTGAAAGAAAAACACAATCGCAATGACAATGAAACAAAAAAGAGAGTGAGGATCGGTTACTGCTTTGCAAAAGTTCTTTTTTTCTCTGAACGAAAATATACCAACATCACGGATCCGCTTACCTTCCCTTTGTTCGGAGAGAAGAACAGTGGCAGATGCGAGTGTTGCCTTTCTTGAAGACGGTGAGGGAGAAGGGGATTCAGCGAAGAGTGAAATGATGGTTGCTTCGTCCGTCAAACTTAGACTGCAGGGAGGTGGGGTTTTGTGATACCATGGCTCGTTACTGCTGCGCTATGACCGGGGTGACTCTCCGCCTGCATACTGCCTTCTAATTTGGTGCATGGCATTTGGGACCGCGCGCTGCATGGCCCCGCATGTCGGTGAACAAAAGTATAACGACATTCAGTAGAGGGAGACATTTCAATGACCTAGGAGGGCTAGAAGCGGTAGATTGTCTCCACTGTACTAGTACTAATTGTTTTTCTGGGTAGCTGTAGAGTATCTCCACTGTACTAGTAGTAATTGTTTCTCTGGGCCCAAGACAAAATGGCCCATTCACACTAGTAAATAGTAAAATCAATTCAAAAGCCCATATATTTACTGAATTGACGGATGGGTATGTCGAAGAGTAAAAAAAGAAGTTTCAGGAGGGCAAAAGAGCTTCTGAATGTGCCGGGCTTCTATTTACAACATATTGTGGTCATAATCCAGTAAATTTTATGACCCGTGATGTTCATTCTATGGACCTGACCGATCCATTTGACTGTGACTGCCGAAAACACTGCTGGAGTTAGATGTTATTGCCCTTTTTAATCCTGTTTTTTTTGTAAACCTGATGAACAATTAACCCTTGTGCTTTTGTACAGTTTGTAAGCTGGAGTTAGATGTTCTTGCCCTTTTCAACTCGGCTGTGACTGTCATATTTTCTTTGAAACAAGGCAAATGGCTTACCATTCGTTTAATTTAGAGTGAAATATTGTAACAAAACCCAACCAAGGGAAATAACATCACTCTCGCCGGCTGCTTGAGCCCACCTTGCATTACAGAAGCCAAGTGATTAGCCCCCACCAGCACCCATAAACTTATTTCGAACTAGCACATCAAATGGGCTGTAAATTTTCATAGGAATGGCTGCATGACCGTGACAGATTTGGATTCTGACATTTGGGACCCGCAAGGAAATAGCCTATCCAAGGTGGTGTCAACTTACTAGCCAGTCAACAAACGATTCCTACCAGCCGTTAGATTGACATCCAACATTTGTCGTGTATCTTCTATCTCTTGTCATCTTCTTCCTCTAGCCGCCCAAACCAAACCACCCCGTCGGCTCCACCTGCTCCCGCCTCCCATGGCTGGTTGCGCCTCCGCCGCCCTACCAAACGTACCCTCCAACGTTGGCCAGTCCCTCCCTCTATTCCCCCACATGTCCTGTTATTCTCCGACGACGTCAGCCCCAACACGCACCCGCGCCCGAACTAGTCAACCCTCGTACTCCCCTCTGCCTGCGAATGGACTGGCGCATCTTCAATGGCTCCTGTTCATTCCGTCCGAGGCCTCACCGTCGTCCTCCGCCTTGCGGCCTTGGTTCGGTCGCCGTGCGCGGTGCGCTGCCCTCTTGCGTTGTCAACGTCGTCAACAACCGAGAGGAACAAGGAGATGACTGTACGTGGAGAGGATGACACTAGGGACCCACCAGCGTCATGGCAGTATGCAAGCAAGTGCCTCTATAGTACAAGCCCAAAAATATGGTTCCTAATGGTTGGACATATGGGGCTCACGCCATTGTCAACGTAGTCAATAAACGAGAGAATTACACTACGAGCGACTGACACCAGGGACCCAGCAAGTTGCGCAGTTTTTTTGAGGAACAAGCAGTTGTTATTTATACTAGTTTTAGCGACGGATTAGGGTAACCACGGCTGTGCGGGGGCTGTGGCCCGTCTAGCCAGGGTTTTATTTATGTTTACCACATCATAAGCCCAGTTGTGTTTTTTTCTTGCTGAAAATGGCTAGCCCAGTTCTATTTTTTAAAAGAAATACCCAAACAAGGCCTACTTGCTTTATCGGCCCTGCTGGGCTGCAAATCTTTCAAGACAAGGAGAGTTTCATTCGGTTTGCCCAGAAATGGGTTGTACATTTTTAAAACACATCAAACCAGGAATTAGTTTCATTTTTTTCATTACAAGATCTTAAATTCCATTGATTTTTATGCCTGGACAATTATTTGGATTTTATATTTATATAAATTATTTTTCAAAATAGTTTGAATGTGAATCGATATTTCTGGATTAAAAATAGTTGACCGCACTGAAATATGCAAAATTTCGTATACTTTTTAACCGTGGCCACAATATGGGGTGTAATGCTAACAAAAAGAAGATGGGCTCCCAAAAAAATCTTAAGAATTAGCAAATGGGTTGTACATTATTAGAAATAATGGCAGATGGGATGTATGCTGTTTTCCACAGATTTGAGGCTGACTTGTGCGCCTACTACAGGTTGACGCGTATGATTTCATAAAAAAATGTTGACGCACACGCAACGCCCTGTCAACTTAGTCAACACACGAGAGCAGTGACTGTTGGATGTCCATCCAACGGCTGTCGTGCTTCTTCAATCTCTGCTCTTCATGCTCCAGCTGCTCAAACAAGCGCCGGCTGGATTGCCTGCTCCCTCCTCCTGCGACCGGTTATGCTGCCGCGCAGGCCTCACGGCCCCACCGTACTCCCATCGCTGGCCTAGCCATCCCTCTAGTCACCCACACATGCTATTATTCTCCGGCGATGGCAGACGAACCAGTAAACCCTCGTACTCCTCCGCGTGGGAAACAACTGCCGAGTATTCCCTGGCTCCGTGTCGTTCCCTTCCTAGGCCTCACCGTCGTCCACCGCCCTGGTGCTCTCGGCGCGGCCTGGTCAACGTGGTCAATGAACAACATCCGTCGGAAGTGGACTGTACGTGGAAAGGCTGATAGCTGGGTCCACGACCGCACGCAAGGAAATGCCTCCTTATTACGCGCAAAATAATGATTCCTCCACCTGACAGCTAGGACCCATAGGAAGGGCCTCTGTATTTCGCGAAAAAAACATTCCTCCCGCTGACAGGTCGGACCCACCAACTATATCTTCGCACGCAAGGAAGTGCCTCCTTATTACGCCCAAAAAAATGAATACCCCCTGCTAGCTGGGACCCACCATATTGTTGGGTTGACTTGTGGGCCTACTAAGTTGACAGGGACGGAGGGCTTTGTCAACTTAGTCAATACTCCAGTGACCGTGTGATGTCCATCCAACGGCCATAGTGCTTCTTCAACCTCTAGTCTTCTTGCTCCAGCCGCCCAAAGCAGCGCCGGTCGTGCCGCCTGCTCCTGCCTCCCGTGGCCGGCTGTGCTACCGCGGAGGCCTCACCGCCCCCATACTACTCCCACCACTGGCCAGGCCATGACTCCATTCACCCACACCCCTTGTTATTCTGCGGCGACGGCAGCCTTACACCGCAGCCGAACTAGTGAACGCTCGTACTCCTCTCCGCGTGGGCATCCACTGCCGCGTCTTGCCCGGCTCCATGTCGTCCCCTTCCTAGGCGTTGCCGTCGGCCACCGCCTTGGTGCTCTCGGCGCGGGGTGGTCAATGTGGTCAATGACCGACATCCATCGAAAGAGTACTGTACATGGAGAGGCTGACAGCGGGGTCCACGGGAGCCGCAAGGAAGTGCCTCCTTATTATGCGGAAAATAATTATTCCTCCACCTGACAGCGGGGACCCACCGGATGGGCCACCAGTATTTTGTGAAAAAAATAGTTTCCCCTGACTGCTGGGACCCACTGGACGGGCCACCGTATTTCGCGAAAAAAACGTTCCCCCCACTGTCAGCTCTGACCCACCGGAAGTGCCTCCTTATTACGCACAAAAAAATGAATACTCCCCTGGCTAGCTGGGACCCACCTTGGTGGAAGGCTGACTTGTGGGCCCACTAAGTTGACGGGGACGAAGGGCTTTGTCAACTTAGTCAATATGAATGATTCTAGCTCCAGTGACCGTACAATGTCCATCCAACGGCTGTTGCTTCTTCATCCTATGTTCTTCTTGCTCCGGCCGCCCAAAGCAGCACCGGTCGTGCCGCATGCTCCTGCCTCCCGTGGGCGGCTATGCTGCCGCAGAGGCCTCACCGCCCCCTACTATTCCCACTGCTGGCCAGGTCCTGCGGCGACGGCAGCCTCATACCGCAGCCGAACCAGTGAACCCTCGTACTCCTCTCCGCGCGGGCTTCCACTACCGCGTCTTCCCCGGCTCCGCGTCATCCCCTTCCTAGGCCTCGCCGTCGTCCACCACTGTGGTGCTCTCCGCGCAGCGTGGTCAACGTGGTCAAGGAACGGCTTCCATCAGAAGAGTATTGTACGTGGAGAGGCTGACAGCTGGGTCCACGGCCACAACCCAGTTTTTTTGTGATTTGCCAAGTAAGTGGCTTTGTCAGGCCTGTTGGGCTGCAAATCTTTCAAGACGAGGAGAGCTTTCATTCGGCTGGCCAAGAAAATGGCCCATCAGTAATGAGAAATGGGTTGTACATTTTTAAAACACATCAAACCGGCAATTAGTTTCAAATATATTTTTTTCATTTCAAGATTTTAAATTACATTAATTTTTATGTGTGGAGAATTTGTAGGATTTTATATTGATATACATTTATTTTTAAAATTAGTTTGAATGTGAGTCGAAATTTTGGGATTAAAAACAGTTCGGGCCGCACCGAAATATGCAAAATTTCGTATAATTTTTTAACCGTGGCCACAATATGGGCTGTAATGCTAACAAAAAGAATATGGGCTCCAAAAAAAACCTTAACAACTAGCAAATGGGCTGTAAATTATTAGAAATAATGGCAGATGGGTTGTATGCTATTTTCCACAGATTTGAGGCTTTCCTAAAAAAAGGTTGACGCACAAGCACTGACTGTTGGATGTCCATCCAACGGCCGTCGTGCTTCTTCAATCTCTGCTCTTCCTGCTCCAGCCGCTCAAACAAGCGCCAGCGGGACTGCCTGCTCCCTCCTCCCCGCGGCCGGCTGTGCTACCGCGTAGCCTCACCACCCCACCGTACTCCCATCGCTGGCCTAGCCATCCCTCTACTCACCCACACCTGCTGATATTCTCTGGCAACGGCAGACGAACCAGTAAACCCTCGTACAGTCGTACTTCCCTCCGCGTGGGAAACAACTGCTGAGTCTTCCCTGCCTCCGTGTCGTCCCCTTCCTAGGCCTCACCATCCTCCACCGCCGTGGTGCTCTTGGTGCGACGTGGTCAATCTGGTCAACGACCGACTTACATCGGAAGAGTACTATGCATGGATACGCTGACAGCTGGGTCCACGGCCGCGGCAAGGAAGTGCCTCCTTATTATGCACAAAATAATTATTCCTCCACCTGACAGCGGGGACCCACCGGACGGGCCACCATATTTCGCAAAAAGATGTTTCCCCCCTAACTGCTGGGACCCACCAGCTACACCTTCGCACGCAAGGAAGTGCGTCCGGGCAAAAAAAGAAAACGATTTGCCCCCTGACTGCTGGGACTCACTAGCTACATCTTCGCACGCAAGGAAGTGCCTGACAGTCGGGACCCACCTGGTCGAAGCGTACGTAGCATTGTCATTCTGGTCGCGAACGTGTATATACTGGTGGATGTAGAGGCACGCACGTGTCGTAGTAGAGGCGCGCACGTAGCATGTACACGTACGTACAGCGGCCAGGGTGCAAGAAAGAAAGTACGGCCACGTATGTGTACATACGGGCGGGATCTCGAACGCCTACTCGCGCATACGTACGGTGAGGGCTCGTTGACATGGCTGGGTCGGAACAGAGAAACAACGTCGTCGTCGTGTTCATGGGGAGGCAACGGAATGCGTCGTGTTCATGGGGAGGCAACGGAATGCGTCGTGTTCATCGGGAGGCAACGGAACGCGTGGGAGGCAACCGGCTGGGTCGGAACAGAATGCATGGTCATGTTCATCGGGAGGGCTTGGATAGAACAGGCGATGGAAACGAGGCCTGGCGTACCGCAGAATGGAGGAAACGGCCTTGTGTTCGACTAGCCACGATCGAAACGGGGGTCCTGTTGATCGGGAGGGGTGTGGCGTACCGCAAAACGGAGGAAACGGACCTCCTACAGTCGAAACGGGGGTCCTGTTGATCGGGAGGGGTGTGGCGTACCGCAAAACGGATGAAACGAACCTCCTACGGTCGAAACGGGGGTCCTGTTCATCAGGAGGGGTGTGGCGTACCGCAAAACGGGACTCCGCGGGATATTGTTCATCTCCACCGTCGACCTCCTCGAGCCTCCATGGGCTACTGTCGACCTCCTCCAGCCTCCACGGGCTCCTATTCATCCAGCCTCCACCGTGCGCTACTCCACCGGCTACTGTTCAACCACCCCTCCACGGGCGCCCCTCCACCGTCTATTGTTCATCCAGCCCTCCACACCATGGGGTCCTGTTCATCTAGAGGCAACGCCACCGCTCACTGTTCATCCACCCCCCCCCCCCTGCAACACTCACTGTTCATCCCAGAGGCAGCATCGATCGGCTTCAGTTAGCAGCAGTACCTAAGGAATCGCTCGATCGGGTTTAGTTAACAGCCATCGATCGATCGCTCGGGTTCAATAACGCGTAGCCTGCAGTGCAATCGCTCGGGTTCAGTTAGAGCCCAACACCTCGCTCGGGTACAGTTAGAGCCAACGCCTCGCACACAAACGCATACGTGTATGAGAGAAACGCGCATCGCTCGGCCCCCGACCTCCCAGCGTAACCGGGAACTCCCAGAAATTTTCCTCGCCCTCGCTTCTACCACGGTTTTTCCGTCATGGACAGCCCGAAGAATTTCATGCAGCTGCATCTCCGGCCTGCCCAGGATGAAAAGCCCATTTCCTATCATGATTTTTGGTTATAGAAGTAGGAGCCCACCACATCTATGATGATACTGGGTTTTGTCACAATTATCGTCATAGAAGTGTCATATGTATGACAGGAAAAAAATTCGTTCGACCGCAAATGTCACGGATGTGTCTTTTTTTGTAGTGAACCTCTCCAGCGTCTGCCTACAACATAGGTACACCTGCACCTTCCATCCTCCTTTCTGTGTCCATGCCTCGTCTCTCCCATACGGTCCCACACACGTGTAAACTCTTTCCCCTCTTTTCATCGATCTCACAACCGCATAGTCCTCCCCCTATCTAGCTAGTAGCTCGGCCTCTCGCACCACCTCCCAGCTCCATTCTCTCTGTCTATCCATCTCGCTGGGCCTTATTTGCCTCTAACACATGGATGTACACCGACCGATCTCCCGCTATACATATAGCTAGCTAGGTCCTTAATTATAACTCATTTTTCCCAACACGTCGATCGATCTACCTCATTAGTTATGTCTCTCCCTTCCTCCAACAAACAACAATTGATCTACCGATCTAGTTAGGTTTGCTTAGCAAACACATGGTTCCCCTTCATCATCCATGCATGCGTCCCGACAGATCTATCATGCACAGGCACACACAGAAACACATCCCCACTCTTATTGATAATATTGCAGTTCTACCCTCAGTTTGTCTAGTAGGCCTCTCCCACCATCTTCGAGAACCAACTCTATCACCCGTCCAGCACTCTACCCCTATCCCTCCCTCCCTCTCTCTCTCTCTCTCTCTCTCTCTCTGTCCCAACCTATTTCCCGTCCTTTAGTTATGTATGGATGTCGACCCATCTCCCTCAAGACATAGCTGGGTATTTCCTTCTCAAGACATATACGAGTCGTTCTACCTCTTTAGTTAGGCATCTGCCTCCCCCCCCCACTCCCCACACACATCGATATATCGAGCGCTCTAGTCATGTCTCCCTGCCACACACAAACTTGCCATGTGCCCTCTGACATTCTGGTAGGTCAGTCGCCCTATATCTTTGACTTGCACACACACAATTTCGATGGCTCTCTTCATCCATCTCGCACCCACCCACTTGATCCTCTCTTCGACTCTAGATATCTATGACCCCTCCCTCTCTTCTCGTGGATGCCCCCTCTAGCCCTCTATATGATATGGATATGCCTCTATTTCACACACATTGCATGCAAAATTTTGTCTGAGATGTCATCGACACATATGCCCACAAATACATTCACGAAATCACGACCCCCCAAAAAACAAAAAACACTCACGAACGCACACGCCATCTGTATAGGTTTGTATCTCTCTTACACATACCCATGTAGGTGGGGGCGTGCATGAAGAGAAGAGGTGCATGCACGGTGCACGTACTCCCATCTCTTACCCAACCACACCCGCGCGAGTACACGGTGGAGCTCATTTCTGTACGGAAAGGCCGCCCAGATGGTAATTTTACACGTGTACTAGTTTTCCACTTGATGGAGGATCGTCTACCACGGGTGAACAAACAAATTGCGACTTGACGCGTTATGTTAAAAAAGAGGCAAACCATGTAGGGCCTACCTTACAGGCAAGGCTCTATACACTGGAGTACTTTTGATGTGTCCCGTCAACTCACAGAATGATGAGAAGCTTGCTTAGTACGCCGTCTCCCCCGCCCACGGGCGCGGTGGCTCGCAGGATGAGGTGAAGCTTGCTTACTAGTACGCCTTACGCCCGCTCCCTCACCCACGCATGCGGTGGCTCACAGGACGAGGAGAAAATTTTACTACTCCCTCCATTTACTCCTCGTCCCTACCTTGGTTAGAGAGATTATCATATTGTTTGGAATATATGTCCTTTAGTAGATTTAGATTTCAATATGAACTACTGGTACATACTCCAAACACTGATGTATATAGACGTATTTTAGAGTGTAGATTCACTCATTTTTCTCTGTATGTAGTCCATATTGAAATGAACGTAATAGTACGCACTCTCCCTCGCCCCTCGACCCTCACCCACGTGGTGGATGTGCAGCAATTCATTCGGTCTCATATAGCCAGAACGATATATACTGCAGTAACATTATTGCTCGACTTCCCGAAGAGGCGAAGAGCCAATCGCAAGGTTAATATTTTGGAGATGCCTCCTCCCGCCGCCCTCCTCTAGGTTGAGCTATGTCCCGACATCCCTCAGGTACAACTCCCTTTACAGCCGGCTTGCACCACTGCTCCAGCTGCCCACATCACTCCATGTGGATATTTCTCTACTTCTTTGCCCCGCACATACCTCCACTGGCTTTTACGTACTGTATTTGTGATGTGTTTATGTCTCATCAACTAGTCCCAGTAATCTTATTCTAATCACGCTTCTTCAATTTCTTTGCCACAGGGATGCTCATCTCGATTTTGGTGAAACTGCACAAAATGATCCGATGGTCAAAGGGTTGGAAACTTATTCATTTCTTCGGAAGCTCCAACGTTGCTCGCAAATTAAATCCTGGTTAGGGTTTACGGTTCAAGGGCTAGGGACTGCATGGATCGTTTTTTTCTTTAGCTGTCTTTGTTCCAAAATAAGTGTCAACTTTAGTGGTAGTACAACTTTGTACTAAAGTTTGCATAAAGTTGAGACACTTATTTTGGAACGGAGGGAGTACATATTGGCTATGATCTGTCAATCATTGAGATGCAATAGCACGCATGTTAGTCTGCTTTGTATTTGACGAAATGTTGCAACGGGCAACCTTGGACACAAGATACATGAAACAGAAGCTGGAAGCTTCATAGCATTGTACAAATTTATCTCGCTGATAAATTACAGTATGTACTATACTAGTACTATGTAAAGAGTTAGGTCTCGCACGGTGTCCAAAAAAATATGGTGATAGTGTGAGGTGGGCCATGTAATCACTGAGTGTCGGTGTCAAAACCGGCGGATCTCGGGTAGGGGGTCCCGAACTGTGCGTCTAGGCCGGATGGTAACAGGAGGCAGGGGACACGATGTTTTACCCAGGTACGGGCCCTCTTGATGGAGGTAAAACCCTACGTCCTGCTTGATTAATATTGATAATATGGGTAGTACAAGAGTATATCTACCACGAGATCAGAGAGGCTAAACCCTAGAAGCTAGCCTATGGTATGATTGTATGTTATGGTTGATGTCCTGCGGACTAAAACCCTTCGGTTTATATAGACACCGGAGTAGGTTAGGGTTACACAAGGTCAGTTACAAGGAGATATCCATATCCGTATTGCCTAGCTTGCCTTCCATGCCATGTAGAGTCCCATCAGGGCAAAATCGCAGTAGTTCTCCTAGTGCTACCTTAGCCGATAAAGCGAAACATAAGGCACCAAAACACAGGAGCCGGGCAAACCCAACATTTGACCAAAGACAATGATTCAGAGCTGATGCATATAAGGCCAAACTCACGACGCCGAACACTCCCTAAGGTATTCGGTCTTTATGGTATAAACCGGGCCTAAATAGTGCCCTTTGTAAGATGCCCCTTTTGTCCAGGTACGTGCATTATTCTGACGTGGCCACATGCCAAGACGTCAGCATCCTTCTCAACTATGCTGAGAATTCTGTGGATATGTATCAACAAGAGACAGTAAAAAAGGTTTACGCAGGGTCTTAATCTAAAAAGAATCCTTGGAGCGGGTCCCTGCTGCACGTCTGCTCCTGTGTCTCCGTTGTGCCGTATCCTGGACGGGTGTAGCACGATGATCATCTGTAAAAGAGAGGAACTTAGGTGAAAAAGTTGTCGTGCAAAAAGATAGTTTTTAAAGAAACCATGTATAATTCAAGATGAGTAAAAATTGCCACTTGTCTACGCGCGTTGAGCCCCTTGTATTTGTAATAGGGGTGTGACCATTGATCCGGTATGAATTACATATAGCTGCGCCGAACTCGTCTAACCATGTCCGAGGTCTTGACGATCTATTAAATGCTTTAGTTGGTGAGGCCATTTTTAGTGTGCGGCTGCCAAGGCAGCCGCACTCTCTTCGGCGCGCAAAGATCGCTTAATACTTCCATTTGCTGTAATGATGCCACGTGGGCCGCACTCTCTTGAGTGTGTGGGAAGCGTAGTGAGGTATTGCATTAACGCGAGCGAAAGCTTCGCGTCCGAGTAGTGCTTGATAGCCACTTTGGAACAGAGCAATGTTGAAGGTTAAATGTTCGCTACGAAAGTTATCGGGGAAGCCGAATATAACCTTTAGTAGCAGGGAGCCCGTGCAATGAGCCCCTAGGCCTGGCGTTACTCCTTTAATGGTAGTATTGCTATGGCAAATTTTTGTTGGGTCTATCCCCATTTCGCGGATTGTGTCCTGGTATATCAGGTTTAGACTACTGCCACCGTCCATCAGGACCCATGTGAAGTGGTACCCGTCAATTATTGGGTCTAATACCAGGGCAGCCCATCCTGCATGTCGGATACATGCTGAGTAATCATGATGGTCGAAAGTGATCGGTTGGGACGACCAGTGGCAGGACTCCGCGGTGATAGGCCCTTGGGCATATTTTTCTGGGAGTGCCGTTTTGTTTCTTCCTTTGATCACGTGTAACACGTTTACTCTTTTGACTTCTGGTGGAAATTTCTTTTGTTCCCCAGTGTCTTGCTTGAGAGGCTCATCCTCGTCTTCGCTTGGTGTATCCCCCCCCCCTTGTGTACGGCGTTGAGCTTGCCGGACTGCTTGAAGACCCAACATTCTCTGTGGGTATGATTAGCGGATTTACCAGGGGTGCTATGGATCTGACATATTTGGTCCAGAATTTTGTTTAGGCTGGACAGTTCGTCTCTGGCGCCTTTAGAGGGCGGCTTTTGCTGACCTGGCCGAGAGCTTTTGAATCCGGCATTTACTGCCGTGCTCTTCCTGTTGTCTTCTTTATTCCGGCGTTTGTTATTGTTGTTGCGCCGTGATTTCCCGTTTCCATCTCTAACTTTAGATGTACTGGGGTCGCTGGTGCTGCATCTGTCTAGCCAGCTGTCCTCACCCGCGCAAAAGCGGGTCATGAGGCTTGTCAATTCTGCCATTGTTCTCGGCTTTTCTTGGCCGAGGTGTCTGGCAAGCCATTCTTCACGGACGCTATGCTTAAAAGCTGCCAAGGCTTCGGCGTTCGGACAGTCGACAATTTGGTTCTTTTTAGTAAGAAACATGTTCCAAATTTTTCGGGCTGACTCTCCGGGCTGTTGAGTTATATGACTCAAATCGTCCGCGTCTAGAGGTCGGACATAAGTCCCTTGAAAATTTGCGTGAAAAGCGTCTTCGAGTTCTTCCCAGCTTCCAATGGAGTTTTCGGGGAGGCTTTTAAGCCAGTGACGAGCTGGCCCTTTGAGCTTGAGGGGTAAGTACTTGATGGCGTGGAGATCATCTCCTCGAGCCATATGGATATGGAGGATATAATCCTCAATCCAGACCCCAGGGTCTGTTGTTCCGTCGTATGCCTCTATGTTTACGGGTTTGAATCCCTTTGGAAATTCATGGTCCAGCACCTCATCGGTGAAACATAGGGGGTGTGCGGCACCCCTGTATCTGGGTGTACCGTGTTGTTCGGATGTTTGTTGTGTTACATTGTATGCTAGGGCGCGCTTGCGTGGTCCATAGATGGATCTGGTTGCGCCGTCCTTTTGGTGCGAGCCCTCGCGTGGATCGTGTATTGTCTTGTGAGTGGCATTGTTTGCCGCTCTATGTTAGCCATGAGGTCATCTATCTAGCCGGGTGGCTGTTTTGATTTTTGGTTGTGGGGGGTCTGAGGCCTCCTCATCGAATTCAGGTAGCAACTTCCGCTTTGGGTAGCTCTTCGTGCGGCGATTGTTGCCGTACTTCGCTGTTGTGTTGATTACTTCACTCCATCTGATTTGGAGTGTGTCTTGCGCAGCCTTGAGCCTTTGCTTTTGCTTTTTCAGACTCCTCGCAGTGGCAACAAGCCTTTGACGGGCATTCAGCTGCTCCGGGTGCCTGTCCACCGTTATGTCATCCGGACTATTATCTTTGACAGAATTGGTTTGTTCGGTTTGATTCTCCGTATTGCCGTGGTCCGGCAGTGGTTCTCCCTGCTCCAACGCTGGGTCTGTATGATCGTTATTTCTGCTGAGGCGGGATTTGGGGCGGCGCTTGCGCCGCCGCTTTGACTACTTCTCGAGGGAACAAGCCTTCGGTGCGTCCTTCCATTCCTCGTCGTCATCTTCTTTTGGTGTGTCCACCATGTATACGTCATATGATGAAGTGGACATCCAGCGCCCTGTGGGCGGTGGTTCCTCTTCGCCTCCCGCATCGTCATCCATACCATCGATGTCTTCGGAGTCGAAGTCGAGCATGTCGGTTGAGTCATCGACAGTGGCTATTAAGTGGGTGGTGGGTGGGCCTCGAATTTCTTCATCGTCCGCATCCCAATCCTGTTGGCCATAACCCGGCCAGGGCTCTCCTGACAAAGAGAGAGACCTTAGTGAATTCAGAATGTCGCCGAAGGGAGAGTGCTGAAAGATATCCGTGAGTGCTGAGAGACCATAGTGAATTCAGAATGTCTCCATGATCAGCACCCAATCGGATTCGATTGGCAGGGGCGCGGATGGTTCGGAGTCAGAAAAAGAGTCTGACACCTTGGAGTCACGGGCTGCACAGAGGATTATGCTGTTGTTTGGCTCGATCGCCGTTGAGACTACAGCCCCTGAGGCGGTGTCTAACCACCCGTCCCCGATTGGCGCAGTTGGCTCCGAGCTAAGGGTCGGAGCTGATGCGGGCGCGGCCTCTACAGTACTGTTCGGCGGCAGAGCTAGGTCATACCCATCGCGACAGTGCGGCGCGCCCGGCTGTGGCTCGAATCCGTCGAAGATCAAGTCGCCGCAGATGTCGGCCGTGTAGTTCAAACTTCCAAATCTGGCCTGATGGCCAGGGGCGTAGCTTTCAATCTGCTCCAGATGGCCAAGCGAATTAGCCCGTAGTGCAAAGCCGCCGAATACGAAGATTTGTCCGGGGAGAAAAGTCTCACCCTGGACCGCATCGCTATCGATGATAGTAGGAGCCATCAAGCCTAAGGGCGACGACACAGAGGAACTCTCAATGAAAGCACCAATGTCGGTGTCAAAACCGGCGGATCTCGGGTAGGGGGTCCCGAACTGTGCGTCTAGGCCGGATGGTAACAGGAGGCAGGGGACACAATGTATTACCCAGGTTCAGGCCCTCTTGATGGAGGTAAAACCCTACGTCCTACTTGATTAATATTGATGATATGGGTAGTACAAGAGTAGATCTACCACGAGATCAGAGAGGCTAAACCCTAGAAGCTAGCCTATGGTATGATTGTATGTTATGGTTGTTGTCCTACGGACTAAAACCCTTCGGTTTATATAGACACCGGAGAGGGTTAGAGTTACACAAGGTTGGTTACAAAGGAGGAGATATCCATATCCGTATTGCCTAGCTTGCCTTCCACGCCAAGTAGAGTCCCATCCGGACACGAGACGAAGTCTTCAATCTTGTATCTTCATAGTCTAACAGTCCGGCCAATGGAGATAGTCTGGCTATCCGGAAACCCCCTAATCCAGGACTCCCTCACTGAGCCTGCGTGTTTTCACTGCTCTCGCACTCCTCTACTGAGAATGGAGAAAATTGTAATCTAGTATTACCTCCTTTCACTGAAAGTGTGGGACATCCAGCAGTCCTACCACCTCAGTAATAATGACTAATGATCTGTCAAATCACATAGACCCAGCAGTAAGTTGGACGGACGAAGCAACCATCACTCTTGAATCCGCTTCTCCCTTCAACGCAGGCGCTAGTGAGAGGTCGCGTACGCTCTGCCAAGCATGAATGCAGCACCGATTCTTTGGAGCGGCGCTGACCGTTTTGCGCAGGAAGCGCGCGGGGGTGATTGAGGGGCTTTGGGTGGGCCAGGCTGGTTAGATGCGGGTGTGGCAGCTATCCCGCCTGTCCCGACCGAACGCCCGAAAACGAGAGGATGCACGAACTCTCGCCGCTAAATCATACACTACACACCATCTCTCTGTAGGAGTAGGTCGATGTGTCGCTCTCTCTAACACAAACATGTTGTTAAACACACACACACACACACAGGCCGAGGTAAAATGAGTCTATATCTCAATTAATGAAGACTTGCATGTTACCATCCATATGCTACTACCTGCTATGAAAGTAGTAACATATGCATGTCACTAGTCCAAGTTACTCACCACTATGACCAGCTTAGCAATGTAACCAAACGCTCCTTACTCTGCCTTGTTATCTCCCCGGGAAACCCAATGCATGGAGCGCAACTATGCGTTGATGCATACATGGCCTGCATGGTAGCTAAAACGGCATCTCTTAGTTGTTGTGATTAATTGTTGCATTTAGAGACAGAAATCAGGGCTTTGATTGGAGGAAGGACCGGTCACATTTCTCCTTCTCCTCCAATCTGCTTGCACCTCGTTTCAGAAATAAATCTTTTTGCACCTTGGTCCCGCTGCACCTTCTAACGTGACTTATTACACCTAGACGGAGGGAGTAGTACGAGATACGGTGGCACACTAACTTAGGTCGAATACAAGTGCCAAAAATTGTGTGTATGTTATAATACAGATTCACTTAAAATAGTACATGAGCGGACAGAGGGATCAATTGGACAGTGTTCACGAGCAGTAGCGAGATGTGTGAGGTAAGATACACCGCTGGCGCTTTTATTTTTTCTTATTAATTTGTTTGTTTCACCCTCTGACTGGTGGGACCCAACGTACTACGTGGAGAAAAGTAAGGTGACTAAGGCTGCATTATTTCTGTACTACCAACACTGCTTTAAATCCCAAAAGACCTTACCACCAAAGCCACATGACACGATTATGATTTAAATCCCAATGACTCCCATGCAAAAAAACACGGCATTGTTGTCACACGAATGCAGGAATGTATTAAAGGTTATTTTCCTCTCGTTAAACATAACGTGGGGTGGTGTAGCTGGTTAGCATGTTCGCTCATCAAACTCGAGGTCTCATGTTTGATAACGACACTTGAGCATAATTTTGTTTTTGTTCGACTTCTTTCTTTCACCCAATGACGGGTAGGCCCCGCATGACAGAGAGAGAAAGTGATCTGGGGCGGTGCCAGGAGGATTCTTTGAGTGGTCAAAATGGATGGATATGGAGCTATACGATCTTGTAGTGACCGTATAATCACCTCATCGCGTATACGCTGGCTGCAGCCTTGGCGCTTGTTTTCTAGGGTTTGCACTCTTCACACGCTCTCTCTCTCTCTAGTATATATATACACACGATGGAGCCTCATCGCTTGTAGTTGCTCTCTTCACACTTTCTCACCCTCTCTGGATCTAAACAAGACTTCGTTGGCCTCTCTCTCCCCTCACTGCTGGTCAAAGAGCCGATAGGATCCGTCCACCAGGAAGGAGGCTTAACGCGGTCGCCGTCGGCGAGGAAGGCAATCCACTACCGGCGCAGCTGTTCTCTTTCACCCAGCAGCGATGTGGGAAGGCCTCCGACCCCTTCTTCCTCGCCGCCGTACATAGTGTGGGCCGAACGGCCTCCGGTCGCCCACCGAACCCCACCCCAAGAACCTTAAGGTATAATTTACTTATTCCACATGCATTGTTGTAGCTGCATGTGGGGTTTTTCCGCTGCTACACTTGAATCTAGGTGTTGGATCGAACTAGAAAGTAGTGGGGAAAGTTGTATTGCATGAATCTAGGATGTGGTTCAAAGAGGAAAGGAAGGGGGGAAGTACTAGTATAGACTGGCTATCTAGCACCTACGTTGGTCAAAAATGGGAAACAGTGTCAAACATAGTACACAAATCTGTAACAAACCGATCTTTTGTTTTGGGGGACAAGGCTGTAGAGTTTGAGCGGGACTAGATTTGTTGCGCTCACATATGGAAAGGTGTCTAAAGATAACAAAACTGGGACCAACACAGATATGCTCCTTGGTTGTTTTTGTTCTTTGTTGCAACAGACTGTGCATCACCCCTTCATACATCGGTAGATGCACATGGTGCTGGTGCGTCCACTGTCCCGTGCAACTCTTTAGCTGTTGTTAATCTAAGGCCCTGTTTGGTTAAAAACTCCCTAGTCCCTACCTGCTTGGTTCTAGGGACTAAACATGGACTAGAGGTTATTAAATGACATGCTAAAATACCATGTTACCCCAAATAATGAACTAATTGAGACAAGCTGCAATGCGAGGCAGGGGCAACTGTTGGAAAAAGTCCCAAAAAGGCTCTCCCTCGGGGTCTTGTTTCTTTAGTCCCTAAAAGTCCCTCCTGTTTGGTTTAGATGGGAGTGACACGGACTTTTTTTAGTCCCTACACCAAAATGTCCCTGTAAACAAACACCCTCTAATAATGCCTCTGGAAAATTGATGCAATGCCACAGTTAAAAGAAAATTACATGTTTAACTAATTTTATTGTAATATAATCTCTCTGTTAATATTAATCAATGCCACCATTTGAGAAATGCTACTGCCTTGCTTTCTTTCCCATTTAGATAATTTAGATGCTTCTTTTTGTTGGCTTCTGTGTCATCCACCGTTATTGACCACTAGTTGTTTCCTTTGCACCTCTTTGTAAACAGGGTTATCTACTTCACCTCGTTGCTATTGTGACCTTTTGTTGCACTGCACAAAACACTTTTGTTTTAAGAGGGTTTTGTGCAGTTCAACCAAAATGTCACACCGACAACATTGCTTGATTGCTTGATCTTAGTGGAACTGCACAAGAGGAAATCTTACTTCTTATCTGTGTTGGCAAATTTGGTTCAGATCTTCTTCCTGTGAGTTGTTTGAATTCCGCGTCATGAGAGGTCAGTACTAGCCTTCTTTCACATGATTGTGCAGTGTGCTTTCATATGTTGTGCTACTTGTACACTAATGTTGCCTGATTTTTGGGAACTGCACAAATGGAGACAAGACTTCCAATCTATATGTGCACCGTAATATCCCATTGAGGTAAGATAAGTATATTTCACAACTGTTGGCCTGTATTTTGCCACTTTCATTTGAAAATTAACGCCGTTGTTTAGTGCTATACTTGTGCTCCCTAATTGACATGCCGAACCTTACATTGAAGGCGAAGCTTGTCTATTATTGAACCAAGTGATGAAGGGGGAGAACAAGCAGAAGAAAAACAAAAATCAACTCCCGGTGCTGTAATGAAGCACTGGAACTGTGATGACACAAGTAATGATACAATTTTGCATCTTAATTTATTGCTATTGCTGGAACGAGTGCTACCTCTTGTGCACTGTGTTGGTTTTCCCTTGAAGAGGAAAGGGTGATGTAGTAGAGCAGTGTAAGTATTTCCCTCAGTTTTTGAGAACCAAGGTATCAATCCAGTAGGAGACCACGCCCGAGTCACCTCGTACCTACACAAACAAATAAGAACCTGGCAACCAATACGATAAAGGGGTTGCCAATCCCTTCACGGCCACTTGCAAGAGAGAGATGTGATAGAGATAATAATAATAAGATAAATATTTTTGGTATTTTTATGATATAGATTGAAAGTAAAGATTGCAAAATAAAATAGATTGGAACTTGTATAATGGAGAATAGACCCGGGGCCATAGGTTTCACTACTGGCTTCTCTTAAGATAGCATAAGTAGTACGGTGGGTGAACAAATTACTGTCGAGCAATTGATAGAAAAGAGAATAATTATGAGAATATCTAGGTATGATCATGTATATAGGCATCACGTCTATGACAAGTACACCGACTCCTGCCAGCATCTACTACTATTACACCACACATCGACCGCTATCCAGCATGCATCTAGAGTATTAAGTTCATAAGAATAGAGTAACGCCTTAACCAAGATGACAAGATGTAGAGGGATAAACTCATGCAATATGATGTAAACCCCATATTTTTATCGTCGATGGCAACAATACAATACGTGTCGTTTCCCTTTCTGTCACTGGGATCGAGCACCGCAAGATTGAACCCAAAGTTAAGCACTTCTCCCATTGCAAGAAAGATCAATCTAGTAGGCCAAACCAGACTGATAATTCGAAGAGACTTGCAAAGATAAACCAATCATACATAAAAGAATTTAGAGGAGATTCAAATGTTGTTCATAGATAAATTTGATCATAAACCCAGAATTCATGGGATCTCGACAAACACACCGCAAAAGAAGATTACATCAAATAGATCTCCAAGAGAATCTAGGAGAACTTTGTATTGAGATCCAAAGAGAGAGAAGAAGCCATCTAGCTACTAACTATGGACCCGAAGGTCTGAAGTAAACTAGTCACACATCATCGGAGAGGCTATGGAGTTGATGTAGAGGCCCTCCATGATCAATGCCCCCTCCGGCGGAGCTCCGGAAAAGGCCCCAAGATGGGATCTCTTGGGTACAGAAGGTTGCGGCGGTGGAAATAGGGTTTCGTGGTGCTCCTGGATGTTGTCAGGGTATAGGGATATATATATAGGAGGAAGAAGTAGGTCCGTGGAGCAACGAGGGGCCACGAGGGTGGAGGGCGCGCCCAGGGGGTAGGCGCACCCCCTGCCTCATGGCCTTCTTGATTGTTTCTTGACGTCCACTCCAAGTCCCCTGGATCACATTTGTTCCAAAAATAATGCTCCCAAAGATTTCTTTCCGTTTGGAGTCCATTTGATATTCCTTTTCTACGAAACACTAAAATAGGAAAAAACAACAATTTGGGCCGGGCCTCCGGTTAATAGTTTAATCCCAAAAATAATATAAAAATGTAAAACAAAGCCCATTAACATCCAAAATAGATAATATAATAACATGGAACAATCAAATATTATAGATACGTTGGAGACGTATCAAGCATCCCCAAGCTTTATTCCTGCTCGTCCTCGAGTAGGTAAATGATAAAAACAGAATTTTTGATGTGGAATGCTTCCTAACATATTTCTCAATGTAATTTTTCTTTATTGTGGCATGAATGTTCAGATCCGAAAGATTCAAGATAAAAGTTTAATATTGACATAGAAATAATAATACTTCAAGCATACTAACTAAGCAATTATGTCTTCTCAAATAACATGGCCAAAGAAAGTTATCCCTACAAAATCATATAGTCTGGCTATGCTCTATCTTCATCACACAAAATATTGAATCATGTACAACCCCGATGACAAGCCAAGCAATAGTTTCATATTGTTGATGTTTTGAAACTTTTTCAATTTTCACGCAATACATGAGCGTGAGCCATGGACATAGCACTGTAGGTGGAATAGAATGGTGGTTGTGGAGAAGACAAAAAGGAGAACATAGTCTCACGTCAACTAGGCATATCAACGGGCTATGGAGATGCCCATTAATAGATATCAATGTGAGTGAGTAGGGATTGCCATGCAACGGATGCACTAGAGCTATAAGTGTATGAAAGCTCAACAAAATAAACTAACTGGGTGTGCATCCAACTTGCTTGCTCACGAAGACCTAGGGAAATTTGAGGAAGCCCATCATTGGAATATACAAGCCAAGTTCTACAATGTAAAATTCCCACTAGTTTATGAAAGTGACTACATAGGAGACTCTCTATCATGAAGCTCATGGTGCTACTTTGAAGCACAAGTGTGGAAAAGGATAGTAACATTGTCCCTTCTCTCTTTTTCTCTCATTTTTTGGGCCTTCTTTCCCTTTTTTTATCTTTTGGCCTCTTTTTTTCGTCCGGAGTCTCATCCCGATTTGTGGGGGAATCATAGTTTCCATCATCCTTTCCTCACTGGGACAATGCTCTAATAATGATGATCATCACACTTCTTTTCACTTACAACTCAATACTTGGAATAAAATATGACTCTATGTGAATGCCTCCGGCGGTGTACCGGGATATGCAATGAATCAAGAGTGACATGTATGAAAAAAATTATGAACGGTGGCTTTGCCACAAATACGATGTCAACTAGATGATCATGCATGGCAATATGACAATGATGAAGCGTGTCATAAAAATGGACAATGGAAAGTTGCATGGAAATATATCTCGGAATGGCTATGTAAACGCCATAACAGGTAGGTATGGTGGTTGTTTTGAGGAAGGTATATGGTGGGTTTATGGTATCGGCGAGAGTTGCGCGGTGCTAGAGAGGCTAGCAATGGTGGAAGGGTGAGAGTGCGTATAATCCATGGACTCAACATTAGTCATAAAGAACTCACATACTTACTGAAAAAAATCTATTAGTTATTGAAACAAAGTACTGCGGCATGCTCCTAGTGGGATAGATTGGTAGAAAAAGACCATCGCTCGTCCCCGACCGCCACTCATAAGGAAGGCAATCAATAAATAAATCATGCTCCGACTTCATCACATAACGGTTCACCATACGTGCATGCTACAAGAATCACAAACTTCAACACAAGTATTTCTCAAATTCACAACTACTCAACTAGCATGACTCTAACATCACCATCTCCACATCTCAAAACAATCGTCAAGTATCAAACTTCTCTTAGTATTCGATGCACTTATATGAAAGTTTTTATTATGCCTAAAAGAAAATTGCCATGTTGTTCTAAAGGACACTCAAAATAATATAAGTGAAGCATGAGAGATCAATTATTTCTATAAAATAAAATCACCACCGTGCTCTAAAAGATACAAGTGAAGCACTAGAGCAAAAACTATATAGCTCAAAAGATTTAAGTGAAGCACATAGAGTATTCTAATAAATTCCAATTCATGTGTGTATCTCTCAAAAGGTGTGTACAGCAAGGATGATTGTGGTAAACTAAAAATCAAAGGCTCAAATCATACAAGACGGTCCAAGCAAAATACATATCATGTGGTGAATAAAAATATAGCTCCAAGTAAAGATACCGATGAACGAAGACAAAAGAGGGGATGCCTTCCGGAGCATCCCCAAGCTTAGGCTTTTTGGTGTCCTTGGATTTACCTTGGGGTGCCTTGGGCATCCCCAATCTTAGTCTCTTGCCACTCCTTGTTCCATAATCCATCAAATATTTGCCCAAAACTTGAAAACTTCACAACACAAAACTTAAAAGAAAATCTTCATGAGCTCCGTTAGCGAAAGAAAACAAAACACCACTTCAAAGTACAGTAATTAACTCATTATTTATTTATATTGGTGTTAAACCTACTATATTCTAACTTCTCTATGGTTTATAAACTCTTTTACTAGCCATAGATTCATCAAAATAAGCAAACAACACACGAAAAGCAGAATCTGTCAAAAACTGAACAGTCTGTAGTAACCTGTAACTAACGCAAACTTATGGAACCCAAAAAATTCTAAAATAAATTTCTATACGTGAGGAATTTATCTATTAATCATATTAAAAAGGAATTAACTAAATATCACTCTCCAATAAAAAATGGCAGCAATTCTTGTGAGCGCTAAAGTTTCTGTTTTTACAGCAAGATCAAAAAGACTTTCCCCAAGTCTTCCCAATGGTTTTACTTGGCACAAACACTAATTAAAAACAAAAAACACAACCAAAACAGAGGCTAGATAAATTATTTATTACTAAACAGGATCAAAAATCAAGGAATAAAAATTAAATTGAGTTGCCTCCCAACAAGCACTATCGTTTAACGCCCCTAGCTAGGCATAAAAGTGAAAATAGACCTAGGTATTGCCATGGTAATGATAAGGTAAATCGCAAAAGCTCATCTCATACTCCCTACGTTCAGCAGCAAGCTTTCTTTGTGGCAAACAAAAACTAATCAAACGGGCTAAATTTAATGGGACAAAAGTCCCCAAGATCAAGCTCGGGAGGTGTTGGTTCGTCCTTTGGCCCCTCATATTGCACAATCAATTCATCATTATAAGCATTCTTTTGGCAAAATGTCATGAGCCTTTGTTCAAGGGAAAAACCTAGCCCGTTGTTTTGGATGGAAAAATTATCATTAAGTTCAGAGATCCTGTTAACAAGAGCATCGGTAGGAACCTTTTTTCTAAGGTTTTCATTAAAAGCAACATGATCTAAAGATCGTAAACGCATAATGTCTACTTGATAGAAAAGGATCGCTTCTATGGGAGGACGTCCAGCATCCACCCTATAATGCGCAAAATTTTCATTGGCTATTTTTATTATAAATCTGAACTCATGAGCTAAAAAGATGGTTGATGCGCGCTTAACAGAAGAATGCTCAATATTAGAAAATTCTAGGAAAATCCTTTGTATGGAAGGATGCATATGTAAAAATTGTCTTTCGAGTTCAACTATGAGCAAAGATATAGCATCTACGAGACTGCTAGTTTTATGAAGGATAGATCCACTCATGGTGGGAAAAGCACCGGCACCAGTAAAGAAATCTTGAATAACTCCCTTCCCAATAATATTACCGCTACCAATCTGAATCCTTTTAGTGTGTAAAATAGTAGGATTTTCATGAGGATCATCAATAGCATCAAAGTTTTCCATATTATTATCCTTATCAGTGATAACCTCCCCAGTTTCAGACATGAAGGCAATAGTTTGCAAAAAGAACGAGCACATAGAAGGCAGGAAGGAAACAGAGGCGAACGGAAAGAGAGGGCGAATAAAACGGCAAGGGTGAAGTGGGGGGAGAGGAAAACGAGAGGCAAATGGCAAATAATGTAATGCGAAGGATAAGAGTTGTGATGGGTACTTGGTATGTCCTGACTTGGCGTAGATCTCCCTGGCAACGATGCCAGAAATCCTTCTTGCTACCTCTTGAGCACTGCGTTGGTTTTCCCTTGAAGAGGAAAGGGTGATGCAGTAGAGCAGCGTAAGTATTTCCCTCAGTTTTTGACAACCAAGGTATCAATCCAGTAGGAGAGCACGCGCGAGTCACCTCGTACCTACACAAACAAATAAGAACCTCACAACCAATGCGATAAAGGGTTTGTCAATCCCTTCACGGCCACTTGCAAGAGTGAGATCTGGTAGAGATAATAATAATAAGATAAATATTTTTGGTATTTTTATGATATAGATTGAAAGTAAAGATTGCAAAATAAAATAGATTGGTAACTTGTATGATGGAGAATAGACCCGGGGGGCATAGGTTTCACTAGTGGCTTCTCTCAAGATAGCATAAGTATTACGATGGGTGAACAAATTACTATCAAGCACTTGATAGAAAATCGAATAATTATGAGAATATATAGGTATGGTCATGTATATAGGCATCACGTCCGTGACAAGTAGACCGACTCCTGCCTGCATCTACTACTATTACTCCACGCATCGACCACTATCCAGCATGCATCTAGAGTATTAAGTTCATAAGAACAGAGTAACGCCTTAAGCAAGATGACATGATGTAGAGGGGTAAACTCATGCAATATGATGTAAACCCCATATTTTTATCCTCGATGGCAACAATACAATATGTGTCGTTTCCCTTTCTGTCAACCGGATCGAGCACCGCAAGATTGAACCCAAAGCTAAGCACTTCTCCCATTGCAAGAAAGATCAATCTAGTAGGCCAAACCAAAGTGATAATTCGAAGAGACTTGCAAAGATAAACCAATCATACATACAAGAATTCAGAGGAGATTCAAATATTGTTCATAGATAAACTTGATCATAAACCCACAATTAATCGAATCTCGACAAACACACCGCAAAAGAAGATTACATCGAATAGATCTCCAAGAGAATCGAGGAGAACTTTGTATTGAGATCCAAAGAGAGAGAAGAAGCCATCTAGCTACTAGCTATGGACCCGAAGGTCTGAACTAAACTACTCACACATCATCGTAGAGGCCATGGAGTTGGTGTAGAGGCCCTCCGTGATCAATGCCCCCTCCGGCAGAGCTTCAGAAAAGGCCCCAAGATGGGACCTTTTGGGTATAGAAGGTTGCGGCAGTGGAACTAGGGTTTCGTGGTGCTCTTGGATGTTCTCGGGGTATATGTATATATATATAGGAGGAAGAAGTAGGTCCGTGGAGCAACGAGGGGCCCACGAGGGTGGAGGGCGCGCCCCCTGCCTCGTGTCTCCACGATTGTTTCTTGACGTCCACTCCAAGTCCCCTGGATCACGTTTGTTCCAAAAATAACGCTCCCGAAGGTTTCATTCTGTTTGGACTCCGTTTGATATTACTTTTCGGGGAAACACTAAAATAGGAAAAAACAATTTGGGCTAGGCCTTCGGTTAATAGGTTAGTCCCAAAAATAAGATAAAATTTTAAAATAAAGCCCATTAACATCCAAAACAGATAATATAATAGCATGGAACAATCAAAAATTATAGATACGTTGGAGACATATCAACGAGCAATTGTTTTGCCACTGATTTGATGCCACTCTTAATGTAATATGTAATTATCTCTACTTGTGCAAACAGGGATCTTCTTTGAAGACACCATATGTTTTAGTGGAACTACACAAGAAGATGTTGGAAACATTAAACTAATCAAGGAGTATATAGTAAGCATGGCAACCACAGTAGATAACAATATATGGTTGCGGAGAAGTGCTTTATCTGTATGCTCTACACAATAAGCCTCCTGACAAAGGTTGGTACTCGCCCACGGATTTCATCCATATGATTGAGCTTTCTCATCTCTATTGGTGTTGTGCTACTGTTTAGATACTGTCATGAGAAAGTGGTATTGTCCTTGATAAGTGCTTCATCTGTGTTGTTTTAAATATTTCCTTTCCTTTTTTCCGAGCAAACAGGGATGCTAGCATTTAGTTGTCCTCTTGTCTTTGCACAACAAGATCATCCTCCTCTGAAGAAGAATACGTGAAGTGCCTAGTTCCGATTATGCCAGGATAAAGAAGCCAAGCCTCTCTTCTTAAGAAGGGAGCAGTTGAACGATGGTTACATTATTTCCCACAAGAACAAACTAACTTCAGCTTAGAAGGACTCACGGATCTGCCTCTTTGTTGTTGTGATGGCCACTACAATGTTGTTTTACTATTCCTTCCGGTGAGTTCCATTTTTTTAAATGTGTGCTCTGCATGGATCATGTAGGTTGACTGTTAAAACTGTCAATTCATAGTACAATTTGCTTTATACTAATAACTTTTTGGTATTTATGCAAACAGGGGTGCTGAGCTTCATTTCAATGGGAATTTCAGAAAATGTTCACGAATACATCAAATATTCTCGAATCATTCATTTCCACCACAAGAAAGGAGGTGCTGATATGTTCAAGGCGTTGCGACATATAAAGGCGAAATCATACAAGCTACGCACAGATTTGGTTGATTTTGGTGGAACTGCACAAAAAGAACAGCTAGTTTATTTAGCACGAGGTGCCATGTCAATGTCCGAACTGATAGCAAACCCTACCCATTCCACAATCGTAGGCATTTGATATTTTGGAATGGGAAAACCTTATCAAAGTTTGCTCATTGATGTACGCAAAACAAGACGCATTTGACATTTTGGAATGGGACAACCTTGTCAAATTTTGCTCATTGATGTTAGCAAAAAGACATGCGGTTGATATATTCGGATGGGACGCCCTTTGCTGTTAGCAGCATCTATCGATTTTTCTTTATTCTTTAGGTGTGAAGTAAATATTGGCTCTGACATGTGAATCGCTGAGATGCATAACCATCGATTGTTTTGAATGTTCTCTATGTATTGTCAGGCCTGTGTGTTAATTGCAATGTACGTGAATGCTAAATTTTGTACTCCCTCTGTTCCTTTTTACTTAGCATATTAGATTTCTTTCAAGTCAGTTGATTTTACATTGTGAATGTTGATACTTTTGTCTGTAAGATTGGTCAAAGTAGAGATACTTTGACTTCAGACGAAACTTATATGCAGACTAACAAGGGGTGCAAACGAGGTGATCACCCTGGGAATAATGCTAGTACGTATTGTTTTGCATGTTCATCCAATGCCAGTGATATAAGAATTCAAACAAATCGAACTAAATTCATTCATACACTGCCGGATTTCATATAAATATGTTGTATTTCATTACATTTCATACATTGTTCAACTAAAAAGGGGTGCGCTAGAGGTATAATTAATTAACCGTAGCACCCGTGTCCGGCTAAGCCAAACAGAAGCTTCTTCTCCAGCGGAATGAGCTTCAGTGACATAACAGCAGGTGCAGTTGCGTCACTTTCATGTGGGCTAGATGACTCTTGGGCCCACATGCCAGTGACCCAACTGCACCTGCAGTTAAGTAACTGAAGCAGCGTCCTTCTCCAACATAGCTCTCCGACTCCACGTCGCTGCCAAGAAGCTAATCGGTCGTCAATCGTCAACCCGCCTAGCTTGGCTTCAACCGAAGGGTAGTGATGACCCACAAGTATAGGGGATCTATCGTAGTCCTTTTGATAAGTAAGAGTGTCGAACCCAACACGGAGCAGAAAGAAATGATAAGCGGTTTTCAGCAAGATATTCTCTGCAAGTACTGAAATAAGTGGTAACAGATAGTTTTGTGATAAGATAAATTGTAACAAGCAACAAGTAACAAAAGTAAATAAAGTGCAGCAAGGTGGCCCAATCCTTTTTGTAGCAAAGGACAAGCCGGAACAAACTCTTATAATAGGAAAAGCGCTCTCGAGGACACATGGGAATATCGTCAAGCTAGTTTTCATCACGTTCATATGATTCGCGTTCGATACTTTGATAATTTGATATGTGGGCGCACCGGTTCTTGGGTGCTGTTCTTACTTGAACAAGCATCCCACTTATGATTAACCTCTATTGCAAGCATCCGCAACTACAACAAAAGTATTAAGGTAAACTTAACCATAGCATGAAACATGTGGATCCAAATCAGCCCCTAACGAAGCAACGCATAAACTAGGGTTTAAGCTTCTGTCACTCTAGCAACCCTTCATCTACTTATTACTTCCCAATGCCTTCCTCTAGGCCCAAATAATGGTGAAGTGTTATGTAGTCGACGTTCACATAACACCACTAGAGGCTAGACAACATACATCTTATCAAAATATCAAACGAATACCAAATTCACATGACTACTAATAGCAAGACTTCTCCCTTGTCCTCAAGAACAAACGTAATTACTCACAAAGCATATTCATGTTCATAATCAGAGGGGTAATAATATGCATATATGATCTGAACATATGATCTTCCACCAAATAAACCAACTAGCATCAACTACAAGGAGTAATCAACACTACTAGCAACCTACTAGTACCAATCCCGGACTTTGAGACAAGAATTGGATACAAGAGATGAACTAGGGGTTTGGAGATGAGATGGTGTTGGTGAAGATGTTGATGGAGATTGCCCTCTCCCGATGAGAGGAGCATTGATGATGACGATGGTGATGATTTCCCCCTCCCGGAGGGAAGTATCCCCGGCAGAACAGCTCTGTCGGAGCTCTAGATTGGTTCCGCCAAGGTTCCGCCTCGTGGCGGCGGAGTCTCGTCCCGAAAGGTCCCCCCTTATTTTTTTTCTCATCGAAAGACCTCATATAGGAGAAGATGGACATCGGAGACCCACCAGGGGGCCCACGAGGTAGGGGGCGCGCCCCCCACCCTCGTGAGCAGGGTGTGAGCCCCCTGGCCTTCATCTTTGGCGAGGATTTTTCTTTATTTATTTTAAGATGTTCCGTGGAGTTTCAGAACTTTTGGAGTTGCGTAGAATAGGTCTCTAATATTTGCTCCTTTTCCAGCCAAGAATTCCAGCTGCCGGCATTCTCCCTCCTTATGTAAACCTTGTAAAATAAGAGAGAATAGCCATAAGTATTGTGACATAAAGTGAAATAACAGTCCATAATGCAATAAATATTGATATAAAAGCATGATGCAAAATGGACGTATCAACTCCCCCAAGCTTAGACCTTACTTGTCCTCAAGCGAAAAGCCGATAACAATAAATATGTCCTCATGTTTAGAGGTAGAGGCGTCGATAAAAAATAAAATACGGACATGAAGGCATCATGATTATTCTCATAACAGCAACATATATAGATTTTGTCATATGATTACTTATGTTCAAGTGATGATCTATTCACAATGCAAGAGTATAAATCATAAACCTTATTGGGCTCCAACAAACTATAATCTCAGTCATTGAAGCAATTGTAATTTATCATAACATCGGAAAGAGTCTATGTTAGAGCTAAAAAGCAAGTCCACATGCTCAACTATCATTTAGTCCTTCATAATTGCTAACACTCACGCAATACTTGTGGTTATGAAGTTTTAATCAGACACAGAGAAAGATAGGGGCTTATAGTTTTGCCCCACAACCTTTTACCTCAAGGGTAATGTCAACAATAATGGTTCATGCTCCCCTGCATCCAATTAGATATATATATATATAATATATATATCATGTTCTTTTCCAACATGCTGAGCTTGCCAAAGGATAAAATGAAAAAGAAAAGGTGAAGATCACCATGACTCTTGCATAAGGTAGATGATAATAATAAAAGATAGGCCCTTCGTAGAGGGAAGCAGAGGTTGCCATGCGCTTTTATGGTTGGATGCACAAAATCTCAATGCGAAAGAACGTCACTTTATATTGCCCCTTGTGATATGAACCTTTATTATGCAGTCCTCGCATTTATTACTTCCACATCACAAGATTGTATAAAGCTTATTTCTCCCACACCAATCAATCATACATATTTAGAGCATTTTTTATTGCTTTGCACCGATGACAACTTACTTGAAGGATCTTACTCAATCCATAGGTAGATATGGTGGACTCTCATGGAAAAACTGGTTTAAGGGTATTTGGAAGCACAAGTAGTATTTCTACTTGGTGCTGAGAATTTGGCTAGCATGAGGGGGAAAGGCAAGCTCAACAAGTTAGAGGATCCATGACAACATACTTTATCTCAGATATAAGAAAGACATAACTCATTACGTTGTCTTCCTTGTCCAACATCAACTCTTTAGCATGTCATATTTTAATGAGTGCTCCCAATCATAAAAGATGTAAATGATAATATATCTATATGTGAAAACCACTCTTTCCTTATTACTTCCTATTAATTGCAACAATGACCAAAGCTATGTCTGCCAACTCCCAACAACTTTTAATCATCATACTCTTTCTATGTGAAGTCATTACTCTCAATAAGATCAATATGAACTTTTTGTTTCTTTTTATTCTTTTTCTGTTTTCTTTTATTCACCCAAGATCATGGCAAAATAATCAAGCCCTTGACTTAGCACTAATCTTGATTATATATAACTCACGGACTCAATTACAGAGAGAGATCAAAAAGAAAACTCAAAACTAGATCATGCCATAAACTTTATTCTACTAGATGAAGAAACTACTAATAGGATCGAACTAAGAAAAACGATAAAGATAGGAGTTGTGATGGTGATACGATACCGGGGCACCTCCCCCAAGCTTGGCAGTTGCCAAGGGGAGTGCCCATACCCATGTGATTATATCTCCTTTGTCGGTGAAGAAGGTGGAGGTGTTGTAGATGATGCGGGCCTTGCGTCCATCTTCCAAGGCATAGGTTCTCCATCATAGAAAGATGATCGAGTCTCCGAGATTCTCAAATCTGCAGCCAAACTCATCCTTTTGAATCTATATTCATACTCACAGTTTTGGTTTTGCAGGTCATAGATTTGGGCTTGGAGGTGCTCGATCTTCTCATGAAGCTTGAAGATAGTCTCCCCAATGTTATCAGCATCCAACTTATGGTTGCTAGTGAACTCCGCAATCATCATGTGGTTGGAGTTGAGTCCATGTTCCACCATCCCTTAGCACTTGAAAACTTGTTGCTCCACTGCTTCGAGCCTCGTCTCCATGCTTCCGGTCCCCTTGGGTCCCTCTTCATCGCAGATGTGCAGCAACTCATCATGCAACTCAATGGTTTGAGGGTGTCGCAGCACCTCCGCGAGGTAAGGGTCGATGACCTTCTCGAAGAACTTGTCCTTGGAGGCGCTTGGGGCCATCATGATAACCTAGATATGTCAGAAAAATAGCTCGAAACAAGAACATAGGAGGTTTGCGTGATACGGGAGTCAAAACCTTCGGGAGGTTATATAATGAACTTTTACCGACCAAAGTACGTAACATGCAAGAAAACGGAGTCCGGAAGGCACACGAGGTGCTCACAAGGTAGGGGGCGCGCCTAGAGGGGTAGGGCGCGCCCACCACCCTTGTGGGGCCCTCGTGTCCTTCCCGGACTGCTACTTATTTTTCTATTTTTCTAAATATTCCAAAACGGAGAAATATTGCCTTAAAAATTGTTTTGGAGTTGGTTTACTTACCATACCACATACCTATTCCTTTTCGGAGTCTGAAACGGTTTGGAAGTTGTCCCTTATGTATTCCTCCGGGGTTACGGTTTCAATAATATTGGTTTCAACATTTATGGGATTACCTGAGATATAATGTTTGATTCTTTGACCGTTTACCACCTTCGGATTTGTGCCCTCGAAGTTGTTGATTTTTATGGCACCGGAACGATAGACCTCTTCGATAACGTAGGGGCCTTCCCATTTAGAGAGAAGTTTTCCTGCAAAAAATCTTAAACGGGAGTTGTATAGCAATACATAATCACCTACATTAAACTCAAGCTTTTGTATCCTTTTGTCATGCCATCTTTTAACTTTTTCTTTAAACAACTTGGCATTTTCATAAGCTTGGATTCTCCATTCATCAAGTGAGCTAATATCAAATAACCTCTTCTCACCGGCAGGTTTAAAATCATAGTTGAGCTCTTTAATAGCCCAATACGCCTTATGTTCTAGTTTGAGAGGTAAGTGACATGCTTTTCCATAAACCATTTTATACGGAGACATACCCATAGGATTTTTATATGCAGTTCTATAAGCCCATAATGCATCATCAAGTTTTTTGGACCAATTCTTCCTAGACCTATTAACAGTCTATTGCAAAATTAATTTGAGCTCTCTATTGCTCAACTCTACTTGACCACTAGACTGAGGGTGATAAGTAGATGCAATTCTATGATTAACATCATATTTAGCAAGCATTTTACGGAAAGCACCATGAATAAAGTGTGAACCACCATCAGTCATTAAATATCTAGGGACTCCAAACCTCGGAAAAAATAACTTCTTTAAGCATTTTAATAGAAGTGTTATGATCAGTACTACTAGTTGGAATAGCTTCTACCCACTTAGTAACGTAATCAACAGCCACTAGAATATGTGTGTATCCATTAGAGGCAGGAAAAGGTCCCATATAATCAAAGCCCCAAACATCAAACGGTTCAGTAACAAGAGAATAATTCATAGGCATTTCTTGACGTCTACTAATTTTACCAATTCTTTGACATTCATCACAAGACAAGACAAACTTACGGGCATCCTTGAAGAGAGTAGGCCAATAAAAACCAGATTGCAATACCTTATGTGCAGTTCTGTCTCCAGTGTGGTGTCCTCCATAAGCTTTAGAGTGACACTTGCGTAGGATCTGTTCCTGTTCATGCTCAGGTACATAACGTCTAATAACACCATCTACTCCTTCTTTATAAAGATGTGGATCATCCCAAAAGTTATGTCTTAAATCATAGAAAAACTTTTTCTTTTGCTGGTATGTGAAGCTAGGTGGTATAAACTTAGCAACAATATAATTAGCATAATCAGCATACCATGGAGTACTACGAGAAGTACTTATAACATTTAATTGTTCATCAGGAAAGCTATCATTAATAGGTAGTGGGTCATCAAGAACATTCTCTAACCTAGACAAGTTGTCTGCAAGGGGGTTCTCAGCTCCCTTTCTATCAACAATATTCAAATCAAATTCTTGTAGCAAGAGAACCCATCTAATAAGTCTAGGTTTAGCATCTTTCTTTTCCATAAGGTATTTAATAGCAGCATGATTAGTGTGAATAGTTACTTTAGAATCAACAATATAAGGTCTGAACTTATCACAAGCAAATACAACTGCTAAAAGCTCTTTTTCAGTAGTAGCATAATTTCTTTGAGCATTGTCTAGAGTCTTACTAGCATAATGAATAACATTTAATTTCTTATCTACACTTTGCCCTAGAACAGCACCTACAGCATAATCACTAGCATCACACATAATTTCAAAGGGTAAATTCCAATCAGGTGGCTGAACAACACGTGCAGAGACTAATGCTTTCTTATGTATTTCAAATGTTTCTACACAATCATCATCAAAGACAAATGGTATATCTTTTTGCAATAAATTAGTCAGAGGCCGGGAAATTTTTGAGAAGTCCTGAATGAACCTCCTGTAAAATCCGGCGTGACCAAGGAAACTTCTTATACCTTTGATGTCCTTGGGACATGGCATCTTTTCAATAGCATCGACCTTGGCTTTATCAACTTCAATACCTCTTTCAGAAACTTTATGCCCCAAGACAATACCTTCATTAACCATAAAGTGGCACTTTTCCCAATTCAAGACAAGATTAGTTTCTTCACATCTCTGCAAAACTCGATCAAGATTGCTCAAGCAATCATCAAAAGAGGAACCATAGACGGAAAAAACGTCCCTGAAAACCTCACAAATCTTTTCACAAAAGTCAGAGAATATAGCCATCATGCATCTTTGAAAGGTAGCAGGTGCATTACATAGACCAAAAGGCATACGTCTATAAGCAAAAGTACCAAAAGGGCATGTAAAAGTAGTCTTTCATTGATCTATAGCTGACACAGGTATTTGAGAGAAACCAGAATAACCATCTAGAAAGCAGTAATGTGTATGTTTGCATAATCTTTCTAGCATTTGATCAATAAAAGGTAAGGGGTAATGATCTTTCTTAGTAGCCTTATTTAATTTAGGGAAATCAATTACCATCCTATAACCTGTAATAATTCTTTGTGGGATCAGTTCATCTTTATCATTAGGAACAATAGTATTACCTCCCTTTTTAGGGACACAATAGACATGACTTACCCACTGACTATCAGCAACGGGATAAATCATACCTGCCTCCAGAAGCTTGAGTATTTCTTTTCTTACCACTTCTTTCATTTTAGGATTCAGACGTCGTTGAGGATCACGAACTGGTTTGGCATCTGCTTCCAAATTTATTTTATGTTGACATAGAGTGGGACTAATGCCCTTAAGATCATCAAGAGTATATCCAATAGCAGCACGATGCTTCTTCAGAGTTTTCAGTAATCTTTCTTCTTCATGCTCTGAAAGGTTAGCACTAATAATAACAGGATATATCTTCTTTTCATCAAGATAAGCATATTTAAGATTATCATACAAAGGTTTAAGCTCAAACACAGGATCACACTTGGGTGGAGGAGGATCCCCTAAAATTTCAACAGGCAAATTGTGTTGCAGAATAGGTTCCTGTTTAAAGAATACTTCATCTATTTCCCTTCTTTCATTCATGAACATATCATTTTCATGGTCTAGCAAATAGTGTTCAAAAGGATCACTAGGAGGTACGGCAATAGAAGCAAGACCAATAATTTCATCCTTACTAGGTAATCCTTCCTCACGATGTTGTTTACTAAATTTAGAGAAATTAAACTCATGAACCATATCATCCAAGCCAATAGTAACAACATTCTTTTCACAATCTATCCTAGCATTAACAGTGTTCAAGAAGGGTCTACCAAATATAATGGGACAAACGCTATCTTGCGGAGAAGTAAGAACAAGAAAATTAGCAGGATATTTAGTTTTCCCACACAAGACTTCAACATCTCTAACAATTCCAATTGGTGAAATAGTATCTCTATTGGCAAGTTTAATTGTGACATCAATACCTTCTAACTTAGCAGGTGCAATTTCATTCTTAATTTCTTCATATAAAGTATGTGGTATAACACTAGCACTCGCACCCATATCACATAAGCCATGATAACAGTGATCTCCTATTTTAATAGAAATAACAGGCACGCCTACCACAGGTGTATGTTTATCTTTAGCACAAGGTTTAGCAATTCTAGCAGTTTCACCTTCAAACTGAATAACATGCCCATCAATATTATCAGACAAGAGATCTTTAACAATAGCAATATTATGTTCTACTTTAACTTTCTTAGGAGGTGTATAAGTTCTAATATTGCTTTTACGAACAACAGTTGAAGCTTTAGCATGATCCTTTATTCTAACAGGGAAAGGTGGTTTCTCAACATAAGAAGTAGGAACAATAGGATCATTATAAGTGACAGTCTTGTCTTCAACTTTAATAGGTGCAGCTACTTTTACTTCTATGGGAGGATGATATTTAAACCACTTCTCCTTAGGGAGATCAACATAAGTAGCAAAAGATTCACAGAAAGAAGCTACTATCTCAGAGTCAAGTCCATATTTAGTGCTAAACTTACGGAAAATATCGGTATCCATAAAAGATTTAACACAGTCAAACTTAGGTGTCATACCTGACTCCTTAACTTTGTCGAGGTCCCAATCTTCAGAGTTGCGTTTAATTCTATCCAATAAATTCCATCTGAATTCAATAGTCTTCATCATAAAAGAGCCAGCACAAGAAGTATCGAGCATGGTTTGATTATTATGAGAAAGTCGAGCATAAAAACTTTGCATAATTATTTTTCTTCAGAGCTCATGATTGGGGCATGAATATAACATTGATTTAAGCCTCCCCCAAGATTGAGCGATGCTTTCTCCTTCACGAGGCCAGAAATTATATATATATATATAATTGCGATCATGATGAACAAGATGCATAGGGTAATACTTTTGATGAAATTCCAATTTCAATCTTTTTATAGTTCCATGATCTCATATAATCACATAGCCTATACCATATCAATGCGTCTCCCTTCAAAAATAAAGGGAAGACCTTCTTCTTAGCAACATCATCGGGTATACCTGCAAGCTTAAATAATCCACAAACTTCATCCACATATATTAAGTGCTCATCAGGATGCTTTGTTCCATCTCCTGTAAACGGGTTAGCTAGCAGTTTTTCCATCATACCCGTAGGAAATTCAAAAGGAGTTTCATTTTCAATAGGTTCAGTAGGCTGAGGAGCAACTCTTTGCTCTACATGACGGGGTGAAGATACCCCGAACAAGCCCCTCAGAGAATTACTTTCCATAGTAACAAGTGACAGTAAATTTCAGCACACTATATAAATTTTTCCTTAGCAAATTCCACCTACCAAAGGCGCTACACTCCTTGGCAACGGCGCCAGAAAAGAGTCTTGATGACCCACAAGTATAGGGGATCTATCGTAGTCCTTTCGATAAGTAAGAGTGTCGAACCCAACGAGGAGCAGAAGGAAATGATAAGCGGTTTTCAGCAAGGTATTCTCTGCAAGTACTGAAATAAGTGGTAACAGATAGTTTTGTGATAAGATAAATTGTAACGAGCAACAAGTAGCAAAAGTAAATAAAGTGCAGCAAGGTGGCCCAATCCTTTTTGTAGCAAAGGACAAGCCAAAACAAACTCTTATAATAGGAAAAGCGCTCCCGAGGACACTTGGGAATATCATCAAGCTAGTTTTCATCACGTTCATATGATTCGCATTCGATACTTTGATAATTTTATATGTGTGCGGACCGGCGCTTGGGTGCTGTTCTTACTTGAACAAGCATCCCACTTATGATTAACCTCTATTGCAAGCATCCACAACTACAACAAAAGTATTAAGGTAAACCTAACCATAGCATGAAACATGTGGATCCAAATCAGCCCCTTACGAAGCAACGCATAAAACTAGGGTTTAAGCTTCTGTCACTCTAGCAACCCATCATCTACTTATTACGTCCCAATGCCTTCCTCTAGGCCCAAATAATGGTGAAGTGTTATGTAGTCGACGTTCACATAACACCACTAGAGGCTAGACAATATACATCTTATCAAAATATCAAACGAATACCAAATTCACATGACTACTAATAGCAAGACTTCCCCCTTGTCCTCAGGAACAAACGCAATTACTCACAAAGCATATTAATGTTCATAATCACAGGGGTAATAATATGCATATAGGATCTGAACATATGATCTTCCACCAAATAAACCAACTAGCATCAACTACAAGGAGTAATCAACACTACTAGCAACCTACTAGTACCAATCCCGGACATTGAGACAAGAATGGGATACAAGAGATGAACTAGGGTTTGGAGATGAGATGGTGCTGGTGAAGATGTTGATGGAGATTGCCCTCTCCCGATGAGAGGAGCATTGATGATGATGATGATGGTGATGATTTCCCCCTCCCGGAGGGAAGTATCCCCGATGAAACAGCTCTGTCAGAGCTCTAGATTGGTTCCGCCAAGGTTCCGCCTCGTGGCTGCGGAGTCTCGTCCCGAAAGGTTCCCCCTTATCTTTTTCTCATTGAAAGACCTCATATAGGAGAAGATGGACGTCGGAGACCCACCAGGGGGGCCACGAGGTAGGGGGCGCACCCTAGGAGGGGGGCGCCCCCACCCTCGTGAGTAGGGTGTGGGCCCCCTGGCCTTCATCTTTGGCAAGGATTTTTCTTTATTTATTTTAAGATGTTCCGTGGAGTTTCAGGACTTTTGGAGTTGCGCAGAATAGGTCTCTAATATTTGCTCCTTTTCCAGCCCAGAATTCCAGCTGCCGGCATTCTCCCTCCTTATGTAAACGTTGTAAAATAAGAGAGAATGGCCATAAGTATTGTCACATAAAGTGAAATAACAGTCCATAATGCAACAAATATCGATGTAAAAGCATGATGCAAAATGGACGTATCAGGTAGCAGCGGTGGCCTTACTTGGACTTGAGCGGTGGCGACCTACCGTGTTCTACTCTTCCTCACTTTTTGTGTGGCGTGGCCTCGTTGGCAGCGGGGCGGGGCCTCGACAGAGCCGGCGATGCCCTCTGTCTTGTTGCCGGTGGGGCGGTACCTCGGCGGAGCGGGGGAAATCCTCCCACTCGTTGCTGGCAGGCTGGGGCCTCGGCTGAGCCAGCGATGTCCTCTGCCTCGTTGTTGGCGAGGCGGGGCCTCGGCGGAGCCGGCGGTGTCCTCTGCCTCGTTGTTGGCGCCACGGGGCCTCGGCGGAGCCGGTGGTGTCCTCTGCCTCGTTGTTGGCACCGCGAGGCCTCGAGGGAGCCGGCGGTGTCCTCTGCCTCATTGTTGGCGTCGCGGGGCCTCGGCGGAGCAGGGCCTCGTCGATGCCAGTGGAGCAGGGACTCGTCAGAGCCGGCATTGTCCTTTGCCTCGTCCTCGGTCTCGCCAAACAGCGCCCTCTTTGTAAGCGGCCGCAGCCTCCGCCACCCGCATGCGGTACCTCCAGCGCTCGAGGCGGTCCTCGCAGGCGGAGCGGTACGAGTCGAGCATCCCCTCCTGCTCCGCCCGCTCCGCGGCGATCTGCTCCTCCGCCTGTGGGTGCTCCTGGAGGAGGTGGTGGTTGTAGGCGGCGTTGGCCTGCTCCTCCCGGAATTGCTCCTGATGCTTCTGCCTCACCGTGTCCATGTATTGGGCACGGGCCTCGCCGATGGTCATGGTGCAATGCACCGGCGAGGATGGCATGCAGGAGGGGGTTGGCACCGGATCGTCGACTACCATGTTCTCCATTGGGATGTCGTCGTCCTCCAGCTGCCTGCCGGCCTACCAGTCGGCAGCAATGGCTGCCATCTCCTTGTGGTCCATCGTCCGCCCGTCCCGAAGAGTGCTGGAGCGCGAGGAAGCCATGGTGGGAGTAGTGGTGTGGACAGGAGAAAGGGAATAGAGGCGGATGACTGCGGCTATGGCCGGTGCAATAGTTTATATAGCAATGGTGGGCGGCGGAGGGACGGACATGTGGCGCCGGAGTATCCACCTCGGCAACCATGTAACATTAATGTGGATGGCAAACGCATGGATGGATGGCACTTGTGTCGTTTGAAGGCGGAGCAATCGCCTGCACGGGGAAGCGGGGCGGGCGGCGCTAGGTGGGCTAGGGCAGTCAGACTCATGCTTGGCAGCGGGTCGGTCCAGCAGCCGGGACATGCTGGCTAGCCAGTGAGCTCGCCTAGCTGAGCGAGGACAATCAGACGATGGACGTAGCTTCCGACCATGAGCCAGCGCCACTGTCCAAAACGGTTCATGCCGTGTTCACCATAGAGCAGGTGCGGCCCACTTCGATGCCCTAATGGCGGAAGAGCTACCAGCGTAGGAGGACCTGTGCTGCAACCTCCTTCTCCTCAACAAGCACCGGTGAACAAGCGAACGACAATGCCGTCGTGGAAATGTGGCCCTATGATCCTTGCATCCCGAATGAGCAGCGGGCTTAGTATCAGACCATCCATAGGGCCCGTGAGGCCCTCTCCGTCGTCCTTCGTGTTGTTGCGCTCGCCGTGGCGCCACCGTCTCGCGTTGTCCACATGGTCAACGGCATGAGGAATGAGGAGATGACTTTACTAGGAGAGGATGATAGTGGGGACCCACCAGGGCCATAACCGCACGTACGCAAGTGCCTCCTTATTATATATAACTATAATATTTTTTGCTTCCTCCTAGTTTCCTGACATCACGGTCCCACACCATTGTCAACCTATGTACAATAAATGAGAGAATTGCACAAGGAGCGGCCAATAGATCGGACCAAGAAACTCGAGCAGTATTTGTCTTTTTGAGGTGTGAGCACTGCAGAGTTTTTGTTGAGCGATGTTTTCATTGTTGTTTAGAGGAGAGCAGGGTATTAACCGGGCGGGCTGTGGCCCATCTAGCCCAGGACAGATATCCAGCCCAGATATTAATTTTTCTCAAGCTGAAAATGGCTAGCCTAGCTATACTTTTTTTAAGGAATACCCAGGCAAGGTCAACTTGTTATTCTCTGCCCCGCTGGGCTGCAAATCTTTCCTAGGAGGGATGCATTAGGCTTAACAAGAAATGGGCTTTAAGAAATAATAAATGGGATGTAATTATAAAAACTGGGCAGTAACTATAAAAACTGCACCAAACACATAATTACTTTATAAAATAATATTTCTGGATTTTGAAAATTTTAATTTCACTAATTGTTGCGCGCGCAATGTTTCGTTGGATTTTTACATAATACAAATTTAAATTGAAATTGTATTTAATGTGACTAGAAATTTTGGGATAAAATATTTTGAATCCCATCAAAATGTGGGAAATTTTATTGAATTCTTTTTTGAACGGTTGGTTGAAATTATTAATCATTGTCCTAGCTAGAAAATGGACTGGACTTTTAACAAACTGTAAATGGGATGTAGTAAATTCCCTTAGAATTCAAAAATGGGTTGTACATTCTTACAAATCGCAAATGGGCTATAATTTCTCTGCCACACACTTGTGGGCCTACTAAGTTGACGCGTATGCAAGGCTTTGTCAACTTATAGTCAACACATGGTTCTAGCAATAGTGTCCGTTGGATGTCCATCCAACCGATGTTGTGCTTCTTCTTCAATCTCGGATATTCTAGCTTCACCCGCCCAAAAATGATTCCTCCCCTTGACATCTGGGGTGCACCATTTCGGAGGCTGACCTGTGGGCCTACTAAGTTGACGCGTACCAAGGGCTTTGTCAACTTAGTCAATATAAACGATTCTAGCTGCAGTGACCATACGATGCCCATCCAACGGCCGTTGTGATTCTTCAACCTCTGGTCTTCTTGCTCCAGCCGCCCAAAGCAGCGCTGGTCGTGCCACCTGCTCCAGCCTCCCGTGGCCGGCTGTGCTATCGTGGAGGCATCACCTCCCCCTACCACTTGCACCACTGGCCAGGCCCTGCGGCGACGACATCCTCACACCGCAGCCGAACCATTGAACCCTCATACTCCTCTCCACGTGGGCATCCACTGCCGCGTCTGCCCCGGCTCCGTGTCGTCCCCTTCCTAGGCCTTGTCGTCGTCCACCGCCTTGGTGCTCTCGGCGCAGCATGGTCAATGTGGTCAACGACCGACTTCCATCGAAAGAGTACTGTACATGGAGAGGCTGACAGCTGGGTCCACGGCCGCAGCAAGGAAGTGCCTCCTTATTACGCGAAAAATAATTGTTCCTCCACCTGACAACAGGGACCCACCGGACGGGCCATCATATTTCTTGAAAAAAACATTTCCTATTGACTACTGGGACCCACCAGCTACATCTTCGCACGCAAGGAAGTGCATCCATATTATGGGCAAAAAATGATTAGACCCCTTGACTGCTGGGACCCACCAACTACATCTTCGCACGCAAGAAAGTGCCTGACAGTTGGGACCCACCCAGTCAAAGTGTACGTAGCGTTGTCATTCTGGTCGCGAACGTGTATGTACATACTGGTCAATCAGTCTATCTGCAGGCTGCAGCGATGAACTGTGGCCCTGTAAGGAAGGGCACGTGTGGTAGTAGAGGCGTGCACGTAGCATGTACACATACGTACAGCGGTCAGGGTGCAAGAAAGTAAACACGGCCACATACGTACATACGGGCGGGGTCTCAAACGCCTACTCACGCATACGTACGGTCAGGGCTCGTGTACATGGCTGTGGCTGGGTCAGAACGGAGAAACTGCGTCATCGTCGTGTTCAATGGAGGCAACGGAATGCGTCATGTTCATCGGGAGGCAACGGAACATGTGTTGTTCATCGGGAGCCAACCGGCTTTGACGGAATAGGCCATGGAATCGAGGCCTGGCGTACCGCAGAACGGAGGAAACAGCCTTGTGTTCGACCGGCCACAGTGGAAACGGGATCATGTTCATCGGGAGGGGTCTGGTGTACCGCAAAACGGAGGAAATGGACCTCCTATGTTCGAAACGGGGTCCTGTTGATCGGGAGGAGTGTGGCGTACCCCAAAACGGAGGAAACAAACTTGTGTTGGAGCGCTGCGGTCGAAATGGGGTCCTGTTCATCGGGAGGGGTGTGGCGTACCGCAAAACGGGACTCCACAAGACACTGTTCATCTTCACCGTCGACCTTCTCCAGCCTCCACGGGCTCCTATTCATCCACCGTCGACCTCCTCCAGCCTCCACCTACGATTGTTCATCCACGAGCTCCAGTTCATCCAGCGTCCACCGTGCGCTCCTCCACCGGCAACTATTCAACCAGCCCTCCCCATGAGGGTCCTGTTCAACCACCCCTCCACGTGCTAATGTTCATCCAGCCCTCCACCGGCTACTTTCCAACCAGCCCTCCACCGGCTACTGTTCAACCAGCCCTCCACGGGGTCATGTTCATCCAGCCCTCCATGGGGTCATGTTCATCCACCGGCTCGATCGATCAGGGTACTGTTCATCCAGCGACTACGGACTCTACTACCACGGGTTCCTGTTCATCCAACCCCCTCAACAACGCTCACTGTTCATCCAGGGAAGGAGGCAACAGTGTTCGATCAGCTTCAGTTAGCAGCAATAGTGAAGGAATCACTCAGGTTCAATTAACAGAAAGGGGTCGATCAATCGCTCAGGTTCACTAACGCGTAGCCTGCAATGCAATCGCCCGGGTTGAGTTAGAGCCCAATGCCTCGCTCGGGTTCAGTTAGAGCCCAACTCCTTGCACACACACGCATACGTACGAGAGAATCGCGCATCGCTCGGCCCCCGACCACCCACCGTAACCGGGAACTCCCCGATATTTTAATCGCCCTTGCTTCTACCACGGTTTTTTCGTCATGGATGGCCCAAGAAATGTCACGCAGCTGCGTCTCTGGCCCACCGAGGACGAAAAGCCCATTTTCTGTCATGAGTTTTTGTCATAGAAGTAGGACCCCACCACATCTATGATGATACGGGGTTTTGTCACAATTATTGTCATAGAAGTATCATAAGTATGACAGAAAAAATTTTGTTCGACCCAAAATGTTACGGATGTGTCTTTTTTTGTAGTGTATGTTACTCATCTTTCGATTTCAATGTGCAGTTGTTTCGTCTCTACGAGCGTCCGGGGTTCGACAAGCTCCGCTCCTGCGTTCGTGGGTAAGCACAAATGACATCTCCTCCTCCCCCCTTAATTATTTGCTCGGTTCCAGCCTTTGTGTCGATGACACTAGCTAGGTAACTACTGTCTCGTAACCAGTATGCGTCTCCCGTCCGAAAGGGTTGCATCGATATATATGCATTCAGTTGTATATTTATCATCGTAACTCATTTGGATTGTCCAGCGATTTCCACGGACAACCTGAGTATGTGTAGATTGGGTACGTTCTCCATGCTCTACCCCATTTCGAGACAAAATTTCATCAGCACCTCCTTGTTGTTCTCTGGATGCACATTCTCTCGGCTTTTGCCGAGACGTGTATCAGGAGAACAGTGGGGAGCTGCTGCCGAAATTTTGTCTCAGAATGGGGTAGAGCAAGGAGAACATACTCAATCTACACATACTCGGGTGGGATTAGGACCTATCATTACCTATTAGAGTGTAGGTTGCATGGACGTAATAAAATTGACAAACTAGATTAACTGATGAATATACATGCTGAATTATATATACTTCTTGTATGTTCAGTAGCTAAGCAAGATGAGTGATCGTGTGTGGATGTACACCGGTCGCACTAGTTAGAAAGATATTACCAATGAGTGGTTAACAAAAACCAAAGGGTTTGTGAAAGCCGCATTTGCAAATGGTAGAGGAAAAACTAGTGCCCCTGTGTCCAGTGCAAGAATTGGGAAAAGAGGACACATGATGAAATGTGCAAACAGTTGCAGAAGAGTGGTTTTACGCCCGGTTATACGGTGTGGACATTTCATGGTGAGTCTGCCCAATGTGCAAGAGCTGAGGTGGTTCATCGTCACACCGACGAGCATGGTACCGGGATGGAAGACATGGTGCAAAACTTTGATGATGCTCGGGATTCAGACGAAGAGATGGCGGAATCTGCAAAGGCCTTCAATGAAATATTGAAGTCTTCAAAATGTCCTCTTCACGAGCACACTAAGCTTTGTCAGCTGGATGCCATCTCACAAATAATAGCTCTTAAGTCTCAATTCAACTTGGGCAGAGAATGCTACGATGCGATGATGAAAGTATTTGGACGCTTTCTACCCAAAGGCCATGTAGTGCCTGCAAACCTGTACCAGTCAGACGAAATCCTCCGTGCTCTTAAGATGCCCTATGAGAAGATAGATGCCTGTGATAAAGGATGTGCCTTATTTAGGCTTGAGTATGCGGACTTGAACTATTGTCCCATTTGCAAGTCTTCCAGGTATATTTTGGTAGACAGCGGTATGGGTGAGAAGACGCAGACCAAAATCTCGGTTAATGTTCTTTGGTATATGCCAATCGTACCAAGACTTCAATGTCTTTTCATGGTCGAAGAGATGGACAGACAGATGACATGGCACAAAACGGGCAAAAGAACTGAACTAGATGCAGATGGGATTCTAATGATGGTACATACATCAGATGGTGAAGCATGGAACTGCTTCGATGCATTATATGCAGAAAATGTGTCAGATCCCCAGCTTCTGGTACTGCCTAGTGTTTGCATCTTGCTTGCATCATGTTCAACTTTCATGGAATTTTGAAATGGGGATGTTCAAACCCTAGCATCAAATGGAATTCAAATAGGCTCAACCTAAAAATATTTCAATGAACTCAAAATGCCCTTTAAAAATGTTCATCTACCAAAAATGGTTTACATTTTTGTAGGACATAATTGGGCTTTGAATTAAACCAATAAGTATTTGAGTTGGGGCTATAAAATTCTATAAATATTTATACGGCTCCAATATTTCTGAAAATTATAGAGGACCTCTGGAATAAGTCCATCTTGCACCCACTTCTTTTCTCAGAATTTACAAAATTGATTTAGTGGTTAAACTAAATCAGAACAAAGGTACAAAAATAGAAAACAGAAATAAAAAGAGAGAGAAACGACCCCGACCCACTTACCTGATAGGGCGGGCCCACCTGGCCCGTGCCAGTCACCCCCTACCTCTGCCAGTAGGCAGAGGCGTGTCGACGCGCGCGCCCCAGGCTTCCACCTCCTGCTTCCTCCCCGCCCTCGTTCGAGCGCCTGCAGACGCCCAGAGCCCCCTGGTTCCTTCTCCCTCACTCTCTATTCTCTCCCTCGCCCCCTTGACCCCTCCCCGAGCTCACCCGAGAGTGCTCCGTCGTCGCCGTGCTTCACCTGCGTCGCCGCCGGCCCCTTTTCGCCGTGTCGCCGTGTCCAGCATCTCCGTCGTCGAGCACCAAGCCTCCACGCTGAAGGAAACAAGCCGGAGAGCTCCACTTCACTGCCATCTGGTCGTGTTCAACCTCGGCACCCGCCAGACGCCGCTCGTCAATTCGCGCGCGAGAGGTTGTCCCCGAGCCCGCTGAACCGCTCTCTGACCTCCCTGTGAGCTCCCGCATCGAACCCCTCTTCTCCCTCTCTCGTTCCCACTTGCTACTCTCGCTCCCAACCATGTCCGTGAGCTCATCGCCAGCGTCCATGTCACCGCCGTTGTTGCAGAGGTCAAACCTCGCCTCCGAGCCCGCGTACATGCTCCCCGCGTTGCTACGAACCTAAAATGCACCCCATCTAGCTCCCTTTCGTGCTGCAGCGCCGTGCCCGCACAAGCCCGACCTGCTGTGGACGCAAGCCTCGTCGTCGGCGCTGATTCCGGCGACCCCCACGACCAAATGCACTGATGCTCGATGCGGGCAAGCAAGGGCTATGCTCTGGTGCCCTCAGCGCGCCAAGCTGATGCCTCTAGCGCAAGTCTGGCGTGCCCCCGCCGTGTCCTGTGGTAGCCGCCGGCTGGTCTCCGACGTGCTGACATGGCGCTATCATTAGCCATTGGTGACTTAGCTAATTAACCCCCTCTCTCACTGACATATGGGCCCATGCCCTAATTAACTCGAGATTTATTTCCTGCTTAGTTTAGATTAACCTAGATGGCCCCACATGTAAGTTTGACCCTGCCACGTCAGTGTTGACCTGGCCCCATTGGTCAGCCTCTAATCCTGCCCTATCACACTGACGTCATGGACCCACAGGTCAGGTTTGACCTGGAATGGACTGTTGACCAGGTGACGTCAGTATGACTTAATGCTGACGCAGTAAACAGTTTCTGTATTTAAAATAAGTCAGAAATTCCAGAAAATGCCCAAAACTTCTAAAATTCATAGAAATTCAACCATAACTCCAAATGAAACAAATTATATATGAAAAGTGATCAGAAAGATCCAATCTATCCATCTGCACTGATTTCATGCATGTTAAAGCAACATAAACCTGCTGTTTATATCAAAACATGATAATGCACTTTATAAAGTCATAGTTTGAGTTTGAACTTGAACCTTGGGTTCAAAATAACTCAAACCCATCTAGTTGTAGTTGCATTAGGCCAACACACTCATATTTCCATGTCATGATCATGCATCATATTGTGCATTGCATTGATTGTGTTTCCTTCAGTGTTGCTGGTGTTTGTCCCCTCTCGGTAGACATGCTTCCGACGATGAGTTCGATGACACCGATGAAGAGCTATAATATCTTCGGAAGTGTCAGGCAAGCAAAAACCCCTTGTTCATTGCGATACAATCCCACTCTCTCGCTCCTGCTCTTTTTTACTGCATTAGGACAACAACGACTCAACTGTTACATGCTGCGGTAGTTGAACCCCTTTCCTCTGCATGACCTGTCATGGCCACAGTAAATAGATGAAACCCACTAGCATCAGTAGGAGTTGTCTAAGCCCTGATGTGCCTACTCATTCATGCTTCTTTTTCATACCTACTATTGCTTAGAGGTGAGTCAGGTCTAATTCATTCGGGATGAATTGGAATGGTGATGAACATGTCCTACTGTGTGTGAGCTAAGTGTGTGAACACGATTTGGTAAAGGTAGCAGTGAGAGGACATGTAGGAATACATGGTGGGTTGTCTCATTGAAGTCATCCTCAGGAACTGAGTTCTGTGTTTGTGATCCATGAACAACTACTACCACTCATTGGGATCCGTAATTGACCCTCTCGGCTTATTAACCACCTTGATCTCTTTCTAGGAGTTGCAACTAGTTTTTGGTGTTTGTAGGATATGTGTTGGAGGCCGTGCGTAGAGCTGACCCTAGGGGTGGGCTATGATGCGGTAGATACACCATGGCACAGTGTACCGGGCGCTCGTTTGGTGTCTCAGGAACCCTGCACACATTGTTTGGGGCTGTGAGCGAAACCCCGGCTGGATCTCCTCGCGGATGGAACCCGAATAGGCGATAAACCTGGATTAGAGATTTGTGTGGTTAGTCAGGTCGTGGCCGACTCCCTCGCCAGGCTTTCGCTTGAAGGTTGCCGACATACACGACGTGTACATGGTGGTAAGTGGCGAGAGCGTGTGTGAAGAAGTACACCCCTACAGGGTTATAAATGATCTATTCGAATAGTCGTGTCTGCGGTAAAGGACTTTTGTGTTGCATGTACAGTTCGTAGACAAGTGGAAGTGGATACTATAAAATGCGCAAGATAAGTGTGAGTTCTTTGGATGGCGTTCTCGTAGGGAGATACGAGCAGTTCCATAGTGATATATTGATATGGTGAATATGTTGACTCGTGTGCGCCACCTCAAAAGAGTTACTTGCAGTAATAGTTCAGGATAGCTACTGAGTCAAAGCTGGCTTGTTGCAGTCAAACTCCACCACCCCTTTGTTGATAATGATGCATATGTAGATAGTTCTGATGTAAGTCTTGTTGGGTACATTTGTACTCACGTTTGCTTAATTTATGTTTTTGCAGATAGAGTTCAGTCTCGCTAGTGGTTCCACGTGGACTTCGACGTTTAGCTTGTTAGCTCAGCTATGATCTTGTGCCCTCGGCAGGGTCTTGTAATTAGTCAGGCTTCTCAACCTTTTTCTTTTGTACTTGTCTGTACTCAGACATGTTAAGATTCCGCATGTGCTATTGCTTGTATGACTTGAATGTTGGGTCATGAGACCCATGTTGTGATGCCATTTTGTATTTACACATATCGAGCATATTGTGTGTATGATTGAAATGCTTGGTATGTGTGGGATCTGACAACCTAGTTGTCTATCCTTGGTAGCCTCTCTTATGGGGAAATGTAGTCTAGTGCTTCCACTGAGCCACAGTAGTCTGCTACAGCCTGGTTTACCGGAGTCCTGCTAGCCTAGTTACTACTACTCCAGAACACTTAGACTGACCGGCATGTGATCCACTTCGTTCCTATGTCTGTCCCTTCAGGGAAATGTCACGCGGTGACTTCCGGAGTCCTGCTAGCCTGCTACAGCCCGGGTTCCCGGAGTCCTGTTAGCCCTGTTGATACAGCCCGGATTCACACGCTGATGACCAACACATTCGATGGTGGTTCATGTATGCCTGTCCCCGTAAGTTAGCACCACTTTGGGTTCACGACTAGTCATGTCGGCCCGGTTCCTCTATCATATGGATACTAGCCACACTATCGTATACGTGAGCCAAAAGGCGCAAACGGTCCCGAGCTAGGTAAGGTGGCACCCATGGGAATACCATGCGTGAGGCCGCAAAGTGATATGATGTGTTACATGCTAGATCAGTGTGACTTAGGATCGGGGTCCTGACAGCTTTGGTATCAGAGCCTGACTGCTTGTAGGATTACCAAGCCAAACTGGTCGAAGTCGGGTCTAGAAATGCTTTAGTTATATAAGGGACTTGTTTGTGGAAGGGAACATAAGGCTCTTTTTACTCCTTTACCTTATGCCCTTCTGATTTGAGTCATCCTCTTCTCTTCTAGGGGTTCAGAAAACTAGGCTTCCTCGTCTTTCTATCAGGATCACGTGTTACTAATCTGTAGACTTATAGTATCGATGGTTTCAAGCCTCGGTTCCATTCTAGTACTCCCGTATGTTGGTCATTGATCTCAGAACCTTGATATTGTGATGTTGAGTGGTTATGCCACCATTTTGCAGAATGTCTCAAGTCTTTTTGAGCATTTATAGCCGTTATGCTGCCCGAGTCATCCCAAGTTTCAAAATAGTCTGATGCATTTGCAACTGCCTTCTTTCCATTCTGGATGTTTCTTTGGGCTAGTTTAACCACACTAATCGGTGAGTTGAGGTACTCTGTTGCCTTGACATATATGTTGAAGCCATTATTATGACCCTAGGTGTCTTAGAGAACCACTCAGCAATCTAGCAATGCTTATATTCCCAGTGTCATGATTCTGGCCATTATACTTGAAAGCATCCTGTGATGCCATCTAGTTAGTAGGCATTCTATTTCTGGGTTCTTGAGCCCAAGATTCACTCTACTTACCACGTGTTGAGAGTGTTGCTCGTACCTTTAGGACATTAGTAACCTTTGCGATAGTCCTCGAGATCCGTGGTATTTTCCTCTTCCAAATACCATGAACTACTTATGGCAGGAGTTCCTTGTTAAACCGAAAGATCACAACAAGAGTGCTCTTGATGAGTTCTTGATCCTATGTTCTGACTCTGCTAGTTCTACCTTTCTACATGGGTTATCCGGAAGAAATATATTGAACTTGTTCGACATGCTAATCTATGCACCCACAACTCAGAAAATCGCGTGTTCCTTTGAGTTGTCCCTCTTTAGTTGTTTTCTGACCTTCATCAATCAATTGATAGTCAAGAGTATGCGTTGATGGAGTCCTGGATTAGGGGGTACTCAGACAACCGGACTGTATACTTTGGTCGGACTGTTGGACTGTGAAGATACAAGATCGAAGACTTCGTCCCATGTCCGGGTGGGACTCTCCTTTGCGTGGAAGGCAAGCTTAGCAATCTGGATATGTAGATCTCCTTCTCTGTAACCGACTCTATGTAACCCTAGCCCCCTCTGTGTCTATATAAACCGGAGGGTTTAGTCCGTAGGACAAGAACAATCATAATCACATGCTATCTTCTAGGGTTTAGCCTCTACGATCTCGTGGTAGATCAACTCTTGTAATACTCATATCATCAAGATCAATCAAGCAGGAAGTAGGGTATTACCTCCATCGAGAGGGCCCGAACCTGGGTAAACATTGTGTCCCCCGCCTCCTGTTACCATCAGCCTTAGACGCACAGTTTGGGACCCCCTACCCAAGATCCGCCGGTTTTGACACCGACATTAGTGCTTTCATTGAGAGTTCCATTGTGCCATCACGATAAAGGCTTGGTGGCTCATTCGATCATCGGCAACGATGCGATCCAGGGTGAGGTTTTTCTCCCTGGACAGATCTCCGTATTCGGCGGCCTCGTACTGCGGGCCAACTCCCTTGGCCATCTGGAGCAGATCGAGAGCTACGCCCCTGGCCATCAGGTCAAGTTTGGAAGCTTGAACTATACTGTCGACATCCGCGGAGACTTGATCTTCGACGGATTCGAGCCCATGTCAGGTGCGCCACACAGTCACGACGAGCATAACTTAGCTCTGCTGTCGGATGGTGCTCGGGAGATCACACCTGTGGCTACTCCGGCCCCCAATCCGGAGCAGATCGTGCCGTCCGAGGATGGGTGGATGGACCCCGCCACGGAGGCTGCACACTCAGCGGCGATAGAGATGAATACTGACTTCGCCTCCTATGAGACCTATGTTACTGAACCCTTTGATTCGTCCCCGACCACAGGCTCCGAACTGCTTGCGTCCGTGCCTATCGAATCTGGCTGGGCACCGATCATGGAATTTACCTCCGCAGATATCTTTTAGCACTCGCCCTTGGGCGACGTGCTAAATTCATTGAGGTCTCTCTCCTTGTCAGGAGACCCTTGGCCGAACTATGTCCGTCTTGAGTGGGAAGCGGACGACGAAATTCATTCCCCACCCACCACCCACTTAATAGCCACTGTCGACGACTTAACCGACATGCTTGATTTCGGCTCCGAAGACATTGACGGTATGGACGACGATGCAGGAGAAGAACAGGAACTACCACCCACAGGGCTCTAGACAGCCACCTCATCATATGATATATACATGGTGGACACCCCCAAAGAAAGCAATGGCAATAAGGCAACGGAGGATAATCCCCTCGAGAAGCAATCTAAGCACTGGCGTCATCGACACCGCTCTAAGCCCCGCCATAGCAAAAGAAGCAATACCGGCACAAGAGACAATAACGCTACGGACAGTGCCGAAGACGAAGACAATCCCCTCCATCCAGGTTTCGAGCGAGAGGATGGGCAAGCGAGCCCTAAGGAACAGGCGACAGACGGAGAATCAGGGGATGACAATTACGTGCCCCTCTCCGAAGACGAGGTGAGCCTCGGCGACGAAGAATTCATCATGCCCGAGGATCTCGTCGAGCAAGAGCGCTTCAAGTGCTGGCTTATAGCCATAGCAAAAAGCCTGAAGAAAAAGCAGCAGCAGCTTCAAGCTGATCAAGATCCTCTAGCGGATAGATGGACCGAGGTCCTGGCATCCGAGGAATACGAACTCGAGCGCCCAACCAAATGTTACCCAAAGTGCAGGTTGCTACTGTTGGAAATATGCCCTAGAGGCAATAATAAATTGGTTATTATTATATTTCCTTGTTCATGATAATCGTTTATTATCCATGCTAGAATTGTATTGATTGGAAACTCAGATACATGTGTGGATACATAGACAACACCATGTCCCTAGTAAGCCTCTAGATGACTAGCTCATTGATCAATAGATGGTTACGGTTTCCTGACCATGGACATTGAATGTCGTTGATAACGGGATCACATCATTAGGAGAATGATGTGATGGACAAGACCCAATCCTAAGCCTAGCACAAGATCGTGTAGTTCGTATGCTAAAGCTTTTCTAATGTCAAGTATCATTTCCTTAGACCATGAGATTGTGCAACTCCCGGATACCGTAGGAGTGCTTTGGGTGTGCCAAACGTCACAACATAACTGGGTGGCTATAAAGCTACACTATGGGCATCTCCGAAAGTGTTTGTTGGGTTGGCACGAATCGAGACTGGGATTTGTCACTCCGTGTAACGGAGAGGTATCTCTGGGCCCACTCGGTAGGACATCATCATAATGTGCACAATGTGACCAAGGAGTTGATCACGGGATGATGTGTTACGGAACGAGTAAAGAGACTTGCCGGTAACGAGATTGAACAAGGTATCGAGATACCAACGATCGAATATCGGGCAAGTATCGTACCGATAGACAAAGGGAATTGTATACGGGATTGATTGAATCCTTGACATTGTGGTTCATCTGATGAGATCATCGTGGAGCATGTGGGAACCAACATGGGTATCCAGATCCCGCTGTTGGTTATTTACCGGAGAGTTGTCTCGTCCATGTCTGCATGACTCCCGAACCCGTAGGGTCTACACACTTAAGGTTCGATGACGCTAGGGTTATAGGGAAAGTATGTACGCGGTTACCGAATGTTGTTCGGAGTCCCGGATGAGATCCCGGACATCATGAGGAGTTCCGGAATGTTCCGGAGGTAAAGATTGATATATAGGAAGTATGGTTTTGTCCACCGAAAGTGTTTCGGGCATCACCGGTAGTGTAGCGGGACCACCGGAGGGGTCCGGCGGTCCACCGGGAGGGGCCACGGTCCCTGGAGGCCTACATGGGCCAATAGTGGGAAGGGATCAGCCCCTAGGTGGGCTGGGGCACCTCCCACCAAGGCCCAAGGTGCCTCCTTGAGGGGAAGTGGGCAAACCCTAGGGCAGACGGGCCCTAAGGCCCACCCCAGGTGCGCCTCCCCCTCTCCCCTTGGCCGCAACCCTACATGGGTTTTGGGGCTGCCGCCACCCCTAGGGAGGGAACCCTAGATGGGAGCGCAGCCCCTCCCCTTCCCCTATATATACTTGAGGTATTGGGGGCTGCAAGCCACACGAGATCCTCTCCCTCTTGGCGTAGCCCTACCTCTCTCCCTCCTCGTCTCTCGTAGTGCTCGGCGAAGCCCTACGGGAATTCCGCGCTCCTCCACCACCACCACGCCGTCGTGCTGCTGCTGGACGGAGTCTTCCCCAACCTCTCCTTCTCCCCTTGCTGGATCAAGGCGTAGGAGACGTCACCGAGCTGCATGTGTGTTGAACGTGGAGGCGCCATTGTTCGGCGCTTAGATCGGAATCAACCGCGATCTGAATCGCTACGAGTACGACTCCTTCATCCGCGTTCTTGCAACGCTTCCGCTTAGCGATCTACAAGGGTACGTAGATGCACTCTTCTTCCCCTTGTTGCTAGATTACTCCATAGATTGATCTTGGTGATGCGTAGAAAATTTTAAATTTCTGCTACGATCCCCAACAGTGGCATCATGAGCTAGGTCTATGCGTAGTTTCTATGCACGAGTAGAACACAAAGCAGTTGTGGGCGTCAATATTGTCAATTTAATTGCCGTTACTAGTCTTATCTTGATTCGGCGGCATCGTGGGATGAAGCGGCCGGATCCAACCTTACACGTACGCTTACGTGAGACTAGTTCCACCGACTAACATGCACTAGTTGCATAAGGTGGCTAGCAGGTGTCTATCTCTCCCACTTTAGTCAGATTAGATTCTATGAAAAGGGTCCTTATGAAGGGTAAATAGAAATTGGCATATCACGTTGTGGTTTTGGCGTAGGTAAGAAACGTTCTTGCTAGAAACCTATAGCTGCCACGTAAAAACTTGCAACAACAATTAGAGGACGTCTAACTTGTTTTTCCAGCATGTGCCGTGTGATGTGATATGGCCAAAAGGATGTGATGACTGATATATGTGATGTATGAGATTGATCATGTTCTTGTAATAGGAATCACGACTTGCATGTCGATGAGTATGACAACCGGTAGGAGCCATAGGAGTTGTCTTAATTTATTTATGACCTCCGTGTCAACATAAACATCATGTAATTACTTTACTTTATTGCTAAAGCGTTAGCCATAGTAGTAGAAGTAATAGATGACGAGACAACTTCAAGAAGACACGATGATGGAGATCATGGTGTCATGCCGGTGACAACGATGATCATGGAGCCCCGAAGATGGAGATCAAAAGGAGCAAAATGATATTGGCCATATAATGTCACTATTTGATTGCATGTGATGTTTATCATGTTTTACATCTTATTTGCTTAGAACGACGGTAGCTTAAATAAGATGATCCCTCACTAAAATTTCAATAAAAGTGTTCCCCCTAATTGTGCATCGTTGTGAAGGTTCGTTGTTTCAAAGCACCACGTGATGATCGGGTGTGATAGATTCTAACGTTCGAATACAACGGGTGTTGACGAGCCTAGCATGTACAGACATGGCCTCAGAACACATGCGAAACACTTAGGTTGACTTGACGATCCTAGCATGTACAAACATGGCCTCGGAACACGGAAGACCGAAAGGTCGAGCATGAGTCGTATAGAAGATACGATCAACATGAAGATGTTCACCGATGTTGACTAGTCCGTCTCACGTGATGATCGGACACGACCTAGTTGACTCGGATCATGTTTCACTTAGATGACTAGAGGGATGTCTATCTGAGTGGGAGTTCATTAAATAATTTGATTAGATGAACTTAATTATCATGAACATAGTCTAAATTGTCTTTGCAAATATGTTGTAGATAAATAGCTCACGTTGTAGCTCCCTGTTTCAATACGTTCCTAGAGAAAGACTAAGTTGAAAGATATTGTAAGCAATGATGCGGACTAGGTCCGTAGTCCAAGGAGTGTCCTCACTGCTACACAGAAGGCTTACGTCTTTGATGCACCGCTCGATGTGCAAACCCCTAAAACGTCGTATGTGGATGTTGTGAACACCTAACAGACACATCCTGATGACTACTTGATAGTCTAGTGCACCATACTTTACGGCTTAGAATCGGGATTCCAATGACGTTTTGAACGCCATAAGACATATGAGATGTTGCAAGAGCTGAAATTGGGATTTCAGGCTCAAGCCCGTGTTGAGAGGTATGAGACCTCTGACAAGTTCTTTTGCCAACAAGATGGAGGAGAATAGCTCAGCTAGTGAGCATGTGCTCAGAATGTCTGGGTGCTACAATCACTTAAATCAAGTGGGAGTTAAACTTCCAGATAAGATAGTGATTGATAGAGTTCTCTAGCCACTATCACTAAGCTACTAGATCTTCGTGATGAACTATGACATGCAAGGGATGGAGTTGATCCCGGAGCTGTTCGCGGTGCTTAAGACAGCAAAAGGTAGAAATCAAGAAGGAGCATCAAGTGTTGATGGTTTAACAAGACCACTGGTTTCAACAAGGGCAAGGGCTAGAAGGGAAACTTCATGGATGGCAAACCAGTTGCCGCTCCAGTGAAAGAACCCAAGGTTGAACCCAAACCCGAGACTAAGTGCTTCTATTGTAAGGGGAACGGTCACTAGTAGTGGAATTACCCCAAATGCATGGTAGATAAGAAGGCTGACAACTTCAACAAAGTATATACGTGTTATTAATGTGTACCTCACTAGTACTCCTGGTAGCACCTGGGTATTGGATACCAGTTCAGTTACTATTATTGGTGACTTGAAGCAAAAGCTACGGACTAAACGGAGACTGGCTAAGGGTGAGGTGACGATGTGTGTTGGAAGTGTTTCCAAAGTTGATGAGATCACCATCGCACGCTCGATCTGCCTTCGGGATTAGTATTGAACCTAGATAAATGTTGTCAGGTGTCTACGTTGAGCATAAATCATGTTCATTGCAATACGGTTATTCATTTAAGTTAGAGAATAATGGTTATTCTGTTTACATGATTAATACCTTTCATGGTCATGCACCCTATGTGAATGGTTCATTGAATCTCGGTCGTGGTAATACACATGTTCATGCCAAAAGATGTAGAGTTAATAATGATAGTACCACTTTCTTGTGGCACTGCCGCTTAGGTCATATTGGCGTAAGATGCATGAAGAAACTCCATGTCGATGGATGTTTGGAGTTACTTGATTTTGAATCACTTGACACATGCGAGCCATGCCTCATGGGCAGGATGACTAAGACCCCATTTTCAGGTACAATGAAACGGGCAAGTGACTTGTTGGAAATCATACATGCTGATGTGTGTGATCCAATGAGAAATTGAAGGGTGCGGTGGATATCTCTATTTTCTCATCTTCACTGACAATTTGAGTAGATATAGGTATATTTACTTAATGAAGCACAAGTATAAAACGTTTGAAAAGTTCAAGCGATTTCAGAGTGAAGTTAAGAATCATCATAACAAGAAAATCAAATTCCTACGATCTGATCAATGAGAATTTCTGAGTTATGAGTTTGGCAAACACTTAAGACATTGTGAATTGTTTCGTAGTTGAAGCCACCTGGAACACCACAGCGTAATGGTGTGTCCGGACGCAGTAATCGAACCTTATGAGATATGGTGCGATCTATGATGTCTCTTACCGATCTACCGTTTTCATTTTGAGGTTATGCATTAGAGACAGCTGCATTCACTTTAGATAGGACACCATCTAAGTCCGTTGAGACGACTTCATATGAACATTGGTTTGGAAAGAAACCAAAGTTGTCGTCTCTTAATGTTTGGGGCTGCGATGCTTAAGGCTTCAGCCGGAGAAGCTCGAACCCAAAAGCGGACAAACATATCTTCATAGAATACCCAAAGGTGACAATTGGGTATACCTTCTATCTCAGATCCGAGGGCAAATTGTTTGTCGCTAAGAACGGGTCCTTTCTCGAGAAGGAGTTTCTCTCGAAAGAATTGAGTGGGAGGAAGATAGAACTTGATGAGGTTGTCGAACCTTTGTTTCAACCAGAGAGTGATGCAACGCAGAAAGATGTTTTCTGTGGCGCCTACGTCTGTTGAAGAGGAAGTTAATGATAGTGATCATGAAGCTTCGGATCAAGTTGCTATCGAACCTCATAGGTCGACAAGGATATGTACTACTCCTGAGTGGTAAGGTAATCATGTCTTAGATATCATGTTGTTAGACAACAATGAACCTACGAGCTATGGAGAAGCGATGGTGGGCCCGTATTCTGACAAATGGTTAGAAGCCATGAAATCCAAGATAGGATTCATGTATTAGAACAAAGTATGGACTTTGGTGGACTTGCTCGTTGATCGGCAAGCCATTGAGATAAATGGATCTTTAAGAAGAAGACGGACGTGGGCGGCAATGTTACCGTCTATGAAGCTCGACTTGTGGGAAAGAGTCTTTTCACAAGTTCAAGGAGTTGACTACGATGAGAATTTCTCACCCGTAGCGATGCTTAAGTCCGTCGGAATCATGTTAGCATTAGCTGTATTTTACAATTATGAAATCTGACAGATGGCTGTCAAAACAAGTTTTCTTACCAGTTTTCGTAAGAAAAAGTTGTATGTGATACAATAAAAGGTTTTGTCGATCCTAAGGATGCTAAAAGGTATGTTGGCTCCAGCAATCCTTCTATGGACTAGAGCAAGCATCTCGGAGTCAGAATATATGCTTTGATGGAGTGATCAAAGCTTTTAGGTTTATACAATGTTTGCTAGAAACTTGTATTTACAAGAAAGTGAGTGGGAGCACTACAACATTTCTGATAAGTATATGTGGACGACACATTGATGATTCGAAATAATGTAGAATTTCTGGAAAGCATAAACGGTTGTTTGAAGAGTGTTTTTCAAAGGAAGACCTGGATAAAGCTGCTTACATATTGGGCATCAAGATCTATAGAGATAGATCAAGATGCCTCATGATACTTTCAGAGAATGCACACCTTGACATGTTTTTGAAGGAGTTCAAAATAGATCAGTCAAAGAAGGGGTTCTTACCTAAGTTATAAGGTGTGAAGTTGAGTAAGACTCAAAGCTTGACCACGGTAGAAGAAAGAGGAAGGACGAAGGTCGTCCCCTATGCTTTTGTCATAGGCTCTATACGGTATGCCATGCTGAAGTACCGCACCTGATGTGTGCCTTGCCACATGTATGGCAAGAGGGTACAAAGGTGATCTAGGAGAGGATCACCAGATAGCGGTCGAAATTATCCTTAGAGGAATAAGGAAATGTTTCTCGGTTATGGAGATGATAAAGAGTTCGACGTAAAGAGTTACATTGATGCAAGATTAACACCTATCCGGATAGCTCTGAGTAGAGATACCAGATACGTATAATGGAGCAACAATTTGGAATAGCTCCAAGTGGAACATGGTAGCAGCATCTACGATATGACATAAAGTTTTGCGAAATACATAGGGATCTGAATATGGCAAGACCCGTTGACTACAACCTCTCTCACAAGCATAACATGATCAAACCTAGAACTCTTTGAGTGTTTATCACATAGTGATGTGAACTAGATCATTGAGTCTAGTAGACTCTTGGATGTTGGTCACATGGCGATGTGACCTATGAGTGTCAATCACATGGCGATGTGAACTAGATTATTGACTCTAGTGCAAGTGGGAGACTGTTGGAAATATGCCCTAGAGGCAATAATAAATTGGTTGTTATTATATTTCCTTATTCATGATAATCGTTTATTATCCATGCTAGAATTGTATTGATAGGAAACTCAGATACATGTGTGGTTACATAGACAATACCATGTCCCTAGTAGGCCTCTAGTTGACTAGCTCGTTGATCAATAGATGGTTACGGTTTCCTGACCATGGACATTGGATGTCGTTGATAATGAGATCACATCATTATGAGAATGATGTGATGGACAAGACCCAATCCTAAGCCTAGCACAAGATTGTGTAGTTCGTATGCTAAAGCTTTTCAAATGTCAAGTATCATTTCCATAGACCATGAGATTGTGCAACTCCCGGATACCGTAGGAGTGCTTTGGGTGTGCCAAACGTCACAACGTAACTGGGTGGCTATAAAGGTACACTACGTGTATCTCCGAAAGTGTCTGTTGGGTTGGCACGAATCGAGACTGGGATTTGTCACTCCGTGTAACGGAGAGGTATCTCTGGGCCCACTCGGTAGGACATCATCATAATGTGCACAATGTGACCAAGGAGTTGATCACGGGATGATGTGTTACGGAACGAGTAAAGAGACTTGCCAGTAACGAGATTGAACAAGGTATTGGGATACCAACGATCGAATCTCGGGCAAGTATCATACCGATAGACAAAGGGAATTGTCGGGATTGATTGAATCCTTGACATCGTGGTTCATCCGATCAGATCATCGTGGAGCATGTGGGAACCAACATGGGTATCCAGATCCCGCTGTTGGTTATTGACCGGAGAGTTGTCTCGGCCATGTCTATATGACTCCTGAACCCGTAGGGTCTACACACTTAAGGTTCGATGACGCTGGGGTTATAGGGAAAGTATGTACGCGGTTACCGAATGTTTTTCGGAGTCCCGGATGAGATCCCGGACGTCACGAGGAGTTCCGGAATGGTCCGGAGGTGAAGATTGATACATAGGAAGTATGGTTTTGGCCACCGGAAGTGTTCCGGGCATCACCGGTAGTGTATCGGGACCACCGGAGGGGTCCAGGGGTCCACCGGGAGGGGCCACGGGCCCCAGAGGCCTACATGGGCCAATAGTGGGAAGGGACCAGCCGCTAGGTGGGCAGGGGCGCCTCCCCCTCTCCCCCTTGGCCGCAACCCTAGATGGGTTTTGGGGCTGCCGCCACCCGTAGGGAGGGAACCCTAGACGGGAGCGCAGCCCCTCCCCTTCCCCTATATATACTTGAGGTATTGGGGGCTGCAAGACACACGAGATCCTCTCCCTCTTGGCGCAGCCCTACCTCTCTCCCTCCTCGTCTCTTGTAGTGCTTGGCAAAGCCCTGCTAGAGTTCCGCGTTCCTCCACCACCACCACGCCGTCATGCTGCTGCTGGACGGAGTCTTCCCCAACCTCTCCTTCTCCCCTTGCTGGATCAAGGCGTAGGAGACGTCACCGGGCTGCACATGTGTTGAACGTGGAGGCGCCGTTGTTCAGCGCTTAGATCGGAATCAACCGCGATCTGAATCACTACGAGTACAACTCCTTCATCCGCGTTCTTGCAGCACTTCCGCTTAGCTGTCTACAAGGGTATGTAGATGCACTCTCCTTCCCCTCGTTGCTAGATTACTCCATAGATTGATCTTGGTGATGCGTAGAAAATTTTAAATTTCTGCTACGATCCCCAACAGCTACCCCAACTAGAATAGGAAGCATTAAAGCCTACACTACCAGCGTATGATGCGGCTGACCGGCCACCTCGTGGCCGAGACAGAATGGCGTATCAGCCCGAAGTCCATCCCGCACCCTGTTGCCAGTCAAACGAAAACACCAAGGCCCGGGGCTACATGCAACACTTGCGAGACGTATTGGAAAACAAAGTAGGACATAAAAGATCGATTTACGGATCACGGGGGCGCGCCCCAACGCGTGATGACGACCGTCACGCCGGATATACTAAAAGCAAATCCGGCCGGGCCGAATACAACAGACAAGACTCGTATGAACTGCGTCGTGATATAGCCCGACACAGAGGCGCTGCACACCCCCTATGCTTCACTGACGAAGTAATGGATCACGAATTCCGAAAAGGGTTTAAACCCGTAAACATTGAATCATATGATGGTACAACAGACCCTGCAGTATGGATTGAATATTTCCTCCTCCACATCCACATGGCCTGTGGTGAAGATCTACATGCCATCAAGTACCTCCCACTAAAACTCAAAGGACTGGCTCGGCATTGGCTGAATAGCCTGTCGGCAAACTCCATTGGCAGTTGGGAGAACTTGGAAGGCACATTCCTTGACAATTTCCAGGGCACTTATGTGTGACCACTGGATGCTGATGACTTGAGTCACATAACCCAACAGCCCGGGGTGTCAGCCAGGAAATTCTGGACTCGGTTGCTAACTAAAAAGAACCAAATTGTTGACTGTCCGGATGCCGAGGCCTTAGCGGCATTTAAGCATAACATCCGTGACGAGTGGCTCGCCCGACACCTCGGCCAAGAGAAGTCGAAGTCCATGGCAGCCCTCACGACACTCATGACCCGCTTTTGTGCGGGTAAGGATAGCTTGCTGGCTTGCAGCAACAACACATCAAGAAATCCTGGCAATTCAGATGCCAGAGATAGCAACGGCAAGCCACGTCGCAACAGACACAAGTGCTGCAACAACGGTGACAACACCGAGGACACGACAGTCAATGCCGGATTCAGTGGCTCTAAATTCGGTCAGCGGAAAAGGCCGTTCAAAAGAAGCAATCTGAGCCTGTCCAGTTTGGACCGCATACTCGATCGCTCGTGTCAAATTCACGACACCCCCAATAAACCAGCCAACCACACCAACAGAGAATGCTGGGTGTTCAAACAGGCCAGCAAGTTGAATGCCGAAAACAAGGAAAAGGGGATGCATATCGACGACGACGAGGAGCCCCGGCCGCCAAACACAGGCAGACAGGAGAAATTTCCTCCACAAGTGAAAACGGTGAACATGATATACACAACCCATATTCCCAAGCGGGAACGGAAGCGTGCACTAAGGGACGTCTATGCGATAGAGCCAGTCGCCCCAAAGTTCAACCCATGGTCTTCTTGTCCAATAACTTTCGATCGCAGGGACCATCCTGCCAGTATCCGTCATGGCAGTTCTGCCACATTGGTCCTTGACCCCATCATCGACGGATTTCACCTCACCCGAGTCCTTATGATCGGTGGCAGCAGCCTGAACCTGCTCTATCAAGATACAGAGTGCAAAATGGGTATCGACCCCTCGAGGATCAAACCCACAAAACCACCTTTAAAGGTGTCATACCAGGTGTAGAGGCCTATTGCACGGGCTCAATCACACTGGAAGTGGTTTTCGGATCCCCAAACAACTTCCGAAGCGAGGAGTTGTTCTTCGATATCGTCCCCTTCCGCAGTGGCTATCACGCACTGCTCGGACGAACCGCATTCGCCAGATTCAATGCGGTACCGCATTATGCATACCTTAAGCTCAAAATGCCAGGACCTCGCGGGGTTATAACAGTTAATGGAAACACAGAACGCTCGCTCCGTATGGAGGAGCACACTACAGCCCTCGTAGCAGAAGTACAAAGCAGCCTTCTGAGGCAAACCGCAATTCGGCGATAAAGCCCCCGGACACCTTCAAGCGAGTCCGGAGTACGCTGCAACAGGATCGCCCGGCACGTTCTAAGCTCGCCTAGCAATTCGGCCTCCGTCCTAGTCCCAGTCAAGCGGCAAAATTTGCGCCGCGTGTCCAATATTACGCGATCAAGATACCATGGGCATAGGCGGAGGCACGACTATGGCACGACCCACAATGCAGCTCAACCGCCTCAGGACCCGTATATCTTTACCATTTTCTTCCTTTCAGGACCCTATTCTCTGAAGGCCCTCTCCGATACCCTGATTATCGGACCCATCACGGGAAGGAAACACCAAGGAAGCAAGAAGCTTTGACGTACAAGGGAATCCCCAGGTGGTCTCTCATAACGATCGCTATACATGTTTTACATACCCACACGCAGCCTGCCCTTGGATAGGACATGTCAAATAGTCCTATTTTTTCTTATTGCACTACTTGTATACATATGCTTTGACGTATCATTTAAATAACAATGCACAGGGTTAGCTTATTATTGCATTTCTTCATCTTTTTCCCTGTCTGCTTATTTATGACACATTGCACCTGTACAATCCGGTACTCCAGTGCGCCAGGGGCTTCAGTGTACCCCATAACACGGCAACATAAGTCCGAACACTCTCAATAGTGCGGCACCCCGAACTTATAGCATTATATGCATCAGCTCCAAATCATGTCTTGGGTCAATAGTTGGGTTTGCCTAGCTCCCATGTTTTGGTACCTTACGTTCCGCTATATCAGCTAAGGTAGCACTGGGAGAACAACTGTGATTGTGTCCCAGTTCTTCCGAGCGAGCACCTCAGTAGAGAAAGCCAAAAACTGACTGTCATGATGCGGCGAGAGTTGGTCGTTGTTCGAGAGGTCTCAAATCCTTAAAGATTTTTTCTGCTTCGGGCGAGGAATCGGCCTTGTCCGATTTAAGCGTATATAGCGCCCCAAGTTCGTCCTTCCGAATACTAGGGGCTTCGCCAAAATTTACAATTGTAGACTTCTATGGCTAAGTGAGAGTGATAAAGTTGTATAGTCTGATTGCCTTGTTCCCTGCGCTAAACACCTCCTTAAAGGACCAATTTTTTTTGGATAAAGAGTGTTTAAGATTTATCCCGAACACCTCAGTACTAGTTACATGGGGCTAGAAGTCGACGACTGGCCAACTCTAAGATTTTATAAACGGCTGCATAGAAGGTAATATTTTAAATCGACAAGCGTTATATAGCGCACATGAACTCGTTTTCATATTACAGGATCACATGAGTACATTCATTCAAATATTACATCTTTAGCACATTCCTCCGCCACAAGGCGGGCACCCTTCAGGACACTGTCATAATACTTTTCAGGGTGGCGATGCTCCTTGCCCTCCGGTGGCCCCTCCTTCACCAGCTTTTCGGCGTCCATCTTTGCCCAATGCACTTTCGCACGGGCAAAGGCACTGCGCGCACCTTCAATGCAGACAGACCGCTTTATGACTTCAAACCGTCGACAGGCATTCACAAGCCGCTTTACCGGGCCGAAGTAGCTGCCAGGCAGGGGCTCGCCAGGCCACATCCGGACTATGAGACCCTTCATGGCCAGTTCGGTCGCCTTGTGAAGCTCGACCAGTTGTTTCAGCTGGTCGCTCAAGGGCATTGGATGTTCGGTCCCAGTATATTGAGACCAGAACATTTTTTTTGCTGAGCTCCCTTCCTCGGCCCGGTAGAACTCCGCGGCATCCGATACACTACTGGGTAGATCTGCGAACGCTCCTGGAGAGCTCCGAATTCGGGTAAGTAAAAGGAAAGTTTCCTTCACATGCTTGCTTTGCATAATGAATGCCTTACCCGCCGCTATCTTCTTGACCGCCAGAATCTCCTGGAGGGCCTTTTGAGCTTCGGCCTTGGCATTTTGTGCCTTCTCGAGGGCCTTCGCAAGCTCGGACCCCTACGTCTTAGAGTCACGCTCCAAGGACTCGTATTTTTTGACGAAATCCTGGAGCTCTTGCTGAACTTCGCCGTCTCGGGCCTTTTGCTTCTCGCACTCGATGCACTCCTGGGCCGCTCTGTCTTCAGCCTCGGACAGCGCCTTCTTTAGGGCCACCACTTCGGTCGTGGCCCCTACAAAATTCATGAAGATCCTATGATCTAATAACCACTTTTTTCTTTATCAATATACAGAGAGAAAAAGTGTCACTTCCCTAGCTTCTGGTACTACCTAGTGTTTGCATCTTGCTTGCATCATGTTTAACTTTCATGAAATTTTGAAATGGGGATGTTCAAACCCTAGCATCAAATGGAATTCAAATAGGTTCAACCTAAAAATATTTTCAATGAACTCAAAATGCCCTTTAAAATGTTCATCATTTCTGGATTAAGGTGGAAGCATCTACCAAAAATGGTTTACATTTTTGTAGGACATAATTGGGCTTTGAATTAAATCAATAAGTATTTGAGTTGGGGCTATAAAATTCTATAAATATTTATACAGCTCCAATATTTCTGAAAATTATAGAGGATCTCTGGAATAAGTCCATCTTGCACCCACTACTTTTCTCAGAATTTACCAAATTGATTTAGTGGTTAAACTAAATCAAAACAAAGGTACAAAAATAGAAAACAGAAATAAAAAAGAGAGAAAATGACCCCGACCCACTTACATGACTGGGTCGGCCCACTTGGCCCCTGCCAGTCACCCCTACCTCTGCCAGTAGGAAGAGGCGTGTCAACGCGCGTGCGCCCGAGGCCTCCACCTCCTGCTTGCGCCTCCTGCTTCATCCCCGCCCTCGTTCAAGTGCTTGGAGACGCCCAGAGCACCCTGGTTCCTTCTCCCTCGCTCTCTATTCTCGCCCTTGCCCTCTAGCCCCCTCCCCGAGCTCACCCGAGAGCGCTCCGCCATCGCCGTGCCTCACCCGTGTCGCCATCGCCCCCTTTTCGCTGCGCCGCCGTGTCCGGCATCTCCGTCGTCGAGCACCACGCCTCCACACCGAAGGAAACAAGCTGGAGAGCTCCACTTCGCTACCATATGGTCATCTTCAACCTTGGCACCCGCCGAACGCCGCTCGTCGATTCGCATGTGAGAGGTCGTCCCCAAGCCCGTTGAACCGCTCTCCGACCTCCGTGTGAGTTCCCGCGTCGAACCCCTTGAGGGAGTCCTGGATTAGGGGGTGTTCGGATAGCCGTACTATACCTTCAGCCGGACTCCTGGACCATGAAGATACAAGATTGAAGACTCCGTCCCGTGTCCGGAAGGGACCTTCCTTGGCGTGGAAGGCAAGCTTGGCGATACTGATATGAAGATCTCCTACCATTGTTATCGACTTTGTGTAACCCTAACCCTCTCCGATGTCTAAATAAACCGGGGGGTTTTAGTCCATAGGACAACGTACACATCAACAATCATACCATAGGCTAGCTTCTAGGGTTTAGCCTCCTCGATCTCGTGGTAGATCTACTCTTGTACTACCCATATCATCAAAATTAATCAAGCAGGACGTAGGGTTTTACCTCCATCGAGAGGGCCCGAACCTGGGTAAAACTTCGTGTCCCTTGTCTCCTGTTACCATCCGGCCTAGACGCACAGTTCGGGACCCCCTACCCGATATCCGCAGGTTTTGACACTGACATTGGTGCTTTCATTGAGAGTTCCTCTGTGTCGTCGCCATCAGGCTCGATGGCTCCTACGATCATCAATAGCGATGCAGTCCAGGGTGAGACCTTCCTCCCTGGACAGATCTTCATCTTCGGTGGCTTCGCACTGCGGGCCAATTCGCTTGGCCGTATGGAGCAGATCGAAAGCTACGCACCCGGCTGTCAGGTCAGATTTGGAAGTTTAAACTACACGGCTGACATCCGCAGGGACTTGATCTTCGACGGATTCGAGCCACTGCCGAGTGCGCCGCACTGTCATGACGAGCATGATCTAGCTCTGCCGCCGAACAGTGCCCTGGAGGCCGCACCCGCATCGGCTTCGACTCTTAATTCAGAGCCAACCACGCCGATCGAGGATGGGTGGTTGGACGCCACCTCGGGGGCTGCGATCCCAACGGTGATTGAGCCAAACACCAGCCCCGCACTCCGCGAGACTCATGATTCCAAGGAGTCGGACTCCTCTCCGGACTCCGAACCTTTCGCGCCTCTGCCAATCGAATCCGATTGGGCGGCGATCATGGAGTTTACTGCCGCGGACATCTTTCACCACTCGCCCTTTGGTGATATTATAAAATCACTAAAGTCTCTCTCTTTATCAGGAGAGCACTGGCCGGACTATGGTCAGCGATATTGGGATGCGGACGGTGAACAAATTCAAAGCCCACCCACCACCCACTTTGTAGCCACTGTCGATGATTTAACCGACATGCTCGACTTCGACTCCGAAGACATCGGCGGTATGGACGCCGATGAAGGAGACGATGAAGAACCAGCGGCTATTGGGCCCTGGAATGCCACCTCGTCATATGACGTATACATGGTGGACGCACCAAAAGATGACGACGAGGAGCGGAAGGACGCACCGAAGGCTTGTTCCCTCGAAAAGCAGTCAAAGCGGCCACGCAAGCGCCGCCCCAAATCCCGCCTCAACACAAATAGCGATCACACAGACCCAGCGCTGGAGCAGGGCGAACCGCTGCCGGACAACGGCAATCCGGATAATCAAACCGAACAAACAAACCCTATCAAGGATAATGGTCCGGATCACATAACGCCGGACAAACACCCGGAGCAACAGACTGCCCATAAAAGGCCTGTTGCCACCGCGAGGAGCCTGAAAAAGCAGAAACAAAGGCTCAAGGCCACGCAAGACACACTCCAATTTAGATGGAGTAAAATACTCAGCACTGCAGCAAGGTACGGCGACAATCGCCCCTCCAAAAGCTACCCAAAGCGGAAGCTGCTACCCGAATTCGATGAGGAGGCCTCAGAACCCCCACAACCAAATATCAAAGCAGCCACCTGGCCGGATAGACGACCCCTCTACCAACACAGAGCGGCATACAACGCCGCTCACAATACAATACACGACCCATGCGAGGGCTCGCACCCAAAGGACGGCGCAACCAGATCCATCTATGGACCACGCAAGCACGCCCCAGCATACAATGCAACACAACAAGCATCCGAACAACGCGGTACACCCAGCTACAGGGGTGCCACACACCCCCTATGTTTCACCGATGAGGTGCTGGACCACGAATTTCCAGAGGGATTCAAGCCCGTAAACATAGAGGCATACGACGGAACAACAGACCCTGGGGCTGGATTGAGGACTACATCCTTCATATCCATATGGCTCGAGGAGATGATCTCCACACCATCAAGTACCTACCCCTCAAGCTCAAAGGGCCAGCTCGTCACTGGCTCAAAGGCCACCCTGAAAGCTCCATTGGAAGTTGGGAAGAGCTCGAAGACGCTTTTTGGGCAAATTTTCAAGGGACATATGTCCGACCTCCGGATGCGGACGATTTGAGTCATATAACTCAACAGCCCAGAGAGTCAGCCCGAAAGCTTTGGAACGGGTTTCTTATTAAAAAGAACCAGATTGTCGACTGTCCGGACACCGAAGCCTTAGCAGCTTTCAAGCATAGCATCCGTGACGAATGGCTCGCCAGACACCTCGGCCAAAATAAGCCAAGAACGATGGCCGCATTAACAAACCTCATGACCCACTTTTGCGTGGGGGAGGACAGCTGGCTAGCCAGATGCAGAACCAGCGACCCCAGTACATTTGAAGTTAGAGATGGAAACGAGAAATCACGGCGCAACAGCAACAACAAACGCCAGAATAAAGAAGACAGCACGAAGGGCACGGCAGTAAATGCCGGATTCAAAAGCTCTCGGCCGGGTCAAAAGCCGCCCCCTAAAGGCACCAGGGACGAACTGTCCAGCCTCAATAAAATTCTGGACCAAGTATGTCAGATTCATAGTACCCCTGGTAAACCTGCTAATCATACCCACAGAGAATGTTAGGTCTTCAAGCAGTCTGGCAAGCTCAACGTCGTACACAAGGGGGAGGATACACCAAGTGAAGACAAGGACGAGCCCCCCAAGCAAGACACGGGGGAACAAAAGCAATTTCCACCATAAGTCAAAACAGTAAACGTGTTACACGTAATCAAGGAAAAAAACAAGGCGGCACTCCCAGGAAAGTATACCCAAGTGCCTATCACCACGAAGTCCTGCCACTTGACATCTCAACCGATCACTTTCGACCATCACGATTACTCAGCAGGTATCCGACACGCAGGATGGGATGCCCTGGTATTAGACCCAGTAATTGGCGGATATCACTTCACAAGGGTCTTGATGGACGGCGGCAGTAGCCTAAACCTAATATATCAGGATACAATCCGCGGGATGGGGCTAGACCCAACACAAATTCGCCATAGCAATACTACCTTTAAAGGAGTAACTCCAGGCCCAGGGGCTCGTTGTACGGGCTCCCTCCTCCTACAAGTTACATTTGGCTCCCCCGATAACTTCCGTCGCGAGCATTTAACTTTCCACATCGCTCCGTTTCAAAGTGGCTACCAAGCACTGCTCGGACGCGAAGAGAGTGAGGCTGCCTTGGCCGCTGGACACTAAAGGCGCCCGGACAAACAAAAGCATCCAATAGGTCATCAAGACCTCAGATACAACTAATCAAGTCCGGCGCCGCTATTTATACGAAAATAAGTGGTCACACCCCTATTTGTCAATACAAGGGGCTCAACGCGCGTAGACAAGTGGCAATTTCTTATCATCTTGAACTATACATGGTTTCTTGAAAAACTATCCTTTTGCACGACAACTTTTGCATGACAACTTTTTCACTTAACTTCCTCTCTTTTACAGACGATCATCGTGCTACACCCGTCCAGGATACGGCACAACGGAGACACAGGCGCAGACGTGCAGCAGGGACCCCCTCCAAGGATTCTTTTTAGATTAAGACCATGTGTAAACCTTTTTTACTGTCTCTTGTTGATACATATCCACCGTTGAGAAGGATGCCGACATCTTGGCATGTGGCCACGCCAGAACAATGCACGTACCTGGACACACGGGGCTTCTTACAAAGGCCACTATTTAGGCCCGGTTTATACCACAAAGACCGAATACCTTAGGGAGTATTCGGCGTCGCGAGTTTGGCCCTATATGCATCAGCTCCGAATCATTGTCTTTGGTCAAATGTTGGGTTTGCCCGGCTCCTATGTTTTGGTGCCTTACGTTCCGCCTTGCCGGCTAAGGTAGCACCAGGAGAACTACTGCGATTGTGCCCTGGTTCATCCGGACGAGCACCTCAGTAGAGAAAGCCGAAAACTGACTGTCATGATATAGTGTGAGACTGGTCAACCACTCGATGACCTGTGGGAATGTTATTCCTCCGCCTTAACAAAGGGCCGTTTCCCGGCCAGGCATGTATGCACCCCAATATTGGGAGAGTGCGGAGCCACCAGGGGCTATCTAGTAGCCCCACTGTTAAACTCCTATGGCTAAGTGAAAGTGCTAAAGCATTATAGTCCGGTTGCCTCGCTCGCTTCGCTATCACCTCCTTAATAGGACCAAGACGTTGGGTTAAGTGTGAATGTGTGTTTTTGCGAGCACCTCCGCATTATATGCGTGAGGGTTGAAGCCGAGGGCTGCAATCTTTCAGGTTATACACATGTATACATAAACGGCTGCCCAGGAGGCATCATATTACTTTCAGGCAAAAGTATAAAAATAGCCTTATAAAAATTTATAAAAGCATTTCGCTTACAATGAGATTACATATCACTCAAACATAATATTTTTTGAGCACTAGGCCTCTATCAAACGGGCACCCTCAAGAACTTCTTCAAAGTAGTACTCGGCAGCCTTTCAACCTATAGCCGAATCCCGCGTTGCAACATTGGTAGCATCCATCTCCGCCCAATATGCCTTAACACGGGCAAAGGCCATCCGTGCGCCGTCTATGCACGCCGACCTCCTCATCGCATCAATGCGCGGCACCACATCAAGGACCTGCTCCACCAAGCTGAAATAGTTGTTTGGTTTTGACCTTCCCGGCCACAGCTGATCCACAACAGACCTCATAGAGAGTCCGGACAACCTGTTTAGTTCGGCCCATTCGGCTAATTGGTCGGTCAATGAAAGTGGATGCTCAGGAGAATGGAATTGTCTCCAAAACAGCCGGTCTACTCCATGATCTGTCTGACCCTGGAAATACTTGGCCGCATCGGTAGCGCTCGCCGCCAAATCCATATACACATCCTCCGAACTCCACAGCCGATCCAGAGGGGCATACCGTGGATCTCTAAATTTCCTCCGCAACATAAAGGATTTCCCAGCTATAATATCCCCGGCTTCCGCAGCTCCTCCTTCTTTGCCCTCATAGCAGAGCGGAGATCCTTTTTCGTCGTAGCAGCCTTTTCAAGGTCCGATGCCTTCGCTTGGTTTTCTTTTTCAAGAACCCGGCAATGGTCGGCGACGGCTTTTAATTCTATAGCCATCTTGGCGATCTTGTCTCGGGTCTCGCCATGCGTGGCCTTCTCGGCTTGCAACTCTTCGGCCGCCTTCACAGCAGCCGCATTGCCCAACCTCGCTTGTTCCTTGGCTTGGGCAAGTTTTGCCCGCAAGGCTTCAACAGTGGCAGCTCCATCTGCAGTCACAATATATTAAAGATACTGGCATCATGCTGCTCTTCCTATTGTGGTGTCTACCAGATAATGACACTTACCATGTGCCTCGTCAAGACTTTTGTTAACAAGCTCGATGTTGGCGTCTGCCGCATCCAGCTGCCGTTCTAAATGGGCAAACTCGCTAGTCCGGCTAGCCACCGGAGCTTCCATCACCTGCACATAGAGGCAGTATGGTTATTACCTGGGAATATGATCCTCTGTTCGTCATCGTTTCCGACAACAACCAGAGTCTCAGGGGCTACTATCTACACAGGGCACACCTAGCATGTGCAGGACTATCATACATTCTTTTACGTACCGCAAAGCCTGTCAGTAGACTCATAAAAGCTTCATGCAATCCGCTTTCGGCGGACGATATTCTCTCCATCACCGTATTCATCAGCACACGGTGTTCATCTGAGATGGCCGCTCGCCCCACCAACTCCTTCAGAACATCCATCGCACAATAGACAGTGTCGGACTCTTTTGTATGCTCTCTTCGGGAGCCGGACATTGGGAGCTTCGGGGGTCAATGGGATTATCTTCTGGCCTCACCGGACTCGGAGAGGCTCTCCGCGACGACACTTCAGGGTCGCCCGCTTCTGGAGCGGAGGAGTCTGGAGGAGGCGTTTCGCTCTCCATCATCTCTGGAAGAAGATCCCCCGAAGATGAGCTCATTTGAGAGGGGCTAAGGCCCAAACTGCAAAAATATATGCGGTGGTTATCTTCTCAGAAGAAAAAGATGGCATATCTGTACTATTAAAGTATTTCAGGTCACTTACGACTCGCGGGAGAATTGATCCCCCCGCAGACTTTGTGCGGCAATGGCGCCCCCCAAAGTAGGACCCTCTGTGGGAGACTTCTTCTCCCGTTTGGAAGCTTCGGCTTCCGAATCCCTGGGCGCAGTCCTTTTCCTCTTCTGGTCGCCTTCCCTCATGGAGACGCTCGCTCCCTCGGCTAGAATGGGCAGCATTGGGGGCCCGCGTCCGCCCGCATTATCCTCCATAGTATCTTCCTTCAAGGGCTCCGGGCAAAGTGCGGTCTGGAGCATCTTTTCCAATACCGGATTTTCCAAACCATCAGGGAGGGGGGCCGAACACCGAATCAACTTTGCCTTTGTTAGCCAGTCCTGGTCAAAAAGCGAACTCTCAGAAATAACTTTGTAACAAAGGAGAGATGGTATGTTCGGCCGGAAGATGCCTTACCTGTTTGGCGGCGCGGTTACTACTTAGGCCCACGTCCTCAGAGATTTCCGGACAATCCACCTGAGGTCCGAAGAATGACTTGTACATCTCCTCGTGCGTCAGGCCGAGAAAATTTTGAATGATGCGCGGTCCCTCAGGATTGAACTCCCATAGGCGAAGAGGCCGGCGTTTGCAAGGCTAGACTTGACGAACCAGCATAACTTGTATTACCGCGACCAAACTGAAATCTCCATTGAAGAGATCTCGAATGCGGCTTTGCAGTATAGGCATGTCCTTGGCTGGCCCCCAGCTCAGACCTCTGCTGATCCATGACATCAGTTGTGATGGAGGGCCCGAGCGGAAAACAGGGGCGGCCGCCCACTTGGCACTTCTAGGAGCTGTGATGTAGAACCACTCCTGTTGCCACAATTCAGACACCTCTGGGATGGAACCTTTGGGCCACGGAGCTCCCGTCATCTTGCGTATTGAGGCACCTCCACACGCTGCATGTTGCCCCTCGATCATCTTCGGCTTCACTTCAAAGGTCTTGAGCCAGAGGCCAAAGTGAAGGGTGACCCGGAGGAAGGCCTCGCACACAACAATGAATGTCGTGATATGAAGAAAAGAGTCCGGAGCTAGATCATGGAAGTATAGCCCGTAATAAAACAGCAGACCCCTGACGAATGGATCCAAAGCAAGGCCTAGACCTCGGAGGAAGTGGGAGACGAACACGACATTCTCGTTGGGTTCGGGGGTGGGAACGGCCTGCCCTTGGGGAGGCAGCCGATGCAAAATCTCGGCGGTCAGATATCTGGCCTCCCTCAACTTCTTGATGTCTTCTTCCGTGACGGAGGAAGGCGTCCATCAGCCTTGAAGGCTAGATCCGGACATGACTGGAGGTTCAGAGCACCTGACCTAAACTTCGAGCGTTTGGGCTTGAGGTGGGGGAAGGATTCGATTGAGCACGGGAGGGAAAAATAAAAGCCTTGTCCCCTTCATAAAGAGGGTGAATATCAAGCGTCCTTTCCGTGTCTGCTTGGACTTGCCTATAATCTAGGAGTCCTAGAAGCGGTTGGGTTACCCACGCCCGTATTGATGAGAATCTCGGGATAAGGGGACACGATCTCTGCTTTAACAAGACGTGCCAAGGAAACCGCCTCGCTTAACGCACTGAGGTGGGATAATAAAACGACTCGGATAAAGGCTTGGCAGTGGTGTGACATGCTACGGAATACGTCAACAGATTAGATTGATGTAAATATTATTCTCTCTATGGAAATATGTGGAAACTTATTTTGCAGAGCTGGACACTATCTTCGTGTTCAAAACCTTCTATGAAGTACTTGGAGGAGGAACCCGCCTTGCAATGCCGAAGACAATCTGCGCGCCGGACTCGTTGTCATTGAAGCCTGGTTCAGGGGCTACTGAGGGAGTCCTGGATTAGGGGGTGTTCGTATAGCCAAACTATACCTTCAGCCGGACTCCTGGACTATGAAGATACAAGATTGAAGACTCCGTCCTGTGTCCGGAAGGGACTTTCCTTGGCGTGGAAGGAAAGCTTGGCGATACGGATATGAAGATCTCCTACCATTGTAACCGACTTTGTGTAACCCTAACCCTCTCCAGTGTCTATATAAACCGGAGGGTTTTAGTCCGTGGGACAATGTACACATCAACAATCATACCATAGGCTAGCTTCTAGGGTTTAGCCTCCTCGATCTCGTGGTAGATCTACTCTTGTACTACCCATATCATCAATATTAATCAAGCATGACGTAGGGTTTTACCTCCATCGAGAGGGCCCGAACCTGGGTAAAACTTCGTGTCCCTTGTCTCCTATTACCATCCGGCCTAGACGCACAGTTCGGGACCCCCTACCCGAGATCCACCGGTTTTGACACCGACACCCCTCTTCTTCCTCTCTTGTTCCCGCTCGCTAGCCTCGCTCCCAACCATGGCCGTGAGCTCATCGCCGGCGTCCATGTCGCCGCCGTTGTTGCAGAGGACAAACCTCGCGTCCGAGCATGCGTACATGCTCCCCGCATTGCTACGAACCTAAAACGCACCCCAGCTAGCTCCCTTTCGTGCTGCAGCGCCGCACCCGCGCAAGCCCGACCCGCTGCCGCCAGAAACCTCATCGTCGGCGCCGATGCCGGCGACCCCCACGACCAAATCTACTGCTACTCGATGCGGGCAAGCAAGGGCTATGCCCTGGTGCCCTCAGCGCGCCAAGCCGATGCCTCTAGCGCAAGTCTGGCGTGCCCCCGCCGTGTCCTGTGGTCGCCGCCGGCTGGTCTTCGACGTGCTGATGTGGCGTTGTCATTAGCCACCGATGACTCATCCAATTAACCCCCTCTCTCACTGACATATGGGCCCATGCCCTAATTAACTCGGGATTTATTTCCTGCTTAGTTCAGATTAACCTAGCCGGCCCCACATGTCAGTTTGACCCTGCCACATCAGTGTTGACCTGGCCCCACTGATCAGCCTCTAATCCTGCCCTGTCACACTGACATCATGTACCCACAGGTCAGGTTTGACCTGGAACGGTCTGTTGACCAGGTGACATCAGTATGACTTAATGCTGACACAGCAAATAGTTTCTGTATTTAAAATAATTCAGAAATTCCAGAAAATGCCCAAAACTTCTAAAATTCATAGAAATTCAACCATAACTCCAAATGAAACAAATTATATATGGAAAATGATCAGAAAAATCCAATCCATCCATCCGCACTGATTTCATGCATGTTAAAGCAACTTAAACCTGTTGTTTATATCAAAACATGATAATGCACTTTATAAAGTCATAGTTTGAGTTTGAACTTGAACCTTGGGTTCAAAATAACTCAAACCCATCTGGTTGTAGTTGCATTAGGCCAACACACTCATATTTCCATGTCATGATCATGTATCATATTGTGCATTGCATTGATTGTGTTTCCTTCTGTGTTGCCGGTATTTGTCCCCTGTCGATAGACGTGCTTTCGACGATGAGTTCGATGATACCGATGAAGAGCTATAATATCTTCAGAAGTGACAGGCAAGCAAAAAAAAACCCTTGTTCGTTCCGATACAATCCCACTCTCTCGCTCCTGCTCTCTTTTTCCGCATTACGACAACAATGACTCAACTGTTACATGATGCGGTAGTTGAACCCCTTTCCTCTGCATGACCTATCATTGCCACAGTAAATAGATGAAACCACTAGCATGAGTAGGAGTTGTTTGAGACCTGATATGCCTAATCATTCAGGCTTGTTTGTCATGCCTGCTATTGCTTAGAGTTGAGTCAGGTTTGATTCATCGGGGATGAATCGGAATGGTGATGAACATGTCCTACTGTGTGTGAGCTAAGTGTGTGAACACTATTTGGTAAAGGTAGAGGTGAGAGGCTATGTAGGAGTACATGGTGGGTTGTCTCATTGAAGTCGTCCTCAGGAACTGAGTTCTGTGTTTGTGATCCATGAACAGCTACTACCACTCATTGGGATCTTTAATTGACCTTCTCGGCTTATTAACCGCCTTGATCTCTTTCCAGGAGTTGCAACTAGTTTTTGGTGTTTGTAGTATATGTGTTGGAGGCCGTGCGTAGCGCTGACCCTAGGGGTGGGCTATGATGTGGTAGATACACCGTGGCACGGTGTACCGGGCGCCCGTTTGGTGTCTCGGGAACCCTGCACACATTGTTTGGGGCTGTGAGCGAAACCCCGGCCGGATCTCCTCGCGGATGGAACCCGAATAGGCGATAAACCTCGATTAGAGACTTGTGTGGTTAGTCAGGTCGTGGCCGACTCCCTCGCCAGACTTCCGCTTGAAGGTTGCCGAGATACATGATGTGTGCGTGGTGGTAAGTGGAGAGAGCGTGTGTGAAGAAGTACACCCCTGCAGGGTTATAAATGATCTATTCAAATAGCCGTGTCAGCGGTAAAGGACTTATGTGTTGCCTATACAGTTCATAGACAAGTGAAAGTGGATACTATAAAATGCGCAAGATAAGCGTGAGTGCTATGGATGGCGTTCTCGTAGGGAGACGGGAGCTGTTCCATAGTGGTGTATTGATATGGTGAATATGTGGACTCGTGTGCGCCACCTCAAAAGAGTTACTTATAGTCGTAGTTCAGGATAGCCACTGAGTTAAAGCTGGCTTGCTGCAGTCAAACTCCACCACCCCTTTGTTGATAATGATGCATATGTAGATAGTTCTGATGTAAGTCTTGATGGGTACATTTGTACTCACGTTTGCTTAATTTATGTTTTTGCAGAGAGACTTCAGTCTCGCTAGTGGTTCCATGTGGACTTCGATGTTTAGCTTGTTACCTCAGCTACGATCTTATGCCCTCGGCAGGGTCTTGTAGTTAGTCAGGCTTCTCAACCTTTTTCTTTTGTAGTTGTCTGTACTCAGACATGTTAAGCTTCCGCATGTACTATTGCTTGTATGACTTGAATGCTGGGTCATGAGACCCATGTTTGTAATATCTGACTCTTCGGAGTCTTATGAATAAATACTTTGAGTCGTAGAGTCTTGTTGTGATGCCATGTTGTATTTACACATATCGAGCATATTGTGTGTATGATTGAAATGCTTGGTATGTGTGGGATCCGACAACCTAGTTGTCTATCCTTGGTAGCCTCTCTTATGGGGAAATGTAGTCTAGTGCTTTCACTGAGCCATGGTAGTCTGCTATAGCCTGGTTGACCGGAGTCCTGCTAGCCCAGTTACTACTGCTCTGGAACACTTAGACTGGCCGGCATGTGGTCCACTTTGTTCCTGTGTCTGTCCCTTCGGGGAAATGTCACCCTGTGACTTCCGGAGTCCTGCTAGCCTGCTACAGCCCGGATTCCCGGAGTCCTGTTAGCCCAGTTGCTATAGCCCGGATTCACACGCTGATTACCGACACGTTCGATGCTGGTTCATGTATGCCTGTCCCCGTAAGTTAGCGCCACTTTGGGTTCACGACTAGTCATGTCGGCTCGGGTTCTCTGTCATATGGATACTAGCGACACTATCATATACGTGAGCCAAAAGGCGCAAACGGTCCCGGGCCAGGTAAGGTGGCACCCGTGGTAATTCCGTGCGTGAGGCCGCAAAGTGATATGATGTGTTACATGCTAGATCAGTGTGACTTAGGATCGGGGTCTTAACAAAAAGCGGCATATCCAAGGCATCCTCGAGTCAGCATCAGCATGGATGGGTTCAGTGTGTTTGGTCTGACGGCAACCCAACAGTTGTTGGCCTGTATTTGTCTTTCCACTCAATCCCCCTGGACAGACTATGCAAAGAAAGAACAATTTCCTGAAGTTAATAATTCCAGGGCCGAACTATCTGGGGAAGAATATGAATGTGTACATGCAGTCGCTTAAGGACGAATTGCAAGAAGCTTGGGATAATGGGTTCAAGACATACGACACATTTAACAAAGAGAATTTCATAATGCATGTCTGGTACATGTACTTGACGCATGACTTGTCGGCGTATGCACTATTCATTGGCTAGTGTGTGCATGGAAGGTTCCCGTGCCCCCACATGCAAGGCAGCTCTTGAGTTTCATTGGCTGCAAGTGGGTCACAAGTTTTCTTGCCTCGACTTGATTGACAGTTCCTGGACCCTCACCATAAGTTCAGGAAAGACAAGAAGAACTTCATGAAAGGTAGAGTTGTCAAAAACTCTGCACCACCTTCTTTGATAGGCCAAGAGACCCTGGATCAAGTAAATGCTCTCGAGCCAGATCTAGAGCATCCAGGGTATTTCAAGGGGTATAATTTGAAACACGCCTGGACTCACAAGACATGCTTGTGGGATCTGCCTTACTTCAAAGACCTCCTTTGCCCACACAACATCGACGTAATGCACACTGAAAAGAATATTGCCAAGGCACATTTTGGTACATTGTTAGGCATAGAGGGGAAGTCAAAGGATAATACTAAGGCTAGAATCGATCAGGGGGTGCTATGTCATAGACCATTACAAAACATGCAAGAACCAAAAGGAAAGTAGAATTGGACGAAGCCAAAGGCGTGGTTCAATCTTGGAAGGCCATCAATGAGGGAAATTATCTTATGGGTGAAAATGAAGTTGATGTTCCCTGATGGGTATGCAACGAATCTAAAGAGGGGAGCTAGTCTTGAGAAATTGAAAATATTGGGTCTCAAGAGTGATGATTGGCACATATGGATTGAGCGGGTAATGCCGGTGATGTTGTGTGGCTTCACCCCTGAGGATGAATGGCTAGTACTGGCAAAACTGAGCTATTTCTTCCCGCCTTCCGTGCTAGAAGAAATGGAAGAGTTGGCGCCAGAACTGAGCTATTATCGCCTGCCGTGCTAGAAGAAATGGAAGAGTTGGCGCCGGAGTTGATCCACAAGTTAGAGAAGATCTTCCCGCCGGGCTTCTTTAATCTAATGCAACACTTGATTTTGCATCTCCCAACCGAGGCAAGATTGGGGGGCGTGCAAAATCATTGGTGCTATGCAACTGAGAGGATGCAGAAGACGCTCGGAGAAAAATGTAAAAATAAATGTAGAATTGAAGCATCGATGACCGAGGCATTCATTACTAAGGAGGCGGCAAACTTCGCGACTGCACACTACAAAGCCAAAAATCGTCATTTGCATAATTTGAAGCCTCGGTACAATGCTGGCGACCATAAAAAAGGTGGATGCAACCTCGGCCTATTCAAAGGGAATCTCGCACCAGCCGATGCATCAAAACCAATATCGTTGGGTGTCGAAGAATGGCGGATCATTTTGTTGTATATCTTCACCAACCTAACAGAAGTGCGGATGTACATCGAGTAAGTTCTCGCAGTACATTGTTTTGCAAGTTCTAATTCCTTTGAACTGCTCTTATTCCCAGATATTTTTTGATACATTCGATACATGACCAAATTCTTGGATGGAGCGGTGATTCAAAAGGAATCCATCGAAGAGTGTGAGCTTCTGGCAAAGCAAGGAGGCGGCTTTCCCAGTTTCATCTCTTGGTTCAAACAAACGGTAATTTCCATTAGACCATTCACATTTCTTTGTCTAATTTGTGGCTAATTGAGACAAATTGCTAATGGTTTTGACTTTAAGGTCCGTTCATTTGACAAATACGACATCAACGGGTATCTCTTCCGTACCTACAGCAACTAGCTATCTATGGCCGAACAAAAGTCTACAAATTGTTGTGTCTCTGCTATCGACAATGGAGGTATCGAGTAGTGTCAGTGCAACAGACCCTGGGTCTATTGACCAGACTGTGCACACGCACGGGGACGAGATTGAAGCACCAACTCTGGTCAGAATACAAGGGACCAAGATCTCCAAAGGACCAACATGCAGATCAGAGGGACCAAGATCAAGCTGGAGAAGCAAGATACCATCACAAAAAGGGCCTCCATTGCCGGGCAGGCGAGCTCAGCAAGGGGCGAGGGCACCCCCGGCAGAAGACGTCCAAGATGTCGCGGCAGGGCCTGCCGAGACACACAGAGGCAAAATGACCTCACCAACTACTCCGCCACGACCCACGTTGACAATTAATGCGGTGTCAAGCCACAAAGTAGCTATGTGGCAGCCATTCACCACATGGCAGCCACTCCATATAGGAAAAACCTGCAGATGGCACCCATCCTACGACGTGTCAAGCGAGCAGGCGTGGAGCTGGCGAGATAGCCCGACAAGCCTTGTCGAGCAACCAATGATGTGACATTGAGAGGTGCATTTAATGCGCCCTGTCAGCCCGTAGAGTTGGGTATGATAGCACTATCTGCTATCTTATCAGTGCATAATGACTACTTTTCCATTGTGGTAACCACTTGATCTATAAAAGGAGACCCATTGTAACTATAGAAAGGGTTAGAAGGTTGGATAACTCACACCCCCATACGCCTGTAGCCACCACCTCCCTGAGGCAACCCTTGCTGGGCAATTGTACTACGCTCCACCACCACCTTTCCGCCATCAATCCACCAAAGTAGGAGTAGGGTTTTACGCCTCGCGGCGGCCCGAACCTAGGTAAAAATGCTTGCGTGATCTCTGCCATGCTGTCGCACGCTCGTATGCTCTTTGTGCAACGCGACGCCCCCCTACCGAACCAGCAAGGGGCCTTCTGGTCCCATAGGTGGCCGTGTTTTCCCACCACAAGTATTATGGGAGAGTTGAAGCAATTTATGAACTTCTATTCTATGGTCAAAATGCACCGAACATCGTAGTCTTAGAATGTTACAAGTTGCAGCTGAAGGAGACTAGAAGGACTCGTGAACATATAGGGCTAGTGGAAATCAAACAAAGCACCCATTTAGATGTTCCCAGTGTCTATATTACGGCTCAATAGGCGGCCCAAATTTTATATCTACTGTGGGCCTGCCAAACTAATCCAAATCTGAATGGTTGGGATGTCGTTTACGAAGTGCCGCCACGTGTTAAACCACCTCCCCCAATGAAGAGGATTATGAACCTCACATTAACCCAAACACATATGAAGGTGAATTCTTCAAAGAAACACGTCTTTCCAAAAAAAACTTCAAGAAACGCTCTACTTCACACTAGAACATTGAAGTAGATAGCGACAGTGAACCAGACTTCACCCCTGAGCCGGAACAAGAAGAGCCTGAACAAGAAGAGGTTACTGCTGCGGATGACTTGTCAATGCTTGACCGATTACGTAAAGATGGCCTTCCACATGTTGATGCCGCTGAACCCGATGAGCACTTCATTCATGATAGTGATGCTGATGATGCATTTATTGACCCAGGAGCATTTAGTGAACCCGACGATTAAGATTATTATTAGCTATTCAATTTTTTTATGGTGTGCTTGATTTATATAGTTACTTTTATGATTGTATGATTTATATAGTTACTTGTATAATTTTCTTACTTTGTATGATTGTTTGTTATACATAGTGCCATGGTCTTGATATGTTTCCTTGTCGGCGCTCTCCCGGTCTATGATTCAGATGTGGTATATTCTCTTTTATAACTATTTGTTGCATTTCGCATTTATGACAATTATGGCTATCAAGTTGACATAGAGATATTTTATCTTGGGGTATGTGAACCGGAAATTGCAACCAACCCTCTTGTCGAGAAGTTAAATTTAGTTGAAAAATAAAATGAGTATTTGAAAGAAAAAAATTAAAAGAATGGAAGAAGAGAAGATGAAATTGGAGTTGTATGTTGATGATGTCATTGATGATCACAAGATGATGATGAGTGCAATGCGCTTGAAGATGGATGCAATGCGCTTGAAGATTAAGAAGATTAGAAAATATGCCATTGATAATGAGGCTTGGTATCATTATGCCGTTGGATCAATTGTTACCTTAGTTGCGATCTTCATCACATTTGTTGTGATGAGGGTAAGTTTTCTCTAGTGTTTTGCTTAACAAATGCGTACTTAGCTTCGTACATGCTTGTTAGCCCTATTATGCCACATACTTTCCTTATTTTCCCCCAAAAAAGATGTACTTAGATAATTATCCTCCTAAATGACATAATTAGCTTATTTAGTTCATTTATGACATAAGTAGCTTATTCATTTCAAAAATGGCATAATAACCTTGGTTCTCTCGTGGATGTCATATACTTAGCTTATTTTCCTCCTAAATGGCATAATTACCTAAGTTAGATAAAAATGAGCTATACTTACGTAAGTTGGCTAAAACATGGCATCATCACCTAGGTTAGCACAAAAATGACCTATACTTACCTTATATTCCTCCAAATTGACATAATAAGCTTAGTTGGCTAAAAATGGCATAACTACCTATGTTAGCTCTAAAATGACACAAATAAGGAACAAGAAGAACAAAAAACAAAAAAGAGGAGAAAAAGAAAGAGAAGAAAAATAAAGAATAAAAGAAGAAGAATGAGAATGAGGATGAAAGGGATAGAAAGATAGAAGAGAAGAAGAAAGATGAGAAAAGAAGAAGAAGAAGAAGAAGAAGAAGAAGAAGAAGAAGAAGAAGAAGACAACTCTTCTTCTTCTTCTTCTTCTTTCTTCTTCTAGTCTTCTTCTTCTTCTCCTTCTAGTCTTCTTCTTCTTCCAACTTTCTTACTCCCATTTTTATAGGTTTGATTCACTTCATGGAAGCAGCATTGATGGACTGCTAGTGTTTAGTTCTTGTTTTCATTTTGTATTGATGAACAATGTGAAACTATGTAAGCATATATGGATGAACTCCGTGAAACTATGTATGTATTGGATCTTTTAATACCCTATGTATTCTGTTGCATTGATTGACTACTAGATGTTGGATACATGGGCTATGTTTGAGGTTGAAACTATATATATTATATATATCTTTTGAAAATGCAGGGATATAACAGAAAACAAAAAAAACAGTAATTATACGGGCACTTTGCCATTTGCCACTGACAGCAAACGGACATTTGATGTCTGCCACACACGGCAAAGAAGCCACATGGCAGCAACCTGTGCAACCTGGGAGCTGACCCATTTGGTCACTTTGTTGTCCGTGGCAGACGACAAAGAGCTGGGTAGCTTTGCCATCTGCTGGCAGACGGCAAAGGCTGCCGTCAGCCACCTAACGTGGCTAACGCATGGTTTTTGCCTTCCCTGTTCTTTGTCGTCCGCCACCGATGGCAAAGGGCCTTCGCCGTCCGCTTTGAGGAAGCAGACGACAATGAACATGTTTACCGTCACTCTCTTTGCCGCGGCAGGTTCGCCGTCGGTGGCGGACAGCAAAGAGCTTTGCCGTCTGCCATCGCAGACGGCAAATAAGCTAATTCCTCTAGTGATAGCTATATTGTTGAATTTGATTATGATCTTACATGTAATTATTATGAGAGAGGAAAATATGGTTGTAAAAAATTTCTTGTTACTAAATTACCTCTCATTGTGTTGAGATTGTCAGTGTTTTATTCTTCTCCCTTGCATATGCTAGATATGTCTTATCTTGATAATTTGTTTGCTTATAAAATTCCTATGCATAGTAAGTATGTAGACTTAAATGTGTTTGTCACATGTATTATGATGCTCTCTTTATGCTTCAATTCTTTCCTTTCATGTGAGCATCATTGAAACCTCAAAGCCTATCTTAATGGCTATAAAGGAAGAGCTTGTTGGGAGACAACCCAATAGTTATCATTTATATGTTTCTATGTGTTGACACAATTATGGTACTTTTATCATTGTGTTTTTATGTTACAATTAGTGTTTGTTCCAAGCAAAGCCTTTGGGGTGATTTGGTTGATAGTTGATTGATTCTGTGAAAAAACATAAACTTTTGTGCTCACTACAGGAATTTTTAAAAATCACTAGAATGTGCTTTTGATATGAATTTTTTACATATTGATACAGAAATTTCCCATGTTGTCTTAATTTTTCAGAATTTTTAGAGTTCCAGAAGTATGGTCATTATTCAGATCATTATAGACTATTCTGTTTTAGATAGATTCCGTTTTCATTGCATAGTTTGCTTGTTTTGATGATTCTATGGATTATATCAGGGGGCATAAGTCATGATAAGTTGGAATACAATAGATAGTATCCAATAATAAAATATGAATGGGTTCATAACAGTACCTAAATTTTATGATTTGCTTATTATACTAACATATCTCATGAGGTTTCTGTTAAGTTTTGTGTGCTGAAGTTTTCAAGTTTGGGTGAGATCATGATGGATTAAGAATAAGGAGTGGAAACCCTAAGCTTGGGGATTCCCAAGGCACCCCAAGTTAAGATTCAAGGGAGAACCAAGCGTCTAAGCTTGGGGATGCCCTGGAAGGCATCCCCTCTTTCATCTACAAACCATAAGTATATTACTTGGAGCTATACTTTTATTCATCACATGATATGAGTTTTAGTCAGAGTGTCTTGTTCCATAGTAGTTTTTGCTTTGATTGTTGTTTAGTTTGCCACAATCATCTTTTGCCAGACACACCTTTGGAGAGGGACACTCATTTATTCGTGATTTGGTAGAATACTCTATGTGCTTCACTTATATCTTTTGAGCTAGGAAGTTGCTCTACTAGTTCACTTATCTCTTTTAGAGCACGGTGGTGGTTATATTTTAAAGAAATAGTTGCACTCTCGTGCTTCACTTAAAATCTTTTTGAGAGTGTAATAAATAGTAATGTCAATATGCACCTGTTATGAAATCGATCCTAATACAATAGGTATTTAAGAGGGATATAATAAAAACTTTCATGTAGATCAGTGACTATGGTATATTTGATTCCTTGCAATAATTTTGCAATATTAAGATGATGATATGTGAGAGGTACTAGTGAATGGATGTGGTTTAGCAAGAATACTCGTGTCTCTAGTTATGTGATGAAGGTGGATCATGATTTATTATTGCTTGTCTTCCTTATGAGTGGCGGCCAGGGATGAGGGATGGTCTTTTCCTACCAATCTATCCCCATAGGGGAATGCGTAGTAGTACTTTGCCTCGAGGGCTAATAAAATTTTGCAATAAGTATGTGAGTTCTGTATGACTAATGTGAGTACATGGGTTATACACACTCTTACCTTTCATCAATTTGCTAGCCTCTACCGTGCATTGCCGTTTCTCACCTCGAGAGTTGGTGCAAACTTCGTCGGTGCATCCAAACCCCGTGATATGATACACTCTATCACACATAAGCCCCCTTATATCTTCCTCAAAACAGCCACAATACCTACCTATTATGGCATTTCCATAGCAATTCAGAGATATATTGCCATGCAACTTCCGTCGTTCCTTTTTATGACATACATCTTCATTGTCATATTTCTTTGCATGATCATATAGCTGACATAGTGTTTGTGGCTCAGCCACCATTCATCATTTTTTATACATGTTATGCTAGATCATTGCACATCCTGGTACACTCCTAGAGGCATTCATATAGAGTCATATGTTTCAGTTTTATCGAGTTGTAAGTAAATAAAAGTGTGATGATCATCATTATTAGAGCATTGTCCCAGTGAGGAAAGGATGATGGAGACTATGACCCCCCCCCCCCCGCACCATCCGTGATGCGAAATAGGATGAAAAGGAGAGGCCAAAAAGAGCCCAAGAAAAAAATGAGGGAAAAAGAGAGAATGGGCAATGCTACCATCCTTTTCCACACTTGTGCTTCAAAGTAGCACCATGTTTTTCATATATAGTCTCCTGATTTGTCACTTTCATATACTAGTGGGGATTTTTCATTATTGAACTTGGCTTGTATAATCCGATGATGGGCTTCCTCAAATGCCCGAGGTCTTCATGAGCAAGTAAGTTGGATGCACACCTACTTTGTTTTCAGGTTGAGCTTTCATACACTTATAGCTCTTAGTGCATTCATTGCTTGGCAATCCCTACTCGCATTTATATCAATTGATGGGCGTCTGCATAGCCCGTTGATTAGATGCATCGATGCAAGACTATCTTCCTTTTTTGACTTCGTCTTAAATATCTCTATCACCGCATTCTATTCTACTCATAGTGCTATATTCATGGTTCACGCTCATGTATTGCGTGGGAGTTGAAAAAGCTGAAGTGCTTTAGGAAGTATGAACCAATTGAGCAGCTTTTCATCGGGGTTGTGCGTGATTAATACTTTGTGTTAGGAAGATCGGGCATGACAAGGCTATATGATTTTGTAGCGATAGCATTCTTTAGCATTTTTTTGAAAGGCATGATTGTTTGTTGGTATGCGTGAGCATTGATGTCTTTATATGAAAGTATAGATTATTCCTTTGAATAACTTGTATCCTAATACTCATACCATAAAAGAGATTACATGATCAACATGTGAGGTAGCATTCCACATCAAAAATTCCATTTTTATCATTTACCTACTCGAGAACGAGCAGTAATTAAGCTTGCGATTCAGATACATCTCTAACGTATATATGAGTTGTGATTGTTCCATGATATTATAGTATCAATCTTGGATGTTTTATATGCATTTATATGCTATTTTATATCATTTTTGGGACTATTCTATTAACCCAGTGCCAAGTGCTAGTTGTTGTCTTCTGCTTGTTTTTGGTTTTCCAGAAAATCAGTATCAAACGGAGTCCAAACGCTACAAAACTTTTTGACAATTTTTTTCTGGACATAAGAGACCATGGAAGCTTTGGGATGAGACTATAGGATGTACAAGAAGACGATAAGGCAACCCGGCGCGCCCAGGGGGCACCCTATTAACTTGTGGGCCCCTCAAGGCTCCGTCTGACCTAATTCCACGTCTATAACTTCTAAAATATTGGGAAACAAACAAAGAGCCACCCAAAACACTTTTTCACTCGATGCAAGTCTATGTGCTTCTATGATCCCATTTGGAGGCCTTTTCCGGTACTCTGCCAGAGGGGGAATCGAGGCATCTACATCAACCTTGCCGCCCTACGGATGATGCGTGAGTAGTTTATCAAAAACCTATAGATCCATAGCTAGTAGCTAGATGGATTATTGTCTCTCTTTGATATTCAATAGCATGTTCTCCTCGATGTTCTTGGAGTTATATCCGATGTAATCTTCTTTTGCGGTGTGTTTGCTGCGATCCGATGAATTCTGGGTTTATGATCTGAATATTGATGAGAAGTAATTGAGTCTTTTCTGAACTTTATTATGCATGATTGTTATAGATTTGTATTTCTCTCCGATCCATCTGTTTGGTTTGGCCAACTAGATTGATTAATCTTCAGTGGGAGAGGTGCTTTAAGGATAAAATGATGTGGTTTATTCATATCACTTGAGTTTACTTTGTCTACCTCATGGCATCTTGCTAAAGGCGTTACTCTGTTTTTATTAACTTAATACCCTAAATGCATGATGGACAGCGGTCGATGGGAGGAGTAATAGTAGTAGATGTAGGCAGGAGTCAATCTACTTGTCTCAGACATGGTGCCTGATAACCCACAAGTATAGGGGATCGCAAAAGTTTTCGAGGGTAGAGTATTCAACCCAAATTTATTGATTCGACACAAGGGGATCCAAATAATATTCTCAAGTATTAGCAGCTGAGTTGTCAATTCAACCACACCTGGAAACTTAATATCTGCAGCAAAGTGTTTAGTAGCAAAGTAATATGACAGTAGTGGTAACGGTAGCGAAAGGTAACGGTAGCAAAAGTAATGTTTTTGGTATTTTGTAGTGATGATATCATGTGATGAATAAAAATATAGCTCCAAGTAGTTTACCGATGATTGGTAGAAAAAATAGGGGATGCCTTCCAGGGCATCTCCAAGCTTAGATGCTTCGGTTTCCTTTAATATTACCTTGAGGTGCCTTGGGAATCCCCAAGCTTAGGATCTTGCCACTCTCAATTCCTTCATCCATCGCAATCTCACTCAAAACTTCAAAACTTCAGCATAAAAAACTAAACAGAAACCTTCGTGAGATCTGTTAGTATAATAAAAAATCACAAATTTTAGTTATTGTTATGAACCATATATTTTTATTTCATAATACCTATTGTATTCCAACTTCTCCATGACTTATTGATACGTGTCCAACGTATCTATAATTTTTTATTGCTCCATGCTATTATATTATCTATTTTGGATGTTAATGGGCTTTATTTTACACTTTTATATCATTTTTGGGACTAACCTACTAACCGGAGACCCAGCCCAAATTGTTGTTTTTTTGCCTATTTTAGAGTTTCGCTGAAAAGGAATATCAAATGGAGTCCAAATGGAATAAAACCTTCAGGAACGTGATTTTCTCTACAAATGTGATCCAGGAGACTTGGAGTGGGCCTCAAGAAACAATCGAGGAGGCCCCGAGGCAGGGGGCGCGCGCTCCACCCTCGTGGGCCCCTCGTTGCTCCACCGACGTACTTCTTCCTCCTATATATATCCACATACCCCCCAAACATCTAGGAGCACCACAAAAACCTAATTCCACCACCGCAACCTTCTGTACCCGAGAGATCCCATCTTGGGGCCTTTTCCGGAGCTCCGCCGGAGGGGGCATTGATCACGGAGGGCCTCTACATCAACTCCATGGCCTCTCCGGTGATGTGTGAGTAGTTTACTTCAGAACTTCGGGTCCATAGTTATTAGCTAGATGGCTTCTTCTCTCTCTTTGGATCTCAATACAAAGTTCTCCTCGATCTTCTTGGAGATCTATTCGATGTAATCTTCTTTTGCGGTGTGTTTGTCGAGATCCGATGAATTGTGGGTTTATGGTCCAGATTATCTATGAACAATATTTGATTCTTCTCTGAATTCTTTTATGTATGATTGGTTTATCTTTGCAAGGCTCTTCGAATTATCAGTTTGGTTTGGCCTAGTGGATTGATCTTTCTTGCAATGGGAGAAGTGCTTAGCTTTGGGTTCAATCTTGCGGTGCTCGATCCCAGTGACAGTAGGGGAAACGACACGTATTGTATTATTGCCATCGAGGATAAAAGATGGGGTTTATATCATATTGCATGAGTTTATCCCTCTACATCATGTCATCTTACTTAAAGCATTACTCTGTTCATATGAACTTAATACTCTAGGTGCATGCTGGATAGCGGTCGATGTGTGGAGTAATAGTAGTAGATGCAGAATCATTTCGGTCTACTTGTCACGAACATGATGCCTATGTACAAGATCATACCTAGATATTCTCATAACTATGCTCAATTCCATCAATTGCTCTATAGTAATTCTTTTACCCACCATAAATACTTATGCTCTTGAGAGAAGCCACTAGTGAAACCTATGGCCCCCGGGTCTATCTTCCTTCATATTAATCTTCCAACACTTAGCTATTTCTATTGTCGTTTATTTTACTTTGCATCTTTATTTATCTTTATCATAAAAATACCAAAAATATTATCTTATCATATCTATCAGATCTCACTCTCGTAAGTGATTGTGAAGGGATTGACAACCCCTTTATCGCATTGGTTGCGAGGTTCTTATTTGTTTGTGTAGGTGTGTGGGACTCGAGCATGATCTCCTACTGGATTGATACCTTGGTTCTCAAAAACTGAGGGAAATACTTACGCTACTTTACTGCATCACCCTTTCCTCTTCAAGGGAAAACCAACACAGTGCTCAAGAGATAGAAAGAAGGATTTCTGGCGCTGTTGCCGGGGAGATTTGCGCCAAGTTAAGTCAAGATTTGACTCCCGACAACGAGCCATTACTAGCACCGTTGTCGGGTAGTCTACACACAAGTCAAGACATACCAAGTACCCATCACAAACTGTTATCCCTCGCATTACATTATTTGCCATTTGCCTCTCATTTTCCTCTCCCCCACTGCACCCTTGCTGTTTTGTTCGCCCTCTCTTCTCTGTTCACCTTCTCTTTCCCAATTTGCCTCTTTCGCTTGCTTCTTGTTTGCTCGTGTGACTCAAGATAATACTTAATTTTGTGAATTTGCCAATACCAACAATAATTATTTTATTAGCACTCCGATTGCTCCTCTTACCGATGCTGAATATTGTGAAATTAATAATGCTTTGCTGAATCTTGTCATGAAAAATCCGTTTTCTGGCCTTCCTAGTGAAGATCCCGCTACCCATCTAAACAACTTTGTTGATTTATGTGATATGCAAAAGAAGAAAGATGTGGATAATGATATTGCTAAACTTAAGCTATTTCTGTTTTCGCTTAGAGATCGTGCTAAAGCTTGGTTTTCGTCTTTGCCTAAAAATAGTATTGATTCATGGAATAAGTGCAAAGATGCTTTTATCTCTAAGTATTTTCCTCCCGCTAAGATCATCTCTCTTAGAAACGATGTTATGAATTTTAAGCAACTTGATCATGAACATGTTGCACAATCTTGGGAGAGGATGAAATTAATGATATGTAATTGCCCTACACATGGTTTGAATTTATGGATGATTATACAGAATTTTTATGCCGGATTGAATTTTGCTTCTAGAAATCTTTTAGATTCGGCCGCGGGAGGCACTTTTATGGAAGTCAGTTTAGGAGAAGCTACCAAACTCCTAGATAATATTATGGTTAATTATTCTCAATGGCACACTGAAAGATCTACTAGTAAAAAAGTGCATGCAATTGAAGAGATCAATGTTTTGAGTGGAAAGATGGATGAACTTATGAAATTGTTTTCTAATAAGAGTGCTCCTACTGATCCTAATGATATGCCTTTGTCTACTTTGATTGAGAATAATAATGAATCTATGGATGTGAATTTTGTTGGTAAGAACAATTTTGGTAACAACGCGTATAGAGGTAATTTTAATTCTAGGCCATTTCCTAGTAATTCCTCTACTAATTATGGTAATTCCTACAACAATTCTTATGGAAGTTTTAATAAGATGCCCTCTGAATTTTAGGCTAGTGTTAAGGAGTTTATGAATTCGCAAAAGAATTTCAATGCTTTGCTTGAAGAAAAATTGCTTAAGGTTGATGAATTGACTAGGAACGTTTATATAATTTCTCTTGATGTTGATTCTTTGAAACTTAGATCTATTCCACCTAAGCATGATATCAATGAGTCTCTCAAAGCCATGAGAATTTCCATTGATGAGTGCAAGGAAAGAACCGCTAGGATGCATGCTAAGAAAGATTGCTTTGTGAAAGTGTATTCTTCTAGTTTTCATGATAATAAGGATGAAGATCTAAAAGTTATTGATGTGTCCCCTATTAAATATTTGTTTTTCAATATGAATCTTGATAATGATTGGACTGAAGATGAGCCACCTTTACCTATAAGGCGTCCCAAAAATTCAGAGTTTTTAGATCTTGATGCAAAAATTGTTAAAAGTGGGATTGAAGAGGTCAAAACTTTAGATATCAATGAACCCACTATTTTGGATTTCAAGGAATTTAATTATGATAATTGCTCTTTGATAGATTGTATTTCCTTGTTGCAATCCGTGCTAAATTCTCCTCATGCTTATAGTCAAAATAAAGCTTTTACTAAACATATCGTTGATGCTTTGATGCAATCTTATGAAGAAAAGCTTGAGTTGGAAGTTTCTATCCCTAGAAAACTTTATGATGAATGGGAACCTACTATTAAAATAAAAATTAAATATCATGAGTGCTATGCTTTGTGTGATTTGGGTGCTACTGTTTCCACGATTCCGAAAACTTTATGTGATTTACTAGGATTCTGTGAATTTGATGATTGTTCTTTAAACTTGCACCTTGCGGATTCCACTATTAAGAAACCTATGCGAAGAATTAATGATGTTCTTATTGTTTCAAATAGGAACTATGTGCCCTTAGATTTCATTGTTCTTGATATAGATTGCAATCCTTCATGTCCTATTATTCTTGGTACACCTTTCCTTAGAACGATTGGTGCAATTATTGATATGAAGGAAGGGAATATCAGATTCCAATTTCCATTAAGGAAAGGCCTGGAACACTTCCCTAGAAATAAAATTAAATTTCCATATGAATCTATTATGAGAGCCACTTATGGATTGCCTACCAAAGATGGCAATACCTAGATCTATCCTTGCTTTTATGCCTAGCTAGGGGCGTTAAACGATAGCGCTTGTTGGGAGGCAACCCAATTTTATTTTTATTCCTTACTTTTTGCTCCTGTTTAGTAATAAATAATTTATCTATCCTCTGTTTTGGTTGTATTTTTTGTGTTTAATTAGTGTTTTTTTCCAAGTAGAACCGTTGGGAAGACTTGGGGAAAGTCTTTTTGATCTTGCTGTAAAAAACAGAAACTTTAGCGCTCACCAGAATTGTTGCCATTTTTATTTGGAGAGCGATATTTAGTTAACTATTTTTGAAGATTATTAATATATAAATTCCTCACGTCCAGAAATTTATTTTAGAATTTTTGGGGTTCCAGAAGTTTGCGTTAGCTACAGATTACTACAGACTATTCTGTTTTTGACAGATTCTGTTTTTCGTGTGTTGTTTGCTTATTTTGATGAATCTATGGCTAGTCAAAGAGTTTATAAACCATATAGAAGTTGTAATACAGTAGGTTTAACACCAATATAAATCAATAATGAGTTCATTACAGTATCTTGAAGTGGTGTTTTGTTTTCTTTCGCTAACGGAGCTCACGAGATTTTCTATTTAAGTTTTGTGTTGTGAAGTTTTCAAGTTTTGGGTAAAGATTTGATAGATTATGGAACAAGGAGTGGCAAGAGCCTAAGCTTGGGGATGCCCATGGCACCCCAAGGTAAAATTCAAGGACACCAAAAAGCCTAAGATTGGGGATGCCCCGGAAGGCATCCCCTCTTTCGTCTTCGTCTATCGGTAACTTTACTTGGAGCTATATTTTTATTCACCACATGATATGCATTTTTCTTGGAGCGTCTTGTATGATTTGATTCTTTACTTTTTAGTTTACCACAATAATCCTTGCTGTACACACCTTTTGAGAGATACTCACATGATTTGAAATTTATTAGAATACTCTATGTGCTTCACTTATATCCTTTGAGCCATATAGTTTTTGCTCTAGTGCTTCACTTATATCTTTTAGAGAACAGCGGTGGTTTTATTTTATAGAAATAATTGATCTCTCATGATTCACTTATATTATTTTGAGAGTCCTTCAGAACAACATGGAAATTTGCTTTTAGGGCTAATATAAAAACTTTCATAGAAGTACATTGAATACTATGAGAAGTTTGATATTTGATAATTGTTTTGAGATATGGAGATGGTGATATTAGAGTCATGCTAGTTGAGTAGTTGTGAATTTGAGAAATACTTGTGTTGAAGTTTGTGATTCCCGTAGCATGCACGTATGGTGAACCGTTATGTGATGAAGTCGGAGCATGATTTATTTATTGATTGTCTTCCTTATGAGGGGCGGTCGGGGACGAGCGATGGTCTTTTCCTACCAATCTATCCCCCTAGGAGCATGCGCGTAATACTTTGCTTTGATAACTTGTATATTTTTGCAACAATGATATGAGTTCTTTATGACTAATGTTGAGTCCATGGATTATACGCACTCTCATCCTTCCACCATTTCTAGCCTCTCTAATACCCCGCACTTTTCGCCGGTATCATACACCCACCATATACCTTCCTCAAAACAGCCACCATACCTACCTATTATGGCATTTCCATAGCCATTCCGAGATATATTGCCATGCAACTTTCCATCGTTCCGTTATTATGACACGCTTCATCATTGTCATATTGCTTGCATGATCATGTAGTTGACATCATATTTGTGGAAAAGCCACCATTCATAATTCTTCATACATGTCACGCATGCATGATTGCACATCCCGGTACACCGCCGGAGGCATTCACATACAGTCATATTTTGTTCTAAGTATCGAGTTGTAAGTAAATAAAGTGTGATGATCATCATTATTAGAGCATTGTCCCAAGTGAGGAAAGGATGATGGGGACTATGATTCCCCCACAAGTCGGGATGACACTCCGGACGAAAAAAAGAGGGCAAAAAAAGGCCCAAAGAAAAAAAGAAAAAAAAAAGAAAATGAGAGAAAAAGAGAGAAGGGACAATGCTACTATCCTTTTTCCATAGTTGTGCTTCAAAGTAGCACCATGATCTTCATGATAGAGAGTCTCCTATGATATCACTTTCATATACTAGTGGGAATTTTTCATTATAGAACTTGGCTTGTATATTCCAATGATGAGCTTCCTCAAAATGCCCTAGGTCTTCATGAGCAAACAAGTTGGATGCACACCCACTTAGTTTATTTTGTTGAGCTTTCATATACTTATAGCTCTAGTTCATCCATTGCATGGAAATCCCTACTCACTCACATTGATATCTATTAATGGGCATCTCCATAGCCCGTTGATACGCCTAGTTGATGTGAGACTATCTTCTCCTTTTTGTCTTCTCCACAACCATCATTCTATTCCACATATAGTGTTATGTCCATGGCTCATGCTCATGTATGGTGTGAAGATTAAAAAAGTTTGAGAACATCAAAAGTATGAAACAATTGCTTGGCTTGTCATCGGGGTTGTGCATGATTTAAATATTTTGTGTAGTGAAGATAGAGCATAGCCAGACTATATGATTTTGTCGGGATAACTTTCTTTGGCCATGTTATTTTGAGAAGACATAATTGCTTAGTTAGTATGCTTGAAGTATTACTATTTTTATGTCAATATTAAACTTTTATCTTGAATCTTTTGGATCTGAACATTCATGCCACAATAAAGAAAAATTACATTGAGAAAAATGTTAGAAAGCATTCCACATCAAAAATTCTTCTTTTATCATTTACCTACTCGAGGACGAGCAGGAATTAAGCTTGGGGATGCTTGATACGTCTCCAACGTATCTATAATTTTTGATTGCTCCATGCTATTATATTATCTATTTTGGATGTTAATGGGCTTTATTTTACACTTTTATATCATTTTTGGGACTAACCTACTAACCGGAGGCCTCGCCCGAATTGCTGTTTTTTTACCTATTTTAGAGTTTCGCCGAAAAGGAATATCAAACGGAGTCCAAATGGAACGAAACCTTCGGGAACGTGATTTTCTCAACAAACGTGATCCAGGAGACTTGGAGTGGGCGTCAAGAAACAATCAAGGAGGCCACGAGGCAGGGCACGCGCCTACCCCCCTGGGCGCGCCCTCCACCCTCGTGGGCCCCTCGTTGCTCCACCGACGTACTTCTTCCTCCTATATATATCCACGTACCCCCCAAACATCCAAGAGCACCACGAAAACCAAATTCCACCGTCGCAACCTTCTGTACCCGAGAGATCCCATCTTGGGGCCTTTTCCAGAGCTCCGCCGGAGGGGGCATTGATCACGGAGGGCCTCTACATCAACTCCATGGCCTCTCCGGTGATGTGTGCGTATTTTACTTCAGACCTTTGGGTCCATAGTTATTAGCTAGATGGCTTCTTCTCTCTCTTTGGATCTCAATACAAAGTTCTCCTCGATCTTCTTGGAGATCTATTCGATGTAATCTTGTTTTGCGGTGTGTTCGTCGAGATCCAATGAATTGTGGGTTTATGATCCAGATTATCTATGAACAATATTTGATTCTTATCTGAATTATTTTATGTATGATTGGTTTTTATTTGCAAGTCTCTTCGAATTATCAATTTGGTTTGGCCTACTAGATTGATCTTTCTTGCAATGGGCGAAGTGCTTAGTTTTGGGTTCAATCTTGTGGTGCTCGATCCCAGTGACAGTAGGGGAAACAACATGTATTGTATTGCTACCATCGAGGATAAAAAGATGGGGTTTATATCATATTGCATGAGTTTATCCCTCTACATCATGTCATCTTACTTAGAGCATTACTCTGTTCTTATGAACTTAATACTCTAGATGCATGCTGGATAGCGGTCGATGTGTGGAGTAATAGTTGCAGATGCAGAATCGTTTCGGTCTACTTGTCACGGACGTGATGCCTATATACATGATCATACCTAGATATTCTCATAACTATGCTCAATTCTATCAATTGCTCAATAGTAATTCGTTTGCCCAGCGTAAATACTTATGCTCTTGAGAGAAGCCACTAGTGAAATCTATGGCCCCCGGGTCTATCTTCCATCATATTAATCTTCCAACACTTAGCTATTTCTATTGTCGTTTATTTTACTTTGCATCTTTATTTCTCTTTATCATAAAAATACCAAGAATATTATCTTATCATATCTATCAGATCTCACTCTCGTAAGTGACCTTGAAGGGATTGACAACCCCTTTATCGTGTTGGTTGCGAGGTTCTGATTTGTTTGTGTAGGTGTGTGGGACTCGAGCGTGATCTCCTACTGGATTGATACCTTGGTTCTCAAAAAATGAGGGAATACTTACGCTACTTTACTGCATCACCCTTTCCTCTTCTAGGGAAAACCAACGCAGTGCTCAAGAGGTAGCATTATACCCCCCGATACAATCCTTAGATTCGTCAAAACAAGCAAACTATGCAGCGAAAACAAAATCCATCTAAAACAAAAGAACTTGTAGCAATCTAAACAATCACTACACTTATGTAACTCTAAAACTTCTGAATAATAGGACAACGTGGGAAATTTGTATATAAATCATTTGTAAAAAATTCAGATGAAGAAGATGTTCCGGTGAATTTAAATAATTCTGCTACTGGGCGCGAAAGTTTCTGTTTTTCCATAGAATTGAGTCAACTATGAGCCAAATCATCCCAAAGGCTTTACTTGGAACAAACACTAATTAAACCACAAAAAACACAACCATAACAGTAGCATAATTGGTGAACACTCAAAAATATAATGATAACTATTAGGTTGTCTCCTGACAAGCTTTTTCTTTATAGCCATTAAGATAGGCTTGCAATTTTATTGATGCTCACACAAAAGATAATAATTGAAACACAAAGAGAGCATCATGTAGCATGTGAAGAACACATTTACGTATAACATACTTCCTATGCATAGGAATTTTATAAGCAAACAAATTATCAAGACAAGAAATATCTAGCAATGCAAGGGAGAAGAATAAAACATTGATGATCTCAACATAACGGGAGGTAATTTAGTAATATGAAAATTTCTACAACCATATTTTCCTCTCTCATAATAATTACATGTAGGATGATAATAAAATTCGACAATATAGGTATCACATAACATATTCTCTACATGATCCACATGCGTGCAAAGTTGAAACTCTTCCAAAATAGTGGGATTATCATCAACTAAAGTCATGACCTCTCCAAGCCAACTTTTATCAAAAAATCGCAAGATTGATAATTCTCCAAAGTAGTGGGATCATTATTACCAAAAGTTGACACTCTTCTAAACCCACTTACAATATTTTTGCAAACATTATTTTCAATAACATATTCGTCATGAGGCTTAAATAGATTTTCAAGATCATACAAAGCATTATCACCCCAATCACGATCATTGCAATAAGTAGTGGACATAACAAAATCATCATCCCCAAGCTTGTAGCTTTGCATATCATAAGCACAATATACATTCATATACATCATTGCAATCATGATTTTCATTCAAAGAGCTATCAACTGTGGGTGCAATAGTAATAATTTGTTTTTTAACATAAGGAACTATAAAAAGTTCATCTCCATAAGCATCATTAATATTGGCATCATGGCCATAAGAATAGCAAGCATCACGTTCATCAAGAGGGGATGTTTCAATCGACTCAATGGAATCATAATTATCTATAGATTCATGTGTATCATTATTCTCTTCCAAAGCAGTAGACATTCTCTAAATAAATTCATTAACGTAGGCATTAGAAGCATAGTTTTCATAGCAATATTTAAGTATGTCAAAATTTTCAGATTTGTAGAGAGTAGCATCATACTTTACAATCAAAGAAGAAGATTAATAAGCACCTTTAAAAGCAACAAAATCTTCAATTTTTTTGATATCATAGTAACTATAAACACCCTTGGCATAAGAAGATAAGGTTTCACTATCATTAAACTCACATAGGTAGGGAATGTGTTTTTTAGGGTTCTTAGAGCAACAACTAAAATCATAAATTTCACATACATTCCAAGCATAGCATAGCAAACAATTTATTTGATTCCATAAAAGTCTCCCTTTTTTAGACAAACGGTGGCACGCAAAATGAGCATGCTCATCTAATGATTTTCCCTCTACTAAACTAGTTGGGGTTTCAGCATGAGCACAAATGGACCGAAGATGATCCAAGTAGAAAACTTTAAGTGGACCCATAGCCATCTTAATTTTTTGCTTTTTTCTTTTCTATTTTTGAGTGTTGACATGAAGGCAATAAAAGCAAGCAAACAGGAAAGCGAAAATATTTTTGTGTTTTTTGTAAAATTGTTTCAGAAGTGGGGGTGAAAATGAGAGGCAAATGGCAAATAAAGTAAATACAAGTAGATGATAGTTTGTGTGCATGTACTTGACAGGTTTTGGTGATGTCTCCCCGGCAATGGTGCCAAAAATTCTTGCTGCTACTTGTGAGCTGCGTTGGGATTTCCTCCAAGAGGAGAAAATGAAGCAGTACAGTAGAGATAAGTATTACCCTCAGTTAAGAACCAAGGTTATCAATCCAGTAGGAGAACCACACACAACCTCGTTGGCAGCACCTACACACACAAAGAAAATACATGCACCCAACACAAACAATGGTGTTTTCAATCCCCTCGGCGGTTAAATGCAAGGATCAAATCTCGTAGTGATAGATAGATAGACTAAAATGAAAAATAAAATAACAATAAATAAATTGCAGCAAAGTATTTTTTGATTTTATATATGATAAGAGGTAGACCCGGGGGCCATAATTTTCACTAGAGGCTTTTCTATTGGATGTAACATACGGTGGTTAAGAAAATTACTCTTGGGAAATTGATAGAAAAATGCATAGTTATGACGATATTTAAGGCAATGATCATGTATATAGCCATCGCGTCCAGGACAAGTAGGCCAAATTCTGCCTACATCTACTACTATTACTCCACCCATCGACCGCTATCCAGCATGCATCTAGGGTGTTAAGTTAATAAAAATAGAGTAACACCTTAAGCAAGATGACATGATGTAGACAAAGTAAACCCAATCAATATGAATAAACCCCATATTTTTAGCCTTAATGGAAATGATATAAATACGTGTCATGTCCTTTCCATCACTCGGACTGAGCACCGCAAGATCGAACCCATCACAAAGCACCTCTCCCATTGCAAGATAAATCAATTTTGTTGGCCAAACCAAATAGATAGATCGGAGAAATACAAAGCTATAACAATCATTCATATAACAATTCAGAAAAGACTCGAATAATATTCATGAATAATCTATCATAAACCCACAATTCATCGGATCCCAACAAACACACAACAAAAAAGGATTACATGAAATAGACATCCAAGAACATTGAGGAGAACATAGTATTGAAGATCAAAGAGAGAGAAGAAGCCATCTAGCTACTAGCTATGGACCCGCGGGTCTATGGTAAACTACTCATGCATCATCGGATGGGAAGCAAGGTTGATGTAGAAGACCTCCGTGATCGATTCCCCCTTCGATAGAGTACCGGAGAAGGCCTCCATATGGGATCGCGAAAGAACAGAGGCTTGCGGCGGCGAAAAAAGTGTTTCGGGTGGATCCCTCATGTATTGGGAATATTTGGGAATTTATAGAGCTAGAATTAGTTTAAGAGGTGCCACAAGGGGTCCACAAGCCTGGCAAGCTTGTCACTCCCTCATGACTCTTTAGGTCTTCTCCCGAAGCTTCTAGGGTCCCTTCTGGTACATAAAAAATCGTCAAAAAGTTTCGTTGCATTTGGACTCCATTTTGTACCGATTTCCTGATAAGCCAAAAATAAGCAAAAAGCAACAACTGGCACTAGGCACTAGGTTAATATGTTAGTCCCAAAAAATTATATATAATTGCATAATAAACATCCAAGATTGATACTATAATAGCATGGAACAATAAAAACTTATAGATAAGTTGGAGACGTACCACCTTACACACACACACACACACACACAGAGAGAGAGAGAGAGAGGGTGAGAGAGGAATAGGGAGGGAGAGAGGTTTGTTCTTATCATATTTTTCATGATATCAAATGCCCCCTCGTGATTCTATCAAGCATTCAACTTGACCGATCAAGTATCTCCACAAGTCCCCACTTGCCCTATAGGTATAACGTAGTAAGAATATGTGTCCTAAGCACCTATTAGGATCTCCCAACATACCACATGGTTGTATTAAATAAAAATCTGTTTTGTGGCACTTATGACTTGATCAAGCCGATAGAGATTTAAAGCGTAACACACAAAAAACTTAACAACAATACTACCAGCAACACAATATCACAACGTCAAGTCAAAATGCTCAACAAGTAAAGTAGAAAGTAACTCATTAATATTTAACAACATAACCGTAGCAACAAAATTCTCAAAATAAAACCATACAAAGCCAACATATGAAATGCTCCTGTTTTGGTATGAAAAGTTTCCCAATCTTTATTCAGAGCCATAATCATAATAAGAAAGTAACAATTTCATTTCTTTTCTCAAGCATTTAAATAAAACAATGATATGCATTTTTACACATGGCACAAACCATGAAAAATCCAAGATCCATCACATGGCATAGCAAGCAAGTGTTTAGGAAGCTTTCCTTCACCAGAGAGGTTGTGGGGTAGTCTTGTTCAACAACAAGATTAACTCCTCGAGAAAATATTTATAAAGATTTTTCCTTTAATAAGAATAATTCCCAAAAAGGAAAAATAGAAACATAAAGTGGAATAAATTCTACCAAGCATTCGACTGGAAAGAGAATTTCAAAACAAACCATCTCCAGAAAGGATCGATTCAGTTGGAGTTAAAATGAGCAACTTATGGTCACTCAAACTTTGGTTAAAATTTAGTTTTTTAAATTTAATAAGAAAATAAGTAAAGCGGGTTGATGTCGAAAACTAAACCAGGAATACACTTTTAGTGGAACATTAAGAACATGAGAGTTATAACCTATGGGTTTCTGATAGGTGGGGTCAGCTCAGTTTAACCTTCTCCTTTGACTTGTTGACTATGAAATTTTGCTTGGACTTTTGTTGACTACCCATGTAGGACCAGGTGTGACACTCAGGTATAATTATATATTCCCCCAACACCTTATGAGGCTCAACATTGCCTGAGGGGTGATGGTCCACTCTATCAAAGATTGGTGACATAACATGTGAGGTGCAGATTTGCCTAGAAGGAGAGCTATGGCCTCCCTAACCATATTCATTTATTGGACCATTTGGAATGAAAGGAATTCTTAAGTCTTCCATAACAAGTTTACGCACAGCTAATTATTGTTGACATCATCGAATAGGAGACAAATCTTCAAACGATTGCAGGAGCAGAGCATTTGAGAGATATCATGCTGAAGAGTAGAATTATTTTGGCCTAGCTCTTCTTTTTTTGTTGTTGTCACAATTCTATAATCCTTTCGAATTAATGAACTTGATAAATCTTATTTCTTGACAAAGGGTGAATTTTATTGGCTCAAAATAGAGCATCAAGAGGATACACACACAATGATCACACACTCGGCCTCTACATAGCTATGATGGACACAACCAACAACAACACTCGCACACATAAAAACACGTCGGTATATAGCAAAGTCATATAAGACCAAAGCTATGCGGAGGCGGGGAAAGAAACCAAAAACGATTGTATCCACGATCGGTAAACTACATCAATGACTATATCCGAACCAACCATCTGTAACATCCTGATTTTTTTTCAAGAGTTCATTTTTTTAAGCCAAGGGATGTTGCAATGTAATCTTTAATTATATATTTTGGAGATTGCTCAAATTAATACCAAGTTGTTTGGAATTAATTTAGCACATGTCAGGTGGAAAATATTTTCCGTAATATCTTGAGTCGATTTATTCATTCGTAATATTTCATTTAAGTTTTTTTTGTTACTTTGATTTCTTGGATTCTTGAAGACTTTTTAGTTGTCTTTGTTTCGGTTCCTCTTGTAGCAATCCTAGTAAAAGAAATCAATATTATATTATATTGATTTTCTTTTCTTCTCTCTTCTTTAGTTTCTCTTTCTTTTATTGGTCCTTGAACAATACTTGCATCCTAGCCTAGCCGTTGTTGGCATATTGCACGTATGCATCAAAATTGGTCACACACATTCACGTATGCACTGGGCCATCTCTTCTCTTTGTTTTTTTTTGTGTCTAGACACCAAAGAGACTTGGCCCAAGGCCCAACCAGCAGGCCAGTGGCCCAGCCGAGTGAGGGAGCGAGCAGACGGCTCGGCTCTTCTCCTTCCTCCCGCACGCGTGCACGTACATACATGTTACAGAGAAGAAACCTCTGTGGTTGCCTCTTCTTTTCCCTTCAAATCTCATTAATCCCTTCACCATTTCCATTCGTCATCAACACAAGATTTACTCCCCACTCAATGACAAGTCCGTTCAGTCTAATGGCTCCACTCATGATGTGCTTAATCTCATGCAAGTAACTGACGAAGTTATTGGCCCAACAATGGCATTCACCACCTGATCTCTCTCCTTCGGCTACCATTTGGCAGACCCTTCACGTCACGACGTGCGCCAGGAGCACCTCTATAAAAGCCACATCATCCCATCCTCCAATTCCTTTCCAATCACTCGTAATCCACCCCGCAATACAGCCCCATCTCTACTGTTCTTTGACTATCGTCGCCTAAGGTGAGCATCCTAGTCCAATTCCTCCGACCAACAGAGTCCCCTTGCCAAAGCCTACCTCCTAGACATCATTTCCCAGTCGTTGGCAATCATTGGCCGCGCGCACAATGGAGCCGTGATGCTGCTTTATTCGGGACTAACATCGACGTCACCCGCCGATCGTCCGTTATGTCCATCCGTGTCCCGGTGCCTTCTCGTCACTAGGACCATCACTCACCACCATCTCTTCATCACCGGAGTTCGGACGACGACGCGCACCGGCGCTCGCTCGCTCAACACCACCGGTTCCATCTCCAACGACTACTCGGTGACCCAAAACCAATGCTAAACTCATAGGCTGTTTCGATGATGCTAGGAATGAGTTAATTGTTTTGTTTGAATAGATGTTTAATTGTGTTATTTTTTTATTAAGTGTGTATGATGTTTTATATAAGTAATCATGCAAAATTGTTTATGTCTTATTGTCATGTTCGTAGCATGCTTAGGGTTTGTCCTAAACATTGTTGAGTGATTCTAGGATATATTAGAATTGGTCATAGAATTTCTAGAACTAGTTGTACAATTATTATTTTTGATGCATGTTAGTGAAGTGCGATAATTTTTATTTGTTCATAGACATAGTATATGCATGCGTACTTTCTAAATAATATTGGCATGTGTAGCAATATTTATGTTCCAGTTTAGTTTCGGAACGATTATAGAATTATTGTTTAAATTAGTTTGATTGAGTCTAGGTGGTGTTGTGAGTTATATCATGTGCATGATTTTTGTTACAAGAGTTGATCATGCTATGACTAGATTATTGTTGATCCATTTGCTTCAAATGTATCTAGATTATTTTAATTATATGCTACATGATTTGAGTCTATTATGTTTTAGCATTTCTTTAGGATCGTGCTATTGTTTGATGTTTTGTAACTTAACAAGTTTGTTTAGGAAGTAGCTTGGTTGACTTTTAAGACGCTTGTTGTTAAATTCTATAGTTGATGTTTTAACCATTATAAATATTTAGATTTTATCTAAATATTGATTTGTGGGTAAATTTGTATTGCCATGCTATGTTGAGTCGTGTCGTTCAAATGCATAGGATAGTTATTGTTTTGTGTTTGTGTCACGTCAGTCATTATTTTGTCTTTTCTTTATAGTTAGCCGAAGTATTTGTATTGGGCACTATTAAAGTTCAGTTAGCGTATTGCTATTTAGAACGTTAGACATGATGGCCGAGTTTTACTTAGTCCGGATAAACCTATACCCAACCAATCCATTCAATCCCTCTACTCATCATCAATCGATCTACCTCCTTCGAAATCTCCATATCCATCCACATCTTTCTACCAATCCTTCCTATTTTGTTATTTCATTGGATGTTATTGGATTTTATTGCTTGTTATTTATTGTGCTTCGCCGTTACTACGAGTAGGAGGCGACGGTACGGGAGAGGAGCACTACGAGGAAGAAGGAGACGGGGAACTCGACAATGAAGGCATGCCTCCTTCTTTGATCATACTTATCCTATGTTTGCAAAATTGCATTGAGTTTTATTGTTGCTATGTGCATGCTATTTTAATTCTCGTAGCTTGCATGTCAATTGACACATTACCCTGATCCGCTTGTCGCCTATTTACTTGACACCTGAGTAGAAGTATATAATTCCGGTAGAGTAGAAATGCTTAGCCATGCTTATCACCCTGTAGGTGCCTTGTTGAATGACCTCCGAGTCATTGACAGTTGAAACTTAATGCTGAGCTAGGCCAGTTGGCCCTTGTTGACCTTCTCTATCCTCTTCTACTCGGGGTGAAACTTACCATCTGAATACTGGTGCGGGCGACAGCTGAATCAAGGATTGAAGGAGCGATTGCTGCCCTTCACAAGTTGAAGGGGGCAATCAGTCGTCCGTGCCGCATAAGGCCTAATAAGTCTTGGATTTGAAGATTGTGATAATAGTACGGCCACATGCTATATGGGCACTGGCTTGGTCAAGTAAGCTAGTCAGCCTTAGGTGTCGATGTCGCCGTACCGCAGATGGGATAGCTGCCTTGCGAGGAGTATCCTCGGCACAGATGGGGGGACCGGTTTGAGGACGTACTCTCAGTTTCGTGCGCCGGACCCGATGGGCATGTCACATCTTTGGGGGATCTAGTCCAAAGACCTCGTCACAATCCCCCTGCCGGTACACCAAATGGAGTACTATACCAGCGGCCACTGGTGGCAACAAGTCAGGATTGTGTCGTGCGGGTAAAGTGTACAACCTCTCCAGAGTGTAAAACTATTTGAATAGCCGTGTCCACGGTCATGGACGACACATGAATCTTTCTTGACGTACAGGACTTGTCTTGCTTATTCCCTCTTTGCCCCTATTCTTGAAACCTATGAAGGACGTGGGTTGATCGAGGATCCTCACTTGATGAAAGTTGTTTTGAAGATAAACATGTTTTCATCTAAAATTGCTTTTATCCAACTGCTTTATTTGTTAAACAAAATTAGCTTTACGCAAATGAGCCATACAGCCTTTCTTTGAAGCCACATGTAGTTATTAGGTCCTTCCCCGTGGGAGGCATGTTGAGTACGTAATGTACTCATGGCAATACTTTTGTTGAACAACAGAGATCTATGAAGACGAGGGCGTCGACTACGACTATTATGATGATCCTGAGCAGTGAGGACACGTTGACTACATCGACTGCCTGTGGCTGAGATGGAGTCGCTACGTATTTATATATTCCGCAGTATTTCTGGTTGTAATAAATGTCATGAGACATTTCACTATGTATGCCTTGTGGCAAGAGTTATTAAACTTATACTTATTTTATTGTTCTGCAATGATACCATTTTCGCTATGTTGTCAAGTTGATCCTGGATTGACAAATATACACAGGAGGGTCTGGAAATAATTTCCGGGTTCTCACACCGTCTCATGACACCACACTTATGACGAGGTTTTTCAATAGCAAAGCCTTCGGGAAAGGAGCGACACTCAAGCGTCGTAGTCGCCGTATCCAACCACCCAAGGATAGAATCTAGGTTTTCACCCTGAAGAACTAGTCCGGGCATATCTAAGTAATGCCTTCAACAAGGTAATGGCATAAAATTTGCCATTGCTAGGTATACCAACTCAAGTCATACCTAGGCTTTCACCTCGGAGCTCGACAGAGCATGAGATTGGGTTCTCGATTAGCACCACCATCGATATCACTGATGTGTTGTCGCCACTACTTTTCCGCGGTCTAAGAAGCTATATGTGATGTGCATATATCCCCACTTCACAACCTCCCCTCTCTACGTCAAGTCGTCGTCCATAGTTTGCCTCTAGCTGCCGAAGTCAACCACCAGATTTGGATGGACGAACCCTCACAAAGACCTTTTGGTGGTCATCGTAATCTGCAGCATGGCCGCCGCCATAGACCAGAGTGGTCACCTCAATGGGCAATTCTGGGTGACAAACCGGCCACTCCGGCGTCCCCAGCCAAGACTGGTCGGATCATGACGATGTGTATCATCGCACAATGGCAACATCGACCACCACGCCCCAGATGGAGTCGACCAGCATCAGTGGTCAGGCCCACCGCCCCGTGCCTTGCTACGCCTAACCAGCATGGCTACCAGGCGAGGCGCCCAGAACAAGACGTGGAGGAGCAGTCCACCACCAGACCATGGTCGTCCGCTTCGAAGTCCGGCCATTAGTGCAAGGAAATTGCTCACACACAATATGTTCCGCACGATCGGTGAACGATAGTGCCTTTGCGTCCAAATCTCCTGCGTGCACGCTCGCTGTCAAGCTGCCATGTAGGATCGTTCACACGTCGAGCCCTAGTATATCGTGTGTATAGCAACACTCTTAGTGCAATCTACGATGGGATCCGCCACCACACACACGACCTTCATGACCGCATCCATATCAGCAAGGGGAGGTAGGGCCCAGAAGCAGGAATCCTGCCACTGCCGATCACTGACCGGAGCTTTTCCCGAATGGCACCCGCCGACAACGGCGAGGGGGGAAGGGGATGAGGAGGGGCCTAGAGCAGCGGCGGCGGCGAGCCACCCGAGTCACTCGATGAGTGACGTGGGGGCACTAGATGTATTTTTCCTCTCCAATCGATGGCTAGGTACGGAGTAAATCTTATGCATTCATTAAAAACACTTGTAAAAATTAAATAAAGATAAATGATATAGTGTAGAGCTCTCTATTAGATTAGATTGAAAATTACAAGTTTTCAGTAAACATGTGAGTCAAAGGTCGTGTACAATGCAAGGTATTGAGATATCTTATTTACCATAGCTTATTTATATAGGACAATCACTTGCTTAGGCACCTCTGCAATAGAAACAAACACAGATACATAATCAAAAACCGGTTTATTTTAAAAGCATCTCTCTAATCACCTTGCATCATACATATTCTAAGAGAGACTATCCCTGGACTGGTTGTGCCGTTTTTGTAACTGTATTTGCCAAAAAGTGATATTTTTACACCCATGCATGGGACTTAAATAATTTCTCATCCCCTATTTACCTACGGATTTAATCTGCTTTATATACAAATGCTTCTCAAAAACTTGGTAGCTTAGCAATAGCATACATTGACTGACAGACAGGAGACGGTCAGACGGCATCGAGGAAATGTACGATGGAATAAATCTGCTGCCATGGCCTTGATGGAACCAACCCGTCTCGTTTCGCTGTACCCTCAAACCAATCACACCTTTGATGCACGCGTGTACGGTACGTTGAGTAATTTTGCACTATCCACGTTGGAGAATTATGACAGTGCTTACATTTTCCTAGCGAGCTATTTTTTCTGCCGCTTGACACCTGCAGCCATGCATGTCATGCAAGTTCAAATCACGACGGTGAGTACTCCCTGTGCGATAAAATAGTGCATGCACTGTCACATTAACTTTCGTGAAATTCCACTAAACTCAAGCAAGTGAAGAAAATTTCTACTTATGTTTGTATATAGGGTTCTATACGAGCTAATCAAACTTAACGCAAAAGGAGAACTAATCAAACTTGTGTGACTGTCATAGTTTGTGACGGGATATTTTAAAATATTGTGAGCCAACCCTACATTTAAAATACCGTTGAATAAACTCCCTCAGCCCCTTGAATAAAATACCGTTTGAAAATACGTGTAGTGGGCAGCGATATTAGCAAACTGTGCTCCATTTTCGTATTTTGTGCTTATTAGTGAGTGTTGCATTGTAAGCTGTTTCATCAGCCCTTTGTACTTGTATTTTGTATCTTTTTCGTCTTTGTTAGCTTTGTTGGTTCTCTATAATGCCTGATTGGTTGATGGCTTTGTTAATTCAACGCTCTTCTTGAGCCTTCGTTCTAAAAAAAATAAACTCTCTCTATGCAAAATGTAAGACATTTTTTGGTTTTGCATAAGACACGGAAATGTCTTACATTTTGTTACGGAGGGAGTAGTTAACATTCAACTACTCCCTCCATTCTTAAATATTTGTTTTTCTAAAAATTTCAACAAGTGACTATATACGAAGCAAAATGGATAAATATATACTCTAAAATATGTCTATATACATTCGTATGTGATAGTCCATTTAAAATCTCTAAAAAAACAAATATTTAGGAATGGAGGAAGTATATGTTTACCACTTGACGTACTGCATGAATGTAGAGTCGGTCATTTCTACTTACGGGTCTTGGAGCCGCAGACGAGCAGGGCGATGCAGGCGATGATGATGTAGAGCTTCCCCTTCTGCTGCTGCGCCGCGCTCTGCATCTTCTTCAGCTTCTTCCTGCCCATTGGCAAGAGGGAGCTCAGAGCCTCACAGCCTCTGCTTTGCTTGGTCACTTGGGAGTTGAGAACCGACGTACGTGAGGCTCCGAAGACAACGGAGCGCTTATAAAGAGCCTGCTCGCCCTGTCGGGACGCGCCTGACGGGGACATGGCCGGTGCTGCTGCATTGTGGAAGGAAACATCTGGTGCCGGACATTGGATGTTGACCGTTGGAAATTTAACCATTGTGTTGGTATGCATGCCAAACTTGGTGTGTCATATAGGAATCTCCCCAGCAAGGAATGTTAGTTGCAAGCACGACTTCATTATGCTACGAAACCAACATGGCAGAAGCGATCCCTTACCTGAATTAACCCGTAACTGGTCGGCGATCTCCCGTGGAGGACCAGTCCAAGCTGTCTGTTGATCGCGACGAGACTGCTGGAGGTTGCTCGCGTGGCGACGTCGCGCGCCCGGGGGCCGTAGCCGACACAGGGACCGGCGACGTTGCGCGCCCACGGACCGTAAGCGACACAGTAAACGGCGACGTTGCGCGGCCCGAGACCATAGGCGACACAGGACTCACCAGTTTGCTCCTGCTACGGATCCATCCCAGGCGCAAGCTTGTTGCTTGTCTCGTTCTCTCTAGACTTTTCCGACAACTCCCTGCGCTGTATATACCTATTTCCGGCTTGCTAAATCTCAGCCAAGTCTCCGTCGAGATTTTTTGGTGCTTCAAGATTTGTGCACGCTGTTCATTTCGTGAGAATCGCCCCGTGTGAGGATGCGGACGGCCTGGTTTAGGTTTTTTTTTTCTTTGGACCGTAATAGCGGCCGAACGTTTGTTGAGTGTTTGGCATTTGTGAACGGTTTAGGTGGCAAGTTAGTTGTATGGAGTGACAGTTTTTCTTCAGAAAGCATGACATTTTCTGGAAAGGGGATAACTTTTGCGGCAAAAAAGGGCAGAATTTACAGTCTCTTCCCAACTAAACTTGCCACAAAAAAACATTTGCTTGTCATCCCTTTCCCAGTTGACATTCGCCAGATAACATTACCGTATTTTTTCTTTTACTCGTCGGAGGGAGATGGGTGTGTATGTATGTGTGGTGGGCTTGGCGTGAGATTGGTTAGGGGGGGCCTTTTCTCTTGTATGTTGAGCGTTTTTTCGTTAGTCTTCAAGTTTTGCATCAAGGGAACCAGTTTGAGACGAAATTACCAATTAAGAGATACCCCTTGTAAAGGCCACTCTTAACTTATATGGTGCTGACAAGTGGAACACTACATGTGCGCCACATATCACAACATGGTTTTCTTTTTCCTTTTTCGTAGATTTATTTTTTTTCAAAATATTTTTATCTTTTGAGCCGTGTGTTTAAATCACGAACTATTTTCACCATTAGATTTCTCGCTCGAAATCTTTGAAAATAAATTCCCCGTTACTAAGTTTTGATGATTTTTTTTACAAAAGTCTAGAAAAAAAGGGAATTGGGAAGAACCGGAAACAAAAGAACGAAAATGAAAACAAAACAAGAAAACAAAACAAAAAATCCAAAAAACCCTAACAAAAAAACAAAATCCGGAAGCACAGTTGTGCTTTTTCATTTGGGGGGAGGGGGAGGAGGGGGAGTACAACTGTGATTCTCTCTTTTGGAAAGCATATTTGTGCTTCTCGCGGAAGCACGAACCGTGTTTTTTCTATTTTTGGACAGCATAGTTGTGCTTCTCATGGAAGCACAGGCTGTGCTTTTTTCCTTTTTCAAGGAAGCTCAGTTGGGCTTCTCGTGCAAACACATATGTCCTTTTTCCTATTGAAAGGTATAGTTGTGCCTCCTGTACTTTTACTTTTTCAAAATCACAGTTGTGATTCTAGTAGAAACACATGTTGTACTTCTCATGGAATAACACTACTTCCTGAAAAAAATCCTCCAAAACCTAGGAAAAAACTAAAAAGCTTATAAACCCTGAAAACATGTGTTAAAAAACCCAGAAATCTCAACAGTGTGTTCAATATGCGACACATTGCAAAAGCTGGGCACACCACTTGGCACACTTCTAGACCCAAGAAAGTAACATTTGCAAGAGCCCTTCAAGGGTACCCCTTAACTAGTTACTCTTTGAGAAGAACTCGAGCAAAGGAGGTGCACGGGATAGAGAAACTGGAAGGAGGTGAGCCCTCTTTTCCTATCAACATATGACGTGACAACCGGCCATGCGCACTAGAATGTGTAAACAATACACTTCACATGATGAACGAATAAAATGATTGTGCATTTCAAACCTCTTGGGTTCACCTTAAATATGTAGGAACATGGTACTACATGAACACATATTGCCATGATCAGAATTATAGAGGCAAACAAAATGTCAAATACGAATAGTTATACGACCAATCAACTATGGCTGATATACGACACCATGCATAACTTAAGCTTGCTTTTGTGCATGGTGTGTGTCGGGGATATACCTCGCGGTATGACCCGGTTGGAATCATGACCCGGCCGGGCTTGGCGACTCACCAGAGACCTGGTTGGAGCTTGGCGACTCACTGACGATCCGCCCGGACATGGCGGTTTACATGTAACCCGTCGGGACATTGTGACTCACTTGAAACCCGGCGAGCGGATCAGACGGGCGACAAGGCCCAAGGCCCAGCAGGCCGACTTATACTCTGGTGGGCCGGCTTAAGAGGAAAGGGATGACGAATATTTCCTTTACGAGGAAGCAAGATCTGGACTTGTATTCAGCTTGTGAGAAAGGATAGACTAGTCCTAGTCCTACTAGTACTTCACATGTAATCCGCTCCTTCAACATATATAAGGAGGGGCAGGGCTCCCCAAAAGGGACAAGCAACAGAAAAATAATCTCTAGGGCTAGACGCAAAGAGCCGGCTTACCGGCGACTCCCTCATGATCATAATGAGACCTAGCCACAAACAGCATGTAGGGTTATTACCGGATGATATTTTCCGGAGCCCGAAGCTGTCTAAACACTTGTCTTGTGTTGCGTCTCTCGATTTCGCTCAACCCCTCTCAAGCTACCACATAGATGCGTTGGCCTCGCGACTAAGTCCTCACACTAAAGACATATGTCATGACAAATCCACGACAGTTGGCGTCCACCGTGAAGCCTGCGCACGGTGGTGTTGAGTTCTTGGAGGGATCTTTACCCGGGTTTTGAAAAGTTCGTGAATTAGCCGGATGAAGAAGAACCGGCGCGGAAGAATCACGTAAGATGATCCGGCATGGGACAATTTTTTGATAAAACCGGCGTGTTCATTGTTTATGATTAGAGTTGTGATTAATTCTACATGGTCAGGACAAGAGCTAAGGACTACGTACGGCCGCCGGAGGCGCCGTAATAATCCTCCAGCCAGATCGTTTTCATGGACGCCGCAAGTTGCTAATCACGGTCAAGAAATTTCACTGCAGTAGTCTGAATACTATTCTGTAGACCAAAGGATATATTGGATTAAATACCAAGGCAGTGTTCCGGTTTGACCAACGCGTCGACATACGCATGTTTTTGTTGCCGCTAATTATACTACTTCCAAACCATAGCTGCTGGTACTACTCCACATCATTGTACAAAAGAAAAAACAAAGAGCATGGCCGGAGGCCCAGACACACACGTCACTCATTGCACGTGCGTATGCTGCAGTTGCAGTAAGAAAAAGAATTGTGACGGCCGCCGATGGATCATGTGTGTGCACGGCTGCTGCATCGATTGAGAGGATGTTCAAGTGGATCAAGAAAAAGGAAATCAAGCCGGCCATGTACGAATTGCACTACTTGTACAATATAAAATCAGACTGATGTGCCATCACAAAGGCCTAAGTGATTTGCACTGTTGTCGTACTCTTCAAGGACTCGAAGACCAGATCAGAAAAATAAATATATATGTATATACCAAACTCAGGAGCCAAGGCCGCTGCTAAAGCTGTGCGTGCACACTTTCCGTAGCCTGACCGCTTTCTCGTGTCTCCATGACAGTTGCTCTCTAAAGGCTTACTACTAGTGCTAACTAAAAGGTTACAATGGCGCAATTTTTAAGAAGGACCATCATTCATCACGTGAAGAACTGCTGGAGAAAGGCTCGCACCAGGATGATCAAAATTGACTACAACCCGGAAAACAGACTAGCAGGCAGTCTTGGATGTTCGCCGCCGACTCGCCACGATGACTACGACCCGGAAAACAGACTACGGTTACCTGCCTCTTGAGCCGCCGACCGCCGAGTCGTCGCCTGTGCCAGGACAGCCCGCCTTCACCGTGATCCGCCGCGGATTGCTCCTGCTGCTGCCATGGCCTGCCAAGCGCGCCGCAAGTTGAGCCGCGTCGGCCTCGCTTCGTACTGAGCCCTTCTGCTGCTATTGCGCTTCGCCAGCACACATCAACCCGCCGTTGCGGTGTGAGCCGTCTCTGCCATGACCTGTATCGTCTCTTTGAGTCACCGGGACCCTGCGACCCGTGTCGCCGGGACTGAAGATGTTTTGTGAGCCGTCCCGCGTTAAAACGTCACACGTTGAACCGCCGCCTGCCCTCGGGTCGACTCGCGTCCGTTTCAAGCTGTTCAAGTTGCCGCCTCCGCCGCCTCAACCGCGTTGGCGCTGCAGTTTATGAGCCGCCGCCCTGGTGATGCCTCCGTCTCGCTGCTATGTTGAGCCGTCTGGGCCGCGTTGAGCTGCCTTTGCTGTGTTGAGCCGCCGGGAGTCATCGGTCTGCTTGAGCCGATGAGATTATATTGAGCCGTCTCTGACGCGGCATACAGATCATCTGTCATTCACAAACATCAGGTGATATCTATCTGAACTTATCTTATTAAAACACTTATTGTTTTTTGTCAAAAGAACAATTATTCTGCCCCATAACATTTTTACACAGGACAATTGTTTATGCCATTATACCGCGGATGCACGTTCGGCTGTGCCGCACAGCTTCATGGACATATGTGTTGCGGTCCATTTTGCATCAACACGTCGGCCGACTCTCTCGTCCACACCGGCTTACAACGCCGCTGCCGACTCTCCCCATCTGCACCGGCTTACAACACCGCGGCCGACTCGGCCATGATTAATTTCAGCGTCACCGTGGTGATCATCAACTCCGCGGTGGATAATTGCTGACCTGACGCATCAGGTGAAATCCATCCAGCATATTTTTATAAATTATATATTGCTTTCTTTAAAAGAGCAATTACTCCGGTTTGCAAGTTGTCCCATGCAGGATTCAAACCGGTCTATATCACGGTTAATTATGAAGAATCTCAAGCCAACTCCTCAAGTCGCCTTGAGACTCGGAGGCTACGATGCCATGACTTAGCAAATATCGTGAGATTTAAGACCCCGGGTCATTGGAGGGAAGATAACCCGGTCCCGGAGGCTACCGCCATATTGGTGAAAATTTAAAAGTCGTTAGAAAATCTCCGGCTCACAATGATGCTTTGGTTTACAATTCGGCTCAAGGTAAACCTTGTTTCCCACAAAGCTTGAAGCTCTCAAATCCGATTTAAAGTTTCGGTTTAAAAGAATTAATATCTCGCAAGTTCGAGTTCTCAGACAAATTAATGGTTGCCAAAGAGAACTTGCTGCCATGATGCGCGATTCAAACATGGGTATCCTGCCTTACGGCTTATCTTATTATGATCACTTGGGGGCTTCCTGCTCATCGAACATAGCTGTCAATACCCTCTTGATCCGCGCAATGCCAAAACTTATATGGTCACTTGGGGGCTTCCTGTTCAAACATAGGTCGTATTCGAACCAAAGAGAACATAGCTGTCGTAACCCTTTTGATCGGAGCAAAGCCAAACTCACTAGGGGGCTTCTTGATCGTATCTGAATCATAGCTTAACCGCTTTTGGGTCCGACTTGGATCGTATTCGAATCAGGGTTGTTAAAAACCTCTCAAGGTCATTTGGGGACTTCCTGTTCAAACATAGGTCGTATTAGAACCAAAGAGAACATAGCTGTCGGTACCCTCTTGATCGGCGCAACGACAAAGCCACTAGGGGCTACATGATCGTATTTGAATCCTAGCTTAACCCCTTTGGAACGATTTACTGATCGTATTCGAATCAGAAACCTTGATTTTTATTTGTTTTAGGTTTTTGCAAACAATCTTTTGGGTTTTGATCCTTTTTGCTCATATCTGAAGCATATAAGTGTGGTTTCGTTTAAACCCGGCTTGACTTTGGACGATAAGTCGCCAGCATGTGACAATCATCATATATTTGGAAGTGTTGGCTTCTAAAGATTGGGTTATCACCCTTAGTGCACAGGTCATGTAAACCGGCAGTACAAATTCAATATCGCAATGGTTATATGTGGGATATTATGACCCACCCTGTGGTAAACCGCCAAGGGATCTTGTAATTTACTTGTGTGCAGGATAAAGACTACATTTGGGTGGTTACCCGCCCTAGCTTTTGAAGTTAAGTCGCCAGGGCATATGTTGTTTAAACTCTGTGCAGGATTTACAGAGCTATGACTTACATAAATGGTTAAGTTCCAGCCCATCATCAAAGATTGAAATTGGTGTCTCAAAAGGGTTATCAATTCTTGATTTTCTCAAAGGCTATAAGCCGCCGGGTTATAAAAATTCCGTTTTACAATGGAGGCATATTAAATCACCATCGGTCAAGAGCCGCCGGGTATTTAAACTCCGGATTTACTTGTTAATAGATAAGGTATTTTAATCTTTAAATAGCCAAACTTGGCTGGATTTTCATTATGATATTGAATGATTGAGGTTTTCAAACCGGGTTATATCATTCAAATCTTTAAATAGCCAACATGGCTGGATTTTTATTATGGTTATCAATAACCAATATTACGATTGAGGTTTTCAAAGTTGCTTCAGCGCAATGGATATTATTTTATCAATGGAAGGAATAGTCCCAAGTCGCTGCAGGCTTACGACCCGGCACTTGGGGGCTACATTATTCAAGTTGAGATTACATCAAATATGTAAGTCTCATATCGCTGCAAGCATGCACCATGACACTTGGGGGCTAATGGAAAGTCATTTTTACCGACCTTATTGAAGACCCGACTCATCACATTGTAATGAGCCGGCCCTTGGGGGTTACCAATTGCTCCTGTCGGAAATTCAAGGTTCACAAGCCTTAATCAATTATATTGAAAGATCCACTACTCAGTTGGTAGAGTACAAAGCTCTTAACCTTGTGGACGTGGGTTCAAGCCCCATGGTGGAGATTACATCATATGATGTTATTATCAATGAATCATATATAAAGTCCCAGCTCAATATTATCTTACTGAGCCGGCCCTTGGGGGCTACATGTTGCTGCTCAAGTCTACATCTATAAAGTCCCTACTCCTTATTGCATAATGACCCGGCCCTTGGGGGCTACACCGGTTGAAGTTTTTGTGAGCATAAGACAATTACAAGTCCCAGGTTGATGCAAGCACGACAACCCAGCACTTGGGGGCTATAGATAATATGAATATAAGGGAGAAGAATCTTCAAATTCTCAGTTTTGAGTAAACCAGATTGACCCGGCGTCACCAATAACTATGGCCCAGTGTTGGCAACAATTATGACCCGGTGGTATCAATATTTACAAACCGGATATTTTGGCAATGATAAACCGGCAAGTTCTACAAGCCGGTTGAAAGTCAGATGAGTTTTTTCAAGACCAATATTTTTTAAACCGGCGCTTTGGAAGCCGATTCAAGTGGATTATTTATTACTCCCTCCGTTCCTTGATATAAGGTGTATAGTTTTTTGAGAAAAAACCAAAATATAAGGTGTATTGCGTTGCACCACTCATTTGGATAATTTTTTTAGGGATTTGATTACATTTCCTTATATCAAGCAAGATCCTTTATTTTCTCATGTCAATTAGTCAGGTGAAATCTCTCCCAAAACTTGTGAAATTTTCCCTGCATGTGTGTTCTTTAATTTCCGTGCCAAAAACTATACACCCTATATTTAGGAATGGAGGGAGTACAATATTTCTCTATAAGATACCAATGTCCGCAAGATGGCTTTGAAGCTGGCCTATTGACCAGGATTTCTCAAAAGAAGTATCTGGATTTTTGCATTGGCAAGGTTTGGACATATCTGTTAAAATAGATTTGCTATAACATCTTTGAGTACGCATCCAGGAGGAAATGACAAGGACTTAAAGATGATCAGGTGCCGGTTCAGGAAAATATTTAACCCAGAGCACAACCTACCAAGTTTGTTCTTGTGTTTATTTTACAGGATCAGTTTAACATGGATAGATCCAAATTAAACTAGGGGCTAATGTCGAGGATATACCCCGCGGTATGACCTGGCTAGAATCATGACCCGGCCAGGCTTGGCGACTCACCAGAGACCTGGCTAGAGCTTGGCGACTCACTGGCGATCCGCCCGGACATGGCGGTTTACATGTAACCCGCCGGGACATTGTGACTCACTAGAGACCCGACGGGCGGATCAGACGGGCGACAAGGCCCAAGGCCCAGCGGGCCGGCTTATACTCTGGTGGGCCGGCTTAAGAGGAAAGGGATGACGAATATTTCCTTTACGAGGAAGCAAGACCCGGACTTGTATTCAACTTGTGAGAAAGGATAGACTAGTCCTAGTCCTACTAGGACTCCACATGTAACCCACCCCTTCAACATATATAAGGAGGGGCAGGGCTCCCCAAGAGGGACAAGCAACAGAAAAATAATCTCTAGGGCTAGACACAAAGAGCCGGCTTACCGGTGACTCCCTCATGATTATAATGTGACCTAGCCACAAACAGTATGTAGGGTTATTACCGGATGATGTTTCCCGAGGCCCGAAGCTGTCTAAACCCTTGTCTTGTATTGCGTCTCTCGATTCCGCTCAACCCCTCTCAAGCTACCACATAGATGTGTTGGCCTCGCGACTAAGTCCTCACACTAAGGACATCTACCGTGACAAATCCACGATAATGTGACGTAAACAATGAATAGTACTTTAAAAACACTTTTCTAAGTGGTTTGAATCACGATTGCAAAGTATGTAGCGTGTTTGGATTCGTGCTATCAAATCCTTCTGATAGTGGCATCTTGCCATGTGCAAAGTATAATCTAAAAGTGTGACGTGACAACCAGCACCGCGAGCTTGAATTTGTAAACAACCATAACACACTCACACGAGGACTGTGCTTTCTTCAATGGATATGCACAAAAAAATGCTTGTGCGTCGCAAACCTATTGGTCTCACCTTAAATAAAGCGATGAACACGGTACCTCATTAATACATTACAAAGCAAAGTAGAACGAACATTTACGCGAGGAACATGGTGTCACATGAACTGTGATTTCTTTTTTTTCATATGAAAGTGGTCAGGGGTATTTGTGAAAGTGCTACAAGTTTACAAAAAGTTGTTCTCGCATAATTTGAAGGAAAAAACTGGAACCAAAAAAACTTAGTTTTATCGTTGCCTCCCCCACTAAGTGTTCCCTCAATTTTTTTCTTCCCTCCACTTCTTTTTGAACTACGCGCGCACCCACCTAATCCCAACCATCCCAAAATACCACCTCTTTTTCACACCAATCACATCCCCTTCCATAAAAGAAAATGTCTTCTCCTTTATCTCTCTCTCTCTCTCTCTCCGCCTCCAGATCCACTCCCTCCTCGTCGGTGGTTCGTGCTAGCTGTGGGCACAAATCGTTTGGTCAGGGAGCCGCTCCCGACGGACGGTGTTCTCTTGTGCCCCATTCGCTGTGATGGTAAAAGTACCCCGAGATCTCATTCTAATCGACGAGTTCTCTTTGCGTTCTTATGTTTACACTGCTCCCTAGATCCATATTACACTTCACTCAAATGGATGATCTACCTCTAAAATACGTCGAGACACATCCGTTGGAGTGACAAGTAGTATGGATCGATCGGATGGAGTAAAAACCTTGGCTTCTTATTCGGGTTTATGATTAGCGTTCTTATTGCACCCCAGGTTAACACCGCATGCCATTCTATCTACGGTTCGTTGGTTACCAAATCCTTGATGTAATCTTTGAGTATATCTTCTCCTAATTAAGTCGGTATGTTTTCTCAAGATGCTTTTTGGTCTCAACTAATCCATGTTGACAATACGCCAATTGCTAGTTCATTTCCTGGATCGTAGAACATGTACATGCTGAAACTCCCCAAATAACGCCACTTATTTATTCAACAGTCATGTCCCCTTCAAGAAACAAGACATTGTCTCGTATCTCTCAATTATTCCCCTCGTAACCCACCAAAGTTTCAAGTGTGTTTACATTACCAAATCTAGTTAGTTTCCCATATGAAAGTTGTTGTTGTGTTTACAAGATATGAAATTGAGGGGGCTTAATCGGGTTAAGACTGCTGGTGAATCCAGCTAGGGTTCTTATTGATACTTCATTACCTTGATCTAAGAGTAATTAAGCACGTGTTTAATAATTTTGGCACTAATAATTGAATTATTGTCACCTCATTTGCACCTACTGTCAACTACTGATAATCGTTATGCAGCAGATGTTCACACGTCAACAACAGAGTGGGACAAGTATACAAACTAAATGAAGAAGAAGAAAATGTATCGACAGGAAAAGCTTCTCGAGTTACTAGCTTGGTATTCCTATCGTATGATGACCCATAAGTATAGGGGATCAATCGTAGTCCTTTCAATAAGTAAGAGTGTCGAACCCAACGAGGAGCAGAAGGAAATGACAAGAGGTTTCTAGCAATGTAATGTCTGCAAGCACTGCAATTGTAAGTAACTAACAGTTTGATAGCAATATAATTTGTAACGAGTAAGTAACGATAATGGTAACAAAAGTGCAGCAAGGTAGCCTAATCCTTTTGAGGCAAAGGATAGGCCAAAACAATCTCTTATGATAAGCAAAGTGTTCTTGAGGGTACATGGGAATTTCATCTAGTCACTTTCATCATGTTGGTTTGATTTGTGTTCGCTACTTTGATAATTTGATATGTGGGTGGATCGGTGCTTAGGTGTTGTTCTTATTTGAACAAACCTCCTACTTATGATTAACCCCCTCGCAAGCATCCGCAACTACGAGAAAAGTATTAAGAATAAATTCTAACCATAGCATTAAACTTTTGGATCCAATCGGTCCCTTACGGAATAGCGCATAAACTAGGGTTTAAGCTTCTATCACTCTCGGAACCCATCATCTAATAACTACTCCACAATGCATTCCCTTAGGCCCAAATATGGTGAAGTGTCATGTAGTCGACGTTCACATGACACCACTAAAGGAATCACAACATACATACCATCGAAGTATCAAACACATATAAAATTCACATGATTACTTGCAACAAGATTTCTCTCTTGACCTCATGAACAAAAGTAACTACTCACAAATGATAATCATGCTCATGATCAGAGGGGTATTAAATAGCATATTGGATCTGAACATATAATCTTCCACCAAATAAACCACATAGTAATCAACACTACTAGTCACCCACAAGTACCAATCTATAGTTTCGGTACAAAGATTGAACACGAGAGATGAACTAGGGTTTGAGAGGAGATGGTGATGTTGAAGATGTTGATGGAGATTGCCCTTCCCAAGATAGGAGAGTTGTTGGTGATGATGATGACGATGATTTCCCCTTCCGGGAGGGAAGTCCCCCCCAGCGGAATCGCTCCACCGGAGGGCAAAAGTGCTCCTGCCCAAGTTTCGCCTCGAGACGGCAGCGCTTCGTCCCGAAAGTCCTCCCCTCATTTTTTTCTAGGTTAAACTGACTTATATACCAGGAGATGGGCACCGGAGGTGGGCTGGGCTGAGCACAAACCACCAGGGCGCGCCTGGCTTGTGCTCACTAGGTGCCCCCCTCCAGTAGTTATTTGCTCCAGTATTTCTTATTTATTCCATAAAAATTCCTCGTGAAGTTTTAGCTCATTTGGAGTCATGCAGAAAAGGTAGCCTGACGTAGCCTTTTTAGGTCTAGATTTCCGGCTGCCGAAATTCTCCCTCTTTGTGTGAACCTTGCATATTAGGAGAGAAAAGGCATTAGAATTACTCCAAAAAGCATTATTATGCATAAAAACATTATAAATAACAGTAGGTAAACATGATGCAAAATGGATGTATCATCGTATGACAGATTACCTGTCTTTATCAGATCTACGAGCATGAGGTCCTTCACTTAGATGTACACACCATGAAGAACTGAATGAATGTGGCACTGAAAGTGAACAAAAAAAGATGCAGATCCGGGTAGTACTAAAGATGTAAAGGTCAGTGTTATTGGAAACTCTTCATGTATGGTTAGTATATGTTTAATTTCTTTGTCATGTGTCACGGGATGTGAATTGTGTACTGCAATCTAATGTCTTTAAGTACATTATGGCAGGAATATTATCGTTGTCAACTAGAAGCGGTGACTAAGGGTCTACATGTGCTGCTTCAAGAGTTCAAACAGCTCATGTCTCTTAATGCATATGTATTACCCATCTCAAGCAAATCAAAGAGAACGCAGGTTCACCTGGTGAGTAGGCCAACCCTTTTCTGTAAACACTTCCTTTCTTTTCACCTTTGTTTAGCCATGAAAATGTATATTGTGGCAGATGCATCTATAGCTTTTGGAATTATCCCATATGATGTAACATGTATGTATTTTTATATAGGGAAAGTCAGGACGCTCAAATGATGGAAGTTCATCAAGTCTTTTGCCCTAGAAACAACAATCTGAACTATTCATTGGTGCACTGGCAGTGCAGCAAGAAGAACCAGTAGCAGTCGAGCACGGTCTAACGACCTAGATGCTATGAAGAGGGCACTGGCATGGCAGCAGCTAGAACTTGAAGTTGTTAAGAAGGCACTGGTAGAGAAACAGTAAGAATGTGAAGCTGTGACGCATCTCCTGCCGGATGTGCAATGTTAACTTGAATATGTCGACAATACCCTTCTAGAGCAGCAAAAATTACTTGATAGTGTCAAGAATGCCGTACCATAGCAACAAAGTGACATTGAGGACCTAAAATTGGGGGTGTTTGGTTAGCACAACCGTATTCGATCTATCAACAATGGCCTCCAAGAGCAACAGGAAAAACTTGCAGGCATCAAGAATGCGAAGGAAGAGGAAACTATGGCTATTGAGAAGAGACTTGATGAACTTGATGCCCTTGTTAGGTACATCGTCAGAGTTGCGTTCCCAGGATGTCATGAAACTGAGTCATCTGTCTAATTCTATACTATGGCTCTCTACCATGGTTGGTTATTGTAATGTCTGAGACAGTCTGTTTGACAATTGTCAAGTTTGCGGTTTAATAAAAGCAGTGACAGCTCAATTTGCATTCAAGTTCAATTTTTTCACAAATTCACATTAAAATTGTCAAATATGCCCACCAATTTTGGCAATATAAAACAAATTGATCGCACATACAAAGTGTGACGGTTATGGACGCCGTCACCGGCGATGGCCCCACATGTAAGAAGCCACATCACCCACGTATGGACCCGCCTGCCAGCATCCACGTCAGCACAAAAATGGGCCCACAAGTTAGAACTGTTGATCGGTCAAACGACACATCGTCACCAAACAAACGATGCCTAGTCCCACTTCTCAGCAGCCATGTGATACCTCTTTTTATTTATTCCAAAAATATTCTCAGTCAATTTTTGGGTCATTCTGAGAACTTTTATTCCATGAGATACCATTTTGTTATATCATATCATGATTGTTTTGAAAAAGTGTTGTCATTTGAGATTTATTATTATTGCTCGCTAGTTGATTATACCATTGAGATGAGTAAATGTCAGACCTAAATGTTATTGTGAATATGGTTAGTTCATAATCTTTGCTGAAAACCTGAATGTTGGCTTCACATATTTGCAACAACAAGATCAAATAGAGTTTGTAAAAGTTTTTCTTTATCACTTTCAGTTTGTCAACTGAATTGCTTGAGGACAAGCAATGGGTTAAGCTTGGGGGAGTTGATACGTCTCCATCACATCTAATTTTCCAAACTCTTTTGCCCTTGTTTGGGACTCTAATTTGCATGATTTGAATGGAACTAACCAAACTAGTGTTGTTTTCCGCAGAATTGACTTGGTGTTATTTTTGTGCAGAAATGGAAGTTCTCGGAATGACCTAAAAATTCACGGAGAATGTTTTTGGACACTTCCTGAACCAACTCCTAGGCCAACTCCGAAGAAAAGAGATATTCTAATTCTCAGTCCTGAAGATATGCAAGAGGCAAAGAAATCTATGAAATAAAATGTATTTTTTGACTGGAAACTATGAGGCAACAACCCTACGGTACTTTATTAAAACTCAACCAAAAAATACAAAAGGTCTAGGTAAGTAAAACTAGCAGAAAACGACTTACCTATTTACCTATTTACATCTTTACAGGTAAAGATACATAAATACAGGGAGCCATCTAGGGCAAAGAATTAATCCAATGCAACAACAATGGTTTTAGGCTAGGCTTGAATCTATGGGACAGCAAGGTAACATCATGGATGAAGTTTCTCCTCCATGCTGCAAAGGTGTGCCTTTCATTTCTGAAGATTTGTCCATTCCTGAGCAGCCATACGTTCCATGTAGCTAGATAAACAACCTCTTTGAAGAAAGGTTGTCCAAAGCTATTCCTTGCAGCAATCAAGCACTCAGTGGGAGACAAACCAGCTAGCCACTGAATTTGCAAGTAGTTCTAGACCCTAGTGTTGAATTGACAGGTGAAGAAAAGGTGATCTATGTCCTCATGAGCATGAGCATGAGCATAAGGGGCATGTGTTGTCCTCCTGAGGCGATCGCCAGTGCCTCCTGACCAGCAAATCTCTGGTGTTGAGCCTGTCATTGAGCATTAACCACACAAACACCTTGATCTTCATTGTAGACCTACTTTCCCAAATCCATTTAGCCGGCGTATCAGTAGGGAGATGAGCATGCATCACTGTATAATAACTCTTAGCAGAAAATCTTCCTTTGCCAGGAGTCGAAGACCAAGAATCATTGAGCCTTTCATCAGCATTTAGGTCTAGAAGACCAGCCTGTACAGTGAGCATATCTTCCATTGCTTCTGGTGACAAGGGCAGATGGAAAAGTTTAGACATATCAAGAGTGTTAATAACATCTCTTACAGATACCTTATCATCAATGGCAAAAGAGAAAAACCTGGGAAATCTCTCCCTGAGGGGAACATAAGATCCCAAAAAGATCCAAGCATCAAACCATAATAGAGCAGAACCCCCCATATTTATGGTAACCTCAGAGTGAAGCCTGAAAGCTTCGTTGATTTTGGGAATATCTCTCCACCAATAAGAACCACATGACACTGTTCCATGGGGTACACCACCATCATAATAGGTATTCCAAATGAGAGAGACCCAAGGGGATGTCAGCTTTGTTATAAAACTTAGAGAGATGCTTGGTAAGGAGAGCTCTGTTCTGGATGTTAAGATTAATAATCCCCATTCCACCTTAATCTTTAGGCCTGCAAACCAGAGGCCAAGATGTAAGAGATTGCCTGGGAGTATCAAAATTGCCTCTCCATAAACACTGCCTCATAATTCTTTCAATTTGCTTGATAATACCAGCTGGCAGGCTTAAGCTGCAGAGAAAATATATGCGCAAAGAAGACAACATTGATTGAAGCAATTGCAATCTAGCTCCTTGATTAAGAAGGCATGAACTAGCAGACGACCTCCTTTCAACTCTATCCACCACTGGGATTAAGTCCTGAATCCTTGGCTTAGTGGTGCCCACAGGGAGCCCAAGATAAGTAAAAGGGAGAGTTCCAACTTGACAACCAAATACAGCAGCCAATCTTAGCAGTTTCTACCTCATCCACATTTATAGGCAATATACATGATTTATGGAAGTTAACTCTGAGACCAGTGGAGGTATGAAAATCTTGCAACATATCCTTGAGAGCCAAAAGTTGTGAGTCCACAACAGGTACAATGAGGAGAGTATCATCAGCATATTGAACTATAGGAAAATATGTGTCATGCATTTCAATAGGCAATGTAATCTCTCCATTCTTGAGCATATTATTGACCAAAGTTTGTAGAAGATCAGCTGCAAGAACACAAGAGGGGTGATAGTGGATCACCTTGCCTTACTCCCCTTCTACAATTAAATTGTTTTCCAGGCACTCCATTCAGAATGACAGAAGAAGTGCCAGAAGATAAGAGCTCTCTAATCCAACCAATCCATTTGATATCAAAACCTTTGTGGTACAGAAGCTTGAGAATAAGGTCATGCTCCACAGTATCAAAAGCCTTTGCAAAATCCAACTTAAGAATTAAAATGGGCTTCTTGGATTTGTGGCACTGATGTATGTACTCCACTGTCCAAGCAATGCAATCCTGAATAGACCTGGATTTCAGGAACCCATATTGATTCTTGTGGATGCATTTTAAAATAACCTTCTGTAATCTATTTGCTAGAAGTTTTGTCAGAAACTTCAGTCAAGTATTTGTCAATGAAATGGGTCTGAAATCATTGGGGCCCTCAGGTGACAGCTTCTTGGGAATTAAAGTAATTAAAGACCCATTGATGCTGCTGATAGTGATCTTTCCATCATAAAAATCCTGGAATAATTGTAAAAAAATCTTGCTTGATAATGTGCCAGCATCATTTGACAAACAAACCAGTGAAACCATCAGGGCCAGGGGCCCTATCTATAGGCAAAGATTTGAGAACTTCATTTATTTCCTCCTCAGAAAATGAAGCAGACAAATTATCAAGTCCATCCGCTGTAGCAATCAAGGAAGCTAGATCAAACTTCATATCATTCCCCTCAGAAACACCCATTCTATCTCTAAAAGTTCCCCACAACATACCGCCTATTAAAGCTGAAGATGTTAAGAATTTACCGCCTATTAAAGAAATACATGGTCTTGATAACCCGACATAGGTAGTAGAGGTAAATTCTCTCTATAGATTTGATGAAGATGATATTCCTTATAATAAGTCTGCTAGTCAATGCTTAGATGAGTTTAATACTTTTATTGTTAAACAAGAAAACTTCAATGCTTATGTTAGTAGATAATTGAAATGTATGCTTATATGCTTGAACGCTTGGGTGATTATATGTGTAGAACTGTTAATGATCTTAAGCTTATTAGTAAACATGCTTCTATGGTAAAAATTTAAGTAGAACAAGTACTTAAGGCACAAGATGATTTGCTCAATGAGATGAATAGTAAGAACAGTGATCATGCTGTTAGAGTTATGACTAGAGGTGGTAAGATGACTCGGGAACCTTTGTATCCTGAGTGTCATCCTAAGAGAATTGAGGAAGATTCTCAAAGAATTAATACTGATGAACCTAGTCCTTCTAATAAAAAAGAAGAGGAAAACTAATAGGACTTTGCATGCTTCTAGTGAACCTGTTATAGACACACTTGAGAATCCCAATGATATTTCTATTTCTGATGCTAACACACAATCTGGTAATGAGCATGAACCTAGTGATAATGTTAATGATGATGTTCATGTTGATGCTCAACCTAGTAATGATGATGATGTGGAGATTGAACCTATTGTTGATCTGGATAACCCACAATCTAAAAATCAACGTTATGATAACAGAGACACTACTAGGGAAAAGCCTAGCAGTAGCGCGGGTGGCAGTGCTACTAGTACGATGCTACAGCTAAAGGTTAGCAGTAGCATGGGTTTACCCGCGCTACTGCTATATCCACTTAGTAGTAGTGCTTCCTGGAAAGGGCACTACTAGTAATTACTAGTAGCGCTTCTCGCAGCCCGCGCTACTACTATTATTCCGTATTATATTTCTTTTTATTTCATGTTGTATTCATACGCCTTTATACAAGTTTTCATACAAAAGCAATTTAGAGATTGTTTTTACATCATAATGAGTTATTACATCACTGCGTGAAAGAACCGTGGACTAGTTTCAAGTGGATGGACATCCACTTGAAACTAATATGCGGTTCTTTCACCCAATGATATAATAAATATCATCATCATCGTCATCATATCATTAACAACTTATCAGCATAATACATCATTGTCATATAACACCTCCTCATAATCATCATTTTCATCAATGAGACATCATATAGCAAGTTGGTCACTAGTCATAATCATAACTCCTCATCATCATCAACTCTAACACATTGTACTACATAATAACACATTGTACCTAGGACATACTTCTCTCTCATAGGACCTACTACCTTCTCTTAGGTAAAATAGCATAAAACAAGATAGGCACTGACTCTCCATTATGGAGAATGGAGATTATCCTAACTCCAATTCTTGCCCTTCACACAATGTTGCTTCGAAGTAGCTCCCTACGATTGACCATACATTTTCCCCATGTTTGATTGTCATGTCTTCATCGGTTTTAGAAATCCGATATGGACAGGAGTGATTCATAGGATGACCTGGCCGTATGTTCAAAACATCAAGGTGCCCTTTCTTAAACAACAGATGAGGCACACAATCCTTCGGGATTTTCTATTGAAAAACATAGTAATAACTTCATAGTTAGCAATGTAGTTCAGTTTTAGAAGAATTTATACAAAAGATGCATGGATGTCGTAATAGTAAAAAAACTTACCATGGCATCTCCATGGATGTTATTGTAGTTCAACACGTGCACTAGTGGCACGTATTGACCATAATGTGGAGGATTTTGATAATAGATATTGTAATTCTCAAGATTAGTAATAAATGAGATCGGATGATTTTTCTCCTGATAAGTTAATTCTGAGCCATCGGTGTAGTAGGTTCTGTCTACCATCTTCCGCACATTCTTTGAAGAATGAAAATAAGATGTCAATGGAAATAAGCTGTCAACTATTTTGAAATAAACAATATAAATTACTTGATAACTATGTTTGAGAAACTCACATAGCGGTAGAATTGGAAGCGTATCAACAAGGACCCAAATGTCCATTTTGTCTTGGGCGATGTCAGGATCACAAAGATCCATGGTGACAAGCATACCCTCATGGAAATCATACATCTTTCAAAGTGCTTCCCAATTCGGGCAACCAAAATGGGTTACGCTCTCAGAATTGTACAAATTTACTTCAAAATCCATACCATGATGGTTCCTTAGGTGAGTTTTCTTTGTTTCCATACTTTCATGATCTTCAAAATCCATCCTCTCCAAGACATAGCGTTTTGCATGGCATGGGATAAGCTAGTCGAATTGTAAAAGACAAAAATTACATGTTGAAGTAGTTGAAGTCGTGCTTAATTACGAAAAAACACTTGTCATCATTGCGTACCGTTTCAACATTGAAGGTCTCCTGGAGCTTAATGTTGAAGCACCGACCTTCTTCCAGGTGAGGCGTGTCGCACAGACCTCGATTGTCGTTACACCAGTCGCACTCCCCCAAGAGACTTTCGTTGTCCGATGACGACATTTCCTATGTTCATAATTCAAAGATTAAACTTGTACAATTAAATATATGCACTACAAAAACTAAATTAGATCATTATTATTCATCACGGGTTGACTATCTGTCTACCGAGTCTTTTCTTGAAAACTCTCAGCTCACGTGGTGTATATATTCGACCGTCGGTGATGGTTGCTCCTCCCTTCGTCCCCGAGTGCATTACACCAAAATGTCTAGCATACTGATACGTCTCCAACGTATCTACTTTTCCAAACACTTTTGCCCTTGGTTTAGACTCTAACTTGCATGATTTGAATGGAACTAACCCGGACTGACGTTGTTTTCAGTAGAATTACCATGGTGTTATTTTTGTGCAGAAATAAAAGTTCTCGGAATGACCTGAAAATCCACAGAGACATGTTTTGGAATTAATAGGAAATACTGGCGAAAGAATCAGCATCAGGGGCCCACACTCTGTCCACGAGGGTGCAAGGCGCGGCCCCTTGCCTTGTGGGCCCCCTAAGACTCCACCGACCTCAACCCCAACTCCATATATTCACTTTCAGGGAGGAAAAAATCAGAGAGAAGGATTCATCGCGTTTTATGATATGGAGCCACCGCCAAGCCCTAATCTTCCTCGGGAGGGCTGATCCGGAGTCCGTTCGGGGCTCCAGAGAGGGGAATCCGTCGCCATCATCATCATCAACCTTCCTCCATCACCAATTTCATGATGCTCACCGCCATGTGTGAGTAATCCCATCGTAGGCTTGCTGTACGGTGATGGGTTGGATGAGATTTACCATGTAATCGAGTTAGTTTTGTTAGGGTTTGATCCCTAGTATCCATTATGTTCTAAGATTGATGTTGCTATGACTTTGCTATGCTTAATGCTTGTCACTAGGGCCCAAGTGCCATGATTTCAGATCTGAACCTATTATGTTTTCATGAATATATGTGAGCTCTTGATCCTATCTTGCAAGTCAATAGTCACCTACTATGTGTTATGATCCGGCAACCCCGAAGTGACAATAATCGGGACCACTCCCGGTGATGACCATAGTTTTAGGAGTTTATGTATTCACTAAGTGTTAATGCTTTGGTCCGGTACTCTATTAAAAGGAGGCCTCAATATCCCTTAGTTTCCAATACGACCCCACTGCCACGGGAGGGTAGGACAAAAGATGCCATGCAAGTTATTTTCCATAAGCACGTATGACTATATTCGGAATACATGCCTACATTACATTGATGAACTGGACCTAGTTCTGTGTCACCCTATGTTATAACTGTTGCATGAGGAATCGCATCCGACATAATTACCCATCATTGATCCATTGCCTACGAGCTTTTCACATATTTATCTTTGCTTAGTTACTTTTCTGTTGCCACTGTTATGATTGCTACAAAAATTGCTACTATTACTTTTGCCACCGTTACCGTTACTTCCATACTACTTTGCTACTAAATACTTTGCTGCAGATATTAAGTCTTTCAGGTGTGGTTGAATTGACAACTCAACTGCTAATACTTGAGAATATTCTTTGGCTCCCCTTGTGTCGAATCAATAAATTTGGGTTGAATACACTACCCTCGAAAACTTTTGTGATCCCCTATACTTGTGGGTTATCAAGACTATTTTCTGGCGCCGTTGCCGGGGAGCATAGCTCTATTCTTTGAGTCACTTGGGATTTATATCTGTTGATCACTATGAGGAACTTGAAAGATGAAAGAACCAAGATTTTTCCCTCAACTACGAGGGGAGGTAAGGAACTGTCATCTAGCTCTGCACTTGATTCACCTTCTGTTATGAGTAAATTTGTGACACCAACACCTGTTATTGATTATGATACATAGCATGTTATTGATGATGCCACTTTTGCTATGCATGATGCTTATGATGAAACTACTTGTATGCTTGAGAATACTGTGCCATTAGGTGAATTTCTTGATGAACAACTTGCTATGGTTAGAGAGAATGAATTTATTGAAACAGATAATATTGATTAAAGTGATGATGAAGATTCTCCCCCTAGATATGAATTGCCTGATGTGCCTAAGGGTTATGGTGGATGAAGAAACTACTAGAGACGTTTTTGCTTGCAAAGATAGATATGATCTTAAGAAACTGTTAGCTAAGCTGAAAGAAAAGTCTCTAAATGCTAGAATGAAATATGACCCTGCTTTTGCTACTTCACCTATCTGTATTTCTAATAAGGATTATGATTTCTCTGTCGATCCTGAGTTAATTACTTTGGTTGAATCTGATCCTTTTTATGGCTATGAATCTGAAATTGGTGTGGCACATCTTACTAAATTGAATGATATAGCCACCCTATTCACTCCTGAGGAGAAAATTCATTACTACTATATCCTTAAGTTATTTTCGTTCTCATTAAAGGGTGATGCTAAAACACGGTTTAATTCTCTTGCTCCTGCTTGTGTGCGTAGTCCCTAGGATATGATTTATTACTTCTCTGCTAAATATTTCCCCGCTCATAAGAAATAGCTGCCTTAAGGGAAATATATAATTTTGTGCAAATTGAAGAAGAGAGTCTCCCACAAGCTTGGGGGAGGCTTCTCCGATTACTTAATGCTTTGCCTAATCATCCTCTCAAGAAAAATGAAATACTTGATATCTTTTATAATTGACTAACCGATGCTTCTAGAGACCACCTAGATAGTTATGCTGGTTGTGTTTTCAGGGAAAGAACTGTTGAGCAAGCTGAATTGCTATTGAATAATATATTGAGTAATGATAATGATTGGACACTTCCTGAACCAACTCCTAAGCCAACTCCGAAAAAAGGGGTATTATATTTCTCATTCCTGAAGATATGCAAGAGGCAAAGAATCTATGAAAGAAAAAGGTATTAAAGTTGAAGATGTTAAGAATTTACCACCTATTGAAGAAATACATGGTCTTAATAACCTGGCACGGGTAGTAAAGGTAAATTCTCTCTATAGATTTGATGAAGGTGATATTCCTCGTAATAAGTCTGCTAGCCAATGCTTGGATGAGTTTGATAATTTTATTGTTAAACAAGAAAATTTCAACGCTTATGTTGGTAGACAATTGAAACGTAATGCTTATATGATTGAACACTTGAGATATTATATGTCTAGAGTTAAAGGTGACTTTAAACTTATTAGTAAACATGCTTTTATGATTACCACTCGGGTAGAACAAGTGCTTAAAGCACAAGATGATTTCCTTAATGAATTGAATAATAAGAAAAAATGATAATGTTGTTAGAGTTATGACTGAAGGAAATATGCCCTAGAGGCAATAATAAAGTTATTATTTATTTCCTTATATCATGATAAATATTTATTATTCATGCTAGAATTGTATTAACCGGAAACATGATACATGTGTGAATACATAGACAAATAGAGTGTCACTACTATGCCTCTACTTGACTAGCTCGTTGATCAAAAATGGTTATGTTTCCTAGCTATAGTCAAAGAGTTGTCATTTGATTAACGGGTTCATATCATTAGGATAATGTGACGCCCAGGTAATTAAGCTATAGTGAACCTCTGCTAATGATGCCACGTCACCTCGTTTATAGTTGCTAATCTCGAGTTAGTTCAAAACCGATTCAAATTCAAATTCAAAAATAGGCAAACAATAAAAGTTTTCAAAATTGAAACAAAAATGTTCGGTGGACGCCAAATATTACGAAGGTAATTATGGTGCAGTAAACACATTTTTATAAAATGCCTAAATACTTTTAAATGGATTAAAACAAAAAAGAAATAATAAAAAGGAAAGAAACTGAAAACAGTAAAACTAAAACAAAAAAAAAGAAGGGGGAAAGCCCCCTGGACCTGGCAGCCCAATCCACCCTCGCGGCCACCGCCCATGCCCCCTGGCCCGCAGCCAGCCTGGCCGGCCCAGCCGGCCCAGCTCCCTGCCGCCTCCCTTCCCCCTGTTCCCCCGACCCGGGGCGGAACAGGGCACGTCCCCGCCGCACCCTCTCGCCGGCAACGACGAGAGGATAAGGCCGCCACTCCTCCGCGCCTCCTCGATTCCGCCTCCCACTCGCCCCCGACTCGACTGGGCTCCTGCGCCTATCTCTCTCCCCTCCAGATCCACCTCGCCCCCCCTCGTTCCTCTCCGTAACCGAGCGCCACCTCCACCATGACTCCGGCCTAGCCACGGCCACCGTGCCCACCTCGCCGCTCCACGGTGTCTCCAAGGCCCGCCGTCGTCCACTGCTTTGACTGGTGCAGTCCGTTGGAGACCGGAGCCACCGCAGCGCCCCCGACGCCGCCGTCTTCCTCCTCTGCCCCGACAAGCTTCGCCGCCGTTCTTCTTCATCTCCGGCGACGCCCCTGCAGCTACTAACCCATTCACCGGCCATCGTGCATGCCGCTAGGTGAGCTGCCCCCTCCTCCGCCCTCTAGCTTCCCTAGCTCGCGCGGTACCTAGCTCGTCGTCATGCCCGGGCTCTGGTCGCCGCGGTGTACCTCGCCGCCGTGGACACATCCGCCGTCACGCTCGCCCGAGCTCACCATTGTGCTCCTGGGGTCCCTAGGAGCCCAACGCGCCTACGAATGCTCCCTCCCGTGCCTCCTAGCGCCGTCCCCGATGAGCGCCCAAACGCATCGCCGCCTGCGCTTGTGACGCCCCCGATTTAATCGTACACTAATCATACACGCAAACGTGTACGATCAAGATCAGGGACTCACGGGAAGATATCACAACACAACTCTACAAATAAAATAAGTCATACAAGCATCATATTACAAGCCAGGGGCCTCGGGGGCTCGAATACAAGAGCTCGATCATAGACGAGTCAGCGGAAGTAGCAATATCTGAGTACAGACATAAGTTAAACAAGTTTGCCTTAAGAAGGCTAGCACAAACTGGGATACAGATCGAAAGAGGCGCATGCCTCCTGCCTGGGATCCTCCTAAACTACTCCTGGTCGTCGTCAGCGGGCAGCACGTAGTAGTAGGCACCTCCGGTGTAGTAGGAGTCGTTGTCGACGGTGGCATCTGGCTCCTGGGCTCCAACATCTGGTTGCGACAACCAGGTAGAAGGAATAGAGGGAAAGGAAGGAGAAGGCAACCGTGAGTACTCATCCAAAGTACTCGCAAGCAAGGAGCTATACTACATATGCATGGGTATCAAATGGAATAAGGGTATCATATGTGGACTGAACTGCAAAATGCCAGAATAAGGGGGGGGATAACTAATCCTGTCGAAGACTACGCTTCTGGCAGCCTCCGTCTTGCAGCATGTAGAAGAGAGTAGACTGAAGTCCTCCAAGTAGCATCGCATAGCATAATCCTAACCGATGATCCTCTCCTCGTCGCCCTATGAGAGAGCGATCACCGGTTGTATCTGGTACTTGGAAGGGTGTGTTTTATTAAGTATCCGGTTCTAGTTGTCATAAGGTCAAGATACAACTCCGGGTCGTCCTTTTACCGAGGGACACGGCTATTCAAATAGATAAACTTCCCTGCAGGGGTGCACCACATACCCCAACACGCTCAATCCCATTTGGCCGGACACACTTTTCTGGGTCATGCCCGGCCTCGGAAGATCAACACGTCGTAGCCCTACCTAGGCACAACAGAGAGGTCAGCACGCCGGTCTAAATCATATGGCGCAGGGGTCTGGGCCCATTGCCCTTTGCACACCTGCACGTTGCGTACGCGGCCGGAAGCAGACCTAGCCTAGTGGCTTTCCAGTCCAATCCGGTGCGCGCCACTCAGTCACTGACGTCATGAAGGCTTCGGCTGATACCACGACGCCGGGATACCCATAACTGCTCCCACGTAGATGGTTAGTGCGTATAGACCAAATGGCTAGACTCAGATCAAATACCCAGATCTCGTTAAGCGTGTTAAGTATCCGCGAACACCGACCAGGGCCAGGCCCACCTCTCTGCTAGGTGGTCGGAACCTGCCCTGTCGCTCCGCCTCAAAGATCCACTCGCGGGTGCTCCTACGAGCCTACCCGTCTTTAGTCACCACATGTACCATGTATAAAGTATATAGTACATACCCGTGATCACCTCCCGAGTGATCACGGCCCGATAGTATAGCATGGCAGACGGACAAGAATGTAGGGTCACTGATGATAAACTAGCATCCTATACTAAGCATTAGGTTTGCAGGTAAAGGTAACAACAGCAGTAGCAAGGACAGGCTATGCATCAGGATAGGATGAACGGAAAACAGTAACATGCTACACTACTCTAATGCAAGCAGTATAGAGGAGAGTAGGCGATATCTGGTGATCAAGGGGGGGCTTGCCTGGTTGCTCTGGCAAGAGAGAGGGGTCGTCAACTCCGTAATCATACTGGGTAGCAGCGGCGTCGGTCTCGTAGTCTACCGGAAAGAAGTAACGGAGGGGGGACACAATAAATAACAGAGCAATCAAATCATAACATGACAAACGTGGTGCTAGAGGTGATCTAACGCAGGGATAGGTGATACCGGCGAAGGGGGGAAACATCCGGGAAAGTATTCCCGGTGTTTCGCGTTTTCAGACAGATGAACCGGAGGGGGAAAGTTGCGTGATTGCTATGCTAGGGATGTGTAGCGGACGAATGGGCTGCGTATCCGGATTCGTCTCGTCGTTCTGAACAACTTTCATGTACAAAGTATTTTCATCCGAGCTACGGTTTATTTTATATTAATTTTAAAAGATTTAAATCATTTTTAGGATTTATTTAATTAATTTAATCAACATTATCCAGAATAGTGCATGCTGACGTCAGCATGACGTCAGCAGTCAACAGGGCGTTGACTGGGTCAACTGACATGTGGGTCCTACTGTCATTGTCTATGACTAACTGAATAGGTTTAATTAATTTAGTTAATTGATTAGGTTAGTTAAACACAGTTAATTAAGTTAATTAATTCTTTAATTAATTAAATAATATTTAAATTATTTATATTTCTTTTTATTTCTTCTTTTTTTTATAAAACCGTTCTGTGGGGGCTAGGCCCCACACGTCATTGGCCCAAGGGGCCTTGCGGGCACTGGTGCAGGGCGCGGGCGCCACCCGTTAACGGGCGAACCCGGGCGGCCGCCGCAGGCGTGCGCGCCAGCGCCGGCGAGGCGGGCTGGGCGCCGGCTGCAGGCGAGAGGGGTGGCGGGCCACGGCAGGGCGTGGCCGGCGGGCGCGGCAACGGTCACGGCGCCGGACTGGGAAGGCACGGGCAGAGAAGCAACGGGAGCGTGGCCGTGGCGACGCACGGTGGATGGCCGAGACGGCAGGGGGAGCGAGCGGGGCACCGGCCCAGTCGTGGCGCAGAGGCCGAGGTCGAGGGCGCGCCTGGGGCGCGGCCAGTGTGGGGAGGCAGGGAGCAGCGCGGGCATAGCCACGAACGGGGCGTGGGCGGGGCTGCGGTCGGAGCGTGGTGAGCACCACCGTAGAGGGAGGGGGAGGCCGGTGGGGTTCCTCACCCGCGTTGCAGGGGAGGCCCGATGCAGGGCGAACTCGACGGCGGGGAGCGGTGGAGTCGAGGAGGCGTTCCGGCGGGGGTCCGACGATGGCGCGTGGCGATGCGGCACCGACGTCGAGCACGTCGGGTGGCGGGGAGGAGATGAGGAGGCGGGCGGCGAAGCGGCGTTCCAGGCGGCGTAGGGCGTCGAGGGCGCGGTCGGCGCGGCGAGGGGAGCCGTCGATGGAGTGGGGATAGGGCGCGAGGAGGAGGGCAGGGGCGTTGTCGCCCCGATCCCGATCCGTTCGTGGGGGGGGGGGGCTTGCGGAGGGAGGCGAGGCGACGGCAGCAGGGCGGCGCTGGCGACGAGGCGCTTGCGCCCGATCCAGAGCAAGGGGAGGCAGAGGGAGAGTGGGGGCGAGCGAGGGGAGTGGTGGTGTGGGGGGAAGTGGGGGTTCTGGGAGGGGGGTTAGGGTTAGTGGGGGGGGGATAAGGGAGGCGTGGGGGGGGGGGGGGCGGTTGGGCCAGCGGCCGAATGGGCCGGCCTGACTGGTGGCCAGGTTGGCCGGCTGGGCCACGAAGCCCACTGGGGAAGGGGGTTCTCTTTTCTTTTCTTGTTTTTTTATTATTATTTACCTTTCTGTTTTCATTTTATTTATTTTATTTATAGTCCCTGTTCTCATATTAGTTTTACTTTATTTTTAGTTTTATAAAATATACCACTAGCCCCTAAATTAGTATTTATAAATACTCTATTGCCACATTAATTTCTCATACGTAATAAAATAGTTTAATGTTTTAATATTTATAAAATGCCTTTAATTATTTGTTTTAAGCCTCTGTTTTATTTAGTTTAGTGCTTTTGATTATTTTATAAAAAATGTGATCCTCCACCATAATTACCTATGCATAATTCTGCAATCACCGAACATTTTAGTTTTAATTTTTGAAAACTGTTATTATTCACCAAACTTTGAATTTGAATTTTGGACCAGTTTTTGACCTAACGATAGATTAGCAACAGTAACCGAGGTGACTTGGCATGATTAGCGTGGGATTACTGTAGCATGATTATCCGGGCGTCACAATTCTCCTCCACTACAAGAAATCTCGTCCCGAGATTTAGGAGCGGGAGTAAGGGGTGGGGGATCTGGTTACATAATTCTAACGATTCTTCTTGGTCATAGTTGCTCTTCTCGAAGAGGTCGATCCATTACATTGATGTCTTCATTTCTCTGCTTCAGGTCATCATGATGAAGTTGTCGTCCTTTCTTCGGGAACTCCATCGTACTTACGAATAGTTAAGGGGCAGCTTACAACAATTGAATGTTATAAGGGAAATTCATTTAGGGGGTATCCCAAGAATGATCATAAGAGTATCTCTCGAGTTGAACAATTAAAACACATCGAGAGCAAAGTAAGAAGGTACCATAAGAAGTTTGAAACGGATAGACAATCTTCGTTGCCTGAAACAAGGCAACGGTTTAGGTATTGTGTTTAATACCAGAATCGATGATTTCTCGGAAGGTGGCTCGTGAATCACAAACGAGGCCAAGTGCGAGGAATTAAATTTGGAAACCGGGGGTGTATAGGAGAGTCAGGTTTCGATCCTGTGGAACTGTGGGTTATGGGCCCACCATGTGGTTAAAAGTAGGTAAAGCGTTGATATCTTGCTCGGTCGTGATAGCAAGACATGTCAGAGGGTAGCCTATCATTTATGTTGGCAACAATGTCGATACCAAGGGCGAGGGACGAAGAGAACCATTTTCCTGCTCGTTGAAACGAGGCGGACCAATAGGCAAAGTTCTCGTTCATCGGTGGTTACCGGAATGTCAACAACAATAGTAACAGGGTCTTACTGACAGAGTCGTACGCCGAGGTGCTTATAAAAGCAGTGACGTATTACTGCTTAGATCATATAAACCTCAAGAAGGTTAAACAGAACAATGGAAAGGAAATTATGATTATCAGATTTAACAGAAGAATGGAAAGGAAAATGTGTTTAAACACATATTTCAGGGGTATATTCCTTCCCAAGGACAAACAGAGCATGATATCCGTGGCAGGATATCATGTAGAAAACCCTTTAAGTAAGGGGCGAGAAATTTCATGACAGTACCCATACAACGGTGTTTGGATAATGGTTAAAGAAAACTTAGCATTGCGCTTTCAATGCTCTTATTGAAAATCGGAGTACCACAAACATGCTTCAAGAAGCATTGACATGGTATTCGAGCAAAGGTCAGATTTTGGAAACACAAAGGATCCATCAGGAATAGCTTGTGAAATAAGTCTTACAATTTCCTCACGGAAGAATGGCTAAACTTGCTAAAAAGGATACTACAACAATAGGTCCTCCGGCTAGGTGTGCTAGGCCTGACATATCCTTACCGGGTCATATATAAAGACCAACATTATAACTCTTGGAAATAAGTTCCAACCCTCATATCTGACCAAGATCCAGATCTGATTGGTGCATGATACCTTGGACTCATGATGCCCGAGAAGGAAAAGGGCAAACACAATTTGACGAGATGGAGTTACAAGATTATCGAGAAATGGACTACGGAAGCAGGTCCCGAAACCAGAGTTCGGCATTAAACCAAGGAGTGGATGAGGCGATGGCTGATGGACTCAGCGACATATCATCGAGATTTCCAAAGGGTTGGTTTCCACAATTATGTGAACAAGGAAATATCATTTGTCGGATCAAATGTCATAATGATGTATGCGCGATGGAAACATACACAACTTGAACAATGATAGAAGGGTGCACCCAGGAATCTGGACTAGGTAGCACGATCAATGTTTGAATGATGATTCAATAATCAATAGAATTAGAATGAAACTGTAGACCAATAACTTCAAGCAATAGGGTTGCTAGAAGTTTAGAATGTACACATCACAGACCATTTATCGGTATTCCGGTTAGAAACAATACGGAGACCAAGAAATGAACGCAAAAGGCGAGAGATATTACTATATCAAGAATTCTCAAGAGGTGGTAGAATTACCACGACATTCTTGACATAAAAGGTGGTAACATTCCAAGGTAAAGAAGAACAAATGCTGTATAGCCAGGATCTCAAGGTATAACTCAAAACACGAATAAGTTTGTGTTGGAGGGAAGGCAATAAAGTGGCCGATGATAATACAATTCATCGGGGGCAAGGATGGTATTTCTCATCATGAATTCAATTGATATCCAGGAAGAACTCATAAGGTTGATGATCTTCACGGCACATTGGTCGAGAGATTTCAAGATGTAATCAATCAGTGACAACATCAAATCAAAGGAATGATGAAGCGGAAGGTTATTGGAACCATGGGTAGGGCACAAACTTGAAATCAAGCTTGTTGTTCAAGGTGAATTGATATGACGAGGAAGATCGACGTAAGCTTAGCTCATCATCGAAAGTTGTGCTCCGGGATTAAGGACCAGGTAGCACAGTTAAAATTTAGCACGATAATGATATAGCCGATCAGGCTAGGAATGACATGATTGAGTACAAACTCGGACTTAAAGAAGATTATCAAGAGTTGCTGAACCGTAGGGCAGACTCGGTTCAGTTATCGGTGTCTTTGAGTGTTTAATAACTCAGAGCCCATGAAAACTGTAATCAGTGAGAATGTAGTACTTGATGAAGAACTCATAAGAAGTTATGCAGTTTCAAGATAATCTCGAGATACCAGGGGGTAATACTCGAAGACGGATCAAAGTAGAGGTTGGACCGAGGTATTGATCCACATGAGACAAGTGCTTACACTTGCATCGAAAATGGTATTTAAAAGAGAACATGGTCGGAACCACGATTGTAAAAGGCCGGTTCCCAGAGATAAGATGAACTTATACCAAGGGAACTAATATCATTTACAAGAAGCTTCGATGATAGTTTCACATCGGGTCCATGGGCATGAACGCAAAGGCTCAAGGTCGACTCCCAATTCTTCCATGCAAATCCTTTCATTTTACTTCTCGCTTTTGACGAAGCTGTAGTATAGAAATTTTATCTAGCAAAATACCAGAAGAGTATGACTCGTGAAAACTTTCGAGTTCACACAGTTTAGAGAAGGCATATGTTCAACCCATCAGGGCATCTTAGGAGTATATACCACAAATTTCAAGAATAAATAACACGAGCTCGATAGTAGAGCATGTTTGAGAAAGCAGAGGATACAATTTACCAAAGGTATTATGTATCCGAGGAAAGGCTCACAAACTTATTGAATATGAAGGACGCTGTCGGATAAAATCCAGCAAATGATCTGGTGATCCGCAAGGGATCTGGTGCGAGCATCGGTACTCAACCAGAGGGAGAAACAATGCAAGGAGATCAGACTTTAGAAACAACTGACTAATTCAAGGCTCAAATGCAAAGGAATTATCAATTCCAAGACAAGGGATCAGAAGCAATGCTCTGATCAGGGATGGATAAATTGAATAGCCTTAAGGGTACAATCGACAGCAATTTGATTGGTCGAGATCCAGCTCATGTTTTAAAATAACGTCTGAGCCGAAAAGATAATTTAAAAGGATCAACTGATGATTGCGTGCATTCGCACTCAAGTTGAATCAATAGGATCAAAAGACGATGCCTAAGGATACTAACGAATATCGCCAAACATATGGAAAGCATCCATAATGCAAGCAAGCGAGAATTTCAAGAGCAATAGGCTGCTCGGGATTTTCGGAAGATCGAATGATATTTTGAAGTCTTTGGCGGAACACCTGAACAACTGGGAATGAGCGGATACCCGATAAGTGCGAGAATTATCCGTAGGGGTGTATATGTGGATAATGAACTGCAAGGCAGTAGGCACAAAGTATTCTCGGAAAAATAGAGAGAATTTCCGAGGTATTTTGTAATAACAAGATTAACTGGGAATGAACTTATGGACGACAAGTGTATGTATCTTTCCATATGGACTTATCGGTGGTATGGAATTGCAACGGCGAAGGACACAAAGGTCTCGGGGAAACATCGGAGAGTATTGTCAGAATCTTCTGTTGCAGCAGGCGATCATCTGGCCTGAAGGGGCTCTCCGGGAGGAAGTATTTTCGAGAACCTAAAGTTAGATTTTAGCAAAATCACTTAACCCGAATAGAAGAGAGTTCAGAGTCCCAGAGTAAAGGTCGAGGAATAAAAAGATCCTACTACCACCCAAACGGCGACGTGTGCCCGTAAGACACACAACCGTGTTAGTAAAAGTTTTTGCAATGTCTAGACTCGACTTCGGCCAAGAAGTGTGGAAGGGGGATTCCTACAGGCAGTCGGCTCTGATACCAACTTGTGACGCCCCCGATTTAATCATACACTAATCATACACGCAAACGTGTACGATCAAGATCAGGGACTCACGGGAAGATGTCACAACACAACTCTACAAATAAAATAAGTCATACAAGCATCATATTACAAGCCAGGGGCCTCGGGGGCTCGAATACAAGAGCTCGATCATAGACGAGTCAGCGGAAGTAGCAATATCTGAGTACAGACATAAGTTAAACAAGTTTGCCTTAAGAAGGCTAGCACAAACTGGGATACAGATCGAAAGAGGCGCAGGCCTCCTGCCTGGGATCCTCCTAAACTACTCCTGGTCGTCGTCAGCGGGCAGCACGTAGTAGTAGGCACCTCCGGTGTAGTAGGAGTCGTTGTCGACGGTGGCATCTGGCTCCTGGGCTCCAACATCTGGTTGCGACAACCAGGTAGAAGGAATAGAGGGAAGGAAGGAGAAGGCAACCGTGAGTACTCATCCAAAGTACTCGCAAGCAAGGAGCTATACTACATATGCATGGGTATCAAATGGAATAAGGGTATCATATGTGGACTGAACTGCAGAATGCCAGAATAAGGGGGGGATAACTAATCCTGTCGAAGACTACGCTTCTGGCAGCCTCCGTCTTGCAGCATGTAGAAGAGAGTAGACTGAAGTCCTCCAAGTAGCATCGCATAGCATAATCCTAACCGATGATCCTCTCCTCGTCGCCCTGTGAGAGAGCGATCACCGGTTATATCTGGTACTTGGAAGGGTGTGTTTTATTAAGTATCCGGTTCTAGTTGTCATAAGGTCAAGATACAACTCCGGCTCGTCCTTTTACCGAGGGACACGGCTATTCGAATAGATAAACTTCCCTGCAGGGGTGCACCACATACCCCAACACGCTCAATCCCATTTGGCCGGACACACTTTTCTGGGTCATGCCCGGCCTCGGAAGATCAACACGTCGTAGCCCTACCTAGGCACAACAGAGAGGTCAGCACGCCGGTCTAAATCATATGGCGCAGGGGTCTGGGACCATCGCCCTTTGCACACCTGCACGTTGCGTACGCGGCCGGAAGCAGACCTAGCCTAGTGGCTTTCCAGTCCAATCCGGTGCGCGCCACTCAGTCGCTGACGTCATGAAGGCTTCGGCTGATACCACGACGCCGGGATACCCATAACTGCTCCCACGTAGATGGTTAGTGCGTATAGACCAAATGGCTATACTCAGATCAAATACCCAGATCTCGTTAAGCGTGTTAAGTATCCGCGAACACCGACCAGGGCCAGGCCCACCTCTCTGCTAGGTGGTCGGAACCTGCCCTGTCGCTCCGCCTCAAAGATCCACTCGCGGGTGCTCCTACGAGCCTACCCGTCTTTAGTCACCACATGTATCATGTATAAAGTATATAGTACATACCCGTGATCACCTCCCGAGTGATCACGGCCCGATAGTATAGCATGGCAGACGGACAAGAATGTAGGGTCACTGATGATAAACTAGCATCCTATACTAAGCATTAGGTTTGCAGGTAAAGGTAACAAGAGAGTAGCAAGGACAGGCTATGCATCAGGATAGGATGAACGGAAAACAGTAACATGCTACACTACTCTAATGCAAGCAGTATAGAGGAGAGTAGGCGATATCTGGTGATCAAGGGGGGGCTTGCCTGGTTGCTCTGGCAAGAGAGAGGGGTCGTCAACTCCGTAATCATACTGGGTAGCAGCGGCGTCGGTCTCGTAGTCTACCGGAAAGAAGTAACGGAGGGAGGACACAATAAATAACAGAGCAATCAAATCATAACATGACAAACGTGGTGCTAGAGGTGATCTAACGCAGGGATAGGTGATACCGGCGAAGGGGGGAAACATCCGGGAAAGTATTGCCGGTGTTTCGCGTTTTCAGACAGATGAACCGGAGGGGGAAAGTTGCGTGATTGCTATGCTAGGGATGTGTAGCGGATGAATGGGCTGCGTATCCGGATTCGTCTCGTCGTTCTGAACAACTTTCATGTACAAAGTATTTTCATCCGAGCTACGGTTTATTTTATATTAATTTTAAAAGATTTAAATCATTTTTAGGATTTATTTAATTAATTTAATCAACATTATCCAGAATAGTGCATGCTGACGTCAGCATGACGTCAGCAGTCAACAGGGCGTTGACTGGGTCAACTGACATGTGGGTCCTACTGTCATTGTCTATGACTAACTGAACATGTTTAATTAATTGAGTTAATTGATTAGGTTAGTTAAACACAGTTAATTAAGTTAATTAATTCTTTAATTAATTAAATAATATTTAAATTATTTAAATTATTTTTTTATTTCTTCTTTTTTTTATAAAACCGTTCTGTGGGGGCTAGGCCCCACACGTCATTGGCCCAAGGGGCCTTGCGGGCACTGGTGCAGGGCGCGGGCGCCACCCGTTAACGGGCGAACCCGGGCGGCCGCAGCAGGCGTGCGCGCCAGCGCCGGCGAGGCGGGCTGGGCGCCGGCTGCAGGCGAGAGGGGTGGCGGGCCACGGCAGGGCGTGGCCGGCGGGCGCGGCAACGGTCACGGCGCCGGACTGGGAAGCTACGGGCAGAGAAGCAACGGGAGCGTGGCCGTGGCGACGCACGGTGGATGGCCGAGACGGCAGGGGGAGCGAGCGGGGCACCGGCCCAGTCGTGGCGCAGAGGCCGAGGTCGAGGGCGCGCCTGGGGCGCGGCCAGTGTGGGGAGGCAGGGAGCAGCGCGGGCATAGCCACGCACGGGGCGTGGGCGGGGCTGCGGTCGGAGCGTGGTGAGCACCACCGTAGAGGGAGGAGGAGGCCGGTGGGGTTCCTCACCCGCGTTGCAGGGGAGGCCCGATGCAGGGCGAACGCGACGGCGGGGAGCGGTGGAGTCGAGGAGGCGTTCCGGCGGGGGTCCGAAGACGGCGCGTGGCGATGCGGCACCGACGTCGAGCACGTCGGGTGGCGGGGAGGAGATGAGGAGGCGGGCGGCGAAGCGGCGTTCCAGGCGGCATAGGGCGTCGAGGGCGCGGTCGGCGCGGCGAGGGGAGCCGTCGATGGAGTGGGGATAGGGCGCGAGGAGGAGGGCAGGGGCGTTGTCGCCCCGATCCCGATCCGTTCGTGGGGGGGGGGGGGGCTTGCGGAGGGAGGCGAGGCGACGGCAGCAGGGCGGCGCCGGCGACGAGGCGCTTGCGCCCGATCCAGAGCAAGGGGAGGCAGAGGAAGAGTGGGGGCGAGCGAGGGGAGTGGTGGCGTGGGGGGGAAGTGGGGGTTCTGGGAGGGGGGTTAGGGTTAGTGGGGGGGGGGGATAAGGGAGGCGTGGGGGGGGGGGGGCGGTTGGGCCAGCGGCCGAATGGGCCGGCCTGACTGGTGGCCAGGTTGGCCGGCTGGGCCACGAAGCCCACCGGGGAAGGGGGTTCTCTTTTCTTTTCTTGTTTTTATTATTATTTACCTTTCTGTTTTCATTTTATTTATTTTATTTATAGTCCCTGTTCTCATATTAGTTTTACTTTTTTTTAGTTTTATAAAATATACCACTAGCCCCTAAATTAGTATTTATAAATACTCTATTGCCACATTAATTTCTCATACGTAATAAAATAGTTTAATGTTTTAATATTTATAAAATGCCTTTAATTATTTGTTTTAAGCCTCTGTTTTATTTAGTTTAGTGCTTTTGATTATTTTATAAAAAATGTGATCCTCCACCATAATTACCTATGCATAATTCTGCAATCACCGAACATTTTAGTTTTAATTTTTGAAAACTGTTATTATTCACCAAACTTTGAATTTGAATTTTGGACCGGTTTTTGACCTAACGATAGATTAGCAACAGTAACCGAGGTGACGTGGCATGATTAGCGTGGGATTACTGTAGCATGATTATCCGGGCGTCACACCGCTCGTCGCCGGCGTGCTTCCGGTGACCAAATGGTCACGGGACAGCGCCCGTTGCATTCGCCACCTGACGCATGCCTCGCCTCGCCTCTTAGTTCGCTCGCTAGCGGACTGCGTCGGCATTTCCTCTTGCGTCCGACTCCGGCTGTCCGCCGATGAGCTCGCCGCGCTCGAATCCTGTCACCCCTGCCGCCACCATCACCACCGTTGGACGCGGCGCAGCCATAGCTCTCGAACGCGCCCGAAAACTCGACGAACGGTGCCCTGTAGGTGTTTTCCGGCCACCTCCCGAGCCGCGCCACCGCGTTTTGCCTCGCCGGCGTAGATCCGGCGCCGTCCGCCGACGTGGCTAGGCGGGCCCCACCCCTGGGTCACTGCCAGTGGGCCATGGGGGCCCCGTTGACTGGGTTGACCCAGTCAACGTGCTGACTGGGCAGCCCAGTGGCACTGACATGCGGGCCCCATGCCATAAAGGAATAAAAACAAATAAATGAAATGCTAATTATTTCGCTAATTATTTAATTAACTAAACAGTCGCTGACTACTGGGTCCCACCCACTAATTAACCCTTTTAATTAGTCTAAACCCCCTGTTAATGCCCCTGACAATGACATGTGGGTCCCACTGGACCCACCTGTCTGGTTTGACTGGTCAACCGACCAGTTGACCTGCTGACATCACTCTGATGTCATGCCTGCGTCATCATTCACTGTTTTGGATAATGTTGGATTTAAATAAATTAATTAAATTTCAGAAATTAATAAAATCTTTAGAAAATCCTATCTTTTAATCCGTAACTCGGATTAAAATATTTTCAACATGAAAGTTGCTCAGAACGATGAGACGATTCCGGATACGCAACCCGTTTGTCCACCACACCTCCCTAACCTATCGAACTCGCAACTTTCCCCCTCCGGTCCTCTGCCCGAAAATGCAAAACACCGGGGATACTTTCCCGGATGTCATCCCCCTTCCCCGGTATCACCTATTACCGCGTTAGGGCACCTCTAACGCCGTTACTTGTCATGTCATGCATCACTATGCATATGCTTGCTTAAATATTTATTGTTTCTCCCACCTCTTCTCTCGATAGACACCGAGACCGACGCCGCTGCTACCCAGTACGACTACGGAGTTGACGACCCCTCTCTCTTGCCAGATCAACCAGGCAAGCCCCCCTTTGATCACCAGATATCACCTACTCTTCTCTATACTGCTTGCATTAGAGTAGTGTAGCATGTTACTGTTTCCCGTTAATCCCATACTGATGCATAGCCTGTCCTTGCTACTGCTGTTGTTACCTTTACCTGCAAACCTAATGCTTAGTATAGGATGCTAGTTTATCATCAGTGGCCCTACATTCTTGTCCGTCTGCCATGCTATAGTATCGGGCCGTGATCACTCGGGAGGTGATCACGGGTATATACTATATACTTTATACATGATACATGTGCTGACTAAAGACGGGACGGCTCGTAGGAGCACCCGCGAGTGGATCTTTGAGGCGGAGCGACAGGGCAGGTTCCGACCACCTAGGAGAGAGGTGGGCCTGGCCCTGTTCAGCGTTCGCGGATACTTAACACGCTTAACGAGATCTGGGTATTTGATCTGAGTCTGGCCATTTGGTCTATACGCACTAACCATCTACGCAGGAGTAGTTATGGGTATCCCGACATCGTGGTATCAGCCGAAGCCTTCGTGACGTCAGCAACTAAGTGGCGCGCGCCGCATTGGATCGTAAGCTCGCGCTTGTATTAAGGGGGCTAGATCTGCTTCCGGCCGCGTTCGCAACGTGCAGGTGTGCAAAGGGCGATGGGCCCAGACCCCTGCGCCATAGGATTTAGACCGGCGTGCTGACCTCTCTGTTGTGCCTAGGTAGGGCTGCGACGTGTTGATCTTCCGAGGCCGGTCATGACCCAGGAAAGTGTGTCCGGCCAAATGGGATCGAGCGTGTTGGGGTATGTGGTGCACCCCTGCAGGGAAGTTTATCTATTCAAATAGCCGTGTCCCTCGGTAAAAGGACGACCCGGAGTTGTACTTTGACCTTATGACAACTAGAACCGGATACTTAATAAAACACACCCTTCCAAGTGCCAGATACAACCAGTGATCGCTCTCTCACAGGACGACGAGGGGAGGATCATCGGTTAGGATTATGCTATGCGCTGCTACTTGGACGTTTTCAGTCTACTCTCTTCTACATGCTGCAAGACGGAGGCTGTCAGAAGCGTAGTCTTCGAAAGGACTAGCTATCCCCCTCTTATTCCGGCTTTCTGCAGTTCAGTCCACTTATAATAGCCTTATCCCAGTTGATACCAATGCATACATATGTAGTGTAGCTCCTTGCTTGCGAGTACTTTGGATGAGTACTCACGGTTGCTTTCTCCTTCTTTTCCCTCTATTTCTTCTACCTGGTTGTCGCAACCAGATGTTGGAGCCCAGGAGCCAGACGCCACCGTCGATGACGACTCCTACACCGGAGGTGCCTACTACTACGTGCTGCCCGCTGACGACGACCAGGAGTAGTTTAGGAGGATCCCAGGCAGGAGGCCTGCGCCTCTTTCGATCTGTATCCCAGTTTGTGCTAGCCATCTTATGGCAACTTGTTTAACTTATGTCTGTACTCAGATATTGTTGCTTCCGCTGACTCGTCTATGATCGAGCTGTTGTATTCGAGCCCTCGAGGCCCCTGGCTTGTAATATGATGCTTGTATGACTTATTTTATTTGTAGAGTTGTGTTGTGATATCTTCCCGTGAGTCCCTGATCTTGATCGTACACGTTTGCGTGTATGATTAGTGTACGATCGAATCGGGGGCGTCACAAGTTGGTATCAGAGCCGACTGCCTGTAGGAATCCCCCCTTTCACACTCCTTGGCCGAAGTCGAGTCTAGTCATTGAAAAACTTTTACTAACATGGCTGTGTGGCTTACGGGCCCACGTCGCCATTTGGGTGGTAATAGGATCTTTTACTCCTCGATCATTACTCTGGGGCTCTGATCTCTCTTCTATTCGGGTTAAAATGAATCTACTAACTCTGACTATAGGATCTCGTAAATACTTTCTACCGGAGAGCCCCTTCATTCCAGATAATGGCCTGCTTCACCAGAAGATTCCGAAGATACTCTTTGCTATTCCTCTCGAGACTTTGTGCCCATCACTTTTGCTATTCCCGACCATCGATAAATCCTTATGGATAACTACTTACACTTGCCATTCATATGATCATCCCCCATTGATCCTGTTATTACAAGATACCCCGGAGTCTTCTCTATTGTTCCGAGAATACTTTGTGCCTACTGCCTAGCAGTTCCTTGCCACATGAATACCCCTTCAATTAAATCCTCGCACTTGTCGAGTATCCAATCATCCCCAGTTGTTCATGTGTTTCACAATGGTCTTCGAAATACTATTCGGTCCTCCAAAAATCCTTAGTAGCTTATTGCTCTGCAATACTTGCCTGCCTGCATTATGGATGCTTTCCATATGTCTGGCGATATTCGTTAGTATCCTTAGGCATCGTCTTTTGATCCTATTGATTCAACTTGAGTGCGAATGCACGCAATCATCAGTTGATCCTTTTAAATTATCTTTCCGGCTCAGACGTTATTTAAAACATGAGGTGGATCTCGACCAATCAAATTGATGTCGATTGTACCCTTAAGGCTATTCAACTTACCCATCCCTGATCAGAGCATTGCTTCTGATCCCTTGTCTTGGAATTGAAAATTCCTTTGCATTTGAGCCTTGAATTAGTCAGTTGTTTCTAAAGTCTGATCTCCTTGCATTGTTTCTCCCTCTGGTTGAGTACCGATGCTCACACCAGATCCCTTGAGGACCACCAGATCATTTGCGTGATTTTATCCGACAACGTCCTTCATATTCAATAAGTCTGTGAGCCTTTCCTCGGATACATAATACCTTTGGTAAATTGTATCCTCTGCTTTCTCAAACATGCTCTACTATCGAGCTGGTGTTATTTATTCTTGAAATTTGTGGTATATACTCCTAAGATGCCCTGATGGGTTGAACATATGCCTTCTCTAAACTGTGTGAACTCGAAAGTTTTCACGAGTCATACTCTTCTGGTATTTTGCTAGATAAAATTTCTATACTACAGCTTCATCAAAAGCGAGAAGTAAAATGAAAGGTTATGCATGGAAGAATTGGGAGTCGACCTTGAGCCTTTGCGTTCATGCCCATGGACCCGATGTGAAACTTATCATCGAAGCTTCTTGTAAATGATATTAGTTCCCTTGGTATAAGTTCATCTTATATCTGGGATCCGGCCTTTTACAATCGTGGTTCCGACCATGTTCTCTTTAAATACCATTTTCGATGCAAGTGTAAGCACTTGTCTCATGTGGATCAATACCTCGGTCCAACCTCTACTTTGATCCGTCTTCGAGTATTACCCCCCTGGTATCTCGAGATTATCTTGAAACTGCATAACTTCTTATGAGTTCTTCATCAAGTACTACATTCTCACTGATTACAGTTTTCATGGGCTCTGAGTTATTAAACACTCAAAGACACCGATAACTGAACCGAGTCTGCCCTACGGTTCAGCAACTCTTGATAATCTTATTTAAGTCCGAGTTTGTACTCGATCATGTCATTCCTAGCCTGATCGGCTATATCATTATCGTGCTAAATTTTAACTGTGCTACCTGGTCCTTAATCCCGGAGCACAACTTTCGATGATGAGCTAAGCTTACGTCGATCTTCCTCGTCATATCAATTCACCTTGAACAACAAGCTTGATTTCAAGTTTGTGCCCTACCCATGGTTCCAATAACCTTCCGCTTCATCATTCCTTTGGTTTGATGTTGTCACTGATTGATTACATCTTGAAATCTCTCGACCAATGTGCCGTGAAGATCATCAACCTTATGAGGTCTTCCTGGATATCAATTGAATTCATGATGAGAAATACCATCCTTGCCCCCGATGAATTGTATTATCATCGGCCACTTTATTGCCTTCCCTCCAACACAAACTTATTCGTGTTTTGAGTTATACCTTGAGATCCTTGCTATACAGCATTTGTTCTTCTTTACCTTGGAATGTTACCACCTTTTATGTCAAGAATGTCGTGGTAATTTTACCACCTCTTGAGGACTCTTGATATAGTAATATCTCTCGCCTTTTGCGTTCATCTCTTGGTCTCCGTATTGTTTCTAACCGGAATACCGACTAATGGTCTGTGTTGTGCAAATTCTAAACTTCTAGCAACCCTATTGCTTGAAGTTATTGGTCTATAGTTTCATTCTAAGTCTATTGATTATTGAATCATCATTCAAACATTGATCGTGCTACCTAGTCCAGATTCCTGGCTGCACCCTTCTATCATTGTTCAGTTGTGTATGTTTCCCTCGAGCATACATCATTATGACATTTGATCCGACAAATGATATTTCCTTGTTCACATAATTGTGGAAATCAATCCTTTGGAAATCGCGATGATTTGTTGCTGAGCCTATCAGCCACCTCCTCATCCTCTCCTTGGTTTACTGATGAACTCTTGTTTCGGAACTCGCTTCCATAGTTCATTTCCCGAGAATCTTACAATGTCATCTCGTCAAATTGTGCCGCACCTTTTCTTCTCAGGCATCCTAAGTCTGAGGTATCGTGACACCAATCAGATCTGAATCTCGGTCAGATATGAAGGTTGGAACTTATTTCCAAGAGTTATAATGTTGGTCTTTATATATGACCCGGTAAGGTTATGTCAGGCCTAGCACACCTGGCCGGAGGACCTATTGTTGTAGTATCCTTTTTAGCAAGTTTAGCCATTCTTCCGTGAGGAAATTGTAAGACTTATTTCACAAGCTATTCCTGATGGATCCTTTATGTATCCAAAGTCCGACCTTTGCTTGAATACCTTGTCAATGCTTCTTGAAGCATGTTTGTGGTACTCCGATTTTCAATAAGAGCATTGAAAGCGCAATGCTAAGTTTTCTTTAACCATTATCCAAACACCGTTGTATGGGTACTGTCATGAAATTTCTCTCCCCTTACTTAAAGGGTTTTCTACATGATATCCTGCCACGGATATCATGCTCTGTTTGTCCTTGGGAAGGATATACCCCTGAAATATGTGTTTAAACACATTTTCCTTTCCATTCTTCTGTTAAATCTGATAATCATATTTTCCTTTCCATTGTTCTGTTTAACCTTCTTGAGGTTTATATGATCTAAGCAGTAATACGTCACTGCTTTTATAAGCACCTCGGCGTACAACGCTGTCAGTAAGACCCTGTTACTATTGTTGTTGACATTCCGGTAACCACCGATGAACAAGAACTTTGCCTATTGGTCCGCCTCATTTCAACGAGTAAGAAAATGGTTCTCTTCGTCCCTCGCCCTTGGTATCGATGTTGTTGCCGACATAACTGACAGACTAGCCTCTGACATGCCTTGCTATCGTGACCATGCAAGATGTCACCCCTCCTACTTTTATCCCACATGGTGGGCCCATAACCCACAGTTCCACAGGGTCGAAACCTGACTCTCCTGTACACCACCTATTCCCAAGGTTGTTCCTCGCGCTTGAATTCGTATGTAATTCACGGACCACCTGTCTAGTGATCTATTCTAGTATCGGACACAATACTTATTCCCGTTGCTCTGAACCCCATTCACACTCTGTTTCAGGCAATGAACGATTGCCTATCCGCTTGAAACTTCTTATTGCACCGTCTTACTTTGCTATCGATGTGCTTCATTTGTTCAACTCAAGAGATACTCATATGTTCATACTTGGGAAACCCCCAGAAGATTTTCCCTTATAACATCCTATCGTTGTAGAGCTGCCCCTTACCTATTCGTAAGTACGATGGAGTTCCCCAATGGAAGGACGACAACTTCATCATGATGCATTGGAATAAAGAATTGAAGACATCAACGAAAGGGATTAACTTCTTCGAGAAGATCCGTTAGAATTTCGTAACCAGCCTTTTCCCCCTTACTCTACCTCTTAAATCTCGGGACGAGATTTCTTGTAGTGGAGGAGAATTGTGACGCCCGGGTAATTAAGCTACAGTGAACCTCTGCTAATGATGCCATGTCACCTCGTTTATAGTTGCTAATCTCGAGTTAGTTCAAAATCGATTCAAATTCAAATTCAAAAATAGGCAAACAATAAAAGTTTTCAAAATTGAAACAAAAATGTTCGATGGACGCCAAATATTACGAAGGTAATTATGGTGCAGTAAACACATTTTTATAAAATGCCTAAATACTTTTAAATGGATTAAAACAAAAAAGAAATAATAAAAAGGAAAGAAACTGAAAACAGTAAAACTAAAACAAAAAAAGAAGGGGGGAAAGCCCCCTGGACCAGGCAGCCCAATCCACCCGCGGGGCCACCGCCCATGCCCCCTGGCCCGCAGCCAGCCTGGCCGGCCCAGCCGGCCCAGCTCCCTGCCGCCTCCCTTCCCCCTGTTCCTCCGACCCGGGGCGGAACAGGGCGCGTCCCCGCCGCACCCTCTCGCCGGCAACGACGAGAGGATAAGGCCGCCACTCCTCCGCGCCTCCTCGATTCCGCCTCCCACTCGCCCCCGACTCGCCTGGGCTCCTGCGCCTATCTCTCTCCCCTCCAGATCCACCTCGCCCCCCCTCGTTCCTCTCCGTAACCGAGCGCCACCGCCACCATGACTCCGGCCTAGCCACGGCCACCGTGCCCACCTCGCCGCTCCACGGTGTCTCCAAGGCCCGCCGTCGTCCACTGCTTCGACTGGTGCAGTCCGTTGGAGACCGGAGCCACCACAGCGCCCCCGACGCCGCCGTCTTCCTCCTCTGCCCCGACAAGCTTCGCCGCCATTCTTCTTCATCTCCGGTGATGCCCCTGCAGCTACTAACCCATTCACCGGCCATCGTGCGTGCCGCTAGGTGAGCTGCCCCCTCCTCCGCCCTCTAGCTTCCCTAGCTCGCGCGGTACCTAGCTCGTCGTCATGCCCGGGCTCTGGTCGCCGCGGTGTACCTCGCCGCCGTGGACACATCCGCCGTCACGCTCGCCCGAGCTCACCGTTGTGCTCCTGGGGTCCCTAGGAGCCCAACGCGCCTACGAATGCTCCCTCCCGTGCCTCCTAGCGCCGTCCCCGATGAGCGCCCAAACGCATCGCCGCCTGCGCTCGTCGCCGGCGTGCTTCCAGTGACCAAATGGTCACGGGACAGCGCCCGTTGCATTCGCCACCTGACGCATGCCTCGCCTCGCCTCTCAGTTCGCTCGCTAGCGGACTGCGTCGACATTTCCTCTTGCGTCCGACTCCGGCCGTCCGCCGATGAGCTCGCCGCGCTCGAATCCGGTCACCCCTGCCGCCACAATCACCACCGTTGGACGCGGCGCAGCCATAGCTCTCGAACGTGCCCGAAAACTCGACGAACGGTGCCCTGTAGGTGTTTTCCGGCCACCTCCCGAGCTGCGCCACCGCGTTTTGCCTCGCCGGCGTAGATCCGGCGCCGTCCGCCAACGTGGCTAGGCGGGCCCCACCCCTGGGTCACTGCCAGTCGGCCATGGGGGCCCTGTTGACTGGGTTGACCCAGTCAACGTGCTGACTGGGCAGCCCAGTGGCACTGACATGCGGGCCCCATGCCATAAAGGAATAAAAACAAATAAATGAAATGCTAATTATTTCGCTAATTATTTAATTAACTAAACAGTCGCTGACTACTGGGTCCCACCCACTAATTAACCCTTTTAATTAGTCTAAACCCCCTGTTAATGCCCCTGACAATGACATGTGGGTCCCACTGGACCCACCTGTCTGGTTTGACTGGTCAACCGACCAGTTGACCTGCTGACATCACTCTGATGTCATGCCTGCATCATCATTCACTGTTTTGGATAATGTTGGATTTAAATAAATTAATTAAATTTCAGAAATTAATAAAATCTTTAGAAAATCCTATCTTTTAATCCGTAACTCGGATTAAAATATTTTCAACATGAAAGTTGCTCAGAACGACGAGACGATTCCGGATACGCAACCCGTTCGTCCACCACACCTCCCTAACCTATCGAACTCGCAACTTTCCCCCTCCGGTCCTCTGCCCGAAAACGCAAAACACCAGGGATACTTTCCCGGATGTCATCCCCCTTCCCCGGTATCACCTATTACCGCGTTAGGGCACCTCTAACGCCGTTACTTGTCATGTCATGCATCACTATGCATATGCTTGCTTAAATATTTATTGTTTCTCCCCCCTCTTCTCTCGATAGACACCGAGACCGACGTCGCTGCTACCCAGTACGACTACGGAGTTGACGACCCCTCTCTCTTGCCAGATCAACCAGGCAAGCCCCCCCTTTGATCACCAGATATCGCCTACTCTTCTCTATACTGCTTGCATTAGAGTAGTGTAGCATGTTACTGTTTCCCGTTAATCCTATACTGATGCATAGCCTGTCCTTGCTACTGCTGTTGTTACCTTTACCTGCAAACCTAATGCTTAGTATAGGATGCTAGTTTATCATCAGTGGCCCTACATTCTTGTCCGTCTGCCATGCTATACTATCGGGACGTGATCACTCGGGAGGTGATCACGGGTATATACTATATACTTTATACATGATACATGTGGTGACTAAAGACGGGACGGCTCGTAGGAGCACCCGCGAGTGGATCTTTGAGGCGGAGCGACAGGGCAGGTTCCGACCACCTAGGAGAGAGGTGGGCCTGGCCCTGTTCGGCGTTCATGGATACTTAACACGCTTAACGAGATCTGGGTATTTGATCTGAGTCTGGCCATTTGGTCTATACGCACTAACCATCTACGCGGGAGTAGTTATGGGTATCCCGACATCGTGGTATCAGCCGAAGCCTTCGTGACGTCAGCGACTGAGTGGCGCGCGCCGCATTGGATCGTAAGCTCGTGCTTGTATTAAGGGGGCTAGATCTGCTTCCGGCCGCGTTCGCAACGTGCAGGTGTGCAAAGGGCGATGGGCCCAGACCCCTGCGCCATAGGATTTAGACCGGCGTGCTGACCTCTCTGTTGTGCCTAGGTAGGGCTACGACGTGTTGATCTTCCGAGGCCGGTCATGACCCAGGAAAGTGTGTCCGGCCAAATGGGATCGAGCGTGTTGGGGTATGTGGTGCACCCCTGCAGGGAAGTTTATCTATTCGAATAGTCGTGTCCCTCGGTAAAAGGACGACCCGGAGTTGTACTTTGACCTTATGACAACTAGAACCGGATACTTAATAAAACACACCCTTCCAAGTGCCAGATACAACCGGTGATCGCTCTCTCACAGGACGACGAGGGGAGGATCATCGGTTAGGATTATGCTATGCGCTGCTACTTGGAGGTTTTCAGTCTACTCTCTTCTACATGCTGCAAGACGGAGGCTGTCAGAAGCGCAGTCTTCGAAAGGACTAGCTATCCCCCTCTTATTCCGGCTTTCTGCAGTTCAGTCCACTTATAATAGCCTTATCCCAGTTGATACCAATGCATACATATGTAGTGTAGCTCCTTGCTTGCGAGTACTTTGGATGAGTACTCACGGTTGCTTTCTCCTTCTTTTCCCTCTATTTCTTCTACCTGGTTGTCGCAACCAGATGTTGGAGCCCAGGAGCCAGACGCCACCGTCGATGACGACTCCTACACCGGAGGTGCCTACTACTACGTGTTGCCCGCTGACGACGACCAGGAGTAGTTTAGTATGATCCCAGGCAGGAGGCCTGCGCCTCTTTCGATGTGTATCCCAGTTTGTGCTAGCCATCTTATGGCAACTTGTTTAACTTATGTCTGTACTCAGATATTGTTGCTTCCGCTGACTCGTCTATGATCGAGCTCTTGTATTCGAGCCCTCGAGGCCCCTGGCTTGTAATATGATGCTTGTATGACTTATTTTATTTGTAGAGTTGTGTTGTGATATCTTCCCGTGAGTCCCTGATCTTGATCGTACACGTTTGCGTGTATGATTAGTGTACGATCGAATCGGGGGCGTCACAGATAATGATGTGATTGACTTGACCCATTCCGTTAGCATAGCACTTGGTCGTTTAGTTTGTTGCTATTGCTTTCTTCATGACTTATACATGTTCCTATGACTATGAGATTATGCAACTCTCGTTTACCGGAGGAACACTTTGTGTCCTACCAAATGTCACAACGTAACTGGGTGATTATAAAGGTGCTCTACAGGTGTCTCCGAAGGTACTTGTTGGGTTGGCGTATTTCGAGATTAGGATTTGTCACTCCGATTGTCGGAGAGGTATCTCTGGGCTCACTCGGTAATGCACATCACTATAAGCCTTGCAAGCATTGCATCTAACGAGTTAGTTGTGGGATGATGTGTTACGGAACGAGTAAAGAGACTTGCCGGTAATGAGATTGAACTAGGTATTGAGATACCGACGATCCAATCTTGGGCAAGTAACATACCGATGACAAAGGGAACAACATATGTTGTTATGCGGTTTGACCGATAAAGATCTTCGTAGAATATGTAGGAGCCAATATGAGCATCCAGGTTCCGTTATTGGTTATTGACCAGAGATGTGTCTCGGTCATGTCTACATAATTCTCGAACCCATGGGGTCCGCACGCTTAAAGTTCGATGACGGTTATATTATGAGTTTATGTGTTTTGATGTACCGAAAGAGTTCCGAGTCCCGGTTGAGATCAGGGACATGACGAGGAGTCTCGAAATGGTCGAGACGTAAAGATCGATATATTGGACGACTATATTCGGACATCAAAAAGGTTCTGAATGATTCGGGTATTTTCGGGAGTACCTGGGAGTTACAGGAATTCGTATTGGGCCTTAATGGGCCATACGGGAAAGGAGAGAAAGGCCTCAAAGGGTGGCCGCACCCCTCCCCATGGGCTTGTCCGAATTGGACTAGGGAGGGGGGCGCCCCTTTCTTCCTTCTCCTTTTCCCTTCCCTTTCCTTCCCTCCTACTCCTACTACTTGGAAGGGCTCCTAGTTCTACTAGGAAAGGGGAATCCTACTCCCGGTGGGAGCAGGAGTCCCCAGGGCGCGCCATAGAGAGGGCCGGCCCTCCCCCTCATCCACTCCTTTATATACGGGGGCAGGGGGCACCCCAAAGAGACAACAATTAATCTCTTGATCTCTTAGCCGTGTGCGGTGGCCCCCCTCCACCATAATCCACCTCGATCATATCGTAGCGGTGCTTAGGCGAAGCCCTGCATCGGTAAAACATCATCATCGTCACCACGCCATCGTGCTGACAAAACTCTCCCTCAACACTTAGCTGGATCGGAGTTCGAGGGACATCATCGAGTTGAACGTGTGCAGAACTCAGAGGTGTCGTGCGTTCGGTACTTGATCGGTCGGATCGTGAAGACGTACGACTACATCAACCGTGTTGTGCTAACGCTTCCGCTTTCGCTCTACGAGGGTATGTGGACAACACTCTCCCCTCTTGTTGCTATGCATCACCATGATCTTGCGTGTGCGTAGGAAATTTTTTGAAATTACTACGTTCCCCAACAGTGGCATCCGAGCCTGGTTTATGCGTTGATATAATATGCAGGAGTAGAACACAAGTGAGTTGTGGGCGATATAAGTCATACTGCTTACCAGCATGTCACACTTTGGCTCGGCGATATTGTTGGATGAAGCAGCCCGGACCGACATTACGTGTACGCTTATTCGAGACTGGTTTTACCGTCGTGCTATGCACGCAGGTGACTAGCGGGTGTCAGTTTCTCCAACTTTAGTTGAACCGAGTGTGGCTACGCCCGGTCCTTGCGAAGGTTAAAATAGCACCAACTTGACAAACTATCGTTGTGGTTTTGATGCGTAGGTAAGAACGGTTCTTGCTAAGCCCATAGCAGCCACGTAAAACTTGCAACAACAAAGTAGAGGACGTCTAACTTGTTTTTGCAAGGCATGTTGTGATGTGATATGGTCAAGACGTGATGAGATATAAGTTGTTGTATAAGATGATCATGTTTTGTTGAAGTTATCGGCAACTGGCAGAAGCCTTATGGTTGTCTCTTTATTGCATAAGATGCAAGCGCCAAATAATTTCTTTACTTTATCGCTATGCGATAGCAATAGTTGCAAAAGCAATAGTTGGCGAGACGACCATGTGGCGACACATTGATATAGATCAAGATGATGGAGATCATGGTGTCATGCCGGTGACGATGGAAATCATGACGATGCTTTGGAGATGGAGATCAAAGGCACAAGATGATGATGTCCATATCATGTCACGCATTTTGATTGCATGTGATGTTTATCTTTTATGCATCTTATCTTGCTTTGATTGACGGTAGTATTATAAGATGATCTCTCACTAAATTTCAAGATAAAAAGTGTTCTCCCTGAGTATGCACCGTTTCCAAAGTTTGTCGTGCCCAGACACCACGTGATGATCGGGTGTGATAAGCTCCACGTCCATCTACAACGGGTGCAAGCCAGTTTTGCACACGCAGAATACTCAGGTTAAACTTGACGAGCCTAGCATATGCAGATATGGCCTCAGAACACTGGAGACTGAAAGGTCGAGCGTGAATCATATAGTAGATATGATCAACATAATGATGTTCACCATTGAAAACTACTCCATTTCACGTGATGATCGGTTATGGTTTAGTTGATATGGATCACATGATCACTTAGATGATTATAGGGATGTCTATCTAAGTGGGAGTTCTTAAGTAATATGATTAATTGAACTTTAATTTATCATGAACTTAGTCCTGATAGTATTTGCATATCTATGTTGTAGATCAATAGCTCGCGCTATTGCTTCCCTATGTTTTATATGTGTTCCTAGAGAAAACTAAGTTGAAAGATGATAGTAGCAATGATGCGGACTGGGTCCGTGATCTGGGGTTTATCCTCATTGCTGCACAGAAGAATTATGTCCTTGATGCACCGCTAGGTGACTGACCTATTGCAGGAGCAGATGTAGAAGTTATGAACGTTTGGCTAGCTCAATATGATGACTACTTGATAGTTTAGTGCACCATGCTTAACAACTTAGAATCGGGACTTCAAAGAAGTTTTGAACGTCATGGACCATATGAGATGTTCCAGGAGTTGAAATTAATATTTCAAGCAAATACCCGAGTTGAGAGATATGAAGTCTCCAACAAGTTCTGTAGCTAAAAGATGGAGGAGAATAGCTCATACAGTGAGCATGTGCCTAGATTGTCTGGGTACTACAATCGCTTGAATTGAATCAAGTGGGAGTTAATCTTCCAGATAAAATAGTGATTGACAGAATTCTCTAGTCACCATCACCAAGTTAGTAGAACTTCATGATGAACTATAGTATGCAAGGGATGACGTAAATGATTCCCGAGCTTTTCATTATGATGAAATCGATGAAGGTAGAAATCAAGAAAGAGCATCAAGTGTTGATGATTAACAAGACCACTAGTTTCAAGAAAAGGGCAAAGGGAAAGAAAGGAACTTCAAGAAGAACGGCAAGCAAGTTGTTGCTCAAGTGAAGAAGCCCAAGTCTAGACCTAAGCCTGAGACTAAGTGCTTCTACTTCAAAGGGACTGGTCATTGGAAGCGGAAATGCCCTGAATATTTAGTGGATAAGAAGGATGGCAAAGTGAACAAGGGTATATTTGATATACAGGTTATTGATGTGTACCTTACTAGTATTTATAGTAGGCCCTGGGTATTTGATACTTGTTTAGTTGCTAAAAATTACTAACTCGAAACAGGAGTTACAGAATAAATAGAGACTAGTTAAGCGTGAAGTAACGATGTGTGTTGGAAGTGGTTCCAAGATTGATATGATCATCATCGTACACTCCCTATACTTTCGGGATTAGTGTTAAGCCTAAATAAATGTTATTTGGCGTTTGCGTTGAGCATGAATATGATTTGATCATGTTTATTGCAATACGGTTATTCATTTAAAATCAGAGAATACTTGTTGTTCTGTTTACATGAATAAAACATTCTTTGGTTATACACCCATTGAAATTGGTTTGTTGGATCTCGATCGTAGTGATACACATATTTATAATATTGAAGCCAAAAGATGCAAAGTTAATAATGATAGTGCAACTTATTTGTGGCACTACCGTTTGGGTCATATTGGTATAAAACGCATGAAAAAACTCCATGCTGATGGGCTTTTGGAATCACTTGATTATGAATGAGTTGATGCTTGCGAACCATGCCTCATGGGCAAGATGACCAAGACTCCGTTTTCCGGAACAATGGAGCAAGCAACAAACTTGTTGGAAATAATACATACTGATGTATGTAGTCCAATGAGTGTTGAGGCTCGCGGCGGGTATCGTTATTTTCTGACCTTCATAGATGATTTGAGCAGATATGAGTATATCTACTTGATGAAACATAAGTCTGAAACATTTGAAAAGTTCAAAGAATTTCAGAGTGAAGTGGAAAATCATTGTAACAAGAAAATAATGTTTCTACGATCTGATCGCAGAGGCGAATATTTGAGTTACGAGTTTGGTCTTCAATTAAAACAATGTGGAATAGTTTCACAAACTCATGCCACCTGGAACACCACAGTGTAATGGTGTGTCCGAACGTCGTAGTCGTACTTTACTAGATATGGTGCGATCTATGATGTCTCTTACTGGCTTACCACTATCGTTTTTGGGTTATGCATTAGAGACAGTTGCATTCACATTAAAAAAGGGCACCATCTAAATCCGTTGAGACGACACCGTATGAACTGTGGTTTAGCAAGAAACCTAAGCTGTCGTTTCTTAAAGTTTGGAGTTGCAATGCTTATGTGAAAAAGTTCATCTTGATAAGCTCAAACCTAAGTCAGAGAAGTGCATCTTCATAGGATACCCAAAAGTAACTGTTGGGTACACCTTCTATCACAGATCCGAAGGCAAGATATTTGTTGCTAAGAATGGATCCTTTCTAGAGAAGGAGTTTCTCTCGAAAGAAGTGAGTGGGAGGAAAGTAGAACTTGATGAGGTAACTGTTCCTGCTCCCTTATTGGAAAGTAGTTCATCGCAGAAATCTGTTTCTGTGACTCCTACACCAATTAGTGAGGAAGCTAATGATGATGATCATGTAACTTCAGATCAAGTTACTACCGAACCTCGTAGGTCAACCAGAGTGAGATCCGCACCAGAGTGGTACGGTAATCCTGTTCTGGAAGTCATGTTAATTGACCATGATGAACCTACGAACTATGAGGAAGCGATGATGAGCCCAGATTCCACAAAATGGCTTGAGTCCATGAAATCTGAGATGGGATCCATGTATGAGAACAAAGTGTGGACTTTGGTTGACTTGCCTGATGATCAGCAAGCCATAGAAAATAAATGGATCTTCAAGAGGAAGACGGACGCTGATAGTAGTGTTACTATCTACAAAGCTAGACTTGTCGAAAAAGGTTTTTGACAAAGTTCAAGGTGTTGACTAGGATGAGATTTTCTCACTCGTAGCGATGCTTAAGTCTGTCCGAATCATGTTAGCAAATTGCCGCATTTTATGAAATCTGGCAAATGGATAAACAAAATTGCATTCCTTAAAGGATTTATTAAAGAAAGAGTTGTGTATGATGCAACCAGAAGGTTTCGTCAATCCTAAAGGTGCTAACAAAATATGCAAGCTCTAGCGATCCATCTATGGACTGGTGCAAGCATCTCGGAGTTGGAATATACGCTTTGATAAGTTGATCAAAGCATATAGTTTTATACAGACTTGCGGTGAAGCCTGTATTTACAACAAAGTGAGTGGGAGCACTACAGCATTTCCGATAAGTATATGTAAATGACATATTGTTGATCGGAAATAATGTAGAATCATTCTGCAAAGCATAAAGGAGTGTTTGAAAGGAGTTTTTCAAAGAAAGACCTCGGTGAAGCTGCTTACATATTGAGCATCAAGATCTATAGAGATAGATCAAGACACTTGATAAGTTTTTTCAATGAGTACATACCTTGACTAGATTTTGAAGTAGTTCAAAATGGAACAGTCAAAGAAAGAGTTCTTGCCTGTGTTACAAGGTGTGAAATTGAGTAAGACTCAAAGCCCGACCACGGCAGAAGATAGAAAGAGAATGAAAGTCATTCCCTATGCCTCAACCATAGGTTCTATAAAGTATGCCATGCTGTGTGCCAGATCTATTGTATACCCTATACTGTTTTTTGGCAAGGGAGTACAATGGTGATCTAGGAGTAGATCACTGGACAGTGGTCAAAATTATCCTTAGTGGAATAAGGATATGTTTCTCAATTATGGAGGTGACAAAAGGTTCGTCATAAAGGGTTACGTCGATGCAAATTTTGACACGGATCCAGATCATGACTCTAAGTATCAATTTGGATACATTTTGAAAGTGGGAGCAATTAGCTAGAGTAGCTCCGTGCAGAGCATTGTTGACATAGAAATTTGCAAAATACATACGGATCTGAATGTGGCAGACCCGTAGACTAAACTTCTCTCACAAGCAAAACATGATCACACCTTAGTACTCTTTGGGTGTTAATCACATAGCAATGTGAACTAGATTTTTGACTCTAGTAAACCCTTTGGGTGTTGGTCACATGACGATGTGAACTATGGGTGTTAATCACATGGTGATGTGAACTATTGGTGTTAAATCACATGGCGATGTGAACTAGATTATTGACTCTAGTGCAAGTGGGAGACTGAAGGAAATATGCCCTAGAGGCAATAATAAAGTTATTATTTATTTCCTTATATCATGATAAATGTTTATTATTCATGCTAGAATTGTATTAACCGGAAACATGATACATGTGTGAATACATAGACAAATAGAGTGTCACTAGTATGCCTCTACTTGACTAGCTCGTTGATCAAAGATGGTTATGTTTCCTAGCCATAGACAAAGAGTATTCATTTGATTAACGGGATCACATCATTAGGAGAATGATGTGATTGACTTGACCCATTCCGTTAGCATAGCACTTGATCGTTTAGTTTGTTGATATTGCTTTCTTCATGACTTATACATGTTCCTATGACTATGAGATTATGCAACTCTCGTTTACCGAAGGAACACTTTGTGTGCTACCAAACATCACAACGTAACTGGGTGATTATAAAGGTGCTCTACAAGTGTCTCCGAAGGTACTTGTTGGGTTGGCGTATTTCGAGATTAGGATTTGTCACTCCGATTGTCAGAGAGGTATCTCTGGGCCCACTCGGTAATGCACATCACTATAAGCCTTGCAAGCATTGTATCTAATGAGTTAGTTGCGGGATGATGTGTTACGGAACGAGTAAAGAGACTTGCCGGTAATGAGATTGAACTAGGTATTGAGATACCGACGATCGAATCTCGGGCAAGTAACATACCGATGACAAGGGGAACAACGTATGTTGTTATGCGGTTTGACCGATACAGATCTTCGTAGAATATGTAGGAGCCAATATGAGCATCCAGGTTCCTCTATAGGTTATTGACCGGAGATGTGTCTCGGTCATGTCTACATAATTCTCGAAACCGTAGGGTCTGCACGCTTAAAGTTCGATGACGGTTATATTATGATTTTATGTGTTTTGATGTACTGAAGGAGTTCGGAGTCCCGAATGAGATAGAGAACATGACGAGGAGTCCCAAAATGGTCGAGACGTAAAGATCGATATATTGGACGACTATATTTGGACATCAGAAAGGTTCCGAATGATTCGGGTATTTTCGGGAGTACCAGGGAGTTACGGGAATTCGTATTGGGCCTTAATGGGCCATACGGGAAAGGAGAGAAAGGCCTCAAAGGGTGGGCGCACCCCTCCCCATGGGCTGGTCCGAATTGGACTAGGGAGGGGGGCGCCCCTTCCTTCCTTCTCCTTTTCCCTTCCCTTTCCTTCCCTCCTACTCCTACTACTTGGAAGGGCTCCTAGTTCTACTAGGAAAGGGGGAATCCTACCCCCGGTGGGAGTAGGACTCCCCAGGGTGCGCCATAGAGAGGGCCGGCCCTCCCCCTCCTCCACTCCTTTATATACGGGGGTAGGGGCACCCCAAAGAGACAACAATTGATCTCTTGATCTCTTAGCCGTGTGCGGTGCCCCCTCCACCATAATCCACCTCGATCATATCATAGCGGTGCTTAGGCGAAGCCCTGCGTCGGTAGAACATCATCATCGTCACCACAGCGTCGTGCTGACGAAACTCTCCCTCAACACTTGGCTGGATCGGAGTTCGAGGGACGTCATCGAGTTGAACGTGTGCAGAACTCGGAGGTGCCGTGCGTTCGGTACTTGATCGGTCGGATCATGAAGACGTACGACTACATCAACCGTGTTGTGCTAACGCTTCCACTTTCGGTCCACGAGGGTACATGGACAACACTCTCCCCTCTCGTTGCTATGCATCACCATGATCTTGCGTGTGCGTAGGATTTTTTTTGAAATTACTACGTTCCCCAACAATGACTAGAGGTGGTAAAATGACTTAGGAACCTTTGTATCCTGAGTGTCACCCTAAGAGAGTTGAGCAAGATTCTTAGAGAACTAATGTTGATGCACCTAGTCCTTCTAAGGAGAAGAAAAAGAAAAATGATAGGACTTTGCATGCTTCTAGTGAACCTGTTGTTGACACACCTGAGAATCCCAATGATATTTCTATTTTTGTTGCTGAAACACAATCTGGTAATGAACATGAACCTGGTGATAATGTTAATGATGATGTTCATATTGATGCTCAACCTAGCAATAACGATGATGTAGAGATTGAACCCGCTATTGATCTTGATAACCCACAATGAAAGAATCAACGTTAAGATAAGAGATACTTTGTTGCTAGGAAGCACTGTAAAGAAAGAGAACCATGGGTTCAGAAACCCATGTATTTTCCTCCTAAACCATTCAAGAAAAAGGATGACAAAGATTTTGAGCGCTTTGCTGAAATGATTAGACCTATCTTTTTGCGTATGCGTTTGACTGACATGCTTAAAATGAATCCTTGTGCTAAGTACATGAAAGATATTGTTACAAATAAAAGAAAGATACCGGAAGCTGAAATTTCCACCATGCTTGCCAATTATACTTCTAAAGGTGGGATGCATAAAAACTAGGAGATCCAGAAGTACCAACTATACCATGCTCCATTAAAAGAAACTATGTTAAAACTGGTTTATGTGATCTTGGAGCCGATGCTAGTGTTATGCCTCTCTCTTTATATCGTAGACTTGATTTGAATAAGTTGACACCTACTAAAATATCTTTGCAAATGGCCGATAAATCAACTGCTATACCTGTCGGTATCTGCGAGGATGTGCCTGTTGTGGTTGCAAACGTTACTATTTTAACGGACTTTGTTATTCTTGATATTACCGAGGACGATAGTATGTCTATTATCCTTGGTAGACCCTTTTTGAATACTGCAGGGGCTGTTATTGATTGCAACAAAGGCAATGTCACTTTTCATGTTAATGGTAATGAGCATACTATCAGCACCCCGATTCTAAGTCACACTGATCTTGCTTGTAACACCTCATATCGCTTTGCGGCCTCACGCACGGTATCCCCACGGGTGTCGCCTTACCATGGCCCGGGACCATTTGCGCCTTTTGGCTCACGTATATGATAGTGTCGCTAGCAACCATATGACAGAGAACCCGGGCCGACATGACTAGTCGTGAACCCAAAGTGGCACTAACTTACGGGGACAGGCATACATGAGTCAACATCGAGCATGTCAGTCATTAGCGTGCGAATCCGGGCTGTAGCACTAGGCTAACAGGACTCCGGTGAACCGGGCTGTAGCAGGCTAGGCAGGACTCCGGATGTCACCGCGTGACATTTCCCCGAAGGGACAAACACAGGAACGAAGTGAATCACATGCCGGCCAGTCTAAGTGTTCCGGAGCAGTAGTGCTGGGCTAGCAGGACTCCGGTGAACCGGGCTGTAGCAGACTACCATAGCTCAGTGGAAGCACTAGACTACATTTCCCCATAAGAGAGGCTACCAAGGATAAACAACTAGGTTGTCGGATCCCACACATAGCAATACACGTCACACGTACGCATAACATGCAGGTATGTGTTGTACAACATGGCATCACAACATAACTCAAACTCATATAGATAAAGGCCCAGAAGAGCCACATAGCATTAAATACAAACAGGGGTCACATGACCCATCATTCAGAGCATACAAGCAACGGAAGCATTACAGTTCTGAGTACAGACAACTACAAAAGAAAAAGGCCGAGAAGCCTAACTATCTACAAGTCCCTCCAAAGGGTACAAGATCGTAGCTGAGGTAACAAGCTACTCGTCGAAGTCCAAGTGGTACTACTAGTGAGACAGATGTCTCACATGCAAAACATAAATAAAGAAAACGTGAGTACAAAGGTACTCAGCAAGGCTTACATCAGATCCTATCATACATGCATTTGTATCAAGAAGGTAATGTGGGGTTTAGTTGCAGCAAGCCAGCTTTGACTCAGTGGCTATCCTATTCTACGACAATGAGAAACTTCTTTGAGGTGAGGCAGCGCACACGAGTCTACTAATCACCACATCAATACACTACTATGGATTCATCCCCGTCTCTCTACGAGAAGGCCATCCATAGCACTCACACTTGTCTTGAGCATTTTAGAGTATCCACTTTAAGTTGTCTATGTACCACGTAAGCATCCAAGAAGTCCATAACCGAGGACACGGCTATTCGAATAGATCATGGTAACCCTGCAGGGTGTACTTCTTCACACACGCTCTCACCACTGATCACCATATACACGTCATGCATCTCGGCAACCTTCAAGCAGAAGCCTGGCGAGGGTGTCGACCATGACCTGACTAACCACTCAAGACTCTAGTCTAGGTTTATCGCCTATTCGGGTTCCATCCGCAAGGAGATCCGGCCGGGGTTTCGCTCACGGCCCCAAACGATGTGTACAGGGTTCCCGAGCCCACCATCCGGGTGCCACTCGGTACACCGGGCCATGGTGCCTAGTCTGTCCCAAATCCACCCTTCCAGGTGCCACTCGGTAGAAAAATAGCACTACCTACAAACACCAAAAACTATTTGCAACTCCTGGACAGAGATCAAGTTGGTTAATAAGTCGAGAGGGGCACTTAAGCATTCCAATGTGTGGTAGTAGCTAGTCATTGGACGACATACACGGAACTCAGTGCTTAAGGACGGTTCCAGTGAGCCAACCCACCATGTACTCCTACATGGCCTCTCACCGCTACCTTTACCAAATCGTGTTCACACACTTAACTCTCAGCATCAGAACATAGCATTGCACTCCAATTCATTCCCAATGAATCAGACCTGACATACTTTAAGAAATAGCGGGCAAAGCATGGTAGGAACACAACATGGCTCAATCAACTCCTACAAATGCTAGTGGGTTTTAACTATTTACTGTGGCAATGACAGGTCATGCAGAGGAATTGGTTCAACTACCGCAGCACAAAGTAGCAGTTGAATCGTTGTTGTCCTAATGCAATAAATGAGAGTAGGAGCAAGAGATTAGGATTGTATCGGAATGAACAAGGGGGTTTGCTTGCCTGGTAGATCAACAGGGGGGCACTGCTCCTAAGACAGGTACTCTAGAGCACTCTCCGGAGCGGGACCTATCGAGAGGGAACGATGTCGGAAATCAAGACACAAGCATATGCAACAATATGATGCATGAACATGGCATGAAAATGTGATGCTGTTTGAGTTAATGCAACTAGCATTCAACTTGGAAGAGGTCCATCTGAACCAAAGGTTCAAATGCAACTCTAATTGAAATCCCTTTAAATGCCATAAGTGTGTTTTCACATATACAACATGTATAAGTTGGTTTTTCATGCATGCAAATGGTACAGATGGATAGATTGAATTTTTTTGATAATTTTTCATATATAAATTATTTCAATCTGAGCTACGGTTGAATTTCTATGATTTTTTGAAGTTTTGCTAATTTTTCAGGATTTCCTGATTTATTTTAAATCCAAAAAACCATTACTGCGTCAGCATGACAGCAGCATTGCGTCAACAATTCAAAGGCGACTGACCAGGTCAAACCTGACATGTGGGGTCCACATGTCAGTGACTTAGTTAGTTAACAGGAGGGTTTATTTAGTTTAATTAGGATTAGTGGGCGCCGGGCCCACTGGTCAGCGACTAACTAGCTAACTAAACTAGGTTAATTAATGTAAAACTAATACTAACTAAAAAGTCAGGGGGGTGGCCCACACGTTAGTGACACAAGGAGAAAGGTCAAACCCCCGGTCAGCGGGGTCAAACCCGTCGGCGACTCGACGCCGGCGAGGCCAGACGCGGTGGAGGGCCACGGGATTCGCCTTCCGGCGACCATTTGGGCGGCGGAGGCCACGGGCGAGGAGCCAGGGCTCGTCCGCTTCTTCTGGAGCAAAAGGGAGAGTTGGGGACGGCCGAAGCTCGCCGGAGTGGAGCTCGGCGCGGCGGCCGGAGCACGGCTTCGAGCGGGAACGGGCTACGGGGCATGGCAGGGGCTGCGGATGGTGTCTACGGCCTCCTGGCATTGCACTGAGCACGGTGGTGTGCTCGGTCGTGGCCCTAGGTGACGGTGGCCACGGCGGCGACATGAATGGCGGCGAAGAGCTACGGCCGTGGTGGTGGACGGGGCTACGGCGCGCGAACGGCTAAACGGAGAGAGGGAGAGGGAGCAGGAGCTCACAGCGGTCCCGGTGGGCTTGACGGCAAGCTCGGGGACGCACTGGAGATGGCGGGGCGGCGAAGACGATCTTCGGTGTCCGGGGATGAAGACGACGTCGATGGAGACGCTCTAGGGACTCCCGAGGCATGTGGCTTGACGGAGAGATGGCCGGCGACGTGGCGGAGCTTGCAGACACGGAGAGAGGGCGAGGGGGAGGCGGTGGCCGCGGCGGCGACAAGCTGCGGTGACGGCAGCGCTCGGCCATGAGAGAAAAAGCGAGGGGGAGGTGGCAGAGGAGGGGATCAACTCGGGGGGAAAGTGAGAGGGGTCGGGGAAGTACGTGGCGGCTCCAGGAGCCTCTCCCGCGTCGGCGGAAGCACGAGGTGGCGCAGCGTGTGCGTGCGCGGCGACCACGTGCCCCTGGCCTCCTGGCGAGAGGTAGGGGGTGACTGGCGCGGCCAGCTGGCTAGGCCGGCCTGCTGGGCCGCACAGTGCCAGGCCGCATGTAAGGTCCAGGTAAGCGTTTCTCTATTTTTGTTTTCTTTTCTATTTTTCTGACATTTGTTTGGTTTAATAAAAATACTAAACCATTTTATTTTCTTATGCCAATTTTTGCAGGGGCTAGTGGTATTATTCCAGACCTCCTCAACTACTGGCATAATTTTTGTACAATATTTTATATATACAACAATATATATCCAAAGCAAATAATTACTGCATTAATTCCAAATGCCCAAAATAAATACTTATGAGCTCCTGAAAATGTTGGTTTGATTTTTATCTCTGTCCAAGATTTTCAGAGAGCAACATGAGCATTTTCTTGGACCTTTTTGGAGCAATTTTTTTATTTGGGTCATTTCCAGAATGATTCTGAGGGTTTCACAAATCCCCATTTCAAATTTCAATGAAATTTAAACATGATGCAAACATGAAGGCTAGCCTAGGTCATACCAGAACTAGGGATGTGACAACTCGCCCTCACTCAAAAGAATCTCGTCCCGAGATTCAGGAGTTGGCGAAAGAAAGCGGGGTACTCCAGTCGAAGACGATCTTCTCGCTCCCAAGTAGCTTCTCTCTTGGAAGGATGAGACCACTGAACCTTGAGAAAAATGATGTTATGATGTCGAGTGACATGCACTGCTTGATCCAGAATGCGGACGGGGTAATCTCGATAAGTGAAGTTATCTTGGAGATCAAGCGTTTCGTGGTCCACTCCGTGGATGGGATCCGAGAAGCAACGCCTGAGTTGGGAGATGTGGGAGACATCATGTACTCGAGAAAGATGTGGGGGTAGTTCCAACTGGTAGGCAACCTCTCCTCATTTAGCGAGAATGCGAAAAGGACCAATGTAACGAGGAGCCAACTTGCCCTTGATACCGAAATGATGGGTACCCTTCAAAGGAGTAACCCAAAGATAAGCCTTGTCGCCAACTTCATAAGCCACTTCCTTATGACGACGGTCATACTGGCTCTTTTGACGAGATTGGGCTGTTTTCAAATTCTCACGAATGATGCGAACTTGTTCTTCTGCCTCCTGGATCATATCCAGTCCAAAGAATTGTCTTTCACCGGTTTCTGACTAGTTCAAAGGTGTTCGACATCTTCGTCCATACAGAACCTCAAAAGGAGCTTTCTTGAGGCTGGATTGGTAGCTATTGTTATAAGCAAACTCAGCGAAGGGAAGACACTTCTCCCAATCCATACCGAATGAGATAACACAAGCTCTAAGCATGTCTTCGAGAATTTGGTTGACCCTTTCCACCTGACCACTTGATTGAGGGTGGAAAGCGGTACTAAAGGAGAGATGGGTGCCCATGGCAGTTTGGAAACTCTCCCAAAAATGAGAAGTGAAGAGACTACCACGGTCTGAATTGATCTCTAGTGGAACACCATGAAGTGAAACTATTCGAGAAATATATAAGTCAGCGAGCTGACTAGCAGTGATACTCTCTCGAACAGGTAGGAAGTGAGCCACTTTGGAAAGATGATCAATGACTACGAAGATAGCATTATTCCCTCTCTTGGTCCTGGGAAAGCCGGTGATGAAGTCCATACCAACTTTATCCCATTTCCACTCAGGAATAGCTAAAGGGTGCCACCGGGCCTTTGATGCTCTGCCTTAACGCGACGACAAACGTCACAGTTAGCAATGAACTGAGCAATTTCGCTCTTCATCCTAGTCCACCAAAACCTCTGGCGTAGGTCCTGATACATCTTAGTACTACCAGGATGAATCGTGAGAGGAGATTCATGAGCCTCCTTAAGAATCATTTGTCGCAGATGTTGATTCTTGGGAACCACCAAGCGATGCTCAAAGAAAACAACACCTTGATCATCCATAGACAAACATCCACCAACTCCCTTCTTAATGTTTATCTTGATGCGGATAACACCATTATCAAACTTCTGGTCAGTAATGATCTGATCCTCAAGGGTAGGTTTCGCCGCCAAGGTTGATAGGAATCTGTGAGGAGCAAGGTGAAGGTTGAGCTTACATAATTCCTCATGGAGAAGTGGTTGGCCCTGCTGCAACATGAGATTGTTGCAATAGGACTTACGACTTAGCGCATCAGCCATGACATTGCCCTTGCCTGGGGTGTAGGTAATCCCTAAGTCGTAATCTGAGATCAACTCCAGCCAACGTCTTTGCCTAAGGTTCAAATCTGGTTGGGTGAAGATATACTTGAGACTCTGGTGGTCGGTGTAAATCTCACAACGTTTACCAAGAAGGTAATGTCGCCAGGTCTTAAGTGCATAGACTATGGCTGCAAGCTCTAGATCATGTGTAGGATAATTCTCCTCATGTGGATACAACTGTCGAGATGCATAGGCAATCACATGGCAATCTTGCATAAGAATGCAACCTAGTCCCTGTCATGAGGCGTCGCAGTAGATAACAAAGTTTTTAGTGAAATCCGGTGGCACAAGTATGGGAGCAGAAGTCAAGCGTCTTTTCAGTTCCTGAAAACTGTGCTCACACTGTGGGGACCACTCAAACTTTTTATCTTTCTTGAGAAGTTCCATGAGAGGTTTGGCCACTTTGGAGAAGTTCTCAACGAGGCGGCGACAATAACTGGCTAGACCAAGGAAACTCCTAACTTGCTTAACTGTTTCAGGCAGAGTCCAATCAAGAACGGCCTGAACTCTCTCGGGATTGACGGCAATGCCCTTACCAGATATCACGTGGCCTAGGTAGGTCACTTCTGGCAACCAAAATTCGCACTTGGAGAATTTGGCATAAAGGCTGTGCTCTCTGAGTTTTTCTAACACAAGTCTAAGATGTTCGGCATGCTCTTCCTCGTTCTTCGAGTAAATAAGAATATCATCGAGGTAAACCATGACGAACTTATCTAAGTACTCCATGAAGATCGAGTTCATCAAGCGGGAGAATGTAGCTGGAGCATTGGTTAGACCAAAGGACATGACGGTGTACTCATACTGACCATAACAAGTGACAAAAGCCGTCTTAGGAATGTCCCCATTTCTGATCTTGATTTGGTGGTAGCCTAACCTCAAATCCATCTTGGAAAAGACTGAGGATCCAGCAAGCTGATCATACAAATCGTTGATCCTGGGGAGCGGATACTTGTTCTTTATCGTGACCAAATTAACGGGACAATAATCTACAAGCATCCGGTCTGTACCATCCTTCTTCTTGACGAAGAGGACGGGGCAAGCCCAGGGAGAAGAACTAGGACGGATGAAACCCTTTTGCAAGGATACATCGAGTTGTTTCTTAAGCTCAGCTAGTTCTAAGGGTGCCATCTTGTAAGGTCTCCTAAAGATTGGAGCGGTTCCTGGGATAAGATCTATGACAAACTCCACATCTCTGTCAGGTGGAATACCTGGCAGTTCCTCTAGAAAGAGATCCGGAAAGTCACGGACTACCGGGATATCTTCAAGGTCAGGAAGAGGGTTGGCATTAAGAGAATAGAGTTGGTGCTTTGCAACTCTAGTAGAGACAGTGACTATCTTGCCAGATGGGTGTGTAAGCTGAACAGACCTTGTGTAACAATCAATCTTGGCATAATGAGCTTTCATCCAGTCCATACCCAAGATGATGTTAATATCTGTAGACTTGAGGGCTATAAGTGATGCAAGGAATACAAGTCTGTCAACAAGGATTTCATTACCATGGCTTAATCTGGTAGTTTGCCATCTAGACCCTGGAGTTTGGATTTCAAGTGGAGTTGGCATATCACAAAATGACATGTCGTGCAAACGAGCATAGCCTTCAGAAATGAAGGAGTGAGATGCTCCGGTATCGAATAGAACCGAAGTTGGATGACAGTTGACAAGGAGTGTACCAAGAACGACATCCGGATCATCATGAGCGTCTTTAGTTGAGACGTGATGCACACATCCACGTTCAGTGGGAGCTGACTTGACACTAATCATCTTGCATGGTGGCTTACCACAGCTAACAGACTTCTCAGGCAGGGGTGGAGCATAGTTGGTTTGAGAGTACTCACGTGCATAGTGTCCTGGCTCTCCGCATGGGAAACAAGTCCCTGAAGTACGACGTGGACCCGCATTGGAAGGTGGTCTACCAACAGGCTTGGGTGGAGCATACTGCTGAACTGGGTGAGGTGCCACACAAGATGGCCTTGGTGTATAACTGGGTGGAAGAGCCGAGTTCGGAACCCAAATCCGGCGCTCCTGAGAACTAGAACCGGAGGAAGAAACCAAATCACGGGTGTGCTTACGAGACTCCTCGTAAGTAAGATGAGCTGTCTTTGCGTTAATGGCCTTGTTCACAAGAGCCTGGAATGTATTGCAATGATGCAAGTGGAGATCACGATGCAACTTGGGGTTGAGACCCTTCCGGAACCTAGCCTGCTTCTTGGCGTCTGTGGACACTTCTTCTATAGCATAGCGGGCAAGGTTCTCAAACTCTCTACTGTAAGCATCAACAGCCATCTTACTCTGGGCGAAACTACAGAACTCTTCTCTCTTGCGGTCAATGAGAGCCTAAGGAATGTGATGCTCGCGAAAAGCCTCAGTGAAATCTCTCCAGGTGGTTATCTGGCCAGCTGGAAGCATAGCCTCATAGTTCTGCGACCAAAGATTAGCAGGACCTTCCAGGTGATAAGCAGGATAGGTGACCTTGTCACTTTCAGCTACGTTCGCAGAATGCAGCTTGTGTGTGATACTACGGAGCCAGTCATCTGCATCGAGTGGTTCAATGGAATGATGGAAGGTAGGTGGTTTCATACGAATGAAATCATAGATGGTCGCTGACTCTTTGCACTTATGGCAGGTGTTCTCCTCAATACGTGCTAACAAGCGGTTAGTCTCTTGCTTGTTCTTCTCCATCTCTAACATGAACTCTGCCAACAAAGACTGGTCTGGAGGATCCTCATCCCTACCATCTTCGTGGTTCCGACTACGAGCAACAGAACTTTAGTTAACCGGCAACATCCTAAAGAACGAAACCAAGGAGAACAAGCATGGATTCAGCACCAACTATAGGATGCAGAAGGTAGCACAAGAAATTATTATCTCTCGAACTCCTAGGACAATTCCGGCAGCATAACGGCAGTAAAATGCTCAAAATGAGAGATTCTACAAAAGGCGGGGTAGCACCATACTCAACATCATCACTCAAGCTTCTGGGAAATTACTAAACAGACTACACCGGAAGTACTCGAACTGGGATATGACTCTGATCAACCAATCCTAAGAGACTACGGAGTAGTAACACGTGATCCTGATAGACAGAAGAGAAAGCCTAGTTCCTTAACCCCGTAGGAAAGATAGGATGACTCATTTCAGAAGGCATGAGGTATAAGGAGTAAAAAGAGCCTTATGTTCCCTTCCACAATCAATCCCCCTATATAGCTAAAGAATTTCTAGACTCAACTTCGACCAGGTTGGATTGGTAATCCTACAGGCAGTCAGGCTCTGATACCAAAGCTGTCAGGACCCCGATTCTAAGTCACACCGATCTAGCCTGTAACACCTCATATCGCTTTGCGGCCTCACGCACGGTATCCCCACGGGTGTCGCCTTACCATGGCCCGGGACCGTTTGCGCCTTTTGGCTCATGTATATGATAGTGTCGCTAGCATCCATATGACAGAGAACTCGGGCCGACATGACTAGTCATGCACCCAAAGTGGCACTAACTTACGGGGACAGGCATACATGAGACAACATCGAGCATGTCTGTCATCAGCGTGCGAATCCGGGCTGTAGCACTGGGCTAACAGGACTCCGATGAACCGGGCTGTAGCAGGCTAGGCAGGACTCCGGATGTCACCGCGTGACATTTCCCCGAAGGGACAGACACAGGAACGAAGTGAATCACATGCCGGCCAGTCTAAGTGTTCCGGAGCAGTAGTGCTGGGCTAGCAGGACTCCGGTGAACCGGGCTGTAGCAGACTACCATGGCTCAGTGGAAGCAGTAGACTACATTTCCCCATAAGAGAGGCTACCAAGGATAAACAACTAGGTTGTCGGATCCCACACGTAGCAATACACCAAGTACGCATAACATAAAAGTATGTGTTGTACAACATGGCATCACAACATAACTCAAACTCATAAAGATAAAGGCCCAGAAGAGCCACATAGCATTAAATACAAACAGGGGTCACATGACCCATCATTCAGAGCATTCAAGCAACGGAAGCATTACATGTCTGAGTACACACAACTACAAAAGAAAAAGGCCGAGAAGCCTGACTATCTACAAGTCCCTCCCAAGGGTACAAGATCATAGCTGAGGTAACAAGCAACTCGTCGAAGTCCAAGTGGTACTACTAGTGAGACAGATGTCTCACTTGCAAAACATAAATAAAGCAAACGTGAGTACAAAGGTACTCAGCAAGACTTACATCAGATCCTATCATACATGCATTTGTATCAAGAAGGTAATGTGGGGTTTAGTTGCAGCAAGCCAGCTTTGACTCAATGGCTATCATGTTCTACGACAACGAGAAACTTCTTTGAGGTGAGGCAGCGCACACGAGTCCACTAATCGCCACATCAATACACTACTATGGATTCATCCTCGTCTCTCTACGAGAAGGCCATCCATAGCACTCACACTTGTCTTGAGCATTTGAGAGTATCTGTTTTAAGTTGTCTATGTACCACGTAAGCATCCAAGAAGTCCATAACCGAGGACACGGCTATTCGAATAGATCATGATAACCCTGCAGGGGTGTACTTCTTCACACACGCTCTCGCCACTTATCACCATATACACGTCATGTATCTCGGCAACCTTCAAGCGGAAGCCTGGCGAGGGTTTCGGCCACAACCTGACTAACCACTCAAGACTCTAGTCCAGGTTTATCGCCTATTCGGGTTCCATCCGCAAGGAGATCCTGCCGGGGTTTCGCTCACGGCCCTAAACGATGTGTACAGGGTTCCCAAGCCCACCATCCGGGTGCCACTCGGTAGACCGGGCCACGGTGCCTAGTCTGTCCCAAATCCACCCTGTCGGGTGCCACTCGGTAGAAAAATAGCACTACCTACAAACACCAGAAACTATTTGCAACTCCTGGACAGAAATCAAGTTGGTTAATAAGTCGAGAGGGGCACTTAAGCATTCCAATGTGTGGTAGTAGCTAGTCATTGGACGACATACACGGAACTCAGTGCTTAAGGATGGTTCCAGTGAGACAACCCACCATGTACTCCTACATGGCCTCTCACCGCTACCTTTACCAAATCGTGTTCACACACTTAACTCTCAGCATCAGAACATAGCATTGCACACCAATTCATTCCCAATGAATCAGACCTGACATACTCTAAGCAATAGCAGGCAAAGCATGGTAGGAACACAACATGGCTCAATCAACTCCTACACATGCTAGTGGGTTTTAACTATTTACTATGGCAATGACATGTCATGCAGAGGAATGGGTTCAACTACCACAGCATAAAGTAGCAGTTGAATCATTGTTGTCCTAATGCAATAAGTGAGAGCAGGAGCGAGAGAGTAGGATTGTACAGGAATGAACAAGGGGGTTTGCTTGCCTGGTAGATCAACAGGGGGCACTGCTCCTCAGACAGGTACTCTGGAGCACTCTCCGGAGCGGGACCTATCGAGAGGGAACGGTGTCGGAAATCAAGACACAAGCATATGCAACAATATGATGCATGAACATGGCATGAAAAATGTGATGTTGTTTGAGTTAATGCAACTAGAATTCAACTTGGAAGAGGTCCATTTGAACCAAAGGTTCAAATGCAACTCTAATTGAAATCCCTTTAAATGCCATAAGTGTGTTTTCACATATACAACATGTATAAGTTGGTTTGTCATTCATGAAAATGGTACATATGGATAGATTGAATTTTTTTGATAATTTTTCATATATAAATTATTTCAATCTGAGCTACGGTTGAATTTCTATGATTTTTTGAAGTTTTGCTAATTTTCTAGGATTTCCTGATTTATTTTAAATCCAGAAAAACATTACTGCATCAGCATGACAGCAGCATTGCGTCAACAAGTCAAAGGCAGCTGACCAGGTCAAACCTGACGTGTGGGGTCGACACGTCAGTGACTCAGTTAGTTAACAGGAGGGTTTATTTAGTTTAATTAGGATTAGTGGGCGCCGGGCCCACTGGTCAGCGACTAACTAGCTAACTAACCTAGGTTAATTAGTGTTAAACTAGTACTAACTAAAAAGTCAGGGGGGTGGCCCACGCGTCAGTGACACAAGGGGAAAGGTCAAACCCCCGGTCAGCGGGGTCAAACCCGCCGGTGACTCAACGCCGGCGAGGCCAGACGCGGCGGAGGGCCACGGGATTCACCTTCCGGGGCGGCGGAGGCAATGGGCGAGGAGCTAGGGCTTGTTCGCATCTTCTGGAGCAAAAGGGAGAGGCGGGGACGGCCGGAGCTCGCCGAAGTGGAGCTTGGCGCGGCGGCCGGAGCACGGCATCGAGTGAGAACGGGCTATGGGGCACGGAAGGGGCTACGGATGGCGTCTATGGCCTCCTGGCGTTGCACTGAGCACGGTGGTGTGCTCGGTCGCGGCCCTAGGTGACGGTGGCCACGGCGACGACATGAACGGCGGCGAAGAGCTACGGCCGTGGTGGTGGACGGGGCTACAGCGCGCGAACGGCTAAACGGAGAGAGGGAGAGGGAGCAGGAGCTCCCAGCGGTCCCGGTGGGCTTGACGGCGAGCTCGGGGACGCACTGGAGACGGCGGGGCGGCGAAGACGATCTCTGGTGGCCGGGGATGAAGACGACGTCGATGCAGACGCTCTAGGCCCTCCCGAGGGGCGTGGCTTGACGGAGAGATGGTCGGCGACGTCGCGGAGCTTGCAGACACGGAGAGAAGGTGAGGGGGAGGCGGTGGCTGCGGCAGCGGCGAGATGCGGCAACGGCAGCGCTCGGCCATGAGAGAAAAAGCAAGGGGGAGGCGGTAGAGGAGGGGATCGACTCAGGGGGGAAAGTGAGAGGGGTCGGGGATGTACGCGGAGGCTCCAGGAGCCTCTCCCGCATCGGCGGAAGTAGGAGGTGGCGCAGCACGTGCGTGCGCATGGCGACCACGCGCCCCTAGCCTCCTGGCGAGAGGTAGGGGGTGATTGGCGCGGCCAGCTGGCTGGGCCGGCCTGCTGGGCCGCACAGTGCCAGGCCGTAGGTAAGGTCCAGGTAAGCGTTTCTCTATTTTTGTTTTCTTTTCTATTTTTCTGACATTTGTTTGGTTTAATAAAAATACTAAACCATTTCATTTTCTTATGCCAATTTTTGTAGGGGCTAGTGGTATTATTCCAGAGCTCCTCCACTACTGGCATAATTTTTGGACAATATTTTATATATCCAACAATATATATCCAAAGCAAATAATTACTTCATTAATTCCAAATGCCCAAAATAAATACTTATGAGCTCCTGAAAATGTTGGTTTGATTTTTATCTCTGTCCAAGATTTTCAGAGAGCAACATGAGCATTTTCTTGGACCTTTTTGGAGCAAATTTTTTATTTGGGTCATTCCCAGAATGATTCTGAGAGTTTCACAAATCCCCATTTCAAATTTCAATGAAATTTAAACATGATGCAAACATGAAGGCTAGCCTAGGTCATACCAGAACTAGGGATGTGACACATACGGTGCACTTTTTGAGGAAACAACTTCAAGTCCACAGTATCAATTCTATTGGAAAAATTTCAACGATTACTATTGGAGGTTTTGAATTCCCTCTTCCCACTGTCAAGAAGAAATATGATATTCTTATTGTTGGGGACATGCATATTCCCGTTGAGGTAACCTAGTGTTATTCAAAATTCTTAGGTTTCATGTGATTTGGAAAGAGTTTGTTAACAAGACTTGATCAACCTTGTTAGTGGATTCCTTTTGATGAGGACGAGATGGATGAAGTTAGAAAGCACAACTTTCTGTACCCTCTTTTTACTTTCTGTTATTTAGATTAAATAAAGCAAAAATAGTATTTCCTGTCTGTTTTCTGAATTACCCTTGCAATAAAAATACCCCAAAAATAAAAGTTCTCCAAATGTCCTGAAAATGAAATATGATTATTTTTGTAGAATATTTAAGAATTTCTGGCACTGAGAACACACCAGGGGGTCCCACCATTTGTCCACGAGGGCACAGGGCGCGCCCACCCCCTGGGGCGCGCCCCTCTGCGTCGTGAGCCCCATGTGGATCCGCTCCACTTATTCCAGCACCCACTCACTTCGTCTTCATCCAGAAAAAATCCTCCCATTGTTCAAACCCGTGTTCTAGCTCATCTTGCTACCATTTTCGATCTCTTTGCTCAAAGCTCCATTCACAAAACTGTTTGGGGAGATTGTTCTTCGGTATGCGACTCCTCCAATGGTCCAATTAGTTTTTGTTCTAGTGCTTTATTTATTGTAAATTTTTGCTGCTAAGGTGACCCTGTTCTTGAGCTCGTATGTCAAATTTATATGGTCCAAAGTAGTTTTAATGCATGATATAGCCTCTAGCCACTTGTGGGAGTAGTTGCTATCAATCTTGTTGAGTTTGGTTCACTTTTATTTTGAGTCACTAAAATTTCAGAAATTTTTCAGAGAAATAAAAATGCATAGGAAAATATACCAAGGTGGTTCCTCAAGGAAGCAAGGACCAAGGCTCGCGATACGTCAGCCGGACGACAAACCACCGAGGGAAGCTCATGTACGGCCTTGTGAATGGCCATCATAGGAGTTTATGGTCCAGGCAGGCATCAAGGATCAATTTGACGCGTATGTGCGTAATGCTGATCTTGAGGACTTCATGTCAGATAAGTGCCTACATTACCACTACCTAACTGATTCCTTTGTGAGGAGGTTTAAATTTAAATCCTCACGCAATTCACGCACTATTTTATTTGATCTTTATGATAAATCATATACCATGGACCTAGAAGATTTTAATACTGCTTGTAAACTCCCCAAGTGGGGCAATGTTAGTGAACCTCGCAAATCTGAATATAAAGACTTTCTTGCTAGTATCACTGTGGGGGAATCTAGAGAAATCACACAAGCTACCATAGGGAGCATTCATTTCCCTTCCATACATTAGTTTTCTCTCTTTATAGGTAGATGCATTAACGGTAAAGAGGAGGCCTGTCACATGTGCATTCCAGATCTTTGTGTCCTCAAGAGTGCGGTATTAGGTGATAAACAATATAACTTGGGGGCCATTGTGGCACGAAGGTTGAATCTTAACGGTATAAGTGGAGATTTGTTTTGGTGGAATTTATGCAACTCGTGTAGCTAATTATCTTGGTATACCCATACATGGAAATGATATGGAGTTGCCTCCTGCTTATCTAGATTATAATGCTATGGTTCGTCATCAGTTTCTTGAGAGGAACGTACAGTTCCTCCAGTACCGACTAATCTTTGACAGACAGTGCACTGTCCATGTTGCCCTCCCTGCTCCTACTTTATTTAACTTTCAGGAAAAAAGGAGATATGTTATAACCAAGGAGGAGGCGAACGAGTATGAGAGGAGGACGGAGGCATCTCGGCTCCAAGCTGCAGCTCTTCAGGCAGCAGCTGCTGCATCTCAGTACAACCCCAGCTACGACTTTGGATATCCACCAGGCCAGCAATGGCCATAGACCAACTTAGACCAAAAGCCTAAGCTTGGGAGAGTATGTATCTCACCGACATTACATTCATGTTCACCCACTCATGCCAGTTGTCGGTGCTCATACTTTTTCATTGTACTATCCATTCTAGTTTATTTTCTTTTCTAAGCCTTCTTCTTGTGTGTTTGAAAAACCTTAAGAAAAATAAAAAAAATTATGTCAGGACCCCGATCCTAGGTCACACCGATCTAGCATGTAACACATCATATCACTTTGTGGCCTCATGCACGGTATTCCCATGGGTGCCACCTTACCTGGCCCGGGACCGTTTGCGCCTTTTAGCTCATGTATATGGTAGTGTTGCTAGCATCCATATGACAAAGAACCTGGGCTGACATGGCTAGTCGTGAACCCAAAGCGGCACTAACCCATGGGGACAGGCATACATGAATCAACCTCGAGCATGTCGGTCAACAGCGTGTGAATCCGGGCTGTAGCACTGGGCTAACAGGACTCCGGTAACCCGGGCTGTAGCAGGCTAGGCAGGACTCCGGATGTCACCGCGTGACATTTCCCCAAAGGGACAGACACAGGAACGAAGTGAAACACATGCCGGCCAGTAGTGCTGGGCTAGCAGGACTCCGGTGATCCGGGCTGTAGCGGACTACTATCGCTCAGAAGCACTAGACTACATTTCCCCATATGATAGGCTGCCAAGGATAAACAACTAGATAGTCGGATCCCACACATACCAAGCATTTCAATCATACACACAATATGCTCGATATGTGTAAATACAACATGGCATCACAACATAACTCTACAACTCAAGTATTTATTCATTAGGCTCTGAGGAGCGAGAAATTACAAACATGGGTCTCATGACCCAACAATCATAGCATACAATGCTAAGCACATGCGGAAGCTTAACATGTCTGAGTACAGACATCTATAAATGAAAAAGGCTAAGAAGCCTGACTATCTACCAGATCCTGCCGCGGGCACAAGATCGTAGCTGAGGTATCAAGCTAAACGTCGAAGTCCACGCGGAACTACTAGCGAGACTAAAATCTCTCTGCAAAACATAAATTAAGCAAACGTGAGTACAAAGGTACTCAGCAAGACTTACATCAGTACTAAACTACATATGCATCGGTATCAACAAGGGGGGTGGTGGAGTTTAACTGCAGCAAGCCAGCTTTGACTCGGAGGCTATTCTGAACTACGACTGCAAGCAACTCTTTTGAGGTGGCGCACACGAGTCCACATATTCACCAATCAATACACCACTATGGATCCGCTCTCGTCTCCCTACGAGAAGGCCATCCATAGCACTCACACTTATCTTGCGAGTTTTAGAGTATCCACTTTCACTTGTCTATGAACTGTTATAGGCAACCCAGAAGTCCATTACCGCGGACGCGGCTATTCGAATAGATGATGTTAACCCTGCAGGGGTGTACTTCTTCACACACGCTCTCACCACTTACCGCCGTTTACACGACATGTACTCGGCAACCTTCAAGCGGAAGCCCAACGAGGGTGTCGGCCACGTCCTACCTAAACACCTAAGTCTCTAGTCCAGGTTTATCGCCTATCCAGGTTCCATCCGCAGGGAGTCCGGCCTAGGTTTCCACATACGGCCCCGAACGATGTGAACAGGGTTCCCGAGACACCAAACGGGTGACTCGTTACACCGTGCCACGGTGTATCTACCGCAACATAGCCCACCCCCGGGGTCAGCGCTACGCACGGCCGCCAACACATATCCTATAAACACCAGAAACTAGTTGCAACTCCTGGACAGAGGAGAAGGGTGATCAAGAAGCCGAGAGGGTCCATTCGTTTGGGGCCTAATGCATGGTAGTAACTGTTTCATGGATCACAAACACAGAACTCAGTTCCTAAGAACGGTTTCAATGAGACAACCCACCATGTACTCCTACATGGCCTCTCACCGCTACCTTTACCAAATCGTGTTCACACACTTAGCTCACACACAGTAGGACATGTTCACACATCTCCGATTCATCCCCGATGAATCGGAACTGACTCAACTGTAAGCAGTAGCAGGCATGACAAACAAGCATGAGTGAGTAGGCACATCAGGGCTCAAACAACTCCTACTCATGCTAGTGGTTTTCATCTATTTACTGTGGCAATGACAGGTCATGCAGAGGATAAGGGGTTCAACTACCGCGGCAAGTAACAAAGGAAACGTGTTGTCCTAATGCAGTAAAAGAGAGCAGGAGCGAGAGAGGGGGGTTGTATCGGAATGAACAAGGGGGTTTTGCTTGCCTCGCACTTCTGAAGATAATATAACTCTTCATCGGTGTCCCCGATCCCATCGTCGAAACCACGTCTATCGAAAGGGGACAAATACCGGCAACAGAGAAAGAAATACAATCAATGCAATGCATAGTATGATGCAAGATCATGACATGTCCATATGCTGTGGTTTGAGCTAATGCAACTAGCTATGATTTAAATGAAGTTGGTTTGAGTACAAGATTCAAATTCCAACCCCATATATGATTATTTAAATGCCCTTTATTTGTTTTGTCCAAAACAGAGGACAAACATTGTTCAAACATGCATGAAAATGGTACAGATGGATTCCTTGAATTTTTCTGATAATTTTTCATATATAATTTATCTTATTTGGAGTTACGGTTGAATTTCTATGATTTTTAGAAGTTTAAATTGTTTTCTGGAATTTCCTGAATTGTTTTAAAACAGAAATTAATTACTGTGTCAGCATGACATCGTCATGACGTCAGCTGGTCAACGGGGCACGGTCCAGGTCAAAGCTGACCAGTGGGGTCCACTGGTCAGTGATACGGTGCTAGCTAGAGTCACTGGCGTGTGGGCCCAGTCAACGGCCACGTCAGCTTGGTCAAAGCTAACTCGTGGGCCCACTGGGGTTAGTTAAACAATAACAGAAAAAAAATTGTGTTTAGTTATGAAGTGGGACCCAGCAGTCAGTGGGAGAGAAGGTTAATTAGCTGGGCTATTAGCCCCTAATGACGGCGCCACGTCAGCGTCACCGGGATCTCGCCGCCGGCGACCAAAACGATGGCAGCGCGGCTCGGAAACACGCTGCGAGCGGCGGTTTGGTTTGCTGAGGGTACCAGGGCATAGCCCTTGCGCCCGCGCATCCAGCAGAGGCAGCGGCAGGTCGCGGGGTGACCGGAGCTCGCCGGAAACAAGCTCACGGCGGCGGCCGGAGTTCGGCAACAGCGGTGTGGGCGGTGCGGGGCACGGGAGGAGGAGCTGATGGGTTCTACGTGCTCCTGGTGAGGTGTGGAGCATGCTGCCGTGCTCGGGAGTGAGCTGTGATGGCTCTGGTCTCGTCTGCATCATCACCAGCGGCGAGGAGCTCACGGCTCCGGTGAAAAGGGCGGCCAAAGTGCAGAAACGAGTGCGGGGAGGAGGGGGAAAGGTGTGGGAGCTCACAACGATCTCGAGGAAGGACTCAGCGGGCTCGGGGACGACCGGAAGGCGACGAATCCGTCGATGGAGTCCGGCGGCCGTGCTCGGGGAAGACGACTCGTGGCGGCGATGTGGGGCTCCCGCGGTGAGGTGGCTCGGGGTGGAAGAAAGAGGGGGTCGAGGCGGAGCCTCTGGGCTGGTCAGGGAAGCGAGGGGGAGGCGGTGGCCATGGTGGAGCTCGTTGGCGGCGGCGGCAGCGCTCGGACTGGGCGAGAGAGAGGGAGCACAGGAGAGAATGAGCGCGCGAGAGAGTGAGCAGGGTCGGGGGGAAGTGCGTGGCATCGTGGAGGCATCCAGGCCCTCGTCGGCAAGCAGGAGGTGGCGTGCGGTGGCCGTGCGCGTCGGCCACGCGCCCATCCTCCTGGCAAGGTGGAAGACGACAGGGGGAGGGGCCAGGTGGGCTGGGCCAATTCTGCTAGGCCACCAGGTAAGTGGGCCTCAGGTAAGCACCAGGTTAGTCCTTCTCTCTCTCTTTTCTTATTTCTGTTTTGTATTTTGCAGGTTTGTTTTGAATTTGGTTTTGAAACCAAATCAATTTTGTTGCTTCTGGAAATATTTTTTTGAAGCTAAAAGAATTAAACCAAAGCTCCATAAAATATTTCAGAATTATTGGACATATATTCATTTAGTAGTAGATATAAATCCAATTCAAATAATTATTGATTTAAAATCAGAGCCCAAATAATTCCTTAGAAATGTTCCAAAATTTTGGTTTGATTTATAACTCTTGCCAAAATTGTCAGAGCTATTTCTAGGGCATTTTGGATTTGCTGATTGCAATTTTAGGGTTTCTTGCCCCTTTATTAAAATGATTTCCGAGGCTTTCAATTTCCTCATTTCAAATTTCAGAATTTAGACATGGTGCACACATGAAGCTAGCCTAGAGCATTACCAGAAGCTAGGGATGTGACAGCTCACCCCCACTAAACAAGAATCTCGTCCCGAGATTCAAGTCGTGAGGTAAGAAGACAGAGGGGACACACGACCAACACCATCTTCACGATCCAGACGTCTTTCTTGAGGATATTGTTTCATTGCGTCATCTTGATCTTGACGTCTTTGCTTTCAGGATCTTCATCCAGCATGATGACGAGAAGAAAAGAAACTCTCGAAGAATCGATCTTCTTGAAGATCGAGCAACCGATGATCAACTCATAGAATGAGACGTAAGAACACCTCTTGAGTTGAGACACAAAGCACATATCAGAATCCATGAAGAGAAGCAGATGAAAAGGGCTCAATTTGGTAAGCAACAAACCACGCTGGAGTAGGATGGTGTATGGTTTCAAGGTAGCGAGGAGATTGATTGCCATGATTCCACAACGGGGCACCTTGGGGGAGGTGACTCATAAAATTATTTCCTTAAGTGGCAGAAAGAATTACTTTTGATACAAAGATCATTGAAACTCTTTATACCAGCCTGAGGTAATCACAATCGACCGTTGGAAGGGGTTCGAAAGAATGGCATACTCCGACTAGGATGGATGATGTGGACTACCTTGTTGAGGACAACGCAATGGATGATTTGCTTATCATAGGAAATGGATGGGACCCATGGTAAGTCCACTTTTGAAGATGATCCTGAACAAAACTACTGAGGTGCAAGCTGGGAACAAAATGCAAATGTTGGGAATGATTCTAGTAATTGGGGAGAAGGTTCACCGGCAAAGGTGATTCCACCAATTGGATGGCTATCGAACAATTGAGAGAACGGAGGCACATTCCAGTTAACGACAACATCAGAACCTAGTGCCTGAGCGTGCTCTCAAGAACTTGAGCATTTCCGTATTCATCAAGGTGCTGCCAATATCCGTGTCAAGGATCCTGGCAACACAACATGCTACCATGATGAATAAGGGTGGAAGATGCAGATGCAAGGGAAGATAACACTTTCTCAGGTTTCACTTTAGCGAGACCAAGGGAACAAAATCTAGATGATCGACTGAGAGACATTTAGCACTCCGCTTCTAATGTTCTCCTTGATGTGCTAGGATAACCCATTTATTGATACGGTTTGGTATCTAGGACATCAAGTGAAAGGTCGGACTTCGGGAGCACAAGAATCCGTAAGGATTAACTACGAAGGTAAATCCTACGAAATCCTCATGGGGAGGTGGCCAACTTTCTTCAATCGAGATACTACAATAATAGGTCCTCCGGCTGGATGTGTTGGCCGCGACATCCACTTTACCGATTATCGAGAGACCAATATCATAGTTCTTGGAAAATACTCCAACCATCATATCTGCCTGAGATTTAGATCTGGTTGGTGACAGGATATTCCAGACTCATCGAGTCTAGAAAGGAAAATGAAGGTTTGCAACACAATTTGACGAGATGATGTTGCGCGATTCTCGAGGAATGAACTGTGATAGCAAGCTCCAAAACATGAGCTGGTTCTGCTACAAACATGTGAACACGCTGTCCCAGACAAGCATGACCACGTAGTAGTGTTATAATAAAACACTACCGAGTTCAAGTGGGGAACCATCATTGCGGATAACGAAGTCCTTGCGTAAGTCTAGCTCCTAAGAAGAAACTTCTTCTCCTGGAACAAATCAATCAGTGGCTTTGTGTACTAGGAGATACATATGGAATGGAGGTAGCGAGCCTTTCAAACCATAGCATACTTCGCACATGCATGACTGACTTGGGATGGTAACAAAGGAAACAAAAACAATCTTTCTCGAACTCATGGCGGCAACTTGCACCAAATGCACGTGAATCGGAGAAAGTCACTTCTTCCATCCAACATATGCTTCATGAACGGGACATGAAGATAATGCCTATAAAAGTTTCCAACACTAGGTTGATGTTCAACATGAGTCATGGGGGAGACAAAATGCTGCTGATGGGCTCAACAACAACTCATCGGAATTTCCATATCACTGGACTTCCACCATCATGTGAACACGGTGATAGCATTGGTCAGACCAAAAGATGTGATGGTGTATGCTCGAGGGATCAACCACGAGTAAGACAACATTACGAACATCGTTGGTTCTGATTTGACTTGATGATGGCCCATACTTAAGTCAAAGTTTGGACAAAACAATAGCTCCACCAATTGGTCACGGAGATCAATCAATGAAGATATCATCTTTCTTCAACACGCACACAAGGATATCCCTTAGGGATGAGCGTGGTAGGACAAGCTTTTATCTTCCAACTCTCCAAGTTGTTGTTAAGCTTAACCAACTAGCTCAGGGGTATCCAACACAGATTCTTGGGGAAAAGTGGTTTATTGAAAAACCATCTTGATCACGAACTCAACATAACGGTCAGGTGACAACCTGGTAACACTTCCGAGAAGATATTCGGAAAATCACGAACCACCGGTATGTTCCTAAGCTCGAGAACAACCTTGCTTTTCAGCGCAAGATGATATGATCAAAGAGTGAGGGATTGGCACAATCCTAACCCATTGATCGAAGTGTGCACCAGAAATATGGACTAGGTAGCACGATCAGTCTTAGAATGATAATTCAATAACCAACACGCTAAGGATGAGAATATTGTCCATTAACTACCAAGCAACGGAGTTGCTAGGAGTATTGATTTCACACATCACGGTTCACTTGTCGGCATTCCGGTTGCAACAACACTGAAACCGAGAAATGAATAATGATGGAGAGAGTATCACTGCATCAAGAATTCATAGGAGAAGGTGCAATTCTCACGACGCTCTTGACATAAAGTGGGTAATACTTCAGGGTAGAACAGAATCAAAAGCTGGATTGTCACTTTGATCTGCAGAATACAACTGCTTTGACCCAATCCTGGATATGGATGAGGTACTGGAGTTTGTTTGTCCTAGTCATTCTGAAATAGAATGACTTGACGGACCATTGAAGTAAAAGGCACTGATGAACATGAATGCGCGACTACTTCTGACTATCAAGTGATAGACGAAGGTCAGAATATAACTGAAGGGGGGAAAAACTCAAGGAACATATAACTTTCTGAGTTGTGGATGCATAGGTTAGTATGTCGAACGAGTTCAACATATTTCTTCTGGATAACCCATGCAGAAAGGTAGAACTGGCAGAGCCACAATATAGAATGGAGAACTCATCAAGAGCGCTCTGGTTGTGAGCTTTTGGTTCAAATAACTTCTGCCTTAATGGTTCATGCTATTTGGAAGAAGGAAGTACCACGGACCTCAAGGACTATCGCAAAGGTTACTAATATCCTAAAGGAACTAGCAACACTATCAACATGAGGTAAGTAGGGTGAATCTCGGGGTCAAGAACCCATGAATAGAATACCTACTAACTAAATAACATCACGGGATGCTTTTAAGAAAGGTGGCTAGAATCATCACGCTGGGAACACAAAACATGGCTAGATTACAAGGTGATCCCCTAAGACACCTAGGGTCATAATAATAACTCCAACATATATGTCGAGGCAATGGAGTACCTCAACTCAGCAATTAGTGTGATTAATCCGGCCCAAAAGGATCATCGGGAACGAGAAGAAGGGATTTGCAAATGCATCAGACTATTTAGAAACCTGGGATGACTCGGACAGCATAACGGCTGTAAATGCTCAAAAAGTTTTGAGACATCCTGCAAATTGGTGGCATAACCACTTGAAGCACAATATCAAGGTTCCGAGACCAAATATGAACACACGGAAGTAGTAGTAACTGAACAGAGGCTTGAATACATCAATCCTACAAGTCTATATCATAGCAACTCATCATCCTGATAGATAGATGCGAAGGCCTAGTTCTTAATCCCCGTAGAAAGGAAGAGGTTGACTCAGATCAGAAGGCCATGAGGTACAAGGAGTAAAAAGAGCCTTACGTTCCCTTCCACAATCAATTTCCCTACATAACTAAAGCATTTCTAGACTCAACTTCGACCAGTTTGGCTTGGTAATCCTACAGGCAGTCAGGCTCTGATACCAACGCTGTCAGGACCCCGATCCTAGGTCACACCGATCTAGCATGTAACACATCATATCACTTTGTGGCCTCACGCACGGTATTCCCACGGGTGCCACCTTACCTGGCCCGGGACCGTTTGCGCCTTTTGGCTCATGTATATGGTAGTGTCGCTAGCATCCATATGACAAAGAACCTGGGCTGACATGGCTAGTCGTGAACCCAAAGCGGCACTAACCCATGGGGACAGGCATACATGAATCAACCTCGAGCATGTCGGTCAACAGCGTGTGAATCCGGGCTGTAGCACTAGGCTAACAGGACTCCGGTAACCCGGGCTGTAGCAGGCTAGGCAGGACTCCGGATGTCACCGCGTGACATTTCCCCAAAGGGACAGACACAGGAACGAAGTGAAACACATGCCGGCCAGTCAAGTGTCCTGAGCAGTAGTGCTGGGCTAGCAGGACTCCGGTGATCCGGGCTGTAGCGGACTACTATCGCTCAGAAGCACTAGACTACATTTCCCCATATGATAGGCTGCCAAGGATAAACAACTAGATAGTCGGATCCCACACATACCAAGCATTTCAATCATACACACAATATGCTCGATATGTGTAAATACAACATGGCATCACAACATAACTCTACAACTCAAGTATTTATTCATTAGGCTCTGAGGAGCGAGAAATTACAAACATGGGTCTCATGACCCAACAATCATAGCATACAATGCTAAGCACATGCGGAAGCTTAACATGTCTGAGTACAGACATCTATAAATGAAAAAGGCTAAGAAGCCTGACTATCTACCAGATCCTGCCGAGGGCACAAGATCGTAGCTGAGGTATCAAGCTAAACGTCGAAGTCCACGCGGAACTACTAGCGAGACTGAAATCTCTCTGCAAAACATAAATTAAGCAAACGTGAGTACAAAGGTACTCAGCAAGACTTACATCAGTACTAAACTACATATGCATCGGTATCAACAAGGGGGGTGGTGGAGTTTAACTGCAGCAAGCCAGCTTTGACTCGGAGGCTATTCTGAACTATGACTGCAAGCAACTCTTTTGAGGTGGCGCACACGAGTCCACATATTCACCAATCAATACACCACTATGGATCCGCTCTCGTCTCCCTACGAGAAGGCCATCCATAGCACTCACACTTATCTTGCGAGTTTTAGAGTATCCACTTTCACTTGTCTATGAACTGTTATAGGCAACCCAGAAGTCCATTACCGCGGACACGGCTATTCAAATAGATGATGTTAACCCTGCAGGGGTGTACTTCTTCACACATGCTCTCACCACTTACAGCCGTTTACACGACATGTACTCGGCAACCTTCAAGCGGAAGCCCAACGAGGGTGTCGGCCACGGCCTACCTAAACACCTAAGTCTCTAGTCCAGGTTTATCGCCTATCCAGGTTCCATCCGCAGGGAGTCCGGCCGAGGTTTCCACATACGGCCCCGAACGATGTGAACAGGGTTTCCGAGACACCAAACGGGTGACTCGGTACACCGTGCCACGGTGTATCTACTGCAACATAGCCCACCCCTGGGGTCAGCGCTACGCACGGCCGCCAACACATATCCTATAAACACCAGAAACTAGTTGCAACTCCTGGACAGAGGACAAGGGTGATCAAGAAGCCGAGAGGGTCCATTGGTTTCGGGCCCAATGTGTGGTAGTAACTGTTTCATGGATCACAAACACAGAACTCAGTTCCTAAGAACGGTTTCAATGATACAACCCACCATGTACTCCTACATGGCCTCTCACTGCTACCTTTACCAAATCGTGTTCACACACTTAGCTCACACACAGTAGGACATGTTCACACATCTCCGATTCATCCCCGATGAATCGGAACTGACTCAACTCTAAGCAGTAGCAGGCATGACAAACAAGCATGAGTGAGTAGGCACATCAGGGCTCAAACAACTCCTACTCATGCTAGTGGGTTTCATCTATTTACTGTGGCAATGACAGGTCATGCAGAGGATAAGGGGTTCAACTACCGCGGCAAGTAACAAAGGAAACGTGTTGTCCTAATGCAGTAAAAGAGAGCAGGAGCGAGAGAGGGGGATTGTATCGGAATGAACAAGGGGGTTTTGCTTGCCTGGCACTTCTGAAGATAATATAACTCTTCATCGGTGTCCCCGATCCCATCGTCGAAACCACGTCTATCGAAAGGGGACAAATACCGGCAACAGAGAAAGAAATACAATCAATGCAATGCACAGTATGATGCATGATCATGACATGTCAATATGCTGTGGTTTGAGCTAATGCAACTAGCTATGATTTAAATGAAGTTGGTTTGAGTACAAGATTCAAATTCCAACCCCATATATGATTATTTAAATGCCCTTTATTTGTTTTGTCCAAAACAGAGGACAAACATTGTTCAAACATGCATGAAAATGGTACAGATGGATTCCTTGAATTTTTTTGATAATTTTTCGTATATAATTTATCTTATTTGGAGTTACGGTTGAATTTCTATGAATTTTAGAAGTTTAAATTGTTTTCTGGAATTTCCCGAATTGTTTTAAAATAGAAATTAATTACTGCGTCAGCATGACATCATCATGATGTCAGCAGGTCAACGGGGCACGGTCCAGGTCAAACCTGACCAGTGGGGTCCACTGGTCAGTGACACGGTGCTAGCTAGAGTCACTAACGTGTGGGCCCAGTCAACGGCCACGTCAGCTTGGTCAAAGCTGACTCGTGGGCCCACTGGGGTTAGTTAAACAATAACAGAAAAAATAAACTGTGTTTAGTTACAAAGTGGGACCCAGCAGTCAGTGGGAGAGAAGGTTAATTAGCTGGGCTATTAGCCCCTAATGACGGCGCCACGTCAGCGTCACCGGGATCTCGCCGCCGGCGACCAAAACGACGGCAGTGCGGCTCGGAAACACACTGCGAGCGGCAGTTTGGTTTGCTGAGGGTACCAGGGCATAGCCCTTGCACCCGCGCATCCAGCAGAGGCAGCGGCAGGTCGCGGGGTGACCGGAGCTCGCCGGAAACAAGCTCACGGCGGCGGCCGGAGTTCGGCAACAGCGGTGTGGGCGGTGCGGGGCACGGGAGGAGGAGCTGATGGGTTCTACGTGCTCCTGGTGAGGTGTGGAGCACGCTGTCGTGCTCGGGAGTGAGCTGCGATGGCTCTGGTCTCGTCTGCATCATCACCGGCGGCAAGGAGCTCACGGATCCGGTGAAAAGGGCGGCCAAAGTGCAGAAACGAGTGCGGGGAGGAGGGGGAAAGGTGTGGGAGCTCACAACGATCTCGAGGAAGGACTCAGCGGGCTCGGGGACGACCGGAAGGCGACGAATCCGTCGATGGAGTCCGGCGGCCGTGCTCGGGGAAGACGACTCGTGGCAGCGATGTGGGGCTCCCGCGGTGACGTGGCTCGGGGTGGAAGAAAGAGGGGGTCGAGGCGGAGCCTCTGGGCTGGTTAGGGAAGCGAGGGGGAGGCGGTGGCCATGGTGGAGCTCGTTGGCGGCGGCAGCGCTCGGACTGGGCGAGAGAGAGGGAGCAGAGGAGAGAATGAGCGCGCGAGAGAGTGAGCAGGGTCGGGGGGAAGTGCGTGGCATCGTGGAGGCATCCAGGCCCTCGTCGGCAAGCAGGAGGTGGCGTGCGGTGGCCGTGCGCGTCGGCCACGTGCTCATCCTCCTGGCAAGGTGGAAGACGACAGGGGGAGGGGCCAGGTGGGCTGGGCCAATTCTGCTAGGCCACCAGGTTAGTCGGCCTCAGGTAAGCACCAGGTTAGTCCTTCTCTCTCTCTTTTCTTATTTCTGTTTTGTATTTTGCAGGTTTGTTTTGAATTTGGTTTTGAAACCAAATCAATTTTGTTGCTTCTGGAAATATTTTTTTGAAGCTAAAAGAATTAAACCAAAGCTCCATAAAATATTTCAGAATTATTGGACATATATTCATTTAGTAGTAGATATAAATCCAATTCAAATAATTATTGATTTAAAATCAGAGCCCAAATAATTCCTTAGAAATGTTCCAAAATTTTGGTTTGATTTATAACTCTTGCCAAAATTGTCAGAGCTATTTCTAGGGCATTTTGGATTTGCTGATTGCAATTTTAGGGTTTCTTGCCCCTTTATTAAAATGATTTCCGAGGCTTTCAATTTCCTCATTTCAAATTTCAGAATTTAGACATGGTGCACACATGAAGCTAGCCTAGAGCATTACCAGAAGCTAGGGATGTGACAAATTAGTTGTAGCTTTTAGCTAGTTTACTTTCCATGCCTGTGGTAGTGGTAATTAAAAGAAAACCCAAAAAGATTTCTCATTCTTCTTTTGCTTGTTGGGAGCTTTCCCGTGTAAATAGTTTTATTTCTTTTCTTATTCAATGGGGCTCGAGAGGAGAAGACCATGATGAAAATGTTGAGTGGTTCTCATATGCATTATTGTTTATTTAACCAAGAGCCCATATTACCTTGTCTTCTCCCTTGTATTAAATGCTTGCAGATTCCATCTTAGTCCAATGCACGTGCACTATTATTATTATCCACACCGTTAGGTCGTGCAAGTGAAAGGCAATAATGATGATATATGATGGACTGGTTGAGATGAGAGATGCTGGTATGAACTCGACCTATCTTGTTTTTGTAAATGAGATTAGTTCATCGTCCCTGATTCAGCCTATTATGAATGAAACATGTTTGCAATGACAATTAGAGATTATAGTCGCCCATGACATGCTTAATTTGCTAGGAGTTTATATGGTTTACCTTGCATGCCAACATGCTATTAAAATGGTTGTGATGTGGTATGATAGGGTGGTATCCTCCTTTGGACGATTCGAGTGGCTTGACTTGGCACATGTTCACACATGTAGTTGAAACAAAATCAACATAGTCTCCACGATATTTATGTTCATGGTGATTTATATCCTACTCATGCTTGCACTCATTGTTGATTAATCTTAATGCATGTTCATGACTGTTGTCGCTCTCTAGTTGGTCGCTTTCCAGTCTATTTCCAGCCTTCACTTGTACTAAGTGGGAACACTGCTTGTGCATCCACTTCCCTAAAACCCCAAAGTTATTCCATATGACTCCACCATACCTTCCTATATGCGGTATCTACCTGCCGTTCCAAGTAAATTTGTATGTGCCAAACTCTAAACCTTCAAATGAAATTCTTTTTTTATGCTCGAATAGCTCATGTATCAACTAGGGCTGTCTATATCTTCCATGCTAGGTGGATTATTCTCACGAAGAATGGACTCCGCTCATCACTCACGAGAAAATGGCTGGTAACCGGGATGCCCAGTCCCATGCTCAAATCAAAATAATTGCAAACAAAACTCCCCCAGGATTGTTGTTAGTTATAGGCACCCATTGTTTCGGACAAGCTATGGATTGATGTTTGTTGGTGGTGGGGGAGTATAAACTTTACCATTCTGTTTGGGAACCGCCTATAATGTGTGTAGCATGGAAGATATTGAGATCTCTTGGTTGTTATGTTGACAATGAAAGTATGCCACTCAAAATATTATTTATCTCTGTTTCAAAACTCAAGCTCTGGCACCTATGCAAATCCCTGGTTCCCTCTGCGAAGGGCCTATCTATTTACTTTTATGTTGAGTCATCATCCTCTTATTAAAAAGCACTATTTGGAGAGCACCGCTGTCATCCGCATGCATTTCTATTAATTTACATTGAGTATGACTGTGACTGGATCTCTTTTACCATGAAGTACAATGTCTAGTCAGTCCTTGATCTTCAGGGGTGCTCTGCATTTATGTTTTGCGGTCTCAAAAAGGGCTAGAGAGATACCATCTTGTTATATCATGTTATGATTGTTTTGAGAAAGTGTTATCATCCGAGATTTATTATTACTGCTCGCTAGTCGATTATGCCATTGGTATGAGTAAACATGAGACCTAAATGTTATTGTGAATATGGTTAGTTCATAATCTTTGCTGAAAACTTGAATGCTGGCTTTACATGTTCGCAACAACAAGATCAAAAAGAGTTTTTTAAAGTTTTTCTTTATCACTTTCATTTTGTCAACTGAATTGGTTGAGGACAAGCAAAGGATTAAGCTTGGGGGAGTTGATACGTCTACAATGTATCTACTTTTCCAAACACTTTTACCCTTCTTTTGGACTCTAACTTGCATGATTTGAATGGAACTAACCCGGACTAACACTGTTTTCAGCAGAATTGCCATGGTGTTATTTTTGTGCAGAAATAAAAGTTTTTGGAATGAACTAAAAAATATTGGCGAAAGAATCAGCATCAAGGGGCCCACACCTTGTCCACGAGGGGGCAAGGCGCGCCCCCTACCTCGTGGGCCCCCTGAGACTCCACCGACCTCAACCCCAACTCCATATATTCACTTTCATGGAGGAAAAAAATCAGAGAGAAGGATTCATCATGTTTTACAATATGGAGCCGCCGCCGCCAAGCCCTAATCTTCCTCGGGAGGGCTGATATGGAGTCCGTTCGGGGCTCCGAAGAGGGGAATCCGTCGCCATCGTCATCATCAATCTTCCTCCATCACCAATTTCATGATGCTCACCGCCGTGCGTGAGTAATCCCATCATAGGCTTGCTGGATGGTGATGGGTTGGATGAGATTTAGCATGTAATCGAGTTAGTTTTGTTAGGGTTTGATCCCTAGTATCCATTATGTTCTAAGATTGATGTTGCTATGACTTTGCTATGCTTAATGCTTGTCACTAGGGCTCGAGTGCCATTATTCCAGATATGAACCTATTATGTTTTCATGAATATATGTGAGTTCTTGATCCTATCTTGGAAGTCAATAGTCACCTACTATGTGTTCTGATCCGACAACCCCAAAGTGACAATAATTGGGACCACTCCTAGTGATGACCATAGTTTGAGGAGTTCATGTATTCACTAAGTGTTAATGTTTTGGTCCAGTACTCTGTTAAAAGGAGGCCTCAATATCCCATAGTTTCCAATAGGACCCCGCTGCAACATCGGGATTCTTCGTCCTCTCATATATGGTGGAGACTCTCCCTCACTAATTCCTCTCTGACATTTGCGACCGTCAGTGATGGTCGTTACTCCTCCTTCCCCTAGTGCATAACAAAGGTCTAGCACAAGGAGAAGAATGAGAAACGACCCCCACGACAACAGTCGGGATTCTTCGTCCTCTCTCATATATGGTGGACACAGTCACTCACTGATTATTTGGACCGTCAGTGATGGTCGTTATTCCTCCTTCCCCTAGTGCATAACAAAGGTCTAGCACAAGGAGAAGAAGGAAAAATGACCCCCACGACAGCAGTCGGGATTCTTCTTCTCTCATATATGGTGCAGGCTTTCTCCCTCACTCATTTGTTGATTGTCATGTATGGAGCCTCGACAGACTTAAAGTCAACCCGAAATGTCGTTTAATTATCTTTGTAGAAAATCCAGGCCACTTGATATTTCCTACATATTCTAGCACAAGTCGTGCCAAAAATCACAGAAAAATCCGGCATGACCTTTGCTAAAAAGGACATATCGAGCGCCTGAAATTTGCTGGAACGGAAATTAATCAACACTCCAGCAAGACATAGGCCACTCAGAGGTGTAACCTGCAAACATGGCCGGCCACTTGGGCAAGCACATATCCTATTTGAGCAACACAAGATATACATATTTATATCTACATCATATGAGCATTCAAACTTGATGGTCATTGCATTTCAATGGTTGAAAATATGAACAAAAACATTTCAAAATATCTTATAGGACTCATATTAACATGGAGATTTGGTTGGTCCCACCTCGAGGTCGGAGGGGGTCGGTGATGGGGACGACGGCGGGGATGATGGAGGGGCTCCTTGATTTCTGCAAAAACAAAAGCCCTAAGCTATCAACTACTCAAATGCATACGCCTTGCATAGTGGGGTCCAATTTGAGCATTCAAAATAGGAGTAGTTCTCCAATTTGAGCATTCAACAAGCAAAACCAAATCGTAAAAGAAATAAGTATTCAAATTAGCATGCGTTCAATAAGCAAAACTAAATCATCTCTTGTGTCCGTACATCGTCGAATATTATCACTAATACATCTCAAATAGTATCATACATATAACATCACTAATACAGCTAAAACCCTAAGCGAATGACGGGTATCAGCACGGACGGTGGACACCCAAAGAGAAGGAACCATCAGGATCAGAGCTCCAGTGAGATCCCTGAAGAACCTGCCGGGTATTGGAGAACCTGTCCTCTAACGCAACCATGTAGCGACGGACATGCTCGTCCTCCTCGCTGACATGGTGACGTACCACCTCCGCAGGGTCCTCAAGCCTCCACATCGTCACTGGCCCATGCGACCGCCACCAAAAAAGGTTCGGGTCAACGACGAGCTGGCTCTTCACCAAGCTGCGCCCCTCGGAAGGTAGCACTTCCCGGTACCAGCCCGGCGGAGCCCAGTCCTGGACATGGCCCCTCTGATCAAGCAGGTGTCCTCGCCGAGTCAACGACGAGGATGCGGGATAGGCATCGTCAATGTCGATGCGGGAATAATTGCTTTAACTAAAAAATAACAACAAATGTGATATGTTCAAAATATGACATGTCCACTTCAAAACAAATCAACCTAGAATACTATTAAATACACCTAAAAATAAACTAGTTCTATTAATTTTCTTACTAAAAATGAACTAGTTCTATAGTGAAATTTTAATTAGATCATCAAATCTCATATACCTAAATTTTCTTACTAAAAATAAACTAGTTCTATTAATTCAACAAGTTCAACTAAGCACTTACTATAAATATAAATAAACTAATTCTTACTAAAAATAAACTAGTTCAACTAGTTCTATTAATTTTCTTACTAATTCTATTAAACACTTACTAAAAATAGTAAAAAATTACATTATACAAGAACAGTAAAAAAGAGTTTAGGAGGAGAGAGGAGGGAGGAGGGGGCGGCCGGTGGAGGGCGGAGGAGGGGGCGGCCGGAGGAGGAGGGCGGAGGGGGCGGCTGGTGGAGGAGGGAGGAGGGGACGGCCGATGGAGGAGGGAGGAGGAGGGAGGAGGGACTACCTCAGTGGAGGAGGAACAGCGGCGGCGGGCGATGATGGTCGTCGGGGAACGGCGGCAGCGGGCGACAACGGTCGTCGAGGAACGGCGGCGGTGGCGGACGGCGGCGGCGCGGGGGAGAGAGTGAGTGAGAGGGAGTGAGGGGGTCGTCGGCCGCGCGGGGACAATAAGGTAGGGTCAGTAGCAGCGCGTGTCGAAGAAAAACGCTACTGCTACATATCATAGCAGTAGCGCAGGGTCGGGATACGCGCTGCTGCTAAGTGGGCTAGCCATATGCGCCCAATTTAAACTTAGCAGCAGCGCGTTTCGCTAAAACGCGCTACTTCTAAAACGATAGCAGTAGCGTGTTCTACTGACACACGCTACTACTAGGTAGCAGCAACGCCTCATTTTAGCCAGTGCTACTGCTAAGATTGTGTGTATAAGGTTTTCCCTAGTAGTGAGACTTCGTTGCTAGGAGGCACGGTAAAGAAAGAGAACCATGGATTCAGAAAGCCATGCCCTTTCCTCCTAAACCATGCAAGAAAAAGAATGATGAGGATTTTGAGCGTTTTGTTGAAATGCTTAGGCCTGTCTTTTTGCGTATGTGTTTGACTGATATTTTGAAAATGTCTCCTTATGCCAAGTATATGAAAGATATTGTTACAAATAAAAGAAAGATACCGGAAGCTGAAATTTCCACCATGGTTGCCAATTATACTTTTAAGGGTGGAATACCAAAGAAACTTGGAGATCCAGGAATACCAACTATACCATGCTCCATTAAAATAAACTATGTTAAAATTGCTTTATCTGATTTGGGAGCCGGTGTTAGTGGTATGCCTTTCTCTTTATATCATAGACTTGATTTGAATAAGTTGACACCTACTGAAATATCTTTGCAAATGGCCGATAAATCAGCTGCTATACCTATCGGTATTTGTGAGGATGTGCCTGTTGTGGTTGCAACTGTTACTGTTTTAATGGACTATGTTATTTTTGATATTCCCGACGATAGTATGTCGATTATCCTTGGTAGACCCTTTTTGAATACTGCAGGGGCTGTTACTGATTTCAACAAGGGCAATGTCATTTTTCATGTTAATAGTAATGAGCATACGGTACACTTACCAAAGGAACAACCTCGAGTGAATAGCATCAATTCTATTGGAAAAATTTCAACTATTGCTATTCGAGGTTTTGAATTCCATCTTCCTACTGTCAAAATGAAATATGATATTCTTATTGTTGGGGACACGCATATCCCCATTGAGTTAACCTAGTGTTATTCAAAACTTCTCCGGTTTCATGTCATTCAGAAGAAGTTTGTTAATGAGAGTTGATCAACCTTGTTAATGGATTCCTTTTGATGGGCATGAGATGGACGAATTTGGAAAGCACAACTTTCTGTACCCACTTTTTACTTTCTGTTATTTAGAATAAATGAAGCAAAAATAGTATTATTTGTCTATTTTCTGAATTACCCGTGTATTAAAAAATGTCTCAAAAATAAAAGTTCTCTAAATGCCCTAAAAAATTAGTATGAATTTTTATAGAATATTTGAAAATTTCTGGCACTGAGAACACACTAGGGGGCTGCACCAGTGAACCACAAGGGTGGAGGGCGCGCCCTACCCCCTAGGCGCGCCCCTGCCTTGTGGGTCCCACATGGGTCCCCCTCACTTAGTCCATCACCCATCCACTTCGTCTTCCTCCAGAAAAAATCTTCCCGTTGCTCAAACCCATGTTCTTGCTCATCTCGCTACCATTTTTTATTTCCTTGTGCAAAGCTCCATTTGCAAAACTGTATTGGGGGATTGTTCTTCGGTATGTGACTCCTCCAATGGTCCAATTAGTTTTTGTTCTAGTGCTTTATATATTGCAAATTTTTGCTACTGTGGTGACCTTGTTCTTGAGCTTGCATGTCAAATTTGTATGGTCCAAAGTAGTTTTGATGCATGATATAGCCTCTAGACACTTGTAGAGTAGTTGCTATTAATCTATTTCAGTTTGGTTCACTTTTATTTTGAGTCACTCAAAATTTCAGAAATTTTTCAGAGGAAAGAAATGATGAAAAGATGGTTGAGAGGCTCTTCAAGTCGGGGTTCAAAGGAAAATGAAAATGAAGATAAGAAGAAGCCCAAGTATAACCTCCCTCGCACCACAGAGGTTCAACCGTGTGAATGGCCAAGTGATGCATTCTTGGGGGCGGCCGGAATTTATGAGGATTTCTATTATTTGTCTAAGAATGCAGGCATCACCGACTTCCTCCATGATAAGTGTGATCAATACCTCCTACTCACTAATACTTTTGTGCAAAATTTTCACTTTCATGCTAGGAAATCACCACCCATGGTAGAATTTTATTTATATGATGAGCATAAGGAAATGACGCTTTATGATTTTTGCAATGTTTGCAAAATACCTTATGAGGGTGGCTTGGATGACCCATGCCCTAGAGATGTTGAGAATTTCCTTGCTGAGACTACTCCGGGGGAAGAGATAGGGGTGTCGAAAGTGAGAGTGGCTAGCTTACATTTTTCCTATTTTACACTATTACTCATTATTTGTTGGGAGATGTTTGATTGGTCGTGGGGAGAGTGGAGGCCTTAGTGCCCCTGACCTTGCTATTTTGCGCCATGCTTTATATCGTGATAGAACTTTCAGTTTAGGCAGTATTGTTGCTCGACGGTTGAGTTTAAACTGTTCGAGGGGTCCTATATTTGGAGGTATCTATGCCTCCCGCCTTGCTAGACGCTTCGAGATACCCATTAGGCACGATGAGGATGAGGATATGTTGCTACCCACTGATACTTAGATTATAATAGTATGGTAGCAGATGATTTTATTAGTGATGATAAGGATAAGAGACTCATTTATAACCTGGTATTCAGCCAGAAAACTTAACATATTATTACTTTGCCTGCACCTTCTTTGTTCGATATTCATTCAAGCAGGTACCTCATTTTTCCTGAGGATATTTATGCATACTGGGAGCGGACATGGTCCCCAGTTCCTGAGTTAGAGCCATCACCTAATCCGTATCAGGAGACTATTTATGAGTGGGAGCCACAGGAGCTCGCTAACCAGTGGAACCCCCAGGATCCTCCTCAGCACCCACGAGAGTGGTACCTTGATCCGTGGGCATAGACCAACTTAGGCCAGAAGCCTAATTAAGCTTGGGGGAGTATGTATTTCTCATCGACATTACATTCATGTTCACACACCCATTCCAGTTGTCGGTGTTCATACTTTTTCATTATATCACCCATGCTAGTTTATTTTCTTTTCCCGCTTTTCTTCTTGTGTGTTTGAAAAACTTTGAGAAAATCTAAAAAAGTTATAGTTTCTTGTTAGTTTCCTTTCCATGTTTATTTAGTAGTAGTATTAAAAGCAAACGCAAAAAGATTTCTCGTTCTTCTTTTGCTTGTTGGGAGCTTTCCCATGTAAATTGTTTTTCTCGTTCTTGTTTTTCACGTTCTTCAGAAAAACAAAAACTCCAAAATTATTTTAGTGTGTTTATTTGAGATTCTTTTTTCTTTCCTTGGGTCGAGAGGAGAAGACCATGATGAAAATGTTGAGTGGCTGTCATATGCATTATTGTTGATCTAATAGAGAGCCCATATTACCTTGTCTTCTCCTTTGAATAAAAGTTTGTAGATTTCAGCTTAGTCCAATGCACATGCACTATTATTATTATTCACACCGTTCGGTCGTGCAAGTGAAAGGCAATAATGACGATATATGATGAGATGATTGAGATGAGGAAAAGCTAGTATGAACTCGACCTATCTTGTTTTTGTAAATATGATTAGTTCATCGTTCTTGATTTAGCCCATTATGAATGAAACATGTTTGCAATCACAATTAGAGAGTATAGTTACTCATGTCATGCTTAATTAGCTGAGAGTTTATAATGGTTTACCTTGCATGCCAACATGCTTTGAAAATGGTTATGATGTGGTATGACAGGATGGTGTCCTCCTTTGAATGATTTAAGTGGCTTGACTTGGCACATGTTCGCACATGTAGTTGAAACAAAATTAACATAGCCTCCACGATATTTATGTTCATGGTGATTTATATCCTACTCATGCTTGCACTCAATGTTGGTTAATCTCAATGCATATTTTTGACTGTTGTCGCTCTCTAGTTGGTCGCTCCTCAATCTTTTGCTAGCCTTCACTTGTACTAAGCAGGAATACTGCTTGTGCATCCACTTCCATAAACCCAAAGTTGTTCCATATGAGTCCACCATACCTACCTATATGCGGTATTGACATGTCGTTCCAAGTAAATTTGCATGTGCCAAACTCTAAACCTTCAAATAATAATATGTTTTGTATGCCCGAATCGCTCATGTAGCGACTGGGGGCTATCAGTATCTTCCATGCTAGGCGGGTTATTCCCACGATGAGTGTTGATTCACTTGTCATTCACAAGAAAATGGATGGTAATCAGGATGCCCAGTTCCATGCTCAAATCAAATTAAAATATAATTTCGAACAAAACTCCCACAGGACTGTTGTTTGTATGGACGGTAGCCGTTGTTTGGGACCAGCTGTGGAGTATGCTTGTTGGTGGAGGGGGAGTAAAAACTTTACCATTATGTTTGGGAACTGCCTATAATGTATCTAGTATGGAAGATACTGAGATCTCTTGGTTGTTATGTTGACAATGAAAGCATACTGCTCAAAATTATATTCATCTCTCTTTCAAAAGCTCGAGCTCTGGCACCTCTGCAAATCCATGCTTCCCTCTACGAATGCCCTATCTATTTACTTTTATTGTTGATTCATCATCCTCTTATAAAAAGCACCAGTTAGAGAGAACCACTGTCATGTGTATGCTTTGTTACTAATTGATATTCAGCATGACTGTGACTAGATCAATTTTACCATGAATTACAATGTCTAGTCAGTCCTTGATCTTTAGGGGTGCTTTGCATTTATGTTTTGCGGTCTCAGAAAGGGCTAGTGAGATACCATTTTGTTATATCATATCATGATTGTTTTGAAAAAGTGGTGTCATTCGAGATTTATTATTATTGCTCGCTAGTTGATTATGCCATTGATATGAGTAAATGTGAGACCTAAATGTTATTGTGAATATGGTTAGTTCATAATCTTTGTTGAAAACCTAAATGTTGGCTTTACATATTTGCAATAACAAGATCAAACAGAGTTTGTAAAAGTTTTTCTTTATCACGTTCATTTTGTCAACTGAATTGCTTGAGGACAAGCAATGGGATAAGCCTGGGGGAGTTGATATGTCTCCATCGTATCTACTTTTCCAAACTCTTTTGCCCTTGTTTGGGACTCTAATTTGCATGATATGAATGGAACTAACCTGAACTGGCGCTATTTTCAGCAGAATTGGCTTGGTGTTATTTTTGTGCAGAAATAAAAGTTCTCGGAATGACCTAAAAAATCACGGAGAATGTTTCTGGAATAAATAAAAAATATTAGCGAAAGAATCAACCAGAGGGGACCCACCAGCTATCCACAAGGGTGCCCCCCCCTATGGCGCGCCCCCGTGACTTGTGGGTCCCCTGGACCTCCACCGACCTCAACTCCAACTCTATATATTCATGTTTGGGGAGAAAAAATAGGAGAGAAGGATTCATCGCGTTTTATGATACGGAGGCATCGTCACACATGTTCTTCATCGGGAGGGCAGATCTGGAGTCCGTTCGGGGCTTCGGAGAGGGGAAATCGTCTCCATCATCATGACAAATCTTCCTCCACCACCAATTTCATGATGCTCGCCGCCGTGCATGAGTAATTCCATCATAGGCTTCTTGGACGGTGATGGGTTGGATGAGATTTATCATTTAATTGAGTTAGTTTTGTTAGAGTTTGATCCCTAGTATCCACTATGTTCTCATATTGATGCTGCTATGACTTTGCTATGCTTAATGCTTGTCACTAGGGCCCGAGTGCCATGATTTTAGATCTGAACCTATTGTGTTTTCATGAATATATTTGTGTTCTTGATCCGATCTTGCAAGTTGTAGACACCTATTATGAGTTATGATCCGCATACCCCAAGGTGACAACAATTGGGATTCTGTCCAGTGATTATCGTAGTTTGAGGAGTTCATGTATTCACTAAGTGCTATTGCTTTGTTCTGTATCTCTATTAAAAGGAGGCCTTAATATCCCTTAGTTTCCACTAGGACCCCGCTACCACGGGAGGTAGGACAAAAGATGTCATGCAAGTTCTTTTCCATAAGCACGTATGACTATATACGGAATACATGCCTACATTATATTGATGAATTGGTGCTAGTTCTATGTCACCCTAGGTTATAACTATTGCATGATGAATGCCATCCGACATAATTATCCATCACTGATCCATTGCCTACTAGTTTGTTTCATATTGATCTTTGCTAAGTTACTTTTCCGTTGCCACTGTTATGATTGTTATAAAACTGCTACTGTTACTTTTGCCATCGTTACCTTTACTTCCATACTACTTTGCTGCAGATATTATGTCTTTCAGGTGTGGTTGAATTGACAACTCAGCTGCTAATACTTGAGAATATTTTTTGGCTCCCCTTGTGTCGAATCGATAAATTTGGGTTGAATACTCTACCCTCGAAAACTGTTGCGATCTCCTATACTTGTGGGTTATCACCATGTCAGCATCTTCTAGGCCCATATGTCTGCAGTGTTGACCGGTCAAAACTAACGCCGAGTTATTACTGACAGGACTGTCGGTGATAAAACCCATAGCGGACCCACATGGAAGAAGCCACGTGAGCAACTTCTGGCCCAACTTGTCAGAATCTTGGACCGGTCAAACCCGCGGACCGATCACCGATGACGGGATTATCGTCGCCAAAAATATCTTAGGCGATAGTCGACTATCATAGGTGACATTCTGGGCCATCACCAAATACGGCCACCAGTGACATTTTCTGGTTTCTCACCTAAAATCTGAACTTGCATGACGAAAAAATTGATACCGTCAAAATTTTATTTTCTATGACGGCGCTTCGGTGACGATGTGGGTGACACCCAAAAAATGTCACTAGTGTATTTTCCATGACGAAAAAGGGTTATACATGAAACGAGTAAAACATCGCCAAATAGAGCAAATTTTGTAGTGATGGTGATGCCACTAAATCTCACCTCAGGTATTTGGTAACTACAGGTTCCCTCGATTTTTTATTCATGTGGGTATAGGGGTTAATATGGATGTCCACGGTTCCGCTATTGATCATTGACGAAAAGAGTTCGGGTCATGCCTATACTTCACTGAACCTACAGGGTCACACACTTAAGGGTCATCTATTTGATGAATACTAGAGAGGGAGTCTAAGAGAAAGTCACCAGAAAAGTTTAGAAGACGGCGAAAATGTTTCGGAGAGAAAACCAGAACTATTTCGGAGAAACCAAAAATGTTTCGGAATAATACCATCATGCCAGATTTTTTTTGAAATGTGTGCAGAACTAAGAAAGAGCCAAAAATGTTCTTGGACCTTCCTAATTTTTTCTGGAGAAAACACGCGAAAAACATCTTGTCCCAGAGAGAGGGGACAAGATCCCACAAATCACGGAGGCTGTTTTTTGGCTGTTTATGGGGGGGCTTTAAGGGATAGCCCCTTTTTGGTAGGAATTGGTTGGGGGTCCATGGTGGGGGCAAGCCCCAAAAAACATGGAGACATATTGGAGGGCTGTTGGGGCCTCCCTGGGGGCGCCCCAATTTTCAGCCATTACGAGGGAGGGGCTTGTGGGCACTCTACCATCTTTGGTGGGTGCTTTTGGAGGGGGCCCTTTTATGGGCTGATATTTTCAACCCCTCCTTCACCCCTTCCAGCACTATAAAAGGAGGAGGAGAGTCCTCTCCAACTCACTCCAACTCTCCCAACACAAGGCATGCATGATCTGCCATCTCTCTCTCCCTCACACAAAATAGTTTCGTAGTGCCGAACCCGAAAGGATGTTTGGTTTCCAGTCAGGATTAATTCTTGTTGGAAATATGCCCTAGAGGCAATAATATTATATTATTATATTTCCATTATTCATATTTAAGAGTTTATATTCCATGCTATAACTGCTATGATCCTGGAATATGTGATTCAATGGAAAGCTCATATGCACGTGTCGAATGATAAACAGTAAACAATAGGTTCCCGGTCTTGCCTCTAAGGCTCAAGTGTTGTTGGTGATCACATTTTCCGGATCTTAGAATATTGTTAAGTGTAACGATAGTCCTAAAACAACATTGAGGGTATGACGTTAGAAGAACGATCATATTGAATTGGCCCAATACTTGTCTGTTATACTATGTGATCATATCGTCTGAAATCATCTGTTATAACATGGAGTATTAGCATGTGTTTTAGTTCCTCATATCATGAGAGTGTCTCGGTCACTTCCTACTGGACGGTAATCATGATTTGCTGAGTGTTAGTGGGACAAGAGTGATGAGAATATATTTTTGGAATTATTTCATTAATATCCGGAAGGGTTTCGGTGAATATCGGGTATTACCGATTAATTATATATAGGTGGAAAATGTTTCTGGGGATGTTAAATTATATATATATATAATGATCTGAAATTGTTTAGAACATTTTATATTTAATTAAAATATCAACTGGCCTAAAAAGGCCAAGAGGTGGAAGGTAACTTGGGCCACAAGGGCCCAAGTGGAAGTGGCGCCCCCCCCCTTTCTTAGTGGGGGGGTGAATCCTACTTGGGGAGGGAGTAGGACTCCCCCCCCCCCAAGGTTGGCACACCAAGGGCGCTCCTTCCCCCTAAAGCTATATATACTAGAGGTTTTGCACCTATTGAAACACAGGTTTTTGGGTGCCTCTTCTAGTTTATCTAGTTCTAGTTCTAGTTGGTCCTAGACTAATTAGATCTAGCTCTAGCCACCTCTAAAACTCATAATTAGAAGTCCAGTGTGGTTCTAATATCCTTCCTCTAATTCTCCGGCGACGATTAGCTCAGGACGGTGAAGCGCTGCCGGATCGTGAAGACCGTACGCTTGCAACCAAGTAGAGAGGTTGTGCTTTCGGTCTTCGGTTTGGGGATCGTTCGAGGACGGTTCATGAGATCATCATCAACGTTCAAGGGACTTCAAGCACGGTATACACCGACTCTTCTTCTTCCGCTCCATTCCGGAGTCGGTAATGATCGTTGATCCCAACCCGTTATGCATCTTCATATTGATCTTGGTGATCGTAGGTGCGAATTTTTTTGTTTTTTGCTACCTTTCCCAGTAGTGGTATCAGAGCAGCTTTATGAGTAGATGCAGGGTGTGATCTAGATCACATCTGATGTGTGAGGGTTGATGTTCTTGCTATGCTTCCCACGAGTGTTGCTTCGGTTCAGTTCATCGGCAGAATGATGTAGTTTTGCTACAAGGTTCTGACAATCGATCGGCTCCGGTTGTCGACGTTCTATTAACAGTTCCTTGGGCTACATCATAGTCGGGAATAGGAACCGTCGCATACACAAGAGGGTGCCGAGATGGATGATCTTCTAGGGAGTCACGTGTATTGACAAAGTTTAGTGTGGGGGACGAGACTTTTATTAAGTCTCTCTTTCACACACCCCGAAACTTAATATAGCATCAAGAACATCGCCTTGTTGTGCTTGCGTAGGAAGCTAGTGTTTCTTGCTAAAACTGGTTAACCTCGTAACTATTTTTTTGCTAAAACTGATTAGAGGACGTCTAACTTGGTTTTGCAGGGTTTGCATATGATGTGGTATAGCCTTCGGCATGATAATGAGTTTATGTATGAGATGGTTATATATGTTGTAATGTTAAGTGGCATGCACGTCACGACATGATGGCTGGAGCCACGAAATTGCCACCTTAATGTAAATATTGTAGAGATAGGTTACAGGTGATGGTGGCAAGACGTATACAGAGGACCCCGACGAGGAGAAGGTGTACCAAGGCACGGGACGAGGAGCTTTAATTTCGTGCCACGGCGGAATTTCAGATTTTTCTACCACGGCAACATTTTCTGAAAGGTTCACCACAGCAATGTTTTCTGAGATTGCCGCCATGGTAATGTTTTTGAAACAATTGCCACGGAAATGAAATATTGGCTATCACGTCACTTCAACTGCAGATTGAAGACGATCATGGAGGACTCCCGGCGCCCAAGGCTATACCATATCATGCTATTATGAATTGCCTGACATGTTTATCCCTTTGTTGTTTGCACCCTTTGATTGTGCAGTAGTCAATTATTAGGGTGATCTCTCACAATAAATATCAAGTTAAAAGGTGCTCTTCCTAGTGTTGCAACCATCTATAACACGTTTTGTTCCGAAGTGGGTCATGTCCACATGAGCACAAACGGAACGCGAGGTTTAAGACAGGGATGGTCAGACCATGCTTGTAGATAGCACTCGGTTTTCCTGAAGTTCTAGTAGAATCATTCTGAGCTCTGAGCACAAAGCGTTTAAATATGAACAAGAGTGATATGGAGATATGATCGGCAAAAGTTTTCCCACCAGTCAAAATTCTCGTCATCAGTGATGCCCACATCAATGGCTGAGAACTAGGCTTGGATCTTGAGTCACTCATTTACTATCAATTATTAGAGATATTGATTTGAGTGGGAGCACAATTATGTATTAATTAAGCTTAATAACTAGTGCAAATTAATTATGAACAATTTCTATGTGTAGTTTGCATTATAGGTGTAGAATTATGGCTCACAATTCCACCTTTGTTGTTGAAATTGATTGACTGTTATTTATCTAGTTGAAACTTTATGTTTGAGAGGATTGTCCTCTAAAAGTGCCAAGAAGGATTTTGTCCTACTGCATGTTTACAATACTCTCTTGCTGATGCTATGGATGACGAGACTCATGTCCTTTGATCCAAAAGCTAGAATTACATTACAGTCTGCTTGCTTCTGAGAAACCCGAACTTCAAAATGGTTGGGATAGTTATGTGATATTGTTGGAACTAGAAATTGTTTTCAAAAACAAACAAAGGCTAAAAGATATGTGATATCTAAAGTAGTGTTTTGTTTGCAAATTCTAGTGAAGTGTTTAACTATGTTTAAGACTGAAATGTGTAAGATCCAGAAGAAATCCAGTCATGTGTTGATGGTGAAAACTTGTGGAGAAAGAACAAAACCAAAGGATGTAATGAGACTTACATGCCTAGGGAAGTTCGGGGCTCACGCCACTCTTAAAGTTGTTGTTTCTTCTGAGAGTAAGAGAATATTGAAGTAAAACTATAAGAAGTAAAAGGCAGAAAGAAAAGAAGACTGGAATGTCCAGCTCAGGTATGAATGCCATACAAGTTATGAGATGCAAAGGTGGTTGGTCAAGTATAGTGTAGTTCTTGGGAAATATTGATCAATTTGTTGATCACTGATTCTTCGGTATTGTGATTAAAAGGTTAATCGCAAGGATATCAACTTGATTGCATATTATTGCAAAAGTTGCAAGAAACTTCGAACGGCCTAAATGACCAACAAATAATGAGGTTAAAATATGTTGATGGATTGTAAATGGTTACAGTATTTCAATCAATGTATTTCCTTTGTATTTATTATCATAATTCTTTTTAGAGTTTTTATACACTCTAGCTCATTGCATAGAAGTTGCAAGGAGGTTCTTCATGATGGAACAATAGTTGTTCGATGTTATGAAGAAGGTTGTCCATGACAGAACAATAGTTGTTCAATGTTTTGAACAAAAGGGCACACTCTTAATGTGAATAAGATGTATGTTATATTGATAATAAAACTGAACATCCATAACACTAACGCTAAATGTCGCAAGACTAAGTGAATACCACATCTGTGTGGCACTACATTTAGTCACATTGGAAAAACTAGCACGAAGAAATTTCATAATGATGAATTTTGAAGTCATCTGATTGAGAATCATCTGACACTTGCAAGTTTTGTCCAATTAGTGAAGTAAACTAAAATACCATTCACGGTCCATAGCGAACGAGCAACAAAATAATAGGCAGTATGCATATCGATGTGTGTAGTACAATGTGTTGTAGGTTATCCCCAATAGTTGGGTATTCCTTTATCACTACTCCGAGGCAAAGTGTTGCCATAGAGTGCGGAAGTTTTGAAGAAAATGTTTTCTACAAAAGAATGAGTGGGAGGACAGTGCAACTCGACAAGATTGCGGAATTTTTGTAATAAGCTTAAAGAAAAGAAACACTGGAAGTAATTCTAGAATGTCTAACTTCGACTGATACAAAAACCTCCGCATGAGATATAGAGACTATGGTCGAACTTGCAACTGAACTACATAGGTTGGGAAAATTCGTGCAGACCATTGTGGTATGTAGACAAACTATTGTTGGGAAAACAATGAACCTATAATTCGTAGAGAAGCGTTGATGGGCCCTGACTCCGGAAATTGGGTATATGCTGACATAAATCTGAGATAGTATCCATTCACATAATTCAAGCTTAGAACTTGATGAACCCTTCGAAAGACTTAGAGTATAAACAATAGTAATGGATCTATAAACTGACAAAGATAAAAAAATTATAATGCTTTATTTCTTACAAATAGTTTATGACAATATTAAAAGATTGACTATGACGAGATTGTCTCATCATAGCAATACTTAAAGTCAGATCAGGTTAAACTAGAAATTACTGAATATTTCAATTATGAGATAAAACAGATGGATGTAAAAATGATTCCCATGAGATGGAAATAGAACCAAGGTGTATGTTTGATATGATCCAAGGTAATTTTGTCGATCCAAAGGAAGCTGGTAAGTATGCAAACTTCAAGAGATCCTATAATGATCTAAAGCAAGCACAGTGGGGTTGGAATCTTCGTACTGATGAAAGGGTCAAATAAATTGATTTCATCAAGTAAAGGAAGATGCTTGTATTTACAAGAAAGTAAGTGGGAGCATGATTATATTTCTAAACACTATATGTACATGACATATTGTTGATTGGAAGTTATGTAAATTTCTTGACATGGATTAAGACTTTATTGAAACTAGTTTTTCAGTAAAATAGTTAGGCAATGAATAGTCTTGGTATTAGACATTATGATCTATAGAGATAATAGTGTCTAATCAGACTTACAAAAAATACATATTGCCAAGATACTAAAGCAGTGTAGTATGTAAAATGTCAAGAAGTTGTCAATGTCACATGGAAGGAGTTGGTATCCTGAAATACTGATGAGCGAAATATGATTTCAACCACAGTTGTATTCCATGGTATGTAAACAACCAAATATTTCCAATACTCCATGTTAGTTATAAGTAAACGTTACTAGTATGGTTAAATTGTCGATCATAGTACAACAATGAAAATTCTCGTTAATCTTAACGACATGTTTCTCACACAAGGAGAAAATGAAGAGATTGTTGTAAGGAGTTACATCAATGAAGGCTCGTTGTAAGTAGTACATCAATAAAATCTTCATCTATGCTCCAAGTGATTTTTTGATTTCAAATTAAAGTGATTTATGGTGGCATAGTAAGTTGGAATTGGTCCAAAAGTTACTGTGGTGAATTCTATAACAGAAGGCTAAGTATATTATTGCCTTAGAAGCAAAAACGGTGGGTGATGAATTGAAATTTCATTCATGAGCTTGGTATGGTTTCTAGATGATTATATCATTGGAACATTATTCTTAATAGTGGTTCCATAACTCAATCTAAGGAATCAAAGGTTCTACCAGTGATTCAATATATATACAAAGCTGGTTTCACACAAATTATGTTTTTTGTGAAAGCATTATAGATGCATAGAAATGCAAATGATACACGCGGATCTGAAGTTGTCAGATTTGATAGGACGAAGTCTATAACACAAGCAAAGCATGGACTGACACCAAATTTCCATTGGTGTAAAAGTTAAAAGTGCGACTAGATTATTGACTCTAATGCAAGTGGGAGACTATTGGAAATATGTCCCAGAGACAATAATATTGTATTATTATATTTCCATTATTGATAGTTAAGAGTTTATATTCCATGTTATAACTACTATGATCCTGGAATATGCGATTCAGTGGAAAAATCATATGCACGTTGATACGCCTCCAAGGTATCTATAATTTATGAAGTATTCATGCCATTACATTATCATTCTTGGATGTTTTACAATCATTTTATAGCAACTTTATATCATTTTTGGGACTAACCTATTGACCCAGTGCCCGGTGCTAGTTGTTGTTTTTTGCTGGTTTTTTACATTGCAGAAAATCAATATAAAACGGAGTCCAAACACAGCGAAACTTTTTGTGGATTTTTATGGACCAGAAGACTCTCGATGGGCCAGAGCTACACCTGGGGATGCCCCGAGGGGGGCACAACCCACCAGGGCGCGCCCTGGTGGTTTGTACTCACCTCGGTGGCCTCCCGTACCCCTTCTTTGCACTATAAATTCCCAAATATTCCGAAACCCTTCAGGGTTAACCTAGATCAGAAGTTTCGCTGCTGCAAGGCTCTATAGCCACCGCAAACCAATCTAGACCTGTTCCGGCACCCTGCCGGAGGGGGGAATCATCTCCGGTGGCCATCTTGATCATCCCGACGGCCACCACGATGAGGATGGATTAGTCCACCCTCGGGGCTGAGGGTTTGTACCAGTAGCTATGCGTTTAATATCTCTCTCTCTCGTGATCTATATCATGGGCCTTGTTAACATAGATGGATCATATGATGTTTCTCCCCTCTATACTCATGTTGTGATGAATTGAATCTTTACCCTTTGAAGTTCTGTCTTGTTGGGTTGAATATTCAGATATGAGAACACATGATGCATGTCTTGTGGTATGAATACTTGAGGTGACAGTGGGGTATCATATTGATTAACTTGATGTACGTTATGGCACTCAACTTGCGGATTCCCAAGGTGACATTGGGGTAACTTCTACATAGGGGTTGATGCACGTTTTTATTATCTTTTCTCCGATAGAAACTTTGGAGTCTCCTTGTAGTTCTTTGTGTGGATTGAGTATTATGAATATGAATTTGCTTTGGTGTTATTTTAGTATGAACTCTAGGATAGATCGAACGAAAGAATAGCTTTGTGTTATTTTAGTACGAACTCTTGAATAGATCGAATGGAAAGAATAGCTTTGAGGTGGTTTCGTACCCTACAAACAATTTCTATCTTTTGTTCTCCGCTAATAGGAACTCGGGGGTGATTCTTTGTTACACTTTGGGGGATAATCATATGATCCAACTATGTTAGCACTATTGAGAGGTTGCACTAGTGAAAGTATGGACCCTAGGCCTCATTTTTAAGCATTGCAATACCGTTTTGTGCCCGTTTACTATTTGATACCTTGATGTTTTTATTTATTCATATTATAAAAATATATTTCTACCATCCATATTACACTTTTATCACCATCTCTTCGCCGAACTAGTGCACCTATACAATTTGCCATTGTATTGGGTGTGTTGGGGACACAATAGATTTCTTGTATTTGGTTGCAGGGTCGTTTGAGAGAGACCATCTTCATCCGACACCTCTCACGGATTGATAAATCTTAGGTCATCCACTTGGGGGGAAATTGGTACTATCCTACAAAACTCAGCGCTTGGAGGCCCAACACGTGTCTACGGGAATAAAGTTGCGTAGTAGACATCAAGCTCTTTTCTGGCTCCGTTGCTGGGGAGGTGAGTGCTTGAAGGTATATCTTTAGATTGTGCAATTGAATCTTTTAGTTTCTTGTTTTATCACTAGTTTGGTTTATAAAAGAAAACTACATAAAAAATGGAATTTAGGTTGCATCATATTATTGATCATATTTATAATATCTTTCTTGAAAATGACGGTTCGTAAAATTGTGCTCAATTGTTAGAAGAATAAGTCAATAAAATGCTTGGCACAAAATATTTGAATGATGAGCATGATTGCAATGTTGTTAGTGTGAATTCTTTGGATATCCAAAATGCTAATGATGATCGCACAAGTCATGAAAAAAATGTTCCTTATAAGCATGTCACTTTTTGCGGAGTGAATTGGGAGTGCCTTTGCACACCAACAAGGGAAGATAGATTTTGTAAGAATCATAAATATTTAGAAACAAAAAAGTTGCAAGAGAGGCTAGATGATTGTGCTGAAAGATGTATTTTTCCATCCTTGTGAACTTTGCAATGAACGTGGTCCTTTAAATCTCCAATGCAAATTATTTCATGATCAAATCGTGTCCAAAAATTGTGATAACTTGATTACCCTTGAGCATCATAAAGAGATTAGTATTCTTTTGGGGTATGAAGAAATGAAACGTATAACTAAGGGTTTTCCAAATTCCAAGAGATTTCTTGATTTTGATCTAGAAGAAATTTATATGTTTTGTGCGGTAAATTGCATTGAGAATCCTTATATTGCCAACTACCTAAAGACAAGAAAACAAATGGAATATGAAGAGAGCACTAATGAAAGCAAAAATGTTTCCCAATACCCTCCTAGTGTTTATTATGATGAATCGGGTAACAAGGAGGAGCTTCCTATCCAATCAATCTCTTCAACAAGGAGCTTGAAAATTTTAATTAAACCCACACATGATGTGGCGAGGAAGAAAAAAAGAATAAAGGTAAAAAGTTATCTCTCCCAAACAATGTTGCTCCTATCACCATTGTGCATCATGAAAGTACATCAAATATGTTGATGGAGGATGATGATATTGAGTATGATTTTGTGATACCTACCACTTGTTGTAATGATTATGATTGGGAAGACAATGATATCCCTTATGATCTTGAAAATCTTTTTAGCACTTGCTTGGAAGAATATGATAATAATGTTTGCTATACTATTGGTTCCATTCATGCTATTGATAAGAATGATTGTGATGATATGCAAAACCACAAGCTTCGGGACGCTATGTTTAATGAATATGATATGTTTGAAGATTTATTTTCTGGAAATAATGCTTGTCCTAAGCTTGGGGATGCTTTGCATAATGAATATGATCCTTTGATTCCTTCTACTTTTGATAAGAAAATTTATTATGATGATAGCATGCCTCCTATTTATGATGATTACATTGATGAAAGTGGGTTTGGAAGAGTGTCAACTCTAGGTAGTAGTGATCCCACTATTTTGGAGGGTGTTGAATCTTATTACAATATTGATGAAAGTGGATTTGGAGAGGTCATGACTTTATTTAGTGATGCATCCACTATTTTGGAAGAGGTTTCAATTGACTATGACAATGAAGTTGCTATCTATGATGATTATTATGATGACATGTATTCCATAAAGAGTAATAAATATTCTATGCTTGTACATCATTAAAAGAGTGGTGTATGTGATAGTTATATTGTTGAATCCATTCATGATGTTTCTGAAAATTATTATGAGGAAGGAACTTATGCTCTTACATATCTCAATACTATCAAGTTTCTTCTCTATGTGTTGATTGGTTTGAAGTTGCACCTGTTTTGCCTTCCTATGCTAGTTGATTCTTGTTCCCATAAGTTGTTTGCTCACAAAATCCCTATGCATAGGAAGTGGGTTATACCTAAATGTGCTAGTCATATGCTTCATGATGCTCTCTTCATGTTTCAATTCTTATCTTTTATGCGAGCATCATTAAAATCATCATGCCTAGCTTAAAAGGCATTAAAGAAAATCGCTTGTTGGGAGACAACCCAACACTTTTACCTACTATTTTTGTGTGTTCACATTATTAGGCTACTGTAGTAATCATGTTTTATTGCTTTTGTTTAAATAAAGTGCCAAGTAAGATCTTTGGGATGGCTTATGGTGATAGTTAATTTGATCTTGCTGAAAAACAGAAACTTTTGTGCTCAGGAAAATAATTCTCATATTTAACAAAAGCGTGATAAAATGCTGATTATTTTTGAAGAAGATTAATAGACAAATTATATAGGTTGTCTTAAGTTTTCAAAAAAATTGGAGTATCATAAGTATGGTTGGAGTACAGATTACTACACACTGTTCTGTTTTTGATAGTTTCTATTTTCAATGCATAGTTTGCTTGTTTTCTAGTTTCTGTGGCTTATATTGCTCAATATATATTGTAGAAATTATATGCTACAGTATGCATTCTGTGAGAACAATTATGAATCTTGTCTTTGACAGTACCAAAAGTGGAATGGTTTGCTCTTTACCATACTAACCTATCTCACGAAGTTCCGTTAAGTTTTGTGTGATTGAAGTTTTCAAGTTTTGGGTGAGATGTCGATATGAGGAGAATAAGGGGTGACAATACCTTAAGATTGGGGATTCCTAAGACACCCCCAAGGTAATATTCAATGAATATCCAAGCAACTAAGCTTGGGGATGCCCCAGAAGGCATCCCCTCTTTCGTCTCCAACATTATCGATAACTTCACTTGTAGCTATGTTTTCATTCGTCACATGATATGTGTTTTGCTTGGAGCGTCAATTTATTTTGTTAGTATTTTCTTGATGTTATTTATAATGATGTTTTGCATCTTTTACTCCAATAAAAGTAGCAATGATAGCCTTTGCCATGCTTATTTTGCAAGTCTACATGTTGCTGTTTCAAAACAGAAAGTTTATCGATGTTGCAAATATTCCCTAGAAAAGTCAGAATGTGATAAATGTTGAAACTTTTTGCAAAATAAGCTCTGATAAATTTTCTACAGTGTGGTAAATTTTAATAATTTTTGGAGTTTAATAAGTACTGATACTCTTGCATTCTTTACAAACTGTACTGTTTTGGCAGATTGCTGTTATGTTTGCATTGTTTGCATATGTTTGCTTGTTTAATGATTCTATTTGAGGATAGGAGTATTAACTATGCAGAGGCATTTAGTATGCAATGTTAAATAATAATTTTAGTGATTTTGTACAGTAGAGAATGATAAGGTTTTTTCATTGGTTTATACTAACTTATCTCACGAGTTCTTGTTGAGTTTTGTGTGGATGAAGCTTTTAAGATTTAGGGAAACCGTGATATGAGAGGAATTAGGGAGACACAAAAGCTCAAGCTTGGGGATTACCAAAGCACCCCAAGATAATATTTCAAGAGGTATCAAGCATCTAAGCTTGGGGATGCCCCGGTAGGCATCCCACCTTTCTTCTTCAACAATTATCGGTTAGTATCGGTTGAGCCTAAGGTTTTCCTTCTTCACATGATGTGTGCCATCCTTGGATTGTCATTTTATTTTGTTTTGATTTCTGTTTTAATAAAGTACTTAGATCTTAAAGTTTTTAAATAAAATAGAGTCCTCAAATAGTTGCCAGGGAGGCTAAGTAAGCGGCATTGACATCCCGTCAATGAAGCTCTTTTCTATGTCATTTACTCTTGTGCTTCACTTATATCCTATGAGTAAAGTGTTGAATAAGTTTAATGTCATGAAGTTGAAATCATATCATGCCTAGTGGTAGCTTCACATTGGGTTTAGAAAGTGAAATCTTTTGAGGCTTGACAATCACAGTATTGGTCATACAAGCAATTCATGAATAATTAGTATAAGGAAGAGAACTTCCACATATAAATACACTATCATGGAAATCTTTTGTGATTGTGAGCCCCCATCAAAATATTATATGCCAAAATTGTTGACGTTGGACAAGGAAGACAACATAATGGTTTATGTTTGTTCATATTCACATAGAAGTTATATTGCCATAGATCCTGCAACATGTGGTGCTTGCCCCCCATCTTTGCTAGCCAAAAATTCCGCACCAAGAAGAGATACTACTTGTGCATCCAAAAACCATTAAACCTGAATCTTATCTTCAAGAGTCCACCATACCTACCTAAGAATTGAGCAAGATCCTTCAAGTAAGTTGTCATCGGTGCAAAAAGGCAATAAAAATTGCTTCTAAAAGTGTTAGATCATTTAGTGTAAGAGAAAATTGAGCGTTGTACGAACTTGTGATTGCAAAGTAATAAAAGCGACGGACTGCATAATAAAGGTTGCTAGCATAAGGGGCAATATAATGTGACGTTCTTTTGCACTAAGGGGTTGAGCATATAAACAAATAAGTGCATGGCAACCTCTGCTTCCCTCTACGAAGGGCCTATCTTTTACTGTTATGTATTTACTTTCATGCAAGAGTCAAAGTTTTTCTCTCTATTCCTTTTTTATTTTTCTCTTTTGGCAAGCATCATGTGGTGAGGAAAGATCTAGGCACATATGTCCAGTTGAATATGGGTAGCATGAGTTATTATTGTTGACGTCACCCTTGAGGTGAATACGTTGGGAGGCAAAACAATAAGCCACTATATTTCTATGTGTCCACTATTATGGTTGAGTATGTGGAGCTCTTCCTTAAACTCTGTTGAATAAGTTGAATTGCAATTGCTTGGTGACTAAGAACATAGGTTGTTGAGTTTCAAGAGAATTCATTCTTTGAACCTTAACATGTGAATTGGTTGCTACTATAACATTAGAAGTTTCATAAGAAAGAATTGATGTTATGATGCTAGGAAAAGTGATTGAAATTATCATTGATCAAACTTATGCACTTTGCTAGCATTCACACTTCATAAATTATTTCTTTTATCATTTACCTACTTGAGAATGAGTAGGAATTAAGCTTGGGGATGCTGATACGTCTCCAACGTATCTATAATTTATGAAGTATGCATGCCATTATATTATCATTCTTGGATGTTTGAAAATCATTTTATAGCAACTTTATATCATTTTTTGGGACTAAACTATTGACCCAGTGCCCAGTGCCAGTTGTTGTTTTTTGCTTGTTTTTTACGTCGCAGAAAATCAATATCAAACGGAGCCCAAACACCGCGAAACTTTTTGTGGATTTTTTATGGACCAGAAGACTCATGATGGGCCAGAGCTGCACCTCGGGGGGTGCCCCGAGGGGGGCACAACCCACTAGGGCGCACCCTGGTGGGTTGTGCTCACCTCGGTGGCCTCCATACCCCTTCTTTGCACTATAAGTTCCCCAATATTCCGAAACCCTTCGGGGTTAACCTAGATTAGAAGTTTCGCCGCTGTAATGCTCTATAGCGACTGCAAACCAATCTAGACCCGTTCCGGCACCCTGTTGGAGGGGGGGAATCATCTCCGGTGGCCATCTTCATCATCCCGGTGGCCACCACGATGAGGAGGGAGTAGTCCACCCTCGGGGCTGAGGGTTTGTACTAGTAGCTATGTGTTTAATCTCTCTCTCTCTCTCTCGTGATATATATCAAGGGCTTTGTTGACATAGATGGATCATATGATGTTTCTCCCCTCTATACTCTTGTTGTGATGAAATGAATCTTTACCCTTTGAAGTTTTGTCTTGTCGGTTTGAATATTCAGATATGAGAACACATGATGTATGTCTAGCGGTATGAATACTTGAGGTGACAGTGGGGTATCATATTGATTCACTTGATGTACATTATGACACTCAACTTGCGGATTCCCGAGGTGACATTGGGTTAATTTATGCATAGGGGTTGATGCACGTTTTTATTATCTTTTCTCCGATAGAGAATTTGGGGTCTCTTTGTAGTTCTTTGTGTGGATTGAGTATTATGAATATGAATTTGCTTTGGTGTTATTTTAGTACAAACTCTAGGATAGATCGAACGGAAAGAATAGCTTTGTGTTATTTTAGTACGAACTCTTGAATAGATCGAACGGAAAGAATAGCTTTGAGGTGGTTTCGTGCCCTACAAACAATTTCTATCTTTTGTTCAACATTAATAGGAACTCGGGAGTGATTCCCTATTGCACCTTGGGGGATAATCATATGATCCAACTATGTTAGCGCTATTGAGAGGTTGCACTAGTGAAAGTACGGACCCTGGGCCTCATTTTTAAGCATTGCAATACCGTTTTTGTGTGTGTTTACTATTTTATACCTTGCTGTTTTTATTTATTCATATTATAAAAATATATTTCTACCATCCATATTACACTTTTATCACCATCTCTTCGCCAAACTAGTGCACCTATACAATTTGCCATTGTATTGGGTGTATTGGGTGTGTTGGGGACACAAGAGATTTCTTGTATTTGGTTGCAGGGTCATTTGAGAGAGACCATCTTCGTCCTACACCTCTCACGGATTGATAAACCTTAGGTCATCCACTTGAGGGAAAATTGCTACTGTCCAACAAAACTCTGCGCTTGGAGGCCCAACACATGTCTACAAGAATAAAGTTGCATAGTAGACATCACACATGTGGAATGATAAACAGTTTGACAAGTGAACGCACAGCTCGAGAGTGGGATTTGCTCCTCCGACGATGGAGATATATTCTTAGGGCCCTCTCGGTGTGAAGGCATCCATCATTTTCTGGCCAGACACAGGTGACTACGTCATGGGTTTGCCGGAACACGTAAACCAGAAAGAGGAACAAAATCAGTAATGGGAGCAATGGTTTAGTGAGCATGGTGATGACTCAAGAGGATACTGAGGCACACCGGGTTTGTAAAGTATGAAGCAAAGGGAACATCACATGATAACCAAAGGTTCACTCGAATACCATTTGTGTAATCATAGGGACCGATATGGATGTCCACGGTTCCACTATCGGTCATTGAACGAAGGGGTCTCGTTCATGTCTATGGTTTAACGAACCTACAGGGTCACAAGCTTAAGGTAATCATGATTTTCCGAGTGTTAGTGGGACAGGAGTGATGAGAATATATTTGTGGAATTGTTTCATTAATATCCGAAATAGTTTTGAGAGGTTCCGGAAGCTTTTCGGGGTCACCGGAAGGGTTTCGGTGAATATCGGGTAATACCAAGTATTACCGATTAATTATGGACAACGCTAATGCCCACACGTGTGGTGGGAGGGAAACCCTCCCACACGCCTTATAACGCATAGACTGCACCACACCATCGCATGCATGCATGTGGGGATCTTTTTGGATTTTTAGTTTTTAAAATATTTTATCTCTTAAATGAAAAATCCGATTGAAGATCCGTTTTCACCATTAAACCCCTCATGATGAGATCTTCGAAACTAGATCTCATATCAATATATTTCGATGAATTTTTTTGGGTTAAAAGTTGCCATGTCTATTGCACATGAATTGCCATGGTGTTCACACTGAAGTTGCCATGATATGTTTCAGCTATTTTCTTCTAGATTTAAAAGTAAATTTTGACATATTATAAAACGGGGAATTAAGAAACTAGACTTGCCATGAACCATAAACTAAAATTGCCATGATACATGCACTTGAAACTGCCATGGTTCATACAAAAAATAATTATCATGGTCAAAGTACTGGAATTGCCAACATCAAAATACTAAAATTGCCATGCTCTAGCTACAAACTAAAATTACCACATGGTAACTTTAGTTTAAGCACTATGTCAACAACAGTGTAAACATCATGGCAACTTTTGGGCAAAAAGAATTCGTCGAAACATATCAACATGGGGTCTAGTTTTGAAGATCTCGTCGAGATGGATTTAATGGTGAAAACAAATTTTTAATTCAATTTTTTAATTAGGAGATAAAACATTTTTAAGCCGAAAACAAAAAAGATTCATGTTGATGTCATCTGTTCACACTTGGCAAAATGAGTGGTAATGGAGGCGTGTGGGCGATGTGCAAGATGCCTGCTACCTCTTGAGCACTGCGTTGGTTTTCTCTTGAAGTGGAAAGGGTGATGCAGTAAAGTAGCGTAAGTATTTCCCTCAGTTTTTGAGAACCAAGGTATCAATCCAGTAGGAGACTACACGCAAGTCCCTCGTACCTACACAAACAAATAAGAACCTCACAACCAACGCGATAAAGGGGTTGTCAATCCCTTCACGGTCACTTACGAGAGTGCGATCTGATAGAGATAATAATAATAAGATAAATATTTTTGGTATTTTTATGATATAGATTGAAAGTAAAGATTGCGAAATAAAATAGATTCGAAACTTATATAATAAAAGATAGACCCGGGGGCCATAGGTTTCACTAGTGGCTTCTCTCAAGTTAGCATAAGTATTACGGTGGGTGAACAAATTACTGTCGAGCAATTGATAGAAAAGTGCATAATTATGAGAATATCTAGGCATGATCATGTATATAGGAATCACGTCCGAGACAAGTAGACCTAAACGATTCTGCATCTACTACTATTACTCCACACATCGACCGCTATCCATCATGCATCTAGAGTGTTAAGTTTATAAGAACAGAGTAACGCATTAAGCAAGATGACATGATGTAGAGGGATAAACTCAAGCAATATGATATAAACCCCATATTTTTATCCTCGATGGCAACAATACAATGCGTGCCTTGCTGCCCCTGCTGTCACTGGGAAAGGACATCGCAAGATTGAACCCAAAGCTAAGCACTTCTCCCATTGCAAGAAAGATCAATCTAGTAGGCCAAACCAAACTGATAATTCGAAGAGACTTGCAAATATAATTAAATTATACATATAAGAATTCAGAGAAGAACCAAATATTGTTCACGGATAATCTTGATCATAAACCCACAATTCATTGGATCTCGACAAACACACCGCAAAAAGAGTTACATCGAATAGATCTCCAAGAAGATTGAAGAGAACTTTGTATTGAGATCCAAAGAGAGAGAAGAAGCCATCTAGCTAATAAATATGGACCCGAAGGTCTGAGGTAAACTACTCACATATCATCGGAGAGGCTATGGTGTTGATGTAGAAGCCCTCCGTGATTGATCCCCCCTCCGGTGGAGCTCCGGAAAAGGCCCGAAGATGGGATCTCTCGGGTATAGAAGGTTGCGGCGGTGGAAATAGGGTTTCGTGGTGCTCCTGGATGTTTTCGGGGTATATGGATATATATATTGGAGGAAGAAGTAGATCGCTGGAGCTGCAAGGGGCCCACGAGGGTGGGGGCGCTCCCAGGGGGCAGGCGCGCCTCCCTGCCTTGTGGCTCCCTCGTTTCTTTCTTGACATCCACTCCAAGTCCCTTGGATCATGTTTGTTCCAAAAATAACTCTCCCGAAGGTTTCATTCCGTTTGGATTCCGCTTGATATTCCTTTTCTGCGAAACACTGAAATAGGCAAAAAAAATAGCAATTTGCACTGGGCCTTGGGTTTGTAGGTTAGTCCCAAAAATAATATAAAAGTGTATAAATAAGCCCATTACATCCAAAACAGATAATATAATAGCATGGAACGATCAAAAATTATAGATACGTTGGAAACGTATCAATGCCACACGTGTGGGCGTTAGTTTTTCCTTAATTATATATAGGTGGAAAATGTTTTCAAGGATATTAAATTATATATATGTAATTTTCTGAATTTTTAGAACATTTTATATTTAATTAAAATATCAACAGGCCTAAAAAGGCCAAGAGGTGGAAGGTAACTTGGGCCACAAGGGCCCAAGTGGAAGCCCCCCCCTTTCCTAGTGGGGGCCCGAATCATACTTGGGGAGGGAGTAGGACTCCCCCCAAGGCTGGCGCACCAAGGGGGATCCTTCCCCTTTCGTGGATGCCCTATCCTTCCCCCTAAACCTATATATACTAGAGGTTTTGCACCTATTGAAACACAGGTTTTTGGGTGCCTCTTCTAGTTGATCTAGTTCTAGTTCTAGTTGGTCCTAGACTAATTAGAGCTAGCCCTAGCCACCTCTAAACCTCATAATTAGATGCCCGGTGTGGTTATAATCTCCTCCCTTTAATTCTCTAGCGATGATTAGCTCTGGACGGCGAAGCCCTGCCGGATCATGAAGACTGTACGCTTGCAACCAAGAAGAGAGGTCGTGCTTTCGGTCTTCGGTTCGAGGGATCGTTCGAGGACGGTTCGCGGGATCAACATTCGGGGGACTTCAAGCATGATCTACATCGACTCTTCTTCTTCTTCCACTACACTCCGGAGTTAGTAACAATCGTTCATCCCAACCTGTTATGCATCTTCATATTGATCTTGGTCATCGTAGGTGCGAATTTTTTTGTTTTCTACTACGTTTCCCAATAGTTCTGGGCGGCGAAGCCCCGATGGATAGGTGACACCGTATGTCTGCAACCCTGTAGATAGGTCGTATGTTTGATCTTCTATCTGTGGGACTATTCGAGGGGCCTCCCAAAGGCCTGTTTGAGGGACCGTTCGAGGGGCTGTTCGACAGCCTCCTGAAGGGCTATGCGGGGGGGCACCCGAGGGAGAAAATCGCCGTGGTTGGGAGATTGTAAAATCCTAGCTGTGAGGATCTGCACCAACGATCTTCACCAACTCTACTTCTGTTGCGTTACGAGTTAGTAACAATCAGATCAAACCTTGTATGCAACTTCATAGTGGTTTTGGGCTGGTGCGTAGGACAATTTATTTTGAAGTTCTACTGCATTTCCCTACAGAATGTTCTTAAGAACAATAGGGGTTTCTATTGACGGGAAGGAAGGGAATATAAAATTTCACCCCATGAGGAAAGGGATGGAACACTTTCCAAGAAAGAAAAAATAGGAAAAATTAATGTGGGAAGTTTGTCACTAGGATGGAGCTAGGAACAAGAGGCAAGCAGGGAGGCTCTGATGTGAACATCCCTACCAATGTCACAACCATAACCCTTGCGGCTACACAACTTGTACTAACTCTAAAGCTTGCACAGCAAATTAAATTGTCCAGTACTTTTGTTTCTTGGGACCACTTCTAATGTTCATAACATTATGACGTTGCTTAAATTAGATACTTAGGTATTGCTTAGGAATGACTGGCCTAGCATAGACAAGAGGGATGAGCATTGGAACATGGTCAACTATATGGAGATGAAGGCACGTGCAGGGAAGAAGAATGGAGATTCAAGTGGAGATTATAGGACTTTTTAGTTGGATAATAGATGATTTTTAAGCCGTTATAATGACATATGAAGACTTGGGTGAAATATAGAAAAAAGCCACTTTATAATTTTCGTGCATAGCCTTTTGTAGGTGTTGCGTCACCTTGTTTTTGGGCCGGGCCCATGTATTTTCTAAATACCATGCCATAGGTTGTTTTAAATTTTGTGTGAGTGCGAGAAACTAGTTTAGGATGGATTTCAGACCCGCTTTCCAAGGGTGGAAAAAATCCTGCTCTGCCTCCCTATCGACACTGCCCTTAGGGTGTCGATTAGACTCGTGTTTTGTCAAGTTAAAAATTAGCCATAGTTTCCAGTTCGTGTAGTTTGTTTGTGTCCAACGATCAGGCCAAGACCACTCTTGGAAGCCCCACTTTTCAATAATAATCATTCATATTTATTCAGAATGCACAAATTATAATTCTTAGTTATTGCTTGCTCTTCAATTGCTTGCAGTAATTAGACCTTCATGGTCAAGTTCATCGTGCTCCGGTGTGTTCAATAACCTCTCAGAGATGGTTTAACCATTTCTAAGGAGAATGTCGCCGCACATTGTAGTCGGATAGTCAAAGTCGACTCCAACCAAATCGGTAGGTACCTTCTCATCAAAACATTGGGAGAAACTTGCCCCTATCAAGTGGTATCTAATTTGCATGTTGTTTGGTGAGATTTTACCAAGTGGTATGTGAGTTCACATCCATTACATATTCACTCCAAATCCAAGTACACCTCCATCACATATTAGGTTTGCTTTCAAGATCCATCTTAAGTTTGATTCATATTGCCTTGTTTGAGTAGGTTTCATATTTCACCAACTTTGTTCCATCTCTAGAATCTGGAGTTTTTTTAAAAAAGAAAATTTTTATATACTAATTTTACCTCTTAGGAAGCATTTTGAGATACGCGCCGCTATTGGAAATTTTTGACATGCTTTTCAGAGCATTTCCAATGAAAATTTCAAGGTCAATTTTTAGCCTATATTGTTTTTAGACCTTGGGAAGCATTTTGAGACACTCGCTATCATGGTCATTTTTTAGTAAAAAAAATACCGCCAAAAAGCAAAAAAGAAAAGAAATATAGTCAGATCGTGCTTCCTTGGTTACATGCAACGTAGTGATTTCATTAGTGTTATAGCCTCGTGTCTCTAGTATGGTGTAGCCTAGGACCAACACACTTGTCGTTGAGCGTTTCTTAACATTGTGTCTCTGATTTTACTGTTGCTAACCTTTTGCTATCATATTTAAGCCTTCTAAGCTTCACATACATCTACATAATGTGTTTAACCAACACCTGGCAATTGATCTCCTCTATGTTTGAGAGTTTTGACTCGTCAGTTGCACATCACCACCTGTTGCTTGGTAACAATTGAGATACACATGATGGATTATTGATTGTCCACCACACGACCTCCAAGTAGCCAGTAGGATCAAAACTTGTGTGTGTGTGTGTGTGTGTGTGTGTGTGTGTCTATCTATGTGTATGCATGTGTATTACTAACCATGTTAGGATCCAACTCCGGTGAGATTGACAAGGAAAACATGACAATGAAGGAGTTACACAATCATTTTATAAAATTTGTGACTGAACATATGCATGACTTTGACACCAGATTTCGCGATGCCATGGAGAAGATAGACGGACTTGAGAAAAATTTCAACACCAGGAGTTCAACGAATTTCTCGCACATGTACCTCCCCCAACATATGATGTGCCTCACTAGCAAACACCACCTATTGTACCTTGCCAACAAGATCAAATGGGACGAGCAAGGCATGTTCTCCTTGAACAAGGCCACACTCATACTGATGTTGCTTCTACGACAAGCAGTATGAGGACTACGAGGGTGAGGACGAGTACAAGGATAAGGTTGCATAGAACCATGTACAGAAAGTCGGTCGCCCACGTCCCTACCATCGGAATAGTATGCCATCACTACGCCCTCAGGTGCGCAAAGATGAAAATGTGGCCAAACTAAAATTAAATATTCCATGGTATGAGGGTAGATATATTCGTGATGCATATCATACATGGGAGTTAAATAGTGATCAACGTTTTACATGCTTACAATATTATGAGAATATACATGTTACAACTGATGTTTGTGAATTCAGGTTTGGCTTCCATTCGATGGTTTAAACATTGTAAATTGCATCATAATAATAGTCAAACTACTTTTGTTTCCTTTGATAGATGTTATGCGTACTCGTTGGGTCCAATCACATTATCCACTTGAATTGCATAAAAAATTACAGGGTTTAAGAGAAGAGAAAATTATGTAGAGGAATATTATTAGCTATTACAAAACGGGTTGATTAGATGTGTCTTATTGAAGATAATGAATATATGCTTTAGGAGTATAACTACATCAATCATTCATTTCATCTTGCTTGCAGAGCTGAACGTGAAGTGCATGATTGACAGTCCATGACAAGGGATAACTTTTCTGTAGAACAAACTGAAGGAAATATGCCCTAGAGGCAATAATAAAGTTGTTATTTATATTTCCTTATATCATGATAAATGTTTATTATTCATGCTAGAATTGTATTAACCGGAAACTTAGTACATGTGTGAAGACATCGAACAAATGAGTGTCACTAGTATGCCTCTACTTGACTAGCTCGCTAATCAAAGATGGTTAAGTTTCCTAGCCATGGACAAGAGTTGTCATTTGATGAATGGGATCACATCATTAGAGAATGATGTGATTGACTTGACCCATCCATTAGCTTAGCACTTTGATCGTTTAGTTTGTTGATATTGCTTTCTTCATAACTTATACATGTTCCTATGACTATGAGATTATGCAACTCCCGAATGCCGGAGGAACATTTAGTATGCTATCAAACGTCACAACGTAACTGGGTGACTATAAATATGCTCTACAGGTGTCTCCGGTGGTGTTTGTTGAGTTGGCATAGATTGAGATTAGGATTTGTCACTCCGTGCATCGGAGAGGTATCTCTAGGCCCTCTCGGTAATGCACATCACTATAAGCCTTGCAAGCAACGTGACTAATGAGTTAGTTATGGGATGTTTCATTATGGAACGAGTAAAGAGACTTGCCGGTAACGAGATTGAACTAGGGATTGAGATACCGACGACCAAATCTTGGGCAAGTAACATATCGATGACAAAGGGAACAACATATGTTGTTATGCAGTTTGACCGATAAAGATCTTCGTAGAATATGCAGGAACCAATATGAGCATCCAGGTTTCGCTATTGGTTATTGACCGAAGATGAGTCTCGGTCATGTCTACATATTTTTCGAACTCGTAGGGTCCGCACGCTTAATGTTCGGTGATGATCGGTATTATGAGTTTATGGGTTTTGATGTACCAAAGGTAGTTCAGAGTCCCGGATATGATCACGGACATGACGAGGAGTCTCGAAATGGTCGATACATAAAGATTGATATATTGGATGGCTATGTTTGGACATCAGAATGGTTTCGGGTGAGTTCGGGCATTTACCGGAGTACCGGGGGGCTACCGGAACCCCCCCCCCCCCCGGAGTGTATGGGCCTTATTGGGCCTTAGTGGGAGAGAGGAGGAGGCGTCCAAGGTGGAGGGCTCGCCCCCCAAGCCCAATCCGAATTGGGTGCCCCCCCTTCCTTCCCTCTCTCTCCCCCTTCCTTTCTCTCCTACTCCAACAAGGGAAGTGGGAATCCTACTCCCACCGGGAGTAGGACTACCTCCTAGGGCGCGCCATGAGAGGGCTGGCCCTCCCCCTCCTCCACTCCTTTATATACGGGGGAGGGGGCACCCCATAGACGCACAAGTTTATTGTTTAGCCATGTGCGGTGCACCCCTCCACAGATTTCCACCTCGGTCATATCGTTGTAGAGCTTAGGCGAAGCCCTGCATTGGTAACTTCATCATCACCGTCATCACGCCGTCATGCTGATGAAACTCTCCCTCGACCTCAGCTGGATCTAGAGTTCATGGGACGTCACCGAGATAAACGTGTGCAGGGCGCGGAGGTGCCGTACCTTCGATGCTAGGATCGGTCGGATCGTGAAGAAACTACATCAACCGCGTTGTCATAACGCTTCCGCTTACGGTCTACAAGGGTACGTAGACAACACTCTCCCCTCTCATTGCTATGCATCACCTAGATGGATCTTGCGTGTGCGTAGGAATTTTTTTGAAATTACTGTGTTCCCCAACACAAACTACATCATGGACATACTTTGACTACAAAGAAGACACAACCACCATCAACCAAGAGTGCATCTGCTCCCGCACAGAGTTCTTCATCCATGGCATCCACAGGGAAAACAAGTGGTATTGCCTGTCGTCGTTGCACTGGCCTAGGTCATTACGTGTGTGAATGTCCATCCAAATATGTGATCCTCGTGCGTGAAGATGGTAGGTATGACTACACTAGTGACTATGATGAGCATACTTTGGCTCTTGTTACACACTGGGAACATGGTTGCAATGAATATGATTAAGATATACAATATATGGCCATTGAAGACATCGATATGTATGAAAGTATAATTGTTCAGCAAGTTCTGACTGTGCAGGTGACCAAGCTGAGCAAAATTAGAGGCACAATTTGTTCCATGCAAAGGGAGCTATTAAAGAACATTGTGTTTGTGTCATCATTGGTGGAGGGAGTTACAACAAATTGGCTAGCATAGAGATGATGGAGAATGTGTCCCTCACCGCTATATTACATCGGGGAACACAATAGATCCGGGGTTCTATGCCAGAAGCCTCCGTACCCACCGAAAACCAACCTAGACTCGTTCCGGCACCCTGCCGGAGGGGGGAATCCCTCTCCGGTGGCCATCTTCATCATCCCGGCGCTCTCCATGACGAGGAGGGAGTAGTTCACCCTCGGGGCTGAGGGTATATAGCAGTAGCTATGTGTTTGATCTCTCTCTCTCTCTCTCTCTCTCTCTCTCTCTCGTGTTCTTGATTTGGCACGATCTTGATGTATCGCGAGCTTTGCTATTATAGTTGGATCTTATGATGTTTCTCCCCCTCTACTCTCTTGTGATGGATTGAGTTTTCCCTTCGAAGTTATCTTATCGGATTGAATCTTTAAGGATGTGAGAACACTTGATGTATGTCTTGCATGTGCTTATCTGTGGTGACAATGGGATATCACATGATCCACTTGATGTATGTTTTGGTGATCAACTTGCGAGTTCCGTGACCTCGTGAACTTATGCATAAGGGTTGGCACACGTTTTCGTCTTGAATCTCCGGTAGAAACTTTGGGGCACTCTTTGAGGTTCTTTGTGTTGGTTGAATATTTCAATCTGAGATTGTGTGATGCATATCGTATAATCATACCCATGGATACTTGAGGTGACATTGGAGTATCTAGGAGACATTAGGGTTTTGGCTGATTTGTGTCTTAAGGTGTTATTCTAGTACGAACTCTTGAATAGACCGATCAGAAAGAATAACTTTGAGGTGGTTTCGTACCCTACCATAATCTCTTCGTTTGTTCTCCGCTATTAGTGACTTTGGAGTGGCTCTTTGTTGCATGTTGAGGGATAGTTATATGATCCAATTATGTTATTATTGTTGAGAGGACTTGCACTAGTGAAAGTATGAACCCTACGTCTTGTTTCAAAGCATTGCAATACCGTTTGTGCTCACTTTTATCATTAGTTACCTTGCTGTTTTTATATTTCCAGATTACAAAAACCTATATCTACCATCCATATTGCACTTGTATCACCATCTCTTCGCCGAACTAGTGCACCTATACAATTTACCATTGTATTGGGTGTGTTGGGGACACAAGAGACTCTTTGTTATTTGGTTGTAGGGTTGTTTGAGAGAGACCATCTTCATCCTACGCCTCCCATGGATTGATAAACCTTAGGTCATCTACTTGAGGGCAATTTGTTGCTGTCCTACAAACCTCTGCACTTGGAGGCCCAACAACATCTACAAGAAGAAGGTTGTGTAGTAGACATCAAGCTCTTTTCTGGCACCGTTGCCGGGGAGGTGAGTGCTTGAAGGTACATCTTTAGATATTGAAATCGAATCCTTTAGTTTCTTGTTTAGCACTAGTTTATTTTATAAAAGAAAACTACAAAAAAATGGAATTGAGTTTGCCTCATACGCTTCATCTTTTTAATATCTTTCGTGAGAATGATGGAAAGGAAAATTGTGCTCAAATGCTAGAAGAAGAAGTCTAAAATGTTTGGCACTAAATCTTTGAATGATGAGCATGATTGCAATGTTGTTAACAATGTCTCTTATAAGTATGTCAACTTTTGTGGAGTGCATAGAGTTTGCAAGTACACACCAAATAGGGAAGATAGATTTTGCAAGAGGCATAAGTATTTAGAAACTAAATGGTTGCAAGAGAGGCTAGATGTTTGTGCTGAAAATTTAAAATTTCTTCGCCATACTTGTGAACTTTGCAATGAACATGGTCATTTAAATCTCCAATGCAAATTGTTTCATGATCGTATCGTGTCCAAAAATTGTGATGATTTGATTTCCCTTGCACATCATAATGAACTTAGTTTGATTTTGGGTTATGAAGAAATGAAACGTATAACTAAGCATATTCTAGAATATAACCTTGAGAAATTCCTCGATGTTGATCTAGAAGAAATTTTTATGTATTGTGCGATGAATTGCATTGAAAATCCTTATATTGCCAATTACATAAAGAAAAGAAAACAAATAGAGGATGAAGAGAATACTAATGAAAGGGAAGAGGCTTCCCAATATCCTCCTATTATTTCTTATGATGAATCAGGTAACGAGGAGGAGCCTTCTATTCAACCAATCTCATTAATAAGGAGCTCCAAAAAGAGGATTTAACCCACACATAATGTGAAGAAGAAAAAGAAAAGACGGAGAAGTAAAGATGTAAAGGTATCCCTCCCAAATGATGTTGCCCCTATTACTCATTGTGATGATGATAATTGCTATACTATTGGTGTTATCCATACTATTAATGATGAGAGTTATTATGCTTATGATATGAAAAGAGCCAAGCTTGGGGATGCTATGTTTGATGAGAATGACATGTTTGAGAATATATTTGCTGCAATTAATGTTTGTCCCAAGCTTGGGGATGCTATGTTTAATGAAGATGATATTTTTAGCCTCCCAAGTTTTGATGAGCAAATTTATTATGATGATAGCATGCCTCCCATTTATGATGGTTATATTGATGAAAGTGGATTTGGAGAGGTCATGACTTTATTTAGTAATGATTCCACTATCTTGGAAGAGGTTTCAGTCGATTATGATGAGAACAAAGTTGTTACCTGTGATGATTATTGTGATGATACTTATGCTATAAATAGTAGTGATGATTATATTTATAAAACTTGTCATGATTATGATCGCCCTTTTTCTGAACACTACTCTTTTAACGTGGAAACAATTTATAGTATTCGGGTCTCTTATGATACTCCCACTATTCTGATTGAGAAGAATTTTGCTTATGAAGAGAGTAGTAAATTTTCTATGCTTGTAGATCATGAAAAGAATGCTTTATGTGTTGGTTATATTGTTGAATTCATTCATGATGCTACTGAAAATTATTATTAGGTTGGAATATATGCTTGTAGGAGTTGCAATGATATCAAGTTTCCTCTCTATGTGCTTAAAGTTTTGAAGTTATGCTTGTTTTGCCTTCCTATGCTAGTTTATTATTGTTCCCATAAGTTGTTTGCTCACAAAATCCCTATGCATAGGAAGTGGGTTAGACTTAAATGTGCTAGTCATATTCTTCATGATGCTCTCTTTATGTTTCAGTTCTTATCTTTTATGTGAGCATCATTGAAATCATCATGCCTAGCTAGGGGCGTTAAACGTTAGCGCTTGTTGGGAGGCAACCTAATTTTATTTTTGTTCCTTGATTTTTGTTCTTGTTTAGTAATAAATAAATCATATAGCATATGTTTATATGTGGTTTTATGTTTTAATTAGTATTTGTGCCAAGTAGAACCTTTGGGAAGACTTGGGTGAAGTCTTTATGATCATGCTGTAAAAACAGAAACTTTAGCGCTCACAAGATGTGCTGCCATTTTTTACTGGAGAGCGTTGTTAGGTTGATTCTTTTTGCAGATGATTAATAGATAAATTCCTCACGTCCACCAATTTATTTCAGAATTTTTGGAGTTCCATAAGTATACGTTTGATACAGATTACTACAGACTGTTCTGTTTTTGACAGATTCTGTTTTCTATGTGTTGTTTGCTTATTTTGATGAATCTATGAGTAGTATAGGAGGGTATGAACCATATAGAAGTTGTAATACAGTAGATATTACACCAATATTAATTTAGAATGAGTTCACAATGGTACCTAAGTAGTGATTTATTTTCTTATACTAACAGAGCTTACGAGTTTTCTGTTAAGTTTTGTGTTGTGAGGTTTTCAAGTTTTGGGTAAAGATTCGATGGACTATGGAATAAGGAGTGGTAAGAGCCTAAGCTTGGGGATGCCCAAGGCACCCCAAGGCAATATTCAAGGACAACCATGAGCCTAAGATTGGGGATGCCCCGGAAGGCATCCCCTCTTTCGTCTTCGTTCATCGGTAACTTTATTTGGAGCTATATTTTTACTCACCACATGATATGTGTTTTGCTTGGAGCGTCCATTTATTCTGTTAGGATTTGCTTTCTGTTATTTAGAACAATATTTTGCATCTTTTATTTCAATAAAAGTGGCATTGATAGCCTTTAGTATTCCTATTTTACAAGTCTACATGTTGCTGTTTGAAAACAGAAAGTTTACCGCTGTTGCAAAAATTCCCTAGAAAAGTCAGAATGTGATAAAATGTTTAAACCTTTTGCATAATAAGCTCTGATAAATTTACTACAGTGAGAATTTTGTTTCATAATTTTTGGAGCTAGGGAAGTATGGATCTTGCTGCATTCTTCACAGACTGTTCTGTTTAGACAGATTGTTGTTATGTTGGCATTGTTTGCATATGATTGCTTCTTTAATGATTCTATTTGAGGATAGGACTTTTAAATATGCAGAGGTATTTAGTATTAAATGTTAAATAATAATTTTAGTGATTTTATACAGTAGAGAATGATAAGGTTTTTCATGGACTTATACTAACATATCTCACAAGTTCTTCTTGAGTTTTGTGTGGATGAAGCTTTTTAAGATTTAGGGAAACCGTGATATGAAAGGAATTAAGGAGACACAAATGCTCAAGCTTAGGGATGCCCAAGGAATCCCAAGATAATATTTCAAGAAGTCTCAAGCGTCTAATCTTGGGGATGCCCCGGTTGGCATCCCACCTTTCTTCTTCGACAACTATCGTTTAGTATCGGCTGATCCTAAGTTTTTGCTTCTTCACATGATGTTTGCTATTCTTAGATGTCACTTTATTTTGTTTTTCTTCCTGTTTGAATATCAAGATCTGAAATTATTAAATGGGAGAGTCTTCACATAGCTAAATAATTATTCAACTACTCATTGATCTTCACTTATATCTTTTTTGAGTAGTTTGTCATTTACTCGTGTGCTTCACTTATATCCTATGAGTAAATAGTTGAATGGTTTGAATTTCATAAATCTGAAATTATATATGCTTATCCCATGGGGAGTAATGACTTCACATATAAGAAGTAGAGGTGGTAAATTTATTGAAGGTTAGCAAACATTGTATTGGTCACTTGAACAATTCATGAAAAAATATTGAGGGAAGAGAGATTTCACATATAAATATACTATCTTGGACATCTTTTATGATTGTGAGCACTCATTGAAATATGACATGCTAAAAGGTTGATGTTGGACAAGGAAGACAACGTAATGGGTTATGTTTTCTTATATCCGAAATAAAGTATATTGTCATGGATCATTCAACATGTTGAGCTTGCCTTTCCCCCTCATGCTAGCCAAATTCTTTGCACCAAGTAGAGATACTACTTGTGCTTCCAAACATCCCTTAAACCAGTATTGCCATGAGAGTCCGCCATACCTACCTATGGATTGAGTAAGCTCCTTCAAGTAAGTTGTCATCGATGCATGCAATAAAAATTTCTCTCTAAATATGTATGATCTATTAGTGTGGAGAAAATAAGCTTTATACGATCTTGTGATGTGGAAGCAATAAAAGCGACGGACTGGATAATAAAGGTCCCTATCACAAGTGGCAATATAAAGTGACATTCTTTCGCATTAAGATTTTGTGCATCCAACTATAAAAGCGCATGACAACCTCTGCTTCCCTCTGCAAAGGTCCTATCTTTTATTCTTGTCTTATACCTTATGCAAGAGTCATGGTGATCTTCACCTTTCCTTTTTACATTTTATCCTTTGGCAAGCAAATTGTGTTGGAAAGATCCTGATATATATATATATATATATATATATATATATATATATATATATATATATATATATATATATATATATATATATATATATATATATATATTGTTAACATTGCCCTTGAGGTAAAAGGTTGGGAGGCGAATCTATAAGCCCATATCTTTCTCTGTGTCTGATTAAAACTTTGAACCCATGAATATCACGTGAGTGTTAGCAATTGTGAAAGATTAAATGATAGTTGAGTATGTGAAGCTTGCTGAATCAAAGCTCTGACATAGACCCTTCCTGAAAATAAGATGAATTGTAATTGTTTGATGACTAATAACACGGTTTATTAGTCTTCAAGAAGGTTTATGATCTATACTTTAACACGTGAATAGTTTGTTACTTGATCATGAAAAGTCTTATGAGTTGAGCTACTGTTATGATATATAATGATGCTAGAAAAGGTGATTGAAACTATCATTGATCAAACTTGTGCACCTACTAGCATTCACACTTCATAAATTATTTCTTTTATCATTTACCTACTCGAGGACGAGCAGGAATTAAGCTTGGGGATGCTGATACGTCTCCAATGTATCTATAATTTATGAAGTATTCATGCTATTATATTATCTGTTTTGTATGTTTATGGGCTTTATGATACACTTTTATATTATTTTTGGGACTAACCTATTAACCGGAGGCCCAACCCAAATTGATGTTTTCTTGCCTATTTCAGTGTTTCGAAGAAAAGGAATGTCAAACGGAGTCCAAGCGGAATGAAACCTTCGGGAGAGTTATTTTTGGAATGGAAGCAATCCAGGAGACTTGGAGTAGACGTCAGGGAAGCTTCGAGGAAGCCACGAGGCAGGGAGGTGCGCCCTACCCCCCTAGGTGCGCCCCCACCCTTGTGGGCCCCTCGTGGCTCCCCTGACCGACTTCTTTTGCCTATATATATATATATATATATATATATATATCAATATACCCTAAAAACATCGAGGAACACAATAGATCGGGAGTTCCGCCGCCAGAAGCCTCCGTAGCCACCGAAAACCAATCTAGACCCATTTCGGTGAAGGAAATATGCCCTAGAGGCAATAATAAAGTTATTATTTATTTCCTTACATCATGATAAATGTTTATTATTCATGCTAGAATTGTATTAACCGGAAACATAATACATGTGTGAATACATAGACCAACAGAGTGTCACTAGTATGCCTCTACTTGACTAGCTCGTTAATCAAAGATGGTTATGTTTCCTAACCATGAACAAGGAGTTGTTATTTGATTAACGAGGTCACATCATTAGTAGAATGATCTGATTGACATGACCCATTCCATTAGCTTAGCACCCGATCGTTTAGTATGTTGCTATTGCTTTCTTCATGACTTATACATGTTCCTGTAACTATGAGATTATGCAACTCCCGTTTACCGGAGGAACACTTTGGGTACTACCAAACGTCACAACGTAACTGGGTGATTATAAAGGAGTACTACAGGTGTCTCCAATGGTATATGTTGGGTTGGCGTATTTCGAGATTAGGGTTTGTCACTCCGATTGTCGGAGAGGTATCTCTGGGCCCTCTCGGTAATGCACATCACATAAGCCTTGCAAGCACTGCAACTAATAAGTTAGTTGTGAGATGATGTATTACAGAACGAGTAAAGAGACTTGCCGGTAACGAGATTGAACTAGGTATTGGATACCGACGGTCGAATCTCGGGCAAGTAACATACCGATGACAAAGGGAACAACGTATGTTGTTATGCGGTCTGACCGATAAAGATCTTCGTAGAATATGTAGGAGCCAATATGGGCACCCAGGTCCCGCTATTGGTTATTGACCGGAGACGTGTCTCGGTCATGTCTACATTGTTCTCGAACCGTAGGGTCCGCACGCTTAACGTTACGATGACAGTTATTATGAGTTTATGCATTTTGATGTACCGAAGGTTGTTCGGAGTCCCGGATGAGATCACGAACATGACGAGGAGTCTCGAAATGGTCGAGACGTAAAGATTGATATATTGGAAGCCTATGTTTGGGCACCGGAAGTGTTCCGGGTGAAATCGGGATTTTACCGGATTACCGGGAGGGTTACCGGAACCCCCCGGGAGGCAAATGGGCCTATTGGGCCTTAGTGGAAAAGAGAGAAGGGGCAGCCCACAGGCTAGCCGGCCGAACCCCCCTTCCCTAGTCCTATTAGGACTAGGAGAAGGGGCCGGCCCCCCTCTCTTCTCTTTCTCCCGAAGAGTCCTACTAGGAATAGGATTTTGGGGAAGGAGTCCTACTCCCGGTAGGAGTGGGACTCCTCCCTGCGCCTCCCTCCTAGCCGGCCGACCCCTTGCCCCTGGCCTTTATATACGGGGGCAGGGGGCACCCCATAGACACACAACTTGATCCTTGAGATCGTTCCTTAGCCGTGTGCGGTGCCCCCTGCCACCAAATTCCACCTCGATCGTACCGTTGTAGTGCTTAGGCGAAGCCCTGCGTCGGTAGTACATCAAGATCGTCATCACGCCGTCGTGCTGACGGAACTCTTCCTCGACGCTTTGCTGGATCGGAGCCCGAGGAACGTCATCGAGCTGAACGTGTGCTAAGAACTCGGAGGTGCCGGAGTAACGGTGCTTAGATCGGTCGGATCGGGAAGAAGACGTACGACTACTTCCTCTACATTGTGAGATCGCTTCCGCAGTCGGTCTGCGTTGGTACGTAGACAACACTCTCCCCTCTCGTTGCTGTGCATCACCATGATCTTGCGTGTGCGTAGGAAATTTTTTGAAATTAATGCGTTCCCCAACAGTGGTATCCGAGCCTAGGTTTTATGGTTTGATGTTATATGCACGAGTAGAACACAAGTGAGTTGTGGGCGATACAAGTCATACTGCCTACCAGCATGTCATACTTTGGTTCGGCGGTATTGTTGGTTGAGACGATCCGGACCAACCTTACGCGTACTCTTACGCGAGACCGGTTCCCTCGACGTGCTTTGCACATAGATGGCTTGCGGAAGACTATCTCTCCAACTTTAGTTGAACCAAGTGTGACTACGCCCGGTCCTTGAGAAGGTTAAAACGGAGTCTATTTGACGAACTATCGTTGTGGTTTTGATACGTAGGTGAGATGAGTTCTTACTTAAGCCCGTAGCAGCCACGTAAAACTTGCAACAAACAAAGTAGAGGACGTCTAACTTGTTTTTGCAGGGTATGTTGTGATGTGATATGGTCAAGGCATGATGCTGATTTTATTGTATGAGATGATCATGTTTTGTAACTAAGTTATCGGCAACTGGCAGGAGCCATATGGTTGTCGCTTTATTGTATGCAATGCAATCGCGATGTAATGCTTTACTAGATTACTAAACGGTAGTAATAGTTGTGGAAGCATAAGATTGGCGAGACGACAACGATGCTACGATGGAGATCAAGGTGTCGCGCCGGTGACGATGGTGATCATGACGGTGCTTCGGAGATGGAGATCACAAGCACAAGATGATAATGGCCATATCATATCACTTATATTGATTGCATGTGATATTTATCCTTTTATGCATCTTATCTTGCTTTGATTGACGGTAGCATTATAAGATGATCTCTCACTAAATTATCAAGAAGTGTTCTCCCTGAGTATGCACCGTTGCCAAAGTTCGTCGTGCCCAGACACCACGTGATGATCGGGTGTGATAAGCTCTACGTCCATCTACAACGGGTGCAAGCCAGTTTTGCACACGCAGAATACTCAGGTTAAACTTGACGAGCCTAGCATATGCAGATATGGCCTCGGAACACAGAGACCGAAAGGTCGAGCGTGAATCATATAGTAGATATGATCAACATGACGATGTTCACCATTGAAAACTACTCCATCTCACGTGATGATCGGTTATGGTTTAGTTGATTTGGATCACGTGATCACTTAGAGGATTAGAGGGATGTCTATCTAAGTGGGAGTTCCTAAGTAATTTGATTAACTGAACTTAAACTTATCATGAACTTAGTACCTGATAGTATCTTTCTTGTTTATGTTGCTTGTAGATAGATGGCTCGTGCTATTGTTCCGTTGAATTTTAATGCGTTCCTTGAGAAAGCAAAGTTGAAAGATGATGGTAGAAATTACACGGACTGGGTCCGTAACCTGAGGATTATCCTCATTGCTGCACAGAAGAATTACGTCCTGGAAGCACCGCTGGGTGACAGGCCTGCTGCTGGAGCAACGCCAGATGTTATGAACGTCTGGCAGAGCAAAGCTGATGACTACTCGATAGTTCAGTGTGCCATGCTTTACGGCTTAGAATCGGGACTTCAACGACGTTTTGAACATCATGGAGCATATGAGATGTTCCAGGAGTTGAAGTTAATATTTCAAGCAAATGCCCGAATTGAGAGATATGAAGTCTCCAATAAGTTCTATAGCTGTAAGATGGAGGAGAACAGTTCTGTCAGTGAGCATATACTCAAGATGTCTGGGTATAATAATCACTTGATTCAGATGGGAGTTAATCTTCCAGATGACTGCGTCATTGACAGAATTCTCCAATCACTGCCACCAAGCTACAAGAGCTTCGTGATGAACTATAATATGCAAGGGATGAACAAGACTATTCCCGAGCTCTTCGCAATGCTGAAAGCTGCGGAGGTAGAAATCAAGAAGGAGCATCAAGTGTTGATGGTTAACAAAACCACTAGTTTCAAGAAAAAGGGCAAAGGGAAGAAGAAGGGAAACTTCAAGAAGAACAGCAAGCAAGTTGTTGCTCAGGAGAAGAAACCCAAGTCTGGACCTAAGCCTGAAACTGAGTGCTTCTACTGCAAGCAGACTGGTCACTGGAAGCGGAACTGCCCCAAGTATTTGGCGGATAAGAAGGATGGCAAAGTGAGCAAAGGTATATGTGATATACATGTTATTGATGTGTACCTTACTAGAGCTCGCAGTAGCACCTGGGTATTTGATACTGGTTCTGTTGCTAATATTTGCAACTCGAAACAGGGACTACGGAATAAGCGGACACTAGCAAAGGACGAGGTGACGATGCGCGTGGGAAACGGTTCCAAAGTCGATGTGATCGCGGTCGGCACGCTACCTCTACATCTACCTTCGGGATTAATACTAGACCTAAATAATTGTTATTTGGTGCCAGCGTTGAGCATGAACATTATATCTGGATCTTGTTTAATGCAAGACGGTTATTCATTTAAATCAGAGAATAATGGTTGTTCTATTTATATGAATAATATCTTTTATGGTCATGCACCTTTGAAGAGTGGTCTATTCTTGTTGAATCTCAAAGATAGTAATACACATATTCATAATGTAGAAGCCAAAAGATGCAAAGTTAATAATGATAGTGCAACTTATTTGTGGCACTGCCGTTTAGGTCATATCGGTGTAAAACGCATGAAGAAACTCCATACTGATGGGCTTTTGGAATCACTTGATTATGAATCACTTGGTACTTGCGAACCGTGCCTCATAGGCAAGATGACTAAAACACCGTTCTCCGGTACTATGGAGAGAGCAACAGATTTGTTGGAAGTCATACATACCGATGTATGTGGTCCGATGAATATTGAGGCTCGCGGCGGATATCGTTATTTTCTCACCTTCACAGATGATTTAAACAGATATGGGTATATCTACTTAATGAAGCATAAGTCTGAAACATTTGAAAAGTTCAAGGAATTTCAGAGTGAAGTTGAAAATCATCGTAACAAGAAAATAAAATTTCTACGATCTGATCGTGGAGGAGAATATTTGAGTTACGAGTTTGGTGTACATTTGAAAAATTGTGGAATAGTTTCGCAACTCACGCCACCCGGAACACCACAGCGTAATGGTGTGTCCGAACGTCGTAATCGTACTTTACTAGATATGGTGCGATCTATGATGTCTCTTACTGATTTACCGCTATCGTTTTGGGGTTATGCTTTAGAGACGGTCGCATTCACGTTAAATAGGGCACCATCAAAATCCGTTGAGACGACGCCTTATGAACTGTGGTTTGGCAAGAAACCAAAGTTGTCGTTTCTGAAAGTTTGGGGCTGCGATGCTTATGTGAAAAAGCTTCAACCTGATAAGCTCGAACCCAAAGCGGAGATATGTGTCTTCATAGGATACCCAAAGGAAACTGTTGGGTATACCTTCTATCACAGATCCGAAGGCAAGACATTCGTTGCTAAGAATGGATCATTTCTAGAGAAGGAATTTCTCTCGAAAGAAGTGAGTGGGAGGAAAGTAGAACTTGACGAGGTAACTGTACCTGCTCCCTTATTGGAAAATAGTACATCACAGAAAACTGTTTCTGCGACACCTATGCCAATCAGTGAGGAAGCTAATGATGATGATCATGAAGCTTCAGATCAAGATTCTACTGAACCACGTAGATCAACCAGAGTGAGATCCGCACCAGAGTGGTACGGTAATCCAGTTCTGGAAGTCATGATGCTAGATCATGATGAACCTACGAACTATGAAGAAGCGATGGTGAGCCCAGATTCCGCAAAGTGGCTTGAGGCCATGAAATCTGAGATGGGATCCATGTATGAGAACAAAGTATGGACTTTGGTTGACTTGCCCGATGATCGGCAAGCAATTGAGAATAAATGGATCTTCAAGAAAAAGACTGACGCTGACGGTAATGTTACTGTCTATAAAGCTTGACTTGTCGCAAAAGGTTTTTCGACAAGTTCAAGGGGTTGACTACGATGAGACCTTCTCACCCGTAGCGATGCTTAAGTCCGTCAGAATTATGTTAGCAATTGCCGCATTTTATGATTATGAAATATGGCAAATGGATGTCAAAACTGCATTCCTGAATGGATTTCTGGAAGAAGGGTTGTATATGGTACAACCAGAAGGTTTTGTCGATCCAAAAGGAGCTAACAAAGTATGCAAACTCCAGCGATCCATTTATGGACTGGTGCAAGCATCTCGGAGTTGGAATAAACGCTTTGATAGTGTGATCAAAGCATTTGGCTTTATACAGACTTTTGGAGAAGCCTGTATTTACAAGAAAGTGAGTGGGAGCTCTGTAGCATTTCTGATATTATATGTGGATGACATATTGCTAATTGGAAATGATATAGAATTTCTGGATAGCATAAAGGGATACTTGAATAAAAGTTTTTCGATGAAAGACCTCGGGGAAGCTGCATACATATTAGGCATAAAGATCTATAGAGATAGATCAAAACGCTTAATTGGACTTTCACAATGCACATACCTTGACAAAATTTTGAAGAAGTTCAAGATGGATCAAGCAAAGAAAGGGTTCTTGCCTGTGCTACAAGGTGTGAAGTTGAGTAAGACTCAATGCCCGACCACTGCAGAAGATAGAGAGAAAATGAAAGATGTTCCCTATGCTTCAGCCATAGGCTCTATCATGTATGCAATGCTGTGTACCAGACCTGATGTGTGCCTTGCTATAAGTTTAGCAGGGAGGTACCAAAGTAATCCTGGAATGGATCACTGGACAGCGGTCAAGAACATCCTGAAATACCTGAAAAGGACTGAGGATATGTTTCTCGTATATGGAGGTGACAAAGAGCTCACCGTAAGAGGTTACGTTGATGCAAGCTTTGACACTGATCCGGACGATTCTAAATCGCAAACCGGATACGTGTTTACTTTAAAGGGTGGAGCTGTCAGTTGGTGCAGTTCTAAACAAAGCGTCGTAGCAGGATCTACATGTGAAGCGGAGTACATAGCTGCTTCGGAAGCAGCAAACGAAGGAGTCTGGATGAAGGAGTTCATATCCGATCTAGGTGTCATACCTAGTGCATCGGGTCCAATGAAAATCTTCTGTGACAATACTGGTGCAATTGCCTTGGCAAAGGAATCCAGATTTCACAAAAGAACCAAACACATCAAGAGACGCTTCAACTCCATCCGGGATTTAGTCCAGGTGGGAGACATAGAGATTTGCAAGATACATACGGATCTGAATGTTGCAGACCCGTTGACTAAGCATCTTCCACGAGCAAAACATGATCAGCACCAAGGCTCCATGGGTGTTAGAATCATTACAGTGTAATCTAGATTATTGACTCTAGTGCAAGTGGGAGACTGAAGGAAATATGCCCTAGAGGCAATAATAAAGTTATTATTTATTTCCTTACATCATGATAAATGTTTATTATTCATGCTAGAATTGTATTAACCGGAAACATAATACATGTGTGAATACATAGACCAACAGAGTGTCACTAGTATGCCTCTACTTGACTAGCTCGTTAATCAAAGATGGTTATGTTTCCTAACCATGAACAAGGAGTTGTTATTTGATTAACGAGGTCACATCATTAGTAGAATGATCTGATTGACATGACCCATTCCATTAGCTTAGCACCCGATCGTTTAGTATGTTGCTATTGCTTTCTTCATGACTTATACATGTTCCTGTAACTATGAGATTATGCAACTCCCGTTTACCGGAGGAACACTTTGGGTACTACCAAACGTCACAACGTAACTGGGTGATTATAAAGGAGTACTACAGGTGTCTCCAATGGTAGATGTTGGGTTGGCGTATTTCGAGATTAGGGTTTGTCACTCCGATTGTCGGAGAGGTATCTCTGGGCCCTCTCGGTAATGCACATCACATAAGCCTTGCAAGCACTGCAACTAATAAGTTAGTTGTGAGATGATGTATTACAGAACGAGTAAAGAGACTTGCCGGTAACGAGATTGAACTAGGTATTGGATACCGACGATCGAATCTCGGGCAAGTAACATACCGATGACAAAGGGAACAACGTATGTTGTTATGCGGTCTGACCGATAAAGATCTTCGTAGAATATGTAGGAGCCAATATGGGCATCCAGGTCCCGCTATTGGTTATTGACCGGAGACGTGTCTTGGTCATGTCTACATTGTTCTCGAACCATAGGGTCCGCACGCTTAACGTTACGATGACAGTTATTATGAGTTTATGCATTTTGATGTACCGAAGGTTGTTCGGAGTCCCGGATGAGATCACGGACATGACGAGGAGTCTCGAAATGGTCGAGATGTAAAGATTGATATATTGGAAGCCTATGTTTGGGCACCGGAAGTGTTCCGGGTGAAATCGGGATTTTACCGGATTACCGGGAGGGTTACCGGAACCCCCCGGGAGGCAAATGGGCCTATTGGGCCTTAGTGGAAAAGAGAGAAGGGGCAGCCCACAGGCTAGCCGGCCGAACCCCCCTTCCCTAGTCCTATTAGGACTAGGAGAAGGGGCCGGCCCCCCTCTCTTCTCTTTCTCCCGAAGAGTCCTACTAGGAATAGGATTTTGGGGAAGGAGTCCTACTCCCGGTAGGAGTGGGACTCCTCCCTGCGCCTCCCTCCTAGCCGGCCGACCCCCTTGCCCCTGGCCTTTATATACGGGGGCAGGGGGCACCCCATAGACACACAACTTGATCCTTGAGATCGTTCCTTAGCCGTGTGCGGTGCCCCCTGCCACCAAATTCCACCTCGATCGTACCGTTGTAGTGCTTAGGCGAAGCCCTGCGTCGGTAGTACATCAAGATCGTCATCACGCCGTCGTGCTGACGGAACTCTTCCTCGACGCTTTGCTGGATTGGAGACCGAGGAACGTCATCGAGCTGAACGTGTGCTAAGAACTCGGAGGTGTCGGAGTAACGGTGCTTAGATCGGTCGGATCGGGAAGAAGACGTACGACTACTTCCTCTACGTTGTGAGATCGCTTCCGCAGTCGGTCTGCGTTGGTACGTAGACAACACTCTCCCCTCTTGTTGCTGTGCATCACCATGATCTTGCGTGTGCGTAGGAAAATTTTTGAAATTACTGCGTTCCCCAACATTCGGCACCCTGCCGGAGGGGGGAATCCCTCTCCGGTGGCCATCTTCATCATCCCGGCGCTCTCCATGACGAGGAGGGGGTAGTTCACCCTCGGGGCTGAGGGTATGTGTTGGGGAACGTAGTAATTTCAAAAATTTCCTATGCACACGCAAGATCATGGTGATGCATAGCAACGAGAGGGGAGAGTGTTGTCTACGTACCAACGCAGACCGACTGCGGAAGCGATCACACAATGTAGAGGAAGTAGTCGTACGTCTTCTTCCCGATCCGACCGATCCAAGCACCGTTACTCCGGCACCTCCGAGTTCTTAGCACACGTTCAGCTCGATGACGATCCTCGGGCTCCGATCCAGCAAAGCGTCGAGGAAGAGTTCCGTCAGCACGACGGCGTGGTGACGATCTTGATGTTCTACCGACGCAGGGCTTCGCCTAAGCACTACAACGGTATGATCAAGGTGGAATTTGGTGGCAGGGGGTACCGCACACGGCTAAGGAACGATCTCAAGGATCAACTTGTGTGTCTATGGGGTGCCCCCTGCCCCTGTATATAAAGGATGGAGGAGGAGGAGGCCGGCCAAGGCAAAGGTGCGGCCAGGATAGGGAGTCCTACTAGGACTCCAAGTCCTAGTAGGAGTCCACCAAAAGGGAAGGAAGGGAGAAGGAATAGGAGGAGAAGGAGAGGTGGCCGGCCCCCTTTTTCCTAGTCCAATTCGGACCAAAGGGGAGGGGGGGCGCAGCAGCCTTTTCCTCTTCCCACTAAAGCCCATCAAGGCCCATTACTTCTCCCGTAACTACCCGGTACTCCGAAAAATACCCGAATCACTCGGAACCTTTCCGATGTCCGAATATAGTCGTCCAATATATCGATCTTTACGTCTCGACCATTTCGAGACTCCTCGTCATGTCCCCGATCTCATCCGGGACTCCAAACTCCTTCGGTACATCAATACTCATAAACTCATAATATAACTGTCATCGAAACCTTAAGCGTGCGGACCCTATGGTTCGAGAACAATGTAGACATGACCGAGACACGTCTCCGGTCAATAACCAATAGCGGGACCTGGATGCCCATATTGGCTCCTACATATTCTACGAAGATCTTTATCGGTCAGACCGCATAACAACATACGTTGTTCCCTTTGTCATCGGTATGTTACTTGCCCGAGGTTCGATCGTCGGTATCCAATACCTAGTTCAATCTCGTTACCGGCAAGTCTCTTTACTCATTCCGTAATACATCATCTCACAACTAAAATATTAGTTGCAGTGCTTGCAAGGCTTATGTGATATGCATTACCGAGAGGGCCCAGAGATACCTCTCCGACAATCGGAGTGACAAATCCTAATCTCGAAATACGCCAACCCAACATCTACCTTTGGAGCCACCTGTAGTACTCCTTTATAATCACCCAGTTACGTTGTGACGTTTGGTAGTACCCAAAGTGTTCCTCCGGCAAACGGGAGTTGCATAATCTCATAGTCATAGGAACATGTATAAGTCATGAAGAAAGCAATAGCAACATACTAAACGATCGGGTGCTAAGCTAATGAAATGGGTCATGTCAATCAGATCATTCAACTAATGATGTGACCTCGTTAATCAAATAACAACTCTTTGTTTATGGTTAGGAAACATAACCATCTTTGATTAACGAGCTAGTCAAGTAGAGGCATACTAGTGACACTCTGTTGGTCTATGTATTCACACATGTATTATGTTTCCGGTTAATACAATTCTAGCATGAATAATAAACATTTATCATGATATAAGGAAATAAATAATAACTTTATTATTGCCTCTAGGGCATATTTCCTTCAGTCTCCCACTTGCACTAGAGTCAATAATCTAGTTCACATCGCCATGTGATTTAGCAGCAATAGTTCACATCACCATGTGATTAACACCCATAGTTCACATCGTCATGTGACCAACACTCAAAGGGTTTACTAGAGTCAGTAATCTAGTTCACATCTCTATGTGATTAACACCCAAAGAGTACTAAGGTGTGATCATGTTTTGCTTGTGAGATAATTTTAGTCAACGAGTCTATCACATTCAGATCCGTAAGTATTTTGCAAAATTCTTTGTCTATAATGCTCTGCAAGGAGCTACTCTAGCTAATTGCTCCCACTTTCAATATGTATCCAGATTGAGACTTTTAGATTCATCTGGATCAGTGTCAAAAACTTGCATCGACGTAACCCTTTATGACGAACCTTTTTGTCACGTCCATAATCGAGAAACATATCCTTATTTCACTAAGGATAATTCTGACCGCTGTCCAGTGATCTACTCCTAGATCACTATTGTACTCCCTTGCCAAATCAGTGCAGGGTATACAATAGATCTGGTACACAGCATGGCATACTTTATAGAACCTATGAATGAGGCATAGGGAATGACTTTCATTCTCTTTCTATCTTCTGCCGTGGTCGGGCTTTGAGTCTTTACTCAACTTCACACCTTGTAACACAGGCAAGAAACTTTTTCTTTGACTGTTCCATTTTGAACTACTTCAAAATCTTGTCAAGGTATGTACTTATTGAAAAACTTATCAAGCGTCTTGATCTATCTCTATAGATCTTGAAGCTCAGTATGTAAGCAGCTTTACCGAAGTCTTTCTTTGAAAAACTCCTTGCAAACACTCCTTTTATGCTTTACAGAATAATTCTACATTATTTCCGATCAACAATATGTCATTCACATATACTTATCAGAAATGTTGTAGTGCTCCCACTCACTTTCTCGTAAATACAGGTTTCACCGCAAGTCTGTATAAAACTATATGCTTTGATCAACTCATCAAAGCGTATATTCCAACTCCGAGATGTTTGCACCAGTCCACAGATATATTGCTGGAGCTTGCATATTTAGTTAACACCTTTAGGATCGACAAAACCTTCTAGTTGCATCGTATACAACTCTTCTTTAGCAAATCCATTAAGGAATGCAGTTTTGTTTATCCATTTGCCAGATTTCATAAAATGCGGCAATTGCTAACATGATTCGGACAGACTTAAGCATAGATACGAGTGAGAAAATCTCATCGTAGTCAACACCTTGAACTTATCAAAAACCTTTTGCGACAATTCTAGCTTTGTAGATAGTAACACTACTATCAGCGTCCGTCTTCCTCTTGAAGATCCATTTATTTTCTATGGCTTGCCGATCATCGGGCAAGTCAACCAAAGTCCATACTTTGTTCTCATACATGGATCGTATCTCAGATTTCATGGCTTCAAGCCACTTTGCGGAATCTGGGCTCACCATCGCTTCTTCATAGTTCGTAGGATCATCATGATCTAGTAGCATGACTTCCAGAACAGGATTACCGTACCACTCTGGCGCGGATCTTACTCTGGTTGATCTACGAGGTTCAGTAGTGTCTTGTTCTGAAGTTTCATGATCATCATCATTAGCTTCCTCACTAACTGGTGTAGGTGTCACAGAAACATTTTTCTATGATGTACTACTTTCCAATAAGGGAGCAGGTACAGTTACCTCGTCAAGTTCTACTTTCCTCCCACTCACTTCTTTCGAGAGAAACTCCTTCTCCAGAAAGTTTTCGAATTTAGCAACAAAAGTCTTGCCTTCGGATCTGTGATAGAAGGTGTATCCAATAGTTTCCTTTGGATATCCTATGAAGATGCACTTCTCCGATTTGAGTTTTGAGCTTATCAGGATGAAACTTTTTCATATAAGCATCGCAACCCCAAACTTTAAGAAACGACAACTTTGGTTTCTTGCCAAACCATAGCTCATAAGGCGTCATCTCGACGGATTTAGATGGTTCCCTATTTAACGTGAATGCAGCTGTCTCTAATGCATAACCCCAAAACAATAGTGGTAGATCGGTAAGAGACATCATAGATCGTACCATATCTAGTAAAGTACGATTACGACATTCGGACACACCATTACGCTGTGGTGTTCCGGTGGCGTGAGTTGCGAAACTATTCCACAATTTTTCAAATGTACACCAAACTCGTAACTCAAATATTCTCCTCCATGATCAGATCATAGAAACTTTATTTTCTTGTTACGATGATTTTCAACTTCACTCTGAAATTCTTTGAACTTTTCAAATGTTTCATACTTGTGTTTCATTAAGTAGATATTCCCATATCTGCTCAAATCATCTGTGAAGGTCAGAAAATAATGATACCTGCTGCAAGCCTTAATATTCATCGGACCACATACATCAGTATGTATGATTTCCAACAAATCTGTTGCTTGCTTCATTGTTCCGGAGAACGGCGTTTTAGTCATCTTGCCCAAAAGGCATGGTTCGCAAGCATCAAGTGATTCCGAAAGCCCATCAGCATGGAGTTTCTTCATGCGCTTTACACCAATATGACTTAAACTGCAGTGCCACAAATAAGTTGCACTATCATTATTAACTTTGCATCTTTTGGTTTCAATATTATGAATATGTGTATCACTACGATCGAGATCCAATGAACCATTTTCATTGGGTGTGTAACCATATAAGGTTTTATTCATGTAAACAGAACAACAATTGTTCTCTAACTTAAATGAATAACCGTATTGCAATAAACATGATCAAATTATATTCATGCTCAACGCAAACACCAAATAACACTTATTTAGTTTCAACACTAATCCCAAAAGTATAGGGAGAGTGTGATGATGATCATATCAATCTTGGAACTACTTCCAACACACATCGTCACCTCGACTTTTACTAGTTTCTGTTTATTCTGCAACTCCCGTTTCGAGTTACTACTCTTAGCAACTGAACCAGTATCAAATACCGAGGGGTTGCTATAAACACTAGTAAAGTACACATCAATAACATGTATATCAAATATACTTATGTTCATTTTGCCATCCTTCTTATCCGCCAATCACTTGGGGTACTTCCGCTTCCAGTGACCAGTCCCTTTGCAGTAGAAACACTTAGTCTCAGGCTTAGGATCAGACTTGGGTTTCTTCACTTGAGCAGCAACTTGCTTGCCGTTCTTCTTGAAGTTCCCCTTCTTCCCTTTGCCCTTTTCTTGAAACTAGTGATCTTGTCAACCATCAACACTTGATGTTTTTCTTGATTTCTACCTTCATTGATTTCAGCATCACGAAGAGCTTGGGGTTTGTTTCCGTTATCCCTTGCATATTATAGTTCATCACGAAGTTCTACTAACTTAGTGATGGTGACTAGAGAATTCTGTCAATCACTATCTTATCTGGAAGATTAACTCCCACTTGATTCAAGCGATTGTAGTACCCAAACAATCTGAGCACATGCTCACTAGTTGAGCGATTCTCCTCCATCTTTTAGCTATAGAACTTGTTGGAGACTTCATATCTCTCAACTCGGGTATTTGCTTGAAATATTAACTTCAACTCCTGGAACATCTCATATGGTCCATGACGTTCAAAACGTCTTTGAAGTCCCGATTCTAAGCTGTTAAGTATGGTGCACTAAACTATCAAGTAGTCATCATATTGAGCTAGCCAAACGTTCATAACGTCCGCATCTGCTCCTGCAATAGGTCTGTCACCTAGCGGTGCATCAAGGACATAATTCTTCTGTGCAGCAATGAGGATAAACCTCAGATCACGGATCCAATCCGCATCATTGCTACTAACATCTTTCAACACAATTTTCTCTAGGAACATATCAAAATAAACACAGGGAAGCAACAACGCGAGCTATTGATCTACAACATGATTTGCAAAATACTACCAGGACTAAGTTCATGATAAATTTAAGTTCAATTTAATCATATTACTTAAGAACTCCCACTTAGATAGACATCCCTCTAATCCTCTAAGTGATCACGTGATCCAAATCAACTAAACCATAACCGATCATCACGTGAGATGGAGTAGTTTTCAATGGTGAACATCGTTATGTTGATCATATCTACTATATGATTCACGCTTGCCCTTTCGGTCTCCGTGTTCCGAGGCCATATCTGTATATGCTTGGCTCGTCAAGTATAACCTGAGTATTCCGCGTGTGCAACTGTTTTGCACCCGTTGTATTTGAACGTAGAGCCTATCACACCCGATCATCACGTGGTGTCTCAGCACGAAGAACTTTCGCAACGGTGCATACTCAGGGAGAACACTTCTTGATAATTTAGTGAGAGATCACCTTATAATGCTACCGTCACTCAAAGCAAGATAAGATGCATAAAAGATAAACATCACATGCAATCAATATAAGTGATATGATATGGCCATCATCATCTTGTGCTTGTGATCTCCATCTCCGAAGCACCGTCATGATCACCATCGTCACCGGCGCGACACCTTGATCTCCATCGTAGCATCGTTGTCGTCTCGCCAATCTTATGCTTCCACGACTATCACTACCGCTTAGTAATAAAGTAAAGCATTACATCGCGATTGCATTGCATACAATAAAGCGACAACCATATGGCTCCTGCCAGTTGCCGATAACTTGGTTACAAAACATGATCATCTCATACAATAAAATTTAGCATCATGCCTTGACCATATCACATCACAACATGCCCTGCAAAAACAAGTTAGACGTCCTCTACTTTGTTGTTGCAAGTTTTACGTGGCTGCTACGGGCTTAAGCAAGAACTCATCTCACCTACGCATCAAAACCACAACGATAGTTTGTCAAATAGACTCCGTTTTAACCTTCTCAAGGACCGGGCGTAGCCACACTTGGTTCAACTAAAGTTGGAGAGACAGTCTTCCGCAAGCCATCTATGTGCAAAGCACGTCGAGGGAACCGGTCTCGCGTAAGAGTACGCGTAAGGTTGGTCCGGGTCGTCTTGTCCAACAATACCGCCGAACCAAAGTATGACATGCTGGTAGGCAGTATGACTTGTATCGCCCACAACTCACTTGTGTTCTACTCGTGCAAATAACATCAAACCATAAAAACCTAGGCTCGGATGCCACTGTTGGGGAACGTAGTAATTTCAAAAAAAATCCTACGCACACGCAAGATCATGGTGATGCATAGCAACGAGAGGGGAGAGTGTTGTCTACGTACCAACGCAGACCGACTGCGGAAGCGATCACACAATGTAGAGGAAGTAGTCGTACGTCTTCTTCCCGATCCGACCGATCCAAGCACCGTTACTCCGGCACCTCCGAGTTCTTAGCACACGTTCAGCTCGATGACGATCCTCGGGCTCCGATCCAGCAAAGCGTCGAGGAAGAGTTCCGTCAGCACGACGGCGTGGTGACGATCTTGATGTTCTACCGACGCAGGGCTTCGCCTAAGCACTACAACGGTATGATCGAGGTGGAATTTGGTGGCAGGGGGCACCGCACACGGCTAAGGAACGATCTCAAGGATCAACTTGTGTGTCTATGGGGTGCCCCCTGCCCCTGTATATAAAGGATGGAGGAGGAGGAGGCCGGCCAAGGCAAAGGTGTGGCCAGGATAGGGAGTCCTACTAGGACTCCAAGTCCTAGTAGGAGTCCACCAAAAGGGGAGGAAGGGAGAAGGAATAGGAGGAGAAGGAGAGGTGGCCGGCCCCCTTTTCCCTAGTCCAATTCGGACCAAAGGGGAGGGGGGCGCAGCAGCCTTTTCCTCTTCCCACTAAAGCCCATCAAGGCCCATTACTTCTCCCGTAATTACCCGGTACTCCGAAAAATACCCGAATCACTTGGAACCTTTCCGATGTCCGAATATAGTCGTCCAATATATCGATATTTACGTCTCGGCCATTTCGAGACTCCTCGTCATGTCCCCGATCTCATCCGGGACTCCAAACTCCTTCGGTACATCAATACTCATAAACTCATAATATAACTGTCATCAAAACCTTAAGCGTGCGGACCCTACGGTTCGAGAACAATGTAGACATAACCGAGACACGTCTCCGGTCAATAACCAATAGCGGGACCTGGATGCCCATATTGGCTCCTACATATTCTACGAAGATCTTTATCGGTCAAACCGCATAACAACATACGTTGTTCCCTTTGTCATCGGTATGTTACTTGCCCGAGATTCGATCATCGGTATCCAATACCTAGTTCAATCTCGTTACCGGCAAGTCTCTTTACTCGTTCCGTAATACATCATCTCACAACTAACATATTAGTTGCAGTGCTTGCAAGGCTTATGTGATATGCATTACCAAGAGGGCCCAGAGATACCTCTCCGACAATCGGAGTGACAAATCCTAATCTCGAAATACGCCAACCCAACATCTACCTTTGGAGCCACCTGTAGTACTCCTTTATAATCACCCAGTTACGTTGTGATGTTTGGTAGTACCCAAAGTGTTCCTCCGGCAAACGGGAGTTGCATAATCTCATAGTCATAGGAACATGTATAAGTCATGAAGAAAGCAATAGCAACATACTAAACGATCGGGTGCTAAGCTAATGAAATGGGTCATGTCAATCAGATCATTCAACTAATGGTGTGACCTCGTTAATCAAATAACAACTCTTTGTTTATGGTTAGGAAACATAACCATCTTTGATTAACGAGCTAGTCAAGTAGAGGCATACTAGTGACACTATGTTGGTCTATGTATTCACACATGTATTATGTTTCCAGTTAATACAATTCTAGCATGAATAATAAACATTTATCATGATATAAGGAAATAAATAATAACTTTATTATTGCCTCTAGGGCATATTTCCTTCAGTATGTACCAGTAGCTATGTGTTTGATCTCTCTCTCTCTCTCGTGTTCTTGATTCGGCATGATCTTGATGTATCGCGAGCTTTGCTATTATAGTTGGATCTTATGATGTTTCTCCCCCTCTACTCTCTTGTGATGGATTGAGTTTTCCCTTCAAAGTTATCTTATCGGATTGAGTCTTTAAGGATTTGAGAACACTTGATGTATGTCTTGCATGTGCTTATCTGTGGTGACAATGGGATATCACGTGATCCACTTGATGTATGTTTTGGTGATCAACTTGCAAGTTCTGTGACCTCGTGAACTTATGCATAAGGGTTGGCACACATTTTCGTCTTGACTCTCCGGTAGAAACTTTGGGGCACTCTTTGAGATTCTTTGTGTTGGTTGAATATTTGAATCTGAGATTGTGTGATGCATATCATATAATCATACCCACGGATACTTGAGGTGACATTGGAGTATCTAGGTGACATTAGGGTTTTTGTTGATTTGTGTCTTAAGGTGTTATTCTAGTACGAACTCTTGAACAGATCAATCAGAAAGAATAACTTTGAGGTGGTTTCGTACCCTACCATAATCTCTTCGTTTGTTCTCCGCTATTAGTGACTTTGGAGTGACTCTTTGTTGCATGTTGAGGGATAGTTATATGATCCAATTATGTTATTATTGTTGAGAGGACTTGCACTAGTGAAAGTATGAACCCTAGGCCTTGTTTCAAAGCATTGCAATACCATTTGTGCTCACTTTTATCATTAGTTACCTTGCTGTTTTTATATTTTCAGATTACAAAAACCTATATCTACCATCCATATTGCACTTGTATCACCATCTCTTCGCCGAACTAGTGCACCTATACAATTTACCATTGTATTGGGTGTGTTCGGGACACAAGAGACTCTTTGTTATTTGGTTGTAGGGTTGTTTGAGAGAGACCATCTTCATCCTACGCCTCCCACGGATTGATAACCCTTAGGTCATCCACTTGAGGGAAATTTGCTGCTGTCCTACAAACCTCTGCACTTGGAGGCCCAACAACGTCTACAAGAAGAAGGTTTTGTAGTAGACATCAGTTGTCGCTTTATTGTATGAAATGCAATCGCCATGTAATTTCTTTACTTTGTGACTAAGCGGTAGCGATAGTCGTAGAAGCAATAGTTGGCGAGATGACAATGATGCTTCGATGGAGATCAAGGTGTCAAGCTGTTGACGATGGTGATCATGAAGGTGCTTTGGAGATGGAGATCAAAGGCACGGGATGATGATAGCCATATCATATCACTTATATTGATTGCGTGTGATGTTTATCCTTTATGCATCTTATTTTGCTTAGTTCGGTGGTAGCATTATAAGAAGATCTCTCACTAAATTTCAAGGTACAAGTGTTCTCCCTGAGTATGCATCGTTGCTACAGTTTGTCGTGCCGAAACACCACGTGATGATCGGGTGAGATAAGCTCTACGTTCACATACAATGTGTGCAAGCCTGTTTTGCACACGTAGAATACTCGTGTTAAACTTGACGAGCCTAGCATATGAAGATATGGCCTCGGAACACTGAGACTGAAAGGTCGAGCGTGAATCATATAGTAGATATGATCAACATAGTGACGTTCACCATCGAAAACTACTCCATCTCACGTGATGATCGAACATGGTTTAGTTGATATGGATCACGTGATCACTTAGATGATTAGAGGGATGTCTATCTAAGTGGGAGTTCTTAAGTAATATGATTAATTGAACTTTAATTTATCATGAACTTAGTACCTGATAGTATTTTGCATGTCTATGTTGTTGTAGATAGATGGCCCGTGTTATTGTTCCGTTGAATTTTAATGTGTTTCTAGAGAAAGCTAAGTTAAAAGATGATGGTAGCAATTACACGGACTGGGTCCGTAACTTGAGGATTATCCTCATTGTTGCATAGAAAAATTACGTCCTGGAAGCACCGCTAGGTGACAAACTCGTTGCAGGAGCAACACCAGATGTTATGAACGTCTGGCAGAGCAAAGTTGATGACTACTTGATAGTTCAGTGTGCCATGCTTTACGGCTTAGAACCGGGACTTCAATGACGTTTTGACGTCATGGAGCATATGAGACATTCCAGGAGTTGAAGTTAATATTTCAAGCAAATGCCCGGATTGAGAGATATGAAGTCTCCAATAAGTTCTACAGCTGTAAAATGGAGGAGAATAGTTCTGTCAGTGAACATATACTCAGAATGTCTGAGTACCACAACCACTTGACTCAGCTGGGAGTTAATCTTCCTGATGATAGTGTCATTGACAGAGTTCTTCAATCACTGCCACCAAGCTACAAGATCTTCGTGATGAACTATAATATGCAAGGGATGGATAAGACAATTCCCGAGCTCTTCGCAATGCTAAAGGCTGCGGAGGTAGAAATCAAGAAGGAGCATCAAGTGTTGATGGTTAACAAAGACCACTAGTTCAAGAAAAAGGGCAAAGGGAAGAAGGGGAACTTCAAGAAGAACAGCAAGCAAGTTGCTGCTCAAGGAAAGAAACCCAAGTCTGGACCTAAGCCTAAGACTGAGTGCTTCTACTCCAAAGGGACTGATCACTGGAAGCAGAACTACCCCAAGTATTTGGCGGATAAGAAGGATGGCAAAGTGAAAGGTATATTTGATATACATGTTATTGATGTATACCTTACTAATGCTCGTAGTAGTGCCTGGGTATTTGATATTGGTTCTGTTGCTCATATTTGCAACTCAAAACAGGGGCTACGGATTAAATGAAGATTGGCTAAGGACGAGGTGATGATGCGCGTGGGAAATGGTTCCAAAGTCGATGTGATCGCTGTCGGCATGCTACCTCTACATCTACCTTCGGGATTAGTTTTAGACCTAAATAATTGTTATTTGGTACTACCGTTGAGCATGAACATTATATCTAGATCTTGTTTGATGCGAGACGGTTATTCATTTAAATCATAGAATAATGATTGTTCTATTTATATGAGCAATATCTTTTATGACCATGCACCCTTGACGAGTGTTCTATTTTTACTACATCTTGATAGTAGTGATACACATATTCATAGTATTGAAGCCAAAAGATATAAGTTTAACAATGATAGTGCAACTTATTTGTGGCACTGCAGTTTAGGTCATATTGGTGTAAAGTTCATGAAGAAACTCCATGCTGATGGGCTTCTGGAATCACTTGATACTTGTGAACCATGCCTCATGGGCAAGATGACTAAGACTCCGTTCTCCAGAACAATGGAGTGAGAAACAAACTTGTTGGAAATAATACATACTGATGTATGTGGTCCAATGAGTGTTGATGCTCGTGGCAGGTATCGTAATTTTCTTACCTTCACAGATGATTTGAGCAGATATGGGTATATCTACTTGATGAAACATAAGTCTAAAACATTTGAAAAGTTCAAAGAATTTCAGAGTGAAGTGGAAAATTATCGTAACAAGAAAATTCAGTTTCTACAATCTGATCGTGGAGGTGAATATTTGAGTTATGAGTTTGGTCTTCATTTGAAACAATGTGGAATAGTTTCACAACTCACGCCACCCGGAACACCACAGTGTAATGGTGTGTCCGAACGTCGTAACCGCACTTTATTAGATATGGTGCGATCTATGATGTCTCTTACTGATTTATCGCTATCGTTTTGGGGTTATGCTTTAGAGACGGCTGCATTCACATTAAATAGGGCACCATCGAAATCCATTGAGACGACACCTTATGAACTGTGGTTTGGTAAGAAACCCAAGTTGTCGTTTCTTAAAGTTTGGGGATACGATGCTTATGTGAAAAAGCTTCAACCTGATAAGCTCAAACCAAAATCGGAGAAATGTGCCTTCATAGGATACCCAAAGGAGACTGTTGGGCACACCTTCTATCACAGATCCGAAGGCAAGATATTCGTTGCTAAGAATGGATTCTTTCTAAAGAAGGAGTTTCTCTCGAAAGAAGTGAGTGGGTGAAAAGTAGAACTTGATGAGGTAACTGTACCTGCTCCCTTATTGGAAAGTAGTTCATCACAAAAATCAGTTCCATTGATTCCTACACCAGTAAGTGAGGAAGCTAATGATGATGATCCTGAAACTTCTGATCAAGTTACTACCGAACCTCGTAGGTCAACCATAGTAAGATCCACACCAGAGTGGTATGGTAATCCTGTTCTGGAGGTCATGTTACTTGACCATGACGAACCTACAAACTATGAGGAAGCGATGATGACGCCAGATTCCGCAAAATGGCTTGAGGCCATGAAATCTGAGATGGGATCCATGTATGAGAACAAAGTGTGGACTGTTGTTGACTTGCCCGTTGATCGACAAGCCATAGAGAATAAATGGATCTTCAAGAAGAAGACTGGCGCTGACGGTAATTTTACTATCTACAAAGCTCAACTTATTGCAAAAGGTTTTCGACAAGTTCAAGGAGTTGACTACGATGAGACCTTCTCACCCGTAGCGATGCTTAAGTCCGTCCGAATCATGTTAGCAATTGCCGCATTTTATGATTATGAAATTTGGCAAATGGATGTCAAAACTGCATTCCTTAATGGATATCTTAAAGAAGAGTCATATATGATGCAACCAGAAGGTTTTGTCGATCCAAAAGGTGCTAACAAAGTGTGCAAGCTCTAGCGATCCATTTATGGACTGCTGCAAGCCTCTTGGACTTGGAATATACGCTTTGATAGTGTGATCAAATAATATGGTTTTATACAGACTTTTGGAGAAGCCTGTATTTACAAGAAAGTGAGTGGGAGCTCTATAGCATTTCTGATATTATATGTAGATGATATATTGTTGATCCAAAATGATACTGAATTTCTGAATAGCATAGAAGGATACTTGAATAAGAATTTTTCAGTGAAAGACCTCGGTGAAGCTGCTTATATATTGGGCATCAAGATCTATAGAGACAGATCAAGACGCTTAATTGGACTTTCACAAAGCACATACCTTGATAAAGTTTTGAAGAAGTTCAAAATGGATCAAGCAAAGAAAGGGTTCTTGCTTGTGTTACAAGGTGTGAAATTGAGTCAGACTCAATGCCCGACCACTGCAGAAGATAGAGAGAAAATGAAAGTCATTTCCTATGCTTCAGCATAGGTTCTATCATGTATGCAATGTTGTGTACCAGACCTGATGTGTGCCTTGCTATAAGTCTAGCAGGGAGGTACCATAGTAATCCAGGACTGATCACTGGACAACGGTCAAGAACATGCTGAAATACCTAAAAAGGACTAAGGATATGTTTCTCGTTTATGGAGGTGACAAAGAGCTCGTCGTAAACGGTTATGTCGATGCGAGCTTTGACACTGATCCGAATGACTCTAAGTTGCAAACCGGATACATATTTTTATTGAATGGTGGAGATGTCAGTTGGTGCAGTTCCAAGCAGAGCGTCGTGGCGGGATCTACGTGTGAAGCGAAGTACATAGTGTTGGGGATCGTAGCATAAATTTAAAATTTTCTACGCATCACCAAGATCAATCTATGGAGAAACTAGCAACGAGAGAGAGAGAGAGGAGTGCATCTTCATACCCTTGAAGATCGCGACACGGAAGCGTTACAAGAACGCGGATGAGGGAGTCATACTCGTGGTGATTCAGATCGCGGTAGATTCCGATCCAAGCGCCGAACAACGGCGCCTCCGCGTTCAACACACGTGCAGCCCGGTGACGTCTCCCACGCCTTGATCCAGCAAGGAGAGAGGGAGAGGTTGGGGAAGACTCCGTCCAGCAACAGCACGACAGCGTGGTGGTGTTGGAGCAGCGTGGTGAAGGAAATATGCCCTAGAGGCAATAATAAAGTTATTATTTATTTCCTTGTATCATGATAAATGTTTATTATTCATGCTAGAATTGTATTAACCAGAAACATAATACATGGGTGAATACATAGACAAACTTAGTGTCACTAGTATGCCTCTACTAGACTAGCTCGTTAATCAAAGATGGTTATGTTTCCTAACCATGAACAATGTGTTGTTATTTGATTAACGAGGTCACATCATTAGTTGAATGATCTGATTGACATGACCCATTTCATTAGCTTAGCACCCGATCATTTAGTATGTTGCTATTGCTTTCTTCATGACTTATACATGTTCCTATGACTATGAGATTATGCAACTCCCATTTGCCGGAGGAACACTTTGGGTGCTACCAAACGTCACAACGTAACTGGGTGATTATAAAGGAGTACTACAGGTGTCTCCAATGGTAGATGTTGGGTTGGCGTATTTCGAGATTAGGATTTGTCACTCCGATTGTCGGAGAGGTATCTCTGGGCCCTCTCGGTAATGCACATTACACAAGCCTTGCAAGCATTGCAACTAATGAGTTAGTTGCAGGATGATGTATTACAGAACGAGTAAAGAGACTTGCTGGTAACGAGATTGAACTAGGTATTGGATACCGACGATCGAATCTCGGGCAAGTAACATACCGATGACAAAGGGAACAACGTATGTTGTTATGCGGTCTGACCGATAAAGATCTTCGTAGAATATGTAGGAGCCAATATGGGCATCCAGGTCCCGCTATTGGTTATTGACCGGAGACGTGTCTCGGTCATGTCTACATTGTTCTCGAACCGTAGGGTCCGCACGCTTAACGTTACGATGACAGTTATTATGAGTTTATGCATTTTGATGTACCGAAGGTAGTTCGGAGTCCCGGATGTGATCACGGACATGACGAGGAGTCTCGAAATGGTCGAGACATAAAGATTGATATATTGGAAGCCTATATTTGGATATCGGAAGTGTTCCGGGTAAAATCGGGATTTTACCGGATTACCGGGAGGTTACCGGAACCCCCCGGGAGCCATATGGGCCTTATTGGGCTTTAGTGGAAAGGTGAAAGGGGCTGCCATGGTGGGATGCACGCCTCCCCCCTCCCCTAGTCCTATTAGGACTAGGAGAGGTGGCCGGCCACCTCTCTCTCTCTTTCCCCCTTGGGAGTCCTATTTGGAATAGGATTGGGGGGGAGTCCTACTCCCGGTAGGAGTAGGACTCCTCCTGCGCCCTCCTCTTGGCCGGCCAGCCCCTCCCCCTTGGATCCTTTATATACGGGGGTAGGGGGCACCTCTAGACACACAAGTTGATCATTGAGATCATTCCTTAGCCGTGTGCGGTTCCCCCTGCCACCATATTCCACCTCGATCATATCATTGCAGTGCTTAGGCGAAGCCCTGCGTCGGTAGAACATCAAGATTGTCACCACGCTGTCGTGCTGACGGAACTCCTCCCCGAAGCTTTGCTGGATCGGAGCCTGGGGATCGTCATCGAGCTGTACGTGTGCTAAGAACTCGAAGGTGCTGGAGTAACGGTGCTTGGATCGGTCGGATCTGAAAGAAGACGTATGACTACTTCCTCTATGTTGTGTCAACGCTTCCGTTGCGATCTACAAGGGTACGTAGATCAGACTCTCCCCCTCGTTGCTATGCATCACCATGATCTTGCTGTACGTAGGAAATTTTTTGAAATTACTACGTTCCCCAACAGTGGCATCCGAGCCTAGGTTTTATAGTTTGATGTTATATGCATGAGTAGAACACAAGTGAGTTGTGGGCGATACAAGTCATACTGCCTACCAGCATGTCATACTTTGGTTCAGCGGTATTGTTGGACGAGACGACCCGGACCAACCTTACGCGTACTCTTACGCGAGACCGGTTCCCTCGACGTGCTTTGCACATAGATGGCTTGCGGGCGACTGTCTCTCCAACTTTAGTTGAACCGAGTGTGGCTACGCCCGGTCCTTGAGAAGGTTAAAACGGAGTCTATTTGACAAACTATCGTTGTGGTTTTGATGCGTAGGTGAGATTGGTTCTTGCTTAAGCCCATAGCAGCCACATAAAAATTGCAACAACAAAGTAGAGGACGTCTAACTTGTTTTTGTAGGGCATGTTGTGATGTGATATGGTCAAGACATGATGCTAAATTTTATTGTATGAGATGATCATGTTTTGTAACCGAGTTATCGGCAACTGGCAGGAGCCATATGGTTGTCGCTTTATTGTATGCAATGCAATCGCGATGTAATGCTTTACTTTATCACTAAACGGTAGCGATAGTCGTGGAAGCATAAGATTGGCGAGACGACAACGATGCTACGATGGAGATCAAGGTGTCGCGCCGGTGACGATGGTGATCATGACGGTGCTTCGGAGATGGAGATCACAAGCACAAGATGATGATGGCCATATCATATCACTTATATTGATTGCATGTGATGTTTATCTTTTATGCATCTTATCTTGCTTTGATTGACGGTAGCATTATAAGATGATCTCTCACTAAATTATCAAGAAGTGTTCTCCCTGAGTATGCACCGTTGCGAAAGTTCTTCGTGCTGAGACACCACATGATGATCGGGTGTGATAGGCTCTACGTTCAAATACAACGGGTGCAAAACAGTTGCACACGCGAAATACTCAGGTTATACTTGACGAGCCAAGCATATATGGATATGGCCTTGGAACACGGAGACCAAAAGGTCGAGCATGAATCATATAGTAGATACGATCAACATAATGATGTTCACCGATGAAACTACTCCATCTCACGTGATAATCGGACATGGTTTAGTTGATTTGGATCACGTAATCACTTAGAAGATTAGAGTGATATCTATCTAAGTGCGAGTTCTTAAGTAATATGATTAATTGAACTTAAATTTATCATGAACTTAGTACCTGATAGTATGTTGCTTGTTTATGTTGATTGTAGATAGATGGCTCGTGCTGTTGTTCCGTTGAATTTTAATGCGTTCCTTGAGAAAGCAAAGTTGAAAGATGTGGTAGCAATTACACGGACTGGGTCTGTAACTTGAGGATTATCCTCATTGCTGCACAGAAGAATTACGTCCTGGAAGCACCGCTAGGTGCCGGGCCTGCTGCTGGAGCAACACCAGATGTTGTGAACGTCTGGCAGAGCAAAGCTGATGACTACTCGATAGTTCAGTGTGCCATGCTTTACGGCTTAGAATCGGGACTTCAACGACCTTTTGAACGTCATGGAGCATATGAGATGTTTCAGGAGTTGAAGTTAATATTTCAAGCAAATGCCCGGATTGAGAGATATGAAGTCTCCAATAAGTTCTATAGCTGCAAGATGGAAGAGAACAGTTCTGTCAGTGAGCATATACTCAAAATGTCTGGGTATAATAATCACTTGATTCAATTGGGATTTAATCTTCCAGATGATTGCGTCATTGACAGAATTCTCCAATCACTGCCACCAAGCTACAAAAGCTTTGTGATGAACTATAATATGCAAGGGATGAACAAGACTATTCCCGAGCTCTTCGCAATGCTGAAATCTGCGGAGGTAGAAATAAAAAAGGAGCACCAAGTGTTGATGGTTAACAAAACCACTAGTTTCAAGAAAAAGGGCAAAGGGAAGAAGAAAGGGAACTTCAAGAAGAACGGCAAGAAAGTTGCTGCTCAGGAGAAGAAACCCAAGTCTGGACCTAAGCCTGAAACTGAGTGCTTCTACTGCAAGCAGACTGGTCACTGGAAGCGGAACTGCCCCAAGTATTTGGCGGATAAGAAGGATGGCAAGGTGAACAAAGGTATATGTGATATACATGTTATTGATGTGTACCTTACTAATGCTCGCAGTAGCACCAGGGTATTTGATACTGGTTCTGTTGCTAATATTTGCAACTCGAAATAGGGACTACGGATTAAGTGAAGATTGGCTAAGGACGAGGTGACGATGCGCGTGGGAAACGGTTCCAAAGTCGATGTGATCGCGGTCGGCACGCTACCTCTACATCTACCTTCGGGATTAATATTAGACCTAAATAATTGTTATTTGGTGCCAGCGTTGAGCATGAACATTATATATGGATCTTGTTTAATGCGAGACGGTTATTCATTTAAATCAGAGAATAATGGTTGTTCTATTTATATGAGTAATATCTTTTATGGTCATGCACCCTTGAAGAGTGGTCTATTCTTGTTAAATCTCGATAGTAGTGATACACATATTCATAATGTAGAAGCCAAAAGATGCAGAGTTGATAATGATAGTGCAACTTATTTGTGGCACTGCCGTTTAGGTCATATCGGTGTAAAGCGCATGAAGAAACTCCATACTGATGGACTTTTGGAACCACTTGATTATGAATCACTTGGTACTTGCGAACCATGCCTCATGGGCAAGATGACTAAAACACCGTTCTCCGGTACTATGGAGAGAGCAACAGATTTGTTGGAAATCATACATACAGATGTATGCGGTCCGATGAATATTGAGGCTCGTGGCGGATATCGTTATTTTCTCACCTTCACAGATGATTTAAGCAGATATGGGTATATCTACTTAATGAAACTTAAGTCTGAAACATTTGAAAAGTTCAAAGAATTTCATAGTGAAGTGGAAAATCATCGTAACAAGAAAATAAAGTTTCTACGATCTGATCGTGGAGGAGAATATTTGAGTTACGAGTTTGGTGTACATTTGAAAAATTGTGGAATAAGTTCGCAACTCACGCCACCCGGAACACCACAGCATAATGGTGTGTCCGAACGTCGTAATCGTACTTTACTAGATATGGTACGATCTATGATGTCTCTTACTGATTTACCGCTATCGTTTTGGGGATACGCTCTAGAGACGGCCGCATTCACGTTAAATAGGGCACCATCAAAATCTGTTGAGACGACGCCTTATGAACTATGGTTTGGCAAGAAACCAAAGTTGTCGTTTCTGAAAGTTTGGGGCTGCGATGCTTATGTGAAAAAGCTTCAACCTAATAAGCTCGAACCCAAATCGGAGAAATGTGTCTTCATAGGATATCCAAAGGAAACTATTGGATACACCTTCTATCACAGATCCGAAGGCAAGACTTTTTTTGCTAAATTCGGAAACTTTCTTGAGAAGGAGTTTCTCTCGAAAGAAGTGAGTGGGAGGAAAGTAGAACTTGATGAGGTAACTATACCCGCTCCCTTATTGGAAAGTAGTACATCACAGAAAACTGTTTCTGCGACACCTACACCAATAAGTGAGGAAGTTGATGATAATGATTATGAAACTTCAGAACAAGATACTACTGAACCTCGTAGATCAACCAGAGCAAGATCCGCGCCAGAGTGGTACAGTAATCCAGTTCTGGAAGTCATGCTGCTAGATCATGATGAACCTACGAACTATGAAGAAGCGATGGTGAGCCCAGATTCCGCAATGTGGCTTGAAGCCATGAAATCTGAGATGGGATCCATGTATGAGAACAAAGTATGGACTTTGGTTGACTTGCCCGATGATCGGCAAGCAATTGAGAATAAATGGATCTTCAAGAAAAAGACTGACGCTGACGGTAATGTTACTGTCTGTAAAGCTCGACTTGTCGCAAAAGGTTTTCGACAAGTTCAAGGGGTTGACTACGATGAGACCTTCTCACCCATAGCGATGCTTAAGTCTGTCCGAATCATGTTAGCAATTGCCGCGTTTTATGATTATGAAATATGGCAGATGGATGTCAAAACTGCATTCCTGAATGGATTTCTAGAAGAAGAGTTGTATATGATGCAACCGGAAGGTTTTGTCGATCTAAAGGGAGCTAACAAAGTGTGCAAGCTCCAGCGATCCATTTATGGACTGGTGCAAGCATCTCGGAGTTGGAATAAATGCTTTGATAGTGTGATCAAAGCATTTGGTTTTATACAGACTTTCGGTGAAGCCTGTATTTACAAGAAAGTGAGTGGGAGCTCTGCAGCATTTCTGATATTATATGTGGATGACATATTGCTGATTGGAAATGATATAGAATTTCTGGATAGCATAAAGGGATACTTGAATAAGAGTTTTTCAATGAAAGACCTCGGTGAAGCTGCTTACATATTAGGCATAAAGATCTATAGAGATAGATCAAAACGCTTAATTGGACTTTCACAAAGCACATACCTTGACAAGATTTTGAAGAAGTTCAAAATGGATCAAGCAAAGAAAGGGTTCTTGTCTGTGTTACAAGGTGTGAAGTTGAGCCAGACTCAATGCCCGACCACTGCAGAAGATAGAGAGAAAATGAAAGATGTTCCCTATGCTTCAGCCATAGGCTCTATCATGTATGCAATGCTGTGTACCAGACCTGATGTGTGCCTTGCTATAAGTTTAGCAGGGAGGTACCAAAGTAATCCAGGAATGGATCACTGGACAACGGTCAAGAACATCCTGAAATACCTGAAAAGGACTAAGGATATGTTTCTCGTATATGGAGATGACAAAGAGCTCACCGTAAGAGGTTGCGTTGATGCAAGCTTTGACACTGATCCGGACGATTCTAAATCGCAAACCGGATACGTGTTTACATTAAACGGTGGAGCTGTCAGTTGGTGCAGTTCTAAACAAAGCGTCGTAGCGGGATCTATATGTGAAGCGGAGTACATAGCTGCTTCGGAAGCAGCGAACGAAGGAGTCTGGATGAAGGAGTTCATATCCGATCTAGGTGTCATACCTAGTGCATCGGGTCCAATGAAAATCTTTTGTGACAATACTGGTGCAATTGCCTTGGCAAAGGAATCCAGATTTCACAAGAGGACCAAACACATCAAGAGACGCTTCAATTCCATCAGGGATCTAGTCCAGATGGGAGACATAGAGATTTGCAAGATACATACGGATCTGAATGTTGCAGACCCGTTGACTAAGCCTCTTCCACGAGCAAAACATGATCAGCACCAAGGCTCCATGGGTGTTAGAATCATTACTGTGTAATCTAGATTATTGACTCTAGTGCAAGTGGGAGATTGAAGGAAATATGCCCTAGAGGCAATAATAAAGTTATTATTTATTTCCTTGTATCATGATAAATGTTTATTATTCATGCTAGAATTGTATTAACCAGAAACATAATACATGTGTGAATACATAGACAAACTTAGTGTCACTAGTATGCCTCTACTAGACTAGCTCGTTAATCAAAGATGGTTATGTTTCCTAACCATGAACAATGTGTTGTTATTTGATTAACGAGGTCACATCATTAGTTGAATGATCTGATTGACATGACCCATTTCATTAGCTTAGCACCCGATCGTTTAGTATGTTGCTATTGCTTTCTTCATGACTTATACATGTTCCTATGACTATGAGATTATGCAACTCCCGTTTGCCGGAGGAACACTTTGGGTGCTACCAAACGTCACAACGTAACTGGGTGATTATAAAAGAGTACTACGGGTGTCTCCAATGCTAGATGTTGGGTTGGCGTATTTCGAGATTAGGATTTGTCACTCCGATTGTCGGAGAGGTATCTCTAGGCCCTCTCGGTAATGCACATTACACAAGCCTTGCAAGCATTGCAACCAATGAGTTAGTTGCGGTATGATGTATTACAGAACGAGTAAAGAGACTTGCCGGTAACGAGATTGAACTAGGTATTGGATACCAACGATCGAATCTCGGGCAAGTAACATACCGATGACAAAGGGAACAACGTATGTTGTTATGCGGTCTGACCGATAAAGATCTTCGTAGAATATGTAGGAGCCAATATGGGCATCCAGGTCCCGCTATTGGTTATTGACCGGAGACGTGTCTCGGTCATGTCTACATTGTTCTCGAACCGTAGGGTCCGCACGCTTAACGTTACGATGACAGTTATTATGATTTTATGCATTTTGATGTACCGAAGGTAGTTCGGAGTCCCGGATGTGATCACGGACATGACGAGGAGTCTCGAAATGGTCGAGACATAAAGATTGATATATTGGAAGCCTATATTTGGATATCGGAAGTGTTCCGGATAAAATCGGGATTTTACCGGATTACCGGGAGGTTACTGGAACCCCCCGGGAGCCATATGGGCCTTATTGGGCTTTAGTGGAAAGGTGAAAGGGGCTGCCATGGTGGGCTGCACGCCTCCCCCCTCCCCTAGTCCTATTAGGACTAGGAGAGGTGGCCGGCCACCTCTCTCTCTCTCTTTCCCCCGTGGGAGTCCTATTTGGAATAGGATTTGGGGGGAGTCCTACTCCCGGTAGGAGTAGGACTCCTCCTGCGCCCTCCTCTTGGCCGGCCAGCCCCTCCCCCTTGGATCCTTTATATACGGGGGTAGGGGGCACCTCTAGACACACAAGTTGATTATTGAGATCGTTCCTTAGCCGTGTGCGGTACCCCCTGCCACCATATTCCACCTCGATCATATCATTGCAGTGCTTAGGCGAAGCCCTGCGTCGGTAGAACATCAAGATTGTCACCACGCTGTCGTGCTGACGGAACTCCTCCCCGAAGCTTTGCTGGATCGGAGCCCGGGGATCGTCATCGAGTTGTACGTGTGCTAAGAACTCGGAGGTGCCGGAGTAACGGTGCTTGGATCGGTCGGATCTGAAAGAAGACGTACGACTACTTCCTCTACGTTGTGTCAACGCTTCCATTGCGATCTACAAGGGTACGTAGATCAGACTCTCCCCCTCGTTGCTATGCATCACCATGATCTTGCGTGTGCGTAGGAAATTTTTTGAAATTACTACGTTCCCCAACTTTGTCAATCGGTATGTTACTTGCCTGAGATTCGATCGTCGGTATCCCAATACCTCGTTCAATCTCGTTACCGGCAAGTCACTTTACTCGTTCCGTAACACATCATCCCGTGACCAAGCCCTTAGTCACATTGAGCTCATTGCGATGATGTCTTACCGAGTGGGCCCAGAGAAACCTCTCCGTCATACGGAGTGACAAATCCCAGTCTCGATTCATGCCAACCCAATAGATACTTTCGAAGATACCCGTAGTGCACCTTTATAGCCACCCAGTTACGTTGTGATGTTTGATACACCCAAAGCATTCCTATGGTATCCGGGAGTTGCACAATCTCATGGTCTAAGGAAGAGATACTTGACATTAGAAAAGCTTTAGCGGACGAACTACACGATCTTGCGCTATGCTTAGGATTGGTTCTTGTCCATCACATCATTCTCCTAATGATGTGATCCCGTTATCAATGACATCCAATGCCCATGGTCAGGAAATCGTAACCATCTATTGATCAATGATCTAGTCAACTAGAGGCTTACTAGGGACATGTCGTGGTCTATGTATTCACACATGTATTACGATTTCTGGATAACACAATTATAGCATGAACAATAGACAATTATCATGACCAAGGAAATATAATAATAACCATTTTATTATTGCCTCTAGGGAATATTTCCAACACATAGTTGCTTCAGAACCAGCAAATGAAGGAGTCTGGATGAAGGAGTTCATATCCGATCTAGGTGTCATACCTAGTGCATCGGGTCCAATGAAAATCTTTTGTGACAATACTGGTGCAATTGCCTTGGCAAAGGAATCCAGATTTCACAAGAGAACCAAGCACATCAAGAGACGCTTCAATCCATCCGCGACCAAGTCAAGGAGGAAGACACAGAGATTTGCAAGATACATACGGATCTGAATGTTGCATACCCGTTGACTAAGCCTCTCTCACGAGCAAAACATGATCAACACCAAGACTCCATGGGTGTTAGAATCTCAGACTATGTAATCTAGATTATTGACTCTAGTGCAAGTGGGAGACTGATGGAAATATGCCCTAGAGGCAATAATAAAGTTGTTATTTATATTTCCTTATATCATGATAAATGTTTATTATTCATGCTAGAATTGTATTAACCGGAAACTTAGTACATGTGTGAATACATAGACAAAATGAGTGTCACTAGTATGCCTCTACTTGACTAGCTCATTAATCAAAGATGGTTAAGTTTCCTAGCCATGGACAAGAGTTGTCATTTGATGAATGGGATCACATCATTAGAGAATGATGTGATTGACTTGACCCATCCGTTAGCTTAGCACTATGATCGTTTAGTTTTTTGCTATTGCATTCTTCATAACTTATACATGTTCCTATGACTATGAGATTATGCAACTCCCGAATACCGAAGGAACACTTAGTGTGCTATAAAATGTCACAACGTAACTGGGAGACTATAAAGATGCTCTACAGGTGTCTCCGATGGTGTTTGTTGAGTTGGCATAGATCGAGATTAGGATTTGTCACTCCGTGTATCGGAGAGGTATCTCTGGGCCCTCTCGGTAATGCACATCACTATAAGCCTTGCAAGCAATGTGACTAATGAGTTAGCTACGGAATGTTGCATTACGGAACAAGTAAAGAGACTTGCCAGTAACGAGATTGAACTAGGTATTGAGATACCGACGATCGAATCTCGGGCAAGTAACATACCGATGACAAAGGGAACAACGTATGTTGTTATGCGGTTTGGCCGATAAAGATCTTCGTAGAATACGTAGGAACCAATATGAGCATTGAGGTTCCGCTATTGGTTATTGACCGGAGATGAGTCTCGGTCATGTCTACATATTTCTTGAACCCGTAGGGTCCGCACGCTTAACGTTCGGTGACGCTCGGTATTATGAGTTTATTGTTTGATGTAGCGAAGGTAGTTCGGAGTCCCAGATATGATCACAAACATGATGAGGAGTCTCTAAATGGTCGAGACATAAAGATCGATATATTGGAAGGCTATGTTTGGACATCAGAATGGTTCCAGGTGAGTTCGGGCATTTACCGGAGTACCGGGGGGTTACCGGAACCCCCGGGGGAATGTATGGACCTTATTGGGCTTTAGTGGAAGAGAGGAGGAGGCGGCCAAGGTGGAGGGTGCGCCCTCCCCCCCCCCCAAAGCAAAATCTGAATTGGGTGCCCCCCTTCCTTCCCTCTCTCCTCCCCTTCCTTTCTCTCCTACTCCAACAAGGGAAGGGGGAATCCTACTCCCATCGGGAGTAGGACTCCCCCCTAGGGTGCGCCATGAGAGGTCCGGCACTCCCCCTCCTCCACTACTTTATATACGGGGGAGGGGGCACCCCATAGACACACAAGTTGATTGTTTAGCCGTGTTCGGTGCCCCCCTCCACAGATTTCCACCTCGGTCATATCGTTGTACAGCTTAGGCGAAGCCCTGCATCGGTAACTTCATCATCACCGTCATCACGCCGTCATGCTGATGAAACTCTCCCTCGACCTCAGCTGGATCTAGAGTTCGTGGGACGTCACCGAGCTGAACGTGTGCAGATCGCGGAGGTGTCGTACCTTCGGTGCTAGGATTGGTCGGACCGTGAAGACGTACGATTACATCAACCGCATTGTCATAACGCTTCCGCTTACGGTCTACGAGGGTGCGTAGACAACACTCTCCCCTCTCGTTGCTATGCATCACCTAGATGGATCTTGCGTGTGCGTAGGAATTTTTTTGAAATTACTGTGTTCCCCAACACAAACTACATCATGGACATACTTTGACTACAAAGAAGACACAACCACCATCAACCAAGAGTGCATCTGCTCCCGCACAGAGTTCTTCATCCATGGCATCCACAGGGAAAACAAGTGGTATTACCTGTCGTCGTTGCACTGGCCTAGGTCATTACATGTGTGAATGTCCATCCAAATATGTGATCCTCGTGCGTGAAGATGGTAGGTATGACTACACTAGTGACTATGATGAGCATACTTTGGCTCTTGTTACACACTGGGAACATGGTTGCAATGAATATGATTAAGATATACAATATATGGCCATTCAAGACATCGATATGTATGAAAGTATAATTGTTCAGCAAGTTCTGACTGTGCAGGTGACCAAGCTGAGCAAAATTAGAGGCACAATTTGTTCCATGTAAACGGAGCTGTTAAAGAACATTGTGTTTGTGTCATCATTGGTGGAGGGAGTTACAACAAATTGGCTAGCATAGAGATGATGGAGAATTTGTCCCTCACCGCTATATTACATCCTCATCCTTAGTACATTCAATGGTTAAATAACAAGAAGAAGAAGGTTAATGTAACACGTATTGCTTGTGTCCATTTTAGTATTGATGCATATGCTAATTTGTTGATTGTGAGGTGATACTCGTGCAAGTATGCTCCCTTTTAGTTTGTACACCATGACAATTTGATGAACAATTTGTATACCATGGTAGGACAAATCGGTATTCTCTTGTTCATGACGATAAAAATAGTATTTTACTTCCTATGTCTCCTGAAGAAATTTTGAAAGATATTTTTGATAGAGCTAGTAAACCAAACAAAAGTGAAACAAGACTGGAAAAAAATCAGATTATAGCTAAAGAATTTGAGCAACAATATAAGACTAGTAGAAAATCTTTACCTTGTGTTGCAAGTGAAATCAAATTGACGAATTTGTATTTGCCTGCTAGTAATTCTGATAATGCTGATTTGGATGCTAGTGAATATTTTTTTTTCTATGTCTTTGTGTGCAAAGAGACATTATTCTCATTCGAGGACTTGCCTCCCTCTTTGCCTCCTACTCGCACTAATATTTTGCAGGAGTTCATTGACGTCTTTTAACTAGACATGTCACCGGGATTATCACCTATTTGTGGGATTGAGCATCAGAGTTCACTAAATTTCTACTGTCTCATTCCCTAACCATGCGTCATGTCATACAAATCTAGAGGAGACAAAGTAGGTTCATTGTCAAGTACATGAGCTCCTCAACAAACGTTATATACGTGAATCCTTAGTTCTTTCGTTGTTCCTTATATTAGTACCAAAAGGATGAAACATGTCATGTGTGTTTTTATTATAGAGCTATTAATAGTATTACTATTTTATTGTCATCCTATCCTAAGTTACACGATATGCTCGATGAACTAAGTTGCTCTACCATGTTCTTCAGTGTTGATTTGCATAGTGCATACCATCAAATTAATGGAAACTAGGATATGAATGGAAAACACCATTCTAATCTAAATTCAGACTATATGAGTGGTTAGCAATATCTTTTGAGTTAACTAATGCACCTACCACATTCATGAGATTAATGAACAAAGTTTTAAAAATCAAGTTGTCATCCCGTACAAACAAAGTGTTTCCAGACTAGAAAGACATTGTTGCAACGAAAAGGGAATAATAATAATAATCATAATAATAAAATTATGCAAAATAATAATAAGAATTTAGTTATTGATGGCACCATCGTATTTGTCCCCAAAAGACAGGATGACGACAATCTTAGTATTTTGAGACGGGCCTTACGCATAATAACATAATGTTAGGAACAAGTGTTGCGTGTGATATTAGAGAAGCGGGAGCTCCTAGTTGCCACTTAAAACTCAATTCTTCATGAAGCTTCTCGATATGGGCCGCATTTGGCATGACCCACTAAACAAGGCTCATATTTTATTCTTAGTGTTTACCTTTACTTCCTATAGTATAGTTCATTAGTAAGAGTATTAGTTATTATAAAATTAAAAATCATGGGTATGGAAGTACATATATATGTTGTTTATAATAAAAATATTTCATGGATATCAAAGTGAATATATTTGTATTTTATAATTAAACGGTCATGTGTTGTCAAGATATTTGTTGATGGTACGTAGATGAACTATTCACATGGTTCAAATATAAAAATTCTCATAAAGTATTGGTAATGTTACATAAACATGATGTTCACCTATGTAAATAATAAAACATGACTATACATATTAAAAGAAATGTAATATATTGAAAATAATGTATTTAAAAAATTGAAATATAGAAACAAAAATAAAAGTAAATTTGGTCATGCATTCGTGAAAAGGTGGAAAATATAAATTTTAAAATAGAGAGAACAAAAGAATCTAGATTTTTAGTAAAATGACAAGAAAATATAAACAAAACATAAAATAAAATAAACATGTAGCAAAAGCAACAACAGAAAATGAAATTTGGAGAATAAAATATATCTGAAATGTAAAAATGCTAAATGGGCCGGCCCATACTACGGTGGTTAATTAGATTTCCCGTGAAAAGCGATCTTCTGCGTCCTCTTAATATGGTTGTTTCATCTTCGTCAGATCGCCAGCATATGGTGTACGTAGTGTAATATGGACATCATGGCCAATCCTCGGGAGCTCCTATACAGCGTCTTCAGCGCCAGTTCTTGCACCTGGCGCTCACGCACCACGTTCTTGGGTCGGCCCACCAAAATACTCGAACACACCAGATATTTTTGAAAAAGAGGTGTTCCCTCGCTGTCATTGGAGAAGCGGGATTCGAACTCTGAACACAAGCCTTGGCAGATGCCGCTAATAATCACTACGTCTAGCGCATGTCGTTGACAACAATTCAGAAACTTGACTCTTCTTTTAATTAATATCTATTATATACACTAAATAAATAATTTTTCAAATGAATGCATTAATTTGAGAAGGAATTCTAAAAAATATTGAAAACAACCATGAATTTTTAAAAAAATTCAAAGAAAATTGAAAAAGTTTGCAGAAATTATAAAAGTTCATCAATTTTGTAAGAAAGTTCCCCAATTTAAAAAAAGTTCATCAAATTTGAAAAAAGTTTATCGAATTTGAAAGAACGTTCATCAAATTTCAAAAAAGTACATCAAATTTGAAAAAAAATCATTGAATTTGAGAAAAGTTCATCAAATCTGAAAAAAGTTCATCAATTCTGAAATAAGTTCTTTGATTTTGAAAAATGTTCATAAATTTGAAAAACAAAAACATTGATTTTTAAAAAAAGTTCATCAATCTTGAAGAAAAGTTTAATGATTTTGAAAAAACATTCACGAATTGTAAGAAAATGATCACACATTTAGCAAAAAAATAGAAATATAGAAAAAATGGACAAAACCTTTCCCAGAAAAAAGAACAAAGAAAATAAAAAGAAAAAATGAACAAAACAGTTCAACGAAAAGAGAAAGAAGAAATGAAATGAAAAGCTATAGTAATCACGGCTATGCACTTGCAGGATTTTTGACGCGTTAAAGAAGACAGGAAACAAAAAATGAGCCTGCCCAACTAGACGCGCGAGTGAGCTGCTTCAGGTGCCGTTTTGCAAAAACGGTAGAAATTGGCACCTGAAGCGCCAAATAGGTATTGCCCGAGTCTTCCCTAAAAAGAAAGACATGCATCATGGCGAATCTGCACTGGTTGACCAATTTCATAGTCCAATAGTGGACAGATAATGTTGTAACAGCTAGCTTGATCCATTTCCTTACATTCGTGGTCTTTATATAAACCCAATCGCTTTACAAAGCAGAGATTCTGCATCAACTTGAAAAGCAAATACAAAAGGCTCTAATTGGGTGTGTATTCGGCCTCCCGACCTAGCTAGCTCCAATCACACAAAAGGCTCTTTTACATGTTCAAACTAAGGCTTCCTCACGTTTTTATTCTCGCGCTTGTTCCATTTTCGTCCCTTTAAACGGATCGGAGGCCTGTAGGCGAGAAGAGATATCTTAACTATATTGCCCACTCCTGTTCTCTTTCCTCCCCGGCTCGTGTTCTTCATTTTGTCTCTCGAGCAGCCCACGGATAACATCAATCCACCAAGTAGTACGTAGTGTTGGAATTTTGCTAGTAGGCCTTTGGCCCAAAGCCCAACTAAAATTCTGAAATTCTCTTGGCCCATTCATGCACACATGTGAGTGGAGTGAGTGAGGTTAAAGTTTAGTCCCACATTGGAAGTTGAGAGAGAGTTGCACCTCTTTATAAGGTGAGCTCTTCTACCACTTGTATGAGCATGAGAAGAGGAGACCTACACGCGCGCTCCTCCTCCTCGCTCGCCTCGCCTCGCCTCGCCTCGACACATATTTTTGCTGCATGGGAAATTAATAATTAATGGGCCAAGCTAGTCTTCTCCATCCCTCCTTCCGGCGTGCACCGCAAGAAGGGACAGCAGGCCTCCGGAACCCCGCCTCTCGTGATCCTGTACGGGAGAGGGGCGATCAGGTTTTTGGGGAGCGCACTCGCGCGACTGCTGGCAGCGACGACTTCTTCCCCGACCTCGGCAACCTCATCCTCGACGACATGGGCGACAACATCAACGCCGGCGGTGCTGCACCCGCTGCACCGTATGTGATTCTATCCTTCCTGTTCGAGATCGTGGTAGAATTCATGTTTCTAGTATGTGCCCTAGATGTGATATGTTCATCTGCTATGCTAGTTCGCATGATTAGTTTAATCTCTGCTGCTGTGGTCATGATTTATATTCTGTTTATTCGGATTAAATCTCGTAGTAATTTGCCCATATATTCAACAATCCAAAAACCTGATTATAGGCAATTTACTCCGAGTGGTTTTGCTGCGCATCTGAAACCGCCTGCCTTTAAGGGGGCGCAATATAAGAGGTGGCGCACGAGAGCAGTCTACTGGTTTCAGACCATGGGCTGCTATGATGCCACCAAGGGCAAGCCTGAGGGTGATCTTAATCAAGCACAGCTGGAAGCTTTTGAGAAGATCGATACCCTCTTTAAAGACGCTCTTCTGAGTGTTCTTGATGACTCCATTGTGGATTCGTATATGTCGTTTGACAACGGCAAGGACATGTGGGCTGCGCTCGAGGCCAAGTTTGGTGCCTCGGACACCGGCAGCGAGTTGTACGTCATGGAGCAATTCTATGACTACAAGATGACTGATGAGCGCCCTGTTGTACAACAGGCTCATGAGATACAGTCGCTTGCAAAAGAACTTGAGTACTTCAAGTGTGTGTTACCGGACAAATTTGTTGCCGGAGGCATCATTGCCAAGCTTCCACCTTCGTGGAACAATTTTGCTACTTCCCTGAAACACAAGAGACAGGAGTTTTCCGTTGCGGATCTCATTGGTACTCTTGATGTTGAAGAGAAGGCGAGAGCAAAGGACACACGTGCTCGAGTTGCTGAGGGAGGTTCTAGTGCTCACATGGTACAGAAGAAGAACTCCCAGCCCAACAAGTACAAAAACAATAAGAACAAAACTCAGGGCAAAGGCAAGTTTGATACAAAGAACAAGCCATCACATTCTACCAACTTCAAGAAGAATTCTCATAAGAAGGGGAAGGGACTTTGCCATGTCTGCGGTGATCCTAATCACTGGGCTCCAAAGTGTCCTAACCGCTTTGAGGAGCGCGAACATGAGAAGAGCGGCAAGTCCGCTAATGTTGTCATCGGTGATATTGATATGAAGGAATCAGGGTACGGTATTTTTCCTACCATCCTTTCAGTATTTCAATCCCCTGATTGGTTAATTGACACTGGTGCCAATGTACATGTTTGTGCTGACGCCTCCATGTTTTCTTCTTACCAGGCAACAGGGACTTCACCCGTGCTGATGGGGAACGGGTCACATGCCATCGTTCGAGGTGTTGGTACGGTCGATCTGAAGTTTACTTTGGGGAAGACTGTGCGCCTGAAGAACGTTCATCATGTGTCGTCCATTAATAAAAATCTCGTTAGCGGTTCCCGTTTATGTCGAGATGGTTTTAAGTTGGTTTTCGAATCCAATAAAGTTGTAATTTCTAAGTGTGGACAATTTGTTGGAAAAGGCTATGAGTGCGGAGGCTTGTTCCGCCTATCTTTGTCAGATATTTGCACTAAAGTTATTAATAATGTTTGCCACAATAATGAGTCTGATATTTGGCATTCACGACTCTGTCATATTAACTTTGGTTGCATGACGCGATTAGCCAATATGAATTTAATTCCGAAAATCTCTACTGTCAAAGGTTCCAAGTGCCAAGTATGTGTGCAAGCTAAGCAACCTCGCAAGTCCCATAAGACTGCAGAGGCAAGAGACTTGGCGCCACTAGAGCTTATACATTCTGACCTTTGTGAGATGAATGGCGTGTTGACAAAAGGTGGAAAGAGATACTTCATGACGTTGATTGATGACTCCACTAGATATTGTTATGTGTATCTTCTGAAATCAAAAGATGAGGCTTTGACTTTCTTCAAAAACTATAAAGCTGAAGCAGAGAACCAACTTGATCGGAAAATTAAACGGCTTAGGTCCGATCGTGGTGGAGAGTATTTTTCCAATGAATTTGATCTGTTTTGTGCGGAACATGGTATAATCCATGAGAGGGCGCCTTCCTACTCACCCCAGTCAAATGGGGTAGCCGAAAGAAAGAACCGAACTCTAACCGATATGGTTAACACCATGTTAGACACTTCGGGTCTATCCAAGGAATGGTGGGGGGAGGCGCTAATGACTGCGTGTCATGTCCTAAACCGAGTTCCCACAAAGCATAAGACCATGACTCCATTTGAGGAATGGGAAAGGAAAAGGTTGAAACTCTCTTACCTACGTACTTGGGGTTGTTTGGCGAAAGTCAATATACCAATTCCCAAGAAGCGCAAGCTTGGACCAAAAACCGTGGATTGTGTTCTTCTGGGCTATGCTTTTCATAGCATCGGCTATAGATTTGTGATAATAAAATCTGAGGTATCCGACATGCATGTTGGTACGATTATGGAATCAAATGATGCAACTTTCTTTGAGGACATATTTCCTATGAAGGATATGTCGAGTTCATCAAATCAGGAGATACCTACTCCATCTAGTGAGGAATTCACTGTAATTCCTGAACCCACCATTGCGATGGAACACGTTGAGAATCCTGTTGAGGGTAACAATGGAACTCCTGTGAGGAGTAAGAGACAGAGGACTGCAAAGTCTTTTGGTGATGATTTCATTGTGTACCTCATGGATGACACACCCAGGACTATTTCAGAAGTCTATGCATCTCCTGATGCTGACTACTGGAAGGAAGATGTACATAGCGAGATGGATTCCATCTTAGCTAACGGTACCTGGGAGATCACTGACCGTCCATATGGGTGCAAACCTGTAGGATGTAAGTGGGTGTTCAAGAAGAAGCTTAGACCTGATGGTACGATTGAAAAGTACAAGGCACGGCTTGTGGCCAAGGGTTATACCCAGAAAGAAGGTGAAGACTTCTTTGATACTTACTCACCCGTGGCTAGACTGACCACAATTCGGGTGCTACTATCACTGGCTGCCTCACATGGTCTTCTCGTTCATCAAATGAACGTTAAGACGGCTTTCCTTAATGGAGAGTTGAAGGAGGAAATTTACATGGATCAGCCAGATGGTTTTGTAGTACCTGGTCAGGAAGGAAAGGTGTGCAAGTTATTAAAGTCTTTATATGGCCTTAAACAAGCTCCTAAGGAGTGGCATGAGAAGTTCGAAAGAACATTAACTGCTGCCGGCTTTGTAGTAAACGATGGTGACAAGTGTGTGTACTATCGCTATGGTGGGGGCGAAGGAGTTATTCTTTGTCTGTATGTCGATGACATATTGATCTTTGGAACCAAACTTGATTTAATCAAGGAGGTTAAGGATTTCTTATCTCGCTGTTTTGAGATGAAGGATCTAGGAGTAGCTGATGTTATCTTAAACATCAAGCTGTTGAGAGATGAGAATGGTGGGATCACACTGCTTCAGTCTCATTATGTGGAAAAGGTCTTGAGTCGTTTTGGGTATAGCGACTGCACGCCTTCTCCAACTCCATATGATGCTAGTGTGTTGCTTCGAAAGAATCGACGGATTGCTAGAGATCAACTGAGGTATTCTCAGATTATTGGCTCGCTTATGTATTTGGCGAGTGCCACGAGGCCTGACATCTCTTTTGCTGTGAGCAAGCTGAGTCGGTTTGTGTCAAAACCGGGAGATGATCATTGGCATGCGCTTGAGAGAGTTATGCGCTATTTGAAAGGCACCGCTAGCTATGGGATTCACTACACCGGGTATCCAAGGGTACTGGAGGGTTATAGTGACTCAAACTGGATATCTGATGCTGATGAGATTAAGGCCACAAGTGGTTATGTTTTTACACTTGGTGGTGGCGCTGTTTCCTGGAAGTCTTGCAAGCAGACCATCTTAACGAGGTCAACTATGGAAGCAGAACTCACAGCATTAGACACTGCCACTGTTGAAGCAGAGTGGCTTCGTGAACTCTTGATGGACTTACCTATGGTTGAAAAACCAATACCCCCTATCCTGATGAACTGTGATAATCAAACTGTGATCGTCAAGATAAACAGTTCTAAGGACAATATGAAGTCCTCAAGGCATGTGAAGAGGAGACTAAAATCTGTCAGAAAATTGAGGAACTCCGGAGTTATTACGTTGGATTATATCCAAACGTCGAAAAACTTGGCAGATCCCTTCACAAAGGGTCTATCACGTAATGTGGTAGATAATGCATCGATGGAGATGGGTTTGAGACCCACCGCATGAGTTGTCCATAGTGGTAACCCACTCTATGTGATCGGAGATCCCGTGAAGTAGAAGTGTGAGACAAGCTGTTGGTCAGCTGGGAGGAGAGTATCCCTATATTAATTATCCCACTCCGTAAAGATGCAATACTCTCCTGATCTGCATGGCAGGTTGATAATTATCTTAATGTGTTCCAAGTGGCTTATTCGGGTAAGCAGAGATGTTGTCCTGCAGAACATCTTCTGAGGAACACACCTATATGAATTTGACTGTCAACGTCGCAGTCTGTGAGAATTGGGTGTTTTCTAATAAATTCATGAAAGGCCCTGGAGTATGACGTATACGCTCCACCCGCGGGGAAGCCTTGCGGCAGCCCAGTATCGGTCAAGAATTTGTGTGAAACTAGTTTCACAGAAAACTTATAGTTCAAGGCATAGTCCACTATTCAAGTTGTGATTTAGTGTAGCATAAATTTCTAAGTGGAAGTTCAACTTCACAGTCTCCACTAAGCACCGATATATAAAACAATGTTTTGGAACTAAATGATGAGATGTGCCAATGAGACTTTGTGGGGGATTGTTGGAATTTTGCTAGTAGGCCTTTGGCCCAAAGCCCAACTAAAATTCTGAAATTCTCTTGGTCCATTCATGCACACATGTGAGTGGAGTGAGTGAGGCTAAAGTTTAGTCCCACATTGGAAGTTGAGAGAGAGTTGCACCTCTTTACAAGGTGAGCTCTTCTACCACTTGTATGAGCATGAGAAGAGGAGACCTACACGCGCGCTCCTCCTCCTCGCTCGCCTCGCCACGCCTCGTCACGACGCGCCGCGGGTTGCGGAATTGAGCCGAGCCGAGGACAGAGCTATGCACGTTGTCTATATTTTTGCTGCATGGGAAAATTAATGAGTCATTAATTAATAATTAATGGACGCGTTAATTACTGAACCGTTTCCGATTCTTTTGGATCGTGACAGCCGTCTACCCTAGCCGCCGCTTCGTATGGTTTCTCATCACCGTTCCAGATCATTGCGCCGCCAAGCTAGTCTTCTCCATCCCTCCTTCCGGCGTGCACCGCAAGAAGGGACAGCAGGCCTCCGGAACCCCGCCTCTCGTGATCCTGTACGGGAGAGGGGCGATCAGGTTTTTGGGGAGCGCACTCGCGCGACTGCTGGCAGCGACGACTTCTTCCCCGACCTCGGCAACCTCATCCTCGACGACATGGGCGACAACATCAACGCCGGCGGTGCTGCACCCGCTGCACCGTATGTGATTCTATCCTTCCTGTTCGAGATCGTGGTAGAATTCATGTTTCTAGTATGTGCCCTAGATGTGATATGTTCATCTGCTATGCTAGTTCGCATGATTAGTTTAATCTCTGCTGCTGTGGTCATGATTTATATTCTGTTTATTCGGATTAAATCTCGTAGTAATTTGCTCATATATTCAACGATATTGGCGCGTTCAAACTTCAAACTATATATCCAGTACTTCACCCTCTCGTTACTATGCTACCAGCCTACCCATCAAGTCCAGTAGCTAGAAAGGAAAATGATAGTCTATGATGATGGTATTTTTGCCGATCTGTGGTTCTTCGCCAGCTACTTCTTCCTATCCCGTTTCTGACCTGCAATCATATAAGCAAAGACTGTATTTCGATAAGTAACTTGAACCAATCTGTCAGTAGCTCATAATGATACTCTATGAAAGCGTATAACATTGATGCTTCTGCTGTTCATAGGCTTTACGTACGTACGTATTGCATGGTTCTTATTGATATGCACACGTACGCTTTTGTTGTTTGCTGCAGTAGCCGCAGACGAGCAGGGTGATGCAGGCCACGATGATGTAGAGCTTCCCCTTCTGCTGCTGCGCCGCGCTCTGCACCTTCTCCAGCTTCTTCTTCCTCGGATTCTCCTTCTCCGGCTTCTTCCCCATGGCTGGCCGGCGAAGCACGTGGCTAACGCTAATTCCGTTTGGTTGCAAGTACCACGCACCTTCCGCGCCCATAACTTATAGGCGCGAATCTGATCGAGATGAGAGGGATGAAACTGTATCACCTTTGCGATCCGTCGCGTCGTCGCATCAGCTGCCCAGCCGGGCCGACGGCGACGGCGGAGATCACAATCAGCTACAGGGCATGTCTGCGTCCAAACTGTTTCTGCTAAAGCTTGCAGTCGATTTGATACTGATCTAACGATCGGCGAAGAGATGGTAGAGCTGACGCTTTCGAGTAAATCTGCAGGTGCAATGCCAAAACTCATCGTCAATTGGTAAGCTACCAATAATGGCGACGTGGCCTGTCTCAGAGCCGCGCAGGACAGAGACTGGTTGAGGCTGGAGGTTCACAAAGGTTTTATGCCCGCAAAAGGTTCACAGTGACGGTATATATTAACGTAGGTGCTCAATTTGTGGCAGCCAAACTTGTGGTTACTAGATGATTCCCCGCGCATTGCGGCGGAAATCTTCACTTACATGTTGTTGCAAATATTGTATTTGGTTTACATAGAAACTTTGAATTAGTTAGCAATTAACATCTCAAATAAGGATGTACGGAGAGTTAATTCTAAGTATCCAACTAAAAGATGAACTCAACTAAACCCGCTAGATAGATGTTATATACTTCATCAAATCGACATACCAATGATGACAAACAAAATTTGACCAATGGCGGAAAAATGACGTGACCAAATTTGTCTTCTTTCCAAGTGAAAAAGCTTAGCTCATTCATCATAAGTTTTGTAGAGACATGCTTTTATACTCAAGAGGAAACATCATAGAAAGGATGAACAATGAGAGTCGTGGTAATCTGTTCAACCTGGTTGGGAATGTAAACATGTACATCAAAAAGTCGATGGAATCTGTATTTGATCTATTTCCACTGTTGGTTATTTTTTTAGACAAACTCCACCAATGCTTCTCATTTTAGGTTTCAGTTGACGTTGAAAATCCTTGTTATGTGATTCTCATGCGAGACCTTGAACACTGAACCATGCTACCGAAGGCACAAGCAGTGCTTCAGTTTATTGTGTAGCATCATAGAGAATAGATGCTTCCTAGACCAAACAAAAAGAGTAGAGGTTATAGATGTATCAAAAGTGATTGCAAAAGGTCAATACCAATCAGATCGTGATAACGAAACTACAACAGAATACATGCCTAAAAAACTGACCACTTGCTGGCTACTGGGCCAAACAAAGCTACTAGGAACATACCTTGGGATATTCAAGTGTCAGTACCTGTGGTGTTAGGAGGTATACAAAAAAGCAGATGTGTTATTATTAATTGAAAGAGACGTTTCTAGTGTCACTATAGTACCAAAAAATTCTACTTGTTCCCAGGATCTGACCAAGGAAGTTTATAGGTTCCGCAAATCAAAAGCATGCCGACAAAAATATATATCATTCCACATAGACTTTGTACTAAAGGATATCTACAATTCAAGCTACAGCAAGAGAATAAGTAAACAGTTTTACCTTGTTCTCCTCTTTCTTTTCTTAGATTTTACTAATTTGTTGTAAATAATTTATTTTTTTATGAGAAAGGAGAGCAAGTCGCCTCTTGACCTTCATGGCCACATCCTGGTAATGCATGGAAAACAAACAATTATATCAACCAAAATTTGGAAAATGTACGCAAGAGAGAATGATGTTAATATGACTGAAAATTTAAGGGCCGTTGCTTTTGTAATCTGATTGCTAGTTCCGCCACTTGGTTGCAACTTGCAAGAAGCAATGCGTGGTGTTTGCAGCGCTGCACATAGAAGGAAGAATGTAAGAAACGTAGGAGAATATAACATGAGAAAAACAAAATACAACACGAAGTGAGTCTTGATGATATGTCAGCGGTGATCGTTCTGGAACCTATTCGGTGAACAACAGCAGCAGCCGTGATGCACACATCTGTCGGAACCAACCAATTCTGATGCATAAGAACCAAACAACCAGGCATCCAAGAAACTCACTGCATAATATAGCCAAGGAGGAATCTCATATCGAAGCAATAGCCAAGAAAAATAGCTTACCAGCCATGTGACCTGTCATCGTCCAAGCCGCTTGACATTGAAGGATTGCCAGAGGTATAAAAGCAGAACTGAATATATTTTTTTGAAAAGAAATTAATTGAATATATGATTTGGAAGAAAGATGCGAGATGGGTCGGCAGTGGTGCTTGAGGACGGGACATCACCAGAGATCGGGGTGGTAGAGCTACAGCAGGCAGCAGCTCTTCTCTGCTCGCGCCAACTTCGTGCATGAAGTGCCTGTGGTGGAGGCCTCATTACCTCGCCTCCGGAAGGCACGGACGCGGCCCAATTAGGTCCTCCGTCGCCACGGCGAAGCATCTCCGGCGCTGTCAACCGCCGGGTTTTGGAGATTCAACAGAGCACATCTCTTGCGTGATGGAGTAACATAAGAGAAAGATTAGAGGATACATACGCTCACCCAATGTAAATTAAAAAAATTAAGAGATGACAGTTTGTCTCGTGATTCAGTTTAAGAAGATGGATGATCTATAAGCTCATATGAAGGCGTTGAGCAACATATGGATTGGTCAGTGGTGGAGAATTGTTGCAGATCGGTGGGAGGGAGTCGAAGTGAAAAGATCCAGGCCCTGTTCTTATCTGTATGTAGTTGTTAAAAGCCATAATAAAAGGCCACGGTGGGGGAGAGGAACAGGTGCAGGATGAGGGGACAGGAAACGCTGCGGCTATCTCTGTCGGCTGGGTACCAGTGGAAACTGAACGCATGACATGGCATGCATGCATGTTTTGAGTTGATGGTATGGCAAGATTGCTGAGGTGGATGGACTGCATGTTGAGAGAAATAGGATAGTGGGAATGAACTATTTAGGTATTATAGATGCAGCTGTTCTTGATTAAATTTGACGATAATGTTTCTGAGGCAAAAGATTTCGGTATTTTTATCAATTGAGTAGAAAAGATTTGTCTGATTAATTAATTAGAGGAAAATCAGACGAAAACCTAGATTACAACCCACTGGACACACACGGACGACTTGGCAACAAATGACAAACAATCAATCGAAACATCAAGAACATGGCAGCTTCGATTTTGCTGAAGAGATTCACACGAGAAAGTTGCAAGACTCGCCTCGACCTAATTCAGCACATCCAGGGAGCATCGCCCACTAAAAACCACCCTCATAGAGTCATCGTTACCATAGTGGCCTCGCCGATCACAACTTCGACTTCTATGTCACAGCACGAAACCAGCATAGGCACACCCATTGGCGCATCGAACCGTCGACACCACAAGGACAGGCCGCAACCCGGCTCCACTCACCACCATCGTCGTCGCCATATGAGTCACAACGCTAACTGCGCACATCGTCGGACATACACCAACCGACCGCAATGTAGTAAGCGTCCATCCTATGAAATGTGCGAACCAGATCAAAACTCTTCAAGGCGACACCCCAAGTAGGGGATGCGACGAGAAGAACGATGCTGCCCGACCCAGTGGTGTGCCTTGGGGAATTCCCTCATAGATTTTGTACTCTCTTCATTTTTATATACAAGGCCACAAACTCATATTACAGATATCAATGTAAAATTTAATGCATATTTTACAAGTCAACTTTTCTTTTCGTTTATGAAGATCATTAATATGTCACATGTATGCAAAAAAAACTGAGTGAAGGAAGTAGTTAGTGTCATTATGAATGCATGCATGCAAGCATTAAATAGGTTGCTAGTACGAGAAAATATCATTAATTCTTTTTCCGATTACTGTTGGTGGCCTTATATAGATGCAAAATGTATATTCTATAATGGCCTTATATAAGTAAATGAAGGGAGTAGTAAAAAAGTATTTCTATTACCAGAGCACCCTCAAATTCCCCCATGGATCCCTCGAAAATAAGCAAATTTTATGTAAATATTTTTATTACCAGAATATATCGTGTTGCCTACACCACTGTCCAACCCAAAGTCGGACCTTAGAGCAAGTATAATAGTGGGCTTATAGCCCGCTTACATGGCACTTTTGTCTATGTAAAGAAAAGAGACATGAAAAAATTATGGAAATAGGCTCTCATGCAAAAGTCTAGCTATATGTGTATTCTTCGGACCCACGTGGTGGGGTACCTCATCACTGGCGAGCCCATCGCCTCAGCTGCGGCGAGGAGACGCGTTGACAAGGGGTCTGCTGACGGCGGTGACTAGGTTACTCCCGGGTCGCTCGCTCATGAGCGACACCGGAGTCGATGGAGTTCTACCAAATACTCTTTTGACGATAAATGTAGAACATTGATATTTGATCTGGAGTTTTGCCAAATACTCTTTTGACGGTAAATGTAGAACATTGATATTTGATCTGAAATGCAGCAAGCAAAATGCAGTGTGGGTGAAAACGGATCGAACATTTGTTGAACCAATTTCTGTACGTCAATCCGAATCCTGCGCACCTGGTCGTTCCTTCTTTTTTGCCGGATTTTCTGTTCCCGCCCGCAGGTTGATTGCTGGGAAGAAAAAATTAAAGTGTTTGAAGTGGGATTTGAACAGGCTGCTGGAAAAGCCAGCAACCATCTCAGCCAACTCGACTTTGCTATAAAACTACTTCCTGTTATGTAAATAATCTAAATTTTTGGCATGTAATTAAGGCATGGCCTTTCACATAAAAAAATTGACTCATGACCTAGTGCTTGTTTTCCACTCTTAAAAGTCTACTACTCTTGGGTTGCATAATAGCTCACGTTAGTGCAAGGTATTTTTTGTGTCTTCCACTCACGTGTGTTGACATGTTAGTACTCATTGATTCACCATAACGAAAAGTTACCGCTCCATCGAGAATGGAGTAGATAACTCACATACAAACAACGCGGTAATTCTTTCGACCATGGAATAAAAGTTGTTGAACCCATACCCCCGTTAATTTGTGCGAAAAAAGCATGATACTATGCGCACACAAAAGCTGATAAATCGCGTACAAGCACCATGATACCTTTTCCCCCTGAAAAAATGTAAATTAATGTAGCCCGGTAACTTGTGTGTAAAAATCAGAGTATGGACGATCTGCACACGGGGGCATCTGCACCCGTTTTTCAAAAATATACTTTTACGTGTTTTGTAATCTTCAAAAATTGTTAAAAAAATATGCATACATGTTGGCAAAGGTATGTCCAAGGCACAAAGTTTTGTGTGAAAAAGTATTTTTGTTTTGTCTCAGTAAAAAGACAAATTTTACTGCTTCTAAATAGCGTTTCACGGTACAAAATTTTGTCTTTTTTGCACAGGCTATAAAAAAGTTATTTTTCTGTGAAACTTTCTGCACACACATAGAATATGAGGATGTCCGTGCGCATCTTTTTTTAGATTTTTTTGACATTGCAAAATGTGTTTTCTAAAGTGGGTTCATATGTACCCGGATTCATCCATACACTTCTCGTAAAAACCATAATAATACAGACACAACAAAGATGATAAGTCACGTACAAATACTACGATAACCTTTTGACCTGGTAAATTTTTATTGAGAAGCAAAACCTGATAACTTCTATGTAAATAGGTTGGTAATATACCCACAACAGAACTGATAACTCATGTAAAAACGCCATGCTAACTCTTTTTTGACCCTAGAATAAAATTTGTTGAAAACCATACCCCCAATAACTTATGTGCAAATAGTGTGGTAATATATGCACAACAGAGGTGGTAACTTTGACTAGGGAAATTTTCTCTTTAAAAAACATAACTCTGATAATTTTTGTGTAAATGGCATGATAATTTGTGCACCACAGCCCTGATAATTTAGATACAAACATTGTGGTAACATTTGACACGAGGGGTGCTTGAAATGTATCCTTACTAATTTATGTGTAATAGCATGATAATTTATGCACTACTGATATGATAACTTGTGTACAAACATCATGATAATTTAGGTACAAACATCATGATAATTTTTATTTGGGGAAAAAATGTTTGAAGACACATCCTCGATGACTTTTATATAAATAGCATGATAATATAGACACAACATACCTGATAATTTAGATACAAACACACTGATAACATTAATCTGAGGAAAAATGCTTGTTCGAAACATAACTCTGGTAACTTTTGCGTCAATATCAAGATAGTATACGCACCACAACTCTGATAACTCAGGTTCAAACACCACAGTAACTTACCATGGTGTTTGTGAGTGAGTTATTAGGATCGTAACGTATATATTACCATGCTCTTTACAGAGAAGTTATCGGGGTGCGTTGCAACAACTTTTTTCTCCGGGCTGAAAGTTACCGCAGTGTTTGTGATTGAGTTACCAGCTACCAGGTTCGTGATATATATACTACCATGCTTTTTAGATACTCCCTCCGGTCCTTTTTACTCTGCATATTAGAATTCTCTAAGGTCAAATTTCACAAAGTTTGACCGTATTTATATAAAAAAATATCAACATCTGACATGTTAAAGTTATACAGTATGAAACTTTAAGTCATGACACATCTATTGATATTGATTTCAGATTGTGAATGTTGGTACTTTTTTCTATAAAGTTGGTCAAATTTTACGAGGCTTGACTTTGATCAAATCTTATATGTGAACTAAAAAGGACCGGAGGGAGTAAGTTATTGGGGTGTGTTACAACAACTCTATTTTTCATGTGGTCAACAAAAATTATCATAGTGCGCGGGTTATTAGATTCGTGGTGTATAAATTACCATGCTCTTTTTACGATAAGTTATCGGGATGTGTTATAATAACATTTTTTTCGGGATGAAAGTTACCATGATGTTTGTGAGTGAGTTATCAAGTTCGTGATGTATAATTACCAAACTCTTTTATAGATATGTTAGTGTATTACAAATAAATTCTTTACCTAGGGTCAAAAAATTACCGCATTGCATGAGTTATCAGGTATGTGATGCATAAATTACCGTGTACAAAAGGAAAAATGGTAAAAGAAAAGAAAAGAAAAGAAAGAAAAACGACTTGTCTTTCTGGCCGCGTATGTAGCAATACAAATATTTATTGGCCTTTTCTGCAATCACAACTTGAAACTAGACCAGATGGATACGAGAAGCGATAATGGAACAATAGATAGTGAGTTTGACTCCTACCTCTTGCAATTTTTAATCACATTTATTTACCACCGTTCAGAAGTTAGTCACGTCCTTTTTTGTCCATCACACTTCTTACTGAAGTCCACGTCGCATCTTAGGTCTTAATTAAGAGCAGAGCTCACTTCTCATCCCTTGGTCACTACTTTGTCACAGTGGGTATCACACTGTGAATATGTATCCTATTTTACGTTTTAATTGTGGCGTTTTTTTCAGGTATTAATTGTGGCATTTTTACGGCTTTTATATCATTCTTATTATTTGCCCCAACCTGCCACGGTGACTCATATGTCAGAATGACAAAACAGTTGAGTAGGCGAACTACTTGGACCGATTTTCACTATGGGTGTATCCGATATGACGCATGAGCAGGATGGTGCAACTAGCCGCACATTTTCGATAAAGTTGACATCATTTCGTTAAATGATTGAATTTGATAAGTTAAGAATATTTGACATGCGTCTGAGAAATAGGCCTTTGCACTATCAGCTCAGTCAGCTGCCATGCCGTCCAGACTAGTGAATTTGGCTTCAAATAATTCTCCTCTCTTTTTTTATGGGTACAAATAATTCTCCTCTTGCCTATCAATAATGGATAACTTTCTTTTGACATACTCCTTCATGCTAAACAATTATCTATCTTTGCGGCGATGTCATTGATCTTATGGACGTTGGACGACAGTAATAAAATGTTGATTGAGCGGGTCGTTCTGCGATTGGTGTCTGATTTCTTCAAATTCCTTACTTTTTTGCAGCATTGGCATCCATTCTCTCAGGAGCGCGACCTTAATCATCTTGGCCTCATGCTGGATGCGCTTCTGGCTACAGCGTGCGTTTATCGTCGTCATAGGACCGCCTGACAACAGCCACTAGGCGGTTTTTTTCCTATTTCTCTTTTTTTGGCGTGATTGTGCTACTACCCCCGCCGTCGTTCTTGTTTCAAAGTTTGGAAGATCGTTGATTTGTTTATAAAGTGGGACGAAAGCTTATTTCGAGACGGTCTCCTTGATTCCCAGATTTTTGAAAACACATAAATAGAAAAAACATAGAATTGCAATGTTATTATCATATGGATCCTATAAGATTGTGGTCTGTTTGATTGCTTCGCAGAAGAAGAAAAATAAATAAATTAATGATTGTTTAAAAGAGTTACGAGTGTATATATGCTAAACTTTGATGCAATGTAGTACGAGGGAATCCTTATGAAGAATTTCTATAGGATTTAATCCACAAATCAAATGATCAGCGTTAGAGCACGAGGCCCAGAAGGCTTTCAATCAAATTCCTAAAAAAAAAAGACGCCTTGTGACATGGCATAATACTGACCTTGCATAGCGCTGCTTGGTAGTTTTGGTGGACATGAATTTGAGTTGTGTTACACTGTCACTTATAACGTGGAGGTTTTCATTGAAAAGATGGCCTGCGCCATATTCCTTGGGGGGAAAGCGCAAGTGGGTGCCACTGCGTCCACGCTGGCCCCGCCGTGACTACCCTAGTACAGTCTATAGACTATAGAAGTGTGGAGTCGGCGTCGGCAACGTTGTTCAACTCCTGACCGCAGGCATCATCGGAGGCCTCCTGCTTCCACACATGACGGGGGGCTAGCCGCCGCTCGCACCTGGCCCGCCGCCACACCTCCACGGTCCATGTCGAGGTAACATGTCCATGCCCCGGTGTGCACAACTTAGAGCATGGTTAATAGTATAGCCAGCTGCTGGCTATAAGCCAGTGCCATGTCATCTACGGCCCATCTTATAGCCCACATGTACAATAATAGATCAAAAGAGTGTACTACTTTTTTATTATGTGGCCCACTTCTTATTCTCACAAAGTGCCTAGGAGCACGTGCTAGAGCTGGCTCTTCACGAAGAGCCCGCTTACCTTCTCTCTCCTCTTCTCTTTCCTCCAACTAAGCAGAAATATACTAATTTATTTCTTATAGCCCGCTGACTCAGCTCTATTGTACTTGCTCTTATTGGCCGTCTTATTTTATTTGTAAACCTCCAGTCTATCATGGGTGTGCACATCGTGTGCCTGTTCTGCAGGATGATGATTCGGACTGAACAGAGAGTGGTCTGTCCCGTTGAGTACTCGTCGTGAATGTATCCAGTGTATCCGTACTTATGATGCTACCGATGCAACAGATGTTATAGAATATTTTAAAAAATCTGAAAAAAAATTCTAACACGTTAACACAACATTAATGTATGATGTCATAAAATTCTGTATAAAAAATTAAAAAGTCTAGTGAAGCAGCACGGTCTAATCATATAGATGATCATAGTGGTATGGTTCCATAAAAAACTACTGGAGGCCATTACCACCACCGAAATGGTTTCCATACTCTGTTGGATGATTTGACGTTATCGCAGTATCAAGCTAGAAAGGTTTCAATTTGTAGGACGGGAACATACTAACCAATGAAGCTCAACCCTCTCTGAATTGAGCTATTTCCGCCTTTTCGAATAAAAAGTTCGAGTAGTTCAGTGAAGAAATTATTTTTTGAGATACAAAAATGATAAATTTGACATCAGTGTGATAATGTGCCAAATCTAGAGCCCAGGTTATGTTATGTACTATTCGGTGTTGAATTTGTTATTTTTGTTTTTTGAGTTATATTTTAAATTTTGACTTGAAATTTTGTGATAATCTACATTGATGTTGTGTGAGTGTGCTAATTTTTTTTCATATTTTTTAAACATTTTAAAAACACAATATGAGTTATGTGCACCGGTAGCACCACAAGCTCCGGTGCACCAGATATTTTCCCACTCGCCAGTGCCTGTTTATAAGGGCGCTGATAGGCACCGGCGCGCCGGCCCAAACTTTCGGCCAGCCGCATCCTAACCTCTGATGCAACGATTCGTAGCCGCCCGATAAAAGCATCTCTTTCATCTCACTGACCCTCAAATTGTGTGAGCGTGCGCGGACGAAAGCGTCACATCCGTCATCGAGGTCGCCTCGCCGTCGACGCCCTGCAGCCACTTTGTCGCCGGTGACTGTGCGGCCATGAGCGTTTGCCGCATTTGCAGAAAAGCCATCATCCCCCTTCCCCTCGCCTCGAAGTCACCGCACTGTCAACGCCGCCTGGGCCCCCAGCTCGCCGCAGGTAGCAACACCACTGTGGAACGGTTGCAGGTTCTCTGTTCATGGTCCCAGCACCACCTCCGACAATGGATGCAACTTTCTTCGGTGACGGTTGCAGCTCCGGCAAACGCCGGATGCAGCTTTTTCTCGTCGATCGCATTTTCAACGCCTTTCCAGCTTTCATCACTGGTTCCAGCAAAAATAATGTTGGTTCAAGCATTTTCACAATCGTCGAATCCATGGCGCCGCCGTCGCTAGCTCCCTCCATCCTTGGTTGTAGCAATTGCAGTGGCCGGCTCCAACACCACATCTAGTTGCATCATTTTGCGGTGGTTAGTTCCAGCTTCGCTGCTAGCTAGATCCAGCTCTCCCTTTCTTGGATGCAGCATTTGCGGTGGCTGGCTCCAACACCACAGCTGGTTGCATCATTTGCGATACTAGCTTTTTTCTGTTTGCAGCAAATCGCCCTCGCCGGATGCGCAATCAATGCTCGCCGTGGAAAAAAATGGTGGCAGGTTGAAGAAGGGGGAACGGACATGGCCGTGAGACTTTGGTGGTGGTTGGGGCATCTCAGGCGACGAGCATGGAAGAAGGGGAAATGGGTGTGGCTATAAGATTGTGGTGGTGGCCAGGGCATCACACAGTAATGGCATTCGATGGAGTTTGGAAGAAGGGACGAAGAGAGTGATGGAACGAGTGAAGGAGCGCACGCGAGTAGATAAGGGACTATGCTTCGGTGCCTTAAGGCACTTGCCTTTGTGTCTATGGCATGTGGGCCCAACAGGTGGTTGGCCCACACGTCAGTGACCCAAAGACAGATGCCTTTAAGGCACTGAAGCTGCGTCCGTAGATAAGGTATGTACATGTGGGGGCGTGTGTGGCCCTAGCAGCCACATGGCATAGCGCGGGGGGCGTGATTCAGCATGAATTGCACTAAAGAGGGTGCGCGTGCGGTCGGCCGAGCATTTCGCTGATCGGCCGGCTACAAGCATTTACCTATAATATAGGCATGAAACTTCAAATTGCATATCAGTAGGAGTCAGAAACGCCAAATAACTGATATTAAGGAGATATGAGAGTGTTAAATTTGGGATTTAAGCTACAAGGCACATGGAGCTGCAGGCCCAACGATGTAAGAGGTATATGAAGCATAAGGCCTTTTTTGGTTCATAGGATTGGAAAATCATAGGAATAGGAAAGTCATAGGAAATAAGATAACATGCATCTCAAATCCTATGCATAGGAATAGAAAAGGAGATGCCCTTTGATTCACATCATAGGACCTTTGGTTCATAGGATTGAAAAATCATAGGAATAGAAAAGTCATAGGAAATGAGATGACATGCATCTCAAATCCTATGCACAGGAATAGAAAAGGAGATACCCTTTGATTCACACCATATGAATTTTTTCATTGAGTCTAGGCTAATATTTATTTTCCTATGAAATGTGGAGGATAGGAAGAATTCCTCCATAGAAACAGGATTTCATTCCTACAAACCAAAGAGCTATGAAGGAATTTTTCGTATAGAAATCCTATCCTATGAAAATCCTACAAAATTCCTCCAAACCAAAGGAGGCCTAATGTTTATTTTCCTATGAAATGTGGAGGATAGGAAGAATTCCTCCACAGGAATAGGACTTCATTCCTACAAACCAAAGGGCTCTGAAGGAATTTTTCCTATAGAAATCCTATCCTATGAAAATCCTACAAGATTCCTTCAAACCAAATGAGGCCTAAGTGATTGGACTCGAACAAAAAACAAAATTTCGATGAAAAAAAACTGAGCCATCAGCGACGAGCAAATATTTCACCAAATAGCAAGTAGAAGGTTGTGTAGAACATGCAGTGACTGTCAAATAATATCACTACTAAATAAATTGTCACCTTGTCTGATGACCCTCATATGAGCCTGTCCCGGCTACAAAGGAAAACTACCAACATGAAAGCACGTTATCACCATGCGTAAATCTCTCAAACTCAACAATAAAACATGCGTGAATCTGGAACAAGTTCCGGCCCGTAGAGGCAACTGCTAATCACTCTTGCCAAAAAAAAAATGAAGCATGGATTAGAGCATCACGAGAATCATGCCCAAGGTTAGCACACGCATTCCTCGTCTTCAACTACATCCCAGGTGTCGTCCAGAGCAAAATTGTCACGGGGAGAAGCAACGGCGATCTCCTCCTCGTCATTGAAACCCGAATTGGACTCCGTGGCAGAAGACCAGCTGCTCCCGGAAGTGGCCGATCTGATAGAGCTAGACAAGCTCGATGAAGCTAGCTGAAGTGGCTCACAGACAGAGAACAGTTTGGAAGGCGCCGATACGACGGAGCCGACCAAGCTCGGTGAACTTTGGTCCAGCGATTCACCAACAGGAAGTAGTTTTGAAGGCGCTGATACGACTGAGCCCGCTAAGCTCGATGAAGCTAATTCCAGTGGCTCATCAACGTAGATTAGTCCAGAATGTGCTGATTGGACCGGGCTGGGAAAGCTCATTGGAGCGAGCTGCGGTGGTTCTTCAGCAGGGAATTCGCCAGCTGCTGACTCGACTGAGCTGGACAGGATCGATGAAGCTAGTTGCCGTTGTTCATCGGCAGGGAGCCGCATATCAACTCTGCGTTGGAGATGCACAATGTTGCCGAAGATTCCAAGCATTTCTCCACTGAAATAAACATTCCATATCGCGAGGTAAATATTCAAATTTTGTCAAACGATTTAAACCTCTAGTAAATACTTACTGCAATGCATCGACAACATGGCCCCTGTCCATCAGTAGCTCCCGCAGCTGTATCAAGAGATTGCAGATTAGCCCTCCTTTCTTAGAATCACGGCTAGGAATAATATCGGTATGTCTAGCAAGTACAGTAGCTCATTTGTTACGTTTGCATTCTCCTCTGCCTGTTGCTCCAGCTTCTTAGACTCCTCCTTGGCAGCATCAAGTAGGACTTCCTGTTCTTTCAGCATTTCTTGAGCCATTTTTTCCCTTTCAATCATTTCCATCTCAGCAGCTGCTCTTTCTGCTTCTGCTAAATCAAGTCTTCTTTGAAGAGTTTGGTGCATCTTCATAATGTACATGATGAAAGGTTGTAAGAAACTAAATTATAATTCATGTTGAAATAGTAATAACCAATGCAGTATAAAAAATAATATTATCAACATATAAGTGCAAAATAAAAACAGCAACCGAACTATCTGACACATGGCTAGCATCTACTCAAAATAGGCCAAATGTCCTAGAAATACAGTAAGCTGCCTGTATGAATCAAGGATTTACACCAGAGCAGCCAGACATAGGAGCAACTAACAACTGTGCACCAGCACCACAAAGCAAAGTGAAACTGTAACACAAATTTATTTTTTCCTATAAAAAGGCAACAGACACTTTATTTGGCCGTGAGTATTGAACCTGTACTTGAAGCTGGCTAGTGTACACTACACTGTAAGCCCAAATCGTACTTATATTTCAATAGACAACAAAAGAGTGCAACAGTATAAGGTTATAACTTACCTCGTCAATGACTGATATGAAGTGTTTTCGTTCTTCAGAAATGTCAAACAACCAGGACTGGAGCCCCTGAGCTTCTGAGGCTAGAATAGATTTCTCAGCAAAAACCTCTGCTGCAACCTACACAATTTCCATTATTAAGGATCTTGTTCTTTTTTTTGGAAGTTCTTAAAGGGTCTGGCTGCAAGTCAATTGGCAGAAAATAAAGTACGAAAAGTAAGTTCTTTGAGTAAAACCTTGTTGTTCTCTTCTGCTGCTAGTGTAGACATTTCTTTTAGCTTCGCCGCCTTTACAAGAATATCATTGCCAGCTTGACTTGCTTCGGATACAACATGTTTTGTTTCTGCCTCACTAACCTCAACCTCCTCTAGCATTTCATTTATCGCTGCCACATTTGACAGCAAAGTATTCTGCAACACACATTCATACATTAAGAGAAACTGGAAACATGTACTCCCTTCGTAAAGAAATATAAGAGTGTTCAGATAACTAAAAGAGCACGTATATTTCTTTATAGAGGGAGTAAATTTTTGGGAGAACAATGTATTAGGAAGTTTTCAATGAGTCCAAACTAAGAAGCACACTGTGTAACCCAAATGTGACGCTTGGATTAGTCAAAATGATTAGTAATTTGGTGAGGGAATATTGAGATTTGCAGGAGGAAGGTGGGCATATTTTAATCCTCAATTTTTCATATGAAATTGATGTTGATTCTACTATTGTACAGCTACTATCACAATTATTTTGAGTTGTTACTAGTACTTTTGACAAGTACAAGTGTGATGTTTCATGAATTTTCATGAAAAGGAAACACTTTTACCTTCTTGCAGTTTTCAGCAGAGATTGCATCATCAATGGACTCAGGGCTAACGGAATAGTTTGATCGCACGTTCATATCAGGTGAATCATCACCATGCAGCGTACAAATATCTTCAGAAGTTGGCTCGGCCTGGTTTTCGTCAGAAGATGAGCATTGTATTTGTTCATCACAGTGATCTTCAGTAGCGGGGTCCGGATAATTCATTTCTTTCTGCTCGTTTTCAGAATGACCCACTTCATGATCGGCGACTGAGTTCTGCGCTCCAGCTAGCACAGAATCAGAATCAATTTCTTCAGGTAGAGCGTCCTGACCAGAAGTTGATGCTGCAGCAGGTGACTGCATCAATTGTTCTCCCATGGAGTTTTCTCCATGTTCAGCAGAATTTTCATTGATAGCGTCAAACCGTACAGATTTTGGAATGGTACCATCATCCACTGGCGGGATCGTGAAACTAGTGTTTGTGTCACTAAATACCTGATGTTGCCCTGAGAAAGGATTTTGTCAACACAAAGAAGTGTTTTGAGATGAAAACAAGAAGTAATGAGGAAGGAGGAAATCTTACCATGAATATCTGAATCGTCATTCATGCTTGCATTATTGTCATCTGCGGTACTATTTGGAAGGACATTATGGATAACATAATCTGCTGCTGCATCAGCATCTCCATTAAATGAGATGGAAACTTCTATCAGTGTTGAGAAGTTAACCTGCATAGTTAAAAGTGGAGATGTGGCAGTGCGTGTTAGTAAGTGGTGTGCCAGGTCTATAATAATTCTTAACGACAACAAATGCATTCACAATTTCATACAGTAACTCCATCCGTTCCATACTACTCCCTTCATTCCAAAATAATTGAAGTTCTAGGTTTGTCCTAAGTCAAACTTGCTTAGGTTTGATCAATTCTATAGAAAAAATGTGGTAAGATCTATAACTATTCCCTTCATTAATTGGGTAATGAAAAATAGTTTTGCCTAGGCTTTACTACAAAAATCACGGACCCAGAAAAACTCTCACCAAGACTAGAGAACAATATTGCAGAAAGAATTGAAATGCATGCGTACTTCAATCAAATTCTCTAGTGTTTGAGAAAAACAGATCACTTCTTTGTGTCATGCGTATGGCATGAAATTAAGGTGAAAGCAGATCAACGAAAGCCAGTGTTTCACATACATATGTCCTGCAAACTAAGAAAAGAACACCATACGCTTTGTATTGCTATAATTATTAAGCATCTGTGTGTCAACGCAGAGCAGCCCTTCGTGTATTCACCAAAAACGCAGGCATACACACACACACACACAGGATCAGCAGCGTACACCTACGCAGTTCAGTAAAACAAAACTGACAAACCAGTCACGATATGTTCGACAGATCAGCAATGTGTGAAACTAAACCGACGAACTCGTCGGCAGTATTGTTTTTTTTACTGTAAACAAATCATCGGCTGTACAAGTACAACCAATCCAACGGGCGTCGATTACTAAGTTTTTGCAGAATAGAAAAGATCAATCGCGCGTTGGCAGTGACGGGCTCACCTGCGGGAACACCTGCACGAGGCCGTCCAGGACGAGGAGCGCGTCCCCCGTCATCCTCGCCTCCTCCTGCAACCACGCACGCACGAACGATTGATCCAACTCGTTAGGACCGAACATGCAAAAGCGATCAAACACGCTAGGTCACGAGGGGGGCGGCGGGCGGACCTCGAACTTGCAGCTAGGGTGCGTGCCGTCGGCGGATGACGACGAGGAGGAGGCGCCGTGCTTGCGGCTTGGGTCCATGCCGTTGCCGGCGGGGAAAGACGGAGAGGCGCCCGTGGTGGCTGGGAGGAGTGGTTGGCCGGGTTCTCGGGGCGGGCGCTGGCTGCTCTGCTGGGAGGGCTTTGGGAAGAGGGATTTGATGGGGCGGGCGATCTTGGGAGAGGGGCCCGGCTTTAATCCGAGCAGGAGAGCGATTCCTCGTCGGTTCTGTTTTGCCGCGATGTGGTTCGGGGGTGGCACGCGACGCGGGCTGCTGCAGACGACGACGAGGCGCGCGCGCGCGGGGGGGCGGGGGCCGTTGGATCTGGGAGCTCTTGGGTCGCGTTCGGCGCCAGGATTCTCAGCGGACGGCGGGGATGCGTTGTGCGCCGGTGCGGGTGTCCCGGGCGAGAGCAAGGCAGCTCTGACCCGAGCGGTTTTCAGTTTTGTGGAAGGATAACTACTCTGACCCGAACGGAACAGATATCTGTTTGGACTGGAGATCGAACGATGGAACGGCTCCGCCTCCAGATTGCAAAGGTGATCCAGATTCCAGCGTGGCCGATGATGGGGTCAATCCTACACTCCTTTCCCGGCACGGTGAAAGGTGACGAGTCCCCTCGCGGCAGCGGCACGGCGCTTAATTCCCTTCTCGTCCTGCTCGTTTGGAGTTGGCCATCACTTAGCTCAGAGCTGCAGAGTAGAGCACAATTGATCGATGACAGGATAATATCAAAGAATTCCAGTAGAATCGTCCTATTCGTTGCCTCCAAAATGTCACAGTATTACCGTGTGTTCCATAATTCGTTGCCTCCAAAACGAAGGTTTTTTTTTGCTAGCATAATTCAAACATCACAACATAAAACAAAGCTGATCTAGCTTACTTAAACAAACAAATAATTTGAATGTAGTAAATAATTCCTTTTGCGAGAAAAATGTAATAAATAGTTCAATAGAACACATAGTCCAAGGAAAGACATAGTAATGAATATCTAAAATGTAAACATACTCTCGTCCATGTAGTTCATACTAATGCTCAATATGATCTTCACGTGTCTGGTCATGGGAGGTCCGGTCTCCAACCTTCCGCTACGCCTTAATAAATGCATGAATGCGGCATTGGTTCCTACAAGTCGTCACGCTTCAGGTAACAGAGTCATACTTGTCTTTTCGAAAAAACATAGGCGTATTTGTAGTCCATTATTGTATCCCTGTCATTTTCAATGGTCATATTGCGTGGGGTGGGATCACATAACAAATCATGGTGTTTGTGGAGGTATCATTGTCCTAGAAATGTCCTTCCTTGTTGTTTATTGGTACTTTGTTGATTGTTTGTTTTCTTACCATGAGGATTAGAATTTGTCTTCACATATCGTTGATCTGGATGGATAGAGTCATAGGCTAGATAGTAGCCTTGCCACACTCATGGACGTACGCCTTGAAGTTGCATGTCGGAGATCACCTACTAGCCTAACAAAAAGATGAGATATCTGCAAGACATTGATGTCATTGCGAGAGCTAGACAAGACAAAGTAACAATGCCAAATCCATAAATCTTTTAAAGAAATTGCTTCCAAAATATAGTTGAATCATGGGAATGCCTAGTGAATTGGATGTTCCATGCTGCAGGGCAATTATTCCACCTATAATGCATTTTTCGATAAATGGCGCTTTATCAGTTAAAAGGTTTAAGTATTTGTAGGTGCATCTAGTGCCACCCTTTGTTGGTTTTGGAGTACTGCCGACAAACTTGGTTAAGGGCCATGAAATACCAAGCCCTCTTTTTGTCTTTGGACGGCAAACCGCACTTCATTTAGCCCGTTGTTATATCTTTTTCTCACTATCTCCTTGCCAAAAGAATATTGATCGTAAATAATCCAATTTATGTAAGACTTCTTTAGGCAATTGGAAGAAGGAAATCATATACAGTATCATATTACTAAACACTGAATTTATGAGGACCAATCTTCCATCTAGAGATAACAGTTTACCTTTTCAACTACTTAACCTTTTTGTAGTCTCTCCTTGACGTGTTTCCATTCAGCATTTGTGAGTCTCCGATAATGTATCGGTATCCCTAAATAACTGATAAAAAACTGGCCTAACCCGCAGCCAAACAATTCAGCGTACAGGTGGGCCTCGTCTTGGGCCTCGACAAAACAAAATAATTCACTTTTGTGAAAGTCTATCTTAAGACCTGAGAGGTGCTCGAATGTTGATAAAATTAATTGCAGATTCCTCGCTTTCTCTAGGTCATGGTCCATAAAGAGAATCATATCATTGGCATATTGAATGATAGAAAGTCCACCATCAGTAAGATGATTAACTACCCCGTCAATGACCATCCATATTTGCACGCTCAATCATGACAGCTAACAAATCAGCCACTATATTAAACAGCATGGGCGATAATGAGTCACCTTGTCTCAATCCTTTCATTGTTTGGAACTAGCGGCCAACATCATCATTGACTTTAATGCTCACACTACCTCCAAAAACGAAGCTATGGATCAGAGCGTGCCACTCTCCAGAGAAGCCTTTCATTCTGAAAGTTTGTAAAAGACCACTTGACTTTATCATAAGCTTTTTCAAAATCAATTTTGAGGACTACCCCATTCAACTTCTTCCGAAATAGTTCATGAACCGTTTCATGAAGGATTACCACCCCATCTAGGATGTTTTCTACCTTACATGAAAGCAGTCTGAGAAGGGCGGACCACATGGTCAGCCACCCGACTTTAGCCTAATCACTCAACTTTCGTGAAGATTTTAAAACTAACATTAAGGAGGCAGACATGTCTATATTGTTGTATCCTTTGAAGGAAATATGCCCTAGAGGCAATAATAAAGTTGTTATTTCATATTTCCTTATATCATGATAAATGTTTATTATTTATGCTAGAATTGTATTAACTGGAAACTTGATACATATGTGGATACATAGACAAAACACAGTGTCCCTAGTAAGCCTCTACTAGACTAGCTCGTTAATCAAAGATGGTTAAGTTTCCTAACCATAGACATGTGTTGTCATTTGATGAACGGAATTACATCATTAGGAGAATGATGTGATGGACATGATCCATCCGTTAGCTTAGCATGTTGATCGTTCAGTTTTATTGCTATTGCTTTCTTCATAACTTACACATATTCCTTTGACTAAGAGATTATGAAACTCTCGGACACTGGAGGAATACCTTATGTGCTATCAAACGTCACAACGTAACTGGGTGATTATAAAGATGCTCTACAGGTATCTCCGAAGGTGTTTGTTGGCTTGGCATAGATCGAGATTAGGATTTGTCACTCCGAGTATCGGAGAGGTATCTCTGGGCCCTCTCGATAATGCACATCATGATAAGCCTTGCAAACAATGTGACTAATGAGTTAGTTGCAGGATGATGCATTACGGAACGAGTAAAGAGACTTGTCGGTAACGAGATTGAACTAGGTATGAAAATACCGACGATCAAATGAGTTAGTTGCAGGATGATGCATTACGGAACGAGTAAAGAGACTTGTCGGTAACGAGATTGAACTGGGTATGAAAATACCGACGATTGAATCTCGGGCAAGTAACATACCGATGACAAAGGGAATAACATATGTTGTCATTACGGTACGACCGATAAAGATCTCCGTAGAATATGCAGGAACCAATATGAGCATCTAGGTTCCGCTGTTGGTTATTGACCAGAGAGGTGTCTTGGTCATGTTTACATAGTTCTCGAACCCGTAGGGTCCGCACGCTTAACGTTCAATGACGATTTTGTATTGTATGAGTTATGTGATTTGGTGACCAAATGTTGTTCAGAGTCCTGGATGAGATCACAAACATGACGGGGAGTCTCGAAATGGTCGAGAGGTAAAGATTCATATATAGGACGATAGTATTCGGACACCGGAAGTGTTCCGGGGGTACCAGGTACGTATTGGGTCACCGGAAGGGGTTCCGGGCAACCCCGACAAACTATATGGGCCTAATGGGCCAAGAGAGGGACATACCAGCCCCTAAGGGGCTGGTGCGCCCCCCCCCCCCATATGGGCTGGCCAAATTGAAATAGAAAAGGGGAAGGAGTAAAGGAAAAAAAGGGAATAGGATTCCCCCTTCCCCCTCTTCCCTTCCTACTCCGAATAGGAATAAAAAAGGGGGAGGCCGAATTGGGAGGACCCCAAGTAGGATTCCTCCTACTTGGGGCACCCCCTTGGCTGCCTCTCCTCCCCTCCAACCTATATATATGAGGGGAGGGCGATACGTCTCCAACGTATCTATAATTTTTGATTGCTTCATGCTATATTATCTACTGTTTTGGACATTATTGGGCTTTATTATCCACTTTTATATTACTTTTGGGACTAACCTATTAACCGGAGGCCCATCCCAGAATTGCCGTTTTTTGCCTATTTTAGGGTTTCGAAGAAAAGGAATATCAAACGGAGTCCAAACGGAATGAAACCTTCGGGGACGTGATTTTCTCAACGAACAAGACCCAGGAGACTTGGACCCTACGCCAAGAAACAAAAGAGGAGGCCATGAGGTAGGTGTTGGGGAACGTAGTAATTTCAAAAATTTCCTACGCACACGCAAGATCATGGTGATGCATAGCAACGAGAGGGGAGAGTGTTGTCTACGTACCCTCGTAGACCGAAAGCGGAAGCGTTAGCACAACGCGGTTGATGTAGTCGTACATCTTCACGATCCGACCGATCCAAGTACCAAACGCACGGCACCTCCGAGTTCAGCACACGTTCAGCTCGATGTCGTCCCGCGAACTCCAATCCAGTAGAGCTTCACGGGAGAGTTCTGTCAGCACGACGGCGTGGTGGCGATGATGATGTTCTACCGTCGCAGGGCTTCACCTAAGCACCGCTACGATATGATCGAGGTGGATTATGGTGGAAGGGGGCACCGCACACGGCTAAGAGATCAAGAGATCAATTGTTGTGTCTATGGGGTGCCCCCTGGCCACGTATATAAAGGAGTGGAGGAGGAGAGGGACGGCCAAGAGGAGGAGGCGCGCCCAAGGGGGGGCAATCCTACTCCAAGTAGGTTTTGCCCCCCTTTCCTATTCCAACTAGGAGAAGGGGGAAGGAGGAGGTGGAGAGAAGGAAGGAGAAGGGGGGCCGCGCCCCCTTCCCTTTCCCAGTTCGTATTGGGGCAAGGGGGGCTGCGCGCCACCTCCTGCCGCCTCTTCTATTCCACTACTTTGGGCCCATGAGGCCCAATAACCCCCGGAACCATTTCGGTGTCTGAATACAGTCGTCCAATATATCAATCTTCATGTCTCGACCATTTTGAGACTCCTCATCATGTCCGTGATCACATCCGGGACTCCGAACAACCTTCGGTACATCAAAACTCATAAACTCATAATATAACCGACATCGAAACGTTAAGCGTGCGCACCCTACGGGTTCGAGAACTATGTAGACATGACCGAGACATGTCTCCGGTCAATAACCAATAGCGGAACCTGGATGCTCATATTGGCTCCCACATATTCTACGAAGATCTTTATCGATCAGACCACATAACAACATACGTTGTTCCCTTTGTCATCGGTATGTTACTTGCCCGAGATTCGATCGTCGGTATCTTAATACCTAGTTCAATCTCGTTACCGGCAAGTCTCTTTACTCGTTCTGTAATACATCATTCTGCAACTAACTCATTAGTTGCAATGCTTGCAAGGCTTAAGTGATGTGCATTACCGAGAGGGCCCAGAGATACCGCTCCGACAATCGGAGTGACAAATCCTAATCTCGAAATACACCAACCCAACAAGTACCTTTGGAGACACCTATAGAGCACCTTTATAATCATCCAGTTATGTTGTGACGTTTGGTAGCACACAAAGTGTTCCTCCGGTAAACGGGAGTTGCATAATCTCATAGTCATAGGAACATGTATAAGTTATGAAGAAAGCAATAGCAACAAACTAAACGATCAAGTGTTATGCTAACGGAATGGGTCAAGTCAATCACATCATTCTCCTAATGATGTGATCCCGTTAATCAAATGACAACTCATGTCTATGGTTAGGAAACATAACCATCTTTGGTCAATGAGCTAGTCAAGTAGAGGCATACTAGTGACACTCTGTTTGTCTATGTATTCACACATGTATTATGTTTCCGGTTAATACAATTCTAGCATGAATAATAAACATTTATCATGATATAAGGAAATAAATAATAACTTTATTATTGCCTCTAGGTTATATTTCCTTCAGTCTCCCACTTGCACTAGAGTCAATAATCTAGATTACACTGTGATGAACCTAGCACCCATGGAGCCTTGGTGCTGATCATGTTTTGCTCGCGGAAGAGGCTTAGTCAACGGGTCTGCAACATTTAGATTCGTATGTATCTTGCAAATTTTTATGTCTCCCACCTGGCCTAATCCCGGATGGAATTGAAGCGTCTCTTGATGTGCTTGGTTCTCTTGTGAAATCTGGATTCCTTTGCCAAGGCAATTGCACCAGTATTGTCACAAAAGATTTTCATTGGACCCGATGCACTAGGTATGACACCTAGATCGGATATGAACTCCTTCATCCAGACTCCTTCGTTTGCTGCTTCCGAAGCAGCTATGTACTCCGCTTCACATGTAGATCCCGCCACAACGCTTTGTTTAGAACTGCACCAACTGACAGCTCCACCGTTTAATGTAAACACGTATCCGGTTTGCGATTTAGATTCGTCCGGATCAGTATCAAAGCTTGCATCAACGTAACCATTTACATGAGCTCTTTGTCACCTCCATAAACGAGAAACATATCCTTAGTCCTTTTCAGGTACTTCAGGATGTTCTTGACCGCTATCCAGTGATCCACTCCTGGATTACTTTGGTACCTCCCTGCTAGACTTATAGCAAGGCACACATCAGGTCTGGTACACAGCATTGCATACATGATAGAGCCTATGGTTGAAGCATAGGGAACATCTTTCATTTTCTCTCTATCTTCTGGAGTGGTCAGACATTGAGTCTTACTCAACTTCACACCTTGCAACACAGGCAAGAACCCTTTCTTTGCTTGATCCATTTTGAACTTCTTCAAAACTTTGTCAAGGTATGTGCTTTGTGAAAGTCCAATTAAGTGTCTTGATCTATCTCTATAGATCTTGATGCCCAATATGTAAGCAGCTTCACCGAGGTCTTTCATTGAAAAACTCTTATTCAAGTATCCCTTTATGCTATCCAGAAATTCTATATCATTTCCAATCAGTAATATGTCATCCACATATAATATCAGAAATGCTACAGAGCTCCCACTCACTTTCTTGTAAATACAGGCTTCTCCAAAAGTCCGTATAAAACCAAATGCTTTGATCACACTATCAAAGCGTTTATTCCAACTCCGAGAGGCTTGCACCAGTCCATAAATGGACCGCTGGAGCTTGCACACTTTGTTAGCTCCCTTTGGATCGACAAAACCTTCCGGTTGCATCATATACAACTCTTCTTCCAGAAATCCATTCAGGAATGCAGTTTTGACATCCATCTGCCAAATTTCATAATCATAAAATGCGGCAATCGCTAACATGATTCGGAGAGACTTAAGCATCGATACTGGTGAGAAGGTATCATCGTAGTCAATCCCTTGAACTTGTCAAAACCCTTTCGCAACAAGTCGAGCTTTGTAGACAGTAACATTACTGTCAGCGTCAGTCTTCTTCTTGAAGATCCATTTATTCTCAATTGCTTGCCGATCATTGGGCAAGTCAACCAAAGTCCACACTTTGTTCTCATACATGGATCCCATCTTAGATTTCATGGCTTCAAGCCATTTTGCAGAATCTGGGCTCACCATCGCTTCTTCATAGTTCATAGGTTCATCATGATCCAGTAGCATGACTTCCAGAACAGGATTACCGTACCACTCTGGCACGGATCTTACTCTGGTTGATCTACGAGGCTCAGTAATAACTTGATCTGAAGTTTCATGATCATCATCATTAACTTCCTCACTTATTGGTATAGTCGTCACAGGAACCGGTTTCTGTGATGAGCTACTTTCCAATAAGGGAGCAGGTACGGTTACCTCATCAAGTTATACTTTCCTCCCACTCACTTCTTTCGAGAGAAACTCCTTCTCTAGAAAGGATCCATTCTTAGCAACGAATGGCTTGCCTTCGGATCTGTGATAGAAGGTGTACCCAACAGTCTCCTTTGGGTATCCTATGAAGACACATTTCTCTGATTTGGGTTCGAGCTTATTAGGTTGAAGCTTTTTCACATAAGCATCGCAGCCCCAAACTTTAAGAAACGACAACTTTGGTTTCTTGCCAAACCACAGTTCATAAGGCGTCGTCTCAACGGATTTCGATGGTGCCCTATTTAACGTGAATGCGGCCGTCTCTAAAGCATAACCCCAAAACGATAGCAGTAAATCAGTAAGAGACATCATAGATCGCACCATATCCAGTAAAGTACGATTACGACGTTCGGACACACCATTACACTGTGGTGTTCCGGGTGGCGTGAGTTGCGAAACTATTCCGCTTTGTTTCAAATGTAGACCAAACTCGTAACTCAAATATTCTCCTCCACGATCAGATCATAAAAACTTTATTTTCTTGTTACGATGATTTTCAACTTCACTCTGAAATTCTTTGAACTTTTCAAATGTTTCATACTTATGTTTCATCAAGTAGATACCCATATCTTCTTAAATCATCTGTGAAGGTGAGAAAATAACGATATCTGCCACGAGCCTCAACATTCATCGGACCACATACATCTGTATGTATGATTTCCAACAAATCTGTTGCTCTCTCCATAGTACCGGAGAACGACATTTTAGTCATCTTGCCCATGAGGCACGGTTCGCAAGTACCAAGTGATTCATAATCAAGTGGTTCCAAAAGTCCATCAGTATGGAGTTTCTTCATGCACTTTACACCGATATGACCTACACGGCAGTGCCACAAATAAGTTGCACTATCATTATGAACTCTGCATCTTTTGGCTTCAACATTATGAATATGTGTATCACTACTATCGAGATTCATCAAAAATAGACCACTCTTCAAGGGTGCATGACCATAAAAGATATTACTCATATAAGTAGAACAACCATTATTCTCTGATTTAAATGAATAACGTCTCGCATCAAACAAGATCTAGATATAATGTTCATGCTCAACGCTGGCACCAAATAACAATTATTTAGGTCTAAAACTAATCCTGAAGGTTGATGTAGAGGTAGCATGCCAACCGCGATCATATCGACTTTGGAACCATTTCCCACGCGCATCGTCACCTCGTCCTTGGCCAGTGTTTGCTTAATCCGTAGTCCCTGTTTCGAGTTGCAAATATTAGCAACAGAACCAGTATCAAATACACAGGTGCTACTGCGAGCTCTAGTAAGGTACACATCAATAACATGTATATCACATATACCTTTGTTCACCTTGCCATCCTTCTTATCCGCCAAATACTTGGGGCAGTTCCGCTTCCAGTGACCAGTCTGCTTGCAGTAGAAGCACTCAGTTTCAGGTTTAGGTCCAGACTTGGGTTTCTTCTCCTGAGCAGCAACTTGTTTGCTGTTCTTCTTGAAGTTCCCCTTCTTCTTCCCTTTGCCCTTTTTCTTTAAACTGGTGGTCTTATTGACCATCAACACTTGATGCTCCTTCTTGATTTCTACCTCCACAGCCTTTTGCATTGCGAAGAGCTCGGGAATCGTCTTATCCATCCCTTTCATGTTATAGTTCATCACGAAGCTCTTGTAGCTTGGTGGCAGTGATTGAAGAACTCTGTCAATGACACTATCAACAGGAAGATTAACTCCCAGTTGAGTCAAGTGATTATGATACCCAGACATTTTGAGTATATGTTCACTGAAAGAACTATTTTCCTCCATCTTGCAGCTATAGAACTTATTGGAGACTTCATATCTCTCAATCCGGGCATTTGCTTGAAATATTAACTTCAACTCCTGGAACATCTCATATGCTCCATGACATTCAAAAATGTCGTTGAAGTCCCGATTCTAAGCCGTAAAGCATGGCACACTGAACTATTGAGTAGTCATCAGCTTTGCTCTACCAGACGTGAAGGAAATATGCCCTAGAGGCAATAATAAAGTTATTATTTATTTCCTTATATCATGATAAATGTTTATTATTCATGCTAGAATTGTATTATCTGGAAACATAATACTTGTGTGAGTACATAGACAAACTAAACGTCACTAGTGTGCCTCTACTTGACTAGCTCGTTAATCAAAGATGATTATGTTTCCTAACCATAGACATGTGTTGTCATTTGATTAACGGGATCACTTCATTAGGAGAATGATGTGATTGACATGACCCATTCCATTAGCTTAGCACCCGATCGTTTAGTAAGTTGCTATTGCTTTCTTCATAACTTCTACATGTTCCTATGAGTATGAGATTATGCAACTCCCGTTTGCCGGAGGAACACTTTATGTGCTACCAAACGTCACAACGTAACTGGGTGATTATAAAGGAGCTCTACAGGTGTCTCCAAAGGTACATGTTGGGTTGGCGTATTTCGAGATTAGGATTTGTCACTCCGATTGTCGGAGAGGTATCTCTGGGCCCTCTCGGTAACACACATCACATAAGCCTTGCAAGCATTGCAACTAATGAGTTAGTTGTGAGATGATGCATTACGAAACGAGTAAAGAGACCTGCCCGTAACGATATTGAACTAGGTATTGAGATACCGACAATCGAATCTCGGGCAAGTAACATACCGATGACAAAGGGAACAAAGTATGTTGTTATGCGGTCTGACCGATAAAGATCTTTGTAGAATATGTGGAAGAAAATATGAGCATCCAGGTTCCGCTATTGGTTATTGACCGGAGACATGTCTCGGTCATGTCTACATTGTTCTTGAACCCGTAGGGTCCGCACGCTTAATGTTACGATGACAGTTTCATTATGAGTTTATATATTTTGATGTACCTAAGTTTGTTCGGAGTCCCGAATGTGATCACGGACATGACGAGGAGTCTCGAAATGGTCGAGACATAAAGATTGATATATTGGACGGCTATATTCGGACACCGGAAGTGTTCCGGGTGATTTCGGAGAAAACCGGAGTGCCGGAGGTTTACCGGAACCCCCCCGGGAGAAGTAATGGGCTTTATGGGCCCTAGTGGAGAGAGAGAGGGGCGGCCAGGATGGGCCGCGCGCCCCCTCCCCCTCTGGTCCGAATTGGACTAGGAGAGGGGGGGCGGCGCCCCCCTTTCCTTCTCCCTCTCCCCCTTCCTTTCCCCCTCCTAGTAGGAGTAGGAAAGAGGGGAGTCCTACTCCTACTAGGAGGACTCCTCCTCCTTGGCGCGCCCAAGGGCTGGCCGGCCTCCCCCTTGCTCCTTTATATACGGGGGCAGGGGGGCACCTCTAGACACACAAGTTGATCCTCGTGATCGTTTTCTTAGCCGTGTGCGGTGCCCCCCTCCACCATACTCCTCGATAATATTGTAGCGGTGCTTAGGCGAAGCCCTGCGACGGTAGAACATCAAGATCGTCACCACACCGTCGTGCTGACGGAACTCTTCCCCGACACTTTGCTGGATCGGAGTCCGGGGATCGTCATCGAGCTGAACGTGTGCTAAAACTCGGAGGTGCCGTAGTTTCGGTGCTTGATCGGCCGGGCCGTGAAGACGTACGACTACATCAACTGCGTTGTCATAACGCTTCCGCTGTCAGTCTACGAGGGTACGTAGACAACACTCTTCCCTCTCGTTGCTATGCATCACCATGATCTTGCGTATGCGTAGGATTTTTTTTTGAAATTACTACGTTCCCCAACAGTGGTATCAGAGCCAGGTTTTATGCTTTGATGTTGTGCACGAGTAGAATACAAGTGAGTTGTGGGCGATATAAGTCATATTGCTTACCAGCATGTCATACTTTGGTTTGGCGGTTTTGTTGGATGAAGCGGCCCGGACCGACATTACGTGTACGCTTATGCGAGACTGGTTCTACCGACGTGCTTTGCACACAGGTGGCTGGCGGGTGTTAGTTTCTCCAACTTTAGTTGAACCGAGTATGGCTACACCTGGTCCTTGCGAAGGTTAAAACAGCACCAACTTGACAAACTATCGTTGTGGTTTTTGATGCGTAGGTAAGATTGGTTCTTGCTTAAGCCCGTAGCAGCCACGTAAAACTTGCAACAAACAAAGTAGAGGACGTCTAACTTGTTTTTGCAGGGCATGTTGTGATGTGATATGGTCAAGACATGATGCTAAATTTTATTGTATGCGATGATCATGTTTTGTAACCGAGTTATCGGCAACTGGCAGGAGCCATATGGTTGTCGCTTTGTTGTATGCAATGCAATCGCCATGTAATGCTTTACTGTATCACTAAGTGGTAGCGATAGTCGTAGAAGCGTAAGATTGGCGAGACGACAACAATGCTACGATGGAAATCAAGGTGTCGCACCGGTGACAATGGTGATCATGACGGTGCTTCGAAGATGGAGATCGGAAGCACAAGATGATGATGGCCATATCATATCACTTATATTGATTGCATGTGATGTTTATCTTTTATGCATCTTATCTTGCTTTGATTGACGGTAACATTTTAAGATGATCTCTCACTAATTATCAAGAAGTGTTCGCCCTGAGTATGCACCGTTGTGAAAGTTCCTCGTGCTGAGACACCACGTGATGATCGGGTGTGATAGGCTCTACATTGAAATACAACGGGTGCAAAACAGTTGCACATGCGGAATACTCAGGTTATACTTGACGAGCCAAGCATATACATATATGGCCTCGGAACACGGAGACCGAAAGGTCGAGCGTGAATCATATAGTAGATATGATCAACATAGTGATGTTCACCAATGAAACTACTCCATCTCACGTGATGATCGGACATGGTTTAGTTGATTTGGATCACATGATCACTTAGAGGATTAGAGGGATGTCTATCTAAGTGGGAGTTCTTTAGTAATATGATTAATTGAACTTAAATTTATCATGAACTTAGTACCTGATAGTATCTTGCTTGTCTATGTTTGATTGTAGATAGATGGCCCGTGCTGTTGTTCCGTTGAATTTTAATGCGTTCCTTGAGAAAGCAAAGTTGAAAGATGATGGTAGCAATTACACGGACTTGGTCCGTAACTTGAGGATTATCCTCATTGCTGCACAGTAGAATTACGTCCTAGAAGCACCGCTAGGTGCCAGGCCTGCTGCTGGAGCAACACCAGATGTTATGAACGTCTGGCAGAGCAAAGCTGATGACTACTCGATAGTTCAGTGTGCCATGCTTTACGGCTTAGAATCGGGACTTCAACGACGTTTTGAACGTCATGGAGCATATGCGATGTTCCAGGAGTTGAAGTTAATATTTCAAGCAAATGCCCGGATTGAGAGATATGAAGTCTCCAATAAATTCTATAGCTGCAAGATGGAGGAGAACAATTCAGTCAGTAAGCATATACTCAAAATGTCTGGGTATAATAATCACTTGATTCAATTGGGAGTTAATCTTCCAGATGATTGCGTCATTGACAGAATTCTCCAATCACTTCCACCTAGCTACAAGAGCTTCGTGATGAACTATAATATGCAAGGGATGGTTAAGACAATTCCCGAGCTCTTCGCAATGCTGAAAGTTGCGGAGGTAGAAATCAAGAAGGAGCATCAAGTGTTGATGGTCAACAAGACCACTAGTTTCAAGAAAAAGGGCAAAGGGAAGAAGAAGGGGAACTTCAAAAAGAACAACAAGCAAGTTGCTGCTTAGGAGAAGAAACCCAAATCTAGACCTAAGCCTGAAACTGAGTGCTTCTACTGCAAGCAGACTGGTCACTGGAAGCGGAACTGCCCCAAGTATTTGGCGGATAAGAAGGATGGCAAGGTGAACAAAGGTATATATGATATACATGTTATTGATGTGTACCTTACTAATGCTCGCAGTAGCACCTGGGTATTTGATACTGGTTCTGTTGCTAATATTTGCAACTCGAAACAGGGACTACGGATTAAGCGAAGATTGACTAAGGACGAGGTGACGATGCACGTGGGAAATGGTTCCAAAGTCGATGTGATCGCGGTCGGCACGCTACCTCTACATCTACCTTCGGGATTAGTATTAGACCTAAATAATTGTTATTTGGTGCCAGCGTTGAGCATTTAGATATATTAAAACTGAGCACTTTTCCAATCATCTCAGGCCATTAGCATTTTTGGCCGTCGGATCTCCAGTTCTAAGCGTTTTTGGCCGTCTAATCAAACTCTTGAGCACTACTACTTCTTGCCACCGGAGTGGGCAGCTACTCCCGCAACAAAATTGAAGTCCTATAGTTAATTGGGCCCTAGCTCTTGCATGAAGCCCACCGAACAACCCTTGTTTTCCACTCATCCAATCCAGATCGTCCTTTTCACGAGAGAAAACAAACTGAGCCACGATCCGATCGATCACATGTACTGGTGTAAGAGGGACCGACGCGGTGCGGACCTCGCATTGGCAGCTGATGCAGGTCGAGCCGAGGCCCTCGAGAGGATGAAAGCCAGAGGCGCAAGCAGCAACGAGCGCCTCGTCAGTCGATGCGGGAGCGACATGCGAAGGGCCGGTAAAGATGGACCAGTGGGTGTTCAGCGAGGCATTAAAGATGCATCAATGCCGTGTGTGGGCGATTGGAGTTGATTAGGCCCCTCCCAATGCTCCACCTTGTACAGGTGCTAAGCCTTCCATGTAGGCAAAAAAAATCTGATGTGGCAAGTTATTTAAGAGGAGAGAGATGGGTGTGGTGACCTCAGGAAGAACCAATGCTAAGTGCGTGAACCTAGGCAAAACATTTAAAAGAAGGGAGCCCACCAATACATGAAGAGCTTTAGTTGCTAAATCATTAAATGAAGCAAGCTTAGCAACCATAAGCTAAGCACCTATGCATTGGAGAGTAGGGCTATGCTAACTCGCGCGCGCTCGTTGGAGCGCTCGGTTTCGGACAGCTCCCGATTTGGAAAGTAGACAGTTGTTTCTTTGAGGATTAGGGGATTAATTAAGGTGGCCCCCCTGAAAATCAGGGGGGGGGGGCGATTAGTGTTGATTCTGGGTGGGCCTTCACGATGGTGTTTTCGTGTGTATGCGCAGAACACCATCCCTTGTTGGCTGGTTGTCACACGTGGTGGGCCCTGCCTGGAAACCCTGTCGGTTTTGCCTTGTGCGCTGGTTCGAATCGAGTGCTGGAGCGGCCGATCGCGAAAAAGTAAATCCATGGAGAGTATAGTTGTTAAACTATTTTATGTGCTTAGCACCTCATCTAAGCACCCATGCATTGACAGCAGCCTTAGTCAGCCTTGAAGCGCCGCAGTAAAGCGTACGTTTCCACCGCGTCCAGAGTCCAGACTCCCACAGGCCATGCTGGCGGGGAGAACCCAGAGAGGGACGAGCGACTGCGCCTCCATCTTCCCGATGACCCCTCGCCGTAAGAAGACACAGGCCACAGAAGGACATGGGTGTTGACCACCACAACGACGTCCTTCTCGTGTGGTTCGAGCTCAAGGCCAAGGTGGCTGTACTTGGGGACGTGCTCCTCACCGACAGTCCGACTCATCCTAAACGGCAGGACGCACTGCATGTCTTAGTAGTTGTCGCACCCTCCGACGGCAGGCAGCACAACAACGTCATCTGTCGAGGCGTGGCCGTCGCGTCGGTGTCCCCTCCACCCAACATGGTACATCCCGTTCATCTTCCTCTACCCATTCTCCCGTGGCTGCAGCACACACAGCACATGCACGTGACTTGATCGATTCCTTCTCTAGGTGCTAGCAAAGTAGCAAACACACACACACGTACGTAGTTTACGAGCCGTCAGCTTGCTTAATCAGATTCATCTCACGTCGGAAAATGCACGACAAGGCCACACACAAGTAGGTGACAGGGGATTCGAGGAACATAACGGTCGGCCGACGCCGCACCACAGACTAACAGTAAAATATTATAGTTAGTCCTTTTTTTGAAGGGTTTATAGTTCTTCTTCAGAGGTTTTATTTTGTTATTTTACTTATGCACGAGCAAGTAACCATCATTCATATTGACAAAAACATTGCAATTTTCTCTTACTCAGGTATGTGTAGTTCTGTGATGATGCTTGAGTGATACCGAAGAAAGTATTCTAGAAAAAGTGATACCAAAGAAAATAATCTATGAGCAAGTCACCCTTGCTTATGTTTTCAGCCAGGCAGCCACCTCCATTTTCTATCATTCTTAATATTATTTTGATTAATATGTCATTTGCAGACATATATGCGTTACATATAATAGCCAAATGGATCGATGTCGAACAGGATTGTGGCATAGTATTGATTTCATTTATTGGATCTACATGTTTATGACTTAGATTATGTCTCCTTAAACAGGCAGATATAAAACTGAATAGAAGTGCCATGCATGTCTTGTATGGGCCTCTAGCAGCATCGCTTCATGTCCTTGAAAATTGACATATATGTCACAATTTTCTATACTTGGCAAATATTAAGTGCATCAATTTGTAGTTTATTCATGGTATTCTGCCTAGATTAACTCACATTGTGCATTGCATGCTCTGCTTAATAGTCCAAAGCTGAGATTGTAAACAAAAACAAATGTGTAACTAGCATCCGTTTTGAACCATATGTTTGTTACTGCAGCCCTTATTCAAGAGCTATTGTACCACAAACACAAGCAAGGATGTGCAGGCATGTTTTGATTATTTTAAGTTTTGTAGAATGTCTTTATAATATTGTAGTCAATGCTCTCAATTAACTATGTATTCTTTATAGATGCTATGCTTGCTACCATGTAATCAACATTACTGTTAAATTATTATTCCTTGATTCAACTTTTGTTGAATGTCCAAGGAAAAAGGGTATTGTCTCCTCGAAACCATTCAAATAAAAAAGGGCTTTCTTTCAAGCTTATTTTCTAGAGTTGGGGTCCCTTGGGGATTCTTGGTTGTTGCTGAGCTAACCATAGCACAAAGTCTCTATATTAATGAAAGTTGAAGTGTTACCACCTTCAGAAGAAGAAGATAAAGGTACAATGGGTCTTTCTTAGTTGATAGCATTCGATGCTTGGCTACTTCTATGCTTTGATGCACAGCACAATATTTCACAACAACGTGAGATATGAATGTGCATATTCCTCTTCAACACACAATGGTAAGCATATACATGCATTCCCAAAGTTTTATAATTTGTCTAATAGTTGTGTATCTTCATTTGTACATTTTTACCATTTTATAGTCAAAATAAAAGGGCGCAGCAACGCGCGCCGTCAATGATCTAGTGAACATTATATCTGGATCTTGTTTGATGCGAGACGGTTATTCATTTAAATCAGAGAATAATGGTTGTTCTATTTATATGAGTAATATCTTTTATGGTCATGCACCCTTGAAGAGTGGTCTATTCTTATTAAATCTCGATAGTAGTGACACACATATTCATAATGTTGAAGCCAAAAGATGCAGAGTTGATAATGATAGTGCAACTTATTTGTGGCACTGCCGTTTAGGTCAAATCGGTGTAAAGCGCATGAAGAAACTCCATACTGATGGACTTTTGGAACCACTTGATTATGAATCACTTGATACTTGCGAACCGTGCCTTATGGGCAAGATGACCAAAACCCCGTTCTCCGGTACTATGGAGAGAGCAACAGATTTGTTGGAAATCATACATACAGATGTATGTGGTCCGATGAATGTTGAGGCTCGTGGCGGATATCGTTATTTTCTCACCTTCACAAATGACTTAAGCAGATATGGGTATATCTACTTAATGAAACATAAGTCTGAAACATTTGAAAAGTTCAAAGAATTTCAGAGTGAAGTTGAAAATCATCGTAATAAGAAAATAAAATTCCTACGATCTGATCGTGGAGGAGAATATTTGAGTTACGAGTTTGGTGTACATTTGAAACAATGCGGAATAGTTTCGCAACTCACGCCACCCGGAACACCACAGCGTAATGGTGTGTCCGAACGTCGTAATCGTACTTTACTGGATATGGTGCGATCTATGATGTCTCTTACTGATTTACCGCTATCGATTTGGGGTTATGCTTTAAAGACAGCCGCATTCACGTTAAATAGGGCACCATCAAAATCCATTGAGACGACGCCTTATGAACTGTGGTTTGGCAAGAAACCAAAGTTGTCGTTTCTGAAAGTTTGGGGCTGCGATGCTTATGTGAAAAAGCTTCAACCTGATAAGCTCGAACCCAAATCGGAGAAATGTGTCTTCATAGGATATCCAAAGGAAACTATTGGATACATCTTCTATCATAGATCTGAAGGCAAGACTTTTGTTGCTAAATTCAGAAACTTTCTAGAGAAGGAGTTTCTCTCGAAAGAAGTGAGTTGGAGGAAAGTAGAACTTGATGAGGTAACTGTACCTGCTCCCTTATTGGAAAGTAGTACATCACAGAAACCGGTTTCTGTGACACCTACACCAATTAGTGAGGAAGCTAATGATGATGATCATGAAACTTCAGAACAAGTTACTACTGAACCTCGTAGATCAACCAAAGTAAGATCTGAACCAGAGTGGTACGGTAATCCTGTTCTGGAAGTCATGCTATTATATCATGATGAACCTACGAACTATGAAGAAGCGATGGTGAGCCCAGATTCCGCAAAATGGCTTGAAGCCATGAAATCTGAGATGGGATCCATGTATGAGAACAAAGTGTGGACTTTTGTTGACTTGCCCAAAGATCGGCAAGCAATTGAGAATAAATGGATCTTCAAGAAGAAGACTGACGCTGACGGTAATATTACTGTCTACAAAGCTCGACTTGTCGCAAAAGGTTTACGACAAGTTCAAGGGATTGACTACGATGAGACCTTCTCACCCATAGCGATGCTTAAGTCTGTCCGAATCATGTTAGCAATTGCCGCATTTTATGATTATGAAATTTGGCAGATGGATGTCAAAACTGCATTCCTGAATGGATTTCTGGAAGAATAGTTGTATATGATGCAGCCGGAAGGTTTTGTCAATCCAAAGGGAGCTAACAAAGTGTACAAGCTCCAGCGATCCATTTATGGACTGGTGCAAGCCTCTCGGAGTTGGAATAAATGCTTTGATAATGTGATCAAAGCATTTGGTTTTGTACGGACTTTTGGAGAAGCCTGTATTTACAAGAAAGTGAGTGGGAGCTCTGTAGCATTTCTGATATTATATGTGGATGACATATTACTGATTGGAAATGATATAGAATTTCTGGATAGCATAAAGGGATACTTGAATAAGAGTTTTTCAATGAAAGACCTCGGTGAAGCTGCTTACATATTGGGCATTAAGATCTATAGAGATAGATTAAGACGCTTAATTGGACTTTCACAAAGCACATACCTTGACAAAGTTTTGAAGAAGTTCAAAATGGATCAAGCAAAGAAAGGAGTCTTGCCTGTATTACAAGGTGTGAAATTGAGTAAGACTCAATGCCCGACCACTGCAGAAGATAGAGAGAAAATGAAAGATGTTCTTTATGCTTCAGCTATAGGCTCTATCATGTATGCAATGTTGTGTACCAGACCTGATGTATGTCTTGCTATAAGTCTAGCAGGGAGGTACCAAAGTAATCCAGGAGTGGATCACTGGACAGCGGTCAAGAACATCCTAAAATATCTGAAAAGGACTAAGGATATGTTTCTCATATATGGAGGTGACAAAGAGCTCATCGTAAATGGTTACGTTGATGCAAGCTTTGACAATGATCCGGACGAATCTAAATCGCAAACCGGATACGTGTTTACATTAAACGGTGGAGCTGTCAGTTGGTGCAGTTCTAAACAAAGCATTGTGGCGGGATCTACATGTGAAGCGGAGTACATAGCTGCTTCGGAAGTAGCAAACGAAGGAGTCTGGATGAAGGAATTCATATCCGATCTAGGTGTCATACCTAGTGCATCGGGTCCAATGAAAATCTTTTGTGACAATACTGGTGCAATTGCCTTGGCAAAGGAATCCAGATTTCACAAGAGAACCAAGCACATCAAGAGACGCTTCAATTCCATCCGGGATCTAGTCCAGGTGGGAGACATAGAGATTTGCAAAATACATACGGATCTGAATGTAGCAGACCCGTTGACTAAGCCTCGTCCACGAGCAAAACATGATCAGCACCAAACCTCCATGGGTGTTAGAATCATTACTGTGTAATCTAGATTATTGACTCTAGTGCAAGTGGGAGACTGAAGGAAATATGCCCTAGAGGCAATAATAAAGTTATTATTTATTTCCTTATATCATGATAAATGCTTATTATTCATGCTAGAATTGTATTATCCGGAAACATAATACTTGTGTGAGTACATAGACAAACTAAACGTCACTAGTGTGCCTCTACTTGACTAGCTCGTTAATCAAAGATGGTTATGTTTCCTAACCATATTCATGTGTTGTCATTTGATTAACGGGATCACTTCATTAGGAGAATGATGTGATTGACATGACCCATTCCATTATCTTAGCACCCGATCGCTTAGTATGTTGCTATTGCTTTCTTCATAACTTATACATGTTCCTATGACTATGAGATTATGCAACTCCCGTTTGCCGGAGGAACACTTTGTGTGCTACCAAACGTCACAACGTAACTGGGTGATTATAAAGGAGCTCTACAGGTGTCTCCAAAGGTACATGTTGGGTTGGCGTATTTCGAGATTAGGATTTGTCACTCCGATTGTCGGAGAGGTATCTCTAGGCCCTCTCGGTAATGCACATCACATAAGCCTTGCAAGCATTGCAACTAATGAGTTAGTTGCGAGATGATGCATTACGAAATGAGTAAAGAGACTTGCCCGTAACGAGATTCAACTAGGTATTGAGATACCGACGATCGAATCTCGGGCAAGTAACATACCGATGACAAAGGGAACAAAGTATGTTGTTATGCGGTCTGACCGATAAAGATCTTCGTAGAATATTTGGGAGCCAATATGAGCATCCAGGTTCCGCTATTGGTTATTAACTGGAGACATGTCTCGGTCATGTCTACATTGTTCTCGAACCCATTGGGTCCGCACGCTTAACGTTACGATGACAGTTTCATTATGAGTTTATATATTTTGATGTACCGAAGTTTGTTCGACTCCCGGATGTGATCACGGACATGACGAGGAGTCTCGAAATGGTCGAGACATAAAGATTGATATATTGGACGGCTATATTCGGACACCGGAAGTGTTCCGTGTGATTTCGGAGAAAACCAGAGTGCCGGAGGGTTACCGGAACCCCCCGGGAGAAGTAATGGGCTTTATGGGCCCTAGTGGAGAGAGAGAGGGGCGGCCAGGATGGGCCGCGCGCCCCCTCCCCCTCTGGTCCAAATTGGACTAGGAGAGGGGGGGGGCGCCCCCTTTCCTTCTCCCTCTCCCCTTCCTTTCCCCCTCCTAGTAGGAGTAGGAAAGAGGGGAGTCCTACTCCTACTAGGAGGGTGACTCCTCCTCCTTGGCGCGCCCAAGGGCCGGCCGGCCTCCCCCCTTGCTCCTTTATATACGGGGGCAGGGGGACCTCTAGACACACAAGTTGATCCTCATGATCGTTTTCTTAGCTGTGTGCGGTGCCCCCCTCCACCATACTCCTCGATAATATTGTAGCGGTGCTTAGGCGAAGCCCTGCGACGGTAGAACATCAAGATCGTCACCACGCCGTCGCGCTGACGGAACTCTTCCCCGACACTTTGGTGGATCGGAGTTCGGGGATCGTCATCGAGCTGAACGTGTGCTAAAACTCGGAGGTGCCGTAGTTTCGGTGCTTGATCGGTCGGGCCGTGAAGACGTACGACTACACCAACCGCGTTGTCATAACGCTTCCATTGTCAGTCTACGAGGGTATGTAGACAACACTCTCCCCTCTCGTTGCTATGCATCACCATGATCTTGCGTGTGCGTAGGAATTTTTTGAAATTACTACGTTCCCCAACAAGATGCTCATAACATCTGGTGTTGCTCCTGCAGCAGGCCTGGCACCCAGCGGTGCTTCCAGGACGTAATTCTTATGTGCAACAATGAGGATAATCCTGAAGTTACGGACCCAGCCCGTGTAATTGCTACCATCATCTTTCAACTTTGCTTTCTCAAGGAACGCATTAAAATTCAATGGAACAACAACAAGGGACATCTATCTACAATCAAACATAGACAAGCAAGATACTATCAGGTACTAAGTTCATGATAAATTTAAGTTCAATTAATCATATTACTTAAGAACTCCCACTTAGAAAGACATCCCTCTAATCTTCTAAGTGATCACGTGATCTAAATCAACTAAATCATGACCGATCATCATGTGAAATGGAGTAGCTTTCAATGGTGAACATTAATATGTTGATCATATCTACTATATGATTCACGCTCGACCTTTCGGTCTCAGTGTTCCGAGGCCATATCTGCATATGCTAGGCTCGTCAAGTTTAACCTGAGTATTCCGCGTGTGCAAAACTGGCTTGCACCCATTGTAGATGGACGTAGAGCTTATCACACCGATCATCCCGTGGTGTCTGGGCATGACGAACTTTGGCAACAGTGCATACTCAGGGAGAACACTTTTATCTTGAAATTTAGTGAGAGATCATCTTATAATGCTACCGTCAATCAAAGCAAGATAAGATGCATAAAAGATAAACATCACATGCAGTCAATATAAGTGATATGATATGGCCATCATCATCTTGTGCTTGTGATCTCCATATCCGAAGCACCGTCATGATCACCATCGTCACCGGCGCGACACCTTGATCTCCATCGTAGTATCATTGTCGTCTCGCCAATCTTATGCTTTTACGACTATCGCTACCGCTTAGTGATAAAGTAAAGCATTACAGGGCGATTGCATTGCATACAATAAAGCGACAACCATATGGCTCCTGCCAGTTGCCGATAACTCGGTTACAAAACATGATCATCTCATACAATAAAACATAGCATCACGTCTTGACCATATCACATCACAACATGCCCTGCAAAAACAAGTTAGACGTCCTCTACTTTGTTGTTGCAAGTTTTACGTGGCTGCTACGGGCTTAGCAAGAACCGTTCTTACCTACACATCAAAACCACAATGATAGTTTGTCAAGTTGGTGTTGTTTTAACCTTCGCAAGGACCGGGCGTAGCCACACTCGGTTCAACTAAAGTTAGAGAAACTGACACCCGCCAGCCACCTATGTGCAAAGCACGTCGGTAGAACCAGTCTCGCGTAAGCGTACGCGTAATGTCGGTCCGGACCGCTTCATCCAACAATACCGCCGAACCAAAGTATGACATGCTGGTAAGCAGTATGACTTATATCGCCCACAACTCACTTGTGTTCTACTCGTGCATATAACATCAATACGTAAAACCTGGCTCTGATACCACTGTTGGGGAACGTAGTAATTTTAAAAATTTCCTACGCACACGCAAGATCATGGTGATGCATAGCAACGAGAGGGGATAGTGTTGTCTATGTACCCTCGTAGACTGAAAGCGGAAGCGTTAGCACAACGCGGTTGATGTAGTCGTACGTCTTCACGATCCGACCGATCCATGTACCAAACACACGGCACCTCCGAGTTCAGCACACGTTCATCTCGATGTCATCCCGCAAACTCCAATCCAGTAGAGCTTGACGGGAGAGTTCTGTCAGCACGACGGCGTGGTGACGATGATGATGTTCTACCGTCGCAGGGTTTTGCCTAAGCACCGCTATGATATGATCGAGGTGGATTATGATGGAAGGGGCACCGCACACAGCTAAGAGATCAAGAGATCAATTGTTGTCTCTATGGGGTGCCCCTGGTCACGTATATAAAGGAGTGGAGGAGGAGGGGGCCGGCCAAGAGGAGGAGGCGCGCCCAAGGGGGGCAATCCTACTCCAAGTAGGTTTTGCCCCCCTTTCCTATTCCAACTAGGAGAAGGGGGAAGGAGGAGGTGGAGAGAAGGAAGGAGAAGGGGGGCCGCGCCCCCTTCCCTTTCCCAATTCGGATTGGGGCAAGGGGGGCTGCGCGCCACCTCCTGCTGCCTCTCCTCTTCCACTACTTTGGGCCCATGAGGCCCAATAACCCCCGGGGGGTTCCGGTAACCCCCCGGTACTCCGGTATATATCTGATAACCCCCAGAACTATTCCGGTGTCCGAATAGAGTCGTCCAATATATCAATCTTCATGTCTCGACCATTTTGAGACTCCTTATCATGTCCGTGATCACATCCGGGACTCCGAACAACCTTCGGTACATCAAAACTCATAAACTCATAATATAACCGGCATGAAACGTTAAGCGTGCGGACCCTACGGGTTCGAGAACTATGTAGACATGACCGAGACATGCCTCAGGTCAATAACCAATAGCGGAACCTGGATGCTCATATTGGCTCCCACATATTCTACGAAGATCTTTATCGGCCAGACCGCATAATAACATACGTTGTTCCCATTGTCATCGGTATGTTACTTGCCCGAGATTCGATCGTCGGTATCTCAATACCTAGTTCAATCTCATTACCGGCAAGTCTCTTTACTCGTTCCGTAATACATCATTCCGCAACTAACTCATTTGTTGCAATGCTTGCAAGGCTTAAGTGATGTGCATTACCGAGAGGGCCCAGAGATACCTCTCCGACAATCGGAGTGACAAATCCTAATCTTGAAATACGCCAACCCAACAAGTACCTTTGGAGACACCTGTAGAGCACCTTTATAATCACCCAGTTACGTTGTGACGTTTGGTAGAACACAAAGTGTTCCTCCGGTAAACGGGAGTTGCATAATGTCATAGTCATAGGAACATGTATAAGTTATGAAGAAAGCAATAGCAACAAACTAAACGATCAAGTGCTATGCTAACAGAATGGGTCAAGTCAATCACATCATTCTCCTAATGATGTGATCCCGTTAATCAAATGACAACTCATGTCTATGGTTAGGAAACATAACCATCTTTGATCAATAAGCTAGTCAAGTAGAGGCATACTAGTGACACTCTGTTTGTCTATGTATTCACACATGTATTATGTTTCCGGTTAATACAATTCTAGCATGAATAATAAACATTTATCATGATATAAGGAAATAAATATTAACTTTATTATTGCCTCTAGGGCATATTTCCTTCAGTAGGGGGCGCGCCTACCCCCACCAGGGGCGCCCTCCACCCTCGTGGGCCCCCTGTTGCTCCACCGATGTACTCCTTCCTCCTATATATACCTACGTACCCCCAAACGATCAGATACGGAGCCAAAACTCTAATTCCACCGCCGCAACTTTCTGTATCCATGAGATCCCATCTTGGGTCCTATTCCGGAGCTCTGCCGGAGGGGGCATCGATCATGAAGGGCTTTTACATCAACACCATAGCCCCTCCGATGAAGTGTGAGTAGTTTACTTCAGACCTACGGGTCCATAGTTAGTAGCTTGATGGCTTCTATCTCTTTTTGGATCTCAATACAAAGTTCTCCCCCTCTCTTGTGGAGATCTATTCGATGTAATCTTCTTTTTGCAGTGTGTTCATTGAGACCGATGAATTGTGGGTTTATGATCAAGTCTATCTATGAACAATATTTGAATCTTCTCTGAATTCTTTTATGTATGATTGGTTATCTTTGCAAGTCTCTTCGAATTATCAGTTTGGTTTGGCCTACTAGATTGATGTTTCTTGCAATGGGAAAAGTGCTTAGCTTTGGGTTCAATCTTGCGGTGTCCTTTCCCAGTGACAGTAGGGGCAGCAAGGCACATATTGTATTGTTTCCATCAAGGATAACAAGATGGGGTTTTCATCATATTGCTTGATGAAAGCACAAGTGCTCCCTAGGTGGTTTTGATAATTGATGACAACATATCTCTTGTTGGACTAACGTTTTCATCTAGTATGTTTCAGATAAGTTCAACAATGGAGTGTCATGGACTAAAGGTTGTGGTAAGGTCTCCAAGATACTAAGGACAAAGGATTGGCTAAAGCTTGAAGTTTAAGACTCTTCATTTTACATTTTAGTGATCCAAGATCACATTGAGTCCATAGGAAAAGCCAATACTATCAAGGAGGGATGAGGTGTTGCTTAATGAGCCTCTTGCTCAAGTGCTTAATGATATGCTCCAAAATCCTCAGCTACTTTCCCATATCCTCAAATGACCTAAACCCTAAGCCAAACTCGGTCATACCGATTCTTTCAATCCGGCGCCACCGAGTTTCACTTGTCATTTGCCACTGCCAAACCCTAGCAATTCGGTCTCACCGATGGGATCTCGGTCTCACCGAGATGGGCTTGCAAACTCTCTGTTACCTGTTGCAATATCTTCGGTCCAACCGAGATATGCAATCGGTCCCACCGAGTTTGCTTGGCCAACTCTCTGTTTCGCTTATTACCCAAATCGGTCCCACCGAGTTTGAGTAATCGGTCAAACCGAGTTTTGGATTTTCCCTAACCCTAGCACATTGGTCCCACCGAGTTGTTCCAATCGGTCCCACCGAAAATCTCTAACGGTCACTAGGTTTATCGTTTCGGTACGACCGAGTTTGTTGATTCGGTCCCACCGAGATTGGAAAACTGTGTGTAACGGTTGGATTTTGTGTGGAGGCTATATATACCCCTCCACCTCCTCCTCATTCGAGAGAGAGCTATCAGACTAAGCCTACACTTCCAGAATCCTATTTCTGAGAGAGAACTACCTACTCATGCGTTGAGGCCAAGATATTCCATTCCTACCATATGAATCTTGATCTCTAGCCTTCCCCAAGTTGCTTTCCACTCAAATCTTCTTTCCACTAGATCCAAATCCTACGAGAGAGAGTTGAGTGTTGGGGAGACTATCATTTGAAGCACAAGAGCAAGGAGTTCATTATCAACACACCATTTGTTACTTCTTGGAGAGTGGTGTCTCCTAGATTTGCTAGGTGTCTCTTGGGAGCCTCCGACAAGATTGTGGAGTTGAACCAAGGAGTTTGTAAGGGCAAGGAGATCGCCTACTTCGTGAAGATCTACCGCTAGTGAGGCAAGTCCTTCGTGGGCGATGGCCATGGTGGGATAGACAAGGTTGCTTCTTCGTGGACCCTTCGTGGGTGGAGCCCTCCGTGGACTCGCGCAACCGTTACCCTTCGTGGGTTGAAGTCTCCATCAACGTGGATGTAGGATAGCACCGCCTATCCGAACCACGGGAAAACATCCGTGTCTCAAATTGCGTTTGAATTCTCCAAACCCTTCCCTTTACATTCTTGCAAGTTACATGCTTTACATTCCGCTGCTCATATACTCTTTGCATGGTTGCTTGATATATATTGTGTATGTTGAAACTGTGCCTAAAACTCCACTCAAACCGAAAAAGTTTAAAAACTGCAACTTTAGCACTAAGTGTCTAATCACCCCCCCCTCTAGACACACCTACTTCTAGATCCTACAAGTGGTATCAGAGCTTTGGTCTCCATTGCCTTGGTTTAATCACCATTGGAGGAAGATGGATGTGTCTACTTTAGGGAGTCTTAGACATAGAGTGCCTATTCTCGATGGAGAATATTTTCATGAGTGGAAAAATGAGATGTTTGTAATCTTCAACCAATATCATTTGAACAAGTATATCGCTAGCCCTTGTGCACCTCACATTGATCCTTTGCATCCTACCTTAGATGAAGATATTGACATGATTCACAATCTTAGAACTACTGAGCTCATCATTAGAGGATTGCCCAAAAATTTGATTGCTAGTTTGCCTACTCTAAATTGTGCCCATACTATATGGAAATTTCTTGAGGAACGATTTCCCGATCATTCCTTGATAAATTTGGATGAAATTCTCCATAAATCTATTGCCTTGAGTAAAATGAACTCTAGTGATCCTAGTTTTGGTGATTGTCTATTTGAGCTTACCAATCTCAAGCATGCTAAAGGAGATGCTAGAATCATTAGTGATATTATATTTGAGGCTATAAGAATTCATAAAAGTGACCACTTTGATGATCATTTATCTAATGAATTACCCTCTCTAGGAAATGATGAGTCACAAGATCATGGTGAACATGGATACTATGATGATGATGATGATAGTGACTTCGGTCTTGATGATGCAATGAGACATTTTGGTCTTACGGCAAATCTTCGGGGATATGCGTCAGGAGGAAAGGAATGGGTTCTTGATAGTGGATGTACTGATCATATGACTGGAGATGAAGAGATGTTCCGTGAGCTTGCTGAAAACGACGGCCCTCGGAAATATGTCACCTTTGGTGATGATTCAAAGGGTAAAGTGGTTGGCCTTGGTAAGGTGGCCATCTCACATGATAGTTCCATTCAAAATGTCATGCTCGTTGAATCTCTCGGCTACAACTTACTTTCAGTATCTAGACTTGCTGATTTCGGTTTAAATGTCCTATTTACTAAGGTAGATTGCCAAGTGTTTCATCGAGATAATCATAAAATGGTCTTTACCGGTATGCGTAGAGGTGATCTGTACATTGTCGATTTCTCTAAAAAGGCACAACCTAAAACTTGCTTTATTGCTAAATCCTCAAAAGGTTGGTTGTGGCATAGATGACTAGGTCACGTTGGCATGAGAAACCTTGACAAGCTTATTAAGGGAAATCATATCCTTGGAGTTAACGATGTCATATTTGATAAGGATAGACTTTGCAGTGATTGTCAAGCAGGTAAACAGGTTGGAGGAAGGCATCCCGTGAAGAACATCATGACCACAAGGAGGCCACTCGAGCTACTTCATATGGATCTTTTTGGTCCCAACGCCTACAAGAGTCTCGATGGAAATTCTTTTGGTCTAGTTATAGTTGATGATTTTTCAAGATTTACGTGGGTGTTCTTTCTTAATGACAAGTTGCAGGTCCAGAAGATCTTCAAAAACTTCGCTAGGAAGGCCCAAAATCAGTTTGACGTGAAGATCAAGAAGGTTCGAAGTGACAACGGAACGGAGTTCAAGAACACAAATGTGGATACCTTTCTTGACGAGGAAGGGATCTCACACGAGTTCTCGGCTACGTACACACCTCAACAAAACGGAGTTGTTGAGAGGAAGAACCGGACGCTCATTGAAATGGCAAGAACGATGCTTGATGAATACAAGACACCGAAGCACTTTTGGGCAGAAGCGGTTGAGATAGCTTGTCACGCAACAAATCGCTTGTATCTTCACAAGCTACTCGGCAAGACAGCATACGAGCTCCTCACCGGTAACAAACCCCAAGTTGGATACTTTCGAGTATTCGGCTCAAAGTGCTACATTCTTGATAAGCATCGTCGTTCAAAGTTTGCTCCTAAATCTCATGAAGGTTTTCTACTTGGTTATGGCTCAAACTCTCACACTTACCGTGTCTACAACAATTTCACCCGAAAGGTTGAAGAGACGGTAGATGTGAAGTTTGATGAATCTAATGGCTCGCAAGTAGAGCAATTGCCAATTGATGTAGGAGACAAAGACCCTTCAGAAGCAATCCAAGACTTGCCCATAGGCAAAGTTCGTCCAACGGAGGTGAAGGAGAGCACTTCATCCGTCCAAGTGGAGGCTTCTACTTCACAACAAGGTGAACCAAGAATTGATACGGAAGCATCCACAAGTGGGACACACCAAGATGAAGAAGACAAGGAAATGCATCAAGACGAACATCAACAACCTCCTTCTCCACCACGACAAGACAATGACAACGTCAACAATGAAGAAGGCCAAGAAGAAGAACAAGATGAAGAAAATGTTCAACGAAGACCCAAGCAAAAGCTCTCACGAGTTCGAGCAAGAATTGCCAAAGATCACCTCGTCGAGCAAATCTTCAATGATATACAAACCGGGAGAATCACTCGCTCAAAAACTCGTTTAGCTAACTTTTGTGAAAACTATTCATTCATCTCTAGCATTGAACCTATGAAGTTTGAAGAAGCATTGGAAGATCCGGATTGGATAAACGCCATGCATGAAGAGCTACACAACTTTGAGAGAAACCAAGTTTGGACATTGGTTGAGAAGCCCGACGACAACTACAACATCATTGGTACCAAATGGGTGTTTCGCAACAAGCAAGATGAAGATGGACAAGTGGTTCGCAACAAAGCATGTCTCGTCGCCCAAGGGTACACACAAGTCGAAGGTATGGACTATGGTGAGACATATGCTCCCGTTGCTAGACTTGAGTCCATTCGCATCTTACTTGCCTATGCTAATCACCATAACATCACCTTGTACCAAATGGACATTAAAAGTGCTTTTCTAAATGGTGAAATAGAGGAGGAAGTTTATGTCAAACAACCTCCCGGCTTTGTCAATCCTAAGAAACCTAATCATGTTTACAAACTTCACAAAGCTCTTTATGGTCTTAAACAAGCTCCTAGAGCATGGTATAAATGCTTGACCAAGTTCCTTATTGGAAGTGGTTTTGAAATTGGTAAAATTGATTCTACTCTTTTTACTAAAAGGGTTAATGGAGAACTATTTGTATGCCAAATTTATGTTGATGATATCATATTTGGTTCTACTAACCCTCTCTTTAGTGAAAAGTTTGGAAAGCTAATGTCAGAAAAGTTTGAGATGTCTATGATGAGTGAACTCAAATTCTTTCTCGGTTTGCAAATCAAGCAAACTAAGGAAGGTACATTTGTCTCTCAAACAAAGTACACCAAGGACTTATTCAAGAAGTTCAATATGCAAGAATGCAAAGGTATGTCTACACCCATGCCTACTAGTGGACATAATGATTTGACCAAAGATGGTGAACCGGTTGATCAAAAGGTTTATCGCTCTATGATTGGTTCATTGTTATACCTATGTGCTTCACGTCCCGACATTATGCTAAGTGTGTGCATGTGTGCATGATATCAAGCTGCCCCTAAAGAATGTCATCTTAAGGCCGTGAAAAGGATAGTTAGATACTTAATTCATACACCAAATTTTGGCATTTGGTATCCTAAGAGGTCTTCTTTTGATCTTGTTGGCTATTCCGACTTGGATTATGCCGGAGACAAGGTTGATAGAAAGTTAACTTCGGGTACTTGTCAATTTCTTGGTAGATCTCTTGTGTCTTGGTCTTCCAAGAAACAAAACTCCGTATCCTTATCCACCGCCGAAGCGGAATACATTGCCGCTGGTTCATGTTGTGCTCAATTACTTTGGATGACCCAAACTCTTAAAGATTATGGGATCTATGTGAAGCATGTTCCATTGCTTTGTGACAATGAAAGTGCTATTAAAATTGGTCATAATCCTGTACAACATTCTCGAACTAAGCACATTGAAGTTCGTCATCATTTCATTCGAGATCATGTTGCTAAGGGTGACATTGATCTTAAGCATGTTCGCACCGATAAGAAATTAGCGGATATATTCACTAAACCACTTGATGAGAAAGTGTTTTGCAGGTGAGAGGAGAATTGAACATCATTGATGCTTCGAACTTGGAGTAGGAACTCCATTGGATACATGCAAGACATGAGCTTATGACTAGTCCATGATATATCTCTTATGATGACTATCTTATGTCTTGGATATATTTGTACCTTGCATGTTGTCTAACCCATGTAGGTGCTTGGTTGAATCTAATTCCATGAGATTGCGACTCACTCACATCTTGAGCAATCTCTACATCACCAAGTCTCTACACGATGGTGGTTGAAGACAAGGACGCACAAAATTATTCAAACATATCCTTTGACAAATTCTATGTTGAGCTTCATGAATGTCATTTTTGGATACACAAGTGCTTTTCCTTGCAAGAACTAATCCATGTAGGTAGGTGAACTCACACTCCAAGTGGTGCTCCCAACTCTTGATGAGCTACATCAACCTTGAGCACCCACACAAGTTCAACTACATGAGCAAGAACCACACCACCACCCAATGTATGTTATTCCATCTTAGAGAAGCTTTACTCCAAGACATGAAGTTAAAGCAACTCAACAAGATGTGAATACATCAAGATGCTTAAACGAAAAATGGTAACCCCATTTTGAGCTTAAACGATGAGTATGACCTATGATCAAGTGTTCTCACTTGACTCCTAAGTCAATATACTCTAACATAGGTGACTATGTCACCGCCCAACTCTAGATGAAGTTCTCTTGTGTTCCTTCTTTGTGTTATTGCATTTGTCTCATGCATGTTTATTTTCTTTCTCTTTTTCAAAAAAAAAACTTCATCTAGATCTTTCAGTTTCTTCTCTTTTCTCTTTGCTTTTGTTCTGCATTTTCTGCATTTAATTCCTTGCAAATCCTTCAGGTAATTCATTGCAAATCTTTGTGAGCTCCTACATGTCTAGTGAGCTGAGGTGACAAGTGTTTTTCTCTGTGTAAACTCGGTTTCACCGACTTGCAAGTTTCGGTCCAACTGAATCTTTTCGGTACCACCGAAATATGCCACTCGGTGCCACCGACTTTGCAGTCAGAAAAACAGTTTGCCACTTGTGCTACATTTCTTCTCATCCAGCTCCACTCAATGAATCTTGTCCTCTACAAGCATCACAATTTTATCCATTGCTTTGTGCTGAGTCTCAAGGACCAAACCTATATGACGGATTCCAGAAAGCCCTTCTTGGAAATTGATGTCAAAGGGGGAGAGAGATCACATCAAAGCTTGTAGGAGAGAGAGATCACATCAAGGGAGAGAAAAAGTCTCAAGGACCAAACACACAAGAGAGAAAGTATTAAGGGGGAGAAAGAGACTTCCAGGGGGAGAGAAAATACTCAAGGATCCCAGATGCTTGATGTTCAAGAGGAGAGATGTCACATGTCTTTTTAGGGGGAAAGACATGTTCATATGTATCTGTCAGCTCTGATCTTCTGTTCCCTATCTTCTCCCAATATCCCATGTAAGATTCAGGGGGAGCAAGACACCTAAGGGAAAGAAATCAGTCAAATTCATTGCATATCTTTACTCTTGGGGACATGTTGAATTCAATGTCATACCTAGTACTCACTCTCTACATGTCATCCCAGTCTTGGTATTCTTGTGGTTTCTTTTGTTTGCTCTGGTTAGTGGGTGTACCTGTGTTATCTAACCTTGTTTGTGCAGGTTCATTCCATCCTAAGCCAACCAAAGACTACAATGTAAGTGCATGCATCAAAATCATGAGTATGAGGAATTCTTGCTTATGTACATACTGTTTGCAAGAAGGACTCATGAGCATGAAGGTATTTTCCTTAATAATCTTTTGCTCTGATGCATATTGCCAAGATACATGTAACACATTGCCTACTCTGTCATGATTATGCTCTCACATGCTTCTATATTTTATATTCACATGATTGCATACATGTGGGGGAGCCTATGTTGTTACATGTCCTTCCAAAGCTTTACTTGTTGTTCTTTATATCTTTATCTAAAGCTTTGATGTATGTTGCCATCAATTACCAAAAAGGGGGAGATTGAAAGCACAAGTGCTCCCTAGGTGGTTTTGATAATTGATGACAACATATCTCTTGTTGGACTAACGTTTTCATCTAGTATGTTTCAGATAAGTTCAACAATGGAGTGGCATGGACTAAAGGTTGTGGGAAGGTCTCCAAGATACTAAGGACAAAGGATTAGCTAAAGCTTGAAGTTCAAGACTCTTCATTTTACATTTTAGTGATCCAAGATCACATTGAGTCCATAGGAAAAGCCAATACTATCAAGGAGGGATGAGGTGTTGCTTAATGAGCGTCTTGCTCAAGTGCTTAATGATATGCTCCAAAATCCTCAGCTACTTTCCCATATCCTCAAATTACCTAAACCCTAAGCCAAACTCGGTCATACCGATTCTTTCAATCTGGCGCCACCGAGTTTCACTTGTCATTTGCCACTGCCAAACCCTAGCAATTCGGTCTCACTGATGGGATCTCGGTCTCACCGAGATGGGCTTGCAAACTCTCTGTTACCTATTGCAATATCTTCGGTCCAACCGAGATATGCAATCGGTCCCACCGAGTTTGCTTGGCCAACTCTCTATTTCGCTTATTACCCAAATCGGTCCCACCAAGTTTGAGTAATCGGTCAAACCGAGTTTTGGATTTTCCCTAACCCTAGCACATCGGTCCCACCGAGTTGTTCCAATCGGTCCCACCGAAAATCTCTAACGGTCACTAGGTTTACCGTTTCGGTCCGACCGAGTTTGTTGATTCGGTCCCACCGAGATTGGAAAACTGTGTGTAACGGTTGGATTTTGTGTGGAGGCTATATATACCCCTCCACCTCCTCCTCATTCGAGAGAGAGCTATCAGACTAAGCCTACACTTCCAGAATCCTATTTCTGAGAGAGAACTACCTACTCATGCGTTGAGGCCAAGATATTCCATTCCTACCATATGAATCTTGATCTCTAGCCTTCCCCAAGTTGCTTTCCACTCAAATCTTCTTTCCACTAGATCCAAATCCTATGAGAGAGAGTTGAGTGTTGGGGAGACTATCATTTGAAGCACAAGAGCAAGGAGTTCATTATCAACACACCATTTGTTACTTCTTGGAGAGTGGTGTCTCCTAGATTGGCTAGGTGTCTCTTGGGAGCCTCCGACAAGATTGTGGAGTTGAACCAAGGAGTTTGTAAGGGCAAGGAGATCGCCTACTTCGTGAAGATCTACCGCTAGTGAGGCAAGTCCTTCCTGGGCGATGGCCATGGTGGGATAGACAAGGTTGCTTCTTCGTGGACCCTTCGTGGGTGGAGCCCTCCGTGGACTTGCGCAACCGTTACCCTTCGTGGGTTGAAGTCTCCATCAACGTGGATGTAGGATAGCACCACCTATCCGAACCACGGGAAAACATCCGTGTCTCAAATTGCGTTTGAATTCTCCAAACCCTTCCCTTTACATTCTTGCAAGTTGCATGCTTTACATTCCGCTGCTCATATACTCTTTGCATGGTTGCTTGATATGTGTTGTGTATGTTGAAACTGTGCCTAAAACTCCACTCAAACCGAAAAAGTTTAAAAACTGCAACTTTAGCACTAAGTGTCTAATCACCCCCCCTCTAGACACACCTACTTCTAGATCCTACACTTGAGTTTATCCCTCTACATCATGTCATCTTGCTTAAGGCGTTACTCTATTTTCATTAACTTAATACTCTAGATGCATGCTGGATAGCGGTCGATGAGTGGAGTAATAGTAGTAGATGCAGGCAGGAGTCGGTCTACTTGTCTCGGACGTGATGCCTATATATGATCATACCTAGATATTCTCATAATTATGCTCAATTCTGTCAATTGCTCAATAGTAATTTGTTCACCCACCGTAGAATACTTATGCTCTTGAGAGAAACCACTAGTGAAACCTATGGCCCCCGGGTCTATCTTCATCATATTAATCTACCAATACTTAGTTATTTCCTTTTGCTTTTACTTTGCTTTGCATCTTTATCATAAAAATACCAAAAATATTATCTTATCATATCTATCAGATCTCATTCTCGTAAGTGGCCGAGTAGGGATTGACAACCCCTATTTGCGTTGGTTGCGAGGATTTTTTTTGTTTTGTGCAGGTACGAGGGACTCACGCGTAGCCTCCTACTGGATTGATACCTTGGTTCTCAAAAACTGAGGGAAATACTTATGCTACTTTACTACATCATCCCTTCCTCTTCGGGGAAAACCAACGCAGTGCTCAAGAGGTAGCAAGAAGGATTTCTGGCGCCGTTGCCGGGGAGGTCTACGCAAAAGTCAATATACCAAGTACCCATCACATACCCTTATCTCCCGCATTACATTATTTGCCATTTGCCTCTCGTTTTCCTCTCCCCCACTTCACCCTTGCCATTTTATTCGCCTCTCTCTCTCTCTATCCTCCCTCTCTTTCTCCATTTGCCTCTTTTTGCCCGCTTGCTTTTTGTTTGCTTGTGTGTTAGTTCGTTTGCTTGTCGTTATGGCTAGTCCCTTATCTTCTCCGTTGTCTCCCGAGAATGAAATTCTAAATTTTAAGCAAAGGGAGGGAGAAAATCTAAAATACGCTTGGTATAGAATTTGCAATGCTCAAAATAGATCTACTAGGAAGCAGTCTACCTCCGTTCTTCTTTGCAATTTTTATGTAGGCATTACTCCTTGGCATAGGTATGTTCTTGATACTATTACCGGAGGGAACTTCTTGGGTAGCCATACTTTTGATTCTTATAGTGCTATGATAGATTTATTTGGTTCACCCCTCTTTTGGTTAATGGAACAGTATTAACTTTGGAGCATGTAATGCAAAGGCTTGAAATTATTGAAAATAAAGTTGCTACCGTAGAGCTAATTGAAAATTTGGATAAAAAGATCCATAGCCGAATCTCTCAATATGGATCTAAAGTAGGAGTTACTTTGAGAAATATTAAATAAAAGGAACCCATAGTTAATGAGAAAATAAATCATGATTTCACTAGAATCGATAAACTTGAGGATATTATTACCAACTTGGGAACCGCTTTTTCTTCCATAAAGAATGCTCCAAGTCCTCCCACTAAAATTGCCAAGCTTATGTATGTTCCTAAAAATAAGGGTGAATCTTCTAGTAAGGAAACTGCGGATCTCAAATCTATAAGTATTTATCCCAATCTTTTTGCTATCATTAAGGAACCATTTGTTGCAAATGAATTTTTCGATCTGGTGCCTAAAAGTTTGATAATTAATAAAAATAAAGAAATTCCTAAAGATGGTAGATGCCTCATTGAAGAATTACCAACCAAAGATGGCAATACCTAGATCTATCCTTGCTTGTTATGCCTAGCTAGGGGCGTTAAACGATAGCGCTTGTTGGGAGGCAACCCAATTTTATTTTTATTCCTTGATTTTTGCTCCTGTTTAGTAATAAATAATTTATCTAGCCTATGTTTAGGTTTTGTTTTTTGTGTTTAATTAGTGTTTGTGCCAAGTAGAACTGTTGGGAAGACTTGGGGAAAGTCTTGTTGAACTTGCTGTAAAAAACAGAAACTTTAGCGCTCACGAGAACTGCTGTCGTTTTTATTTGGAAAGCGCTATTTAGTTAATTATTTTTGCAAATGATTAATAGATAAATTCCTCACGTCCAGCAATTTATTTTAGAATTTTTGGGGTTCCAGATCTTGCTCTAGATACAGATTACTACAGACTGTTCTGTTTTTGACAGATTCTGTTTTTTGTGTGTTGTTTGCTTATTTTGTTGAATCTATGGCTAGTAAAATAGTTTATAAACCATAGAGAAGTTGGAATACAGTAGGTTTAACATCAATATAAATAAAGAATGGTTTCATTACAATACCTTGAAGTGGTCTTTTGTTTTCTTTCGCTAACGTGAAGGAAATATGCCCTAGAGGCAATAATAAAGTTATTGTTTATTTCCTTATATCATGATAAATTTTTATTATTCATGCTAGAATTGTATTAACCGGAAACATGATACATGTGTGAATACATAGACAAACAGAGTGTCACTAGTATGCCTCTACTTGACTAGCTCGTTGATAAAAGATGGTTATGTTTCCTAACCATATACATGAGTTGTCATTTGATTAACAGGATCACGTCATTAGGAGAATGATGTGATTGACTTGACCCATTCCGTTAGCTTAGCACCCAGTCGTTTAGTTTGTTTCTACTGCTTTTTTCATGACTTATACATGTTCCTATGATTATGAGATTATGCAACTCCCGTTTACCAGAGGAACACTTTGTGTGATACCAAACGTCACAACGTAACCGGGTGATTATAAAGGTGCCCTACGGGTGTCTCCAAAGGTACTTGTTGGGTTGGCGTATTTCGAGATTAGGATTTGTCACTCCGATTGTCGGAGAGGTATCTCTGGGCCCTCTCGGTAATGCACATCACTTAAGCCTTGCAAGCATTGCAACTAATGAGTTAGTTGCGGGATGATGTATTACAGAACAAGTAAAGAGACTTGCCGGTAATGAGATTGAACTAGGTATTGAGATACCGATGATCGAATCTCAGGCAAGTAACATACCGATGACAAAGGGAACAACGTATGTTGTTATGCGGTCTGACCGATAAAGATCTTCGTAGAATATGTGGGAGCCAATATGAGCATCCAGGTTCCGCTATTGGTTATTGACCGGAGACATGTCTCGGTCATGTCTACATAGTTCTCGAACCCGTAGGGTCTGCACGCTTAACGTTACGATGACAGTTTTATTACGAGTTTATGTGTTTTGATGTACCGAAGGTTTTTCAGAGTCCCGGATGTGATCACAGACATGACCAGGAGTCTCGAAATGGTCGAGACATAAAGATTGATATATTGGATGACTATATTCGGACACCAGAAGTGTTCCGGAGAAGTTCGGATAAAACCGGAGTGCCGGAGGGTTATCGAAACCACCAGGAGAACTAATGGGCCTCGATGGGCCTTAGTGGAGAGAGAGAGGGGCGGCCAGGGCAGGCCGCACGCCCCCTCCCCCTTGAGTCCTAATTGGACAAGGAAGGGGGGGGGTCCTTTCCTTCTCCTTCTCCCTCTTCTTCCTTCCCCCTCTCTCGCTTTTGGTGGAAACCTACTAGGACTTGGAGTCCTAGTAGGATTTCCCTCTTGGGGGTGCGCCATAGAGGGTCGGCCGGCCTCCCCTTGATCCTTTATATACGGGGGCAAGGGGCACCCTAGAGACACAACAATTGATCATTGATCTCTTAGCCGTGTGAGGTGCCCCCCTCCACCATAGTCCACCTCGATAATACCGTAGTAGTGCTTAGGCGAAGCCCTGCGTCGGTAGAACATCAACATCGTCACCACGCCATCGTGCTGACGAAACTCTCCCTCAACACTCGGCTGGATCGGAGTTCGAGGGACGTCATCGGGCTGAACGTGTGCTGAACTCGGATGTGCCATACGTTCGGTACTTGATCGGTCGGATCATGAAGACATATGACTACATCAACTGCGTTGTGCTTACGCTTCTGCTTTCGGTCTACGAGGGTACATGGACAACACTCTCCCTTCTTGTTGCTATGCATCACCATGACCTTGCGTGTGCGTAGGAATTTTTTTGAAATTACTACGTTACCCAACAGTGGCATCCGAGCCAGGTTTTATGCGTTGATGTTATATGCACGAGTAGAACACAAGTGAGTTGTGGGTGATATAAGTCATACTGCTTACCAGCATGTCATGCTTTGGTTCGGTGGTATTGTTGGATGAAGCGGCCCGGACCGACATTACGCGTACGCTTACGCGAGACTGGTTCTACCGACGTGCTTTGCACATAGGTGGCTGGCGGGTGACAGTTTCTCCAACATTAGTTGAACCGAGTGTGGCTACGCCCGGTCCTTGCGAAGGTTAAAACAGCACCAACTTGACAAACTATCGTTGTGGTTTTGATGCGTAGGTAAGAACGGTTCTTGCTAAGGCCGTAGCAGCCACGTAAAACTTGCAACAACAAAGTAGAGGACGTCTAACTTGTTTTTGCAGGGCATGTTGTGATGTGATATGGTCAAGACATGATGCTAAATTTTATTGTATGAGATGATCATGTTTTGTAACCGAGTTATCGGCAACTGGCAGGAGCCATATGGTTGTCGCTTTATTGTACGCAATGCAATCGCCCTTTAATGCTTTACTTTATCACTAAGCGGTAGCGATAGTCGTAGAAGCATAAGATTGGCGAGACGACAACGATGCTACGATGGAGATCAAGGTGTCGCGCCGGTGACGATGGTGATCATGACGGTGCTTCGGAGATGGAGATCACAAGCACAAGATGATGATGGCCATATCATATCACTTATATTGATTGCATGTGATGTTTATCTTTTGTGCATCTTATCTTGCTTTGATTGACGGTAGCATTATAAGATGATCTCTCACTAAATTTCAAGATAAAAGTGTTCTCCCTGAGTATGCACCGTTGCCAAAGTTCGCCGTGCCCAGACACCACGTGATGATCGGGTGTGATAAGCTCTACGTCCATCTACAACGGGTGCAAGCCAGTTTTGCACATGCAGAATACTCGGGTTAAACTTGACGAGCTAGCATATGCAGATATAGCCTCGGAACACTGAGAGCGAAAGGTCAAGCGTGAATCATATAGTAGATATGGTCAACATAGTGATGTTCACCATTGAAAACTACTCCATTTCACGTGATGATCGGTTATGGTTTAGTTGATTTGGATCACGTGCTCACTTAGAAGATTAGAGGGATGTCTATCTAAGTGGGAGTTCTTAAGTAATATGATTAATTGAACTTTAATTTATCATGAACTTAGTCCTGGTAGTATTAGCATATCTATGTTGTAGATCAATTGCTCGCGTTTAGCTCCCCTATTTTATTTTTGATATGTTCCTAGAGAAAACTAAGTTGAAAGATGTTAGTAGCAATGATATGGACTGGATCCGTGATCTGAGGATTATCCTCATTGCTGCACTAAATAATTATGTCCTTGATGCACCGCTATGTGATAGACCTATTGCAGGAGCAGATGCAGACGTTATGAATGTTTGGCTAGCTCAATATGATGACTACTTGATAGTTTAGTGCACCATGCTTAAACGACTTAGAATCGGGCCTTCAAAGACATTTTGAAAGTCATGGACCATATGAGATGTTCCAGGAGTTGAAGTTAATATTTCAAGCAAATACCCAAGTTGAGAGATACGAAATCTCCAACAAGTTCTATAGCTAAAAGATGGAGGAGAATAGCTCAAGCAGTGAGCATGTGCTCAGATTGTCTGGGTACTACAATCCCTTGAATCAAGTGGGAGTTAATCTTCCAGATAAAATAGTGATTGACAAAATTCTCTAGTCACCATCACCAAGTTAGTAGAACTTCGTGATGAACTATAATATGCAAGGGATAATGGAAACGATTCCCAAGCTCTTCGTAATGCTGAAATCAACGGAGGTAGAAATCAAGAAAGAGCATCAAGTTTTGATGGTTAACAAGATCACTAGTTTCAAGAAAAGGGCAAAGGGATAGAAGGGAAACTTCAAGAAGAACAGCAAGCAAGTTGCTGCTCAAGTGAAGAAGCCCAAGTCTGGACCTAAGCCTGAGACTAAGTGCTTCTACTGCAAAGGGCCTGGTCACTAGAAGCGGAAACACCCCAAGTATTTGGCGGATAAGAAGGATGTCAAGGTGAACAAAGGTATATGTGATATACATGTTATTGATGTGTACCTTACTAGTGTTTATAGTAGCCCCTAAGTATTTGATACTTGTTCGGTTACTAAAAATTAGTAACTCGAAACAGGAGTTACAGAATGAACAGAGACTAGTTAAGGGTGAAGTGACGATGTGTGTTGGAATTGGTTCCAAGATTGATATGATCATCATCGCACACTCCCTATACTTTCGGGATTAGTGTTGAACCTAAATAAGTGTTATTTGGTGTTTGCGTTGAGCATAAATATGATTTGATCATGTTTATTACAATACGATTATTCATTTAAGTTAGAGAATAATTGTTGTTCTGTTTACATGAATAAAACCTTCTATGGTCATACACCCAATGAAAATGGTTTGTTGGATCTCGATTGTAGTGATACACATATTCATAATGTTGAAGCCAAAAGATGCAGAGTTGATAATGATAGTGCAACTTATTTGTGGCACTACTGTTTAGGTCATATCGGTGTAAAGCGCATGAAGAAACTCCATACTAATGGGCTTTTGGAACCACTTGATTATGAATCACTTGGTACTTGCGAACCGTGCCTCATGGGCAAGATGACTAAAACGCCGTTCTCCGGTACTATGGAAAGAGCAACAGATTTGTTGGAAATCATACATACAGATGTATGTGGTCCGATGAATGTTGAGGCTCGTGGCAGATATCGTTATTTCCCAGATGATTTAAGCAGATATGGGTATATCTACTTGACGAAGCATAAGTCTGAAACATTTGAAAAGTTCAAAGAATTTCAGAGTGAAGTTGAAAATCATCGTAACAAGAAAATAAAGTTTCTACGATCTGATCGTGGAGGAGAATATTTGAGTTACGAGTTTGGTCTATATTTGAAACAATGCGGAATAGTTTCGCAACTCACGCCACCTGGAACACCACAGCGTAATGGTGTGTCCGAACGTCGTAATCGTGCTTTACTAGATATGGTGCGATCTATGATGTCTCTTACTGATTTACCGCTATCGTTTTGGGGTTATGCTTTAGAGACGGCCGCATTCACGTTAAATATGGCACCATCAAAATCCGTTGAGACGACGCCTTATGAACCGTGGTTTGGCAAGAAACCAAAGTTGTCATTTCTTAAAGTTTGGGGCTGCGATGCTTATGTGAAAAAACTTCAACCTGATAAGCTCGAACCCAAATCGGAGAAATGTGTCTTCATAGGATACCCAAAGGAGACTGTTGGGTACACCTTCTATCACAGATCCGAAGGCAAGACATTCGTTTCTAAGAATGGACCCTTTCTAGAGAAGGAGTTTCTCTCGAAAGAAGTGAGTGGGAGGAAAGTAGAACTTGATGAGGTAACCATACCTGCTCCCTTATTGGAAAGTAGCTCATCACAGAAATCTGTTCCTGTGACTCCTACACCAATTAGTGAGGAAGCTAATGATGATGATCATGTAACTTCAGATCAAGTTACTACCGAACCTCGTAGGTAAACCAGAGTGAGATCCGCACCAATGTGGTATGGTAATCCTATTCTGGAGGTCATGTTACTTGACCATGATGAACCTACGAACTATGAGGAAGCGATGATGAGCCCAGATTCCGCGAAATGGCTTGAGGCCATGAAATCTGAGATGGGATCCATGTATGAGAACAAAGTGTGGACTTTGATTGACTTGCCTGTTGATCGGCAAGCCATAGAAAAATAAATGGACTTTCAAGAGGAAGACGGACGCTGATAGTAGTGTTACTATCTACAAAGCTAGACTTGTCGAAAAAGGTTTTGACAAAGTTCAAGGTGTTGACTATGATGAGATTTTCTCACTCGTAGCGATGCTTAAGTCTGTCCGAATGATGTTAGCAAATTGCCACATTTTATGAAGTCTGGCAAATGGATGTCAAAACTATATTCCTTAATGGATTTCTTAAAGAAGAGTTGTATATGATGCAACCAGAAGGTTTTGTCAATCCTAAAGGTGCTAACAAAATATGCAAGCTCCAGCGATCCATCTATGGACTGGTGCAAGCATCTCGGAGTTTGAATATACGCTTTGATAAGTTGATCAAAGCATATAGTTTTATACAGACTTGCGGTGAAGCCTGTATTTACAAGAAAGTGAGTGGGAGCACTACAACATTTCTGATAAGTATATGTGAATGACATATTGTTGATTGGAGATAATGTAGAATTATTCTGCAAAGCATAAAGGAATGTTTGAAAGGAGTTTTTCAAAGAAAGACCTCGGTGAAGCTGCTTACATATTGAGCATCAAGATCTATAGAGATAGATCAAGACGCTTGATAAGTTTTTCAATGAATACATACCTTGACAAGATTTTGAAGTAGCTCAAAATGGAACAGTCAAAGACGGAGTTCTTGCCTGTGTTACAAGGTGTGAAGTTGAGTAAGACTGAAAACCCGACCACGGCAGAAGATAGAGAGAGAATGAAAGTCATTCCCTATGCTTCAGCCATAGGTTCTATAAAGTATGCCATGCTGTGTACCAGATCTATTGTATACCCTGCCCTGAGTTTTGCAAGGTAGTACAATAGTGATCTAGGAGTAGATCACTGGACATTGGTCAAAATTATCCTTAGTGGAATAAGGACATGTTTCTCGATTATGGAGGTGACAAAAGGTTCGTCATAAAGGGTTACATCAATGCAAGTTTTGGCACTGATCCAGATGAATCAAAATCTCAATTTGGATAATTGAAAGTGGGACCAATTAGCTAGAGTAGCTTCGTACAGAGCATTGTTGACATAGAAATTTGCAAAATACATACGGATCTGAATGTGACACTCGTTGACTAAACTTCTCTCACAAGCAAACATCATCACACCTTAGTACTCTTTGGGTGTTAATCACATATCGATGTGAACTAGATTATTGACTCTAGTAAACCCTTTGGGTGTTAATCACATGGTGATGTGAACTATTGGTGTTAAATCACATGGTGATGCGAACTAGATTATTGACTCTAGTAAACCCTTTGGGTGTTAATCACATGGTGATGTGAACTATTGGTGTTAAATCACATGGTGATGTGAACTAGATTATTGACTCTGGTGCAAGTGGGAGACTGAAGAAAATATGCCCTAGAGGCAATAATAAAGTTATTATTTATTTCCTTATATCATGATAAATGTTTATTATTCATACTAGAATTGTATTAACCGGAAACATGATACATGTGTGAATACATAGACAAACAGAGTGTCACTAGTATGCCTCTACTTGACTAGCTCGTTGATCAAACATGGTTATGTTTCCTAACCATAGACATGAGTTGTCATTTTACTAACGGGATCACATCATTAGGAGAATGATGTTATTGACTTGACCCATTCCGTTAGCTTAGCACCCGATCGTTTAGTTTGTTGCTACTGCTTTCTTCATGACTTATACATGTTCCTATGGCTATGAGATTATGCAACTCCCGTTTACCGGAGGAACACTTTGTGTGCTACCAAACGTCACAACGTAACTGGCTGATTATAAAGGTGCTCTATAGGTGTCTCCGAAGGTACTTGTTGGGTTGGCGTATTTTGATATTAGGATTTGTCACTCCGATTGTCAGAGAGGTATCTCTAGGCCCTCTCAGTAATGCACATCACTTAAGCCTTGCAAGCATTGCAACTAATGAGTTAGTTGCAGGATGATGTATTACGGGACGAGTAAAGAGACTTGCCGGTAACGAGATTGAACTAGGTATTGAGATACCGACGATCGAATCTCGGGCAAGTAACATACCGATGACAAAGGGAACAACGTATGTTGCTATGCGGTCTGACCGATAAAGATCTTCATAGAATATGTGGGAGCCAATATGAGCATCCAGGTTCCGCTATTGGTTATTGACCGGAGACATGTCTCGATCATGTCTACATAGTTCTCGAACCCGCAGGGTCTGCACGCTTAACATTACGATGACAGTTTTATTATGAGTTTATGTGTTTTGATGTACCGAAGGTTGTTCGGAGTCCCGGATGTGATCACACACATGATGAGGAGTCTCGAAATAGTCGAGACATAAAGATTGATATATTGGACGACTATATTCGGACACCAGAAGTGTTCTAGAGAAGTTTCGAATAAAACCGGAGTGCCGGAGGGTTATCGGAACCACCGGGGGAACTAATGGGCCTCGATGGGCCTTAGTGGAGAGAGAGGGGGGCGGCCAGGGCAGGCCGCGCCCCCTCCCCCTTGAGTCCGAATTGGACAAGGAAGGAGGGGGGCACCCCCCCTTTCCTTCTCCCTCTCCCTCTCCTTCCTTCCCCCTCTCTCCCTTTTGGTGAAAACCTACTAGGACTTGGAGTCCTAGTAGGATTCCCCTCTTGGGGGCGCGCCATAGAGGGCCGACCGGCCTCCCCTTGCTCCTTTATATACGGAGGCAGGGGGCACCCTAGAGACCCAACAATTGATCATTGATCTCTTAGCCGTGTGCGGTGCCCCCCTCCCCCATAGTCCACCTCGATAATACTGTAGCGGTGCTTAGGCGAAGCCCTGTGTCGGTGTCAAAACTGGCGGATCTCGGGTAGGGGGTCCCGAACTGTGCGTCTAGGCTGGATGGTAACAGGAGGCAAGGGACACGAAGTTTTACCCAGGTTCGGGCCCTCTTGATGGAGGTAAAACCCTACGTCCTGCTTAATTAATATTGATGATATGGGTAGTACAAGAGTAGATCTACCACGAGATCAGAGAGGCTAAACCCTAGAAGCTAGCCTATGGTATGATTGTTGTTCGGTATGTTCTATCGACTAGCCTCGCCCTGGTTTATATAATGCACCAGAGGCCTAGTTTAACAAGAGTCCTAGCCGAATATGCCGGTGGGGAGAAGTCCTTGTCTTGATCACCAAGTCTTTGTGGAATCTTCCTTGTATGCGGCAGCTGTCCGAACTGGCCCATGAGTATACGGCCATGGGGGGCCTCGGCCCAATCTAATAGATCGGGAGACGACGTGGTGAGTACCCCCTAGTCCAGGACACTGTCAGTAACCCCCTGAACCGGTCTTCAAGTTAGGGATGCTCCTTGATTCTTCCGAACTGTTCTTCATCTTCGGTCGTCGGTCTTGAAAACTGGTTCAACAAATCTTCTTTATCTTCGATCTTGAGGATCGCTGAAATGCATTCGACGAGTTTACACGTCGGGTATCCGAGGAGCCCCTTTAAGTTTCCGGCCTTTACCAATGCCTTGTTATTTTTATGCCACACCTCGGATTTGAAGTTGTTGCCGGGCGGCAGCGTCCTCTTGCGTCCGAGCTCCAACGCCGGACTGTATTCGAGGTATCTTTTGCAACCGAGCACCAACGTCGAACCGCTTCCCAGCTCTAACGCCGGAATGCATCCGATCTCCAACGCCGGACTATGTATCCGAGCTCCAATGCCGGCTGTATATCCGAGCTCCAACGCCGGACTGTATCTGAGCTCCAACGCCGGAAATGCCCTCTATGGAGCCAGCCACTAGCGCCCGAGCTTTATGCCGGGCTGCTTCCGAGGTGGTGCACCACCCCGAATGTGGGCCGATTTTTGTGAATATTTTTTATTGGTGCAATTTATTCTCTGCCGAGATATATAGCCAGTAGCCCTCAAGGTGTGTATCGGTCTAAAACCCGAGATGCACCTGAAGGATGACGTAAGACCGCTGATCCCAGTAGCCGCTGAGACTCAGGTTGATTTGCAAAATCGGCCTGAGGATCAAGTCCAAGCTCGGCAGAATACTTCGGGACACTAAAAGCGGCGTGTTCAGTCCTCGAGACTCAGGTTGGGTGCGGTCGACCAACCTGAGGATCAAAATCTGCTCGGAAACTATATTGCACATAAAATTTTCTGCATTGGACAAGCAATGCAGTAGCCCTCGAGACACTGGTCGGTTGGTAACACCAGATCAGGGGATCAATGTGCCCCTTTAATATTTGTAAATAATAAGCCCAAAGCCCAGTAGCCCCCGAGCCTTAATGCGGGCACGGGTGGCCGAATTAAGGATCAATATCCATAGTAAAATCACAAATTATGTGTAATGACTCTGTGTATCCAAGTACTTTACGTCAGTAATGCTCGGATCCGCATTGTACAGAACTTTGTTGACCGACCATCGGCTTCCACCTCCTTGGCCAGTAGCCGAGGAGTGTTTGTCCTACTTTATAAAGCCTTTATGAGGGCAAAGATTTACAACAAACAAGGCAATCTGGCCAGACGGTTTTATAAACAAAGGTACACAGAGAGTTATATTACTGTTTAACAGAAGAAATGTCTTCCAAAGAAAATAGTTCCGCTATCGGTTCCTTTCTTTGGGTTGTCATGCTAAGCATGATCATTAAACCCCAGCTCTAATGTAAGAGCAAAATATTGAGGATTTAGTTTGGGAGGCCAGTTAATAGCCCCCGGTAGTGTTCGGTGACAGTCGGGGTCAAGCCGTAAACACTTCGGCCAATGTTATGAACGGCCCATCATTTAACATAGTCATTGGATCGCTGACCAGTTTACGCTTATTGTGAAAGTCAGTTTTCAGCTTTCTCCACTGAGGTGCTTAACCATGTGAGCTGGAAGCACAATCGCGGTGGTTCTCCCTTTGCACGCCTAGCCGAACAAAACGGAACGTAGGAAGCAAGTGCAGGAGCCGGGCAACCCAACTATTGACCAAAGACACAATTCGAAACCGATGCATATATAGCAATATCTGAGAATGTTTTTGCCGAATCCCTAAAGGTGTCCGACGTTGCACTGCGAGACTAATGCTGGAAAAGCACAAATAGTTTAAAAGTGCCAAAAAGCTTGGAAAACCAAGAAACGTCAGTAAAAACATGACGTCCGAACAATATCAAGTGTTCGGTGCCAATCTGAAAGTTGGTCTTAGAAAAAAGAAGTGCTTATGTCGTGCTTTAACATGATACATCCTATCTCAAGACTTGGAGCGGGTCAGCCTACGGCTTCAACCTCCTATCCCGAGGGCGGAGTACTTCTCATTAGGCCAGTTTAGCAAACTAAACTCTAGCGGCTTTGAGAGAGAAATTAGGCTCCCCTGCTAGTGACCGCACACTCATGTTGAAAAAGGAGTGATAAATAAAAACTTTGCAACGACTAAGAAGAAGAACACTTATTATAAAATGGCTCAAATAAACTTAAGAGCCCCCAAGTGACTTGGGTAGAAGAATGATTGCATGTACCGAAGTACTTACATCATATCTATGTTCAACCGAACTTTAAACACGTCTTAACCGACCGTCAGCTTCTCCCTCTTCGGTTAAGGACCAAAAAGTGTTATGTACTCTATCAGTCGAGAATATCGACGGTGTTTCCAATAACCAGGCAATCAGGCCATAAGGCTGTAACAGACAAAGCGCTTAGGGAACTTATGCTATATTACCGTGAAGTGTAAGAAGCATCTTCGAAGAAAATAGTACCCCCACCGATACCTTTCTTCGGTGCTCATTGTTATTATGAGACTTGTGCAATAGGTTTTTTGTACTCATGAGTTCCGTTGTGTGCCGACCATCATTGAAAACTATAAGAGCGCTAGCTTTCGGCTTCACCCAGTCTGAGGTCCGGCTCGGGCGACCCGATCGTGACAATCACAGAGGTGCTCCCTTTACTCCCTAGCCGAACAATCGGGAACGTAGGGGTAAACACATGAGCGAGGCAACCTAGCTTGCAAATCGCTTAAGTCAATATGGTGCATATTGTGGCGTAATACACGAACAAGGAACGAAGCCGTACAAGTATAATCATATGCAAGTGGAAAAGCTTCATGAAGGAAGCCCCCAAATGAATTGGGTATTTGAATTTATGCGTCACAAACAAAGTTTGGACAAGGAAATTTTTTACAAGCAACTTTTTTCCAAAAAAGTATAATGCTTGGTCGAACCGAACACAAGTTATAAATTAAAGCTTTGAGCATGAAAGCGACTTATCTGGTTAATGTGTTCGATATTGATGACGCGGTCTGAGCTTGATGCGGGGCAAGGTTCCATCCCCCAAGCTGGTCCCAAGGTGGCGGAGCGGAGAGCTCGACACGCCGAAGTGGTGACATAGTATGGTCAATGCAGACCGGCAGAGTGATGCCAAAGTCCCCGGATCATTTTTCTGTGCACAAAAAATAGTGCAAACCGGAGATAATAGTAATAATGATAATTAAAAAAATGTTGCATAATAAATAATTTATGCAAAGTGAGGAATAGAAGAAATATGGCCTGGCGCCAAAGTCAATGTCGATGCAGGGCGTCGGCGTGATGTAGTAAAGGCGTGGCAAAGCCTGAATTCACAGGTCGGTTCGAGCTCCGGATGCGGCGTTCGCCGGACTATGTACGGAAACTGATCGAACCACCATGCGACCGTTGTTAATGCGGTCACCATTTGATAGACCTGTGTACATATCATGGACAAACCAGAGTAATAATTCCTTGGGAAAAATGAACCCAAACAAGCAAAAAATACTGGGATTAATAGCACCTGGTTTATTTGTTGTAGCAATCCGAAGGAAGGTGATTCCCAAAATTGGGACTCGCTCCGCACACCCATTGCCTGATGGGCGATAAAACGACGGCATGGCAATGCTGGTAAAGGTTGACTCGCCGAGGTAAAGCCCTCGGCCCAGCTAACATAACGGAGCTGGTCGGCTAGTAACGCCGAAGTGTCCGGAGTAGGTTGATGAAGAGATGGCGAAGCCCCTGGTCCAGCCGAGATGTCGAAGCCTCGACATCAGCCGATGAGTCGAAGTAGGTCGGCGTGATGGACACCAGCTTGAAGAAGCAATAGTGCGGCCCTGTCGATGCAGGTCGTGACATGGTCGATGCCGGCTTGATGAAGCGACTGTGCGGCGATGCCGGTATGCCCGCTCCGTGTAATCCGTGGGGCGGCGATGTTGATGATGATTTATCCTTCGCGATGTCGGACTCTTGTTCGGATTGCCGAAATGATGATCCGAAGAAGTTGAGCTCGGCTAAAGTGACGACGTGTCTAGCGCAGGTCGGCAGCCGTGGAGTAATATTGCCGGACTAGTTTGACACCAGCATGATGTTGAAGATCATGTTCAAAAGATCTTAAAGTTAGTGGGATGTGTTCGGGAACAAAACACAATACCCCATACAAAACTTCCTTCAAAAGGGATGTCCGAAATCCCATTCATAAAAAGATGAACTCGGGTCGGATTCGTTTTCGCGTAGAAAACAGATCCGAAAAGTGATGCACTAATCGGAAGGTTCCCGGAGTTTGGACGGTCGGATCAAGCTGAAATTTTGAGAGGTGGTAGATATAAGAATTACGCAGCCGATCAACGATTGGATCTTCCAAAGGACATCTGAGCTAGAAGCTGGACACCACGCCCTAAACTCATCCAAATTCCCATCCAGATTTGACAGGGCTCCGGTATATCGTGGATTGCCAGAGATTCCTCCATCGGAACTCGACGAAATTTTCCAAGGTTCTTACAGACTCAATTCCGCACAATTCCACCAAAGCGATCGTCAAAGCGATACTCGAGGAGGTGGTGGAGGCAGATACGATTTCGCTGTCCAAAAACAAACAGCACGGTCGCTTGAGGGCAATGTTGACGTTGAGCCCCCGAGCTCCATAGATGATTCCTCCATGATCTTGATAGAGATTGGAGTTGATGTTTGATGAAGGCCCTCGTCCGAACATGGTGATCCGAACACGGGGTGCAATTCTTGGTCGAACCAAGGTGACCAGTCGAATTGGTGACGAAGACGCCGAAGTCGCAGTTGATCTGCAGGCGAGCCATCAATCCTTTTGTTGATCACACAGCGGAACTCTCAATGAAAGCACCAATGTCGGTGTCAAAACTGGCGGATCTCGGGTAGGGGGTCCCGAATTGTGCGTCTAGGCTGGATGGTAACAGGAGGCAAGGGACACGAAGTTTTACCCAGGTTCGGGCCCTCTTGATGGAGGTAAAACCCTACATCCTGCTTGATTAATATTGATGATATGGGTAGTACAAGAGTAGATCTACCACGAGATCAGAGAGGCTAAACCATAGAAGCTAGCCTATGGTACGATTGTTGTTCTGTATGTTCTATCGACTAGCCTGGCCCTGGTTTATATAATGCACCAGAGGCCTAGGTTAACAAGAGTCCTAGCCGAATACGCCGGTGGGGAGAAGTCCTTGTCTTGATCGCCAAGTCTTTGTGGAATCTTCCTTGTATGCGGCAGCTGCCCGAACTGACCCATGAGTATACGGCCATGGGGGGCCTCGGCCCAATCTAATAGATCGGGAGATGACGTGGTGAGTACCCCCTAGTTCAGGACACCGTCACCCTGCGTCGGCAGAACATCAACATTGTCACCACGCCGTCGTGCTGACGAAACTCTCCCTCAACACTCGGCTGGATCGGAGTTCGAGGGACGTCATCGGGCTGAACGTGTGCTGAACTCGGAGGTGCCGTACGTTCGGTACTTGATCGGTCGGATCGTGAAGACGTACGACTACATCAACCGCGTTGTGCTAACGCTTCCGCTTTCGGTCTACGAGGGTACGTGGACAACACTCTCCCTTTTTGTTGCTATGCATCACCATGATCTTGCGTGTGCGTAGGAATTTTTTTGAAATTACTACATTACCCAACATAATGGAGCTCACGAGATTTTCTACTTTGAGTTTTGTGTTGTGAAGTTTTCAAGTTTTGGGTAAAGATTTGATGGATTATGGAACAAGGAGTGGCAAGAGCCTAAGCTTGGGGATTCCCATGACACCCCTAAGATAATCTAAGGACACCTAAAAGCCAAAGCTTGGGGATGCCCCGGAAGGCATCCCCTCTTTCGTCTACTTCTATCGGTAACTTTACTTGGAGCTATATTTTTATTCGCCACATGATATGTGTTTTGCTTGGAGCGTCTTGTATGATTTGAGTCTTTGCTTTTTAGTTTACCACAATCATCCTTGCTGTACACACCTCTTGAGAGAGCCATACATGATTTGGAATTTGTTAGAATACTCTATGTGCTTCACTTATATGTTTTGAGTTATATAGTTTTGCTCTAGTACTTCACTTATGTCTTTTAGAGAACGGTGGTGGATTTGTTTTATAGAAACTATTGATCTCTCATGCTTCACTTAGATTATTTTGAGAGTCTTATTATCATGGTAATTTGCTTAAAATCCTAATATGCTAGGTATTCAAGAATAATAAATACTCTTATGAGTGTGTTGAATATTATGATAAGTTTGATACTTGATAATTGTTTTGAGATATGGAGATGGTGATATTAAAGTCATGCTAGTTGAGTAGTTGTGAATTTGAGGAATACTTGTGTTGAAGCTTGTGATTCCCGTAGCATGCACGTATGCTGAACCGTTATGTGATGAAGTCAGAGCATGGTTTATTTATTGATTGTCTTCCTTATGAGTGGCGGTCGGGGACGAGCGATGGTCTTTTCCAACCAATCTATCCCCCTAGGAGCATGCGCGTAATACTTTGCTTTGATAACTTGTATATTTTTGCAAGAAGTATATGAGTTCTTTATGACTAATGTTGAGTCCATGGATCATACGCACTCTCACCCTTCCACCATTGCTAGCCTCTCTAATACCGCGCACCTTTCGCCGGTATCATACACCCACCATATACCTTCCTCAAAACAGCCACCATACCTACCTATCATGGCATTTCCATAGCCATTCCGAGATATATTGCCATGCAACTTTCCACCTTTCCGTTTATTATGACACACTCCATCATTGTCATATTGCTTAGCATGATCATGTAGTTGACATCGTATTTTTGGCAAAGCCACAGTTCATAATTCTTTCATACTTGTCACTCATGAGTCATTGCATATCCTGGTACACCATCGGAGGCATTCATATAGAGTCATATCTTGTTCTAAGTATTGAGTTGTAATTCTTGAGTTGTAAGTAAATAAAAGTGTGATGATCACCATTATTAGAGCATTGTCCTAGTGAGGAAAGGATGATGGAGACTATGATTCCCCCACAAGTCGGGATGAGACTCCAGACTTTAAAAATAAATAAAAGAGGCCAAAGAAGCCTGCCAAATAAAAAAATGAGAGAAAAAGAGAGAAGGGGCAATGTTACTATCCTTTTACCACACTTGTGCTTCAAAGTAGCACCATGATCTTCATGATAGAGAGTCTCCTGTGTTGTCACTTTCATATACTAGTGTAAATTTTCCATTATAGAACTTGGCTTGTATATTCCAATGATGGGCTTCCTCAAAATGCCCTAGGTCTTCATGAGCAAGCAAGTTGGATGCATGCCCATTTAGTTTCTTTTGTTGAGCTTTCATATACTTATAGCTCTAGTGCATCCGTTGCATGGCAATCCCTACTCACTCACATTGATATCTATTGATGGGCATCTCCATAGCCCATTGATACGCCTAGTTGATGTGAGACTATCTTCTCCTTTTTTGTCTTCTCCACAACCACCACTCTATTCCACCTATAGTGCTATATCCATGGCTCACGCTCATGTATTGCGTGAAGATTGAAAAAGTTTTGAGAATATCAAAACTATGAAACAATTGCTTGGCTTGTCATCGGGGATGTGCATGATTTAAATACTTTGTGTGGTGAAGATGGAGCATAGCCATACTATATGATTTTGTAGGGATAAATTTCTTTTGCCATGCTATTTTGAGAAGACATAATTACTTTGTTAGTATGCTTGAAGTATTATTATTTTTATGTCAATATGAACTTTTGTCTTGAATATTTCGGATCTGAATATTCATACCACAATTAAGAAGAATTACATTAAAATTATGCCAAGTAGCATTCCGCATCAGAAATTCTGTTTTTATCATTTACCTACTCGAGGACGAGTAGGAATTAAGCTTGGGGATGCTTGATACGTCTCCAACGTATCTATAATTTTTGATTGCTTCATGCTATATTATCTACTGTTTTGGACATTATTGGGCTTTATTATCCACTTTTATATTATTTTTGGGACTAACCTATTAACTGGAGGCCCAGCCCAGAATTGCTATTTTCTTTGCCTATTTTAGGGTGTCACATCCCTAGTTCTGGTATGACCTGGGCTAGCCCTTCATGTTTGCATCATGTTTAAATTTCAGTTAAATTTGAAATAGGGGATAATAAACCCTAGCAGCAAATGAAATTCAACTAGGTTCAAACTTAAATCTTTTCAAAGACCCCAAAATGCCCTTTGAAAATGTTCATGATTTATGATAAAGGTGAAAAACCCGTGCCAAAAATGATGAGCATATTTGTTGGCCATTTATGGATTTTTGATTTAATTCATATTGTATTTGAGTTGAAGCAAATATATGTTATAAATATATTTAATGCTTCAATAATTTGGTTATTTTGTGAGGGGCTTTAGAATATTTCTTCCAGTCCCTGCAAAAATTATCAGAAGAAACAAAAATGATTTAGTGCTTGAACTAAATCAAAACAAATTGAAACAAATAGAAAACAGTAACTAAAAACAAAACAGAAAGCTTACCTGGCGCCTCAGCCAGCCCAGTGGTGCGGCCCACTGGCCCAACCGCCAATCGTCGTCCTCCTGGCGACGACAGAAGGACAAGGGCATGCGCCGGCGCGTGGCCACGCAGCCGGCCGTGGCCACGTGTCCCCGCCACCTCCTGCTTCCCCTCCTCGTTGCTCTGGCCTCCCAGGACGTCGCCACGACGCCCCGCACCTCTCTCCCTCGCTCTCCCTCCTCTCCCTCGCTCTCTCTCCCGTGACGCCCGAACACACCGGAAAGCGCCGCCTCACGCCGACGCGGCCACAGCCTCCCTCTCGCCCCTCCTTCGAGTCCACGAGCTCCGCGCCATCACCTGCTACCTCTCTGTCGAGCCACACGCCTCGGGAGGCCCTGGAGCATCGCCATCACCGTCGTCTTCAAGCTTCGGCCGACGAGATCACCGTCGTTGTTCCGGCTGCCCCAAGCCTTCCCCGAGCCCATGTCGATGCCTCTGCAACCACTGTGAGCTCCTGCATCGGAATCCCTCTCCCCGAGCTCGATTTCGCCCTCTAGTCATGCCAGCCGCCGTACCCGAGCGCCGCCATCCGCCATGGTCGTTGCTCTGGCAGCCACCGTGCACCTCCGCTCAAGCTTGTGCCTCCGGCGTGCTCCTGGAGCAACAACGAGTCCAACGCAGCCCCTAACTAGCTCTCCCGTGCACTGGAACCACGTGCCCGCACTTGCCCGAACTCCGGCCGCCGCCGTGGACTCGTCTCCGGCGAGTATAGGCCACCCCAGCCGCTGTCGCTCGCCCAGCTGGATGCGCGCGAGCACCAGCTCCTCGGGGATGGTCTCTGCGGCCCATTTGGTCGCTGGAGACGCGATCCTGAGCCCCTCGGCCGCGTTCGGCCTCGCCGGCGGCTAAACGCCGGCAGGTTTGAACGAGTCAACCCCCCCCCCCCCCCCCCCGCTCATTAACCCCCCTCTGTGACACTGACAGATGGGCCCCGGCGCCCTCTAATTTGTAGTTAGGATTAATTAACCCACTGTTAATTAACCATGACACTGACGTGTGGCCCCCACACGTCAGGTTTGACCGGTCGGCCACGGTTGACTTGCTGACGTCATGCCACTGTCATGCTGACGCAATTATTCATTTTCTGATATTAAAATAAATCAGGAAATTCCAGAATTTATTCAAACTTCAAAAATTCATAGAAATTCAACCGTAGCTCAGATTGAAATAATTTATATATGAAAAATTATCAAAAAATTCAATCTATCAATCTGTACCATTTTCATGCATGACAAACCAACCTATACATGCTGTATATATGAAAACACACTTATGGCATATTTAAGAGCTTATTTTGGAGTTGCATTTGAACCCTTGGTTCAATTGGACCTCAAACCAAATAAATGCTAGATGCATTAACTCAAACAACATCACATACTCATGCCATGTTCATGCATCATAATGTTGCATATGCTTGTGTTGATTTCCGACACCGTTCCTTCTCAATAGGTCCTGCTCCGGAAAGTGTTCGAGAGTACCTGTCTGACGAGCAGTGCCCCTCTGTTGATCTACCAGGCAAGCAACCCCCCTTGTTCATTCCGATACAATCCTACTCTCTCGCTCCTGCTCTCATTTATTGCATTAGGGCAACAATGATTCAACTGCTACTTTATGCTGTGGTAGTTGAACCCATTCCTCTGCATGACCTGTCATTGCCACAGTAAATAGTTGAAACCCACTAGCATGTGTAGGAGTTGATTGAGCCATGTGGTGTTCCTACCATGCCATGCCTGCTATTTCTTAGAGTTGTGTCAGGTCTGATTCATCGGGAATGAATTGGAGTGCTATGATATGTTCTGGTGCTGAGAGTTAAGCGTGTGAACACGATTTGGTAAAGGTAGCGGTGAGAGGCCATGTAGGAGTACATGGTGGGTTGTCTCATTGGGACCGTCCTTAAGAACTGAGTTCTGTGTAAGTTGTCCAATGACTAGCTACTACCACACATTGGGCTCCGAGCGCTCCAAGCTCTCTCGACTTATTAACCGCCTTGAACTCTGTCCAAGAGTTGCAAATAGTTTCTGGTGTTTGTAGGTAGTGCTATTTTTCTACTGAGTGGCACCCGGCAGGGTGGACTTGGGACAGACTAGGCACACGTGGCCCGGTGTACCGAGTGGCACCCGGATGGTGGGCTCGGGAACCCTGTACACATCGTTTGGGGCCGTGAGCGAAACCTCAGCCGGATCTCCTTGCAGATGGAACCCGAATAGGCGATAAACCTGGACTAGAGTCTTGCGTGGTTAGTTAGGTCGTGGCCGACACCCTCGCCAGGCTTCCGCTTGAAGGTTGCCGAGATACATGACGTGTACGTGGTGATACGTGGTGAGAGCGTGTGTGATGAAGTACACCCCTGCAGGGTTATCATGATCTATTTGAATAGCCGTGTCCTCGGTTATGGACTTCTTGGATGCTTACGTGGTACATAGACAACTTAAAGTGGTTACTCTAAAATGCTCAAGACAAGTGTGAGTGCTATGGATGGCCTTCTTGTAGGGAGACGAGGATGAATCCATAGTAGTGTATTGATGTGGTGATTTGTGGACTCGTGTACGCTGCCTCATCTCAAAGAAGTTTCTCGTTGTCGTAGAACAGGATAGCCACTGAGTCAAAGCTGGCTTGCTGCAACTAAACCCCACATTACCTTCTTGATACAAATGCATATATGATAGGATCTGATGTAAGTCTTGCTGAGTACCTTTGTACTCACGTTTGCTTTATTTATGTTTTGCAGATGAGACATCTGTCTTACTAGTAGTTCCGCTTGGACTTCGACGAGTAGCTTGTTACCTCAGCTACGATCTTGTACCCTTGGGAGGGTCTTGTAGATAGTCAGGCTTCTCAGCCCTTTTCTTTTGTAGTTGTCTGTACTCAGACATGTAATGCTTCCGTTGCTTGTATGCTCTGAATGATGGGTCATGTGACCCCTGTTTGTATTTATGCTATGTGGCTCTTCTGAGCCTTTATCTATATGAGTTTGCGTTATGTTGTGATGCCATGTTGTACAACACATACTTGCATGTTATGCGTACGTGTGACGCATACTGCTATGTGTGGGATCCGACAATCTAATTGTTTATCCTTGGTAGTCTCTCTTATGGGGAAATGTAGTATAGTGCTTCCTTGAGCCATAGTAGTCCGCTACAACCCGGTTCACCGGAGTCCTGCTAGCCCAGCACTACTGCTCAAGACACTTGACTGCCCGGCATGTGTTTCACTTTGTTCCTGTGTCTGTCCCTTCGGGGAAATGTCACGCGGTGACAACCGGAGTCCTGTTAGCCCAGTGCTACAGCCCGGATTCACACGCTGCTGACCGACACGCTCGATGTGAATCATGTATGCCTATTCCCATAGGTTAGTGCCGCTTTGGATTCACGACTAGCCATGCTGGCCTGGGTTCTCTGTCATATGGATGCTAGCGACACAATCATATACGCGAGCCAAAAGGCGCAAACGGTCCCGGGCTAGGGTAAGGCAACACCCATGGGGATACCGTGCGTGAGGCCGCAAAGTGATATGAGGTGTTACCGGCTAGATCGATGTGATTTGGAATCGGGGTCCCGACAGCTTTGGTATCAGAGCCTGACTGTCTGTAGGATTGCCAAGCCAACCTGGTCGAAGTTGGGTCTAGAAATTCTTTAGCTATATAGGGGAATTGATTGTGGAAGGGAACGTAAGGCTCTTTTTACTCCTTATGCCTCATGCCTTTCTGATCTGAGTCATCCTATCTTTCCTACGGGGTTAAGGAACTAGGCTTTCTCTTCCGTCTATCAGGATCACGTCTTACTACTTCGTAGTCTCTAAGGTTTGGTTGATCTGAGTCATATCCCAGTTTGAGTACCTCCGGTGTAGCCTGTTTAGTAATATCTCAGAACCTTGAGTAATGATGTTGAGTATGGTGCTACCCCTTCATTTGCAGGATGTTTCATTTTGAGCATTTTACTGCCGTTATGCTGCCGGAATTGTCCTAGGAGTTCAAGAGATAGTATTTTTCTCATACTATAATCTACATCCTTATGGTGATGCTGAATCCATCCTTGTTTCCTTGGTTGGTTCTTCAGGATGTCATCAGTTAACCGAAGTTCTGTTGCTTATATCCGGACCCACGGAGATGGTAGGGATGAGGATCCTCCCAACCAGTCTTCGTTGGCAGAGTTCATGTTAGAGGTTGAGAGGAACAAGCGTGAGTCTAACCGCTTGCTAGCACGTATTGAGGAGAACACCTCCCATCAGCACAAAGAGTTTGTGTCCATCCATGACTTCATCGGTCTGAAACCACCCACCTTCCATCATTCCATGGAACCACTCGATGCAGATGACTGGCTCCGTAGTATTACTCACAAGCTGCGTTCTGCGAGCATAGCTGAAGGTGACAAGGTCACCTATGCTGCATATCACCTGGAAGGTCCTGCTAGTCTTTGGTGGCAGAACTATGAGGCTATGCTTCCAGCTGGCCAGATACCTATCTGGAAGGATTTCACTGAGGCTTTTCGCGAGCATCACATTCCTCAGGCTCTCATTGATTGCAAGAGAGAAGAGTTTTGTAGTTTCACCCAGAGTAAGATGGCTGTTGATGCTTACAGCAGAGAATTTGAGAACCTTGCCCGCTATGCTACAGAAGAAGTGTCCACAGACGCCAAGAAGCAGGCTAGGTTCCGGAAGGGTCTCAACCCCAAGTTGCGTCGTGATCTCCACTTGCATCATTGCAATACATTCCAGGCTCTTGTGAACAAGGCCATTAATGCAGAGACAACTCAGCTCACTTACGAGGAGTCTCGTAAGCACACCCGTGATTTGGTTTCTTCCTCCGGTTCTACTTCGCAGAAGCGCTGGATTTGGGTTCCGAACTCCGCTCTTCCACCCGGATATTCACCAAGGCCATCTTATGTGGCGCCTCACCCAGTTCAACCGTATGCTCCACCCAGACCTATTGGTAGACCGCTTGTTAAAGCGGGTCCACGTCCTACTTCAGGGATTTGTTTCACATGCGGAGAGCCAGGACACTATGCACGTGACTGCTCTCAAACCAACTATGCTCCACCCCAGCCTGAGAAGTCTGTTGGCCGTGCTAAGCCATCACGCAAGATGATTAGTGCCAAGTCAGCTCCCACTGAACATGGATGTGTGCATCACGTCTCAGCTAAAGTCACTCATGATGATCCGGATGTCGTTCTTGGTACCCTCCTTGTCAATTGCCATCCAGCTTCGGTTCTGTTTGATACCGGAGCATCTCACTCCTTCATCTTTGAAGGCTATGCTCGTTTGCACGACATGTCATTTTGTGATATGCCAATTACACTTGAAATCCAAACTCCAGGGTCTAGATGGCAAACTACCAGAATAAGCCATGGTAATGAAATCCTTGTTGACAGCCTTGTATTCCTTGCATCACTTATAGCCCTCAAGTCTACAGATATTAACATCATCTTGGGTATGGACTGGATGAAAGCTCATCATGCCAAGATTGATTGTTACACAAGGTCTGTTCAGCTTACACACCCATCTGGCAAGATAGTCACCGTCTCCACTAGAGTTTCAAAGCGTCAACTCTATTCTCTTAATGCCAACCCTCTTCCAGACCTTGAAGATATCCCGGTAGTCTGTGACTTTCCGGATGTCTTTCCAGAGGAACTGCCAGGTATTCCACCTGATAGAGATGTAGAATTTGTCATAGATCTTATCCCAGGAACCGCTCCAATCTCTAGGAGACCTTACAAGATGGCACCCTTAGAACTAGCTGAGCTTAAGAAACTACTTGATGAATCCTTGCAAAAGGGTTTCATCCGTCCTAGTTCTTCTCCCTGGGCTTGCCCCATCCTCTTCGTCAAGAAGAAGGATGGTATGGACCGGATGGTTGTAGATTATCGTCCCGTTAATTTGGTCACGATAAAGAACAAGTATCCGCTCCCCAGGATCAACGACTTGTATGATCAGCTCGCTGGATCCTCAGTATTTTCCAAGATGGATTTGAGGTTAGGCTACCACCAAATCAAGATCAGAAATGGGGACATTCCTAAGACGGCTTTTGTCACTCGTTATGGCCAGTATGATTACACCGTCATGTCCTTCGGTCTAACTAATGCTCCAGCTACTTTCTCTCGCTTGATGAACTCGATCTTCATGGAGTACTTAGATAAGTTCGTCGTGGTTTACCTCGATGATATTCTTATTTACTCGAAGAACGAGGAAGATCATGCTGAACATCTTAGACTTGTGCTAGAAAAACTCAGAGAGCACCGCCTTTATGCCAAGTTCTCCAGGTGTGAATTTTGGTTGCCAGAAGTGACCTATCTCGGCCACGTAATCTCTGGTAAGGGCATTGCTGTCAATCCCGAAAGAGTTCAGGCCGTTCTTGATTGGACTCCGCCTGAAACAGTTAAGAAAGTTAGGAGTTTCCTTGGTCTAGCCAGTTATTGTCGCTACTTCGTTGAGAACTTCTCCAAAGTGGCCAAACCTCTCACGGAACTTCTCAAGAAAGATAAAAAGTTTGAGTGGTCCCCACAGTGTGAGCACAGTTTTCAGGAACTGAAAAGATGCCTGACTTCTGCTCCCATACTTGTGCCACCGGACTTCACTAAGGACTTTGTTATCTCTTGTGATGCCTCACGACAGGGACTAGGTTGCATTCTTATGCAAGATTGCCATGTGATTGCCTATGCATCTCGACAGTTGCATCCACATGAGGAGAATTATCCTACACATGATCTAGAGCTTGCAGCCGTAGTCTATGCACTTAAGACCTGGCGACACTACCTTCTTGGTAAACGTTGCGAGATTTACACCGATCACCAGAGTCTCAAGTATATCTTCACCCAACCAGATTTGAACCTTAGGCAAAGACTTTGGTTGGAGTTGATCTCAGATTACGACTTAGGGATTACCTACACCCCAGGCAAGGGGAATGTCATGGCTGATGCGCTAAGTCGTAAGTCCTATTGCAACAATCTCATGTTGCAGCAGGGCCAACCACTTCTCCATGAGGAATTATGCAAACTTAACCTTCACATTGCTCCTCACGGATTCCTTTCTACCTTGGTGGCGAAACCTACTCTTGTGGATCAAATCATCTCTGCTCAGAAGCAAGATACGGGAATTTCCCGGATCAAGAGAAACATTAATAAGGGAGTTGGTGGTAGTTTTTCTATAGATGATCGTGCTGTTGTTTTCCTTGAGAGTCGCTTGGTGGTTCCCAAGAATCAACATCTTCGACAATTAATCCTTAAGGAGGCGCATGAATCTCCTCTCACGATTCATCCCGGTAGTACTAAGATGTATCAGGACCTACGCCAGAGGTTCTGGTGGACTAGGATGAAGAGAGAAATTGCTCAGTTTATTGCTAACTGTGATGTTTGTCGTCGTGTTAAGGCAGAGCATCAAAGGCCTGCTGGCACCCTTCAACCTTTAGCTATTCCTGAGTGGAAATGGGACAAAGTTGGTATGGACTTCATCACCGGCTTTCCCAGGACCAAGAAAGGGAATAATGCTATCTTCATAGTCATTGGTCGTCTTTCTAAAGTGGCTCACTTCCTACCTGTTCGAGAGAGTATCACTGCTAGTCAGCTCGCTGACTTATATATTTCTCGAATAGTGTCACTTCATGGTGTTCCACTAGAGATCAATTCAGACCGTGGTAGTCTTTTCACTTCTCATTTCTGGGAGAGTTTCCAAACTGCCATGGGCACCCATCTTTCCTTCAGTACCGCTTTCCACCCTCAATCAAGTGGTCAGGTGGAAAGGGTCAACCAAATTCTTGAAGACATGCTTAGAGCTTGTGTTATCTCATTCGGTATGGAATGGGAGAACTGTCTTCCCTTCGCCGAGTTTGCTTATAACAACAGCTACCAATCCAGCCTCAAGAAAGCTCCTTTTGAGGTTCTGTATGGACGAAGATGTTGAACACCTTTAAACTGGTCAGAAACCGGTGAAAGACAATTCTTTGGACCGGATATGATCCAAGAGGCAGAAGAGCAAGTTCGCATCATTCATGAGAATTTGAAAACAGCCCAATCTCGTCAAAAGAGCCAGTATGACCGTAGTCATAAGGAAGTGGCTTATGAAATTGGCGACAAAGCTTACCTTCGGGTTACCCCTTTGAAGGGTACCCATCGATTCGGTATCAAGGGCAAGTTGGCTCCTCGTTACATTGGTCCCTTTCTCATTCTCGCTAAACGAGGAGAGGTTGCCTACCAGTTGGAACTACCACCACATCTTTCTCGAGTTCATGATGTCTTCCACGTCTCTCAACTCAGGCGTTGCTTCTCGGAACCCATCCGCGGAGTGGACCACGAAACGCTTGATCTCCAAGATAACCTCACATATCGAGAGTACCCTATTCGCATCCTTGATCAAGCAGAGCGTGTCACTCGACGTCATAACATCAAGTTCCTCAAGGTTCAGTGGTTTCATCACTCCGAGAGAGAAGCTACCTGGGAGCGTGAAGATCGTCTTCGACTGGAGTACCCCGCTTTCTTTCCGCCAACCCCTGAATCTCGGGACGAGATTTCTTTGAGTGGGGGCGAGTTGTCACATCCCTAGTTCTGGTATGACCTAGGCTAGCCCTTCATGTTTGCATCATGTTTAAATTTCAGTTAAATTTGAAATAGGGGATAATAAACCCTAGCAGCAAATGAAATTCAACCAGGTTCAAACTTAAATCTTTTCAAAGACCCCAAAATGCCCTTTGAAAATGTTCATGATTTATGATAAAGGTGAAAACCCCTGCCAAAAATGATGAGCATATTTCTTGGCCATTTATGGATTTTTGATTTAATTCATATTGTATTTGAGTTGGACCAAATATATGTTATAAATATATTTAATGCTTCAATAATTCTGTTATTTTGTGAGGGGCTTTAGAATATTTCTTCCAGTCCCTGCAAAAATTATCAGAAGAAACAAAAATGATTTAGTGCTTGAACTAAATCAAAACAAATTGAAACAAATAGAAAATAGTAACTAAAAACAAAACATAAAGCTTACATGGCGCCTCAGCCGGCCCAGTGGTGCGGCCCACTAGCCCAACCACCAATCGTCGTCCTCCTGGCGACGACAGAAGGACAGGGGCACACGCCGGCGCGCGCGGCCACGCAGCCGGCCGTGGCCACGTCTCCCCGCCACCTCCTGCTTCCCCTCCTCGTCGCTCTGGCCTCCCTGGACGTCGCCACGACGCCCCGCACCTCTCTTCCTCGCTCTCCCTCCTCTCCCTCGCTCTCTCTCCCGCGACGCCCGAACGCACCGGAAAGCGCCGCCTCACGCCGACGCGGCCACAGCCTCCCTCTCGCCCCTCCTTTGAGTCCACAAGCTCCGCGTCGTCACCTGCTACCTCTCCGTCGAGCCACACGCCTCGGGAGGCCCTGGAGCATCGCCATCACCGTCGTCTTCAAGCTTCGGCCGACGAGATCGCCGTCGTTGTTCCGGCTGCCCCAAGCCTTCCCCGAGCCCATGTCGACGCCTCTGCAACCACTGTGAGCTCCTGCATCGGAATCCTTCTCCCCGAGCTCGATTTCGCCCTCTAGTCATGCCAGCCGCCGTACCCGAGCGCCGCCATCTGCCATGGTCGTTGCTCTGGCAGCCACCATGCACCTCCGCTCAAGCTTGTGCCTCCGGCGTGCTCCTGGAGCAACAACGAGTCCAACGCAGCCCCTAACTAGCTCTCCCGTGCACTGGAACCACGCGCCCGCACTTGCCCGAACTCTGGCCGCCGCCGCGGACTCGTCTCCGGCGAGTATAGGTCACCCCAGCCGCTGTCGCTCGCCCAGCTGGATGCACGCGAGCACCAGCTCCTCGGGGATGGTCTCTGCGGCCCATTTGGTCGCTGGAGACGCGATCCCGAGCCCCTCTGCCGCGTTCGGCCTCGCCGGCGGCTAAACGCCGGCAGGTTTGAACGAGTCAACCCCCCCCCCCCCCGCTCATTAACCCCCCTCTGTGACACTGACAGATGGGCCCCGGCGCCCTCTAATTTGTAGTTAGGATTAATTAACCCACTGTTAATTAACCATGACACTGACGTGTGGCCCCCACACGTCAGGTTTGACCGGTCAGCCACGGTTGACTTGCTGACGTCATGCCACTGTCATGCTGACGCAATTATTCATTTTCTGATATTAAAATAAATCAGGAAATTCCAGAATTTATTCAAACTTCAAAAATTCATAGAAATTCAACCGTAGCTCAGATTGAAATAATTTATATATGAAAAATTATCAAAAAAAATTCAATCTATCCATCTGTACCATTTTCATGCATGAGAAACCAACCTATACATGCTGTATATATGAAAACACACTTATGGCATATTTAAGAGCTTATTTTGGAGTTGCATTTGAACCTTTGGTTCAATTGGACCTCAAACCAAATAAATGCTAGATGCATTAACTCAAACAACATCACATACTCATGCCATGTTCATGCATCATAATGTTGCATATGCTTGTGTTGATTTCCGACGCCGTTCCTTCTCAATAGGTCCTGCTCCGGAAAGTGTTCGAGAGTACCTGTCTGCCGAGCAGTGCCCCTCTGTTGATCTACCAGGCAAGCAACCCCCCTTGTTCATTCCGATACAATCCTACTCTCTCGCTCCTGCTCTCATTTATTGCATTAGGGCAACAACGATTCAACTGCTACTTTATGCTGCGGTAGTTGAACCCATTCCTCTGCATGACCTGTCATTGCCACAGTAAATAGTTGAAACCCACTAGCATGTGTAGGAGTTGATTGAGCCATGTGGTGTTCCTACCATGCCATGCCTGCTATTGCTTAGAGTTGTGTCAGGTCTGATTCATCGAGAATGAATTGGAGTGCTATGATATGTTCTGGTGCTGAGAGTTAAGCGTGTGAACACGATTTGGTAAAGGTAGCGGTGAGAGGCCATGTAGGAGTACATGGTGGGTTGTCTCATTGGGACCATCCTTAAGAACAGAGTTCTGTGTAAGTTGTCCAATGACTAGCTACGACCACACATTGGGCTCCGCGCGCTCCAAGCTCTCTCAACTTATTAACCACCTTGAACTATGTCCAAGAGTTGCAAATAGTTTCTGGTGTTTGTAGGTAGTGCTATTTTTCTACCGAGTGGCACCCGACAGGGTGGACTTGGGACAGACTAGGCACACGTGGCCCGGTGTACCGAGTGGCACCTGGATGGTGGGCTTGGGAACCCTGTACACATCGTTTGGGGCCGTGAGCGAAACCTCAGCCGGATCTCCTTGCGAATGGAACCCGAATAGGCGATAAACATGGACTAGAGTCTTGCGTGGTTAGTTAGGTCGTGGCCGACACCCTCGCTAGGCTTCCGCTTGAAGGTTGCTGAGATACATGACGTGCACGTGGTGATACGTGGTGAGAGCGTGTGTGATGAAGTACACCCCTGCAGGGTTATCATGATCTACTTGAATAGCCGTGTCCTCGGTTATGGACTTCTTGGATGCTTACGTGGTACATAGACAACTTAAAGTGGATACTCTAAAATGCTCAAGACAAGTGTGAGTGCTATGGATGGCCTTCTCGTAGGGAGACGAGGATGAATCCATAGTAGTGTATTGATGTGGTGATTTGTGGACTCGTGTACGCTGCCACATCTCAAAGAAGTTTCTCGTTGTCGTAGAACAGGATAGCCACTGAGTCAAAGCTGGCTTGCTGCAACTAAACCCCACATTACCTTCTTGGTACAAATGCATATATGATAGGATCTGATGTAAGTCTTGCTGAGTACCTTTGTACTCACGTTTGCTTTATTTATGTTTTGCAGATGAGACATCTGTCTTACTAGTAGTTCCGCTTGGACTTCAACGAGTAGCTTGTTACCTCAGCTACGATCTTGTACCCTTGGGAGGGTCTTGTAGATAGTCAGGCTTCTCAGCCCTTTTCTTTTGTAGTTGTCTGTACTCAGACATGTAATGCTTCCGTTGCTTGTATGCTCTGAATGATGGGTCATGTGACCCCTATTTGTATTTATGTTATGTGGCTCTTCTGAGCCTTTATCTATATGAGTTTGCGTTATGTTGTGATGCCATGTTGTACAACACATACTTGCATGTTATGCGTACGTGTGACATGTATTGCTATGTGTGGGATCCGACAATCTAGTTGTTTATCCTTGGCAGTCTCTCTTATGGGGAAATGTAGTCTAGTGCTTCCTTGAGCCATAGTAGTCCGCTACAGCCCGGTTCACCGGAGTCCTTCTAGCCCAGCACTACTGCTCAGGACACTTGACTGGCTGGCATGTGTTTCACTTCATTCTTGTGTCTGTCCCTTCGGGGAAATGTCACACGGTGACAACCGGAGCCCTGTTAGCCCAGTGCTACAGCCCGGATTCACACACTGCTGACCGACATGCTCGATGTGAATCATGTATGCCTATTCCCATAGGTTAGTGCCGCTTTGGGTTAACAACTAGCCATGTCGGCCCAGGTTCTCTGTCATATGGATGCTAGAGACACAATCATATACGCGAGCCAAAAGGCGCAAACGGTCCTGGGCCAGGGTAAGGCGACACCCGTGGGGATACCGTGCGTGAGGCCACAAAGTGATATGAGGACCGGCTAGATCGATGTGATTTGGAATCGGGGTCCCGACATAGGGTTTCGAAGAAAAGGAATATCAAACGGAGTCCAAACGGAATGAAACCTTTGGGAACGTGATTTTCTCAACGAACAAGACCCAGGAGACTTGGACCCTACGTCAAGACACAAAAGAGGAGGCCACGAGGTAGGGGGCGCGCCTACCCCCACCAGGCGTGCCCTCCACCCTCGTGGGCCCCCTGTTGCTCCACCGACATACTCCTTCCTCCTATATATACCTACGTACCCCCAAACGATCAGATACGGACCCAAAACCCTAATTCCACCGCTGCAACTTTCTGTATCCACGAGATCCCATCTTGGGGCCTGTTCCGGAGCTCCGCCGGAGGGGGCATCAATCACGGAGGGCTTCTACATCAACACCATAGCCCCTTCGATGAAGTGTGCGTAGTTTACTTCAGACCTACGGGTCCATAGTTAGTAGCTTGATGGCTTCTATCTCTTTTTGGATCTCAATACAAAGTTCTCCCCCTCTCTTGTGGCGATCTATTCGATGTAATCTTCTTTTTGCGGTGTGTTTGTTGAGACCGATGAATTGTGGGTTTATGATCAAGTCTATCTATGAACAATATTTGAATCTTCTCTGAATTCTTTTATGTATGATTGGTTATCTTTGCAAGTCTCTTCGAATTATTAGTTTGGTTTGGCCTACTAGATTGATCTTTCTTGCAATGGGAGAAGTGCTTAGCTTTGGGTTCAATCTTGCGGTGTCCTTTCCCAGTGACAGTAGGGGCAGCAAGGCACGTATTGTATTGTTGCCATCGAGGATAACAAGATGGGGTTTTCATAATATTGCATGAGTTTATCCCTCTACATTATGTCATCTTGTTTAAGGCGTTACTCTGTTTTCATTAACTTAATACTCTAGATGCATGCTGGATAGGGGTCGATGAGTGGAGTAATAGTAGTAGATGCAGGCAGGAGTCGGTCTACTTGTCTCGGACATGATGCCTATATACATGATCATACCTAGATATTCTCATAACTATGCTCAATTATGTCAATTGCTCAACAGTAATTTGTTCATCCACCGTAGAATACTTATGCTCTCGAGAGAAGCCACTAGTGAAACCTATGGCCCCCGGGTCTATCTTCATCATATTAATCTACCAATACTTAGTTATTTCCTTTTGCTTTTACTTTGCTTTTATTTTGCTTTGCATATTTATCATAAAAGCCCCCTCCACAATTTACGCCTTCGGTCATATTCAGATAGTGCTTAGGCGAAGCCCTGCGCGGGTCACTTCACTGTCATTGTCACCACACCGTCGTGCTGACGGAACTCTCCCTCGACACTTTGTTGGATCAAGAGTTCGAGGGACGTCATCCAGCTGAACGTGTGCAAAACTAGGAGGTGTCGTATGTTCGGTGCATGATCGTTCAGAACGAGAAGAAGTTCGACTACATCAACTTCATTGTCAAACGCTTCCGCTTTCGCTCTACGAGGGTACGTGGACACACTCTCCCCCTCTCGTTGCTATGCATGTCCTAGATAGATCTTGCGTGAGCGTGATGTCGCTTGAAGCTACGTCGGTATTTCCCCAAAGAGGAAGGGATGATGCAGCATAGCGGCAGTAGGTATTTCTCTCAGATATGAAACCAAGGTTGTCGAACTAGTAGGAGAACCAAGCAAGACAATGTAAACAGCCCCCGCACACAAATAACAACACTTCGCAACCCGACGTGTTAAAGGGGTTGTCAATCCCTTTCGGGTAACGGCGCCAGAAATTGGTGCATGACGGTAAAAAGGTTGTAATAGATTGGATAAATAGATCGCAAATAAAATAAAGTGCACCAAAATATTTTTGTATTTTTGGTTTAATAGATCTTAAAATAAAAGTAAGGAAAAAGTAGATCGCAAAGGAAAATATATGAGAAATAAGACCCAGGGGCCGTAGGTTTCACTAGTGGCTTCTCTCGAGAAAAATAGCAAACGATGGGTAAACAAATTACTGTTGGGAAATTGATAGAACTTCAAATACTCATGACGATATCCAGGCAATGATCATTATATAGGCGTCACGTCCAAGATTAGTAGATCGGCTCCTTCCTGCATCTACTACTATTACTCCACACATCGACCGCTATCCAGCATGCATCTAGTGTATTAAGTTCATGGAGAAATGGAGTAATGCAATAAGAACGATGACATGACGTAGACAAGATCTATCTATGTAGAGATAGATGATACGTCTCCGTCGTATCTACTTTTCCAAACACTTTTGCCCTTGTTTTGGACTCTAACTTGCATGATTTGAATGGAACTAACCCGGACTGACGCTGTTTTCAGCAGAATTGCCATGTGTTATTTATGTGCAGAAACAAAAGTTCTCAGAATGACCTAAAACTTCACAGAGAGTATTTTCAGAAATAATAAAAAATACTGGCAAAAGATGAAGACCAGGGGGGCCATAGCCTAGCCACGAGGGTGGGGCGCACCCCCCTACCTCGTGGGCCCCCTGGAGCTCCTCCGACCTCAACTCCAACTCTATATATTTGGTTTCGGAGAGAGCAAAAATAAGACAGAAAGATTCATCGCATTTTACGATATGGAGCCGTCGCCAAGCCCTAAAACCTCTCGGGAGGGCTGACATGGAGTCCGTTCGGAGCTCCGGAGAGGGGAATCCGTCACCATCGTCATCATCAACCATCCTCCATCGCCAATTTCATGATGCTCACCGCCGTGCGTGAGTAATTCCATCATAGGATTGCTGGACGGTGATGGGTTGGGTGAGATTTATCATGTAATCAAGTTAGTTTTGTTAGGGTTTGATCCCTAGTATCCACTATGTTCTGAGATTGATGTTGCTATGACTTTGCTATGCTTAATGCTTGTCACTAGGGCCCGAGTGCCATGATTTCAGATCTGAACCTATTATGTTTTCATCAATATATGAGTGTTCTTGATCCTATCTTGCAAGTCTATAGTCACCTACTATGTGTTATGATCCGGCAACCCCGAAGTGACTATAATCGGGACCACTCCCGGTGATGACCGTAGTTTGAGGAGTTCATGTATTCACTATGTGTTAATGCTTTGGTCCGGTACTCTATTAAAATGAGGCCTTAATATCCCTTAGTTTCCGTTAGGACCCCGCTGCCACGGGAGGGTAGGACAAAAGATGTCATGCAAGTTCTTTTCCATAAGCATGTATGACTATATTCGGAATACATGCCTACATTACAATGATGAATTGAAGCTAGTTCTGTGTCACCCTAGGTTATGACTGTTACATGATGAACCGCATCCTGCATAATTCTCTATCACCAATCCATTGCCTACGAGCTTTCCATATATTGTTCTTCACTTATTTACTTTTCCGTTGCTATTGCTATCATCACTACAAAATACCAAAAACATTACTTTTGCTATCGTTACCTTTTGCTACTGTTACCACTATTATCATATTACTTTTCTACTAAATATTTTGCTGCAGATATTAAGTTTCCAGGTGTGGTTGAATTAACAACTCGGCTGCTAATACTTGAGAATATTCTTTGGCTCCCCTTGTGTCGAATCAATAAATTTGGGTTGAATACTCTACCCTCGAAAACTGTTGCGATCCCCTATACTTGTGGGTTATCAAGACTATTTTCTGGCGCCGTTGCCGGGGAGCATAGCTCTTTTCTTTGAGTCACTTGGTATTTATATATCTGCTTATCATTATGAAGAACTTGAAAGATCCGAGAACCAAGATTTATCCCTCAACTACGAGGTGAGGTAAGGAACTGCCATCTAGCTTTGCACTTGATTCACCTTCTGTTTTGAGTAAGCTTGCGACACCTAAACCTACTTCTGTTATTAATTCTGATATGTCGCATGTTATTGATGATGCCACTTCTGCTATACACGATACTTATGATGAAACTACTTGTATGCTTGATACTACTCTGCCACTTGGTGAATTTCTTGATGAACAACTTGCTAGGGCTAGAGAGAATGAAATTATTGAAACTGATTATATAGAAGATAGTGATGATGAAGACTCTCCCCCTAATAAATATGAATTGCCTATTATGCCTGTGGGTTATGTTCTGTATGAAGAATCTGCTAGAGCTATTCTTGCTTGTAATGATAGAAGTGATCTTAAGAAGTTATTAGCTAAATGAAAGCAGCAATCTCTTAATGCTAGAATGAAACCTCATCCCGCTTTTGCTACTTCACCTATCTTTGTTACTGATAAGGATTATGAATTCTCTATTGATCCTGAGATAATTACTTTGGTTGCATCTGATCCTTTTTATGGCTATGAATCTGAAACTGTTGTGGCACATCTTACTAAATTGATTGATATAACCACCCTATTCACTAATGGTGAGAGAACCCGCTACTTTTATATCCTTAAAATATTTCCGTTCTCATTAAAGGCTGATGCTAAGATATGGTTTAATTCTCTTGACCATAGTTGTGTGCGTAGTCCCCAGGATATGATTTATTACTTCTGTGCTAAATATTTCCCTACTCATAAGAAACAAGCTACCTTGAGGGATATATATAATTTTGTGCAAATTGAAGAAGAGAGTCTCCCATAAGCTTGGGGGAGGATTCTCCAATTACTTAATGCTTTGCCTGATCATCCTCTTAAGAAAAATGAAATACTTGATATCTTTTATAATGGACTAACCGATGCTTCCAGAGATTACATGGATAGTTGTGCTGGTTCTGTTTTCAGGGAGAGAACACCGGATGAAGTTGAAATTTTATTAAATAATATGTTGACAAATGAAAATAATTGGACACCTCCTGAGCCTATTCCTAAAACAACTCCGAAGAAGAGGGGAGTTCTATTTCTCAGTCCTGAAGATATGCAAGAGGCAAAGAAATCTATGAAAGAAAAAGGTATTAAAGCTGAAGATGTTAAGAATTTACCTCCTATTGAAGAAATACATGGTCTTAATTTACCGCCTGTTGAAGAAACACATGGTCTTGATAACCCGACACAGGTAGTAAAGGTAAATTCTCTCTATAGATATGATAAAGCTGAAATCCCATTTACCAAGTTTACTAGCCCATGTTTAGATGAGTTTGATAAATTTATGGTTAAGAAAGAAGGCTTCAATGCTTATTTTGGTAGAGAATTAAAACGTAGTGCTGACATGCTTGAACACTTGGGTGATTATATGGCTAATATTAAAGGTCAACTTAAACTTATTAGTAAGCATGCTTCTATGGTTACCATCAAGTAGAACAAGTACTTAAGGCTCAGAATGATTTGCTCAATGAATTGAATAGTAAGAATAATGATTATGCTGTTAGAGTGGCTACTAGAACTGGTAGAATGACTCAGGAACCTTTGTATCCTAAAGGCCACCCTAAGAATATTGAGCAAGATTCTCATAGAAATAATATAGATGCACCTAGTCCTTCTAAAAAGAAGAAAAAGAAAAATGATAGGACTTTGCATGCTTCTAGTGAACCTATTGTTGCAACACTTGAGAATCCAAATGATATTTCTATTTCTGATGCTGAAACATAATCTGGTAATGAGCCTGAAACTAGTGATAACGTTAATGATAATGTTCATGATGATGCTCAACCTAGCAATGATAACGATGTAGAAATTGAACCTGCTATTGATCTTAATAACCCACAATCAAAGAATCAACGTTATGATAAGAGATACTTTGTTGCTAGGAAACATGGCAAAGAAAGAGAGCCTTTTCCTCCCAAACCATCCAAGAAAAAGGATGATGAGGATTTTGAGCGCTTTGCTGAAATGATTAGACCTATCTTTTTGTGTATGCGATTGACTGATATGCTCAAAATGAATCCTTATGCTAAGTATATGAAAGAAATTGTTACTAATAAAAGAAAGATACCGGAAGCTGAGATTTCCACCATGCTTGCTAATTACACTTTTAAGGGTGGAATACCAAAGAAACTTGGAGATCCAGGAGTACCCACTATACCATGCTCCATTAAAAGAAACTATGTTAAAACTACTTTATGTGATCTTGGAGCCGGTGTTAGTGTTATGCCTCTCTCTTTATATTGTAGACTTGATTTGAATAAGTTGACACCTACTGAAATATCTTTGCAAATGGCTGATAAATCAACTGCTATACCTGTCGGTATTTGTGCGGATGTGCCTGTTGTGGTTGCAAATGTTACTATTTTAACGGACTTTGTTATTCTTGATATTCCCGAGGATGATAGTATGTATATTATTCTTGGAAGACCCTTTTTGAATACTACAGGGGCTGTTATTGATTGCAAAAAGGCAATGTCACTTTTCATGTTAATGGTAATGAGCATACAGTACACTTTCCGAGGAAACGACCTCAAGTTCATAGTATCAATTCTATTAGAAAAATTTCATCGATTATTTTTGGAGGTTTTGAATTTCCTCTTCCTACTATAAAAAAGAGATATGATATTCCTATTATTGGGGATGTGCATATCCCCGTTGAGGTAACATAGTGTTATTCGAAATTTCTCCGGTTCCATGTTATTCAGAATGAGTTTGTTAACAAGACTTGGTCAACCTTGTTAATGGATTCCTTTTGATGATCATGAGATGGATGAAGTTAGAAAGCACGACCTTCTATACCCTCCTTTTACTTTTTGTTATTTATATTAAATAAAGCAAAAAAATTGTAATTTCTTTCAGTTATCTGAATTATCCGTGCAATATAAAAATACCCCAAAAATTAAAAGTTCTCCAAATGCCCTGAAATTTAAATATGATTTTTTCTGGAATATTTGAGAATATTTGGCACTGAGAACACAGCAGGGGGAGCTGGCACCTGGCCACAAGGGTCAGGGGCACGCCCACCCCCTGGGCGCGCCCCTGCCTCGTGGGCCCACGGTGGCCCCCCTCCACTTATTCCTGCACCCACACACTTCTTCTTCCTCCCACAAACACCAATATCCAGCTCAAGCACGAGTTCTAGCTCATTTTGCTACGATTTTCGATCTCCTTGCTCAAAGCACCTTTCACAAAACTGCTTTAGGGGATTGTTCCTTGGTATGTGACTCCTCCATTGGTCCAATTAGTTTTTGTTCTAGTGCTTTATTCATTGCATATTTTTGCTGCTTAGGTGACCCTGTTCTTGAGCTTGCATGTCAAATTTATATGGTCAAAAGTAGTTTTGATGCATGATATAGGCTCTAGGCACTTGTAGGAGTAGTTGCTATCAATTTTGTTCAGTTTGGTTTACTTTTATTTTGAAGTTACTAAAAATTTCAGAAATTTTTCAGAGGAAGAAATATGTTTAGAAAAATGTACCAAGGTGGTTCTTCAAGGAAACAAGAGCCCAGGGACACTCCAGTGTGGCCTTGTGAATGGCCTTCAGAGGACTTCATGGATCAAGCAGAAATTAAGGAAGAATTTAACGCATATTTGCGTAATGCTGATCTTGTGAGCTTCGAGGGAGAAAAGTGTCACCAATACCACTATCTCACTAGTTCCTTTGTGAGGAGGTTTGAATTTTCATCTTCACACAATTCTCAAACTGTCATGTTTGATCTTTATGAAAAATCTTATACTATGGACTTAGAGGATTTCACCAATGCTTGCAAACTTGCACAATGGGGTAGTACTAAAGAACCTCGCAAATCTGAGTTTAAAGATTTTCTTGCTAGTATAATTGTGGGGGAATCTAGGGATATAACACAAGCTACCATAGGGAGCATTCATGTTCCTGCTATACATTATTTTGCTCTCTTCATAGGTAGATGCATTAATGGTAAAGATGAAGCATGTCACATGTGTGTTCCCGACCTCAGTATTCTTAGGAGTGTTGTGTTAGGAGATAAATCTTATAATTTGGGAGCCATTGTTGCACCTAGGTTGCATCTTAATAGATTTAATGAAGATTTCTTTGGTGGAATTTATGCAACCCATATAGCTAATTTTCTTGGTATAACCATATGTGAGGATGATATTGAGTTGCCTCCTGCTTATTTGGATTATGAGGCTATGGTTCGTCATCATTTTGTTGAGAGGAAAAATTAGTTCCTTCAGTACCGACTAATCTTTGACAGACGACGCACCTATCACGCCGCTCTCCCTACTCCTACTTTCTTTGACTTCCAGGCAAAAGGGAGATATTATAACAAGAGAGGAGGCGGAAGAGTATGAGAGGAGGGCTGAAATAGCTCGCCTCCAAGTTGCAGCTCATGATGCAATGACTGTTGCATCACAATACGACCCCAATTACAACTTTGGATATCCGCCAGGCCAACCGTGGCCATAGACCAACTTAGGCCAAAAGCCTAAGCTTGGGGGAGTATGTATTTCTCACCGACATTACATTCATGTTCACACACTCATTGCTAGATGTCGGTGCTCATACTTTTTCATTGCATTATCCATGCTAGTTTATTTTCCTTTTTATGCTTTCTTCTTTTGTGTTTGATAAACCTTAAGAAAAAACCAAAAAATAGTTGTAGCTTTTAATTAGTTTACTTTCCATGTTTGTAGTAGTAATTAAAAAGAAAACCCAAAAAGATTTCCTGTTCTTCTTTTGCTTGTTGGGAGCTTTCCCGTGTAAACAGTTTTATTTCTTTTCTTTTCTTTGGGGTCGTTAGGAGAAGACCATAATTAAATTGTTGAAGTGGCTCTTATTTGCATTATTGTTGACCTGACAAAAGAGCCCATATTGCCTTGTCTTCTCCTGTTTATTGAATGCTTGCAGATTCCAACTTAGTCCAATGCACGTGCACTATTATCATTAGTCACATCGTTCGGTCGTGCAAGTGAAAGGCAATTATGACAATATATGATGGGCTGACTGAGATGAGAGAAGATGGTATGAACTCGACCTCTCTTGTTTTTGTAAATATGATTAGTTCATCGTTCCTGATTCAGCCTATTATGAATAAACATGTTTGCAATGACAACTAGAGATCATAGTTTCTTATGCCATGCTTAATTAGCTAGGAGCTTATAATGGTTTACCTTGCGTGCCAACATGCTATTAAAATGGTTGTGATGTGGTATATTGGGTTGGTATCCTCTTTTGAATTACTTAAGTGACTTGACTTGGCACATGTTCACGCATGTAGTTGAAACAAAATCAACATAGCCTTCACGATATTTATGTTCATAGTGGATTATATCCTACTCATGCTTGCACTCAATGTTCATTGACTTTAATGCATGTTCATGGCTGTTGTCACTCTCTAGTTGGTCGCTTCCCAGTCTTTTGCTAGCCTTAACCTATACTAAGCGGGAATACTGCTTGTGCATCCAATTCCATAAACCCCAAAGTTACGCCATATGAGTCCACTATACCTTCCTATATGCGGTATCTACCTGTCGTTCCAAGTAAATTTGTATGTGCTAACCTCTAAACCTTCAAATAAACATTCTGTTTTGTATGCTCAAATAGCTCATGTATCAACTAGGGATGTCCGTATCGTCCATGTTAGGCGGGTTATTCTCAAGAGGAGTGGACTCCGCTCCTCACTCACGAGAAAAGGGCTGGTCACCGGGATGCCCAGTCCCATGCTTTATGCAAATCAAATCAAAATAATTGCAAACAAAACTCCCCCTGGAACTGTTGTTAGTTGGAGGCACTAGTTGTTTTGAGCAAGCCATGGATTGATGCTTGTTGGTGGAGGGGAGTATAAACTTTACCATTCTGTTTGGGAACCGCCTATAATGTGTGTAGCATGGAAGATATCGCCATATCTTTGTTGTTATGTTGACAATGAAAGTATACCGCTCAAAATATTATCCATATCTATTTCAAAACCGAGCTCTGGCACCTCTACAAATCCCTACTTCCCTTTGCGAAGGGCCTATCTATTTACTTTTATGTTGACTCATCCTCCTCTTATTAAAAAGCACCCACTGGAGAGCACCTCTGTCATTTGCATTCATTACTGCTTAGTTTACATTGTGTATGACTTGACTGGATCTCTTTTACCATGAATTACAATGTCTAGTCAGTCCTTGATCTTTAAAGGTGCTTTGCATTTATGTTTTGCGGTCTCAGAAAGGGCTAGCGAGATACCATCTTGTTATATCATATTATGATTGTTTTGAGAAAGTGTTGTCATCCGAGATTTATTATTATTGCTCGCTAGTTGATTATGTCATTGATATGAGTAAACATGACACCTGAGCATTATTGTGAATATGGTTAGTTCATAATCTTTGTTGAAAACTTGAATGCTGGCTTTACATATTTGCAACAACAAGAGCAAACAGAGTTTGTAAAAGTTTTTCTTTATCACTTTCAGTTTATCAACTGAATTTCTTGAGGACAAGCAAAGGTTTAAACTTGGGGGAGTTGATACGTCTCCGTCGTATCTGCTTTTCCAAACACTTTTGCCCTTGTTTTGGACTCTAACTTGCATGATTTGAATGGAACTAAGCCGGACTAATGTTGTTTTCAGCAGAATTACCATGGTGTTATTTATGTGCAGAAACAAAAGTTCTCGGAATGACCTGAAACTTCAGGGAGAGTATTTTTAGAAATAATAAAAAATACTGGCAAAAGACGAAGACCAGTGGGCCCACACCCTAGCCACGAGGGTGGGGGCGCGCCTGCCCCCTGGGCGCGCCCCCTACCTCGTGGCCCCCCTGGAGCTCCTCCGACCTCAACTCCAACTCTATATATTTGGTTTCAGAGAGAAAAGATAAGAGAGAAAGATTATTTGCGTTTTACGATACGGAGCCGCCGCCAAGCCCTAAAACCTCCCGGGAGGGCTGATCTGAAGTCCGTTCGGGGCTCTGGAGAGGGGAATCTGTCGCCATCGTCATCATCAACCATCCTCCATCGCCAATTTCATGATGCTCACCGCCGTGCGTGAGTAATTCCATCGTAGGCTTGCTGGACGGTGATGGGTTGGATGAGATTTATCATGTAATCGAGTTAGTTTTGTTAGGGTTTGATCCCTAGTATCCACTATGTTCTGAGATTGATGTTGCTATGACTTTGCTATGCTTAATGCTTGTCACTAGGGACCGAGTGCCATGATTTCAGATCTGAACCTATTATGTTTTCATCAATATATGAGTGTTCTTGATCCTATCTTGCAAGTCTATAATCGCCGACTATGTGTTATGATCCAGCAACCCCGAAGTGACAATAATCGGGACCACTCCCGGTGATGACCGTAGTTTGAGGAGTTCATGTATTCACTATGTGTTAATGCTTTGGTCCGGTACTCTATTAAAAGGAGGCCTTAATATCCCTTAGTTTTTGTTAGGACCCCGCTGCCACGGGAGGGTAGGACAAAAGATGTCATGCAAGTTCTTTTCCATAAGCACGTATGACTATATTCGGAATACATGCCTATATTACATTGATGAATTGGAGTTAGTTATGTGTCACCCTAGGTTATGACTGTTACATGATGAACCGCATCCGGCATAATTCTCTATCACCGATCCATTGCCTACGAGCTTTCCATATATTGTTCTTCGCTTATTTACTTTTCCGTTGCTATTGCTATCATCACTACAAAATACCGGAAACATTACTTTTGCTATCGTTACCTTTTGCTACCGTTACCACTACTATCATATTACTTTGCTACTAAATACTTTGTTGCAGATATTAAGTTTCTAGGTGTGGTTGAATTGACAACTCGACTGCTAATACTTGAGAATGTTCTTTGGCTCCCCTTGTGTCGAATCAATAAATTTGGGTTGAATACTCTACCCTCGAAAACTGTTGTGATACCCTATACTTGTGGGTTATCAATAGACCCCATCGTTTTATCCTTAGTAGCAATGATACATAGTGTCGGTTCCCTTTTTGTAACTGGGATCAAGCACCGTAAGATCGAACCCACTACCGGGCAAATCTTCCCATTGCAAGATAAATAGATCAAGTTGGCCAAACAAAACCGAAATATCGGAGAAGAAATACGAGGCTACAAGCAATCATGCATAAAAGAGATCAAAGAGACTCAAATACTTTCATGGACATAAAAAGATAGATCTGATCATAAACTCAAAGTTCATCGGAGACCAACAAACACACCGCAAAAGATTTACATTATATGGATCTCCAAGAGACCATTGTATTGAGAATCAAGAGAGAGAGAGAGATAGAGAGATGAAGCCATCTAGCTACTAACTACGGACCCAAAGGTCTACAAAGAACAACTCACGCATCATCGGAGAGGCACCAATGGAGGTAATGAACTCCATCCGAGAGGGTGTCTAGATTGGATCTGGTGGTTCTGGACTCTGCGGCAGCTGGATGAATATTTCATCGACGCCTCTAGGGTTCTGGGATTTTTGCTGTATTTATAGAGCAAAGAGGCTGTCCGGGGGCAACCGACGTGGGCACAACCCACTAGGGCGCACCTGGGCCTCCTGGTGCGCCCTGGTGGGTTGTGGCCCCCTCGAGGCACCCCCAGGCGCAGCTAGGGCCTGTTGTGTTCTTTTTGACCCATAAAAATTCTCCATAAAGTTTCTGGCATTTGGACTCCATTTGATATTGATTTTCTACGATGTAAAAAAACACAGAAAAAACAGGAACTGCCACTTGGCACTATGTCAATAGGTTAGTACCAAAAATGATATAAAATGATTATAAAACATCCAAGATTGATAATATAACAGCATGGAACAATCAAAAATTATAGATACGTTGGAGACGTATCATCATCCTCAAGCTTAACTCCTGCTCGTCCTCGAGTAGGTAAGTGATAAAAACAGAATTCTTTATGTGGAATGTTGCCTATCATGTCATATCATATTCTTTTTTATATAGCATGGACAATTTGACTTTTATGTGATTCAAAGCAATAGTCCAGGTTTGACATAATAATTTAGATACTCAAGCATATCAACAAGCAACCAAGTCTTTCAAAATATCAATGCTAAAATAATTTATCCCTAGCCCATCATGCTCAAACATTGATCCATTCATGAAACACACTCGAATATTAGCTACACCCAATACTTAGGTACGATCATATTGCCTCCGAGTTGGTGCTTTATATGAGAGAAGATGGAGGCTCAAAATAAAAATTGCATAAAGTAAAAGAAAGGCCCTTCGCAGAGGGAAGTAGGTATTTGTAGAGGCGCCAGAGCTTAAAGTGAAAAACTTAGAGATAAAACATTTTGAGAGGAGTATCCATCCCACCAACGAAAACGACTTAGAGTTCCGAACACTTTCCATGCTCGATATGCCATAGGCGATTCCCGAACAGAAAATAAAGTTTATTCCTTTTTCCACCGTACTTTTACTTTTCATGGCTAACCGTATCTATGGGTGCCCTCCATACCAACACTTCCCAAGGAATTTATTATTTGACAACATAAAATAAATTCAATTTTGCATTTTGGGACTGGGCATCCCTAAAACCTTTGCCTTACTCTCATGCAATGACAAGTGAATAAACACTCATCGTGAGAATAACACATCTAGCATGGAAAATATTAGCCACCCCTCACCGCTCCGCGAGCGAAACAAACACACAAAAAAGAAGTATATTTTGAAAATTAGAGATGGCACATGAAAATTTTCTTATAACGGCAAAAGAATACCGCATATAGGTAGATATAGTGGACTCATGTGGCAAAACTGGTTTAAAGAATTTTGGATGCGCAAGTAGAGGTCACACTTGGTGCAAAATGAAGGCTAGCAAAAGATGGGGAAGCGACCAACCAAGAAACGAATAATCTCATAAGCAAGCATTAAGCATAACTAACACCGAATAATGCACCACGAGTAAGATATAATTTCATTGCATGACTATTGACTTTCATACTTGCATAGGGAATCACAAACCTTAACACCAATATTCTTACTAAAGCATAATTACTCATCAACATAACTCACATATGACATCATCATATCTCAAAACTATTACTAAGAATCAAGTTTATTTTGTCAAATGGTCTTCATGAAAGTTTTTTATTATATCCTTCTTGGATATCTATCACTTTGCGATTAATTTTCATGTATTGCTTTTCATAAGCTCAAACAAATATAAGTGAAGATCATGAGCATAATTCTTTTTCTTTCTCTCAAAATAATTTAAGTGAGGCAAGAGATAATTTCTTGAAAATTTTACTAACTCTCAAATAAATCTAAGTGAAGCAAGAGAGCATTTCTTCAAAAATACTAAGCACACCGTGCTAAAAAAGATATAAGTGAAGCACTAGAGCAAGTCCATAGCTCATAAAAAATTAAGTGAAGCACAGAGAGCAATTCTAAAAAGTCATGACATAATTTTGGCTCTTTCAAATAGGTGTGTCCAACAAGGATTGATGACTTAAAACACAAAATAAAACAAGCAAAGAGTCATATCATACAAGACGCTCCAAGCAAAACACATATCATGTGACGAATAAAAATATAGTTTCGAGTAAAATACCGATAGTTGTTGGAAGAAAGCGGGGATGCCACTCGGGGGCATCCCCAAGCTTAGTTGGTTGCTCTTTTTAGGATAATAGCTTGGGATGCCGGGGCATCCCAAAGCTTAGGCTCTTCTATCCTTCCTTCATCCAACGATAGATAACCCAAAACTTGAAAACTTCAATCACACAAAACTCAACAAAACATTCGTGAGATCCGTTAGTATAAGAATAATAAATCACTACTATAAGTGTTGTATCAAACCAATTCATATTTTGTTTTTGTATTATATCTAATGTATTCCAACTTTTCTATGGCAAAAACTCATCAAAGAAAACCATAGAGCCATCAAAATAAGCACACAACACAAAGAAAACAGAATCTGTCAAAACAAAATAGTCTGTAGCAATATGACTATTTCGAATACTTCTGTAACTCTAAAAATTCTGAAAAATAGGATGAATAATTTATGATCTACTACAATTGGAATGGGTAATTTATAGCTCTCTGGTAAAAAATGATAAATATTTTCGTGAGCGCAAAACTTTCTGTTTTTTCAGTAAGATCAAACAACTATCACCCAAGAAGATCCTAAAGGTTTTACTTGGCACAAACACTAATTAAAACATAAAAACACAATTATAAAAGTAGCATAATTGTGCTAAACCCTCAAGAACAAAAAGCAAAAAAGCAAAAATAAATTTTATTCATTGGGTTGCCTCCCAACAAGCACTATAGTTTTATGCCCTTAGCTAGGCATAATATTTCAACGATGCTCACAAAAGAGATAATAATCGAAACACAAAGAGAGCATCATGAAACATGTGATAAACACATTTAAGTCTAACATACTTCCTATGCATAGGAATTTTATAGGAAAACAAATTATCAAGACAAGAAACATCTAGCATATGCAAAGGAGAGGAATAAAACATTAACAATCTCAACACAATGAGAGGAAATTTAATAACATGAAAATTTCTACAACCATATTTTCTTCTCTCTTAATAATTATATGTAGGATCATAATCAAATTCAATAATATAACTATCATATAAAATTTTCTCTTTATGATCCACATGCATGCAAAGTTGATAACTCTTCCAAAATAGTGGGATTATCATCAAATAAAGTCATGACCTCTCCAAACACAATTTCATCAAAAATTTCATAAGATCGAACACTCTACAAATATGTGGGATTATTTTTAGCTAAAGTTGACACTCTTCCAAACCCAGTTTCAATATTATCTCAAACATATTCACCACGAGGCTTAAATAAAATTTCAAGATCATAAGAAACATTATCACCCCAATCATGATCATTGCAATAAGTAGGGGACATGACAAAACAAGCATCCCCAAGCTTGGGGTTTTGCACATTATTAGCAAAATTGACATTAATGGAATTTATAGTAAAATTATTGCAATCACGCTTTTCATTCAAGGAGCTATCATGAATCACTTCATAAATTTCTTCATCACAATTTTCAGATTCACGATTCTCAAGCAAAAGTTCATAAAGATAATCTAGTGCACTCAACTCACTAGCAATTGGTTCATCATGATTGGATCTTTTAAAAAGATTAGCAAATGGATGGGGATCCATATCAATAGATTTTTAGCAAGTGAAGATGCAAGCATATAGAAGGCACATGGCAATACAAGCAAACAAAAAATCGGACGAGAAAAAAAGGCGAACAAAAAAGAGGGCGAATAAAACGGCAATTTTTTTGTGAAGTGGGGGAGAGGAAAACGAGAGGAAAATGGCAAATAATGTAAATTGCGAGGAGATGAGATTTTTGATTAGGAACCTGTTATATGTTGAAGATCCTCTCCGGCAACGGCGCCAGAAATTCCTTTTGATGTCGCTTGAAGCTACGTCGGTATTTCCCCAAAGAGGAAGGGATGATGCAGCACAGCGGTGGTAGGTAGTTCCCTCAGATATGAAACCAAGGTTATAGAACCAGTAGGAGAACCAAGCAACACAACGTAAACAGCCCCTGCACACAAATAACAACACCTCGCAACCCGACTTGTTAGGGGTTGTCAACCCCTTTCGGGTAACGACGCCAGAAATTGGTGCGTGACGGTAAAAAGATTGTAATATATTGGATAAATAGATCACAAATAAAATAAAGTGCAGCAAATTATTTTTGTATTTTTGGTCTAATAGATCTGAAAATAAAAACAAAGAAAAAGTAGCTCAAAGGCAAATATATGAGAAATAAGACCCGGGGGCCGTAGGTTTCACTAGTGGCTTCTCTCGAAAAAAATAGCAAACGGTGGATAAACAAATTACTGTTGGGCAATTGATAGAACTTCAAATACTCATGACGATATCCAGGAAATGATCATTATATAGGCACACGTCCAAGATTAGTAGACCGACTCCTGCCTGCATCTACTACTATTACTCCACACATCGACCACTATCCAGCATGCATCTAGTGTATTAAGTTCATGGAGAAACGGAGTAATGCAATAAGAACGATGACATGATGTAGACAATATCTATCTATGTAGAGATAGACCCCATCGTTAGTAGCAACGATACATACGTGTCGGTTCCCTTTATGTCACTGGGATCAAGCACCGTAAGATCGAACCCACTACTGGGCACCTCTTCCCATTGCAAGATAAATAGATCAAGTTGGCCAAACAAAACCAAAATATCGGAGAAGAAATACGAGGTTACAAGCAATCATGCATAAAAGTGATCAAAGAGACTCAAATACTTTCATGGACATAAAAAGATAGATCTGATCATAAACTGAAAGTTCATCGGATCCCAACAAACACACCGCAAAAGAGTTACATCATATGGATCTCCAAGAGACCATTGTATTGAGAATCAAGAGAGAGAGAGAGAGAGAGAGAGAGAGAGAGAGAGAGAGAGAGAGAGATGAAGCCATATAGCTACTAACTACGGACCCGGAGGTCTATAAAGAACTACTCACGCATCATCCGAGAGGCACCAATGGAGGTGGTGAACCCCATCCGAGATGGTGTCTAGATTGGATCTGGTGGTTCTAGACTTTGCGGTGGTGATGAATATTTCGTCGACGCCTCTAGGGTTCTGGGATTTTGGGCTATTTATAAAGCAAAGAGGCGGTCCGGGAGGCACCCGAGGTGGGCACAACCCATCAGGGCGCGCCTAGGCCTCCTGGCGTGTCCTGGTGGGTTGTGCCCAGGTACAGGTCATGAAGGCCAAGTACTACCCGGAATGTGATGTGTTGGAAGCGGGTCCGAGCGCCAATATGTCATATGCTTGGAGGAGTATTACACATGGCATTGACCTCATCAGAAAGGGAGTAATTTGGTGTGTTGGCGATGGTCAAAACATCCATATATGGGATGATCCATGTATCCCAAGGGCTTGGTCCAGGAAAATTGTGACATCTAGAGAGAGTAGCTTGTTAACCAGGGTGTCCGAACTCATCGATCCGACCACTGGGAAATGGGATGAGGTGCTCATCACGGACACGTTTTGGGAGGAGGATGCCGCCTTAATCCTTCAGCTACTATTGCGGGATGAAACCGAAGATTTCCGAGCGTGGCATTTTGACAACAAGGGATTGTTCTCGGTTAAACAAGCCTACAAACTGCAATGGGTGTTCTCTGAGCACTCCGCCGCGGGGCAGGCAGGGGAGCCACAAGTCGTTGGCGATCTTGATGGTGTGGCGGGGATGTGAGATGGAAAAGAATCTGGAAGCTTCCGTGCCCGGGGAAAATCAGACACTTTGTATGGAGGATGGCGCATAACACGATCACCACAAAGGACATACTGGCAAGAAGAGGAATGGATATCGAAGACCACCGATGTTTCATGTGCAATGCGCGGCAAGAGTTAGGGAAACATCTCTTCGTTGACTGCACTGAGGTTAAATCGGTGTGGCTGAAGTTTGGGCTTGAACATATTATGCTGCAACTTTCAGATTGCGAGTCTATAAGTGAGACCATGGACGTCCTTTGGTGGGCCCCGAAGAAGGAGAGGCTACAAGTCATGGTAATGTGGTGGCAGTGGTGGAATCAGAGAAACAAGGTGCGTGAGGGGGAGAAGCCCATGGATCACGACCAGTTCGTGTGTAGGGCTGCATGCACGGCTGCGGAATACCTGGGGTATTTTTGCAAGATGGCCAAGCATAGTGGGATCCCCCAGGGCTGGTCCCCGCCGTCGCCGGATGAGCTGAAGCTTAATGTTGATGGCGCCTATATTCCGGGAAGCCACCATGGCGCATGGGGCGTGATCGTCCGTGATTCTATGGGGCATGTGGTAGCGGCGCGAGCATGACGGGTTGACCATGTGGCCTCGGCTTTCGACACGGAGCTGCATGCAATTGAACAAGCGCTGGATCTAGCGGCGGAGCTAGGAGTGTTGCGGCTCACGGTGGAGACGGACACGCTCCTGGTGCAACAAGCTTTAAATCGCTGAGCGCCAGACTTCTCCAGGCAAGCTCATGTGATTGAAGATGTCAAAGTACAAGCGCGATGTCAAAGTACAAGCGCGCTTATGGTTTGCTTCTTGTGTATTTGCTCATTGTAAGAGGGAGGCCAATACGGTTGCCCACAATCTAGCTAAGTTTAGCTTATCACTCGCTGTGGGTGAGAGTATTGTACTGGATGATGACCTTTCAGCTGATGTAGCTGCTTCTGTTATGGGCGATTCTAGCCAAGATGTTGCGTAATAAAGCATATTGCTTGATCTAAAAAAAAACACTTACTGACCAACAAGACATACTCACACAAATCGCTACACACAGCAATAGTACACATCACAACCCCCAGCTTTATTAATAACAAGCATCATAATAGCGTCTCCACGTTTTATATATTTTATAAAAAATACAGAGAGGTACTCACACAAATCGCTACACACAGCAATAGATGGAGATCCCTAAATTGCGGCCGTTAAGCGTTGACACGAACGTGTACTACATCATCACTTCACATAAACTACAAGTATACAAGAACAACAAGAATGCACCGGACATAATGTGGTGAACTGGATTAATCCAACTACCAAAAACAATTTGAACCTGCTCGTAACTTCCCACGGATCTGGGATTCCCCCAAAAAAAATTCCTGCATCATCATGCTTACATCGCAGCAATGTCGACCCAGCGCTCGTACGCCGACGCCGTCCCGTCGCAGCTCCTTCCGGGGAGGCAAGCCTTGGCCTTCGCCGCGTCCTGCACGCGGTAGCTCTCGCTCACGTTGTCGCCCTGCACCAGCCCGTCCACCGCGTCGATCACCCGCTGGTAGCGCCACCGGTCGTCGCTGTAACGGTACATCTGGCTCGTCGCCGCCGACCCGTTGATCACGTCGTGGTCCTTGACGACCATCCAGCCCACCGCCGTCTGCTCGTCCACCAGCTTCGCCTCGTTCTCGAACCCGTCGGACTTCACTTCCGTCTCGAGCTTGAGGGTGTGGGACAGGCTCCCCGTGACGACGGACGTGCCGTCCTCGCCGTCCTCCGTGTCCATGTAGAACGACAGAGGGTACTCGGACTCGGTCTTGAGCTTGCCGATCACCTTCCTCGCCTCCGACCGGACCAGCACCTCCGTCTCCTGCTCCGCCTTCATCTGGACGGTCTTGTTCCGGCCGTCGCTGGTGAACTCGACCAGGCTGCGTGCCTCCAGCTCCGTCTCCACCTCGGTCGTCAAGTTGCCGAGCGACGACAGTACCCAGCCGCTGAAGAAGGACTTCCGCTTGGCATGGATGCTGAAGCTGCCGTTCAGCAGCTGCGTCGTGTACCGGCGGGAGATGGACAGCCGCGGCGTCCGGTACCGGCCGAGCGACGCTTGCACGTCCGACGAGCTGGGGTCCAGCCAGAGGTGCAGGTTGGCGTCCACGAGCCACTCGGCGATGCCGTCCACCACGCTGATGCCGAACTCGTGCGCCTTGCCGTCGACGAGGAGGCCCAGGAACGGGGTGAGCTCGATGTCGTAGGTGGGCAGGTCGAACGCGCCGAGCGCGGACACGGGCTGCCAGTAGAGCGGGTTGATGCCGCCTGTGTAGATGACGGGGAACGGCACGAAGGAGCCGGCGAAGTGGTGGTCCACGCTGACGACGACCTCGCGGTAGGCGGCGTTGCCCCTCTGCGTGGTGAGGTTGTTCTCCTGGATGTAGAGGTCCGGCGGGTTGGAGTACCAGAACTCGTCGTTGGAGTGAGGGGACACGAACACCTCGAGGACCGCACGGTAGGTGCTCGACGGAATGGTCACGAGCTTGGAGCGCGAGTCGGACGAGTTCTGGATGCGGAACCAGTAGCCGCTGTCGCCGGTGGCCTCCGAGATGGGCAGGATCAGGTCCGCCGGCTGGAAGTACGACTCCGGCAGCGTCGGTGCCGCCGGACTGGCGTCGGCGACATCACCATCGGAGGAGGGGTGATTTACCACGGAGAGGTAAGCCGGAGTCCCGTGGAACTCGAAGGAGACGGTGACGTTGTAGATGCCGGTGTACTGGTCGTTGACGAGGTTCTCGAGCATGACCGAGAGGACGCCGTCGGGCGGGGAGCGGAGGAGGGCGGAGTAGCGGGTGACCTCCTTGCGCACGGTCCAGCTGACGCCCTCGGGGGTGGGCTCGGCGGTGGTGGTGCGGAGGAGCTCGGAGCCGTCGAGCCAGACGGCGGCGACGCGGTCGTACTGGTCGCCGGCGCAGGCGGCGGAGAAGGAGAGGACGACCTGGGACCAGGGCGCGGGGCACCCGGGCGGGGGCGCGTAGGCGGCCTTGGCCGGGGGCGCGCCGTAGGTGTTGGCGAAGGAGTAGGAGAGCACCGGCACGGTGCAGGTCGGCGCGGCGGGGGGCGGGCCCGGGAGCGGGTAGGTGGGGTCGACGTACTCCTGGGCCGCCGCATTGCCCGTGGCCGGCGGCGCGTGGCGGACGGCGTATCGGTCGGGGGCCTCGGCGAGAGCCGGGCCGAGGAGGTGGAGGAGGAGGAGGAGAGCCAGCGGCGGCATCTTGCGCTGCGACGGGGAAAAGGTCGCTGGCTCGCTGATGAGTGCGGACGGCCGGGCCGGCTTGTTTAACTCGTGTTGAGTGGTGTTTTCTGGATCTCTTTTATGATTATTTTTTCGCAATGCTGTCGTACTTCAGATTTGTCATTGGTGGTGCTCGTGGGTCGTGAGATCGTGCAGGGTAGTGAATAAAATTGAGCATTTGATCACTGACCAGACGATCAACTGACACGTAGTATTAGTGGTATGGACGTGAAGTTGTTCTTGGTTCCAAAGTTTAGATCATGTGTTTCACAGAAGATTTTTTCTTTGGCAAACTGAAGCCCTCAAAAAGGGATGTATTTTTTTATTAATTCAGCATCCCAGCGCAGTGTATAGAAAGGATCTTTCCGAGAGGAAAGTCAATGGCTTCATAAGTCAACCTGGCATTACATCGAGAAGCTTTGCTGTAGATATGAGAGCAGCTACTGGTAGAAGATCTACACTTGCTATGGCGGCAGTGGCAAGAAAACCGATAGAGAAGCCAGGACATTGGAGTATCAAACCAGAGCTTTATATTGAACAGAGAAGGGGTTGATAGTAGGGTGTCAGGGTGTCCAAAATCAAAAGAAATGCCCATAGGGAAGCTCAAGCTGCTATCCATTCAACTCCTGGAAGCATTTACATTTACACTTTTCTAGTGCAGCTCACTCTTGAGCCTCTTGTCCAACAAAGGCTGCTCTATGTAATTTAGTTAAGGACAATGTTGGTGTTTTAGCTGTGACCTATCTTATATAAATAAAATCCTGGGTTTGCAAAAAAAGGGAGTAAAGATCTACACAAGAACGCAGTCGAAGAAATTAGCAAAATATTTTAAAGTTTGAGTAAAATTCCATGCAATATCTTTAACAAAGAAATAACGTGAACGCATTGTCATTGCCGGCCCATACAAACCATTAAGTCAGACAGAGGTTTTTCACCTGGAGCTCGAGACCAAGTGCTACTGATATTGGGAACAAGAACATAAACATTTTTTTCCACAGATTTCAAACAATTATTCATGAGAACCAACAAATGATCGGGTGGCTACTATTGGATTATGGATGGGCTTAGGCCCATATAAGACACTAATCCCTGGTTAATCTTGAGGCTCATGTATGAGATGGCAGGTGGAGGGAAGTTTAGTCCCACCTTGCTAGTTGAGGAGAGTTGAGACACATTTATAAGGGTTGTTCTACCACTTGCCATTGGGAGCTTGGGAAGAGGAGTGGTACACACACGCTCCTCCTCCTCCTCCGCCCGCCTCGTCACGACGTGCGCCACGGGTGAGCCGAGCCAGAGCTTATTTTTGCCGCTCAGGAACGAGTCGCTAACAGGCGGGCCACTGTCCGAGACGTTGGACTGTGGGCTGACTTGCGTTCCCGGGATTCGTTGACTCCGTTCGCGGGTGTGCGACCCTTCTCCGGGAACGACGACTCCCTTTCCGGGAGTGTGTCTTCCTACCCGACGGCCTATATAAGAAGGCTCTGCCCAGTGGAGTGACCAAGTTCGGTTCACTCACTCCCTCTCGCGTAACCTAGCCGTCATCTATTGTTCCTCACTTTGTGCTGTCTCCGGCGACCCCATCCCGACGACCGTGTGCACGACTGGTCGGGAGAGCAGGTGCCTCCAGAACCCTGTCGTTCGAGATCCTGCCCGGGAGAACGACAATAAGATTTTTTGGGAGCGTCTCGACGCAACTGCTCCCGATCCGTTCCCAGCTCTGTCTGCCTCTGTTTCCACTACTACCTCCACATCGACACCATGGCCGACGATGCCGCAGCTAAGAAGAAGGCCACGGACGCCGCCGAGGCTGCTACTGCCGCAGCCGCGTTGGCCTGGCCAACCGGAGGGTATGATCTGTTCATCCCTCACTTACTCGTACTTGTGCTAGCAGTATATGTACTGCTCGTAGATGGTTCGCTTCTATGTTTTGTACGTGCTAGTATGCTTAGGTATCACTATGAGATGCATACCTTTTATGCCATGCCAACAGTATTCTCGTGGATTAGTCTAATTGGAAAAGTGCTAATATTTCCAATAATTAAAAAAACCTTATTTTAGGAACTTTTTGATTCAAGGCTTTGTTGCTACTCTGAAACCGGAAAAGTTTACCGGGATGCATTTTAAGCGTTGGCAGACTAGGACCACCTTGTGGCTCACAGCGATAAACGTGTTCTGGGTTGGTGGTGTGTCCCCCACAGAAACGATTGCTCTTGAACAGGAGAAGACGTTTAGGGAGGCAACCACAATCTTTTTGGGAGAAGTTCTAAGTGTGATTGGAGACAAGTTGGTTGACACATATATTCATATGGGGGTTGCCAAAAACTTGTGGGATGCGCTCGAAGTCAAATTCGGCAGAACCGATGTTGGCAGTGAGCTGTATGCCATGGAGCAGTTCCATCATTACATGATGGTTGATAACCGTCCTGTATTGGACCAGGCTCATGAGATACAGTGTGTTGCTAAGGAGCTGGAGCTCCTGAAGTGTGAGTTACCGGACAAGTTCGTCACGGGTTGCATTATTGCAAAACTCCCTCCTAGTTGGAGGAACTTTGCTACTTCTCTCAAGCACTTGAGACGTGAATTCTCTGTCGAGGATGTCATCGGTCATCTCAATGTTGAGCAGAACTCAGGAGCAAAGGACTCACACGTGAAAGGGGCAGAGGGTTCTTCTAGCGCCAATGTGGTGCAGAAGTGTTGGAAATATGCCCTAGAAGCAATAATAAATTAGTTATTATTATATCATATTTCATTGTTCATGATAATCGTTTATTATCAATGCTAGAACTGTATTGATAGGAAACTCAAATACATGTGTGGATACATAGACAACACCATGTCCCTAGTAAGCCTCTAGTTGACTAGCTCGTTGATCAATAGATGGTTACGGTTTCCTAACCATAGACATTGGATGTCGTTGATAACGGGATCACATCATTAGGAGAATGATGTGATGGACAAGACCCAATCCTAAGCCTAGCACAAAGATCGTGTAGTTCGTATGCTAAAGCTTTACTAATGTCAAGTATTATTTCCTTAGACCATGAGATTGTGCAACTCCCGGATACCGTAGGAGTGCTTTGGGTGTGCCAAACGTCACAACGTAACTGGGTGGCTATAAAGGTACACTACGGGTATCTCCAAAAGTGTCTGTTGGATTGGCACGAATCGAGACTGGGGTTTGTCACTCCGTGTAAATGGAGAGGTATCTCTGGGCCCACTCGGTAGGACATCATCATAATGTGCACAATGTGATCAAGGAGTTGATCACGGAATGATGTGTTACGGAACGAGTAAAGAGGCTTGCCGGTAACGAGATTGAACAAGGTATCGGGATACCGATGATCGAATCTCGGGCAAGTATCGTACCGATAGACAAAGGGAATTGTATATGGGATTGATTGAATCCTTACCATCGTGGTTCATCCGATGAGATCATCGTGGAGCATGTGGGAGCCAACATGGGTATCCAGATCCCGCTGTTGGTTATTGACCGGAGAGTTGTCTCGGCCATGTCTGCATGACTCCCGAGCCCATAGGGTCTACACACTTAAGGTTCGATGACGCTAGGGTTATAGGGAAAGTATGTACGTGGTTATCGAATGTTGTTCGGAGTCCCGGATGAGATCCTGGACGTCACAAGGAGTTCCGGAATGGTCCGGAGGTAAAGATTGATATATAGGAAGTATGGTTTTGGCCACCGGAAGTGTTCCGGGCATCACCGGTAGCGTACCGGGACCACCGGAGGGGTCCTGGGGTCCACCAAGTGGGGCCACCAGCCCCAGAGGCCTACATGGGCCAATAGTGGGAAGGGACCAGCCCCTAGGTGGGCTAGGGCGCCTCCCACCAAGGCCCAAGGCGCCTCCAAGAGGGAAGGTGGGGGGCAAACCCTAGGATAGATGGGCCCTAAGGCCCACCTAGGTGCGCCTCCCCCTCTCCCCCTTGTGGCCGCCACCCTAGATGGGATCTAGGGCTACCGCACCCCTTGGGGTGGGAACCCTAGAGGGGGCGCAGCCCCCTCCCCTCCCCCTATATATACTTGAGGTATGGGGGCTGCCCAACATACGATTCGATCTCTCTCTTGGCGCAGCCCTACCTCTCTCCCTCCTCGTCTCTCATAGTGCTTGGCGAAGCCCTGCTGGAGTCCCGCGCTCCTCCACCACCACCACGTCGTCGTGCTGCTTTTGGACGGACTCTTCCCCAACCTCTCCTTCTCCCCTTGCTGGATCAAGGCGTAGGAGACGTCACCGGGCTGCACGTGTGTTGAACGCGGAGGCGCCGTTGTTCGGCGCTTAGATCGGAATCAACCGTGATCTGAATTGCTACGAGTATGACTCCTTCATCCGTGTTCTTGTAACGCTTCCGCTTAGTGATCTACAAGGGTATGTAGATGCACTCTCCTTCCCCTCATTGCTAGATTACTCCATAGATTGATCTTGGTGATGCGTAGAAAATTTTAAATTTCTGCTACGATCCCCAACAGTGGCATCATGAGCTAGGTCTATGCGTAGTTTCTATGCACGAGTAGAACACAAAGCAGTTGTGGGCGTCGATAGTGTCAATTTACTTGGCGTTACTAGTCTTATCTTGATTCGGCGGCATCGTGGGATGAAGAGGCCCGGACCGACCTTACACGTACTCTTACGTGAGACTGGTTCCACCGACTGACATGCACTAGTTGCATAAGGTGGCTAGCAGGTGTCTGTCTCTCCCACTTTAGTCGGATCGGATTCGATGAAAAGGGTCCTTATGAAGGGTAAATAGAAATTGGCATATCACGTTGTGGTTTTGGCGTAGGTAAGAAACGTTCTTGCTAGAAACCTATAGCAGCCACGTAAAAACTTGCAACAACAATTAGAGGACGTCTAACTTGTTTTTGCAGCATATGGCTTGTGATGTGATATGGCCAAAAGGATGTGATGTATGAGATTGATCATGTTCTTGTAATAGGAATCACGACTTGCATGTCGATGAGTATGACAACCGGCAGGAGCCATAGGAGTTGTCTTAATTTATTTATGACCTGCGTGTCAACATAAACGTCATGTAATTACTTTACTTTATTGCTAAAGCGTTAGCCATAGTAGCAGAAGTAATAGATGACGAGACAACTTCAAGAAGACACGATGATGGAGATCATGGTGTCATGCCGGTGACAACGATGATCATGGAGCCCCGAAGATGGAGATCATAAGGAGCAAAATGATATTGGCCATATCATGTCACTATTTGGTTGCATGTGATGTTTATCATGTTTTACATCTTATTTGCTTAGAACGACGGTAGCTTAAATAAGATGATCCCTCACTAAAATTTCAAGAAAAGTGTTCCCCCTAACTGTGCACCGTTGCGAAGGTTCATTGTTTCGAAGCACCACGTGATGATCGGGTGTGATAGATTCTAACGTTCGAATACAACGGGTGTTGACGAGCCTAGCATGTACAGACATGGCCTCGGAACACATGCGAAACACTTAGGTTGACTTGACAAGCCTAGCATGTACAGACATGGCCTCAGAACACGGAAGACCGAAAGGTCGAACATGAGTCATATAGAAGATACGATCAACATGAGATGTTCACCGTTGATGACTAGTCCGTCTCACGTGATGATCGGACACGGCCTAGTCGATTCGGATCATGTTTCACTTAGATGACTAGAGGGATGTTTATCTGAGTGGGAGTTCATTAAATAATTTGATTAGATGAACTCAATTATCATGAACATAGTCTAAATTGTCTTTGCAAATATGTTGTAGATAGATAGCTCACGTTGTAGCTCCCTGTTTCAATACGTTTCTAGAGAAAGACTAAGTTGAAAGATATTGTAAGCAATGAAGCGGACTAGGTCCGAAGTCCGAGGAGTGTCCTCACTGCTACACAGAAGGCTTACGTCTTTGATGCACCGCTCGATGTGCAAACCCCTACAATGTCGTTTGTGGATGTTGTGAACACCTGACAGACACATCCTGATGACTACTTGATAGTTTAGTGCACCATACTTTACGGCTTAGGATCGGGATTCCGATGACGTTTTGAACGCCATAGAACATATGAGATGTTCCAAGAGCTGAAATTGGGATTTCAGGCTCATGCCCGTGTTGAGAGGTGTGAGACCTATGACAAGTTCTTTTGCCAACAAGATGAAGGAGAATAGCTCAGCTAGTGAGCATGTGCTCAGAATGTCTGGGTGCTACAATCACTGAAATCAAGTGGGAGTTAAACTTCCAGATAAGATAGTGATTGATAGAGTTCTCTAGCCACTATCACTAAGCTACTATATCTTTGTGAAGAACTATGACATGCAAGGGATGGAGTTGATCCCGGAGCTGTTCGCGGTGCTTAAGATCACAAAAGGTAGAAATCAAGAAGGAGCATCAAGTGTTGATGGTTTAACAAGACCACTGGTTTCAAGAAGGGAAAGGGCTAGAAGGGAAACTTCATGGATGGAAAACCAGTTGCCGCTCCAGTGAAGGAACCCAAGGTTGAACCCAAACCCGAGACTAAGTGCTTCTATTGTAAGGGGAACGGTCACTGGTAGCGGAATTACCCCAAGTGCATGGTAGATAAGAAGGCTGGCAACTTCAACAAAGTATATACGTGTTATTAATGTGTACCTCACTAGTACTCCTGGTAGCACCTGGGTATTGGATACCGGTTCAGTTGCTATTATTGGTGACTTGAAGCAAAAGCTACGGACTAAACGGAGACTGGCTAAGGGCGAGGTGACGATGTGTGTTGGAAGTGTTTCCAAAGTTGATGAGGTCACCATCGCACGCTCCATCTGCCTTCGGGATTAGTATTGAACCTAGATAAATGTTATCAGGTGTCTACATTGAGCATGAATATGATTAGATCATGTTCATTGCAATACGGTTATTCATTTAAGTTAGAGAATACTGGTTATTCTGTTTACATGAATAATACCTTTCATGGTCATGCACCCGATGTGAATGGTTCATTGAATCTCGGTCGTGGTAATACACATGTTCACACCAAAAGATGTAGAGTTAATAATGATAGTACCACTTTCTTGTGGCACTGCCGCTTAGGTCATATTGGCGTAAGATGCATGAAGAAACTCCATGTCGATGGATGTTTGGAGTCACTTGATTTTGAATCGCTTGATACATGCGAGCCATGCCTCATGGGCAGGATGACTGTCGGTATCAAAACCGGTGGATCTCGGGTAGGGGGTCCCGAACTGTGCGTCTAGGCCGGATGGTAACAGGAGGCAGGGAACACGATGTTTTACCCAGGGTTGGGCCCTCTTGATGGAGGTAAAACCCTACGTCCTGCTTGATTAATATTGATGATATGGGTAGTACAAGAGTGGATCTACCACGAGATCAAGGAGGCTAAACCCTAGAAGCTAGCCTATGGTATGATTGTTATCTATGGAGTTGATGAAGTTGTCCTACGGACTAAAACCCTCCGGTTTATATAGACACCGGATAGGGTTAGGGTTACATAGAGTCGGTTACAATGGCAGGAGATCTTGAATTTCCGCATCGCCAAGCTTGCCTTCCACGCCAAGGAAAGTCCCATCCGGACACGGGACGAAGTCTTCAATCTTGTATCTTCATAGTCCAGGAGTCCGGCTGAAGGTATAGTCCGGCTACCCGAACACCACCTAATCCAGGACTCCCTCAGTAGCCCCTGAACCAGGCTTCAATGACGACGAGTCCGGCGTGCAAATTGTCTTCGGCATTGCAAGGCGGGTTCCTCCTCCAAGTCCTTCATAGAAGATTGTAAACACCAAGAGTAATGTCCGGCTCTGCAAAATAAGTTTCCACATATTGCCATAGAGAATAATATTAACACAAATCAAATCTGCTGACGTATTCCGCAGTGCACCATCACACTACGGCCAAGTCTTTTACGAATCGTTTTTACTTTTTCACCTCAGCGTGTTTTGCGAGGCGGTTTCCTTGGCACGTCTTGTCAAAGCAGAGATCATGTACCCCCCTTTTACGGGATTCTCATCAATACAAACGTGGGTAACCCAATCATGCCCGTTAGCATGTTTCCTCGATTAAAGGAGAGTCCCAAACAGTTACGGGGAGGGCTCCTGGTATTCAGCCTCTTATAAAGAGACCAGGGCCTTATCTTTTCTCCAATCCAAAACAAGTTCGCCCGTCGCCTCGAGTTCCAACACCCCAGGCTCTAGATTCCGGGCGCCTCGGACCTTCGACAATGTCCGGTTCCGACCTTCAAGGCCGATGGATGCCCTCCTCCGTCACGGCGGAGGACGTGCTAAAGTTGAGAGAGGCTAAGTTCCTGACCGGCGAAATTCGGCATAGGTTGCCTGCTCAAGGGCAGGTCATTCCCAGCCCCCAGCCCGGTGAGAGCGTGGTATTCATGTCTCACTTCCTTCGGGGGTTGGGCCTCCCAATGGATCCCTTTGTGAGGGGACTGCTGTTTTATTACGGGCTGGAATTCCATGACTTAGCTCCGGAGTCCATCCTCCATATCTCCTCGTTTATCGTTATGTGCGAAGCGTTCCTCCATGTTACCCCTCACTTCGGACTATGGCTCAAGACCTTCAAAGTGGAGCCGAAGATGATCGAGGGACGGCACGCAGAGTGCGGAGGCGCTGTTATAAGCAAAAATGCTGATGCTCCATGGCCTGAGGGCTCTTTTCAAGAGGAGCTAGGCTTGTGGCAACGAGAGTGGTTTTATATCACCGCTCCCCGGAGCACCAAATGGGTGGCGCCTCCTGCCTTTCGCTCAGGTCCCCCACCACGGCTAGCGTCATGGGTCAATGGAGGACTAAATTTGGGCTTGCCCAAAGACGTGCCCTTGTTACATGGCCGAATTAAGGATCTCTTGGAAGGAGACCTCAGCTTGGTCAAGGTGATGCAGGTCATGCTGATTCGCCGAATATTGCCCGGCAAACGACGCCCCCTTCGCCTATGGGAGTTTAATCTAGAGGGACCACGAGCTCTCCAGAACTTTATGGGCGCAACGCCCGCGGAGATGTACAAACTGTTCTTCGGATCACAAGAGACGTGTCCGGATTTAACCGAGGACGCAGGCCTAAGCCGCAATCGCCCGGATACTCAAGTAAGCAACCTTGTGCCCGGACCTTCTATCCGTATAATTGTCATAAACTTGCCCCTAAAAGAGCCGTCCTTTTAAACAGGAGTGGATAGCGAAGGCCAAGCTGATCAGGTGTCCGGCTCCCCTTCCGGAAACCAGGCCGGATCCCGTGCTAGTCAGGATGCTGGAGATAATGTCTTTGGAGGGGGAGGACAAGGAAGCTATGGCCTCCTCGAAGGAGGCTGCTCCGAAGGGAGGAACCGACGATTCCTCTCCTAAGGGAAGAAGAGAGTCGCCTCTGACGACCCCGAAACCATGGCCACAAAGCGGAGGAGAAAATCCTCGTCAGAGGGTCCGACGCCGGGGAGTTCCTCGGCCGGACTACGCCCTCAAGGGGATCAGCCCTCCAGCGAGCCGTAAGTAGAGAAAGATTTTCCTTTTGAGGGATGAAGGAAATCCTTGATTTATGTCTAAGAAGATTAACCAAACTTTTACCTTGTAGCATGGACCTCAGCCCTTCTTAGCAGAGCTCGTCTTCAGGGGATCTTCTTCCGGAGATGATGGAGAGCGGGACGCCTCCTCCTGCCGTGCCGCCTAGCGAGGCGGGCGATCCTGAGGTGTCATCGCGGAGGGTTTCTCCGAATCCGGCAGGAGCGGAAGATAGTGTGGCCCCCCGAGGTTCTCCGCGTCCGGACTTCGAGAGAGGTCATGGGACGAGCCCGGCACCGTCTGGTGCTCGGGCGGAGGAGCTAAAGATTCTGCTGGGGCGAGCTTGCATCTCAGAGGAGCACCGTGCCTTGATGGGCATGGTGATTGAAAGGATTTCATCCGTAGAGAGCGGATTGCGTGAGGCCGTCAAAAGTTTACTGACGGGTTTCGAGGTATATTAGATAATGTACACTTTTGGCAATTGCGCATGAATAAGATGCACCCTGTGTAGATAGTAGCCCCTGAGACTCTGCGTGTCGTCAAGAAATGACGGCACACGGAGGATCATAATCCCAGGTCTAAGATGTCGCCTTTGAATGTAGGCAGTAGGGTGTCCGGAATCGAGCCAAACTAATGATTTTGCCGAACTAAAGCGGCAACTAGACGTGGCAGAAGCCGATATCACGCTTGTCAACAAGCGGCTTGAGGAAGCTCAAGGTATGCAATTCCCCGAGCGGCATGTGGTAAGAACAGTTTGATGCCTGTGTCTTACAATGCGTGTGCTTGACGCAGATGGTGCGACCACCGTGGAGAGTCTTAGGGTAGAACTTGCCCGATTTAAAGAGCAAGCCAGAAAAAGTGATGCGGCCGCCAAAAAAGCCCTTGAAGAGCTGAGAGCCGAACAGGCTGCCCATTGCCGAAGCAAGGAAGAGATGGCCAAGATGGCCGAAAAGTTAAAAAGCAGTATAGACCGTTGCTGACTTCTTGAAGAAGAAGACCAGGCAAAACAGACGGATTTAGAGAAGGCCGTTGCCAATGCCAAGGACACGCGCTCCGCGATGAGAGCTGCGAAGGAGGAGCTGCGTCGGGCCGAACAGATTGCGGCTGGAAAGCCCTTTATGCTGCGAAGGAAATTTTGCGACCCGAAGTTTGCTCCGTTGGACCGGATGTGGAGTGTGGAGGATACCTATCTGGATTTGGCAGCGAGTGCTGCTGATGCGACCGAACACTTTCGAGATTAGAAAGATCACGAAGTGGAAAAGCTTTTCTGGTCGCAGTTTCACAATCCAGAGCGTCCACTGGCAGTGGACGATCGTTTCGCTCAATGGGCCGAACTGAATAGGTTGTACGGACTCGCCATGAAGTACGTCATGGGTTATCTGTGGCCGGGGAGATCGGAGCCGAAGAGTTATTTCAGCTTGGTGCAGCAATTCCTTGACGCGGTGCCGCGTATAAATGCAATGAAGAGGTCAGCATGCATAGAGGGCGCAAGGATGGCTCTTGCCCGTGTTAAGACATACTGGGCGGAGATGGAGACCACCGTTGTTGCGTCCCGTGATTCGGACAAAAGCCGAGTACCCTCCGAGCACTATTTTCAGAAAGTCCTTGAAGGCGCTCGTGTAATAGAGACACAGTGCTCGAAAGATGCTATGTTATGATAGCACATGTAATTATAAAGTAATATTTTGATAAACTATAGTGGTCTTTTAAGATGCTATGTTATGATAGCACATGTAATTATAAAGTAATATTTTGATAAACTATAGTGGTCTTTTTTATACTTGTGCCTCAAGTATTGTAAACACCTTCTATGCGGCCGTTTTAAGATAAGATGCTATGTTATGATAGCACATGTAATTATAAAGTAATATTTTGATAAACTATAGTGGTCTTTTTTATACTAGTGCCTCAAGTATTGTAAACACCTTCTATGCGGCCGTTTTAAGATATATATATATATATATATATACATATATATATATATATATAGAATCTGAAAGATGGCAGTCGTTGGCTTCAGCCCCCACGCACATAGTGCGGGGGTGCTCGCAGAAAACGCATTTTCACACTTAACCCAACGTCTTGGTCCTACAAAGGAGGTGATAGTGCAGCGGACCAGGCAACCGGACTATAATGCTTTATCACTTTCACTTAGCCATAGGAGTTTGAAAATGAGACTCTTTAGGTAGCTCCTTGGTGGCAACTGCGCTCGTCCGAATTCGGGGCGCGTATGTGCCTGACCGGGAAGCGGCCCTTCGTTAAAGCGGAGGAATCCGATAGATTCCGATAGGTCATCGAGTGGCTGACCAGTCTCACGCTACATCATGACAGTCAGTTTTCGGCTTTCTCTACTGAGGTGCTCGCCCTGGCCGAACCGGGGGCACAATCGCAGTAGTTCTCCTGGTGCTACCTTAGCCGATAGAGCGGAACATAAGGTAGCCTAACTCAGGAGCCGGGCAACCCAATATTTGACCAAAGACATGATTCGGAGCTGATGCATATAATGCCAAAACTCGCGACGCCGAACACTCCCTAAGGCGTTCGGTCTTTATGAGTGCGGGCCAAACAACACTCTTCATTAAAAAAGCCCCTAGTGTCCAGGTACGCGCAAAAATTGTGACGTGGCCACATGCCAAGAAGCCAGCCTCCTCCTTGGTTATACTGGAAAGAAAAAACCAGGGGAGGTGTAGCAACAAGAGGCAGTAAGAAAGGATTACGCAGGGTCTTAATCTAAAAAGAATCCTTTAGGACGGGTCCCTACTACACGTCTGCGCCTATGTCTCCGTTGTGCCGTATCCTGGACGGGCGCCGCACGACGTTCATCTGTAAAAGAGAGGAACTGAGTTTGGGTCGTGCCAGAAAAGGTAAAAATAAGCAAAATATAAAGTAAAATATGGAAGTTTGAGCTTTATCGTCTCTTATTGTATATGCATGGAGCCCCTAGTGCGGGGGTATATGGCCACTAAGCCTGTATCAATGATGATTTTGTACCGAACTCGTCTATCCGCGTTCGTGGTCTTTAATGACCTATTTTGAAGTTTTTTGGCCGGTGAGGCCATTTTGCTGTGGGGCTGTCAAGGCGGCCGCATAGTCCTCCGCTTGGGGAGGCGCACTTTAGTGCTTCCCCTCCAAAGAGATGATGCCTCGTGTTCCGGGCATTTTAAGCGTAAGAGATGCATAATGCGGTATTGCGTTAAAGCGAGCGAAAGCTTCATGTCCCAGTAGTGCTTGATAGCGACTTGAGAACGGGACGATATGGAAGGTCAGCTTTTCGCGGCGGAAGTTATCGGCAGAGCCGAATATGACTTCGAGCCGGAGAAAACCCATACAACGGGTGTCCGGACCAGGTATTACCCCTTGAAAGGAGGTTTTGCTGCGGCGAATTCTTGCTGGGTTTATCCTCATGTGCTGGATTGTATCCTGATATATCAGGTTTAGTCCACTGCCACCGTCCATAAGGACATTTGAAAACTGGAGTCCGCCAATTATTGGATCGAGTATCAATGCAGTCCAGCCTGCATTCTTGATATTTCTAGAGTAATCTAGCTGATCAAAGATGATCGGTTTTGACAACCAGTGGTCGGACCCTTTGGGGATGGGCCGCGTGGTGCGTGCCTTTACGGGCGCCACACGTTTTGTTATGTGAAGTGAGTTCACTATTTTTACTTCCTGTGGGAAGTTCTTTTGTTTCCTGGTACTCTGCTTTTGGGGTTCGTCCTCGTCTTCACTTGGTATGTCGAGCCCCTTGTGTTCAGCATTGAGTCTGCCGGATTGTTTGAAAACCCAGCAGTCTCTGTGGGTATGGTTAGCAAGCTTCCCGGGAGTACTGTGTATCTGACATATCCTGTCCAGGATTTTATTTAGGTTGGATGGATCGTCCCTGTTATCCTGGGGGGGGGGGGCGGTTTTTCCTGATTTTGTCGTGAGCCTTTGAATCCGGCATTGACTGCCGTGCTCTTCGGACTTTTGTCCTTAGTCCGGCGACGGTCCTTGTTGCGTTGCGGTTTTCTGTTTCCATCCCTAGTTTCGGATGTACTTGGGTCGCTGGGGCTGCACCTTGCCAACCAACTGTCCTCCCCTGCACAAAAGCGGGTCATGAGGTTTGTCAGTGCGGCCATTGTTCTTGGCTTTTCTTGGCCGAGGTGTCTGGCGAGCCATTCGTCTCGGACGTTATGCCTGAAAGCTACTAAGGCTTCGGCGTCCGGACAGTCGACTATCTGATTCTTTTTAGTGAGGAATCTATTCCGGAACTGCCGGGCTGATTCTCCGGGTTGTTGAGTTATGTGACTGAGATCGTCTGCATCCGGGGGGCGGACATAGGTCCCTTGAAAGTTTGCTCGGAAAGCATCCTCGAGCTCTTCCCAACTTCCAATTGTGTTTTCAGGAAGGCTTTTAAGCCAATGCCGGGCTGGCCCTTTAAGCTTAAGGGGTAAATATTTTATGGCGTGGAGATCATTTCCTCTAGCCATGTGTATGTGGAGGGTATAATCCTCTATCCAGACTCCAGGGTCTGTTGTTCCATCGTATGCCTCTATGTTTACAGGTTTGAACCCCTCTGGAAATTCATGGTCCAGGACCTCATCGGTGAAACATAGAGGGTGTGCGGCGCCCCTGTATTTGGGTGTGCCAGATTCTGATGATGGCTTCATAGCATTGCTTACAAGAGCTTGCTTTCTTGGCCCATAAATGGACCTGACTAGGCAATGATGCGAATCCTTAAGTGGGTCGCATGCCAATTTGGGTGCGGCGCCGCGTGCCGCATTATGGGGTCGTCTATCCGACCGTGTGGCTTTCTCATTTTTTGAATGCGAGGGCTGTAGGGCCTCTTCATCGAATTCAGGCAGTAGCTTTCTTTTCGGATAGCTTTTAGTGCGGCGACTGTCGCCGTATTTATCTGCGGTATTGATTACTTTGCTCCATTTAATCTGGAGTGCATCTTCCGCTGTTTTTAGATTCCACTTCTGCTTTTTTTAGGCTGCGTGCAGTTGCAACGAGCCTCTCGTGGAGATTCTTCTGCTCCGTAGGTTTATCCGGTGTGAGGTCGTCCGGAATGTCGTTTTCGCCGGAGGAGGGGCGTTCGGTTTCTCTATCCGTATTGCCCTGTTCGGACGGCTGCTCTAAGGCCTGCTCGTCGTCTACCGGCTCGTCCTGCTCTATGGCTGGGTTTTTATTGAGGCGGGGCTTGGGTCGGCGTTTACGCCGATGCTTCGATTGCTTTTCGGGGGGGGTCGAACTCCCGTTCCCTCCCCTTTTTCCTCGTTGTCGCTTCCTTTAGGGGTATCCACCATGTACACATCGTGAGATGAGGTGGCTGTCCAATGCCCTATGGGCGTTGGTTCGTCGGTATCTCCTGCATCGTCATCCATACTGTCGATGTCTCCGGAGTCGAAGTTGAGCACGTCGTTTAAATTGTCGACAGTGGCTACCAAGTGGGTGGTGGGTGGGCTTGGAATTTCTTCGTCGTCCGTATCCCATCCATGCTGACCATAATCCGGCCAGGGCTCTCCTGATAAAGAGAGAGACTTAAGAGAATTCAGGATGACGCCAAAAGGCGAGTGCTGAAAGATGTCTGCGGCGGTGAACTCCATTATCGGCGCCCAATCGGATTCGATCGGCAGGGGCGCGGGGGGTTCGGAGTCCGGGGAGGAGTCCGGATCCTCGGAGTCATGGGTTATGCAGAGTGCAGGGCTAGCGTTCGGCTCGATCGCCATTGAGATCGTAGCCCCCGAGGTGGCGTCCAACCGCTCGTCCTTGATTGGCGCAATAGGCTCCGAGTTAGAGGTCGGAACCGATGCGTGAGCGGCCTCTAGGACACTGCCCGGAGGCAGAGCTAGATCATGCCCCTCGAGATAGTGCGGCGCGCTTGGCCGTGGCTCGAACCCGTCGAACGTCAAGTCTCCGCGGATGTCGGCCGTGTAGTTTAAGCTTCCAAACCTGACTTGATGGCCAGGGGCGTAGCTTTCAATCTGCTCCAAGTGGCCAAGAGAATTGGCCCATAGAGCGAAGCCGCCGAAGACGAAGAACTGTCCGGGGAGAAAAGTCTCACCCTAGACCGCCTCGTTGTTGATGATCAAAGGAGCCATCGGACCTAACGGCGACGACACAGAGGAACTCTCAATGAAAGCACCAATGTCGGTGTCAAAACCGGCGGATCTCGGGTAGGGGGTCCCGAATTGTGCGTCTAGGCCGGATGGTAACAGGAGGCAGGGAACACGATGTTTTACCCAGGTTCGGGCCCTCTTGATGGAGGTAAAACCCTACGTCCTGCTTGATTAATATTGATGGTATGGGTAGTACAAGAGTGGATCTACCACGAGATCAAGGAGGCACCCTAGAAGCTAGCCTATGGTATGATTGTTATCTATGGAGTTGATGAAGTTGTCCTAAGGACTAAAACCCTTCGGTTTATATAGACACCGGATAGGGTTAGGGTTACATAGAGTCGGTTACAATGGCAGGAGATCATGAATATCCGCATCGCCAAGCTTGCCTTCCACGCCAAGGAAAGTCCCATCCGGACATAGGACGAAGTCTTCAATCTTGTATCTTCATAGTCCAGGAGTCCGGCTACCCGAACACCCCCTAATCCAGGACTCCCTCAATGACTAAGACCCCGTTTTCAGATACAATGAAAACGGGCAAGTGACTTGTTGGAAATCATACATGCTGATGCGTGTGATCCAATGAGAATTGAAGCGTGCGGTGGATATCACTATTTTCTCATCTTCACTGACGATTTGGGTAGATATAGGTATATTTACTTAATGAAGCACAAGTCTGAAATGTTTGAAAAGTTCAAGCGATTTCAGAGTGAAGTTAAGAATCATCATAACAAGAATATCATGTTCCTTCGATCTGATCAAAGGGGATTTTCTGAGTTATGAGTTTGACAATCACTTAAGACATTGTGGAATTGTTTCGCAGTTGAAGCCACTTGGAACACCACAGCGTAATGGTGTGTCCGGACGTCGTAATCGAACCTTATGAGATATGGTGTGATCTATGATGTCTCTTACCGATCTACCGCTATTATTTTGAGGTTATGCATTAGAGACAACTGCATTCACTTTAGATAGGACACCATATAAGTCCGTTGAGACGACGTCGTATGAACATTGGTTTGGCAAGAAACCAAAGTTGTCGTTTCTTAATGTTTGGGGCTGTGATGCTTAAGGCTTCAGCCGGAGAAGCTCGAACCCAAAGCGGACAAACACATCTTCATAAGATACCCAAAGGTTACAGTTGGGTATACCTTCTATCTCAGATCCGAGGGCAAATTGTTAGTCGCTAAGAATGGGTCCTTTCTCGAGAAGGAGTTTCTCTCGAAAGAATTGAGTGGGAGGAAGATAGAACTTGATGAGGTTGTCGAACCTTTATTTCAACTAGAGAGTGATGCAACACAGAAAGATGTTTTCTGTGGCGCCTACGTCTTTTGAAGAGGAAGTTAATGATAGTGATCATGAAGCTTCGGATCAAGTTGCTATCGAACCTCATAGGTCGACAAGGATATGTACTACTCCTGAGTGGTACGGTAATCCTGTCTTAGATATCATGTTGTTAGACAACAATGAACCTACGAGCTATGGAGAAGCGATGGTGGGCCCGTATTCCGACAAATGGTTAGAAGCCATGAAATCGGAGATAGGATCCATGTATCAGAACAAAGTATGGACTTTGGTGGACTTGCCCGATCATCGGCAAGCCATTGAGATAAATGGATCTTTAAGAAGAAGACGGACGTGGGCGGTAATGTTACCGTCTATGAAGCTCGACTTGTGGGAAAGAGTCTTTTCACAAGTTCAAGGAGTTGACTACGATGAGAATTTCTCACCGGTAGCGATGCTTAAGTCCGTCGGAATCATGTTAGCATTAGCTGTATTTTTCGATTATGAAATCTGACAGATGGATGTCAAAACAAGTTTTCTTACCAGTTTTCGTAAGAAAAGTTGTATGTGATACAATAAAAGGTTTTGTCGATCCTAAGGATGCTAAAAAGGTATGCTGGCTCCAGCAATCCTTCTATGGACTAGAGCAAGCGTCTCAGAGTCGGAATATGTGCTTTGATGGAGTGATCAAAGCTTTTAGGTTTATACAATGTTTGCTAGAAACTTGTATTTACAAGAAAGTGAGTGGGAGCACAACAACATTTCTGATAAGTATATGTGGATGACATATTGTTGATCCGAAATAATGTAGAATTTCTGGAAAGCATAAACGGTTGTTTGAAGAGTGTTTTTCAAAGGAAGACCTGGATAAAGCTGCTTACATATTGGGCATCAAGATCTATAGAGATAGATCAAGACGCCTGATGATACTTTCAAAGAACACACACCTTGAGATGTTTTTGAAGGAGTTAAAAATAGATCAGTCAAAGAAGGGGTTCTTACCTGAGTTGTAAGGTGTGAAGTTGAGTAAGACTCGAAGATTGACCACGGCAGAAGAAAGAGGAAGGACGAAGGTCATCCCCTATGCTTTTGTCATAGGCTCTATACGGTATGCCATGCTGAGTACCACACCTGATGTGTGCCTTGCCACATGTCTGGCAAGAGGGTACAAAGGTGATCTAGGAGTGGATCACCGGATAGCGGTCAAAAATTATCCTTAGAGTAATAAGGAAATGTTTCTCGGTTATAGAGGTGATAAAGAGTTCGACGTAAAGAGTTACGTCGATGCAAGCTTAACACCTATCCGGATAGCTCTGAGTAGAGATACCGGATACGTATAATGGAGCAACAATTTGGAATAGCTCCAAGTGGAACGTGGTAGCAGCATCTACGATATGACATAAAGTTTTGCAAAATACATAGGGATCTGAATATGGCAGACCCGTTGACTACAACCTCTCTCACAAGCATAACATGATCAAACCCAGAACTCATTGAGTGTTAATCACATAGTGATGTGAACTAGATTATTGAGTCTAGTAAACTCTTTGGATGTTGGTCACATGGCGATGTGACCCGTGAGTGTTAATCACATGGCAATGTGAACTAGATTATTGACTCTAGTGCAAGTCGGAGACTGTTGGAAATATGCCCTAGAGGCAATAATAAATTAGTTATTATTATATCATATTTCATTGTTCATGATAATCGTTTATTATCCATGCTAGAATTGTATTGATAGGAAACTCAGATACATGTGTGGATACATAGACAACACCATGTCCCTAGTAAGCCTCTAGTTGACTAGCTCGTTGATCGATAGATGGTTACGGTTTCCTAACCATGGACATTGGATGTCGTTGATAATGGGATCACATCATTAGGAGAATGATGTGATGGACAATACCCAATCCTAAGCCTAGCACAAAGATCACGTAGTTCGTATGCTAAAGCTTTTCTAATGTCAAGTATCATTTCCTTAGACCATGAGATTGTGCAACTCCCGGATACCATAGGAGTGCTTTGGGTGTGCCAAACGTCACAACGTAACTAGGTGGCTATAAAGGTACACTATGGGTATGTCCAAAAGTGTTTGTTGGGTTGGCACGAATCGAGACTGGGATTTGTCACTCCGTGTAAACGGAGAGGTATCTCTGGGCCCACTCGGTAGGACATCATCATAATGTGCACAATGTGATCAAGGAGTTGATCACAGAATGATGTGTTATGGAACGAGTAAAGAGACTTCCCGGTAACGAGATTGAACAAGGTATAGGGATATCGACGATCGAATCTCGGGCGAGTATTGTACCGATAGACAAAGGGAATTGTATACGGGATTGATTGAATCCTTGACATCGTGGTTCATCCGATGAGATCATCGTGGAGCATGTGGGAGCCAACATGGGTATCCAGATCCCGCTGTTGGTTATTGACCGGAGAGTTGTCTCGGCCATGTCTGCATGACTCCCGAGCCCGTAGGGTCTACACACTTAAGGTTCGATGACGCTAGGGTTATAGGGAAAGTATGTACGCAGTTACCGAATGTTGTTCGAAGTCCCGGATGAGATCCCGGACGTCACGAGGAGTTCCGGAATGGTCCGGAGGTAAAGATTGATATATAGGAAGTATGGTTTTGGCCACCGGAAGTGTTCCGGGCATCACCGGTAGTGTACCGGGGCCACCGGAGGGGTCCGGGGGTCCACCAGGTGGGGCCACCAGCCCCGGAGGCCTACATGGGCCAATAGTGGGAAGGGACCAGCCCCTAGGTGGGCTGGGGCGCTTCCCACCAAGGCCCAAGGCACCTCCAAGAGGGAAGTGGGGCAAACCCTAGGGCAGATGGGCCCTAAGGCCCACCCAGGTGCGCCTCCCCCTCTCCCCCTTGTGGCCGCCACCCTAGATGGGATCTAGGGCTGCCGCACCCCTTGGGGTGGGAACCCTAGAGGGGGCGCAGCCCCCTCCCCTCCCCCTATATATACTTGAGGTATGGGGGCTGGCCAACATACGATTCGATCTCTCTCTTGGCGCAGCCCTACCTCTCCCTCCTCGTCTCTCGTAGTGCTTGGCGAAGCCCTGCTGGAGTCTCGCGCTCCTCCACCACGACCACACCGTCGTGCTGCTGCTGGATGGAGTCTTCCCCAACCTCTCCTTCTCCCCTTGCTGGATCAAGGCGTAGGAGACGTCACCGGGCTGCACGTGTGTTGAACGCGGAGGCGCCGTTGTTCGGCGCTTAGATCGGAATCAACCGCGATCGCTATGAGTACGACTCCTTCATCCGCGTTCTTGTAACGCTTCCGCTTAGCGATCTACAAGGGTATGTAGATGCACTCTCCTTCCCCTCGTTGCTAGATTACTCCATAGATTGATCTTGGTGATGCGTAGAAAATTTTAAATTTCTGCTACGATCGCCAAGAAGAAGAACTTCCACAAGTTCAAGGGAAAGAACTATGTTCAGCAGAATACTACCTTTAAGAAGGAGGGTAAGAAGAAAGACAGAAAGAGAGATGTTTGTTTTACTTGTGGTTCAGAGGAACATTGGGAAAACAAGTGCCCAAACAAGTACAAGAAGCCAACACAGGACTCCAAGTCTGTGAATGTCCTTCTGAGCAACAATGATGGGGCATCTGGGTATGGTAATCTATTTACCATACTTTTAGTTTGTCAGCCCACCGATTGGTGGGTTGACACTGGGGCCAATATTCATGTGTGTTCTGATGTGTCATTGTTTTCTTCTTACCAGGTCGCACGAGATTGTTCCGTCCTGATGGGGAATGGCTCGCATGCTTCTGTTCATGGTGTTGGCATGGTAGATCTGAAGTTTACTTCGGGAAAGATCATGCAACTGAAAAACGTGCAGCATGTCCCCGCCATAAAGAAGAATCTCGTTAGTGGCTCCCTTCTATGTAAAGAAGGGTTTAAGTTAGTATTTTAGTCTAACAAAGTAGTCGTATCTCGGTATGGACTATTTGTTGGAAAAGGATATGATTGTGGTGGTTTGTTCTGCCTTTCCGTGGAGGATTTCTGTAATAAAGTCGTGAAGCAAATTCATTCTAATGTGAACGAATCTGAGGTTTGGCATTCATGTCTTTGTCACATAAATTTTGGTTGTATGACGCGGCTTGCTAAGATGGACTTAATCCCGAGTTTCACTTTAGCCAAAGGCTCTAAGTGCCATGCGTGTGTGCAAGCTAAGCAACCTCGTAAGCCTCACAAGCTTGCGAAGGAGAGACACATGGCACCATTAGAGCTCATACATTCAGATCTCTATGAGATGAATGGTGTCTTGACTAAAGGTGGAAAGAAATACTGCACGGCTCTGATTGATGATTCCATTAGTTTCTTCTATGTGTATTTGTTAAATACCAAGGATGAGGGTCTACACTACTTTAAAGTCTATAAGGCTGAAGTTGAGAACCAACTTGAGAAGAAAATAAAACGAGTCCGATCTGATCGTGGTGGAGAGTACTTTTCTAAAGAGTTTGATTTATTCTGTGCGGAACATGGTATTATTCATGAGAGGGCGCCTCCCTACTCACCCCAGTCAAACGGGGTTGCCGAACGAAAAAACCATACTCGAACTGATTTGGTTAACGCCATGTTAGATACATCGGGTTTATCCAAGGCATGGTGGGGGAGGCTGTATTGACATCATGTCATGTCCTGAATAAAGTTACCACAAAGGATAATGAGACTACTCCCTATGAGCAAGGGAAAAGAAAAGAACTACACTCTCTTACTTGCGCACTTGGGGCTATTTGGCGAAAGTCAACGTGCCGATAACCAAAAAGCGCAAGTTGGGACCAAAGACCGTGGACTCCGCTTTTCTTGGCTATTCCAAGCATAGCATTGGCTATAGATTTCTAGTAGTGAATCTGATGTACACGACGTGAAGGTCGATATGATCATGGAGTCTAGGGATGCTACATTCTTTGAGGATATTTTCCCCATGAGAGATATGCAAAGCATTTCTAGACCGAAATCTGATGAGACTCCTGAACCTGCTATTCCGATGGAATATTATGAACATAAAAGTGATGAGAGTTACAAGGAGGATGACGAGGAAGCTCCTGTTAGGAGCAAGAGACAGAGAACTGCAAAGTCCTTTGGTGATGATTTCCTCGTGTACCTCGTGGATGATGATACTCCCAGTTCCATTTCAGAAGCTTATGCATCTTCGGATGCTGACTACTAGAAGGATGCGATCCGTAGCGAGATGGATTCCATCTTGGCTAACGGGACATGGGAAATCACTGATCGTCCCTATGGTTGTCAACCATTGGGATCTAAGTGGGTGTTCAAAAAAGAAGCTTAGGCCCGATGGTACTGTTGAGAAGTACAAGGCTAGGCTTGTGGCCAAGGGTTATACCCAGAAAGAAGAAGAGGATTTCTTCAACACTTATTCACCTATGGCTAGACTGACAACCATTTGAGTGTAACTCGCTTTGGCTGCCTCGCATGGTCTTCTCGTCCACCAGATGGACGTTAAGACGGCTTTCCTTAACGGAGAGCTAGACGAGAAAATTTACATGCAACAACCAGATGGCTTTGTAGTAAATGGTCAGGAAAAAAGGTGTGCAAGCTAGTGAAATCTTTGTATGGCCTGAAACAAGCGCCTAAGCAATGGCATGAGAAGTTCAACACTACTCTGACATCTGCCGGCTTTGTTGTGAACGAAGCCGACAAATGTGTATACTATCGCTATGGTGGGGGCGAAGGAGTTATACTATGTCTGTATGTCGATGACATACTGATATTTGGGACCAACCTCAAAGTCATTGAGGTGGTCAAGGCTTTTCTATCTCATAACTTTGTGATGAAAGACCTGGGCGTGGCTAATGTTATCTTGAACATCAAGCTACTGAGAAATTCTGAGGGTGGAATTACACTTTTGCAATCCCACTATGTTGAGAAGATTTTGAGCCAGTTTGGATATTCGGACTGCAAACCTTCTGCAACACCATATGATCCTAGCGTGCGGATTCAAAAGTTCGAAGGCACGACTATAGATCAATTGAGATATTCTCAAGTGGTTGGTTCACTCATGTACCTAGCATGTGCTACTCATCCCGACATCTCATTTGCTGTGTGCAAATTGAGCCGGTTTGTTTCCAATCCGGGAGATGTGCATTGGCATGCTGTTGAGAGAGTGATGCGTTATTTGCAAGGTACTGCGAACTATGGAATTCACTATTCTGGGTACCCGATGGTACTTGAGGGGTGTAGTGATTTGAATTGGATATCTGATGCTGATGAGATGAAAGCCACAAGTGGACATGTCTTCACACTTGCCGGTGGTGCTATTTCCTGGAAGTCTTGCAAGCAGATGATCTTAACCAGATCGACTATGGAAGCAGAACTCACAGCATTAGACACATCATGCGTCGAAGCAGAATGGTTTTGAGAGCTTTTGATGGACTTGCCTATGGTTGATAAACCAGTGCCGGCTGTCCTTATGAACTGTGACAACCAAACGGTGATTGCCAAGGCTAAGAGTTCAAAGGACAACTGAAATCCACAAAGCACATAAGAAGAAGATTGAAATCTGTCAAAAAATCAAGAAACTCCGGAGTAATAGCGTTGGATTATATCCAGACGGCTAAGAATCTGGCAGACCCTTTTACGAAAGGGCTATCACGGATTGTGATAGAAAATGCATTGAGGGAGATGGGTATGAGACCCGCGTAAGTTGCCATGGGGGTAACCCAACCTATGTGATCGGAGATCCCGTGAATTAGGACCTGGGAAAACAATCCAGCGGTCAACTGAGGAGAGTATCCTTAATAAGCCCACTCCGTTGGAGATGCAGTGATACTCTCAATTCTGTAAGGCAGACTGACTTTTGTCTTAATGTGTTACAAAGCTTATATAAGCAAGATGCTAACCTACAGAGCATTCTTTGGAGGAACACACCTATGTGAGCCCGACTGTTGGTCACAGTCTATGAGATTGGGTAATCTCTAGTAAGCTTATGAGAAGGTATGGAGTATGACTAATAAGCTCCACCCGTGGGGTTTAGCCTTCGGCAACCACGTATCAGCTAACAATAGGCGAAACTTCTGCCCGCCAAAGTGACAATTCAAGGCATAGTCCATTCTTCAGTTGTGAAGAAGTCGAATCCTGTTGCTCTAGGTGGAAGTTCAACTTTACAGTCTCCACTGAAAATTCTGGTATATCAAACATTGTTTGGAACAGTTGACAAACTTATGTGCCTCGAGATCTGGTGGGGGATTGTTGGATTATGTATGGGCTTAGGCCCATATAAGACACTAATCCCTGGTTAATCTTGAGGCCCGTGTATGAGATGGCATGTGGTGGGAAGTTTAGTCCCACCTTGCTAGTTGAGGAGAGTTGAGACCCCTTTATAAGGGCTGCTCTACCACTTGCCATTTGGAGCTTGGGAAAAGGAGTGGTACATGCGCGTTCCTCCTCCTCCGCCGCCCGCCTCGCCTCGTCACGACGCGCGCGGGTTGCGGGAATGAGCCGACCCGGAGCTTACTTTTGCCGCTCCGAGATGTTGGACTGTGGGCCTATATAAGAAGGCTCTGCCAAGTGGAGTGACCAAGTTCGGTTCACTCACTCCCTCTCATGTAACCCAGCCGTCATCTACTGTTCCTCATTTTGTGCTATCTCCGGCGACCCCATCCTGACGACCATGGCTGGTCGGGAGAGCAGATGCCTCCAGAACCCTGTCATTCGAGATCCTGCCCAGGAGAACGGCAATAAGGTTTTTTGGGAGTGTCTCGACGTGACTGCTCCCGATCCGTCAGCCGCCTTGGCCTGACCAACCGAGGGTATGATCTGTTCATCCCTCACTTACTCATACTTGTGCTAGCTGTATATGTACTGCTCCTATATGTACTTCTGCTAACTGTATTCTCGTGGATTAGTCTAATCGGAAAAGTGCTAATATTTCCAACAGCTACATGGATGAACATGAAGGAAATATGCCCTAGAGGCAATAATAAACTTATTATTTATTTCCTTATTTCATGATAAATGTTTATTATTCATGCTAGAATTGTATTAACCGGAAACATAATACATGTGTGAATACATAGACAAACAAAGTGTCACTAGTATGCCTCTTCTTGACTAGCTCGTTGATCAAAGATGGTTATGTTTCCTAACCATGGACATGAGTTGTCATTTGATAAGCGGGATCACATCATTAGAAGAATGATGTGATTGACTTGGCCCATTCCGTTAGCTTAGCACTTGATCGTTTTAGTTTACTACTATTGCTTTCTTCATGACTTATACATGTTCCTATGACTATGAGATTATGCAACTCCCGATTACCGAAGGAACACTTTGTGTTCTACCAAACGTCACAACGTAACTGGGTGATTATAATGGTGCTCTACAGGTGTCTCCAAAGGTACTTGTTGGGTCAGCGTATTTCGAGATTAGGGTTTTTCACTCCGATTGTCTGAGAGGTATCTCTGGGCCCTCTCGGTAATGCACATCACTATAAGCCTTGCATGCAATGCAACTAATGAGTTAGTTGCGGGATAGTGCATTACGGAACGAGTAAAGAGACTTGCCGGTAACGAGATTGAACTAGGTATTAAGATACCGACGATCGAATCTCGGGTAAGTAACATACTGATGACAAAGGGAACAACATATGTTGTTATGCGGTTTGACCGATAAAGATATTCGTAGAATACGTAGGAGCTAATATGAACATCCAGGTTCTGCTATTGGTTATTGACCCGAGACGTGTCTCGGTCATGTCTACGTAGTTCTCGAACCCGTAGGGTCCGCACGCTTAACGTTCGGTGATGATCGGTATTATGAGTTTATGTGATTTGATGTACCGAAGGTAGTTCGGAGTCCCGGATGAGATCGGGGACATGATGAGGAGTCTTGAAATAGTCGAGATGTAAAGATCGATATATTGGACGACTATATTGGGACATCGGAAAGGTTCCGAGTGATTGGGGTATTTTTCGGAGTACTGGTGAGTTACGGGAACACGGGGAAGAAGTATTGGGCCTCATGGGCCAAGTTGTGGAAGAGAGGAGATAGGGCGCGCGGCCCCCTAGCCCAAATCGAATTGGACTAGGGGGGCAGCCCCCCTTTCCTCCTTTCCTCCATCTCCTTCCTTCTCCCCTTCCCCCTTCCTTTCCTCCTCCTAGTAGTAGTAGGAAAGGGGAGTCCTACTCTTACTAGGAGGAGGACTCCTCCTCCTGGCGCGCCTACAGGGGCTGGCCGGCCTCCCCCTTGCTCCTTTATATACGGGGCAGGGGGCACCCTAGGACACACAAGTTGATCATTGATCCCTTAGCCGTGTGCGGTGCCCCCCTCCACCATAATCCACCTCGATCATATCGTAGCGGTGCTTAGGCGAAGCCCTGCCTTGGTAGAAACATTATCACCGTCATCACGCCATCGTGCTAACGGAACTCTCCCGTGAAGCTCTCTGAATCGGAGTTCATGGGACGTCACCAAGCTAAACGTGTGCTGAACTCGGAGGTGCCATGTGTTTGGTACTTGGATCGGTCGGATCGTGTAGACGTTCGACTACATCAACCACATTCTCATAATGCTTCCACTTACGGTCTACGAGGGTAATTGGACGGTACTCTTCCATCTCGTTGCTATGCATCACCATGATCTTGCGTGTGCGTAGGAATTTTTTTTAAATGACTACGTTCCCCAACAGTGGCACCGAGCCAGGTTTATGCGTAGATGTTATATGCACGAGTAGAACACAAGTGAGTTGTGGGCGATACAAGTCATGCTACTTACCGGCATGTCATACTTTGGTTCGGCGGTATTGTTGGATGAAGCGGCCCGGACCGACATTACGCGTACGCTTACGCGAGACTGGTTCTACCGACGTACTTTGCACACAGGTGGCTGGCGGGTGTCAGTTTCTCCAACTTTAGTTGTACCAAGTGTGACTACACCCGGTCTTGTTGAAGGTTAAAACAACACTAACTTGACGAAATATCGTTGTGGTTTTGATGCGTAGGTAAGAACGGTTCTTGCTCAGCCCGTAGCGGCCACGTAAAACTTGCAACAACAAAGTACAGGACGTCTAACTTGTTTTTGCAGGGCATGTTGTGATGTGATATGGTCAAGACATGATGCTAAATTTTATTGTATGAGATGATCATGTTTTGTACCACGGTTATCGGCAACTGGCAGGAGCCATATGGTTGTCTCTTTGTTGTATGAAATTCAATCGCCGTGTAATTGCTTTACTTTATCACTAAGCGGTAGCGATAGTCGTGGAGGCAATAGTTGGCGTGACGACAACGATGCTTCGATGGAGATCAAGGTGTCAAGCCGCTGACGATGGTGATCATGACGGTGCTTTGGAGATGGAGATCAAAGGCACAAGATGATTATGGCCATATCATATCACTTATATTGATTGCATGTGATGTTTATCCTTTATGCATCTTATTCTGCTTGATTGATGGTAGCATTATAAGATGATCTCTCACTAAATTTCAAGGTACAAGTGTTCTCCCTGAGTATGCACCATTGCCAAAGTTCATCGTGTCGAGACACCATGTGATGATTGGGTGTGATAAGCTCTACGTTGACATCCAACGGGTGCAAGCCAGTTTTGCACACGCAGAAATAATCGGGTTAAACTTGATGAGCCTAGCATATGCAGATATGGCCTCGGAACACTGGAGACCGAAAGGCCGAGCGTGAATCATAAAGTAGATATGATCAACATAGTGATGTTCACCATTGAAAACTACTCCATATCACGTGATGATCGGACATGGTTTAGTTGATTTGGATCACGCGATCATTTAGATGACTAGAGGGATGTCTATCTAAGTGGGAGTTCTTAAGTAATATGATTAATTGAACTTTAATATATCATGAACTTAGTCCTGATAGTATTTGCATAACTATGTTATAGATCAATAGCTCGTGATGTAGCTCCCCGTTTATTTTGATATGTTCCTAGAGAAAAACTAAGTTGAAAGATGTTAGTAGCAATGATGCGGATTGGATCCGTGATATGAGGATTATCCTCATTGCTGCACAGAAGAATTATGTCCTTGATGCAACTCTGGGTGACAGACCGATTGCAGGAGCAGATGCAGACGCTATGAACATTTGACGAGCTCGATATGATGACTACTTGATAGTTTAGTGCACCATGCTTTACGGCTTAGACTTGGGGCTTCAAAGACATTTTGAACGCCACGGAGCATATGAGATGTTCCAAGAGTTGAAATTAGTATTTCAGACTCATGCCCATGTCGAAAGGTATGAGACCTTTGGCAAGTACTTTGCCTACAAGATGGAGGAGAATAGCTCAGCTAGTGAGCATGTGCTCAGAATGTCTGATTACTACAATCACTTGAATCAGGTGGGAGTTAATCTTCCAGATAAGATAGTGATTGACAGAGTTCTCTAGTTTCTATCACCAAATTACTGGAACTTTGTGATGAACCATAATTTGCAAGGGATAACGGAAACGATTCCCAAGCTCTTTGTGATGCTGAAATCGACGAAGGTACAAATCAAGAAAAGCATCAAGTGTTGATGGTTGACAAGACCACTAGTTTCAAGAAAAGGGCAAAGGGAAGAAGGGGAACTTCAAGAAGAATAGCAAGCGAGTTGCTGCTCAAGTGAAGAAGCCCGAGTCTAGACCTAAAGCCTGATACTAAGTGCTTCTACTGCAAAGGGACTGGTCACTAGAAGCAAAACTGCCCCAAGTATTTGGCAGATAAGATGGATGGCAAAGTGAACAAAGGTATATTTGATATACATGTTATTGATGTGTACTTTACTAGTGTTTATAGAAACCCCTCAGTATTTGATACTAGTTCAGTTGCAAAGATTAGTAACTCGAAACGGGAGTTGCAGAATGAATAGAGACTAGTTAAGGGTGAAGTGACGATGTGTGTTGGAAGTGGTTCCAAGATTGATATGATCATCATCGCGCACTCCCTATATTTTCGGGATTAGTGTTGAACCTAAATAAATGTTATTTGGTGTTTGCGTTAAGCATGAATATGATTTGATCATGTTTATTGCAATATGGTTATTCATTTAAAGTCAGAGAATAATTGTTGTTCTGTTTACATGAATAAAACCTTCAATGGTCATACACCCAAGGTGAATGGTTTATTGAATCTCGATCATAGTGATACACATATTCATAATATTGAAGCCAACAGATGCAAAGTTAATAATGATAGTGCAACTTATTTGTGGCACTGCCATTTAGGTCATATTGGTGTAAAGCACATGAAGAAGCTCCATTCTGATGGACTTTTGGAATCACTTGGTACCTGCAAGCCATGCCTCATGGGCAAGATGGGTAAGACTCCATTCTCCGGAACAATGGAGCGAGCAACTGACTTATTGGAAATAATACATATTGATGTATGCAATCCGATAAGTGTTGAGGCTCGCGGCGGGTATCGTTATTTTCTGACCTTCACAGATGATTTGAGAAGATATGGGTATATCTACTTAATGAAACATAAGTCTAAAACATTTGAAAAGTTCAAAGAATTTCAGAGTGAAGTGGAAAATCATCGTAACAAGAAAATAAATTTTCTACGATCTGATCGTGGAGGAGAATATTTGAGTTACGAGTTTGGTCTTCATTTGAAACAATGCGGAATAGTTTCGCAACTCACGCCACCTGGAACACCACAGCGTAATGGTTTGTCCGAACATCGTCACCGTACCTTATTAGATATGGTGCAATCTATGATGTCTCTTACCGATTTACCACTATCGTTTTGGGGTTATGCATTAGAGACAGTTGCATTCACGTTAAATAGGGCACCATCTAAATCCATTGAGACGACGCCATATGAACTATGGTTTGGCAAGAAACCAAAGTTGTCGTATCTTAAAGCTTGGAGTTGCGATGCTTATGTGAAAAAGTTTCATCCTAATAAGCTCAAACCCAAATCGGTGAAATGTGTCTTCATAGAATACCCAAAGGAGACAGCTGGGTACACCTTCTATCACAGATCCGAAGGCAATATTTGTTGCTGAGAATGGATCCTTTCTAGAGAACGAGTTTCTCTTGAAAGAAGTGAGTGGGAGGAAAGTAGAACTTGATGAGGTAACTATACCTGCTCTCTTATTGGAAAGTAGATCATCACAGAAATCTGTTCCTGTGACTCCTACACCAATTAGTGAGGAAGCTAATGATGATAATCATGTAACTTCAGATCAAGTTACTACCGAACCTCGTAGGTCAACCAGAGTGAGATCCGCACCAGAGTGGTACGGTAATCCTGTTCTGGATGTCATGTTACTTGACCATGACGGACTTACAAACTATGAGGAAGCGATGATGAGCCCAGATTCCGCGAAATGGCTTGAGGCCATGAAATCAGAGATGGGATCCATGTATGAGAACAAAGTATGGACTTTGATTGACTTGCCCGATGATCGGTGAGTCATTAAGAATAAATGAATCTTCAAGAGGAAGACAAATGTTGATCATAGTGTTACTATCTACAAAGGTCGAGTTGTCGCAAAATGTTTTCGACAAGTTCAAGGTGTTGACTACGTTGAGATTTTCTCACTCGTATTGATGCTTAAAAGTCTGTCTGAATCATGTTATCACTTGCCGCATTTTATGAAATCTAACAAATGGATGTCAAAACTGTATTCCTTCATGGATTTCTTAAAAGAAGAATTGTATATGATGCAACCAGAAAGTTTTGTCGATCTTTAAGATGCTAAAAAAGTGAGCAAGCTCCAGCGATCCATCTATGGACTGGTGCAAGCATCTCGGAGTTGGAATATATGCTTTGATAAAATGATCAAAACATATGGTTTTATACGGACTTGCGGTGAAGCCTGTATTTACAAGAAAGTGAGTGGGAGCACTACAACATTTCTGATAAGTATATGTGAATGACATATTGTTGATTGAAAATAATGTAGAATTTTCTGGAAAGCATAAAGGAGTATTTGAAAAGTGTTTTTCAAAGAAAGACCTTGGTGAAGCTACTTACATATTGAGCATCAAGATCTATAGAGATAGATCAAGACGCTTGATAAGTATTTTCAATGAGTACATACCTTGACAAGATTTTGAAGTAGTTCAAAATGGAACGGTCAAAGAAAGAGTTCTTGCGTGTGTTGCAAGGTGTGAAGTTGAGTAAAGACTCAAAACCCGACCACGGCATAAAATAGAAAGAGAATGAAAAGACATTCCCTATGCCTCAGTCATAGGTTCTATAAAGTATGCTATGCTATTTACCAGTCCTATTGTATACCTTAGCATGATTCTGGCAAGGGGGTACAATAGTGATCTAGAAGTAGATCACCGGACAGCGGTCAAAATTATCCTTAGAGGACTAAGGAAATATTTCTCGGTTATGGAGGTGATAAAAGAGTTCGTCATAAAGAGTTACGTCAATGCAAGCTTTTTACATCGATCTAGATGACTCTAAGTCTCGATCTGGATACATATTAAAAGTGGGAGGAATTAGCTAGAGTAGCTCTGTGCAGAGCATTGTAGACATAGAAATTTGCGAAATGCATACGGATCTAAATGTTGCAAACCCGTTTACTAAATTTCTATCACAAGCAAAACATGATCACTCCTTGGGTGTTAATCACATAGCGATGTGAACTAGATTATTGACTCTAGTAAACCCTTTGGGTGTTAGTCACATGGAGATGTGAACTAATCACATCAAGATGTGAACTATTGGTGTTAAATCACATGACGATGTGAACTAGATTATTGACTCTAGTGCAAGTGGGAAACTGAAGGAAATATGCCCTAGAGGCAATAATAAAATTATTATTTATTTCCTTATTTCATGATAAATGTTTATTATTCATGCTAGAATTGTATTAACCAGAAACATAATACATGTGTGAATACATAGACAAACAAAGTGTCACTAGTATGCCTCTTCTTGACTAGCTCGTTGATCAAAGATGGTTATGTTTCCTAACCATGGACATGAGTTGTCATTTGATAAGCGGGATCACATCATTAGAAGAATGATGTGATTGACTTGACCCATTCCGTTAGCTTAGAACTTGATCGTTTTAGTTTACTGCCATTGCTTTCTTCATGACTTATACATGTTCCTATGACTATGAGATTATGCAACTCGCGATTAACGAAGGGACACTTTGTGTGCTACCAAACGTCACAACATAACTGGGTGATTATAAAGGTGCTCTACAGGTGTCTCCGATGGTACTTGTTGAGTTGGCATGGATCGAAATTAGGATTTGTCACTCCGATTGTCGGAGAGGTATCTCTGGGCCCTCTCGGTAATGCACATCACTATAAGCCTTGCAAGCAATGCAACTAATGAGTTAGTTGCGGGATAGTGCATTACAGAACGAGTAAAGAGACTTGCCGGTAACAAGATTGAACTAGGTATTGAGATACCGATGATCGAATCTCGGGCAAGTAACATACCGATGACAAAGGGAACAACGTATGTTGTTATGCGGTTTGATCGATAAAGATCTTCGTATAATATGTAGGAACCAATATGAACATCCAGGTTCCGCTATTGGTTATTAACCGGAGACGTGTCTCGGTCATGTCTACATAGTTCTCGAACCCGTAGGGTCCGCACGCTTAACGTTCGGTATTATGAGTTTATGTGATTTGATGTACCGAAGGTAGTTCGGAGTCCCAGATGAGATCGGGGACATGACGAGGAGTCTCAAAATGGTCGAGACGTAAAGATCGATATATTGGACGATTATATTCGGACATCGAAAGTGATTCGGGTATTTTTCAGAGTACCGGGGAGTTACGGGAATACGGGGAAGAAGTATTGGGCCTCATGGGCCAAGTGGTGGAAGAGAGGAGACAAGGCGCGCAGTCCCCCTAGCCCAAACCGAATTGGACTAGGGGGCCGGCCCCCCTTTCCTCCTATCCTCCATCTCCTTCCTTCTCCCCTTCCCCTTCCTTTCCTTCTCCTAATAGCAGTAGGAAAGGGGAGTCCTACTCCTACTAGGAGGAGGACTCCTCCTCCTAGCATGCCCTACAGGGGCCGGCCGGCCTACCCCCTTGCTCCTTTATATACGGGGGCAGGGGACACCCTACGACACACAAGTTGATCATTGACCCCTTAGCCGTGTGCGGTGCCCCCTCCACCATAATCCACCTCGATCATATTGTAGCGGTGCTTAGGCGAAGCCCTACGTCGGTAGCAACATCATCACCGTCATCACGCCGTCGTGCTGACGGAACTCTCCCGTGAAGATCTTCTGGATCGGAGTTCATGGGACGTCATCGAGCTGAATGTATGCTGAACTCGGAGGTGCCGTGCGTTTGGTACTTGGAACGGTCGGATCGTGAAGACGTTCGACTACATCAACCGCGTTATCATAACGCTTCCACTTACGGTCTACGAGGGTACGTGGACGATACTCTTCCCTCTCGTTGCTATGCATCACCATGATCTTGCGTGTGTGTAGGGATTTTTTTAAAGTTACTATGTTCCCCAACAGAACATACCTCTAGTCCAACAAAGCTCAAAACAAAGATTAAATGCTTTATTGTTTAACTGGATTTCATGGCCACATTCTCCTCGATAGCAAGAATATGTGTGACTTTCTCTATCCTAAAACTTCACAACTTCGATATTCGATACGCAACATGTGATTGTGTGGGCGTGTCTATGTTATTTTCTTTTGAAAGGAAGATAAACGTTGACCTCTTCATTTATTGATGCATACAGTCACATATATTTTGTATCAAAACAAAGACAGGCAATACTCTGTATTTCAAGAATAGTAAATCACTTCATTATATGTATCATACAGTGCGTATCACCAGTGATATGCACCGTATGATACATATAATTCATAGGGTGCGTATCTATTACAGTGACTATGAAGCATAGAAGGACAATAGAATTGTAAACCTTATTTTTTGCATGGAGAATAGTGAATTTTGTTCCACAGTAACAGGTTTACAATCTCCTCATGCAAGTTCATAAATAAAGGGAGGAGCTGGTTGCAAACAATGGGCGGTGTAGCACCTTTCGAGCATAATTACATAATTAGCTAGACAATGTGAAATCATATTTTATGGATCTTATTACTATCTTCATCAGAATAAACTCCCGCTGTTCCATGAAAGTGATTTCTTTCATTAATAGCATCTACAACCAGGAATACCTAATCCATGCCCCTATACGCCCGCGAACGCGCTCGCACACGCCCATCAACAGCACCGGGTAGGTCTCCATTTAGCCTTCTCCACAACCACAATCCTCAAATTTTAATACCCAAATCCATGCATAACGATCATACAACACAAATTCAATGATACAAAGCTAGTGTAGGCCAAAATAAAATCAGTTTTCGTGGGCATGGATTAATACTAAAAATCCATTTCAATGTAGTAGGGCTATCAAAGTATACGAATGACACGTCCATTTTGCATCATGCTTTTATATCGATATTTATTGCATTATGGACTGTTATTACACATTATGTCACAATACTTATGCCTATTCTCTCTTATTTTACAAGGTTTACATAAAGAGGGAGAATGCCGGCAGCTGGGATTCTGGGCTGGAAAAGGAGCAAATATTAGAGACCTATTCTGCACAGCTCCAAAAGTCCTGAAACTTCATGGAAGTTATTTTCAGAATATATAAAAAATAATGAGCGCAAGAAGTACCAGAGGGGGGCCACTCACCAGCCACGAGGGTGGGGGGCACGCCCCCTACCTCATGGGCCCCATGGTGGCCCTCCGATGCCCATCTTCTACTATATGGAGACTCCGCCGCCACGAGGCGGAACCTTGGAGGAACCAATCTAGGGCTCTGGTGGAGCTGCTCTGCCGAGGAAACTTCCCTCTGGGAGGGGGAAATCATCACCATCGTCATCACCAACGCTCCTCTCATCGGGAGGGGGGCAATCTCCATCAACATCTTCATCAGCACCATCTCCTCTCAAACCCTAGTTCATCTCTTGTATCCACTTCTTGTCTCTAAGTCTGGGATTGGTACCTGTAGGTTGCTAGTAGTGTTGATTACTCCTTGTAGTTGATGCTAGTTGGTTTACTTGGTGGAAGATCATATGTTCAGATCCTATATGCACATTAATACCCCTCTGATTATGAACATGAATATGCTTTGTGAGTAGTTACGTTTGTTCCTGAGGACATGGGAGAAGTCTTGCTATTAGTAGTCATTTGAATTTGGTATTCGTTCGATATTTTGATGAGATGTATGTTGTCTCTCCTCTAGTGGTGTTATGTGAGCGTCGACAACATGACACTTCACCATTATTTGGGCCTAGAGGAAGGCATTGGGAAGTAATAAGTAGATGATGGGTTGCTAGACTGACAGAAGCTTAAACCCTAGTTTATGCGTTGCTTCGTAAGGGGCTGATTTGGATCCATATGTTTCATGCTATGGTTAGGTTTACCTTAATAATCTTGTTGTAGTTGTTGTTGGGGAACGTAGTAATTTCAAAAAAATTCCTATGCACACGTAAGATCATGGTGATGCATAGCAACGAGAGGGGAGAGTGTGTCCACGTACCCTCGTAGACCGAAAGCGGAAGCATTATGACAACGCGGTTGATGTAGTCGTACGTCTTAACGATCCAACCAATCCAGTACCGAACGCACGGCACCTCCGAGTTCTACACACGTTCAACTCGATGATGTCCCTTGAACTCCGATCCAGCCGAGCTTTGAGGGAGAGTTCCGTCAGCATGATGGTGTGGTGACTATGTTGATGTTCTACCGTCGCAGGGCTTCGCCTAAGCACCGCTACGATATTATCGAGGTGGACTATGGTGGAGAGGGGCACCGCACACGGCTAAAAGATCCAAGAGATCAATTGTTGTGTCTCCAAGGGGTGCCTCCCTCCCCGTATATAAAGGAGTGGAGGAGGAGGAGAGGGTCGGCCCCTATGGCGCGCCCTAGAGGAGTCCTACTCCCACCGAGAGTAGGATTCCTCCCCTTTCCAAGTAGTAGGAGTACGAGACAAGGAAGGGGAAGAGGGAAGAAAAGGAAGGAGGGGGCGTCGCCCCTCCCCTTAGTCCAATTCGGACTAGTCATTGGGGGGCGCGTGACCTGCCTCTCTCTCTCTCCCCTAAAGCCCAATAAGGCCCATATACTTCTTCCCCCGTATTCCCGTAACTCCCCGGTACTCCGAAAAATACCCGAACCACTCGGAACCTTTCCGATGTCCGAATATAGTCGTCCAATATATCGATCTTTACGTCTCAACCATTTTGAGACTCGTCGTCATGTCCCCGATCTCATCCGGGACTCCGAACTACCTTCGGTATATCAAAACATATAAACTCATAATATAACCGTCATCGAACTTTAAGCGTGCGGACCCTATGGGTTCGAGACCTATGTAGACATGACCGAGACACGTCTCCGGTCAATAACCAATAGTGGAACCTGGATGCTCATATTGGCTCCTACATATTCTACGAAGATCTTTATCGGTCAAACTGCATAACAACATACGTTGTTCCCTTTGTCATCGGTATGTTACTTGCTCGAGATTCGATCGTCGGTATCTCAATACCTAGTTCAATCTCGTTACCGGAAAGTCTCTTTACTCGTTCCGTAATACATCATCCCGCAACTAACTCATTAGTTACAATGCTTGCAAGGCTTATATTGATGTGCATTACCGAGTGGGCTCAAAGACACCTCTCCGAGAATCGGAGTGACAAATCCTAATCTCGAAATACACCAACCCAACAAGTACCTTCGGAGACTCCTGTAGATCACCTTTATAATCACCCAGTTACGTTGTGACGTTTTGTAGCACAAAAAGTGTTCCTCCGGTAAACAGGAATTGCATAATCTCATAGTCATAGGAACATGTATAAGGCATGAAGAAAGCAATAGCAACAAACTAAACGATCAAGTGTTAAGCTAACGGAATGGGTCAAGTCAATCACATCATTCTCCTAATGATGTGAGCCCGTTAATCAAATGACAACTCTTTGTCTATGGCTAGGAAACATAACCATATTTGACCAATGAGCTAGTCAAGTAGAGGCATACTAGTGACACTCTGTTTGTCTATGTATTCACACATGTATCATGTTTCCGGTTAATACAATTCTAGCATGAATAATAAACATTTACCATGATATAAGGAAATAAATAATAACTTTATTATTGCCTCTAGGTCATATTTCCTTCAGTCTCCCACTTGCACTAGAGTCAATAATCTAGTTCACATCGCCATGTGATTTAACACCAATAGTTCACATCACCATGTGATTAACACCCATAGTTCACACCGTCATGTGACCAACACTCAAAGGGTTTACTAGTCAACAATCTAGTTCACATCGCTATGTGATTAACACCCAAAGAGTACTAAGGTGTGATCATGTTTTGCTTGTGAGAGAAGTTTAGTCTACGGGTCTGCGACATTCAGATCCATATGTATTTTGCAAATTTCAGTGTCAACAATGCTCTGCACGGTGCTACTCTAGCTAATTGGTCCCACTTTCAAAATGTATCCAGATTGAGACTTAGAGTCATCTGGATCTGTGTCACAATTTGCATCGACGTAACCCTTTACGACGAACCTTTTTTCACCTCCATAATCGAGAAACATATCCTTATTCCACTAAGGATAATTTTGACCACTGTCCAGTGATCTACTCCTAGATCACTATTGTACTCCCTTGCTAAACGCATTGTAGGGTATACAATAGATCTGGTACACAGCATGACATACTTTATAGAAACTATTGCTAAGGCATCGGGAATGACTTTCATTCTCTTTCTATCTTCTGCCGTGGTCGGGCTTTGAGTCTTACTCAATTTCATACCTTGTAACACAGGTAAGAACTCTTTCTTTGACTGTTCCATTTTGAACTACTTCAAAATCTTGTCAAGGTATGTACTCATTGAAAAAACTTATCAAGCATCTTGATCTATCTATATAGATCTTGATGCTCAATATGTAAGTAGCTTCATTGAGGTCTTTATTTGAAAAACTCCTTTCAAATACTCCTTTATGCTTTCCAGAAAATTCTACATTATTTCTGATCAACAATATGTCATTCACATATATTTATCAGATATGTTGTAGTGCTCCCACTCACTTTCTTGTAAATACAGGCTTCACCACAAGTTTGTATAAAACTATATGCTTTGATTAACTCATCAAAGCGTATATTCCAACTCTGGAATGCTTGCACCAGTCCATAGATGGATCGCTGGAGCTTGCACATTTTGTTAGCACATTTAGGATCGACAAAATCTTCTGGTTGCATCATATACAACGCTTCTTTAAGAAATCCATTAAGGAATGTAGTTTTGACATCCATTTGCCAGATTTCATAAAATGTGGCAATTTGCTAACATGATTCGGACAGACTTAAGCATCGCTACGGGTGAGAAAATCTCATCGTAGTCTACACCTTGAACTTTATGAAAACCTTTTTCGACAAGTCTAGCTTTGTAGATAGTAACACTACTATAAGCGTCCGTCTTCCTCTTGAAGATCCATTTATTTTCTATGGCTTGCCGATCATCGGGTAAGTCAACCAAAGTCCACACTTTGTTCTCATACATGGATCCCATCTCAGATTTCATGGCCTCAAGCCATTTCACAGAATCTGGGTTCATCATTGCTTCCTCATAGTTCGTAGGTTCGTCATGGTCAATTAACATGACCTCCAGAACAGGATTACCGTACCACTCTGGTGCAGATCTCACTCTGGTTGACCTACGAGGTTTGGTAGTAACTTGATCTAAAGTTACATGATCATCATCATTAGCTTCCTCACTAATTGGTGTAGGAGTCGCAGAAACAGATTTTTGTGATGAACTACTTTCCAATAAGGGACCAGGTACAGTTACCTCATCAAGTTATACTTTCCTCCCACTCACTTCTTTCGAGAGAAACTCCTTCTCTAGAAAGGATCCATTCTCAACAACAAATATCTTGCCTTCAGATCTGTGATAGAAGGTGTATCCAACAGTTATTTTTGGGTATCCTATGAAGATGCACTTCTACGACTTGGGTTTGAGCTTATCAAAATGAAACTTTTTCACATAAGCATTGCAACCCCAAACTTTAAGAAATGACAGCTTAGGTTTCTTGCTAAACCACAGTTCATACGGTGTCGTCTCAACGGATTTAGATGGTGCCCCTTTTTAAGGTGAATGCAGCTGTCTCTAATGCATAACCCCAAAACGATAGCGGTAAATCAGTAAGAGACATCATAGATCGCACCATATCTAGTAAAGTACGATTACAACGTTCAGACATGCCATTACGCTGTGGTGTTCCAGGTGGCATGAGTTTGTGAAACTATTCCACATTGTTTTAATTGAAGACCAAACTCGTAACTCAAATATTCGCCTCTGCGATCAGATCGTATCAACTTTATTTTCTTGTTACAATGATTTTCCACTTCACTCTGAAATTCTTTGAACTTTTCAAATGTTTCAGACTTGTGTTTCTTCAAGTAGATATACCCATATCTGCTCAAATCATCTGTCAAGGTCAGAAAATAACGATACCTGCCGCGAGCCTCAACACTCATCGGACCTCATACATCAGTATGTATTATATCCAATAAGTCATTTGCTCGCTCCATTGTTCTAGAGAACGGAGTCTGATTCATCTTTTCCCATGAGGCATGGTTCGCAAGCATCAACTGATTCATAATCAAGTGATTCCAAAAGCCCATCAGCATGGATTTTCTTCATGTGCTTTACACCAATACGACCTAAACGGCAATGCCACAAATAAGTTGCACTATCATTATTAACTTTGCATCTTTTGGCTTCAATATTATGAATATGTGTATTACTACGATCGAGATCCAATGAACCATTTTCATTGGGTGTATAACCATAGAAGGTTTTATTCATGTAAACAGAACAACAATTATTCGCTAACTTAAATGAATAACCGTATTGCAATAAACATGATCAAATCATATTCATGCTCAACACAAACACCAAATAACATTTATTTAGGTTTAACACTAATCCCGAAAGTATAGGGAGTGTGCGATGATGATCATATCAATCTTGGAACCACTTCGAATACTCATCGTCACTTCATCCTTAACTAGTCTCTGTTCATTCTGCAACTCTCGTTTTGATTTACTACTCTTAGCACCTGAACCAACATCAAATACCGAGGGGTTGCTATAAACACTAGTAAAGTACACACCAATAACATGTATATCAAATATAGCATTGTTCACTTTGCCATCCTTCTTATTCGCCAAATACTTGGGGCAGTTCCGCTTCTAGTGACCAGTCCCCTTGCAGTAGAAGCACTTAGTCTCAGGCTTAGGTCCTGACTTGGGCTTCTTCACTTTGAGCAGCAACTTGCGTGCCGTTCTTCTTGAAGTTCCCTTTCTTTCCCTTTCCCCTTTTCTTGAGACTAGTGGTATTGTTAATCATCAACACTTGATGCTCTTTCTTGATTTCTACCTTCATCGATTTCATCATCATGAAAAGCTTGGGAATCGTTTTCGTCATCCCTTGCATACTATAGTTCATCACGAAGTTCTACTAACTTGGTGATGGTGACTAGAGAATTCTATCAATCACTATTTTATCTGGAATATTAACTCCCACTTGATTCAAGTGATTGTAGTACTCAGACAATCTAAGCACATGCTTACTGGTTGAGCTATTTTCCTCCATCTTGTAGCTATAGAACTTGTTGGAGACTTCATATCTCTCAACTCGGGTATTTGCTTGAAATATTAACTTCAACTCCTGGAACATCTCATATGATCCATGACGTTCAAAACATCGTTGAAGTCCCGATTCTAAGCTGTTAAGCATGGTGCACTAAACTATAAGGTAGTCATCATATTGAGCTAGCTAAACATTCATAACGTCTGCATCTGCTCCTGCAGAAGGCCCGTCACCTAGCGGTGCATCAACGACATAATTCTTCTGTGCAGCAATGAGGATAATCCTCAGATCACGGATCCAATCCGCATCATTGCTACTATCATCTTTCAACTTAGTTTTCTCTAGGAACATATCAAAAATAAAACAGGGGAGCTAAACGCGAGCTATTGATCTACAACATAGATATTCTAATACTACCAGGACTAAGTTCATGATAAATTAAAGTTCAATTAATCAAATTACTTAAGAACTCCCACTTTGATAGACATCCCTCTAATCATCTAAGTGATCACGTGATCCAAATCAACTAAACCATAACCGATCATCACGTGAGATGGAGTAGTTTTCAATGGTGAACATCATTATGTTGATCATATCTACTATATGATTCACGCTGGACCTTTCGGTCTCTAGTGTTCCGAGGCCATATCTACATATGCTAGGCTCGTCAAGTTTAACCCGAGTATTTCTGCGTGTGCAAAAATGGCTTGCACCCATTGTAGATGGACGTAGAGCTTATCACACCCGACCATCACGTGGTGTCTGGGCACGACGAACTTTGGCAACGGTGCATACTCATGGAGAACACTCTTATCTTGAAATTTACTAAGAGATCATCTTATAATTCTACCGTCATAACTAAGCAAAGTAAGATGTATAAAAGGTAAACATCACATGCAATCAAAATATGTGACATGATATGGCCATCATCATCTTGTGCCTTTGATCTCTCTCTCCAAAGCATCGTCATGATCTCCATCGTCACCGGCATGACACCATGATCTCCATCATCTTGATCTATATCAATGTGTCGTCACATGGTCGTCTCGCCAACTATTGCTATCGCATAGCGATAAAGTAAAGCAATTATTTGGCACTTGCATCTTATGCAATAAAGAGACAACTATAAGGCTTCTGCCAATTGCCAATAACTTCAACAAAACATGATCATCTCATACAAAACCTTATATCTCATCACGTCTTGACCATATCACATCACAACATGCCCCGCAAAAACAAGTTAGACGTCCTCTACTTTGTTGTTGCAAGTTTTACGTGGCTGCTACGGGCTGAGCAAGAACTGTTCTTACCTACGCATCGAAACCACAACGATAGTTCGTCAAGTTAGTGCTGTTTTAACCTTCTCAAAGACCGGGCGTAGCCACACTCGGTTGGAGAAACTGACACCCGCCAGCCAGCTGTGTGCAAAGCACGTCGGTAGAACCTATCTCGCGTAAGCATACGCGTAATGTCGGTCCAGGCCGCTTCATCCAACAATACCGCCGAACCAAAGTGTGACATGCTAGTAAGCAGTATGACTTGTATCGCCCACAACTCACCTGTGTTCTACTCATGCATATAACATCTATGCATAAAACCAGGCTCGGATGCCACTGTTGGGGAACGTAGTAATTTCAAAAAAAAAATCCTACGCACACGCAAGATCATGGTGATGCATAGCAACGAGAGGGGAGAATGTGTCCACGTACCCTCGTAGACCAAAAATGGAAGCGTTATGACAACGCGGTTGATGTAGCCGTACGTCTTCATGATCCGACCGATCAAGTACCGAACGCACGGCACCTCCGAGTTTTGGACATGTTCAATTCGATGACGTCCCTCAAACTCCGATCCAGCCGAGCTTTGAGGGAGAGTTCCGTTAGCACGATGGTGTGGTGACGATGTCAATGTTCTACTGTCACAGGGCTTCGCCTAAGCACCGCTACGATATTATCGAGGTGGACTATGGTGGAGAGGGGCACCGCACACGGCTAAAAGATCCAAGAGATCAATTGTTGTATCTCCAAGGGGTGCCTCCGTCCCCGTATATAAAGGAGTGGAGGAGGAGAGGGCCGGCCCCTATGGCACGCCCTGGAGGAGTCCTACTCCCACCGGGAGTAGGATTCCTCCCCTTTCCAAGTAGTGGGAGTAGGAGACAAGGAAGGGGAAGAGGGAAGAGAAGGAAGGAGGGAGAGCCGCCCCTCCCCTTAGTCCAATTCATACTAGTCATAGGGGGGGCGCGCGGCCTGCCTCTCTCTCTCCCCCTAAAGCCCAATAAGGCCCATATACTTCTTCCCCCGTATTCCCGTAACTCCCCGTACTCCGAAAAATACCCGAACCACTCGGAACCTTTTCGATGTCCGAATATAGTCGTCCAATATATCGATCTTTATGTCTCAACCATTTGGAGACTCCTCGTCATGTCCCCGATCTCATCCGGGACTCCGAACTACCTTCGATACATCAAAACATATAAACTCATAATATAACCATCATCGAACTTTAAGCGTGCGGACCCTACGGGTTCGAGAACTATGTAGACATGACCGAGACACGTCTCCGGTCAATAACCAATAGTGGAACCTGGATGCTCATATTGGCTCCTACATATTCTTCGAAGATCTTTATCGGTCAAACCGCATAACAACATACGTTGTTCCCTTTGTCATCGGTATGTTACTTGCTCGAGATTCGATCGTCGGTATCTCAATACCTAGTTCAATCTTGTTACCGGCAAGTCTCTTTACTCGTTCCGTAATGCACTATCCCGCAACTAACTCATTAGTTGCATTGCTTGCAAGGCTTATAGTGATGTGCATTACCGAGAGGGCCCAGAGATACCTCTCCGACAATCGAAGTGACAAATCCTAATCTCAATCCATGCCAACTCAACAAGTACCGTCGGAGACACCTGTAGAGAACCTTTATAATCACCCAGTTACGTTGTGACGTTTGGTAGCACACAAAGTGTTCCTCCGGTAAACGGGAGTTGCATAATCTCATAGTCATAGGAACATGTATAAGTCATGAAGAAAGCAATAGCAACATACTAAACGATCGAGTGTTAAGCTAACGGAATGGGTCAAGTCAATCACATCATTCTCCTAATGATGTGATCCTGTTAATCAAATGACAACTCATGTCTCTGGCTAGGAAACATAACCATCTTTGATCAACGAGCTAGTCAAGTAGAGGCATACTAGCGACACTCTATTTGTCTATGTATTCACACATGTATCATGTTTCCGGTTAATACAATTATAGCATGAATAATAAACATTTACCATGATATAAGGAAATAAATAATAACTTTATTATTGCCTCTAGGGCATATTTCCTTCAGTTGCGGATGCTTGCAATAGAGGTTAATCATAAGTGGGATGCTTGTCCAAGTAAGGACAGTACCCAAGCATCGGTCCACCCACATACCAAATTATCAAAGTACCGAATGCGAATCATATGAATGTGATGAAAACTAGCTTGACGATAATCCCCATGTGTCCTCGGGAGCGCTTCTCTCTAGATAAGAGTTTGTCCAGGCCTGTCCTTTGCTACAAAAGGATTGGGCCACCTTGCTGCACTTTATTTACTTTTGTTACTTGTTGCTCGTTACAAATTATCTTATCACAAAACTATCTATTACCTATAATTTCAGTGCTTGCAGAGAATACCTTGCTGAAAACTGCTTATCATTTCCTTATGCTCCTCGTTGGGTTCGACACTCTTACTTATCGAAAGGACTACGATAGATCCCCTATACTTGTGGGTCATCAAGACTCTTTTCTGGCGCCGTTGCTGGGGAGTGAAGCGCCTTTGGTAGGTGGAATTTGGTAAAGAAAAAAATATACAGTGTGCTAAAATTTACTGTCACTTGTTACTATGGAAAGTAATCCTCTGAGGGACTTGTTCGGGGTATCTTCACCTCGACTAGTAGAGCAAAGAGTTGCTCCTCAACCTACTGAACCTACTGAAAATGAAAATGTCTACTTTGAAATTCCTTCGGGTATGCTAGAAAAACTGCTAGTTAATCCTTTTGCAGGAGATGGAACATTACATCCTAATGAGCACCTAATATATGTGGATGAAGTTTGTGGATTATTTAAGCTTGCAGGTATGCCCGATGATGTTATCAAGAAGAAGGTCTTCCCTTTATCTTTGGAGGGAGATGCATTGACATGGTATAGGCTATGTGATGATATGGGATCATGGAACTACAAACGATTGAAACTGGAATTTCATCAGAAGTTTTTTCCTATGCATCTTGTTCATCGTGATCGCAATTACATATATAATTTTTGGCTTCGCGAAGGAGAAAGCATCGCTCAAGCTTGGGGGAGGCTTAAATCAATGTTATATTCATGCCCCAATCATGAGCTCTCAAGAGAAATGATTATCCAAAAAATTTATGCTCGGCTTTCTGATAACAATCGCACCATGCTCGATACTTCTTGTGCTGGCTCTTTTATGATGAAGACTATTGAATTCAAATGAGATTTATTGGAAAGAATTATACACAACTCTGAAGATTGGGATCTCGATGAAGGTAAGGAGTCAGGTATGACACCTAAGTTTGATTGTGTTAAATATTTTATGGATACCGATGTTTTCCGTAAATTTAGCACTAAATATGGACTTGACTCTGAGATAGTAGCTTCTTTCTGTGAATCTTTTGCTACTCATGTTGATCTCCCTAACGAGAAGTGGTTTAAATATCATCCTCCCATAGAACTAAAAGTAGTTGCACCTATTAAAGTTGAAGAAAAGACTATCACTTATAATGATCCTACTGTTCCTACTGCTTATGTTGAGAAACCACATTTTCCTATTAGGATAAAAGATCATGCTAAAGCTTCAACTGTGGTTCATAAAAGCAGTATTAGAACCTATACACCTCCTGAGCAAGTTAAAGTTGAACCTAATATTGCTATTGTTAAGGATCTCTTGGCTGATAATATTGATGGGCGTGTTATTTATTTCTGTGATGAAACTGCTAGAATTGCTAAACCTTGTGCTAAAGATAAACATAGACCTGTGGTAGGCATGCCTATTATTTCTGTTAAAATAGGAGATCATTTTTATCATGGCTTGTGTGATATGGGTGCTAGTGCTAGTGCAATACCTATTGACTTATACAGAGAAATTATGCATGATATTGCACCTACTGAGTTAGAAGAAATTGATGTCACAATTAAACTTGCCAATAGAGATACTATTTGACCAATTGGGATTGTTAGAGATGTTGAAGTCTTGTGTGGGAAAACTAAATATCCTGCTGATTTTCTTGTTCTTGGTTCCCCACAAGATAGCTTTTATCCCATTATATTTGGTAGACCCTTCTTAAACACTGTTAATGCTAGGATAGACTGCAAAAAGGATGTTGTTACTATTGGTTTTGGTGATATGTCTCATGAGTTTAACTTTTCTAAATTTCGTATACAACACCGTGAAGAGGAATTGCCTAGTAAAGATGAAATTATTGGTCTTGCTTCTATTGCCGTACCTCCTAGTGATCCTTTAGAACAATATTTGCTAGACCATGAAAATGGTATGTTTATGAATGAAAGAAGGGAAATAGATGAGGTGTTATTTAAACAGGGACCTATTCTGAAAGACAACTTGCCTGTTGAAATCTTAGGGGATCCTCCTCCACCCAAGGGTGATCCCGTGTTTGAGCTTAAACCATTGCCTGATACTCTTAAATATTCTTATCTTGATGAAAAGAAGATATATCCTGTTATTATTAGTGCTAACCTTTCGGAGAAGGAGGAAGAAAAATTATTGAAAATTCTGAAGAGGCACTGTGCTGCTATTGGATATACTTTTGATGATCTTAAGGGCATTAGTCCCACTCTATGTCAGCACAAAATAAATTTGGAGAAAGATGCCAAACCGGTTATTGATCACCAACGACGGCTGAATCCTAAGATGAAAGAAGTGGTAAGAAAAGAAATACTAAAGCTCCTTGAGGTAGGTATAATTTATCCCATTGTTGATAGTCAGTGGGTAAGTCTTGGCCATTGTGTTCCTAATAAGGGAGGTATTACTGTCGTTCCCAATGATAAAGATGAATTGATTCCGCAAAGAATTATTACATGTTATAGGATGGTAATTGATTTCTACAAATTAAATAAGGCTACTAAAAAAGATCATTACCCCTTACCTTTCATTGATCAAATGCTAGAAAGATTATCCAAACATACACATTTTTGCTTTCTAGACGGTTATTCTGGTTTCTCTCAAATACCAGTGTCAGCTGATGATCAATCAAAGACCACTTTTACTTACCCTTTCGATACTTTTGCTTATAGACATATGCCTTTTGGTTTATGTAATGCACCTACTACCTTTCAAAGATGCATGATGGCTATATTCTCTGATTTTTGTGAAAAGATTTGTGAGGTATTCATGGATGATTTCTCCGTTTATGGATCCTCTTTTGATGATTGCTTAAGCAACCTTGATCGAGTTTTGCAGAGATGTGAAGAAACTAACCTAAGTGCCACTTTATGGTTAATGAAGGTAATGTCTTGGGGCATAAAATTTCTGAAAGGGGCATTGAAGTTGATAAAGCTAAAGTTGATGCTATTGAAAAGATGCCGTGTCCCAAGGACATCAAAGGTATAAGAAGTTTCCTTGGTCATGCCGGCTTTTATAGGAGGTTCATTAAGGACTTCTCAAAAATTTCTCGGCCTCTGACTAATTTATTACAAAAATATATACCGTTCGTCTTTGATAATGATTGTGTAGAAGCATTTGAAATACTTCAGAAAGCATTGATCTCTGCACCTATTGTTCAGCCACCTGATTAGAATTTACCTTTTAAAATTATGTGTGATGCTAGTGATTATGGTGTGGGTGTTGTTCTAGGGCAAAGAGTTGATAATAAATTAAATGTTATTCAATATGCTAGCAAAACTCTAGACAATGCCCAGAGAAATTATGCTACAACCGAAAAAGAATTCTTAGCAGTTGTATTTGCTTGTGATAAGTTCAGAACTTATATTGTTGATTTTAAAGTAACTATTCACATGGATCATGCTGCTATTAAATATATTATGGAAAATAAAGATGCTAAACCTAGACTTATTAGATGGGCTCTCTTGCTACAAGAATTTGATTTGCATATTATTGATAGAAAGGGAGCCGACAACCCCGTTGTAGATAACTTGTCTAGGTTGGAAAATGTTCTTGATGACCCACTACCTATTGATGATATCTTTCCTGATGAACAATTAAATGTCATAAATGCTTCTCATACTGCTCCATGGTATGCTGATTATGCTAATTACATTGTTGCTAAATTTATACCACCTAGTTTCACATACCAGCAAAAGAAAAAGTTTTTTCTATGATTTAAGGCATTACTTTTGGGATGACCCACATCTTTATAAAGGAGTAGATGGTGTTATTAGATGTTTTGCACCTGAGCATGAACAGGAACAGATCCTACGCAAGTGTCACTCCGAAGCTTATGGAGGACACCACGTGTAACGCCCCAGATATAACTTTCCCAATTTGTACTCCAACTCTTGCCGTTTCCGGCGTTAAGTTATATTTATTTCTCGGGTTCGGGTCTTTGTCTCCGTGTGTTGTTTCATTTTTCTTGCATCTAATATCATGTCATCACGTGCATTGCATTTGCATACATGTTCATCTCATGCATTCGAGCATTTTCCCCGTTGTCCGTTTTGCATTCCGGCGCTTCGTTCTCCTCCAGTGGTCAATTCTAGCTTTCTTTCGTGTGTGGGGATTAAACATTTCCGGATTGGACCGAGACTTGCCATGGGGCCTTGGTTTACTACCGGTAGACCGCCTGTCAAGTTTCGTACCATTTGGACTTCGTTTGATACTCCAACGGTTAACCGAGGGACCGAAAAGGCCTCGTGTGTGTTGCAGCCCAACAACCCTCCAATTTGGCCCAAAACCCACCAAACTCTGCTCCATGTCCTAGAGCGTTCGATCACGATCGCGTGGCCGAAAACCGCACCTCATTTGGATTCTCCTAGCTCCACTTATGCCTATATATACCCCCTCCATTTTTCGGATCTCTCCCTCTTCCCGAACCTAGCTAAAAAAACTTCTCCGCGCCGACGGACGTGTCCGCCCCCGGCCGGACAACGTCCGCCACCGCCCGCCTCCGCCACATGGCGCCGCCCCGTTGGCTGCGCCCGCCGCCTCCACCGTCAGCCCGCCGTCGCCCGCGGCCGGCCCTCCCCGGCCCGCAAGACGCCGCCGCCTCCTCGCCCGACCCCGCGCCCTTCTTCTCCCTGTCCGGCGCCGCTCGCCTCGCCGGCCGGCGACGCCGCCGCCGCACCGCGCCTCCTCGCCGACCCTGCTCCGCCGCGTCGACTGCCACCGACCCCGCCACGCCGCGTCCGACGACCCCGGCGCCGCCCCGACCTCGTCGGCGTCCTCTCCTCCGGCCGGCGTGCCGCTCCGAGTCCGGCAAGTCCCTGTTCCGGCGAGCTCCGGCAAGACCGACGAACCTCGAAGTCCGTGCCACTGCTACAGTACCCGGCCGGATCTAAATCTGGAATTGTTTCAGTTGACTTATGCTCCTGAAACCCTAATTTCCGAGCAAACTTTGACCTGTCATATCTTTGCATCCGTAACTCCGTTTTGGACATATAGTATATCAAAATGTTCGACTCGACGAGTACATCATTTCATTCCATTGCATCATTTTCATTTGAGTTCATCTTGATGCCCGAAATGCTTCTAGAAGGAGGCTTTGTGAGTTAAGTTGCAGATCTGTTAGTTCATCATAGACTTTTGTCATTTTTGCCATGATTATTGTGTGCATGATATGCCTGTGAGTCTTTGGGATGAATTGTTAAGCATTTTGTCTTCTTTCGAGAGGTGCAACCCATGCATTTTTAGGATGTGTGTGGTGACTTGTGCAAGCTTGCAAAGTGAGGCACTTGGTAGATCTGTTTTCAGGGACTTAGTGGTTTTCACTAAGTCTGGGATTATTTAGTTCATGATGCCATATGTTCAGCTTCTTTCCTAGTGATCTGTGCCTCTTTTGAGGGTGATCAGTAAGGGAGTTTTATTAATCATGTTATGCTCTATCCATCCATGTCTTTGTTTGCATATGTGGAGTACTCTAGCTTGAGTCAATCGAGCTCTACTTTTGCTTCATGGTAAATCTGGGCAGATCGTCAACTTGTTTGCGATTTTGCCGACGCTATTGTTATTGATCCGTGCATGCTATGCCATTGTTTTTGCCATGTCTAGCTAGCATTTTGTGCCTTCTCTATGGATATATTCTTGCCTTGCCATGACTTGCACCATAGTGAGTGCATCGAGTTCGTTTACATGCCTTCGTGAGTTAAATTTCAGCACGTCTTGCATTTTGCATCCCGCATCGCATCCCGCATATCATACCATCATTACATCTTATTGCTTGAGTTTGCACGTGGTTGATTGTATCCTTGTTGCTTGTTTGTGTTGTTGGGTAGAGCCGGGAGACGAGTTCGCTAACGAGGAGCCCGTTGAGTTTGCTTTTGAGGATCCGGTCAACTCTGACAACTGTGCAGGCAAGATGATCATACCCTTGAAATCACTACTATCTTTGCTATGCTAGTTTGCTCGCTCTTTTGCTATGCCAATGCTACGATGTCTACCACTTGCTTGTCAGCCTCCCAATTGCCATGTTGAGCCTCTAACCCACCATTGTCCTAGCAAACCGTTGATTGGCTATGTTACCGCTTTGCTCAGCTCCTCTTATAGCGTTGTTAGTTGCAGGTGAAGATTGGAGCCGTTCCTTGTTGGAACATTTATTTACTTGTTGGGATATCATTATATTGCCATGTTATCTTAATGCATCTATATACTTGGTAAAGGGTGGAAGGCTCGGCCTCTCGCCTAGTGTTTTGTTCCACTCTTGCCGCCCTAGTTTCCGTCATATCGGTGTTATGTTCCCGGATTGTTGCGTCCCTTACGCGGTTGGGCTATAATGGGAACCCCTTGATAGTTCGCCTTGATTAAAGCTTTTCTAGCAATGCCCAACATTGGTTTTACCATTTGCCACCTAGCCTCTTTTCCCTTGGGTTTCCGGAGCCCGAGGGTCATCTTATTTTAACTCCCCTCCCCCCGGGGCCAGTGCTCCTCTGAGTGTTGGTCCGAAATGAGCTGTCTGCGGGGCCACCTCGGGGAAACTTGAGGGTTGGTTTTACTCGTAGCTAGTCTCATCTGAGTGTGCCCTGAGAACGAGATATGTGCAGCTCCTATCGGGATTTGTCGACACATTCGGGCGGTGTTGCTGGACTTGTTTTAACCTGTCAAATCGTCTTGTTGTATCGAGATACCGAGTCTGATCGGTGTGTCTGGGGTGGAGGTCTATTCCTTCGTTGACCGTGAGAGCTTGTTATGGGCTAAGTGGGAGTACGACGAGGATTCTCAGCGTTACTATGTGTCTTTTCCTGATGATCAGTAGTGGTGCCCAGTTGGGGTTCGATTCAGGGCCTTGTCGCATGTTGGGTTCTTTTTCTATTTTGGTGCCGTAGTCGGGCCATGAGTGTTCTGTATGATGGATGTTATTTATGTACTTTGATGTGACGTGGCGAGTGTAAGCCAACTATGTACCTCCCCTTTTATATTATGTTACATGGGATGTGTGATGATTTCCTAACTTGCGACATTGCTTTCAATGCGGTTATGCCTCTAAGTCGTGCCTCGACACGTGGGAGATATAGCCGCATCGAGGGCATTACAAGTTGGTAATCAGAGCCTTCCCCGACCTTAGGAGCCCCATTGCTTGATTGTTTTTAGCAGCCGAGTTGTGTCTAGAAAAATGTTTTGAGTCATTTAGGAATTATATATCGGAGAGCTTAGGAATTCTTTTTACTTCCCAGTCTCCTCATCGCTCTGGTAAGGCATCCTGACGTAGAGTTTTGACTCTTCTCTTCTCAAATTTCACTAAAAAAATTTAGGATCACGCGAGTATCTTGGATTTGTTCCGATGGCTTATGATGAGAACACTGTCTTGGTGCCTCCTGTCAGGGGTTTAGTGGAAGTGTCCCGGGGAGTTGAGCTCTGAGGTGTTGTCATCATAATTTTATCGTTGCAATTCTGGAATACTTGAGATATGTACGTTGGTGAGATAACCTCGACGCCACCCAATACTGGGGCGAGAGTTCGGGAGTATTGCCATAACTTGTATAACGGATGCTTTTCGAAGGTTGAGGTAGATGGTTTCCGAAGGTTTCTTGGTTATGTGTTGAAGGATGGATACAGCTGGATGTAGGTATTACTAGTTTGGGTGAGATATTATTCTTCCCCTGTATCCCCAACACCTGATTGCATAACCGGAAAGTTCGGGAGTTTCATAGGTGGGAATTCAAGTAGCTCTTAGGATATCCTTCCGACAGATGTATGATATGAAATTGGGGTTCGACGTCTAGTGGTTCGCCTATTCACGGTTGATTTTATAGTGGTCTCGTTGTGTCTTAAAGAGTCCTTGGCTATGCTAACTCGGGGACGCTTCGTATGTCATGTGCACTGCCTTGTACATGATGGTGCTGTACGATCGAGCCCGTGTAGGTCCCACCACGAAAACTTCGGACGAAATCTCTATCATATGTTTGTTCCGGCTTATTCCGCAAGCCAATCCTTGGTTTTATTTTGAGTTGTGGTATTCGAGTTGCTTCGAAGTGATATGTTGATTCCATCCCTTGTTGAATTACCTCTTCTACCTAATTCTACGTGGCTTCGCAATTTAGGGATATGTGACCACTTCAAGAGAAGTGCATTCGTTCATTTTGTTCGGATGTGAAGACTTTATGTTGCAATTTTCATTCCGTTGGATTCACCTTCAATATTTGTCTATCTATGTGCTAATGGTGGTCAACCTCTTCAGGATGGCTCCTCCAATGCGCACGACTCCGAATCCTGATCTGCCACCACCTCCACCTCCTCTGGAGGCTTGGCAAGCTGTGATGGCCGCAACCAATGCAAATACACAGTTGATCATGCAAATCCTCCAAGAGCGCAATCAAGGCAGTCAAGGGAATCAAGGCAACAATCAGAACCATTTTGCTACTCTGAACCAGTTCCTTGCAAATGGTCCAAAGACGTTCAGCAATTGTGTTGAGGCTACCGATGCTGACGATTGGCTAGTGGATCTGGGCAAGCATTTTGAATGCAGCAACGTCAGGCCTGAAGATTTCGTCAAGTTTGCTTCTTTCCAGCTCAAAGATCAGGCTGCAGAGTGGTTCCAGCAGTACAGGGATTCCAGAGGTGGACGTTTGATCACTTGGGATGATTTCCGTCGAGATTTCCGAGCTCATCACATCCCCCAGAGTGTGACTGAAAGCAAACGTGAGGAATTCCGCAATCTGAAGCAAGGCTCTTTGTCTGTCTAGGACTACAACAAGTTGTTCCAGAAGCTCGCCCATTTTGCCAAGCAGGATGTTCCTGATGAGAAGAGCATGATATACCAGTTCAGGGGTGGTCTCCGTGAAGAAATTCAGCTCGCTCTTGTCCTCTTTGAGCCGTTGAGGTACGATGAGTTCTACAACATGGCACTGAAGCAAGAGGCTGCTCAGTTGAGGTGTGATGCTTCCAGGAAGCGAGTCAGAGACACTACGCCTTCTTCCTGTACTCAAGTGGCCAAGCAGCAGAAGTATTGGCTTCCTCCTCCAACGTTCCGTCAGCCATATTAGCAGAAGAGCAAAGGTGGCAGTGGTTCTTCCCACCCACCCAACCCTGGCTTTCAGAACAAGACTTCGTCTCAAGCTCCAAGATCGAGTGCTCCGTACCACCGTCCACTTTCAGAGGTCATGTGCAACAAGTGTCAATAGAAGGGTCACTATGCCAACAAGTGTTTCAACCAGAGGCGTCTTCCTCCTCCTCCTCCTGTCAGATCGGCAAGTACAGCAGTGGTCAAGCATAACCCCAAGTCCGCCAAGGTCAACTTGATGAACGCAGCTCAGGCAGAGGATTCGTCAGATGTGATCATGGGTAACCTTCCTGTTAACGATGTTCCTGCAAAAGTACTTTTTGATACTGGTGCATCGCATTCTTTCTTGTCATGCTCATTTTCATCGAAGCACAATGTTGATACTGAGATTATGCCCAAAGCCATGCAAGTTGTTTCTCCCGGCAAGCTTTTGACTTCAAGTTTGGTTGCTCCCAATATCTCTATCACGTTGGGCGATTACAAGTTTCTCTCTTCTCCGGTGGTTCTTGGTAATTCGGATATCGATCTTATTCTCGGGATGGACTGGCTCTCTAAACACAAAGCTTAGCTTGATTGTGCAGCCAAGCAGATTCAACTGACTCATTCGTCTAAGGATGTCATTGTCTTTACCGCTCGGGATGATACAATCCGGTTGTTTTCTCTCAATGAGAAGGGTGAATTGGATGCTATTTTGCAGATTCCGGTTGTTTGTGAGTATCAAGACGTCTTCCCAGAAGAACTCCCAGGAATGCCTCCGCACCGGCCCGTTGAATTTGTTATTGAACTTGAGCCCGGTACGGAACCTGTGTGCAAACGTCCTTACAAGCTCGGACCTGAAGAGTTGAAGGAGTTGAAGAAACAACTCCATATTCAAGAAAGAATGGGTCTCATCCGGCCTAGTTCTTCTCCGTGGGGTTGTGGTGTTCTTTTTGTGAAGAAGAAGGATGGAACGGACCGACTTTGTGTTGATTACCGTCCATTGAACAAGAAGACCATCAAGAACAAATACCCACTTCCCAACATCAATGAGCTGTTCGAACAACTCAAGGGTGCCAAAGTATTCTCCAAGCTTGATCTCCGTATGGGTTATCATCAGATTCGAATCCGTGAGCAAGATATTCCCAAGACGGCCTTCAGGACAAGCTATGGGTCATATGAATACACTGCCATGTCTTTTGGCCTCGCCAACGCTCCTCCGACATTCTCTCGCATGATGAACTTCATCTTCAACCCCTACACTAATGACTTTGTGTTGGTCTATCTCGACGACATTCTGGTTTTCTCCAAGAACAAGGAAGATCATGCCAAGCACTTGCGTTTGGTTCTTGACAAGCTCAGGGAACATCAGTTCTATGCCAAGTTCTCCAAGTGTGAATTTTGGCTCGATGAGGTTCTTTATCTTGGACATATCATCTCTGCCAAGGGCATTGCCTTGAATCCTGAGAAGGTGTCTGCAATTGTTAATTGGGAACCTCCTCAGAACGTGAAGCAACTCCGTAGCTTCCTCGGTCTCGCAAGCTACTGCCGAAGATTCGTTGAAAACTTTTCAAAGATCGCTAAGCCTCTCTCAAATGTTCTCCAGAAGCACGTCAAGTACGTTTGGTCTCCGGAGTGTGATATTGCTTTCAACACATTGAAAGAGAAGTTGATCACTGCTCCAGTTCTGACTCCGCTTGATGAAACCAAGCCGTACGAGGTCTTTTGTGATGCCTCTCTCCAAGGTCTCGGTGTTGTACTGATGCAAGAGAAGAAAGTTGTTGCTTATACCTCTCGCCAGTTGAAGCCTAATGAGAAGAACTACCCCACTCATGATCTCGAGTTGGCGGCAGTTGTGCATGCTTTGTTGACTTCGAGACATCTTCTATTGGGAAGAAAAGTGGATATTTTCACTGATCACAAGAGTCTCAAGTACATCTTCACTCAGCCTAATCTCAACCTCAGGCAAACTCGATGGGTCGAAATGATTCAAGAGTACAATCCGAGTATCGAGTATACTCCAGGCAAGGCCAATGTGATTGCTGACGCTTTGAGCAGGAAAGCATATTGCAACAGTCTGATTCTGAAGCCTTATCAACCCGAGCTTTGTGAAGCTTTCCGCAAACTTAATCTGCAAATTGTTCCTCAAGGTTTCCTCGCCAACCTTCAAGTTTCTCCTACCTTGGAAGACCAAATTCGCCAAGCCCATCTTCTTGATGCTATGGTGAAAAAGGTGACGATTGGGATTGCCAAGAGTCAGTCCAAGTACAAGTGCTACCGCCTTGATGACAAGGACACTCTCTTCTTCGAGGATCGAATTGTTGTACCCAAAGGTGACCTCCGTAAAGTGATCATGAACGTGGCTCACAACTCTCTCCTCTCCATCCACCCTGGGAGCACGAAGATGTATCAGGATCTGAAGCAAACTTATTGGTGGACTCGAATGAAGCGCGAGATCGCTCAATTCGTGAATGAATGTGATGTCTGCAGAAGAGTGAAGGCAGAACACCAAAGGCCGGCAGGTCTCCTCCAACCACTTGCCATTCCAGAATGGAAGTTTGACCACATTGGAATGGACTTCGTGACTGGGTTTCCAAAGTCCAAGCGTGGCAATGATGCTATATTCGTTGTCATCGACAAGCTCACCAAAGTGGCTCACTTTCTGCCTATCAAAGAGTCGATCACTGCAGCTCAATTGGCGGAACTCTATACCTCTCAAATTGTCTCTCTGCATGGTATTCCTCAAGTGATATCTTCAGACCGTGGTAGCATCTTTACCTCCAAGTTTTGGGATTCTTTTCAGAAGGCCATGGGCACCAACATTCGCTTCAGCACTGCTTTCCATCCTCAAACAAGCGGTCAAGTCGAGCGTGTCAACCAGATTCTAGAAGATATGCTCAGGGCTTGTGTTATCTCCTTCGGCATGAAGTGGGAGGATTGTCTTCCTTATGCTGAATTCTCATACAACAACAGTTTTCAAGCAAGTTCGGGCAAGGCCCCATTTGAAATTCTGTATGGTAGGAAATGTCGTACACCTCTCAACTGGTCTGAAACCGGTGAACGTCAGCTGCTGGGTAATGACCTAATCACAGAGGCAGAAGAAATGGGCAAGGTCATTCGTGATAACCTCAAAGCAGCCCAATCCCGCCAGAACAGCTACTATGATAGTAAGCACCGTGATTTGGCTTTCGAGATCGGAGATCATGTTTACCTCCGCGTCTCTCCTTTGAAAGGGACTCGTCGCTTCGGTATCAAAGGGAAGCTTGCCCCTAGATACGTCGGACCTTTCAAGATTGTTAGCAAGAGAGGCGACCTCGCCTATCAACTCGAGCTTCCTTCAAACTTTGCAAATGTTCATGATGTGTTCCATGTCTCTCAGCTTCGAAAGTGCTTCAAGACGCCTGAACGCACCGTCAACTTCGAAGACATTGAGCTCCAAGAAGATCTCTCCTATCGTGAGCACCCAGTTGCAATCCTTGAAGAGACTGAACGCAGGACTCGCAACAAGTCAATCAAATTTCTCAAAGTCAAGTGGTCACACCATTCCGACCGTGAAGCTACCTGGGAACGCGAGGATCACCTCCGTTCTGAGCACCCGGAGTTCTTTCAGTCCTAGATCTCGGGACGAGATCTTTTCGTAGTGGTGGAGTGTTGTAACGCCCCAGAGATAACTTTCCCAATTTGTACTCCAACTCTTGCCGTTTCCGGCGTTAAGTTATATTTATTTCTTGGGTTCGGGTCTTTGTCTCCGTGTGTTGTTTCATTTTTCTTGCATCTCATATCATGTCATCATGTGCATTGCATTTGCATACATGTTCATCTCATGCATTCGAGCATTTTCCCCGTTGTCCGTTTTGCATTCCGGCGCTTCGTTCTCCTCCGGTGGTCAATTCTAGCTTTCTTTCGTATGTGGGGATTAAACATTTCCGGATTGGACCGAGACTTGCCATGCGGCCTTGGTTTACTACCGGTAGACCGCCTGTCAAGTTTCGTACCTTTTGGACTTCGTTTGATACTCCAACGGTTAACCGAGGGACCGAAAAGGCCTCGTGTGTGTTGCAGCCCAACACCCCTCCAATTTGGCCTCAAACCTACCAAACTCTGCTCCATGTCCTAGCGCGTTCGATCACGATCGCGTGGCCGAAAACCGCACCTCATTTGGACTCTCCTAGCTCCACTTATGCCTATATATACCCCCTCCATTTTTCAGATCTCTCCCTCTTCCCGAACCCTAGCTAAAAAAAGCTTCTCCGCGCCGACGGACGTGTCCGCTCCCGGCCGGACAGCGTCCGTCACCGCCCGCCTCCGCCACGTGGTGCCGCCCCGTTGGCTACGCCTGCCGCCTCCACCGTCAGCCCGCCGTGGCCCGCGGTCGGCCCTCCCCGGCCCACGAGACGCCACCGCCTCCTCGCCTGACCCCGCGCCCTTCTTCTCCCCATCCGGCACCGCGCCTCCTCGCCGACCCTGCTCCGCCGCGTCGGCCACCGCCGACCCCGCCACGCCGCGTCCGATGACCCCGGCGCCGCCCCGACCTCGCCGGCGTCCTCTCCTCTGGCCGGCGTGCCGCTCCGAGTCCGGCAAGTCCCTATTCCGGTGAGCTCCAGCAAGACCGACGAACCTCGAAGTCCGTGCTGCTGCTATAGTACCCGGCCGGATCTAGATCTGGAAATGTTTCGGTTGACTTCTCCTCCCGAAACCCTAATTTTCGAGCAATCTTTGACCTGTCATATCTTTGCATCCGTAACTCCGTTTTGGACATATAGTATATCAAAATGTTCGTCTCGACGAGTACATCATTTCATCCATTGCATCATTTTCATTTGAGTTCATCTTGATGCCCAAAATGCTGCTAGAAGGAGGCTTCGTGAGTTAAGTTGCAGATCCGTTAGTTCATCATAGACTTTTGTCATTTTTGCCATGATTATTGTGTGCATGATATGCCTGTGAGTCTTTGGGATGAATTGTTAAGCATTTTGTCTTCTTTCCAGAGGTGCAACCCATGCATTTTTAGGATGTGTGTGGTGACTTGTGCAAGCTTGCAAAGTGAGGCACTTGGTAGATCTGTTTTCAGGGACTTAGTGGTTTTCACTAAGTCTGGGATTATTTAGTTCATGCTGCCATATGTTCAGCTTGTTTCCTAGTGATCTGTGCCTCTTTTGAGGGTGATCAGTAAGGGAGTTTTGTTAATCATGTTATGCTCTATCCATCCATGTCTTTGTTTGCATATGTGGAGTACTCTAGCTTGAGTCAATTGAGCTCTACTTTTGCTTCGTGGTAAATCTAGGCAGATCGTCAACTTGTTTGCGATTTTGCCGACGCTATTGTTATTGATCCGTGCATGCTATGCCATTGTTCTTGCCATGTCTAGCTAGCATTTTGTGCCTTCTTTATGGATATATGCTTGCCTTGCCATGACTTGCACCGTAGTGAGTGCATCGAGCTCATTTACATGCCTTCGTGAGTTAAATTTCAGCATGTCCCAGTTTTCACTAAGTCTGAAAACTGATTGTGCGTGAGCTATGTTCGTGTGCTTGTTAGTATATTTTGTGATCCCTTTTGGCCCCAGGTCACTTTGGGACTTTTGATAAGCTTGTTGAGTAGCTCCATGCCATGTTCTTACTTTTCATAATCAGGTCATGTATCATGTTGTTTTGCTGCTCCGAAGAGAGCTTCGTGATCTGAAATTTCAGACTAGTGTTAATTTCACTAAGTCTGAAATCTGTTTTGCATTTGCGTTTTTGCCATGCTTGTTTGAACCTCATAATGGATGAATTTGGCCATGTCTCAGTGCTAGTGTTTTGTTAAGCATCTTGTGGGCATCCCTGCCATGTATTTTGTTGTCATGTTTGGTGGCTGTAGCATGTTCATTTCATTGCATTTAGATGCCTACTTACTGTAAATCGCAGACCGGTTCATTTCTTAAAACGCTTGCCATTTCCAAACCGTAGCTCCGATTCCTATGATCTTTATATCGTTTTCAAGCGATTTCATCCCCTCTATCCAGTGGCACACTTGGTTTTCCAAGTTGAGGCCAGGTTCATGCATTTCCTGTCACGTCTTGCATTTTGCATCCCGCATCACATCCCGCATAGCATACCATCATTGCATCTTATTGCTTGAGTTTGCACGTGGTTGATTGTATCCTTGTTGCTTGTTTGTGTTGTTGGGTAGAGACGGGAGACGAGTTTGCTAACGAGGAGCCCGTTGAGTTTGCTTTTGAGGATCCGGTCAACTCTGACAACTGTGCAGGCAAGATGATCAAACCCTCGAAATCACTACTATCTTTGCTATGCTAGTTTGCTCACTCTTTTGCTATGCCAATGCTATGATGTCTACCACTTGCTTGTCAGCCTCCCAATTGCCATGTTGAGCCTCTAACCCACCATTGTCCTAGCAAACCGTTGATTGGCTATGTTACCACTTTGCTCAGCCCCTCTTATAGCGTTGTTAGTTGCAGGTGAAGATTGGAGCCGTTCCTTGTTGGAACATTTATTTACTTGTTGGGATATCATTATATTGCCATGTTATATTAATGCATCTATATACTTGGTAAAGGGTGGAAGGCTCGGCCTCTCGCCTAGTGTTTTGTTCCACTCTTGCCGCCCTAGTTTCCGTCATATCGGTGTTATGTTCCCGGATTGTTGCGTCCCTTACGCGGTTGGGCTATAATGGGAACCCCTTGATAGTTCGCCTTGATTAAAGCTTTTCCAGCAATGCCCAACATTGGTTTTACCATTTGCCACCTAGCCTCTTTTCCCTTGGGTTTCCAGAGCCCGAGGGTCATCTTATTTTAACCCCCCCCCCCCCCCCGGGCCAGTGCTCCTCTGAGTGTTGGTCCGAAATGAGCTGCCTGCGGGGCCACCTCGGGGAAACTTGAGGGTTGGTTTTACTCGTAGCTAGTCTCATCTGAGTGTGCCCTGAGAACGAGATATGTGCAGCTCCTATCGGGATTTGTCGGCACATTCGGGCGGTGTTGCTGGACTTGTTTTAACATGTCGAATCGTCTTGTTGTACCGAGATACCGAGTCTGATCGGTGTGTCTGGGGTGGAGGTCTATTCCTTCGTTGACCGTGAGAGCTTGTTATGGGCTAAGTTGGGACCCCCTGCTGGGATTGATCTTTCGAAAGCCGTGCCCGTAGTTATGGGCAGATGGGAATTTGTTAATGTTCGGTTGTAGATAACTTGAACCTTAATTAATTAAAATGAATCAACTGAGTGTGTTGCCGTGATGGCCTCTTCTCGGCGGAGTCCGGGAAGCGGACACGGTGTTGGAGTTATGTTTGCGCAGGTTGCTCTCTAGTTTCTCGCTCGTGCTTTGCCTTCTCTTCTCGCTCTCTTTTGCGAATAAGTTAGCCACCATATATGCTAGTCGCTTGCTGCAGCTCCACTTACATTTATCCCCATCCTACCTATTAAGCTTAAATAGTCTTGATCGCGAGGGTGCGAGATTGCTGAGTCCCTGTGGCTCACAGATTACTATTACACCAGATGCAGGGACAGATGATACAGCTCCGGATGGCGCGCTTGAGCTCAAGTGGGAGTACGACGAGGATTCTCAGCGTTACTATGTGTCTTTTCCAGATGATCAGTAGTGGTGCCCAGTTGGGGTTCGATTCAGGGCCTTGTCGCATGTTGGGTTCTTTTTCTATTTTGGTGCCGTAGTCGGGCCATGAGTGTTCTGTATGATGGATGTTATTTATGTACTTTGATGTGACGTGGCGAGTGTAAGCCAACTATGTACCTCCCCTTTTATATTATGTTACATGGGATGTGTGATGATTTCCTAACTTGCGACATTGCTTTCAATGCGGTTATGCCTCTAAGTCATGCCTCGACACGTGGGAGATATAGCCGCATCGAGGGCGTTACACCACGCTGGAGATAGAACTGCACATAAGGTATTGCAATCCGGTTTTTATTGGCCTACTCTCTTCAAGGATGCCCTCAAGTTTGTCTTATCTTGTGATAAATGTCAAAGAATTGGTAATATTAGTAGACGTCAAGAAATGCCTATGAATTATTCACTTGTTATTGAACCATTTGATGTTTGGGGCTTTGATTATATAGGACCTTTTTCTGCCTCTAATGGATATACACATATTTTAGTTGCTGTTGATTACGTTACTAAGTGGGTAGAAGCCATTCCAAATAGTAGTGCTGATCATAACACCTCTATTAAGATGCTTAAAGAAGTTATTTTTTGAGGTTTGGAGTCCCTAGATATTTAATGACTGATGGTGGTTTACATTTTATTCATGGTGCTTTCCGTAAAATACTTGCTAAGTATGATGTCAATCATAGAATTGCGTGTCCTTATCACCCACAGTCTAGTGGTCAAGTAGAATTGAGTAACAGAGAGCTCAAATTAATTTTGCAAAAGACTGTTAATAGATCTAGAAAGAATTGGTCCAAGAAACTTGATGATGCATTATGGGCCTATAGAACTGCATATAAAAATCCTATGGGTATGTCTCCGTATAAAATGGTTTATGGAAAAGCATGTCACTTACCTCTCGAACTAGAACATAAGGCTTGTTGGGCTATTAAAGAGCTCAATTATGATTTCAAACTTGCCGCTAAGAAGAGGTTATTTGACATTATCTCACTTGATGAATGGAGAACCCAAGCCTATGAGAATGCCAAATTGTTTAAAGAAAAAGTTAAAGATGGCATGACAATAGAATACAAAAGCGTGAGTTTAATGTAGGTGATTATGTATTGCTATACAACTCTCGTTTAAGATTTTTTGCAAGAAAGCTTCTCTCTAAATGGGAAGGTCCTTACGTTATCGAGGAGGTCTATCGTTCTGGTGCATAAAAATCAACAACTTCGAAAGCACAAATCCGAAGGTGGTGAACGGTCAAAGAATCAAACATTATATCTCAGGTAATCCTATAAATGTTGAAAACAATGTTATTGAAACCGTAACCCCGGAGGAATACATAAGGGACACTTTCCGGAACGTTTCAGACTCCGAAAAGGAATAGGTACGTGGTACGATAAGTAAACCGACTCCAAAACAGTTCTAATGGCAATTTTTCTCCATTTTGGAATATTTAGAAAAATATAAAAATAAGAAGCAGTCCGGGAAGGACACGAGGGCTCCACGAGGGTGGAGGGTGTGCTCTACCCCCCCCCCCCCGGCACGCCCTCTACCTCGTGCGCACCTCGTGCGCTCTCCGGACTCCATTTTCTTGCACGTTACGTATTTTGGTCAGTGAAAATTCATTATTTAATCTCTCGAAGGTTTTAACCTTCGCATCACGCAAATATCTACTGTATTTGTTTCGAGCTGTCCTGCTGCAGATTAGAGCAACATGTCGTCCCAGGATTTGGAAGGAGAAAGCTATGTGGCTGACTACCTTGCAGATCCTAAGGTCTATGGGGATGTGGAGCATTGTGGTTGGACTACGGAAGAAGAAGAGGACTACGAACCCAAGGGAAGGGAAGAGACGAGCTCAGAAGAAGATGAAGTCCAATTACCTCAACCTGAGGACATGCATGTGGAGTTCAAAAAGTCAAGCCTCCTGGATAGAGTAAAGAAACCTAAGATCGAGTTTATCCATTTTCGCCTCTTGCGGGAAAACAAGCAGGAACTATGCAAAAAGATACTGAGCCTGGAGCAGGAGATCGATGACCTAAGGGACCAAAATTCTGTCCTCAAGCACAAATTAAGGAAGAAGCCTACGTCATCAACAAAACCATCACCTTCTTCACCAACAAAGGAGACATAATCATATGGGTATGGGCACTCCCCTTGGCAACTGCCAAGCTTGGGGGAGGTGCCCCGGTATCGTATCACCATAACACTCCTATCTTTACCGTTTTTCTTAGTTCGATCCTTTTAGTAATATCTTGATCTAGTAGAATAAAGTTTTTGGTATGATCTAGTTTTGAGTTTTGCTTTATGATCCCTCTATGTAATCGAGTGAGTGAGCTATATAATAAAGATTAGTGTTGAGTCAAGGGCTTGATTATTTTGCCATGATCTTGAGTGAATAAAAGAAAAGAGAAGAAATAAAAAGAATAAAAGAGATCATATGGATCTTATGGAGACTAATGAGCTCACATATAAAGAGTATGATGAATAGAAGTTGTTGAGAGTTGACAAACATAGTTTTGGTCATCGTTGCAATTAATAGGAAGTAATAAAGAAAGAGAGGTCTTCACATATAAATATACTATCTTGGACATCTTTTATGATTGTGAGCACTCATTAAAATATGATATGCTAAAGAGTTGACGTTGGACAAGGAAGACAACGTAATGGGTTATGTTTTCTTACATCTAAGATAAATTATATTGCCATGGATCATCCAACATGGTTGAGCTTGCCTTTCCCCCTCATGCTAGCTAAACTCTTTGCACCAAGTAGAGATACTACTTGTGCTTACAAATACCCTTAAACCCAGTTTTGCCATGAGAGTCCACCATATCTACCTATGGATTGAGTAAGATCCTTCAAGTAAGTTGTCATCGGTGCAAGCAATAAAAATTGCTCTCTAAATATGTATGACTTATTAGTGTGGGAGAAAATAAGCTTTATACGGTCTTGTAATGTGGAAGAAATAAAAGTGACGGACTGCATAATAAAGGTCAATATCACAAGTGGCAATATAAAGTGACCTTCTTTCGCATTAAGATTTTGTGCATCCAACCATAAAAGCGCATGACAACCTCTGCTTCCCTCTGCGAAGGGCCTATCTTTTACTTTTATCTCCTACCTTACATAAGAGTCATGGTGATCTTCACCTTTCCTTTTTACATTTTATCTTTTGGCAAGCATAATATGTTGGAAGGATCCTGGTATATATGGCTAATTGGATGTGAATTTTCATGAACTATTATTGTTAACATTACCATTGAGGTAAAATGTTGGGAGGCAAAACTATAAGCCCATATCTTTCTCTGTGTCCGATTAAGACTTCATACCCATAAATATTGTGTGAGTGTTAGCAATTGTGAAAGACTAAAAGATGGTTGAGTATGTGGTCTTGCTGAAAAACTCTTATATTGACTCTTTCCTATGTTATGATAAATTGCAATTGCTTCAATGACTAAAATTATAGTTTGTTAGTTTTCAATGAAGTTTATGATTCATACTTGAAATTGTGATTGAATTGTTACTCTAGCATCGGAGATCATATGAAAATAATTATATAAGCTGCTGTTCTAAGAATGATCATGATGCCCTCATGTACGTATTTTATTTTTATCGACACATCTATCTCTAAACATGTGGACATATTTTCCGATTTCGGCTTTCGCTTAAGGACAAGCGAGGTCTAAGCTTGGGGAGTTGATACGTCCATTTTGCACCATGCTTTATATCGATATTTATTGCATTATGGGCTGTTATTACACATTATGTAACAATACTTATGCCTATTCTCTCTTATTTTACAAGGTTTACATAAAGAGGAAGAATGCCGGCAGCTGGGATTCTGGGCTGGAAAAGGAGCAAATATTAGAGACCTATTCTGCACAGCTCCAAAAGTCCTGAAACTTCATGGAAGTTATTTTCAGAATATATAAAAATATTGAGCGCAAGAAGTACCAGAGGGGGGCCACTCACCAGCCACGAGGGTGGGGGGTGCGCCCTACCCCCTGGGCGCTCCCCCTTCCTCATGGGCCCCCTGGTGGCCCTCCGATGCCCATCTTCTACTATATAGAGTTTTTCGTTGAGGAAAAAAAGCATAAGCAATCTTTCGGGATGAGACTCCGCCGCCACGAGGCGGAACCTTGGAGGAACCAATCTAGGGCTCTAGCGAAGCTGTTCTGCCGGGGAAACTTCCCTCCGGGAGGGGGAAATCATCACAATCGTCATCACCAACGCTCCTCTCATCGGGAGGGGCCCAATTTCCATCAACATCTTCACCAGCACCATCTCCTCTCAAACCCTAGTTCATCTCTTGTATCCAATTCTTGTCTCTAAGTCTGGGATTGGTACCTGTAGGTTGCTAGTAGTGTTGATTACTCCTTGTAGTTGATGCTAGTTGGTTTACTTGATGAGAGATCATACGTTAAGATCCTATATGCACACTAATACCCCTCTGATTATGAACATGAATATGCTTTGTGAGTAGTTACATTTGTTCCTGAGGACGTGAAAGAAGTCTTGCTATTAGTAGTCATGTGAATTTGGTATTCGTTCGATATTTTGATGAGATGTATGTTGTCTCTCCTCTAGTGGTGTTATGTGAACGTCGACTACATGACACTTCACCATTATTTGGGTCTAGAGGAAGGCATTGGAAAGTAATAAGTAGATGATGAGTTGCTAGAGTGACAGAAGCTTAAACCCTAGTTTATGCGTTGCTTCGTAAGGGGCTGATTTGGATCCATATGTTTCATGCTATGGTTAGGTTTACCTTAATACATTTGTTGTAATTGCGGATGCTTGCAATAGAGGTTAATCATAAGTGGGATGCTTGTCCAAGTAAGGACAGTACCCAAGCACCGGTCCACCCACATACCAAATTATCAAAGTACCGAACGAGAATCATATGAATGTGATGAAAACTAGCTTGACGATAATGCCCATGTGTCCTCAGGAGCGCTTTTCTCTATATTAAGAGTTTGTCCAGGCTTGTCCTTTGCTACAAAAAGGATTGGGCCACCTTGCTGCATTTTATTTACTTGTGTTACTTGTTGCTCGTTACAAATTATCTTATCATAAAACTATCTATTACCTATAATTTCAGTGCTTGCAGAGAATACCTTGCTGAAAACTGCTTATCATTTCCTTCTGCTCCTCGTTGGGTTCGACACTCTTACTTATCGAAAGGACTACGATAGATCCCCTATACTTGTGGGTCATCAACGAACGAGATGAACTTGACACTCGATGAACAATTATCGGTTGATGAAATGCAATCTAGTGTCTAGTTGCCTTGTTCACACAACGATAATTGATGGACCTAATGCAACAAGAGAGAAACTTACCGCCATCCGTCGACGTGACTATTTAAGCCGGTCGGCGCGTGCCTCGCCCGAGGAGGTGAGGCTAAACTGGTAGTATTTTCAGACGATTTGGATGGGTCTGCCTTGACAAAGCCTATGTGTGCGCGTGATTGGTTAGGGGTTTAGTCCCACCTTGCCACGCGAGGAGTGACGCGATCGGCTTAAATAGCCGACTCCTCCCATAGAGATAACCTTCGGTCATCAACATATCCTTTCTGAAGGTTGTGGATGGTCACTATCAATCTTCTCTCTTTTTAACAAAGAAGTCATTTTCGACATGTTCGTCCGAATCCGAAAAGGTACATCGATGACCATATAACTTTTTTAAGTCATGGCGTTGTCTGGTGATGCTGACCTTCGGCGGCAAGGAAGGGGGCGGGGGGGCAAATACAGGTGAATTGCGTGGGCTCTCCCGATCTGTCCGACATGACAGGCGTGTCCGGACGCGTCCAGGAGTCTCCATATCCGCTAAAAATTTAGGCTGGATATGAGGAGTGCCAGTCAGTTCGGGTGTTTGGTCCAGCTATGGGGTACCCAATTGGGCGGTATTTTTGCGTTCGGACACCGACCAGACAGCCCGTCCGAGCATTTGGAGCGGGTATGGGATTCGGTTGTAGATGCTTTAAGTTGCCGAATGCAGATTTTAGCAGACTTATTAATCAAGAAAGTTAGGACATCGGCGTGAGGAATCCGCACGAGCGAGCACGAACAGCCAGCCACTTGAATCAAAGCCAGGTCCCACAATGTAGGGCATAACTCTCTCTAGAACAAATCACACTGTATGCATATGCTACTACTACTCCGTGTATACCGCGTCAACTGTCCAGTGCAAAAACAGATCAGGCCGTGAGCCGGAGCAGGGAACGAGAGCAATCACCGTCCGTGAACGTGGCGCTGCTATTCATCGGAGCTTTTGCTTTCACCACACCTGGCGCCTCCGTGTACGTGCCGCTTGGTGGTGGTGGTGCCCTAAGGACGTTCGGCCCCCTGTTCTTTTTTGTTTCTGACGATGAAGTGGATCCGTGCTCCCGCGCAGGCCACTGGTTCATCATGTGCCTGAGATGGGATCTGGAGAACGAAAGCTTTGGCGCGTCGGGGCACGACTGGGGTCTGGGACCGAAGCCTTTTGGAGCTTCCATGGCTAGGGGAGTAGGGACAACGTCCAAATGTCCCATGCGCCGTGCCTGTGGATGTGGTTGGAAGCATACACGCACAGATGTACGGCAATCAGGTCTCCATCAGGATGTCGCCGGATAATGTTCCCTTCCGGTTCACCTGCTGTTCCCCGGCACTTCAGATGCCAACGGTGTTCGTCGGCACTCCGGATTCTCTCTCTGGATCTTTCACTTTAAGAAGCTGGAACTCAGGGAAAATGCTAGACAGTGGCTAGCTTTTCTTTTTTCTAGTTGTAATCTCTCTTGTAAACCTTTGGCAAAAAAAATAGGAAAATCTCTCTTGTAAACCGTTCAAAAAAAATCGAGACAATGCAGATGCAGTGGTACGGACGACGACGAGCAGCGGACGATCTTCTGTGGTGCGGGAAACATAGTATAGCAACATAACTCTTTCAAGATTCTAATAGAAAAACTATATAAAATTTGTCAAAATCTATGCAAGTATCAATTACTTGTGATTTTAATAAAGTATAAGGAACTGTATGCAAAAGTCCATGAGGTCACATTTCTAACATACTCAAAAATAAAAATGAACTAGATATTCATAATCTACGGGAAATTCTACCCCAGATTGATATATAGTTTGTGTATGTTTAAGTTTAAATAAGTCAGATTTAAATCTCACCCGAAAAAATATATTAAATTAATCAAATTTTAACTAAACAAAGAAAACATTTTTTTAAGATATAACCTATGTTGACGGCCACTGTCAGGGTCATCGACATAGATTTGACGACATTAGTCGGCCGTTGGAGACTGGGTCACGAGGGCCGCCTATATGTTGATGCCCTTTCTATGTCTACGACAGTCGTCTGCCGAGACTGAGGTATGCCGACGGCATAGATGGAGGTGTGCCGATGACTTGTCTGTGCCGACTGTTTTTCCCAGGCCGTCAGCATACGTCCATTTATATCGAGGCCTCAACAAAAAGCCGCCAGCATAGAAAAAACATCCGTATAGCCAGTTATTCCGGTAGTGCATGTCCCATACCGTGATGCATACACTAGCTCACCTCGCTCCTCCCTTCGGAACTCCTCTTCGTCCTCTGCACCCGATGGGTTCTCCGCCGGGGAGCCGCCAAAGCTCCCCGAGCGATGAGGAGGAGGGCACCACCATTGTGTAGGTGCAGATCCCCTCGCGCAGTGGCGGAGCTTCATGGGGGCCATTGCCCGCCCCCCAGGAAAACTACCCCTAATTATAGGTTTGAATATCGATTGTTTCTTAGAGTTCATGCATAATTTATCTTCTTCACGCCCTCAAGAATCTTCATCAAGCTCCGCCACTGCCCCCACGCTGCAGCCGTCACCGTGATGGGCCGATTGAGTGACGCTGGTGTCGAGTGCGGCATCTTTTTTCTGCGGGGTGTCGAGTGCGGCATCGACGGCACAACACTCCTCGCTGAGTGGACTAGGCGAGAGGATCTCCTCGTTATTTCGGTCTCTCGTTGTTGTGATCTCGTTATCTACGTGCATATGTTTATCGGTGGTTTACTTGTTGCTTGGGATCTCGGTTAGGTAATCTTGATGATTGATTAGGTTGTGTGTGTCTAGTTTGGACTCGCAATGTGGGTCCATGGCCTAGTCAATTTGCTACTTTGGTTAAAACTACTAGTCGAGAGTGAGCATGTCGCTATTTGTTTCATACCTTATGTGTCAAACTAAGTTCTTTCGTGGACATGACAAATGGGTACTGAATACGTGTCATGTTTTAAACCGAATGTGTCGTGGAATTGTCACGGCAGATGTCCTAGTAAAAGGACTTAGTTGTAGGGCCATCGCAACTAGGAAGCTTAAAGTGGTTAATTGGGACAAAGGACACGAGAGGTTTTATACTAGTTTGGCCCCTTATGATGAAGGTAAAAACCTACGTCTAGTTGTGTTGATATTGCTGGGTTTTCGATCACCAAGAGGCTAGTTCGCCGACTTGGTTATCGGTCTCTTGTTTTTTGCCCTAAGTCGCCACCGGGCCGTCCCCTTATATACACGGGTTGACGCCTGGTGGCCTACAGAGTCCCGGCCGGCTCATACAGCGTGTCCGGCTCGATGACTTCTTTTACATGCCTTTCCTTACATACGGCGGTTTACAATATTGGGCCTTAAGCCGCCTTTAGGCTTTAGGCCTTCTATAAGCTTTTAATAAACTATTGCCTTGAATGTTTATTGGGCTTCCTTTGTGACCCGCCATTGGGGCTGACCCGGCCCCTCCTGGGCGGGTCATAGCTGATAGCTACATCCCCAACATTAGGCCCCAGATTGATTTTGAACTTTGTTCTTTGTCAATCTTAAACACTTAAACAAAAATCCATCTTCTTATCCTCGCAGAAGTTTTTGTAACCCGCCATGACGTCATCTCTTGAAAACACAACAAACTTGTATAACGTCATCTCTCAACGGATCTTCATCTTTAATGGCTTTCGAGAATCGAGGCGTCTGTTTAGTTGGATAACCATTATTTGGGTCTTCCTCGATTTTCGCGCCCGCCTGTTCGCTTATCCCCTTATAGATAGGCACACACCCGGTCTTTCTCAGTCTCCTCTCTTCTTCGTCTTCCTCCTCTCGCGACCTCCTCTGCTGCTCGAGCTCCGTCGCCGTCAGAGAGCACCTCCCCTCCGTCGACCTTGGCTGCTGCATCGACCGGAATCAGTCCAGAAAACGGCAGCGACTTTCTGCGGAGGATCTGTGGCTGTAAGTGTTTCCCTTCTTGCTCCTCATATCTGCATTAGGACTTTCTAGGTTTTCCGCATGTTCTTCGCAGTTCATTGTAGTTCTTCATAGTTCTTCCACTGCAGCCTCTTCTTGATTCAAAAAGAGATACATGTTTGTGCAGTAGTTGTTTTGTGCTTGCTCTTGACACTAGTAGGTCCCTTTTCCCAATATAAAGGCCTCATTAGGACTTACAAACTCATCTGCGCTAAACTTTTAGGTCTAGAATTTTTTTCCATTTTGAATAGCCATTTGATCTGGAATAATATTAAGCAATTTGGGAAATTTGTTTGTCTCAACACTTAGCTGAATCTGCTTTCTCAAATATCTGTAGTCATGGCGGCTTATTGTGCCGGCTTACTTTTCCTTATATGACATTAGCCCTTACTTAAGCCGCCATTACTCCCCTGTATCATCATCATTTACTTTCACCATTGCCATTGAATTAAGACGGTATGTGGATTTCTTTTCAGTTCGTCTTTTGAACATCATGCCGTCCAAAGCACCGACTGTCTGCAACTGGGTTCCCTCAACAGTCACTGAGGACAATCTGAAGGAATTCTTTACCATAGGTTTTTTGCCAGGGAAGAATGTTATGTCCTACCATGCGCCTGACCCGGAGGAGGAACGGCCCAATCCAAAAGATGGTGAAGCTATCGTCTTTTCTGATCACATGAACCGTGGCTTTTCCCCACCCGGCTCAAAGTTCTTCAGAGATGTCCTCCATTTTTTCAAACTCCACCCTCAAGACATCGGGCCTAATTCCATATCCAATATCTGCAACTTCCAAGTTCTCTGCGAGGTGTACCTTCAAGAAGAATCGACTGTGGAACTCTTTAAAGAGTATTTTTAACTGAACCGCCAGAATGAGTGCACCAATGGCCCTAGCCTGGAACTTGGAGGTATCTCAATTCAGCGCCGACAAGGCGCTGTCTTCCCCCTAATAGTCTTGCCAAGTCATCCCAAGGACTGGAATCAGACTTGGTTATATTGTCAAGACACTTCACCAGCAAATGAGCATCCACTTCCGGGTTATCGCTCAGAGCGTCTTGACTCCAAATTTGCACTTCCTGACAAACTCACCGCCGCCGAACGCAAGAAGATGATACCATCCATTAAAAGGATTAACGCTTTATTGGGGAACGGCTTAACCGGAGTTGACTTGACCCGTTGCTGGGTTGCGCGGCGGGTCATCCCTCTAAGCCGCCGATCAAAATTGATGTATGAATATGGTGGAGGCCCAGATGACTCTCTTCGTCACAGCTCCGTTCAATTAACTGAAGAAGATATTGTTTCAATGTCAACTCTTCTGGTGAATGGCAAATACGAAGACTGCAGTAAAGTCGGGTTAAACCCCTTCTGCAAGCTTAACCCAGTGCCAGAGGTAAAGAAACTCTGATCTCTTCCTCTTTGTATTTTCTCAACCGTTTTAAATACCTGCATGGCCTTTCATCTTGCTTATTTGTTTATAGGCTAAATCTGATTTCTGGAAAGCCAAGTACGACCACGAAGCTGCCAAGAAAGCAAGAGCCGCTGCCATAAACGCCAAGAAGATGACCCGGAGATCTAAAAAGAAGAAGAAGAGCACCGCTGAAGACCTGCTGAAGCTTGATGATGATACTTCTGAGTCGGAGGTAGCCCTTGACTCCCTTGGCCAGCTTTTTAATAATCTTATTAACACTGATCATTGCCAGGACGACACAGGGGCCAGTCAGGCCGTGGAAGAAGAGGTAACTATTTCCTCCGACTCAACCCATTTGCCAAGACAAAAACTTTGAGTCGTAACCCGGAAAGTAAGGTTTTCACACCCTTTGGCTTATCTGGACCCTCATTTTCTTTTGAAAAAATAGCAACATGAGAGCCGCCGTCAGGCCCGGAACGTCGATGAACCACCCGCTATTCTTCAACAAACTCCTCAAAAGCGTCAGAATGAGGTTTATTCCTTTGCCTTTTACTTTCCATTAATGGATCTTCTCCCTTGTATTATTAACTTTATTTTATCTTTGCATGAGGTGTCCCGCTCTTCTAGCGACTCATCTCAAACTCAATTCCCGGCCTTTAAGACTGCCCCTGGGTAAGGAAGAAATCATATTTCCTCCGTGTCTTTCAAACTTCTTTTTTATACTGGCTGTTTCATAATATCTTTCTTAGTGGCCAAGGCAAGTCCAAGAAGGCCAAGGTGACTAGGCCAGCGGAAGACCCGCCAGTCCTTGCACCCGAATCAGCTATGCCACCTTCTCCTCCATTAGCCGAAGCACCGGAAGACCCGGATGTCAATGCTGAAGTAGATCCTCCTAAGCCGTCAGCTGACGATACCATCGTTAATCCTTCTGCTAATGGTCCATCCAGCTCAGCTAACCTGATATCGCTGTCTGCCCAGGACGTTCTGATCACTGGAAGCTGCTTTGTTGAGCCGGGGAATCCCACCATGTTGGCTCGTCACACGGCTAAACAAGAGGCTTTGGAGAGACAAAAAGTGTGTTTTGACATTTCTCATTATAGCCATCTGAACGCCAACGACATATTGTCCGGCTATCTGACCCATGTGCACTCCAGCCGTGACTCAGAAATCGAAATGGTCAAGCAGTTGCAGATGAAGTATGAGGTATGCTCTTCTGGCTTACTTATATTCTGCCAGCCCCCAAGTCTTCAGATTATGATAAAACCTTGAATGATCTATAGACTTATGATATAGGCTAAAGCTTTACCTTTAGATATTTCTGGAGTGCAATAAAATAGAATAAACTTCACCGGTAGTCCCCAAGGGCCGGTTCACTTGACCATAAATGAGCCGGTACTTTGAATTTCATAACTGTCTTGTGCCTAACTCAACAAATATTCTAGTCTGGCTTAACCTTGAGATACTTGCTGAATATCATACATTAGCCCCTGAGGGAGTCCTGGATTAGGGGGTGTTCGGATAGCCGAACTATACCTTCAGCCGGACTCCTGGACTATGAAGATACAAGATTGAAGACTCCGTCCCGTGTCCGGAAGGGACTTTCCTTGGCGTGGAAGGCAAGCTTGGCGATACGGATGTTCAGATCTCCTACCATTGTAACTGACTCTATGTAACCCTAACCCTCTCCGGTGTCTATATAAACTAGAGGGTTTTAGTCCGGAGGACAACATACACATCAACAATCATACCATAGGCTAGCTTCTAGGGTTTAGCCTCTCTGATCTCGTGGTAGATCTACTCTTGTACTACCCATATCATCAATATTAATCAAGCAGGACGTAGGGTTTTACCTCCATCGAGAGGGCCCGAACCTGGGTAAAACTTCGTGTCCCTTGCCTCCTGTTACCATCCGGCCTAGACGCACAGTTCGGGACCCCCTACCCGAGATCCGCCGGTTTTGACACCGACATTGGTGCTTCCATTGAGAGTTCCTCTGTGCCGTCGCCGTCAGGCCCGATGGCTCCTACGATTACCAATAGCGATGCAGTCCAGGGTGAGACCTTCCTCCCCGGACAGATCTTCGTCTTTGGCGGCGTCGCATTGCGGGCCAATTCGCTTGGCCATCTAGAGCAGATCGAAAGCTACGCCTCTGGCCGTCAGGTCAGATTCGGAAGTTTAAACTACACGGCTGACATCCCCAGAGACTTGATCTTCGACGGATTCGAACCACTGCTGAGCGCGCCGCACTGTCACAACGAGCACGATCTAGCTCTGCCACCGAACAGTGCCCTGGAGGCCACACCCGCATCGGCTCCGACCCTTAGTTCGGAGCCAACCGCGCCAATCGAGGATGGGCGGTTGGACGCCACCTCAGGGGCTGTAATACCAACGGCGGTTGAGTCGAACACCAACCCCATACTCTGCAAGACTCGTGACTCCATGGTGCCGGATTCTTCTCCAGACTCCGAACCCTCCGCGCCCTAGCCGATCGAATCCGATTGGGCGCCGATCATGGAGTTCACAGCCGCGGACGTCTTTCAGCACTCGCCTTTCGGCGATATCCTGAAGTCACTGAAGTCTCTCTCTTTATCAGGAGAGCCCTAGCTGGACTACGGTCAGCAAGGTTGAGGTACGGACGATGAAGAAATTCAAAACCCACCCACCACCCACTTCGTAGCCACTATCGACGACTTAACCGACATGCTCGACTTTGACTCCGACGACATTGACGGTATGGACGCCGATGAAGGAGACGATGAAGAACCAATGCCTATTGAGCCCTGGAGCGCCACCTCGTCATATGACGTATACATGGTGGACGCACCAAAAGATGACGACGAAGAGCGGAAGGACGCACCGAAGGATTGTTCCCTCGAAAAGCAGTCAAAGCGGCGACGCAAGCGCCGCCCCAAATCTCGCCTCGACAGAAATAGCGATCACACAGACCCAGCGCTGGAGCAGGGCGAACCGCTGCCGGCCAACGGCAATCCGGATAATCAAACCGATAAACAAACCCTATCAAGGATAATGGTCCAGACGACATAACGCCGGACAGGCACCCGGAGCAGCAGAACGCCCGTAAAAGGCTTGTTGCCACCGCGAGGAGCCTCAAAAAGCAGAAGCGAAGGCTCAAGGCCGTGCAAGACACACTCCAATTCAGATGGAGCAAAATACTCAACACTGCAGCAAGGTACGGCGACAATCGCCCCTCCAAGAGCTACCCAAAGCGGAAGCTGCTACCCGAATTCGATGAGGAGGCCGCAGACCCCCCACAACCAAATATCAAAGCAGCCACCTGGTCGGATAGACGACCCCTCTACCAACACAGAGCGGCATACAGCGCTGCTCACAATACAACACGCGACCCAGGCGAGGGTTCGCACCCAAAGGACGGCGCAACAAGATCCATCTATGGACCACGCAAGCGCCCCCCAACATACAATGCAACACAACAAATATCCGAACAACACGGTACACCCAGCTACAGGGGTGCCGCACACCCTCTATGTTTCACCGACGAGGTGCTGGACCATGAATTTTGTAACACCCCAGATATAACTTTCCCAATTTGTACTCCAACTCTTGCCGTTTCTGGCGTTAAGTTATATTTATTTCTCGGGTTCGGGTCTTTGCCTCCGTGTGTTGTTTTCATTTTCATGCATCTCATATCATGTCATCATGTGCATTGCATTGCATACGTGTTCATCTCATGCATTCGAGCATTTTCCCCGTTGTCCGTTTTGCATTCCGGCGCTTCGTTCTCCTCCGGTGGACATTTCTAGCTTTCTTTCATATGTGGGGTTTAAACATTTCCGGATTGGACCGAGACTTGCCATGCGGCCTTGGTTTACTACCGGTAGACCGCCTGTCAGGTTTCGTACCATTTGGACTTTGTTTGATACTCCAACGGTTAACCGAGGGACCGAAAAGGCCTCGTGTGTGTTGCAGCCCAACACCCCTCCAATTTGGCCCAAAACCCACCAAACTCTGCTCCATCATCTAAAGTGTTCGATCACGATCGCGTGGCCGAAAACCGCACCTCATTTGGACTCTCCTAGCTCCCTCTATGCCTATTTAAAGACCCCTCCGTTTTCGGATATCCCCTCTCCCCGAAACCCTAAAATCAACCCCCGCCACCGATGGACGTGCCCGGATCGGACCGGACAACGTCCGCCCGCCGCCTCAGCCAACCGCCTCCCGCCACATGTCGCTCGGACCACATCGTCGCCGCCACTCCCGCCGGCCCGCGCAGGCCCGAGGCGGGCCCGCTCCCGCGCCCCACCGGGCCAGATCCGCCGCCGCCCCGCGCCCTCTCCTTCCTCCTCGTCGGCGCCGTCCTCTTCCGCTCCGCCGCCGACTGCAGCGACCGGCCGCCGCCCCGCCACCGTCGTCCACCGCTCCGGTCGCCGGCGCGCGCCGCCCCGGCCACCGGCGCCCGCCGAGGCCATCGCCGTCGCCGTCCGCCACCGCCTCGGCCTCGCCGCCCCTCCTCGCCGCTTCCCGAAGCTCCGGCCACCACCACCATCTCCGGCGCCGGCCATCTTCGTTTTTTGCGCCGGTGAACAGTGCCCCGATCTGGATCTCAGATCCGAAATATCTCGGTTGACTTTTCCCTCTCCCCCTTAATTTTTTGAGCATACTTTGACTAGTGATATCTCCGCATCCGTAGCTCCGTTTTGGACATATAGTATGTCAAAATGTTCGTCTCGACGAGTACATCATTTCATTCCAATGCATCATTTTCATTTGAATTCATATTGATGCCCGAAATGCTGCTAGAAGGAGGCTTCATGAGATAATTGTCAGATCTGCTAGTTCATCTTAGACTTTTGTCATTTTTGCCATGATTATTGTGTGCATGATATGCCTGTGAGTCCTTCATATGATTTGTTAAGCATTTTGTCTTCTTTCCAGAGGTGCAACCCATGCATTTTTAGGATGTGTGTGGTGACTTGTGCAAGCTTGCAAATTGAGGCACTTGGTAAATCTGTTTTCAGGGACTTAGTGGATTTCACTAAGTCTGGGATTATTTAGTTCATGATGCCATATGTTCAGCTTGTTTCTTAGTGATCCGTGCCTCTTTTGAGGATGATCAGTAAGGGAGTTTTGTTAATCATGTTATGCTCTATCCATCCATGTCATTGTTTGCACGTGTGGAGTACTCTAGCTTGAGTCAATCGAGCTCTACTTTTGCTTCGTCGTAAATCTGGGCAGATCGTCAACTTGTTTGCGATTTTGCCGAGGCTATTGTTATTGATCCGTGCATGCTATGGCATTGTTCTTGCCATGTATAGCTAGCATTTTGTGTATTCTTAATGGATATATGCTTGACTTGCCATGACTTGCACTGTAGTGAGTGCATCGAGCTCATTTACATGCCTTCGTGAGTTAAATTCCAGCATGTCTTAGTTTTCACTAAGTCTGAAAACTGATTGTGCGTGAGCTATGTTCGTGTGCTTGTTAGTATATTTTGTGATCCCTTTTGGCCCCAGGTCACTTTGGGACTTTTGATAAGCTTGTTGAGTAGCTCCATGCCATGTTCTTACTTTTCATAATCAGGTCATGTATCATGTTTTTTTTCTGCTCCGAAGAGAGCTTCATGATCTGAAATTTCACACTAGTGTTAATTTCACTAAGTCTGAAATCTGTTTTGCATTTGCGTTTTTGCCATGCTTGTTTGAACCTCTTAATGGATGAATTTGGCCGTGGCTCAGTGCTAGTGTTTTGTTAAGCATCTTGTGGGCATCCCTGCCATGTATTTTGTTGTCATGTTTGGTGGCTGTAGCATGTTCATTTCATTGCATTCAGATGCCTACTTGCTGTAAATCGCAGACCGGTGTCATTCTTAAAACGCTTGCCATTTCCAAACCGTAAGTCCGATTCCAATGATCTTTATATCATTTTCAAGCGATTTCATCCCCTCTATCCAGTGGCACACTTGGTTTTCCAAGTTGAGGCCAGGTTCATGCATTTCCTGTCACGTCTTGCATTTTGCATCCCGCATAGCATATCATCTTTGCATCTTATTGTTCGAGTTTGCACGTGGTTGATTGTATCCTTGTTGCTTGTTTGTGTTGTTTGGGTAGAGCCGGGAGACGAGTTCGCTAACGAGGATCCCGTTGAGTTTGCTTTTGAGGATCCAGTCAACTCTGACAACTGTGCAGGCAAGATGATCATACCCTCGAAATCACTACTATCTTTGCTATGCTAGTTTGCTCGCTCTTTTGCTATGCCAATGCTACGGTGCCTACCACTTGCTTGTCAGCCTCCCAATTGCCATGTTGAACCTCTAACCCACCATTGTCCTAGCAAACCGTTGATTGGCTATGTTACTGCTTTGCTCAGCCCCTCTTATAGCGTTGTTAGTTGCAGGTGAAGATTGGAGCCGTTCCTTGTTGGGACATTTATTTACTTGTTGGGATATCATTATATTGCTATGTTATCTTAATGCATCTATATACTTGGTAAAGGGTGGAAGGCTCGGCCCCTCACCTAGTGTTTTGTTCCACTCTTGTCGCCCTAGTTTTCGTCATATCGGTGTTATGTTCCCGGATTGTTGCGTCCCTTACGCGGTTGGGCTATAATGGGAACCCCTTGATAGTTCGCCTTGATTAAAGCTTTTCCAGCAATGCCCAACATTGGTTTTACCATTTGCCACCTAGCCTCTTTTTCCCTTGGGTTTCCGGAGCCCGAGGGTCATCTTATTTTAACCCCCCCTCCCCGGGCCAGTGCTCCTCTGAGTGTTGGTTCAAACTGTCAGCCGCCGGTGGCTACCAGGGGCAACTCTGGGCTGGCCTACCGGAAGTTTAGACAATCTGAGTGTGCCCTGAGAAAGAGATATGTGCAGCTCCTATCGGGATTTGTCGGCACATTCGGGCGGTGTTGCTGGACTTGTTTTAACCTGTCGAATCGTCTTGTTGTACCAAGATACCGAGTCTGATCGGTGTGTCTTGGGTGGAGGTCTATTCCTTCGTTGACCATGAGAGCTTGTTATGGGCTAAGTTGGGACCCCCCTGCAGGGATTGATCTTTCGAAAGCCGTGCCTGCGGTTATGGGCAGATGGGAATTTGTTAATGTCCGGTTGTAGATAACTTGAACCTTAATTAATTAAAATGAGCCAACCGAGTGTGTTACCGTGATGGCCTCTTCTCGGCAGGAGTCCGGGAAGTGGACACGGTGTTGGAGTTATGTTTGCGCAGGTTGCTCTCTAGTTTCTCACTCGCGCCTTGCCTCCTCTTCTCGCTCTCTTTTGCGAATAAGTTAGCCACCATATATGCTAGTCGCTTGCTGCAGCTCCACTTACATTTACCACCATCCTACCTATTAAGCTTAAATAGTCTTGATCGCGAGGGTGCGACATTGCTGAGTCCCTGTGGCTCACAGATTACTATTACACCAGATGCTGGGACAGATGATACGGCTCCAGATGGCGCGCTTGAGCTCAAGTGGGAGTACGATGAGGATTCTCAGCGTTACTATGTGTCTTTTCCTGATGATCAGTAGTGGTGCCCAGTTGGGGTGATCGGGACCTATGTCGCTTGTTGGGTTGTCTTTTATTTTGGCACCGTAGTCGGGCCATGAGTGTTTGGATGATATATGTTATTGATGTACTTTGATGTGACGTGGCGAGTGTAAGCCAACTATTGTATCTCCCCTTTTATTATATATATTACATGGGATGTTGTGATGATTGCCTAACTTGCGACCTTGCTTTCAATGCGGTTATGTCTCTAAGTCGTGCCTCGACACGTGGGAGCTATAGCCGCATCGAGGGCGTTACAAGTTGGTATCAGAGCCTTCCCCGACCTTAGGAGCCCCCACTGATTGATCGTTTTAGCAGCCGAGTTGTGTCCAGAAAAAAATGTTTTGATTCATTTAGGAATTATATATCGGAGAGCTTAGGAATTCTTTTTACTTCCCAGTCTCCTCGTCACTCTGGTAAGGCATCCTGACGTAGAGTTTTGACTCTTCTCTTCTCAAATTTCACTAAAAAAAATTTAGGATCACGCGAGTATCTTGGAATCGTTCCGATGGCTTATGATGAGAACACTGTCTTGGTGCCTCCTGTCAGGGGTTTAGTGGAAGTGTCCCGGGGAGTTGAGCTCTGAGGTGTTGTCATCATAATTTTATCGTTGCAATTCTGGAATACTTGAGATATGTTCGCCGACATCGAAAATCTCTTTTATGCAGTTCATTGGTGAGATAACCTTGACGCCACCCAGTACTGGGGCGGGAGTTCGGGAGTATCGCCATAACTTGTATAACGGATGCTTTTCGAAGGTTGAGTAAGATGGTTTCCGAAGGTTTCTTGGTTATGTGTTGATGGATGGATACAGCTGGATGTAGGTATTGCTAGTTTGGGTGAGATATTATGCTTCCCCTGTATCCCCAACACCTGATTGCATAACCGGAAAGTTTCGGGAGTTTCATAGGTGGGAATTCAAGTAGCTCTTAGGATATCCTTCCGACAGATGTATGATATGAAATTGGGGTTCGACGTCTAGTGGTTCACCTATTCACGGTCTATTTTACAGTGGTCTTGTTGTGTCTTAAAGAGTCCTTGGCTATGCTGACTCGGGGACGCTTCGTATGTCATGTGCACTGCCTTGTACATGATGGTGCTATACGATCGAGCCCGTGTAGGTCCCACCACGAAAACTTTGGATGAAATCTCTATCATATGTTTGTTCCGGCTTATTTCGCAAGCCAATCCTTTGTTTTTGTTTTGAGTAGTGGTATTCGAGTTGCTTCGAAGTCTTATGTCGATTCCATCCCTTGTTGAATTATCTGTTCTACCTAATTCTACGTGGCTTCGCAATTTAGGGATATGTGACCACTTCAAGAGAAGTGCATTCGTTCATTTTGTTCGGATGTGAAGACTTTATGTTGCAATTTTCATTCCGTTGGATTCAGCTTCAATATTTGTCTATCTATGTGCTAATGGTGGTCAACCTCTTCAGGATGGCTCCTCCAACGCGCATGACTCTGAATCCTGATCCGCCACCACCTCCACCTCCTCCGGAGGCTTGGCAAACTATGATGGCCGCAACCAATGCAAACACATAGTTGATCATGCAAATCCTCCAAGAGCGAAATCAAGGCAGTCAAGGGAATCAAGGCAACAATCAGAACCATTTTGCTACACTGAACTAGTTCCTTGCTAATGGGCCGAAGACGTTCAGCAATTGTGTTGAGGCAACCGATGCTGATGATTGGCTGGTGGATCTGGGCAAGCATTTTGAATGCAGCAACATCAGGCCTGAAGATTTCGTCAAGTTCGCTTCCTTCCAACTCAAAGATCAGGCTGCAGAGTGGTTCCAGCAGTACAAGGATTCCAGAGGTGGACGTTTGATCACTTGGGATGATTTTCATCGAGATTTCCGAGCTCATCACATCCCTTAGAGTGTGACTGAAAGCAAACGTGAGGAATTCCGCAATCTGGAGCAAGGCTCTTTGTCTGTCTATGACTACAACAAGTTGTTCCAGAAGCTCGCCCGCTTTGCCAAGCAGGATGTACCTGATGAGAAGAGCATGATATACCAGTTCAGGGGTGGTCTCAGAGAAGAAATTTAGCTCGCTCTTGTCCTCTTTGAGCCGTTGAGGTACGATGAGTTCTACAACATGGCACTGAAGCAAGAGGCTGCTCAGTTGAGGTGTGATGCTTCCAAGAAGCGAGTCAGAGACACTACGCCTTCTTCCTCTACTCAAGTGGCCAAGCAGCAGAAGTATTGGCTTCCTCCTCCTCCGTTCCATCAGCCGTATCAGCAGAAGAGCAAAGGTGGCAGTGGTTCTTCCCACCCACCCAACCCTGGTTTTCAGAACAAGACTTCGTCTCAAGCTCCAAGATCAAGTGCTCCGTACCACCGTCCGCTTTCAGAGGTCACGTGCAACAAGTGCCAACAGAAGGGTCACTACGCCAACAAGTGTTTCAACCAGAGGTGTCTTCCTCCTTCTCCTCCTGTGAGATCGGCAAGTATAGCAGTGGTCAAGCATAACCCCAAGCACGCCAAGGTCAATATGGTGAATGCAGCTCAGGCAGAGGATTCGTCAGATGTGATTATGGGTAACCTTCCTGTTAACGATGTTCCCGCAAATTACTTTTTGATACTGGTGCATCACATTGTTTTATCTCGAGACCTTTTGCATCCAAGCATGGGTGGTTTTCTCAATTTATGCATAAGCCATTAGCAGTTGTCTCTCCGAGTAGATGCTTGCTTGCTAACTATGAAGTTCCGGATATTTCTATCTCGATGGGTGACTTCAAGTTTCTGGCTTCCCCGATGATCCTTGGTAACTCGGATATCGATCTTATTCTCGGGATGGACTGGCTCTCTAAGCACAAGGCTCAGCTCGATTGTGGAGTCAGGCAGATTCAATTGACTCATTCGTCTGAGGATGTAATTGTCTTTGCTGCTCGGGATAATACAATCCGGTTGTTTTCTCTCAATGAGAAGGGTGAATTGGATGCTATTTCGCAGATCCCAGTCGTTTGTGAGTATCAAGACGTCTTCCCAGAAGAGCTCCCAGGAATGCCTCCGCACCGGCCCGTTGAATTTGTTATTGATCTTGAGCCCGGTACGGAACCTGTGTGCAAGCGTCCTTACAAGCTCGGACCAGAAGAGTTGAAGGAGCTGAAGAAACAACTCGATATTCAAGAAAGAATGGGTCTCATTCGGCCTAGTTCTTCTCTGTGGGGTTGTGGTGTTCTTTTTGTGAAGAAGAAGGATGGAACGGACCGACTTTGTGTTGATTATCGTCCATTGCACAAGAAGACCATCAAGAACAAATACCCACTTCCCAACATCAATGAGCTGTTCGAACAACTCAAGGGTGCCCAAGTATTCTCCAAGCTTGATCTCCGTATGGGTTATCATCAGATTCGAATCTGTGAGCAAGATATTCCCAAGACGGCTTTCAGGACAAGCTATGGGTCATATGAATACACTGTCATGTCTTTTGGCCTCGCCAACGCTCCTCCGACGTTCTCTCGCATGATGAACTTCATCTTCAACCCCTACACCAATGACTTCGTGTTGGTCTATCTCGACGACATTCTGGTTTTCTCCAAGAACAAGGAAGATCATGCCAAGCACTTGCGTTTGGTTCTTGACAAGCTCAGGGAACATCAGTTCAACGCCAAGTTCTCCAAGTGTGAATTTTGGCTCGATGAGGTTCTTTATCTTGGCCATATCATCTCTGCCAAGGGCATTGTCGTGAATCCTGAGAAGGTGTCTGCAATTGTTAATTGGGAACCTCCTCAGAACGTGAAGCAACTCCGTAGCTTCCTCGGTCTCGCAAGCTACTGCCGAAGATTCGTTGAAAACTTTTCTAAGATCGCGAAGCCTCTCTCAAATCTTCTCCAGAAGCACGTCAAGTACGTTTGGTCTCCGGAGTGTGATATTGCTTTCAACACTTTGAAAGAGAAGTTGATCACTACTCCAGTTCTGACTCCGCCTGATGAATCCAAGCCGTACGAGGTGTTTTGTGATGCCTCTCTCCAAGGTCTCGGTGCAGTACTGATGCAAGAGAAGAAAGTTGTTGCTTATACCTCTCGCCAGTTGAAGCCTAATGAGAAGAACTACCCCACTCATGATCTCGAGTTGGCGGCAGTTGTGCATGCTCTTTTGACTTGGAGACATCTTCTATTGGGAAGAAAAGTGGATATTTTCACTGATCATAAGAGTCTCAAGTACATCTTCACCCAGCCTAATCTCAACCTCAGGCAAACTCGATGGGTCGAAATGATTCAAGAGTACAATCCGAGTATCGAGTATACTCCAGGCAAGGCCAATGTGATTGCTGACGCTTTGAGCAGGAAAGCATATTGCAACAGTCTGATTCTTAAGCCTTATCAACCCGAGCTTTGTGAAGCTTTCCGCAAACTTAATCTGCAAGTTGTTCCTCAAGGTTTCCTCGCCAACCTTCAAGTCTCTCCTACCTTGGAAGACCAGATTCGCCAAGCCCAGCTTCTTGATGCTATTGTGAAAAAGGTGAAGATTGGGATTGCCAAGAGTCAGTCCAAGTACAAGTGCTACCGCCTTGATGACAAGGACACTCTCTTCCTCGAGGATCGAATTGTGGTACCCAAAGGTGACCTCCATAAAGTGATCATGAATGAGGCTCACAATTCTCTCCTCTCCATCCACCCTGGGAGCACGAAGATGTATCAGGATCTCAAGCAAACTTATTGGTGGACTCGAATGAAGCGCGAGATCGCTCAATTCGTGAATGAATGTGATGTCTGCAGAAGAGTGAAGGTAGAACACCAAAGGCCAGGAAGTCTCCTCCAACCTCTTGCCATTCCAGAATGGAAGTTTGACCACATTGAGATGGACTTCGTGACTGGGTTTCCAAAGTCCAAGCGTGGCAATGATGTTATATTCGTTGTCATCGACAAGCTCACCAAAGTGGCTCACTTTCTGCCTATCAAAGAGTCGATCACTGCAGCTCAATTGGTGGAACTCTATACCTCTCGAATTGTCTCTCTGCACGGTATTCCTCAACTGATATCTTCAGACCGTGGCAGCATCTTTACCTCCAAGTTTTGGGATTCTTTTCAGAAGGCCATGGGCACCAACATCCGCTTCAGCACTGCTTTCCATCCTCAAACAAGCGGTCAAGTCGAGCGTGTCAACCAGATTCTTGAAGATATGCTCAGGGCTTGTGTGATCTCCTTTGGCATGAAGTGGGAGGATTGTCTTCCTTATGCTGAATTCTCATACAACAATAGTTTTCAAGCAAGTTCGGGCAAGGCCCCATTTGAAATTCTGTATGGTAGGAAATGCCGTACCCCTCTCAACTGGTCTGAAACCGGTGAACGTCAGCTGCTGGGTAATGACTTAATCACAGAGGCAGAAGAAATATGCAAGGTCATTCGTGATAACCTCAAAGCAGCCCAATCCCGCCAGAAGAGCTACTATGATAGTAAGCACCGTGATTTGGCTTTCGACATCGGAGATCATGTTTACCTCCGCGTCTCTCCTATGAAAGGGACTCATCGCTTCGGTATCAAAGGGAAGCTTGCCCCCAGATACGTCGGACCTTTCAAGATTTTCAGCAAGAGAGGCGACCTCGCCTATCAACTCGAGCTTCCATCAAATTTTGCTAATGTTCATGATGTGTTTGTTGGAAATATGCCCTAGAGGCAATAATAAAAGCATTATTATTATATTTCCTTGTTCATGGTAATTGTCTTTATTCATGCTATAATTGTGTTATCCGGAAATCGTAATACATGTGTGAATAACAGACACCAACATGTCCCTAGTAAGCCTCTAGTTGACTAGCCCGTTGATCAACAGATAGTCATGGTTTCCTGACTATGGACATTGGATGTCATTGATAACGAGATCACATCATTAGGAGAATGATGTGATGGACAAGACCCAATCCTAAACATAGCATAAAGATCGTGTAGTTCGTTTTGCTAGAGTTTTGCAATGTCAAGTATCTTTTCCTTAGACCATGAGATCGTGTAACTCCCGGATACCGTAGGAGTGCTTTGGGTATACCAAACGTCACAACGTAACTGGGTGACTATAAAGGTAGACTACGGGTATCTCCGAAAGTATCTGTTGGGTTGACACGGATCAAGACTGGGATTTGTCACTCCATATGACGGAGAGATATCACTGGGCCCACTCGGTAATGCATCATCATAATGAGCTCAAAGTGACCAAGTATCTGGTCACGGGATCATGCATTACGGTACGAGTAAAGTGACTTGCCGGTAACGAGATTGAACGAGGTATTGGGATACCGACGATCGAATCTCGGGCAAGTAATATATCGATTGACAAAGGGAATTGCATACGGGGTTGATTGAATCCTCGACATCGTGGTTCATCCGATGAGAACATCATGGAGCATGTGGGAGCCAACATGGGTATCCAGATCCCGCTGTTGGTTATTGACCTGAGATCGTCTCGGTCATGTCTACATGTCTCCCGAACCCGTAGGGTCTACACACTTAAGGTTCGGTGACGCTAGGGTTATTAGGAAGACAAGTATGTGATTACCGAATGTTGTTCGGAGTCCCGGATGAGATCCCAGACGTCACGAGGAGTTCCGGAATGGTCCGGAGGTAAAGATTTATATATGGAAAGTGGTTAAACGGACTCCGGAAAGTTTCGGGGGCATGCCGGTATTGTACCGGGGCCACCGGGAGGGTTCCGGGGGTCCACCGGGAGGGGCCACCCCTCCCGGGGGGCCACATGGGCTAAGTGGGAGAGGGAGCCAGCCCCTAGTGGGCTGGGCGCGCCTCCCCACCTAGGCCCATGCGGCTAGGGTTTGGGGAGGGGAAACCCTAAAGGGGAGAAGGGGGCGCCCCCTAGCTTGGGGGGCAAGCCACCCTTTCCTCCTCCCCTTTGGCCGCCGCCCCCATCTAGGGTTTCCCCTAGGTGGCCGGCCCCCCTTTCCCTCTCCTCCTATATATAGAGGGGTGAGGGGAGGGCTGCAACACACAATTTTGAAGGCGCAGCCCCTCCCCTCCCCAACTCCTCTCTTTCTCCGTCCGAGCTTGGCGAAGCCCTGTCGGAGAACTGTTGTACCAATTGCACCATGCCGTTGTGCTGCCATTGGAGTTGTCTTCCTCAACCTCTCCTTCATCCTTGCTGGATCAAGACGGAGGAGACGCCATCGTCCCGTACGTGTGTTGAACGCGGAGGTGCTGTTCTTTCAGCGCTTGGTCATCGGTGATCGGAATCACGTTGGGAACGACTCCATCATCACCACTCTAACGAACGCTTCCGCACGCGATATACAAAGGTATGTAGATGCATCTCGTGACTCGTTGCTAGATGAACTCCTAGATGATCTTGGTGAAACGAGTAGGAAAATTTTTGTTTTCTGCAACTTTCACCAATAGTGGCATCATGAGCTAGGTCTATGCGTAGTTCTTCTTGCGCGAGTAGAACACAATTTGTTGTGGGCATGGATTTGTCAACTTTCTTGCCGCTACTAGTCTTTTCTTGCTTCATCGGTATTGTGGGATGAAGCGGCCCGGACCAACCTTACACGTACGCTTACGTGAGACCGGTTCCACCGACTAACATGCACTAGTTGCATAAGGTGGCTGGCGGGTGTCTGTCTCTCCTACTTTAGTTGGAGCGGATTCGATGAACAGGGTCCTTATGAAGGGTAAATAGAAGTTGACAAATCACGTTGTGGCTTTCACGTAGGTAAGAAAACGTTCTTGCTAGAACCCTAATTCAGCCACGTAAAACTTGCAACAACAATTAGAGGATGTCTAACTTGTTTTTGCAGCAAGTGATTGTGATATGATATGGCCAAAGTTGTGATGAATGATGAATGATCTATATGTGATGTATGAGATGTTCATGCTATTGTAATAGGAATCACGACTTGCATGTCGATGAGTATGACAACCGGCAGGAGCCATAGGAGTTGTCTTTATTCTTTTATATGACCTGCGTGTCATTGAGAAACGCCATGTAAATTACTTTACTTTATTGCTAAACGCGTTAGCCGTAGTAATATAAGTAATAGTTGGCGAGCAACTTCATGGAGGCACGATGATGGAGATCATGATGATGGAGATCATGGTGTCATGCCGGTGACAGGATGATCATGGAGCCCCAAGATGGAGATCAAAGGAGCTATGTGATATTGGCCATATCATGTCACGTTTATTATTTGATTACATGTGATGTTTATCATGTTTTGCATCTTGTTTACTTAGAACGACGGTAGTAAATAAGATGATCCCTCATATTAATTTCAAGAAGTGTTCCCCCTAACTGTGCACCGTTGCGACAGTTCGCTGTTTCAAACCACCACGTGATGATCGGGTGTTTTATTCAGACGTTCACATACAACGGGTGTAAGACAGATTTACACATGCAAACACTTAGGTTGACTTGACGAGCCTAGCATGTACAGACATGGCCTCGGAACACAGAAGACCGAAAGGTCGAGCATGAGTCGTATGGAAGATACGATCAACATGAAGATGTTCACCGATGTTGACTAGTCCGTCTCACGTGATGATCGGACACGGCCTAGTTAACTCGGATCATGTAATACTTAGATGACTAGAGGGATGTCCAATCTAAGTGGTAGTTCATAAATAATTAGATTTGATGAACTTAATTATCATGAACTTAGTCTAAAATATTTTACAATATGTCTTGTAGATCAAATGGCCCACGTAGTCCTCAACTTCAACGCGTTCCTAGAGAAAACCAAGCTGAAAGACGATGGTAGCAACTATACGGACTGGGTCCGGAACCTGAGGATCATCCTCATAGCTGCCAAGAAAGATTACGTCCTACAAGCACCGCTAGGTGAAGCTCCCGTCCCACAGAACCAAGACGTTATGAACGCTTGGCAGACACGTGTTGACGACTACTCCCTCGTTCAGTGCGGCATGCTTTACAGTTTAGAACCGGGGCTCCAAAAGCGTTTTGAGAGACATGGAGCATATGAGATGTTCGAAGAGCTGAAAATGGTTTTCCAAGCTCATGCCCGGGTCGAGAGATATGAGGTCTCCGACAAGTTCTTCAGCTGTAAGATGGAGGAAAACAGTTCTGTCAGTGAGCACATACTCACTATGTCTGGATTACATAACCGGTTGACTCAGCTGAGAGTTAATATCCCGGATGATGCGGTCATTGACAGAATCCTCCAGTCGCTTCCACCAAGCTACAAGAGCTTTGTGATGAACTTCAACATGCAGGGGATGCAAAAGACCATTCCTGAGTTGTTCTCAATGCTGAAATCAGCGGAGGTAGAAGTCAAGAAGGAACATCAAGTGTTGATGGTCAATAAAACCACTAAGTTCAAGAAGGGCAAGGGTAAGAAAGCCTTCAAGAAGGACGGCAAGGAAGTTGCCGCGCCCGGCAAGCAAGCTGCTGGGAAGAAGCCAAAGAATGGACCCAAGCCCGAGACTGAGTGCTTTTATTGCAAGGGAAGCGGTCACTGGAAGCGGAACTGCCCTAAATACTTAGCAGACAAGAAGGCCGGCAAAACAAAAGGTATATGTGATATACATGTAATTGATGTGTACCTTACTAGTGTCCGTAGTAGCTCCTGGGTATTTGATACCGGTGCAGTTGCTCACATTTGTAACTCAAAGCAGGGGCTGCGGAATAAGCGGAAACTGGCAAAGGACGAGGTGACGATGCGCGTCGGGAATGGTTCCAAGGTCAATGTGATCGCTGTCGGCACGCTACCTCTACATTTACCTTTGGGATTAGTTTTAAACCTTAATAATTGTTATTTAGTACCAGCTTTGAGCATGAACATTGTATCGGGATCTCGTTTGATTCGAGATGGCTACTCATTTAAATCGGAGAATAATGGTTGTTCTATTTATATGAGAGATATGTTTTATGGTCATGCTCCTATGGTGAATGGTTTATTCTTTATGAATCTCGAACGTAATACTACACACGTTCATAATGTGAGTGCCAAAAGATGCAAGTTTGATAATGATAGTCCCACATACTTGTGGCACTGCCGCCTTGGTCACATAGGTGTCAAACGCATGAAGAAGCTCCATAAAGATGGACTTTTAGAGTCTCTTGATTATGAATCATTTGACACGTGCGAACCATGCCTTATGGGTAAAATGACCAAGACTCCGTTCTCAGGAACAATGGAGCGAGCAACCAACTTGTTGGAAATCATACATACCGATGTGTGCGGTCCAATGAGTGTTGAGGCTCGCGGTGGCTATCGTTATGTTCTCACCCTCACTGATGATTTGAGTAGATATGGATATATTTACTTAATGAAGCACAAGTCTGAAACCTTTGAAAAGTTCAAGGAATTTCAGAGTGAGGTTGAGAATCAACGTGACAGGAAAATCAAGTTTCTACGATCAGATCGTGGAGGAGAATACTTGAGTCACGAATTTGGCACACACTTAAGAAAATGTGGAATAGTTTCACAACTAACGCCGCCTGGAACACCTCAGGTAACGGTGTGTCCGAACGTCGTAATCGCACTCTATTAGATATGGTGCGGTCTATGATGTCTCTTACCGATTTACCGCTATCTTTTTGGGGCTATGCTTTAGAGACTGCCGCATTCACTTTAAATAGGGCTCCGTCGAAATCCGTTGAGACGACACCGTATGAATTATGGTTTGGAAAGAAACCTAAGCTGTCGTTTCTAAAAGTTTGGGGATGCGATGCTTATGTCAAGAAACTTCAACCTGAAAAGCTCGAACCCAAGTCGGAAAAATGCGTCTTCATAGGATACCCAAAAGAAACTATTGGGTATACCTTCTACCTCAGATCCGAAGGCAAGATCTTTGTTGCCAAGAATGGATCCTTTCTAGAGAAAGAGTTTCTCTCGAAAGAAGTAAGTGGGAGGAAAGTAGAACTTGATGAAGTATTACCTCTTGAACCGGAAAATGGCGCAACTCAAGAAAATGTTCCTGAGGTGCCAGCACCGACTAGAGAGGAAGTTAATGATAATGATCAAGATACTTCTGATCAAGCTCCTACTGAAATTCGAAGGTCCACAAGGACACGTTCCGCACCAGAGTGGTACGGCAACCCTGTCTTGGAGATCATGTTGTTAGACAACGGTGAACCTTCGAACTATGAAGAAGCGATGGCGGGCCCGGATTCCGACAAATGGCTGGAAGCCATGAAATCCGAGATAGGATCCATGTATGAAAACGAAGTATGGACTTTGACTGACTTGCCCGTTGAAAGGCGAGCCATAGAAAATAAATGAATCTTTAAGAAGAAGACAGACGCGGATGGTAACGTGACCATCTATAAAGCTCGGCTTGTCGCTAAGGGTAATCGACAAGTTCAAGGGGTTGACTACGATGAGACTTTCTCACCAGTAGCGAAGCTAAAGTCCGTCCGAATCATGTTAGCAATTGCCGCGTTTTACGATTATGAAATATGGCAAATGGACGTCAAAACGGCATTCCTTAATGGTTTCCTTAAGGAAGAATTGTATATGATGCAGCCGGAAGGTTTTGTCGATCCTAAGAATGCTGACAAGGTGTGCAAGCTCCAACGCTCGATTTATGGGCTGGTGCAAGCATCTCGGAGTTGGAACATTCGCTTTGATGAGATGATCAAAGCGTTTGGGTTTACGCAGACTTATGGAGAAGCCTGCGTTTACAAGAAAGTGAGTGGGAGCTCTGTAGCATTTCTCATATTATATGTAGATGACATACTTTTGATGGGAAATGATATAGAACTCTTGGACAGCATTAAGGCCTACTTGAATAAGAGTTTTTCAATGAAGGACCTTGGAGAAGCTGCTTATATATTAGGCATCAAAATCTATAGAGATAGATCGAGACGCCTCATAGGTCTTTCACAAAGTACATACCTTGATAAGATATTGAAGAAGTTCAATATGGATCAATCTAAGAAGGGGTTCTTGCCTGTGTTACAAGGTATGAAATTGAGCTCGGCTCAAAGTCCGACCACGGCAGAAGAAATAGAAGAGATGAGTGTCATCCCCTATGCCTCAGCCATAGGTTCTATTATGTATGCCATGCTGTGTACCAGACCTGATGTAAACCTTGCCGTAAGTTTGGTAGGAAGATACCAAAGTAATCCCGGCAAGGAACACTGGACAGCGGTCAAGAATATCCTGAAGTACCAGAAAAGGACTAAGGAGATGTTTCTCGTTTATGGAGGTGACGAAGAGCTCGTCGTAAAGGGTTACGTCGATGCTAGCTTCGACACAGATCTGGATGACTCAAAGTCACAAACCCGATACGTGTATATTTTGAATGGTGGGGCAGTAAGCTGGTGCAGTTGCAAGCAAAGCGTCGTGGCGGGATCTACATGTGAAGCGGAGTACATGGCAGCCTCGGAGGCAGCGCATGAAGCAATTTGGGTGAAGGAGTTCATCACCGACCTCGGAGTCATACCCAATGCGTCGGGGCCGATCAAGCTCTTCTGTGACAACACTGGAGCTATTGCACTTGCCAAGGAGCCCAGGTTTCACAAGAAGACAAGGCACATCAAGCGTCGCTTCAACTCCATTCGTGAAAATGTTCAAGATGGAGACATAGAAATTTGTAAAGTACATACGGACCTGAATGTAGCAGATCCGTTGACTAAACCTCTCCCTAGGGCAAAACATGATCAACACCAGAATTCCATGGGTGTTCGATTCATCACAATGTAACTAGATTATTGACTCTAGTGCAAGTGGGAGACTGTTGGAAATATGCCCTAGAGGCAATAATAAAAGCATTATTATTATATTTCCTTGTTCATGGTAATTGTCTTTATTCATGCTATAATTGTGTTATCCGGAAATCGTAATACATGTGTGAATAACAGACACCAACATGTCCCTAGTAAGCCTCTAGTTGACTAGCCCGTTGATCAACAGATAGTCATGGTTTCCTGACTATGGACATTGGATGTCATTGATAACGAGATCACATCATTAGGAGAATGATGTGATGGACAAGACCCAATCCTAAACATAGCATAAAGATCGTGTAGTTCGTTTTGCTAGAGTTTTGCAATGTCAAGTATCTTTTCCTTAGACCATGAGATCGTGTAACTCCCGGATACCGTAGGAGTGCTTTGGGTATACCAAACGTCACAACGTAACTGGGTGACTATAAAGGTAGACTACGGGTATCTCCGAAAGTATCTGTTGGGTTGACACGGATCAAGACTGGGATTTGTCACTCCGTATGACGGAGAGATATCACTGGGCCCACTCGGTAATGCATCATCATAATGAGCTCAAAGTGACCAAGTATCTGGTCACGGGATCATGCATTACGGTATGAGTAAAGTGACTTGCCGGTAACGAGATTGAACGAGGTATTGGGATACCGACGATCGAATCTCGGGCAAGTAATATATCGATTGACAAAGGGAATTGCATACGGGGTTGATTGAATCCTCGACATCGTGGTTCATCCGATGAGAACATCGTGGAGCATGTGGGAGCCAACATGGGTATCCAGATCCCGCTGTTGGTTATTGACCTGAGATCGTCTCGGTCATGTCTACATGTCTCCTGAACCCGTAGGGTCTACACACTTAAGGTTCGGTGACACTAGGGTTATTAGGAAGACAAGTATGTGATTACCGAATGTTGTTCGGAGTCCCGGATGAGATCCCAGACGTCACGAGGAGTTCCGGAATGGTCCGGAGGTAAAGATTTATATATGGAAAGTGGTTAAACGGACTCCGGAAAGTTTCGGGGGCATGCCGGTATTGTACCGGGGCCACCGGGAGGGTTCCGGGGGTCCACCGGGAGGGGCCACCCCTCCCGGGGGGCCACATGGGCTAAGTGGGAGAGGGAGCCAGCCCCTAGTGGGCTGGGCGCGCCTCCCCACCTAGGCCCATGCGGCTAGGGTTTGGGGAGGGGAAACCCTAAAGGGGAGAAGGGGGCGCCCCCTAGCTTGGGGGGCAAGCCACCCTTTCCTCCTCCCCTTTGGCCGCCGCCCCCATCTAGGGTTTCCCCTAGGTGGCCGGCCCCCCTTGCCCTCTCCTCCTATATATAGAGGGGTGAGGGGAGGGCTGCAACACACAATTTTGAAGGCGCAGCCCCTCCCCTCCCCAACTCCTCTCTTTCTCCGTCCGAGCTTGGCGAAGCCCTGTCGGAGAACTGCTGTACCAATTGCACCACGCCGTTGTGCTGCCATTGGAGTTGTCTTCCTCAACCTCTCCTTCATCCTTGCTGGATCAAGACGGAGGAGACGCCATCGTCCCGTACGTGTGTTGAACGCGGAGGTGCTGTTCTTTCAGCGCTTGGTCATCGGTGATCGGAATCACGTTGGGAACGACTCCATCATCACCACTCTAACGAACACTTCCGCACGCGATCTACAAAGGTATGTAGATGCATCTCGTGACTCGTTGCTAGATGAACTCCTAGATGATCTTGGTGAAACAAGTAGGAAAATTTTTGTTTTCTGCAACGTTCACCAACAGTGTTCCATGTCTCTCAGCTCCGAAAGTGCTTCAAGACGCCTGAACGCACCGTCAACTTCGAGGACATTGAGCTCCAAGAACATCTCTCCTATCGTGAGCACCCAGTTGCAATCCTTGAAGAGATTGAACGAAAGACTCACCACAAGTCAATCAAATTTCTCAAAGTCAAGTGGTCACACCATTCCGACCGTGAAGCTACCTGGGAACGTGAGGATCACCTCCGTTCTGAGTACCCGGAGTTCTTTCAGTCCTAGATCTCGGGACGAGATCTTTTCGTAGTGGTGGAGTGTTGTAACACCCCAGATATAACTTTCCCAATTTGTACTCCAACTCTTGCCGTTTCCGGCGTTAAGTTATATTTATTTCTCGGGTTCGGGTCTTTGCCTCCGTGTGTTGTTTTTGATTTCATGCATCTCATATCATGTCATCATGTGCATTGCATTGCATACGTGTTCATCTCATGCATTCGAGCATTTTCCCCGTTGTCCGTTTTGCATTCCGGCGCTTCGTTCTCCTCCGGTGGACATTTCTAGCTTTCTTTCATGTGTGGGGTTTAAACATTTCCAGATTGGACCGAGACTTGCCATGCGGCCTTGGTTTACTACCGGTAGACCGCCTGTCAGGTTTCGTATCATTTGGACTTCGTTTGATACTCCAACGGTTAACCGAGGGACCGAAAAGGCCTCGTGTGTGTTGCAGCCCAACACCCCTCCAATTTGGCCCAAAACCCACCAAACTCTGCTCCATCATCTAGAGCGTTCGATCACGATCGCGTGGCCGAAAACCGCACCTCATTTGGACTCTCCTAGCTCCCTCTATGCCTATTTAAAGACCCCTCCGTTTTCGGATCTCCCCTCTCCCTGAAACCCTAAAATCAACCCCCGCCACCGACGGACATGCCCGGATCGGACCGGACAACGTCCGCCCGCCGCCTCAGCCAACCGCCTCCCGCCACATGTCGCCCGGACCACATCGTCGCCGCCGCTCCCGCCGGCCCGCGCAGGCCCGAGGCGGGCCCGCTCCCGCGCCCCACCGGGCCAGATCCGCCGCCGCCCCGCGTCCTCTCCTTCCTTCTTGCCGGCACCGTCCTCTTCCGCTCCGCCGCCGACTGCAGCGACCGGCCGCCGCCCCGCCACCGTCGTCCACCGCTCCGAACGCCGGCGCGCGCCGCCCCGGCCACCGCCTCGGCCTCGCCGCCCCTCCTCGCCGCTTCCTGAAGCTCCGGACACCACCACCATCTCCGGCGCCGGCCATCTTCGTTTTTCGCGCCGGTGAACAGTGCCCCGATCTGGATCTCAGATCCGAAATATCTCGGTTGACTTTTCCCTCTCCCCCTTAATTTTTCGAGCATACTTTGACCAGTGATATCTCCGCATCCGTAGCTCTATTTTGGACATATAGTATATCAAAATGTTCGTCTCGACGAGTACATTATTTCATTCCATTGCATCATTTTCATTTGAATTCATATTGATGCCCGAAATGCTGCTAGAAGGAGGCTTCTTGAGATAATTGTCAGATCTGCTAGTTCATCTTAGACTTTTGTCATTTTTGCCATGATTATTGTGTGCATGATATGCCTGTGAGTCCTTCATATGATTTGTTAAGCATTTTGTCTTCTTTCCAGAGGTGCAACCCGTGCATTTTTAGGATGTGTGTGGTGACTTGTGCAAGCTTGCAAATTGAGGCACTTGGTAAATCTGTTTTCAGGGACTTAGTGGATTTCACTAAGTCTGGGATTATTTAGTTCATGATGCCATATGTTCAGCTTGTTTCCTAGTGATCCGTGCCTCTTTTGAGGATGATCAGTAAGGGAGTTTTGTTAATCATGTTATGCTCTATCCATCCATGTCATTGTTTGCACGTGTGGAGTACTCTAGCTTGAGTCAATCGAGCTCTACTTTTGCTTCGTGGTAAATCTAGGCAGATCGTCAACTTGTTTGCGATTTTGCCGATGCTATTGTTATTGATCCGTGCATGCTATGCCATTGTTCTTGCCATGTATAGCTAGCATTTTGTGTCTTCTTAATGGATATATGCTTGACTTACCATGACTTTCACCGTAGTGAGTGCATCGAGCTCGTTTACATGCCTTCGTGAGTTAAATTCCAGCAATGTCTCAGTTTTCACTAAGTCTGAAAACTGATTGTGCGTGAGCTATGTTCGTGTGCTTGTTAGTATATTTTGTGATCCCTTTTGGCCCCAAGTCACTTTGGGACTTTTGATAAGCTTGTTGAGTAGCTCCATGCCATGTTCTTACTTTTCATAATCAGGTCATGTATCATGTTGTTTTGCTACTCCGAAGAGAGCTTCGTGATCTGAAATTTCAGACTAGTGTTAATTTCACTAAGTCTGAAATCTGTTTTGCATTTGCGTTTTTGCCATGCTTGTTTGAACCTCTTAATGGATGAATTTGGCCGTGGCTCAGTGCTAGTGTTTTGTTAAGAATCTTGTGGGAATCCCTGCCATGTATTTTGTTGTCATGTTTGGTGGCTGTAGCATGTTCATTTCGTTGCATTTAGATGCCTACTTGCTGTAAATCGCAGACCAGTGTCATTTTTAAAACGCTTGCCATTTCCAAACCGTAACTCCAATTCCAATGATCTTTATATCATTTTCAGGCGATTTCATCCCCTCTATCTAGTGGCACACTTGGTTTTCCAAGTTGAGGCCAGGTTCATGCATTTCCTGTCACGTCTTGCATTTTGCATCCCGCATAGCATATCATCTTTGCATCTTATTGTTCGAGTTTGCACGTGGTTGATTGTATCCTTGTTGCTTGTTTGTGTTGTTTGGGTAGAGCCGGGAGACAAGTTCGCTAACGAGGAGCCCGTTGAGTTTTCTTTTGAGGATCCAGTCAACTCTGACAACTGTGCAGGCAAGATGATCATACCCTCGAAATCACTACTATCTTTGCTATGCTAGTTTGCTCGCTCTTTTGCTATGCCAATGCTACGATGCCTACCACTTTCTTGTCAGCCTCCCAATTGCCATGTTAAACCTCTAACCCACCATTGTCCTAGCAAACCGTTGATTGGCTATGTTACCGCTTTGCTCAGCCCCTCTTATAGCGTTGTTAGTTGCTGGTGAAGATTGGAGCCGTTCCTTGTTGGGACATTTATTTACTTGTTGGGATATCATTATATTGCTATGTTATCTTAATGCATCTATATACTTGGTAAAGGGTGGAAGGCTCGGCCCCTCGCCTAGTGTTTTGTTCCACTCTTGCCGCCCTAGTTTCCGTCATATCGGTGTTATGTTCCCGGATTGTTGCGTCCCTTATGCGGTTGGGCTATAATGGGAACCCCTTGATAGTTCGCCTTGATTAAAGCTTTTCCAACAATGCCCAACATTGGTTTTAACATTTGCCACCTAGCCTCTTTTTCCCTTGGGTTTCCGGAGCCCGAGGGTCATCTTATTTTAACCCCCCCCCCCCCCCGGGCCAGTGCTCCTCTGAGTGTTGGTCCAAACTGTCAGCCGCCGGTGGCTACCAGGGGCAACTCTGGGCTGGCCTACCAGAAGTTTAGACAATCTGAGTGTGCCCTGAGAAAGAGATATGTGTAGCTCCTATCGGGATTTGTCGGCACATTCGGGCGGTGTTGCTGGACTTGTTTTAACCTGTCGAATCGTCTTGTTGTACCGAGATACCGAGTCTGATCGGTGTGTCTTGGGTGGAGGTCTATTCCTTCGTTGACCATGAGAGCTTGTTATGGGCTAAGTTGGGACCCCCCTGCAGGGATTGATCTTTCGAAAGCTGTGCCCGCGGTTATGGGCAGATGGGAATTTGTTAATGTCCGGTTGTAGATAACTTGAACCTTAATTAATTAAAATGAGCCAACCGAGTGTGTTACCGTGATGGCCTCTTCTCGGCAGGAGTCCGGGAAGTGGACACGGTGTTGGAGTTATGTTTGCGCAGGTTGCTCTCTAGTTTCTCGCTCGCGCCTTGCCTCCTCTTCTCGCTCTCTTTTGTGAATAAGTTAGCCACCATATATGCTAGTCGCTTGCTGCAGCTCCACTTACATTTACCCCCATCCTACCTATTAAGCTTAAATAGTCTTGATCGCGATGGTGCGACATTGCTGAGTCCCTGTGGCTCACAGATTACTATTACACCAGATGCAGGGACAGATGATACGGCTCCAGATGGCGCGCTTGAGCTCAAGTGGGAGTACGACGAGGATTCTCAGCGATACTATGTGTCTTTTCCTGATGATCAGTAGTGGTGCCCAGTTGGGGTGATCGGGACCTATGTCGCTTGTTGGGTTGTCTTTTATTTTGGCGCCGTAGTCGGGCCATGAGTGTTTGGATGATGTATGTTATTTATGTACTTTGATGTGACGTGGCGAGTGTAAGCCAACTATTGTATCTCCCCTTTTATTATATATATTACATGGGATGTTGTGATGATTGCCTAACTTGCGACATTGCTTTCAATGCGGTTATGTCTCTAAGTCGTGCCTCGACACGTGGGAGCTATAGCCGCATCGAGGGCGTTACAAATTTCCAGAGGGATTCAAACCCGTAAACATAGAGGCATACAATGGAACAACAGACCCCGGGGTTTGGATTGAGGACTATATCCTTCATATCCATATGGCTCGAGGAGATGATCTCCACGCCATCAAATACTTACCCCTCAAGCTCAATGGGCCAGCTCGTCACTGGCTCAAAGGCCTCCCCGAAAGCTCCATTGGAAGTTGGGAAGAGCTCGAAGACGCCTTTCGGGCAAATTTTCAAGGGACTTATGTCCGACCTCCGGATGCGGATGATCTGAGTCATATAACTCAGCAGCCCGGAGAGTCAGCCCGAAAGCTTTGGAATAGGTTTCTTACTAAAAAGAACCAGATTGTCGACTGTCCGGACGCCGAAGCCTTAGCGGCTTTCAAGCATAGCGTCCGTGACGAATGGCTCGCCAGACACCTCGGCCAAAATAAGCCAAGAACGATGGCCGCATTAACAAACCTCATGGCCCGCTTTTGCACGGGTGAGGACAGCTGGCTAGCCAGATGCAGCACCAGCGACCCCAGTACATCGGAAGTTAGAGATGGAAACAGGAAATCACGGCGCAACAGCAATAACAAACGCTGGAATAAAAAAGACAACATGAAGGGCATGGCAGTAAATGCCGGATTCAAAAGCTCTCGGCTAGGTCAAAAGCCGCCCACTAAAGGCACCAGGGATGAACTATCCAGCCTCAACAAAATTTTGGACCAAGTATGTCAGATCCACAGTACCCCGGGTAAACCTGCTAATCATACCCACAGAGAATGTTGGGTCTTCAAGCAGTCCGGCAAGCTCAACACCATACACAAGGGGGAGGACACACCAAGTGAAGACGAGGACGAGCCCCCCAAGCAAGACACGGGGGAACAAAAGAAATTCCCACCAGAAGTCAAAATAGTAAACGTACTACACATGATCAAGGGAAAAAACAATGCAGCACCCCCAGGAAAATATACCCAAGTGCCTGTCACCTCGAAGTCCTGCCAATGGTCGTCTCAACCGATCACTTTCGACCATCGTGATTACTCAGCAAGTATCCGACACGTGGGATGGGCTGCCTTGCTATTAGACCCAGTAATTGGCGGATATCACTTCACATGAGTCTTGATGGACGGCGGCAGCAGCCTAAACCTAATATACCAGGATACAATCCGCGGGATGGGGTTAGACCCAACACAAATTCGCCATAGCAATACTACCTTTAAAGGAGTAACGCCAGGCCCAGGGGCTCGTTGTACGGGCTCCCTCCTACTACAAGTTATATTCGGCTCCCTCGATAACTTCCGTAGCAAGCATTTAACCTTCCACATCGCTCCGTTTCAAAGTGGCTATCAAGCACTGCTCGGGCGCGAAGCTTTCGCTCGCTTTAATGCAATACCACACTACGCCTCCCTCACACTCAAGATGCCCGGTCCACGCGGCATCATTTCAGTACACGGAAATATCAAGCGATCTCTGCGCGCCGAAGAGAGTGAGGCTGCCTTGGCAGCCACACACTAAAGGCGCACGGACTAGCCAAAGCGCCCCATAGGTTGTCAAGACCTCAGACACAACTAATCGAGTCCGGCGCCACTACTTATACCGAATAAATGGTCACACCCCTATTTACAAGGGGCTCAATGCACGCAGACATGTGGCCATTCCTCCTCATCCTGAATTATGCATAGTTTCTTCAATTATCTTTTTGCACGACAACCTTTTTCACCTAAATTCCTCTCTTTTACAGACGATCATCATGCCACACCCGTCCAGGATACGGCACAACGGAGACACAGGCGCAGACGTGCAGCAGGGACCCGCTCCAAGGATTCTTTTTAGATTAAGACCCTGCGTAAACCTTTTTTACTGTCCCTTGTTGATACATATCCACCGTTGAGAAGGATGCTGACGCCTTGGCATGTGGCCACGCCAGACTAATGCACGTACCTGGACATAAGGGGCTTCTTACGAAGGCCATTATTTAGGCCCGGTTTATACCACAAAGACCGAATACCTTAGGGAGTGTTCGGCGTCGCGAGTTTGGCCCTATATGCATCAGCTCCGAATCATTGTCTTTGGTCAAATGTTGGGTTTCCCCGGCTCCTGTGTTTTGGTGCCTTACGTTCCGCTTTAGCGGCTAAGGTAGCACCAGGAGAACTACTGCGATTGTGCCCTGGTTCATCCGGACGAGCACCTTAGTAGAGAAAGCCGAAAACTGACTGTCATGATCTAGCGCGAGACTGGTCAACCACTCGATGACCCATGGGAATGTTTGAATTCCTCCGCCTTAACGAAGGGCCGCTTTCCGGCCAGGAATATACGCACCCCGGGATCGGGAGAGTGCGGAGCCACCAGGGGCTATCTAGTAGCCCCACTGTCAAACTCCTATGGCTAAGTGAAAGTGTTAAAGCATTATAGTCCGGTTGCCTCGCTCGCTCCGCTATCACCTCCTTAATAGGATCAAGACGTTGGGTTAAGTGTGAACGCGTGTTTCTGCAAACACCTCCGCATTATATGCGTGGGGGTTGAAGCCGACGACTGCAATCTTTCAGGTTATACACATGTATGCATAAACGGCCGCCCAGGAGGCATCACATTACTTTCAGGAAAAAGTTTAAAAGTAGCCTTATGAAAATTTATAAACGCATTTCACTTACAATGAGATTACATGTCACTCAAACATAATATTTTTTGAGCACTGGGTCTCTATCAAACGAGCACCCTCAAGAACTTCCTCAAAGTAGTGCTCAGCAGCCCTTCGACCTATGGCCGAATCCTGCACTGCAATAGTGGTAGCATCCATCTCTGCCCAGTATGCTTTAGCACGGGCAAAGGCCATTCGTGCGCCTTCTATGCACGCCGACCTCTTCATCGCATTTATGCACGGCACCATGTCAAGGAACTGCTTCACCAAGGTGAAATAGCTGCTCGGTTTCGACCTTCCCGGCCATAGCTGATCCACAAATGACCTCATGGAGAGTCCAGACAACCTATTTAGTTCGGCCCATTCGGCTAATTGGTCCGTCAATGAAAGCGGACGCTCGGGAGAAAGGAACTGTTTCCAAAACAGCTGGTCTACCTCACGGTCCGTCTGACTCTGGAAGTATTTGGCCGCATCGGCAGCGCTCGCCGCCAAATCCATATACACATCCTCCGAACTCCACAGCCGATCCAGAGGGGCATACCGTGGATCTCCGAACTTCCTCTGTAGCATAAAGGATTTCCCGGCTACAATATCCCCAGCTTCCCGTAGCTCCTCCTTCTTTGCCCTCATAGCAGAACGGAGGTCTTTTCCCATTGCAGCAGCCTTCTCAAGGTCCGATGCCTTCGCCTGGTTTTCCCTTTCAAGAGCCCGGCAACAGTCGACGGCAGCTTTTAATTCTACGGCCATATTAGCCATCTTATCCCGGCTCTCGCCATGCGCGGCCTTCTCGGCTCGCAACTCTTCGGCCGCCTTCAAAGCAGCCACATTACCCAATCTCGCTTGTTCCTTGGCTCGGGTAAGTTCCGCCCGCAAGGCTTCAACAGTGGCAGATCCATCTGCAGTAATAACATGTTAAATATACTGGCTTCATGTTGCTCTTACTATGCGGCGTTTACCAGATAATAACACCTACCCTGCGCCTCATCAAGCCTTTTGTTAACAAGCTCGATGTCGGCGTCTGTCGCATCCAACTACCGTTCTAAATGGGCAAACTCGCGAGCCCGGCTAGCCACCGGAGCTTCCATCACCTGCACATAAAGGCAGTATGGTTATTACCTGGGAATATGATCCTCTGTTCGTCGTCGTTTCCGACGACGACCAGAGTCTCAGGGGCTACTATCTACACAGGACACACCTAGTACGTGCAGGACTATCATACATTATTTTACGTACCTTAAAGCCTGTCAGTAGACTCATAAAAGCTTTCTGCAATCCGCTTTCGGCGGACGAGATTCTCTCCATCACCGTATTCATCAGCACACGGTGTTCATCTGAGATGGCCGCTCGCCCCACCAACTACCTCAGAACATCGGACCGCACACTAGACGGTGCTGGACTCGTTTGTCTGCTCTCTTCGGGAGCCGGACACTGGGAACTTCGGGGATCGATGGGATTATCTTCTGGCCTCGCCGGACTCGGAGAGGCCCTCCGCGACGACACTTCAGGGTCGCCCGCTTCCGGAGCGGATGAGTCCAGAGGAGGCGTTTCACTCTCCATCATCTCTGGAAGAAGATCCCTCGAAGACGAGCTCATTTGAGAGGGGCTAAGGCCCGAACTGCAAAGATACATGCAGTGGTTACCTTCTCAGAAGAAAAGACGACATATCTGTACTATTAAGGTATTTTGGGTCACTTACGACTCGTGGGAGAATTGATCCCCCCGCGGACTTTGTGCGGCAACTGCACCCCCCGGGGTAGGACCCTCTGTGGGAGACTTCTTCTCCCGTTTGGAAGCTTCGGCTTCTGAATCCCCAGACGCAATCCTTTTCCTCTTCTGGTCGACTTCCTTCATGGAGACACTCGCTCCCTCGGCTAGAGCGGCCAGCGTTTGGGGCCCGCGACCGCCCGCATTTTCCTTCAAAGGCTCCGGGCAAGGTGCGGCCTGGAGCATCTTTTCCAATATCGGATTTTCCAAACCCTCGGGGAGGGGGGCCGAGCACCGAATCAACTTCGCCTTCGTTAGCCAGTCCTGGTCAAAAAGCGGACTCTCAGAAATAACTTCGCATCAAAGGAGAGGTAGTACGCTCGGTCGAAAGATGCCTTACCTGTTCGGTGGCGCGGTTGCTACTCAGGCCCGCGTCCTCGGTGATTTCCGAACACTCCACTTGAGGTCCAAAGAACGACTTGTACATCTCCTCGTGCGTTAGGCCGAGGAAATTTTGAATGGCGTGCAGTCCCTCGGGATTAAACTCCCACAAGCGAAGAGGCCGGCGTTTGCAAGGCTGGACTTGGCGAACCAGCATAACTTGTGCTACCGCAACCAAACTAAAATCTCCATTAAAGGGATCTTGAAGGCGACTTTGCAGTATAGGCACGTCCTTGGCCGAACCCCAGCTCAATCCTCTACTAATCCATGACATCAGTTGTGGTGGAGGGCCCGGGCGGAAGACAGGGGCGGCCGCCCACTTGGCACTTCTAGGAGCCATGATGTAGAACCACTCCTGTTGCCACAATTCAGACACCTCTGGAATGGAACCTTTGGGCCATGCAGCTCCCGTCATCTTGCGTATTGAGGCACCTCCACACTCCGCATGTTGCCCCTCGATCATCTTCAGTTTTACTTCAAAGGTCTTGAGCCATAGGCCAAAGTGAGGGGTAACCCGGAGGAAGGCCTCGCACACAACAATAAATGCCGCGATATGAAGAAAGGAGTCCGGAGCTAGATCATGGAAATCTAGCCCGTAGTAAAATATCAAGCCCCTGACAAAAGGATCCAATGCAAGCCCTAGACCTCGGAGGAAGTGGGAGACGAACACGACGCTCTCGTTGGGTTCGGGGGAGGGGACGGCCTGCCCCCGGGGAGGCAGCCGATGCAGAATCTCAGCGGTCAGATATCTGGCCTCCCTCAACTTTTTGATGTCTTCTTCCATGACGGAAGAAGGCACCCATCGGCCTTGATGGCTAGATCCGGACATGACTGAAGGTTCGGAGCACTTGACCTGAACTTTGGGCGTTTGAGCTTGAGGTGGGGGAAGGATTCGATTGAGCACTGGAGGGAAAAATAAAAGGCCTCGTCCCTTTATAAAGAGGGTGGATATCGAGCGTCCTCCCTGTGTCCGTTTGGGCTTGCCTATGATCTAGGAGTCCTAAAAGCGGTTGGGTTACCCACGCCCATATTGATGAGAATCCCGGAATAAGGGGACACAATCTATGCTTTAACAAGACATGCCAAGGAAACCGCCTCGCATAACGCGCTAAGATGGGGACAGTAAAATGGTTCGAATAAAAGCTTGGCCGTGGTGTGATGTCACACTATGGAGTATGTCAGCAGATTAGATTTGTGTAAATATTATTCTCTCTATGGCAATATGTGGAAACTTATTTTGCAGAGCCGGACATTATCTTTGTGTTCAAAATCTTCTATGAAGTACTTGGAGGAGGAACCCTCCTTGCAATGCCGAAGACAATCTGCACGCCGGACTCGTCGTCATTGAAGCCTGGTTCAGGGGCTACTGAGGGAGTCCTGGATTAGGGGGTGTTCGGATAGCCGAACTATACCTTCAGCCGGACTCCTGGACTATGAAGATACAAGATTGAAGACTCCGTCCCATGTCCGGAAGGGACTTTCCTTGGCGTGGAAGGCAAGCTTGGCAATACGGATGTTCAGATCTCCTACCATTGTAACCGACTCTATGTAACCCTAACCCTCTCCGGTGTCTATATAAACCAGAGGGTTTTAGTCCTTAGGACAACATACACATCAACAATCATACCATAGGCTAGCTTCTAGGGTTTAGCCTCTCTGATCTCGTGGTAGATCTACTCTTGTACTGCCCATATCATCAATATTAATCAAGCAGGACGTAGGGTTTTACCTCCATCAAGAGGGCCCGAACCTGGGTAAAACTTCGTGTCCCTTGCCTCCTGTTACCATCCGGCCTAGACGCACAGTTCGGGACCCCCTACCCGAGATCCGCCGGTTTTGACACTGACAGCCCCCAAGTGCCAAGTGCTATTACTTTGTAAAGTACTTGGGACTTGAAGTATAGTAGAGTCATAAGAATTTGTTTTGGCATACATTAGCCCCCAATTGTCAAGTGGTTTTGAAGTGCAAAGTACTTTAAACTTGAATCTTGACTCTTGAACGTTAATTAAAACCTTGACACACCTGTGTATGTTTTGTAGAATGCCTTATCTGAACTGAGCTTGTAATTAACTGATGCGAAGACCCGGTTGGCGGATCAAGAGGCAGAAATCAAGTCTGCTGACTCCAAACTGCAATTAAGTCTTGCTGAGACGGAGAAATTGAGAACCAGCTTGACCGCCAGGAAGAAAACCTGGGCTGAAGAGAAAACGCTGCTGACACAACGCGCCGAAAAAGCTAAAGCAGCTCTTGAAGAGGTTACTACGGAGCTGACCGGATTAAAGGACCGGGTGTCTCAGATGGTTTCCACCATCTTTGGTACGTCATCTGTACTGATCTTTTGTATCTTCTACTGACCCAGAATATAAACCGCTAGCTGACCCTTTGTGTACAAAATATGTGCAGGCCCGCGAAGCAAGAATCTGAGCCAAGACAACGTGACTAAACTGAAGGCGGTCTATACCTTAGTGGAGCAGTTGTACATTGGCACACAACGGGCACTTGCTGCTATCTCTCCTGCCAATCAAGGACCCAACCGACTCAGTGATGTCTTGAAAAAGCTATCAATCTTACCCGCCAGGTTCCAAGAAGTCAAGCGATCCTGTGCCAGAGCCGGAGCTTTGACTGCCCTAAGCCGCTCCAAGGCTTGGGTGCCAGATCTAGACCCGGTGGATGTAGCCAGAGGGTACCCCACAGTGAAAGAAGACGGGTATCTGTTTGAACAGGATGACTTTGTTGCTTGTGTGAGGGAGGTGCGACCTCAGGCCACCGTTCTCGGAGATGAAACAAATATCGATAAATACCAGTCGGGTTTTGATTAAGAAGATAGTGACTCCCTCCTACAAGGTGACCGACCTTATCCCGCCGGTTCGTCAACATACATTTGCTCCGGATGTTGATCCAGACGGCTTGATTGATGAAGAATCGGAATTCATCGTCGTGAATGGCTTCGACTGGTCCAACCCAGGCTTCCAATTAATAGAAGGAAGTGAACCGGCAAGGGAGGAGTGAGAACCATCTTTGTGGGCTTTTTAACAACCTTGTAATAGACTTAGCTTTGAAAACAGCTGCATATTTTGCTTATGCCATCGCGCACAAGATGCCGTGTGTGACTCTTTGCTTCTTGATGTCAATATATGCGTCACATTCATGGTTATCTTTGCGATATTTCAGCTCTGTTCCTGTAGCAAAAAGAAAAACTTGCTTGGCGGTTTAACACCGAACGGGTCAGAACACCTGGTGTGTAACCAATATGTTATCATAGTAGATGAAATAGAAAAATAGATGCGAAAAATAACCAAGGTGGAAACAAACCTTGATTAATATAGAAAGCAACTGTTCTTAAATAACAATCATAACTGTATTTTTTACCTCTGGATCATCGGTTTATGCGATCCGGGCGATGAGGTTGATGAATCAATCTTTGTGAGAAGTCAATGCTTCGGTACGACTGATGACTGTAATGCCTTGGCGGCTTATTGTCAAATAGTTAAGCCGGTGAAAAGACCGTCCTGACTTGTTTAAAATTGAGACAATAAAAGACCAATAAGACAAATAAAACAAATAACAGTTGGTAACCAATATAAATTAACCTTGTAGTTAAAGGCTGGGGGTTTCTGATTCGAATAGGATCAGTAAACCGGACCAAAGGGGTTAAGCTAAGATTCGAATACGACCATATAGCCCCCAGTGGCTTTGGCGTTGCACCGATCAAGAGGGTACCGATAGCTATGTTCTATTTGGTTCGAATACGACCTATGTTTGAACAAGAAGCCCCCAAATGACGTTGAGAGGTTTTTAACGACCCTGATTCGAATACGATCCAAGTCGGACCCAAAAGGGGTTAAGCTATGATTCAGATACAATCAAGAAGCCCCCTAGTGAGTTTGGCTTTGATCCGATCAAGAGGGTTACAACATCTATGCTCTCTTTGGTTCGAATACGACCTATGTTTGAACAGGAACCCCCAAGTGACCATGATAGGTTACAGCTAGATTCGGATACGATCATAAGCCGAACCAAAAAGGTTAGACTTGATTCAGATATGATCAGCTCCTTAATAGTCATATTAAATAAAAAATAGTAAAGATATGTAATCTTTGAAAGGGAAAAAGACTGAGGTCCTTCTTTATTACTTATCATAGTATATACAACGTCAAAGTATGTACATGATGAGAGCCGGTGGCTCAGGTGTAGTATGGCCGAAGTTGAGCAATGTTCCACGGCCGGCGGGTCTCCTCCTCTGACTTACGTGAGTCTTTGTGCTCTCAAACGTCAATGAGGTAATATGACCCGTTGTTCAAGTTCTTGCTAACCACAAAGGATCCTTCCCAAGGCGGGGATAGCTTATGTGCATCTGATAGATCCTAGATAAGCCGGAGCACCAGGTCACCTTCTTGAAAAGTTCTGGACTTAACCCGGCGGCTGTGATAACGGCGCGGGTCCTGTTGATAAATTGATGATCGAGCCGCTGCTAAGTCTCTTTCCTCATCCAACAAGTAAAGTGCATCCTGTCTGGCTTGCTCGTTATTAGCTTCAACATAAGCCGCCACACGGGGCGAGTCATGACGGATGTCACTAGGCAACACTGCTTCCGCTCCATGAACCATGAAGAAAGGTGTATAACCTGTAGACCTGTTAGGAGTGGTGTTGATACTCCACAGCACCGAGGGTAACTCCTCTACCCAACAACCCGGCGTCCGCTGCAAAGGAACCATAAGCCGGGGTTTGAGACCTCTTAAGATTTCCTGATTTGCTCTCTCAGCTTGACCATTGGATTGAGGATGGGCTACAGAAGAAACATCAAGCCGGATATGCTCACGTTGACAAAACTCCTCCATAGCCCCTTGGGATAGATTAGTGCCATTGTCAGTGATAATGTTGTGTGGAAAACCAAAACGAAAAATCACCTTTTTCATGAACTGAACCTCCGTGGCCGCATCACACTTACTCACTGGCTCTCCCTCAACCCACTTTGTGAATTTGTCAACTGCCACTAAAAGATGTGTCTTTTTATCCTTAGACCTTTTGTAAGGTCCAACCATGTCAAGCCCCAAACCGCAAATGGCCAGGTGGTTGGAATCATCTGGAAACTCTTGAGCCGGCACATGTGCTCGCCGTGCGAATTTTTGACATCCATCACACCTACTGACCAGATCTTCTGCATCGGCATGAGCCGTTAATCAGTAAAAACCATGACGAAAAGCTTTGGCCACAAGAGATTTTGACCCGGCGTGATGCCCACAATCGCCTTCATGGATCTCACGAAGTATTTCTTGGCCTTCTTCAGGATAAACACACCACTGAAACGCTCCAGAGACGCTGCGATGGTATAATTCTCCGTCTGAAATCGTCATTGACTTAGACTGCCGGGTTATCTGTCGGGCCAGGGTCTCATCCGCTGCCAAGTCGCCCCGGGTCATTGATACATCTCCAGCGTATCTATAATTTTTGATTGCTCCATGCTATATTATCTACTATTTTAGACATTATTGGGCTTTATTATCCACTTTTATATTATTTTTGGGACTAACCTATTAACCGGAGGCCCAGCCCAATTGCTGTTTTTTGCCTGTTTTAGGGTTTCGAAGAAAAGGAATATCAAACGGAGTCCAAACGGAATGAAACCTTCGGGAACGTGATTTTCTCAACAGATAAGACCAGGGAGACTTGGACCCTACGCCCAGGCACGTAACAGGAGGCCATAAGGTAGGGGGGCACGCCCTAACCTACGAGGCCCCTTGAAGTCTTTAGGTAAGCGCTCATTACGTATAGCCGGCACCAGGCAAGGGACACCTCCGGTTCTCGTGGCCACTCCTGCCTCAACCGAGGTTGTTGGATAAGCCGGAAAAGTTTGATGAGCCGCCTGCTCCGCTGCTAGTTGAACCGCTCGCTCAGCCTCCTGCCGAATCCTCTCCTGATCCACTAAGTTAAGGGCTCCCGCCTGCACTAGCTCATGCCTACGCGGTTGGTTGCGGCGCTGAGCATTGCTTGACATATCAGCTGAGTCCATATGCCTGCTATAGCTCGGGCTCCGGCTCGGGCGAGGGGTTGAATGGATTCTGTCTTGACTGTAAAAGTACGCATCCTACTGTGCCAAAGCCGTCTGAAGAAGCTCTCTCACCCTTCGAGTTTCGACTGCTGTTGGAGAATCGCCTCCATCGAGAGAGCCGCCAAACGAGCCGACGCGGCTATGAGATTTTCCAAGGGATTGGAGAAGTGACCTGGCGGTGTTGGCGCATAATGAGGCGGAGCGGTATTCATGTGAGGTGGTTCCATGGCCCGCGGCTGAACCGGTGCTCTGGGTGTCGTGATCCGATTTGCTTCCGGCGGGTTGCTTTAACCGGCCCCAGGTGTATAGAAAAGGTTCCTTGGATCGAGCGTCAAAGGTAGACGTGATTGAGTTTTCTGATGCCTTCTCCTCATGACCTCATTTGACGCGTTCAGATCCACCGGGAGCTAGAAAGTCTCTACTTGAAGCTGCTGAGCACGAGCGTCCAAAGCCGCCTGCTCCGTGGCCATCCTGACCTCTTCAGCCGCTAAGTTTTCCTTGGCATGTGCCATCTCTTCGCGCACCCGTGCCACCTCCGCATCATGCTGAACTTTATCCGCCGGTTCCACCACGGCAGTCAACAGGGTCGTCAGCTTATCCATGAGGTCCATTAGTGTCTGAGCCGGGGAGCGCGCGGGGTCTCCTGACCCGGCCGCTGCTGACCCGGTGGTCGTCGTTGCCGCATCCGTGGAGTTCTGCCCGGGCTGGGTGCCTGCCATGAAAACTCCAGCTTGATTCGGCGGCTCAAAGGGGTCCGGAATACTGCTGCCATCAGAATAGCCCCCGAGCATGCCATCCTGTAGCTGATACAAAGAGTCTGTCTCGCCCGTTGATGATGTAGCGTCAGAATAGATGGCCGTCTCACCGCCATCCACCGATCCTTCCGAGTATTCATCGCCGTGGATGCAACCCACGAAGGCGTGCTTCACGACAGATTGAACACAGGTGGACCTCGCGCGTTGAGCCGTTTCGACGAGGTTGGTGTGAACGTCTGGCTCAGGGCCCGATTCGCCGATCCGGCCGATGAAGACATGAATTCCGCCGAAGGGGACCCGGTACCCGTACTCAATTGAGCCGGCCTCGGGGCCCCAGCCTTCGTCGTCGATGTAGAGCTTGCCGCGACGACTCTTGGTCATCCGGCCCACAGCGTATCCCTTGAGCCCTTCGAAGTTGCCCTTCAAGAACTCAAATCCACTGTGCGCTGGCCCCATGGTGGGCGCCAACTGTCGTGAAATTGTCACGACAGATGTCCTAGCAAAAGGACTTAGTCGTAGGGCCATCGCAACTAGGAAGCTTAAAGGGGTTAATTGGGACAAAGGACACAAGAGGTTTTATACTAGTTCGGCCCCGTACGATGAAGGTAAAAGCCTACGTCTAGTTGTGTTGATATTGCTGGGTTTTTGATCACCAAGAGGCTAGTTCGCCGGCTTGGTTATCGGTCTCTTGTTTTTTGCCCTAAGTCGCCACCGGGTCGTCCCCTTATATACACGGGTTGACGCCTGGTGGCCTACAGAGTCCCAGCCGGCTCATACAGTGTGTCCGGCTCGGTGACTTCTTTTACATGCCTTTCTTTACAAGTCTTTCCTTACATACGGCGGTTTACAATGTTGGGCCTTAAGCCGCTTCTAGGCTTTAGGTCTTCTATAAGCTTTTAATAAACTATCGCCTTGAATGTTTATTGGGCTTCCTTTGTGACCCGCCATTGGGGCTGACCCGCCCCTCCTGGGCGGGTCATAGCTGATAGCTATATCCCCAACAGAATGTGTGTGATAGGTTTGCCTAAATGACAATCTTGAAGTTTACCTGAATGTGTGTCAGATATGCAATGTCATGTTTGCAGATTGAATGTGTGAACTGCATACATGACTATCTTGTAACATGCAAATCTTTTGTTGTTAAATACGTGTCATTTGAGTGTCTCCATTACATACAATCTGTGAAGCTTACCTCTCTAGCTGCTTTTATTCCAGAGAGGCTTATTTTTGATAATTCGATAATTGCCTTTGAGTGTCTTCTTGCTAGCCGACTAACATTTACCTAGCATTGCTTGTTGGTTGACTTGAGTGATCACCTAGGAGGGTTAAAGGCCCTATGCAACTAGTGGGAACCAAGCCCGGACTTTGTTTGAAACCCTGACGATAGAAAGTTGAACAACAATGAAAACCCTAAATGGGTAAAGTAGAAAAATAATTTCAAAAGGAAATAAGAAAAACATTCAAAACAAATGAAGATAGTTCAAAGGAAAATTCAAGTTAGAAAAAACAGGAGGAAACTATTTTGGAGAATAAAATATAGTCAAAAGAATTATTAGTAAAGCCTACAAATAATAGTGCAGAAAAAAGTTAAAAGTCTCAAATAAAATGTTGGAATGTTCATAAATATTCAGGAATGAATTTAGGGAAAGTTTGTCTTTAAAGAAAAATCAAATATAAATTTAGGACGTAGCCAACCCGGCGTCGGCTACCATGCAGTAGGACGAGATCCACACCGCAGCATAGAGGAGCCCAGCATGCCGGTGGCAGAGTTGGATCTCGAGCAGGTCAAGGGGACCCCAACCGGAACCAGAGTATCCATTCCAACCACGAGGCCCCGTTGGATCCATGAAGAGGGAGGGCGAGGGCGGCCCCGGAGATCTCGCAGGGCAACGCCGTACGGGAGCGATGAGACACGAGGACTGAGGGGGAGGAGAGGAATGGGAGAAGGCAGGGCTTTGCCCGGTGGTGGCAGCGTGGGGAGGGTGCCAGACCAAGCTGTGGCAGCGGCGATACGCCCCCCGTGGCGCCCTAGGTAGGCGACGTGGGGCATGTTTTTTCAGCGATCTCGTTCATAAATAAAAAGTTCTAACTATTTGGTGATTTTTTTTTGCGATGAACTATTTTGTGAATTGAATGTACATATACATGTTTTTGTGTGCTTGTTCATTTATTTTAGTCCGTACATATTTCATATTAAAATATTCAAAACATCTTATGTTTATGTATTAGGTGAGTATGTTTTTGCCAATGTTTTCTCCGTAGTAGAATATTCCACCAATTAAATCGACCCATGGATGAGAAACTACACATACGATGAATTATCGCATGATGTCTGTACGTTCAGACTGATCTGGTTTTGTGGGCCATAACTTTAGTAATCAGGCTTGTGTCTTGTGGCACAAAAATCGGACGAAAAAAGTATCGTGTGTAAGGCAGTTCCGGCGAATATCACAATCACAATCACATGGCAAGGAAACCCGTTCCTCATTGATGAAGATGCTAGGACAGTGTTCAACAGTTTGGTGAAGATAACAGTGGGCAATGGCGAAAGAGTGTTGTTTTGGAAAGATAGATGGTTGAATGGCATGACATTTGCTGATGTTGCCCTAGCCATTCTACCCGTGGTACACGCTAGAGCACAAAATCAGTGAACGGTCTATCAAGCTATGATTGACAAACATTGTGAGCAAGACATCAGCTGAGACCCGTCCTTTATGGCTCTCATGCAACTCATGCACCTCTGGGTGGCCATTACTGCAGTAGAGAGAGATGTTGATTCACCAGACGTGTTTACTTGGCCATGTAATACATCTGGGAGATACGCGACAAAAACGGTGTACCACATATTGTGCCTTGGGCTTATCAGATCACCGACATATAAGTGCATTTGGAGGAGCGGCGCGATACTTAAATGCAATTTTTTTTGCATGGCCGGCTGTACAGTATAGGCTGTGGACATCAGACAGGAGGGTGCGGCATAGGCTGCAGGACGAAACGGCAGTTTACTACTCTTGTCTACAAGAGGAAGACACAATGGATCATATCATGATACAATGTGGATACGCCAAGAAGGTTTGGCATTCATGCTTTGCGAGGGTGGGTGTCAATCACAACCAGATCAAACTTCCACCTTCACATCTTGGTGGCTTGAGGCACGAATGGTAATTCCAACAAGGCATAGAAGAGGGTTTGATACTTTGACCATACTCGTTGCTTGGTCCTTATGGAAACAATGGAATGCACGAGCATTCAGGCGCACGGAATAGCATAGGAGACCACAACAATTGATCTTTCAAATCATGGAGAGATTCAAGATTGGCACACCATGGGAGTTGGACGACTACAACTTTTTGTGAGAAAGTAGGCTAGAGGTTTCTTGTGTGGTGTTGGTGTATCTAGCAAGATGTTCACATCCACGTTTAGCATCTTGTAAATACTTTGCTCCTTTCTATAAAACTATGGTATGTCATTAGCATACTCTTGAAAAAATACAATCACAATTGTGAAGTCCTCTTTCTCATGTCGTTATGCCCCGTGAGTACAAATGCTCGATCTATTCTAAAAAATGACTCGACACTAGGTTCAAAAAGAAAAAAGACAACATTGGCAATTCTCTAGTCCACAGACCAAAACGCCAGAGACGTGCACCGCTTGCCTGCAGCGGGTGCGGGACAGGTGTCCCTGCGCACCTTTCGTCAGCCGTCCGATCGACGACCACCTCCACGCCTCGCGGCACACCGGACGGCTCCCGTACCCCGCTCCGCTCCGCTCCGCTCCGCTCCTGGTGATCTTGTCACCTTCCTTGTCCTGATATGGTGCCAGCGCTTGTCGGGCTATTGGGGCTTTGGCTCTGACACATCGGAGCGGCGAGCACGAGCGCGATGGCGGCGGTGGCCGAAGCCGGGAGGGCGGAGGGGGCGAGCCTGGTGTCGGCGGTGCGGGCCATCGCGGCGACGGCGCGTCCGGCGTCGAGCGCCGCGGCGGCGGCTGGGGTGAGCATGGCGGTGGTGGTCCTCAAGGGGAATGACACACCATTCGGGTCGGTCGGGTGGTGGGCGTACGCCGGCATCTCCTGCTTCCTGGTGTTCTTCACCGGGATCATGTCGGGGCTTACCCTCAGGCTCAGGTCGCTTGGCCTCGCTGAGCTCGAGATGCTCAAGATCCTCCAGCGCAGTGGCACCCACTCCGAGAAAGAACATTTGCGCTTTCCCGAAAAAGTGAAAAGGAAAATTCAGCTTCATGATTATGGTTTTTGTTTATTTCTTGTTTGTTCCTGATTTTTTATTCCCTTTTTTGTTTATGTTTTTTTGGTTCCTAATTTTTTTATTCCCATTTTTTCGGTTCTTTTGGAACTTATAACATGTGACATAGTGTTGAAGAACTTGACGCGAAAAAGACAGCGGAAATGGTTTATGATTATGACAGATGGTTTAAGAGATGAAATGTTTTGGGAAATAAATATATGAAAAAAGACAAAAAAAACTCACAGGTTGCGACAAGTGTCCAATGCGCCACTTGTAACCATGGAGAAGATGAGAAGCAACCTTTGGAAGGGCATCTCCAACGCAAGCCCTCAAAACAGACACCCCGATACGTGGGAGGGAGAGAGAGGAGGACATAGTGTGTGGGGTACGTGGTGGCTTTTGGTTCGTCACGTAGATGTTCAGACTCCCGGATAGCTTCGACAGGTTTCCTTCCAATATATCGGGAATCGGACATGTAGATTGGTCCGCGGTCATTTAGGGGACCTTATTGGATGGCAAAAGTGGTTCAGACACTATGATCTTAACATATATAGGCGCTTTGATGGTCCGCTTTGGAGATGTCCTAATTAAATTCGACCGTCAACTGCTTCTATCAAAAGTTGGATTGAGATAAGATTTCCTGAATAGCACTGGCAAGCTGAAGTTATGTGAGCATCTTTGGCAAGCACAACCCTCTAATTAGTGATTTTGGAAAGAAAAAAACAATGCATTGCTTTTTAATAGAAACCAAGGCATAGTTTTTTTTTTGAACAAAACCAAGGCATAGTGTCTACCCGGGTTGGTTTGGGCCGGGCTATGATGCTTTCACGCCGCATGATGTTTTTCTTTATGGATATGGAAGCATCAAGCTAAGTCAATAATTCCTGATGTTCTTTAGGTGTCTTTTCTCAACAACAAAAAGAAGAAGGAGAAGAAGAAAGAACTGATGTCTACTCGTCACTAGATTATCTTTGGACTTCCCTAGAAAAGTGAGTATGTATGAGTTGCATTATCATGATCTCATGAATCATGATGCCGTAGAGATCCACGGTAACACAACACATGAACACGTCCGTCTTTTTTTTTTTGAAAATTAGGCACGTCTGTCTCAAGCCCAAAGTCGTCCATAACTGAGATACTAGTACTGTGCTTTTTCGGAATTTGTCTAGCTAGCAGCAGTAGTTCGAGGTGCCTTGTTGACAAGAGCAATGGAGTGCTGCGTGTTGGAAAATAGCATGTGTTGGCAAGACAGGTAGCATGTATTCCCCTCATCCGTAACTGTCAACGTCGTTATCAAAAGGCAGTAATGCACAAGATAATTTTTTGTACGTAGTAACAGTTGGGCAGACCAATAAGGCAATCACCCCATACGACATCTTTGATCTTACCATCAACATTGATGTCACCAACTTTGATCACTTCCATGTCAAACTATTGCCAAGCACCTGCATATACGATATTTTTTTCCCAATGTTTTCTCCGTGGTAGCAGAATATTCCACCAATTGAATCGGCACATGGAAGGGAACATCACAATCACATCATCAAAGTTGGCCATCGTGAAGCCCTCTTTCTCATGCCGTTATGCACCGAGAGCACAAATGCTGAATCTAGTCCCACCAGCGACTCAGCACACGTACTCCAGCCACCGCCAATTTTCCAGTCCACGGTCCAAAACGCCAAAGACGTGTACCGCCCGGCCGCAGCGGGTTCCCGAGCGGCGGGACAGGTGTCCCCGCGCTCCTTTCGTCAGCCGTCCGATCGACGGCCACCCCCACGCCTCGCGGCGCATCGGACGGCTCCCGCGCCCCGCTCCGCTCCGCTCCTGGTGATCCTGTCGCCTACCTCTCGCCCACATCCTTATACGGTGCCAGCGCTTGTCGGGCTGTGGGGCTTTGGCTCTGACACATCGGAGCGGCGAGCGCGATGGCGGCGGTGGCCGGAGCCGGGAGGGCGAGGGGGGCGAGCCTGGCGGCGGCCGTGCGGGCCGTCGCGGCGACGGCGCGCCCGGCGTCGAGCGCCGCTGCCGCGGCGGGGGTGAGCGTGGCGGCGGTCGTCCTCAAGGGGAATGACACGCCATTCGGGTCGGTCGGGTGGTGGGCGTACGCCGGCATCTCCTGCTTCCTGGTGCTCTTCGCCGGGATCATGTCGGGGCTCACCCTCGGGCTCATGTCGCTCGGCCTCGTCGAGCTCGAGATCCTCCAGCGCAGCGGCACCGACTCCGAGAAGGCGCAGGCTGGTCCGATCCGAACCCCTAACCTTTTCCTCGCCGCCCCCTCGTTGTGCTCGATCTGTTTTCCGTTTAAGGAGTGATGATTTTACGAGGTATCGCGGTACGTTACATTTTGGGGATTGTGGGTATCGTTACTGAATGGTTGAAAATTGTGGTTTATACGCTGCCGTTTATGTTACGAATCGGAAGGATTTAAGGGCTCCGACCATGTCTGCTCATGTGCTAAATCATCTGCTAGTAAAATTTCCGGTTCTGGCAGTTAAAAAATTCGTCACTAATGATGACATGTTTCTAAAAGTGTTGTGGAAGGGAAGTTGGACAAACAAAAAGGTAGTGAGGAATTGGGGAAATGGGAAAAGGGTGTGTGGATGGGATTTGGCTTTTTGTAGGACTCACATCTTACGTGGGCAGATATGAAAGGATCAGAGGATACTTTAGTCAACTGGGAATTGGAAGTAGCAGTAGATATACTATAAAGATGTAATCTAGTTCTTCTTTGATCTGTCACATTTGTTTACAGGGTTGTCATGCAACTATGGCTGCTGTAACTTTTGGTGTTTTTGTTTATCCTTCTGATATGCTGTAAATTGACATAATCTGTCACGAGACGTTACGGAACCTCAGACCTTCAGGTGGTAGGAATTTTCACTTGAAACGCCAAAGTGGCGATACTGCCTATCTCGTGTTACTCTTAACTGTCACCTCTTTCAGCAGGTTTCATTTAATGTGTGCCTCTACACTGATGCTACTATTACTTTTCTTCTTTTGAAAATCTGTAATTTAATAATCGGGTTTTGTCACTGTTCGTGTTTTAGTTACTTGTGTGTTTTGTTTGCTGCAGCTACTATCCTTCCAGTTGTTCAAAAGCAGCACCAACTTCTTGTCACCCTGCTACTGTGTAATGCTGTTGCCATGGAGGTACATAATTTGTTGCATTTTTTAACGATTTATCACACTATATTGCACTGTCATCAGTACATTTGTGCAAACATATTGCCTCTCTTCCAAGTTTCTAACTAGGATTCTGATGATCATATACTGGTAAACATGTTAAGATATGGTCTAGTGCAGACAAACGAATCGACAGAGAGAACTTCAATACACCACTTTTCTATCTGAACACATAAATGAGTTTAAAGACAGAGGTGTTGAGCTGAATAATATTATGCTACAGATACCCAGTGATTCCGATCTGCAACTTGGGTGCTCATCAGAATCTGCACACCATTTTACTTCAGTTGTACTATTAAAATTGCGGAGAAGAGGCTTTAGTTCTATGTTAATGCCTTGAAGAAAGTTTGGATGAGATTGACTGTCGTGCTTATTGCATCTTCTGTAGATTTATTCACGAAGTGGACAGTGCTATTGTATTTTTCATTTGCGATAGGATTGATATGCAACTGTTTATATTTCATTTTACGTGATTTTGCAAATTGGAAGTGCATGCTATGAGATAAAACATGCAGTAAGCACAATATAACTGGAGTGTTGACTGCTAAGTGGATTCATAACTCATAAGTCATACCATGTTGTCATATGCATCCTTGTCCTAGGTATATTGTTTTTCCAGCTATGCACAAAGGATCTTCTGCATTCATTGTTTCACATTTGCAAACCTTATTAGGTAGTTCTTTCTCCTAGTGCAGTTGACATGCATGTGCACTACTTGTTCCCACCATCCGCTTTATTCAGAATCATACAGCCATTGGTAAATAGAGAATGCATTCTCTGGTACCTTTTGCACAATGCTTTGTTTTAGCCAGTAATTTTTTTCATTTGTGCTCGTGGCCTTTGCAGGCTCTTCCTATATTCCTTGACAGGATTTTTCATCCTGTTGTCGCTGTTGTCTTGTCAGTGACATTTGTTCTTGCTTTTGGAGAGGTACTGCTTTCCAAACATTGTTATTATTTTGTGTTATTAATTCCTCTACAATGCCAGGTATGGTCTAATTAATTTCCTATTTTGGCACCAGGTTATACCACAAGCAATCTGTACTAGGTATGGGTTGGCGGTGGGTGCTAACTTTGTATGGCTTGTACGTATCCTCATGATCATGTGCTATCCTATTGCATACCCTATTGGGAAGGTAAAGAAATTTATATGTCCTTTTCAAGTTTGGTGCCTATGAGTTAGTTGCATGGAATCTATGGTTTGGAAATCCCATGAATTAGATTATTACAAGGCTTATGCTCAATTTAGTGGCACAATTGATGGGCAGATTGGTATTTGGATTGCACTATCCTAATTGGAGATTCTGATAGTTAATGTGCAAGTTATTTCTAGTTTTTATGCTTTAGCCCTTGTAGCTCTGTATGTTTGTATGCTTCACAAATATTTAGTAGCCCTGCAACAATTAATTTTATTAATTATTCCCTGTCATATGTTGAAAGCAGTGCTGCTAGATGTATCGAGAACAGAAGAACAGCTACTAGTGATTGTAAATATGGTTAATAGTTGGAATCCCATCATGCATCTGGCTACAGAAACTAGTAAAAGCATTGGAATTTAAGGGCTTAGTTTTGGTTCTGTGTTAAGTACATTGCAGTTGATGGATTCAAAAGGGTACTTTTATTTCGGATTTTTTAGATATTTGTCCAGATTCTGAAGTCCTCGTGTGTTCTTGGGATCGATTCAGTGGTCTTATTTCTTTTTTTAATCGAAAATTGATATTGGTTCTTCACGAGTGACTTAACTTTTGTGGAACACCAACGATCTTCTGTGTGTTAACATTTAAGATTAAATTATCAATGAAATAACTCCTCTGATAAGGTCTAAGCTGATCACATTGGAACTCACTTATGCGCGGGGATATATATATATATTTTTTGGTTGCCATTTTTTCCTGATAAGCCTGTCTTGAATAGCACAGTTTATGAAAATGCTAGCAGGCGATATGTCGGTGAGTCAGTAATTGGGTCCAATTGGAGTCCAAGTTGGGTTCAGATTAGAGTCCAGCTACAATTGTAATCAAGCAGTATTTGTAAAGGTGTGAGGGTTCTGGCACTGCTATGGTACAACACACGATTATTGCTATAGACTCCAACAGGCCCTCACAGATTGACCCTTTGGTACATTCCGTTGAGGATTTATGTCTGACACATCATATGAGCTTAGAGTAGGTTAATCAATGTCCTTCGTTGTAGTTGTATTGAAGCTTCTATTCACATGAGCAATGCATGATTACCGAATGTATCGTTTAAAGTTCCTGTGAGCATTTAATGCCCTATACTACAATTCAGTCCAGAATTTTGATGCAGTTTTGACATGTTGATGGGATCATGGGAGTTTGATTTCTTGCAGATTCGTATTTTCTTAGTAGTATTTAGTAAAAACTAACTTGATTACAAATCTACAATAGGTATGCAAATTTTTGAACTGGAAAATAGTATGTGAATTTTGTGTTGTTGTGTTTTATTCTTTTTCTTATGAGTTTGAATTGTAGTTGATCTGATTTTTAAAGGGGTTATTGAAGTATTTGAAACTTTGATGTTATCCCAGCTCCTAGACTGCGCTCTTGGGCATAATGAATCTGCACTCTTTAGGCGAGCTCAACTGAAAGCTCTTGTTTCTATACACAGCAAAGAGGTACATGATATTAACATGTAACTTTTTACGAAGTTCACACTTTCTATCTAAGATTCTCTCATTTAAATGCTTATACCCTGGCAGGCTGGTAAGGGTGGGGAGCTTACCCACGATGAGACTACAATCATAAGTGGAGCTTTGGACTTGACTGAAAAGGTGCACATCATGTTTATAATTTCTCTTCTATTTCTATATGTAACGCGTAAGCATAATCTGAAGGCGACATTGGTAACCGAAATTCAAATAAACTTGGTGCAAAGTTAGATGTTGCTTGACTTACTATTTTCTATATGTGACTAGTGCCTGCCTTTTTTGGCTTTTGGGGGAGAATAAAAGAAACTGAGCTACGATTCTCGTCTTTAGTTTCTTAACATTTGATGATGTGCTTGTATCTCCAATGATCTTGCCTGTAGAGGACTTTGATCTATTTCATGCTTTATAGCTCTCTTCGTATTTTTGATAAGTTATTTATGGGCTTGTAGCTTCAGAAAACATGTTACTCTTGAGAAGTATTTTAAATCTTTTTCACAAGTCTTGAGCAATCCTCTGTGTTGTATTCAGAACTAGGTGCCTCATTTTCATTGCAACTCTTTGAAAGAAACAAAGTGAATGGTGATTTCGATTTAACAGAACAGTGCTGACAGAGAACTGCTTGATTATACTTAGAATGAGAAAGCGTGAATTATTGTAACTTCACTTGGCAGAAATCTTATTATATCTGTGTGTGCAGACTGCTCAAGAAGCTATGACACCTATCGAATCAACTTTCTCACTAGACGTGGACTCCAAATTGGATTGGTAAAAATAACAGTCCCACTTAGTACACCAGAACTTTTGCTCATTTTATCAGTTATTGTTATATTTTTATTATATTCCATTTTGTTATTCTTTGCTTTCCTTGTACTTTCTTGTTTTTGTTGTCCTTTTGTGGAGTTTTGCCATTGTGTATATAATCTTGGTTTTGGTGATCGGGTGCTGCCATGTGTTGATGATGTGCACACCAATTCCAATGAACAAAGTTAGTATGCCACACATTAGATCCAGATTCACTTAGTGCTCATTTGCTTCACCTGAAAGGTTGCAATAAGCAGTTTACAATATCTGGTTGTCATTCTGTACTTCCCCTCCTATAGTCGTAAGGTTCAAGTCCATCCTATAACTCCTGATTCTTCTATCTATTTGTGGGTCTGAAGTTAGATGACACAATCTTTTGTATTCTGCATAACACATGTAATTTAGGCTTCATGATGATGCAACTCTGCGCCTTCATAATGATAGTCGACTTAGGAACAACAAATTTTGTTTAATCATTAATAAAAATAGTGATATGTCCAGAACACTATGTTATGGAATTTTTTTCAGACATACTTATTTTACTTGCAGCAGTTTTTGTAAGGCACATTGCCAATCTTCTTTACTTGCATTTGCAGGGAAGCAATTGGTAAAATTCTTGCCCGGGGCCACAGCCGTGTGCCCGTGTACTCAGGAAACCCTAGAAATGTTATTGGCCTCCTGTTGGTAAGTGCCAATTATGCCATGAAGTATTAGAGTGATTTGTCGTGTATGTTCTTCACTAACTCAACCATTTTGAATTTAACTAGGTGAAAAGTCTTCTGACAGTTCGTGCTGAAACAGAGACACCAGTTAGTGCGGTTTCCATTCGAAGGATTCCGAGGTATACACCTTTTGTATTATATACTTCAGATTTTTTTTGGTTTCTGTGTGTGATACAATTGGTCTAGCAGTTGAAGTACAATTGTTCCAGCAGTTTAACTATCTCCTTTGGTGTACGATACCTCTAAGATAATCTGAGAAATCATTGATCAATATTTACCTTTTCAGGGTTCCGGCGGACATGCCATTGTATGACATATTGAACGAGTTTCAGAAAGGGAGTAGCCATATGGCTGCTGTTGTGAAGGCTAGACCAAAGAATCCTCCAGCCGACACAACTGAACCAAACATGGAAGCAGCTGGGGCAACACAGCTGACTGCGCCCTTACTATCCAATGCTGAAGAAAGGGCGGAAAGTGTGGTTGTCGACATTGAAGCACCGCATAGCAGGCAGACTAATGGAAACAAACACCACTCTGTGCAGCAAAACGATAAACCATCGAATGGAGTGGGTCGGTCATCAGAGGACATAGAGGAAGGCGAGGTCATTGGTATCATCACACTTGAAGATGTATTTGAAGAACTCTTGCAGGTAAGCTGTAAGCTGGCTAATTTGTTCTTTGGAATGTATCATTGTTTTGTTTTTCTGCTGTATCGTGGACGATCGAATATGTGGTTTATTAGTACAAAAAACACAATCTGAATCCAGTATATTGAACGTATGCACCCGAACATTTCAGCGTTTTCTGTTGTAGATGTTGTACTGGAAAGCAGGGAGATATAGTATCATGTGACAGTTTTGGTAAATTGTGAGATGATCTAGGAACCATGTCTATTATAATTAATTGATTTTGTAGTCAACACTTGAAGTGCACTTTCATTTTGGCTTGCAACAACTAATCTATGGTATAGCTCTTGTCATTTTTCCTCAGGAAAACGGATACTATTTTCAAGATAAGTTACATGATTCAGTTTAATCATCTAAAATATTTGATGATTTTGGGAATCTCTTTCAAGTTATCACGGCTTCTGTGTATGTACCTTCTGAACTATTGTATTCGTTGTGTATAGCCAAACACTGACAATCATTTGTATTGGTCCTAGATAATTTATACTGAAACATGGGGATTGGGCAACACAAAGTTTTCCACCTATTGGCAAACAGAGTTTAAGAGTGTCTGAAAGGAAACATAGAGCATGGATATTTACCTGTATGGTTTGGATCAGGAAAAGACAAAACCAAACAGATTTGTTACCTCATCTTCTTGACTCGATATCACGAGTAAAGTCTTTTCTTGACAAGCGGGAAAACCCCGGCTCTCTGCTTCATGATGATGCACACATCCCTATTATTATGATTTACTACCCCTAGATGATTATAGAGTACAACAGCACCCACACACCCCACTGTTTCAGCTAGAATAAGCACGACCAACACTCAACCATGACCAAACTAAGACTCCCATGGTCAGTCGGGCCAATTCATTTGCCCCGGCTCAAGGGAAAAACCCTCTAGAGGATTATGTTGTCTGTAGACAGTTCTGTCATGTATATACTCTGCCTCTTGACCATCTACTTATACGCAGATTGCTTGGTCTGATGAATTGAATCTTATCAAATTTCTGGAGGTTGCTTCATTCGTTATTTAGCAAAAAAAATCCTAGCCTTTGTTATTTGAAATCTATCCTAAGACGATAATCATCCCAATTGGAGGCATTTATGCAGTTCGTAATTTTGATTCAAACATCTTTTTAATCTCTCACCGTTTTGAGTTTTCTGATTTTTCAGGAAGAGATAGTGGATGAAACCGACGAATATGTTGATGTTCATAAAAGGTATTGTCTCATCTTTAGAGGAACTGCTTGCTACAAGCTGCATTCTTCAACTTCTGCTGAGTATATTATATGCACAAAAATGAATTATATTCCTTACAGGATCCGGGTAGCTGCTGCTGCTGCCGCGTCATCAGTTGCAAGGGCTCCATCAGTTAGAAGATTAACTGCTCAAAAGGCTTCCGTAAGTGCCATTTTTACTTACCATGTGTGGAAGTGTTGATGGGGGTCCTCTCCTCCCTTCTCCATCTACTCTCATTTAGATATTAGTACATGTGCCTTTAAACAAATCCTGATACTAGTACATGGTAAAATATTATTACGTGTAGGAAACTGGTTGAAATATGATTATGTGCATTTTAACAACAGAAGTACTAAAACGGTATACTTATGAAATAAGAGATGACTATAATCTTGGTCTTCTTGTGCAATTTTCTTTTGTACAATATGCACCATCCCCATTCTAAACAGCCTCGGAATTGGTCAAGGGGCTAAAGCAGACAGTTTTGGTGTTTAAGGTCTGTTTCAAACGGTTTTTAAGTTTAGGACCAAAGGTGGAGTCGAGGCGAAGTTCAATGCCCAAAGTGTATCCTTTGTCTTTTCGTTGTTTTCACTTTCTAGTTCAGTTTCCTATAGGCTTCTAGCTAGCATCTGAGTTGTGGCGATTCTTTAGGAGTCTACTCTACAAAATACTGCATCTTCCAAAAGTAAATTATAGCATACAAAGTTAAATTTGATATATAAATTTCTGTTGGCAATGTTAATCTTCTTCCATTCTTTACCCATATGCTCGTTGGGCATTCTTTTCCTGGTTACACTGAATGTTTGGTGAAAGTTATTTTGTAAGCTTTTGTTATACATGAACTGTTAAGTTGGAATTACCAAATTTCTGTAGAAGTCAGTCTTACTCGAACTTATATTGTTGCACATAAAACACATTCTTTGCTAAATAGACTGCAATTTAGTCTTATCTTTATAAAAAATATATAACCGTTAGTCTTGCTTCTATGATAATTGCTATTTTTTTTGAACCTTCAACAACAGTAGGGAAGGTTCCTACTGACATGTATTAACTCATGAATCACAATCCACAATTACATGATGGTGTCTCACCCTATTCCTTCTCTCGATAACTATTCCGATGGTCCATCTTATGCGAAGGTCAAAAGATGTTAAATTCGCTTTCATTGCAGGGAGCGCAGAGCCGGCAAGGGCAGGCTGGACAGCCTGCTGGAATTTTGAAAAAGCCTGCTACTGAAGGTGATTCAAACCCATCAAAACAGGTGAACCTTGTCGAACCTCTGCTGGAAAATAGGAGGTAATTGTAGATGTGTCGCATAAATAGAGCGACGGGACGCATGGAAGCATGTTGTGATGTTGCTATATCCAGTGAGAGTAAATACGAGTTTGCTCGCTGTAAATTTCCACAGTAGCAATTTGAACCTTGTCATGAATGTCACTATGTCAGCGTTGAGATTCATCACTGGGACGGTAGCAACTACTGACATTTGGGAATCATAGACTTGGAACTAGTTCAAATGATAAATTAGATGTGTCCGCAGACTTTCTGAATGTCAAGCACGTGGAATATTATAAGGTGGAATGCCTACACGGTGTGCCTGACTTCAAATCGACTATTGGCGTAGTCGACAAAATCCCGGCTCATGTACGAGCATTCGACAACATTTTGTTAGCATCAGTTTTTTTTTAAATGGAGTATATGTTTCTCTTTCAAGTGAGCTACTGTTGAATTTTATTTTGGCACTGGAGAGAATATTGCGTGCGATTTTTGTGCTTGTTGGAAAATACGAGCGGTCCGAGTGGAAGTGAAGTCCAGACCGACATGGCCTTGCGTATGCCAAGGCTTCCACCACCCCTTTCCGGATAAAACAACGTTTGTCTTCCTACGCTGCGTAGGTTACGTGTGCTCTACTCTTCCTATATCTCGATCCTTACTTCCACTCTGGTCTCTTTCTAAGAAAAGAAAGAACTTGGCTGCCAAGATACCTGCACAACTAAAGCGCGTCGGGTTTCCATCCGACTCAGTTCCGGGCCTCGCCTTACATATACGCTACCATAATCCACGAACCGGCAGCCGAGCAATCGAGCACAAGGATGCGCTGACGAACCCGGCCGATCGACCCCCCGACCAGCGGCGCCCCCGACGCGCGCGCCTCCGTGCGGAGCAGAGATGACGACGTCCGGGCGGTACGTGGCGGCCACGGGCGCCCTCATGGCGTGCGGCCACTGCGGCGGCCTCCGACGCGTCAGGATGGAGGGCGAGTTCGTCTCCTGCGACTCGTGCGGCAAGGTCCTGCAGCAGCGGGGCCGGAAGCAGCGCGCCGTGGAGGTGGAGGCTCGGCGGCGGCGGCGCTGGTTGGGGGCCAGGAAGAGACGGGACGGCCGCGCGGCGGCCGGTGGCGGAGGCATGGTCGTCGGACGGGAGGCATCTGATGCCGAGTCCAACACTGGTTGTGTTTGTTTCGTGGAATCGTCGTCGTAGTGATTGCATCGTCCTCAACTGATGTTTTAGAGCAGTTTGTGGATTCTGGGCTAGACAGCGTCACTGAACAAGATATCGATGATAATGCTGGGAAAGTTGCAATTTAGCCTGTTTGGCTGAATTTAATCCTTGGAGGACAGCCAGACAGGTGGGAGTAGATTAGCGTGTGAGTTTTGGTGGGTGCACTGCCTACCTAACCTTTCACTTGTTATAGGCAGGGGCCTCTTGTAAACATCTTTGCTATATTTTTTTTTTGACAAAAATGATGTCTTTGTTATCTATGGTCATTAGGACATCTCCAACGGCAACTAGCAAATTTTCTTCCACATCCGTCCGTGGTCAGGGGGACCAGTCCATGGACATGGATGCGGAGGACGACATCCAGCGCTAGCCTCATACATTTCAAACTTTTTTTTATCAAACCGGATGAAATTCATGCAAACATGTCCGGATTTCATACAAACATGACGGATTTCATACGAATACGGCGTATTTCATTACATTTAGAAAAAAAAAGTTTCACCCCTAAATCTATCCTACGGCGTCGGCGCCCGACGTCCAAGCCCGTGTCCTCCTTCATCCGTCGTCTCTATGAGCACGAACAATAAGACCGATGAAGTGAAGTGCGGTCTTCGACGAGGAAGAGTAGAACATGGAAGACAGACCTGCCCACATGGGACACAAGGCACTACCGCCTCCCGTTGCCTACTCATTTTTGGAGGAGTTTGCAACCTGTCCGTCGCCAGTGGACATGAGTTATATATAGTGAAGTGGAGTTAGCATTATAAGATGAGACATCCAAACATTTTTACAAGCGATGGAAATGCAGCCGAGGTTTACTGTAGTTGAACGAAACCATCATCGATGGAAGAACGGCTAAAAATGATGATAAGAGCATAGAGATAATGCAACGGTGGAGTCGAGGTAGAGTTGAGAAGCTGATAAAAGAGAATACACAAATCTCCTTCATAAATAAAATAAATTCATACTTATACGTCAAATAGTAATGACGGCAATGGTAAAAGATGCACACACTAACAGTTATGGTCTGCTAGACTGTTACTCCCTCCGTTCCATAATGTAAGACGTTTTTTAACACTATATTAGTGTAAAAAAAATCCTATATTATAAGACGAAGGGAGTAGTACTTAACTATCTGCTAGACTGTCAGTACTTAACAACTTATGCCTACTGAAGGAGCAGCAACATGGGAGATTTGTTTAGAGCCATCTCGGCATAGCCGCCTTTTTGTTTTGCAAAATATTACTTAAATGCTATTAAGTGATAAAAAAAAGTTTCACACAGGGGAATCCCTCGTCTGAGCCTACACATGCATTAGGGATCTCCTATACCGCGCTCTGCGCGCTGGCCTGTTTCTAAAATTTTCTTTTTCCTTTTTTATTTTTCTTTTCCATTTACTTTTCCCATATTAAATAATGAGACTTTTGAAATAGAATGTTTAATAATTCATAAAATATTTGCGATTTTATGAAAAAAGTTTGCATACTAAAATGGTTGAAAATTTGAAAACAAATGTTTGGGAAATTGAAAAATGTTAATGAAATTGAAAAAATTCACCAATTCAAAAAAAAATCATGAATGGAAAAATATCCTAAAAATTCAAATTGTCATGACTTACAAAATAGTTTATTCATTCACAAATTGTTTGATGATTCAAAAAATGATCATGCATTTCAAAAATGTTTGTGAATTTTAAAAATTGTTCTATCAATTTTCAAAACAATGTTCGTCTATTCTAGAAATGTTCGATGATTCAAGAAAATTGTTAAAAACAATGCTCATTTTTAAAAAAAATGTTTGTGAGTAGTATAAAATGTTCATGAATTCAGAAAATGTTCTTGATTTTAGAAAATGTTTGAATATTTGTTAAAGTGTTCATGAATTTAAAAAATGTTCATGATTTCAAATATGTTCGCTAGTTAAAAAATTATTCACAAGTTCACAAAATTGAGAGTGATAGTGTATCTCGGCTATGCAACAAAATGTGATCATGGCCATTGGAGGTTATGATTTTATTTTCTTCCGTTGCAACGCACGGGCCCTTTTGCTAGTATTACCATCTTAATATCAAAAACTATTGCATGAATCAAACATATCATATTCAGCGATCTATATGAAAGTTTTTATTATATCCCCCTTGAATACCTATCATTTATGGACTAGTCTTATAAACTGTGCAAATTGCCACTACTATTTTATACCCTCAAGATTTAAGTGGAGCATGAGAGTGCAACTATTTCTATAAAATATAACCACCGCCGTGCTCTAAAATATATAAGTGAAGCACTAGAGCAACTGACTAGCTCAAAAGATAGAAGTGAAGCACACAGAGTATTCTGAAAATCATGAATAAATGTGTGTCCCTCTCAAAAGGTGTGTCCAGCAAACAATGGTTGTGGAAAACTAAAAGCAAACAAAGCAAAAAACTACTGTAGTGCAAGATGCTCCAAGTAAAACTCATATCATGTGTTGAATAAAAATGTAGTTCCCAGTAACATACCGATAGATTGTAGATGAAAGAGGGAACGCCATCCGGGGCATCCCCAAGCTTAGCCGCTTGAGTCCTCCTTGAATATTATCTTGGGGTGCCTTGGCCATCCCCAAGCTTAGGGTCTAGGCACTCCTTATTCCTTCATCCATCGTGATCTCACCCAAAACTTGAAAACTTCAGCACAAAAAACTCAACAGAAATCTCATGAGATCCGTTAGTATAATAGGCAAATCATAAATTTTAGTTACTGTTATCAACCCATCCATATTTTAATATTGGATAATACCTATTATATTCCAACTTATCCATGACTTATACCCCCCGATATAATCCATAGCATCATCAAAACAAGTGAACTGCGCAATAAAAATGGTGACTGTCTAAAACAGAACAATCTATATATAATGATCTAAACAAATACCATACTTCTAGAACTCTAACAATTCTGAAAAATTAGGACATCGTGCAAAATTTGAATATCAATCATGTGTTATGTTTCAGTGAATTTTAATAATTCCTGGACTGAGAGCAAAAGTTTCTATTTTTTCCATAGAATCAGTCAACTATCATCCAAATCATCCCAAAGACTTTACCTGGCACAAACACTAATTAAAACATAAAACACAATCATAATAGTAGCCATAATTGTGTCAACGCACCAAAATGGAAAGTAAGAGAATTTTTAAGATAACTATTGTGTTGCCTCCCAACAAGTGTTATTATTTGATGCCTCTAGCTAGGCATAAGGCATTGTTTCAAGTATCATCATCTTCGGATTCAACTCCTCAATTATGCATCCAATCTTCCTAGGAGCCTTAGCATACATGTTTTTAATAATCACACTCCTAGGGACAAAGTTGAGGAATTTATTTTCATAAATAGGTTCCTTTATCAAATCAATGAAATTGGGGTGCACACTAATCATTTTAAGATACCCACTTTCGTTACTAGATGTGGCACCTTTATTCTTAGGAACATAAATAAGCTTGGGATTCTTATTCTTATTAAGAGGAGTTCTTTCTATAGATTTAAAGAAAGAAAAATCGGATCCAAAATTAGTAACGACTTCTTCCAACTTATCGATTCTAGAAGGACTTTGCTCTTTCTCTCGTTAATTATTGGTTCCTTCTCTTTTAGCACCTTTAATGTAGTTCCTACCTTGGAGCCAAATTGAGTAATATGATTATGGACCTTCTTGTCTAGATTTTCAATAGTAGGCCTTTAATTTTTAATAGCTTTTAGCCTTTGCATCACATGTTCCAGAGTTAATGTCGTTTATATAATAGTGATAGGTAGTGATCCTACTATGGCCCAGTTCTTTTGCCAAATTCTCCCAGAATCTGACCCCTACCCAGATTTCCCCAGAATCTTTGAGCCACATTTGTTTTACAATCCTTTAGGGTCTAATTAGTTAGGATTGTAAAACAAATGGGGGTCAAAGATTCTATGAGAAGCTAGAGAAGGGCAGATTCTGGGAGAATCCTACAAAAGAACTGTTGGGTAACGTAGTAATTTCAAAAAAATTCCTACGCACACGCAAGATCATGGTGAAGCATAGCAACGAGAGGGGAGAGTGTTGTCTACATACCCTCGTAGACCGTAAGCAGAAGCGTTATGACAACGCGGTTCATGTAGTCGTACGTCTTCACGATCGACCGATCCTAGTACCGAAAGTACGACACCTCCACGATCTGCACACGTTCGGCTCGGTGACGTCCCACGAACTCATGATCCAACGGAGTGTCGAGGGAGAGCTTCGTCAGCACGACGGAGTGATGACAGTGATGATGATGCTATCGGAACAGGGCTTCACCTAAGCACCGCTACGATATGACTGTGGATTATGGTGGAGGGGGCACCGCACACGGCAAATATATCAATGATCAACTTGTGTGTCTATGGGGTGCCCCTCCCCCGTATATAAAGGAGTGGAGGAGGGGGAGGGCCGACCCTCCTATGGCACGCCCTATGGGGAGTCCTACTCCCACCGGGAGTAGGATTCCCCCCTTCCCTAGTTGGACTAGGAGTGGAAGGAAGGGGGAGAGAGGGGGAAGGAAAGGGGGGGCCCCCACCCAATTCGGATTGGGCTTTAGGGGGGCACGCCCCCTCCTAGGCCTCCCTCTCTTCTCTCCCACTATGGCCCAGTAAGGCCCATATACCTCCCGAGGGGTTCCGGTAACCCCCCCCCCCCCGGTGCTCCGGTATATGCCTGAACTCACCCGGAACCATTTCGATGTCCAAATATAGTCATCCAATATATCGATCTTTATGTCTCGACCATTTCGAGACTCCTCGTCATGTCTGTGATCATATCCGGGACTCCAAACTACCTTCCGTACATCAAAACACATAAACTCATAATACCGATCGGCACCGAACGTTAAGCGTGCGGACCCTACGGGTTCGAGAACTATGTAGACATGACCGAGACATGTCTCCGGTCAATAACCGATAGCGGAACCTGGGTGCTCATATTGGTTCCTACATATTCTACAAAGATCTTTATCGGTCAAACCGCATAACAATATGCGTTGTTTCCTTTGTCATCGGTATGTTACTTGCCCGAGATTCGATCATCGGTATCTCAATACCTAGTTCAATATCATTACCGGCAAGTCTCTTTACTCGTTCCGTAATGCTACATCCCGTAACTAACTCATTAGCTACATTGCTTGCAAGGCTTATAGTGATGTGCATTACCGAGACGGCCCAGAGATACCTCTCCGATACTCTGAGTGACAAATCCTAATCTCGATCTATGCCAACTCAACATACACCATTGGAGACACCTGTAGAGCACCTTTATAATCACCCAGTTACGTTGTGACGTTTGGTAGCACACAAAGTGTTCCTCCGGTATTTGGGAATTGCATGATCTCATAGTCATAGGAACATGTATAAGTTATGGAGAAAGCAATAGCAACAAACTAAACGATTATCGTGCTAAGCTAACGGATGGGTTAAGTCAATCACATCATTCTCTAATGATGTGATCCCATTAATCAAATGACAACTCATGTCTATGGTTAGGAAACATAACCATCATTGATTCAACGAGCTAGTCAAGTAGATGCATATTGGTGACACTCTATTTGTCTATGTATTCAAACATGTATTAAGTTTCCGGTTAATACAATTCTAGCATGAATAATAAACATTTATCATGAAAGAAGGAAATAAATAATAACTTTATTATTGCCTCTAGGGCATATTTCCTTCAATCTCCTACTTGCACTAGAGCCAATAATCTAGTTCACACTGTCATGTGATTTAACATCAATAGTTCACATCTTTATGTGATTAGTTCACATCTCCATGTGACCAATACCCAAAGGGCTTACTAGAGTCAATAATCTAGTTCACATCGCTATGTGATTAACACCCTAAGAGTGATCATGTTTTGCTTGTGAGAGAAGCTTAGTCTATGGGTCTGCAACATTCAGATCCGTATGTATTTTGCAAATTTCTATGTCAACAATGCTCTGCACGGAGCTAGTCTAGCTAATTGCTCCCACTTCCAATATGTATCCAGATTAAGACTTAGAGTCATCTGGATAAGTGTCAAAAACTTGCATTGACGTAACCCTTTATGATGAACTTTTTGTCACCTCCATAGCCGAGAAACATATCCTTATTCCACTAAGGATAATTTTGATCCTTGTCCAGTGATCTACTCCTATATCACTATTGTACTCCCTTGCCAAACTCAGTGTAGGGTATACAATAGATTTGGTACACAGCATGGCATACTTTATAGAACCTATGGCTGAGGCATATGGAATGACTTTCATTCTCTTTCTCTTTTCTGTCGTGGTCGGGTTTTTTAGTCTTACTCAACTTTACACCATGCAATACAGGCAAGAATTCCTTCTTTGACTGTTCCATTTTGAACTACTTCAAAATCTTGTCAAGGTATGTATTCGTTGAAAATATATCAAGCGTCTTGACCTATCTCTATAGATCATGATGCTCAATATGTAAGTAGCTTCACTGAGGTCTTTCTTTAAAAAACTCCTTTCAAACACTTCTTTATGTTTTCCAGAAAATTCTACATTATTTCCGATCAACAATATATCATTCACATATACTTATCAGAAATGTTGTAGTGCTCCCACTCACTTTGTTGTAAATACAGGCTTCACCGCAAGTCTGTATAAAACTATATGCTTTGATCAACTCATCAAAGTGTATATTCTAACTCCGAGATGTTTGCACCAGTCCATAGATGGATCGCTAGAGCTTGCATACTCTGTTAGCACCTTTAGGATTGACAAAACCTTCTGGTTGCATCATATACAACTCTTATTTAATAAATCCATCAAGGAATGTAGTTTTGATATCCATTCGCCAGATTTCACAAAATGTGGCAACTGCTAACATGATTCAGACAGACTTAAGAATCGCTACGAGTGAGAAAATCCCATCGTAGTCAACGCCTTGAACTTGTCGAAAACCCTTTTGCGACAATTTGAGCTTTGTAGATAGTAACACTACTATCAACGTCCGTCTTCCTCTTGAATATCCATTTATTCTCAATGGCTTGCCGATCATTGGGCAAGTCAATCAAAGTCCATACTTTGTTCTTTATACATGGATCCTATCTCAGATTTCATGGCCTTAAGCCATTTCGCGGAATCTGGGCTCATCATCGCTTCCTCATAGTTCGTAGGTTCATCATGGTCTAGTAACATGACTTCCAGAAAGGATTACCGCACCACTCTGGTGCGGAACGTACTCTGGTAAACCTACGAGGTTCGGTAGTAACTTGATCTGAAGTTTCATGATCATCATCATTAACTTCCTCACTAATTGGTGTAGTGATCACTAGAACTGATTTATGTGATGAACTACTTTCCAATTCGGGAGAAGGTACAATTACCTCATCAAGTTCTATTTTCCTCCCACTCACTTCTTTCGAGAGAAACTCCTTCTCTAGAAAGGATCCATTCTTAGCAACAAAATATCTTGCCTTCGAATCTGTGATAGAAGGTGTACCAAACAGTTTCTTTTGGGTATCCTATGAAGACGCATTTCTCCGATTTGGGTTCGAGCTTATCAGGTTGAAACTATTCACATAAGCATCATAGCCCCAAACTTTAAGAAACGACAGCTTAGGTTTCTTGCTAAACCACAGTTCATATGGTGTCGTCTCAACAGATTTAGATGGTGCCTTATTTAATGTGAATGTAGCTGTCTCTAATGCATAACCCCAAAACGATAGTCGTAAATCGGTTAAGAGACATCATAGATTGCACTATATCCAATAAAGTACGGTTATGACGTTCGGACACACCATTATGTTGTGGTGTTCTAGGTGGCATGAATTTGTGAAACTATTCCACATTGTTTTAGTTGAAGACCAAACTCATAACTCAAATATTCATCTCCGCGATCAGATCGTAGAAACTTTATTTTCTTGTTACGATGATTTTCCACTTCACTCTAAAATTCTTTGAACTTTTCAAATGTTTCAGACTTATGTTTCATCAAGTAGATATACCCATATTTGCTCAAATCATTTGTGAAGGCCAGAAAATAATGATACCCGCCGTGAGCTTCAACACTCATCGTACCGCATACATTAGTATGTATTATTTCCAATAAGTCAGTTGCTCGCTCCATTGTTCCGAAGAACGGAGTCTTAGTCATCTTGCCCATGAGGCATGGTTCACAAGCATCAAGTGATTCATAATCAAGTGATTCCAAAAGCCCATCAGGATGGAGTTTCTTCATGCGCTTTACACCAATATGACCTAAACGGCAGTGCCACAAATAAGTTGCACTATCATTATTAACTTTGCATCTTTTGGCTTCAATATTATGAAATATGTGTATCACTACGATCGAGATTCAATAAACCATTTATATTGAGTGTATGACCATAGAAGGTTTTATTCATGTAAATAGAACAAGAATTATTCTTTGACTTAAACGAATAACCATATTGCAATAAACATGATCCAATCATATTCATGCTCAACGCAAACACCAAATAACATTTATTTTGGGTTGGACACTAATCCCGAAGGTAAAGGGAGTGTGTGATGGTGATCTTATCAACCTTGGAATCACTTCCAACACACATCATCACCTCGCCCTTAACTAGTCTCTGTTTATTTTGCAACTCCCGTTTTGAGTTACTACTCTTAGCAAATGAACCAGTATCAAATACCAAGGGGTTGTTATAAACACTAGTAAAGTACACATCAATAACATGTATATCCAATATACCTTTGTTCAGTAGGCCATCCTTCTTATCCGCCAAGTATCTAGGGCAGTTCCACTTCCAGTGATCATTTCCTTTACAGAAGAAGCACTCAGCTTCAGGCTTGGGTCTAGCTTTGGGCTTCTTCATGGGAGTGGCAACTTGCTTGCCATTTTTCTTGAAGTTCCCTTTCTTTCCCTTGCCCTTTTACTTGAAACTAATGGTCTTGTCAACCATCAACACTTGATGCTTTTCTTGATTTCTACCTTCGCTAATTTCAGCATCGCGAAGAGCTTGAGAATTACTTTCGTCATCCCTTGCATATTATAGTTCATCACGAAGTTCGAGTAACATGGTGATAGTGACTAGAGAACTCTGTCAATCACTATTTTATCTAGAAGATTAACTCCCACTTGATTCAAGCAATTGTAGTACCCAGACAATCTAAGCACATGCTCACTGGTTGAGCTATTCTCCTCCATCTTGTAGGCAAAGTACTGTCAGAGGTCTCATACCTCTCGACACGGGCATGAGCATGAAATACCAATTTCAACTCTTGAAACATCTCATATGCTCCGTGGCGTTCAAAACGTCTTTGAAGCCCCAATTCTAAGCCGTAAAGCATGGTGCACTAAACTATCAAGTAGTCATCATATCGAGTTTGACAAACGTTCATAACGTCTGCATCTGCTCCTGCAATTGGTCTGTCACCTAGTGGTGCATCAAGGACATAATACTTCTATGCAGCACTGAGGATAATCCTCAGATCAGGGAGCTAGTCCGCATCATTGCTACTAACTGTCAACTTATTTTTATGTAGGAACATATTAGAAAATAAACGGGGAGCTATATCGCGAGCTTATTGATCTACAACATAGTTATGCAAATACTATCTGGACTAAGTTCATGATAAATTAAAGTTCAATTAATCAAATTACTTAAGAACTCCCACTTAGATAGATATCTCTCTAATCACCTAAGTGATCACGTGATCCATATCAACTAAACCATGACCGATCATGTGAAATGGAGTAGCTTTCAATGGTGAACATCACTATGTTGATCATATCTACTATATGATTCATGCTCAACCTTTCGGTCTCAGTGTACCGAGGCCATATCTGCATATGCTAGCCTCGTCAAGTTTAACCCGAGTATTCTGCGTGTGCAAAACTGGCTTGCACCTGTTGTATGTGAACGTAGAGCTTATCACACCCGATCATCACGTGGTGTCTCGGCACGACGAACTATCACAACGGTGCATACTCAGATAGAACACTTATACCTTGAAATTTAGTGAGAGATCATCTTGTAATGCTACCGCCGAACTAAGCAAAATAAGATGCATAAAGGATAAACATCACATGCAATCAATATAAGTGATATGATGTGGCCATCATCATCTTGTGCCTTTGATCTCCATCTCCAAAGCACCGTCATGATCACCATCGTCACCGGCTTGACACCTTGATCTCCATCGAAGCATCGTTGTCGTCTCACCAACTATTGCTTCTACGACTATCGCTACCGCTTAGTGATAAAGTAAAGCAATTACATGGCGATTGCATTTCATACAATAAAGCGACAACCATATGGCTCCTGCCAGTTGCCGATAACTGTGTTACAAAACATGATCATCTCATACAATAAAATTTAGCATCATGTCTTGACCATATCACAACCCTGTTCATTGAATCTGATTCAACTAAAGTTGGAGAAACTGACACCCACCAGCCACCTGTGTGCGAAGCACGTCGGTAGAACCAGTCTCGCGTAAGCGTATGTGTAATGCCGTTCTGGGCCGCTTCATCCAACAATACCGCCGAATCAAGAATCAATTAGTGACGGCAAGCAATATGTATATACCCACGCCCACAACTCCTTTGTGTTCTACTCGTGCATATAACATCTACGCATAAACCTTGTCGGATGCCACTGTTGGGTAACATAGTAATTTCAAAAAATTCCTACGCACACGCAAGATCATGGTGAAGCATAGCAACAAGAGGGGAGAGTGTTGTCTACATACCCTCGTAGACCGTAAGCGGAAGCAATATGACAACGCGGTTGATGTAGCCGTACGTCTTCACGATCGACCGATCCTAGTACCGAAAGTATGGCACCTCCGCGATCTGCACACGTTTGGCTCGGTGACGTCCCACGAACTCACGATCCAGTAGAGTGTCAAGGGAGAGATTCGTCAGCACGACGGCGTGATGACGGTGATGACGATGCTACCGGAATAGGGCTTCGCCTAAGCACTGCTACGATATGACCGAGGTGGATTATGGTGGAGGGGTCCCCGCACACGGCTAAGATATCAATGATCAACTCGTGTGTCGATGGGGTGCCCCCTCCCCCGTATATAAAGGAGTGGAGGAGGGGGAGGGCCGGCCTTCCTATGGCGCGCCCTTTGGGGAGTCCTACTCCCACCGGGAGTAGGATCCCCCCCTTCGCTGGTTGGACTAGGAGTGGAAGGAAGGGGGAGAGAGGAGGGAGGAAAGGGGGTGGCCTGATAACCCACAAGTATAGGGGGTCGCAACAGTTTTCGAGGGTAGAGTATTCAGCCCAAATTTATTGATTCGACACAAGGGGAGCCAAAAAATATTCTCAAGTATTAGCAGCTGAGTTGTAATTCAACCACACCTGGAAACTTAATATCTGCAGCAAAGTATTTAGTAGCAAAGTAATATGATAGTCGTGATAACGGTGGCAAAAGTAACAATAGTAGTTTTGGTTTTATAGTGATTGTAATAGTAGCAACGGAAAAGTAAATAAGTGAAGAACAATATATGGAAAGCTCATAGGCAATGGATCGGTGATAGAGAATTATGCCGGATGCGGTTCATCATGTAACAGTCATAACCTAGGGTGACACATAACTAACTCCAGTTCATCAATGTAATGTAGGCATGTATTCCGAATATAGTCATATGTGCTTATGGAAAAGAACTTGCATGACATCTTTTGTCCTACCCTCCCGTGGCAGCGGGGTCCTATTGTAAACTAAGGGATATTAAGGCCTCCTTTTAATAGAGTACCGTTCCAAAGCATTAACACTTAGTGAATACATGAACTCCTCAAACTACGGTCATCACTGGTAAGTATCCCGATTATTGTCACTTCGGGGTTAACGGATCATAACACATAATAGGTGACTATAGACTTGCAAGATAGGATCAAGAACTCACATATATTCATGAAAATATAATAGGTTTAGATCTGAAATCTTGCCACTCGGGCCCTAGTGACAAGCATTAAGCATAGCAAAGTAATAGCAACATCAATCTCAGAACATAATGGATACTAGGGATCAAACCCTAACAAAACTAACTCGATTACATGATAAATCTCAACCAACCCATCACCGTCCAGCAAGCCTATGATGGGATTACTCACACACGGCAGTGAGCATCATGAAATTGGTGATGGAGGAAGGTTGATGATGACGATGGCGACGGATTACCCTCTCTAGAGCCCCGAACGGACTCCAGATCAGCCCTCCCGAGAGAGATTAGGGCTTGGCGGCGGCTCCGTATCGTAAAACGCGATGAATCCTTCCCTTTGGTTTTTTCTCCCCGAACACGAATCTATAGAGTTGGAGTTGAGGTCGGAGGAGCACCAGGGCCCACGAGGCAGGGGGCGCGCCCAGGGGGTAGGCGCGCCCCCACCCTCGTGGATAGGGTGTGGCCCCCCTGGCCTTGATTTTTTCGCCATTATTTTTTATATATTCCAAAAATAATCTCCGTTGATTTTCAGGTCATTCCAAGAACTTTTATTTTTGCACAAAAATAACACCATGGCAATTCTGCTGAAAACAACGTCAGTCCGGGTTAGTTCCATTCAAATCATGCAAGTTAGAGTCCAAAACAAGGGCAAAAGTGTTTGGAAAAGTAGATACGTTGGAGACGTATCAACTCCCCCAAGCTTAAACCTTTGCTTGTCCTCAAGCAATTCAGTTGACAAACTGAAAGTGATAAAGATAAACTTTTACAAACTTTGTTTGCTCTTGTTGTAAATATGTAAAGCCAGCATTCAAGTTTTCAGCAAAGATTATGAACTAACCATATTCACAATAACATTTAGGTCTCATGTTTACTCATATCAATGGCATAATCAACTAGCGAGCAATAATAATAAATCTCGGATGACAACACTTTCTCAAAACAATCATAATATGATATAAGAAGATGGTATCTCGCTAGCCCTTTCTGAGACCGCAAAATATAAATGCAGAGCACCTCTGAAGATCAAGGGCTGACTGGAAATTGTAATTCATGGTAAAAGAGATCCAGTCACAGTCATACTCAATGTAAACTAACAGTAATGGATGCAAATGACAGTGGTGCTCTCCAACTGGTGCTTTTTAATAAGAGGATGATGACTCAACATAAAAGTAAATGGATTAGCCCTTCGTAGAAGGAAGCATGGATTTGTAGAGGTGCCAGAGCTCGATTTTGAAATAGAGATGAATAATATTTTGAGCGGTATACTTTCATTGTCAACATAACAACCGAGAGATCTCGATATCTTCCATGCTACACACATTATAGGTGGTTCCCAAGCAGAATGGTAAAGTTTATACTCCCCCACCACCAACCAGCATCAATCCATGGCTTGCCCGAAACAACGGGTGCCTCCAACTAACAACAATCCTGGGGGAGTTTTGTATGCAATTATTTTGATTTGATTTGAGCATGGGACTGGGCATCCTGGTGACCAGCCATTTTCTCGTGAGTGAGGAGCGGAGTCCACTCCTCTTGAGAATAACCCGCCTAGCATGGAAGATACAGACAGTCCTATTTGATACATGAGCAAAATGTTTATTTGAAGGTTTAGAGTTTGGCACATACAAATTTACTTGGAACGGCAGGTAGATACCGCATATATGAAGGTATGGTGGACTCATATGGAATAACTTTTTGGGATTTATGGAGTTGGATGCACAAGCAGTATTCCTGCTTAGTACAAGTGAAGGCTAGAAAGAGACTGGGAAGCGACCAACTAGAGAGCGACAACAGTCATGAACATGCATTAAAATTAATCAACATTGAATGCAAGCTTGAGTAGGGTATAATTCACCATGAACATGAATATCGTGGAGGCTATGTTGATTTTGTTTCAACTACATGCGTGAGCATGTGCCAAGTCAAGGCACTCGAATCGTTCAAAGGAGGATACCACCCTATCATACCACATCACAACCATTTTAATAGCATGTTGACACACAAGGTAAACCATTATAAACGCCTAGCTACTTAAGCATGGCATGAGCAACTATAATCTCTAATTGTCATTGCAAACATGTTTCATTCATAATAGGCTAAATCAGGAATGATGAACTAATCATATTTAAAAAAACTAGAGAGGTCGAGTTCATACCAGCTTTTCTCATCTCAACCAGTTCATCATATATCGTCATTATTGCCTTTCACTTGCACGACCGAATAGTGTGGATAATAATAATAGTGCACATGCATTGGACTAAGCTGGAATCTGCAATCATTCAATACATGGGAGAAGACAAGGTAATATGGGCTCTTTGTTAGATCAACAATAATGCATATGAGAGCCACTCAACATTTTCATCATGGTCTTCTCCTCTCAACCCCCAAAGAAAAAGAAAAGAAACAAAACTATTTACACGAGAAAGCTCCCAACAAGCAAAAGAAGAACGAGAAATCTTTTTGGGTTTTCTTTTTAATTACTACTACTACAAGCATGGCAAGTAAACTAGCTAAAAGCTACAACTTTTTTTGGTTTTTCTTAAGGTTTTTCAAAAACACAAGAAGAAAGCTTAAAAAGAAAATAAACTAGCATGGATGATACAAAGAAAAAGTATGAGCACCAACAATTGGAATGAGTGTGTGAACATGAATGTAATGTCAGTGAGAAATACGTACTCCCCCAAGCTTAGGCTTTTGGCCTAAGTTGGTCTATGCCCATGGATCAAAGTTGTAGCTGGAGTCGTACTGAGATGCAACGACAATTGCCTCATGAGCTGCAACTTGGAGGAGAGTTGTCTTCGTCCTCCTCTCGTACTCGCTCGCCTCCTCCCTAGTTATAACATATCTCACTTTTGTCTGAAAATCAAAGAAAGCAGGAGCAGGGAGAGCAATGTGGACGGTGCACCGTTTGTCAAAGATTAGTCGGTACTGGAGGAACTGATCGTTCCTCTCAACAAACTAATGACGAACCATAGCATTATAGTCTAGATAAGCAGGAGGCAACTCAATATCATCCCCACGTATCGGTATACCAAGAAAGTTAGCTACACGAGTTGCATAAATTCCACCAAACAAATCTCCAGTTAAACCATTAAGATGCAACCTACGTGCAACAATAGCCCCGAAGTTGTATTGTTTATCTCCTAATACAGCACTCTTGAGAACACTAAGATCAGGAACATGCATATGACATGCCTCATCCTTACCGTTAATGCATCTGCTCACGAAGAGAGCAAAATAATGTATAGCAAGAAAATGAATGCTCCTTATGGTAGCTTGTGGTATTTCTCTAGGTTCCCCCACAATGATACTAGCAAGAAAGTCTTTAAATTCAGATTTGCGAGGTTCACTAGCACTACCCCACTGCGGGAGTTTACAAGCAGTATTAAAGTCTTCTAAGTCCATGGTATAAGATTTATCATAAAGATCAAATAGGACATTGTGAGAATTGCGGGAGGATGTAAATTCAAACCTTCTCACAAATGAATCAGTTGAATAGAGGTATTGCCGGCCCTTATCGGCCTCGAAGCTCTCAAGATCAGCATTACGCACATATGCATCAAATTCTTCCTTGATGACTGCCTGAACCATGAAATCCTCTGACGGCCATTCACAAGCTCGCACTTGAGCCTCCCTTGGTAGTTCATTGTCCGGCTCACGTATTGCGGGCCTTGGGCCTTGCTTCCTTGAGGAACCACCTTGGTACATTTTCCTAAACATATTTCTTCCTCTGAAAAACTTATGTATTTTTTAGTGACTCAAAATAAAAGTGAACCAAACTCAACGAAATTGATAGCAACTACTCCTACAAGTGTCTAGAGGCTATATCATGCATTAAAACTACTTTTGACCACATAAATTTGACATGCAAGCTCAAGAACAGGGTCACCTAAGCAGCAAAAATTTGTAATAAATAAAGCACTAGGAAAAAAACTAATTGGACCATTAGAGGAGTCACATACCGAAGAACAATCCCCAAAGCAGTTTTGTGAATGGAGCTTTGAGCAAGGAGATCGAAAATGGCAGCAAGATGAGCAAGAACTCAGGTTTGAGTTGGTGGATGATTTTTTTCTGGAGCAAGACGAAGTGTGTGGGTGCAAGAATAAGTGGAGGGGACCCACGTGGGGTCCATGAGGTAGGGGGTGCCCAGGGGGTAGGGCGCGCCCTCCACCCTCATAGGCACACAGTGGGTCCCCCTGATGTGTTCTTAGTGACAATAATTCTTAAATATTCTGGGGAAAATCATATTTCATTTTCAGGGCATTTGGAGAACTTTTATTTTCGGGGTATTTTTTATTGCAAGGATAATTCAGAAAACAAACAGAAAAATACTATTTTTGCTTTATTTAATATAAAGAACAGAAAGTAAAAAGAGGGTACATAAGGTTGTGCTTTCTAACTTCATCCATCTCATGCTCATCAAAAGGAATCCACTAACAAGGTTGATCAAGTCTTGTTAACAAACTCATTCCAAATCGCATGAAACCGAAGAAATTTCGAATAACACTAGGTTACCTCAACTGGGATATGCACATCCCCAACAATAAGAATATCATATTTCTGCTTGACAGTAGGAAGAGGAAATTCAAAACCTCCAATAGTGATTGTTGAAAATTTTCCAATAAAATTGATACTGTGGACTTGAGGTTGTTTCCTCGGAAAGTGTACCGTATGCTCATTACCATTAACATGAAAAGTGACATTGCCCTTGTTGCAATCAATAGCAACCCCTGCAGTATTGAAAAAGGGTCTACCAAGGATAATCGACATGCTATCTTCCTCAGGAATATCAAGAATAACAAAGTCTGTTAAAATAGTAACATTTGCAACCACAACAGGCACATCCTCGCAAATATCGATAGGTATAGCAGTTGATTTATCAGCCATTTGCAAAGATATTTCAGTAGGTGTCAACTTATTCAAATCAAGTCTACGATATAAAGAGAGAGGCATAACACTAACACGGGCTCCAAGATCACATAAAGCAGTTTTAACATAGTTTCTTTTAATGGATCATGGTATAGTTGGTACTCCTGGATCTCCAAGTTTCTTTGGTATTCCACCGTTAAAAGTGTAATTAGCAAGCATGGTGGAAATTTCAGCTTCCGGTATCTTTCTTTTATTAGTAACAATATCTTTCATGTATTTAGCATAAGGGTTCATTTTAAGCATATCAGTCAAACTCATACGCAAAAGATAGGTCTAATCATTTCGGCAAAGCGCTCAAAATCCTCATCATCCTTTTTCTTGGATGGTTTAGGAGGAAAATGCATGGGTTTCTGAACCCATGGTTCTCTTTCTTTACCATGCGTCCTAGCAACAAAGTCTCTCTTATCATAACGTTGCTTCTTTGATTGTGGGTTATCAAGATCAACAGCAGGTTCAATCTCTACATCATTATCATTGCTATGTTGAGCATCAACATGAACATCATCATTAACATTATCACCAGGTTCATGTTCATTACCAGATTGTGTTTCAGCATCAGAAAAAGAAATATCATTGCGATTCTCAGGTGTGTCAACAACAGGTTCACTAGGAGCATGCAAAGGTCTTATTAGAAGAACTAGGTGCATCAACATTAGTTCTATGAGAATCTTGCTCAATTCTCTTAGGGTGGCCCTCAGGATACAAAGGTTCCTGAGTCATTTTACCCCCTCTAGTCATAACTCTAACAGCATTATCATTTTTTATTTAATTCATTGAGCAAATCATTCTGAGCCTTAAGTACTTGTTCTACTTGAGTGGTAACCATAGAAGCATGTTTACTAATAAGTTTAAGTTCACCTTTAACTCTAGACATATAATCACTCAAGTGTTCAAGCATATCAGCATTACGTTCCAATTGTCTACCAACATAAGCATTGAAGTTTTCTTGTTTAACAATAAAATTATCAAACTCATCTAAGCATTGGCTAGCAGACTTATAACAAGGAATATCACCATCATCAAATCTATAGAGAGAATTTACCTTTACTACCTATGTCGGGTTATCAAGACCATGTATTTCTTCAATAGGTGGTAAGTTCTTAACATCTTCAGCTTTAATACCTTTTTCTTTCATAGATTTATTTGCCTCTTGCATATCTTCAGGACTGAGAAATAGAATACCCCTTTTCTTTGGAGTTGGCTTAGGAGTTGGTTCAGGAAGTGTCCAATCATTTTCATTACTCAACATATTATTCAATAGCAATTCAGCTTGATTAACAGTTCTTTCCCTTAAAACACAACCAGCACAACTAACGAGGTAGTCTCTGGAAGCACTGGTTAGTCCATTATAAAAGATATCAAGTATTTCATTTTTCTGGAGAGGATGATCAGGCAAAGCATTAAGTAATTGGAGAAGCCTCCCCCAAGCTTGTGGGAGACTCTCTTCTTCAATTTTTGAATTTTTTTTATATATTTCTCTTAGGGCAGCTTGTTTCTTATGAGCGGGGAAATATTTAGCAGAGAAGTAATAAGTCATATCCCGGGGACTACGCACACAACCAGGATCAAGAGAGTTAAACCATGTTTTAGCATCACCCTTTAATGAGAACGGAAACAACTTAAGGATAAAGTAATAGCAAGTTTTCTCATCATGAGTAAACAGGGTGGCAATATCATTTAATTTAGTAAGATGTGCCACAACAGTTTCAGATTCATAGCCATAGAAAGGATCAGATTCAACCAAAGTAATTAACTCAGGATCGATAGAGAAATCATAATCCTTATCAGTAACAAAGATAGGTGAAGTAGCAAAAGCCGGGTCATATTTCATTCTAGCGTTCAATGATTTTTCTTTAAGCTTAGCTAATAATTTCTTAAGATCAGATCTATCATTGCAAGCTAAGAGGTCTCTAGCAGTTTCTTCATCCATAACATAACCCTCAGGCACAACAGGCAACTCATATCTAGGGGGAGAATCTTCATCATCACTTTCATCAATATTGTCAGTTTCAATAATTTCATTCTCTATAACCCTAGCAAGTTGTTCATCAAGAAATTCACCTAGTGGCACAGTGAAGGAAATATGCCCTAGAGGCAATAATGAAGTTATTATTTATTTCCTTATTTCATAATAAATGTTTATTATTCATGCTAGAATTGTATTAACCGGAAACATAATACATGTGTGAATACATAGACAAACAGAGTGTCACTAGTGTGCCTCTACTTGACTAGCTCGTTAATCAAAGATGGTTATGTTTCCTAAACCATAGAAAAAGAGTTTTTATTTGATTAACGGGATCACATCATTAGGAGAATGATGTGATTGACTTGACCCATTCCGTTAGCTTAGCAGTCGATCGTTTAGTATGTTGCTATTGCTTTCTTCATGACTTATACATGTTCCTATGACTATGAGATTATGCAACTCCCGTTTATCGGAGGAACACTTTGTGTGGTACCAAACGTCACAACATAACTGGGTGATTATAAAGGAGCTCTACAGGTGTCTCCAAAGGTACATGTTGGGTTGGCGTATTTCGAGATTAGGATTTGTCACTCTGATTGTCGGAGAGGTATCTCTGGGCCCTCTCGGTAATGCACATCACATAAGCCTTGCAAGCATTGCAACTAATGAGTTAGTTGCGAGATGATGTATTACAAAATGAGTAAGGAGACTTGCCGGTAACGAGATTGAACTAGGTATTGAGATACCGACGATCGAATCTCGGGCAAGTAACATACCGATGACAAAGGGAACAACGTATGTTGTTATGCGGTCTGACCGATAAAGATCTTTGTAGAATATGTGGGAGCCAATATGAGCATCCGGGTTCCGCTATTGGTTATTGACCGGAGACGTGTCTCGGTCTTGTCTACATTGTTCTCGAACCCGTAGGGTCCGCACGCTTAAGGTTTTGATGACAATTATATTATGAGTTTATGAGTTTTCATCTACCAAAGGAGTTCGGAGTCCCGGATGAGATCGGGGACATGACGAGGAGTCTCGAAATGGTCGAGACGTAAAGATCGATATATTGGACGACTATATTCGGACATCGAAAAGGTTCCGAGTGGTTCGGGTATTTTTCAGAGTACCGGGGAGTTACGGGAATACGGGGAAGAAGTATATGGGCCTTATTGGGCTTTAGGGGAGAGGGAGAGGCAGGCCGCGCCCCCCCCAAGGCCTAGTCCGAATTGGACTAGGGGGAGGGGCTGCGCCCCTTCCTTCCTTCTCTTCCCTCTTCCCCTTCCTTGTCTCCTACTCCTACTACATGGAAGGACTCCTAGTTGGACTAGGAAAGGGGGAATCCTACTCTCGATGGGAGTAGGACTCCCCTAGGGCGCGCCATAGAGAGGGCCGGCCCTCCCCTCCTCCACTCCTTTATATACGGGGGCAGGGGGCACCCCATAGACACACAAGTTGATCCACGTGATCGTTTTCTTAGCCGTGTGCGGTGCCCCTTCCACCATAATCCTCGATAATATTGTAGCAGTGCTTAGGCGAAGCCCTGCGATGGTAGAACATCAAGATCGTCACCACGCCGCCGTGCTGACGGAACTCTTCCCCGACACTTTGCTGGATCGGAGTCCGGGGATCGTCATCGAGCTGAACGTGTACTAAAACTCGGAGGTGCCGTAGTTTCGGTGCTTGATCGGTCGGGCCGTGAAGACGTATGACTACATCAACCGCGTTGTCATAATGCTTCCGCTGTCGGTCTACAAGGGTACGTAGACAACACTCTCCCCTCTTGTTGCTATGCATCACCATGATCTTGCGTGTGCGTAGGAATTTTTTTGAAATTACTACGTTCCCCTATAGTGGCATCAGAGCCTAGGTTTTATGTGTTGATGTTGTGCACGAGTAGAACACAAGTGAGTTGTGGGCGATATAAGTCATACTCCTTACCAGCATGTCATATTTTGGTTCGGCGGTATTGTTGGATGAAGCGGCCCGGACCGACATTACGTGTACGCTTACACGAGACTGGTTCTACCGACGTGCTTTGCACACAGGTGGTGTTGGGGAACGTAGTAATTTCAAAAATTTCCTACGCACACGCAAGATCATGGTGATGCATAGCAACGAGAGGGGAGAGTGTTGTCTACGTACCCTCGTACACCGTTCGCGGAAGCGTTATATCAACGCGGTTGATGTAATCGTACGTCTTCACGTCCGACCGATCCAAGTATCGAAAGCACGGCACCTCCGAGTTCTGCACACGTTCGGCTCGGTGACGTCCTTGCCTTCTCGATCCAGCAAGAGGGGCGAAGTAGTAGATGAGTTCCGGCAGCACGACGGCGTGGTGACGGTGTTGGTGAAGAACAATCTCCGCAGGGCTTCGCCTAAGCACTACGAAAATTATGACGGAGGATAAACTAGAGCAGACGGGGTTGCCGGCACACGGCTTGGTGTTTCTTGATGTGTCTTTGGTGCTAGCACTGCCCCTTTATTTATATGTTGAGCCCTGGGGTCGAAACTTGGAGTAAAAGCCTCCACAAAGTCGGTTTCACCTGAAAGGAAAGAGTCCTTCTCGGACTCTAGGGCCAGACGCCAGGGTTCCCGGCATCTGGACCCAGACGCCAGGGACCCTAGCGTCTGGTCCCTGGACTCTGCAAAACTTCCTTTTGCGCTTTCCAAAAACCTTGTGGGCTTTCCCCTTTGGCCCAAATAAAGTGTTCTCGTACCCAAACATTTCGGGAAACATCCGGAACCCCTTCCGGTGATTTCCGGAACCCTTCCGGTGACCAAACACTATTATCCCATATATCAAACTTTGTCTCCGGACCATTCCGGAGTTCCTCGTCATGTCCGTGATCTCATCCCAGACTCCGAACAACATTCGATCACCAACATACATAACTCACATAGTACTATATCATCAACGAACGTTAAGCGTGCGGACCCTACGGGTTCGAGAACTATGTAGACATGACCAAGACACCTCTTTGGTCAATAACCAATATCGGGACCTGGATGCCCATATTGGCTCCTACATATTCTGCGAAGATCTTTATCGGTCAGACCGCATAACAACATACGTTGTCCCCTTTGTCATCGGTATGTTACTTGCCCGAGATTCAATCGTCAGTATCTCAATACCTAGTTCAATCTCGTTACCGGCAAGTCTCTTTACTCGTTTCGTAATACATCATCTCGCAACCAACTCATTAGTTGCAATGGTTGCAAGGCTTATGTGATGTGCATTACCGAGAGGGCCCAGAGATACCTCTCCGACAATCGGAGTGACAAATCCTAATCTCAAAATACGCCAACCCAACATGTACCTTTGGAGACACCTGTAGAGCTCCTTTATAATCACCCAGTTACGTTGTGACGTTTGGTAGCACACAAAGTGTTCCTCCGGCAAACGGGAGTTGCATAATCTCATAGTCATAGGAACATGTATAAGTCATGAAGAAAGCAATAGCAACATACTAAATGATCGGGTGCTAAGCTAATGGAATGGGTCATGTCAATCATATCATTCTCCTAATGATGTGATCTCGTTAATCAAATAACAACACATGTCTATGGTTAGGAAACATAACCATCTTTGATTAACGAGCTAGTAAAGTAGAGGCATACTAGTGACACTCTGTTTGTCTATGTATTCACACATGTATTATGTTTCCGGTTAATACAATTCTAGCATGAATAATAAACATTTATCATGAAATAAGGAAATAAATAATAACTTTATTATTGCCTCTAGGGCATATTTCCTTCAGTCTCCCACTTGCACTAGAGTCAATAATCTAGTTCACATTGCCATGTGATTTAACACCAATAGTTCCCATCATTATGTGACCAACACTCAAAGGTTTACTAGAGTCAATAATCTAGTTCACATCGCTATGTGATTAACACCCAAAGAGTACTAAGGTGTGATCATGTTTTGCCTATGAGAGAAGTTTAGTCAACGGGTCTGCCATATTCAGATCCGTATGTATTTTGCAAATTTCTATGTCAACAATGCTCTGCACGGAGCTACTCTAGCTAATTGCTCCCACTTTCAATATGCATCCAGATTGAGACTAAGAGTCATCCGGATCAGTGCCAAAACTTGTATCGACGTAACCCTTTTACGACGAACCTTTTGTCACCTCCATAATCGAGAAACATATCCTTATTCCACTAAGGATAATTTTGACCGCTGTCCAGTGATCTACTCCTAGATCACTATTGTACTCCCTTGCTTAACACAGTGTAGGGTATACAATAGATCTGGTACACAGCATGGCATACTTTATAGAACCTATGGCTGAGGCATAGGGAATGACTTTCATTCTCTTTCTATCTTCTGCCGTGGTCGGGCTTTGAGTCTTACTAAATTTCACAACTTGTAACACAGCCAAGAACTCTTTTCTTTGACTGTTCCATTTTGAACTACTTCAAAATATTGTCAAGGTATGTACTCATTGAAAAAACTTATCAAGCGTCTTGATCTATCTCTATAGATCTTGATGCTTAATATGTAAGCAGCTTCGACGAGGTCTTTCTTTGAAAAACTTCTTTCAAACACTCCTTTATGCTTTGCAGAATAATTCTACATTATTTCCGATCAATAATATGTCATTCACATATACTTGTCAGAAATGTTGTAGTGCTCCCACTCACTTTCTTGTAAATACAGGCTTCACCACAAGTCTGTATAAAACTATATACTTTCATCATCTCATCAAAGCGCATATTCCAACTCCGAGATGCTTGCACCAGTCCACAGATGGATCGCTGGAGATTGCATATTTTGTTAACATTTTTAGGGTTGACAAAACCTTCTGGTTGCATCATATACAACTCTTCTTTAAGAAATCCATTAAGGAACACAGCTTTGTTTATCCATTTGCCAGATTTCATAAAATTTGGTAATTGTTAACATGATTCGGACAGACTTAAGCATAGATACGAGTGAGAAACTCTCATCGTAGTCAACATCTTGAACTTGTCGAAAACCTTTTTGCGACAATTCTAGCTTTGTAGATAGTAACACTACTACCAGCATCCGTCTTCCTCTTGAAGATCCATTTAATCTCAATGGCTCTCCGATCATTGGGCAAGTCAATCAAATTCCATACTTTGTTTTCATACATGGATCTCATCTCAGATTTCATGGCCTCAAGCCATTTCGCGGAACCTGGGCTCATCATCGCTTCCTCATAGTTCGTAGGCTCGTCATGGTCAAGTAACATGACCTCCAAAACTGGATTACCGTACCACTCTGGTGCGGATCTCACTCTGGTTTTACCTACGAGGTTCGATAGTAACTTGATTTGAAGTTACTTGATCATCATCATTAGCTTCCTCACTAATCGGTCTAGTAGTCACAGGAACAAATTTCTGTGATGAACTACTTTCCAATAAGGGAGCAGGTACAGTTACCTCATCAAGTTCTACTTTCCTCCCACTCACTTCTTTCGAGAGAAATTCCTTCTCTAGAAAGGATCCATTCAAAGCAACGAATATCTTGCCTTCGGATCTGTGATAGAAGGTGTACCCAACATTTTCTTTTGGGTATCCTATGAAGACGCACTTCTCCGATTTGGGTTTGAGCTTATTAGGTGTAGCGACCCGACCCGAATGGATCAAGTCTCTATGCTCCGGTGTCATCCCTGAATCAGTAATGCTGACACCACACAGTACTTCGAAGGATTTATAGCAGAGTAGCAGTCACACACTTATTACATCGGTGTCTCAAAAGAGAACTTATTACAATAAATATGGCTTAAGGCCATCTAATATCGAAAACAGCGGAAGACTTGGAAGATAAATGGGTCCATCAACTCCAACGGCATCACTGAGTATAGAACCACGACCTAAAAGCACCTTACTCGTCGTCTGAAATGTCTGCAACATGAAAGTTGCAGCCCGAAACGGGTCAGCACATGGAATATGCTGGCAAGGTAACACATAGAGAGTAATGGAATAAAACAGCTATACTATATGCATATTTGGCTGGTGGAAAGCTCTATGGTTACTGTTTTGCGTAAAGCCAGTTTTGCCCTACTGCAAAGGAATAAATTTTATTTAACTATCATGGTGGTTGAACATCGAGAATGGTTGACAGCATTCCGATCCCAATTAAGTGAACAATTAAAACCCAACAATATTAATTAGAAGTAACATGATGAGATTCACACGATATTCAAGTACTAGATACTCAAGATGTCCATAACCGGGGACACGGCTAATCATGATTAGTTTATTACACTCTGCAGAGGTTTGCGCACTTTTCCCCACAAGACTCGATCACCTCCGTTTGTTTTCTCGTACTACATGGTGTTTGAGAAACGGATAACCGAGACACAGTCTTTCAGAAGCGCTATCACCTTACGATGGATAGACCGGTACACCTACTTTCCCCTACATCTGCTAGTCTACCCTGTAAGAGTTCGCACGACTTAGTCAACTATGCCAGAGCCCATAACGGCTTGTGGCTGCACACGGAAGTTTCTAGCATGAAAGATCTTATGATCCCTTTGAGCCTGGGTGACGGTCCAAAAGAAAACAGGCAAGTCCTGATAGAAACCAGGTGCCTCAATCCACCCAGATGTGTGTTTAAGTTGCCACCTTAGATAAACCATTAAAATTATCAATCTCACATCTGTCATGGATATCACTCACCCAATCCACGTCTACTAGCATAGCATGGCATAATAAGCAAACGTAGAAGTAACTCCCAAAGGTTTCATAATAAACAGGTAATAGGTACTACCTCATCTACTTCCCATCCCACAATTTAATTAGATCCTAATCATGCAATGTGTGAGGATTGATCTAATGCAATAAAACTGGGTTGTAGAAAAGGTATGATCAAAGTGTTACTTGCCTTGCTGATGATCCGCGAGACCTAGAGATTCGAAGTAACAGGCGGCGCAATCCGGGTAATCTATCGCAGAAAAACAACAAGCATACAATAAGTACTCATCTAATGCACAGGTAAAACTCGAACAAGAGATCGAACCAGATAGTTCAACTTAAGAACTCCGGTTGCAAAGAGAGAAAGAACCGAACAAAGCAACGGAAAACAAACGGCGGAAGAAAACAACTCGGTTCTAGCAACTTGAAACTAGGTCAAATTTTTACAATAGCAAAAACTTATTTAAGTTGATTAGTCGGAACGGTGGTTTCGAAACAAAACTCCAGGCGTTTGAATCACCTGATTCCGATAAACGAGCAAGGAGATAAACTAGAACGAAGATCGGATCTGAAATCGCGATCGCGGAATAAATCCGACGAGAAGAAGAAGAAGAACGGTTAAACGAATGGACGTTCGTTAACCGGGAATAACCGGTGATCACGTTCATTAGGACGAACGGTCGCTAAACACGAAACCGAAAACAAACGGAAAACCGATCTAGGGTTTCGGAAAAGAAAACCGAAACAAACGAAAGAAAACCGGAAAGAAGAGAAAATGAACCGGAATGGTTTTCTAACAAAACCGAACCGAGGAAAAAGGAGAGGCACGGCGCGGCTACCTCCGGCGAGGCTCCGGCGGCGGGCAGCGGTGGCGCTAGAGGGCGGCGGCGGCGGCGGCTTGGGGCGCGGGGTGGGAGGCGGCGCGGGGTGGTGTGGAGAGGGGGGGGGGTAGCTAGGTATTTAAAGGGGGAGGGGGGAGAAAACTTGGGGGAGGGGCAAGGAAAGGCGGCGCTAGAGTCCTACTAGGACTCGGCGGCGGCGGCGCTGGTAGCGCGCGGGCGCGCGCGCGAGGGGGCCGGCCTGGCCTGGCCGGCTGGGCCTTGGCCCAAGCGGCGCGACGCGGATTTTTTTTAAAAAGGTTTCGCGCGCAGAAAAACAAAGAAAAGAAAAACTAAACGAACTCCAAAATTCTCAAAGTAAATTTTCCCCGACTCCTAAAAATGAGTCGAACAAAATGAACTTTTCTCGGGGCCTAGATGCAAATTTTTGAAAACAGGCATTTTTCCCTAATCCAAATAAAATGCAAATAAACACCGAAAAACAAAATTGAATCTATTTATTAAATCTTCTTTTTCCTAAATTTGGGAAAAGTCATATTATTTCCCTCTCTCATATTTTGATGTTGGAAAAATAATTGAAGATGAAATAAATAAAATCAATTGATCCTCTTTTCAAAATTTGAGAAAACTCAAATATGAAAATAACGAAATCTCCAACTCTCTCCGAGGGTCCTTGAGTTGCGTGAAATTTCTAGGATCGACCAAAATGCAAGAAAATGTGATATGCATGATGATCTAGTGTATCATATTCCAAATTGGAAATTTGGGATGTTACAAACCTACCCCCCTTAAGATGAATCTCGCCCTCGAGGTTCGGGTTGGCTAGAAAATAGGTGAGGGTGGTCCTTGAGCAAATCTTCTTCTCTCTCCCAGGTGGCTTCATCCTCGGAGTGGTGGTTCCACTGAACTTTGCAAAAGTTGATAACCTTGCTGCGGGTAACTCTGCTGGCATAATCGAGAATCTTGACTGGTTTCTCCTCATACGTTAAGTCGTCCTTCAACTGAATTGCTTCAAGCGGCACTGTATCTCTTAGCGGTACCTCCGCCATCTCGGCATGACATTTCTTCAGCTGAGAAACATGGAATACATCATGAACTCCTGACAGTCCCTCTGGTAATTCCAACTTATACACAACTTCTCCCATACGTTGCAGGATCTTATATGGTCCAACGAAACGCAGTGCTAATTTTCCCTTTAGTCCAAAGCGCTTAACTCCTCGAAGTGGGGATACTCGGAGATACACTCTGTCTCCGGTTTCGTAAATTGTCTCCTTGCATTTAGAATCTGCATAGCTCTTCTGCCTGGACTGGGCTACCTTGAGCCTATCATGAATCAATTTCACCTTCTGTTCAGACTCTTTAATCAAATCGAGTCCAAACAACTGACGGTCTCCAACTTCGTCCCATGATAACGGTGTCCTACACCTCCTTCCGTATAAAGCTTCGAAAGGTGCCATCTTCAAACTGGTTTGATAACTGTTGTTATAAGAAAACTCTGCATACGGCAAGTTATCGTCCCAACTAGATCCATAATCTAGTGCACAAGCTCTCAGCATATCTTCCAGAATCTGATTGACTCTCTCCGTCTGTCCATCTATCTGCGGATGAAAAGCGGTGCTGAACTCTAGCCTGGTTCCCAAAGTTTCATGCAACTGATTCCAAAACTTTGAGGTGAATTGGGTTCCTCTGTCTGATACAATACTCCTCGGAACTCCATGCAAACAAATGATCTTAGTCATGTATATCTTTGCCAACTTAGCACTGGTGTAAGTGGTCTTAACTGGAATGAAATGTGCTACCTTCATCAAACGATCAACTACTACCCATATCGAGTCATAGCCTGCCTTCGTCCTGGGTAGTCCTGTGATAAAATCCATGCCTATCTTATCCCACTTCCATTCGGGTATCAGCAATGGTTGTAACAATCCGGCTGGCTTCTGATGTTCTGCCTTTACTTTATGACATACGTCACAAACTGCTACATATGCTGCAATATCCTTTTTCATTCCGGTCCACCAGAATGTTTCCTTTAAATCCAAATACATCTTGGTATTTCCTGGGTGAATCGAATATGGTGAATCATGTGCCTCTTGTAGAATCAACTTCCTGATCTCCGGGTCATTTGGGACATAAACACGGTCTTCAAACCATAGGGTATCGTGCTCATCCTCACGAAATCCCTTTGCTTTTCCTTCGCTCATATTCTTCTTTATAGAAGCAATCTCCTTGTCAGATTTATGAGCTTCTCTGATTTTATCCATCAATGTTGACTGAATCTCCAATGCTGCTACATAGCCTTTCGGAACTATCTCTAAGCTTAGTCCACGAAGGTTTTCTGATAACTCCTTGGGTATTTCCTCCGTTATTAACGTATTGACGTGGCTCTTGCAGCTCAATGCGTCAGCTACTACATTAGCTTTACCGGGATGGTAATGCAATCTGATATCATAATCCTTGATGAGCTCCAACCATCTCCTTTGTCTGAGATTCAACTCCTTCTGCGTGAAAATGTACTTCAAACTCTTGTGATCCGTGTACACCTCACAATGATTTCCAATGAGGAAATGTCTCCATGTCTTCAATGCATGCACTACGGCTGCTAACTCCAAATCATGTGTGGCATAGTTCAATTCGTGAGGCTTCAGTTGTCGTGAAGCATACGAAACAACTCTCCCTTCCTGCATAAGCACTGCTCCAAGTCCTCGACGTGAAGCGTCGCAATACACCTCATAATCCTTGGTCTGATCTGGCAAAATCAATACCGGTGAGGTAACCAAACGTTTCTTCAACTCCTGGAAACTAGCCTCACACTCCTCAGTCCATTTGAACTTGGTATCCTTCTTCAACAACTCCGTCATAGGCTTTGCAATCTTTGAAAAATTCTCAATGAATCTCCAGTAGTATCCTGCGAGTCCAAGAAAACTCCGGATCTCTCCAACCGTCGTTGGTGCTTCCCATTCGGTTACGGTCTCAACCTTTGTGGGGTCAACTGCTATCCCTTCTCCGGATATAACATGTCCAAGAAATCCAACTTCCTTCAACCAAAACTCACATTTGCTAAATTTGGCATATAACTGATGTTCCCTTAGTTTCTCCAAAACCAAACGCAAATGTTCCTTATGCTCTTCTTCATTCTTTGAATAAACCAGGATATCATCAATGAACACTACGACGAACTTATCCAAAAACTCCATAAACACTTTGTTCATCAGGTTCATAAAATAGGCAGGTGCGTTAGTCAATCCAAATGACATAACGGTATACTCATACAGTCCATATCTTGTGGTGAATGCTGTCTTCGGAATATCCTGTTCTCGAATCTTCAACTGATGGTACCCTGATCGCAAGTCGATCTTGGAAAACACTTTAGCTCCTTGCAAACGGTCAAACAGATCATTAATCATTGGCAGTGGGTACTTGTTCTTGATGGTTACTTCATTCAATCCACGGTAATCAACAACCATCCGTAATGATCCATCCTTCTTCTCCACTAGAAGTACGGGTGATCCCCAAGGCGAAGAACTTGGGCGTATGTAACCTTTCTCTAGTAACTCCTTAATCTGATTCTTAATTTCTACCAAATCCTTTGCTGGCATCCGGTATGGCCGCTTTGATATTAGGCCTTTACCTGGCAATAACTCAATCAAAAACTCAATGTCTCTATCCGGTGGCATGCCTGGCAACTCTTCAGGAAATACATCAGGAAAATCCTTTACCACTGGTACTTCCTCCTGCACAACTCCCGTGAGGCAATTTACTTGTGTCCTATTTGGCACATGCCGGGATACATACTTGATCCTTCTTCCTTCTGGCATTGTGAGCAAAATTGTCTTACTGGCGCAATCGATGTTTCCTCCATACATCGACAGCCAATCCATACCGAGAATTACATCCAGACCTTGGGATTCCAGAATGATTAAATCTGTTGGGAAAACATGCCTTCCTATGCTTAATGGCACTTGAAAACATCCTTGTCTGGCCATGTACTCTGCTCCTGGCGAGCTTACTAGCATAGGAGTTTTAAGAATCCTAGTGGGCAGGCTATATTTTTCCACAAATCCCCTTGATATGTATGAATGTGATGCACCAGTATCGAAAAGAACGAGTGCGGTAAATGACTTAACCAAAAACTTACCGATTACTGCATCAGGCTGATCTTCAACTTCCTCCACGTTAACGTGGTTCACCTGTCCCCTATTGAAAGGGTTCGGCTTCTTCCCTGAGCTTCCATTGCCACTTCCATTCTGGCCTTCAGGACATTCATTGGCATAATGTCCGGTCTTGGAACACTTGAAACAGGTGACTTAACTCAGATCTCTCTTGGCTGGGGTTGATGGGGTGGTTCGATTCTGGCCGTTGCTTCCTCCATTCCCATTACCATTCTTATGGCCATTATGGTTGTGCGAACTACCTCCTCCATGGGTATGCTGAAACTGAAATCCCGGTTTAGGGGTAAAACGGGGCTTCTGCTGGGCTCCAGAGTTATACTTCCCCTGTCCATACTTCCTCTTGCGGTTCTCAATCTGTTGTTGCTTCCCTTCAATCATGATGGCACGATCTACCAACTCCTGGTAGTTGTTGAAACTTGCTACCGTCAACTGCATACTCAACTCATCATTCAGTCCTTCCAGGAACTTCTCCTGCTTGGTTGCATCCGTAGCAACGTCATCTAGGGCATAACGTGCTAACTTGTTGAAGTCGTCAACGTACTGGCCAACTGTCCTTCCTCCTTGGCGTAAGTTGCGAAACTCACACTTCTTCATGGCCATAGCTCCTGCTGAAACATGTGCAGTGCGGAAAGCTTGCTGGAACTGATCCCATGTGACAGTGTCAACTGGGAAGGTGGCTGTGAAATTCTCCCACCATGCTGCCACGGGTCCGTCAGGCTGATGTGCGGAAAACTTCACTTTCTCACCATCTGTGCATCCTGCAGTGGTCAACTCCCTTCCTATCTTGTGGAGCCAATCGTCTGCTACTATTGGCTCGGTGCTACTGGAAAACACCGGCGGATTCAGCCTAAGAAAACGGGCTAAGTGGTCAACAGGTGGCGGTGGTGGAGGTGGGTTGTTGTTGTTGTTGTTTTGCTGATTTTGGACTAACATCTGCATCAATTGATTCTGTTGCTGGATCAACTGAGTGAGCTCCGGTGGAAATCCATTGTCACATCTCGGTGGCATCTGAGGGTTTAGAAAAGATGAGATTTAAGAATAGAGTGAGGTCTAAAGAGAAAACACTACCCCAATGCACATGAGCAAATGCACACAAAATCACTTCATTCAAATCAAACAAGGGCTTACAATCGATCTAGCTATCGCAAAGGTGCTTGAACTATAATGTATACATGGGGGAAATACTACTAATAGTTGGTGGTCATCTAGAAATTTGAACCGGTGGAAGACTCCATGATGTCCGCTCCAGCTTCGTCTTCAAAGTCGGGTTCACTTGGATCCGAATCGGTGTCGTCGATGATGATGTAGTTGTCTGGACATGCGACGTACATGTCTTCCTTCCTGGATGCTAACTCCCTCTTGAGTTCTTCAATCTCTTGCTTAAGATCGCCATTGTGTCTTGCTAGAGCTACGATCTCGTCCATGTAGTCCTTGCGTGTAGCCTTCAGATCTCCTTCTAACTCGATGATCCTAGCCTTCGCATTCTTCAACTCTATCATATCATTGCACATCTGGTTCTCGTGGCGTCGAATGTGCTGGTTTAACTCCTGGATGAAAGCTGCAATGGATCTATCCTTCTTGGTGCTGACTAACTCCCATTGTTCATCTCGGCGTCCGCAAATCTGGTAGATAGTGTCCTTGAGGTCTTCTTGATATACTTCTCCAATGCGTCCTATGGTGATATGGGCTGCCATGATCTTTCCCAGATTCCAGATTGGTGCATTGAAAACACTATCTATGGGCTTCGTGAGTGGCGCGAATGTCCTTCCCAGAACGTGAGCTTGAATCTTCCAGCGCTCCTCTTCAGGCAGAATGGCGTTGAAGGTTCCCGTGAAACTTGGTAATCCAATGTTTAGATACTTGGTGACTTCCTTCAAGTGAAATCCAAAAGGTGTGCCCTCATCCGGTTGAGCGTACTTGATCTTCGCGTCCTTCATCCTAAAGAGTAGAAAAGATGAGGAGTTAGAAAATGAGGAGAGAATAGTGATCTATGGCTTTAACTTAGTGGTCGTGTCCTACAGTCAGCGTGTGCTCTGATACCATTTCTGTAGCGACCCGACCCGAATGGATCAAATCTCTGTGCTCCGGTGTCATCCCTGGATCAGTAATGCGGACACCACACAGTACTTCGAAGGATTTATAGCAGAGTAGCAATCACACACTTATTACATCGGTGTCTCAAAAGAGAACTTATTACAATAAATATGGCTTAAGGCCATCTAATATCGAAAACAGCGGAAGACTTGGAAGATAAATGGGTCCATCAACTCCAACGGCATCACTGAGTATAGAACCACGACCTAAAAGCACCTTACTCGTCGTCTGAAATGTCTGCAACATGAAAGTTGCAGCCCGAAACGGGTCAGCACATGGAATATGCTGGCAAGGTAACACATAGAGAGTAATGGAATAAAACAGCTATACTATATGCATATTTGGCTGGTGGAAAGCTCTATGGTTACTGTTTTGCGTAAAGCCAGTTTTGCCCTACTGCAAAGGAATAAATTTTATTTAACTATCATGGTGGTTGAACATCGAGAATGGTTGACAGCATTCCGATCCCAATTAAGTGAACAATTAAAACCCAACAATATTAATTAGAAGTAACATGATGAGATTCACACGATATTCAAGTACTAGATAATCAAGATGTCCATAACCGGGGACACGGCTAATCATGATTAGTTTATTACATTCTGCAGAGGTTTGCGCACTTTTCCCCACAAGACTCGATCGCCTTCGTTTGTTTTCTCGTACTACATGGTGTTTGAGAAATGGATGACCGAGACACAGTCTTTCAGAAGCGCTAGCACCTTACGATGGATAGACCGGTACACCTACTTTCCCCTACATCTGCTAGTCTACCCCGTAAGAGTTCGCACGACTTAGTCAACTATGCCAGAGCCCATAACGGCTTGTGGCTGCACACGGAAGTTTCTAGCATGAAAGATCTTATGATCCCTTTGAGCCTGGGTGGCGGTCCAAAAGAAAACAGGCAAGTCCTGATAGAAACCAGGTGCCTCAATCCACCCAGATGTGTGTTTAAGTTGCCACCTTAGATAAACCATTAAAATTATCAATCTCACATCTGTCATGGATATCACTCACCCAATCCACGTCTACTAGATAGCATGGCATAATAAGCAAACGTAGAAGTAACTCCCAAAGGTTTCATAATAAACAGGTAATAGGTACTACCTCATCTACTTCCCATCCCACAATTTAATTAGATCCTAATCATGCAATGTGTGAGGATTGATCTAATGCAATAAAACTGGGTTGTAGAAAAGGTATGATCAAAGTGTTACTTGCCTTGCTGATGATCCGCGAGACCTAGAGATTCGAAGTAACAGGCGGCGCAATCCGGGTAATCTATCGCAGACAAACAACAAGCATACAATAAGTACTCATCTAATGCACAGGTAAAACTCGAACAAGAGATCGAACCAGATAGTTCAACTTAAGAACTCCGGTTGCAAAGAGAGAAAGAACCGAACAAAGCAACGGAAAACAAACGGTGGAAGAAAACAACTCAGTTTTAGCAAGTTGAAACTAGGTCAAATTTTTACAGTAGCAAAAACTTATTTAAGTTGATTAGTCGGAACGGCGGTTTCGAAACGAAACTCCAGGCGTTTGAATCACCTGATTCCGATAAACGAGCGAGGAGATAAACTAGAACGAAGATCGGATCTGAAATCGCGATCGCGGAATAAATCCGACGAAAAGAAGAAGAAGAACGGTTAAACGAACGGACGTTCGTTAACCGGGAATAACCGGTGATCACGTTCCTTAGGACGAACGGTCTGGCAAACGGTCGCTAAACACTAAACCGAAAACAAACGGAAAACCGATCTAGGGTTTCAGAAAAGAAAACCGAAACAAACGAAAGAAAACCTTAAAGAAGAGAAAAAGAACTGGAACGGTTTTCCAAAAAAAACTGAACCGAGGAAAAAGGAGAGGCGCAGCGCGGCCACCTCCGGCGAGGCTCCGGCGAGGGGCTCCGGCGGCGGGCGGCGGCGGCGCTAGAGGGCGGCGGCGGCGGCGTTAGGCGGCGGCGCTAGGGCGGCGGCGGCTTGGGGCGCGTGGTGGGAGGCGGCGCGGGGTGGTGTGGAGAGGGGGGGGGGGTAGCTAGGTATTTAAAGGGGGAGGGGGAGAAAACTTGGGGGAGGGGGCAAGGAAAGGCGGCGCTAGAGTCCTACTAGGACTCGGCGGCGGCGGCGCTGGCTGCGAGCGGGCGCGCGCGCGCGAGGTGGCCGGCCTGGCCTGGCCGGCTGGGCCTTGGCCCAGGTGGCGCGACACGGATTTTTTTAAAAGTTTTCGCGCGCAGAAAAACAAAGAAAAGAAAAACTAAACGAACTCCAAAATTCTCAAAGTAAATTTTCCCCGACTCCTAAAAATGAGTCGAACAAAATGAACTTTTCTCGGGGACTAGATGCAAATTTTTGAAAACACACATTTTTCCCTAATCCAAATAAAATGCAAATAAACACCGGAAAACAAAATTGAATCTATTTATTAAATCTTCTTTTTCCTAAATTTGGGAAAAGTCATATTATTTCCCTCTCTCATATTTTGATGTTGGAAAAATAATTGAAGATGAAATAAATAAAATCAAATGATCCTCTTTTCAAAATTTGAGAAAACTCAAATATGAAAATAACGAAATCTCCAACTCTCTCCGAGGGTCCTTGAGTTGCGTGAAATTTCTAGGATCGACCAAAATGCAACAAAATATGATATGCATGATGATCTAGTGTATAACATTCCAAATTGGAAATTTGGGATGTTACATCAGGTTGAAACTTTTTCACATAAGCATTGCAACCTCAAACTTTAAAAAACGACAGCTTAGGTTTCTTGCCAAACCATAGTTCATATGGTGTCGTTTCAACGGATTTAGATGGTGCCCTATTTAACGTGAATGCAGTTGTCTAATGCATAACCCTGAAACGATAGTGGTAGATCGGTAAGAGACATCATAGATCGCACCATATCTAATAAAGTACGGTTATGACGTTCGGACACACCATTACATGGTGGTGTTCCAGGTGGCATGAGTAGTGAAACTATTTCACATTGTTTTTAATTGCAGGCCAAACTCGTAACTCAAATACTCTTCTCTACGATCAGATCGTAGAAACTTTATTTTCTTGTTATGATGATTTTCCACTTCACTCTGAAATTCTTTGAACTTTTCAAATGTTTCAGACTTATGTTTCATCAAGTAGATACACTCATATCTGCTCAAATCATCTATGAAGATCAGAAAATAATGATACATGTCGCGAGCCTCAATATTCATCGGACCACTTACATCAGTATGTATGATTTCCAACAAATCTGTTGCTCGCTCCATTGTTCCGAAGAACGGAGTCTTAGTCATCTTGCCCATGAGGCATGGTTCGCAAGCATCAACTGATTCATAACCAAGTGATTCCAAAAGCCCATCAGCATGGAGTTTCTTCATGCGTTTTACACCAATATGACCTAAACGGCAGTGCCACAAATAAGTTGCACTATCATTATTAACTTTGCATCTTTTGGTTTCAATATTATGGTTATGTGTATCACTACGATCGAGATCCAACGAACTATTTTCATTGGGTGTGTAACCATATAAGGTTTTATTCATGTAAACAGAACAACAATTTATTCTCTTACTTAAATGAATAACCGTATTACAATAAACATGATCAAATCATATTCATGCTCAACGCAAACACCAAATAACACTTATTTAGGTTCAACACTAATCCTGAAATTATAGGGAGTGTGCGATGATGATCATATCAATCTTCGAACCACTTCCAACACACATCGTCACTTCACCCTTAACTAGTCTCTGTTTATTCTGCAACTCCCATTTCGAGTTACTAATCTTAGCAACTGAACTAGTATCAAATACTGAGGGGTTGCTATAAACACTAGTAAAGTACACATCAATAACATGTATATCAAATACACTTATGTTCACTTCACCATCCTTCTTATCCGCCAATCACTTGGGATAGTTCCGCTTCCAGTGACCTGTCCCTTTGCAGTAGAAGCACTTAGTCTCAGGCTTAGGACCAGACTTGGGCTTCTTCACTTGAGCAGCAACTTGCTTGCTGTTCTTCTTGAAGTTCCCCTTCTTCCCTCTGCCCTTTTCTTGAAACTAGTGGTCTTGTCTACCATCAACATTTGATGTTTTTCTCGATTTCTACCTTCGTCAATGTCAGCATTTCGAAGTGCTTGGGAATCGTTTCCGTTATCCCTTGCATATTATAGTTCATCACAAAGTTCTACTAACTTGGTGATGGTGACTAGAGAATTCTGTCAATCACTATTTTATCTGGAAGATTAACTCCCACTTGATTCAAGCGATTGTAGTACCCAGACAATCTGAGCACATGCTCACTGCTTGAGCGATTCTCCTCCATCTTTTAGCTATAGAACTTGTTGGAGACTTCATATCTCTCAACTTGGGTATTTGCTGGAAATATTAACTTCAACTCCTGGAACATCTCATATGGTCCATGACGTTCAAAACGTCTTTGAAGTCCCGATTCTAAGCCGTTAAGCATGGTGCACTAAACTATCAAGTAGTCATCATATTGAGCTAGCCAAACGTTCATAACGTCTGCATCTCCTCCTGCAATAGGTATGTCACCTAGCGGTGCATCAAGGACATAATTCTTCTGTGCAGCAATGAGGATAAACCTCAGATCACGGATCCAATCCGCATCATTGCTACTAACATCTTTCAACACAATTTTCTCTAGGAACATATCAAAATAAACATATGAAAACAACAACGCGAGCTATTGATCTACAACATAGATATGCTAATACTACCAGGACTAAGTTCATGATAAATTAAAGTTCAATTAATCATATTACTTAAGAACTCCCACTTAGATAGACATCCCTCTAATCCTCTAAGTGATCACGTGATCCAAATCAACTAAACCATGTCCGATCATCACGTGAGATGGAGCAGTTTCATTGGTGAACATCACTATGTTGACCATATCTACTATATGATTCACGCTCGACCTTTCGGTCTCCGTGTTCTGAGGCCATATCTGTATATGCTTGGCTTGTCAAGTATAACCTGAGTATTCGGCGTGTGCAACTGTTTTGCACCCGTTGTATTTGAACGTAGAGCCTATCACACCCGATCATCATGTGGTGTCTCAGCACGAAGAACTTTCTCAACGGTGCATACTCAGGGAGAACACTTCTTGAAAATTAGTGAGAGATCATCTTAAAATGCTAATGTCAATCAAAGCAAGATAAGATGCATAAAAGATAAACATCACATGCAATCAATATAAGTGATATGATACGGCCATCATCATCGTGTGCTTGTGATCTCCATCTTCTAAGCACCGTCATGATCACCATCGTCACCGGCGCGACACCTTGATCACCATCGTAGCATCATTGTCGTCTCGCCAATCTTATGCTTCCACGACTATCGCTACCGCTTAGTGATAAAGTAAAGCATTACAGCGTGATTGCATTGCATACAATAAAGCGACAACCATATGGCTCCTGCCAGTTGCCGATAACTTGGTTACAAAACATGATCATCTCATACAATAAAATTTAGCATCATGTCTTGACCATATCACATCACAACATGCCCTGCAAAAACAAGTTAGACGTCCTCTACTTTGTTGTTGCAAGTTTTACGTGGCTGCTACGGGCTTAAGTAAGAACCAATCTTACCTACGTATCAAAACCACAACGATAGTTTGTCAAGTTGGTGCTGTTTTAACCTTCGCAAGGACCGGGCGTAGCCACACTCGGTTCAACTAAAGTTGGAGAAACTGACACCCGCTAGCCACCTTTGTGCAAAGCACGTTGGGAGAACCGGTCTCGCGTAAGCGTACGCGTAATGTCGGTCCGAGATGCTTCGTCCAACAATACCGCCGAACCAAAATATGACATGCTGGTAAGCAGTATGACTTATATCGCCCACAACTCACTTGTGTTCTACTCGTGCATATAACATCAACACATAAAACCTAGGCTCGGATGCCACTGTTGGGGAACGTAGTAATTTCAAAATTTTCCAACGCACACGCAAGATCATGGTGATGCATAGCAACGAGAGGGGAGAGTGTTGTCTATGTACCCTCGTAGGCCGTTCACGGAAGCGTTATATCAACGCGGTTGATGTAGTCGTACGTCTTCACGTCCGACCGATCCAAGTACCGAAAGCACGGCACCTCCGAGTTCTGCACACGTTTGGCTCGGTGACGTCCTCGCCTTCTTGATCCAGCAAGAGGGGCGAAGTAGTAGATGAGTTCCGGCAGCACGATGGCGTGGTGACGGTGTTGGTTAAGAACAATCTCCGCAGGGCTTCGCCTAAGCACTATGAAAACTATGACGGGGGATAAACTAGAGGAGACGGGGTTGCCGGCACACGGCTTGGTGTTTCTTGATGTGTCTTTGGTGCTAGCCCTGCCCCTCTATTTATATGTTGAGCCCTGGGGTCGAAACTTGGAGTAAAAGCCTCCACAAAGTCGGTTTCACCCGAAAGGCAAGAGTCCTTCTCGGACTCCAGGGCCAGACGCCAGGGTTCCCGGTGTCTGGACCCAGACGCCAGGGACCCTGGCGTCTGGCCCCTGGACTCCGCAAAACTTCCTTTTGCGCTTTCCAAAAACCTTGTGGGCTTTCCCCTTTGGCCCAAATAAAGTGTTCTCGTACCCAAACATTTCGGGAAACATCCAGAACCCCTTCCGGTGACCAAACACTATTATCCCATATATCAAACTTAGTCTCCGGACCATTCCGGAGTTCCTCGTCATGTCCGTGATCTCATCCCGAACTCCAAACAACATTCGGTCACCAACATACATAACTCACATAGTACTATATCGTCAACGAACGTTAAGCGTGCGGACCCTACGGGTTCGAGAACTATGTAGACATGACCGAGACACCTCTTTGGTCAATAACCAATAGCGGGACCTGGATGCCCATATTGGCTCCTACATATTCTACGAAGATCTTTATCGGTCAGACCGCATAACAACATACGTTGTTCCCTTTGTCATCGGTATGTTACTTGCCCGAGATTCGATCGTCGGTATCTCAATACCTAGTTCAATCTCGTTACCGGCAAGTCTCTTTACTCGTTTCATAATACATCATCTCGCAACCAACTCATTAGTTGTAATGCTTGCAAGGCTTATGTGATGTGCATTACCGAGAGGGCCCAGAGATACCTCTCCGACAATCCGAGTGAAAAATCCTAATCTCAAAATACGCCAACCCAACATGTACCTTTGGAGACACCTGTAGAGCTCCTTTATAATCACCCAGTTACGTTGTGACGTTTGGTAGCACAGAAAGTGTTCCTCCGGCAAACGGGAGTTGCATAATCTCATAGTCATAGGAACATGTATAAGTCATGAAGAAAGCAATAGCAACATACTAAACGATCGAGTGCTAAGCTAATGGAATGGGTCATGTCAATCATATCATTCTCCTAATGATGTGATCCCGTTAATCAAACAACAACACATGTCTATGGTTAGGAAACATAACCATCTTTGATTAACGAGCTAGTAAAGTAGAGGCATACTAGTGACACTCTGTTTGTCTATGTATTCACAAATGTATTATGTTTCCGGTTAATACAATTCTAGCATGAATAATAAACATTTATCATGAAATAAGGAAATAAATAATAACTTTATTATTGCCTCTAGGGCATATTTCCTTCAGGTGGCTGGCGGGTGTCAGTTTCTCCAACTTTAGTTGAACCGAGTGTGGCTACGCCCGGTCCTTGCGAAGGTTAAAACAGCACCAACTTGACAAACTATCATTGTGGTTTTTGATGCGTAGGTAAGATTGGTTCTTGCTTAAGCCCGTAGCAGCCACGTAAAACTTGCAACAGCAAAGTAGAGGACGTCTAACTTGTTTTTGCAAGGCATGTTGTGATGTGATATGGTCAAGACGTGATGAGATATAAGTTGTTGTATGCGATGATCATGTTTTGTTGAAGTTATCGGCAACTGGCAAAAGCCTTATGGTTATCTCTCTATTGCATAAGATGCAAGCGCCAAATAATTGCTTTACTTTATCGCTATGCGATAGCAATAGTTGCAAGAGCAATTGTTGGTGAGACAACCATGTGACGACACATTGATATAGATCAAGATGATGGAGATCATGGTGTCATGCCGGTGACGATATAGATCATGACAGTACTTTGGAGATGGAGATCAAAGGCGCAAAGATGATGATGGCCATATCATGTCACACATTTCAATTGCATATGATGTTTATCTTTTATACATCTTATTTTTGCTTAGTTTGACGGTAGCATTTTAAGATGATCTCTCACTAATTATCAAGAAGTGTTCTCCCTGAGTATGCATCGTTGCGAAAGTTCTTCGTGCTGAGACACCACGTGATGATAGGGTGTGATAGGCCCTACATTCAAATACAACGGGTGCAAAACAGTTGCACACGCGGAATACTCAGGTTATACTTGACGTGCCAAGCATATACAGATATGGCCTCGGAACAGGGAGACCGAAAGGTCGAGCATGAATCATATAGTAGATATGATCAACATAGTGATGTTCACCATTGAAACTACTCCATCTCACGTGATGATCGGACATGGTTTAGTTGATGTGGATCACGTGATCACTTAGAGGATTAGAGGAATGTCTATCTAAGTGGGAGCTCTTAAGTAATATGATTAATTGAACTTTAATTTATCATGAACTTAGTCCTGGTAGTATTAGCATATCTATGTTGTAGATCAATAGCTCGCGTTGTTGCTTCCCTTTATTTTTGATATGTCCCTAGAGAAAATTGTGTTGAAAGATGTTAGTAGCAATGATGCGGATTGGATCCGTGATCTGAGGTTTATCCTCATTGCTGCACAGAAAAATTATGTCATTGATGCACCACTAGGTGACAAACCTATCGCAGGAGAAGATACAGACGTTATGAACATTTTGCTAGCTCAATATGATGACTACTTGATAGTTTAGTGCACCATGCTTAACGGCTTAGAATCGGGACTTCAAAGACGTTTTGAACGCCATGGAACATATGAGATGTTCCAGGAGTTGAAGTTAATATTTCAAGCAAATACCTGAGTGGAGAGATATGAAGTTTCCAAGAAGTTCTACAGCTAAAAGATTGAGGAGAATTGCTCAACTAGTGAGCATGTGCTCAGATTTTCTGGGTACTACAATCGCTTGAATCAAGTGGGAGTTAATCTTCCAGATAAAATAGTGATTGACAGAATTCTCTAGTCACCATCACCAAGTTAGTAGAACTTCGTGATGAACTATAATATGCAAGGGATAATGGAAACAATTCCCAAGCTCTTCGTGATGCTGAAATCGATGAAGGTAGAAATCAAGAAAGAGCATCAAGTGTTGATGGTTGACAAGACCACTAGTTTCAAGAAAAGGGCAAATGGAAGAAGGGGAATTTCAAGAAGAATGACAAGCAAGTTGCTACTCAAGTGAAGAAGCCCAAATCTGATCCTAAGCCTGAGACTAAGTGCTTCTACTACAAAGGGACTAGTCACTGGAAGCGGAACTACTCCAAGTATTTGGCAGATAAGAAGGATGGCAAAGTGAACATAAGTATATTTGATATACATGTTATTGATGTATGCTTTTGTGACGCCCCCGATTTAATCGTACACTAATCATACACGCAAACGTGTACGATCAAGATCAGGGACTCACGGGAAGATATCACAACACAACTCTACAAATAAAATAAGTCATACAAGCATCATATTACAAGCCAGGGGCCTCGAGGGCTCGAATACAAGAGCTCGATCATAGACGAGTCAGCGGAAGCAACAATATCTGAGTACAGACATAAGTTAAACAAGTTTGCCTTAAGAAGGCTAGCACAAACTGGGATACAGATCGAAAGAGGCGCATGCCTCCTGCCTGGGATCCTCCTAAACTACTCCTGGTCGTCGTCAGCGGGCAGCACGTAGTAGTAGGCACCTCCGGTGTAGTAGGAGTCGTCGTCGACGGTGGCATCTGGCTCCTGGGCTCCAACATCTGGTTGCGACAACCAGGTAGAAGGGATAGAGGGAAAAGAGGGAGAAAGCAACCGTGAGTACTCATCCAAAGTACTCGCAAGCAAGGAGCTATACTACATATGCATGGGTATCAACTGGAATAAGGGTATCATATGTGGACTAAACTACAGAATGCCAGAATAAGAGGGGGATAACTAATCTTGTCGAAGACTACTCTTCTGGCAGCCTCCGTCTTGCAGCATGTAGAAGAGAGTAGACTGAAGTCCTCCAAGTAGCATCGCATAGCATAACCCTAACCGATGATCCTCCCCTCGTCGCCCTGTGAGAGAGCGATCACCGGTTGTATCTGGTACTTGGAAGGGTGTGTTTTATTAAGTATCCGGTTCTAGTTGTCATAAGGTCAAGATACAACTCCGGGTCATCCTTTTACCGAGGGACACGGCTATTCGAATAGATAAACTTCCCTGCAGGGGTGCACCACATACCCCAACACGCTCGATCCCATTTGGCCGGACACACTTTTCTGGGTCATGACCGGCCTCGGAAGATCAACACGTCGCAGCCCTACCTAGGCACAACAGAGAGGTCAGCACGCCGGTCTAAATCCTATGGCGCAGGGGTCTGGGCCCATCGCCCTTTGCACACCTGCATGTTGCGTACGCGGCCGGAAGCAGACCTAGCCTAGTGGCTTTCCAGTCCAATCCGGCGCGTGCCACTCAGTCGCTGACATCACGAAGGCTTCGGCTGATACCACGACGTCGGGATACCCATAACTGCTCCCACGTAGATGGTTAGTGCGTATAGACCAAATGGCCAGACTCAGATCAAATACCCAGATCTCGTTAAGCGTGTTAATTATCCGCGAACACCGACCAGGGCCAGGCCCACCTCTCTCCTAGGTGGTCGGAACCTGCCCTGTCGCTCCGCCTCAAAGATCCACTCGCGGGTGCTCCTACGAGCCTACCCATCTTTAGTCACCACATGTATCATGTATAAAATATATAGTATATACCCGTGATCACCTCCCGAGTGATCACAGCCCGATAGTATAGCATGGCAGACGGACAAGAATGTAGGGCCACTGATGATAAGCTAGCATCCTATACTAAGCATTAGGTTTGCAGGTAAAGGTAACAACAGTAGTAGCAAGGACAGGCTATGCATCAGTATAGGATTAACGGGAAGCAGTAACATGCTACACTACTCTAATGCAAGCAGTATAGAGAAGAGTAGGCGGTATCTGGTGATCAAAGGGGGGGCTTGCCTGGTTGCTTTGGCAAGAGAGAGGGGTCGTCAACTCCGTAGTCGTACTGGGTAGCAGCGGCGTCGGTCTCGGTGTCTATCGAGAGAAGAGGGGGGAGAAACAATAAATATTTAAGCTAGCATATGCATAGTGATGCATGACATGACAAGTAACGGCGTTAGAGGTGCCCTAACGCGGTAGTAGGTGATACCGGTGAAGGGGGATGACATCCGGGAAGGTATCCCCAGTGTTTTGCATTTTCGGGCATAGGACCGGAGAGGGAAAGTTGCGTGTTCGCTATGCTAGGGATGCGTGGCGGACGAACGGGTTGCGTATCCGGATTCGTCTCGTTGTTCTGAGCAACTTTCATGTAGAAAGTATTTTCATCTGAGCTACGGTTTATTTTATATGATTTTCTAAAGTTTTAATCATTTTTAGAATTTATTTAATTATTTAATCTAACCTTATCCAGAATAGTGCATGCTGATGTCATCATGACGTCAGCAGTCAACTGAGGTGTTGACTGGTCAAACTGACGTGTGGGTCCAGTGGGACCCACCTGTCATACTCTGTTAAGTTAATTAGGGTTAGGTTAAAGTAATTATTGCTTAGTTAGACTAACAGGTTAATTAGATTAATTAAGTAGGATTAATTAACTTAATCAATTCCTTAATTAATTAATTAATCTTTAATTAATTAATTATTTATTTATCTCCTTTTTTACCTTTTTTTAACGTTCTCTGGGCGGGGCCCATGTGTCATAGGCCCAGGGGGCTTAACGGGCGCACGGGTAAACGGGCGCTGGGCACGTGCACTGCCCAGACCGCACGAGCACACGCCCAAGGCCGTGGCAACGGCCTCTGCAGGGTCGGGCACGCGCCGGCCGGCGAGCAAGGGTTCGCGGGCAAGGAGCAACAACACCGGGGGAAAATGGGGCGTGAGCGGCCGACCGAGTACGGCAGAGCAACATGGTAGGGGACGGGCAGCACGGCGGAACGAAGGCGGTGGCCGGAGCGAGCAACCGCAGGGGAGCCGGGGCGGGCTCACCGACGCGAGGCGCGCCTGGCTGCAGGCAGCAGAGCACGCGAGGGAGAGGAGCATGGTGCAAAGGGAATCGGAGCGGGGCGAGGCGCGCAGTACGGGGCGCCAGCAAGGTGCCGGACCAGGCACGGCACGCGGTGACTGTGCGGGGCAGAGGGAGTGCGAGGAGATGGAGAAGCTCACAGGGGCTGTAGGGTTCGGGGGCAGCGGTGCTCAGGGAGGGAGACGAGGAGGCAATGCGAAGTTCGGCGACGGCGGTGGTGGCGCTCGACGATGGTGTAGTGGCGCTCGGCGATGGCGTCGGTGAAGGGAGGGCGTCGGGCTCGTTGCCCCTTCCCGATCCATAATGGGTCAGGTGAGAGAGGGGAGGCGAGACGACGACGGAGGGGAGGAGATCCGGCGACGGGGATGCGGGGCTCGTGCGGGGTTGATGGGGACGACCGAGCGGCGCGGAGACGGCCGGCGGGGAGGCGGAGAGGCGGGCGCCGGTGAGGGGTCGGGATCGGGCCCGATCCGATCTGGATCGGGGGGGGGCGCGTCATGGTGGGGGGAATGGGTGTAGTGGGGGTGTGGGTGGACCGGTTAGGGTTAGGTTATGGGGGTATGGGGGGGCCGGCTGGGCCGGGGGGGGGGGGGGGGGGGGCGGCCCGTTCGGGCAGCTGAGGCCAGCTGGGCCACTGGGCCCAGCGGGGGGGGGGGGGGCTTTCTCTTATTTTATTTTTGTTAGTTTAGTTTTTCCCTTTTCTGTTTTATTTCTAGTTTCTTTTTCATTTAGTTTTTAACTAATATTAAAATAAACCCTAATTTAGTAATACATTAAAATCCCCTACAACAAAAAGGTTTTACCCCAAAGCTATTTAGTTTAGTATTTTGTTAATTATAAAAGCATTTGTATATTGGTTTTTGCTACTGTTTTATTCACCTAAGGGTATTTAAACATTTTATAAAAATGGGGTTTCTTAACCATAATTACCTATGCATTATCTGGCACGTCTAGAGCATTTTAGTTTTAATGTTTGGAAAGTTTTACTGTTTGCCTATATTTTAAATTTGAATTTGAATCGTTTTTGAACTAACTCGAGTTTATCAACAGTAACCGAGGGGACATGGCATCCTTAGCAGAGGGTTACTGTAGCTTAATTATCCGGGCGTCACAGCTTTACTAGTGTTTATAGCAACCCCTCAGTATTTGATACTAGTTCAGTTGCTAAGATTAGTAACTCGAAACGGGAGTTGCAGAATAAACAGAGACTAGTTAAGGGTGAAGTGACAATTTGTGTTGGAAGTGGTTCCAAGATTGATATGATCATCATCGCACACTCCCTATAATTTCAGGATTAGTGTTGAACCTAAATAAGTGTTATTTGGTGTTTGCGTTGAGCATGAATATGATTTGATCATGTTTATTGTAATACGGTTATTCATTTAAGTAAGAGAATAAATTGTTGTTCTGTTTACATGAATAAAACCTTATATGGTTACACACCCAATGAAAATAGTTCGTTGGATCTCGATCGTAGTGATACACATAACCATAATATTGAAACCAAAAGATGCAAAGTTAATAATGATAGTGCAACTTATTTGTGGCACTGCCGTTTAGGTCATATTGGTGTAAAACGCATGAAGAAACTCCATGCTGATGGGCTTTTGGAATCACTTGGTTATGAATCAGTTGATGCTTGCGAACCATGCCTCATGGGCAAGATGACTAAGACTCCGTTCTTCGGAACAATGGAGCGAGCAACAGATTTGTTGGAAATCATACATACTGATGTAAGTGGTCCGATGAATATTGAGGCTCGCGACATGTATCATTATTTTCTGATCTTCATAGATGATTTGAGCAGATATGAGTGTATCTACTTGATGAAACATAAGTCTGAAACATTTGAAAAGTTCAAAGAATTTCAGAGTGAAGTGGAAAATCATCATAACAAGAAAATAAAGTTTCTACGATCTGATCGTAGAGAAGAGTATTTGAGTTACGAGTTTGGCCTGCAATTAAAAACAATGTGAAATAGTTTCACTACTCATGCCACCTGGAACACCACCATGTAATGGTGTGTCCGAACGTCATAACTGTACTTTATTAGATATGGTGCGATCTATGATGTCTCTTACAGATCTACCACTATCGTTTTGGGGTTATGCATTAGAGACAGCTGCATTCACGTTAAATAGGGCACCATCTAAATCCGTTGAGATGACGCCGTATGAACTATGGTTTGGCAAGAAACCTAAGTTGTCGTTTCTTAAAAGTGTGAGGTTGCAATGCTTATGTGAAAAGGTTTCAACCTGATAAGCTCAAACCCAAATCGGAGACGTGCGTCTTCATAGGATACCCAAAAAGAAAAATGTTGGGTACACCTTCTATCACAGATCCGAAGGCAAGTTATTCATTGCTGAGAATGGATCCTTTCTAGAGAAGGAGTTTCTCTCGAAAGAAGTGAGTGGGAGGAAAGTAGAAAACTTGATAAGGTAATTGTACCTTCTCCCTTAATGGAAAGTAGTTCATCATAGAAATCTTTTCTTGTGACTACTACACCAATTAGTGAGGAAGCTAATGATGATAATCATGTAACTTCAGATCAAGTTACTACCGAATCTCGTAGGTAAACCAGAGTGAGATCCGCACCAGAGTGGTACGGTAATCCTGTTCTGGAAGTCATGTTACTAGACTATGATGAACCTACGAACTATGAGGAAGCGATGATGAGCCCAGATTCCGCGAAATGGTTTGAGACCATGAAATCTGAGATATGATCCATGTATGAGAACAAAGTATGGACTTTGATGGATTTTCCCGTTGATCGGCAAGCCATAGAAAATAAATGGATCTTCAAGAGGAAGACGGACGTTGATAGTAGTGTTACTATCTACAAAGCTAGAATTGTCGCAAAAGGTTTTCAACAAGTTCAAGGTGTTGACTACGATGAGAGTTTCTCACTCGTATCTATGCTTAAGTCTGTCCGAATCATGTTAGTAATTGCCGCATTTTATGAAATCTGGCAAATGGATAAACAAAACTGCATTCCTTAATGCATTTATTAAAGAAGAGTTGTATACGATGCAACTAGAAGGTTTTGTCGATCCTAAAGGTGTTAACTAAATATGCAAGCTCCAGCGATCCATCTATGGACTGGTGCAAGCATCTCGGAGTTGGAATATACGCTTTGTTAAGTTGATCAAAGCATATAGTTTTATACAGACTTGCAGTGAAAGCCTGTATTTACAAGAAAGTGAGTGGGAGCACTACAACATTTCTGAGAAGTATACGTGTATGACATATTGTTGATCGGAGATAATGTAGAATTATTCTGCAAAGCATAAAGGAGTGTTTGAAAGGATTGTTTCAAAGAAATACCTCGGTGAAGCTGCTTACATATTGAGCATCGAGATCTATATAGATAGATCAAGACGCTTGATAAGTTTTTTCAATGAGTACATACCTTGACAAGATTTTTGAAGTAGTTCAAAATGGAACAGTCAAAGAAAAGAGTTCTTGGCTGTGTTACAAGGTGTGAAATTGAGTAAGACTCAAAGCCCGACCACGGTAGAAGATAGAAAGAGAATGAAAGTCATTCACTATGCCTCAGCCATAGGTTCTATAAAGTATGTCATGTTGTGTACGAGATCTATTGTATACCCTACACTGTTTTTGGCAAGGGAGTACAATAGTGATCTAGGAGTAGATCACTGGACAGCGGTCGAAATTATCCTTACTGGAATAAGGATGTGTTTCTCAATTACGGAGGTGAAAAAAGGTTCGTCGTAAAAGGGTTACGTCGATACAAGTTTTGGCACTGATCCGGATGACTCTAAGTCTTCATCTGGATACATATTGAAAGCGGGAGCAATTAGCTAGAGTAGCTCTGTGCAGAGCATTGTAGACATAGAAATTTGCAAAATACATACGGATCTGAATTTTGGCAGACTCGTTGACTAAGCTTCTCTCACAAGCAAAACATGATCACACCTTAGTACTCTTTGGGTGTTAATCAAATAGAGATGTGAACTAGATTACTGACTCTAGTAAACCCTTTGAGTGTTGGTCACATGATGATGTGAACTATGGGTGTTAATCACATGGTGATGTGAACTATTGATGTTAAATCACATGGCGATGTGAACTAGATTATTGACTCTAGTGCAAGTGGGAGACTGAAGAAAATATGCCCTAGAGGCAATAATAAAGTTATTATTTATTTCCTTATTTCATGATAAATGTTTATTATTCATACTAGAATTGTATTAACCGGAAACATAATACATGTGTGAATACATAGACAAACAGAGTGTCACTAGTATGCCTCTACTTGACTAGCTCGTTAATCAAAGATGGTTATGTTTCCTAAACCATAGACAAAGAGTTGTTATTTGATTAACGGGATCACATCATCAGGAGAATGATGTGATTGACTTGACCCATTCTGTTAGCTTAGCAGTCGATCGTTTAGTATGTTGCTATTGCTTTCTTCATGACTTGTACATGTTCCTATGACTATGAGATTATGCAACTCCCGTTTACCGGAGGAACGCTTTGTGTGCTACCAAACGTCACAACGTAACTGGGTGATTATAAAGGAGCTCTACAGGTGTCTCCAAAGGTACATGTTGGGTTGGCGTATTTTGAGATTAGGATTTGTCACTCCGATTGTCGGAGAGGTATCTCTGGGCCCTCTCGGTAATGCACATCACATAAGCCTTGCAAGCATTGCAACTAATGAGTTAGTTGCGAGATGATGTATTACAAAACGAGTAAAGAGACTTGCTGGTAACGAGATTGAACTAGGTATTGAGATACCGACGATCGAATCTCGAGCAAGTAACATACCAATGACAAAGGGAACAACATATGTTGTTATGCGGTCTGACCGATAAAGATCTTCGTAGAATATGTGGGAGCCAATATGAGCATCCAGGTTCCGCTATTGGTTATTGATCGGAGACGTGTCTCGGTCATGTCTACATTGTTCTCGAACCCGTAGGGTCCGCACGCTTAAGGTTTCGATGACAGTTATATTATGAGTTTATGAGTTTTGATGTATCGAAGGAGTTCGGAGTTTCGGATAAGATCGGGGACATGACGAGGAGTCTCGAAATGGTCGAGACATAAAGATCGATATATTGGATGACTATATTCGGACATCGTAAAGGTTCCGAGTGGTTCGGGTATTTTTCGGAGTACCAGGGAGTTAAGGGAATACGGGAAGAAGTATATGGGCCTTATTGGGCTTTAGGAGAGAGGGAGAGGCAGGCCGCGCACCCCCCAAGGCCTAGTCCGAATTGGACTAGGGGGAGGGGCTGCGCCCCCTCCTTCCTTCTCTTCCCTCTTCCCCTTCCTTGCCTCCTACTCCTACTACATGGAAGGACTCCTAGTTGGACTAGGAAAGGGGGAATCCTACTCCCGGTGGGAGTAGGACTCCCCTAGGGCGCGCCATAGAGAGGGCCGCCCCTCCCCTCCTCCACTCCTTTATATACGGGGGCAGGGGCACCCCATAGACACACAAGTTGATCCACGTGATCGTTTTCTTAGCCGTGTGCGGTGCCCCCTTCCACCATAATCCTCGATAATATTGTAGCAGTGCTTAGGCGAAGCCCTGCGACGGTAGAACATCAAGATGGTCACCATGCCGTCGTGCTGACGGAACTCTTCCCCGACACTTTGCTGGATCGGAGTCCGGGGATCGTCATCAAGCTGAACATGTACTAAAACTCGGAGGTGCCGTAGTTTCGGTGCTTGATCGGTCGGGCCGTGAAGACGTACGACTACATCAACCGCGTTGTCATAACGCTTCCGCTATCGGTCTACAAGGGTACGTAGACAACACTCTCCCCTCTCGTTGCTATGCACCACCATGATCCTGCGTGTGCGTAGGAATTTTTTTGAAATTAGTACGTTCCCCTACACACAATATTATCAAGCATAGAAGTAGCTTCATCATAAGTATCATGCAAAGCAGAAGTGGCATCATCAATAACATGCGACATATCAGAATGAATAGCAGGTGTAGGTGTCGCAAGTTTACTCAAAATAGAAGGTGAATCAAGTGCGGAGCTAGATGGCAGTTCCTTAGCCCCCCTCATAGTTGAGGGAAAAATCTTGGTTCTTTGATCTTTCAAGTTCTTCATGGTGACCAGCAGATATAAATCCCAAGTGACTGAAAGAATAGAGCTATGCTCCCCGGCAACGGCGCCAGAAAATAGTCTTGATAACCCACTGCTACCTCTTGAGCACTGCGTTGGTTTTCCCCGAAGAGGAAGGGATGATGCAGCAAAGTAGCGTAAGTATTTCCCTCAGTTTTTGAGAACCAAGGTATCAATCCAATACGAGGCTACGCGCGAGTCCCTCGTACCTGCACAAAACAAATAAATCCTCGCAACCAACACAAATAGGGATTGTCAATCCCTATAAGGCCACTTACGAGAGTGAGATCTGATAGATATGATAAGATAATATTTTTGGTATTTATATGATGAAGATGCAAAGTAAAATAAAGGAAAAGTAAATAGCAAAGGAAATAACTAAGTAGTAGGAGATTAATATGATAAAGATAGACCCGGGGGCCATAGGTTTCACTAGTGGCTTCTCTCAAGAGCATAAGTATTCTACGGTGGGTGAACAAATTACTATTGAGCAATTGACAGAATTGAGCATAGTTATGAGAATATCTAGGTATGATCATGTATATAGGCATCACGTCCGAGACAAGTAGACCGACTCCTGCCTGCATCTACTACTATTACTCCACTCATCGACCGCTATCCATCATGCATCTAGAGTATTAAGTTAAAAACAGAGTAACGCCTTAAGCAAGATGACATGATGTAGAGGGATAGACTCATGCAATATGAAGAAAACCCCATCTTGTTATCCTCGATGGCAACAATACAATACGTGCCTTGCTGCCCTTACTGTCACCGGGAAAGGACACCGCAAGATTGAACCCAAAGCTAAGCACTTCTCCCATTGCAAGAAAGATCAATCTAGTCGGCCAAACCAAACTGATAATTCGAAGAGACTTGCAAAGATAACCAATCATACATAAAAGAATTCAGAGAAGATTCAAATATTATTCATAGATAGCCTTGATCATAAACCCACAATTCATCGGTCTCAACAAACACACCGCAAAAAGAAGATTACATCGAATAGATCTCCACAAGAGAGGGGGAGAACATTGTATTGAGATCCAAAAAGAGAGAAGAAGCCATCTAGCTACTAAATATGGACCCATAGGTCTGAGGTAAACTACTCACACTTCATCGAAGAGGCTATGGTGTTGATGTAGAAGCCCTCCGTGATCGATGCCCCCTCCGGCGGAGCTCCAGAACAGGCCCCAAGATGGGATCTCGTAGATACAAAAAGTTGTGGCGATGGAATTAGGTTTTTGGCTCCTTATTTGATCGTTTGGGGGTACGTAGGTATATATAGGAGGAAGGAGTACATCGGTGGAGCAACAGGGGGCCCATGAGGGTGGAGGGCGCGCCTGGTGGGGGTGGGCGCGCCCCCTACCTCGTGGCCTCCTCTCTTGTTTCTTGACGTAGGGTCCAAGTCTCCCGGGTCTTGTTTGTTGAGAAAATCACGTTCCCGAAGGTTTCATTCCGTTTGGACTCTGTTTGATATTCCTTTTCTTCGAAACCCTAAAACAGGCAAAAACAACAATTTTGGGCTGGGCCTCCGGTTAATAGGTTAGTCCCAAAAATAATATAAAAGTGGATAATAAAGCCTAATAATGTCCAAACCAGTAGATAATATAGCATGGAGCAATCAAAAATTATAGATACGTTGGCGACGTATCAAGCATCCCCAAGCTTAATTCCTGCTCGTCCTCGAGTAGGTAAATGACAAAAACAGAATTTTTAATGTCGAGTGCTACTTGGCATAATTTTAATGTAATTCTTCTTAATTGTGGTATGAATATTCAGATCTGAAAGATTCAAAACAAAAGTTCATATTGACATAAAAATGATAATACTTCAAGCATACTAACTAAGCAATTATGTCTTCTCAAAATAACATGGCGAAAGAAAGTTCATCCCTACAAAATCATATAGTTTAGTCATGTTTCATTTTCGTCACACAAGAATGCTCTCATCATGCACAACCCCGATGACAAGCCAAGCAATTGTTTCATACTTTAGTAATCTCAAACCTATAAACTTTCACACAATATATGAGCGCGAGCCATGGACATAACACTATGGGTGGAATAGAATATAATGAGGGAGGTTATGTGGAGAAGACAAAAAGGAGAAAGTCTCACATCAATGAGGCTAATCAATGGGCTATGGAGATGCCCACCGATTTATGTTAATGCAAGGAGTAGGGATTGCCATGCAACGGATGCACTAGAGCTATAAATGTATGAAAGCTCAACAGAAGAAACTAGTGGGTGTGCATCCAACTTGCTTGCTCACGAAGACCTAGGGCACTTGAGGAGGCCCATTGTTGGAATATACAAGCCAATTTCTATAATGAAAAAATCCCACTAGTATATGAAAGTGATAACATGAGAGACTCTCTACTATGAAGATCATGGTGCTACTTTGAAGCACAAGTGTGGTAAAAGGATAGTAACATTGTCCCTTCTCTCTTTTTCTCTCATTTTTTTTCTTTTTCCCTTTTTTTCTTTTAGGCCTTTTCTTTTTTATGGCCTTTTTTGGGCCTTCTATTTTTTTATGGCCTTTCTATTTTTTTATTCCTCACTTGGGAAAATGCTCTAGAAAATGATGATCATCACACTTCTATTTATTTACAACTCAATGATTACAACTCGATACTAGAACAAAAGATGACTCTATATGAATGCCTCCGGCGGTGTACCGGGATATGCAATGGACCAAGAGTGACATGTATGAAAGAATTATGAATGGTGGCTTTGCCACAAATACTATGTCAACTACATGATCATGCTAAGCAATATGACAATGATGAATGTGTCATGATGAACGGAGTGATGGAAAGTTGCATGGCAATATATCTCGGAATGGCTATGGAAATGCCATAATATGTAGGTATGGTGGCTGTTTTGAGGAAGATATAAGGAGGTTTATGTGTGAAAGAGCGTATCATATCACGGGGTATGGATGCACCGGCAAAGTTTGCGCCAACTCTCAATGTGAGAAAGGGCAATGCACGGTACCGAAGAGGCTAGCAAGGATGGAAGGGTGAGAGTGCGTATAATCCATGGACTCAACATTAGTCATAAAGAACTCACATACTTATTGCAAAAATCTACAAGTCATCAAAAACCTCGCTACTACGCGCATGCTCCTAGGGGGATAGATTGGTAGGAAAAGACCATCGCTCGTCCCCGACCGCCACTCATAAGGAAGACAATCAAATAACACCTCATGTTTCAAATTTGTTGCATAACGTTTACCATACGTGCATGCTACAGGACTTGCAAACTTCAACACAATTATTTCTCAATTTCACAACTACTCAACTAGCACGACTTTGATATTATTACCTCCATATCTCAAAACAATCATCAAGCATCAAACTTCTCTTAGTACTCAAAACACTCTTAAGAAAATTTTACTAATCTTGAATACCTATCATATTAGGATTTTAAGAAAATTACCATGCTATTAAGACTCTCAAAATAATCTAAGTGAAGCATGAGAGATCAATAGTTTCCATAAAACAAATCCACCACCGTGCTCCAAAAGATATAAGTGAAGTACTAGAGCAAAACTATATAACTCAAGAGATATAAGCGAAGCACATAGAGTATTCTAACAAATTCCATATCATGTATGGCCCTCTCAAAAGGTGTGTATAGCAAGGATGATTGTGGTAAACTAACAAGCAAAGACTCAAATCATACAAGACGCTCCAAGCAAAACACATATCATGTGGCGAATAAAAATATAGCTCCAAGTAAAGTTACCGATAGAAGTAGACGAAAGAGGGGATGCCTTCCGGGGCATCCCCAAGCTTTGGCTTTTAGGTGCCCTTAGATTATCTTGGGGGTGCCATGGGCATCCCCAAGCTTAGGCTCTTGCCACTCCTTGTTCCATAATCCATCAAATCTTTACCCAAAACTTGAAAACTTCACAACACAAAACTTAAAGTAGAAAATCTCGTGAGCTCCGTTAGCGAAAGAAAATAAAAGACCACTTCAAGGTACTGTAATGAACTCATTCTTTATTTATATTGGTGTTATACCTACTGTATTCCAACTTCTCTATGGTTTATAAACTATTTTACTAGCCATAGATTCATCAAAATAAGCAAACAACACACGAAAAACAGAATCTGTCAAAAACAGAACAGTCTGTAGTAATCTGTATCTAGCGCAATATATGGAACCCCAAAAATTCTAAAATAAATTTCTGGACGTGAGGAATTTATCTATTAAACATATTCAAGAAGAATTAACTATATATCACTTTCCAAGTAAAAATTACAGCAGTTCTCGTGAGCGCTAAAGTTTCTGTTTTTTACAGCAAGTTCAATAAGACTTTCCCCAAGTCTTCCCAACGGTTCTACTTGGCACAAACACTAATTAAACACACAAAAAACACAACCAAAACAAAGGTTAGATAAATTATTTATTACTAAACAGGAGCAAAAAGCAAGGAATAAAAATAAAATTGGGTTGTCTCCCAACAAGCGCTATCGTTTAACGCCCCTAGCTAGGCATAACAAGCAAGAATAGATCTAGGTATTGCCATCTTTGGTAGGCAATCCATAAGTGGCTCTCATAATACATTCATAAGGTAATTTAATTTTATTTCTAGTAAAGTGTTCCATGCCTTTCCTTAATGGAAATTGGAATCTAATATTTCCTTTCTTCATATCAATAATTGCACCAATCGTTCTAAGGAAAGGTCTATCAAGAATAATAGGACATGAAGGATTGCAATCTATGTCAAGAACAATAAAATCTACGGGCACATAATTCCTATTTGCAACAATAAGAACATCATTAATTCTTCCCATAGATTTCTTAGTAGTGGAATCCGCAAGGTGCAAGTTTAGAGAGCAATCATTAAAATCACGAAAACCTAACAAATCACACGAAGTCTTTGGAATCGTGGAAACACTAGCACCCAAATCACATAAAGCATAGCATTCATGATCTTTAATTTTAATTTTAATAGTTGGTTCCCACTCATCATAAACTTTTCTAGGGATAGAAACTTCCAATTCAAGTTTTTCTTCATAAGATTGCATCAAGGCATCAACGATATGTTTAGTAAACACTTTATTTTGACTATAGGCGTGAGGAGAATTTAGTACGGATTGCAACAAGGAAATACAATCAATCAAAGAGCAATTTTCATAGTTAAATTCTTGAAATCCATAATAGTGGGTTTAGTAACATCTAGGGTTTTAATTTCTTCAATCCCACTTTTATCAAATTTAGCATCAAGATCAACAAATTCCGAATTCTTGGAACGCCTTCTAGGTAAAGGTGGATCATAATTAGTCCCATCATTATCAGATTCATATTGCGAAACAAAGATTTAATAGGGGACACATCAATAACTTTTAGATCTTAATCATTATTTTCATGGGAATCCGGTTTAGCGTCCATCTTATTAACTAAGGTAGCCTGCCTATCCGAAATTTCAGCAGTTAATTTCTCAAGATGAGAAATTTGGGATCTTAAACCACGAATTCTTTAGACATATCATCAAGCTCTTTATTCATAAAACTCATATAACTTTTCTATTCTTTAAGCTCGTTTCTGACGAAACTATTATGTTCAAATTGCAAGACCATGAAACTCCTGACATTGCTTTCGATCTCTTCTAACCTTTTAAGGTGAACGTCACAAAATTTAGGTAGAGCCATCGTGACAAGCAAGCAAACTAACACACAAGAAAACAAAAGACAAGCGGGCAAAAAGAGGCAAATAGAGAAAGAGAGGGAGGATAGAGAGAGAGGGCGAATAAAATGGCAAGGGTGAAGTGGGGGAGAGTAAAATGAGAGGCAAATGGCAAATAATGTAATGCGGGAGATAAGGGTATGTGATGAGTACTTGGTATGTTGACTTTTGCGTAGACCTCCCCGGCAACGGCACCAGAAATCCTTCTTGCTACCTCTTGAGCACTGCGTTGGTTTTCCCCAAAGAGGAAGGGATGATGCAGCAAAGTAGTGTAAGTATTTCCCTCGGTTTTTGAGAACCAAGGTATCAATCCAGTAGGAGGCTACGCGTGAGTCCCTCGTACCTGCACAAAACAAATAAATCCTCGCAACCAACGCAAATAGGGGTTGTCAATCCCTATAAGGCCACTTACGAGAGTGAGATGTGATAGATATGATAAGATAATATTTTTGGTATTTTTATGATAAAGATGCAAAGTAAAATAAAGGAAAAGTAAATAGCAAAGGAAATAACTAAGTAGTAGGAGATTAATATGATAAAGATAGACCCGGGGGCCATAGGTTTCACTAGTGGCTTCTCTCAAGAGCATAAGTATTCTACGGTGGGTGAACAAATTACTATTGAGCAATTGGCAGAATTGAGCATAGTTATGAGAATATCTAGGTATGATCATGTATATAGGCATCACGTCCGAGACAAGTAGACCGACTCCTACCTGCATCTACTACTATTACTCCACTCATCGACTGCTATCCAGCATGCATCTAGAGTATTAAGTTAAAATAGAGTAACGCCTTAAGCAAGATGACATGATGGAGAGGGATAGACTCATGCAATATGAAGAAACCCCCATCTTGTTATCCTCGATGGCAACAATACAATATGTGCCTTGCTGCCCTTACTGTCACCGGGAAAGGACACCGCAAGATTGAACCCAAAGCTAAGCACTTCTCCCATTGCAATAAAGATCAATCTAGTCGGCCAAACCAAACTGATAATTCGAAGAGACTTGCAAAGATAACCAATCATACATAAAATAATTTAGAGAAGGTTCAAATATTATTCATAGATAGACTTGATCATAAACCCACAATTCATCGGTCTCAACAAACACACCGCAAAAAGAAGATTACATCGAATAGATCTCCACAAGAGAGCGAGAGAACATTGTATTGACATCCAAAAAGAGAGAAGAAGCCATCTAGCTACTAACTATGGACCCGTAGGTCTGAGGTAAACTACTCACACTTCATCGGAGAGGCTATGGTGTTGATGTAGAAGCCCTCCGTGATGGATGCCCCCTCCGGCGGAGCTCCGGAATAGGCCCCAAGATGGGATCTCGTGGATACAGAAAGTTGCGGCGGTGGAATTAGATTTTTGTCTCCGTATCTGATCATTTGGGGGTATGTAGGTATATATAGGAGGAAGGAGTACGTCGGTGGAGCAACAAGGGGCCCACGAGGGTGGAGGGCGCGCCTGGTGGGGGTGGGCGCGCCCCCTACCTCGTGGCCTCCTCTCTTGTGTGTTGACATAGGGTCCAAGTCTCCCGGGTCTTGTTTGTTGAGAAAATTATGTTCCCGAAGGTTTCATTCCATTTGGACCCCGTTTGATATTCCTTTTCTTCGAAACCCTAAAACAGGCAAAAACAGCAATTCTGGGCTGGGCCTCCGGTTAATAGGTTAGTCCCAAAAATAATATAAAAGTGGATAATAAAGCCCAATAATGTCCAAAACAATAGATAATATGGCATGGAGCGATAAAAAATTATAGATACGTTGGAGATGTATCACCCACAAGTATAGGGGATCACAACAGTTTTTGAGGGTAGAGTATTCAGCCCAAATTTATTGATTCAACACAAGGGGAGCCAAAGAATATTCTCAAGTATTAACAGCTGAGTTATCAATTCAACCACACCTGGAAACTTAATATCTGCAACAAAGTATTTAGTAGCAAAGTAATATGATAGTAGTGGTAAAGGTGGCAAAAGTAATGGTAGCAGTTTTGGTTTTATAGTGATTGTAATAGTAGCAACGGAAAAGTAAATAAGCGAAGAACAATATATGAAAAGCTCGTAGGCAATGGATTAGTGATGGATAATTATGTCGGATGCGATTCCTCATGCAATAGTTATAACATAGGGTGACACAGAACTAGCTCTAGTTCATCAATGTAATGTAGGCATGTATTCCGAATATAATCATACGTGCTTATGGAAAAGAACTTGCATGACATCTTTTGTCCTACCCTCCCATGGCAGCGGGGTCCTATTATAAACTAAGGGATATTAATGCCTCCTTTTAATAGAGTACCGGACCAAAGCATTAACACCTAGTGAATACATGAACTCCTCAAACTATGGTCATCACTCGTAAGTATCCCGATTATTGTCACTTCGGGGTTAACGGATCATAACACATAATAGGTGACTATAGACTTGCAAGATAGGATCAAGAACTCACATATATTCATGAAAACATAATAGGTTCAGATCTGAAATCATGGCACTCGGGCCCTAGTGACAAGCATTAAGCATAGCAAAGTAATAGCAACATCAATCTAAGAATATAATGGATACTAGGGATCAAACCCTAACAAAACTAACTCGATTACATGATAAATCCCATCCAACCCATCACCGTCCAGCAAGTTTATGATGGAATTACTCACACACAGCGGTGAGCATCATGAAATTGGTGATGGAGGAAGGTTGATGATGACGATGGCAACGGATTACCCTCTCCGGAGCCTCGAACGGACTCCAGATCAGCCCTCCCGAGAGAGATTAGGGCTTGGCGACGGCTCCATATCATAAAACGCGATGAATCCTTCCTTTTGGTTTTTTTCTCCCCGAACACGAATATATAGAGTTGGAGTTGAGGTCGGAAGAGCACCAGGGGGCCCACGAGGCAGGGGGCATGCCCAGGGGGTAGGCGCGGTCCCCACCCTCATGGACAGGGTGTGGGCCCCTTGGCCTTGATTCTTTCGCCAGTATTTTTTTATATATTCCAAAAATAATCTCCGTTGATTTTCAGGTCATTCCAAGAACTTTTATTTCTGCATAAAAATAACACCATGGCAATTCTGCTGGAAACAGCGTCAGTCCGGGTTAGTTCCATTCAAATCATGCAAGTTAGAGTCCAAAACAAGGGCAGAAGTGTTTGGAAAAGTAGATACGTTGGAGACGTATCACGGCCCCCATCCAATTTGGATTGAGCTTGAGGGGGGCTCGCCCCCTCCTACGCCCCCCTCTCTTCTCTCCCACTATGGCCCAATAAGGCCCATATACCTCCCGAGGAGTTCCGGTAACCTCCCGGTCCTCCGATATATGCCCGAACTCACCCGGAACCATTCTGATGTCCAAATATAGTCATCCAATATATCGATCTTTATGTCTTGACCATTTAGAGACTCCTCATCATGTCCGTAATCATATTCGGGACTCCGAACTACCTTCGGTACATCAAAACACATAAACTCATAATACCGATCGTCACCGAACGTTAAGCGTGCGGACCTACGGGTTCGAGAACTATGTAGACATGACCGAGACACGTCTCTGGTCAATAAACAATAGCGGAACCAGGATGCTCATATTGGTTCCTACATATTCTACGAAGATCTTTATCGGTCAAACCGCATAACAATATACGTTGTTCCCTTTGTCATCGGTATGTTACTTGCCCGAGATTCGATCGTCAGTATCTCAATACCTAGTTCAATCTCGTTACCGACGAGTCTCTTTACTCGTTCCGTAATGCTATATCCCGTAACTAACTCGTTAGCTACATTGCTTGCAAGGCTTATAGTGATGTGCATTACCGAGAGGGCCCAGAGATACCTCTTCGATACTCAGAGTGACAAATCATAATCCCGATCTATGCCAACTTAACAAACACCATTGGAGACACCTGTAGAGTACCTTTATAATCACCCAGTTACGTTGTGATGTTTGGTAGCACACAAAGTGTTCCTCCGGTATTCGGGAGTTGCATGATCTCATAGTCATAGGAACATGTATAAGTTATGGAGAAAGCAATAGCAACAAACTAAACGATCATCGTGCTAAGCTAACGGATGGGTCACGTCAATCACATCATTCTCTAATGATGTGACCCCGTTAATCAAATGACAACTCATGTCTATGGTTAGGAAGCATAACCATCATTGATTCAACGAGCTAGTCAAGTAGAGGCATACTAGTGACGCTGTTTGTCTATGTATTCACACATGTATTAATTTTCCGGTTAATACAATTCTAGCATCAATAATAAACATTTATCATGAAATAAGGTAATAAATAATAACTTTATTATTGCCTCTAGGGCATATTTCCTTCAAGAACTGGGCCTAAATTTCCCATGGCATTGAAAGCATTGTTAGGGTGTCTACTCAAGAAATTCCCTCTGGTAATAGTGTCAAGCACAAATCTATACCTAGTAGTAACACCCACATAAAATTTGCGAAGAGGAACTGTAGTGGACTGTTTATGAGTTGATCTATTTTGAGCATCGTAAATCCTATACCAAGCATCCTTTTAAACTTTCATCTCCCCTTTGTTTAAAATTAAGCACTTGATACTCAGGGATACAAGAAACAAGTGAAGAACTAGCCATAGTGACAAAGCAAGCAACAAGACATTGACTATTGACTTTAAAAACGTAAATTTGAAAAGAGGTCATGAAACATAATTTATAAAGTTCACAACTGGAAAATGTTCATAATATGGAAAAGTTTGTGAAAATGAAAAAGGTTCACGAATTTGAAAAAAGTGCACCAAAAAAGTTCGCCATTTTTTTAAAAAAATAACGAATTTGGAAAAAATTCATGACTTGGCAAAGCTCGTAACTAGGACAAAAACAACCACATGCCTAGTTGCAAGTCGAGGGTGGACTTGCAACTTGGATAACGAAAAAATGGGTCCAGTTGTGAGTTGAGTGTGGGCTTGCAACTAAGCCAAAAACAACTACGGGGCCTAGTTGCGAGTTAAGGGTGGGCTTGCAAGTGAGGCAAAAGTAATTACGGGGCCCAGTTGCAAGTCAAGGGTGGACTTACAATTGGGACAACAACAATACTATGATCCCCTTTGCGAGTCGAGTGTGGACTTGCAACTAGGACAACAAAAAACCGTGATCCTAGTTGCGAGTCAAGGGTGGACATGCAATTAGGACAACTACGAAACTACGAGCTTAGTTGCGAGTCAAGAGTCGACTCGCAACTGGGATGAAATGAAATATGGGCCCAATAGAGAGTCAAAGAGGGAGTTGCAACTGGGATGAAAAACAAAGCACATGCCTAGTTATGAGTCGAGGTTGAGCTTGCAACTAGGAGAACTACGGGTCCAGTTTCAAGTCGAGGGTGGACTTGCAACTAGGACAACTATGAATTACGAGTTGAGTTGCGAGTCAAGGGTCGACTTGCAACTGGGATGAAACAAACTTCGATCCTAGTTACGAGTCAAGGGTGGACTTACACCTGGGATGAAAGACAAAGTAGATGCCTAGTTGCAAGTCAAGGGTAGGGTTGCAACTAGGATAAAACAAACTACTATCCTAGTTGCGAGTCGAGGATGAACTTGCAACTCGGAGAACAACAAACTATGAGCTCAATGTGAGCCTAGTTTCGAGTCGAGGGTGGACTTTTAACTAAGATAATACACGAAAGTACTATAAAAACTTGGAGCCCAATTGCAAGTCAATGGTGGAATTGCAACTGGGGCAAAGAATAAAAAGGGTGGCCTACTTGCTAAAAAGAGGGTGCTTGTACTAATGCGACAAAAAAGTCAAATAAATTAAACTCGATTGCATGTAGAGGGTGGGCTTGCAACTAGGGGCGGGGAAACAAAAAAGGGTCGGTGCTAGTTGTAAGTCAAGGGTGGACTTGCAAACTTAGGTGACAAAAAAACTATGAGCCCATTTGCGAGTTTTGGGTAGACTTGCAACAGGGATGAAGATAAACTACAAGCCTAGTTGTGACTCGTGGGTGGACTTGCAACTAGGGAAAGGACACAAAACTAAGAGACCAGTTGTGAGTCGAGGGTGGAGTTGCAACTGGATCAACTATGAGCCTAGTTGCGAGTCAAGGGTGGACTTGCAACTGGGATGAAAAATAACTACAGTCCCAGCTGCGAGTTGAGGGTGGACTTGCGACTGGGATGCAAAATAAACTATGAGCCTAGTTGCGAACCGAGGGTGGACTTGCATTTGAGACAAGTACACAAAACTACGATACCAGTTGTGAGTCGAGGGTGAACTTGCAACTGGATGAAAAGAATCTTAGGGCCCATTTGCCAGTCAAGGGTGTACTTACAACTGAGACAACTATGAAAATACGAGAACAATTGAGAGTCTAGGATGGACTTGCAAATGGGATAGGCCTACTTGCAAGTCAAGGGCGAACTTGCAGCTGGGAAACTACACAAAACTATTATATCATTTACGAGTTGAGGGTGGACTTGGTCGGACCTCCAGTTGCATGTCTGTGGTCAACTTGCAACTAAATAAATGGGTTGGACCCTAATTTCATGTTAGTGGTTGACTTGCAAATGGGACAAGAAATAAATAAATAAAGGCGGGCCTGATTGCATGACAAGGGTGCACTTGCAACATAATCTAAAAATGTGTCAGGCCGAGTTGCATGTCGATGGACGACTTGCAACTGCAACAATACAAATAAAAGAGACAGGCTCATGTTTGCATGTCGGTGGTCGACGTGCAACTAGGACAAAAAATAAAAGAGATGAATCCAATTACATATCGGGAATACACTTAAGCCCTGCTCGGAGTCCCCCCACTCTGCTGCTCTGCTCCAGGAGCAGGCGGAGCTGCAGTCCCTCCACTCCGCAGCTCCTCGTATTTTTAGGAGCTGGTGGGTTGCCGGACACTGCCTTACACAGACCAAAATGGTTTGGACCCACATGCATGTTGGTGAGCGACTTGCAACTAGAAACAAGAAAAATAAAAAGAGAAGTTCTTCTTACATATTAGGGTTAGACTTGCAAACAAAAACAAAAACAAAGAAGTGGGATGTTGCCCGTCATCATACTATTTAGAAACTTGGTCGGGATCGCCTCTACTCCAAAGACAAAGAGTAATGTGTGTGTGTGTGTGTGTGTGTGTGTGTGTGTGTGTGTGTGTGTATATATATATATAGAGAGAGAGAGAGAGAGAGAGAGAGAGAGAAAGAGAAAGAGAGAGAGAGAAGAACATAACTGATGAGCGAGCGGTCAGCTCATCTCTTTGACTTATAAAAACAACTCATCTCTTTAACTACAACATAGGAAAAACAGACCACAAAAAAGGGCCCTAAAAGGAAAGACGCATGGTGTGATGGGCCGCAAAATGGACAACAGACAAGAGACACCGGACGCGCGGGACAAAACAACCCCAATCATAGAACTGCATGAAATTTATAGCAAGAGATCAAATAGACTGAAACTTAGATGAGACATTACACTCATCTATATGAGTTTTAGCAATTCCTATACATGATTTACTATTCCATGAGCACGTTGCATAGATGAACACAAATCGAAAAAGACAAACAAAAACATACATAAATGATCATACGATATATAGATGCACAAAGGAGATGCATGCACTCAGCATATGATATATACACATATCATAGCATCGCAAGAGGGAGAAAAAAGAAATAAAAAAGATAAAAGACGTCACAAACCACAACGGCTGCAGCAGATCATAAACAATAGACAAAAAAGATCATAAACAATTGACAAAAGAAAAAAAGAAGAAGAAAAAAAAGGGCAAAGCCAGCCCACGTTGGCAAGCTGCAACGTGCGGGGTTGCGCAAGCGCAGGCTCGAACGCGGACAGATTGCAAAATCACTTGTGTGCGAATTTTAAAGACAAAACAAATTCAATGGTGAGGGACTTAGATGTGCTATTTCACAAACCAGTTTTTGCAATTCGCTCAGAATTCATCCTATACCTCTTGGACAGTGGGACACATATCTTTGAAAGAGACACATGGTTTACAGTATTGTATTGTCCTCCCTCTTTTTCCTTTTTTGCCATGGAGTTCTACTACCCGATAAAGCCAGTGGCAAGTACCCTCAAAAACTGTATTGTCCTTTCACGGCCAGCAAAGGTTTTCAATCGTCCTAGTAGTGGTTTGCCTTTCTGTTGCACTACACAAAAGTTTCATTGTTGGTCTTCCATTAAACCGCATTTACATTAGTGTTTTGATCATTTGGACTTGAGCACCGGAGACCAGAGCACTGGTACCCAAGAACTTCATTAAACTTATGAGACCAACCCAAAAGCTAACCCTCATTGGATTTTTTTTATAGGCGAAACTCCGTGAGCACCGTGCGTCCGAGCCGAGACTCGAACTCAGACGGGCTGGCAGCAACACCAGCTTCCCAGCTAACGGATCGACGGCCCGTCCTCGACTCCATTAAACTTATCAGATTGTTTCGTTTATATACTTCGTCCCAAAATAAGTGTCTTAAGCTCACTGCAGACACTTATTTCGGAACCGAGGAGTACTGGTACTCAAAAGTAAACCGAGACACCCTAAAAAAAAAAAGTAAACCGAGACACTCCTATGCCAAGTGCTGTGCCGCGAGCGACGCCACGTGAAGAATCGGTCACCGCACAACGGCCACCTACCAACCCGAGAAGGGAAGTAAAGATCCGCAATCACAATCACAATCACGATAAGCGAAAAACGCGCAGACCACAGTCCACCCCCAACTCACCGCGAAGAAAAACAGAAACGGGGCAGATCGTGCGGGTGGCGATCACTGTCACAGGCTCGGCGTCGCCCTCACCACCCCCATGTTGCCTGTCACTTGCCACGGCCAACTTAAGGGCACGACGGATCAGATCAGGCGACGCAACTGTCTTCTTTTCTCCTCTTCTTTTGTGAATCAGGCCAGACAACTGTCTGGTCCTGCTTTGCTTAGGCTCCTGCACTGCAGTGCACTCGTCGGTGCCATACTGCCATCCGTACTCGCACATTGCTTGATTAGCTGATTGGATTAGATTCGTCGGAACGAGGCTAGCAAAGGAACAAAGGAATATATTCTGACTTCGCACAAATTTCAGATCAATGCTCTCCTCGAACGGCACAGGCCGGATCTGGTGTCTGCTACCCCTACTCTGACCTCCCCAAGAGAATGAAAAAGATCAGCCAAGTGGGATTTTTTTTTTCTTTTTTCTGATCACTAACCATGGCTTCACTCAATGGGATTGTGTTTCTGTAGGTTCACCTCAAGGCACACAACCATGAGCCATGTTGGCATTTCTGCATTTGGGCAGTCCAGCCTTACAAGCCACACTTGAATACTCCCAATGAACAGATCAAGGTTACTGGCTACGGTACAATCTGACATAGTCCTAAACTTTCTATATATATATGAGCACAAGGCTCCTCCAATTGTCATGCACCTACCACCACATAATTAGATCACTAAGACAGGTAGTGCCACAACAAAATTAGGAATTGGTCAAGGACAGTGACATTAGGTTCATGCCAGTACAAGCATCAACCTGATCAAGACAACTTAGCTCTGAATGACTTCATCAAGACACCCCCTGGCTAGAGTTCAAATCAGGCAGCTAGCTCACTATTGCTTCACTCAAAACACATCAACCCGGAACATATATGGAAACACCTGAAGGCACTCAACCATCTATTGTCCCAGGTTTCGCATGATGCCGTTCACAGACCACAGAAACAAGAACCGACTGAAGAAATCAAACATTGCACTGGACACAACATGACCCACTGAAATTGCATATGCATTACGCCCCCAAAAACGGTATTGGTATATATATTTACATGTACCTGATTTTCGCCCGTAGCTAGCTCCGATCGAACCTCGACCTTCCTGGCCGGCTAGAGCAAGATCATAACAGCGACATAGCTAAATGATCGGACAGTCTCACCATATAAAACGGTTCAGCTATGCCCGCGATATCTGCGGTACACATAAACTGATACCACAATTTCACCTCAGCAACCTCAGTTCCGTGGCTATCCTACCCTAGTTTACACAATTGAGCTGCACAAACTTACCGAGCATGGAACCAGCAGAGTTTCATCCATTGCAGATGGCATTGAGGAGCACATGCCCCAGCATGAGGTCCACGAAGTACTGGTGCCCGATCTTGCCGTCCCGCCATACCAACTTTGCCGGTGCGCGCCCGTAGTGCACGCCGTCGTTGCAACGGTTGTCGTAGTGCCATGGGAACGTCATGTCGAAGTTGTCTATCACCCCGCCTGTGAGCACGCCATGCTGCCTCATCTTCTCCACGAGCACGCCATTGAATAGCTCCATCTTGTTTGGATTGAATGCCAGGTCCCGAGCATACCCGCCAGTCGCGACCGTCGTCCGGTAGAACACCCTTGGCACGGCAAGCCCACCCAACCTCACTTTAGCCATGACACCGGCCCAGAACTGCGCGGCATACTCGGTGGCCTGAACGTAAGCGCGGACACTGCTCCAGTAGCACCCATCATGGAGGCCAGAGTTCAGGATGACAACATCGGGGACACGATCATCGCCCGCAAAGTATGACCGGACAAGCTGCCGGAACCCCTTGTGCCGGAGGGAATGCAAGCCGAGATAGTTCATGCTCATGTTCCAGTGGCCGTTGAAGATGCTTGTGATCCGCAGGGTGCCCGGCTCGCCGCTGGGATTTGTGAACACGGCGTCGAAGCGGCGTGTCACCGCGGATGTGTCCTCAACGCCAAGAACGAAGGTCAGGAGGTTGCGGATGGTGTCGACATGGTTGGAATCGCCCCAGAAGAAGAGCCACTTGCCGTCAAGGCACCGCCACGCAGCGTCGGCGGTGAAGAGCTTGAACGAGCAGTGCGCCGAGTAGACCCATCCGTTGCTCTCCAGCGCGCCCAGTGGTCCGTCGCACCACGGTGCCTCGCACGGGTGCTCCGGCTCCAGGCACCGGTAGCGGCCGGTGTCGTCCACATCCTCGCACCTGTCGTTCCTGGCGAGCCGCGTCCACCGGCCGGACCAGACGTCGCGCGCGAAGTCAGCGGCCCGGCAGGTCTCCAGTGCGGGGAGCGACGCGTTGCCCGGCCGGAAGAGTAGAGGAGTGCGGCGGAGCTCGACGCGGTACTTGAACCTGGCGGATGAGAACTTGAGGCCCTCGAAGCTGCGGAAGAGGAGGACGATGGTGAGGTGGAACTCCCCCGCGGCGAAGCGGGGCGCAACCTGGAGGCGGAAAGTGTAGGAGCCGTCGCCGTTGTCCACCACGGGGGGCCGCGACTTCCACGCCTCCCCGGAGAGATCAATCTCGAAGAAGTCCCCGCCGAGGCAGCGCCGCAGGCCGGTGCCGTCAAGCGCCCAGAACGTGAACTCGTGAATCTCGGCGGCGCTCAGCTTGGTGACGCCCCCCGCCGCCGCGGCGCCGTCAAGGGCCGGGACGGAGATGTTGGCCGTGCGGGCGTCGCGGCACGGCGAGCCCCCGGGCGTGAGCCAGCGGGCGAGGAGGTCGCCGGTGAAGTTGGTGGGGTTGGGCACGGAGAGCCAGGAGGGCGGGGGGCTCTCGGCGCGGCCGCCGCCGAGGAGGTCCTCGGCGAAGCTGGTGGGGTCGGGCACGGAGGGCCAAGAAGGCGGGGCGCCCTCGGCGGGGCCGGCGCCGAGGTAATGCTGGTACTGGTGGCGCAGCCGGCCGTCGGCGCCAGCGCCAGAGAGGAAGGCGTCGACGGCGAAGAGGAAGGCGACGCCGAGGAAGGAGGCGAGCGCGAGCTTGGCGGCGGAGCGGGCGCCGGCGGCGGCGGGCTTCTTGGGGTCCCCGGCGGCGCAGGGGGGCAGCTTGCCCCCGGCGACGTCGGTCTTCTTGGGGTCCCCGGCGGCGCGCGGCCCGTGGGGCGGCGGGAGGAGCGCCGACATTGCCGGGCCGGGGGGGCTACTTCCGGCTCGTTGTGGTGTGGCCACGCATGGGTCCGCGTGTGCGGGCGAGGGGAGGTGCTCGCGAGGGGAAAAGGCCGCCGGGTTGGTTTTGGTTTTGGTTTTGGTTTTGGTTAGGGGGTGCGGTGGTGCGCGGCGAGCTGCGGAGGATTGATTGGGTTCTTTGGGACGGAGGCGACACGAGCCAGGTGAACGTGCGAATTGGATCTTCTGTTGCGCCACAAAATGCATATCCTTTGGGGTTTCTTTTCTTGACACAGTACAGACTCTATCGTTATGAGCACCTCTGAACCGGTATATCATCTTGAGATTTTACAGAGACACTATAGACGTCATGTAATTCAAAAAAAAACGTCTCCTCTCACTAAACGTGCATCGTCGATTTTTTAAAAAAAATCAAGATAAATGCAAGCACCAGAACTTGAACCTTGGTGAGGTGTGGATATCACTGTCCTCTTAGACTAGTCACAATGGGGAGTAACTTAGAGTAGTAACATTTACTCCAAAGTGGGTAGTAACATATGTGTAGTGTCATGCATCACTTCATTTATTAGGTTGTAAACTCATCTTTTTTTGATATGTGTGATGTTACAGTAACTAGCTATGTTACTACATGCATCATTTTCTTCATTAATTACATGCCACATCATCTTTTTTACCTTGATAAGTGTGATGTTACCACCTATGTTACTTCCATTGTGGGTAGTCCTAACCATCCAATCACAAGTTGGTTCCGCTTTTGAGGTTTTATTTGGAGCCGTCGGATGAATATGGGACTGAAATTTTTCTTTCTTCTATGCAGAATGTTATACTTCCTCCGTATCAAAATATATGTCGTTTTTTAGGCTAGTTTAGCATAAAAATGTTTTATATTTTTGTATAGAGGTAGTATTTGCAGAGAGAATGCTGTGTGACTTGTTTACCCACGTTCAGTTCGTGGTTAGAATGACATGTCTAAATTTAGTTGTGTGTTTGTCCCTTTGCCGTAACCGTGACCTGACATGTTTGGTTAGGTGGGTATATGTTAAATACTCCCCCCGTATCAAAATACTAAAAACCTTTTTTGATACACAAGAATTATGTCACACGCTTAGTATGCTCTTGCTAGTTTTTTCCTGTACATTTTGTGATATCCAAGATTTCTCAAGAGTTTATTGTGATATTGTTAGACACAACCAATTGATGCCACAATCTTTCTCACACTGTCTTCTTCGCTCCGAACACCATGCCCATGTAGAACGATGGTGTCCGCATCTCTCAAATAGACTAATGTCTTGCCCTAACGGCCTAGCCCTATTGGGTAATCAGATTTGAATATGCCATAAGCCATAGTGATCACAGGAGGATTGACAATGAGATGTTACTGAGTGAGTGTCAGGTTCATCTAACAATGATATGACAAAGCCGGGACAGCCAACGAGGTCATGAGGCAACAAGCGTCAGATGAGAAGTCGAAATGGAAGCAGTAGTTGAGAAGGTGTGGCCGCGTAGGAAAAGCAAAATGACAAGGTAGCATATTGTACACCTAAGATTTTAGCTTAATTTGTGTACCACAGTCTCGATCCATCTGCTATCTCTATTTATCTATCTATCTATCTACTACTTATAAAATCTTCCTATTATTTATAAAAACACGAGTTTGGTGAATTCAAATTATCCAAGCCATCCAACCACCTATATCCAATGTCTCAAGCTGCTCTAATGATGTATTCATTGCATCATCAATAATTTGGAAACATGTTAATCGCATTACTCATGAGGCTGGTCGTAATGAGAGTATCATAGGTAGTATCATGCATGCCAACTAAGCAATGTTGATGAGGTGACATAAAATTAAATGAAGAAAGAGATGCTTGAGTATCATATTATGATACCGTGTCATATTAAATGATGTATTACTTTGTGTCATGCATGGCAATAAATGTAGTCTTATATGATACCAACATATGATACCATGTGTTAGGCTAGTCATAGTGGGGGTAACTTAGGTAGTAACTTAACACATCTCAAAACAATTTTACTTATGTGGCAAATATTTAATGAGGAAAGAGGTGCTTGTGGTAACATAATATATTACTGTAACATAGCGCTTGCCGAGACAAATGAGTCTATGAGCTAATAAATGAAGCCATCTATGACACTAGTAGTATGTTACTTTGCACTATGAACGTAGTAATTTAGACTAGTGTCATATGCATGACACTAGTCCAAGTTACTCCCCACTATGATCAGCATGTAGTATCATACACTAGTATCATACACATGATACTAGTATATGATACTCTCATTACAACCAGCCTAATTTGAAAATAACATGAATTGCATTAGATGTAATTAATTTTGGAATCTACATTAATTGTGATTAATCTTGAAAACAATATTACTCTCAAATTGGACGTATATTGCATGTACTACCTCTGTCCTGATTTATTAGTCCCCTTTATATTTTGTGCAAAATTTTGACTTTAAATTTAACTAAAAAATGTTAATGCATGTTATAAAAAATAACGTAATTGGAAACTATGTTCAAATATGAATCCAACGATATAATTTTTGGTGACATGTATTCATATTTTACTAGTCAAAATTTGGCACAAAATACAAAAAGGACTTATAAACCAGGACGAAAGTAGTGCACGGTTACTAGTTGTCCCAAAGACACAAAGAAACGAAAATCATACAACAATATGAACACTATGTATGTGTAGCATGGCATGAAAGTTGGCCCCTACTTTCAGTTGACACATCAAGATACATGCTTGGGGATCAAATGGATTGTTGAGGCTACCCCGGAAGGTCTTGTGTCAAGGGGGTGTTTCCATAATCTTCATGCTACAGAGGCCACTTCGGTGGGGCGATTGGTTGCGAGCACAGCCAAGGAGGGAAGTCCTTATGAAGTCGGTTGCTCAACCAATGCCCACTTATATCATGGGGGTGTTTAAGCTATCATTTTCGAGTTGTGATGATCTCACCTAAATGGTGAGAAATTTTTATTGGGGCTCAAAGAAGGGTAAACGGAAAGTTCATTGGAAAGCCTGGAAATGTTTGCTGCTGCCAAAATATAAGGGAGGAGTTGGCTTCAGGGATTTTTGCATGTTTAACCAGGCATTGTTAGCAAGGCAAGCATGGAGATTGCTAGCGTAATCAAAGAGCTTTTGTGCATGGGTTTTGAAATCCCGCTACTACCCTGACGACAATCTCGAGGACACAGTGTTTTGTGGCAATACTTCCTCTTCTTGGACAACGATTAGTCATGGACTATACTTACTAAAGAAAGGCTTGATTTGGAGAAAATGGAATGGAATGAGGGTGCGGATATTCAGAGATAATTGGATCCCAGATTGCATTAACATGTATTTGCATGGGGGAGATGTAGGGTCCACTTTTGTCTCTGATCTTCTCAATGAAAATGGTGCATGAAGGTTAGATCTGCTGCAGTAATCTTTTCTGCAATGCGATGTTGAGGAGATCGTGAAAATCAGAACCTTACCACGACTAGAAGATGGCACTCTTCCATGGGGGCTGAAAATTGGGCATGTTTAGTGTGAAAAGCGCATATGATTTTTCTCTGGGTGAAGCTTACATAGGTGATGCAGTGGGGTCAACTACTATTCTTGATGGCACATGGGCTTGTTGGAGATGTTGCGACCTTGTCGTGTTCCCCCATAGTATCTGTTGGGGATATTACTACTGGAGGTAAACCGGCCTTGGGTAGCCGGGTTGACTCTTTGAAGATTAGAAGCCCATGAAGATGTAAAGATGCTAGTGCTTTACGGAGGGCCCAGAGGCGAGTACAATATGTAAATGTAAACCGGCCCAGCCATGTAAACTTGTATAGTAAGATAGAAAGAGAGAGACCGAACAGGATACGTTTATAAACCGGCTTCGGGACTCTGTAGCCCGGCGGGCGTCAACCTATGTATATAAAGGGACGACCCGACCGCGGTTTAGGGACAGACAACAACAACTCGAAAGCCAGTCAAAGCGGATTCGCTCCTTGGCCTTCGAAACCCTAGCAATACCAATCATAACTAGACGTAGGCTTTTACCTTCATCGAAGGGGCCGAACTAGTATAAACTCCCGTGTCCCCTTGTCCAGTTTAACCCCTTTAAGCTAACCCGTCACGATGGTTCCACAACTAAGTCCTTTCACGAGGACATCTGCCGTGACAAACCCACGACAGTTGGCGCCCATCGTGGGGCTATCACACGATGGTTTTGAGTTCTTGAAGGGCAGCTTCTATGGACTTAAGGGATACGCTGTGGGCCGGATGACGAAGAGTCGCCGCGGCAAGCTCTACATCGACAACGCAGGATGGGGTCCCGAGGCCGATTCAATCGAATACGGGTACCGGGTCCCCTTTGGTGGGATTCACGTCTTCATCGGCAAGATCGGCGAACCGGCCCCCGAGCCGGACATTTGCACCGACATCATCGAAACGGATCGGCGTGCAAGTCCTTCGCCGGTTCAGCCCGAGGCAAGGCATGTTTTCGTAGGTGTCATCCATGGATCAGGGCACGAGGACGGACCGATGTCCGAAGGAGAAATCGTAGTCTGCTCTGATGATGAGTCTTCTGGAGAAACCGAATCGCTTTACCAGTTGTAGGACGGCCGGATTGAGGGAGGATCCGAGGGCAACAGTATTCCGGATTCCCCCGGTCTGCCAAACCGGGCTGCCATCTTCATGGCCGGCACACAATCGGCGCCTCATTCATCTACCGCCGCAACAATGCTCTCCGGTTCAACAACGGCCACGCCAGCAAGGGCAGGAAGCTCGGCGCCACCTCTAGCCCAAGTCTTATCTGATTTGTTTGACGCTCTGGCAACATTGATGTCCGCGGAGGTAGACGGAGCAGCCAGGGATCAGCATGATGCGGAGATTGCAAAGGCAAAAGATCAGATAGCCCAGGCCAAAGCGGACCTGGCAGCAGAGAACGCCAGGATGGCTACGGAGCGGGCCGAGTTGGAAGCACAGGCTTACCGGATTAGACTGGATCAGAATGCTTCGGAGGAAGTCATGAGAAGAAGGTACCGATCACGTCTCCTGTCGGTTTATGAGCCACAGAATCTTTTCAACACGCCAGGTGCAGGAGCTGGCAACCAACCCACACTAAACCAGGCGGGGGCGCCGGGAGCAGGAGCGCCGGTTCAGCCGCGCACGACCGACCTGTCTCACCGGAACAACGTTGTAACATCAACGCCGCCCGGGCATTATTCCAACCCGTTGGACAACATTGTGGCCGCTGCGTCACGCCTGGCGGCCCTCCCAACCGACGGCGAGTCACCAGTGGTAGTGGAAGCGCGTCGGGCCAGGGATCTCCTTCAGACAACACCAAATCAATAGCAAACATATTCACACAGCCGTGAGAGGATTCACTCCACTCCCTGCCCAAGCCGGAGTTATAGAAGACACGTGGAAGACGAACCGGCCGTGTCCAGTAGTGCACGCCGCCGAAATCCGCCACGAGGGAACAACCTGGCTGGGGGGTGCTAATGCGCAAGATGTTGTGGATCATGGCCGCGCACGTCGAGAGGCCGAGTTGACAGCTAGACACGAGGCACGACAGCATACTCCGGTTCACCCCACTGCCTCCGTGGAGCCAGGGAGATGTTCAGTTCCTTAGGGGTACCGTGTTTATCTCCTGCTTTGCGTAATGTGTGACTACCCAAGGATTTCAAGGGACCTCGTAAGGTACCAAATTATACTGCCGATTTGCAGCCAGAGGCGTTGGTGGAGAACTATGAGATGGCAATGGAGATGTTAGATATGGACGAGGCGGTGTGTGCTAAATGTTTCACCATGATGTTGGAAGGAACAGCTCGCACTTGGTTGAAGAGCTTGCCGATCAACTCTATTGGATCATGGGCCAACTTGAAGCACCGGTTTATTCAGAACTTCAAGGATAAGTGTAAGCAGCCGATGTCAATTGTAGATCTGGCCGCTTGTGTCCAAGAGGAAGGGGAGTCCACGACCCATTGGGTCAAACGGGTCTCGGCGATTTTGCATTCGTCAGATCGTATCAACGCAGACACCGCAGTGTTAATGTTAGAGGGTAATTGCGGTTTCAAACCGTTGAAACAAAAGTTGGGAAGGCTCAAATGTCACTGCAACGACATGTCAACACTCATGGCTGCCTTGGTTAAATACGCCGATTCAGATAATACCAAGGATCCGGATTCAGAGGAGGACAAATCGGAGAAGGGTAAGAAGACCGCCAATGCCAAAGGCCAACAACACAAGCCGGCAGGCCATGGAAACGCTGGTAAGCGCAAGGCCGACAATGGTTTGGACTTTGTCGCAAATACCAACGCGCAGGAGAATGGCCAGCGCCGTAAAGGCAAGCAACCCCAAAGGGGTGGAGGTCCAGGCAACAATTTGGAGCGTTTGTTAAATCAGCCATGTCCAAAGCATGGATCAAAGGAGAAACCGGCATTGCATCTCTGGAAAGATTGTTATATCATGCAGGATTTCAAGAATTCCAATATGTTCCAATATGACAACGGCCCGCCCGGCGGTTCAGGAGGAGGTTTCCACGGGCCAGGTTACGGAGGCGGTGGTTCCGGTTCAGGGTTTCCAGGCAATCAAACCAGACACGTCAATCAAGGACACCGGGGCAACCAAGGAGGTTACAACCATCAGGGGAATCAGCAGCAGCAGTCGGGTTATCAGAGCAATCCCAAACAGCTGAACAGCGGGCAATATCATGTCTTCACTACTAGTTTGTGCAAACGTGATCAGAAGCTTCACAAAAGGGTAGTCAACTCTATTGAGCCGGCAGTACCTCAGTATTTACGCTGGTCAGAGCAACCTATTTTGTTGAGCAGAGAGGACCACCCGCCTCGGGTTGATAATCCAGGTCATTTGGCCTTGGTGGTAGCCCCTCAAGTTGGGGGATACAAGTTCACTAAAGTGCTCATGGATGGGGGAAGTAGTATCAATATTTTGTATTATGATACATTCCGCCGTATGGGGTTGACAGATAAGGATCTTAAACCGTCAAACACGGTATTTCATGGTGTGGTGCCTGGTAAGTCTGCATATCCTATTGGTAAGATAGCTTTGGAGGTAGCTTTTGGAGATGACTACGATTCAAGGTCAGAAACAGTGACATTTGAGGTGGTGAAGATCAAAAGTCCATATCACGCTCTGTTTGGGCGGCCGGTTTATGCTAAGTTTATGGCAAGGCCATGTTATGTTTATCTGCAGCTTAAAATGCCAGGTCATAAGGGGACTATCACAGTGCATGGAAGTAGAAAGATTGCTTTGGAGTGTGAAGAAGGCGATGTGGCTTATGCTGAGTCGGTTTGTGCCACGGAGGAGTTAACATTCTATAAGGAGCAAGTTGATCCGGCAGACATGACTTCCTTAAAAAAGCCAACCACGGAACATGATCCAACATTGAAGTTCAAATCAGCTACAGATACTAAGATGGTTGACTTTGTCCCTGGCGATTCATCCAAACAGTTCAGCATCAGCGCTAACCTGGATCCCAAATAGGAAAGTGCGCTCATCGAGTTCATCCGTGAGAATCGGGACATCTTTGCATGGAAACCTTCTGACATGCCAGGTGTACCGAGAGAACTCGCTGAGCACACACTCAACATTGATCCGAAATTCAAACCGGTCCGACAGTTCCTCCGCCGCTTCAATGAGGAAAGGCGTAAGGCTATAGGTGAAGAGGTCGCCCGTTTGTTGGCTGCCGGGTTTATTGTTGAAGTTTTTCATCCAGAGTGGTTAGCCAATTTGTTGCTGGTTCTTAAGAAAAATGGCACTTGGCGCATGTGTGTGGACTACACAGATTTAAACAAGACTTGCCCTGCAGACCCCTTTGTGTTGGGGAACGTAGTAATTTCAAAATTTTCCTACGCACACGCAAGATCATGGTGATGCATAGCAACGAGAGGGGAGAGTGTTGTCTACGTACCAACGCAGACCGACTACGGAAGCGATCACACAACGTAGAGGAAGTAGTCGTACGTCTTCTTCCCGATCCGACCGATCCAAGCACCGTTACTCCGGCACCTCCGAGTTCTTAGCACACGTACAGCTCGATGACGATCCTCGGGCTCCGATCCAGCAAAGCGTCGAGGAAGAGTTCCGTCAGCACGACGGCGTGGTGACGATCTTGATGTACTACTGACGCAGGGCTTCGCCTAAGCACTGCAACAATATGATTGAGGTGGAATTTGGTGGCAGGGGGCACCGCACACGGCTAAGGAACGATCACCAAGGATCAACTTGTGTGTCTAGAGGTGCCCCCTGCCCCCGTATATAAAGGATCCAAGGGGGAGGGCTGGCCGGCCAAGGAGGAGGGCGCAGGAGGAGTCCTACTCCTACCGGGAGTAGGACTCCCCCCCTTAATCCTATTCCTAATAGGATTCCTCGAGAGAGAGAGAGAGAGAGAGAGAGAGAGAAGGGGGCCGGCTACCTCTCCTAGTCCTAATAGGACTAGGGGAGGGGGAGGCGCGCAGCCCACCTTGGGCTGCCCCTTTCACCTTTCCACCAAGGCCCAATAAGGCCCATATGGTTCCCGGGGGTTCCGGTAACCTCCCGGTACTCCGGTAAAATCCCGATTTCACCCGGAACACTTCCGATATCCAAATATAGGCTTCCAATATATCAATCTTTATGTCTCGACCATTTCGAGACTCCTCGTCATGTCCGCGATCACATCCGGGACTCCGAACAACCTTCGGTACATCAAAATGCATAAACTCATAATAACTGTCATCGTAACGTTAAGCATGCGGACCCTACGGTTCGAGAACAATGTAGACATGACCGAGACACGTCTCCGGTCAATAACCAATAGCGGGACCTGGATGCCCATATTGGCTCCTACATATTCTACGAAGATCTTTATCGGTCAGACCGCATAACAACATACGTTGTTCCCTTTGTCATCGGTATGTTACTTGCCCGAGATTCGATCGTCGGTATCCAATACCTAGTTCAATCTCGTTACTGGCAAGTCTCTTTACCCGTTCCGTAATACATCATCTCACAACTAACATCTTAGTTATAATGCTTGCAAGGCTTGTGTGATGTGTATTACCGAGAGGGCCCAGAGATACCTCTCCGACAATCGGAGTGACAAATCCTATTCTCGAAATACGCCAACCCAACATCTACCATTGGAAACACCTGTAGTACTCCTTTATAATCACCCAGTTACGTTGTGACGTTTGGTAGCACCCAAAGTGTTCCTCCGGCAAACGGGAGTTGCATAATCTCATAGTCATAGGAACATGTATAAGTCATGAAGAAAGCAATAGCAATATACTAAACGATCGGGTGCTAAGCTAATGGAATGGGTCATGTCAATCAGATCATTCATCTAATGATGTGATCCCATTAATCAAATAACAACTCTTTGTCCATGGTTAGGAAACATAACCATCTTTGATTAACGAGCTAGTCAAGTAGAGGCATACTAGTGACACTCTGTTTGTCTATGTATTCACACATGTATTATGTTTCCGGTTAATACAATTCTAGCATGAATAATAAATATTTATCATGATATAAGGAAATAAATAATAACTTTATTATTGCCTCTAGGGCATATTTCCTTCAGTCTCCCACTTGCACTAGAGTCAATAATCTAGATCACATCGCTATGTGATTAACACCAATAGTTCATATCTTTATGTGATTGGTTCACATCTCCATGTGACTAACACTCAAAGGGTTTACTAGATTCAATAATCTAGTTCATATTGCTATGTGATTAACACCCAAAGAGTGATCATGTTTTGCTTGTGAGAGAAATTTAGTCAACGGGCCTGCCAAATTCAGATCCTTATGTATTTTGCAAAATTCTATGTCTACAATGCTCTGCACGGAGCTACTCTAGCTAATTGCTCCCACTTTCAATATGTATCCAGATTGAGACTTAGAATCATCTGGATCAGTGTCAAAAAACTTGCATCGACGTAACCCTTTACGACGAAACCTTTTTTGTCATGTCCATAATCGAGAAACATATCCTTATTTCACTAAGGATAATTCTGACCGCTGTCCAGTGATCTACTCCTAGATCACTATTGTATTCCCTTGCCAAATCAGTGCAGGGTATACAATAGATCTGGTACACAGCATGACATACTTTATAGAACCTATGGCCAAGGCATAGGGAATGACTTTCATTCTCTTTCTATCTTCTGCCGTGGTCGGGCTTTGAGTCTTACTCAACTTCACACCTTGTAATACAGGCAAGAACTCTTTCTTTGACTGCTCCATTTTGAACTATTTCAAAATCTTGTCAAGGTATGTACTCATTGAAAAAACTTATCAGGCGTCTTGATCTATCTCTATAGATCTTGAAGCTCAATATGTAAGCAGCTTCACCGAAGTCTTTCTTTGAAAAACTCCTTTCAAACACTCCTTTATGCTTTACAGAATAATTCTACATTATTTCCGATCAACAATATGTCATTCACATATACTTATTAGAAATGCTGTAGTGCTCCCACTCACTTTCTTGTAAATACAGGCTTCACCGCAAGTCTGTATAAAACTATATGCTTTGATCACACTATCAAAGCGTTTATTGCAACTCCGAGAGGCTTGCACCAGTCCATAAATGGATCGCTGGAGCTTGCACACTTTGTTAGCTCCCTTTGGATCGACAAAACCTTCTGGTTGCATCATATACAACTCTTCTTCCAGAAATCCATTCAGGAATGCAGTTTTGACATCCATCTGCCAAATTTCATAATCATAAAATGCGGCAATTGCTAACATGATTCTGACAGACTTAAGCATCGCTACGGGTGAGAAGTTCTCATCGTAGTCAACCCCTTGAACTTGTCGAAAACCTTTTGCGACAAGTCGAGCTTTATAGACAGTAATATTACCATCAGCGTCAGTATTTTTCTTGAAGATCCATTTATTCTCAATTGCTTGCCAATCATCGGGCAAGTCAACCAAAGTCCATACTTTGTTCTCATACATGGATCCCATCTCAGATTTCATGGCTTCAAGCCACTTTGCGGAATCTGGGCTCACCATCGCTTCTTCATAGTTCGTAGGTTCATCATGATCTAGTAGCATGACTTCCAGAATTGGATTACCGTACCACTCTGGTGCGGATCTCACTCTGGTTGATCTACGTGGTTCAGTAGTATCTTGTCCCGAAGTTTCATGATCATCATCATTAGCTTCCTCACTAATTGGTATAGGTGTCGCAGAAATAGTTTTCTGTGATGTACTATTTTCCAATAAGGGAGCATGTACAGTTACCTCGTCAAGTTCTACTTTCCTCCCACTCACTTCTTTCGAGAGAAACTCCTTCTCTAGAAAGGATCCACTCTTAGCAACGAATGTCTTGCCTTCGGATCTGTGATAGAAGGTGTACCCAACAGTTTCCTTTGGGTATCCTATGAAGACACACTTCTCCGATTTGGGTTTGAGCTTATCAGGTTGAAACTTTTTCACATAAGCATTGCAACCTCAAACTTTTAAGAAACGACAGCTTAGGTTTCTTGCCAAACGACAGTTCAGATTGTGTCGTCTCAACGGACTTAGATGGTGCCCTATTTAACGTGAATGCAGTTGTCTCTAATGCATCATCCCAAAACGATATTGGTAAATCGGTAAGAAACATCATAGATTGTACTATATCCAATAAAGTACGGTTATGACGTTCGGACACACCATTATGCTGTGGTGTTCCAGGTGGCATGAGTTTGTGAAACTATTCCACATTGTTTTAATTGAAGACCAAACTCGTAACTCAAATACTCTTCTCTACGATCAGATCATAGAAACTTTATTTTCTTGTTACGATGATTTTTCACTTCACTCTGAAATTCTTTGAACTTTTCAAATGTTTCAGACTTATGTTTCATCAAGTAGATATACTCATATCTGCTCAAATTATCTGTGAAGATCAGAAAATAATGATACTTGTCGCGAGCCTCAATATTCATCGGACCACATACATCAGTATGTATGATTTCCAACAAATCTATTGCTTGCTCCATTGTTCCGAAGAACAGAGTTTTAGTCATCTTGCCCATGAGGCATGGTTCGCAAGCATCAACTGATTCATAATCAAGTGATTCCAAAAGCCCATCAGCATGGAGTTTCTTCATGCGCTTTACACCAATATGACCTAAACGGTAGTGCCACAAACAAGTTGCACTATCATTATTAACTTTGCATCTTTTGGCTTCAATATTATGAATATGTGTATCATTACAATCGAGATCCAACAAACCATTTTCGTTGGTGTGTATGACTATAGAAGGTTTTATTCATGTAAACAGAACAACAATTGTTCTCTACCTTAAATGAATAATTGTATTGCAATAAACATGATCAAATCATATTCATGTTCAACGCAAACACCAAATAACACTTATTTAGGTTCAACACTAATCCCAAAAGTATAGGGAGTGTGCGATGATGATCATATCAATCTTGTAACCACTTCCAACACATATCATCACTTCACCCTTAACTAGTCTCTGTTTATTCTGCAACTCCAGTTTTGAGTTACTAATCTTAGTAACTGAACCAGTATCAAATACTAAGGGGTTGCTATAAACACTATTAAAGTACACATCAATAACATGTATATCAAATATACTTATGTTTACTTTGCCATCCTTCTTATCCGCCAATCACTTGGGGTAGTTCCGCTTCCAGTGACCAGTCCCTTTGCAGTAGAAGCACTCAGTCTCAGTCTTAGGTCTAGACTTGGGCTTCTTCACTTGAGCAGCAGCTTGCTTGCCGTTCTTCTTGAAGTTCCCCTTCTTCCCTTTGTCCTTTTTCTTGAAACTAGTGGTCTTGTCAACCATCAACACTTGATGCTCTTTCTTGATTTCTACCTTCATTGATTTCATCATCATGAAAAGCTCGGGATTCGTTTTCGTCATCCCTTGCATACTATAGTTCATCACGAAGTTCTACTAACTTGGTGATGGTGACTAGAGAATTCTGTCAATCACTATCTTATCTGGAAGATTAACTCCCACTTGATTCAAGCGATTGTAGTACCCATACAATCTGAGCACATGCTCACTAGTTGAGCGATTCTCCTCCATCTTTTTAGCTATAGAAATTGTTGGAGGCTTCATATCTCTCAACTTGGGTATTTGCTTGAAATATTAACGTCAACTCCTGGAACATCTTATATGGTCCATGATGTTCAAAACGTCTTTGAAGTCCCGATTCTAAGCCGTTTAAGCATGGTGCACTAAACTATCAAGTAGTCATCATATTGAGCTAGCCAAACGTTCATACCGTCTGCATCTGCTCCTGCAATAGGTCTGTCACCTAGCGGTGCATCAAGGACATAATTCTTCTGTGCAGCAATGAGGATAAACCTCAGATCACGGATCCAATCCGCATCTTTGCTACTAACATCTTTCAACACAATTTTCTCTAGGAACATATCAAAATAAACGCAGGGAAGCAACAACGCGAGCTATTGATCTACAACATGATTTGCAAAATACTACCAGGACTAAGTTCATGATAAATTTAAGTTCAATTTAATCATATTACTTAAGAACTCCCACTTAGATAGACATCCCTCTAATCCTCTAAGTGATCACGTGATCCAAATCAACTAAACCATAACCGATCATCACGTGAGATGGAGTAGTTTTCAATGGTGAACATCGCTATGTTGATCATATCTACTATATGATTCACGCTCGACCTTTCGGTCTCTGTGTTCCGAGGCCATATCTGCATATGCTAGGCTCGTCAAGTTTAACTTGAGTATTCTGCGTGTGCAAAACTGGCTTGCACCCGTTGTAGATGGACGTAGAGCTTATCACACCCGATCATCACGTGGTGTCTGGGCACGACGAACTTTGGCAATGGTGCATACTCAGGGAGAACACTTCTTGATAATTTAGTGAGAGATCATCTTATAATGCTACCGCCAATCAAAGCAAGATAAGATGCATAAAAGGATTAACATCACATGCAATCAATATAAGTGATATGATATGGCCATCATCATCTTGTGCTTGTGATCTCCATCTCCGAAGCACCGTCATGATCACCATCGTCACCGGCGCGACACCTTGATCTCCATCGTAGCATCGTTGTCGTCTCGCTAATCTTATGCTTCCACGACTATCACTACCGCTTAGTAATAAAGTAAAGCATTACATCGCGATTGCATTGCATACAATAAAGCGACAACCATATGGCTCCTGCCAGTTGCCGATAACTCGGTTACAAAACATGATCATCTCATACAATAAAATTTAGCATCATGCCTTGACCATATCACATCACAACATGCCCTGCAAAAACAAGTTAGACGTCCTCTACTTTGTTGTTGCAAGTTTTACGTGGCTGCTACGGGCTTAAGCAAGAACTCATCTCACCTACGCATCAAAACCACAACGATAGTTTGTCAAATAGACTCCGTTTTAACCTTCTCAAGGACCGGGCGTAGCCACACTCGGTTCAACTAAAGTTGGAGAGACAGTCGCCCGCAAGCCACCTATGTGCAAAGCACGTCGGGGGAACCGGTCTCGCGTAAGCGTACGCGTAATGTTGGTCCGGGTCGTCTCGTCCAACAATACCGCTGAACCAAAGTATGACATGCTGGTAGGCAGTATGACTTGTATCGCCCACAACTCACTTGTGTTCTACTCGTGCAAATAATATCAAACCATAAAACCTAGGCTCGGATGCCACTGTTGGGGAACGTAGTAGTTTCAAAATTTTCCTACGCACACGCAAGATCATGGTGATGCATAGCAACGAGAGGGGAGAGTGTTGTCTACGTACGAACGCAGACCGACTGCGGAAGCGATCACACAACATAGAGGAAGTAGTCATACGTCTTCTTCCCGATCCGACCGATCCAAGCACCGTTACTCCGGCACCTCCGAGTTCTTAGCACACGTACAGCTCGATGACGATCCTCGGGCTCCGATCCAGCAAAGCATCGAGGAAGAGTTCCGTCAGCACGACGGCGTGGTGACGATCTTGATGTACTACTGACGCAGGGCTTTGCCTAAGCACTGCAACAATATGATTGAGGTGGAATTTGGTGGCAGGGGGCACCGCATACGGCTAAGGAACGATCACCAAGGATCAACTTGTGTGTCTAGAGGTGCCCCCTGCCCCCGTATATAAAGGATCCAAGGGGGAGGGCTGGCCGGCCAAGGAGGAGGGCGCAGGAGGAGTCCTACTCCTACCGGGAGTAGGACTCCCCCCTCAATCCTATTCCTAATAGGATTCCTCGAGAGAGAGAGAGAGAGAAGGGGGCCGGCCACCTCTCCTAGTCCTAATAGGACTAGGGGAGGGGGGAGGCGCGCAGCCCACCTTGGGCTGCCCCTTTCACCTTTCCACCAAGGCCCAATAAGGCCCATATGGTTCCCGGGGGGTTCCGGTAACCTCCCGGTACTCCGGTAAAATCCCGATTTCACCCGGAACACTTCCGATATCCAAATATAGGCTTCCAATATATCAATCTTTATGTCTCGACCATTTCGAGACTCCGCGTCATGTCTGTGATCACATCCGGGACTCCGAACAACCTTCGGTACATCAAAATGCATAAACTCATAATAACTATCATCGTAACGTTAAGCGTGCGGACCCTACGGTTCGAGAACAATGTAGACATGACCGAGACACGTCTCCGGTCAATAACCAATAGCGGGACCTGGATTCCCATATTGGCTCCTACATATTCTATGAAGATCTTTATCGGTCAGACCGCATAACAACATACGTTGTTCCCTTTGTCATCGGTATGTTACTTGCCCGAGATTCGATCGTCGGTATCCAATACCTAGTTCAATCTCGTTACTGGCAAGTCTCTTTACTCGTTCCGTAATACATCATCTCACAACTAACATCTTAGTTATAATGCTTGCAAGGCTTATGTGATGTGTATTACCGAGAGGGCCCAGAGATACCTCTCCAACAATCGGAGTGACAAATCCTATTCTCGAAATACGCCAACCCAACATCTACCATTGGAAACACCTGTAGTACTCCTTTATAATCACCCAATTACGTTGTGACGTTTGGTAGCACCCAAAGTGTTCCTTCGGCAAACGGGAGTTGCATAATCTCATAGTCATAGGAACATGTATAAGTCATGAAGAAAGCAATAGCAACATACTAAACGATCGGGTGCTAAGCTAATGGAATGGGTCATGTCAATCAGATCATTCATCTAATGGTGTGATCCCATTAATCAAATAACAACTCTTTATCCATGGTTAGGAAACATAACCATCTTTGATTAACGAGCTAGTCAAGTAGAGGCATACTAGTGACACTCTGTTTGTCTATGTATTCACACATGTATTATGTTTCCGGTTAATACAATTCTAGCATGAATAATAAATATTTATCATGATATAAGGAAATAAATAATAACTTTATTATTGCCTCTAGGGCATATTTCCTTCACTTTGCTCTCCCTCGCATTGATCAGATAATTGATGCTACGACGGGTTGTGACCGTTTGTGTTTTTTGGATGCTTACTCTGGTTATCATCATATCAAAATGGCAGTTAAGGACCAGGAGAAGACATTGTTTATAACTCCCTTTGGAGCCTTCTGCTATGTTTCCATGCACTTTGGACTCAAGAGTGCCCAGGCAACTTACCAGCGATGTGTTCAGAATTGCCTTCATAAGAAAATTGGGCGCAATGTCCATGCGTATGTAGATGATATTGTGGTCAAATCCAGAAAGGAGGAGACGTTGATAGATGATCTACGGGAAACTTTCGACAATCTCCGAGTCTACAAGATGATGCTCAATCTGGAGAAGTGTGTTTTCGGTGTCCCGGCAGGCAAGCTCTTAGGCTTTCTGGTTTCAAACAGAGGCATTGAGGCTAATCCGGAAAAGATTACAGCGGTTACGTCCTTGGCTAAACCGGCGTGTATTAACGATGTGCAACGTCTGGCCGGCCGGATTACAGCCTTGAGCCGGTTTATCAGCCGCCTTGGAGAGAAGGCCATTCCCTTATATCCGATGCTCAAGAAAACGGATAACTTTGTCTAGAGTGAAGCAGCTGATAAGGCGTTTGAAGATTTGAAGAAACAGCTCGTGGAACCGCCCGTACTGGCAACACCGATGGATAAAGAGCCCTTATTATTATATGTGGCTGCTAATGCCCGGGCTGTCAGCATAGCCATTGTGGTAGAACGCAAAGAGCCTGGCAAAGAGTATCCGATTCAACGGCCAGTTTATTATATCAGTGAGGTGCTCATTGAATCAAAGTAGAGGTATCTGCATTGGCAGAAACTGGTGTATGGGGTGTTTATGGCAAGCCGGAAGCTCAAACACTATTTTCAGGGCCATCCTATCACAGTAGTCAGTTCAGCTCCTCCGGGTGACATCATTCAAAACAGAGAGGCAACCGGCCGGATTGCCAGGTGGGCCATTGAGCTTGGACCCCACGGGCTCAGATATATACCCTGCACGGCGATCAAGTCCCAAGCACTCGTAGATTTCATCAATGATTGGACGGAGCTACAGGCACCTGAGGAGAAACCAGATAATACATATTGGACTATTCATTTTGATGGGTCCAGACAGCTAGAGGGTTCGGGGGCTGGAGTCGTATTAACCTCCCCACGAGGTGATAAGTTTTGTTATGTCCTCCTTTAATGTTCCCTTGTACTAACAATGCAGCTGAATATGAGGCTTTATTCCACGGTCTTCGGATGGCTAAAGAGATGAATTTGAGCCGGGTTAAGTCCTTCGGCGATTCAGATCTAGTGGCTCAGCAAGTATCTGGCACTTGGGATTCTAAGGACCCGCTCATGGCTGCATATCGGCGAGAGGTGGACATAGTGGCTGGTCACTTTAAAGGTTATCAGGTGGACCATATAGACCGGCGGAAAAATGAAGCGGCGGACGCTTTAAGTCGTCTTGGTTCCCAACGTAAATCGGTTCCACCCAATGTCTTTCTTGATGTGTTGCACAATCCGTCAGTCAAAATACCAACCGAAGAAGATTTGGCTGTTTCTGATCCGGAGGCTCAATTGGTGGCAGCTTTGCATGCCATACCGGATTGGACGATCCCATATCTGGATTACATGAACCGGGGCGAGTTACCAGCTAAGGAAACGTTGGCCCGATAGATAATCTGGCGTTCCAACTCCATGACCATACTCAATGGGGAGTTACATCGTTACAGTGTTTCACGAGCGATTCGACGATGCGTTTCTCCTCAAGAAGGTTGTGAGATTTTGCAAGAAATTCATGAAGGGGATTGCGGTCATCACGCCAGTTCAAAGTCGTTGGCTGCTAAAGCTTTTCGCCATGATTTTTACTGGTTGACGGCGCATGCTGATGCGGAGGATTTGGTCAAAAGATGTGATGGATGTCAGAAGTTTGCCTGCCGTGCACACGTTCCGGCTCAAGAGTTGCGCATGATTCCAATTACGTGGCCATTTGCCACTTGGGGGCTGGATATGGTTGGACCCTTCAAGCGCTCCAAGGACAAGAAGACCCATCTGTTAGTAGCAGTTGATAAATTCACTAAATGGGTAGAGGCAGAGCCAGTCAGCAAGTGTGATGCAACCACAGCAGTTCAATTCAACAAAAAGGTGATATTCCAGTTTGGCTTTCCACATAGCATTATAACAGATAATGACACTAACTTGTCAAAAGGAGAGATGGAGGAATTCTGTCAACGTGAGCACATCCGGCTTGATCTAGCATCAGTGGCTCACCCCTAATATAATGGACAAGCGGAAAGGGCAAACCAAGAAATTCTGCGGGGTATCAAACCAAGGCTTATGGTTCCCTTAAAGCAGACGCCGGGTTGTTGGGTCGAGGGGTTACCTTCTGTGTTATGGAGCATCAATACCACACCCAATAGGTCTACATGTTACACGCCTTTCTTCATGGTTTATGGAGCAGCGGCGATTCTTCCTAGTGACATCCGTCACGATTCGCCCCGTGTGGCAGCTTATGTTGAAGCTGATAATGAGAAGGCATGTCAGGATTCTCTGGACCTGTTGGATGAAGATCGGGATCTTGCAGTAGCGTGTTCGACGATTTATCAACAAGATCTTCGGCGTTATCACAGCTGTCGGGTTAAAACTAGAACCTTTCAAGAAGGTGATTTGGTGCTCCGGCTCATCCAGGATCAGACTGATATGCATAAGTTATCCCCCCCTTGGGAAGGACCCTTTGTGGTCAGCAAAAATCTGCACAATGGATCCTACTATCTCATTGATGTTCGAGAGCATGAAGACTCACATCAATCGGAGGAGGAGACAAAGCGGCCATGGAACATAGCTCTCCTTCGGCCGTACTATACTTGAAGCCATAGGCTTTTTCACCTGTACATATTTATGACAGTGTATATACCATATAATAAACCGGAGCCTCCGTTATAAGCGGGGTATCTGTTCTTTCTTATATCATATGTGTGCTTTTACAAGTTAACGGTCAAAGCGGAGTCTTTGTTAAATCGGATTTAGCAACTGCATAAAGATAAAGAAAATCACTAGGGGCTTGGTCATGTTTGAACCACAGCTACACCTCTTGATAGGCATTTCAGCCACACAAGGAAAAGTTGTGGAGCCAAAGAGAGTATTGTGCACTGTACAAACTCAAACATAGGCACACGTTGAGCATCGCTCACAAAGTTACTTGGGGGCTCTTTTTTGCAAAGCAACAAAGAGTTTGAAAGGACCCTCGTAATTGGCTATTAAGCCACGGCTTGGAAGCCTGGTGTATTCACCTAAAACCCCGGGTTAACCTGCCTTCATCAAGTAAGCCACTCCTATCCAGGTAATCCTGGCATGACTCATCGGACGCTTGACAAGTCAATCTTTTACAGACCCTGAACTTGTCATAGTTAAAACGGTGATTGGTTAATTGGAGGCCCATCTTAAAAGGCTTTGTTAAATGGTTTAACTCAGAGGCCTAGCAGCCCATGAAAAGCCTCGCATATTTTCCTATTTGAATTTTGTTTGTTGACAATCATAAGTATTTTTTTGTTAAACCGGCATCCTTGATCCGGCTTGCTTTCCAACCACCAGCTGTTGGCTCATGATCAGTTATAAACCGGTGGTCACTGACCCGGTATGGTTTGACTAGATCACCAGTATTATGACGAAAATCCGGTAGGTATACCGGTCCGGTTTAATAGATAGACCGACATTATGAAAGATGAGATTATCAAACGTATCGGGTTGGTGTTAAACACCTTTGCTGTATACACGTTTGCTCACTCAAGGAGGTATGTTCTGTACATTATTTTTTGTACAAACACTTGATTATTCAGCTCAAGTACTATATACTTCTTGGATATTATGACATGTTTAGCGTTAAACCGCTAGACACTTTTAAGTTTTTTGTACCCAGGAAGGCAAGTCATCATAGATTATGCATAAAATATATCCTAAAGGGCGGCACGGATTGTGACAAAGGGTTATGAAGCATGCTCGATGGCATGGCAGATAAACAAAGTTTCAGCTATCCTATTACATGAAGCTTTAAAGCGGCTCAACAGTGCCATTGTTTTTCACAGTAGCCATATAAACCGGCGATCGGATCAAGACTCTTCCTCATGACGGTTTGACGGTTGCGGATCAGTTGGTGCACCCACTTCTTCATCCCTCCCCAGCCGCTGGAAATCAGTCATTGACCAATCGATTCCGGTTAAGGCTCGGAACACTGCTTCTTCATGGATAAGATCAGAAGGGTTAATATCAGGGGCATAAGTGTGCTTACGAATCGGAGGCACAAGTTCTTCGACTTCATGGATCTCGGCCGGCTGTCTTTTCCCTTCTGCATCATAAAACGGTTGAAAATGGGACAAATCGGTGTCTTCGGCTAATTTGCTGGCCGCTGGCTGCATCTGTTTGGTCAACCGCCGAAGATCATCATTGTCAAAGTTTGAACCGTCTTATTTAACGCCTGGATACCCTTTAATGATATCCTCCGCTTCAAGAGCTGGAATCCAGGCCTTGGCTCGAATAAGGGCAGTTAATGCTCCGGCTCTCTTCAACTTGGCAATACGCGCCGGTAACATGCCCAGTTTCTCAAGGGTTTCCTTAATCAACGTTGGCGCCGGTTTGTTATAGGCTGCTGTACTAATGGCTCGCTGAGATCCAGAGTATAGCTACTCAACCAATGTGTATGCCGCTTTGAGCTTCATCCGCATATCTGCACCAAGATGAGTAATCTGAGTTCCTGCCAAAGATTCAACATCGTGGTCAGTTTTAAGATTCATTGCCTGATGCAATATACATAAGTAGATACTTACCAAAGATACCAGACGTCATAGCGTTGATTTGGCGCTTCAAACCGGCTAGTTCTTCAGCCACCGGTTTCAGGGCTTCCTCGGCATCTATGGCTCTTTTGGTCAAACCGGCTTTTTCGGTTTCCCATGCAGCACGCTCTTGATTGAAGGATTCTTTCAATTTTTCCATTCCGGCCAGGGCCTGGGTCAGCTCCTCTTTGGCTTTTGCAGCTTCGGCTTGTTGCGACTTCACATTTTCTTGCAAGTCAGCGTTTTTGGCATCTTTGCTTCTCAGTTCAGCCTGCAACATTGAAGGTATCTTCAACAAAACAACACATATATGCACTAAGTATAAAGCATATAACAAGTTATCCACTTCATACTTGGGGGCTAATGCTTGTTTGCTCTCAAATACTACCTTCTATGCAAGTCTCCAGAACAATGCAAGCATTATCCTTGACACTTGGGGGCTAATGTACGTTTGTTCTTAACTGGCGGTATGGATTAAAAACCGGATTAACTTGCCAAGTTATACCGACCTTTGGGGGCTATGCTACAGAATGTTATCTCATTTTTCAAACATGAGTTTTATCTATGATTGAAGACATGCCTTGGCAAAGATTAATAATGGGATGCTTAAAGTGTTACAAAGACCCGGTTTATGATTGACAATCAGAAAACGGCTCTTGGGGGCTACTTGGAATAGTATTTCAGCTATAAATCAATGTGCAAGGGAGAAGAATTTACCTCATATCGTTCTTTCATCAAATTCACCAAACCGGCTTCATAATCCCGGTTTGAGTGCAGACGGTTCAAGAAGCTGGAATGAAGCTCATCAGCGTTAAGATGAGTAAATCGCTGCTCCATTTACCTTTATCCCTGGCAATTTGCTCTTCTTTGGCACTATGCTGAGCCAAAATGACGGGATGACCAGGAGAACTGTGGCCGGCTCCGGTAATAATAACATCATCGCCTTGGCCTTCAAGATTTTGGGCGGATGATGATGGAATTTCAGTGTCTTTCATTGGATTAGCCTGGTTTGGTTCTACCGGTTCAGTATCAGGGGCGGCAGGCTCAACATCTGTGGGTTCGTCAGTATGCTGGCCGTCAAGGGGCGGATCATCAAAAGTTGTTTCAGGATGGAGGCCTTCCGGTTCACCTGTTTGCTCCGGTTCAACTCTTGTTTCTTCTTCTTCTTCGGCAACAGGGTCTTCTGGCGGATTGGTGACCCGAGCTTTCTTGCTAGGTCTAGCTTTGGCCCTACAAACAGAATAAAAAGGGTTAACATCATGTTCAAAAGATATAGGGCACATTGAAAGGAAAGGTTTTTCGTAACTCACCCAGCCACAGTTTTCAAAGGGGGGAGTTGAGTTGCTGTCGATTCACCAGAAGAAGAAGGAGGTGTCACCTGATAATTTGAATCGGACGGATTAAGAGGCTGTCTGAAATAACCTGCCTTGGGGTAAGAATGGTCAGGAGTAGGAGAGACCTCAGACCGACGCTTCCGAACCGGAGTATCAGGTAAACCGGTAGAGGTGACCTGTTGGCCACTGTGCCGAGTTGTCCAGCGAGCCTCATGCTGTTGAGTCTTCAAAATAAATGTTGGATCCAAGTGAGCAAGAGGATGAGAAAAGCTTACTTTCCGGTTTGTTTGGCGAGGTTTTTGTGTTGGCATAGAGTCTGAACCGGAGGAAAGGGTAATTACCTCTACGTCCTCAGCCTGACTAGCTTCAGCCTCCTCCTGAGGAAGATCATTGTTAACAAGATGCATAAAAAGAGAGCCAAGTGAGTCAAGTTCTACCTCGGCTTCTGGGTCATCAGTATCATCATCAAGCTCCATATTAATCCGATCAGCCGTTTTCCGCTTTGATGTCCGTTTTACGGCTTTGGTCTTCGGGCGGGTTGGCTTGGCCACTTTGTCTCCAGTTGGCTTTGCCGCTTTCTCTATGGATTTCCGTTTCCAGAAGGGGTCATCACCCTATACATATAAAGAAGAAGGATTACAGCTTGTATAAGTCAAAGATATTAGAGATGAAGAGGAAGTGTAATGCTTACAGCAGGCGGTTTGTTCTTGGTGTAGAAGGGACTCAGGCCGGTTTGACTACAGACCAATTCCGATTCATTCAGAATCTTCTTTACACCTTCAGTAACTTCTTCCTCAGATAATTGGATGTTGTAGTGGCGTTGAGGATCGCCAACCTCACCGGTATATTCGCACATTAAACCGGGGCGCCGGCTTAGCAACAAGATACTCCAGGATATCCAACAGCGTACAAAATCCACACCTGTTAAACCGTTTGCCATAATGGCTCGGAGCTTGGCAATTTGAGGAGCATATTTTGCCCTTTCTGAGGAGCTCAGGCGTTGTGGCATTGGGTGAGTATTGGATAATCTATGATCTCGGAAGCCCGGGAGGGGATTCTCATCCTCAGGCGAAGTGTCTCTGCAATAGAACCATGTTTGGTTCCATTCCTTTGGGTGGCTATGGTGTTTGGCATGAGGAAATTCCACTTCTTTCCGCTGTTGAATCGAAACACCACCGAGCTCTGTATTCGGGCCATTCACAAACTCTGTGCGCCGGTTTAAGTGAAAGAAATCCTGGAACAATTCGGCAGTTGGTTCTTCCTGTAAATAGGCTTCACAGAAGACTTGGAAATTGCATAAGTTGGAGACAGAATTGGGACCAATATCTTGTGGATGCAGTTGGAAGCTGGCAAGCACATCTCGATAAAACTTTGACCCTGGCGGTTTGAAACCACGACTTATATGGCCAACAAAGATTACCACTTCGCCTTGTCTTGGGGTTGGAGGATTCTCAGTTCCTGGGGCTCGCCATTTGATCTCAGTTTTCTTAGGCAGAGAGCCGATGCTAACCATCTCATCCAGTTGAGCTTCAGTAACCCAGGAACAAGCCCAGTTGCAGGCAGTGAATTGTTTGGCCATTGCAAAGCGAACAAACTGAAAATAAAAGGCCGGTTTATAAATTATGCATGATCATACACAAGAGACAAGGGAGTAAGAAACGTACTGATATAATAAATGGTACAACCCAGAGACTAGTATAATGAGAAAGAAGATAATACTAGCGCAGGATTGATCAGACACTGTCAAACTGGAGTATATTTGTAAAGGTAACATGCTCTTCCGGTTTATCAGAGGGCTAATGGCATAGACTATTTATCCAATGTCAAATCGCTTATATTGGCATGAGGAGAAACAGATCTCACATTGATGGATAATACTTTCGGATCTAGAGATAAGACAGAAAAGCAAAAATAATTGGATCTTGAAGGGGTACAGAACTGAAGCAATTTTTGACTGACAGATCAGTTGTTTGCACATAAAGATTTGTGATGATCATGGTAGGTAAGCTACAGTAAGAGATGTATCAAGCATGAAGTGTCCATCTATTAAAGGAAGAACATGGAAGAACAGCACTGATGAACTTCGGAAGAACTGCGAGGAATACCGAAACCCTAGAACAGATCTATGGTGAAAAAAGCAGAGCTTACCGGAGCTAGTGAAGAAGCGGAAGGGCGCCGCAGTTCTCTGGTGCGTTCAGGGCGATGCAGTGGCCGAGGTCGGAGCAGAAACGATGGTCGATGGTGGCGGCAGAGTTCCAGAGGTTGAGCGGCGCGAGGAAGATGATGTGAAGAGGCACGGTGGGAACGGTGAAAATGACCCCTCGATCCTATTTATAAGGCGAAGTGAAAAATGGCAAGTGCGGGAATCGAGGAGTCCAAAAAATGGATAAGTTAATAAAGGTGTCGCCTCGATAGCTGGATATATATTAAATGAAGGAAATCTCTGATATCAATGGATGGATGATGTCAGGACGGTTTATCGTAATTTTGAAGTATGACGTCATGGTGGTTTACAAGATCAAAACAAAGACAAGAGAGAAGATTTTTTCTAAAGTGTGGAAGATTGACATGAACAAGTTCAAACCAATCTGGGGCCTAATGTTGGGGATATTACTACTAGAGGTAAACCGGCCTTGGGTAGCCGGGTTGACTCTTTGAAGATTAGAAGCCCATAAAGATGTAAAGATGCTAGAGCTTTACGGAGGGCCCAGAGGCGAGTACAATATGTAAATGTATACTGGCCCAGTCATGTAAATAGTAAGATAGAAAGAGAGAGACCGAACCAGATACGTTTATAAACTGGCTTCGGGACTCTGTAGCCCGGCGGGCGTCAACCTATGTATATAAAGGGACGACCTGGCCGCGGTTTAGGGATAGACAACAACAACTCGAAAGCCAGACAAAGCGGATTCGCTCCCTGGCCTTTGAAACCCTAGCAATACCAATCATAACTAGACGTAGGCTTTTACCTTCATCAAAGGGGCCGAACTAGTATAAACTCCCGTGTCCCCTTGTCCGGTTTAACCCCTTTAAGCTAACCCATCGCGATGGTTCCACAACTAAGTCCTTTCACGAGGACATATGCCGTGACAAACCCACGATAGTATCCAACTTTGCATGGCAGTTGGCCACAGATTCACTTCGAGCATGGAAGAATAAGTACAAACATATGGGCTCGAGGTTACGGCGGTTTGCCTGCTTTGTGGCACTAGAGTGGAAGACAACTATCATCCCTTTTGTCAATGCCCTCTCGCAAGATATTTATGGTGTTCCATGTCTTTGGTTTGGCAGCTCCCGGCACTTAATAATGCTCGTCATACTGGAAAGGAGTGAGTCCTACATTTTCTAGATCCCCTGTCTGAAGTGGAAAGAAGCATGGTCGTTATGATTTTCTGGTGTTGCTGGTATATCTGCAGCAAAATTATCCATGACAAAGTCCCACCACATTTCCAGGTTTCAAAGGATTTCTTGTGTAGCTTTTTGGACTCTTTGTTGGCTATAAAAACGAGCATTTTGTTGATCCTCAAAATAGGAAAGCATTGATATGATATCTCCTCCCTCCTACTTTGGAGCATGATAATGGCCTCTACATCTATGCCTTCTCGGAAGCCCCCTGACGGTGTCCCGGACTGAGGTGTATCAACTTGTATGGCCTATCGTCCATGGGCTGGGTTGATGACCCGTTGACCACTGGAGGAAGGACTACCAAAACTATGACCCTCGGCGTGAGCAAGATAAAAACTTCCCAGGACTTCGCGTGTACTTCACGAAAATTTCTAGTAGTCGGTGTGTTTATTCCTAGTTAGCAACTGACCATATGTGTAACCTAGGTACCCCTGGTACTTATATAACTCGAGGGGTTTAGTCTTTAGAGGCATGATTACAAGCCTTATGGTTTAGAACACAATCATCCGATCTCGACGTAGATCATCTTGTACTCTTTACATTGCCAAATCAATACAATCAAAAGCAGGATGTAGGGTTTTACCTCTTTGAGAGGGCCCGAATCTAGGTAAAACATCGTCTCCCTTGTCTCCTGTTACCATTGTTTCTAGGCCCACAACTCGGGACCCCCTACCAAGATCTGCCGGTTTTAGTACCGACGCCCCCGCTCCCGAACAATGAAACTGAACTCTAATGGTGCATTTTTTATGGGTGTTCAAGCAGGATCTGGAATTGTGTTAAGAGATAATAGAGTGACCATTGTTTTTTCAGCGTGGAAAGTCCCTTTTTCATGTAGGGATGCGCTTGAGGCGAAACTAGGTACATGCATGGAGGGCCTCTCTTCTGCCCTGAGTAGAATTGATATGCATATTGTTGTGAGATGGATTCTTTGGATATGGTAAAACTATTTCAGTCCAGCCACATCGACAGATCGGTTTATGCTTACCTAGTGAAGCAGATAGAGTCTTTGATGAGTCTTTGTGAGTATTGCTCATGCTCATGAAGGAAATATGCCCTAGAGGCAATAATAAAGTTATTATTTATTTCCTTATATCATGATAAATGTTTATTATTCATGCTAGAATTGTATTAACCGGAAACATAATACATGTGTGAATACACAGACAAACAGAATGTCACTAGTATGCCTCTACTTGACTAGCTCGTTGAATCAAAGATGGTTAAGTTTCCTAGCCATAGACATGAGTTTTCATTTGATTAACGGGGTCACATCATTAGAGAATGATGTGATTGACCTGACCCATTCCGTTAGCATAGCACTTGATCGCTTAGTTTGTTGCTATTGCTTTCTTCATGACTTATACATGTTCCTATGACTATGAGATTATGCAACTCCCGTTTACCGGAGGAACACTTTGTGTGCTACCAAACGTCACAACGTAACTGGGTGATTATAAAGGTGCTCTACAGGTGTTTCCGAAGGTACTTGTTGGGTTGGCGTATTTCAAGATTAGGATTTGTCACTCCGATTGTCGTAGGTATCTCTGGGCCCACTCGGTAATGCACATCACTATAAGCCTTGCAAGCATTGCAACTAATGTGTTAGTTGCGGGATAATGTGTTACGGAACGAGTAAAGAGACTTGCCGGTAACGAGATTGAACTAGGTATTGAGATACCGACGATCGAATCTCGGGCAAGTAACATACCGATGACAAAGGGAACAACGTATGTTGTTATGCGGTCTGACCGATAAAGATCTTCATAGAATATGTAGGAGCCAATATGAGCATCCAGGTTCTGCTATTGGTTATTGACCGGAGACGTGTCTCGGTCATGTCTACATAGTTCTCGAACCCGTAGGGTCCGCACGCTTAACGTTACGATGACAGTTTTATTATGAGTTTATGTGTTTTGATGTACCGAAGGTTGTTCAGAGTCTCGGATGTGATCACGGACATGACGAGGAGTCTCTAAATGGCCGAGACATGAAAATTGATATATTGTAAGCCTATGTTTGGATATCGGAAGTGTTCCGGGTGAAATAGTGATTTTACCGGAGTATCGGAGGGGTTACCGGAACCCCCCGGAGGCTATTGGGCTCTATGGGCCCATGTGGAGGAAGAGGAGAGGCGGCCAAGGGCAGCCACGCGCCCCTCCCCCCCAAGTCTGAATTGGACAAGGAGGGGGTGGCGCCCCCCCTTTCCTTTCCCCTCTCTCCTTCTTCCCCCCAAGTCCTAATCCAGCTAGGAAAAAGGAGGGGAGTCCTACTCGTGGTGGGAGTAGGACTCCTCCGGCGCGCCTCCTCCTATGGCCGGCCGCACCCCCCTTGCTCTTTTATATACGGGGACAGGGGGCACCCCATAGATACAACAATTGATCATTGATCTCTTAGCCCTGTGCGGTGCCCCCTCCACCATAGTCCACCTCGATAATACTGTAGCGGTGCTTAGACGAAGCCCTGTGTCGGTAGAACATCAACATTGTCACCACGCCGTCGTGCTGAGAAACTCTCCCTCAACACTCGGCTGGATCGGAGTTCGAGGGACGTCATCGGGCTGAACATGTGCTGAACTCGGAGGTGTCGTATGTTCGGTACTTGATCGGTTGGATCGTGAAGACGTATGACTACATCAACCGCGTTGTGCTAATGCTTCCACTTTCGGTCTACGAGGGTACGTGGACAACAATCTCCCCTCTCGTTGCTATGCATCACCATGATCTTGCGTGTGCGTAGGATTTTTTTTTTGAAATTACTACGTTCCCCAACAGTGGCATCCGAGCCAGGTTTTATGCGTTGATGTTATATGCACGAGTAGAACACAAGTGAGTTGTGGGCGATACAAGTCATACTGCTTACCAACATGTCATACTTTGGTTCGGCGGTATTGTTGGATGAAGCGGCCCGGACCGGCATTACATGTACACTTACACGAGACTGGTTCTACCGATGTGCTTTGCACACAGCTGGCTGGCGGGTGTTAGTTTCTCCAACTTTAGTTGAACCGAGTATGGCTACGCCCGGTCCTTGAGAAGGTTAAAACAACACTAACTTGACGAACTATCGTTGTGGTTTTGATGCGTAGGTAAGAACGGTTCTTGCTCAGCCCGTAGCAGCCACGTAAAACTTGCAACAACAAAGTAGAGGACGTCTAACTTGTTTTTGCAGGGCTTGTTGTGATGTGATATGGTCAAGACGTGATGAGATATAAGTTGTTGTATGAGATGATCATGTTTTGTTGAAGTTATCGGCAATTGGCAGAAGCCTTATGGTTGTCTCTTTATTTCATAAGATGCAAGTGCCAAATAATTACTTTACTTTATTGCTATGCGATAGCAATAGGTGCAAGAGCAATAGTTGGCGAGACGACCATGTGACGACACATTGATATAGATCAAGATGATGGAGATCATGGTGTCATGCCGGTGACGATGGATATCATGACGATGCTTTGGAGATATAGATCAAAGGCACAAGATGATAATGGCCATATCATGTCACATATTTTGATTGCATGTGATGTTTATCTTTTATACATCTTACTTTGCTTAGTTATGATGGTAGCATTATAAGATGATCTCTCACTAAATTTCAAGATAAAAGTGTTCTCCCTGAGTATGCACCGTTGCCAAAGTTCGTCGTGCCCAGACACCACGTGATGATCGGGTGTGATAAGCTCTACGTCCATCTACAACGGGTGCAAGCCAGTTTTGCACACGCAGAAATACTCGGGTTAAACTTGACGAGCCTAGCATATGCAGATATGGCCTCGAAACACTGGAGACCAAAAGGTCGAGCGTGAATCATATAGTAGATATGATCAACATAATGATGTTCACCATTGAAAACTACTCCATTTCACGTGATGATCGGTTATGGTTTAGTTGATATGGATCACGTGATCACTTAGATGATTAGAGGGATGTCTATCTAAGTGGGAGTTCTTAAGTATTATGATTAATTGAACTTTAATTTATCATGAACTTAGTCCTGATAGTATTTGCATATCTATGTTGTAGATCAATAGCTCGCGATATTGCTTCCCTATGTTTTATATGTGTTCCTAGAGAAAACTAAGTTGAAAGATGATAGTAGCAATGATGCGGACTGGGTCCGTGATCTGAGGTTTATCCTCATTGCTGCACAAAAAAATTATGTCCTTAATGCACCGCTAGGTGACTGACCTATTGCAGGAGTAGATGCAGACGTTATGAATGTTTGGCTAGCTCAATATGATGACTACTTGATAGTTTAGTGCACCATGCTTAACAGCTTAGAATCGGGATTTCAAATACGTTTTGAACGTCATGGACCATATGAGATGTTCCAGTAGTTGAAATTAATATTTCAAGCAAATACCCGAGTTGAGAGATATGAAGTCTCCAACAAGTTCTATAGCTAAAAGATGGAGGAGAATAGCTAAGCAGTGAGCATGTGCTCAGATTGTCTGGGTACTACAATCGCTTGAATCAAGTCGGAGTTAATCTTCCAGATAAAATAGTGATTGACAGAATTCTCTAGTCACCATCACCAAGTTAGTAGAACTTTGTGATGAACTATAGTATGCAAGGGATGACATAAATGATTCCCGAGCTTTTCATGATGATGAAATCGATGAAGGTAGAAATCAAGAAAGAGCATCAAGTGTTGATGATTAACAAGACCACTAGTTTTAAGAAAAGGGCAAAGGGAAAGAAAGGGAACTTTAGGAAGAACGGCAAGCAAGTTGCTGCTCAAGTGAAGAAGCCCAAGTCTGGACCTAAGCCTGAGACTAAGTGCATCTACTTCAAAGGGACTGGTCATTGGAAGCGGAACTACCCCAAGTAATTGGCGGATAAGAAGGATGGAAAAGTGAACACAGGTATATTTGATATACATGTTATTGATGTGTACTTTACTAATGTTTATAGCAACCCCTCAGTATTTGATACTAGTTCAGTTTCTAAGAATAGTAACTCAAAACGGGAATTGCAAAATAAACAGAGACTAGTTAAGGGTGAAGTGACAATGTGTATTGGAAATGGTTCCAAGATTGATATGATCATCATCGCACCCTCCCTATACTTTCGGGATTAGTGTTTGCGTTGAGCATGAATATGATTGGATCATGTTTATTGCAATACGGTTATTCATGTAAGTTAGAGAATAATTGTTGTTCTGTTTACATGAATAAAACCTTATATGGTCATACACCCAATGAAAATGGTTTGTTGGATCTCGATCGTGGTGATACACATTTTTATAATATTGAAGCCAAAAGATGCAAAGTTAATAATGATAGTGCAACTTATTTGTGGCATTGCCGGTTAGGTCATATTGGTGTAAAGCGCATGAAGAAAATCCATACTGATGGGCTTTTGGGATCACTTGATTATGAATCAGTTGATGCTTGCGAACCATGCCTCATGGGCAAGATGACTAAGACTCCGTTCTCCGGAACAATGGAGCGAGCAACATATTTGTTGGGAATCATACATACTGATGTATGTGGTCCGATGAATATTGAGGCTCATGGCAGGTATCATTATTTTCTGATCTTCACAGATGATTTGAGCAGATATGAGTATATCTACTTGATGAAACACAAGTCTAAAACATTTGAAAAGTTCAAAGAATTTCAGAGTGAAGTGGAGAATCATCGTAACAAAAATAAAAGTTTCTACGATATGATCGTAGAAGTAAAATATTTGAGTTACGAGTTTGGCCTTCAGTTAAAACAATGTGAAATAGTTTCACTACTCACGCCACCTGGAACACCATAGTGTAATGGTGTGTCCAAACATCGTAACCGTACTTTATTAGATATGGTGCGATCTATGATGTCTCTTACCGATTTACCACTATCATTTTGGGGTTATGCATTAGAGGCAGGTACATTCACATTAAATAGGGCACCATCTAAATCCGTTGAGACGACACCCTATGAACTATGGTTTGGCAAGAAACCTAAGCTGTTGTTTTTTAAAGTTTGAGGTTGCAATGCTTATGTGAAAAGGTTTCAACCTGATAAGCTCAAATCCAAATCGGAGAAGTGCGTCTTCGTAGGATACCCAAAAGAAAATGTTGGGTACACCTTCTATCACAGATCCGAAGGCAAGATATTCATTGCTGAGAATGGATCCTTTCTAGAGAAGGAGTTTCTCTCGAAAGAAGTGAGTGGGAGGAAAGTAGAACTTGATGAGGTAACTGTACCTGCTCCCTTATTGGAAAGTAGTTCATCACAGAAATCTGTTCATGTGACTACTACACCAATTAGTGAGGAAGCTAATGATGATGATCATGTAACTTCAGATCAAGTTACTACCGAATCTCGTAGGTAAACCAGAGTGAGATCCGCACCAGAGTGGTACGGTAATCCTGTTCTAGTGGTCATGTTACTTGACCATGACGAGCCTACGAACTATGAGGAAGCGATGATGAGCCCAGATTCCGTGAAATGGCTTGAGGCCATAAAATCTGAGATGAGATCCATGTATGAGAACAAAGTATGGACTTTGATTGACTTGCCCAATGATCGACGAGCCATTGAGATTAAATGGATCTTCAAGAGGAAGACGAACGCTGATAGTAGTGTTACTATCTACAAAGCTAGAATTGTCGCAAAAAGGTTTTCGACAAGTTCAAGGTGTTGACTACGATGAGAGTTTCTCACTCGTATCTATGCTTAAGTTTGTCCGAATCATGTTAGCAATTGTCGCATTTTATGAAATCAGGCAAATGGATAAACAAAACTGCATTCCATAATGGATTTATTAAAGAAGAGTTGTATATGATGCAACTAGAAGGTTTTGTCAATCCTAAAGGTACTAACAAAATATGCAAGCTCCAGCGATCCATCTATGGACTGGTGCAAGCATCTCGGAGTTGGAATATACGCTTTGATAAGTTGATCAAAGCATATAGTTTTATATAGACTTGCGGTGAAGCCTGTGTTTACAAGAAAGTGAGTGGGAGCACTACAACATTTCTGATAAGTATATGTGAATGCCATATTGTTGATCGGAGATAATGTAGAATTATTATGCAAAGCATAAAGGAATGTTTGAAAGGAGTTTTTCAAAGAAATACCTCGGTGAAGCTGCTTACATATTGAGCATCAAGATCTATAGAGATAGATCAAGACGCTTGATAAGTTTTTCAATGAGTACATACCTTGACAAGATTTTGAAGTAGTTCAAAATGGAACAGTCAAAGAAGGAGTTCTTGCCTTTGTTACAAGGTGTGAAGTTGAGTAAGACTCAAAACCCGACCACGACAGAAGATAGAGAGAGAATGAAAGTCATTCCCTATGACTCAGCCATAGGTTCTATAAAGTATGCCATGATGTGTACTAGACCTATTGTATACCCTGCCCTGTGTCTGGCAAGGGAGTACAATAGTGATCTAGGAGTAGATCACTGGACATTGGTAAAAATTATCCTTAGTGGAATAAGGATATGTTTCTCGATTATGGAGGTGACAAAAGGTTCTTCGTAAAGGGTTACGTCGATGCAAGTTTTGACACTGATCCAGATGACTCAAAGTCTCAATCTGGATACATATTGAAAGTGGGAGCAATTAGCTAGAGTAGCTCCGTGCAGAGCATTTTTGACATAGAAATTTGCAAAATACTTACAGATCTGAATGTGGCAGACCCGTTGACTAAACTTCTCTCACAAGCAAAACATGATCACACCTTAGTACTCTTTGGGTATTAATCACATAGCAATGTGAACTAGATTATTGACTCTAGTAAACCCTTTGGGTGTTGGTCACATGACGATGTGAACTATGGGTGTTAATCACATGGTAATGTGAACTATTGATGTTAAATCACATGGCGATGTGAACTAGATTATTGACTCTAGTGCAAGTGGGAGACTGAAGGAAATATGCCCTAGAGGCAATGATAAAGTTATTATGTATTTCCTTATATCATGATAAATGTTTATTATTCATGCTAGAATTGTATTAACCGGAAACATAATACATGTGTGAATACATATACAAACAGTATGTCACTAGTATGCCTCTACTTGACTAGCTCGTTGAATCAAAGATGGTTAAGTTTCCTAGCCATAGACGGGGTCACATCATTAGAGAATGATGTGATTGACTTGACCCATTCCGTTAGCATAGCACTTGATCGCTTAGTTTGTTGCTATTGCTTTCTTCATGACTTATACATGTTCCTATGACTATGAGATTATGCAACTCCCGTTTACCGAAGGAACACTTTGTGTGCTACCAAACGTCACAACGTAACTGGGTGATTATAAAGGTGCTCTACAGGTGTCTCCGAAGGTACTTGTTGGGTTGGCGTATTTCGAGATTAGGATTTGTCACTCCGATTGTCAGAGAGGTATCTCTGGGCCCACTCAGTAATGCACATCACTATAAGCCTTGCAAGCATTGAAACTAATGAGTTAGTTGCGGGATGATGTGTTACGGAATGAGTAAAGAGACTTGCCGGTAACGAGATTGAACTAGGTATTGAGATACCGATGATCGAATCTCGGGCAAGTAACATACCTATGACAAAGGGAACAACATATGTTGTTATGCGGTCTAACCGATAAAGATCTTCGTAGAATATGTAGGAGCCAATATGAGCATCCAGGTTCCGCTATTGGTTATTGACCGGAGACGTGTCTCGGTCATGTCTACATAGTTCTCGAACCCGTAGGGTCCGCACGCTTAACGTTACGATGATAGTTTTATTATGAGTTTATGTGTTTTGATGTACCGAAGGTTGTTCGGAGTCCCGGATTTGATCACAGACATGACGAGGAGTCTCGAAATGGTTGAGACATGAAGATTGATATATCAGAAGCCTATGTTTGGATATCGGAAGTGTTCCGGGTGAAATAGTGATTTTACCGGAGTACCGGAGGGGTTACCGGAACCCCCCGGAGGCTATTGGGCCTTATGGGCCCAAGTGGAGGAAGAGGAGAGGCGGCCAAGGGGCGGCTGCGCGCCCCTCCCCCCAAGTCCGAATTGGACAAGGAGGGGGGCGGCGCCCCCCTTCCTTCCCCCTCTCTCCTCCCCCCAAGTCCTAATCCAATTAGGAAAAAGGAGGGGAGTCCTACTCCCGGTGGGACTAGGACTCCTCCGGCACGCCTCCTCCTATGGCTGGCCACACCCCCCCTTGCTCCTTTATATACGGGGGCAGGGGGCACCCCATAGATACAACAATTGATCATTGATCTCTTAGCCGTGTGCGGTGCCCCCCTCCACCATAGTCCACCTCAATAATACTTTAGCGGTGCTTAGGCGAAGCCCTGCGTCGGTAGAACATCAACATCGTCACCACGCCGTCGTGCTGACGAAACTCTCCCTCAACACTCGGCTGGATCAGAGTTCGAGGGACGTCATCAGGCTGAACGTGTGCTGAACTCGGAGGTGACGTACATTCGGTACTTGATCAGTTGGATCGTGAAGACGTACGACTACATCAACCGCGTTGTGCTAACGCTTCCGCTTTCGGTCTACGAGGGTACGTGGACAACACTCTCCCCTCTCGTTGCTATGCATCACCATGATCTTGCGTGTACGTAGGAATTTTTTTTGAAATTACTACGTTCCCCAACAGTTCATAGATCCCAAAATAAAGTTAGCAACTGTTTAGCTATTTTTGCACGAGTAGAAGGTAAAACTATGACTTGGTTAGGTTCTGCTCCGCCTTGTGCTTTGGAGATTGCTACCTCCGAATGTAATCCTATTGGGGTCTGAGTAATACAAGTTTCAATTCCCACAAGAAAAAAGGATTGTTCTGGAAAGTTATGGGGCAAACCGGGGCCATGATCTATTTGTGAGTGTGGTTTTTAACGCCTATATTAGATTACTAGGTGTGTTGTACTCCAGTATCGTATATTATACCTCATAAAAATTTATTATTATTATTGTTGTTGTTGTTATTTTTATTGTTGTTGTTGTTGGTGTTGTTATTTGTGCATATAGTATGTTTCCTACTCTGTTCCATACTGGAAGAATGCAAAGTATGTTTTGAATATGATGATTGAACTTTTGATTTCCCGAGCTAAAATACCCTAACCTGAACTACTAACCAAAATGAAGGCACCAGGATTCTCCACCCCGCCATCGGCTGCCGGAGCGGCAGGCAGAGGAGAGACGAATCCACAGGCTCGCTGGTGAAGCTTGGACATGAGAGTTTTCCCTAGCCGCCTAGGGTTAGGGAAGGAAAACAAAGGAAATCATCGTCTGTATTTTCACTTGTATGCCGATGCAATTTAGATTGAAAACTATGGGAGTAAATCCATCTATCACCTTCCATATTTCACTCACAAACCAAGTAAAAATATATCATTTGATTTTTATTTTTTATTTTCCTTATGGGAAGGCCTTACGGCTAGTTTATTAATAACAAGGGATAATTAATTTTATGCCCCTAGTTGTGTCCCACTTGGCGGTTCCACACTGCTACCTCTTGAGCACTGCATTGGTTTTCCCTTGAAGAGGAAAGGGTGATGCCACAAAGTAGTGTAAGTATTTCCCGCAGTTTTTGAGAACCAAGGTATCAATCCAGTAGGAGGCCACGCACGAGTCCCTTGCACCTACGCAAACAAATAAAATCCTCGCAACCAACGCAACAAAGAGGTTGTCAATCCCTTCACGGTCACTTACGAAAGTGAGATCTGATAGATATGATAACATAATATTTTTGGTATTTTTATGATAAAGATGCAAAGTAAATAAAGCGAAATAAAAACGTGCAAGAAATAACTTGTTGACGGAAGATTAATATGATAGAAAATAGACCCGGGGGCCATATGTTTCACTAGTGGCTTCTCTCGAGAGCAAAAGTATTACGGTGGGTAAACAAATTACTGTTGAGCAATTCACAGAATTGAGCATAGTTATGAGAATATCTAGGTATGATCATGTATATAGGTATCATGTCCGAGTCAAGTAGACCGACTCCTGCCTGCATCTACTACTATTACTCCACACATCGACCGCTATCCAGCATGCATCTAGAGTATTAAGTTCAAAAGAACAGAGTAACGCTTTAAGTAAGATGACATGATGTAGAGGGATAAGCTCATGCAATATGATATAAACCCCATCTTGTTATCCTCGATGGCAACAATATAATACATGCCGTGCTGCCCCTACTGTCACTGGGAAAGGACACCGCAAGATTGAACCCAAAGCTAAGCACTTCTCCCATTGCAATAAAGATCAATCTAGTAGGCCAAACCAAACTGATAATACGAAGAGACTTGCAAAGATAACCAATCATACATAAAAGAATTCAGAGAAGATTCAAATATTGTTCATAGATAAACTTGATCATAAACCCACAATTCATCAGTCTCAACAAACACACTGCAAAAGAAGATTACATCGAATAGATCTCCACAAGAGAGGGGGGGGACATTGCATTGAGATCCAAAAAGAGAGAAGAAGCCATCTAGCTAATAACTATGGACCCGAAGGTCTGAGGTAAACTACTCACACATCATCGGAGAGGCTATGATGTTGATGTAGAAGCCCTCCGTGATCGATGCTCCCTCCGGCGGAGCTCCGAAAAAGTCCCCAAGATGGGATCTCACGGGTACAGAAGGTTGCGGCGGTGGAATTAGGGTTTTGGCTCCGTATCTGGTAGTTTGGGGGTACGTAGGTATATATAGAGGGAAGAAGTACGTCGGTGGAGCAACGTGGGCCCCACGAGGATGGAGGGCGCGCTTGGGGGGGGGGGGGGGTAGGCACGCCCCCTACCTCGTGCCTTCCTGGTTGCTTTCTTGACATAGGGTCCAAGTCCTCTAGATCACGTTTGTTCCAAAAATCACGTTCCCGAAGGTTTCATTCCATTTCGACTCCGTTTGATATTCTTTTTCTGCGAAACTCTGAAATAGGCAAAAAAACGACAATTCTGGGTTGGGCCTCCGGTTAATAGGTTAGTCCCAAAAATAATATAAAAGTGTATAACAAAGCCCAATAATGTCCAAAACAAAATATAATATAGCATGGAACAATAAAAAATTATAGATGCATTGGGGACGTATCAAGCATCCCCAAGCTTAATTCCTGCTCGTCCTCGAGTAGGTAAATGATAAAAAACAGAATTTTGTGGAATGCTACTTGGCATAATTTCAATGTAATTCTCTTAATTGTGGTATGAATATTCAGATCCGAAAGATTCAAGACAAAAGTTTAATATTGACATAGAAAAAAATAATACTTCAAGCATACTAGCTAAGCAATTATGTCTTTTCAAAATAACATGGCCAAAGAAAGTTATCCCTACAAAATCATATAGTGTGGCTATGCTCTATCTTCACCACACAAAGTATTTAAATCATGCACAACCCCGATGACAAGCCAAGAAATTATTTCATACTTTTGGTGTTCTCAAACTTTTTCAATCTTCACGCAATACATGAGCGTGAGCCTTGGACATAGCACTATATGTGGAACAGAATGGTGGTTGTGGAGAAGACAAAAAGGAAGAAGATAGTCTCACATCAACTGGGCATATCAACGGGCTATGGAGATGCCCATTAATAGATATCAATGTGAGTGAGTAGGGATTGCCATAAGTATATGAAAGCTCAGCAAAAGGAACTAAGTGGGTGTGCATCCAACTCGCTTGCTCACGAAGACCTAGGGCATTTTGAGGAAGCCCATCATTGGAATATACAAGCCAAGTTCTATAATGAAAAATTCCCACTAGTATATGAAAGTGATATCATAGGAGACTCTCTATCATGAAGATCGTGGTGCTACTTTGAAGCACAAGTGTGGTAAAAGGATAGTAGCATTGTCCCTTCTCTATTTTTCTCTCATTTTTTTATTTGGGCCTTTTTTCTTCTTCTTTTTTTATGGCCTCTTTTTTTATTTAGTCCGGAGTCTCATCCCGACTTGTGGGGGAATCATAGTCTCCATCATCCTTTCCTCACTTGGGACAATGCTCTAAAAATGATGATCATCACACTTTTATTTACTTACAACTCAACAATTACAACTCAATACTTAGAACAAAATATGACTCTATGTGAATGCCTCCGACGGTGTACCGGGATGTGCAATGATGCATGAGTGACATGTATGAAAGAATTATAAACGGTGGCTTTGCCACAAATACAATGTCAACTACATGATCATGCAAAGCAATATGACAATGATGGAGCGTGTCATAGTAAACGGAACGGTGGAAACTTGCATGGCAATATATCTCGGAATGTCTATGGAAATGCCATGATAGGTAGGTATGGTGGCTGTTTTGAGGAAGGTATATAGTGGGTGTACGATATCGGCGAAAGGTGTGCAGTATTAGAGAGGCTAGCAATGGTGGAAGGGTGAGAGTGCGTATAATCCATGGACTCAACATTAGTCATAAAGAACGCGCATACTTATTGCAAAAATCTATTAGTTATCGAAACAAAGTATTACACGCATGCTCCTAGGGGGATAGATTGGTAGTAAAAGACCATCGCTCATCCCCGACCGTCACTCATAAGGAAGACAATCAATAAATAAATCATGCTCCGACTTCATCACATAACGGTTCACCATACGTGCATGCTACGGGAATTACAAACTTCAACACAAGTATTTCTCAAATTGACAACTACTCAACTAGCATGACTCTAATATCACCATCTCCATATCTCAAAACAATTATCAAGTATCAAACTTCTCATAGTATTCAACACACTAATAAGATTTTTTTTACTAATCTCGAATATTAGCATATTAGGATTAATTTCCCAATTTAAGAAAATTACCATGCAGTTTAAGACTCTCAAAATAATATAAGTGAAGCATGAGAGAATAATAGTTTCTATAAAACAAATCCACCATCGTGCTCTAAAAGATATAAGTGAAGCACTAGAGCAAGAACTGTAACTCAAAAGATATAAGTGAAGCACATATAGTATTCTAATAATTTTCAAATCATGTGTGTTTCTCTCAAAAGGTGTGTACATAAAATATGATTGTGGAAAACTAACAAATAAATACTAAAATAATACAAGACACTCCAAGCAAAACACATATCATGTGGTGAATAAAAATATAGCTCCAAGTAAAGTTACCGATGGAAGTAGACGAAAGAGGGGATGTCTTCCGGGGCATCCCCAAGCTTTGGCTTTTAGGTGTCCTTAGATTATCTTGGGGTGCCATGGGCATCCCCAATCTTAGGCTCTTTCCACTCCTTGTTCTATAATCCATCAAATCTTTTACCCAAAACTTGAAAACTTCACAACACAAAACTCAGAATAGAAAATCTCGTGAGCTCCGTTAGCGAAAGAAAACAAAACACCACTTCAAGGTACTGTAATGAACTCATTCTTTATTTATATTGGTGTTAAACCTACTTTATTCCAACTTCTCTATGGTTTATAAACTATTTTACTAGCTATAGATTCATCAAAATAAGCAAACAACACACGAAAAACATAATCTGTCAAAAACAAAACAGTCTGTAGTAATGTGTAGCTAACGCAAACTTCTTGAACCCCAAAAATTCTAAAATAAATTTCTGGACATGAGGAATTTATCTATTAATCATCTGCAAAAATAATTAACTAAATATCACTTTCCAAATAAAAATGGCAGCAATTCTCGTGAGCGCTAAAGTTTCTGTTTTTTACAGCAAGATCAAAAAGACTTCCCCCAAGTCTTCCCGACGGTTCTACTTGGCACAAACACTAATTAAACACAAAAAACACAACCAAAACATAGGCTAGATAAATTATTTATTATTAAACAGGAGCAAAAAGCAAGGAATAAAAATAAAATTGGGTTTCCTCCCAACAAGCGCTATCGTTTAACGCCCCTAGCGAGGCATAAAAGCGAAGATAGATCTAGGTATTGCCATCTTTGGCAGGCAATCCATAAGTGGCTCTCATAATAGATTCATATGGTAATTTAATTTTATTTCTAGGGAAGTGTTCCATGCCTTTCCTTAACGGAAATTGGAATCTAATATTCCCTTCCTTCATATCAATAATTTCACCAATCGTTCTAATGAAAGGTCTACCAAGAATAATAGGACATGAAGGATTGCAATCTATGTCAAGAACAATAAACTCTACGGGCACATAATTCCTATTTGCAACAATAAGAACATCATTAATTCTTCCCATAGGTTTCTTAATAGTGGAATCCGCAAGGTGCAGGTTTAAAGAGCAATCATCAGAATCACGGAAACCTAGCAAATCACACAAAGTCTTTGGAATCGTGGAAACACTAGCACCAAAATCACACAAAGCATAGCATTCATGATCTTTAATTTTAATTTTAATAGTAGGTTCCCACTCATCATAAAGTTTTCTAGGGATAGAAACTTCCAACTCAAGTTTTTCTTCATAAGATTGCATCAAAGCATCAACAATATGTTTAGTAAAAGCTTTATTATTAATATAAGCATGAGGAGAATTTAGCACGGATTGCAACAAGGAAATACAATCTATCAAAGAGCAAATATCATAATTAAATTCCTTGAAATCCAAAATAGTGGGTTCATTGATATTTAAAGTTTTGACCTCTTCAATCCCACTTTTAACAATTTTAGCATCAAGATCTAAAGACTCCGAATTTTTGGAACGCCTTCTAGGTAAAGGTGGATCATATTGAGTCCCATCATTATCAAGATTCATATTTCAAAACAAAGATTTAATAGGGGACACATCAATAACTTTTAGATCTTCATCTTTATTTTCATGGAAACTAGAAGAACATGCTTTCACAAAACAATCTTTCTTAGCACGCATCCTAGCGGTTCTTTCTTTGCACTCATCAATGGAAATTCGCATGGCCTTGAGAGACTCATTGATATCATGCTTAGGTGGAATAGATCTAAGTTTCAAAGAATCAATATCAAGAGAAATTCTATCAACGTTCCTAGCCAACTCATCAATCTTAAGCAATTTTTCTTCAACCAAAGCATTGAAATTCTTTTGCGAATTCATAAACTCCTTAACACTAGTCTCAAATTCAGAGGGCATCTTATTAAAATTTACATAAGAATTTTTGTAGGAATTACCATAATTATTAGAGGAATTACTAGGATATGGCCTAGGATTAAAATTACCTCTATACGCGTTGTTACCAAAATTATTCCTACCAACAAAATTCACATCCATAGATTCATTATTATTCTCAACCAAAGTAGATAAAGGCATATCATTAGGATCGGAAGAAACACTTTTATGAGCAAATAATTTCATAAGTTCATCCATCTTTCCACTCAAAACATTAATTTCTTCTATCGCATGCACTTTCTTATTAGTAGATCTTTCAGTGTGCCTGAGGGTGTCCTGGATTAGGGGGTACTCGGACAGCCAGACTATATCCTTTGGATGGACTGTTGCACTATGAAGATACAAGATTGAAGACTTCGTCCCGTGTCCGGGTGGGACTCTCCTTTGCGTGGAAGGCAAGCTTGGCGATTCGGATATGTAGATATCCTCCCTTGTAACCGACTCTGTGTAACCCTAGCTCCTCCGGTGTCTATATAAACCGGAGGGTTTTAGTCCGTAGGACAACAACAATGATACCATAGGCTAGCTTCTAGGGTTTAGCCTCTCCGATCTCATGGTAGATCAACTCTTGTAATACTCATATCATCAAGATCAATCAAGCAGGAAGTAGGGTATTACCTCCATCGAGAGGGCCCGAATCTGGGTAAACATTGTGTCCCCCGCCTCCTGTTACCATCCGCCTTAGACGCATAGTTCGGGACCCCCTACCCGAGATCCGCCGGTTTTGACATCGAGATTGGTGCTTTCATTGAGAGTTCCACTGTGTCGTCACCATAAGGCCTGATGGCTCCTTCGATCATCGGCAACGATGTGATCCAGGGTGAGGTTTTCCTCCCGGGACAGATCTTCGTATTCGACGGCTCCGTACTGCGGGCCAACTCGCTAGGCCATCTAGAGCAGATCGTGAGCTACGCCCCAGGCCATCAGATCTGGTTTGGAAGCTTGAACTATACCGCCGACATCCGCGGAGACTTGATCTTCGACGGATTCGAACCCATGTCAGGTGCGCCGCACAGTCACGATGAGCACGATTTAGCTCTACCATCGGACAATGTTCGGGAGATCGCACATATAAATACTCCGGTCCTCAACCCGGAACAGATTGCACCGTCCGAGGACGGGTGGATGGACCCCGCCACGGAGGCCACAAAATCAGCGGCGATAGAGCTGAATACTAACTTCACCTCCCATGAGACCTGTGCTGTCGGACACTCGGATTTGTCCTCGGCCACAGACTCCGAACCGCTCGTGTCCGTGCCCATCCAATCTGATTGGGCACCGATCATGGAGTTCACCTCCACGGATATCTTTCAGCACTCGCCCCTAGGCGACGTGCTAAACTCATTACGGTCTCTCTCCTTGTCAGGAGACCCTTGGCCGAACTATGTCCGGCTCGAGTGGGACGCGGACGGCGAAGAAATTCGTTCCCCACCCACCACCCACTTAGTAGCCATTGTCGATGACCTAACCGACATGCTCGACTTTGACTCCGAACACATCGACGGTATGGACGACGACGCGGGAGACGAACAGGAACCACTGCCCACAGGGCGCTGGACTGCCACCTCATCGTATGATATATACATGACGGACACCCCCACAGAAAGCGATGGCAATAAGGCAACGGAGGATAACCCCCCCGAGAAGCAATCCAAGAACCGGCATCAACGCTGTGCTGCTGTAAGCACCGCCATAGCAAAAACAGCGATACTGGCACGGGAGACAATAACGCTGCAAATAGTGCCGAAGACGAAGACAATCCCCTCCAGCCAGGCTTTGAGCAGGAGGATGGGCAAGCCAGCCCCAAGGAACAGGCAACAGACAGAGAATCAAAGGATGACAATTACATGCCTCTCTCCGAAGACGAGGTGAGCCTCGGCGACAAAGAATTTATCGTTCCTAAGAATCCCGTCGAACAGGAGTACTTCATGCGCCGGCTTATTGCCACAACAAAAAGCCTGAAGAAAAAGAAACAACAGCTTCAAGCCGAGCAAGATCTGCTAGCAGATAGATGGACTGAGGTCCTGGCAGTCGAGGAACACAAACTCGAGTGCCCAATCAAAAGTTTCCCAAAGCGCAGGTTGCTACCCCAACTTTAAGAGGAAGCATTAAAGCCTGCGCTTCCAGCGTATGATGCGGCAGACCAGCCACCCCATGGCCGAGACAAAGTGGCATATAATCCCGAAGTCTAGCCTGCACCCCGTCGCCAGTCAAGCAAGAACAGCAAGGCCCGGGGTAACACGCAGGACCTGTGAGACGTATTGGAAAACAAAGGACGACACAAAAGATCGATCTTCGGATCACGAGGGCGCGCCCCAACACATGACGATGACCGTCATGCCGGATATACCCAAAGCAAATCCGGCCAGGCCGAACACAGCAGACAAGATGGCCTTCCGTTGGCTATGGAAAGCTAAAAGCCCGATCAAATTCAAAATGTTTGGCTGGCTGCTGTTTGTTGATCATCTAAACACTAGGAACATGCTGAGACGCAGGCATTTTGTCATGGCGGGCAACACTTTCTCTTGCATTCTTTGCCAACGTCCCCCTGAGGAAATGGTGGAACACCTATTTTTCACTTGCCCGTTCAATCAACAATGCTGGGATAAGGTCGGGATGATCTGGCCAAACACTGGTAACAGGCTCGCTCTACTGCATGCAGGCAGAGAACACTGGCGGCGACCTCTATTTATGGACATTTTCTTGATGGCTGCATGGAGCTTGTGGAAGGAGAGAAATAACCAACACTTTAGAGGGGTTCCACAGTCTTATGGTTCATGGTGGCTAGATTCAAAGGGCTTCTGACCCTTTTGGTTCACAGTTGTAGGGAGGAGTTGCGTCCTTTCCTAGAATATTACATACAACAATTGTAACACTTGCCCCTGTAGCTTTGTAGAGTTTGGCCGGGGGCCTTAAAACCCACTTGTAACAATGATGTAACTGATTAGTTTGTGAGTAATACAAAAGTCAGTGGGAGCCTCTCCCACTGTCGTTGACCCTAAAAAAACACAGCAGACAAGACTCGTACGAACTATGTCGCGACATAGCCCGGCACAGAGGCGCCGCACACCCCCTATGTTTCACTGATGAAGTAATGGATCATGAATTCCCAGAAGGGTTTAAACCCGTGAACATTGAATCATACGATGGTACTACTGACCCTGCGGTATGGATAGAGGATTTCTTCCTCCACATTCACATGGCCCGCAGGGATGATCTACATGCCATCAAGTACCTCCCGCTAAAACTCAAAGGACCAGCTCGGCATTGGCTAAATAGCTTGCCAGCAAACTCCATCGGAAGTTAGGAGAACCTGGCAAACGCATTCCTGGACAACTTATAGGGCACTTATGTGTGACCACCGGATGTTGATGATTTCAGTCACATAATACAACAGCCCGGAGAGTCAGCCAGGAAATTTTGGACTCGGTTCCTAACCAAAAAGAACCAAATTGTGGACTGTCCGGATGCCGAAGCCCTAGCGACCTTTAAACATAACATCTGTGATGAGTGGCTCACCCAAAATCTCAGCCAAGAGAAGCCAAAGTCCATGGCATCCCTCACAACACTCATGACCCGCTTCTGCGCGGGCGAGGATAGCTGGTTGGCTCGTAGTAACAACACAGCAAGCAGCACTGGCAAATCAGAGGCCAGAGATAGCAACAGCAAACCCCGGCGCAACAAATACAAATGCCGCAAACATGGTGAAAGCGTCGAAGACACGGCAATCAATGCCGGATTTAAATAGCTCTAAGACCGGTCAACGGAAAGGGCCACTCAAAAATGACAATTCGGGTCCGTCCAATTTGGACCGCATACTCGACCGTCCATGCCAAATTCATGGCAAACCAGGAATACCAGCCAATCATACCAACAAAGAATGTTGGGTCTTCAAACAAGCTGGCAGGTTAGGCGCCAAAAACAAAGACAAGGGGTCTCAAAGCGATGACAGCGACAAGGAGCCCAGATCACCGAATAAAAGAGGGCAAAGGAAATCTCTCCAGCAAATCCAAACGGTGAATATGGTAAATGCCGCCCACACTCTCAAACTGGACCGGATGCACACCCTTAGGGATGTCGACCTAACGAAACCAGTCAGCCCGCAATGCAAACTAGGGCCGATCACCTTCAACCAAATGGATCGTCCGGTCAACACCAGTCACGGCAATCCAGCCGCACTAGTCCTCGACCCAATAATTGATGGGTTCCACCTCACACGAGTCCTTATGGACGTAGGTAGCAGTCTAAACCTGCTTTACCAGGACACAGTGCGCAAGATGGGCATCGATCATTCGATGAACAAACCCACTAAAGCCACCTTTAGAGGTATTATACCAGGCGTGGAGGCCAGCTGTACCGGCTCCATCGCCCTTGAGGTAGTCTTTGGATCACCAGAAAATTACCGTGCCGAAGAGTTAATCTTCGACATCGTCCCCTTTCGCAGTGATTATCAGGCACTGCTCGGGTGAACTGCGTTTGCTCGATTCAATGCGGTGCCACATTATGCCTACCGTAAACTCAAGATGCCCGGTCCGTGCGGCTTCATCACGGTTAATGGCGAGGCCAAACTCTCCCCCGGTACCATAGAGTATGCCACCGCTTTAACAGCAGAAGCAATGGAGGGCACCGTTCAGTCAAAACTTGAGTCGACGACCAAAACCCCGGACACATTCAAAGTAGTCCGAACTACTTCACGGCAGGATAGCCCGGCTCGACCCGGGCTCAGCTAAACATTCCGGCGAAGTCTAGAACATGCTACATATCATGGCTCAACCGCTCTCCGGCACACAAATATTTCTCACATTTCCTTTGCAGGCTCACCTTTGCACAGACCGGGACCGGTGATATGGTAACAGCTCGAACGCACAAGGGAATCTTTAGATATTCCTCGCGATGTCCATCCGACTACACTCCGGATCTGCACACAGCTTCTTCCTCCCTGGTCCCAGTAGGTTCCGCAGTCATATTCCCCTTTTTTTTATCACATTACCCATACACATACGCTTCAACGTATCATTCAAATACAACATGTGGATTTATATGACGCTTATTTGCTGTTATTTATTATTGAAACTCTTTTGTTAAGTTGTCGGGTGGTAGGTGCGACATATGCCAGCGGGTGGCTTATCATTGTGGGAGCCAGTAAGACATCGCCGGTGCCTGGAAACGGGATGAGGCGAAGATAAGCACGCCGGCGGACTTTACCCAGCTTCGAGGCTCTCCGTGGAGATAACACCCCTAGTGCTGCTCTGCGGGGTCTCCGCATGATCACTACATGAACAAGTAGCTACACAATGCTCCTTGAGCTCTTTTGGTGGAAGGAGGAAGAAGGGCACGGCTAGCTTGCCTCTTCTCCTCGGATGGTGTCTAAAACTAGCTTGGGGTCCCACCCTTTGCATGGGTGCCCCGGGGGGTTTATATAGGACTACCCCCCGGGGGTACAATGGTAATCCGGCTAGGCGCGGGGCCCAGCCGTCTGTGACTGCGCTCGCCGGCTTCTGCGCCGGCCGCTGGGGCCCGCCGACTGGTGGGTCCCGCCGGCTGCCGGCTCCTTGGTCGACAAGCAGGCCCCACTATCCAGGCCTTGGTCGGTGGCTGGTTACTGTTGCTATATTCTGATGACGCGGGCTTGGTCGTGGTAGGCGTGGCTACAGTATCGCCACCCGGCGGGCGATTACTGTAGCCTCACCGTGTCTTGTCTCCTTAATGGGGCGTCTCCTTCGAGGACGATGGCAAGCCGGCTGTGGGGAGCCGGCTCTCTCTCGGTCCGACTAGGAGGAGGTGTGGCCGCCTTAGGGTGTCTCTCTGCCCGAAGGGACCCACCGCCCGTGGGTCACGCTGGTAGTCTGTCGTGGATGGCGTCAGGGTCGTCGTGGCAATAGTGCCGCGCCGGACAGGTCGTGGCCACCCGTATGGCGCACTGTGCCGGTCGTGCTCCGGGTTTTGGGGGTGGCAGGCTTCACTGTAGCCATGCCCTACTTCATCATTGCTAGGCGGATGCAAACTTTGAGGGTACGGTCTCGACCGCTATATGGGAGCCGGCTTCTTGGAGTCGGCCTTCTCGCGGCCGGCTTCTTGAAGTCGGCCCTCCCATGGCTTTCTTTATGAGGCTAAAGTCGGGCCGCCTCCCGAAGCCGGCCTGGACGACAACCGGCAAGGGGAAGGCGGCCCCATGTTTTGGGTTCTTGAGGGCCAGGGGAAGCCGGCTAGGCTACCCGTGGCTATTTACTCCGACAGTAGTCCCCGAAGCTGATCGAGCTTCAAGGCGGATAGAGGGACGACAAGCTTGGTCAGCTTCTCACCCTGAGGAGCCAGCTTTGCTCTTATGTCTTTGCAGGCGGGATGGTGGTTGACCCGCGTGCTGACCGCGGGCCCTCCCACGAGCCACGCGGCAGCGGAAACCTGCTAGTGCATGCGCGCGACGGGACGCCGCCACAGGCCCGGGCCCGCCACTCCCTGGCCTCGGCCCGAACGCTGATCTTCTGCGGCCCAGGTGGACCGCTCGCCTTCCTATGGCGATTTTATTTCGCCGTTAAGGTGTAATAAACGCGGGACGTGGGGGAGTGGGCACGATCGATCCCCACGTTCCCCCACGCCGCGCCTCCTCGGCTCCGCCGTGTGAGCCTATAAATAGGGGGAGGAGGGGAGAGGCAGAGGTTCGCACGCTCTCCCCCACTCCGGTCCCCCTTGTCTTCCTTCTTCTTCTTGCCGTCGCCGCAGCTTCCCATCTCAGCGCCGTCGCGCCGCCGCATCGTAACGTTCTCATGGCGCTGTCGAGCTCGTGGGATGGCTCCAATGTCCACGACGACCATGTGGAGTTCCTCCGCCAGACCCGGCGCCTGCCCGGCGCCAACCTCGTGCGGGTCCGCCTGGCGCCGGAGACGGAGATCTCGCCGGCACCGAAGGAAGGCGAGCGGGTCGTCTTTTGCTCGCACTTCCTGCGCGGCTTCGGCCTTCCGGCGAGAGGATTTCTGCGCTCCTTCCTCGAGTTCTACAATCTACAACCGCATCACCTCACGCCCTACGCGGTGATGCTGCAGTCGGCCTTCGTCTCTCTCTGCGAAGGCTTCTTGGGCGTGCTCCCCACGCTGGAGCTCTGGGGAGAATTCTTCCAGAGCAAACTCGACACCGTCATCGCAGGCGTGCCCGCCCCCTGCGGGGCCTACATTGCCATCAGGAGGTCAGGCGAGAACAATCCATTCCCGCCCATCCCCCTAATCTAGTCGATGAATGTATGGTAGAGGTCGTATTTCTACGTGAAGAACGCCGGCTCGCCCCCGAGAGGAGACAACATCAATCTGCCAGCTTACGTAGCCGGCCCGCCGGCTGGGAGGCAGCCCTCATGGAGCTTCCAGTCTAGGTCCCTGTCTCAGGCCGGGAACGCCGCCGTCGCCCGGCTTTGGGTGATGATCCAGTCGGAAGGCCTGTGCGGGTCTGACTTGGTGGCCGCCTTTGTGGAGCGCCGGATTCTTCCTCTCCAACGCCGGCCCCATATGATGTGTCAGATGAGCGGCCGCTTTGACCCAAGCCGGCTGAGCACCTGGGAGATGCCTCATGCGGAGGTGTCGCTCATGGTTAACTACATCGCCAATTGCAAGCTCGGCGCCGACTGGCAGTACGGCAAGGCACCGTATTCACACGCCAATCCTCCGCCTGGGGTAAGTTTTCCTCTCTTTCTTCTCTTTTTATTGATAGCCGGCTTCATGACGGCCGGCTTTGGACCAGTCGGCTCTTCCTAGCAGAACCCCCATCTTCCGCCGCCGCCCGGGGCGGCAGGGATAGAACGCCAGTACGCCGCCGACCGCACGGTGGACGATGTCGACGATCCGGATCTAGGGGCGGCCGCCATGGAAGACGCCGTTGCGGGGGACAACGCCGAGCCTGGAGGCACAGGGCTCACCGCCAGCTTTGAAGACTGGCCGGATGATGCCGATGTAGAAGTCGCCCCGCGTCGCTAGCCGGCGGCCGACCATCAAGGCGCGGGTTCGTCCATCGCGCCGGCTGCCAGCAGCGGCGCACAGAAGCGCCGGGCCGCGTCAACCCTCTTCGGCAGCCGGCCGAAGAAGCCCAAAGCCTCCGCCGCGGTGACCAAACGAGATGAGGCGGCCGCGAAGGCGGCCCGCTTCCGCAAAGCGGTGAAGCAGCCTCAGCGTAAGTCATCATTGCTTGGACGCATGTTTTTTCATTGTTTTCTTCTGTTTTGAACATTCTTCCTAACCATTCTCCACTTGATGAACAGGGCGCCACTTTCCCTTGAGCGGGGCCCGGGCGGCTCCGTGGTTGGGCCGACTGGAGGGTCTTCAGGCCCTCGCCGCGTGGACCCCGCCGCCGACCTCAGGGAGGCCACGGAGCAGAACGCCCGTGAGGCGTGGGAGGAGCGGGAGGCGGCGGAACGGGCAGCCGCCCAGGCGGCGAAGGAGCGGGCCGACGCGGCAGCCAAGGCCAAGGCGGAGGCGGCGACCACGGAGACGGAGGCGGAGGGTTCGCGTAACCAGCCTCCGCTGCTCGCCATCCCCCTCCGATCCGTGGCCCCGGACACGGCATTGCCCCTGGCGGAGGAAATCGTCCAAGACCCGCCGCTGATGGAGAGGGGAGAGGACCTCGTGGTCTTCGCGGAGAGGGCGCCAGCGACGGCGCCAACCGGAGCGGGCCAAGGCGGCCAATCGTCAGCGGCGCCGGAGGAGCCGGCTGGGGGTGAGCCGGCGGGCGGAGCCGGCCTCAAGGTGCAGCTGGTGGCGCGTCAGCACGCGGGGGGAAATGCGGCTCCACCGGAGTCGCGCCGAGTTGCGGGCGCCGGCCAGTCGGCGGAGGCCCTGGAGGCGGCTAGCACCGCCACGTCCGAGTGGACTCCCAGCGGGGGGACGGGCGAGCTGAATGTGGCGGCTCAAGGGGTCCGGAGCTGGCTTCAAGCGCAGGCCGTCCTGCTGCAGCAGTTCACCCAGGAGTTCCTGTCGACGCAGACCGACATCTGGGTGAGTTTTTTATTCTTGGCCGCGTTGGTTTCTTGATTTCTTTCGTGGGGGCGCGTCAGCGCACCCACTGGGTGTAGTCCCCGAGATTCGGGCTGACTGCTGAGCAGTCGGGTCGGATCTTTCTTGACGACAACCTTATTCTTGCTTCCTGTCTGAACTTTCAGGAATATCATAACTCTCGTGCTGCCGCCTTCAACTCCCTGGCTCAGGAGTTGAGTCGGAGGACCAACGACCTGGTCAACAGCCGAAGTAAGTGCTTGAACTTGTCTATCTCCTATGGGGGCGCGTCAGCACTCCCACTGGGTGTAGTCCCCGAGATTCGGGCCGACTGCTGAGCAGTCGGGTCGGATCTTCCTTGACGACTTTTTCCTTATTGGTTTTCTCTTTTGCCCTTCGTGCTTTCAGGGGCCAATGCCGACTTGAGGAAGGAGCTCGGCGAAGCGCAGGCCGCTCTTCGCACCAAGGACGCCGAGTACGCCGACTTGGTCCAGGAGCGTGACCGCCTGGCCAAGAAGCTGGCTGACCAGGAGGAGAGCCACAAGGCGGTGCTGCAGAAAGCGCAGGACAACGAGGCCGCCCTGAAGGCGGAGTTTGAGACTGAGGCGGCGAGTTGGGCTGAGACCCGGCAAGCGCTGGATGAAGGCTTCGGCCGCATCGAGGACTTGATCGACGGTAAGCACCTTCCTCGCTCCTCTCCCACCTCTTGCCGCCCGGGTTTTGGCTTGACTTGTGCTGCTGCCTGTTTTCTTGTGCAGACTATTTTCCCAGCTATTCCGCCTTCGCCGCCCAAACCATCGAGGCCCATCGCGAGGCACGCCGTCAGGCGGGGGTCGATATCGCGCCGGACGCAAATCAGACGCTGGAGGAGCAGCTTTTGGCAATCCAAGCGCGGCTGCAGCCGGCTCACCGGATGCTTCGCCGGCTCCAACGTGCCGGGGCGCAGGTGCTGGCCGCCCTCTGGCCCGGCGAGACGATCCCCCGCACCTGAGCTGGACTGCCGACTGGCTGGAGGTCGCAGTTGGTCGTTTTGAAGCTTGGAAGGCGTCGACGGCCTGTCTTGGAGCCGGGCGGGCGTTGGAGTTCGTTCGCGCTTGGTACCCAGGGTTGAACCTGGACCAGCTGCGCACTTGGCGGCTGGAGGCTGACGCGGAGCTGGAGCAAGTGCGGCCGGCTATCGCCCAGCGTGCTTCAATGATCGCCGAGTGCACCGACACCAGCGTCTTCGCGCCTGAAATCAATGATGATGGCGTCGCCCAGCCAGAGGAGTGGTTCAGTCTGAACCCGGCGGTGAGCGAGGACTCGGCAGAGGAGATCGCCTCCAGCGACGAGGGCGAAGATGACGAGGAAGAGGGCGGTGAAAACATCGAGCCGGCTAGTGGAACAACAGGCCTGCCTCAGGCTGACCGTGCCTCCAGCAACGAGGCGCGCGGAAGCGCGCCCTCTGCGGGAGGCGGTGATCAAGCCGAGGTTCGCCAGCCGGCCGCTCCTTCAGCCGGCACAACCGTCTCCACCGACCAGCCCGACTCGCCAGTCGCCCCGCCAGCTTGACCTGCCATCCTTATTTTTCCTGCTTGTTGTCTTTTGAACAATCTTTAAGCTTTCGCAGTTCCACCCACTAGGGGTGTATTCAAACTATGTTGAATGCTGGCCTCTTGGAGGTCTTTTATGTAAATATTATTATGTGCATGTTTGGTTTCCATTCGCGTATACTTTTTATCCTTAGGCTTTTTCCTTTGCCGTCTTCCCCCTTTGGGGAGGCAAGTACTCCAGCTTTCTTGGATTGAAGTGAAGTGAATGGAAACCGGCCGGCCGGCTACTCTAGTAGTCGGTCGGCAGTAGACGGCGAACCGGCTTTCGTTATATTAGTCCGTTGGTCCCTAGCCATTTTTCGTGTGCGCACCCTTTCCTGCTTTTGACTCTTGCCAGCCAAACAGCCGATTCTTCGAACTGCGGCTTTGGCAAGAGCTAAGCCTGGGTGTCGGCACACTACTTGTCTGACCGCGGGTAAGACTTCTAATATAACTCCAGTCGGCCAGTCCCCGGGCCGACTAGTCGAACCCGGTGCCGGACAAAACAAGTAAATGAAATGACAAGGTCACAAGCATGATACTTTTCATTCATAGATAAAAGATGGCAGTCCCCGAGTCCTCCTCGGGGGGCCTATTGTCTCGTACTTAGTACAAAAGTTAGCGTGATACATACTGCATTTCAACTGTAAAATCTTCGAAGGAGGTTGGCGTTGCATGGTCATTCCGACTCCTTGCCGGAGTCGTCTCTCTTGCGTGCCTTGGGTTTCTGCCTGTCGATCAGGTAGTAGGAGTCGTTGCCTAAAGCTCTGCTGATGACGAAGGGGCCCTCCCAAGGGGCCGAGAGCTTGTGCTGGCCGGTTGTTCGCTGGATCAGCCGGAGCACAAGATCGCCCTCTTGGAAGGATCTTGGCCTGACCTTCTGACTGTGGTAGCGGCGCAATCCCTGCTGGTAGATGGCAGACCGGCTGAGGACTAACAGCTAGCCTTCTTCCAGCAGGTCGACGCCGTATTCTCGTGCTTCCTTGGCCTCCGCCTCCGTGTACATGGTTACCCGAGGCGAGTCGAACTCGATGTCGGTTGGGATGATCGCCTCGGCACCGTACACGAGGAAGAAAGGAGTGAAGCTGGTTGACTTGTTTGGGGTAGTGCGCAGACTCCAGAGGACAGCCGGCAGCTCGTCGAGCCAACAGCCAGCTGAACGCTCCAGTGGCACGACCAGTCGGGGATTGATGCCGGAGAGGATGAGGCCGTTGGCTCGCTCGACCTGGCCGTTTGACTGTGGGTGGGCGATGGACGCTAAGTCCAGCCGGATACCTTGTGCTGCGCAGAAACGTGCCAAGGCTCCTTTGGCAAAATTCGTGCCATTGTCGGTGATGATGCTGTGTGGCACGCCGTACCGAGTTGTTATGTCTGCGATGAATGTTACGGCAGTCGGCCCATTCAGCTTCTTGATCGGCTTTGCTTCAATCCACTTGGTGAATTTATCGACGGCGACGAGCAAATGCATCATGCCGCCGCGCGCCGTCTTGAATGGGCCCACCATGTCCAATCCCCACACGGCGAAGGGCCAGGTGATGGGAATGGTCTTGAGTGCCGAAGCCGGCATGTGTTGCTTGGAGCTGAAGAGTTGGCACCCTTTGCAATATTTGACTAATTCTTTGGCGTCATCCAAAGCAGTCGGCCAGAAGAAACCATGGCGGAAAGCTTTGGTGACGAGTGATCTTGAAGCCGCATGGTGGCGCATTCTCCTTGGTGAATGTCTCTGAGGATTGCAATGCCCTTCTCTTGCTTGACGCACCGTTGGAGGACTCTAGTGACACTGCGCTTGACGAGTTCTCTGTTGACGATCGTGTATGCTCCGGCTCGATGTTGGACTTGTATTGCCTCTGTTTCGTCAGCCGGCAGATCTTGGTTTACTAGGAAGTTGAGGATGGACTGAGCCCATGATGGAGCTGCGACTTCTTCTACTGCCAATGTGGCTACTGCCACCAGGGTGGGCGGGCTGGGTGATGAAATGCTGGAGTCGGCCGCCGGCTGTTGTGTTGGTGCAGTCCCCGGGCCGGCTACTGCAGTCCCCGAGCCGGGTGTGGCAGTCCCTGGGCCGACTACTGAAGTCCCCAGGTCGCCTGCTTGGTTCTTCGAGCCGGACCCGGCTGCGTCGGGGTCGGGCGGTATGAAGATAGAGTCAGATTCTGGAGACGGCTTGATGGACGGCTTGAGGAGGCATTGTAGAGCGACGCCGGTTGGTATTTCTTGCCGAGTGGAGCCTATTCGGGCCAGGGCATCGGCTGGCTCGTTGTCGGCTCGCGGTACGTGGAGGAACTCGCATCCTTCAAAGTATCCACTGAGTTGTTGAACCAGGAAGCGGTAGCTTGCCATATTTGTGTCCTTGGCGTCCCAGTCGCCGGATGATTGCTGAACCACCAAGTCCAAGTCGCCATAACATAGAATCCGGCGGATGCCGAGTTCCTTGGCAAGCCGGAGCCCATGTATGAGCGCCTCGTACTCGGCTACATTGTTGGAGGCGGCAAAGTGAATCTGCAGCGTGTATCTGAGCTTGTCGCCCTTGGGAGAGGTAAGGATGACGCCGGCTCCCAAGCCGGTGCGCATCTTGGACCCGTCAAAGTGCATGCGCCAATGGGTGGAGTCTGGAGCCGGCGGCAGGTACTGGGTCTCGGCCCAGTCGACGAGGAAGTCGGCCAATGCTTGGGACTTGATGGCGGTGCGGGGCTGATAGAAGATCGTCTAAGGGGCCAGCTCAATGGCCCACTTTGCCACCCGGCCGGATGCATCCCGGCTGCCTATGATCTCGGCCAGCGGGGCGGTGCATACAACCGTGACGGGATGCTCTTGAAAGTAGGGCTTCAGCTTCTTGGCGGTGAAGTACACGCCATAACACATCTTCTGGTAGTGCGGGTAGTTCTGCTTTGAGGCGGATAGCACCTCGCTCAAATAATACACCGGCCTCTGGACCGGCTGGGCTCGGCCTTCTTCTGGGCGTTGGACTATGATGACGGTGCTGACCACCCGGCTGGTTGCGGCAATGTAAAGGAGCATGGGCTCTTTCTCAGTCGGCGCCACTAGGACAGGTGGCGTGGCCAGCATCTTCTTCAGCTCGTGAAAAGCTTGGTCGGCCTGGTCGTTCCACTCGAAGTGAGTGCTCTTCTTCATGAGGCGGTAGAGAGGGATAGCTTTCTCTCCGAGCCGGCTGATGAAGCGGTTCAAGGAGGCCAAGCATCCGGTGAACTTCTGGATTTCTCGAAGCTTGGTAGGGATCGCCATTCTCTCAATGGCCTTGATCTTCACCGGGTTGCATTCGGTGCCACGTTCGGTGACCAGGAAGCCTAGGAGCTGGCCGGCTGGTACTCCGAACACGCATTTCTCGGGGTTGAGCTTGATTTGGAACCGGCGCAGGTTCTCAAATGTTTCTTTCAGGTCTTCCAGCAAGGTGCCGCGCTTCTCTGTCTTCACCACAATGTCGTCCACGTAGACGTGAGCGTTTTGCTGAGTTGCTTGAGGAGGCACTTCTGCATGCAGCGCTAAAAAGTGGCACCGGCATTTCTCAAGCCGAACGTCATAGTTAGGTAGCAGAAGGCTCCAAATGGCGTGATGAAGGCGGTCTTCAGGCGGTCATCCGGGTCTAGCTTTATCTGGTGATATCCTGAGTAAGCATCCAAGAAACTCAACAGCTCGCATTCGGCTGTGGAGTCTATCACTTGGTCAATCCTTGGCAGGGCGAAGGGATCTTTGGGGCAGGCCTTGTTGAGGCTTGTGTAGTCTATACACATGCGCCACTTGTTGTTCTTCTTCAACACGAGGACCGGGTTGGCAAGCCACTCTGGGAAGAAAACTTCCATAATGAAGCCGGCTGCCAGAAGCCGGGCTATCTCCTCCCCTACAATCCTTCTCTTCTCCTCTGATAGTCGGCAAAGGGGCTGCTTGACTGGTTTCGCGTCTTCTCGGATGTGTAGTTTGTGCTCGGCGAATTCCTTCGGAACACCCGGCATGTCCTTGGGGGACCATGCAAAGATGTCCCGATTCTCACGGAGGAAATCGGCGAGCTCGCCTTCCTATTTGCTGTTCAGGCTTGCCCCGATGACGGCAAACCTCTCGGGGTGCTCGGGGTCAAGGGGTATCTTCTTGGTTTCTTTGGCCGACTGGAAAGATCCTTGGCATCATACTCCTTGGGGTCGGGGGACTGGTTCAGCTGCTTGCTGGCCAAGGCCACGACCCGGTCCAGTGTCTTCTTCTCTTCGGCAATCACAAGGGACTCGGCCAGCCGACTGCTGGCGGCAGCGCACTCGGCAGACTTCTTGTAGTCGCCGGGTACAGTGATGATGCCCTTGGAACTTGGTATCTTCATCTTGAGGTATGCATAGTGGGGGACCGCCATGAACCTGGCCAAGGCGGGTCAGCCAAGTAACGCGTGGTAGGGGCTCTCCAGGTCCACCACTTCAAATCAGATTGCTTCCCGGCGGAAATGGTCCTTGTCCCCAAAGAGTACATCAATCTTGATCTTGCCAATGGGGGCGCAGGACAAGCCGGGTACGATGCCATGAAACACTGTCCGAGTCGGCATGAGCTGCTTCGTCTTGACACTTAGCTTCTCCAGGGTGTCACGGTACATGATGTCGATGCTGCTCCCACCGTCTATCAGCACGTGGGAGAAGCGGGCGGCGCGTCTATCCGTCGCGAGGGTGGCTTCCAGGACCAACGCGTAAGAGCCGGGGGACGGCATCACCTCTGGGTGGTCGGCCCGGCTCCAGCTGATGGGCTTTTCTGACCAATGCATGTGTCCGGCGGGGTTGGCAGTGACCACGCTGACTTCCTGGTGCTCTCGGTGTTTGCCGCGCCGGTCTTCGAGCTGGCTTGTAAAGACGACGTAGGTTGCTCGCTCGTCGGGGAACTCGTCGTGCACGGCTCCAACTGCGGGCCGAGCGGCCTGGGGCAGCGGAGCCGGAGGCGGCGGGCCGGCAGGCGGAGGCGGCGCGAGCCCTTCGCCTTTGGAGATTGGGTGAGCCAATGGCACTTCCGGGTTGTGTGGTTGGATGGCTTCGCGCCGCTATGGAACTTGCACGGGGCGTCAAGAGTTTGCTCGTAGGAGAAAGCCGGCTGCCAAGCCGGCTGGCTGCCCTTGGGCTTCTTGGGCGCGGGCCGCCCTTCGGGCGGCGTGTCTTTGACCGTGGCCACCTGCCGGCTAGCGGGAGGCGGCGCAGGGCCCTTACGCTTCTGATCGTTCGGGTGTTGGCGTCGGCTGGAATCCCCCGCCGGCGTCTTGGGCGTCGGGTTAAGTACTTTCCGGGACGCGTCTACCCGGAGCTCGGTTTTCATTGAAGAGTCGGCGGTGGAGTATTTGTTGGCTATGTTCAGAAGCTCGTTGAGGGTAGTCGGCTCGTCGCAGAGGAGCTTGTGCTTGAGGAGGGTGCCTTCTCGGCACCCGGCAGTGAAGTATTCGATGGCTTGCACCTCATGCACCCCTTCGCAGGAATTGCGGAGCTCGGCCCAACGCGTGAGGTAGTCGCGCGTGGACTCGGCTGGGCCCTATACGCACAGGGAGAGCTGCCTGGGCTTGGGAGCCCACTTGTAGGTGCTGGTGAAGTTGCGGACAAAAGCTTCGGTGAAATCTACCCAGCTGTTGATGCTGAGAGGCTTGAGGTTGTTGAGCCAGGTCTGCGCCATGCCTTGCAGCATGAGGGGCACGTACTTCACGGCAACGCGCCGGTTGCCGTTGGCTATGCTGACCGCCGTGGAGTAGTCGATGAACCAATCTTCCAGCTTCACGGAGCCGTTGTACTTGGGCGTGTCTCTTGGGAGCGAGAACCCTTTGGGGAAGGGCTCGTCGCGGATGCGGGGGCCGAAACAAGGCGGGCCGACATCGTCTTCTTCTTCCAGCGCTTGGGATCTTGCTAGGCGGTCGATCCGATGGCGGGCGTCGTTCTCGCCGACTCCTTCGCGGCGACCTAGTCTGCCGCTGAGGGTCGGGTGCGCCACTGGCAGTGGGGTGGGATATCTCTCTCCACGAGGTCGAGGCGGAGGCAGGTTGCCCCGCCATTCCATGGCTCGGGGACGGCCGTCCGCGTCTCGCTCAATGGAGATTCGGGTCCGGCTTCGGCTGGAAGCCGGCTCTTTCTCGCGCCGCGCGCGGGTGTTGCTCGTAGTCGGCGTCCGTGACGTCGCGCCATGATCTCGGCGCGGGGGAGGGCTTCCCGCGCGAGCGTCGGCTTCGTGCCGCTGTGCGGCCGCGTCAATCAGCTGCTGAATGCGCCGGGTCATGTGGGGGAGTTCTTCGGCCTCCAAGCCGTCCAACTCGTCCACGGCCGCCTGGGCGGCACGCAAGTTCTCGAGCGGAGTGGCATAGACCGGGCGGTCGACTCCCAGCGCGTCGGCAAGGACGGCGCCGCGTTGCCTGACAACGCTGGCCCGGCTTGGCCCGCCCGGGGCCAGCGTGCCGAAGGCGGCGCGGTCAGCTTCACGCTGGTAGGCCTCATTGAGGCGTCTCACGGAAGCCAGCCTCCGGCCCTTCGCGAGGAGGGCGAGGCGGCGTGCCTGCAGTGCTTCGTCATCGGCGTCAGCCGGGAGGGGGACGAACAAGTCATGCACCGCCACGTGCGGGGCGTCGTGGGTGCCCTCGTCGGCCGGGCCGCCGTGGCTGATGACCATCACCTCAGTGGTGACAGTATCGCGGTCGTCGGTCCGAGGAAGCGGGTCGTTGTAGATCGCGACGTTGGTGGGGAAGGTGTCGTAGGAGGCCGTGTCGTAGTCGACAGGCATCGGGTCGGTGGAGCCAACCGACTCCAGGTCCACAGCGGGCTCGCAGGAGACATGGAGCTGGCCGTGGAGATTGGCGAGGTGGTCGGTGCCCGCATCAGAGGCGAGCTCGTCGGAGATGCGGGTTTCGTCGAGGAAATCGGCGAGGCTGCTCGCCGCGCAGATGCTGGTGACGCCTTGCAGCGCGTCGTGGCAAGCGCCATCGGGCGTGCCGGGTTGGCTACGCTCGCTGGGGAGGAAGAGGGTTCCCGTCCAGAACAGGTCTCCGGACGACGGTGCACCTGGCCCCATGGTGGGCGCCAAATGTCGGGTGGTAGGTGCGACATATGCCAACGGGTGGCTTATCATTGTGGGAGCCAGTAAGACATCGCCGGTGCCTGGAAACGGGATGAGGCGAAGATAAGCACGCCGGCGGACTTTACCCAGCTTCGGGGCTCTCCGTGGAGATAACACCCCTACTGCTGCTCTGCGGGGTCTCCGCATGATCACTAGATGAACAAGTAGCTACACAATGCTCCTTGAGCTGTTTTGGTGGAAGGAGGAAGAAGGGCACGGCTAGCTTGCCTCTTCTCCTCGAATGGTGTCTAAAACTAGCTTGGGGTCCCACCCTTTGCATGGGTGCCCCAGGGGGTTTATATAGGCCTACCCCCCGGGGGTACAATGGTAATCCGGCTAGGCGCGGGGCCCAGCCGTCTGTGACTGTGCTCGCCGGCTTCTGCGCCGGCCGCTGGGGCCTGCCTGCTGCCGGCTCCTTGGTCGACAAGCAGGCCCCACTGTCCAGGGCCTGGTCGGTGGCTGGTTACTGTTGCTATATTCTGATGATGCGGGCTTGGTCGTGGTAGGCGTGGCTACAGTATCGCCGCCCGGCGGGCGATTACTGTAGTCTCACCGTGTCTTGTCTCCTTAATGGGGCGTCTCCTTCGAGGAGGATGGCAAGCCGGCTGTGGGGAGCCGGCTCTCTCTCGGTCCGACTGGGAGGAGGTGTGGCCGCCTTAGGGTGTCTCTCTGCCCGAAGGGACCCACCGCCCGTGGGTCGCGCTGGTAGTCCATCGTGGATGGCGTCAAGGTCGTCGTGGCAACAGTGCCGCGCCGGACGGGTCATGGCCACCCGTACGGCGCACTGTGCCGGTCATGCTCCGGGTTTTGGGGGTAGCAGGCTTCACTGTAGCCATGCCCCGCTTCATCATTGCTAGGCGGATGCAAACTTTGAGGGTACGGTCTCGACAGCTATATGGGAGCCGGCTTCTTGGAGTCGGCCTTCTCGCGGCCGGCTTCTTGAAGTCGGCCCTCCCATGGCTTTCTTTATGAGGCTAAAGTCGGGCCGCCTCCCGAAGCCGGCCTGGACGACAACCGGCAAGGGGAAGGCGGCCCCATGTTTTGGGTTCTTGAGAGCCGGACGAGCTCGTAATTTTTGTAGGAGGGCCATGGGAAGCCGGCTAGGCTACCCGTGGCTATTTACTCCGACATAAGTAGCATCCGTACACCGTGATATGCCTTTGCCAGGGGCTTCGTTTTACCCATAATACGGCAGTAAAGCCCGAACACCTTGACGGAAGTTCGGCACCCCGAACTTATAGCATTATATGCAACAGCTCCAAATCATGTCTTGGGTCAAATGTTGGGTTTGCCTGGCTCCCATGTTTTGCTACCTTACGTTCCGCTATATCGCCTAAGGGGGCACAGGGAGAACTACTGCGATTGTGTCCCGGTTCTTCCGGATGAGCACCTGAGTAGAGAAAGCCGAAAACTGACTGTCATGATACAGCGAGAGCTGGTCAGCTGTTCGAGAGGTTGTGAAATCTTTAAGGATTTCTCCCGCATAATGACATAACCAATGCAGCATGCGATGGATCGGTTCTTCTTCCGATCAGGTGCCTATAGGGCCCCTTGTGCGGTCTTCCGAACACCAGGGGCTGCGCCTACCTTCCTAATGTTACTATGGCTAAGTGAGAATGATAAAGCCCTATAGTCTGATTGCCTGGGTCGCTGTGCTGAACACCTCCTTCAGAGGACCCAACGCTGGGGTAAAGAGTGATTAGGTTTATCCCGAACACCCCCGTATTTCTTACGAGGGGGCAGAAGCCGGCGACTGGCCAATTCTCAGGTTTAATATATAAAACGGCTGCACAGGAGGGTAACTTTAATAACAGGCAATAAATAATAGAACCGACCTTTTTCACACATTACAAAGGACAAAATGACTATATTCATGGAAATACAATGTCCTTGGTGCACTGCTCCGCCGCAAGGCAGGATCCTTTCAGGACACTTTCATAATACAATTCGGTCTTGTGATACGTCTCCGTCGTATCTACTTTTCCAAACACTTTTGCCCTTGTTTTGGACTCTAACTTGTATGATTTGAATGGAACTAACCCGGACTGATGTTGTTTTCAGCAGAATTGCCATGTTGTTGTTTTATGTGCAGAAAACAAATATTCTTGGAATGACTTGAAACTCCACGAAACATCTTAGAAAAAACAATAAAAAATCCTCGCCAAAGATGAAGACCAGGGGGCCCACACCCTTCTCACGAGGGTGGGGGCGCCCCCCCTAGGGTGCACCCCTACCTCGTGGGCCCCCTGGAAACCCTCCGACGCCAACTCCAACTCTATATATTTGCTTTCGGAGAGAAAAAAATTAGAGAGAAGAAATCATCGCGTTTTACGATATGGAGCCGCCACCAAGCCCTAAAACCTCTCGGGAGGGCTGATCTGGAGTCCGTTCAGGGCTCCGGAGAGGGGGATTTGTCGCCGTCATCATCATCAACCATCCTCCATCACCAATTTCATGATGCTCACCGCCGTGTGTGAGTAATTGCATCGTAGGCTTGCTGGACGGTGATGGGTTGGATGAGATTTATCATGTAATCGAGTTAGTTTTGTTAGGGTTTGATCCCTAGTATCCATTATGTTCTGAGATTGATGTTGCTATGACTTTGCTATGCTTAATGCTTGTCACTAGGGACCGAGTGCCATGATTTCAGATCTGAACCTATTATGTTTTCATGAATATATGTGAGTTCTTGATCCTATCTTGCAAGTCTATAGTCACCTACTATGTGTTATGATCTGGCAACCCCGAAGTGACAATAATCGGGACCACTCCCGGTGATGACCATAGTTTGAGGAGTTCATGTATTCACTATGTGCTAATGCTTTGTTCCGGTTCTCTATTAAAAGGAGGCCTTAATATCCCTTAGTTTCCAATAGGACCCCGCTGCCACGGGAGGGTAGGACAAAAGATGTCATGCAAGTTCTTTTCCATAAGCACGTATGACTATATACGGAATACATGCCTACATTACATTGATGAACTGGAGCTAGTTTTGTGTCACCCTATGTTATCACTGTTACATGATGAACCGCAACCGGCATAATTATCCATCACCGATCCGGTGCCTACAAGTTTTCCATATACTGGTTTACGCTTATTTACTTTCCCGCTGCTACTGTTACAATCATTACAAAATACCAAAAACATTACTTTTGTTGTCTTTACTTTTGTTTCTGCTACCACCTCTATCATATTAATTTGCTACTAAACACTTTGTTGCAGATACTAAGTTTCCAGCTGTGGTTGAATTGACAACTCAGCTGCTAATACTTGAGAATATTCTTTGGCTCCCCTTGTGTCGAATCAATAAATTTGGGTTGAATACTCTACCCTCGAAAGCTGTTGCGATCCCCTATACTTGTGGGTTATCAAGACTAATTTCTGGCGCCGTTGCCCGGGAGCATAGCTCTATTCTTTGAGTCACTTGGGATTTATATCTGCTGGACAATATGAAGAACTTGAGAGATCCAAAAACCAAGATCTATCCCTCAACTACGAGGGGAGGTAAGGAACTGCCATCTAGTTCTGCACTTGATTCACCCTCTGTTATGAGTAAGTTAGCGACACCTACACCTGCTTCTGCTATTCGTTCTGATATGTCGCATGTAATTGATGATGCCACTTCTGCTATGCATGATACTTATGATGACACTGCTTCTATGCCTGATACTACTGTGCCCCTTACAAATTGCTAGGGCTAGAGAAAAAGAAATTATTGAATCTGAATACGATGATGATACTGATGATGAAAATATGCCTGTTATTCCTGAGGGCTATCTTTTTGATATGGAATCTTCTGCCGCTATTTTAGATTGCAAAGATAGATATGAGCTTAAGAGGTTATTAATTAAATGGAACAAAGAATCACTTAGAGATAAAATGAAACCCGACCCTGCTTTTGCTACTTCACCTATTTGTCTTCCTGATAAGGATTATGAATTCTCTGTTGATCCTGATATAATTACTCTGGTTGAATCTGATCCGTTTTATGGCTATGAATCTGATACTGTTATGGCACATCTTACTAAGTTAAATGATATAGCTGCCCTGTTTACTAATGATGAGAGATCGCGTTACTTTTATACACTCAAAATATTTCCGTTCTCATTAAAGGGTGATGCTAAGATATGGTTTAATTCTCTTGATCCTAGTTGTGTGCGTAGTCCCCAGGATATGATTTATTACTTCTGTGCTAAATATTTCCCTACTCATAAGAAACAAGCTGCTTTGAGGGAAATATACAACTTCGTGAAAAATAAAGAGAGTCTCCCACAAGCTTGGGGGAGGCTTCTCAAGCTACTTAATGCTTTGCCTGATCATTCTCTTAAGAAACCTAAAATACTTGATATCTTTTATAATGGACTAACCGATGCTTCCAGAGATTACCTCGATAGTTGTGCTGGTTCTCTTTTCAGGGAAAGAACACCGGATGAAGCTGAAATTCTATTAAATAATATGTTGACAAATGAAAATAATTGGGAACCTCCTGAGCCAGCTCCTGCTCCAATTACTGAGCCTATTCCTAAACCAACTCCGAAGAAGAGAGGTATTCTATTTCTCAGTCCCAAAGATATGGAAGAGGCAAAGAAATCTATGAAAGAAAAAGGTATTAAAGCTGAAGACGTTAAGAATTTACCTCCTATTGAAGAAATACATGGTCTTAATTCACCGCCTGTTGAAGAAACTTATGATCTTAATTCTTTATTTATTGAAGAACCTCCTGATCCCGATATCCCGACACAGGTAGTAAAGGTAAATTCTCTCTATAGATATGATAAAGCTGAAGTCCCTCCTACTAAAATTGCTAGTCGGTGCTTGGATGAGTTTGATAACTTTATGTTTAAGCAAGACGACTTCAATGCTTATTTTGGTAGACAATTAAAAGAAAATGCTTATATGATTAGACGCTTGGGTGATTATATGGCTTATATTAAAGGTGAACTTAAACTTGTTAGCAAACATGCTTCTATGGTCACCACTCAAGTAGAACAAGTACTTAAGGCTCAAAAAGAAGTGATTGATGAAATGAATAGTAAGAAAAATGATTATGTTGTTAGAGTGGCTACTAGAACTGGTAGAATGACTTAGGAACCTTTGTATCCTGAAGGCCACCCTAAGAGAATCGAGCAAGATTCTCAAAGAAATAATATTGATGTTCCTAGTTCTTCTAAAAAGAAGAAGAAGAAAAATGATAGAACTGTGCAAACTTCTAGTGAACCGATTGCTGACCCACCTGATAATCCAAATGATATTTCTATGTCTGATGCTGAAACACAATCTGGTAATGAACATGAACCTAGTAAAAATATTAATGATGATGTTCATGATGATGCTCAACCTAGTAATGATAATGATGTAGAAATTGAACCTGTTGTTGATCTTGATAACCCACAATCAAAGAATCAACGTTATGATAAAAGAGACTTTGTTGCTAGGAAACATGGTAAAGAAAGGGAACCTTGGGTTCAGAAACCCATGCCCTTTCCTCTGAAACCATCCAAGAAAAAGGATGATGAGGATTTTGAGCGCTTTGCTGAAATGATTAGGCCTATCTTTTTGCGTATGCGATTAACTGATGTGCTTAAAACAAATCCTTATGCTAAATATATGAAAGATATCATTACTAATAAAAGAAAGATACCGGAAGCTGAAATTTCCACCATGCTTGCTAATTATATTTTTAAGGGTGGAATACCAAAGAAACTTGGAGACCCCGGAGTACCTACTATACCTTGCTCCATTAAAATAAATTATATTAAAACTACTTTATGTGATCTTGGAGCCGGTGTTAGTGTTATGCCTCTCTCTTTATATCGTAGACTTGACTTGAATAAGTTGACACCTACCGAAATATCTTTGCAAATGGCTGATAAATCAACTGCTATACCTGTCGGTATCTGTGAGGATGTGCCTGTTGTGGTTGCAAACATTACTATTTTAACGGACTTGGTTATACTTGATATTCCTGAGGATGATAGTATGTCTATTATTCTTGGAAGACCTTTTCTTAATACTACTACGGGCTGTTATTGATTGCGACAAATGAAATGTCACTTTTCATGTTAATGGTAATGAGCATACGGTACACTTTCCGAGGAAACAACCTCAAGTTCATAGTATCAACTCTATTGGAAAAATTCCATCGATTATATTTGGAGGTTTTGAATTTCCTCTTCCTACTGTCAAGAAGAAATACGATATTCTTATTATTGGGGATGTGCATATCCCCGTTGAGGTAACTTAGTGTTATTCAAAATTTCTCCGGTTTCATGATTATCAGAATGAGTTTGTTAACAAGACTTGATCAACCTTGTTAGTGGATTCTTTTTGATGAGCATGAGATGGATGAAACTAGAAGCACAAACTTCTGTACCCCACTTATACTTTCTGTTATTTATATTAAATAAAGTAAAAATAGTATTTTCCTGTCTGTTTCGTGACTTATCCGTGCAATATAAAAATATCCCGAAAATAAAAGTCCTCAGAATGCCATGCCAATTTAATATGATTTTTTCGGGAATATTTGAGGATTTACCGTGGAAAAATTACCGCGGGAGGAGCTGCCACCTGGCCACGAGGGTGGTGGGCGCCCCCCCCCTTAGGGCGCGCCCCCTGCCTCGTGGGCCCACGGTGGCCCTCCTCCACTTATCCCAGCACCCATCTTCTTCCTCTCTCACACACAAACCCGAAAAACCAACTCAAGCACGAGTTCCAGCCACTTTTGCTATGATTTTCGATCTCCTTGCTCAAAGCACCTGTAGCGACCCGACCTCAGACGGTCAAGTCTCTGTGCTTAAGTGTCATCCCTGGATCGGTATGCTGACACACACAGTACTCAAGGATTTATAATAGAGGTAAATCACATGTAAAAAGTAACGTAAATACTATTACCTCAATCCAAAATAGCGGAAGTAACAAGGTTGTGGATTCCCATCAACACCAACGGCAAAGTTGAGTGTAGAAATCGTAACCCTAACGTATCACTTACTCGTCGTAAGATACTCCTGCAACATGAGACGTTGCAGCCACAAAGGGTTAGTACATTGAATGTACTAGCAAATTCACACCATAGAGAATGATGAATAAAGGCTATCACTACATGCATATTTGGCTGGTGGAAAAGCTCTATGGTTATAAGGTTTTTGCGAAAAGCCAATTTTTCCCTACTGCAAAGGAATAAATTTTATTTAACTATCATGGTGGTTGTTAAACATTGAGAATGGTTGACAGCATTCTCAATCCCAATTAAGTATCATCATTAAAACCCAACAATATTCATTTAAAGTAACATGATGAGATCAACAGGATAATCCGAGAACTAGATACTCAAGATGTCCATAACCGGGGACACGGCTAATCATGATTAGTTTGTACACTCTGCAGAGGTTTGCGCACTTTTCCCCACAAGACTCGATCGCCTCCGTTAGATTTCTAACACTACATGATGTTTGAGAAACGGATGACCGAGACATAGTCTTTCTGAAGTGCTAGCACTTTACGTTCGATAGACCGGTACACCTACTTTCCCCTACATCTGCTAGTCTACCCTGTAAGAGTTCGCATGACTTAATCAACTATGCCAGAGCCCATAATGGCTTGTGGCTGCACACGGAAATTTCTAGTATGAATAATCTTATGATCCCTTTGGGCCTGGGTGGCGGTCCAAAAGAAAAAAATCAGGCAAGTCCTGGAATTCCCAGGTGCCTCAATCCACCCAGATGTGTGTTTAGGTTGCCACCTTAGATAAACCATTAATTAACAATCTCACATCTGTCATGGATATCACTCATCCAATCCACGTCTACTAGCATAGCATGGCATAATAAGCAAACGTAGAAATAACTCCCACAGGTTTGATAATAAACAGGTAATAGGTACTACCTCATCTACTTCCCATCCTACAATTTAATTAGATCCTAATCATGCAATGTGTGAGGATTGATCTAATGCAATAAACCTGGGTTGTAGAAAAGGTATGATCAAAGTGTGAACTTGCCTGCAATGTTGATGAAGATGATTCGCACTCAAAAATCTTGATAGCTCTACTCGTCACACTCCGGTCAATCTATCGTAAGCAAGCAATAGTAACCACACATAAGCAATCACTCAAAAGACCAGAAAGATCGAAGAAGTCGATTCGGAAAACATCAAAACCAAGCAAATAGATATTGCCACATAAAACAATTTCCAACAGTACCAAAATTATGTGAATTTGGCCTTATCAGAAAATTTAGGTCAAGAGCTTCGATTTGCAAAAAGAATCAACTCAAACGGAGTTACGGATAAAAAGATATGATCAAAAGAAGTTTAAATTCAAATCTGATCTAATTCAAATTTTAATATTTTCAAAAACATGTTGGAGTTGGATTACTGGATAGAGGAGATCATAACGAAGAAGTGGGCGTTGGTTTCATTGGATTTGGGTAAACGAGTAAAAAGTTATGGCTATTTGAAAAATCAGGGCCAAGCTGTTTTACAGAAGAAAAAATAGCAACAGGCTAGGGTCTAATGTATAAATACGTAGACTAATTGATAATCTAATTATTTTATCATATTAGTCTTAAAATAATAAACTATGGAGGTATAAGAAGAAAAAAAACAAAGAAAGATACCTTTATAAGGCACAGAAAAGACAACTTTGGAGAGAAGAGATAATTTCCAGAAGTCGTGCCGGAGAAAAAAAAATATTTTTCTTAAATGAATCTAGTCAAACCAAAATATTGATTTAACCCGAATCAAATGATTTTTGGAGGCTCTATGGGTCTATATTTGTTGGTGGAAAAGAGGTTTAGTGGTCAAAGGCTAGGCAATGTGGGACTAAACGTAGACGAAAATATACGAAACAGAGAAGAAAAGAGGCGATGGGCCTAAAGGCCTTCGGCCGCGTGCACGCTGCAATTTTTTTTCGGCCAGCCGCGCGGTGCAGTTTTTTTTACAGAATGCGATAAACTGAAAAACGAAAATAAAATAAAACTTTATGTAGGCATATTATATATCAAAATTTTTCAGAAAAAGATTTTCTACGACATGATCATTTTTCCAGCATTAAATAAAATACACACAAATTTATTAATTCAAAGAGTGCTACTGGTCTATTAAAATCCAAGAAAAATCATTTTAAAAATACCAAAATGATTTCAAATTAATTTTTCTCCAATTTTCTATTGTAGAGAATCATGTTACCCTAATTTCCATATATTTTATTTTTGGAGAAAAATAATTTGAATAAAGCTCAAATAACTCTAAATTGAAAATAAATTCAAAAGGGCTTTGAATTTGATTCTTCGAAACTCCCAACTCATATTTCATATGTTTTGAAGAAGTCATTTTATCTTCTCTCGTGAAAATCATTGAGTTGCATAAAGTTTCAGAAGTGGAAATATTTTCCAAATGAAATTCAAATATTTTCAACACCCCCTTGTCATTTAAATAAATGGAAGAAGTCATGTCATCTTCTCTCCAGGGTTTTGTGATGGAAAGTATTTGAATTCGCGGAGAGCATAAAAATGAAAGTTTGGGAAAGTCCTTTTATTCTCTCTCATTTAACTTTCAAAAAAGTTTCAAATTTCACTCAATTTCACACAATCGATCAAACAATCAATCAAATCTATCTATTTATTATAACATTCCAAAATTTAGAATTTTGGGATGTTACAAACCTACCACCCTTAAAATGAATCTCGTCCTCGAGATTCGGAGAGGCTAGAAAGAAAAGGTTGGGCTTGGGGTCTCCTCAAAATTTCATCAATCGTTTCCGGGAGTCTGGGGTGCTACCACCCTTAGAAGCATCGTTACAGTTCCATCAAAACTCATATACGCCATCCTTATTCTTGACAGTGTCGTCTTCTCAGATCTTTCTTATAATTCCTTCTCTGGCTCTTTCGGTAGTGGCATAACCTTTTCCTCAATTCTTCTATCCTTTCCTCTTAGTAAGGTTATTCCGAGATTGGGTCTTCTTTAGCTGACGGGTCTGGCGCCAAAACTAAACGACTATCGATATCTCATGGTGGTCAACAATTTATGGTTTCTCCTGCAGGAAATGGGTCTGGGTTGATCCTCACCGTATAACCTACGGTTGGCAAAAGCTGCCGTGTACAAGGGAAAAATTCTTATACCATTCTAAGGTTTAACAAGGTTTAATATCATCGTCTCTCTACTATAGGCAAGTCACTCAGATTTACCATCCCATATAGCAAGGCGAACAATAAGAGTAAGTCGGTATGGTGATCAATCCATCCCGCACCCAAATCATTACCATGTATACAATTTAGCGAATCTCGCATACTAAAACTCGGTCATCCTCACAAGCATTGCAGAATTTCTCTTGTCGACGAACCAAGGTTCGGATAAATCCATAGATTCTGCAAGCCAGACAAACATCTACCGTTCCTTCACAACTCTCAGGTTTTGCGTAAACTCCTATAAAATCGTCTGTCGATAAAATCGTAACTTCCTCCAGGGTTTTTCCTTCAGCAAGAATGTGCTTGCTTCTTGGCATGTCCTGGGGCCTGTGGGTTATGGCCCATATCATCACTTGCAAACCTTGAACTCATCATAGGGGCAACGGATCTCTAATCCAACATCCAACTTCATAGCATACTTAAATCCATCCAATTGTACTGTCCTTCTTCCTTCTATTGGCACCAAACCAAGATGTGAGTACTCAGACTTGTCATGGGGTTGCCATTGCTCCATATTACCAACATCATACCTCCTTTATATCCAATAGTACTTCATCTCTTCATCCTCGTGGGATATCCCTCATACCGAGATAAAAACTTATATTTGTGAAGTCCATATCCACTTCATGGAACATCATTATCCTTTCCAGGGTCAAGCGTCCTTACAGGGGAATATTGGCCATCTCTGCATGGCACTTCTTCAACTGGGAAACATGAAACACATCATGAACTCCGGACAGTCCTTCGGGTGACTCCAACTTGTTGGCCACTTCTCCCATACGCTCCAAAACTCGGTATGGTCCTACAAATCTTGGGGCTAACTTTAGCTTAACTCCAAATCGTTTAGCTCCTCGCAGAGGGGACACATGAAGACATGCTCTATCTCCAATTTCATAGACTACCTCCTTGCGTTTTTGAGTCTGCATAACTCTTCTGCCTGGGCTGAGCTACCTTCAGTCTATCTCAAATCAACTTAACATTCTCTTCTGACTCCTTGATCACATTTGGTCCAAACAACTAACAGTCTCCAACTTCATCCCACACACCCTTGGGGTTTCACACATATCGAGACAAAACTCGTATTCATTTTGTCCGAAATCCACTCAGGGGAGTATCCTTATCTTTTCCAGGGGTCAACGGTTCTTACAGGGTACTACCACCCTTAAAATGCTCCAATATTTCATAGACCATATTTCCCATATTCCTCGAAAATGGTCCACATCTTTCCTCATAGAGTAACTCATAAAATCCAAATCAGTACCAACGCTGCGAACTTTATTGATTTCTCAAATTATTACAATCTCCTGTTTTTCCATTACATGCCTCAACTCAACACCTCAATATAGAGGAAAACGTTCTCACTACTACTACTACTATATTACTTCTGTTACAAACTCAACTATTTATCACAAGTCTCCTTCTCCTTCGGACAATCTCTGGCAAAGTGCCCTGCTTCATTACAACGGAAACATATTACTTCTGGCAAGTTTCGAGGTTTCCTTGTGATTATATAGCCTACTTGGGTCCTTGGCTTCCTTTTTGGGTAATTGTTGAGGTAGTGCCCTGACTCCTTGCACCTATAACAGGTGACATGACTCAGATCCTTCCTGGAATCCAATCTACTTCTCTTTCTGGACTTTTCCATTCCAATCAGAGCTTCTATTTCCTGTGGACCATATTCTACTTCCTCCGTCAGGAATTCTACTAGATCCCCCTTCATACAATTTTGGGAGATGTGTCCTTCTTCTCCACATGAATAGCAAGACTTGGTGTAGGGTTTTCTCGGGTCTTCTTTAGGTGTGTCCTCCATCACAGCTTCTTCTAAAATTTCCATGAGGGCTCCTTTCATTACTTCTTTCTTCTATTGGATGGTTCGTTGTGCCATGGGGTAAATGTGACACTGAGCAGGATAGTGGGTAGTCCCTTCACAGAAGAAACAAGTAATCTGCCTAATTGGGCATTCTTCAACTGGGTGACTTCCTTCACAATTAGGGCATTCATCCTTGTGTTCTTTATGGGTGTGTCCTATTTCTCCACAAATCTTGCATGCACAAGGTTTCTTCATATCCTTTCCATAAGGCTTCAACTTCTGGGACACAAACCGAGACTTTGGAAGAGTCAACTTAAATTCTCTCCAAGTGGTTACTCCTTGCCATCCATTCGTGGTTTGGTACATCCTCCACCAAGTAGCAGCATCTCTTTCAAAGCATTGAAGAGCATGCTGGGCCATATCCTTTCCGGCTATAGGGTTGTTCTCCATATGATCCTCCATGTTCTGAATCCATCGGTCTGTCTCCAATTAACTCATCGGTCCCGAAAATACAAGCTCATCTCCATTCATCCTCTATTAGGTCCATGGGTTTTGGGGTGAGATAAGAGAGATCAAGAGAGATGCACACAATGCAAACAAAGGTTTTGAAAAGACAGCTTTTATTGTGGCTGTCAGAAAAACATCAAACAAATGACAGCTCACAAACGTCGCATCTAACGTAGGTGTATAACAGGGGTTTGGTCTTCTAAAGGTCAATAAATCTTCAAAGTCATCAACTCTTCCGGTTTTATTCATGCCTCCAATGGCTTCTTCTCATCGTGCTTGTCCTTCTCAGATTCTTTTACCAGATCATCTCTGCCTCGTGACTTCCTTTAATATTTTTGGAGTTGCGTTCCAAACTTCCGGGTTTAAAAATCTTGGTATGAACCACGGTCCTACTGTCTTTCAGTTCCTGACGAATCTCCTGTATCTTGAGGTTTTGCTCCTCCAGCTTGGCTACTCTCAGCTTCTGGGTCTTGAGTTCTTCACGAAACGCTTCCTTAACAAATACTGCTTCCTGCAGGTCCATCTTAACTTCTTCATGTAACACTCCAGATCCTGGAGATACACCAGCTAAGGTTAAAACTTCATCTTACTAATAGGTGCTCCATCAGCCTTCTACCATCCAATCATTCTATGCATATGCATGCTTAATTCATCACGGTGACAATAGCATAAGCGGGCAATAACATCATGGATAGCCATGTTTCTTCCCTTGTCATTTCCATGAGCTATCATTCCATAGTTGATATCTCCTACCTTAGGGTTTTCCTTAACAAAACTTTGAGTTTTTAACTCTCCATGCTCCGGTCTTTCTCCAATACACCTTGCTCGGTTATCGACAACTTCCATAGTCTGCCAAGTTCCATAAGAGTAGCCTTCCTAGATCATACCAATCTCGGCATTCCTCACAGCCTTCAAATTCTCCTAATCTTCAGAGTCTTCAACAGTTGTAGTTTCCATGCACGGTAAAATTTTCTTCAGTCCGAATGGTCTTAGTTGTCCGGTATCTTGTCCTTCTTGGAGTGGTCTCATCAACTGAATCTTTCGTGTGGTCAAAAGGGGAAAAGGGTATGGTCTCACTAAAGGGAATTTTTGAATAAGCTCAGAAGAGAAGAGAGGTAAAAGGTCTTTTTGAAAGGGAAAGTTGTAGAGAAAATTATTTGCTATGGGCTTGCCAGTTTCTAGGGTCACGTCCTACAGTCAACATGTGCTCTGATACCATCTTGTAGCGACCCGACCTCAGACGGTCAAGTCTCTGTGCTTAAGTGTCATCCCTGGATCGGTATGCTGACACACACAATACTCGAGGATTTATAACAGAGGTAAATCACATGTAAAGAGTAACGTAAATACTATTACCTCAATCCAAAATAGCGGAAGTAACAAGGTTGTGGATTCCCATCAACACCAACAACAAAGTTGAGTGTAGAAATCGTAACCCTAACGTATCACTTACTCGTCATAAGATACTCCTGCAACATGAGACGTTGCAGCCACAAAGGGTCAGTACATTGAATGTACTGGCAAATTCACACCATAGAGAATGATGAATAAAGGCTATCACTACATGCATATTTGGCTGGTGGAAAAGCTCTATGGTTATAAGGTTTTTGCGAAAAGCCAATTTTTCCCTACTGCAAAGGAATAAATTTTATTTAACTATCATGGTGGTTGTTAAACATTGAGAATGGTTGACAGCATTCTCAATCCCAATTAAGTATCATCATTAAAACCCAACAATATTCATTTAAAGTAACATGACGAGATCAACAGGATAATCCGAGAACTAGATACTCAAGATGTCCATAACCGGGGACACGACTAATCATGATTAGTTTGTACACTCTACAGAGGTTTGCGCACTTTTCCCCACAACACTCAATCGCCTCCGTTAGATTTCTCGCACTACATGATGTTTGAGAAACGGATGACCAAGACATAGTCTTTCTGAAGCGCTAGCACCTTACGTTGGATAGACCGGTACACCTACTTTCCCCTACATCTGCTAGTCTACCCTGTAAGAGTTCGCACGACTTAATCAACTATGCCAGAGCCCATAATGGCTTGTGGATGCACACGGAAATTTCTAGTATGAATAATCTTATTATCCCTTTGGGCCTGGGTGGCGGTCCAAAAGAAAAAAACAGGCAAGTCCTGGAATACCCAGGTGCCTCAATCCACCCAGATGTGTGTTTAGGTTGCCACCTTAGATAAACCATTAATTAACAATCTCACATCTGTCATGGATATCACTCACCCAATCCACGTCTAATAGCATAGCATGGCATAATAAGCAAACGTAGAAATAACTCCCACAGGTTTGATGATAAACATGTAATAGGTACTACCTCATCTGCTTCCCATCCCACAATTTAATTAGATCCTAATCATGCAATGTGTGAGGATTGATCTAATGCAATAAAACTGGGTTGTAGAAAAGGTATGATCAAAGTGTGAACTTGCCTGCAATGTTGATGAAGATGATTCGCACTCAAAAATCTTGATAGCTCTACTCGTCACACTCCGGTCAATCTATCGTAAGAAAGCAATAGTAACCACACATAAGCAATCACTCAAAAGACCAGAAAGATCGAAGAAGTCGATTCAGAAAACATCAAAACCAAGCAAATAGCTCTTGCAACATAAAACAATTTCTAACAGTACCAAAATTATGTGAATTTGGCCTTATCAGAAAATTTAGGTCAAGAGCTTCGATTTGCAAAAAGAATCAACTCAAACGGAGTTATGGATAAAAAGATATGATCAAAAAAAGTTTGAATTCAAATCTGACCTAATTCAAAATTTAAAATTTTCAAAAAAATGTTTGAGTTGGATTACTGGATAGAGGAGATCATAACGAAGAAGTGGGCGTTGGTTTCATTGGATTTGGGCAAACGGGTAAAAAGTTATGGCTATTTGAAAAATCAGGGCCAAGCTGTTTTACACAAGAAAAAATAGCTATAGGCTAGGGTCTAATGTATAAATACGTAGACTAATTGATAATCTAATTATTTTATCATATTAGTCTAAAAATAATAAACTACGGAGGTATAAGAAGAAAAAAACAAAGAAATATACCTTTATAAGGCAGAGAAAAGACGACTTTGGAGAGAAAAGATAATTTCCAGAAGTCGCGCCGGAGAAAAAAAATATATTTTTCTTAAATGAATCTAGTCAAACCAAAATATTGATTTAACCCGAATCAGATGATTTTTGGAGGCTCTATGGGTCTATATTTATTGGTGGAAAAGAGGCTTAGGGGTCAAAGGCTAGGCAATGTGGGACTAAACGTAGACGAAAATATACGAAACAGAGAAGAAAAGAGGCGATGGGCCTAAAGGCCTTCGGCCGCGCGCACGCTCTAGTTTTTTTTTCGGCCAGCCGCGAGGTGCAGTTTTTTTACAGAATGCGATAAACTGAAAAACGAAAATAAAATAAAACTTTATATAGGCATATTATATATCAAAATTTTCAGGAAAAGATTTTCTACGACATGAACATTTTTCCAGCATTAAATAAAATACACACAAATTCTAATAATTCAAAGAGTGCTACTGGTCTATTAAAATCCAACAAAAATCATTTTAAAAATACCAAAATGATTTCAAATTAATTTTTCTTCAATTTCCTATTGTAGGGAATCATGTTACCCTAATTTCCATATATTTTATTTTTGGAGAAAAATAATTTGAATAAAACTCAAATAACTCCAAATTGAAAATAAATTCAAAAGGGCTTTGAATTTGATTCTTCGAAACTCCCAACTCATATTTCATATGTTTTGAAGAAGTCATTTTATCTTCTATCAAGAAAATCATTGAGTTGCATAAAGTTTCAGAAGTGGAAATATTTTCCAAATGAAATTCAAATATTTTCAACACCCCCTTGTCATTTAAATAAATGGAAGAAGTCATGCCATCTTCTCTCCAGGGTTTTGTGATGGAAAGTATTTGAATTCGCGGAGAGCATAAAAATGAAAGTTTGGGAAAGTCCTTTTATTCCCTCTCATTTAACTTTCAAAAAAATTTCAAATTTCACTCAATTTCACACAATCAATCAAATCTATCTATTTATTATAACATTCCAAAATTTAGAATTTTGGGATGTTACAGCACCTCTCACAAAACTGCTTGGGGAGATTGTTCCTTGGTATGTGACTCCTCCGTTGGTGCAATTAGTTTTTGTTCTAGTGCTTTATTCTTTGCAAATTTGTGTTGCATAGGTGACCATGTTCTTGAGCTTGCATGTCAAATTTATATGGTTCCAAGTAGTGCTAATGCTTGATTTAGGCTCTAGGCACTTGTAGGAGTAGTTGCTATCAATATTATTGAAGTTGGTTTACTTTTGTTTGAAGTTACTAAAAATTTCAGAATTTTTCAGAGAAAAACAATATGATTACGAAGATGTTCCAAGGTGGTTCCTCTAAGAAGCAAGGACCTAGGATTGCTATGCGCGATGCTGACGAGGATCCACCAAGAGACGCTCCAGTACGGCCTTGCGAATGGCTGTCGGAAAATTTTATGGACCGTGCAGGAATTAAAGAAGAATTCAAAACATATTTGCGCAATGCCGGTCTTGAGGATTTTGAGGCTAACAAATGCCCCCAGTATCATGATCTCACAAGTTCATTTGTGAGGAGGTTTGAGTATTCATCTTCACGTAATTCTCCTTCAGTCATGTTTGATCTTTATGACAAATCTTATACCATGGACCTAGAGGATTTCACTCTTGCATGCAAACTTCCATCATGGGGCAGTATTAGGGATCCCCCTAAATCTGAATTTAGAAACTTTCTTGCTAGTATAACTGTAGGGGAATCTAGAGATATAACGCAGGCTACCATAGGGAGCATTCACTTTCCTGCTATACATTATTTTGCTCTCTCATCGGTAGATGCATAAATGCTAAGGATGAAGCATGTCACATGCGTGTCCCTGATCTTAGCATTCTTAGGAGTGCTGTGTTAGGAGACCAACCTTATCATATGGGAGCCATTGTAGCTCGTAGGTTGCATCATAATAGGCATAATGGAGATTTCTTTGGAGGAATTTTTGCAACCCGCTTAGCTCATTTTCTTGAAATAGACATTCGTGAGGGTGATATGGAGTTGCCTCCTGCATATTTAGATTATGACTCTATGGCTTCGCACCAGTTTGTCGAGAGGCTTGAATCTCCTCTCTTATATCGTTTAATTTTTGATAATGATGTGTTTTCCGTATTACTCTCCCTGCTCCTGCCTTCTTTGATCCACAGACAAAAGGAAGATATGTTATTACCAGAGAGGAGGCAGAAGAGTACGAGAGGAGAGCGGAGGCAGCTCGACTCCATGCTGCAGCTCGGCAGGCGATAACCGCTGCACATCAGTATAATCCCAACTATTGTTCCTCATCACAGTACGACCCCAACAACTATTATTATGGATACCCGCCAGGCCAGTCGTGGCCATAGACCAACTTAGGCCAAAAGCCTAAGCTTGGGGGAGTACGTATTTCTCACCGACATTACATTTATGTTCACACACACTCATTACTAGATGTCGGTGCTCATACTTTTTCACTGTAATATCCATGCTAGTTTATTTTCTTTTTCCTGCTTTCTTCTTGGGTGTTTGCTAAACCTTAAGAAAAAACAAAAAAATTATTATTAGTTAATTTTCTGCTGTAGTAGTAATAACTAAAAAGAAAACTCAAAAATATTTCCCATTCTTCTTTTGCTTGTTGGGAGCTTTCCCTTGTAAATAGTTTTAGTTCTTTTCTTTTCTTTGGGGGTCAGTAGGAGAAGACCATAATTAAATTGTTGAAGTGGCTCTTATATGCATCTTTTTTGAATTAACCCAGAGCCCATATTGCGTTGTCTTCTCCTGTTTATTGAATGCTCGCAGATTCCAACTTAGTCCAATGCACATACACTCTTATTATTATTCACATCGTTCGGTCGTGCAAGTGAAAGGCAATTATGATGATATATGATGGACCGACTGAGATGAGAAAAGCTAGTATGAACTCGACCTCTTTTGTTTTTGTAAATATGATGAGTCCCTCGTTCTTGATTCAGCTTATTATGAATAAACGTGTTTGCAATGACAATTAGAGATCATAGTTGCTTGTGCCATGCTTGATTAGCTATGAGTTATAATGACTTATCTTGTGTGCCAACATGCTATTGCGATGATTATGATGTGGTATGATGGGGTGGTATCCTCCTTTGAATGATTTAATGTTGGAAATATGCCCTAGAGGCAATAATAAATTGGTTATTATTATATTTCCTTGTTCATGATAATCGTTTATTATCCATGCTAGAATTGTATTGATAGGAAACTCAGATACATGTGTGGATACATAGACAACACCATGTCCCTAGTAAGCCTCTAGTTGACTAGCTTGTTGATCAATAGATGGTTACGGTTTCCTAACCATGGACATTGGATGTCGTTGATAACGGGATCACATCATTAGGAGAATGATGTGATGGACAAGACCCAATCCTAAGCCTAGCACAAGATCGTGTAGTTCGTTTGCTAAAGCTTTTCTAATGTCAAGTATCATTTCCTTAGACCATGAGATTGTGCAACTCCCGGATACCGTAGGAGTGCTTTGGGTGTGCCAAACGTCACAACGTAACTGGGTGGCTATAAAGGTACACTACAGGTATCTCCGAAAGTGTCTGTTGGGTTGGCATGAATCGAGACTGGGATTTGTCACTCCGTGTAAACAGAGAGGTATCTCTGGGCCCACTCGGTAGGACATCATCATAATGTGCACAATGTGATCAAGGAGTTGATCACGGGATGATGTGTTACGGAACAAGTAAAGAGACTTTCCGGTAACGAGATTGAACAAGGTATCGGGATACCGACGATCGAATCTCGGGCAAGTATCGTACCGATAGACAAAGGGAATTGTATACGGGATTGATTAAGTCCTTGACATCGTGGTTCATCCGATGAGATCATCGTGGAGCATGTGGGAGCCAACATGGGTATCTAGATCCCACTGTTGGTTATTGACCGGAGAACGTCTCGGTCATGTCTGCATGGTTCGCGAACCCGTAGGGTCTACACACTTAAGGTTCGATGACGCTAGGGTTATAAAGGAAGTTTGTATGTGGTTACCGAATGTTGTTCGGAGTCCCGGATGAGATCCCGGACGTCACGAGGAGTTCTGGAATGGTCCGGAGGTAAAGATTTATATATGGGAAGTCCTGTTTTGGTCACCGGAAAAGTTTCGGGTTTTATCGGTAACGTACCGGGACCACCGGGAGGGTCCCGGGGTCCACCAAGTGGGGCCACAAGCCCCGGAGGGCTGCATGGGCCAAGTGTGGGAGGGGACCAGCCCCAGGTGGGCTGGTGCGCCGCCCCGCCACAAGGGCCCAAGGCACCTCCAAGAGGGAAGGGGGGCAAACCCTAGGGTAGATGGGCCCTAAGGCCCAACCCAGTTGCGCCTCCCCCTCTCCCCCTTGCGGCCGCCACCCAGACGGGATCTGGGGGCTGCCGCCACCCCTACAGAGGGAACCCTAGGTGGGGGCGCAGCCCCTCCCCTCCCCCTATATATACTTGAGGTTTGGGCTGCCCAACACACATGAGTTCTTGACCTCTCCCTGGCGCAGCCCTACCTCTGTTTCTCCTCATATCTCGCGGTGCTTGGCGAAGCCCTGCTGGATCACCACGCTCCTCCACCACCACCACGTCATTGTGCTGCTGCTGGATGGAGTCTTCCTCAACCTATCCCTCTCTTCTTGCTGGATCAAGGCATGGGAGACGTCACCGGGCTGTACGTGTGTTGAACGCGGAGGTGCCGTCCGTTCGGCACTAGGATCTCCGGTGATTTGGATCACCACGAGTACGACTCCTTCAACCCTGTTCTCTTGAATGCTTCCGCTTAGCGATCTACAAGGGTATGTAGATGCACTCTCCTTCCCTTCGTTGCTAGATTACTCCATAGATTGATCTTGGTGATGCGTAGAAAATTTTGAATTTCTGCTACGTTCCCCAACAGTGGCATCATGAGCTAGGTCTATGCGTAATTTCTATGCACGAGTAGAACACAAAGTAGTTGTGGGCATTGATTTTGTTCAATATGCTTACCGTTACTAGTCCAATATTGATTCGACGGCATTGTGGGATGAAGCGGCCCGGACCGACCTTACACGTACTCTTACGTGAGACTGGTTCCACCGACTGACATGCACTAGTTGCATAAGGTGGCTAGCGGGTGTCTGTCTCTCCCACTTTAGTCGGATCGGATTCGATGAAAATGGTCCTTATGAAGGGTAAATAGCAATTGGCATATCACGTTGTGGTTTTTGTGTAGGTAAGAAACGTTCTTGCTAGTAACCCATAGCAGCCACGTAAAACATGCAAACAACAATTAGAGGACGTCTAACTTGTTTTTGCAGGGTATGCTATGTGATGTGATATGGCCAAGAAGAATGTGATGAATGATATGTGATGTATGAGATTGATCATGTTCTTGTAATAGGAATCACGACTTGCATGTCGATGAGTATGACAACTGGCAGGAGCCATAGGAGTTGTCTTTATTTATTTATGACCTGCGTGTCAATATAAACGTCATGTAATTACTTTACTTTATTGCTAACCGTTAGCTGTAGTAGTAGAAGTAATAGTTGGCGAGACAACTTCATGAAGACACGATGATGGAGATCATGATGATGGAGATCATGGTGTCATGCCGGTGACAACGATGATCATGGAGCCCCGAAGATGGAGATCAAGAGGAGCAAAATGATATTGGCCATATCATGTCACTTTTTGATTGCATGTGATGTTTATCATGTTTTTGCATCTTATTTACTTAGAACGATGGTAGTAAATAAGATGATCCCTCATTAAAATTTCAAGAAAGTGTTCCCCCTAACTGTGCACCGTTGCGAAAGTTCGTCGTTTCGAAGCACCACGTGATGATCGGGTGTGATAGATTCTTACGTTCGAATATAACGGGTGTGGACGAGCCTAGCATGTACAGACATGGCCTCGGAACACATGCGAAACACTTAGGTTAACTTGACGAGCCTAGCATGTACAGACATGGCCTCGGAACACAAGAGACCGAAAGGTCGACCATGAGTCGTATGGTAGATACGATCAACATGAAGATGTTCATCGATGATGACTAGTCCGTCTCACGTGATGATCGGACACGGCCTAGTTGACTCGGATCATGTAATCACTTAGATGACTAGAGGGATGTCTATCTGAGCGGGAGTTCATAAGATGAACTTAATTATCCTGAACATAGTCAAAAGGTCTTCGCAAATTATGTCATGGCTCGCGCTTTAGTTCTACTGTTTAGATATGTTCATAGAGAAAATTTAGTTGAAAGATGATAGTAGCAATTATGCGGACTAGGTCCGTAAACTGAGGATTGTCCTCATTGCTTCATAGAAGGCTTATGTCCTTAATGCACCGCTCAGTGTGCTGAACCTCGAACGTCGTCTGTGGATGTTGCGAACATCTGACATACACGTTTTGATAACTACGTGATAGTTCAGTTAAACGGTTTAGAGTTGAGGCACCGAAGACGTTTTGAAACGTCGCGAAACATATGAGATGTTTCGAGGGATGAAATTGGGATTTCAGGCTCGTGCCCACGTCAAGAGGTATAAGACCTCCGACGATTTTCTTAGCCTGCAAACTAAGGGAGAAAACCTCAATTGTTGAGCTTGTGCTCAGATTGTCTGAGTACAACAATCGTTTGAATCGAGTGGGAGTTGATCTTCCAGATGAGATAGTGATGTTTCTCCGAAGTCATTACCACCAAGCTGCTAGAGCTTCGTGATGAACTATAATATATCAGGGACATATATGATGATCCTTGAGATATTCGCGATGTTTGACACCACAAAAGTAGTTTCAAGAAGGAGCATCAATTGTCGATGGTTGGTGAAACCACTAGTTTCAAGAAGGGCAAGGGCAAGAAGGGATACATCATGAAACAGCAATTCAGCTGCTGCTCTAGTGAAGAAACCCAAGGTTGAACCCAAACCCAAGACTAAGTGCTTCTGTAATAAGGGGAACAGCCACTGGAGCAGAATTACCCTAGATACTTGGTAGATGAGAAGGCTGGCAAGGTCAATAGAAGTATATTGGATATACATTGTGTTAATGTGTACTTTACTAGTACTCCTAGTAGCACCATGGTATTAGATACCGGTTCGGTTGCTAAATGTTAGTAAACTCGAAATAAAAGGCTGCGGAGTAAACGGAGACTAGCTAAAGGTGAGCTGGCAATATGTGTTGGAAGTTTGTCCAAGCTTGATGCGATCAAGCATCGCACGCTCCCTCTACCATCGAGATTGGTGTTTGCGTTGAGCATAGACATGATTGGATTATGTCTATCGCAATACGGTTATTCATTTAAGGAGAATAATGGTTACTCTGTTTATTTGAATAATACCTTCAATGGTCTTGCACCTAAAATGAATGGTTTATTGAATCTCGATCGTAGTGATACACATGTTCATGCCAAAAGATATAAGATAGTAATGATAGTACCACCTACTTGTGGCACTTCCACGTAAGTCATATCAGTACAAAACGCATGAAGAAGCTCCATGTTGATGGATCTTTGGGCTCACTCATTTTGAAAAGTTTGAGACATGCGAACCATGTCTATTGGTGTATATACATGAAGAAACTCCATGCAAATGGACCGTTTGGACTCACTTGATTATGAATCATTTGAGACATGCAAATCATACCACATGGGCAAGATGACTGAAAGCCTCGTTTTCAGTAAAATGGAACTAGAACGCAACTTGTTGGAAGTAATACATTTTGATGTGTGCAGTCCAATGAGTGCTGAGGCGTGTAGTGGATATCGTTATTACTTCACAGATGATTTGAGTAGATGTTGAGTACATTTACTTGATGAATCACGAGTCTGAATTATTGAAAGCTTCAAGTAATTTCAGGGTGAAGTTGAAAGATCATCGTTACAAGAGGATAAAATATCTATGATATGATCATAGAGATGAATATCTGAATTACGAGTTTGGCACAGAATTAAGATATTGTGGAAATTGTTTCACAACTAATACAGCCTGAAACACCATAGTATGATGGTGTGTCCGAACATCATAACTGCACCCTATTGGATATGATGCATACCATGATGTCTCTTATCGAATTACCACGATAGTTTATGGGTTAGGCATTATAGACAACCACATTCACTTTAAATAGGGCACCACGTAATTGCGATGAGATGACACCATATGGTTTAGAGAAACCTAAGCTGTCATTTCTTAAAAGTTTGGGGCTGCGACGCTTATGTGAAAAAGTTTCAGGCTGATAAGCTCGAACCCAAAGCGGATAAATGCATCTTCATAGGACACCCAAACCAGTTGGGTATACCTCCTGTCTCAGATCCGAAAGAAATAAGGGATTGTTTCTAGAATCGTGTCCTTTCTCGAGGAAAAGTTTCTCTCGAAAGAATTGAGTGGGAGGATGGTGGAGACTTGATGAGGTTATTGAACCGTCTCTTCAACTAGTGTGTGGCAGGGCACAGGGAGTTGTTCCTGTGGCACCTACACCAATTGAAGTGGAAGCTTATGATAGTGATCATGAAACTTCAGATCAAGTCACTACATAACCTCGTGGGATGACAAGGATGCGTACTACTTCAGAGTGGTACGTAATCCTGTCTTGGAAGTCATGTTGCTAGACAACAATGAACCTACGAGCTATGGAGAAGCGATGGTGGGCCTGGATTCCAAAATGGCTCGAGGCCATATAATCCGAGAGAGGATCCATATATGAAAACAAAGTGTAGACTTTGGAAGAACTACTTGATGGTCGTAAGACTGTTAGGTACATATGGATTTAAAAGGAAGACGGACAATGATGGTACGTATCACCATTAAGAAAGCTCGACTTGTCGTTAAGATGTTTTCCGACAAGTTCAAGGAGTTGACTACGATGAGACTTTCTCACTCGTAGCGATGCTAAGAGTCTGTTGGAATTATATTAGCGATTACTGCATTATTTATGAAATCTTGCAGATAGGATGTCAAAACATTGTTTCCTCGACGATTTTCTTGAGGAAAGGTTGTATGTGATACAACCGGAAGGTTTTGTCAATCCTGAAAGATGCTAATAAGTAGGCAAAGCTCCAGCAATCCTTCTAAGGACTGGAGTAAGCATCTTGGAGTTGGAATGTATGCTTTGATGAGATGATCAAAGTTTTTGGGTGTATACAAAGTTTATGAGAAACTTGTATTTCCAAAGAAGTGAGTGGGAGCACTATAGAATTTCTGATGAGTATATGTTGATCAGAAATGACGTAGAATTTATGGAAAGCATATAGGGTTATTTGGAAAGTGTTTTTCAATGGAAAGCCTGGATTAAGCTACTTGAACATTGAGCATCAAGATCTATAAGGATAGATCAAAACGCTTAATGGTACTTTCAAATGAGCACATACCTTGACATGATCTTGAAGGTGTTCAAGATGGATCAGTCAAAGAAGGAGTTCTTGCCTGAGTTGTAAGGTATGAAGTTAAGACTTAAAGCTCGACCACGGCAGAAGAAAGAGGAAGGACGAAGGTCGTCCCCTATGCTTTTGTCATAGGCTCTATACAGTATGCCATGCTGAGTACCGCACCTGATGTGTGCCTTGCCACATATCTGGCAAGAGGGTACAAAGGTAATCTAGGAGTAGATCACCAGATAGCGGTCTAAATTATCCTTAAAGGAATAAGGATATGTTTCTCGGTTATAGAAGTGATAAAGAGTTCGACATAAAGAGGTACGTCGATGCAAGCTTAACACCTATCCGGATAGCTCTAAGTAGAGATACCGGATACGTATAATGGAGCAACAATTTAGAATAGCTCCAAGTAGAACAGTTATTTGAAATGGCTCCAAATGTAGCGTAGTAGTTGCATCTACAAGATGACATAGAAATTTGCGAAGTACATATGGATCTGAATGTTACAGACCCGTTGACTGGAACCTCTCTCACAAGCATAACATGATCAAACCCAACTGTTTTGAAACGTTGCGAAACATATGAGATGTTTTGAGGGCTGAAATTGGGATTTCAGGCTCGTGCCCACGTCAAGAGGTATAAGACCTCCGACGATTTTCTTAGCCTACAAACTAAGGAGAAAAGCTCAATTGTTGAGCTTGTGCTCAGATTGTCTGAGTACAACAATCATTTGAATCGAGTGGGAGTTGATCTTCCAGATGAGATAGTGATGTTTCTCTGAAGACATTACCACCAAGCTGCTAGAGCTTCGTGATGAACTATGATATATCAGGGACATATATGATGATCCTTGAGATATTCGTGATGTTTGGCACCGCAAAAGTAGAGATCAGGAAGGAGCATCAATTGTTGATGGTTAGTGAAACCACTAGTTTCAAGAAGGGCAAGGGCAAGAAGGGATACTTCATGAAACGGCAATTCAGCTGCTGCTCTGGTGAAGAAACCCAAGGTTGAACCCAAACCCGAGACTAGGTGCTTCTGTAATAAGAGGAACAGCCACTGGAGCAGAATTACCCTAGATACTTGGTAGATAAGAAGGCTGGCAAAGTCGATAGAAGTATATTGGATATACATTATGTTAATGTGTACTTTACTAGTACTCGTAGTAGCACCAGGGTATTAGATGCCGGTTCGGTTGCTAAGTGTTAGTAACTCGAAATAAAAGCTACGGAATAAACGGAGACTAGCTAAAGGTGAGCTGACGATATGTGTTGGAAGTTTTTCCAATGTTGATATGATCAAGCATCGCACGCTCCCTCTACCATCGAGATTGGTGTTTGCGTTGAGCATAGACATGATTGGACTATGTCTATCGCAATACGGTTATTCATTTAAGGAGAATAATGGTTACTCTGTTTATTTGAATAATGCCTTCGATGGTCTTACACCTAAAATGAATGGTTTATTGAATCTCGATCGTAGTGATACACATGTTCATGCCAAAGATAGTAATGATAGTACCACCTACTTGTGGCACTGCCACTTAAGTCATATCGGTATAAAACGCATGAAGAAGCTCCATGTTGATGGATCTTTGGGCTCACTCGTTTTTGAAAAGTTTGAGACATGCAAACCATGTCTATTGGTGTATATGCATGAGGAAACTCCATGCAAATGGACCGTTTGAACTCACTTGATTTTGAATCACTTGAGACATGCAAATCATACCACATGGGCAAGATGACTGAAAGCCTCGGTTTCAGTAAAATGGAACTAGAAAGCAACTTGTTGAAAGTAATACATTTTGATGTGTGCAGTCAAATGAGTGCTGAGGCATGTAGTGGACATCGTTATGTTCTTACTTCACAGATGATTTGAGTAGATGTTGAGTATATTTACTTGATGAATCACGTGTCTGAATTATTGAAAGGTTCAAGTAATTTCAGGGTGAAGTTGAAAGATCGTCGTGGCAAGAGGATAAAAGATCTATGATATGATCATAGAGATGAATATCTGAGTTACAAGTTTGGCACAGAATTAAGACATTGTGGAAATTGTTTCACAACTGATACAGCCTGGAACACCATAGTATGATGGTGTGTCCGAACATCATAACTGCACCCTATTGGATATGATGCATACCATGATGTCTCTTATCGAATTACCACGATAGTTTATGGGTTAGGCATTATAGACAACCACATTCACTTTAAATAGGGCACCACGTAATTGCGATGAGATGACACCATATGGTTTAGAGAAACCTAAGCTGTCATTTCTTAAAAGTTTGGGGCTGCGACGCTTATGTGAAAAGTTTCAGCTTGATAAGCTCGAACCCAAAGCGGATAAATGCATCTTCATAGGACACCCAAAACAGTTGGGTATACCTCCTGTCTCAGATCCAAAAGCAATAAGGGATTGTTTCTAGAATCGAGTCCTTTTTCGAGGAAAAGTTTCTCTCGAAAGAATTGAGTGGGAGGATGGTGGAGACTTGATGAGGTTATTAAACCGTCTCTTCAACTAGTGTGTGGCAGGGCACAGGAAATTGTTCCCGTGGCACCTACACCAATTGAAGTGGAAGCTTATGATATTGATCACGAAACTTCGGATCAAGTCACTCCCAAACCTCGTAGGATGACAAGGATACGTAATCCTGTCTTGGAAGTCATGTTGCGAGACAACAATGAACCTACGAGCTATGGAGAAGCGATGGTGGGCCCGGATTCCGATAAATGGCTCGAGGCCATAAAATCCGACAGAGGATCCATATATGAAAACAAAGTGTAGACTTTGGAAGAACTACTTGATGGTCGTAAGGCTGTTAGGTACAGATGGATTTTAAAAGGGAAGACAGACAATGATGGTAAGTATCACCATTAAGAAAGCTCGACTTGTCATTAAGATGTTTTCGACAAGTTCAAGGAGTTGACTACGATGAGACTTTCTCACTCGTAGCGATGCTAAGAGTCTGTTGGAATTATATTAGCGATCACTGCATTATTTATGAAATCTTGCAGATGGGATGTCAAAACATTGTTTCCTCGACGATTTTCTTGAGGAAAGGTTGTATGTGATACAACCGGAAGGTTTTGTCAATCCTGAAATATGCTAATAAGTATGCAAAGCTCCAGCAATCCTTCTAAGGACTGGAGTAAGCATCTCGGAGTTGGAATGTACACTTTGATGAGATGATCAAAGATTTTGGTGTATACAAAGTTTATGAGAAACTTGTATTTCCAAAGAAGTGAGTGGGAGCACTATAGAATTTCTGATGAGTATATGTTGTTGACATATTGTTGATCAGAAATGATGTAGAATTTCTAAGAAAGCATATAGGGTTATTTGGAAAGTGTTTTTCAATGGAAAGCCTGGATTAAGCTACTTGAACATAGAGCATCAAGATCTATAAGGATAGATCAAAACGCTTAATGGTACTTTCAAATGAGCACATACCTTGACATGATCTTGAAGGTGTTCAAGATGGATCAGTCAAAGAAGGAGTTCTTGCCTAAGTTGTAAGGTATGAAGTTAAGACTTAAAGCTCGACCACGGCAGAATAGAGAGAAAGGACGAAGGTCGTCCCCTATGCTTAAGACGTAGGCTCTACAGTATGCTATGCTGTGTACCACACCTGAAGTGTGCCTTGCCATGAGTCAGTCAAGGGGTACAAGAGTGATCCAAGAATGGATCACAGGACAGCGGTCAAAGTTATCCTTAGTAACTAGTGGACTAAGGAATTTTCTCGATTATGGAGGTGGTAAAAGAGTTCGTCGTAAAGGGTTACGCCGATGCAAACTTTGACACTAATCCAGATTATTCTGAGTAGTAAACTGGATTCGTATAGTAGAACAGTTATTTGGAATAGCTCCAAATAGAGCGTGGTAGCTACATCTAGGAGATGACATAGAGATTTGTAAAGCACACACGGATCTGAAAGGTTCAGACCCGTTGACTAAAACCTCTCTCACAAGCAACATGATCAAACCTAGAACTCATTGAGTGTTAATCACATAGTGATGTGAACTAGACTACTGACTCTAGTAAACTCTTGGGTATTAGTCACATGGCGATGTGATCTGTGAGTGTTAATCACATGGCGATGTGAACTAGATTATTGACTCTAGTGCAAGTGGGAGACTGTTGGAAATATGCCCTAGAGGCAATAATAAATTTATTATTATATTTCCTTGTTCATGATAATCGTTTATTATCCATGCTAGAATTGTATTGATAGGAAACTCAGATACATGTGTGGATACATAGACAACACCATGTCCCTAGTAAGCCTCTAGTTGACTAGCTCGTTGATCAATAGATGGTTACGGTTTCCTGACCATGGACATTGGATGTCATTGATAACGGGATCACATCATTAGGAGAATGATGTGATGGACAAGACCCAATCCTAAGCATAGCACAAGATCGTGTAGTTCGTATGCTAAAGCTTTGCTAATGTCAAGTATCATTTCCTTAGACCATGAGATTGTGCAACTCCCGGATACCGTAGGAGTGCTTTGGGTGTGCCAAACGTCACAACGTAACTGGGTGGCTATAAAGGTACACTACGGGTATCTCTGAAAGTGTCTGTTGGGTTGACACGAATCGAGACTGGGATTTGTCACTCCGTGTAAACGGAAAGGTATCTCTGGGCCCACTCGGTAGGACATCATCATAATGTGCACAATGTGATCAAGGAGTTGATCACGGGATGATGTGTTACGGAATGATTAAAGAGACTTGCCGGTAACGAGATTGAACAAGGTATCGGGATACCGACGATCGAATCTCGGGCAAGTATCGTACCGATAGACAAAGGGAATTGTATACGGGATTGATTAAGTCCTTGACATCGTGGTTCATCTGATGAGATCATCGTGGAACATGTGGGAGCCAACATGGGTATCCAGATCCCGCTGTTGGTTATTGACCGGAGAACGTCTCGGTCATGTCTGCATGTCTCCCGAACCCGTAGGGTCTACACACTTAAGGTTCGATGACGCTAGGGTTATAAAGGAAGTTTGTATGTGGTTACCGAATGTTGTTCGGAGTCCCGGATGAGATCCCGGACGTCACGAGGAGTTCCGAAATGGTCTGGAGGTAAAGATTTATATATGGGAAGTCCTGTTTTGGTCACCGAAAATTTTTCGGGGTTTATCGGTAACGTACCGGGACCACCGGGAGGGTCCCGGGGGTCCACCAAGTGGGGCCACCTGCCCCGGAGGCTTGCGTGGGCTAAGAGTGGTGAGGGACCAGCCCCTTAGTGGGCTGGTGCGCCTCCACAAGGGCCCAAGGTGCCCAAGAGGTGGAAAGGGGGCAAACCCTAATGGGATATGGGCCTTAGGGCCCATATTGGGGCGCCTCCCTCTCTCCTCCCCTCTTGGCCGCCACCCCCTTTGCCATCTAGGGCTGCCCCCCCCCCTTTGGGGTGGGAAACCCTAGAGGGGGCGCAGCCCCTCCCCTTCCCCTATATATATGAGGCCTAGGGGGCTGCCCAACACACACACGATTCAATCTCGTTGGTGCAGCCCTGCGTCTCTTCTTCCTCCTCTTCTGCGGTGCTTGGCGAAGCCCTGCAGGATTGCCACGCTCCTCCATCATCACCACGCCATTGTGCAGCTGCTAGATGGAGTCTTCCTCAACCTCTCCCTCTCTCCTTGCTGGATCAAGGCGTGGGAGACGTCACCGGGCTGTACGTGTGTTGAACGCGGAGGTGCCGTCCGTTCGGCACTTGGTCATCGGTGATTTGGATCACGACGAGTACGACTCCATCAACCCCGTTCACATGAACGCTTCCGCTTAGCGATCTACAAGGGTATGTAGTTGCAACTCTCCTTCCCCTCGTTGCTGGTCTCTCCATAGATAGATCTTGGTGACACGTAGGAAAATTTTGAATTTCTGCTACGTTCGCCAACACATCCTCCCCAAGGCACCTAGGAGGTGCCTTCCCCTTTTAGGACTCTTCCCTTCCCTTATCGCTTGGCGCATGGGCCTCTTGGGGCTAGTGCCCTTGGCCCATATAGGCCAAGGCGCACACCCCTACAGCCCATGTGGCCCCCAGGGCTGGTGGCCCCACTTGGTGGACCCCCGGGACCCTCCCGGTGGTCCCGGTACGTTACGGATAAACCTGAAACTTTTTCGGTGACCAAAACAGGACTTCCCATATAAAAATCTTTACCTCCGGACCATTCCGGAACTCCTCGTGACGTCCGGGATCTCATCCGGGACTCTGAACAACATTCGGGTTACCGCATACTAATATCTCTATAACCCTAGCGTCACCGAACCTTAAGTGTATAGACCCTATGGGTTCGGGAACCATGCAGACATGACCGAGACGTTCTCCGGTCAATAACCAATAGCGGGATCTGGATACCCATGTTAGTTCCCACATGTTCCACGATGATCTCATCAGATGAACCATGATGTCAAGGACTTAATCAATCCCGTATACAATTCCCTTTGTCTATCGGTACGATACTTGCCCGAGATTCGATCGTCGGTATCCCGATACCTTGTTCAATCTCGTTACCGGCAAGTCTCTTTACTCGTTCCGTAACACATCATCCCGTGATCAACTCCTTGATCCCATTGTGCACATTATGATGATGTCCTACCGAGTGGGCCCAGAGACACCTCTCCGTCACACGGAGTGACAAATCCCAGTCTCGATTCGTGCCAACCCAACAGACACTTTCGGAGATACCTGTAGTGTACCTTTATAGCCACCCAGTTACGTTGTGATGTTTGGCACACCCAAAGTATTCCTACGGTGTCCGGGAGTTGCACAATCTCATGGTCTAAGGAAATGATACTTGACATTACAAAAGCTTTAGCATACGAACTACACGATCTTGTGCTATGGTTAGGATTGGGTCTTGTCCATCACATCATTCTCCTAATCATGTGATCCGGTTATCAATGACATCCAATGTCCATGGTCAGGAAACCGTAACCATCTATTGATCAACGAGCTAGTCAAATAGAGGCTTACTAGGGACATGGTGTTGTCTATGTATCCACACATGTATCTGAGTTTCCTATCAATACAATTCTAGCATGGATAATAAACGATTATCATGAACAAGGAAATATAATAATAACCAATTTATTATTGCCTCTAGGGCATGTTTCCAACAGTCTCCCACTTGCACTAGAGTCAATAATCTAGTTCACATCGCCATGTGATTAACACTCATAGGTCACATCGCCATGTGACCAACATCCAAAGAGTTTACTAGAGTCAATAATCTAGTTCACATCACTATGTGATTAACACTCAATGAGTTCTGGGTTTGATCATGTTGCTTGTGAGAGAGGTTTTAGTCAATGGGTCTGCAACATTCAGATCCGTATGTACTTCGCAAATCTCTATGTCATCTCCTAGATGCAGTTACCACGTTCTATTTGGAGCTATTCTAAATAACTGTTCTACTATATGAATCCAGATTACTACTAAGAATAATCTAGATTAGTTTCAAAGTTTGCATCGGCGTAACCCTTTATGGCGAACTCTTTTACCACCTCCATAATCGAGAAAATTCCTTAGTCCACTAGTTACTAAGGATAACTTTGACCGTTGTCCTGTGATCCATTCTTGGATCACTCTTGTACCCCTTGACTGACTCATGGCAAGGCACACTTCAGGTGCGGTACACAGCATAGCATACTGTAGAGCCTACGTCTTAAGCATAGGGGACGACCTTCGTCCTTTCTCTCTATTCTTCCATGGTCGAGCTTTAAGCCTTAACTTAATACCTTACAACTCAGGCAAGAACTCCTTCTTTGACTGATCCATCTTGAACACCTTCAAGATCATGTCAAGGTATGTGCTCATTTGAAAGTACCATTAAGTGTTTTGATCTATCCTTATAGATCTTGATGCTCAATGTTCAAGTAGCTTAATCCAGGTTTTCCATTGAAAAACACTTTTCAAATAACTCTGTATGCTTGCTAGAAATTCTACATCATTTCTGATCAACAATATGTCAATCAACATATACTCATCAGAAACTCTATAGTGCTCCCACCCACTTCTTTGGAAATACAAGTTTCTCATAAACTTTGTATACACCCAAAATCTTTGATCATCTCATCAAAGCATACATTCCAACTCCGAGATGCTTACTCCAGTCCTTAGAAGGATTGCTGGAGCTTTGCATACTTATCAGCATCTTTCAGGATTAACAAAACCTTCCGGTTGTATCACATACAACCTTTCCTCAAGAAAATCATCGAGGAAACAATGTTTTGACATCCTATCTGCAAGATTTCATAAATAATGCAGTAACTGCTAACATAATTCCAACAGACTTTTAGCATCGCTACATGTGAGAAAGTCTCATCGTAGTCAACTCCTTGAACTTGTCGGGAAACATCTTAACGACAAGTCGAGCTTTCTTAATGGTGACATTTACCATCATTGTCCGTCTCCCTTTTAAAATCCATCTGTACCTAACAGCCTTATGACCATCAAGTAGCTCTTCCAAAGTCTACACTTTGTTTTCATATATGGATCCTCTCTCGGATTATATGGCCTTGAGCCATTTATCGGAATCCGGGCCCACCATCGCTTCTCCATAGCTCGTAGGTTCATTGTTGTCTAGCAACATGACTTCTAAGATAGGAATCACAGGATTACGTACCACTCTGAAGTAGTAGCATCCTTGTCATCCCACGAGGTTTGGTAGTGACTTGATCTGAAGTTTCATGATCACTATCATAAGTTCCACTTCAATTGGTGTAGGTGCCACAGGAACAACTCCCTGTGCCCTGCCACACACTAGTTGAAGAGACGGTTTAATAACCTCATCAAGTCTCCACCATCCTCCCACTCAATTCTTTCGAGAGAAACTTTTCCTCGAGAAAGGACCCGATTCTAGAAACAATCCCTTATTGCTTTTGAATCTGAGACAGGAGGTATACCCAACTGTTTTTGGGTGTCCTATGAAGATGCATTTATCCGCTTTGGGTTCGAGCTTATCAGCCTGAAACCTTTTTTCACATAAGCGTCGTAGCCCCAAACCTTTTAAGAAATGACAGCTTAGGTTTCTCTAAACCATAGTTCATACGGTGTCATCTCATCGGAATTACGTGGTGCCCCTTTTAAAGTGAATGTGGTTGTCTCTAATGCCTAACCCATAAACTATCGTGGTAATTCGATAAGAGACATCATGGTATGCATGATATCCAATAGGGTGCAGTTATGATGTACGGACACACATCACACTATGGTGTTCCAGGCTGTATTAGTTGTGAAACGATTTCCACAATGTCTTAATCTGTGCCAAACTCGTAATTCAAATATTCATCTCTATGATCATATCATAGATATTTTATCCTCTTGTCACGACGATCTTTCAACTTCACCCTGAAATTACTTGAACCTTTCAATAATTCAGACTCGTGAGTCATCAAGTAAATATACTCAACATCTACTCAAATCATCTGTGAAGAACATAACGATATCCACTATACGCCTCAGCACTCATTGGACTGCACACATCAAAATGTGTTACTTCCAATGAGTTGCTATCTTGTTCCGTCTTACTAAAACGAGGCTCTTCAGTCATCTTGCCCATGTGGTAAGATTTGCATATCTCAAGTGATTCAAAATCAAGTGAGTCCAAACGATCCATCTGCATGGAGTTTCTTCATGCATATACACCAATAGACATGGTTCGCATGTCTCAAACTTTTCAAAAATGAGTGAGTCCAAAGATCCATCAACATGGAGCTTCTTCATGCGTTTTATACCGATATGACTTACGTGGCAGTGCCACAAGTAGGTGGTACTATCATTACTATCTTATATCTTTTGGCATGAACATGTGTATCACTACGATTGAGATTCAATAAACCATTCATTTTAGGTGCAAGACCATTGAAGGTATTATTCAAATAAACAGAGTAACCATTATTCTCCTTAAATGAATAACCGTATTGCGATAGTCATAATCCAATCATGTCTATGCTCAACGCAAACACCAAATAACAATTATTTAGGTTTAACACCAATCTCGATGGAGCGTGCGATGCTTGATCATATCAACATTGGAAACACTTCCAACACATATCGTCAGCTCACCTTTAGCTAGTCTCCGTTTATTTCGTAGCTTTTATTTCGAGTTACTAACACTTAGCAACCGAACCGGTATCTAATACCCTGGTGCTACTAGGAGTACTAGTAAAGTATACATCAACACAATGTATATTCAATATACTTCTATCGACCTTTCCATCCTTCTAATCTACCAAGTATCTAGGGTAATTCTGCTCCAGTGGCTGTTCCCCTTATTACAGAAGCACTTAGTCTCGGGTTTGGGTTTAACCTTCGGTTTCTTCACCAGAGCAGCAACTGAGTTGCCGTTTCATGAAGTATCCCTTCTTGCCCTTGCCCTTCTTGAAACTAGTGGTTTCACCAACCATCAACAATTGATGCTCCTTCTCGATTTCTACTTTTGTGGTGTCAAAACATCGCGAATATCTCAAAGATCATCATATATGTCCCTGATATATTATAGTTCATCACGAAGCTCTAGCAGCTTGGTGGTAATGACTTTGGAGAAACTATCACTATTTCATCTGGAAGATCAACTCCCACTTGATTCAAGCGATTGTTGTACTCACACAATCTGAGCACAAGCTCAACCCTTAGTTTGCAGGCTAAGAAAATCGTCGGAGGTCTTATACCTCTTGACGTGGGCACGAGCCTGAAATCCCAATTTCAGCCCTCAAAACATCTCATATGTTTCGCGACGTTTCAAAACGTCTTTGGTGCCTCAACTCTAAACCGTTTAACTGAACTATCACGTAGTTATCAAAATGTGTATGTCAGATGTTCGCAACATCCACAGACGACGTTCGAGGTTCAGCACACTAAGCGGTGCATTAAGGACATAAGCCTTCTATGAAGCAATGAGGACAATCCTCGGTTTACGGACCTAGTCCGCATAATTGCTACTATCAACTTTCAACTAAATTTTCTCTAGGAACATATCAAAACAGTTGAACTGAAGCGCGAGCTACGACATAATTTGCAAAATCCTTTTGACTATGTTCAGGATAATTAAGTTCATCTTATGAACTCCCACTCAGATAGACATCCCTCTAGTCATCTAAGTGATTACATGATCCGAGTCAAATTAGCTGCTAATACTTGTGGGCACGAGCCTGAACCACCACTATCATATTACTTTGCTACTAAAAACTTTGCTGCAGATACTAAGTTTCCAGGTGTGGTTGAATTGACAACTCAGCTGCTAATACTTGAGAATATTCTTTGGCTCCCCTTGTGTCGAATCAATAAATTTGGGTTGCATACTCTACCCTCGAAAGCTGTTGCGATCCCCTATACTTGTGGGTTATCAGCTTGCGGTGCTCCTTTCCCTCTGGCGGTCACTCGGTCATCAGCTTTTCAGCATCCATTTTCCCCTAGTGCACCTTTGCGCGGGCAAAGGCCATTCGTGCACCTTCTATACAGACCGACCGCTTGATGACGTCAAGTCGAGGGCAGGCACTAACAAGTCGCTTCATGATCTCGAAGTAGCTACCTGGAATCGGCTCGGCGGGCCATAACCGGATAATCAAATCCTTCATGGCTAGTTCGGCCGCCTTATGCAGCATGATCAGCTGTTTCAGTTGATCAGTAAAAGGCACCGAATAATTCGGTGCCAGATACTGCGACCAGAAGAGCTTATCCACAATATTCCCCTCTTCGGCTCGGTAGAATTGTGCGGCATCTGATATGCTGCGAGGAAGTTCCGCAAATACCCCTGGAGAAATCTGAACTTAAAATTAAAGCATAATTTTCTCCTGAAATACTTGCTTTACATGGAAAAAGACCTTACCCACCGTGATCTCCCTCGCCTCTTGGATCTCCTGCAGGGCGTCTTGGGTTTCCCCACGGGCATCGCACAAGGCCTGATGAGACCTGGTGAGTTCGAATTCTTTCTCCGCTAAACTCTGCTCCAGGGTCTCGCATTTTTTCATGGCCTCTTGAAGCTCTCACTTAGCTTCCACAGCCTTGGCCTCGTGATTCTCACGAAGAGCCTGCTCTGCGGATGCCTTTTCCTTGGCCTTGGCAACAGCCTTCTTCAGAGCCTCGACTTCGGTCATCACCCCTGGCGCAAATCATGACACATATTCTATCATACTGAAAATTCGTTCGCATTGAATGCAAACAAGATTTGTGCATACCTTGTTGATCTTCCAACTGCATTTTTAACTGGCCAAGCTCCGCTTCAGCCTGCTCCAGACTTTGATTCAGTCTGGAAACCTCCGCGGTATGAGCGGCAGTAGCCGCTACAGACGCCTGCTTACAAAAGAAGAGAGATAGATGTCATCAAATGAGTCTTCCTGTGAAAAATATATTTGATCCTCTGTCCGGTTCTTTCGTTCACCAGACAGTGTATCCGGGGCTACTATCCATACTATGACACTCTTCGAAACCGAATAAAACATACCTCAAAGCCTCTTATAAGGTCGATACAGGCTTCATTCAGTCCATTTTCAGCGGACTGAATCTTCTCAATCACCGCACCCATAAGGGCACGGTGTTCATTGACGATGGAGGCGCTCTTTAGCGCCGCCAATAAAGCACCCGGCGCCTCTGGTTGGACAGAGGTTGCCGGTGGAACAAGGATGCCCTCTCCAGCCGAGGAAGGCCGCCTGCTTGATTCCGGAGCCGTATTGGTCTCCGAAACTGTGTCCGGCTGGTGGCCGAATTCAAGATGGTCCTCGTCGTCTACTGCTGTGGGGATCTTCTCCCCCATGTCTCCAGCCCTTGGAGTTTGTCCTCCAGGCACCGCCTTCACGATTTTCTCCGCCCCTCCTTGGACGGAGTCCTTCTAGGACGAAGCCTCAGTGTTGATCACATGTTTGGGGAGAGGGGCCTTTGGAGGCGTCCCGCTCTCCATAGCATCCAAGCTCAGCAAGTCCTCGGACGAGGATTGTTCGGAACGGGACCCCGTCGAACTACAAAAAATATGGCTCGGGTTAAAATACTATGCCATGATGGGTCCGGACACATGAACGTGTTCGAATTTTATATACTTACGAGTTCACTAGGGGCTGGGCCCTACGATCCCACGCCGGGCTGTTATCCGCGACGGCAGTAGACTCTTTCAGAAGAAGAGTTTTTCCCCTTTTAGGCGACTCGGCCTCCAAGTCTACGGAGGTCGTCCTCTTCTTTCTTCCCCCTGCTGGGGATTCGTCTTCCTCCTCGTCCTCGTCCTCTTCAGAGGCGGGATGGGCATGGTGACGAAGGCCACCCCGGGTCTTTTTGGCCTCTTTTTCGGTCTTCTTCTCCGGCACCTTGTAAGGCGTCGGGTCTAGCATCTTTGTCAGAAGTGGGCCGGCCGGTTCTTCGGGCAGCGGGGCCGGACATTGGCTCCACCCCACCTTCTTCATCCAGCCCTAGGAGAATTGTGTAAAACACATTAAGCATTTCCCTTGAGTTATGAGAATAAAACATATGGTAACTTACCGAGCTTGCAGGGCGGGACAGTTGGTACCCGCGGTCCTTGGCCGAGTCCGGCCATGATTTGTCGGGCTTAAAATGCACCTTCTAGATGTCTTCATGCGAGGAGCCAAAGAGCTCTCGCAGGGTCTGGTGCTTGGCCGGATCGAATTCCCATAGATTGCAAGTCCGGTGTTGAGAAGGTAGGATCCGACGAACTAACATCACCTGGACTACATTGACAAGTTCGATATTCTTGTCTTCCATATCCTTGACGCGCGTCTGGAGCACCAACAGTTCGTCGGACGAAGACCAGTCCAGGCCCTTCTTGAGCTAGGACGTGAGCCACAGAGGGGCTCCGGATCGAAACTCGGGAGCAGCGGCCCACTCCGCGCCGCGCGGCTCAGTGATGTAAAACCACTCCTGTTGCCACTCCCTGACGGAATCATTGAAGGTACCTGTTGGCCATGTGACGTTGGGCATCTTGCTCACCATAGCGCCCCCGCAGTCAGCGTGCTCACCGCCCACTACCTTGGGTTTCACATTAAACATCTTCAGCCATAAGCCGAAGTGTGGCGGGATGTGGAGAAAATCCTCGCACACGACAATGAATGTCGAGATGTTGAGGAAGGAATTGGGGGATAGATCATGAAAATCGATCCCGTAATAATACATGATGCCACGAACAAATGGGTGGAGGGGAAACCCTAGCCCGCGGATAAAATGAGGGAGGACTACGACCCTTTCGTGGGGTTCTAGGGTAGGGACGACCTCCCAAAGTTTCTTGATGTCCTTCTTTCGGATGGCCGATTTTCTGGGCTAGATGCCCGACCTCCCGAAGTTTCTTGATGTCCTTCTTTCGGATGGTAGAGGCCATCCACTTGCCTCCCGCTCCGGACATATTTGGAGTGGTTCTTTGGAGAAAATGCGAACTTGGGCGTTGTAGCTTGATTACGCGAGAATGGATGGGCAGGAGAGAAGAAGGCGTGGGTAAAAAGGTGGAACCCTTACCCCATTATAAGGGTGGAAGAAACTATGTGCCTCCCCACCTACCTGGTAAATTCGCTTATTCCCCAAGCGCTGTGATTAATGGCGCGGTTGGGTTACCCACACCCGTATTGATGAGAATCCCATGATAGGGGGACACGATCTCTGCTTCGACAAGACGTGCCAAGAAAACCGCCTCGCAATATGTGCAGTAGCTGGTTGAGAAAAACGGTTCGGATAATAACCAGGGCCATGGCGTGATGTCACGTTATGAAAAGTTGTCGGCAGATTAGATTTGTGGAAATATTATGCTCTCTACGGTGGTATGTGGAATTTGTTTTGCAGAGCCGAACACTATCCTTGTGTTCAAAATCTTCTATGGAGTATTCGGAGGAGGAACCCGCCTTGCAATGCCGAAGACAATATGCGCGCCGGACTCATCGTCATTGAAGCCTGGTTCAGGGGCTACTGAGGGAGTCCTGGATTAGGGGATCCTCGGACAGCCGGACTATATCCTTTGACCGGACTGTTGGACTATGAAGATACAAGATTGAAGACTTCATCCCGTGTCCGGGTGGGACTCTCCTTTGCGTGGAAGGCAAGCTTGGCGATTCAGATATGTAGATCTCCTCCCTTGTAACCGACTCTGTGTAACCCTAGCTCCTCCGATGTCTATATAAACTGGAGGGTTTTAGTCCGTATGACAACAACAATGATACCATAGGCTAGCTTCTAGGGTTTAGCCTCTCCGATCTCGTGGTAGATCAACTCTTGTAATACTCATATCATCAAGATCAATCAAGCAGGAAGTAGGGTATTACCTCCATCTAGAGGGCCCGAACGTGGGTAAACATTTTGTCCCCCGCCTCCTGTTACCATCCGCCTTAGACGCACAGTTCGGGACCCCCTACCCGAGATCCGCCGGTTTTGACACCGACAGTGCCATTGAGAAGGTCAATTTTTCGATCAGCATGCTATGCTTCCGGCAGAAGGGACTAGAGGGGGGTGCCGCTTTGTTGGCGCTCAGATCTCTTCTATGCTTGTGCGATCGTTGTGCGAAATTTCTCGGTTACTGCCACCTTCACCCTGGTTGGGGAGGGCATACCTTGGTCCCTCACCACAGTCTATGGGCCTCATGACGATGAGCGCAAGCAAGCTTTCTTGAACGAACTTGTAGATATTCACAACTGCATGGTCAGGTCATGGCTACTGATTGGAGATTTTAATCTCATCACCGACCCAAGAGATAAAAACAATACTAGAATCTGCCGCTGTTGGATGAACAAATTTCATTCAACTCTTAACAGATCGTGTCTGCATGAGATTCCGTTGGTAGGGAGACAGTTTCTGTGGAGTAATGAACAGGACCCTCCGACACTTGTCCGGCTTGACCGCGCCTTTTGTAATGTTGATTGGGAGCTTTTGTTCCCGGCTACAAAGCTACTCCCCCAAGCCTCATCAATCTCAGACCACTGCCCCTTGCTCCTAAGAAATGATGAAATCATCAAAACAAATGGGAGATTCCATTTTGAATCTTACTGGCAATTCATTGATGGTTTCAATGAGCTTGTTGCCGGTCCTGGAACTCACCTAGTGGCAATGCTTGCCCTCTGACACGTCTGAATACTAAGCTATGGCGACTTAGCAAGGCCCTGCGTTCATGGAGTAAATCTTTGGTAGGCGACATCCAAAAGCAACTTCATTTGGCCAATGAGCTTGTCCTACAGCTCGACATTGCCCAGGACTACAGAACTCTCACTCAGGAGGAGTGCCAGCTTCGCTCTATGCTCAAATCGCGATCCCTGGGCTTGGCAGTTCTGCTTAAAATAAAACTACGTCAGAGGAGCCGGGTGCTCTGGCTAAAGGCTGGAGATGCTAATACAAGATTTTTTTTCAGCGCAAAGCAAATGCTCGTCACAGCTGTAATTCGATCCACATGCTTCGGGGTCCAAGTGGCCCCGTCTCCAGCTCCATGGCCATGTCGGGCTTGGCCCACGAACACTTTATGTGTATCTTTGGGATGGGTCAGCTGAGGCCATCCTCGCTTAATTGGGATTTTCTTGGTCTTGACCATGTGGACCTCTCTGACCTGGAGGGTGGCTTTACGATGGATGAAGTCAAGCTCACCATTGATGACTTGACGAGCGACAAAGCGCCGGGCCCGGGCGGCTTCTCGGGAGGTTTCTATAAGAGCTGCTGGGAGACAATCAAGTGGGATGTGCTTGCAGCCCTACAGCAGCTGTTTCGGCTAGATGGTAGGGGTTTAGCCAGAATCAATAAATCCATAATCGTGTTGATCCGCAAGCAGCAAGGAGCAGACAGCTTGAAAGATTTCAGACCAATTTCTCTTTTGCACAGTATCATAAAAAATTTCACAAAACTTCTTGCGCGAAGGCTGGCTCCGAAACTTTCTAGACTGGTGGATCAATGACAAAGTGCTTTCATTAAGAAGCGCAATATACAAGAAAACTTCCTCTACGTTCAGAACACAGCAAGATTTCTACACAAAACTAAGAAGCCTTCCATTCTCCTGAAACTTGACATTGCGAAGGCTTTCGACTCGGTTTCCTGGACCTATATCCTTGAGATGCTGGAGGCGAGAGGCTTCGGACCTAGATGGAGGGAATGGATGTCACTGTTGCTCGGCACCTCTTCCTCGCGTGTCCTTATAAATGGGCTTCTTTCCAACAAGGTGCAACATCGGTGTGGTCTAAGGCAAGGGGATCCGATATCTCCTTTCATCTTCATTCTAGCTATTGATCCACTCCAGCGGATGATGAATCTTGCAACCGACTCGGGCTTCCTTTCGAAGCTACCTGGGGGTAGAAAGATGATGTGATGCTCTTTCTACGCTGATGACGTAGCCCTGTTTATGAACCCCTCTGTGCATGATTCGCAGATGATCAAACAATTGCTAGATTGTTTTGCCTCAGTTTTGGGTCTGAAGATAAATACTGAGAAATGCATTGCGCTACCTATCCGCTGTGCGGGCCTCGATCTTACGAGTATCTTGGCGCCCCTTGGTTTTCAAACTATGCATTTCCCGACCACTTATCTGGGAATGCCTCTGTCTCTGCGTACTCTGACCAAGGTTGATTTTGACCATCTGCTTTTGAAGTTCGGCAGCAAAATGTCTTGCTGGAAAGGAGGGCTCATGGCTAAGAGTGGTCGCTTGGTTCTTCTCAAATCGAATCTCACGGCTCTGGCCATCTACATGATGACTGTGCACCGGTTACCATGCTGGGTCATCGAACATATGGTTCAACTTTGTCGTCCTTGGCTATGGAACAGGGAGAGCAGCTTTACTGGAGGTCAGTGTAGGGTTGCGGGGAGTGTCATTTGCCGCCCTAAGCACTTGGGCGGGCTTGGTGTACTTGACTTTGGCAAATTTTGTGTTTCCCTGAGATTACGATGGTTGTGGTATGCATGGAAAGACAAGTCGCAACCATGGACTACTGGAGCATTGACATGCAATGAGAATGAGAGGAGGCTTTTCGCAATGGCTACGGACATCTCGCTCGGTGATGGTGCGACCACGGGTTTCTGGCACGACCGCTGGCTCATGGGGCAATGCCCAAAGGTGATTGCGCCAAACCTTTTCAAAATCTTTATCCACAGGCACAGATCGGTCAAGGAGGCGATGAGCAATGAGACCTGGTTAATGGATCTGGCCAAAGGACTGTCGGAACACATGATTCAGGAGCTGACCACGTTGGCCTCGCTACTGGACGGCGTGGAGCTCCATCATGATCAGCATGATTTAATTCATTGGTGTTTTTCTGCGGACGGTGCTTACTCGGCTAGCGCAGCCTACCAAATTCAGTTTCAGGGCTCTATTCCAATGGACGGTTTCAAGCTAATCTGGTCTGCATGGCCCCCTGGGAAGTGCCGTTTTTTCTTATGGACGGCGGTGATCGGCAAAATTCTGACGGCTAACACGTTGCTCCGCCGGGGATGGGACAACAACTACTTATGTCCCCTCTATGAGCGGAATTAGGAGACTCCAACACACCTACTGTTCGAGTGCCCATGGTCAATGGAGGTCTGGGAGTCGACTGCTACACTGGCACACTTCCCGTCGCTTAGACCGATCAACTGGACTAATTCTTCTGACCTCAAGGACTGGATGTGCCATTGCTACAAGGGCGCCCCAGCAGCAATAAAGAAAGGCACCTTGTCCCTAATTCATCTGGTGTCATGGGAAATTTGGAGGGAGAGGAACAAAAGACTCTTCCAGCAGGAGACACTGCCAAAGACGGTGTTCTTGCAGAAGATTAAGGACGAAATTCACTCGTGGAACATGGCAGGAGCAGGGATTCCTTTTGATCCTGGCTGAGTTGTACTTTTTTTGGGCATTTTCTTGCTTTGCACCTTTTCCTTTGTTTTTGGTGCTTGCCGTCTTGGCATTTTTTCTCCCTGTACTGCGGTTCTTTTCCCCTGATCAATGAATTTGGTAGATCAACTACCAACATTAAAAAAAGAATAATTAACCATAATATTATCTAGGAGTTTAGTAGCTTCTCCTAAAGTGATTTCCATAAAATTGCCTCCCGCGGCCGAATCTAAAAGATTTCTAGAAGCAAAATTCAATCCGGCATAAAAATTTTGTATAATCATCCACAAATTCAAACCATGTGTAGGGCAATTACGTATCATTAATTTCATCCTCTCCCAAGTTTGTGCAACATGTTCATGATCAAGTTGCTTAAAATTCATAATATATTTTCTAAGAGAGATGATCTTAGCGAGAGGAAAATACTTAGAGATAAAAGCATCTTTGCACTTATTCCATGAATCAATACTATTTTTAGGCAAAGACGAAAACCAAGCTTTAGCACGATCTCTAAGCGAAAAAGGAAATAGCTTCAATTTAACAGTATCATTGTCCACATCTTTCTTCTTTTGCATATCACACAAATCAACAAAGTTGTTTAGATGGGTAGCGGCATCTTCACTAGGAAGGACGGAAAATGGATCTTTGATGACAAGATTCAGCAAAACAACATTAATTTCACAAGATTCGGCATCGGTAAGAGGAGCAATCAGAGTGCTAATAAAATCATTGTTGTTGGTATTGGTACAGTCACACAATTTGGTATTATCTTGGGCCATCGTGACAGGCAAGCAATCCAACACACGAGCAAACAAGAAGCGGGCAAAAAGAGGCAAATAGGGAAAGAGAAGGAGGACGGAGAGAGAGAGAGAGAGGGCAAATAAAACGGCAAGGGTGAAGTGGGGGAGAGGAAAACGAGAGGCATATGGCAAATAATGTAATGCGGGAGATAAGGGTTTGTGATGGGTACTTGGTATGTTGACTTTTGCGTAGACTCCCCGGCAACGGCGCTAGAAATCCTTCTTGCTACCTCTTGAGCATTGTGTTGGTTTCCCTTGAAGAGGAAAGGGTGATGCAGCAAAGTAGCGTAAGTATTTCCAGCAGTTTTTGAGAACCAAGGTATCAATCCAGTAGGAGGCCACGCACGAGTCCCTCGCACCTAGACAAACAAATAAAATCCTCGCAACCAACGCAATAAAGGGGTTGTCAATCCCTTCACGGTCACTTACGAAAGTGAGATCTGATAGATATGATAAGATAATATTTTTGGTATTTTTATGATAAAGATGCAAAGTAAATAAAGCAAAATAAAAATGGTGCAAGAAATAACTTGTTGACGGAAGATAATATGATAGAAAATAGAACCGAGGGCCATTGGTTTCACTAGTGGCTTCTCTCGAGAGTATAAGTATTGCGGTGGGTAAACAAATTATTGTTGAGCAATTGACAGAATTGAGCATAGTTATGAGAATATCTAGGTATGATCATGTATATAGGCATCACATCGGAGACAAGTAGACCGATTCCTGCCTGCATCTACTACTATTACTCCACACATCGACCGCTATCCAGCATGCATCTAGAGTATTAAGTTCAAAAGAACAGAGTAACGCTTTAAGTAAGATGACATGATGTAGAGGGATAAACTCATGCAATATGATATAAACCCCATCTTGTTATCCTCGATGGCAACAATACATATGTGCCTTACTGCCCCTACTATCACTGGGAAAGGACACCGCAAGATTGAACCCAAAGCTAAGCACTTCTCCCATTGCAAGAAAGATCAATCTAGTAGGCCAAACCAAACTGATTATTCGAATAGACTTGCAAAGATAACCAATCATACATAAAAGAATTCAGAGAAGATTCAAATATTGTTCATAGATAAACTTGATCATAAACCCACAATTCATTGGTCTCAACAAACACTCCGCAAAAGAAGATTACATCGAATAGATCTCCTCAAAAGAGGGGGAGAACATTGTATTGAGATCCAAAAAGAGAGAAGAAGCCATCTAGCTAATAACTATGGACCCGCAGGTCTGAGGTAAACTACTCACACATCATCGGAGAGGCTATGGTGTTGATGTAGAAGCCCTCCATGATCGATGCCCCCTCCGCCAGAGCTCCGGAAAAGGCCCCAAGATGGGATCTCACGGGTACAGAAGGTTGCGGCGGTGGAATTAGGGTTTTGGCTCCGTATCTGGTAGTTTGGGGGTACGTAGGTATATATAGGAGGAAGAAGTATGTCGGTGGAGCAAAATGTGGGCCCCACGAGGGTGGAGGGCGCGCCTGGGGGGGTAGGCGCGCCCCCCTACCTCGTGCCTTCCTGGTTGCTTTCTTGACGTAGGGTCCAAGTCCTCTGGATCACGTTCGTTCCAAAAATCATGTTCCCGAAGGTTTCATTCTGTTTGGACTCCGTTTGATATTCTTTTTCTGCGAAACTCTGAAATAGGCAAAAAAACAGCAATTCTGGGCTGGGCCTCTGGTTAATAGGTTAGTCCCAAAAATAATATAAAAGTGTATAATAAAGCCCAATAATGTCCAAAACAGAATATAATATAGCATAGAACAATAAAAAATTATAGATACGTTGGAGACGTATCACACACCTAGTTTCCAAAAACCCTCGGCTCTACCCAACCACTTTGCTCCTCTTATGCTTTTTCCCTTTGACTGTTTGACCATCACTTTGAAAACTTCATAGCAAATTCATAGTAACCCAGAAAAATGCTTGTAAGATATCAAAATGTTCAGAAAAACAACACCTATATGTGCATGTCATTTGCATTCACGACAAAAGTGTTGGAAAGTCCCCATATCGATTTGAGGTCATGTGATATGAGCATGAATAGTAAAATCTGAAACAATTGAAAAAAATCAAAAAATTCTTAAATGTTTTGGTGGTAGTCATTGACCAATGTTTTAAGTGCTTGCCAAGTTTCATGAGAGAATGCCTTTCTTGCAAGTCGTGCCAAAAATAACAAAATTGATGCTTCAAAGCAAAAGCATTTTGGAGTTCTAATTTCATATTTTTGTCATGACTTCCATGAATGTCATTCCCTAATGAAACTTTGCAAGATCTCAACAAAATTTGACATTGTTTTACATTAAAAATAGAGTTGTCGAATTTGTTGTTCATGCTAAGATCATTTGAGCTCAAATTTAGACGGGGACTTCCCAACACTTTTGTCATGAATGCAAATGCCATACATATATAGGTGATGTTTTCTAAACATTTTGATATATTATTTGCATTTTTTTTGTTAGTATGAGTTTGTTATGAAGTTTTCAAAGTGACGGTCAAACGGTCAATGGGCAAAAGTATAAGAGGAGCAAAGTGGCTTGTGCAGAACCGAGGGTTTTTAGAAACTAGGGGTAAAACTACCAAGTGGGACACAACTAGGGGCATAAAATTAAGTATCCCTGATATCAAATAATTCTTACATCATTTGCGTGAAAATGAGACATAAAACTAGGGGGCGAGTCCCACCACACAGACAATGGATCAACAAGGCCATGTTGAGCTAATGAATGAGCTACCATATTCGAATCTCTATTACAATATTCAAAAAGACCTCCCCGAAATCATCACTTAACTATCGATACTTTTCTAGTATTTGGGCCAACAACTATTGAATGGCCGATGTTAAGATTCATAGCATGACAGTGGAGTCAAGACCAATTGAGAGGGCAAGCATTATTCCTTCAAATAGAGTTGTCGCTTCTACCACCACCATGTCGACAATATGTTCCAGTTTCACTGTTGAAGCAGCGACAAACGCACTTGCATGATCCAAAATTATAGTACCATAAGATCTAGAATGATAATCCTCCAGAAGGGAAGCATCGATGTTCAAAACCATTTGCCCGCCCGAGGGCCTCATCCATTGATTCTAACTAGTAGAGAGGGAGAGAGAGCTAGTGAGTGAATGGAGTGGAGGGACAAGAGATATGGGGAGAAGGGAGAGAGAGAAGAAAGCAAGTAAGGAATAGAGAAGGGGAGCCATTAATGGATATGGTGGAGGGGCAAAGGAGAGAGAAGAAAAGGCAAGTGAGGAAGAGAGGAAGGGAATCCATTAATGGAGATGGTGGAGGGATAAATGATAGAGATGGAGGAGGGTGAGAAGGGAGAGAGAAGAAATCAAGTTTGAGGAAAGAGTTAGCTAGAGGAAGGGGGAGAGGGAAAGGGAGGAGGGGAAATAAAGGTGGCCGATGCGCTTAGTAGTAGCCGAGGGTAATGGGTGTTGTGCTACTACTAAGCCCATTAGTTGTAGCGTAGTCTCACGCACTCGTGCTACTACTAAGTGGGGCCCACCAGCTGGCCCTGTCTATCCATAGTTGTGGCGCGGGGTGGCACACTGAAAGTGCTAGTGATCGACTAGAGGGGGGTGAATAGGCGATTTTTATGAAAGTCTTCAAAACATGGAAGTTTTGAAGACAAACGATAGAAATAAACCTATTACCATGCAGTGGAATGTAGACTACACTAAGCAAGCCATAGTCAAGTATCCAATGAAATGAAAGCACAAAGACTAATAGCAGCTAGACAGTATAGATCAGGATGGAAGATAGTATGAAGCCAATCAGAACAAGCAGTCACACAGTGAAGACAAATAGATAATGCAAACAGGCAATGACTTCACAAGGACCAATCTGCAAATAAAGAGATGGGAAGGATAGAACCAGTGGCTCGTTGAAGACAACGATTTGTTGGACCAGTTCCAGTTGCTGTGACAACTGTACGTCTGGTTAGGGAGGCTGAGATTCAACTCAGAAGACCGCGTCTTCACCTTATTCCCCTTGAGCTAAGGACACCCAGTCCTCACCGAATTACTCCGGTAAGTCTTCAAGGTAGACTTCCAAACCTTCACAGACTTCGTTCACCGGCGATCCACAATGACTCTTGGATGCTCAGAACGCGACGCCTAACCGGCTGGAGGATTCACAGTCCTCAAGTGTAATAAGTCTTCAGATCACACAGACAAGAAGACTTAAGTGATGCCTAACACTCTTTGGCTCCGGGTGTTTAGGGCTTTGTCCTCGCAAGGATTTCTCTCTCAAAGGCTTCGAGGTGGGTTGCTCTCAAACGACAAAGCCATGCACTAACTCTGAGCAGCCAACCAATTTATGGTGTAGGGGGCGGGCTATTTATAGCCACTAGGCAACCCGACCTGATTTGTCCGAAATGACCCTGGGTCACTAAGGAACTGACACGTGTTCCAATGGTCAGATTTCAAACACACACGACAACTTTACTTGGGCTACAAGCAAAGCTGACTTATCCAGCTCTGGATAAGATTTGCTCTCATTGTCTTCGCTCGAAGACATAGGATTTTGGTTAAGCATCATTTCAGTCATTTTGAATGATTTACTTGGACCCCACTTATCAGTACGGTGGTTCCTATGACTCAACAAGGAAGAAAAAAGAACGACGAAACAACTAAGTCTTCACGCTCCATAGTCTTCACACGATGTCTTCTCTTGTCATAGTCTTCAATGTGAATGTCTTCACATACCACCTTTGACTTCAATGTCTTCATACATTTTTAGGGGTCATCTCTGGTAGGAAAACTGAATCAATGAGGGACTTCTACCTGTGTTATCCTGCAATTCTCACAAACACATTAGTCCCTCAACCAGGTTTGTCGTCAATACTCCAAAACCATCTAGGGGTGGCACTAGATGAACTTACAATCTCCCCCTTTTTGGTGATTGATGACAAACTGGTTGAAGTTTTCAACGGGGAATAAAATATGTGAGATTGTAAAGGATAGGGTATTGTCTTCATAAGTGGCAAAGGCTCCCCCTGAAGATGTGCATATAAGTAATTTGCTTTTGGAATGCAAATGCACATGGCAGGTTGTACTTGTGGAGATCCTCTTCAACTTATGATGACAATTCATCATGCATGATTTGATATAGCGAAGATAATGACATGCATAATGAAAAATGGACGTCTGCAAAATGACCTAAGTGCGGAAGTTATCATCGCACATGCGGAATTTATCATCGCATCACAGAATAGCAAATAAGTAGCAGACTACCATCGAGTTTAAGTGTTACAACTCAAAGAACTAAATGTATCAAAAAGCGAGAGTTGTAAGCACTTGGAAAAACTAGAAAAAAAGTAAAGCAACCACCCATATGGACCCGCTTGAAGACCATCAACTCATATGCTTCTCCCCCTTTTGTCAGTAAGGACCAAAAATGTTTGAAGACATAGAGCTTCTACTTGTTCCCAGAGGGAGTAGCTGAAGCAGCAGGGTCGTCGTTGGCGTTTGGCGGTGTAGAAGAACTCGGCGCAGTGTCGATATGTGGAGATGCAGACGTTGGAGAAGTCACATCATCTTCATCCTCGATGGCTCTGGCATTTACAGTAGCAGTTGAAGAGGAGTATTCAGAGTCTTCAAGGGATGGAGTCCGTCGCAGAACTGCATTCCTTGGAGGCGTTGAATCAAACTTATATTTCTCAGTGAAGCCATCCACTCTTAAATCATCTTCAGAGCACAGAAGTGTCAGACTCTTCCAAGATCGCCGACAGGCTTCATGGGAGACAAATGCGTTCTTGGTCGCAAGATTACGAATGCAATTGACATCCACCAAGAGACTATGCATTTGACGCTTCAGCTAGTCGTGATGCTTATCTTGCTTTTGATGAAGTGCGACAAGAAGTTCTCGGTCATTTAGAACACGAGAGCGCTTCCGAGGCCTTTGAGCAATAGTGCTTTCTACGTTGGCTTGAAGAGGGGCACGAATATTGCCTGGCAATGGATAAACACGAGTGATAGCATTGGGCACATAATGACTTGCAATAGGCTGAGTGAAGCTTTGATGGTCTGCATTGTGAAGACATAGCGGCTCCTTTGTAGGGTCAGGGTAAATGGCATCAACAGTGTCGGATTTCGGGTTCCGGCAGACCCTTAAGGTTCGAACACTGGGGTGCGCGCGGAAATCACGTCCTCAACCTCCCCGCCTCACAAAGATCTAAACTATTAAAGGAATCACACAAGAGGCACAAGATTTATACTGGTTCGGGCCACCATTGTGGTGTAATACCCTACTCCAGTGTGTGGTGGATGGATTGCCTCCTGGGGCTGGTGATGAAGAACAATACAAGGAAGAACAGCCTCGCGAGGGTCTGTTCTTGGCTGGGGCGATGAACTGCTAGGAGGAGTTCGGTCACCCTTCTCTCTTTCTCTCTCTCTCTGATTTCCGATCTTCGATCTACCAACTGCCCGAACCGAACCCTTGCTATGTGGGTGGCCGGTCCCTATTTATAGAGGCCCTGGTCCTCTTCCCAAATATTGAGCGGGAAGGGAGCCAACAATGGCGGGCTAATTTGAAGGGGGACAGCAAGTACATCTATCCTGACAAAAGGTGGTCTTCGCCTGCGAAAGGCTCTGCGGTGACGCCATGCTGGGCTCCATGGTGACCTCCATCTCGTAGTCGCTTGGTCCTGGCCTTGTTGCACCGAAATGGCAACCTTTGCCTGATGCCTCGGTACTCCGCGACAACGCTTGCCCCCTTTGCACCAAAGAGGAAAGAAGGACGCTGCGCGCACTGGCGCCTGCCTGGCGCCCTCGATCGTCATGGCTTGCGTCACTGGCACCTCGCGAGGCACCCCGCCTCGATACCTCCGTCTCCTCGCGAGCTAGCCTGAGGAGGCTGCGCCTGAGGATGCGCCGTGTCGTCCGCCTCGCGAGGCTTGGCCCCTCGCGGGGGTCTTGAGTCTTGTGCTTGATGAAGATGGGCCATGTTGGGCCCCCACTCGAGCCACGACGCAGGCCGCAGGCAGGCAAGTCTGGGGACCCCCGTTCCCAGAATGCCGACAGTAGCCCCCGGGCCCAAGGCGCGCACGGACTTGGCCATGCCGAGAGGCGAAAGGGCAAGGGCGAAGCGCCGCGGGCCCTAACAGCCTGTGGCCTTGGGCGTCGCGTGGCGGTTGATTGGACGTGGGCGACTCCACTTCCCCACGACGCCTTGGTGACCGTGCGAGGTGGACAAGTCCCTGCATGCAAATCGTGTCATGATTACCTGTGATCGTGGAGGCCGGCGGTTGGCCTTCGCCGGCTATAAGTACGGCACCGCGCGTGCCCTTCCAATCCATCTCTTCTAGCTCCCCCATTCGCCTCAGTTCTCGCTCCGTCTTGGTGTGATGGCTCCATCGAGGAGGTACTCGGCTGCAGAGAAGGGGAAGGCCCTCCAGGTTGGTCCTGCCTCTCCCCCGCCCAAGCACGGTCGTGGCCGCCCTCGGAAGCATCCGGTGGCTGCCCCGGCCGCGCTCGGTGGCCATGGGGGCGGCTCCCAGCGCGGCGGCGGGCGAGCCGCCGTAGCCGAAGGACGCGCCTGGGTCGCGCGTTCTCCCAGGCCGCGCTTCCGCGCTGTGTAGGCGCTGCCGGAGTTCGTCGTCTGGTCGGCGGAGCCGACTCGCTGCCGGCTCCCGCTCCCTCGCTTCCGCCTTGGTGAACTCCCGGCCGGCGCTCCTGGCGGCCTCTGGCTCCAGGCAGAGGGCTGCTGCAGCAGATCCTCGTGGGTCGCGCTGGAGGTCTCTGCCAGCGGGGGCTTGGCCTTCACTCGAGGCTGGCAGGTGTTCGCCCGTGCTCGCGGCCTGGAGCGTCGGTGCACTCTGCACTTCAGGTTCGACGGCGACGCCACCCTCTATGTGAGGGTGTTTGGGGAAGATGGTCGCCGCGCGGGGTGCTGCCCTGAGGACGACGACCGCGTCCGCGGGCCCCGCTCCGATGGCGATGGAGATAGCGCCCGTGCGGATGGCGGCGTTCGCGACTCCCCAAGCTTCGTCAGCTCCTCCTCAAGCGACTCCTCCAGTGGTGGCAGCAGTCCTCCCCCGCGCCATCGAGCTTGCTTGGGAGGTGGCGGTTCGTCCGCCCGCCATCGTGCCCTGATGAAGCGCAAGAGGGAGTCCGCCTGAGGCCCTGAGGCAGCCCGTGTCGCCTCCGCGGGCCAATATGAGGGGGGGCTGCGCCGGGCTCATCTTTTTCCTTTCTCTTTTGTTACCTGTGTAAGACAGAACAGCTGCATGGAGCCCCCTTGGGGCGTGTTGGTAAACATTGCCGTTTTGGCTATTACCTTGATCTCAGTTTTTGCACCTCTTGATTTCTCGCATGTGCGTAGATAGTTTTCGACCCCTGCCGGGGGGTGGGGCGACCGACCTAGGCCCTGTGTGCATGTCGCGGTGCCCGAGGGGCACGGACTAGGAGGGGTGCTCCTGTAATGTGCCAGGGTCGTGAGAACCTTCCTGCGGCCAGGGCAGAAACCCTCGCGAGGACATCTGAGCACTATCCCTCGCGAGGTTGTTTACAAGAGAAACCAAAGCGAGGGGCGAAAATCGACGAACCACAAATCAACAACAGCGACAACTTCAATAAGACTCCAAATGCAAACAAACACGTCAACTGCGGAAAGCAAATGAAAAAGCCGCGTCCGGCACCTAGTCTAGTCTTCGACATCTTCTCACCAGCGCGGAGCTAAGTGCTGCCACTGGGCGTGGGAGGGAGCCCCAGGGCCTGAGGCCGGCGCTCCTGAGACTCCGGGGCGTGTACAGCCCCACTCATTATTACGTGAGAGTGTCACGGGGCAGCGAGATTCACAGGAATTGGCCTTGCTTCACAGGCTCCGGGCCTTTTCCCAAGCGATAGCTTCACAGGCGCTCGCCTTGCTTCACAGGCTTCGGGCCTTTTTCCAAAGCGATGATCTTCACAGGCATTCGCCTTGCTTCACAGGCTCCGGCCCTTTTTCCAAAGCGATGATCTTCACAGGCACTCGCGTTGCTTCACAGGCTCCGGGCCTTTTTCCAAAGCGATGATCTTCACAGGCATTCGCCTTGCTTCACAGGCTCTGGGCGTTTCCAAAAGAGATGGTCTTCATAGGCACTCGCCTTGCTTCACAGGCTCTGGGCCTTTTCAGGGGTAGAACCTCCGGAGGTGCTGGATGTTCCACGCATTCTGGATTGGCACTCCCTCCTGAGTCTCCAAGCGCGCGGAGTCGGGCCTGGAAACATGAACAACCTTGAACGGGCCCTCCCACATGGGAGAGAGCTTGTGCAACCCCTCCCTAGAGAGAACCCGCCTGAGCACGAGGTCTCCTACCTCGAGAGTCCTGGGGCGGATGTTGCGGCAGTGATATCGCCGCAGCGCCTGTTGATACCTTGCCGCTCGCAGCGCGGCCTCCCGGCGACGTTCCTCCCCTAGCACGAGGTCCATCCCCCGCATGGCGTCCTGCTGCGCCTCGTCGAACGCCAGGACCCGCGCGGAGCGATGTCTGACCTCGTGAGGGAGGACTGCTTCCGCTCCGTAGACCAGGAAGAATGGGGTCTCCCTAGTCGGTTTGGTCGCGGTGGTGCGGATGGACCATAGCACGGACTGCAGCTCGTCGTACCATCCTCTGCTGTAGGCCTCCAGCTTCTTCTTGAACGTCCTAGTCTTGAGGCCCCTCAGTACCTCTGCGTTGGCTCGATCGGCCTGGCCGTTGCTTCAGGGGTGCGCTACTGAGGCGTAGCATATCTGCGTTCCAAGGTTAGCACAGTATGTTTTGAAGAGGTTACTGGTGAACTGCGAACCATTGTCTGTGATGATGCGGTTCGGCACCCCGAACCGGCTCACGATGCCCCTGATGAACTTGACCGCGGAGCCCGCGGGGATGGTGCGAACGGCCTCCACTTCAGCCCACTTGGTGAACTTGTCCACGACGACGTAGAGGTAGCGGTAGCCCCCTGGCGCCTGAGGAAATGGGCCCAGGATGTCCAGCCCCCAGACTGCGAATGGCCACGAAAGGGGTATAGTCTGCTGGCCTCCCGCTGGCTGATGAATTTGCTTGGCGTGGAACTGGCAGGCCTCACAAGCTTTCACCAGTTCGACGGCGTCATTGAGTGCGGTGGGCCAATAAAACCCACTGCGAACGCCTTGCCGGCGAGGGTCCGTGATGATGAATGATGTCCACAGTCTCCGCCGTGTATGTCTTCCAGCAGTTCCTTTCCTTGCTCCCTGGAGATGCAGCGCAGGGATACATCGTTTGGTCGCTTCCGGTGGAGCTCTCCATCCTTGATGCAGTACGCCGTGGCCTGCCGTGCCACACGCTCCGCTTCCTCCTCCTTCTCCGGCAAGGTCCCTTGAGTTAGGTAGCTCCAGAGCTCTGTGATCCAACAACCCTCCTGAGGTTCCATCGCCAGGAGCAGGCGCGCCCCTGAGGCTGGGCCACAGGTCGGAGCTCCCGAGGTAGGTGGCTGGGGGAGCTCCTCCAAGGGCTGGGCCGTGTTTGACAGCGACGGCAGAGCTAAGGGTTTGAAGAGCCGCTCCTCGAAAACGCCAGGCTCCTGGGGTAACCACCTGGACGCGCGCTTGGCGATATTGTCGGCCTCCTAATTGGTGCCGCGAGGCACATGCTGCAGTTCCAGCCCCCAGAACTGCTTTTCCATCCTGCAGACCTCCGCTAGGTAGGCCTCCATATGCTCGTCCTTCGGCTCGTACACCTTGTTGGAGAAGTTGACTAGGAGCTGCAAGTCGCCCTAGATGGTGAGGCGTTTCACCCCCAGGGCTACTGCGGCCTTCAACCCGGCTATTAGTCCCTCATATTCTGCGATACTGTTGGAGACCTTCTCACCTTGCTGGAAACAGAGCTGCACGGCATAGTAGAGCTTATCCTGAGTGGGCGATATAAGCACCGCCCCAGCCCCAGCACCATATCTAGAGAACGCTCCGTCGAAGTGCATGACCCAGCCTTCTGGCGCCTCGCTCCCCGGGGAGAGGGACCGATCCTCATCGGCCTTGAGGCCTGGTGCCTCCGTCCATTCTGCCACAAAATCCGCCAACGCTGCTCCTTTGATGACCCTGGTTGTGGTGAACTCGAGCTGAAACGCCTGTAGCTCTATGTTCCACTCGGCGACCCTTCCGGCTGAGTTAGGGCTCCTGAGCACTCTCTCGAGGGGGTATGATGAGACGACTTTGATGGGATGGGCCTGGAAGTAGTGACGCAGCTTGCGCGAGGCCACCAATAGCACGAGGAGGAGCTTTTGAGGCATTGGGTACCATGCCCTCGCGTCCCGTAACACCGTGCTAACAAAGTAGAGCGGGTGCTCAACAAGGCTGAGAGCATCTGCGGTCGCGACGCCCTCGGGAGGTGGGGGCGCCTCGCGAGGTGAAGTGACCTCGGGAGGCGGCCCATATGGGCGTGCGGCCTCTCCTGCCTCTGATACATTCTTCGGCAGCTGCCCCTCTTCCACTGCGGTCGCGGCTTCAGCGGGCTCTCCTTGTTCCCGTCTTGCCTTGCCTCGGGCTGCCGCTACGGTCTTGACCTGGCGCTCCTCCCTAACCGCCACCAGGGCTGCACTGGTGGAGTAAGGAGTGGCGGCAAGGTAAAGCAGCAGGGGCTCCTGAGGGCGCGGAGCCACCATGACTAGGGGACTGGTCAGATACCTCTTGAGATCTTGAAACGCCTTATCTGCCTCTTCAGTCCATTCAAAGGGCCCCTTCTTCTTCATCAGCTGAAAGAAGGGCAGCGCTCGTTCTCCCAATTTGGAGATGAAGTGCCCTAGCGCGGTCACGCGCCCGATAAGCTTCTGCGTCTCTCTGAGGGTCTTCGACGGGCTCATGTCCTCGACCGCCTTGACCTTCTCGGGGTTGGCCTCGATGCCACGATGGGACACGAGGAAACCCAAAAGCTTGCCCGAGGGGACGCCAAACACACATTTCTCCGGGTTGAGCCACAGGTTTACTGCGTCGAGGCTCGCAAAGGTCTCCTCCAGGTCCTGTATCAGGGTCTTGGCCTCCCGAGACTTTACCACAATGTCATCTACGTAGGCCTCGACATTCTTTCCGAGTTGCGGGCCCAAGGCGATGTGCATCAGCCGCTGAAAGGTTGCTCCCGCGTTGCGCAGCCCGAACGGCATGCATGTATAGCAGTATACCCCGCACGGGGTCAAGAAGGCGGTCTTCTCGACGTCTTCTACCACCATCTTGATCTGGTGATACCCGGAGAAGGCGTCCAGGAAGCATAGCAGGCCGCACTCCGCAGTGGAGTCGACGATCTGGTCGATGCGGGGGAGCGGAAACGGATCTTGCGGGCACGCCTTGTTAAGGTTGGTGAAGTCGACACACATGCGTTCCTTCCCCCCTTTCTTGGGCACAACAACAGGGTTGGCCAACCAATCCGGGTATCGGACCTCGCGAATGACCCTAGCGGCTTCTAGCTTGCGGGTCTCTTGAACAATGAAGGCCTGCTTCTCCACGGACTGCCGCCTGGCCTTCTGCTTCACGGGGCGCACATTTCGGCACATGTTGAGGTGATACTCGATGACACTCCTAGGGATCCCCGCCAGCTGATCGGCCTCCTCCTGCTCAGGCTCGAGGTGGGCGCCTATGGTGAAAGTGGCACTGGAGGACCCGTCCTTGTCGACGGGTATCTGCTTGGTCTCTGCCTTGTCCTGGGTGAATAACTGCTTCTTCTTGGCGGGCGCAGCCCCCTTGGGCTCAGGGGCCTCCGCGTTGGCGGGCCGTGCCGACGCCGCTGTCTTGAAGGCGAGCTCGAGTACTCGCAGGGCGTCCCCGGTGTCCCCGCGCACGGTGAGGGTACCATTGCTCTCGGGCATCTTCATGAGGTTGTACGTCGGGTGCGTGGCGGCCATGAACTGGGCCAGTGCCGGGTAGCCGAGGATGGCGTTGTAGGGAAGGCCGATGGGGGCGATGTCAAAGTCGACCGTCTCCGTGCGGAAGTTGCCGTAGGTGCCGAAGGTCACCGGGAGCCGGATCTGTCCTAGGGAGTCGGATGATCCGCCCCCGACGCCCGAGAAGGATCGGTTGGGTCGCAGCCGCTCCCGGGGTATGCAGAAGAGGTCAAAAGTCTCGACCGAAAGCACGCTGAGGCCCACGCCACCGTCGATGAGGGTTCGGGTGACGGCAACCTGGCAGATGGTGGGGGTGCACAACAAGGGGAGCGCGCCTGAGCCGACCTGGTTGGTGGGGTGGTCCTCTGAGCTGAAGGTCAGATCGACCTCGCTCGCCGCCCGGTCCGGGGGAGCCCCCTGCCGTGCGGCAGCGGAGCTAACCCGGCGGGCAAAACGCTTGACGTGGCGACTTGTGGGCGGCGCCTGCGAGCCGCCCAGGAGGGCCGCAACGACCGGAGGCGTCGGTGCTGTTGGGGAACGTTGCAGAAAACAAAAAATTTCCTACGGTTTCACCAAGATCCATCTATGAGTTCATCTAGCAACAAGTGATCGGATGCATCTACATACCTTTGTAGATCGCGAGTGGAAGCGTTCACTAGAACATGGATGATGGAGTCGTACTCGCCGTGATTCAAATCACCGATGACGAAGCGCCGAACGGATGACACCTCCGTGTTCAACACACGTACGGAGCGGATGACGTCTCCTCCTTCTTGATCCAGCAAGGGGGAAGGAGACGTTGATGAAGATCCAGCAGCACGACGGCGTGGTGGTGGATGCAGGGCGTCACAGTAGCAGGGCTTCGCCGTGTACTACGAGAGAGAGAGGTGTAGCAGGGGAGAGGGAGGCGCCAAGGATGCAGGGTCCGTCTGCCCCCTCCCTCCCATCCTTTATATAGGCCCCTAGGGGGGGCACCGGCCCCTTGGAGATTGGATCTCCCAAGGGGGGGGCGGCGGCCAGGGCTGGAGTAGCCCCCAAGGCAAGGTGGGGCGCCCCCCACCCCTAGGGTTCCAACCCTAGGCGCATGGGGTGGGCCTAGGGGGCGCACCAGCCCACTATGGGCTGGTTCCCCTCCCCACTTTGGCCCATGGGGCCCTCCGGGATGGGTGGCCCCACCCGGTGGACCCCCGGGACCCTTCCGGTGGTCCCGGTACAATACCGGTGACCCCGAAACTTTCCCGTTGGCCAAAATAGCACTTCCTATATATTATTCTTTACCTCTGGACCATTCCGGAACTCCTCGTGACGTCCGGGATCTCATCCGGGACTCCGAACAACACTCGAGTTACTGCATATACATATCTTTTCAACCCTAGCGTCACCGAACCTTAAGTGTGTAGACCCTACAGGTTCGGGAGACATGTAGACATGACCGAGATCGCTCTCTGGTCAATAACCAACAGTGGGATCTGGATACCCATGTTGGCTCCCACATGCTCCTCGATGATCTCATCGGATGAACTACGATGTGAAGGATTCAAGCAACCTCGTATACAATTCCCTTTGTCAATCGGTATGTTACTTGCCCGAGATTCGATCGTCGGTATCCCAATACCTCGTTCAATCTCGTTACCGGCAAGTCACTTTACTCGTACCATAATGCATGATCCCGTGACCAGACACTTGGTCACTATGAGCTCATAATGATGATGCATTACCGAGTGGGCCCAGTGATACCTCTCCGTCATACGGAGTGACAAATCCCAGTCTTGATCCGTGTCAACCCAACAGACACTTTAGGAGATACCTATAGTATACCTTTATAGTCACCCAGTTACGTTGTGACATTTGGTACACCCAAAGTACTCCTACGGTATCCGGGAGTTACACGATCTCATGGTCTAAGGAAAGGATACTTGACATTGGATAACTCTAGCAAACGAACTACACGATCTTGTGCTATGTTTAGGATTGGGTCTTGTCCATCACATCATTCTCCTAATGATGTGATCTCGTTATCAACGACATCCAATGTCCATAGTCAGGAAACCATGACTATCTATTGATCAACGAGCTAGTCAACTAGAGGCTTACTAGGGACATGTTGGTGTCTATTATTCACACATGTATTACGATTTCCGGATAACACAATTATAGCATGAATAAAATACAATTATCATGAGCAAGGAAATATAATAATAACGCTTTTATTATTGCCTCTAGGGCATATTTCCAACAGTCTCCCACTTGCACTAGAGTCAATAATCTAGTTACATTGTGATGAATCGAACACCCATGGAATTCTGCTATTGATCATGTTTTGCTCTAGGGAGAGGTTTAGTCAACGGATCTGCTACATTCAGGTCCATATGCACTTTACAAATATCTATGTCTCCATCTTGAACATTTTCACGAATGGAGTTGAAGCGACGCTTGATGTGCCTAGCCTTCTTGTGAAACCTGGGCTCCTTGGCAAGTGCAATAGCTCCAGTGTTGTCACAGAAGAGTTTGATTGGCCCCGACGCATTGGGTATGACTCCGAGGTCGCTGATGAACTCCTTCACCCAAATTGCTTCATGTGCTGCCTCCGAGGCTGCCATGTACTCCGCTTCACATGTAGATCCCGCCACGACGCTCTGCTTGCAACTGCACCAGCTTACTGCCCCACCATTCAAAATATACACGTATCCGGTTTTTGACTTAGAGTCATCCAGATCTGTGTCGAAGCTAGCGTCGACGTAACCCTTTACGACGAGCTCTTCGTCACCTCCATAAACGAGAAACATTTCCTTAGTCCTTTTCAGGTACTTCAGGATATTCTTGACCGTTGTCCAGTGTTCCTTGCCGGGATTACTTTGGTACCTTCCTACCAAACTTACGGCAAGGTTTACATCAGGTCTGGTACACAGCATGGCATACATAATAGAACCTATGGCTAAGGCATAGGGGATGACACTCATCTCTTCTATATCTTCTGTCGTGGTCGGACATTGAGCTGAGCTCAATTTCACACCTTGCAGCACAGGCAAGAACCCCTTCTTAGACTGATCCATATTGAACTTCTTCAATATATTATCAAGGTATGTGCTTTGTGAAAGACCTATGAGGCGTCTTAATCTATCTCTATAGATCTTGATGCCTAATATATAAGCAGCTTCTCCAAGGTCCTTCATTGAAAAACTTTTATTCAAGTAGGCCTTAATGCTGTCCAAGAGTTCTATATCATTTCCCATCAAAAGTATGTCATCTACATATAATATGAGAAATGCTACAGAGCTCCCACTCACTTTCTTGTAAACGCAGGCTTCTCCATAAGTCTGTGTAAACCCAAATGCTTTGATCATCTCATCAAAGCGAATGTTCCAACTCCGAGATGCTTGCACTAGTCCATAAATTGAGCGTTGGAGCTTGCACACCTTGTCAGCATTCTTAGGATCGACAAAACCTTCCGGCTGCATCATATACAATTCTTCCTTAAGGAAACCATTAAGGAATGTCGTTTTGATGTCCATTTGCCATATCTCATAATCGTAGAATGCGGCAATTGCTAACATGATTTAGACGGACTTCAGCTTCGCTACCGGTGAGAAAGTCTCATCGTAGTCAACCCCTTGAACTTGTCGATAACCCTTAGCGACAAGCCGAGCTTTATAGATGGTCACATTACCATCCGCGTCTGTCTTCTTCTTAAAGATCCATTTATTTTCTATGGCTCGCCGTTCAACGGGCAAGTCAGTCAAAGTCCATACTTCGTTTCATACATGGATCCTATCTCGGATTTCATGGCTTATAGCCATTTGTCGGAATCTGGGCCCACCATCGCTTCTTCATAGTTCGAAGGTTCACCGTTGTCTAACAACATGATTTCCAAGACAGGGTTGCCGTACCACTCTGGTGCGGAACGTGTCCTTGTGGACCTACGAATTTCAGTAGGAGCTTGATCAGAAGTATCTTGATCATCATCATTAACTTCCTCTCTAGTCGGTGCAGGCACCTCAGGAACACTTTCTTGAGTTGTGCCTTGTTCCAGTTCAAGAGGTAATACTTCATCAAGTTCTACTTTCCTCCCACTTACTTCTTTCGAGAGAAACTCTTTCTCTAGAAAGGATCCATTCTTGGCAACAAAGATCTTGCCTTCGGATCTGAGGTAGAAGGTATACCCAATAGTTTCTTTAGGGTATCCTATGAAGACGCATTTTTCCGACTTGGGTTCGAGCTTTTCAGGTTGAAGTTTCTTGACATAAGCATTGCATCCCCAAACTTTTAGAAACGACATCTTAGGTTTCTTCCCAAACCATAATTCATACGGTGTCGTCTCAACGGATTTCGACGGAGCCCTATTTAAAGTGAATGCGGCAGCCTCTAAAGCATAGCCCCAAAAAGATAGCGGTAAATCGGTAAGAGACATCATAGATCGCACCATATCTAATAGAGTGCGATTACGACGTTCGGACACACCATTATGCTGAGGTGTTCCAGGAGGCGTGAGTTGTGAAACTATTCCACATTTTCTTAAGTGTGTGCCAAATTCGTGACTCAAGTATTCTCCTCCACGATCTGATCGTAGGAACTTGATTTTCCTGTCACGTTGATTTTCAACCTCACTCTGAAATTCCTTGAACTTTTCAAAGGTCTCAGACTTGTGTTTCATCAAATAGATATACCCATATCTACTCAAGTCATCAGTGAGGGTGAGAACATAACGATAGCCACCGCGAGCCTCAACACTCATTGGACCGCACACATCAGTATGTATGATTTCCAATAAGTTGGTTGCTCGCTCCATTGTTCCTGAGAACGGAGTCTTGGTCATTTTACCCATGAGGTATGGTTCGCACGTGTCAAATGATTCGTAATCAAGAGACTCTAAAAGTCCATCTGCATGGAGCTTCTTCATGCGTTTGACACCTATGTGACCAAGGCGGCAGTGCCACAAGTATGTGGGACTATCATTATCAACCTTACATCTTTTCGTACTCACACTATGAATATGTGTAGCATTACGCTCGTGATTCATTAAGAATAAACCATTCACCATCGGAGCATGACCATAAAACATATCTCTCATATAAATAGAACAACCATTATTCTCGGATTTAAATGAGTAGCCATCTCGTATCAAACGAGATCCTGATACAATGTTCATGCTCAAACTTGGCACTAAATAACAATTATTAAGGTTCAAAACTAATCCCGTAGGTAAATGAAGAGGCAGCGTGCCGACGGCGATCACATCGACCTTGGAACCATTCCCGATGCGCATCGTCACCTCGTCCTTTGCCAGTCGTCGCTTATTCCGCAGCTCCTGTTTTGAGTTATAAATGTGAGCAACTGCACCGGTATCAAATACCCAAGAGCTACTACGAGTACTGGTAAGGTATACATCAATTACATGTATATCACATATACCTTTTGTGATGCCGGCCTTCTTATCCGCTAAGTATTTGGGGCAATTCCGCTTCCAGTGACCACTTCCCTTGCAATAAAAACACTCAGTCTCGGGCTTGGGTCCATTCTTTGGCTTCTTCCCGGCAGCTTGCTTGCCGGGCGCGGCAACTCCCTTGCCGTCCTTCTTGAAGGTTTTCTTGCCCTTGCCTTTCTTGAACTTAGTGGTTTTATTCACCATCAACACTTGATGTTCCTTTCTGACTTCTACCTCCGTTGATTTCAGCATTGCAAATACTTCAGGAATGGTCTTTTCCATCCCCTGCATATTGAAGTTCATCACAAAGCTCTTGTAGCTTGGTGGAAGCGACTGAAGGATTCTGTCAATGACCGCGTCATCCGGGAGATTAACTCCCAGCTGAGTCAAGCGGTTATGCAACCCAGACATGGTGAGTATATGCTCACTGACAGAACTGTTTTCCTCCATCTTACAGCTGAAGAACTTGTCGGAGACTTGATATCTCTCGAACCGGGCATGAGCTTGGGAAACCATTTTCAGCTCTACGAACATCTCATATGCTCCGTGTCTCTCAAAACGTTTTTGGAGTCCCGGCTCTAGGCTGTAAAGCATGCTGCACTGAACGAGGGAGTAGTCATCGGTACGTGCCTGCCAAGCGTTCATAACGTCTTGTTCTGCAGGGAGAACAGGTGCGTCACCCAGCGGTGCTTGTAGGACATAATCTTTCTTGGCAGCTATGAGGATGATCCTCAGGTTCCAGACCCAGTCCGTGTAGTTGCTACCATCGTCTTTCAGCTTGGTTTTCTCTAGGAACGCGTTGAAGTTGAGGACTACGTTGGCCATTTGATCTACAAGACATATTGTAAATATTTTAGACTAAGTTCATGATAATTAAGTTCATCTGATCAAATTGTTTAATGAACTCACACTTAGATAGACATCCCTCTTCTAGTCATCTAAGTATAACATGATCCGAGTTAACTAGGCTGTGTCCGATCATCACGTGAGACGGACTAGTCAACGTCGGTGAACATCTTCATGTTGATCGTATCTTCTATACGACTCATGCTCGACCTTTCGGTCTTCTGTGTTCCGAGGCCATGTCTGTACATGCTAGGCTCATCAAGTCAACCTAAGCGTTTGCATGTGTAAATCTGTCTTACACCTGTTGTATGTGAACGTTAGAATCTATCACACCCGATCATCACGTGGTGCTTCGAAACAACGAACTGTCGCAACGGTGCACAGTTATGGGGAACACTTGCTTGAAATTATTATGAGGGATCATCTTATTCACTACCGTCGTTCTAAGTAAACAAGATGCAAAAACATGATAAACATCACATGCAATCAAATAATAAGAGTGACATGATATGGCCAATATCACATAGCTCCTTTGATCTCCATCTTGGGGCTCCATGATCATCTTGTCACCGGCATGACACCATGATCTCCATCATCATGATCTCCATCATCGTGTCTCCATGAAGTTGCTCGCCAACTATTACTTCTACTACTATGGCTAACGCGTTTAGCAATAAAGTAAAGTAATGTACATGGCGTTTCTCAATGACACGCGGGTCATACAAAAAATAAAAGACAACTCCTATGGCTCCTGCCGGTTGTCATACTCATCGACATGCAAGTCGTGATTCCTATTACAATAGCATGAACATCTCATACATCGCATATAGATCATTCATCATTCATCACAAGTTTGGCCATATCACATCACAAAACACTTGCTGCGAAAACAAGTTAGACGTCCTCTAATTGTTGTTGCAAGTTTTACGTGGCTGCAATAGGGTTCTAGCAAGAACGTTTTCTTACCTACGTGAAAGCCACAACGTGATTTGTCAACTTCTATTTACCCTTCATAAGGACCCTTTTCTTCGAATCCGCTCCAACTAAAGTGGGAGAGACAGACACCCGCCAGCCACCTTATGCAACTAGTGCATGTTAGTCGGTGGAACCGGTCTCACGTAAGCGTACGTGTAAGGTTGGTCCGGGCCGCTTCATCCCACAATACCGTCGAAGCAAGATAAGACTAGTAGCGGCAAGAAAGTTGACAACATCAACGCCCACAACAAATTGTGTTCTACTCGTGCATAAAGAACTACGCATAGACCTAGCTCATGATGCCACTGTTGGGGAATGTTGCAGAAAACAAAAAATTTCCTACGGTTTCACCAAGATCCATCTATGAGTTCATCTAGCAACGAGTGATCGGATGCATCTACATACCTTTGTAGATCGCGAGCGGAAGCGTTCACTAGAACGTGGATGACGGAGTCGTACTCGCCGTGATTCAAATCACCGATGACCAAGCGCCGAATGGACGGCACCTCCGCGTTCAACACACGTACGGAGCGGATGACGTCTCCTCCTTCTTGATCCAGCAAGGGGGAAGGAGAGGTTGATGAAGATCCAGCAGCACGACGGCGTGGTGGTGGATGCAGGGCGTCACAGTAGCAGGGCTTCGCCGTGTACTACGAGAGAGAGAGCTGTAGCAAGGGAGAGGGAGGCGCCAAGGATGCAGGATCCGGCTGCCCCCTCCCTCCCCTCCTTTATATAGGCCCCTAGGGGGGGCGCCGGCCCCTTGGATATTGGATCTCCCAAGGGGGGCGGCGGCCAGGGCTGGAGTAGCCCCCAAGGCAAGGTGGGGCGCCCCCCACCCCTAGGGTTCCAACCCTAGGCACATGGGGTGGGCCTAGGGGGGCACACCAGTCCACTATGGGCTGGTTCCCCTCCCCACTTTGGCCCATGGGGCCCTCCGGGATGGGTGGCCCCACCCGGTGGACCCCCGGGACCCTTCCGGTGGTCCCGGTACAATACCGGTGACCCCGAAACTTTCCCGTTGGCCAAAACAGCACTTCCTATACATTATTCTTTACCTCTGGACCATTCCGGAACTTTTCGTGACATCCGGGATCTCATCCGGGACTCCGAACAACATTCGGGTTACTGCATATACATATCTTTTCAACCTTAGTGTCGCCGAACCTTAAGTGTGTAGACCCTACGGGTTTGGGAGACATGTAGACATGACCGAGATCGCTCTCCGGTCAATAACCAATAGCGGGATCTGGATACCCATGTTGGCTCCCACATGCTCCTCGATGATCTCATCGGATGAACCACGATGTCGAGGATTCAAGCAACCCCGTATACAATTCCCTTTGTCAATCGGTATGTTACTTGCCCGAGATTCGGTCGTCGGTATCCCAATACCTCGTTCAATATCGTTACCGGCAAGTCACTTTACTCGTACCGTAATGCATGATCCTGTGACCAGACACTTGGTCACTATGAGCTCATAATGATGATGCATTACCGAGTGGGCCCAGTGATACCTCTCCGTCATACGGAGTGACAAATCCCAGTCTTGATCAGTGTCAAACCAACAGACACTTTTGGAGATACCCGTAGTATACCTTTATAGTCACCCAGTTACGTTGTGACGTTTGGTACACCCATAGTACTCCTACGGTATCCGGGAGTTACACGATCTCATGGTCTAAGGAAAGCATACTCGACATTGGATAACTCTAGCAAACGAACTACACGATCTTGTGCTATGTTTAGGATTGGGTCTTGTCCATCACATCATTCTCCTAATGATGTGATCTCGTTATCAACGACATCCAATGTCCATAGTCAGGAAACCATGACTATCTGTTGATCAACGAGCTAGTCAACTAGAGGCTTACTAGGGACATGTTGCTGTCTATTATTCACACATGTATTACGATTTCCGGATAACACAATTATAGCATGAATAAAAGACAATTATCATGAACAAGGAAATATAATAATAACGCTTTTATTATTGCCTCTAGGGCATATTTCCAATAGGTGCCGCGGTGTAGTTGCTCTGCCGCGTAGGCAGATGCTGGGGTGGTGCTTGCAGCTCGTTTCCGCCGAGCCGGTGGCGGTGTTGACGGCGGGCGACGGGGAACGACGAGGACGCCCACCGATAGGGGCCGTTTGGGCGGCACGAGAAGCAATGGCGGCCCGGCGCTCGGCGCGGGTCTGACGAGCTCCGGACATGGATGCGACGGTCGGAGGAGAACGGAGTGGTGGAAGACAGATTCCGGCGCACCCCTACCTGGCGCGCCAAATGTCGGATTTCGGGTTCCGGTAGACCCTTAAGGTTCGAACACTGGGGTGCACGCGGAAATCACGTCCTCAACCTCCCCGCCTCACAAAGATCTAAACTACTAAAGGAATCACACAAGAGGCACAAGATTTATACTGGTTCGGGCCACCATTGTGGTGTAATACCCTACTCCAGTGTGTGGTGGATGGATTGCCTCCTGGGGCTGGTGATGAAGAACAATACAAGGAAGAACAGCCTCGCGAGGGTCTGTTCTTGGCTGGGGCGATGAACTGCTAGGAGGAGCTCGGTCACCCTTCTCTCTTTCTCTCTCTCTCTGATTTCTGATCTTCGATCTACCAGCTGCCCGAACCGAACCCTTGCTATGTGGGCGGCCGGTCCCTATTTATAGAGGCCCTGGTCCTCTTCCCAAATATTGAGCAGGAAGGGAGCCAACAATGGCGGGCTAATTTGAAGGGGGACAGCAAGTACATCTATCCTGACAAAAGGTGGTCTTCGCCTGCGAAAGGCTCTGCGGTGACGCCGTGCTGGGCTCCATGGTGACCTCCGTCTCGTAGTCCGCTTGGTCCTGGCCTTGTTGCACCGAAATGGTAACCTTTGCCTGATGCCTCGGTACTCCGCGGCTGCGCTTGCCCTCTTTGCACCAAAGAGGAAAGAAGGACGCTGCGCGCGTTGGCGCCTGCCTGGCGCCCTCAATCGTCATGGCTTGCATCACTGGCACCTCGCAAGGCACCCCGCCTCGATACCTCCGTCTCCTCGCGAGCTAGCCTGAGGAGGCTGCGCCTGAGGATGCGCCGTGTCGTCCGCCTCGCGAGGCTTGGCCCCTCGTGGGGGTCTTGAGTCTTGTGCTTGATGAAGATGGGCCATGTTGGGCCCCCACTCGAGCCACATCGCAGGCCGCAGGCAGGCAAGTCTGGGGACCCCCGTTCCCAGAACACCGACAAACAGACAGACCGACCTCCAGCAAAAAGACAAGATGGTTTCATGCAGATGGCTGATAGTTGATTGCAGAGTGAAGATTGATGAGGCGCATGACCCATGGAGCATAGAACTTCAGTCCAAAGATGTCTAGCCTGATGCTGCCAGTTGACAAATGAAGAAATCTTGTGCATTGAAGCTCTTGCCATTGAGAATATAGAAGACCAATGTCTTCATTGTACCTTCAAGTTTTGCAGCTGGAGAATGTCCTTTGATAGGCCAGAGAGTTCGATGTACGATGTGATAGATGGTACGTGGCAGATACTCAAGGTCTTCAACAAAGAACGCCTGAGGATATTCAGCATCTGGAGGCAAAGGCTTCATCATACTGAGCATCTGGCTCATGTTGGGCTCGGGCTTTTGAAAAATGCTCTCCAAAGCATCACGGTGAAGCCTACAACCAGGTTCAAACAGATCGCCTGGAGTGGACATGCCAGTTAACTCAATGATATCAAGAGCTTTGGCTTCATGATGGACATTGCCTGTCATCCACGCAAGGACCCAAGTCTTTGGATCCTTGTTGTAGCCGCGAATGTGAAGAGTTGCATAAAACTGTAATAGAAGCTCTTCATTCCAGTGTTCCTTGTCTGTGACAAATTGCAGGAGTCCAGCATCTCTGAAGCAATCCAACACTTCTTCTAGACAGGGCAGGCCAGCTATAGCATCAGTGTCAAGATGCATATGTGGAAATATGCGCTCTTGATTGTATAAGACGCATGAATAGTAGCTGTGCTACTGATAGCTCTAGAACCGATCCGATGAAATGTGAGGTTTGGAGTATGGGTTCTTGGCGCTGTTGAAGAAGGTGTTATGTGCCACGAAGCCATTCACATTGAAGACTCCAGGTGAGGTTGCAATGCCTGGTAATCTTGGAAGTCTTGGCTTGGGCTTCTGGACTTGAGTCCTGTGCTCGACATGATAGTCAAATTGTGGACCCGCAGCAGGTGGAGGAACCAGAATGGGCCATCGGGCCATAACAGGTTGACCATGATCAAATGCCAGCTCAACAGTATGAGGTCTTGGAGGGGGTATAGGAGCATTGGCATTTTCGTTGACATGGGCTGCAAGTGGCACAATAGCTTCAGGAGGAATGATCATGTTTGGTGCAGCATTGGCTTTAGGGAGCACATTGGCTTCAGGTGCTTCATTATTGGCTTCGGACATGATGACATCAGTGTCGTCAGCAGTGTTGTTGGTGGTGGTGACGTTAGCTTCAACCTCCACTTGTGTGGCTGGAGGGTTGGACACATTTTCCTCGGGAACATCATCTTGGTGGACTGGGGAAGTTGCAACTCGTTCTTCTTCAATTCTTGGTTCTTCTTTATCATCGGTTGATGCAGCCGGAATATCTTCAGTCGTTTTGGCTTCAGACTCAGAGACGTTCATAGTTGGAGTGGCTTCTGGGAACACTTGACGTGCAACAGATCGGTGGTGCACTTCTCCTTATGGAACACTCAGAAGAGTGACTTGGGGTCTTGGTCCTTTGCGAAGCCTGCGTAACGCTGGCGATGCCTGTGGAGATGGAGTTGGCTGGGCCTCAAAGTCATCGTCATCTTGCACTGGTGAGGTTACTTGTGGTTGGGGAGTACTTGCGGTGTCTTGTTGTTGTGGGTGATCAGCCCATGATGCATCCTAAGCAATTCGCGTCAGAGGACAACCAATGCTGATGAGCTTGCTGTGCGTGAGCACAGGCGATGATACCACATTTTGTTCAATCTGAGGTAGGACTTCATCATCTGCTATATTGTCGTGGTGACCAATGTCTTCAGCTGCGGTGGGGTCAACAGCTGGAATATCTTCCGCTTCAGGAGCCTCTGTGGAAGCAGGCTCATGAACTATCATACGTCTTTCTTGTTGTGTGGATTCAGGACGAGCAACAGAGGTGGGCTCGACAACAAGGGGCTCTGTGGGAGCAGCCCGAGCTTTCTTGGTTTTGCGCTTCTTCTTTGAGGGTGCGTCATCAGATGCTTCAAGATTTTTGTTTTTCTGGCTTCAGCTTCAGCTGCTCTAGTTTTCTTGAATTCTGAAGCCACTGTGGGGACCTTAGGCTTCGAGCCTGTCATACTGGCTGGGAAGACAATGTGAGGTTCTTCCTGCCTTGATTCCTCTGGTTCTGCCACAGCTGGCTTCTTCTTCTTCTTCTTGGCAGCCATTCTGGGGTCGATGCCTGGTCGCCCCAGGGCCTTGCGCTTTTCAGCTTCATTATAGCCTTGAACACATTTGGCCGCAAGATTCTTCATGCGCTCACGAGAACCTTGGGCTTCGTCACGTTTCTTGAGAAATGCTTCCTTGAGCTCGTGTAGCATGATCTTGAAGTTCTGCACATCCTTCACACTGAGCCTGGCCATATGCTTCTTGAACTGAGCCTTTTCAAAATCAATCTTGTGCTTCAGCTCAACAATTTTCTGAGCAAGAGCTAACTCAGAAGCAATGGCGCCGTTGAAGGAGACGCTGAGGCCAATTGGAAGTTGTAGATCGTCAAAAGTGAGTTCTGGATTGTCAAACCAGTCATCGATGAACTTGTTCAGAATCTCAACATCGAAGAGGGGAAGATCATTGAAGATTTTCGCCTGCTGCTTGCTCTTAATCAATAGCTCAAGAGCGTCATTGGTAAGATCGTCATCACTTGACAGATCAATGGCCTCATTTCTCAGAATGGCAGCAGGGGTCAGAGCAGGACTGGAGGAGTGCATAGGCTTCTTCTTCTTCATCTCGGTCTTGGAGATGCAAGAGAGATCTTCAGACTGCACACTTGGTGTAGGTGGAGCGGTGGCCAAGGGCTTCACTCGTGAAGCTTTTGGTGGAGAGGAAGGCTTCGGAGCCTTGGGTTTCTTCTGCTTCTTCGGCTTCGGAGGTGCAGGCGCTTCATCAGAGTCAGCGTCATCTGCATGTCGATCCACATCTGCCCCTTGAACCCTGATATGAGTGATGAGACCTTCTAATTCATAGAAGGGCCCAACCAGATTTGGTTCAGCTTCGCGTGTGCCATCGACACGAGGCGCAGAGGGGCCAGGATTGAATTCTAATCCCCAAGATTTCTTGTTCTCCTTGGCTGAGTTCTTGGCAAACTGAAAGTTGCGCTTGAACAGATTGTCATCCCGACACCATAGTAGAGACGTGGGATGAGCATCAGTAGGTTGAGGTCCACGGACCATGCAAGGGAAGAAACCCTGAGCAATGGCTTCAGTTCTGTTTTTGGGTTGAAGATTTTTATAGAGAATATCTCCCCAGGGACGCTTGATAGCATTCTTCTCAGCATACTCCTTGGTGACGAATCTGTACATAAACCATTGCTCGGCCCAATATCTTCAAATCCACTGGATTCGAGTTTTGCGTTCATTATAGGTTTCTTCAGGATCAGTTTTGTAAAGTTCATGCAGATCAGCTGGCAAATCCTTTGATGTTTCCCCGCAGCACTGTCTGCCACCCTTCCTCACTGACTTTTGTGAAGCCATGAAGTTTAAACTGTATGGCTTCAACACTGACAAAGGCTTCTTGGTCACACAAGAACTGGCTTCGGGAGAGTTGATACGATGTTGTAAGAATTCTGCAAATGAATGCAGACTATGAGAACCAAGGGATTCTCCCATGGACATGTACTTGTGACAGCAGTAAAGATGCGAGGGAAGGGGAAGAGGTCATATGCATTCTCAGAAGATTTTGAAGATAAATCAGTTTGAAGACATTGACCTCATAACGCGAAGACATTCATGATGTCTACTACACAACCTTCTTCTTGTAGACGTTGTTGGGCCTCCAAGTGCAGAGGTTTGTAGGACAGTAGCAAATTTCCCTCAAGTGGATGACCTAAGGTTTATCAATCCGTAGGAGGCGTAGGATGAAGATGGTCTCTCTCAAGCAACCCTGCAACCAAATAACAAAGAGTCTCTTGTGTCCCCAACACACCCAATACAATGGTAAATTGTATAGGTGCACTAGTTCGGTGAAGAGATGGTGATACAAGTGGTATATGGATAGTAGATAATAGTATTTGTAATCTGAAAATATAAAAACAGCAAGGTAACTAATGATAAAAGTGAGCGTAAACGGTATTGCAATGATAGGAAATAAGGCCTAGGGTTCATACTTTCGCTAGTGCAAGTTCCCTCAACAATACTAACATAATTGGATCACATGACTATCCCTCAACATGCAACAAAGAGTCACTCCAAAGCCACTAATAGTGGAGAACGAACGAAGAGATTATGGTAGGGTACAAAACCACCTCAAAGTTATTCTTTCCAATCAATCCGTTGGGCTATTCCTACAAGTGTCACAAATAGCCCTAGAGTTCGTACTAGAATAACACCTTAAGACACAAATCAACCAAAACCCTAATGTCACCTAGATACTCCAATGTCACCTCAAGTATTCGTGGGTATGATTATACGATATGCATCACACAATCTCAGATTCATCTATTCAACCAACACATAGAACCTCAAAGAGTGCCCCAAAGTTTCTATCGGAGAATCACGACAAAAACATGTGCCAACCCCTATGCATAGGTTCATGGGCGGAACCCGCAAGTTGATCACCAAAACATACATCAAGTGAATCACGTGATATCCCATTGTCACCACAGATATCCACGGTAAGACATACATCAAGTGTTCTCAAATCTTTAAAGACTCAATCCGATAAGATAACTTCAAAGGGGAAACTCAATCCATTACAAGAGAGTAGAGGGGGGAAGAAACATCATAGGATCCAAATATAATAGCAAAGCTCGCGATACATCAAGATCGTGCCAAATCAAGAACATGAGAGAGAGAGAGAGATCAAACACATAGCTACTGGTACATACCCTCAGCCCCGAGGGTGAACTACTCCCTCCTCGTCATGGAGAGCGCCGGGATGATGAAGATGGCCACCGGAGAGGGATTGCCCCCTCCGGCAGGGTGCCGGAACGGGTCTAGATTGGCTTTCGGTGGCTACGGAGGCTTCTGGCGGCGGAACTCCCGATCTATTGTGTTCTCGGATGTTTTTAGGATATATGGAGATATATAGGCGGAAGAAGTACGTCAGGGGGGCACGAGGGGCTCACGAGGGTGGAGGGCGCGTCCAGGGGGGTGGGCGCGCCCCCCTGCCTCGTGACTTACTCGTAGATCCCCCGACGTGCACTCCAAGTCTTCTGGGCTTCTTTCCTTCCAAAAATGAGTTCCGTGAAGTTTCAGATCAATTGGACTCTGTTTGATTTTCCTTTTCTTCGAAACCCTAAAACGGGGTAAAAACAGAAAGTGGCACTGGGCTCTGGGTTAATAGGTTAGTCCCAAAAATGATATAAAAGTGTATAATAAAGCCAATAAACATTCAAAACAGTAGATAATATAGCATGGAGCAATCAAAAATTATAGATACGTTGGAGACGTATCAGCATCCCCAAGCTTAATTCCTGCTCGTCCTCGAGTAGGTAAATGATAAAAACAGAATTTTTGATGCGGAGTGCTACTTGGCATAATTTCAATGTGATTCTTCTTAATTGTGGTATGAATATTCATATCCATAAGATTCAAGACAAAAGTTCATATTGACATAGAAATAATAATACTTCAAGCATACTAATCAAAAAATTATGTCATCTCAAAATAACATGGCCAAAGGAAGTTCATCCCTACAAAATCATATAGTTAGGCTATGCTTCATTTTCGTCACACAAAGATGTTCCCAACTTCTATACCCCCGATGACAAGCCAAGCAATTGTTTCATACTCAAATAATCTCAAACTTTTTCAACCTTCACGCAATACATGAGCGCGAGCCATGGACATAGCACTATGGGTGGTATAGAATATGATGATGGGGATTGTGTGGAGAAGACAAAAAAGGAGAAAGTCTCACATCAACGAGGCTAATCAATGAGCTATGTAGATGCCCATCAATTGATGTTAATGCAAGGAGTAGGGATTGCCATGCAACGGATGCACTAGAGCTAAGAATGCTCAACAAAAGAAAACTAGTGGGTGTGCATCCAACTTGCTTGCTCATGAAGACCTAGGGCATTTTGAGGAAGCCCATCGTTGGAATATACAAGCCAAGTTCTATAATGAAAAATTCCCACTAGTATGAACAAGACAACTTATGAGACTCACTATATGAAAATCATGGTGCTACTTTGAAGCACAAGTGTGGAAAAAGAGATAGTAGCATTGCCCTTTTTATTTTATTTTTGGGCCTTTCTTTTTTTCTTTTTGGCCTTTTTTTATTGGGCAATTCTCTAATAATGATGATCATCACACTTCTATTGATTACAGCATGATGATTACAAGTCGATACTAGAACAAGATATGACTCTATATGAATGCCTCCGGTGGTGTACCGGGATGGTGCAATGAATGAAGAGTGACATGTATGAAAAATAATGATTGGTGGCTTTGCCACAAATACGATGTCAACTACAAGATCATGCAATGGCAATATGACAAAAGTAAAGCATGTCATGATGATGATGATGATGATGATGGAAGTTGCATGGCAGTATATCTCAGAATGGCTATGGAAATGCCATGATAGGTAGGTATGGTGGCTGTTTTGAGGAAGATATAGGGAGGTTTATGTGTGAAAGAGCGTATCATATCACGGGGTTTGGATGCACCGGCGAAGTTTGCACCAACTCTCAATGTGAGAAAGGGCAATGCACGGTACCGAAGAGGCTAGCAAATGGCGGAAAGGTAAACGTGCGTATAATCCATGGACTCAACATTAGTCAAAAGAACTCATATACTTATTGCAAAAATTTAGAAGTCATCAAAAATCAAGTACTACGCGCATGCTCCTAGGGGGATAGATTGGTAGGAAAAGACCATCGCTCGTCCCCGACCGCCACTCATAAGGATGCACAAGCCAGGTACACTTCATGCTTCAAATTTGTTACACAACTTTAACCATACGTGCATGCTACGGGACTTGCTAACTTCAACACAAGTATTTCTCAAATTCACAACTACTCAACTAGCACGACTATGATATTATCACCTCCATATCTCAAAACAATTATCAAGCATCAAACTTATCTTAGTATTCAACCCACTAAAAAGAAAGTTTCACATATCTTGAATACCAAGTATATTAACATTAAGAAAATTACCATGCTATTAACGACTCTCAAAATAAACTAAGTGAAGCATGAGAGATCAAGTTTCTTTAAAACAAACCACCATCATGCTCTAAAAGATCTAAGTGAAGCACTAGAGCAAAAATTATCACGCTCAAAAAGATATAAGTGAAGCACATAGAGTAAACTATCAAGCTCAAAAGATATAAGTGAAGAACATAGAGTATTCTAACAAATTTCAATTCATACATGGCTCTCTCAAAAGGTGTGTACAGCAAGGATGATTGTGGTAGACTAACAAGCAAAGACACAAATAATACAAGACGCTCCAAGCAAAACACATATCATGTGGTGAATAAAAATATAGCTCCAAGTAAATTACCGATGGAAGTGGACGAAAGAGGGGATGCCTTCCGGGGCATCCCCAAGCTTTGACTTTTTGGTGTCCTTGAATTATCTTGGGGGTGCCATGGGCATACCCAAGCTTAGGCTCTTGCCACTCCTTGTTCCATAATCCATCAAAAGAATTCACCCAAAACTTGAAAACTTCACAACACAAAACTCAATAGAAATCTCGTGAGCTCCGTTAGAGAAAGAAAAAAAGACTACTTTAAGGTACTGTAGTGAACTTGTTCTTTATTTGTATTGGTGTTAAACCTACTGTATTCCAACTTCTCTATGGTTTATAAACTATTTTACTAGCCATAGATTCATCAAAATAAGCAAACAACACACGCAAAACAGAATCTGTCAAAAACAGAATAGTCTGTAGTAATTTGTTACTAACGAAAACTTCTGGAACCCAAAATATTCTACCAAAATTAGAAGACCTGGGAAATTTGTTTATTGATCAGCAGCAATTGGAATCACTATTTTATCACGTTCTGGTGATTTTTGACAATTCGGGCACTGAGCGCAAAGATTCTGGAAATTACAGCAAGATCAAATAACTATCTTCCAAAAAGATCTAATAGGTTTAACTTGGCACAAACACTAATTAAAAGATAAAACCACATATAAAAAGAATCTAGATGGATTATTTATTCCTAAACAGAACCAAAAACAAAAAACACAAAATAAAATTGGGTTGCCTCCCAACAAGCGCTATCGTTTAACGCCCCTAGCTAGGCATGATGATTTCAATGATGCTCACATAAAAGATAAGAATTGAAACATAAAAAGAGCATCATGAAGAATATGACTAGCACATTTAAGTCTAACATGCTTCCTATGCATAGGGATTTTGTGAGCAAACAACTTATGGGAACAATAATCAACTAGCATAGGAAGGCAAAACAAGCATAATTTCAAAACCTTAAGCACATAGAGAGGAAACTTGATATTATTGCAATTCCTACAAGCATATATTCCTCCCGCATAATAATTTTCAGTAGAATCATGAATGAAATCAAAAATATAACCAGCACCTAAAGCATTCCTTTCATGATCTACAAGCGTAGAAATTTTATTACTCTCCACATAAGCAAAATTCTTCTCATGAATAATAGTGGGAGCAAACTCAATAAAATAACTATCATGTGATTGAAAATTAAGATCAAGATGACAAGTTTCATGGTTATCGTTATTCTCTAAAGCATACGTGTCATCACAATAATCATCATATATAGGAGGCATGCTTTCATCATAATAAATTTGCTCATCAAAACTTGGGGGACAAAAAATATCATCTTCATCAAACATAGCTTCCCCAAGCTTGCGGCTTTGCATATCATTAGCATCATGGATATTCAAGGAATTCATACTAACAACATTGCAATCATGCTCATCATTCACATATTTAGTGCCAAACAATTTACAGATTTCTTCTTCTAGCACTTGAGCACAATTATCCTTTCCATCATACTCACGAAAGATATTAAAAAGGTGAAGCGTATGAGACAAACTCAATTCCATTTTTTGGTAGTTTTCTTTTATAAACTAGACTAGTGCTAAAACAAAAAACAAAAAGATTCGATTGCAAGATCTAAAGATATACCTTCACTTACCTAGCCTCCCCGGCAACGGCGCCAGAAAAGAGCTTGATGTCTACTACACAACCTTCTTCTTGTAGACGTTGTTGGGCCTCCAAGTGCAGAGGTTTATAGGACAGTAGCAAATTTCCCTCAAGTGGATGACCTAAGGTATATCAATCCGTAGGAGGCGTAGGATGAAGATGGTCTCTCTCAAGCAACCCTGCAACCAAATAACAAAGAGTCTCTTGTGTCCCCAACACACCCAATACAATGGTAAATTGTATAGGTGCACCAGTTCAGCGAAGAGATGGTGATACAAGTGGTATATGGATAGTAGATAATAGTATTTGTAATCTGAAAATATAAAAACAGCAAGGTAACTAATGATAAAAGTGAGCGTAAACGGTATTGCAATGATAGGAAATAAGGCCTAGGGTCCATACTTTCGCTAGTGCAAGTTCCCTCAACAATACTAACATAATTGGATCACATGACTATCCCTCAACATGCAACAAAGAGTCACTCCAAAGCCACTAATAGTGGAGAACGAACGAAGAGATTATGGTAGGGTACGAAACCACCTCAAAGTTATTATTTCCAATCAATCCGTTGGGCTATTCCTATAAGTGTCACAAACAGCCCTAGAGTTCATACTAGAATAACACCTTAAGACACAAATCAACCAAAACCCTAATGTCACCTAGATACTCCAATGTCACCTCAAGTATCCATGGGTATGATTATATGATATGCATCACACAATCTCAGATTCATCTATTCAACTAACACATAGAACCTCAAAGAATGCCTCAAAGTTTCTACCGGAGAATCACGACGAAAACATGTGCCAACCCCTATGCATAGGTTCATGGGCGGAACCCGCAAGTTGATCACCAAAACATACATCAAGTGAATCACGTGATATCCCATTGTCACCACAGATATCCACGGCAAGACATACATCAAGTGTTCTCAAATCTTTAAAGACTCAATCCGATAAGATAACTTCAAAGGGGAAACTCAATCCATTACAAGAGAGTAGAGGGGGGAAAAAACATCATAGGATCCAAATATAATAGCAAAGCTCGCGATACATCAAGATCGTGCCAAATCAAGAACACGAGAGAGAGAGAGAGAGAGAGAGATCAAACACATAGCTACTGGTACATACCCTCAGCCCCGAGGGTGAACTACTCCCTCCTCGTCATGGAGAGCGCCGGGATGATGAAGATGGCCACCGAAGAGGGATTGCCCCCTCCGGCAGGGTGCCGGAACGGGTCTAGATTGGCTTTCGGTGGCTACGGAGGCTTCTGGCAGCGGAACTCCCGATCTATTTGTTCTCGGATGTTTTTAGGGTATATGGAGATATATAGGCGAAAGAAGTACGTCGGGGGGGCACGAGGGGCTCACGAGGGTGGAGGGCGCGCCCAGGGGGGGTGGGCGCGCCCCCCTGCCTCGTGACTTCCTCGCAGATCCCCGGTGTGCACTCCAAGTCTTCTGGGCTTCTTTCCTTCCAAAATGAGTTCCGTGAAGTTTCAGGTCAATTGGACTCCGTTTGATTTTTCTTTTCTTCGAAACCCTAAAACAGGGTAAAAACAGAAACTGGCACTGGGCTCTGGGTTAATAGGTTAGTCCCAAAAATGATATAAAAGTGTATAATAAAGCCCATAAACATTCAAAACAGTAGATAATATAGCATGGAGCAATCAAAAATTATAGATACGTTGGAGACGTATCAATTCACTTATGTGTTTGAAGTTGGTTCCAGATTTGTACGAATCTAAGAATAGGTACAAGTGAGGAATCTAACTAGTTTAGATGCATAAGTGAAGATGCTAGGCATAGTATGAGATGCAGAACTAGACAGATCCAAGTTTGTAGTCACAGAAACCACTTTTGGTGAAGAAGGATGAATCGATTAGATCAAAAGATGGTAAAAAGTGAGATTTTAATTACCACACGATGAACTGCTAGATGGGAAGAGTAGGAGACCGAGCAGTTTGATCCACCATGCCCTAACTTGGCAATGGAGGACACCTACGGCGGCGGCGGAGAAGACGATGTTCGCGGTCGGCGTGAGGACAGCATCGGTGAAGTCGCGGCAGCTAAGCGCTTCGTCGACGGCGTCGTCGAGAGCTAGCGGAGGCGCTAGGGTTTTGACGAGGTGGAGAGGTGGAAGAAGGATTTTTGATCATGAGGGGACATGTATTTATAAGGAAAAGAATGGCACAACGCAATTACGCAGGTGCCCCTGGCGGTTCATATCTGAGGGACACGTGGCGAACATGCAACACATTGAAAGCAGTTCCATGTTCCCACGCCCGTCTTGATTGTCGGGCGGTCATTCCGGCTTCTTCGGGTTTCAGGTAATAAGGATTAAGCATTTAAAATATATTAAATGTTGTCTCTGTGTCTTCTGCTGACAAGGATGCAGAGAAGACATTCGACAGTTTCAATAGAATGCATATGATTTGGATAGATAGATTTGAGGTAGAAGCATAGAGAGGTTAGGGTCCGATCACATTCACTTAGATCAAAATATTCAAATGAAAAGACATAGCTATAAGTGAATGTTGTAGAGGACAAAACACTTAATATATGCATATACCAAATCAACATTGTGAAGATAATCAAGAAAGCAAATCAATGTTGAAGACAAATCAAGTGTGAAGACTTTGCAAAAGTAACACCATGAGAAAAACACTTCTAAAGGAAGAATTTGGTGGTGGCGTTACTCACCGTATAGGAAGTATTAGACCCAGACACGGCGCACAATTATCGTGGCGCTCCGAAGTCAAATTCCACATTAATGTATTCACACTCAGAATGTAAGTCTTCATTGATTGAAGATATACTTTACTTCATGTGTTGCACATCTAAGTCATCAACATGCATAAGTGTTAGGATGTGTGCCTAATCACAGGACATTTGAGGATTCCAAGATATTTAGCTCACACCGTAAATTGCAAAACCTTTTCTCATCCAAGGGTTTTGTGAAGATATCTGCCAGTTGCTCTTCAGTGTTGACGTGTATGATATCAATATCTTCCTTCATGACATGATCTCTGAGAAAGTGATGACGAATTTCAATGTGCTTTGTCTTCGAGTGCTGAACTGGGTTGTTGGCAATCTTGATGGCGCTTTCATTGTCGCAGTAGAGTGGCACTTGCTTCAGATGAATGCCATAGTCTTTGAGTGTTTGCTTCATCCATAGAAGCTGAGCGCAGCAAGACCCAGAAGCAATGTATTCAGATTCAGGAGTGGAGAGAGATACACAGTTCTGCTTCTTTGAAGACCAACATACAAGTGATCGTCCTAGAAAATGGCATGTGCCTGATGTAGACTTGCGATCCACCTTGTCACCAGCATAATCAGCATCCGAGAATCCAACTAGATCAAACTCTGAGCCCTTTGGATACCATAATCCTAGTGTTGGGGTGTGAGCCAAATATCGAAGAATTCGCTTCACCGCTAAGTGATGTGATTCCTTTGGTGCCGCTTGGAATCGGGCACACATGCAAACACTAAGCATGATATCTGGCCTAGACGCACATAAATAAAGCAAAGAACCAATCATGGAGTGGTATACCTTTTGATCAAACTCTTTACCATTGTCGTCGGGACCCAGATGGTGTTTAGCTGGCATTGGCGTCGTGTAACCTTTGCAATCTTGCATTCCAAACTTCTTCAGGCAATCTTTGAGGTATTTCTCTTGAGATATGAAGATGTTGTTGCGTTGCTGTCGTATTTGAAGACCAATGAAGAACTTCAACTCACCCATCATGGAGATCTGATATTGCTCTTGCATCATGTATCCAAACTCATCACTGTATTTCTGATTAGTGCAGCCGAAGATAATGTCATCCACATATATGTGGCACACAAACAGTTCACCATCATATGTCTTCGTGAAGAGCGTGGGATCCAGGGAACCAGGTTTGAAGCCTTTGCTCTTCAGGAAGTCCTTGAGTGTGTCATACCAAGCACGAGGGGCTTGTTTGAGGCCATACAGTGCCTTGTTGAGCTTATAAACCATGTTAGGATGTTTTGGATCTTCAAAGCCAGGCGGTTGTGCAACATACACTTCTTCAATCTTGCCATTGAGAAAGGCACTCTTCACATCCATTTGATAGAGAAGAATGTTATGATGATTTGCATAGGCCAGCAGTATGCGTATAGCTTCAAGCCTAGCCACAGGAGCAAATGTTTCATCGAAGTCAATTCCTTCAACTTGAGTGTATCCTTGAGCAACAAGACGAGCCTTGTTTCTGACAACTTGACCATGCTCATCTTGCTTGTTGCGATATATCCATTTAGTGCCTATGATATTATGCTTACGAGGATCAGGACGCTTGACCAGTTCCCATATATTATTCAGCTCAAACTGTTGAAGCTCTTCTTGCATAGCTTGAATCCATTCAGGTTCCATGAAGGCTTCACCAACTTTCTTGGGTTCAGATATTGAGACAAATGCGAAGTGCCCATAGAAATTTGCTAGTTGTGTTGACCTTGAACGAGTGAGCGGACCAGGTGCATTGATGCTATCAATTATTTTCTCAATCTGTACTTCATTTGCAACACGAGGATGAACAGGACGAAGATTTTGCTCTTGCTGATCATTGTCATCGTTAGAAGGATTGTCTTCAGGCTGAGCATTGTCTTCAAGTTGATCAGGTGCAGAGATGATGAGTTCCTCTTCGGACTGTGCTTCAGACGGTATGCTTTCTCCAGTTCCCATAAGCTTGATAGATTCACTGGATGGAACTTCATCTAGCACATTTGGCAGGTGCTCTCTTTGCGAGCCGTTAGTCTCATCGAACCGCATGTCCACAGTTTCAACCACTTTATAGTGAAAGAGGTTGAAGACTCTGTAGGAGTGCGAATCCTTTCCGTATCCAAGCATAAAACCTTCATGTGGTTTGGGTGCAAATTTTGAAATGTGATGTGGATCCTTGATCCAGCACCTGGCACCAAATACTCTGAAGTAACTGACATTTGGCTTCTTACCAGTGAGGAGCTCATAGGATGTTTTTTCAGAAGCTTGTGAAGATAAACATGGTTGATGATATGGCATGTAGTATCAATGGCTTCAGGCCAGAACTTTCTTGGAGTCTTGTATTCATCGAGCATCGTCCGGGCCATCTCAATGAGTGTTCTGTTCTTGCGTTCCACGATGCCATTCTGCTGCGGTGTGTACAGAGCTGAGAACTCATGAGTGATGCCCAAAGTATCAAGATAAGTGTCGAGGCCGGTGTTCTTGAATTCAGTGCCATTGTCACTTCTGATGTGCTTGATCTTGACGCTATAGTTGTTCATGGCTCGATTGGCGAAGCGTCTGAAGACATCCTGCACTTCAGTCTTGTAGATGATTATATGCACCCATGTATATCTTGAATAATCATCAACAATGACGAAGCCATAGAGACAAGCAGTAGTAGTAAGAGTTGAGTAGTGAGTGGGACCGAAGAGGTCCATGTGTAGCAGTTCAAAGGGTTGAGTCGTTGTCATGATTGTCTTCGAGGGATGCTTGGCCCTCGTCATCTTTCCAGCTTCGCAGGCACTGCATAAGTGATCCTTCTTGAACTTGACGCCCTCGATGCCTATGATATGCTTCTTCTTTGCAAGAGTGTGCAAATTCCTCATGCCAGCATGCCCTAGCCTCCGATGCCAGAGCCAGCATTCTGAAGCTTTTGCAAGAAGACATACGGCAAGCTGTGGTCCTGCTGAGAAATCTACCATGTACAAATCATCTTTCCGATACCCTTCAAAGACTAGAGACTTGTCAGATTCCATTAGAACAAGGCAACGATATTTTCCAAACATCACAATCATGTTTAAATCGCAAAGCATTGAGACAGACATTAAGTTGAAACCAAGGGATTCAACAAGCATCACTTTATCCATGTGCTGATCCCTTGAGATTGCAACTCTACCTACACCCAATACCTTGCTTTTACCAGTATCAGCAAATGTGATGTGACTCTTGTCAGATGGACGTAAGGTTGTTTCCATGAGAAGACTTCGCTTGCCAGTCATGTGATTAGTACGTCCACTATCAATAATCCATTCCGAAGCAGCTGGTGTCATACCCTACAGTGCAGTTAGGGGGATAGGCTTCACAAAGAGAATTGTGAAGCATAAACATTTGACGAGCAAGTGGATTATGAAAGCTTAAATCGAGGTTAGGACTGATAGGGCAAGTAGCAAGCGACTCAGGAACAAAATGCATAATAAGACCATTTGGGCATTTGATCTTGCGCCCTACAAGATGTTTAAGGTCCCCAGCAATAGCTTCAGATGCATTTGATTTTCGGCTGGAGACCCTTCCCTGAAAAAAAGAGTTAAGCTTTCTTAGCCACCCACATCTTCAAGGGTGGCTTCGAAGCAATGAGTCTAAGTGCGGCATCTGAGAACTTTGGCTTTGGAGCCCTAGCAAATAGTCTTGTAGGTGGACAATAGTACTCATAAGAATAAGCAGAGTAGTTCTTGGTCTTATGAACATGGCGGTTTGATGAAACACGCTCATATTCATAGGCCTGAATATGGTTTCCCTCCAAAACATTTGCGTTAGTGCGACTCAGGTGAGTCCTCTGTCTGTATGAAGCCTTTGGACCATATGAAGCCCGTGGTCTGGGGTTTGTCTTCTTCACTTGTGGTGTCATGACGACATACACAGGAATATTTTCCAGACACTTTTTCGGCACCCAGACTTTCTTCATAGGTGGCCCATTCCTGCAGTTAGTACCAATATACCTGGCAAACACTTCACCATTCTAATTCTTAAGCAGTTTATAGTTTGCATCAAAGGATTCATCAATAACAATGGGATTAGCACAAGTGAAGCCAGATAGGGTGGATGGATCCACTGAAGGTTCCTTTGCAGCAACCCATGTGGTTTTGGGGTACTACTCAGGTTTCCAGTAAGAGCCATCAGCATTCATTTTCCTTTCGAACCCAACACCCTCTTTCCTAGGGTTTCGGTTCAGGATCTGCCTTTTGAGGACATCACATAGTGCCTGATGCCCTTTGAGACTTTTGTACATCCCTGTTTCAAGCAATGTCTTCAACCTAGCATTTTCATCAGCAATAGCAGTGGCATCCTCAGCAGAGGGGTTAGTTACCACATCAACAGTTGAAGATATTGCAACAGTAGTAGCAGTAGAACATCCAGCAACAGAAGTAGCGTTGTCACGCTCAATGCATTTAAGACATGGTGGTTCAAATCCTTCCTGAGCGGAACTGGTATATTTGGCGCGAAGTGACTCGTTTTCCTTTTGAAGATCTTCATGAGCCGCTCTCAATTTCTCAAGATCTTGCTTCCTTTGAAGATAATCATAGGAAAGCTTTTCATGAGTTGTTGAGAGCGTTTCATGATGACTTTCAAGTTCCTCATACTTAACATGAAGATTTTTTATGTCTTCAATTAAGGACTGAGATCGAGTCATTTCAGCGTCTAACAGGTCATCGCTTTTGTCTAACAGTTTTTGAATATGTTCCATAGCTTTCTGTTGTTCAGTTGCAATTTTAGCAAGTGTTTTGTAGCTAGGTTTGGAACCACAATCAGAGTCATCTTCACTGGATGTTTGATAGTGAGTAGTGCGTGAGTTTACCTTGGCACCGCGTGCCATGAAGCAGTAGGTGGGAGCGGAGTTGTCCTTGTCATTAGCATCGGCGTTGGTGATGAAGTCATTGTCTTCAATGTTGAAGATGGACTTGGCAACGTAGGCTGTAGCCAGACTTGCAACGCCAGAATCGGACTCCTCCTCAGACTCCACCTCCGCCTCCTCAGAAGCAGACTCCTCCTCTGAATCCATTTCCTTGCCAACAAACGCACGAGCCTTGCCAGATGAGCTCTTCTTGTGTGATGAAGACTTTGATGAAGACTTGAAAGAAGACTTTGAGTATTTCTTCTTCTTCTTCTTCTTGTCGTCAGAATCATATTCCTTGCTCTTCTTCTTGTTGTTGTTCTCATTGTCCCACTGCGGACACTCAGAGATGTAGTGACCAGGTTTCTTGCACTTGTGGCATGTTAACTTCTTGTAGTCATGAGCAGAAGCTTCATCATTCCTTGAGCTAGATCGTGAGGACTTTCTGAAGCCTTTCTTCTTGGTGAATTTCTAGAACTTCTTCACAATCATAGCAAGCTCCTTTCCAATGTCTTCAGGATCATCAGAACTGCAATTAGATTCTTCTTCAGATGAGGAAACATCTTTTGCCTTCAAAGCACGAGTTCGCCCATAGTTGGGACCATAGATGTCTCTTTTCTCAGAAAGCTGAAACTCATGTGTGTTGAGCCTTTCAAGTATGTCATACGGATCGAGAGTCTTGAAGTCAGGGCGTTCTTGAATCATCAGGGCTAGGGTGTCAAACGAGCTGTCAAGTGATCTCAGGAGTGTCTTGACGACTTCATGCTTGGTGATCTCAGTAGCGCCGAGGGCTTGAAGCTCATTTGTGATGTCAGTGAGTCGATCAAACGTGAGCTGAACATTCTCATTGTCGTTTCTCTTGAAGCGGTTGAAGAGGTTGCGAAGGACACTGATTCTTTGATCTCTCTGTGTTGAGACGCCTTCGTTGACCTTGGAGAGCCAGTCCCAGACTAGCTTGGATGTTTCCAGAGCACTCGCACGGCCATATTGTCCTTTGGTCAGATGACCACAGATGATGTTCTTGGCAGTGGAATCTAGTTGAACAAACTTCTTGACATCAGCAGCGGTGACACCTTCACCAGCCTTGGAGACGCCATTCTTGACGACATACCAGAAGTCGACATCAATGGCTTCCAGATGCATGCGCATCTTATTCTTCCAGTAGGGATATTCAGTTCCATCGAAGACTGGGCACGCAGCGGAGACTTTGATTATCCCTGCAGTCGACATAGCTAAAACTCTAGGTGGTTAAACCGAATCACACAGAACAAGGGAGTACCTTGCTCTGATACCAATTGAAAGTGCTAGTGATCGACTAGAGGGGGGTGAATAGGCGATTTTTATGAAAGTCTTCAAAACATGGAAGTTTCGAAGACAAACGATAGAAATAAACCTATTACCATGCAACGGAAGGTAGACTACACTAAGCAAGCCATAGTCAAGTATCCAATGAAATGAAAGCACAAAGACTAATAGCAGCTAGGCAGTATAGATCAGGATGGAAGATAGTATGAAGCCAATCAAAACAAGCAGACACACAGTGAAGACAAATAGATAATGCGAACAGGCAATGACTTCACAAGGACCAATCTACAAATAAAGAGATGGGAAGGATAGAACGAGTGGATCGGTGAAGACAATGATTTGTTGGACCAATTCCAGTTGCTGTGACAACTGTACGTCTGGTTAGGGAGGCTGAGATTCAACTCAGAAGACTGCGCCTTCACCTTATTCTCCTTGAGCTAAGGACACCCAGTCCTCGCCCAATTATTCCGGTAAGTCTTCAAGGTAGACTTCCAAACCTTCACAGACTTCGTTCACCGGCAATCCACAATGACTCTTGGATGCTCAGAACGTGATGCCTAACCGACTGGAGGATTCACAGTCCTCAAGTGTAATAAGTCTTCAGATCACACAGACAAGAAGACTTAAGTCATGCCTAACACTCTTTGGCTCTGGGTGTTTAGGGCTTTGTCCTCGCAAGGATTTCTCTCTCAAAGGCTTCGAGGTGGGTTGCTCTCAAACGACAAAAGCTGTGCACTAACTCTGAGCAGCCAACCAATTTATGGTGTAGGGGGGGGCTATTTATAGCCACTAGGCAACCCGACCTGATTTGTCCGAAATGACCCTGGGTCACTAAGGAACTGACACGTATTCCAACGGTTAGATTTCAAACACACACGATAATTTTACTTGGGCTACAAGCAAAGCTGACTTATCTAGCTCTCGATAAGATTTGCTCTCATTGTCTTCGCTCGAAGACATAGGATTTTGGTTAAGCATCACTTCAGTCATTCTGACCGGTTTACTTGGACCCCACTTATCAGTACAGTGGTTCCTATGACTCAACAAGGAAGAAAAAAGAACGATGAAACAACTAAGTCTTCGCGCTCCATAGTCTTCACACGATGTCTTCTCTTGTCATAGTCTTCAATGTGAATGTCTTCATATACCACCTTTGACTTCAATGTCTTCATACATTTTTAGGGGTCATCTCTGATAGGAAAACCGAATCAATGAGGGACTTCTACCTGTGTTATCCTGCAATTCTCACAAACACATTAGTCCCTCAACCAGGTTTGTCGTCAATACTCCAAAACCAACTAGGGGTGGCACTAGATGCACTTACACACACCCGCGTTACTACTATCAACTTAGTGGCAGCATTGGTTTCATACCCCGCGCTACTACTATGGCTTGTCCCAGGGAGCATGATGTGGACCACTTAGTAGTAACGCGGGTTTGCTGTGCCCGCGCTACTACCATTCTCTACCGGTAGCGCATTATTTTTATCCGCGCTACTACTAAGTAGCAGTAGCGCGGGTCAAATAATCCACGCCACTATTAAGTGATGACCTATAGGGTTTTTCCAGTAGTGGCAGCATGGGATAACATTGTGTAGCAATCTTCATATGAAAATCTTGACCTTACTTGACACTTTCAACCCTCATAGTTTCTTCCAGATTGGATGTGGCACTGAACCACTTGATAGGCTTGAGTCCGGGCTCAAATTTGTGTATGAGTCTTCCCATTGCCTGTAATAAGCAGAGTGAATGTTGAATACTCTTGATTTTCTCAAGTGCCATACAACATAGTCCTCCTTGCCATGCTGATGTAGGGGACTTTAGGTAATGCGGTCAACATCTATGGGCCAAATTTCTTCCCTAATCAACCTCTCATCCTAACCTCCTGATGCAGGGTCAATAAGTTTATGAACTCTCGTAAGAACTTTGTTCCCTCTAGAAGTGATAATTTTCCTCAATGAACTGGTAGGGAACCAACAATCTTCCAAAATATTTATTTCCAGACCATCGTCAACCCTCGAAATACTTCCTTTTTTTAAAGTTTGTAGTCCAGCACAAATACTCTGCCACATATATGAAGACCCTTCTTGAGTTCACAGTTGAGCAGCTCATCGAAAGGAAAATATTTAGATCGGAGTACCCTTGCACATAATGAATCATGATGGTCCATGAGTCTCCAACATTGTTGGCTAGCAATGCCAAGTTAAAGCTATGAACATCACAAAACCCCATTCACTTTTGTCCTTTCGAATGCACATTTTTCATCATGCAAACCAATGCATCTTACATGAAAAAGGATATTATTTTTTGGAGACTTTTTATGGTGCATCGTACTACTCAACATATTGGGTAGTATTTAGTTGATCCAACGGCCAGTATGGATTGATCAAATTTTTGTTCAAGGATATATTGGTAATTCCCAACCAGAGGTAGATCTGTTCTTTCCCAATTTAGTCCGAATTATTAATTTAACTAATTAAGTTAATCTCATCTCATACGACACAGCACCGTTCGTCTGCTACTCGCGACACCACCCCGCTGTAAAATCTCAATGCATGCATGCGCCGGCGTGAGGACCTTCGCTATACCTACGCCGCTGCAGCCACTGGCGCGCGGCGCGCTAACCACTATGATTTTCATTTGATGAGCAGCAACGGCACAGCGGCGGATGGTGCGATGGCGAGCGAGGCGGCGCGGGCGTGTGACGGCCGCTTGCGGTGGTGGGCGACTCCCTGAGCACCCTCGCGTGCGTACGTGTATTACGAGAGCAAATAGTGATCTCATTGTTGGGTACGTGCATGACGTGATTGTGTAATTTGACCGGCGGCGAGTCTACCAGTGATGTTAGCTTTTCTACCTTGCTGTGTCCTGTGTACGTGGGTTACATGCCAGCTTGGGGTACGAACCTAGGCCATCAGCTTCCCTCCGTCGTCGCCCGAAGCATATCGCAGATAAATACATGGCGGCGTGGACGGGCCAAGAGATGATGGGAGAAAAGGTTGGTCACGGCAGGGAAGAATATAGTTCCAAAAATGCCCCCAACATGTAAATATACTACCGAAAAACTGATGTAGTACAGGCTAATCTGGGCCCTAGAAGCCAAAGAAATGAAAGGCCTAAATTGATTTGATGTACCGTAAAATGTCTTTATTTTTTCGGTCTCAAAGCACAAGAGCGGCAGCGAGTCTACCAATAGGGCTTGGAATATGATCTGCCCCCCACGTCCTTCAAAAATTAGAAACCAACTTTTATTAGTATTCAGCCCAGCACAGTCAGTCTCACACAAGGCCACCCTATAAAAAAAATAACCTTATTTGGACTAAAAACTTACAATCTCTATGTCAAGTCTTTTTAGATATTTTAATACGAACTCATATGGAACAACATGACTGTATAATTCGCCAGTGCACAAGAGGTGAGCGTGCAATGGCGTCCACAGAGATAATAGCCGTGCCTGCTCTGGCAAAAGCGCAGAGGATCCCATGCCTGAATACGGTGCCCATATATTTTTACCTTTTTCTTTTTGGGCTTTCTAGGTGGTGTTGAGCTGTTGGCTCCGTTCGGCTCGGTGGTGCCGTTGAGAAATGTGCTGGGAGTGTGGGGTGCGCGTGGGTCTATCCATCCAGATGCCCTGTGCATCCGTCTATCATTGGTGCTCCGCGCCCGAGTGTCGCAGTAGCCGTTGTGATAGGTGGTGCGAAGTGGGAACCGGAGCTGGATCGGACTGGCACGGGACGATGTAATCCCTGTGGAAGTGGTTGGGTGAGCTCTTTTACCCTGACCGTGACCGACCGGTCTGGCTGGCAAGCATTGGGTCGAGCGGATGGAAGCGAGGAACCAAGCTTTTTTTTTAACATCAGTACAGACACAAGCGTTAATATACACACGCATACACTCATCTCTATAAACGCACACACGCACACCATATCCCTATAAGCACCAATTGGATCGAGCAGATGTAATCCCTGTGAAAGTGGTAGGTAGAACACGGGCAGTTGAGCTCAGTTTACGTCCGAAAGAATCCAACGTTTACAACGTCACCGAGACGTTGGTTGATACGGTACTGAATTATTATTATTTTTGGAAAAACTTTTAATCTATTCATCTTTTATCATGATGTACAAAAATACTAAATAATAAAAAAAATCATATCCAGACCGAAGACCACCTAGCGACGACTACAAAAATTGAAGCGAGCCGAAGTCACACCGCTATCATCGCCCCTTCCTCATCAGAACCAGGCAAAAATTATTGTAGTAGTCAGGAAGTCGTCGTGCTGAGGTCCTATAGAACCAAAAGAGTAGCGTCGATAAAAGATCGAATGTAAAGACATTCGCACATAGACGAATGACAACCATATCCGAGCAACTGAATTAGAGGGTGCTTGGATCCAAGGGACTTATTTTAGTTTGACTAAAAATAGTCTTTGTAAGAGGCTAAAGTTTCAAGCACCCCTGACTAAAGAGGGGCTAAAACTAGTTTTGAGACTAAAATTTTTTAGTCAGGGGTATCCCTACTCAAATGTGGATTAGTCATCTCTTTCCTCATTTAACTTCTTTCCTTTAACACATGCGAGTTCTGAATTGGAGGATTTGAAGGATAATAAGTACTCATTAACTTGATTTTAATCTTTTTAGTATTTGAATCCCAGCATGGATGGAGCTAGCAAGTTTTAATCTCATTATTTTTTAGTTATGAAACTAAAACGTGTCAAGCACCTCTTAGTAGTACCGTGGATTACTACTCGTAGTGACACTCCCCGCGAATAAAATAATTACTTTTGGATCACTATTCTATTCTGTCCGGGGCATGTTTTGGCGAGTAAACTTTGTTGGCGGGCATGGTTTGGCGAGCCACAGCAATTCCATTTCAGCATATTTCGAGACCCGTGCGGCTAGCTTTTCCGAGCAGAACGGCCGATCATCACAGAGAGGTCTGGTTTGTCGAACAGAAAAAAAAAACACTACTCTATCCAAAAGTGCCCGGGCATCATAGCCCACTTTCCTAACGCACGATCGCGCACTTCTTTTCGTTTTCAAACGCACGATCACGTACGTACTCCTAGCTAGTTTTACGCGAGATTCCGGGAGTCGGTCGATGATGGAGTGGGACAGAATGAGAATGGTACTGTATGTAGTAGTACGCCCCGCGCTTCATTGCGCGTTGCTTTTCCCGGTTCGCGACCTGCCCTGGACCCCAGGTTAGTACGGTGGGGCTGGTACAATGAATACGGCCCTGAGTGGTTGATCCGGGTCGCTGCACAATGATTTCCTTGTCTGCGGGCATACTGCGGCGGAGCTGCGTGTGTGTACAGTAATAGTACTCCGTATGCACACATTAGATGCGTAGATAGATTTGTCGTCCGTGACAGCGAGCAGTCACAGCTAGCACTACCACCGAGTATAACCATTTTATTTTCTAGAATTTGGCAGTTTTTTTTCGAACCAAGGCAAAAGATTTGCCTCATATATTAATTAAAAGAGAATAGAGTTTTTACACGAGCCCAACAAATACAAAGTGGTGTTACTCTCCTGGTATTATAGTACCTAGCTCTTGTTGCGGAATTGGGGGTGGCATGCTCTTGTTGCGGAAAATGTGTGCGTTCCTCTCATTCCAAATGGTCCATCCGATGAGCATGGTGAGGGATGCCATGGCTTTCCTGTTGGGAGTGCACAAACTCGATTGACTCACCCACCAATCCTTAATGAAGTCCTGAAGGTGCCATGTCGAAGTGTCAAGGTTGTCGAGGTTGAGCCACTTGTTGAGCAAATTCCAAAGGCGAAGGGTGAAACGACACTTGACGAAGAGGTGTAGTCCAGACTCCGGCTCCCGTTTGCAGAGGGGGCAAAGATGGCAATTCGGCCATCCCCGGCGTGCTAGGCGATCAGCGGTCCAAATCCGGTCCTGGATGGCAAGCCAAGCAAAGAACTTCACCTTAGGCGGTGCCCAGGCTTTCCACACCGTGTGATCCATGGAAGAGTAGAAGGTTCCAAAGAATTGCGCCGAGTAAGCAGACGCCGCCGAGTATTGACCATTTGTAGTGTGCTTCCAAGAGATCTCGTGCTCCGCATGCTCCTCTAGGTGGAATTCTGAAATGAGCATCCAAAGCTCCACAAATTGGTGGATGTGAGCCATAGTGAAGGTGATAGCCATCTTGATTTTGGAGAGCCATGCGCCCTTGTTGAGTGCTTCCTTGACCTTCCAGTTTTTCCTTGTGGATGTGTCATGGATGAGCGGCGCAATATCCTTCGGTTTGCGGCCATGAACCCAAGGCGCATCCCAGAAGGGTGTTTTAGCCCCATTCCCAACGGTGATAACGGTGGAGGCATAGAAAAAATTGCAATCCTCTTCATCACATGGGTTGCCCAAGCCCACCCACATTTTGGATGGCACCGTCCACTCAAACCATATCCAACGCAAGCGCAGTGCGCGCATGAATTTGACAGTGTTTAGCACGCTGAGGCCTCCGCTCGTAAGGGCGGCAAACTAAGTCCCAATTGACCTTGCATTTTGCTCCAGAGGTTTTGTCTGAGCCAGACCACAGAAAAGTGCATTGTAACTTGCTTGTGTTATGTAGGGTGCTCAGCGGGACGTGGATAGATGTGATGAAGTAAACCAACAAGGAGGATAGCACAGACTTCACCAAGGTGGTGCGACCAATAGCGGTGATGTTGTCGCCGTCCCATGGAATAAGTTTGGCCGCCACCTTGTCTTCGAGGAACTGGAAGTCTAGTTTCTTTAATTTCCAAACCGAAAGCGGAAGACCCAAATATTTCATGGGAAAGGATGCTCTTTTTGCAGGTAGATTTTGAAGGATGGGCTCAAGGTTGAGGTGGCGACATCGAATCGGAACGACCGAGCTTTTGTGGAAGTTGGTGGTCAGACAAGTGGCATCTCCAAAGCAGTCCAAAATGCTAGCAAGGTTATCAATGTCTCTCTTGATGGGTGCCATGAACACCGCTGCATCATCCACATAAAGAGAGGTTCTCATAGTGGTGCCACGGCCATGGACTTTGTGGAGCAACCCCTTGCGAGTGGCCAAGTCAAGAAGATGTTGGAGCGGATCAATAGCAATGACAAATAGGAGGGGCGACATCGGGTCCCCTTGTCGCAATCCCTTTCCATGGTGGATAGGAGTGCCAGGCACCCCATTCAGGAGGATACGGGATGAAGATGTGACAAGAAGCACGACGATCCAGTTTCTGAACTTGCTGGAAAAACCTTTTCTTTGTAGGAGTTCAATGAGGTACTCCCATTTCACGGAATCAAAAGCCTTGCGGATGTCCAACTTGAAGAGAAGTGAGGGTGTTTTGTTTTTGTGCAACCGGCACGCAAGGTTCCTGACATGCATAAAGTTGTCATGGATACTTCTCCCTTTTATGAAGGCACTTTGGGCATTGGAGACAATAGAGTCCATGAGTGGACGAAGGCGGTTTACGAGAATTTTGGCAATGATCTTCGCAATCGCATGGATGAGGCTAATAGGTCGGTAGTCCGAGATCCCCTCCGCACCTTCTTTTTTGGGCAGCAGCACGACATTTGCAGAATTTAGCCAATGGAGATTGGAGCCGTGAAGGTTCACGAAGAGATGAATAACCCGCATGATATCACCCTTGATGATATTCCAACATTTCTTGAAGAAGATACCGGTGAAGCCATTGGGGCCAGGAGCCTTTGTAACGCCCCGAGACCGATGTGCCAGGTGTCTTCCAGTTATTCGCTGTCGTTGCCATGTCATTTGCCTACGTGTTGCATTTCATCATGTCATCATGTGCATTGCATCATCATGTTTTCAAAACTTGCATCCGTCCCGGTCTCCTCGTTCCGTCCGTTGTCCGTTCTGAGCCCAGACACACTTGCACGCGCCCGCGGCATGTCCGAAATAGTATTTTATAAGTGGCCGGAAAATGTTCTCGGAATGGGATGAAAGTTGGCGTGCGGTGTTGTTTTGTTGTTAGTAGGCCGCCTGCCAAGTTTCATCGCATTCGGAGTCTGTTTGATGCCCCAACGGATAAATATAGCGGCAATAGTAGCCGGTCTAACGTCGGACGTTTTCGGTCTCCGAAAACTGTTGTCGGGCTTTCCCTCTCTTCTCTTCTCTCAGCTCGAGACCGTCTACACAGCCCACTACCTACCGCCAGGTCCAACCTAACCCCTCTCCTCAGCCCGCAGCCCCCCTCGCACGCGTCTGAAAGCTGTCCCGGACCCGACCCGGTCTGTCGCCACCGTTGTGTCCGGATCATCCCCAAACATCTACAAAACGTCACCGTTTTCTTATTTGGTATCCCTAGCTATTTTATCCGGAATCGTCCGATTACGATCGAAGGGTACGGATAGCCCCTAATCTAACCCACCTACTATTTATTCACAGATGAAACCCTAGCTGTCCCATCCATCCATCTAATCCTCCGCCGCCGCCACTGTCTTTCTCCCACCTAGGGATCCCCTTCGCACCAACCAGCTCCTCCCATCGATTCAAACCGCAGCCAATCTCTCCCTTCCTTGTTTTCAGCATCAGATCGACTAGAGCCCACACCCATGGTCCAAATCCTCCCCGACCAGCCTCCTCATTCCTCGGAATCGAGCCCGAGCCAACGAGCGCTGCTGCTGATTTTCCTCGAGCCGCCTCCTCTGCCTCGTTCCCGAAGCCGTTGGCGCCGAGCTCCCCCTTGCGCCGCCGTGCATCCCGCACCCCCGAGCACCTCGTCGCTGCTGCCCAAACAACCGCCGGCGACCAGCAGGTCACTAGCGCCACGCCCCTGCCTTCCCTTTCTTCTCCTTCTTCCTCCTGCAGTTCTTCCTCCCCGTCTCTCTCTCTGAACCCTCTCTCGTTTATTCAGCAGGAGCTCCTGTCGTAGCTGTGGTTCGCTCGAGCCCCTGCCTCGAGGCGTGTTGACCGCGCCCTCCTTGTCACCATGGATCCGTGCCGTGATCTTCGTCGCCCCCGTCCAGGAGCTCCATGAGGAGAGGAGCTCCTCTTCGTCGCCCCAAGAAGCAGCCACGCCCGAGCGCTCCTCTCCACGCTGGCGTTGCACTACTCGGAGACCGGCTCCCCTCGTTAGATCCGGCCTCTCCTCGCCTTCTCCACCTCGCAGACCTCCTGCCGCGTCCGCCGTCTGCCTCCTTCCCCGCGCCGAGACCCGCTGCCGTCGCCCTCTGCTTCCCCTGCATCGAGCATGGCTCGATCCGGTCAGGCGCGTTGACCGCGCCCACAGCGCGTCGCTTCCGCGTGGCCTCGGGAGCGCCAAGTCCCGCAGCAGCCCGCAAGGCCCAGCCGGCCTGCCCCAGCGCCCTCTCCACGGTTCTGGGCTTGGCCCATGGTGAGAAACCCCCAAGCCGCACGCGGTGCTCCTGTTGGCCCAGCCAGATGCGGCCCGTGCCATGTTTTTTTCCAGTTCTACGAATTTTAGCTAATTTCCAGGAAATTGCAGTTTTACAGTTTGGACCCTATACTTCATGCATTTAATAATCCCACAACCGTGCACCGGATTAAAATGATTTATATATGAAACTTGCTCAGAATTTTGTGTAGATTAATGATATCCAACTTTCATCCATGTTTAAAATGTTTAAAATGATGATTGCATTATTTTGCTCCTATGCCATGCTAAAATGAATTAATTCATAACTAAATAACCGTAGCTCCGATTTAAATAAACTTTATATGTAAATGGGGTAGAATTTTGCCTAGTTTAACATGGTGGCATCATCTTGCATGTCTAATAACTCTAAAATAATGTTTAGGGCAGAACAGTACCAAACCTTAAATTATGCATATGAGGATTTTCCGGAATTGTTGTTCGTAGTTCCGGCCTCATTTAAACTTGCCTAGATAGGTAGTTTTGTTGTGCTTCACCTCTTGCCATGTTAATCAACATTTAATATTGTTGGGTACATAAATGAGAGAGAACTAAATAATTGATGTGGTGTTTCGTCAATATGCAACTCGTTGCATATTGAGCTCCATTTAACTTGTAGGATTGCTTGTGCATTTTGCCATGCCATGCTTCATTAAACCGGACATGCATCATACTCGATTGTGCATCATGCCATGTTGATGTGTTGGTTGTTTACTATGTTGTGTGCTTCTTTTCCGGTGTTTGCTTCTTCGGGTTGGTTCCGGTAACGTCGTGTTGTGAGGACCCGTTCGACTATGTTCCGTTTGTCTTCTTCATGGACTCGTTCTTCTTCCTTGCGGGATTTCAGGCAAGATGATCATACCCTTGAAATCACTACTATCTTTGCTTTGCTAGATGCTCGCTCTTTTGCTATGCCAATGCTACGATGCCTACCATTTGCTTGTCAGCCTCCCAAATTGCCATGTTCAGCCCCTAACCCACCTTTGTCCTAGCAAACCGTTGATTGACTATGTTACCGCTTTGTTCAGCCCCTCTTATAGCGTTGTTAGTTGCAGGTGAAGATTGAAGTTTGTTCCTTGTTGGAACATGGAGATGTTGTTTCTTGTTGGAACATGTTTACTTGTTGGGATATCACTATATATCTTATTTAATTAATGCATCTATATACTTGGTAAAGGGTGGAAGGCTCGGCCTTATGCCTGGTGTTTTGTTCCACTCTTGCCACCCTAGTTTCTGTCATATCGGTGTTATGTTCCCGGATTTTGCGTCCCTTACACGGTTGGGCTATAATGGGAACCCCTTGACAGTTCGCCTTAAGTAAAGCTTCTCCAGCAATGCCCAACATTGGTTTTACCATTTGCCACCTAGCATTTTCCTTCCCTTGGGTTCTGCAGACTCAAGGGTCATCATTATTTTAACCCCCCTGGGCCAGTGCTCCTCTGAGTGTTGGTCCGAACTAGAGTCCTGTGCAGCGCCCCCTCGGGGAAACTCGAGGTTTGGTTTTAGTTGTATGGAGAGCTCATCTGAGTGTGCCCTGAGAAAGAGATATGTGCAGCTCCTATCGGGATTTGTCGGCACATTCGGGCGGTGTTGCTGGTTTAGTTTTACCCTGTCGAAATGTCTTGTTGTACTGGGATACCGAGTCTGATCGGAATGTCTCGGGTGGAGGTCTATTCCTTCGTTGATCGTGAGAGCTTGTCATGGGCTAAGTTGGGACACCCTGCAGGGATTTGAACTTTTGAAAGCCGTGCCCGCGGTTATGGGCAGATGGGAATTTGTTAATGTCCGGTTGTAGAAAACCTGAAGTTAACCTTAATTAAAATAAATCAACAGCGTGTGTAACCGTGATGGTCTCTTTCCGGCGGAGTCCGGGAAGTGAACACGGTTGTTGGAGTTATGCTTGACGTAGGTAGTCCAGGATCACTTCTTGATCATACTTTTATCGACCGTGCTTTGCCTTCTCTTCTCGCTCTCATTTGCGTATGTTAGCCACCATATATGCTAGTCGCTTGCTGCAGCTCCACCTCATACCTTTACCTTACCCATAAGCTTAAATAGTCTTGATCGCGAGGGTGCGAGATTGCAGAGTCCCTGTGGCTCACAGATACTTCCAAAACCAGCTTGCAGGTGCCGATGAGACCGTGCAGATGACGCAACCAAGCTCAGGAGGAGCTCGATGAAGATCTTGTCCTTTGTGTTGTTTCGTTCTAGTTGATCAGTAGTGGAGCCCAGTTGGGGTCGATCGGGGACCTTTGTCGCATTTGGGGTTCTTCTTTTATTTTGGTTCCGTAGTCGGACCTTGAGTGTATTCGAATGATGTAATGCTTTATTCATGTATTTGTGTGAAGTGGCGATTGTAAGCCAACTATGTATCTTTTCCCCCTTATTGTATTACATGGATTGTGTGAAGATTACCTCACTTGCGACATATGCCTTCAATGCGATTATGCCTCTAAGTCGTGCCTCGACACGTGGGAGATATAGTCGCATCGAGGGTGTTACAACCTTGTCGTTGTGCATATCATTGATAGCCGCCTTAACCTCCTCCTCGGAGATTGGGTCTGCAAGCTCACCCAATTCGTGGGTCTCTAACTGTAGTTCCTCCCAATTTAGGTCCCTTGCTCTTGGGGGCCCTCTTCCCATCACCTCGGAGAAGTGCTCAAATATTACTTCCTCCTTTGCATTGTGGTCAGTGACCCGCCCCTGATTGTGGTGGATCCTGTAGATGTGGTTCTTTCTTCTCCTAGCGTTAATACGACGGTGAAAGAATTTTGTATTTGCATCTCCTTCCTTCAGGTTTGGCATTCTCGCACATTGTTTCTTCCGTGATCTCTCGAGCACCGAAAGACAGATGACCCATCTTTTAAGTTTTGCTCTGAGGTCTCTCTCATTAGGGGAGAGTGTCCGCTCTTCTTGAGCCAAGTCAAGATGGAGAATGACAAGCAGGGTTGCATGAAGATGAATCTTAGCCTTTGAAAAAAGGCCCCTACTCCATGCAGCGAGCCGAATGTTGGGGAACGTAGTAATTTCAAAATTTTCCTACGCACACGCAAGATCATGGTGATGCATAGCAACGAGGGGGAGAGTGTTGTCTACGTACCAACGCAGACCGACTGCGGAAGCGATCACATAACGTAGAGGAAGTAGTCGTACGTCTTCTTCCCGATCCGACCGATCCAGGCACCGTTACTCCGGCACCTCCGAGTTCTTAGCACACGTTCAGCTCGATGACGATCCTCGGGCTCCGATCCAGCAAAGCGTCGAGGAAGAGTTCCGTCAGCACGACGGCGTGGTGACGATCTTGATGTACTACCGACGCAGGGCTTCGCCTAAGCTCTACAACGATATGACCGAGGTGGAATTTGGTGGCAGGGGGCACCGCACACGGCTAAGGAAAGATCTCAATGATCAATTGTGTGTCTAGAGGTGCCCCCTGCCCCCGTATATAAAGGTTTCAAGGGGAGGGGCTGGCCGGCCAAGTTGGGAGGCGCAGGAGGAGTCCTACTCCTACCGGGAGTAGGACTCCCCTCCAATCCTAGTCCAACTAGGTTTCCTCAAGTGGGAAGGAGAGAGGGGGTGGCCGGCCACCTTCCCTAGTCCTAATAGGACTAGGGGAAGGGGGAAGGCGCGCAACCCATGGGGCAGCCCTTTCACCTTTCCACTAAGGCCCATGTTGGCCCATTTGGCTCCCGGGGGGTTCCGGTAACCCTCCCGGTAATCCGGTAAAATCCCGATTTCACCCGGAACACTTCCGATGTCCAAACATAGGCTTCCAATATATCAATCTTTACGTCTCGACCATTTCGAGACTCCTCGTCATGTCCGTGATCACATCCGGGACTCCAAACAACCTTTGGTACATCAAAATGCATAAACTCATAATAACTGTCATCGTAACGTTAAGCGTGCGGACCCTACGGTTCGAGAACAATGTAGACATGACCGAGACACGTCTCCGGTCAATAACCAATAGCGGGACCTGGATGCCCATATTGGCTCCTACATATTCTACGAAGATCTTTTATCGGTCAGACCGCATAACAACATACGTTGTTCCCTTTGTCATCGGTATGTTACTTGCCCGAGATTCGATCGTCGGTATCCAATACCTAGTTCAATCTCGTTACTGGCAAGTCTCTTTACTCGTTCCGTAATACATCATCTCACAACTAACATCTTAGTTATAATGCTTGCAAGGCTTATGTGATGTGTATTACCGAGAGGGCCCAGAGATACCTCTCCGACACTCGGAGTGACAAACCCTAATCTTGAAATACGCCAACCCAACATCTACCATTGGAGACACCTGTAGTACTCCTTTATAATCACCCATTTACGTTGTGACGTTTGGTAGTACCCAAAGTGTTCCTCCGGTAAACGGGAGTTGCATAATCTCATAGTTATAGGAACATGTATAAGTCATGAAGAAAGCAATAGCAACATACTAATCGATCGGGTGCTAAGCTAATGGAATGGGTCATGTCAATCAGATCATTCAACTAATGATGTGACCTTGTTAATCAAATAACAACTCTTTGTCCATGGTTAGGAAACATAACCATCTTTGATTAACGAGCTAGTCAAGTAGAGGCATACTAGTGACACTCTATTTGTCTATGTATTCACACATGTATTATGTTTCCGGTTAATACAATTCTAGCATGAATAATAAACATTTATCATGATATAAGGAAGTAAATAATAACTTTATTATTGCCTCTAGGGCATATTTCCTTCAGTCTCCCAGTTGCACTAGAGTCAATAATCTAGATCACATCACCATGTGATTAACATCGATAGTTCACATCATCATGTGATTAACACCCATAGTTCACATCGCCATGTGACCAACACCCAAAGGGTTTACTAGATTCAGTAATCTAGTTCACATCGCTATGTGATTAACACCCAAAGAGTACTAAGGTGTGATCATGTTTTGCTTGTTAGAGAATCTTAGTCAACGGGTCTGCCACATTCAGATCCACATGTATTTTGCAAATTTCTATGTCAACAATGCTCTGCATGGAGCTACTCTAGCTAATTTCTCCCACTTTCAATATGTATCTAGACCGAGACTTAGAGTCATCTAGATTAGTGTTAAAACTTGCATCGGCGTAACCCTTTACGACGAACCTTTTTATCACGTCCATAATCGAGAAACATATCCTTATTTCACTAAGGATAATTCTGACCGTTGTCCAGTGATCTACTCCTAGATCACTATTGTACTCCCTTGCCAAATCAGTGCAGGGTATACAATAGATCTGGTATACAGCATGACATACTTTATAGAACCTATGGCCAAGGCATAGGGAATGACTTTCATTCTCTTTCTATCTTCTGCCGTGGTCGGGCTTTGAGTCTTACTCAACTTCACACCTTGTAGTACAGGCAAGAACTCTTTCTTTGACTGCTCCATTTTGAACTATTTCAAAATCTTGTCAAGGTATGTACTCATTGAAAAAAAAACTTATCAAGCGTCTTGATCTATCTCTATAGATCTTGAAGCTCAATATGTAAGCAGCTTCACCGAAGTCTTTCTTTGAAAAACTCCTTTCAAACACTCCTTTATGCTTTACAGAATAATTCTACATTATTTCTGATCAACAATATGTCATTCACATATACTTATCAGAAATGCTGTAGTGCTCCCACTCACTTTCTTGTAAATACAGGCTTCACCGCAAGTCTGTATAAAACTATATGCTTTGATCAACTCATCAAAGCGTGTATTCCAACTCTGAGATGCTTGCACCAGTCCACAGATGGATCGCTGGAGCTTGCACATTTTGTTAGCACCTTTCGGATTGACAAAACCTTCTGTTGCATCATATACAACTCTTCTTTAATAAATCCATTAAGGAATGCAGTTTTGTTTATCCATTTGCCAGATTTCATAAAATGCGGCAATTACTAACATGATTCGGACAGACTCAAGCATAGATACGAGTGAGAAGCTCTCATCGTAGTCAACACCTTGAACTTGTCGAAAACCTTTTGCGACAATTCTAGCTTTGTAGATAGTAACACTACTATCAGCGTCCGTCTTCCTCTTGAAGATCCATTTATTCTCAATTGCTTGCCGATCATCGGGCAAGTCAACCAAAGTCCAAACTTTGTTCTCATACATGGATCATATCTCAGATTTCATGGCCTCAAACCATTTCGCGGAATCCGGGCTCATCATCGCTTCCTCATAGTTCGTAGGTTCATCATGATCTAGTAGCATGACTTCCAGAAAAAGATTACCGTACCACTCTGGCGTGGATCTTACTCTGGTTGATCTACGAGGTTCAGTAGTATCTTGTTCTGAAGTTTCATGATCATCATCATTAGCTTCCTCACTAACTGGTGTAGGTGTCACAGAAACAGTTTTCTGTGATGTACTACTTTCCAATAAGGGAGAAGGTACAATTACCTTATCAAGTTTTCTACTTTCCTCCCACTCACTTCTTTCGAGAGAAACTCCTTCTCTGGAAAGGATCCATTCTTAGCAACAAATGTCTTGCCTTCGGATCTATGATAGAAGGTGTACCCAATAGTTTCCTTTGGGTATCCTATGAAGACGCACTTCTCCGATTTGGGTTTGAGCTTATCAGGATGAAACTTTTTCTCATAAGCATTGCAACCCCAAACTTCAAGAAACGACAACTTTGGTTTCTTGCCAAACCATAGTTCATAAGGCGTCGTCTCAACGGATTTAGATGGTGCCCTATTTTAATGTGAATGCAGCTGTCTCTAATGCATAATCCCAAAACGATATGGTAGATCGGTAAGATACATCATAGATTGCACAATATCCAATAAAGTACGGTTATGACGTTCGGACACACCATTATGCTGTGGTGTTTCAGGTGGCGTGAGTAGTGAAACTATTTCACATTGTTTTAACTGAAGACCAAACTCGTAACTCAAATACTCTTTTCTACGATCAGATCGTAGAAACTTTATTTTCTTGTTACGATGATTTTCCACTTCACTCTGAAATTCTTTGAACCGTTCAAATGTTTCAGACTTATGTTTCATCAAGTAGATATCCCCATATCTGCTCAAATCATCTGTGAAGGTCAGAAAATAATGATACCTGCTGCAAGCCTTAATATTCATCGGACCACATACATCAGTATGTATGATCTTCAACAAATCTGTTGCTTGCTTCATTGTTCCGGAGAACGGCGTTTTAGTCATCTTGCCCAAAAGGCACGGTTCGCAAGCATCAAGTGATTCATAATCAAGTGATTCCAAAATCCCATCAGCATGGAGTTTCTTCATGCGCTTTACACCAATATGACCTAAACGGCAGTGCTATAAATAAGTTGCACTATCATTATTAACTTTGCATCTTTTGGTTTCAATATTATGAATATGTGTATTATTAAGATCGAGATCCAATGAACTATTTTCATTGGGTGTGTAACCATATAAGGTTTTATTCATGTAAACAGAACAACAATTTATTCTTTTACTTAAATGAATAACCGTATTACAATAAACATGATCAAATCATATTCATGCTCAACGCAAACACCAAATAACACTTATTTAGGTTCAACACTAATCCCGAAAGTATAGGGGAGTGTGCGATGATGATCATATCAATCTTGGAACTACTTCCAACACACATCGTCACTTCACCCTTAACTAGTCTCTGTTTATTCTGCAACTCCCCTTTCGAGTTACTAATCTTAGCAACTGAACTAGTATCAAATACTGAGGGTTTGCTATAAACACTAGTAAAGTACACATCAATAACATGTATATCAAATATACTTATGTTCACTTTGCCATCCTTCTTATCCGCCAATCACTTGGGGTAGTTCCGCTTCCAGTGACCAGTCCCTTTGCAGTAGAAGCACTTAGTCTCAGGCTTAGGACCAGACTTGGGCTTCTTCACTTGAGCAGCAACTCGCTTGCCATTCTTCTTGAAGTTCCCATTCTTCCCTCTGCCCTTTTCTTGAAACTAGTGGTCTTGTCTACCATCAACACTTGATGTTTTTCTTGATTTCTACCTTCGTCAATTTCCACATTACGAAGAGCTTGGGAGTCGTTTCCATTATCCCTTGCATATCATAGTTCATCACGAAGTTCTACTAACTTGGTGATGGTGACTAGAGAATTCTGTCAATCACTATCTTATCTGGAAGATTAACTCCCACTTGATTCAAGCGATTGTAGTACCCAGACAATCTGAGCACATGCTCACTAGTTGAGCGATTCTCCTCCATCTTTCAGCTATAGAACTTGTTGGAGACTTCATATCTCTCAACTCGGGTATTTGCTTGAAATATTAACTTCAACTCCTAGAACATCTCATATGGTCCATGACGTTCAAAACGTCTTTGAAGTCCCGATTCTAAGCCATTAAGCATGGTGCACTAAACTATCAAGTAGTCATCATATTGAGCTAGCCAAACGTTCATAACGTCTGCATCTGCTCCTGCAATAGGTCTGTCACCTAGCGGTGCATCAAGGACATAATTCTTCTGTGCAGCAATGAGGATAAACCTCAGATCACGGATCCCATCCGCATCATTGCTACTAACATCTTTCAACATAATTTTCTCTAGGAACATATCAAAATAAACACAGGGAAGCAACAACGCGAGCTATTGATCTATAACATAATTTGCAAAATACTACCAGGACTAAGTTCATGATAAATTTAAGTTCAATTAATCATATTACTTAAGAACTCCCACTTAGATCGATATCCCTCTAATCCTCTAAGTGATCACGTGATCCAAATCAACTAAACCATAACCGATCATCACGTGACATGGAGTAGTTTTCAATGGTGAACATCGTTATGTTGATCATATCTACTATATGATTCACGCTCGACCTTTCGGTCTCTGTGTTCCGAGGCCATATCTGTATATGCTTGGCTCGTCAAGTATAACCTGAGTATTCCGCGTGTGCAACTGTTTTGCACCCGTTGTATTTGAACGTAGAACCTATCACACCCGATCATCACGTGGTGTCTCAGCACGAAGAACTTTCGCAACGGTGCATACTCAGGGAGAACACTTCTTGATAATTTAGTGAGAGATCATCTTATAATGCTACCGTCAATCCAAGCAAAAATAAGATGTATAAAAGATAAACATCATATGCAATCAAAATATGTGACATGATATGGCTATCATCATCTTGCTTCTTTGATCTCCATCTCCAAAGTACTGTCATGATCTCTGTCATCACCGGCATGACACCATGATCTCCATCATCTTGATCTATATCAATGTGTCGTCACACGGTCGTCTCGCCAACTATTGCTCTTGCAACTATTGCTATCGCATAGCGATAAAGTAAAGCAATTATTTGGCGCTTGCATCTTATGCAATAAAGAGACAACCATAAGGCTTTTGCCAGTTGCCGATAACTTCAACAAAACATGATCATCTCATACAACAACTTATATCTCATCACGTCTTGACCATATTGTTGGGGAACGTAGTAATTTCGAAAAATTTCCTACGCACACGCAAGATCATGGTGATGCATAGCAACGAGGGGGAGAGTGTTGTCTACGTACCAACGCAGACCGACTGCGGAAGCGATCACACAACGTAGAGGAAGTAGCCGTACGTCTTCTTCCCGATCCGACCGATCCAAGTACCGTTACTCCGGCACCTCCGAGTTCTTAGCACACGTTCAGCTCGATGACGATCCTCGGGCTCCGATCCAGCAAAGCGTCGAGGAAGAGTTCCGTCAGCACGACGGCGTGGTGACGATCTTGATGTACTACCGACGCAGGGCTTTGCCTTAGCTCTACAACGATATGACCGAGGTGGAATTTGGTGGCAGGGGGCACCGCACACGGCTAAGGAACGATCAACAATGATCAACTTGTGTGTCTATGGGGTGCCCCCTTCCCCCGTATATAAAGGAGCAGGGGGAGGGGTTCGGCCGGCCAGGGAGAGGGGCGCAGGAGGAGTCCTACTCCTACCGGGAGTAGGACTCCCCCCCCCCCAATCCTATTCCTAATAGGAATCCTCAAGGGGGAAAGAGAGAAGGGGTGGCCGGCCACCTTCTCCTAGTCCTAATAGGACTAGGGAAGGGGGGAGGCGCGCAGACCTTTTGGGCAGCCCCTTTCACTTTTCCACTAAGGCCCAATAGGCCCATTTGCCTCCCGGGGGGTTCCGGTAACCCTCCCGGTATTCCGGTAAAATCCTGATTTCACCCGGAACACTTCCGATGTCCAAACATAGGCTTCCAATATATCAATCTTTACGTCTCGACCATTTCGAGACTCCTCGTCATGTCCGTGATCACATCCGGGACTTCGAACAACCTTCGGTACATCAAAATGCATAAACTCATAATAACTGTCATCGTAACGTTAAGCGTGCGGACCCTACGGTTCGAGAACAATGTAGACATGACCGAGACACGTCTCCGGTCAATAACCAATAGCGGGACCTGGATGCCCATATTGGCTCCTACATATTCTACGAAGATCTTTATCGGTCAGACCGCATAACAACATACGTTGTTCCCTTTGTCATCGGTATGTTACTTGCTCGAGATTCGATCGTCGGTATCCAATACCTAGTTCAATCTCGTTACTGGCAAGTCTCTTTACTCGTTCCGTAATACATCATCTCATAACTAACATCTTAGTTATTATGCTTGCAAGGCTTATGTGATGTGTATTACCGAGAGGGCCCAGAGATACCTCTCCGACAATCGGAGTGACAAACCCTAATCTCGAAATACGCCAACCCAACATCTACCGTTGGAGACACCTGTAGTACTCCTTTATAATCACCCAGTTACGTTGTGACATTTGGTAGTACCCAAAGTGTTCCTCCGGTAAACGGGAGTTGCATAATCTCATAGTTATAGGAACATGTATAAGTCATGAAGAAAGCAATAGCAACATACTAAACGATCGGGTGCTAAGCTAATGGAATGGGTCATGTCAATCAGATCATTCAACTAATGATGTGACCTCATTAATCAAATAACAACTCTTTGTTCATGGTTAGGAAACATAACCATCTTTGATTAACGAGCTAGTCAAGTAGAGGCATACTAGTGACACTCTATTTGTCTATGTATTCACACATGTATTATGTTTCCGGTTAATACAATTCTAGCATGAATAATAAACATTTATCATGATATAAGGAAATAAATAATAACTTTATTATTGCCTCTAGGGCAAATTTCCTTCAGTCTCCCACTTGCACTAGAGTCAATAATCTAGATTACACAGTAATGATTCTAACACCCATGGAGCCTTGGTGCTGATCATGTTTTGCTCGTGGAAGAGGCTTAGTCAATGGGTCTGCAACATTCAGATCCGTATGTATCTTGCAAATCTCTATGTCTCCCACCTGGACTAAATCCCGGATGGAGTTGAAGCGTCTCTTGATGTGTTTGGTCCTTTTGTGAAATCTGGATTCCTTTGCCAAAGCAATTGCACCAGTATTGTCACAAAAGATTTTCATTGGACCCGATGCACTAGGTATGACACCTAGATCGGATATGAACTCCTTCATCCAGACTCCTTCGTTCGCTGCTTCTGAAGCAGCTATGTACTCCGCTTCACATGTAGATCCCGCTACGACGCTTTGTTTAGAACTGCACCAACTGACAGCTCCACCGTTTAAAGTAAACACGTATCCGGTTTGCGATTTAGAATCGTCCGTATCAGTGTCAAAGCTTGCATCAACGTAACCTCTTACGGTGAGCTCTTTGTCACCTCCATATACGAGAAACATATCCTTAGTCCTTTTCAGGTATTTTAGGATGTTCTTGACCGCTGTCCAGTGATCCACTCCTGGATTACTTTGGTACCTCCCTGCTAAACTTATAGCAAGGCACACATCAGGTCTGGTACACAGCATTGCATACATGATAGAGCCTATGGCTGAAGCATAGGGAACATCTTTCATTTTCTCTCTATCTTCTGCAGTGGTCGGGCATTGAGACTGACTCAACTTCACACCTTATAACACATGCAAGAACCCTTTCTTTGCTTGATCCATTTTGAACTTCTTCAAAATCTTGTCAAGGTATGTGCTTTGTGAAAGTCCCATTAAGCGTCTTGATCTATCTCTATAGATCTTTATGCCTAATATGTAAGCAGCTTCCCCGAGGTCTTTCATCGAAAAACTTTTATTCAAGTATCCCTTTATGCTATCCAAAAATTCTATATCATTTCCAATCAGCAATATGTCATCCACATATAATATCAGAAATGCTACAGAGCTCCCACTCACTTTCTTGTAAATACAGGCTTCTCCAAAAGTCTGTATAAAGCCAAATGCTTTGATCACACTATCAAAGCGTTTATTCCAACTCCGAGATGCTTGCACCAGTCCATAAATGGATCGCTGGAGTTTGCATACTTTGTCAGCTCCCTTTGGATCGACAAAACCTTCTGGTTGCATCATATACAACTCTTCTTCCAGAAATCCATTCAGGAATGCAGTTTTGACATCCATCTGCCATATTTCATAATCATAAAATGCGGCAATTGCTAACATGATTCTGACGGTTTTAAGCATCGCTACGGGTGAGAAGGTCTCATCGTAGTCAACCCCTTGAACTTGTCGAAAACCTTTTGCGACAAGTCGAGCTTTATAGACAGTAATATTACCGTCAGCGTCAGTCTTTTTCTTGAAGATCCATTTATTCTCAATTGCTTGCCGATCATCGGGCAAGTCAACCAAAGTCCATACTTTGTTCTCATACATGGATCCCATCTCAGATTTCATGGCCTCAAGCCACTTTGCGGAATCTGGGCTCACCATCGCTTCTTCATAGTTCGTAGGTTCATCATGATCTAGTAGCATGACTTCCAGAATTGGATTACCGTACCACTCTGGTGCGGATCTCACTCTGGTTGATCTACGTGGTTCAGTAGTATCTTGTCCTGAAGTTTCATGATCATCATCATTAGCTTCCTTACTAATTGGTATAGGTGTCGCAGAAACAGTTTTCTGTGATGTACTATTTTCCAATAAGGGAGCAGGTACAGTTACCTCGTCAAGTTCTACTTTCCTCCCACTCACTTCTTTCGAGAGAAACTCCTTCTCTAGAAATGATCCATTCTTAGCAACGAATGTCTTGCCTTCGGATCTGTGATAGAAGGTATACCCAACAGTTTCCTTTGGGTATCCTATGAAGACACATTTCTCCGCTTTGGGTTCGAGCTTATCAGGTTGAAGCTTTTTCACATAAGCATCGCAGCCCCAAACTTTAAGAAACGACAACTTTGGTTTCTTGCCAAACCATAGTTCATAAGGCGTCGTCTCAACGGATTTTGATGGTGCCCTATTTAACGTGAATGCGGCCGTCTCTAAAGCATAACCCCAAAACGATAGCGGTAAATCAGTAAGAGACATCATAGATCGCACCATATCTAGTAAAGTACGATTACGACGTTCGGACACACCATTACGCTGTGGTGTTCCGGGTGGCGTGAGTTGCGAAACTATTCCACAATTTTTCAAATGTACACCAAACTCGTAACTCAAATATTCTCCTCCACGATCAGATCGTAGAAACTTTATTTTCTTGTTACGATGATTTTCAACTTCACTCTGAAATTCCTTGAACTTTTCAAATGTTTCAGACTTATGTTTCATTAAGTAGATATACCCATATCTGCTTAAATCATCTATGAAGGTGAGAAAATAACGATATCCGCCACGAGCCTCAATATTCATCGGACCACATACATCGGTATGTATGATTTCCAATAAATCTGTTGCTCTCTCCATAGTACCGGAGAACGGTGTTTTGGTCATCTTGCCTATGAGGCACGGTTCGCAAGTACCAAGTGATTCATAATCAAGTGGTTCCAAAAGTCCATCAGTATGGAGTTTCTTCATGCGCTTTACACCGACATGACCTAAACAGCAGTGCCACAAATAAGTTGCACTATCATTATCAACTCTGCATCTTTTGGCTTCTACATTATGAATATGTGTATCACTACTATCGAGATTCAACAAGAATAGACCACTCTTCAAAGGTGCATGACCATAAAAGATATTACTCATATAAATAGAACAACCATTATTCTCTGATTTAAATGAATAACCGTCTCGCATTAAACAAGATCCAGATATAATGTTCATGCTCAACGCTGGCACCAAATAACAATTATTTAGGTCTAATATTAATCCCGAAGGTAGATGTAGAGGTAGCGTGCCGACTGCGATCACATCGACTTTGGAACCGTTTCCCACGCGCATCGTCACCTCGTCCTTTGCTAGCGTTCGCTTATTCCGTAGTCCCTGTTTCAAGTTGCAAATATTAGCAACAGAACCAGTATCAAATACCCAGGTGCTACTGCGAGCTCTAGTAAGGTACACATCAATAACATGTATATCACATATACCTTTGTTCACCTTGCCATCCTTCTTATCCGCCAAATACTTGGGGCAGTTCCGCTTCCAGTGACCAGTCTGCTTGCAGTAGAAGGACTCAGTTTCAGGCTTAGGTCCAGACTTGGGTTTCTTCTCCTGAGCAGCAATTTGCTTGCTGTTCTTCTTGAAGTTCCCCTTCTTCTTCCCTTTGCCCTTATTCTTGAAACTAGTGGTCTTGTTGACCATCAACACTTGATGCTCCTTCTTGATTTCTACCTCCGCAGCTTTCAGCATTGCGAAGAGCTCGGGAATAGTCTTGTTCATCCCTTGCATATTATAGTTCATCACGAAGCTCTTGTAGCTTGGTGGCAGTGATTGGAGAATTCTGTCAATGACGCAATCATCTGGAAGATTAACTCCCATCTGAATCAAGTGATTATTATACCCAGACATTTTGAGTATATGCTCACTGACAGAACTGTTCTCCTCCATCTTACAGCTATAGAACTTATTGGAGACTTCATATCTCTCAATTCGGGCATTTGCTTGAAATATTAACTTCAACTCCTGGAACATCTCATATGCTCCATGACGTTCAAAACGTCGTTGAAGTCCCGATTCTAAGCCGTAAAGCATGGCACACTGAACTATCGAGTAGTCATCAGCTTTGCTTTGCCAGACGTTCATAACATCTGGTGTTGCTCCAGCAGCAGGCCTGGCACCTAGCGGTGCTTCCAGGACGTAATTCTTCTGTGCAGCAATGAGGATAATCCTCAGGTTACGGACCCAGTCCGTGTAATTGCTACCATCATCTTTCAACTTTGCTTTCTCAAGGAACGCATTAAAATTCAACGGAACAACAACACGAGCCATCTATCTACATTCAACATAAACAAGCAAGATACTATCAGGTACTAAGTTCATGATAAGTTTAAGTTCAGTTAATCAAATTACTTGGGAACTCCCACTTAGATAGACATCCCTCTAATCCTCTAAGTGATCACGTGATCCAAATCAACTAAACCATAACCGATCATCACGTGAGATGGAGTAGTTTTCAATGGTGAACATCGTTATGTTGATCATATCTACTATATGATTCACGCTCGACCTTTCGGTCTCTGTGTTCCGAGGCCATATCTGCATATGCTAGGCTCGTCAAGTTTAACCTGAGTATTCTGCGTGTGCAAAACTGGCTTGCACCCGTTGTAGATGGACGTAGAGCTTATCACACCCGATCATCACATGGTGTCTGGGCACGACAAACTTTGGCAACGGTGCATACTCAGGGAGAACACTTCTTGATAATTTAGTGAGAGATCATCTTATAATGCTACCGTCAAACAAAGCAAGATAAGATGCATAAAAGGATAAACATCACATGCAATCAATATAAGTGATATGATATGGCCATCATCATCTTGTGCTTGTGATCTCCATCTCCGAAGCACCGTCATGATCACCATCGTCACCAGCGCGACACCTTGATCTCCATCGTAGCATCATTGTCGTCTCGCCAATCTTATGCTTCCACGACTATCACTACCGCTTAGTAATAAAGTAAAGCATTACATCGCGATTGCATTGCATACAATAAAGCGACAACCATATGGCTCCTGCCAGTTGCCGATAACTTGGTTACAAAACATGATCATCTCATACAATAAAATCAGCATCATGCATTGACCATATCACATCACAACATGCCCTGCAAAAACAAGTTAGACGTCCTCTACTTTGTTGTTGCAAGTTTTACGTGGCTGCTACGGGCTTAAGTAAGAACTCATCTCACCTACGCATCAAAACCACAACGATAGTTTGTCAAATAGACTCCGTTTTAACCTTCTCAAGGACCGGGCGTAGCCACACTTGGTTCAACTAAAGTTGGAGAGACAGTCTTCCGCAAGCCATCTATGTGCAAAGCACGTCGAGGGAACCGGTCTCGCGTAAGAGTACGCGTAAGGTTGGTCCGGATCGTCTCGTCCAACAATACCGCCGAACCAAAGTATGACATGCTGGTAGGCAGTATGACTTGTATCGCCCACAACTCACTTGTGTTCTACTCGTGCAAATAACATCAAACCATAAAACCTAGGCTTGGATGCCACTGTTGGGGAACATAGTAATTTCGAAAATTTTCCTACGCACACGCAAGATCATGGTGATGCATAGCAACGAGGGGGAGAGTGTTGTCTACGTACCAACGCAGACCGACTGCGGAAGCGATCACACAACATAGAGGAAGTAGTCATACGTCTTCTTCCCGATCCGACCGATCCAAGTACCGTTTCTCCGGCACCTCCGAGTTCTTAGCACACGTTCAGCTCGATGACGATCCTCGGGCTCCGATCCAGCAAAGCGTCGAGGAAGAGTTCCGTCAGCACGACGGCGTGGTGACGATCTTGATGTACTACCGACGCAGGGCTTCGCCTAAGCTCTACAACGATATGACCGAGGTGGAATTTGGTGGCAGGGGGCACCGCACACGGCTAAGGAACGATCAACAATGATCAACTTGTGTGTCTATGGGGTGCCCCCTGCCCCCGTATATAAAGGAGCAGGGGGAGGGGTTCGGCCGGCCAGGGAGAGGGGCGCAGGAGGAGTCCTACTCCTACCGGGAGTAGGACTCCCCCCCCCCAATCCTATTCCTAATAGGAATCCTCAAGGGGGAAAGAGAGAAGGGGTGGCCGGCCACCTTCTCCTAGTCCTAATAGGACTAGGGAAGGGGAGGAGGCGCGCAGCCCTTTTGGGCAGCCCCTTTCACTTTTCCACTAAGGCCCAATAGGCCCATTTGCCTCCCGGGGGGTTCTGGTAACCCTCCCGGTATTCCGGTAAAATCCTGATTTCACCCGGAACACTTCCGATGTTCAAACATAGGCTTCCAATATATCAATCTTTACGTCTCGACCATTTCGAGACTCCTCGTCATGTCCGTGATCACATCCGGGACTCCGAACAACCTTCGGTACATCAAAATGCATAAACTCATAATAACTGTCATCGTAACGTTAAGCGTGCGGACCCTACGGTTCGAGAACAATGTAGACATGACCGAGACACGTCTCCGATCAATAACCAATAGCGGGACCTGGATGCCCATATTGGCTCCTACATATTCTACGAAGATCTTTATCGGTCAGACCGCATAACAACATACGTTGTTCCCTTTGTCATCGGTATGTTACTTGCCCGAGATTCGATCGTCGGTATCCAATACCTAGTTCAATCTCTTTACTGGCAAGTCTCTTTACTCGTTCTGTAATACATCATCTCATAACTAACATCTTAGTTATTATGCTTGCAAGGCTTATGTGATGTACCGAGAGGGCCCAGAGATACCTCTCCGACACTCGGAGTGACAAACCCTAATCTCGAAATACGCCAACCCAACATCTACCATTGGAGACACCTGTAGTACTCCTTTATAATCACCCAGTTACGTTGTGACGTTTGGTAGTACCCAAAGTGTTCCTCCGGTAAACGGGAGTTGCATAATCTCATAGTTATAGGAACATGTATAAGTCATGAAGAAAGCAATAGCAACATACTAAACGATCGGGTGCTAAGCTAATGGAATGGGTCATGTCAATCAGATCATTCAACTAATGATGTGACCTCGTTAATCAAATAACAACTCTTTGTTCATGGTTAGGAAACATAACCATCTTTGATTAACGAGCTAGTCAAGTAGAGGCATACTAGTGACACTCTGTTTGTCTATGTATTCACACATGTATTATGTTTCCGGTTAATACAATTCTAGCATGAATAATAAACATTTATCATGATATAAGGAAATAAATAATAACTTTATTATTGCCTCTAGGGCATATTTCCTTCACATATCATATCACAACATGCCCTGCAAAAACAAGTTAGACGTCCTCTACTTTGTTGTTGCAAGTTTTACGTGGCTGCTACGGGCTTAAGCAAGAACCAATCTCACCTACGCATCAGAACCACAACGATAGTTTGTCAAATAGACTCCGTTTTAACCTTCGCAAGGACCGGGTGTAGCCACACTTGGTTCAACTAAAGTTGGAGAAACAGTCACCCGCAAGTCACCTATGTGCAAAGCACGTCGGGGAAACCGGTCTCGCGTAAGTGTACGCGTAATGTCAGTCCGGGCCGCTTCATCCAACAATACCGCCGAACCAAAGTATGACATGCTGGTAGGCAGTATGACTTATATCGCCCACTACTCACTTGTGTTCTACTCGTGCATATAACATCAAACCATAAAACCTAGGCTCTGATACCACTGTTGGGGAACGTAGTAATTTCAAAATTTTCCTACACACACGCAAGATCATGGTGATGCATAGCAACGAGGGGGAGAGTGTTGTCTACGTACCAACGCAGACCGACTGCGGAAGCGATCACATAACGTAGAGGAAGTAGTCGTACGTCTTCTTCCCGATCCGACCGATCCAGGCACCGTTACTCCGGCACCTCCGAGTTCTTAGCACACGTTCAGCTCGATGACGATCCTCGGGCTCCGATCCAGCAAAGCGTCGAGGAAGAGTTCCATCAGCACGACGACGTGGTGACGATCTTGATGTACTACCGACGCAGGGCTTCGCCTAAGCTCTACAACGATATGACCGAGGTGGAATTTGGTGGCAGGGGGCACCGCACACGGCTAAGGAAAGATCTCAATGATCAATTGTGTGTCTAGAGGTGCCCCCTGCCCCCGTATATAAAGGTTTCAAGGGGAGGGGCTGGCCGGCCAAGTTGGGAGGCGCAGGAGGAGTCCTACTCCTACCGGGAGTAGGACTCCCCTCCAATCCTAGTCCAACTAGGTTTCCTCAAGTGGGAAGGAGAGAGGGGGTGGCCGGCCACCTTCCCTAGTCCTAATAGGACTAGGGGAAGGGGGGAGGCGCGCAGCCCATGGGGAAGCCCTTTCACCTTTCCACTAAGGCCCATGTTGGCCCATTTGGCTCCCGGGGGGTTCCGGTAACCCTCCCGATAATCCGGTAAAATCCTGATTTCACCCGGAACACTTCCGATGTCCAAACATAGGCTTCCAATATATCAATCTTTACGTCTCGACCATTTCGAGACTCCTCGTCATGTCCGTGATCACATCCGGGACTCCGAACAACCTTCGGTACATCAAAATGCATAAACTCATAATAACTGTCATCGTAACGTTAAGCGTGCGGACCCTACGGTTCGAGAACAATGTAGACATGACCGAGACACGTCTCCGGTCAATAACCAATAGCGGGACCTGGATGCCCATATTGGCTCCTACATATTCTACGAAGACCTTTTATCGGTCAGACCGCATAACAACATACGTTGTTCCCTTTGTCATCGGTATGTTACTTGCCCGAGATTCGATCGTCGGTATCCAATACCTAGTTCAATCTCGTTACTGGCAAGTCTCTTTACTCGTTCCGTAATACATCATCTCACAACTAACATCTTAGTTATAATGCTTGCAAGGCTTATGTGATGTGTATTACCGAGAGGGCCCAGAGATACCTCTCCGACACTCGGAGTGACAAACCCTAATCTTGAAATACGCCAACCCAACATCTACCATTGGAGACACCTGTAGTACTCCTTTATAATCACCCAGTTACGTTGTGACGTTTGGTAGTACCCAAAGTGTTCCTCCGGTAAACGGGAGTTGCATAATCTCATAGTTATAGGAACATGTATAAGTCATGAAGAAAGCAATAGCAACATACTAAACGATCGGGTGCTAAGCTAATGGAATGGGTCATGTCAATAAGATCATTCAACTAATGATATGACCTCGTTAATCAAATAACAACTCTTTGTCCATGGTTAGGAAACATAACCATCTTTGATTAACGAGCTAGTCAAGTAGAGGCATACTAGTGACACTCTATTTGTCTATGTATTCACGCATGTATTATGTTTCCGGTTAATACAATTCTAGCATGAATAATAAATATTTATCATGATATAAGGAAATAAATAATAACTTTATTATTGCCTCTAGGGCATATTTCCTTCACCGAAGGCCAGTCGTCTTGAGTTTATGGTGGAGCACTTGGCATGGCTCGACGTGGTCCGTTTACTCGTTCCAAGCATTGTGAACGATCTCAGTGAAGCCCGGCATAGATGCCCAATTTTTTTCAAACTTCAAAGCACGAGGCCTTCTAGGCCCCCTCACATCGGCAAGGAGCAAAGGGCAATGGTCCGAAAGCGAGGATGACATGGCATGGAGGATGTAAGTGTTGAATTGGAGATCCCACTCGGCGTTGCAAAAGAAGGAGTCCAACTTGCACAACGTCGGGTTCATCCTCTCGTTACTTCATGTGAAACGCCTATTATGTAGGTGAATCTCTTGCAGCTCACAATTTTGAAGAGTTGCCTAGAAACGGTTTATGCGGCTACGGTTAACATTTCTCTTGTTTTTGTCACGTGCCCGGTATATTTGATTGAAGTCACCAAGCACCAACCATTTCACCCCACTTGATGGTTTTTGATCGATGAGCTCCGCAAAGAACACATCTTTGCAAGAGGAATCAGTAGGGCCGTAGACGGTTGTGATTTTAAAGTGGACCTCGGTGTCCCTGATGTGGACCATGGCCAAGAAGCAGTAAGTGGAAATCGCAATGTCATGCACATCAACGATAAGGTCGTCCTAGAGCAAGAGGATCCCGCCTCTTGTTCCAGCTGTCGGGCGTTGCACGAAACCGCGAAGTCTATTTACCCCAAGGAAGGCAGCGGTGAATTGATCAACATTGCCGAGTTTGGACTCTTGTAAGCAGGCAATTTGGCACGACGATGCTGCAATCGTTTCATGGACAGTGGCTTTTCGGTCTGGATTGTTTAGACCCCCTCACATTCCAGCTGAGCACGTTGATCTGTTGTTCTAGCATAATGCAACATGGGGCACCCAGGTAGTAAGCAGTAACAACAGTAAGATGGCAATAGGTAGTCCAGCCAACCAACTAGCTTCAGGCAAGCCACTGGAGCCGCAAATCCCTGGTACAAACACCAAGTGGGACACACACGCACTAGACCATGGTACAAACACCATGCATGACACGCCCACACACGAGCCTTGCAAAATAGCGATACAAGGCTTACAAAGCACAACCCAGATGCTACTACGAGCTAACATAATAACAGGCAGGACCAAGGTGTCTGATCAGTCAGATGCATCAGGCTGGAGAGGCCTCCTCAGCAGCCTCAGATGAAGCCATGTCATGGTCCAGGGCATCCTCACCACCGTGATCCAGCAAGGCGTTCTCCACAGCGATCGCCTGGGCATCATCCACTTTGAACAGGGCACGCAGCACAGCTAAAACATCCACTGGGAGCCGATGCTTGAAGGTTTTTGCGAGCTTGTCGAGAACCTCCACAGTCACATCTTGTCCATCCTCGACGATCCCTGAGTTTCGGCAGACAAGGGTCTCCGTTGATTTGGCCACAAGACCAGCTTTGCGTGCCCCCTTCCTAAGCCGAGCGCGGGTGCGCCTGAGAGTCAGACCACCACCGTTGCTGGAGATGTCCAGTCCTGCCATGGTCTTGTGGCGTGTCGTCGGTAGCCCTGGAGTAGGCGATGGCAGGATGGCCTACGCGCATAGCTGGAACAGAGGCGCGAGAGGTGCATGCACCACGTCCTCCGCAGCCACCGAAGACAAAGCAGGAATAGCAGCCAGCACCGAGGTCCCCTCATCTACCTGGAAGGAACTGCCCTGGACCTGCAGCTCATCGAAGCCGGGGGCGCTCAGGCGTCATGGACGGCGGGGGAGCGACGAGTCGAGGCACGGAGCACAAGGCCACTGCCACGCGAGCAGCAGCACCGAGGTTGGCGGCGATAGACGAAGACGAAGAGCTGCGCTTGGAGCCGGGGGTGTGCGGGAGCACTGAAGTTGGCGACGATGTTGGCGTGAGATTGTCGCGCGAGAGACGGCGGCTAGTGTGCGGGTGAGGAGACTGCGCCGGGCTCCGTCCCCTCGAGCGAGGGTTGGAGGGATCTTCTCGAGCCAGAATTTGGCAGTTTCATTCTTCTGCAACTACATCTTCTTGGGCGTGGCTAACGCGTGGTTATGAAAGGCTACGACCTGCCAATTTTTAGCTATTTGCTTGATGTTAGAGCATCTTCAACAGCCGCGCTATGCGCCACGCGCAAAAAAACTGTTTGCCGCGCGCGCTGCGGCTGGTGTGGCGCGCCCGCCTGCGCTGGCTCCAGCAGCCGCGCTATAATGCAGCGCGCGCGTGCCGCACCAGCAGAGCGCAAAAATACAGCGCGCGGGACGGCGCCGGCGCGACGCCACCCGGCGCCGTGGTCATCCGCGGCGGTAAGAAGAGGCTGCGTGCGAGGCCGACGCTCGGCGGAGCTCCGGCGGTGGCGACGCCAGCGCTCGCCGCGCTAGGGTTTCCGGCGGCGGCGGCGGCAGCGGGGTCGCGGCTGTACAGCAGGGTGAGCGGGGCGCCGGTGTGCGCGTCCATGGGTGGGTGGCAGGGCGCCGGCGCCGGCGCGCGCGGGGCGTAGGACGAGGTGAGGAAAGAATGCGGCGCGAGCGCTCGAGTGTGCCGCGCGCTGTAGCTGGCGCCCCAAATAAACCGCGCGGATAAGTGTTTTTGCCCGCGCGCCCAACCCGTTATAGCGCGCGCACCGTTTTTGCGCGCCCGCTGGAGCGACCCGCCGCGTTGCGCGCGCGCTAAAACGGCAGAATTTACGGCGCGGCGCTAGTCTCACGCGGCTGTTGGAGATGCTCTTAATGTCATACTTCTCCAAATTTTAACTGTCTTGTCTGCTTTCTCCACGGCCATCATGTTCATACAGGAGGGAGACGGCAAGCTCCCTCTTCTGGGTATGCTCATTTGACAGGAACTTTATAATCGTGCGCACGGTGTCGCCTTTCCCCAGTTCTTCCTGCAGTAACCAAACATATATATAGTGTTACACACTTAGCAAGCACACATATGATAAATTGTGGAAAATCCATCCATCCATCTGACCAGAAGGGAAGAAAAAAAAAAGATGAACCATGTTCTGAGCATTGAGCTAGACCATCCTGTTGCTGCTATTGAGCAAGTCGGTTCATCTTGGCACCGCTCCGCTGGCATATACTACCTCTCTGTATCAAAATATAAGATGTTTTTGCAATTTAAATTGAGGTGTAAAAAATATCTTATATTTTTGTGCTCGTTAGACTCGGGGTGAAGGTGGAGTATGTGGCAGTCCATCTCGAATTGGACCTGGACTCGAACTGGGAGCTGCAAGAGGCGAACTGCGACTCTGCGAGGGGGCTGGGCGGCGACGAAAGGGGTGAGCAGAACATAAAAGAACTATGGGATCGGTGGGAATCAATAGGAGGGGTCGAAAGTTAACAAACAAACGTTGTGCAGACTCCTCTTTAATACTATCTCCGTCCCAAAATAAGTGTCTCAAACTTAGTACAAATTTATACTAAAGTTAGTACAAAGTTAAGACACTTATTTTGAGACGGAGGGAGTACTATAGAGATTGTATGGTGGTTTTATGCTATTTCTTATAAAGTGATGGTGATGCCGCAACAGTGGTAATTTTATGTTTATACTCTACCAGATGAGACATATCTTTTTTGAGGGGTGGATGAGATAGATGAGATGAAGAACATTTTTTCTAGGGTATGAGATTTTTGTTGAGGGAATTTCTTATGAGATTTTTTTAGGCAAACCCACAAAGCTTTTTATTCATCCGTCACAATGTTTACAGGGACAAACACAAGATTTTCGGGTTGACCTAACCAAGCATAACGGTCAATACCCAAAGTTAATGCGTGTTTTGCAAGTTTGTGAGCCTCTATATTAGAGGTTCTAAATTCATGACTAACCTGACAAGAAGAAAAATAGCCAAAACGCTCTTTTATTTCATGTACAATTGCGCCATATGCTGCCGAGGTGCCTGTTTTAATAGCTTCCACCACCTCCTTGCAATCTGACGCGATTGCAATCTTCTGCACGTACAGATCTTCTGAACAATGCTGGCTCCTTCGCCAATCAAGCAATGCTAGCCCAGTCTTGTGTGGCCCAAGCGGGAGGAGTAATAGAATGGGCCTATGAAATTGTTGGGTGCTGGCAGTATTATGGAGTAAGGCCGTGGCAGAATGCAGAGCCCTAGCTGGCTCATTTATGAACCTAATCATCCTCTTCAGGGCATTTCCCGTTTGGCGCTTCAGCCACCTATTATAGGTCATTTTGCAAACCGACGCACACCCCTTTCTGCTAGCTGGGCTGGCCCATCTATCCTTTTCTCTGATTTTAAATCGCAAAAATCTGCGAGCGGGGTGGGATAACTGGCGACTTTGTTGTTCACAGTACGCCGCAGTAACCAACCAGCCACCCTCATTTGATGTGATTGCCTACACCTTTTTCAGTCTTTTCTTTTTTCTTGTTTTTTCGAATGGATTTTTTTATTTTTCTTTTTTCTTTTCCTTTTATTTTCCTTCTTGTTTTATTTTTCAAAATCAATGAACTTTTTTTAAATTCATGACTTTTTTCAAAATCCTTAACTTTTTTCAATGATGAACTTATTTTCAAATTTGTATTTTTTTCAAAATTGATAAAGAATTTCAAATTCGTGATTTTTTGAAGATCGATGATTTTTTCAAATTCATGAACTTTTTCAATATCAATGAATTTTTTTAAATCCATGATTTATTTTCCATTCGTGAACCTTGTTTCAAAATCAATTTTCTTTTGCAAAATCGATGATCTTTTTAATAAAAATATGAAGTTTTTTCAAAATCAACGAACTTTTTTTTTTTGAAATCCTTGATTTTTCACCAAAATTATGATCTTTTTTCAAATCTGTGAACCTTTTATTTTAAATTTTTTATTTTGTAAACTTTTCTGAGTAGTCAACGATCAACTTGGACCCTGGTTGGTGAACAGCGGTCAGTCAACCAGGAACTTTATTTTTTTCAGCAAGCGATCAGGAATTGAGCCAGCGCTAGAGAGGTTGAAATGGCCGGCACATGAACGGGAGGACGTGAGCGTCAGTATCCCTAACTGGCACATAAGGCGTCAATTAGCAGCACCCTTCTTTAGCGTGGGCGGCTCGTGCAGTGATTTTGATTTTGATTTTGGGGCTGCTTGATTGCTACTCCCTCCGTCTGGAAATATTTGTCCTTGAAATGGTTGTATCTAGACTTATTTTAGTTATAGATACATCAATTTTATGCATTTCTAGGACAAGTATTTCCAGACGGAGGGAGTACCTGAGTACCTTAGCTCAAATACCTGACCCGAGCCTCTATTTGTGGGGAAAAAAACCTGTGATCTGCTAAACCTGTGTTTGGTGTCCTGAGAATCTTGCCTGCGTGACTCGGGCCTAGAAAATTGGTGGCCTGAGCTACATGCAAACGCATCCCCTCCTTCTATGTATAATCAGGGTGGCAACCAAACATGGTCAAATATGAGATTTGTTTGATCAGACAATTTCTCCAACAAAATCAGGCTACTCTCATGCATGCAAAAATAGTTAGGCATGTTGCTCAGGGTTACAATGTAACAACCCCTTTTACTGCCTAGGGAGCTCGCCGGAGTTCACTTTTGATTAACCAAGAAACGAGATGATCCAACAATAATTCTTGGAGTTTTATGAAGGACTACGACTTGCACAAACCATAGTATGATCCTTTCATCTGTAGCTCAGCTCTACGGAAAGGATCTCACGTAACCGCGCTGGATGAGGAAAGAAAAGCTATTATATCGCTCCAATACCACAACGGGGTGGTGGCGCAGTTGGCTAGCGCGTAGGTCTCATAGCTAAACGTGAGTAATCCTGAGGTCGAGAGTTCGAGCCTCTCTCACCCCACAATATGCACTTGTAGTGATGAAATGCTCGGTGACAACTTGGGTCGTCACATGTGTACCTGTACCAACAGGTGAAAAGAGCAAATCTGAACTTGTGTCTTATTTTTTTGCCTTTCCGGTTACGCACTCACGGTTTCAGCCACTGCTGCGCCCTCCTGAAACTAAGAAGTGTATCTGTTTTTTTAGCAATGTTTACAGCCCTGAAAAATATATGTAATTCACCCGCATTTCGTTTCAGTATTCATCTTTGGAAGGAAGCAGGAGGCGCGAGGGTAGATAGTGTGTATGGTGCGGTGTTTCAACTCTATAACCGTTCTGGCGATGTTGTGAGAGGTCTTTACACCTTTTGCTGCCATCACCATTGGCGTACTCTCAAAAAGAAAATAAATGTGTTGGACATCCAAGTACTCGGGCCTTCAAATGGTGACGAAATATTCAAAAATGTAAAGCAATCCTCGCAATGAGTGGATTGAGCATAGAATCCTGGGCAAATGACAGTTTATATTCAAGGAAGAAGTATCTTTAGCAATGTTTACAGCCCTGAAAAATATATGTAATTCACCCGCATTTCGTTTCGGTATTCATCTTTGGAAGGAAGCAGGAGGCGCGGATAGTGTGTATGGTGCGGTGTTTCAACTCTATAACCGTTCTGGCGATGTTGTGAGAGGTCTTTACACCTTTTGCTGCCATCACCATTGGCGTACTCTCAAAAAGAAAATAAATGTGTTGGACATCCAAGTACTCGGGCCTTCAAATGGTGACGAAATATTCAAAAATGTAAAGCAATCCTCGAATTGAGTGGATTGAGCATAGAATCCTGGGCAAATGACAGTTTATATTCAAGGAAGAAGTATCTTTAGCACTATTTGGAATTTATACTGGTAATGGTGATCTACATTATGGCCTCATCTGTCCAACCTTTGCAGCCTCCTACGGCGTATCTCATCAACCGAGAGGTCACTGCTTCCGGTTACGCACTCACGGTTTCAGCCACTGCTGCGCCCTCCTGAAACTAAGAAGTGTATCTGTTTTTTTAGCAATGTTTACAGCCCTGGAAAATATATGTAATTCACCCGCATTTCGTTTCAGTATTCATCTTTGGAAGGAAGCAGGAGGCGCGAGGGTAGATAGTGTGTATGGTGCGGTGTTTCAACTCTATAACCGTTCTGGCGATGTTGTGAGAGGTCTTTACACCTTTTGCTGCCATCACCATTGGCGTACTCTCAAAAAGAAAATAAATGTGTTGGACATCCAAGTACTCGGGCCTTCAAATGGTGACGAAATATTCAAAAATGTAAAGCAATCCTCGCAATGAGTGGATTGAGCATAGAATCCTGGGCAAATGACAGTTTATATTCAAGGAAGAAGTATCTTTAGCACTATTTGGAATTTATACTGGTAATGGTGATCTACATTATGGCCTCATCTGTCCAACCTTTGCAGCCTCCTACGGCGTATCTCATCAACCGAGAGGTCACTGCTTCCGGTTACACACTCACGGTTTCAGCCACTGCTGCGCCTTCCTGAAACTAAGAAGTGTATCTGTTTTTTTAGCAATGTTTACAGCCCTGGAAAATATATGTAATTCACCCGCATTTCGTTTCAGTATTCATCTTTGGAAGGAAGCAGGAGGCGCGAGGGTAGATAGTGTGTATGGTGCGGTGTTTCAACTCTATAACCGTTCTGGTGATGTTGTGAGAGGTCTTTACACCTTTTGCTGCCATCACCATTGGCGTACTCTCGAAAAGAAAATAAATGTGTTGGACATCAAAGTACTCGGGCCTTCAAATGGTGACGAACTATTCAAAAATGTAAAGCAATCCTCGCAATGAGTGGATTGAGCATAGAATCCTGGGCAAATGACAGTTTATATTCAAGGAAGAAGTATCTTTAGCACTATTTGGAATTTATACTGGTAATGGTGATCTACATTATGGCCTCATCTGTCAAACCTTTGCAGCCTCCTACGGCGTATCTCATCAACCGAGAGGTCACTGCTTCCCCCATCCTGGAGATGCTGTCTGTTGGGAAAAACATGGTCCTCACGCGCGCTGTTGCACATCTCACAGATATCTACCGAAGGCGAGTTGTCAAAAGTGCAGGCCGAGCATCTCCATATGCCTCTGCCGCTCTCTCTTGCTGCGCGGCGCCCAACTCTGCCCCCCTGACGACGACCAGGCCTCAGGAGCCTCTGAGCGAATTTCACCGGCCAACTTACAACATTTGCAATGCCCGAGATCAGAAGAGAAAGCGGGTCCGGCCCGGAGTATGATCGCTTTATCCAAAGATAGGCTAGACCAGCAAGAATCCCGCTAAGATGGCCAATGAAGGACGTCCCGGGAATGAAGGCCTGTATGAGGAGCAGTTCAGCCCACGCAGCATACTTTGCTGGAATGACCATCCCATGCAGGAAGACATAATCATCTGACCAGGCATTCAGCACAATCTTCATACCAAACAGCACCCCGGAGAATCCAACAGCATATTGATCGTAATACGCAGTCTCATTGCCGAGAAGGAGTAGACCTTTGGACAAGAGCAATGTGAAGCCCTGAGACAGGCCAAGCAAGGCAGTGACCATAGAAGCAAACTCAACACTGCCCATTGATGTTTCAAGCTGTATGCCCTTCCACAAGAGAGACGTCATGTTGTAGAAGAAGTGGGTTTCACTCAGGTGGTAGAAAGCTGACAGGAAGAAGCGCGTCAGGTCGCCGTACTGCAACATGTTCACAACTGTTAAACTCAAGATGAGAGATACTGAAAAAATCAATCTAATGTACACTGATTACTCTGCACTACAACATTTTAGAGCACATGATGTGCACTCTGCTAGATATTTCTGAAAGCAATAATCCTTATGGAAAGGCCAACAAATCATTCTGAATCAGCCAAAGCTTGCATTTTACTAGATATAGGGGTGTAAGGGGCACCATCAGGCCATAAAACTCACACATACATGTCACCTAGGTCCACGAATAATACCCTACGGAAAGAGCGACAAATCATTGTGAAACCAGCAGAGCCTGCATTTACTGGATAAATAGAGTTGAAAAGGGCACAATAAGAGCAACTCTAGCAGGGCCTTCAAAATGATTTTAGAGTGCACTGTAAAAGTTTTTAAAGGCTCAAGAGCAAGTTTGCAGACTCAGAAACCCTAAAACACAGCCTTTACATTTCTTGGGCCCATTTTTCAGCGGGGCTGACCTTTTCTCCTTTCTTTCCTCCCCTCCACCGTCACTCACTCCACATTGTCTTCCTCAAAATTCCCCTTGGCTCACCAGTGGCGGCGGCATGCACGCAAGGGCTTGGGTAGGACATGAAAATTTTGTCGCGCCAAAAAAACACTAGGATGCAGCGCATTGTAACCCACAGCCACTAAATATGACCATGTGGCACATGGACCAAATTTGACTCATAGGATTGCTAACTACATCTATCAAATGATAGTGAAAAATGTCCAATGACATGTAAAAAAAATCTTCGCCTACGAAATCATATAAAATTCTTAGTTAACTAATATTGTGATCATAATCACTCACACATCAGAGATAGTACATATGCTAATCTATAATTATATGGACCCAAGTTACAAGTCTGCTCCAGCTCATAGAATATGGTCGAATGTGGCACTAAATGTCCAACGGCTGTGAATATTTTCTTGAAATAAAAGAAGATAGTAGTACTTTTCTACTGATTTAAAATGTTCCTCATAACCATTTCTACATTTTAGGGGCTAATGACTATTAGAAGAAGTATGCGGTAAGGTACAAGAACTCGCAGAGCAAAACCACAAGTAGGCCAAGTACCAAAACAAAACCAACCAAGCAAACTGAACAAAAACAAAACTACGCTGCACTACATAATAGAAGAAAGAAAGCAAAACAACCCAAAAATAGAAAACAGAGCCAAGCAGAGCAGACTACAGATCAGGAGGCCTAGAACGCAGACTTATAACTTAGGGACCAAAGGTGAGACATCAGCTCAGTTGCATTTTAGGAATATTTGATCTGGATATATCATAGGATATCATAGTTCAAGACAGTGAGCCAGGTGACACTCTTTCCCCTCTGCCTTGATGCAAAATTATCCTGTCTCAGCTAGCCCGGTCGGAGATTAGGAACTGGTGACACCCAACTAGTGTTTAGTGCATTTGTAAACACAAGTTAAGGTTCAAATACTCTTAAGGGTGGCATAGAATAAAATGCAGCCAGGGTTCTTCATCTTGTCAGCATCTTCCAGTTACACTCGGCTACTGGAGAACAGCAGAATTAACCCTAGGCATTTTAAAGGGGTCCATTAGAGGTCCAATCCCTGTTAAGTTGCCATCACTAATCAGCTGCAGGGAAGACATCGAGGTCACAAACTCCATCATGTCAGGAAGGGTGTTATTTTCTATAACTTCATGTTCTTAAAGTTGCTGCATAGGAGATTCTTTCCTTTTAACTAGTTATTACATTTGGAACGGTCTTTCTACCAGTGATTCTGTAAATTATGTCTAAAAATGCAATTTAATCCTTTCAATGCTTACGACTGCAGCTCTTCTGTCCCCCACCCACATACTAGCCTACCTCTGTTCTTAGCTCCGCCACTCCATCTCCCTTTTACACTACAAACCCTAGGCAAAATACTACCGGAAACCACCGCCAATAGATCCGCATCCTGTTCGACACATCATAATCAGTACTCTGAACATATCGCGTTCCTGAACTTCTCAATCCTGTAGCCCTAGTCTAGAACAGAAAACAAATGTTGGTTTTCCATGTGCGATACGATTTCATGTACCAGCGCAACATGACCCGGCCATAATCCACAGTGTGCGTACCTGGATGATGAGGTGCGGGTTGAAGGCGACGCGGGAGAGCGGCGGCAGGAACGCGTCGAGGGCGCCCGGGCGGAGGTACACCAGCGCGTTGGCGGCGATGAGCGCCGCCGTCACGGGCGGGCGGCTGGCGCCGGCGCGGCCGTACTCGAGAATCACCTGCAGGGCCAGAAGCGGCAGCATCCCGCTCGACGGGCCGCTGCCCCAGCCGACGCCGGCGCCCCGCCGCCGGCCACCGCTCATGCCCGCCCCCATCCCCTGAAACTGGGGGACCACCAACGGAATACTGACTGGCACCGAGGAGCGAGGAGGCAGGGCGCACGCAATACGCTGCCCCCAATTCCTTTCCTATTCTTTTCTTCTCTCTCGCGCTCGAAATGTTTTCTTTTGTTTCTGGATGTGTTTCTTTCTTCGGTCGCAAGTATGCCGCGAAACTTCCAGATGACTCCGGAGCAATGTTTCGCCTCGTCATGACAACCATTTTGCTAATAGTTTTGTTCTGTTTAATAATAATAAGTTCATTTAAACTAGTAAAGTTTCGATTGATAACTTTCTACTAAATTTAGTACAAAGTAATACTAAGATTGAGACACTTATCTAGGGATGAAGGGAGTAGTACACTAACGGCGAGAACTGTTTGCTAAAGAGGGAAACCGGGCGAAAATCTGGACAAAGCAACTACGCCTAGCTAAAGTAGGTCACCAACATCATAAGACGTACAAAAATGCTGGAGGAACTAAACATGACTGAGCAGAGCACATCACAGCCCATTGCGGTGTCATTGTACATCATCCATGGCACTCGCGACCCGACGGCTTCGGCTTCGCTGCAACCACATAGGAGCACCCGCATCAGCATGTCCGCCACAATCATGTTCTTAAACCTCGTCGACACCAGAGAGAGAAAGGCATATTTGAAGAGAGGCGAACATGTGTCTCTCCGATCTCGAGAGGAGGACAAACAAGGCTTGTCCGATGCACTTCTCATGTCAAGTGTGCTTCTGCTGCCCTCCGCCGTCATGCCACGACAAACAAGGCGTCATCAAGCATCATTCTCGCCATCTCAATAAGTGTCCGGTTCTTCCTCTCAACAACTCCATTTTATTGAGGTGTGCACGTAGTCGAGAACTCATGTGAAATCCCTTTTTCGTCGAGAAAGGTATCCACATTGGCGTTCTTGAACTCCGTTTCGTTGTCACTGCGAACCTTCTTGATCTTCATCTTAAATTGATTTTGGGCCTTTCTAACGAAGTTCTTGAAGATCTTTTGGACCTACAATTTATCATCAAGAAAGAACACACACGTAAATCTTGAAAAGTCATCGACGATGACTAAACCGAACGAGTTACCACCGAGACTTTTGTAGGCATTGGGACCAAAAAGATTCATATGAAGTAGCTCGAGCGGTCTTTTCGTGGTCATAATATTTTTCACGGGATGACTTCCTCCAACTTGTTTTCCTGCTTGACAAGCACTGCAAAGTCTATCCTTGTCAAATATAACGTCTTTAACACCAAGGATATGATCACCTTTAATAAGCTTGTCAAAATTTCGCATGCCCACGTGACCTAACCTTCCACTAAAAAAAAGACACTTCCGTGATGATACGTGTTTGTCACAGTAGGTCATGTTTTCTGTCATGCATGTACTGTTGGAAATATGCCCTAGAGGCAATAATAAAATGGTTATTATTATATTTCCTTGTTCATGATAATTGTCTATTGTTCATGCTATAATTGTGTTATCCGGAAATCGTAATACATGTGTGAATACATAGACCACAACATGTCCCTAGTGAGCCTCTAGTTGACTAGCTCGTTGATCAAAAGATAGTCATGGTTTCCTGACTATGGACATTAGATGTCATTGATAACGAGATCACATCATTAGGAGAATGATGTGATGGACAAGACCCAATCCTAAGCATAGCACAAGATAGTATAGTTCGTTTGCTAGAGCTTTTCCGAATGTCAAGTATCATTTCCTTAGACCATGAAATTGTGCAACTCCCGGATACCGTAGGAGTGCTTTGGGTGTGCCAAATGTCACAACGTAACTGGGTGACTATAAAGGTGCACTACGGGTATCTCCAAAAGTGTCTGTTGGGTTGGCACGAATCGAGACTGGGATTTGTCACTCCATATGACGGAGAGGTATCTCTGGGCCTACTCGGTAATGCATCATCATAATGAGCTCAATGTGACCAAGTGGTTGATCACGGGATCATGCATTACGGTACGAGTAAAGTGACTTGCCGGTAACGAGATTGAACGAGGTATTGGGATACCGACGATCGAGTCTCGGGCGAGTAACGTACCGATTGACAAAGGGAATTGTATACGTGATTGATTGAATCCTCGACATCGTGGTTCATCCGATGAGATCATCGAGGAGCATGTGGGAGCCAACATGGGTATCCAGATCCCGCTATTGGTTATTGACCGGAGAGTCGTCTCGGTCATGTCTGCGTGTCTCCCGAACCCGTAGGGTCTACACACTTAAGGTTCGGTGACGCTAGGGTTGTTGAGATATTAGTATGCGGTAACACGAAAGTTTTTCGGAGTCCCAGATGAGATCCCGAACGTCACGAGGAGTTCCGGAATGGTCCGGAGGTGAAGAATTGTATATAGGAAGTCCAGTTTCGGCCACCGGGAAAGTTTCGGGGGTCACCGGTATTGTACCGGGACCACCGGAAGGGTCCCGGGGGTCCACCGGGTGGGGCCACCTATCCCGGAGGGCCCCATGGGCTGAAGTGGGAGGGGAACCAACCCCTGTGTAACACCCTCGATGCGACTATATCTCCCACGTGTCGAGGCACGACTTAGAGGCATAATCACATTGAAGGCATATGTCACAAGTCAGGCAATCATCACAAACATCCCATGTAATATAGATGAATAAAAGGGATAACATAGTTGGCTTACACTCACCACGTCAATCAAGTGCATAAAAAACATACATCATCCAAACACTCATGGCCCGACTACAGCGCCAAAATAAAAGATAACCCAACAAGCGACATGGTCCCGATCACCCCAACTGAGCACCACTACTGATCATCAGGAAAAGAAACATAATAACGTTGAGAGTCCTCGTCGTACTCCCTATTGAGCTCAAGCGCGCCATCTGGAGCTGTATCATCTAGCCCTGCATCTGGTGTAATAGTAATCTGTGAGCCACAGGGACTCAGCAATCTCGCACCCTCGCGATCAATACTATTTAAGCTTAATAGGTAGGGTAAGGTAAAATATATGTGGAGCTGCAGCAAGCGACTAGCGTATATGGTGGCTAACTTATTCGCAAAATAGAGCGAGAAGAGGAGGCAAAGCGCAAGCGAGGAACTAGAGGACAACCTGCGCAAACATTACTCCAACACCGTGTCCACTTCCCGGACTCCGCCGAGAAGAGGCCATCACGGTAACTCACATAGTTGATTCATTTTAATTAAGTTTATGTTTAAGTTATCTACAACCGGACATTAACAAATTCCCATCTGCCCATAACCGCGGGCACAACTTTCGAAAGTTCAAATCCCTGCAGGGGAGTCCCAACTTAGCCCATGACAAGCTCTCACGGTCAACGAAGGAATAGACCTCCTCCCGAGACGTTCCGATCGGACTCGGTATCTCGGTTCTTCAAGACATTTCGATAGGTTAAAACAAGACGAGCAACACCGCCCGAATGTGCCGACAAATCCTGATAGGAGCTGCACATATCTCGTTCTCAGGGCACACTTAGATTGTCTAAACTTCCGGTAGGCCAGCCCTGAGTTGCCCCTGGTAGCCACCAGCGGCTGACGAGTTGGACCAACACTCAGAGGAGCACTGGCCCGGGGGGGGGGGGTTAAAACAAGATGACCCTCGGGCTCCGGAAACCCAAGGGAAAAAAGAGGCTAGGTGGCAAATGGTAAAACCAAGGTTGGGCATTGCTGGAAAAGCTTTAATCAAGACGAACTATCAAGGGGTTCCCATTATAACCCAACCGCGTAAGGAACGCAGAATCCGGGAACATAACACCGATATGACGGAAACTAGGGCAGCAAGAGTGGAACAAAACACTAGGCGAGAGGCCGAGCCTTCCATCCTTTACCAAGTATATAGATGCATTAAGATAACATGGCAATATAATGATATCCCAACAAGTAAATAAATGTTCCAACGAGGAACGGTTTCCAATCTTCACCTGCAACTAGCAACGCTATAAGAGGGGCTGAGCAAAGCGGTAACATAGCCAATCAACGGTTTGCTAGGACAATGGTGGGTTAGAGGCTGAACATGGCAATTTGGGAGGCTTGAAAGCAAGTGGTAGGCATCGTAGCATTGGCATAGCAAAAGAGCGAGCAAACTAGCATAGCAAAGATAGTAGTGATTTCGAGGGTATGATCATCTTGCCTGCAAAGTTGTCAGAGTTGACTGGATCCTCGAAAGCAAACTCAACGGGCTCCTCGTTAGCGAACTCATCTCCCGGCTCTATCCAAACAAGACAAACAAGCAACAAGAACACAATCAACCACGTGCAAGGACCAAACAAGATGATGCAAACATGGTATGCTATGCGGGATGCATATGCAAGATATGACAGGAAATGCATGAACCTGGCCTCAACTTGGAAAACCAAGTGTGCCACTGGAAAGATGAGATGAAATCGCTTGAAAACGATATAAAGATCACCGGAATCGGAGTTACGGTTTGGAAATGGCAAGCGATTCAAATATGACACCGGTCTGCGATTTACAGCAAGTAGTCATCTAAATGCAATGAGATGAACATGATACAACACTCAAACATGGCATCAAAATACATGGCAGGGATGCATTCAAGATGCTTAACAAAAGTCTAGCACTGAGCTACGGCCAATTCATCCATTAGGAGGTTCAAACAAGCATGGCAAAAATGCAAATGGTAAAACAGATCTCAGACTTAGTGAAATTAACACTTGTCTGGAATTTCAGATCAGGTAGCCCTCTTCGGAGCAACAAAACTATATGCTACAGGACCTGAACATGGAAAAGTAAAACATGGCATGGAGCTACTCAAATAGCTTAACAAAAGTCCCTTAGTGACCTTGAGCCAAAAGGGATCACAAAATACATTTGCAAGCATGGCAACATAGCAAAAACATAATCAGTTTTCAGACTTAGTGAAAACTGGCACATGCTGAAACATAACTCAAGTAGGCATGTTTACGAGCTCGATGCACTCACTACGGTGCAAGTCATGGCAAGACAAGCATACATCCATTAAGAAGGCACAAAATGCAAGCTAGACATGGCAAGAACAATGGCACAGCATGCACGGATCAACTACAACATCATCGGCAAAATCACAAACAAGTTGACGATCTGCCCAGATTCACAAAGTAGCAAAAGTAGAGCTCGATTGACTCAAGCTAGGGTGCTCCATATATGCAAACAAAGACATGGATGGATAGAGAACTACAATATTAACAAAACTCCTTTACTGATCATCCTCAAAAGAGGCACGTATCACTAGGAAACAACATGAACATATGGCATCAAGAACTAAACAATCCCAGGACTTAGTGAAAATGTTAAGTGCCTGAAAACAGAATTGCCAAGTGCCTCACTTTGCAAGCTTGCACTAGGCACCACACACATAAAAAAATACATGGGTTGCACCTCTGGAAAGATGACAAAACCCTTAACAAAACATATGTAGAGCTCATGGGCATATCATGCACACAATAATCATGGCAAAAATGACAAATGTCTAAGATGGAGTAGCAGATCTGACAATTAACTCAAGTAGCCCTCTTCTAACAGCATTTCGGGCATCAAGATGAACTCAAATGAAAATGATGCAATGGAATTAAATGATGTACTCTCAGAGACAAACATTTTGATATGCGACATGCATGAATCGGAGCTACGGATGCAAAGTTACGGGGCCTCGAACAGGAGCATATGGACTGAAAATTTAGGGACTTAGAGAAAATTCAACCTCCTAGGGTTTACTGTTCACGCCCAGATCTGGATCGGATCTCGCCGGGGCACGGACGCCGAGGTTCATCGGAGGAGCTTGGAGCTCGCCGGAGAGAGGAGGCCGTGGCTGGGTCGTTTGCCGGCGACGAGGAGGCGGTGCGGAGGCGGCGGAGTGGCGCGGCGCTCGTGGACGAGGAGGCCGGCTCGGGCGGAGCGCGGGTGAGGGCGAGCCGCGGCGGAGTTCGCCGGCGACCGGGTGGGCGGCGGAGGCAGCGAGGTTCGGGCGGCGCGCAGCGGCGCCGGCCACCGGGCGCGGGGACGGAGGAGGCGCGAGGCGCGGGGCGGCTCGGGCCCGATCCGGTCCGGGGCGGGCTCCCCGTGGGCCGAGCGGGCCGCGGCGGCGGTGGGCGGCGGCGTGCCATGTGGCAGCCTACCACTGGCTGCGGGCGGCGGCGGAGAGGCGTCCGACGCGGGCGGCGGACATGTCCGTCGGTGGCGGGGCGTTTTAGGGTTTCGGGGGAGAAGGAGATCCGAATTTCGGGGGGGGGGGGTCTTTATATAGACATAGGAGGAGCTAGGAGAGTCCAAATTGAGCACGGTTTTCGGCCACGCGATCGTGATCGAACGCTCTAGATGATGGAGCAGGTTTAGGTGGGTTTTGGGCCAAATTGGAGGGGTGTTGGGCTGCAACACACACGAGGCCTTTTCGGTCCCTCGGTTAACCGTTGGAGTATCAAACGAAGTCCAAATGATACGAAACTTGACAGGCGGTCTACCGGTAGTAAACCAAGGCCGCTTGGCAAGTCTCGGTCCAATCTGGAAATGTTTAGTCCCCACACACGAAAGAAGGCTAGAAATGACCCCCGGAGGAGAACGAAGTGCCGGAATGCAAAACGGACAACGGGGAAAATGCTCGGATGCAAGAGACGAACACGTATGCAAATGCAATGCACGTGATGACATGATATGAGATGCATGACAATGATAACAACACACGGAGACAAAGAACCCAACCCGAGAAAATAAATTAACTTAAAGCCGGAAACGGCAAGAGTTGGATTACAAATTGGGAAAGTCATATCCGGGGTGTTACACCCTGATGGGCTGGTGCGCCCCCCTTGGGCCTCCCCCTGCGCCTAGGGTTGGAAACCCTAGGGGTGGGGGCGCCCCACTTGGCTTGGGGGCAAGCCACCCCCTTGGCCGCCGCCCCCCCATCTAGATGGGATCTAGAGGGGCCGGCGCCCCCATGGACCCCTATATAAAGAGGGGGGAAGGGAGGGCTGCGCACCCAAGCCCCTGGCGCCTCCCTCTTTCCCCCATAACACCTCTCCCTCTCGTTAGAGCTTGGCGAAACCCTGCCGAGATCCTGCTTCTTCCACCACCACGCCATTGTGCTGCTGGATCTCCATCAACTTCTCCTTCCCCCTTGCTGGATCAAGAAGGAGGAGACATCTTCCCCAACCGTACGTGTGTTGAACGCGAAGGTGCCGTCCGTTCGGCGCTCGGTCATTGGTGATTTGGATCACGACGAGTACGACTCCATCAACCCCGTTCTCTTGAACGCTTCCGCTCGCGATCTACAAGGGTATGTAGATGCACTCCTTTCCTCTCGTTGCTAGAAGACTCCATAGATTGATCTTGGTGATGCATAGAAAATTTTAAATCCTGCTACATTCCCAACAGTGGTATTAGAGCTAGGTCTATGCGTAGTTTCTATGCATGAGTAGAACACAAGTTGTTGTGGGCGTTGATTTTGTCAATTTACTTACCGTTACTAGTCTTATCTTGATTCGGCGGCATCGTGGGATGAAGCGGCCCGGACCGACCTTACACGTACGCTTACGTGAGACTCGTTCCACCGACTGACATGCACTAGTTGCATAAGATGGCTAGCGGGTGTCTGTCTCTCCCACTTTAGTCGGATCGGATTCGATGAAAAGGGTCCTTATGAAGGGTAAATAGAAATTGGCATATCACGTTGTGGTTTTGGCGTAGGTAAGAAACGTTCTTGCTAAGAAACCTATAGCAGCCACGTAAAAATTTGCAACAACAATTAGAGGACGTCTAACTTGTTTTTGCAGCATGTGCCGTGTGATGTGATATGGCCAAAAGGATGTGATGAATGATATATGTGATGTATGAGATTGATCATGTTCTTGTAATAGGAATCACGACTTGCATGTCGATGAGTATGACAATCGGCAGGAGCCATAGGAGTTGTCTCAATTTCTTTATGACCTGCGTGTCAATATATAACGTCATGTAATTACTTTACTTTATTGCTAAACCGTTAGCCATAGTAGTAGAAGTAATAGATGACGAGACAACTTCATGAAGACACGATGATGGAGATCATGATGATGGAGATCATGGTGTCATGCCAGTGACGACGATGATCATGGCGCCCCAAAGATGGAGATCATAAGGAGCAAAGTGATATTGGCCATATCATGTCACTATTTGATTGCATGTGATGTTTATCATGTTTTACATCTTATTTGCTTAGAACGACGGTAGCTTAAATAAGATGATCCCTCGTAATAATTTCAAGAAAGTGTTCCCCCTAACCGTGCACCGTTGCGAAGGTTTGTTGTTTCGAAGCACCACATGATGATCGGGTGTGATAGATTCTAACGTTCGAATACAACGGGTGTAAGCCATATTTACACACGCAATACACTTAGGTTGTCTTGACGGGCCTAGCATGTACAAACATGGCCTCGGAACACGGAATACCGAAAGGTCGAGCATGTGTCGTATAGAAGATACGATCAACATGAAGATGTTCACCGATGTTGACTAGTCCGTCTCACGTGATGATCGGACATGGCCTAGTTGACTCGGATCATGTTTCACTTAGATGACTAGAGGGATGTCTATCTGAGTGGGAGTTCATTGAATAATTTGATTAGATGAACTTAATTATCATGAACTTAGTCTAAAATCTTTACAATATGTCTTGTAGATCAAATGGCCCACGCTAATGTTGCCCTCAACTTCAACGCATTCCTAGAGAAAACCAAGCTGAAAGATGATGGCAGCAACTATACGGACTGGGTCCGGAACCTGAGGATCATCCTCATAGCTGCCAAGAAAGATTATGTCCTAGAAGCACCGCTAGGTGACGCACCCATCCCAGAGAACCAAGACGTTATGAACGCTTGGTAGCAGCGTGCTGATGATTACTCCCTCGTTTAGTGCGGCATGCTTTACAGCTTAGAACCGGGGCTCCAAAAGCGTTTTGAGCAACACAGAGCATATGAGATGTTCGAAGAGCTAAAAATGGTTTTCCAAGCTCATGCCCGGGTCGAGAGATATGAAGTCTCCGACAAGTTCTTCAGTTGTAAGATGGAGGAAAATAGTTCTGTCAGTGAGCACATACTCAAAATGTCTGGGTTGCACAACCGCTTGACTCAGCTGGGAGTTAATCTCCCGGATGACGCGGTCATTGACAGAATCCTTCAGTCGCTTCCACCGAGCTACAAGAGCTTTGTGATGAACTTCAATATGCAGGGGATGGAAAAGACCATTCCCGAGGTATATTCAATGCTGAAATCAGTGGAGGTGGAGATCAAAAAGGAACATCAAGTGTTGATGGTGAATAAAACCACTAAGTTTAAGAAAGGCAAGGGTAAGACAAACTTCAAGAAGGACAGCAAGGGGGTTGCCGCACCCGGTAAGCAAGCTGCCGGGAAGAAGCCAAAGAATGGACCCAAGCCCGAGACTGAGTGTTTTTATTGCAAGGGAAGTGGTCACTGGAAGTGGAACTGCCCCAAATACTTAGCGGACAAGAAGGCCGACAACACTAAAGGTATATGTGATATACATGTAATTGATGTGTACCTTACCAGTACTCGTAGTAGCTCCTGGGTATTTTATACCGGTGCGGTTGCTCACATTTGTAACTCAAAGCAGGAGCTGCGGAATAAGCGGAGACTGGCGAAGGACGAGGTGACGATGCGCGTCGGGAATGGTTCCAAGGTGGATGTGATCGCCGTCAGCACGCTACCTCTACATTTACCTGCGGGATTAGTTTTAAACCTCAATAATTGTTATTTAGTGCCAGCTTTGAGCATGAACATTGTATCAGGATTTTGTTTAATTCGAGATGGCTACTCATTCAAATCCGAGAATAATGGTTGTTCTATTTATATGAGAGATATGTTTTATGGTCATGCCCCGCTGGTGAATGGTTTATTCTTAATGAATCTTGAGCGTAATGTTACACATATTCATAGTGTGAATACCAAAAGATGTAAGGTTGATAATGATAGTCCCACATACTTGTGGCACTGCCGCCTTGGTCACATAGGTGTCAAACGCATGAAGAAGACCCATGCAGATGGACTTTTGGAGTCTCTTGATTACGAATCATTTGACACGTGCGGACCATGCCTCATGGGTAAAATGACCGAGACTCCGTTCTCAGGAACAATGGAGCGAGCAACCAACTTATTGGAAATCATACATGCTGATGTGTGCGGTCCAATGAGTGTTGAGGCTCGCGGTGGCTATCGTTATGTTCTCACCCTCACTGATGACTTGAGTAGATATGGGTATGTCTACTTAATGAAACACAAGTCTGAGACCTTTGAAAAGTTCAAGGAATTTTAGAGTGAGGTTGAGAATCAACGTGACAGGAAAATCAAGTTCTTGTGATCAGATCGTGGGGTAGAATACTTGAGTCACGAATTTGGCATGCACTTAAGGAAATGTGGAATAGTTTCACAACTCACGCCGCCTGGAACACCTCAGCGTAATGGTGTGTTCGAACGTCGTAATCGCACTCTATTAGATATGGTGCGATCTATGATGTCTCTTACCGATCTACCGCTGCCATTTTGGGGCTATGCTTTAGAGACTGCCGCATTCACTTTAAATAGGGCTCCATCAAAATCCATTGAGACGACACCATATGAATTATGGTTTGGGAATAAGCTGTCATTTCTAAAAGTTTGGGGATGCGATGCTTAGTCAAGAAACTTCAACCTGAAAAGCTCGAACCCAAGTCAGAAAAATGCATCTTCATAGGATACCCTAAAGAAACTATTGGGTATATCTTCTACCTCAGATCCGAAGGCAAGATCTTTGTTGAGAAAGAGTTTCTCTCGAAAGAAGTAAGTGGGAGGAAAGTAGAACTTGATGAAGTATTACCTCTTGAACCGGAAAGTGGCGCAACTCAGGAAAATGTTCCTGAGGTGCCTGCACCGACTAGAGAGGAAGTTAATGATGATGATCATGAAACTTCAGATCAAGTTGCTACTGAACTTTGTAGGTCCACAAGGACACGTTCCGCACCAGAGTGGCACGGCAACCCTGTCTTGGAAATCATGTTGTTAGACAACGGTGAACCTTCGAACTATGAGGAAGCGATGGCGGGCCCAGATTCCGACAAATGGCTAGAAGCCATGAAATCCGAGATAGGATCCATGTATGAAAACGAAGTATGGACTTTGACTGACTTGCCCGATGGTCGGCGAGCCATAGAAAATAAATGGATCTTTAAAAAGAAGACAGACGTAGATGGTAATGTGACCATCTACAAGGCTTGACTCGTCGCTAAGAGTTATCGACAAGTTCAAGGGGTTGACTACGATGAGACTTTCTCACCCGTAGCGAAGCTGAAGTCCGTCCGAATTATGTTAGCAATTGCCGCATTCTATGATTATGAGATATGGCAAATGGACGTCAAAACGGCATTCCTTAACGGCTTTCTTAAGGAAGAATTGTATATGATGCAGCCAGAAGGTTTTGTCGATCCTAAGAATGCTAACAAGGTGTGCAAGCTCCAACGCTCAATCTATGGGCTGGTGCAAGCATCTCGGAGTTGGAATATTCGATTTGATGAGATGATCAAAGCGTTTGGGTTTACACAGACTTATGGAGAAGCCTGTGTTTACAAGAAAGTGAGTGGGAGCTCCGTAGCATTTCTCATATTATATGTGGATGACATACTGTTGATGGGAAATGATATAGAATTCTTGGAAAGCATAAAGGCCTTCTTGAACAAGTGTTTTTCAATGAAGGACCTTGAAGAAGCTGCTTATATATTAGGCATCAAAATCTATAGAGATAGATCGAGACGCCTCATTGATCTTTCACAAAGTACGTACCTTGACAAGATATTGAAGAAGTTCAATATGGATCAGTCCAAGAAGGGGGTTTTGCCTGTATTGCAAGGTGTGCAATTGAGCACGGCTCAATGCCCGACCACAGCAGAAGATAGAGAAAAGATGAGTGTCGTCCCCTATGCCTCGGCCATAGGGTCTATTATGTATGCCATGCCGTGTACCAGACCTGATGTAAACCTTGCCGTAAGTTTGGTAGGAAGGTACCAAAGTAATCCCGACATGGAACACTAGACAGTGGTCAAGAATATCCTGATGTACCTGAAGAGGACTAAGGATATGTTTCTCGTTTATGGAGGTGACGAAGAGCTCGTCGTAAAGGGTTACGTGGATGCTTGCTTCGACACAGATCTGGATGACTCTAAGTCACAAACCGGATACATGTATATTTTGAATGGTGGGGCAATAAGCTGGTGCAGTTGCAAGCAAAGCATTGTGGCGGGATCTACATGTGAAGCGGAGTACATGGCAGCCTCAGAGGCAGCACAAGAAGCAATCTGGGTGAAGGAGTTCATTACCGACCTAGGAGTCATTCCCAATGTGTCGGGCCCGATGACTCTCTTCTGTGACAACACTAGAGCTATTGCCCTTGCCAAGGAGCCCAGGTTTCACAGGAAGACAAGGCATATCAAGCGTCGCTTCAACTCCATTCATGAAAGTGTTCAAAATGAGACATAGATATTTGTAAAGTACATACGGGCCTGAATGTAGCAGATCCGTTGACTAAACCTCTCCCTAGAGCAAAACATGATCAACACCAGAACTCTATGGGTGTTCGATTCATCACAATGTAACTAGATTATTGACTCTAGTGCAAGTGGGAGACTGTTGGAAATATGCCCTAGAGGCAATAATAAAATGGTTATTATTATATTTCCTTGTTCATGATAATTGTCTATTGTTCATGCTATAATTGTGTTATCCGGAAATCGTAATACATGTGTGAATACATAGACCACAACACGTCCCTAGTGAGCCTCTAGTTAACTAGCTCGTTGATCAAAAGATAGTCATGGTTTCCTGACTATGGACATTAGATGTCATTGATAACGGGATCACATCATTAGGAGAATGATGTTATGGACAAGACCCAATCCTAAGCATAGCACAAGATCGTATAGTTCGTTTGCTAGAGCTTTTCCGAATGTCAAGTATCATTTCCTTAGACCATGAGATTGTGCAACTCCCGGATACCGTAGGAGTGCTTTGGGTGTGCCAAACATCACAACGTAACTGGGTGACTATAAAGGTGCACTACGGGTATCTCCGAAAGTGTCTGTTGGGTTGGCACGAATCGAGACTGGGATTTGTCACTCCGTATGACGGAGAGGTATCTCTGGGCCCACTCGGTAATGCATCATCATAATGAGCTCAATGTGACCACGTGGTTGATCACGGGATCATGCATTACGGTACAAGTAAAGTGACTTGCCAGTAACGAGATTGAACGAGGTATTGGAATACCGACGATCGAGTCTCGGGCGAGTAACGTACCGATTGACAAAGGGAATTGTATACGGGATTGATAGAATTCTCGACATCGTGGTTCATCCGATGAGATCATCGAGGAGCATGTGGGAGCCAACATGGGTATCCAGATCCCGCTGTTGGTTATTGACTGGAGAGTCGTCTCGGTCATGTCTGCGTGTCTCCCGAACCCATAGGGTCTACACACTTAAGGTTCGGTGACACTAGGGTTGTTGAGATATTAGTATGCGGTAACCCGAAAGTTGTTCGGAGTCCCGGATGAGATCCCGGACATCTTGAGGAGTTCCGGAATGGTCTAAAGGTGAAGAATTGTATATAGGAAGTCCAGTTTCGGCCACCGGGAAAGTTTCGGGGGTCACCGGTATTGTACCGGGACCACCGGAAGGGTCCCGGGGGTCCATCGGGTGGGGCCACCTATCCCGGAGGGCCCCATGGGCTGAAGTGGGAGGGGAACCAGCCCCTGATGGGCTGGTGCGCCCCCTTGTGCCTCGCCTTGCGCCTATGGTTGGAAACCCTAGGGGTGGGGGGCGCCCCACTTGGCTTGGGGGGCAAGCCACCCCCCTTCGCCGCCCCCATCTAGATGGGATCTAGAGGGGCCGGCGCCCCCCTGGACCCCTATATAAAGCGGGGGGAAGGGAGGGCTGCGCACCCAAGCCCCTGGCGCCTCCCTCTGCCCCCCGTAACACCTCTCCCTCTTGTTAGAGCTTGGCGAAGCCCTACCGAGATCCCGCCGCTTCCACCACTATGCCGTCGTGCTGCTGGATCTCCATCAACCTCTCCTTCCCCCTTGCTGGATCAAGAAGGAGGAGACGTCTTCCCCAACCGTACGTGTGTTGAACGCGGAGGTGCCGTCCGTTCGGTGCTCGGTCATCGGTGATTTGGATCGTGACGAGTACGACTCCACCAACCCCGTTCTCTTGAACGCTTCCGCTCGCAATCTACAAGGGTATGTAGATGCACTCCTTTCCTCTCGTTGCTAGAAGACTCCATAGATTGATCTTGGTGATGCGTAGAAAATTTTAAATTCTGCTGCATTCCCAACATGTACATCCATGACAAATTTATGACAGAATCAAGATAGTCATACATGTGCGGTCGTAGAAGTGTTCCATGACATTACCAAAATTATCATCACGGAAGTGTCCACTTACATAACGATAAATCGCGCGTCATAGAAGTGCTTTCGTCAAGGGTGACCGACACGTGGCATCCATCGTAACAGGACACTGTTAAGCTATCGGGTCTGGTTTTGGATCCGATAACCCGTTAACAGCCCGGACCAATGGGAATTTTCCACGTGTAAAATTCTCATTGGCCAAAGGAAACACGTGTCGGCTCAACGTTCGGATAGATGTCATCCACTCATTGGACAGGAAGCGCCTATGATACGTCGACACGTGGCATGGCCCAATAGAGGCCCATTTCGGTGAAAAGGCCGGGCCTGTCAAAATAAGCAGGCCGGCTCATTGGCGGCCTACTTGAGTCAGGCCCATTTACAAGTACGGCCCATCCAAGTTACACAGAATCCGCCCATCAAAGGCCCATTCTAGATTCGACAATTTCCAGCCCATCGTCAGTTTAGGCCCGTTAACGGCCCGCTGCGTTTTTGGGCCCAATTGCGGCTCGAGATTTTTCGGCCTGTTAGCAGCCCATCGTCAGTTTCAGCCCGTTAACGGCCCAGAACGTCTTTCGGCCTTTTCTCGTCCATTCTACAGTTGGGCCAATTCTAGCCCACTGTGACTTTAGGCGTGTCATCGGCCCATTCGGTAAATGGGCCAACTCTTAGCCCATTTTGTCTCTCGTCCTGTTAAGGGCCCGCACAACAGTTGGGCCTTTGACTTTAGGTCCATTAGAGGCCCACGTTCCACAGGGCATCATTTCAGCCCAACGCGACTTTCGGCCTATTAAAAGTCTAGTTTGTAAATTGGGTTTCCTCTGGCCCATAACACTTTTGGCCTCTTACTGGCCCGTAAAGTAAAAGGGCCGCGGCAAAATTGACATTTTATTTCGTCCTGCTAAAGGTCCGTAAGCCATTTCCATTTATACGACCATATCGAGCTTTTGGTCTGTTGACGGCCTGCTAAGAGCCGTTGTTACAGTGGGCCCATTTGGGATCCACTTAATATTATTTTGACCAGCCCAATTAAGGCCTGCTTTGACTGCACATGTTTGTTCGTTTGTATGGCGTCCAGGAAATGTTTGGGCGTGTTGGCCCCCGTTTCAACGATATAGCATATTCAAGAAATATTCTACTCTATACTATCGCCTCTAAAAAACATACACTATACAATAAAAAGCATAGAAACGTAGAATAATCCTACACTATACAATAAAGAAATTACAGTTGAATATACCCACTAGGCATTATAGTTCGGCACCAGTGATTATAAAGCATACACAAACAGCAAATTACATACACTGGACAAATAAAGCTCATACATCATGGACACGCATCAACAGAACTTACCATTTGAACTATAATCTCTTCAAAAAAATCATGTACGGTCTGCAAAATCTCATACACCAAAAATCATACACCAGATTCAGATAGCACAAATTTCAGTCTGCAAAATCTCCAATTCCTTCGTGGTTACCTCAGTGTCTTGTTTCATTTTTTTTGACTCCTACATCTAATACCCGCATGTCCAATCTCAACTTGTTGATTGTACGTTGAGAATCATGTACACATGTCTTGCCACCTCTAGTTGATGCTCGAGAACATCAGCACGTTCCAATTCCAATCGATAATCATTCGGTAACGGCCATTGCTATGTCTTGAGCTTGCATTGGTTTTTCCTGAAGAGGAAGGGATGATGCAGTAGAGTAGCGTAAGTATTTCCCTCAGTTTTTGAGAACCAAGGTATCAATCCAGTAGGAGCCCACGCTCAAGTCCCTCGTACCTGCACAAAGCGATAGCTACTCGCAACCAACGCGTGTCGGTGTACTAAAGTAGGGGTACCTTAGTATCCCGAACTTGTGCACGGGCAGTCGCAGCACCCCGCGGCAAGGCTTGCCGGGCGACCGCCAAGACCCTTCGTGGTTCCTTTGGGACCATTCAAGAACAAAGTATCCAAGAACAAAACAATACCCCGGCAAGAGGAGCTTGCCGGGAAGGAGACGAGGCCCCGGCAAGAGGAGCTTGCCGGGAAGGAGACAAGACCCCGGCAAGAGGAGCTTGCCGGGAAGACCAACCAAGGCATCTCAAGAAGCTCGCTGCGGCGTACTGCGCGCCCTGACAAGACCCGGTGAGCGACAAGCTCCCAGACGCGACAAGGCGACATCCGCGGCAAGCTACTACTCCGCAGCCCACGCTCCAGCTCACCCACCAACGTGTCGCTTAGGGGCCACCCCTGGCGTACGTGGCGGGAGGCTGTGCAGCCGGGGGCATGCGGTGGCAAGCAGACGCTGACAAGGAGCCATCGTGGCAAACGGTGGCGCCCCTGACGGTCCCTTTCCGCCCCGTCTAGGCGACACAGACAGGCATTTAATGCCTTTGTCCCCTGCCGTCAGGGTTAGGTATGATACAACTGTAGCAAACGGTGGCGCCAACTACCACCTCTTTTACATTTTTACCCTCATCTCTGTTGCCACCTGTCGGTGACCCCTTAGACATATAAAAGGAGGCCCATGCGCAACAGAGGGGGGAGGACAGCCATTCTCACGCTCGGTCTCGCCAGCTGCTTGAGTGTACTGTAGCACTCGCCGCTCCCGAGCAAGAACTCAATACAACCACCAAAGCAGGAGTAGGGTTTTACGCATCCGTGCGGCCCGAACCTGGGTAAACCGATCGTCTCGCTCGTGCGTTCGCCTCGATCTGCTCTTTGTGCATCCACCGCCCCCTGCCGAACCGAAAGGGGCTCGGTCCGCCGATCCCCATAGGTGTACGTGGGACCAGCAACCCCCGAAATCTTTGGCGCGCCAGGTAGGGGGCGCGTCGAGGTTGTGCGAACCTGATCCGGCGTTCGCACGAGCCAAATCTTCATCGTCTTCATCAACATGCCGCCGAAGAAGAAGATTTCGGAGGCAGCGGCTCTGTCTGCGCCAAGCCCGCCATCGCCGGAGCGAACGGCTGGTGGAGTAGGCGCCGGCGGAAGTACGGGCGCCGACGGGGAGACCCATGGCGCCGCCAGGTCCAAGGACCAGGTTGCGCCGCACGTCGGCGGTGCGGTCGCCTCCCACAACGACCGCGCGCACTCCAAGACCTCGGCGTCCGTACACGCACCGCGCCTGTCCCAGGAGGCGCGGGACCAGCAGCGTCATGGTACCCACGATACCATACGTCTGCTGGGCCAAGATCAAGCTGGCGGATCCCGGAGTGCTCGGGATCAGCATGCACGCCAACATGCTGGCGCGAGCATGGCGTGGTCGCTCGGACGAGATGTTGCTCCTTCTAACGCAGTTAGAAGTCCGAGCATATCTTGCTCCTTGCACCGTTCGCTGCTGCCGCCCGCCTCTCCGGCAGAAGCTTCAGCGCGGAGCTACCAGTGGTTCTTTGGTCGATCAGAATGATGCCAAATTGAGCCGCTGGCCAGACACCTTCCGCTCTAGTCTATGGAGCGGAGGCAGTTATCCCCACGGAACTCGTATACGGGTCACCTCGAGTGCTCGCTTATGATGAGCTTGAGCAAGAGCGGCTGCGGCAAGATGGCGCGCTGCTCCTTGAGGAAGATCGTCTTCAGGCTGCTGTACGAGCTGCTCGCTATCAGCAAGCTTTGCGCCACTACCATAGCCGCAAAGTTAACGCCTGAAGTTTCGAGGAAGGCGACCTTGTTTCTTTGGCGTGATCAGTCCGCCAAGATTTTCGACAAGTTGACGCCGAAGTGGGAAGGCCCTTACCGGGTGAAGCGAGTCACTAGGCTTGGCGCTGTCCGCCTTGGGACCGAAGATGGCGTACCAGTGAGCAACTCCTGAAATATTGCGCATCTTCGCAAGCTTTGCCATGAGGCGCGGTTGTCGGACCCTGTCCGGCAACCACCCATTTGTACAAGTCTTGCCGCTGTTGCATGTAATCCTTTGTACAAAGTAGGGCGCAGACCCCGTGCATAAAGATTATGTGCTCAGCACATACCCCCGGTAAGCAAAAAAAAATGAGCCACAAGGCTCCATAACTTTATTTTCTCTTCTCTCTTTTCTATTAAGGAAAGCAAGGGTCCCTCGCGCACAAGCTTGTCGGAGGGGGAAGGAGGAGATAATGTGTGGACCGGCCAGCGCTCAAGAAGGTTCTGCCTTACCGGGAAAGCAAACAACAGAGAAAGATAAGTGCCAAAGTTTGAGCAATCAAATTTCCTTTAGATTTTTAAGTTATTTTCCTTGAACGCCCGTGCTTTGTATGGAAAACCTGGGCGCGGAGGAGGCGACTCGTAGCTAGTTGCGTCCTTACTGTTGTTTTGAGTCCGCTCAACAACTTAAGTGAGCTGCAACTAGCTCCGCGAGAAGGTTTCTTGTTGGCCGCAGCACCGCCCGCAGATCGCTGATGTTCCGCACTCAGCACTCGCGGCAAGCGTGCTCGCGCCGGCAAGTTCCCTATATGCGCAGGGTAAAAACATACAAAGGAAGGAGTCAAGTAAAGGAAATAACATAGCAATTAAATTTATAGAGTTATCTTCCTTCTTGCGATCGTCCCTTGTATGGAAAACCTGTGCGCGGAGGAACCAACTCGTATCTAGTCGCGCCCTTACTGTTGTTTCGAGTCCGCTCAACAACTTAAGTGAGCTGCGACTAGCTCTGCGACAAGGTTTCTTGCCGGCTGCGGCACCGCCGGCAGGGAGCCAACTCGTAGCTAGTTGCGCCCTTACTGTTGTTTCGAGTCCGCTCAACAACTTAAGCAAGCTGCGACTAGCTCCGCGACGAGGTTTCCTGTCGGTTGCAGCACCGCTGGCAGGCTGCTGAAGTTCCGCTACTGATGTTTCGCACTCAGCGCTCGCGGCAAAGGTGCCCGCACCGGCAAGTTCCCTAAAAGCGTAGGGTAAAAGCATACAAGGGGAGGAAGCAAGTAAAGGAAATAACATAGCAATTACTAACCAAGATGGAAGTATATTACAGAATAACTTGTCGCAGCTCTAACAGACTGTTTTTCATAACATGATTGACAGCGATAAGGAAAGAAGAAGATAAATGGCCTAGTCTACACGGTCGCCTTCGACCCTCCTGATTCCGCTCACCTTGTCCACGATAGGCGCGACAAGGGCCTTGAGCTCCTCCAGATCAGCATCTGGCGGCAGGCTTCGGAGGACGTTGTTGAGGCGGAGGCCTGGGTTGTGGAAGGCGACCTTCATTAGCACCTTCTGGAGAGCTCCCGCGCAGATCTTGCGCGACTCATCGGCAAGCTGTTTTGGGAACTGCTCCCGGAGTCGCTGGAGCGCCGTCGCCACGCCTTTGAAGAACAGAGTGAGCTTGGCGCTGGGTTGGAGGTTCTCGTCAGAGGAATACCCAAGATCCAGCATCCCCAACTGCGCCAGCTCCTTGTCGACGTCCGCGGCGACGTCCACCAGACCCTCCATCCAGTGCTCCACATCCTCCGACAAAGTCTTCCGGGCGGCGGCGGCCTTCGCCAACAGCACCTTGCCGTCCTTGACCTCCTCCTTCAGGGCCGTCTCCTGCTCCTTGGCGCCGTCCAGGGATCTGGTCAGGGCCGCCAGCTTCACTTCGAGATCGGTGTTGGAGTTCTTGGCGGCGTCCAGTTCCTTGCCCTTCTCGGCGAAAAGGGCCTGCAGCTCCGAATAGCTATTGGCGTCCCTATCGCGCTCGAGCTTGAGCGCGGCAAGCTCGTCGCCGCTCGCCTTGAGGTCTGCCTCCAGCTACGTCACCTTCAGCTCCAGCTCAGCCTTGGCGGCCTCGGCAGCTGCGGCGGCGTCTTCGGCCTGCTTGACGGCTCCGCCAACTGCCCGCTCGCGCGCGGCAAGTTCCTCCTCGTGGCTGTCGAGGTTGACCTTCCGCTGCGTCAAGTTACCCTCCTGCGAAGACAGCTTCTCCGCGGCAAGCCGTTGGTGCTCCTCGGCGTCGGCCTTCTCGAGGAGGAAGGCCTGCTGCGCTTCGGCAAGTTGCTCCCGCTCCTTCGCCAGGGAGCGGAGAGCTTCCTGATTGGCGCCTCGGAGCTCTTCTGCGCGCTTCTTGATATCAGCGCCAGCCTTCGCCACGAGTGCTTCGCGGGACTCCAGCTTGGCCTGCCGGGTGCGGTAGAGCGCCACAAGCTTCCGTAGCAGGCGCTCCTCTTCAGGATCACCGCTGCTGCTGCTTGGCGCGTCAACCAGCTTCAGCCCGGCAGAGGCAAGCACCTCTCCGTCCAGCATCTCCCCTTCGATCGGCGCCCTGGAGCTTGACGCCCAGGGGAGGCTGATGAAGATGTTCTCGCCGGCCTTCAGGTAGATGCCAGGCTGGGGCTCTTCGGAGCCCGTCGCAGCGGCAGCGACGGAGGAGTCGGTGGTCGGAGCAGCGCCTGGCGCTCCTGTGGCCTCCGGGTCGTCAGTACGACCGCCAGACTCACCGCCCACCTCCACGGCGGCAGCCCTGGCAGCCTCTTTACCGGCGCCGGCCGCTTCCTCGGCGGCGGCCTCCGTTTCCATCGGCTCTACAGCAGATGGATCTGATGGCCGGAAGAGGGGAGAAGATTCAAGCAAAATTCGGGCGAAAATCCAAGAGGAAGATCAAGAAGCCGGAGAAGCCAAGGGGAGTTTAGGAGCAAGGAAGTTACCTGTGCCAGGGCCTGCCGCTGAGGTCTCCGTCGCCGGGGGATCGCTGGCGCGGTCCCTTGCCGGAGATCCTTGCCGGGCCGGGGGCTCCTCCCTTGCCGGAGTCTCCTCCCTCGCCGGGGGCTCCTCCCTTGCCGGAGTCTCCTACCTCGCCAGGGGCTCCTCCCTTGCCGGAGACCTCTCCCCTGCCGGAGGACTCTCCCTTGGCGCTTCGGGAGCGGTCTCCAGGCTCCCCTGGTGAGGCTGCTCTGCTCCTGCACGAGTCAACAAACAAGCATCAGCACAGCAAGGATCTTCGTGCGCGCCCAACAGCGGGAAGTAAACAAGACGCTTACGCTGGGGGCTGCTCTGAAGATCAGCCACCGGGCCCGACGGGTTCGTCTTAGGCACGTCCCCTGTTGACGCAGTGGGTTCGTGCTCGATGACGATCACCGGCACCTTGGCCCTCTTTGCCGCTCTCTGCGCCAGAGTCCTAAAGAGGAACAGATGCAAGGGAAGGCAAGTGAGAAACAAGACAAGACGAAAAACAGCAGAGAACAAAGAATTGCAAGTACAATAAGAAGAACTTACTCCTCTTCCTCTTCCTCGTCGGAGCTAAACGCGGAGAAGTCAAAGTCCGGCCCGCGTCTGGCGCGGGAAGGAGGTGGGGTAGGCTCCCTTGGTCGCTTGGCGGGTGCAGAGGCGGCAACCCGGGAAGATCCCTCTCCGGTTGCAGCGGCGGCATGGGGCGCTCCCGCGGCGACGGTGCTTGCTGCGGTGGAGCGCGTCGTGCGACGCGGCGACTGTTGATCCGCCTGCCGCCTTGCTACATCCCCGGCCTTGCGGAGACGCCTTCTTGGTGGAGACGAAGGCGCAGCCGGCGGTGGGCTGTCGGAAGACGAAGTAGAGGAAGAGTCGATCTCCAGCGAGTCGCTCGCATCCCCGGCAGGCTCGCTCGGCTCGGCGCCGCTCCCGGCAAGATCTTCCTTGCCGGCAAGTTCCTCTTGCCGGGCGAGCTCTTTCTTGCCGAGGAACTCCTCTCGCTCGGCACGGGTTTTTGCCTCCTCTGCCGCCGCCTCCTCCAGAGTAAACCCAAATTCGCCTGCCGCTGCGGCTGCCGCTGCCTCGACCCACGACGGCCCCGTTTCCCGCCTCCGCCGTCCGCGGCCCCAAGTGCATGGGAGCCGCGTGGCAGGCGTGCAGAACCGAGGCGACGGATGGGGCGGCCTCTCCCCATCCCGTGATCGTGGGGAGCGGGCACCTCAAAAACCGCCCACGATCTCTCCCACGATGCCGCGTTTGACGCGTTCCATGCGGGGAGGGCGCGCTGGATGCGGAGTGAGTTATGGCGTGACCTAGGCCGCGCGTGCCCGTGCACTGTTTTGGGCCTGGCCCAACAGCGCTCGGCACCGTGTATGGCCCAGGCCCGGGGGCTCTTGTCGGTGTACTAAAGTAGGGGTACCTTAGTATCCCGAACTTGTGCACGGGCAGTCGCAGCACCCCGCGGCAAGGCTTGCCAGGCGACCGCCAAGACCCTCCGTGGTTCCTTTGGGACCATTCAAGAACAAAGTATCCAAGAACAAAACAAGACCCCGGCAAGAGGAGCTTGCCGGGAAGGAGACGAGGCCCCGGCAAGAGGAGCTTGCCGGGAAGGAGACAAGACCCCGGCAAGAGGAGCTTGCCGGGAAGACCAACCAAGGCATCTCAAGAAGCTCGCTGCGGCGTACTGCGCGCCCCGACAAGACCCGGTGAGCGACAAGCTCCCAGACGCGACAAGGCGACATCCGCGGCAAGGCGCTTGCCGCGGCAAGCTACTACTCCGCAGCCCATGCTCCAGCTCACCCACCAACGTGTCGCTCAGGGGCCACCCCTGGCGTACGTGGCGGGAGGCTGTGCAGCCGGGGGCATGCGGTGGCAAGCAGGCGCTGACAAGGAGCCATCGTGGCAAACGATGGCGCCCCTGACGGTCCCTTTCCGCCCCGTCTAGGCGACACAGATAGGCATTTAATGCCTTTGTCCCCTGCCGTCAGGGTTAGGTATGATACAACTGTAGCAAACGGTGGCCCCAACTACCACCTCTTTTAGATTTTTACCCTCATCTCTATTGCCACCTGTCGGTGACCCCTTAGACATATAAAAGGAGGCCCATGCGCAACAGAGGGGGGGAGGACAGCCATTCTCACGCTCGGTCTCGCCAGCTGCTTGAGTGTACTGTAGCACTCGCCGCTCCCGAGCAAGAACTCAATACAACCACCAAAGCAGGAGTAGGGTTTTACGCATCCGTGCGGCCCGAACCTGGGTAAACCGATCGTCTCGCTCGTGCGTTCGCCTCGATCTGCTCTTTGTGCATCCACCGCCCCCTGCCGAACCGAAAGGGGCTTGGTCCAAAGATGTCGGGGGTTGCTGGTCCCACGTACACCTATGGGGATCGGCGGACCGAGCCCCTTTCGGTTCGGCAGGGGGCGGTGGATGCACAAAGAGCAGATCGAGGCGAACGCACGAGCGAGACGATCGGTTTACCCAGGTTCGGGCCGCACGGATGCGTAAAACCCTACTCCCGCTTTGGTGGTTGTATTGAGTTCTTGCTCGGGAGCGGCGAGTGCTACAGTACACTCAAGCAGCTGGCGAGACCGAGCGTGAGAATGGCTGTCCTCCCCCCTCTGTTGCGCATGGGCCTCCTTTTATATGTCTAAGGGGTCACCGACAGGTGGCAACAGAGATGAGGGTAAAAATGTAAAAGAGGTGGTAGTTGGCGCCACCGTTTGCTATAGTTGTATCATACCTAACCCTGACGGCAGGGGACAAAGGCATTAAATGCCTGTCTGTGTCACCTAGACGGGGCGGAAAGGGACCATCAGGGGCGCCACCGTTTGCCATGATGGCTCCTTGTCAGCGCCTGCTTGCCACCGCATGCCCCCGGCTGCACAGCCTCCCGCCACATACGCCAGGGGTGGCCCCTGAGCGACACGTTGGTGGGTGAGCTGGAGCGTGGGCTGCGGAGTAGTAGCTTGCCGCGGCAAGCGCCTTGCCGCGGATGTCGCCTTGTTGCGTCTGGGAGCTTGTCGCTCACCGGGTCTTGTCGGGGCGCGCAGTGCGCCGCAGCGAGCTTCTTGAGATGCCTTGGTTGGTCTTCCCGGCAAGCTCCTCTTGCCGGGGTCTTGTTTTGTTCTTGGATACTTTGTTCTTGAATGGTCCCAAAGGAACCACGGAGGGTCTTGGCGGTCGCCCGGCAAGCCTTGCCGCGGGGTGCTGCGACTGCCCGTGCACAAGTTCGGGATACTAAGGTACCCCTACTTTAGTACACCGACAACGCGATTAGGGGTTGTCAATCCCTTCACGGTCACTTACGAGAGTGAGATCTGATAGATATAATATTTTTGGTATAAATATGCAAAGTAAAAAGTAAAAGCAAAGTAAAAAAGCAAAGCAAGATTAAAGTGATGGAGATTGATATGATGAGAATAGACCCGGGGGCCATAGGTTTCACTAGTGGCTTCTCTCAAGAGCATAAGTATTCTACGGTGGGTGAACAAATTACTGTTGAGCAATTGACAGAATTGAGCATAGTTATGAGAATATCTAGGCATGATCATGTATATTGGCATCACACCCGTGACAAGTAGATCGAAACGATTCTGCATCTACTACTATTACTCCACTCATCGACAGCTATCCAGCATGCATCTAGAGTATTAAGTTAAAAACAGAGTAACGCCTTAAGCAAGATGACATGATGTAGAGAGATAAATTCATGCAATATGAAATAAACCCCATCTTGTTATCCTCGATGGCAACGATACAATACGTGCATTGCTGCCCCTTCTGTCACTGGGTAAGGACACCGCAAGATCGAACCCAAAGCTAAGCACTTCTCCCATGGCAAGAACTACCAATCTAGTTGGCCAAACCAAACGGATAATTCGAAGAGACTTGCAAACATAACCAATCATACATAAAAGAACTCAGAGAAGATTCAAATATTATTCATAGATAGACTTGATCATAAACCCACAATTCATCGGTCTCAACAAACACACCGCAAAAAGAAGATTACATCGAATAGATCTTCACAAGAGAGGGGGAGAACTTTGTATTGAGATTCAAAGAGAGAGAAGAAGCCATCTAGCTACTAACTATGGACCCGAAGGTCTGAGGTAAACTACTCATACTTCATCGGAGGGGCTAGGATGATGTAGAAGCCCTCCGTGATGACGGCCCTCTTCCAGCGGAGCTCCGGAACAGGCCCCAAGATGGGATCTCGTGGATACAGAAAGTTGCGGCAGTGGTATTAGGTTTTTGGCTCGTGTTCTGATCGTTTGGGGGTACGTGTGTATATATAGGAGGAAGAAGTACGCCGGTGGAGCAATGAGGGGCCCACAAGGCAGGGGGGCGCGCCCTAGGGGGGGGGGGCGCCCCCACCCTCGTGACCGCCTCTTTTGTTCCTTGGAGCAGGGTCCAAGTCTCCTGGATCACGTTCGGTGAGAAAATCACGTTCCCGAAGATTTTATTCCGTTTGGACTCCATTTGATATTCCGTTTCTTCGAAACACTGAAATAGGCAAAAACAACAATTCTGGGCTGGGCCTCCGGTTAACAGGTTAGTCCCAAAAATAATATAAAAGTGGAAAATAAAGCCCAATATAGTCCAAAATAGTAGATAATATAGCATGGAGCAATAAAAAATTATAGATACATTGGAGACGTATCAGGCGTCCCCAAGCTTAATTCCTGCTCGTCCTCGAGTAGGTAAATGATAAAAAGAGAATTTTTGATCCGGAGTGCTACTTGGCATAATTTCAATGCAAATCTTCTTAATTGTGGTATGAATATTCAGATTAGAAAGATTCAAGACAAAAGTTTATATTGACATAAAAATAATAATACTTCAAGCATACTAACAAAGCAATTATGTCTTCTCAAAATAACATGGCCAAAGAAAGTTATCCCTACAAAATCATATAGTCTGGCTATGCTCCATCTTCACCACACAAAGTATTTAAATCATGCACAACCCCGATGACAAGCCAAGCAATTGTTTCATACTCTAACTTTTTCAAAACTTTTTCAATCTTCACACAATACTTGAGCATGAGCCATGGATATAGCACTATAGGTGGAATAGAATTGTGGTTGTGGAGAAGACAAAAAGGAGGAGATAGTCTCACATCAACTAGGCATATCAACGGGCTATGGAGATGCCCATCAATAGATATCAATGTGAGTGAGTAGGGATTGCCATGCAACGGATGCACTAGAGCTATAAGTATATGAAAGCTCAAAAAGAAACTAAGTGGGTGTGCATCCAACTTGCTTGCTCATGAAGACCTAGGGAAATTTGAGGAAGCCCATCATTGGAATATACAAGCCAAGTTCTATAATGAAAAATTTCCACTAGTATATGAAAGTGATAACATGAGAGACTCTCTACTATGAAGATCATGGTGCTACTTTGAAGCACAAGTGTGGTAAAAGGATAGTAACATTGTCCCTTCTCTCTTTTTCTCTCATTATATATATATATATGTTTGGGCCTTTTCTCTTTTTATGGCCTCTTTTTATTTGGGCTTCTTTGGCCTCTTTTTTCGTCCGGAGTCTCATCCCGCTTATGGGGAAATCATAGTCTCCATCATTCTTTCCTCACTAGGACAATGCTCTAATAATGATGATCATCACACTTTTATTTTTCTTATAACTCAACAATTACTACTCGATACTTAGAACAAAATATGACTCTATGTGAATGCATCCGGCGGTGTACCGGGATATGCAATATGACAATGATGGAGTGTGTCATGATGAACTAGATGGTGGAAAGTTGCATGGCAATATATCTCAGAATGGCTATGGAAATGCCATAATAGGTAGGTATGGTGGCTGTTTTGAGGAAGGTATATGGTAGGTGTATGATACTGATGAAAGGTGCGCGGTATTAGAGAGGCTAGAAAAGGTGGAAGGGTGAGAGTGCGTATAATCCATGGACTCAACATTAGTCATAAAGAACTCATATACTTATTGCAAAAATCTAGAAGTTAACAAAGCAAAGTATTACACGCATGCTCCTAGGGGGATAGATTGGTAGGAAAAGAACATCACTCGTCCCCGACCGCCACTCATAAGGAAGACAATCAATAAATAAATCATGCTCCGACTTCATCACATAACAGTTCACCATACGTGCATGCTACGTGAATCACAAACCTTAACACAAGTATTCTTTGCATTCACAACTACTCAACTAGCATGACTTTAATATTATCACCTCCATATCTCAAAACCATTATCATGCTTCAATCTTTTCTTAGTATTCGGCACACTCAAAAGAAAGTTTCACAAATCTTGAATACCAAGCATATTATTATTAAGCAAATTACCATGCTATTAAGAGACTCTCAAAATAGTTTAAGTGAAGCATGAGAGATCAATAGTTTCTTTAAAACAAATCCACCACCGTGCTCTAAAAGATCTAAGTGAAGCACATAGAGCAAAATTATAACGCTTAAAAGATATAAGTGAAGCACATAGAGCAAACTTATCTAGCTCAAAAGATATAAGTGAAGTACATAGAGCAAAACTACTTAGCTCAAAAGATATAAGTGAAGCACATAGAGTATTCTTTCAAATTTTAATTCATGTATGGCTCTCTAAAAAGGTGTGTTCAGCAAGGATGATTGTGGCATACTAAGACACAAAGACACAAATAATACAAGACGCTCCAAGCAAAACACATATCATGTTGGTGAATAAAAATATAGCTCCAAGTAAATTACCGATGGAAGTGGACGAAAGAGGGGATGCCTTCCGGGGCATCCCCAAGCTTTGACTTATTGGTGTCCTTGGATTATCTTGGGGGTGCCATGGGCATCCCCAAGCTTAGGCTCTTGCCACTCCTTGTTACATGATCCATCAAAAGAATTCACCCAAAACTTGAAAACTTCACAACACAAAACTCAAAATAGAAAACTCGTGAGCTCCGTTAGCGAAAGAAAACAAAGACCACTTCAAGGTACTGTAATGAACTCATTCTTTATTTATATTGGTGTTAAACCTACTGTATTCCAACTTCTCTATGGATTATAAACTATTTTACTAGCCATTGATTCATCAAAATAAGAAAACAACACATGAAAAACAGAAACTGTCAAAAACAGAACAGTCTGTAGTAATCTGTATCTAGAGCAAGATATGGAGCCCCAAAAATTCTAAAATAAATTGCTGGACGTGAGGAATTTATCTATTAATCATCTGCAAAAAGAATTAACTAAATAGCACTCTTCAAATAAAAATGACAGCAATTCTCGTGAGCGCTAAAGTTTCTGTTTTTACAGCAAGTTCAACAAGACTTTCCCCAAGTCTTCCCAATGGTTCTACTTGGCACAAACACTAATTAAACACAAAAACACAACCAAAACAGAGGATAAATAAATTATTTATTAAATAAAATCAAGGATAAATATTGGGTTGTCTCCCAACAAGCGCTTTTCTTTAAAGCCTTATAGCTAGGCATAATATTTCAATGATGCTCACATGAAAGAGAAGAATTGAAGAACAAAGAGAGCATCATAAAACATGTGATAAACACATCTAAGTATAACATACTTCCTATGCATAGGCATATTATAGGAAAACAAATTATCAAGGCAAGCAAAAACTAGCATATGCAAGGAAGCGGAAAGAAACAATAGCAATCTCAACATAACGAGAGGTAATTTAGTAACATGAAAATTTCTACCACCATATTTTCCTCTCTCGTAATAATTACATGTAGGATCATAAGCAAATTCAACAAAATAGCTATCACATAGAATACTTTCAACATGATCCACATGCATGCAAAGTTGGCACTCTTCCGAAATAGTGGGATTAACATTAACTAAAGTCATGACCTTTCCAAACGCACTTTCAATATTATTGCAAACATTATAATCAATCTCATATTCATCATGGGGCTTAAATAAATTTTCAAGATCATAAGAAGAATCACCCCAATCATGATCGTTGCAACAAGTAGAGGACATAGCAAAACTAGCATCCCCAAGCTTAGGGTTTTGCATATTATTAGCACAATTTATATTAATAGAATTTATACTATCATCATTGCAATCATGCTTTTTATTCAAAGATCTATCGTGAATCACTTCATGAAGTACTACATCACACTTTTCAGATTCACGAATTTCAAGCAAAACCTCATAAGGATAACCTAGTGCACAAAATTCACTAGCAATTGGTTCAACATAACTGGATCTCCTAAAAAAGATTAGCAAGCGGACGAGGATCCATAGATCTTAGGTTCTCTGTTTAGTAATAAATAAACGACTATTCCAACCATTCGAGCAAACAAAAAGCAAGTGGGCGAAAAGGGAAGGAGAAGGAGAAGGAGATTGGGAAAGAGAGGGCGAATAAAACGGCAAGGGTGAATTGGGGGGAGAGGAAAACGAGAGGCAAATGGCAAATAATAAAATGCGAGAGATAGGGATTGTGATGGGTACTTGGTATGTTGACTTTTTGCGTAGAATCCCCGGCAACGGCGCCCGAAATCCTTCTTGCTACGTCTTGAGCTTGCGTTGGTTTTCCCCGAAGAGGAAGGGATGATGCAGCAGAGTAGTGTAAGTATTTCCCTCAGTTTTTGAGAACCAAGGTATCAATCCAGTAGGAGCCCACGCTCAAGTCCCTCGTACCTGCACAAAGCGATAGCTACTCGCAACCAACGCGATTAGGGTTGTCAATCCCTTCACGGTCACTTACGAGAGTGAGATCTGATAGATATAATATTTTTGGTATAAAGATGCAAAGTAAAAAGTAAAAGCAAAGTAAAAAAGCAAAGCAAGATTAAAGTGATGGAGATTGATATGATGAGAATAGACCCGGGGGCCATAGGTTTCACTAGTGGATTCTCTCAAGAGCATAAGTATTCTACGGTGGGTGAACAAATTACTGTTGATCAATTGACAGAATTGAGCATAGTTATGAGAATACCTAGGCATGATCATGTATATAGGCATCACGTCTGAGACAAGTAGACCGACTCCTGCCTGCATCTACTACTATTACTCCACTTATCGACCGCTATCCAGCATGCATCTAGAGTATTAAGTTAAAAACAGAGTAACGCCTTAAGCAAGATGACATGATGTAGACTTGCAAAGATAACCAATCATACATAAAAGAATTCAGAGAAGATTCAAATATTATTCATAGATAGACTTGATCATAAACCCACAATTCATCGGTCTCAACAAACACACCGCAAAAAGAAGATTACATCGAATAGATCTCCACAAGAGAGGGGGAGAACTTTGTATTGAGATTCAAAGAGAGAGAAGAAGCCATCTAGCTACTAACTATGGACCCGAAGGTATGAGGTAAACTACTCACACTTCATCGGAGGGGCTAGGATGATGTAGAAGCCCTCCGTGATGACGGCCCTCTTCCGGCGGAGCTCCGGAACAGGCCCCAAGATGGGATCTCGTGGATACAGAAAGTTGCGGCGGTGGAATTAGGTTTTTGGCTCCTGTTCTGATCGTTTGGGGGTACATGTGTATATATAGGAGGAAGAAGTACGCCGGAGGGGCAACGAGGGGCCACGAGGCAGGGGGCGCGCCCTAGGGGGGGGGGCGCCCCCACCCTCGTGACCGCCTCTTTTGTTCCTTGGAGCAGGGTCCAAGTCTCCTGGATCACGTTCGGTGAGAAAATCACGTCCCCAAAGATTTTATTCCGTTTGGACTTCGTTTGATATTCCGTTTCTTCGAAACACTGAAATAGGCAAAAAACAACAATTCTGGGCTGGGCCTCCGGTTAATAGGTTAGTCCCCAAAATAATATAAAAGTGGAAAATAAAGCCCAATATAGTCCAAAACAGTAGATAATATAGCATGGAGAATCAAAAATTATAGATACATTGGAGACGTATCAGCCATGCCGCACTGCTCGCAGATCTTTGTGTTGATGTCACTTCATCCTGAAATGTTTCTGTAAGTACACATGACTAGGGCAAAAATATAGTTAATAGTGAAGCGAGCAAGACAGACTATTTTGTACATGGCAAAACAGGACTAACAATAATGTTACACGTCATGAAGCATAAGCAGGTGATATTTTAAAAATTATAAAAAGGTAGTTGGTGCAGCTTGCATACAGAAATCTCTCTTAGCTCACCAGAGGAGCATGATGTTGGGGCCCAATCCAAAACACAAACAAGTTACAAATTTAGATAGCACGTTGCATATAAGTAAGCAAGCAGTTGGCCATTCTGTAGCTCAATTAAAGTCTTAGGGAGCATAATGAATAGCAGAGGGATTCATACAAACCTACTACATTAGGAAAAACTATGCAATTATTAGCCTAGTATAAACTAGATTGTGAGCCTCATGCAATAATAGTTGGTTAATAGACTTCAAAGCTTCATGCACACTTCGCCAGAGTATGGTAAGGCCTTTAATTATGTCAACTAATAGTTATACAAGTACCCAACATCAGGCATCATTGTTTGGGCATCTCATTATCTGAGAACAAATAAAGCAATTGAAAAGAGAAAATTAACTATGCCTGAAACAAACAAGGAATTGAACTGTTGAGTTGGATACAGTGACTTACCTTAACTGGTTGAACAAGCTCAGTGCAGCTCCTACTTCTCTTGCAAGGCTCCTTCCTAACATCTTGTACTTGGAAATACTCAATCTTATCTTCATTGCACCCCCTTTGCAAGGTGACACAAACTAGTTACTCGTCTCCTGATACGTCCATTTTGTATCATGCTTTTATATCGATATTTATTGCATTATGGGTTGTTATTACACATTATGTCACAATACTTATGCCTATTCTCTCTTATTTTACAAGGTTTACATAAAGAGGGAGAATGCCGGCAGCTGGGATTCTGGGCTGGAAAAGGAGCAAATATTAGAGACCTATTCTGCACAGCTCCAAAAGTCTTGAAACTTCACAGAAGACGTTTTCAGAATATATAATAAATATTGAGCGCAAGAAGTTCACCAGGGGGGCCACACCCTGCCCACGAGGGTGGGGGCGCGCCCTACCCCCCTAGGCGCGCCCCCAACCTCATGGGCCCCCTGGTGGCCCTCCGGTGGCCATCTTCTGCTATACGAAGTCTTTCAATGGAAAAAAAATCATAAGCCATCTTCTCGGACGAAACTCCGCCGCCACGAGGCAGAACCTTGGCGGAACCAATCTAGGGCTCCGCGGAGCTGTTCTGCCGGGGAAACTTCCCTCCGAGAGGGGGAAATCATCACCATCGTCATCACCAACTCTCCTCTCATCAGGAGAGGGCAATCTCCATCAACATCTTCATCAGCACCATCTCCTCTCAAAACCCTAGTTCATCTCTTGTATCCAATTCTTGTCTCCAAGTCCGGGATTGGTACTAGTAGGTTGCTAGTATGGTTAATTACTCCTTGTAGTTGATGCTAGTTGGTTTATTTGGTGGAAGATCATATGTTCAGATCCTATATGCATATTAATACCCCTCTGATTATGAACATGCTCATGCTTTGTGAGTAGTTACGTTTGTTCCTGAGGACATGGGATAAGTCTTGCTATTAGTAGTCATGTGAATTTTGTATTCGTTCGATATTTTGATGAGATGTATGTTGTTTCTCCTCTAGTGGTGTTATGTGAACGTCGACTACATAACACTTCACCATTATTTGGGCCTAGAGGAAGGCATTGGGAAGTAATAAGTAGATGATGGGTTGCTAGAGTGACAGAAGCTTAAACCCTAGTTTATGCGTTGCTTCATAAGGGACTGATTTGGATCCATATGTTTCATGCTATGGTTAGGTTTACCTTAATACTTTTGTTGTAGTTGCGGATGCTTGCAATAGAGGTTAATCATAAGTGGGATGCTTGTCCAAGTAAGGACAGTACCCAAGCACCGGTCCACCCACATACCAAATTATCAAAGTACCGAACGCGAATCATATGAACGTGATGAAAACTAGCTTGACGATATTCCCATGTGTCCTCGGGAGCGCTTTTCTCTATATAAGAGTTTGTCCAGGCTTGTCCTTTGTTACAAAAAGGATTTGCACTTTATTTACTTTTGTTACTTGTTGCTCGTTACAAATTATCCTATCACAAAACTATCTGTTACCACTTATTTCAGTACTTGTAGAGAATACCTTGTTGGAAACCGCTTATCATTTCCTTCTGGTCCTCGCTGGGTTCGACACTCTTACTTATCAAAAGGACTATGATAGATCCCGGGGAGTGAAGTGCCTTTGGTAGGTGGAATTTGGTAAGGAAAAATTTATGTAGTGTGCTGAAATTTACTGTCACTTGTTACTATGGAAAGCAATCCTCTGAGGGGCTTGTATGGGGTATCTTCACCCCGACTAGTAGAGCAAAGAGTTTCTCCTCAACCTACTGGACCTACTAAAAATGAAAATGAAAATGTATGCTTTGAAATTCCTTTGGGTATGATAGAAAAACTGCTAGCTAATCCTTTTGTAGGAGATGCAACAAAGCATCCCGATGAGCATCTAATATATGTGGATGAAGTTTGTGGATTATTTAAGCTTGCAGGTGTACCCGGAGATGTTGTTAAGACGAAGGTCTTCCCTTTATCTTTGAAGGGAGATGCATCGACATGGTATAGGCTATGTGATGATATGGGGTCATGGAAATACAAACGATTGAAATTGGAATTTCATCAGAAGTTTTATCCTATGCATCTTGTTCGTTGTGATCGCAATTATATATATATATATAATTTTTGGCCTCGCGAAGGAGAAAGCATCGCTCAAGCTTGGGGGAGGCTTAAATCAATGTTATATTCATGCCCCAATCATGAGCTCTCAAGAGAGATGATTATTCAAAATTTATATGCTCGGCTTTCTAACCACAATCGTACCATGCTTGATACTTCTTGTGCGGGCTCTTTTGTGATGAAGACTATTGAATTCAAATGGGATTTATTGGAAAGAATTAAACGCAACTCTAAAGATTGGGACCTCGACGAAGGTAAGGAGTCATGTATGACACCTAAGTTTGATTGTGTTAAATCTTTTATGGATACCGATGTTTTCTGTAAATTTAGCACTAAATATGGACTTGACTCTGAGATAGTAGCTTCTTTCTGTGAATCTTTTGCTACTTATGTTGATGTCCCAAAGGAGAAGTGGTTTAAATATCATCCTCCCATAGAAGTAAAAGTAGCTGCACCAATTAAAGTTGAAGAAAAGATTGTCACTTATAATGATCCTATTGTTCCTACCGCTTATGTTGAGAAACCACCTTTTCCTGTTAGGATAAAGGATCATGCTAAAGCTTCAACTGTGGTTCGTAAAAGCAATATTAAAACCTATACACCTTCTGAGCAAATTAAAGTTGAACCTGACATTGCTATTGTTAAAGATCTCTTGGCTGATAATATTGATGGGCATGTTATTTATTTCTGTGATGAAACTGCTAGAATTGCTAAACCTTGTGCTAAAGATAAACCTAGACCTATGGTAGGCATGCCTGTTATTTCTGTTAAAATATGAGATCATTATTATCATGGTTTATGTGATATGGGTGCCAGTGCTAGTGCAATACCTATTAGCCTATATAGAGAAATTATGCATGATATTGCACCTGTTGAGTTAGAAGATATTGATGTCACAATTAAACTTGCCAATAGAGATACTATTTCACCAATGGGAATTGTTAGAGATGTTGAAGTCTTGTGTGGGAAAACTAAATATCCTGCTGATTTTCTTGTTCTTGGTTCCCCACAAGATAGCTTTTGTCCCATTATATTTGGCAGACCCTTCTTAAACACTGTTAATGCTACCATAGATTGCAAAAGGGATGTTGTTACTATAGGTTTAGATGATATGTCTCATGAATTTAATTTCTCTAAATTTAGTAGACAACACCGTGAAGAAGAATTACCTAGTAAGGATGAAATTATTGGTCTTGCTTCTATTGCCGTACCACCTAGTGATCCTTCAAAACAATATTTGCTAGACCATGAAAATGATATGTTTATGAATGAAAGAAGGGAAATATATGAAGTATTCTTTAAACAGGAACCTATTCTGAAACACAATTTGCCTGTTGAAATCCTAGGGGATCCTCCTCCACCCAAGGGTGATCCCGTGTTTGAGCTTAAACCGTTGCCTGATACTCTTAAATATGCTTATATTGATGAGAAAAAGATATACCCTGTTAACTTTCAGAGCATGAGGAAGAGAGATTATTGAAAACTCTGAAGAAGCATCGTGCTGCTATTGGGTATACTCTTGATGATCTTAAGGGCATTAGTCCCACTCTATGTCAACATAAAATGAAAGAAGTGGTAAACCAGTTCGTGATCAGCAATGACGGCTGAATCCTAAAATGAAAGAAGTGGTAAGAAAGGAAATACTAAAGCTCCTTGAGGCAGGTATAATCTATCACGTTGCTGATAGTCAGTGGGTAAGTCATGTCCATTGTGTCCCTAAGAAGGGATGTATTACTGTCGTTCCTAATGACAAAGATGAATTGATTCCTCAAAGAATTATTACAGGTTATAGGATGGTAATTGATTTCTGCAAATTAAATAAGGCCACTAAAAGGATCATTACCCTTTACCTTTTATCGATCAAATGCTAGAAAGATTATCCAAACATACACATTTTTGCTTTCTAGATGGTTATTCTGATTTCTCTCAAATACCTGTGTCAGCCAAAGATCAATCAAAGACTACTTTTACTTGCCCTTTTGGCACTTTTGCTTATAGACGTATGCCTTTTAGTTTATGTAATGCACCTGCTACCTTTCAAAGATGCATGATGGCTATATTCCCTAACTTTTGTGAAAAGATTTGTGAGGTTTTCATGGATGATTTCTCCGTCTATGGATCTTCTTTTGATGATTGCTTGAGCAACCTTGATCGAGTTTTTCAGAGATGTGAAGAAACTAATCTTGTCTTGAATTGGGAAAAGTGCCACTTTATGGTTAATGAAGGTATTGTCTTGGGGCATAAAGTTTCCTAAAGATGTATTGAGGTTGATAAAGCCAAGGTTGATGCTATTGAGAAGATGCCATGTCCCAAGGACATCAAAGGTATAAGAAGTTTCCTTGGTCACGCCGGTTTTTATAGGAGGTTCATTAAGGACTTCTCAAAAATTTCTCGGCCTCTGACTAATTTATTACAAAAAGATATACCATTCGTCTTTGATGATGATTGTGTAGAAGCATTTGAAATACTTAAGAAAGTATTGATCTATGCACCTATTGTTCAGCCACCTGATCGGAATTTACCCTTTGAAATTATGTGTGATGCTAGTGATTATGCTGTAGGTGCTATTCTAGGGCAAAGAGTTGATAAGAAATTAAACGTTATTCAATATGCTAGTAAAACCCTAGACAGTGCTCAAAGAAATTATGCTACTACTGAAAAAGAATTCTTAGCAGTTGTATTTGCTTGTGATAAGTTCAGACCTTATATTGTTGATTCTAAAGTAACTATTCACACTGATCATGCTGCTATTAAATATCTTATGGAAAAGAAAGATGCTAAACCTAGACTTATTAGATGGGTTCTCTTCCTACAAGAATTTGACTTACATATTGTTGATAGAAAGGGAGTTGAGAACCCCGTTGCAGACAACTTGTCTAGGTTAGAAAATGTGCTTGATGACCCACTACCTATTGATGATAGCTTTCCTGATGAGCAATTAAATGTCATAAATGCTTCTCATACTGCTCCATGGTATGCTGGTTATGCTAATTACATCATTGCTAAGTTAATACCACCTAGTTTCACATACTAGGAAAAGAAAAAGTTCTTCTATGATTTGAGGCATTACTTTTGGGATGACCAAAATCTTTATAAAGGAGTAGATGGTGTTATTAGACGTTGTGTACCTGAGCATGAACAGGAACAGATCCTACGCAAGTGTCACTCCGAAGCTTATGGAGGACACCATGCTGGATATAGAACTGCACATAAGGTATTGCAATCTGGTTTTTATTGGCCTACTCTCTTCAAGGATGCCCGTAAGTTTGTCTTATCTTGTGATGAATGTCAAAGAATTGGTAATATTAGTAGACGTCAAGAAATGCCTATGAACTATTCACTTGTTATTGAACCATTTGATGTTTGGGGCTTTGACTATATGGGACCTTTTCCTGCCTCTAATGGATATACACATATTTTAGTTGCTGTTGATTACGTTACTAAGTGGGTAGAAGCTATTCCAACTACTAGTGCTGATCATAACACCTCTATTAAAATGCTTAAAGAAGTTATTTTTCCAAGATTTGGAGTCCCTAGATATTTAATGACTGATGGTGGTTCACATTTTATTCATGGTGCTTTTCGTAAAACGCTTGCTAAATATGATGTTAATCATAGAATTGCATCTCCTTATCACCCAAAGCCTAGTGGTCAGGTAGAATTGAGCAATAGAGAACTCAAATTAATTTTGCAAAAGACTGTCAATAGGTCTAGAAAGAATTGGTCCAAGAAACTTGATGATGCATTATGGGCCTATAGAACTACATATAAAAATCCTATGGGTATGTCTCTGTATAAAATGGTCTATGGAAAAGCATGTCACTTACCTCTCGAACTAGAACACAAGGCATATTGGGCTATTAAAGAGCTCAATTATGATATTAAACTTGCCGGTGAGAGGAGGTTATTTGATATTAGCTCACTCAATGAATGGAGAACCCAAGCCTACGAAAATGCCAAGTTGTTTAAAGAGAAAGTTAAAAGATGGCATGATAAAAGGATACAAAAGCGGGAGTTTAATGTAGGTGATTATGTATTGTTATACAACTCTCATTTAAGATTTTTTGCAGGAAAACTTCTGTCTAAATGGGAAGGTCCTTACGTTATCGAGGAGGTCTATCATTTCGGTGCCATAAAAATCAACAACTTCAAAGGCACAAATCCGAAGGTGGTGAACGGTCAAAGAATCAAACATTATATCTCAGGTAATCCCATAAATGTTGAAACCAATGTTATTGAAACAGTAACCCTGGAGGAATACATAAGGGACACTTTCCGGAACGTTTCAGACTCTGAAAAGGAATAGGTATGTGGTACAGTAAGTAAACCAACTCCAAAACAGTTCTAAAGGCAATATTTCTCTGTTTTGGAATATTTAGAAAAAATAGAAAAATAAGAAGCCGTCCGGGAAGGATACGAGGGCTCCACGAGGGTGGAGGGCGCGCCCTACCCCCCTGGGCGCGCCCCTACCTCGTGGGCACCTCGTGCGCTTTCCGGACTCCGTTTTCTTACACGACACATATTTTGGTCGGTAAAAATTCATTATATAATCTCCCGGGGGTTTTGACTCCCGCATCACGCAATTATCCTTTGTTTGTGTTTCGAGTTGTTGCTGCTGCAGATTAGAGCAATATGTCTTTGCAAGAGTCAGTCGGGGAGAGCCGGGTGTCTCATCCGGCACCGAGATCACCGACAAACAACAATGTTGACCTCTTTGGGCCAGCAACGGAGGAAGATATGGAGGCTGATTTGAAGAGGATAGATGCCATGGAAGAGGATCAAGAAGTCACTTCTCGCCTCCAAGCTGGATTCACAATGGGAGAACTGCAGAGCTCGGCTATTCCAAACTCGGTTATCCCTTCCAATGTTAGATTTCTTTCTTATGAGAATATGAAAAAGAGTGTCACTGGTTCTCCCGCAGCTATGCAGCACCCTTGGGTGCAGGGAGCTTTGCCTGTTACAGGAAAACTCCGAAAAGAAATAACATACCTCAAGCAGCAAGTCAACAAGCTCGAGGAGGAGAATCGTATCTTGAGGGGCATCATCGCCAAGAACATCACATCACCATCCCCGGAAAGAGAGACATAATCACATGGGTATGGGCACTCCCCTTGGCAACTGCCAAGCTTGGGGGAGTGCCCAGATATCGTATCACCATCACTTTTATCTTTACCATTTTTCTTAGTTCGATCCTTTTGGTAATATCTTGATCTAGTAGAATAAAGTTTATGGCATGATCTAGTTTTGAGTTTTGCTTTATGATCCCTCTATGTAATCGAGTCCATGAGCTATATTTGTAACATCCCAAATTTTCAATTTGGAATGTTATACAATAGATCATCACTGCATATCATATTTATTTGCATTTTGGGTTGATCCTAGAAATTCTACGCAACTCAAGGACCCTCGGAGAGAGTTGGGGATTTCGTTATTTTCATATTTGAGTTTTCTCAAATTTTGAAAATAGGATCATTTGATTTTATTTATTTTATCTTCAATTATTTCTATTATCAAAATATGAGAGAGGGAATAAAATGACTTTCCCCAAAATAAAGAAATATTGAGGATTTAATAAAAAAACAAATAAGGTTTTATTCTGGAGTTTTTCGTGGTTTTATTTGAATTTAGGAAAAATTGCACCTTCTCAAAAATTGCATTTAGGGCCAAGAAAATGTCCATTCTGTTCTAAATATTTTATTTAGACGGTGAAAATTTGTTTTGGCAATTTTAGATTTTTATTTATTTTTCTAGAATTTTTCTTAGTTTCGGCGAAAATGTTTTTTTTAAAACCCCGCGCCCGACTAGGCCAAGGGCCCAGCCGAGCCAGGCCGGCCCGCCAGGCCACCGCCTCCCTCGCCGAGCTACCGCCGGACTCGGAGTCCGAGCCGGGCACGCGCCGCCGACCCATTCCCCAAGCAAGGTCGCCGACCCCTCCCTCCTTAAATAGCCACCCCGGGCCCCCCTCGGAGCCCCGAGTCGCCGCGCCGCCCCGCCCACGCAGCCCCGCCGCCGCCAGCCGCCGCCGCCCCGCCGCCACTGCTGCCCATCGACGCCGCCCGGAAGCCCCGCCGGAACCCCACCGGACCGAGCCGAGGTAGTCGCCTCGCCGCCCGGTTTTCTGAGAAAAACAGATTCGGTTTTTTTGAAAACCCTAGTTTTTGTTTTTAAATAGATTGGTTTTTTCCGGTTTATTTACTTAGCGAGCGTTCACTCGTCCGTTCGTTTTAACGAACGCGTTCATCATTTAGTTCCAGAAAACGAACATTCCTTCGTTATTCTGTTCGTCATTTTTATTTTTCTTGGATTATTCCGCGATTATTTCTGATCGTGATTTCTGATTCGATCTTCGTTCTAGTTTAACTTTTTGCTCGTTTATCGGAATCAGGCGATTCAAGCGCCTGGAGTTTCGTCTCGAAACCCTCTTTCCGTTTAACCAACTCAAACAAGTTTTTTCCTTTGTAAAATTTGACCTAGATCCAAAATAGTAAACGAAGCTTGTTTCTTTCGCCGTTTGTCTTTCGTTGCTTCGTTTGATTTGATTCTTTTTGCCAACCGGAGTTCTTAAGTTGAACTATCTGGTTAGATCTCTTATTAGAGTTTTACATGTGCATTAGTTGAGTACTTATTGTATGCTTGTTTGTTTGCGATAGAGTACCCGGAGTGCGCCGCTTGCTACTTCGAATCGCTAGGTTTTGCAGATCATCAGCAAGGCAAGTAACACTTTGATCATACCTCCTACTACCCAGTTTTTATTGCATTAGATCAATCATCAAACAATTGCATGATTAGGATCAAATTAAATTGTGGGTTTGGGAAGTAGATGAGGTAGTACCTATTACCTGTTTTATTATCAAACCTTTGGGAGTTACTTCTACGTCTGCTTGTTATGCCATGCTATGCTAGTAGACGTGGATTGGGTGAGTGTATCCATGACAGATGTGAGATTGTTAAATTAATGGTTTACTTAAGGTGGAAACCTAAACACACATCTGGGTGGATTGAGGCACCTGGGTATTCCAGCGATTGCCTGTTTTTCTTTTGGACTGCCACCCAGGCTCAAAGGGATCATGAGATTATTCATATTAGAAACTTCCGTGTGCAGCCACAAGCTACTATGGTCTCTAGCATAGTTGACTAAGTCGTGCGAACTCTTACAGTGGTAGACTAGCAGATGTAGGGGATGTAGGTTGGTACGGTCTACCCGATCGTAAGGTGCTAGCACTTCTGAAAGACTATGTCTCGGTCATCCGTTTCTCAAACATCATGCAGTGCGAGAATCCCAACGGAGGAGATCGAGACTTGTGGGGAAAAGTGCGCAAACCTCTGCAGAGTGTATAAACTAATCATGGTTAGCCGTGTCCCCGGTTATGGACATCTTGAGTATCTAGTACTTGGATTATCATGTGAATCTCATCATGTTACTCTAATTAATTTTGTTGGGTTTTAATGATGATGCTTAATTGGGATTGAGAGGGTGTCTACACTCTCAATGTTTAACAACTACCTTGATAGTTAAATAAAATTTATTCCTTTGCAGTAGGGAAAAATTGGCTTTACGCAAAACTGTAACCATTGAGCTTTCCACCAGCCAAAATTGCATGTAGTATAGCCTTATTCTTTCATTACTCTCTATGTGTTACATTGCCAGCATATTCCATGTGCTCACCCGTTTCGGGCTGCAACGTTCATGTTGCAGACTTTTCAGACGATGAGTAAGTTGCCTTTAGGTCGTGGTTCTATACTCAGTGATGTCGTTGGAGTTGATGGACTCACTTATCTTCCAAGCCTTCCGCTGTTATCGTTATTAGTTTGCTTGAAGCCATATTTATTGTATTAAGTTCTCTTTTGAGACACTCAATGTAATAAGTGTGTGATTGCTACTCTGTTATAAATCCTTCAAGTACTATGTGGTGTCAGCATTACTGATCCAGGGATGACATCGGAGCACAAAGATTGGACCGTTTGAGGTCTGGTCGCTACAATATATAATAAAGATTAGTGTTGAGTCCAGGGCTTGATTATTTTTCCATGATCTTAAGTGAATAAAAGAAAAGAGAAATAAACAACAAGATACATAAGAGATCATATGACAAAAATTACATAAGTTGTTGTTCTAAGAATGATCATGATGCCCTCATGTTCGTATTTTATTTTTTGTCGACACCTCTATCTCTAAACATGTGGACATATTTTTCGATTTCGGCTTTCGCTTGAGGACAAGCGAGGTCTAAGCTTGGGGGAGTTGATACGTCCATTTTGCATCATGCTTTTATATTGATATTTATTGCATTATGGGTTGTTATTACACATTATGTCACAATACTTATGCCTATTCTCTCTTATTTTACAAGGTTTACATAAAGAGGGAGAATGCCAGCAGCTGGGATTCTGGGCTGGAAAAGGAGCAAATATTAGAGACCTATTCTGCAAAGCTCCAAAAGTCCTGAAACTTCACGGAAGACGTTTTCAGAATATATAATAAATATTGAGCGCAAGAAGTTCACCAGGGGGGCCACACCCTGCCCACGAGGGTGGGGGGCGCGCTCTACCCCCTGGGCGCGCCCCCTACCTCGTGGGCCCCCTGGTGGCCCTCTGGTGGCCATCTTCTGCTACATGAAGTCTTTCGATGGGAAAAAATCATAAGCCATCTTCTTAGACGAAACTCCGCCGCCACGAGGCGAAACCTTGGCGGAACCAATCTAGGGCTCTAGCGGAGCTGTTCTGCCGGGGAAACTTCCCTCCCGGAGGGGGAAATCATCGCCATCGTCATCACCAACGCTCCTCTCATCGGGAGAGGGTAATCTCCATCAACATCTTCATCAGCACCATCTCCTCTAAAAACCCTAGTTCATCTCTTGTATCCAATTCTTGTCTCCAAGTCCGGGATTGGTACTAGTAGGTTGCTAGTAGGGTTAATTACTCCTTGTAGTTGATGCTAGTTGGTTTATTTGGTGGAAGATCATATGTTCAGATCCTATATGCATATTAATACCCCTCTAATTATGAATATGTTTATGCTTTGTGAGTAGTTACGTTTGTTCCTGAGGACATGGGAGAAGTCTTGCTATTAGTAGTCATGTGAATTTTGTATTCGTTCGATATTTTGATGAGATGTATGTTGTCTCTCCTCTAGTGGTGTTATGTGAACGTCGACTACATAACACTTCACCATTATTTGGGCCTAGAGGAAGGCATTGGGAAGTAATAAGTAGATGATGGGTTGCTAGAGTGACAGAAGCTTAAACCCTAGTTTATGCGTTGCTTCGTAAGGGGCTGATTTGGATCCATATGTTTCATGCTATGGTTAGGTTTACCTTAATACTCTTTTTGTAGTTGTGGATGCTTGCAACAGAGGTTAATCATAAGTGGGATGCTTGTCCAAGTAAGGACAGTACCCAAGCACCGGTCCACCCACATACCAAATTATCAAAGTACCGAACGTGAATCATATGAACGTGATGAAAACTAGCTTGATGATATTCCCATGTGTCATCGGGAGCGTTTTTCTCTATATAAGAGTTTGTCCAGGCTTGTCCTTTGTTACAAAAAGGACTGGGCCACCTTGCTGCACTTTATTTACTTTTGTTACTTGTTGCTCGTTACAAATTATCCTACCACAAAACTATCTGTTACCACTTATTTCAGTACTTGCAGAGAATACCTTGTTGTAAACCGCTTATCATTTCCTTCGGCTCCTTGTTGGGTTCGACACTCTTACTTATCGAAAGGACTGTGATAGATCCCCTATACTCTTGGGTCATCATCTCCTTGGAAGATAAATATGCATACTTTCAAGTCTGTGAACAACGCAAAATGATGAGATTATAATAGAACAATACCACATAATGAAACATGCCACATCTCTTGCACTTGCATACAATGAAATGGGCATTTACTATGTCTGCGCTATGTAAAAACTAGGCATACCTTCGAACTGGATCTCCAGGTACTCTTAGAGAGCCTACTTTAGTGTACAGCTGTAACGCCCCAGATATAACTTTCCCAATTTGTACTCCAACTCTTGCCGTTTCCGGCATTAAGTTATATTTATTTCTCGGGTTCGGGTCTTTGTCTCCGTGTGTTGTTTTCGTTTTCGTGCATCTCATATCATGTCATCATGTGCATTGCATTTGCATACATGTTCATCTCATGCATTCGAGCATTTTCCCCGTTGTCCGTTTTGCATTCCGGCGCTTCGTTCTCCTCCGGTGGCCATTTCTAGCTTTCTTTCGTGTGTGGGGATTAAACATTTCCGGATTGGACCGAGACTTGCCATGTGGCCTTGGTTTACTACCGGTAGACCGCCTGTCAAGTTTCGTACCATTTGGACTTCGTTTGATACTCCAACGGTTAACCGAGGGACCGAAAAGGCCTCGTGTGTGTTGCAGCCCAACACCCCTCCATTTTGGCCCAAAACCCACCAAACTCTGCTCCATGTCCTAGAGCGTTCGATCACGATCGCGTGGCCGAAAACCGCACCTCTATATATACCCCCTCCATTTTTCGGATCTCTCCCTCTCCCCGAAACCCTAGTTCAAAAAAAAAAACGAATCCCGCCGCCGCCGGACGTGTCCGCTCCGGCCGGACAGCGTCCGCCGCTGCAGCCCGCCCACTCGCTAGCCGCCACGTGGCAGGACCACATCGCCGCGGCCGCCGGCCCGCAGGCCCACGCGGGGCCCTCCCCAGCCCACGTCCGCACCGCCGCCTCGCCTGCGTTCTTCCCCGCGCCTGACTCCCTCACGCCGCCCTTCGCCGCCCAGCCGCCGGCGGCCGACATCGCCGCAGCCCCGCGAGCAAGCCGGAGCTCACCGGCCCCGCTCCGCCATCGGACGCTGGCCCCGCTCCGCCACCGGCCGGCGCCGCCTCTCCTTCCTCCACCCGGGCCCCTCCTCTACTCCGGCGACCGGAGCACCGGCCGGATCCGATGAAATCTCCATCACCGGTGAGCACCAAGTTCATTTCCGGCGAGCTTCGGATTCCGTGCATGAACAGTGTTTTCGGATCTGAGATCTGAAACTTCTCCTCGGTTGACTTTTCTCTCCCGTACCTTGATTTTTATGCTAACTTTGACTGATCATATCTCCGCATCTGTAGCTCCGTTTGGGACATATGATATATCAAAATCTTCGTCTCGACATGTACATCATTTCATTCCATTGCATCATTTTCATCTGAGTTCATCTTGATTCCCAAAATGCTGCTAGAAGGAGGCATCGTGAGTTAAATGTCAGATCCGTTAGTTCATCATAGACTTTCGTCATTTTTGCCATGATTATTGTGTGCATGATATGCCTGTGAGTCTTTGATATGAATTGTTAAGCATTTTGTCTTCTTTCCAGTGGTGCCACCCATGCATTTTTAGGATGTGTGTGGTGACTTATGCAAGCTTGCAAAGAGAGGCACCTGAGAATTCTGTTTTCAGGGACTTAGTGGATTTCACTAAGTCTGGGATATTTTAGTTCATGATGCCATGTGTTCAGCTTGTTTCCTAGTGATCCGTGCCTCTTTTGAGGATGATCTGTAAGGGTGTTTTGTTATTCATGTTATGCTCTATCCATCCATGTCTTTGTTTGCATATGTGGAGTGCTCTAGCTTGAGGCAATCGAGCTCTACTTTTGCTTCGTGGTAAATCTGGGCAGATCGTCAACTTGTTTGCAATTTTGCCGATTCTATTGTTAGTGATCCGTGCATGCTATGCCATTGTTCTTGCCATGTATAGCTAGCATTTTGTGTCTTCTTTATGGATATATGCTTTCCTTGCCATGACTTGCACCGTAGTGAGTGCATCGAGCTCGTTTACATGCCTTCGTGAGTTAAATTTCAGCATGTCTCAGTTTTCACTAAGTCTGAAAACTGATTGTGCGTGAGCTATGTTCGTGTGCTCGTTAGAGTATTTTGTGAACCCTTTTGGCCCCAGGTCACTTTGGGTGTTTTGTTAAGCTTGTTGAGTAGCTCCATGCCATGTTCTTACTTGTCATGTTAAGGTTATGTGTCATATTGTTTTGCTGCTCCGAAGAGAGCATCGTGGTCTGAAATTTCAGACTAGTGTTAATTTCACTTAGTCTGAAATCTGTTATGCATTTGCGTTTTTGCCATGCTTGTTTGAACCTCATAATGGATGAATTTGGCCGTGGCTCAGTGCTAGTGTTTTGATAAGCATCTTGTGTACATCCCTGCCATGCATTTTTTTGTCATGTTTGGTGGCTATAGCGTGTTCATTTCGTTGCATTTAGGAGCCTACTTGCTGTAAATCGCAGATCGGTTCATTTCGTAAAACGCTTGCCATTTCCAAACCGTAGCTCCGATTCCTATGATCTTTATATCATTTTCAGGTGATTTCATCCCCTCTATCCAGTGGCACACTTGGTTTTCCAAGTTGAGGCCAGGTTCATGCATTTCCTATCACGTCTTGCATTTTGCATCCCGCATCGCATCCCGCATAGCATACCATCATTGCATCTTATTGCTTGAGTTTGCACGTGGTTGATTGTATCCGTGTTGCTTGTTTGTGTTGTTGGGTAGAGCCGGGAGACGAGTTCGCTAATAAGGAGCCTGTTGAGTTTGCTTGTGAGGATCCAGCCATCTCTGACAACTGTGCAGGCAAGATGATCATACCCTCGAAATCACCACTATCTTTGCTATGCTAGTTAGCTCGCTCTTTTGCTATGCCAATGCTACGATGCCTACCACTTGCTTGTCAGCCTCCCAATTGCCATGTTGAGCCTCTAACCCACCATTGTCCTAGCAAACCGTTGATTGGCTATGTTACCGCTTTGCTCAGCCCCCTTCTTATAGCGTTGCTAGTTGAAGGTGAAGATTGGAGCCGTTCCTTGTTGGAACATTTATTTACTTGTTGGGATATCATTATATTGCCATGTTATCTTAATACATCTATATACTTGGTAAAGGGTGGAAGGCTCGGCCTCTCGCCTAGTGTTTTGTTCCACTCTTGCCGCCCTAGTTTCCGTCATATCGGTGTTATGTTCCCGGATTGTTGCGTCCCTTACGCGGTTGGGCTATAATGGGAACCCCTTGATAGTTCGCCTTGATTAAAGCTTTTCCAGCAATGCCCAACATTGGTTTTACCATTTGCCACCTAGCCTCTTTTTCCCTTGGGTTTCCGGAGCCCGAGGGTCATCTTATTTTAACCCCCCCGGGCCAGTGCTCCTCTGAGTGTTGGTCCACCCTAGAGCACCGTGCGGGGCCGTCCCTTGGCAACTTGGGTTACGTTGGCTCCCGTACGCTTAGCTTATCCGGTGTGCCCTGAGAACAAGATATGTGCAGCTCCTATCGGGATTTGTTGGCACAACGGGTGGTGTTGCTGGTCTTGTTTTAACCCGTCGAATCATCTTGTTGTACCGAGATACCGAGTCTGATCGGTGTGTCTTGGGTGGAGGTCTATTCCTTCGTTGACCGTGAGAGCTTGTTATGGGCTAAGTTGGGACCCCCCTGCAGGGATTGATCTTTCGAAAGCCGTGCCTGCGGTTATGGGCAAATGGGAATTTGTTAATGTCCGGTTGTAGATAACTTGAACCTTAACTAATTAAAATGAATCAACTGAGTGTGTTGTTGTGATGGCCTCTTCTCGGCGGAGTCCGGGAAGTGGACACGGTATTGGAGTTATGATTGCGCAGGTTGCTCTCTAGTTTCCCGCTCGTGCTTCGCCTCCTCTTCTCGCTCTCTTTTGCGGATAAGTTAGCCACCATATATGCTAGTCGCTTGCTGCAGCTCCACTTACATTTACCCCCTTCCCTACCTATTAAGCTTAAATAGTCTTGATCGCGAGGGTGCGAGATTGCTGAGTCCCTGTGGCTCACAGATTACTATTACACCAAATGCAGGGACAGATGATACAGCTCCAGATGGCGCGCTCGAGCTCAAGTGGGAGTACGACAAGGACTCTTAGCGTTACTATGTGTCTTTTCCTGATGATCAGTAGTGGTGCCTAGTTGGGGTGATCGGGACCTATGTCGCTTGTTGGGTTGTCTTTTATTTTGGCGCCGTAGTCGGGCCATGAGTGTTTGGATGATGTATGTTATTTATGTACTTTGATGTGACATGGCGAGTGTAAGCCAACTATTGTACCTCCCCTTTATATTATTTATGTACATGGGTTGTGTGATGATTTCCCGACTTGCGACATTGCTTTCAATGCGGTTATGCCTCTAAGTCGTGCCTCGACACGTGGGAGATATAGCCGCATCGAGGGCGTTACAACAGCCAAACCTTTATGCCACCTATGAGTTAGACAAGGCCCCACTACAGCAGCCTTTAGTGTTTAAATCATTGACAAGCTCTGTTAGAGTGTTAGGTCAAGAACAACAAGTAATCAAAGCAAACCGTCCTAGTATGGCTGGCTGATGCAAACAACAGTTGAACAGATGTGTGAGCAAATCTTACATATCAAGAAAAGAAGAAAACAAGGAGGCTTAAAGACCATCACTTGACTGACCAGATTTCAGGGGCATTTAAACATCATGTGTAACATATGAACTAACATAAACATTGCATATTCCAGATTCTACAATGGAATGCACATGTATTAGGTTATGCCATGTATGATGATGCCTAAATGCACACTATAGCAGGAAGGAGTGATTCATCATTGCACACACAATTGAATTGTAGGTTAAGGGCCAGTTCGATTCTGCCTTTTCAGGGCTTATTGTCAAAATAAGCCATAAAAGATGTAAAGAAGTCATTTTTGAGTTATGGGCTTGGGCTTAACTTATTTCGCTTTGGAGGGGGGGGGGTGTTTCGGGTAGAAGCTCACTAAAAATTGAAGGGAAGGGGAATAGTGAAATGACTATGTTGTCTGCCTATATTACACTCAAAATGCAACTTCTCATGCCCGCGTCACACGTGACCCTCAAGTAAAAAAATACGCAAGCGTTCATTGCCCTGCCCGCTTGCATCTCCTCTCCCCTTTCCCTCTACCTTGATCCCCTGCCTGCAGCCCTAGGGTTCCTCCATCGAGTCATCACCTCTGGTCTCATCTGGCCTGGTCCTCGATGACGCTCTGTCCAGCTAGGCTACATGGCCGGCAGGTAGGGGCAAATCTCCCTGACTGCTCCTCCCTCTGGCGCCGCCCCTCATTCTCATGGTCTCCAGCAGCTGCTCCACTGTGGTCCGTCCAACGCACTACTCCGGCGGGCGCCGCACAACTATGGTTGATGCCACACTACAGCAGAAGGCACCTTATTCCCCCTCCCCTCCTCCAAGGCCGTGGCCTTGAGGTACTGTTGAAGGATGAGCTCATCCAACAAGGTGAGGATCTCCTCTGATTTTTTGCCAAATCATTCTGATCCACTATACGATGAATTCCTATGAGTTGCTTCTGCTGCTGCTATATGATGCATTGCTACGAGCTGCTCCTGCTGCTGCTATATGATGAATTGCTATGAGCTGCTGCTATATGATGAATTGCTATGAGCTGCTGCTGCTATATGATGAGTTGCTATAAGCTGCTCCTACCGTTGCTGTATGATGAATTGTTATGAGCTGCTCCTGCTGCTATATGATGAATTGCTATGAGCTGCTGCTACATGATGAATTGCTATGAGTTGCTGCTAGTATATGATGAATTGCACACTGCTGCTGCTGTATGATGAGTTGCTATGAGTTGCTGCTGCTATATGATGCTTTCAGCTGGTGCTGCTATACGATAATAACCAGCCACTTGGACCATCGAATTTCAATAAATAATTGTTCTTCATTTAAATGTGAGTCATGCGTTCTTCATTTAAATTAGGCAATGGTATCTCTATGGAAGACATTGACCAAAGTAGATTGTGCCAAGTAGATGGTATCTTTGTATTTGCATTTTGAACAAATAGTGATGGTCTATTTTCCTATCATATTAATTACTGCACTGGGTTCAATTTGTGATGTTTGCAAGTCAAATTATTTTTCATATCGGAAGCAAAATGAAAAAATATAATGCAATCTAGATTTTTTATTGATCATACTAAAGATAGGCTGAAAAGGAAGGCAATGAAAAGAACTAGTTGGCTTGTTACCTGAAGCTTATATTCATAGGTGCTTGTTTTCTTAGGATAACTCGTAATAACTATCCCTAAGAAACTTGGCCAATAGAACTGACATACAAATAACATGTCACGATGATTGCAATGGAGGAGTGACGTACCATAGCACACTGTATAGGCTCACCGCTACCTCTCCTTTTTTGCGATGTTCCATGAAATTGCAACATGCATCTTGTACTTTTTCATTGTGTAACCCTATCTGCAAGTTGACACAGCTAATTTTAGACATCTCTACATGATAATACATTGCATATCCCTTGCGCATATTTAAACCACATATTAATGATTGTGTGCGTAGCATAAACTAGCCATGACTCTGTGTGCTGGACTAGCAGACACTCTAAGGAAGCCTAATGTAGTGCACTGGAATTCCTACATGCCACCTACGATTTTGTGTAATATACTGCCTCTGTTCCTAAATATATGTCTTTGTAGAGATTCCAGTATGGACCACATACAGATGTATATAGAATTGTAGATGCATTTTCGAGTGTAGATTCACTCATTTTGCTCCGTATGTTGCCTATAGTGGAATCTCTATAAAGACTTATATTTAGGAACATAGGTACGAGGTAGTATCATGTATGACATCTACATATCTAATTTAGCAGCCAGTAGTAGAAATCATTGTCTACACAAAGGGATTACTGGTCGAAAATCCTAGCAAAGCATGCTGGCAGGCACACAACAATACAAGAGAGAGAGAGAGACGCACTTACAAGATCATAGCAATGCCTCACTCCAGGATCTTGGTTGGTCAAGCTGTTAGATCCAGAAGAAACATTACCCTTGTAGTTTTTGCCAGCTGCATAAAGGTAACAACGACCTATTAGTATATTGAAGTACATCGGGCAGGTGATGTTGGACGGGTTTAAAGGTGACAAGTACCTAGGCCATGGTGCCTGGTTGGCATCTTGCCAGACGGTGGGAATCAGGTTAGAAACGTCAAGGGTGATGACGCCGCGCTGGCTATCGGGGTCTAGTAAGGAGATCTAGAACCATTGAGTAGGGTGTTTGTGGAGCGGCTCTGGTAGGATGGACTACAGTGTGGGCGAAGCGGATCTGTAGCTGTGGAGGAGGGCGTCGGTGAAGCTGCTCCGGTGGTTGGGTTAAGGATGGTGTCGACGATGCGGATCTGCGGCTGTGGACGGGGCGTCAGAAGCTGCTCCGGTAGGTTGGATGAGGATGCGACGAAGCGGATATGTGGCCGTGGACTTTTGAGTTGGCAAAGCGGCCCCAGTAGGGTTGAGAATGGTATAGGCGAAGCTACTCCAGTAGGGTTGACGATGGTGTTAGCGAAGTGGCTCCGGTAGGGTTGAGGAAGGTGTCAGCGAAGAGGATCAGAGGCCGTCGATGGGGCGGCTCCGGGGGGTGTGGACGAAGCGTCTCCGACGGGGAGTACGAATGAGCTGCTGCAGATGCGCTGCGGTTGACGAGAGTACCGGCGAAGCAGATCCGACGCCGTGGACAAGGCCGACACTGAATGGGCTGTGGTACAATGGTGGATGAGTACTCTACTTGTTTCTAGTGGAGGTGGGAGGGGTTGATGCGGCCGTAGAAGCAGATCCCGCGAGCTTGACGTCATTGGCAGTGAATGGGCTCTGGTATGCCGGTGGATGAGCAGTCTAGGGTTTTGAGACGGGAGGGGTAGAAAGGCCGATGAAGTACGGATGGCGTGATGTAAGATGCTCTGGTGCTGTGGAGTTAGTCGTTTTTGCAGGAGGGGGAGAGGAAATGGGGGTGCCGTGTGGTGGGGGGAACCAGAAGTTACCAAAGAAGCCCTGACCTATTATGTAGATGAGGGCGGTATTGTTACTGTTGTTCTCCGTGCACCAAGTAAAAAAAGGGGAATTTCGCATGCTAAAGACTAGGTGGCGGAAATTTTAGAAGGAGGCGGGAGATTTTGCCGCCCGCGGGATCGTTCGTATCCAGTTTCAACTAATTTTGGACCGTGCTAGCGCGAAGGTCATGCGAGACTATGTACACGGGGCACGCGTCAGCAGTTAATAACTGGTGTAAAGTCCACCCCAGAAAAAAGACAATAACTCAGGACGATGCGCCGATAACTTGGACGTTCACACGGGCGCGGCTAATCATATGGGTGTAGAGGCGCGTTCACAAAAAAGGGATCAAATGTTCAACCTATGTATTTTCTCGTGTAAATAGATAATTTAGTGCCATTGGTTATTTACTTTAAACATAATGCATTGACATGTTGATGTAGGGTGGAACCCTAGATGGCCGATCTTTCACGAAAGGAGCGGATCCTGCGATGAACACGAAGAATACGAGGGGAAACACGAGGGGAAATCACGAATGGGAACACAAGAGAAACACTCAAACCAACGAGTATGATCACACATGTGCTAGATCCATGAACACAAAAGGAGATACATGATCCACGATCAACAGGGGACGATACACGGTAACCGGTTCTTCTCCAAAGGAGGTCTTGATGGGGCCACCCAAAAGGGGGTCTTGAATCCAAGGAGATCTTCTCCGTAGAGGGGCCGCAGTCTCTCTCGTGGAGTAGATCCGATGTGGATGAGCGAGGCTCTATCTCTAATATGAGCTATCACAATGCTAACCCTCAAATGGTGGGGGTGGAGGAGTATATATAGTCTAGAGCCACGAAGGGGTAAGTGGGAGAGGGATACAAGGCCAAAGGCCTGGTTGCACACAGGAAGGTACCGGTCATCCGGTGGGTACTGGTCGTCCGGTGGCTCGGGAGGGACCGGTCGTCCGCTAGTCGCCGGACGTCCGCTGAAGATGTTTTGTGAAGAGGCACCAGACGTCCGGTGTCTTCGGACTTCCGTTAATATTATCGATCGTCTGGTGGGGGCCGAACATTCGCTCACTGGGAGGTGCTGTAGCTGGCGTTGGCTGTGCTTCGGGCGCCGGTAGTCCGGTGGAGGCCAGACGTTCGCTCGCTGGCCGGTCGTCCAGTGGAGGTCGGACGTCCGCTCGCTGGAGCTTCTTTGGCAGCTCCTTGTACTTGGTGTCCTCGCCGTCTTGTCCATGGTCCTCCTCTTTGTTCCTGGTCATGCATAGCACATATATTTGAGGTAGTAGCCATGTCTCATATATGGAAAGCGATGGTTCGAAGAGGAGCAAGTTCACCTTGTGTCCAATGGTGTATAGTCGAGGTCTCGTCTTATGTATCCTTGGGGCTTGGAGAGTAGTCGAAGTGTACATGGGGACGAACGTGGGATGCTCCACATCATTTCCCCCCTTGGGAAAGATCCGACCTCGGATCGTGATCCTCATCACCATGGAAATGATTGTCGTGGACGGACTTGTAGTTGGACATAGCTGAAGGCATGGCGCAATGCAAGTACTCCAAGGTGTCTCCGGTATGTGGGACATGCAAAATGAGCAAACACAAAGTACACTTGGAAATACAATGGTTAGCGCACACAAAGTGTCCATCATGTAAGAATGAGTCCATTCGGCAAGATTCTTCGTGACAAAGCGCATGAAGCTTAACAATATGATATAGAATGATATGCAAAGCATTCATTGTGCACACAAATGTATTGTGAATATGATCAATGCAACCATGGTGCAAAATGATGTCATAGTGTGATGGTTTATCAAGAGCATGAATACGACAATGGATGCTCAATATGTGTATGTTGTCATGCAATTGATGGCAGGCAATGTGATCATTATGTATGAATATGCCATCAAGGAATGTCGGGTGGTAGGAGCGACATATGCCAACGGGTGGCTTATCATTGCGGGGGCCAATAAAACATCACCGGTGCCTGGAAACGGGATGAGGCGAAGACATGCACGCCGACGAATCTTACCCAGCTTCAGGGCTCTCCGGGGAGATAACACCCCTACTGCTGCTCTGCGGGGTCTCCGCATGGTTACTAAGTGAACAAGTAGCTACAATGCTCCTTGAGCTGTTATGGGTGGAAGGAGGAAGAAGGGCTCAGCTCAGCTTGCTTCCTCTCCTTGTGTGGTGTCTAGGTCTAGAATGAGAGTCCAACCCCTTGCATGGGTGCACCGGGGGGTTTATATAGGCCTACCCCCCGGGGGTACAATGGTAATCCGACTGGGCGCAGGGCCCAGCTATCTGTGACTATGCTCGCTGGCTTCTGCGCCGGCTTCTGGGGCCCACCGGCGGCCGGCTCCTGGGTCGACAGGCCGGCCCCACCGGCCAGGGCCTGGTCGGCGGCTGGTTACTGTTACTCCGTGTTGTTGACGCAGGCTTGGTCGGGGTAAGCGTGGCTACAGTAACGCCGCCTTGGCGGGCGATTACTGTAGCCCCGCCGCATCTTGTCTCCTTAATGGGCGTCTCCTTCGAGGAGGGTGGCAGGCCGGCTATGTGAAGCCGGCCCTCTATCTTGCCGGCTTGAGAGGAGGTGCGGCCGCCTTCGGCATCTCTCTGCCCGAAGGGGCCCACCGCCTCGGGGGCCACGCTGGCGGCCTGTCGTGGACGGCGTCAGAGCCGCCGTGGCTACAGTGCCGTGCCGGGCGGGCCGCGGCTGCCCGCACGACGCGCTGTACCAGGCGTGCTCCGGGTTTTGGGGGTGGGAGGCTCCACTATAGCCACGCCCTGCTTCATCATCGCAGAGTGGACGCGTACATTGTGGGGACGGTGTTGACTGCTTTATGGGAGCCGACCTGGCTGTAGCCGGCCCTGCCGTAGCCGGCCCTCCACAGCTTTCTTCATGAGGGTAAAGGGCGGGCCGCCCCCGAAGCCGGCTAGGAAGGTAGTCGGCTAGGGGGGAGGCGGCCCAGGTCTGGAGTCTTCTTATGAACCGGGCGGGCTCATAATTTTTTCTGAGGGGCCAGGGGAAGCCGGCTGGGCTACCCATGGCTATTTACCCCGACAGTAGTCCCCGAAGCCGGGCGAGCTTCACGGCGGACGGAAGGACGGGAAGCTTGGCTGGCTTCATACCCTGAGGGGCCGACCTCGCCGTCGCAGGCCGACTTCGGAGAACTTTTTTTGTTTATTAAGGTGACCGTGGCCGACCCGCGGGCTGGCCGCGGGCCCCACGACGGGCCACATGGCGGAGAAGTCCTGCCGTCGCTCGCGCGCGACGGGACGCCGCCGCAGGCCCGGGCCCGCCACTCCCTGGCCTTGGCCCGGGCGCAGATCTTCTGTGGCCCGAGGGGACTGCTCGCCTCCCCGCGGCCGTTTCTTCGCGTCATCAAGGCGCGTAATTAACACGGGCGTGGGGGAGATGGGCACGATCGATCCCCACGAGCCCCCACGCCGCGCCTCCTTGGCTCTAGCGCGCGAGCCTACAAGTAGGGGGGGGGGGAGGGGGAGAGACAAAGGCTCGTTCGCTCCCCCGCTCCCCGTCCCTCCTTGCTCTTCTTCTTCCCTTTCTTCTTCCTCGCGCCCGACGCAGTCTCGCGCCGCAGCCCGCTCACGCCGCCATGTCCCTGGCGCTGTCAAGCTCGTGGGACGGGTCCAACGTCCACGAGGACCACATCGAATTCCTCCGCCAGACCCGGCGCCTGCCCGCCGCCAACCTCGTGCAGGTTCGTCTGGCGCCGGAGACGGAGGTCTCGCCGGCGCCGGAGGAAGGCGAGCGTGTCGTCTTCCGCACGCACTTCTTGCGTGGCTTCGGCTTCCCGGTGAGCGGCTTCATGCGATCCTTCCTCGAATTCTACAACCTCCAGCCGCATCACCTCACGCCCAATTCGGTGATGCAGCTGTCGGCCTTCGGTTCCCTCTGCGAAGGTTTTCTGGGGGTGCTGCCGACGCTGGAGCTCTGGGCGGAGCTCTTCCAGAACAAGCTCGGCACCGTCACCGCCGGCGTGCCGGCTCCCTGCGGGGCCTTCATCGCAATGAAGAGGGCAAGCGACAACAACCCCTTCCCTCACATCCCTCTAATCCAGTCTGTCAAACTCTGGCAGAAATCCTACTTCTACGTCAAGAATGTCGCCCCGCACGGCGACTACGTCAATCTGCCGGCTTACGTAGCCGGCCCGCCGGCTGGGAGGCGGCCGTCTTGGGGCTTCCGGTCTAAGTCCTTGTCTCCGGCTGGGAACGCCTCCATCGCCCGGCTTCGGGTGATGATCCAGTCGGAAGGCCTGCGCGCAGCCGACCTGGTAGCCGCCTTCGTCGAGCGCCGGATTCTCCCCCTTCAAAGCCGGCCCCACATGCTGTGCCAGATGAGCGGCCGGTTCAACCCTTGCCGGCTGAGCACATGGGAGATGCCCCATGCCGAGGTGGCACTTATGGTGAACTACATCGCCAACCTGAAGCTCACCGACGACTGGCAATTCGGCAAGGCGCCGTACTCCCGCGCCCATCCTCCGCCTGTGGTAAGTCCTTCTTGTCGTCGGCCGGCCTGAGTCAGCTGGGGCGGCAGGAGTCGAACGCGAGTATGCCCCGGACCGCACGGTGGATGACCTCGACGACCCGGACCTGGCCGCAGTCGCCATGGAGGACGCCACCACGGGGGACATCGCCGAGCCCGGAGGCACGGGGCTCTCGGCCAGTTTCGACGACTGGCCGGACGATTTCGACGCCGAAGAACTCCCGCGCCACCAGCCGGCAACCGACCGCCACAGCGCGGGCTCGTCCGCCGCGCCGGCTGCCGGTGGTGGAAAGGGGAAACGCCGGGCCGCGCTCCCACTCTTCGGAAGCCGGCCGAAGAAGACGAAGGCCTCCGCCGCGGCCACGAAGCGTGACGAGGCGGCGGCGAAGGCGGCCCGCTTCCGGAAGGCGGTGAAGAAGCCTCCGTCAGTTTCCGCGTAAGCCCTCTTGGCCGCTTACATGCTTGTTATTTTGAAGTCTTCCCTTGTTTGAATTCTTCTCTGATTTCTTGAGTAGGGCGCCGCTCTCCCTCGAGTGAGGCCCAGGCGGCTCCATGGTCGGGCCGGGTGCTGGATCTTCAGGGTCCCGCCGCGTGGACCCCCGCGCCGATCTTGCAGAAGCCACGGAGCGGAACGCTCGCGAGGCGCGTCGAGAGAGGGAGGCGGTGGAGCGGGAGGCGGTAGAGCGGGAGGCCGCTCGGACGGCGATGGGGCGATCAAGCGCGGCGGCCGAGACTCTGTCGGAGCGGGCGGTCGCGGAGACGGAGGCGGAGGGCGCGCGTAGCCGGCCTCCGCTGCTCGCCGTCCCCCTCCACACCTTGGATCCGGACATCCCTCTGCCCACGGCGGAGGAGATCACCCCCGATCAGCCGCCGGTGCAGAGGGACGAACTCTTCGAGGTCTTCGCGGAGAGGACGCTGCCGGCAGCGCCAGCCGGAGCGGGTGAAGGTGGCCAGTCGTCGGCGGTGCCGGAGGAGCCGGTCCGGGCCGCGCCCGAGGCCGGAGCCGGTCTTGAGATCGAGCTGGCGGCGGGCCGGCATGCCGGAGGGAGCACGGCCCCGCCGGACACGCGCCGAGCCGCGGGTGCCGACCAGACGGCAGACGCCTTGGAGGCGGCCAGCTCCGCCACGTCCGGGTGGACTCCCAGCGGAGGAAGCAGCAAGCTGAACATCGCGACCCAAGGGGTTCGGAGCCGGCTGCAGGCACAGGCCGGCCTCCTGAGGCAATTCACTCAGGAGTTTCTGTCGACGCGGTCTGCAATCCGGGTAAGTCTTTACTGGTTGACCGTTTTGGTCCTTTGAGTTTTTTTCGTGGGGGCGCGCTAGCGCACCCACTGGGTGTAGTCCCCGAGATCCGGGCCGACTGCAGCGCAGTCGGGTCGGATCTTTCTCGACGACTATCTTGACTGTTTTTTCTGATCTCTAGGATTATCACAATTCTCGCGCCGCCGCCTTCAACTCCCAGGCTCGGGAGCTGAGCCGGAGGACCGAAGACCTGGCCAGCAGCCGGCCTAAGTGTATTGTCTTTATTTGTTTCTCGTGGGGGCGCGACAGTGCACCCACTGGGTGTAGTCCCCGAGATTCGGGCCGACTGCAGCGCAGTCGGGTCGGATCTTCCTTGACGACTTTTCCCTTGCTGACTTTTTCTCTTTGTCTTTTGCTCGCGCAGAGGCCAACGCCGACTTGCGGAGGGAACTCGGCGAAGTGCAGGCCGCTCTTCGTGCCAGGGACGCCGAGTACGCTGACTTGGTTCAGGAGCGCGACTGCCTGGCCAAGAAACTGGCCGACCAGGAGGAGAGCCATAAGGCGGCCCTGCAAAAAGCGCAGGACGGCGAGGCTGCCCTGAAGGCGGAGTTCGAGACCAGGGAGGCGAGCTGGGCCAAGACGCGCCAGGCGCTGGAAGAAGGCTTCGGCCGGATCGAGGATCTTATCGATGGTAGGCCGCCTTTCTTGCCCTTCCTCCGTTTGCCGGCCGCCTGAGGTTTTGTTTTGACTTGTGCTTGCTGTCTTGCGCAGAATACTTTCCCGGCCAATCCGTCCTCGCCGCCCAAGCCATCGAGGCTCACCGCGAGGCGCGCCGTCAGGCCGGAGTTGTGATTCCGCCGGATGCGAATCGGACGCTGTCGGAGCAGCTCATCGCCATCCAGGTGCGACTGCAGCCGGCCCATCGGCTGCTCCGCCGGCTCCAACGTGCCGGGGCGATGGTGCTGGCCGCGCTCTGGCCCGGCCAGACGATTCCCCGCACCCCAAGCCGGACGGCCGATTGGCTAGAAGTCGCAGTCAGCCGCCTCGAGGCTTGGAAGGCGTCCGCAGCCCGTCTTGGAGCCGGGCGTGCGCTGGAGTTCGTCCGCGCGTGGTACCCAGGGCTAAGCCTGGACCAGCTGCGGACTTGGCGGTCGGAAGCCGACGCGGAGCTGGAGGAGGTGCGGCCAGCGATCGCGCAACGCGCCTCGACGATCGCCAAGTGCACCGACACCAGCGTCTTCGCGCCGGAGCTCAACGATGATGGCACCGCCCAGCCGGAGGAATGGTTCGGGCTGAACCCGGCGGACGGCGAGGACTCGGCCGAGGAGATCGCCTCCAGCGACGAGGGTGAGGACGACGAGGAGGAGGAGGACAGCGAAGACGCCGAGCCGGCTGGTGAGACGGCCGACCGCCCTCAAGCCGACCGTGCCTCCAGCAACGAGCCACGCGGGAGCGCGCCCTCTGCCGGAGGCGATGATCAAGCCGAGGTTGGCCAGCCGGCCGCTCCTCCAGCCGGCATGACCGCTTCCACCGCCCAGCCCGGCACGTCAGCGGCCCCGCCGGCTTGATCTGCCGTTCCTATTGTCCCTGTTTTGCTTTCTCGAACAATTTTAAGTTTCCGCAATTCCACCCACTGGGGGTGTATCGAACAATGTTGGATGTAGACCTCTCTAGAGGTCCTTTGTGTAAATATTAATATATGCATGTGTGGTCTTTCATTCAAGTGCACTTTTTGTCCTTAGGCTCTTTCCTTTGCCGCCTTCCCTCTTTGGGAAGGCAAGTACTCGAGCTTTCTTGGATTTGAAGCAGACTGAATGTAAGCCGGCCGGCCGGCTACTCTGGTAGTCGGTCGGCGGGAGGCAGCAAACCGGCTTTTGTTATATATAAGCCTGTTAGTCCCTAGCTGTTTTTCATGTGCGCACCCTTTCCGGCTTGTGACTCTTGCCAGCCGGGCAGTCGGTTCTTCGAGCTGCGATTTTGGCAAGAGCCAAGCCTGGGCGTCGGCACATTACTTGTCTGACTGCGGGTAGGGCTCCTAATATAACTTCAGTCGGCCAGTCCCCGGGCCGACTCGTCGAACCCGGTACCGGACAAAATAAATGAACCGGTGATATCATACGCATGATAACTTTCATTCATAAAATAAAGGGTGGCAGTCCCCGAGTCTTTCTCGGGGAGCCTACTGTTTCGTACTTAATACAAAAGTGGGCATAATACATACTGCATTTTAACTGTAAAACTTCCGAAGAAGATTTGCATTCCATGGTCGCTCCGACTCCTCGCCGGAGTCGTCTCTCTTGCGCGCCTTCGGCTTCTGCGCGTCGATGAGGTAGTAGGCATCGTTGCCTAAGGCTCTGTTGACGATGAAGGGGCCTTCCCAGGGGGCTGCGAGCTTGTGCTGGCTGGCTGTTCGCTGGATCAGCCGGAGCACAAGGTCGCCCTCCTGGAAGGATCTTGGTCGGACCCTCCAGCTGTGGTAGCGGCGCAAACCCTGCTGGTAGATGGCAGACCGGCTGAGGGCTAACAGCCGGCCTTCTTCCAGCAGGTCGACGCCATCTTCTCTTGCTTCTTTGGCTTCCGCTTCCGTGTAGATGGTTACCCGAGGCGAGTCGAACTCGATATCTGTTGGGATGACTGCCTCGGCACCATATACAAGGAAGAAGGGAGTGAAGCCGGTTGATCTATTGGGGGTAGTACGCAGACTCCATAGGACAGCCAGCAGCTCATCGAGCCAACAGCCGGCTGAACGCTCCAGAGGTACGACCAGCCGGGGCTTGATGCCGGACAAAATGAGGCCATTTGCTCGCTCCACTTGGCCGTTTGACTGCGGGTGGGCGACTGACGCAAGGTCCAGCCGGATACCTTGCGCAGCGCAGAACCGTGCCAAGGCACCTTTGGCAAAGTTCGTGCCGTTGTCGGTGATGATGCTGTGCGGTATGCCGTACCGGGTTGTTATATCTGCAATGAAAGTTACTGCAGTCGGCCCATTCAGCTTCTTGATCGGCTTCGCCTCGATCCACTTGGTGAATTTGTCGACGGCAACGAGCAAATGTGTCATGCCGCCGCGCGCCGTCTTGAATGGGCCCACCATATCCAATCCCCAGACGGCAAAGGGCCAGGTGATGGGAATGGTCTTGAGTGCCGAAGCCGGCATGTGTTGCTGTGAGCTAAAAAGCTGGCAGCCTTTGCAGTGTTTGACTAGCTCTTTGGCGTCGTCCAAAGCAGTCAGCCAGAAGAAGCCGTGGCGGAAGGCTTTGGCGACAAGTGATCTTGATGCGGCGTGGTGGCCGCACTCTCCTTGGTGTATATCCCCGAGGATCGCGATGCCTTTCTCCTGCTCGACGCATCGCTGCAAGACTCTGGTGGCGCTGCGCTTGACAAGCTCTCTGTTGACGATTGTGTTTGCTCCGGCCCGGTGCTGGACTTGTCTTTCTTTGTTTTTGTCAGCCGGCAGATCTTGGTTCACCAAAAAGTTGCGGATGGTTTGGGCCCATGATGGAGCGGCGACTTCCTCTGCTACCAATGTGGCAACAGCCACCAGGGTGGGCGGGCTGGGTAATGCAGTGCTGGAGTCGGCCGCCGCTTGCTGTGCTGAAGAAGTCCCCGGGCCGGCTACCGCAGTCCCTGGGCCGGCTACCGCAGTCCCCGAGCTGGGTGCGGCAGTCCCCGAGCCGGGTACTACAGTCCCCGAGCCGAATATTGAAGTCCCCGGGCCGGCTGCTTGATTCTTCGAGCCGGACCCGGCCTCCTCGGGGTTAGGCGGCACGAAGATGGAGTCGGATTCCGGAGACGGCTTGATTGATGGCTTGAGGAGGCGTTGTAGGGCGACACCGGTTGGTATTGCTTGCCACGTGGAGCCTATTCGGGCCAGAGCATCTGCTGGCTCGTTGTTGGCTCGCGGCACATGAAGGAATTCACACCCGTCGAAGTATCCGCTGATTTGCTGCACTAGGAAGCGGTAGCTCGCCATGTTTGCGTCCTTGGCATCCCAGTCACCAGAATATTGCTGCACCACCAAATCTGAGTCACCATAGCACAGGATCCGGCGGATGCCAAGTTCCTTGGCAAGCCGGTGCCCGTGTATGAGCGCTTCGTACTCGGCTACGTTGTTGGAGGCGGCGAAGTGGATCTGCAGCGTGTATCTGAGCTTGTCGCCCTTTGGAGAGGTAAGGACGAGGCCGGCTCCCAAGCCGGTGCGCATCTTTGATCCGTCAAAGTGCATGCGCCAATGGGTGGAGTCGGGCGCTGGTGGTAAGTACTGGGTCTCGGCCCAGTCGACGAGGAAGTCGGCCAGCGCTTGCGTCTTGATGGCGGTGCGGGGTTGGTAGAAGATCGTGTAGGGGGCCAGCTCGATGGCCCATTTAGCCACCTGGCCAGATGCATCCCGGCTGCCTATGATCTCGGCCAGCGGGGCAGTGCATACGACCGTGATGGGATGCTCTTGAAAGTACGGCTTCAGCTTCTTAGCGGCAAAGTACACGCCATAGCACATCTTCTGATAGTGCGGGTAATTTTGTTTCGAGGCGGACAACACCTCGCTCAGGTAATAAACCAACCTCTGGACCGGCTGGGCTCGGCCTTCTTCGGGGCGTTCGACCACAATGACGGTGCTGACCACTCGGCTAGTGGCGGCAATATATAGGAGCATGGGCTCCTTCTCAGTCGGTGCCGCCAAGACAGGCGGCGTGGACAACATTTTCTTCAGCTCGTGGAAAGCTTGGTCGGCCTGGTCGTTCCACTCAAAGTGAGTGCTCTTCTTCATGAGGCGGTAGAGAGGGAGAGCTTTTTCTCCAAGCCAGCTAATGAAGCGGTTCAGAGAGGCCAGGCACCCGGTGAACTTCTGAATCTCTCTGAGCTTGGTTGGGACCGCCATCCTCTCGACGGCCTTGATCTTCACAGGGTTGCACTCTATGCCGCGGTCGGAGACCAGAAAGCCTAGGAGCTGGCCGGCTGGCACTCCGAACACGCATTTCTCCGGGTTGAGCTTGATCCGGAACCGGCGCAGGTTCTCGAATGTCTCCTTCAAGTCTTCCAGCAGAGTGCCACGCTTTTCCGTCTTCACCACAACATCATCCACGTAGACGTGGGCGTTCTTGCCGAGCTGCGTGAGGAGGCACTTCTGCATGCAATGCTGAAAAGTGGCGCCGGCATTCCTCAAGCCGAACGTCATAGTCAGGTAGCAGAAGGCTCCAAACGGCGTGATGAAGGCGGTCTTCAGTTGGTCATCCGGGTTCAGCTTTATCTGGTGGTATCCCGAGTAGGCATCCAAAAAGCTCAACAGCTCGCATCCGGCTGTGGAGTCTATCACTTGATCAATCCTGGGCAGAGCGAAGGGATCTTTTGGGCAGGCTTTGTTGAGGCTTGTGTAATCTATACACATGCGCCACTTGTTATTCTTTTTCAGCACGAGAACCGGGTTCGCGAGCCAGTCGGGGAAGAAAACTTCCATGATGAAGCCGGCTGCGAGAAGCCGGGCTATCTCCTCTGACAGTCGGCGGAGGGGCTGCTTGACTGGTTTAGCATCCTCCCGCACGTGCAATTTGTGCTCGGCGAAATCCTTCGAAACACCCGGCATGTCCTTGGGGGACCACGCAAAGATATCCCGATTCTCACGGAGGAAATCGATGAGCTCGCCTTCCTATTTGCTATCCAGGCTCGCCCCAATGATGGCAAACCTCTCGGGGTGCTCGGGGTCGAGCTGTATCTTCTTGGTATCCTTGGCCGGCTGGAAAGATCCTTGGGCATCATACTCCTTGGAGTCGGCGGGTTGGTTTAGCTGCTTGCTGGCCAGGGCCACGACCCTGTCCAGCGTCTTCTTCTCTGCGGCGATCACGAGGGATTCGGCCAGCCGGCTGCTGGCCGCGGCGCAGTCGGCGGACTTCTTGTAGTCGCTGGCGATGGTGATGACACCCTTGGAGCTTGGTATCTTCATCTTGAGGTAAGCGTAGTGGGGGACCGCCATAAACTTGGCCAAGACGGGTCGGCCAAGTAAGGCGTGGTAAGGGCTCTCCAGGTCCACCACCTCGAACCAGATTGCTTCCCGGCGGAAATGATCCTTGCCCCCAAAGAGTACATCGATCTTGATCTTGCCGATGGGGGCACAGGACAAACCGGGTACGATGCCGTGGAAAACCGTTCGAGTCGGCGCAAGCTGCTTTGCCTTGACACCCAGCTTCTCCATGGTGTCGCGGTACAGGATGTTGATGCTGCTCCCACCGTCGATTAGCACGCGGGAGAAGCGTGCGGTGCGCGTATCCGTCGCAAGGGTGGCCTCCAGGACCAATGCGTAGGAGCCGGGGGACGGCATCACCTCTGGGTGGTCGGCCCGGCTCCAATTGATGGGTTTCTCTGACCAGTGCATGTGGCCGGCTGGGCTGGTGGCGGCCACATTGACTTCTTGTTGCTCTCGGCGCTTGCTGCGCCGGTCTTTGGGCTGGCTCGTGAAGACAATATAAGATGCTTGCTCATCGGGGAACTCGTCCTGCACGGCGTCGACCGCGGGCCGGGCGGCCTTGGGCGGTGGAGCCGGCGGGGGCGGGCCGGCAGGCGGAGTCAGCGTGAGCCCTTCGCCCTTGGAGATTCGGGCGAGCCAGTTGCATTTGCGGGTCGTGTGCTTGGACGGCTTCGCGCCACTGTGGAACTTGCACGGGGCATCAAGGGTTTGCTCGTAGGAGAAGGCTGGTTGCCAAGCCGGCCGCCCGCCCTTGGGCTTCTTGGGCGCGGGCCACCCCTCAGGCGGCGCATCTTCGACCGTGGCCACCTGCCGGCTAGCGGGAGGCGGCGCAGGGCCCTTGCGCTTCTGATCGTTCTGGTGTTGGCGTCGACCGCCGTCTCCAGCCGGCGCTTGGGGCGCCGGATTGAGCACTTTTCCAGACGCGTCCACCTGGAGCTCGGTCTTCATTGAGGAGTCGGCGGTGGCGTACTTGTCGGTGATGTTCAGGAGCTCGTCGAGGGTAGTCGGCTCATCGCAGAGAAGCTTGTGCTTGAGGAGGGTGCCCTCTCGGCACCCGGCAGTGAAGTATTCGATGGCTTGCACCTCGTGCACCCCTTCGCAGGAGTTGCGGAGCTCGGCCCAACGCGTGAGGTAGTCGCGAGTGGACTCGGCTGGGCCCTGTACGCACAGGGAGAGCTGTCTGGGCTTGGGAGCCCGCTTGTAGGTGCTGGTGAAGTTGCGAACGAAGGCTTCAGTGAAATCCACCCAGCTGTTAACGCTGAGGGGCTTGAGGCTGTTAAGCCAAGTCCGTGCCGTGCCTTGCAGCATGAGGGGCACGTACTTTACGGCAACGCGCCGGTTGCCATTGGCGATGCTGACGGCTGTGGAGTAGTCGGTCAGCCAGTCTTCCGGCTTCACCGAGCCGTTGTACTTGGGTGTGTCTCTTGGGAGCGAGAACCCTTTGGGGAAGGGCCCGTCGCAGATGCGGGGGCCAAAGCAAGGCGGGCCGACATCGTCTTCTTCTTCTAGCGCCAGGGATCGGGCCAGGCGGTCGATCCGGTGGCGGGCGTCGTTTTCGCCGATTCCCTCGCGGTGACTAAGCCGGCCGCTGAGAGTCGGGTGAGCCACTGGAGGCGGGGTGGGATATCTCTCTCCGCGAGCTCGAGGCGGAGGCGGGGTGCCCCGCCATTCCATGACTCGGGGGCGGCCGTCCGCGTCTCGCTCGATGGAGATTTGGGTCCGGCTTCGGCTGGAAGCCGGCTCTTTCTCGCGCCGCGTGCGGGTGTTGCTTGTAGTCGGCGACCGGGAGATTGCGCCGTGGTCGCGGCGCGGGGGAGGGCTCCCCGCGCAGGCGTCGGCTTCGTGCCGTCGTGCGGCCGCATCGATTAGTTGCTGGATGCGCCGCGTCATGTGGGGGAGGTCTTCGGCTTCCAAGCCGTCCAGCTCGTCTATGGCCGCCTGGGCGGCGCGCAGGTTCTCGAGCGGGGTGGCGTAGACCGGGCGATCCACTCCAAGCGTGTCGGCGATGACGGCGCCGCGTTGCCTGACAACGCCAGCCCGGCTTGGGCCAGCCGGAGCCGGCATGCCGAAGGCGGCGCGGTCAGCTTCGCGCTGGTAGGCCTCGGTGAGGCGTCTTACGGAGGCTAGCCGCCGGCCCTCCGCGAGGAGGGCGAGGCGGCGTGCCTCCAGAACTTCTGCGCTAGCGTCAGCCGGAAGGGGGCGGACAACTCGTGGGCCGCCGCGCGTGGGGCGTCGCGGGCGCCCTCGTCAGTCGGGCCGTCGAGGCCGATAACCATCACCTCGGGAGCGTCATAATCGCGATCGCCAGCTGGAGGGAGCGGGTCGTTGTAGACCGTGACGTTGGTGGGGAAGGTATCGTAGGATGCCGTGTCGGAGTCGACAGGCATCTGGTCGGTGGAGCCAACCGACTCCAAATCCGTAGCGGGCTCGCTGGAGACGTGGAGCTGGCCGAGGAGGTTGGCGAGGTGATCGGCGCCCGCATCGGAGGCAAGCTCGTCGGAGATGCGGGCCTTGTCGAAGAGGTCGGCGAGGCCGCTCGCCGCGCAGATGTTGGTGACGCCTCGCAGCGCGTCGCGGCAAGCGCCATCGGGCGAGCCGGGCTGGCTACGGTCGCAGGGAAGGAAAAGGGTTCCCGTCCAGAACAGGTCTCCGGACGACGGTGCACCAGGCCCCACGGTGGGGGTAAGCGTGGCTACAGTAACGCCGCCTTGGCGGGCGATTACTGTAGCCCCGCCGCGTCTTGTCTCCTTAATGGGCGTCTCCTTCGAGGAGGGTGGCAGGCCGGCTATGTGAAGCCGGCCCTCTATCTTGCCGGCTTGAGAGGAGGTGCGGCCGCCTTCGGCATCTCTCTGCCCGAAGGGGCCCACCGCCTCGGGGGCCACGCTGGCGGCCTGTCGTGGACGGCGTCAGAGCCTCCGTGGCTACAGTGCCGCGCTGGGCGGGCCACGGCTGCCCGCACGACCGGCTGTACCAGGCGTGCTCCGGGTTTTGGGGGTGGCAGGCTCCACTGTAGCCACGCCCTGCTTCATCATCGCAGAGTGGACGCGTACATTGTGGGGACGGCGTTGACTGCTTTATGGGAGCCGGCCTGGCTGTAGCCGGCCTTGCCGTAGCCGGCCCTGCCATGGCCGGCCCTCCACAGCTTTCTTCATGAGGGTAGAGGGCGGGCCGCCCCCGAAGCCGGCTAGGAAGGTAGTCGGCTAGGGGGGAGGCGGCCCAGGTCTGGAGTCTTCTTATGAACCGGACGGGCTCATAATTTTTTCTGAGGGGCCAGGGGAAGCCGGCTGGGCTACCCATGGCTATTTACCCCGACAAGGAAGATCACAAATTTTTTGCTAAGGAAATGCACAAGCTCATATATCATGGATGACATGGAAATACAAGATGCAACAATGCAATCATAATTTATGTCAATCCATGCATAGGGTGCAAATTTGTCATGTGTATGATATGTCCATTGAGCATGACATGTGTGAGCACAATCAACAAATATGGAGGTGTTGGTGTACCAATGCTCGATGTCGTGGCATGAGTGGATGTTCGAAGGCACATCCAGTAAGTCCGAGCACTCCTCAATGTGAAGGTCCATAGAGCCAATCTTCAATGTCGCTCCTCCGTTCACGAGATGTATCATGTAGACAACAAGAAGGAAACAACAATGAAAGAGTGACCCATCCAATATGCGTATTTGAGGATGGCTCAAAGGGAAGGAGTTCACCTTTATGAGAATGTCAAAAATGTTGGTGTCGCACATCGTGTATGCCTTCACATAACAAAATTTTCTCATGACGGTATCGCCTTGTGAATCATTCAAAATGAAAGAACATGACAAACACTTGGAAAAACAAATGAGGTTAGTGGAAGTGCAAAACCTATCATTCGTGTGGTAAGATACCCAACAAGTGTATGCATCATGCTCATCATAAGAAAAGACAAGGGAGCATTTCATAGTATGTTGGCATATGATGCGAGAACAACCAAATACAATAGGCTCAAGTAAACAAGCATGCATCACAAGTAATATGTCCAAGTCTCCAAGATCGATAAGCATAGATGCAACAATTGGAGGCAAGAGACAATGAACAAGATGTATCATGTGAGAGGCATGAACATATATGTCATCAACCCAAGAAAGCGAGTAAGAACGGAACATGGGTGATGTGACAAAGCAATCAATCATAGTGATCAAGTCAAGCAAGCTAGTAGTGCGAAGATGCACTATACTAGGAGTAATCATGGCAAGCATGTCATGTGTGCAAATGGTGGGCATACATAATGCACATGACATATCACAAGTATGGAAGCAAGATATGAGCAAAATAGGTTCATGGTACACATGGCAATAGCAATAAGGATCTCCACCAAGCATGCAAATACACATAGGAGTAGCATAATGGTGAATCATGGGTAGATGCAAGCAAGGGTCACAATTGCATGGCAAAATCATGTAAAGATGCATAACATGCAAAGTGAACAAGATACAATGGGCATAAAGTAACAAGTGATATATAGCCCAAAGCTGTGTGAGAGCCAAGTAAAAGGAATGCGCGAAGTCATTGCACGAAGAGGGCGGTGGTAAGAATAGTTCACAGGATCCCAAATCACCATTGCTCTCAAGAGCTCGTTTCGTCAACTCTTGGGATTGAGAGGTTGACGAGTATACGTGAGTACCTACACAAAACAAAAACAAAGGGGAAATTGTGTGTGCGTGGTATATGTACACATCATCCATCATGATGCGCACGTGCTTGTGTTGGTTAGCACAAAATATCCAATGCTCAAATAAATGAGATATGTGATATAGACACATGTCATCCATCATGATAGGTTTGTTGTTATGAATAGCACAATGGAGACTCAAATTGTGTAATGCATCATGAGAAATATGTAGAGAATTATTGTTCATGGAATGCATATGGTGCAAGCAATTATGGGAAGCATTCAAAGGATATGATATATCAAAATCTCCTAATATGTATGAGGAAACTATGGGGGTCTCCTCATGAACATTAGTGGAAACATCACACGAAGAATATTGACAACATCCAAAACAATGCATATTTGGAACATTGTGATCATGGCATGGCATAGTAGATGAATTGCGCAAATCATGTAAAGGAAGCATCGCAATATCATCACATGAAAAAAAAATCCAATGACCATCATCTCTTCATCTATGCCATAAGTGCAAATGGTATTTATTTTAATTGGGCATGCATAGCTACTATGTTGAGATTGAAAAGATGCAATATGGGAGATCTCACTCATAGCGTATGACAAGTTCAATGGATTGTCAAACATGATGTGACCAATAGAATTTTCACATGATATCCTATGGAGCATAGCATCACAACTAGGCAATTCAACATGCTCATCATCATATTCATCATAAATGGGTGGCATATTGAAACATGACATAGTATGTGATGAATACATAAGGTGATCATCATCATGCAAGCAATTATTTGCAAGATAGTCCACTAGTGGGACAAGAGAAGCACCATCACCTATGTTACCTTTGGAGCATCGCTCATGTGTTGTAGGTGAGGTGTCGAAGACCAAGTCGTGGTCATCTTCATATTGATGGAACCATGTGGGGGGTGCATCTTCTTCCACCATGGCCATCGTTGTCTCCATTGGAGGTATGGACTCGTCGAGGATAGGTGTGTCATCGTGTTGGAGACCTAGCACCAAAGAAGAAAACACACCAGGAGTAGAGGTTAGGTCATTAGAAACCATAGTGGCCTCACATGCCGTGTCAACTACCTCACTCACTAAGTGTTGTGGCTCACTCACTTCCTCTTGGATGCTCTCACTCGTATGGTTGGTGGAGTCACTCAAATGGCGGTCAACCTCACATAGGATGTGTGGCATGCTCTCGTGTGTGGGGCTAGTGTTGGTCACACTCATGATCTCATATGAAATTCTCTCAATGCCACGTATGGTGGAGTCACTCATCTCACTCATGGGGTGGTGGCTCTCCTCACATGGAAATTGGGGCAACTCGTGATATGTGGGTGTCGGCGAGATGTAGGTGCAAATGTCTCCATGCTCAATCATGTCGTGGTCGTAGCCGTGGATGAAGGCCGAAGATGGCACATCATCACTCTCCTCTAAGACCAAAGATAAGGTCTCATGTGCAGTCTCGTAGCTTGACTCGGAGAATGAGTCCTTTGGGGGCGCCGTCTTCATGTAGTTGAAGAGGTTCATGCTTGTCGCCGTGGTCGAAGGGGATGGCCCTAGCTCAACCTTCTTGTCACCGTCTTGTTGTAGGAGGCCCATATGATGTGGCACCTCGTAGCTCATCTCCATGTCTGAAGGGAATTTCCCATGCTCGACCATCTTTCTTGAGGGGTTTCCGAAGATGGAAGTGTCGCCCTCATTCGTAGGTGGTCGCCTTGTAGTTGAAGATGTCGATGTAGGCGAACTCATGGGAAGTAGGCAAAGATTTCATACGTCTGAAGGCGAAGATGCCTTGATAACACTTGGTGAAGATGCCGAAGTGGTTGGTGTAGCCGTAGCTCCGTCTTGGTGGTGCTCTTCTCGCGGTCTTCTCGTGTGCTCATGAAGTTTGGACTTGGCGTGAAGTAGGGCTTGTTGGGACTTGTAAGTTTGTGCTTGGCAAGTATCTTCATGATGATGGTGTCGTTGTCGTGCTTGAGCTCGATGGAGTTCGTCGTCGTCGTGCACATGATGCTTGGAGGTGACATGCCCTTCATGACGATGTGGATCACGAACGTGATGGTGGTCGCCCTGGAGATGTTGACGTGAACGACTTGCGCTTGCATCATTTGGGCACTCCGAAGATGATTGACTTGCTCGCCGCCGCCTTGAGGATGACGAAGGGGAAGAACGTTTGGCCAACAAAATCCGAATCTCCTCCATCCTTGCATCTTGCTCCTCCTTTTGTGCGTAAAACTTGTTGTTGAAGTAGTCCCTTCTCCTAGCTTCGAAATTTCGTAAGTTGGTGGTTATGTTGTCGATGACTTGCATTGATCATTATAGTCCGAAGTGGGGAGTTTTGTTGTTGTAGTTGTACGCGTCATCGTTGTTGTGGAATACCGGAGATGAAATGCCTTGCCTATCCATCAAAACACTCGAGCGAATATGAGTGGGAGAAAGAGAAGAACTATACCAAATGTACCTTGACCGATGTTGAAGATGGATCAGTGATCACTCAATGATGTAACAAGGAAATAGCACAATTGGTACCGATCTTGTCGATTTCTCACACCTACACAAGTAAGGCTTATAGTGGAGCTCGGTGAGGATAGTGGCACAAAAAAATGGTGCAATATGTTAGCAAGAGTCAATAAAGTTGAAAGAGATTCACAAATTTGCAAATGAAACAAGTAGACCAATAGCAATATGTGGTACACGAAAACACACACATGGATAGATAAATGGGGTCGTGCAACCAAGGAGTGAGCACAAAATGTGGAACTCATGGAACGCTTGTGTTGCACAACTCAAGAGAGACGCTAGCACGATTGCTCAATAGGCGGATACGACACTTGTGCGCAACCTATAAGATGCAAAATGTGTGAACTTTCTATCCCAAGTATGCTATGTATATATGATGTTCCCGATGGTATGATCCAAGATGATCGAATATGACAATCTTATATGCAATGTGGTAGGATGCTATGGCTATTGCTTACAAGCTCTTTGCTCTCTCTTTTGCTTAAAAGCTTATTCTTTTTTTTTGATATGGCCACAATGCGAAATGCACAAACCAAGATAGCAATTGTGTATATACGGGAACAATCTTATGACACAAAGGATGATATGATGATACCAATATGATATGGTATGTATGCAATGGAATGGTGGATCACTAATGTGCACAAGTAACGTTGCCGGCAATACTCAAATGGCTAGTCTCGATAGGCAAGTAACACAAAATGGGCTAGGGGTTATCAATGCAATTGCAAGGGGAATATACAATGAAGGGATACCACGATACCAAGATGGTACCGATATGGAGGTTACCGTCGAGGGTTTCTTGTTTGTAAGCCACGGACGGATGATGGTGAAGTGGTCAATGTCAATGACGACCTCGTGGCGATGATGAGTAGCGGTGATCTTGATGGAAATACCAAGATGAAGGAGACTTGTCCCTAAGTAGACGAAACACCTTAGAAAACTAAAAAAACCACGAACTCAAAATCTCAAATAATGTCAAATGGTGGTAGCGGAATACGGTGGTGGTGTTGCGGAAGCTCAATGGGATTGCGGAAATGCAATGATGGGTTATGCGAGTAGGCAATGCGGAAGTGGAGGTTATGGGGTTATGTGAGTCGGAGTTGAAGGTCACCGTCCTCAGTAGCCGAAACACCTTAGGAGACACAACTCACAACTCAAACAAAATTGGGTTAAGTTAGGGTGGCGAAAGTGTATGGTGGGCAAGCCTATGTGTAAGTGCATCTAGTGCCACCCCTAGTTGGTTTTGGAGTATTGACGACAAACCTAGTTGAGGGACTAATGTGTTTGTGAGAATTGCAGGATAACCCAGGTAGAAGTCGCTCATTGATTCGGTTTTTCTACCAGAGATGACCCCTAAAAATGTATGAAGACACTGAAGTCAAAGGTGGTATGTGAAGATATTCACATTGAAGACTATGACAAGAGAAGACATCGCATGAAGCCTATGGAGCTCGAAGACTTAGATCTTTCGTAGTTCATTTTCTTCTTTGTTGAGTCATAGGAACCACCGTACTGTTAAGTGGGGTCCAAGAGAACCAGTCAGAATGACTGAAGTGATGCTTAACCAAAATCCTATGTCTTCGAGTGAAGACTATGAGAGCGAATCTTGTCCAGAGTTGGACAAGTCAGCTTTGCTTGTAGCCCAAGTAAAGTTGCCGTGTGTGTTTGAAATCTGACCGTTGGAACACGTGTCAGTATCTTAGTGATCCAGGGTCATTTCGGACAAATCAGGTCGGGTTGCCTAGTTGCTATAAATAGCCCACCCCCTACAACCATAAACGGTTGGCTGCTCAGAGTTAAAGTACGGTTGTTGTCGTTTGAGAGCAACCCACCTCGAAGCCTTTAAGAGAGAATTCCTTGCGAGGATAAAGCCCTAACCACCCAGAGCCAAAGAGTGTTAAGCATCACTTAAGTCTTCCTGTCTGTGTGATCTGAAGACTTATTACACTTGAGGACTGTGAATCCTCCAGCTGGTTAGGCGTCGCGTTTTGAGCATCCAAGAGTCATTGTAGATCGCCGGTGAACGAAGTCTGTGAAGGTTTGGGAGTCTACCTTGAAGACTTACTAGAGTGATTGGGCGAGGTCTGTGTGACCTTAGCACAAGGGGAATACGGTGAGAACTGGGTGTCCCGAGCTGCGTGTTCAGGACTGGGTGTCCGGGACTGTGTGTCCTCAGGTTTAAATACCTAGCCGCCCAAACCAAACGTACAGTTGTCACAGCAACTGGAACTGGTCTAACAAATCATTGTCTTCAACGAGTCACTGGTTTCATCCTTCCCTTCCCTTTACTTACTGTTGGTCCTTGTGAAGTCATTGTATGATTGCATTATCGTTTGTCTTCACTGAGTGACTGCTTGTTCTGATTGGCTTCATAATATCTTCCTACCTGATCCTTACTACCTAGCTGCTATTAGTCATTGTGCTTTCACTTCATTGAATACTTGACTATGGTTTGCCTAGTGTAGTCTACCTTCCGCTGCATGGTAATAGGTTTATTTCTATCATTTGTCGTCGAAACTTTCACGTTTTGAAGACTTTTATAAAAATCGCCTATTCACTCCCTCTAGTCGATATAACGCACTTTCACTATGCAGAAGGAAGGTGGTGGTTGATGAAGAAGCAACCATCCCTAAGTAGCCGAAACACCTTAGGAGACTCGAATCACTACTCAAGCAACCACTAATGCTATATGTATCACAATGGGTTAGGTTGCGGAAGTCGGTGGTGGTGTAGCGGATGATGTGGTGGAAGCCCTAGACAAAGATGCCAAAGTTGTCAAAATTTGATGGAGTCAAATGATGTTGGAAGTATTTTTGTGAGAAGGGGGATGTCAATTCCTTCAAAACGAGCTAAAGAACGTCAAAATCGGAGTTCGGATGAATTAGTTATGGCCGAAACAAGAATCAGCCGAAGTTAGTTTTTACACGTATCGGACGTCCGTAAATGGACGGATGTCCAGTCGCCGGACGTTCGGTCGGGCACGGAAATCCGCTAATTTCGTTCTGTTGGCCAGTTCAGGTCGTCCGGTGGATGACGGACGTCCGGTGCTTCGTGGGGTCCGGACGTCCGTAAAAACGCCGGTCGTCCGGTGGGTCGGGGTCAATGCGAAATTTCATATCCGGGACGCGATTTTGGGCGGAATTTGGGGATTTTGGGGTCAAAATTGATGAGATTTCTTGGATGAAAGATGGGGAAACTTGGGGAAATGCTAGATCTATTTGAAACCAAGCAAATCCATGGATCAAATCCAACAAAACTTCATCATACCAACAAATCACAAAAAAATCCGGGGCTATTTTTTATGGGGATTTTCAAAATTGAGAAAGAACACAACAAAATCAAGTTAGAAAACGAAGAGGGGAGGCTCCGAAATCGTGATCAACGTGGCTCATGATACCAAGATGATGTAGGGTGGAACCCTAGATGGCCGATCTTTCACGAAAGGAGCGGATCCCGCGATGAACACGAAGATCACGAGGGGAAATCACAAAGGGGAACACAAGAGAAACACTCAAACCAACAAGTATGATCACACATGTGCTAGATCCATGAACACAAAAGGAGATACATGATCCATGATCAACAAGGAACGATACACAGTAACTGGTTCTTCTCCAAAGGAGGTCTTGATGGGGCCACCCAAAAGGGGGTGTTGAAACCAAGCGGATCTTCTCCGTAGAGGGGCCACGGTCTCTCTCGTGGAGTAGATCCGATGTGGATGAGCAAGGCTCTATCTCTAATATGAGTTATCACAACGCTAACCTTCAAATGGTGGGGGTGGAGGAGTATATATAGTCTAGAGCCATGAAGGGGTAAGTGAGAGAGGGATACAAGGCCAAAGGCCCGGCTACGCACTGGCAGGTACCGGTCGTCCGGTGGCTCAGGAGGGACCGGTCGTCCGCTAGTCGCCGGACGTCCGCTGAAGACGTTCTGTGAAGAGGCACCAGACGTCCGGTGTCTTCGGACTTCCGTTAATATTACCGGTCGTCCGGTGGGGGTCGGACGTCCGCTCGCTGGGAGGTGCTATAGCTGGCGTTGGCTGTGCTTCAGGCGCCGATCGTCCGATGGAGGCCGGACGTCCGCTCGCTGGACCTTCTTTGGGAGCTCCTTATACTTGGTGTCTGCTACCTCTTGAGCACTGCGTTTGTTTTCCCCGAAGAGGAAGGGATGATGTAGCAAAGTAGCATAATTATTTCCCTCAGTTTTTGAGAACCAAGGTATCAATCCAGTAGGAGGCTACGCGCGAATCCCTCATACCTGCACAATAAAAATAAATCCTCGCAACCAACGTGAATAGGGGTTGCCAATCCCTACATGGCCACTTATGAGAGTGAGATCTGATAAGATAATATTTTTGGTATTTTTGTGATAAAGATGCAAAGTAAAATAAAGGCAAAGTAAAAAGTAAAGAAAATAACTAAGCAGTAGGAGATTAATATGATAAAGATAGACCCCGGGGCCATAGGTTTCACTAGTGGCTTCTCTCGAGAGCATAAGTATTTTACGGTGGGTGAACAAATTACTGTTGAGCAATTGACAGAATTGAGCATAGTTATGAGAATATCTAGGTATGATCATGTATATAGGCATCACGTCCGAGACAAGTAGACCGACTCCTGCCTGCATCTACTACTATTACTCCACTCTTCGACCGCTATCCAGCATGCATCTAGAGTATTAAGTTAAAAACAGAGTAACACCTTAAGCAAGATGACATGATGTTGAGGGATAGACTCATGCAATATGAAGAAAACCCCATCTTGTTATCCTCGATGGCAACAATACAATATGTGCCTTGCTGCCCCTACTGCCACTAGGAAAGGACACCGCAAGATTGAACCCAAACCTAAGCACTTCTCCCATTGCAAGAAAGATCAATCTAGTAGGCCAAACCAAACTGATAATTCGAAGAGACTTGCAAAGATAACCAATCATACATAAAAGAATTCAGAGGAGATTCAAATATTGTTCATAGATAAACTTGATCATAAACCCACAATTCTTCGGTCTCAACAAACACACCGCAAAAAGAAGATTACATCGAATAGTTCTCCACAAGAGAGGGGAAGAACATTGTATTGAGATCCAAAAAGAGAGAAGAAGCCATATAGCTACTAAGTATGGAACCGTAGGTCTGAGGTAAACTACTCACACTTCATCGGAAGGGCTATGGAGTTGATGTAGAAGCCCTCCGTGATCGATGCCCCCTCCGGCGGAGCTCCGGAACAGGCCCCAAGATGGGATCTCGTGGATACAGAAAGTTGCGGCGGTGGAATTAGGTTTTTGGCTCTGTATCTGATCGTTTGGGGGTACGTAGGTATATATAGGAGGAAGGAGTACGTCGGTGAAGCAACAGGGGGCCCACGAGGGTGGAGGGCGCGCCCCCCTACCTCGTGGCCTCCTCTTTTGTGTCTTGGCATAGGGTCCAAGTCTCCCGGGTCTTGTTTGTTGAGAAAATCACGTTCCCGAAGGTTTCATTCCGTTTGGACTCCGTTTGATATTCCTTTTGTTCGAAACCCTAAAACAGGCAAAAAATAGCAATTCTGGGTTTGGCCTCCGGTTAATAGGTTAGTCCCAAAAATAATAATATAAAAGTGGATAATAAAGCCCAATAATGTCCAAAACAATAGATAATATAGCATGGAGCAATCAAAAATTATAGATACATTGGAGACGTATCAAGCATCCCCAAGCTTAATTCCTGCTCGTCCTCGAGTAGGTAAATGATAAAAACAGAATTTTTGATGCGGAGTGCTACTTGGCATAATTTTAATGTAATTGTTCTTAATTGTGTATGAATATTCAGATCCGAAAGATTCAAGACAAAAGTTTAATATGGATATAAAAATAATAATACTTCAAGCATACTAACAAAGCAATCATGTCTTCTCAAAATAACATGGCCAAAGAAAGTTATCCCTACAAAATCATATAGTCTGGCTATGCTCCATCTTCACCACACAAAATATTTACATCATGCACAACCCCGATGACAAGCCAAGCAATTGTTTCATACTTTTGACATTCTAAAAACTTTTTCAATTTTCACGCAATACATGAGCGTGAGCCATGGATATAGCACTATAGGTGGAATAGAATGATGGTTGTGGAGACGGCAAAAAGGGAGAAGATGGTCTCACATCAACTAGGCGTATCAATGGGCTATAGAGATGCCCATCAATAGATATCAATGTGAGTGAGTAGGGATAGCCATGCAACGGATGCGCTAGAGCTATAAGTATATGAAAGCGCAAAAAGAAACTAAGTGGGTGTGCATCCAACTTGCTTGCTCATGAAGACCTAGGGCATTTTGAGGAAGCCCATCATTGGAATATACAAGCCAAGTTCTATAATGAAAAATTCCCACTAGTATGTGAAAGTGATAACATGAGAGACTCTGTACTATGAATATCATGGTGCTACTTTGAAGCACAAGTGTGGTAAAAGGATAGTAACATTGTCCCTTCTCTATTTTTCTCTCATTTTTTATTTGGGCCTTTTCTCTCTCTCTCTTTTTTATGGCCTATTTTCTTTCTCTTTTTTTTCGTCCGAGTCTCATCCCAACTTGTGGGGGAATCATAGTCTCCATCATCCTTTCCTCATTGGGAAAATGCTCTAATAATGATGATCATCACACTTCTATTTTTCTTACAACTCAACAATTACAACTCGATACTTAGAGCAAAATGTGACTCTATGTGAATGCCTCCGGCGATGTACCAGGATATGCAATGATGCATGAGTGACATGTATGAAATAATCATGAACGGTGGCTTTGCCACAAATACGATGTCAACTACATGATCATGCTAAGCAATATGACAATGTTGGAGTGTGTCATAATAAACAGAACGGTGGAAAGTTGCATGGCAATATATCTCGGAATGGCTATGGAAATGCCATAATAGGTAGGTATGGTGGCTGTTTTGAGGAAGGTATATGGTGGGTGTATGATACCGGCGAAAGGTGCGCGGTATTAGAGAGGCTAGCAAAGGTGGAAGGGTGAGAGTGCGTATAATCCATGGACTCAACATTAGTCATAAAGAACTCATATACTTATTGCAAAAATCTACAGGTTATCAAAGCAAAGTATTACGCGCATGCTCCTAGGGGGATAGATTGGTAGGAAAATGTTGGGGAACGTAGTAATTTCAAAATTTTCCTACGCACACGCAAGATCATGGTGATGCATAGCAACGAGGGGAGAGTGTGATCTACGTACCCTAGTAGATCGACAACGGAAGCGTTTGGTTGATGTAGTCGTACGTCTTCACGGCCCGACCGATCAAGCACCGAAACTACGGCACCTCCGAGTTTTAGCACACGTTCAACTCGATGACGATCCCCGGAGTCCGATCGAGCAAAGTGTCGGGGAAGAGTTCCGTCAGCACGACGGCGTGGTGACGATCTTGATGTACTACTGTCGTAGGGCTTCGCCTAAGCACCGCTACAATATTATCGAGGACTATGGTGGCAGGGGGCGCCGCACACGGCTAAGAATAAGATCACGTGGTCAACTTGTGTCTCTAGGGTGCCCCTTGCCTCAGTATATAAAGGATGGAGGAGGAGGAGGCCGGCCAAGGCAATTGGTGCGTCCAGGATGTGGAGTCCTACTAGGACTCCAAGTCCTAGTAGGAGTCCACCAAGAGGGGAGGAAGGGAGAAGGAAGTAGAGCAGAAGGAAAGGTGGCCGACCCCCTTTTCCCTAGTCCAATTCGGACCAGAGGGGAGGGGGGGCGCAGCAGCCCCTTGGCCCTTTCTCCTCTTCCCACTAAAGGTCATCAAGGCCCATTGCTTCTCCCGTAACTACCCGGTACTCTGAAAAATACCCGAATCACTCGGAACCTTTCCGATGTCCGAATATAGTCGTCCAATATATCGATCTTTACGTCTCGACCATTTCGAGACTCCTCTTCATGTCCCCGATGTCATCCGGGACTCCGAACTCCTTCGGTACATCAAAACTCAAAAACTCATAATATAACTGTCATCGAAACCGTAAGTGTGCGGACCCTACGGGTTCAAGAACAATGTAGACATGACCGAGACACGTCTCCGGTCAATAACCAATAGCGGGACCTGGATGCCCATATTGGCTCCTACATATTCTACGAAGATCTTTTATCGGTCAGACCGCATAACAACATATGTTGTTCCCTTTGTCATCGGTATGTTACTTGCCCGAGATTCGATCGTCGGTATCCAATACCTAGTTCAATATCGTTACCGGTGAGTCTCTTTACTCGTTCCGTAATACATCATCCTGCAACTAATTCATTAGTTGCAATGCTTGCAAGGTGTAAGTGATGTGCATTACCGAGAGGGCCCAGAGATACGTCTCCAACAATCGGAGTGACAAATCCTAATCTCAAAATGCGCCAACCCAACATGTACCTTTGGAGACACCAGTAGAGCTCCTTTATAGTCACCCAGTTACGGTGTGACGTTTGGTAGCACACAAAGTGTTCCTCCAGCAAACGGGAGTTGCATAATCTCATAGTCATAGGAACATGCATAAGTCTTGAAGAAAGCAATAGCAACATACTAAACGATCGGGTGCTAAGCTAATGGAATGGGTCATGTCAATCAGATCATTCATCTAATGATGTGATCCCGTTAATCAAATAACAACTCTTTGTCCATGGTTGGGAAACATAACCATCTTTGGTTAGCGAGCTAGTCAAGTAGAGGCATACTAGTGACATTCTGTTTGTCTATGTATTCACACATGTATTATGTTTCCTGTTAATACAATTCTAGCATGAATAATAAACATTTATCATGAAATAAGGAAATAAATAATAACTTTATTATTGCCTCTAGGGCATATTTCCTTCAGTCTCCCACTTGCACTAGAGTCAATAATCTAGTTCACATCGTCATGTGATTTAACAGTAATAGTTCACATCACCATGTGATTAACACCCATAGTTCACATCGCCATGTGACCAACACCCAAAGGGTTTACTGGATTCAGTAATCTAGTTCACATTGCTATGTGATTAACACCCAAAGAGTACTAAGGTGTGATCATGTTTTGCTTGTGAGAGAATCTTAGTCAACGGGTCTGCCACATTCAGATCCGCATGTATTTTGCAAATTTCTATGTCAACAATGCTCTTCATGGAGCTACTCTAGCTAATTGCTCCCACTTTCAATATGTATCTAGACCGAGACTTAGAGTCATCTAGATTAGTGTCAAAACTTGCATCGGCGTAACCCTTTACGACGAACCTTTTTTCACTTCCATAATCGAGAAACATATCCTTATTCCACTAAGGATAATTTTAACCGCTGTCCAGTGATCTACTCCTAGATCACTATTGTACTCCCTTGCCAAACTCAGTGGTAGGGTATACAATAGATCTGGTACACAGCATGGCATACTTTATAGAACCTATGACCAAGGCATAGGGAATGACATTCATTCTCTTTCTATCTTCTACTGTGGTCGGGCTTTGAGTCTTACTCAATTTCACACCTTGTAACATAGGCAAGAAACTCTTTCTTTGACTGTTCCATTTTGAACTACTTCAAAATCTTGTCAAGGTATGTATTTATTGAAAAAACTTATCAAGCATCTTGATCTATCTCTATAGATCTTGATGCTAAATATGTAAGCAGCTTCACCGAGGTCTTTCTTTGAAAAACTCCTTTCAAACACTTCTTTATGCTTTGCAGAATAATTCTACATTATTTCCGATCAACAATATGTCATACACATATACTTATCAGAAATGCTGTTGTGCTCCCACTCACTTTCTTGTAAATACAGGCTTCACCGCAAGTCTGTATAAAACTATATGCTTTGATCAAATTATCAAAGCGTGTATTCCAACTCCGAGATGCTTGCACTAGTCCATAGATGAATCGCTGGAGCTTTCATATTTTGTTAGCACCTTTAGGATTGACAAAACCTACTGGTTGCATCATATACAACTCTTCCTTAAGAAATCCATTAAGGAATGCAATTTTGTTTATCCATTTGCCAGTTTTCATAAAATGTGGCAATTGCTAACATGATTCGGACAGACTTAAGCATAGATACGAGTGAGAAATTCTCATTGTAGTCAACACTTTGAACTTGTCGAAAACCTTTTGCGACAATTCTAGCTTTGTAGATAGTAACACTACTATCAACGTCCGTCTTCCTCTTGAAGATCCATTTATTTTCTATGGCTTGTCGATCATCGGGCAAGTTAACCAAAGTCCATACTTTGTTCTCATACATGAATCCCATCTCAGATTTCATGGCCTCAAGCCATTTTGCGGAATCTGGGCTCATCATCGCTTCCTCATAGTTCGCAAGTTCGTCATGGTCTAGTAACATGACTTCCAGAACAGGATTACTGTACCACTCTGGTGCGGATCTCACTCTGGTTTACCTACGAGATTCGGTAGTAACTTGATCTGAAGTTTTATGATCATCATCATTAGCTTCCTCACTAATTGGTGTAGTAGTCACAGGAACAGATTTCTGTGATGAACTACTTTCCAATAAGGGAGAAGGTACAATTACCTTATCAAGTTCTACTTTCCTGCCACTCACTTCTTTCGAGAGAAACTCCTTCTCTAGAAAGGATGCATTATAAGCAACGAATGTCTTGCCTTAGGATCTGTGATAGAAGGTGTACCCAACAGTCTCCTTTTGGGTATCCTATGAAGACATATTTCTCCTATTTGGTTTTGAGCTTATCAGGATGAAACTTTTTCACATAAGCATCACAACCCCAAACTTTAAGAAACGACAACTTTGGTTTCTTGCTAAACCACAGTTCAGATTGTGTCGTCTCAACGGACTTAGATGGTGGCCCTTTTTAACGTGAATGCAGCTGTCTTTAATGCATAACCTCAAAAACGATAGTGGTAAATCGGTAAGAAACATCATAGATTTGCACTATATCTAATAAAGTACGGCTATGACGTTCGGACACACCATTATGCTGTGGTGTTCCGGGTGGCACGAATTTGTGAAAGTATTCCACATTGTTTTAATTGAAGACCAAACTCGAAACTCAAATATTTGTCTCCGCAATCAGATCGTAGAAACCTTATTTTCTTGTTACGATGATTCTCCACTTCACTCTGAAATTCTTTGAACTTTTCAAATGTTTCAGACTTATGTTTCATCAAGTAGATATACTCATATCTGCTCAAATCATCTGTGAAGATCAGAAAATAATGATACCTATCGCGAGCCTCAATATTCATCGGACCACATACATCAGTATGTATGATTTCCAACAAATCTGTTGCTCGCTCCATTGTTCCGAAGAACAGAGTCTTAGTCATCTTGCCCATGAGGCATGGTTCGCAAGCATCAACTGATTCATAATCAAGTGATTTCAAAAGCCCATCAGCATGGAGTTTCTTCATGCGTTTTACACCAATATGACCTAAACGGAAGTGCTACAAATAAGTTGCACTATCATTATTAACTTTGCATCTTTTGGTTTCAATATTATGATTATGTGTATCACTACGATCGAGATCCAACGAATTATTTTCATTGGGTGTGTAACCATATAAGGTTTTATTCATGTAAACAGAACAACAATTTATTCTCTTACTTAAATGAATAATCGTATTACAATAAACATGATCAAATCATATTCATGCTCAACGTAAACACCAAATAACACTTATTTAGGTTCAACACTAATCCCGAATTTATAGGGAGTGTGCGATGATGATCATATCAATCTTGGAACTACTTCCAACTCTCATCGTCACTTCACCCTTAACTAGTCTCTGTTCATTCTGCAACTCCCGTTTCGAGTTACTAATCTTAGCAACTGAACTAGTACCAAATACTGGGGGGTTGCTATGAACACTAGTAAAGTACACATCAATAACATGTATATCAAATATACCTTTGTTTACTTTGCCATCCTTTTTTATTCACCAAATACTTGGGGTAGTTCCGCTTCCAGTGACCAATCCCTTTGCAGTAGAAGCACTTAGTCTCAGGCTTAGGACCAGACTTGGGCTTCTTCACTTGAGCAGCAACTCGCTTGTCGTTCTTCTTGAAGTTCCCCTTCTTCCCTTTTCCCTTTTCTTGAAACTAGTGGTCTTGTCTACCATCAACACTTGATATTTTTCTTGATTTCTACCTTCGTCGATTTTAGCATCACGAAGAGCTTGGGAATCGTTTCCTTTATCCCTTGCATATTATAGTTCATCACGAAGTTCTACTAACTTGGTGATGGTGATTAGAGAATTCTGTCAATCACTATTTTTTCTGGAAGATTAACTCCCACTTGATTCAAGCGATTGTAGTACCCAGACAATCTGAGCACATGCTCACTAGTTGAGCGATTCTCCTCCATCTTTTAGCTATATAACTTGTTGGAGACTTCATATCTCTCAACTCGGGTATTTGCTTGAAATATTATTATCAACTCCTGGAACATCTCATATGGTCCATGACGTTCAAAACGTCTTTGAAGTCCCGATTCTAAGCCGTTAAGCATGGTGCACTAAACTATCAAGTAGTCATCATATTGAGCTAGCCAAACGTTCATAACGTCTGCATCTGCTCCTACAATAGGTCTGTCACCTAGCGGTGCATCAAGGACATAATTCTTCTGTGCAGCAATGAGGATAAACCTCAGATCACGGATCCAATCCGCATCATTGCTACTAACATCTTTCAACACATTTTTCTCTAGGAACATATCAAAATAAACACAGGAAGCAACAATGCGAGCTATTGATCTACAACATGATTTGCAAAATACTACCGGGACTAAGTTCATGATAAATTTAAGTTCAATTTAATCATATTACTTAAGAACTCCCACTTAGATAGACATCTCTCTAATCCTCTAAGTGATCACGTGATCCAAATCAACTAAACCATAACCGATCATCACGTGAAATGGAGTAGTTTTCAATGGTGAACATCGCTATGTTGATCATATCTACTATATGATTCACGCTCGACCTTTCGGTCTCAGTGTTCCGAGGCCATATCTGCATATGCTAGGCTCGTCAAGTTTAACCTGAGTATTCTGCGTGTGCAAAACTGGCTTGCACCCGTTGTAGATGGACGTAGAGCTTATCACACTCGATCATCACGTGGTGTCTGGGCACGACGAACTTTGGCAACGGTGCATAATCAGGGAGAACACTTTTATCTTGAAATTTAGTGAGAGATCATCTTATAATGCTACCATCAATCAAAGCAAGATAAGATGCATAAAAGATAAACATCACATGCAATCAATATAAGTGATATGATATGGCCATCATCATCTTGTGCTTGTGATCTCCATCTCCGAAGCACCGTCATGATCACCATCGTCACCGGCGCGACACCTTGATCTCCAACGTAGCATCGTTGTCGTCTCACCAATCTTATGCTTCCACGACTATTGCTACCGCTTAGTGATAAAGTAAAGCATTACAGCGCGATTGCATTGCATACAATAAAGAGACAACCATATGGCTCCTGCCAGTTGCCGATAACTCGGTTACAAAACATGATCATCTCATACAATAAAATTTAGCATCATGTCTTGACCATATCACATCACAACATGCCCTGCAAAAACAAGTTAGACGTCCTCTACTTTGTTGTTGCAAGTTTTACGTGGCTGCCACGGGCTTAAGCAAGAACCAATCTTATCTACGCACCAAAACCACAACGATAGTTTGTCAAGTTGGTGTTGTTTTAACCTTCGCAAGGACCGGGCGTAGCCACACTCGGTTCAACTAAAGTTGGAGAAACTGTCACCCGCTAGCCACCTTTGTGCAAAGCACGTCGGGAGAACCGGTCTCGCGTAAGCGTACGCGTAATGTCGGTCCGGGCCGCTTCATCCAACAATACCGCCGAACCAAAGTATGACATGCTGGTAAGCAGTATGACTTATATCGCCCATAACTCACTTGTGTTCTACTCGTGCATATAACATCAAACCATAAAACCTAGGCTCGGATGCCACTGTTGGGGAACGTAGTAATTTCAAAATTTTCCTACGCATATGCAAGATCATGGTGATGCATAGCTACGAGGGGAGAGTGTGATCTACGTACACTAGTAGATCGACAACGGAAGCGTTTGGTTGATGTAGTCGTACGTCTTCACGGCCCGACCGATCAAGCACCGAAACTACGGCACCTCCGAGTTTTAGCACAAGTTCAGCTCGATGACGATCCCCAGACTCCGATCCAGCAAAGTGTCGGGGAAGAGTTCCGTCAGCACGACGGCGTGGTGACGATCTTGATGTACTACTGTCGCAGGGCTTCGCCTAAGCACCGCTACAATATTATCGAGGACTATGGTGGCAGGGGGCGCCGCACACGGTTAAGAATAAGATCACGTGGATCAACTTGTGTCTCTAGGGTGCCCCTTGCCACAGTATATAAAGGATGGAGGAGGAGGAGGCCGGCCAAGGCAATTGGTGCGGCCAGGATGTGGAGTCCTACTAGGACTCCAAGTCCTAGTAGGAGTCCACCAAGAGGGGAGGAAGGGAGAAGGAAGTAGAGGAGAAGGAAAGGTGGCCGGCCCCCTTTTCCCTAGTCCAATTCGGACCAGAGGGGAGGGGGGCGCAGCAGCCCCTTGACCCTTTCTCCTCTTCCCACTAAAGGCCATCAAGGCCCATTGCTTCTCCCGTAACTACCCGGTACTCCGAAAAATACCTGAATCACTCGGAACCTTTCCGATGTCCGAATATAGTCGTCCAATATATCGATCTTTACGTCTCGACCATTTCGAGACTCCTCGTCATGTCCCTGATCTCATCCGGGACTCTGAACTCCTTCGGTACATCAAAACTCATAAACTCATAATATAGCTGTCATCGAAACCTTAAGTGTGCGGACCCTACGGGTTCGAGAACAATGTAGACATGACCGCGACACGTCTCCGGTCAATAACCAATAGCGGGACCTGGATGCCCATATTGGCTCCTACATATTCTACGAAGATCTTTTATCGGTCAGACCGCATAACAACATACGTTGTTCCCTTTGTCATCGGTATGTTACTTGCCCGAGATTCGATCGTCGGTATCCAATACCTAGTTCAATCTCGTTACCGGCGAGTCTCTTTACTCGTTCCGTAATACATCATCCCGCAACTAACTCATTAGTTGCAATGCTTGCAAGGTTTAAGTGATGTGCATTATCGAGAGGGCCCAGAGATACCTCTCCGACAATCGGAGTGACAAATCCTAATCTCGAAATGCGCCAACCCAACATGTACCTTTGGAGACACCTGTAGAGCTCCTTTATAATCACCCAGTTACGGTGTGACGTTTGGTAGCACACAAAGTGTTCCTCCGGCAAACGGGAGTTGCATAATCTCATAGTCATATGAACATGTATAAGTCATGAAGAAAGCAATAGCAACATACTAAACGATCGGGTGCTAAGCTAATGGAATGGGTCATGTCAATCAGATCATTCATCTAATGATGTGATCCCGTTAATCAAATAACAACTCTTTGTCCATGGTTGGGAAACATAACCATCTTTGATTAATGAGCTAGTCAAGTAGAGGCATACTAGTGACATTCTGTTTGTCTATGTATTCACACATGTATTATGTTTCCGGTTAATACAATTCTAGCATGAATAATAAACATTTATCATGAAATAAGGAAATAAATAATAACTTTATTATTGCCTCTAGGGCATATTTCCTTCAGAAAAGACCATCGCTCGTCCCCGACCGCCACTCATAACGAAGACAATCAAAAAATAAATCATGCTCCGACTTCATCACATAACGGTTCACCATACGTGAATGCTACGGGAATCACAAACTTTAACACAAGTATTTCTCAAATTCACAACTACTCAACTAGCACAACTTTAATATCACCATCTTATATCTCAAACAATTATCAAGTATCAAACTTCTCATAGTATTCAACACACTCATAAGAAAGTTTTATTATTAATCTTGTATACCAAGCATATTAAGACTTTGAGCAAATTACCATGCTTCGAAGACTCTCAAAATATTCTAAGTGAAGCATGAGAGATCAATAGTTTCTATAAAACAAATCCACCACCGTGCTCTAAAAGATATAAGTGAAGTACTAGAGCAAAACTACATAACTCAAAAGATATAAGCGAAGCACATAGAGTATTCTAACAAATTCCAAATCATGTATGGCTCTCTCAAAAGGTGTGTACAGCAAGGATGATCATGGTAAACTAAAAATTAAAGACTCAAATCATACAAGACGCTCCAAGCAAAACACATATCATGTGGTGAATAAAAATATAGCTCCAAGTAAAGTTACCGATAGAAGTAGACGAAAGAGGGGATGCCTTCCGGGGCATCCCCAAGCTTTGGCTTTTAGGTGTACTTAGATTATCTTGAGGGTGCCATGGGCATATCCAAGCTTAGGCTCTTGCCAATCCTTGTTCCATAATCCATCAAATGTTTACCCAAAACTTGAAAACTTCACAACACAAAACTTAAAGTAGAAAATCTCGTGAGCTCCATTAGCGAAAGAAAATAAAAGAACACTTCAAGGTACTGTAATGAACTCATTCTTTATTTATATTGGTGTTATACCTAATGTATTCCAACTTCTCTATGGTTTATAAACTATTTTACTAGCCATAGATTCGTCAAAATAAGCAAACAACACACGAAAAACAGAATCTGTCAAAAACAGAACAGTCTGTAGTAATCTGTAGCTAGCGCAAGATCGGGAACCCCAAGAATTCTAAAATAAATTGCTGGACGTGAGTAATTTATGTAGTAATCATCTGCAAAAAAACAACAAAATGGCACTTTCCAAATAAAAATGACAGCAGTTCTCGTGAGCGCTAAAGTTTCTGTTTTTTACAGCAAGTGTAACAAGACTTTCCCCAAGTCTTCCCAATGCTTCTACTTGGCACAAACACTAATTAAACACAAAAAACACAACCAAAACAGAGACTAGATAAATTATTTATTACTAAATAGGAGAAAAAATCAAGGAATAAAAATAAAATTGGGCTGCCTCCCAACAAGTGCTATTGTTTAACGCCCCTAGCTAGGCATAACAAGAAAGAATAGATCTAGGTATTGCCATCTTTGGTAGGCAATTCATAAGTGGCTCTCATAATAGATTCATAAGGTAATTTAATTTTCTTTCTAGGAAAATGTTCCATGCCTTTCCTTAATGGAAATTGGAATCTAATATTTCCTTCCTTCATATCAATAATTGCACCAATTGTTCTAAGGAAAGGTCTACCAAGAATAATGGGACATGAAGGATTGCAATCTATGTCAAGAACAATAAAAATCTACCAGCACATAATTCCTATTTGCAACAATAAGAACATTATTAATTCTTCCCATAGGTTTCTTAATAGTGGAATATGCAAGGTGCAAGTTTAAAGAGCAATCATCATAATCACGGAAACCTAACAAATCACACAAAGTCTTTGAAATCGTGGAAAAACTAGCACCCAAATCACATAAAGCATAGCATTCATGAGTTTTAATTTTAATTTTAATAGTTGGTTCCCACTCATCATAAAGTTTTCTAGGGATATAAACTTCCAATTCAAGTTTTTCTTCATAACATTGCATCAAGGCATCAACGATATGTTTAGTAAACGCTTTATTTTGACTATAAGCGTGAGGAGAATTTAGCACGGATTGCAATAAGGAAATACAATCAATCAAAGATCAATTTTCATAGTTAAATCCCTTGAAATCCATAATAGTGGGTTTAGCAACATCTAGTGTTTTAATTTCTTCAATCCCACTTTTATCAATTTTAGCATCAAGATCAACAAATTCCGAATTCTTGGAACACCTTCTAGGTAAAGGTGGATAATATTCAGTCCATAATTATCAAGATTCATATTGCAAAACAAAGATTTGATAGGGGACACATCAATAACTTTTAGATCTTCATCTTTATTTTCATAGGAACTAGACGAACACGCTCTTATAAAGGCATCTTTCTTAGCACGCATCCTAGCGGTTCTTTCTTTGCACTCATCAATGGAAATTGTCATGGCTTTGAGAGACTCATTGATATCATGCTTAGGTGGAATAGATCTAAGTTTCAAAGAATCAACATCAAGAGAAATTCTATCAACGTTCCTAGCCAACTCATCAATCTTAAGCAATTTTTCTTCAATCAAAGCATTGAAATTCTTTTGCCAAGTACATATTAGATTCAAGATCAGAGGGCATCTTATTATAATTTCCATAAGAATTGTTGTAGGAATTACCATAATTATTAGAGGGATTACTAGGATAAGTCCTAGGGTTGAAATTTCCTCTATACGCATTGTTACCAAAATTGTTCCTACCAACAAAATTCACATCCATAGATTCATTATTATTCTAAGTCAAAGTAGACAAGGGAATATCATTAGGATCAGAAGAAACACTCTTATTAGCAAATAATTTCATAAGTTCATCCATCTTTCCACTCAAAACATTAATTTCTTCTATCGCATGCACCTTTTTATTAGTAGATCTTTCAGTATGCCATTGAGAATAATTAACCATAATATTATCTAGGAGTTTAGTAGCTTCTCCTAAAGTGATTTCCATAAAAGTGCCTCCCGCGGCCGAATCTAAAAGATTTCTAGAAGAAAAATTCAATCCGGCATAAAATTTTTTGTATAATCATCCGCAAATTTAAACCATGAGTAGGGCAATTACGTATCATTAGTTCCATTCTCTCACAAGCTTGTGCAACATGTTCATGATCAAGTTGTTTAAAATTCATAATATCGTTTCTAAGAGAGATGATCTAAGTGGGAGGAAAATACTTAGAGATAAAAGCATCTTTGCACTTGTTCCATGAATCAATACTATTTTTAGGAAAACATGAAAACCAAGCTTTAGCACGATCTCTAAGCGAAAAAGGAAATAGCTTCAATTTAACAATATCATTATCCACATCTTTCTTATTTTGCATATCACATAAATCAACGAAGCTATTAAGATGGGTAGCGGCATCTTCACTAGGAAGGCCGACAAACGGATCTTTCATAACAAGATTCAGCAAAGCAGTATTAATTTCACAAGATTTAGCATCGGTAAGAGGAGCAATCGGAGTGCTAATAAAATCATTATTGTTGGTATTGGTGAAGTCACACAATTTAGTATTATCTTGAGCCATCGTGACAAGCAAGCAAACTAACACACGAGCAAACAAAAAGCAAGCGGGCAAAAGGAGGCAAATAGAGAAAGAGAGGGAGGATAGAGAGAGAGGGCGAATAAAATGGCAAGGGTGAAGTGGGGGAGATGAAAACGAGATGCAAATGGCAAATAATGTAATGCGGGAGATAAAGGTATGTGATGGGTACTTGGTATGTTGACTTTTGCGTAGACCTCCCCGGCAACGGCGCCAGAAATCCTTCTTGCTACCTCTTGAGCATTGCGTTGGTTTCCCCGAAGAGGAAGGGATGATGCGGCAAAGTAGCGTAAGTATTTCCCTCAGTTTTTGAGAACCAAAGTATCAATGCAGTAGGAGGCTACGCGCGAGTCCCTCGTACCTGCACAATACAAATAAATCCTCGCAACCAACGCGAATAGGGGTTGTCAATCCCTACATGGCCACTTACGAGAGTGAGATCTGATAGATATGATAAGACAATATTTTGGTATTTTTGTGATAAAGATGCAAAGTAAAATAAAGGCAAAGTAAAAAGTAAAGAAAATATGATAAAGATAGACCCGACGGCCATAGGTTTCACTAGTGGCTTCTCTCGGGAGCATAAGTATTCTACGATGGGTGAACAAATTACTATTGAGCAATTGACAGAATTGAGCATAGTTATGAGAATATCTAGGTATGATCATGTATATAGGCATCACGTCCGAGACAAGTAGACCGGCTCCTGCCTGCATCTACTTCTATTACTCCACTCTTCGACCGATATCCAGCATGCATCTAGAGTATTAAGTTAAAAATAGAGTAACACCTTAAGCAAGATGACATGATGTTGAGGGATAGACTCATGCAATATGAAGAAAACCCCATCTTGTTATCCTCGATGGCAACAATACAATACGTGCCTTGCTGCCCCTACTGCCACTGGGAAAGGACATCGCAAGATTGAACCCAAAGCTAAGCACTTCTCCCATTGCAAGAAAGATCAATCTAGTAGGCCAAACCAAACTGATAATTCGAAGAGACTTGCAAAGATAACCAATCATACATAAAAGAATTCAGAGGAGATTCAAATATTGTTCATAGATAAACTTGATCATAAACCCACAATTCATCGGTCTCAACAAACACACCGCAAAAAGAAGATTACATCGAATAGTTCTCCACAAGAGAGGGGGAGAACATTGTATTGAGATCCAAAAAGAGAGAAGAAGCCATCTAGCTACTAACTATGGACCCGTAGGTCTGAGGTAAACTACTCACACTTCATCGGAAGGGCTATGGTGTTGATGTAGAAGCCCTCCGTGATCGATGCCCCCTCCGACGGAGCTCCGGAAGAAGCCCCAAGATGGGATCTCGTGGATACAGAAAGTTGCGGCGGTGGAATTAGGTTTTTGGCTCCGTATCTGATCGTTTGTGGGTACGTAGGTATATATAGGAGGAAGGAGTACGTCGGTGGAGCAACAGGGGGCCCACGAGGGTGGAGGGCGCGCCTGGTGGGGGTGGGTGCGCCCCCTACCTCGTGGCCTCCTCTTTTGTGTCTTGACGTAGGGTCCAAGTCTCCCGGGTCTTGTTTGTTGAGAAAATCACGTTCCCGAAGGTTTCATTCTGTTTGGACTCTGTTTGATATTCCTTTTCTTTGAAACCCTAAAACAGGCAAAAAATAGCAATTCTGGGCTGGGCCTCCGGTTAATAGGTTAGTCCCAAAAATAATATAAAAGTGGATAATAAAGCCCAACAATGTCCAAAACAGTAGATAATATAGCATGGAGCAATCAAAAATTATAGATACGTTGGAGACGTATCAGTGTCCTCGTTGTCTTGTCCATGGTCCTCCTCTTTGTTCCTGGTCATGCATAGCACATATATTTGAGGTAGTAGCCATGTCTCACGTATGAAAAGTGATGGTTCGAAGAGTAGCGAGTTCACCTTGTGTCCAATGTTGTATAGTCGAGGTCTCATGTTATGTATCCTTGGGGCTTGGAGAGTAGTCGGAGTGTACATGGGGATGAACATGGGATGCTCCGCATCACGTGTTAGTGTAGAGGCGCACAAAAAGAAATGGATATAGTAGTCCGCTACTTAAAAGTGTTACCTCATATGATTACATAGCCTCCATTTCATAAATTGCGTACCCATTTAATTCATATATGAATATTACATATATTACTTCATAATAGAACCTTAAATCATCCCAGACTATTGAATTTGAATGCAAGAGTAACAATGGTGCATGTACGTGATAGCTACATTGGTTGTTTGAAGAAACATCACTATAACTTTGGCATGCACAATTGAAAAGGTTTATTTAGATAAAAAATGTGATATGTGAGTGTCCAATCTTTATAACACTGAATCGATATTGTACCTTTCGCCACGTACAAAGTAGATATTGATTTATGTTCAAGCGATGCATGTCCACGATCGCTAGATAGTGATACGTGAATGGATTGTGCAATCTCTCTCACACGCATACATATCTCATTTCCCCGCGGGCATCGGAATCACACACGCGCACTTCGTGTATTTCTCTCCCTCCGTCCAGGTTAGAATTTGTCTTTATACCCCGTCCTACAAGTCTCTCACACAGAAACACACATGCTCTCTCTGTCGAACATGCCCACCCCTTTAATTCCGCCCACCCACAACCACTAATGTCTCAAAGGATAATTATGTCTCTCACACATATGCCTAAGGTTAACTCGAGTTCCGGAACCATATGAATACATACAATGGGATTCCAGCAGAGCACCTTTTGTTTTGAGATCTCTCTATCTCTCTCTCTCTCTATATATATATATATTCCAGAAGAGAACCATATGAATATATTCCAGTAGAGAACCATATGAATATATTCCAGCAGAGAACCATATGAATATATTCCAGCAAAGAACCATATATATATATATATATATATATATATATATATATATCCCACACACACACGCGTGTAGACATTGTTTATCGCTTCATTTTTTCCAGCACTTGCATGCACACCGTTTGTTTATCTCCGTGATGCATTAAGTATGCCTCGCACACATCCTATCTACCTATCCCTTAATATAGATATGGGTCACACAAACTCCTTCTCGCTACTAGCAAGATGCCCATGCGTTGCATGGAACATCAAGATGCATTAGTATGATTAGTTTATCTTGTGGGAGAAAAAGATGAACGAGGAAATGCCTTATTTGCAAATGTGGAGAGGGGTGTGGGTATCATTTTGAAAAATTGCCATAGTTTCCTTCCTATCCATCAGATATAAATCGGATGGCCTATATTGCAGGATGGCAGGAACACCATCATCACCAACTCTATTTTTTATAAGTGAAGAGATATGTAAGTGTCACTGCCCCCCACCCACACACACACACACTTCCCGACACCGAAGGAGTAGGGTGACACCTCAATCCGGATACTAATCTATCGACTGGCTTCTGTCTCAAACACACACACACACACACACACATACACACACACACACACACTTGTGCCTCTGTGCCTATCACGCACACTCTCGATACGTCTTTCTCTCCCTCCCCTTCCCCACCCCCGACCCCAACAGTGACATCAGAAGGGTGACAACTCGATTTGATCTTAATCTGTCAATCGGTTTCTCTCCCAAACATTGTGTCTCTGTGCCTCGCTCAAACACACAAGATACGTCTTTTTCTCCGTAGCCCCCTCGATATGTAGACTTCTCGCGCGCGCACAGCTGTAGTGGCGATGACACTGAACCCAATGTGCCTTGTTTTCACCGGCCTCATGTGATAGTCTTCACCCTGTTTTCTGTTAATTAACAAGACAACCTTTTCCTTGTTACTACTAGTGAATCTGAAATCATTCGGGGCAGACATATAATATATCACTTCAACCCAATTATTGTAGTAACTATTTTAAAAGAAACTAGCTAGATGTCCGTGCTTTGCACGGAACATCAAGATGCATTTGTATGAGTAGTTTATCTTGTGAGAGACTAGAAAGATGCCCATGCGTTGCACGAAACATCAAGATGCATTTATATGAGTAGTTTATCTTGTGAGAAAAAAGGATGAACGAGGGAAGGCCTTATTTGCAAATGTGGAAGGGGTGTGTGTATCTTTTTGCAAAATTGCCATAGTTTCCTTCCTATCCGTCAGATATAAATCGGACGGCCTATATTGCAGGATGGCAGGCACACCATCATCACCAACTCTGTTATTTATCTCTAACTCCTATAAAAGACTCTGTTGGTGATGATGGTGTCTCTGCCATCCATCATTTCTGACCATCAGATCTGCATCTAACGACTATGATGTAAGTCATAACATTTCTGCAACAAGACCCCACTTATGTGCTCCAATTTGCATAAACCCCTTAGTATCTTGAAACCAACCACATCCTTGCCCCACTCATCAAAATAGCCACAAGGAATATATTTTGAGTGAAACCTAATATGAGTATATTTTTAGTGATATATACACCAAACTAGAGTGTTTTTCTTTCAAGTTTGTGAACATGTATTATCCTATTTTGGATCCGTTGCAACGCACGGGCACATTGCTAGTAAGAGTAGAGAAAATGATCAACGAGGGAAGGCCTTGTTTGCAAACGTTCAGAGGGGTGTGGGTATCTTTTTGGAAAATTGCGATAGTTTCCTTTCTATCCGTTAAGATATAAATCCGACGGCCTATATTGCAAGATGGCACGCACACCATCATCACCAACTCTGTTTTCTACTCCCTCCGTTCCTCAATATTTATCTTTTTAGAGATTTCAACAAGTGACTACATACAGTGCAAAATGAGTGAATCTACACTCTAAAATATGTCTACATACACATCTCTATGTGGTACTCCATTTGAAATCTGAAAAAGACAAATATTTAGGAACGGATGGAGTATAAGAGTAGACATGGAGATATATCTCCAGCATGGTCTACAACAAAAATGTGCTGGACTGGTTAGCGCCGGATGCTCGGAACGTGATGACCTGGGTTTGAATTCTGTCTTTAACTTTAGATTTTTATATTATATATTACTTATTTAATATATACTTCTTTCGCTACTGTACTGACAGTGGAACCCAGAGAGTACTTAGAATACAAGATTAAGGATGGACTTGTTTCTTTTTAACTTTCTGTACGAAGCTGTAGCCACCCTGCAAGTCACGTGTACACTGCATATGCAATTAACTTTTTATAGAAGGAGAATAATACATGCAATTAATTCAAATGGATTGGATGCGACTCTATTATTTTCAGCATAAGAGCATCTCCAACGGCAGCCGACAAATTTCCTCCCGCTTCCTTCCGCGGAGGACGACATCAAACACCAGCGGCATACATTTTCACAACTCTAACCAACTAGATGAAATTCGTGCAAACACATACTGTTTTCATATAAGCATGCATGATTTCGTATAAAAACCTGGATCTTCATATAAACATGATGGATTTCATTACATTTACATGAACTAAGCGGTGCTAATCCGGCTCTCTTAGTATAATTAATACTCCCTCCATCCGGAAATACTTGTCCTAAAAATGGATGTATCTAGACTTATTTTAGTTATAGACACATCCAATTTATCCATTCTTAGAACAAATATTTCCCGCCAGCAGGAGAGGGAGTACCTAATCTAAATGTCCGCCCGCGGATCCCATTGTCTTCGTCATGTCCGGTAGACACTTGCGAGGTCGACAATGGTCCTCGGAAGAGACGAAGCGGCAAAGAAACCACTTGAATGCACATTCGTCGCCTCGTCGGTGGCCTTCATGGGACCCAAGTGGCGGCAACCTCCCGTGTTCTTCTCCTCAATGATGGCGGCGGACACGGAGAAGCTGGCCACCGACTCGTCGCTCTCCACACACCCGACTTCTGTCTCTGCCTGCATGGCATTGCCGCAGGCACGGGAGGCGCGCCCATAGACACGGGAGGCACGACCACCGCAGACACTGGTGGCGTGGTACTACGCGACAGCAACGACGCCCGTACCGGCGTGCTCATCACCGTGCCAACGTGGAGCAACACTCCTTATCGAGCTGAACTGGAGTGGCGAGTTGCTGAACCATGCGCCGGATTTGGGCAGCAACTGGCTCCGTCAGGCCAAGAGAGGTTGATGAAGCACCGAGCGGCCTCGCCCGTATCTGGAGGGCTCAGTGGGCCACCCAGCCGGGTAGTATGCTGGAGAATGGCTCCTGGGAAGCCATCGAAAGAGTGGAGAAAATGGTGGGGGAGGAGATGGGGGAGCGGCGGAGGGGTGCGATTCTTGCCCGCTGTCTGTGTGGCCTAGTTTAAATAGAGGGCGGACGGTAGGAGCTTGGACGGCGCCTGGCCTAGTTTAAACTGAGGGCAGACGAGAGGAGCTTGGTCGGTGTTGCGTTTAATTCCAGCCCGCTCATGAATGGACGTGTGGCAGAGTAGGTTTCTCGGTTTGCATGCGGGTTTAACGGACGGGTTTGCTGGAGGCGAGGAGGTGTGTTTAGCCGGGCGTGCAGCGGGCGGCGCAATACTATTTGATTTGACAGCGGGCGGCGCAGTTCCCGACATGGCTTTAATGCAGACAAGGGAGGGGTAGCGGTTCCCGAAATGTTGAACGGCCAATGATGCATCCTCCTTCAATTAGCATCGTGCATGCATGAGGGAAGTAATGGGAGGAGGACTGGGAAAAGAGGCTGCCCGATGTGAATGCAACGCAGTTTGCACTCATATAAAGGCGCCCCTCCATTCCAATGCACCTACCACATCGTACGCACCTAAGCATTTGTCTAAGCACCTACACTAAGCGCAAAAGTGCTCACTCCGGACCCATGGCGGCAATGCGTGCGAGCGGCAAGTGGCTGTGCCAAATGGTCCACGACGCCGGCCTGCGGCATGGCGCCGAGGATCGTGTCCAGACGGTGTTCATGACCGGCTGGTGGATGGCTGCCGTCGACGCCAACTACGACTCTCAGTTGGACCAGATGATCGTTGCCACCACCAACAAGTTCACCGTCCTCAAGAAGCTCGAGGACGACATCGCCGTACTCCTCCAGCCTGCACGCCCGGGCTCCTCATTGCCTGCCACCCTAATCGGCCTCCATGGTTGGAACCTCTTTCAAGCACTGGTGGCCCTGCGACTGCCCGCCGACGCCACGAAGAATGTCCACCTGGAGGTCGCGCTCGCCGAGAGGCGCCTCGCCCGGCAAGAATTCATCAACCTACACATCCACATGTACAAGCAAATCATGTACATAGGTCTCTACAAGGCCATTGAGGACACTACGACATTGGCCTTTGTCGGTGTCAAAACCGGCGGATCTCGGGTAGGGGGTCCCGAACTGTGCGTCTAAGGCGGATGGTAGCAGGAGGCAGGGGACACGATGTTTACCTAGATTCGGGCCCTCTTGATGGACGTAATACCCTACCTCCTGCTTGATTGTTCTTGATAATATGAGTAGTACAAGAGTTGATCTACCACGAGATCAGAGAGGCTAAACCCTAGAAGCTAGCCTATGGTATGATTGTATGTTGTCCTACGGACTAAAACCCTCCAGTTTATATAGACACCGGAGGGGGCTAGGGTTACACAAGGTCGGTTACAAAGAAGGAGATATACATATCCGTATTGCCTAGCTTGCCTTCCACACCAAGTAGAGTCCCATCCGGACACGGGACGAAGTCTTCGATCTTGTATCTTCATAGTCCAACAGTCCGGCCAAAGGATATAGTCCGGCTGTCCGGAGACCCCCTACTCCAGGACTCCCTCAACCTTCCTCAACCGGCTGGAAGCCTTGGATGCCTTTGCTGAGAAGCATCTTGACCTCGCCACAAAAGCCGCCGCTCCTTAGCCGCTAGTCAGTGGCCCGACCCACTAAGTTGAGGAGGAGGAGGTTGTACGTTGATGGGTGCATCTTTCTTCTTGCCTCCTGTAACCACCACTGTGATCGCATCATCGTGGCCTTAATTCTTGTTGTGCTATTGCATTCTCGTTCCAGTCAATACCGACATGTGCGATCCCTTTGCGTAATTACATGCATCACTATAACTAGTACTCCATCCATCAATTTATAAGTTGTGCTTACCTTTTCCATCAACTTCATGCAATGCACAGGCATCTTGCTAGAAACACTAGAACAAGTCGGACCGCATGTGACCAAACCGACGATGTGCCAACCTAGCTACTACGTACCCTGCTTATCTGGTGGAAATATCCCCGCCCTAGCATTTCAAATCGTTATTTCTATCTATCGATCATGCCAAGGAGCAGAACCAAATGTTACAATTTATACATTTTTCTCTACTCCTACTCCTATAAAAGACTCAGTTGGTGATGGTGGTGTGTCTACCATCCGTCGTTTCTGACCATTAGATCTGCATCTAACGGCTGTGAGGTAAGTTGTGGCATTTTTCGAACAATAGCCCACTTCTCTGCTCCAATTCGCAGAAAACCCCTTATTACCTTGAAAGCAACCACATCCCTCCCTCACCTAATCAAAACAGCCTAAGAAATATATTTTGAGTGAAAAGTAATATATTAGGAGTATATCAAAACAAGAGTGATTTCTTTCAAGTTGGTGAACAAGTACTACTATACTACTACTTTGGATCCGTCGCAACGCACATGCACGTTGCCAGTAAAAGGAAAAGGCCTGCCGCATTCGTGTCGCACCCCCACACGCCTGGGAATCAGGAGTACTCCACGGCCCGTCCGGCACGCCACATAACTTGGGAAGGCGTGTTGCCTAGCATTTTCACTTTCATGTGGGACCGCCATTGAGCAAACCGACCATTGGCAAACCGCACCCCGCCTGCCGACGGGTTGGAAAACAGAAACGAGGAGAAGATCTAGCTGTAGCACGGAAGCCAAGAAATTTGGAGTCTGATGGGGCTCGTTGATAGAGTGTTATTTATTCATAACTAGCAAGATTCCCATGCGTTGCACGGAAAATCAAGATGCATTTGTATGAGTAGTTTATGTTGTGGGAGAAAAGGATGAACAAGAGAAGGCCTTATTTGCAAATGTGGAGAGGGGTGTGGGCATCTTTTTGCAAAATTGCCATAGTTTCCTTCCTATCCGTCAGATATAAATTAGACGGCCTATATTGCAGGATGGCAGGCATACCATCATCACCAACTCTGTTTTTTATAAGAGTATAGATATATAGATATAGATGTAGATACTAGAGATTTGGTTACCAAATCAACCAAATCTCATGCGTGCAATGCACGTGTAGCTTACTAGTTGGTTACCAAATCTCATTCGGGTTTGGCATGAGCTCGTACTGCGGGAGCACCCCAAGGCCTGCCGCAGGAGTTACAATTTCCCTCTCGGGGCCCACGGGACCGAGCTTTAGTGGCTCAGTGCACCGGCCTATGAGTCAATGACATGCAGGCCTTAAATGCGGCTGGCCCAATTGTCATTCTCATGGTGGTGGCGTGGTTCGCGACTCACTCGTTCAAGATGAACCGACCAGTGGTGGCGTGGCCGTGGCGAGGGTGCCACAGCTAGGCGTCGAGGCGTTACGAGGCATAGATGGCCACACTGGCGGGTACTACCTGTAGTACATAAGTACTCCAGCTGAGGATTGATGCCCGAGACGAAATGTGTCATAGCCGCTGGATGAAATTCGATGGTGTGGGAGTACAGATCGGAGCAGGCAAACCGCGTCCAATCGGGTGTGGCTGTGGTAGAAAGTTGATGGTCGCCGCAGTTCAGCTCGCCCGCATGTCATGCACACAAAGGCAGAGGAGCGGTGGGGCCGAGAGGGATGAGGCACACGTCGGGGGACGTCGTGCCGCGGGTTGGAGCGGCGTCGTGGGAATCGCGTGTGGGTGTGGCAGTGGTAGAAACAAGAAACGTGATGGTCACCGTGGTTCAACTTCCATGGACAAGCTGTCATGTCTGCTGACACATGCATTGCATACCGCTCACTGCAAGGAGCGGTAGCAGAGAAAACTTGTTCCAAAGATACCATTTTTCCGATAAAATTCTCGATATATCATTAGTTTTTACACATGGGATTACTCCTGCAAGGGTCAATCACAACAGGTGTTTTGTAAAAAAATGCATCTTGATGTTCCCTGCAATGCACGGGCATCTTGCTAGTTATAGAAGAAGGCCACACAGGCATCTTGCCGCAGGGTGTGCCACCGACCCAAACTCAATTTTCTTTTCAGACGATTAGGTGCACCGGATGCCGTGCCATGCTACAAAATGTAAAAAAACATCTCCAATTTTTTTAAAACCTGATATCTTCGAACCATCAAAACAGCCCGAGGAATATATTTTGAGTGAAGCACAATTTACTTTTACTGACATATGTATATCAAAACTAGAGTGTTTATATTTCAAGCCCGAGAACAAGTATTATTCTACTACTTTGGATCCATTGCAACGCACGGGCCAACACATTGGTAGTGGTAGTCTCTATCTCTACTCTATCTTATAAAAAACAGAGTTGTTGATGATGGTGTGCCTGCCATCCTGCAGTATAGGCCGTCCGATTTATATCTGATGGATAGGAAGGAAACTATGGCAATTTTGCAAAAAATACCCACACCCCTCTTATACTAGCAAGATGCCCGTGCGTTGCACGGAACATCAAGATCTTGTGGGAGAAAAGGATGAACGAAGGAAGGCCTTATCTGCAAATGTGGAGAGGAGTGCGGGTAAATTGTCATAGTTTCCTTCCTATCCGTTAGATATAGATCGGGTTGCCCATATTGCAGGATGGCAGGCACACCATCATCACCAACTCTGCTTTTTTATGGGTCGTTCAATTTATATCTGATGGATATGAAGAAAACTGTGGCGATTTTGCAAAATAAACCTACACCCCTCTCCACATTTGCAAATAAGGCCTTTCCTCGTTCATCCTTTTCTCTCACAAGATCAACTACTCATACAACTGCATCTTGATGTTCTGTGCAATGCATGAGGATGTTTCCTTGGGGTCTCTCCAGCGCGGTGTGGCCATAGTTGCAAGTTGACGCCCCTTGAGATGCCGACATTGAGGGGCACTCGGATAATGTCCGATGAGCAGGTATGATGAGTTTGATCACATAGTAAATGCATTCTAAAGACTACTTCCGTGTCCATTTCCTAATTCTCCCCCTGCCCACTATTTCACAGGTTAGGCTCGGTGCGAGTGGAGATTGGCTTGCATATGTACGGGAGGGTACCAACATCAATTTGCACAACATTTACAACAGTGACACCGTTCCCATAGAACCTTTGTCCAACATTGGGATCAGCCATGCAACGGGCCACCGCCTAAATTGGTATGATGGAACCACAGTGAGATTAAAGAAGATAGCATGAACCTTGCACATGGCGGTCAAAGGTGGACGATGTTGTCTGCGGCCGATTTATTGCCGTACGAGTACGAAGACGCTATGCTCCTTTCTAACCGCATCTTCGCGGTGACAAACCAGGGGACTTGTTTCGTATGGGACACATCCAATGGTATACTCCCTCTCTCCCAGTTTATTTGTTTTGAATTTTTTTCATCTTATAAGTTTCAAATTCAAATTAGAGCTCCCCATCACATGTTGAGATTACAATTTCCATTAAATCGTCGCGTGCATGTATAGTAAAGAAACAAATCTCGAGTTTGCCACGAGTTCATGCAGTGGTAGCACCACAAGGCCTGGCGCAGGAGTTACATTTACCTCTCGAGGCCCTCGGGTCTAAGCTTCTGCGCCTTAAGACTCCTGCCTTTGAGTCAATAACATGTGGACCCGATAGGTGGCTGGTGCACACGTAATGCTCCTGAAGGCAGAGGGGCAGTGGGGCCGAGAGGGGTGACCCGCAGGTCGTGGGACGTCTCGTGTCATGGGTTTGAGCGGTGTCGGGGGAATTGTGTGGGGCTGTGGTAGAAACTTGATGCTCGCCGCATTTCAGTTGGCCCACATGTCATGCACACAAAGGCAGAGGGGCGGTGCAGGAGAGAGGGGTGAGGCGCACGTCGGGGGACGTGGTGCCATGGGTTGGAGCGGCGTCGTGGGAATCGCGAGTGGCAGTGGATGAAATGTGATGGTTGCTGTAGTTGAACTTCCATGGACAAGCTGTCATGTCTATGGACACATGCATTGCATACCGATCACTAGAAGGAGTAGTAGAGAAAGCTAGGTGGATAAATAGTTCCTTATAGTCAAGCAGATCCACGCTACTACTTGTTCCAAAGACATGCACACCATCAAAATAGTCCATCTATATCAATACAGATAGAGAGGGAATATTTTTTTTACAAGAGAGGAAATAGTTCATCCATCCATAATGCCCTGCTGCTGGTGCAGCATCTTCTTCTTCTTCTCATTTTCTGTGGGAGGCGGCTTCTCAACAAGCTCTCTGGACCTTGCAGCTATCTCGAAACTCACACGGGCATCGAGGGCAGCATATTTTATCCGCTCGTACGTCAAGGGATATTTCTCCCATCCAGATGACCTTAATGCCAGCGTGTCTTCACCCTTCTGAAGATTTGTTCCGAGCACAAAATTTGCTACGTCAAATAGGGATGGTCTCAGTTTATCATAATCTTCTATAGGAATTTTTATTTTGGTTTGTAGGTCAGTGATGCTTTTCAAATCAAGGTTGTATAGCTCCAACTTCGGTTTGTCCCCTGCGATGGCTGCCCCACAGAAGTATATGTCATCCCGAGACAATAAATCATGAAGCTCACCTGGTATGGAGGGCGCGTGTATGAAGTGGTACACCAAAACATCATCTTCAAGGCACTGCTGAAGGACGGCAGCACATTGGATCTTCCCAGTGGCACGCTCTGTGTACTCTGCGTCGAGACCGTTGACATTCATCTCCACCTTTTGGAAGGAGTTGGATACATTGTTGATCCACTTCCGAACAACCCTTGGGTGGTCGGTGACTGTGGCAACTATGCAACGAGCCTTTGACGAGGACATGTTGAACGCTAAAAACTTGCATCTCGATCTCTTTCGCCATTTGGAACCGCTGGACCGGAGGGCTATGGTTTGAAGAATTAGGATTAGATGGCTAGTCTAACTGAAGAAGATGATTATTTATAGGGGCTTCGGAATTACTCCAGGAGGATGTGAAGAGGTTAAAACAATGTGAATGCAGTGTGGTTTGGATGCAAATGAAGATCAAGGAGTAGTGAAGAAGCCGAGGAAAATCGGTTCCCGATGGAGAAGTAAATGGGAGAAGTGGCCTGCAGGCAGTTGATTAGACGGCTAGGTAGACTAAACGAAAAGGCTACGCGGGTAGACTGAGGAGTGGGGCCTGTCCCTGTACGGGCCCATCCTTCCAGCGCTACATGTGCCACTGGCTAGTTGAGGTCACTCTTTCGAATCATCGTGGCGAGACATTTTATGATTCCTTTTTATTTCTGCACCCCTCCTAACAGGTGGGACCTATGCAAAACGCATAAAAAATGTGTCGTAGCTGGTTCAGATGGATATTGGCACGTGCATGGGGGACACAACATTCTCTAGTTAAGGAATATGTGGTTATCCACAAAAAAGAAAAGTCCTTCTTCGCGCTTCCGCATGCACGAGAATTTGGTTATGCTCGCAATATGGATGATACCTGGAGGATGAAGTGAACCCAGAGGCATGCTAGCACGGGAGTACTATGCATGTTCTTACTACTCCTACTAGTAGTAGTACAACTATGGTACACTTGATGGCCAAAATACAATTATTCATCCGGTCCTCACGGTGAAGTGATAAGACCCTGCGCCCGAGGTGACACCAGTCCAGGCGGCGTGTTCGGCTTACCAAAGTCAGCCTCACCTCGTGCATTGTGCAGTCACTGTCACCGCCACTATATAGCATGCCTCGCCTTGTCTCCCTATCCCCTAGCACCACTCCATCTCGATCTCCGTCTCAACAGAGATCCTGAGGTCTCTCTTCATCATCTCACTGTGCCCCCGCGTAGCCTTGCCTCACTCGCCTCCCCCAGTACCACTATTCCCTTGCTAGCCGCTCCAGCACTGAAAACCTTCTCCTCCGTAAATCAAGCCCCCCAAAACCCCATCTTCCAAACTCCACCATGGCTGAACACGAACCGCGCAACATCCATATATATGAGTCGCGATTGGAGCAACCTCCCTAGTGATGTCCTCGACCTCTGTTGTTCGTGTATGGATATGTTAAGCGCCCTGCGGCTGGCTGCATGCTCGAGGGGCATGCACAAGACCATCGTCGAAGCGAGGCCTGAGCTTTTCAAGAAACCCTTCTTGCTGCTATCTGGTCTTGCGAGATTTGCTCACCATGATATGGAGGCGTACATGATGCCCCTTGACTTCAATCCGAACTCCATTAGCCGAAACCTCTTTGCAGGTATGTAGTGGGTCGCTGTACATCATTTCCCTCGACTTCGATCCGATCACCATCGCCCGAAACTTCTTGCAGGTATGTACTGGGTCGGCATGAACTCCCACTGGATGGCTGCCGTCAGAGAAGTCGGGGAAAAGTTGGTGCTCGTGAACTTCTAGACCTCCCATGAGATTATCCTTCCTCTGTTGGATGATATAGAGTTTTACCTTCGCGGTCCAAGTCATCTAGATTACGTCGTCAGTTGGACGCACCTTGTTTTGCAGAAGATTGTAATCTGCCAAGTGCCCACACGACATGCGGATTACACAGACTTCAAGCTAATTCCGTTGTTCGACAAGGGACTCGCCTATCTTTCCGTCGGTGCCTTCTTTAGCTGGAGACAGCTCAGCTCGCAGTGGATCGCCGTCAAAGTTGATACACACTTCTGTGATGCTATTGAACACAATGGCATCATCTACGCGATCGACAAAGCAGATGGCACAAGTATTGCTAGGATGGCGCGTGTAAGTTGTTTCCGTCTGATGTTAATGATGATGCCATGACACTGTTTGAACTTTTAATGATGATTGACATATCCCTGTTTGAGCAGAATTTGAGTAGAACTATGGCAATGTATTAGAGACGCCGTAAATCAGCTATATTTGGAATGAGTTAATTCATGCGATTGTGACCATGTCATTACAGCCAATTTGTACCCCTGAATAATCAAACTGTTAGGAAGATATTGATATTCTCCTTATTTTATAGTAATCTATATACTACTAAATATGAGTGTGTATCAATGGCCATGTTAGTTTCCTCATTTTCATGATGTAGAAACATGCATCACACTGTTGATTTTATCTAACCATACATTAGGGAAGTAAATGTGCATATGGAGAACTCTATATTTTGACGTAGTGCAATCATGTATTCTTACCATGTGTACATACCTACGTTCGCCCTTCAGCAATCAATAGCTAGAATAATATGCTCACAAAAATTTTGCCCACAGAACATGCGTATATAACAATGCATGGTCTGTTAGTTTCCTTGAAGAATTTGTTTGTGAGGACAGAACATGATTACATAACATGCATGACATGGTAGTTTCCTGTGAAGAATCGATTGTGAGATAACATGAGTATAACCATACATGGCACTTCTATATTTTTGAACCCAGTATACATTTCCCTGTATTTTCCTCCCAGTTCCAACAGGGACATATCAATGCTGTTTCTTGCATTATCCTACTCATACTCTAAACAATGCTGATCTTACATTAACAATGCATGTCCTTTTTGATATGATGCAGTGTCCCTACAGTTACTACTCTTTGTAATCATACCACCTTTGCCAGAAACAGGGAAGCACAACTGGTTCCTCGCTCGATCAGAGGACGACAAAAGACTGATGATCATTCGGACACATGAGCCGGAAAAGTTATATTGCAAAAACCCCACTTTATGCAAGCACCGTGAAATACGTGAGTATCCGGACAGTGGCTGTTACGTCTATGAGCAGGATACCAGCTTGTTGGGGCCTGCGGGATTTTTGAGTTGGAGGCGGGTAAATAGCCTTGGTTCATACTCTCTGTTTCTCGGACTCAATTATCCGATTAACCAGGAGATCACCGTTGGCAAGGACCTTGATGGCAGAGAGGCTCTGTTTGCTATGGAAAACTGTGTCTACACGGTGAGCCCTAGGAGTTCGGGAGCAAACTGCCGTGATTGTCAACGCTACAACCTGCATCCAAAAGAAGATGAGAATGACAAAGGCATCTAGATTAACTTTGATCCTTGGATGTGTCGAGTCCGACAGGCAGTGATGGGTTTCAAGCATTCAGGTTGATAGGTAAGTGGGTTGTTGCATCGAAAGGGTGGAGTACTGGTGTCTCCGGATCACTGGTGGCTGAACCGGGCCTGCAAATTATGATGGTGTTGGATCATCCCTCTTCGAATGACTTGTTGTCTTTGCTGCTTGTTCTGGATGGGTAGTTCTCTCTTTTATTATGGATAATCCTTGTCATTTGGTCATCCTCGTCTATGTCACTCTTACTATGTAATAGTTGCCTCTATTTAGAATGTCATTCTCATCTGGATCACGAGAGTCTGAGTGCTGCAGATGGGTGCGTTTTGGTGGTGTAGCAAGACTTCTTATGAACTATCATGTCTTGCTGTTTATGTCAGTAGTAGTCACTAGTCAGTGTTCGAATGTTGTATATATCGTTGTTTTGAACTAGTTATTGTCTCGAACTACTGGTGGGCTAAATGAGGGCATCACCATTCTCCAGTATTCTGATTATATCTCCTTTTTTCAAGTTATAATTTGAGCTCAGTGTCTTTTCGATGATGTACACTTGTTTGGGCCAGTGAGGTGTCTTTGAATATGGGCCGAGTAGTAACGCAATGCCAAATAGGTCAATTATAACTCTCAGGCCGGGCTCTCAAAAGATCCTCAAAAAAAGGTCGGGCTCTCAAAAAAAGAAAGAACAGGGACTCTTAGGCCAACATGTGGTGCCACCGGTGTTTTCGTGCACTTGCGCGCCGAGAGCATATTGGCGCGTGTTCAAAATTCATGCTACCTTTTCGTCCCCAATCAACCTCCCCTCCCCCACCTCTGGAATCTCGATTCCTACTCCAGTTCCCCCAAATCCCCCTCATGTACTCCCTGTACTCAAGCGCACTATCATGTCACTGGTCAACATGGATCTCTGAGCTGGAGATCCTGAGGTCCGTCCTGCCTTCGGGCGTTGCGTGCTGTCGCTCAATAGTGGCGTGGCGGCGCTTGACGACCAGTTTGCCGGCAAAGTGCCGATGGTAACCAACAATGGAGATTGGCCTCCCGTCTCGCCGGACGACCTTGTCAAAGCTCTTGGCATTGCGCACGGCATCCAAATAAGTGACTTGCTCATTGAAGTCTATCCGGCACCGGCTGATTTCTTAGTCAGGTTCCGGACAACTTTTGACTGTAGTCGTGTGTTCGAATCTACCCGGTGTTTGTTCTGCGATGGCGCGCTGGTGAGCTTTGATCGGTGGCACCCAGGATGGGGCTCAGTGGCCTCTGAGCTTGAGTTTTTAACAAATCTTACCTTCCACGGCATGCCTCGACGTGCTTGGAATAGCGAGTCCATGAATGAGCTTATCAATGACCTTGGGGATGAGCTCGTAAGTATGTTTGTTCCTACAGACAGCTGGGCTCTGACAGTTATGGCATGGATGAAGAAGCCGTCCACCATACTGAAGGTGATTGGTGTTGAGATACCGGTGCAGGAACCAGGGTTGTACTATTCGTCGCCACCAAGGCCGCCGCGGACCACGTTAGGGATGTACTTGTATCGAGTGTTCATGCATGTCGAAGAAGTGGTCAATCCATCAATCGAAGTCCTACCGCCGCCGCTGGTGCCAGGGTTCGTCGACGACGTCCATTACAGGAGTCAATGTCAGACATTCCCCGTGTTGCTCGGAACGATGGATGGCACAAGGCCTACTCCATCACGCGGCGGAGGCCACTGCTTCTTTGGGAGAAGAGGCGGGACTGGCTGCATGGATGTGCTCTAATTTGAGGTAACAACTGAATCTTGTCAGATGACATGTTCTATTTTCTTACCTGAACTTTTTTTAGAAAGGGTTGTATGTCAACTTAATGTTCTAGCAGAACTTATATATTGTGTTGTCTGTCTATTTTCTTTGCACAACATTCAAGATATTTCCCCATCATTGATAAAGACAATGAATCGTTATGTACGAGTTTGTTGGTTTCAACATAGCGCTACCCGTAGCGATCCACTGCTTCCACCCTGATTGTGCCACCTGTGTGAAATTTTTGTATGCAAGTTCAGTGTGCTATGATGTTCTATATGATTGTGTCAACTATATAAGTTTTTACTGAGCATCATCAATGCATATGGCTGAAAGATGTATTTACGAGCATCGACCGATGGGTCTCTCTCTCTCTCTCTCTCACACACACACACACAGTGGGACCCGTTGAATTATTTCTTCGCTCGTGACAGCTTTTAATTAGGTTCCAATGTACTCTAACTTTTTTCTTAAGTTACTAATTGAGCTCAATGACTTCAAAAAGTTATACAGAAGCCTTGTTTGGGCCTTTCCGGCATTGCTGAATGCGGGCTGAGTAGCCATGTAAGGCTATACTGTACTACACATGCCTTTTTTTCAACATAAGTAATGCAACTGAGGCGACAGTTGTACACAATCCGGGTCAACTTGTTATTCTCCGCCCCGCTGGGCTGTAAATCTTTCCTAGGAGGGATGTATTAGGCTTAACAAGAAAATGAGCTTCAAGAAATAATAAATGGGATGTAATTATAAAAACTAGGCAGCAACTATAAAAAATGCACCAAACACGTAATTAGTTTATAAAATATTACTTTTGGATTTTGAAATTTTTTATTTCATTAATTGTTGCACGCGCAATGTTTCATTGGATTTTTACGTAATACAAATTTATATTGAAATTGTATTTAATCTGACTTGAAATTCCAGGACAAAAATATTTCGGATCCTATCAAAATGTGGGAAATTTTATTGAATTCTGTTTTGAACGGTTGGTTGTAATTATTAATCGTTGTCCTAGCTAGAAAATGGGTTGTACTTTTAACAAACTGTAAATGGGCTGTAGTAAATTCCATTAGAACTCAAAAATGGGTTGCGCATTCTTACAAATCGCAAATGGGCTATAATTTCTCTAGCACACACTTGTGGGCCTACTAAGTTGACACGTATGCAAGGTTTTGTCAACTTATAGTCAACAAACGGTTCTAGCAGCAGTGTCCGTTGGATGTCCATCCAACGGATGTCGTGCTTCTTCTTGAATATTGGGTATTCTAGCTTCAGCCGCCCAAAAAATGATTCCTCCCCTTGACATTTGGGGCGCACCGTTTCGGAGGCTGGCCTGTGGGCCTACTAAGTTGATGCGTACCAAGGGCTTTGTCAACTTAGTCAACAATTCTAGCTGCAGTGAGCGTACGATGTCCATCCAACGGCCGTTGTGATTCTTCAACCTCTGGTCTTCTTGTTCCAGCCGCCCAAAGCAGCGCCAGTCATGCCGCTTGCTCCTCCCTCCCGTGGCCGGCTGTGCTGCCGCGGAGGCCTCACCTCCGCCTACCACTCCCACCGCTGGCCAGGCCCTGCGGTGACGGCATCCTCACACCGCAGCCAAACCAGTGAACCCTCGTACTCCTCTCTGCATGGGAATCCACTGCCGCGTCTTCCCCGGCTCCGCGTCATCCCCTTCCTAGGCCTTGCCATCATGCACCGCATTGGTGCTGTCGGCGCGGCGTGGTCAATGTGGTCAACGACCAACTTCCATCGGAAGTGTCGGATTCCGGGTTCCGGCAGACCCTTAAGGTTCGAACTCTGGGGTGCGCACGGAGATCTTTCCACTACCGACTCGCGCTTCGATGGCTCGCAAGAAATCTAGGCTAGAAAGAACAACACACAGAGGACACGAGGTTTATACTGGTCCGGGCCACCGATGTGGTGTAATACCCTACTCGAGTGTGTGGTGTGGTGGATTGCCTCAGGTGTTGATGATGAACAATACAGGGGGAAGAACGGCCTTGCGAGAGGTGTTCTTGAGCTGGTGTGGTATGTTCTAGTTGGTACGGATCCCCCTCCCTCCATGGTGGCTAGTCCTACTTATAGAGGCCCTGGTCCTCTTCCCAAAATGCGAGCGGGAAGGGCGCCAACAATTGGCCATTTTGAAGGGGAACATCTAGTACAAGTTATACTGACCAAAGGTGGTCTTCGGCTGCCAAAAGCACTGGTGATGACGCCGTCTTGGGCTCCACGATGACCTCCGTCCTGCCGCTCTGCTGGTCTTGGTCTCGTTGCACCGGAATGGTAACCTTTGCCTGATGCCTTGGACTGTGCTTGTTCCCTTTGCACCGAAGGGGAAACAAGGACACTGCACAGGCCGGTGCCCGCCTGGCGCCCGCCTGATCTCGATCATCATGGCTTGCGTCACGGGCTCCTCATGAGGTGCCCCTGCCTTGATCTCTCCGCCTCCTCCCGAGCATGCCTGATGAGGCTGCTCCTGAGGAAGCTTCTTGTCGTCCGCCCCGTAGGGCTTGGCCCCTCGCGAGGGTCTTGAGTTTGAGCTGATGAAGCTGGGCTGCACTGGGCCCCCACTCGAGCCATGCCGCAGGCCGCAGGCAGGCAAGTCTGGGGACCCCCGTTCCTAGAACACCGACAGCAGCCCTCGGGCCCGAGGCGCGCCCGGGCTGGGCCTAGCAGAGAAGCGAAGGGGCAAGCGCGAAGCGCCGCGGGCCCCAATAGCCTGCGGCCTTGGGCGCCGCGTGGCGACAGATTGGTCATGGGCGTATGCGCTTCCCCACGACGCCTCAGCTACCGCATGACTTAGCAAGTCCCTGCATGCTGAGAAATGGGTCATGATTACCTGCGATCGTGGTGGTCGGCGGTTGGCCTTCTCCGGCTATAAGTACGAGACTGTGCGAGCCTCGTTAGCGTATCCCTTCCTGCTACTCCTTTTCTTCTTCTTGGCTACTCGCCATTCCCATGGCTCCGCCGAAGAGATTCTCGGCCTAGGAGAAAGGAAAAGCTCGTCCGGCAGGGCCAGACTCCCCATCGACCAAGCGCGGCCGGGGCCGCCCTCTCAAGCACCCCGCGGTCCCTGTAGTGGCTTCCCGCGGCCATGGAGGCGGTTCCCTGTGCGGTGGTGAGCGCCCGGTTGCCGATGGGAGGCACGCCGTGGCCGCGAGGCCCCCCAGGCCGCGCTTTCGCTCGGCGGAGGTGCTGCCGGAGTTCGTCGTGTGGTTGGCGGACCCGACTAGCACCTGGCTCCAGCTCCCCCGTTTCTTCGTAGGTGAACTGCCAGCCGACGCTCGGGGCGGCCTCTGGCTTCAGGCAGATGGTTGCTGCAGCAGGGCCTCCTGGGCTTCGCTGGAGGTCTCCGCTTCTGGGGATGTCGTCCTGACCCGCGGCTGGCAAACGTTTTCCCGTGCGCGCGGCCTGAGCCGGCGGTGCACCCTGCACTTCAAATTCGATGGCGACGCCACCCTCTACGTGAGGGTGTTCAGGGAAGACGGTCGCCGCGCTGGGTGCTGCCCCGAAGACGATGACCACGGCCGCCTGCCCAGCCCCAGTGCTGACCAGGACGAAGACGGCGGCAGACATTTAGGCGGCGGCGCTTGGGGTTCGCCAAGCTTTGGCGACTCCTTCTCACGCAGCAGCTCCTCCAGCGGTGGCTGCGACCAGCCCCCGCGCCGTCGCGCCCGCCTGGGTGAAGGTAGCGGGTCAGCCCGCCTTCGCGCCCCAGTGAAGCGAGAGGAGGGATCCGCCTGAGCCCCCAGAGGCAGCTCGAGCTTTCGCCGCAAGTTGGTGCCGAGCAAGTTGGTGCTGTGCAGAAAAAGAAGGTAGTATAGGGCCCTACGGGGGCGTGTTAGAACTGTTGTTGTTAATCATTGTGCTGCTTCCTCTATTTCTGCGTTATGTTTCCGCGCCGCGTGCCCATGTGCAGGGATTATTTAGCTCAGTGGGGCTTGACGCGGTCCTCGCCTCCCGAGGCTGATGCCTCGCCGCGCGCTTCATGTCCTGCAAGGATTAGCAGGAGGAGTAGCCTTCGGTCTAGTTGCGAGGGCAATTGGCCCAGGTCCCGTGCTCGTGTCGCGATGCCCGTGGGGCACGGACTGGGAGGGGTGCTCCCGCAGCGGACCCGGAAAGGAAAGCTTCAAATGATCGGGGCAGAAAACACTCGCGAGGGCGCCTGCGAACCTCCCTCACGAGATTTGCGAGAGAAAACAAGGCAAGTGAGTGAAAAGGACAAAGAATCACAAGCCTGGGACGGCAACAGTTCCAGTAAAACTTCAAACAGGAACGAACAAGCCAACTGCAGAAAGCAAATGAAAAAGCCGCGTCCGGCACCTATTCTAGTCTTCGACGTCTTCTCACCAGCGCGGAGCTAGGTGCTGCCACTGGGCGTGGGCGGGAGCCGCCGAGGCCCGAGGGCGGCACTCCGGAGACTCCGGGGCGTGTACAGCCCCACTCATTATTACGTGAGAGTGTCACGGGCGGCGAGCTTCACAGGCACCGGGCCTTTCCCAAAACGCGGCAGCTTCACAGGCATTGGCCTTCTTCATAGGCACCGGGCCTTTCCCAAAAGGTGGCAACTTCACAGGCATTGGCCTTCTTCACAAGCACCAGGCCTTTCCCAAAATGCGGCAGCTTCACAGGCATTGGCCTTCTTCACAGGCACCGGGCCTTTCCCAAAATGCGGCAGCTTCACAGGCATTGGCCTTCTTCACAGGCACCGGGCCTTTCCCAAAATGTGACAGCTTCACATGCATTGGCCTTCTTCACAGGCACCGGGCCTTTCCATAGGCGCTAGGCCTCGCTCAGGGATAGAACCTCCAGAGATGTTGAATGTTCCACGCGTTCTGTACGGGTACCCCCTCCGGGGTCTCCAAGCGCGCGGAGCCAGTCCTGGAAACATGAACAACCTTGAATGGGCCCTCCCACATGGGAGAGAGCTTGTGCAGCCCCTCCCTGGAGAGAACCCGTCTGAGCACGAGGTCCCCTACCTCAAGAGTTCTGGGGCGGATGTTGCGGCAGTGGTATCGCCGCAGCGCCTGTTGATACCTTGCCGCTCGTAGCACGGCATCTCGACGGCGTTCCTCCCCCAGCACGAGATCCGTCCCCCGCATGGCGTCCTGCTGCGTCTCGTCGAACGCCAGGACCCACGCGAAGATACGCCTGACCTCGTGAGGGAGGACAGCTTCTGCTCCGTAGACGAGGAAGAACGGGGTCTTGCCAGTCGGCTTGGCCGCGGTTGTGCGGATAGACCACAGCAGGGACTCGAGCTCGTCGTACCAGCCCCTGCCGCAAGCCTCCAGCTTCTTCTTGAAGGTCCTGGCTTTGAGGCCCCTCAGGACCTCCGCGTTGGCTCACTCTGCCTGGCCGTTGCTCCGGGGGTGCGCCACTGAGGCGTAGCATATCTGCATTCCAAGGTTAGCACAGTATGTTTGAAGAGATTACTGGTGAATTACGAACCGTTGTCGGTGATGATGCGGTTAGGCACCCCAAACTGGCTCATGAGACCCTTGATGAACTTGACTGCGGAGCCTGCTGGGATGGTGCGGACAGCTTCAACCTCAGCCCACTCGGTGAACTTGTCCACAACGACGTAGAGGTAGCGATAGCCCCCTGGCGCCCGAGGGAACGGGCCCAGATTGTCTAGCCTCCAAACTGCGAACGGCCACGAGAGGGGTATAGTCTGTAGACCACCCGCCGGCTGATGGATCTGCCTGGCGTGGAACTGGCAGGCCTCGCAAGCCTTCACCAGCTCAACGGCGTCGCTGAGTGCTGTGGGCCAGTAGAATCCACTGTGGAACGCCTTGCCGACGAGGGTTCGCGATGATGAGTGGTGCCCATAGTCTCCGCCGTGTATGTCCGCCAGCAGCTCCTTCCCTTGCTCTCTGGAGATGCAACGTAGGGACACGTCATTTGGTCGCTTCCGATAGAGCTCCCCATCCTTGATGCAGTAAGCCGTGGCCTACCGCGCTACATGCTCTGCCTCCTCCTCGCTCTCCGGCAGGGTCCCTTGCATCAAGTAGTTGTTGAGCTCTGCGATCCAACACCCTTCCTGAGGCTCTAATGCTAGGAGCAGGCGTGCCCCTGAAGCCGGGCCGCAGGCCGGAGCTCCCGAGGTAGGCGGCTGAGGGAGCTCCTCCCTTGGTTGCACCGTGCTCGATAGAGACGGTGCCGCTGAGGGTTTGAAGAGCCGCTCCTCGAAGACGCCAGGCTCCTGAGGCAGCTACCTGAATGCCCTCTTGGCAATGTCATCAGCCTCTTGATTGGTGCCGCGAGGCACATGCTGCAACTCCAGCCCCCAGAACTGCTTCTCCATCTTGCGAACCTCAGCAAGGTAGGCTTCCATATGCTCATCCTTTGGTTCGTATATCTTGTTGGAGAAGTTGACGATGAGCTACGAATCGCCCTTGATGATGAGGCGCTTTACCCCTAAGGCGATTGCGGCTTTCAAGCCTGCTATCAGGCCTTCGTACTTTGATATGTTGTTGCAGACCTTTTCTCCGTGCTGGAAACAGAGTTGCACGACGTAGTAGAGTTTGTCCTGAGTGGGGGATACGACCACTGCGCCAGCTCCCGCGCCGTGTCGGGAGAATGCCCCATCGAAGTACATGACCCAGATGCCTGGTGCCTCGCTTCCCGAGGAAAGCGATCGGTCCTCGCCTGCCTCGAGACCCGGTGCTTCTGCCCATTCTGCCACGAAATCCGCAAGTGCGGCTCCCTTGATGACTCTGGTCATACTGAATTCTAGCTGAAATGCCTGTAGTTCGATGTTCCATTCAGCGACTCTTCCAGCTGAGTTGGGGCTCCTGAGTACCCTTTCCAAGGGGTACGCTGAGACGACTTTGATGGGATGGCCTTGGAAATAGTGTCGCAGCTTGCGTGAGGCCACTAATAGCGCGAGGAGGAGTTTTTGAGGCATGGGGTACCGCGCCCTTGCGTCCCATAGCACCGTGCTGACGAAGTACACGGGATGCTCGACAAGGTTGAGGGTGCTGGCGCAGCTTGCATCCTCCAGAGTTCGAGGCGTCTCATGAGATGGTGGAGACCCCAGTACTTGGTCGCTTGAAGAGGCCTCTCATGCCCCAGGTGCGTTCTCCTATTGCGGCTGTTCCACTCCGGCTGCGGTTGTGGTCCTCGCGAGGCCCTCTTGGCTTTGCTTTGCTTCAGCCCAGACGGTGGCTGCGGCCTTGGTCTGGCGCTCCTCCCTGACCACCACCAGGGCTGCGCTAGCGAAGTAGGGGGTGGCCGCAAGGTAGAGCACCAGGGGCTCCCGTGGACGCAGAGCTACCATCACTGGTGGGCTGGTAAGGTACCTCTTGAGATCTTGGAATGCCTTGTCGGCGTCTTTAGTCCATTCGAAGGGGCCCTTCTTCTTCATCAACTTGAAAAAGGGCAGTGCTCGTTCCCCCAGCTTGGAGATGAAGCGCCCTAGCGCGGTTACAAGCCCGGTGAGCTTCTGCATCTCTCTGAGGGTCCTTGGCGGGCTCATGTCTTCGACTACTTTGACCTTCTCTGGGTTGGCCTCGATGCCCCTGTGGGACACGAGAAAACCAAGGAGCTTGCCCGAGGGGACCCCAAACACGCACTTCTCCGGGTTGAGCCATAGGTCCACTTCGTTGAGGCTCACAAAGGTTTCTTCCAGGTCTTGTATCAGGGTTTTTGCCTCCCGGGACTTCACCACAATGTCGTCGATGTAAGCTTTAGCGTTCCTCCCGAGCTGTCGGCCTAAGGCGATGTGCATCAGCCGCTGAAAGGTTGCGCCTGTGTTGCACAACCCGAATGGCATGCACATGTAGCAGTACACTCCACATGGGGTCAGGAAAGCCGTTTTTTCCACGTCTTCTACCGCCATCTTGATCTGGTGATAGCCTGAGAAGGCATCTAGGAAGCACAATAGGGCACACTCTGCGGTAGAGTCGACTATCTGGTCAATGCGGGGGAGCAGAAATGGATCCTGTGGGCAGGATTTGTTGAGGTTGGTGAAGTCAACACACATGTGTTCCTTTCCACCCTTTTTTTGGCACACCGACCGGATTAGCAAGCCAATCTGGGTAACGGACCTCGCGGATAACTCCTGCCGCTTCTAGCTTCCGGGTCTCCTGAACGATGAAAGCTTGTTTCTCAGTGGACTGTCACCTCGCCTTCTGCTTCACGGGGCGCATGTTGGGGCACAGGTTAAGGTGATGCTCAATCACACCCCTCGGGACCCCTGCTAACTGATCAGGTTCCCATGCGAAGACCTTCTTGTTCGCACGCAGGAACCTCACCAGGGCCTTCCCCTACTCAGGCTCGAGGTTGGCTCCTATGGTGGAGGTAGCGTCAGTGGACCCATCCTCGTCGAGCGTTACCTGCTTGGTTTCTGCCTTGTCTTGGGTGAACAGCTGCTCCTTTTTACCCGGCGTAGCCCCCTTGGGCTCAAGGGCGTCGGTGCTGGTGGGCTGCGCCACCGCGGCCGCCCTGAAGGCAAGCTTGAGCGCCTGCAGCGCATCCCTTGTGTCTCCTGACACGGTAAGGACGCCACTGCTTCCGGGCATCTTCATGAGGTTGTACGTCGGGTGAGTTGCTGCCATGAACCGAGCCAAGGCCGGATTGCCGAGGATGGCGTTGTAGGGGAGGCCGATGGGGGCGATGTCGAAGTCGATCAGCTCTGTGCGGAAGTTGTCGTGGGTGTCGAAGGTCACCGGGAGGCGGATCTGTCCCAAGGAGGCGGTGGAACCGACTCCGACACCCGAGAAAGGCCTGCTAGGCAGAAGCCGGTCTAGCGATACGTGGAGGAGGCTGAAAGCCTCCACCGAGAGCACGCTGAGGCCGGCACCGTCATCGACGAGGGTCCTGGTGACGGCCACCAGGCAGATCGTGGGGGTGCACAACATCGGGAACGCGCCCGAACTGATGGGGCTGATGGGGTGATCATCCCAGTCGAAGGTTAGATCGGCCTCGGGCGCCACCCTGCGCGGGGGGGCTTCTCGACGCTTGGAGGCGGTGCTGATCCGGCGGGTGAATGGCTTGACGTGGGGGCTCGAGGGTGGTGCCTGTGAGCCACCCAGGAGAGTTGCGACGATGGGCGGCACTGGTGCGGCATAACGGGGGAGGAAGAGGTCGTGCAGCTCCTCCCAGGAGGTCCCAGAAGCCGTCGGCAGGTGGAGGAGCCATGCGCGCGGGTCGCCGGCGAGGGCCATGGGGAACCAGTTGCCCATCACTCGGTCGTCGCCGCCGGCTTTGAGGACGGCCTCCTCATACGCCAGCGGGAAAACCAACGGATCCGTCGCACCGTTGTAGCACGGCGGCGTCTCAGGCTTGAACTTGTGCGGCCACTGCACCTATCGCAAGGTGGGGGCCAAGGCTGGGAGCCCCCCGGCCCTAGTGCCGGCATCGGTTGCCGGAGCAGGCGGCGCGTTGTCCGCCATGGGGGAGAAACGCGATGTTGGTGGAGAGCGGGTCGTCGAGAGGGAGAACTCCGGCGCACCCCTACCTGGCGCGCCAAATGTCGGATTCCAGGTTCCGGCAGACCCTTAAGGTTCGAACTTTGGGGTGCGCACGGAGATCTTTCCACTACCGACTCGCGCTTCTATGGCTCGCAAGAAATCTAGGCTGGAAAGAAGAACACACAGAGGACACGAGGTTTATACTGGTTCGGGCCACCGATGTGGTGTAATACCCTAATCCAGTGTGTGGTGTGGTGGATTGCCTTAGGGGCTGATGATGAACAATACAGGGGGAAGAACGGCCTCGTGAGAGGTGTTATTGAGCTGGTGTGGTATGTTCTACTTGTTCCGGATCCCCCTCCCTCTATGGCGGCTAGTCCTACTTATAGAGGCCCTGGTCCTCTTCCCAAAATGTGAGCGGGAAGGGCGCCAACAATTGGCCATTTTGAAGGGGAACATCTAGTACAAGTTATCCTGACCAAAGGTGGTCTTCGGCTACCAAAAGCACTGGTGATGACGCCGTCTTGGGCTCCATGATGACCTCTATCCTGCCGCTCTGCTGGTCTTGGTCTCGTTGCACCGGAATGGTAACCTTTGCCCGATGCCTTGGACTGTGCTTGTTCCCTTTGCAACGAAGGGGAAACAAGGACACTGCACAGGCCGGTGCCCGCATGGCGCCCACCTGATCTCGATCATCATGGCTTGCGTCACGGGATCCTCGCGAGGTGCCCCTGCCTTGATCGCTCCGCCTCCTAGCGAGCCTGCCTGATGAGGCTGCTCCTGAGGAAGCTTCCTATCGTCTACCCCGTAGGGCTTGGCCCCTCGCGAGGGTCTTGAGTTTGAGCTGATGAAGCTGGGCCGCACTGGGCCCCCACTCGAGCCATGCCGCAGGCCACAGGCACGCAAGTCTGGGGACCCCCGTTCCCAGAACGCCGACAGGAAGAGTACTGTATGTGGAGAGGATGACAGCTGGGTCCACGGCCGCAACAAGGAAGTGCCTCCTTATTACGCGGAAAATAATTATTCCTCCACCTGACAGCAGGGACCCACCGAACGGGCGACAGTATTTCACGAAAAAAAGTTTCCCTCCTGACTGCTGGGATCCACCAGCTACATCTTCGCATGCAAGGAAGTGCATCCATATTACAGGCAAAAAAAATATTAGCCCCCTAACTGCTGGGGCCCACCAGCTACATCTTCGCACACAAGGAAGTGCCAGACAGTCAGGACCCACCTGGTCAAAGCGTACGTAGCTTTATCATTCTGGTACCGAACGTGTATGTACATACTGGTTGATGTAGAGGCGCGGACGTGTCATAGTAGAGGCGCGCACGTAGCATGTACACGTACTTACAGCGGCCAGGGTGCAAGAAAGAAAAAACGGCCACGTACGTACATACGGGCGGGGTCTCGAACGCCTACTCGCACATATGTACGACTAGGGATCGTGTACATGGCTATGTCAGAATGGAGAAGCCGCACCGTTGTCGTGTTCATGGGGAAGCAACCGAATGCGTCTTGTTCATCGGGAGGCAATGGAACACGTGTTGTTCATCGGGAGCCATCCGGCTTGGACGGAATAGCCGATGGAAATGAGGCCTGGCGTACCGCAGAACGAAGGAAACGGCCTTGTGTTCGACCAGCCACGGTCGAAACGGGGTCCTGTTCATTGAGAGGGGTCTGGCGTACTACAAAATGGAGGAAACGGACTTCTGTTGGACCTCCTACGGTCGAAACGGGGTCATGTTGACCGGGAGGGGTGCGGCATACCGCAAAATGGAGGAAACATACTTGTGTTGGAGCGCTACGGTCGAAACGTGGGTCCTATTCATCGGGAGGGGTGTGGCGTACCGCAAAACGGGACTCCACGGGATACTATTCATCTCCACCGTCGACCTCCTCCAGCCTCCACGGGGTTCTGTTCATCCACCGTCGACCTCCTCCAGCCTCCACCTGCGACTGTTCATCCATGGGCTCATGTTCATCCAACCTCCATCACGCGGTCCTCCACCGGCTATTGTTCAACCAGCCCTCTCCACGGGGGTCCTGTTCAACCACCCCTCCACGGGATACTATTCATCCAGCCCTCCACCGGCCATTGTTCAACCAGCCCTCCACCGGCTACTGTTCAACCATCCCTCCACGGGGTCCTGTTCATCCAGCCCTCCACAGGGTCCTGTTCATCCACCGGCTCAATCGATCGGGGTATTGTTCATCCAGCGGCAACGACCTCTACTACCACAGGTTCATATTCATCCAACCCCCACTGGGAACTGTTCATCCAAACCCCCCAACAACGCTCACTGTTCATCTAGAGGTAGCATCGATCGGCTTCAGTTAGCAGCAGCAGCGAAGGAATCGCTCGATCGGGTTCAGTTAACAGCCATCGGTCGATCGCTCCGGTTCAGTAACATGTAGCCTGCAGTGCAATCGCTCGGGTTCAGTTAGAGCCCAACGCCTCGCCCGGGTTTAGTTAGAGTGCAACGCCTCGCACACACGCGCGTACGTACGACAGAAACGTGCATTGCTCGGCCCCCGACCAGCCACCGTAACCAGGAATTCCCCGACATTTTCCTCGCCTTCGCTGCTACCACGGTTTTTTCCGTCATGGACGACCCAAAGAATGTCTTGCAGCCGCGTCTTCATCCCGCCCAGGACGAAAAGCCCATTTTCTGTCATGATTTGTTTGTCATAGAAGTAGGACCCAACCACACCTATGATGATATCGGGTTTTGTCACAATTATTGTCATAGAAGTGTCATAAGTATGACATAATTTTTTTTCGTTCGGCCCAAAATGTCACGGATGTGTCTTTTTTGTAGTGTTCTATGCCACAACCAACCTTTAGATGATTTAGCAATTAAGCAAGTTCTAGGTTGAGCCTTTTTTGTGAAATCAACAATGTCTAGATCACCTCTACGTATACCGGTAAAGACCATATTATGATTAGCTCTTCGAAATACTTGGCAATCTACTTCATTAAATAGGACATTGAAACCGAAATCGGCTAGTCTAGATACGGAAAGTAAATTATAGCCAAGAGATTCAACGAGCATAACATTCTAGATGGAGTTTTCATGTGAGATGGACACCTTACCAAGGCCAACCACCTTATCCTTTGAGTTATCACCAAAAGTGACATACTTTCGAGGGTCGTCATTTTCAGCAAGCTCACGAAACATATACTTGTCTCCGGTCATGTGATCGATACATCCACTATCAAGAACCCATTCCTTTCCTCCGGCCATATAACAACGAAGGTTAGCCATAAGACCAAAGTGTTTCATAGATTCATCAAGATCAAAGTCACTATCATCATCCTCATCATAATATCCATGTTCAACATCGTCATCCTCATCATAATATCCATGTTCAAGATCAAAGTGATTCATTAGATGTATGACCATGACAATGTGCATCTTTATGAATTCTAATGACTTGAGAGATGATGCTACTAATGACTCCAACATCTCCTTTGGCATGCATAAGGTCACGAAGCTCAAATAGACAATCATCAAATTTAGGATCACTATGTTTCATTTTATGAAAAGCTATGGGCTTTTGAAGAATCCCATTTAGGTTTTTCAAGGAATAGTTCAGAAATCATTCCTCAAGATATCTCCATATGGTGTAAGCACATTCAAGTGTAGGCAAGCATACAATCAAATTTCTAGGCAATCCTCTTATGATAAGTTTAATAGTTCTAAGATTGCGGATCATGTCAAGAGACTCATTGGGAGTAGGATGCAAGGGATCAATAGGAGGCGCACAAGTGCTAGTAATATACTTTTTCAAGTGATATTCATTGAAAATCTCAAGCATCTCATTTTTCCAAGCACCATAAAACTCTCCATCAAGCATAGGCACTCTATGTCTAAAACTCCCAATCGTAGACTCATCCATATTCCTCCAATGGTGATTAAACCAAAGCAATGGAGACCAATGCTCTAGTACCAATTGAAAGGATCGAGAAGAGGTGTCTAGAGGGGGGGTGATTAGACCCTCAACAAGCAAAAGTAGCAGTTTTTAAGTTCTTCAAGTTGATGTGGAGTTTTAGCACAAGTTTAAGCATTCACAATACATTTCAAGCAAGCATGACAAGAGTATGAGCAGCGGAAAGAGTAAAGCATGCAATTTGCTAGAAAGTAAAGGGATGGGATTGGAGTGTGCAAACACAATTGAAGACACGAAGATTTTTGGCGTGGTTCCGATAGGTGGTGTTATTGTACGTCCACGTTGATGGAGACTTCAACCCATGAAGGGTAACGCTTGCGCGAGTCCACGGAGGGCTCTACCCATGAAGGGGCCTTGTCTATCCCACTATGGCCATCACCCACGAAGGACTTGCCTCGCTTGAGTAGATCTTCAGGAAGTAGGCGATCTCCTTGCCCTTACAAAGTCCTTGGTTCAACTCCACAATCATGTCAGAGGCTCCCAAGTGACACCTAACCAATCTAGAAGACACCACTCTCCAAAAGGTAATAGATGGTGTGATGATGATGGACTCCTTGCTCTTGTGCTTCAAATGTTAGTCTCCCCAACACTCAACTCTCTCACACAGATTTGGCTATGGTGGAAAGATGATTTGAGTGGGAAGTAACTTGGGGAAGGCTAGAGATCAAGATTCTTGTGGTTGGATTGGAATTTCTTTGTCTCAACACATGAGTAGGTGGTTCTCTCAGAAAATGACTAGTGGAAGTGTAGGCCTGATGGCTCTCTCTTGAATAGAGAAGGGGGTGGAGGGGTATATATAGCCTCCACACAAAATCTAACCGTTACACACATTTGACCCAACTCGGTCAGACTGAATAGGTGAACTCGGTGAGACCGATTAAGTTCAAAATGTGAACGTTAGGATTCTTGGTGGGACCGACATGCTCAACTCGGTGGGACCGATGTGACGCCCCCAATTTGACCATACACTAATCATACACGCAAATGTGTACGATCAAGATCAGGGACTCACGGGTAGATATCACAACACAATTCTAGACACAAATTAAAATAATACAAGCTTTATATTACAAGCCAGGGGCCTCGAAGGCTCAAATACAAATTCTCGAAGACACAAGAGTCGGCGGAAGCAAAAATATCCGAGTACAGACATAAGTTTAGACATGTTTGCCTTAAGAAGGCTAGCACAAAAGTAGCAACAATCGATAAGGCAAGGCCTCCTACCTGGGACTTCCTAACTACTCCTCAAAGTCGAACTCCACATAGAATCATCCTCGGGATCATCTGGCTCCTGGACTCCAGCATCTGGTTGCGACAACCAGGTATAGAAAAGGAAGAAAAGGGGGAGCGGAGAAACTGTGAGTACTCATCCAAAGTACTCGCAAGCAAGGATCTACACTACATATGTATTGGTATCAATGAAACGGGTAGTATCTGTGGACTGAACTGCAGAATGCCTGAATATGAGGGGGATAGCTAGTCCTATCAAAGACTACGCTTCTGGCAGCCTCCATCTTGAAGCAGTAGAAGAGAGTAGATGGTAAGTTAACCAAGTAGCATCGCGTAGCATAATCCTACCCGGCGACCCCTCCTCGTCGCCCTGTGAGCGAGTGATCACCGGGTTGTATCTGGCACTTGAAAGGGTCAAGGTACAACTCCGGGTCATCCTTTTACTAAGGGACACGGCTATTCGAATAGATAAAATTTCCTGCAGGGGTGCACCACATTTCCCAACACGCTGGATCCCCTTTGGCCGGACACACTTTCCTGGGTCATGCCCTACCTCGGAAGATCAACACGTCGCACCCTACCTAGGCACAATTGAGAGGTCAGCACACCGGTCTAAATCCTATGCACGCAGGGGTTTGGGACCATCGCCCATTGCACACCTGCACGTTGCGAACGCGGCATGTAAGCAGGCCTAGCCTCCCTAATACAAGAGAAAGCATTCCAGTACAATCCGGCACGCTGCTCAGTCACTGACGTCAAGAAGGCTTCGGCTGATACCATGACGTTGAGTGCCCATAACTGTTCTCGCGTAGTTGGTTAGTGCGTATAGGCCAGTGGCCAGACTCAGATCAAATAACAAGATCTCGTTAAGCGTGTCAATTGATGTAACCGCGGACACCGAACAGTGCCAGGCGCACCTCTCTCCTAGGTGGTCTCAACCTGCCCTGTCGCTCCGCTGCAAAGTAACAGTCGGGGCCGTCGAGAACCCAGGCCCACCACTACCTGGATGGAACCACCTACCCTTTCAGCCCCCACATCGGAATCACTTGCAGGTACTCTATGAGCCGACCCGACTTTAGTCACCACATGTATCACATATTATGTATATAAGTATAAAGCCATGATCACCTCCCAAGTGATCACGGCCTGATTGTATAGCATGGCAGACGGACAAGAATGTAGGGCCACTGATGCAATACTAGCATCCTATACTAAGCATTTAGGATTGCAGGTAAAGGTAACAACAGTAGTAGCAAAGACAGGCTATGCATTGGAATAGGATTATCGGAAAGCAGTAACACGCTACACTACTCTAACGCAGGCAGTAGAGAGAAGAATAGGCGATATCAGGTTGATCAAGGGGGGGGCTTGCCTGGTTGCTTTGGCAAGAAGGAGGATTCATCAACACCGTAGTCGAACTGGGGGGTCGCCGGGAGTCTCGGGGTCTACCGAAAAGAAGTAACAAAGGGGGAACACAATAAATAACAGAGCAATCAAAGCATCACAAAGTGTAACATGGCATTATGCGGTGCTAGGGGGACCTAACCCAATAGTAGGCGATACCGGCGAAGGAGGGCATCCGGGAAAGTATTCCTGGTGTTAAACGTTTTCGGACAGATGAACCGGAGGTGGATTCTTGCATGTTTGATATGCTCGGGATGCGTGGCAGATGAACGGGCTACGTATCTGGATTTGTCTCATCACTCTGAGCAATTCTCATGTACAGAGAATTTTCATCCGAGCTACGGATTATTCTATATTAATTTTTTAAGTTTTAGTTTCATTTTCTAAATTATTATTAATTTGAAATTAATAGACAAAATGCTATGGGTACCCAGCCCTGTGTACGCACAATGTACACAAAGGCTGACATGTGGGCCAAGGGGACCCAGTTGACCAGTCAAAGTTTGACTGATCAACAGGGGGTGGGGCCCCCTGCCATACACAGATGTAACAAGCTATCAGTTTATTAGTTACTTAGCAGGCTTAATTAGGTTAATTAATTATTTACTTAATTAATTAATTAAGTTATATATATACTTACTTTTTTTGTTCTGGGCATGGGGCCCATATGTCATAGGCCAGGGGGGATTAACGGGCAGGCGGGCAATGGGTTACGGGCACTGGCGGAGCCAGGCGAACCCGGGCAGCGACTGCCCTGGCGGGCACAGCCGCAGCGGCCAAGGCGGCGGGGGAAGGCCGCGACAGTGGATTGCGGCGGGGCGTGGCGGCGACCAGCAGGACAGAGGCGGCCGGGGACGCGGTGCGCGGGGTGGCGCACGGGGCGGCTGGGGCAAGCAGCGGCAGGACGCGACAACGGTGCGCGTAGGCGGGGCGGTCGGCGCGGCCCGTGCGCTGGCAGCGGGCGGGCGGAGAAGGGGGTGCGTGGGCACGGAACCGGCAAGACGCGCGGGAGGCAAGGATCATGGGCGCGGGTGCGCGCGCTGCCTAGGAAGCGGCCGAGCATGACAAGTGCGGGCGCAGTCGTGCAGCGAAGTGGGACAGCGGGCGGGAGCAGCGCGCAGTGGTGAGCGGCGGCATCGGCGAGCGGCAGCGACGGAAGCACCAGGGGTGCGCAGTAGCGGGTGTGCACGCAGCGGCAGTAGTCGAGGCCAAGGCCTGCAGGCGGGCACAAGCAAAGGCACGGTCGTATGCGACCTGAGGACAGAGGGCGCGGCGAGCAAAGTAGGAGCCGCGGTGAGCGAGGCCTACAGCGAGCGGGCATGGCGATGGCGTCTTAAACGAGGGGTGGGAAGGGGGAAATGGAGGAGAGGCTCACGGTGAGGTCGCGGGTCGACGGGGTCGGGAACAACCGAGGATGAGGAGATCGATGGGGCGGATGTCGGCGACGGGATGGACGCGTGCGGCATCACCAGTGACCCTGGGCTTCGATTCGTTGGTGTAGTTGATGAAGAAGACCCTACCGGGGCTCCTGGACATCCACCGGTGGCACGGGAAGCATGGTGGCCGCAATAGTTCAAGCCGGCGCACTCCGGCTCTCTCGGTCGAGCTCGGAGTAGGGATCAGAGGAGGGGGAGGAGAGAGCTGTGAGGGGGAAAGTAGAGGCTAGGGTTTGCCTAGGGAGAGAGAGGCATTGAGGGGAGGCCCTTATCCGTCGAGGGGGTCGCGGGATGCCTGGTGCATGGCCATCGGTGGCCTGGACGATTGTTTTGTGTCCACGGGGGTGAGGTGAACAAGAAGGGAATGAGGGGAGGTTAGGTGGGCTGGCCTGGTGGCCAGTTCGGCCAAGGCCCAGTGGGGAAAGGGGGGCTCTCTTTTCTGTTGTTTTGTTTTACTTTTTATTTATTCTCTGTTTGTACTTTGGCCAACAATTCACTTTAGTAAACTTTGTGGCTGGTCTCTTTATTTAGTATTCAAAAATACCTCATTGTAACCAAAAGTTTGGCAGTGATTTATAAGTTGTTAGTATTTTTATTAAAATGGAAATGACCTAAAGGCAGCTGCTTGGGTACTGTTCTCATATCTAGTGGAATTTTAAACCTTTAGAAAATTGTTGGTTAATGCATGACAATTATTTAATGAATATTTGTAACCTAATGAACATTTTTAATTCACCATTTTATGAAACTATAATGTGACTTGTCATTTCAATTTGTATTAGAATTAATTTTGAAATGAGTGAGGTTTAGCAAAATTTTAATTACGATGACCTGGCATCTTAACAGGGGTTTACTGTAGCTTAATATTGGGGTGTCACAAATCTCCTCAACTATAAGAAATCTCGTCCCGAGATTTAAGAGGTTCGGTAAGGGGGAAAGTTCTTGTTACGAATTTCTAATGAATCTTCTCGGTCTTGGTTGCTCTTCTCGAAGAGGTCAATCCATTATGTTGATGTCTTCATTTCTCTGCTTTAGGTCATCATGATGAAGTTGGCATCATTTCTCCGGGAACTCCATCGTACTTATAGAAAGAATAAGGGGTAGCTTCGAAAGGATGGACCTCTACAAGGTTGCTTATCTGGTAGATAATATCGGGGAAGGTGGACGAAAGTAACTCTCGAATTGAAACTTAAGAAATTATCGAGAGCAAAGTCAGAAGGTGCAAGGTAGAAGTTTCAAGCACATAGGCAATTATTTGACGCCTGTAACAGGGCCTGAAAAGGGGTTTAGAGCAACGGGGATAAGTATTGTGTCTGGTACTAGAATACATCATCTCTAAGAAGGTGACCTGGCCAAACATGAGGAATAACTATGGCAAACAAGGGTGTAGCGGGGAGTCAGGTTTCGATCCTGGGACCTGTGGGTTATGGGCCCATCATGTGGTTTTTGAAAGTAGAAAGAGTGATGGCATCTTGCAAGGTTAACATAGCAGCGTATGTCAGAGGATAGCCGGTTAGTTATGTTGGCAACAACATTGGTACCAAGGGCGAGGGACGAAGAGAACCATTTTCCTGCTCGTTGAACGAGGCAAACCAATAGGCAAAGTTCTCATCCATCGGTGGTTACCAGAATGTCATCAACAATAGAAACATGGTCTTGCTGACGGAATTGTACACCGAGGTGTTTACATAAGCAGGAGAATAATACTGCTTAGATCATATAGATCACAAGAAAGGTTAAACCAAACAATGGAAAGGAAAATATTATTATCAAATTAAACAAAACAATGGAAAGGAAAATGTGTTTAAACAAATGTCAGGGGTATATCCTTCCCAAGGACAAACAGAGCATGATATCCCTGACATGATAGAAGTAGAAACCCATTTAGGTAAGGGGAGAGGAATTTCATGACATTACCCATGCAACGGTGTTTGGATAACTGAGCAAGAAACATTCAGCATTAGGCTTCAAATGTTCTTGTTGAAAACTGGAGTACCACATATATGCTTTGAGATAGCATTGACATGGTCTTCAAGCAAAGGCTAGACTTTGGATACTCAAAGGATTCAACAGGAACAACTTATAGAATAAGTTTCACAATTTCCTCATGGAATAATGGTTAACCTAGCTAAAAGGAAGAACCGTAACAATAGTTCCTTCGGCCAGGTGTGCTAGGTATGACATCACCTTACCGGGTTATATAAATACCAATGTTATGACTCTTGGAAGATGCTCAAACCACCATATCTGGCCGAGATTCAGATCTGATTGGCGTTAGGATACCTTAGACTCAGAATGCCTGAGAAGAAAAGGTGCAACACAAATTGACGAGATGACATTATAAGATTCTCAGGGAATGAACTATGGAAGCAAGTTCCAAAACAAGAGTTCATTAGTAAACCAACGAGAGGATGAGGAGGTGGTTGATGGAATCAGCGACAATTCATCGAGGTTTCCAAAAAGACAGATTTCCACAATTATGTGAACAAGCAGATAATATTGGACATATTGAAGTAGATAACAAAGTACATTCTAGGAAAACACCCATGAGTAAACATTGATCAAAACATGCACCTGGAAGGACGGACTAAGTAGCCCGATCGATGTTAGAATGGTGATTCAATAACCAATATACAAAGAATCAAGCTATACCATTAACTTCAAGCACTAGGGTTGCTAGAAGTTTCGAAATTGCACATCAAGGTTAAATGGCTCGTATCCCGGTTAGAAACAACACGGGGACCAAGATATGAACGAAAATGGCAAGAAGTATCATTTGTACCAAGAATTCATAAGAGGTGGTGAAATTATCACGACATTCTTGATATAAAAGATGGTAATACTCCAAGGTAAATAAGAATAATTGTTGGATAGCAAGGATCTCCAGGTATAACACAAAACACGAACAAGTTTGTGTTGGAGGAAAAGCAATAATGTTGTCGATGATAACACAAATCATCGAGGGGCAAGGATGGTACGTGGCACCATTAATTTGATTGATATTCTGGAAATGCTCAGAATGTTGATGATGATCATGACACATTTGTCGAGAGGTTTCATGAAGATGTAATCGGTCGGCGATGACATCCAGTTCGCGAAAGGTTAATGGAACCAAGGGTATGACGTGAACTCAGATTCAAGCTTGTTGTTCGAGGAGAAACGGTATGAGGAAGATCAACGTAAGCTTAGCTCATCGTCAAAAGTTGTGCTCCGGGAATAAGGACCAGGTAGCACAGTTAAAAGTTTACATGATAATGATATAGCCGATTAGGCTAGGAATGACTCGAAGTACTATTAAACTCGTAAGCAATGAAAGCTACTTAGAGTTATTGACTCGGAATGCGGAATCAATTCACTTATCGCTGTTCTCGAGTGACTAATAACTCAGAACTCGTGGGAAAACTGAAATTGCTGACAAGTAATACTAGAGGAAGACTCATAGGAAGCAACACAGTTCTTTGACATTCTCGAGATACCGGAGGGTAATACTCGAAGGAAGATCAAAATAGAGGTTGCAGAGATGTATTGATCTGTAGAAGACAAGTGCTTTAACTTGTCCGGGAAATGGAATCAAAGAAGAACAATCACGGTCGAAACCACGATTGCAAAGGACAAAATCATAGATACAAGATCAAATTATGCCAAGTGAATAATTATTATTACGAGAAGCTATCATGTTAAGCTCAACATCGTTTCCATGGGCATGAACTCAAAGTTCCAGGCTGACTCCCACTTCTCCAATGTATAACCTTTTAATCACTCCTCGCCTTCGACGATGTTGTAGTGTAGAAATTTATCTGGCATAACACCAGTAGAATATAGTTATCAAAGCAGAGGATACAAATTACCAAAGGCATTATATAAAGGCTCACAAGGTTATTGAATGTGAAGGACACTATCGAATAATAATCCAACAAGGGGTCTTATGGTCTACAACGGAGCTGATGCGAGTAGTGGTAATCTATCAGAGGAAGAAGGAACGAAAGGGCATCAGATTATAGAAACAACTGACTAATTCAAAGCTCAAATGCAAAGGAATTATCATCTCCAAATCAAGGGATCAGAAGCCACCGGTCTGATTAAGAATGGATAAGTTGAATAGACTTAGGGGTACAATCGACGACAATTTGATTGGTCGATAACCAGCTCATGTTCAAAATGACATCTGAGCCGGAAAGATAATTTAAAGGATCAACCGATGATTGTGTGCATTCGCACTCATGTTGAATCAATAGGATCAAAATGACGGTGTCAAAGGAGACTAATGAATATTGCCAGATGATACGTCTCCATTGTAACTGATACGTCTCCAACGTATCTATAATTTTTGATTGCTCCATGCTATATTATCTACTGTTTTGGACATTACTGGGCTTTATTATCCACTTTTATATTATTTTTGGGACTAACCTATTAACCGGAGGCCCAGCCCAGAATTGCTGTTTTTTTTGCCTATTTTAGGGTTTCGAATAAAAGGAATATCAAATGGAGTCCAAAGGGAATGAAACCTTCGGGAACGTGATTTTCTCACCGAACATGATCCAGGAGACTTGGACCCTACGTCAAGAAACAAAGGAGGAGGCCACGAGGTAGGGGGCGCGCCTACCCCCCCCCCCAAGGCGCGCCCTCCACCCTCGTGGGCCCCCTGTTGCTCCACCGACGTACTCCTTCCACCTATATATCCTACGTACCCCCAAACGATTAGATACAGAGCCAAAACCCTAATTCCATCGCCGTAACTTTCTGTATCCACGAGATCCCATCTTGGGGCCTGTTCCAGAGCTCCGCGGGAGGGGGCATCCATCACGGAGGTCTTCTACATCAACACCATAGCCTCTCCGATGAAGTGTGAGTAGTTTACCTCAGACCTTCGGGTCCATAGTTATTAGCTAGATGGCTTCTTCTCTCTTTTTGGATCTCAATCAATGTTCTCCCCCTCTCTTGTGGAGATCTATTCGATGTAATCTTCTTTTGGCGGTGTGTTTGTTGAGACCGATGAATTGTGGGTTTATGATCAAGATTATCTATGAATAATATTTGAATCTCCTCCGAATTCTTTTATGTATGATTGGTTATATTTGCAAGTCTCTTCGAATTATCAATTTGGTTTGGCCTACTAGATTGATCTTTCTTGCAATGGGAGAAGTGCTTAGCTTTGGGTTCAATCTTGCGGTGCCCTTTCCCAATGACAGTAGGGGCAGCAAGGCACGTATTGTATTGTTGCCATCGAGGATAACAAGATGGGTTTTTTATCATATTGCATGAATCTATCCCTCTACATCATGTCATCTTGCTTAAGGCGTTACTCTGTTTTCATGAACTTAATACTCTAGATGCATGCTGGATAGTGGTCGATGAGTGGAGTAATAGTAGTAGATGCAGGCAGGAGTCGGTCTACTTGTCTCGAACGGGATGCCTACATGCATGATCATACCTAGATATTCTCATAACTATGCTCAATTCTGTCAATTGCTCAACAGTAATTCGTTCACCCACCGTAACATACTTATGCTCTTGAGAGAAGCCACTATTGAAACCTATGGCCCCCGGTTCTATCTTCATCATATTAATCTTCTAATACTTAGTTATTTCCTTTGCTTTTTACTTTGCTTTTATTTTACTTTGCATCTTTATCATAAAAATACCAAAAATATTATCTTATCATATCTATCAGATCTCACTCTCGTAAGTGACCGTGAAGGGATTGGCAACCCCTTATCACGTTGGTTGCGAGGAGTTATTTGTTTTGTGCAGGTACGAGGGACTCGCGCGTAGCCTCCTACTAGATTGATACATTGGTTCTCAAAAACTGAGGGAAATATTTACGCTACTTTGCTGCATCATCCTTTCCTCTTCAAGGAAATCCAACGCAGTGCTCAAGAGGTAGTAGTAACTACTTTTCCAAAAACTTTTGCCCTTGTTTTGGACTCTAACTTGCATGATTTGAATGGAACTAACCCGGACTGACGTTGTTTTCAGCAGAATTGCCATGGTGTTATTTTTGTGCAGAAATAAAAGTTCTCGGAATGACCTGAAAATCAACGGAGATTATTTTTGGAATATATAAAAAATGCTGGAAGAAGAATCCATGTCAGGGGGCCCACACCCTGTCCACGAGGGTGGGGGCGCGCCCTACCCCATGGGCGCGCCCCCCTGCCTCGTGGGCCCCCTGACGCTCCACCGACCTCAACTCCAACTCCATATAGTCGTGTTCAGGGAGAAAAAAATCAGAGAGAAGGATTCATCGCGTTTTACAATACGGAACCACCGCCAAGCCCTAAACTCTCTCGGGAGGGCTGATCTGGAGTCCGTTCAGGGCTCTGGATAGGGGAATCCGTCGCCATCGTCATCATCAACCTTCCTCCATCACCAATTTCATGATGCTCACCGCCGCGCATGAGTAATTCCATCGTAGGCTTGCTGGACGGTGATGGGTTGGATGAGATTTATCATGTAATCGAGTTAGTTTTGTTAGGGTTTGAACCCTAGTATCTACTATGTTCTAAGATTGATGTTGCTATGACTTTGCTATGCTTACTGCTTGTCACTAAGGCCCGAGTTCCATGATTTCAGATCTGAACCTATTATGTTTTCATGAATATATGTGAGTTCTTGATCCTATCTTGCAAGTCTATAGTCACCTACTATGTGTTATGATTTTATAGGGATGAACTTTCTTTGGCCATGTTATTTTGAGAAGACATGATTGCTTTGTTAGTATGCTTAAAGTATTATTATTTTTATGTCAATATGAACTTTTATCTTGAATATTTCGGATCTGAATATTCATACGACAATTAAGAAGAATTACATTAAAATTATGCCAAGTAGCACTCCACATCAAAAATTATCTTTTTATCATTTACCTACTCGAGGACGAGCAGGAATTAAGCTTGGGGATGCTTGATATGTCTCCAACGTATCTATAATTTTTGATTGCTCCATGCTATATTATCTACTATTTTGGACATTATTGGGCTTTATTATCCACTTTTATATTATTTTTGGGACTAACCTATTAACAGGAGGCCAGCCCAGAATTGTTGTTTTTTGCCTATTTTAGGGTTTCGAAGAAAAGGAATATCAAACGGCGTCCAAACGGAATGAAACCTTCAGGAACGTGATTTTCTCACCGAACATGATCCAGGAGACTTGGACCCTACGTCAAGAAACAAAGGAGGAGGCCACGAGGTAGGGGGCGCGCCTACCCCCCCCCCCCCCTAGGTGCACCCTCCACCCTCGTGGGCCCACTGTTGCTCCACCAACATACTCCATCCTCCTATATATACCTACGTACCCCCAAACGATTAGATACGGAGCCAAAACCCTAATTCCACCACCGTAAATTTCTGTATCCATGAGATCCCATCTTGGGGCCTGTTCCGGAGCTCCGCCGGAGGGGGCATCCATCACGGAGGGCTTCTACATCAACACCATAGCACCTCCGATGAAGTGGGAGTAGTTTACCTCAGACCTTCGGGTCCATAGTTATTAGCTAGATGGCTTCTTCTCTATTTTTGGATCTCAATACAATGTTCTCCCCCTCTCTTGTGGAAATCTATTCGTTGTAATCTTCTTTTTGCGGTGTGTTTGTTGAGACCGATGAATTGTGGGTTTATGATCAAGATTATCTATGAACAATATTTGAATCTCCTCTGAATTCTTTTATGCATGATTGGTTATCTTTGCAAGTCTCTTCGAATTATAAGTTTGGTTTGGCCTACTACATTGATCTTTCTTGCAATGGGAGAAGTGCTTAGCTTTGGGTTCAAGCTTACGGTGTCCTTTCCCAGTGACAGTAGGGGCAGCAAGGCACGTATTGTATTGTTGCCATCGAGGATAACAGGATGGGTTTTTTATCATATTGCATGAATCTATCCCTCTACATCATGTCATCTTGCTTAAGGCGTTACTCTGTTTTCATGAACTTAATACTCTAGATGCATGCTGGATAGCGGTCGATGAGTGGAGTAATAGAAGTAGATGCAGGCAGGAGTCGGTCTACTTGTCTCGGACGTGATGCCTATATACATGATCATACCTAGATATTCTCATAACTATGCTCAATTCTGTCAATTGCTCAACAGTAATTCGTTCACCCACCGTAAAATACTTATGCTCTTGAGAGAAGCCACTAGTGAAACCTATGGCCCTCGGGGCTATCTTCATCATATTAATCTTCCAATACTTAGTTATTTCCTTTGGTTTTTTACTTTGCTTTTATTTTAATTTGCATCTTTATCATAAAAACACCAAAAATATTATCTTATCAGATCTCACTCTCGTAAGTGGCCGTGAAGGGATTGACAACCCCTTATCGCGTTGGTTGCGAGGAGTTATTTGTTTTGTGCAGGTACGAGGGACTCGCGCGTAGCCTCCTACTGGATTGATACCTTGGTTCTCAAAAACCGAGGGAAATACTTACGCTACTTTGCTGCATCATCCTTTCCTCTTCAAGGAAGTCCAACACAGTGCTCAAGAGGTAGCGGTAACTACTTTTCCAAACACTTTTGCCCTTGTTTTGGACTCTAACTTGCATGATTTGAATGGAACTAACCCGGACTGACGATGTTTTCAGCAGAATTGCCATGGTGTTATTTTTGTGCAGAAATAAAAGTTCTCGGAATGACCTGAAAATCAACGGAGATTATTTTTGGAATATATAAAAAATGCTGGAAGAAGAATCCATGTCAGGGGGCCCACACCCTATACACGAGGGAGGGGGCGCGCCCCCTGCCTCGTGCGCCCCCTAACGCTCCACCGACCTCAACTCCAACTCCATATATTCATGTTTAGGGAGAAAAAAATCAGAGAGAAGGATTCATCGCGTTTTACGATACGGAACCGCCACCAAGCCCTAAACTCTCTTGGGAGGGCTGATCTGGAGTCCGTTTGGGGCTCCGGATAGGGGAATCTGTCGCCATCGTCATCATCAACCTTCCTCCATCACCAATTTCATGATGCTCACCGCCGTACGTGAGTAATTCCATCGTAGGCTTGCTGGACGGTGATGGGTTGGATGAGATTTATCATGTAATCGCGTTAGTTTTGTTAGGGTTTGATCCCTAGTATCCAGTATGTTCTGAGATTGATGTTGCTATGACTTTGCTATGCTTACTGCTTATCACTAGGGCCCAAGTGCCATGATTTCTGATCTAAACCTATTATGTTTTCATGAATATATGTGAGTTCTTGATCATATCTTGCAAGTCTATAGTCACCTACTATGTGTTATGATCCAGCAACCCCGAAGTGACAATAATCGGACCACTCCCGGTGATGACCGTAGTTTGAGGAGTTCATGTATTCACTATGTGTTAATGCTTTGGTCTGGTACTCTATTAAAAGGAGGCCTTAATATTCCTTAGTTTCCAATAGGACCCCGCTGCCACGGGAGGGTAGGACAAAAGATGTCATGCAAGTTCTTTTCCATAAGCACGTATGACTATATTCGGAATACATGCCTACATTATATTGATGAATTGGAGCTAGTTCTGTTTCACCCTATGTTATAAATGTTGCATGATTGATCGCATCCGACATAATTCTCATCACCGATCCAATGCCTACAAGATTTTCATATATTGTTCTTCGCTTATTTACTTTTCCGTTGCTATTGTTACAATCACTACAAAACCCAAAAATATTACTTTTCCTACCGTTACCACTACTATCATATTACTTTGCTACTAAATACTTTGCTGCAGATATTAAGTTTCCAGGTGTGGTTGAATTGACAACTCAACTGCTAATACTTGAGAACATTCTTTGGCTCCCCTTGTGTCGAATCAATAAATTTGGGTTGAATACTCTACCCTCGAAAACTGTTGCGATCCCCTATACTTGTGGGTTATCAAGACCATTTTCTGGCGCTGCTGCCGGGGAGCATAGCTCTATTCTTTGAGTTACTTGGGATTTATATCTGCTTATCATTATGAAGAACTTGAAAGATCAAAGAACCAAGATTTTTCCCTCAACTACAAGAGGAGGTAAGGAACTGCCATCTAGCTCTGCACTGGATTCACCTTCTGTTTTGAGTAAACTTGTGACACCTACACATGTTATTGATTCCAATCAGTCGCATGTTATTGATGATCCCACTTCTGCTTTGCATGATACTTATGATGAAACTACTTCTATGCTTGATACTACTGTGCCGCTAGGTGAATTTCTTGATAAATAACTTGCTAGGGCTAGAGAGAATGAAATTATTGAAACTGATAATATTGATGAAAGTGATGATGAAGATTCTCCCCCTAGATATGAATTGTCTGTTGTTCCTGAAGGTTATGTTATGGATGAAGAAACTGCTTCATATTTCTTAGCTTGCAATGATAGATCTGATCTTAATAAATTATTAGCCAAGCTTAAAGAAAAATCTCTGAATGCTAGAATGAAATATGATCCTGCTTAAGCTACTTCACCTATCTTTATTACTGATAAGGATTATGATTTCTTGGTTGATCCTGATATAATTACTTTGGTTGAATCAGGTCCTTTTTATGGCTATGATTCTAAAATTGTTGTGGCACATCTTACTAAATTAAATGATATAGCCACCCTGTGTACTAATGATGAGAAAACTCGCTACTATTATATCCTTAAATTATTTCCATTCTCATTAAAGGGTGATGCTAAGATATGGTTTAATTCTCTTGATCCTGGTTGTTTGTGTAGTCCCCAAGATATGATTTACTACTTCTCTGCTAAATATTTCCCCACCCATAAGAAACAAGCTTCTTTAAGGGAAATATATAATTTCGTGCAAATTGAAGAACAGATTCTCCCACAAGCTTGGGGGAGGCTTCTCCAATTACTTAATGCTTATCCTGATCGTCCTCTCAAGATAAATGAAATACTTGATATCTTTTATAATGGACTAACTGATGCTTCTAGAGACCACCTGGATAGTTGTGCTGGTTGTGTTTTCAGGGAAAGAACAGTTGATCAAGCTGAAACTCTATTGAATATTATATTGACCAATGAAAATAATTGGACACTTCCTGAACCAACTCCTAAGCCAACTCCGAAGAAAAGGGGTATTCTATTTCTCAGTCCTGAAGATATGCAAGAGGCAAAGAAATCTATGAAAGAAAAAAGGTATAAAAGCTAAAGATGTTAAGAATTTATCTTCTGTTGAAGAAATGCATGGTCTTAATTCATCACCTATTGAAAACACACATGGTCTCGATAACACAACACAGGTAGTAAAGGTAAACTCTCTCTATAGATATGATAAAGCTGAAATACCTCCTGCTAAGTTTGCTAGCCAATGTTTGGATGAATTTGATAACTTTATGGTTAAGCAAGAATATTTTAATGCTTATTTTGGTAGACAACTGAAACGCAATGCTTATATGATTGAACACTTGAATGATTATATGGCTAGTGTTAAATGTGAACTTAAACTTATTAGTAAACATGCTTCTATGGTTACCACTCAAGTAGAACAAGTACTTAAAGCTCAGAATGATTTACTCAATGAATTGAATAGTAAGAAAAATGATAATGTTGTTAGAGTTATGACTAGAGGTGGTAAAATGACTCGGGAACCTTTGTATCCTGAAGGCCATCCTAAGAGAATTGAGCAAGATTCTCAGAGAGCTAATATTGATGCACCTAGTCCTTCTAAAAGGAACAAAAAGAAAAATGATAGTACTTTGCATGCTTCTAGTGAACCTGCTGTTGACACACACGGGAATCCTAATGATATTTCTATTTCTGATGCTGAAACACAATCTGGTAATGAACATGAACCTAGTGATAATGTTAATGGTGATGTTCATGTTGATGCTCAACCTAGCAATAATAATGATGTAGAAATTGAACCTGTTGTTGATCTTGATAACCCACAATCAAAGAATCTATGTTATGATAAGAGAGACTTTGTTGCTAGGAAGCACGGTAAAGAAAGAGAACCATGGGTTCAGAAACCCATGCCTTTTCCTCCTAAACCATCCAATAAAAAGGATGATGATGATTTTGAGTGCTTTGCTGAAATGATTTGACCTATCTTTTTGCGTATGCGTTTGACTGGTATGCTTAAAATGAATCCTTATGCTAAATATACGAAGGAAATTGTTACTAATAAAAGAAAGATTCCTGAAGCTGAAATTTCCATCATGCTTGCTAATTATACTTTTAAGGGTGGAATACCAAAGAAACTTGGAGATCCAGGAGTACCAACTATACCATGCTCCATTAAAAGAAACTATGCTAAAACTGCTTTATGTGATCTTGGAGCTGGTGTTAGTGTTATGCCTCTCTCTTTATATCGTAGACTTGATTTGAATAAGTTGACACGTACTGAAATATCTTTGCAAATGGCTGATAAATCAACTGCTATACCTATCGGTATTTGTGAGGATGTGCATGTTGTGGTTGCAAACGTTACTATTTTAACGGACTTTGTTATTCTTGATATTCCCGAGGACGATAGTATGTCTATTATTCTTGGAAGACCCTTTTTGAATACTGCAGGGGCTGTTATTGATTGCAACAAAGGCAATGTCACTTTTCATGTTAATGGTAACGAGCATAAGGTACACTTTCCGAGGAAACAACCTCAAGTCCACACTATCAATTCTATTCGAAAAATTCCATCGATCACTATTGGAGTTTTTGAATTCCCTCTTCCTACTCTCAAGAAGAAATATGATATTCTTATTGTTGGGGATGTGCATATCCCTGTTGAGGTAACCTAGTGTTATTCGAAAATTCTCCGGTTTCATGTTATTCGAAATGAGTTTGTTAACAAGACCAGATCAACCTTGTTAGTGGATTCCTTTTGATGAGCATGAGATGGATGAATTTAGAAAACACAACTCCATGTACCCTCTTTTTACTTTCTGTTATTTATATTAAATAAAGCAAAAAATAGTAATTTCTGTCAGTTTTCTAAATTATCCATGCAATAAAAAATACCCCAAAAATAAAAGTTCTCCAAATGCCCTGAAAATTTAATATGATTTTTTCTAGAATATTTGAGAATATCTGGCACTGAGAACACATCAGGGGGAGCAAGCACCTGGCCACGAGGGTCCGGGGCATGCCCTACCCCCTGGGCACGCCTCTGCCTCGTGGGCCCCTGGTGGCCCCCCTCCACTTATTCCAGCCACCACACACTCCTTCCTCCCAAAAAAAACACTAGCCAACTCAAACCCGAGTTCTTGCTCATCTTGCTGCAATTTTCGATCTCCTTGCTCAAAGCTCCATTCACAAAACTTCTTTGGGGGATTGTTCTTTGGTATGTGACTCCTCCAATGGTCCAATTAGTTTTTGTTCTAGTGCTTTATTTATTGCATTTTTTGTTGCTTACGTGACCCTTTTCTTGAGGTTGCATGTCAAATTTATGTGGTCAAAAGTAGTTTTAATGCATGATATGTCCTCTAGGCACTTGTAGGAGTAGTTGCTATCAATTTTGTTGAGTTTGGTTCACTTTTTTTTGAAGTTACTAAAAAATTTAGAAATTTTTCAGAGGAGGAAATATGTTTAGGAAAATGTACCAAGGTGGTTCTTCAAGGAAGCAAGGACCCAGGCCGGCAATGCGTGAGCCGGACGATGAACCACCGAGGGACGCTCAAGTGCGGCCTTGTGAATGGCCGTCAGAAGATTTCATGGTCCAAGCAGGAATCAAGGAGGAATTTGACGCATATGTGTGTAACGCCGATCTTGAGAGCTTCGTGGCAGATAAGTGTCGTCAGTACCACTACCTCACTGATTCCTTTGTGAGAAGGTTTGAATTTTCATCATCACGCAATTCTCAAACTGTCATGTTTGATCTTTATGATAAATCTTATACCATGGACTTCGAAGATTTTAACACTGCATGTAAACTCCCACAGTGGGGTGATGTTAGTGAACCTAGCAAATCTTAATATAGAGACTTTCTTGCTAGTATAACTGTGGGGGAATCTAGGGAAATCACGCAAGCTACCATAGGGAGCATTCATTTTCCTGCTATACATTATTTTGCTCTATTTATAGGTAGATGCATAAATGGTAAGGATAAGGCATGTCACATGTGCGTGCCAGATCTTAGTCTTCTCAAGAGTGTTGTATTAGGAGATAGACAATATAACTTGGGGGCCATTGTTGCACGTAGGTTGCATAATAACAAAATTAATGGAGATTTCTTTGGTGGAATTTATGCAACCCGTTTAGCTAACTTTCTTGAGATACCCATACATGGAGATGATATTGAGTTGCCTCCTGCTTATTTAGATTATAATGCCATGGTTCGTCATCAGTTTGTTGAGAGGAACAATCAGTTCCTCCAGTACCGACTAATCTTTGACAGACGACGCACCTATCACGTCGCTCTCCCTGCTCCTACTTTCTTTGACTTTCAGGCAAAAGGGAGATATGTTATAACCAGGGAGGAGGCGATCGAGTACGAGAGGAGGGTGGAGGCAGCCCGCCTCCATGTTGCAGCTCTTCAGGCAGTAGTTGATGCATCTCAGTATGACCCCAGTATCGATGTCAAAACCGGCGGATCTCGGGTAGGGGGTCCCGAACTGTGCATTTAGGGTCGATGGTAACAGGAGGCAGGTGACACGATGTTTACCCAGGTTCGGGCCCTCTCTATGGAGGTAATACCCTACGTCCTGCTTGATTGATATTGATGGATATGAGTGTTACAAGAGTTGATCTACGACGAGATCGTGATGGCCAAACCCTAGAAGCCTAGCCTATATGACTATGGTAATGGATATATCCTTTCCGGACCAACCCCTCCGGTTTATATAGACACCGGGGGGATCTAGGTTTACATAGAGTCGGTTACATGAGAAGGAATCTTCATAGTCGGTCGCGAACCTTGCCTTCCACGCCAAGGAGAGTCCAATCCGGACACAGGTACAGTCTTTGGTCTTCATGTCTTCACAGCCCATCAGTTCGGCCCATGGATAATAGGCCAGTTGCCCGAGGAACCCTTAGTCCAGGACTCCCTCAGTAGCCCCTGAACCTGGCTTTAATGACGAGGAGTCCGGCGTGCAAATTGTCTTCGGCATTGCAAGGCGGGTTCCCCCTTCTGAACTCCTAGGTGATCTTCAAATGTAATGATTGTATCTGGACTTGTATGCACAACCGTAGAGGATATAATATTTCATGGGTTCAACCCACCGACCACTCTTTGGTAATATGACACCATGGCTGCCCGGCCTTTGCTTGCGGACCATTTTAGCCGGCCTGTCACCCCACGTCCCAGGACATGGCCTTATTGGCGCATCTTATCCAAACGGAGATCGTGCCTCCCTTTTTTAAGGGATTCTTGTCGACCCGAACGTGGGTAACCCAACCGTCGCTTGGGTACGACTCCTTGGAAACAAGCAAGTTTTTCAGGCCCGAGAGGAGACGTTTTATATTTGCAGCCTTTATATAGGGGTACAGACCCGTCTTTTTCTTCCACGCTTGCCTCTTCCTAAACCCCGCCTACCTCGAGTTCCAGCACCCGGGTTTCGGTCGCCACCAGCCCCAATCATGTTCGGATCTAGCCGTCAAGGTCGGTGGGTAGCTTCTTCTATTACAGAGGAAGACATTGCAAAGCTTTGGGCGACGAGGTACCTGACCGCTGAAATCCATCATCGGCTTCCTGCCGAGGGGCAGGTTATTCCCACCCCCAGATCTAGCGAGAGGGTCGTGTTCGTGTCCCACTTCCTCCACGGGTTGGGGTTTGCACTTAAGCCCTTCGTCTAAGGGCTCATGTTCTATTACGGGCTAGACTTCCACGATTTGGCCTCGGACTCTATTCTTCTTATCTCAACGTATATCGTTACGTGTGAAGCCCTCCTCCGAACTCCTCCGCACTTCGGCTTGTGGCTCAGGACCTTTGATGTGAAGCCGCGAGTGGTAGAGGGGGAGCAGGCCGATTGCGGCGGTGCTACAGTGAGCAAGCTTGCTAGGGCCGTTTGGCTGAAAGGATCCTTCGCCAAATCTTTCGATCTGTGGCAGCAGGGGTGGTTCTATATCACCGACCCCCGCAGCTCCAAGTGGGCGACCGCGCCCGCATTTCGACCCAGACCTCCAACTCAACTTGCATCATGGATTAACAAGGGGCTAGATTGGGGACCAACGAATGATGTGCGAACTTTGCAAAGTCGCATCTGAAGCCTCATTGAGAGGGACATCGACATAGCCAGTGTCGTTCATATAATGCTAGTTTGTCGGACCCTGCCGTGCCAGCGACGGCCTCTCCGCCTATGGGAGTTCAATCCAGAAGGGCCGCGGACTCTTCAGAACTTCTTCGGCACAACGCACGAAGGAATGTGGAGATTAGTCTTCGGAAAACGAAGGCAATGGCTAGACACCACCGAAGATGTCGGCCTTGATTGTACCCATCCGGACACCCCAGTAAGTACTCGTTTATCGAATACTTCATAATCAGATACCCAGTGGCAAGATACCAACAGTATCATCCTTTTTCAGGGCTGGATAAAGAAGGTAGAATTGATTAGGTGTCCGACTCCCCTTCCCGAGGACTCAGCTACTCCTGTGTTAACAAGGATGCTGGCCTCGGTGCCATACCAGGCACCAGTAGGGGAGGGCAAAAAGATCCAAGATGACCTTGGTTCCGGAGGTAAGTCAGACACTGAATCCCGAGAAATCTACCTTTCCTCGCCCGAAGACGGAGGCGGAAAAGGACCCAGTATCCCTTCTCCGAACAGGAGGAAAGGGCCGCCTCCAAAGATGGGGAGGGGCGGTCTCCCAAGAAGGGCAAGATGCCACCATTGACCGGCTTGGGTTTGGAAAGTGATGCCGTTGAGCAGCTCCAACAAGGGGACAAGCCCTCGACCGAACCGTAAGAGAATCCGGAGTACTTTGATAGCATCCCGCTCCGTTATTGTTACCGAAGATACATGTAACACATTTATGCGTTTTTATAGGTCGGCACGGAATTTTTCGGGGCGATCCTCTTCTTCGGGGAGTCTCCTCCCAGAGATGATGGAGAGCGAGACGCCTCCTCCGACCTCCTCGCCCAATAAGGCGGATGATTCTGAAGTGTCATCACGAGGGTCCCTTTAGACCGGGGGACAGAAGAGGCAGTACCCAAAGGTGGATCTCCGACCATCCGGGATTCCGGGGCTGATGATAACCGAGGCCCCGGACTGTCTGGTTCACAACCGACAGCGATTTTCAAGACGGGTGAGCTGATTCCTTCAAAGGATGATTGTGCTTTTGGGGCAGCCTCGAGGAACCCGGAGGCTCCGGATATATTGCGGGACATGTTGCGGAAAGCATCTATCTTGGGGGAACAATGTACCTTGATGGGTACAGTGATTGAGAAGATTTCGTCCGCGGAGAGCGGATTAAATGAAGCCTTTGTGAGCTTACTGAAGGACTTCGAGGTTTGTAACCTAATGTTTTCAGCTATGTTTCACTTGCAAAGATGCGCCTGTGTATAGGTAGTAGCCCCTGATACTCGGGTTGGCTTCCACTGGGAAGCAAAACGGAGGATCAAAAAGGATCGTTTGATGACTAACCTGATCAACTTTGAACACAGGCTTCTTCTCCGTTGGCCGCTTCCCTGACTATGGAAATTGCCGATTTGCAGCGGAAGCTTGATGTGGCAGGGGATGGTCTTGCTTTAATCAATATGCGTCTTGACGAGTCGCAAGGTATGTATTCGGGGCAATCCTCATACATTTTTGTGGTATAAGCATGATGCTGAAATTTGGCTGCAGATGGTGTTGCCGCCGTTGAAGTTCTTCGAGCGGAGCTGGCCCGGGCCAAGGAGCAAGCCCGGCGTAGCAATGCTGCTGCCGAAAAGGCATCGGCTGAATTAAAAGCCAAACGAGCTGCACGGCGCCAAGATGAGGAGAAGATATCCACGATGACGCTCGAGCTAGAGGATGCTACCGGCCGCTATGAATTTCTGGAGAAGGAGAGTGAAGCCTTAATGGCTGATCTGGAGAAGGCCTTACAAGAGGCGAGAGGAGCGCGGTCGGAATGCAGAGCAGCCCGTGAGGACGTTCGACAAGCGAGGGAGATTGTGGATGGAAAGCCCTTTCTGCTGCAAACTAACTTCGGCGACCCAAACTATGCCCAGCTCAACCAAGTATGGAGTTCTCCGGACGAGTTCTTGGACTTGCCGAAGAGTTCTGCTGATGCAGCACGGTATTACCAAGCGCGGGATGGATATGCAATGGAGAAGCTTTTTTGGTCGCAGTTTGGCGCATCAAAGCTCCCTTTGTTGCTCAATGAACAGATGTCCCAATGGGCCAAACTTCATAGGATGTCCGGCGCTGCCATGAAGGACGTCGTAGTCCGGTTGTGGCCAACCGAGCCTGTTCCGAATAGCTATTTCGGTTTAGTGCAAAGGCTTGTTGATGCGGTGTCGCGTATCGATGCTGTGAAGCGGTCAACGTGCATTGCGGGTGCACGGATGGCTTTTGCGTGAGTCAAGACGTTCTGGGGGGAAGATGAAGGCCATCGATGTTGCAACGAAGGGTCCACCCAAAGGCAAGGACCATCCGGAACCGGAGCATTATTTTGAAGACGTCCTAGAGGCCGCCCACTTTGTAGAGGGTCAGTGCTCAAAAGACATAATGTTTGAGGTGAGGTGTATGAAAATTGTAAAAAACAATTTTATAGTTAATATATTTATGTTTTGCTTGAAAGCTTTAATTCCTCCTGTGCGGCCGTTTTGATATAATCTGAAAGTTTTCCAGTTGTCGGCTTCAGCCTCCTCGTAGGAAGTATGGGGCTGTTCGGAAAAGGATTTAATCACTCTTTATCCAATGTCTTGGTCCATGAAGGAGGTGATAATGTGGCGAACCAGGCAATCGGACTATAAGGCGTTAACACTTTCACTTAGCCATAGGAGTTTTATGGTGGAGCTACAACATAGCCCCTGGTATGTATGCGGCGTATGGTGCCTTACATATTTGATCTGAAAAAGATCCCTCGTGTGACACAGAGAATCGCTAAAGATTCCAATAAGTCATCAAGTGGTTGACCATCTCACGCCGCATCATGACAGTCAGTTTTCGGCTTTCTCTACTGAGGTGCTCGTCTGATTTAGACCAGGGCACAATCGCACCAGTTCTCCCTTTACTACCCTAGCCGATAGAGTGGAACGTAGGATAGCAAGCACAGGAGTCGGGCAACCCAACTATTGACCCAAGACAATGATTCAGAGCTGATGCATATAAGGTCAAACTTGTGACGCCGAAGTATGCTATAGAGCTGTTCAGACTTTTACTGGCAACTCATTTGTTCCCACACCAAGCCCCTGGCAGGTTTGTAGCGAGCCGACCCAAATGGATCAAGTCTACTGTGCTCCGGTGTCATCCCTGGATCAGTAATGCTGACACCACACAGTACTTCGAAGGATTTATAGCAGAGTGGCAATCACACACTTATTACATCGATGTCTCAAAGAGAACTTGTTACAATAAATATGGCTTAAGGCCATCTAATGTCGATAACAGCGGAAGACTTGGAAGATAAATGGGTCCATCACCTCCAACGGCATCACTGAGTATAGAACCACGACCTAAAAGCACCTTAATCGTCATCTGAAAAGTCTGCAACATTAATGTTGCAGCCCGAAACGGGTCAGCACATGGAATATGCTGGCAATGTAACACATAGAGAATAATGGAATGAAACAGCTATACTATATGCATATTTGGCTGGTGGAAAACTCTATGGTTACTGTTTTGCGTAAAGCCAGTTTTTCCCTACTGCAAAGGAATAAATTTATTTAACTATCATGGTGGTTGTTAAACATCGAGAATGGTTGACAGCATTCCGATCCCAATTAAGTGAACAATTAAAACCCAACAATATTAATTAGAAGTAACATGATGAGATTCACATGATATTCAAGTACTAGATACTCAAGATGTCCATAACCGGGGACACGGCTAATCATGATTAGTTTATTACACTCTGCAGAGGTTTGCGCACTTTTCCCCACAAGACTCGATCGCCTCCGTTGGATTTCTCGCACTACTGGTGTTTGAGAAACGGATGACCGAGACACAATCTTTCAGAAGCGCTTGCACCTTACGACGGATAGACCGGTACACCTACTTTCCCCTACATCTACTAGTCTACCCTGTAAGAGTTCGCACGACTTAGTCAACTATGCCAGAGCCCATATTGGCTTGTGGCTGCACACGTAAGTATTTAGCATGAAAGATCTTATGATCCCTTTGAGCCTGGGTGGCGGTCCAAAATAAAACAGGCAAGTCCTGATAGACATCAGGTGCCTCAGTCCACCCAGATGTGTGTTTAAGTTGCCACCTTAGATAAACCATTAAAATTATCAATCTCACATCTGTCATGGATATCACTCACCCAATCCATGTCTACTAACATAGCATGGCATAATAAGCAAACGTAGAAGTAACTCCCAAAGGTTTCATAATAAACAGGTAATAGGTACTACCTCATCTACTTCCCATCCCACAATTTAATTAGATCCTAATCATGCAATGTGTGAGGATTGATCTAATGCAATAAAACTGGGTTGTAGAAAAGGTATGATCAAAGTGTTACTTGCCTTGCTGATGATCCGCGAGTCCTAGAGATTCGAAGTAATAGGCGGCGCAATCCGGGTAATCTATCGCAGACAAACAACAAGCATACAATAAGTACTCATATAATGCATAGGTAAAACTCGAACAAGAGATCGAACCAGAAAGTTCAACTTAAGAACTCCGGTTGCAAAGAGAGAAAGAACCGAACAAAGCAACGAAACAAACGGCGGAAGAAAACAACTTGGTTCTAGCAAGTTGAAACTAGGTCAAATTTTACCGTAGCAAAAACCTGTTTAAGTTGATTAGTCGGAACGGCGGTTTCGAAACGAAACACCAGGCGCTTGAATCACCTGATTCCGATAAACGAGCGAGAAGATAGACTAGAACGAAGATCGGATCTGAGATCGCGATCGCGGAATAAATCCGACGAAAAGAAAAAGAAGAACGGTTAAATGAACGGACGTTCGTTAACCGGGAATAATCCGGTGATCACGTTCGTTAGGATGAACGGTCCGGCGAACGGTCTCTGCAACTAAACCGGAAAAGAAAACGAATCCGATCTAGGGTTTCGGAAAAGAAAATCGAGACAAAGATCCAAAAGAAAACCGGAACGGTCTAGAAGAAAAACCGAACCGGGGAAGAAAGAGAGGCGCGGCGCGGCTACCTCCGGCGAGGGGCTCCAGCAAGTGCTCCGGCGGCGGCGCGGTGCTATAGGCGGCGGCGCTAGGGCGGCAGCGGCGGCGGTGTAGGGCGGCGGCGGCACAAGGGCAGCGGCGGCTTGAGGGCACGGGGTGAGGGGCGCGGCTTGGGGCTTGAGGCTTGGTGTGGGGTTTAGAGGGGGGGTGTGGGTATTTATATAGGAGGAGGAGGAGAGGAAACTTGGGGGAGGGGAAAGAAAAAGAGAAGAGAGGAAAAAAATGAAACGGAGTCCTACTAGGCCTCCTGCCTAGTGGGGCGGCGGCGGCTTCCTGCGCAGGCGCGCGCGCGGTGGCCTCACCTTGGCCGGCCGGCTGCGGGGCCTTGGCCCAGGGGCGCTGCGGGATTTTTTTTAAATCGGTTTCGCGCGCAGAAAAACACAGAAAAGAACATCTAAACGAACTTCAAAACTCCCAAAGTAAATTTTCCCCGACTCCTAAAAATGAGTCGAACAAAATGAACTTTTCTCGGGACCTAGAATGCAACTTTGAAAACGCGCATTTTTTCCTATCCAAATAAGAGGCAAATAAACTCCGACAAATCCAATGATCCTCTTTTCAAAATTTGAGAAGAACTCAAATATGAAAAATGACGAAATCTCCAACTCTCTCCGAAGGTCCTTGAGTTGCGTGAAATTTCTAGGATCAACCAAAATGCAAGAAAATATGATATGCATGATGATCTAGTGTATAACATTCCAAATTGAAAATTTGGGATGTTACAAACCAACCCCCCTTGAGATGAATCTCGCCCTCGAGATTCGGGTTGGCTAGAAAATAGGTGAGGGTGGTCCTTGAGCAAATCTTCTTCTCTCTCCCAGGTGGCTTCATCCTCTGAGTGGTGGTTCCACTGAACTTTGCAAAACTTGATAACTTTGCTGCGAGTAACTCTACTGGCAAAATCGAGAATCTTGATTGGTTTCTCCTCATACGTTAGGTCGTCCTTCAACTGAATCGCTTCAAGCGGCACTGTATCTCTTAATGGTACCTCCGCCATCTCGGCGTGACATTTCTTCAGCTGAGAAACATGGAATACGTCATGAACTCCTGACAGTCCCTCTGGTAATTCCAACTTATAAGCGACTTCTCCCATACGTTGCAAGATCTTATATGGTCCAACGAAACGCGGTGCTAATTTTCCCTTAACTCCAAAGCGCTTAACTCCTCGTGGTGGGGATACTCGAAGATACACTCTGTCTCCGGTTTCGTAAACTGTCTCCTTGCGTTTAGAATCTGCGTAGCTCTTCTGCCTAGACTGGGCTACCTTGAGCCTATCGCGAATCAACTTAACTTTCCGTTCAGACTCCTTAATCAAATCTGGTCCAAACAACTGACGGTCTCCAACTTCGTCCCATGACAACGGTGTCCTGCACCTCCTTCCGTATAAAGCTTCGAAGGGTGCCATCTTCAAACTAGTTTGGTAACTGTTGTTATAAGAAAACTCCGCATACGGCAAGTTATCGTCCCAACTAGATCCATAATCTAGTGCACAAGCTCTCAGCATATCTTCCAAAATCTGATTGACTCTCTCGGTCTATCCATCTGTCTGCGGATGAAAAGCGGTGCTGAACTCTAGCTTGGTTCCCAAAGTTTCATGCAACTGATTCCAAAACTTTGAGGTAAATTGGGTTCCTTTGTCTGATACAATACTCCTCAGAACTCCATGCAAACAAATGATCCTAGTCATGTATATCTTTACCAACTTAGCACTGGTGTAAGTGGTCTTAACTGGAATGAAATGTGCTACCTTCGTCAAACGATCAACTACTACCCATATCGAGTCATAACCTGCTTTTGTCCTGGGTAGTCCTGTGATAAAATCCATGCCTATCTTATCCCACTTCCATTCGGGTATCGGCAATGGTTGCAACAATCCGGCTGGCTTCTGATGCTCTGCCTTTACTCTATGACATACGTCACAAACTGCTACATATGCTGCAATATCCCTCTTCATTCCGGTCCACCAGAATATTTCCTTTAAATCCAAATACCTCTTGGTATTTCCTGGGTGAATCATGTGCCTCTTGTAGAATCAACTTCCTGATCTCCGGGTCATTTGGTACGTAAACACGGCCCTCAAACCATAGGGTATCGTGCTCATCCTCACGAAATCCCTTTGCTTTTCCTTTGCTTAGTTTCTCCTTTATAGAAGCAATCTCCTTGTCAGATTTTTGAGCCTCTCTGATTTTATCCATCAATGTTGACTGAATCTCCAATGCTGCTACATAGCCTCTCGGAACTATCTCCAAACTTAGTTCACGAAGGTTTTCTGCTAGCTCCTTGGGTATTTCTCCCGTCATCAACGTATTTACATGGCTCTTACGGCTCAATGCATCGGCTACTACATTAGCTTTACCGAGATGGTAATGCAATCTCATATCATAATCCTTGATGAGCTCCAACCATCTCCTTTGTCTGAGATTCAACTCCTTCAGGGTGAAAATGTACTTCAAACTCTTGTGATCCGTGTACACCTCACAATGATTTCCAATGAGGAAATGTCTCCATGTCTTCAATGCATGCACTACGGCTGCTAACTCCAAATCATGTGTAGCGTAATTCAACTCATGAGGCTTGAGTTGTCGTGAAGCATACGAAACAACTCTTCCTTCCTGCATAAGCACTGCTCCAAGTCCTCGACGTGAAGTGTCACAATATACCTCATAATCCTTGGTCTGATCTGGCATCACTGGTGAGGTAACCAATCATTTCTTCAACTCCTGGAAACTAGCCTCACACTCCTCAGTCCAATTGAACTTGGTATCCTTCTTTAACAACTCCGTCATAGGCTTCGCAATCTTTGAAAAGTTCTCAATGAATCTCCGGTAGTATCCTGCTGAAAGTGCAACTATCCCTAGGTGGTTTTGGTAATTCATAACAACATATAGCTCATTGAGCTAATGCTATTTCAAGATGATTATTTCAGGAAAGCTCAATGATTGGCATGGCATGGATGTGAAAGTGGAACCCTCAAAATGCTAAGGACAAGAATTGGCTCAAGCTCAAAAGTTCAAGACTCTTCATTTTATATTTTAGTGATCCAAGATCACATTGAGTCTTTAGGAAAAGCCAATACTATTAAGGATGGGTGAGGTGTTGCTTAATGAGGCTCTTGCTCTATGTGCTTGATGATATGCTCCAAAATCCTCAGCTACTTTCCCATATCCACAAATGACCTAAACCCTAAACCAAACTCGGTCATACCGATTCTGTCAATCCGGCGCCACCGAGTTTCACTTGTCATTTGCCACTGCCAAACCCTAGCAATTCGGTCCTACCGATAAGGTTCTCGGTCTCACCGAGATGGGCTTGCAAACTCTCTGTTTCCCTTTCGTAACTTTTCGGTCTCACCGAAAGAGCGAATCGGTCCCACCGAGAATGCAAGGTAAACTCCATGTTTCCTTCTTGTAACGTTTCGGTCTCACCGAAAGAGCAAGTCGGTCCCACCGAGTTTGCCTGACCAACTCTCTGGTTAGCTAATTGCCGAACTTGGTCTCACCGAGTTTGTGCGATCGGTCTCACCGAGATTACGTTATGCCCAAACCCTAACCAAATCGGTCCTACCGAGTTGCATCTTAGTCCCACCGAAATTCCTAACGGTCACTAGGTTTACCATTTCGGTCAGACCGAGTTTGATGATTCGGTCCCACCGAGATTGGAAAACTGTGTGTAACGGTTGGATTTTGTGTGGAGGCTATATATACCCCTCCACCACCTCTTCATTCGAAGAGAGAGCCATCAGAACACAAACACCATTCCTATTCATATGTTCTGAGAAAGAACCACCTACTCATGTGTTGAGATCAAGATATTCCATTCCTACCATATGTATCTTGATCTCTAGCCTACCCCAAGTTGCTTTCCACTCAAATCTTCTTTCCACCAGATCCAAATCCTATGAGAGAGAGTTGAGTGTTGGGGAGACTATCATTTGAAGCACAAGAGCAAGGAGTTCATCATCAACACACCATTTGTTACTTCTTGGAGAGTGGTGTCTCCTAGATTGGCTAGGTGTCACTTGGGAGCCTCCGACAAGATTGTGGAGTTGAACCAAGGAGTTTGTAAGGGCAAGGAGATCGCCTACTTCGTGAAGATCTACCGCTAGTGAGGCAAGTCCTTCGTGGGCGATGGCCATGGTGGAATAGACAAGGTTGCTTCTTCGTGGACCGTCGTGGGTGGAGCCCTCCGTGGACTCGCGCAACCGTTACCCTCCGTGGGTTGAAGTCTCCATCAACGTGGATGTAGGATAGCACCACCTATCCGAACCACGGGAAAACATCCGTGTCTCCAATTGCGTTTGAATCCTCCAAACCATTACCTTTACATTCTTGCAAGTTGCATGCTTTACTTTCCGCTGCCAATAAGCTCTTTGCATGCTTGCTTGAATTGTGTGATGATTGCTTGACTTGCTCTAAGATAGCTAAAATCTGCCAAGAACTAAAATTGGGAAAAGGCTAAGTTTTTAATTGGTCAAGTAGTCTAATCACCCCCCCTCTAGACATACTTTCGATCCTACAAGTGGTATCAGAGCTTTGGTCTCCATTTGCCTTGATCTCCATAGCTTTTGGTGGGCATAGCCTTGGTTTCACAACCTAGGAGAGTATGGCATCTAGTGAGGGGAATTATCACCGTAGAGGTCCTTATTTCGATGGCACTAATTTTGCTAGTTGGAAGCATAAAATGAAAATGCATATTCTTGGACATAACCCCACCGTATGGGCTATTGTTTGTGTTGGCTTGCAAGGTGAGTTCTTCGATGGGAGGGAACCAAACCGTGAAGCTCCCGCGGATGAGTTGAAGATGTTGCAATACAATGCTCAAGCTTGTGATATTCTCTTCAACGGATTGTCCCCCGAAGAATTCAACAAAATCAGCCGCCTTGAGAACGCAAAGGAGATTTGGGATACTTTGATTGATATGCATGAAGGTAACGACTCCGTCAAGGAATCCAAGTTGGATGTGCTCCAAAGTCAACTTAACAAGTTCAAGATGAAGGATGGTGAAGGTGTCGCTGAAATGTACTCTAGGCTTGCTCTCATCACAAATGAGATTGCCGGCTTAGGAAGTGAAGAGATGACCGATAGATTCATCATCAAGAAGATCCTAAGAGCCTTGGATGGGAAATATGATACCGTTTGCACATTAATCCAAATGATGCCCAACTACAAAGATCTCAAGCCAACGGAAGTAATTGGAAGGATTGTTTCTCATGAGATGTCACTCAAGGATAAAGAGGAACTTCACAATAAATCAAGTGGTGCCTACAAAGCGTCATGTGAAGCCCCCACATCATCAAGTGAGAAACAAAACTTCAATGAAGAATTGAGCTTAATGGTGAAGAACTTCAACAAGTTCTACAAGAGTAGAAGCAAAGATAGAAGCTTCAAGTCAAGGTCCTACAATGACAAAAGATCTTCTAGTCGAGAGTGAAACTGCTATAATTGTGGGAGACCCGGACACTATTCCAATGAGTGTACGGCTCCCTACAAGAGAAGAGAAGATTCTCCAAAAAGAAGAAGCAAAGAATCTCCACCAAGAGAGAGAAGGAGTAGAGATGATCGTTATGAACGAAGATACTCACGGAGAAGCAAGGATTTGGAAAGGAAGGAAAAATCATCAAGGAGCTACACAAAACGAAGACATCAAGCTCATGTTGGTGAATGGGTATCCGGCTCCGGCTCCGACTCCGACAGCCACTCCGAGAGAAGTTATCACTCCGACTCCGAAGATACTCAAGATGAAGGTGTTGCCGGTCTAGCACTTGTGTCAACCAACTCCTACGACATATTTGACTCACCAAATGAAGGAATTGGAAGATGCTTCATGGCCAAAGGTCCTAAGGTAACTCACCCCGAGTATGTTGACTTTAATAGTGATGAAGATGACTTGTTAGGTGATGATGATTTGCTTGTTGACAACTCTAGTGATGAGTAAAATGATGAAACATCAATTAATCATGCTAAAACGAATGACAATGATAAGGAGAAGATTGAGGCTCTAACTAAAGAATTAAACACTCTTAAGTTATCTCATGAAACTATCTTCGAAGATCATCGAGAACTTTTAAGAGCTCATGAGAAATTACGCTTTGAAAAGCTCAATCTTGAGCAAGAGCATGAGTTCTTAAAAGCAATCAATGATGATCTCCACAAGAATAGTTCTTCTTACATTGCCAAGCGTTTACTATTATCCACTTACATGCCTCAAGTCAAGACTAGTAACAAGAATAAGAAAGATTCTTCCTCTAGTAGTAACAATGATCATGCTAAATCCAATATTGTTGCTTCTAGTAGTTCTCTTGATTCCACTAATGATTCTCTTAGCCAAGTTACACTTGAGCAAGAAAATAGCTTATTGAAGGGAATTATAGAGAAAGGTGTTTACAAGAGCCTTGCCGGAAGTAAGCAATTCGAGGAAATTGTGCGCAAGCAAGGAATGCACCAGAAGAATCAAGGTGTTGGTTTTGAACGAAAGTTCAATGCAAATGGAGTTGCATGGGAAGAAGATCAATACCCCAAGACAAAGTTTGTTCCTCAACAAGAGAAGTATGACACTTCTTTCAAGGGGACACAAGCTCAAGATGATCTTCCACCACAAGACTACAAGCAAAAAGGCAAGGACGAGCTTCAAGAGGAGATTGATGCATTTGAAGAAGCTCCCAAGACCTTAGTCAAGTGGATTCCCAAGACTACTTCAAGTTCCACTACATCAAGTACGACTACAACTCCAAGGATTCCCATCAAGATGGTGTGGATCCAAAAGAAGAAGAACTAGAGAGTTCTTGAGGGTGACTCCGCCAACATACTTCACTCTTATCATTTTGGCAAGAACAAGTGCAATCAACTTCCACATCTTGCACTAGTTCAAGGAGTCACAAACCCTCTTGTTGGTAAGACAAGGGACAAGGTAACCTAAAGTTTTCATGGACATCATCTTGCGTGTGCATCACTCTATGTCTATGGATATCCTTGTTTGTTCCTTGTGGGACTAACCCATGTAGGTATTGAAAGTGCAATTCACTCAAATGGATAGCTCCAAGTGATCTACATCAACATTGAGCATCCACATCTTCAACATCTACACGAAGTCATCATCGACAAAACCCAAGGTTAGTTCATCCCTCTTAGGGGGGATATCACATCTAGGGGGAGCTTTACTCTAAGACTTGAGCTAAAGCAACTCTAAAGATGTGAATACAACAATGCTTTATGTAAAAGTGGTAACCCCACTTGAGCTTAAACGATGAGTATGACCTACGATCAAGTGTTCTCACTTGAATCCTAAGTCAATATACTCATATATAGATGACCTAGTCATCGCAAATTGCTTGATAGATGCTAGAATTGGTTGTGCATGCTTTGCCACATATTTCATTTGCCATCTTATTGTGTGAGCATGTTGGTTGCATATTTTACTCATTCGAGGACATCCACTTGTTGTTTTGATTGTTCGGCTTTCTTCTTTTGCCAAGTGGATGGACAAGAATGCCTAAGAACCTCCTCTAGCTATCTATGCTTTTCTCGTCTCAAACTCTATTCATGCTGCATCACAAAACTTGATCAAGTCAGATTCGAACCACTCTGTGTGAGGAGCGCTCGGAGTCCCCGATTCGTCATAGACTTAAACTTCCAAAACCTCTTTATGAATCTCGGTCTGACCGATACTCCATTTTCGGTCCAACCGAGTTCATTAAGTTGATCTAGGTTTTCGATCTCGGTGCAACCGATTTGAACTTTTCGGTCACACCGAGTTGCAATAACTGCACACAATTTTGCATCTCGGTGCCACCGAGTTGTTCCACTCGGTCACACCGACAGGGTCGGGCTATATATAGTGACGGGCAAAATTTTGGAAATTTCTCCGAAACCTCTTCGCCCGCGTGATAGCCTGCTCTGCCTTCGTGGTCTCCGGATCGTCTTCTCGTCGCCAGCAGCCTCCAGTCGCTAGTCTCCGCCGCCGTCAACGGAATTCCGCCCCACCGTTGCCGCCGTAGCGAGTCTCCGCCGAACTAGGGTATGGACTCGATCTTTGTGCTATTCCCCACTCCGATTCCTAGCACATTGTGATCATTATGATTCTTGCCACGATTGAAACACTCCTATCCAGTCAATGATCTCGTAGAATAGGTTTAATTCGAAAATTTTAGGGTTAGGTTTCCGCCGAAACCATCTCGGACCCACCGAGTTGAAAAACTCGGTCCCACCGATCTGGCTTTTGCCATTGCACAAGTGAACTCGGTCTGATCGAGAATAACTTATCGGTGCGACCGATTTTGGAATTCTGTGAAACCCTAGCAGTCTCGGTGCCACCGAACTATGACTCGGTCTGACTGAGTTCACCAGTTCTGGTGCCAAAACTGCTTCGGTGTCACCGAGTTTGAAAATCGGTAGATCCGAGATGCTTTCTGTGGAAAACTAAAACTAAGTTTTTGAATTAATCTTTTGCAAAAATCTCTGCTTTTTGTGATGCTCATCCACTCTATCTTATCCATAATCTATTCACAGGGTCAGCAGTCAGTGTGCAACATGTCTGATCAAAGTGACAGCCAGAATGTGTCTGAGCAGCAAATTGTGATGAGTGAGGGCACTAGCCCCTCAAGCTCTTCTGATGATGGCAGCAGGAGCACCCCCAGCAATCTGCCTAAGGCTGCCACACGTCAAAGGAAGAAGAGAACGTCTGATTTTGAGGATGAAGACTATGTGGTAGAGGAAGAGGCCACATCAAAGAGAGCTGAACCAGCTCAAGGAACCAAGCCAGGGCTGAAGATCAAAAGGCCAGCAGGCAGGCAGCCCATGTCAAAGGCTAGGGCTTCAACTATGAAACCTGCTCCCACTGAGCCCATTGCTGCTGAGGGCAAGAAGAGAAAAGAGAGGGTGAAAAAGACTGTAGCCAGAGTGCTTGGGAAGGCCTCCATCATGGTAGATGAGGAGGAAGAAGAAGAAGAAGAAGAGGTTGCTGCACCAGCACCCAAGGCAGCCAAACTCATGGGAGATGCTATAAGGTCAGGAACAACTGCATCCAAGCCCAAGGAAGCACCTAAGGCTGCATCTAAGCCTAAGAGTGCACCCAAGAGAAAGACACGAAGCATCCCAGCTGCAGAAACGAACAAGGCCCCAATGCCTGAAGCAATCGAAGAAGAGGAAGAGAGTGTCCTTCGGAAGCTCAAGCCCAAGATCCTAGACCACAACGATGCTCATCCTGTGGCTGAGGATATGAAGCTCAGGGGAGATTCAGGGCTGAGGAAATGGAGAGAAGCAGATCCATATGCTTCTAGGAGAAGGACTACCGTGGATTACAGATTTCACACCAAGGAGCAACAAGATTTCTATGAGACTGTTTTGCTTGACAAGAAGCCGATCATTTGTGACATGAGATGGGTCGACTGGACCTACATCAAGGACAATGAAGAGCACTACCCCAGTGTATTTGACAGCTTTAGTGCATGTGGAGTTGCAGACTTTGTTGGGCAGAAGCTCACAAAGTGGAACGAGGAGCTGATCATGCAATTCTACTCCACAGCACACTTTTATCCGGATGGCAGGATCACATGGATGTCTGTGGGTACAAGGTACCAATCCACTATGGAAGAATGGGCGAAGTTGATCAATGCCCCAGAGGAGCAAGCTGATGACTTGGACATTTATGCCAAGAAAAAGATGGATCAGAACTCCATGTCCAATATGTACAAGGAGATCCCGAATTAAGCGCTTGACACGTTCAAGTTTGGCTCTGTGCACTATCTGCTCTCAGGATTGCCTACGATCAACTGGATCCTTAGGCACACCCTTCTGCCCAAATCTGGAGATCACAAGATGATCAGAGGTCACGTGATCAACTTGCTTCATGTATTTGACGTGCCTCGGAAATTCAAGGTCATGAGTCTCATTGTGGAAACAATCAAGAGGACAGCTGCAGACCAGAAGAGGAGTTGTGGGTATGCCCCACAAATTCAGGAGCTCATCAACTCCAAGATGGGCACGGGCGTGTATTTATTGGATAAGGAACACCTGCCCATCCGCCCAGATTTTGAGGATAACCAAGTGGTTATGACTAAAAATGAACCCTCATCTGCACATGCACAAGCTCAGAAGGAGAAGGCGAGGAAGGAAAAAGCTGCCAGGATGCCTACTCAAGCAGAGGCATCTGATTACTTCTTGAAGACCAAACAAGAGCAGCTCGGTTACCTGATAGCGTCCACCCTGCGTATTGAGCAAGGACTTGCCACCCTGACTCAGAACCAGGCGAGCCTAGAGAGGATCATGGAACAGAGGTTCTATGACATGGACATCAAGGTGACAGAAATACAGACCGCCATGGAGCAGCTTCAGGAGGACATGAACGAGAGGAGAGGCAGGACCACAACTGATGCGTTTGCGAGGGTGCCACGAGGTCCGAGGTCGTCTGCACTGCCAGTTGCTGACACTAGAGCTACAACGTCTGCACCAGCTACAGCCTCCGTTCCACCAGCTCCAGCATCCACTTCAGCCTCGACTCCGACCACTTCTACTGAAGGCTTCGTCCTTGGCGCGCTCCGGACTCCACCACCACCTGAAGATCAAGCCTGAGCGTCGACTTAGCACTATGCATTTTCTAGGAACTTTTTGGTAACTTGTTTCCAAAGGGGGAGAAGATGTATAGATCATAGGCTTCGAGAGAGAGAGTGTGTTGCTTTTCTCTCTTGTTTTATTTGGTGGTTTTTTGAACTTTGTTTGCTTGTGTGTGAGATACTACGTCCTTATGCTTGTGAGACATCGATGATCATGTGTTTGATCATAAGCTACACTTAATGGTTGCTTAATGCTTGCTATATATTATCATTCTATCTATTGTCTGTGATCATTCACTATTCTTGGTGATGAGTGCATGTATTTCAATCTTATCGTTTTTTAGCGCTCCACCAAGATGTATGTGACATGGAAGAGTAACCCATGATTCTAACTCCTTGTGCATTTGCAGTCCAAAGCAAATTTTAAATATGCACAAATTTAGGGGGAGCTCTTATTTGTCACATACTTCTCAAAGTGACGATATATTTCATGCGTATTATCATTTGTCGAAGCTTTGATCTATATGTTGTCATCAATTACCAAAAAGGGGGAGATTGAAAGTGCAACTATCCCTAGGTGGTTTTGGTAATTCATAACAACATATAGCTCATTGAGCTAATGCTATTTCAAGATGATTATTTCAGGAAAGCTCAATGATAGGCATGGCATGGAAGTGAAAGTGGAACCCTCAAAATGCTAAGGACAAGAATTGGCTCAAGCTCAAAAGTTCAAGACTCTTCATTTTATATTTTAGTGATCCAAGATCACATTGAGTCTTTAGGAAAAGCCAATACTATTAAGGAGGGATGAGGTGTTGCTTAATGAGCCTCTTGCTCTATGTGCTTGATGATATGCTCCAAAATCCTCAGCTACTTTCCCATATCCACAAATGACCTAAACCCTAAGCCAAACTCGGTCATACCGATTCTGTCAATCTGGCGCCACCGAGTTTCACTTGTCATTTGCCACTGCCAAACCCTAGCAATTCGGTCCTACCGATAAGGTTCTCGGTCTCACCAAGATGGGCTTGCAAACTCTCTGTTTACCTTTCATAACTTTTCGGTCTCACCAAAAGAGTGAATCGGTCCCACCGAGAATGCAAGGTAAACTCCATGTTTCCTTCTTGTAATGTTTCGGTCTCACCAGAAGAGCAAGTCGGTCCCACCGAGTTTGCCTGACCAACTCTCTGGTTAGCTAATTGCCGAACTCGGTCTCACCGAGTTTGTGCAATCGGTCTCACCGAGATTACGTTATGCCCAAACCCTAACCGAATCGGTCCTACCGAGTTGCATCTCAGTCCCACCGAAATTCCTAACGGTTACTAGGTTTACCATTTCGGTCAGACCGAGTTTGATGGTTCGGTCCCACCGAGATTGGAAAACTATGTGTAACGGTTGGATTTTGTGTGGAGGCTATATATACCCCTCCACCACCTCTTCATTCGAAGAGAGAGCCATCATAACACAAACACCATTCCTATTCATATGTTCTGAGAAAGAACCACCTACTCATGTGTTGAGACCAAGATATTCCATTCCTACCATATGAATCTTGATCTCTAGCCTACCCCAAGTTGCTTTCCACTCAAATCTTCTTTCCACCAGATCCAAATCCTATGAGAGAGAGTTGAGTGTTGGGGAGACTATCATTTGAAGCACAAGAGCAAGGAGTTCATCATCAACACACCATTTGTTACTTCTTGGATAGTGGTGTCTCCTAGATTGGCTAGGTGTCACTTGGGAGCCTCCAACAAGATTGTGGAGTTGAACCAAGGAGTTTGTAAGGGCAAGGAGATCGCCTACTTCGTGAAGATCTACCGCTAGTGAGGCAAGTCCTTCGTGGGCGATGGCCATGGTGGAATAGACAAGGTTGCTTCTTCGTGGACCCTTCGTGGGTGGAGCCCTCCGTGGACTCGCGCAACCGTTACCCTCCGTGGGTTGAAGTCTCCATCAACGTGGATGTAGGATAGCACCACCTATCCGAACCACGGGAAAACATCCGTGTCTCCAATTGCGTTTGAATCCTCCAAACCCTTACCTTTACATTCTTGCAAGTTGCATGCTTTACTTTCCGCTGCCAATAAACTCTTTGCATGCTTGCTTGAATTGTGTGATGATTGCTTGACTTGCTCTAAGATAGCTAAAATCTGCCAAGAACTAAAATTGGGAAAAGGCTAAGTTTTTAATTGGTCAAGTAGTCTAATCACCCCCCCTCTAGACACACTTTCGATCCTACACCTGCGAGTCCACGAAACTCCGGATCTCTCCAACTATCGTTGGTGCTTCCCATTCGGTTACGGTCTCAACCTTTGCGGGGTCAACTGCTATCCCTTCTCCGGATATAACGTGTCCGAGGAATCCTACTTCCTTCAACCAAAACTCACATTTGCTAAATTTGGCATATAGCTGATGTTCCCTTAGTTTCTCCAAAACCAAACGCAAATGTTCCTTATGCTCTTCTTCATTCTTTGAATAAACCAGGATATCGTCAATGAACACTACGACGAACTTATCCAAAAACTCCATAAACACTTTGTCCATCAGGTTCATAAAATAGGCAGGCGCGTTAGTCAATCCAAATTACATAACGGTATACTCATACAGTCCATATCTTGTGGTGAATGCGGTCTTCGGAATATCCTGTTCTCGAATCTTCAACTGGTGGTACCCTGATCGCAAATCGATCTTGGAAAACACTTTAGCTCCTTGCAAACGATCAAACAGATCATTTATCATTGGCAGTGGGTACTTGTTCTTGATGGTTACTTCGTTCAATCCACGGTAATCAACAAGCATCCGCAATGATCCATCCTTCTTCTCCACTAGAAGTACGGGTGATCCCCAAGGCGAAGAACTTGGGCGAATGTAACCTTTCTCCAATAACTCCTTAATCTGATTCTTAATTTCTACCAAATCCTTTGCTGGCATCCGGTATGGTCTCTTTGATATTGGGCATGTACCTGGCAATAACTCAATCAAAAACTCAATGTCTCTATCTGGTGGCATGCCTGGCAACTCTTCTGGAAATACATCAGGAAAATCCTTTACCACTGCTACTTCCTCCTGCACAACTCCTGTTAGGCAATTTACTTGTGTCCAATTTGGCACATGCTGGGATACATACTTGATCCTTCTTCCTTCCGGCGTTGTGAGTAAAATTGTCTTACTAGCACAATCGATGTTTCCTCCATACATCGACAACCAATCCATACCGAGAAACATCCAGTCCTTGGGATTCCAGAATAATTAAATCTGTTGGGAAAACATGCCTTCCTATGCTTAATGGCACTTGAAAGCATCCTTGACTGGCCATGTACTCTGCTCCTAACGAACTTACTAGCATAGGTGTTTTAAGAATCCTAGTGGGCAGGCTATATTTTTCCACAAATCCCCTTGATATGTATGAATGTGATGCACCAGTATCGAAAAGAACGAGTGCGGTAAATGACTTAACCAAAAACTTACCGATTACTGCATCAGGCTGATCTTCAACCTCCTCCACGTTAACGTGGTTCACCTGTCCCCTATTGAAAGGGTTCGGCTTCTTCCCTGAGCTTCCATTGCCATTTCCATTCTGGCCTTCAGGACATTCATTTGCATAATGTCCGGTCTTGGAACACTTGAAACAGGTGACTTGACTCAGGTCTCTCTTGGATGGGGTTGATGGGGTGGTACGGTTCTGGCCGTTGCTTCCTCCATTCCCATTACCATTCTTGTGGCCATTGTGGTTGTGCGAACTACCTCCTCCATGGGTATGCTGAAACTGAACTCCCGGTTTAGGGGTAAAACGGGGCTTCTGCTGGGCTCCAGAGTTATACTTCCCTTGTCCATACTTCCTCTTGCGGTTCTCAATCTGTTGTTGCTTCCCTTCAATCATGATGGCACGATCTACCAACTCCTGGTAGTTGTTGAAACTTGCTACCATCAACTGCATGCTTAACTCATCATTCAATCCTTCCAAAAACTTCTCCTGCTTGGTTGCATCCGTAGCAACGTCATCTGAGGCATAACGTGCTAACTTGCTGAAGTCGTCAGCATACTGGCCAACTGTCCTTCCTCCTTGGCGTAAGTTGCAAAACTCACGCTTCTTCATAGCCATAGCTCCTGCTGAAACATGTGCAGTGCGGAAAGCTTGCTGAAAATGATCCCATGTGACGGTGTCAACTGGGAAGGTGGCTGTGAAATTCTCCCACCATGCTGCCGCGGGTCCTTCTAACTGATGTGCGGCAAACTTCACTTTCTCACCATCCGTGCATCCTGCAGTGGTCAACTCCCTTCCTATCTTGCGGAGCCAATCGTCTGCTACTATCGGCTCGGTGCTACTAGAAAACACCGGCGGATTCAGCCTAAGGAAATGGGCTAAGTGGTCAACAGGTGGTGGTGGTGGAGGTGGGTTGTTGTTGTTGTTCTGCTGATTCTGGACTAACATCTGCATCAATTGATTCTGCTGCTGGATCAATTGAGTGAGCTCCGGTGGAAATCCATTGTCACGTCTCGGAGGCATCTGAGGGTTTAGAAAAGATGAGAAATAAGAATAGAGTGAGGTCTAAAGAGAAAACACTACCCCAATGCACATGAGCAAATTCACACAAAATCACTCCATTCAATTCAAACAAGGGCTTACAATCGATCTAGCTATCGCATAAAGTGCTCGAACTATAGTGTATACATGGGGGAAATACTACTAATAGTTGGTGGTCATCTAAAAATTTGAACTGGTGGAAGACTCCATGATGTCCGCTCCAGCTTCGTCTTCAAAGTCGGGTTCACTTGGATCCGAATCGGTGTCGTCGATGATGATGTAGTTGTCCCGACATGCGACGTGCATGTCTTCCTTCCTGGATGCTAACTCCCTCTTGAGTTCTTCAATCTCTTGCTTAAGATCGATGTTGTGTCTTGCTAGAGCTACGATCTCGTCCATGTAGTCCTTGCGTGTAGCCTTCAGTTCTCCTTCTAGCTCGATGATCCTTGCCTTCGCATTCTTCAACTCTATCATGTCATTGAACATCTGGTTCTCGTGGCGTCGAATGTGCTGGTTTAACTCCTGGATGAAAGCTACAATGGATCTATCCTTCTTGGTGCTGACTAACTCCCATTGTTCATCTCGGCGTCCGCAAATCTGGTAGATAGTGTCCTTGAGGTCTTCTTGATAAACTTCTCCAATGCGTCCTATGGTGATATGGGCTGCCATGCTCTCTCCTAGACTCCAAGTTGGTGCATTGAAAACACTCTCTATGGGCTTTGTGATTGGTGCAAATGTCCTTCCCGGAACGTGAGCTTGAATCTTCTAGCGCTCCTCTTCAGGCAGAGTGGCGTTGAATGTTCCCGTGAAACTTGGTAATCCAATGTTTAGGTACTTGGTGACTTCCTTCAAGTGAAATCCAAAAGGTGCGCCTTCATCCGGTTGAGCATACTTGATCTTCGCGTCCTTCATCCTAAAGAGTAGAAAAGATGAGGAGTTAGAAAATGAGGAGAGAATAGTGATCTATGGCTTTAACTTAGTGGCCGTGTCCTACAGTCAGCGTGTGCTCTGATATCATCTCTATAGCGACCCGACCCGAATGGATCAAGTCTACTCTGCTCCGGTGTCATCCCTGGATCAGTAATGCTGACACCACACAGTACTTCGAAGGATTTATAGCAGAGTGGCAATCACACACTTATTACATCGATTTCTCAAAGAGAACTTGTTACAATAAATATGGCTTAAGGCCATCTAATGTCGATAACAGCGGAAGACTTGGAAGATAAATGGGCCCATCAACTCCAACGGCATCACTAAGTATAGAACCACGACCTAAAAGCACCTTAATCGTCGTCTGAAAAGTCTGCAACATTAACGTTGCAGCCCAAAACGGGTCAGCACATGGAATATGCTCGCAATGTAACACATAGAGAATAATGGAATGAAACAACTATACTATATGCATATTTGGCTGGTGGAAAGCTCTATGGTTACTGTTTTGTGTAAAGCCAGTTTTTCCCTACTGCAAAGGAATAAATTTATTTAACTATCATGGTGGTTGTTAAACATCGAGAATGGTTGACAGCATTCCGATCCCAATTAAGTGAACAATTAAAACCCAACAATATTAATTAGAAGTAACATGATGAGATTCACATGATATTCAAGTACTAGATACTCAAGATGTCCATAACCGGGGACACGGCTAATCATGATTAGTTTATTACACTCTGCAGAGGTTTGCGCACTTTTCCCCACAAGACTCGATCGCCTCTGTTGGATTTCTCGCACTACTGGTGTTTGAGAAACGGATGACCGAGACACAGTCTTTCAGAAGCGCTAGCACCTTATGATGGATAGACCGGCACACCTACTTTCCCCTACATCTGCTAGTCTACCCTATAAGAGTTCGCACGACTTAGTCAACTATGCCAGAGCCCATATTGGCTTGTGGCTGCACACGTAAGTATTTAGCATGAAAGATCTTATGATCCCTTTGAGCCTGGGTGGCGGTCCAAAATAAAACAGGCAAGTCCTGATAGACATCAGGTGCCTCAGTCCACCCAGATGTGTGTTTAAGTTGCCACCTTAGATAAACCATTAAAATTATCAATCTCACATCTGTCATGGATATCACTCACCCAATCCACGTCTACTAACATAGCATCGCATAATAAGCAAACATAGAAGTAACTCCCAAAGGTTTCATAATAAACAGGTAATGGGTACTACCTCATCTACTTCCCATCCCACAATTTAATTAGATCCTAATCATGCAATGTGTGAGGATTGATCTAATGCAATAAAACTGGGTTGTAGAAAAGGTATGATCAAAGTGTTACTTGCCTTGCTGATGATCCGCGAGTCCTAGAGATTCGAAGTAACAGGCGGCGCAATCCGGGTAATCTATCGCAGACAAACAACAAGCATACAACAAGTACTCATTTAATGCACAGGTAAAACTCGAACAAGAGATCAAACCAGAAAGTTCAACTTAAGAACTCCGGTTGCAAAGAGAGAAAGAACCGAACAAAGCAACGAAACAAACGGTGGAAGAAAACAACTCGGTTCTAGCAAGTTGAAACTAGGTCAAATTTTACCGTAGCAAAAACCTGTTTAAGTTGATTAGTCGGAACGGCGGTTTCGAAACGAAACACCAGGCTCTTGAATCACCTGATTCCGATAAACGAGCGAGAAGATAGACTAGAACGAAGATCGGATCTGAGATCACGATCGCGGAATAAATCCGACGAAAAGAAAAAGAAGAACGGTTAAACGAACGGACGTTCGTTACCGGGAATAATCCGGTGATCACGTTCGTTAGGATGAACGGTCCGGCGAACGGTCTCTAGGCAACTAAACCGGAAAAGAAAACGAATCCGATCTAGGGTTTCGAAAAAGAAAATCGAGACAAAGATCCAAAAGAAAACCGGAACGGTCTAGAAGAAAAACCGAACCGGGGAAGAAAGAGAGGCGCGGCGCGGCTACCTCCGGCGAGGGGCTCCGGCAAGTGCTTCGGCGGCGGCGGGGTTGGGTGGCGGCGGCGCGGCACTGGAGGCGGCAGCGCTAGGGCGGCAACGGCGGCGGTGTAGGGCGGCGGCGGCTTGAGGGCGCAGGGTGAGGGGCGCGGCTTGGGGCTTGGGGCTTGGTGTGGGGTTTAGAGGGGGGTGTGGGTATTTATATAGGAGGAGGAGGAGAGGAAACTAGGGGGAGGGGGCAAGAAAAAGAGAAGAGAGGAAAGAAAAACGAAATGGAGTCCTACTAGGACTCCTGCCTAGTGGGGCGGCGGCGGCTTCCTGCGCAGGCGCGCGCGCGGTGGCCTGGCCTTGGCCGGCCGGCTGCTGGGCCTTGGCCCAGGTGCGCTGCGGGATTTTTTTTTAATCGGTTTTGCGCGCAGAAAAACACATAAAAGAACATCTAAACGAACTTCAAAACTCCCAAAGTAAATTTTCCCCGACTCCTAAAAATGAGTCGAACAAAATGAACTTTTCTCGGGACCTAGAATGCAACTTTGAAAACACGCATTTTTCCCTATCCAAATAAGAGGCAAATAAACTCCGACAAATCCAATGATCCTCTTTTCAAAATTTGAGAAGAACTCAAATATGAAAAATGACGAAATCTCCAACTCTCTCCGAAGGTCCTTGAGTTGCGTGAAATTTCTAGGATCAACCAAAATGCAAGAAAATATGATATGCATGATGATCTAGTGTATAACATTCCAAATTGAAAATTTGGGATATTACAAGGTTAGGCCAAGGTATTTCTGTGAAATAACCGTAGGAGCCATATTTGTCGGGAAAACCATACGGATGATTAGTTCGGATATTGTTTACTGGTAACTGCTACGTCTTGAGCTTGCGTTGGTTTTCCCCGAAGAGGAAGGGATGATGCAGTAGAGTAGCGTAAGTATTTCCCTCAATTTTTGAGAACCAAGGTATCAATCCAGTAGGAGGCCACACTCAAGTCCCTCGTACCTGCACAAAACGATAGCTACTCGCAACCAACGCGATTAGGGGTTGTCAATCCCTTCATGGTCACTTACGAGAGTGAGATCTGATAGATATAATATTTTTGGTATTTTTGGTATAAAGATGCAAAGTAAAAAGTAAAAGCAAAGTAAAAGGCAAAGCAAGATTAAAGTGATGGAGATTGATATGATGAGAATAGACCCAGGGGCCATAGGTTTCACTAGTGACTTCTCTGAAGAGCATAAGTATTCTACGGTTGGTGAACAAATTACTGTTGAGCAATTGACAGAATTGAGCATAGTTATGAGAATATCTAGGAATGATCATGTATATAGGCATCATGTCCGTGACAAGTAGACCGAAACGATTCTGCATCTACTACTACTACTCCACTCATCGACCGCTATCCAGCTTGCATCTAGAGTATTAAGTTAGAAACAGAGTAACGCCTTAAGCAAGATGACATGATGTAGAGAGATAAATTCATGCAATATGAAATAAACTCCATCTTGTTATCCTCGATGGCAACGGAATATGTGCCTTGCTGCCCCTTCTGTCACTGGGTAAGGACACCGCAGGATCGAACCCAAAGCTAAGCACTTCTCCCATGGCAAGAACTACCAATCTAGTTGGCCAAACCAAACGGATAATTCGAAGAGACTTGCAAAGATAACCAATCATACATAAAAGAATGCAGAGAAGATTCAAATATTATTCATAGATAGACTTGACCATAAACCCACAATTCATCGGTCTCAACAAACACACCGCAAAAAGAAGATTACATCGAATAGATCTCCACAAGAGAGGGGGAGAACTTTGTATTGAGATTCAAAGAGAGAGAAGAAGCCATCTAGCTACTAACTATGGACCCGAAGGTCTGAGGTAAACTACTCACACTTCATCGGAGAGGCTATGATGATGTAGAAGCCCTCCGTGATGACGGCCCTCTTCCGGTGGAGCTCCGGAATAGGCCCCAAGATGGGATCTCATGGATACAAAAAGTTGCGGCGGTGGAATAAGGTTTTTGGCTCCTGTTCTGATCATTTGGGGGTACATGTGTATATATAGGAGGAAGAAGTACGCCGGAGAAGCAACGAGGGGCCCACGAGGCAGGGGGCGCGCCCTAGGGGGGCGCCCCCCACCCTCGTGACCGCCTCTTTTGTTCCTTGGAGCAGGGTCCATGTCTCCTGAATCACGTTCGGTGAGAAAATCACGTTCCCGAAGATTTTATTCCGTTTGGACTCCATTTGATATTCCGTTTCTTCGAAACACTGAAATAGGCAAAAAAACAGCAATTCTGGGCTGGGCCTCCGGTTAATAGGTTAGTCCCAAAAATAATATAAAAATGGAAAATAAAGCCCAATATAGTCCAAAACAGTAGATAATATAGCATGGAGCAATCAAAAATTATGGATACATTGGAGACATATCAGGCATCCCCAAGCTTAATTCCTGCTCGTCCTCAAGTAGGTAAATGATAAAAAGAGAATTTTTGATGCGGGGTGCTACTTGGCATAATTTCAATGCAAATCTTCTTAATTGTGGTATGAATATTCATATTAGAAAGATTCAAGACAAAAGTTTATATTAACATAAAAATAATAATACTTCAAGCATACTAACAAAGCAATTATGTCTTCTCAAAATAACATGGCCAAAGAAAGTTATCCCTACAAAATCATATAGTCTGGCTATGCTCTATCTTCACCACACAAAGTATTTAAATCATGCACAACCCCGATGAAAAGCCAAGCAATTGTTTCATACTCTTCACGCAATACATGAGTGTGAGCCATGGATATAGCACTATAGGTGGAATAGAATGGTGGTTGTGGAGAAGACAAACAAGACAAGATAGTCTCACATCAACTAGGCGTATCAACGGGCTATGGAGATGCCATCAATAGATATCAATGTGAGTGAGTAGGGATTGCCATGCAACGGATGCACTAGAGCTATAAGTATATGAAAGCTTAAAAAGAAACTAAGTGGGTGTGCATCCAACTTGCTTGCTCATGAAGACCTAGGGTAATTTGAGGAAGCCCATCATTGGAATATACAAGCCAAGTTCTATAATGTAAAATTCCCACTAGTATATGAAAGTGATAACATGAGAGACTCTCTACTATGAAGATCATGGTGCTACTTTGAAGCACAAGTGTGGTAAGAGGATAGTAACATTGTCCCTTCTCTCTTTTTCTCTCATTTTTTTATTTTATTTGGGCCTTTTTATGGCCTCTTTTTATTTGGGCTTCTTTGGCCTCTTTTATTTATTTTTCGTCCGGAGTCTCATCCCGACTTATGGGGGAACCATAGTCTCCATCATTCTTTCCTAACTTGGGACAATGCTCTAATAATGATGATCATCACACTTTTATTTTTCTTACAACTCAACAATTACAACTCAATACTTAGAACAAAATATGACTCTATGTGAATGCATCCGGCGGTGTACCGGGATATGCAATATGACAATGATGAATGTGTCATGATGAACTATATGGTGGAAAGTTGCATGGCAATATATCTCGAGAATGGCTATGGAAATGCCATAATAGGTAGGTATGGTGGTTGTTTTGAGGAAGGTATATGGTAGGTGTATGATACCGGCGAAAGGTGCGCGGTATTAGAGAGGCTAGCAAAGGTGGAAGAGTGAGAGTGCGTATAATCCATGGACTCAACATTAGTCATAAAGAACTCATATGCTTATTGCAAAAATCTAGAAGTTATCAAAGCAAAGTATTACGCGCATGCTCCTAGGGGGACAGATTGGTAGGAAAAGACCATCGCTCGTCCCCGACCGCCACTCATAAGGAAGACAATCAATAAATAAATCATGCTCCGACTTCATCACATAACGGTTCACCATACGTGCATGCTACGGGAATCACAAAATTTAACACAAGTATTCTTTAAATTCACAACTACTCAACTAGCATGACTTTAATATTATCACCTCCATATCTCAAAACAATTATCATGTTTCAATCTTTCCTTAGTATTCAACACACTCAAAAGAAAGTTTCGCAAATCTTGAATACCAAGCATATTATTATTAAGCAAATTACCATGCTATTAAGAGACTCTCAAAATAATTTAAGTGAAGCATGAGAGATCAATAGTTTCTTTAAAACATATCCACCACCGTGCTCTAAAAGATCTAAGTGAAGCACATAGAGCAAAATTATAACGCCCAAGAGATATAAGTGAAGCACATAGAGCAAAATTAACTAGCTCAAAAGATATAAGTGAAGCACATAGAGCAAAACTACATAGCTCAAAAGATATAAGTGAAGCACATAGAGTATTCTATCAAATTTTAATTCATGTATGGCTCTCTCAAAAGGTGTGTACAGCAAGGATGATTGTGGCATACTAAGACACAAAGACACAAATAATACAAGACGCTCCAAGCAAAACACATATCATGTTGGTGAATAAAAATATAGCTCCAAGTAAATTACCGATGGAAGTGGACGAAAGAGGGGATGCCTTCCGGGGCATCCCCAAGCTTTGACTTTTTGGTGTCCTTGGATTATCTTGGGGGTGCCATGGGAATCCCCAAGCTTAGGCTCTTCCCAATCCTTGTTCCTTGATCCATCAAAAGAATTCACCCAAAACTTGAAAACTTCACAACACAAAACTCAAAATAGAAAACTCGTGAGCTCCATTAGCGAAAGAAAACAAAAGACCACTTCAAGGTACTGTAATGAACTCATTCTTTATTTATATTGGTGTTAAACCTACTGTATTCCAACTTCTCTATGGATTATAAACTATTTTACTAGCCATAGATTCATCAAAATAAGCAAACAACACACAAAAAACAGAATCTGTCAAAAACAGAAAACTCTGTAGTAATCTGTAGCTAGCTCAAGATCTAGAACCCCAAAAATTCTAAAATAAATTTCTGGACGTGAGTAATTTATATATTAATCATCTGCAAAAAGAATTAACTAAATATCATTCTTAAAATAAAAATGACAGCAGTTCTTGTGAGCTCTAAAGTTTCTGTTTTTTACAGCAAGTTCAACAAGACTTTCCCCAAGTCTTCCCAACGGTTCTACTTGGAACAAACACTAATTAAACACACAAAAAACACAATCAAAACAGAGGCTAAATAATTTATTTATTACTAAGCAGGAGCAAAAAGCAAGGAATAAAAATAAAATTGGGTTGCCTCCCAACAAGCGCTATCGTTTAACGCCCCTAGCTAGGCATAAAAGCGAGGATAGATCTAGGTATTGCCATCTTTGGTAGGCAATCCATAAGTGGCTCTCATGATAGTTTCATATGGTAAATTTACTTTCTTTCTTGGAAAGTGTTCCATGCCCTTTTTAATGGAAATTGAAATCTAACATTCCCTTCCTTCATATCAATAATCGCACCAACCGTTCTAAAGAAAGGTCTACCAAGAATAATAGGGCAAGAAGAATTGCAATCTATATCAAGAACAATGAAATATACGGGCACATAATTCCTATTTGCAACAATAAGAACATCATTAATCCTTCCCATAGGTTTCTTAATAGTGGAATCCGCAAGATGCAAGTTTAGAGAGCAATCATCAAAGTTACGGAAGTCTAGCAAATCACACAAAGTCTTGGGAATAGTGGAGACACTAGCACCCAAATCACACAAAGCATAAAACTCAGGATATTTAATTTTAATTTTAATAGTTGGTTCCCACTCATCATAGAGTTTTCTAGGGATAGAAACTTTCAACTCAAGTTTTTCTTCATAAGATTGCATCAAGGCATCAATAATATGTTCGGTAAAGGCTTTATTTTGACTATAAGCATGTGGAGAATTTAGCACGGATTGCAACAAGGAAATACAATCAATTAAAGAGCAACTTTCATAATTAAATTCCTTGAAATCTAATATAGTGGGTTTAGCAACATCTAGATTTTTATTTCTTTCAATCCCACTTTCATCAATTTCATCATTAAGATCTAAATACTCCGAATTTTTAGAATGCCTTCTAGGTAAAGGAAGATCATTTTCAGTTTCATCAAGATTCATATTGAAAAATAAAGATTTAATAGGGGACACATCAATAACTTTTAGATCTTCATCTTGATTTTCATAGGAATTGGAGGAACACGCTTTAATAAATGCATCTTTGGAAGCACGCATCCTAGCGGTTCTTTCCTTGCACTCATCAATGGAAATTCTCATGGCTTTGAGAGACTCATTGATATCATATAGGAGGAATAGATCTAAGATTTAAGGAAGAAATCTCAAGAGAAATTCTATCAACGTTCCTAGCCAAATCGTCAACTTTAAGCAATTTCTCTTCAAGCAAAGCATTAAAATTCTTTTGTGAATTCATAAATTCTTTAACACTATTCTCAAATTCAGAGGGCATCTTATTATAATTTCCATAAGAGTTGTTCTAAGAATTCCCATAATTATTAGAAGTATTACTAGGATATGGCCTAGGATTAAAATTTCCTCTATAAGAGTTGTTACCAAAATTATTCCTACCAACAAAATTCACATCCATAGATTCATTGTTATTCTCAATCAAAGTAGACAAAAGAATATCATTAGGATCAGAAGAAACACTCTTAGTAGCAAATAATTTCATAAGTTCATCCATCTTTCCACTCAACACATTAATTTCTTCTATCGCATGCACATTTTTATTAGAAGATCTTTCAGTATGCCATTGAGAATAATTAACCATAATATTATCTAGGAGTTTAGTAGCATCTCCTAAAGTAATTTCCATAAAAGTGCCTCCCGCGGCCGAATCTAAAAGATTTTTAGAAGCAAAATTCAATCCGGCATAAAAATTTTGTATGATCATCCACAAATTCAAACCATGAGTAGGGCAATTACGTATCATTAATTTCATTCTCTCCCAAGCTTGTGCAACATGTTCATGATCAAGTTGTTTAAAGTTCATAATATCGTTTCTAAGAGAGATGATCTTAGCGGGAGGAAAATACTTAGAGATAAAAGCATCTTTGCACTTGTTCCATGAATCAATACTATTTTTAGGCAAAGACGAAAACCAAGCTTTAGCACGATCTCTAAGCGAAAAAGGAAATAGCTTCAATTTAACGACATCATTATTGACATCTTTTTTTTTTGCATATCACATAAATCAACGAAGCTATTCAGATGAGTGGTGGCATCTTCACTAGGAAGGCCGGCGAATTGATCTTTCATAACAAGATTCAACAAAGCAGTATTAATTTCACAAGATTCAGCATCGGTAAGAGGAGTAATCAGAGTGCTAAGGAAATCATTATTATTGGTATTGGTGAAGTCACACAATTTAGTAGTATCTTGAGCCATCGCGACAAACAAGCAATCTAACACACGAGCAAACAAAAGCAAACGGGCAAAAGAGGCAAATAGAGAGGGAGGATAGAGAGAGAGAGGGCGAATAAAATGGCAAGGGTGAATTGGGGGGAGAGGAAAACGAGAGGCAAATGGCAAATAATGTAATGCGAGAGATAGGGATTGTGATGGGTACTTGGTATGTTGACTTTTTGCGTAGACTCCCCGGCAACGGCGCCAGAAATCCTTCTTGCTACATCTTGAGTTTGCGTTGGTTTTCCCCGAAGAGGAAGGGATGATGTAGCAGAGTAGTGTAAGTATTTCCCTCAGTTTTTGAGAACCAAGGTATCAATCTAGTAGGAGGCCACACTCAAGTCCCTCATACCTGCACAAAACGATAGCTACTCGCAACCAACGCGATTAGGGGTTGTCAATCCCTTCACGATCACTTACGAGAGTGAGATCTGATAGATATAATATTTTTGGTATTTTTGGTATAAAGATGCAAAGTAAAAAAGTAAAAGCAAAGTAAAAGGGAAAGCAAGATTAAAGTGATGGAGATTGATATGATGAGAATAGACCCGGGGGCCATAGGTTTCACTAGTGGCTTCTCTCAAGAGCATAAGTATTCTACGGTGGGTGAACAAATTACTGTTGAGCAATTGACAGAATTGAGCATAGTTATGAGAATATCTAGGCATGATCATGTATATAGGCATCACGTCTGTGACAAGTAGACCGAAACGATTCTGCATCTACTACTATTACTCCACTCATCGACCGCTATCCAGCATGCATCTAGAGTATTAAGTTAGAAACAGAGTAACGCCTTAAGCAAGCTGACATGATGTAGAGAGATAAATTCATGCAATATGAAATAAACTCCATCTTGTTATCCTCGATGGCAATGATGCAATACGTGCCTTGCTGCCCCTTCTGTCACTGGGTAAGGACACCGCAAGATCAAACCCAAAGCTAAGCACTTCTCCCATGGCAAGAACTATCAATCTAGTTGGCCAAACCAAACGGATAATTCGAAGAGACTTGCAAAGAAAACCAATCATACATAAAAGAATTCAGAGAAGATTCAAATATTATTCATAGATAGACTTGATCATAAACCCACAATTCATCGGTCTCAACAAACACACCGCAAAAAGAAGATTACATCGAATAGATCTCCACAAGAGAGGGGGAGAACTTTGTATTGAGATTCAAAGAGAGAGAAGAAGCCATCTAGCTATTAACTATGGACCCGAAGGTCTGAGGTAAACTACTCACACTTCATCGGAGAGGCTATGATGATGTAGAAGCCCTCCATGATGACGGCCCTCTTCCGACGGAGCTCCGGAACAGGCCCCAAGATGAGATCTCGTGGATACAGAAAGTTGCGGCGGTGGAATTAGGTTTTTTGCTCCTGTTCTGATCGTTTGGGGGTACGTGTGTATATATAGGAGGAAGAAATACGCCGGAGGAGCAACGAGAGGCCCACGAGGCAGGGGGCGCGCCCTAGGGGGCGCCCCCCACCCTCGTGACCACCTCTTTTGTTCCTTGGAGCAGGGTCCAAGTCTCCTGGATCATGTTCAGTGAGAAAATCACGGTCCCGAAGATTTTATTCCGTTTGGACTCCGTTTGATATTCCGTTTCTTCAAAACACTGAAATAGGCAAAAAACAGCAATTCTGGGCTGGGCCTCCGGTTAATAGGTTAGTCCCAAAAATAATATAAAAGTGGAAAATAAAGCCCAATATAGTCCAAAACAGTAGATAATATAGCATGGAGCAATCAAAAATTATAGATACGTTGGAGACATATCAGTAACTGAGCGATATGCCGATGATTACTTATGATATATGTATATAAAAGCCACCCCCCGGCTATTTGACATGCTCGGGGTTGGAGGCGGAGGAACAGGCGTAGTACAGGCTCAAAAATAGAGAGTGCGGTCTACAAAAAGTTATTTTGGACCTCCTGTCGCACGTCTACGCCACACGTCCTTGGTGGGGGAATCCTTGATGGACATAACCCCTTAGGTGAGTGTACGGATCGGGACTCCGATAGAGCCAGTTTCCGATTCTTATCCTGTTCGTCACCTATTTTTTGAAGGATATCCAAAGAAGAAGTAAAAAAGAAAATAAATAATTATATATAGAAAAAGGTTACTGGAGTGCTCGCAGGCTTGTCCGTATTGTGCTTCCGCCGATGCCCATGGTATCTTGAGTGCGTAATGATGTACGCGTGGTACAAACTTTGTAGGTGTACGGAGTGGGCGGCGGAAGTCGGGTTGCTATTTCCGTTCTAGGGGTAGTTGGTCCTCGGGTGGAGACTGCTTCGGACCCCCGGTTTTTCGTTGGTGAACCTTTCCGTCATCCCTGTCACTTGGCGGCTTCCTTCCCCTGTGTTCGGCGTTGAGCCTGCCGGCCTGTTTAAAGACCCAGCACTTTCTGTTGGTATGATTAGCTAGTTTATCGGGGTGGCCGTGAATCTGGTAGGGTCGGTCCAATATCCTGTCCAGGTTGGATGGTTCATCTCGATTCGCCTTGGATGGCTTCTTTCACTGACCGGGCTTGGGGTTGCTGAATCCGGCGTTGACCGCAGTTTCGCCTGATCTTTCATTGTCATTGTGACTGTTGTTTTTGCTTCCTCATGGCTTGCCATTGGCGTCTCAGATCTTGGAGGTGCCCTAGTTGCTGGCGCTATTGCTTCTACGAGTGAGCCAACTGTCTTCTCCCGTGCAAAAGCGAGTCATCAGAGCAATGAGAGCTTTCATGGATTTAGGTCCTTCTTGGCCGAGGTGGCGTGCAAGCCATTCGTCCCGAACGCTGTGTCTGAGAGCCTCGAGGGCTTCCGCGTCCGGAAAGTCGACGATTTGGTTCTTTTTGACTAAGAACCGGGTCCAGATCTCCCTGGCTGATTTGTCGGGTTGTTGGGCAATGTGACTTAGGTCATCGGCATCCGGTGGCCGGACATGTGTTCCTCGGAAGTTATCGAGGAAGGCCTCTTCCAAGTCCTTCCAGCTGCCTATGGAATTTTCAGGCAGGCTATTTAACCAGTACCGAGCTGGTCCTTTTAGTTTTAGTGGGAGGTATTTAATGGCGTGGAGGTCGTCTCCACGGGCCATATGGATGTGGAGGATGAAATCTTCTATCCATACTGCGGGATCGGTTGTCCCGTCGTATGATTCAATATTAACGGGTTTGAATCCTTCGGGGAATTCATGATCAATTACTTCATCAGTGAAGCAAAGCGGGTGTGCGGCACCTCTATGTTGGGCCACACTGCGGCGTAACTCCATAGGAGTCCCATTGCGATTTTTGGCCTGGTCGCGGCGAGGTGTGACACGTCCGAATAGGTAGCCATCATCGTGTGTTGAAGCATGTTTTCGTGATCCGTAGATCGGTCTTGCGTTTCCTACTCTATTGTCCCAGTCCCTCTGCAGGTTGTCTAGGTAATCGTGGCCTGCGTTTTTCTTGCCTTTACAACGAGGTGGGGCGGTCAGGTGTTCGGCTTGAGTTGCCTCTTTATCCGGACAGAGTTGCCGGCGACCAGCCGCGTTGTGTGACAATGGTATGGGCTCCAATGCCATGTCATCGGACTGGTAGAGCGATCTGTGCTTTGGGTAGCTTTTGGCTGGGCCACTGAGGCCGTATTCTTCGGCGACCAGGACTTCGGTCCATCTGTCATTGAGTAGGTCTTGGTCAGCTTGAAGTTGTTGTTGCTTCTTTTTCAGGCTCCTTGTCGTAGCTATCAGCCTGCGCTTGAAGCGCTCCTCTTCGAGGGGCTCTTCGGGTATGATGAAGTCTTCGTCGCCGAGGCTTACCTCATCTTTGGAGAGCGGAAGGTAGTTGTCGTCCTCCAAACAGTCGTTGGGCAGGGCCTGTTCGTCGGGACTGGCTTGCCCATTTTCCTGTTCCTCCTGCTCGAATGTTGCTCCCACAGGGTCATCATTGCTTTCGGTGCCGTCCGGAGTACTATTTTCTCCAGTGCCATTGTTGCTGCGGTGTGACTTGGGGCGGCGTTTGGGGTGCCGGGACTTAGACTGTGACTCAGGAGTTTTAACTGGATCTCCCTTGTCTTTGCCGCGAGGCTTTTTAAGTGTATCGATCATGTACATGTCATGTGAAGGGGTGGCCATCTTGCGCCTGATGACTGGCGGGTCTTGGCCTTGCTCCTTATCTGCATCGTCGTCTGTACCGTCAATGTCTGCAGAGCTGAGAGTGGGCATGTCGGTTAAGTCCTCGACAGTGGCTATGAAGTGGGTGGCGGGTGGGAAACAAAATTCTCCGTCGTCGGCCCCTTGTTCGAACCGGACATTGTTCGGTTGCGAGTCTCCCATGTATGATAGGCTCTTTAAAGAGTTTAGCACATCGCCCAAAGGTGAGTGCTGAAAAACGTCTGTGGCATTGAATTCGAATATCGATAACCGATCTAGCTCAATGTCCGCAAGCGTACATGGTCCGGAATTTATAGCCGGAGATGAATCCAGAGTTCCATTGACGCAGATATTGCGAGGTGCTGAGTCCGTGTGCAGCTCCAACGCCGCGGACTCTGTGGCTTCGGATGGCACGATCTGCTCCGGTTCTAAGGCCGTTGCAGCAATAGGGACCATCTCCTGGATGTGATCCGATGACAGATTTAAGTCATGTTCCTCGGAGCGAGGGGGAGCGATCGCTGCGGTCTCAAATCCATTGAAGATCAAGTCTCCACGAATATCCGCGACATAGTTCAAGCTTCCAAATCTGACCTGGTGACCAGGGGCGTAGCTATCGATCTGCTCCAGATGGCCGAGCGAGTTGGCCCGCAGTACGAAGCCGCCGAACACAAAAATCTGTGCGGGGAGGAAGGTTTCTCATTGGACAGCGTCACTATAGATGATTGAAGGGGCCATCGAACCTTTCGTGGACGGCATAGTGGAACTCTCAATGAAAGCACCAATGTCGGTGTCAAAACCGGCGGATCTCGGATAGGGGGTCCCGAACTGTGCGTCTAGGATCGATGGTAACAGGAGGCAGGGGACACGATGTTTACCCAGGTTCGGGCCCTCTCCATGGAGGTAATACCCTATGTCCTGCTTGATTGATATTGATGGATATGAGTGTTACAAGAGTTGATCTACCACGAGATTGTGATGGCTAAACCCTAGAAGCCTAGCATATATGACTATGGTAATGGATATATCCTTTCCGGACTAACCCCTCCGGTTTATATAGACACCGGGGGGATCTAGGGTTTACATAGAGTCGGTTACACGAGAAGGAATCTTTATAGTTGGTCGCCAAGCTTGCCTTCCACGCCAAGGAGAGTCCAATCCAGACATAGGTACAGTCTTCGGTCTTCATGTCTTCACAGCCCATCAGTCCGGCCCATGAATAACAGGTCGAACGCCCGAGGACCCCTTAGCCCAGGACTCCCTCACCCAGCTTCTACTTCGGATATCCACCAGGCCATCCTTGGGCGTAGACCAACTTAGGCCAAAAGGCTAAGCTTGGGGGAGTACGTATTTCTCACCGACATTACATTCATGTTCACACACTCATGCTAGTTGTCGGTGCTCATACTTTTTCATTGTATCATCCATGCTAGTTTATTTTCCTTTTAAGCTTTCTTCTTGTGTGCCTTAATAAACCTTAAGAAAAACAAAAAAAAAGTTGTAGCTTTTTATTTAGTTTACTTTCCATGCCTGTAGTAGTAGTAATTAAAAAGAAAACCCAAAAGATTTCTCGTTCTTCTTTTGCTTGTTGGGAGCTTTCCCGTGTAAATATTTTGTTTCTTTCTTTCCTTTGGGGGGCGAGAGGATAAGACCATAATGAAAATGTTGAGTGGCTCTCATATGCATTATTGTTCATCTAACAAAGAGCCCATATTACCTTGTCTTCTCTCTTGAACTGAATGCTAGCATATTCCAGCTTAGTCCAATGCACGTGCACTATTATTATTATCCACACTATTTGGTCGTGCAAGTGAAAGGCAATAATGATGATTATATGATGAACTTATTGAGATGAGAAAAGATGCTATGAACTCGACCTCTCTTGTTTTTGTAAATATGATTAGTTCATCGTTCTTGATTCAGCCTATTATGAAAGAAACATGTTTGCAATGACAATTAGACATTGTAGTTGCATATGTTGTCGTGGTATTTCTCACGGGGGGCTTGCGAGTCGACAGATGCCACAAGGGCTTAGTGTGTGGGTAAGACTGCTGCTGATAGGCCCGGGAGCGGCTATGTGAGTAGCACGCGCTAGTTCACCCAGGTTCGGGGCTCTCCGGAGAGATAACACCCCTACTCCTGCATGTCTGAGTATATCTGGTATGTCTGGTACAGAGTCGTTCCTAGAGTTGTATCTGAAATCAGTGCCATAGACATCTGGCTTTGTATATGCCTATATGAGGCATGCTAGTGGCCGGCCATGCTCATGGCCGTGAGTATGTGTGCTCACATGGATGGATGGATGGATGGATGGATAGCTAGCTTGCTTGCTAGCTTGTGTGTGTGCGTGAGAGTCCAGGGAGCCATTGTGGCCGGCCCCATGGATGGATGGTTGCTAGCTATATATAGCATGGGGGTAGCTTACTACCTAAGCTAGGTAGTGGCATGGGGGGCAAGTGGGCATGGGGCACCATGCCCATGTACGTGGCATGCATGCCTCTTTGTCCCTGGTGCACTTTATAAAACAGTGCCCAGGGACGGATACACTGTAGATGATGTCGTCGCTACTATTCATCAATAGTGTCGGGTACGGTCGTCTCGTCGGTGTCTTCTCGGTGTCGGGCGGGCTGCAGTCGGCAGCCGGCTGGTTGGCGTAGTCGGCAGCCGGCGGTCGGCAGCCGGCCGGGCAGAGCAATTGAACGAGGAGCCGGCAGGAGCGGCCGGACAGTCGGACTGAGGGGCTTTGCTAGCCCCGATGTCTTGAAATATCGTCTTGCCGTCCTCGGGGTACCCGTGGTCGGTTACTCCGACAGTAGCCCCCAAGCCTCCGGGCAACTTGGCAAAGTTGGGCGGAGGTTTTTTTTGGCGAGTGTTCATGGAAATTGTCAAGAAAAAAGACAAAGTTAGTCCATGCAGATATATCGAATGTTTGCTTTTAGCATTGCAAGTTTTATGCGGAGGGTGCCGACTCGGTTTCGTCCGAGCCCCCTTAATCTTTTTCGTGTTCCCTCCGCTTTTTGGCTTGTGCTCTTGCTTGCCGGACAGCCGCTCTGCGGTCTGTGGCTGAGAGTGGGCCGTGAAGTGGAGTGTATAGTACTCAGAGTCTAGGAGCAGATTCAACTGAGTAGATACTTGTAAAGGAAAATGGTCGGGTCGCCCGAACCGTTTTTCTTCCCGGACGTTTTTCGCGTGGGTGGCCTCCAGCATTCACCCTTGCTAGCCGGACAGCCGCTCCGCGGTCTGTGACTAAGAGTGAGCCTTTGGTACTGCGCACACTACTAAGCCGTCTGCGGAAACAAATGTCTCAGGCCAAGCGGCCAGCCCCCGGGCCAACTCTGGCTGGCACCGGGGCGAACAGTGATGCAACTGTAATGAAATGCGGAGATAGTTCCCCGAGCATCGCTCGGGATTATCCGTGCTTGCGTAGTGCAAAAATATGCGGGTGAAGAGCTCACATTGATTTTTGTGTAGTCGCGGTCGTCGAAGACAGCCGACGTGGCTCGGCGCTCGCGGAGCACGTCGGCGCACCCGCTGGGTGTAGCCCTCGAGCCCCCGGGTGCTCGAAGGGGGTCCCGGCCGGTCAGGCTCGACCAGCCAGGCGGCGAGGCGTCTTGCAACACCCTTTTTCTTCTTTTCTGCCGGCTGGGGGAGCCGTACAGAACTCTTCTCTTGTCTGCAATCTTCGTGGGGGCCCCCTTCGAGCACCTACTGCTGAGCAGTCGGGCCGGATCTTCTGGCAACTACTTTGTCTTCTTCTTCATGGGGGCGCGTCAGCGCACCCGCTGGGTGTAGCCCCCGAGATTCGGGCCAACTGCTGAGCAGTCGGGCCGGATCTTCTGGCAACTACTTTGTCTTCTTCTTCGCGGGGCCGCGTCAGCGCACCCGCTGGGTGTAGCCCCCGAGATTCGGGCCGACTACTGAGCAGTCGGGCCGGATCTCCTGGCAACTACTTTGTCTTCTTCTTCGCGGGGGCGCGTCAGCGCACCCGCTGGGTGTAGCCCCCGAGATCCGGGCCGACTGCTGAGCAGTTAGGCCGGATCTCCCGGCAACTACTTTGTCTTCTTCTTCGCGGGGGCGCGTCAGCGCATCCGCTGGGTGTAGCCCCCGAGATTCGGGCCGAGGCCTGACCGGCCAGGCGTCAAGGCAGACGGTAGCCGACTAGCGCTCCTGCCGGCCACACATTGACGCGGGCAGGCAGGCCGGGTCACGTCAAGCCGTCCGAGTGTCGAAGTAGGCGGACGGACGGACAGATGTTTTTTTCCTTCTTTTCTTCTCTTCGGACGGCTGCAGCCGGACAAAGACTTTTTATCATCAGCCGGCTGTGGACAGCCGGACGTGCACATTTTTTTAGTCAGCTGGCTAGGCATCCGACCTCTTCTCAGCCGGATTGGGCACTCGGCCTCTCTTTTTCAAAGCCGGGTAGCGGGCATGAGGACCCGGCCTGTCCGGGTGGCAGGAGCCGGCCATCCGGAAAACAGGCGTGACCCGCCATCCGGGTGGCAGGAGCCGGCCACTTTCTTTCTCTCCTTTCTGTCCGACTCCACACGGGCAGCCGGACCTCTTCTTTGCACTCGGCCCTGACTTTTCTCTTTCTTTCTTTCACCGCCCGAGCAGTAGGCAGGAGCGGGACGGCAGTAGCCGGCGTCCGGGTCCCGGCCGAAGCCGGCAGGCCGGGAAGCGGTCGGAAGCCGGCCGCCGGCTGGAGCGGCAAGCCAGCGAGCGCGGGAGGCCAGCAGCCGGCAGGCGCGGAGGCCGAACCCGGCGCGGGTGGCCAGCAGCCGGCGAGCGCGGAGGCCGGACTCAGTGCGGGAGGCCAGCAGCCGGCGGGGCGCATGAACTGCTGGGCGCGATGCGGGCGCAGGGGCGGTGCGGAGCCGGGGAGCTCGGGCGCTCAGGTGCGGAGCAAGGTGCGGGGAGCGGACCCAGAGCAGCGACTGGTCGGGGATGGAGGCGCAAGGCGGCCACCCGGAGCCGACCGAAGCGGGGGCAGTCGGCCACGGGGAGCCAGCATGGGGGCGCAATCGGCCGCCACGGGAAGAGGTGCGGCACACCCGGCCACTGGCGGAGGTGGCCCGGCGGGGCAGAGCCGGCAAGCGGGTGCCTCGGGAGGTCGGGCCGGAGCGAAGACGGCCGGAGCACGGCCCGGGTGGCTTGGAGCAGGGGCGAGGCGCAGAGCAGCAACTGGCCCTCGTAGTTGGAGGAGCGGCGACGGCCGGGTGCTGGGATGCAGCACGTTTGGTGGAGAGCAGCAGCGGGCAGGGTGCCACGGGTGGCTCTATCGCAGGAGTCGAGGGCGACGTGCGCCCCGGAGTAGCATCAAAGTGGTCAGCCGCCGGCAGGCTGGCGTTGCACGACAGGGGAGCCGGCGCCGCGGGGGAGTGCGGAGCTGGTCGACGAGGAGCCGCGGGCGGTGCGGGCACAGGGGTGTGCCGAGGAGCCGACCGCATGCGGGATCACGTGGAGGGGCGAGGTGGAGCAGCAGGGATGGTTGTGCGTGGCCGTGCTGCGAAGGGGGAGCTGCAGGCGACATGGCGAGGATCTCGAGCTCGTGGAAGCAGACGGAGCGGAGCGCCGCGTAGGCCCAGCAGTGCACACACAGGCACGGCTGGCAGATGCGCACCGCGGGCGCAACATGGTGCAGGCCCAGGCCAGGCGAATCGCGGCAGCGGCCGGCCGCAGGCGGACCGAAGATTAGCCGGCGCCTGGCCATTATCTGACCAAAGTCCAACTGCTATCTGACTAGCCTCTGGCTAGTGTATTGCATCTAGGAAGTGTATGAGCTATATACGGCCTTTATCTGGCTAGTGTCTTGGGATTATCTGGCTAGTGTATGGCTATACTTTGACCATGTATGACTTGCATCTAGCTTGCTTGGATAAACAAAATATGGAGCGAAAGTGCGTTTCGGCCGGAGCAAGGCACAACACGAAGGGGAGCAGACGCGAGCGGCGCATGGATGGACACGGCTGATCGAAACGAGGCACCGCACGCGGCGCGCGCGCACGGTCGGACGGCCGGCGCAGCGTTGGTGATGACAAAGATGGCGAAGCCGATGGCGAGGGCGCGCCGTCCCGCACGGCCGCTCCGGGGGCGGGTCGAAGTCGAGCCCCCGAGCGTTACCGGAGAGACGGCGCGACACCGTGGCGGAGATGACAAAGATGGTCCCGCCCGGACTGCAAAACCAGCAGCAACGCGGTAGCATAGTAGTAGTACCGCCCCATGGTGGGCGCCAATTGTCGTGGTATTTCTCACGGGAGGCTTGCGAGTCAACAGATGCCACAAGGGCTTAGTGTGTGGGTAAGACTGTTGCTGATAGGCCCGGGAGCGGGTATGCGAGTAGCACGCGCTAGTTTACCCAGTTTCGGGGCTCTCCAAAAAGATAACACCCCTACTCCTGCATGTCTGAGTATATCTGGTATGTTTGGTACAGAGTCGCTCCTAGAATTGTATCTAAGATCAGTGCCATAGGCATCTGGCTTTGTATATGCCTATATGAGGCATGCTAGTGGCCGGCCATGTATCATGGCCGTGAGTATGTGTGCTCACGTGGATGGATGGATGGATAGCTAGCTTGCTTGCTAGCTTGTGTGTGCGTGAGAGTCCAGGGAGCCATTGTGGCCGGCCCCATGGATGGATGGTTGCTAGCTATATATAGCATGGGGGTAGCTTACTACCTAAGCTAGGTAGTGGCATGGGGGGCAAGTGGGCATGGGGCACCATGCCCATGTACGTGGCATGCATGCCTCTTTGTCCCTGGTGCACTTTATAAAACAGTGCCCAGGGACGGATACACTGTAGATGATGTCGTCGCTACTATTCATCAATAGTGTCAGGTACGGTCGTCTCGTCGGTGTCTTGTTGGTGTCGGGTCGGGCTGCAGTCGGCAGCCAGCTGGTTGGTGCAGTCGGCAGCCAGCTGGTTGGCGTAGTTGGCAGCCGGCAGTCGGCAGCCGGCCGGGCAGAGCAGTCGGACGGGGAGCCGGCAGGAGCGGCCGGACAGTCGGACTGAGGGGCTTTGCTAGCCCCGACGTCTTGAAATATCATCTTGCCGTCCTCGGGGTACCCGTGGTCGGTTACTCCAACATATGTCATGCTTAATTAGCTAGGAGCTTATAATGGTTTACCTTGCGTGCCAACATGCTATTAAAATGGTTGTGATGTGGTATGATAGGGTGGTATCCTCCTTTGAATGATTCGAGTGGCTTGACTTGGCACATGTTCATGCATGTAGTTGAAACAAAATCAACATAGCCTCTACGATATTTATGTTCATGGTGCATTATATCCTACTCATGCTTGCATTCGGTGTTGATTAATTTTAATGCATGTTCATGACTGTTGTCGCTCTCTAGCTGGTCGCTTCCCAGTCTTTTTCTAGCCTTCACTTGTACTAAGCGGGAATACTGCTTGTGCATCCAACTTCATAAACCCCAAAGTTGTTCGATATGAGTCCACCATACCTACCTATATACGGTATCTACCTGTCGTTCCAAGTAAATTTGTATGTGCCAAACTCTAAACCTTCAAATAAACATTCTGTTTTGTATACTCAAATAGCTCATGTATCAACTAGGGTTGTATGTATCATCCATGCTAGGCGGGTTATTCTCAAGAGGAGTGGACTCCGCTCCTCACTCACGAGAAAATGGCTGGTCACCGGGATGCCCAGTCCCATGCTTTAAGCAAATCAAATCAAAATAACTGCAAACAAAACTCCCTCGGGACTCTTGTTAGTTTGAGGCACTCGTTGTTTCGAGCAAGCCATGGATTGATGATTGTTGGTGGAAGGGGGGTATAAACTTTACCATTCTGTTTGGGAACCGCCTATAATGTGTGTAGCATGGAATATATTGAGATCTCTCGGTTGTTATGTTGACAAAGAAAGTATACCGCTCAAAATATTATTCATATCTATTTCAAAACCGAGCTCTGGCACCTCTACAAATCCCTGCTTCCCTCTGCGAAGGGCCTATCTATTTACTTTTATGTTGAGTCACCATCCTCTTATTAAAAAGCACAAGTTGGAGAGCACCGTTGTCATTTGCATCCATTACTGTTAGTTTACATTGAGTATGACTGTGACTGGATCTCTTTTACCATGAATTACAATGTCTAGTCAGTCCTTGATCTTTAAAGGTGCTCTGCATTTATGTTTTGCGGTCTCAAAAAGGGCTAGCGAGATACCATCTTGTTATATCATATCATGATTGTTTTGAGAAAGTGTTGTCATCCGAGATTTATTATTATTGCTCGCTAGTTGATTATGCCATTGATATGAGTAAACATGAGACCTAAATGTTATTGCGAATGTGGTTAGTTCATAATCTTTTCTGAAAACCTGAATGTTGGCTTTACATATTTACAACAACAAGAGCAAACAGAGTTTGTAAAAGTTTTTCTTTATCACCTTCAGCTTATCAAGTGAATTGCTTGAGGACAAGCAAAGGTTTAAGCTTGGGGGAGTTGATACGTCTCCGTCGTATCTACTTTTTCAAACACTTTTGCCCTTGTTTTGGACTCTAACTTGCATGATTTGAATGGAACTAACCCGGATTGACGTTGTTTTCAGCAAAATTGCCATGGTGTTATTTTTCTGCAGAAATAAAAGTTCTCAGAATGACCTGAAAATCAACGGAGATTATTTTTGGAATATATAAAAAATACTGGAAGAAGAATCCATGTCAGGGGGCCCACACCCTATCCACGAGGGTGGGGGAGCGCCCTACCCCCTGGGCACGCCCCCTGCCTCGTGGGCCCCCTAACGCTCCACCGACCTCAACTCCAACTCCATATATTCGTGTTCGGGGAGAAAAAAATCAGAGAGAAGGATTCATCACGTTTTACGATATGGAGCTGCCGCCAAGCCCTAAACTCTCTCGGGAGGGCTGATCTAGAGTCCGTTCGGGGCTCGAGAGAGGGGAATCCGTCGCCATCGTCATCATCAACCTTCCTCCATCACCAATTTCATGATGCTCACCACCGTGCGTGAGTAATTCCATCGTAGGCTTGCTGGACGGTGATGGGTTGGATGATATTTATCATGTAATCGAGTTAGTTTTGTTACGGTTTGATCCCTAGTATCCACTATGTTCTGAGATTGATGTTGTTATGACTTTGCTATGCTTAATGCTTGTCACTAGGGCCCGAGTGCCATGATTTCAGATCTGAACCTATTATGTTTTCATGAATATATGTTAGTCACCTACTATGTGTTATGATTCGGCAACCCCGAAGTGACAATAATCGGGACCACTCCCGGTGATGACCGTAGTTTGAGGAGTTCATGTATTCACTATGTGTTAATGCTTTGGTCTGGTACTCTATTAAAAGGAGGCCTTAATATCCCTTAGTTTCCAATAGGACCCCGCTGCCATGGGAGAGTAGGACAAAAGATGTCATGCAAGTTCTTTTCCATACGCACGTATGACTATATTCGGAATACATGCCTACATTATATTGATGAACTGGAGCTAGTTCTGTGTCACCCTATGTTATAACTGTTGCATGATCGATCGCATCCGACATAATTCTCATCACCGATCCAATGCCTATGAGATTTTCATATATTGTTCTTCGCTTATTTACTTTTCCGTTGCTATTGTTACCATCACTACAAAACCCAAAAATATTACTTTTTCTACCGTTACCACTACTATCATATTACTTTGCTACTAAATACTTTGCTACAGATATTAAGTTTCTAGGTGTGGTTGAATTGACAACTCAGCTTCTAATACTTGAGAATATTCTTTGGCTCCCCTTGTGTTGAATCAATAAATTTGGGTTGAATACTCTACCCTCGAAAACTGTTGCGGTCCCCTATACTTGTGGGTTATCACCAGACATATGGGAAGCATCCATAATGCAAGCAGACAAGTATTTGCAGAGCAGTAAGCTGCTAAGGATTTTCGGAGGATCGAATAGTATATCAAAGACTTTTGTGAAACACCTGAATAGCTGGGGATGAGCGGATACTCGGTAAGTGCGAGGGATTATCCGTAGGGTATTCATGTGGCAAACTGCAAGGCAGTAGGCACAAAGTATTCTCAGAATAATAGAGAGAATTTTGAGGTATCTTATAATAACAAGATCAACGGGGAATGATTGTATGAATGTCAAGTGTGCGTGGTTATCTGTAGGGGTTTATCGTTGGAAGGGAATGGCAAAAGCGATGGCACAAAGTCTCAGGAGAACATCGGCGAGTATCGTTAGAATCTTCTGGCGAAGCAGTCGATCATCTGGAATGAAGGGGCTCTCCGGCGGGAAGTGGGTATGAGAACCTAGAGTTAGAATTAGTAAAATCGTTTAACCCGAATAGAAGAGAGATCAGAGTCCCAGAGTATAGACGAGGAATAAAAGATCCTAATACCACCCAATGGCGACATGGGCCCATGGGCCGCACAACCATGTTAGTAAAACAATTTTCATCGACTAGACTCAACTTCGGCCATGGAGTGTGGAAGGGGGATTCCTACAGGCAGTCGGCTCTGATACCAACTTGTGACGCCCCCGATTTGACCGTACACTAATCATACATGCAAATATGTACGATCAAGATCAGGGACTCACGGGTAGATATCACAACACAACTCTAGACACAAACTAAAATAATACAAGCTTTATATAACAAGCCAGGGGCCTCGGAGGCTCGAATACAAATGCTCGAAGACACAAGAGTCAGCGAAAGCAAAAATATCTTAGTACAGACATAAGGTTAAACAAGTTTGCCTTAAGAAGGCCAGCACAAAAGTAGCAACAATTGAAAAGGCAACGCCTCCTGCCTGGGACGTCCTAACTACTCCTCGAAGTCGAACTCCATGTAGAATCATCCTCGGGATCCTCTGGCTCCTGGACTCTAGCATCTAGTTGCGACAACCAGTTATAGAAAAGGAAAAAAGGGGGAGCAAAGCAACCGTGAGTACTCATCCAAAGTACTCGCAAGCAAGGATCTACACTACATATGCATTGGTATCAATGAAAAGGGTAGTATCTGTGGATTGAAATTCAAAATGCCTGAATAAGAGGGGGATAGCTAGTCCTATCGAAGACCACGCTTCTGGCAGACTCCATCTTGAAGGAGTAGAAGAGAGTAGATGGTAAGTTAACCAAGTAGCATCATGTAGCATAATCCTACCCGGTGATCCCCTCATCGTCGCCCTATGAGAGAGTGATCACCGGGTTGTATCTGGCACTTGAAAGGGTGTGTTTTATTAAGTATCCGATTCTAGTTGTCATAAGGTCAAGGTACAACTCCGGGTCGTCCTTTTACCGAGGGACACGACTATTCGAATAGATAAACTTCCCTGCAGGGGTGCACCATATTTCCCAACATGCTCGATCCCCTTTGGCCAGACAGACTTTCCTGGGTCATGCCCGACCTCGAAAGATCAACATGTCGCAGCCCCACCTAGGCACAACAGAGAGGTCAGCACGCCGGTCTAAATCCTATGCGCGCAGGGGTCTGGGCCCATCACCCATTGCACAGTTGCATGTTGCGAACGCGGCCGGTAAGCAGACCTAGCCTCCCTAATACAAGAGCAGGCGTTCCAATCCAATCCGGCGCACGCCGCTCAGTCACTGACGTCAAGAAGGCTTCGGCTGATACTACAACGTCGAGTGCCCATAACTGTTCCCACGTAGTTGGTTAGTGCGTATAGGCCAGTGACCAGACTCAGATCAAATACCGAGATCTCTTTAAGCGTGTTAATTGATAGCCTGGCTTATTAGGGATGATGATAGACTACTCATATCAATAAGGAATTCCTTCTTTCCCGGGAGCCCATTCGGATAGAACTCCCAAGTTAAGTCTTCAGCTTGGAGTAGTTTCAGGATGGGTGACCGACAGGGAAGTTGCTCCCGGGTGCGCACGAGTGAGGACAAAGTGCGTAGAAAAGACTAGTATTGATCTGTGGGGTCAGTCTAGATCCCGCCAGGAGTAACGACCACCGGCGGGTGTGTCCGGGGCATTACAAGTTGGTATCAGGGACGACCCTCGTGGTTACACGGATGTTTGCGGACAGGTGCGCGGTCATGTTGTTCATGACGTTTGTGACCCGTCGTGGCACACGGCATGGCACATGTACCGGACTGGATGCACAGACGTATGTGCCAAGAGGGAGTGTTCCTGTGGCCCGACGAGGACGTCGGTTCCTCTGAGTGGGGGTGTATGCGATAGCCTGGCTTATTAGGGATGATAGACTACTCATATCAAAAAGGAATTCCTTCTTTTCTGGGAGCCCATTCGGACAGAACTCCAAAATTAAGCGTGCTCAGCTTGGAGTAGTTTCAGGATGGGTGACCGACTGAGAAGTTGCTCCCGGGTGCGCACGAGTGAGGACAAAGTGCGTAGAAAAGACTAGTATTGATCTGTGGGGCCAGTCTAGATCCCGCCAGGAGTAACGACCATCGGCAGGTGTGTCCGAGGCGTTACAGCCGACCAGGGCCCTGGCCACCTCTCTCCTAGGTGTTCTCAACCTGCCTTGTCGCTCCGCCACAAAGTAACAGTCGGGGGCCATCGGGAACCCAGGCCCACCACTACCTGGATGGAACCACCTGCCCCTTCAGCCCCCACATCGGAATCACTTGCGGGTACTCTATGATCCGACTTGACTTTAGTCACCACATGTATCACATATTATGTACATAAGTATAAACCCGTGACCACCTCCCAAGTGATCACGACCCGATAGTATAGCATGGCAGACGGACAAGAATGTAGGGCAACTGATGGAATACTAGCATCCTATACTAAGCATTTAGGATTGCAGGTAAAGGTAACAACAGTAGTAGCAAAGACACGCTATGCATCAAAACAGGATTATCGGAAAGCAGTAACATGCTACACTACTCTAATGCAAGCCGTAGAGAGAAGAATAGGCAATATCGGGTTGATCAAGGGGGGCTTGCCTGGTTGCTCAAGCAAGAAGGAGGGGTCGTCAACACCGTAGTCGAACTGGGGGTCGCCGGCAGTCTCGGGGTCTACCGGAAAGAAGTAACGAAGGGGGGAACACAATAAATAACAAAGCAATCAAAGCATCACAAAGTGTAACATGGCATTATGCGGTGCTAGGGGGACCTAACGCATTAGTAGGCGATACCGGCGAAGGGGGAAACATCCGGGAAAGTATTCCCGGTGTTAGACGTTTACGGACAAATGAACCATAGGTGGATTGTTGGATGCTTGCTATGCTAGGGATGCGTGGCGGACGAACGGGCTACGTATCCGGATTCGTCTCATCATTTTGAGCAACTTTCATGTAGAAAGTATTTTCATCCGAGTTACGGATTATTTTATATTAATTTTTAAAGTTTTAGTTTCATTTCCTAAAATATTGTAAATTTGAAATTAATAGACAAAATACTATGGGTACCTAGCCCTGTGCACACAGAATGTACACAAAGGCTGACATGTGGGCCAGGGGGACCCAGTTGACCAGTCAAAGTTTGACTGGTCAACAGTGTTGGGGAACGTAGTAATTTCAAAAAATTTCCTACGCACACGCAAGATCATGGTGATGCATAGCAACGAGAGGGGAGAGTGTTGTCTACGTACCAACGCAGACCGAGTGCGGAAGCGATCACACAACGTAGAGGAAGTAGTCGTACGTCTTCCCGATCCGACCGATCCAAGCACCGTTACTCCGGCACCTCCGAGTTCTTAGCACACGTTCAGCTCGATGACGATCCTCGGGCTCCGATCCAGCAAAGCGTCGAGGAAGAGTTCCGTCATCACGACGGCTTGGTGACGATCTTGATGTACTACCGACGCAGGGCTTCGCCTAAGCACTGCAACAATATGATCGAGGTGGAATTTGGTGGCAGGGGGCACCGCACACGGCTAAGGAAGGATCACCAAGGATCAACTTGTGTGTCTATGGGGTGCCCCCTGCCTCAGTATATAAAGGATGGAGGAGGAGGAGGCCGGCCAAGGCTATTGGTGCGGCCAGGATGGGAGTCCTACTAGGACTCCAAGTCCTAGTAGGAGTCCATCAAGAGGGGAGGAAGGGAGAAGGAAGTGGAGGAGAAGGAGAGGTGGCCGGCCCCCTTTTCCCTAGTCCAATTCGGACCAAAGGGGAGGGGGGGCGGAGCAGCCTTTTTCCTCTTCCCACTAAAGCCCATCAAGGCCCATTACTTCTCCCGTAACTACCCGGTACTCCGAAAAATACCCGAATCACTCGGAACCTTTCCATGTCCGAATATAGTCGTCCAATATATCGATATTTACGTCTCGACCATTTCGAGACTCCTCGTCATGTCCCCGATCTCATCCAGGACTCTTAACTCCTTCGGTACATCAAAACTCATAAACTCATAATATAACTGTCATCGAAACCTTAAGCGTGCGGACCCTACGGTTCGAGAACAATGTAGACATGACCGAGACACGTCTCCGGTCAATAACCAATAGCGGGACCTGGATGCCCATATTGGCTCCTACATATTCTATGAAGATCTTTATCGGTCAGACCGCATAACAACATACGTTGTTCCCTTTGTCATCAGCATGTTACTTGCCCGAGATTCGATCGTCGGTATCCAATACCTAGTTCAATCTCGTTACCGGCAAGTCTCTTTACTCGTTCCGTAATACATCATCCCGCAACTAACTCATTAGTTGCAATGCTTGCAAGGCTTAAGTGATGTGCATTACCGAGAGGGCCCAGAGATACCTCTCCGACAATCGGAGTGACAAATCCTAATCTCGAAATACGCCAACCCAACATCTACCTTTGGAGACACCTGTAGTACTCCTTTATAATCACCCAGTTACGTTGTGACGTTTGGTAGCACCCAAAGTGTTCCTCCGGTAAACGGGAGTTGCATAATCTCATAGTCATAGGAACATGTATAAGTCATGAAGAAAGCAATAGCAACATACTAAACGATCGGGTGCTAAGCTAATGGAATGGGTCATGTCAATCAGATCATTCAACTAATGATGTGACCTTGTTAATCAAATAACAACTCTTTGTCCATGGTTAGGAAACATAACCATCTTTGATTAACGAGCTAGTCAAGTAGAGGCATACTAGTGACACTCTGTTTGTCTATGTATTCACACATGTATTATGTTTCCGGTTAATACAATTCTAGCATGAATAATAAACATTTATCATGATATAAGGAAATAAATAATAACTTTATTATTGCCTCTAGGGCATATTTCCTTCAGTATCCCACTTGCACTAGAGTCAATAATCTAGATTACATCACCATGTGATTAACATCGATAGTTCACATCATCATGTGATTAACACCCATAGTTCACATCGCCATGTGACCAACACCCAAAGGGTTTACTAGATTCAGTAATCTAGTTCACATCGCTATGTGATTAACACCCAAAGAGTACTAAGGTGTGATCATGTTTTGCTTGTGAGAGAATCTTAGTCAACGGGTCTGCCACATTCAGATCCTCATGTATTTTGCAAATTTCTATGTCAACAATGCTCTACATGGAGCTACTCTAGCTAATTGCTCCCACTTTCAATATGTATCTAGACCGAGACTTAGAGTCATCTAGATTAGTGTCAAAACTTGCATCGGCGTAACCCTTTACGACGAACCTTTTTATCATGTCCATAATCGAGAAACATATCCTTATTTCACTAAGGATAATTCTGACCGCTGTCCAGTGATCTACTCCTAGATCACTATTGTACTCCCTTGCCAAATCAGTGCAGGGTATACAATAGATCTGGTATACAGCATGACATACTTTATAGAACCTATGGCCAAGGCATAGGGAATGACTTTCATTCTCTTTCTATCTTCTGCCGTGGTCGGGCTTTGAGTCTTACTCAACTTTACACCTTATAATACAGGCAAGAACTCTTTCTTTGACTGCTCCATTTTGAACTACTTCAAAATCTTGTCAAGGTATGTACTCATTGAAAAAACTTATCAAGCGTCTTGATCTATCTCTATAGATCTTGAAGCTCAATATGTAAGCAGCTTCACCGAAGTCTTTCTTTGAAAAACTCCTTTCAAACACTCCTTTATGCTTTACAGAATAATTCTACATTATTTCCGATCAAAAATATGTCATTCACATATACTTATCAGAAATGTTGTAGTGCTCCCACTCACTTTCTTGTAAATACAGGCTTCACCGCAAGTCTGTATAAAACTATATGCTTTGATCAACTCATCAAAGCGTATATTCCAACTCCGAGATGCTTGCACCAGTCCACAGATGGATCGCTGGAGCTTGCACATTTTGTTAGCACCTTTCGGATTGACAAAACCTTCTGTTGCATCATATACAACTCTTCTTTAATAAATCCATTAAGGAATGCAGTTTTGTTTATCCATTTGCCAGATTTCATAAAATGCGGCAATTACTAACATGATTCGGACAGACTCAAGCATAGATACGAGTGAGAAGCTCTCATCATAGTCAACACCTTGAACTTGTCGAAAACCTTTTGCGACAATTCTAGCTTTGTAGATAGTAACACTACTATCAGCGTCCGTCTTCCTCTTGAAGATCCATTTATTCTCAATTGCCTGCCGATCATCGGGCAAGTCAACCAAAGTCCAAACTTTGTTCTCATACATGGATCATATCTCAGATTTCATGGCCTCAAACCATTTCGCGGAATCTGGGCTCATCATCGCTTCCTCATAGTTCATAGGTTCGTCATGGTCAAGTAACATGACCTCCAGAACAGGATTACCGTACCACTCTGGTGCGGATCTCACTCTGGTTTACCTACGAGATTCGGTAGTAACTTGATCTGAAGTTACATGATCATCATCATTAGCTTCCTCACTAATTGGTGTAGTAGTCACAAGAACAGATTTTTGTGATGAACTACTTTCCAATAAGGTAGAAGGTACAATTACCTTATCAAGTTTTCTACTTTCCTCCCACTTACTTCTTTCAAGAGAAACTCCTTCTCTAGAAAGGATCCATTGTAAGCAACGAATGTCTTGCCTTAGGATCTGTGATAGAAGGTGTACCCAACAGTCTCCTTTGGGTATCCTATGAAGACATATTTCTCCGATTTGGGTTTGAGCTTATCAGGATGAAACTTTTTCTCATAAGCATCGCAACCCCAAACTTCAAGAAACGACAACTTTGGTTTCTTGCCAAACCATAGTTCATAAGGCGTCGTCTCGACGGATATAGATGGTGCCCCTTTTTTTTAACGTGAATGCAGCTGTCTCTAATGCATGACCCCAAAAACGATAGTGGTAAATCGGTAAGAAACATCATAGATTGCACTATATCCAATAAAGTACGGTTATGACGTTCGGACACACCATTATGCTGTGGTGTTCCAGGTGGCGTGAGTAGTGAAACTATTTCACATTGTTTTAACTGAAGACCAAACTCGTAACTCAAATACTCTTTTCCACGATCAGATCGTAGAAACTTTATTTTCTTGTTACGATGATTTTCCACTTCACTCTGAAATTATATGAACTTTTCAAATGTATCAGACTTCTATTTCATTAAGTAGATATACCCATATCTGCTCAAATCATCTGTGAAGGTCGGAAAATAATGATACCCGCTGCAAGCCTTAAATATTCATCGGACCACATACATCAGTATGTATAATTTCCAACAAATCTGTTGCTTCCTCCATTGTTCCGGAGAACGGCGTTTTAGTCATCTTGCCCAAAAGGCATGGTTCGCAATCATCAAGTGATTCATAATCAAGTGATTCCGAAAGCCCATCAACATGGAGTTTCTTCATGCGCTTTATACCGATATGACCTAAACGGCAGTGCCACAAATAAGTTGCACTATCATTATTAACTTTGCATCTTTTGGTTTCAATATTATGAATATGTGTATCACTACGATCGAGATCCAATGAACTTGTTTCATTGGGTGTATGACCATCGAAGGTTTTATTCATGTAAACAGAACAACAATTATTCTCTGACTTTAATGAATAACCATATTGCAATAAACATGATCAAATCATATTCATGCTCAACACAAAAACCAAATAACACTTATTTAGGTTCAACACTAATCCCGAAATTATGGGGAGTGTGCGATGATGATCATATCAATCTTGGAACCACTTCCAACACACATCGTCACTTCACCCTTAACTATTCTCTGTTTATTCTGCAACTCCCGTTTCGAGTTACTAATCTTAGCAACTGAACTAGTATCAAATACTGAGGGTTTGCTATAAACACTAGTAAAGTACACATCAATAACATGTATATCAAATATACTTATGTTCACTTTGCCATCCTTCTTATCCGCCAATCACTTGGGGTAGTTCCGCTTCCAGTGACCAGTCCCTTTGCAGTAGAAGCACTCAGTCTCAGGCTTAGGTCCAGACTTGGGCTTCTTCACTTGAGCAGCAACTTGCTTGTTGTTCCTTTTTGAAGTTCCCCTTCTTCCCTCTGCCCTTTTCTTGAAACTAGTGGTCTTGTCTACCATCAACACTTGATATTTTTCTTGATTTCTACCTTCATCGATTTCATCATCATGAAAAACTCGGGAGTCATTTTCGTCATCCCTTGCATACTATAGTTCATCACAAAGTTCTACTAACTTGGTCATGGTGACTAGAGAATTCTGTCAGTCACTATCTTATCTGGAAGATTAACTCCCACTTGATTCAAGCGATTGTAGTACCCAGACAATCTGAGCACATGCTCACTAGTTGAGCGATTCTCCTCCATCTTTTAGCTATAGAACTTGTTGGAGACTTCATATCTCTCAACTCGGGTATTTGCTTGAAATATTAACTTCAACTCCTGGAACATCTCATATGGTCCATGACGTTCAAAAGGTCTTTGAAGTCCCGATTCTAAGCCATTAAGCATGGTGCACTAAACTATCAAGTAGTCATCATATTGAGCTAGCCAAACGTTCATAACGTCTGCATCTGCTCCTGCAATAGGTCTGTCACCTAGCGGTGCATCAAGGACATAATTCTTCTGTGCAGCAATGAGGATAAACCTCAGATCACGGATCCAATCCGCATCATTGCTACTAACATCTTTTAACACAATTTCTCTAGGAACATATCAAAATAAACACAGGGAAGCAACAACGCGAGATATTGATCTACAACATAATTTGCAAAATACTACCAGGACTAAGTTCATGATAAATTTAAGTTCAATTTAATCATATTACTTAAGAACTCCCACTTAGATAGACATCCCTCTAATCCTCTAAGTGATCACGTGATCCAAATCAACTACACCATAACCGATCATCATGTGAGATGGAGTAGTTTTCAATGGTGAACATCGTTATGTTGATCATATCTACTATATGATTCACGCTCGACCTTTCGGTCTCCGTGTTCCGAGGCCATATCTGCATATGCTAGGCTCGTCAAGTTTAACCTGAGTATTCTGCGTGTGCAAAACTGGCTTGCACCCATTGTAGATGGACGTAGAGCTTATCACACCCGATCATCACGTGGTGTCTGGGCACGACGAACTTTGGCAACGGTGCATACTCAGGGAGAACACTTCTTGATAATTTAGTGAGAGATCATCTTATAATGCTACCATAAATCAAAGCAAGATAAGATGCATAAAAAGATAAACATCACATGTAATCAATATAAGTGATATGATATGGCCATCATCATCTTGTGCTTGTGATCTCCATCTCCGAAGCACCGTCATGATCACCATTGTCACCAGCGCGACACCTTGATCTCCATCGTAGCATCGTTGTCGTCTCACCAATCTTATGCTTCCACGACTATCGCTACCGCTTAGTGATAAAGTAAAGCATTACATCGCGATTGTATTGCATACAATAAAGCGACAACCATATGGCTCCTGCCAGTTGCCGATAACTTGGTTACAAAACATGATCATCTCATACAATAAAATTGAGCATCATGCCTTGACCATATCACATCACATCATGCCCTGCAAAAACAAGTTAGACGTCCTCTACTTTGTTGTTGCAAGTTTTACGTGGCTGCTACGGGCTTAAGCAAGAACTCATCTCACCTACGCATCAAAACCACAACGATAGTTTGTCAAATAGACTCCGTTTTAACCTTCTCAAGGACCGGGCGTAGCCACACTTGGTTCAACTAAAGTTGGAGAGACAGTCGCCCGCAAGCCATCTATGTACAAAGCACGTCGAGGGAACCGGTCTCGCGTAAGCGTACGCGTAAGGTTGGTCTGGGTCGTCTCGTCCAACAATACCACCGAACCAAAGTGTGACATGCTGGTAGGCAGTATGACTTGTATCGCCCACAACTCACTTGTGTTCTACTCGTGCAAATAACATCAAACCATAAAACCTAGGCTCGGATGCCACTGTTGGGGAACGTAGTAATTTCAAAAAAAATCCTACGCACACGCAAGATCATGGTGATGCATAGCAACGAGAGGGGAGAGTGTTGTCTACGTACCAATGCAGACCGAGTGCGGAAGCGATCACACAACGTAGAGGAAGTAGTCGTACGTCTTCCCGATCTGACCGATCCAAGCACCGTTACTCCGGCACCTCCGAGTTCTTAGCACACGTTCAGCTCGATGACGATCCTCGGGCTCCGATCCAGCAAAGCGTCGAGGAAGAGTTCCGTCAGCACGACGGCGTGGTGACGATCTTGATGTACTACCGGCGGAGGGCTTCGCCTAAGCACTGCAACAATATGATCGAGGTGGAATTTGGTGGCAGGGGGCACCGCACATGGCTAAGGAACGATCACCAAGGATCAACTTGTGTGTCTATGGGGTGCCCCCTGCCTCAGTATATAAAGGATGGAGGAGGAGGAGGCCGGCCAAGGCTATTGGTGCGGCCAGGATGGGAGTCCTACTAGGACTCCAAGTCCTAGTAGGAGTCCATCAAGAGGGGAGGAAGGGAGAAGGAAGTGGGGGAGAAGGAGAGGTGGTCGGCCCCCTTTTCCCTAGTCCAATTCGGACCAAAGGGGAGGGGGGGCGCAGCAGCCTTTTTCCTCTTCCCACTAAAGCCCATCAAGGCCCATTACTTCTCCCGTAACTACCCGGTACTCCGAAAAATACCCGAATCACTCGGAACCTTTCCGATATCCGAATATAGTCGTCCAATATATCGATCTTTACGTCTCGACCATTTCGAGACTCCTCGTCATGTCCCCGATCTCATCCGGGACTCTGGACTCTTAACTCCTTCGGTACATCAAAACTCATAAACTCATAATATAACTGTCATCGAAACCTTAAGCGTGCGGACCCTACGGTTCGAGAACAATGTAGACATGACCGAGACACGTCTCCGGTCAATAACCAATAGCGGGACCTGGATGCCCATATTGGCTCCTACATATTCTACGAAGATCTTTATCGGTCAGAACGCATAACAACATACGTTGTTCCCTTTGTCATCGGCATGTTACTTGCCCGAGATTCGATCGTCGGTATCCAATACCTAGTTCAATCTCGTTACCGGCAAGTCTCTTTACTCGTTCCGTAATACATCATCCCGCAACTAACTCATTAGTTGCAATGCTTGCAAGGCTTAAGTGATGTGCATTACCGAGAGGGCCCAGAGATACCTCTCCGACAATCGGAGTGACAAATCCTAATCTCGAAATACGCCAACCCAACATCTACCTTTGGAGACACCTGTAGTACTCCTTTATAATCACCCAGTTACGTTGTGACGTTTGGTAGCACCCAAAGTGTTCCTCCGGTAAACGGGAGTTGCATAATCTCATAGTCATATGAACATGTATAAGTCATGAAGAAAGCAATAGCAACATACTAAACGATCGGGTGCTAAGCTAATGGAATGGGTCATGTCAATTAGATCATTCAACTAATGATGTGACCTCGTTAATCAAATAACAACTCTTTGTCCATGGTTAGGAAACATAACCATCTTTGATTAACGAGCTAGTCAAGTAGAGGCATACTAGTGACACTCTGTTTGTCTATGTATTCACACATGTATTATGTTTCCGGTTAATACAATTCTAGCATGAATAATAAACATTTATCATGATATAAGGAAATAAATAATAACTTTATTATTGCCTCTAGGGCATATTTCCTTCAAACAGGAGGTGGGGCCCCCTGTCATACATAGATCTAACAAGCTATCAGTTTATTAGTTTATTAGCAGGCTCAATTAGGTTAATTAATTAAGTTATACATATATATGTTTACTTACTTTTTTGTTTTGGGGCATGGGGCCCATATGTCATAGGCCAGGGGGGATTAACGGGCAGGCGGGCAACGGGTTACGGGCACTGGCGGAGCCAGGCGAACTCGGGTGGCAACAGCCCTGGCGGGCGCAGGGTAGCGGCCAAGGCGGCGGGAGAAGGTCGCGGCAGTGGGTGGTGGCGGGGCGTGGCAGCGAGCAGCGGGACAGAGGCGACCGGGGACGTGGTGCGCAGGATGGCGCACGGGGCGGCTGGGGCAAGCAGCCGCAGGACGCGGCAACGCCGGGCGTAGGCAGGGCGGCTGGTGCAGCGCGTGCGCCGGCAGCGGGCGGGCGAAGAAGGGAGGGCGTGGGCGCGGAACCGGCAGGACGCGCGAGAGGCAAGGGTCATGGGCGCGGGTGTGTGCACTGCCTAGGACGCGGCCGAACGCGACGAGTGCGGGCACAGTCGTGCAGCGGAGCGGGACAGCGGGCGGGGGCAGCGAGCAGCGGTAAGTGGTGGCATCGGTGAGCGGCAGCGGCGGGAGCACCAGGGGCGCGTGGTAGCGGGCGCACACGCAGCAGCAACAGTTGAGGCCAGGGCCTGCAAGCGGGCATAAGCGAAGGTGCGGTCGTACGCGGCCTGAGGCCAGAGGGCGCAGCAAGCAAAGCAGGGGCCGCAGTGAGCGAGGCCAACAGAGAGCGGGCATGGCAACGACGTCTTAAGCAAGGGGGTGGGAAGGGGGAAATGGAGGAGAGGCTCACGGTGAGGTCGCGGAGGGTCGACGGGGTTGGGGACAACCGAGGATGAGGAGATCGACGGGGTGGACGTCGGCAACGGGATGCACGCGAATGGCGTCACCAGTGACCCCGGCTTCGATCCGTTGGTGTAGTCGACGAAGAAGACCCTGTCGGGGCTCCTGGACATCCACCGGTGGCGCGGGAAGCACAGTGTCCCCAACAGTTCAAGCCGGCACACTCCGGCTCTCTCGGTCGAGCTCGGAGTAGGGAGCAGAGGAGGGGGAGGAGAGAGCTATGAGGGGGGAAGTTGAGGCTAGGGTTTTCCAAGGGACAGAGAGGCGCTGAGGGGAGGCCCTTATCTGTCAAGGGGGTCACGGGATGCCTGGCGCGTGGCAGTCGGTGGCCTAGACGATTGTTCTATGTCCACGGGGGTGAGGTGAACAGTAAAGGGATGAGGGAAGGTTAGGTGGGCCGGCCTGGTGGCCAGTTGGGCCAAGGTCCAATGGGGAAAAGGGGGCGCTCTTTTCTGTTGTTTTGTTTTTACTTTTTATTTATTCTTTGTTTGCACTTTGGCCAACAATTCACTTTAGTTAAATGTGTGGCTGGTCTCTATATTTAGTATTCAAAAATACCTCACTATAACAAAAAGTTTGGGAGTGATTTAGAAGTTGTTAGTATTTTTATTAAAATGGAAATGACCTAAAGGCAGCTGCTTGGGTCCTGTTCTCATATCCAGTGGTATTTTAAACCTTTAGAAAATTGTTGGTTAATGTATGACCATTATTTAATGAATATTTGTAACCTAATGAACATTTTTAATTCACCATTTTATGAAACTATAATTTGACTTGTCATTCGAATTTGTATTAGAACTAATTTTGAAACGAGTGAGGTTTAGCAAAATTTTAATTACGATGACCTGGCATCATTAACAGGGTTTTACTGTAGCTTAACTATCGGGGTGTCACAACCGATGAGCTAGGGTTAGGGCAAAACTTATCTTGATGTGACCGATTGCATGAACTCGGTGGGACTGATTTCAGCAATGAGCAAACCAAAGAGTTGGTCAGGCAAACTCGGTGGGACAAATCCCTCATTTCGGTAAGATCGAAATGTTACAAAGGGAAACAGAAAGTTTGCAATCCCATCTCGATGAGACTGAGATCCCTTTCGGTGAGCCCAAACTGATTAGGGTTTCTAGCAATGACTATGTCAAAGGAACTTGGTGGCACCGGATAGATCAAATCGGTGGGACCGAGTTTGACTTTAGGTTTTGTACATATTTGGAACTGAGAAAGTGGTTGAGGGCTATGGAGTATATCACTAAGCACTTTGAGCAAGTAGACCATTAAGCAACACCTCATCCCCTTTTAATAGTATTGCCTTTTCCTATGGACTCAATGTGATCTTGGATCACTAAAATAGAAATGAAGAGTCTTGAGCTTTTGCCAATCTTTGTCCTTAGCATTTTGAAGGGGTTTCACATCCTCTTGTCCATGCCACGTCATTGTTGAACTTTCTGAAATTTACTAGATAAATATATTAATCCTATAAGAGATATGTTGACATTAATTACCAAAATCACCCGGGAAGCACTTGTGCTTTCGATCTCCCCCTTTTGGGTAATTGATAACGACATACATCAAAGCTTTAGATAAGAATATGAAGAATACTAAGTAAAGCTTTGGAAAGACATGTAACATGCATAGGCTCCCCTACATGTATGCAATTATGTAAAGATAGAATATGAGAACATGTGAATGCATAAGCATGTCAGAGCAAGTAATGAGTTATATGTATCTTGGCTATATGCATCCGAGTAAATGATGTGAATACAGGGAGTGTATCTTCATGTTCATGAGTCCTTTTTGCAAACAATATGTAAATCAGCAAAAGATCATCATGCACCCAAAGCCCACCGAACGGTAAGAAGTGACCGCGATACTCTCATGGTCTAAGGAGCAATATCACACATTAACACTCTGTGTTGTTACAATTGAATGCAGACGATGTCAACTCAATTCATAACAAACTAGATTGGGTTGGTTCAATATGAATGTTCTTCTAACGTCATAATCTCAATGTTGTTTTAAGATCATCGTTACACTTAACGATATCCTAAGATCCGAAAAACGTGATCATCAATAACACTTGAGTTAGTCTTAGCGGCGAGACTAGGAACCTTTTATTTACCGTTTATTATTCCACACGTGCATATGTGTTTTCCACTGGATCGCATATTCTAGGATCATAGCATTTATAATATAGAATATAAACTCTTTAATTATGAATATGAAAATATAATAATACAAATATTATTGCCATTAGGGCATATTTCCAACATGTACATCATGGAGAAATTCCACGACTACAAGATGGTAAGTAACTGTTATGTGGTTGAACAAGCTCATGAAATACAATGCATTGTGAAGGAACTGAAACTCCTGAAGTGTAATCATCGATCTCACATGGACCGGCGATGTTGAGGCAACGAGCTCCAACAAAGAAGAGTAGGGCATGGGAGATGGCGGCGCCTCAAGTCCCGTGAGTTGGTCCGTGTCCCATGTCTTACTCTACCTCACTGGCGACCGCACCTCACTCCAAGAGGGCTTAGCGAGCCGTCAGACTGAGACATGGAGGGAACAACAAGGACCGTTTTACGTTGCATATAATTGTATGGATTTGATGATTTGAAAATAAGGTATCCGGTTGTGGAATTGAATTTTTGTGTGCTGACATGTCATTGTCCACAAATGCGTCTGAGCGTGTTCGCTGACGTTTGAGGCTTGGATCTTGCTAGTTGCCATTGTAGATCTTGTTAGTTCGGACGATTGTGGGCGGTTTGAGGGGTTCAAAGCCGTACTATGCGCCCTATGACATGATTTACGTACATGTGCGCCCTTGTTTTGTACAGAAAAGAGAAAGTGATAAGAGGTCACATGCCGCGGAGGTAGTGGTACATGCTTTTGCTAGAAACCGCATCTACCGAATGTGCAAATGTATCAACCTGGAGACTCATATGATTGTTCATTAAATACATGGTGTGCGTTTTTCGGTCTTTCAATGCTATAAAAGCATCTACAATCGGACTTCTTAAATTCATCTCAAATGTTCGGACAGGCCGTCTGGCCACTGCCTGGTCATGATTTTTTTGACTCAAACGAGTCTCTTACACAGCCCTCAAACGCCCGGACTAACCAGCACCACCCATATCCAACCCAAATAAGGGGCAGATATGGGACGCCCGGGCACGCCCGCCACGTCGAACTGACGGAAGGGTCCTGACCGAAAACGCCCTCAAACCCGGTGGTCCGAAACTCGTTTCCTCCTTCAGACTGATGGCGCCGCGTGGTGCAGGTCCGCCGGACCGCGTAGTGCATTGCCTGACTATTTAAGTCGATTGGCGGCAACGAAACCCTACCATCCATCCACATTTGCCTCCTCCTATCCGCCACCGCCCCCGCTTTCCACTCCACCCGTCCACCTAGTAGTCATGCCCCCACGCCGCCGGTGAGGAGCAAGCTCTTTCTGACCCCGGAGCGCCGACTCGAGCTCCTTTAGCAGATCCGGGCAAGGCGTGAAGCCCGAATCGTCGCGGGGCTACCTCCGGTGCAGTGGATCTGGAGAAGGAATTGAAGGAGGAGAATGATGAGGAGGAGGTGGAGGTGGAGGAGGAGGAGGATGAGCCGGAGGAGGAGGATGTGGGGGACACTCGTGATGGGGATATGCACGCGGAGCAGCAGGCCATCCTTGATTCCCTCCGGTTGGAGTCGGCTGCGGAGTCAAGACGCCGTCGCCGGTAGGAGATGGAGGTGCAAGAGGCCGTGGACGAGGCGGAGATGTTCGCCTACATGGATGAGGTCGAGCAGGAGAAGGATGAGCCGGAGCCCTTTTACCCGTCCGTCCAGCCGGCGCCCAACATCGTCGTCGTGAACATCTCCGACGACGAAGAGTAGCTAGGGTAGTATGTAGATGTAGTACGTAGAATTACTTTGGCATGTTTTGTATATAAACATAGGGGTGAAATATGAGAGAGATAGATGTAAAGCGGTTCAGTTGAGACGTGCCTGATCCGTGCCCGCAGACGCGTCCGGACGCGTCCGCGAACCTTTGAGTAGCTGGATTTACGATGTCCGACTGTAGATACTCTAACGACAGCCATTACGCCACCGGCCTGCCCCTGCACAAACCGTTGCTGTCACGCGCACGGAGCGGCGCCGCATTTTGTGTCGCGACTCACGCACGGAGAAGGTCGCCCGCTACCCCGGGGATTCGCCCTGCCGGCCACGCTTCCATGCATGCATTTCACAGCCGTGCGCCTCGACACTCCGTTACTGCGTGCACGTAACCAGTCTGTACATGTCCGCCTCCCCGACACCGGTTGACCATCGCCCAACTCATCCAGCCGAAACCCCGTCGATTTCGAGCTGGATGTAGCCACTCCGATCAGGAAATATCTGGACAAGATCCTGAGGCGGAGCCCGACGGCGAGGCGAGGCGCACACCCCGACCCAACAAGCCCCACGAACTCCCACACGCAATCCCGCCAATCCCCACGCAACACCGAGGGGCGGCGCCGCAGCAGATTCCAGGGCCTGCCAGAGATTCCATCCCACGGATCCAACGGAGAAAACAAAACGGAACGCATGAGCCCAGCAAGCACAAGACATCAATCATTACTCGTTGCATTCTTTAACAATGGAGCAGCAGCAGTACATTAATCTTACAGAAGAAAAAAGAATAGTGTAGAGATTACAAAAATCAGCCCAGCCGAGGGAGCCGCCACGGCACCGCCACATGCACGCCAGCCTTACTATACATACAGTTCCACTTCCATGGTGGGGGCAGGAGGCGGTAGTACCCTAAAATACTACGTGCTCCACCGCTTATTATTATCGGCGTGGCGTGCCCCCGGTCCCTCCCTCCCCTGCGTGCGTGCGTGCATCCCTAGGGCTCACATTACACATTTAACTAGCCCTGGGAGCAACAATGGCTTATTTACTTACCATATTATAACAGTAGTAGTGGCGGTAATACACAATTAAGCATATTAATTTAATGTAATTAATCCAATCCCCATTTGAGAACCCAGCGCCTGCATCTGGAGCTACTTAATTAGTCGGCCATTTTTTGATTTTTAGGGTGCATTTTTCGGAGCAGGTTTTCAGGCGCGCCTTTTGGTGGGCGCGCCTGCGGCGACGCCGGCGTCGGCCTGGGCCTGGGCCTGGGCCTTGGCCTTGTGGGCGGCGGCCTTGGAGCCGCTCCAGTTCCGGCCCTTCCTCTTGGGGTGCGCGGAGCCCGGCGTGGACCGGGGGATGAAGACGCCGGTGCCCTTGCTGCCGCACTGCTGCTGCTGAGGTTGCTGCTGCTGCTGCCACGTTCTCCCGGCGTCGCCGGCGCTGTGGTTGGCGCCGTAGCTGGCGGCGTGGTGGAACAGCGTGTAGGCCGGTGGCGCCAACATCGACGGCACATGGGGCGCCATGGACATGGAGAAACCCTGGACGATTCCGAATCAAAAATCGCATAGCTGTTAGCGTCGAGCTGCTGCACATGATGTGATGCGATGCGATCATGCCATCGTGCATGCATGTAGTGACTTACTTAAAAGAAAAATTAAGAAAAATCCGGTGGCCAATGGCTGTATAGCAGGAGGCGGCAACTAGCTCATTAAGGTCGCTACTAACTCATGGCAACTTGCGTGCATGCAAAGATTTCATCTCAGCGCTAGCTGATCGATCTTGTCACGTAGCAGGGATTTTTGTCTTCAAAAAGAAAGAAAATAAAAGTGCTGGAAACATCATATTTGTACGTAGAGAAAATATATTTATTTACTTTTTGAAAAAGGAGGCTTGCCCCCGGCCTACGTAGAGAAAAGAAAAGGGGAGGAAACAGCGAGCATGCAGTACGAGTCGCATGATGAAGGGTTTGTGTGCAAGCAATATGGAGTAGACAGATTGGAGGCTAAGCAAAAGTCCAAACTCCAAAGCAACATGGATGGATCACTTGGTCGTATGCAACATGATAAGTGTTCGGACGATCGATTCTACTCCTACTATACTACTTAGTTAAAAACAATTGATTCTTTGTCAATCATGCAGGGTGAGTGGTGACTGTGCTACTACTAATTCGCACCGTCTACGTATGGGCGACGGTAACTAAGTATTAGAGTAAACTGGTTACTTAAGGAGGGGGTTAAAAGCTACTAGTAATCTTTGGAGCGGTAAAGTACGTGGTAATTACGCAGCGCATGGTAGAGAGAGGGACATGTGCGGCGACGACGCGGATCGTCTACAGCCATGCGTACGTGGGGTTGCGCGGGAGGGCGTACCTTGCAAGCTTCTACTTGAGGAATGGCTAACGAGAGGGACATATGTTTCTTTCTCCGTGGTTCTCAACACGAATGAGTATCACTAAGTGCACTGCACATCAGGGGCTGACCCTTTCCTAGCTGATTAGTTGGTCTCTACTCCTTCCTTACTGGTGATGCCAAGCTCACTTGAGAACTTGAAGCTTACTACTACAACACAACAACAAAGAGTGCCGCTCACACACAACTCTTTCAGAATTTCGGTGGATTAATGCAATCTAATCCAATCCAACCCGATCCAAGCCAAGCAGGCTCTTTATTACTAGGCTTATAAATAAAAAGGATTTGTCCGCCGTGGCAGAGGGCCCCACCCGCGGAGCAGGATTTGTGAACAGCAACTTACGAAAATGGTCAATTTCACAGAAAAGGTGTTTGGTTTCCTCTAAATGCACCGGCTGTCGTTCACTGACGTGCGCACGAAAGGTACATCCGTGCGCGCCCATGTAAACTCCTGGCTGGCTGATGGCAGATGCTTATCCATAAAAAATTCTGCGCGTAAACGAAATTCTGCGCGTACGCTCATGCAACTGGGCCAGCGACAGGCAGAGGCAGCCACTCCATCCCCGGATCCGCGCCACGACCATCTCAATCAATCAATCATCTAACTAACTACCACCGTAATTCACAGCGGGCGGCGTAAGAACAACACACACACATAGCGCCGGCGCACATGAGGGTGCTAAGTAGGTAATTATTGGTGGGGCAAGGCTGTTGCTTATGCCAACTGAAGAACTCTGGACATGGTTGGAGACCACGAAGGAGGGAGGAACGAACATGGCCGCTCATGCATAAGCTGCCTTGTCTTCTTCAGCGTTCAGCTCTCCACTTTTAATCGGGGCAACGGAAAAGTAGGGTTTGGTGTGATTTGATTTGGTTTGGCCGTGTGTGCAAGCGCAGCCATGTCGTGTGGCCGTGCTAGCCGCAACTAATAACAGGTACCAAGTTGGTACTGGCGCCACCAACTAACTACCATACCAATCGAGGAGAGAAGAGAAGCTCCTAGCCAGCCAGCCAGCTGCAAGAACCTAACGGAAAGAAGCAGAGCTAACCAACCCGGTCGATCGAGCGAGCTCGGTAGCTCGGCGCACACGACGTGCATGCCCGGCGGCGGGAGAAATGGCAAGGCGGAGCAGTAATAAGCCAGGAAGTAAGTAAGTAACTCACCGGCGGGAGGTGCACGGCGGCGGGGAACTGCGAGGCGGCGAAGTCGGCCTCGTCGTCGTCGGTGATGAGGAGGGAAATCCGCTTGCTGAGCTCCGCGAAGAAGAGGTCGTCGTCCAGCTGCATCTCCACCTCCATCTTCCTCCTCCCCCTCCTCTTCGGCTGTTGCGGGCTGGCTGAGGTTGCTTGCCGGAGTTGGAGCGGTTGCTTAACAGCAGCAGAGGACGGACGGAGAGGTGGAGCAGGGGAACAGAGAGGCTTGGTGAGCTCGGGCGCAGGGGGGCGCTTTAATAAGATTTTTCGAGGGCAAGGGCGAGCTCCCTCCCTCGGGGCTGGGCCGGGGTGGGGTGGGGCCGGTGGAGCAGTTGGCCAATCCCTAGTTGGAAAGGTGGTGGGCCCCACGAATGTGCGGGCTGCTGCCGCACACACAATCTGGTCTCTGCGGTGAGGTGCGCCCCACATCATCGCCGGAACACACGAGGGCCCCGCACGTCAGTGAGGGGGCTGGCCTTTTATTTCTCTAACCCGAAAGGAAAAAGGAAAAGTGACTCTGCTCCAGGCACGAATTGCAGATGGAGGCAGCTGCGATCACGGTGACGACGAGCTACCGGATCCACTCTATCCGTTTCTGTTTCTGGTCAGACAGGCGGACAGGGACGATGGTTGGATGATGGGTTGGATCTTGGATGGACGGCGCGCCACGAATTCGAGCCGTGATCGTTCCAGGCACCGTTCGTTGTCGAGCGAACGGTTCCAACGCCGAATCCATGGGCACAGTGTTTTTATTGGATCTGGATCGTCGGAATCCCAGGAATGAAGTCTGGATCCGGTGACGCCCGCCAGGGCCGCCGGGCGGGCGCAACCAATCCTACGGCCTATGGGCGCGAGAGAAAGCGACGGGTTATTATTATTGTTGTATTATTTAATTATTATAAGCGCGGGATTATCTTTGCTCCTGGATGGAATGGAGGAGAGGATGAGGAGGCTCCGGCGCCGAGTAGGCCACCGAAGCCAGCCGCACCGCGAAACCCGGGCTTCACGACGGCACGCACCGCCGCAGCAGCACCGCATCGTCCGCTGGCTCTGCTTGCCCGCCTGCCCACATGGCCGCCAGGGTGGGGTGGGGGCGCACCACCGCTGCCGGCCGCCCGTCCTCTTCGGCCTGTCAGTCAGTCAGTCCCCGGACGGCGGGGCCCGCCTGCCCTCACCTTTCTCTGCACCTGCGAACGAATGAATGAATGACCGCATCTGCATCAGCAGGCTGTACCGTGATGCGATGAGCCGAGGCCGAGCTCATCCAAACACAGCACGATTCCCGAAAGGCTGGCCATGTCGCGCCCCTCCCCCCTCTCTATCTCTCTAGCTAGCCGTCACGGCAACTCCTAATCAAGCGCATCGCATCGCACTAAACAAGGCATTTAAGTACTAAGTACACCGCCAAATCGCATTTAGGTCTGCAAAATAGTACTGTACTACTGCTGCTGTGTTTGCAGCCGATGTGGTGGTGGTAATCATCGTCATCATGAGAGTGGAGAGGGAGAGGGAGAGGGAGATCCATTCCAGGGGTCTACAGGGCGGCAACAGTGGTTCCCATCATGGGCCTGGGCAGGGGTTGGCCGCTGCCCCTCGGTTCCTATCCGAAACCCCCGGGGGATTGGATCGGATCGGATTGGATGAACCACCTAGACCTAGCCAGCCAGCCAGCCACCGAACCGGCGCCGATCAAAGGCAGCGCGCGCTCCACGTCCTGCTCCTACCACTGGGGCGGCACTGGGGCTGGGCTGGGTGGGGGCGGCCGCCCGAGGCCACTCGCTACGCATTCTGTTTCCATGTGCACGTTACGTTAACCCCACTTCCCTTCCGTCTGAGGAGGGCGCGTACGTACGGCCACGGGCGTACGGCGAGCCGTTTTTGGACGGGAGGAACGACTGGTGATGCCGCGCGCGTGCGCTTCTGTGGCTGCCCGCCGCCCTCCCGTTGGTCCGAGCCGACGTCCTTTGGATTGGATGGATGCTTGCGCGCCGGTGGATCGTGTGGTGGAGTAACTTGCAGCGCCGCCGCGGGTGCCGACGGGCGACAAGTAGGGGGCTGGCCCGCCGGCAGCTGTGCACGTTGTGCGCAGGCTGTCAGTGAGGAGTGACCAGCTTGGGCGAACGTGTGCGGGCTTGCGGCTTGGCTGGCACTGGCCGGCAAGTTGCAACACAGGATGCATGCGAGTACCTACCTGCAGCAACGGTGGGTTGGGATTGTGAGCATCCCTCGGCACGTTGCCACGGCCCATGCATGAGCAGTCGGCAGAGTAGACGATTGCTGCCGTGCGTACGAGAGCAGTAGGGTTTCCCAGGTATTTCTGTCGGCACTGTTGGTTCTGGCAGTGGGAGGAAACGGGGTGAACATCGTCAGAGACAGCGATGCCCAGGGTGTCGAGTCCGTCCAACAAATTCACAGGCAGCGAATACATCATATTAATCTCAGTCCTCTTGCTTAATCTCCCGATCAGCCAGCTGAGCTTCTCCGGGATAAATAATAAGTGCATGTTACCAAAACAGATTGCCGACACAAGTAGTAGCAGCCAAAAATCCACACCAATATGTACACGGGTTCACAGGCCTTAGATGCTTTTACATGTTTGGGTATGCCCAATATCCGCCACGGCTTTACATTTGTACTGTACAATTCATACTCGTAATTCTCCCAAGACTTTGCCCGCTAACCAGAAACACAAAGAAACTCAGGGAGCTGATGAAGCCCCATACACCATCATTTTTCAGCTTATTATTCACACATCCTCAGCATGGAGAGCAAACTGTCAAGCAGAAACAAACAACATTACACATTGCAAAAAACAATTACATGGATATAATTTTTCAAGACGGTTTAAATTCAGTCGATGTCTCTACAATGTGAGATGGTCAGACACTTTTGGTTTCTTGGACTAGAACTTTGGTGTATCAGTATAGCTGTATAGGTAGGGAATGCAAAATGATGCTACAACTTTGACGCTACCAAGTTATTTGCTTTGTCAAGATTCATTTGGCTGCCCTTCTGACCCGCTAACTGGCACAGTAAAAGATCCACCACTCCTAATATGTAGTTTCAAGTTCAGATCCACCAAATTAAAGAAAAGGTATTTCCTTGCAGTGAAAGAATGTTGTATGTACAAAAAGGTGAGCAAAAACTTAGGGCCGAGCAAAGAATTAGGTCTTTCATGCATTTGTACCCACTCAGGAAAGGACTCTCTAGATTCATAGCTAATTATCAGTAAATGCAGCAATGGTGGGTCTGTAAGTTCGTACAGAAGACATCCCACCTTATTTGTTGAATTTTATATGAAGTACTAACACCTGCATCTACTTAATGTGTATCATCGTCTACTAAGTTGACATTCATCGCAAAACTGATGCGTCAAATCAAGTCCATATAAAATGACCATAAAGCGTTTAAGTTGGTTCAAGCCCGCTAGTGAGCTTTACTCATCTTTCACCACATTAACCTCAGCAGGGCTCTGACACTAAGCAGCGAACCATGCCTTTTTTCCATGGCTAACAAGAACAGGGTACACTTGGGTTGCAGTATGCCACTTACAAATTCCAAAAAATAGAGGTACACCACACAATTAACCAGGCCTACAATTCTACAAACTCAGTAACTCTGCTTTATTTATGCGCTAAGCCTAAAAAATTTAGTAGGCTATTCTACCATATATATTGGGAGAAACTTAGCCAGAGCAACTCTAGTGTATTACCGAACTACTCCCACCGTCCCATAATGTAAGACGTTTTTTGACACTAGTGTGGAGTCAAAAAACGTCTTACATTATGAGACGGAGTGAGTATAAAGTTAACACGACACAGAAAAGATGTGCAATGTTATAAATTAACTCAATAAAAGGCACGTGATATTATGCATTCGTGTATGCATTTTGATGCTATTTTCCTCATAATAATTTTAGTACTACTTCTAGGTTCATTTGGCAAAACAAAAAAAGTTGTCTCGGTTCTTCCTTTCTTGAAGGGGATAATACTCTGCAGGCTGTGCACTGTCCTATTCTTCAGTTTATTCAGATAATTTCTACCCGATTGAAATTATTATGGTAAGAACATTTATCTAATTTAGCATCTGGTGGTCATTTGAGTGTTTAACTGTTTATGCACTGTGCACATTACTGCCACTTCCGATTAACCCATGTCTGGAACAGCTAGCAGTGGATGTTACAGAACTTCGACAAGGGTTGGTTTCGACGAACCATGTCCTAGCTAATAGCTATACCTAGAGAACTACCAGAAACATCAAACACACATAGTTCAGGTGTCAAAATGATAGTGTTAATATTTATTACTAGATCGCAACCAACAACATAACTATGCACTTTGAAGACTGATATTATTTAGAAAGACATGGACAATAAACAACAGGATGCAGCAACAACCATACCAGCATAGTCTTCCTTATGGCTCAGCACTCCTAACTTTGATCTCCATTAGTTTCTCAACAGGCTGTCTGCATATGGGGCATTTATTTGATTGTAGCCTTAGAGCTTGTGCACATTCACTGCACATACACTGTACAACATAGGATCAATCAGATAACAACATTAAGTAATGTAAGTGAGATCTGAGAAAGCAAAAGTAGAACTGCAGGCTACAATTAGTTATCTTACCAAATGCCTGCAAGGAAAAACAGCAGTGTCCCTTGGCTCTGTCAGGCAGATAACACATTCTTTCCCCATGCCATCATCGTCAGCATCAGGAACATCAGCTTCCGTGGAGTTGACAATCCCATATATTTCTTTCAGCTCATAGCGCACACCATTAATCCACAATATTTGCTTGACAACTTTGACTTGAAGATCGTCGTTATGTTTCTCTATAACAGCAAGTGTAATTTGTGCCCGTGTGGGGTTTACTGTTTGACCACCTTCCTCTGGAGATGGAGAAGCCTCCGCATAAACTACCAGTGGGTATACTTCCTCTGAAGGATTTGAAAGCTCATCCAGAGAAAAGAATCCCAGATCAATTCCAGATCCAGAGGGCTGGACATAATTTTGAGCCAATCCTTTCTGGAAAGGTATCTTTGTTGGTGTCTGCAAGTCTGGGTACACTGAAGAAAAATTGCAATCTTTTCCTTCCTTGGCAAAGTAATGTATAACTAAACTGCAATACACAAAAGTAAGTATAAATATGGTCATTAAACATTAAAGAAAGCTGGAATATTAACCAGACTTGGATTTTATAATTTTAAACAGGCTTGAATATGATCATTAAACATTAAAGAAAGCTGGAATATTAACCAGACATGGATTTTATAATTTTAAACAGGCTTGAATATGGTCAAAACGACCAGATAAAATTTCACCTAGTAAAATGGATTTTACAACTTCTATAACGAGTCAATATGTCATGTACCCACGAGAACTAATGTAAAATATGTTACACCTATGCTGCAGAAGTTCGAAAGGAACTACAATTGCAGGTGATGTACAAACCCCGCATACAACATTTTTTAACATCTTAAATTTTAAATAACCCCTCCCTTTAGAGGGTTTCAGTTCAGATTTAGAATACACTAATCGAGCAATGCCTGTAACTCCATCATTTCTAATCTATGTCCTTCACATTTGATACAAAGGTGAATAAGAAGTCATTAATTCATGAGATTGAAAAGTTACCCTTCACTGCAAAGATTAAGAGCCTGTTTGGGACTGATCTACTCCGTAAATTCCAGCACCACTCTCAAAACCCCAAACAAAACAGGGTAGCTCCACGATGTCCCACTCCCCAAAAAAACTCAAATCTGGGGGATAACTCCGAGTTTTTCATGTAGCTCTTCAGGAGGTGCTCCAAAAACTCTAGTTTCAAGAGTCCAAACATCGAGTTGGGACACTGCCACTGGTAAGTGGATAACGGGTTGTTTCTTTTTGCGGACCGGTACCCCACACGCACGCACCCCCCCCCCCCCCCCCCCCTCTCTCCTTATCCGTGTATCCCTTCATTCGCCTCCATATCACGAACAGGGCACCGCTCCACACCCCTAGCGCCGCCACCGCCACGACGACAACGCCAGCGAGGCGACCACCGGAATGGATAGATCCAGTGGCCCTCTTACTCCCACCCCAGGTTTCTCAGCATCCCCTCAAGCCTCCGAGCCACGGCCCAGCGAAGAGGGTCATGGCTGCCCAAGCTTCAGTTTCGGCCAGGCACACCACCGGCACGGTCAGCAACGACCAGACCGCCGCCCCGGCAAAACCTGGGGCACGACCTTTCCCACCAAAATTTTGCATTCCTGAAGCTGGAGCTAGCTAGAAGCCAAACTCTATGGTGGAGCTGCAACTCCTGGGTGGAACTGCTCCAAAGTGGATTTGGTGGAGTGGAGCTGATTCTGCAAGGATGGAGCAGTCCCAAACAGCTCTAAGCTTCACATAGGTCAAGTTTGTAGTATCCAAATTCCAACAAAAGTTTGTCCTAAAATATGTGGTGTAGCTCCCCTAGGTGAACTAAACCCTACTACTACAGGTCAGCAAGCAGGCAGTAGCTACACAATTTAGACCAGGCAAAACAAATCTAGCCCTGATCTCAGCGTTTGAGACAGCCAATTCTGACCTGCCGTCGGTGACCGCGTCGAAGGTGAAGGAGACGAGGCGGCGGTCAGGGTCGGCGGCGTCGGGCACGAGGCGTATGGTGTCCTTGCGCAGGTTGATGTCGTTCTTCACCTTGAGCGCCTGCTGGTGGCCGACGAACTCGGGCGGGGGCCCGGTGAGCGCGGGCATCTGCGACGGCGGCGGCTGGGGCGCGGGGTGCCACGGGCCGTGGTACGCGTGCGGGGGCGGCGGGTGGTGATGGTTGTAGTAGTACGCGGCGGCGGAGGAGGAGGGCCCGTGGTGCGGCGGCGGCGGGGGAGGCGGGTGGTGGGGGTGGTGGTGGTGCGGCGGCGGGGGAGGCGGGTGGTGGTGGTGGGGGTGGTGCGGCGGCGGGGGCGGCGGCGGCGGGTAGTTGGAGTAGTGGTGGAGGGGCGGCGGCGGCGGCGGGTAGTAGTCGTCCCGGCGGCGGCGGCTGGAGGAGGAGCCGCCCATGGCCTCCGGGTGCGGGTCCGGGGAGGTGAGAGGTGCGGGAGGAGGAGGCGAGGCTGAGCCGGGGTTCGGGCGGTGGATTTGAGGAGGAGGAGGAGGGGGGTTGCTTAGGCCGCGTGGGAGTGCGGGCGTACGGCGGAGTTGACGCGAGGGGGGGAGAGGACTCCGATTGACTTTTTCTGGCGAGGTGGGGTTTTTTCTTTTTTTTACGAGGGGAGATCACGCGGTGGCGCGGTGGATGGAAGGAGCTGTCCCTGGCAACGGCGACTAGCTGTGCCCGGCCTGCTTCCGTTGTCACCGTCGGCGCACAGTTAAACGGAGCGGGACGGGAAGGGTGCGGGTGGTACATCTTCTCTTTCCCCAAATAGAAGCGTGCTAGTCCGTACCCAAACCGCCCAAGAGGAGAGGGAGGGTAACGTGATCCCACCGAAACGCGTTCTGTCGTTAATGGTAGATCCGAATTTGAGCCTATGGATACTTGAATTCATGTGATGTGATGGGATTGCATATTCAAACCCACGGCTTCGTCAACCTCAGAGAAACTCTAAATTCATCCCAAATAACAGTTTCTAAAAAACACCACTCTAACACGTCAGATTTTTAGCGTTTCCGAGCAACACCCTTGGAAAGTCGGATCCTGCGCATGAACCCTAGAGCGTTCGCTCGGCCCTTTGGTTCAAAAAGTCCTCGTCCACCCGAAAATTGAGATGCCTTGCTCTCTTTTGATCTTTAATTCCAGCTTTTTCTACGGGATGAAGTTCCGCTTCCCAACGGCCACATATCCTAGTTGTCATAGACGCAGGCGACGACATCTCTAAAGTAGTATTCGTCGCAACGTTGTTGGCTTCGGCGAGCTGTCTCGGCCCATTCCTAATTCAATTGATGCCTCTGTCCATCTCTCGAGCCTCTTCCTGTCGCTACCACCTTGCAGCCAAAGTTCGCGGTTGCCGCCATGCAGCACCTGGCCACCATCCGGCCCACAAGGCTCGCGATTGGCTCCCATGCCAACGTCGCGCTGACCACCGCGATCTCAATTGCCGATGAGGCCAGAAATCGGATTATGGCTCCTCTTCGCCTGCTCAAAGTGTTCACGGTGAGCTCTCGTCGGCAACCACGCTCACTTTGGTGACACACACAAGGTGTTTGATGAAAAGGCTGATAGAGAGAGAACATTTCCCTTGTTTCATGTAATAGTGTCAAATATAACTAAATTGGATTATTATTTTATGCAAAAAGAAGTGTCAATTAGAAGAAAATATTGGGAGTCAAGTTTATTTCCAATGTAGAGGATTTTTGTGGGATTAAGTTTTGAGAGTGGATTTTTCGAACACATTACAAAACATCTCGTGCTGAACAAACATCACCGGAAATCTTGAAATAAATCCAGAAAAATACCCTGGTGGACTGATTCCACCACAAAGAATCTACCCATCTAAGCTAGGCTCAATTCCCGGGATGTGTTAAGAGTTAGAGAATGCAATCACCAGCACTAGTTTTGATGTAGTGTCTCCCTAAGCGCAAAATAAGCTCACTAAGTTAATACGTATCGGGTGATATTCACATGCTTTCCTAATTCAATTTTTTGAAAAGTCGCATTTAAATGTTTCAAAACGTTAAAAAAATTGTGAATATTCACAAGACATGTGCCTACAAACCATAAAAATTCAAAACAAAGATTGAGAAACAAAAAAACAAATCCAGATGCTTTGTCTTCTTTTGATATTATTCATGCTAGATTTGTCTTCTTTTGACATCATTTAGGCTAGATTTGTCCTTTTTTTCCAACATGTATTTTGAATTTTGGTCTGAAACTTTTAGATGTTATAGACACTTGTTTTGTGAACATTAACAAAAAATTTACTTATTTTTTAGAAACATTCAAATGTGACTTTTCAAAATTTGGAGGGAAGCATGTGAAGGGTGGTATCACCTTATATCTGCCCCATCAGACTAGTAGCAAGAGAAGGCACCAAGCAGTAGTAATCACGGTAGCACCTTCCGCGGCTGGACCAGACGGCCATGTTCTCCTCAGCCGTGGAGATCGGAGGAGCAGGTGAGTAGAAATGGCGACAATGAAGTTAAAGACAATGGGAAGTGACTAGGATCAGAGACAAGATAATAAAGGCACTATAAAAAGAAAGATGATAACGGCTACCAATAACATACTGACTGTAAAAGCAACAAATAGCACACATTCGCAAACGATGTGCTTAACCCACGACTTCTCAGAAGTTGAAGTATATCTTATTAAATTCTCAGATTGTTGAGTAGAGTGGCGAATCCCGTGACCAACCAAAAACAGTATTTTCTCTCCCATGGCAACCAGTTGAAATTTCGGTTGCCGTTTACCTGCGGATCCATTAGGCCGAACCCAAACTATATGCAAGTTGTCATCTTCACAGTAAGTTATCCTTACGAATTACTGGTGGTTCTTATCGAGGTCTGCCAAGAGGGAAGCAAGAATGGCCGCCTTGCCTTCTGATCTATACATGCCGCACTGCTACGGAGTAACTGAGATACTCAAAGTTCCTGCCTGAACTGGAATACCCATCTCAACACGCAAAAAAGTCATCAAGTGTGTTCCCGACTAATGCCGTGCTTCTTCTTCATCATCTTCATTGTTTTCCTCGGCTTGAGACGCCAGCTTCACGATGTCTTCCACACGGATCTTTCCTTCTGCACACACAAGAAATCGTCAGAAACAGTGGGGAAAACTGGACATGTGGTATCATGAGCAGAAAAGAATGTCACAAGCACAAGGACCTTTGTCTTTAGAAAGCTTGCTGATAAGCTCTTGGACGCCTTCTTTCCCTATGGTGTCCTTGAGATAAGCTGCTGCCGCTGCTACTTCTTCAGGAGTCACTTTGCCATCATGATCCCTGCAAATTAGGTACGAACGATATCAGCATGTTGACAAAACATGCTCCAAGTACAGCCAAACATTTTCGTCTACAAAAGAGTACTCCCTCCAATCCATATTAATTGTCGGTAAAACGGATGTATCTAGACAAGCGACAACTAATATGGATCGGAGGGCGTACTATATACTGCATTGAATAGCAATCTTTATCATGTCACATAAGCAAGCACAGGGGCAACTCATGGAGTATCCGAGTAACTAAATTGTAGAATGAATCTGAGATAGGAATATTTCTCACATATCTTCCAGAAGTTGAGCCATATAAATTAGCTCACCAATTAATTTTGACTTGCCACATAGACTATAAATGTCTGTATCAGCAATAATATATCTGAGTTAAAATCATTTATGTGAACATGGTAGATAAATGCTGCACCAATACTTTTGCCAAAAAAAATGTTACACCGATACTTCACATGGTCGTTACACAGCCAATGAGTACGGAGCACGAAAAGGAGATTCGGAGGATTAAACAACAAAGAAAAACATGATCGATACAGCAGCAGTTCACCCCCCAACTAAAATAAGGGCAAGTTAACCTTCCCCGTGCAGGCCATGTTACACCCCTCTCGCACCCTCAGGGACAACCACCTATTAGCGTTAGTGGAGAGTAGGGACAGTTTTTTACTTGTCTCTGTTATCAGTCACGGTAACGGGGTAATTACTGAGAAAAGTAAGAGTCCATTATTCTACATCTGCTTCTGTTAGTTATTGCTTAAAAGTAGTTAGTTGTATATTGCAAAATCAGCATTTTTCTGAGGAATGGTAAATCCCTGGATCAGTGTAGGGGCAATAAAGTGTCAACATATCTGGACCAGAGCAGCATATAAATCATAAGAACAGATATCGAAGAATGGCGATTGACAACTAAACTACCACTTAGGGATAGGTGGTACACAGTGATCGCTGATACAGCTCAATTCCTACAGATTGGCAGGAAACTCAGTACTACCGAAACAACCGCTTCCAGTTTGATCGGATTAGGTCGTAGCCCTCCCTACCTAAACAAACCCTAATGAAGGTCCAACTCCTAGAGGAAATTCACCAGCAGCACAATGCACTAGCTGACTGGCATGCAATTTGAAACGATTTTGATACACATGCAATTGACGTACCTATCAAGCAGTTGCCAGCGGTTTCCGATTTGTGCATCCACGTCATCAATCTCCTTTTCTAACTCCTGAAGCATAGCATCAACCTAAAACAGAGCAAAAAGTATATGTCAACAACTAACCCCATAAATTATTGAAAAACAATGTATACATGACTAACATCAATGGTAGCTCCACCAAAAAAATCTCTCCAACTAACAGACTTGGGGGATGGCTAATGTAGGTATAGAGATCAGTCATAAAGCCACACGGTGTAACTTTGTTAACAAGAGCAACCAGGACCCTTATACTTCTAATGCTGACATGCTATATTTCAATCATTATTTTTTTGGCTAAAGAGAGAATTTGCTGCATTAAGAAAGAATTGTCAGTCATTTTGACATAAAGAACAGAAGTTGTGCCAGCGACCAGGCATAAGTGCCTAGAGCTAACTTGTGAGGAACTCTCAATCGTATACTTCAATGTAAACTAACACAGTACCCTTGTAGTATAACTCTGTTGATGCTAGTTCACCATTTTGTTCCAAATGAACACGTAACATAAAGGTGGAAATGCAATCAAGCAGGTGTCAACAGTATATGCAGGCAGGACCTAGTGAAAGTTTACTAATTCAGGATGCAGTTTATGATGAAGAGATCCATTCATACTGTCTAATTTAGGATACAGTTTATGATTAAGAAATCCGTTTGTTCTGTTTAGTATCTCCAACTAACAATGGAATGAAACTAAACTAGGTCTAGTATACTACTAGGCCGAAAACTGGTACCACATACTGTCACCGGGTTACCGGAAAAACTGGGTATAAGGTCTGTATAAGGTCAAATACAAGGCCAATTAACCCATATACTCGCTGCAAAGTAACCCATGGGTAACAGTTACCTTGTATCACATAACTTGCCAACAGCAGGCAATCAAACACTTATTTCCATAAATGTTGAGAAAAGTATTTAAGATGTTCCCATACCCTAAGAACTAAGGAAAAGAAGTAAATCATTATCTGACAAAATTGTGCCCAAGTAATTTAACCGTTTCAGCTTCTCAAGCTACTCATCGGTAGCCAACAGAAGTCAGGGAAAAAGCGATCACCTTAAACAGCGAACCAGAGAAATGTATAGTATACCAATAGAAGCAGAGTGTTACGAGCTTTGACTTTTCATGCATGGAAGAAATACATACCTTGTCAATCAGCGCTGACGAGACCTTTTCCTCTGAAGCAACCTCTGTGGTGTCGTCTGACTCCTCTCTAGCAGCCATATATGCCTTCTTAGCTTCTTCTGCCCCCTCTGTGTCTTCTCTTTCAAGCATGGAGTTATATAGTTTTATCTGCATTCCTCAAAAATTAAGTCCTACTGAGCCTCCACGGTAAAACAGTGCATACATGCAACAAACAAACAAAATGCTGTATGGTAATTGTCCTTCTGATCCCACTTCAAAAATTCACATCGTACCTCCTTGTTGACAAGGCTCAGGAACTCTTGACGCTCCTTGCTAACAGACTGCAATGTAAGTAATTATGGCACTGTCACTAAGAGTCTGCAAAGTACTGACAGAAAAACACAGATTGACTAGGATCATACCGATGCAGATGCCAGCACAGCCAATGCTCGACTGATATTACAGAGCTGTTCCTTGTCATGTTGTTTTGCTTCTATCAGTTCTTCTTCTTCCCTAGCAGTAGGCTCAGTCATTTCCTTTAAAGCCAAATCTTCTTCAGCAGCCTCCTGTTCTGTGAGATTTGCCTTTTCTTCCTTCTTTTGTTTTGCCTTCTCTTCTTTCTCTTTCTTCTTCTCTTCCTCCTGAATATATTCATACAAAGCATTAAAATAACTGATTACATGTTCAGTAGCAGCATTACGCTAAGTTAAAATAAACAGGTAACAGCTGAGTGTTAGCAGCAATACAGCACTATGCCGAAAATAACATACTTGGGTAAGAGTGCTATGCTAAAACAATTGGGTAACAGTTCAATGTTAGCAGCACCAACGCTGGCTTCCCCACCGCCGTATTACGCAAAGCTGATCGGGCGGTGCTTTCACGGCTTTGGTACCCACCCTTTCTCAATTCATATAGTTGCCCATGCATATTTATTAATGCTTTAAATTGCTCCATTTTGTTTAATATATCTGAATTTTCTATTAGATGAAATGCTTGAAAACAGGTCATTTGGCTACACTGTCTGAGAAACTAGTGATGATTATTAAATGAGCATAATTATAGACTAATCAGCAGAAATTAAGTGATTCTCTTTAAATCAGTAGAATTTGAATCATCACAATCTTACACAACCAACGTTAGATCAGCATATAAACAGACTCTCAGAACCTTGGGTGCATCTTAGACATTCTCACACACAGCCACAGCTCTTACTGCTACTTTGCCAAATGACCCTACAACTCCCTGACAGCTTTTCCAGCAGAGCCAAACCACAGGTGCTTTTAGACAAGCCCCAGCCCAATCGAACAGGACACACCTTTTCTCATAAGGCGTGTCTCTAGAAGTTGTTCATATGATATGATATGTTCACAGTTGACACTACACTACATGGCCTTAAGTAACAAATAAAGGGATATCAAGAGTTCAGACAATTTTATTTCCAGTGACATTTTAGCTATATGCCCTTTCTACTAGATATATTCTAGTTTTACTATGGAATAGGCGAATAGCACAAACCATGTATAGCTTCTTAATACATATATTGCATACAAGGAGGACATGAATAAGCAAGACTCTTGAGGTTCAATTATGAGAAGAAGGGCATGACAGGATATTAGACACATTCCAAAATCTGAGGCAATGCAGGGTACATATGTTACCATGGGGTGTCAGAAAAAAGAGTACATCAAATAAATGAGTTTTTGAATTAACAAGAGATAAACAAACTAATAAAATAAGGAGCCAGTCCGTGCCCACTCCGCTAAAAGTACAAATATGAAGCATGGGTTCAAAGAGAGCATTCATGTGTTAGCTTATCACACGTACTATCAGTGTGGGTTTCATACTTATGCCAAGTATCATGGTTGCATTGACAAACAATGTAAAGTAGTACGCAATTTTTTTGTATCGATAACCTATATATATTAAAAAATAATACAATCTATGTGTTACACACCTTGATAAGTTCTTCCTGCATCTCAAGGAATTCCAGTTTTCTCCTCCTCTCAGAAACTGAATCTTCAGATGGCAATGCTGTCCCAATTGTATCCACAACTTCATCTGGCAAAGAAGACAATGTTGCTACTACAGCATCCTCGGGTTTCATTCTCCCAGCCAGGGTAAAAGCTCTGACAGCATTAGCAAAGATGAATAAGGACGCAAGCCCAAACAGAACTGTTCTAGCCACTAGCCAGTGGGAAATACATCAACCAAATTTACCTTGAAAGTATGAGAAGAGAAGATGGCACAGCATGATTAAGTGATAGATCCAACCAGTCTCGTAGCTGGGCAGAAAATAAAATTGCAAGGAATTACTACAAAAGTTTAATATCCATTTACAAGGTAGCAGTTTAAAAAATTGAACACAAAGAAGTAGTGGTGAAAGGCAGTGCAATCCAACTTCAGATATGCTTAATTCTAAGTGGATGCTGAGGCAATGGATGTTGTTTTCCTTCAACAGTGCATCAGGATAAACTAACATAATGAGAGCAAGAAAAACTGAGAACTAATAAATAAACTACACCAAGAACATGGTAACTACTAGGATAATACGAAATCATGGCACTGGCACATTGATGTACAGTCCGAAAAAGCTACAAAACAAACAGGTATTCTTTGGAAATTGTGAGTATTGCAGGAATGATGCTGGCAAACCTGTTTACGCATTTCTTCTGTTGACCGCAGACCAAGGTGACCGCGATCACGGCAGGCTTGCCGGAGCTCCTCTTCAGAAAGAGAATCAACACCCTCAGCTTGAATCATTTTATCATCATTCTTAATGCTGCATACGCATTAGCAAGAAATGACAGATATTTTATATTTTTACACCACAATTCTAAACATAAATGCCAGATTGCATTGAAATAAATGTCAAAAACAGTAAGACAAAGGGCAAATCCAGTAAATGAAGAGTCATCAGTACTATCTTATAACTACAGTAAATAAACATATATGGTGAATGTTATGTGCAGTTTGAGTCAAGCACATGTTAGATCCATTCAAATGCAGAGTCAATTGTAGATAAATTTGACATTGTCTCTGATGTCTACTAAGCTTCCACGTCCAGCAAACTACTATGTGTTTTCTCTTCGTGTATGAACTAACATAAAGTGTTGTATAATATCCTCTGAATAACTTCATTTATTTTACTAGAAGTCATATACATAATTTACCCTTTCTGTGCTAATGTCATAATACACACTGCTATGTTTACAGGATTAGATTACCCACTTGAAATTCTAATCTGAATGATTGTCTGGTAAGCTCTGAAAAATGATAGCAGAACCTAGTGTCTCAATCATGGGCTTATCTCCAAAATTGGTGGTTCCAGTTATACATGCGCATAACACAAAATAGTGCTTCAGAGCAACAGATCCAAGCTAACTAACACTTCAATTACAAGTTTCATATTTGCAAACATGTTAACTTCTACTTCACAAATTGCAGAGTGTACCCTTTACTTTTCTCTATAAATACTTACTCTCGTAGTTTTTTCCGAAGCATGAATCTCAAGTAATGATCTGTACCAAAAGGTCGAATACCCATATATTTGCACATATTCACCAAGCGTGCTCTGCAGGAAAACATTGATCAGTTCTGGTACAATTTTGATCCTGTACTTACAAGGGTGTACAAAACTGAAATAATGGGTAACCTGCTCATGTTATCCAAGGTCAATTCATCATTAAAAAGCTTCGCGAAGCTCAAGATTTCATCATTGGATACACGTTCACCTTTCCTAACCTGATTGCAGTTTAATTTAATGTAAATTATGCAACAAAATATAAGGAAATTCATAATATACATTTAAAAGGAATTGACAATCTCAAATACAGGAGAGCTGGTAGCGATACCTTGTTTAAAAATTCGTCCAGATCTTCAGCTGTCTGTTTTGTTTCTCCACTACGTGATGTTTGAACTTCCTTTGCCATTTCTTTTGCAGTATCTTGCAGAAACTTTGCATACTCCATCCTTGCTTTCAGTTTCCTTTTCAACGCTTCCTGCACATGAAAATGGGCTACATTCGTGAGACAATCAATATGCAAAGTAGTTATGTTGGTAGTTCCTATACAAATGGAACTAGGAGGACGATTCAAAATATGATACACTAAATCTGACGTATCAGCAGAAAATGGAATACAACAGGGTAAACGAGCCATGCAATCATAATGATACTGCACTGCACATCAACCGGCGAGAGAACAGGGCAAAGAACATGTGTGTCGTAGGTTCTGACATACATACACTATTAGTAGCATGACAGCATGCTGAAAACTATCAATGGACAGTATAATGATACTAAGACATTTAGTAATTCAAGTGGTTACGTCACAAACCTCTTCTTTCATCTTGTCTTGGAAAGTTGATGGCAGCATATTTGGAAACAATTTAAGAAACACTGGTAGTAGGAATTCCATGAATGGGACAACAATGAACACAGCAACAGGTACCAGCCTGAAGATATCTGCTGTTGTACGGGTGAGCTGTTGCCTCTCTCTTCTTGAGAGGCTCTTTCCACCAGCAAGTTTCACCAGCAATCTTGATGAAATCCTAACATCTGCCCAGAGTAGCTTTGTTCCTAGCCAGTAATGCTGCAGTGTGGAAATAAATTCATCTTTCCCATGCTTCAGTTTTGCAGCCCAATCAGCTCTGCACAAACAAACAAAACAAGGTAAATTTATATGTTAAAAGAGTACAGGAAATGGGGCAGCAAAGAAATATCTTGTCTTAAGATATAGGTTTGAGACAAATACAAAGAATTTAGACCTGCTCATTGAAGCAACAGCTCGAAGAGCCGGACCAATACCCAGAAGCCTTGCCCAGAACTTCTTTACGATTGACTGGTCAGCCTTTAGCGAATCTTGCACCTGCTTAGCTTTGGCTTTAGCTTTTGCCGTGCTTAGCCCTTCCACAGCCTGATCACATTCTTCTGGGGATGCCTCTTTTTTCCTTTTATTCTGGTTTTCATCACCCTTTTCTTCAATATCCAATTTAGGTTGCCCAGCAGTTGCAGTTGATGCTTTGCGAACTGACTGCAACAAACCTCTAGCTCCGAAAGGCAATGTGAACTCATTCCTTCCAATTCCATAGCCATAGTGAGAAATCACGTGAGCTGGACGTCGCAGAAGCCCGTTATCAGGACCTAGCAGACCCCCCTTTGTCAAATCGACACTATATTGCTCCTTCTCCTTCTCAGACTTCGAGTCCCCTAAGCTTTGCTCAAGAAATGGTTGTGCTATTCTTGGCTCAGGCTTGAAACCAAATGTTCCATGGCGGAATGAAGAGGAGGAAGACGAGAGGATAGGTGTGTTAACATGATCCAAGAGATAGTTTCTTCTCCTAATGATCGCCCTTGACGCCATCCTTGGTTGCTACTCACCTTCCCAATGTGGAGGCCTAGGTCATGTCTTTTCAGATAGAGCCCTGAAGTGATCCGATTTGAGCATAAGCAGAAATGCACATTGACAAATAAAGGGGGTTAGTAAGAAGACATAACAAAGAAACAATGTATGTAGAGAAAATAATATTCAACAACAACAATAGCGAATTACAACACACAACCGCAGGCACTATTTCATTTCAAGGCATCTTAGATAGTTGCTCTGACCTAACCAAAAAGTAGCCAGTTCTCCAGAATTTCCTCAAATCTGATGTTCGGGATATTCCAGTACAGTGGGCAATACATCAAATTTAAATAATACATAGAATCCTAAATGAATAGCAAATAACAGTAATAGTGTGGTCATCAAAGTGAGTATGGCCGAGCTGTAAGAGAATCAACTCTAATCCAAGTGCTCAAGCAAGCTTAGCATTAGTCCAATGAATAATCAGCACAACAAATAAGTCTAGCAAGTTTGCTAGCTGCAAAAGGTCCATAAATATAAAGCAGCAAGAGTTTAGTTCAACAAGTTTGCTATCAGCAGCAGTTCACTTAAAGCAACAGGCTCAACAGTATAATAGCAACAGGTGGAGTCCACACACAAAAAACTGAAACATACGCACCGTTGCTGTTCGTGTTAGGTTTAAGTTCAATGAATTAATAATGACAGAATATGATGTGGTGCGTAAATTGAGCAGATGTGGCTTGCAATGCCAAAACCTATGGTTGCACCCCCAACTACAAGAAGGGTCATGGTAACTAGTTCCTCAACAGAGCTATGAAGATTGTCCTGCAGCAATAATCAATTGAGGAAAAGGTGACAATCTAAGAAGTGGGCAATTTGTATTATTGCCTAATTAGAGTGGTTACGAAACATAGGTTTGGAATTCTACGTCTCTCCGAACTATTGCACCATAAGTGAATGGGTAGTTCTGTCCCTTCTAAAGATCATGGCCATGAAAGCATGTATATTTGCCACGACACACTGCAGCCCATACTAGCAGCATTTTGGGTCCGGCCAAAGTCATCCATCTATACAAAATTAAGGCATATGAACCAAAAGTAAATGATGCTGCTGCTATTAAAATGGTTGAATTCATGGAAATGAACCAGCCCATAACATGACAAGGCTGCCATATCAGGACGATGCTCCTCCGGTGTCATGCGATCATTGACCATATGACCCTACACCTAATGCTCCGCAACAGATGTCGTGCTAACATATACCCAATCATTGTATTGCAAAGTTAAGTGGCAACAGGAAACACCAAAATTTTAATGTAAACATCATTTGCACCTCACACTAGTTTGGCGAGAAAGAGGTGGACTCAGATCATTTATGCGAGCAGTGCAAAGACCTGAGTAATTTACAGCTAAGAAGTGCATCGAATGGGTCATCGTCACACTGCTGTATCAAATTCAACATGGCACCAAATATTTCAACCAACAAAACCAATCTTAGGCCAATTAAAGCTAGTAAGGTGCATGAGAAATAGGATTCCACGTTTCCCATACCAACAAAACCACCATAGGCCAACAACTAAGGAGGTGCATTAGGTTTACCATGGCATCATACATAACGTACAACTGAAATTACCAACAGAAGACATCGTCCTAGGCCATCATTAACAAGCAAAGAGGTGCGTCCGTGTTAACACGGCAAGATTTTTCACATAGCATCCTTTTCAACGCGGCCTAAGCATAAATAAATCACACAAGCAGTCCGGAACAGAAGCCATCACGAGAAAATAATCATGGGCAAGCCGAGCGCAAGCAAACCGAGCATCATAGTAAGAACTAGGCATCTGCAAAAATCACACCCGCACGAGCGAGTACACGAACATCGTCAAAACCCTACACCTCCAACAGTCCGCGTCTCAGATTTTACCCTCGCAGGCATGGTACGAACACGGCCCGAACCCTAGACTCTAACCCCCCACAAATCAGCGGCCGAAGTAACCGTGGCGTCTCAGATTGGTCGCACAAATTTGAAGAAAACCAAGGCGAAACGCTACCATGAACGGAACCATGGCGAGGAGGATGGAAGGGGAAGGAGGGGGCTGGGCGGGGGGTGGGGGCGGGGAGGAGGTCCTTTACCTCCACGGACAAAGGGGAGCTCCGCCGCCCGTCTGCCGGTGCTACAGTCCTACCTGCGTCCGTCCTTGGGGAGGGAAGGGGATGGGAGGAAAGGGGCCGGGAGTTCGCACGAAAGAGAGGTGAGAGAGCGGCGGCGGAAGGAAACGAGAATGCGCTGTGCAGGCCAGGTTACGTCGCGCGGGCCGGACTGGGCGTAAACGAGCGGTTTGTCCTGGGCCTGGCCCATGTAGCCGTGCAGTACAACCCCTCGCAAAAAAAATATCCGCGCAGTATAGTACGTACAAAAGGGTTCGGTTTTTTTATGGTAATACGTGTCTTATTCATATGAAAAAGATCAAAGTATAAGTCACGTAAAAACAGACATAACAAAACTAAAAAGATAGCAAAACATCTCGAAGTTTGACACCAACGTCCATCACCTGCCTCCGGCACCACCACGACAGACGAATACAAAAGATCAGAAATGTCAGTTTGTTCTTCTCCACCTGATGACAAAGTGCCCGGTCTCAAATGTAAGTGATTAGCCGCCTAAAAAACACACAAGAAAATCAAAGAAATGGATATTTAGAGCCATTTTAGAGCTCTGGCATCACTCCGTTCGACCTATCAGCTCCCCAATGTTTAATTGGACGGATTGATTCTATAGTTCTGTTTTAGTAGAAACTTGATTGATTAGTTTTTGTATAAATAGCTAAAGGAAAGGCTTCTGATCACACATTTGTTGTCTAGGGACCGCCCACATTCATTCATTGTTCTGTTGTGGATTCGAACCGCTAGCACAAATTTGATTTCGATTCAAAGGGCGCTTTTTTAGGATTTCCAGTCCTTTTACCTTTCAGAACCTCTCTTTCTAAGTTATGTTTTTTATTGTTGTCAATTTCCCTTCGTTTAGTATGAGATCGCTTCACACTTCGCGGTGCTTACACCAAAGAATAGAATGGCGGATCACCTCCTCATCCGAGCTCGACATGGGCCCATCGCTGATATGCTGCTTTATGGACCTCTAAGGTGGCTTCTCAAAAGTGAAGCCATTGTCGTTTAACGAATCAGACTGGGGCAACACCTCGGACACGCCATCGAACTCCAGATCTGACACCCCACCACGACTAAGACGCTGAATGTAACGCCCTCGATGCGGCTATATCTCCTACGTGTCGAAGCACGACTTAGAGGCATAACCTCATTGAAAGCAATGTCGCAAGTAAGGTAATCTTCACAACAACCCATGTAAATAGATAATAGGGGAAAAGGTACATAGTTGGCTTCACTCGCCACGTCACACAAATACATGAATAACATTACAATCATCCAATACACTCATGGTCCGACTACGGCACCAAAATAAAAGATCAACCCCAACATGCGACACGGTCCCGATCGCCCCAACTGGGCACCACTACTGATCATCAGGGAAAGACACATAGTAACGGCGAGAGTCTTCGTCGAACTCCCACTTGAGCTCAAGCGCATCATCTGGAACGGAATCATCGGTCCCTGCATCTGGTTTTGGAAGTAAACTGTGAGTCACGGGGACTCAGCAATCTCGCACCCTCGCGATCAAGACTATTTAAGCTTATAGGTAAGGCAAGGTAATATGTGGAGCTGCAGCAAGCGACTAGCATATATGGTGGCTAACCTGTTCGCAAAAGAGAGCGAGAAGAGAAGGCAAAGCACGAACGAAGAACTATGATCAAGAAGTGATCCTAGAACAGCCTACGTCAAACATTACTCCAACACCGTGTTCACTTCCCGGACTCCGCCGAGAAGAGACCATCACGGTAACACACGCGGTTGATTCATTTTAATTAAGTTAAGTTTCAAGTTATCTACAACCGGGCATTAACAAATTCCCATCTGTCCATAACCGCGGGCACGGCTTTCGAAAGTTCAAATCCCCGCAGGGAGTCCCAACTTAGCCCATCACAAGCTCCCACGGTCAACGAAGGATATTCCTTCTCCCGAGACATTCCGATCAGACTCGGTATCCCGGTTCTACAAGACATCTTCAACAATGGTAAAACAAGTCCAGCAACACCGCCCGAATGTGCCGACAAATCCCAATAGGAGCTGCACATATCTCGTTCTCAAGGCACACTCAGATTGTCCAAACTTCCGGTAGGCCAGCCCAGAGTTGCCCCTGGTGGCCACCGGCGGCTGACGAGGTGGACCAACACTCAGAGGAGCACTGGCCCGGGGGGGGGGTTAAATAAAGATGACCCTCGGGCTCCGGAAACCCAAGGGAAAAAGAGGCTAGGTGGCAAATGGTAAAACCAAGGTTGGGCATTGCTGGAGGAGTTTTATTCAAGGCAAACTGTCAAGGGGTTCCCATTATCACCCAACCGCGTAAGGAACGCAAAATCCGGGAACATAACACCGATATGACGGAAACTAGGGCGGCAAGAGTGGAACACAACGCTAGGCAAAAGGCCGAGCCTTCCACCCTTTACCAAGTATATAGGTGCATTAAGATAACAAGATAATATAGTGATATCCCAACAATAAACAATGTTCCAACAAGGAACGATCTCCAATCTTTACCTGCAACTAGCAACGCTATAAGAGGGGCTGAGCAAAGCGGTAACATAGCCAATCAACGGTTTGCTAGGACATGGTGGGTTAGAGGTTTGACATGGCAATTTGGGAGGCATGATAAGCAAGTGGTAGGCATCGTAGCATAGGCATAGCAAAAGAGCGAGCATCTAGCAAGCAAAGATAGAAGTGATTTCGAGGGTATGATCATCTTGCCTGCAAAGTTGTCAGAGTTGACTTGATCCTCGTAAGCAAACTCAACAGGCTCCTCGTTAGCGAACTCGTCTCCCGGCTCTACCCAAACAAGACAAATAAGCAAAAGGAACACAATCAACCATGTGCAATGCTCGAACAACATGATGCAAACATGGTATGCTATGCGGGATGCGATATGTGATGCATATGCAAGATTTGACAAGGAATGATTGAACCTGGCCTCAACTTGGAAATCCAAGAGTGCCACTGGAAATGTGAGGTGATTTTGGTTGAAATCGATATAAAGATCACCGGAATCGGATGCACGATTTGAAAACGGCAAGCAAAACAAATATGGCACCGGTCTGCGATAATCAGCAAGTAGCCATCTAAATGCATCAAGATAATTATGCTACAACACTCGAACATGACAACAAAATACATGGCAGGGATCCACTCATGATGCTTGACAAAAGATGAACACTGAGCTACGGCCAATTCATCCATTAACAGGTTCAAACAAGCATGGCAAAAGTGCAAATGATAAACAGGTTTCAGACTTAGTGAAATTAACACAAGTCTGGAATTTAACATCAGGTAGCCCACTTTGGAGCATGAAAACTATATGCTACAGGAACTTAACATGGCAAAGCAAGGCATGGCATGGAGCTACTCAAAGCACTTAACAAAAGTCCCTTAGTGACCTTGAGCCAAAAGGGATCAGAAAATACAATTGCAAGCATGTGAACATGGCAAAAACATAACCAGATTACAGACTTATGTGACAAACTGGAGCATGCAAATCTGTTAACGAGTAGGCATGTTCACGAGCTCGATGCACTCGTTACAGAGCATGGCATGACAAATTAATCATACACCGATCAAGAATACATATCATAGAAGCTAGGCATGGCAAGAACAACAACATAGAATGCACGGATCAATGGCAACATCCTCGGCAAAATCGCTAACAAGTCCACAATCTGCCAGGATTCACGAAATAGCAAAAGTAGAGCTCGTTTGACTCAAGCTAGGGTGCTCCATAATTGCAAACAAAGACATGGATGGATAGAGCACCACAATGTTAACAAATCATCCTTACTGATCATCCTCAAAAAAGGCACGGATCACTAGGAAACAACATGAACATATGGCATAATGACACAAATCAGGACAAGGACTTAGAGAAATTCTAAGCCCCTGAAATCAGCATTAACGAATGCACTACTTTGCAAGCTTGTGCTAGTCATCACACATATCACAAAAATACATGGTAAGCACCTCTGTAAAGATGGCATGACATGTAACAAAACTCATGTAGAGCTCAGGAGCATATCATGCACATATTAATCATGACAAAAATGACAAATAGCTATTTGATGAAACAGATCTGACAAATATATCACATAGCCCTCTTCGAACAGAATTTCGGGCAACAAGATGAGCTCAAATGAAAATGATGTAATGATATGAAATGATGTACTCTCTGAGACGAACATTTTGATATGCTACACGCACAAATCGGAGCTACGAATGCGGAGTTACGATGCGATGAACAATGCTAAAAATATGGAAAAAACTGGGGACTTAGAGAGAGGCAAAAGTCAACCCTAGGGTTTACTGTAGCACCGGATCCAGATCCGGCGGGCACACGAACCGAGGTGACCGAAGAGTTCGCCGGAGTGCGGGGAGGAGGCCGGAGCTTGGAGCGGGCGGCGCGGGTCGCCGGAGCTGCGGTGGAGGCGGCGGCCGGCATCGGCGACTCGGGCGGCGGTCGGAGGAAGACGCGAGGAGGCGGGGCGAAGCACGGGGGCCAGCGAGGAGTAAGAACGGCGGCGCGGTGAGGTTCGGGCGGCGGGGCGCGGCGCAGGCGGCGGAGGCGCGCGGTGGCTGGCGGGCCCGCGGGGGTCGGCGTCGGGCCTGGCGGGCCGCGGCGCAGAGGAGCTACGGTGCGCCATGTGGCGCTGGGCGGTTGGCTGCGGGCGTCGGCGCGGGCGTGTCCGGCCGAAACGGACACGTCCGGCGGCGCAGAGGGAGGTTAGGGTAGGGTTTTGCCCGGAATTTTTGGAGAGGTGCACATATATATAGGTAGAGGGAGCTAGGAGACTCCAAATGAGGTGCGGTTTTCGGCCATGCGATCGTGATCGAACGACCGAGAGGATGGAGGAGGTTTAGGTGGGTTTTGGGCCACTTTGGAGGGGTGTTGGGCTACAACACACACGAGGACTTTTCGGTCCCTCGGTTAACCGTTGGAGTATCAAACGAAGTCCAAATGGTACGAAACTTGACAGGCGGTCTACCGGTAGTAAACCAATGCCGCATGACAAGTCTCTGTCCAATCCGGAAATGTTTAACCCCCACACACAAAAAGAGGTAGAAAGGGGCACCGGAGGAGATAGGAGCGCCGGGATGCAAAACGGACAACGGGGAAAAAGCTCGGATGCATGAGACGAACACGTATGCAAATGCAATGCACATGATGACATGATATGAGATGCATGACAACGGCGACAACATACAGAGACAAAAACCCGAACCCGAGGAAAATAAAATAACTTAGCGACGGAAATGGCAAGAGTTGGGATACATATAAGGTAAATTACATCCGGGGTGTTACAACACTCCACCACTATGAAAGGATCTCGTCCCGAGATCTAGGACTGGAAAAACGCCGGGTACTCAGAACGGAGGTGATCCTCGCGTTCCCAGGTGGCTTCACGGTCGGAATGGTGTGACCACTTGACTTTGAGGAATTTGATTGACTTATTGCGAGTCTTGCGCTCAGTTTCTACAAGAATAGCAACTGGGTGCTCATGATAAGAAAGGTCTTCTTGGAGATCAATGTCTTCGAAGTTGACGGTGCGGTCAGGGGTCTTGAAGCACTTGCGGAGCTGAGAGACATGGAACACGTCGTGCACATTTGCAAAGTTTTAAGGAAGCTCAAGTTGATAGGCGAGATCGCCTCTCTTGCTGACGATCTTGAAAGGACCCACGTATCTAGGGGGAAGCTTCCCTTTGATACCGAAGCGACGAGTACCTTTCATTGGAGAGATGCGGAGGTACACATGGTCTCCTATCTCGAAAGCCAAATCACGATGCTTACTATCATAGTAGCTCTTCTGGCGCGATTGCGCTGCTTTGAGGTTATCACGAATGACTTTGCACATTTCCTCTGCCTCTGTGATCAAGTCATTTCCAAGAAGTTGACGTTCACCGGTCTCTGACCAGTTAAGAGGAGTACGACACTTCCTGCCATAGAGAATTTTGAATGGGGCCTTGCCCGAACTTGCTTGAAAACTGTTGTTGTAGGAGAATTTGGCATATGGAAGACAATATTCCCACTTCAAACCGAAGGAGATAACGCAAGCCCTGAGCATATCTTCAAGAATCTGATTGACACGCTCAACTTGACCGCTAGTTTGAGGATGAAAATTTGTGCTGAAACGGATGCTGGTGCCCATGGCCTTCTGAAAAGAATCCCAAAACTTGGAGGTAAAGATGCTGCCACGGTCTGAAGAAATCAACTGTGGAATGCCGTGCAGAGAGACAATCCGAGAGGTATAAAGCTCCGCCAATTGAGCTGAAGTGATAGACTCTTTGATAGGCAGGAAATGAGCCACTTTAGTGAGTTTGTCGGTGACAATGAATATAGCACCATTGCCACGCTTGGACTTTGGAAACCCAGTCAAGAAGTGCATCTCAATGTGGTCAAACTTCCATTCTGGAATGGCAAGAGGTTGGAGGAGACCAGCTGGTCGTTGGTGTTCTGCCTTCACTCTTCTGCAGACATCACATTCATTCACGAACTGAGCAATCTCGCGCTTCATTCGAGTCCACCAATAAGCCTGCTTGAGGTCCTGGTACATCTTCATACTCCCAGGGTGGATGGAGAGGAGTGAATTGTGAGCCTCATTCATAATAACTTTACGAAGGTCACCTTTAGGCACAACAATGCGATCCTCGAAGAAGAGAGTATCCTTGTCATCCAGGCGATAACACTTGTACTTGGGTTGACTCTTGGCAATCCCAATCTTCACCTTCTTCACCATAGCATTAAGAAGTTGACCCTCGTGAATCTGATCTTCCAAAGTAGGAGAGACTTGAAGGTTGGCGAGGAAACCTTGAGGAACGACTTGCAAATTGAGTTTGCGGAAAGCTTCACAAAGCTTGGGTTGGTAAGGCTTGATAATCAGACTGTTGCAGTAAGCCTTCCTGCTCAATGCGTCAGCAATCACATTGGCCTTGCCTGGAGTATATTCGATGCTTGGATTATACTCTTGAATCATTTCGACCCAATGAGCCTGCCTAAGGTTGAGATTAGGCTGGGTGAAGATGTACTTGAGACTCTTGTGGTCAGTGAAGATGTCCACTTTTCTTCCCATTAAGAGATGTCTCCAAGTCAAAAGAGCATGCACAACTGCCGCCAACTCGAGGTCATGAGTGGGGTAGTTCTTCTCGTTGGGCTTCAACTGGCGACAAGTATAAGCCACAACTTTCTTCTCTTGCATCAACACTGCACCAAGACCTTGAAGAGAGGCATCGCAGAAGACCTCGAACGGTTTGGATTCATCAAGAGGAGTCAGAACTGGAGCAGTGACTAATTTCTCTTTTAAAGTGTTAAAAGCGATGTCACATTCCGGAGACCAAACGTACTTGACGTGCTTCTGGAGAAGGTTTGAAAGAGGCTTCGCGATCTTTGAAAAGTTCTCAAACAAACCTTCGACAGTAGCTTGCGAGACCAAGGAAGCTGCGGAGTTGCTTCACGTTCTGAGGTGGTTCCCAATTCACAATTGCAGACACCTTCTCAGGATTCACCGCTATGCCCTTGGCAAAGATGATATGCCCAAGATAGAGAACCTCATCGAGCCAAAACTCACACTTTGAGAACTTGGCGTAGAACTGATGTTCTCTGAGCTTATCGAGCACCAAACGCAAGTGCTTGGCATGATCTTCCTTGTTCTTGGAAAAGACCAGAATGTCATCGAGGTAGACCAAGACAAAGTCATTTGTGTAGGCGTTGAAGATGAAGTTCATCATGCGAGAGAAAGTCGGAGGAGCGTTGACGAGACCAAAAGACATGACAGTGTATTCATATGAATCATAGCTTGTTCTGAAAGCCGTCTTGGGAATATCTTGCTCGCGGATTCGAATCTGGTGATAGCCCATACGGAGATCAAGCTTGGAGAATACTTGAGCACCTTTGAGTTGTTCGAATAGCTCATTGATGTTGGGAAGTGGGTACTTATTCTTGATGGTCTTCTTGTTCAATGGACGGTAGTCAACACAAAGTCGGTCCGTTCCATCCTTCTTCTTCACAAAAAGAACTCCACAACCCCACGGAGAAGAACTAGGTCGGATGAGACCCATTCGCTCTTGAATATCGAGTTGCTTCTTCAGCTCCTTCAACTCTTCAGGTCCAAGCTTGTAAGGACGTTTGCAAACCGGTTCCGTGCCAGGCTCAAGATCGATGACGAATTCAACTGGCCGGTGCGGAGGCATTCCTGGAAGCTCTTCTGGAAAGACGTCTTGATATTCGCAAACGACTAGAATTTGAGAGATGGCATCCAGTTCACCCTTCTCACTGAGAGAAAACAGACGGATTGTATTATCCCGAGCGGCAGAGACAATTACATCCTTAGACGAATGAGTCAATTGAATCTACCTGGCAGCACAATCAAGCTGAGACTTGTGCTTAGAAAGCCAGTCCATTCCAAGAATAAGATCAATATCTGAGTTACCAAGAACCATTGGAGAAGCCAGAAACTTAAAATCACCCATCATGATAGAAATATCCGGAATCTCATAGTTTGCGAGCAAACATTTACCCGGTGAGACAACTGCTAACGGTTTATGCAAAACTTGAGAAGACAACTCATGCTTAGATGCAAAAGGTCTCGAGATGAAACAATGCGATGCACCAGTGTCAAAAAGTACTTTTGCAGGAACATTGTTAACAGGAAGGTTACCCATGATGACATCTGACGAGTCCTCTGCCTGAGCTGCATTCATCAAGTTGACCTTGGCGTGCTTGGGGTTATGCTTGACCACAGCTGTACTTGCCGATCTCACAGGAGGAGGAGGAGGGAGACGCCTCTGATTGAAGCATTTGTTGGCATAGTGACCCTTCTGTTGGCACTTGTTGCACGTGACCTCTGAAAGCGGACGGTGATACGGAGCACTTGATCTTGGAGCTTGAGACAAAGTCTTGTTCTGAAAGCCAGGGTTGGGTGGGTGGGAAGATCCACTTCCACCTTTGCTCTTCTGCTGATAAGGCTGACGAAACGGAGGAGGAGGAGGAAGCCAATACTTCTGGTGCTTAGCCACTTGAGTTGAGGAAGAAGGAGTTGCATCTCTGACTCGCTTCTTGGAAGCATCGCACTTCAGTTGAGCAGTCTCTTGCTTCATTGCCATGTTGTAAAACTCATCGTACCTCCTGGGCTCAAAGAGGACAAGAGCTAGCTGGATTTCTTCTCTGAGACCACCCCTGAACTGGTATATCATGCTCTTCTCGTCAGGGACGTCTTGCTTAGCAAAACAGGCGAGCTTCTGAAACATCTTGTTGTACTCGTAGACAGACATAGAGCCTTGCTTCAGGTTGCGGAATTCCTCACGCTTGCTTTCAACCACGCTCTGAGGAATATGATGAGCTTTGAAGTCTTGACGGAATTCATCCTAGGTAATCACACGGCCTCCTCTGGAATCTTTGTACTGCTGAAACCATTCTGCAGCTTGGTCTTTGAGTTGGAAGGAAGCGAACTTGACAAAGTCCTCAGGCCTGACGTTACTGCACTCGAAATGCTTGCATATGTCCACGAGCCAATCATCAGCGTCTGTTGCCTCAACACAATTGCTGAAGGTCTTTGGCTGGTTAGCAAGGAATTGGTTGAGTGTAGCAAAGTGATTCTGATTGTTGCCTTGGCCCTGGTTCGCTTGGTTGCGCTCTTGAAGAAGTTGCATGATCAGATGCGTGTTTGCATTGGTAACGGCCATCACAGCTTGCCATGCCTCCGGAGGTGGAGGTGGTGGTGGCGGATCAGGATTCGGAGTCGTGCGCGTTGGAGGAGCCATCCTGAAGAGGTTGACATCCATTAGCACATTGCCAGACAAATATTGAAGCTGAATCCAACGGGTTGAAATTGCAACATATAGTCTTCACATCCGAACAAAATGAACGAATGCATTCCAATTGAAATGGTCACATATCCATAAATTGAGAAGCCACTCAGAATTGATGTAGAAGAATAAAACCAACAAGGTACGGAACAAGAACGAATACTCGGTAAGGATCACCCAATCTCAAACCAAATATCCGCGGAAGAAGAACTAGAGCTACAAGAATTCCCACCTATGAAACTCCCAAACCTTTCCGGTTATGCAATCAGGTGTTGGGGATACAGGGGAAGCATAATATCTCACCCAAATCTAGCAAATCCTACATCCAGCTGTATCCATCCTTCAACACATAACCGAGAAAAACTTTGGAAATCGTCTACCTCAACCTTCGAAAAGCATCCGTTATACAAGTTATGGCAATACTCCCGAACTCCCGCCCCAGTACTGGGTGGCGTCGAGGTTATCTCACCAACAACTGCATAAAAGAGATTTTCGATGTCAGCGAACCTAAACTCAGGTATTTCAGAACTACAACGATAAAATTGTGACGACAACACCTCGGAGCTCAACTCCCCGGGACACTGCCACAACCCCTAAATGACAGGAGGCACCAATAACAATGTTCTTGTCACAAATCGATCGGAACGATTCCAAGATACCCGCGTGATCCTAAATTTTTTAGTGAAATTTGAGAAGAGAAGAGTCAAAACTCTACGTCAGGATGCCTTACCAGAGCGACGAAGGGACTGGGGAGTAAAAAGAATTCCTAACTCTCTGATATATAATTCCTAAATGACTCAAAACATTTTTCTAGACTCAACAACGCCAGCTATTCGATCAAGCAGGGGGGCTCCTAAGGTCGGGGAAGGCTCTGATTACCAACTTGTAACGCCCTCGATGCGGCTATATCTCCTACGTGTCGAAGAACGACTTAGAGGCATAACCGCATTGAAAGCAATGTCGCAAGTAAGGTAATCTTCGCAACAACCCATGTAAATAGATAATAGGGGAAAAGGTACATAGTTGGCTTACACTCGCCACGTCACACAAATACACGAATAACAATACAATCATCCAATACACTCATGGTCCGACTACGACACCAAAATAAAAGATCAACCCCAACATGCGATACGGTCCCGATCGCCCCAACTGGGCACCACTACTGATCATCAGGGAAAGACACATAGTAACGGCGAGAGTCTTCATCGAACTCCCACTTGAGCTCAAGCGCATCATCTGGAACAGAATCATCGGTCCCTGCATCTGGTTTTGGAAGTAAACTGTGAGTCACGGGGACTCAGCAATCTCGCACCCTCGTGATCAAGACTATTTAAGCTTATAGGTAAGGCAAGGTAATATGTGGAGCTGCAGCAAGTGACTAGCATATATGGTGGCTAACCTGTTCGCAAAAGAGAGCGAGAAGAGAAGGCAAATCACGAACGAAGAACTATGATCAAGAAGTGATCCTAGAACAGCCTACGTCAAACATTACTCCAACACCGTGTTCACTTCCCGGACTTCGCCGAGAAGAGACCATCACGGTAACACACGCGGTTGATTCATTTTAATTAAGTTAAGTTTCAAGTTATCTACAACTGGGCATTAACAAATTCCCATCTGCCCATAACCGCGGGCACGACTTTCGAGAGTTCAAATCCCTGCAGGGAGTCCCAACTTAGCCCATCACAAGCTCTCATGGTCAACGAAGGATATTCCTTCTCCCGAGACATTCCGATCAGACTCGGTATCCCGGTTCTACAAGACATCTTCGACAATGGTAAAACAAGTCCAGCAACACCGCCCGAATGTGCCGACAAATTCCGATAGGAGATGCACATATCTCGTTCTCAGGGCACACTCAGATTGTCCAAACTTCTGGTAGGCCAGCCCAGAGTTGCCCCTGGTGGCCACCGGCGGTTGACGAGGTGGACCAACACTCAGAGGAGCACTGGCCCGGGGGGGGGGGGGGTTTAAATAAAGATGACCCTCGGGCTCCGGAAACCCAGGGGACAAAGAGGCTAGGTGGCAAATGGTAAAACCAAGGTTGGGCATTGCTGGAGGAGTTTTATTCAAGGCAAACTGTCAAGGGGTTCCCATTATCACCCAACCGCGTAAGGAACGCAAAATCCGGGAACATAACACCGATATGACGGAAACTAGGGCGGCAAGAGTGGAACAAAACACTAGGCAAAAGGCCGAGCCTTCCACCCTTTACCAAGTATATAGGTGCATTAAGATAACAAGATAATATAGTGATATCCCAACAATAAACAATGTTCCAACAAGGAACGATCTCCAATCTTTACCTGCAACTAGCAACGCTATAAGAGGGGCTGAGCAAAGCGGTAACATAGCCAATCAACGGTTTGCTAGGACATGGTGGGTTAGAGGTTTGACATGGCAATTTGGGAGGCATGATAAGCAAGTGGTAGGCATCGTAGCATAGGCATAGCAAAAGAGCGAGCATCTAGCAAGCAAAGATAGAAGTGATTTCGAGGGTATGATCATCTTGCCTGCAAAGTTGTCAGAGTTGACTTGATCCTCGTAAGCAAACTCAACGGGCTCCTCGTTAGCAAACTCATATCCCGGCTCTACCCAAACAAGACAAACAAGCAAAAGGAACACAATCAACCACGTGCAATGCTCGAACAACATGATGCAAACATGGTATGCTATGCGGGATGCGATATGTGATGCATATGCAAGATTTGACAAGGAATGATTGAACCTGGCCTCAACTTGGAAATCCAAGAGTTCCACTGGAAATGTGAGGTGATTTTGGTTGAAATCGATATAAAGATCACCGGAATCGGATGCACGGTTTGGAAATGGCAAGCAAAACAAATATGGCACCGGTCTGCGATAATCAGCAAGTAGCCATCTAAATGCATCAAGATAATTATGCTACAGCACTCGAACATGACAATAAAATATATGGCAGGGATCCACTCATGATGCTTGACAAAAGATGAACACTGAGCTACGGACAATTCATCCATTAACAGGTTCAAACAAGCATGGCAAAAGTGCAAATGATAAACAGGTTTCAGACTTGGTGAAATTAACACAAGTCTGGAATTTAACATCAGGTAGCCCACTTTGGAGCATGAAAACTATATGCTACAGGAACTTAACATGGCAAAGCAAGGCATGTCATGGAGCTACTCAAAGAACTTAACAAAAGTCCCTTAGTGACCTTGAGCCAAAAGGGATCAGAAAATACAATTGCAAGCATGTGAACATGGCAAAAACATAACTAGATTACAGACTTAGTGAAAAACTGGAGCATGCAAATCTGTTAACGAGTAGGCATGTTCACGAGCTCGATGCACTCACTACAGAGCATGGTATGACAAACTAAGCAGACACCCATCAAGAATACATATCATAGAAGCTATCCATGCAAAGAACAACAACATAGCATGCACGGATCAATGGCAACATCCTCGGCAAAATCGCTAACAAGTCCACAATCTGCCAGGATTCACGAAATAGCAAACGTAGAGCTCGATTGACTCAAGCTAGTCTGCTCCATAATTGCAAACAAAGACATGGATGGATAGAGCACCACAAAGTTAACAAATCATCCTTACTGATCATCCTCAAAAGAGGCACGGATCACTAGGAAACAACATGAACATATGGCATAATGACACAAATCAGGACTTAGAAAAATTCTAAGTCCCTGAAATCAGCATTAACGAATGCACTACTTTGCAAGCTTGTGCTAGTCATCACACATATCACAAAAATACATGGTAAGCACATCTGTAAAGATGGCATGGCATGTAACAAAACTCATGTAGAGCTCAGGAGCATATCATGCACATATTAATCATGGCAAAAATGACAAATAGCTATTTGACGAAACAGATCTGACAAATATATCACATAGCCCTCTTCCAACAGTATTTCGGGCAACAAGATGAGCTCAAATGAAAATGATGCAATGATATGAAATGATGTAATCTCTGAGACGAACATTTTGAAATGCTACACGCGCAAATCGGAGCTACAGATGCGGAGTTACGATGCAATGAACAATGCTAAAAATATGGAAAAACTAGGGACTTAGAGAGAGGCAAAAGTCAACCCTAGGGTTTACTGTAGCACCGGATCCAGATCCGGTGGGCACGCGAACCGAGGTGACCGGAGAGTTCGCCGGAGTGCGGGGAGGAGGCCGGAGCTTGGAGCGGGCGGCGCGGGTCGCCGGATCTGCGGTGGTGGCGGCGGCCGGCACCGGCGACTCGGGCGGCGGCCGGAGGAAGACGCGAGGAGGCAGGGCGAAGCACGGCGGCCGGCGAGGAGTAAGAACGGCGGCGCGGTGAGGTTCGGGCGGCGCGGCGCGGCGCAGGCGGCGGAGGCGCGCGGTGGCTGGCGGGCGCGGGCGGCGCAAAGGAGCGGGCCCGCGGGGGTCGGCGTCGGGCCTGGCGGGCCACGGCGCGGAGGAGCTGCGGTGCGCCACGTGGCGGTGGGCGGTTGGCCGCGGGCGTGTCCGGCCGAAACGGACACGTCCGGCGGCGCAGAGGGAGGTTAGGGTAGGGTTTTGCCCAGAATTTTTGGAGAGGTGCACATATATATAGGTAGAGGGAGCTAGGAGACTCCAAATGAGGTGCGGTTTTCGGCCACGCGATCGTGATCGAACGACCGAGAGGGTGGAGGAGGTTTAGGTGGGTTTTGGGCCACTTTGGAGGGGGGTTGGGCTGCAACACACACGAGGCCTTTTCGGTCCCTCGGTTAACCGTTGGAGTATCAAACGTAGTCCAAATGGTACGAAACTTGACAGGCGGTCTACCGGTAGTAAACCAAGGCCGCATGACAAGTCTTGGTCCAATACGGAAATGTTTAACCCCCACACACAAAAAGAGGAGATAGGAGCGCTGGAATGCAAAACGGACAACGGGGAAAAAGCTCGGATGCATGAGATGAACACGTATGCAAATGCAATGCACATGATGACATGATATGAGATGCATGACAATGGAAACAACATACGGAGACAAAAACCCAAACCCGAGGAAAATAAAATAACTTAGCACCGGAAACGGCAAGAGTTGGGATACATATAAGGTAAATTACTTCCGGGGTGTTACACTGAAGGAGGAAATCACACCTGACATCCATCAACCATGAACCCATCAGACGTTCCATCTTTCAGATGTTGTTGATGCAGACCACAATATGCATCCGCTCCTGGACTACCTCCCAAGCTCCGCGTCAACACTGGAGCAAACGTCGTCGCAATGGCGGAGCCCGAGGACACATGTCCACCACGAGGATGCCGCCGCCGCACCATCCTTGCTTGAACAGACTAGATTCCAAATCCATTCCCAACAATAGGACCAACCGTCTCATCAGAGTAGGATCTGAACAAATTTGATTCAGCACCGCCATCATCGCCGTCGAAACCAAGATGATGAATAGCCTAAAAATAAACTACATTGGCCTAAAACTATACACACGCGTGAATCCGACGACCCTCCTCGCCGCCGGAGAACGGCAGCGAAGCGGGAGTCCCTGGCGGCGGAAAGCTAGATCGATTTTCCTGTCTTCGGGGGGGGGGGAGATAGGAAAACGATATGTGACACAAAAGCGTTTGGTTGTTGATCTCAAATATTGCCTACTCCCTCCGTTCCAAATTACTCGCCACAGAAATGGATGTATCTAGAACTAAAATACATCTAGATACATCCATACCTGCGACAAGTAATTCGAAACGGAGGGAGTACATGTGTATTTGCAAACGGGCACCCCCATGGGGATCAAACCAGCGACGTCCACACTAAAATACATTGCAGTAACCACCACTCAACCGGCGAACCAATCTGTAGTTGGATGGTTAGAGGGACTGTGGTATCCCCAACCCACGAGGGTTCAAGTCCTGATGCTCGTATTTATTCCTGGATTTATTTTAGAATTTTCGGCAATGCACATTCAGTAGAAGGAGACGTTCCCGTCAACAACGAGGTGCCTATGGTGACTCGTAAATTTCAAGATGATATGCCGGCTCAGTCTTTCGAAGGTGCTCATAGGAGTAGGTGTTGAAAGCACAAGTGCTCCCTGGGTGGTTTTGGTAATCAATGCCAACATAACTCTTGTTGAACTAATGTTTTTATCTAGTATATTTCAGATAAGTTCAACAAATGGAGTGGCGTGGACAAGAGGATGTGGAACCCCTGCAAGATGCTAAGAACAAAGGATTGGCAAAAGCTCAAAAGATCAAGACTCTGCCTTTTCATTTTAGTGGTCCAAGATCACATTGAGTCCATAGGAAAGCCAATACTATTAAAAGGGGATGAGGTGTTGCTTAATGGCTTGGTTGCTCAAAGTGCTTAGTGATATGCTCCAAAGCCCTCAACCACTTTCTCATATCCACATATGTCCCAAACCAAAAGTCAAACTCGGCCCCACCGATTTGATCTATCCGGCACCACCGAGTTCATTTGACATAGCCACTGCCAGAAACCCTAATCAGTTCGATCTCACCGATGGGATCTCGGTCTCACCGAGATGTGCTTGCAAACTCTCTGTTACCTATTGCAACTATTTCGGTCTCACTGTGATATGCAATCGGTCCCACCGAGTTTGCTCGATCAACTCTCTGTTTTGCTTATTACCAAAATCGGTCCCACCGAGTTTGTGTAATCGGTCAAACAGAGTTAAGGTTTTACCCTAACCCTAGCACATCGGTCCCACCGAGTTGATCATATCAGTCCCATCGAAATGACTAACGGTCACATTTTGAACTAAATCGGTTTGACCGAGTTTCATGATTCGGTCCCATCGAGTTTGATGATTTTTTGTAATGGTTAGATTTTGTGTGGAGGCTATATATACCCATCCACCCTTCCTTCATTAGGAAGTGAGCCATCAGAACGTGCCTACACTTCCAGCATTCATTTTCTGAGAGAGAACCACCTACTCATGTGTTGAGACCAAGATATTCCATTCCAACCATATGAATCTTGATCTCTAGTCTTCCCCAAGTTGCTTTCCACTCAAATCATCTTTCCACCAAATCCAATTCGGTGAGAGAGAGTTGAGTGTTGGGGAGACTATCATTTGAAGCACAAGAGCAAGGAGTTCATCATCAACACACCATCTATTACCTTTTGGAGAGTGGTGTCTCCTAGATTGGTTAGGTGTCACTTGGGAGCCTCCGACAAGATTGTGGAGTTTAACCAAGGAGTTTGTACGGGCAAGAAGATCGCCTACTTCGTGAAGATCTACCCTAGTGAGGCAAGTCCTTCATGGGCGATGGCCATGGTGGGATAGACAAGGTTGCTTCTTCATGGACCCTTCGTGGGTGGAGCCCTCCGTGGACTCGTGCAACCGTTACCCTTCGTGGGTTGAAGTCTCCATCAACATGGATGTATGATAGCACCACCTATCGGAACCACGCCAAAAATCTCCGTGTCGCCAATTGCGTTTGCACACTCCAATCCCATCCCTTTACTTTCTTGCAACTTGCATGCTTTACTTTCTGCTGCTCATATACTCTTGTCATGCTTGTTTGAAATGTATTGTGAATGTTTAAACTTGTGCTAAAACTCCACCTCAACTTAAAGGAATTAAAAACAACTATTTTTCCTTGTTGAGGGTCTAATCACCCATCCTCTAGACACCTCTTCTCGATCCCAGCTATTTTTCCTTGTTGAGGGTCTAATCACCCATCCTCTAGACACCTCTTCTCGATCCTTTCAATTGGTATCAGAGCATTGGTCTCCATTGCTTTGGTTTAAACACCTTTGGAGGAAGATGGATGAGTCTATGTTGGGGAGTCTTAGACGTAGAGTGCCTATACTTGATGGAGAGTTCTTTCATGAGTGGAAAATTGAGATGCTTGAGATTTTCAATGAATATCACTTGAACAAGTACATTACTACTCCTTGTGTGCGCCTTGTTGACCCCTTGCATCCTACCCTTGATGAGTCTATTGACATGATCCGTAATCTTAGAACCGTCAATTTAATCACTAGAGGATTACCTAGAAACATGATTGCTAGCTTGTCTGCTCTTGATTGTGCTTACACCATATGGAGATTTCTTGAGGAATGATTTCCAAACTACTCCCTGCGAAACTTAGATGAAATTCTTCATAAGTCTATTGCCTTGAGTAAGATGAATTCCAATGATCCTAAGTTTGGTGATTGTCTATTTGAGCTTACCAATATCATGTGTGCCAAAGGAGATGTTGGAATCATTAGCAATATCATCTCTGAAGCCATTAGAATTCATAAAGATGATTATTGTGATGACCATTTATCTAATGAATTACCCTCTCTAGGAATTGATCCATCACAAGACGATGTTGAACATGGATACTATGATGATGATGATGATAGTGACTTTGATCTTGACGAGTCTATGAGACACTTTGGTCTTATGGCAAATCTTCGCGGCTACATGGCTGGAGGAAAGGAATGGGTTCTTGATAGTGGATGTACCGATCACATGACCGGAGATAAGGATATGTTTTGTGAGCTCGCTGAAAACGACGGCCCTCGAAAGTATGTCACTTTTGGTGACAACTCAAAGGGTAAGGTGGTTGGCCTTGGTAAGGTGGTCATCTCACATGATAGCTCCATACAAAATGTTATGCTTGTTGAATCCCTTGGCTATAATTTGCTTTCCGTATCTAGACTTGCTGACTTTGGTTTCAATGTCCTATTTACCGAAGTAGATTGCCAAGTATTTCGTAGAGATAATCATAAAATGGTCTTTACCGGTTTACGTAGAGGTGATCTTTACATTGTAGATTTCACTAAAAAGGCTCAACCCTAGAACTTGCTTAATTGCTAAATCTTCTAAAGGTTGGTTGTGGCATAGAAGGTTAGGTCGCGTGGGCATGCGAAATCTTGATAAGCTTATTAAAGGTGATCATATCCTTGGAGTGAAATATGTTATATTTGACAAGGATAGATTGTACAATGCTTGTCAAGCAGGAAAACAAGTTGGAGGAAGTCACCCCATGAAGAACATTATGACCACGAGAAGACTGCTCGAGCTACTTCACATGGATCTCTTTGGTCCCAATGCCTACAAAAGTCTCGGTGGAAACTCATTTGGTCTAGTTATAGTTGATGATTTTTCAAGATTTATGTGGGTGTTCTTTCTTGATGATAAATCGTAGGTCCAAAAGATCTTCAAGAACTTTGCTAGGAAGGCCCAAAATCAATTTGAAGTGAAGATCAAGAAGGTTCGAAGCGACAATGGAACAGAGTTCAAGAACGCAAATGTGGATACCTTTCTTGACGAAGAAGGGATTTCACACGAGTTCTCGGCTACGTACACACCTCAACAAAATGGAGTTGTTGAGAGGAAGAACCGAGCTCTTATTGAGATGGCGAGAACGATGCTTGACGAGTACAAGACGCCAAAACACTTTTGGGCGGAAGCGGTTGAGACAGCTTGTCATGCAACAAATCGCTTGTATCTTCACAAACTACTCGGCAAAACGGCATATGAGCTTCTCACCGGTAACAAACCCCAAGTTGGATACTTTTGAGTATTCGGCTCAAAGTGCTACATTCTTGATAAGCATCGTCACTCTAAATTTGCTCCTAAATCTCATGAGGGTTTCCTACTTGGTTATGGCTCAAACTCTCACACTTACCGTGTCTACAACAATTTCACCTGAAAGGTTGAAGAGACGGTAGGTGTGAAGTTTGATGAATCCAACGGCTCGCAAGTAGAGCAATTGCCAATTGATGTATGAGACAAAGACCCTTCGGAAGCAATCCAAGACTTGTCTATTGGCAAGATTCGTCCAACGGAGGTGAAGGAGAGTACCTCGTCCGTCCAAGTGGAAGCTTCTACCTCACGACAAGGTGAACCAAGAGTTGACATGGAAGCATCCACAAGTGGGACATGCCAAGAAGAAGAAAATGAGGAAGTACACCAAGATGAACCTCATCAATCTCCTTCTCCACCTCGACAAGAGAACGAAAACGTCAACATCATAGAAGGCCAAGAAGAAGAACGAGATGAAGAAGAAGATGCTCCACCCCGACCCAAACAGAATCTCCCACGAGTTCGAGCAAGGGTTTCACGAGACCATCCCGTTGAACAAATCTTCAACGATATTCAAACCGGGAGAATCACTCGCTCTAAAACTCATTTGGCTAATTTTTGTGAACATTATTCATTCATCTCTAGCATTGAACCTATGAAGGTTGAAGAAGCATTGGAAGATCCGGATTGGATAAATGCCATGCACGAAGAGCTACACAACTTTGAGAGAAACCAAGTGTGGACATTGGTCGAGAAGCCCGACAACAACCACAACATCATCGGTACCAAATGGGTGTTTCGCAACAAGCAAGACGAAGATGGACAACTCGTTCGCAACAAAGCATGTCTCGCCGCCCAAGGCTACACTCAAGTCGAAGGTATGGACTATGGTGAGACTTATGCCCCCGTTGCTAGACTTGAGTCCATCCGCATCTTACTTTCCTATGCTAATTGATACGTTCATTTTGCATCATGCTTTTATATCGATATTTATTGCATTATGGGTTGTTATTACACATTATGTCACAATACTTATGCCTATTCTCTCTTATTTTACAAGGTTTACATAAAGAGGGAGAATGCCAGCAGCTGGGTTTTTGGGCTAGAAAAGGAGCAAATATTAGAGACCTATTCTGCACAGCACCAAAAGTCATGAAACTTCACGGAAGATGTTTTCAGAATATATAAAAAATACCGAGCGCAAGAAGTTCACCAGGGGGCCACACCCTGCCCACGAGGGTGGGGGCGCGCCCTACCTCCTGGGCGCGCCCCTATCTCGTGGGCCCCCCGGTGGCCCTCCGATGACCATCTTCTGCTATATGAAGTCTTTTGATGAGGAAAAAAAAATCATAAGCCATCTTCTCGGACGAAACTCCGCCGCCACGAGGCGGAACCTTGGCGGAACCAATCTAGGGTTCTGCGGAGCTGTTCTGCCGGGGAAACTTCCCTCCGGGAGGGGGAAATCATCGCCATCGTCATCACCAACGCTCCTCTCATCGAGAAAGGGCAATCTCCATCAACATCTTCACCAGCACCATCTCCTCTCAAAACCCTAGTTCATCTCTTATATCCAATTCTTGTCTCCAAGTCCGGGATTGGTATCTGTGGTTGCTAGTAGTGTTAATTACTCCTTGTAGTTGATGCTAGTTGGTTTATTTGGTGGAAGATCATATGTTCAGATCCTATATGCATATTAATACCCCTCTGACTATGAACATGAATATGCTTTGTGAGTAGTTATGCTTGTTCCTGAGGACATGGGAGAAGTCTTGCTATTAGTAGTCATGTGAATTTGGTATTCGTTCGATATTTTGATGAGATGTATGTTGTCTCTCCTCTAGTGGTGTTATGTGAACGTCGACTACATAACACTTCACCATTATTTGGGCCTAGAGGAAGGCATTGGGAAGTAATAAGTAGATGATGGGTTGCTAGAGTGACAGAAGCTTAAACCCTAGTTTATGCGTTGCTTCGTAAGGGGCTGATTTGGATCCATATTTTTCATGCTATGGTTAGGTTTACCTTAATACTTGTGTTGTAGTTGCGGATGCTTGCAATAGAGGTTAATCATAAGTGGGATGCTTGTCCAAGTAAGGACAGCACCCAAGCACCGGTCCACCCACATATTAGATTATCAAAGTACCGAACGCGAATCATATGAACGTGATGAAAACTAGCTTGGAGATATTCCCATGTGTCCTCGGGAGCACTTTTATCTATATAAGAGTTTGTCCAGGCTTATCCGTTGCTACAAAAAGGATTGGGCCACCTTGCTGCACTTTATTTACTTTTGTTACTTGTTGCTCGTACAAATGATCCTATCACAAAACTATCTGTTACCATTTATTTCAGTACTTGCAGAGAATACCTTGCTGGAAACCGCTTATCATTTCCTTCTGCTCCTCGTTGGGTTCAACACTCTTACTTATCGAAAGGACTATGATAGATCCCCTATACTTGTGGGTCATCAAGACTCTTTTCTGGCGCCGTTGCCGGGGAGTGAAGCGCCTTTGGTAGGTGGAATTTGGTAAGGAAAAATTTATATAGTGTGCTAAAATTTACTGTCACTTGTTATATGGAAAGTAATCCTCTGAGGGGCTTGTTTGGGGTATCTTCACCCCGACCATTAGAGCAAAGAGTTGCTCCTCAACCTACTGAACCTACTGAAAATGAAAATGAAAATGAAAATGTCTACTTTGAAATTCCTTCGGGTATGATAGAAAAACTGCTAGCTAATCCTTTTGCAGGAGATGGAACAATGCATCCTGATGAGCACCTAATATATGTTGATGAAGTATGTGGATTATTTAAGCTTGCAGGTGTACCCGGAGATGTTGTTAAGAAGAAGGTCTTCCCTTTATCTTTAAGGAAGATGCATTGACATGGTATAGGCTATGTGATGATACGAGGTCATGGAACTACAAACGATTGAAATTGGAATTTCATCAGAAGTTTTATCCTATGCATCTTGTTCATCGTGATCGCAATTATATATATAATTTTTGGCCTCGCGAAGGAGAAAGCATCTCTCAAGCTTGGGGGAGGCTTAAATCAATGTTATATTCATGCCCCAATCATGAGCTCTCAAGATAAATTATTATTCAAAATTTATATGCTCGGCTTTCTGATAACAATCGCACCATGCTCGATACTTCTTATGCTAGCTCTTTTATGACGAAGACTATTGAATTCAAATGGGATTTATTGGAAAGAATTAAATGCAACTCTGAAGATTGGGACCTCGACAAAGGTAAGGAGCCAGGTATGACACCTAAGTTTGATTGTGTTAAATCTTTTATGGATACCGATGTTTTCCGTAAATTTAGCACTAAATTTGGACTTGACTTTGAGATAGTAGCTTCTTTCTGTGAATCTTTTGGTACTTATGTTGATCTCCCTAAGGAGAAGTGGTTTAAATATCATCCTCCCATAGAAGTAAAAGTAGCTGCACCTATTAAAGTTGAAGAAAAGACTATCACTTATAATGATCCTATTGTTCCTACTTCTTATGTTGAGAAACCACCTTTCCCTGTTAGGATAAAGGATCACGCTAAAGCTTCAACTATGGTTCGTAAAAGCAATATTAGAACATATACACCTCCTGAGCAAGTTAAAGTTGAACCTAATATTGCTATTGTTAAAGATCTTTTGGCTGATAATATTGATGGGCATGTTATCTATTTCTGTGATGAAACTGCTAGAATTGCTAAACCTTGTGCTAAAGATAAACCTAGACCTGTGGTAGGCATGCCTGTTATTTCTATTAAAATAGGAGATCATTGTTATCATGGCTTATGTGATATGGGTTCCAGTGCTAGTGCAATACCTATTGACCTATATAGAGAAATTATGCATGATATTGCACCTGTTGAGCTAGAAGATATTGATGTCACGATTAAACTTGCCAATAGAGATACTATTTCACCAATGTGAATTGTTAGAGATGTTGAAGTCTTGTGTGGGAAAACTAAATATCTTGTTGATTTTCTTGTTCTTGGTTCCCCACAAGATAGCTTTTGTCCCATTATATTTGGTAGACCCTTCTTAAGCACTGTTAATGCTAAGATAGATTGCAAAAAGGATGTTGTTACTATCGGTTTAGATGATATGACTCATGAATTTAATTTCTCTAAATTTAGTAGACAACACCGTGAAGAAGAATTACCTAGTAAGGATGAAATTATTGGTCTTGCTTCTATTGCCGTACCTCCTAGTGATCCTTTAGAACAATATTTGCTAGACCATGAAAACAATATGTTTATGAATGAAAGAAGGGAAATAGATGAAGTATTCTTTAAACAAGAACCTATTTTGAAACACAATTTTCCTGTTGAAATCTTAGGGATCCTCCTCCACCCAAGGGTGATCCCGTGTTTGAGCTTAAAGAGTTGCCTGATACTCTTAAATATGCTTATCTTGATGAGAAAAAGATATATCATGTTATTATTAGTGCTAACCTTTCAAAGCATGAGGAAGAGAGATTATTGAAAACTCTGAAGAAGCACCGTGCTGCTATTGGGTATACTCTTGATGATCTTAAGGGCATTAGTCCCACTCTATGTCAACATAAAATAAATTTGGAAGAAGATGCTAAACCAGTTCGTGATCATCAACGATGGCTGAATCCTAAAATGAAAAAAAGTGGTAAGAAAGGAAATACTAAAGCTCCTTGAGGCAGGTATAATCTATCCCGTTGCTGATAGTCAGTGGGTAAGTCCTGTTCATTGTGTCCCTAAGAAGGGAGGTATTATTGTCGTTCCTAATGATAATGATGAATTGATTCCTCAAAGAATTATTACATGTTATAGGATGGTTATTGATTTCCGCAAATTAAATAAGGCCACTAAAAAGGATCATTACCCCTTACCTTTTATCGATCAAATGCTAGAAAGATTATCCAAACATACACATTTTTGCTTTCTAGATGGTTATTCTGGTTTCTCTCAAATACCTGTGTCAGCCAAGGATCAATCAAAGACTAATTTTACTTGCCCTTTTGGTACTTTTGCTTATAGACATATGCCTTTTGGTTTATGTAATGCACCTGCTACCTTTCAAAGATGCATGATGGCTATATTCTCTGACTTTTGTGAAAAGATTTGTGAGCTTTTCATGGACGATTTCTCCGTCTATGGATCTTCTTTTGATGATTGCTTGAGCAACCTTGATCGAGTTTTGCAGAGATGTGAAGAAACTAATCTTGTCTTGAATTGGGAAAAATGCCACTTTATGGTTAATGAAGGCATTGTCTTGGGGCATAAAGTTTCTGAAAGAGGTATTGAAGTTGATGAAGCCAAGGTTGATGCTATCGAAAAGATGCCATGCCCCAAAGACATCAAAGGTATAAGAAGTTTCCTTGGTCATGCCGGATTTTAGAGGAGGTTCATTAAGGACTTCTCAAAAATTTCTCGGCCTCTGACTAATTTATTACAAAAAGATATACCATTTGTCTTTGATGATGATTGTGTAGAAGCATTTGAAATACTTAAGAAAGCATTGATCTCTGCACCTATTGTTCCGCCACCTGATTGGAATTTACCTTTTGAAATTATGTGTGATGCTAGTGATTATGCTGTAGGTGCTGTTCTAGGGCAAAGAGTTGATAAGAAATTAAACGTTATTCAATATGCTAGTAAAACCCTAGACAATGCTCAAAGAAATTATGCTACTACTGAAAAAGAATTCTTAGCGGTTGTATTTGCTTGTGATAAGTTTAGGCCTTATATTGTTGATTCTAAAGTAACTATTCACACTGATCATGCTACTATTAAATATCTTATGGAAAATAAAGATGCTAAACCTAGACTTATTAGATCGGTTCTCTTGCTACAAGAATTTGATTTACATATTGTTGATAGAAAGGGAGCTGAGAACCCCGTTGCAGACAACTTGTCTAGGTTAGAAAATGTGCTTGATGACCCACTACCTATTGATGATAGCTTTCCTGATGAGCAATTAAATGTCATAAATGCTTCTCATACTGCTCCATGGTATGCTGATTATGCTAATTACATTGTTGCCAAATTCATACCACCTAGTTTCACATACCAACAAAATAAAAGGTTCTTCTATGATTTGAGACATTACTTTTGGGATGACCCACATCTTTATAAAGAAGGAGTAGATGGTGTTATTAGACGTTGTGTACCTGAGCATGAACATGAATAGATCCTATGCAAGTGTCACTTCGAAGCTTATGGAGGACACCATGCTGGAGATAGAATTGCACACAAGGTATTGCAATCCGGTTTTTATTGGCCTACTCTCTTCAAAGATGCCCGTAAGTTTGTCTTATCTTGTGATGAATGTCAAAGAATTGGTAATATTAGTAGACGTCAAGAAATTCCTATGAATTATTCACTTGTTATCGAACCATTTGATGTTTGGGGATTTGACTATATGGGACCTTTTCCTGCCTCTAATGGTTATACCCATATTTTAGTTGCTGTTGATTACGTTACTAAGTGGGTAGAAGCTATTCCAACTAGTAGTGCTGATCATAACACTTCTATTAAAATGCTTAAAGAAGTTATTTTTCCAAGATTTGGAGTCCCTAGATATTTAATGACTGATGGTGGTTCATATTTTATTCATGGTGCTTTCCGTAAAATGCTTGCTAAATATGATGTTAATCATAGGATTGCATCTCCTTATCACCCACAGTCTAGTGGTCAAGCAGAATTAAGTAATAGAGAGCTCAAATTAATTTTGCAAAAGACTGTCAACAGGTCCAGAAAGAATTGGTCCAAGAAACTTGATGATGCACTATGGGCCTATAGAACTGCATATAAAAATCCTATGGGCATATCTCCGTATAAAATGGTTTATGGAAAAGCATGTCACTTACCTCTCGAACTAGAACACAAGGCATATTGGGCTATTAAAGAGCTCAATTATGATTTTAAACTTGCCGGTGAGAAGAGGTTATTTGATATTAGCTCACTCGATGAATGGAGAACCCAAGCCTACGAAAATGCCAAGTTGTTTAAAGAAAAAGTTAAAAGATGGCATGATAAAAGGATACAAAAGCGTGAGTTTAATGTAGGTGATTATGTATTGCTATACAACTCTCATTTCAGATTTTTTGTAGGAAAACTTCTCTCAAAATGGGAAGGTCCTTACGTTATCGAGGAGGTCTACCGTTTCGGTGCCATAAAAATCAACAACTTCGAAGGCACAAATCCGAAGGTGGTGAACGATCAAAGAATCAAACATTATATCTCAGGTAATTCCAATGTTGAAACCAATGTTATTGAAACTGTTACCCCGGAGGAATTCATAAGGGACACTTTCCGGAACGTTTCAGACTCCGAAAAGGAATAGGTACGTGGTACGGTAAGTAAACCGACTCCAAAATAGTTTTAAGGCAATATTTCTCCGTTTTGGAATATTTAGAAAAATAGAAAAATAAGAAGCAGTCCGGGAAGGACACGAGGCCTCCACGAGGGTGGAGGGCACGCCTGTAGCGACCAGACCTCAAACGGTCCAATCTTTGTGCTTAGGTGTCATCCCTGGATCAGTAATGCCGACACCACGTAGTACTTGAAGGATTTATATCATAGTAGCAATCACACACTTATTACAATGAGCGTCTCAAAAGAGAACTTATTATAATAAATATGGCTTAAGGCCATCTAATAACGATAACATCGGAAGGCTTGGAAGATAAGTGAGTCCATCAACTCCAACGGCTTCACTGAGTATAGAACCACGACCTAAAGGCACCTTAATCGTTGTCTGAAAAGTCTGCAACATGAACGTTGCAGCCCGAAATGGGTCATCACATGGAATATGCTGGCAATGTAACACATAGAGATGCAATGAAAGTAATAGGCTATACTATATGCATATTTGGTTGGTGGAAAGCTCTATGGTTATAGTTTTGCGTAAAGCCAATTTTTCCCTACTGCAAAGGAATACATTTTATTTAACTATCATGGTAGTTGTTAAACATTGAGAGTGTAGACACCCTCTCAACCCCAATTAAGCATCATCATTAAAAACCCAACAAAATTAATTTAGAGTAACATGATGAGATTCACATGATAATCCAAGTACTAGATACTCATGATGTCCATAACCGGGGACACGACTAACCATGATTAGTTTATACACTCTGCAGAGGTTTGCGCACTTTTCCCCACAAGACTCGATCTCCTCCGTTGGGATTCTCGCACTACAGGGTGTTTGAGAAACGGATGACCGAGACATAGTCTTTCAGAAGCGCTAGCACCTTACGATCGGGTAGACCGTTACACCTACTTTCCCTTAACATCTACTAGTCTACCACTGTAAGAGTTCGCACGACTTAATCAACTATGCTAGAGCCCATAGTAGGCTGCACACGGAAGTTTCTAGTATGAATAATCTCATGATCCCTTTGAGCCTGGGTGGCGGTTCAAAAGAAAAACAGGCAATCGCTGGAATACCCAGGTGCCTCAATCCACCCAGATGTGTATTTAAGTTGCCATCTTAGATAAACCATTAATTTAACAATCTCACATCTGTCATGGATACACTCACCCAATCCACGTCTACTAGCATAGCATGGCATAATAAGCAAACATAGAAGGAACTCCCAAAGGTTTGATAATAAACAGGTAATAGGTACTACCTCAACTATTTCCCAGAACCCACAATTTAATTAGATCCTAATCATGCAATGTGTGAGGATTGATCTAATGCAATAAAAACTGGGCAGTAGGAGGTATGATCAAAGTGTTACTTGCCTTGCCGATGATCCGCAAAACCTAGCGATTCGAAGTAGCAAGCGGCGCACTCCGGGTACTCTATCGCAAGCAAACAAGCATACAATAAGTACTCAACTAATTCACATGTAAAACTCGAATAAGAGATCTAACCAGAAAGTTCAACTTAAGAACTCCGGTTGGCAAAAAGAATCAAATCGAACGAAGCAACGAAAGACAAACGGCAAAAGAAACAGGCTTCATTTACTATTCTGGATCTAGGGTAATTTTTACAGTGGCAAAAACTTGTTTGAGTTGGTTAAACGGAAAGAGGGTTTTGAGACGAAACTCCAGGCGCTTGAATCGCCTGATTCCGATAAACGAGCGAAAAGTTATACTAGAACGAAAATCGGATCAGGAATCGCGATCAGAAAAATCGCGGATTTAATCCGAGAAAAAGAAAAACGACGAATAGATTAACGAACGAATGTTCATTATCTGAATCTAAACGATGAACACGTTCGTTAAAACGAACGAACGAGCGAACGCTCGCTAATTAACTAAACCGGAAAAAACCGATCTAACGAAAAAAAACAGATCTAAGTTTTTTTTTAAAAAAATCGATCGGTTTTCTTCATGAAAACCGAGGCAATGGCGTCTACCTCGGCGACTCCGGCGAACGGCGGCGGCGGCGGCGCGGCTCTGGCGATCATCGTCGTCGGCGGCGGGGCGGTGGGGCAGCGGCGCGACGGGTTGGCGCGGGTGGCGGCGCGGGGGTGGCGGCGGCACAGGTTAGGGTTTGGGGCAGGTGGCGGTTGGGCTATCTCGGGCCTCGGGCGGCACTATAAAAAGGCTTCGGCCAGGGAGTCCTGACCGGATACGGCCCGTAGGTCGGTTCGGACTTTTTTTTAAATAATTACGCTCAGAAAAAACAAAAGAAATACTAAACAGACTCCAAAAATCCCAAAATAAATTTTCCCCGGCTTCTAAAATCAAGCCGCACAGGATGAACATTTAATTTGGGGCCTAAATACAATTTTTAAAAACACACATTTTTCCTAAATTCAAATGAAATAGCAAATAAAACCGAAATAAAATCTTATTTGTTTTTTTATTAAATTCTCAACATTTCTTTATTTTGGGAAAGTCCTTTTATTCCCTCTCTCATATTTTTGTAATATAAATAATTGAAGATAAAATAAATAAAATCAAAGGATCCTATTTTGTTCCGGTGAAGCTTGATACTCCTATGTTCAGATATCTAGTGACTTGCTTCAAATGACGTCCAAAGGGTGTATCTTCAAAATTTGAGAAAACTCAAATATGAAATCCCCAACTCTCTCCGAGGGTCCTTGAGTTGCGTAGAATTTCTAGGATCAACCGAAATGCAATAAAATATGATATGCAATGATGATCTAGTGTATAACATTCCAAATTGAAAATTTGGGATGTTACAAACCTACCCCCCTTAAGATGAATCTCGCCCTCGAGATTCGGGTTGGCTAGAAAATAGGTGAGGGTGGTCCTTCAGCAAATCTTTCTCTCGCTCCCAGGTGGCTTCATCCTCCGTGTGGTGGCTCCACTGAACTTTGCAAAACTTTATAACCTTGCTGCGGGTGACTCGACTGGCATACTCAAGAATCTTGACTGGTTTCTCCTCATAAGTCAAATCACTATCCAACTGAATCGCTTCCAGCGACACTGTATCTCTCAGCGGTATATCGGCCATCTCTGCGTTGCACTTCTTCAACTGGGAAACGTGGAACACGTCGTGAACTCCTGACAATCCTTCGGGTAATTCCAACTTGTAGACTACTTCTCCCATACGCTCCAAAACTTTGTATGGTCCTACAAAACGTGGTGCTAACTTTCCCTTAACTCCAAAGCGCTTAACTCCTTGAAGTGGATATACTCGAAGATAAACTCGGTCTCCGACTTCGTAAACTGTCTCCTTGCGTTTAGAATCTGCATAGCTCTTCTCCCTAGACTGGGCTACCTTGAGCCTATCGCGAATCAATTTCACCTTCTGTTCAGACTCCTTAGCCAGATCCGGTCCAAACAACTGGCAGTCTCCAACTTCATCCCATGACAATGGGGTCCTGCACGTCCTTCCGTACAAGGCTTCAAAAGGGGCCATCTTCAAACTGGATTGATAACTGTTGTTATAGGAGAACTCTGCATATGGCAAATTCTCGTCCCAACTAGATCCGTAATCTAGCGTACAAGCTCTCAGCATATCCTCCAAAATCTGATTAACTCTCTCGGTGTGTCCATCTGTCTGCAGATGGAAAGCTGTACTAAACTCCAGCCTGGTACCCAAAGTTTCATGCAACTGATTCTAGAACTTTGAGATAAATTGGGTTCCTCTATCTGATACAATGCTCCTTGGAACTCCATGCAGACATACGATCCTGGTCATGTATATCTTTGCCAACTTGGCACTAGTATAGGTAGTCTTCACTGGAATGAAATGAGCTACCTTTGTCAAACGATCGACTACAACCCAAATCGAGTCATAGCCGGAACGAGTTCTGGGTAAACCCATAATAAAATCCATGCCTAACTTATCCCACTTCCATTCGGGTATCGGCAATGGCTGTAGCAATCCTGCTGGCTTCTAATGCTCTGCCTTTACTCTCTGACATACATCACAAACTGCTACATACTCCGCAATATCCTTCTTCATTCCGGTCCACCAGAAAATATCCTTCAAATCCAAATACATCTTGGTATTTCCTGGGTGAATCGAATATGGTGAATCATGGGCCTCTTGCAGAATTAACTTCCTGATCTCCAAATCATCGGGCACATAAACATGGTCTTCAAACCATAAGGTATCGTGCTCATCCTCATGAAATCCTTTAGCTTTTCCCTTGCTCATTTTCTCCTTAATAGAAGCGATCTCTTTGTCAGTTCTTTGAGCTTCTCTGATCTTGTCCATCAAAGTAGACTGAATCTCCAATGCTGCTACATAGCCTCTCGGGACTATATCCAAACATAGCCCACGAAGATTTTTGGCTAACTCCCTTGGTAAATCTCCCGTCATTAAGGTGTTGACAAGACTTTTATGGCTCAACGCGTCAGCTACTACGTTAGCCTTTCTGGGGTGATAATGCAATCTCATGTCATAATCCTTGATGAGCTCCAACCATCTCCTTTGTCTGAGATTCAACTCCTTCTGCGTGAAAATGTACTTCAAACTCTTGTGATCCATGTATACCTCACAATGGTTTCCAATGAGAAAGTGTCTTCAGGTCTTCAATGCATGCACTACGGCTGCTAACTCCAAATCATGTGTGGCATAATTTAACTCATGAGGCTTGAGCTGCCGTGAGGCATATGAAACAACTCTTTCTTCTTGCATAAGTACCGCTCCAAGTCCTCGACATGAAGCGTTGCAATACACCTCATAATCCTTGGTCTGATCTGGCAAAATCAACACGGGTGATGTAACCAAACGTTTCTTCAACTCCTGGAAACTGTCCTCACATTCCTCAGTCCATATGAACTTGGTGTCCTTCTTCAACAATTTTGTCATAGGCTTTGCAATCTTCGAGAAATTTTCAATAAATCTCCGGTAGTATCCTGCGAGTCCAAGAAAACTCCGGATCTCTCCGACTGTTGTTGGCGCTTCCCAATTTTTCATAGTGTCAACCTTGGTGGGATCTACCACTATACCTTCTCCGGATATAACGTGTCCGAGAAATCCAACTTCCTTCAACCAAAACTCACATTTGCTAAACTTGGCATATAACTGATGTTCTCTGAGCTTACCAAGTACCAAACGCAAATGCTCCTTATGCTCCTCTTCGTTCTTCGAGTATACCAGGATATCATCGATGAACACTACGATGAATTTATCCAGAAACTCCATAAACACCTTGTTCATCATGTTCATAAAATATGCAGGTGCGTTAGTCAGACCAAATGACATAACGGTATACTCGTACAGCCCATACCTGGTGGTAAAAGCCGTCTTAGGTATATCCTATTCTCGAATCTTCAACTGATGGTATCCTGATCGCAGGTCAATCTTGGAAAATACCTTAGCTCCTTGCAATCGATCAAACAGATCATTGATCATCGGTAGTGGGTACTTGTTCTTGATGGTTACTTCATTCAATCCTCGATAATCAACAACCATCCTTAACGATCCATCCTTCTTCTCCACTAGAAGTACTGGCGATCCCCAAGGTGAAGAACTTGGGTGAATATAACCTTTATCCAGTAACTCCTTAATCTGCTTCTTAATCTCCACCAAATCCTTTGTGGGCATCCTATATGGTCTCTTAGATATTGGCCCTGTGCCTGGCAAAAGCTCAATCAAAAACTCAATATCTCTATCCGGTGGCATGCCTGGCAACTCTTCTGGAAATACATCAGGGAAATCCTTCACCACTGGTACTTCCTCCTGCACAAATCCTGTTAAACAATTTACTTGAGTCCTCTTCGGCACATCCCGGGATACATACTTGACCCTTCTCCCTTCTGGGGTGGTAAGCAAAATTGACTTACTAGCGCAATCGATGTTTCCTCCATACATCGACAGCCAATCCATACCCAGAATTACATCCAAACCTTGTGATTCCAAAATGATCAAATCCGAGGGAAACACATGCCTACCTATACTCAATGGCACTTGAAAACATCCCTTACTAGCCATATACTCTGCTCCTGGTGAGCTTACTAGCATAGGTGTTCTAAGAAATTTGGTGGGTAGGTTATAATTATCCACAAATTCCCTTGATATTGAAAGTGCGTTATATCGACTAGAGGGGGGGTGAATAGGCGATTTTTATGAAATTCTTCACTGAGGAATTTGCCGGTGAGGAAATTCCTTAGCGAAGAACTACTAGCAGCGGAATAAGTACTCAAAAGTAAACATAACAGAATACAGGCATAGTCATCATGATGAAATGAAGACAGGCACAGAGTACAGGAAGCATAATCACAGGATAACACAGGATGAAGACAAACAGACTGAAGAAATTGAACTGAGGAAATTGAGAAAGTCTTCAGTCAGAGTCTTCAAATACAGATATGAACAAACACACAGCATAGTTATGAGGAAATGAAAGAGTTGAGGAAATAGAACAGTAAGCTTGGTGAAGACAATGATTTGGTAGACCAGTTCCAACTGCTGTCTTAGTTGTACGTCTGGTTGGAGCGGCTGAGTATTTAAACTCGAGGACACACAGTCCCGGACACCCAGTCCTGAACATGCAGCTCAGGACACCCAGTCCTCACCGTATTCTCCTTGAACTAAGGTCACATAGACCTCGTCCAATCACTCGTGGTAAGTCTTCAGGCGACTTCCAAACCTTCACAAACTTGGTCACTCGGTGATCCACAATTCCTCTTGGATTCTCTAGACCATGATGCCTAACCGTCTGGAAGAAGCACAGTCTTCAAAGGTAACAAGCGTCGGATCCACTCAGGATCAATCTCTTCAGTGATGCTCAATCACTTGGGGTTTGTAGGTGTTTGGGTTTTGGGTTTTTGTTTTTTCCTCACTTGATGATTTTCGCTCAAAGTCCTCGGAGGATGGGTTGCTCTCAAATGACAAGTGTCAGTTTCTCTCGGAGCAGCCAACCAGCTAGTGGTTGTAGGGGGCGGCTATTTATAGCCTAGGGAGCAGCCCGACATGATAAGACATAAATGCCCTTCAATGATATGACCGTTAGGTGGATAGATATTTTGGGACAGCTGGCGCATAGCATAGCAATGGTCAGAATTTTGAGTAGCAAAATCCTCAGGGCTATCATGTTCCTCACTGTGTAGGCAATCCGCACTGGCGAATTCCTAACTCCTCAGTCAGGAAAAATTCCTCAGAGACCAGAAGAACTTCGTCTCTGTCACTGAAGAAATTGACTGAACTGTATGAGATTTCCAATGGCTTCACTCGAAGGGATTGGTAGGTGTAGGATTTTGAGCTGAGCATCACATGGAAAATTTTCCTTAGTATTTCCTCGACCCCCTTTAACAGTACGGTTTTTCCTATGACTCAAGAAAGAGAAAATGAAACTACGAAAACAAAAGTCTTCTCGCTTCTTGTTGCTCGAAAGAATACCAAGTCTTCAAGGTCACACCAATTTCTTCACTTTCAAAGTATTCAGAAAGTCTTCAGAATACCAAAATCTTCAGTCGAAGATATTCATTTTTAGGGGTCGACTTTTCCTGTAAATATCAAACTCCTCATAGACTTATAGACCTGTGTACACTCACACACGCATTAGTCCCTTAACCTATAAGTCTTCAATATACCAAAATCACTAAGGGGCACTAGATGCACTTACAATCTCCCCCTTTTTGGTGATTGATGACAATATAGGTTAAGTTTTAAACGGGGATAAACATATGAAGTGTAAATACTGATATTGAGGAATTTGATTGCAAGATATAGAAGAACTCCCCCTGAAGATGTGCATAGTGAGGAATTTGCTTTTGAAGCAATGCACACTTGAAGAGTTGAATCATGGAGATCTCCCCTTATATCTGGTAATTCATACACGCATTTAACATATAATATGAAGAATTTGAAATGCATGATGAAATATGGTGCCTGATGAAATTCAGCATGCGTGCAATAATATTAACGAGGAATAAGCATGCAGAATAGTGCATCAAGAGTATCAGAGCACAGTGCATCAAAAGTATCAGAGCACCATCTGGTTTAAGATTACAACTCGATCCAATAAAGTTTCATAAGAACGAGAGTTGTAACTTAGCAAAAAAACGCCCATATAGTAGACCCGCTTGAAGACTAACTCATATTTCTCCCCCTTTGTCATCGAATGACCAAAAGGATCGAAAGTGAGGACTAACGCCCCTGAAGATAATCATGTTGATGAAGGAGCGCCAACGTTATTGGGGTCGTTGTTTGATGTAGGGCCTGCCGCAGTGTCGTCCAAATCTTCATGTTCATCAGTGTCGCGCGATGAAGAATATGAGCTGGCCACCAGAGAAGGAACCTTGACCTTCTTGAATTTCTTCGGTGGAGGTGCAGACCAGTCAAAATCTTCATTAAGACCCATGTTCTTCAGATCTTCTTCACCATACAGATGTGACAGGATTGCCCAGGTGCGACCGAAGACTTGATGGAGGTAGTAGTGGTTTTTCTTCACTGTATTTTGTGTGGCAGTCATGTTGTGAAGAAGTGAACCAAACTGACGCTTAACCCATTTGTGATTTCGACCCACCTTCTGGTGAAGACTAAGCAGAAGTTCACGGTCAGTCATCACGCGCGGAGCAGTGGCTTGAGGAGTGGACTTTGGTGCATTGGCAGAGTCATATGTGGCAGAGTCATCATTGGTGGAATAAGATGCAGCTTTGCGAAACTGACCATCCAATGGACGAATGCCTTCATCTATTATAGCTGGTGCCTTGCCCTTTTCATCAACTGAGGAATATGTCTGCTTGAGGACTTCAATTGGGGGCAAGTAGCTGAGGTGATTCTGGAAATCAGCTTTGTAGTTGAGTGAAGTACTTGCCCTAAGGAATCTCATGATCCAAGGTGCATAAGGCTTCAGCTCAAACGGAGACAGTGCAACATTGGCCATAGTCCTCATGAAGAAATCGTGATAATTGACAGGAATGCCATGAACGATGTTGAATACCAGATTCTTCATGATGCCAACAATTTCCTCATTAGATGAGTCGTGGCCTTTGATAGGACTGATTGTCCTCATAAGAATACGATAGACAGTTCTAGGCACGTACAGCAATTCCTTCACGAGGAATTTGGTTCTTGGTTCTTGACCTGGCTTCAAAGGTTTCATCAGCACCTGCATGTAATGATGTGTGAGCTCAGGTTCACTGTAGATGCAGCGAGCTTCTTCAAGGGGAGGACTGAGTGGTAGAGCACGAAGCAATTCAGAGGCTGGTGCAGTGTAGTGAGTGTTTTCAGACATCCAGTCCAGTACCCATGAATTCACATCTTCAGCATCTCCGGTGATGTGCAGCGTTGCATAGAATTAAAGAATCATTTCTTGTTCCAATCACAGATGTCAAAGCAAAAGTTTAGTAGTCCAGCATCGTGAAGAACACTGAGGACTAGTGCGAAGCACGGCAGAGATTCCATATTCACGTGAGGAATATGCTCATGGTAGAAGATCTTCTCCTTGTTGAACAGCACCGAGGAATAGAAATTGGCTTGACTAGTAGTCCAGAAACGCCTCTTCCTAATGCGAATAGAGTCATATGGGTTGTAGTCTTCGAAGAATACGTGCTCGCCGAAGAAATCATCAGCCTTGAACTTTTGCTTGCGTGAGAATGGATCCTTTGGCTTCGGCAGAGGAGTGTCAGTGAGTTGCATCACGACCTCAGGAATCTCAATCGCAGGTTCTTCAGGCTGAGGAATTTCTGGTTCCTCCTTAGTGGTAGTCTGCGTAGTTGGTTGTTCAGCAGCAGCAGTTTCTTCAGCGCTAGTGGCTAGAATTTCCACGTGGACAGATGCAGTGGGATGAGTTTTTCCAGAGCCCATGTGAACAGTTTGTGTGGGGGACTGAGGAATTTGCTGTAGAGGGGTGAACATTGGAGAGTTTGGATGCTGACTTTCCCAGAATTCATCACTGATTATGGGTGTGGAGCAGCCAATGTGCACATCTTCATCTTCCATTTCTTCAACGCCAGCCTCTTTAGCTGTGAACTGAGGCATAGGCGAGGAGATGATAGGTGTTGAAGGGATCGCATCCACTTCAATTTCTTCATCCAATGGTTCAGACGAAGCAGCAGAAGGAGTTTCTTCATCAGATCCGCTGGGGATCACATATTCTTCATCAAAAGGAATGAGGTCCTTTGATGGCCTGGTTGAGATGGGAACAACATCAATCGGATTTGCAAATGAGCTTGTCATAGGCTTCATTTTCTTCGGAGCTGAAGAATCTGGTTGATGCTTTCCTTTTCTTCACTGTAGCACGCTCTGCAGCCTTGGTCTTCTTCACACAGATGGAAGGATTGGAGTTGAAGTTTGTGCAGGAGCAGCTAAGGAATCTGGTTGATTTTCTTCAGGCACAACTGATGCAGTTGCCCTGAGTTCTTCAGTTTCTTCAGGCACACCACTAGTGTGTGCCCTGGCAATTTCTTCAGCAGCTGGAATGCAGTCATCAGCCCTGGAACTCACATTATCTTCAGCAGCCTGATTGTCATCAGCGGTGCTGGCATTTTCTTCAGTAGGCTGAGCAGATGCTTCAGCCTGAGGAATTTTCTGTTGCATTGGGGCTGCAACATTGGAAGTGAAGTTATCCGCAAGTTTCACAAAACGAACCTTGGCTCCAAGCCAATCAGCGCGATATGCGTCAAAGTCATCACTGAGTTTCTTAATCTTAGTCTGAATAGTGACAAGTTCTTCAGTTGTCATAGAGACAACGTTTTTCTTCAGATAGCGCTCTTTCTTGTACTGTGCTTTCTTGATCTGCCTGGCCTTCTCAAATTTCCACTTTTCTTCTTGAATGAAGTGGGTCAGCATGTGACTCTAGCCAGGAGTCAGCTTGAAGTCAGGAAAGGGAGTGTTGGGGTCCTTGTGCCAATCATCAATGTAGTCGAGGATCAGCTTAGGATCCAAAAGTAGTGGCACCTCTGATCCTTTGGCTCTAGCGGCCCTGACTTGCCTGTCTCTGATGATTTTTGCAAGTTCATCATCATCAGCTTTGTCTTCATCAGACGACACTTGGAAAGCGACTTGCTTCTTTTGAGGACTTGGGCATGGACCTCGTCCAGCAGTGGCCTTTGTCTTCAGCAGTGAGGGGCCAGCTGAGGAACTTGGTGCAGCTGAGGAACTAGCTGAGACATCTGAGGCAATGGAGATGCTGACAGTCCTTTGGCACAAAGCGAGATGCATGGGTGCTGGGGATTTGGTCGGAACAGCTGAAGGCTTTGGCGGAGGAGCTGAGGACTTTGGAGGAACAGGAGCAGCATGAGGAATTTGCCGTGAGGGCTTTGAGGATTCTGGCCGTGAGGGCATTGCTGAGGAACTTGGCCTTGAGGGCATTGTTGGTGAAGCACTTGGCTTGCGCGCAGGCTTCTTTGACATAACCTTCTTTGGCTTGACAGCAAAGGCCTCAGCAGCGGCAACAGTAGCAGCAGAGTCTTCATTGAATTTCCTCACTGCTTCTTTGGCTTGCTTAGCCAACTTGCCTTGGCACTTGGCCCATTCATCAGGATAGTCCTCACCACGCTTGAGGCTGGTGGGATCAGCGATTTGGCGAGGTGCCAATGGTGCTCTGGGGCATGGAGGATTGAGTGCGAATTTCTTCATATACTTAGGAGTGACATATCTGTACTCCCTCCATTCTCTTGCCCATCTCCTCTCTATCTTCTGAATGCGCACTTTGCGCTCATTCTTGGTTTCCTCAGTAGGTGTGCTGTACCCAGCATATATGTCATCAGGGATTTCAAACGCTGTATTTACCTCAGGCCTCTTTCCTCCCTTCTGTGGCCTTTTACCATCAGCCATTTTCTTCAGTTGAGGAATTTGAACAATCGAATTCTCTGAAGAAGTATGCAACTTTTCTTAGAGGAACACTGCAAATGAGTTAAGTTGATGAGAACCTAGTGATTTAGCAGCTGACATGTGTACCTGTGAACAGAGTATAGTTGCGAGGAATTTGGAGAGGTCATATGCATTCTCAAAAGGTTTTTCAAAATGAACAAGTTTGAGGAATTTGACCAGATGAGTCTTGAAGATTTTCACTAAGCGTTCTTTGTCTTAGGTTCCAGAGTTGTATAGATCGAAGATCCACACAATTGAGGAATCTTGAAGAAAAATGATGCTTAGAGAAACGAATCAAGAACAGATGACTTGTGAGGTGTTTAGTGTGTGAAGATATGAAGAAAAACACTTTTGAAGATTTTGTAGATAATCATTCGATTCAACGAGGGCAGTAAAAGTAACTTTTAATTACCCTGGACGAAGAACATGACGAACTGTGGTGAGGAGATGTGAAGTTCGTCTATGCAGATCTTCCACGCCCTAACTTGGCGGAGGAAGACGGCTACGGCGACGGCGGAGTGAAGATGTCCGCGGTCGGCGCGAGTACGTCGGTGACGAGGTCGAGGCAGTGAAGCTCTTCCTCACCGGCGGCAATGAAGTAGCAGCGGCGCTAGGGTTTGAGTAGCTCGAGCTGGAGAGAGAGGTCGAGTGGAGTAAAAGAAGTGAGGAAGGGAAGGAGGGGTATTTATAGCCACGGTGAAAAACTGCTCGCCCGAAGAAATTGGACGAACGTGCCCCTGACCCTTCTCATTCGCTTGACATGTGTCACCCACGGACTAAGAGGTGGAGATCGTGTGCGATCATGGGTGAGTGGATAAGTATAACGTGGGATGCAGAACGGTTTGAGCGGCAAAGCCGAAAATTTCGATAAGATAGGTTTTAAAGTTCCGTTCGCAATTTCTTCAGCTGACAAGGACACAGTGAAGATTTTGAACGAGTTTCAAATAGAACGCACATGAAGAATTTGTGAATAGATTGGGTTGAGTATAGCATAGAGGGGAAGGGTCCGATCACATTCACTTAGCAGAAAACCAACTTGAAGAAATAGCAATAAGTGAATGCTGTAGAGGACATAAACTCATATATATATATATATATATATATATATATATATATATATATATATATATATAGCCAATGAGGAAAAATGACGGAACCAGTGAAGACTATGCAAAGTTGAAGAATATGAATAATTGAGGAATTTCAACTTTTGGTGGTGGCGTGACCCACCGTATAAGAATGATGATTTCAGACACCGTGTACAATTATCGTAGGGTTCTGAGAATCAAATTCTTCGTTAATTTCTTCACACTGAGAGTGTTATTCTTCATTGATTGAAGAAAAACATTTCTTCATGTGTTGCACATCTAAGTCATCAATTTTGCATAAGTCTTAGGATGAGTGTCCTTTTCAAAGAACATTCGAAGATTCTAGGATATTTAGCTCACACCACAACTTGCTAAATCTCTTCTCATCCAAGGGCTTTGTGAAGATATCGGCTAGCTGTTCTTCAGTCTTCACATGCTCAATAGAAATGTCGCCCTTCAACACATGATCACGAAGAAAATGATGACGAATCTGAATGTGCTTTGTCTTCGAGTGCTGAACTGGGTTGTGAGCAATCTTGATGGCACTCTCATTGTCACAGAAGAGAGGCACATTCTTCATGTTGACGCTGTAGTCCTTGAGAGTTTGCTTCATCCATAGCAATTGGGCACAACAAGAACTAGCGGCAATGTACTCAGCTTCAGCAGTAGATAGTGATACGCAGTTCTGTTTCTTCGAGGACCAACAGACCAAAGATCGTCCGAGGAAATGACATGTACCAGATGTTGACTTGCGATCCACACGATCACCAGCATAGTCAGAGTCAGAATATCCAACAAGATCAAAAGCCGAGCCCTTGGGGTACCATAATCCAAGTGTTGGTGTGTGAGCTAGATATCGAAGAATATGCTTCACAGCCTTATGGTGTGATTCCTTCGGTGCAGCTTGAAATCGGGCACACATGCAAACACTAAGCATTATATCTGGCCTAGATGCACATATGTATAATAAGGAACCTATCATGGTGCGGTATACCTTATGATCGAAGTCAATACCATTTTCATCAGTGCACAGATGGCCATTTGTGGGCATAGGAATTTTGACGCCTTTGCAATCTTGCATGCCGAATTTCCTCAGTACATCCTTGAGGTATTTCTCCTGAGATATGAATATGCCATTGTGTTGTTGACGAATTTGAAGACCTAAGAAGAATTTCAACTCTCCCATCCTAGACATTTGATATTCTTCACTCATCATATAGGCAAATTCATCACTATAACGTTGGTCAGTACATCCAAAGATAATATCATCAACATATACTTGGCACACAAACAATTCACCATCATAAGATTTGGTGAAAAGAGTAGGGTCGAGTGAACCGGGTTTGAAGCCTTTCTTCATGAAGAGTTCCTTCAAGGTATCATACCAAGCCTGTGGGGCCTGCTTGAGGCCATAGAGGGCCTTGTTGAGTCTGAAGACTTTGTCAGGATTCTTTGGATCTTCAAAACCTGGGGGTTGAGCAACATATACTTCTTCCTCAAGCTTATCATTGAGGAATGCACTTTTCACATCCATTTGATATAAAGTGATATCATGATGGTTAGCATAAGCAAGTAATATGCGAATAGCCTCAAGTCTAGCAACAGGTGCAAAAGTTTCATCGAAATCAATTCCTTCAACCTGTGTGTAGCCTTGAGCTACAAGCCGTCCCTTATTCCTCACCACAAGGCCATTTTCATCTTGCTTGTTGCGGTAGATCCACTTTGTGCCGATGATATTGTGCTTGCGAGGATCTGGACATTTGACCAGTTCCCAGACATTGTTAAGCTCGAACTAATGTAATTCCTCTTGCATGGCCTGAATCCACTCAGGCTCCAGAAATGCTTCATCTACCTTAGTGGGCTCTGTAATAGAGACAAAAGCATACTGCCCACAAAAGTTAGACAAATGTGAAGCTTTTGAGCGTGTGAGAGGACCTGGCGCTTTGATGTCATTGATGATCTTTTCAACTTGCACTTCTTTTGCAATGCGAGGATGAGCTGGTTGTTGTTGAAGAATATGATCATCATTTTCTTCAGCACCATGTTCTTCAGCATTTTCTTCAGGTGAATTAGCTCGACGTTCTTCATGTTCTGGAATGAATTCTTCAGCAGATTATTCAGTAGGAATGACATCCTCAGTAGCCTTGAACTTGATAGTTTCCTCAGGTGCTGGTTCATCTATCATAGTAGGTAGGTGCTCTCTTTGCGAGCCATTAGTTTCATCGAACCACACATCTAAAGTTTCAACAACTTTGTGAAGAACGTTGTTGAAGACTCTATAGGTGTGCGAGTCCTTTCCGTAACCAAGCATAAAACCTTCATGTGCTTTCGGTGCAAATTTTGAGTTGTGATGAGGATCTCTAATCCAACATTTAGCACCGAAGACTTTGAAATAACTTACATTGGGTTTCTTATCAGTGAGGAGTTCATAGACAGTCTTTTTGAAGAATTTGTGAAGATATACTCTATTGATGATGTGGCACGCAGTATCAATTGCCTCAGTCCAGAAACGACGAGGCGTTTTGTATTCATCAAGCATAGTGCGATCCATCTCAGCAAGAGTCCTGTTCTTGCGCTCCACGACGCCGTTCTGCTGAGGAGTGTAAGGAGCAGATAACTCATGAGTGATACCAAGTTCATCAAGATAGTCATCGAGACCAGAATTCTTGAACTCAGTGCCATTGTCACTTTTGATGTGCTTGATCTTCACACCAAAGTTGGTTGAAGCCCTCGAGGAAAATCGTTTGAAGACATCCTGCACTTCATGTTTGTAAGTAACAAGGTGTAACCATGTGTAACGAGAATAATCATCAACAATAACAAAGCCATATTGAGATGCTTCATTTGAGATAGCAGAATAATGATTAGGACCAAAGAGATCCATGTGAAGCAATTCAAATGGGCAAGTGGTGGTCATGACAGTCTTCGCTGGATGCTTGGCCTTGGTCATCTTCCCAGCTTCACAGGCTCCGCATAGGTGATCCTTGAGGAATTTGACATTCTCGATGCCAATGACATGCTTCTTCTTCGCAAGCATGTGCAAATTCCTCATGCCTGCATGACCAAGTCGTCGATGCCAGAGCCAGCCTTCTGAAGCTTTTGCAAGTAAGCACACAGCTGGTTGTGGTCCTGTAGAGAAATGAACAATATACAGGTCTTCTCTCCTAAAGCCTTCGAAGACTTTGGAATTGTCAGCTTCCATAACCACAACACAACGGTACTTGCCAAAGACAACAACCATATCAAGATCACAAAGCATTGAGACAGACATAAGGTTGTATCCTAAGGACTCAACAAGCATGACTTTGTCCATGTGTCGATCCTTTGTAATCGCAACCTTACCTAGACCCAATACCTGACTTTTGCCTTTGTCAGCAAAGATGATATGCTTCAGATGCGACGGAGATAATGGAGCATCCATCAATAGATTCTTGTCACCAGTCATGTGGTTTGTACATCCACTATCGAGGACCCACTCAGTGGCTTTGGGTTGATCATCCTGCAGACGAATTAGTGCAGCTTACAAACTCATATACTTCTTAGTGAAGAATATGACATCAATTCATCAGATCAATTTCATCACGTAAGAGAATTGATAAAGCAATATGAGGACGTGAGAAATGAAAGTTCATTTCTTCATGATTAGCCCGCGTCCTATCAGGCATGCTCAGGTCTCCAGCAAATTTTTCAGACGATTACGTGCGTCTGGAGACCTGACCCTGCAGAAGAGATTAGTTCTTTTTTTCACCACCCACATCTGAAGGGGTGGCAAAGAGTTCATCATTCTGCGAGCTCCATACGAAAAGGATGGCGTAGAAGCCAGTCCATTTCGTCTCACATAAGAGGGGTTAGAGTAAGCATAAGAGTATGCAGAGAAATTCTTCGAGGACTTATGGACATAATGATTTGAAGAATAATGCACATATCCATAATCCTTAGATCTTCCCTGCGAAACAGACGGGTTAGCACGATGATGTTCATATGATGACTCTGCTCCATTTGAGGAATTTGGTCCATATGAAGAATTTGATCTGGGGTTCCTATTCTTCACAGGTGGCATCATGATGACATTCACCTGAAGATTTTCAAGACATCTTTTGGGAACCCAGATTTTCTTCATAGGGGAGCCGTTCCTGAAGTTAGTGCCAACATATCTAACAAATACCTCACCATTCTGATTTTTGAATAGCTTATAGTTGGAGTCAATTGACTCATCATCAGAATGAGGAGATTCACATGCAAATCCAGATAAGTTAGATGGATCAACTGGAGGTCCCTTTGCAGCAACCCATGTAGTTTTGGGGTACTGCTCAGGCTTCCAATATGTACCATCAGCATTGAGTTTCCTCTCAAAGGCGATACCCTCTTTCCTAGGGCTCCTATTGAGGATCTGCTTTTTAAGCACATCACAAAGAGCCTGACGCCCTTTGAGGCTTTTGTATATGCCCGTCGTGTACAATTCCTTCAGCCCTGCATCATCAGTGATACTAGCAATGTCCTCTGATGAGGAATTAGTGATAGCAGAGGCATGTGAAGAATTTGAAACATTAGCAGCATTTGAACATTCAGGTCAAGAATTAGCAGATTCACGTTCAATGCACTTCAAGCATGGTGGAACAAATTCTTCCTGAGAAGCGCTGATTTGTTGAGCAAGTAATGAATCGCGCTCCTTCTGAAGATCTTCATAACTCACTCTTAGCTTCTCAAGGTCTTGCTTTCTTTGAAGAAATTCATAAGAAAGCTTCTCATGATCCGATAAGAGAGTGTTATGATGACTTTGAAGTTTGTCAAGCTTGGACTGAAGTCTCTGAAGATTTTCAGTCAAAGTTTCAGTGCGATCCATTTCTTCACCCAACATATCATCACTTTTATTTAGCATGTTTTGAACCTTTTCTAAAGCCCTTTGTTGTTTTATATCAATCTTAGCAAGTTTAGAATAGCTGGGTTTAAGGTTTTCATCAGATTCATTCTCACTTGATTCAGAGGAGGTATATTTGAGTACCTTGGCACCCTTTGCCATGAAGCAATAGGTGGGAGCGTAGTCATCATCGACTTCATCAGCCTTGTTGGTGAGGTCATTTTCTTCAGTGTTGAAGATAGACTTGCTGATGAATGCAGTAGCGAGAGCAAGGCTCGCCACTCCGGATTCGGACTCCTCAGATGACTCCTCTTCCTCATTTTCTTCAGATTCAGCCTCAGAGTCCATTTCCTTGCCAATGAATGCCCTGGCCTTCTTGGAGATGCTCTTCTTGTGATATGAAGGCTTGGAGGATTTTGATGATGAGGATTTTGTGGATTTCTTCTTTTTCTTCGCATCATCAGAACTGTAATCCTTGTATTTCTTCTTCTTTGATTCCTTTTCCCACTGAGGACAATCTTGAATGAAATGTCCAGGTTTCTTGCATTTGTGACAGAGCCTCTTCTTGTAGTCACTTGATGAGGAATCATTGCTCCTTGAGGATCTTCCAAGGCGACCACGTCTTGAGAACTTTTGGAACTTCTTCACGAGCAGAGCCAGATCATGGCTCAGTTCTTCAAGATCACCAAGGCTGCTACCAGAGTCTTCATCTTCGGACTCAGATACTGCCTTGGCCTTCAGTGCATGTGTTCTGCCATAGCTTGAACCATAGAGATCTCTCTTTTCAGCAAGTTGGAACTCATGAGTATTTAGCCTCTCGAGAATATCAGCGGGATCAAGTGACTTGTAATCAGCACGTTCTTGTATCATCAATGCCAGAGTGTCAAATGAGGAATCAAGTGATGTCAGCAATTTCTTCACCACCTCATGGTCGGTGATGTCAGTGGCACCAAGTGCTTGAAGCTCATTTGAGATGTCAGTAAGGCGATCGAAGGTTTGTTGAACATTTTTATTGTCAAGTCTTTTGAAGCGGTTGAAGAGATTGCGAAGAACATCAACTCGAGAGTCACGCTGAGTTGAGACTCCTTCATTCACTTTGGACAACCTGTCCCAGATAAGCTTCGCTGTTTCCAAAGCACTCACTCTGCCATACTGTCCTTTGCTCAGATGGCCACATATGATATTCTTCGCTTGAGAGTCGAGTTGCTTGAATCTCTTCACATCGGCAGCATTCAGAGAAGGTGTGACTGAGGGAACACCATTTTCCACAACATACCAGAGATCATTATCAATTGCTTCAAGATGCATTCGCATCTTATTCTTCTAGTAGGGGTAGTCCGTCCGATCGAAGGTAGGACACCCAGCAGAGACCTTGATCATACATGCGGTTGACATAACTAAAACTCCAGGCGGTTAAACCAAAATCACACAGAACAAGGGAGTACCTCACTCTGATACCAATTGAAAGTGCATTATATTGACTAGAGGGGGGTGAATAGGCGATTTTTATGAAATTCTTCACTGAGGAATTTGCCGGTGAGGAAATTCCTTAGCGAAGAACTACTAACAGCGGAATAAGTACTCAAAAGTAAACATAACAGAATACAAGCATAGTCATCATGATGAAATGAAGACAGGCACAGAGTACAGGAAGCGTAATCATAGGATAGCACAGGATGAAGACAAACAGACTGAAGAAATTGAACTGAGGAAATTGAGAAAGTCTTCAGTCAAAGTCTTCAAATACAGATACGAACAAACACACAACACAGTTATGAGGAAATGAAAGAGTTGAGGAAATAGAACCAGTAAGCTTGGTGAAGACAATGATTTGGTAGACCAGTTCCAACTGCTGTCTCAGTTGTACGTCTGGTTGGAGTGGCTGAGTATTTAAACTCGAGGACACACAGTCCCGGACACCTAGTCCTAAACACGCAGCTCAGGACACCCAATCCTCACCGTATTCTCCTTGAACTAAGGTCACACAGACCTCGTCCAATCACTCGTGGTAAGTCTTCAGGCGACTTCCAAACCTTCACAAACTTGGTCACTCGGCGATCCACAATTCCTCTTGGATGCTCTAGACCATGACGCCTAACCGTCTGGAAGAAGCACAGTCTTCAAAGGTATCAAGCGTCGGATCCACTCAGGATCAATCTCTTCAGTGATGCTCAATCACTTGGGGTTTGTAAGTGTTTGGGTTTTGGGTTTTTGTTTTTTCCTCCCTTGATGATTTTCGCTCAAAGTCCTCGGAGGATGGGTTGCTCTCAAATGACAAGTGTCAGTTTCTCTCGGAGCAGCCAACCAGCTAGTGGTTGTAGGGGGCGGCTATTTATAGCCTAGGGAGCATCCCGACATGATAAGACATAAATGCCCTTCAATGATATGACCGTTAGGTGGATAGATATTTTGGGACAGCTGGTGCATAGCACATCAACGGTCGGAATTTTGAGTAGCAAAATCCTCAGGGCTATCATGTTCCTCACTGTGTAGGCAATCCACACTGGTGAATTCCTAACTCCTCAGTCAGGACAAATTCCTCAGAGACCAGAAGAACTTCGTCTCTGTCACTGAAGAAATTGACTGAACTGTATGAGATTTCCAATGGCTTCACTCGAAGGGATTGGAAGGTGTAGGATTTTGAGTTGAGCATCACATGGAAATTTTCTCTTAGTATTTCCCCGACCCCCTTTAACAGTACGGTATTTCCTATGACTCAAGAAAGAGAAAATGAAACTACGAAAACAAAAGTCTTCTCGCTTCATGTTCCTCGAAAGAATACCAAGTCTTCAAGGTCACACCAATTTCTTCACTTTCAAAGTCTTCAGAAAGTCTTCAGAATACCAAAATCTTCAGTCGAAGATATTCATTTTTAGGGGTTGACTTTTCCTGTAAATATCAAACTCCTCATAGACTTATAGACCTGTGTACACTCACACACGCATTAGTCCCTTAACCTATAAGTCTTCAATACACTAAAATCACTAAGGGGCACTAGATGCACTTACAGATATGTATGAATGCGATGCACCAGTATCAAAAGAACGAGTGCAGTAAATGACTTAACCAAAAACTTACCGATTACTGCATCCGGCTGCTCTTCAACCTCCTCCACGTTAATGTGGTTCACCTGTCCCCTGTTGAAAGGGTTCGGCTTCTTCCCAGAGCTTCCATTGCCATTTCCATTCTGGGATTCAGGTCATTCATTGGCATAATGTCTGGTCTTCTGGCACTTGAAACAAGTGACTTGGCTCAGGTCTCTCTTGGCTGGGGTTGATGGGTTGGTGCGGTTCTGGCCGTTGCTTCCTCCATTCCCATTACCATTCTTGGGGCCATTGTGATTGTGCGAGCTACCTCCTCCATGGGTATGCTGAAAATGTCCTCCCGGTCTAGGGGTAAAACGTGGCTCCTAAATTGTACTTCCCTTGTCCATACTTCCTCTTGCAGTTCTCAATCTGTTGCTGCTTCCCTTCAATCATGAGAGCACGATCTACCAACTCATGGTAGTTGTTGAAGGTTGCTACCATCAACTGCATGCTCAATTCATCATTCAGTCCTTTTAGAAACTTCTCCTGCTTAGCTGCATCCGTAGCAACGTCATCTGGGGCATAACATGCTAACTTACTAAAGTCCTCCACATACTGGCCAACTGACCGTCCTCCTTGGCGCAAGTTGCGAAACTCTCGCTTCTTCATGGCCATAGCTCCTGCTGAAACATGGGCAGTATGGAAAGCCTGCTGAAACTAGTCCCATGTGACAGTGTCGACAGGGAAAGTGGCTGTGAAATTCTCCCACCATGATGCTGTGGGTCCTTCAAGCTGATGTGCAGCAAACTTCACCTTTTCCGCATCTGTGCATCCTGCCATGGTCAACTCCCTTACTGTCTTGTGGAGCTAATCATCTGCTACTATCGGCTCGGTGCTACTGGAAAACACCGGCGGGTTCAGCCTAAGAAAATGGGCTAAGTGATCAATAGGTGGTGGTGGTGGGGGTGGGTTGTTGTTGTTCCGTTGATTCTGATTCTGGACTAGAAACTGCATCAATGTGTTCTACTGCTGGATCAATTGAGTGAGCTCCGGTGGGAAGGTAAATCCGGGGTCACGTCTCGGAGGCATCTGAGGGTTTAGAAAAGATGAGATTTAAGAATAGAGAGGGGTCTAGAGAGAAAACACTATCCATATGCACATGAGGCAAAAGCAAACAATTCTCTTCATTCAATTGAACAAGGGCATACAATCGATCTAACTATCACAAAAGTGCTCGAACTACTATATTTACATAGTGGACTACTACTACTGATGGGGTGGTCTACTAGAAATATTCTTCGGTTGCAGACTCCATGATATCTGCTCCAGCTTCATCAACATAGTCATCATCGCTATCATCTGGATCCGAGTCGGTGTCGTCGATGATGATGTAGTCTTCTGGGCGAATCTCCTTGGGTTCTTCGTCTTCTTCTACTGGTGTAGGGCCTCCCATAAATATTCCAATCTTCTTGATCAGATCGTCATTCTTCTCCACTAATACTTTGATTTCCTCTTCATAATCTTCATGTGTGGCCTTGAGTTCTTCCTCCAGTTCCTTGATTCTTGTCCTCGCCTTCTTCAGATCTATCATGTCAGTGCACATCTGGTTCTCCTGATGTCGAATGTGCTGGTTTAACTCCTGAATAAAAGCTGCAACTGATCTATCCTTCCTGGTGCTGATCATCTCCCGGTGCTCATCTCGGTGCCCACAAATCTGATAGATAGTATACTTGAGATCATTGCGATAAACTTCTCCAATGCGTCCCATGGTGATGTGACCTGCCATGCTCTTTCCTAGACTCCAGGTTGGTGCATCAAAAGAAAACTCTATGGGCTCAGTGACTGGCATGAACGTCCTTCCTGGAACTTGAACTTGAATCATCCAGCGCTCCTCTTCAGGTAAAGTGGCGTTGTAGGTTCCGGTGAAGCTTGGTACTCCTATGTTCAGATATCTAGTGACTTCCTTCAAATGACGTCCAAAGGGTGTATCTTCATCCGGTTGCGTGAACTTGTTCCTTGCATCCGCCATCCTAAAAGAGCAGAAAAGATGAGAAGTCAACATGAGAAGAGAGTGAGTAGTGATCTAGGTCTTTTAGCCTAGTGGTCATGCCCTACAGTCAGCGTGTGCTCTGATACCATCTTGTAGCGACCAGACCTCAAACGGTCCAATCTCTGTGCTTAGGTGTCATCCCTGGATCAGTAATGCTGACACCACACAGTACTTGAAGGATTTATAACAGAGTAGCAATCACACACTAATTACAACGAGCGTCTCAAAAGAGAACTTATTACAATAAATATGGCTTAAGGCCATCTAATAACGATAACAGCGGAAGGCTTGGAAGATAAGTGAGTCCATCAACTCCAACGGCATCACTGAGTATAGAACAACGACCTAAAGGCACCTTAATCGTCGTCTAAAAAGTCTGCAACATGAACGTTGCAGCCCGAAACGGGCCAGCACATGGAATATGTTGGCAATGTAACACATAGAGATGCAATGAAAGTAATAGGCTATACTATATGCATATTTGGCTGGTGGAAAGCTCTATGGTTACAGTTTTGCCTAAAGCCAATTTTTCCCTACTGCAAAGGAATACATTTTATTTAACTATCATGGTAGTTGTTAAACATTGAGAGTGTAGACACCCTCTCAATCCCAATTAAGCATCATCATTAAAAACCCAGCAAAATTAATTTAGAGTAACATGATGAGATTCACATGATAATCCAAGTACTAGATACTCATGATGTCCATAACCGGGGACACGGCTAACCATGATTAGTTTATACACTCTACAGAGGTTTGCGCACTTTTCCCCACAAGACTCGATCTCCTCCGTTGGGATTCTCGCACTATAGGGTGTTTGAGAAACGGATGACCGAGACATAGTCTTTCAGAAGCGCTAGCACCTTACGATAGGGTAGATCGTTACACCTACTTTCCCCTACATCTACTAGTCTACCACTGTAAGAGTTCGCACGACTTAATTGATGAAGCTATGTACCTAGGGTAGGGTCACGGACCTGTCCTAACTGCCCTACCCAAGGACACCTCTATAATAAATCACCTTTCAATCGACTTGGAGGTGTTCCACTCGACAGACTCGAAGACACTCGACCAAGAAGCAATTACTCGACCAAGATCCAACCACTTGACGGCCACGAGACCTAAAGTCACTCCGCACGCTAACGGTCGGTCATTAAGTAGCTTTTATGGTCATCATATCACTTTATTACTAGCGTTATCCGTAACGCCCTGCCTTAATGTACATTGAACCCTTTGTAACGTGGGCTGGCCGGGTCCTGGCGCACTCTATATAAGCCACCCCCTCCTCCGAGACAAGGGTTCGCACCCCTGTAACTCATACTCACATAATCTAGTCGACCGCCTCCGGGCTCTGAGACGTAGGGCTTTTATTGAAGGAAATATGCCCTAGAGGCTATAATAAAGTTATTATTTATTTCCTTATATCATGATAAATGTTTATTATTCATGCTAGAATTGTATTAACCGGAAACATAATACATGTGTGAATACATAGACAAACAGAGTGTCACTAGTATGCCTCTACTTGACTAGCTCGTTAATCAAAGATGGTTATGTTTCCTAACCATGAACAAAGAGTTGTTATTTGATTAATGAGGTCACATCATTAGTTGAATGATCTGATTGACATGACCCATTTCATTAGCTTAGCACCCGATCATTTAGTATGTTGCTATTGCTTTCTTCATGACTTATACATGTTCCTATGACTATGAAATTATGCAACTCACGTTTGCCGGAGGAACACTTTGGGTACTACCAAACGTCACAACGTAACTGGGTGATTATAAAGGAGTACTACAGGTGTCTCCAATGGTAGATGTTGGGTTGGCGTATTTCGAGATTAGGGTTTGTCACTCCGATTGTCGGAGAGGTATCTCTGGGCCCTCTCGGTAATACACATCACATAAGCCTTGCAAGCATTATAACTAAGATGTTAGTTGTGAGATGATGTATTACGGAATGAGTAAAGAGACTTGCCAGTAATGAGATTGAACTAGGTATTGGATACCGACGATCGAATCTCGGGCAAGTAACATACCGATGACAAAGGGAACAACGTATGTTGTTATGCGGTCTGACCGATAAAGATCTTCGTAGAATATGTAGGAGCCAATATGGGCATCCAGGTCCCGCTATTGGTTATTGATCGGAGACGTGTCTCGGTCATGTCTACATTGTTCTCGAACCGTAGGGTCCGCACGCTTAACGTTACGATGACAGTTATTATGAGTTTTTGCATTTTGATGTATCGAAGGTTGTTCGGAGTCCCGGATGTGATCACGGACATGACGAGGAGTCTCGAAATGGTCGAGACATAAAGATTGATATATTGGAAGCCTATGTTTGGACATCGGAAGTGTTCCGGGTGAAATCGGGAATTTTACCGGAGTACCGGGAGGTTACCGGAACCCCCCGGGAACCAAATGGGCCTTATTGGGCCTTAGTGGAAAGGTGAGAGGGGCAGCCCAAGGTGGTCTGCACGCCACCCCCCTCCCCTAGTCCTATTAGGACTAGGAGAGGTGGCCGACCACCTCTCTCCCTCTCTTTCTCCTTGGGAATCCTATTAGGAATAGGATTGGGGGGGGAGTCCTACTCCCGGTAGGAGTAGGACTCCTCCTGCGCCTCCCTAGCTTGGCCGGCCAGCCCTCCCCCTGTCAACCTTTATATACGGGGGCAGGGGGCACCTCTAGACACACAAGTTGATCCACGTGATCGTTCCTTAGCCGTGTGCGGTGCCCCCTGCCACCAAATTCTGCCTCGATCATACCGTTGTAGTGCTTAGGCGAAGCCCTACGTCGGTAGTACATCAAGATCGTCACCACGCCATCGTGCTGACGGAACTCCTCCCCGAAGCTTTGCTGGATCGGAGCCCGGGGATCGTCATCGAGCTGAACGTGTGCTAAGAACTCGGAGGTGCCGGAGTAACGGTGCTTGGATCGGTCGGATCGGGAAGAAGACGTACGACTACTTCCTCTACATTGTGTCAACGCTTCCGTTGCGATCTACAAGGGTACGTAGATCAGACTCTCCCCCTCGTTGCTATGCATCACCATGATCTTGCGTGTGCATAGGAATTTTTTTGAAATTACTACGTTCCCCAACAGTGGCATCCGAGCCTAGGTTTTATGGTTTGATGTTATTTGCACGAGTAGAACACAAGTGAGTTGTGGGCGATACAAGTCATACTGCCTACCAGCATGTCATACTTTGGTTCAGCGGTATTGTTGGACGAGACGACCCGGACCAACCTTACGCGTACGCTTACACGAGACTGGTTCCCTCGACGTGCTTTGCACATAGATGGCTTGCGGGCGACTGTCTCTCCAACTTTAGTTGAACCAAGTGTGGCTACGCCCGGTCCTTGAGAAGGTTAAAACGGAGTCTATTTGACAAACTATCGTTGTGGTTTTGATGCGTAGGTGAGATGAGTTCTTGCTTAAGCCCGTAGCAGCCACGTAAAACTTGCAACAACAAAGTAGAGGACGTCTAACTTGTTTTTGCAGGGCATATTGTGATGTGATATGGTCAAGGCATGATGCTGATTTTATTGTATGAGATGATCATGTTTTGTAACCAAGTTATCGGCAACTGGCAGGAGCCATATGGTTGTCGCTTTATTGTATGCAATGCAATCGCGATGTAATGCTTTACTTTATTGCTAAGCGGTAGTGATAGTCGTGGAAGCATAAGATTGGCGAGACGACAACGATGCTACGATGGAGATCAAGGTGTCACGCCGGTGACGATGGTGATCATGACGGTGCTTCGGAGATGGAGATCACAAGCACAAGATGATGATGGCCATATCATATCACTTATATTGATTGCATGTGATGTTTATCTTTTATGCATCTTATCTTGCTTTGATTGACGGTAGCATTATAAGATGATCTCTCACTAAATTATCGAGAAGTGTTCTCCCTGAGTATGCACCGTTGCGAAAGTTCTTCGTGCTGAGACACCACGTGATGATCGGGTGTGATAGGCTCTACGTTCAAATACAACGGGTGCAAAACAGTTGCACACGCGGAATACTCAGGTTATACTTGACGAGCCAAGCATATACAGATATGGCCTCGGAACACGGAGACCGAAAGGTCGAGCGTGAATCATATAGTAGATATGATCAACATAATGATGTTCACCGATGAAACTACTCCATCTCACGTGATGATCAGACATGGTTTAGTTGATTTGGATCACGTGATCACTTAGAGGATTAGAGGGATGTCTATCTAAGTGGGAGTTCTTAAGTAATATGATTAATTGAACTTAAATTTATCATGAACTTAGTACCTGATAGTATCTTGCTTGTTTATGTTGATTGTAGAAGGCTCGTGCTGTTGTTCCGTTGAATTTTAATGCGTTCCTTGAGAAAGCAAAGTTGAAAGATGATGGTAGCAATTACACGGACTGGGTCCGTAACTTGAGGATTATCCTCATTGCTGCACAGAAGAATTACGTCCTGGAAGCACCGCTGGGTGCCAGGCCTACTGCTGGAGCAACACCAGATGTTATGAACGTCTGGCAGAGCAAAGCTGATGACTACTCGATAGTTCAGTGTGCCATGCTTTACGGCTTAGAATCGGGACTTCAACGACGTTTTGAACGTCATGGAGCATATGAGATGTTCCAGGAGTTGAAGTTAATATTTCAAGCAAATGCTCGGATTGAGAGATATGAAGTCTCCAATAAGTTCTATAGCTGCAAGATGGAGGAGAACAGTTCTGTCAGTGAGCATATACTCAAAATGTCTGGGTATAACAATCACTTGATTCAGATGGGAGTTAATCTTCCAGATGATTGCGTCATTGACAGAATTCTCCAATCACTGCCACCAAGCTACAAGAGCTTCGTGATGAACTATAATATGCAAGGGATGAACAAGACTATTCCCGAGCTCTTCGCAATGCTGAAAGCTGCGGAGGTAGAAATCAAGAAGGAGCATCAAGTGTTGATGGTTAACAAAACCACTAGTTTCAAGAAAAAGGGCAAAGGGAAGAAGAAGGGGAACTTCAAGAAGAACGGCAAGCAAGTTGCTGCTCAGGAGAAGAAACCCAAGTCTGGACCTAAGCCTGAAACTGAGTGCTTCTACTGCAAGCAGACTGGTCACTGGAAGCGGAACTGCCCCAAGTATTTGGCGGATAAGAAGGATGGCAAGGTGAACAAAGGTATATGTGATATACATGTTATTGATGTGTACCTTACTAATGCTCGCAGTAGCACCTGGGTATTTGATACTGGTTCTGTTGTTAATATTTGCAACTCGAAACAGGGACTACGGATTAAGTGAAGATTAGCTAAGGACGAGGTGACGATGCGCGTGGGAAACGGTTCCAAAGTCGATGTGATCGCGGTCGGCACACTACCTCTACATCTACCTTCGGGATTAATATTAGACCTAAATAATTGTTATTTGGTGCCAGCGTTGAGCATGAACATTATATCTGGATCTTGTTTAATGCGAGATGGTTATTCATTTAAATCGGAGAATAATGGTTGTTCTATTTATATGAGTAATATCTTTTATGGTCATGCACCCTTGAAGAGTGGTCTATTCTTGTTAAATCTCGATAGTAGTGATACACATATTCATAATGTAGAAGCCAAAAGATGCAGAGTTGATAATGATAGTGCAACTTATTTGTGGCACTGCCGTTTAGGTCATATCGGTGTAAAGCGCATGAAGAAACTCCATACTGATGGACTTTTGGAACCACTTGATTATGAATCACTTGGTACTTGCGAACCGTGCCTCATGGGCAAGATGACCAAAACACCGTTCTCCGGAACTATGGAGAGAGCAACAGATTTATTGGAAATCATACATACCGATGTATGTGGTCCGATGAATGTTGAGGCTCGTGGCGGATATCGTTATTTTCTCACCTTCACAGATGATTTAAGCAGATATGGGTATATCTACTTAATGAAACACAAGTCTGAAACATTTGAAAAGTTCAAGGAATTTCAGAGTGAAGTTGAAAATCATCGTAACAAGAAAATAAAATTTCTATGATCTGATCGTGGAGGAGAATATTTGAGTTACGAGTTTGGTGTACATTTGAAAAATTGTGGAATAGTTTCGCAACTCACGCCACCTGGAACACCACAGCGTAATGGTGTGTCCGAACGTCGTAATCGTACTTTACTAGATATGGTACGATCTATGATGTCTCTTACTGATTTACCACTATCATTTTGGGGATACGCTTTAGAAACGGCCGCATTCACGTTAAATAGGGCACCATCAAAATCCGTTGAGACGACGCCTTATGAACTGTGGTTTGGCAAGAAACCAAAGTTGTCGTTTCTTAAAGTTTGCGGTTGCGATGCTTATGTGAAAAAGCTTCAACCTGATAAGCTCGAACCCAAATCGGAGAAATGTGTCTTCATAGGATATCCAAAGGAAACTATTGTATACACCTTCTATCACAGATCCGAAGGCAAGACTTTTGTTGCTAAATTCGGAAACTTTCTTGAGAAGGAGTTTCTCTCGAAAGAAGTGAGTGGGAGGAAAGTAGAACTTGACAAGGTAACTGTACCCGCTCCCTTATTAGAAAGTAGTACATCACAGAAAACTGTTTCTGCGACACCTACACCAATAAGTGAGGAAGTTAATGATAATGATCATGAAACTTCAGAACAAGATACTACTGAACCTCGTAGATCAACCAGAGCAAGATCCGCACCAGAGTGGTACAGTAATCCAGTTCTGGAAGTCATGCTGCTAGATCATGATGAACCTACGAACTATGAAGAAGCGATGGTGAGCCCAGATTCCGCAAAGTGGCTTGAAGCCATGAAATCTGAGATGGGATCCATGTATGAGAATAAAGTATGGACTTTGGTTGACTTGCCCGATGATCGGCAAGCAATTGAGAATAAATAGATCTTCAAGAAAAAGACTGATGCTGACGGTAATGTTACTGTTTATAAAGCTCGACTTGTTGCAAAAGGTTTTCGACAAGTTCGAGGGGTTGACTACGATGAGACCTTCTCACCCGTAGCGATGCCTAAGTCTGTCCGAATCATGTTAGCAATTGCCGCATTTCATGATTATGAAATATGGCAGATGGATGTCAAAACTGCATTCCTGAATGGATTTCTGGAAGAAGAGTTGTATATGATGCAACCAGAAGGTTTTGTCGATCCAAAGGGAGCTAACAAAGTGTGCAAACTCCAGCGATCCATTTATGGACCGGTGCAAGCATCTCGGAGTTGGAATAAACGCTTTGATAGTGTGATCAAAGCATTTGGCTTTATACAGACTTTTGGAGAAGCCTGTATTTACAAGAAAGTGAGTGGGAGCTCTGTAGCATTTCTGATATTATATGTGGATGACATATCGCTGATTGGAAATGATATAGAATTTCTGGATAGCATAAAGGGATACTTGAATAAGAGTTTTTCGATGAAAGACCTCGGGGAAGCTGCTTACATATTAGGCATAAAGATCTATAGAGATAGATCAAGACGCTTAATTGGACTTTCACAAAGCACATACCTTGACAAGATTTTGAAGAAGTTCAAAATGGATCAAGCAAAGAAAGGGTTCTTGCCTGTGTTACAAGGTGTGAAGTTGAGTCAGACTCAATGCCCGACCACTTCAGAAGATAGAGATAAAATGAAAGATGTTCCCTATGCTTCAGCCATAGGCTCTATCATGTATGCAATGCTGTGTACCAGACCTGATGTGTGCCTTGCTATAATTTAGCAGGGAGGTACCAAAGTAATCCAGGAGTGGATCACTGGACAACGGTCAAGAACATCCTGAAATACCTGAAAAGGACTAAGGATATGTTTCTCGTATATGGAGGTGATAAAGAGCTCACCGTAAGAGGTTACGTTGATGCAAGCTTTGACACTGATCCGGACGATTCTAAATCACAAACCGGATACGTGTTTACTTTAAACGGTGGAGCTGTCAGTTGGTGCAGTTCTAAACAAAGCATCGTAGCGGGATCTACATGTGAAGCGGAGTACATAGATGCTTCGGAAGCAGCGAACGAAGGAGTCTGGATGAAGGAGTTCATATCCGGTCTAGGTGTCATACCTAGTGCATCGGGTCCAATGAAAATCTTTTGTGACAATACTGGTGCAATTGCTTTAGCAAAGGAATCCAGATTTCACAAAAGGACCAAACACATCAAGAGACGCTTCAACTCCATCCGGGATCTAGTCCAGGTGGGAGACATAGAGATTTGCAAGATACATACGGATCTGAATGTTGCAGAACAGTTGACTAAGCCTCTTCCATGAGCAAAACATGATCAGCACCAAGGCTCCATGGGTGTTAGAATCATTACTGTGTAATCTAGATTATTGACTCTAGTGCAAGTGGGAGACTGAAGGAAATATGCCCTAGAGGCAATAATAAAGTTATTATTTATTTCCTTATATCATGATAAATGTTTATTATTCATGCTAGAATTGTATTAACCGGAAACATAATACATGTGTGAATACATAGACAAACAGAGTGTCACTAGTATGCCTCTACCTGACTAGCTCGTTAATCAAAGATGGTTATGTTTCCTAACCATGAACAAAGAGTTGTTATTTGATTAACGAGGTCACATCATTAGTTGAATGATCTGATTGACATGACCCATTTCATTAGCTTAGCACCCGATCGTTTAGTATGTTGCTATTGCTTTCTTCATGACTTATACATGTTCCTATGACTATGAGATTATGCAACTCCCGTTTGCCGAAGGAACACTTTGGGTACTACCAAACGTCACAACATAACTGGGTGATTATAAAGGAGTACTACAGGTGTCTCCAATGGTAGATGTTGGGTTGGCGTATTTCGAGATTAGGGTTTGTCACTCCGATTGTCGGAGAGGTATCTCTGGGCCCTCTCGGTAATACACATCACATAAGCCTTGCAAGCATTATAACTAAGATGTTAGTTGTGAGATGATGTATTACGGAACGAGTAAAGAGACTTGCCAGTAACGAGATTGAACTAGGTATTGGATACCGACGATCGAATCTCGGGCAAGTAACATACCGATGACAAAGGGAACAACGTATGTTGTTATACGGTCTGACCGATAAAGATCTTTGTAGAATATGTAGGAGCCAATATGGGCATCCAGGTCCCGCTATTGGTTATTGATCGGAGATGTGTCTCGGTCATGTCTACATTGTTCTCGAACCGTAGGGTCCGCACGCTTAACGTTACGATGACAGTTATTATGAGTTTATGCATTTTGATGTACCGAAGGTTGTTCGGAGTCCCGGATGTGATCACGGACATGACGAGGAGTCTCGAAATGGTCGAGACATAAAGATTGATATATTGGAAGCCTATGTTTGGACATTGGAAGTGTTCCAGGTGAAATCGGGAATTTTACCGGAGTACCGGGAGGTTACCGGAACCCCCCGGGAACCAAATGGGCCTTATTGGGCCTTAGTGGAAAGGTGAGAGGGGCAGCCCAAGGTGGGCTGCGCGCCACCCCCCTCCCCTAGTCCTATTAGGACTAGGAGAGGTGGCCGGCCACCTCTCTCCCTCTCTTTCTCCTTGGGAATCCTATTAGGAATAGGATTGGGGGGGGGGGGGAGTCCTACTCCCGGTAGGAGTAGGACTCCTCCTGCGCCTCCCTAGCTTGGACGGCCAGCCCTCCCCCTGTCAACCTTTATATACGGGGGCAGGGGCACCTCTAGACACACAAGTTGATCCACGTGATCGTTCCTTAGCCGTGTGCGGTGCCCCCTGCCACCAAATTCCACCTCGATCATACCGTTGTAGTGCTTAGGCGAAGCCCTACGTCGGTAGTACATCAAGATCATCACCACGCCGTCGTGCTGACGGAACTCCTCCCCGAAGCTTTGCTGGATCAGAGCCCGGGGATCGTCATCGAGCTGAACGTGTGCTAAGAACTCGGAGGTGCCGGAGTAACGGTGCTTGGATCGGTCGGATCGGGAAGAAGACGTACGACTACTTCCTCTACGTTGTGTCAACGCTTCCGTTGTGATCTACAAGGGTACGTAGATCAGACTCTCCCCCTCGTTGCTATGCATCACCATGATCTTGCGTGTGCGTAGGAAATTTTTTGAAATTACTACGTTCCCCAACATTTACTTCCTCCAAGAAGGGCCTGAACTCGTAAACCTTGCGTCCTTACAACTTCTCCATAGCTAAGATCTCGCCTCTCCATACTTACCCCCCTACATTACTGTCAGACTTAGAACCACGACAGTTGGCGCCCACCATGGAGCTGGTGTTTTAGCGTTTTGTTGGAGGAGTTGCGATCTTTTCCAACCCGAATCATCATGGTTTTCGACGGAGTTTTGGTGGAGGGCCGCGAGATCCGTCTCAGCGTGCTCACGTTCATCGCCGACGACTCTGCCTGGCTTCAGGAGGCTCCGCTCAACATGGACGCACTCCCTGTCCACGGGGCAACGCACTTTAGCGCGTGCATCCGCGGGGTTCTCCTGCAGCAACCGTCGACCCCCTACCGGTCGGCTCCTGTGTTGTCCTCCCTCCCCGTTTCCCGCCGGTGCAAGCGCTCCGGTCGGTCGAGACTTCAGCGGTGGGTGAGACACGCGGTAGCCCGTCAGTCGGCCACCCCTCAAGTCGCAGCGATCGAGCCCGACGAATCCCTCTACGGCCTGTTCGACTGGCTCCGAAGAGACTGCATCCGAGTGCGACAGCAGCGATCCGGCGGCGGAGGTTCTGATGGTCGATGGACTGCCCAGTCCCCCCGGTTTTACCCGCACCGACGGAGGCGCGGGAGGAGGCGACCCATCGCGTCCCCATGAGGAGTATCTTCCCGAGCCTCTCACGTCGCTGCAAAGAGAAGAACTTCGCCGCCGGAATGTGGATGCGCTGCACACTCCTATCATTGGAGAAACCCCCGTGGCTCGCGCTTTGGAGGACGCACACCTGGTAAACTTGGCCGAGCGCACTCGACTGGAGAACCTCCAACGAGCACTCGATGAGTGTGCGCGACAATGGGTTCCCGAATCCAGTCGACGTCAGGTCTTCCCGCACCCGCAGGTATATCGGACTCCGATTCAGAATTTAGCAGCTGCGCCCGTATAGCGGAGTCGATTCATCCTTCCCAGTCGGAGGCTGGCAGAGGCTTGCTGCAGATCAGAGCATTACTCCGGGCAGCAGGAGATCAGAATTCCGCTGTTTCTCAATCACGGAACAGAATTCACAGCAGATCTGTTGCAGCGGACACAGTCCAGTCGGCTCACAGCCCGAGATCGCCCCCGAGGCGTGAGGGACGTGGAGACCGGTGTGACCAGTATGGGAACCATGAGCAGTATGATCACCAAGTCGATCGTGACGGTCGACGTCGAGTGCCCACGCCTCCCCCGAGGAGCGGGTCGTATGTGCCTCGCCAGCAGGATGACAGGTGCCCTCATAGTGGTGGGCGAAGGATTCCAGTCGACCCTAGAGGGCCAGGCTTTGACGCGAGATCCATCCTCGTCCAAGGTCTGGTCGACAGGAACAGGGCTCACCGAGAAGGCCACGACAGAGATGCGCCTGCCAGCAGCAGAGTACATGTTTCGGGGCCAGAGTGCTTTAGTAGAGCCATCAGGGCTGCTGTGATTCCTCCCAATTTTAGGTTGGCGACTGGAGTCAGTAAGTTCACTGGCGAGTCCAAGCCCGATACTTGGCTTGAGGACTACCGAGTGGCCGTCCAGATTGGCGGCGGCAATGATGAAGTGGCCATGAAGCACCTGCCTCTCATGTTGGAGGGCTCGGCCAGAGCGTGGCTAAACCAGTTAGCGCCTACCAGCATTTACACTTGGGAAGATCTCTCTCAAGTGTTCGTCACCACATTTGAAGGCACATGCAAGCGACCGGCAGGACTGACGGAACTGCGGTCTTGTGTGCAAAAGCTGAATGAAACTTTGAGGGATTACATCCAGAGATGGATCACGTTACATCACTCGGTGGAGAATGTGCCTAACCACCAAGCAGTTTGTGCCTTCAAGGAAGGCGTCAAGTACAGAGAACTGAATTTGAAATTCGGTCGAACCGGAGATATGTCCCTGAATTGGATGATGGAGATTGCCACCAAGTATGCTAATGGTGAAGATGAGGATCGACTCAGGAGTGGCAAGCTCAAGTCAGTCGCCCAAGAAACCAGAGGCAATTCCAATCAGAAACAGAAGCGGAAAGCCGAGCCAGTGGCTCCCGGGGAAGCCTTAGCTTTGGCCCAAGGAAAGTCTAAAGGGAAACCTAAAGGGCCTTGGAACCCCAAAAAGGTCAAAGACCAGGAGGGAAATGATGTGTTGGACTTACCATGTCTCGTCCACACAAAGAAAGATGAAGAGGGTAATTTTATTTACCCGAAACATACCACTCGACAGTGTCGACTCTTGATCCAGCAGTTCCAGGGCAAGCAGCCCAAGGGTAAGGAAAAGGAGTCAGACAAGGTCGAGGACAAAGAGGACAGTGATGATGGATACCCTCAAGTCAATTCCACCCTAATGATTTTTGCTGATGTTGAGAGCAAAAGTCGACTGGAAGTTATTAACCGAGAGGTGAATATGGTCGCTCCGGCGACACCTAGTTACCTGAAATGGTCTCAGACTGCCATAACATTCGACCAGTCCGACCACCCAACGCACATCGCCACCCCTGGGAGGCAAGCTTTGGTGGTCGACCCAGTTGTTGAAGGCACTCGACTGACCAAAGTCCTGATGGATGGTGGCAGTGGTTTGAACATATTATACGTTGAGACGTTGAAAGGGATGGGCATTCCGATGTCCAGACTCAGTGCCAGCAACATGAGTTTCCATGGAGTCATTCTTGGGAAGAAGGCTGAATCACTCGGCCAGATTGCTCTTGATGTGGTTTTCGGTGATTCCAAGAATTACCACAAAGAAAGGTTGACATTTGAAGTTGTGGACTTCCAGAGTGCCTATCGCGCTATTTTGGGCAGGCCGGCTTATGCACGCTTCATGGCCCGACCATGTTACGTGTATCTCAAATTGAAGATGCCTGGCCCCAAAGGTGTGATCACCATTACAGGCAATCGGAAGAAAGCAAAAGAATGTTTTCAAAAAGGTTCGAAGATCGCTGACGCACAGTTGGCAGTGGTGGAGTTGCAGGAATACCAGAAGACTGCAGACCCGAGTGATCTGTTGCGAGCCAAGAAGCCCGCTACAGAGTCAGCTTTCCAGTCGACTGGCGATACGAAGACAGCTCACATCCACCGACCGACCCCAGCGCCGCTCCGACTCATATCTTGACAACACTCGACTACAAATAGGAAGAAGCGCTTATCCAGTTCCTCTGTGAGAACTGGGACATTTTCGCATGGAAGCCTTCTGTCATGCCAGGTGTTCCCAGGGAGCTGGCTGAGCATCGCCTGAGAGTCGACTCAAAAGTAAAACCTGTCAAGGAACATCTCCGACGGTCCGCCGTCCAAAAGAGAAAGGCTATTGGCAAGGAGGTGGCTCGGCTCTTAGCAGCGGAGTTCATCCGAGAAATCTACCACTCCGAGTGGCTCGCCAATGTTGTCATGGTCCCCAAGAAGGACAAGTCACTTCGCATGTGCATTGGTTTTAAACATATCAATCGGGCCTGCCCGAAAGATCATTTTCGTCTCCCCCGCATCGACCAGATAGTCGACTCGACTGCGGGATGTGAGCGACTGTCTTTTTTGGACGCCTATTCCGGGTACCATCAGATCCGTCTGTATGGACCTGACGAGATCAAGATAGCTTTCATCACTCCATTCAGGTGCTTCTGTTATGTTACCATGCCGTTCGGCCTCAAGAATGCCGGAGCCACATTCATGAGGATGATTCAGAAGTGTTTACTCATTCAAATTAGTCGGAATGTGGAAGCATACATGGATGATATATTGGTCAAGTCATGGAAGGGTTCCGACCTGCTGACTGACCTTGCTGAAACCTTTGCCAACCTCAGGAGGTATGATATCAAGCTTAATCCATCAAAGTGCACATTCGGAGTCCCTAGCGGAAAGTTACTCGGTTTTCTCGTTTCCGAACGGGGAATCGACGCCAATCCATAAAAAGTTGGCACTATACTCCGAATGAAAAGCCCTGTGTGAGTGCACGACGTCCAGAAGCTTACTGGTTGCTTGGCCGCCCTAAGTCGATTCATATCTCGTCTCGGTGAAAAGGCATTGCCTCTTTACCGATTGATGAAGAAGTCCGACAAGTTCGAGTGGACTCCTGAAGCTGATGTAGCATTTGCAGAGCTCAAAGCTCTGCTCTCCACCCAGCCAGTGCTTGCTACCCCAATCAGCAAGGAGCCTTTGCTGCTTTACATTGCAGCCATAGGACAAGTCGTCAGTACGGTACTTACGGTCGAGCGGGAAGAAGAAGGGAAAACCTTCAAAGTTCAGCGCCCAGTATATTATATTTCTGAAGTCTTGACCCCATCAAAGCAAAGATATCCTCACTATCAGAAGCTTGTATATGGGATTTACATGACCACAAAGAAAGTTGCTCACTACTTCTCTGATCATTCCATTACAGTCGTCAGCGACGCTCCATTGTCAGAGATCTTGCACAACAGGGATGCAACTGGTCGAGTGGTAAAATGGGCGATTGAACTCCTTCCCCTAGATATCAAGTTTGAGGCAAAGAAGGCTATCATGTCCCAGGCAATCACAGATTTCATCGCCGAGTGGATTGAACAACAGCTGCCAACTCAGATTCACTCGGAGCATTGGACTATGTTCTTCGACGGCTCCAAGATGCTGAGTGGTTCCGGTGCCGGAGTGGTGTTGGTCTCCCCCAGAGGAGATAAACTCAGATATGTTCTTCAAATCCACTTTGATTCCTCCAATAACGAGGCAGAATACGAAGCACTTTTATATGGGTTGCGCATGGCCATCTCACTCGGCGTCCGTCGCCTCATGGTCAATGGCGACTCAGATTTGGTGGTTAATCAGGTGATGAAGGAATGGGATGTCAGAAGTCCAGCCATGACTGGTTATTGCAATGCAGTGAGAAAGCTGGAGAAGAAATTCGAGGGGTTAGAGCTTCACCACATACCCCGACTGAAAAATCAAGCAGCCGATGATTTGGCAAAAATAGGTTCCAAAAGAGAAGCCATTCCCAGCAATGTGTTTCTAGAACACATCCACACACCATCAGTCCAGGAGGATCCCTTCACGGAAGAGGCCCCACAGCCAAAAAGCGCCACGGATCCGACTGAAGTTGAAGTTCCAGCTGTGGTTGATCTGATCATGGAAGTGTTGGTTATCACTCCCGTTTGGACACAACCGTACATCGCGTACATCTTAAGGAAAGAACTCCTAGAAGACGAAGAAGAGGCTCGACAGATCGTCCGTCGATCCAAGGCCTTTACAGCCATAAAGGGACAGTTGTATAGAGAAAGCGCGACTGGTGTCGGCCAGAAGTGTATCACACCAGAAGAAGGCCAGCTGATCCTTAATGATATCCACTCGGGGACCTGTGGTCGTCATGCATCCTCTCGGACCATTGTGGCTAAAGCATACCGAGCGGGGTTCTACTGGCCGAGAGCCAATGAGATGGCAAAAGAGATAGTCGACAAATGTGAAGGATGTCAGTATTACTCCAATATGCCGCACAAGCCCGCGTCAGCCCTGAAAACCATTCCACTCGTCTGGCCCTTCGCTGTTTGGGGGCTGGACATGGTTGGGCCACTGAGAACAGGCAGGAGCGGCTTCACTCATGTGCTGGTAGCAGTCGACAAGTTCACCAAATGGATTGAAGCCAAGCCTATCAAGAATCTCGATGCTTGCACAGCTATCAGTTTCATCAGAGAGTTGATATTCAGATATGGAGTTCCGCATAGTATCATCACGGAAAATGGGTTAAACTTCGATTCCGACAAGTTCAGGGCCTTTTGCGCCTCTCAGGGCACTCGGGTCGACTATGCTTCGGTCGCTCACCCCCAGTCAAATGGGCAAGCAGAAAGGGCAAATGGTCTAATTCTCAAAGGACTGAAACCCCAATTGATGCGCGATCTCAAGCACGCAACAGGTGCATGGGTCGACGAGCTGCCATAAGTCCTTTGGGGATTGAGGACAACCCCGAATCGATCGACCGGAAGAACCCCATTCTTTCTGGTCTACGGAGCCGAGGTGGTCTTACTGAGTGACCTGCTTCACAACGCTCCTAGAGTTGAGCTCTACTCAGAAGATGAAGCAGAACAAGCCCGGCAGGACGCAGTCAACCTCCTAGAAGAAGAAAGAGAAATGGGCTTGATTCGATCGACCATCTATCAGCAAGACTTGCGTCGATTCCATGCCAGAAACGTGAAGATCCGAGCCTTCCAAGAAGGAGACTTAGTCCTCCGAGTGGATCAGCAGAAACCACACAAGCTCGCTCCTACTTGGGAAGGCCCCTTCATAGTCACCAGAGTCCTCCACAATGGAGCATACCACCTCTACAATGTCGATCGCCAGATTGATGAGCCACGAGCCTGGAATGCGGAACTACTCCGCCCCTTTTATACTTGAATTCTCACTCGGATGAGATGTAATAAGAAAAACTCCTGTAGTTTATTTATCAAAGACAAGAGCGTTATAATTTTCCCAGTGGTTATTATTGTTTTTGTTTGCGTAAGAAATCCCCCAGGGGGTGGCTTAGCTGCGAATCCGCTTCGCCTAAGTTTGTAAAAATAGTTTCCTACCGAGTGGCGAGCCGGCCTCCCACTCGGAGGCTTAGCTGCGAATCCGTTTCGCCTAAGTTTGAAAAATCCTACCGAGTGGAGAGCAATCCTCCCACTCGGAGGCTTAGCTGCAGTCCAGCACTCACCTAAGTTCTCTCACTAGAGACTTAGCTGTAGTCAGGCACTCGCCTAAGTTTGAAAAATCCTACCGAGTGGAGAGCAATCCTCCCACTCGGAGGCTTAGCTGCAGTCCAGTACTCGCCTAAGTTCTCCCACTTAGAGACTTAGCTGCAGTCAGGCACTCGCCTAAGTTTGAAAAATCCCACCGACTGGAGAGCAATCCTCCCACTCGGGGGCTTAGCTGCAGTCCAGTACTCGCCTAAGTTCTCTCACTAGAAGACTTAGCTGCAGTCCGGCACTCGCCGAAAAATCCTACCGAGTGGAGAGCAATCCTTCCACTCAGGGGCTTAGCTGCAGTCCAGTACTCGCCTAAGTTCTCTCACTAGAAGACTTAGCTGCAGTCCGGCACTCGCCTAAGTTTGAAAAATCCTACCGAGTGGAGAGCAACCCTCCCACTCGGGGGCTTAGCTGCAGTCCAGTACTCGCCCGAGTTCTCTCACTAGAAGACTTAGCTGCAGTCCGGCACTCGCCTAAGTTTGAAAAAATCCTACCGAGTGGAGAGCAACCCTCCCACTCGGGGGCTTAGCTGCAGTCCAGTACTCGCCTAAGTTCTCTCACTAGAAGACTTAGCTGCAGTCCGGCACTCGCCTAAGTTTGAAAAAATCCTACCGAGTGGAGAGCAACCCTCCCACTCGGGGGCTTAGCTGCAGTCCAGTACTTGCCTAAGTTCTCTCACTAGAAGACTTAGCTGCAGTCCGGCACTCGCCTAAGTTTGAAAAATCCTACCGAGTGGAGAGCTATCCTCCCACACGGGGGCTTAGCTGCAGTCCAGTACTCGCCTAAGTTCTCTCACTAGAAGACTTAGCTGCAGTCCGGCACTCGCCTAAGTTTGAAAAAATCCTACGAAGTGGAGAGCAATCCTCCCACTCGGGGGCTTAGCTGCAGTCCAGTACTCGCCTAAGTACGAAACACATCTCAATCCTCAAGGACGACGAGGGGCAGGTCGACTGCCACCTTCTCCTAGAGAGCTTCGCCATAAATACAATGTGCGCTCCGTTCCACTCTGCAATAATAGGGTGTGGGTCGACCACCACCTTCTCCCGGAGAGCTTCGCCACAAATACAATGTGCGCTCCGTCCCACTCTGCAGTAATAGGGTGTGGGTCGACCGCCGCCTTCCCCTGGGGAGCTTCGCCACAAATACAAGACATGGGTCGTCTGCTTCCCTCTCCTTCGGGGCTGCGCTGCGAATACAGAAAGTTGTCTCGAATGAAGAATGATTTCACTCAGCAGGAGATTCATAAAGATATTCAACGGTAAACCAAGTTCAGATAAAATTCTAAAGGTTCTGGATCACAGATCGAGGTACTTGGGCATACAGCCCGAAAAAGTTTAATGGTTACAAAAACCACTCGGCATTCCGAGGCAAATTGAAGGTAGGACATAAGAGTTTGTTCACTCCGCGGGAGGAGGGTTGGCAGGCTCGATGAACTCATCTAGGTCGACGCCATCAGCAATCCGAGTGGCGGCAGCTATGAAGGTCTCCATAAAAGTTCGGAAGTCATGCTTTTGGGTGTTTCCGACCTTGATTGCAGCTAGCTTGTCTTGTCGCACCTCCTTGCAGTGGACACGAACCAAGGACAAAGCCACATCAGCGCCACAACGAGCAGAAGACTTCTTCCACTCCTGCACTCGGTCAAGGATTCCGTTAAGTCGAGTCATCAGAGACTCAAGATCGTTTTGGAGCGTTGCCTCTGGCCAAAGTGCCGGGTCGATCCGTGACATGGCGACCTTCAGTCGAGCCAAGTAGTCCACGGCACCGTCGATGCGAGATTCCAGTCAGAGCAGATTCATGGTAGTTTCATCTTTCACGGGAGAGTTGATTGGATCCAAGCCTAGTTCAATCCGCCCAGTCTCTTCTTCAAAGTTCTGGCAAAACTCTGCATTCACAATCCAAGGATAATTCAATTTTCATACACTGAGTCGACACAAAAAAAATCAGTCGGAACTAAATGTGCACCTTCGAGCTTGATATACAACTTCTTGGCAAGGCTCCTCAGGTAGCTCTCCAGATCGTCCCTCCTGCGAGCGATGCCTTCCATCTTTTCGCTCAGGTTGAGGTTATCCTTCTTCCAGCGTGTGCATTCCCTGTTGGCTTCATTCAAAGCGGTCTTCAGCCTGGTATTCTCTTCTTCCAACTGGCCGACTGAAGCCAGCTTCTGTCCGGCCAGAGGGGTCCTGTCGTCAGCCTCCTTCTGGGCAGCAGCCAAATCCTGATCCTTTTTCGCCAAAGCTTCCCTTAGTTTTTCTGCAAAGAAATGATGATTGATTCAGAAATAGCAGAAGGATGCTCGAGCCTAAAACTGACCAGTCGACAAACTTGTCTTACCAGCGGCGCCGTCTCTGACAGTCTGCAGTTCTGTCCTGGCCAGCTCCAAGTCAAGTTTCAGTTGAATCTGCTGCCTCTCCAAATCAGTGAAGCGAGCTCCAAGATCACAAGATTTCTGAAATCAAAGGGGAGAAATTATTCCACAGCAAAAACAACAAATACTAAGACTATAGTCGACTGCCCGTAGTCCACCATAGTCTCGGGGACTACACCCAGTGGGTGCACTTTGCATGCCCCCACCGGTTCTGATCCCACTCGATCGGCCCGCTGGAGTCGAGTTCAAAAAAGGGGGGAGAGAAAGTAGAGCTCAGACCACAGTCGACTGCCAGTAGTCGACCGCGGTCTCGGGGACTACACCCAGTGGGTGCACTTTGCGTGCCCCCACCTGTTCTGATCCCACTCGACCGGATCGAGCGGAAGAAACAAACTACCAGTTCGGTTTTACTCGACAAAATACAAAGACTACGGTCGACTGCCAGCAGTCCACCGTAGCCTCGGGGACTACACCCAGTGGGTGCACTCAGCGTGCCCCCACTAGTCCAAAACTCCAATCGACGCACCTAGTGGGTGTATAGATGCAAAGATTTTCAGAAAGAATCTTCAGATAGCCGGCTAGCCTGAACGTTGCTCTGGAGAGCCGAGCTAGCATCATAGGCGGCTTGGCTGGCGTCCCGCATCGTCTTCATCTTCTCCATCATTATGCCCGCCTGGCGTATGGCTTCCCTGGCAGCATTCACCTCATCCTCTGGGACATGATGGGTCGCAAAAACTGAAGGCGGGTCGACAGGGGCCGGAGCAGTCGAAGAAGAAGGCAAGGCACTCGACAGGGGCTCCACGAAGGTAACAGAACCCCGATTGACGTCACCAGTGTCCTGAACGACTGGTTCCGCCCTCGGCGTCGACCGTAGCGCCTCGCTTGCAGGAGTTCGCCTATTCTTCCTCGTCAAAGGCCTCTCGGGCTCTTCATCATCATCAGGGAGGTCAATAATGTTGGGTGCTGTGCAAAGTTCAATTGCCAAAATCACGTCACCCAGTGATGCACGTTGCAGTTGAATCGACTGAAGAAAGATAGTATGGCAGGAATCATACCTGGATTATAAGTGACCGCATCTTCCATCACCTCATCATCATCCTTGTAAGCTGAGGTCCCGGAAGTGGCAATGCTGATAGTTCCAAAGTTCATCCAGTTAAAACAAGGAAAACAAACAGCGCGGAGCGTCGAGTGAACACAAGGAGAGACACTTACACGGAGGCAACATGGATATCGATCTTGATCTTCGGCAGCGCCTTCCAAGTCTTTGGTTCTGCAACTCTGGGGTGCTTTGGTGCCTTCTCAGTCGTGGTTGGTGAAGAGATCCGAGGACGCTTCGAAGACTGACCAGCCTGAGCAGTTGCCTTATCGCGGGCACTCGGCCGATCCTGGTCAAGCTTGGATCGTCTCTCTATGCGAGGAGGCGACTCGACTTCTTCCCCATCACTTGAGTCGTCGCTTCCTCCATCCCCTTCACCATCGGAAGTCCACTTGCCGCTTTCGCCACCGCTCGCCTCGCCTTCCAGAGCTTGCTCTTGCGCCCTGTTAGGCATCGAATACATTTCAATAATGGCCTGAAAGAAAGCAGGGAGGACAAAGTCAGTCGACGCAATACAGACAGTTGCGCGAGTGAATTCAGATTACAAGCAAAAACTCAGAATCAGACCTGCTCTGGTGCACGCGACTGGTCGAATGGGGGAACTCTCCTGGCTCCTCTGGGATTGTCCTTGTTCTCGGTAATGCTCGACAACCACTTCTCCAGTGTGTCGTCGTCGACCTCCTCCGGGTAAATCCGAGTGGAGTCTTCTAGACCCGAATACATCCACATCGGATGGTCTCGGGCTTGGAGAGGCTGGATGCGCCGCTGAAGGAAGACCTCCAAGAGATCCATACCAGTGACCCCGTCACGAATGAGCTAGACCACTCGGTTGACCAACACCTTCACGTGCGCCTTCTCCTCCGGGAGCACCTTCAAAGGGGGGGGGTTTCCACTCGGTCCATGGTAAAGGGAGGGAGGCCAGTCGATTGCCCTGGCGTCGACTGGTCTTTACAGTAGAACCAGGTCGACTGCCATCCGCAAACTGAGCCAGGAAGAATCATGGCCGGAAAGGAGCTTTTTCCCCTCGTCTGGATGCCAAGAACCCCACACATCTGGATCACTTGGGTCCTCTCGTCACTCGGATTAGCCTTTTTCACTGTCTGGGAGCGACAAGTGAAAATATGCTTGAAAAGACCCAGTGAGGTCGACAACCCAAGAAGTTCTCACACAAGGAAATGAACGCGGCAAGATAAACGATTGAGTTAGGGGTAAAATGGTGGAGTTGAGCCCCAAAGAAGTTCAGAAACCCTTGGAAGAAAGGATGAGGAGGCAAGGAAAACCCACGGTCGACGTGGGTGGCAAGAAGAACGCGCTCACCCTCCCGGGGTTGCGGCTTGGATTCCTTCCCCGGAAGCCACGCTGAGTCATAGGGGATCAGCCCTCCCTCGGCCAGGTCGTTGAGGTCTTCTTGGGAGATCCTCAAGTGGATCGAGTCGCCCTAGATCCAACCCTTCGGCAGGCCAGTCCGCGAGGAAGATCCGCCCCGGCTCGTCGCCTTCCCCTTCGACCTCGCCTCGCCTTCTTTGCCCGCTCTAGAGCCGCTGTCTTCTCCTTCACCATTGTCGCTGACGAGACACGTGTGGTGCGGTGGCGCTGGGGCGAGAGCGAGCGCAACGGAGAGGCGTGAGGAGGAGAAGAGGTAATGGGGCGCACTGTTCGGGAGACTTCGGTCCAATGCCTTATACGAGGCCGCTTCTGAGTGGCTGACAGGTAGGCCCAGATGGCTCTGTCAAATCCCATAACGACCGCGCAAGCGATACGTGGCGAAAAATGTGGTGCGGGGATCGAGGTGGCTCCGCTCTATCCCATCCGATTACCGCGGCCTCCCCCGTCCCGCACACTTCCCAAAATTCAGATCCCACTAAATCCATGGGCAGCAAACAACTTGTCAGACCAAAGATCTCCCCTGAACCGTCACTCGGAGCCTTACAAGTAAAGAAACTCACTCGACGAAGAATTAAGAATGGATCAAGGCGACTGAAAAAGAAGTTGCTGTCATCACTCAGGTCCGTTGATCCAAAACAAGATATGCTTACGGCATGGAAAACGAGTCGGAGAAGTCCTCAACTCCTTCCCCACTCAAACCTCGATCCATTTGGGGGCTAATGATGAAGCTATGTACCTAGGGTAGGGTCACGGACCTGTCCTAACTGCCCTACCCAAGGACACCTCTAGAATAAATCACCTTTCAATCGACTTGGAGGTGTTCCACTCGACAGACTCGAAGACACTCGACCAAGAAGCAATTACTCGACCAAGATCCAACCACTCGACGGCCAGGAGACCTAAAGTCACTCCGCACACTAACGGTCGGTCATTAAGTAGCTTTTATGGTCATCATATCACTTTATTACTAGCGTTATCAGTAACGCCCTGCCTTAATGTACATTGAACCCTTTGTAACATGGGCTGGCCGGGGTCCTGGCGCACTCTATATAAGCCACCCCCTCCTCCGAGACAAGGGTTTGCACCCCTGTGACTCATACTCACATAATCCAGTCGACCGCCTCCGGGCTCCGAGACGTAGGGCTTTTACTTCCTCCGAGAAGGGCCTGAACTCGTAAACCTTGCGTCCTTACAACTTCTCCATAGCTAAGATCTCGCCTCTCCATACTTACCCCCCTACATTACTGTCAGACTTAGAACCATGACATTAATCAACTATGCTAGAGCCCATAGTAGCTTGTGGCTGCACACGGAAGTTTCTAGTATGAATAATCTCATGATCCCTTTGAGCCTGGGTGGCGGTTCAAAAGAAAAACAGGCAATCCCTGGAATACCCAGGTGCCTCAATCCACCCAGATGTGTATTTAAGTTGCCACCTTAGATAAACCATTAATTTAATAATCTCACATCTGTCATGGATACACTCACCCTATCCATGTATACTAGCATAGCATGGCATAATAAGCAAACGTAGAAGTAACTCCCAAAGGTTTGATAATAAATAGGTAACAGGTACTACCTCAACTACTTCCGAGAACCCACAATTTAATTAGATCCTAATCATGCAATGTGTGAGGATTGATCTAATGCAATAAAAACTGGGCAGTAGGAGGTATGATCAAAGTGTTACTTGCCTTGCTGATGATCCGCAAAATCTAGCGATTCGAAGTAGCAAGTAGCGCACTCCGGGTACTCTATCGCAAACAAACAAGCATACAATAAGTACTCAACTAATGCACAGGTAAAACTCGAATAAGAGATCTAACCAGAAAGTTCAACTTAAGAACTCCGGTTGGCAAAAAGAATCAAATCGAACAAAGCAACGAAAGACAAACGGCAAAAGAAACAGGCTTTGTTTACTATTCTGGATCTAGGGAAATTTTCACAGTGGCAAAAACTTGTTTGAGTTGGTTAAACGGAAAGAGGTTTTCGAGACGAAACTCCAGGCGCTTGAATCGCCTAATTCCGATAAACGAGCGAAAAGTTATACTAGAACGAAAATTGGATCAGGAATCGCGATCTGAAAAATCGTGGATTTAATCCGAGAAAAAGAAAACGAGGAACAGATTAACAAACGAACGTTCGTTATCTGGATCTAAACGATGAACGCGTTCATTAAAACGAACGAACGAGTGAACACTCGCTAATTAACTAAACCAAAAAAACCGATCTAATGAAAAAAACAGATCTAAGTTTTTTTTAAAAAAACCACACGGTTTTCTTCGCAAAAAGCGAGGCAACGGCGTCTACCTCGGTGACTCCGGCGATCGTCGTCGGCGGCGGCGGGGCAGCGGGATGGGTGGCGGCGCGGCAGCGGCGGTGGCGGCGCGGGTTAGGGTTTGGGGCGGGTGGCAGTTGGGCTGTCCCGAGACTCGGGCGGCGCTATAAAAAGGCTTCGGCCAGGGAGTCCTGGCCGGATACGGCCCGTACGTCGGTTCAGACTTTTTTTTAAATAATTACGCTCAGAAAAAAACAAAAGAAATACTAAACGGACTCCAAAAATCCCGAATTAAATTTTCCCCGGCTTCTAAAATCAAGCCGCACAGGATGAACATTTACTTGGGGCCTAAATGCAATTTTGAAAAACACGCATTTTTCCTAAATTCAAATAAAATAGCAAATAAAACTGAAATAAAATCTTATTTGATTTTTTTATTAAATCCTCAATATTTCTTTATTTTGGGAAAGTCATTTTATTCCCTCTCTCATATTTTTGTAATAGAAATAATTGAAGATAAAATAAATAAAATCAAAGGATCCTATTTTCAAAATTTGAGAAAACTCAAATATGAAAATAATGAAATCCCCAACTCTTTCCGAGGGTCCTTGAGTTGCGTAGAATTTCTAGGATCAACCAAAATGCAATAAAATATGATATGCAATGATGATCTAGTGTATAACATTCCAAATTGAAAATTTGGGATGTTACAGCGCCCTACCCCCTAGGCGCGCCCCCTACCTCGTGGGCACCTCGTGCGCTTTACGAACTCCGTTTTCTTACACGACACGTATTTTGGTCGCTAAAAATTCATTATATAATCTCCCGGAGGTTTTGACTCTTGTATCACGCAAAAATCTCCTATCTTTGTTTCGAGCTATTTTTCTGACAGATCCAGGTCATCATGTCGTCTTCAAGTGCCCCCAAGGACCAGTTCTTCGAGAAGGTCATCAACCCCTACCTCGCGGAGGTGCTGCAACACCCTCAAACCATTGAGATGCGTGAGGGGTTGTTGCACATCTGCGATGTTGAGGGACCAAGGAAGACCGGAAGCACGGACGCAAGGCTCGAGGCATTGGAGCAAGAAGTTTTCAAGTGTCAGGAGATGGTGGAGCGTGGACTCGATTCCAATCACATTATGATCACGGAGTTCACCAACAACCACAAGCTGGACGTCAAGGACATTGGGGAGGCCATCTTCAAGCTTCATGAGAAAAAGAGCACCTCCAAGCCTAGATCTATGACCTGCAAAATCAAAACTATGAGTATGAATATAGATTCAAGAGGATGAGTTTGGCTGCAGATTTGAGGTTTTAGGAGACTCGATCATCCTTCTATGATGGTGATCCTATGCCTTGGAAGAAGGACGACAAGCCTACGCCATCAACAAAACCATCACCTTCTCCACCAACAAAGAAGAATTGAGTATCTGGTATCGGCACTCCCCTTGGCAACTGCCAAGCTTGGGGGAGTGCCCCGGTATCGTATCACCATCACTTTTATCTTTACCGTTTTTCTTAGTTCGATCCTTTTGGTAATATCTTGATCTAGTAGAATAAAAGTTCTTAGTATGATCTAGTTGTGAGTTTTACTTTATGATCCTTCTATGTAATCGAGTCCGTGAGCTATATATAATAAAGATTAGTGTTGAGTCAAGGGCATGATTATTTTGCCATGATCCTAAGTGAATAAAAGAAAAAGGGAAAGAAATAAAATGAATAAAAGAGATCATATGGATCTTATAGAGAGTAATGACTTCACATAGAAAAAGTATGATGAATAAAAGTTGTTGAGAGTTGACAAACATAGTTTTGGTCATCGTTGCAATTAATAGGAAGTAATAAAGAAAGAGAGGTCTTCACATATAAATATACTATCTTGGACATCTTTTATGATTGTGAGCACTCTTTAGAATATGACATGCTAAAGAGTTTACGTTAGACAAGGAAGACAACGTAATGGGTTATGTTTTCTTACATCTGAGATAAATTATATTGTCATGGATCATCCAACATGGCTGAGCTTGCCTTTCCCCCTCATGCTAACCAAATTCATCGCACCAAGTAGAGATACTACTTGTGCTTCCAAATACCCTTAAACCAGTTTTGCCATGAGAGTCCACCACACCTACCTATGGATTGAGTAAGATCCTCCAAGTAAGTTGTCATCGGTGCAAGCAATAAAAATTTCTCTCTAAATATGTATGACTTATTAGTGTGGGAGAAAATAAGCTTTATACGATCATGTGATATGGAAGAAATAAAAGCGACGGACTACATAATAAAGGTCCATATCACAAGTGGAAATATAAAGTGACGTTCTTTCGCATTAAGATTTTGTGCATCCAACCAAAAAAGCGCATGACAACCTATGCTTCCCTCTGTGAAGGGCCTATCTTTTACTTTTATCTCCTACCTTGCATAAGAGTCATGGTGATCTTCACCCTTCCTTTTTACATTTTATCCTTTGGCAAGCACAGTATGTTGGAAAGATCCTAGTATATATGGCTAATTGGATGTGAGTTTTCATGAACTATTATTGTTGACATTACCCTTGAGGTAAAACGTTGGGAGGCAAAACTATAAGCCCCTATCTTTCTCTGTGTCCGAGTAAAACTCCATACCCATAAGTATTGCATGAGTGTCAGCAATTGTGAAAGACTATATGATAGTTGAGTATGTGGACTTGCTGAAAAGATCTTATATATTGACTCTTTCCTATGTTATGATAAATTGCAATTGCTCCAATGACTGAGATTATAGTTTGTTAGTTTTTAATGAAGTTTACGATTCATACTTTAAATTGTGATTGAATTATTACTCTAGCATAAGAAATCATATGACAAGAATTATATTAGTTGTTGTTCTAAGAATGATCATGATGACCTCATGTCCGTATTTTATTTTTATCGACACCTCTATCTCTAAACATGTGGACATATTTTTCGATTTCGGCTTTCGCTTGAGGACAAGCGAGGTCTAAGCTTGGGGGAGTTGATACGTCCATTTTGCATCATGCTTTTATATCGATATTTATTGCATTATGGGCTGTTATTACACATTATGTCACAATACTTATGCCTATTCTCTCTTATTTTACAAGGTTTACATAAAGAGGGAGAATGCCGACAGCTGGGATCCTGGGCTGGAAAAGGAGAAAATATTAAAGACCTATTCTGCACAACTCCAAAAGTCCCGAAACTTCACGGAAGATGTTTTCAGAATATATAAAAAATACTGAGCGCAAGAAGTTCACCAGGGGGCCACACCCTGCCCATGAGGGTGGGGGGCGCGCCCTACCCCCTGGGCGCGCCCCTATCTCGTGGGCCCCCTGGTGGCCCTCCGATGACCATCTTCTGCTATATGAAGTCTTTCGATGAGGAAAAAATCATAAGCCATCTTCTCGGACAAAACTCCGCGGCCACGAGGTGGAACCTTGGCGGAACCAATCTAGGGTTCTGCGGGGCTGTTCCGCCGGGGAAACTTCCCCCCGGGAGGGGGAAATCATCGCCATCGTCATCACCAACGCTCCTCTCACCGGGAGAGGGCAATCTCCATCAACATCTTCACTAGCACCATCTCCTCTCAAAACCCTAGTTCATCTCTTGTATCCAATTCTTGTCTCCAAGTCCGGGATTGGCACCTGTTGGTTGCTAGTAGTGTTAATTACTCCTTGTAGTTGATGCTAGTTGGTTTATTTGGTGGAAGATCATATGTTCAGATCCTATATGCATATTAATACCCCTCTGATTATGAACATGAATATGCTTTGTGAGTAGTTACGTTTGTTCCTGAGGACATGGGAGAAGTCTTGCCATTAGTAGTCATGTGAATTTGGTATTCGTTTGATATTTTGATGAGATGTATGTTGTCTCTCCTCTAGTGGTGTTATGTGAACGTCGACTACATAACACTTCACGATTATTTGGGCCTAGAGGAAGGCATTGGGAAGTAATAAGTAGATGATGGGTTGCTAGAGTGACAGAAGCTTAAACCCTAGTTTATGCGTTGCTTCGTAAGGGGCTGATTTGGATCCATATGTTTCATGCTATGGTTAGGTTTACCTTAATACTTTTGTTGTAGTTGCGGATGCTTGCAATAGAGGTTAATCATAAGTGGGATGCTTGTCCAAGTAAGGACATCACCCAAGCACCGGTCCACCCACATATCAGATTATCAAAGTATCAAACGCGAATCATATGAACGTGATGAAAACTAGCATGACGATATTCCCATGTGTCCTCGGGAGCGCTTTTCTCTATATAAGAGTTTGTCTAGGCTTATCCTTTGCTACAAAAAGGATTGGGCCACCTTGATGCACTTTATTTACTTTTGTTACTTGTTGCTCGTTACAAATTATCCTATCACAAAACTATCTGTTACCATCTATTTCAGTACTTGCAGAGAATACCTTGCTGGAAACCGCTTATCATTTCCTTCTGCTCCTCATTGGGTTCGACACTCTTACTTATCGAAAGGACTACGATAGATCCCCTATACTTGTGGGTCATCACTAATCACCATGATATCACGTTGTACCAAATGGACATTAAAAGTGTGTTTCTAAATGGAGAAATTGAGGAGGAAGTTTATGTTAAACAACCTCCCGGCTTTGTTAATCCTAAGAAACCCGATCATGTTTACAAACTCCACAAAGCTCTCTATGGTCTTAAACAAGCTCCTAGAGCATGGTATAAATGCTTGACCAAGTTCCTTATTGAAAAAGGCTTTGTGATTGGAAAGATTGATTCTACTCTTTTTACTAAAATGGTTAATGGTGAATTATTTGTGTGCCAAATTTATGTTGATGATATCATATTTGGTTCAACTAACCCCCATTTTAGTGAAAAGTTTGGAAAGCTAATTTCGGAGAAGTTTGAGATGTCTATGATGAGCGAACTCATGTTCTTTCTTGGTTTGCAAATCAAGCAAACTAAGGAAGGCACCTTTGTCTCTCAGACAAAGTACACCAAGGACTTATTCAAAAAGTTCAACATGCAAGAAAGCGAAGGTATGAAAACTCCCATGCCTACTAGTGGACATCTTGACTTGACCAAGGATGGCAAACCGGTTGACCAAAAAGTTTATCGCTCTATGATTGGTTCATTGTTATATCTATGTGTCTCCCGTCCCAATATTATGCTAAGTGTGTGCATGTGTGCGCGATATCAAGCAACCCCCAAAGAATGTCATCTTATGGCTGTGAAAAGGATAGTGAGATACCTAATTCATACACCAAATTTTGGCATTTGGTATCCTAAGAGGTCTTCTTTTGATCTTGTTGGCTATTCCGACCCGGACTATGCCGGTGAAAAGGTTGATAGAAAGTCCACTTCGGGTACGTGTCAATTCTTGGTAGATCTCTTGTGTCTTGGTCATCCAAGAAACAAAACTAGCTATCCTTATCCACCGCCAAAGCAGAATACATTGCTGCTAGTTCATGTTGTGCTCAATTACTTTGGATGACCCAAACTCTTAAAGATTATGGGATCTATGTGAAACATGTTCCATTGCTTTGTGATAATGAAAGTGCTATTAAGGTCGCTCACAATCCTATGCAACATTCTTGAACTAAGCATATTGAAGTCCGTCATCATTTCATTCGAGATCATGTTGCTAAAGGGGACATTGATATTAAGCATGTTTGTACCAATAAGCAATTGGCAGATATATTCACCAAACCGCTTGATGAGAAAGTATTTTGCCATTTGAGAGGTGAATTGAACATCATTGATGCTTTAGACTTGGAGTAGAAACTCCATTTGGATACATGCAAGGCATGAGCCTTTGACTAATCCTTAATGTTTCTCTTATGATGATGATTATATGTCTTCGATATATTTGCACCCTTGCATGCTATCTAACCCTTGTAGGTACTTGGATGAATCAAAATCTATGAGATTGCAAATCACTCACATCTTGAGCAATCTCTACATCACCAAGTCTCTACAATGTGGTGGTTGAAGACAAGGAAGCATGCAACCCTTCAACATATCCTTTGACCATTTTCTATATATCAAATTTCACTTGGTATCAAATTCATGACTGTAATTTTGGATACACAAGTGATCTTCCTTGCTAGACTAACCCATGTAGGTAGATGAACTCAAACTACAAGTGGTGCTCCCAATCATTGATGAGCTACATCAACCTTGAGCATCCCACACAAGTTCAACTACATGATCAAGTTCAACACCACCACCCAAGGTATTTTATTCCATCTTAGAGAAGCTTTACCCCAAGTCATGGGTCAAAGCAACTCAACAAGATGCGAATACATCAAATGCTTAAACGAAAAATGATAACCCCATTTTGAGCTTAAACGATGAGTATGACCTACGATCAAGTGTTCCCACTTGACTCCTCAATCAATATACTCTAACATAGGTGACTTTATCGCCGACCAATTCTAGATGAACTTCTCTAGTGTCTCTGCGTGTTCTTGCATTTGTATCTTGCATATTTGTTCCTCTTCTTTTCCCAAAAAAAAACTTCATCTAATTCTTATTTTCTTTGTTCTGTTCTGCATTCCCTGCATCCAATTCATTGCAAATCCTTCAGTTAATTCCTTGCAAATCTTTGTGAGATCTTATCTGCCTAGTGAGCTGAGGTGACAAAATGTTGTCTCTGTGTTGAACTCGGACACACTGGACTGCTCCTTTCGGTCAAACCGAGCCATTTCGGTGCTACCAAAGTAAATAACTCAGTGTTACCGATTTTAGTGTTGAGCAGACACTTTTTCACATGCATCCCGCATATTTGCTCCAGCTCCACTCAATGATTCTTGTCCTCTACCTGCATCACATTCTATATGCTGCTTTGCTCCGTGACTCAAGGACCAAACCTATTTTGACTCACACTCCAGAAGATCCCTTCTTGGAAATTGATGTCAAAGGGAGAGAGAGAGAGAGAGAGAGATATCACATCAAATCTTAATCACTTCAGTAGGGGGAGAATACTCCAAAAGGGAGGAATGCTTAATCACATCAAAGAGCCCCAGATGCTTGGTATTCAAGAGGAGAGAAGTCCCATGTCTTTAAGAGGGGAAAGACATGTTAGTATGTGTTATGTTTGTTTTGTGCTGATTTTCTTATTTTTGCTCTGATTTTCCTGTCCCTACCTTCTCCTAGTATCCCATATAAGATTCAGGGGGAGAAAGACATCTAAGGGAAGGAAATCTTTGAACTTATTGCATATCTTTACCTTTGGGGGCATGTCTATATCTAATAGAGTACCTAGTACTCACTTACTACATGTCATCCCAATCTTGGTACTCTCGTGGTTTACTGTTTGCCTTGTCTAGTAGATGTGATTGTGTTATCTAACATTGTTTACTCAGGTTCATCTCTTCCTAAGCCAGCTCAAGACCACAAGGTAAGTATATGCATCACATTCATGTGCATGATGATCTCTTGCTGATGTACATATTGTTTGCAAGAAGGACTCATGAACATGAAGGTAAAATTTCTATATCCACATCATTTGCTCTGATGCATATAGCCAAGATACATGTAAGTCTTTGCCTGCTCTGTCATGCTCATGCATTCACATGCTCTCATATTGCATAGTTACATGGATGCATACATGTAGGGGGATCCTATGCATGTTACATGTTTTTCCAAAGCTTTACTTGCTAATCTTTATATCTTTATCTAAAACTTTGATGTATGTTGTCATCAATTACCAAAAAGGGGGAGATTGGAAGCACAAGTGCTCCCTGGGTGGTTTTGGTAATCAATGCCAACATATATCTTGTTGGACTAATGTTTTTATCTAGTATATTTCAGATAAGTTTAACAAATGGAGCGGCGTGGACAAGAGGATGTGTAACCCCTTCAAGATGCTAAGAACAAAGGATTGGCAAAAGCCCAAAAGCTCAAGACTCCGCTTTTTCATTTTAGTGGTCCAAGATCACATTGAGTCCATAGGAAAGCCAATACTATTAAAAGGGGATGAGGTGTTGCTTAATGGCTTGGTTGCTCAAAGTGCTTAGTGATATGCTCCAAAGCCCTCAACCACTTTCTCATATCCACATATGCCCCAAACCAAAAGTCAAACTCGGCCCCACCGATTTGATCTATCCGACGCCACCGAGTTCATTTGACATAGCCACTGCCATAAATCCTAATCAGTTCGGTCTCACCGATGGGATCTCGGTCTCACCGAGATGGGCTCGCAAACTCTCTGTTACCTGTTGCAACTATTTCGGTCTCACCGAGATATGCAATCGGTCCCACCGAGTTTTCTCGACCAACTCTCTATTTTGCTTATTACCAAAATCGGTCCCACCGAGTTTGTGTAATCGGCCAAACCAAGTTAAGGTTTTACCCTAACCCTAGCACATCAGTCCCATCGAGTTGATCATATCAGTCCCACCGAAATGCCTAACGATCACATTTTGAACTAAATCGGTTTGACCGAGTTTCATGATTCGGTCCCACCGAGTTTGCTGATTTGTGTGTAACGGTTAGATTTTGTGTGGAGGCTATATATACCCCTCCACCCTTCCTTCATTAGTAAGGATAGCCATCAGAATGTGCCTACACTTCCAGCATTCATTTTCTGAGAGAGAACCACCTACTCATGTGTTGAGACCAAGATATTCCATTCCAACCATATGAATCTTGATCTCTAGCCTTCCCCGAGTTACTTTCCACTCAAATCATCTTTCCACCAAATTCAAATCTGTGTGAGAGAGTTGAGTGTTGGGGAGACTATCATTTGAAGCACAAGAGCAAGGAGTTCATCATCAACACACCATCCAATACCTTTTGGAGAGTGGTGTCTCCTAGATTGGTTAGGTGTCACTTGGGAGCCTCCGACAAGATTGTGGAGTTGAACCAAGGACTTTGTACGTGCAAGGAGATCGCCTACTTCGTGAAGATCTACCCTAGTGAGGCAAGTCCTTCGTGGGCAATGGCCATGGTGGGATAGAGAAGGTTGCTTCTTCTTGGACCCTTCGTGGGTGTAACACCCTCGATGCGACTATATCTCCCACGTGTCGAGGCACGACTTAGAGGCATAATCGCATTGAAGGCATATGTCGCAAGTGAGGTAATCTTCACACAACCCATGTAATACAATAGGGGAAAAAATTACATAGTTGGCTTACAATCGCCACTTCACACAAATACATGAATTAAAGCATTACATCATCCAAAAACACTCATGGTCCGACTACGGAACCAAAATAAAAGAAGAACCCCAAATGCGACAAAGGTCCCCGATCGACCCCAACTGGGCTCCACTACTGATCAACTAGAACGAAACAACATAAAGGACAAGATCTTCAACGAGCTCCTCCTGAGCTTGGTTGCGTCATCTGCACGGTCTCATCGGCCCCTGCAAACTGGTTTTGGAAGTATCTGTGAGCCACGGGGACTCAGCAATCTCGCACCCTCGCGATCAAGACTATTTAAGCTTATGGGTAAGGTAAAGGTATGAGGTGGAGCTGCAGCAAGCGACTAGCATATATGGTGGCTAACCTATTCGCAAAAGAGAGCGAGAAGAGAAGGCAAAGCACGGTCGGTAGAAGTATGATCAAGAAGTGATCCTAGACTACCTACGTCAAGCATAACTCCAACAACCGTGTTCACTTCCCGGACTCCGCCGGAAAGAGACCATCACGGTTACACACGCTGTTGATGTATTTTAATTAAGGTCAACTTCAGGTTTTCTACAACCGGACGTTAACAAATTCCCATCCGCCCATAACCGCGGGCACGGCTTTCGAAAGTTCAAATCCCTGCAGGGTGTCCCAACTTAGCCCATAACAAGCTCTCACGGTCAATGAAGGAATAGACCTCCACCCGAGACATTCCGATCAGACTCGGTATCCCAGTACAACAAGACATTTCGACAGGGTAAAACTAAACCAGCAACACCGCCCGAATGTGCCGACAAATCCTGATAGGAGCTGCACATATCTCTTTCTCAGGGCACACTCAGATGAGCTCTCCATACAACTAAAACCAAACCTCGAGTTTCCCCGAGGGGGCGCTGCACAGGACTCTAGTTCGGACCAACACTCAGAGGAGCACTGGCCGGGGGGGGGGGTAAAATAACGATGACCCTTGAGCCGGCCGACTCAAGGGAAAGAAAAGGCTAGGTGGCGAATGGTAAAACCAATGTTGGGCATTGCTGGAGAAGCTTTACTTAAGGCGAACTGTCAAGGGGTTCCCATTATAGCCCAACCGCGTAAGGGACGCAAAATCCGGGAACATAACACCGATATGACGGAAACTAGGGCGGCAAGAGTGGAACAAAACACCAGGCATAAGGCCGAGCCTTCCACCCTTTACCAAGTATATAGATGCATTAATTAAATAAGATAACATGGCAATATAATGATATCCCAACAAGTAAATAAATGTTCCAACAAGGAACGGCTCCAATCTTCACCTGCAACTAGCAATGCTATAAGAGGGGCTGAGCAAAGCGGTAACATAGCCAATCAACGGTTTGCTAGGACAATGGTGGGTTAGAGGCTGAACATGGCAATTTGGGAGGCTGACAAGCAAGTGGTAGGCATCGTAGCATTGGCATAGCAAAAGAGCGAGCAAACTAGCATAGCAAAGATAGTAGTGATTTTGAGGGTATGATCATCTTGCCTGAAATCCCGCAAGGAAGAAGAACGAGTCCATGAAGAAGACAAATGGATGTAGTCGAACGGGTCCTCACAAACGCGACGTTACCGGAACCAACCCGAAGAAGCAATCACCATAAAAGAAACACACAACATAGTAAACAAACCACACATGAACATGGGATGATATGCGAGATGCGGTATGCGATGCATATGCAAGATATGACAGGAAATGCATGAACCTGGCCTCAACTTGGAAAACCAAATGTGCCACTGTAAAGGTGAGATGAAATCGCTTGAAAACGATATAAAGAACGCCGGAATCAGAGTTACGGTTTGGAAATGGCAAGCGATTCGAATATGACACCGGTCTATGATTTACAGCAAGTAGGCATCTAAATGCAATGAGATGAACATGCTACAGCACTCAAACATGGCAACAAAATACATGGCAGGGAAGCATTCAAGATGCTTAACAAAATACTAGCACTGAGCCATGGCCAATTCATCCATTAAGAGGTTCAAACAAGCATGGCAAAAACGCAAATGCAAAACAGATCTCAGACTTAGTGAAATTAACACTTGTCTGAAATTCCAGATCATGAAGCCCTCTTCGGAGCAACAAAACAACAAGCTACAGAACATGAACATGACAAAGAAAGACATGGCATGGAGCTACTCAACAAGCTTAACAAAAGTCCCTAAGTGACCTTGGGCCAAAAGGGATCACAAAATATACTAACAAGCACACGAACATAGCTAAAACACAATCAGTTTTCAGACTTAATGAAAACTGAGACATGCTGAAACATAACTCACGAAGGCATGTAAACGAGCCCGATGCACTCACTACGGTGCAAGTCATGGCAAGGCAAGCATACATCCATTAAGAAGGCACAAAATGCTAGCTATACATGGCAAGAACAATGGCATAGCATGCACGGATCAACTACAATAACATCGGCAAAATCGCAAACAAGTTGACGATCTGCCCAGATTCGCAACGAAGCAAAAGTAGAGCTCGATTGACTCAAGCTAGGGTGCACCATAATTGCAAGCAAAGACATGTATGGATAGAGCATAACAAGATTAACAAAACTCCTTTACTGATCATCCTCAAAAGAAGCACGGATCACTAGGAAACGACATGAACATATGGCATCATGAACTAAATGATCCCAGACTTAGTGAAAACTACTAAGTCACTGAAAACAGATTACCAAGTGCCTCACTTTGCAAGCTTGCACAAGTCACCACACACATCACAAAAATACATGGGTTGCACCTCTGGAAAGATAACAAGATGCTTAACAAAACATATGAAGGACCCACAGGCATATCATGCACATAACAATCATGGCAAAAATGACAAAAGTCTAAGATGAACTAGCAGATCTGACAATTAACTCATGAAGCCTCCTTCTAACAGCATTCCGGGCATCAAGATGAACTCAAATGAAAATGATGCAATGGAACGAAATGATGTACTCGTCGAGGCGAACATTTTGATATACTATATGCCCAAACGGAGCTATGGATGCAGAGATATGGCAGGTCAAAGTATGCACAAAAAATAGGGTTCAGAGGAGAAAAGTCAACCGAGGGGGATATTTCCAGATCTAGATCCGGCACGGTTACTGTAGCAGGGCGCGGTTCCCGAGGATCACCGGCCGGAATCGAGGTCGCCGGAGCCGCTGGAAGTCACCGGAGAAGCGGAGCTTGGTCGGGGAGGCGCGGTGCTCGGCGGAGGAGGTCGCCGGCGCCGGAGCTGTTGGCGGCGGGGCGGCGTCCCCGGCGGGCGCGGACGGTGGCGGCAGCCTGCCGGATCGGGCGGAGGCCGAGCCCACCGGCGAGAGGTGCGGCGAGGGCGGCGTCGGCTCGGAGTCGGAGCCGGGGCGGCTCGGGCTGCGCCGACAGCGCGGGAGGCGAGGCACGCTCAGGCGCGTGATCGGCGGCGGTTCGGGCCCCGTGGGCCGGATCTGGGCCGCATGGGCCCGCGGCGGCGGAGGCGAGAGGAGGGTGGCGCGCTGACGTGGCAGTGGCGGATTCGGTGCAGGGGAGGCCGGACATGTCCGGACGCGGGCGGTTTTGTCCGGCGGCGCGAGGTGGACGAAGGATATGCTTCATCCGCGAAAATTTTGGGGATGTCCACATATTTATAGGTAGAGGGAGCTAGGAGAGTCCAAATGAGGTGCGGTTTTCGGCCACGCGATCGTGATCAAACGCTCTAGATGATGGAGCAGAGTTTGGTGGGTTTTGGGCCAAATTGGAGGGGTGTTGGGCTGCAACACACACGAGGCCTTTTCGGTTCCTCGGTTAACCATTGGAGTATCAAACGAAGTCCAAATGGCACGAAACTTGACAGGCGGTCTACCGGTAGTAAACCAAGGCCGCATGACAAGTCTCGGTCCAATCCGGAAATGTTTAATCCCCACACACGAAAGAAAGCTAGAAATGACCACCGGAGGAGAACGGAACGCCGGATTGCAAAACGGACAACGGGGAAAATGCTCGGATCCATGAGACGAACATGTATGCAAATGAAATGCACATGATGACATGATATGCAATGCATGACACGCAAGCAATGACAACGCAACAACAACAAATAACTGCACGACACCTGGCACATCGGTCTCGGGGCGCTACAGTGGGTGGAGCCCTCTGTGGACTCGCGCAACCGTTACCCTTTGTGGGTTGAAGTCTCCATCAACGTGGATGTACGATAGAACCACCTATCGGAACCACGCCAAAAATCTTCGTGTCTCCAATTGCATTTGCACACTCCAATCCCATCCCTTTATTTTCTTGCAACTTGCATGCTTTACTTTCCGCTGCTCATATACTCTTGTCATGCTTGTTTGAAATGTATTGTGAATGTTTAAACTTGTGCTAAAACTCCACCTCAACTTAAAGAAATTAAAACCTGCTACTTTTCTTTGTTGAGGGTCCAATCACCCATCCTCTAGACACCTCTTCTCGATCCTTTCAGGTGTGCGTGTTGATACTTCTCCAACGTATCTACTTTTCCAAACACTTTTGCCCTTGTTTTGGACTCTAACTTGCATGATTTGAATGGAACTAACCCGGACTGACGCTGTTTTCAGCAGAATTGCCATGGTGTTATTTTTGTGCAGAAATAAAAGTTCTTGGAATGACCCGAAAATCAATAGAGAATATTTTTGGAATATATAAAAAATATTGGCGAAAGAATCAAGGCCAGGGGCCTAGACCCTGTCCACAAGGGTGGGGGGCGTGCCCCCTGCCTCGTGGGCCCCCTGGTGCTCCACCGACCTCAACTCCAACTCCATATATTCACGTCCGCGGAGAAAAAAATAGGAGAGAGGGATTCATCGCGTTTTACGATATGGAGCCACCGCCAAGCCCTAATCTCTCTCGGGAGGGCTGATCTGGAGTCCGTTCGGGGCTCCGGAGAGGGGAATCCGTTGCCATCGTCATCATCAACCATCCTCCATCACCAATTTCATGATGCTCACTGCCGTGCGTGAGTAATTCCATCGTAGGCTTGCTGGACGGTGATGGGTTGGATGAGATTTATCATGTAATCGAGTTAGTTTTGTTAGGGTTTGATCCCTAGTATCCACTATGTTCTGAGATTGATGTTGCTATGACTTTGCTATGCTTAATGCTTGTCACTAGGGCCCGAGTGCCATGATTTCAGATCTGAACCTATTATGTTTTCATGAATATATGTGAGTTCTTGATCCTATCTTGCAATTATATAGTCACCTATTATGTGTTATGATCCGTTAACCCCGAAGTGACAATAATCGGGATACTTACCGGTGATGACCATAGTTTGAGGATTTCATGTATTCACTATGTGTTAATGCTTTGGTCCGATACTCTATTAAAAGGAGCCCTCAATATCCCTTAGTTTCCAATAGGACCCCGCTGCCACGGGAGGGTAGGACAAAAGATGTCATGCAAGTTCTTTTCCATAAGCACGTATGACTATATTCGGAATATATGCCGACATTACATTCATGAACTGGAGCTAGTTCTGTGTCACCCTATGTTATAAATATTGCATGAGGAATCGCATCCGACATAATTATCCATCACTGATCCATTGCCTACAAGCTTTTCATATATTGTTCTTCGCTTATTTACTTTTCCGTTGCTACTGTTACAATCACTATAAAACCAAAACTGTTACCGTCACTTTTGCCACCGTTGCCACTACTATCATATTACTTTGCTACTAAATACTTTGCTACAGATATTAAGTTTCCAGGTGTGGTTGAATTGACAACTCAACTGCTAATACTTGAGAATATTCTTTGGCTCCCCTTGTGTCGAATCAATAAATTTGGGTTGAATACTCTACCCTCGAAAACTATTGTGATCCCCTATACTTGTGGGTTATCAAGACTATTTTCTGGCGCCATTGCCGGGGAGCATAGATCTATTCTTTGAGTCACTTGGGATTATATCTGCTGATCACTATGAAGAACTTGAAAGATAAAAGAACCAAGATTTTTCCCTCAACTACGAGGGGAGGTAAGGAACTGCCATCTAGCTCTGCACTTGATTCACCTTTTGTTTTGAGTAAACTTGAGACACCTACTCCTGCTATTCATTCTGATATGTCGCATGTTATTGATGATGCCACTTCTGCTTTGCATGATACTTATGATGAAACTACGTCTATGCTTGATAATACTGTGCCACTAGGTGAATTTCTTGATGAACAACTTGCTAGGGTTAGAGAGAATGAAATTATTGAAACTGATAATATTGATGAAAGTGATGATAATATTATCCCCCTAGATATGAATTTCTTGTTGTGCCTGACGGTTATGTTATGGATGAAGAAACTGCTAGAGACTTCTTAGCTTGCAATGATAGATCCGATCTTAAGAAATTATTACCTAAGCTTAAAGAAAAGTCTTTTAATGGTAGAATGAAATATTACCCTGCTTTTGCTACTTCACCTATCTTTATTTCCGATAAGGATTATGATTTCTCTGTCGACCCTGAGTTAATTACTTCGGTTGAATCTGATCCTTTTTATGGCTATGAATCTGAAACTGTTGTGGCACATCTTACTAAATTAAATGATATAGCCGCCTTGTTCACTAATGACGAGGAAACTCGCTATTACTTTATCCTTAAGTTATTTCCATTCTCATTAAAGGGTGATGCTAAAACATGGTTTAATTCTCTTGATCCTGGTTGTGTGCGTAGTCCCTAGGATATGATTTATTACTTCTCTGCTAAATATTTCCCCGCTCATAAGAAACAAGCTGCTTTAAGGGAAATATATAATTTTGTGCAAATTGAAGAAGAGAGTCTCCCACAAGCTTGGGGGAGGCTTCTCCAATTACTTAATGTTTTGCCTGATCATCCTCTTAAGAAAAATGAAATACTTGATATCTTTTATAATGGACTAACGATGCTTCCAGAGACCACCTGGATAGTTGTGTTGGTTGTGTTTTCAGGGAAAGAACTGTTGATCAAGCTGAATTGCTATTAAATAATATGTTGAGTAATGAAAATGATTGGACACTTCCTGAACCAACTCCTAAGACAACTCCAAAGAAAAGGGGTATTCTATTTCTCAGTCCTGAAGATATGCAAGAGGCAAAGAAATCTATGAAAGAAAAAGGTATTAAAGCTGAAGATGTTAAGAATTTAACACCTATTGAAGAAATTCATGGTCTTGATAACCCGACACAGGTAGTAAAGGTAATTTCTCTATAGATTTGATGAAGGTGATATTCCTCGTTATAAGTATGCTAGCCAATGCTTGGCCGAGTCTGATAATTTTATTGTTAAACAAGAAAATTCCAATGCTTATGTTGGTAGACAATTGAAATGCAATGCTGATATGCGTGAACACTTGAGTGATTATATGTCTGGAGTTAAAGGTGAACTTAAACTTATTAGTAAACATGCTTCTATGGTTACCACTCAAGTAGAACAAGTACTTAAAGCTCAGAATGATTTGCTCAATGAATTAAACAATAAGAAAAATGATAATGCTGTTAGAGTTATGACTAGAGGGGGTAAAATGACTTAGGAACCTTTGTATCCTGAGGGCCACCCTAAGAGAATTGAGCAAGATTCTCAGCGAACTAATGTTGATGCACCTAGTTCTTCTAAGAAGAAGAAAAAGAAAAATGATAGGACTTTGCAGGCTTCTAGTGAACCTGTTATTGACACACCTGAGAATCCCAATGATATTTCTATTTCTGATGCTGAAACACAATTTGGTAATGAACATGAACCTAGTGATAATGTTAATGATGATGTTCATGTTGATGCTCAACCTAGCAATGATAATGATGTAGAGATTGAACCTGCAGTTGATCTTGATAACCCACAATCAAAGAATCAACGTTATGATAAGAGAGACTTTGTTGCTAGGAAGCACGGTAAAGAAAGAGAATTGTCGTGGTTTTGTCATGGCAGATGCCCTTGTTAAAGGACTTAGTCGTGGAGCCATCGCTACGGGTTAGCTTAAAGGGGTTAAAGCGGACAACAAACGTGAGAGTTTTATACTGGTTCGGCCACTTACGATGAAGGTAATAGCCTACTCCAGTTGTGATGGAATTGCTAGGGTTTCGATGACCAGGGAGCGAATCCGCTTTGCCTGGCTCTCGAGTTGCTATGTCTTGTCCCTAAACCGCTGCCGGGTCGCCCCTTTATATACATAGGCCGACACCCGCCGGTTTACAGAGTCCCGAGGCCGGATCATAAACGTCTCCGGCTCGGTCTTTACTCCTATCTTACCATACAAGTATACATCAATATCGGTTTATGTCTACAGGCCTTAACCCGCCTTTGGGCCTTGGGCCTTCATGAAGTGCCATCATTCATGTCTTCATGGGCTTGAAATAAGATAATCATCATGGGGATAACCCGGCCTCTCCTGGCCGGTTTATGTCCAGTAGTAATATCCCCAACATTAGGCCCCGGATTGATTTGAACTTGTTCATGTCAATCTTCAACACTTAGAAAAATTCCTCCCCTTACACCTTCGCATGGATCTTGTAAACCTCCGTGACGTCATCCTCCAGATTTGTAGTAAACCGCCGTGACATCACCTGTTCATTTAAAGCCGAAGACACCCCTTTTATTAATGAGCATCCAACAATCAAAGCGACAACCTCGGTATACATCCATTTTTCGGGCTCCTCGATTCCCACGCATGTCGCTTATCTCTTTACCCTTATAAATAGGGCTGAGGACCCCTTTACTTTTCTTTCTGTTGCTTTTCCATCTCTTATTCCTCCTTGCGACGCCCCTGCACCCGAGTGCCGCCGCCGTCATTGAGCTTCGCCTCTGCCTCGCCGTTGGCCGCTACATCAACCTGATCGCACCAGAGAGATGTGGCGCACCTCCGTTGTAAGTCTTTCCCTTCTCTCCTTTGTAGATGAAAGCACAAGTGCCCCCCGGGTGGTTTTGGTAATTAATGTCAACATATCTCTTGTTGGACTAACACTTTTACCTAGTATGTTTCAGATAAGTTCAACAATGGAGTGGCATGGACTAGAGGATGTGGAGCCCCTTCAAGATGCTAAGGACAAAGGATTGGCTCAAGCTTCAAGATCAAGACTCTGCATTTTCTATTTTAGTGATCCAAGATCACATTGAGTTTATAGGAAAGCCAATACTATTAAGAAGGGATGAGGTGTTGCTTAATGGCTTGCTAGCTCAAAGTGCTTAGTGATATGCTCCAAAGCCCTCAACCACTTTCTCACTTCCAAATATGTCCCACACCTGATATCTAACTCAACCCCACCGATTCTTTCTATCCGGAGCCACCGAGTTTAGTTGACATAACCACTGCCAGAAACCCTAATCAGTTCGGTCTCACCGATGGGATTTCGGTCTCACCGAGATGGGCTTGCAAACTCTCTATTACCTGTTGCAATATTTTCGGTCCCACCAAGATATGCAATCGGCCCCACCGAGTTTGCTTGGCCAACACTCTGTTTCACTTATTACCCAAATCGGTCCCACCGAGTTTGTGTAATCGGTCACACCGAGTTTTGGATTTACCCTAACCCTAGCACATCAGTCCTACCGAGTTGATCCAGTCAGTCCCACCGAAAACCCTAACGGTCACTAGGTTTGCTGAATCGGTCCGACCGAGTTTAATCATTCGGTCCCACCGAGTTTGGCAGATTGTGTGTGACGGTTAGATTTTGTGTGGAGGCTATATATACCCCTCCACCCACTCTTCATTCGTGGAGAGAGCCATCAGAACATACCTACACTTCCAATACACATTTTCTAAGAGAGAACCACCTACACTTGCGTTGAGGTCAAGATATTCCATTCCAACCATATGAATCTTGATCTCTAGCCTTCCCCAAGTTGCTTTCCACTCAAATCTTCTTTCCACCAAATCCAAATCCTGTGAGAGAGAGTTGAGTGTTGGGGAGACTATATTTGAAGCACAAGAGCAAGGAGTTCATCATCAACACACCATTTGTTACTTCTTGGAGAGTGGTGTCTCCTCGATTGGCTAGGTATCACTTGGGAGCCTCTGACAAGATTGTGGAGTTGAACCAAGGAGTTTGTAAGGCAAGGAGATCGCCTACTTCGTGAAGATCTACCGCTAGTGAGGCAAGTCCTTCATGGGCGACGGCCGTGACGGAATAGACAAGGTTGCTTCTTCATGGACCCTTCGTGGGTGGAGCCCTCCGTGGACTCGTGCAACCGTTACCCTCCATGGGTTGAAGTCTCCATCAACGTGGATGTACAATAGCACCACCTATCAGAACCACAACAAAAACATCCGTGTCTCCAATTGCATTTGAATACTCCAAACCCTTCTATTTACATTCTTGCAAGTTGCATGCTTTACTTTCCGCTGCTCATATACTCATTGCATGCTTGCTTGATATGTATTGTGTTTGTTAAACTTGTGCTAAAACTCCACTTAAACTTAAGATTATTAAAAACTGCAACTTTTGGCACTTAGTGTCTAATCACCCCCCTCTAGACACCTCTTCTCGCTCCTTTCAGTAGATCCACTTAGGGTTCATACGGGCTCATGGCGCTCTCTTCGTGTTCTTCGTCAGTCCATAGATAGCAGACCTCGAGCTTGACGTGTTTCGTGCAGTAGCTATGGTAGTCCTTATCTCGGCCATCAAACCAAGCTTTAAACACATAAGAACTTGATTTGGACCTTTTGTGAACTGCTTTAGGACCAAACTTTTTTAGGTCAATTTTTTTCTTTTCCTGACTTGTGGTAGATCCAAAATTCCAATGCAATCTTGTGAAACCTGTTTTTCCTCACTTAGTCATTTTTATCTTAGATCTGCACCTTCCTTATCTGTGTAGGCGGTTTATCCTTGTAGAAAGTAATCTGTCATATGCCATTAGTCCCCTTGTAAACCGCTCATCGCTTTACCATTTATAACTGCATCAGCCTCTGGTTTAACAATTTTACATGCTTAAATTCCCTTTTTCTTAAGCTGTTGCGCTTTACGCATTGTCATTCATGAATCGTAAACTGGCAGTAATCTTTTCCAGCTCTTCACTTGCAATGGCCAAACAATTCTATTCCTGTAACCGGGTCCCTTCCCGGGTTATTGAGGAGCAACTGGATGGATGTGTCCAAATTGGCACCTTACCAAAGAAGAATGAAATCCAGTGGTGAGTTCCTGGTCCAGAAAACCCTCCTACCCCCAAAGATGGCGAAGTAGTAGTGTTTGCTGATCACATGGGCCGTGGTTTTAAACCGCCTGGATCCAAGTTTTTCCGTGATGTACTGGCCAGCTTTCAGATCCACCCTCAAGCTATTGGACCCAACTCTGTATCCAATATCTGCAACTTTCAGGTGTTTTGTGAAGCCTACCTTCAAGAAGAACCGACTGTCGAGCATTTCCGGGATTTCTTCCACTTAAAACGTTGCACTGAATTCATAGACGGGCCCAATACTGAACTTGGTGGCGTCTCCATTCAGAAAAGGAAGGATGTTATCTTTCCTCGCGCCAAACTTCATAGTCACCCAAAGGATTGGAATCAGACTTGATTCTATTGTAAGGATACTTCTCCTGAAGATGAGAACCCTTTGCTGGGTTACCGTGCTCACCGGCTTACCAACACACATCCACTTCCGCAATGACTAACTGCCAAGGAACAGGCCTCGTATGCACCACAACTCGCCAAGCTTAGAGCTTTCATGGCCAACGGTTTGACAGGTGTGGACTTTGTTCGTTGCTGGCTATCCTGGAGTATCTTGCCGTTAAGTCGCCGCTCCGGTTTAATGTGCGAGTATACTGGTGACTTAAAAGACTCTCAACGTCATATTGACATTCAACTAACAGATGAGGAAGTTACTGAATCTGTCAAGAAAATGCTGAATGAACCGGAAGCTGTCTGTAGTAAGACCGGACTAAGTCCCTTTTACACACGGAACAAACCGCCTGTTGTAAGAATTGTTTTGCTTCCGCTTTACATCTGATATTTTTGAACTGTGCAACTTTTAATACCCTCTGCCCATATTTTAAATAGGGTGATGACCCGTTCTGGAAAAAGAAACCACAGGAGAAAACGATTAAGGCTCCTCGTCTTAAAACGAAGGCTGTCAAGAGACCTGCTAGAGGAAGGCAACTGAACCAATCGGCTTAGATCTTGATGATGACCCTGATGAACCAGACACAGAGATAGAACTTGATTCTCTTGGTTCACTTTTCATACACCTCATTGACAATGATATTTATCAGGATGACCTCGAGGGCAGCCAAGCTGACGACGTAGAGGTAATTATCCTTTCCTCCAGTTCAAACTCTCTGCCAACACAAAAAATTCGTCAAGCAGTCTGGAAAGTAAGATTTTCTCACCCCCTAGCTTACTTGGACCCAAACTTTCTTTTGAAGAAGCAGTAACACGAAGCTCACCGCACAACCCGACATAGCGGCCAAGTAATCACTTCAACTGGTCTGCCAAATACTCCAGTTCAAAAGCGCCAATCTGAGGTCTCAAATACTTCCAATACTTCTTACCCCAAGGCAGGTTATTTCCGATAGCCTCTTAATCCGTCCGATTTAAATTATTAGGGAACGCCACCTTCATCCTCCGGCGAATCAACTGCCACACAACTTCCACCCCTCAAGACCGTCCCTGGGTAAATGCCTTAAGCTGTCTCTTTTTGATGCTTTATACTTATGTGATATACTGATATGTATATCTTTCTCTTTCAGAGCCAAGGCCAGACCCAGTAAGAAGGGTCATGTAGATAAACCGTTTGATGACCATGTGACAATTGAACCGGAGACAATTCCAGAACCGGAGAAAGCAAATGCTGACGCCACGCTTGATGACCTGCCACCCCCAGATCATGTCTTTATTGAACAAGTAGAAGTTGATACCGCAGTGCAAGCTGATAAACCGGCAAGTCCAGTCCGTACTGATGATGGACCGTCTAGTCCGTTTAAGGCTACTGATATTCCACCAACTCCAGTAAAGGCTGGTAACAAGGAAGATGAGGTTATCATTACTGGCGTTGGCCACACCTCCCCTGGCCATCCTGTTGTATTAGCAAAACATAGCGCCAAAGAAGAACGTGCTGCCATGGAGAAAGGTAAATGGAGCACCGATTTATCAAGCTATGCCCACCTTAACGCCCAGGAGCTCCATTCTGGTTTTTTAAACCGCCTGTACACAAACCGTGACTACGAAGCCGGTTTAGTGAACTTGATGAAGGAACGTTATGAGGTAATCGCAAATCCTTTTCTCTCTTAAATCCAATTGTAAGTACTAATTCTAATAGCTCCCATGGGCCGATTTATGATAGTAATCAAAAACCGGGGCTTCATCATACCACAGTTCTGCATACTTATCCTCCAAGGGTCGGTTGATCTTTTAAAAAATGAACCGGTACTTTAGCATTGTAATCTTGTAACTTTCGCCTATGTAGTCCCCAAGGGCCGGTTTATCTTTCCAAGGTGAACTAGGACTTTAACCACTTTACTTTGAGCAGATGTACATTAGCCCCCAAGTGCCAAGAATAATGCTTGCATTATACTTGGGACTTGAAATAATTTTCTAGAATGAAGCGAGTAGGCATTAGCCCCCAAGTGCAAAGTGCATAACTTGTTATACGCTTGGCACTTCAAATATATACATCCCATGGATGATATGTCTTTTCTTTATAGGCTGAGCTGAGCAAAAAGGACGCCCAAACCGCTAATCTTCAAGAGAACATTAAATCTCAGCAAGCGGAAGCTTCTAAAGCCAAAGAGGAACTGACCAATGCCTTAACAGCCATGGAGAAGCTGAAGGAAAACTTTAAGAAGGAACGTGCAGATTGGGATACAGAGAAGGCCGCTTTAGTAAAGAAGGCCGAAGATGCAGAAGCAGCCGTTAAACCGGTGGTCGAAGAACTGACCGGTTTAAAGCGGCAAATAAGCGCTATGACCTCTGTTGTATTTGGTAAGTATCCTCATCTAATGTTTTTCAAGTCATTTTACCGTATTAATTACCGGTTTACTGATGCTTGCAATGTCACAGGGACCCGCATTATCCATATGGGCTCTGACATGCAGATGAAGCTGAAGGCTGCCTATACTTTGATAGAGCAGCTGTATCCCGGATCCCAACGGGCTATTTGCACTGTTGCTTATAGTAGGCCTCCTCCAACGCTGATAAAAGAAACCATCGAGAAGCTGTCAATGTTGCCTACCCGGTTGGATGAACTTAAAAAATCAGCTGCAAGGCCAGGCGCGCTAACTGCGCTCATCCGGGCCAAGGCATGGATTCTAGATCTTGAACCGGCAGATATTGGCCTAGGCTATCCCGGCGTGAAGGAAGACGGTTCAGAATTCAACAATGATGATCTCCAAAGGCTGACAAGGGAACTGCGACCCATAGCAAGCAAATTGGCGGATGAAATAGATCTGTCTCATTACCAGCCGGTTTATGATGCTGATCAGAAAAGATATCCTACGCCAACACATGATGTAGAAGATCTTGTTCCGCCAATTCATAAGCACACTTATGCCCCTGACTGTAAGTGCATCTAGTGCCACCCCTAGTTGGTTTTGGAGTATTGACGACAAACCTAGTTGAGGGACTAATGTGTTTGTGAGAATTGCAGGATAACACAGGTAGAAGTCCCTCATTGATTCGGTTTTACTACCAGAGATGACCCCTAAAAATGTACGAAGACATTGAAGACAGTGGTGGTATATGAAGATATTCACATTGAAGACTATGACAAGAGAAGACACCACGTGAAGCCTATGGAACTCGAAGACTTAGATCCTTCGTAGTTTTATTTCATTTGTGTTGAGTCATAGGAACCACCGTACTGTTAAGTGGGGTCCAAGAGAACCAGTCAGAATGAATGAAGTGATGCCTAATTCAAAACCTATATCTTCGAGCGAAGACTATGAGAGCAAATCTTGTCCAGAGTCGGACAAGTCAGCTTTAGTTGTAGCCCAAGTAAAGTTGCCGTGTGAGTTTGAAATCTGACCGTTGGTACACGTGTCAGTTCCTTAGTGACCCAGGGTCATTTCGGACAAATCAGGTCGGGTTGCCCAGTGGCTATAAATAGTCCACCCCCTACAACCATAAACGATTGGCTGCTCAGATTTCAGTGCACGGCTTTTGTCGTTTGAGAGCAACCCACCTCGAAGCCTTTGAGAGAAAATTCCTAGCGAGGAGAAAAGCCCTAACCACCCAGAGCCAGAGTAAATTGGGCATCACTTAAGTCTTCTTGTCTGAGTGATCTGAAGACTTATTACACTTGAGGACTATGCATCCTCCAGCCGGTTAGGCGTCGCGTTCTGAGCATCCAAGAGACATTGTGGATTGCCGGTGAACGAAGTCTGTGAAGGTTTGGGACTCTACCTTGAAGACTTACCAGAGTGATTGGGCGAGGTCTATGTGACCTTAGCTCAAGGAGAAAATGGTGAGGACTGGGTGTCCTGAGCTGCGTGTTCAGGACTGGGTGTCCGGGACTGTGTGTCCTTTGGTTTAAATACCTAGCCGCTCCAACCAGACGTACAGTTGTCACAGCAACTAGAACTGGTCCAACAAATCATTTTCTTCAACGAGTCACTGGTTTCATCTTCACTTCCTTTTACTTACTATTACTCATTGTGAAGCCATTGCATGCTTGCTTTATCTTTTGTCTTCACAACGTAACTGTATGATTTGTTCGGCTTCGTAACTTCTTCCTACCAGATCCTTATTACACTGTAGCTATTTGTCATTGTGCTTTTACTCAATTGAATACTTGACCATGGCTTGCCTAGTGTAATCTAACTTCCGCTGCATAGTGATAGGCATATCTCTACTGTTTGTCTTCACAACTTTCACGTTTTGAAGACTTTCATAAAAATCGCCTATTCACCCCCCTCTAGTCGATATAACGCACTTTCAATTGGTATCAGAGCAAGGTGCTCCCTTGTTCTGTGTGATTCGGTTTAACCACCTAGAGTTTTAGCTATGTCGACTGCAGGGATAATCAAAGTCTCCGCTGCGTGCCCCGTCTTCGATGGAACTGAATATCCCTACTGGAAGAATAAGATGCGCATGCTGCTGATGTCGTCGAAAACAGCGTTCCCAAGGCTGGAGAAGGTGTCACTACTGCTGATGTCAAGAAGTTCACTCAATTGGACTCTACTGCCAAGAATATCATCTGTGGTCATCTGACCAAGGGACAGTACGACCGTGTGAGTGCCTTGAAGACATCCAAGCTGGTCTGGGACTGGCTCTCCAAAGTCAATGAAGGCATCTCAACCCAGAGAGATCAGAGAATCAGTGTTCTTCGCAACCCCTTCAACCGCTTCAAGCGAAATGACAATGAGAATGTCCAACACACATTTGACCGGCTCACTAACATCACAAATGAGCTTCAAGCCCTCGGCGCCACTGAGATCACCAAACATGAAATCGTCAAGACGCTGCTGAGATCACTTGACAGTTCGTTTGACATCCTGGCCCTGATGATTCAAGAACGTCCAGACTTCAAGACACTCGATCCGTCTGACATACTTGAGAGGCTCAACACACATGAGTTTCAGCTTTCTGAGAAAAGAGATATCTACGGTCCAAACTATGGGCGAACTCGTGCCTTGAAGGCAAAAGCTGTGTCCTCATCTGAAGAAGAATCTGACAGCAGTTCTGATGATCCTGAAGACATTGGAAGGGAACTTGCAATGCTAGTGAAGAAGTTCCAGAAATTCACCAAGAAGAAAGGCTTCAGAAAGTCTTCACGATCAAGCTCAAGGAATGATGAAGCTTCTGCTCATGACTACAAGAAGAAAACATGTCACAAGTGCAAGAAAACTGGACACTTCATCTCTGAGTGTCCACAGTGGGACAATGAGAGCAGAAAGAAGAAGAAGAGCAAGGAATATGACTCTGACGACAAGAAGAAGAAGAAATACTCAAAGTCTTCTTCCAAGTCTTCCTGAAAGTCTTCATCACACAAGAAGAGCTCAACTGGCAAGGCTCGTGCATTTGTTGGCAAGGAAATGGATTCAGAGGAGGAGTCCGCTTCTGAGGAGGCAGAGGTGGAATCTGAGGAGGAATCTGATTCTGGCATTGCGAGTCTGGCTATAGCTTACGTCGCCAAGTCCATCTTCAACACTGAAGACAATGACTTCATCACCAACACCGATGCAAATGACAAGAACGACTCCACTCCTACCTACTGCTTCATGGCACACGGTGCCAAGGTAAACACACGCACTACTCACTATCAAACATCCAATGACGATGATTCTGATTGTGATTCAAAACCCAGCTACAAAACACTTGCTAAAATTGCAACTGAACAACAGAAAGCCATGGAACATATTCAAAAACTGTTAGACAAAAGTGATGATCTGTTGGGTGCTGAAATGACTCGATCTGAATCCTTAATTGAAGACATAAAAAATCTTCATGTTAAGTATCAGGAAGTTGAAGATCGTCATGATACTCTCTCAACAACTCATGAAAAGCTCTCCTATGATTATCTTCAAAGGAAGCAAGATCTTGAGAAATTGAGAGCGGCTCATGAAGATCTTCAAAAGGAAAACGAGTCACTTCGCACCGAACAGATCAGTTCCGCTCAGGAAGGATTTGAACCACCATGCCTTAAATGCATTGAGCGTGATAATGCTACTTTTGTTGCTGAATGTTCCACTGCTACTGCTGTTGCAATATCTTCAACTATTGAAGTGGTAACTAACCCCTCTGCTGAGGATACCACTGCTATTGCTGATGAGAATGCTAGGTTGAAGACATTGCTTGAAACAGGGATGTACAAAAGTCTCAAAGGACATCAGACACTATGTGATGTCCTCAAGAAGCAGATTCTGAATCGAAACCCTAGGAAAGAGGGTGTTGGGTTCGTGAGGAAAATAAATGCAGATGGCTCTTACTGGAAACCTGAGCAGTACCCCAAAACCACATGGGTTGCTGCAAAGGAATCCTCAGCAGATCCATCCAATCTGTCTGGCTTCACCTGTGCTAACCCAATTATCATTGATGAATCCTTTGATGCAAACTATAAGCTGTTTAGAAATCAGAATGGTGAAGTGTTTGGCAGGTACATTGGTACTAACTGCAGGAATGGACCGCCTATGAAGAAGATCTGGGTTCCAAAAAGGTGTCTGGAGAATCTTCCTGTGAATGTCCTCATGACACCTCACATGAAGAAGACAAACCTCAGACCAAAGGCTTCATATGGTCCAAAGGCTTCATACAGACAGAGGACTCACCTGAGTCGCACTAACGCAAATGTTTTGCAGGGAAACCATACTTAGGCATATGAGAGCAGTTCTTCAAACCGTCATATTCATATGACCAAGAACTATTCTGCCTATTCTTATGAGTACTATTGCCCGCCTGCTAGACTGTTTGCTAGGGCTCCAAAGCCAAAATTCTCAGATGCTGCACTTAGACTTATTGCTTCTAAGCCACCCTTGAAGATGTGGGTGGTTAAGAAAGCTTAACTCTCTTTTGCAGGGAAAGGTCTCCAGCAGAAAACCAAAATCTTCTGACGCTATTGCTGGGGACCTTAAAAATCTTGTGGGGCGCAAGATCAAATGCCCAAATGGCATCACTATGTATTTCGTACCTGAATCGCATGCTACTCTCCCTATTAGTCCTAACCTGGATCTAAGTTTTCATAACCCACTGGTTCGTCAAATGTTTTTGCTTCACAATTCTCTTCGTGAAGTCTATCCCCCTAACTGCACTGTAGGGTACGACACCAGCGTCTTCAGAGTCTTCAGAATGGATTATTGACAGTGGGTGTACAAATCACATGACTGGCAAAAGAAGTCTTTTTATGGACTCAACCTTACGTCCATCCGACAAGAGCCACATCACATTTGCTGACACTGGTAAAAGTAAGGTATTGGGTCTAGGTAGAGTTGCAATCTCAAAGGATCAACACATGGATAAAGTCATGCTTGTTGAATCCCTTGGCTTCAACTTAATGTCTGTCTCAATGCTTTGCGATTTGAACATGGTCGTAATATTTGGAAAATATCGTTGCCTAGTACTAATGGAATCTGACAAGTCTCTAGTGTTTGAAGGGTATCGGAAAGATGATCTGTATGTGGTAGATTTCTCAGCAGGGCCACAGCTTGTAGTATGTCTTCTGGCAAAGGCTTCAGAATGCTGGCTTTGGCATCGAAGGCTTGGGCATGCTGGCATGAGGAACCTCCACACACTTGCAAAGAAGAAGCATGTCATAGGCATCGAAGGCGTCAAGTTCAAGAAAGATCACTTATGCGGTGACTATGAAGCAGGGAAGATGACAAGGGCAAAACATCCCTCGAAGACAATCATGACCACTACTCGACCCTTCGAACTGCTTCACATGGATCTTTTTGGTCTCACTCACTACTCAACTTTTTCCACTACTGCTTGCCTCTATGGCTTTGTAATTGTTGATGATTACTCTAGATATACTTGGGTGCACATAATCCTTTACAAGACTGAAGTGCAGGATGTCTTCAGACGCTTCGCCAATCGAGCTATGAACAATTATGGCGCCAAGATAAAGCACATCAGAAGTGACAATGGCACTGAATTCAAGAACACTGGCCTTGATACATATCTGGACACTTTGGGCATCACACATGAATTCTCAGCTCCGTACACGCCACAGCAGAATGGCGTCGTCGAACGCAAGAACAGAACACTCATTGAGATGGCCAGAACAATGCTAGATGAGTACAAGACTCCAAGAAAATTCTGGCCTGAAGCCATTGACACTGCATGCCATACAATCAACCGTGTTTATCTTCACAAGCTTCTGAACAAGATATCTTATGAACTTCTAACTGGCAAGAAGCCAAATGTCAGTTACTTCAGAGTATTTGGCGCAAGATGCTGGATCAAGGACCCACACCACACCTCAAAATTTGCACCAAAAGCACATGAGGGTTTTATGCTTGGATATGGAAAGGATTCGCACTCTTACAGAGTCTTCAATCTCTTTCACTACAAAGTGGTTGAAACAGTGGATGTGCAGTTCGATGAAACCAATGGTTCACAAAGAGAGCAACTGCCAAATGTGCTAGATGAAATTCCAGCTAGTGAATCAATCAAGCTTATGGGTACTGGAGAGATTATACCTTATGAAGCTCATCCTGAAGAAGAATTTATCATCTCAGCACCTGATCCACATGAAGACAATGCTCAGCCTGAAGACATTCCTCCCAACGACAACACAGATCAGTAAGAGCAAAGTCTTCGCCCTGTACATCCTCGTGTTGCCAATGAAGTGCAGATTGACAGAATAATTGACAGCATCAATGCATCTGGTCCACTCACTCGTTCAAGGGCAACTCAACTGGCAAATTTCTGTGGGCACTTCGCATTCGTCTCAATTTCAGAACCCAAGAAAGTTGAAGAAGCATTTATGGAACCTGAATGGATTCAAGCAATGCAAGAAGAGCTTCATCAGTTTGAGCTGAACAATGTATGGGAATTGGTTAAGCGTCCTGATCCACGGAAGCATAACATAATAGGCACCAAATGGATATACCGCAACAAGCAAGATGAGCATGGTCAAGTTGTCAGAAACAAAGCTTGTCTCGTTGCTCAAGGATATACTCAAGTGGAAGGCATTGACTTCGATGAAACATTTGCTCCTGTGGCCAGACTTGAAGCCATCCGTATACTGCTGGCCTATGCAAATCATCATAACATACTTTTATATCAAATGGATGTGAAGAGTGCCTTTCTCAATGGCAAGATTGAAGAAGAAGTGTATGTTGCACAACCACCTGGGTTTGAAGATTCAAAACATCCTGACATGGTTTACAAGCTCAATAAAGCACTGTATGGCCTCAAGCAAGCCCCTCGGGCCTGTGAGGAGTTTGGATATATGATGCAAGAGCAATATCAGATGTCTATGATGGGGGAGCTGAAGTTCTTCCTCGGTCTTCGGATACGGCAACAACGCAATGGCATCTTCATATCTCAAGAGAAGTATCTCAAATATTGCCTAAAGAAGTTCGGTATGCAAGACTGCAAAGGCTTCACAACACCAATGCCAGCCAAACATCATCTGGGTCCAGACGATAATGGTAAAGAGTTCGATCAAAAGGTATACCACTCCATGATTGGTTCTTTGCTTTATTTATGTGCATCTAGGCCAGATATTATGCTTAGTGTTTGCATGTGTGCTCGATTTCAAGCGCCACCAAAGGAGTCGCATCACTTAGCAGTGAAGCGAATTCTTCGATATTTGGCTCACACCCCAACTCTAGGATTGTGGTATCCAAAGGGCTCAGAGTTTGATCTGGTTGGATTCTCGGATGCTGATTATGCTGGTGATAAGGTTGATCGGAAGTCTACATCAGGCACATGTCACTTTCTGGGACGGTCACTTGTATGTTGGTCTTCAAAGAAGCAGAACTGTGTATCCCTCTCCACTGCTGAATCTGAATACATTGCTGCTGGATCTTGCTGCGCTCAGCTTCTGTGGATGAAGCAAACTCTCAAGGACTATGGCATTCATCTGAAGCAAGTGCCTCTTTACTGCGACAACGAAAGCGCCATCAAGATCGCCAACAACCCAGTTTAGCACTCGAAGACAAAGCACATTGAAATTCGTCATCACTTTCTCAGAGATCATGTTGGAAAGGAAGACATTGATATCATACACGTCAACACTGAAGAGCAATTGGCAGATATCTTCTCCAAGCCCTTGGATGAGAAGAGATTTTGCAAGTTACGGTGTGAGCTAAATATCTTGGAATCCTCAAATGTCCTGTGATCAGGCACACATCCTAACACTTATGCATATTGATGACTTAGATGTGCAACACACGAAGTAACGTATATCTTCAACCAATGAAGACATACATTCTAAGTGTGAATACATTAATGTGGAAATTGACTTCGGAGCGCCACGATAATTGTGTGCCGTGTCTGGGTCTAATACTTCCTATACGGTGGGTAACGCCACCACCAAACGTTCTATTTTGAAGTGTTTCACTCACGGCGTTACCTTGCAATGTCTTCACATTTGGTCTGGTTTCATTCCCAACATGTCTTCATGATTATCTTCACTACGTGGATTATATATATATATATATATATATATATATATATACTAGTGTTCTGTCCTCTACAGCATTCACTTATAGCTATGTCTTCTTGTTTTGAATCTTTTGAACTAAGTGAATGTGATCGGACCCTAATCTCTCTATGCTTTCTATCTCAAATTCTATCTCTCCAAGTCATATGCATTCTATTGAAACTGTCGAATGTCTTCTCTGCGTCCTTGTTAGCAGAAGACACAAAGACAAACTTTAAAACCGTTTTCAATGCTCATTCATCCACAAGAAACCCGGAGAAGTAGGAACGACCACCCGACAACCCAGGCGTGCGTGGGATGTGGAACTGCCCCTGAGACTCCGCATGATGGCCACATGCTGTTCAGATGCGAATCGCCAGGGGCGCCTATGTAATAGCGCAGTGCCGCCCCTGTGACTATAAATACACACTCACCGCGGTCATTATCTCCTTCTTCCTCCCTCGCATGAACCCTAGCGCCACCACTAGCTCTCGACGACGCCGTCGACGAAGCGCTTCACTGCCGCAACCTCTCCGACGCTGTTTTCACGCCGACCGCGGACATCACTCTCTCCGCCGTTGCCATAGGTGTCTTCCGTCGCCAAGTTAGGGCACGGAGGATCGAACTGCTCGGCCTCATCTCCCACTCCGTCTAGTAGTTCCAAGTGTGGTAAATAAAACCTCTTTTTACAGCCTCTTTTGATCCTATAGTTCGGTCACTTTCTGCCATAAGAAGTTTCTATTCACACAAGTTAGATCTCTCTCCGTCTGCATCTCATAACTTGCCTAGTATATTCACTTGTGATTCATGAAGTAGTTAGATTCCTCACTTGTACTGATCTATGGGTTCGTACAAATCTGGAACCAACTTCTTTTCTATAAGTGAATGTCTTCGCACGATGAGGTCTATGTCTTCTAAACTGATTTGTCTTCAAAATCTTCTGAGAATGCATATGACCTCTTCCCCTTCCCTCGCACCTTAATGCTGTCACAGGTACATGTCCGTGGGAGAATCTTTTGGTTCTCATAGTCTGCATTCATTTGCAGAGTTCTTACAGCGTCACATCAATTCTCCTGAAGCCAGTTCATGTTGGTCCAGCAAAAAAAAGCCTTTGAAGCCTTTGAACGTCTTGAAGCCTTCCAAGTTAAGGTTTATGGCTGCAAAAAAACTAGCAAGGAAGGGTGGCAGAAAGCGTCGAGGGGAAACATCAAGAGATCTGCCCGATGACATCTCAGAGCTGTACAAGACAGATCCTGAAGAGGATTACAATCAGCGCAAGACACGAATCCAATGGATTCGACGCTATTGGGCGGAGCAATGGTTCCAATACCGCTTCGTCACCAAGGAGTACACTGAGAAAAGCACCATCAAGAGACCATGGGGAGACGTACTATACAAAAATCTCGTGCCCAGGTCCAGAGATGAAGCCATTGCTCAAGGCTTCTATCCATGCATGGTCAGAGGACCGCAGCCTGCTGATGCTCATCCGTCGTCACTACTCTGGTGTCGTGACGACAATCTGTTCAAGCGCAACTTCCAGTTTGCCCAGAGGTCAGCGAAGCTCAACAAGAAGAAGTTGGGCTTAGACTTCAACCCTGGTCCCTCCACACCAAGGGCAGATGGCACACGCGAGGCAGACCCCAATATCATCGGTCCATATGCAAATCTTGAGGGCCTCATCACCCGCATCTTAGTCCAAGGGACTGCAGTCAATGACCCTCCTGCTGACTCTGAATCTGATGAAGCGCCTGCTGCACCGAAGCCAAAGCAGGCAAAGAAGCCAAAAGCTTCAAAGCAGACCCCTTCACCCAAAATCTCAAGGGCGAAGCCATTGGCAACTGCACCTCTTGAAGCCAGTGTGCAGTCTGAAGACTTATCACGAGTCTCCAAGCCCCAGGAAGCCAAGAAGCCTCAGCCACACACAGGCAAAGAGCTCACAGCTGCTGCCATTCTGCGCAGCGAAACCATTGATCTGTCAAGCGATGAAGATCTTGGAGATGACGCTCTTGAGCAGCTCATCAAGAGCAAGGAAGAAGCTAAAATCTTCAACAATCTGCCTCTCTTTGATGTCGCCATCATCCACAACTTCATCGACGAGTGGTTTGCTACCCCAAATATCAGCTTCGATGATCTGCAGCTGCCCATTGGCCTCAGCGTCGCTTTCCAAGGCGCTATTGCTTCAGAACTTGCAATTGCCCAGAGCATTGTTGAACTGAAGCAGAAAATTGATTTTGAAAAGGCTCAGTTCAAGCAGCATATGGCCAAGCTCAGCATGCAAGAAGTGAAGAACTTCAAGATCATGTTGCACGAGCTAAAGGAGAACTTTCTGAAAAAGCATGCAGAAGCTCAAGGTTCGCGGGAGCAAATGAAGACTCTGGCTGATCGCTGTGTGCAGGCCTACAATGAGGCCGAGAAGCGCAAGGCACTTGGGCGTCCCGGCATCGACCCCAAGATGGCCACGAAGAAGAAAAAGAAGCCTGCTGTGGCTGAACCAGAGGCACCAAGACAAGAAGCTGTTCCGATTGTCTTCCCCACTGCTACGACTGGCTCAAAGCCAAAGAGCCGGTCAACCGCTTCAGAACTCAAGAAGACACGGACTGCAGAGGCTGAAGCAAGGAAGAGGAAACACTCTGAAGCATCTCCTTCTGACCCCACCAAGAAGAAGCGCAAGACCAAGAAAGGTCGGGCTACTCCCACAGAGCCCTTGATAGTTGAACCTCTCTCTGTCATCTATCCTGACGCAGATCGTCAGCTGACAGTTCATGAGCCTGCTCCCATAGAGGCTCCTGAAGCTGAAGACATTCCAGCAGCCAACCCCAACGCTGCTGAAGACATTGGTCACCAAGACAATGTACAAGATGATGCAGCCCTTCCTCAGCTTGAGACAAGCGAACTGATCAACATTGGTCGTCCTTTGACGCCAATTGCACAAGCTGCGTCATGGGCGGATCGCCAACAAGAAGAAGAATCTGAGGTCCAGCCCACTCCAACTCCAAAGGCGTCGTCTGCATTCCGCAGGCTTCGCAAAGGACCGCGGCCTCAAGGTTCGGCTGAAGACATTCCGGCTGCATCAGCCGAAGAGCATGAAGAAATACCACAAGCTCCAACTCCCCCGCTCCAACAAGAAGCCGTTCTCTAGGAGAACGTGCCTGAGTCTGACCCTCCAGCTAGTCAAGTGGAGGCGGAAAATATTGAGGCTGCCACCACCAACATTGAAGCCCATGTGGAGCCCTCCCCAACAACAGCTTCAGAAGACACTGAAGCTACTGCTCCTGACACTTCTGTGCCTGAGTCTACTGCTGGTCCCCAATTCAACTATCATGTTGTGCACAGGCCTCAGGTCCAGAAGCCGATCCCACGACTGCCAAGGTTCCCAGGTCCTGCATCGGCTCCTGGCTCCTTTAACGTTAATAGCTTTAGGGCAGATAATACGTTCTTCAACAGCTCCAAGAACCCTTATTCAAGGGAACGGATTGTATCAGATAGGTTCTGGAGCTATCCACAACGCAACTATTATTCATGCATCCTATACAACCAAGGTCGCATCTTCCCGCACAAGCGCCTTGAGGTTGAAGCTGTTGCTGGTCTGCCCGGCCTGGAAGAAGCACTGGATTGCTTCAAGCAAGTGGGTTTGCTGCCATTTATCACAGACGAAGAGCACTAGAATGAAGAGCTTCTGCTTCAATTCTATGCCACTCTTCATATCAAAGGCTACAACAGAGATCCGAAGACTTGGGTCCTGGAGTGGATGACCGGCAATGTCCATCATGAAGCCAATGCATTTGATATCATTGAGCTTACCAGCCTGCCCACTCTTGGCGCATTCTTCGAGGAAGGCTGTCAACTACATGCAGAAGCAATTGAGAGCTTATTCCAGAGGCCTGAACCAAATATGAGTCAGATGCTCTCAATGATGAAGCCATTGCCCCATGATGCACCCTATCCAACTGAGTTCTTCGTTGAAGACCTAGAGTACCTGCCCAGAACCATATATCACATCATCAGGCGGACTCTTTGGCCCATTAAGGGACACTCTCCACATGCCAAGGTTGAGGGTGCAATGAAGACTCTCATATTCTACATCCTTCATGGCAAATGCTTCAATGCGCAGGACTTCTTCATACGCCAGCTTGCGGCATCCGGCTCAGATCTATTTGGCTTGAAGTTTTATGCTCCTTGGGTTATGAGGCTGATCAAGCTTCACTCTGCAATTTCATATCAGCCCTCAGCCCGCAACCATCGGATCTTCTTGCCAGATGTGGACACCTCTGCTGAAGCTATATATCCTGAGTCTGCCAAGCAACCATTAAGTCTTCAGAATGCAGAACACCAGAGCTTCACTCAGAATGTTGAAGGTGTTGAAGCCATCTCCAGAGTGTATCCGTTGGCTGGCACCACACGTGCACCTGCATCTACTGAAGCCACTGATAGCACAGCTGCTCAGCAACCCAAGAAGCGCGCTCGTGCCCTCAATGACCGAGAGTTTCTTGTGGCTCTTCACCAAAAGCAGGACAGGCATCACGACTGGCTCAAGAGGCAGATGAAAAGCATCATGGAGGACGTCAATCGTATCAGAAATCTTGCAACCAAGAATGCATTTGTTGCACACGAAACCTGTCGCCGCACTTGGAAAGGACTCACGATGATGTGTCCTAAAGCTGAACTTCAAGAGGATGGCTTCACAAAGCGCTTCAAATTTGACTCCATGCCTCCTCGAAGGGCTATGCTACGCCGAACTCCATCACTTGAAGATTCAGAGTTCTCTTCCTCTGCTGCCACGGTGACTGCACGGATTATCGAAGAAGAAGACGATGCTACATCACCTCCACCTCCTTCAGCGCGCGTCGAATCTGCACCAAGCTCGTTTGCACCGCCAAACGCCTCCACCGACCCTGCTGCGCCTGGGAACGCGTAGAAAACTCTATGTCTTCTAACCTTTTTGGTCATCACTGACAAAAGGGGGAGAAGCATATGATGTTTATAATCTTCAAGCGGGTCACTATGGGCGGGTGCCTTTATATTTTGCTATATTTTGCTTCATGCTTACAACTCTCGTTTTGCTACATTTGGTTCTTTGAGTTGTAACACTTAAACTCGATGGTCGTCTGCTACTTGTTTGCCACTACGTTTTGCGAAGATAAATTCCGCATGTACGACGATAAATTTCGCACTTAGATCATTCCGCAGACGTCCATTTTTCATTATGCATGCCATTCTCTTCATATACTTTTACGTGCATATTGGATTGTCATCATATGTTGAAGTGGATCTCCACAAGTACAACCTGCCATGTGCATTTGCGTTCTAGAAGCAAATTACTTATATGCACATCTTTAGGGGGAGCCCTTGCAGCTTATGAAGACAGTTCCTTTACAATTTCACAAATTATATTCCCCGTTGAAAACCTCAACTAGTTTGTCATCAATCACCAAAAAGGGGGAGATTGTAAGTGCATCTAGTGCCACCCCTAGTTGGTTTTGGAGTATTGACGACAAACCTAGTTGAGGGACTAATGTGTTTGTGAGAATTGCGGGATAACACAGGTAGAAGTCCCTCATTGATTCGATTGTACTACCAGAGATGACCCCTAAAAATGTACGAAGACATTGAAGACAATGGTGGTATATGAAGATATTCACATTGAAGACTATGACAAGAGAAGACACCACGTGAAGCCTATGGAACTCGAAGACTTAGATCCTTCGTAGTTTTATTTCATTTGTGTTGAGTCATAGGAACCACCGTACTGTTAAGTGGGGTCCAAGAGAACCAGTCAGAATGAATGAAGCGATGCCTAATTCAAAACCTATATCTTCGAGCGAAGACTATGAGAGCAAATCTTGTCCAGAGTCGGACAAGTCAGCTTTACTTGTAGCCCAAGTAAAGTTGCCATGTGAGTTTGAAATCTGACCGTTGGTACACGTGTCAGTTCCTTAGTGACCCAGGGTCATTTCGGACAAATCAGGTCGGGTTGCCCAGTGGCTATAAATAGTCCACCCCCTACAACCATAAACGGTTGGCTGCTCAGATTTTAGTGAATGGCTTTTGTCGTTTGAGAGCAACCCACCTCGAAGCCTTTGAGAGAAAATTCCTAGCGAGGAGAAAAGCCCTAACCACCCAGAGCCAGAGTAAATTGGGCATCACTTAAGTCTTCTTGTCTGAGTGATCTGAAGACTTATTACACCTGAGGACTGTGCATCCTCCAGCCGGCTAGGCGTCGTGTTCTGAGCATCCAAGAGACATTGTGGATTGCCGGTGAACGAAGTCTGTGAAGGTTTGGGAGTCTACCTTGAAGACTTACCAGAGTGATTGGGCGAGGTCTATGTGACCTTAGCTCAAGGAGAAAACGGTGAGGACTGGGTGTCCTGAGCTGCGTGTTCAGGACTGGGTGTCCGGGACTGTGTGTCCTTTGGTTTAAATACCTAGCCGCTCCAACCAGACGTACAGTTGTCACAGCAACTGGAACTGGTCCAACAAATCATTTTCTTCAACGAGTCACTGGTTTCATCTTCACTTCCTTTTACTTACTGTTACTCATTGTGAAGCCATTGCATGCTTGCTTTATCTTTTGTCTTCACAACGTAACTGTATGATTTGTTCGGCTTCGTAACTTCTTCCTACCTGATCCTTATTACACTGTAGCTATTTGTCATTGTGCTTTTACTCAATTGAATACTTGACCATGGCTTACCTAGTGTAATCTAACTTCCGCTGCATAGTGATAGGCATATCTCTACTGTTTGTCTTCACAACTTTCATGTTTTGAAGACTTTCATAAAAATCGCCTATTCACCCCCCCTCTAGTCGATATAACGCACTTTCACTGACATTGATCCTTCCACCCTTATAAGTGAAGAAGCCGTGTTCCAAGCTTTAACTGGAATTGATTGGGCAACGATTGATTTCCAGCCACTGGGTAGGGAGGAGGAGGATGCACCGACTCAAGATGATCCTCAATCTTCAAGCCGTCCTGGTGATGAATCCTGAACCGGAGGCCGATTTAGTTTGAACCATGGTTATTATGAAAGGGTGATAACACCAAACTGGAGTATAGATGACTCCTTCTAGGTTTGCCGGTTTACGATAAAACTGTATCGGGTTATGATAAACACCGGCTTATCCATATAATACTGGTGACTTGTAGTCAAAACCAGACCGGAACAATAAAGGCCGGATTATAGTTGATCATGTACTAACAATTTAGCATTGTAAGCCACGCTGGGTTGTAATAAACGCCGGTTTATTAGAAAACACTTATGAATTTTATCAAAAGAGAAGAAAAACTTTGCAAAAAATACAAGAAAAATATGTGAGGCTTTTCATGGGCTGCCAGGCCCTAAATCGAGGCTTTTCATGGGCTGCCAGGCCACTGAGTTAAACCATTTTACAAAGCCTTTTAAGATGGACCTCAATCTTTAACCAATCATCGTTTTAACTTTGACAAGTTCAGGGTCTATGAGATTGACTTGTCAAACGTTCGACGGGTCATACCAGGTTTACCTGGATGGAGTGGCTTACTTAAAGAGGCAGGATAACCCGGGATTTTAGGTGAATACACCTGGCTTCCAAGCCTGGCTTGATAGCCTATTGCAAGGGTGCAGACTCTTTGTTCTTTGGGAAGAAAAGAGCCCCCAAGAAATATTTGAGCTATGCTCAGTGGGTGCCTATGTTTGAGTTGTGCTGGTGCAACACTCTCTTTGGCCCCACATAATTTCCTTTTGGCCTTAAGCCTATCAAGAGGTGTAGCTATGGTGTGAACACAACCAAGCCCCCTAGTGATTTCCCTTTGGCTTTAAGCCGATCAAGAGGGTAGCTATGGTGTGAATACAACCAAGCTCCCTAGTGATTTCCCTTTATATGTGTGGCTTTACAAGATAGGTCAACAGAACTCCGCTTTGTAAACAGAAGCCTCCATGTAAAAACACATGATGTAATAACAACAGAGAACCCGCTTTAGCTGAGGCTCCGGTTTATTATATTGATCATAATATATACATTGTCATAATTATGTTCATAAAAAGAGCCTATGGCTCAAGTATAGTAAGGCCAAAGATGAGCTATATTCCACGGCCGCTGGGTCTCCTCCTCCGATTTACGTGAGCCTTTGTGCTCTCGAACATCGATAAGATAGTATGATCCATTGTGCAAATTTTTGCTGACCACAAAAGGCCCTTCCTAAGGTGGGGATAACTTGTGCATATCTGTCTAATCCTGGATGAGCCGGAGCACCAGATCGCCTTCTTGAAAAGTTCTGCTTTTAACCCGGCGGCTGTGATAACGTCACAGATCTTGTTGATAAATCGCCGAACGTGCCGCCGCAAGATCACGCTCCTCATCTAATAGGTCCAGTGAATCCTGACGTGCTTTCTCATTATCAGCTTCAACATAAGCCGCCACCCAGGGCGAGTCATGACATATGTCACTAGGGGGAACTGGCTCTGCTCCGTAAACCATGAAGAAAGGCGTGTAACCCGTAGATTTGTTTGGTGTGGTGTTGATACTCCATAACACGGAAGGCAGCTCCTCCACCCAACAACCCGGCGTCCGCTTTAAAGGAACCATAAGCCAGGGTTTGATACCTCTCAAAATTTCTTGATTGGCCCTCTCTGCTTGACCATTAGATTGGGAGTGAGCCACTGATGACACGTCAAGCCGGATGTGCTCACGTTGACAAAATTCTTCCATAGCACCCTTGGATAGATTAGTACCATTATCAGTTATGATGCTATGTGGAAAACCAAACCGGAATATCAACTTTTTGATGAATTGAACCGCTGTGGCCGCATCACACTTAGTGACTGGCTCTGCCTCTACCCACTTGGTAAACTTATCAACCGCCACCAGCAGGTGAGTCTTCTTGTCCTTGGACCTCTTAAAAGGTCCAACCATATCGAGCCCCCAAGTTGCAAATGGCCAAGTTATTGGAATCATTCTTCATTCTTGAGCTGGAACATGAGCATGGCCTGCAAACTTCTGACAACAGTTACACTTCCTTACCAAATCCTCAGCATTAGCATGAGCCGTCAACCAATAGAAGCCGTGACGAAAAGCCTTAGCCACCAAGGATTTTGAACTGGCGTGGTGACCACAATCTCCTTCGTGGATCTCACGCAAAATCTCACAACCTTCTTGAGGAGCCACACAACGCTGAAACGCTCCTGTGACGCTGCAATGATGTAGCTCCTCACTGACAATGGTCATAGACTTGGATCACGAGACTATCTACCGGGCCAAGGTTTCATCATGTGGTAACTCGCCTCGGTTCATGTATGCCAGGTATGGGACTGTCCAATCCGGAATAACATGAAGAGCCGCCACCAATTGAGCCTCGGGGTCAGGGACAGCCAAATCCTCCTCCGTAGCTATCTCGACTGACTGATTATGCAGCACATTTAGAAAGGTATTGGGTGGACCGGGTTACGTTGAGAGCCTAAGCGACTTAAAGCGTCTGCTGCTTCATTCTTCCGCCAGTCTATATGGTCAACCTGATAACCCTTGAAATGACCAGCCACTGCATCCACCTGTCGTTTATATGCCGCCATGAGTGGATACTTGGAATCCCAAGTGCCAGATACCTGTTGAGCCACCAGGTCCGAGTCACCAAAGCACTTAACCCGGCTTAAATTCATTTCCTTAGCCATCCGAAGACCATGGAGTAAGGCCTCATACTCAGCTGCATTATTAGTACAAGGGGACATTAAACTGAGATCTTTTGTCATTGTAGGACCTTGACTTGAAGCTTCTATCTTTGTTTCTACTCTTGTAGAACTTGTTGAAGTTCTTCACCATTAAGCTCAATTCTTCATTGAAGTTTTGTTTCTCACTTGATGATGTGGGGACTTCACATGACGCTTTGTAGGCACCACTTGATTTATTGTGAAGTTCCTCTTTATCCTTGAGTGACATCTCATGAGCAACAATCCTTCCAATTACTTCTGTTGGCTTGAGATCTTTGTAGTTGGGAATCATTTGGATTAATGTGCACACGGTATCATATTTCCCATCCAAGGCTCTTAGGTTCTTCTTGATGATGAATCTATCGGTCATCTCTTCACTTCCTAAGCCGGCAATCTCATTTGTGATGAGAGCAAGCCTAGAGTACATTTCAGCGACACCTTCACCATCCTTCATCTTGAACTTGTCAAGTTGACTTTGGAGCACATCCAACTTGGATTCCTAGATGGAGTCGGTACCTTCGTGCATATAAATCAAAGTATCCCAAATTTCCTTTGCATTCTCAAGGCGACTGATTTTGTTGAATTCTTCGGGGCACAATCCGTTGAAGAGAATATCACAAGCTTGAGCATTGTATTGCAACATCTTCAACTCATCCGCGGTAGCTTCACGGTTTGGTTCTCTCCCATCAAAGAACTCACCTTGCAAACCAACACAAACAATAGCCCATACGGCGGGGTTATGTCCAAGAATATGCATTTTCATTTTATGCTTCCAACTAGCAAAATTAGTGCCATTAAAGTAAGGTCCTCTACGGTGATAATTTCCCTCGCTAGACGCCATACTCTCCTAGGTTGTGAAACCAAGGCTATGACCACCAAAAGCTATGGAGATCAAGGCAAATGGAGACCAAAGCTCTGATACCACTTGTAGGATCGAAAGTATGTCTAGAGGGGGGGGGGGTGATTAGACTACTTGACCAATTAAAAACTTAGCCTTTTCCCAATTTTAGTTCTTGGCAGATTTTAGCTATCTTAGAGCAAGTCAAGCAATCATCACACAATTCAAGCAAGCATGTAAAGAGTTTATTGGCAGCGGAAAGTAAAGCATGCAACTTGCAAGAATGTAAAGGGAAGGGTTTGGAGGATTCAAACGCAATTGGAGACACGGATGTTTTCCCATGGTTCGGATAGGTGGTGCTATCGTACATCCACGTTGATGGAGACTTCAACCCACAGAGGGTAACGGTTGCACGAGTCCACGGAGGGCTCCACCCACGAAGGGTCCACGAAGAAGCAACCTTGTCTATTCCACCATGGCCATCGCCCACGAAGGACTTGCCTCACTAGCGGTAGACCTTCATGAAGTAGGCGATCTCCTTGCCCTTACAAACTCCTTGGTTCAACTCCACAATCTTGTCGGAGGCTCCCAAGTGACACCTAGCCAATCTAGGAGACACCACTCTCCAAGAAATAACAAATGGTGTGTTGATGATGAACTCCTTGCTCTTGTGCTTCAAATGATAGTCTCCCCAACACTCAACTCTCTCTCATAGGATTTGGATCTGGTGGAAAGAAGATTTGAGTGGAAAGTAACTTGGGGAAGGCTAGAGATCAAGATTCATATGGTAGGAATGGAATATCTTGGTCTCAACACATGAGTAGGTGGTTCTTTCTCAGAACATATGAGTAGGAATGGTGTATGTGTTCTGATGGTTCTCTCCTCAAATGAAGAGGTGGTGGAGGGGTATATATAGCCTCCACACAAAATCCAACCTTTACACACAATCTACCAATCTCGGTGGGACCAAATCAGAAAACTCGGTCTGACCGAAATAGTAAACCTAGTGACCGTTAGGAATTTCGGTGGGACTGAGATGCAACTCGGTAGGACCGATTCGGTTAGGGTTTGGGCATAACGTAATCTCGGTGAGACCGATCGCACAAACTCGGTGAGACCGAGTTCGGCAATTAGCTAACCAGAGAGTTGGTCAGGCAAACTCGGTGGGACCGACTTGCTCTTTCGGTGGGACCGAAAAGTTACAAGAAGGAAACATAGAGTTTACTTTGCATTCTCGGTGGGACCGATTCGCTCTTTCGGTGAGACCAAAAAGTTACGAAAGGGAAACAGAGAGTTTGCAAGCCCATCTCGGTGAGACCGAGAACCTTATAGGTAGGACCGAATTGCTAGGGTTTGGCAGTGGCAAATGACAAGTGAAACTCGGTGGCGCCGGATTGACAGAATCGATATGACCGAGTTTGGCTTAGGGTTTAGGTCATTTGTGGATATGGAAAGGTGGTTGAGGATTTTGGAGCATATCACTAAGCACATAAAGCAAGAGCCTCATTAAGCAACACCTCAACCCTCCTTGATAGTATTGGCTTTTCCTAAAGACTCAATGTGATCTTGGATCACTAAAATATAAAATGAAGAGTCTTGAACTTTTGAGCTTGAGCCAATTCTTTGTCCTTAGCACTTTGAGGGTTCCACTTTCACATCCATGCCATGCCAATCATTGAGCTTTCCTGAAATAATCATCTTGGAATAGCATTAGCTCAATGAGCTATATGTTGTTATGAATTACCGAAACCACCTAGGGATAGTTGCACTTTCAATCTCCCTCTTTTTGGTAATTGATGACAACATATAGATCAAAGCTTCGACAAATGATAATAAGCATGAAATATATCATCGCTTTGAGAAGTATGTGACAAATAAGAGCTCCCCCTAAATTTGTGCATATTTAAAATTTGCTTTGGACTGCAAATGCACAAGGAGTTAGAATCATGGGTTACTCTTCCATGTCACATACATCTTGGTGGAGCGCTCAAAAATGATAAGATTGAAATACATGCACTCATTACCAAGAATGGTGAATGATCACAAACGATAGATAGAATGATAATATTTAGCAAGCATTAAGCAACCATTAAGTGTAGCTTATGATCAAACACTTGATCATCGATGTCTCACGAATAAAGACATAGTATCACACACGCAAGCAAACAAAGTTCGAAAAACCACCAAGTAAAACAAGATAGAATAAAAGCAACACTCTCTCTCGAAGCCTATGATCTATACATTTTCTCCCCCTTTGGCAACAAGTTACCAAAAAGTTCCTAGAAAATGCATAGTGCTAAGTCGACGCCCAGGCTTGATCTTCAGGTGGTGGTGGAGTCCGGAGCACGCCAAGGATGAAGCCTTCAGTAGAAGTGGTAGGAGTTGAGGCTGTGGTGGATGCTGGAGCTGGTGGAACGGAGGCTGTAGCTGGTGCAGACGTTGTAGCTCTAGTGTCAGCAACTGGCAGTGCAGACGACCTCAGACCTCGTGGCACCCTCGCAAAAGCATCAGTTGTGGTCCTGCCTCTCCTCTCATTCATGTCCTCCTGAAGCTGCTCCACGGCGGTCTGTATCTCAGTCACCTTGATGTCCATGTCATAGAACCTCTGTTCCATGATCCTCTCTAGGCTCGCCTGGTTCTGAGTCAGGGTGGCAAGTCCTTGCTCAATACGCAGGGTGGACGCTATCAGGCAACCGAGCTGCTCTTGTTTGGTCTTCAAGAAGTAATCAGATGCCTCCGCTTGAGTAGGCATCCCGGCAGCTTTCTCCTTCCTCGCCTTCTCCTTCTGAGCTTGTGCGTGGGCAGATGAGGGTTTATTCTCAGTCATAAACACTTGGTTATCCTCAAAATCTGGACGGATGGGCAGGTGTTCCTTATCCAATAAATACACGCCCGTGCCCATCTTGGAGTTGATGAGCTCCTGAATCTGTGGGGCATACCCACAACTCCTCTTCTGGTCTGCAGCTGTCCTCTTGATTGTTTCCACAATGAGACTCATGACCTTGAATTTCTGAGGCACGTCAAAGACATGAAGCAAGTTGATCGCGTGACCTCTGATCATCTTGTGATCTCCAGATTTGGGCAGAAGGGTGTGCCTAAGGATCCAGTTGATCGTAGGAAATCTTGAGAGCAGATAGTGCACTGACCCAAACTTGAATGTGTCGAGCGCTTCATTCGGGATCTCCTTGTACATGTTGGACATGGAGTTGTGATCCATCTTTTTCTTGGCATAAATGTCCAAGTCATCAGCTTGCTCCTCTGGGGCATTGATCAACTTCGCCCATTCTTCAACAGTGGATTGGTACCTTGTACCCTCAGACATCCATGTGATCTTGCCATCCGGATAAAAGTGTGCTGTGGAGTAGAATTGCATGATCAGCTCCTCGTTCCACTTTGTGAGCTTCTGCCCAACAAAGTCTGCAACTCCACACGCACTAAAGTTGTCAAATACACCAGGGTAGTACTCTTCATTATCCTTGATGTAGGTACAGTCGACCCATCTCATGTCACAAACGATTGGCTTCTTGTCAAGCAAAACAGTCTCATAGAAATCTTGCTGTTCCTTGGTATGAAATCTGTAATCCACGGCAGTCCTTCTCCTAGAAGCATACGGATCTGCTTCTCTCCATTGCCTTAGCCCTGAATCTCTCCCGCGCTTCATGTCCTCAGCCACAGGATGAGCACCGTTGTGGTCTGGGATCTTGGGCTTGAGCTTCCTAAGGACACTTTCTTCCTCTTCTTCGATAGCTTCCGGCTCTGGGGCCTTGTTCTTTTCTGCAGCTGGGATGCTTCGGGTGTTTATCTTTGGTGCACTCTTAGGCTTAGATGCAGCCTTAGGTGCTTCCTTGGGCTTGGATGCAGCTGTTCCTGACCTTATAGCATCTCCCATGAGTTTAACTGCCTTGGGTGCTGGTGCAGCAACCTCTTCTTCTTCTTCTTCCTCCTCCTCATCTACCATGATGGAGGCCTTCCCAAGCACTCTGGCTACAGTCTTTTTCACCCTCTCTTTCCTCTTCTTGCCCTCAGCAGCAATGGGCTCAATGGGAGCAGGCTTCATAGTTGAAGCTCTAGCCTTTGACATGGGCTACCTGCCTGCTGGCCTTTTGATTTTCAGGCCTGGCTTTGTGCCTGCTGCTGGTTCAGCTCTCTTTGATGTGGCCTCTTCCTCTGCCACATAGTCTTCATCCTCAGAATCAGACGTTCTCTTCTTCCTTTGACGTGTGGCAGCCTTAGGCAGATTGCTGGGGGTGCTCCTGCTGCCATCATCAGAAGAACTTGAGGGGCTAGTGCCCTCACTCATCACAACTTGCTGCTTAGACACATTCTAGCTGTCACTTTGATCAAACATGTTGCAAACTAACTGCTGACCCTATGAATAGATTATGGATAAGATAGAGTGGATGAGCATCACAAAAAGCAGAGATTTTTGCAAAAGATTAATTCAAAAACTTAGTTTTAGTTTTCCACAGAAAGCATCTCGGATCTACCGATTTTCAAACTCGGTGACACCGAAGCAGTTTTGGCACCAGAACTGGTGAACTCGGTCAGACCGAGTCACAGTTTGGTGGCACCGAGACTGCTAGGGTTTCACAGAATTCCAAAATCGGTCGCACCGATAAGTTATTCTCGGTCAGACCGAGTTTCACTCATGCAATGGCAAAAGCCAGATCGGTGGGACCGAGTTTTTCAACTCGGTGGGTCCGAGATGGTTTCGGCAGAAACCTAACCCTAAAATTTTCGAATTAAACCTAACCTACGAGTTCATTGACTGGATAGGAGTGTTTCAATCGTGGCAAGAATCATGATGATCACAATGTGCTAGGAATCGGAGTGGAGAATAGCACAAAGATCGAGTCCATACCCTAGTTCGGCGGAGACTCGCTACGGCAGCAACGGTGGGGCAGAATTCCGTTGACGGCGGCGGAGACCAGCGACTGGAGGCTGCTGGCGGCGAGAAGACGATCCGGAGACCACGAAGGCAGAGCAGGCTATCGCGCGGGCGAAGAGGTTTCGGAGAAATTTCCAAAATTTTGCCCGTCACTATATATAGCCCGACCCTGTCGGTGTGACCGAGTGGAACAACTCGGTGGCACCGAGATGCAAAATTGTGTGCAGTTATTGCAACTCGGTGTGACCGAAAAGTTCAAATCGGTTGCACCGAGATCGAAAACCTAGATCAACTTAATGAACTCGGTAGGACCGAAAATGGAGTATCGGTCAGACCGAGATTCATAAAGAGGTTTTGGAAGTTTAAGTCTATGACGAACCGGGGACTCCGAGCGCTCCTCACACAGAGTGGTTCGAATCTGACTTGATCAAGTTTTGTGATGCAGCATGAATAGAGTTTGAGATGAGAAAAACATAGATAGCTAGAGGAGGTTCTTAGGCATTCTTGTCCATCCACTTGGCAAAAGAAGAAAGCCAAACAATCAAAACAACAAGTGGATGTCCTCGAATGAGTAAAATATGCAACCAACATGCTCACACAATAAGATGGCAAATGAAATATGTGGCAAAGCATGCACAACCAATTCTAGCATCTATCAAGCAATTTGCAATGACTAGGTCATCTTTATATGAGTATATTGACTTAGGAGTCAAGTGAGAACACTTGATCATAGGTCATACTCATCGTTTAAGCTCAAGTGGGGTTACCACTTTTACATAAAGCATTGTTGTATTCACATCTTTAGAGTTGCTTTAGCTCAAGTCTTAGAGTAAAGCTCCCCCTAGATGTGATATCCCCCCTAAGAGGGATGAACTAACCTTGGGTTTTGTCGATGATGACTTCATGTAGATGTTGAAGATGTGGATGCTCAATGTCGATGTAGATCACTTGGAGCTATCCATTTGAGTGAATTGCACTTTCAATACCTACATGGGTTAGTCCCACAAGGAACAAACAAGGATATCCATAGACATAGAGTGATGCACACACAAGATGATGTCCATGAAAACTTTAGGTTACCTTGTCCCTTGTCTTACCAAGAAGAGGGTTTGTGACTCCTTGAACTAGTGCAAGATGTGGAAGTTGATTGCACTTGTTCTTGCCAAAATGATAAGAGTGAAGTATGTTGGCGGAGTCACCCTTGAGAACTCTCTAGTTCTTCTTCTTTTGGATCCACACCATCTTGATGGGAATCCTTGGAGTTGTTGTCATACTTGATGTAGTGGAACTTGAAGTAGTCTTGGGAATCCACTTGACTAAGGTCTTAGGAGCTTCTTCAAATGCATCTATCTCCTCTTGAAGCTTGTCCTTGCCTTTTTGCTTGTAGTCTTGTGGTGGAAGATCATCTTGAGCTTGTGTCCCCTTGAAAGAAGTGTCATACTTCTCTTGTTGAGGAACAAACTTTGTCTTGGGGTATTGATCTTCTTCCCATTCAACTCCATTGGCATTGAACTTTCGTTCAAAACCAACACCTTGATTCTTCCGGTGCATTCCTTGCTTGCGCACAATTTCCTCGAATTGCTTACTCCCGGCAAGGCTCTTGTAAACACATTTCTCTATAATTCCCTTCAATAAGCTGTTTTCTTGCTCAAGTGTAACTTGGCTAGGAGAATCATTAGTGGAATCAAGAGAACTACTAGAAGCAACAATATTGGATTTAGCATGATCATTGTTACTACTAGAGGAAGAATCTTTCTTATTCTTGTTACTAGTCTTGACTTGAGGCATGTAGGTGGATAAAAGTAAACGCTTGGCAATGTGAGAAGAACTTTTCTTGCGGAGATCATCATTGATTGCTTTTAAGAACTCATGCTCTTGCTCAAGATTAAGCTTTTCAAAGCGTAGTTTCTCATGAGCTCTTAAAAGTTCTTGATGATCTTCGAAGATAGTTTCATGAGCTAACTTAAGAGTGTTTAGTTCTTTAGTTAGAGCCTCAATCTTCTCCTTATCATTGTCATTCATTTTAGCATGATTAATTGATATTTCACCATAATATTCTTCACTAGAGTTGTCAACAAGCAAATCATCATCACCTAACAAGTCATCTTCATCACTATTAAAGTCAACATACTCGGGGTGTGTTACCTTAGGACCTTTGGCCATGAAGCATCTTCCAATTCCTTCATTTGGTGAGTCAAATATGTCGTAGGTGTTGGTTGACACAAGTGCTAGACCAGCAACACCTTCATCTTGAGTATCTTCGGAGTCGGAGTGATAACTTCTCTCGGAGTGGCTGTCAGAGTCGGAGCCGGATACCCGTTCACCAACATGAGCTTGATGTCTTCGTTTTGTATAGCTCCTTGATGATTTTTCCTTCCTTTCCGAATCCTTGCTTCTCCGTGAGTATCTTCGTTCATAACGATCATCTCTACTCCTTCTCTCTCTTGGTGGAGATTCTTTGCTTCTTCCTTTTGGAGAATCTTCTCTTCTCTTGTAGGGAGCCGTACACTCATTGGAATAGTGTCCGGGTCTTCCACAATTATAGCAGTTTCGCTCTCGACTAGAAGATCTTTTGTCATTGTAGGACCTTGACTTGAAGCTTCTATCTTTGTTTCTACTCTTGTAGAACTTGTTGAAGTTCTTCACCATTAAGCTCAATTCTTCATTGAAGTTTTGTTTCTCACTTGATGATGTGGGGACTTCACATGACGCTTTGTAGGCACCACTTGATTTATTGTGAAGTTCCTCTTTATCCTTGAGTGACATCTCATGAGCAACAATCCTTCCAATTACTTCCGTTGGCTTGAGATCTTTGTAGTTGGGCATCATTTGGATTAATGTGCACACGGTATTATATTTCCCATCCAAGGCTCTTAGGATCTTCTTGATGATGAATCTATCGGTCATCTCTTCACTTCCTAAGCCGGCAATCTCATTTGGGATGAGAGCAAGCCTAGAGTACATTTCAGCGACACCTTCACCATCCTTCATCTTGAACTTGTCAAGTTGACTTTGGAGCACATCCAACTTGGATTCCTCGACGGAGTCGGTACCTTCGTGCATATCAATCAAAGTATCCCAAATTTCCTTTGCATTCTCAAGGCGACTAATTTTGTTGAATTCTTCGGGGCACAATCCGTTGAAGAGAATATCACAAGCTTGAGCATTGTATTGCAACATCTTCAACTCATCCGCGGTAGCTTCACGGTTTGGTTCTCTCCCATCAAAGAACTCACCTTGCAAACCAACACAAACAATAGCCCATACGGCGGGGTTATGTCCAAGAATATGCATTTTCATTTTATGCTTCCAACTAGCAAAATTAGTGCCATTAAAGTAAGGACCTCTACAGTGATAATTTCCCTCGCTAGACGCCATACTCTCCTAGGTTGTGAAACCAAGGCTATGACCACCAAAAGCTATGGAGATCAAGGAAAATGGAGACCAAAGCTCTGATACCACTTGTAGGATCGAAAGTATGTCTAGAGGGGGGGGGTGATTAGACTACTTGACCAATTAAAAACTTAGCCTTTTCCCAATTTTAGTTCTTGGCAGATTTTAGCTATCTTAGAGCAAGTCAAGCAATCATCACACAATTCAAGCAAGCATGCAAAGAGTTTATTGGTAGCAGAAAGTAAAGCATGCAACTTGCAAGAATGTAAAGGGAAGGGTTTGGAGGATTCAAATGCAATTGGAGACGCGGATGTTTTCCCGTGGTTCGGATAGGTGGTGCTATCCTACATCCACGTTGATGGAGACTTCAACCCACGGAGGGTAACGGTTGCGCGAGTCCACGGAGGGCTCCACCCACGAAGGGTCCACGAAGAAGCAACCTTGTCTATTCCACCATGGCCATCGCCCACGAAGGACTTGCCTCACTAGCGGTAGATCTTCATGAAGTAGGCGATCTCCTTGCCCTTACAAACTCCTTGGTTCAACTTCACAATCTTGTCGGAGGCTCCCAAGTGACACCTAGCCAATCCAGGAGACACCACTCTCCAAGAAGTAACAAATGGTGTGTTGATGATGAAATCCTTGCTCTTGTGCTTCAAATGATAGTCTCCCCAACACTCAACTCTCTCTCATAGGATTTGGATCTGGTGGAAAGAAGATTTGAGTGGAAAGCAACTTGGGGAAGGCTAGAGATCAAGATTCATATGGTAGGAATGGAATATCTTGGTCTCAACACATGAGTAGGTGGTTCTTTCTCAGAACATATGAGTAGGAATGGTGTATGTGTTCTGATGGCTCTCTCCTCAAATGAAGAGGTGGTGGAGGGGTATATATAGCCTCCACACAAAATCCAACCATTACACACAATCTACCAATCTCGGTGGGACCGAATTAGAAAACTCGGTCTGACCGAAATAGTAAACCTAGTGACCGTTAGGAATTTCGGTGGGACTGAGATGCAACTCGGTAGGACCGATTCAGTTAGGGTTTGGGCATAACGTAATCTCGGTGAGATCGATCGCACAAACTCGGTGAGACCGAGTTCGGAAATTAGCTAACCAGAGAGTTGGTCAGGCAAACTCGGTGGGACCGACTTGCTCTTTCGGTGAGACCGAAAAGTTATAAGAAGGAAACATAGAGTTTACCTTGCATTCTCGGTGGGACCGATTCGCTCTTTCGGTGAGACCGAAAAGTTACGAAAGGGAAACAGAGAGTTTGCAAGCCCATCTCGGTGAGACCGAGAACCTTATCGGTAGGACCGAATTGCTAGGGTTTGGCAGTGGCAAATGACAAGTGAAACTCGGTGGCGCCGGATTGACAGAATCGGTATGACCGAGTTTGGCTTAGGGTTTAGGTCATTTGTGGATATGGAAAGGTGGTTGAGGATTTTGGAGCATATCACTAAGCACATAAAGCAAGAGGCTCATTAAGCAACACCTCATCCCTCCTTGATAGTATTGGCTTTTCCTAAAGACTCAATGTGATCTTGGATCACTAAAATATAAAATGAAGAGTCTTGAACTTTTGAGCTTGAGCCAATTCTTTGTCCTTAGCATTTTGAGGGTTCCACTTTCACATCCATGCCATGCCAATCATTGAGCTTTCCTGAAATAATCATCTTGGAATAGCATTAGCTCAATGAGCTATATGTTGTTATGAATTACCAAAACCACCTAGGGATAGTTGCACTTTCACTGTCTCCTCCTTTCTAGACTTCACCACAATATCAAAAGTTTCCCTCAAGTCACCTATCAATGTCTCCTCCTTTCTAGACTTCACCACAACATCATCCACATATGCATGGACATTGCGCCCAATCTGTTTATGCAGACAATTCTAGATGCAGCGCTGATAAGTTGCTTGGGCACTCTTGAGCCTGAAAGGCATAGATACATAGCAGAAGGCTCCAAAGGGAGTTATGAAAGTTGTCTTCTCCTGATCCTTAACTGCCATTTTGATATGATGATAACCAGAATAAGCATCCATAAAACACAAACGATCGCAACCTGCTGTAGCATCAATAATTTGATTGATACGAGGGAGAGCAAAGGGGTCAGTTGGACAGGCTTTGTTTAAGTCTGTGTAATCCACACACATACGCCAAGTGCCGTTTTTATTAAGTACCAGCACCGGATTAGCGAGCCACTCAGGGTGAAAGACCTCCACAATAAACCCTGCTGCCAAAAGTCGGGCTACCTCCTCACCAATAGCTTTACGCCTTTCTTCGTGGAAGCAGTGAAGAAACTGCCTGACCGGTTTAAACTTAGGATCTATATTAAGGGTGTGCTCAGCGAGTTCCCTCGGTACACCTGGCATGTCAGAAGGCTTCCGTGAAAAGATGTCCCGGTTCTCACGGATGAACTCGATGAGCGTGCTTTCCTATTTTGGATCCAGCTTAGCGCTGATACTGAACTACTTGGATGAATCGCTAGGAACAAAGTCAACTAGCTTAGTTTCCTCAGCCGATTTAAATTTCAGCGCCGGGTCATGCTTGGTAGTTGGCTTTTTCAGAGAAGTCATATCTGTCGGATCAACATTGTCCTTATAAAATTTCAGCTATTCTGTGGTACAAACCGACTCAGCATAAGCCGCATCACCTTCTTCACATTCCAAAGCAATCTTCCGGCTCCCATGCACCCACGCCTTTTCCTCCTAAACCATCCAAGAAAAAGGATGATGAGGATTTTGAGCGCTTTGCTGAAATGATTAGACCTATCTTTTTGCGTATGCGTTTGACTGATATGCTTAAAATGAACCCTCATGCTAAATACATGAAAGATATTTTTACAAATAAAAGAAAGATACCAGAAGCTGAAATTTCCACCATGCTTGCTAATTACACTTTTAAAGGTGGAATACCAAAGAAACTTGGAGATCCAGGAGTACCAACTATACCATGCTCCAATAAAAGAAAATATGTTAAAACTGCTTTATGTGATCTTGGAGCCGGTGTTAGTGTTATGCCTCTCTCTTTATATCGTAGACTTGATTTGAATAAGTTGACACCTACTGAAATATCTTTGCAAATGGTTGATAAATCAACTGTTATACCTGTCAGTATTTGCGAGGATGTGCCTGTTGTGGTTGCAAACGTTACTATTTTAACGGACTTTGTTATTCTTGATATTCCCAAGGATGATAGTATGTCAATTATCCTTGGTAGACCCTTTTTGAATATTGCAGGGGATGTTATTGATTACAACAAAGGCAATGTCACTTTTCATGTTAATGGTAATGAGCATACGGTACACTTTCCGAGGAAACAACCTCCAGTCCATAGTATCAATTCTATTGGAAAATTTTCAACAATTACTATTGGAGGTTTTGAATTTCCTCTTCCTACTGCCAAGAAGAAATATGATATTCTTATTGTTGGGGATGTGCATATCCCCGTTGAGGTAACCTAGTGTTATTCGAAATTTCTCCAGTTTCATGTTATTCGAAATGAGTTTGTTAACAAGACTTGATCAACCTTGTTAGTGGATTCCTTTTGATGAGCATGAGATGGATGAAGTTAGAAAGCACAAACTTCTGTACCCTCTTTTTACTTTCTCTTATTTAGTTTAAATAAAGCAAAAATAGCATTTTCTGTCTATTTTCTGAATTATCCTTGCAATAAAACATACCTCGAAAATAAAAGTTCTCCAAATGCCCTGAAAATGAAATATGATTTTTCCAGAATATTTAAGAATTATTGGCACTGAGAACACATCAAGGGGACCCACCGTGTGCCCACGAGGGTGGAGGGTGCGCCCACCCCCTAGGCACGCCCCCTGCCTCGTGGACCCCATGTGGGTCCCCTCCACTTATCCTTGCACCCACACACTTCATCTTGCTCCAAAAAAATCATCCACCAGCTCAAACCCAAGTTCTTGCTCATCTTGCTGCCATTTTCGATCTCCTTGTCCAATTAGTTTTTGTTTTAGTGCTTTATTTATTACAAATTTTGGCTTCTTAGGTGACCCTGTTCTTGAGCTTGCATGTCAAATTTATGTGGTCAAAAGTAGTTTTAATGCATGATATAGCCTCTAGACACTTGTAGGAGTAGTTGCTATCAATTTTGTTGAGTTTGGTTTACTTTTATTTTGAGTCACTAAAAATTTCAGAAATTTTTCAGAGGAAGAAATATGTTTAGGATAATGTACCAAGGTGGTTCCTCAAGGAAGCAAGGCCTAAGGCCCACAATATGCAAGCCGGACAATGAACTACCAAGGGAGGCTCAAGTGCGGCCTTGTCAATGGTTGTCAGAGGATTCCATGGTTCGGGCAAGCAGCAAGGAAGGATTTGACGCATATGTGCGTAACGCTGATCTTGAGAGCTTTGAGGCAGATAAGTGTCGACAATACCTCTATTTAACTGATTCATTTGTGAGAAGGTTTAAATTTAATTCCTCGCACAATACTCACAATGTCCTATTTGATCTTTATGATAAATCTTATACCATGGACTTAGAAGATTTTAATACTGCTTGTAAACTCCTGCGGTGGGGTAGCGCTAGTGAACCTCGCAAATCTGAATTTAAAGAATTTCTTGCTAGTATCACTGTGGGGGAATCTAGAGAAATAACACAAGCTACCATAGGGATCATTCATTTTCCTACCATACATTATTTTGCTCTCTTCGTGGGTAGATGCATTAACGGTAAGGATGAGGCATGCCACGTGTGTGTTCCCGATCTTAGTGTTCTCAAGAGTGTTGTGCTAGGAGATAAACAAAACAACTTGGGGGCTATTGTTGCACGTAGGTTGCATCTTAATGGTTTAACTGGAGATTTATTTGGTGGGATTAATGCAACTCGTATTGCTAATTTTCTTGGTATACCCATACGTGGGGGTGATATTGAGTTGCCTCCTGCTTATCTAGATTATAATGCTATGGTTCGTCATCAGTTTGTTGAGAGGAACGATCAGTTCCTCCAGTATCGACTAATCTTTGACAGACGTCGCACTTTCCACATTTCTCTGCCTACTCATGCTTTCTTTGATTTTCAGACAAAAGGGAGATATGTTATAACCAGGGAGGAGGAGAATGAGTATGAGAGGAGGACGGAGATAGCTCGCCTCCAAGCTGCAGCTCATGAGGCAATTGCCGCTGCATCTCTGTACGACCCCAACTACAATTTTGATCCATGGGCATAGACCAACTTAGGCCAAAAGCCTAAGCTTGGGGGAGTACATATTTCTCGCCGACATTACATTCATGTTCACACACTCATGCCAATTGTCGGTGCTCATACTTTTTCATTGTATCATCCATGCTAGTTTATTTTCTGTTTAAGCTTTCTTTTTGTGTGTTTGAAAAAACTTAAGAAAAACCAAAAAAATCAGTTGTAGCTTTTAGCAAGTTTATTTTCCATGCATGTAGTAGTATTAGTAATTAAAAGAAAACCCAAAAAGATTTCTCGTTCTTCTTTTGCTTGTTGGGAGCTTTCCTGTGTAATTAGTTTTGTTTCTTTTCTTTTTCTTTGGGGGTCGAGAGGGGAAGACCATGATGAAAATGTTGAGTGGCTCTCTTATGCATTATTGTTGATCTAACAAAGAGCCCATATTACCTTGTCTTCTCCCATGTATTGAATGCTTGCAGATTCGATCTTAGTCCAATGCACGTGCACTATTATTATTATCCACACTATTCGGTTGTGCAAGTGAAAGGCAAAAATGACGATATATGATGGACTAATTGAGATGAGAGAAGCTGGTATGAACTCGACCTCTCTTGTTTTTGTAAATATGATTAGTTCATCGTTCCTGATTCAGCCTATTATGAATGAAACATGTTTGCAATTACAATTAGATATTATAGTTGCTCATGCCATGCTTAATTTGCTAGGAGTTTATAATGGTTTACCTTGCGTGCCAACATGCTATTAAAATGGTTGTGATGTGGTATGATAGGGTGGTATCCTCCTTTGAACGATTCAAGTGGCTTCACTTGGCACATGTTCACGCATGTAGTTGAAACAAAATCAACATAGCCTCTACGATATTTATGTTCATGGTGAATTATATCCTACTCATGCTTGCATTCAGTGTTGGTTAATTTTAATGCATGTTCATAACTGTTGTCGCTCTCTAGTTGGTCGCTTCCCAGTCTCTTTCTAGCCTTCACCTGTACTAAGCGGGAATACTGCTTGTGCATCCAATTCCATAAACCCCAAAGTTGTTCCATATGAGTCCACCATACCTTCTTATATACGGTATCTACCTGCCGTTCCAAGTAAATTTGTATGTGCCAAACTCTAAACCTTCAAATAAAAATTCTGTTTTGTATGCTCGAATAGCTCATGTATCAACTTGGGTTGTCTGTATCTTCCATGCTAGGCGGGTTATTCTCAAGAGGAGTGGACTCTGCTCCTCACTCACGAGAAAATGGTTGGTCACCGGGATGCCCAGTCCCATGCTCAAATCAAATCAAAATAATTGCAAACAGAACTCCCCGAGGATTGTTGTTAGTTGGAGGCACCCGTTGTTTCGGGCAAGCCATGGATTGATGCTTGTTGGTGGTGGGGGAGTATACACTTTACCATTCTGTTTGGGAACCGCATATAATGTGTGTAGCATGGAATATATCGAGATCTCTCAGTTGTTATGTTGACAATGAAAGTAGACCGCTCAGAATATTATTCATCTCTATTTCAAAATTGAGCTCTGGCACATCTACAAATCCCTGCTTCCCTCTGCGAAGGGCCTATCCATTTACTTTTATTTTGAGTCATCACCCTCTAATTAAAAAGCACCAATTGGAGAGCACCGCTGCCATTTGCATGTATTATTATTAGTTTACATTGAGTATGACTTGACTGGATCTCTTTTACCATGAATTACAATTTCTAGTCAGCCCTTCATCTTCAGGGGTGCTCTGCATTTATGTTTTGCGGTCTCAGAAAGGGCTAGTGAGATACCATCTTGTTATATCATATTATGATTGTTTTGAGAAAGTGTTGTCATCTGAGATTTATTATTATTGCTCACTAGTTGATTATGCCATTGATATGAGTAAATATAAGTCCTAAATGTTATTGTGAATATGGGTAGTTCATAATCTTTGCTGAAAACTTGAATGCTGGATTTACATATTTACAACAACAAGAGCAAACAGAGTTTGTAAAAGTTTTTCTTTATCACTTTTAATTTGTCAACTGAATTGCTTGAGGACAAGCAAAGGTTTAAGCTTTGGGGAGTTGATACGTCTCCAACGTATCTACTTTTCCAAACACTTTTGCCCTTGTTTTGGACTCTAACTTGCATGATTTGAATGGAACTAACCCGGACTTATGCTGTTTTCAACAGAATTGCCATGGTGTTGAAGGAAATATGCCCTAGAGGCAATAATAAAGTTGTTATTTATATTTCCTTATATCATGATAAATGTTTATTATTCATGCTAGAATAGTATTAACCGGAAACTTAGTACATGTGTGAATACATAGACAAAGTGTCACTAGTATGCCTCTACTTGACTAGCTCGTTGATCAAAGATGGTTATGTTTCCTAGCCATAGACATGAGTTGTCATTTGATTAACAGGATCACATCATTAGGAGAATGATGTGATTGACTTGACCCATTCCGTTAGCTTAGCACTTGATCGTTTAGTATGTTGCTATTACTTTCTTCATGACTTATACATGTTCCTATGACTATGAGATTATGCAACTCCCATTTACCGGAGGAACACTTTGTGTGCTACCAAACGTCACAACGTAACTGGGTGATTATAAAGGTGCTCTACAGGTGTCTCTGAAGGTACTTGTTGAGTTGGCGTATTTCGAGATTAGGATTTGTCACTCCGATTGTCGGAGAGGTATCTCTAGGCCCACTCGCTAATGCACATCACTATAAGCCTTACAACCATTGTAACTAATGAGTTAGTTGCGGGATGATGTATTATGGAACGAGTAAAGAGACTTGCCGGTAACGAGATTGAACTAGGCATTGAGATACCGACGATCGAATCTCGGGCAAGTAACATACCGATGACAAAGGGAACAACGTATGTTGTTATGCGGTTTGACCGATAAAGATCTTCGTAGAATATGTGGGAGCCAATATGAGCATCCAGGTTCCGCTATTGGTTATTGACCAGAGACGTGTCTTGGGCATGTCTGCATAGTTCTCGAACCCGTAGGGTCCGCACACTTAAAGTTCGGTGATGATCGGTATTATGAGTTTTTGTGTTTTGATGTACCGAAGGTAGTTAGGAGTCCCAGATGAGATCGGGGACATGACGAGGAGTCTCAAAATGATCGAGACATAAAGATCGATATTTGGACAACTATATTCCGACATCGTAAAGGTTCCGAGTGATTCGGGTATTTTTCGGAGTACCGGAGAGTTACGGGAATTCGCCGAGGAGTAGATGGGCCTTATTGGGCTTTAGGGGAAAGAGAGAGGAGAGGCTGCGCCCCCTAGGCCTAGTCCGAATTGGACTAGGGGGAGGGGCAGCGCCCCCTCCTTCCTTCTCTTCTCTTTTCCCTTTCCTTCTCTCCTACTCCTACTACTTGGAAGGGCTCCTAGTTCTACTACGAAAGGGGGAATCCTACTCCCGGTGGGAGTAGGACTCCCCTAGGGCGCGCCATAGAGAGGGTCGGCCCTCTCCCTCCTACACTCCTTTATATATGGGGAGAGGGGCACCCCTTGGAGACAGAACAATTGATCATTGATCTCTTAGCCGTGTGTGGTGCCCCCCTCCACCATAATCCACCTCGATCATATCGTAGCGATGCTTAGGCGAAGCCCTGTGTTGGTAGCATCATCATCACCGTCACCACACCATCGTGCTGACAAAACTCTCCTGTGAAGCTTTGCTGGAGCAGAGCTCGCGGGACGTCATCGAGTTGAATGTGTGCAGAACTCGGAGGTGCCGTGCATTCGGTACTTGGATCGGTCAGACCATGAAGACATACGACTACATCAACCGCGTTGTGCTAACGCTTGCGCATTCGGTCTGCGAGGGTACGTGGACACACTCTCCCCTCTTGTTGCTATGCATCACCATGATCCTGTGTATGCATAGGATTTTTTTTGAAATTACTACGTTCCCCAACAGTGGCATCTGAGCCAGGTTTATGCGTAGATGTTATATGCACGAGTAGAACACAAGTGAGTTGTGGGCGATACAAGTCATACTGCTTACCAACATGTCATACTTTGGTTCGGCGGTATTGTGGGATGAAGCGGCCCGGACCAACATTACGCGTACGCTTACGTGAGACTGGTTCTACTGACGTGCTTTGCACACAGGTGGCTTGCGGGTGTCAGTTCCTCCAACTTTAGTTGAACCGAGTGTGACTACGCCCGGTCCTTGAGAAGGTTAAAACAACACTAACTTGATGAAATATCATCGTGGTTTTGATGCGTAGGTAAGAACGGTTCTTGCTCAGCCCGTAGCAGCCACGTAAAACTTGCAACAAAAAAGTAGAGGACGTCTAACTAGTTTTTGCAGGGCTTGTTGTGATGTGATATGGTCAAGATGTGATGAGATATAAGTTGTTGTATGAGATGATCATGTTTTGTTGAAGTTATCGGCAATTGACAGAAGCCTTATGGTTGTCTCTTTATTGCATAAGATGCAAGCGCCAAATAATTGCTTTACTTTATCGCTATGCGATAGCAATAGTTGCAAGAGCAATAGTTGGCGAGACGACCATGTGATGACACGTTGATAGAGATCAAGAGGATGTAGATCATGGTGTCATGTCGGTGACGATAGAGATCATGACGGAACTTTGGAGATGGAGATCAAAGGCGCAAGATGATCATGGCCATATCATGTCACATATTTTGATTGCATGTGATGTTTATCTTTTATTCATCTTATTTTGCTTAGTTTGATGGTAGCTTTATAAGATGATCTCTCACTAAATTTCAAGGTAAAAGTATTCTCTCTGAGTATGCACTGTTGCCAAAGTTCGTCGTGCCAAGACACCACATGATGATCGGGTGTGATAAGCTCAACGTTCGTCTACAACGGGTGTAAGACAGTTTTGCACACGCAGAATACTCGGGTTAAACTTGACGAGCCTAGCATATGCAGATATGGCCTCGGAACACTGAGACCGAAAGGTCGAGCGTGAATCATATAGTAGATATGATCAACATAGTGATGTTCACCATTGAAAACTACTCCATCTCACATGATGATCGGACATGGTTTAGTTGATATGGATCACGTGACCACTTAGATGATTAGAGAGATGTCTATCTAAGTGGGAGTTCTTAAGTAATATGATTAATTGAACTTTATATTTATCATGAACTTAGTCCTGGTAGTATTTGCATATCTATGTTGTAGATCAATAGCTCGCACATAGCTTCCCCGTTTATTTTTGATATGTTCCTAGAGAAAAATAAATTGAAAGATGTTTGTAGCAATGATGCTGATTGGATCCGTGATCTGAGGATTACCCTCATTGTTGCACAGAAGAATTATGTCCTTGATGCACTGCTAGGTGACAGACCTATTGCAGGAGCATATGCAGACATTATGAACGTTTGGCAAAGCTCAGTATGATGACTACTTGATAGTTTAGTGCACCATGCTTTACGGCTTAGAACCAGGACTTAAAAAATGTTCTGAACACCACAGAGCGTATAAGATGTTCCAAGAGTTGAAATTAGTATTTCATTCTCATGCCCGTGTCGAGAGGTAGGAGACCTCTGACAGTACTTTGCCTACAAAGATGCATGAGAATAGCTCAACCAGTGAGCATGTGCTCAGATTGTCTGGGTACTGCAATTGCTTGAACCAAGTGGGAGTTAATCTTCCAGATAAGATAGTAATTGACAAAGTTCTTTAGTCACTATCACCAAGTTACTAGAACTTAGTGATGAACTATAATATGCAATGGATAACGAAAAAAATTCCCAAGCTCTTCGTGATGCAGAAATCGACAAAGGTAGAAATCAAGAAAAGCATCAAGTGTTGATGGTTGACAAGACCACTAGTTTTAAGAAAAGGGCAAAGGAAAGAAGGGGAACTTCAAGAAGAACAACAAGCAAGTTGCTGCTCAAGTGAAGAAGCCCAAGTCTAGACTTGAGCCTAAGACTAAGTGCTTCTACTGCAAAGGGACTGGTCCCTGGAAGCAGAAATGCCCCAAGTATTTGGCGGATAAGAAGGATGGCAAAGTGAACAAAGGTATATTTGATATACATGTTATTGATGTGTACTTTAATAGTGTTTATAGCAACCCCTCAGTATTTGATACTAGTTCAGTTGCTAAGATTAGTAACTCGAAACGGGAGTTGCAGAATGAAAAGAGACTAGTTAAGGGTGAAGTGACAATGTGTGTTGGAAGTGGTTCCAAAATTGATATGATCATCATCACACACTCCCTATACTTTTGGGATTAGTGTTGAACCTAAATAAATGTTATTTGGTGTTTGCGTTAAGCATGAATATGATTTGATCATGTTTATTGAAATACAGTTATTCATTTAAAGTCACAGAATAATTGTTGTTCTATCTGCATGAATAAAACCTTCATTGGTCATACACCCAAGGTGAATGGTTTATTGAATCTTGATCGTAGTGATACACATATTCATAATATTGAAACCAAAAGATGCAAAGTTAATAATGATAGTGCAACTTATTTGTGGCACTGTTGTTTAGGTCATATTGGTGTAAAGCGCATGAAGAAAATCCATGCTGATGGGCTTTTGGAATCACTTGATTATGAATTAGTTGATGCTTGCGAACCATGCCTCATAGGCAAGATGACTAAGACTCCGTTCTCCGGAACAATGGAGCGAGCAACTGACTTATTGGAAATAATACATACTGATGTATGTGGTCTGTTGAGTGTTGAGACTCACGATAGGTATCATTATTTTCTGACCTTCACAGATGATTTGAGTAAGATATGGGTATATCTACTTGATGAAACATAAGTCTGAAACATTTGAAAAGTTCAAAGAATTTTAGAGTGAAGTGAAAAATCATCATAACAAGAAAATAAAGTTTCTACGATCTGATCGTGGAGGAGAATATTTGAGTTACGAGTTTGGTCTTCATTTGAAACAATGCGGAATAGTTTCGCAATTCACGCCACCTGGAACACCACAACGTAATGGTGTGTCCGAACGTCGTAATCGCACTTTACTAGATATGGTGCGATCTATGACGTCTCTTACTGATTTACCGCTATCATTTTGGGGTTATGCATTAGAGACAGCTGCATTCACGTTAAATAGGGCACCATCTAAATCCGTTGAGATGACACCGTATGAACTATGGTTTGGCTAGAAACCTAAGCTGTCATTTCTTAAAGTTTGGGGTTGTGATGCTTATGTGAAAAAGTTTCAGCCAGATAAGCACAAACCTAAATCGGAAAAGTGCGTCTTTATAGGATACCCAAAAGAAACTGTTGGGTACACCTTCAATCACAGATCCGAATGCAAGAAATTTGTTGCTAAGAATGGATCCTTTCTAGAGAAGGAGTTTCTCTCGAAAGAAGTGAGTGGGAGGAAAGTAGAAATTGATAAGGTAATTGTACCTTCCCCCGAATTGGAAAGTAGTTCATCACAGAAATCAGTTCCAGTGATTCCTACACCAATTAGTGAGGAAGCTAATGATGATGATCATGAAACTTCAGATCAAGTTACTACCAAACCTCATAGGTCAACCAGAGTAAGGTCCGCACAGTGTGGTATGGTGATCCTTTCTGGAAATCATGTTACTAGACCATGACAAAGCTACGAACTATGAGGAAGCAATGATGAGCCCAGATTCGCAAAATGGCTTGAGGCCATGAAATCTGAGATGGGATCCATGTATGAGAACAAAGTATGGACTTTGATTGACTTTCCCGATGATCGGTGAGTCATTAAGAATAAATGGATCTTCGAGAGGAAGACGGACTCTGATAGTAGTGTTACTATCTACAAAGCTCGAATTGTCGCAAAATGTTTTCGACAAGTTCAAGGTGTTGACTACAATGAGATTTTCTCACTCGTATCGATGCTTCAAAGTCTGTCCGAATCATGTTAGCAGTTGCCACATTTTATGAAATCTGGCAAATGGATGTCAAAACTGCATTCCTTAAAGGATTTCTAAAAGAAGAGTTGTATATGATACAACCAGAAGGTTTTTTTCGATCCTAAAGGTATTAACAAAGTGAGAAAGCTCCAGCAATCCATCTATGGACTAGTGCAAGCATCTCGGAGTTGGAATATATGCTTTGATAAAGTGATCAAAGCATATTGTTTTATACAGACTTGCGGTGAAGCCTATATTTACAAGAAAGTTAGTGGGATCACTACAACATTTCTGATAAGTATATGTGAATGACATATTGTTGATCGGAGATAATGTAGAATTTTCTAGAAAGCATAAAGGAGTGTTTGAAAGGAGTTTTTCAAAGAAAGACCTCAGTGAAGCTACTTACATATTGAGCATCAAGATCTATAGAGATAGATCAAGACGCTTGATATATTTTCAATGAGTACATACATTGACAGGATTTTGAAGTAGTTCAAAATGGAACAGTCAAAGAAAGAGTTCTTGCCTGTGTTGCAAGGTGTGAAGTTGAGTAAAGACTCAAAACACGACCATGGCAGAAAATAGAAAGAGATTTAAAAAGTCATTCCCTATGCCTCAGTCATAGGTTCTATAAAGTATGCTATGCTGTTTACCAGTCCTATTGTATACCTTAACATCTTTCTAGCAAGGGAGTATGCTACCTCTTGAGCTTGCGTTGGATTTCCCTGAAGAGGAAACGATGATGCATCAGAGTAGAGTAAGTATTTCCCTCAGTTTTTGAGAACCAAGGTATCAATCCAGTAGGAGGCCACGCTCAAGTCCCTCGTACCTGCACAAAACGATAGCTACTCGCAACCAACGCGATTAGGGGGTGTCAATCCCTTCACGGTCACTTACGAGAGTGAGATCTGATAGATATAATATTTTTGGTATTTTTGGTATAGAGATGCAAAGTGAAAAGTAAAAGGCAAAGTAAAAAAGCAAAGCAAGATTAAAGTGATGGAGATTGATATGATGAGAATAGACCCGGGGGCCATAGGTTTCACTAGTGGCTTCTCTCAAGAGCATAAGTATTCTACGGTGGGTGAACAAATTACTGTTGAGCAATTGACAGAATTGAGCGTAGTTATGAGAATATCTAGGCATTATCATGTATATAGGCATCATGTCCGTGACAAGTAGACTGAAATGATTCTGCATCTACTACTATTACTCCACTCATCGACCGCTATCCAGCATGCATCTACAGTATTAAGTTAAAAACAGAGTAACGCTTTAAACAAGATGACATGATGTAGAGAGATAAATTCATGCAATATGAAATAAACCCCATCTTGTTATCCTTGATGGCAACGATGCAATACGTGCCTTGCTGCCCCTTCTGTCACTAGGGAAGGACACCGCAAGATCGAACCCAAAGCTAAGCACTTCTCCCATGGCAAGAACTACCAATCTAGTTGGCCAAACCAAACGGATAATTCGAAGAGACTTGCAAAGATAACCAATCATACATAAAAGAATTCAGAGAAGATTCAAATATTATTCATAGATAGACTTGATCATAAACCCACAATTCATCGGTCTCAACAAACACACCGCAAAAAGAAGATTACATCGAATAGATCTCCACGAGAGAGGGGGAGAACTTTGTATTGAGATCCAAAAAGAGAGAAGAAGCCATCTAGCTACTAACTATGGACCCGAAGGTTTGAGGTAAACTACTCACACTTCATCGAAGAGGCTATGGTGTTGATGTAGAAGCCCTCCGTGATGGATGCCCCCTCCGGCGGAGCTCCGGAACAGGCCCCAAGATGGGATCTCATGGATACATAAAGTTACGGCGGTGGAATTAGGGTTTTGGCTCCGTGTCTGCTCGTTTGGGGGTACGTAGGTATATATAGGAGGAAGGAGTACGTCGGTGGAGCACCGAGGGGCCCACGAGGCAGGGGGCTCGCCCTAGGGGGGTGGGCGCGCCCCCCACCCTCGTGACCGCCTCTTTGACTCCTTGGAGTAGGGTCCAAGTCTCCTAGATCACGTTCGGTGAGAAAATCACGTTCCCGACGGTTTTATTCCGTTTGGACTCCGTTTGATATTCTGTTTCTCCGAAATACTGAAATAGGCAAAAAACAACAATTCTGGGTCGGGCCTCCGGTTAATAGGTTAGTCCCAAAAATAATATAAAAGTGGAAAATAAGCCCAATATAGTCCAAAACAGTAGATAATATAGCATGGAGCAATCAAAAATTATAGATACATTGGAGACGTATCAGAGTACAATGGTGATCTAGGAGTAGATCACTAGATATCGGTCAAAATTATCCTTAGAGGACTAAGGAAATATTTCTCGGTTATGGAGGTGATAAAAGAGTTTGTCGTAAAGAGTTACGTCGATAAAAGCTTTTGACACCGATCTAGATGACTCTAAGTCTCGATCTAGATACATATTGAAAGTGGGAGCAATTAGCTAGAGTAGCTCTGTGCAAAGAATTGTAGACATAGAAAATTTGCAAAATACATACGGCCCTGAATGTGGCAGACCCATTGACTAAATTTCTCACAAGCAAAACATGATCACTCTTTTGGTGTAAATCACATAGCAATGTGAACTAGATTATTGACTAGTAAACCCATTAGGTGTTAGTCACATAGAGATGTGAACTAATCACATAAAGATGTGAACTATTGATGTAAAATCACATGACGATGTGAACTAGATTATTGAGTCTAGTGCAAGTGGGAGACTGAAGGAAATATGCCCTAGAGGCAATAATAAAGTTGTTATTTATATTTCCTTATATCATGATAAATGTTATTATTCATGCTAGAATTGTATTAACCGGAGACTTAGTAACATGTGTGAATACATAGACAAACAAAGTGTCACTAGTATGCCTCTACTTGACTAGCTCGTTGATCAAAGATGGTTATGTTTACTAGCCATAGACATGAGTTGTCATTTGATTAACGGGATCACATCATTAGGAGAATGATGTGATTGACTTGACCCATTCCGTTAGCTTAGCACTTGATTGTTTAGTATGTTGCTATTGCTTTCTTCATGACTTATACATGTTCCTATGACTATGAGATTATGCAACTCCCGTTTACCAGAGGAACACTTTGTGTGCTACAAAACGTCACAACGTAACTGGGTGATCATAAAGGTGCTCTACAGGTGTCTCCGAAGGTACTTGTTGAGTTGGTGTATTTCGAGATTAGGATTTGTCACTCCGATTGTCGGAGAGGTATCTCTGGGCCCACTCGGTAATGCACATCACTATAAGCCTTGCAACCATTGTAACTAATGAGTTAGTTGCGGGATGATGTATTACGGAACAAGTAAAGAGACTTGCCGGTAACGAGATTGAACTAGGTATTGAGATACCGACGATCGAATCTCGGGCAAGTAACATACCGATGACAAAGGGAACAATGCATGTTGTTATGCGGTTTGACTGATAAAGATCTTCGTAGAATATGTGGGAGCTAATATGAGAATCTAGGTTCTGCTATTGGTTATTGACCGGAGACGTGTCTCGGTCATGTCTGCATAGTTCTCGAACCCGTAGGGTCCGCACGCTTAAATTTCGATGACGATCGGTATTATGAGTTTTTGTGTTTTTATGTACCGAAGGTAGTTAGGAGTCCCGGATGAGATCGGGGACATGACGAGGACTCTCAAAATGATCGAGACGTAAAGATCGATATATTGGACGACTATATTCGGACATCGGAAAGGTTCCGAGTGATTCGGGTATTTTTCGGAGTACCGAAGAGTTACGGGAATTCGCCGGGGAGTAGATGGGCCTTATTGGGCTTTACGGGAAAGAGAGAGGAGAGGCTGCGCGCCCCCAAGGCCTAGTCCGAATTGGACTAGGGGGAGGGGCGGCACCCCTCCTTCCTCCTCTTATCTTTTCCCTTTCCTTCTCTCCTACTCCTACTACTTGGAAGGGCTCCTAGTTCTACTAGGAAAGGGGGAATCCTACTCCCAGTGGGAGTAGGACTCCCCTAGGGCGCACCATGGAGAGGGCCGTCCCTCTCCTTCCTCCACTCCTTTATATACGGGGAGAGGGGCACCCCTTGGAGATAGAACAATTGATCATTGATCTCAAAAACTGAGGGAAATACTTATGCTACTTTGATGCATCATCCCTTCCTCTTTGGGGAAAACCAACGCAGTGCTCAAGAGATAGCAGTTACAAGGGAGGAGATCTATATATCCGAATTGCCAAGCTTGCCTTCCACGCAAAGGAGAGTCCCTCCCGGACACGGGACGAAGTCTTCAATCTTGTATCTTCATAATCAAACAGTCCGGCCGAAGGATATAGTCCGGATGTCCGAGGACCCCCTAATCTAGGACTCCCTCACCCACTGCCATAGGAGGGTAGGACAAAAGATGTCATGCAAGTTCTTTTCCATAAGCACGTATGACTATATTCGGAATACATGCCTACATTACATTGATGAACGGGAGCTAGTTCTGTGTCACCGTATGTTATAACTATTGAATGAGGAATCACATTCGACATAATTATCCATCACTGATCCATTGCCTACGAGCTTTTCACATATTGTTCTTCGCTTATTTACTTTTCCGTTGCTACTGTTACATCACTATAAAACCAAAACTGTTACCGTCACTTTTGCCACCGTTACCACTACTATCATAATACTTTGCTAGTAAATACTTTGCTGCAGATATTAAGTTTCTAGGTGTGGTTGAATTGACAACTCAGCTGCTAATACTTGAGAATATTCTTTGGCTCCCCCTGTGTTGAATCAATAAATTTGGGTTGAATACTCTACCATCGGAAATTGTTGCGATCCCCTATACTTGTGGGTTATCACGTGTGTGCATTCATAGGGGTGAGTGTATGCGCATGTATATGAGCGCTTGCGTATGTACTATGTTCAAAAAAAGTGACCACCACTCGACCTTCCGTGTTATGTCAATTTACATCTCTTTCCTTTTTCTTTTCTTATTTCCTATTTCCTTCTTTTTTATTTCTTCCCTTTTCCTTTTTTTAGTTTTTCCTTTCTGTCTATTCTTTTTTCTTCCTTTTTCCTGGTTCGATGATTTTGTTTCAGATTCCTGAACTCTTTTCTTCAAATCGATGAAACTTCTTTTCAAGTTTTATAAAATTTTTCAGATCCAATGTTTTTTTCTTCCAAATTTGATGTTTTTTCAATTCCATTAACTTTTTTTTTTCCAAATTTGAAGAACTTTTATCAAAATTGATGAACCTTTCGTAAATTCGATGAACGTTTTTCAAATCTGATTGTTTTTATTTTCAAAATCTACGGACATTTTTTCAAATTTTATGAACTTTTTTGCAAAATCAATGAATTATTATTTTTTGAAAATCAATTTACTTTTTTCAGGTTTGTGAACTTTTCTTCCAAAATGAAGAACTTTTTCCAAAATCATGATATTTTTTCTAAATAAATTCAAAAAAAGTGGTACAATAGATGAATGATGCAGCAAAATAGCGTTGCTGCCTTGTAGAACGAAGGCAAATCGCAACCATGAGCAGACCCGCGAAGAGGGGGGGAGAGGGCGAGGACCCTTACCTCCGAGAGCACGATGCGCACTGGACCGCCGTCAGCCAGACCTACGGTTCTATTTGCGCTCCTGGGGAATGGGAGGGGGACGGGGTTCGCGGGAGAGGGGGCCAATGAGAGAGACGTAAGAGCGGTGGTGCAAGAGAGATTGGAATCTTTTTTTAGAAAAAAGAGAGAGTGGAATCTTTTTTTTGAGAATCTCATTAAGCTTTATTACTGCGTCACAATGTTGGTAGGGACGAGCAAAAGCTCCCCGGTCTGGCCTAACCAAACATGGCGGCCAAAACCTAGGGATAAATCATACTTTGTGAGATTATGGGCTCAACATTTGAGGTCCTATGCTCATGACTAAAAATGCAAGAAGAAAAATTATTTGCTCTAACTAAAATTTCCTTGACTATTGCTCCGAAAACAGCAGAGCTCCCCTCCCTGATTGCATCAATGGCCACCTTGCAGTTAGACGCAATAGATATTTTGTTTATATAAAGATCCTCTACCAGGGCCGGTGCCGCTCTCTGATCGCTATCGTCTCCAAAATATGAGGGTCATAGATATTGCTTACCACTAGAACCGATGCACCAAGAAATCCACCTGCTTCATCTCTACATAACGCTCCAGCAGCTCCAAACGCCTGTCCCTAGAGACCGCTACGTCCACGTTGCTTTTCATGTGCTCCTCTGGTGGACTGATCTGTGCTCGTGGCCTTGTTGTGGATTGCCTTGGTTGGATGTCTTTCTTTGTCCTCATCATCTCTAGCTCCTGTAGGTAGGACTTTATGAACCTATCCATGCCAAAAGGAGTTTGGTAAACATCCTCATGTATAGCCTTCCAACGTGCACTCCAAATGGCCCAGAGGGTCACTGTCATCAGGATGAATTGCTCCGATGGAAGAGAGTCGCTCATAGCAAACAACCAAAGCTTTGCGCCCGTCTGCGTGGTCATTATCATATGCTCGACCAATTCCTCATTTGAGAGCGCCCAAACACTTCGGGAAGCACTGCACTCCATCAATGCATGGCGCCAATTGTTAGGTGCTCCGCATAGAAGGCACAAGCACGTCGTTTACATGTTGCAATGTAGAAGTACGTCACCCATAGGAAATGAATGTTGGGCTAGACGCCATGCAAATAAGCGAAGTTTAGGTGGCACCATATTCTTCCAGAGCGATTGCCATCCCCTTGACTCAGCTTCAGAATTTGATGGGTCCTCCCTCTCTTCAAGCCATGCCTCACGACTGATCTTTGTTTTGAGTATCATCCTGTACGCTGATCGGATAGAGAATAGACCCTTAACATCCTCGTGCCATGCCTAGAAATCATCGACCTGTCGCGAGCAGAGGGAGATCTGCAAAATTGCCTCTGCATCAATAGGGACACAAACCTGTTGGATTAATTCCTCCCGCCATGTAGCCGTGGAATAATCAATAAGCTTAGAGACAAGTTGTGTGGGATTAGTGACTAAGGATGTCAGAGGTTTCATCACTCAGTTCCTCGGGATCCAATTGTGGAACCAAATTCTCATGGTGGCTCCATCTCCAATCCTGCGAACAACACCTAGATTTACAATCTTCTTCCCAGCCAAGATGGCATGCTAGACCTGAGAGGGGTGCGGCCCCAATTCTGCATCCAAGATGGAGCAGTTGGGGAAGTATATCACTTTCATGATTTGAGCACTCACAGATGATGGATCATTCATAATTCTTCAGACTTGACATGACAGTAGGGAAAGGTTAAAGATCTCAATATCCCTAAATCCGAGCCCCCCATGTTCTTTGGTCTTGTCATCAGATCCCATGCTACCCAGCAGGGTTTGCGCTTCCCCCTTTTGCTTCCCCACCAAAACTGACATATCTTTGAAGCCACACTTTCACATAAGCCTCTGGGTAATCTGAAACATTCCATCAAAAAAACTGGAATAGCTTGGGCCACATATTTGATAAGAACTTCCTTCCCTGCAGCTGACAATAGCTTCTCCATCCAGCCCTTTACCTTCTCCCACACTCTGTCATGTAAATACTTGAACGTACCATTCTTTGATTGCCCCACCTCTATTGTCATTACCAAATACTTGTCGCTAAGAGATTCATTTTGTACCTGGAGAATGTTTTTCACCTCCGTTCTAAGGTTGTCAGGATACCCCTTGCCGAAGAAGATGGACGATTTTTCATGGTTTACTCGCTAACCCGAAGCTGAACAGTAAGTTTCCAGTAGGTTTGAAACCTCATTTGCCCCCTAAGCACTAGTCTTGAAAAGCAACAGGCTATCATCTGCAAACAAAATATGGTTTACTGCTGGAGCAGTGGGAGCCACCTTAATGCCATTAAGTGCTGATGACTGAGGATTGTGTTTTAAGAGGCACGAAAGGCCCTCTGCTGCAATCAAGAAAAGGTAAGGGGAAATAGGATCTCCTTGCCGGATACCTCTTGTTGGCTTGAAATTCTCCAACTTCTCACCATTGAACAAAACTGAAAAAGACACATAAGTGATCATGCTCATTACCGTTTCAATCCACTGGATGCAAAACCAAGTTTCACCATGATGGCCTTGAGATACGACCACTCTAATCTGTCATAGGCCTTCATCATGTCCAGCTTGAGCGCACAAAAGCTATTAGATTTTGACTTATTCCTTTTCATAAAGTGTGAACACTTATAAGCACATATAATGTTATCTGTGATTAGTCTCCCCGGGACAAAGGCCGACTGTTCATCCGATATGATCTCCGGGAGAATCAACTTTAGTCTATTGGCTATCACCTTGGAAGCAATCTTATAGAGTACATTGCAAAGACTTATCAGCCTGGACTAGCTAAGGAGAGAAGCGGTTCTGTACCTTAGGTATTAGCACCAAGATTGTATCATTTATACACTCTGCACTTCCTTCACCTTTTACTATTCAGAGGACTGCTTGGGTAACTTACTCTCCGCAAATATCCCAATGGCGCTGGTAGAAGTGAGCTGGGAATCCGTCTAGACCCGGCGCCTTCGTTGGAAACATTTGAAACAACGCATGTTTAACCTCGTCAGCAGTGTAAGGGGCACAAAGGGCAGTGTTCATCTGAGCTGTAACTTTCTGTGGCATATGCTGGAGGACATCATATATCCCTTACACTCCTTCTGATGAATACAAGTCACGATAAACATCTGTTAACATCTGCTTCAATTCCCCCGGGTCATCCTGCTGAACCCCCATAGCATTATATAGCGCCTTAATCGTGTTCTTTTTCCGCCTCCTATTTGCCCTCATATGGAAAAATCTTGTGTTTCTGTCCCCCGCTGCCAACCAAGAAATCCTTGATCTTTGCCTCCACATAACCTCCTCCCTGTGGTATAGTTCAACAAGCCGTTCATTCAATTTCATCTCAATATGGTTCGGAGAGGTCCGAGTGCGTTCATTACGTAGCTTCTCCAGTTCAGCCTTGGCTTTCTTTATTTCCTTTCTAACACTCCCAAAGGTGTCATTATTCCCCCAGCCAGGTTCTTGGCTAAAACCTCAAGCTTATTGCAAAGCGGCTCCATGCCACTCTCTGCCTGGGTCATGTTCCATCCATAAGTAATGGTTTCTGATATTTCTCCAACGTACCTATAATTTTTGATTGTTCCATGCTATATTATATTCTATTTTGGACATTATTGGGTTTTATTATACACTTTTATATTATTTTTGGGACTAACCTATTAACCGGAGGCCCAGCCCAGAATTGCTATTTTTTTGCCTATTTCAGAGTTTCACAGAAAAAGAATATCAAACGGAGTCCAAATGGAATGAAACTTTCCGAAACATGATTTTTGGAACGAAGATGATCTAGAGGACTTGGACCCTACGTCAAGAAAGCAACCAGGAAGGCACGAGGTAGGGGGACGCGCCTACCCCCCAGGCGCGCCCTCCACCCTCGTGGGGCCCATGTTGCTCCACCAACGTACTTCTTCCTCCTATATATACCTACGTACCCACAAACTACCAGATACGGAGCCAAAACGCTAATTCCACCGCCGCAACCTTCTGTACCTGTGAGATCCCATCTTGGGGCCTTTTCCGGAGCTCCGCCGGAGGGGGCATCGATCACGGAGGGCTTCTACATCAACACCATAACCTCTCCGATGATGTGTGAGTAGTTTACCTCAGACCTTCGGGTCCATAGTTATTAGCTAGTTGGCTTCTTCTCTCTTTTTGGATCTCAATACAATGTTCTCCCCTCTCTTGTTGAGATCTATTCGATGTAATCTTCTTTTGCGGTGTGTTTTTTGAGACCGATGAATTGTGGGTTTATGATCAAGTTTATCTATGAAAAATATTTGAACCTTCTCTGAATTCTTTTATGTATGATTGGTTATCTTTGCAAGTCTCTTTGAATTATCAGTTTGGTTTGGCCTACTAGATTGATCTTTCTTGCAATGGGAGAAGTGCTTAGCTTTGGGTTCAATCTTGCGGTGTCCATTCCCAGTGACAGTAGGGACAGCAAGGCACGTATTGTATTGTTGCCATTGAGGATAACAAGATGGGGTTTATATCATATTGCATGAGTATATCCCTCTACATCATGTCATCTTGCTTAAAGCGTTACTTTGTTCTTTTGAACTTAATACTCTAGATGCATGCTGGATAGCGGTCGATGTGTGGAGTAATAGTAGTAGATGCAGGCAGGAGTCGGTCTACTTGTCTCGGGCGTGATGCCTATATACATGATCATACCTAGATATTCTCATAACTATGCCCAATTCTGTCAATTGCTCAACAGTAATTTGTTTACCCACCGTAATACTTATGCTCTCGAGAGAACCACTAGTGAAACCTATGGCCCCCGGGTCTATTTTCTATCATATTAATCTTCAATCAACAAGCTATTTCTTGCACCATTTTTATTTTGCTTTATTTACTTTGCATCTTTATCAAAAAAATACCAAAAATATTATCTTATCATATCTATCAGATCTCACTTTCGTAAGTGACCGTGAAGGGATTGACAAACCCTTTATTGCGTTGGTTGCGAGGATTTTATTTGTTTGTGTAGGTGCGAGGGACTCGTGCGTGGCCTCCTACTGGATTGATACCCTGGTTCTCAAAAACTGAGGGAAATACCTACGCTACTTTGCTGCATCACCCTTTCCTCTTCAAGGGAAAACCAATGCAGTGCTCAAGAGGTAGCAAGAAGGATTTCTGGCGCCGTTGTCGGGGAGTCTGCGCAAAAGTGAACATACCAAGTACCCATCACAAACCCTTATCTCCCGCATTACATTATTTGCCATTTGCCTCTCGTTTTCCTCTCCCCGCTTCACCCTTGCCATATTATTTGCCCTCTCTCTCCGTCCTCCTTCTCTTTCCCTATTTGCCTCTTTTTGCCCGTTTCTTGTTTGCTCGTGTGTTGGATTGCTTGCTTGTCGTTATGGCTAGTCCTTTATCCACTCCTTTGTCTCCCGAGTTTGAGGTTCTTCACTTCAAACAAAGACAAGGAGAAAACTTAAAAGATGCTTGGTTTAGGATGATGGAATCTTATCGTAATTGCACCCTAGAGGTGAATTTTAGAATTTTGCTTCGCAATTTTTATGTTGGACTAAATATGTCTCATAAACAACTCTTGGACTGCGTTGCCAAAGGAAATTTCATCGAAATCGATCCCAGTATTGCACATGAAATTATAGAGGGGATAGTGGGAACACTACCTCAACAAAAGGGGCCTCATAATACCCAGGAAGAAACCCAAGTTTTTGAGAAAATTTGCGAAGTAACAAAAATATTACAAAAATCTCTTGAACCTCTTAAGATTGTTAGCGGGAATCTTCACTGCATGAATATGTTGATCACTCTTTGTAATAAGAGGTTGGACTCTTTAGATTTAAAAATTTCCGAATATGAAGGGAAACGTAAAGAACCTCCTGGATTCAAGCATGATTCCGCTAAAAAAATATATTAAAAGATGGCAATACCTAGATCTATCGTCGCTTTTATGCCTAGCTAGGGGCGTTAAACGATAGCGCTTGTTGGGAGGCAACCCAATTTTATTTTTATTCCTTGCTGTTTGCTCCTGTTTAGTAATAAATAATTCATCTAGCCTCTGTTTTGGTTGTGTTTTTGTGTTTAATTAGTGTTTGTGCCAAGTAGAACCGTTGGGAAGACTTGGGGAAAGTCTTTTTGATCTTGCTGTAAAAAACAGAAACTTTAGCACTCACGAGAATTGCTGACATTTTTATTTGGAAAGTGCTATTTAGTTAATTCTTTTTGAAGATGATTAATAGATAAATTCCTCTTGTCCAGCAATTTATTTAAAAATTTTTGGGGTTCCAGAACTTGCGTTAGCTACAGATTACTACAGACTGTTCTGTTTTTGACAGATTCTTTTTTTCGTGTGTTGTTTGCTTATTTTGATGAATCTATGGCTAGTAAAATAGTTTATAAACCATAGAGAAGTTGGAATACAGTAGGTTTAACACCAATATAAATAAATAGTGAGTTTATTATAGTACCTTGAAGTGGTGTTTTGTTTTCTTTCGCTAACAGAGCTCACGAGATTTTCTACTTTAAGTTTTGTGTTGTGAAGTTTTCAAGTTTTGGGTAAAAGATTTGATGGATTATGGAACAAGGAGTGGCAAGAGACTAAGCTTGGGGATGCCCATGGCACCCCAATATAATATAAGGACACCTAAAAGCCAAAGCTTGGGGATGCCCCGGAAGGCATCCCCTCTTTCGTCTACTTCCATCGGTAACTTTACTTGTAGCTATATTTTTATTCACCACATGATATGTGTTTTGCTTGGAGCGTCTTGTATTATTTGAGTCTTTATTTTTTAGTTTGCCACAATCATCTTTGCTGCACACACCTCTTGAGAGAAACACACATGATTTGAACATTATTAGAATACTCTATTTGCTTCACTTATATCTTTTGAGTTATATAGTTTTGCTCTAGTACTTCACTTATATCTTTTAGAGCATGGTGGTGGGTTTGTTTTATAGAAACTATTATTCTCTCATGCTTCACTTATATTATTTTGAGAGTCTTAAATAGCATGGTAATTTACTTAAATAGGGAAATTAATCCTAATATGCTAGGCATTCAAGATTAGTAAAAAAATTCTTATGAATGTGCTGAATACTAAGAGAAGTTTGATACTTGATAATTGTTTTGAGATATGGAGATGGTGATATTAGAGTCATGCTAGTTGAGTAGTTGTGAATTTGAGAAACACTTGTGTTGAAGTTTGTGATTCCCGTAGCATGCACGTATGGTGAACCGTTATGTGACGAAGTCGGAGCATGATTTATTTATTGATTGTCTTCCTTATGAGTGGCGGTCGGGGATGAGCGATGGTCTTTTCCTACCAATCTATCCCCCTAGGAGCATGCACGTAATACTTTTTTTATAACTATTAGATTTTTGCAATAAGTATGTGAGTTCTTTATGACTAATGTTGAGTCCATGGATTATACGCACTCTCACCCTTCCACCATTGCTAGCCTCTCTAATACCGCGCACCTTTCACCGGTATTATACACCCACCATATACCTTCCTCAAAACAGCCACCATACCTACCTATCATGGCATTTCCATAGCCATTCCGAGATATATTGCCATGCAACTTTCCACCGTTCCGTTTACTATGACATGCTCCATCATTGTCATATTTCTTTGCATGATCATGTAGTTGACATTGTATTTGTGGCAAAGCCACCTTTCATAATTCTTTCATACATGTCACTCATGCATCATTTCTATCCTAGTATACCACCGGAGGCATTCATATAGAGTCATACTTTGTTCTAGTATCGAGTTGTAATCATTGAGTTGTAAATAAATAGAAGTGTGATGATCATCATTCATAGAGTATTGTCCCAAAAAAAGAGAAAGACCAAAAAAAAAGGAAGGCCCCAAAAAAAGAAAATAAAAAGGGACAATACTACTATCCTTTTTCCACACTTGTGCTTCAAAGTAGCACCATGATCTTCATGATATAGTCTCCTATGATATCACTTTCATATACTAGTGGGAATTTTTCATTATAGAACTTGGCTTGTATATTCCAATGATGGGCTTACTCAAAATGCCCTAGGTCTTCATGAGCAAGCGAGTTGGATGCACACCCACTTAGTTCTTTTTGTTGAGCTTTCATATACTTATAGCTCTAGTGCATCTGTTGCATGGCAATCCCTACTCACTCACATTGATATCTATTAATGGGCATCTCCATAGCCCGTTGATACGCCTAGTTCATGTGAGACTATCTTCTCCCTTCTTGTCTTCTCCACAACCACCATTCTATTCCACATATAGTGCTATGTCCATGGCTCACGCTCATGTATTGCGTGAAGATTGAAAATTTTTGAGAACACCAAAAGTATGAAACAATTTCTTAGCTTGTCATCGGGGTTGTGCATGATTTAAATACTTTGTGTGGTGAAGATGGAGCATAGCCAGACTATATGATTTTGTAGGGATAACTTTCTTTGGCCATGTTATTTTCAGAAGACATAATTGCTTAGTTAGTATGCTTGAAGTATTATTATTTCTATGTCAATATTGAACTTTTGTCTTGAATCTTTCGGATCTGAATATTCATACCACAATTAAGAGAATTACACTGAAATTATGCCAAGTAGCATTCCACATCAAAAAATTTGTTTTTATCATTTACCTACTCGAGGACGAGCAGGAATTAAGCTTGGGGATGCTTGATACGTCTCCAACGTATCTATAATTTTTGATTGTTCCATGCTATATTATATTCTATTTTGGACATTATTGGGCTTTATTATACACATTTATATTATTTTTGGGACTAACCTACTAACCGGAGGCCCAACCCAGAATTGCTGTTTTCTTGCCTATTTCAGAGTTTCGCAGAAAAAGAATAGCAAACGGAGTCCAAACGGAATGAAAGCTTCGGGAATGTGATTTTTGGAACGAACATGATCCAGAGGACTTGGACTCTACGTCAAGAAAGCAACCAGGAAGGCACGAGGTAGGGGGGCACGCCTACCCCCCAGGCACGCCCTCCACCCTCGTGGGGCCCATGTTGCTCCACCGACGTACTTCTTCCTTCTATATATACCTATGTACCCCCAAACTACCAGATACGGAGCCAAAACCCTAATTCCACCGCCGCAACCTTCTGTATCCATGAGAACCCATCTTGGGGCCTTTTCCGAAGCTCCGCCGGAGGGGGCATCGATCACGGAGGGCTTCTACATCAACACCATAACCTCTCCGATGATGTGTGAGTAGTTTACCTCAGACCTTCGATCCATAGTTATTAGCTAGTTGGCTTCTTCTCTCTTTTTGGATCTCAATACAATGTTCTCCCCCCTCTCTTGTGGAGATCTATTCAATGTAATCTTCTTTTGCGATGTGTTTGTTGAGACCGATGAATTGTGGGTTTATGATCAAGTTTATCTATGAACAATATTTGAATCTTCTCTGAATTCTTTTATGTATGATTGGTTATCTTTGCAAGTCTCTTCGAATTATCAGTTTGGTTTGGCCTACTAGATTGATCTTTCTTGCAATGGGAGAAGTGCTTAGCTTTGGGTTCAATCTTGCGGTGTCCTTTCCCAGTGATAGTAGGGGCAGCAAGGCACGTATTGTATTGTTGCCATCGAGGATAACAAGATGGGGTTTATATCATATTGCATGAGTTTATTCCTCTACATCATGTCATCTTGCTTAAAGCGTTACTCTGTTCTTTTGAACTTAATACTCTAGATGCAAGCTCGACAGCGGTCTATGTGTGGAGTAATAGTAGTAGATGCAGGCAGGAGTCGGTCTACTTGTCTCGGACGTGATGCCTATATACATGATCATACCTAGATATTCTCATAATTATGCTCAATTCTGTCAATTGCTCAACAGTAATTTGTTTACCCACCGTAATACTTATGCTCTCGAGAGAAGCCACTAGTGAAACCTATGGCCCCCGGGTCTATTTTCTATAATATTAATCTTCCATCAACAAGCTATTTCTTGCACCGTTTTTATTTTGCTTTATTTACTTTACATCTTTATCATAAAAATACCAAAAATATTATCTTATCATATCTATTAGATCTCACTTTCGTAAGTGACCATGAAGGGATTGACAACCCCTTTATTGTGTTGGTTTTGAGGATTGTATTTGTTTGTGTAGGTGCAAGGGACTCGTACGTGGCCTCCTACTAGATTGATACCTTGGTTCTCAAAAACTGAGGGAAATACTTACGCTACTTTGCTGCATCACCCTTTCCTCTTCAAGGGAAAACCAACGCAATGCTCAAGAGGTAGCAGTTTCCCGCCAAGATTCATGTTCTTCCCACATAACCTCATACCGAAAGCCAGGCTTTTGCCGGGGCACCTGCTCATCATACTTCAGCAATATCGCCTCGTGATAAGAAGAAGCAGTAGTTAAATGTGACACCGTTGCCAAAGGGAATCGAGTTACCCACTCCACCGTTGCCAAAGCACGGTCCAGACGCACCCGGGTGTATGAACCTCCCGTTACCTTAATTTCAAACGTCCAAAACCTGCCTTGATAGCCTAAGTCCATCAGCATGCAAACATCAACTGCATCTCTGCAACCATGTATCTGTGCATTGCTGCGGTTCGCAACTCCCACATGCTCGTCGGGACGTAAGACTTTGTTGAAATCCCTGATGCAAAGCCAAGGGAGGGGGTTGTAGGCGGCCAACCCTTGTAGGGGAACGCAGTAATTCCAAAATATTTCCTACACACACGCAAGATCATTGCGATGCATAGCAACGAGAGGGGAGAGTATCGTCTACGTACCCTCATAGACCGTAAGCGGAAGCATTATGGCAACGTGATTGATGTAGTCGTACGTCTTCACAATCGACCGATCTAGCACTGAAGGTACGACACCTTCGTGATCTGCACACGTTCGGCTCAGTGACGTCCCGCGAACTCACAATACAGTAGAGCTTCGAGGGAGAGCTTCATCAGCATGACGGCGTGATGACGGTGATGATGTTGCTACCGGAACAGAGCTTCGCCTAAGCACCGCTGTGATATTACTGAGGTGGACTATGGTGGAGCAGGGCACATCACACGGCTAAAGATCAATGATCAACTTATGTGTCTATGGGATGCCCCCTCCCCCGTATATAAAGGAGTGGAGGAGGGGGAGGGGGAGGCCTCCTAGGTGCGCCCCAAGGGGAGTCCTACTCCTACCGGGAGTAGGATTCCCCCCTTGCCTTGTTGTATTTCAGAGAGAAGGAAGGAGGAGGGAGGAGGAAGGAAATGGGGGCCCAGCCCCCTCCCAATTCGGATTGGGCTTGGGGGGTGCCCCCTCCTTTTCTCCTTTCCTCTCTCTCCCACTAAGGCCCAATAAGGCCCATATACCTCCCGGGGGGTTCCGGTAACCTCCCGGTGCTCCGGTATACTCCCGTTTTCACCCAGTACCATTCTGATGTCCAAACATAGGCTTGTAATATATCGATCTTTACATCTCGACCATTTCGAGACTCCTCGTTATGTCTGTGATCAAATCTGGGACTTCGAACTACCTTCGGCATATCAAAACACATAAACTCGTAATACCGATCGTCACCGAACGTTAAGCGTGCGGACCCTACGAGTTCAAGAACTATGTAGACATGACCCAGGCATGTCTCCAGTCAATAACCATAGCGGAACCTGGATGCTCATATTGGTTCCTACATATTCAACGAAGATCTTTATTGGTCAAACCGCATAACCATATACGTTGTTCCCTTTGTCATCGGTATGTTCCTTGCCCGAGATTCGATCATCGGTATGTCAATACCTAGTTCAATCTCGTTACCGGAAAGTCTCATTACTCATATCCGTAATGCATCATCCTGCAACTAACTCATTAGCTACATTGCTTGCAAGGCTTATAGTGATGTACATTACCGAGAGGACCCAGAGATACCTCTCTGATAATCGGAGTGACAAATCCTAATCTTGATCTATGCCAGCTCAACAAACACCATTGGAGACACCTGTAGAGCACCTTTATAATCACCCAGTTATGTTGTGACATTTGTTAGCACACAAAGTGTTCCTTCGGTGTTCGGGAGTTGCCTGATCTCATAGTCATATGAACATGTATAGTTATGGAGAAAGCAATAGCAACAAACTAAACGATCATCGTGCTAAGCTAACAGATGGGTTAAGTCAATCACATCATTCTCTAATGATGTCGTCCTGTTAATCAAATGACAACTCATGTATATGGCCAGGAAACATAACCATCATTGATTCAACGAGCTAGTCAAGTAGAGGCATACTAGTGACACTCTGTTTCTCTATGTATTCCCACATGTACTAAGTTTCCAGTTAATACAATTCTAACATGAATATTGAACATTTATCATGACATAAGGAAATATAAATAACAACTTTATTATTGCCTCTAGGGCATATTTTCTTCAGCCTCCCACTTGCACTAGAGTCAATAATCTAGTTCACATCATCATGTGATTCAACACTAATAGTTCACATCTTTATGTGATTAGTTCACATCTCCATGTGTCTTACACCCAAAGGGTTTTCTAGAGTCGATAATCTAGTTCACATCGCTATGTGATTAACACCCAAAAAGTGATCATGTTTTGCTTGTGAGAGAAATTTAGTCAACGGGTCTGCCACATTCAGAGCCGTATGTATTTTACAAATTTTCTATGTCTACAATACTATTCATGGAGCTAGTCTAGCTAATTGCTCCCACTTTCAATATGTATCTAGATTGAGACTTAGAGTCATCCAGATCGGTGTCAAAGCTTGGATCGACGTAGCTCTTTACGACGAACTCTTTGTCACCTCCATAACCGAGAAACACTTCCTTATTCCACTAAGGATATTTTTGACCGTTGTCCAGTGATCCACTCCTGGATAACTATTGTACCCTCTTGCCAAACTTATGGTGAGGTACACAATAGGTCTGCTACACAGCATAGCATACTTTATAGAACCTATGACTGAGGCATAGGGAATGACTTTTCATTCTCTTTCTATTTTCTACATGGTCGGGTTTTGAGTCTTTACACAACTTCACACCTTACAACACATGCAAGAACTCCTTCTTTGACTTTTCCATTTGAACTACTTCAAAATCTTGTCAAGGTATGTACTCATTGAAAATATATCAAGCGTCTTGATCTATCTCTATAGATCTTGATGCTCAATATGTAAGTAGCTTCATCGAGGTCTTTCTTTGAAAAACTCTTTTCAAACATTCCTTTATGTTTTCCAGAAAATTCTACATTATTTCCGATCAACAATATGTCATGCACATAGACTTATCAGAAATGTTGTAGTGCTCCCTCTCACTTTCTTGTAAATACAGGCTTCACCGCAAGTCTGTGTAAAACCATATTCTTTGATCACTTTATCAAAGCATGCATTCCAACTCTGAGATGCTTGCACTAGTCCATAGATGGATCACTGGAGCTTGCTCACTTTGTTACCACCTTTAGGATTGACAAAACCTTTTGGTTGCATCATATACAACTCTTATTTAACAAATCCATTAAGGAATGCAGTTTTGACATCCATTTGCCAAGTATCATAAAATGTGGCAACTGCTAACATGATTCGGACAGACTTTTAAGCATTGATACGAGTGAGAAAATCCCATCATAGTCAACACCTTGATCTTGTCGAAAACATTTTGCGACAATTCAAGCTTTGTAGATAGTAACACTACTATCAGCGTCCGTCTTCCTCTTGAAGATCCATTTATTCTCAATGGCTCACCGATCATCGGGCAAGTCAACCAAAGTCCACACTTTGTTCTCATACATGGATCCCATCTCAGATTTCATGGCTTCAAGCCATTTTGCGGAATCTGGGCTCATCATCGCTTCCTCATAGTTCGTAGGTCTGTCATGGTCAACTAACATGACTTCTAGAACAGGATTACCGTACCACTCTAGTGCGGATCTTACTCTGGTTGACCTACGATGTTGGGTAGTAACTTGATCAGAAGTTTCATGATCATCATCATTAGCTTCCTCACTTACCAGTGTAGGAATCACTGGAACTGATTTCAATGATGAACTTCTTTCCAATAAGGGAGAAGGTACTATACCTCATCAAGTTCTACTTTCCTCCCACTCACTTCTTTCGAGAGAAACTCCTTCTCGAGAAAGCATCCATTCTTAGCAATGAATATCTTGCCTTCAGATCTGTGATAGAAGGTGTACCCAACAGTCTCCTTTGGGTATCATATGAAGACACACTTCTCCAATCTGGGTTCGAGCTTATGAGGTTGAAGCTTTTTCACATAAGCATCGCAGCCCCAAACTTTAAGAAATGACAACTTGGGTTTCTTGCCAAACCACAGTTCATAAGGTGTTGTCTCGACGGATTTAGATGGTGCCCTATTTAACGTGAATGCAGATGTCTCTAAAGCGTAACCCCAAAATGATAGCGGTAAATCAATGAGAGACATCATACATCGCACCACATCTAGTAAAGTACGATTATGACGTTCGAACACACCATTACGCCGTGGTGCTCCAGGTGGCGTGAGTTGCGAAACTATTCCGCATTGTTTCAAATGAAGTCCAAACTCATAACTCAAATATTCGCCTCCACGATCAGATCGTAGAAACTTGATTTTCTTGTTACGATGATTTTCCACTTCACTCTGAAATTGTTTGAACTTTTCAAATGTTTCAGACTTATGTTTCATTAAGTAGATATACCCATATCTGCTCAAATCATCTGTGAAGGTGAGAAAATAACGATATCCGCCGTGAGCTTCAATTTTCATTGGACCACATACATTAGTATGTATGATTTCCAATAACTCTGTTGCTCGCTCCATTGTTCTAGAGAAAGAAGTTTTAGTCATCTTGCCCATGAGGCATGGTTCGCAAGTACCAAGTGATTCATAATCAAGTGATTCCAGAAGTCCATCAGAATGGAGTTTCTTCATGCGCTTTACACCAATATGACCTAAACGGCAGTGCCACAAATAAGTTGCACTATCATTATCAACTCTGCATCTTTTGGCTTCAATACTATGAACATGTGTATCAGTACTATCAAGATTTAGTAAAAATAGACCACTCATCAGGGGTGCATGACCATAAAAGATATTACTCATATAAATAGAAGAACCATCATTCCCTGATTTAAATGAATAACTGTCTCGCATCAAACAAGATCCAGATATAATGTTCTTGCTCAACGCTGGCACCAAATAACAAGTATTTAGGTCTAATACTAACCCCGAAGGTAGATGTAGAGGTAGCGTGCCGACGGCAATCACATCGACTTTGGAACCATTTCCCACGCGCATCGTCACCTCGTCCTTAGCCAATCTTCGCTTACTCCGTAGCCCCTGTTTCGAGTTGCAAATGTTAGCAACTGAACCAGTATCAAATACCCAGGCACTACTGTGAGCATTAGTAAGGTACACATCAATAACATGTATATCAAATATAACTTTCACTTTGCCATCCTTCTTCTCCGCCAAATACTTGGGGAAGTGCCGCTTCGAGTGACTAGTTCCTTTGCAGTAGAAGCACTCAGTCTCAGGCTTAGGTCCAGACTTGGGTTTCTTCACTTGAGCAGCAACTGGCTTGTTGTTCTTCTTGAAGTTCCCCTTCTTCCCTTTACCCTTTTTCTTGAAACTGGTGGTCTTGTTGACCATCAACACTTGATGCTCCTTCTTGATCTCTAACTCCACATCCTTTAGCATTGCGAAGAGCTCAGGAATCGTCTTATCCATCCCTTGCATATTATAGTTCATCATGAAGCTCTTGTAGCTTGGTGGCAGTGATTGAAGAACTCTGTCAATGACACTATCATCAAGAAGATTAACTCCCAGTTGAGTCAAGTGGTTGTGGTACCCAAACATTCTGAGTATATGTTCACTGACAGAACTATTCTCCTCCATCTTGCAGCTGTAGAACCTATTGGAGACCTCATATCTCTCAATTCGGGCATTTGCTTGAAATATTAACTTCAACTCCTGAAACATCTCATATGCTCCATGACGTTCAAAACATCGTTGAAGTCCCGGTTCTAAGCCGTAAAGCATGTCACACTGAACTATCGAGTACTCATCAGCTTTGCTCTGCCAGGTGTTCATAACATCTGGCGTTGCTCCTGCATCGGGTTTGTCACCTAGCGGTGCTTCCAGGCCATAATTCTTCTATGCAGCAATGAGGATAATCCTCAAGTTACGGATCCGGTCCGTGTAGTTGCTACCATCATCTTTCAACTTAGCTTTCTCTAGGAATGCATTAAAATTCAACGGAACAACAACACGGGCCATCTATCTACAACAACATAGACATGCAAAATACTATCAGGTACTAAGTTCATGATAAATTAAAGTTCAATTAATCAAATTACTTAAGAACTCACACTTAGATAGACATCTCTCTAATCATCTAAGTGATCACGTGATCCATATCAACTAAACCATGTCCGATCATCACGTGAGATGGAGCAGTTTTCAATGGTGAACATCACTATGTTGATCATATCTACTATATGATTCATGCTCGACCTTTCGATCTCCAGTGTTTCGAGGCCATATCTGCATATGCTTGGCTTGTCAAGTTTAACCAGAGTATTCCACGTGTGCAAAACTGGCTTGCACCCGTTGTATGTGAACGTAGAGCTTATCACATCCGATCATCACGTGGTGTCTCGGCACGATGAACTGTAGCAACGGTGCGTACTCAGGAAGAACACTTATACCGTGAAATTTAGTGAGAGATCATCTTATAATGCTACCGCCGAACTAAGCAAAATAAGATGCATAAAGGATAAACATCACATGTAATAAATATAAGTGATATGATATGGCCATCATCATCTTGTGCCTTTGATCTCCATCTCCAAAGCACTGTCATGATCACCATCGTCACCAGTTTGACATCTTGATCTCCATTGAAGCATTGTTGTCGTATCGCCAACTATTGCTTCTACGACTGTCGCTACCCTTAGTGAAAAAGTAAAGCAATTACATGGCAATTGCATTTAATATGATAAAGCGATAACCATATGGCTCCTGCCAGTTGCCGATAACTGTGTTACAAAACATGATCATCTCATACAATAAAATTTAGCATCATGTCTTGACCATATCACATCACAACATGCATGCAAAAATAAGCTAGACGTCCTCTAATTTGTTGTTGCAAGTTTTATGTAGCTGCTACGGGCTGAGCAAGAACCGTTCTTACCTACGCATCAAAAACCACAACGCGGTATAGTGATCTTCAGAAAGAACCCTGTTCATTGAATCCGATTCAACTAAAGCTGGAGAAACAGACACCCACTGGCCACGTGTGTGCGAAGCATGTCGGTAGAACCAGTCTCGCGTAAGCGTACGCGTAATGTCGGTCTGGGTCGCTTCATCCAACAATGTCGTTGAATCAAGAATCAACTAGTGATGGCAAGCAACATGTATATCCCACGCCCACAACTCCTTTGTGTTCTACTCGTGCATATAACATCTACGCATAGACCTGGCTCGGAAGCCACTGTAGGGGAACGCAGTAATTTCAAAAAAATTCGTACGCACACTCAAGATCATGGTGATGCATAGCAATGAGAGGGGAGAGTATCGTCTACGTACCATCGTAGACTGTAAGCCGAAGCGTTATGACTACACGGTTGATGTAGTCGTACGTCTTCATGATCGACCGATCTAGCACCGAAGGTACGACACCTCCGTGATCTGCACACGTTCGGCTCGGTGATGTCCAGCGAACTCACGATCCAGCAGAGCTTCGAGGGAGAGCTTCGTCAGCACGACAGCGTGATGACGGTGATGATGTTGCTACCGGAACATGGCTTCGCCTAAGCACCGCTATGATATTACCGAGGTGGATTATGGTGGAGGGGGGCACCGCACACGGCTAAAGATCAATGATCAACTTGTGTGTCTATGGGGTGCCCCCCTCCCCCGTATATAAAGGAGTGGAGGAGGGGGAGGGGGTCGGCCTCCTAGGCGCGCCCCAATGGGAGTCCTACTCCCACCGGTAGTAGGATTCCCCCTTGCCTTGTTGGATTTAGGAGAGAAGGAAGGAGGAGGGAGGAGGAAGGAAAGGGGGGGCCCTACCAATTCAGATTGGGCTTGGGGGGGGGGTGCCCCCTCCTTTGCTCCTTTACCCTCTCTCCCACAAAGGCCCAATAAGGCCCATATACCTCCCGGGGGGTTCCGGTAACCTCCCGGTGCTCCGGTATACTCCCGTTTTCACCCAGAACCATTCCGATGTCCAAACATAGGCTTCCAATATATCGATCTTTACGCCTCGACCATTTCAAGACTCCTCGTTATGTCCGTGATCAAATTCGGGACTCCGAACTACCTTCGGTACATCAAAACACATAAAATCGTAGCACCGATCGTCACCGAACGTTAAGCATGCGGACCCTACGAGTTCGAGAACTATGTAGACATGACTGAGACATATATCCGGTCAATAACCAATAGCGGAACCTGGATGCTAATATTGGTTCCTACATATTCTACAATGATCTTTATCTGTCAAGCCGCATAACGATATACGTTGTTCCCTTTGTCATCGGTATGTTACTTGCCCGAGATTCGATCGTCGGTATCTCAATACCTAGTTCAATCTCGTACCGGAAAGTATCTTCACTCATTCCATAATGCTACATCCCGTAACTAACTCATTAGCTACATTGCTTGCAAGGCTTATAGTGATGTACATTACCGAGAGGGCCCAGAGATACCTCTCCGACAATCGGAGTGACAAATCCTATTCTTGATCTATGCCAACTCAACAAACACCATCGGAGACACCTGTAGAGCACCTTTATAATCACCCAGTTACGTTGTGACGTTTGGTAGCACACAAAGTGTTCTCTGGTATTCGGGAGTTGCATGATCTCATAGTCATAGGAATATGTATAGTTATGGAGAAAGCAATAGCAACAAACTAAACGATCATCGTGCTAAGCTAACGGATCGGTCAAGTCAATCACATCATTCTCTAATGATGTGATCCTATTGATCAAATGACAACTCATGTCTATGGTTAGGAAACATAACCATCATTGATTCAACGAGCTAGTCAAGTAGAGGCATACTAGTGACACTCTGTTTGTCTATTTATTCACACATGTACTAAGTTTTCAGTTAATACAATTCTAGCATGAATAATAAACATTTATCATGATATAAGTAAATATAGATAACAACTTCATTATTGCCTCTAGGGCATATTTCCTTCAATACTTTCATTAGATCCCATGTCTGGTGTCTCAAGTTGGTTTAGGCCTCATCGTAAAAACAAGTGAACCTCCACGGGTCCCCATCATTCTCCACAATATTTGCATCTATATGGTATACCGAGTCTCCCAAGATCTCAACCTTCATTGTATTGTTCCAGAACATACCAATACCACCACTCCTGCCTTGGCTATCTATCGCATAAGCATTATCATACCCCAAAGTTCTCGCTAGAGCTTCTACACGTGCTCCCTTTATTTGTGTTTCACCTATATATAGCACGGTAGGGGCAAACTTCCTCGCGAAATCGTGAAGTTCTCGAACTGCCGCGGGTTTGCCCACGCCACGGCAGTTCCAGCATAGAGTACTCATTGGGGTCGGCGGCGCTCCTCGAAGGAGCCCGCCAAGTTCTTCACAGTACTGTTTGGTCCCTCTTCCCCATCACCATTTACCCTAGTTCTCTTTTGGTCTCTCTATGGAGGGGGGCTAGTAACCATTATACCTAATGGCACAATGGCCAGCTTGAGATCATTGGTATCATTGATCATCTATGTACTGGGAGGTAGCTGAGACTTGTCCCTCTCCTGCCTATCCAATCTCTTCCTACTCAGATCTTCCATATGAACATCCTTTCCGTCAGCCGACAACTCCGTGTCATGTGATTTTCCCTTCTTTTCCAAACCTTGGGTTCCATCTTCGCTATTCTCTCCGGAACGACCATCTGCACGGCCTCCGTTGGCGCGTCCACCGGAGCGATTTCCAAACCGGCCACCCCTTCTTCCTCCTCGACGGCCACTTCCCTCTCCTCGACCACGTCCAGAGCGCATGAACCACTCGGCCCTGAGATTCTTAAAAACCAAGGCAGACGGAGGGTGAACACCGTTCCCATGCTCCTTGAATAAGTGGCCAAGCATACCACATACATCGCACCAATCCGACAACCTCTCGTACTTCACTTTATATATCTACCTTCCCCCCTCTAACCATAGACACTGCATTCTTCAATGGTTTGAACACATTGAGATGAACCCATACATAGTAAAAGTTTCCAGTGAAGTCATGGGACATTGTTTTCGTGAACAAAACCTCACCTACCTTGACTGCAAGCTGTGGCACTAGATGGGCATACAAAACAGGAACGCCATGGATTTGGTGAAGGAAATATGCCCTAGAGGCAATAATAAAGTTATTATTTATTTCCTTATACCATGATAAATGTTTATTATTCATGCTAGAATTGTATTAACCCGAAACTTAGTACATGTGTGAATACATAGACAAACAAAGTGTCACTAGTATGCCTCTACTTGACTAGCTCGTTGAATCAAAGATGGTTAAGTTTCCTAGCCATAGACATGAATTGTCATTTGATTGACGGGATCACATCATTAGAGAATGATGTGATTGACTTGACCCATTCCGTTAGCTTAGCACGATGATCGTTTAGTTTGTTGCTACTGCTTTCTTCATGACTTATACATGTTCCTTTGACTATGAGATTATGCAACTCCCGAATACCGGAGGAACACTTTGTGTGCTACCAAATGTCACAACGTAACTGGGTGATTATAAACGTGCTCTACAGGTGTCTCCGATGGTACTTGTTCAGTTGGCATAGATCGAGATTAGGATTTGTCACTCCGATTGTCGGAGAGGTATCTCTGGGCCCTCTCGGTAATGCACGCCACTATAAGCCTTGCAAGCAATGCAACTAATGAGTTAGTTGCGGGATGATGCATTACGGAAACGAGTAAAGAGACTTTCTGGTAACGAGATTGAACTAGGTATTGAGATATCGATGATCGAATCTCGGGCAAGTAACATACCGATGATAAAGGGAACAACATATGTTGTTATGCGGTTTGACCGATAAAGATCTTTGTAGAATATGTAGGAGCCAATATGAACATCCAGGTTCCGCTATTGGTTATTGACCGGAGATGTGTCTCGGTCATGTCTACATAGTTCTCGAACCCGTAGGGTCTGCACCCTTAATGTTCGATGACGATCGGTATTATGAGTTTATGTGATTTGATGTACCGAAGGTAGGTCGGAGTCCCGGATGAGATTGAGGACATGACGAGGAGTCTCAAAATGGTCGAGACATAAAGATTGATATATTGGACAACTATATTCGGACATCGGAAAGGTTCCGAGTGATTCGGGTATTTTTCGGAGTACTGGGAAGTTACGAGAATACGTGGAAGAAGTATTGGGCCTCATGGGCCAAGTGGTGGAAGAGAGGAGGCAGGACGCGCGCCCCTAGCCCAAACCGAATTGGACTAGGGGGGCGGCCCCACTTTTCCTCCTTTCCTTGTTCTCCTTCCTTCTCCCCTTCCCCCTTCCTTTCCTCCTCCTAGTAGCAGTAGGAAAGGGGAGTCCTACTCCTACTAGGAGGAGGACTCCTCCTCCTGGCGCGCCCTAGGAGGGCTGGCCGGCCTTCCCCCTTGCTCCTTTATATACGAGGGCAAGGGGCACCCTAGAACACACACGTTGATCATTGATCCCTTAGCCGTGTGCGGTGCCCCCCTCCACCATAATCCACCTCGATCATATCTTAGCGGTGCTTAGGTGAAGCCCTGTGTCGGTAGCAACATCATCACCGTCATCACGCCGTCGTGCTGACGAAACTCTCCCGTGAAGCTCTGCTGGATCGGAGTTCATGGGACGTCATCAAGCTGAACGTGTGCTGAACTCGGAGGTGTCGTGCGTTCAGAATTTGGATCGGTCGGATCGTGAAGACGTTCGACTACATCAACCACATTATCATAACGCTTCCGCTTACAGTCTACGAGGGTATGTAGATGACACTATCCCCTCTTGTTGCTTTGTATCACCATGATCTTGCGTGTGCGTAGGAATTTTTTTGAAATTACTACGTTCCCCAACAGTGGCATCCGAGCCAGGTTTAGGCATAGATGTTATACGCAGGAGTAGAACACAAGTGAGTTGTGGGCTATACAAGTCATACTGCTTACCAGCATGTCATACTTTGGTTCGGTGGTATTGTTGGATGAAGCGGCCTAGACCGACATTATGCGTACACTTACACGAGACTGGTTCTACCGACGTGCTTTGCACACAGGTGGCTGGCGGGTGTCAGTTTCTCCAACTTTAGTTGAACCGAGTGTGGCTATGCCTGGTCCTTGTGAAGGTTAAAACAACACTAACTTGATGAATTATCGTTGTGGTTTTGATGCATAGGTAAGAACAGTTCTTGCTCAGCCCATAGCAGCCACGTAAAACTTGCAACAACAAAGTAGAGGATGTCTAACTTGTTTTTGCAGGGCTTGTTGTGATGTGATATGGTCAAAACGTGATATAAGTTGTGGTATGAGATGATCATGTTTTGTTGAAGTTATCGGCAGAAGCCTTATGGTTGTCTCTTTATTGCATAAGATGCAAGTGCTATGTAATTGCTTTACTTTATCGCTATGCGATAGCAATAGTTGCAAAAGCAATAGTTGGCGAGACAACCATGTGACGACACGTTGATAAAAGATCAAGATGATGGAGATCATGGTGTCATGCCAGTAACAATGAAGATCATGAAAGTACTTTGCGGATGGAGATCAAAAGCACAAGATGATGATGGCCATATCATGTATGTGATGTTTATCTTCTATACATCTTATTTTTGCTTTGTTCAGCGGTTGTCGGGGGGATGGACCACGGGCAGGCAACGGTGTCGGATTCACGGGTTCCGGTAGACCCTCTAGGTTCGAACACTAGGGTGCGCGCGGAGATCAAGCCTTCTACCTCCCCATCTCACAAAGATCTAAAACTACTAAAAGAACTGCACGAGAGACACAAGGTTTATACTGGTTCGGGCCACCATTGTGATGTAATACCCTACTCCACTGTGTGGTTGGTGGATTGCCTCCTGGGGCTGGTGATGATGAACAATACAAGGAAGAACAACCTCGTGAGGGTCTGTTCTTGGCTGGGGCGATGAACTGCTAGGAGGAGTTCAGTCACCCTTCTCTCTCTCTCACTCACTCTCTCTTCTTGCTAGCCGGACTTACCCAACCGACCGAATGAACCCCTCTCTATGTGAGTGGCTGGTCCTACTTATAGGCAAAGGCCCTGGGCCTCTCCCCAAATATTGAGCGGGAAGGGTACCAACAATGGCGGGCTAATTTGAAGGGGAACAACAAGTACACTTATCCTGACTAAAGTTGGTCTTCGCCTGCGAAAGGCTCTGCGGTGACGCCGTGCTGGGCTCCATGGTGACCTCCGTCTCGTAGTCCGCCTGGTCTTGGTCTCGTTGCACCGAAATGGCAACCTTTGCCTGATGCCTCGGTACTCCGCGGCTGCGCCTGCCCCCTTTGCACGAAAGAGGAAAGAAGGACGCTGCGCGCGCTGGCGCCCGCCTGGCGCCCTGAGTCGTCATGGCTTGCGTCATGGGCACCTCGCAAGGTACCCCACCTTGATTTCCCCGCCTCCTCGCGAGCCAGCCTGAGGAGGCTGCGCCTGAGGATGCGCCGTGTCGTCCGCCCCGCGAAGCTTGGCCCCTCGCGAGGGTCTTGAGCCTTGTGTTGATGAAGATGGGCCATGCTGGGCCTCCTTTGAGCCACGCCGCATGCCGCAGGCAGGCAAGTCTGGGGACCCCCATTCCCAGAACGCCGACAGTAGCCCCCGGGCCCAAGGCGCGCATGGACTTGGCCGTGCTGAGAGGCAAAAGGGCATGGGCGAAGTGCCGCGGGCCCTAACAGCATGCGGCCTTGGGCGCCGCATGGCGGTTGATGGGACGCGAGTGCTTCAGCAACCGCGCAGGTTGGTAAAGGAGCGGCATCTGCCCAGACTTCGCCTTTTGCTTTCTCCGGTCGCTGCTCAGATCCCCTTTCTTGCGCCTTCCCTTTCTTCCTCCAAACTTCCAGATCTACTCCAGCTGCGCGACCTAGGAAGCCATGGCGCCTCGCCAGCCTCCGGCCGAAGCTTGGTATTCTCCCGCTCTGGACTTGCCGAATGTGCCCAAGGCCGGCCTTGCCCGGCTGCGCCGGATGGCGGCGGCGCAGGGCATCAACGGGACGAAGGTGTTCAAGGCCGGCTCCGCCACCCCTGAGGGCCGAGGGAGCACCTTTTATCCTCTCTTTGTAAGCTCCATTGCTGCGGGCCTGGTGCCGGCCTTCTCCGAGTTCTTCTTCTCTGTCCTCCGCCATTACAACTTGCAGGCTCTGCATCTCCACCCCAACTCTGTCCTTCTTCTGGCGATCTTTGCTTACTACTGCGAGGCCCACGTAGGGGTGCAGCCTTCGGTGGCCTTGCTGCGCCACTACTTCTCCCTCCGGGTCTCCGGCGGCTCTCTTGCTACGTGCGCGGGCTTCGTCGCGTATGGCGGCACCATTGCCATCTCGAATCCCGGGAAGAGGATTGAGGGCTTCAGGAGCAAGTGGGTCTTGGTAGATGCCGAGCGCATCCACCCTCGGCTGATCTTGCCCGCGGAGCAGCCCGTGAGCTCCAGCGACTGGTGCCGAGCGGAGCTCACGGACCCCCGCGTGAAACTGGTGTTGGAGAAGATGCTTCATGGCCAAAGGTCCTAAGGTAACACACCCCGAGTATGTTGATTTTAATAGTGATGAAGATGACTTGTTAGGTGATGATGATTTGCTTGTCGACAACTCTAGTGATGAATACTATGATGAAACGTCAATTAATCATGCTAATCAAGATAAAACGAATGACAACGACAAGGAGAAGATTGAGGCTCTAACTAAAGAACTAAACACTCTTAAGTTAGCTCATGAAACTATCTTCGAAGATCATCGAGAACTTTTAAGAGCTCATGAGAAATTACGCTTTGAAAAGCTCAATCTTCAGCAAGAGCATGAGTTTTTAAAAGCAATCAATGATGATCTCCGCAAGAAAAGTTCTTCTTACATTGCCAAGCGTTTACTCTTATCCACTTACATGCCTCCAGTCAAGTCTAGTAACAAGAACAAGAAAGATTCTTCCTCTAGTAGTAACAATGATCATGCTAAATCCAATATTGTTGCTTCTAGTAGTTCTCTTGATTCCACTAATGATTCTCTTAGCCAAGTTACACTTGATCAAGAAAATAGCTTATTGAAGGGAATTATAGAGAAAGGAGTGTACAAAAGCCTTGCCGGGAGTAAGCAATTCGAGGAAATTGTGCGCAAGCATGGAATGCACCGGAAGAATCAAGGTGTTGGTTTTGAACGAAAGTTCAATGCCAATGGAGTTGAGTGGGAAGAAGATCAATACCCCAAGACAAAGTTTGTTTCTCAGCAAGAGAAGTATGATACTTCCTTCAAGGGGACACAAGCTCAAGATGATCTTCCACCACAAGACTACAAGCAAAAAGGCAAGGACAAGCTTCAAGAGGAAATTGATGCATTTGAAGAAGCTCCTAAGACCTTAGTCAAGTGGATTCCCAAGACCACTTCAAGTTCCACTTCATCAAGTACGACTACAAGTCCAAGGATTCCCATCAAGATGGTGTGGATCCAAAAGAAGAAGAACTAGAGAGTTCTTGAGGGTGACTCCGCCAACATACTTCACTCTTATCATTTTGGCAAGAACAAGTGCAATCAACTTCCACATCTTGCACTAGTTCAAGGAGTCACAAACCCTCTTGTTGGTAAGACAAGGGACAAGGTAACCTAAAAGTTTTCATGGACATCATCTTGTGTGTGCATCACTCTATGTCTATGGATATCCTTGTTTGTTCCTTGTGGGACTAACCCATGTAGGTATTGAAAGTGCAATTCACTGAAATGGATAGCTCCAAGTGATCTACATCAACATTGAGCATCCACATCTTCAACATCTACATGAAGTCATCATCGACAAAACCCAAGGTTAGTTCATCCCTCTTAGGGGGGATATCACATCTAGGGGGAGCTTTACTCTAAGACTTGAGCTAAAGCAACTCTAAAGATGTGAACACAACAATGCTTTATGTAAAAGTGGTAACCCCACTTGAGCTTAAACGATGATTATGACCTATGATGAAGTGTTCTCACTTGACTCCTAAATCAATATACTCATATATAGATGACCTAGTCATCGCAAATTGCTTTATAGATGCTAGAATTGGTTGTGCATGCTTTGTCACATATTTCATTTGCCATCTTATTGTGTGAGCATGTTGGTTGCATATTTTACTCATTCGAGGACATCCACTTGTTGTTTTGGTTGTTTGGTTTTATTTCCTTTTGCCAAGTGGATGGACAAGAATGCCTAAGAACCTCCTCTAGCTATCTATGCTTTTCTCGTCTCAAACTCTATTTATGCTACATCACAAAATTTGATCAAGTCAGATTCGAACCACTCTGTGTGAGGAGCGCTCGGAGTCCCAGATTCGTCATAGACTTAAACTTCCAAAACCTCTTTGTCAATCTCGGTCTGACCGATTCCCTACTTTCGGTCCTACCGAGATCATTAAGTTGATCTAGGTTTTCGATCTCGGTGCAACCGATTTGAACCATTCGGTCACACCGAGTTGCAACAACTGTATACAGTTTTGCATCTCGGTGCCACCAAGTTGTTCCACTCGGTCACACCGACAGGGTCGGGCTATATATAGTCACGGGAAAAAAATTGGAAATTTCTCCGAACCCCTTCGCCCGCGCGATAGCCTGCTCTGCCAACTTGGTCTCCGGATCGTCTCCTCGCTGCCAGCCGCTGGTCTCCATCGCCGTCAACGGGAATTCTACCCCGCCATTGCCACCGTAGTGAGTCTCCACCGAACTAGGGTATGGACTCGATCTTTGTGCTATTCTCCAATCCGATTCCTAGCACATTGTGATCATCATGATTCTTGCCACGTTTGATAAACCTCTATCCAGTCAATGAACTCGTAGATTAGGTTTAATTCGAAAATTTTAGGGTTAGGTTTCCGCCGAAACCATCTCGGACCCACCGAGTTGAAAAACTCGGTCCCACCGATTTGGCTTATGCCATTGCACAAGTGAGACTCGGTCTGACCGAGTATTACTAGTCGGTGTGACCGATTTTGGAACTCTGTGAAACCCTAGCAGTCTCGGTGCCACCAAACCGTGACTCGGTCTGACCGAGTTCACTAGTTTAGGCTCCAAAACTGCTTTGGTATCACCGAGTTTAAAAATCGATAGATCCGAGATGCTTTCAGTGGGAAACTAAAACTAAGTTTTTGAATTATTCTTTTGCAAAAAATCTCTGCATTTTGTGATGCTCATCCACTCTATCTCATCTATAACCTATTCACAGGGTCAGCAGTCAGAGTTTGCATGATGTCAGACCAAAGTGATAGCCAGAACATGTCAGAGCAGCAAGTGCAGATGAGTGAGGGCACTAGTCCCTCAAGTTCCTGAGATGATCGCAACAGGAGCACCCCTGGCAATCTGCCTAAAGCTGCCATAAGACAGAGAAAGAAGAGAACCTCAGACTCAGAAGATGAGGATTATGTGGTAGAAGAGGAAGCAACTTCCAAGAGAGTTGAGCCGGCACAGGGCATAAAACCAGGGAAGAAGATCAAAAGGCCAGCAGGCAGGCAGCCTATGTCAAAGTGTAGGATCGAAAGTATGTCTACAGGGGGGGTGATTAGACTACTTGACCAAATAAAAACTTGACCTTTTCCCAATTTTAGTTCTTGGCAGATTTTAGCTATTTTAGGACAAGTCAAGCAATCATCACACAATTCAAGCAAGCATGCAAAGAGTATATTGGCAGCGGAAAGTAAAGCATGCAACTTGCAAGAATGTAAAGGGAAGGGTTTGGAGGATTCAAACGCAATTGGAGACACGGATGTTTTTCCCGTGGTTCGGATAGGTGGTACTATCCTACATCCACATTGATGGAGACTTCAACCCACGAAGGGTAACGGTTGCGTGAGTCCACGGAGGGCTCCACCCACGAAGGGTCCATGAAGTAGCAACCTTGTCTATCCCACCATGGCCATCGCCCACGAAGGACTTGCCTCACTAGCGGTAGATCTTCACGAAGTAGGCGATCTCCTTGCCCTTACAAACTCCTTGGTTCAACTCCACAATCTTGTCGGAGGCTCCCAAGTGACACCTAGCCAATCTAGGAGACACCACTCTCCAAGAGAAGTAACAAATGGTGTGTTGATGATGAAATCCTTGCTCTTGTGCTTCAAATGATAGTCTCCCCAACACTCAGCTCTCTCTCATAGGATTTGGATCTAGTGGAAAGAAGATTTGAGTGGAAAGCAACTTGGGAAGGCTAGAGATCAAGATTCATATGGTAGGAATGGAATGTCTTGGTCTCAACACATGAGTAGGTGGTTCTCTCTTAGAACATATGAGTTGGAATGGTGTATGTGTTCTGATGGCTCTCTCTTTCGAATGAAGAGGAGGTGGAGGGGTATATATAGCCTCAACACAAAATCCAACCGTTACACACAATCTACCAATCTCGGTGGGACCGAATCAATAAACTCGGTCAGACCGAAAAGGTAAACCTAGTGACCGTTAGAGATTTTCGGTGGGACTAACATGCAACTCGGTAGGACCGATTCTGTTAGGGTTTTGGGCATAACGTAATCTCGGCGAGACCGATTACACAAACTCGGTGAGACCGAGTTTGGTAATAAGCTAACCAGAGAGTTGGTCAGGCAAACTCGGTGGGACTGATTTGCTCTTTCGGTGAGACCGAAAAGTTACAAAAGCGAAACACAGAGTTTACATTGCAATCTCGGTGGGACCGATTCGCTCTTTCGGTGAGACCAAAAAGTTACGAAAGGGAAACAGAGAGTTTGCAACCCCATCTCGGTGAGACCGAGATCCCTATCGGTAGGACCGAATTGCTAGGGTTTGGCAGTGGCTTATGACAAGTGAGACTCGGTGGCGCCGGATAGAAAGAATCGGTATGACCGAGTTTGGCTTAGGGTTTAGGTCATTTATGGATATGGGAAAGTAGCTGAGGATTTTGGAGCATATCATTAAGCACATGAAGCAAGAGGCTCATTAAGCAACACCTCATCCCTCCTTGATAGTATTGGCTTTTCCTAAAGACTCAATGTGATCTTGGATCACTAAAATATAAAATGAAGAGTCTTGAGCTTTTGAGCTTGAGCCAATCCTTTGTCCTTAGCATTTTGAGGGTTCCACTTTCACATCCATGCCATGTCAATCATTGAGCTTTCCTGAAATAATCATCTTGGAATAGCATTAGCTCAATGAGCTATATGTTGTTATGAATTACCAAAACCACCTAGGGATAGTTGCACTTTCACAAAGGCCAGAGCTTCAACTGAGAAGCCCACTCCCATAGAGCCAGTTGCTGCTGAAGGCAAGAAGAGGAAAGAAAGGGTGAAGAAAACTATAGCCAGAGTGCTTGGCAAAGCTTCCATCATGGAAGATGAGGAGGAAGAAGAAGAGGTAGCTGCACCAGCACCAAAGGCACCCAAGTTGATGGGTGATGCCATAAGATCAGGGGCAGCTGCTTCCAAGGCCAAGCCAACTCCAAAGCCAAAGCCAAAGAGAAATACAAGAAGCATCCCAGCTACTGAGAAGAACAAGGCCCCAGTGCCTGAAGCTGCAGAAGAAGAGGAAGAGAATGTTCTTAGAAAGCTCAAGCCCAAGATCCCAGACCACAACGATGCTCATCCTGTGGCTGAGGATATGAAACTCAGGAGAGATTTAGGGCTCCGAAAGTGGAGAGAAGCAGACCCGTATGCTTCAAGGAGAAGGACTGCAGTTGACTACAGGTTTCACACCAAGGAGCAGCAAGATTTTTATGAGACAGTGCTGCTAGGCAAGACGCCAATAGTCTGTGATATGAGATGGGTCGATTGGCAATACATCAAGGACAACAAAGAGTACTACCCTGGAGTGCAGGACAGCTTCAAGGCATGTGGAGTAGAGGACTTTGTTGGGCAGAAGCTCACAAAGTGGAACGAGGAACTCATCATGCAGTTCTACTCCACAACCCATTTTTATCTAGATGGTAAGATAATTTGGATGTCAGAGGGTACGAGGTACCAGTCTACAGTTGTTGAATGGGCTCAGCTGATCAATGCCCCACAAGAGCATGAGGATGACTTGGATATCTATGCCAAGAAGAAGATGGACCACAACTCAATGTCAAACATGTACAAGGAGATTCCAAATGAAGCACTTGACACTCAAGTTTGGCTCAGTACACTATCTTTTGTCAGGGCTGCCAACCATCAATTGGATACTGAGGCACACCTTATTGCCCAAGTCAGGTGATCACAAGATGATCAGAGGCCATGCAATCAACTTGCTTCATATCTTTGACGTGCCACAGAAATTCAAAGTCATGAGCCTTATGATAGAAACAATCAAGAGGACAGCAGCAGACCAGAAGAGGAGCTGTGGATATGCCCCACAGATTCAGGAGCTCATCAACTCTAAGATGGGCATGGGCATATACTTATTGGACAAGGAACACCTGCCCATCCGTCTAGATTTTGAAGATAATCAAGTTGTCATGACTGAGAATGAACCATCGTCTGCCCAAGCACAAGCCAAGAAGGAGAAGGCCAGGAAGGAGAAAGCTGCCAAGATGCCAACTCAAGAGGAGGCATCTGAATATTTCCTAAAAACCAAACAAGAGAAGCTTGGTTACTTGATTGCATCCACCCTGCGGATTAAGCAAGGACTAGCCACCCTAACTCAAAACTAGGCAAGCTTAGAGAGGATCGTAGAACAAAGGTTCTATGACTTGGATATCAAGGTGACAGAGATACAGACTGTAGTGGAGCAGCTCCAAGATGACATGCAGGAGAGGAGAGGCAAGACTACAACTGATGCCTTTGCCAGAGTGCCACGAGGTCCAAGGTCGTCTGCAGTGCCAGTTGCTGACACCAGAGCCACCACCTCTGCACCAGCTATAGCCTCAGTTCCACCAGCTCCAGTGTCTACTTCAGCCTCGACTCCGACCACGTCTACATAAGGCTTCGTCCTTGGAGTGCTCCGGACTCCACCACCACCTGAAGATCAAGCCTGAGTGTCGACTTAGCACTATGCATTTTCTAGGAACTTTTTGGTAACTTGTTGCCAAAGGGGGAGGAAATGTATAGATCATAGGCTTCGAGAGAGAGTGTTGCTTTTATTCTCTCTTGTTTTATTTGGTGGTTTATCGAACTTTGTTTGCTTGTGTGCTTGAGATACTACGTCATTATCTGTGAGACATTGATGATCATGTGTTTGATCATAAGCTACACTTAATGTTTGCTTAATATTATCATCCTATCTATCTTATGTGGTCACTCACTATTCTTGGTGATGAGTGCATGTATTTCATTCTTATCATTTTAAGCGCTCCACCAAGATGTATGTGACATGGAAGAGTAACCCATGACTCTAATCTTTGTGAATTTGCAGTCCAAAGCAAATTTTAAATATGCACAAATTTAGGGGGAGCTCTTACTTGTCACATACTTCTCAAAGCGACGATATATTTCATGCTTATTATCATTGTCGAAGCTTTGATCTATATGTTGTCATCAATTACCAAAAAGGGGGAGATTGAAAGTGCAACTATCCCTAAGTGGTTTTGGTAATTCATAACAACATATAGCCCATTGAGCTAATGCTATTCCAAGATGATTATTTCAGGAAAGCTCAATGATTGGCATAGCATGGATGTGAAAGTGGAACCCTCAAAATGCTAAGGACAAAGGATTGGCTCAAGCTCAAAATCTCAAGACTCTTCATTTTATATTTTAGTGATCCAAGATCACATTGAGTCTTTAGGAAAAGCCAATACTATCAAGGAGGGATGAGGTGTTGCTTAATGAGCCTCTTGCTTCATGTGCTTAGTGGTATGCTCCAAAACCCTCAACTACTTTCCCATATCCATATGACCTAAACCCTAAGCCAAACTCGGTCATACCAATTTTTTCTATCCGTCGCCACCGAGTTTCACTTGTCATAAGCCACTGCCAAACCCTAGCAATTCGGTCCTACCGATAGGGATCTCGGTCTCACCGAGATGGGATTGGAAACTCTCTGTTTCCCTTTCGTAACTTTTCGGTCTCACTGAAAGAGCGAATCGGTCCCACCGAGATTGCAATGTAAACTCACTGTTTCCTTTTTGTAACTTTTCAGTCTCACCGAAAGAGCAAATCGGTCCCACCGAGTTTGCCCGACTAACTCTCTGGTTAGCTAATTACCAAAATCGGTCTCACCGAGTTTGTGTAATCGGTCTCACTGAGATTACGTTATGCCCAAACCCTAACAGAATCGGTCCTACCGAGTTGCATGTCAGTCCCATCGAAAATCTCTAACGGTCACTAGGTTTACCTTTTCGGTCCGACCGAGTTTGTTGATTCGGTCCCACCGAGATTGGTAGATTGTGTGTAACGGTTGGATTTTGTGTGGAGGCTATATATACCCCTCCACCTCCTCTTCATTCGTGGAGAGAGCCATCAGAACACATACACAATTCCAACTCATATGTTCTGAGAGAGAACCACCTACTCATGTGTTGAGACCAAGATATTCCATTCCTACCATATGAATCTTGATCTCTAGCCTTCCCCAAGTTTCTTTCCACTCAAACCTTCTTTCCACTAGATCCAAATCCTATGTGAGAGAGTTGAGTGTTGGGGAGACTATCATTTGAAGCACAAGAGCAAGGAGTTCATCATCAACACACCATTTGTTACTTCTTGGAGAGTGGTGTCTCCTAGATTGGCTAGGTGTCACTTGGGAGCCTCCGACAAGATTGTGGAGTTGAACCAAGGAGTTTGTAAGGGCAAGGAGATCGCCTACTTCGTGAAGATCTACCGCTAGTGAGGCAAGTCCTTCGTGGGCGATGGCCATGGTGGGATAGACAAGGTTGCTACTTCGTGGACCCTTCGTGGGTGGAGCCCTCCGTGGACTCGCGCAACCGTTACCCTTCGTGGGTTGAAGTCTCCATCAACGTGGATGTAGGATAGCACCACCTATCCGAACCACGGGAAAAACATCCGTGTCTCCAATTGCGTTTGAATTCTCAAAACCCTTCCCTTTACATTCTTGCAAGTTGCATGCTTTACTTTCCGCTGCCAATATACTCTTTGCATGCTTGCTTGAATTGTGTGATGATTGCTTGACTTATCCTAAAATAGCTAAAATCTACCAAGAACTAAAATTGGGAAAAGGTTAAGTTTTTATTAGGTCAAGTAGTCTAATCACCCCCCCTCTAGACATACTTTCGATCCTACACCTGGTCTTGGTCTCGTTTCACCGAAATGGCAACCTTTGCCTGATGCCTCGGTACTCCGCGGCTGCGCCTGCCCCCTTTGCACCAAAGAGGAAAGAAGGACGCTGCGCGCGCTGGCGCCTGCCTGGCGCCCTGAGTCGTCATGGCTTGCGTCATGGGCACCTCGCGAGGTACGCCGCCTTGATTTCTCCGCCTCCTCGCGAGCCAGCCTGAGGAGGCTGCGCCTGAGGATGCGCCGTGTCGTCCACCCCGCGAGGCTTGGCCCCTCGCGAGGGTCTTGAGCCTTGTGTTGATGAAGATGGGCCATGCTGGGCCTCCTTTGAGCCACGCCGCATGCCGCAGGTAGGCAAGTCTAGGGACTCCCGTTCCCAGAACACCGACAAACAGAACCCGGATCCTCTTCAAAAAAACAACAGGGTTGGCACCTCCCCTCAATACCGGCACGCACTTGGCCGGGTCGCTCGACCCGGCCAAGCCCCGCAAGCCGGCCAGACTAGCCGAACCCGCCACAACCAAAGCCTCCTCAACAAGCCAGCGCCACCCGTGGTGTGCTACGCAATCCAGCCATGGGTCAACTCCCGTCCCATCCAGGCCGTATGATGGGGACGAGACTTCAATCAATGAGGACCGAGGCAACAGTGCCCCGCCCATGCCTCTGGTCAGCAGGAACGTGGCAACAGTGCCCCTCACCTACCCGCTGACCAGGGCCGGCGTGGCTACAGTGTCCCCACCCTCACCGCTGATGACGCAAGCAGCAACTTGACAGAGAGCACTGTATGCGACTCGACTCGGCCACGCCCTGACAATTGACAAGACAGCGCACAGTCCCCCTAGGCATGCGGGGCCCGCACCTAGGGGAACCCGGTGAACCACAAGCCCTCAGCGGGACCCAGCCCAGGTCCCCGGACACCGACAATACGGACCCACCGACTTGTAACATTACCATTGTACCCCCAGGGGGTTTGTCACGACCGGTTTTCCGGACATAAATTTCCAGAAAATGGCCGTTGTGCTCACCAGCCCCAGGATTACTGTTACCTGATGAGGCACCAACTTATTACAGAAATTCCAAGCAAAAGTACAAAATGTGTAGTACAAGACCATTGTGGCCTGTGAGTACATCAAATGGTTTTCTAGTGGTCGATGGCGGAAGCGGTTTGTGAATCATCAGTGTGTGGGACTCCATTTCCCACGGGAACAGCTGACCATGTTAACTCCTATCTTCGCGAGGCTGCTATCACCGCTGCTTGGTTTCCGGGGCTGTCACCGCAACGTTCCTTTCCATGCAAATATCTGGCCAAGACAATAGCCAGGGACAAGCCAGTGAGTACTTTGAATGTACTCGCAAACATTAAGAACATTGGAATAATATAATTGATAATTATGCACTTGAATATTCTATGATCACATCATTAGTCACAAATAAAATATCTTTTATGCCTGCAAGCGGGTTATTAATATGCAACATGAATAAGTAGTAAAAGAGTGGGAATAAAATGCCACAGTCGGGCGTCTGAGCGACACCACATAAAGGGCTTTAAAAGAAATGCCACAGTCGGGCGTCTGAGCGACACCACATAAAGGGCTTTAAAAGAAATGCCACAGTCGGGCGTCTGAGCGACACCACATAAAGGGCTTTAAAAGAAATGCCACAGTCGGGCGTCTGAGCGACAGCACATAAAGGGCTTTAAAAGAAATGCCACAGTCGGGCGTCTGAGCGACACCACAAAAAGGGCTTTAAAAGAAATGCCACAGTCGGGCGTCTGAGCGACACCACATAAAGGGCTTTAAAAGAAATGCCATAGTCGGACGTCTAAGCGACATCACAGAAAGGGCTTTTATTCACAAGTAAATAATACTCATAATAAATATTCAGTTCATGATAATAAACGGGTTAGTCCATCCACAAGAATAAACATTTAACCGGGCTTAGAAATAAATAATCACCATGAATATCCAGGGGGTAGAACCATCCCAGGGATACTCGATAATACAAGTATTACCACAGGTTAGTCCATCACAAAATAATAATCGTGGTCCTCACAAGTCACCGATCAGTATCCAAGTTTTGGTTTAACAATTTCACCTCCGAAGACTGACACTAAGACCAATACTTGACCCATCCCAGACTGTAATCCTTAACCATGGACACAGCTATTCGAATAGGTTTTAATCTCTGCAGAGGGTGTACTCTTTACCCACGAGTAACGGATTCCTTTAGTCCATCGGGACTAATTCCGTCTACGGCCTTTTAGTAGAAAACACGCCTAACTTGCACACACCAGCTTAACTCATCGGTGTCTGGAATCACCCACGACACTTGTTAAGCAAACTCTAAGTGGGGAGGCTACAACCTCGCGTGGCATGGGATCAAATTTATATCGCGCGCTCTAAGGGGTGGCCTCCCCTCTCGGTCTCAACCGGAAAACACCCATGCCCCCGGACCAGGTGGCATGCCTATTGGCTACAACCGATTTCTTCCACCATGGCCTCTCTGTACGGTGTGTGCTTGAAAGGGGTTGACGACTTACTGAACCATACCCTACCTGCGGCAGGGACAAGCGGTAGTACATAGCAAGTATGGGGGTTACTGGAAACAAGGCTCGGTCTACGGTCGACTTAGGAGGTTTATAAGTTCCCTGCATGACATGTATATCAAAAATATAACCACCGACGAAATCATCACTCAATATACCTTACCATGCCATACCGGACATAACTGTCCCGACGGGGACCGGTGACAAGCTCACGCCTACCCAAGGCCAAGGCTTTCCCGGATTCTTTTCCGGCATGCATGCAAGGCACATGAGGGTGAATACCATCACAAAAATATTCATTTCCAACAGCAAGGAAATCACTAATATGCTTCCATGCATATGATCATATCACATGAAATAACAAGTCCTCCGAATTAAGGTGGTGTTATAAACGTGTCAAATAGCACACCAAAAACATTATGCTAGGGTTCAGAATGCTTGCCTTTAAATTGTGGAGGGGTGAGGGGCTCTCCAAAACTTTTGAAAGTTTCTTCTCTCTCTCCAAAATCCTATTTAAAAAATATATTTGAATTAACACACATTTCAAAAATAGTACAAAAAAGTTGTTTGGAAAATTTTGAAATAAATCTTAAAATAAACTAGACCAAATTTGAGGAAGGTAGGAAAAAGAATCAATTCATTTGGAGTTATATTTAAAAAGTTATAGCCAGTCAAAGTTTTGGTCAAAATCTGTTTTGAAAAAAAAATAGAAAAGGAAAACGGTTCAAACGAGACTACGCTTTCGGTGCAGAGAAAACGCATTTGCGCCCTTTACGCCTCCACTTAACCACGTGGACCGGCGCTGGGTCTCTGACGGTGGGCCTGCCTGGCCCACTAGTCAGGTTTGACCAGTCGCCCGCGTCGTCTCCGGCGAACGGTGGCTCCGTTCGGAAAGCTGAGGCCACCAGCGGATTCAGGGGGCCGAGGTGGTCACTCCGGTAGTCGTAGGGTCGTCGGAAGTGGAGGAAATCACCGGCGGCGAGCTCCGCGGCGGAGGGAAGCTTCGGGAGCAAGGTGGATTTGGGGCTACGGTGGTTCCCGATCAAGATTGAGTAGGGGGATGGGTTCACGGGAGGATGAGGAAGTTTCTGGCGAAGAGAATGGAGAGGGGGAGGCCCTGTTGGTGCCGGAATGGCTGGGGCGGTGGCGGCGGCTGCGGTTGCCGGAGATGAGGAAGGAGGCCTCCCCGGGTTGATTGGCTGCCAATGGGGGTCCTCGGGAGGTGGCTTGGGACTGCCTACGTGCGGAGATGAGCTTGGGGCTCCTTAAATAGGCGAGTCGAGGCGGTTCGGTGGCGGCAGCGGATGAGCTCGTCAGCGGCCGTCTTTCTGTAGCTGTAGGGCATCATGGCGGCGACGAGCGCTAGCGGACATGGCTGCGGATAAGCTCGCGCTGTTCCAGGGGCCAGGTGGCGAGTGGGAGGGGCTTGGGTGGCGCTGCCCATGGCTGGAGCCGCTGCGGACGCCGGGGTGCCGCCAAAATGCCCTGGCGGCGGCGCTGTAGCATGCCAGGGTGGCTTGGCGCATTGCTGCGCGGCGGGGAGTGCGTGGCGAGGTGCTGCCGGGTGGGCCAAAGCCAGGGGGCCAGCGTGTCGGCTCGGGCGCGGCATCGTGCAATACGCGCGCTCTGGGCGCGTCCAGTGCACGCACGGGAGATGTTCGACACAATGCCGCGGCATGCTACAGGTCGCAGGTGAGGTTGGGGTTTACCAGATCGAGGTTAGGAGCAACTGGGAGACTAGTGGACAGGTTAGTTTGATCCAAGGTGCAAGCTCACAGTGCAATGCCAAAACTCATGTCAAAACTGGTCATGCCTACAGGGTGCTCGATAGAATGCCACATGCACCTAGGCAACTCTTGGGGTGGCCAAAACTTCTAGATTGGGGTCTCTTTAGATGGACAAGAGGGTGGTGAGGTTAGTTGGTCAAATGCAGCAAGTTGTTAGTGCAAGTTTTACAAAACTACAATTCTGGACAGGAAATAAATGGCATTATTTCATGAACCAAAAATGATCCAAAGGGTGCATGCTCCTGGACTTAAGGGTTTAACATGGAGGACTACAAGTAGGAGAACTAATCAAGGGTTAAAGAGCAAGCAAAAATATGGTTGCTGTACAAACCATCAAGTTGGTCCAGAATGGAAATGAGGTTGATTTACTCAAAAGTTTCAAAGAACAGCACTGGGTTTTTGCAAAATGTTGAATCATATGTTACTACTAACATCCAAAATTTTTGGTGGAGACTAGAAGAAAATATTTAAATGAGTTGTAGTGCAAAATTACCCACTGGACCAGAGGAGAAAAATGGGTGTAGAGCTCAAAATATTTCATAAAATAAAGATGTTTTTATACAAAGGTGATTTAAAAACATCACATGACATCTCCAAATTTTGGTTGAAAATTTAAGTGAATTTATCAAATGGTTGTAGTTCAAAAATGGCCATTTAACCTTGAAAATCCATTTTCAATAAAGCAAGGATTAAGCAAATTAATTATGTAATTAGTTATACTAAATATGGAAGAGTTTTTCTTGAGAGATTAAATAAGTCCAATAACATATTTGAAAAGTTTCACTTAGGGAAAACTCATCACCAATAGGGGAGGAAATGATTTAAAAATCAAAAAGGAGCTCAGAAATCCAAAGTTTTAAATTCCTGGCAAAATTTTAATTCATTAAAACAAGGTCAAAATTTTGGGGTGTTACAACACTACCCCCCTTAAGAAGAATCACGTCCTCGAGATTTGATAAAAGCTGTTTTAAGAAAAGCTATAAGCAGAAAAATGTGGCTACAGTGAGAGGGCAATAAGTGGTGTAAAACCACTGTGTGGATACTGGTGCTGCGTTAGAAATCTACGGTTCGGGACAAAACGTGAGATTTTTACGCTGGATATAAATTTAGAATAACTTCTAAATTTAAATATACGCTGGTCGTACCCGAGAGCACAGTGCTCTCCCTGGCCGACAGGTGGACCCGAGGCCCACTGTCAGCCTCTTCTTCTCCCTCTGGTTCTCTCTTCTTCATCTCTCTCGCGCGCTTCCCCGCGCTTTCTCCACCGGCGACGTTTAGCGCGTAGGGTATCTAGGCCGTACCGCGGTAGTGCACGGCGTGCTAGCTGCCGGTGCAGCGTGCACTCACCTCGCGGGCCAGCGTGCTGTCGGCACTGCTAGCGGATTCGTCTCCAAACACCGGCGATCGGCGACGAGCGGCGTTGGGTGGACTTCGCCCACCGTACACCGAGCTCGAGCTATAAAATGGCCGGGGTGTTCTCCTCTCTTCTTCCTCACACCTGGCCTTACTTCTCCTCCTCCTCCTTCTTCCATTACTGCTTACAAAAGCTCGGGTGAGGCTCTAATGGCGGAGGTCATGCCGGACTGGTTTGCGATCCTGATATTCGCGGGGCTAGCGACACTACTGGGGCTCTCTATGCTCCTGTGCGTGATGATCCTCGACGATCGTCGCGACGCTGCTGCTCGGGTGTTGGCTCTCCGCGGTGGTGGTGATCACGAGGAGTAGATGGGGTGTGCTAGGTGCTAACCGTTGTTAGGGGGTGATTAGCTGGATGCAACACCGTTGCAAAGTTTTGCAAACAGTGTATGTGCTTGAATGATTATGGTTGTGAGTTGCTGTCGTGGTGCTGTGTGAAATTAATAAATCCACGTCGCGAGAAAGTGTAGATGTGGCATCTCAGGAAAAGGAAATCTCACTCCAGGATTTTGCGAGAAAAGCAGTTAATTTAAAAGAGCATAAACCACAACAAAAACTACATCCATTAGTAGAAGCCAATTAATTAACTTGTCGTACAAACTCAGGGCATTACGCATAAGTCACACACATAAATAAGTGTTGTAATAGTGAACACCGCAGCAACGTCTAAAATGGAAACGGTAATCGGACGGGGTCCCTAGAAAACGTCTCTGGTACTGGGATACACTCCTCTTCTATCGGAGAAAGTGGATTGACTAGTCAATGCACGTGTCTCTCCCGGTCGGGCCTTAGTGCTCTGCCGATGGCGATTTGAGGATTTAAATCCGCGAGGCTCTAGAGATAACCCATCACACGTTGGGTTAAATGCTCTTGAGCGATGACGTACTGGACAAGGTTGGCCAGGACTGGGTCTCTCTCAATTCGACCACCAGTTAAAGATGTCACTCCTCCGGGTTCTGCATGGCTCGGAAAGTAATAGTATCCTCGTTCGCTGGCATAAGGCACTGCGAATCGAAGGCGAGCAAGCGCTTCGTATGCAGCAGCTTCCACGGCCATCTGTGGGGTTGGCATAGATTTCCCCATGAAGGAGACCTCTGTGGGGTCTTGGTTTGAGTTTACGGGAGGGATGTGCACTGCTGCCCAATATCTTGAGGTGGAAGAGGTGATCCTCGATTTGAACAGCTCGTACTAGGGTGGCTGGGTAGCGCCCATGGTACTGCAGGTAAAATCCCACAATAACTTGACAAAACTACCCGGGGTTGCATCTGGGGTTCTCAGGTAAATGCTGGGGCTCGGCATGGCAAGAAATGGTTGTGAGGATGGTGCACAAGATGAGGGGTGCTTGGCAAGGTCACGCGGTGGCCTTTTATAGCACTGGAGCTGGGTCATTTTTACCGTGGTGAATGGTAAAGAAAATTTTCAGCTCTGTTCCAAGGGTCGAGGTCAAGCCACAGATTCACACATTTCACTATAGTGATGTGTTACTGTGGGGGTTGACGGGGTGATTTTTGGTAACTGTGTCCGGGATAGAAATCTTATACTGCACACTGGCGTATCCAGACAAGGATACTATTTAAAACAGAGGTACGACAACGGGCGTCGTTTAAAAAAACAAGGCCACATGATTACAAAGCGAGGGTACACTGGGACTCGATACGACTCGGGTGACTTAGTCTACCTCGTTTACATCCAAGCGGGCGTGCCTTGAGGCTCCTCCACGGGTCTCGTCGTCTGAATTAACTAGAGTGATCTGAGGGGCTGCAGGCTCGGGGTAGCGATAATGACCATCTCGGGGATTGTTGGCCACAACCCCGTTGGAGTGTGCTTCCAGTATGCGGCGAAGCACTTCTGGGGTTATCGCGGCAGCTTGGCCGATGGCTGGGGCAGATCTCCGGGGCTCGATCGGGTTTCCAAACAGCACGACTGGGTTGTTGATATTGGGCTCGTTCTCTTCTCTTGCCGGGGTTCGATGAACCAGCTCTCCACGAGCTGCGATTAGATCAATCGTGATTTGATCGCACAGTTCCTCTAGTGCACTTACATAGCGCACTAGGTGCAACAATGCAGGGTCCGTCTCGTGATCTCCGTTGACAACTTGGGGTGGTCTACCATACCCTTCACGTCTGGGGTAGTAGTGGAACGAGCGACAGTTAACTCTGGGCGACAAGTGTCGGAGATGAACTATAGCTTCTCGGGCAGCTAGTTGGATGGCTTGTGGCTCAAAGGAAGTTGTCCTTCCGGTGAACCTGTAGGGGCGCTCAGGCTCTAGTCCCCTACCATAAATGTGCACAGTGGCCAGAATTGACGGCTCTCGCCGCTCATGGGTCCTTGGTACACAACATATTCTGGGGGCTCTTCTAACGCATAGGCACGACGGGTGAGGTTTGCGAGTATGGTCACAAAGCCTCCAAGGTTGGTTGCTGTGGTCTCATTGTGCATGATGGGTCCAGGCATTGTGGCTCGGTTTGGGGTAGCGGCTGCTGCGCTGGGTTGGGGCTAGCATGCCCTTTTTATAGGAAAAAGGGGACGGAGTCTTCCTCCACACGCTTGCGAAAAAGGACTATCTAGGACTCGGTCACTGGTGCATGATTGACGGGTTAGATGGATAGGTTGGGCACCGACTGCCGATAAGGGTGTCGGGTCACGGTGTGGCTATCTTGCTAGGGAAGCTTGGCTGGGGTTTGGTCAAAGTCTGGTGGGCTGGTTTACTTAGGTTTATTGACCTGGCTAAGATAGGATTAGCCAATGGTCAGCCTGGCTCTGATACCAAGTCTGTCACGACCGGTTTTCCGGACATAAATTTCCAGAAAATGGCCGTTGTGCTCACCAGCCCCAGGATTACTATTAGCTGATGAGGCACCAACTTGTTACAGAAATTCCAAGCAAAAGTACAAAATGTGTAGTACAAGACCATTGTGGCCTATGAGTACATCAAATGGTTTTCTAGTGGTCGATGGCGGAAGCGGTTTTTGAATCATCAGTGTGTGGGACTCCATTTCCCACGGGAACAGCTGACTAGGTTAACTCCTATCTTCGCGAGGCTGCTATCACCGCCGCTTGGTTTCCGGGGCTGTCACCGCAACGTTCCTTTCCATGCAAATATCTGGCCAAGACAATAGCCAGGGACAAGCCAGTGAGTACTTTGAATGTACTCGCAAACATTAAGAACACTGGAATAATATAATTGATAATTATGCACTTGAATATTCTATGATCACATCGTTAGTCACAAATAAAATATCTTTTATGCCTGCAAGCGGGTTATTAATATGCAACATGAATAAGTAGTAAAAGAGTGGGAATAAAATGCCACAGCCGGGCGTCTGAGCGACACCACATAAAGGGCTTTAAAACAAATGCCACAGTCGGGCGTCTGAGCGACAGCACATAAAGTGCTTTAAAAGAAATGCCACAGTCGGGCGTCTGAGCGACACCACAAAAAGGGCTTTAAAAGAAATGCCACAGTCGGGCGTCTGAGCGACACCACAAAAAGGGCTTTAAAAGAAATGCCACAGTCGGGCGTCTGAGCGACACCACATAAAGGGCTTTAAAAGAAATGCCACAGTCGGACGTCTAGGCGACATCACAGAAAGGGCTTTTATTCACAAGTAAATAATACTCATAATAAATATTCAGTTCATGATAATAAATGGGTTAGTCCATCCACAAGAATAAACATTTAACCGGGCTTAGAAATAAATAATCACCATGAATATCCAGGGGGTAGAACCATCCCAGGGATAGTCGATAATACAAGTATTACCACAGGTTAGTCCATCACAAAATAATAATCATGGTCCTCACAAGTCACTGATCAGTATCCAAGTTTTGGTTTAACAATTTCACCTCCGAAGACCGACACTAAGACCAATACTTGACCCATCCCAGACTGTAATACTTAACCATGGACACGGCTATTCGAATAGGTTTTAATCTCTGCAGAGGGTGTACTCTTTACCCACGAGTAACGGATTCCTTTAGTCCATCGGGACTAATTCCGTCTACGGCCTTTTAGTAGAAAACACGCCTAACTTGCACACACCAGCTTAACTCATCGGTGTCTGGAATCACCCACGACACTTGTTAAGCAAACTCTAAGTGGGGAGGCTACAACCTCGCGTGGCATGGGATCAAATTTATATCGCGCGCTCTAAGGGGTGGCCTCTCCTCTCGGTCTCAACCGGAAAACACCCATGCCCCCGGACTAGGTGGCATGCTTATCGGCTACAACCGATATCTTGCACCATGGCCTCTCTGTACGGTGTGTGCTTGAAAGGGGTTGAAGACTTACTGAACCATACCCTACCTGCGGCAGGGACAAATGGTAGTACATAGCAAGTATGGGGGTTACTGGAAACAAGGCTCGGTCTACGGTCGACTGAGGAGGTTTATAAGTTCCCTGCATGACATGTATATCAAAAATATAACCACCGACGAAATCATCACTCAATATACCTTACCATGCCATACCGGACATAACCGTCCCGACGGGGACCGGTGACAAGCTCACGCCTACCCAAGGCCAAGGCTTTCCCGGATTCTTTTCCGGCATGCATGCAAGGCACATGAGGATGAATACCATCACAAAAATATTCATTTCCAACAGCAAGGAAATCACTAATATGCTTCCATGCATATGATCATATCAGATGAAATAACAAGTCCTCCGAATTAAGGTGGTGTTATAAACATGTCAAATAGCACACCAAAAACATTATGCCAGGGTTCAGAATGCTTGCCTTTAAATTGTGGAGGGGTGAGGGGCTCCCCAAAACTTTTGAAAGTTTCTTCTCTCTCTCCAAAATCCTATTTAAAAAATATATTTGAATTAACACACATTTCAAAAATAGTACAAAAAGTTGTTTGGAAAATTTTGAAATAAATCTTAAAATAAACTAGACCAAATTTGAGGAAGGTAGGAAAAAGAATCAATTCATTTGGAGTTATATTTAAAAGTTATAGCCAGTCAAAGTTTTGGTCAAAATCTGTTTTGAAAAAAAAACAGAAAAGGAAAACGGTTCAAACGAGATTACGCTTTCGGTGCAGAGAAAACGCATTTGCGCCCTTTACGCCTCCACTTAACCACATGGACCGGCGCTGGGTCTCTGACGGTTGGCCTGCCTGGCCCACTGGTTAGGTTTGACCAGTCGCCCGCGTCGTCTCCCTCCCCTGCCCGAGTGGAGCGGGGCTCCGGCGATCATCGCCGGCGAACGGTGGCTCCGTTCGGAAAGCTGACGCCCCCAGCGGATTCAGGGGGGCGAGGTGGTCACTCCGGTAGTCGTAGGGTCATCGGAAGTGGAGGAAATCGCCGGCGGCGAGCTTCGCGGTGGAGGGAAGCTTCGGGAGCAAGGTGGATTTGGGGCTACGGTGGTTCCCGATCAAGATTGAGTAGGGGGATGGGTTAACGGGAGGATGAGGAAGTTTCTGGCGAAGAGAATGGAGAGGGGGAGGCCCTGTTGGTGCCGGAATGGCTGGGGCGGTGGCGGTGGCTGCGGTTGTCGGAGATGAGGAAGGAGGCCTCCCCGGGTCGATTGGCTGCCAATGGGAGTCCTCGGGAGGTGGCTTGGGACTGCCTGCGTGCGGAGATGAGCTCGGGGCTCCTTAAATAGGCAAGTCGAGGCGATTCGGCGGCGGTCGCGGATGAGCTCGTCGGCGACCGTCTTTCTGTAGCTGCAGGGCATCGTGGCGGCGACGAGCGCTAGCGGACATGGCTGCGGATAAGCTCGCGCTGTTCCAGGGGCCAGGTGGCGAGCGGGAGGGGCTTGGGCGGCGCTGCCCGTGGCTGGAGCCGCTGCGGACGCCGGGGTGCCGCCAAAATGCCCTGGCGGCGGCGCTGTAGCGTGCCAGGGTGGCTTGGCGCGTTGCTGCGCAGCGGGGAGTGCGTGGCGAGGTGCTGCCGGGTGGGCCAAAGCCAGGGGGCCAGCGTGTCGGCTCGGGCGCGGCATCGTGCAATACGCGCACTCTGGGCGCGTCCAGTGCACGCACGGGAGATGTTCGACACAATGCCGCGGCATGCTACAGGTCGCAGGTGAGGTTGGGGTTTACCAGATCGAGGTTAGGAGCAACTGGGAGACTAGTGGACAGGTTAGTTTGATCCAAGGTGCAAGCTCACAGTGCAATGCCAAAACTCATGTCAAAACTGGTCATGCCTACAGGGTGCTCGATAGAATGCCACATGCACCTAGGCAACTCTTGGGGTGGCCAAAACTTCCAGATTGGGGTCTCTTTAGATGGACAAGAGGGTGGTGAGGTTAGTTGGTCAAATGCAGCAACTTGTTAGTGCAAGTTTTACAAAACTACAATTCTGGACAGGAAATAAATGGCATTATTTCATGAACCAAAAATGATCCAAAGGGTGCATGCTCCTGGACTTAAGGGTTTAACATGGAGGACTACAAGTAGGAGAAATAATCAACGGTTAAAGAGCAAGCAAAAATATGGTTGCTGGACAAACCATCAAGTTGGTCCAGAATGGAAATGAGGTTGATTTACTCAAAATTTTCAAAGAACAGCACTAGGTTTTTGCAAAATGTTGAATCATATGTTACTACTAACATCCAAAAATTTTGGTGGAGGCTAGAAGAAAATATTTAAATGAGTTGTAGTGCAAAATTACCCACTGGACCAGAGAAGAAAAATGGGTGTAGAGCTCAAAATATTTCATAAAATAAAGATGTTTTTATACAAAGGTGATTTAAAAACATCACATGACATCTCCAAATTTTGGTTGAAAATTTAAGTGAATTTATCAAATGGTTGTAGTTCAAAAATGACCATTTAACCTTGAAAATCCATTTTCAATAAAGCAAGGATTAAGCAAATTAATTATGTAATTAGTTATATTAAATAAGGAAGAGTTTTTCTTGAGAGATTAAATAAGTCCAATAACATATTTGAAAAGTTTCACTTAGGGAAAACTCATCACCAATAGGGGAGGAAATGATTTAAAAATCAAAAAGGAGCTCAGAAATCCAAAGTTTTAAATTCTTGGCAAAATTTTAATTCATTAAAACAAGGTCAAAATTTTGGGGTGTTACAGGGTTGGACTATAAAACCCCCCGGGAGCCCACGATCATACAAAAGGGCAAATGAGAGGGCAAGCAGAAAACACATACGAGAGAAAAGCAAGTAAGCATATGACTAGCCACAAATTAGCAACACTGGAGAGAAGGAGCAGCCCAAGCCTTGGCCAGCTTCCTTCCTCCTCCATACAGCTCCAGGAGCAACATTGTACTATCGATCATCCAACTACACTTGGCAGGACTAGGGGTATTATCTCTCCGGAGAGCCTCGAACCTGGGTGTTGGGGATATTACTACTGGGCGTAAACCGGCCTACCAGGGCCGGGTTAATTTCATCAGTAGTTCAAAGGTGTTAAAGCCCAAAGAGGCAGATGAGGGCCCAAGGCCTGTAGTCGGTTTATGACCTGTAGCTGTAAACCGGCTTAATATGTAAACTTGTATTGTAAGTTAGGAACAAGGAGAGACCAACCCGGATACGAGTATGAACCGGCGTTGGGACTCTGTGGACCGACGGGCGTCACCCGTGTATATAAGGGGACGACCCGGCGGCGGTTCAAAGACAGACAACAACTCGAGACATAGGTGAAGCTTGTTTGCTCCCTAGTCATCGAAACCCCATCAATTCCATCACAACTAGATGTAGGCTTTTACCTTCATCGAAGGGGCCGAACTAGTATAAACTCTCTTGCATCCTTGTGTCCGCTTTAACCCCTTCGAGCTAACCCATTGCGATGGCTCCACGACTAAGTCCTTTCTCTAGGACATCTGCCGTGACAAAACCACAACAGTTGGCGCCCACCATGGGGCCATCGCACGATGGTTTCCGGTTCTTGGAGGGCCGCTTTGAAGGACTCGAGGGCTACGCCATAGGCCGGATGACTAAGAGTCGTCGTGGCAAGCTCTACATCGATGATGCAGGCTGGGGCCCCGAGGCCGGCTCAATTGAGTACGGATACCGGGTCCCCTTTGGTGGCATTCACGTTTTCATTGGCAAGATCGGTGAACCGGGCCCTGAGCCGGACATCTGCACCGACCTCGTCGAGACGGCTCAGCGTGCGCGATCCGCCCGGGTTAAACCGGCCGTGAAGCGTGCCTTCGTGGGAGTCATCCATGGAGGGAGTTATGAGGATGGATCGGAATTTCGTGGCGCGACCGTCGTTCGTTCCGATGACGAGTCTTCGACCGGAGAAACCGAATCTCTTTATCAGCTACAAGATGGCCGGATTGGGAGCTGTTCCGATGGCGACAGTATTCCGGACTCCTCTGATCTGCCCAACCGGGTTGGAATATTCATGGCCGGAACACAGGTAGCGCTTCATTCTTCGATAGCTGTGGCAACGTTTTCCGGTTCAGCAGCAGCGACGGCTGCCGGGGTAGGAGGCCTTGTGCGCCCGTCGGCTCAGGTTCTATCAGAACTATTTGATGCATTGGCTGTGCTTGTGGCGGAGGTTAATCCGCTAGATCAGGATGTTCACAACGCGGAGATTGCAAAGGTGAAGGAACAAATCACCCAAGCCAAGATAGATCTGGTGGCTGAGGACGCCAGGATGGCCATAGAGCGGGCCGCTTTAGACGCCCAGGCCTCCCGGCTTATGTTGGACCAGAGCGCGTCGCATGAAGTCATGAGGAGGAAGCACCGTTCTCGTTTACCTCCGGTTTTTGAGGCTAGAGACCTTTTCAACACTCCTGGACCAAGAGCCGGCAATCCACTGGAGGGAAACCGGCCAGAAGCCCCTGGGACCGGTGCACCAGTTCAGCCTCGTCAGATGGACCTGCCTCGTCAAAACACCATCATACCTCAGGCTGCTTTAACACCTCCGGGTCACTACTCCAACCCAGTGGACAATCTCGTTGCCGCTGTTGCACGTCTGGAGGCCATTCCAATTGAAGGTGACTCGCCGCAGGCAGTAGAGACGCGACAGGTCAAGGAGCTTCTGAGGACAGCTTTGGCCCAACAGGAAGCATACTCGTACAACCACGACCGGATCCACTCGACCCCCCGTCCAAGCCGGAGCTATAGCAGAGATATGGATGAACCGGCGGTGTCGAGTAACGAACGACGGGGAGCACCCCGTGACAACAACCCGGCAGGTGGTGCTGATAACGCTCAGGGAGTGGTGGACCGGGCCCGCGCGCGCAGGGAGGCGGAGTTAGCCGCACAACATCAGGCTCGGCAGCTCACGCCGGTTCGTCCAACCACATGGACTGAACCTGGTGTTACCTCCAGTTCCTTGGGGGTGCCTTGCCTTATCCCCGCTTTACGCAACGTGCGCCTGCCCAAGGATTTCAAAGGCCCGCGCAAGGTACCGAATTACACGGCGGATCAGCCTCCAGAGACATGGGTGGAGAGCTATGATATGGCCATGGAGATGCTTGATGTGGATGACGCGGCATGTGCGAAATACTTCACCATGATGCTAGAAGGAACGGCCCGTACTTGGTTAAAAAGCTTGCCGGCGAATTCTATCAGTTCATGGTCCCAGTTACGAGCCCTGTTTATCAGCAACTTCAAGGATACATGTAAACAGCCTATGTCGATAGTAGACTTAGCTGCATGCATCCAGGAGGAAGGAGAATCAACGACTCATTGGGTGCGCCGGGTCTCACAAGTGTTGCATTCCTCAGACCGCATCAACACTGACACCGCAGTATTAACCCTAGAAGGCAACTGCCGGTTTGGGCCCCTGAAGCTAAAGTTGGGGCGGATGAAGCGTCATTGCACCGACATGGGGACCCTCATGGCCGCTTTGGTGAAATATGCTGATTCTGATAGTACCAAGGATCCCGAATCTGATGATGACAAGACAGGGAAGGGGAAGAAGAACAGCAGCTCCAAAGGTCAGCAGCATCACTGGACAGGCAATGGTGGTGGAGGCAAGCGTAAAGCGGATGGTAACATGGACTTTGTGGCTAATACCAACGCACAGGACAATGGCCAGCGACGCAAGGGTAGACCGAAGAATCGTAATGGAGCACCCAACCCTAACCCAAACTGCCTGAACTACCTGTTAAACCAGCCATGTCCAAAACATGGGACGAAGGAGGTGCCAGCCAACCACCTTTGGAAGGATTGCTTTATTATGCAGGAGTTCAAGAATTCTAATAATTTCCGGTATGATCACGAATCTGGCGGTGGCTCAGGATCCGGGACGGGTTACGGTGGAGGAAGTTCTGGTTCAGGGTTCAATGGTAATCCGGGCAGACATAATGGTCAAAATAGTCAGAACAACCAAGGTGGTTACAACCAACAGCAGCAACAGTCAGGTTGCCAGAGCAACCCAAAGCGGCTGAGTAGTGGGCAGTACCATGTCTTCACCACTAGCTTGGACAAGCGAGACCGGAAGGTTCAGAGGCGGGCGGTCAACTCTGTTGAACCGACCATACCCCGTTATCTACGTTGGTCTGAGCAGCCCATCATATGGAGCAGAGAAGATCATCCTCCCTAGGTCGATAATCCGGGTCAGTTGGCTCTGGTGGTGGCACCTCAGGTGGGAGGTTATAAGTTCACCAAGGTGCTCATGGATGGAGGAAGCAGCATTAACATCCTGTACTATGAGACCTTCCGCCGTATGGGACTAACAGATAAGAATCTCAAACCGTCTAATACAGTATTCCACGGTGTAGTGCCCGGCAGATCAGCGTATCCCATTGGTAAGATAGCTTTGGAAGTGGCCTTTGGGGATGACCATGATTCCAGGTCAAAGACATTGACGTTTGAAGTGGTGAAAATCCAGAGTCCATATCACGCTCTGTTTGGTCGACCGGCTTACGCCAAGTTTATGGCACAACCTTGTTATGTGTATTTGCAGCTCAAGATACTGGGTCACAGGGGGACAATAACGGTTCACGGAAGCCGCAAAATTGCTTTGGAGTGCGAGGAAGGAGATGCGGCTTATGCAGAGTCGGTTTGTGCCACCGAGGAGTTAAAGTACTATAAGGACAATGTTGATCCGGCGGACATGACTCCGTTGAAAAAGCCAACTACGGAGCATGATCCGGCTTTGAAGTTCAAATCGGCAGCAAAAACTAAGCTTGTTGACTTCGTACCTGGCGATTCGTCCAAGTAGTTCAGCATCAGTGCCAACTTGGATCCGAAATAGGAAAGCGCGCTCATCAAGTTCATCCGTGAGAATCGGGACATTTTTGCATGGAAGCCCTCTAACATGCCAGGTGTACCGAGGGAACTCGCTGAGCACACCCTTAATGTGGATCCTAAATATAAACCGGTGAAACAGTTCCTCCGCCGGTTTAACGAAGAAAGGCGCAAGGCGATTGGAGAAGAGGTAGCTCGGCTCTTAGCGGCTGGGTTTATTGTTGAAGTTTTTCACCCTGAGTGGCTTGCCAATCCGGTACTGGTCCTCAAGAAAAATGGCACCTGGCGCATGTGTGTGGATTACACAGATCTTAATAAAGCTTGTCCAGCAGATCCTTTTGCCCTCCCCCATATTGATCAAATTATTGATGCTACAGCGGGTTGTGAGCGTTTAAGCTTTTTGGATGCATATTCTGGCTATCATCAGATCAAAATGGAAGTTAAGGACCAGGAGAAGACGGCATTTATAACTCCCTTTGGAGCCTTCTGCTATGTGTCTATGCCCTTCGGGCTCAAGAGTGCCTAGGCAACTTATCAATGGTGTCGGGTGGTAGGTGCGACATATGCCAACGGGTGGCTTATCATTGTGGGAGCCAATAAGACGTCGCCGGTACCTGGAAACGGGATGAGGCGAAGACAAGCTCGCCGACGTACTTTACCCAGCTTCAGGGCTCTCCGTGGAGATAACACCCCTACTGCTGCTCTGCGGGGTCTCCGCATGATCACTAGATGAACAAGTAGCTACACAATGCTCCTTGAGCTGTTTTGGTGGAAGGAGGAAGAAGGGCATGGCTAGCCTGCTTCCTCTCCTTGTATGGTGTCTAAGACTAGCTTGGGGGTCGAACCCTTTGCATGGGTGCACCGGGGGGTTTATATAGGCCTACCCCCGGGGGTACAATGGTAATCCGGCTGGGCGCGAGGCCCAGCTATCTGTGACTATGCACGCCGGCTTCTGCGCCGGCCACTGGGGCCCGCCGACTGGTGGGTCCCGCCGGCTGCCGGCACCCTGGTCGACAGGCAGGCCCCACTGTCCAAGGCCTGGTCGGTGGCTGGTTACTGTTGCTCTGTGCTGATGACGCGGGCTTGGTCGGGGTAAGCGTGGCTACAGTACCGCCGCCCTGGCGGGCGATTACTGTAGCCCCGCCGTGTCTTGTCTCCTTAATGGGCGTCTCCTTCGAGGAGGATGGCAGGCCGGCTATGGGGGGCCGGCTCTCCATCGGGTCGACTTGGGAGGAGATGCGGCCGCCTTCGGTATCTCTCTGCCCGAAGGGGCCCACCGCCTTGGGTGCCACGCTGGTGGCCCGTCGTGGACGGTGTCAGGGCCGCCATGGCAACAGTGCCGCGCCGGACGGGTCGTGGCCACCCGTACGGCACACTATGCCGGGCGTGCTCCGGGTTTTGGGGGTGGCAGGCTTTAGTGTAGCCACACCCCGCTTCATCATTGCTGGGTGGACGCGGACTTCGTGGGTACGATCTTGACCGCTTTATGGGAGCCGGCTTCTTGGAGTCGGCCTACTTGTCGCCGACTTCTCGAAGCCAGCCCTCCCATGGCCTCCTTCATGAGGGCTAAAGGCGGGCCGTCCCCCGAAGCCAGCCTAGAAGATAGCCGGCAGGGGGAAGGCGGCCCTAGGTCTTGAGTTCTTTTGAGAGCCGGACGGGCTCATAATTTTTTCAGAAGGGCCAGGGGAAGCCGGCTAGGCTACCCATGGCTATTTACTCCGACAAATGGTGTGCACAAAATTGTCTTCACAAGCAAATTGGCCGTAATGTACATGCTTACGTGGATGATATCGTGGTTAAGTCTAGGGAGAAGGAGACTTTGATTGACGATTTGAAGGAAACTTTTGATAACCTGAGGACATACAAGATGATGCTTAATCCGGATAAGTGTGTTTTCGGTGTACCGGCGGGCAAGTTATTGGGTTTTCTGGTGTCCAACAGGGGAATTGAGGCTAATCCGGAGAAGATCACGACCATCACCTCCCTGGCTAAACCAAAGTGTATCAATGATGTTCAACGACTAGCCGGCCGGATTGCGGCATTAAGCCGATTTATCACCCGTCTTGGTGAGAAGGCAATTCCTTTGTATCAGATGTTGAAAACGACGGATCAGTTTGTCTGGAGTTCTGCCGCTGATGAAGCGTTTGAGGATTTAAAGCGGCAACTGGCCAATCCGCTGGTGCTTGCCGCTCCCATTGACAAGGAGCCGTTGCTGCCAATGTTCGGGCGGTCAGCATGGCCATTGTGGTAGAACGGAAGGAGGCAGGCAGGGAGCATCCGGTTCAACGTCCGGTCTATTATATCAGTGAGGTACTAATCGAGTCCAACCAAAGGTATCCGCATTGGCAGAAGCTGGTGTATGGAGTTTTTATGGCAAGCCGGAAGCTTAAACAATATTTCCAAGGGCACCCAATTACGGTGGTCAGTTCTGCTCCTTTGGGAGATATCATCCAGAACCGGGAAGCTACTGGCCGGATTGCAAAGTGGGCTATAGAGCTGGGGCCGTACGGTTTGAAGTATGTGCCTTGGACAGCGGTTAAGTCTCAAGCACTTGTTGATTTCATCAATGATTGGACGGAAATGCAAGCACCTGAAGAAAAGCCGGATCACACGTATTGGACCATCCATTTTGACGGATCCAGGCAGTTGGAAGGCTCGGGGGATGGAGTCGTATTAACTTCCCCACGAGGTGATAAGTTTTGTTATGTTCTCCGCTTAATGTTCCCTTGTACTAACAATGCAGATGAGTATGAAGCCTTGCTCCATGGTCTCCGGATGGCTAAGGAGATGAATCTAAGTCGAGTTAAGTGCTTCGGTGACTCGGACCTTGTGGCTCAGCAAGTGTCAGGCACTTGGGACTCCAAGGAGCCACTTATGGCAGCATATCGTCGTGAAGTGGATGCTGTGGCAGGTTATTTCAAAGGCTATCAGGTGGATCACGTGGACCGGCGAAAAATGAAGCGGCGGACGCTTTAAGCCGGCTGGGCTCTCAGCGCAAACCGGTCCCGCCCAATGTGTTTCTGGATGTGCTGCACAACCCGTCGGTCAAGGTCCCAGGTGAAGAGGATTTGGCTATTCCTAATCCGGAGGCTTAATTGGTGGCGGCTATTCATGTTATTCCGGATTGGACGCTTCCTTACCTAGCGTACAAGAACCGAGGCGAGTTGCCAGAGGATGAGATTCTGGCCCGACAGATAATCCAGCGATCCAAGTCCATGGCTATAATCAACGGTGAGTTACATCATTGCAGTGTGTCAGGAGCTTTTCAACGCTGCGTGTCTCCTGAAGAAGGCCGTGAAATTTTACGTGAGATCCATGAAGGAGATTGTGGTCACCACTCCGGTTCAAAGTCTCTGGTGGCTAAAGCGTTTCGCCATGGTTTCTATTGGTTAACTGCTCATGCTGATGCGGAGGATCTGGTCAGAAGGTGTGATGGTTGCCAAAGGTTTTCAAGACGTGCTCATATACCGGCTCAAGAATTGAGAATGATTCCAATTACTTGGCCGTTTGCGACTTGGGGGCTGGATATGGTTGGGCCTTTCAAAAGGTCCAAAGATAAGAAGACCCACCTCCTGGTGGCGGTTGACAAGTTTACAAAATGGGTGGAGGCAGAACCTGTTAGCAAGTGTGATGCGGCCACGGCGGTTCAGTTCATCAAAAAGGTGATTTTCCTATTTGGCTTTCCGCACAGTATTATCACAGATAATGGTACCAATTTGTCCAAAGGTGCTATGAAAGAGTTCTGCGAACAGGAACACATCCGGCTCAATGTTTCATCTGTGGCGCATCCACAGTGCAATGGCCAAGCAGAAAGAGCCAATCAAGAGATCTTGAGAGGTATTAAGCCCTGGCTCATGGTTCCTTTGCAGAGAACGTCGGGTTGTTGGGTAGAAAAATTACCATCTCTGTTATGGAGCATCAATACAACACCCAATAGATCAACAGGATACACACCGTTCTTCATGGTTTATGGAGCAGAGGCGGTTCTCCCCAGTGATATCCGCCATGATTCACCTCGTGTGGCGGCTTATATTGAAGCGGACAACGAGACAGCACGGCAAGATGCTTTGGACCAGTTGGACGAAGAGCGTGACGTCGCAGCCGCCCGATCGGCGATTTACCAGCAGGATCTTCGTCGTTATCACAGTCGCCGAGTCAGAACCAGAACCTTTCAGGAAGGAGATTTGGTGCTTCGGCTCATCCAAGATCAGACCGATATGCACAAGCTATCCCCACCTTGGGAGGGGCCTTTCGTGGTCAGCAAGAATCTACACAACGGGTCATACTATCTAATCGATATTCGAGAGCATAAAGACTCACGCACATCAGAGGAGGAGACCAACAGGCCATGGAACATAGCTCATCTTCGGCCTTACTATACTTGAGCCATTGGCTATACTAATGTACATAGTACGACAATGTATATATTATGATTAAATGTAATAAACCGGAGCCTTAGCTAAAGCGGGGTATCTGTTCTTTTACATCATGTGAGGTTACACGGAGTTGCTCTAAAGCGGCCTCCGGTTTACCCCTTGAGTTAGCTTTACAAAAGCATCATATCATTTGGAGGATTGGTCGTGTCCGAACCAATACCATGCCTCTTGATAGCCGAAAGCCACTAGATCACTTGGGGACTTGGTCACGTCTGAACCAGTCATGCCTCTTGGTCGGCCTAAAGCCACAGAATCACTTGGGGGCTTGGTCGAACCCGAACCATGACCATGCCACTTGATCGGCATAAATGCCACGGTTTCATTTGGGGACCTGGCTGACTAGAACCATAGTTACACCTAACGGGAGCTTGGTCGTGTTCGGCCATGGTAACACCATCTAATCAGCTTAAATAAACCTCTCTTGCATTTTCTTTATACTTTTCTTTGAAGGGGGGTTTTTGCTTTTTTTATTACAGTTTTAAACCGACAAAGTTTTTTAACCAATCGATTGACGGAACACAGTTCACGTCAATCCGGAGACTATTTGCCCGGTTGTTAACATCCTCTTATGGAGTAACACGGAGTTTATTATAACCCGGCACGGTTCGCCTGATAAACCGGCGTCATATATATACAGGAGCTATTATCTCCTCCAACAGTGTGGGTTTGCAAAACTCCGCTTCAAGATTGGCCAAGCCAACTTCATGCTCAACGATGGCAGGTATTATGTATTGCAAAAATTTGCTCATATACTTAAGAATTTTTTGATGTTTTGGCTTCATATATGCAGACATCATATTCCGCCAGATGGTACAACTGCGGTGGCATTTCAAGAGTTTTTATTGCAGGAAAACGCTTTGGAAAGTTCATCACTACAGGACAAAATAAATTATGCACGAAGGCATATCAAACATCAAAAGCATCAGCTAGTCTATTACAAGGCAACACGGTGCCCATAATAATATCATTGTTTTTTGAAGGAGAGACAGTTTTAAAACCGGCTTCCGGTTCAGGCCTGGTCACCAGCCCGGCCTGATGGTTGTGGATCATCCTGCGCCGCTTCAGCCTCCGGTTCTCTACCCAGTGGCTGGAAATCAATAGTTGTCCAGTTGATTCCAATTAATGCTTGAAAAACAGCTTCATCGTGGATCAGCAAGGACGGGTCAATATCAGGAGCATAAGTGTGCTTACGGATTGGAGGGATAAGATTTTCCGATTCATGAACCGGGGCAGCAATTCGCTTGTTCTGATTATCATATTGCGCTTGATAACGAGACAAGTCTGCTTCTTCAACCAGTTGACAAGCTAGCGGACGCACCTCCCGGTTTATGGCTCGCTGATCCGCTTCACTAAATTCTGACCCATCTTCTTTCAAGCTGGGATAGCCCTGAGCCGCTTCAACGGGATAAAAATCCGGCACCTAGGCTTTTGCCCACATTAAGGCATTGATCGCACCAGTTCGAGCAGCAGATTTCTTCAACTCTTCAACCCGGGCGGGAAGCACTGACAGCTTCATCAGGGTATCTTGAATCAAAGTAGGCGCCGGTTTGTTGTGAGATGCGGTACAGATGATCCGCTGCGCTCCAGTATACAGCTGTTCGACCAACGTATAAACGGCTTTCAATTTTTTCCGCACATCTGAACCCAAGTGACCAGTACATGTCCTTGAAATATCATAAGGGTTAAACCGGCAGCTCGGTAAGAAGGCCAAATCAATTCAGAAGTCAAAATGGCTTACCAAAAATGGCAGTAGTCATAGTATGCACGTGCCGCTTTATACTGGTCAATTCATAATATATGGACTTTGCTCGCTTGATTAAATTGGACTTTTCAGTGGCCCAATCCGCCTGTTTCTTCTTAAAACTCTCCTTAAGTTGCTCCATGGCGCTTAAAGCGCTGGCTAACTCCTCCTTTGCTTTGGAGGTTTCAGCTTGTTGGGTTTTCAGGTTTTCTTGGAGGTCGGCGGTTTGGCTTTCTTTCGTCTTCAGCTCAGCCTGCATGCAGACAGTTATATGCTTCAACAAAATGGTACAAGGATTGAAGTACCAACCACATAACAAGTTATGTACTTGGTACTTGGGGGCTAATGCGTATTCGATCTTCATCTTTCAATTGCTTACAAAGTCCCAAGATCAATACAAGTATTCAACTTGGCACTTGGGGGCTAATGGCTAGTTGCTCATATATATTCTGATACAGCAATTTCAATTACTTGGAAGTACCGGTTTAACTATGCTAAGTTGAACCGGCCCTTGGGGGCTACATTAGCGAATTTCAAAGCATTAAGGTTTACATTAGTAAGTCCCAGTTTGAAAGAAGATTACAAACCGGCCCTTAGGGGCTAGGAGAGTCAGCAAGAATTGAAGCATACAAGCAGGAAGGAGTATATGGAAGTTACCTCATATTTGTCTTTCATCATATTAACCAGACCGGCTTCATAGTCGCGACTGGTATACAACCGGTTCAGGTAGCCGGAATGGGTATCTTGGGCATTCAGAGCAGCATAAGTCGTCAGATCAGCGCTCCACTTGCCTTTGCCAAAGGCAGCAAGTTCTTCTTTGCCAGAATGTTTGGACAAAGCGACAGGATTGCTTGGTTTAGTGTGCCCAGTGCCAGTAATGACAACCTCATCATCTCGGGTACCGTCGGTTTGCACTGGGGCTGTTGGCTTGTCAGTAGGTTTGGCTGGACCGGTGGAGTTTTCAATCCGGACGGAACCTGTGGGCTGACTGACAGGACCTGAGGCATCAGTAGGTCTCTCTTCAGCAATAAGATCATCGTCTTGTTGCGGTGTATCATTGGGCATATCCTCAGGAATAGCCGCTTCAACATTAGGTGTCTTGCCTGGTTCAAGAATGACGTCTTCTTCGGCCGCTTTGTCCAGGCGGGCCTTCTTGCTTGGCCGAGGTTTGGCCCTGAGAAGAATAACAAAATTAAATGCAGCATATGTTCTAAGGCGATATACTGCAAATATCACAATAAGTATAACTTACCCAAGCACCGTTTTGAGCGGTGGGAGCTGAGTTGTCACATCCCTAGTTCTATTAATGCCCAGTGCTAGCATCTGGCGTTGCATCATGTCTAAATTTTTGAAAGTTGAATTGGGGAAAGCTGAAAGCCCCAGAAATCAATTAAAAAAATGATCAACATTAAAAATTGCTTCAAATAACCTAACAAAATGTTCCTGTTTTCTCTAAAAATATTGGCAAGAGGCAAAATTCAAACCAATATTTTTGGATTCATAGAAATATTTATTCTGGGCATTTGAATTAAATCAATAGCTATTTGAATTGGATTTATATTTACTATTAAATAAATATAGGTCCAATAATTCTGAAATATTTTTGTGGAGCTTTGGTTTAATTCCTTTAGCTTCCAAAAATATTTCCAGAAGCAACAAAATTGATTTGGCTTCAAAACCAAATTCAAAACAAACCTGCAAATTAGAAAACAGAATTAAATTAGAAAAAGAGGAGAAAGGAATCTACCTGGCCACTTACCTGTAGCCGGCCCAGCTCCTGTGCTGGCCCACCTGCGGCCCAGCCCACCACCAGCCTTCCTGTCGTCTTCCTCCTCGGGACAGTAGGACAGGGCGTGTGCCCGACGCACGACAGCACGCGCGCGCCACCTCCTGCTTCCCCGGCCCTCCTAGCGACGCCACGACGATGCCCCGTGTCCCCTCGCTCCTCTCCCTCACTCGCTCCACCCTCTCTCGCTCCCCTGACTCTCTTCCCCGAGCTCATCCGAGAGTCGCCGTCGCCGGCGCTTGTCGTTACCGTGGCCACCAGCACCCCCACGCCGGCCAGCGCCCCCATGAGCTTCGCCTCGACGCCGTAGAGCCGCACGCCAAGGCACGTGACCCCGGGAGGCCAGCAACATCGCCATCGCCGTCATCTTCCACCTCGGGCTCCGGCCACCATCATCGTCGATCCGCCGCACGCAGGACGCCCCCGAGCCCGCTAACCATCCCTACGGCACCGCTGTGAGCTCCGCAACCGTTTCCCCCTCTTCTCCTCTCCGATTGATTGCCGTAGCCGTCGCCCCCTTGATGACCGAAATGCACCGCCGCCTGAGCTCGCTGTCGACGATGCTCCGGTGACCAAATGGTCACCCTGGAGTGTCGAACCTACTCCCCGCGATGCGTAGCGCCCTCCTAGCCCCCTTGCCCCGCTCTTCTACGCACTGAAACACGATCCCGCGCGCAACCGAACTCCGGCGGCCGCCAAAGAGCTCGCCGCCGTCAGCTTCGGCCACCCCAGCTGCTGCCGCTTGTCTCTCTGGATGCGCCTCACTCCCAGGAACCCGTAGGAGAAAACCGCGCATCGAATGGTGCTTCATAGCGAGCGCACGGAGCACCTCCGCCATCGGCCATGGTCGTTGCCGATTAGCCGCCGGTGAGCTGACGTGGCGTCGAGATTATGGCCTAATCACGTTTAGCTTAATCACCTCAGCCGCTGACAATAGGGACCCACCGACTAAATAACCTCGGGTTAAGTTTAGATTAGACTTAATCTAAACACAGTGGCCCCACGCGTCGGCGTTGACCACGCTGACGTGGCAATTGACTGGCCCCACCTGTCTGTGAGACAAACCGGCACTGGGTCACTGACCAGTGGGTCCCACTGGTCAGGTTTGACCTGGACCCTGCCCCGTTGACCTGCTGACGTCATGATGATGTCATGCTGATGCAGTAATCCTTTTCTAGGATTTAAATAAATCTTAAATGATTTATTTATTTCAGAAAATATCCAAAACTTTGAAAAATCATAGAAATTCAACCGTAACTCCAAATGAAATAATTTATATATGAAAAATTATCAGAAAAATTCAAGGAATCCATCTGTACCATTTTCATGCATGTTTGGACAATGTTTGTGCTCTGTTTTGGACAAAACAAATAAAGGGCATTTAAATAATCATATATGGAGTTTGAATTTGAATCTTGTATTCAAACCAACTTCATTTAAATCATAGCTAGTTGCATTAGCTCAAACCACAGCATATTGACATGTCATGATCATGCATCATATTGTGCATTGCATTGATTGTGTTTCTTTCTCCTGTTGCCGGTATTTGTCCCCTCTCGATAGACGTTGTACCGACGATGTGATCGTTGAAACTGATGAAGACCCAATGATATCTTCAGAAGTGCCAGGCAAGCAAAACCCCCTTGTTCATTCCGATACAATCCCCCTCTCTCGCTCCTGCTCTCTTTTACTGCATTAGGACAACAACGATTCATCTGTTACTTGTTGCGGTAGTTGAACCCCTTATCCTCTGCATGACCTGTCATTTCCACAGTAAATAGATGAAACCCACTAGCATGAGTAGGAGTTGTTTAAGCCCTGATGTGCCTACTCATTCATGCTTGTTTGTCATGCCTGCTACTGCTTAGAGTTGAGTCAGGTCCGATTCATCGGGGATGGATCGGAGGTGTGTAAACATGTCCTACTGTTGAGAGCTAAGTGTGTGAACACGATTTGGTAAAGGTAGCGGTGAGAGGCCATGTAGGAGTACATGGTGGGTTGTCTCATTGAAACCGTCCTTAGGAACTGAGTTCTGTGTTTGTGATCCATGAAACAGCTACTACCACACGTTGGGCCCTGAAATATGACCCCGCTCGACTTACTGACCCCTCTCGTCCTCTGTCCAGGAGTTGCAATTAGTTTCTGGTGTTTATAGGATATGTGTTGGCGGCCGTGCGTAGCGCTGACCCTAGGGGTGGGCTATGATGCGGTAGATACACTGTGGCACGGTGTACCAGGTGCCCGTTTGGTGTCTCGGGAACCCTGCACACATCGTTTGGGGCTGTGAGCGAAACTCCGGCCGGATCTCCTTGCGGATGGAACCCGAATAGGCGATAAACCTGGACTAGAGACTTGTGTGGTTAGTCAGGTCGTGGTCTACACCCACGTCGGCTTTCGCTTGAAGTCTGCCGAGCACATGTCGTGTGCAGACGCTAAGTGGTGGAAACATGTGTGACGAAGTACACCCCTGCAGGGTTATAAATGATCTATTCGAATAGCCGTGTCCGCGGTAAAGGACTTCTGGGTTGCCTATAACAGTTCATAGACAAGTGAAAGTGGATACCCTAAAACTCGCAAGATAAGCGTGAGTGCTATGGATGGCCTTCTCGTAGGGAGACGGGAGCGGATCCATAGTGGTGTATTGAATGGTGAATATGTGGACTCGTGTGCGCCACCTCAAAAGAGTTGCTTGCAATCGTAGTTCAGAATAGCCACCGAGTCAAAGCTGGCTTGCTGCAGTTAAACTCCACCACCCCCCCCCCTTGTTGATACCGATGCATATGTAGTTAGTTCTGATGTAAGTCTTGCTGAGTACCTTTGTACTCACGTTTGCTTAATTTATGTTTTGTAGAGAGACTTCAGTCTCGCTAGTAGTTCCGCGTGGACTTCGACGTTTAGCTTGATACCTCAGCTACGATCTTGTGCCCTCGACAGGATTTGGTAGATAGTCAGGCTTCTTAGCCTTTTTCATTTATAGATGTCTGTACTCAGACATGTTAAGCTTCCGCATGTGTTTGATTTGTATGCTATGATTGTTGGGTCATGAGACCCATGCTTGTAATATCTGGCTCTTCGGAGCCTAATGAATTAATACTTGAGTTGTAGAGTTATGTTGTGATGCCATGTTGTATTCACACATATCGAGCATATTGTGTGTATGATTGAAATGCTTGGTATGTGTGGGATCCGACTATCTAGTTGTTTATCCTTGGCAGCCTATCATATGGGGAAATGTAGTCTAGTGCTTCTGAGCGATAGTAGTCCGCTACAGCCCGGATCACCGGAGTCCTGCTAGCCCAGCACTACTGTTCGGGACACTTGACTGGCCGGCATGTGATTCACTTCGTTCCTATGTCTGTCCCTTCGGGGAAATGTCACGCGGTGACATCCGGAGTCCTGCCTAGCCTGCTACAGCCCGGGTTACCGGAGTCCTGTTAGCCCAGTGCTACAGCCCGGATTCACACGCTGTTGACCGACATGCTCGAGGTTGATTCATGTATGCCTGTCCCCATGGGGTAGTGCCGCTTAGGGTTCACGACTAGCCATGTCGGCCCGGGTTCTTTGTCATATGGATGCTAGCCACACTATCATATACGTGAGCCAAAAGGCGCAAACGGTCCCGGGCCAGGTAAGGTGGCACCCGTGGAAATACCGTGCGTGAGGCCACAAAGTGATATGATGTGTTACATGCTAGATCGGTGTGACCTAGGATCGGGGTCCCGACAGCGTTGGTATCAGAGCCTGACTGCCTGTAGGATTACCAAGCCAAACTGGTCGAAGTTGAGTCTAGAAATGCTTTAGTTATGTAAGGGAATTGATTGTGGAAGGGAACGTAAGGCTCTTTTTACTCCTTATTCTCATGCCTTTCTGATCTGAGTCAACCTCTTCTTTTCTACGGGGATTAAGAATTAGGCCTTTTCATCTATCTATCAGGATGACGTGTTACTAAACCGTAGTTGCCTAAGATTATTGAGTTCAAGCCTCAGTTCAGTTCCTACTACTTCCATAGGTTCATAGCTGGCACCAGAACCTTGGCATGATGTTGTTAAGTGGTTATGCCACCATTTTTGCATATTGTCTCAAATCTTTTGAGCAATTACAGTCGTTATGCTGTCCGAGTCATCCCAGGTTTCTAAATAGTCTGATGCATTTGCAAATCCTTTCCCTTGTTCCTGATGTCCATTTGGGCCAGATTAATCACACTACTTGTCAGTTGAGGTACTATATTGCCTCGACGTATATGTTGGAGCTACTATTATGACCCTAGGTGTCTTATGAAACCATCTAGTAATTTGTCCATGTTTTGTGTTCCCAGTGTGATGAGTCTGGCCATCATTCTCGAAAGCATCCCGTGATGCCATTTAGTTAGTAGGCATTCTATTCCTGGGTTTTGAACCCGAGATTCACCCTACTTACTTCATGTTGATAGTGTTTGCTCGTTCCTTTAGGATATTAGTAACCTTTGTGATAGTCCTCGAGGTTCGTGGTACATCCTTCTTCCAATTGTCATGAACCACTTATGGCAGAAGTTCTTGAACCAAAGGATCACAACCAGAGTGCTCTTGATGAGTTCTCCATTCTATATTGTGGCTCTGCCAGTTCTAACTTTCTGCATGGGTTATCTGGAAGAAATATGTTGAGGTTTGCTCGACATACTAATCTATGCCTCCATAGCTCAGAAAATTATATGTTCCTTGAGTTGTTCCTCTTTAGTTGTTTTCTAACCTTCGTCTATCAATTGATAGTCAGGAATAGTTGTGCATTTGTGTTCATCGGTGCCTTTTATTCTTGTGGTCCGTCGAGCCGTTCTATTTTAGAATGACTAGGAGAAACAAACTCCAGTACCTCCTCCATTTCTGGGATCGGGTCAAAGTGGTTGTATTCCACAGATCAAAATGCAACCCAGCTTTTGGTTCTGTTCTACCCTAAAGTATTACCCACTTTATGTCACGAGCGTCGTGAGAATTGCACATCTCTCATGAATTCTTGACACAGTGATACTCTCTCCATCATTGTTCATTTCTCGGTTTCAGTGTTGTTGCAACCGGAATGTCGACAAGTGAATCGTGGTGTGTGAAATCAATACTCCTAGCAACCCCGTTGCTTGGTAGTTAATGGACAATACCCTCATTCTTAGCGCGTTGGTTATTGAATTATCATTCTAAGACTGATCGTGCTACCTAGTCCATATTTCCAGTACACACTTCGATCAATGGATTAGGATTGTGCCAATCCCTCACTCTTTGATCATATCATCTTGCCCTGAAAAGCAAGGTTGTTCTCGAGCTTAGTAACATACCGGTGGTTCGTGATTTTCTGAATATCTTCTCGGAAGTGTTACCAGGTTGTCACCTGACCGTTATGTTGAGTTCGTGATCAAGTTGGTTTTTCAATAAACCATTTTTCTCCAAGAATCTGTGTTGGATACCCCTGAGCTAGTTGGTTAAGCTTAACAACAACTTGGAGAGTTGGAAGATGAGAACTTGTCCGACTTAGTTCATCCCTAAGGGATATCCTTGTGTGTGTGTGTGTGTGTGTGTTGAAGAAGGATGATATCTTCACCAATTGGTCCTCGTGATCAGTTGTTGTATCTATTATCCTGTCCAAACCTTGATTTGAGTGTGGGCTATCGTCAAATCAAATCAGAACCAACGATGTTCGTAATGTTGTCTTACTTGCGGTTGTCCCTCGAGTATACACCATTATATATTTGGTCTGACCAATACTATCACATTGTTCACATAGTGGTGGAAGTCCAGTGATACGGAAATTACGTGCTTCGGCCCGCGCATCCGGGAGGAGCCCTTCCCCAAAGAATTCATGCTCCCACACGACACCCCCAAGTACAATGGGATGGTGAAGCCAGAAGACTGGCTCACCGACTACACCACGACCATTGGCATCACCGGTGCCAATCGTCGTCTCGCCGTGCGCTACGCACCGCTCATGCTCCAAGGGTCGGCGTGCACGTGGTTGAACAGCCTGCCGATGGGCAGCATCAACACGTGGGTAGACTTCGAGGAAGCCTTCGTCTGCAACTTCACGGGGACCTACAAGTGACCCGACCGCCCTAGCCAGCTCGCCATGTGCGTGCAAGGGCCTACGGAGACCGTTCGCGAGTACCTCGCACGCTGGACCGAGCTCCGGAACAGCTGCGAGGGCGTCCATGAAGTCCAGGCGATCCAGTACTTCGTCAGCGGGTGCCGAGACGACACCCTCCTCAAGCACAAGCTCTTACGCTCCGAGCCGGCCACCATGGCCGCGCTCATGGTGACGGCGGACAAGTACGTCAACACCGACTCCGCCATGAAGATCCAGGTGGCACTAGATGAAGCCGGCAAGGCGAAACCGGTTCCCCCTCTGAAGCTGGCCGGCGAAAGCAGCCAACAGCAGCATCACCAGAACAACAACCGCAAGGCCGACCAGCCGGCACCGCGTCATGACAACCGGCTCGTGCGGCCACCGAGCCCGTGGCGGACCCGGCGGTGAAGCACCAGCAAACCGGCAAGACGGCATGGCAACCCGCCATGAGCTTCGAGCAGATGCTCGACACCCCCTGCAAGCACCACAGCGGCGCAAGACCCTCCACGCACACGCTTCAGCAGTGCGCCATCACCAAGCGCATCATGAGAGGCACGTCCCACCCCCTCCGGCTCCGGCTCCAGGCGTGGGACAGCCGCCTCCGCCTCCACCGCCGCCTCCAGCTGGCGGCGCAATGCGCGACGATGCCTACCCGGACCAGAACGGGGCCTACGTCGTCTTCATCAGCCTCGGCGACGACAAGCGTAGCGAGCGCCTCCTTCGGTAGGAGGTGAACACCGTCGTCCCGGCCAAGCCGAAGTTCATGCATTGGTCGGATCGCCCGATCACCTTGACCCGGGAGGATCACCCGGCAGTCATGCCGAGTCCGGGTGGTTACACCCTCATCCTCAACCCCACCATCATCGCGCGGCGCACATGCAAGTTCTCCCGAGTCCTCATCGACGGCGGTAGCAGCATCAACATCCTCTACCGCGACACGATGACCAAGCTCGGCCTCAAGGCCGAGGATCTGGAGCCAACCCGAACGATCTTCCACGACATCGTGCCCGGCCTCTCCTGCTCCCCCATTGGCTGGGTCCGGCTGGATGTCCTATTCGGTGACAGCAGCCACTTCCGGCGCGAACCTATCTGGCTCGAGGTGGTGGACCTGTCCAGCGCGTATCATGCGTTGCTGGGCCGGTCCGCGCTTGCCAAGTTCATGGCGGTTCCCCACTAGGCGTACCTGAAGATGAAGATGTCGGGTCCCAAGGGCCTCATCACCATCACCGGCGATTATGGCAAGTCCCTGGAGTGCGCCCGAGACGGCGCCAAGTTGGCTGAGTCGTTGGTCATTGCCGAGGAGCGGCGCCAGCTCGACCGGATCGTCGCCCTGGCAGGCGAGGCCTCCGCCGCGTCGATCCCGACCCCGGACCCGGCCGACGAGGCCGCCTTCAAGCCCTCCAAGGAGACCAAGAAAGTGAAGCTCAACCCAGAAGACCCCAGCTGCAGCAGGTACGTTGTCATAGGCACCCGCCTCGACAGCAAATAGGAAGGCGAGCTCGTAGACTTCCTCCGTAAGAATCGGGATATCTTCGCATGGACCCCCAAGGACATGCCGGGTATCCCAAGGAAGTAGGCCGAGCACAAAATTCACGTCCGCAAGGACGCCAAGCCTGTCCGTCAAACCCTACGACGATTTTCCGAAGAGAAGAGAAGAACCATTGGTGAAGAGGTCGCCAAGCTTTTGGCGGCCGGCTTCATAATGGAAGTGTTTCACCCCGAGTGGCTGGCCAATCCAGTCCTCGTCCTGAAGAAGAACAAGACCTGGCGCATGTGTATCGACTACACCAGCCTCAACAAGGCCTGTCCCAAGGATCCGTTCGCCCTCCCGCGGATCGAGCAAGTCATCGACTCGACCGCCGGTGTGAGCTCCTGTCCTTCCTGGACGCTTACTCTGGCCACCACCAGATCAAGCTGGACCCGGCCGACGCCCTGAAGACGTCCTTCGTCACGCCCTTTGGGGCGTATTGCTACATCACCATGTCGTTTGGCTTGAAGAACGCCGACGCCACCTTCCAGCGCTGCATGCCGAAATGCCTGTTGCCGCAACTCGGCTGCAATATCCACGTATACGTGGACGACATCGTGGTGAAGACCAAGCAGCACCTCACACTCCTCAACAATTTGAAGGAAACATTCACCAACCTCCATGAATACAAGGTGAAGCTTAACCCGGAAAAATACGTCTCTGGCGTCCCGGCCGGAAAGCTACTCGGCTTCCTTGTCTCAGAATGCGGCATTGAGGCGGACCCAAAGAAGATCAAGGCAATCGAGTGCATGCGCAAGCCGGCTCGGCTGCGCGATGTCCATAAGTTCACCGGATGCTTGGCCTCGGTCAGCCGGTTTCTAAGCCGGCTGGGTGAGAGGGTACTACCCCTGTACTAGCTGATGAAGAAGACGAGCCCGTTTGAATGGAACGACAAGGCAGTCGAGGCCTTCCAAGACCTCAAGCGCATGCTCTCCGCCGCACCAGTCCTGGCCGCTCCGACCGACAAGGAGCCGCTGTTGATCTGCATAGCCGCGTCCTCGCGGGCGGTCAGCACGGTGCTGGTGGTCGAGCGACCAGAGAAGGGCAAGATCCAAGCCGTCCAGCGCCCAGTCTACTACCTGAGCGAGGTGCTCTCAATCTCCAAGCAGAACTACCCACACTACCAAAAGATGTGTTACGGCGTGTACTTCACCGCCAAGAACCTGAAGAAGTATTTCCAAGAGCACGTTGTCACCATGGTCAGCACGGCGCCTATCGCAAAAATCATCGGGTGCCGGGATGCCTCTGGCCGGGTTGCCAAATGGGCGATCCAGCTAGCCGGCCACACCATCCTCTATGAGCCCTGCACCGCGATCAAGTCTCAAGCCCTGGCCGACTTCCTCATCGACTGGACCGAGACCCAGTACTTCCCACCGCCTCCCGACTCGACGCATTAGCGCATGCACTTCGACGGGTCCAAGATGCGACTCAGCTTGGGGGCCGGCATCGTACGGTCGTCCCCGAAGGGCGACCGGCTCCGCTACGCGCTCCAGATCCACTTCGCCGCTTCCAACAACGTCGCCGAGTACGAAGCCCTTGTGCACGTCCTCCGGCTTGCCAAGGAACTTGGCATCCGGCGCATCCTGTGCTACGACGACTCGGACCTGGTGGTGCAGCAATGCTCCGGCGAATGGGACGCCCGTGACTCCAACATGGCAAGCTATTGCTTCCTCGTCCAGAAGCTGTCCGGATCCTTCGAGGGCTACGAGTTCCTCCACATCCCGCGCACGGAGAACGAAGCAGCTGACACGCTTGCCAAGATCGCCTCGTCACGACAAGCCATCCCGTCCGGTGTATCCCTCGAGCACCTGCGCAAGCCGTCCGTCAAGCCATCGCCGGACTCCGAGTCCATCCACGTTCCAGACGACCCGGCCACATCTCAACCCGGCCTGGGGACTGCTGAACCCGGCCCAGGGGTTGCTCAGCTCGACTCGGCCACCATCGTCCCGGACCCGACCGTCGCCATCCCTGACCTGGGGGCTGCTCAACCCGGCTCGGGGGCTACAGACTCGGAAACCACCCTGGTGGCCGTCTTCGCCGTGGTTACGGCTCCATCTTGGGCCCTCCCAATATCATAATTTTTGGAGAACGGGGTTCTTCCCATGGACGAGACCGAAGCTCGGCAAGTGTAGTGCCGGGCGTCCGCCTAAAGCATCATCAACAACGAGCTCGTCAAGCGCAGCTCCACTGGCATGTGCCAGCGCTGCGTCAAGCTGGAACGGGGCATCGACATCCTCCTCGACATACATCAGGGCGAGTGCAGGCACCACGCCGCATCACGATCCCTGGTGACCAAGGCGTTCCGCCACGGTTTCTATTGGCCCACGGCCATCCAAGACGCCGAGTCGCTCGTCCTCAAGTGTGAAGGATGCCAGCGGTTCAGCAAACGCAGCCACCAGCCGGCGTCGGCACTCCGCACCATACCGATCGCCTGGCCCTTTGCGGTCTGGGGACTCGACATGGTGGGACCCTTCAAAACCACTCGAGGCGGCATGACGCACTTGATGGTGGCAGTGGACAAATTCACCAAGTGGATCGAGGCAAGACCAATCAAGAAACTGGACGGGCCAACAGCCGTCCGATTCATCAAGGACATAGCGGTGCGCTACGGCATGCCGAACAACTTCATCACCGACAACGGCACCAACTTCGCCAAGGGCGCGCTCGAGCAATACTGCTGGGTCTCCGGCAGCCGCCTCGACCTGGCCTCCGTTGCGCATCCGCAGTCCAACGGGCAGGTCGAGCGGGCCAATGGACTCATCCTGTCCGGCGTCAAGGCGCGACTCGTCGAGCCACTCATCCGCTCGCCCGGCAGCTGGCTTGATGAGTTGCCAGCCGTTCTCTGGAGTCTACGCACCACGCCGAATCGGTCGATCGGGTTCACCTCGTTTTTCCTCGTCTACAGAGCCGAAGTCGTCATCCCGACCGACGTCGAGTTCGACTCGTTGCGCGTCACGATGTACACCGAAGTCGAAGCCAGAGAAGTCCGCGAAGATGGTGTCGACCTGCTCGAAGAAGCATGCCTCCTGGCGCTCAGTCGCTCGGCCATCTACCAGCAAGGCCTGAGGCACTACCACCGCAAGAAGATCAAGCCCCTCGCGTTCCGCGAGGGCGACCTCGTCCTCCGACTCGTCCCAGAGTAGGCAGGCCAGCACAAGCTGTCCCCTCCATGGGAGGGCCCATTCATCGTGAGCAGGGCCTTGCACGACCGCAATGCCTACTACCTCATCGACGCACGCAAGTCAAGGAAGCACAAGAAGGACACCGCCGGTGAAGAAACGACCCGGCCATGGAACGCGGAACTCCTACGCCGGTTTTACAGTTAGCCGCACGAGCGTATGTATCGTCGCCTTTTGTAAACGCATGAAACCATGGGGTCCCCGAACGAGACTCGGGGGCTGCCTTTTGTCGACCAATTTATTGTGTCCCTATTTTCTTGCATCACTATACCACTGAACCCGGCCACCGGTTCGACTCGCTCGACTCGGGGGCTCGGGGGCTGGCCGGCTCGGTCGCCACCCCGCCGCCTTACTTGGTGATTCCTGATAAATTTAGGATGCCGCGTTCCCCCACTTCACCCTAAAGCCACAGATCCAGCTTTGGCTATCGGCTAGCAAGCACAACGGCCCAAAGCTCCTTCACGCTTCATACACTAAGTCAAAGGCTTCCGGGTCGATCAACCCGGCCCACCATTCATCAAATGAACAGTCGCACGACCGGCTGCTCGCCAACCGGCTTCGCCAGATTGCCGCCAGCCGGCCCAGTGGGTGTTTCGCTCGCGCTCAATGTTTCGACAGACCCAAGTCCTGCGCGCTCCTCTCAAAGAACCGAACTCCTTGTCATGGACTGGAGCCTTGTCCGTCTAACTCGCGGGGGGGGGGGGGGGAAGGTTTGAGAAAGGAAAAACGCATGAAATCGGTCCAAAAACGGAAGGCAAAATGCAAGAGCACCCACGACATCTACACAAGTATTTAAGAAAAGGCCCACAGCCCAAGTTCATTACACCCTAAAACCCCCAGTGGGTGGGTGGACCTGCTATTTAACAGATTTTACACAAAGTGTCTCAGGCATCTCCAGCACCGCGTCGCGACGTCGACGGCTCTCACATGGCGGCCTCCAAGTCCAGCGAGGCGCTAGTGTCCTCCTCAGCACCCGCGTCGTGGTAGACGCCCGTCTCCTCCGAGCTACCCTCCGGATCGTAGAGGAGCAAGACGTAGTCGTCGCCGTCCACGGCCCTGCCGTCTTCCGTCCGCTCCGGATGGAACTCATCATGGAAGGCGAACTCGGCGATGTAGCTGGCCTGGGAGGCGATCTGGCCGGCTTGCTCCTGCAAGAGCTGCTCCGAACCGGCCCGCTGGCCCATCAACGCGTCCAGCTGCAGGTCCGGATGCCAGGGCAGCACGAACCGGGGCGCCATCTTAGCACCGGCACAAGCGGAGGAGACGCGCCACTCGCCAAGCCGGTCCGGCCCCATCTCCAACCAACGCGCCAGCCGTGAGAAGTTGCTCGGTTGGACGGAGTCCGGCCATAGGGCTGCCATCATTGCGGTGCCGTCCTGGGACAGCAGCCCCAACTGCGTTCCCAGGACCTGCAGGTGGGCCTCAGCGGCGGCAATGATCTCCAGGAAGGTCCAGGCCACCCGCGGATCCATCCCGGACCCAACGACGCCGGTCGGGTCGCGCTGATAGCGGGCGACTTCCTCCGCCAGCCGCTGCGTCTCCGAGAAGGCCCCTGCCGCAAAGGAAAAAGCGAGGTACAAGAAGAACAACAAGGAAGAAAGGCCGGGTCCCGACCCGGCAAACGATAAAAAAGCACTTACTAGAGAAGGACTCTTCAAGGTGCTGCGCCTCAAGCAACGTACCACGCCGCTCCCGTTCGATGGCGCGGTCACGCTCCTTGAGCGCCTTCTCTAGATCGGCCACCTTGGCAAGGGCCGCCTTCAGCTCGGCGTCCTTGTCTTCGGCCGCCTTCTCGGCCGACTCACGGTGACGGGCCTCGTCCTAACGAGCCCCCTCGGCCATGGTGACCTGCCCCCGCAGGCGATCCACCTCGGCCTGGAGCCGGCCCTTGTCATCAGCCAGCTGGCCGCGCTGCTGGTTCCCCTCCACCAGGGCCTGCTGCGCCTCTTCCACCTTGGCGGCTTCCGCCTTAACGAGCTCCACCTCGGCCTCGAGGCGGCTCTTGTGACCCGCCAGCTGCTCATGCAGCCGGTTGGCCTCGTTGAGATACCGCCAAGCCGCGGACGCTTCCGCCCTCGCCTGCGCCGCCTCGACGCCAAGACGGCCGGTGTCGGCAACGAGCCGGTCGTAGTGATGGCCGGCCCGGAGCAGACGAGTCCGCCAGGACAGCACTTCGGCTGCGAAAAAGAAGGACTCAGCAGAAGAAAAAAGCAAGACTTAAGATTTGGCCCAACTGTTAGACAGTTGGCCCGAATCTCGGGGGCTGCACCCAGTGGGTGCGCTAGCGCGCCCCCACTAGAAAAGAGCACAAGAATACCTGCGGCGACGTGGAGCTCCTCCTTAGCTGCTCCATGAGCTCCCGGTGCTTGCCTAGGAGACGATTGTAGGCGGCGACCCGGAAGGTGTCAAGATGCTAAAGAAAGCAGAAATCAGAACAAGGCCAACACTCTAAAGATTCGACCCAACTACTACGTACCGAACCTCAGGGGCTACACCCAGTGGGTGCGCTGGCGCGCCCCCACAAAGAAGAAATTACAAGAAGACTTACAAGAACGGCGCGCTCCAGGTCGCGCGTCCGCTCCACCTCGGCCTGGGCGAAGGCCTCAAGCCGTTCCGTCCAGCCTCGCAGGCGGCGACTGACGGCGTCCAGCGCCGCCTCCTCCTGGGTCTGAGGCCCGAAGACAATGGCGCCCCCGCTCCGCGCCGGCTGTGGCACGACAACTCAGCGCCCTCCCTGCCGGAGCACCAAGGCGTACTCCCCGCTGGCCGCTCGCGACATGGCCAACACCTCCTCCGATGCCACTCCCAGCGCCGATGACGACCCGGATGCCGGGACGCCCCGCATCGCCGTCTCTGACCCAGACGCCAGGATGCCCTACGTCGCCGTCTCTGGCCCAGCCGCCGGGGTGGCCTCCGGCACCGCCGCCCGCAGTGCCTCCTCCAAAACCGATGGCGCCTTTGACACCGCCGCCCGCGGTGTCTTTTCCAAAACGATGCTGCCTCCACCACCATCAGTCCCTGCTCGCTCGACCACGTCGGCCCGCGGTGGGGTGTCATGCGCCACCTCCACGACCTCCCGGTCGGGGATCACCACCTCAGCCCGGCCTCCACGGCCGCGCTCCCTCACCGGCGACGGCTCAAAGACCGTCGCCGCCACCACCGTGCCCTTCGGCATCTCGCGCCAGGCCGGCTCCGCACCGGCTCGAGCCCATGCCGTCGCTGCGTCGGCCCAAGCATGGACCGACGCCGCCTCCAACTCTGCCTCGGCCTGATTCCTGTCCCGCCAGGCCAAGGCTTCGGCGTCGTTCGGATCCAGGCCGAGGTCCGAGTCAGCCCGTCCCTCCACCTCGGCCTGGTCGGCGAGGTCAGACCGGCTCCTGCGAAATGCGGCCCCTTCGACGGCCGCGGCTTCCGCCGCCGCCCTCGCCGGCGCGATTGGCGACCTGAAGAAGAAGGCAGAATGAGCAGAAAAGAAACAAGACTAGCTCAAGAAAAGAAAATCTGAGTGCAAACGAGAGATGAAGCTTACCCCGCCAAGACTGGGACCAGGGTTGGCCTCCCGTGCCCGCCGCCGCGCTTCCTCTTGGCCGGCCTCCCGGCCCCGGCCGGGTCCGCCGTGCGCTTCGGGGCCCGGGGTCACGGCGCGACGCTCTCTTTCCCACGCGGGCGACGCCATGCGAGGACCCGGCTCCGCCCGCGTCGCCGCCTGCCCCGCCCAACGCCACTACACCGACAACTGGCGTCACCACCGACCGCTCCGTGCCGCGGTCAGCAATTCAAGGCACATGAAGAAAAACACGAGACTTACCCGCGCGACGCCCAACACCGGTGTCGGACTCGGCCTCCTCCTCCCCGCCATCAGGCGCGGGCTCCTCTGGCACCACCGGCGCCACCTGCGACGGGGCCCGGGCGTAAGGATGATGAATCACATTCAAAAGTACCCCCCCCCCGCATCGCGTCAGGACGAATGAGAAGGTATGCGGTAGCGAAGTAAGAAGACCAGACACTCACCTGCAGCGCCGGGTTCGACTGGCTGTACGGCGCCTTGCCTAACCGCCAGTCCTCCCCAAGGTTGGCCTTGGAGATGTCATTCACGCCGCACACGATCTGCTCCGCGGACAGCCGCGTCGACCCCATGCGGTTGGGGTCTTGAAGGACGACCATTTCGCCGATGAGGCAGGAGCGCCCCTGAAGCGGAAGGACCCGATGCAGGATGAACACGGCGAGGAGGTCGGTGCCGGTGAGCCCCTCCTGCATCCTCATCACCGTCACCCGCTCACAGAGATTGACGATCTCCTGCGGCGGGCGCCTGAGCGAATAGCCCCAGTTCGTCTTCGCCCGCGGCGGTGCAATGGCGAAGGCCAGAAGGTTGATGCGATCTGCACCAAGGTTGTGGACGTAGAAGAAGAAGTTCTGTCACTTCTTGGCAGAATCCTCCAGCGGGATCTTGGGGAAATCCGCCCCTGACTGCTTCGAGCTAACGGTGGCGCCGCAATCGGCGAACTCCCCGGCCGACGGGCCCTGCTGCTTCAAGGAGAAGAAGCGCGCCCAGAGGTCGATTGTAGGCTCGACCCCTAGGTACCCCTCGCAGAGGGTGACAAAGCTGAAGAGCTTGACGATGGCGCCAGCGCCAAGATGATGCGGCTGGAGCCTGAAGAACTCCAGGAACACGCAGAAGAAGGTGCTCGCCGGCAACCCGAACCCGCGCTCGAAGTGCACGAGGAAGACCACACGCTCCTGCCCCTCGGAACGAGGCCTCTGCTCGCCGCGCGGCAGGCGGACGCCGACGCCCGTCTCCCTCGGCAGGCGACGCGTCGCCCGGAGTTGGGTGATGTCCTCGGAGGTGACATTCGAACCCATCCAGGAGCCCAATGGCAGCGACATTATCATAGGAAGAAGAAGGAAGATGGACGGTGAAGGAGTTCTGCTCGGAGCAGCGGGCGCCGCAGTGCGTCAGTTGCAAAGAGCGGAGCGAGAGCAAAGGGACAGGAGGGCGCGAGCGAGAATAATGTCCACCGCCCCCTGCCCCCCGATTTATAACCCTCGGTTTGTACGTGGGGAAGTGGGATCATCTGCACGCGCCCGTTCCACTACCCCGCAATAAGTGCACATGTACACGCGCATTAACTGCCCGGGGAAGAGCAACCGGCCCCTGGACGCCGCAATAAATCCACGCGCTTGGCCGAGGGCGCGCGGCAGTGGGCCCCAGCCCGTCTCCTGGTCCCATCACGCGTGTGGCCTGTCAGGCCCCTCCGACTTCCGGGCACCATGTGGCGCCTGCGCAAAGCCCGAGGGATTGCCCCAAGATTCGTCGGACTTCTCGGTTCCCGCCACGGCCGGAATGCCACGATACGGTTTCCGAGGAAACCGGCACACAGTGGGTGTTGCCGGACCTGGTGCTCTCATAATCCACCTTGCTTAAGGGGGAAACTGCGAAGGCCCACTCATCCGAAGACGGCGGACCTTCACAGCTTCGGGGACTACTGTCGGGGGGGGGGTGGACACCGGGCAGGCAATGGAACCCGGATCCTCTTCAAAAAACAACGGGGTTGGCACCGCCCGTCAATACCGGCATGCGCTTGGCCGGGTCGCTCGACCCGGCCAAGCCCGCAACCCGGCCAGACTAGCCGAACCTGGCACGACCAAAGCCTCCTCAACAAGCCAGCGCCACCCTTGGCATGCTACGCAATCCAGCCGCGGGTCAACTCCTGTCCCATCCAGGCCGCATGATGGGAACGAGACTTCAATCAACGATTACCGAGGCAACAGTGCCCCGCCCATGCCTCTGGTCAGCAAGAATGTGGCAACAGTGCCCCTCACCTACCCGCTGACCAGGGTCGGCGTGCCTACAGTGCCCCCACCCTCACCGCTGACGACAGCAAGCAGCAACATGACGGAGAGCACTATACGCGACTCGACTTGGCCACGCCCTGACGATCGACAAGACGGCGCACAGTCCCCCTAGGCATGCGGGGCCCGCACCTAGGGGAACCCGGCGAACCACAAGCCCTCAGCGGGACCCAGCCCGGGTCCCCGGACACCGACAATACGGACCCACCGACTTGTAACATTACCATTGTACCCCCGGGGGGTTGGACTATAAAACCCCCCGGGAGCCCACGATCATACGAAAGGGCGAACGAGAGGGCAAGCAGAAAACACATACGAGAGAAAAGCAAGTAAGCATAGGACTAGCCACAAAACAGCAACACCGGAGAGAAGGAGCAGCCCAAGCCTTGGCCAGCTTCCTTCCTCCTCCATACAGCTCCAGGAGCAACATTGTACTATCGAACATCCAACTACACTCGGCAGGACTAGGGGTATTATCTCTCCGGAGAGCCCCGAACCTGGGTATGTCCGGCGTCCCGCGCCCGCTCATGCCCATCTCGCCTCTGGAGTCCACCAGCTCCCTCGAGCCTCCTCCTCTCTTTAGCCATCCCTTGGCATCTGTCGTGCGCCACCACGATAGCGGTAGCATTATAATATGATCTCTCACTAAATTTCAAGGTACAAGTGTTCTCCCTGAGTATGCACTGTTGCCAAAGTTCGTCGTGCCAAGACACCACGTGATGATCGGGTGTGATAAGCTCAATGTTCATTTACAATGGGTGTAAGACAGTTTTGCACACGTAGAATACTCAGGTTAAACTTGACGAGCCTAGCATATGCAAATATGGCCTCGGAACACTAAGACCGAAAGGTCGAGCGTGAATCATATAGTAGATATGATCAACATAGTGATGTTCATCGTTGAAAACTACTCCATCTCACATGATGATCGGACATGGTTTAGTTGATTTTGATCATGTGATCATTTAGATGATGAGAGGGATGTCTATCTAAGTGGGAGTTCTTAAGTAATATGATTAATTGAACTTTAATTTATCATGAACTTAGTCCTGATAGTATTTGCATAACTATGTTGTAGATCAATAGCTCACGATGTAGCTCCCCGTTTATTTTGATATGTTCCTAGAGAAAAACTAAGTTGAAAGATGTTAGTAGCAATGATGCGGATTGGATCCGTGATATGAGGATTATCCTCATTGCTGCACAGAAGAATTATGTCCTTGATGCACCGCTAGGTGACAGACCTATTGCAGGAGAATATGCAGACGTTATGAACGTTTGACAATGCTTAGTATGATGACTACTTGATAGTTTAGTGCACCATGCTTTACGGCTTAGAAACGGGACTTCAAAAACATTTTGAACGACACGGAACATATAAGATGTTCCAAGAGTTGAAACTAGTATTTCAGACTCATGCCTGTGTCAATAGGTATGAGACCTCTGACAAGTACTTTGCCTACAAGATGGAGGAGAATAGCTCAGCTAGTGAGCATGTGCTTAGAATGTCTGAGTACTACAATCACTTGAATCAAGTGGGAGTTAATCTTCTAGATAAGATAATGATTGGCAGAGTTCTCTAGTCACTATCACCAAGTTACTAGAACTGCGTGATGAACTATAATATGCAAGGGATAACGAAAACGATTCCCAAGCTCTTCATGATATGGAAATCGACGAAGGTAGAAATCAAGAAAAGCATCAAGTGTTGATGGTTGACAAGACCACTAGTTTCAAGAAAAGGCCAAAGGGAATAAGGGGAACTTCAAGAAGAATGGCAAGCAAGTTGCTGCTCAAGTGAAGAAGCCCAAGTCTAGACCTAAGCCTGAGACTAAGTGCTTCTACTACAAAGGGACTGGTCACTGGAAGCAGAACTGCCCCAAGTATTTTGCGGATAAAAAGGATGGCAAAGTGAACAAAGGTATATTTGATATACATGTTATTGATGTGTACTTTACTAGTGTTTATAGCAACCCCTCAGTATTTGATACTAGTTCAGTTGCTGAGATTAGTAACTCGAAATGGGAGTTGCAGAATGAACAGAGACTAGTTAAGGGTGAAGTGACGATGTGTGTTGGAAGTGGTTCCAAGATTGATATGATCATCATTGCACACTCCCTATACTTTCGGGATTAGTGTTGAACCTAAATAAATGTGATTTGGTGTTTGCGTTAAGCATGAATATGATTCGATCATATTTATTGCAATGCGGTTATTCATTTAAAGTTAGAGAATAATTGTTGTTCTATTTACATGAATAAAACCTTCAATGGTCATACACCCAAGTTGAATGGTTTATTGAATCTCGATCGTAGTGATACACATATTCATAATATTGAAGCTAAAAGATGCAAAGTTAATAATGATAGTGCAACTTATTTGTGCCACTGCGGTTTAGGTCGTATTGGTGTAAAGCGGATGAAGAAAATCCATGCTGATGGGCTTTTGGAATCACTTATTATGAATCAGTTGATGTTTGCGAACCATGCCTCATGGGCAAGATGACTAAGACTCCGTTCTCCGGAACAATGGAGCGAGCAACAGACTTGTTGGAAATAATACATACTGATGTATGCAGTCCGATGAGTGTTAAGGCTCGTGGCAGGTATCGTTATTTTCTGACCTTCACAGATGATTTGAGTAAGATATGGGTATATCTTCTTGATGAAACATAAATCTGAAACATTTGAAAAGTTCAAATAATTTTAGAGTGAAGTGGAAAATCATCATAACAAGAAAATAACGTTTCTACGATCTGATCGTGGAGGAGAATATTTGAGTTATGAGTTTGTTCTTCATTTGAAACAATGTGGAATAGTTTCGCAACTCACACCACCTGGAACACCACAGCGTAATGGTGTGTCCGAACATCGTAATCGTACTTTATTAGATATGGTGCGATATATGATGTCTCTTACCGATTTATCACTATCATGTTGGGGTTATGCATTAGAGACAACTGCATTCACGTTAAATAGGGCACCATCTAAATCCGTTGAGACGACACCATATGAACCGTGGTTTGGCTATAAACCTAAGCTGTCGTTTCTTAAAGTTTGGGGTTGCGATGTTTATGTGAAAAAGTTTCATCCTGATAAGCTCAAACCCAAATCGGAGAAATGTGTCTTCATAGGATACCCAAAGGAGACAGTTGGGTACACCTTCTATCACAGATCCGAAGGCAAGACATTCGTTGCTAAGAATGGATCATTTCTAGAGAAATAGTTTCTCTCGAAAGAAATGAGTGGGAGGAAAGTAGAACTTGATGAGGTAACTATACCTGCTCCCTTATTGGAAAGTAGTTCATCACAGAATTCTATTCTTGTGACTCCTATACCAATAAGTGAGGAAGCTAATGATGATGATCATGTAACTTTAGATCAAGTTACTACTGAACCTCGTAGGTCAACCAGAGTGAGATCCACACCAGAGTGGTACAGTAGTCCTGTTCTGGATGTCATGTTACTTGACCATGACGAACCTACGAACTATGAGGAAGCGATGATGATCCTAGATTCCGCGAAATGGCTTGAGGCCATAAAATCTGAGATGGGATCCATGTATGAGAACAAAGTATGCACTTTGATTGACTTGCCCGATGATCAGTGAGTCATTAAGAATAAATGGATCTTTAAGAGGAAGACGGATGCTGATAGTAGTGTTACTATCTACAAAGCTTGAATTGTCGCAAAATGTTTTCGACAAGTTCAAGGTGTTGACTACGATGAGATTTTCTCACTCGTATCGATGCTTAAAAGTCTGTCTGAATCATGTTAGCAGCTGCCGTATTTTATGAAATCTGGTAAATGGATGTCAAAACTGTATTCCTTCATGGATTTCTTAAAAGAAGAGTTGTATATGATGCAACCAGAAGGTTTTGTCGATCCTAAAGGTGCTAACAAAGTGAGCAAGCTCCAACGATCCATCTATGGACTGGTGCAAGCATCTCGGAGTTGGAATATATGCTTTGATAAAGTGATCAAAGCATATGGTTTTATACAGACTTGTGGTGAAGCCTGTATTTACAAGAAAGTGACTGGGAGCACTACATCATTTCTGATAAGTATATGTGAATGACATATTGTTGATCGGAAATAATGTAGAATTTTCTCGAAAGCATAAAGAAGTGTTTGAAAAGAGTTTTTCAAAGAAAGACCTCGATGAAGCTGCTTACACATCGAGCATCAAGATCTACAGAGATAGATCAAGACGCTTGGTAAGTTTTTTCAATGAGTACATACCTTGACAAGATTTTGAAGTAGTTCAAAATGGAACAGTCAAAGAAGGAGTTATTGCCTGTGTTGCAAGGTGTGAAGTTGAGTAAAGACTCAAAACCTGACCACAACAGAAAATAGAAAGAGAATGAAAAGTCATTCCCTATACCTCAGTCATAAGTTCTATAAAGTATGCTATGCTGTTTACCAGTCCTATTGTATACCTTAGCCTCTCTCTGCCAAGGGAGTACAATAGTGATCTAGGAGTAGATCACTGGACTGCGGTCAAAATTATCCTTAGAGGACTAAGGAAATATTTCTCGGTTATGGAGGTGATAAAAAGAGTTCGTCATAAAGAGTTACGTCGATGCAAGCTTTTTACATCGATCTAGATGACTCTAAGTCTCGATCTGGATACATATTGAAAGTGGGAGCAATTAGCTAGAGTAGCTCCGTGCAGAGCATTGTAGACATAGAAATTTGCGAAATACATACAGATCTGAGTGTTGCAGACCCGTAGGCCAAACTTCTCTCACAAGCAAAACATGATCACTCTTTGGGTGTTAATCACATAGCGATGTGAACTAGATTATTGACTCTAGTAAACCTTTTGGGTATTAGTCACATGGAGATGTGAACTAATCACATAAAGATGTGAACTAGATTATTGACTCTAGTGCAAGTGGGAGACTGGAGGAAATATGTCCTAGAGGCAATAATAAAGCTATTATTTATTTCCTTATATCATGATAAATGTTTATTCATGCTATAATTGTATTAACCGGAAACTTAGTACATGTGTGAATACATAAACAAACAAAGTGTCACTAGTATGCCTCTACTTGACTAGCTTGTTGAATCAAAGATGGTTAAGTTTCCTAGCCATAGACATGAATCGTAATTTGATTAACGGGATCACATCATTAGAGAATGATGTGATTGACTTGACCCATTCCGTTAGCTTAGCATGATGGTCGTTTAATTTGTTGCTACTGCTTTCTTCATGACTTATACATGTTCCTCTGACTATGAGATTATGCAACTCCTGAATACCGGAGGAAAACTTTGTGTGCTACCAAACATCACAACGTAACTGGTTGATTATAAAGGTGCTCTACAGGTGTCTCCAATGGTACTTGTTCAGTTGGCATAGATCAAGATTAGGATTTGTCACTCCGATTGTCGGAGAGGTATCTCTGGGCCCTCTCGGTAATGCACATCACATAAGCTTTGCAAGCAACGCAACTAATGAGTTAGTTGCGGGATGATGCATTATGGAAATGAGTAAAGAGACTTGCCGGTAACGAGATTGAACTAGGTATTGAGATACCAATGATCGAATCTCGGGCAAGTAACATACCGATGACAAAGGGAACAACATATGTTGTTATGCGATTTGACCGATAAAGATATTCGTAGAATATGTAGAAGCCAATATGAACATCCAGGTTCCACTATTAGTTATTGACCGGAGACGTGTCTCGGTCATGTCTACATAGTCCTCGAACCCGTAGGGTCCGCGCGCTTAACGTTCGGCGATGATTGGTATTATGAGTTTATATGATTTGATGTACCGAGGTAGTTTGGAGTCCCGGATGATATCGGGGACATGACGAGGAGTCTCTAAATGGTCGAGACGTAAAGATCAATATATTGGACGACTATATTCAGACATTGGAAAGGTTCCGAGTGATTCGGGTAATTTTCGGAGTACCGGGGAGTTACGGGAATACGAGGAAGAAGTATTGGGCCTCATGGGCCAAGTGGTGGAAGAGAGGAGGCAAGGCGTGCGCCCCCTAGCCCAAACTAAATTGGACTAGGGGGCCGGCCCCCCTTTCCTCCTTTCCTCCCTCTCCTTCCTTCTCCCCTTCCCCCTTCCTTTCCTCCTAGTAGGAGTAGGAAAGGGGAGTCCTACTCCTACTAGGAGGAGGACTCCTCCTCCTGGCGCACCCTACGAGGGCCGGCTGGCCTCCCCCTTGCTGCTTTATATACGGGGGGAGGGGGACACCCTAGAACACACAAGTTCATCATTGATCCCTTAGCCATGTGCGGTGCCCCCCTCGACCATAATCCACCTCGATCATATCGTAGCGGTGCTTAGGTGAAGCCCTGCGTCGGTAGCAACATCATCACCGTCATCACGCCATCATGCTGACGGAACTCTCCCGTGAAGCTCCGCTGGATCAGAGTTCGTGGGATGTCATCGAGCTGAACGTGTGCTGAACTCGGAGGTGCCGTGCGTTCGGTACTTGGATCGGTCGGATCAAGAAGACGTTCGACTACATCAACCACAGTCTCATAACGCTTCCGCTTACGGTCTACGAGGGTATGTAGACGACACTCCCCCCTCTCGTTTCTATGCATCACCATGATCTTGCGTGTGTGTAGGAATTTTTTTGAAATTACTACGTTCCCCAACATTTAGATCCATATATCAATCGTCTCAAGCTTGACCATGGATGGTTTTGTGATTCCATCATATGACGCAAGAATCACTACATCCCCTCGAAAGTTCCAAGGGCCATCTTGCATCACCCTCTCCCAATCACCCAAACATGAGAATTGGACAGTATAGAGATTGTCCTCAAGAGGCTTGAATTTCACCTCCTATGCTATGTCCCATGCCGATCTCATGTTTTTGAAGAACCATGTCTGACTATAACTCTTGTTGGTATTAACCCTAGCCAATGCGATCCACGCGGCTCCACTGGCGGGTCCTCATCCTCGTCAAAAACAACATCATCCAGATCTTCTTCCTTCAACCCTAGATCTTCCATCATCCGTTCCACCTCGCTGACTCCTCCAGAGCATGAACCTCCATCAGACGCCATGTAGATCTCTTACCTGAAAAGATTAATAGATCGGGTGTTTTCCAGGGAACCCTAGACTCCGTCGCCGCCAGAGGACAGATCGCCCCGGCGCTCCTAGTCACCAGGATAAGAAGGTAGGGAAGCAAAAGCGCTACTCGATGACGGCGACAAGATCTCCTCGGGAGAAAGAGGAAACCCTAGCGAGAGGGAAAATCAGAGAGAGTGGAATCGATCATGCGAGGCAGGCTGGGCGGACCGTGGACGCGAGCCGTTTTTCTGTGGGCCTAGCCCAAGAAGCCGTGTTGTAGCCGGCCCAAACAAAGATACTTTACTTAGAAGGGCTTTGTGTATGAGCCCAAACCAGAAGGCCGAAACATCTGGGCTCCGTAGAAAAGGAATAGAAGCCGGAGACCAAAACATTTCGGATTCTGATGCTGGAGTCCGAAGCGGTAACCAATAAAGACCCAACCCAACCTATATTTAGCAATTACTGGTTCTTCCGTAATATGCGCTCTGTGTGGGACTTAGCAAGGCCAGTAAAGATCAAAACCCTAGAGGAGAACCTGTTCATCATGCAGTTCGATTGCCTTGGTGATTGGGAGAAAGTCACCCAGGGAGGCCCTTGGCACTTTCGGGGTAACACAGTGATTATTGCCCCGTGTGATGGCTACTCAAAAACATCCTCCATCAAGCTGTTTACGTTTGAGATCTGGGCAAGGATCATCGATCTGCCGCCGGCCTACCATGGAAAAGTGAAAGCACTAGCCTCTAAGTTTGGAGAGTTTGCGGAAGCTGAACCCTCATCTTTTGACTTCGAGGGGAATTTTTATAGAGTGAGAGTCAGATTGGATGTTCTCAAACCTCTGAAGAAAGCTACGTCCATTGTTAGAGGTGGACAACAAGAAATATTTGCTGTGAGGTATGAGCGCCTCCCGGATTGGTGCCAAGTCTGCGGTATGATGGGGCACGAGTTCAAGGAGCATGGTGACGGGGTTCACCCTCCATCTGCACTGGTTTTCAAGAACTTGCGAGCGCCAGCAACAACCAGCTGGGGGACTCGAAGACGCCGTGGTAAGAAGTCCGGATCCTCTGGAGGAGAACCAAGGTATGAAGAGAATGATGGGGACTGGGAGGCACAGAAACATGGGGATGATGAGGCTATGGAGGACCTGGATTATGGCAGGAAGAGGTCCTCTGATGACGTGCTAGATCCCAAGGGGGGACCGTCGGCTGCAGGTATGGAGCTAGTTCCAGTCAGAAGGGAAGGGGCGGGAGCAACTGTGGTTCCTGTTAGCCCGCCTCCTAAACAGGACCCAAAACGGTCGAAGGTGGTGACCGCAGAGAAGAACACAAACCTTGCTGCATTGAAGAGCAAGAATGGAGGGAGGAAGTGTGATGCTAGATTGGCGGCCTCCCCGGTGGAGGACCGCCGGACGCAATGAGTCTGATCAGCTAGAACTATCGTGGGATTGGCAACGCCCCGACAGTTCAAGAGCTCCGCGAGATCGCGACAAAGTTTGCCCCTAAAGTTCTTTGCATAGTAGAAACACAAATAAGTGGAGAGAGGGCTGAAAATCTAGCGAGTGCTTTAGGTTATGAATTTTCTTTTGCTGTTGATGCCACCGGTAGGAGTGGTGGCTTAGCTTTGTTTCAGAATAATGAAATAAAGATTGAGCATTTGGGTTATTCTGAGTATCATATAGATGTTAAAATTTCTGAATTGGGGGGGGGGGTACCCCATGGAGGCTCTCGTGTTTCTATGGCGAAGCCCAAACCCACCTTTGTCACAGAACTTGGGACACAATGAGGAATTTGGCATTGTTACACGATATGCCATGGGTTTGCATGGGAGATTTCAATGAGGTCTTGAGATATGGCGAGCATGATGGTATAGGCCAGAGAAGCCAAACCCAGATAAATGGTTTTCAAGATGCGGTTGATGCATGCGGCCTAGTAGACCTGGGCTACCAAGGAAGGAGCTGGACTTTTGAGAAGAAGGTGTCCGGGGGATCTTTCACTAGGGTGAGACTTGACAGAGCTTTGGGCTCGGTTGAATGGTGCGAGCTATTCCCACTAGCCGCAGTTGAGCACTTAACAACGGCTACATCTGATCACTCACCAATATTACTAAAGCTGAATCAACGTGAAACAACCAAGACACCGAAGCTATTTCGCTATGAGACAATGTGGGATACTCATGCATACCTGATCTCGACCGTGCAATCTGCATGGGAGGTGAGTGGTCAGTATCTAACGGCGAGCGATGTGCGAGCAAAACTAACGTCGCTTGCCGAAAACCTTGGTGACTGGAGTAAAGCTATTTTTGGCAGTGTTCGTGCGGAGATACAAACCTTGAAGCGTCAACTGGACGGATTAAGGAGTGACCACGCAAGGGTCGGGCCAAGTCATGTTGAACTCAAGGTTAATGACCGTTTGATTGAGCTTTACATGCGGGAGGGGATGATGTGGAGGCAAAGATCACGGGTCGAGTGGCTCTCGGTTGGCGACCGCAATACACATTTTTTCCACCTACGTGCATCAATGCGGCGCAGGAAAAACTTGATAAAGGCCTTGCAAAAACCTGATGGTCAGCTGTCAGATGACTTAACAGAAATGCAACAGTTAGCGCTGGAGTTTTATAAGACTCTCTACACCTCTGAGGAAGTACAGGGGGTGGAGGATGTATTGTAACATGTACCAGCAAAGGTAACGTCTGCAATGAACGAGATCTTGATGGCACCATATAGGGCAGATGAGGTAAAGAAGGCGCTCTTCCAAATGTTCCCAACCAAAGCCCCCGGGCCTGATGGATTTCCAGCACACTTTTTTCAGCGGCACTGGGACATTTGCGGTGAGGCTGTTACGAAATCTGTTATGGCTATTGTTCGGGGAGAGGAAGACCAATCATGCCTTAATGATACGTTGCTGGTACTAATTCTGAAGGTATCCAACCCTACCTTATTGTCGCAGTTTCGCCCTATAAGTTTATGCAATGTTTTCTACAAGATAGCCTCGAAGGTACTTGCTAACCGCCTAAAGGAGATCTTACCGGACATCATATCTGAGGAGCAGTCAGCGTTCGTACTAGGGAGGCTTATCACGGACAATATAATCTCAGCTTATGAATGTTTACATTTCATGAAGAGAAATAAGTCTAAACATAATACTCACTGTGCCCTGAAGCTTGACATGATGAGAGGATATGATAGGGTAGAGTGGAGCTATCTGGAAGCAATTATCAGGAAACTGGGGTTTGCTGCACCATGGGTTACTATTATTATGAAGATGGTGAGTATAGTTTCTTTCTCTATTATGTTCAATGGAAACAAATTGGAGCAGTTTAAACCCACACGTGGTATTCGTCAGGGAGATCCCATCTCTCCATACCTTTTCTTGTTGGCGGCAGAGGGCCTTTCGTTCCTTTTAAATTCTCAGAATCAGTCATCCCAACTCGGAGGCATTAAGGTGGCATCATCGGCTCCGCCGGTGAACCATCTTTTATTCGCGGATGACAGCCTGCTGTTTTTCAGGGCAAGCGTTGATGGAGCAGAGGAGGTGTCACACCTTTTGGATACTTATTGTATGGCTTCGGGACAGAGAATAAACAAAGAAAAATCCTCAATATTCTTTAGCAAGGGGTGCCCATAAATTGTGAGGGATGCTGTGAAGGGTTGTTTGCAAGTTCCTAATGAATCTTTAAGTGATAAATATTTGGGAATGACTACCGATGTGGGACACTCAAAGAAGGGAACTTTTAAGCACCTCCGTGACCGGGTCTGGGACAAGGTGAAAGGATGGATGGGCAAATGTTTGTCTGCCGGTGGCAAGGAAGTTCTTATAAAATCAGTAGCTCAAGCGATCCTGGTTTACTCTATGTCTTGCTTTAAGCTACCCCAAGGTTTATGTGATCATATCAACTCCCTCATTAGAAAGTTTTGGTGGGGCTGCAAACAAGGTAAAAGGAAACCTGCCTGGGTATCTTGGGAAATTATGACAAGGCCAAAGTACCTTGGAGGCCTTTGTTTCAGAGATCTAGAGCTTTTTAACCTTGCACTTCTAGCACATCAGGCGTGGCGGATTCTGCAAGAACCGTTCTCTTTGAGTGCCCGTATCTTAAAGGCATCCTACTTTCCGGATACTTCGTTCCTTCATGCGGAGCTGGGCACTCGCCCGTCTCAGATTTGGCGGGCGATTTTGGAAGGGAGAGATATTATGAAACAAGGAATCATAAGGCGCATCGGCAATGGCCAAACGACTCATATCTGGGATGACAATTGGATACCTAAGGAAGCGTCACTACGACCCATAGTCTCATGAGTTACTGACCCACCAACTTTGGTGTCTGAGCTCTTGCTCCCAGCGATGGCGACATGGAATGAACCTCTGATTCGAGCTACTTTCCTACCAATCGATGCTGAATCTATTCTGAAGCTTCCAGTGTGCACAAGGAATGTCAACGACTTCTGGGCTTTGCACCCGGATAGTAAAGGATGTTTCACTGTCAGTTCAACATATAAGTTTCTGATAACAACAAAAATCCAGCGTGAGAACTGGCTGGAAGGACGGGGTGGCTCCTCTAGTGGGGAATGGGAAGAGAAATCCTGGACATCACTCTGGAATCTGAAGATCCCCTCTAAGGTCAAAGTGTTTGTTTGGAGGCTGGCACGTCATTCCCTGCCGACCACGGCTTAAGCGCTGTAATATGTCAACTCAAGATGCTTGCCCGCTCTGTCGCTGCGAGGATTCATGGCGCCATGCCTTAATTTCTTGCACTATGGCGAGATGCACCTGGGCGCTCACCGACGAGTCACTTGTCGAGAGCATGGCTGAGATCACAGAAGCTAGCGCAAGGAGTTGGTTATTTGAGATGCATGATAGTCTGTACTAAAAGAGTTTCGCTCGGATGGTGGTAACAGTCTGGTCCATATGGTATGCTAGGAGGAAAGCTATACATGAAGCCATTTTCCAGAGCCCACACCACATCTTTTCTTTTGTCAACTCTTATCTCAATGAGCTGGAGCAGCTACCGCTGATGGTGACTGGAGGTTCGCCGGTAGTGCAGACCACGCCTACTCAAAAGACTTGGCAACCACCCCCGGGCAACTCGATGAAGATCAATGTTGATGGGGCTGTGGAACGACACAAGCGAGGTGGAGCAGTGGCAGCAGTTTCCGAGACCATACTGGGGCGTACTTGGGATCGTCAGCCATGGTGTACCAGGGTGTCACTGATCCTGTGATGCTAGAAACTTTTGCATGCAGGGAAGGCCTGGCCTTTGCTGATGATCTGAACATTCAAACCTTGCTGCTGGCGTCGGACTGCAAGGGTGTCGTAAATGATATCAATTCTGGCACGGGAGGACACCACTCGGCGATTATCCATGAGATACAAGAGCGTAGAGACAATTTCCTTTTATGTAATTTTGTGCACGAGTATAGGAATTATAACTTTGAGGCTCATAACCTCGCCAAAATGGCTTGTAAGCTAGGTTTAGGACGACATGTTTGGCTGGGCAGTCCCCATGACCCAAGTCGTGTACATATGAACATCAATATTCAATAAAGTGGCGAGGTTCTCTAAAAAAACCTATATTTACGTTAGAAGTGCGCTCCGTAGCAGGCAATCGTGATTCAGTGACGGGCTCCTGATTATTGTCAGGCGAGGGGAGGATCTGAAGAAGGCGAAGGGAAGGATCCGAAGAAGGCGATGGCGGCGCTCCGATACGCGGCGAGGACGCTCTTTGGCTGTGCACTCAGGCAAACGCGGTCGGCGGCCGTCTCACCGGCCCTACAGCAGGCGCAACGCTGGCTCTTGCCAAGGTTCATTCACACCGAGGTATGACAACCAAAAATCACACCTTCTATCCGTTTCCAGTTAGGTTTTGTGCTGCGCAAGTAGCTCCATGGAGGATTTGCAATCACGCTCTTACTATCCAGTTTTGGTTAATAATGGGAACTCATTTCGTCTATTTGTCCAGCATGCTTGCGGAAAACCGGTTGCAGGCTGTCGAGATGAAAAAATGTACTGGAAAATCCAGAACATGAAAGAGGAGCTGTACGATTTGATTGCTGAGGCGGATAGGAAGAACACGATTCTTGGCACGGTAGGCTGACAAAACAGAGAGCTGCTTCAGCATCTTTCTGTACAAGTGGAGGCTCGACCCAATGACCCCGACTGGTGCGATCTCTAATACTTGCAGATCTCTAATATATGCTCTTCTTTTCATTTTGTCTTTTACATGAGTTGATGTATTTTTGTATCTCATCTGACTGTCCTGCAGGCGCTATTTCCGAGGATTAAAAATACGCAATGGATTTCTTGACTTTGGCTTGGTTTCAGCACTTGCATATATGGTCGTAAGTAGTCACTATGACAAGGAGTCTGATTCGAAACTAGAAACGCCCATGATGGAGAAGGAAGATCAGTGAAGAGAGTCACATTCGAAACTAGAAAGGGCCATGGTGGAGAAGGAAGATCAGTGAAGGGAGTCACATTCGAAACTAGAAAGGGCCACGGTGGAGAAGGAAGATCAATGAAGATAGCCAGATATGGCGGATAACATAACAAAAGACGGCACACTGTCACAATGGCTTGAACCCTTGAACCCTTTGTAGAACTTTGTGGCTTTTCTCTGTTCGGCACCCTTTGTGAGTTTGTTCCAGTACCAAGTAAAAATGGATGTTACCTCAGTCGTGGTGTCTCCCTGTTGTATGTTTGTTCACGAATGCAGAACTAACTTTTTTTTCTCCAGGGGGAGACCATCATGGCTAGCTTTATTAAACTCAAATCACAGCTACATCAAGTGAATCAAACCAAACCTAAGGCTGGTTTTTTACGACCCCAGCTAGCTAGCACATGCGCTACTCACTGTTGTCCTCAAAGGCACGGTCGAAGCCCTTGACCGTCAGTGCTTGGTCGTCCTCGAGCGGGGGCAACGTGGGGGGCAGCTACACCTTGAAGTGTTAGAGCATCTCCAGCCGTTCGCCCCCCGAGGATGCATAAAAATCGCCCCTTGGTAGGGCTGGACCAAAAGCTCATAGCTCGCGAGCTTAATGAGCGCTCGATAGTTTGGCTCATTAAGCTCGTAGCTCGCTTCTTAATGAACAGAGCCAATCATTGATTTTAGCTCATTAAGCTTAACGAGCTTAACGAGCGAGCTAACGAGTTTCACGAGTAGCTCGTTAAGCTCGTTAGTAACAGCACAACGCATATTTTCATCTTACGTGACAAATTTTTTGTAGCACCTCAGCCCATCTATTTAATCTAATCAACATATGAGGCAACAAACTACTTCATTTCTTTTTGTCACCATATTTCATCTTGAAAACCATACCTCCACATTCATCATGTACATCGTAACATATTATAGTTTGTTAACGAGCGCCCGCGAGCGCTCACGAGCTTAACGAGCTTCAAACGAGCCGAGCCGAGCAGAGTTTTCTGGTCGTTAATCTTAACGAGCTTAACGAGCCGAGCCTTAACGAGCACGAGCTTAACGAGTACGAGCTTAACGAGGCGAGCTGCTCGTTAGTCCACCCCTACCCCTTGGGAGCGAGCCGGCGATACAATCGGTGATGGGGGTGATTTTGCGCCTAGTCGTCGCCCTCAGCTCGCCCCCAGGCGTCGATATTGGCCCACTTTTCAGCCCCATTTCGGCGAATAAAGGGCCCATATGGGCGGCAATAGGCCCATATTCGGCGTGGTTCGCCGTTGTTCGGCGTTCAATTATCCACGTAATTTTTTTATCACATATTTCATCACAAAAATATCAAATACTTCAACAAAATAGTACAACAACAAATAGTTCAATACAAATTATATAGTTCAACAAATAAAAACTCATATTTCATCACACGTCGCGCCCGGCGTCGCCCTTGAGCCTCCATAGGTGCTCTATCAGATCTTGCTGCAGTTGATGATGCACCTGTGGGTCTCGGATCTCCTGACGCATACTGAGATAGGCAGTCCAGGTTGCCGGTAGCTGGTGATCAACTTCGGCTAGAGGACCCTGCCTGTAGTATGGTTCAGTGTCAAACACTAGGTCTTCTTGCTCGCTCTCGATGATCATGTTGTGCAAGATGACACAGCAAGTCATAATCTCCCACATTTGATCTTTCGACCAGGTCTGAGCGGGGTACCGCACAACAGCAAATCGAGATTGGAGCACACCAAATGCCCGCTCGACATCCTTCCTGCAAGCCTCCTGAACCTTTGCAAACCAGGTGTTCTTGCCTCCTGGCACAGGGTTTGAGATCGTCTTCACAAATGTCGACCATCTCGGATAGATGCCATCAGCTAGATAGTACCCCTTGTTGTAGTGCCGCCCATAGATCTCGAAGTTCACCGGAGGAGAATGACCTTTAACAAGCTTGACAAAGACAGGAGAGCATTGCAGCACGTTGATGTCATTGTGAATTCCTGGCATACCAAAGAAGGAGTGCCAAATCTAGAGGTCATGTGTGGCCACCGCCTAAGTACCACACTGCAACCGCCTTTGGCGCCTTTGTACATCCCCTACCAAGAAAATGGGCAATTCTTCCATTTTCAATACATGTAGTCGATGCTTCCAAGCATCCCAGGAAATCCTCTTGCTGCATTCTGTGCTAGGATCCGAGCAGTGTCTTCCGCATTGGGTGTTCTCAAGTATTGCGGTCCAAACACTGCCACCACTGCCCGACAGAACTTGTAGAAACACTCCATGCTGGTGGACTCGGCCATGCGCCCATAGTAGTCCAGTGAATCACCGGGAGCTCCGTATGCAAGCATCCTCATCGCTGTCATGCACTTCTGGATCGAGGTGAATCCAAGTTTGCCGATGCAATCCATCTTGCACTTGAAGCAGTTGTCGAACTCCCGGATGGAATTTACAATCCTGAGGAAGAGCTTTCGGCTCATCCGATAACGTGGCCGAAATATTTTGTCGCCGTGAAGTGAAGCATCAGCGAAGTAGTCAGAGTAGAGCATGCATGTAACACCCACGATGCGGCTATATCTCCCACATGTCGAAGCACGACTTAGAGGAATAACCGCATTGTAGGGAATGTCGCAAGAGGGGTAATCTTTACACATCCCATGTACTCAATAAGAAAGAGGTACATAGTTGGCTTACAATCGCCACTTCACACAATACATAAATATAGCATTACAATCATCCAGATACAATCAAGGTCCGACTACGGAACCAAAATAAAGACAACCCCAAATGCATAAGATCCCCGATCGCCCCAACTAGGCTCCACTACTGATCGTCTGGAAAGGAAACGTAGTATCGTCCCGAGTCCTCATCGAACTCCCACTTGAGCTCAGTTATATCTCCTGGAATGGTATCATCGACACCTGCATCTGGTTTTGGAAGTAATCTGTGAGTCACGGGGACTCAGCAATCTCACACCCTCGCGATCAAGACTATTTAAGCTTATGGTAGGGAAAAGGTATGAGGTGGAGCTGCAGCAAGCACTAGCATATATGGTGGCTAACATACGCAAATGAGAGCAAGAAGAGAAGGCAAGGCACGGTCGAGAATCTATGATCAAGAAGTGATCGTAGAAATACTTATGTTCAAGCATAACCCGAGGCCGTGTTCTCTTCCCGGACTCCGCCGAAAAGAGACCCTCACGGCTACACACGTTGTTGATCCATTTTAATTAAGTGAAGTTTCAGGTTTTCTACAACCGGACATTACCAAATTCCCATCTGCCCATAACCGTGGGCACGGCTTTCGAAAGTTCAAAACCCTGCTGGGGTATCCCAACTTAGCCCATCACAAGCTCTCACGGTCAACGAAGGATATTCCTTCTCCCAGGACGACCCGATCAGACTCGGAATCCCGGTTACAAGACATCTCGACAATGGTAAAACAAGACCAGCAAAGCCACCCGATGTGCCGACAAATCCCAATAGGAGTCGCACGTATCTCGTTGTCAGGGAAACACCGGATGAGACTAGCTACGAGTAAAACCAACCCTCAAGTTTCCCCGAGGTGGCCCTGCAGGCAGCTTAGTTCAGACAAACACTCAGAGGAGCACTGGCCCAGGGGGGGTTTAAAATAAAGATGACCCTTGAGTCCGCGGAACCCAAGGGAAAAAGGCTAGGTGGCAAATGGTAAAACCAAGTTTGGGCCTTGCTGGAGGAGTTTTATTCAAGGCGAACTGTCAGGGGGTTCCCATTATAACCCAACCGCGTAAGGAACGCAAAATCAAGGAACATAACACCGGTATGACGGAAACTAGGGCAGAAAGAGTGGAACAAAACACCAGGCATAAGGTCGAGCCTTCCACCCTTTACCAAGTATATAGATGCATTAAAGTAGACAAGATATAATAGTGATATCCCAACAATAAACATGTTCCAACAAGGAACAAACTCCGATCTTCACCTGTAACTAACAACGCTATAAGAGGGGCTGAGCAAAGCGGTAACATAGCCATATAATGGTTTGCTAGGACAAGGTGGGTTAGAGGTTTGACATGGCAATATGGGAGGCATGATAAGCATGTGGTAGGTATCGCGGCAAAGGCATAGCAATAGAGCGAGCATCTAGCAAGCAAAGATAGAAGTGATTTCGAGGGTATGGTCATCTTGCCTGCAAAGTTCTCCGAGTTGATGTAAGCTTGATCCTCGTAAGCGTACTCAACGGGTTCCTCGATCACGTACTCATCTCCCGGCTCTACCCAAAGGAAGAACACAAGCAAAGGGAGACACAATCAACCACAGTGCAATGCACAAGCAACATGATGCAAAACATGGCATGATATGCGGGATGAGATATGCAATGCATATGCATGCTTCGGAAAGGAAAGATTGAACCAGGCCTCACCTTGGAAAAACAGTAGTACCACTGGAAATATGAGTTGATTTCGGTCGAAATCGATATAAAGATCACCGGAATCGGATGCACGGTTTGCAAATGGCAAGCAAAACAATAATGGCACAAAACTGCGATTACAGCACGATGCCATCTAGAATGCAATAAGAAACTAAGCTACTGCACTCTAACATTGCAAAAAAGCACATGGCAGTGATCCACACAAGATGCTTGAGATAAGATGAACAATGAGCTATGGTTGAATCACACAATAGCAGGTTCAAACAAGCATGGCAAAAGTGCAAAAGATATCAGGTTCACAGACTTAGTGAAAATAACATGTCACGATTTAACATCAGGAAGCAAAGTTTAGAGCAAGATAACAACATGCTACATGAACATATCATGTCAAAGCAAGGCATGGCACGGAGCTAGTCAAAGCATATAACAAAAGTCCCTTACTGACCATAAGCCAAAAAGGATCAGAAGATACAATGGCAACCATGTGAACATAGCAAGTTTCGTTAACAGATTCAGACTTAGCAGAAAACTGGAACATGGCAAAAATAGAGTTACGTAGGCATGTTTGCGAGCTCGATGCACTCACCACAAGACATTGCATGACAAACTAAGCATACACCCAGCAAGAAGACATGATCAATAAGCTAACCATGGCAAGAACACTCTCATATCATGCAAGGATCAACTACAACAACCTCGGCAAAATTGCTTAACACGTAAACAATCTGCCAGGAACATTTTATAGCAAAAGTAGAGCAAGATTGAGTCATGCTAGGGTACTCCATAATTGCAAACAAAGACATGGATAGATAGAGCATAAAAATATCTCAAAATCATCCTTATTGAACATGCTCAAAAGAGGCATGGATCACTCTGTAGCAACAAGAATACATGGCATAAAAATAACATCAGGAAAATGACTTAGAAGAATTCTAAGTCCCTGAAATCAGCAACATTACGAGAGCTATTTTGCATGCTTGTGCTAGTCACCACATTGATCACAAAAATACATGCCATACACCCCTGTAAAGATGACACGGCATACAACAAAACACATGTGGGGCTCAAGTTCATAGGAGGCACAAATGAAACATGGCAAAAATGACAAATGTCCATAATCTGTTATGAATCAGAACCTAACATTACATAGCACTCTTGTAACAACATTTAGGGCATGAAGATGAACTCAAATGAACATGGTGCAATGGAATGAAATGAAGTGCACATCCAGACGAACAATTGGATATGCTACATGCCCAAAACGGAGCTACGGATGCAAAGTTATGATGCGATGAAGATAGCTAAAAATATTAGGGACTTAGGCAGAAAACAGGTCAACCTCTAGGGTTACTGAAGCCAGATCCAGATCGGGCATGCTTCACGAGGTTCGTCGCTGGAGCTCGCCGGAGAAGACGCCGAAGACGAGGAAGAGGCCGGCCGGGGCTTGCCGGCGAGGGGCGCGGGGCCGCGGGGTCGGCGCGGGGTTCGCCGGCGACGAGGAGGACGAGGCGGCGGAGTCAGATCCGGTGGCGGCGGCCGGCGTCGATGGCGGGGTGGCGAGGCGGCGGCCGAGTGACGCGGTGGCGCGGCGAGCCCGCGGATGCACTCGGGCGGCGCGTGCGGCGAAACGGGCGCGGGCCCGCGGCAGGAGGAGACGGGCGGCGGCGCACGGCGACCGGGCCGCGGGGGCCAGCCTCGAGCCCGAGCGGGCTGGCACGGTGGTCGGCAGCGGGAGGCCACGTGGCGGCTCCTAGGTAGCTGGGCGCGGCGGCGCGGGCGTGTCCGGCAGGTGCAGACACATCCGGCGGCGGAGGGGACGATTTTTAGGGTTTGGACTGCGAGATTTTCGGAGGGGGCATATATTTATAGGTAGACGGAGCTAGGAGACTCCAAATTGAGCACGGTTTTCGGCCACGTGATCGAACGACCGAGAGGATGGAGGGGTTTAGGTGGGTTTGGGGCCACTTTGGAGAGGTGTTGGGCTGCAACACACACGAGGCCTTTACGATTCCTCGGTTAACCGTTGGAGTATCAAACGAAGTCCAAATGGCACGAAACTTGACAGGCGGTCTACGGTAGTATACCAAGGCCGCTTGGCAAGTCTTGGTCCAATCCGAGAAAGTTTAACACCCGCACACGAAAAGAGGTAAAAGGAGGCGCCGGAGGACATAGGAGTGCCGGAATGCAAAACGGACAACGGGGAAAATGCTCGGATGCATGAGACGAACACGTATGCAAATGCGATGCACATGATGACATGATATGAGATGCATGACAAGGACAAAAGCAAAACGAAGACAAAACCCAACCACGAGGGAATATCATAACTTAGTGCCGAAAATGGCAAGAGTTGGAATACAAATATGGCAAGTTACATACGGGGCGTTACAACACTCCACCACTACAAAAGGATCTTGTCCCGAGATCTAGGACTGGAAAAACTCCGGATATTCGGAACGGAGGTGGTCCTCGCATTCCCAGGTGGCTTCACGGTCGGAATGATGTGACCATTTCACTTTCAGGAATTTGATAGACTTGTTGTGAGTCTTGCGCTCAGTTTCTTCAAGAATAGCAACGGGATGCTCATGATAAGACATGTCTTCTTGGAGATCAATCTCTTCAAAGTGGATGGTGCAGTCAGGAGTCTTGAAACACTTGCGGAGCTAAGACACGTGAAACACGTTGTGCACATTTGCAAAGTTGGATGGAAGCTCAAGTTGATAGGCGAGATTGCCTCTTTTGCCAATGATCTTGAAACGACCCACGTATCTAGGTGCAAGCTTCCCTTTGATACCGAAGCGACGAGTACCTTTCATTGGAGAGACGCGGAGGTAGACATGGTCTCCGATCTCGAAAGCCAAGTCACGATGCTTGCTATCATAGTAACTCTTCTGGCGTGATTGCGTGGCTTTGAGATTTTCACGAATAACTTTGCACATTTCTTCAGCCTCTGTGATCAAGTCATTGCCAAGAAGTTGGCGTTCACCAGTCTCTGACCAGTTAAGAGGAGTACGACACTTTCTGCCATAGAGAATCTCGAATGGGGCCTTGCCCGAACTCGCTTGGAAGCTGTTGTTGTAGGAGAACTCGGCATATGGAAGACAATCTTCCCACTTCATACCGCAAGAAATGACACATGCCTTGAGCATATCTTCAAGAATTTGATTGACTCGCTCGACTTGGCCACTAGTTTGAGGATGAAAAGTTGTGCTGAAGCGAATGCTGGTGCCCATGGTCTTCTGAAAGGAATCCCAAAACTTAGAGGTGAAGATGCTTCCACGATCTGAAGATATCAACTACAGAATGCCATGCAGAGAGACAATCCTGGAGGTATATAGCTCTGCCAACTGAGCTGCTGTGATAGATTCTTTGATACGAAGAAAATGAGCCACTTTAGTGAGCTTGTCGATGACAACGAAGATAGCATCATTGCCACGCTTGGACTTGGGAAATCCAGTCACGAAGTCCATCTCAATATGGTCAAACTTCCATTCTGGAATGGCAAGAGGTTGTAGGAGACCAGGTGGTCGTTGGTGTTCTGCTTTCACTCTTCTGCAGACATCACATTCATTCACGAACTAAGCAATCTCGCGCTTCATTCGAGTCCACCAATATGACTGCTTGAGGTCATGGTACATCTTTGTACTTCTTGGTGAATAGAGAGGAGTGAATTGTGAGCCTCGTTCATAATGACTTTATGAAGGTCACCCTTAGGAACAACAATGCGATCCTCGAAGAATAGAGTATCCTTGGTATCAAGGCGATAGCACTTGTACTTGGGTTGGCTCTTGGCAATCCCAATCTTCACCTTCTTCACCATAGCATCAAGAAGTTGAGCCTCACGAATCTGATCTTCCAAAGTAGGAGAGACTTGGAGGTTGGCAAGGAATCCTTGAGGAACAACTTGGAGATTAAGTTTGCGGAAAGCTTCACAAAGATTTGGTTGATAGGGCTTGAGAATCAAACTGTTGCAGTAAGCCTTCCTGCTCAATGCGTCAGCAATGACATTGGCCTTGCCTGGAGTATATTCAATACTCAGATTATACTCTTGAATCATTTCGACCCAATGAGTCTGCATGAGGTTGAGGTTGGGCTGAGTGAAGATGTACTTGAGACTCTTATGATCAGTGAAGATGTCCACTTTCCTTCCCAACAAGAGATGTCTCCATGTTAAAAGAGCATGGACAACTACCGCCAACTCGAGGTCATGAGTGGGGTAGTTCTTTTTATTGGGCTTCAACTGGTGAGAGGTATAGGCCACAACTTTCTTCTCTTGCATTAACACAGCACCGAGACCTTGCAGGGAAGCATCACAGAAAACCTCAAACGGTTTTGATTCATTAGGTGGAGTCAGAACTGGAGCTGTGACTAACTTCTCTTTGAGGGTGTTGAAAGCGATGTCACACTCAGGCGACCAGACATACTTCACATGCTTCTGGAGAAGTTTGGAAAGAGGCTTCGCGATCTTAGAGAAATTCTCAACGAACCTTCGACAATAGCTTGCGAGCCCAAGGAAACTGCGGAGTTGCTTCACATTCTGAGGCGGTTCCCAATTCACAATTGCAGACACCTTCTCGGGATTAACAGCTATGCCCTTGGCGGAGATGATATGCCCAAGGTAGAGAACCTCATCGAGCCAAAACTCGCACTTTGAAAACTTCGCATAGAACTGATGTTCTCTGAGTTTGTCCAGCACCAATCTCAAGTGCTTGGCATGATCCTCCTTGTTCTTGGAAAAGACCAAAATGTCATCGAGATAGACCAAGACGAAGTCATTTGTGTAGGGGTTGAAGATGAAGTTCATCATGCGAGAGAATGTTGGAGGAGCATTGACAAGGCCAAAAGACATGACAGTGTATTCATATGAACCATTGCTTGTTCTGAAAGCTGTCTTGGGGATATCTTGTTCACGAATGCGAATCTGACGATAGCCCATACAGAGGTTGTCATGGAATTAACACGTTAGATGTCCTTAGTGTTAGGACTTAGTCATGAGGCCAACACATCTATGTGGTAGCTTGAGAGGGGTTGAGCCGAATCGAGAGACACAACGCAAGACAAAGGTTTAGACAGCTTCGGGCCCCGGGAAACATCATCCGGTAACAACCCTACATGTTGTTTGAGGCTAGATCTCATTATCATCACGAGGGAGTCGCCGTAAACCGGCTCTCCTCTAGTTGTGTCTAGCCCTAGAGATTGTTTCTTTCTTGTCCCTCTTTGGGGAGCCCTGCCCCTCCTTATATAAGTTAAAGGGGCGGGTTACATGTAGAGTCCATCTCGGACTAAGACTTAAACTATTTTGACTTCCCTTCCTGGGCTTCTTAATGTCTGTCGGTTTAACATTGTCTGCCGTTTTAACGTTGTCTGTCGGTTTAACATTGTCTGCCGGTTTAACATTGTCTGCCGGGTTACGATTGACTTAACACCTGCCGGTGCTACCACCTGTCTTAACTCTGCCGGTTTAACACCCGCCGGTTTACCGTCTTTCTTAGCCATCTGTCTTGACTCTCTTTCTGAACTCTCGCTGGTTTACCATCCGCCGGTTTACCAAGTCCCAGCTAGTTTACAACTCCAGTCGGGTCATACCGCAGGGTATATCCCCGATAGAGGTCAAGCTTGGAGAATACTTGAGCACCTTTGAGTTGTTTGAAAAGCTCGTTGATGTTGGGAAGTGGGTACTTGTTCTTTATGGTCTTCTTGTTCAATGGACGGTAGTCGACACAAAGTCGGTCCGTTCCATCCATCTTCTTGACGAAAAGAACACCACAACCCCAAGGAGAAGAGCTTGGTCGGATCAGACCCATACGCTCTTGTATATCGAGTTGTTTCTTCAGCTCCTTCAACTCTCCAGGTCCAAGCTTGTAAGGACGTTTGCAAACAGGTGCGGTGCCAGACTCAAGATCGATGATGAATTCAACTGGCCGGTGAGGAGGCATTCCTGGAAGCTCTTCTGGAAAGACGTCTTGATATTCACAAACGACTGGAATCTAAGAGATGGCATTCAACTTGCCCTTCTCATTGAGAGAAAACAGTCGAATGGTATCATCACGAGCGGCAAAGACGATCACATCCTCAGACGAGTGTGTCAATTGAATCTGCCTGGCAGCACAATCAAACTGAGCCTTGTGCTTAGAAAGCCAGTCCATTCCGGGAATAAGATCAATATCCGAGTTACCAAGGACCATTGGAGAAGACAGAAACTTGTAGTCGCCCGTCATGATAGACACATCCGGGACCATCATGCTAGAACTCAAACGCTTAGCCAGAGAAACAACTTGCAATGCTTTAGGTAATGCCTTAGTGTCAAAGTTGTGCTCCGATGCAAATGGGAATGACATGAAAGTATGCAAAGCACCAGAGTCAAAAAGAACTTTGCAGGGATATCGTTAACAGGAAGGTTACCCATGATCACTTCTGACAAGTCCTCTGCCTGAGCTGCGTTCAACAAGTTGACCTTGGCATGCTTGGGATTATGCTTGACCACTGCATTGCTAGTAGATCTCACAGGAGGAGGAGGAGGAGGAGGAGGAGGAAGACGCCTCTGGTTGAAGCATTTGTTTGCATAGTGACCCTTCTGCTGACACTTGTTGCATGTAACCTCCGAGAGCGGACGGTGATACGGAGCACTTGATCTTGGAGCATGAGACGAAGTCTTGTTCTGATAGCCTGGGTTGGGTGGGTGGGAAGATCCATTGCCACCTTTGCTCTTCTGCTGATAAGGCTGACGGAACGGAGGAGGAGGAGGCAACCAATACTTTTGCTGCTTAGTTGTCACTTGAATTGAGGAAGAAGAAGGTGTTGCATCCCTGACTCTCTTCTTGGAAGCATCGCACTTGAGCTGAGCAGTCTCTTGCTTCAGTGCCATGTTGTAGAACTCATCGTACTTCTTCGGCTCAAAAAGCACAAGGGCTAGTTGCAGATCTTCTCTGAGGCCACCTCTGAACTGATAAATCATGCTCTTCTCGTCAGGGACGTCTTTCTTGGCGAAACGAGCGAGCTTCTGGAACATGATGTTGTACTAGTAAACAGACAAGCTGCCTTGCTTCAGATTGTGGAACTCCTCACGCTTGCTCTCAACAACACTCTGAGGAATGTGGTGAGCTCTGAAGTCTTGGCGGGAATCATCCCAGGTAATCACACGACCTCCTCTGGAATCTTTGTATTGCTGATACCACTCTGCAGCTTGGTCTTTGAGTTGGAACAAGGCAAACTTGACAAAGTCCTCGGGCCTGACGTTGCTGCACTCAAAATGTTTCTAGATATCCACAAGCCAATCATCAGCGTTTGTGTCCTCGACACAGTTACTGAAGGTCTTCGGTTGGTTTGCGAGGAACTGGTTGAGTGTAGCAAACTGATTTTGGTTATTGCCATTGCCTTGATTTCCTTGCTTGCGCTCTTGCAAGATATGCATAATCAGCTGCGTGTTGGCGTTGGTAGTGGTCATCACAGCTTGCCATGCCCCCGGAGGTGGAGGTGGTGGCGGCGGTTTTGGATTCTGATGCGTTGGAGGAGCCATCCTGAAGAGGGTGACATCCGTTAGCATCTTGAAAGACATATGTTCAAGCTGAATCAAATGGATCGAAATTGCAACATATAGCCTTAACATTCAAACAAGAATGAACAAATGAATTCCAAATTAAATGGTCACACTTCCATAAATTGAGAAGCCACTTAGATAGAGGTAGATGAATAAAACAACAAGGTACGGACATGAACAAATACTTGGTAAGGATTACCCAATCACAAACCAAATATCCGCGGAAGAAAAACTAGAGCTACATGAATTCCCACCTATGAAACTGCCAAAATTTTCCGGTTATGCAATCAGGTGTTGGGGATACAGGGGAAGCATAATATCTCACCCAAATCTAGCAAATCCTACATCCAGCTGTATCCATCCTTCAACACATAACCAAGAAACCTTCGGAAACCATTTACCTCAACCTTCGAAAATCATCCGTTATACAAGTTATGGCAATACTCCCGAACTCCCGCCCCAGTACTGGGTGGTGTCGAGGTTATCTCACCAACAACTGCATAAAAGAAATTTTCGATGTCGGCGAAACTCAGGTATTCCAGAACTGCAACGATAAAATTGTGACGACAACACCTCGGAGCTCAACTCCCCGGGACACTGCCACAACCCCTAAATGTCGGGAGGCACCAAGAACAATGTTCTCGTCACAAAACCATCGGAACGATTCCAAGATACCCAAATGATCCTAAATTTTTTTTTAGTGAAATTTGAGAAGAGAAGAGTCAAAACTCTACGTCAGGATGCCTCACTAGAGCGACAAAGGGACCGAGGAGTAAAAAGAATCCTACTCCCTGATATATATATATAATCCTAAAAGACTCAAAACATTTTTCTAGACTCAACAACGCCAGCGATTCGATCAAGCAGGGGGCTCCTAAGTCGGGGAAGGCTCTGATTACCAACTTGTAACACCCACAATGCGGCTATATCTCCCACGTGTTGGAGCATGACTTAGTGGCATAACCGCATTGTAGGCAATGTCGCAAGAGGGGTAATCTTTACACATTCCATGTACTGAATAAGAAAGAGGTACATAGTTGGCTTACAATCACCACTTCACACAATACATAAATATAGCATTACAATCATCTAGATACAATCAAGGTCCGACTACGGAACCAACATAAAGACAACCCCAAATGCATAAGATCCCCGATCGCCCCAACTAGGCTCCACTACTGATCGTCTGGAAAGGAAACGTAGTATCGTCCTGAGTCCTCATCGAACTCCCACTTGAGCTCAGTCGTATCTCCTGGAATGGTATCATCGGCACCTACATCTGGTTTTGGAAGTAATCTGTGAGTCACGGGGACTCAGCAATCTCACACCCTCGTGATCAAGACTATTTAAGCTTATGGTAGGGAAAAGGTATGAGGTGGAGCTGCAGCAAGCACTAGCATATATGGTGGCTAACATACGCAAATGAGAGCGAGAAGAGAAAGCAAGGCACGGTCGAGAATCTATGATCAAGAAGTGATCCAAGAAATACTTACGTTCAAGCATAACCCGAGGCCGTGTTTTCTTTCCGGACTCCGCCGAAAAGAGACCCTCATGGCTACACACGTTGTTGATCCATTTTAATTAAGTTAAGTTTCAGGTTTTCTACAACCGGACATTAACAAATTCCCATCTGCCCATAACCGTGGGCACGGCTTTCGAAAGTTCAAAACCCTGCAGGGGTGTCCCAACTTAGCCCATCACAAGCTCTCATGGTCAACGAAGGATATTCCTTCTCCCAGGACGACCCAATCAGACTCGGAATCCCGGTTACAAGACATCTCGACAATGGTAAAACAAGACCAGCAAAGCCACCCGATGTACCGACAAATCCTGATAGTAGTCACACGTATCTCGTTCTCAGGGAAACACTGGATGAGACTAGCTACGAGTAAAACCAACCCTCAAGTTTCCCCGAGGTGTCCCCGCAGGCAGCTCAGTTCGTACCAACACTCAGAGGAGCACTGGCCCAGGGGGGGTTAAAATAAAGATGACCCTTGAGTCCACGGAACCCAAGGGAAAAAGACTAGGTGGCAAATGGTAAAACCAAGGTTGGGCCTTGCTGGAGGAGTTTTATTCAAGGCGAACTGTCAAGGGGTTCCCATTATAACCCAACCACGTAAGGAACACAAAATCAAGGAACATAACACCGATATGACGGAAACTAGCGCGGCAAGAGTGGAACAAAACACCAGGCATAAGGTCGAGCCTTCCACCCTTTACCAAGTATATAGATGCATTAAAGTAGACAAGATATAATAGTGATATCCCAACAATAAACATGTTCCAACAAGGAACAAACTCCGATCTTCACCTGCAACTAACAACGCTATAAGAGGGGCTGAGCAAAGTGGTAACATAGCCAAACAATGGTTTGCTAGGACAAGGTGGGTTAGAGGTTTGACATGGCAATATGGGAGGCATGATAAGCATGTGGTAGGTATCGCGGCAAAGGCATAGCAATAGAGCGAGCATCTAGCAAGCAAAGATAGAAGTGATTTCGAGGGTATGGTCATCTTGCCTGCAAAGTTCTCCGAGTTGACGTAAGCTTGATCCTTGTAAGCGTACTCAACGGGTTCCTCGATCACGTACTCGTCTCCCGGCTCTACCCAAAGCAAGAACACAAGAGAAGGGAGACACAATCAACCACGGTGCAATGCGCAAGCAACATGATGCAAAACATGGCATGATATGCGGGATGAGATATGCAATGCATATGCATGCTTCGGAAAGGAAAGATTGAACCAGGCCTCAACTTGGAAAAACAAGAGTGCCGCTGGAAAGATGAGTTGATTTCGGTCGAAATCGATATAAAGATCACCGGAATCAGATGCACGGTTTGCAAATGGCAAGCAAAACAATAATGGCACAAAACTGCGATTAACAGCTTGATGCCATCAAGAATGCAACAAGAAACTAAGCTACTGCACTCTAACATAGCAATAAAGCACATGGCAGTGATCCACCCAAGATGCTTGACAAAAGATGAACACTGAGCTACGGCTGAATCACACAATAGCAGGTTCAAACAAGCATGGCAAAAGTGCAAAAGATATCAGGTTCACAGGCTTAGTGAAAATAACATGTCAGGATTTAACATCAAGAAGCAAAGTTTAGAGCAAGATAACAACATGCTACAGGAACATATCATGACAAAGAAAGGCATGGCATGGAGCTACTCAAAGCATATAACAAAAGTCCCTTACTGACCATAAGCCAAAAAGGATCAGAAGATACAATGGCAACCATGTGAACATAGCAAGTTTCGTTAACAGATTCAGACTTAGCAGAAAACTGGAACATGGCAAAAACAGAGTTACATAGGCATGTTTGCGAGCTCGATGCACTCACCACGAGGCATTGCATGACAAACTAAGTATACACCCAGCAAGAAGACATCATCAATAAGCTAACCATGGCAAGAACACTCTCATATCATGCAAGGATCAACTACAACAACCTCGGCAAAATTGCTTAACACATAAACAATCTGCCAGAAACATTTTATAGAAAAAATAGAGCAAGATTGAGTCATGCTATGGTACTCTATAATTGCAAAAAAGACATGGATGGATAGAGCATAACAATATCTCAAAATCATCCTCACAGAACATGCTCAAAAGAGGCATGGATCACTCTGTAGCAACAAGAATACATGGCATAAAAATAACATGAGGGAAATGACTTAGAAGAATTCTAAGTCCCTGAAATCAGCAACATTACGAGAGCTACTTTGCATGCTTATGCTAGTCACCACATTGATCACAAAAATACATGCCATACACCCCTATAAAGATGGCATGGCATACAACAAAACACATGTAGGTCTCGAGTTCATAGGAGGCACACATTAAACATGGCAAAAAGATAAATGTCCATAATCTGTTAAGAATCAGAACCTAACATTACATAGCACTCTTGCAACAACATTTAGGGCATCAAGATGAACTCAAATGAACATGGTGCAGTGGAATCAAATGAAGTGCACGTCCAGACGAACAATTTGATATGCTACACGCCCAAAACGGAGCTACGGATACGAAGTTATGATGCGATGAAGATAGCTAAAAAATATTAGGGACTTGGGCAGAAAACAGGTCAACCTCTAGGGTTATTGTAGCCAGATCCAGATCGGGCACGCTTCACGAGGTTCGACGCCGGAGCTCGCCGGAGACGAGGAAGAGGCCGGCTGGGGCTTGCCGGCAAGGGGCGCGGGGTCCGCCGGCGACGAGGCGGCAGAGTCGGATCCGGTGGCGGCGGCCGGCGAGGCGGCGGCCGAGTGACGCGACGGCGTGGCGAGCCGGTGGATGCACTCGGGCGGCGCGTGCGGCGGAACGGGCGTGGGCCCGCGGCGGGAGGAGACGGGCAGCGGCGCGCGGCGACCGGGCCGCGGGGGCCAGCCTCGGGCCTGAGCGGGCCGGCGCAGTGGTCGGCGGCGGGAGGCCACGTACCGACTCCTGGGTGGCTGGGCGCGGCGGCGCGGGCGTGTCCGGCGGGTGCGGACACGTCCGGCGGCGGAGGGGACGATTTTTAGGGTTTGGATTGCGAGATTTTCGGAGGGGGCATATATTTATAGGTAGAGGCAGCTAGGAGACTCCAAATTGAGCACGGTTTTCGGCCACGCGATCGTGATCGAACGACCGAGAGGATGGAGGGGGTTTAGGTGGGTTTTGTGCCACTTTGGAGAGGTGTTGGGCTGCAACACACACGAGGCCTTTACGGTTCCTCGGTTAACCGTTGGAGTATCAAACGAAGTCTAAATGACATGAAACTTGACAGGCGGTCTACCAGTAGTATATCAAGGCCGCTTGGCAAGTATCGGTCCAATCCGAGAACGTTTAACACCCGCACACGAAAAGAGGTAAAAGGAGGCGCCGGAGGACATAGGAGTGCCGGAATGCAAAACGGACAACGGGGAAAATGCTCGGATGGATGAGACGAACACGTATGCAAATGCGATGCACATGATGACATGATATGAGATGCATGACAAGGACAAAAGCAAAATGAAGACAAAACCCAACCACGAGGGAATATCATAACTTAGTGCCGAAAATGACAGGAGTTGGAATACAAATATGGCAAGTTACATACGGGGCGTTACAATGCAGTAGCCTTCGAGAAGATGCCGGTTTTTTGCTTTCACCCGCCCCGGCACCGAGCCACCTCGCCGCGGCTTTTCATTACTCGCCAGCAGCTGGGCGAGGGCGGCGAGCACCATCAGATGCTCTTCTTCCTGGACGTCGGCCTCGGCTTCCTCCTCCAGCAGCGCGGCGAGCGCTTCCTCGTCATCCGAGTCCATCGCCGAGGCAGGCAAATCGCCGAACACTTTGCGCCCGGTGGGCGTGCACTCGCCGAACTGCCCCTCCGCGGTCGGAAACGGCGGCCGGAAACGCCCAACTATTGTTGGAGGGGCTGCCGCGGTGAACCTCTGCTATTTGTCCGGCGGGGAATGGCTATCTAGCGGTGAAGGGCGGCGGGCGGCGCCGGGATATAGCTACTGGCGGCCGAGGGCGCGGGGGTGGAAGGCGGGTTGGGGAAGAAAATCTTGACTTTTTGCCTGACGGTGTGGGCCAGCCGCGCTTTTCCCTTGCGCCGGAGCCCCCGATCGCCCCCAGTGCGCCGGGTTCGGCCTGCGGCCGCCGGGCGGAAGAAATGGCCGAACTGGCGCTTTTCATCGTCCTGGGGGCGCGACTGGAGCATTTTTTTGGCGCCGACGCCGAAAAAGTGGCCTGGGGGTGCCTGTTGGGGGCGCGGTTGAAAATGCTCTTAGATGATGCATCAGAACACATGAAAGTCAATTAGCATGGCAAAAACATATAGATGGACTGCTTAATAGAAAAACTGAAAATGGCAAACATGGTAATAAATATGATCGGACCAATTGCACATACCAGAATAGATGCAGGCATATCTAAAGCACGATATGACGGCTAGAACATCGTATTTGAAATAGTAGCAATAGTAGGTGTTAAGCAACTGTTTAACGACACAGAGAACTTGAGTGCCAGAGCAACCAATGTTGTAGAGAGAATACATATAATAGAAACTTTGTATGGTATTTGATTTTAAGCAACTGTTCACAAGAGGGCTATAATATTTGATTTGATAATGGTATGTGAAATGGAAACTTTGTATGACCAGCTATTATAATAGAGAGAATACATATGCCACATCTTACAACACCAAGTCTGTTATGCAAACAAATATATATTTTACAACTGAGTAAAAGGAGTCAAGCCGAACCTGAAAGGCACACAGAGACAATCTGCGAAGCAGAAGTACAGAGCTTGTGAATGTATAATGCATACGAATAGGATGCGGTACTTAGCACCCGAAAAAACCACAATCAACAAACACAATATTTGAGTGTAATAACTAATTAGAGATTACAAATTCCACCGAATTACATATATAGATTACAAAGAAGCATGTGCATCACTAGACGGTTTCAGCCGGATTTTTTATTAATAGTAAATGATAATTTTGTAATTCCGAAACTGGTAAAGGGCTGGTGAAAATTATAAAAATGGGAAGGACGCCAGGAATAATAGCATTTAAGATGGACTCTATTGCTAACTACGTCCCGGTCTAGACACTAGTACGGATGACGTCCAGCCATTGCCCTTTCATTGGTGCTTTGATTGGGCTAAACCGAGTCGTTTTACTTTGATAGATAGAGATTACATGACCTATATACTCTAATACGTCTGCAGCCATGGCTTCTTACCTTACTACGTGGTAAGCAAACTCTAGCACGGACATCATCGATCATCATAGGAGCAACTTCATCTCACTAGCTGCTTGTCATTAGGATAATTTGCTCATCATTAGGATCCTCCACTAGACCTATGGTTGGAGCATGTGAGTTGTTCCATGGCCTCGTTGAATCTTCTTTGTTTGGTCTTGTGTACAATTTATTCAATGTTTACAAGTGTACATTATATATGTGACTAGGTTGTTATTTTTGGGCAATACAATTGGTAACTGGCTAGTTTATGATAATCTTGAGTAGGTTGTCATGATTTTGCCTCTACGTGTCAGTGCACCACTGTCAACACTTTTGGAAGCATGGTGTGCCGGTGTCGTATCCCAACGTGAACCTGCCGCACGGGTGGCACCTCAACCTCGATAGGGTTCTGGTGCCGACCGTACCTGACTCAGGCCGCACGCACCTGATAGAGATCCACCATCGTCGTGTCTACTTCCGAACGACCTTTGCCGCGACCCAGTGTCCACGGTGGATTCGCTGAACTAGGACGCGTAGTTCGCCACTGAGCACGACCAGCGTTGTCAGTCGTGGTTCAAGGATGCGTCACGTGCACCACGCGCGCTCATCGGTCCACCATCACCGTCGGTCATGGTGAAGGGGGAGGATTAGGAGACCACAAGAAGGTCCATTGAGGAGGCCGAGCGCAAGGAGCTCGCCAAGTGGCCTAGCCTTGCACACGCACTGGTTGAATCGGCGGTCAGAGTGGAGGCTAACATGCCCCCACCGCCACCAGCACAGCTCGCGCCCGAGCCTATGGAGGAGGAGCCATGGCCGATGGTTGGGCAATCATGGTCATGGACGAGCACGTTGCCATCGTATATCGTGCATGCCCGTGTGGGTGGGCACGATAGACGAGGAGGCCAAGCGGCAGGCTGCAGAGCAGACAATGAAGGCCAAGCGGCAGGAGAAGCATCAGCTGGTGGCGCAACAAGTGGCTACGCTGCCAGCCATCCAGCAAGTGTTCCTGGGATGGAGACGCCAGTCTACGTCGACCTGGCCAAGGGGGAGAAGGAAAATGACGATGCCTAGATCTACTGTCCGCCGCTAACTGTTTCTTTTATCTTTTCATTTAATATTTTTTAGTTTTAATTAATGTAAATTGGACTTCTGCTGGCTGTTGTATTTAAAAAATAATTCAAATCCAGCGCAAATGTGAAATATGTTCGTCCGTGTTGCTCGCATCTTCGGACCGGCAGACAAAAAGGGAAATTGACGTCCGGCTGATCGATCCAAATAAACAAAGAATGAATAAAATCTGCGTCAGTTTAGGTTGCACCGTCGGAGTTGCCCGTAGGTCGGACAAAGGCGAGGAATTTTTTGGGTTAGGTTGAACCAAACACTGGACGCTGCTAAGAATAGCGTCCAGGTGTGGACGTGGTTTGCAACAGCGACCAGGCCTGGACGCTACTACCGATGGCGTTTTTCCTATTTTTTGAAATTCTAACTTATCATTACTAGTTTCGAAATTACAGCATTATTATTTATTATTAATAAAAAAATCAGCGGTTTCAGGGAAGGCACAAACATGAGAAGACTCAGCCTAAAACTAGTCGAACTTGGGCAGCTGAGGGAGAAACCCCATCCATGACGTGCTTCAGTGTGTTGTTCTTCTCCTCGTCGGTCCACAAATGTTGATGTGTCACCAACTCCCAGTCCCAGCGCCCCTTGTTCCGAGCATGCCCGTTCCTGAACATTGTGACATGGCGCAACACCGTGCATGCTCCCATGAGAAACTTGACGAAGTAGGTCTGCCTCTTTGTTCCCTCATAACCAACCATCACAAACTCCTCCAAGTGATGATGGTGCCGAAGCATGGTGGGTCGCCAGGGTATCTCATCACCGGGCTTCTCTTCTACGCAAGTTGCGATGTGGATGTGGAGCGTCTCCAGGGAAGGCGCCGTCTCGAGGAGGAGCCGGGCCCACGAGACATCCCAGGATGAAGGCACATCGGCGACCAGCAGCCTCCTCAGGTTCGGCAACAACGGCGGCGATGGGGGGCTCGACGGCACGATCCATCTGTCAGGCCCAGTGAGCCTGAGAATCAGGCTGGTTATGCCCGGCATGCGTCCAAGAAACGTTTCAGGCTCTATCTCGAGGTGCTACGATAGAGCTTGGCGAAACCTTTGCAGTGTCATCCCGAGGCACAAGGTGAAGTTATATTTCCTGAGACAGGGAAACGAGGTGGACTCCTCCAAGTGCACTATGGTTCCCTCGGAGGCAAGGTTCTCGAGGCTAGGAAGAGCCCTCAGGCGTATCCGTCTGAACCTGCACCTGTCCACAACGAGCTCCCTGATCTTCGACATGGGGGCGTCCACGACCACGCCGCTGCTCCCGCTGCACCTGCAGGAGATGAGGTGCAGCACCTGCAGCTGCAGGCACGAGGTGAAGACGCCCTCGTAGGTTGCCTCGGGCGTCGAATCCGGTATGTCTTGCAGGACGAGCGTGGTGAGCGCACCGTACTCGTGCAGCGGCGGGAGCACGCAGCCTCCAAGCTTGAGGCTTTGCAGGCGTGCCGCGCTGGGCTCCTTGCACAGGCCATGGCTGCCAAAGCTGTGGACTGCTCCTGGTTGATTGTAGATTGGCTTGGCAACAGCTTCGAGGTTGTCCACCCCCCAAGCGTCGATGGCCTCCGCGATGAGCTGATTCAGGCAGCCGGTGTTGTGGGTGACGAAGAAGTCCACCCTGAGCCTGGTGACCCTCCTCCGGCGAGCCACGGTGCCCAAGAAGCTCTCGACGGACCTGGTCAGGGCGCGCATGGCCCGGTGCTCGTACCTTGTGATGTTGGGCATGAGCTCCCGTGTCATGGCGTGCCTTTCGTACTGGAAAAAAAGACTGATCTAGCCAGCGGCCGGCTGCTCACTGCCCTTTTTTGATCCGTAATAATCTATAAATAATAATAATCTCTCTCCTCTAATTTATATACTAAAAAACAAATCCATATATTAGAAAAAAATATCAGGTAGACAGACAAAAAACATCCATGTGAAAATGTGTGAACACATTTAATTTGAGTTTTCAATATTTTAAAAAATTGTAATTTTTAATCCTCGTGTCGAAATTAAAATCCGTTTTCACTGTTGGAACCCTCGCGACGTGCTCTTCGAAAGTAGATCCCGCATGGGTATATTTCAACGAACCAGTCTTCCTGCCAACTAAACATCAATATGTGTGCAACTAGAGTACATGCAACGCCAACTGAGCATATGCGTGTGCCAATAATCTTTCTGCCAACTAAATATCAATATATGTGCAACTAGACTACATTGTCGGGTCAATTGCGCATATGTGTGTGCAACTAGTGTCTTGCCAACTAAATATTAATGTGTGTGCAACTAGACTAAATTACAAGCCAACTGAGTATATGTGTGTGCAACTAGACTTCCTGCCAACTAAACATCAATGTGTGTGCAACTAAACTACATTACAAGCCAACTAAACATCAATGTGTGTACAACTATACTAAATTACAAGCCAACTGAGCATATATGTGTGCAACTAGTCTTCCTGCCCAACTAAATATTAATGTGTGTGCAACTAGATTAAATTATAAGCCAACTGAGCATATATGTGTGCAACTAGTCTTCCTGCCCAACTAAACATTAATGTGTGTGCAACTAGATTAAATTATAAGCCAACTGAGCATGTGTTTGTGCAACTAGTCTTCCTGCTAACCAAACATCAATATGTGTGCAACTAGGCTAAATTACAAGCCAACTAAATATCAATAGGTGTGCAACACCTATTGTGTTCGGTGCCTCATATCAGATAGCAGAAACAAAACATATGAAGTTCCTCAATCGCGATACACAATTATTCAGTCACGGGCATTCCTCCGTCTCAAGGTCACACGATTTTGCATCACAAAGAATCAACGATTGTAACTAGAGATGCAGAAGACCAACCAGCGAGAAAAATTGGAAACACACCATTTGCATATAGATAGGTTTCACAGATGGAGACAAAATCTGACACTAATCACCTCCTGCCGAGGAGGTGAGGTTGCTCAAGCACGGTACCCCTGCATCTCCGCCATCGCCGGCTGCAACCCAGCCTTCCCCTATCGTGGGCTGCTACCACACCAAGAAAGGGGAACAAGGAGGATGGGGAGACCGTGGGGATTGCGTGGACTGGCGGATCCGACGCGGAACTCCTCAGATCTAGCACAGCGGAGCTAATCGGATCCGGCGGGGTGCACGCGCGGCGGCGCGCCGGAGGTAGATGGCGACGGTTGGCCGAAGGATGGGTCGCGGCCGGTCGGACGCCATGGCTGCGGTGGTTGACGGGCCAGGGAAGGAGGAGGAGGAAGGAAGTGTGCTTCCGACCAGATATCACCTGAGGTCGTGGGCCGAACGATTCGCTGGCATCGTGCGGTCGAGCAGCCGCCGCTCGTTCTCTCTAGATAGTGCGCGCGCACTTTTTAGAATTCAGGAAAAAGAAATAGCTCCCCCAATGTCGCGGCACAGCTAGACCCATCGGTGGTAGCGCGGCGGGAGCATGCCCTGGACGCTGAAGCTGAGGACTGGGAGCTCGCGGTTGAGGCGGGCCCAGCGCCTGGAGAGGGCCGCGGTGCCGAGCGCCGTCCGGATGTCGAGGCGGCGCAGGACCGAAAGGAGGAGGTCGTCGGGGAGGGCGCTGATCCGGTCGTCGCGGCGGGACGCCCGCGGCCGGCGGCGGCGAAGGCATCGACCCATCGCGGTCCGGGCCCTGGCCATGAGTGAGCTACCTCCACCCGCGCGACGAATCGAGTAGCGAGTAGATGTTGCCGACTCACGGCCGCGGTTGCGATTAAATAGAGCCGTCGGCATCCACACTGAACCTCTCCGATTCTTGAACTGAGACGGAGAAAAATGTGTGGGTCACCGCCCCGGAACCGATCTGGAATCGGAGTCGACTCAGTACTCCGAGAGATGCGAGGACAGCCGTAGAGAAGAAGGGGTGGAATTCGGGGAAGAGCGCCGCCGGCAAGAAGAAGGGTAGGAGTGGGGAGGGGATTTAGGGATAGAGCGCCGCCGGCGAGACAGAGAGCGTGCGCTGTGTATGACCAACTTGTTTTCAAATAGTCCATAAAAAAAACTCGTTTTCAAAATAGTACTAGAATAAATCACGTCAGCAGTTTTAGGACCCGTGTACGAGGGGGGAATTTCTTCAAGAAAAAAAAAGTTATCGCGTATATAACTTGCCTAACAACCAGAGGTGATTCCCTAAAAAAACCAGAGGTGATTTCGATATGCCTTCCGTGCGTCGTGCGGACGTGCCGTGCAAGATTAACAGAAACGGAATTGCTATGTCACATCTACTAGTCGATGTGAAATACTTACCTTTTTTTTCGAGAAACTTCCAATCTATTTATCTTCAATCATAATACTACAACGAACACTAGAAATAAAAAAAAATTACATCCAGATCTGTAGACCACCTAGCAACGACTACAAACACTGAAGCGAGCCGAAGGCGCAATGTTGTCATCATCCCTTCCTCGCCGGAGCCGGGCAAAACTTGTTGTAGTAGACAGTCAGGAAGTTGTCGTGCTAAGGTCCCATAAGACCGACGCAACGGAACAACAACGATCGTCGATGAAGAGTATAGTTTTTTTTAGAAGAAAAGGGACCGAATCCCCGACTCCATTATATTGAATATATAGTGAAACCACATGTTTAGAAAGTAGCAAAAGAGAACTACTTCTAGAAAGGCTAGACCTTTCCTGGCACAAAGATGCCAAAGAGCTACTACAAGATCAACGTTTTACACTAAGCCATTATTAGAAACCGGCGACAAAGTTTACTACAACATTACATCTTAAATCATAAGGAGGGGGGGGGGGAGGGGGAGATCCATATCAGGTGGTGAATAACTCGAAGATGCTGAGAGCCCTCCTGGCCTTCAGAGGAGGGGTTGTAGCTGGTTGTGGGGACCACGTCAGTTGAAGCACTGATGAAGGGCTGAATATCCCAGCATTCAGAGCAAGCTTGTTTGGAGTGGATGAGGGTGATCCCGGCTCTCAATCCTTGCCCGCAGTGTGTAATTTGTCCTAGCTCAGCCACTCTTGATGGTTAGAGGCGCCTTCACTTCCTTTAAGTACCTCAAGAAGCCCCCCAAAGTTTCTTTCTCCTGTTCCGGGACCAGTATCAAGATCTTGGTCAAACTCAGCATCTTCCCTAAAACTTGCTTGACAGAAATCCATATGGCATTGTTAAAGATAATGGAATTTCTAAGTTTACATATGCACCACATGGTTACTGCATAGGCTACATTAAGGGAGGATCTCTTTTTGTTTGAGAGCCAAAATCTGGCAACAGACAAATAATTCGTGCCTACATCTACTTTGAAATGTTCTCTAATGATTGCCCACACAAACTTAGCAACCACACAATCAAAAAGGAGATGATGAACAGTTTCATCTTCAGAGCAAAAAACACAATCCGAAGGTTTAATGATCTGCCTTTTCCTGAGATTGTCTCTAGTCATGATTTTGTTTTGAGAAACCAACTATAGAAAAACATGAATTTTAGGGAGGGGACATGTAACTTCCTGACAAGAGGGATGTAAATAGGTTTAACCCCTCTAAGGTTAATTAATGGTAGAGAGAGCTGCTGGAATATTTCCCATTACTTTCATATTGCCAAATTAAAGCATGAGGCTCATCATAAAGCACTAGACTGTGGAGAATTTCCACTAGTTGGAGCCAGTCCTCCATCATGCTCTCCGAAAAATTCCTTCTAAAAGTAAGCTTAATCCGGGCATTGTCCTAGATATCTTTAGTACTTTTCGAAATTTGATTACATATAGTGTACAAGGGCCAAAATTGGATTGTCAGGGGAGATGTACCAAACCAAGTGTCTTCCCAGAATCTCTCCTTACCCCCATCACCAACCTTCCATCTAAAACCAAACTTAACTGCTTTGGCTACCCCCAACACTCCTTTCTAGAACCTGGATGATGAGGGGGTAGAAGCAGTTGAAAATGTTTGGCTTCTTAGTGTTGTATTTATGGTCAATCACCTTCTTCCATAGCTTATCTTCATCGCCATGGTATCTTTTGATCCAAGAGCCCAATAAACTAATATTGAGTTCTTGAAGATTATGGATACCCAAACCACAAAAATATTTCTTCATATAGACCATCCTCCAATTAGCTAGATGGATCTTCCTACTTCCTTCAAAATCATTCCACAAACAATTTGCCATCTGAGTGTTGATAAGCTCAATGGCCCACTTGGGGAATTTAAAGAAAGATAGGAGGTAAACCGGTATGCTTGCTATGCAAGCATGAACTAGTACCGGTCTACCCTTATAAGAGAGCAGTTTTCCTCTCCAACTTGCTATCCTTTTAAGGATTTTATCTATCAAAGGTTGGATATCCTCTCTCCTTAGCTTGTCATAATGTAGAGGGATACCAAGATACTTGATAGGGAAAGACCCTTGCTTACAATCCAAAGTATCAACAAAAGGTAGTGTTTCCTCTACTGTCATGTTAATTGGCATCAATTCGCTTTTAGTATAAACGATTTTCATCCCAGAGACTTGTTCAAAGCATGCGAGAACCATCTTAAGATTTCATGCTTTATCTAAATTATTTTCTGAGAAGAGGACAATGTCATCAACATACCGAAGACAGATCACCCCTCCTTGGCAAATGTTAGTACAGAGGCCTCTAATCAGCCCACCTGCTGCAGCTTTCATAAGCATCCTAGCTAGCACATCTACCACTATATTAAAGAGCAAAGGTGACACAGGGTCTCCTTGTCTAAGGCCCTTGCTAGTAGTAAAAAAATCACTTTCAAAACCATTGATCTTGACTCCCACAGACCCCCTCCTGATAATAGCAGAGATCTGATACGTCTCCAACGTATCTATAATTTTTGATTGCTCCATGCTATTATATATTCTGTTTTGGATGTTTAATGGGCTTTACTAAACACTTTTATATTATTTTTGGGACTAACCTATTAACCGGAGACCCAACCCAAATTGTTGTTTTCTTGCCTATTTCAGTGTTTCGAAGAAAAGGAATATCAAACGGAGTCCAAACGGAATGAAACCTTCGGGAGAGTTATTTTTGGAACGAAAGCAATCCAGGAGACTTGGAGTAGACGTCAGGGAAGCTTTCAGGAAGCCACGAGGCAGGGAGGCGCGCCCTACCCCCTGGGCGCACCCCCACCCTCGTGGGCCCCTCATGGCTCCCCTGACCGACTTCTTTCGCCTATATATGTCCATATACCCTAAAAACATCGCGGAGTACAATAGATCGGGAGTTCCGCCGCCGCAAGCCTCTGTAGCCACCAAAAAAAACCAATCGGGACCCTGTTCCGGCACCCTGCCGAAGGGGGGATCCCTCACCGGTGGCCATCTTCATTATCCCGGCGCTCTCCATGACGAGGAGGGAGTAGTTCACCCTCGGGGCTGAGGGTATGTACCAGTAGCTATGTGTTTGATCTCTCTCTCTCTCTCTCTCTCTCTCTCTCTCTCTCTTTCTCTCTCTCTCTCTCTCTCTCTCTCTCTCTCTCTCTCTCTCTTTCTCTCTCTCTCTCTCTCATGTTCTTGATTCGGCACGATCTTGATGTATTGCGAGCTTTGCTATTATAGTTGGATCTTATGATGTTTCTCCCCCTCTACTCTCTTATAATGGATTGAGTTTTCCCTTTGAAGTTATCTTATCAGATTGAGTCTTTAAGGATTTGAGAACACTTGATGTATGTCTTGCATGTGCTTATCTATGGTGACAATGGGATATTCACGTGATCCACTTGATGTATGTTTTGGTGATCAACTTGCAAGTTCCGTGACCTCGTGCACTTATGCATAGGGATTGGCACACGTTTTCGTCTTGACTCTCCGGTAGAAACTTTGGGGCACTCTTTGAAGTTCTTTGTGTTGGTTGAATAGATGAATCTGGGATTGTGTGATGCATATCGCATAATCATACCCACGGATACTTGAGGTGACATTGGAGTATCTAGGTGACATTAGGGATTTGGATGATTTGTGTCTTAAGGTGTTATTCTAGTACGAACTCTATGATAGATCGAACGGAAAGAATAGCTTCGTGTTATTTTACTACGGACTCTTGAATAGATCGATCAGAAAGGATAACTTTGAGGTGGTTTCGTACCCTACAATAATCTCTTCATTTGTTCTCCGCTATTAGTGACTTTGGAGTGAGTCTTTGTTGCATGTTGAGGGATAGTTATATGATCCAATTATGTTATTATTGTTGAGAGAACTTACACTAGTGAAAGTATGAACCCTAGGCCTTGTTTCAACGCATTGCAATACCGTTTGTGCTCACTTTTGTCATTAGTTACCTTGCTGTTTTTATATTTTCAGATTACAAAAATCCATATCTACCATCCATATTGCACTTGTATCACCATCTCTTCGCCGAACTAGTGCATCTATACAATTTACCATTGTATTGGGTGTGTTGGGGACACAAGAGACTCTTTGTTATTTGGTTGCAGGGTTGCTTGAGAGAGACCATCTTCATCCTATGCCTCCCACGAATTGATAAACCTTAGGTCATCCACTTGAGGGAAATTTGCTACTGTCCTACAAACCTCTGCACTTGGAGGCCCAACAATGTCTACAAGAAGAAGGTTGCATAGTAGACATCAAGCAGTTTCTGGCGCCGTTGCCGGGGAGGTGAGTGCTTGAAGGTATATCTTTAGATCTTGCAATCTTATCTTTTAGTTTCTTGTTTTATCACTAGTTTAGCTTATAAAAGAAAACTACAAAAAAATGGAATTGAGGGTACCTCATATGCTTCATCTTTTTAATATCTTTCATGAAAATAAGGATTCCGATAATTGTGCTCAATTGCTAGAGGAAGAATGCATTAGAATGTTTGGCACAAAATCTTCGAATGATGAGCATGATTGCAATATTTTTAGTATGAACTCTTTGAATATCCATAGTACTAATGATGATTGCACTAGTCATGATGAAAATGTCTCTTATAAGCATGTCAACTTTTGTGGAATACATAGAGCTTGCAAGTACACAACAAATAGGGAAGATAGATTTTGCAAGAAGCATAAGTATTTGGAAACTAAATGCTTGTAAGAAAGGCTAGATGTTTGTGCTGAAAATTTAAAATTTCTTTGCCATCCTTGTGAACTTTGCAATGAATGTGATCATTTAAATACCCAATGCAAATTGTTTCATGATCGTATCGTGTCCAAAAATTGTGATGACTTGATTTCCCTTGCACATCATAATGAACTTAGTTTGCTTTTGGGTTATGAAGAAATGAAACGTATAACTAAGGATATGCTACAATTTGTCCTTGATAAAGTTCTTGATTTTGATCTAGAAGAAATTTTTATGTATTGTGCGGTGAATTGCATTGAAAATCGTTATATTTCCAATTACATAAAGACAATAAAACAAATAGAAGATGAAGAGAATGTTGATGAAAGGAAAGAGACTTCCCAATATCCTCCTATTATTTATTATGATGAATCAGGTAACGAGGAGGAGCCTTCTATTCAACCAATCTCATTAATAAGGAGCTCCAAAAAAAGGATTAAACCCACAAATAATGTGAAGAAGAAAAAGAAAAGACGGAGAAGTAAAGGTGAAAAGGTATCCCTCCCAAATGATGTTACTCCTATTACTCATCGTGATGATGATAATTGCTATACTATTGGTGCTATTCATACTATTAATGATGAGAGTGATTATGCTTATGATATGAAAAGGCCCAAGCTTGGGGATGCTATGTTTAATGAAGAAGATATTTTTAGCCTCCCAAGTTTTGATGAGCAAATTTATTATGATGATAGCATGCCTCTGTCGTCGTTCTGGGAACGGGGTGAAGGATATATGCCCTAGAGGCAATAATAAAGCTATTATTTATTTCCTTATTTCATGATAAATTTTTATTATTCATGCTAGAATTGTATTAACCAGAAACATAATACATGTGTGAATACATAGACAAACATAGTGTCACTAGTATGCCTCTACTTGACTAGCACATTGATCAAAGATGGTTAAGTTTACTAACCATAGACATGAGTTGTTATTTGATCAATGGGACCACATCATTAGGAGAATGATGTGATTCACTTGACCCATTCGGTTAGCTTAGCACTTGATCGTTTGTTTACTGCTATTGCTTTCTTCATGACTTATACGTGTTCTTATGACTATGAGATTATGCAACTCCCGAATACCGGAGGAACACTTTGTGTGCTACCAAACGTCACAATGTAAGTGGGTGATTATAAAGGTGCTCTACAGGTGTCTCCAATGGTACTTGTTGAGTTGGCATAGATCAAGATTAGGATTTGTCACTCCGATTGTCGGAGAGGTATCTCTGGGCCCTCTCGGTAATACACATCACTATAAGCCTTGCAAGCATGATAACTAATGAGTTAGTTATGGGATGATGTATTACGGAACGAGTAAAGAGACTTGCCGGTAACGAGATTGAACTAGGTATTGAGATACCAACGATCGAATCTCGGACAAGTTACATACCGATGACAAAGAGAACAACGTATAGTGCTGTGCGGTTTGACCGATAAAGATCTTCGTAGAATATGTAGGAAACAATATGAGCATCCAGGTTCCTCTGTTGGTTATTGATTGGAAACGTGTCTCGGTCATCTCTACATAGTTCTCGAACACGTAGGGTCCGCATGCTTAAAGTTCTGTGACGATCAGTTTTATGAGTTTATATGTTTTGATGTACCGAAGGTATTTCGGAGTCCCGGATGTGATCACGGACATGACGAGGGGTCTCAAAATGGTCAAGACATAAAGATTGATATATTGGAAGCCTACATTTGGACATCGGAATAGTTCCGGATGAAATCGGGATTTTACTGGAGTACTGGAGGGGTTACCGGAACCCCCGGGGGGCTAATGGGCCTTGTTGGGCCATAAGGGAAAGAGAGGGGGGCCGGACTAGGGCAGGCAGCGCGCCCCCTTCCCCCTGTCCGAATTGGACTAGGAGAAGGGGGGGGCGGCGCCCCCCTTTCCTTCTCTTTCTCTCCCTGCCTTTCCCCCTCCTAGTAGGAGTAGGAAAGGGAGGAATCCTACTCCTACTAGGAGGAGGATTCCTCCTCCTAGGTGCGCCAACAAGGGCCGGCCGGCCTCCCCCTTGCTCCTTTATATACAAGGGCAGGGGCACCTCTAGACACACAAGTTGATCACAAAGATCTATCCCAGCCGTGTGCGGTGCCCCCCTCCACCATAATCCACCTCGGTCATACTGTAGCGGTGTTTAGGCGAAGCCCTGCTACAGAAATTCATCAACATCGTCACCACGCCGTCGTCCTGACGAAACTCTTCCCCGAGTTCTACTGGATCATGAGTTCGTGAGACGTTACCGAGCTGAATGTGTGCTGAACGCGGAGGTGCCGTACGTTCGGTACTGAGGATCGGTCGATCGTGAAGACGTACGACTACATCAACCGTGTTGTCATAACGCTTCCGCTTAACGGTCTACGAGGGTACGTGGACAACACTCTCCCCTCTCGTTGCTATGCATCACCATGATCCTGTGTGTGCGTAGGAAAATTTTGAAATTACTACGTTCCCCAACAGTGGCATCCGAGCCAGGTTTTATGCGTAGATGTTATATGCACGAGTAGAACACAAGTAATTTGTGGGCGATACAAGTCATATTGCTTACCAGCATGTCATACTTTGGTTCGGCGGTATTGTTGGATGAAGCGGCCCGGACTGACATTACGCGTACGCTTACGCGAGACTGGTTCTACCGACGTGCTTTGCACACAGGTGGCTGGTGGGTGTCAATTTCTCCAACTTTAGTTGAACTGAGTGTGGCTACGCCCGGTCCTTGAGAAGGTTAAAACAGCACCAACTTGACGAACTATCGTTGTGGTTTTGATGCGTAGGTAAGAACGGTTCTTGCTCAGCCTGTAGCAGCCACATAAAACTTGCAACAACAAAGTAGAGGACGTCTAACTTGTTTTTGCAGGGCATGTTGTGATGTGATATGGTCAAGACATGATGCTATATTTATTGTATGAGATGATCATGTTTTGTAACAGAGTTATCGGCAACTGGCAGGAGCCATATGGTTGTCGCTTTATTGTATGCAATGCAATCGCCCAATAATTGCTTTACTTTATCACTAAGCGGAGCGATAGTCGTAGAAGCAATAGTTGGCGAGACGACAACGATGCTACGATGGAGATCAAGGTGTCGCGCCAGTGCCGATGGTGATCATGATGGTGCTTCGGAGACGGAGATCACAAGCACAAGATGATGATGGCCATATCATATCACTTATATTGATTGCATGTGATGTTTATCCTCTATGCATCTTATTCTGCTTTGTTTGACGGTAGCATTATAAGATGATCTCTCACTAAATTTCAAGATAGAAGTGTTCTCCCTGAGTATGCACCGTTGCCAAAGTTCGTCGTGCCAAGACACCACATGATGATCGGGTGTGATAAGCTCTATGTCCATCTACAACGGGTGCAAGCCAGTTTTGCACACGCAGAATACTCAGGTTAAACTTGACGAGCCTATCATATGTAGATATGGCCTCGGAACACTAAGACCGAAAGGTCGAGCGTGAATCATATAGTAGATATGATCAACATAGTGATGTTCACCATTGAAAACTATTCCATTTCACGTGATGATCGGTTATGGTTTAGTTGATTTGGATCACGTGATCACTTAGATGATTAGAGGGATGTCTATCTGATAACCCACCAGTATAGGGGATTGCAACAATTTTCGAGGGTAGAGTATTCAACCCAAATTTATTGATTCGACACAAGGGGAGCCAAAGAATATTCTCACGTATTAGCACCTGAGTTGTCAATTCAACCACACCTGGAAACTTAATATCTGCAGCAAAGTATTTAGTAGCAAAGTAATATGATAGTAGTGGTGACAGTAGCAAAAGGTAATGATAACAAAAGTAATGTTTTTGGTATTTTATAGTGATTGTAACAATAGAACGGAAAAGTAAATAAGCGGAGAACAATATATGGAAAGCTCGTAGGCAATGGATCGGTGATGGAGAATTATGCCGGATGCGGTTCATCATGTAACAGTCATAACCTAGGGTGACACAGAACTAGCTCCAATTCATCAATGTAATGTAGGCATGTATTACGAATATAGTCATACGTGCTTATGGAAAAGAACTTGCATGACATCTTTTGTCCTACCCTCCCATGGCAGCGGGGTCCTAGCAGAAACTTAGGGATATTAAGGCCTCCTTTTAATAGAGTACGAGACCAAATCATTAACACATAGTGAATACATGAACTCCTCAAACTACGGTCATCACCGGGAGTGGTCCCGATTATTGTCACTTCGGGGTTGCCGGATCATAACACATAGTAGGTGACTATAGACTTGCAAGATAGGATCAAGAACTCACATATATTCATGAAAACATAATAGGTTCAGATTTGAAATCATGGCACTCAGGCCGTAGTGACAAGCATTAAGCGTAGCAAAGTCATAGCAACATCAATCTCAGAACATAGTGGACACTAGGGATCAAACCCTAACAAAACTAACTCGATTACATGATAAATCTCATCCAACCCATCACTGTCCAGCATGCCTATGATGGAATTACTCACGCACGGCGGTGAGCATCATGAAATTGGTGATGGAGGATGGTTGATGATGATGACAGCGACAGATTCCCCTCTCCGGAGCCCCGAACGACTCCAGAGCAGCCCTCCCGAGAGGTTTTAGGGCTTGGCGGCGGCTCCGTATTGTAAAACATGATGAATCCTTCTCCTTGATTTTTTTCTCCCTGAAAGTGAATATATAGAGTTGGAGTTGAGGTCGGAGGAGCTCCAGGGGGCCCACGAGGTAGGGGGCTCACCCAGGGGGGCAGGCGCGCCCCCACCCTCGTGGCTAAGGTGTGGGCCCCCTGGTCTTGATCTTTTGCCAGGATTTTTTATTATTTCCAAAAATAGTCTCCGTAAAGTTTTAGGTCATTCCGAGAACTTTTGTTTCTGTACATAAATAACACCATGGCAATTCTGCTGAAAACAACGTCATCATGTAACAGTCATAACCTAAGGTGACACAGAACTAGCTCCAATTCATCAATGTAATGTAGGCATGTATTCCGAATATAGTCATACGTGCTTATGGAAAAGAACTTGCATGACATCTTTTGTCCTACCCTCCTGTGGCAGCGGGGTCCTAGCGGAAACTAAGGGATATTAAGGCCTCCTTTTAATAGAGTACCAGACCAAAGCATTAACACATAGTGAATACATGAACTCCCCAAACTACGGTCATCACCGGGAGTGTTCCCGATTATTGTCACTTTGGGGTTGCCGGATCATAACACATAGAAGGTGACTATAGACATGCAAGATAGGATCAATGCTACCTCTTGAGCACTGCGTTGGATTTCCTTGAATAGGAAAGGATGATGCAGCAAAGTAGCATAAGTATTTCCCTCAGTTTTTGAGAACCAAGGTATCAATCCAGTAGGAGGCTACGCGCGAGTCCCTCGTACCTGCAGAAAACAAATAACTCCTCGCAACCAAGGTGATAAGGGGTTGTCAATCCTTTCACGGTCACTTACGAGAGTGAGATCTGATAGATATGATAGAATAATATTTTTGGTATTTTTGTGATAAAGTTGCAAAGTAAAATAAAAGCAAAGTAAAAAAGCAAAGGAAATAACTAAGTATTGGAAGATTAATATGATGAAGATAGACCCCGGGGCCATAGGTTTCACTAGTGGCTTCTCTCAAGAGCATAAGTATTTTACGGTGGGTGAATGAATTACTGTTGAGCAATTGACATAATTGAGCATAGTTATGAGAATATCTAGGTATGATCATGTGTATAGGCATCACGTCCGAGACAAGTAGATCGACTCCTGCCTGCATCTACTACTATTACTCCACTCATCGACCGCTATCCAGCATGCATCTAGAGTATTAAGTTCATGAAAATAGAGTAACACCTTAAGCAAGATGACATGATGTAGAGGGATAAATTCATGCAATATGATAAAAACCCCATCTTGTTATCCTCGATGGCAACAATACAATACGTGCCTTGCTGCCCCTACTGTCACTTGGAAAGGACACCGCAAGATTGAACCCAAAGCTAAGCACTTCTCCCATTGCAAGAAAGATCAATCTAGTAGGGCAATCCAAACTGATAATTTGAAGAGACTTGCAAAGATAACCAATCATACATAAAAGAATTCAGAGAAGATTCAAATATTGTTCATAGATAATCTTGATCATAAACCCACAATTCATCGGTCTCAACAAACACACCGCAAAAACAAGATTACATCGAATAGATCGCCACAAGAGAGGGGGAGAACATTGTATTGAGATCCAAAAGGAGAGAAGAAGCCATCTAGCTAATAACTATGGACCCGAAGGTCTGAGGTAAACTACTCACACTTCATCGAAGAGGCTATGGTGTTGATGTAGAAGCCCTCCATGATGGATGCCCCCTCCGGCGAAGCTCCGAAACAGGCCCCAAGATGGGATCTCGTGGATACATAAAGTTATGGCGGTGGAATTAGGGTTTTGGCTCCGTGTCTGATCGTTTGGGGGTACGTAGGTATATATAGGAGGAAGGAGTACGTCGGTGGAGCAACATGGGGCCCACGAGGGTGGAGGGCGCGCCCCCTACCTCGTGGCCTCCCTGTTGGTTTCTTGACGTAGGGTCTAAGTCCACTGGGTCTTGTTCGTTCCAAAACTCACGTTCCCGAAGGTTTCATTCTATTTGGACTCGTTTGATATTCCTTTTCTTCGAAACCCTCAAATAGGCAAAAAAACAACAATTCTGGGCTAGGCCTCTGGTTAATAGGTTAGTCCCAAAAATAATATAAAAGTGGATAATAAAGCCCAATAATGTCCAAAACTATAGATAATATAGCATGGAGCAATCAAAAATTATAGATAGTTGGAGACGTATCAAGCATCCCCAAGCTTAATTCCTGCTCGTCCTCGAGTAGCTAAATGATAAAAAAGATAATTTTTGATGCGAAGTGCTACTTGGCATAATTTTAATGTAATTCTTCTTAATTGTGGTATGAATATTCAGATCCGAAAGATTCAAGATAAAAGTTTAATATTGACATAAAAATAATAATACTTCAAGCATACTAACAAAGCAATCATGTCTTCTCAAAATAACATGGCCAAAGAAAGTTATCCCTACAAAATCATATAGTCTGGCTATGCTCTATCTTCACCACACAAAGTATTTAAATCATGCACAACCCCGATGAAAAGCCAAGCAATTGTTTCATACTTTTTACATTCTCAAACTTTTTCAATCTTCATGCAATACATGAGCATGAGCCATGGATATAGCACTATATGTGGAATAGAATGGTGGTTGTGGAGAAGACAAAAAGGGAGAAGATAGTCTCACATCAACTAGGTGTATCAACGGGCTATGGAGATGCCCATCAATAGATATCAATGTGAGTGAGTAGGGATTGCCATGCAACCGATGCACTAGAGCTATAAGTATATGAAAGCTCAACAAAAGAAACTAAGTGGGTGTGCATCCAACTTGCTTGCTCATGAAGACCTAGGGCATTTTGAGGAAGCCCATCATTGGAATATACAAGCCAAGTTCTATAATGAAAAAACCCCACTAGTATATGAAAGTGACGAAATGAAAGACTCTCTATCATGAATATCATGGTGCTACTTTGAAGCACAAGTGTGGTAAAGGATAGTAACATTGTCCCTTCTCTATTTTTCTCTCATTTTTTTATTTGGGCCTTTTCTCCTTTTTTGTGGCCTCTTTTCTTTCCACCTTTTTTTTATTTTTCTACCGGAGTCTCATCCCGACTTGTGGGGGAATCATAGTCTCCATCATCCTTTCCTCACTAGGACAATGCTCTAATAATGATGATCATCACACTTTTATTTTCTTACAACTCAAAAATTACAACTCGATACTTTGAACAAAATATGACTCTATATGAATGCCTCCGGCGGTGCACCTTTATATGCAATGAATCAAGAGTGACATGTATGAAAGAATTATGAATGGAGGATTTGCCACAAATACGATGTCAACTACATGATCACGCTAAGCAATATGACAATGATGGAGTGTGTCATAATAAACGGAATGGTGGAAAGTTGCATGGCAATATATCTCAGAATGGCTATGGAAATGCCATAATAGGTAGGTATGGTGGCTGTTTTAAGGAAGGTATATGGTGGGTGTATGATACCGGCGAAAGGTGCGCGGTATTAGAGAAGCTAGCAATGGTGTAAGGAAGAAAAGTGCGTATAATCCATGGACTCAACATTAGTCATAAAGAACTCATATACTTATTGCAAAAATCTACAAGGTCATGAATAACTCATATACTTATCAAAGCAAAGTATTACGCGCATGCTCCCAGGGGGATAGATTGGTAGGAAAAGACCATCGCTCGTCCCCGACCGCCACTTATAAGGAAGACAATCAAAAAATAAATCATGCTCCGACTTCATCACATAACGGTTCACCATATGTGCATGCTTCAGGAATCACAAACTTTAACACAAGTGTTTCTCAAATTCACAACTACTCAACTAGCACAACTTTAATATCACCATCTTCATATCTCAAAACAATTATCAAGCATGAAACTTCTCATAGCATTCAACACACTCATAAGAAAGTTTTTTACTATTCTTGAATACCAAGCATATTAGGATTATTTAAGAAAATTACCATGCTATTTAAGACTCTCAAAATAATCTAAGTGAAGCATGAGAGATCAATAGTTTCTATAAAACAATTCCACCACCGTGCTCTAAAAATATAAGTAAAGTACTAGAGCAAAACTATATAACTCAAATGATATAAGTGAAGCACATAGAGTATTCTAACAAATTCCAAATCATGTATGGCTCTATCAAAAGGTGTGTACAAAAAGGATGATTGTGGTAAACTAAAAATCAAAGAATCAAATCATACAAGACGCTCCAAGCAAAACACATATCTTGTGGTAAATAAAAATATAGCTCTAAGTAAGTTACCGATAGAAGTAGACGAAAGAGGGGATGCCTTCCGGGGCATCCCCAAGCTTTGGCTTTTAGGTGTCCTTAGATTATCTTGGGGGTTCCATGGGCATCCCCAAGCTTAGGCTCTTGCCACTCATTGTTCCATAATCCATCAAATCTTTACCCAAAACTTGAAAACTTCACAACACAAAACTTAAAGTAGAAAATCTCGTGAGCTCAGTTAGCGAAAGAAAACAAAAGACCACTTAAAGGTACTGTAATGAACTCATTCTTTATTTATATTGGTGTTAAAACTACTGTATTCCAACTTCTCTATGGTTTATAAACTATTTTACTAGCCATAGATTCATCAAAATAAGCAAACAACTCACGAAAAACAGAATCTGTCAAAAACAGAACAGTCTGTAGTAATCTGTAGCTAGCGCAAGATCTGGGACCCCAAAAATTCTAAAATAAATTTCTGGACGTTAGGAATTTATCTATTAATCATCTTCAAAAATAATTAACTAAATATCACTTTCCAAATAAAAATGGAAGCAGTTCTCGTGAGCGCTAAAGTTTCTGTTTTTTACAGCAAGATAACAAGACTTTCCCCAAGTCTTCCCAACGGTTCTACTTGGCACAAACACTAATTAAACACAAAAAACACAACCAAAACAGAGGCTAGGTAAATTATTTATTACTAAACAGGAGCAAAAAGCAAGGAATAAAAATAAAATTGGTTGCCTCCCAACAAGCGCTATCGTTTAATGCCCCTAGCTAGGCATAAAAAGCAAGGATAGATCTAGGTATTGCCATCTTTGGTAGGCAATTCTTCAATGAGACATATATTATCCTTAGAAATTTCTTTATTTTTAGTTATTATCAAACTTTTAGGCACAAGGGCGAAAAATTCATCTGTAACAAATGGTTCCTTAATGATAGCAACAAGATTGGGATGAATACTTGTAGATTTGAGATCCGCAGTTTCCTTACTAGAGGATTCACCCTTATTTTTAGGAACATACATAAGCTTGGCGATTTTAGTAGGAGGACTTGGAGTATTCTTTACGGAAGAAAAAGCAGTTCCCAAGTTGGTAATGATATCTTCAAGTTTATCGATCCTAGTGGAATCATGATTTATTTTCTCATTAACTATGGGTTCCTTCTCTTTAATATTTTTCAAAGTGACTCCTACTTTAGATCCATATTGAGAGATTCGGTTGTGGATATTTTTATCCAAATTTTCTATTAACTCTACGGTAGCAACCTTATTTTCAATAATTTCTTGCCTTTGCATTACATGCTCCAAAGTTAATACAGTTCCATTAACCAAAAGAGGGGGTGAGCCAAACAAATCTATCATAGCATTATAAGAATCAAAAGTATGGCTACCTAAGAAATTCCCTCCGGTAATGGTATCAAGGATATATCTATACCAAGGATTAGCACCTACATAAAAATTGCGGAGAAGAACGGAAGTAGATTGCTTCCTGGTAGATCTATTTTGAGCATTGCAAATTCTATACCAAGCATATTTCAGACTTTCTCCCTCCCTTTGTTTAAAATTTAGGACTTCATTATCGGGAGATAATGGAGAGGATAGAGGACTAGCCATAACGACAAGTAAGAAATCCAACACACGAGCAAACGAGAAACAAGCGAAAAGAGGCAAATAGAGAAAGAGAGGGAGGATAGAGAGAGAGAGAGGGTGAATAAAACGGCAAGGGTAAAGTGGGGGAGAGGAAAACGAGAGGCAAATGGAAAATAATGTAATGCGGGAGATAAGGGTTGTGATGGGTACTTGGTATGTTGACTTTTGCGTAGACTCCCGGCAACAGCGCCAGAAATCCTTCTTGCTACCTCTTGAGCACTGCGTTGGTTTTCCCTTGAAGAGGAAAGGGTGATGCAGTAAAGTAGCATAAGTTTTTACCTCAGTTTTTGAGAACCAAGTTATCAATCTAGTAGGAGGCTACGCGTGAGTCCCTCGCACCTGCACAAAACAACTAACTCCCCGCAACCAACGCGATAAGGGGTTGTCAATCCCTTCACGGTCACTTACGAGAGTGAGATCTGATAGATATGATAGAATAATATTTCTGGTATTTTTGTGATAAAGATGCAAAGTAAAATAAAAGCAAAGTAAAAAAGCAAAGGAAATAACTAAGTATTGGAAGATTAATATGATGAAGATAGACCCGGGGGCCATAGGTTTCACTAGTGGCTTCTCTTAAGAGCATAAGTATTTTACGGTGGGTGAACGAATTACTATTGAGCAATTGACAGAATTTTGCATAGTTATGAGAATATCTAGGTATGATCATGTGTATAGGCATCACGTCCAAGATAAGTAGACCGACTCCTGCCTGCATCTACTACTATTACTCCACTCATCAACTGCTATCTAGCATGCATCTAGAGTATTAAGTTCATGAAAACAGAGTAACGTCTTAAGCAAGATGACATGATGTAGAGGGATAAATTCATGCATTATGATAAAAAAACCATCTTGTTATCCTCGATGGCAACAATACAATACGTGCCTTGCTGCCCCTACTGTCACTGGGAAAGGACACCACAAGATTGAACCCAAAGCTAAGCACTTCTCCCATTGCAAGAAAGATCAATCTAGTAGGCCAAACCAAATTGATAATTCGAAGAGACTTGCAAAGATAACCAATCATACATAAAAGAATTCAGAGAAGATTCAAATATTGTTCATAGATAATCTTGATCATAAACCCACAATTCATCGGTCTCAACAAACACACCGCAAAAAGAAGATTACATCGAATAGATCTCCACAAGAGAGGGGGAGAACATTGTATTGAGATCCAAAAGGAGAGAAGAAGCAATCTAGCTAATAACCATGGACCCAAAGGTCTGAGGTAAACTACTCACACTTCATCGGAGAGCCTATGGTGTTGATGTAGAAACCCTCCGTGATGGATGCCCCCTCTGGCGGAGCTCCGGAACACGCCCCAAGATGGGATCTCGTGGATACAGAAAGTTACAACGGTGGAATTAGGGTTTTGGCTCCGTGTCTGATCGTTTGGGGGTACGCAGGTATATATAGGAGGAAGGAGTACGTCGGTGAAGCAACAGGGGGCCCACGAGGGTGGAGGGTGCGCCTGGGGGGTAGGCGCGCCCCCCTACCTCGTGGCCTCCCTGTTGGTTGGTTGACGTAGGGTCCATGTCTCTTGGGTCTTGTTCGTTCCAAAAATCACATTCCCGAAGGTTTCATTCCGTTTGGACTCCGTTTGATATTCCTTTTCTTCGAAACCCTAAAATAGGCAAAAAAACAGCAATTCTGGGCTGGGCCTCTAGTTAATAGGTTAGTCCCAAAAATAATATAAAAGTGGATAATAAATCCCAATAATATCCAAAACTGTAGATAATATAGCATGGAGCAATCAAAAATTATAGATACGTTGGAGACGTATCAATCAAGAACTCACATATATTCATGAAAACATAACAGGTTCAGATCTAAAATCATGGCACTCGGACCCTAGTGACAAGCATTAAGCATAGCAAAGTCATAGCAACATCAATCTCAGAACATAGTGGATACTAGGGATCAAACCCTAACAAAATTAACTCGATTACATGATAAATCTCATCCAATCCATTACCGTCCAGCAAGCCTATGATGGAATTACTCACACACGACGGTGAGCATCATGAAATTGGTGATGGAGGATGGTTGATGATGACGACAGCGACCGATTCCTCTCTCCGGAGCCCCGAACGGACTCCAGATCAGCCCTCCCGAGAGGTTTTAGGTCTTGGCGGCAGCTCCGTATCGTAAAACGTGATGAATCCTTCTCCTTGATTTTTCTCTCTCCGAAAGTGAATATATAGAGTTGGAGTTGAGGTCGGGGGAGCTCCAGGGGGCCCACGAGGTAGGGGGCGCGCCCAGGGGGGCAGGCGCGCCCCCACCCTCGTGGCTAGGGTATGGGCCCCCTGGTCTTGATCATTTGCCAGGATTTTTTATTATTTCCAAAAATAGTCTTCGTAAAGTTTCAGGTCATTCCGAGAACTTTTGTTTCTGCACATAAATAACACCATGGCAATTCTGCTGAAAACATCGTCAGTCCGGGTTAGTTCCATTCAAATCATGCAAGTTAGAGTCCAAAACAAGGGCAAAAGTGTTTGGAAAAGTAGATACGATGGAGACGTATCACTATCTGAGTGGGAGTTCTTAAGTAATATGATTAATTGAACTTTAATTTATCATGAACTTAGTCCTGGTAGTATTAGCATATCTATGTTGTAGATCAATAGCTCACATTTAGCTCCTCTGTTTTATTTTTGATATGTTCCTAGAGAAAACTAAGTTGAAAGATGTTAGTAGCAATGATGCGGATTGGATTCGTGATTTGAGGATTATCCTCATTGCCGCACAGAAGAATTATGTCCTTGATGCACTGCTAGGTGACAGATCTATTGCAGGAGCAGATGCAGACGTTATGAACGTTCGGCTAGCTCAATATGATGACTACTTGATAGTTTAGTGCACCATCCTTAAAAGCTTAGAATCGGGACTTCAAAGACGTTTTGAACATCATGGATCATATGAGATGATCCAGGAGTTGAAGTTAATATTTCAAGCAAATACCCGAGTTGAGAGATATGAAGTCTCCAACAAGTTCTACAACTAAAAGATGGAGGAGAATAGCTCAAGCAGTGAGCATGTGCTCAGATTGTCTGGGTACTACAATCGCTTGAATCAAGTGGGAGTTAATCTTCCAGATAAAATAGTGATTGACAGAATTCTCTAGTCACCATCACCAAGTTAGTAGAACTTCGTGACGAACTATAGTATGTAAGGGATGACGAAAACGATTCCCGAGCTTTTCATGATGATGAAATCGATGAAGGTAGAAATCAAGAAAGAGCATCAAGTGTTGATGATTAACAAGACCACTAGTTTCAAGAAAAGGGAAAAGGGAAAGAAAGGCAACTTCAAGAAGAACGGTAAGCAAGTTGCTGCTCAAGTGAAGAAGCCCAAGTCTGGACCTAAGCTTGAGACTAAGTGCTTCTACTACAAAGGGACTGGTCACTGGAAGCCGAACTGCCCCAAGTATTTGGCAGATAAGAAGGATGGCAAAGTGAACAAATGCTATATTTGATATACATGTTATTGATGTGTACTTTACTAGTGTTTATAGCAACCGCTCGGTATTTGATACTAGTTCAGTTGCTAAGAGTAGTAACTCGAAACGGGAGTTGCAGAATGAACAGAGACTAGTTAAGGGTGAAGTGACGATGTGTGTTGGAAGTGGTTCCAAGATTGATATGATCATCATCGCACACTCCCTATACTTTCGGGATTAGTGTTGAACCTAAATAAGTGTTATTTGGTGTTTGCATTGAGCATGAATATGATTTGATCATGTTTATTGCAATATGGTTATTCATTTATGTTAGAGAATAATTGTTATTCTGTTTACATGAATAAAACCTTCTATGGTTATACACCCAATGAAAATGGTTTGTCGAATCTCGATCATAGTGATACACATATTCATAATATTGAAGCCAAAAGATGCAAAGTTAATAATGATAGTGCAACTTATTTGTGGCACTGCCATCTAGGTCATATTGGTGTAAAGCGCATGAACAAAATCCATGCTGATGGGCTTCTGGAATCACGTGATTATGAATCAGTTGATGCTTGCGAACCATGCCTCATGGGCAAAGATGACTAAGACTCCGTTCTACAGAAAAATGGAGCGAGAAACTGACTTATTGGATATAATACATACTGATGTATGAGGTCCGATGAGTGTTGAGGCTCGCGGCGGGTATCGTTATTTTCTGACCTTCACAGATGATTTGAGCAGATATGGGTATATCTACTTGAAGAAACATAAGTCTAAAACATTGAAAAGTTCAAAGAATTTTAGAGTGAAGTGGAAAATCATCGTAACAAGAAAATAAAGTTTCTACGATCTGATCATAGAGGCGAATATTTGAGTTACGAGTTTGGTCTTCAACTAAAACAATGTGGAATAGTTTCACAAACTCATGCCACCTGGAACACCAGAGCGTAAATGGTGTGTCCGAACATCATAACCGTACTTTATTTGATATAGTGCAATCTATGATGTCTCTTACCGATTTACCACTATCGTTTTGGGGTTATGCATTAGAGACAGCTGCATTCACATTAAAAGGGCACCATCTAAATCCGTTGAGACGACACTGTATGAACTGTGGTTTAGCAAGAAACCTAAGCTGTCGTTTCTTAAAGTTTGGGGTTGCGATGCTTATGTGAAAAAAATTCATCTTGATAAGCTCAAACCCAGGTCGGAGAAGTGCATCTTCATAGGATACCCAAAAGTAACTATTGGGTACACCTTCTATCACAGATCCGAAGGCAAGATATTTGTTGATGAGAATGAATCCTTTGTAGAGAAGGAGTTTCTCTCGAAAGAAGTGAGTAGGAGGGAAGTAAAACTTGATGAGGTAACTGTACCTGCTCCCTTTATTGGAAAGTAGTTCATCACAGAAATTTGTTTCTGTGACTCCTACACCAATTAGTGAGGAAGCTAATGATGATGATCATGTAACTTCAGATCAAGTTACTGCCGAACCTTGTAGGCCAACCAGAGTGAGATCTGCACCAGAGTGGTAAGGTAATCCTGTTCTGGAGGTCATGTTAATTGACCATGACGAACCTACGAATGATGAGGAAGCGATGATGAGCCCAGATTCCGCGAAATGGCTTGAGGCCATGAAATCTGAGATGGGATCCATGTATGAGAACAAAGTGTGGACTTTGGTTGACTTGCCCGATGATCGGCAAGACATAGAAAAAAGGATCTTCAAGAGGAAGACGGACGCTGATAGTAGTGTTACTATCTACAAAACTAGACTTGTCGAAAAAGGTTTTGACAAAGTTCAAGGTGTTGACTACAATGAGATTTTCTCACTCGTAGTGATGCTTAAGTCTGTCCGAATCATGTTAGAAAATTGCCACATTTTATGAAATCTGGCAAATGGATGTCAAAACTACATTCCTTAACGGATTTCTTAAAGAATAGTTGTATATGATGCAACCAGAAGGTTTTGTCGATCCTAAAGGTGCTAACAAAATGTGCAAGCTCCAGCAATCCATCTATGGACTGGTGCAAGCATCTCAGAGTTGGAATATACACTTTGATGAGTTGATCAAAGCATATTGTTTTATACAGACTTGTGGTGACGCTTGTACTTACAAGAAAGTGAGTGGGAGCACTACATCATTTCTGATAAATATATGTGAATGACATATTGTTGATCGGAAATAATGTGGAATTTTCTGGAAAGCATAAAGGAGTATTTGAAAGGAGTTTTTCAAATAAAGACCTCGGTGAAGCTACTTACATATTGAGCATCAAGATCTATAGAGATAGATCAAGACGCTTGATAAGTTTTTTTTCAATGAGTACATACCTTGACAAGATTTTAAAGTAGTTCGAAATGGAACAGTCAAAGAAAGAGTTCTTACCTGTGTTACAAGGTGTGAAATTGAGTAAGACTCAAAGCCCGACCACGGCAGAAGATAGAAAGAGAATGAAAGTCATTCCCTATGCCTCAGCCATAGTTTCTATAAAGTATGCCATGCTGTGTACTAGATCTATTGTATACCCTACACTGAGTTTAGCAAGGGAGTACAATAGTGATCTAGGAGTAGATCACTGGACAGCGGTCAAAATTATCCTTAGTGGACTAAGGATATGTTTCTCGATTATGGAGGTGACAAAAGGTTCGTCGTAAAGGGTTACATCGATGCAAATTTTGAAACTGATCTAGATGACTCTAAGTCTCAATCTGGATACATTTTGAAAGTGGGAGCAATTAGCGAGAGTAGCTCCGTGCAGAGCATTGTTGACATAGAAATTTGCAAAATACATACGGATCTGAATGTGGCAGACCCGTAGACTAAACTTCTCTCACAAGCAAAACATGATCACACATTAGTACTCTTTGGGTGTTAATCACATAATGATGTGAACTAGATTATGACTCTAGTGAACCATTTGGGTGTTGGTCACATGACGATGTGAACTATGGGTGTTAATCACATGGTGATGTGAACTATTGGTGTTAAATCACATGGCGATGTGAACTAGATTATTGACTCTAGTGCAAGTGGGAGACTAAAGGAAATATGCCCTAGAGGCAATAATAAAGTTATTATTTATTTCCTTATTTCATGATAAATGTTTATTATTCATGCTAGAATTGTATTAACCGGAAACATAATACATGCGTGAATACATACACAAACATAGTGTCACTAGTATGCCTCTACTTGGCTAGCTCATTGATCAAAGATGGTTAAGTTTCCTAACCATAGACATCAGTTGTTATTTGATCAATGGGATCACATCATTAGGAGAATGATGTGATTGACTTGACCCATTCCATTAGCTTAGCACTTGATCATTTGTTTACTGCTATTGCTTTCTTCATGACTTATACATGTTCTTATGACTATGAGATTATGCAACTCCCGAATACCGGAGGAACACTTTGTGTGCTACCAAACATCACAACGTAACTGGGTGATTATAAGGTGCTCTACAGGTGTCTCCAATGGTACTTGTTGAGTTGGCATAGATCAAGATTAGGATTTGTCACTCCAATTGTCGGAGAGGTATCTCTGGGCCCTCTCGGTAATACACATCACTATAAGCCTTGCAAGCATGATAACTAATGAGTTAGTTACGGGATGATGTATTATGGAGCGAGTAAAGAGACTTGCCGGTAACGAGATTGAACTAGGTATTGAGATACCAACGATCGAATCTCGGACAAGTTACATACCGATGACAAAGAGAACAACGTATAGTGTTGTGCGGTTTGACCGATAAAGATCTTCGTAGAATATGTAGGAACCAATATGAGCATCCAGGTTCCTCTATTGGTTATTGACCAGAAACATGTCTTGGTCATGCCTACATAGTTCTCGAACCCGTAGGGTCCGCATGCTTAAAGTTCTGTGATGATCGGTTTTATGAGTTATATGTTTTGATGTACCGAAGGTAGTTTGGAGTCCCGGATGTGATCACGGATATGATGAGGAGTCTCGAAATGGTCAAGACATAAAGATTGGTATGTTCGAAGCCTACATTTGGACATCGGAATAGTTCCGGGTGAAATCGGGATTTTACCGGAGTACCGGAGGGGTTACCGGGATCCCCCGGGGCGAATGGGCCTTGTTGGGCCATACGGGAAGGAGAGAGGGGCCGGCCTAGGGAAGGAAGCGTGCCCCCTTCCCCCTGTCCGAATTGGACTAGTAGAAGGGGGGGGGTGGCGTCCCCCTTTCCTTCTCTTTCTCTCCATGCCTTTCCCCCTCCTAGTAGGAGTAGGAAAGGGAGGAATCCTACTCCTACCAGGAGGAGGATTCCTCCTCCTAGGCGCGCCAACAAGGGCCGGCCGGCCTCCCCCTTGCTCCTTTATATACAGGGGCAGGGGGCACCTCTAGACACACACGTTTATCACAAAGATCTCTCCCAGCCGTGTGCGGTGCACCCCTCCACCATAATCCACCTCGGTCATACTGTAGCGGTGTTTAGGCGAAGCCCTACTACAGAACTTCATCAACATCGTCACCACGCCGTCGTGCTGACGAAACTCTTCCCCGAGCTCTAGTAGATCATGAGTTCGTGGGACGTTAGCGAGCTGAACGTGTGCTGAACGCGGAGGTGCCGTACGTTCGGTATTGAGGATCGGTCGATCGTGAAGACGTATGACTACATCAACCACGTTGTCATAACGCTTCCACTTAACGGTCTACGAGGGTACGTGGACAACACTCTCCCCTCTCGTTGCTATGCATCACCATGATCCTGTGTGTGCGTAGGAAAATTTTGAAATTACTACGTTCCCCAACACGGGGGTTCCCAGACTTGCCTGCCTGCGGCCCACGACGCGACTATGCTATAGGCCTGTGCGGCCCATCTTCATCAACAAGGCATCCAAGACCCTCGCGAGGGGCCAACACTCGCGAGGCGGACGATGCAAGACCTCCTCAGGAGCGGCCTCACCAGGCTGCCTCGCGAGGAGCGGAGAAATCAAGGCAGGGCAAACCTCGCGAGGCTCTCGTGACGTGAGCCATGACGATCAAGATCAGGCGGGCCCCAGCACGCGCAGCGTCCTTGTTTCCTCTTTGGTGCTAAGGAGGCAAGCGCAGGCACGGAGTACCGAGGCATCAAGCAAAAGTTTCCATATCAGTGCAAGGAGACCAAGACCAGCATGATGGCAGGACGAAGGTCACCATGGAGCCCAAGACGGCGTCACCACCAGAGCCTTTCGCAGGTGAAGACCACTTTTGTCAGGATAAGCTGTACTAGCTATCCCGTTTCAAATTGGCCGTTGTTGGCTCCCTTCCCGCTCAATATATGGGGAGAGAACCAGGGCCTATATAAGTAGAACTAGCCACCACAGTAGGGGGCATCTGCTAACCCATTGAGAGGCATCTCACCCACGCAAGCTCGCAGAGCACAAGAACACCTCAACCTCAGTAGGCTGTTCTTCCCTTTGTACTGTTCATCATCAGCCCAAGAGGCAATCCACCACCACCACCACACTAGAGTAGGGTATTACACCACAACGGTGGCCTGAACCAGTATAAATCTTGTGTCTTTGTGTTGCGAGTTCGCCGAGTTCGTCCGCGAGATCTTAGCGAGCTAGGGAGTGGATCGGTAGGGAGGAAATCTCCGCATGCACCCCAGTGTTTGAACCTAGAGGGTTTTGCCAGAACCCGTGATCCGCCATTTGGCACGCCAGGTAGGGGTGCGCCGGAACTTCCTTTCCGTCGTTTTGCGTCTAGTTGCTCCGTCGTCTCCATGGTGGACGCTCGTCGTGCTCATGCTAAGCGTCGGGCTGCCCTAGCCACCCGCATCGCTCAGACGGCTCCCGTCGGCGGGCCACCTCATCGTTCTCCATCTCCTGCTGCCAACGCCGCCACCGGCCCGGCGGGGAACGAGCAGCAAGCATCCTCGCTGCACCGCTCGATGCGGCGGGACGGCCGTACCGCCACTCCATCACTGACCCCAGTCGGTTCCTCGTCCCACACTCATCGTGCTCCCATGGACGCATGGGCCACGCTCCTCATGGCGCACGAGCTCCTACGCTACCGCTTGGTCGACGACCTCTACGAGGACTAGCTCAACCGCATCGTCGAGCTCGTTCGCGCCGCAGGGGGCTCCCCTATGCCGTCCCTCTCTCCGCCTCACCCTCCGCCAGCTACAAGCGACGTAGCTCACGGAGCGCCTCCACCACCTCTGCCCCAAGACGGCGCCCTAGCGCCAAGGCGCGTGGCTCCACGACGCGACCCGCCGCGTCCGACGCCCGCACATCAAGAAAGAAGCTGCCAAGAAGTCCCTGAACCGCAAGAGAACGCCCCGCCACTGCTCGCACCGCCGCGGCAGGGCCCCGCGCCGCTCGCTGTGGCGACACGTGGGCGTCAGGACCAAGCTCCACCTCTCCTACCTCTTGAGCACTGTGTTGGTTTTCCCCGAAGTGGAAGGGATGATGGAGCAAAGTAGCGTAAGTATTTCCCTCAGTTTTTGAGAACCAAGCTATCAATCCAGTAGGAGGCTACGCGCGAGTCCCTCGTACATGCACAAAACAAATAAATCCTCGTAACAAACGCAAATAGGGGTTGTCAATCCCAATAAGGCCACTTACGAGAGTGAGATCTGATAGATATGATAAGATAATATTTTTGGTATTTTTGTGTAGTGACCAGACCTCAAACGGTCCGATCTCTGTTCTTTAGTGTCATCCCTGGATCAGTAATGCTGACACGCACAATACTTGAAGGATCTATAACAGAGTAGCAATCGCACACTTATTACATCAATTGTCTCAAAAGAGAACTTATTACAAAAAATATGGCTTAAGGCCATCTAATAACGATAACAGCGAAAGGCTTGGAAGATAAGTGAGTCCATCAACTCCAACGGCATCACTAAGTATAGAACCACGACCTAAGGCTCCTTACTCGTCATCTGAAAAGTATACAATATGAACGTTGCAGCCCGAAAACGGGTCAGCACGTGGAATATGCTGGCAATGTAACACATAGAGAGTAGTGAACAGAAATAGGCTATACTACATGCATTTATGGCTGGTGGAAAGCTCTATGGTTATAGTTTTGTGTAAAGCCAGTTTTTCCCTACTGCAAAGGAATAAATTTTATTTAACTATCATGGTAGTTGTTAAACATTAAGAGCATAGACACCCTTTCAATCCCAATTAAACATCATCATTAAAACCCAACAAAATTAATTAAAGTCACATGATGAGATTCACATGATAATCCAAGTACTAGATACTCAAGACGTCCATAACCGGGGACACAACTAGCCATGATTAGTTTATACACTCTGCAGAGGTTTGCGCACTTTTCCCCACAAGACTCGATCTTCTCCATTGGGATTCTTGCACTACATGGTGTTTGAGAAACGGATGACCAAGACATAGTCTTTCAGAAGCGCTAGCACCTTACGATCGGGTAGACTGTTACACCTACTTTCCCCTACATCTGCTAGTCTACCACTATATCAACTATGCTAGAGCCCATAGTAGCTTGTGGCTGCACACAGAAGTTTCTAGTATGAATAATGTCATGATCCCTTTGAGCCTGGGTGGCGGTCCATAAAGAAAAACAGGCAATCGCTGGAATACCCAGGTGCCTCAATCCACCCAGATGTGTATTAAAGTTGCCACCTTAAGTTGAACCATTAATTGACATTCTCACATCTATCATGGATACACTCACCCAATCCACGTCTACTAGCAAAGCATGGCATAAGCAAACATAGAACTAACTCCCAGGGTTTGATAATAAAACAGGTAATAAGTACTACCTCATCTACTTCCCCAAACCCACATATTAGTCAGATCCTATTCATGCAATGGTTTGAGGATTGATCTAATGCAATAAAACTGGGTAGTAAGAGGTATGATCAAAGTGTTACTTGCCTTGCTGATGATCCGCGAAACCTAGAGATTCGAAGTAGCAAGCGGCGCACTCCGGGTACTCTAAGGCAAACAAACAAACAAGCATACAATAAGTACTCATCTAATGCACATGTAAAACTCAAATAAGAGATCTAACCAGAAAGTTCAACTTAAGAACTCCGGTTTGCAGAAGAAACAAATCAAACGGAACAACGAAAGTCAAACAGCAAAAGAAAACAAGCTTTGATTACTAATCTGGATCTAAGTCAAATTTTACAAAAGCAAAAACTTGTTTGAGTTGGTTAAAGGAAAGAGGGTTTCGAGACAAAACTCTAGGCGCTTGAATCGCCTGATTCCGATAAACGAGCGAAAAGTTAAACTAAAACGAAAATCGGATCAGAAATCGCGATCAGAAATAATCGTGGAAAATCCGAGAAAAAGAGAAAACTGACGAACAGATTAACGAACGAACGTTCATTATCTGAAACTAAACGGTGAACTCGTTCGTTAAAACGAACGAACGAGCGAGCGCTCGCTAAATAAAAGCACTGATAAAACCGATCTAATAAAATAAATAAATAAACCTAGGGTTTTCAAAAAAACTGGATCGGTTTTCTTCGGAAAATCGGCGGCGAAACGGCGCAGCTACCTCGTCGGACTCCGGCGGGGTGGGGCAGCGTCAGCGGGGGCGGCAGGCGGTGGCGAGCGGCGCGGCAAGCGGCGGCATGCGGCGACTGCGGGAGGCGGGGCGGGGCGAGGTGGCGGGGTGGGGTGGCGGTGGCGGGGTATTTATGAGAGGGAGGGTGGCGCGGCTTGGGGAAGGGGGCGGTGGGCGCGGGCCTGGCCTAGCTCGGCTGGGCCTTCGGCCCAGTGGGGCGCGCGGTATTTTTTTAAACAATTCCGCCAAAATTAAGAAAAATTCTAGAAAATAAAATAAAATTCTAAAAATGCCAAAATAAATTTTCACCGCCTAAATAAGATATTTAGAACGAGATGAACATTTTCTTGTCCCTAAAATGCAGTTTTGAAAAACGTGCATTTTTTCCTAAATTCAAATAAACTAGCCCAAAACTCCAAAATAAAATCGTATTTGATTTTTTTATTAAATCTTCAGTATTTCTTTATTTTTGGAAAGTCATTTTATTCCCTCTCTCATATTTGTGTAATAGAAATAATTAAAGATAAAATAAATGAAATCAGATGATCCTATTTTCAAAATTTGAGAAAACTCAAATATGAAAATAACGAAATCCCCAACTCTCTCCGGGGGTCCTTGAGTTGCGTAGAATTTCTGGATCAGGACAAGAGAAAATAAAAATATGATATGCAGTGATGATCTAATGTATAACATTCCAAATTGAAAATTTGTGATGTTACAAACCTACCCCCCTTAAGATGAATCTCGCCCTCGAGATTTGGGTTGGCTAGAAAATAGGTGAGGGTGGTCCTTCAGCAGATCTTCCTCTCGCTCCCAGGTGGCTTCATCCACAGTGTGGTAGCTCCACTGAACTTTGCAAAACTTGATAACCTTGCTGCGGGTGACTCGGCTGGTATACTCGAGAATCTTAACTGGTTTCTCCTCATGGGTCAAGTCACTATCCAACTGATTCGCTTCCAGCGGCACTGTATCTCTTAGCGGTATATCCGCCATCTCTGCATGGCACTTCTTCAACTGGGAAATGTGGAACACGTCGTGAACTCCCAACAATCCCTCAGGCAATTCCAACTTATAAGCAACTTCTCCCATGCATTCCAAAACTTTGTATGGACCCACAAAACGTGGCGCTAACTTTCCCTTAACTCCAAAGCGCTTAACTCCTCGAAGTGGAGATACACAAAGATAAACTCTATCTCCGGCTTCGTAAACCGTCTCCTTGCATTTAGAATCTACATAGCTCTTCTGCCTGGACTGGGCTACCTTGATCCTATCACGAATCAACTTCACCTTCTGTTCAGACTCCTTAATCAAATCTGGTCCAAACAACTGGCGGTCTCTGCTACCTCTTGAGCACTGCATTGGATTTCCCCGAAGAGGAGAGGATGATGCAGCAAAGTAGCGTAAGTATTTCCCTCAGTTTTTGAGAACCAAGGTATCAATCTAGTTGGAGGCTACGCGCGAGTCCCTCGTACCTACACAAAAACAATAGCTCAACGCAACCAACACTCTTAGGGGTTGTCAATCCCTTCACGGTCACTTACGAAAGTGAGATCTGATAGAGATGATAGATAATATTTTTGGTATTTTTGGTCTAAAGATGCAAAGTAAAAAGTAAAATGGCAAAGTAAAAAAAGCAAAGCAATAATAAAGTGATGAAGATTGATATGATGAGAAAGAGACCCGGGGGCCATAGGTTTCACTAGTGGCTTCTCTCAAGAGCATAAGTATTCTACGGTGGGTGAACAAATTACTGTTGAGCAATTGACAGAATTGAGCATAGTTATGAGAATATCTAGGTATGATCATGTATATAGGCATCATGTCCGAGACAAGTAGACCGACTCCTGCCTGCATCTACTACTATTACTCCACTCATCGACCTATATCCAGCATGCATCTAGAGTATTAAGTAAGAAACAGAGTAACGCCTTAAGCAAGATGACATGATGTTGAGGGATAGTTTCATGCAATATGATAAAAACCCCATCTTGTTATCCTCGGTGGCAACAATACAATACGGGCCTTGCTTCCCCTTCTATCACTGGGAAAGGACACCGCAAGATTGAACCCAAAGCTAAGCACTTCTCCCATGGCAAGAAAAACCAATCTAGTAGGCCAAACCAAACTGATAATTCGAAGAGACTTGCAAAGATAACAAATCATACATAAAAGAATTCAGATAAGATTCAAATATTATTCATAGATAGACTGGATCATAAACCCACAATTCATCGGTCTCAACAAACACACCAAGAAAAGAAGATTACATCGAATAGATCTCCATGAGAGAGGGGGACAACATTGTATTGAGATCCAAAAAGAGAGAAGAAGCCACCTAGCTACTAACTATGGACCCGTAGGTCTGAAGTAAACTACTCACACTTCATCGATGAAGGGCTTGGATGATGATGTAGAAACCCTCCGTGATCGATGCCCCCTCCGGCGGAGCTCCGGAATAGGCCCCAAGATGGGATCTCGTGGATACAGAAAGTTGCGGTGGTGGAATTAGGTTTTTGGCTCCGTATCTGATCATTTGGGGGTACATAGGTATATATAGGAGGAAGGAGTACATCGGTGGAGCTTCGAGGGGCCCACGAGGCAGGGGGCGCGCCCTAGGGGGGGCGCCCTCCACCCACGTGACCGCCTTGTGGCTTTCTTGACGGAGGGTCCAAGTCTCCTGGGTCTTATCGGATGAGAAAATCGCGTTCCCGAAGGTTTCTTTCCGTTTGGACTCCGTTTGATATTTTGATTATCCGAAACACTGAAATAGGAAAAAAAGCAATTCTGGGTTGGGCCTCCGGTTAATAGGTTAGTCCCAAAAATAATATAAAAGTGGAAAATAAAGCCCAATATAGTCCAAAACAGTAGGTAATATAGCATGGAGCAATAAAAAATTATAGATACGTTGGAGACGTATCAAGCATCCCCAAGCTTAATTCCTGCTCGTCCTCGAGTAGGTAAATGATAAAAACAGAATTTTTGATGCGAAGTGCTACTTGGCATAATTTCAATGTAAATCTTCTTAATTGTGGTATGAATATTCAGATTCAAAAGATTCAATACAAAAGTTCATGTTGACATAATAATAATAATACTTCAAGCATACTAACAAAGAAATTATGTCTTCTCAAAATAACATGGCCAAAGAAAGCTATCCCTACAAAATCATATAGTCTGGCTATGCTCTATCTTCACCACACAAAGTATTTAAATCATGCACAACCCCGATGACAAGCCAAGCAATTGTTTCATACTTTTGACATTTTCAAAACTTTTTTGATCTTCACGCAATACATGAGCGTGAGCCATGGATATAGCACTATATATGGAATAGAATGGTGGTTGTGGAGAAGGCAAAAAGAGGGGAAGATAGTCTCACGTCAACTAGGCATATCAACGAGCTATGGAGATGCCCATCAATAGATATCAATGTGAGTGAGTAGGGATTGCCATGCAACGGATGCACTAGAGCTATAAGTATATGAAAGCTCAACAAAAGAAACTAAGTGGGTGTGCATCCAACTCGCTTGCTCACAAAGACCTAGGGAATTTTGAGGAAGACCATCATTGGAATATACAAGCCAAGTTCTATAATGAAAAATTCCCACTAGTATATGAAAGTGACAGAATGAGAGACTCTCTATCATGAAGATCATGGTGCTACTTTGAACCACAAGTGTGGTAAAAGGATAGTAACATTGTCCCTTCTCTCTTTTTCTCTCATTTTTTTGTTTGTGACTTTTCTTTTTTTCTTTTTATGGCCTATTTTTTTCATACGGAGTCTCATCCCGACTTGTGGGGGAATCATAGTCTCCATCATCGTTTCCTCACTAGGGACAATGCTCTAAAAATGATGATCATCACACTTTTTATTTTTCTTACAACTCAACAATTACAACTCAATACTTAGAACAAAATATGAATCTATATGAATGCCTCCGGCGGTGTACCGGGATATGCAATGAATCAAGAGTGACATGTATGAAAGAATTATGAACGGTGGCTTTGCCACAAATACGATGTCAACTACATGATCATGCTAGCAATATGACAATGATGGAACGTGTCATAATGAACGGAACGGTGGAAAGTTGCATGGCAATATATCTCGGAATGGCTATGGGAATGCCATGATAGGTAGGTATGGTGGCTGTTTTGAGGAAGGTATTTGGTGGGTGTATGATACCGGCAAAATGTGCGCGGTATTAGAGAGGCTAGCAATGGTGGAAGGAAGGCAAGTGCGTATAATCCATGGACTCAACATTAGTCATAAAGAACTCATATACTTATTGCAAAAATCTAGAAGTTATCAAAGCAAAGTATTACGCGCATGCTCCTAGGGGGAAAGATTGGTAAAAAAGACCATCGCTCATCCCCGACCGCCACACATAAGGAAGACACTCAATAAATAAATCATGCTCCGACTTCATCACATAACGGTTCACCATACGTGCATGCTACGGGAATCAAAAACTTTAACACAAGCATTTCTCAAATTCACAACTACTCAACTAGCATGACTCTAATATCACCATCCTCATATCTCAAAACAATTATCAAGCATCAATTTTTTTCTTAGTATTCAACGCACTCAAAAGAAAGTTTTACAAATCTTGAATACCAAGCATATTATTATTAAGCAAATTACCATGCTATTAAGACTCTCAAAATAATCTAAGTGAAGCATGAGAGATCAATAGTTTCTATAAAATAAATCCACCACCGTGCTCTAAAAGATATAAGTGAAGCACTAGAGCAACACTATAAAACTCAAAAGATATAAGTGAAACACTAGAGTAAAACTATAGAGCTCAAAAGATATAAGTGAAGCACATAGAGTATTCTATCAAATTCCAAATTATGTATGGCTCTCTCAAAAGGTGTGTACAGCAAGGATGATTGTGGTAGACTAACAAGCAAAGACTCAAATCATAAAAGACGCTCCAAGCAAAACACATATGATGTGGTGAATAAAAATATAGCTCCAAGTAAAGTTACCGATAGAAGTAGACAAAGAGGGGATGCCTTCCGGGGCATCCCCAAGCTTTGGATTTTAGGTGTACTTAGATTATCTTGGGGGTGCCATGGGCATCCCCAAGCTTAGGCTCTTTCCACTCCTTGTTCCATAATCCATCAAATCTTTACCCAAAACTTGAAAACTTCACAACACAAAACTTAAAGTAGAAAATCTCGTGAGCTCCGTTAGCGAAAGAAAACAAAAGACCACTTCAAGGTACTGTAATGAACTCATTCTTTATTTATATTGGTGTTAAACCTAATGTATTCCAACTTCTCTATGGTTTATAAACTATTTTACTAGCCATAGATTCATCAAAATAAGCAAACAACACACGAAAAACAGAATCTGTCAAAAACAGAATAGTCAGTAGTAATCTGTAGCTAGCGCAAGATCTGGTACCCCAAAAATTATAAAATAAATTTATGGACGTGCGTAATTTATCTATTAATCATCTTCAATTATAATTAACTAAATATCACTCTCCAAATAAAAATGACAGAAGTTCTCGTGAGCGCTAAAGTTTCTGTTTTTTTACAGCAAGTTCAACAAGACTTTCCCCAAGTCTTCCCAATGGTTCTACTTGGCACAAATACTAATTAAACACAAAAAAACACAACCAAAACAGAGGCTAAAGAAATTATTTATCAGATAACATCAAGGATAATTATTGGGTTGACTCCCAACAAGCGCTTTTCTTTAAAGCCTTATAGCTAGACATAATATTTCAATGATGCTCACATGAAAGACAAGAATTGAAGCACAAAGAGAGCATCATAAAACACGTGACAAACACATTTAAGTCTAACATACTTCCTATGCATAGGCATCTTATAGGCAAATAAATTATAAAGGCAAGCAAAAACTAGCATATGCAAGGAAGCGGAAAGAAACAATAACAATCTCAACATAACGAGAGGTAATTTAGTAACATGAAAATTTCTACCACCATATTTCCCTCTCTCATAATAATTATATGTAGGATCATAATAAAATTCAACAAAATAGCTATCACATAAAATATTTTCAACACGATCCACATGCATGCAAAGTTGACACTCTTCCAAAATAGTGAGGTTAACATTAACTAAAGTCATGACCTTTCCAAACCCACTTTTATCAAAAACTTCGTAAGATTGAACATTCTCCAAATATGTGGGATCTAAAGTCGACACTCTTCCAAACCCAATTCCAATAATATTGCAAACACTATTATCAATCTCATATTCATCATGGGGCTTAAATAAATTTTCAATATCATAAGAAGAATCACCCCAATCATGATCATTACAACAAGTAGTAGACATAGCAAAACTAGCATCCCCAAGCTTAGGGTTTTGAATATTATTAGCACAGTTGACATCAAGAGAATTTATAGTAAAATCGTTGCAATCATGCTTTTTATTCAAGGATCTATCGTGAATCGCTTCATAAAGTAATTCATCACACTTTTTAGATTCACGAATTTCAAGCAAAACTTCATAAAGATAATCTAGTGCACAAAACTCACTGGCAATTGGTTTATCATAATTGGACCTCTTAAAAATATTAGCAAGTGGATGAGGATCCATAGATCTTAAGTTCTCTATTTAGTAATAAATAAACAACTATTATAACCATACGAGCAAACAAGAAGCAAGTGGACAAAAGGAGGAAAATAGAGAAAGAGAGGGAGGATAGAGAGAGAGGGCAAATAAAACGGCAAGGGTGATGTGGGGGAGAGGAAAACGAGAGGCAAATGGCAAATAATGTAATGCAGGAGATAGGGATTGTGATGGGTACTTGGTATGTTGACTTTTGCGCAGACTCCTCGGCAACGGCGCCCGAAATTCTTCTTGCTACCTCTTGAGCACTGCGTTGGATTTCCCCGAAGAGGAGAGGATGATGCAGCAAAGTAGTGTAAGTATATCACTCAGTTTTTGAGAACCAAGGTATCAATCCAGTAGGAGGCTACGCGCAAGTCCCTCGTACCTACACAAAAACAATAGCTCAACGCAACCAACGTGCTTAGGGGTTGTCAATCCCTTCACGGTCACTTACGAAAGTGAGATCTGATATATATGATAGATAATATTTTGGGTATTTTTGGTATAGAGATGCAAATTAAAAAGTAAAAGGGCAAAGTAAAAAGCAAAGCAATAATAAAGTGATGGAGTTTGATATGATGAGAAAGAGACCCCGGGGCCATAGGTTTCACTAGTGGCTTCTCTCAAGAGCATAAGTATTCTACGGTGGGTGAACAAATTACTGTTGAGAAATTGACAGAATTGAGCATAGTTATGAGAATATCTAGGTATGATCATGTATATAGGCATCACGTCCGAGAGAAGTAGACCGACTCCCGCCTGCATCTACAACTATTACTCCACTCATCGACCGCTATCCAACATGCATCTAGAGTATTAAGTAAGAAACAGAGTAATGCCTTAAGCAAGATGACATGATGTAGAGGGATAGTATCATGCAATATGATAAAAAAACCATCTTGTTATCCTTGATGGCAACAATACAATACGTGCCTTGCTGCCCCTTCTGTCACTTGGAAAGGACATCACAAGATTGAACCCAAAGCTAAGCACTTCTCCCATGGTAAGAAAAACCAATCTAGTAGGCCAAACCAAACTGATAATTCGAAGAGACTTGCAAATATAACCAATCATACATAAAAGAATTCGGAGAAGATTCAAATATTATTCATAGATAGACTGGATCATAAACCCACAATTCATCGATCTCAACAAACACACCGCAAAAAGAAGATTACATCGAATAGATCTCCACGAGAGAGGGGGAGAACATTGTATTGAGATCCAAAAAGAGAGAAGAAGCCATCTAGCTACTAACTATGGACCCGTAGGTCTGAAGTAAACTACTCACACTTCATCGGAGGGGCCTGGATGATGATGTAGAAGCCCTCCGTGATCGATGCCCCCTCCGGCGGAGCTCCGGAACAGGCCCCAAGATGGGATCTTGTGGATACAGAAAGTTGCGGCAGTGAAATTACGTTTTTGGCTCCGTATTTGATCGTTTGGGGGTACGTAGGTATATATAGGAGGAAGGAGTACGTTGGTGGAGCTTCGAGGGGCCCACAAGGCAGGGGGCGCGCCCTAGGGGGGCGCACTCCACCCTCGTGACTGCCTCGTGGCTTTCTTGACGGAGGGTCCAAGTCTCCTGGGTCTTATCTGATGAGAAAATCGCATTCCCGATGGTTTCATTCCGTTTGGACTCCGTTTGATATTCTGTTTCTCCGAAACACTGAAATAGGCAAAAAAAACATCAATTCTGGGCTGGGCCTCCAGTTAATAGGTTAGTCCCAAAAATAATATAAAAGTGGAAAATAAAGCCCAATATAGTCCAAAACAGTAGGTAATATAGCATGGAGCAATCAAAAATTATAGATACGTTGGAGACGTATCAGTCTCCAACTTCGTCCCACGACAATGGTGTTCTACACCGTCTTCCGTACAAGGCTTCAAAAGGGGCGATCTTCAAACTGGATTGATAACTATTGTTGTAAGAGAACTCCGCATATGGCAAGTTGTCATCCCAACTAGATCCATAATCTAGCGCACAAGCTCTCAGCATATCCTCCAAAATCTGATTGACTCTCTCGGTCTGTCCATCGGTCTACGGATGAAAAGATGTACTGAACTCTAGTCTGGTACCCAAAATTTCGTGCAACTGATTCCAGAACTTTGAGGTAAATTGGGTTCCTCTATATGATACAATGCTCCTCGGAACTCCATGCAGACATACGATCCTGGTCATGTATATCTTTGCCAACTTAGCACTGGTGTAAGTGGTCTTCACTGGGATGAAATGAGCTACCTTCGTCAAGCGATCGACTACAACCAATATCAAGTCATAGCCTGAACGGGTCTTGGGTAATCCCGTGATAAAATCCATGCCTAGCTTATCCCACTTCCATTCGGGTATCGGCAATGGCTGTAGCAATCCCGCTGGCTTCTGATGCTCTACCTTTACTCTCTGACATACATCACAAACTGCTACATACTCTGCAATATCCTTCTTCATTCCGGTCCACCAGAAAGTGTCTTTCAAATCCAAATACATCTTGGTGTTTCCCGGGTGAATCTCCTGGTCATTAGGCACATAAACGCGGTCCTCAAACCATAAGGTGTCGTGTTCATCCTCTCGAAATCCTTTAACTTTTCCCTTGCTCATCTTCTTCTTTATGTTGGCAATCTCCTTGTCGGTCTTCTGAGCTTCTCTGATCTTATCTGTTAGAGTAGACGAATCTCCAATGCTGCTACATAGCCTCTCGGAACTATCTCCTAACATAGCTCACGAAGATCCTCGGCTAACTCCTTTGGTAACTCTCCGGTCATTAGTGTGTTGACATGGCTCTTGCGGTTCAATGCGTCAGCTACTACGTTAGCCTTTCCGGGATGGTAGTGTAATCTCATATCATAATCCTTGATGAGCTCCAACCATCTCCTTTGCCTTAGATTCAACTCCTTCTGCGTGAGGATGTATTTCAAACTTTTGTGATCCGTATACACCTCACAATGGTTTCCGATGAGAAAATGTCTCCACGTCTTTAATGCATGCACTACGGCTGCTAACTCGAAGTCGTGTGTAGCATAATTCAATTCATGGGGCTTAAGCTGTCGTGAGGCATATGAAACAACTCTTCCCTCCTGCATAAGCACTTCTCCAAGTCCTCGACGTGAAGCGTCGCAATATACTTCATAATCCTTGTGCTGATCTGGCAGAATCAACACTGGCGATGTAACCAAACATTTCTTCAACTCCTGAAAACTGGCCTCACATTCTTCAGTCCATTTGAACTTTGTATCCTTCTTCAACAACTCCGTCATAGGTTTTGCAATCTTCGAGAAATTTTCAATGAACCTCCGGTAGTATCCTGCGAGTCCAAGAAAACTATGGATCTCTCCAACTGTTGTTGGGGCTTCCCAATTTGTCATAGTGACAACCTTGGTGGGATCTACAACTATTCCTTCTCTGGATATAACATGTCCGAGGAATCCCACTTCCTTTAACCAAAACTCACATTTGCTGAACTTGGCATATAACTGATGTTCTCTGAGCTTACCAAGTACCAAACACAAATGTTCTTTATGTTCTTCTTCATTCTTCGAGTAAACCAGTATATCATCAATGAACACTACGAAGAACTTATCCAAAAACTCCATAAACACTTTGTTCATCATGTTCATAAAATAGGCAGGTGCGTTAGTCATACCAAATGACATAACGGTATACTCATACAACCCATACCTTGTGGTAAAAGCTGTCTTAGGTATGTCCTGCTCTCGAATCTTCAACTGGTGGTGTCCTGATCGCAAATCGATCTTGGAAAATACTTTAGCTCCTTGCAATTGGTCAAACAAATCATTGATCATTGACAGTGGGTACTTATGTTTGATCGTCACTTCATTCAATCCTCGATAATCAACAACCATCCTTAACGATCCATCCTTCTTTTCCACTAGAAGTACTGGTGATCCCCAAGGTGACGAACTTGGGCGAATATATCCCTTATCCAGTAACTCTTTAATCTACTTCTTAATCTCCTCCAAATCCTTTGCAGGCATTCTATACGGTCTCTTAGATATTGGTCATGTGCCTGGCAAAAGCTCAATCGAAAACTCAATGTCTCTATCCGGTGGCATGCCTAGCAATTCTTCTGGAAATACATCCGGAAAATCCTTTACCACCGGTACCTCCTCCTGTACCACTCTTGATAAGGAATTTACTTGAGTCCTATTCGGCACATGCCGTGATACATACTTGATCCTTCTTCCCTCTGGGGTGGTAAGCAAAATCAACTTACTGGCGCAATCGATGTTTCGTCCATACATCGATAGCCAATCCATACCCAGAATTACATCCAAACTTGCGATTCCAAAATGATTAAATCCGAGGGAAACACATCTACCTATACTCAATGGCACTTGAAAACATCCTTTACTGGCCATGTACTCCGCTCCTGGTGAGCTTACTAACATAGGTGTTCTAAGAACCTTGGTGCAGTTTATACTTATCCACGAATGCCCTTGATATGTATGAATGCGATGCACCCGTATCAAAAAGAATGATTGCAGTAAAAGACTTAACCAAAAACTTACCGATTACTGCATATGACTGGGCTTCAACCTCCTCCACGTTAACGTGGTTCACTTGTCCCCTGGTGAAAGGGTTCGGCTTCTTCCCAGAGCTTCCATTGCCATTTCCATTCTGGGCTTCAGGACATTCATTGGCATAATGTCCGGTCTTCTGACACTTATAACAAGTGACTTGGCTTAGGTCTCTCTTGGCTGGGGTTGATGGGTTGGTATGATTCTGACCGTTGCTCCCCCCATTCCCATTACCATTCTTGGGGCCATTATGATTATGCGAACTCCCTCCTCCATGGGTATGCTAAAAATGTCCTCCCGTTTTTTGGGTAAAACGTGGCTTCTGTTGAGCTCCTGAATTGTATTTCCCTTGTCCATACTTCCTCTTGTCGTTCTCAATCTGTTGCTGCTTCCCTTCTATCATAAGAGCACGATCTACCAACTCCTGGTAGTTGTTAAAAGTTGCTACCATCAACTGCATGCTCAAATCATCATTCAGTCCTTCCAGAAACTTCTCCTGCTTAGCTGCATCCGTAGCAACGTCATCCGGGGCATAACATGCTAATTTACTAAAGTCATCCATGTATTGGCCAACTGTCCGTCCTCCTTGGCGCAAGTTGCGAAACTCACGCTTCTTCATGGCCATAGCTCCTGCTGAAACATGGGCTCTATGGAAAGCCTGCTGAAATTAGTCCCATGTCACCGTGGCTATAGGTTAGGTGACAGTGTAATTCTCCCACCATGATGCTGCTGGTCCATCCAACTGATGTGCGGCAAAACGCACCTTCTCAGCGCCAGTACATCATGTAGTGGTTAACTCCCTTCCAATATTGCGGAGCCAATCATTTGCTACTATAGGCTCGGTGCTACTGGAGAACACCGGCGGATTCAGTCTAAGGAAACGGGTTAAGTGATCAACATGTGGTGGTGGGTTGTTGTTGTTGTTGTTGTTGTTATTCCCCTGATTCTGATTCTGGACTAGCAACTGCATCAATGCATTCTGCTGCTGGATCAACTGAGTGAGCTCCGACAAAAATGCAAATCCATTGTCACGTCTCGGAGGCATCTGAGGGTTTAGAAAAGATGAGAATTAAGAATAGATTGAGGTCTAGAGAGAAAACACTACCCATATGCACATGAGGCAATTGTAAACAAAATCATGTCACTCAAATCAAACAAGGGCATACAATCGATCTAGAACTATCGCAAAAGTGCTCGGACTACTCTATTTACATGGTGGAATACTACTACTAATGTGGTGGTCTACTAGAAATATTCCTCGGTTGCAGACTCCATGATATCTGCTCCAGCTTCGTCTTCATAGTCATCATCGCTTAGGTCAGAGTCGGTGTCGTCGATGATGATGTAGTCTTCCGGGCGAATCTCCTTGGGTTCTTCGTCTTCTTCTACTAGTGTGGGGTCTCCCATGAATATTCCGATCTTCTTAATCAGATCGTCATTCTTCTCCACTAGTACGACGATTTCCTCCTCATAATCTTCACGTGTAGCCTTGAGTTCTTCCTCCAGCTCCGTGATTCTTGTCATCGCCTTCTTCAGATCTATCATGCCTGCGCACATCTGGTTCTCCTGACGTCGAATGTGCTAGTTTAACTCCTGGATAAAAGCCGCGATTGATCTATCCTTCCTGGTGCTGATCATCTCCCATTGCTCATTTCGGCGCCCACAAATCTGGTAGATAGTATCCTTGAGATCATTGCGGTAAACTTCTCCAATACGTCCCATGGTGATGTGGGCTGCCATGCTCTTTCCTAGACTCCAAGTTGGTGCATCAAAGGAAAACTCTATGGGCTCGATGACTGGCGTGAACATCCTTCCTGGAACTTGAACTTGAATCATCCAACGCTCCTCTTCGGGTATAGTGGCATTGTAGGTCCCGGTGAAGCTTGGTACTCCGATATTCAGGTACTTAGTGACTTCCTTCAGGTGGCGTCCAAAGGGTGTATCTTCATCCGGTTGCGTGAACTTGTTCCTTGCATCCGCCATCCTAAAAGAGTAGAAAAGATGAGAAGTCAGAAATGAGAAGAGAATAGTGATCTAGGTCTTTATCTTAGTGGTCGTGTCCTATAGTCAGCGTGTGCTCTGATACCATCTTGTAGCGACCAGACCTCAAACGGTCCGATCTCTCTGCTTCAGTGTCATCCCTGGATCAGTAATGCTGAGACGCATAGTACTTGAAGGATTTATAACAGAGTAGCAATCACACACTTATTGCATTGATTGTCTCAAAAGAGAACTTATTACAAAAAATATGGCTTAAGTCCATCTAATAACGATAACAGCGGAAGGCTTGGAAGATAAGTGAGTCCATCAACTCCAACGGCATCACTGAGTATAGAACCACGACCTAAGGCTCCTTACTCGTCATCTGAAAAGTCTGCAACATGAACGTTGCAGCCTGAAAACGAGTCAGCACATGGAATATGCTGGCAATGTAACACATAGAGAGTAGTGAACAGAAATAGGCTATACTACATGCATTTATGGCTGGTGGAAAGCTCTATGGTTATAGTTTTGCGTAAAGCCAGTTTTTCCCTACTGCAAAGGAATAAATTTTATTTAACTATCATGGTAGTTGTTAAACATTTAGAGCGTAGACACCCTCTCAATCCCAATTAAACATCATCATTAAAACCCAACAAAATTAATTAAAGTCACATGATGAGATTCACATGATAATCCAAGTACTAGATACTCAAGACGTCCATAATCGGGGACACGGCTAACCATGATTAGTTTATACACTCTGCAGAGGTTTGCGCACTTTTCCCCACAAGACTTGATCTCCTCCCTTGGGATTCTCGCAGTACATGGTGTTTGAGAAACGGATGACCGAGACATAGTCTTTCAGAAGTGCTAGCACCTTATGATCGGGTAGACCGTTACACCTACTTTCCCCTACATCTGCTAGTCTACCACCGTAAGAGTTCGCACGACTTAATCAACTATGCTAGAGCCCATAGTAGCTTGTGGCTGCACACGGAAGTTTCTAGTATGAATAATCTCATGATCCCTTTGAGCCTGGGTGGTGGTCCATAAAGAAAAACAGGCAATCGCTGGAATACCCAGGTGCCTCAATCCACCCAGATGTGTATTAAAGTTGCCACCTTAAGTTGAACCATTAATTGACATTCTCACATCTGTCATGGATACACTCACCCAATCCACGTCTACTAGCATAGCATGGCATAAGCAAACGTAGAAGTAACTCCCAGGGTTTGATAAAAAAACAGGTAATAGGTACTACCTCATCTACTTCCCAAAACCCACATATTAGTCAGATCCTATTCATGCAATGGTTTGAGGATTGATCTAATGCAATAAAACTGGGTAGTAAGAGGTATGATCAAAGTGTTACTTGCCTTGCTGATGATCCGCGAAACTTAGAGATTCGAAGTAGCAAGTGGCGCACTCCGGGTACTCTAAGGCAAACAAACAAACAAACAAGCATACAACAAGTACTCATCTAATGCACAAGTAAAACTCAAATAAGAGATCTAACCAGAAAGTTCAACTTAAGAACTCCAGTTTGCAGAAGAAACAAATCGAACGGAACAACGAAAGTCAAACGGCGAAAGAAAACAAGCTTCAATTACTAATCTGGAACTAAGTCAAATTTTACAGAAGCAAAAACTTGTTTGAGTTGGTTAAACGGAAAGAGGGGTTCGAGACAAAACTCTAGGCGCTTGAATCGCCTAATTCCGATAAACGAGCAAAAAGTTAAACTAAAACGAAAATCGAATCAGAAATCACGATCAGAAATAATCACGGAAAATCTGAGAAAAAGAGAAAACTAACAAACAGATTAATGAACAAAACGTTCGTTATCTGAAACTAAACCGTGAACTCGTCCGTAAAACGAACGAACGAGCGAACGCTCGCTAAATAAAAGCACCAATAAAACCGATCTAATAAAATAAATAAAAAACCTAGGGGTTTCAAAAAAACCAGATCGGTTTTCTTCAGAAAATCGGCGGCGAAACGGCGTGGCTACCTCGTCGGACTCCGGCAGGACTCGGGGCTCCGGTGGGGTGGGGCTGCGTCAACGGTGGCGGCGTCGACGGCGGCGGCGGGCGCGGCAAGCGGCGGCGTGCGGCGGCTACGGGATGCGGGGCGGGGCGAGGTATTTATGAGAGGGGGGGGGGGGGGGTGGCGCGGCTTGGGGAAGGGGGCGCCGGCTTGGGGAAGGGGGCGTCGGGCGTGGGCCTGGCCTGGCTTGGCTGGACCTTCGGCCCAGTCGGGTGCGCGGTACTTTTTTTAAAACAATTCCGCCGAAACTAAGAAAAATTCTAAAAAATAAAATAAAATTCTAAAAATGCCAAAATAAATTTTCACCGCCTAAATAAGATATTTAGAACGAGATGAACATTTTCTTGGCCCTAAAATGCAGTTTTGAAAAACAGGCAATTTTTCCTAAATTCAAATAATCTAGCCAAAACCTCCAAAATAAAATCTTATTTGATTTTTTTATTAAATCTTCAATATATCTTTATTTTGGGAAAGTCATTTTATTCCCTCTCACATATTTGTATAACAGACATAATTGAAGATAAAATAAATAAAATCAAATGATCCTATTTTTAAAATTTGAGAAAACTCAAATATGAAAATAACAAAATCCCCAACTCTCTCCGCGGGTCCTTCAGTTGCGTAGAATTTCTGGATCAGGACAAGAGCAAATAAAAATATGAAATGCAGTGATGATCTAATGTATAACATTCAAAATTGAAAATTTGGGATGTTACATTTTGTGATAAAGATGCAAATTAAAATAAAGGCAAAGGAAATAGCAAAGGAAATAACTAAGTAGTAGGAGATTAATATGATGAAGATCGACCCGGGGGCCATAGGTTTCACTAGTGGCTTCTCCCGAGAGCATAAGTATTCTACGGTGGGTGAACAAATTACTGGTGAGCAATTGACAGAATTGAGCATAGTTATGAGAATATCTAGGTATGATCATGTATATAGGCATCACGTCCGAGACAAGTAGACCGACTCCTGCCTGCATCTACTACTATTACTCCACTCATCGACCGCTATCCAGCATGCATCTAGAGTATTAAGTTAAAAACAGAGTAACATCTTAAGAAAGATGACATGATGTAGAGGGATAAACTCATGCAATATGATGAAAACCCCATCTTGTTATCCTCAATGGCAACAATACAATGCGTACCTTGCTGCCCCTACTATCACTGGGAAAGGACACTGCAAGATTGAACCCAAAGATAAGCACGTCTCCCATTGCAAGAAAGATCAATCTAGTAGGCCAAACCAAACTGATAATTCGAAGAGACTTGCAAAGATAACCAATCATACATAAAAGAATTCAGAGAAGATTCAAATATTGTTCATAGATAGACTTGATCATAAAGCCACAATTCATCGGTCTCAACAAACACACCGCAGAAAGAAGATTACATCGAATAGTTCTCCACAAGAGAGGGGGAGAACATTGTATTGAGATCCAAAAAGAGAGAAGAAGCCATCTAAATAATATCTATGGACCCGTAGGTCTGAGGTGAACTACTCACACTTCATCGGAGGGGCTATGGTGTTGATGTAGAAGCCCTCCATGATCGATGCCCCCTCCGGCGGAGCTCCGGAACAGGCCCCAAGATGGGATCTCGTGGATACAGAAAGTTGTGGCGGTGGAATTAGGGTTTTGGCTCCGTATATGATCGTTTGGGGGTACGTAGGTATATATAGGAGGAAGGAATACGTAGGTGTAGCAACAGGGGGCCCACGAGGGTGCAGGGCGCGCCTGGGGGGTAGGCGCCCCCCTACCTCGTGGCCTCCTCTTTTCTTTCTTGACGTAGGGTCCAAGTCTCCCGGGTCTTGTTTGTTGAGCAAATCATGTTCCCGAAGGTTTCATTCCGTTTGGACTCTATTTGATATTCCTTTTCTTCGAAACCCTAAAACAGGCAAAAAATAGCAATTCTGGGCTGAGCCTCCGGTTAATAGGTTAGTCCCAAAAATAATATAAAAGTGGATAATAAAGCCCAATAATGTCCAAAACAGTAGATAATATAACATGAAGCAATCAAAAATTATAGACACGTTGGAGACGTATCAAGCATCCCCAAGCTTAATTCCTGCTCGTCCTCGAGTAGGTAAATGGTAAAAACAGAAATTTTTGATGCGGAGTGCTACTTGGCATAATTTTCATGTAATTCTTCTCAATTTTGGTATGAATATTCAGATCCGAAATATTCAAGACAAAAGTTCATATTGACATAAAAATAATAATACTTCAAGCATACTAACAAAGCAATTATGTCTTCTCAAAATAACATGGCCAAAGAAAGTTCATCCCTACAAAATCATATAGTTTAGTCATGTTTCATTTTCGTCACACAAGAATGCTCTCATCATGCACAACCCCGATGACAAGCCAAGCAATTGTTTCATACTTTAGTAATCTCAAACCTATAAACTTTCATGCAATATATGAGCGCGAGCCATGGACATAGCACTATGGGTGGAATAGAATACAATGAGGGGGTTATGTGGAGAAGACAAAAAGGAGAAAGTCTCACATCAACGAGGCTAATCAATGGGCTATGGAGATGCCCACCGATTGATGTTAATGCAAGGAGTAGGGATTGCCATGCAACGGGTGCACTAGAGCTATAAATGTATGAAAGCTCAACAAAAGAAACTAGTGGGTGTGCATCCAACTTGCTTGCTCACGAAGACCTAGGGGACTTGAGGAGGCCCACTATTGGAATATACAAGCCAAGTTCTATAATCAAAAATTCCCACTAGTATATGAAAGTGACAAAACAAGAGACTCTCTAACATGAAGATTAAGGTGCTACTTTGAAGCACAAGTGTGGCAAAGGATAGTAACATTGTCCCTTCTCTCTTTTTCTCTCATTTTTTGGGCATTCTCTTTTTTATGGCCTTTCTTTTGTGGGGGGGGGGATTCTCTTTTTTTATGGCCTTTCTCTTTTTTTTATAATTCCTCACTTGGGACAATGCTCTAGAAAATGATGATCATCACACTTCTATTTATTTACAACTCAATGATTACAACTCGATACTTAGAACAAAAGATGACTCTATATGAATGCCTCCGGCGGTGTATCGGGATATGCAATGGACCAAGAGTGGCATGTATGAAAGAATTATGAACGGTGGATTTGCCACAAATACTATGTCAACTACATGATCATGCTAAGCAATATGGCAATAATGAATGTGTCATGATGAACGGAATGATGGAATGTTGCATGGCAATATATCTCGGAATGGCTATGGAAATGCCATAATAGGTAGGTATGGTGGCTGTTTTGAGGAAGATATAAGGAGGTTTATGTGTGAAAGAGCGTATCATATCATGGGGTTTGGATGCACCAGCGAAGTTTGCGCCAACTCTCAATGTGAGAAAGGGCAATGCACTGTACCGAAGAGGCTAGCAAGGATGGAAGGGTGAGAGTGCGTATAATCCATGGACTCAACATTAGTCATAAAGAACTCACATACTTATTGCAAAAATCTACAAGCCATCAAAAACCTTGGTACTACGCGCATGCTCCTAGGGGGATAGATTGGTAGGAAAAGACCATCGCTCGTCTCCGACCGCCACTCATAAGGAAGACAATCAAATAACACCTCATGTTTCAAATTTGTTGCATAACATTTACCATACGTGCATGCTATGGGACTTGCAAACTTCAACACAAGTATTTCTCAATTTCACAACTACTCAACTAGCACGACTTTGATATTATTACCTCCATATTTCAAAACAATCATCAAGCATCAAACTTCTCTTAGTATTCAGAACACCCTTAAGAAAATTTTACTAACTTTGAATACCTAGCATATTGGGATTTTATGAAAATTACAATGCTATTAAGACTCTCAAAATAATCTAAGTGAATCATGAGAGATCAATAGTTTCTATAAAACAAATCCACCACCGTGCTCTAAAATATATAAGTGAAGTACTAGAGCAAAACTATATAACTCAAAAGATGTAAGCGAAGTACATAGAGTATTCTAACAAATTCCAAATCATGAATGGCTCTCTCAAAAGGTGTGTACAGAAAGGATGATTGTGGTAAACTAAAAAGCAAAGACTCAAATAATACAAGACGCTCCAAGCAAAACACATATCATGTGGCGAATAAAAATATAGCTCCAAGTAAAGTTACCCATAGAAGTAGACGAAAGAGGGGATGCCTTCCGGGCCATCCCCAAGCTTTGGCTTTTAGGTGTCCTTAGATTATCTTGGGAGTGACATGGGCATCCCCAATCTTAGGCTCTTGCCACTCCTTGTTCCATAATCTATCAAATCTTTACCCAAAACTTGAAAACTTCACAACACAAAACTTAAAGTAGAAAATCTCGTGAGCTCCGTTAGCGAAAGAAAATAAAAGACCACTTCAAGGTACTGTAATGACCTAATTCTTTATTTATATTGGTGTTATACCTAATGTATTCCAACTTCTCTATGGTTTATAAACTATTTTACTAGCCGTAGATTCATCAAACTAAGCAAACAACACACGAAAAACAGAATCTGTCAAAAACAGAACAGTCTGTAGTAATCTGTAGCTAACGCAAGATCTGGAACCCATAAATTCTAAAATAAATTTCTGGACGTGGGGAATTTATCTATTAATAATCTGAAAAAATAATTAACTAAATATCACTTTCCAAATAAAAATGACAGCAGTTCTCGTGAGCGCTAAAGTTTCTGTTTTTACAGCAAGTTCAACAAGACTTTCCCCAAGTCTTCCCAACGGTTCTACTTGGCACAAACACTAATTAAACACAAAAAATGCAACCAAAATAGAGGCTAGATAAATTATTTATTACTAAACAGGAGCAAAAAGCAAGGAATAAAAATAAAATTGGGTTGCCTCCCAACAAGCGCTATCGTTTAACGCCCCTAGCTAGGCATAACAAGCAAGAATAGATCTAGGTATTGTCATCTTTGGTTTTCAACTTTTTAGTGGAATCAAGCTTGAATCCGGGAGGTTCTTTACGTTTCCTTCATAATCTGAAATTTTTAGATGTAACGAATCCAACCGCTTATTGCAAAGGGTAATCAACATACACATGCGGTGAATATTTGCACTAATGTTCTTAAGAGGTTCAAGAGATTTCTGCAGGTTTTTAGTAACTTCACAATATTTTTTTTCAAAAACTTGTGTCTCTTCCTGGGTAGGATGAGGCCCCTTTTGTTGAGGTAGTGTTCCCACTATACCTTCTATAATTTCAAGCACAACATGGGGATCAATTTCAATAAAATTTCCTTTGGCAACGCAATCCAAGAGTTGTCTATGAGACATATTCAATCCAACATAAAATTGCGAAGTAAAATTCTCAGGTTTATTTCAGAGGCACAATTATGATAAAACTATATTATTCTCAACCAGGCATCTTTTAAGTTTTCTCCTAGTCTTTGTTTAAAGTGAAAGATTTTGAACTCAGGGGTCAACGGAGAAGATAAGGGACTAGCCATAACGACAAGCAAGCAAACTAACACACAAGCAAGCAAAAAGCAAGCAGGCAAAAAGAGGCAAATAGAGAAAGAGAGGGAGGATAGAGAGAGAGAGGGCGAATAAAACGGCAAGGGTGAAGTGGCGGAGAGGAAACCGAGAGGCAAATGGCAAATAATGTAATGCAGGAGATAAGGGTATTTTATGGGTACTTGGTATGTTGACTTTTGCGAAGACCTCCTCGGCAATGGCGCCAGAAATCCTTCTTGCTACCTCTTGAGCATTGTGTTGGTTTTCCCCGAAGAGGAAGGGATGATGCAGCAAAGTAGCGTAAGTATTTCCCTCAGTTTTTGAGAACCAAGGTATCAATCCAATAGGAGACTATGCGCGAGTCCCTCGTACCTGCACAAAACAAATAAATCCTCGCAACCAACGCAAATAGGGGTTGTCAATCCCTATAAGGCCACTTACGAGAGTGAGATATGATAGATATGATAAGATAATATTTTTGGTATTTTTGTGATAAAGATGCAAAGTAAAATAAAGGCAAAGTAAATAGCAAAGGAAATAACTAAGTAGTAGGAGATTAATATGATGAAGATAGACCCGGGGGCCATAGGATTCACTAATGGCTTCACTCGAGAGCATAAGTATTCTACGGTGGGTGAACAAATTACTGTTGAGCAATTGACAGAATTGAGCATAGTTATGAGAATACCTAGGTATGATCATGTATATAGGCATCACGTCCGAGACAAGTAGACCAACTCCTCCTGCATCTACCACTATTACTCCACTCATCGACTGCTATCCAACATGCATCTAGAGTATTAAGTTAAAAACAGAGTAACGCCTTAAGCAAGATGACATGATGTAGAGGGATAAACTCATGCAATATGATGAAAACCCCATCTTGTTATCCTCGATGGCAACAATACAATACGTGCCTTGCTGCCCCTACTGTCATTGGGAAAGGACACTGCAAGATTGAACCCAAAGCTAAGCACTTCTCCCATTGCAAGAAAGATCAATCTAGTAGGCCAAACCAAACTGATAATTCGAAGAGACTTGCAAAGATAACCAATCATACATAAAAGAATTTGGAGAAGATTCAAATATTGTTCATAGATAGACTTGATCATAAACCCACAATCCATCGGCCTCAACAAACACATCGCAAAAAGAAGATTACATCGAATAGTTCTCCACAAGAAAGGGGGACAACATTGTATTGAGATCCAAAAAGAGAGAAGAAGCCATCTAGCTAATAACTATGGACCCGTAGGTCTGAGGTGAACTACTCACACTTCATCGGAGGGGCTATGGTGTTGATGTAGAAGCCCTCCGTGATCGATGCCCCCTCCGGCGGAGCTCCGGAACAGGCCCCAAGATGGGATCCCGTGGATACAGAAAGTTGCGGCGGTGGAATTAGGGTTTTGGCTCCGTATCTGATCATTTGGGGGTACGTAGGTATATATAGGAGGAAGGAATACGTAGGTGGAGCAACAAGGGGGCCACGAGGGTGGAGGGCGTGCCGGGGGGGGGGGGGGGTAGGCGCGCCCCCTTCCTCGTGGCCTCCTCTTTTCTTTCTTGACGCAGGGTCCAAGTCTCCCGGGTCTTGTTTGTTGAGCAAATCATGTTCCCGAAGGTTTCATTCCGTTTGGACTCCGTTTGATATTCCTTTTCTTCGAAACCCTAAAACAGGCAAAAAATAGCAATTCTGGGCTGGGCCTCCGGTTAATAGGTTAGTCCCAAAAATAATATAAAAGTGGATAATAAAGCCCAATAATGTCCAAAACAGTAGATAATATAGCATGAAGCAATCAAAAATTATAGACATGTTGGAGACGTATCAAGCATCCCCAAGCTTAATTCCTGCTCGTCCTCGAGTAGGTAAATGGTAAAAATAGAAATTTTTGATGCGGAGTACTACTTGGCATAATTTTAATGTAATTCTTCTCAATTTTGGTATGAATATTCATATCCGAAAGATTCAAGACAAAAGTTCATATTGACATAAATATAATAATACTTCAAGCATACTAACTAAGTGTCGGAGTAAATAGCCATGGGTAGCCTAGCCGGCTTCCCCTGGCCTTCTGAAAAAATTATGAGCCCATCCGGGTCTCAAAAGAACTCAAGACCCGGGCCGCCTTCCCCCTGCCGACTATCTTCTAGGCCGGCTTCGGGGGGCGGCCCGCCTTTAGCCCTCATGAAGGAGGCCGTGGGAGGGCCGACTTCGAGAAGTCGGCGACAAGTAGGCCGACTCCAAGAAGCCGGCTCCCATAAAGCAGTCAGGATCGTACCCGCGAAGTCCGCGTCCACCCAACAATGATGAAGCGGGGCGTGGATACAGTAAAGCCTGCCACCCCCAAAACCCGGAGCACGCCCAGCACAGTGCGCCGTACGGGTGGCCACGACCCGTCCGGTGCGGCACTGTTGCCACGGCGGCCCTGACGCCGTCCACGACGGGCCACCAGCGTGGCCCCCGAGGCGGTGGGCCCCTTCGGGTGGAGAGATACCGAGGGCGGCCGCACCTCCTCCCAAGTCGGCCCGATGGAGAGCCGGCCCCCCATAGTCGGCCTGCCATCCTCCTCGAAGGAGACGCCCATTAAGGAGACAAGATATGGTGGGGCTACAGTAATCGCCCGCCAGGGCGGCGGTACTGTAGCCACGCTTACCCCGACCAAGCCCGCGTCATCAGCCCAGAGCAACAGTAACCAGCCACCGACTAGGCCCTGAACAGTGGGGCCTGCCTGTAGCCGGCAGGACCCACCAGTCGGCGGGCCCCTGCGGCCGGCACAGAAGCCGGCGAGCATAGTCACAGACAGCTGGGCCCTGCGCCCAGCCGGATTATGATTGTACCCCCAGGGGGTAGGCCTATATAAACCGCCCGGTGCACCCATGCAAAGGGTTCGACCCCCAAGCTAGTCTTAGACACCATACAAGGAGAGGAAGCGAGCTAGCCGTGCCCTTCTTCCTCCTTCCACCAAAACAGCTCAAGGAGCATTGTGTAGCTACTTGTTCATCTAGTGATCATGCGGAGACCCCGCAGAGCAGCAGTAGGGGTGTTATTTCCACGGAGAGCCCTGAAGCTGGGTGAAGTACGTCCGCGAGCTTGTCTTCGCCTCATCCCGTTTCCAGGCACCGGCGACGTCTTATTGGCTCCCACAATGATAAGCCACCAGTTGGCATATGTCGCACCTACCACCCGACATTTGGCGCCCACCGTGGGGCCAGGTGCACCGTCGTCCGGAGACCTGTTCTGGACGGGAACCCCCTTCCTCCCTAACGAGCGTAGCCAACCCGGCATGCCCGATGGCGCTTGCCACGATGCGCTGCAAGGCGTCGCCAGGATCTGCGCGGCAAGCAGCCTCGCTGATCTCCTCGACGAGGCCCGCATCTCCGACGAGCTCGCCTCCGATGCGGGCACCGACCACCTCGCCATCCTCCTCGGCCAGCTCCACGTCTCCAGCGAGCCTGCTGCGGATCTGGAGTCGGTTGGCTCCACCGACCCGATGCCTGCCGATTCTGTCGACTCCGACACGGCCTCCTACGACACCTTCCCCACCAACGTCACGATCAACGACCCGCTCCCTCGGACCGACGATCGCGATACTGTCACCACTGAGGTGATGGTTATCGGCCATGGCGATCCGGCCGACGAGAGCGCCCATGACGCCCCGCGCGCTGCGGCCCACGACTTGTCCGTCCCCATCCCGGCTGATGCCGACAACGAAGCACTGGAGGCACGCCGTCTCGCCCTCCTCGCGGAGGGCCGGAGGCTGGCTTCCGTGAGACGCCTCACTGAGGCTTACCAGCGCGAAGCTGACCGCGCCGCCTTCGGCACGCCGGCCCCGGCAGGCCCAAGCTGGGCTGGTGCTTTCAGGCAACCCGGCACCGTCATCGCCGATGCGCTGGGAGTCGACCGCCCGGTCTATGCCACTCCGCTCGAGAACCTGCGCGCCGCCCAAGCGGCCGTGGATGAGTTCGATGGCTTGGAGGCTGAAAACATCCCCCACATGACCCGGCGCATACAGCAACTGATTGACATGGCCGCTCAGCGGCACGAGGCCGAAGCCTGCGCGGGAAGCCCACCCCCGCGTCGGGATCACGGCGCGATGTCCCGGACGCCGACTAAGAGTAACACCCGCGCGCGGCGCGAGAAAGATCCGGCTTCCAGCCGAAGCCGGACCCGAATCTCCATCAAGCACGACGCAGACGGTCGTCCCCGAGCCATGGAATGGCGGGGCAGCCCGCCTCCGCCTCGGGCTCGGGGAGAAAGATACCCCACCCCACCGCCAGTGGTGCACCCGACTCTCAGCGGCCGACTAGGTCGCCGTGAAGGAGTCGGCGAGAACGACGCCCGCCATCGGATCGACCGCCTGGCCAGATCCCTGGCGCTGGAAGAAGAAGACGATGTCGGCCCGCCCTGTTTCGGCCCCCGCATCCGCGACGAGCCCTTCCCCAAATGGTTCTCGCTCCCAAGAGACACGCCCAAGTACAACGGCTTCGTGAAGCTGGAAGACTGGCTGATCGGCTACTCCACGGCAGTCAGCATAGCCAATGGCAACCGGCGGGTTGCCGTAAAGTACGTGCCCCTTATGCTGCAAGGCACGGCACGGACTTGGCTTAACAGCCTCAAGCCTCTCAGCATCAATAGCTGGGTAGATTTCACCGAAGCCTTCGTTCGCAACTTCACCAGCACCTACAAGCGGGCTCCCAAGCCCAGGCAGCTCTCCCTGTGCGTACAGGGCCCAGCCGAGTCCACCCGTGACTACCTCACGCGTTGGGCCGAGCTTCGCAACTCTTGTGAAGGGGTGCACGAGGTGCAGGCCATCGAATACTTCACTGTCGGGTGCCGAGAAGGCACCCTCCTCAAGCACAAGCTTCTCTGCGACGAGCCGGCTGGCCTTGATGAGCTTCTGAACATCGCCGACAGATACGCCACCGCCGATTCTTTGATGAAGACCGAGCTCCGGGTAGACGCGTCCGGGAAAGTTCTTAACCCGGCGCCCAAGACGCCGGCAGGAGATTCCGGCCGACGCCAGCACCCGAACGACCAGAAGCGTAAAGGCCCTGCGCCGCCTCCCGTTAACCGGCAGGTGGCCACGGTCGAAGACACGCCGCCTGAAGGGCGGCCCGCACCCAAGAAGCCCAAGGGCGGCCGGCCGGCTTGGCAGCCGGCTTTCTCCTACGAGCAAACTCTTGACGCCCCGTGCAAGTTCCATAGCGGCGCGAAGCCGTCCAACCACACAACCCGAAAGTGCAACTGGCTCGCCCGAATCTCCAAGGGCGAAGGGCTCACGCCGACTCCTCCTGCCGGCCGGCCGCCTCCAGCTCCGCCGCCTCAGGCCGCCCAGCCCGCAGTCGGCGCCATGCAGGACGAGTTCCCCGACGAGCAAGCATCCTACGTCATCTTTACGAGCCAGCCCGAAGACCGGCGCAGCAAGCGCCGAGAGCATCAGGGAGTCAGTGTGGTCGCTGCTAACCCAGCCGGACACATGCATTGGTCAGAGAAACCCATCAGCTGGAGCCGGGCCGACCACCCAGAGGTGATGCCGTCCCCCGGCTCCTATGCTTTGGTCCTGGAGGCCACCCTCGCGACGGACAGGCGCGCCGCCCGCTTCTCCCGCGTGCTGATAGATGGCAGAAGCAGCATCAACATCCTGTACCGCGACACCCTGGAGAAGTTAAGTGTCAAAACGAAGCAGCTTGTGCCGACTCGGACAATGTTTCACGGCATCGTGCCCGGCTTGTCCTGCGCCCCCATTGGCAAGATCAAGATCGACGTACTCTTAGGGGACAAGGAGCATTTCCGCCGGGAAGCGATCTGGTTCGAAGTGGTGGACCTGGAGAGCCCTTACCATGCATTGCTTGGCCGACCCGCCTTGGCCAAGTTCATGGCGGTCCCCCACTACGCATACCTCAAGATGAAGATACCAAGCTCCAAGGGCATCATCAACATAGCCGGCGATTACAGGAAGTCTGTCGAGTGCACTGCGGCCAGCAGCCGACTGGCCGAGTCCCTTGTGATTGCCGAAGAAAAGAAGACGCTGGACCGGGTCGTGGCCCTGGCCAGCAAGCAGCTGAGCCAGCCCACCGACTCCAAGGAGCATGATGCCCAAGGATCTTTCCAGCCGACCAAGGAAACCAAGAAGATACCTCTTGACCCCGAGCACCCCGAGAGGTTTGCCGTCATTGGGGCAAGCCTGAACAACAAATAGGAAGGCGAGCTCGCCGATTTCCTCTATGAGAATCGGGATATCTTTGCATGGTCCCCCAAGGACATGCCGGGTGTTCAGAAGGATTTCGCCGAGCACTACACGTGCGAGAAGACGCAAAACCAGTCAAGCAGCCTCTCCGCCGACTGTCAGAGGAGAAGAGAAGGATTGTAGGGGAGGAGATAGCCCGGCTTCTGGTAGCCGGCGTCATTATGGAAGTTTTCTTTCCAGAGTGGCTTGCCAACCCGGTTCTCGTGCTGAAGAAGAATAACAAGTGGCGCATGTGTATAGACTACACAAGCCTCAACAAAGCCTGCCCCAAAGATCCCTTCGCCCTGCCAAGATTCGACCAAGTGATAGACTCCACAGCTGGATGCGAGCTGTTGAGTTTTTTGGATGCTTATTCAGGATACCACCAGATAAAACTAAACCTGGATGACCGCCTGAAGACCCCCTTCATCACGCCATTTGGAGCCTTCTGCTACCTGACCATGACATTCGGCTTGAGGAATGCCGGTGCCACTTTTCAGCATTGCATGCAGAAGTGCCTTCTCACACAACTCGGCAAAAACGCTCACGTCTACGTGGACGATATCGTGGTGAAGACGGAGAAGCGCGGCACCTTGCTGGAAGACCTGAAAGAAACGTTCGAGAACCTGCGCCGGTTCTGAATCAAGCTCAACCCCGAGAAATGCGTGTTTGGAGTGCCAGCCGGCCAGCTCCTAGGCTTCCTGGTCTCTAAACGCGGCATTGAGTGCAACCCGGTGAAGATGAAGGCCATCGAGAGAATGGCGATCCCCACCAAGCTTCGAGAAATCCAGAAGTTCACCGGGTGCTTGGCCTCTTTAAACCGCTTCATCAGCGGCTCGGAGAGAAAGCCCTCCCTCTCTACCGCCTGATGAAGAAGAGCACTCACTTCGAGTGGAATGACCAGGCCGACCAAGCCTTTCACGAGCTGAAGAAGATGCTGGCCATGCCGCCTGTCCTGGCGGCGCCGACTGAGAAAGAGCCCATGCTCCTTTACATTGCCGCAACCAGCCGGGTGGTCAGCACCGTCATCGTGGTCCAACGCCCGGAAGAAGGCCGGGCCCAGCCGGTCCATAGGCCGGTGTATTACTTGAGTGAGGTGTTGTCCGCCTCAAAACAGAACTACCCGCACTACCAGAAGATGTGCTACAGCGTATACTTCACTGCCAAGAAGCTGAAGCCCTACTTTCAAGAGCACCCCATCACGGTCGTATGCACTGCCCCGCTGGCCGAGATCATAGGCATCCGGGATGCATCCGGCCAGGTGGCGAAGTGGGCCATCGAGCTGGCCCCTTACACAATCTTTTACCAGCCCCGCACCACCATCAAGTCCCAAGCATTGGCCGACTTCCTTGTCGACTGGGCCGAGACCCAGTACCTGCCGCCGGCTCCTGACTCCACCCATTGGCGCATGCACTTTGACGGGTCCAAGATGCGCACCGGTTTGGGAGCCGGCGTCGTCCTTACCTCTCCCAAGGGCGACAAGCTTAGATACACACTGCAGATCCCCTTCGCCGCCTGCAACAATGTAGCCGAATACGAGGCGCTCATACATGGGCTCCGGCTTGCCAAGGAACTCGGCATCCACCGGATCCTATGTTATGGCGACTCGGATTTGGTGGTTCAACAATCATCCGGCGACTGGGACGCCAAGGACGCAAACATGGCAAGCTACCGCTTCCTAGTGTAGCAAATTAGTGGATACTTTGAAGGATGCGAGTTCCTCCACGTGCCGCGAGCCGACAACGAGCCAGCCGATGCCCTGGCCCGAATAGGCTCCACTCGACAGGCAATACCAACCGGCGTCGCTCTGCAACGCCTCCTCAAGCCGTCCGTCAAGCCGTCTCCAGAATCCGACTCCATCTTCGTGTCGCCAACCCCGACAGGGCCGGGTCTGGCTCGAAGAACCAAGCAGGCGACCCAGGGACTTCAGTACTCGGCCCGGGGACTGCAGTAGCCGGCCCGGGGACTGCCGCAACCGGCCCGGGGACTGCAGTAGCCGGCCCGGGGACTGTAGTAGCCGGACCAGGGACTACGTCAACGCAGCAGTCGACGGCCGACTCTAGCACTTCATCACCCAACCCGCCCACCCTGGTGGCAGTAGCCACATTGGCGGTAGGGGAAGTCGCAGCTCCATCATGGGCTCAATCCATCCTCAACTTCCTAGTAAACCAAGATCTGCCGGCTGACGAAACAGAAGCGAGACAAGTCCAACGTCGAGCCGGAGCATACACGATCGTCAACAGAGAACTGGTCAAGCAGAGCGTTACTGGAGTCCTCCAACGGTGCGTCGAGCAAGAGAAGGGCATTTCAATCCTCAGAGATATACACCAAGGAGAATGCGGCCACCATGCCGCCTCAAGATCACTTGTTGCCAAAGCTTTCCGCCACGGCTTTTTCTGGCCGACTACTTTGGATGACGCCCATGAATTAGTTAAGCATTGCAAAGGCTGTCAACTTTTCAGCTCCAAGCAACACATGCCGGCTTCGGCACTCAAGACCATCCCCATCACTTGGCCCTTCGCTGTTTGGGGATTAGACATGGTGGGCCCATTCAAGACGGCGCGCGGCGGCATGACACATTTGCTCGTCGCCGTAGATAAATTCACCAAGTGGATCGAGGCAAAGCCGATCAAGAAGCTGAATGGGCCGACTGCCGTGACATTCATCGCAGACATAACAACTTGGTACGGCGTGCCACACAGCATCATCACCGACAATGGCACAAATTTTGCCAAAGGAGCCTTGGCACGTTTCTGCGCTGCACAAGGTATCCGGCTGGACTTAGCATCCGTCGCCCACCCATAGTCAAACGGCCAGGTCGAGCGAGCCAACGGCCTCATCCTCTCCGGCATCAAGCCCCGACTGGTCGTACCTCTGGAGCGTTCAGCCGGCTGTTGGCTCGATGAGCTGCTGGCTGTCCTCTGGAGTCTGCGCACCACCCCAAACAAGTCAACCGGCTTCACTCCTTTTTTCCTCGCGTACGGTGCTGAAGCAATCATCCCAACCGACATCGAGTTCGACTCACCTCGGGTGACCATGTACACGGAGGCGGAGGCCAAGGAAGCACGAGAAGACGGTGTCGACCTGCTGGAAGAAGGCCGGCTGTTAGCCCTCAGCCGGTCTGCCATCTACCAGCAGGGGTTGCGCCGCTACCACAGTCGCAAGGTCAGACCAAGATCCTTCCAGGAGGGCGACCTTGTGCTCCGGCTGATCCAGCGAACAGCCGGCCAGCACAAGCTCTTGGCCCCCTGGGAAGGCCCCTTCGTCATCAGCAGAGCTCTAGGCAACGACTCCAACTACTTAATCGACGCACAGAAACCCAAGGCACACAAGAGAGACGACTCAGGCAAGGAGTCGGAACGACCATGGAACGCCAATCTCCTTTGAAGATTTTATAGTTGAAATGCAGTATGTATCACGTTAACTTTTGTATTAAGTATGAGACAATAGGCCCCCCGAGGAGGACTCGGGGACTGCCATCTTTTATCTATGAATGAACAATATCATGCTTATGACCTCGTCATTTCATTTACTTATTCTGTCCGGCACCGGGTTCGACCAATCGGCCCGGGGACTAACCGACTAAAGTTATATTAGAAGTCTTACCCGTGGTCAGGCAAGTAGTGTGCCGACAACTAGGCTTAGCTCTTGCCAAAGCCGCAGTTCGAAGAACCGGCTATTCGGCTGGCAAGAGTCAAAAGCAGGAAAGGGTGCGCACACGAAAAATGGCTAGGGACCAGCGGACTAATATAACAGGAGCCGGTTTGCCGCCTGCCGCCGACCGACTACCAGAGTAGCCGGCCGGCCGGTTTCCATTCACTTCACTTCAATCCAAGAAAACTTGAGTACTTGCCTCCCCAAAGTGGGAAGGCGGCAAAGGAAAAAGCCTAAGGATAAAAATGTACGTGCATGGAAACCAAACATGCACACCATAATGTTTACATAAAAAGACCTCTAAGAGGCCGTCATCCAACATAGTTTGATACACCCCCAGCGGGTGGAATTGCAAAAGCTTGAAAGATTGTTCCAAAAGACAATAAGCAGGAAAAATAAAGACGGCAGGTCAAGCTGGCGGAGCGGTTGACGAGCTGGGCTGGTCGGTGGAGACGGTCGTGTCGGCTGAGGGAGCGGCCGGCTGGTGAACTTCAGCTTGATCACCGCCTCCTGCAGAGGGCGCGGTTCCACGCGCCTCGTTGCTGGAGGCACGATCAGCTGGAGGCTGGCCGGTTGTTCTGCTAGCCGGCTCGACGTCTTCGCCGTCTTCGTCCTCGTCATCCTCGCCCTCATCGCTGGAGGCGATCTCCTCGGCCGAGTCCTCGCCCACCGCTGGGTCCAGGCCGAACCATTCCTCCGGCTGAGCAACGCCGTCGTCATTGATCTCAAGCGCGAAGACACTGATGTCGGTACACTCGACGATCGTCGAGGCGTGCTGGGCGATTGCTGGCCGCACTTCCTCCAGCTCCGCGTCGGCTTCCAGCCTCCAATTACGCAGCTGGTCCAGGCTCAGCCCTGGGTACCAGGCGCGGACGAACTCCAATGCCCACCCGGCTCCGAGACGGGCCGCCAACGCCTTCCAAGCTTCGAAGCGGCCGACTGCGACCTCCAGCCAGTCAGCGGTCCGGCTTGGGGTGCGGGGGATCGTCTGGCCGGGCCGGAGGGCGGCCAGCACCTACGCCCCGGCACGTTGAAGCCGGCGAAGCATCCGGTGAGCCGGCTGCAGCCGCGCTTGGACGGCCACGAGCTGCTCCTCCAGCGTCCGATTTGCGTCCGGCGCGACATTGACGCCCGCCTGACGGCGCGCCTCGCGATGAGCCTTGATGGCTTGGGCAGCGAGGGTGGAGTGGCCGGGAAAGTAATCTGCACAAGAAAATGGGCGGTAGCACAAGTCAACCCACGACCCCAGGCGGCCAGCAGGCAGAAGAAGGGCGAGAAAAGCAGCTTACCATCGATCAAGTCTTCGACGCGGCCGAAGCCCGCATCCAGTGCTTGACGAGTCTCAGCCCAGCTCGCCGCCTCGGTCTCAAACTCCACCTTCAGGGCGGCCTCGCTCTCCTGCGCCTTCTGCAGGGCCGCCTTGTGGCTTTCTTCCTGATCAGCCAGCTTCTTGGCCAGGCGGTCGCGCTCCAGAGCCAAGGTGGCATACTCGGCGTCCCTGGTACGAAGGGCGGTCTGCGCCTTGCCAAGCTCTCTCCGCAAGTCAGCGTTGGCTCCTGCAAAGAGCAAAAGACAAAAAGAGAAAACCAATGAGGGAAAGGTCGTCAAGGAAGATCCGACCCGACTGCTCAGCAGTCGGCCCGAATCTCGGGGACTACACCCAGTGGGTGCACTGACGCGCCCCCACAGGAAGCAGATAAAAACAAACACTTACTTCGGCTGTTGGCCAGGTCGTCGATTTTTCGACCCAACTCCTGAGCCTGGGAGTTGAAGGCGGCAGCACGGGAATTATGATATTCCTGGAAGTTAAGATAGAAAGCAAAGATGAGACGGTCGCCAAGAAAGATCCGACCCGACTGCGCAGCAGTCGACCCGAATCTCGGGGACTACACCCAGTGGGTGCGCTAACGCGCCCCCACGGAAGAAATCAAGGAACCAGAGCGGTCAAGAGCAAAAAACTTACCCGGATGGCGGCTCGCGTCGACAGGAACTCCTGCGTGTATTGCTGCAGGAGGGCGGCCTGAGCTCGCAGCCGACTCCGAACCTCTTGGGCCGCCACATTCAGCTCGCCAGTCCCCGCGCTGGAGGTCCACCCGGACGTACCGGAGCTGGCCGCCTCCAAGGCCTCCGCCGACTGGCCGGCGCCTGCGGCTTGGCGCGACTCCAGCGGAGCGGCGCTTCCCCCTGCGCTGACGCGTCACCGGCTGTATTTCAAGGCCGGCTCCGACTTCAGGCCGCCCCTGGCCTGCTCCATTGGCGCCGTCGACGACTGGCCGCCTTGGCTTGCGCCGACTGGCGCGGCCGGCGGCGTCCTCCCCGCAAAAACCTCGAAGAGCTCCTCCCTTTGCACCGATGGCGGGTCTTGGATGATCTCCTCCGCCAGGGGCAATGGGGTGTCCGGGGCTACGGATCGGAGTGGGATGGCGAGCAGTGGGGGTTGGTCGCGCGAGCCCTCCGCCTCTGTCTCCGCAGTCGCCCGCTCTGCCTGAGCCTTGGCTGCCGCCTCAGCCCGCTCCTTCGCCGCCTGAGCTGCCTCCCGATCCGCCGCCTCCCTCTCCTCCCGCGCCTCACAAGCATTCCGCTCTGTGGCCTCCATGAGATCGGCGTGGGGATCCACGCGCCGGGAGCCCGAAGACCCTCCAGCCGGCCCGACGACGGAGCCGCCCAGGCCCCGCTCAAGAGAAAGCGGCGGCCCTACTCAGAAAACGGAGAAAAGTCAGGAAGAATGATTCAAACAGAAGAACACAACAAAACAAGCATGCAAACAGTTGGATGCTTACGCCGAGACCGTCTGGGGCTGCTTCACCGCTTTCCGGAAGCGGGCCGCCTTCGCAGCCGCCTCGTCTCGCTTCGTCACAGCGGCGGAGGTTTTGGGCTTCTTCGGCCGACTGCCGAAGAGAGCTGACGCGGCCCGGCGCTTCAGAGCGCCGCCGCCTGCGGCCGGTGCGGCAGACGAGCCCGCGCTTCGGCGGTCGGGCGCTGGCTGGCGACGTGGGACTTCTTCGGTGTCGGCATCGTCCGGCCAGTCCTCAAAGCTGGCGAAAAGCCCGGTGCCTCCGGGCTCAATATTGTCCCCCGCGACGGCCTCCTCCATGGCGGCTGCTCCCAAGTCCGGGTCGTCAACATCGTCCACCGTGCGATCGGGGGTGTACTGACGCTCGATCCCTGCCGCCCCAGCCGGCGGCGGGAGAAGGGGGTTCTGCTAGCAAAAACCGGCTGATCAGAAGCCGGCCATCATGGAGCCGGCTGACAACAAAAAGAAGATAGAGAGAAGAGCTTACCACAGGCGGAGGATTGGCGCGAGAGTGCGGCGCCTTGCCATATTGCCAGTCCCCGGCGAGCTTGCAGTTGGCGATGTAGTTGACCATGAGCGCCACCTCCGCGTGCGGCATTTCCCGCGTGCTCAGCCGGCTTGGGTCAAAGCGGCCGCTCATCTAGCACATCATGTGGGGCCGACTTTGAAGAGGGAGAATCCGGCGCTCCACGAAGGCGGCCACCAGGTTGGATCCGCGCAGACCCTCTGATTGGATCATCACCCAAAGCCGGGAGATGGCGGTGTTCCCAGCCGGAGATAGGGACTTGGACCGGTAACAACATGACGGCTGCCTTCCAGCCGGCGGGCCGGCTACTTAGGCCGGAAGATTGACGTTGTCTCCTCTCGGGGGCGAGCCGGCGTTCTTCACGTAGAAATATGACTTCTGCCAGATCTTCACCGACTGGATTAGAGGGATGGAGGGGAACGGATTGTATCGCCTGACCTCCTCATGGCGATGTAGGCTCCGCAGGGGGCAGGCACGCCGGCCGTGACGGTGCCGAGCTTGCTCTGGAAGAACTCCCCCCAGAGCTCCAGCGTGGGGAGCACGCCCAAGAAGCCTTCGCAGAGGGAGACGAAGGCCGACACAAGCATCACCGCGTTGGGCGTGAGATGGTGCGGCTGCAAATTGTAGAACTCCAAGAAGGAGCGTAGAAACCCGCTCGCCGGCAGGCCGAAGCCGCGCAGGAAATGCGAGCGGAAGACGACCCGCTCGCCTTCCTCCGGCTCCAGCGAGACCTCCGTCGCGGGCGCCAGGCAAACTTGCACAAGATTGGCGCCGGGCAGGCGCCGCGTCTGGCGGAGGAACTCCATTTGCTCGTTGTCGACATTGGAGCCGTCCCATGAGCTTGATAACGCCATGGGGCAGGGCGCGGCGGGGGTGCTGCGATGAGAAGCTGCGACGGCAGTGAGAGGAAGAAGAAGAAGAAGAAGAAAGAAGACGAGGAGGGATGGAGTGTGGGAGAGCGAGCGAACCTCTGCCTCTCCCCCTCCTCCCGCTACTTGTAGGCTCGGGTGGTGGAGCCGAGGAGGCGCGGTGTGGGGGAACGTGGGGATCGGTCGTGCCCACTTCCCCCACGACTCGCGTTTATTGCGCCCTAATGGCGAATTCAAGGTGCCACAGGAAGGCGAGCTGTCTCCCTGGACCGCAGAAGATCAGCGCTCGGGCCGAGGACAGGGAGTGGCGGGCCCGGGCCTGCGGTGGCGGCCCGTCGCGTGCGTGCGTGGGCACGATTCCGCTGCCACGTGGCCCACGGGGGGCCCATGATCGGCATGCAAGTCAGCCACCATCCTGGCCGCAAGATACGAGAACTCTCTGAAAACGACCTATGCCAGCGAAGCCGGCTCCTCGGGATAAGAAGCTGATCAAGCTTCTCGTCCCTCTGTCCGCCTCAAAGCTCGCCGAGCTTCGGGGACTACTGTCGGAGTAAATAGCCATGGGTAGCCTAGCCGGCTTCCCCTAGCCCTTCTGAAAAAATTACGAGCCCGTCCGGCTCTCAAAAGAACTCAAGACCCGGGGCTGCCTTCCCCCTGCCGACTATCTTCTAGGCCGGCTTCAGGGGGCGGCCCGCCTTTAGTCCTCATGAAGGAGGCCGTGGGAGGGCCGACTTCGAGAAGTCAGCGACAAGTAGGCCGACTCCAAGAAGCCGGCTCCCATAAAGCAGTCAGGATCGTACCCGCGAAGTCCGCGTCCACCCAGCAATGATGAAGCGGGGCGTGGCTACAGTAAAGCCTGCCACCCCCAAAACCCGGAGCACGCCCAGCACAGTGCGCCGTATGGGTGGCCACGACCCGTCCGGCGCGGCACTTTTGCCACGGCGGCCCTGACGCCGTCCACGACGGGCCACCAGCGTGGCCCCCGAGGTGGTGGGCCCCTTCGGGTGGAGAGATACCGAGGGCGGCCGCACCTCCTCCCAAGTCGGCCCGATGGAGAGCCGGCCCCCCATAGCCGGCCTGCCATCCTCCTCGAAGAAGACGCCCATTAAGGAGACAAGATATGGTGGGGCTACAGTAATCGCCCGCCAGGGCGGCGGTACTGTAGCCACGCTTACCCCGACCAAGCCCGCGTCATCAGCCCAGAGCAACAGTAACCAGCCACCGACCAGGCCCTGGACAGTGGGGCTTGCCTGTCGACCAGGGTGCCGGCAGCCGGCGGGACCCACCAGTCGGCGGGCCCCTGCGGCCAGCGCAGAAGCCGGCGAGCATAGTGACAGACAGCTGGGCCCCGCGCCCAGCCGGATTACCATTGTACCCCCGGGGGGTAGGCCTATATAAACCCCCCGGTGCACCCATGCAAAGGGTTCGACCCCCAAGCTAGTCTTAGACACCATACAAGGAGAGGAAGCGAGCTAGTCGTGCCCTTCTTCCTCCTTCCACCAAAACAGCTCAAGGAGCATTGTGTAGCTACTTGTTCATCTAGTGATCATGCGGAGACCCCGCAGAGCAGTAGTAGGGGTGTTATCTCCATGGAGAGCCTTGAAGCTGGGTAAAGTACGTCGGCGAGCTTGTCTTCGCCTCATCCCGTTTCCAGGCACCGACGACGTCTTATTGGCTCCCACAATGATAAGCCACCCGTTGGCATATGTCGCACCTACCACCCGACACTAAGCAATTATGTCTTCTCGAAATAACATGGCCAAAGAAAGTTCATCCCTACAAAATCATATAGTTTAGTCATGTTTCATTTTCGTCACACAAGAATGCTCTCATCATGCACAACCCCGATGACAAGCCAAGCAATTGTTTCATACTTTAGTAGTCTCAAACCTATAAACTTTCACGCAATATATGAGCGCGAGCCATGGACATAGCACTATGGGTGTAATAGAATATAATGAGGGGGTTATGTGGAGAAGACAAAAAGGAGAAAGTCTCACATCAACGAGGCTAATCAATGGGCTATGGAGATGCCCACCGATTGATGTTAATGCAAGGAGTAGGGATTGCCATGCAAGGGATGCACTAGATCTATAAATGTATGAAAGCTCAACAAAAGAAACTAGTGGGTGTGCATCCAACTTGCTTGCTCACGAAGACCTAGGGGACTTGAGGAGGCCCATTGTTGGAATAGACAAGCCAAGTTCTATAATGGAAAATTCCTCCTCATAATCGCTCAGGTCAGAGTCGGTGTCGTCGATGATGATGTAGTCTTCCGGGCGAATCTCCTTGGGTTCTTCGTCTTCTTCTACTGGTGTGGGGTCTCCCATGAATATTCCGATCTTCTTAATCAGATCGTCATTCTTCTCCACTAGTATGACGATTTCCTCCTCATAATCTTCACGTGTAGCCTTGAGTTTGTCCTCCAGCTCCGTGAGTCTTGTGATCGCCTTCTTCAGATCTATCATGCCTGCGCACATCTGGTTCTCCTGACGTCAAATGTGCTGGTTTAACTCCTGGATAAAAGCTGCGATTGATCTATCCTTCCTGGTGCTGATCATCTCCCATTGCTCATTTCGGCGCCCACAAATCTGGTAGATAGTATCCTTGAGATCATTGCGGTAAACTTCTCCAATACGTCCCATGGTGATGTGGGCTGCCATGCTCTTTCCTAGACTCCAAGTTGGTGCATCAAAGGAAAACTCTATGGGCTTGGTGACTGGCGTGAACGTCCTTCCTGGAACTTGAACTTGAATCATCCAGTGCTCCTCTCCGGGTTAAGTGGCGTTGTAGGTCCCGGTGAAGCTTGGTAGTCCGATATTCAGGTACTTAGTGACTTCCTTCAGGTGGCATCCAAAGGGTGTATCTTCATCCGGTTGCGTGAACTTGTTCCTTGCATCCGCCATCCTAAAAGAGTAGAAAAGACGAGAAGTCAGAAATGAGAAGAGAATAGTGATCTAGGTCTTTATCTTAGTGGTCGTGTCCTATAGCTAGCGTGTGCTCTGATACCATTTTGTAGCGACCAGACCTCAAACGGTCCGATCTCTGTGCTTCAGTGTCATCCCTGGATCAGTAATGCTGACACGCACAATACTTGAAGGATTTATAACAGAGTAGCAATCACACACTTATTACATCGATTGTCTCAAAAGAGAACTTATTACAAAAAATATGGCTTAAGTCCATCTAATAACGATAACAGCGGAAGGCTTGGAAGATAAGTGAGTCCATCAACTCCAACGGCATCACTGAGTATAGAACCACGACCTAAGGCTCCTTACTCGTCGTCTGAAAAGTCTGCAACATGAACGTTGCAGCCTGAAAACGGGTCAGCACATGGAATATGCTCGCAATGTGACACATAGAGAGTAGTGAACAGAAATAGGCTATACTACATGCATTTATGGCTGGTGGAAAGCTCTATGGTTACAGTTTTGCGTAAAGCCAGCTTTTCCCTACTACAAAGGAATAAATTTTATTTAACTATCATGGTAGTTGTTAAACATTGAGAGCGTAGACACCCTCCCAATCCCAATTAAACATCATCATTAAAACCCAACAAAATTAATTAAAGTCACATGATGAGATTCACATGATAATCCAAGTACTAGATACTCAAGACATCCATAATCGGGGACACGGCTAACCATTATCAGTTTATACAATCTGCAGAGGTTTGCACACTTTTCCCCACAAGACTCGATCTCCTCCATTGGGATTCTCGCAGTACATGGTGTTTGAGAAACGGATGACCGAGACATAGTCTTTCAGAAGTGCTAGCACCTTATGATCAGGTAGGCCGTTACACCTACTTTCCCCTATATCGGCTAGTCTACCACTGTAAGAGTTCGCACGACTTAATCAACTATGCTAGAGCCCATAGTAGCTTGTGGCTGCACACGGAAGGTTCTAGTATGAATAATCTCATGATCCCTTTGAGCCTGGGTGGCGGTCCATAAAGAAAAACAGGCAATCGCTGGAATACCCAGGTGCCTCAATCCACCCAGATGTGTATTAAAGTTGCCACCTTAAGTTGAACCATTAATTGACATTCTCACATCTATCATGGATACACTCACCCAATCCACGTCTACTAGCATAGCATGGCATAAGCAAACGTAGAAGTAACTCCCAGGGTTTGATAATAAAACAGGTAATAGGTACTACCTCATCTACTTCCCAAAACCCACATATTAGTCAGATCCTATTCATGCAATGGTTTGAGGATTGATCTAATGCAATAAAACTGGGTAGTAAGAGGTATGATCAAAGTCTTACTTGCCTTGCTGATGATTTGCGAAACCTAGAGATTCGAAGTAGCAAGCGGTGCACTCCGGGTACTCTAAGGCAAACAAACAAACAAACAAGCATACAATAAGTACTCATCTAATGCATAGGTAAAACTCAAATAAGAGATCTAACCAGAAAGTTCAACTTAAGAACTCCGGTTTGCAGAAGAAACAAATCGAACGGAACAACGAAATTCAAACGGCGAAAGAAAACAAGCTTCGATTACTAATCTGGAACTAAGTCAAATTTTACAAAAGCAAAAACTTGTTTGAGTTGGTTAAACGGAAAGAGCGTTTCGAGACGAAACTCTAGGCGCTTGTATCGCCTGATTCCGATAAACGAGCGAAAAGTTAAACTAAAACGAAAACGGATTAGAAATCGTGATCAGAAATAATCGCGGAAAATCCGAGAAAAAGAGAAAACGGACGAACAGATTAACGAACGAAACGTTCGTTATATGAAACTAAACAGTGAACTCGTCCGTTAAACGAACAAACGAGTGAACGCTCGCTAAATAAAAGCACCGATAAAACCGATCTAATAAAATAAATAAAAAACCTAGGGGTTTCAAAAAAACCGGATCGGTTTTCTTCGGAAAATCGGCGGCGAAACGGCGTGGCTACCTCGTCGGACTCCGGCGGGACTCGAGGCTCCGGCGAGGTGGGGTGGCGTCAACGGCGGCGGCGTCGACGGTGGCGGCGGGCACGGCAAACGGCGGCTGCGGGAGGCGGGGCGGGGCGAGGTGGCGGGGTGGGGTGGCGGTGGCGGGGTATTAATGAGAGGGGGTGGCGCGGCTTGGTGAAGGGGGCGCCGGCTTGGGGAAGGGGGCGACGGGCACGGGCCTGGCCTGGCTCGGCTGGACCTTCGGCGCAGTCGGGCGCGCGGTACTCTTTTTTCAAACAATTCCGCCAAAATTAAGAAAAAATCTAGAAAATAAAATAAAATTCTAAAAATGCCAAAATAAATTTTCACCGCCTAAATAAGATATTTAGAATGAAATGAACATTTTGTTGGACCTAAAATGCAGTTTTGAAAAATGTGCAATTTTTCCTAAATTCAAATAAACTAGCCAAAACCTCCAAAATAAAATCTTATTTGATTTTTTATTAAATCTTCAATATTTCTTTATTTTGGGAAAGTCATTTTATTCCCTCTCACATATTTGTATAATAGAAATAATTGAAGATAAAATAAATAAAATCAAATGATCCTATTTTCAAAATTTGAGAAAACTCAAATATGAAACTAACAAAATCCCCAACTCTTTCCGTGGGTCCTTCAGTTGCGTAGAATTTCTGGATCAGGACAAGAGCAAATAAAAATATGAAATGCAGTGATGATCTAATGTATAACATTCCAAATTGTGGGATGTTACATTTTGTGATAAAGATGCAAAGTAAAATAAAGGCAAAGGAAATAGCAAAGGAAATAACTAAGTAGTAGGAGATTAATATGATGAAGATAGACCCGGGGGCCATAGGTTTCACTAGTGGCTTCTCCCGAGAGCATAAGTATTCTATGGTGGGTGAACAAATTACCGTTGAGCTATTGACAGAATTGAGCATGGTTATGAGAATATCTAGGTATGATCATGTATATAGGCATCACGTCCGAGACAAGTAGACCGACTCCTGCGTGCATCTACTACTATTACTCCACTCATCGACCGCTATCCAGCATGCATCTAGAGTATTAAGTTAGAAACAGAGTAACACCTTAAGGAAGATGACATGCTATAGAGGGATAAGCTCATGCAATATGATGAAAACCCCATCTTGTTATCCTCGATGGCAACAATACAATGCGTGCCTTGCTGCCCCTACTGTCACTGGGAAAGGACACCGCAAGATTGAACCCAAAGCTAAGCACTTCTCCCATTGCAAGAAAGATCAATCTAGTAGGCCAAACCAAACTGATAATTCGAAGAGACTTGCAAAGATAACCAATCATACATAAAAGAATTCAGAGAAGATTCAAATATTGTTCATAGATAGACTTGATCATAAAGCCACAATTCATCGGTCTCAACAAACACACCGCAGAAAGAAGATTACATCGAATAGTTCTCCACAAGAGAGGGGGAGAACATTGTATTGAGATCCAAAAAGAGAGAAGAAGCCATCTAGATAATAACTATGGACCCGTAGGTCTAAGATGAACTACTCACACTTCATCGGAGGGGGTATGGTGTTGATGTAGAAGCCCTCCGTGATCGATGCCCCCTCCGGCGGAGCTCTGGAACAGGCCCCAAGATGGGATCTCATGGACACAGAAAGTTGCGGTGGTGGAATTAGGGTTTTGGCTCCGTATCTGATCGTTTGGTGGTACGTAGGTATATATAGGAGGAAGGAATACGTAGGTGGAGCAACAGGGGGCCCACGAGGGTGGAGGGCGCGCCTGGGGGGTAGGCGCGCCCCCTACCTCGTGGCCTCCTCTTTTCTTTCTTGACGTAGGGTCCAAGTCTCCGGGGTCTTGTTTGTTGAGAAAATCATGTTCCCGAAGGTTTCATTCCGTTTGGACTCCGTTTGATATTCCTTTTCTTCGAAACCCTAAAACAGGCAAACAAATAGCAATTCTGGGCTGGGCCTCCGGTTTATAGGTTAGTCCCAAAAATAATATAAAAGTGGATAATAAAGCCCAATAATGTCCAAAACAGTAGATAATATAGCATGAAGCAATCAAAAATTATAGACACGTTGGAGACATATCAAACATCCCCAAGCTTAATTCCTACTCGTCCTCGAGTAGGTAAATGGTAAAAACAGAAATTTTTGATGCGGAGTGCTACTTGGCATAATTTTAATGTAATTCTTCTCCATTTTGGTATGAATATTGAGATCCGAAAGATTCAAGACAAAAGTTCATATTGACATAAAAATAATAATACTTCAAGCATACTAACTAAGCAATTATGTCTTCTCAAAATAACATGGCCAAAGAAAGTTCATCCCTACAAAATCATATAGTTTAGTCATGTTTCATTTTCGTCACACAAGAATGCTCTCATCATGCACAACCCCGATGACAAGCCAAGCAATTGTTTCATACTTTAGTAATCTCAAACCTATAAACTTTCACGCAATATATGAGCGCGAGCCATGGACATAGCACTATGGGTGGAATAGAATATAATGAGGGGGTTATGTGGAGAAGACAAAAAGGAGAAAGTCTCACATCAACGAGGCTAATCAATGGGATATGGAGATGCCCACCGATTGATGTTAATGCAAGGAGTAGGGATTGCCATGCAACGCATGCACTGGAGCTATAAATGTATGAAAGCTCAACAAAAGAAACTAGTGGGTGTGCATCCAACTTGCTTGCTCATGAATACCTAGGGGGATTGAGGAGGCCCATTGTTGGAATATACAGGCCAAGTTCTATAATGAAAAATTCCCACTAGTATATGAAAGTGACTAACATGAAGATTAAGGTGCTACTTTGAAGCACAAGTGTGGCAAAGGATAGTAACATTGTCCCTTCTCTCTTTTTCTCTCATTTTTTTGGGCCTTCTCTTTTTTATGGCCTTACTTTTGGGGGGGGGGGGCTTCTCTTTTTCTATGGCATTTCTTTTTTTATAATTCCTCACTTGGGACAGTGCTCTTGAAAATGATGATCATCACACTTCTATTTATTTACAACTCAATGATTACAACTCGATACTTAGAACAAAAGATGACTCTATATGAATGCCTCCGGTGGTGTACCAGGATATGCAATGGACCAAGAGTGACATGTATGAAAGAATTATGAATGGTGGCTTTGCCACAAATACTATGTCAACTACACGATCATGCTAAGCAATATGACAATAATGAATGTGTCATGATGAACGGAATGATGGAATGTTGCATGGCAATATATCTCGGAATGGCTATGGAAATGCCATAATAGGTAGGTATGGTGGCTGTTTTGAGGAAGATATAAGGAGGTTTATGTGTGAAAGAGCGTATCATATCACGGGGTTTGGATGCACTGGCGAAGTTTGTGCCAACTCTCAATGTGAGAAAGGGCAATGCACGGTACCGAAGAGGCTAGCAAGGATTGAAGGGTGAGAGTGCGTATAATCCATGGACTCAACATTACTCATAAATAACTCACATACTTATTGCAAAAATCTACAAGTCATCAAAAACCTCGGTACTACGCGCATGCTCCTAGGGGGATAGATTGGTAGGAAAAGACCATCGCTCGTCCCCGACCGCCACTCATAAGGGAGACAATCAAATAACACCTCATGTTTCAAATTTCTTGCATAATGTTTACCATACGTGCATGCTACGGGACTTGCAAACTTCAACACAAGTATTTCTCAATTTCACAACTACTCAACTAGCACGACTTTGATATTATTACCTCCATATCTCAAGACAATCATCAAGCATCAAACTTCTCTTAGTATTCAGAACACCCTTAAGAAAATTTTACTAACTTTGAATACCTAGCATATTAGGATTTTAAGCAAATTACCATGCTATTAAGACTCTAAAAATAATCTAAGTGAAGCATGAGAGATCAATAGTTTCTATAAAACAAATCCACCACCGTGCTCTAAAAGATATAAGTGAAGTACTAGAGCAAAACTATATAACTCAAAAGAGATAAGCGAAGTACATAGAGTATTCTAACAATTCCAAATCATGAATGGCTCTCTCAAAAGGTGTGTACAGCAAGGATGATTGTGGTAAACTAAAAAGCAAAGACTCAAATAATACAAGACGCTCCAAGCAAAACACATACCATGTGGCGAATAAAAATATAGCTCCAAGTAAAGTTACCCATAGAAGTAGACGAAAGAGGGGATGCCTTCCGGGCCATCCCCAAGCTTTGGCTTTTAGGTGTCCTTAGATTATCTTGGGAGTGACATGGGCATCCCCAATCTTAGGCTCTTTCCACTCCTTGTTCCATAATCCATCAAATTTTTACCCAAAACTTGAAAACTTCACAACACAAAACTTAAAGTAGAAAATCTCGTGAGCTCCGTTAGCGAAAGAAAATAAAAGACCACTTCAAGGTACTGTAATGACCTCATTATTTATTTATGTTGGTGTTATACCTAATGTATTCCAACTTCTCTATGGTTTATAAACTATTTTACTAGCCATAGATTCATCAAAATAAGCAAACAACACACGAAAAACAGAATCTGTCAAAAACAGAACAATCTGTAGTAATCTGTAGCTAACGCAAGATATGGAACCCCATAAATTCTAAAATAAATTTCTGGACATGGGGAATTTATCTATTAATCATCTGAAAAAATAATTAACTAAATATCACTTTCCAAATAAAAATGACAGCAGCTCTCGTGAGCGCTAAAGTTTCTGTTTTTTACAGCAAGTTCAAGAAGACTTTCCCCAAGTCTTCCCAACGGTTCTACTTGTCACAAACACTAATTAAACACAAAGAACACAACCAAAACAGAGGCTAGATAAATTATTTATTACTAAACAGGAGCAAAAAGCAAGGAATAAAAATAAAATTGGGTTGCCTCCCAACAAGCGCTATCGTTTAACGCCGCTAGCTAGGCATAACAAGAAAGAATAGATCTAGGTATTGCCATCTTTGGTTTTCAACTTTTTAGTGGAATCAAGCTTGAATCCGGGAGGTTCTTTACATTTCCCTTCATAATCTGAAATTTTTAGATCTAACGAATCCAACCGCTTATTGCAAAGGGTAATCAACATATTCATGCGGTGAATATTTCCACTAATGTTCTTAAGAGGTTCAAGAGATTTCTGCAGGTTTTTAGTAACTTCACAATTTTTTTCATAAACTTGTGTCTCTTCCTGAGTAGGATGAGGCCCCTTTTGTTGAGGTAGTGTTCCCAGTATACCTTCTATAATTTCAAGCCCAATATGGGGATCGATTTCAATAAAATTGCCTTTGGCAACACAATCCAAGAGTTGTCTATGAGACATATTCAATCCAACATAAAAATTGTGAAGCAAAATTCTCAGGTTTATTTCAGAGGTACAATTACGATAAAACTCCATTATTCTCAACCAGGCATCTTTTAAGTTTTCTCCTAGTCTTTGTTTAAAGTGAAAGATTTCGAACTCAGGGGTCAACGGAGAAGATAAGGGACTAGCCATAACGACAAGCAAGAAAACTAACACACAAGCAAGCAAAAAGCAAGCAGGCAAAAAGAGGCAAATCAGGAAAGAGAGGGAGGATAGAGAGAGGGGTGAATAAAACAGCAAGGGTGAAGTGGGGGAGAGGAAAACGAGAGGCAAATGGAAAATAATGTAATGCAGGAGATAAGGGTATGTGATGGGTACTTGGTATGTTGACTTTTCCGGAGACCTCCCCGGCAACGGCGCCAGAAATCCTCCTTGCTACCTCTTGAGCACTTCGTTGGTTTTCCCCGAAGAGGAAGGGATGATGCAACAAAGTAGCATAAGTATTTCCCTCGGTTTTTGAGAACCAAGGAATCAATCCAGTATGAGGCTATGTGTGAGTCCCTCGTACCTACACAAAACAAATAAATCCACGCAACCAATGCAAATAAGGGTTGTCAATCCCTATAAGGCCACTTACGAGAGTGAGATCTGATAAGATATGATTTTTGGTATTTTTGTGATAAAGATGCAAAGTAAAATAAAGGCAAAGTAAATACCAAAGGAAATAACTAAGTAGTAGGAGATTAATATGATGAAGATAGACCCGGGGGCCATAGGTTTCACTAGTGGCTTCACTCGAGAGCATAAGTATTCTACGGTGGGTGAACAAATTACTGTTGAGCAATTGGCAGAATTGAGCATAGTTATGAGAATACCTAGGTATGATCATGTATATAAGCATCACGTCCGAGACAAGTAGACCGACTCCTGCCTGCATCTACTACTATTACTCCACTCACCGACCGCTATCCAGCATGCATCTAGAGTATTAAGTGAAAAACAGAGTAACGCCTTAAGCAAGATGACATGATGTAGAGGGATAAACTCATGCAATATGATGAAAACCCCATCTTGTTATCCTCGATGGCAACATTACAATACGCGCCTTGCTGCCCCTACTGTCACTGGGAAAGGACACCGCAAGATTGAACCCAAAGCTAAGCACTTCTCCCATTGCAAGTGTAACGCCCCAGATATAACTTTCCCAATTTGTACTCCAACTCTTGCCGTTTCCGGCGTTAAGTTATATTTATTTCTCGGGTTCGGGTCTTTGTCTCCGTGTGTTGTTTTCGTTTTCATGCATCTCATATCATGTCTTCATGTGCATTGCATTTGCATACGTGTTCATCTCATGCATTCGAGCATTTTCCCCGTTGTCCGTTTTGCATTCCGGTGCTTCGTTCTCCTCCGGTGGTCATTTCTAGCCTTCTTTCGTGTGTGGGGATTAAACATTTCCGGATTGGACCGAGACTTGTCATGCGGCCTGGGTTTACTACCGGTAGACCGCCTGTCAAGTTTCGTATCATTTGGACTTCGTTTGATACTCCAACGGTTAACCGAGGGACCGAAAAGGCCTCGTGTGTGTTGCAGCCCAACACCCCTCCAATTTGGCCCAAAACCCACCAAACTCTGCTCCATCATCTAGAGCGTTCGATCACGATCGCGTGGCCGAAAACCGCACCTCATTTGGACTCTCCTAGCTCCACTTATGCCTATAAATAGACACCCCATTTTTCGGATCTCTTCCTCCCACGAAACCCTAATTTTTCGCCCCCGACCGGCCGGACATTGTCCGACCCGGCCGGACGCGTCCGCCCGATCCGCCACCACCAACCCGCTCGTGCCACATGGCGGCTCCAGCCCCCGCCGCCGCCGAGGCCCGCCGGCCCGAGGCCGGCCCTCTCCCCGCGCAACCCCGGCCGCGCCCCGCGCTCGCTAGCGCCGCCGCCCCTTCCGGTGCCGGCCGGATGACGCCGCCGCGGTTCTTCTACTCCGGCGCGCCGCCCCGCCTTGCGCGCCTCGCTGCCCGCCGCCACATCGCCGACTTCCACCGCGGCCGGACCCCGCCTCCGCCGTCCACCTCGTCGCCGGTGTAGGCCCGGCCACCGCCCGCAGCCCCGGGCCACTCCTTCCTCGGCCGCCGCCGTCGTCTACAGGGATCCCGGCGAGATCCGCCGCTGCCTCGGGAAGCGTGCAGATCTCACATCTATTTTTCCTCGGTTGACTTCTCCTCCTGAAACCCTAATTTTTGAGCAATCTTTGACCTGCCATATCTCCGCATCCGTAGCTCCGTTTTGGACATATAGTATATCAAAATGTTCGTCTCGACGAGTACATCATTTCATTCCATTGCATCATTTGCATCTGAGTTCATCTTGATGCCCGAAATGCTGCTAGAAGGAGGCTTCGTGAGTTAATTGACACATCTGCTAGTTCATCTTAGACTTTTGTCATTTTTGCCATGATTGTTGTGTACGTGCTATGCCTGTGAGTCCTTCATATGATTTGTTAAGCATTTTGCCTTCTTTCCAGAGGTGCAATCCATGCATTTTCAGGATGTGTGTGGTGACTTGTGCAAGCTTGCAAAGTGAGGCACTTGGTGAATCTGTTTTCAGGGACTTCGAAGTCTGGGTTTATTTAGTTCATGATGGCATATGTTCAGCTTGTTTCCTAGTGATCCGTGCCTCTTTTGAGGATGATCAGTAAGGGACTTTTGTTATTCATGTTATGCTCTACCCATCCATGTCTTTGTTTGCACATGTGGGGTACTCTAGCTTGAGTTAATCGAGCTCTACTTTTGCTTCGTGGTTAATCTGGGTAGATCGTCAACTTGTTTGCGATTTTGCCGATGCTATTGTAGTTGATCCATGCATGCTATGCCATTGTTCTTGCCATGTCTAGCTAGCATTTTGTGCCTTCTTAATGGATGTATGCTTGACTTTCCATGACTTGCACCGTAGTGAGTGCATCGAGCTCGTTTACATGCCTTCGTGAGTTATATTTCAGCATGTCTCAGTTTTCACTAAGTCTGAAAACTGATTGTGTGTGAGCTATGTTCGTGTGCTCGTTAGTATATTTTGTGATCCCTTTTGGCCCGAGGTCACTTGGGGACTTTTGATAAGCTTGTTGAGTAGCTCCATGCCATGTTCTTACTTGTCATAATCAGGTCATGTATCATGTTGTTTTGCTGCTCCGAAGAGGGCTTCATGATCTGAAATTTCAAACAAGTATTAATTTCACTAAGTCTGAAATCTGTTATGCATTTGCGTTATTGCCATGCTTGTTTTGAACCTCCTAATGGATGATTTGACCGTGGCTCAGTGCTTGTGTTTTGTTAAGAATCTTGTGTGCATCCCTGCCATGTATTTTGTTGTCATGTTTGGGTGCTGTAGCATGTTCATTTCGTTGCATTTAGATGCCTACTTGTTGTAAATCGCAGACCGGTGTCATTCTTAAAACGCTTACCATTTCCAAACCGTAACTCCGATTCCGGCGTTCTTTATATCATTTTCAAGAGATTTCATCCCATATTTCCAGTGGCACACTTGGTTTTCCAAGTTGAGGCCAGGTTCATGCATTTCCTGTCACATCTTGCATTTTGCATCCCGCATCGCATCCCACATAACATACCATCATTGCATCTTATTGTTTGAGTTTGCACGTGGTTGATTGTATCCTTGTTGTTTGTTTGTCTTGTTTGGGTAGAGCCGGGAGACGAGTTCACTAACAAGGAGCCCGTTGAGTTTGCTTTTGAGGATCCAGTCAACTCTGACAACTGTACAGGCAAGATGATCATACCCTCGAAATCACTACTATCTTTGCTATGCTAGTTTGCTCGCTCTTTTGCTATGCCAATGCTACGATGCCTACCACTTGCTTGTCAGCCTCCCAAATTGCCATGTCAAACCTCTAACCCACCATGTCCTAGCAAACCGTTGATTTGCTATGTTACCGCTTTGCTCAGCCCCTCTTATAGCGTTGTTAGTTGCAGGTGAAGATTGGAGCCGTTCCTTGTTGGAACATTTATTTACTTGTTGGGATATCATTATATTGTTATGTTACCTTAAATGCATCTATATACTTGGTAAAGGGTGGAAGGCTCGGCCTCTCGCCTAGTGTTTTGTTCCACTCTTGCCGCCCTAGTTTCCGTCATATCAGTGTTATGTTCCTGGATTTTGCGTCCCTTACGCGGTTGGGCTATAATGGGAACCCCTTGATAGTTCGCCTTGATTAAAGCTTTTCCAGCAATGCCCAACATTGGTTTTACCATTTGCCACCTAGCCTCTTTTTCCCTTGGGTTTCCGGAGCCCGAGGGTCATCTTATTTTAACCCCCCCGGGCCAGTGCTCCTCTGAGTGTTGGTCCGAACCAGGCAGCCTGCGGGGCCACCTCGGGGAAACTCGAGGGTTGGTTTTACTCGTAGCTTGACCTATCCGAGTGTGCCCTGAGAACGAGATATGTGCAGCTCCTATCGGGATTTGTCGGCACATTCGGGCGGTGTTGCTGGACTTGTTTTAACCTGTCGAAATGTCTTGTTGTACCGGGATACCGAGTCTGATCGGAATGTCTCGGGTGGAGGTCTATTCCTTCGTTGACCGTGAGAGCTTGTTATGGGCTAAGTTGGGACTCCCCTGCAGGGATTGAACTTTCGAAAGCCGTGCCCGCGGTTATGGGCAGATGGGAATTTGTTAATGTCCGGTTGTAGATAACTTGAACCTTAATTATTAAAATGAATCAACCGAGTGTGTTACCGTGATGGCCTCTTCTCGGCGGAGTCCGGGAAGCGGACACGGTGTTGGAGTTATGTTTGCGCAGGTTGCTCTCTAGTTTCTCGCTCGCGCCTTGCCTCCTCTTCTCGCCCTCTTTTGCGAATAAGTTAGCCACCATACATGCTAGTTGCTTGCTGCAGCTCCACTCTTACATTTACCCCATCCTACCTATTAAGCTTAAATAGTCTTGATCGCGAGGGTGCGAGATTGCTGAGTCCCTATGGCTCACAGATTACTATTACACCAGGTGCAGGGACAGATGATACAGCTCCAGATGGCGCGCTTGAGCTCAAGTGGGAGTACGACGAGGATTCTCAGCGTTACTATGTGTCTTTTCCTGATGATCAGTAGTGGTGCCCAGTTGGGGTGATCGGGACCTATGCCGCTTGTTGGGTTGTCTTTTATTTTGGCGCCGTAGTCGGGCCATGAGTGTTTGGATGATGTATGTTATTTATGTACTTTGATGTGACGTGGCGAGTGTAAGCCAACTATGTATCTCCCCTTTTATTCTATATATTACATGGGATGTTGTGATGATTGCCTAACTTGCGATATTGCTTTCAATGCGGTTATGTCTCTAAGTCGTGCCTTGACACGTGGGAGCTATAGCCGCATCGAGGGCGTTACAAGTTGGTATCAGAGCCTTCCCCGACCATAGGAGCCCCCACTGATTGATCGTTTTTAGCAGCCGAGTTGTGTCTAGAAAAATGTTTTGAGTCGTTTAGGAATTATATATCGGAGAGCTTAGGAATTCTTTTTACTTCCCAATCTCCTCATCGCTCTGGTAAGGCATCCTGACGTAGAGTTTTGACTCTTCTCTTCTCAAATTTCACTAAAATTTTTTTAGGATCATGCGAGTATCTTGGAATCGTTCCGATGGCTTATGATGAGAATACTGTCTTGGTGCCTCCTGTCAGGGGTTTAGTGGAAGTGTCCCGGGGAGTTGAGCTCTGAGGTGTTGTCATCATAATTTTATCGTTGCAATTCTGGAATACTTGAGATATGTTCGCCGACATTGAAAATCTCTTTTATGCAGTTCGTTGGTGAGATAACCTCGACGCCACCCAGTACTGGGGCGGGAGTTCGGGAGTATCGCCATAACTTGCATAACGGATGCTTTTCGAAGGTTGAGGTAGATGGTTTCCGAAGGTTTCTTGGTTATGTGTTGAAGGATGGATACAGCTGGATGTAGGAATTGCTAGTTTGGGTGAGATATTATGCTTCCCCTGTATCCCCAACACCTGATTGCATAACGGGAAAGTTTCGGGAGTTTCATAGGTGGGAATTCAAGTAGCTCTTAGGATATCTTTTCCGACAGATGTATGATATGAAATTGGGGTTCGACGTCTAGTGGTTCTCCTATTCACGGTCGATTTTACAGTGGTCTCGTTGTGTCTTAAAGAGTCCTTGGCTATGCTGACTCGGGGATGCTTCGTATGTCATGTGCACTGCCTTGTACATGATGGTGCTGTACGATCGAGCCCGTGTAGGTCCCACCACGAAAACTTCGGACGAAATCTCTATCATATGTTTGTTCCGGCTTATTCCGCAAGCCAATCCTTTGTTTTGTTTTGAGTTGTGGTATTCAAGTGGCTACGAAGTCATATGTTGATTCCATACCTTGTTGATTTACCTCTTCTACCTAATTCTACGTGGCTTCGCAATTTAGGGATATGTGACCACTTCAAGAGATATGCATTCGTTCATTTTGTTCGGATGTGAAGACTTTATGTTGCAATTTTCATTCCGTTGGATTCAGCTTCAATATTTGTCTATCTATGTGCTAATGGTGGTCAACCTATTCAGGATGGCTCCTCCAACGCGCACGACTCCGAATCCTGATCCGCCACCACCTCCACCTCCTCCGGAGGCATGGCAAGCTATGATGGTCGCAACCAATGCAAACACACAGTTGATCATGCAAATCCTCCAAGAGCGAAATCAATGCAGTCAAGGGAATCAAGGGAACAATCAAAACCATTTTGCTACACTAAACCAGTTCCTTGCTAATGGGCCGAAGACGTTCAGCAATTGTGTTGAGGCTTCCGATGCTGACGATTGGCTAGTGGACCTGGGTAAGCATTTTGAATGCAGCAACGTCAGGCCTGAAGATTTCGTCAAGTTCGCTTCCCTCCAACTCAAAGATCAGGCCGCAGAGTGGTTCCAGCAGTACAAGGATTCCAGAGGTGGACGTTTGATCACTTGGGATGATTTCCGTCGGGATTTCCGAGCTCATCACATCCCTCAGAGTGTGACTGAAAGTAAACGTGAGGAATTCCGCAACCTGAAGCAAGGCTCTTTGTCTGTCTATGACTACAACAAGTTGTTCCAGAAGCTCGCCCGCTTTGCCAAGCAGGACGTACCTGATGAGAAGAGCATGATATATCAGTTCAGGGGTGGTCTCAGAGAAGAAATTCAGCTCGCTCTTGTCCTCTTTGAGCCGTTGAGGTACGATGAGTTCTACAACATGGCACTGAAGCAAGAGGCTGCTCAGTTGAGGTGTGATGCTTCCAAGAAGCAAGTCAGAGATGCTACTCCTTCTTCCTCTACTCAAGTGGCCAAGCAGCAGAAGTATTGGCTTCCTCCTCCTCCGTTCCATCAGCCGTATCAGCAGAAGAGCAAAGGTGGCAGTGGCTCTTCCCACCCACCCAACCCAGGCTTTCAGAACAAGACTTCATCTCAAGCTCCAAGATCGAGTGCTCCGTACCACCGTCCGCTTTCAGAGGTCACGTGCAACAAGTGCCAACAGAAGGGTCACTATGCCAACAAGTGTTTCAACCAGAGGCGTCTTCCTCCTCCTCCTCCCGTCAGATCGGCAAGTACAACTGTGGTCAAGAATAACCCCAAGCACGCCAAGGTCAACTTGATGAACGCAGCTCAGGCAGAGGATTCGTCATATGTGATCATGGGTAACCTTCCTGTTAATGATATTCCTGCAAAAGTTCTTTTTGACACTAGTGCATCGCATTGTTTCATGTCAAAGCCATTTTTTACCAAGCATGAGTTCGTTTCTTCTCATTTGGTAAGCAAATGGATATCGTTTCTCCTGGCAAACGTTTGAGTGCAAGTCTGGAGGTGCCAGATGTTACTATCACGTTGGGCGACTACAAGTTCCTTTCTTCCCCAATGGTTCTTGGTAATTCGGATATCGATCTTATTCTCGGGATGGATTGGCTCTCTAAGCACAAGGCTCAGCTCGATTGTGCAGCCAGGCAGATTCAATTGACTCGTTCGTCTGAGGATGTCATTGTCTTTGCCGCTCGGGATGATACAATCCGGTTGTTTTCTCTCAATGAGAAGGGGGAATTGGATGCTATTTCGCAGATTCCAGTCGTTTGCGAGTATCAAGACGTCTTTCCAGAAGAGCTCCCAGGAATGCCTCCGCACCGGCCAGTTGAATTTGTTATTGATCTCGAGCCGGGTACGGAACCTGTGTGCAAGCGTCCTTACATGCTCGGACCTGAAGAGTTGAAGGAGCTGAAGAAACAACTCGATATTCAAGAAAGAATGGGTCTCATCCGGCCTAGTTCTTCTCCGTGGGGTTGTGGTGTTCTTTTTGTGAAGAAGAAGGATGGAACGGACCACCTTTGTGTTCATTACCATCCATTGAACAAGAAGACCATCAAGAACAAATACCCACTTCCCAACATCAATGAGCTGTTCGAACAACTCAAGGGTGCCAAAGTATTCTCCAAGCTTGATCTCCGTATGGGTTATCATCAGATTCGTATCCGTGAGCAAGATATTCCCAAGACGGCTTTCAGGACAAGCTATTGGTCATATGAATACACTGTCATGTCTTTTGGCCTCGTCAACGCCCCTCCGACGTTCTCTCGCATGATGAACTTCATCTTCAACCCCTACACCAATGATTTCGTGTTGGTCTATCTCGATGACATTCTGGTTTTCTCAAAGAACAAGGAAGATCATGCCAAGCACTTGCGTTTGGTTCTTGATAAGCTCAGGGAACATCAGTTCTATGCCAAGTTCTCCAAGTGTGAATTTTGGCTCGATGAGGTTCTTTATCTTGGTCATATCATCTCTGCCAAGGGCATTGCCGTGAATCCTGAGAAGGTGTCTGCAATTGTTAATTGGGAACCTCCTCAGAACGTGAAGCAACTCCGCAGTTTCCTCGGTCTCGCAAGCTATTGCAGAAGATTCGTGGAAAACTTTTCTAAGATCGTGAAGCCTCTCTCAAATCTTCTCCAGAAGCACGTCAAGTACGTTTGGTCTTCGGAGTGTGATATTGCTTTCAACACTTTGAAAGAGAAGTTGATCACTGCTCCAATTTTGACTCCGCCTGATGAATCCAAGCCGTACGAGGTCTTTTGTGATGCCTCTCTCCAAGGTCTTGGCGCAGTATTGATGCAAGAGAAGAAAGTTGTTGCTTATACCTCTCGCCAGTTGAAGCCTAATGAGAAGAACTACCCCACTCATGATCTCGAGTTGGCGGCAGTTGTGCATGCTCTTTTGACTTGGAGACATCTTCTATTGGGAAGAAAAGTGGATATTTTCACTGATCACAAGAGTCTCAAGTACATCTTCACTCAGCCTAATCTCAACCTCAGGCAAACTCGATGGGTCGAAATGATTCAAGAGTACAATCCGAGTATCGAGTATACTCCAGGCAAGGCCAATGTGATTGCTGACGCTTTGAGCAGGAAAGCGTATTGCAATAGTCTGATTCTCAAGCCTTATCAACCCGAGCTATGTGAAGCTTTCCGCAAACTTAATCTGCAAGTTGTTCCTCAAGGTTTCCTCGCCAACCTTCAAATATCTCCTACCTTAGATGACCAGATTCGCCAAGCCCAGCTTCTTGATGCTATGGTGAAAAAGGTGAAGATTGGGATTGCCAAGAGTCAGTCCAAGTACAGGTGCTACCGCCTTGATGACAAGGACACTCTCTTCTTCGAGGATCGAATTGTTGTACCCAAAGGTGAACTTCGTAAAGTGATCATGAACGAGGCTCACAATTCTCTCCTCTCCATCCACCCTGGGAGCACGAAGATGTATCAGGATCTTAAGCAAGCTTATTGGTGGACTCGAATGAAGCGCGAGATCGCTCAATTCGTGAATGAATGTGATGTCTGCAGAAGAGTGAAGGCAGAACACCAAAGGCCAGCAGGTCTCCTCCAACCTCTTGCCATTCCAGAATGGAAGTTTGACCACATCGAAATGGACTTCGTGACTGGATTTCCTAAGTCCAAGCGTGGCAATGATGCTATATTCGTTGTCATCGACAAGCTCACCAAAGTGGCTCATTTTCTGCCTATCAAAGAGTCGATCTCTGCAGCTCAATTGGCGGAACTCTATACCTCTCGAATTGTCTCTCTGCATGGTATTCCTCAAGTGATATCTTCAGACCATGGCAGCATCTTTACCTCCAGGTTTTGGGATTCTTTTCAGAAGGCCATGGGCACCAACATCCGCTTCAGCACTGCTTTCCATCCTCAAACAAGCGGTCAAGTCGAGCGTGTCAACCAGATTCTTGAAGATATGCTCAGGGCTTGTGTGATCTCCTTTGGCATGAAGTGGGAGGATTGTCTTCCTTATGCCGAATTCTCATGCAACAACAGTTTTCAAGCAAGTTCGGGCAAGGCTCCATTTGAAATTTTGTATGGTAGGAAATGCCGTACCCCTCTCAACTTGTCTGAAACCGCTGAACGTCAGCTGCTGGGTAATGACTTAATCACAGAGGCAGAAGAAATGTGCAAGGTCATTCGTGATAACCTCAAAGCAGCCCAATCCCGCCAGAAGAGCTACTATGATAGTAAGCACCGTGATTTGGCTTTCGAGATCGGAGATCATGTTTACCTCCGTGTCTCTCCTATGAAAGGGACTCGTCACTTCGGTATCAAAGGGAAGCTTGCCGCTAGATACGTCGGACCTTTCAAGATTGTCAGCAAGAGAGGCGACCTAGCCTATCAACTCGAGCTTCTGTCAAACTTTGCAAACGTTCATGATGTGTTCCATGTCTCTCAGCTTCGAAAGTGCTTCAAGACGCCTGATCGCACCGTCAACTTCGAGGACATTGAGCTCCAAGAAGATCTCTCCTATAGTGAGCACCCAGTTGCAATCCTTGAAGAGACTGGACGCAGGACTCGCAACAAGTCAATCAAATTTCTCAAAGTCAAGTGGTCACACCATTCCGACCGTGAAGCTACCTGGGATAGCGAGGATCACCTCCGTTCTGAGTACCTGGAGTTCTTTCAGTCCTAGATCTCGGGACGAGATCTTTTCGTAGTGGTGGAGTGTTGTAACGCCCCAGATATAACTTTCCCAATTTGTACTCCAACTCTTGCCGTTTCCGGCGTTAAGTTATATTTATTTCTCGGGTTCGGGTCTTTGTCTCCGTGTGTTGTTTTCGTTTTCATGCATCTCATATCATGTCTTCATGTGCATTGCATTTGCATACGTGTCCATCTCATGCATTCAAGCATTTTCCCCGTTGTCCGTTTTGCATTCCGACGCTTCGTTCTCCTCCGGTGGTCATTTCTAGCCTTCTTTCATGTGTGGGGATTAAACATTTCCGGATTGGACCGAGACTTGTCATGCGGCCTGGGTTTACTACCGGTAGACCGCCTGTCAAGTTTCGTATCATTTGGACTTCGTTTGATACTCCAACGGTTAACCGAGGGACCGAAAAGGCCTCGTGTGTGTTGCAGCCCAACACCCCTCCAATTTGGCCCAAAACCCACCAAACTCTGCTCCATCATCTAGAGCGTTCAATCACGATCGCGTGGCCGAAAACCGCACCTCATTTGGACTCTCCTAGCTCCACTTATGCCTATAAATAGAAACCCCATTTTTCAGATCTCTTCCCCCCACGAAACCATAATTTTTCGCCCCCGACTGGCCGGACATTGTCCGACCCGGCCGGACGCGTCCGCCCAATTCGCCACCGCCAACCTGCTCGTGCCACGTGGCGGCTCCAGCCCCCGCCGCCGCCGAGGCCCGCCGGCCCGAGGCCGACCCTCTTCCCGCGCAACCCGGGCCGCGCCCCGCGCTCGCTAGCGCTGCCGCCCCTTCCGGTGCCGGCCGCCCGACGCCGCCGCGGTTCTTCTACTCCGGCGCGCCGCCCTGCCCCGCACGCCTCGCCGCCCGCTGCCACATCGCCGACTTCTGCCGCGGCCGGACCCAGCCTCCGCCGTCCACCTCGTAGCCGGCGTAGGCCCGGCCACCGCCCGCAGCCCCGGGCCACTCCTTCCTCGGCCGCCGCCGTCGCCTACAGGGATTCCGGCGAGATCCGCCGCCGCCTCGGGAAGCGTGCAGATCTCAGATCTATTTTGCCTCGGTTGACTTATCCTCCCGAAACCCTAATTTTAGAGCAATCTTTGACCTGCCATATCTCCGCATCCGTAGCTTCGTCTAGGACATATAGTATATCAAAATGTTCGTCTCGGCGAGTACATCATTTCATTCCATTGCATCATTTGCATTTGACTTCATCTTGATGCCCGAAATGCTACTAGAAGGAGGCTTCGTGAGTTAATTGACAGATCTGCTAGTTCGTCTTAGCATTTTGTCATTTTTGCCAAGATTGTTGTGTACATGCTATGCCTGTGAGTCCTTCATATGATTTGTTAAGCATTTTGTCTTCTTTCCAGAGGTGCAACCCATGCATTTTTAGGATGTGTGTGGTGACTTGTGCAAGCTTGCAAAGTGAGGCACTTGGTGAATCTGTTTTCAGGGACTTAGTGGATTTCACTAAGTCTGGGTTTATTTAGTTCATGATGCCATATGTTCAGCTTGTTTCCTAGTGATCCGTGCCTCTTTTGAGGATGATCAGTAAGGGACTTTTGTTATTCATGTTATGCTCTACCCATACATATCCTTGTTTGCACATGTGGGGTACTCTAGCTTGAGTCAATCGAGCTCTACTTTTGCTTTGTGGTTAATCTGGGTAGATCGTCAACTTGTTTGCGATTTTGCTGACGCTATTGTAGTTGATCCGTGCATGCTATGCCATTGTTCTTGCCATGTCTAGCTAGCATTTTGTGCCTTCTTAATGGATGTATGCTTGTCTTGCCATGACTTGCACCGTAGTGAGTGCATCGAGCTCGTTTACATGCCTTCGTGAGTTATATTTCAGCATGTCTCAGTTTTCACTAAGTCTGAAAACTGATTGTGTGTGAGCTATGTTCGTGTGATCATTAGTATATTTTGTGATCCCTTTTGGCCCCAGGCCACTTGGGAAATTTTGATAAGCTTGTTGTGTAGCTCCATGCCATGTTCTTACTTGTCATAATCAGGTCATGTATCATGTCATTTTGCTGCTCCGAAGAGGGCTTCATGATCTGAAATTTCAGACAAGTGTTAATTTCACTAAGTCTGAAATATGTTATGCATTTGCGTTTTTGCCATGCTTGTTTTGAACCTCCTAATGGATGATTTGACCGTGGATCAGTGCTAGTGTTTTGTTAAGAATCTTGTGTGCATCCCTGCCATGTATTTTGTTGTCATGTTTGGGTGCTGTAGCATGTTCATTTCGTTGCATTTAGATGCCTACTTGCTGTAAATCGCAGACTGGTGTCATTCTTAAAACGCTTGCCATTTCCAAACCGTAACTCCGATTCTGGCGTTCTTTATATCGTTTTCAAGAGATTTCATCCCATCTTTCCAGTGGCACACTTGGTTTTCCAAGTTGAGGCCAGTTTTCATGCATTTCCTATCACATCTTGCATTTTGCATCTCGCATAGCATACCATCATTGCATCTTATTGTTTGAGTTTGCACGTGGTTGATTGTATCCTTGTTGTTTGTTTGTCTTGTTTGGGTAGAGCCGGGAGACGAGTTCGCTAACAAGGAGGCCGTTGAGTTTGCTTTTGAGGATCCAGTTAACTCTGACAACTGTGCAGGCAAGATGATCATACCCTCGAAATCACTACTATCTTTGCTATGCTAGTTTGCTCGCTCTTTTGCTATGCCAATGCTATGATGCCTACCACTTGCTTGTCAGCCTCCCAAATTGCCATGTCAAACCTCTAACCCACCATGTCCTAGCAAACCGTTGATTGGCTATGTTACCGCTTTGCTCAGCCCCTCTTATAGCGTTGTTAGTTGCAGGTGAAGATTGGAGCCGTTCCTTGTTGGAACATTTATTTACTTGTTGGGATATCATTATATTGTTATGTTACCTTAAATGCATCTATATACTTGGTAAAGGGTGGAAGGCTCGGCCTCTCGCCTAGTGTTTTGTTCCACTCTTGCCGCCCTAGTTTCCGTCATATCGGTGTTATGTTCCCGGATTTTGCGTCCCTTACGCGGTTGGGCTATAATGGGAACCCCTTGATAGTTCGCCTTGATTAGAGCTTTTCCAGAAATGCCCAACATTGGTTTTACCATTTTCCACCTAGCATCTTTTTCCCTTGGGTTTCCGGAGCCCAAGGGTCATATTATTTTAACCCCCCCCCCCCCCCGGGCCAGTGCTCCTCTGAGTGTTGGTCCGAACCAGGCAGCCTGCGGGGCCACCTCGGGGAAACTCGAGGGTTGGTTTTACTCGTAGCTTGACCTATCCGAGTGTGCCCTAAGAACGAGATATGTGCAGCTCCTATCGGGATTTGTCGGCACATTCGGGCGGTGTTGCTGGACTTGTTTTAACCTGTCGAAATGTCTTGTTGTACCGGGATACCGAGTCTGATCGGAATGTCTCGGGTGGAGGTCTATTCCTTCGTTGACCGTGAGAGCTTGTTATGGGCTAAGTTGGGACTCCCCTGCAGGGATTGAACTTTCGAAAGTCGTGCCCGCAGTTATGGGCAGATGGGAATTTGTTAATGTCCGGTTGTAGATAACTTGAACCTTAATTAATTAAAATGAATCAACCGAGTGTGTTACCGTGATGGCCTCTTCTCGGCGGAGTCCGGGAAGCGGACACGGTGTTGGAGTTATGTTTGCGCAGGTTGCTCTCTAGTTTCTCGCTCGCGCCTTGCCTCCTCTTCTCGCCCTCTTTTGCGAATAGGTTAGCCACCGTACATGCTAGTCGCTTGCTGCAGCTCCACTCTTACATTTACCCCATCCTACCTATTATTAAGCTTAAATAGTCTTGATCGCGAGGGTGCGAGATTGCTGAGTCCCTGTGGCTCACAGATTACTATTACACCAGATGCAGGGACAGATGATACAGCTCCAGATGGCGCGCTTGAGCTCAAGTGGGAGTACGACGAGGATTCTCAGCGTTACTATGTGTCTTTTCCTGATGATCAGTAGTGGTGCCCAGTTGGGGTGATCGGGACCTATCTCGCTTGTTGGGTTGTCTTTTATTTTGGCGCCGTAGTCAGGCCATGAGTGTTTGGATGATGTATGTTATTTATGTACTTTGATGTGACGTGGCGAGTGTAAGCCAACTATGTATCTCCCCTTTTATTCTATATATTACATGGGATGTTGTGATGATTGCCTAACTTGCGACATTGCTTTCAATGCGGTTATGTCTCTAAGTCGTGCCTCTACACGTGGGAGATATAGCCGCATCGAGGGCGTTACAGCAAGAAAGATCAATCTAGTAGGCCAAACCAAACTGATAATTCGAAGAGACTTGCAAAGATAACCAATCATACATAAAAGAATTTAGAGAAGATTCAAATATTGTTCATAGATAGACTTGATCATAAACCCACAATTCATCGATCTCAACAAACACACCGCAAAAAGAAGATTACATCGAATAGTTCTCCACAAGAGAGGGGGACAACATTGTATTGAGATCCAAAAAGAGAGAAGAAGCCATCTAGCTAATAACTATGGACCCGTAGGTCTGAGGTGAACTACTCACGCTTCATCGGAGGGGCTATGGTGTTGATGTAGAAGCCCTCCGTGATCGATGCCCCCTCCGGCGGAGCTCTCGAACAGGCCCCAAGATGGGATCTCGTGGATACAAAAAGTTGCGGCAGTGGAATTAGGGGTTTGGCTCCATATCTGATCGTTTTGGGGTATGTAGGTATATATAGGAGGAAGGAATACGTCAGTGGAGCAACAGGGGGCCCACGAGGGTGGAGGGCGCGCCTGGGGGTGGGGGGGGGGGTAGGCGCGCCCCCCTACCTTGTGGCCTCCTCTTTTCTTTCTTGATGTAGGTTCCAAGTCTCGGGGTCTTGTTTGTTGAGCAAATCATGTTCCCGAAGGTTTCATTCCGTTTGGACTCCGTTTGATATTCCTTTTCTTCGAAACCCTAAAACAGGCAAAAAAACAGCAATTCTGGGTCGGGCCTCCGGTTAATAGGTTAGTCCCAAAAATAATATAAAAGTGGATAATAAAGCCCAATAATGTCCAAAACAGTAGATAATATAGTATGGAGCAATCAAAAATTATAGATACGTTGGAGACGTATCAACCTCCAAGACGGCCCCCGACGACCACGGCCGGCTGTCGCGCCTTCACCCCGAGCTGCGTAGTGCTACCTCTTGAGCATTGCGTTGGTTTTCCCTTGAAGAGGAAAGGGTGATGCAACAAAGTAGCATAAGTATTTCCCTCAGTTTTTGAGAACCAAGGTATCAATCCAGTAGGAGGCTACGCGCGAGTCCCTCGCACCTGCACAAAACCAATAACTCCTCGCAACCAACGCGATAAGGGGTTGTCAATCCCTTGACGGTCACTTACGAGAGTGAGATCTGATAGATATGATATGATAATATTTTTGGTATTTTTGTGGTAAAGATGCAAAGTAAAATAAAAGCAAAGTAAAAAGCAAAGGAAATAACTAAGTATTGGAAGATTAATATGATGAAGATAGACCCGGGGGCCATAGGTTTCACTAGTGGCTTCTCTCAAGAGCATAAGTATTTTACTGTGGGTGAACGAATTACTGTTGAGCAATTGACAGAATTGAGCATAGTTATGAGAATATCTAGGTATGATCATGTATATAGGCATCACGTCTGAGACAAGTAGACTGACTCCTACCTGCATCTACTACTATTAATCCACTCATCGACCACTATCCAGCATGCATCTAGAGTATTAAGTTCATGAAAACAGAGTAATGCCTTAAGCAAGATGACATGATGTAGAGGGATAAACTCATGCAATATGATGAAAACCCCATATTGTTATCCTCGATGGCAGCAATACAATACGTGCCTTCCTGCCCCTACTGTCACTGGGAAAGGACACCGCAAGATTGAACCCAAAGCTAAGCACTTCTCCCATTGCAAGAAAGATCAATCTAGTAGGCCAAACCAAACTGATAATTTGAAGAGACTTGCAAAGATAACCAATCATACATAAAAGAATTCAGAGAAGATTCAAATATTGTTCATAGATAATCTTGATCATAAACCCACAATTCATCGGTCTCAACAAACACACCGCAAAAAGAAGATTACACCGAATAGATCTCCACAAGAGAGGGGGAGAACATTGTATTGAGATCCAAAAAGAGAGAAGAAGCCATCTAGCTAATAACTATGGACCCGAAAGTCTGAGGTAAACTACTCACACTTCATCGGAGAGGCTATGGTGTTGATGTAGAAGCCCGCCGTGATAGATGCCCCCTCCGGCGGAGCTCCGGAACAGGCCCCAAGATGGAATCTCATGGATACAGGAGGTTACGGCGGTGGAATTAGGGTTTTGGCTCCGTATCTGATTGTTTGGGGGTACGTAGGTATATATAGGAGGAAGGAGTACGTCGGTGGAGCAACAGGGGGCCCACGAGGGTGGAGGGCGCGCCTGGGGGGTGTAGGCGCGCCCCCTTCCTCGTGGCCTCCTCCTTTATTTCTTGACGTATGGTCCAAGTCTCCTGGATCGTGTTCGGTGAGAAAATCACGTTCCTGAAGGTTTCATTCCGTTTGGACTCCATTTGATATTCCTTTTTTTCAAAACCCTAAAATTGGCAAAAAAACATCAATTCTGGGTTGGGCCTCCGGTTAATAGGTTAGTCCCAAAAATAATATAAAAGCGGATAATAAAGCCCAATAATGTCCAAAACAGTAGATAATATAGCATGGAGCAATCAAAAATTATAGATACCTTGGAGACGTATCAAGCATCCCCAAGCTTAATTCCTGCTCGTCCTCGAGTAGGTAAATGATAAAAACAGAATTTTTGATGCGGAGTGCTACTTGGCATAATTTTAATGTAATTCTTCTTAATTGAGGTATGAATATTCAGATCCGAAAGATTCAAGATAAAAGTTTAATATTGACATAATAATACTTCAAGCATACTAACAAAGCAATCATGTCTTCTCAAAATAACATGGCCAAAGAAAGTTATCCCTACAAAATCATATAGTCTAGCTATGCTCAACCTTCATCACACAAAGTATTTAAATCATGCACAACCCCGATGACAAGCCAAGCAATTGTTTCATACTTTTGACATTCTCAAACTTTTTCAATCTTCACGCAATACATGAGTGTGAGCCATGGATATAGCACTATAAGTGGAATAGAATGGTGGTTGTGGAGAAGACAAAAAGGGAGAAGATAGTCTCACATCAACTAGGCGTATCAACGGGCTATGGAGATGCCCATCAATAGATATCAATGTGAGTGAGTAGGGATTTCCATGCAACGGATGCACTAGAGGTATAAGTATATGAAAGTTCAACAAAAGAAACTAAGTGGGTGTGCATCCGACTTTCTTGCTCATGAAGACCTAGGGCATTTTGAGGAAGCCCATCATTGGAATATACAAGCCAAGTTCTATAATGAAAAATTCCCACTAGTATATGAAAGTGACGAAATGAGAGACTCTCTATCATGAATATCATGGTGCTACTTTGAAGCACAAGTGTGGTAAAGGACAGTAACATTGTCCCTTCTCTTTTTTTCTCTCATTTTTTTATTTGGGCCTTTTCTCTCTTTTTTATGGCCTCTTTTCTTTCTTTTTTTCGTCCGGAGTCTCATCCCGACTTGTGGGGGAATCATAGTCTCCATCATCCTTTCCTCACTGGGACAATGCTCTAATAATGATGATCATCACACTTTTATTTTCTTACAACTCAACAATTACAACTCGATATTTAGAACAAAATATGACTCTATATGAATGCCTCTGGCGGTGTACTGGGATATGAAATGAATCAAGAGTGACATGTATGAAAGAATTATGAATGGTGGCTTTGCCACAAATACGATGTCAACTACATGATCATGCTAAGCAATATGACAATGATGGAGTGTGTCATAATAAACGGAACGGTGGAAAGTTGCATGGCAATATATCTCGGAATGGCTATGGAAATGCCATAATAGATAGGTATGGTGACTGTTTTGAGGAAGGTATATGGTGGGTGTATGATACCCGTGACAGGAGCGCGGTATTTAGAGAGGCTAGCAATGGTGGAAGGAAGAAAAGTGTGTATAATCCATGGACTCAACATTAGTCATAAAGAACTCATATACTTATTGCAAAAATCTACAAGTTATCAAAGCAAAGTATTACGCGCATGCTCCTAGGGGGATAGATTGGAAGGAAAAGACCATCGCTCGTCCCCGACCGCCACTTATAAGGAAGACACTCAAAAAATAAATCATGCCCTGACTTCATCACATAACGGTTCACCATGCGTGCATGCTAGGGGAATCACAAACTTTAACACAAGTATTTCTCAAATTCACAACTACTAAACTAGCACAACTTTAATATCACCATCTTTATATCTCAAAACAATTATCAAGCATCAAACTTCTTATAGCATTCAACACACTCATAAGAAAGTTTTTACTATTCTTGAATACCAAGCATATTAGGATTATTTAAGAAACTTACCATGCTATTTAAGACTCTCAAAATAATCTAAGTGAAGCATGAGAGATCAATAGTTTATGTAAAACAATTCCACCACTGTGCTCTAAAAAATATAAGTGAAGTACTAGAGCAAAACTATATAACTCAAATGATATAAGCGAAGCACATAGAGTATTCTAACAAATTCCAAATCATGTATGGCTCTCTCAAAAGGTGTGTACAGCAAGGATGATTGTGGTAAACTAACAAATAAAGACTCAAATCATACAAGACGCTCCAAGCAAAACACATATCATGTGGTGAATAAAAATATAGCTCCAAGTAAAGTTACCGATAGAAGTGGACGAAAGAGGGGATGCCTTCCAGGGCATCCCCAAGCTTTGGCGTTTAGGTGTCCTTAGATTATCTTGGGGTTGCCATGGGCATCCCAAAGCTTAGGCTCTTGCCAGTCCTTGTTCCATAATCCATCAAATCTTTACCCAAAACTTGAAAACTTCACAACACAACACTTAAAGCAGAAAATCTCGTGAGCTCCGTTAGCGAAAGAAAACAAAAGACCACTTCAAGGTACAATAATGAACTCATTATTTATTTATATTGGTGTTAAACCTACTGTATTACAACTTCTCTATGGTTTATAAACTATTTTATTAGCCATAGATTCATAAAAATAAGCAAACAACACACGAAAAAACAGAATCTGTCAAAATAGAACAGTCTGTAGTAATCTGTAGCTAGCGCAAGATCTGGAACCCAAAAATTTTTAAAATAAATTTCTGGACGTGAGGAATTTATTTATTAATCATCTTAAAAAATAATTAACTAAATATCACTTTCCAAATAAAAATGGCAGCAGTTCTTGTAAGCGCTAAAGTTTCTGTTTTTTACAGCAAGATTAACAAGACTTTCCCCAAGTTTTCCCAACGGTTCTACTTGGCACAAACACTAATTAAACACAAAAAACCCAACCAAAACAGAAGCTAGGTAAATTATTTATTACTAAACAGGAGTAAAAAGCAAGGAATAAAAATAAAATTGGGTTGCCTCCCAACAAGCACTATCGTTTAACGCCCCTAGCTAAAGGAAGGATAGATCAAGGTATTGCCGTCTTTGGTAGGCAATCCATAAGTGGCTCTCATAATAGATTCATAAGGTAATTTAATTTTCTTTCTAGGAAAGTGTTCCATGCCTTTCCTTAACGGCAATTGGAATCTAATATTTCCTTCTTTCATATCAATAATTGCACCAATCGTTCTAAGGAAAGGTCTACCAAGAATAATAGGACATGAAGGATTGCAATCTATGTCAAGAAAAATAAAATATACGGGCACATAATTCCTATTTGCGATAATAAGAACATCATTAATTCTTCCCATAGGTTTCTTAATAGTGGAATCCGCAAGGTGCAAGTTTAAAGAGCAATCATCAAAATCACGGAAACCTAACAAATCACACAAAGTCTTTGGAATCGTGGAAACACTAGCACCCAAATCACAGAAAGCATAGCATTCATGATCTTTAATTTTAATTTTAGTAGTTGGTTCCCACTCATCATAAAGTTTTCTAGGGATAGAAACTTCCAACTCAGGTTTTTCTTCATAAGATTGCATCAAGGCATCAACGATATGTTTAGTAAACGCTTTATTTTGACTATAAGCATGAGGAGAATTTAGCACGGATTGCAACAAGGAAATACAATCAATCAAAGAGCAATTTTAATAATTAAATTCCTTGAAATCCAAAATAGTGGGTTTAGCAACATCTCGGGTTTTAATTTCTTCAATCCCACTTTTATCAAATTTAGCATCAAGATCTAAAAACTCCGAATTTTTGGAACGCCTTCTAGCTAAGGGTGGATCATATTCAGACCCATAATTATCAAGATTCATATTGCAAAACAAAGATTTAATAGGGGACATATCAATAACTTTTATATCTTCATCTTTATTTTCATAGGAACTAGAAGAACACGCTCTTATAAAGGCATATTTCTTAGCACGCATCCTAGCGGTTCTTTCTTTGCACTCATCAATGGAAATTCTCATGGCTTTGAGAGACTCATTGATATCATGCTTAGGAGGAATAGATCTAAGTTTCAAAGAATCAACATCAAGAGAAATTCTATCAATGTTCCTAGCCAACTCATCAATCTTAAGCAATTTTTCTTCAATCAAAGCATTGAAATTCTTTTGCAAAGTAATAAATTCTTTAATATTAGATTCAAAATCAGAGGGCATCTTATTATAATTTCCATAAGAATTGTTGTAGGAATTACCATAATTATTAGAGGGATTACTAGGATAAGGCCTAGGATTAAAATTTCCCCTATACGCGTTGTTACCAAAATTGTTCCTACCAACAAAATTCACATCCATAGATTCATTATTATTCTCAATCATAGTAGACAAGGGCATATCATTAGGATTAGAAGAAACACTTTTACTAGCAAATAATTTCAAGGCGACCACGCCTTGAGAACTTTTGGAACTTCTTCACGAGCAGAGCCAGATCATGGCTCAGTTCTTCAGGATCACCAAGGCTGCTATCAGAGTCTTCATCTTCGGACTCAGATACTGCCTTGGCCTTTAGTGCACGTGATCTGCCATAGCTTGAACCATAGAGATCTCTCTTTTCAGCAAGTTGGAACTCTTGAGTATTTAGCCTCTCGAGAATATGAGCGGGATCAAGTGACTTGTAATCAGCACGTTCTTGTATCATCAATGCCAGAGTGTCAAATGAGGAATCAAGCGATCTCAGCAATTTCTTCACCACCTCATGGTCGGTGATGTCAGTGGCACCAAGTGCTTGAAGCTCATTTGAGATGTCAGTGAGGCGATCGAAGGTTTGTTGAACATTTTCATTGTCGAGTCTTTTGAAGCGGTTGAAGAGATTGCAAAGAATATCAACTCGAGAGTCACGCTGAGTTGAGACTCCTTCATTCACTTTGGACAACTTGTTCTAGATAAGCTTCATTGTCTCCAAAGCACTCACTCTGCCATACTGTCCTTTGCTGAGATGGCCACATATGATATTCTTTGCTTGAGAGTCGAGTTGCTTGAATCTCTTCACATCAGCAGCATTCAGACAAGGTGTGACTGATGGAACACCATTTTCCACAACATACCAGAGATCGTTATCAATTGCTTCAAGATGCATTCGCATCTTATTCTTCTAGTAGGGGTAGTCCGTCCCATCAAAGGTAGGACACCCAGCAGAGACCTTGATCATACCTGCGGTTGACATAACTGAAACTCCAGGCGGTTAAACCAAAATCACACAGAACAAGGGAGTACCAGGCTCTGATACCAATTGAAAGAAGCCTGGACATTACATTCAAGACTGTCCTCAATGGGAAAAGGAATCAAAGAAGAAGAAATACAAGGATTACAGTTCTGATGATGCGAAGAAAAAGAAGAAATCCTCAAAATCCTCATCATCAAAATCCTCAAAGCCTTCATATCACAAGAAGAGCAGCTCCAAGAAGGCCAGGGCAATCATTGGCAAGGAAATGGACTCTGAGGCTGAATCTGAAGAAAATGAGGAAGAGGAGTCATCTGAGGAGTCCGAATCCGGAGTGGCAAGCCTAGCTCTCGCTACTGCATTCGTCAGCAAGTCTATCTTCAACACTGAAGAAATAAACTCACCAACAAAGCTGATGAAGGGGATGATGACTACGCTCCCACCTACTGCTTCATGGCAAAGGGTGCCAAGGTACTCAAATATACGTCATCTGAATCAAGTGAGAATGAATCTGATGAAAATCTTAAGCCCAGCTATTCTAAACTTGCTAAGATCGCTGTAAAACAACAAAGGGCTTTAGAAAAGGTTCAAAAAATGCTAGACAAAAGTGATGATATGTTGGGTGAAGAAATAGATCGCACTAAAGCTTTGGTTGAAAGTCTTTAGAGACTTCATACTAAGTATGGCACCCTTCAAGATCAACATAACACTCTCTTATCTGATCATGAGAAGCTTTCTTATGAATTTCTTCAAAGAAAGCAAGACCTTGAGAAGCTAAGAGTGAGTTATGAAGATCTTCAGAAGGAGCACGATTCATTACTTGCTCACACATCATTACATGCAGGTGCTGATGAAACCTTTGAAGCCAGGTCAAGCACCAAGAACCAAATTCCTCGTGAAGGAATTGTTGTACGTGCCCAGAACTGTCTATCGTATTCTTATGAGGACAATCATTCCCATCAAAGGCCACGACTCATCTGATGAGGAAATTGTTGGCATCATGAAGAATCTGGTATTCAACATCGTTGATGGCATTCCTGTCAATTATCATGATTTCTTCATGTGGACTATGGCCAATGTTGCATTGTCTACATTTGAGCGGAAGCCTTATGCACCTTGGATTATGAGATTCCTCAGGACAAGGTCTTCACTCAACTACAAAGCTGATTTCCAGAATCACCTCAGCTACTTGCCCCCAATTGAAGTCCTCAAGCAGACATATTCCTTAGTTGATGGAAAGGGCAAGGCACCAGCTGTAATAGATGAAGGCATTCGTCCATTAGATGGTCAGTTTCGCAAAGCTGCATCTTATTCCACCAATGATGACTCTGCTACACATGACTCTGCCAATGCACCCAAGTCCACTCCTCAAGCCACTGCTCCACGCGTGATGACTGACCGTGAACTTCTGCTTAGTCTTCACCAGAAGGTGGATCGAAATCACAAATGGGTTAAGCATTAGTTTGGTTCACTTCTTCACAACATGACTACCACACACAATGCAGTGAAGAAAAACCACTACTACCTCCATCAAGTGTTCGGTCGCACCTGGGCAATCCTGTCACATCTGTATGGTGAAGAAGATCCGAAGAACATGGGTCTCAAAGAATATTTTGACTGGTATGCACCTCCACCGAAGAAATTCAAGAAGGTCAAGGTTCCTTCTTTGGTGGCTAGCTCATATTCTTCATCGCGCGACACTAATGAACATGAAGATTTGGATGACACTACGGCAGGCCCTACATCAACAAACGACCCCAACAATGCTGGCGCTCCTTCATCAACATGATTATCTTCAGGGGCGTTAGTCCTCATTTTCGATCCTTTTCGTCATTCGATGACAAAGGGGGAGAAATATGAGTTAGTCTTCAAGCGGGTCTACTATATGGGCGTTTTTTTGCTAAGTTACAACTCTCTATCTTCTGAAACTTTATTGGATCGAGTTGTAATCTTAAACCCGATGGTGCTCTGATACTTTTGATGTACTGTGCTCTAATACTTTTGATGCACTATTCTGCATGCTTATTCCTCATTAATATTATTGCACGCATGCTGAATTTCATCAGGCACCATATTTTCATCATGCATTTCAAATTCTTCATATTATATGTTAAATGCGTGTATGAATTACAAGATATAGGGGGAGATCTCCATGATTCAACTCTTCAAGTGTGCATTGCTTCAAAAGCAAATTCCTCACTATGCACATCTTCAGGGGGAGTTCTTCTATATCTTGCAATCAAATTCCTCAATATCAGTAGTTACACTTCATATGTTTATCCCCGTTGAAAACTTAACCTATATTGTCATCAATCACCAAAAAGGGGGAGATTGTAAGTGCATCTAGTGCCCCTTAGTGATTTTGGTGTATTGAAGACTTATAGGTTAAGGGACTAATGCGTTTGTGACTGTACATAGGTCTATAAGTCTATGAGGAGTTCGATATTTACAGGAAAAGTCGACCCCTAAAAATAAATATCTTCAACTGAAGATTTTGATATTTCTGAAGACTTTCATGAAGACTTTGAAAGTGAAGAAATTGGTGTGTCCGTGAAGACTTGATATTCATGCGAGGAATATGAAGCTTGAAGACTTTCATTTTCATAGTTTTGTTTTTTCTCTTTCTTGAGTCATAGGAAACACTGTACTGTTAAAGGGGGTCGAGGAAATACTAAGGAAAAATTTCCATGTGATGCTCAACTCAAAATCCTACACCTACCAATTCCTTCGAGTGAAGCCATTGGAAATCTCATACAGTTTAGTCAATTTCTTCAGTGACAGAGACGAAGTTCTTCTGGTCTCTCAGGAATTTGTCCTGACTGAGGAGTTAGGAATTCGCCAGTGCGCATTGCCTACACAGTGAGGAACATGATAGCCCTGAGGATTTTGCTACTCAAAATTCCGGCCGTTGCTGTGCTATGCGCCAGCTGTCCCAAAATATCTATCCACCTAACGGTCATATCGTTGAAGGGCATTTATGTCTTATCATGTCGGGCTGCTCCCTAGGCTATAAATAGCCGCCCCCTACAACCACTAGCTGGTTGGCTGCTCCGAGAGAAACTGACACTTGTCATTTGAGAGCAACCCATCCTCTAAGGACTTTGAGGGAAAATCATCAAGTGAGGAAAAACCAAAAACCCAAAACCCAAACACCTAAAAACCCCAAGTGATTGAGCATCACTAAAGAGATTGATCCTGCGTGGATCCGATGCTTGTTACCTTTGAAGACTGTGCTTCTTCCAGATGGTTAGGCGTCATGGTCTAGAGCATCCAAGGGGAATTGTGGATCACCGAGTGACCAAGTTTGTGAAGGTTTGGAAGTCGCCTGAAGACTTACCACGAGTGATTGGACGAGGTCTGTGTGACCTTAGTTCAAGGAGAATACGGTGAGGACTGGGTGTCCTGAGCTGCATGTTCAGGACTGGGTGTCCGGGACTGTGTGTCCTCAAGTTTAAATGCTCAGCCGCTCCAACCAGACGTACAACTGAGACAGCAGTTGGAACTGGTCTACCAAATCATTGTCTTCACCAAGCTTACTGGTTCTATTCCCTCAACTCTTTCATTTCCTCATAACTGGGTTGTGTGTTTGTTCATATCTGTGTTTGAAGACTTTGACTGAAGACTTTCTCAATTTCCTCAGTTCAATTTCTTCAGTCTGTTTGTCTTCATCCTGTGTTATCCTATGATTACGCTTCCTGTACTCTGTGCCTGTCTTCATTTCATCATGATGACTATGCATGTATTCTATTATGTTTACTTTTGAGTACTTATTCCGCTGCTAGTAGTTCTTCGCTAAGGAATTTCCTCACCGACTAATTCCTCAGTGAAGAATTTCATAAAAATCGCCTATTCACCCCCTCTAGTCGATATAACGCACTTTCAATTGGTATCAGAGCTGATGACATATATGCTAGGTACTGCACACCTACTGAGGAAACCAAGAATGAGCGCAAAGTGCACATTCAGAAGATAGAGAGGAGATGGGCAAGAGAATGGAGGGAGTACATATATGTCACTCCTAAGTAAATGAAGAAATTCGCACTCAATCCTCCATGCCCAAGAGCTCCATTGGCACCTGGGCAAATCGCCGATCCCACCAGCCTCAAGCGCGGTGAGGACTATCCTAATGAATGGGCCAAGCGCCAAGCCAAGCTGGCTAAGCAAGCCAGAGAAGCAGTGAGGAAATTTAATGAAGACTCTGCTCCTGCCTCTGCTGAGGCCTTTGCTGGCAAGCCAAAGAAGGCTATGTCAATGAAGCCTGCGCGCAAGCCAAATGCTTCAACAACAATGCCCTCAAGGCCAAGTTCCTCAGCAATGCCCTCACGGCCAGAATCCTCAACGCCCATATAGTAGACCCGCTTGAAGACTAACCCATATTTCTCCCCCTTTGTCATCGAATGACCAAAAGGATCAAAAATGAGGACTAACGCCCTAAAGATAATCATGTTGATGAAGGAGCGCCAGCGTTGTTGGGGTCGTTTGTTGATGTAGGGCCTGTCGCAGTGTCGTCCAAATCTTCATGTTCATCAGTGTCGCGCGATGAAGAATATGAGCTTTCCACCAGAGAAGGAACCTTGCGTTATATCGACTAGAGGGGGGTGAATAGGCGATTTTTATGAAGAATTTTATGAAATTCTTCACTGAGGAATTTGCTGGTGAGGAAATTCCTTAGCGAAGAACTACCAGCAGCGAAATGAGTATTCAAAAGTAAACATAACAGAATACAAGCATAGTCATCATGATGAAATGAAGACAGGCACAGAGTACAGAAGCGTAAACACAGGATAACACAGGATGAAGACAAACAGACTGAAGAAATTGAACTGAGGAAATTGAGAAAGTCTTCGGTCAAATATTCAAACACAGATATGAACAAGCACACAACATAGTTATGAGGAAATGAAAGAGTTGAGGAAATAGAACCAGTAAGCTTGATGAAGACAATGATTTGGTAGACCAGTTCCAACTGCTGTCTCAGTTGTACGTCTGGTTGGAGCGGCTGAGTATTTAAACTCGAGGACACATAGTCCCGGACACCCAGTCCTGAACACGCAGCTCAGGAGACCCAGTCCTCACCGTATTCTCCTTGAACTAAGGTCACACAGACCTTGTCCAATCACTCGTGGTAAGTCTTCAGGCGACTTCCAAACCTTCACAAACTTGGTCACTCGGGGATCCACAATTCCTCTTGGATGCTCTAGACCATGACGCCTAACCGTCTGGAAGAAGTACAGTCTTCATAGCTAACAAGCATCGGATCCACGCAGGATCAATCTCTTCCGTGATGCTCAATCACTTGGGGTTTGTAGGTGTTTGGGTTTTGGGTTTTTGGTTTCTCCTCACTTGATGATTTTCGCTCAAAGTCTTCAGAGGATGGGTTGCTCTCAAATGACAAGTGTCAGTTTCTCTCGGAGCAGCCAACCAGCTAGTGGTTGTAGGGGGCGGCTATTTATAGCCTAGGGAGCAACCCGACATGATAAGACATAAATGCCCTTCAATGATATGACCGTTAGGTGGATAGATATTTTGGGACAGCTGGCGCATAGCACAGCAACGGTCGGAATTTTGTGTAGCAAAATCCTTAGGGCTATCATGTTCCTCACTATGTAGGCAATCTGCACTGGCGAATTCCTAACTCCTCAGTTAGGACAAATTCCTCAGAGACCGGAAGAACTTCGTCTCTGTCACTGAAGAAATTGACTGAACTGTATGAGATTTCCAATGGCTTCACTCGAAGGGATTGGTAGCTGTAGGATTCTGAGTTGAGCATCACATGGAAATTTTTCCTTAGTATTTCCTCGACCCCCTTTAACAGTACGGTGTTTCCTATGACTCAAGAAATAAAAAAACAAAACTATGAAAACGAAAGTCTTCAAGCTTCATATTCCTCACATGAATATCAAGTCTTCACGGACACACCAATTTCTTCACTTTCAAAGTTTTCATGAAAGTCTTCAGAAATACCAAAATCTTCAGTCGAAGATATTCATTTTTAAGGGTCGACTTTTCCTGTAAATATCAAACTCCTCATAGACTTATAGACCTGTTTACACTCACAAACGCATTAGTCCCTTAACCTATAAGTCTTCAATACACCAAAATCACTAAGGGGCACTAGATGCACTTACAATCTCCCCCTTTTTGGTGATTGATGACAATATAGGTTAAGTTTTCAACGGGGATAAACATATGAAGTGTAACTACTGATATTGAGGAATTTGATTGCAAGATATAGAAGAACTCCCCCTGAAGATGTGCATAGTGAGGAATTTGCTTTTGAAGCAATGCACACTTGAAGAGTTGAATCATGGAGGTCTCCCCCTATATCTTGTAATTCATACACGCATTTAACATATAATATGAAGAATTTGAAATGCATGATGAAAATATGGTGCTTGATGAAATTCAGCATGCGTGCAATAATATTAACCAGGAATAAGCATGCAGAATAGTGCATCAAAAGTATTAGAGCACCATCGGGTTTAAGATTACAACTCGATCCAATAAAGTTTCAGAAGAACGAGAGTTGTAACTTAGCAAAAAAACACCCATATAGTAGACCCGCTCGAAGACTAACTCATATTTCTCCCCCTTTGTCATCGAATGACCAAAATGTTTGAAAATGAGGACTAACGCCCCTGAAGATAATCATGTTGATGAAGGAGCGCCAGTGTTGTTGGGGTCGTTTGTTGATGTAGGGCCTGCCGCAGTGTCGTCCAAATCTTCATGTTAATCAGTGTCGCGTGATGAAGAATATGAGCTGGCCACCAGAGAAGGAACCTTGACCTTCTTGAATTTCTTCGGTGGAGGTGCAGACCGGTCAAAATCTTTATTGAGACCCATGTTCTTCAGATCTTCTTCACCATATAGATGTGACAGGATTGCCCAGGTGCGACCGAAGACTTGATGGAGGTACTATTGGTTTTTCTTCACTGTATTGTGTGTGGCAGTCATGTTGTGAAGAAGTGAACCAAACTGACGCTTAACCCATTTGTGATTTCGATCCACCTTCTGGTGAAGACTAAGCAGAAGTTCACGGTCAGTCATCATGCGCGGAGCAGTGGCTTGAGGAGTGGACTTGGGTGCATTGGAAGAGTCATCATTGGTGGAATAAGATGCAGCTTTGCGAAACTGACCATCCAATGGACGAATGCCTTCATCTATTACAGCTGGTGCCTTACCCTTTCAATCAACTAAGGAATAAGTCTGTTTGAGGACTTCAATTGGGGGCAAGTAGCTGAGGTGATTCTGTGTCGGGACCCCGATCCTAGGTCACACCGATCTAGCATGTAACACATCATATCACTTTGTGGCCTCACGCACGGTATTTCCATGGGTGCCACCTTACCTGGCCCGGGACCGTTTGCGCCTTTTGGCTCACGTATATGATAGTGTCGCTAGCATCCATATGACAAAGAACCCGGGCCGACATGGCTAGTCATGAACCCAAAGCGGCACAACCCCATGGGGACAGGCATACATGAATCAACCTCGAGCATGTCGGTCAACAGCTTGTGAATCCGGGCTGTAGCACTGGGCTAACAGGACTCCGGTAACCCGGGCTGTAGCAGGCTAGGCAGGACTCCGGATGTGACCGCGTGACATTTCGCCGAAGGGACAGACATAGGAACGAAGTGAATCACATGCCGGCCAGTCAAGTGTCCCGAACAGTAGTGCTGGGCTAGCAGGACTCCGGTGATCCGGGCTGTAGCGGACTACTATCGCTCAGAAGCACTAGACTACATTTCCCCATATGATAGGCTGCCAAGGATAAACAACTAGATAGTCGGATCCCACACATACCAAGCATTTCAATCATAGACACAATATGCTCGATATGTGTGAATACAACATGGCATCACAACATAACTCTACAACTCAAGTATTAATTCATTAGGCTCCGAAGAGCCAGATATTACAAGCATGGGTCTCATGACCCAACAATCATAGCATACAAATCAAACACATGCGGAAGCTTAACATGTCTGAGTACAGACATCTATAAATGAAAAAGGCTAAGAAGCCTGACTATCTACCAAATCCTGTCGAGGGCACAAGATCGTAGTTGAGGTATCAAGCTAAACGTCAAAGTCCACGCGGAACTACTAGCGAGACTGAAGTCTCTCTGCAAAACATAAATTAAGCAAACGTGAGTACAAAGGTACTCGGCAAGACTTACATCAGAACTAACTACATATGCATCGGTATCAACAAGGGGGGGGGGTGGTGGAGTTTAACTGCAGCAAGCCAGCTTTGACTCGGTGGCTATTCTGAACTACGATTGCAAGCAACTCTTTTGAGGTGGCGCACACGAGTCCACATATTCACCATTCAATACACCACTATGGATCCGCTCCCGTCTCCCTACGAGAAGGCCATCCATAGCACTCACGCTTATCTTGCGAGTTTTAGGGTATCCACTTTCACTTGTCTATGAACTATTATAGGCAACCCAGAAGTCCTTTACCGCGGACACGGCTATTCGAATAGATCATTTATAACCCTGCAGGGGTGTACTTCATCACACATGTTTCCACCACTTAGCGTCTGCACACGACATGTGCTCGGCAGACTTCAAGCGAAAGCCGACGTGGGTGTAGACCACGACCTGACTAACCACACAAGTCTCTAGTCCAGGTTTATCGCCTATTCGGGTTCCATCCGCGAGGAGATCCGGCTGGAGTTTCGCTCACAGCCCCAAACGATGTGTGCAGGGTTCCCGAGACACCAAACGGGCGCCCGGTACACCGTGCCACAGTGTATCTACCGCATCATAGCCCACCCCTAGGGTCAGCGCTACGCACGGCCGCCAACACATATCCTATAAACACCAGAAACTAATTGCAACTCCTGGACAGAGGACGAGAGGGGTCAGTAAGTCGAGCGGGGTCATATTTCAGGGCCCAACGTGTGGTAGTAGCTGTTTCATGGATCACAAACACAGAACTCAGTTCCTGAGGACGGTTTCAATGAGACAACCCACCATGTACTCCTACATGGCCTCTCACCGCTACCTTTACCAAATCATGTTCACACACTTAGCTCTCAACAGTAGGACATGTTTACACACCTCCGATCCATCCCCGATGAATCGGACCTGACTCAACTCTAAGCAGTAGCAGGCATGACAAACAAGCATGAATGAGTAGGCACATCAGGGCTCAAACAACTCCTACTCATGCTAATGGGTTTCATCTATTTACTGTGGAAATGACAGGTCATGCAGAGGATAAGGGGTTCAACTACCGCAACAAGTAACAGATGAATCGTTGTTGTCCTAATGCAGTAAAAGAGAGCAGGAGCGAGAGAGGGGGATTGTATCGGAATGAACAAGGGGGTTTTGCTTGCCTGGCACTTCTGAAGATATCATTGGGTCTTCATCAGTGTCAACGATCACATCGTTGGTACAACGTCTATCGAGAGGGGACAAATACCGGCAACAGGAGAAAGAAACACAATCAATGCAATGCACAATATGATGCATGATCATGACATGTCAATATGCTGTGGTTTGAGCTAATGCAACTAGCTATGATTTAAATGAAGTTGGTTTGAATACAAGATTCAAATTCAAACTCCATATATGATTATTTAAATGCCCTTTATTTGTTTTGTCCAAAACAGAGGACAAACATTGTTCAAACATGCATGAAAATGGTACAGATGGATTCCTTGAATTTTTCTGATAATTTTTCATATATAAATTATTTCATTTGGAGTTACGGTTGAATTTCTATGATTTTTCAAAGTTTTGGATATTTTCTGAAATAAATAAATCATTTAAGATTTATTTAAATCCCAGAAAAGGATTACTGCATCAGCATGACATCGTCATGACGTCAGCAGGTCAAGGGGGCAGGGTCCAGGTCAAACCTGACCAGTGGGACCCACTGGTCAGTGACCCAGTGCCGGTTTGTCTCACAGACAGGTGGGGCCAGTCAATTGCCACGTCAGCGTGGTCAACGCCGACGCGTGGGGCCACTGTGTTTAGATTAAGTCTAATCTAAACTTAACCCGAGGTTATTTAGTCGGTGGGTCCCTATTGTCAGCGGCTGAGGTGATTAAGCTAAACGTGATTAGGCCATAATCTCGACGCCACGTCAGCTCACCGGCGGCTAACCGGCAACGACCACGGCCGACGGCGGAGGTGCTCCGTGCGCTCGCTACGAAGCACCATTCGATGTGCGGTTTTCTCCTACGGGTTCCTGGGAGTGAGGCGCATCCAGAGAGACAAGCGGCAGCAGCTGGGGTGGCCGAAGCTGACAGCGGCGAGCTCTTTGGCGGCCGCCGGAGTTCGGTTGCTCGCGGTATCGTGTTTCAGTGCGTAGAAGAGCGGGGCAAGGGGGCTAGGAGGGCGCTACGCATCGCGGGGAGTAGGTTCGACACTCCAGGGTGACCATTTGGTCACCGGAGCATCGTCGACAGCGAGCTCAGGCGGCGGTGCATTTCGGTCATCAAGGGGGCGACGGCTACGGCAATCAATCGGAGAGGAGAAGAGGGGGAAATGGTTGCGGAGCTCACAACGGTGCCGTAGGGATGGTTAGCGGGCTCGGGGGCGTCCTGCGTGCGGCGGATCGATGATGATGGTGGCCGGAGCCCGAGGTGGAAGACGACGGCGATGGCGATGTTGCTGGCCTCCCGGGGTCACGTGCCTTGGCGTGCGGCTCTACGGCGTCGAGGCGAAGCTCATGGGGGCGCTGGCCGGCGTGGGGGTGCTGGTGGCCACGGTAACGACAAGCGGCGGCGACGGCGACTCTCGGATGAACTCGGGGAAGAGAGTCAGGGGAGCGAGAGAGGGTGGAGCGAGTGAGGGAGAGGAGCGAGGGGACACGGGGCATCGTCGTGGCGTTGCTAGGAGGGCCGGGGAAGCAGGAGGTGGCGCGCGCGTGCTGTCGTGCGTCGGGCACACGCCCTGTCCTACTGTCCCGAGGAGGAAGACGACAGGAAGGCTGGTGGTGGGCTGGGCCGCAGGTGGGCCAGCACAGGAGCTGGGCCGGCTACAGGTAAGTGGCCAGGTAGATTCCTTTCTCCTCTTTTTCTAATTTAATTCTGTTTTCTAATTTGCAGGTTTGTTTTGAATTTGGTTTTGAAGCCAAATCAATTTTGTTGCTTCTGGAAATATTTTTAGAAGCTAAAGGAATTAAACCAAAGCTCCACAAAAATATTTCAGAATTATTGGACCTATATTTATTTAATAGTAAATATAAATCCAATTCAAATAGCTATTGATTTAATTCAAATGCCCAGAATAAATATTTCTGTGAATCCAAAAATATTGGTTTGAATTTTGCCTCTTGCCAATATTTTTAGAGAAAACAGGAACGTTTTCTTAGGTTATTTGAAGCAATTTTTAATGTTGATCATTTTTTTAATTGATTTCTGGGGCTTTCAGCTTTCCCCAATTCAACTTTCAAAAATTTAGACATGATGCAACGCCAGATGCTAGCACTGGGCATTAATAGAACTAGGGATGTGACAACTCGCCCCCACTAAACAAGAATCTCGTCCCGAGATTCAAGACGTGAGGTAAGAAGACAGAGGGCACAACTAACACGGTCTTCATGATCCAGGTTGCATCTCATAAGGTTGTTGATCCGATCACCATCATTGTCTTGATGTCTTGCTCTGAGAATTTCATCCACTCACGACAATGAGAAGGAAGGAAAACCCTAAAGAGTCGATCTCCTCAAAGATCAGGCAACTCATGATCAACTCACGGAGTGAGACATAGAAACATCTCGTGAACTGAGAGGCAAAACTTGCATCAGGAGCGATAGAAGAAACAATTTGACGAGGGTTTCAAAGTAGTGAGGGGAATTGCCATGATTTTAAAACAGGGCACCTCGGGGAAGGTGACTCGAAGAACTATTTCCTTAAGTGGCAAAAAGAATTACTTTTGATTCAGAGATCGCTGAAACTCTTCATACCAGCTTAAGGCAATTTACAACTGATCGTTTGAGATAGCTTGAAGAGACGGCATACTTGGACTAGGATGGATGATGTGGACTACCTTGTTGAAGACAACGCAATGGATGATTTTTGCTTATCATCGGAAATGGATGGGACCTATGGTAAGTCCACTTTTGAAGATGATCCTGAACAACAACTACTGAGGTGCAAGCTGGGAACAAAATGCAAATGTTGGGAATGATTCTAGTAACTGGGGAGAAGGTTCACCGGCAAAGGTGATTCCACCAATCGGATGGCTATCGAACAACTGAGAGAACGGAGGCACATTCCAATTTACGACAACATCAGAACCTAGTGCCTGAGCGTGCTCTCAAGAACTTGAGCATTTCCATACTCATCAAGGTCTTACCAACATCCATGTCAAGGATCCTGGCAACACAACATACCACCATGATGAATGGTGATGGAAAATGCAGATGCAAAGGAAGATAATACTTTCTCAGATTTCACCTTAGCGAAGCCAAGGAAACAAAATCTGGATGATCGACCGAGAGACATTTAGCACTCCGCTTCTAATGTTCTCCTTGATGTACTGGTTGCCACGGTCATGCTTTAAGCATCAGCATAGCCACCAAGTAGTGGTCGGACTTCGGAATACAATAGATCCATAAGGAACAACTTCTGGAGTAAATCCTACGAAATCCTCATGGGAAGGTGGCCAACTTTCTTCAATCGAGATACTACAATAATAGGTCTTCCGGCTGGATGTGTTGGCCACGACATCCACTTTACCGTTTATCGAGAGACCAGTATTATAGTTCTTGGAAAATGCTCCAACCATCATATCTGCCTGAGATTCAGATTTGGTTGGTGTCAGGATATTCCAAATTCATGGAGTCTAGAAAGGAAAATGAAGGTTTGCAACACAAATCGACGAGATGACAATGCGAGATCCTCAGGGGAATGAACTACGGTAGTAAGCTCCAAAACATGAGCCGGTTCTGCTACAAGCATGTGAACACGTTGTCCTAGACAAGCATGGTCACCTGGTAGTCTTAACCGAGTTCAGGGGGGAACCATTATCAAGGATAACAAAGTCCTAACATAAGTCATGATTCTTAGGAAGGAACTTCTTCTCCTTGAAGAAATCAATCAGTGGCTTGGTGTGCTAGGGATACATATAGAATGAAGATGATCAGTCTATCAGACCATAGAATACTTCGCACGTGCATGACTGTCTTGGGACGATTCCAAAGGAAGCAAAAACAACTTTCTCGAATTCACGGTGGCAACTTACACCAGATGCACATGAATTAGAAGAAGTCACATCTTTCAACCGGACATATGCTTCATGATCGGGACATGAGGGCAATGCTTATAAAGTTTCCTACACTAGCTGGATGTTCAACACAATCATGGAGGAGACAAAATGCCGCTGATGGGCTCAACAACAACTCATCGTAATTTCCATATCACTGGACTTCCACCACTATGTGAACAATGTGATAGTATTGGTCAGACCAAAGATATAATGGTGTATACTCGAGGGACAACCACAAGTAAGACAACATTACGAACATCGTTGGTTCTGATTTGATTTGACGATAGCCCACACTCAAATCAAGGTTTGGACAGGATAATAGATACAACAACTGATCACGAGGACCAATTGGTGAAGATATCATCCTTCTTCAACACACACACACACACAAGGATATCCCTTAGGGATGAACTAAGTCGGACAAGTTCTCATCTTCCAACTCTCCAAGTTGTTGTTAAGCTTAACCAACTAGCTCAGGGGTATCCAACACAGATTCTTGGAGAAAAATGGTTTATTGAAAAACCAACTTGATCACGAACTCAACATAACGGTTAGGTGACAACCTGGTAACACTTCCGAGAAGATATTCAGAAAATCACGAACCACCGGTATGTTACTAAGCTCGAGAACAACCTTGCTTTTCAGGGCAAGATGATATGATCAAAGAGTGAGGGATTGGCACAATCCTAATCCATTGATCGAAGTGTGCACCGGAAATATGGACTAGGTAGCACGATCAGTCTTAGAATGATAATTCAATAACCAACGCGCTAAGAATGAGGGTATTGTCCATTAACTACCAAGCAACGGGGTTGCTAGGAGTATTGATTTCACACACCACGATTCACTTGTCGACATTCCGGTTGCAACAACACTGAAACCGAGAAATGAACAATGATGGAGAGAGTATCACTGCGTCAAGAATTCATGAGAGATGTGCAATTCTCATGACGCTCTTGACATAAAGTGGGTAATACTTTAGGGTAGAACAGAACCAAAAGCTGGGTTGCATTTTGATCTGCGGAATACAACCACTTTGACCCGATCCTAGAAATGGAGGAGGTACTGGAGTTTGTTTCTCCTAGTCATTCTAAAATAGAACGGCTCGACGGACCACAAGAATAAAAGGCACCGATGAACACAAATGCACAACTATTCCTGACTATCAATTGATAGACGAAGGTCAGAAAACAACTAAAGAGGAACAACTCAAGGAACATATAATTTTCTGAGCTGTGGAGGCATAGATTAGTATGTCGAGCAAAGCTCAACATATTTCTTCCAGATAACCCATGCAGAAAGGTAGAACTGGCAGAGCCACAATATAGAATGGAGAACTCATCAAGAGCACTCTGGTTGTGATCCTTTGGTTCAAGAACTTCTGCCATAAGTGGTTCATGACAATTGGAAGAAGGATGTACCACGAACCTCGAGGACTATCACAAAGGTTACTAATATCCTAAAGGAACGAGAAAACACTATCAACATGAAGTAAGTAGGTTGAATCTCGGGTTCAAAACCCATGAATAGAATGCCTACTAACTAAATGGCATCACGGGATGCTTTCGAGAATGATGGCCAGACTCATCACACTGGGAACACAAAACATGGACAAATTACTAGATGGTTTCATAAGACACCTAGGGTCATAATAGTAGCTCCAACATATACGTCGAGGCAATAGAGTACCTCAACTGACAAGTAGTGTGATTAATCTGGCCCAAATGGACATCAGGAACAAGGGAAAGGATTTGCAAATGCATCAGACTATTTAGAAACCTGGGATGACTCGGACAGCATAACAACTGTAATTGCTCAAAAGATTTGAGACAATATGCAAAAATGGTGGCATAACCACTTAACAACATCATGCCAAGGTTCTGGTGACAGCTATGAACCTATGGAAGTAGTAGGAACTGAACTGAGGCTTGAACTCAATAATCTTAGGCAACTACGGTTTAGTAACACGTCATCCTGATAGATAGATGAAAAGGCCTAATTCTTAATCCCCGTAGAAAAGAAGAGGTTGACTCAGATCAGAAAGGCATGAGAATAAGGAGTAAAAAAACCTTACGTTCCCTCCCACAATCAATTCCCTTACATATAACTAAAGCATTTCTAGACTTGACATCGACCAGTTTGGCTGAACGAACCTACAGGCAGTCCGGCTCTGATACCAACGCTGTCGGGACCCCGATCCTAGGTCACACCGATCTAGCATGTAACACATCATATCACTTTGTGGCCTCACGCACGGTATTTCCACGGGTGCCACCTTACCTGGCCCGGGACCGTTTGCGCCTTTTGGCTCACGTATATGATAGTGTCGCTAGCATCCATATGACAAAGAACCCGGGCCGACATGGCTAGTCGTGAACCCAAAGCGGCACTACCCCATGGGGATAGGCATACATGAATCAACCTCGAGCATGTCGGTCAATAGCGTGTGAATCCGGGCTGTAGCACTGGGCTAACAGGACTCCGGTAACCCGGGCTGTAGCAGGCTAGGCAGGACTCCGGATGTCACCACGTGACATTTCCCCGAAGGGACAGACATAGGAACGAAGTGAATCACATGCTGGCCAGTCAAGTGTCCCGAACAGTAGTGCTGGGCTAGCAGGACTCCGGTGATCCGGGCTGTAGCGGACTACTATCGCTCAGAAGCACTAGACTACATTTCCCCATATGATAGGCTGCCAAGGATAAACAACTAGATAGTCGGATCCCACACATACCAAGCATTTCAATCATACACACAATATGCTCGATATGTGTGAATACAACATGGCATCACAACATAACTCTACAACTCAAGTATTAATTCATTAGGCTCCGAAGAGCCAGATATTACAAGCATGGGTCTCATGACCCAACAATCATAGCATACAAATCAAACACATGCGGAAGCTTAACATGTCTGAGTACAGACATCTATAAATGAAAAAGGCTAAGAAGCCTGACTATCTACCAAATCCTGTCGAGGGCACAAGATCGTAGCTGAGGTATCAAGCTAAACGTCGAAGTCAACGCGGAACTACTAGCGAGACTGAAGTCTCTCTGCAAAACATAAATTAAGCAAACGTGAGTACAAAGGTACTCAGCAAGACTTACATCAGAACTAACTACATATGCATCGGTATCAACAAGGGGGGGGGGTGGTGGTGGTGGAGTTTAACTGCAGCAAGCCAGCTTTGACTCGATGGCTATTCTGAACTACGATTGCAAGCAACTCTTTTGAGGTGGCGCACACGAGTCCACATATTCACCATTCAATACACCACTATGGATCCGCTCCCGTCTCCCTACGAGAAGGCCATCCATAGCACTCACGCTTATCTTGCGAGTTTTAGGGTATCCACTTTCACTTGTCTATGAACTGTTATAGGCAACCCAGAAGTCCTTTACCGCGGACACGGCTATTCGAATAGATCATTTATAACCCTGCAGGGGTGTACTTCGTCACACATGTTTCCACCACTTAGCGTCTGCACACGACATGTGCTCGGCAGACTTCAAGCGAAAGCCGACGTGGGTGTAGACCACGACCTGACTAACCACACAAGTCTCTAGTCCAGGTTTATCACCTATTCGGGTTCCATCCGCGAGGAGATCCGGCCGGAGTTTCGCTCACAGCCCCAAACGATGTGTGCAGGGTTCCCGAGACACCAAACGGGCGCCCGGTACACCGTGCCACAGTGTATCTACCACATCATAGCCCACCCCTAGGGTCAGCGCTACGCACGGCCGCCAACACATATCCTATAAACACCAGAAACTAATTGCAACTCCTGGACAGAGGACGAGAGGGGTCAGTAAGTCGAGCGGGGTCATATTTCAGGGCCCAACGTGTGGTAGTAGCTGTTTCATGGATCACAAACACAGAACTCAGTTCCTGAGGACGGTTTCAATGAGACAACCCACCATGTACTCCTACATGGCCTCTCACCGCTACCTTTACCAAATCGTGTTCACACACTTAGCTCTCAACAGTAGGACATGTTTACACACCTCCGATCCATCCCCGATGAATCGGACCTGACTCAACTCTAAGCAGTAGCAGGCATGACAAACAAGCATGAATGAGTAGGCACATCAGGGCTCAAACAACTCCTACTCATGCTAGTGGGTTTCATCTATTTACTGTGGAAATGACAGGTCATGCAGAGGATAAGGGGTTCAACTACCGCAACAAGTAACAGATGAATCGTTGTTGTCCTAATGTAGTAAAAGAGAGCAGGAGCGAGAGAGGGGGATTGTATCGGAATGAACAAGGGGGTTTTGCTTGCCTGGCACTTCTGAAGATATCATTGGGTCTTCATCAGTGTCAACGATCACATCGTCGGTACAACGTCTATCGAGAGGGGACAAATAACGGCAACAGGAGAAAGAAACACAATCAATGCAATGCACAATATGATGCATGATCATGACATGTCAATATGCTGTGGTTTGAGCTAATGCAACTAGCTATGATTTAAATGAAGTTGGTTTGAATACAAGATTCAAATTCAAACTCCATATATGATTATTTAAATGCCCTTTATTTGTTTTGTCCAAAACAGAGGACAAACATTGTTCAAACATGCATGAAAATGGTACAGATGGATTCCTTGAATTTTTCTGATAATTTTTCATATATAAATTATTTCATTTGGAGTTACGGTTGAATTTCTATGATTTTTCAAAGTTTTGGATATTTTCTGAAATAAATAAATCATTTAAGATTTATTTAAATCCCAGAAAAGGATTACTGCGTCAGCATGACATCGTCATGACGTCAGCAGGTCAACGGGGCAGGGTCCAGGTCAAACCTGACCAGTGGGACCCACTGGTCAGTGACCCAGTGCCGGTTTGTCTCACAGACAGGTGGGGCCAGTCAATTGCCACGTCAGCGTGGTCAACGCCGATGCGTGGGGCCACTGTGTTTAGATTAAGTCTAATCTAAACTTAACCCGAGGTTATTTAGTCGGTGGGTCCCTATTGTCAGCGGCTGAGGTGATTAAGCTAAACGTGATTAGGCCATAATCTCGACGCCACGTCAGCTCACCGGCGGCTAACCGGCAACGACCACGGCCGACGGCGGAGGTGCTTCGTGCGCTCGCTACGAAGCACCATTCGATGCGCGGTTTTCTCCTACGGGTTCCTGGGAGTGAGGCGCATCCAGAGAGACAAGCGGCAGCAGCTGGGGTGGCCGAAGCTGACGGCGGCGAGCTCTTTGGCGGCCTCCGGAGTTCGGTTGCGGGCGGGATCGTGTTTCAGTGCGTAGAAGAGCGGGGCAAGGGGGCTAGGAGGGCGCTACGCATCGCGGGGAGTAGGTTCGACACTCCAGGGTGACCATTTGGTCACCGGAGCATCGTCGACAGCGAGCTCAGGCGGCGGTGCATTTCGGTCATCAAGGGGGCGACGGCTACGGCAATCAATCGGAGAGGACAAGAGGCGGAAACGGTTGCGGAGCTCACAGCGGTGCCGTAGGGATGGTTAGCGGGCTCGGGGGCGTCCTGCATGCGGCGGATCGACGATGATGGTGGCCGGAGCCTGAGGTGGAAGACGACGGCGATGGCGATGTTGCTGGCCTCCCGGGGTCACGTGCCTTGGCGTGCGGCTCTACGGCGTCGAGGCGAAGCTCGTGGGGGCGCTGGCCGGCGTGGGGGTGCTGGTGGCCACGGTAACGACAAGCGGCGGCGACCTCGACTCTCGGATGAGCTCGGGGAAGAGAGTCAGGGGAGCGAGAGAGGGTGGAGCGAGTGAGGGAGAGGAGCGAGGGGACACGGGGCATCGTCGTGGCGTCGCTAGGAGGGCCGGGGAAGCAGGAGGTGGCGCGCACGTGCTGTCGTGCGTCGGGCACACGCCCTGTCCTACTGTCCCGAGGAGGAAGACGACAGGAAGGCTGGTGGTGGGCTGGGCCGCAGGTGGGCCAGCACAGGAGCTGGGCCGGCTACAGGTAAGTGGCCAGGTAGATTCCTTTCTCCTCTTTTTCTAATTTAATTCTGTTTTCTAATTTGCAGGTTTGTTTTGAATTTGGTTTTGAAGCCAAATCAATTTTGTTGCTTCTGGAAATATTTTTAGAAGCTAAAGGAATTAAACCAAAGCTCCACAAAAATATTTCAGAATTATTGGACCTATATTTATTTAATAGTAAATATAAATCCAATTCAAATAGCTATTGATTTAATTCAAATGCCCAGAATAAATATTTCTATGAATCCAAAAATATTGGTTTGAATTTTGCCTCTTGCCAATATTTTTAGAGAAAATAGGAACATTTTGTTAGGTTATTTGAAGCAATTTTTAGTGTTGATCATTTTTTTAATTGATTTCTGGGGCTTTCAGCTTTCCCCAATTCAACTTTCAAAAATTTAGACATGATGCAACGCCAGATGCTAGCACTGGGCATTAATAGAACTAGGGATGTGACATTCTGGAAATCAGCTTTGTAGTTGAGTGAAGACCTTGTCCTGAGGAATCTCATAATCCAAGGTGCATAAGGCTTCAGCTCAAATGGAGACAGTGCAACATTGGCCATAGTCCTCATGAAGAAATCGTGATAATTGACAGGAATGCCATGAACAATGTTGAATACCATATTCTTCATGATGCCAACAATTTCCTCATCAGATGAGTCGTGGCCTTTGATGGGACTGATTATCCTTGTAAGAATACGATAGACAGTTCTAGGCACATACAGCAATTCCTTCACGAGGAATTTGGTTCTTGGTGCTTGACCTGGCTTCAAAGGTTTCATCAGCACCTACATGTAATGATGTGTGAGCTCAGGTTCACTGTAGATGCAGCGAGGTTCTTCAAGGGGAGGACTGAGTGATAGAGCGCGAAGCAATTCAGAGGCTGGTGCAGTGTAGTGAGTGTTTTCAGACATCCAGCCCAGCACCCATGAATTCACATCTTCAACATCTCCGGTGATGTGCAGCGTTGCATAGAATTAAAGAAGCAGTTCTTCATTCCAATCGCAGATGTCAGAGCAAAAGTTTAGCAGTCCAGCGTCATGAAGAACACTGAGGATTGGTGTGAAGCACGACAGAGATTCCACATCCACGTGAGGAATATGCTCATGGTAGAAGATCTTCTCCTTGTTGAACATCACCGAGGAATAGAAATTGGCTTGACTAGCAGTCCAGAAACGCCTCTTCCTAATGCGAGCAGAGTCATATGGGTTGTAATCTTCGAAGAATACGTGATCACCGAAGAAATCATCAGCCATGAATTTTTGCTTGCGCGAGAATGGATCCTTCGGCTTCGGCAGAGGAGTGTCAGTGAGTTGCATCATGACCTCAGGAATCTCAATCGCAGGTTCTTTAGGCTGAGGAATTTCTGGTTTCTCCTCAGTGGCAGTCTGTGTCGTTGGTTGTTCAGTAGCAGCAGTTTCTTCAGCGCTAGTGGCTGGAATTTCCTCATGGACAGATGCAGTGGGATGAGTTTCTTCAGAGCCCATGTGAACAGTTTGTGTGGGGGACTGAGGAATTTGCTGTAGAGGGGTGAACATTGGAGAGTTTGGATGCTGACTTCCCCAGAATTCATCACTGATTACGGGTGTGGAGCAGCCAATGTCCACATCTTCATCTTCCATTTCTTCAACGCCAACCTCTTCAGCTGTGAACTGAGGCATAGGCGAGGAGATGATAGGTGTTGAAGGGATCGCATTCACTTCAATTTCTTCATCCAACGGTTCAGACAAAGCAGCAGAAGGAGTTTATTCATCAGATCCGCTGGGGATCACATATTCTTCATCAAAAGGAACAAGGTCCTTTGATGTCCTGGTTGAGATGGGAATAGCATCAATCGGATTTGCAAATGAACTTGTTACAGGCTTCATTTTCTTTGAAACTGAAGAATCTGAAGCAACTGATGCTTTCCTTTTCTTCACTGCAGCATGCTCTGCAGCCTTGGTCTTCTTCACATCTGATGCAGATGGAAGGATTGGAGTTGAAGTTGGTGCAGGAGCAGCTGAGGAATCTGGTTGATTTTCTTCAGGCACAACTGATGCAGTTGCCCTGAGTTCTTCAGTTTCTTCGGGCACACCACTAGTGGGTGCCCTGGCAATTGCTTCAGCGGCTGGAATGCTGTCATCAACCCTGGAACTCACATTATCTTCAGCAGCTAGATTGTCATCAGTGGTGCTGTCATTTTCTTCAGTAGGCTGAGCAGATGCTTCAGCCTGAGGAATTTCCTGTTGCATTGGGGTTGCAACATTGGAAGTGAAGTTATCCGCAAGTTTTACAAAACGAACCTTGGCTCCAAGCCAATCAGCACGATATGCGTCAAAGTCATCACTGAGTTTCTTAATCTCAGTCTAAATAGTGACAAGTTCTTCAATTGTCATAGAGACAATGTTTTTCTTTAGATAGCGCTCTTTCTTGTACTGCGCTTTCTTGATCTGCCTGGCCTTCTCAAATTTCCACTTTTCTTCTTGATTGAAGTGGGTCAGCATGTGACTCTGGCCAGGAGTCAGCTTGAAGTCAGGCAAGGGAGTGTTGGGGTCCTTGTGCCAATCATTAATGTAGTCGAGGATCAGCTTGGGATCCAAAAGCAGTGGCACCTCTGATCCTTTGGCTCTAGCGGCCCTGACTTGCCTGTCTCTGATGATTTCTGCAAGTTCATCATCATCAGCTTCGTCTTCATCAGACGGCACTTGGAAAGCGACTTGCTTCTTTTGAGGACTTGGGCGAGGACCACGTCCAGCAGTGGCCTTTGTCTTCAGCAGTGAGGGGTCAGCTGAGGAACTTGGTGTAGCTAAGGAACTAGCTGAGACACCTGAGGCAATGGAGATGCCGGCAGTCCTATGGCACGAGGTGAGATGCACAGGTGCTGAGGATTTAGTCGGAACAGTTGAAGGCTTTGGCGGAGGAGCTGAGGACTTTGGAGGAACATGAGCAGCATGAGGAATTTGCCGTGAGGTCTTTGAGGATTCTGGCCGTGAGGGCATTGCTAAGGAACTTAGCCTTGAGGGCATTGTTGGTGAAGCACTTGGCTTGCGTGCAGGCTTCTTTGACATAGCCTTCTTTGGCTTGACAGCAAAGGCCTCAGCAGAGGCAGCAGCAGCAACAGAGTCTTCATTAAATTTCCTCACTGCTTCTCTGGCTTGCTTAGCCAGCTTGGCTTGGCGCTTGGCCCATTCATTAGGATAGTCCTCACCGCGCTTGAGGCTGGTGGGATCAGCGATTTGGCCAGGTGCCAATGGAGCTCTTGGGCATGGAGGATTGAGTGCGAATTTCTTCATGTACTTAGGAGTGACATATCTGTACTCCCTCCATTCTCTTGCCCATCTCCTCTCTATCTTCTGAATGTGCACTTTGCGCTCATTCTTGGTTTCCTCAGTAGGTATGCAGTACCCAACATATATGTCATCAGGGATCTCAAACGCTGCATTTACCTCAGGCCTCTTTCCTTCCTTCTGTGGCTTGTTACCGTCAGTCATTTTCTTCAGTTGAGGAATTTGAACAATTGAATTCTTTGAAGAAGTATGCAACTTTTCTTCGAGGAACGCTGCAAATGAGTTAAGTTGATGAGAACCTAGTGATTCAGCAGCTGACATGTGTACCTGTGAACAGAGTATAGTTGCGAGGAATTTGGATAGGTCATATGCATTCTCAGAAGGTTTTGAAAAAAGAACAAGTTTGAGGAATTTGACCAGATGAGTCTTGAAGAATTTCACTAAGCGTTCTTTGTCTTAGGTTCCAGAGATGTGTAGATTAAAAATCCACACATTTGAGGAATCTTGAAGAAAAAACATGGCTTAGAGAAATGAGTCAAGAACAGATGACTTGTGAGGTGTTTAGTGTCTGAATCTATGAAGAAAAACACCTTTGAAGATTTTGAAGATAATCATTTGAATCAACGAGGGTAGTAAAAGCAACTTTTAATTACCCTGGACGAAGAACATGACGAACTGGAGTGAGGAGATGTGAAGTTCGTTTGTGCAGATCTTCCACGCCCTAACTTGGCGGAAGAAGACAGCTACGGCGACGGCGGAGTGAAGATTTCTGCCGTTGGCGCGAGTACGTCGGCGACGAGGTCGAGGCAGTGAAGCTCTTCCTCACCGGCGGCGATGAAGTAGCGGCGGTGCTAGGGTTTGAGAAGCTCGAGCTGGAGAGAGAGGTCGAGCGGAGTAAAAGAAGTGAGGAAGGGAAGGAGGGGTATTTATAGCCACGGTGAAAAACTGTTCGCCCGAAGAAATTGGACGAACGTGCCCCTGACCCTTCTCATTCGCATGACATGTATCACCCACGTAGTGAGAGGTGGAGATCGTCTTAGATTGTGGGTGAGTGGATAAGTGTATCATGGGATGCGGAACGGTTTGAGCGGCAAAGCCGAAAATTTCGATAAGATAGGTTTTAAAGTTCCGTTCGCATTTTCTTCAGCTGACAAGGACACAGTGAAGATTTTGAATGAGTTTCAAATAGAACGCACATGAAGAATTTGTGAACAGATTGGGTTGAGTATAGCATAGAGGGGAAGGGTCCGATCACATTCATTTATGTAACACCCCGGATGTAATTTACCTAATATGTACTCCAACTGTTGCCGTTTCCGACGCTAAGTTATTTTATTTCCTCGGGTTTGGGTTTTTTCTCCGTGTGTTGTTGTCGTTGTCATGCATCCCATATCATGTCATCATGTGCATTGCATTTGCATACGTGTTCGTCTCATGCATCCGCGCATTTTCCCCGTTGTCCGTTTTGCATTCCGGCGCTCCTATCTCTTGCGGTGGTCCTTTCTACCTTCTTTTCATGTGTGGGGGTTAAACATTTCCGGATTGGACCGAGACTTGCCAAGCGGCCTTGGTTTACTACCGGTAGACCGCCTGTCAAGTTTCGTACCATTTGGACTTCGTTTGATACTCCAACGGTTAACTGAGGGACCGAGAAGGCCTTGTGTGTGTTGCAGCCCAACACCCTTCCAATTTGACCCAAAACCCACCTAAACCCTCTCCATCATCTAGAGCGTTCGATCACGATCGCGTGGCCGAAAAACGCACCTCATTTGGACACTCCTAGCTCCATCTATGCCTATAAATAGCCCCTCCTCCGAAATCCCGGATCTTCTTCCACCCTAACCCTAGTCCACCTACCCCATCGCGAGCCGGACATGTCCACAGCGCCGGACACCTCGTCCGCCGCCGCCCACGGCCACTGAGGCGCCGCCACGTGGCACCACCAGCCTCCTCATCCGCGGCAGCCCGCCCGGCCCACGTGAGGCCCTCCTGGGCCCGGTCGTCGCCTCCCTGCGCCCAGCTCTCCTCGCGCCCGAGCCCCGCCACCTAGCACCTCCCCGCCGGCAACCATCGCCGCCTGCACCTCCGCCGTCGCGCGAGCTCACCGCCCCGCAGCTCGCCGGTCCCGCCACCGCATCGCCCGCCGCGCCGGGTGCCGCGCCCGCGCCGCCCGGACCTCGCCGGCCCCCGGATCCGGCGCCCCAACCCCTCTCCGGCCACCTCCCTCGACTCCGGCCGCCTCCCTCGCGAACTATGGCGACCTCATCGACCGTGCCAGCTACAGTGCCAGATCTGGATCTGGAGATCTCAGGGTTGACTTTCCCCGAAACCCTAGTTCATTTGCATTTTTCATCATGCCGTAACTCCGTATCCGTAGCTCCGTTTTGGGCGTGTAGCATATCAAAATGTTTGCCTCAGAGAGCACATCATTTCATCTCATTGCATCATTTTCATTTGAGATCATCTTGATGCCCGAATTCTGTTGGAAGAGAGCTATTTGAGATAATTGTCAGATCTGCTGCATCATATAGCTATTTGTCATTTTTGCCATGATTTGTGTGCGCATGAGATGCTCCTGATCTCTACATGTGTTTTGTTATATGCCATGCCATCTTTACAAAGGTGCTATCCATGTATTTGTGTGACATGTGTGGTGATTAGCACAAGCTTGCAAAGTACTGCATTCGTTAATGCTGATTTCAGGGACTTAGAATTCTCTAAGTCCTTGATCTATTTTTATCAATATGCCATATGTTCCTGTTGTTTCCTAGTGATCCGTGCCTCTTTTGAGGATGATCAGTAAGGATGATTTGTTAATATTGTGGTGCTCTATCCTTCCATGTCTTTGTTTGCATTTATGGAGCACCCTAGCTTGAGTCAATCGAGCTCTACTTTTGCTATTTCGTAAATCCTGGCAGATTGTCTACTTGTTAGCGATTTTGCCGAGGATGTTGTCGTTGATCCGTGCATGCTATGTTGTTGTTCTTGCCATGGATAGCTTATAGGAGATGTATTCTTGATGGGTGTATGCTTAGTTTGTCATGCCATGCTCCGTAGTGAGTGCATCGAGCTCGTAAACATGCCTACTCGTTAACAGATTTGCATGCTCCAGTTTTTCACAAAGTCTGTAACCTGATTATGTTTTTGCCATGTTCACATGCTTGCAATTGTATTTTTTGATCCCTTTTGGCTCAAGGTCACTAAGGGACTTTTGTTAAGTGCTTTGAGTAGCTTCATTTCATGCCTTGCTTTGCCATGTTAAGTTCCTTTAGCATATAGTTTTCATGCTCCAAAGTGTGCTACCTGATCTGAAATTCCAGACTTGTGTTAATTTCAGTAAGTCTGAAACATGTTTATCATTTGCACTTTTGACATGCTTGTTTGAACCTGTTAATGGATGATTTGGCCGTAGCTCAGTGTTTATCTTTTGTCAAGCATTATGAGTGGGTCCCTGCCATGTATTTTGTTGTCATGGTTGAGTGATGTAGCATGTTTAACTTGTTGCATTTAGATGGCTACTTGCTGTTTATCGCATACCGGTGCCATATTTGTTTTGCTTGCCATTTCCAAACCGTGCATCTGATTCCGGTGATCTTTATATCGATTTCAACCGAAATCACCTCACCTTTCCAGTGGCACACTTGGATTTCCAAGTTGATGCCAGGTTTAATCACTCCTTGTCAAATCTTGCATATGCATCATGTTGGGGATATTACCGCTGGGCGTAAACCGGCATATCTGGGCCGGGTCAACTTCATCAGTAATTCAAGAGTACTAAAGCCCAAGAAGATAGACAAGGGCCTAAGGCCCGTGATCGGTTTTAGACTTGTAGCCGTAAACCGGCATTTGTATATAAACTTGTATTGTAAGTTAGGAATAGGGAGAAACCAACCCGGATACGAATATGGACCGGTGTTGGGACTCTGTGAACCGACGGGTGTCACCCGTGTATATAAGGGGACGACCCGGCGACGGTTCAGGGACAACAACTCGAGACATAGGCGAAGCTTGTTTGCTCCCTAGTCATCGAAACCCCATCAATTCCATCACAACTAGACGTAGGCTTTTACCTTCATTGAAGGGGCCGAACTAGTATAAACTCTCTTGCGTCCCTGTGTCTGCTTTAACCCCTTCAAGCTAACCCGTCGCGATGGCTCCACGACTAAGTCCTTTCTCTAGGACATCTGCCGTGACAAAACCACGACAGTTGGCGCCCACCGTGGGGCGATCGCATGATGGTTTCAAGTTCTTGGAGGGCTGCTTTGAAGGACTCGAGGGTTACGCCGTAGGCCGGATGACTAAAAGTCGTCGCGGCAAGCTCTACATCAACGATGCAGGCTGGAGCCCCGAGGCCGATTCAGTTGAGTACGGGTACTGGGTCCCCTTTGGTGGCATTCACGTTTTCATTGGCAAGATCGGTGAACCGGGCCCTGAGCCGGACATCAGCACCGACCTCATCGAGACGACTCAGTGTGCATGATCCACCCGGGTTAAATTGGCCATGAAGAGTGCCTTCGTGGGAGTCATCCATGGGGGAAGTTATGAGGATAGATCGGAATCTCGCGGCGAGACCGTTGTTTGTTCCGATGACGAGTCATCGACTGGGGAAACCGAATCTCTTTATCAGCTACAAGATGGCCGGATTGGGGGCTGTTCCGATGGCGACAGTATTCCGGACCCCTCTGATCTGCCCAACCGAGTTGGAATATTCATGGCCGGCACACAAGCAGCGCTTCATTCTTCGACCGCTGCGGTAACAGCCTCCAGTTCAGCAGCGGCGACGGTCGCCGGGGCAGGAGGCCCTGTGCACCCGCCGGCTCAAGTCCTATCAGAGCTATTTGATGCATTGGCTGTGCTTATCGCAGAAGCTAATCCGGCGGATCAAGACGTCCACAACACGGAGATTGCAAAGATAAAGGAACAGATCACCCAGGCCAAGGCGGATCTGGCGGCTGAAGACACCAGGATGGCGACAGAGCGGGCCGCTTTAGATGCACAAGCCTACAGGCTCATGTTGGACCAAAGCGCGTCGCAGGAAGTCATGAGGAGGAAGTACCGATCCCGTTTGCCTCCTTTTTTCGAGGCCAGAGACCTCTTCAACACCCCAGGAGCAGGAACCAGCAATCCACTAGAGGGAAACCGGGCGGAAGCCCCTGGGACTGGTGCACCGGTTCAGCCTCGTCAGATGGACCCGCCTCGTCAAAACGCTGTTATACCTCAGGTTGTCTTAACACCTACGGGTCACTACTCCAACCCAATGGACAATCTCGTCGCCGCTGCTGCACGGCTGGAGGCCATTCCAGTCAAAGGTGACTTGCCGCAGGCAATAGAAACGCGACGGGTCAAGGAGATTCTGAGAACAGCTTTGGTCCAACAGGAAGCATACTCGTATAGCCGCGACTGGATCCACTCGACCCCCCGTCCAAGCCGGAGCCGGAACTATAGCAGACATATGGATGAACCGGCGGTGTCGAGCAAGGAACGACGTGGAGCACCCCATGGCAACAACCCGGCGGGTGGGGCTGATAACGCTCAGGAAGTGGTGGACCGGGCCCGAGCGCGCAAGGAGGCCGAGTTAGCCGCACAGCATCAGGCTCGGCAGCTCACGCCGGTTCGACCGACTATCTCGATCGAACCTGGTGTTACTTCTAGTTCTTTGGGGGTGCCTTGCCTTGTCCCCCTTTACGCAATGTGCGCCTGCCCAAAGATTTCAAAGGCCCGCGCAAGGTACCAAATTACACGGCGGATCAACCTCCAGAGACATGCGTGGAGAGCTATGAGATGGCAATGGAGATGCTGGATGTGGATGATGCGGCGTGCGTGAAATACTTTACCATGATGCTAGAAGGAACGGCCCGTACTTGGTTAAAAAGCTTGCCGGCCAATTCCATCAGTTCATGGGCCCAGTTACGAGCCCGGTTTATCAGCAATTTCAAGGATACATGTAAACAGCCTATGTCGATAGTGGACTTAGCTGCCTGCGTCCAGGAGGAAGGAGAATCGACGACTCATTGGGTGCGTCGGGTTTCACAAGTGTTACATTCATCAGACTGCATCAACACTGACACTGCTGTTTTAACCCTAGAAGGCAATTGCCGGTTTGGGCCCCTAAAGATGAAGTTGGGACGAATGAAGCGCCATTGCACTAACATGGGGACCCTCATGGCTGCTTTGGTAAAACATGATGATTCTGATAGTACCAAGGATCCTGAATCTGATGATGACAAGGTAGGGAAGGGAAAGAGGAACAGCAACTCCAAAGGTCGGCAGCATCACTAGGAAAGCAACGGTGGTGGAGGCAAGCGTAATGCGGATGGTAACATGGACTTTGTGGCTAATACCAACACGCAGGACAATGGCCAGCGACGCAAGGGTAAACCGAAAAATTGCAACGGGGCGTCCAACCCTAACCCGGACCGCCTAAACTATCTACTGAGCCAGCCCTGTCCAAGACATGGGACGAAGGAGGCACCAGCAAACCACCTCTGGAAGGATTGCTTCATTATGCAGGAGTTCAAAAATTCTAATGCTTTCCGGTATGATCACGGCTCCGGCGGCGGCTCAGGGTCCGGGCCGGGTTACGATGGAGGAAATTCCGGTTCAGGATTTAATGGTAATCCGAGCGGACATAATAATCAAAATAATCATAACAACCAGGATGGTTACAACCAATAGCAGTACAGTCAGGTTACCAGAGCAAACCAAAGCAGTTGAGCAGTGGGCAGTACCATGTCTTCACCACTAGCTTGGACAAGCGAGACCGGAAGATTCAGAGGAGGGCGGTCAACTCCGTTGAACCGGCCATACCCCGTTATCTACGCTGGTCTGAACAGCCAATCATATGGAGTAGAGAGGATCACCCTCCCGAGGTTGACAATCCGGGTTAGTTGGCTCTGGTGGTGGTGCCTCAGGTGGGAGGTTACAAGTTCACCAAGGTGCTCATGGATGAGGGGAGCAGCATTAATATCTTGTACTATGAGACCTTCCGTCGTATGGGACTAACAGATAAAAATCTCAAACCGTCCAATACGGTGTTCCTTGGGGTAGTACCTGGCAAATCAGCATATCCTGTTGGTAAGATAGCTTTGGAGGTGGCCTTTGGGGATGATCATGATTCCAGGTCAGAGACATTGACGTTTGAAGTGGTGAAAATCCAAAGTCCATATCACGCCCTGTTTGGGCAACCGGCCTATGCCAAGTTTATGGCACAACCCTGTTATGTGTATTTGCAGCTCAAGATGCCGGGTCACAAGGGGACAATAACAGTTCACGGAAGCCGCAAAATCGCTTTGGAGTGCGAGGAAGGAGACGCGGCCTATGCAGAGTCGGTTTGTGCCACCGAGGAGCTGAAGTATTATAAGGACCATGTTGATCCGGCAGACATGACGCCATTAAAGAAGCTAACTATGGAGCATGATCCAGCCCTGAAGTTCAAATCGGCAGCAGAAACTAAGCTTGTTGACTTTGTACCTGGTGATTCGTCCAAGCAGTTTAGCATCAGTGCCAACTTGGATCCGAAATAGGAAAGCACGCTCATCGAGTTCATCCGTGAGAATTGGGACATTTTTGCATGGAAGCCCTCTGACATGCCAGGTGTACCGAGGGAACTCACTGAGCACACCCTTAATGTGGATCCTAAATACAAACCGGTGAAACAGTTCCTCCGCCGGTTTAACGAAGAAAGACGCAAGGCGATTGGAGAAGAGGTAGCCAGGCTCTTAGCAGCTGGTTTTATTATTGAAGTTTTTCACCCTGAGTGGCTTGCCAATCCGGTACTGGTCCTTAGGAAAAACGGCACCTGGCGTATGTGTGTGGATTACACAGATCTTAACAAGGCTTGTCCAGCAGATCCTTTTGCCCTCCCCCGTATTGATCAAATTATTGATGCTATGGCGGGTTGTGAGCGTTTAAGTTTTTTGGATGCATATTCTGGCTATCATCAGATCAAAATGGCAGTTAAGGACCAGGAGAAGATGGCGTTCATAACTCCCTTTGGAGCCTTCTGCTACGTGTCTATGCCCTTTGGGCTCAAGAGTGCCCAGGCCACTTATCAACGGTGTGTGCAAAATTGTCTTCACAAGCAGATCGGCCATAATGTACATGCTTACGTGGATGATATCGTGGTTAAAACCAGAGAGAAGGAGACTCTAATTGATGATTTGAAGGAAACCTTTGATAACCTGAGGACATACAACATGATGCTTAATCCGGACAAGTGTGTCTTTGGTGTACCGGCGGGCAAGTTGTTGGGTTTTCTGGTGTCCAATAGGGGAATTGAGGCTAATCTGGAGAAGATCACAGCCATCACCTCCCTGGCTAAACCAAAGTGTATCAATGATGTTCAACGCCTGGCAGGCCGGATTGCCGCGTTAAGCCGGTTTATCAGTTGTCTTGGTGAGAAGGCAATCCATTTGTATCAGATGTTGAAGAAGACGGATCAGTTTGTTTGGAGTTCCGCGGCTGATGAAGCGTTTGAGGACTTAAAGCGGAAGTTGGCCAATCCGCATGTGCTCGCCGCTCCCATTGACAAGGAGCCGTTACTGCTATATGTTTCTGCTAATGCTCGGGCAGTCAGTGTGGCTATTGTGGTGGAGCGAAAGGAGGCAGGTAAGGAGCATCCGGTTCAACGTCCGGTCTATTATATCAGCGAGGTACTCATTGAGTCCAAGCAAAGGTATCCGCATTGGCAGAAGCTGGTGTATGGAGTTTTTATGGTGAGCCGGAAGCTTAAGCAATACTTCCAAGGTCACCCAATTACGATGGTCAGTTCTGCTCCTTTGGGGGATATCATCCAGAACCGAGAAGCAACTGGCCGGATTGCCAAGTGGGCTATAGAGCTTGGGCCGCATGGTTTGAGGTATGTGCCTTGGACGGCGGTTAAATCTCAAGCACTTGTTGATTTCATCAATGATTGGACGGAAATGCAAGCACCTGAAGAAAAGCCGGATCACACATATTGGACCATCCATTTTGACGGATCCAGGCAATTGGAAGGCTCGGGGGCTGGAGTCATATTAACTTCCCCACGAGGTGATAAGTTTTGTTATGTTCTCCGCTTATTGTTCCCTTGTAATAACAATGCAGCTGAGTATGAAGCCTTGCTCCATGGTCTCCGGATGGCTAAGGAGATGAATCTAAGTCGAGTTAAGTGCTTCGGTGACTCGGACCTCGTGGCTCAGCAAGTGTCTGGTACTTGGGACTCCAAGGACCCACTCATGGCAGCATATCGTCGTGAGGTGGATATTGTTGCAGGTCATTTTAAGGGCTATCAGGTGGACCACGTGGACCGGCAGAAAAATGAAGTGGCGGATGCCTTAAGCCGGCTGGGCTCTTAGCGCAAACCGGTCCCGCCCAATGTTTTTCTGGATGTGCTGCACAACCCATCGGTCAAGATCCCTGGTGAAGCGGATTTGGCTATTCCTGATCCGGAGGCTCAATTGGTGGCAGCTCTTCATGTTATTCCGGATTGGACGCTTCCTTACCTGGCGTACAAGAACCGGGGCGAGTTTCTAGAGGATGAGACTCTGGCCCGACAGATAATCCGGCGATCCAAGTCCATGACTATTATCAACGGCGAGTTGCATCATTGCAGTGTGTCAGGGGCGTTTCAACGCTGTGTGTCTCCTGAAGAAGGCCGTGAAATTTTGCGTGAGATCCATGAAGGAGATTGTGGTCACCACGCCGGTTCAAAATCTCTGGTGGCTAAAGCGTTTTATCATGGCTTCTATTGGTTAACTTCCCATGCTGATGCGGAGGATTTGGTCAGACGATGTGATGGTTGCCAAAGATTTTCAAGACGTGCTCATGTGCCGGCTCAAGAATTGAGAATGATTCCAATTACTTGGCCGTTTGCGACTTGGGGGCTGGATATGGTTGGGCCTTTCAAAAGATCCAGAGATAAGAAGACCCACCTCCTGGTGGCGGTTGACAAGTTTATAAAGTGGGTGGAGGCAGAACCTGTTAGCAAGTGTGATGCGGCCACGGCGGTTCAGTTCATCAAAAAGCTGATTTTCCGGTTTGGTTTTCCACACAGTATCATCACAGATAATGGTACCAATTTGTCCAAGTGTGCCATGAAGGAGTTCTGCAAACGGGAGCATATCCGGCTCGACGTTTCATCAGTGGCACACCCACAGTCCAATGGTCAAGCAGAAAGGGCTAATCAAGAGATTTTAAGAGGCATCAAGCCCCGGCTCATGTTTCCTTTACAGAGAACGCCGGGTTGTTGGGTAGAAGAATTGCCATCTGTGTTATGGAGCATCAATACAACACCCAACAGATCGACAGGATACACACCGTTTTTCATGGTTTATGGAGCGGAGGCGGTTCTCCCTAGTGATATCCGTCATGATTCACCTCGTGTGACGGCTTATGTTGAACCGGACAATGAGATAGCACGGCAAGACGCTTTGGACCTGTTGGATGAAGAATGTGACATAGCAGCTGCCCGTTCGGTGATTTACTAGCAGGATCTTCGTCGTTATCACAGTCGCCGAGTCAGAACCAGAACCTTTCAGGAAGGAGATTTGGTGCTTCGACTCATTCAAGATCAGACTGATATGCATAAGCTATCCCCACCTTGGGAGGGGCCTTTCGTGGTCAGCAGGAATCTACACAATGGGTCATATTATATGATCGATATTCGAGAGCATAAGGACTCACGTACATCAGAGGAGGAGACCAACAGGCCGTGGAACATAGCTCATCTTCGGCCTTACTACACCTAAGCCATTGGCTCTACTTATGTACATATTATGACGATGTATATATTATGACTAAATATAATAAACCGGAACCTCAGCTAAAGCGGGGTATCCGTTCTTTTACATCATGTGTGGTTACACGGAGCTGTTCTAAAGCGGCCTCCAGTTTACCCCTTGAGTTAGCTTTTTAAAAGCGTCATGTTATATCACTTGGGGGTTTGGTCGTGTCCAAACCAATACAATACCTTTTGATAGGCGAGAGCCACCAGATCACTTGGGGACTTGGTCACGTCTGAACCAGTCATGCCTCTTGATCGGCCTAAGGCCACAGAATCACTTGGTGGCTTGGTCGAACCCGAACCATTGCCATGCCACTTGATCAGCGTAAATGCCACGGTTTTATTTGGGGACCTGGCTGACTAGAACCATAGTCACACCTATCGGGAGCTTGGTCGTGTTCGGCCATGGTAACGCCATCTGACCAGTTCAAATAAGTTTTGTCATTGCCTTTTGCTTTGCACTTTTCTTTGAAAGATATTTCTTTCTTTTTTATCTGTGTTTTTTAAACCGACAAAGTTTTCAACCGGTTCACACTGTCAATTGACGGAACACGGTCCATTTTTTCCAGCCGATTATTTGCTCGGTTTGATTTTTGTTAACATCCTATTATGGAGTAACACGGTGTTTATTATAACCTGGCATGGTTTACATGGTAAACCGGCATCATATATAGGAGCTGCTATCTCCTCCAAACAGAGTGGGTTTATAAAACTCCGCTTCAAGATTGGCCAAGCCAACTTCACGCTCAATGATGGCAGGTATTATGTATCTCAAAAATTTGGTCATATACTTAAAAAAATTCAGACGACTTGATTTTATGTATGCAGACATCATATTCTGCGTGACGACACAACCGCGGTGGTACTTTAAGATTTTTTTATTACAAAAAGTACTTTGGAAAGTTCATCACCCAAAGGAAGAGCAAGTTGCAGTAATTATGCATGGAGGCATATCAACATCAAAAGTATCAGCTAGCCTATTACAAGGCAACATGGTGCCCACAATAAGATCATTGTTTTTTTTGCAAGAAAGAAGCAGTTTTAAACCGGCTTCCGGTTCAAGCTTGGCCACCAGCCTGGCCTGATGGTTGTGGGTCATCCCGTGCCGCTTCAGCTCCAGTTTCTCTACCCAACAGCTGGAAATCAACAGTTGTCCAGTCGATTCCCATTAATGCTCGAAAGACAGCTTCATCATGGATCAGCAACGACGGTTCAATATCGGGAGCATAAGTATGCTTACGGATTGGAGGGATAAGATTTTCCGCTTTATGAATTGGTACAACTACTCGCTTGTTTTGATTGTCATAATGAGCTTGATAGTGAGACAAGTTTGCTTCTTCAGCCAATTGACAAGCCAGCGGACGCACCTCCCGGTTTATTGCTCATAGATCCGCTTCACCAAATTCTGACCCATCTTCCTTCAGGCTGGGATAGCCCTGAGCCGCTTCAATAAGATCAAAATCTGGCACCCAAGCTTTAGCCCGGATTAAGGCGTTGATCACGCCGGTTCGGGCAGCAGATTTCTTCAGTTCTTCAACCAGAGCAGGAAGCACCGACAGTTTTTGCAGAGTGTCCTGAATCAAAGTGGGCGCCGGTTTGTTGGGGGATGTAGTACAGATGATCCGCTGTGCACCAGTATACAGTTGTTCAATCAGTGTATAGGCGGCCTTCAATTTCTTCCGCACATCTGACCCTAGATGACCAATGCATGTCCCTGCAGTGTCAAAAAGGATTAACAAACCGGTAGCTCTATAAGACAGTTGAGGCAATCTAGAAATTAAACCAGCTTACCAAAGATAGCACTAGTCATGGCATGTGCATGCCGCTTTATGCTGGCCAATTCGTCTGCCACCGGTTTAAGTGTAGCCTCAGCATCTTGTGCTCGTTTGGTTAAAGAGGATTTTCCAATAATCCAATCCGCCCGTTCTTTCTTAAAGCCCTCCTTGAGCTGTTCCATGGCGCTTAAAGCGTTGGTTAACTCCTCTTTGGCTTTGGAGGTTTCAGCTTGTTGGGATTTCACATTTTCTTGGATATCGGCGACTTGGTTTTCTTTTGACTTCAGCTCAGCCTGCAGGCAGATAGTTATACGATTCAGCAAAATGGTACAAGGATTAAAGTACCAACCACATAACAAGTTATGCACTTGGTACTTGGGGACTAATGCATATTTGATCTTCATCTTTCAATTGCTTACAAAGTCCCAAGATCAATACAAGTATTCAACTTGGCACTTGGGGGCTAATGGCTATTCGCTCGTATGTATTCTGATGCGGTAATCTCAATTATTTAAAGTCCCGGTTTAACTATGCTAAGTTGAACCGGCCCTTGGGGGCTACATCAGCAAATTTCAAAACATTATGATTTATATTAGTAAGTCCCGGTTTGAAAGAAGATTACAAACCGGCCCTTGGGGGCTAGGAGAGTCAGCAAGAATTGAAGCATACAAACAGGAAAGAGCATATGGAAGTTACCTCATATTTATCTTTCATCATGTTAACCAGACCGGCTTCATAGTCATGGCTGGTATACAGCCGGTTCAGGTAGCCGGAATGGATATCTTGGGCGTTCAGAGCAGCATAAGTCGCCAGATCAGCATTCCACTTGCCTTTGCCAAAGGCAGCAACTTCTTCCTTGGCAGAGTGTTTGGATAAAGCGACAGGATTGTTTGGCTCTGTATGGCCAGTGCCAGTAATGACAACCTCATCATCCTTGGTATCATCGGTTTGCACTGGGGCTGTTGGCTTGTCAGTAGGTTTTGTTGGACCGGTGGATGTCTCATTACGGATAGAGCTTGTGGGCTGATTGACAGGATTTGAGGTATCAATAGGTGTGTCTTCAGCAATAAGATCGTCGTCTTGCTATGGTGGATCATTGGGTATATCCTCAGGAATAGCCGTTTCAAGATCTGGTGTCTTGCCCGGTTCAAGGACGGTATCTTCTTCGGCCGCTTTGTCTAGGCGAGCCTTCTTGCTTGGCCTAGGTTTGGCCCTGAAAGGAATAACAAAATCAAATACAACATATGTTCCAAGGCGATGTGCTGCAAATATTATGATAAAGTATAGCTTACCCAAGCACCATTTTGAGCGGTGGCAGCTGAGTAGCTGATGACTCGCCAGAGGATGAGTGGGAAGTAACCTGGTAATCGGAGTCAGATGGATTAAGAGGTTGACAAAAGCAACCCGCTTTAGGACAAGCACTAACAAACAAATTAGAGACCTCTGAACGGCGTTTCCGAACCGGACTGTTCGGTAAACTGGCGGAGGTAACTACCTGGCCGCTGTGCCGAGTTGTGCGACGAGCTTCGTGCTGTTGTGTCTTCATAAGAAATTGGGGATCCAAATAACCAAGAGGATGAGAAAATTTAACTTTCCGATTTGCCTGACGGATTTTTAGTGAAGGCAAAGGTTCTGAATCAGAAGAGAGAATAATTACCTCTACAGCATCAGCATGGCTGGCTTCGGCATCATCCTGACAAATATCATCATCAATAAGACGCATGAAGAATAAGCCAAGTGAGTCAAGCCCTACCTCAAGGTCCGGATTATCCATGTCATCATCAGGGGCCGGGTTAGAGGATGCAGTGGTTCTTTTCCAGTGGGCAGTTTTCTTCACAGCTTTAGTCTTTTGCCGGGTTGCTCTTTCCGGTTTAGCTGGTTTTTCTGGTTTTTCCTCCGGCAGTTTTTTGCTCCAAAACGGATCATTGCCCTGGTTACACAAACACTGATATTAAACAATGACTAGATATATCAATAGAAGATTTAGCAAAAAGAAAAGTCAAACTCTTACAGCTGGCGGTTTGTTGGTGGCACAGAAGGGAAGCTGGCCGGTTTTAGCACAGATGTGTTCCGGTTCATTCAGCATCTTATTCAGAGCCTCTGCGATTTCTTCATCGGTGAGCTGGATGTTGGAATGTCGCAGTGGGTCATCAACATTGCCAGTATACTCACACATCAAACCGGAGCGCTGGCTAAGGGGCAGTATGCTCCATGATATCCAACAACAGGCGAGGTCAACCCTTGTTAAACTGTTGGCCATAAAGGCTCTGAGCTTCGATAATTGAGGAGCATATTTGCTTCTCTCCTGGGCAGTCAGCCTTTGCGGAAAGGGGTGTGTATTGCTGAGCCGCTCCGGACGAAAGCCAGGCAAGGGATTTTCACCAGCAGGGGAGGTGTCTTTGCAATAGAACCATGTTTGATTCCATTCTTTGGGGTGGCTGTGCAGTTTGGCGTGAGGTTATGTGACTTCTTTCCTTTTCTGAATTGCCACGCCACCCAACTCCATATTGGAACCGCCAGTAAATTCAATACGGCGGTTTAGATGGAAACAGTCTCTGAACAATTCCACTGTGGGCTCCTCTTGAAAGAACGCCTCACAGAGCACTTGGAAATGACACATGTTTGTAACCGAGTTGGGGCCAGTGTCTTGTGGATGGAGTTGAAAATCGGCTAACACGTCCCGGTAAAATTTAGAACTGGGCAGTTTAAAGCCCCGGGCTAAGTGATCTACGAAAACAACGACCTCTCCTTCTTGAGGCGTGGGAGGACATTCGGTGCCAGGAGCCCTCCAATGGATGGTATCTTTACTGCCTAAGGCACCGATCAGGACTAAATCGTTCAATTCAGCCTCTGTGACGCGAGATGAAATCTACAAGGTAGATAATCCCGGTTCAAAAAATGTTATACCGGAGACAGATCTATCTAAACCGGAGTTTTTAGGAAGCAACAACAACTGGCGGTTCAACAAGGGGACTAATGGTATATACTGGTTTGGCAATTTTTTCTACAAAGTTAAACCGCCTGGTCTAAACATTGAAGCAGATGAGTAAGTTTACAGAAACAGATTTCACAAGACTTCTCTACAGCAACGGATCTGAAGCAAGTTCAGAAAGGAAGGAAAATATTCAAGGTTCAAAAAAAGAACAGTACTGAATCAATGGGCAGAGATACATATAGATCTATGGTCTTGAGGCATGAAACTAAAGGCGGATGCTAAAACCTACCACTACACAGAGCAAGGATTCACAGTGTCGGGGGACTAATCCACGAACACCTATGGGACCGGCGGACTGAGCCCCTTTTGGTTCGGCAGGGGGGCGGAGATCGCACGAAGAGCAGATCGAGGCGAAGCACACGAGCAGTTTACCCAGGTTTGGGCCGCACGGATGCGTAAAACCCTACTCCTGCTTTGTGGTTTGTATTGAGTTCTTGCTCGGGAGCGCTGAGTGCTACAATACACACTAGCAGCTAACAAGACCGAGCATGAGTGTTCTCTTCTCGACTGAGCCCCCTCTCTACGTTGCGCATGGGCCTCCTTTTATATGCTCAAGGGGTCACCAACAGGTGGCAACGTAGACAAGGGCAAAAATGGAAAGGTGATGCGGTTGCTACAGCCGCCTGCTATAGTGTATCATACCTAACTCTGACGGCAGGGGACAAGGGCATTAAATGCCCGTCTGCGTCGCCCAAATAGTGCAAAAGGGACCGTCAGGGATGCCACCGCTCGCCACGATGGCGATCTTGTCAGCGCCGCTTGCCACCGTGTATCGCTGGCTGCATAGCCTCCCGCCACATACGCCTGGAAGGGTCCCAGAGCGACACGTTGGTGGATGTGCTGGAGCGCAGGTACAGAGTGGAGGCTTGCCGCGGCAAGCGCCTTGCCGCGGTCGTTGTCTTGTCGCGTCCGGGAGCTTGTCGCTCACCGGGCCTTGCCGGGACGCGTGGAGCGTCGCGGCAAGTTCCTTGAGATGCATTGGTTGGCCTTCCCGGCAAGCTCCTCTTGCCGGCGTCTTGTCTCCTTGGCTTGGATACTTTGTTCTTGAATGGCTCCAAAGGAACCACGGAGGACCTTGGCGGTCACCCGGCAAGCCTTGCCGCGGGATGCTGCGACTGCCCGTGCACAAGTTCGGGATACTAGGGTAACCCTACTCTAGTACACCGACAGGAGCCCCCGGGCCTGGGCCATACACGGTGCCGAGCGCTGTTGGGCCAGGCCCAAAACAGGGCACGGGCACGCGCGGCCTGGGTTACGCCGTATCTCTCTCCGTATCCACCGCGCCCTCCCCGAGCGACACGCGTTGAATGCGGCGTCGTGGGAGAGATCGTGGGTGGTTTCTTTATTCGGAAAGGCGGAACGTCCGCCCCCTCCCTCTTTATAAGCAAGGGGAAACAGGGGTAGTGCGCCCATTCGCCGGTTGCTATTCCAATCTTGGAAACCTCCGCCGCTCCTCCGTCTTCCCAAAGCTGAAATGAGAGCAGCGCCCTACCCCCCATCGCCACCAGCACCACCAACACCGTCGACCTCCTCCACCACTTCCGCCATGGCTCCGAAAGCCGACAAGGGGAAGGCTGTGAAGTCGGCCGAGGCGCAGCGTCTTGCAGCGCTGCGAAAGGAGCGGGCGCAACTTGCCGAGGAGCAGAAGGCCTTCCTCCTCGAGAGGGCTGAAGTCGAAGAGCAACAGCGGCTTGCCGCTGAAAAGCTGTCTGCGCAGGAGGGCGAGCTGGTGCAGCGGAAGGTCAACCTTGACAGCCACGAGGAGGAGCTTGCCCTGCGCGAGCAAACATTTGGCGGAGCCCTCAAGCATGCAGAGGATGCTGCTGCAGCTGCCGAGGCCGCCAAGAAGGAGCTGGAGACGAGGGTGGCGCAGCTGGAGGCCGATCTCAAGGCGAGCGGTGAAGAGCTTGCCGCGCTCAAGCGTGAGCGGGAGAAGGACGCCCACAGCCACTCGGAGCTGCAGGCCCTTCTCGCCGAGAAGGGCCAGGAGCTTAGCGCCGCCAAGGACTCCAACGCAGTTCTTGAGTTGAAGCTGACCACTTTGACCAAGACGCTGGACGGCGCCAGGGAGCAGGAGACGGCCTTGAAGGAGGAGATCAAGGCAGGCAAGGCGCTGCTGGCGAGTGCTGCCGCCGCCCAGAATGCTTTTAGGGAGAATGTGGAGCACTGGACGGAGGGTCTTGTGAATGTTGCTGCAGACATTGATAGGGAGCTGGCGCAGCTGGGAATGGAGGATCTCGGGTATCCCTCCGACGAGAACCTCCAACCCAGTGGCAAGCTCACCTTGTTCTTCAACGGCGTGGCGACGGCCCTCCAGCGACTCCGGGAGAGGATCCCAAAGCAGCTGGCCGACGAGTCGCGCAAGATCTGCGCGGGAGCTCTTCAAAAGGTGCTGGTGAAGGTGGCCTTCCGCAACCCGGGCCTCAACCTCACCAACGTCCTCAAGACCCTGCCGCCGGATGCTGATCTAGAGGGGCTCAAGACCCTTGTCGCACCCATTGTGGACAAGGTGAGCGGGATCAAGAGGGTTGAGGGCGATCGCGTAGACTAGGCCGCCTATTTTCTTCTTTTCTTGTCGCTGCTGGTCATTTTATGAGAACAATCTGTCAGAGCCGCGACAAGCTACCTTGTAATATAACTCTATTTCGGGTAATGATTTCCATGTTATTTCCTTTACTTGATTCCTTCGTTTGTATGTTTTTGCCCTACGCTTTTAGGGAACTTGCCGGCGCAGGCACCTTAGCCACGAGCGCTGAGTGCGGGACGTCAGCAGCCTGCTGGCGGTGCCGCTACCGACAAGAAACCTTGTCGCAACTAGTCGCAGCTCACTTAAGTTGTTGAGCGGACTCGAAACAAAGTAAGGGCGCAACTAGCTACGAGTTGGTTCCTCCGCGCACAGGTTTTCCATACAAAGCACGGTCATTCAAGGAAGATAACTTAAAATTTTAAAAAAAAACTGATTGCTCAAACTTTGGCAACTTAGCTTTTCTGTCGTTTGCTTCCCGGCAAGGCGAAACTTTCTTGAACGACGCCTGGTCCATACCATATCTTCTCCTTTCCCCCCCCCCCCGGCAAACTTGTGTGCGAGGGAACCTTCCTTTCCTTGAGAAAAAAAGAAAGAGGAGAAAATAAAGATAGGGAGCCTTATGGCTCGTTGTTGCTTACCAGGGGTAGGTGCTGCACAAAGTGTCAGATAACACATGCAAAAAATAAAAAGCATGAAATTGACAAGATATGCGGAGCACATGAGCTTTATGCACGGGATCTGCGCCCGGCTTTGTACAAAGGATTACATGCAACAGCGGCAAGACTTGTACAAAAGGTGGTTGCCGGAACGGGTTCCGGCAACCGCGCCTTACGGGTAAAACTTACGAAGATGCTCGATGTTCCAGGAGTTGCTCACTGGAATGCCATCTTCGGTCTCAAGGCGGACAGCGCCAGGCCTAGTGACTCGTTACACCCGGTAAGGGCCTTCCCACTTTGGCGTCAACTTGTTGGAATTCTTGGCGGACTGAACACACCGAAGAACAAGGTCGCCTTCCTCGAGACTTCTGGCGTTAACTTTGCGACTATGGTAGCGGCGCCAAGCTTGCTGGTAGCGAGCAGCTCGTACAGTAGCCTGAAGACGGTCTTCCTCAAAGAGCGGCGCGTCAACTTGTCGCAGCTACTCTTGCTCAAGCTCATCATAAGCGAGCACTCGAGGTGACCCGTATACGAGTTCCATGGGGAGAACTGCCTCTGCTCCATAAACTAGAGCGAAAGGTGTCTGGCCAGTGGCTCGATTTGGCGTCGCCCTGATCGACCAAAGAACCACCGGCAGCTCCTCAATCCAGTTTCCTCCGCACTTGTGCAGCCTATCAAAAGTTCTGGTCTTGAGCCCACGCAGCACTTCAGCATTTGCCCTCTCCGCTTGACCGTTGCTTCTCGGGTGAGCAACAGAAGCGAAGCAGACCTTGGCGCCAAGATCTTGGATGTACTGCATGAAGGTGCGGCTCATGAATTGCGTACCATTGTCGGTGATTATCCTGTTAGGGATCCCGAAGCGGCAAACAATTGACCTGAAGAACTTGACTGCTGACTGTGCTGTCACCTTCCTCACTACTTCCACTTCCGGCCACTTTGTGAACTTGTCGATTGCAACGTACAAGTACTCAAAGCCCCCGACTGCTCAGGGAAAGGGGCCGAGGATGTCGAGCCCCCAGACCAAAAATGGCCAGGATAAAGGGATCGTCTGGAGAGCTTGAGCTGGCTGGTGTATCTGCTTGGAATGGAACTGGCACGCTTCACACTTGGTTACTTGTGCAGTTGCATCCTGGAGGGTTGTCGGCCAAAAGAAACCTTGCCTGAATGCTTTGCCGACAAGTGCTCTTGCGCCAATGTGGTGACCACATATGCCTCCATGTATCTCTGCCAACAGCTTTTGTCCATCTTCCCGGTGAATACACTTCAATTTCACACCGTTGAGTCTTCTTCTGTACAGTGTGTTGTCGACAAACTGATATATACTTGACTGCCGGGCTACTCTTTCCGCTTCTTCTTGCTCTTCGGGAAGTTCTCCTGTCTGAAGGAAACGGACAATCTGTTGTGCCCATGCTGGAGCTTGTGGCTCGACAACAAGGACTAAAGGCACATCTGCTGCTGCGGGAACATCCTCTTCTACGGCAAGAACCTGAGGCTCTGCCGGAGCTTGACGTTCCCCGGCAAGCTTGCCGGAGCAAAACTTGTCGGGAGCCTCTGCTTCAACGGAACAAACCCTAGGGTTTGCCGGAGCAGACTGCTCCTCAGCATTCTTGGTGTTGATCTTGGGGACCTTCTTGGTGGCGGCTTCGGGAAGCTCTGCCGGAAAATAGTCACCAGAAATCAACTTCCTCTTCTTGCTCTGTCCAGTTGATGGCGTTACGGACGGTCGAGTCAGCTTGAGCACAAAGATCCCTGGTTCCACAGGTAACTTAAGTGCGGCGCACTTTTATAGGCCACCGGCAATGTCGTTCTGAGCTCTTGGAACATGCTCCATCTGTAGGCCGTCAAAGTGCTCTTCTAGCTTTCTCACTTCGTCAACGTATGCTTCCATCAACGGACTCTGATAACTCTTGTTCACTTGGCGGACGACAAGCTGTGAGTCACCCCTAACAATGAGCTTCTTGATCCCAAGGTCTGCCGCGATCCTGAGACCGGCAAGCAAGCCTTCATACTCTGCAGTATTGTTGGTTGCTTGCTCCTTGGGAAAGTGCATCTGGACTACGTACTTGAGGTGCTCTCCGGTGGGTGCGACAAGCAGCACGCCAGCGCCGGTGCCTTGCAGCGAGAAGGCACCATCAAAGTACATCAGCCACTCTTTGCTTGCCTCCTCGACGGGGATGCTCGTTTCTGGAATTTCTTCATCTGGTGTTGGCGTCCACTCTGCTATGAATTCTGCCAATGCTCTGCTTTGGATAGTTGAAGTACTCTCAAACTTGAGGCCAAAGCTTGACAGTTCCAGTGCCCACTCAACAATCTTGCCTGTTGCTTCTGGATTCTTTGTATCCTCTTTAGCGGAAAACGAGTGACAACTGTGATCTCATGTGCTTGGAAGTAATGGAGCAGCTTTCTCGAGGCCATGAGAAGGCCGAAAAGCAATTTCTGCACACCAGAGTACCTTGACCTAGCCCCCTACAGTAGGGAACTGACAAAGTAAACTGGGCGCTGTACCATTCTCTTCTGTATCTCCTGTGCAGATCCATCTTTGTCGGGACCAGAGCTTGTCGGGGAAGCCCCCTGCTTGTCGCTGGATGCGCCTGCCATGGTTGCTGACTCGTCATCTGCCTCCCTCTCTGCCACTAACGCAGCACTAACCACTTGATTGGTTGCCGCTATATACAACAGCAACTTCTCTTGTGGCTTAGGTGTGACAAGTGTTGGAGTGGAGGACACGTATCTCTTCAAGTCCTGCAGCGCAGCCTCCGCTTCCGGAGTCCATTTCATTGGACCTGCCTTTTTCAATATTTTGAAAAACGGCAGGGTGCGCTCAGCAGACCTAGAGATAAACCTGCTGAGTGCAGCCACGCAACCGGCAAGTCTTCGTACATCCTTGACGCGCTTTGGTGCTTCAATCTGCTCAATGGCCTTGATCTTGTCGGGATTGGCTTCAATTCCCCGCCGAGACACGAAGAACCCGAGAAGCTTGCCGGAGGGGACTCCAAACACACACTTCTCGGGATTGAGCTTGAGGTTGATCTTGCGCAGATTTGCAAAGGTCTCGTCTAAATCTTGAATCAAGGTTGCCTTGTCCTTGCTCTTGACCACTATGTCATCCATGTAGGCTTCCACATTTCTGTGCATTTGTGGCTCAAGAGCGACATGGACTACCCTTGCAAATGTTGAACCAGCATTCTTTAAATCGAAAGGCATCCGTATGAAACAGTACGTGCCATATGGAGTTATGAATGCGGTCTTCTCCTCATCTTCTTCTGCCATGAAGATTTGATGGTATCCTGAGTACGCGTCAAGAAATGAAAGAAAGTCACATCCGGCCGTGGAGTCAACAATCTGGTCAATGCGCGGCAAGGGAAATGGGTCTTTGGGACAAGCTTTATTAACATCGGTAAAGTCGATGCAAAGTCTCCATTTCCCGTTTGCCTTGCGCACGACTACAGTATTGGCCAACCACGTAGGATGGAGCACTCCTCTGACAAGGCCTGCTGCTTCCAATTTCTTGGTCTCTTCTGCGATGAATTCTTGGCACTCCACTGCTTGCTTCCTGACCTTCTGCTTGACGGGCCGCGCATGAGGACAAACGGCAAGATGGTGCTCAATTACTTTCCTGGGAACACCGGGGATGTCAGACGGTTGCCACGCAAACACGTCGACGTTCGCCCGCAGGAAAGCAATGAGCGCGCTTTCCTATTTAGGGTCAAGAGTGGCACTGATGGTGAAGGTACCACCAGTGCCGTCCTCCTTGGGGGACACCTTCTTGGTCTCTGGCGGAGCTGCCATTGTCTTCTTACACTTGCCGGTGGAGCTTGATGGTTCGTCCTCGATGGTAGCGCAGCACTCCGAAGAGGTGCGCTTGCCGGAGTGGGCATCAGAACTCTTGCCAGACTTGGTCTTCTTCTTCCCCCGGGAGCTTCAACGGCAGGTGATTTGCGATCTGTTGCGGCTGCTGCTTCCCGGTAGATCTTGTCGACGCAGATAAGAGCATCCTTCTTGTCGCCGGGGACAGAGATGACGCTTATCGGGCCTGGCATCTTCAGCATGTTGTATGCGTAGTGAGAGGCTGCCATGAACTTGGCGAGTGCTGGACGGCCGAGTATCCCATTGTAAGGCAATGGAAAATCGGCAACGTCAAAAGTGACCCTCTCAGTCCTGAAGTTCAACTCGCTGCCAAATGTTATTGGCAACGTGACCTTCCCTTCAGCTGGCTCCTTCCCGGGTTGATTCCTTGGAATGTGCCGGTCTCTTTGAGCTCGCTGTCAGGGATCTGGAGTTTCTGGAGTACAACGGAGGAGATCAGGTTCAAGCCGGCCCCGCCGTCAACTAGCATCTTAGTGACCTTGAGGTTGCGGATAGTTGGTGAAACCAACATCGGCAAGCACCCGACCGCAGTTGTGCGATCAGGGTGGTCCTCAATATCAAAGATGATAGGCGTGCTGGGCCATTTCAGAAGCTTGCGTGACTCGACAGGTGGTTCCGCCGCATTGACTTCCCGCACCCACTGCTTGAGTTGGTGATGCGAAGTATGCAGAGAAGCACCACCGTCAACGCACAAGACCTCTGTGGCTTTCTGGAACTCCTGCTCACTGGTCTCGACATCATCCATGTCTTCGTCGTCGTCATCTTCATCCTTGTCGCGTCCGCGGGGAGGTCTGTCTCCTTGCCGCTGCTTGGCCTTGCCGCAGCGTCCTCCCCTGCCGGCGAGCTTCTTGCCGGATTCTCTAGTGCCTCCTTGGGCCCTCTCCTTGTCGCGTCGCTCGTATTCAGCTTTTTGCTACTGGACAAGCTGCTCGACTTTCTTGCAGCTTTGGAGGTCATGGCCCTTGGTGCGGTGGATCTTGCAGTACTGCTTGTCAGTGCCGTCCTGCTTGTCGGCGACTGCCACAGCCTGGCAGTTGGTGCATGCGGCAATCTCCTTGCCGGAGCTACCAGCTTTGGCTTTCTTGGCGCCACCATCGTCGCCGGACTGCTCAATGACTAGCACATCTTTGCCTTTCTTCTTCCTGTTGTTCCGCCGCCGGTTTTTCTTTGCCGGGGCAGCATCTTCGCTGTCAGATCCTCCTGCTCCTGTATTCTCTCCGGGGAGTTTCCTCCCTTCCTCAGCATGTGCACACTTGTCGGCCAGGGCATACAGCTCACTGACATCTCTGATCTTGCACATCGCCATCTCCTCCCGCATCCTGCGGTTACGCACGTTCTGATGGAACGCGTTGATGACTGCGGCAGGGTGGACATCTGGGATGTTGTGCTGTACACAGCTGAATCTCTGAATGTACTTGCGTAGGGGCTCTCCTTCCTTCTGGGCGAGCAGGTGAAGGTCACTCTCTTGGCCATGAGGTTTGTGGCCGCCTGTAAAGGCGCCGACAAACTGATGGCACAGGTCTGCCCAGGAGGATATGGAGTTGTCCGGCAAATGCATGAGCCAAGACCTGACGTTGGGCTTGAGCACCAGCGGGAAGTAGTTGGCAAGGATCTTGTCGTCCCCCCCCCCCCCGGCAGCTTGCACCGCGATGGTGTAGATGCTGAGGAACTCCGACGGATGCGACTTGCCGTCGTACTTCTCTGGTACGTCTGGCTTGAAATTCTTCTTGCTGGGCCACTGGACTTGCCGCAGCTCACGAGTAAACGCAGGGCAACCTACCGCGTACGGCAAGTCGCCTGGTTCCCCTGGCGCATGCATCTCGACAGAGGGCCCAGCGCGCTGGTCTGATTGACGCCGCGCTTCTCTTCGGTGCTCGATGCGAGTACGAGCGTCTTCTTGCTGTCGTTCGTGAAGAACTTGGCGCTGATCGCGACGAGCTCGTGTATCTGATGACGCGGTGGAGTCGCTGTCAGGGTGGATCCGGCGAGTCGGCGATCTTGGCCTTCGGGGCGGAGAGTGCACGGTGGTTGCACGCCCACCGGTCTTGTCGCCACCGGCTCGTGCCTGGCTGACTTGCCGTGGCTGCGAAGTACTCGGCTGCCGTGGAATGCCGCTGTTGGCAAAGCCGATGAGACTCTGAATGGTGGCCCTCCAGTCGTCGATCTTGGCTGCCACTGGAGGGTAGTCTAGGAGCAGTTAAGCTCGCGCCAAAGCTTCTGCTGAAGTGGCGGGTGGCGGCGGCGAACGGTGTGAGGAGCGGGATATGCTCGGACTTCTAACCATGTTAGAAGGAGCAGTATCCCGTCCAGGCGACCGTGCCCCGCTCTCGCCAGCATGTTGGCGTGCATGCTGGTCTTTAGCACTCCGAGATCCACCAGCTCGATCTTGGTCCAGCAAACGTATGGTACCGTGAGTATCATGACGCTGCCGGTCCCGCGCCTCCTGGGATGGGTGCGGTGCATGTACGGACGCCGAGGTCTTGGAGTGCGCCCGGTCGTTGTGGGAGCCGACTGCGCCGCCGATGGGCAGCGCAGCCTTGTCCTTGGACCTGGCAGCACCATGAGCTCCCTCGTCGACGCCCGTTCTTCCGCCGGCGTCTACCCTACCAGCCGTTTGCTCCAGCGATGGTGGGTTTGGCGCGGACGGAGCAGCCGCCTCCGAAGCCTTCTTCTTCGGCGGCATGTCGATGAAGACGATGAAGATTTAGCTCGTGCGAACACTGGATCAGGTTCACACAACCTCGACGCTCCCCCTACCCGGCGCGCCAAAGATGTCGGGGGACTAATCCACGAACACCTATGGGACCGGTGGACCGAGCCCCTTTTGGTTCGGCAGGGGGGCGGAGATCGCACGAAGAGCAGATTGAGGTGAAGCACACGAGCAGTTTACCCAGGTTCGGGCCACACGGATGCATAAAACCCTACTCCTGCTTTGTGGTTTGTATTGAGTTCTTGCTCGGGAGCGCTGAGTGCTACAGTACACACCAGCAGCTAACAGACCGAGCGTGAGTGTTCTCTTCTCGACTGAGCCCCCCTCTCTACCTTGCGCATGGGCCTCCTTTTATATGCTCAAGGGGTCACCGACAGGTGGCAACGTAGACAAGGGCAAAAATGGAAAGGTGCTGTGGTTGGTACAGCCGCCTGCTACAGTGTATCATACCTAACTCTGACGGCAAGGGACAAGGGCATTAAATGCCCGTCTGCGTCGCCCAAATAGTGCAAAAGGGACCGTCAGGGACGCCATCGCTCGCCACGATGGCGATCTTGTCAGCGCCGCTTGCCACCGTGTATCGCTGGCTGCATAGCCTCCCGCCACGTACGCCTGGAAGGGTCCCAGAGCGACACGTTGGTGGATGTGCTGGAGCGCAGGTACAGAGTGGAGGCTTGCTGCGGCAAGCGCCTTTCCGCGGTCGTTGTCTTGTCGCGTCCGGGAGCTTGTCGCTCACCGGGCCTTGCCGGGACGCGTAGAGCGTCGCGGCAAGTTCCTTGAGATGCCTTGGTTGGCCTTCCCGGCAAGCTCCTCTTGCCGGGGTCTTGTCTCCTTGGCTTGGATACTTTGTTCTTGAATGGCTCCAAAGGAACCACGGAGGACCTTGGCGGTCACCCGGCAAGCCTTGTCGCGGGATGCTGCGACTGCCCGTGCACAAGTTCGGGATACTAGGGTACCCCTACTCTAGTACACCGACACACAGATGCATCTAGGAGCTATCGTATGAACACGGAACATGCGATGAACACTAGAAGAACATGAAACCCTAGAACAGATCTGTATTGAGAAGAGCAGAAAGCTTACCAGGGTTAAGGAAGACGCGGAAGGTCACCGCAGTGCTCTGGTGCATTCAGGTTGATGCAGCGGCCAAGGTTGGTGCAGAAGTTGACGGCGGCAGCGGAGCTCCGAGGATGGCAACGCGAGGAAGACGAAGAAGAAAGGCACGAAGGGGAGAAAGGAAATGACCTTTCGGTCCTATTTATAAGGCAAAAGGACATGTGTCAGGCACGACAATCAAAGGGCCACGAAATGGAGCTGTTGCCTCGATTTCCGCAGATATATAATCAAGGAAGAATAATGGATAAGATTCATTATGAGGGGTGACGTCACTTCGGTTTACAGCAATCAGAGAAGATGACATCATGGCGGTTTACCAATTTATGCGAAGATGTTGAAGATGAAGTTTTGCTAAAGGATTGACATGATCCCATTCAAATCAATCTGGGGCCTAATGTTGGGGATATTACCGCTGGGCATAAACCGGCATATATGGGCCGGGTCAACTTCATCAGTAATTCAAGAGTACTAAAGCCCAAGAAGACAGACAAGGGCCTAAGGCCCGTGATCGGTTTTAGACTTGTAGCCATAAACCGGCATTTGTATATAAACTTGTATTGTAAGTTAGGAATAGGGAGAAACCAACCCGGATACAAATATGGACCGGTGTTGGGACTCTGTGAACCGACGGGCGTCACCCGTGTATATAAGGGGACGACCCGGCGGTGGTTCAGGGACAACAACTTGAGACATAGGCGAAGCTTGTTTGCTCCCTAGTCATCGAAACCCCATCAATTCCATCACAACTAGACGTAGGCTTTTACCTTCATCGAAGGGGCCGAACTAGTATAAACTCTCTTGCGTCCCTGTGTCCGCTTTAACCCCTTCAAGCTAACCCATCGCGATGGCTCCATGACTAAGTCCTTTCTCTAGGACATCTGCCGTGACAAAACCACGACACATCACATATCGCATCCCGCATAGCATACCATGTTTGCATCATGTGGATTGAGCTTTGCATGTGGTTGATTGTGTTCCTTTTGCTTGTTTGTCTTGTTTGGGTAGAGCCGGGAGACGAGTTCTCTAACGAGGAGCCCGTTGAGTTTGCTTACGAGGACCAAGTCAACTCTGACAACTTTGCAGGCAAGATGATCATACCCTCAAAATCACTTCTATCTTTGCTTGCTAGATGCTCGCTCTTTTGCTATGCCTATGCTACGATGCCTATCACTTGCTTATCATGCCTCCCAAATTGCCATGTCAAACCTCTAACCCACCATGTCCTAGCAAACCGTTGATTGGCTATGTTACCACTTTGCTCAGCCCCTCTTATAGCGTTGCTAGTTGCAGGTGAAGATTGGAGATCGTTCCTTGTTGGAACATTGTTTATTGTTGGGATATCATTATATTATCTTGTTATCTTAATGCACCTATATACTTGGTAAAGGGTGGAAGGCTCGGCCTTTTTCCTAGTGATTTGTTCCACTCTTGCCGCCCTAGTTTCCGTCATATCGGTGTTATGTTCCTGGATTTTGCGTTCCTTACGCGGTTGGGTGATAATGGGAACCCCTTGACATTTCGCCTTGAATAAAACTCCTCCAACAATGCCCAACCTTGGTTTTACTGTTTGCCACCTAGCCTCTTTTTCCCTTGGGTTTCCGGAGCCCGAGGGTCATCTTATTTTAAACCCCCCCCCCCCCCGAGCCAGTGCTCCTCTGAGTGTTGGTCCAAACTAGAGTCTGTGCAGCGCCCCCTCGGGGAAACTCGAGGTTTGGTTTTAGTTGTATGGAGAGCTCATCTGAGTGTGCCCTGAGAACGAGATATGTGCAGCTCCTATCAGGATTTGTTGGCACATTCCGGCGGTGTTGCTGGACTTGTTTTATCTTTGTCCAGGTTGTCTTGTAGAACTGGGATGCCGAGTCTAATCGGAAAGTCTCGGAAGAAGGTTTATCCTTCGTTGACCGTGAGAGCTTGTGATGGGCTAAGTTGGGACTCCCCTGCAGGGATTTGAACTTTCAAAAGCCGTGCCCGTGGTTATGGGCAGATGGGAATTTGTTAATGTCTGGTTGTAGATAACATGAACCTTAACTTAATTAAAATGAATCAACTGCGTGTGTTACCATGACGGTGTCTTCTCGGCAGAGTCCGGGAAGTGAACACGATGTTGGAGTAATGTTCGGCGTAGATTGTTCTATAGTTCTTCGTTCGTGCTTTGCCTTCTCTTCTCGCTCTCTTTTGCGAACAGGTTAGCCACCATATATGCTAGTCGCTTGCTGCAGCTCCACATATTACCTTGCCTTTCCTATAAGCTTAAATAGTCTTGATCGCGAGGGTGCGAGATTGCTGAGTCCCCATGGCTCACAGATTACTTCCAAACCAGATGCAGGGCCCGATGACTCCGTTCCAGATGATGCGCTTGAGCTCAAGTGGGAGTTCAACGAAGACTCACACCATTACTATGTGTCTTTCCCTGATGATCAGTAGTGGTGCCCAGTTGGGGCAATCGGGACCATGTCGCTTGTTGGGGTTGATCTTTTATTTTCGTACCATAGTCGGACCATGAGTGCATTGGATGATATAATGTTATTTATGTACTTTGTGTGACGTGGCAAGTGTAAGACAACTATGTACCTTTCCCCTTATTATCTATTTACATGGGTTGTTGTGAAGATTACCTTACTTGCGACATTGCTTTCAATGCGGTTATGCCTCTAAGTCGTGCCTCGACACGTGGGAGATATAGCCGCATCGAGGGTGTTACAAGTTGGTAATCAGAGCCTTCCCCGGCCTTAGGAGCCCCATTGCTTGATCGAATTAGCGGACGAGTTGAGTCTAGAAAAATGTTTTGAGTCATTTAGGAATAATATATCGGAGAGTTTAGGAATTCTTTTTACTCCCCAGTCCCTTCATCGCTCTGGTAAGGCATCCTGACATAGAGTTTTTGTCTCTTCTCTTCTCAAATTTCACTAAAAATATTTTTTAGGATCACGCGGGTATCTTGGAATCGTTCCGATCGATTTGTGACGAGAACATTGTTCTTAGTGCCTCCTGTCATTTAGGGGTTGTGGCAGTGTCCCGGGGAGTTGAGCTCCGAGGTGTCGTCATCACAATTTTATCGTTGCAGTTCTGGAATACCTGAGTTTAGTTCGCCGACATCAAAAATCTCTTTTATGTAGTTGTTGGTGAGATAACCTCGATGCCACCCAGTACTGGGGCGGGAGTTCGGGAGTATTGCCATAACTTGTATAACGGATGCTTTTCGAAGGTTGAGGTAGACGATTTCCGAAGTTTTCTCGGTTATGTGTTGAAGGATGGATACAGCTGGATGTAGGATTTGCTAGATTTGGGTGAGATATTATGCTTCCCCTGTATCCCCAACACCTGATTGCATAACCGGAAAGGTTCGGGAGTTTCATAGGTGGGAATTCTTGTAGCTCTAGTTCTTCTTCCACGGATATTTGGTTTGAGATTCGGTGATCCTTACCAAATATTCGTTCTTGTTCCGTACCTTGTTGATTTTATTCCTACCTAAATTCTAAGTGGCTTCTCAATTTATGGATATGTGACCATTTCAATTGGAATGCATTCGTTCATTTTGTTCAGATGTGAAGACTATATGTTGCAATTTCAACCCGTTTGGTTCAGCTTCAATATTTGTCTATCAATGTGCTAATGGATGTCAACCTCTTCAGGATGGCTCCTCCAACGCGCACGACTCTGAATCCTGATCCGCCACCACCACCTCCTCCCCCGGAGGCATGGCAAGCTGTGATGGCCGCTACCAATGCAAACACGCAGTTGATCATGCAAATTCTTCAAGAGCGCAACCAAGCGAACCAAGGCAACCAAGGCAACAATCAGAATCTCTTTGCTACACTCAACCAGTTCCTTGCTAACCAGCCGAAGACTTTCAGCATTTGTGTTGAGGCAACTGACGCTGATGATTGGCTCGTGGACTTGTGCAAGCATTTCGAGTGCAGTAACGTCAGGCCTGAGGACTTTGTCAAGTTCGCTTCCTTCCAACTCAAAGACCAAGTTGCAGAATGGTTTCAGTAGTACAAAGATTCCAGAGGAGGTCGTGAGATTACCTGGGATGAATTTCGTCAAGACTTCAAAGCTCATCATATTCCTCAGAGCATGGTTGAAAGCAAGCGTGAGGAATTGCGCAACCTGAAGCAAGGCTCTATGTCTGTCTATGACTACAACAAGTTGTTTCAGAAGCTCGCCCACTTTGCTAAGCAGGACATCCCTGACGAGAAGAGCATGATATACCAGTTCACGGGTGGTCTCAGAGAAGAAATCTAGCTAGCTCTCGGTCTCTTTGAGCCCAGGAGGTACGATGAGTTTTACAACATGGTATTGAAGCAAGAGGCTGCTCAACTGAAGTGCGATGCTTCCAAGAAGCGAGTCAGAGATGCTACTCCTTCTTCCTCAACTCAAGTGGCTAAGCAGCAGAAGTATTGGCTTCCTCCTCCTCCGTTCCATCAGCCTTTTCAACAGAAGAGCAAAGGTGGCAGTGGATCTTCCCACCCACCCAACCCTGGCTTTCAGAACAAGACTACGTCTCAAGCTCCAAGATCGAGTGCTCTGTATCACCGTCCGCTTTCAGAGGTCACGTGCAACAAGTGTCAACAGAAGGGTCACTATGCCAACAAATGTTTCAATCAGAGGCGTCTCCCTCCTCCTCCTCCTGTGAGATCAGCAAGTACAGCTGTGGTCAAGCATAACCCCAAGTACGCCAAGGTCAACATGGTGAATGCAGCTCAGGTAGAGGACTCGTCAGATGTCATCATGGGTAACCTTCCTGTTAACGATATTCCTGCAAGAGTTCTTTTTGACACTGCTGCATCACATTGTTTCATTTCCAAACCTTTTGCATCAAAGTATGAGTGCGATTATAAGTATCTGCAAAGTTCTTTGCAAATCGTGTCACCGGGCAAGCTTATGACAGCTAATTTCTGCGTCCCGGATATTTCTATCACGTTGGGCGACTACAAATTTCTAGCTTCTATTGTTCTGGGCGACTCGGATATTTATCTTATTCTTGGAATGGACTGGCTTTCTAAGCACAAGGCGCATCTTGATTGTGCTGCCAGGCAGATTCAATTGACTCATTCGTCTGAGGATGTAATTGTCTTTGCCGCTCGTGATGATACGATCCTCCTGTTTTCTCTCAATGAGAAGGGTGAACTGGATGCCATCTCGCAAATTCCAGTCATTTGTGAATATCAAGACATCTTTCTAGAAGAGCTTCCAGGAATGCCTCCGCACCGGCCAGTTGAATTCGTCATCGATCTTGAGCCTGGCACGAAACCTGTTTGCAAGCGTCCTTACAAGCTCGGACCTGAAGAGTTGAAGGAGTTGAAGAAGCGACTCGATATTCAAGAGCGAATGGGTCTCATCCGACCTAGTTCTTCTCCGTGGGGTTGTGGAGTACTTTTTGTGAAGAAGGATGGAACGGACAGACTTTGTGTTAACTACCGTCCATTGAACAAGAAGACTATCAAGAACAAATACCCACTTCCCAACATTAATGAGCTGTTCGAACAACTCAAAGGTGCTCAAGTATTCTCTAAGCTTGATCTCTGTCTGGGTTATCACGAGATTCGAATTCGTGAGCAAGATATTCCCAAGATGGCTTTCAGAACAAGCTATGGTTCATATGAATACACTGTCATGTCTTTTGGCCTCGTCAACGCTCCTCCGACTTTCTCTTGCATGATGAACTTCATCTTCAACGCCTACACAAATGACTTTGTCTTGGTCTATCTCAACGACATTCTGGTTTTTTCGAAGAACAAGGAAGATCATGCCAAGCACTTGCGTTTGGTGCTCGATAAGCTCAGGGAACATCAGTTCTACGCCAAGTTATCAAAGTGTGAGTTTTGGCTTGATGAGGTTCTCTATCTTGGGCATATCATCTCTGCCAAGGGCATAGCGGTGAATCCTGAGAAGGTGTCTGCAATTGTGAATTGGGAACCACCTCAGAACGTGAAGCAACTCCGCAGCTTCCTCGGTCTCGCAAGCTACTGTCGAAGGTTCGTTGAGAACTTTTCAAAGATCGCAAAGCCTCTTTCAAACATTCTCCAGAAGCACGTCAAGTACGTTTGGTCTCCGGAATGTGACATCGCTTTCAACACGTTGAAAGAGAAATTGGTCGCTGCTCCAGTTCTGACTCCTCCTGATGAATCCAAACTGTTCGAGGTCTTCTGTGATGCCTCTCTTCAAGGTCTTGGTGCAGTGTTGATGCAAGAGAAGAAAGTTGTGGCTTATACCTCTCGCCAGTTGAAGCCCAACAAGAAGAACTACCCCACTCATGACCTCGAGTTGGCGGCAGTTGTGCATGCTCTTTTGACTTGGAGACATCTCTTATTGGGAAGAAAAGTGGACATCTTCACTGACCACAAGAGTCTCAAGTACATCTTCACTCAGCCTAATCTCAACCTCAGGCAGACTCGTTGGGTCGAAATGATTCAAGAGTACAATCCGAGTATCGAGTATACTCCAAGCAAGGCCAATGTGATTGCTGAAGCTTTGAGCAGGAAGGCTTACTGCAACAGTCTGATTATCAAGCCTTACCAACCCGAGCTTTGTGAAGCTTTCCGCAAACTCAATCTGCAAGTTGTTCCTCAAGGTTTCCTCGCCAACCTTAAAGTCTCTCCTACTTTGGAAGATTAGATTCGCGAGGCTAAACTTCTTGATTCTATGGTGAAGAAGGTGAAGATTGGGATTTCCAAGAGTCAACCCAAGTACAAGTGCTACAGCCCTGATGACAAGGATACTCTCTTCTTCGAGGATCGTATTGTTGTGCCTAAAGGTGAGCTTCGTAAAGTTATCATGAATGAGGCACACAATTCACTCCTCTCCATCCACCCTGGGAGTACGAAGATGTATCAGGACCTCAAGCAGGCTTATTGGTGGACTCGAATGAAGCACGAGATTGCTCAGTTCGTGAATGAGTGTGATGTCTGCAGACGAGTGAAGGCAGAACACCAAAGGCCAGCTGGTCTCCTCCAACCTCTTGCCATTCCAGAATGGAAGTTTGACCACATTGAGATGGACTTCGTGACTGGGTTTCCAAAGTCCAAGCGTGGCAATGATGCTATATTCGTTCTCATCGATAAACTCACTAAAGCGGCTCATTTTCTGCCTATCAAAGAGTCTATCACTGCAGCTCAATTGGCGGAGCTGTATACCTCTCGAATTGTCTCTCTGCACGGTATTCCATAGGTGATCTCTTCAGACCGTGGCAGTATCTTTACCTCCAAGTTTTGGGATTCTTTTCAGAAGGCCATGGGCACCAACATCTGCTTCAGCACAACTTTCCATCCTCAAACTAGCGGTCAAGTCGAGCATGTCAATCAGATTCTTGAAGATATGCTCAGGGCCTACGTTATCTCCTTCGGTATGAAGTGGGAAGATTGTCTTCCATGTGCCAAATTCTCCTACAACAACAGTTTTCAAGCAAGTTCGGGCAAGGCCCCATTCAAAATTATGTATGGCAGAAAGTGCCGTACTCCTCTTAACTGGTCAGAAACGGGTGAACGTCAACTTCTTGGAAATGACTTGATCACAAAGGCAGAGGAGATGTGCAAGGTCATTTGTGATAACCTCAAAGCAGCGCAATCGCGCCAGAAGAGCTACTATGATAGTAAGCACCGTGATTTGGCTTTTCAGATCGGAGATCATGTTTACCTCCGCGTCTCTCCAATGAAAGGTACTCGTTGCTTCGGTATCAAAGGGAAGCTTGCCCCTAGATACGTGGGTCCTTTCAAGATCGTCAGCAAGAGAGGCAATCTCGCCTATCAACTCGAGCTTCCTTCAAACTTTGCAAATGTGCACGACGTGTTCCATGTCTCTCAGCTCCACAAGTGCTTCAAGACTCCTGACCGCACCGTCAACTTCGAAGACATTGATCTCCAAGAAGATCTCTCTTACCATGAGCACCCAGTTGCTATTCTTGAAGAGACTGAACGCAAGACTCGCAATAAGTCAATCAAATTTCTCAAAGTCAAGTGGTCACACCATTCCGACCATGAAGCCACCTGGGAACGTGAGGATCACCTCCGTTCTGAGTACCCGGTGTTTTTCCAGTCCTAGATCTCGGGACGAGATCCTTTCGTAGTGGTGGAGTGTTGTACCCAATGTACTCCAACTCTTGCCGTTTCCGGCGCTAAGTTATTTTATTTCCTCGGGTTCGGGTTTTTGTCTCTGTGTGTTGTTGTCACTGTCATGCATCTCATATCATGTCATCATGTGCATTGCATTTGCATACATGTTCGTCTCATGCATCCGAGCATTTTCCCCGTTGTCCGTTTTGCATTCCGACGCTCCTATCTCCTCCGGTGGTCCTTTCTACCTTATTTTCGTGTGTGGGGGTTAAACATTTCCGGATTGGATTCAGACTTGCCAAGCGGCCTTGGTTTACTACCAGTAGACCGCCTGTCAAGTTTCGTACCATTTGGACTTTGTTTGATACTCCAACGGTTAAGCGAGGGACTAAGAAGGCCTTGTGTGTGTTGCAGCCCAACACCCTTCCAATTTGGCCCAAAACCCACCTAAACCCTCTCCATCATCTAGAGCGTTCGATCACGATCGCGTGGCCGAAAACCGCACCTCATTTGGACACTCCTAGCTCCCTCTATGCCTATAAATAGCACCTCCTCTGAAATCCCAGATCTTCTTCCACCCTAACCCTAGTCCACCTACCCAGTCGCGAGCCGGACATGTCCGCCGCGCCGGACACCGCGTCCGCCGCCGCCCGCGGCCACTGAGGCGCCGCCACGTGGCACCGCCAGCCTCCTCATCCGTCGCGGCCCGCCCGACCCATGGGAGGCCCTCCCGGGCCCGATCGCCACCTCCCCGCGACCAGCTCTCCTCGCGCCCGAGCCCCGCCACCTAGCGCCTCCCCGCTGGCGACCATCGCCGCCTGCGCCTCCGCTGCCCCCGTAGCTTGCCGGTCCCGCCACCGCATCGCCCGCCGTGCCGGGTGCCGCGCCCGCGCCGCCCGGACCTCGCCGGCCCCCGGATCCGGCACCCCGACCCCTCTCCGGCGACCTCCCTCGACTCCGGCCGCCTCCCTCGCAAACTCCGGCAACCTCGTCGACCGTACCAGCTACAGTGCCAGATCTGGATCTGGAGATCTCAGGGTTGACTTTCCCTGAAACCCTAATTCATTTGCATTTTTCATCATGTCGTAACTCCGTATCCGTAGCTCCGTTTTGGGCGTATAGCATATCAAAATGTTCGTCTCAGAGAGCACATCATTTCATATCATTGCATCATTTTCATTTGAGCTCATCTTGATGCCCGAAATGCTGTTGGAACAGAGCTATTTGAGATAATTGTCAGATCTGCTACATCATATAGCTATTTGTCATTTTTTTTCCATGATTTATGTGTGCATGATATGCTCCTGATCTCTACATGTGTTTTGTTATATGTCATGCCATCTTTACAGAGGTGCTATCCATGTATTTGTGTTACATGTGTGGTGATTAGCACAAGCTTGCAAAGTAGTGCATTCGTTAATGCTGATTTCAGGGACTTAGAATTTCTCTAAGTCCTTGATCTGTTTTTATCAATATGCCATATGTTCATGTTGTTTCCTAGTGATCCGTGCCTCTTTTGAGGATGATCAGTAGGGATGATTTGTTAGTATTGTGGTTCTCTATCCTTCCATGTCTTTGTTTGCATTTATGGATCACCCTAACTTGAGTCAATCGAGCTCTACTTTTGCTATTTCGTAAATCCTGGCAGATTGTCTACTTGTTAGCGATTTTGCCGAGGATGTTGTTGTTGATCCGTGCATGCTATGTTGTTGTTCTTGCCATGGATAGCTTATAGGAGATGTATTCTTGATGGGTGTATGCTTAGTTTTTCATGCCATGCTCTGTGGTGAGTGCATCGAGCTCGTAAACATGCCTACTCGTTAACAGATTTGCATGCTCCAGTTTTTCACTAAGTCTGTAACCTGATTATGTTTTTGCCATGTTCACATGCTTGCAATTGTATTTTCTGATCCCTTTTGGCTCAAGGTCACTAAGGGACTTTTGTTAAGTTCTTTGAGTAGCTTCATGTCATGCCTTGCTTTGCCATGTTAAGTTCTTTAGCATACAGATTTCATGCTCCAAAGTGTGCTACCTGATCTGAAATTCCAGACTTGTGTTAATTTCAGTAAGTCTGAAACCTGTTTATCATTTGCACTTTTGACATGCTTGTTTGAACCTGTTAATGGATGATTTGGCCATATCTCAGTGTCCATCTTTTATCAAGTATTATGAGTGGGTCCCGGCCATGTATTTTGTTCTCATGGTTGAGTGTTGTAGTATGTTTAACTTGTTGCATTTAGATGGCTACTTGCTGTTTATCGCATACCGGTGCCATATTTGTTTTGCTTGCCATTTCCAAACCGTGCATCCGATTCCGGTGATCTTTATATCGATTTCAACTGAAATCACCTCACCTTTCCAGTGGCACACTTGAATTTCCAAGTTGAGGCCAGGTTCAATCACTCCTTGTCAAATCTTGCATTTGCATCACATATCGCATCCCGCATAGCATACCATGTTTGCATCATGTGGTTTGAGTTTTGCACGTGGTTGATTGTGTTCCTTTTGCTTGTTTGTCTTATTTGGGTAGAGCCGGGAGACGAGTTCGCTAATGAGGAGCCCGTTGAGTTTGCTTACGACGACCAAGTCAACTCTGACAACTTTGCAGGCAAGATGATCATACCCTCGAAATCACTTCTATCTTTGCATGCTAGATGCTCGCTCTTTTGCTATGCCTATGCTACGATGCCTACCACTTGCTTATCATGCCTCCCAAATTTCCATGTCAAACCTCTAACCCACCATGTCCTATCAAACTGTTGATTGGCTATGTTACCGCTTTGCTCAGCCCTTCTTATAGCGTTGCTAGTTGAAGGTGAAGATTGGAGATCGTTCCTTGTTGGAACATTGTTTATTGTTGGGATATCATTATATTATCTTGTTATCTTAATGCACCTATATACTTGGTAAAGGGTGGAAGGCTTGGCCTTTTTCCTAGTGATTTGTTCCACTCTTGCCGCCCTAGTTTCCGTCATATCGGTGCTATGTTCCCGGATTTTGCGTTCCTTACACGGTTCGGTGATAATGGGAACCCCTTGACATTTCGCCTTGAATAAAACTCCTCCATCAATGCCCAACCTTGGTTTTACCGTTTGCCACCTAGCCTCTTTTTCCCTTGGGTTTTCGGAGCCCGAGGGTCATCTTATTTTAAACCCCCCCCCCCCCCGAGCCAGTGCTCCTCTGAGTGTTGGTCCAAACTAGAGTCTGTGCAGCGCCCCCTCGGGGAAACTCGAGGTTTGGTTTTAGTTGTATGGAGAGCTCATCTGAGTGTGCCCTGAGAACGAGATATGTGCAGCTCCTATCAGGATTTGTTGGCACATTCCGGCGGTGTTGCTGGACTTGTTTTATCTTTGTCCAGGTTGTCTTGTAGAACTGGGATGCCGAGTCTAATCGGAAAGTCTCGGAAGAAGGTTTATCCTTCGTTGACCGTGAGAGCTTGTGATGGGCTAAGTTGGGACTCCCCTGCAGGGATTTGAACTTTCAAAAGCCGTGCCCGTGGTTATGGGCAGATGGGAATTTGTTAATGTCCGGTTGTAGATAACATGAACCTTAACTTAATTAAAATGAATCAACTGCGTGTGTTACCATGACGGTGTCTTCTCGGCAGAGTCCGGGAAGTGAACACGATGTTGGAGTAATGTTCGGCGTAGATTGTTCTATAGTTCTTCGTTCGTGCTTTGCCTTCTCTTCTCGCTCTCTTTTGCGAACAGGTTAGCCACCATATATGCTAGTCGCTTGCTGCAGCTCCACATATTACCTTGCCTTTCCTATAAGCTTAAATAGTCTTGATCGCAAGGGTGCGAGATTGCTGAGTCCCCGTGGCTCACAGATTACTTCCAAACCAGATGCAGGGCCCGATGACTCCGTTCCAGATGATGCGCTTGAGCTCAAGTGGGAGTTCGACGAAGACTCACGCTGTTACTATGTGTCTTTCCTTGATGATCAGTAGTGGTGCCTCTACAGCATTCACTTATTGCTATTTCTCCAAGTTGGTTCTCTGCTAAGTTGTAACGCCCTCGATGCGGCTATATCTCCCACGTGTCGAGGCACGACTTAGAGGCATAACCGCATTGAAAGCAATGTCGCAAGTAAGGTAATCTTCACAACAACCCATGTAAATAGATAATAAGGGGAAAGGTACATAGTTGGCTTACACGCGCCACGTCACACAAAGTACATAAATAACATTACATCATCCAATGCACTCATGGTCCGGCTACGGTACCAAAATCAAAGATCAACCCCAACAAGCGACATGGTTCCGATCGCCCCAACTGGGCGAGTGTAAGCCAACTATGTACCTTTCCCCTTATTATCTATTTACATGGGTTGTTGTGAAGATTACCTTACTTGCGACATTGCTTTCAATGCGGTTATGCCTCTAAGTCGTGCCTCGACACGTGGGAGATATAGCCGCATCGAGGGCGTTACAACTTAGCAGAGAACCAACTTGGAGAAATAGCAATAAGTGAATGTTGTAGAGGACATAAACTCATATATATATATAGCCAATGAAGAATAACGACGGAACCAGTGAGGACTATGCAAAGTTGAAGAATATGAATAATTTGAGGAATTTCAACTTTTGGTGGTGGCGTGACCCACCGTATAAGAATGATGATTCCAGACACCGCGTACAATTATCGTAGGGTTCTGAGAATCAAATTCTTCATTAATTTCTTCACACTAAGAGTGTTATTCTTCATTGATTGAAGAAAAACGTTTCTTCATGTGTTGCACATCTAACTCATCAATTTTGCATAAGTGTTAGGATGAGTGTCCTTTTCAAAGAACATTCGAAGATTCTAGGATATTTAGCTCACACCGCAACTTGCTAAATCTCTTCTAATCCAAGGGCTTTGTGAAGATATCGGCTAGCTGTTCTTCAGTCTTCACATGCTCAATAGAAATGTTGCCCTTCAACACATGATCACGAAGAAAATGATGACAAATCTGAATGTGCTTTGTCTTCGAGTGCTGAACTGGGTTGTGAGCAATCTTGATGGCACTCTCATTGTCACAGAAGAGAGGCACATTCTTCATGTTGATGCCGTAGTCCTTGAGAGTTTGCTTCGTCCATAGCAATTGGGCACAGCAAGAACCAGCGGCAATGTACTCAGCTTCAGAAGTAGATAGTGATACGCAGTTCTGTTTCTTTGAGGACCAACAGACCAAAGATCGTTTGAGGAAATGACATGTACCAGATGTTGATTTGCGGTCCACACGGTCACCAGCATAGTCAGAGTCAGAATATCCAATGAGATCAAAAGCCGAGCCCTTGGGGTACCATAATCCAAGTGTTGGTGTGTGAGCTAGATATCGAAGAATATGCTTCACAGCCTTATGATGTGATTCCTTCGGTGTAGCTTGAAATCGGGCACACATGCAAACACTAAGCATTATATCTGGCCTAGATGCACATAAGTACAATAAGGAACCTATCATGGAGCAGTATACCTTATGATCGAAGTCAATACCATTTTCATCAGTGCACATATGGCCATTTGTGGGCATAGGAATTTTGACGCCTTTGCAATCTTGCATGCCGAATTTCCTCAGTACATCCTTGAGGTATTTCTCCTGAGATATGAATATGCCATTGTGTTGTTGACGAATTTGAAGACCTAAGAAGAATTTCAACTCTCCCATCATAGACATTTGATATTCTTCACTCATCATATAGGCAAATTCATCACTATAACGTTGGTCAGTACAGCCAAAGATAATATCATCAACATATATTTGGCACACAAACAATTCACCATCACAAGATTTAATGAAAAGAGTAGGGTCAAGTGAACCGGGTTTGAAGCCTTTCGTCATGAGGAATTCCTTCAAAGTCTCATACCACGCCTGTGGGGCCTGCTTGAGGCCATAGAGGGCCTTGTTGAGTCTGAAGACTTTGTCAGGATTCTTTGGATCTTCAAAACCTGGGGGTTGAGCAACATATACTTCTTCCTCAAGCTTACCATTGAGGAATGCACTTTTCACATCCATTTGATATAAAGTGATATCATGATGGTTAGCATAAGCAAGTAATATGCGAATAGCCTCAAGTCTAGCAACAGGTGCAAAAGTTTCATCGAAATCAATTACTTCAACCTGTGTGTAGCCTTGAGCTACAAGCCGTGCCTTATTCCTCACCACAAGGCCATTTTCATCTTGCTTGTTGCGGTAGATCCACTTTGTGCCGATGATATTGTTCTTGCGAGGATCTGGACGTTTGACCAGTTCCCAGACATTGTTGAGCTCGAACTGATGTAATTCTTCTTGCATGTCCCGAATCCACTCAGGCTCTAGAAATGCTTCATCTACCTTAGTGGGCTTTGTAATAGAGACAAAAGCATAGTGCCCACAAAAGTTAGACAAATGTGAAGCTTTTGAGCGTGTGAGAGGACCTGGCACTTTGATGTCATTGCTGATCTTTTCAACTTGCACTTCTTTTGCAATGCGAGGATGAGCTGGTTGTCGTTGAAGAATTTGATCAGCGTTTTCTTCAGCACCATTTTCTTCAGCATTTTCTTCAGGTGCATTAGCTCGACGTTCTTCATGTTCTGGAATGAATTCTTCAGCAGATTCTTCAGTGGGAGTGACATCCTCAGTAGCCTTGAACTTGATAGTTTCCTCGGGTGCTAGTTCATCTATCACAGTAGGTAGGTGCTCTCTTTGCGAGCCATTAGTTTCATCCAACCGCACATCTACAGTTTCAACAACTTTGTGAAGAACGTTTTTGAAGACTCTGTAGGTGTGCGAGTCCTTTCCGTAACCAAGCATAAAATCTTCATGTGCTTTCGGTGCAATTTTTGAGTTGTGATGAGGATCTCTAATCCAACATTTAGCACCGAAGACTTTGAAATAACTTACATTGGGTTTCTTATCAGTGAGGAGTTCATAGGCGGTCTTTTTGAAGAATTTGTGAAGATATACTATGTTGATGATGTGGCACGTAGTATCAATTGCCTCAGTCCAGAAATGACGAGGCGTTTTGTATTCATCAAGCATAGTGCGAGACATCTCAGGAAGAGTCCTGTTCTTGCGCTCCACGACGCCATTCTGCTGAGGAGTGTAAGGAGCAGATAACTCATGAGTAATACCAAGTTCATCAAGATAGTCATCGAGACCAGAATTCTTGAACTCAGTGCCATTGTCACTTCTGATGTGCTTGATCTTCACACCAAAGTTGGTTGAAGCCCTCGAGGAAAATCATTTGAAGACTTCCTGCACTTCATGTTTGTAAGTAACAAGGTGTACCCATGTGTAGCAAGAATAATCATCAACAATAACAAAGCCATATTGAGATGCTTCATTTGAAATAGCAGAATAATGATTAGGACCAAAGAGATCCATGTGAAGCAATTCAAACAGGCGAGTGGTGGTCATGATAGTCTTTGCTAGATGCTTGGCCTTCGTCATCTTCCCAGCTTCACAGGCTCCGCATAGGTGATCGTTGAGGAATTTGACATTCTCGATGCCAATGACATGCTTCTTCTTCGCAAGCGTGTGCAAATTCCTCATGCCTGCATGACCAAGTCGTCGATGCCAGATCCGGCCTTCTCAAGCTTTTGCAGGTAAGCACACGGCTAGTTGTGGTCCTAAAGAGAAATCAACAATATACAGGTCTCCTCTCCTAAAGCCTTTGAAGATTTTGGAATTGTCAGCTTCCATAACTACAACACAACGGTACTTGCCAAAGACAACAACCATATCAAGATCACAAAGCATTGAGACAGACATAAGGTTGTATCCTAAGGACTCAACAAGCATGACTTTGTCCATGTGTCGATCCTTTGTAATCGCAACCTTACCTAGACCCAATACCTGACTTTTGCCTTTGTCAGCAAAGATGATATGCTTCAGATGCGATGGAGATAATGGAGCATCCATCAATAGATTCTTGTCACCAGTCATGTGGTTTGTACAACCACTATCGAGGACCCACTCGGTGCCTTTGGGTTGATCATCCTGCAGACAAATTAGTACAACTTACAAACTCATATACTTCATCAGTGAAGAATATGACATCAATTCATCAGATCAATTTCATCAAGTAAAAGAACTGATAAAGCAATATGAGGACGTGATAAATGAAAGTTCATTTCTTCATGATTAGCATGCGTCCTATCAGGCATGCTCAGGTCTCCAGCAAATTCTTCAGATGATTACGTGTGTATGGAGACCTGACCCTGCAGAAGAGATTAGTTCTTTTTCTTCACCACCCACATCTGAAGGCGTGGTGAAGAGTTCATCATTCTGCGAGCTCCATACGAGAAGGATGGCATAGAAGCTAGTCCATTTTGTTTCACATAAGAGGAGTTAGAGTAAGCATAAGAGTATGCAGAGAAATTCTTCGAGGACTTATGGACATAATGATTTGAAGAATAATGCACATATCCATAATCCTTAGATCTTCCCTGCGAAATAGACGGGTTAGCACGATGATGTTCATATGAGGACTTTGATCCATATGAGGAATTTGGTCCATATGAGGACTTGAATCCATATGAATAATTTGGTCCATATGAAGAATTTGATCTGGGGTTCCTATTCTTCACAGGTGGCGTCATGATGACATTCACCTGAAGATTTTCAAGGCATCTTTTGGGAACCCAGATTTTCTTCATCGGGGAGCCGTTCCTGCAATTAGTCCCAATATATCTAGCAAATACTTCACCATTCTGATTTTTGAATAGTTTATAGTTGGAATCAATTGACTCATCATCAGAATGAGGAGATTCACATGCAAATCCAGATAAGTTCAATGGATCAACTGGAGGTCCCTTTGTAGCAACCCATGTAGTTTTGGGGTACTGCTCAGGCTTCCAATATGTACCATCAGCATTGAGTTTCCTCTCAAAGGCGATACCCTCTTTCCTAGGGTTCCTGTTGAGGATCTACTTTTTAAGCACATCAGAAAGAGCCTGATGCCCTTTGAGGCTTTTGTGCATGTCTGTCGTGTACAATTCCTTCAGCCCTGCATCGTCAGTGATACTAGCAATGTCCTCAGATGAGGAATTAGTGATAGCAGAGGCATGTGAGGAATTTGAAACATTAGCAGCATTTGAACATTCAGGTGAAGAATTAGCAGATTCACGTTCAATGCACTTCAAGCATGGAGGAACAAATTCTTCCTGAGAAGCGCTGATTTGTTGAGCAAGTAATGAATCGCGCTCCTTCTGAAGATCTTCCTAACTCACTCTTAGCTTCTCAAGGTCTTGCTTTCTTTGAAGAATTTCATAAGAAAGCTTCTCATGGTCAGATAAGAGAGTGTTATGTTGATCTTGAAGGGTGTCATACTTAGTATGAAGTCTCTGAAGACTTTCAGCCAAAGCTTTTGACTGATCCATTTCTTCACCCAACATATCATCGCTCTTGTTTAGCATATAGTGAAATTTTTCCAAAGCTCTTTGTTGTTTAGTGGCAAGGGAAGAAAGTTTGACATTGATGGGTCCAAATTCATCACCAGATTCATCATTACTAGACTCGGATAGGTAGCATTCAGTTACCTGAACATCTTTTGCCATAAGGCATGATGTAGAAGATGATGATTCTGGTTCTGTCGGCGTTCTAGGAACGGGGGTCCCCAGACTTGCCTGCCTGCGGCGTGGCTCAAATGGGGTCCCAACATGGCCCATCTTCATCATCACAGGACTCAAGACCCTCGCGAGGGGCCAAGCCTCGTGAGGCGGACGACACGGCGCATCCTCAGGCGCAGCCTCCTCAGGCTGGCTCGCGAGAAGACGGAGATATCAAGGTGGGGAACCTCGCGAGGTGCCCGTGACGCAAGCCATGACGATCGAGGGTGCCAGGCGGGCGCCAGCGCGCGCAGCGTCCTTCTTTCCTCTTTGGTGCAAAGGGGGCAAGCGCAGTCGCGGAGTACCGAGGCATCAGGCAAAGGTTTCCATTTCGGTGCAACAAGACCAGGACCAAGCGGACTATGAGACGGAGGTCACCATGGAGCCCAGCACGGCGTCACCGCAGAGTCTTCCCTAGGCGAAGACCACCTTTAGTCAGGATAAGTGTACTAGATGTTCCCCTTCGAATTGGCCAGTTGTTGGCGCCCTTCCCGCTCAATATTTGGGAAGAGGCCCAGGGCCTTTGCCTATAAATAGGACCGGCCGCCCATGTAGCAAGGGGTTCGGTTCGGTTCGGTTCGGCTCGCAGAGTTGGTTGGGTTGGCTAGCAAGTAGAGAGAGAGAGAGAGAGAGAGAGAGAGGTGACGGAACTCCTCCCAGCAGTTCATCGCCCCAGCCAAGAACAGACCCTCGCGAGGCAGTTCTTCCTTGTACTGTTCATCATCACCAGCCCGAGGAGGCAATCCATCCACCACACACTGGAGTAGGGTATTACACCACAATGGTGGCCTGAAACAGTATAAATCTTGTGTCTCTTGTGTGGTTCTTTTAGTAGTTTAGATCTTTGTGAGACGGGGAGGTAGAAGGCGTGATTTCCACGCGCACCCCAGTGTTCGAACCTTAAGGGTCTGCCGGAACCCGAAATCCGACATTTGGCGCGCCAGGTAGGGGTGCACCGGGATCCGTCTCCCACCGCTCCGTTCTCCTCTGACCGTCGCCTCCATGTCCGATGCTCGTCAGGCCCGCGCCGAGCGCCGGGCCACCATCGCTTCTCGCGTCGCCCAGATGGCCCCCGTCGGTGGGCGTCCTCATCGTTCCCCGTCGCCCGCTGTCAACGCCGCCACCGGCCCGGCGGGGGGCGAGCAGCAAGCGTCGTCTCAGCATCCGTCTGTGCGCCAAGACGGCCGCACCGCTACTCCATCACTCGCACCAGCTGGTTCTTCGTCCCGCGCGCTCCGCGCACCCTTGGAGGCTCGAGCTGCGCTCCTCGCGGCAAACGAGCTCCTGCGCTACCGCCCCATCGACGACGTCTACGAAGAGTGGCTCGACCGCGTCACCGAGCTTGTCTGCGCCGCAGGGGGCTCTTCCGCGCCATCCGTTCCTCTGCGCCACACTCTGCCCCGCGCGGGCAACGAAGCTCCAGAGGCGCACCAGCCGCCTCCCCTCCAAGAAGATGCCATGGCTCCAAGGCGCTTGGCCCCTGGGCGGAACCCGCTCCGTCAGGCGCCAGCGCAGCAAGAACGGAGCTGCCAAGAAGTCCCTCGCCCGCAAGGGGCTGCCAGGGCGCTCCCTGCTCCGGCACGCCGCGACCCTGCTCTAGCTCCGGCACGCCGCGACCCTGCTCCAGCTCCGGCGCACCAAGACCCCGCCCTGCTCCTAGCTGCAGCGCGTGGGGACCCTCAAGACCAAGCTCTCCACCAACCGAAGCCTTTCGTGGCCACCGCGGGCTGCCGCGCCTACACCACCGAGCTGCGTAGCGTCACGTGGCCCGGCAAGTTCATGCCTGACCTGCCTCCTCGCTACGACGGCACGACTGACCCCGCAGAGTTCCTCCAGCTCTATGAGCTGGGCGTCGAGGCTGCCAGTGGGGATGAAAAGGTCATGGCGCACTGGTTCCCCATGGCGCTCAAGGAAGGAGCTCGAACCTGGCTCCTGAATCTGGCTCCAGGCACGATCTCCTCCTGGGATCAGATGCGCACCCGCTTCATCGCCAACTTCCAAGGTACTCGCGACCGGTCGCCCGCCGTGAGCGACATGCGCTGCATCAAGCAACAACCCGGAGAGACCCTGCAAAAGTACATCCAGCGCTTCAACAGCGCGCGCCTCAAGATCCCCAAGGTGTCCGAGGAGGCCATCATCTCGGCCTTCTCTGACGGCGTGCGCGACGTCAAGATGAAGGAGGAGCTGGCGATGCACGAAGACCTTTGCACCTCCCTGGAGCTGTTCAACTTGGCGAACAAGTGCGCCAGGGCTGAGGAGGGACGTCTCTCCCTCCTCGAGTTGCCTGCCGCGGACCCAGAAGAGAAGAAGCCAAAGGCCAATGACGTGAAGCGTAAGGGGGCTGCAGTACTCGCCGCAGAACCAGACACCAAGCGGGGCAAGGATCTGCCCAAACCCTCCAGACGCAGCCGGTACTGTGTGTACCATGACCTCCACACCCACAACACCAACGAATGTCAAGAACTCCGCGCCTTGCGAGAAGGAAGGATTGGCCGTCGCCCTGATCGTGCTGACTGGGGCTTGGACGAGATGTTGCTCCTTCTAACGCAGTTAGGAGTCCGAGCATATCTCGCTCCTCGCACCATTCGCTGCCGCCGCCCAGCACTCCGGCGGAAGCGTTGGCACGTGCCCAGCTGCTCCTAGACTACCCTCTAGCGCCAGAGAAGATCGATGGCTGGAGGGCCACTATCCAGAGCCTCATCGGCTTCGCCAACGGTGACAACCCACGGCAGCTGAGCGCATCGCTGCCGCGGCAAGTCAGCCGGGCGCGAGCCGGTAGCGAGAAGACCGGCGAGGGTGCAACCACTGTGTACTCTCCGCCCCGAAGGCCAAGATCGCCGACTCGCCGGATCCACCTCGACAGCTACTCCACCGCGTCGTCAGATCCGCGAGCTCGTCGCGATCAACGCCAAGTTCTTCATGAGAGACAGGAGGAAGACGCTCGCACACGCATCGAGCGCCGAAGGGAAGCGCGGCGCCAATCAGACCTGCGCACTGGGCCCTCTGTTGACATGCATGCACCCGGAGAGCCAGGTAACTTGCCGTACACGGCAGGTTGTCCTGCGTTTACCCGTGAGCTGCGGCAAGTCCAGTGGCCCAACTAGAAGCATTTCAAGCCAGACGTGCCGGAGAAGTATGATGGCAAGTCGCACCCGTGGGAGTTCCTCAGCATCTACACCATTGCGGTGCAAGCTGCCGGGGGGCGAGACGACAAGGTCCTTGCCAACTACTTCCCGCTCGTGCTCAAGCCCGAAGTCAGATCCTGGCTCATGCACTTGCCGGACAACTCCATATCCTCTTGGGCGGATTTGTGCCATCAGTTTGTCGGCGCCTTTACAGGCGGCCACAAACCACATGGCCAAGAGAGTGACCTCCACCTGCTTGCCCAGAAGGAAGGAGAACCCCTACGCAAGTATATCCAGAGATTCAGCCGCGTGCAGCGCAACATCCCAGACATCCACCCTGCCGCGGTTATCAGCGCGTTCCATCAGAACGTGCGTAACCGCAGGATGCGAGAGGAGATGGCGATGAGCAGGATCAGAGACGTCAGCGAGTTGTACGCCCTGGCCGACAAGTGTGCACGCGCTAAAGAAGGGAGGAAACTCCCCGGAGAAGATGCTGGAGCAGGGGGATCTGACAGTGAGGATGCCGCCCCGGCAAGGAAAAACCGGAGGCGCAACAGGAAGAAGAGCGGCAAAGAGGTACTTGTCGTTGAGCAGTCCGGGATGACAGACCCGCCAAGCAAGCCAAAGTTGGCAGCTCCGGCAAGGAGGTTGCCGCGTGCACCAACTGCCAGGCTGTGGCGGCTGCCGACAAGCAGGACGGCTCCGGCAAGCAGTACTGCAAGATTCACCGCACCAAGGGCCATGATCTCCAGAACTGCAAGAGGGTCGAGCAGCTTGTCCAGCAACAAAAAGCTGAGTACGAGCGGCGCGACAAGGAGAGAGCCCAAGGAGGCGGTGGAGAAGCCGGCAAGAAGCACGCTAGACAGGGAGGAAGCCGCGGCAAGGCCAAGCAGCGGCAAGGAGACAGACCTCCCCACGGCCGTGACAAGGACGAAGACGAAGACGACGATGAAGACATGGATGACGTTGAGAACAGCGAGCAGGAGTTTCAGAAGGCTACAGAATTCTTGTGTGTTGACGGTGGCGCTTCTCTGCATACTTCCCACCGCCAACTCAAATAGTGGCTCCGGGAAGTTAATGCGGCAGAGCCACCTGTCGAATCACGCAAGCTTCTGAAGTGGTCCAGCACGCCTATCATCTTTGACATTGAGGACCACCCTGATCGCACAACTGCGGTCGGGTGCCTGCCGTTGTTGGTTTCACCAACAATCCGCAACCTCAAAGTCACTAAGATGCTAGTTGACGGCGGGGCCGGCCTAAATCTGATCTCCTCCGCTGTGCTCCAGAAACTCCAGGTCCCGGACAGCGAGCTCGAAGAAACCGGTACATTCCAAGGAATCAACCCGGGAAGGAGCAAGCCGAAGGGGAAGGTCACGTTGCCGGTAACATTCGGCAGCGAGATGAACTTCAGGACTGAGAGGGTCACTTTCGACGTTGCCGATTTCCCATTGCCCTACAATGGCATACTCGGCCGTCCAGCACTCGCCAAGTTCATGGCGGCCTCTCACTATGCATACAACATGCTCAAGATGCCAGGCCCGATAAGCGTCATCTCTGTCCCTGGCGACAAGAAGGATGCCCTTATCTGCGCCGACAAGATCTACCGGGAAGCAGCCGCCGCGACAGACCGCGAGACATTTGCCACTGAAGCTCCCCGGGGGAAGAAGACCAAGTCCGGCAAGAGCTCTGGTGCCCACTCCGGCAAGAGCGCCTCTTTGGAGTGCCATGCTGCCGTCGAGGACGCACCATCGAGCTCCGCCGGCAAATGGACCAAGTCCGGCAAGAGATCTAATGCCTACTCCGGCAAGCGCGCTTCTTCGGAGTGCTGCGCTGCCATCGAGGACGCACCATCGAGCCCCACCGGCAAGAATAAGAAGACGATGGCAGCTCCACCACTTACCAAGAACGTGTTCGCCAAGGAGGACAGCACTGGTGGTACCTTCACCATCAGTGCCACGCTTGACCCTAAATAGGAAAGCACGCTCGTTACTTTCCTGTGGGCGAATGTCGACGTGTTTGCATGGCAACCGTCTGACATTCCCGGTGTTCCCAGGAAGGTAATTGAGCACCATCTTGCCGTTTGTCCTCATGCGCGGCCCGTCAAGCAGAAGGTCAGGAAACAGGCAGTGGAGCGCCAAGAATTCATAGCAGAAGAAATCAAGAAATTGGAAGCAGCAGGCCTCGTCAGAGGGGTGCTCCATCCCACGTGGTTGGCCAATCCGGTTGTAGTGCACAAGGCGAATGGGAAATGGAGGCTTTGTATTGACTTTACTGATGTTAATAAAGCTTGTCCCAAAGATCCATTTCCCTTGCCGCGCATTAACCAGATTGTTGACTCCACAGCTGGATGTGAGTTGCTTTCATTTCTTGACGCATATTCAGGATACCATCAGATCTTCATGGCAAAAGAGGACGAGGAGAAAACCACATTCATTACTCCATGTGGCACGTACTGTTTCGTACGGATGCCTTTCGGATTAAAGAATGCTGGTTCAACATTTGCCAGAGTAGTCCATATTGCTTTGAAGCCACAGATACACAGAAATGTAGAAGCTTACAAGGATGATATAGTGGTCAAAAGCAAAGACAGGGCAACTCTGATCCAAGACTTAGAAGAGACTTTTGCAAACCTGCGCAAGTTCAACCTCAAGCTCAACCCCGAGAAGTGTGTGTTTGGAGTCCCTTCCGGCAAGCTTCTCGGGTTCTTTGTGTCTCAGCGGGGAATCAAAGCTAATCTCGACAAGATCAAGGCCATTGAGCAGATCGAAGCACCAAAGCGCGTCAAGGATGTACAGAAGCTTGCCAGCTGCGTGGCTGCTCTCAGCAGGTTTATCTCTCGGTCTGCTGAGTGCGCCCTGCCGTTTTTCAAAATTCTGAAAAAGGCAGGTCCAATGAAATGGACTCCGGAAGCGGAGGCTGCGCTGCAGGACTTGAAGAGATACCTGTCCTCCACTCCAACACTTGTCGCACCTAAACCACAAGAGAAGTTGCTGCTGTACATAGCGGCAACCAATCAAGTGGTTAGTGCTACGCTAGTAGCAGAGAGGGAGGCAGATGACGAGCCAGCGACCGCGGCAAGCACATCCAGCGACAAGCAGGGGGCTTCCCCGACAAGCTCTGGTCCCGACAAGCAAGGGTCTGCGCAGATGCAAGAGGAGATACAGAAGAAGATGGTGCAGCGCCCAGTTTACTTTGTCAGTTCCCTCTTGCAGGGGGCTAGGTCAAGGTACTCTGGTGTGCAGAAGTTGCTTTTCGGCCTTCTCATGGCCTCGAGAAAGCTGCGCCATTACTTCCAAGCACATGAGATCATAGTTGTCACTCACTTTCCGCTGAAGAGGATATTGCAAAATCCAGAAGCAACAGGCAGGATTGTCGAGTGGGCGCTGGAACTGTCAAGCTTTTGCCTCAAGTTTGAGAGTACATCAACAATCCAGAGTAGAGCATTGGCAGAGTTCATAGCAGAATGGACGCCAACTCCAGACGAGGAAATTCCGGAGACGAGCAACCCCGCCAAGGAAGCAAGCAAAGAGTGGCTCATGTACTTTGATGGTGCCTTCTCGCTGCAAGGCGCCGGTGCTGGTGTACTGCTTGTCGCACCCACCGGAGAGCACCTCAAGTACATAGTCCAGATGCACTTTCCCAAGGAGCAAGCGACAAACAATACTGCAGAGTATGAAGGCTTGCTTGCCGGTCTCAGGATCGCGGCAGAACTTGGGATTAAGAAGCTCATTGTCAGGGGTGACTCGCAGCTTGTCGTCCGCCAAGTGAACAAGGTTTACCAGAGTCCGTTGATGGAAGCTTACGTTGATGAAGTGAGGAAGCTGGAAGAGCGCTTTGACGGCCTGCAAATGGAACATGTCCCGAGAGCTGAGAACGACATTGCCGATGGCCTGTCAAAGTGCGCAGCACTTAAGTTGCCTGTGGAACCAGGGATCTTTGTGCTCAAGCCGACTCAGCCATCCGTAACACCATCAACTGGACAGAGCAAGAAGAGGAAGTTGATTTCTGGTGACTATCTTCCGGCAGAGCTTCCCGAAGCCGCCGCCAAGAAGGTCCCCAAGATCGATGCCAAGAGTGCTGAGGAGCAGCCTACTCCGGCAAACCCCAGGGTTTGTTCCATTGCAGCAGACACTCCTGGCAAGCTCTGCTCCGGCAAGCTTGTCGGGGAACGTCAAGCTCCGGCAGAGTCGCAGGCTCTTGCCGTAGAAGCGGACGTTCCCGCAGCAGCAGATGTGCCTTTAGTCCTTGTTGTCGAGCCACAGGCTCCAACATGGGCGTAGCAGATTGTCTGTTTCCTCTAGACAGGAGAACTTCCCGAGGAACCAGAAGAAGCGGAAAGAGTAGCCCGGCAGTCTAGTATGTACCAGTTTGTCGACAACACACTGTACAGAAGAAGACTCAACGGTGTGAAATTGAAGTGTATTCCTCAGGAAGATGGACAGAAGCTGTTGGCAGAGATACACGGAGGCATATGTGGTCACCACATTGGCGCGAGAGCTCTTGTCGGAAAAGCATTCCGGCAAGGCTTCTTCTGGACGACAGCCCTCCAGGATGCAACTACACAAGTAACCAAGTGTGAAGCGTGCCAGTTCCATTCCAAGCAGATACACCAGCCAGCTCAAGCTCTCCAGACGATCCCTTTATCCTGGCCATTTTCGGTCTGGGGGCTCGACATCCTCGGCCCCTTCCCCCGAGCAGTCGGGGGCTTTGAGTACTTGTACGTTGCAATCGACAAGTTCACAAAGTGGCCGGAAGTGGAACCAATGAGGAAGGTGACGGCGCAGTCCGCGGTCAAGTTCTTCAGGTCGATTGTTTGCCGTTTCGGAATCCCTAACAGGATAATCACCGACAACGGTACACAATTTACGAGCCGCACCTTCATGCAGTACGTCCAAGATCTTGGCGCCAAGGTCTGCTTCGCTTCTGTTGCTCACCCGAGAAGCAACGGTCAAGCGGAGAGGGCAAATGCTGAAGTGCTGCGCGGGCTCAAGACCAGGACCTTCGACAGGCTACACAAGTGCGAACGCAACTGGATCGAGGAGCTGCCGGTGGTTCTTTGGTCGATCAGGACGATGCCAAATCGAGCCACTGGACAGACACCCTTCGCTCTAGTCTATGGAGCGGAGGCAGTTATCCCCACGGAACTCGTATACGGGTCACCTCGAGTGCTCGCTTATGATGAGCTTGAGCAAGAGCAGCTGCGGCAAGATGACGCGCTGCTCCTTGAGGAAGATCGTCTTCAGGCTGCTGTGCGAGCCGCTCGCTACCAGCAAGCTTTGCGCCGCTATCATAGCCGCAAAGTTAACGCCAGAAGTCTCGAGGAAGGCGACCTTGTTCTTCGACGCGTTCAGTCCGCCAAGAATTCCAACAAGTTGACGCCAAAGTGGGAAGGCCCTTACCGGGTGAAACGAGTCACCAGGCCTGGCGCTGTCCGCCTGGAGACCGAAGATGGCGTACCAGTGAGCAACTCCTGGAATATCGAGCATCTTCGTAAGTTTTACCCGTAAGGCGCGGTTGTCGAACCCTGTCCGGCAACCACCCTTTTGTACAAGTCTTGCCGTTGTTGCATGTAATCCTTTGTACAAAGCCAGGCGCAGACCCTGAGCACTAGTAAATGAAGCGCTGGCGCCCAGAGTTATAGCATGCATGCTAGGTCGAGTCGAGTCCTTGGTTAGGGTTGATAGTGCTTAACAGCGGCTAACCCCTAACTTAGAGGTCGAGTGTGCATCCCTTTGCCTTTCCTTCGTTTCCTTTGGTTCGCAGGGCTCGCATATCCTTGCCGGACCGCCTGGGGATGAAAAGGAGAAGAAGGACGTGCCAGCATCTGGACCCCGGCAAGCCAGTGTTGTCGGGGGCTGCAAGTACCAAGGTTCACCCACGGCAAGCCAGAGTTCCCGGGGGATGCAATCTCAGATAAGTCTTTCATCCCTCTTCATGCATTCTCTTATGGACTGGGGAATACGAAACCTCGTTTCTTCCCGAAAACTACCATGCTCCCTTAGCTCTAGACCCTGGGGCTCGTTCCTGGGGCCAAGTTTTGGTCGCAGTCGCGGCAGCAAAGGGATGAAACGAGGGGCCGCACCCGCCTCGTCCCTACCTCCGTCAAAAGCGTGAGAAAGGTCGAGCGACGTGGGGAGACGGCAAGGCCTATTGCCGGGGAAGGAGTGTCTATCTGAAAGATACCAAGGAACTGCTCCTTGGCGTGGGTTCTACCCGTGAGACAAAAGACCCGGCAAGCATCCCCTTTTCATTAAAAAACATTCCACATAGGTACAGTCCATAGAGGATGAGAAACATGAAAGAGAGGATTACAAGTTTTAAATGCAACTAAGGCCCGAAGGCTTACAAATTAAAAACATAAGATGCCCGTAATCCTTTTCTTATCCCTCTCTTCAGGAGGTAGGTCAAGGAGGCGAGAAGGGCAAAAGGAGCGCCTAGGCGAGCTACAGGTGCCAGAAGACACCAAGAGAACATCCCGGGGGCCGTCAAGGCTGGCCGGTGATGGCAGCGCTGGAAGCAGGGCTCGAAGACGAGGCGGCAGGACGTCAGCACGCTGTCGAGGGAACCACGCCCTCGTACTTCGGCTTGACGGCCTTCCCGCCAGCCCTCTTCCTCTTCCGCAGCCTCCCTACGCTAGCCGCCCAAGGAGACGCCCCTGGGGAGTTCAAAGATCCGGCGACACGGATGATGGGGTTGCCGGTGCCGCACGGAGCGGTGCCCGACACTTAGTCGGACCCGCCATCCTGCCGCCCGCTCCCCTCGTCGTCGCTGTCGCTCCCCTCCTCGTTACTCTCGCTCGAGGAGGAGCCTTCGCTATCGGAGGAGCTTTCCACGCAGCACCGTGCCCGGATGCCGAAGCACCCGAAGACCTTGACGGAAAGGAGATCGGCCTCCATCAACTTGAAATGGAGGGTGAGTCCCGCCGTCAAGCTGTGCATGCGGGCGAACGTCTTCCACCCTCGACCAAGATACATCACACCAGGGGCTGGGAATTCGGTGCGGACTCGCGTGCCGCTAATTCCACAGCCCCTCATGTGCAGTCTCAGTGTCTCGGGCGGGTCCAACTCCACCACGTCCGCAAACGGAGCTGGAAGTCGGAGGCGACGACGGGGCGCCCGGCGCAGCCTGACGAAGAACTCGCAAGGGTCGTCCCCGGCATGGACCGCCGCGGGAAGAAGAGCCGCCGGTGGAGGCGAAGCCGACGCGCCGCCTCGTCCACCTCTTCCCCGAGCACCTCGACCTCGTCCTCGACCTCGCCCCCTCCCTCTTCCCCCTACGGCTGGCTCTGCCACCACGGGTGTGGGAGAGGGAGGGATGCGCTGTCTGGCGGCGACCCTCGCCGCCACCGATCAGGGGCCAGGGTTCCCTTTCTCCATGGCGAATGGGAGGAAGGGGAGCAGAAGCTGAAGGAAGGAGAAGATGGGAGGATGCGGACTTCCGTCCTCCCCTCCCGCTCTTTATAAAGGAGCGAGGTGGGGGCTCGGCCGCCTCGCTCAGCGAATCAAGACGCGGGAAGGCAGGGAGCTGGGGCCGACCCGCTGCCTCAACCCACGACGGCCCTGTTTCTCGCCTCCGCCGTCCGCGACCCCAAGTGCATGGGAGCCGCGTGGTAGGCGTGCAGAACCAAGGCGACGGATGGGGCGGCCTCTCCCCACCCCGTGATCGTGGGGAATGGGCACCTCGAAAACCGCACACGATCTCTCCCACAATGTCGTGTTTGACGCGTGCCGTGCGGGGAGGGCGCGGTGGATGCGGAGTGAGTTATGGCGTGCCCTAGGCCGCGCGTGCCCGTGCACTGTTTTGGGCCTGGCCCAACAGCGCTCGGCACCGTGTATGGCCCAGGCCCGGGGGCTCCTGTCGGTGTACTAAAGTAGGGGTACCTTAGTATCCCGAACTTGTGCACGGGCAGTCGCAGCGACCCACGGCAAGGCTTGCCGGGCGACCGCCAAGACCCTCCGTGGCTCCTTTGGGGCCATTCAAGAACAAAGTATCCAAGAGCAAAACAAGGCCCCGGCAAGAGGAGCTTGCCGGGAAGGAGACAAGGCCCCGGCAAGAGGAGCTTGCCGGGAAGGAGACGAGACCCCGGCAAGAGGAGCTTGCCAGGAAGACAACCAAAGCATCTCAAGAAGCTCGCTGCGGCGCACTGCGCGTCCCGACAAGACCCGGTGAGCGACAAGCTCCCGGAACGCGACAAGGCAACATCCGCGGCAAGGCGCTTGCCGTGGCAAGCTACTACTCCGCAGCCCGCGCTCCAGCTCACCCACCAACATGTCGCTCTGGGACCATTCCTGGCGTACGTGCCGGGAGGCTGTGCAGCGAGGGGCATGCGGTGGCAAGCAGGCGCTGACAAGGAGCCATCGTGGCAAATGGTGGCGCCCCTGACGGTCCCTTTCCGCCACGTCTAGGCGACACAGACGGGCATTTAATACCTTTGTCCCCTGCCGTCAGGGTTAGGTATGATACGACCGTTGTAGGCGGTGGAGCCAACTACCACCTCTTTTACATTTTTACCCCCACCTCTGTTGCCACATGTCGGTGACCCCTTAGACATATAAAAGGAGGCCCATGCGCACAGAGGGAGGGGAGGACGGCCATTCTCACGCTCGGTCTCGCCAGCTGCGTGAGCGTACTGTAGCACTCATCGCTCCCGAGCAAGAGCTCAATACAACCACCAAAGCAGGAGTAGGGTTTTACGCATCCGTGCGGCCCGAACCTGGGTAAATCGATCGTCTCGCTCGTGTGTTCGCCTCAATCTGCTCTTTGTGCATCCACCGCCCCCTGCCGAACCAAAAGGGGCTCGGCCCGCCGATCCCCATAGGTGTACGTGGGATCAGCAACCCCCGACAGGGAGGCTTCCTGAGACCACCCCCAAGAAGAAGAAGACGTCGTCAGGCTCAGCCCCTTAGGAGGCAGGCCCTTCAGGGCCCGTCTCTGCCCAGGGGGACCCTCCTTCCATCGCATAGGGAAGCGCGCCCAGCGCCCTCCTCAGGCAGGGCTCGGGGGCTCTCACCTAGAGGGCCACCGACCTAGCCAGGGTCACGAGGGAGGCGCTTGGGCACCATGTGGAGGCGTGCTTCGAGGCACGTTTCCCCCGAGAAGGAGCCGTGCAAGGAAGGTCAGACCGGCAGGAGTTCGTTAACAAGGCCATTCAAGAACTACAGGAGACAAGGATCATGAGAGGTTGCCGCCGCCTACCAGCTGTGGCCCCACATCTAGGCGAGGATGGTGGGCTGCGCGTCTGCGTCGACGTACCAGGGCTCAATTAGATCTCCACGACGAAGTGTCTCTGGCCCTCACAAGTGGGGCGCTACGGGGGTCCACCCCACAGCTATGTTCGCATGCCCTGCGGCCTGCCAAGCATGGCTGCGGCGTACCAGCGCCTCATGAGGGGCATCATGGAGGCTCAGGAAGGCAGGCGTTCCGCGGCCTTGGTGGAGATGAAGACAGCTCGCGAGGAGTCACCAGTGCCTCCGGAGCCTCCCGAGGCCCTGGGGCCTGGGGGCTCGTGAGGATCAGCTTCCACAGCCCACCGAGTCTGCTGCACCGACGCCACTTTGCCGACAACATCCTCAGGTGACATCTTTCAAGTTCCATTCCCAGTTGGGAGCGCCCTCCTAGGGTTGCATCACTCCCAGGCCACGTGGGTCCGTCCCTGCGGCATGTATCCCCTTTTATCTTTCGGTCGTTAGTTTGCCTTGTTGGTGGCGCCCCTCGGGCTGCATTATCCCCAAGCCGCTTGGGCCAGACCCAGCGGCGTGTATCTCCCTTGCGTTTATTTCCAACTATGCATTGCCTATCACGCTTAACTGCATGATGCCTGTCCGCGGCATCCTTTCTTCTCCATGTCGGCCACTTGCACGTTAAAGGGGGGTGCCTGAGCATCGCGACTCAGGGCTCTTACTGGCTCTCCAGCCCTCACCCTCTAGCCTTGTCCATGGCATCGTGACCTGGCATACCAGCGACGGCTGAGACAAGCTCGAGGGCCGGGACCCGAGGACGTAGAGTACCGGCGTCTAACCAAATTTTGCAGGGACACATCTCAAGATACGGCCCAGTGCCAGGCGCAACCCGCCTAGAGGTAGGGCCTCATGAGTCCCGCGCTGGCTCACAGGTGCCCAGATACACCTCACCTACTCCAACCAGCGAGCTCTTAAGCGACTAACGATCGACTAACGACTGCCATGGCAACCCCATCTTCTTTCTGTGATGAACCTGCAGGATCCTTGGAGGGGATGCGCTAGCCAAGGCCCTCACGAGGTTCCCTTCACCCTCGCCCGCGCGAACCGCTTGCACGTTAAAGGGGGGGTGCCTGAGCATCACGACTCAGGGCTCCTACTGGCTCTCCAGCCCTCACCCTCTGGCCTTGTCCATGGCATCGCGACCTGGCATACCAGCAACGGTTGAGACAAGCTCGAGGGCCGGGACCCGAGGACGTAGAGCAGAAAGGGGAGCAGAGGCGAGGGGGGAGGGGCTCGCAAGGACCTTGCCGAGCGATTCCGCTCCTACCGACGCGCGAACCCGACGGCACACCAGGAATAATCGCCGACTCTCGAGATAAGTCACCTCCCACAGCGCTGGCTACCGTGGCACTACCCCCGCACCTAAAGCAATTCCGTACTAGCGATGTTGCTTCCCTTTCTCACCAAGAAACGGCTGCTTGGGCGCCAAAGGGGACCTCCTGAGCATCGCAACTCAGGGGCTCTTACCGGACCCCGGGTCGCTCACCTCCTGGCCTTGACCACGGCATCGCGACCTGGCATACCAGCGACGGCTGACGCCGCCTTGGGACTGGGACCTGTCGGTGTAGAGCACCAAACCCTCGCGAGGTTCGAAAGGGAGAACTAAGCTATGACGAAATAAGCAACTCACACAAATCCATAGCGAAGGTCATGTATTAACAAACAGGACTACAAACACCTTACAAGCCCCCGTGGGGCGCATTTTGATTCCTCGCAGGGAACGGATCCTAAGGAGTGCTAACTACACGGGCTCCTGCAAAAGATGCCATCATCAATAGTGGGCCATCAGGCATCGGCGCCAACCCCATCCAGATCAGGGTCGGCGATGGCCTGACGAGCCCTCCCTGCTTCGGGAGCGGCACCGGCTCGGGGGCTCGTAGCTGCCGTCGCTCGTCTCCGGAGTCGCGAAGATTTCGCTGGAGTCGCTGGACCCCCCGGCGCCTCCGCCAAGGGAGCGGTCGATGGGCCTAGCCCTCACCAGGGCAAGGTCCTGGCCACCTCTCCCGCGGCAACACTCCAGCCGGCGCCCGATCGCGTCGAAGACCTCGAAGAACATCACCGCAGCGCCATCATACTCCAGGTGGACCGCGAAGATGCCCCTCTCCTTGCAAACCCGGGCGACTTCTCTCCAGCCGTGGGACAAGTAGACCTCGCTCGGGGTAGCGACCACGACCTCAGCCTCGGTCGCGAGGGCGCTGCAGCCGGCGTGCTGCAGCTAGAGCTCCAGAGGCCCTCCTGGAGGGACAACGGAGGTGAAGAAGGGAGGCAGACGGATCCAGGACTGGAGAGGAACGACGACGTGGAGCACAAACTCATGGGAGGAGCCCTCGGCATGGACTCCGGGAGGAACAACCCACGCCTTCGTGACCCTACGGCGCCTACGATGGTGTCTGCCGCGGAGATCAGCATCGACACCCTCAGGGCCCTCGGCGGGGGTGTACAAAGGAAGCGGAAACCCCGGCGGAGCCCGCTCGCACCGGGGCCTCGGCTCCACCTGCCGGTCTTCCTCACCCCGGCTGCAAAGGGCGAGCCGTTTCTTCGGCGGGAGCAGGTCTGGCCCCTCTCGAGGAGCTTTTCCCTTCTCCGTTGTGGAGAACCGGCGGATCGGAGCCATCACACCAAGACAAAGCAAGAACTGGGGGCAGAGGAGAAAGCAAAGAGAGATGGACTGGAAGGGCACGCGCCGTACAGTACTTATAGCCGACGAAGGCCAACCGCCGGCCTCCACGATCACAGGTAATCATGACACGATTTGCATGCAGGGACTTGTCCAGCTCATGTGTCCACCGAGGCATCGTGGGGAAGTGGAGTCGCCCACGTCCAATCAACCGCAGGCTGTTAGGGCCCACGGTGCTTCGCCCTTGCCCTTTCGCCTCTTGGCACGGCCAAGCCCATGCGCACCTTGGGCCCGGGGGCTACTGTCGGCGTTCTGGGAACGGGGGTCCCCAGACTTGCCTACCTGCGGCCTGCGGCGTGGCTCAAATGGGGGCCCAACATGGCCCATCTTCATCAGCACAGGACTCAAGACCCTCGCGAGGGGCCAAGCCTCACGAGGCGGACGACACGGCGCATCCTCAGGCGCAGCCTCCTCAGCCTGGCTCGCGAGGAGACGGAGATATCAAGGCGGGGTACCTCGCGAGGTGCCCGTGACGCAAGCCATGACGATCGAGGGTGTCAGGCGGGCGCCAGCGCGCGCGGCTTCCTTCTTTCCTCTTTGGTGCAAAGGGGGCAAGCGCAGCCGCGGAGTACCGAGGCATCAGGCAAAGGTTGCCATTTCGGTGCAACAAGACCAGGACCAAGCGGACTACGAGACAGAGGTCACCATGGAGCCCAGCACGGCATCACCGCAGAGTCTTTCGCAGGCGAAGACCACCTTTAGTCACGATAAGTGTACTAGATGTTCCCCTTCGAATTGGCCAGTTGTTGGTGCCCTTCCCGCTCAATATTTGGGAAGAGGCCCAGGGCCTTTGCCTATAAATAGGACCGGCCGCCCACGTAGCAAGGGGTTCGGTTCGGTTCGGCTCGCAGAGTTGGTTGGGCTGGCTAGCAAGTAGAGAGAGAGAAAGAGAGAGAGAGAGAGGTGACTGAACTCCTCCCAGCAGTTCGTCGCCCCAGCCAAGAACAGACCCTCGTGAGGCAGTTCTTCCTTGTACTGTTCATCATCACCAGCCCCAGGAGGCAATCCATCCACCACACCACTGGAGTAGGGTATTACACCACAATGGTGGCCCAAACCAGTATAAATCTTGTGTCTCTTGTGCGGTTCTTTTAGTAGTTTAGATCTTTGTGAGACGGGGAGGTAGAAGGCGTGATTTCCGCGTGCACCCCAGTGTTCGAACCTTAAGGGTCTGCCGGAACCCGAAATCCGACAGGTTCGAATGTCATCGCTTTAAGAGATTCCTTGAAGTCCTCAAACCAAGGATCATGACAGGTTCGATGACCTTCATAGACCTCAGAGAGACGGTCCCATATGAGCTTCGCATGATCAAGATGCATGATATTCCTGAAATGATTTTGTGATAGACTGGAGCACGTGACATCCTTCGCCGTGAGGTTGAGAAGAGTGTATTTGCGAATGTCATCAACTTCGCCATCTTGCACAGATCGGTCAGACCAATCTCAGTGACGGTCCACAGCTCACTGTTCATCGCCATGAGGCGTTTCTTCATCATGGCCTTCCACTTGGGATACTCATGACCGTCAAAGATGGGGCATGTCACTTTTGTCATACCTGCGGTCGACATAACTAAAACTCCAGGCGGTTAAACCAAAATCACACAGAACAAGGGAGTACCTTCTCTGATACCAATTAAAAGTGCGTATATCGACTAGAGGGGGTGAATAGGCGATTTTTATGAAATTCTTCACTAAGGAATTTGCTTGTGAGGAAATTCCTTAGCGAAGAACTACCAGCAGCGGAATGAGTACTCAAAAGTAAACATAACAGAATACAAGCATAGTCATCATGATGAAATGAAGACAGGCACAGAGTACAGAAGCATAAACATAGGATAACACAGGATGAAGACAAACAGACTGAAGAAATTGAACTGAGGAAATTGAGAAAGTCTTCAGTCAAAGTCTTCAAACATAGATATGAACAAGCACACAACACAGTTATGAGGAAATGAAAGAGTTGAGGAAATAGAACCAGTAAGCTTGGTGAAGACAATGATTTGGTAGACCAGTTCCAACTGCTGTCTCAGTTGTACGTCTGGTTGGAGCGGCTAAGTATTCAAACTCGAGGACACACAGTCCCGGACACCCAGTCCTGAACACCGAGCTCAAGACACCCGATCCTCACCGTATTCTCCTTGAACTAAGGTCACACAGACCTCATCCAATCACTCATGGTAAGTCTTCAGGCGACTTCCAAACCTTCACAAACTTGGTCACTCGGCGATCCACAATTCCTCTTGGATGCTCTAGACCATGACGCCTAACCGTCTAGAAGAAGCACAGACTTCAAAGGTAACAAGTGTCGGATCCACGTAGGAGCAATCTCTTCAGTGATGCTCAATCACTTGGGGTTTGTAGGTGTTTGGGTTTTGGGTTTTTGGTTTCTCCTCACTTGATGATTTTCGCTCAAAGTCCTCAGAGGATGGGTTGCTCTCAAATGACAAGTGTCAGTTTCTCTCGGAGCAGCCAACCAGCTAGTGGTTGTAGGGGCGGCTATTTGTAGCCTAGGGAGCAGCCCGACATGATAAGACATAAATTCCCTTCAATGATATGACCGTTAGGTGGATAGATATTTTGGGAAAGCTGGCGCATAGCACAGCAATGGTCGGAATTTTGAGTAGCAAAATCCTGAGGGCTATCATGTTCCTCATTGTGTAGGCAATCCGCACTGGCGAATTCCTAACTCCTCAGTCAGGACAAATTCCTCAGAGACCAGAAGAACTTCATCTCTGTCACTGAAGAAATTGACTGAACTGTATGAGATTTCCAATGGCTTCACTCGAAGGGATTGGTAGGTGTAGGATTTTGAGTTGAGCATCACATGGAAATTTTTCCTTAGTATTTCCTTGACCCCCTTTAACAGTATGGTGTTTCCTATGACTCAAGAAAGAAAAAAAACAAAACTATGAAAACAAAAGTCTTCAAGCTTCATATTCCTCGCATGAATATCAAGTCTTCATGGACACACAAATTTCTTCACTTTCAAAGTTTTCATGAAAGTCTTCAGAAATACCAAAATTTTCAGTCGAAGATATTCATTTTTAGGCGGCGACTTTTCCTGTAAATATCAAACTCCTCATAGACTTATAGACCTATGTACACTCACAAATGCATTAGTCCCTTAACCTATAAGTCTTCAATACACCAAAATCACTAAGGGGCACTAGATGCACTTACAACAAACACTTTTACTAGCAAATAATTTCATAAGTTCATCCATCTTTCCACTCAAAACATTAATTTCTTCTATCTCATGCACCTTTTTATTAGTAGATCTTTCAGTATGCCATTGAGAATAATTAACCATAATATTATCTAAGAGTTTAGTAGCTTGTCCTAAAGTGATTTCCATAAAAGTGCCTCCCGCGGCCGAATCTAAAAGATTTCTAGAAGCAAAATTCAATCCGACATAAATTTTTTGTATAATCATCCAGAAATTCAAACCATGAGTAGGGAAATTGTGTATCATTAATTTCATCCTCTCCCAAGCTTGTGCAACATGTTCATGGTCAAGTTGCTTAAAATTCATAATATCGTTTCTAAGGGAGATGATCTTAACGGGAGGAAAATACTTAGAGATAAAAGCATCTTTGCACTTGTTCCAAGAACCAATACTATTTTTAGGCAAAGACGAAAACCAAGCTTTAACACGATCTCGAAGCAAAAAAGGAAATAGGTCCAATTTAACAATATCATTATCCACATCTTTCTTCTTTTGCATATCACACAAATCAACGAAGCCATTTAGATGGGTAGCGACATCTTCACTAGGAAGGCCGGAAAACGAATCTTTCATGACAAGATTCAGCAAGGCAGCTAATAAAATCATTGTTGTTGGTATTGGTAAAGTCACACAATTTAGTGTTATCTTGAGCAATCGTGACAAGCAAGCAATCCGACACACAAGCAAGCAAGAAACAGGCAAAAAGAGGCAAATAGAGAAAGAGGGCGAATAAAATGGCAAGGGTGAAGTGGGGGAGAGGAAAACGAGAGGCAAATGGAAAATAATGTAATGCGGGAGATAAGGGTTGTGATGGGTACTTGGTATGTTGACTTTTGCATAGACTCCCTGGCAACAGCGCCAGAAATCCTTCTTGCTACCTCTTGAGCACTGCGTTGGTTTTCCCTTGAAGAGGAAAGGGTGATGCAGCAAAGTAGCGTAAGTATTTCCCCTGAGTTTTTGAGGAGGCTACGCGCGAGTCCCTCGCACCTTCACAAAACAAATAACTCCTCGCAACCAACGCGATAAGGGGTTGTCAATCCATTCATGGTCACTTACGAGAGTGAGATCTGATAGATATGATAAGATAATATTTTTGGTATTTTTGTGGTAAAGATGCAAAGTAAAAAAGCAAAGGAAATAACTAAGTATTGGAAGATTAATATGATGAAGATAGACCTGGGGGCCATAGGTTTCACTAGTGGCTTCTCTCAAGAGCATAAGTATTTTACGGTGGGTGAACGAATTACTGTTGAGCAATTGACAAAATTGAGCATAGTTATGAGAATATCTAGGTGTGATCATTTATATAGGCATCACGTCCGAGACAAGTAGACCGACTCCTGCCTGCATCTACTACTATTACTCCACTCATCGACCGCTATCCAGCATGCATCTAGAGTATTAAGTTCATGAAGACAGAGTAACGCCTTAAGCAAGATGACATGATGTAGAGGGATAAACTCATGCAATATGATGAAAACCCCATCTTGTTATCCTCGATGGCAACAATACAATACGTGCCTTGCTGCCCCTACTGTCACTGGGAAAGGACACTGCAAGATTGAACCCAAAGCTAAGCACTTCTCCCATTGCAAGAAAGATCAATCTAGTAGGCCAAACCAAATCGATAATTTGAAGAGACTTGCAAAGATAACCAATCATACATAAAAGAATTCAGAGAAGATTCAAATATTGTTCATAGATAATCTTGATCATAAACCCACAATTCATCGGTCTCAACAAACACACCGCAAAAAGAAGATTACATCGAATAGATCTCCACAAGAGAGGGGGAGAACATTGTATTGAGATCCAAAAAGAGAGAAGAAGCCATCTAGCTAATAACTATGGACCCGAAGGTCTGAGGTAAACTACTCACACTTCATTGGAGAGGCTATGGTGTTGATGTAGAAGCCCTCTCTGATAGATGCCCCCTCCGGCGGAGCTCCGGAATAGGCCCCAAGATGGGATCTCCTGGATATAGGAAGTTACGGTGGTGGAATTAGGGTTTTGGCTCCGTATCTGATCATTTGGGGGTACGTAGGTATATATAGGAGGAAGGAGTACGTTGGTGGAGCAACAGGGGGCCCATGAGGGTGGAGGGTGCGCCTGGGGGGTAGGCGTGCCCCCTACCTCATGGCCTCCTCCTTTATTTCTTGACGTAGGGTCCAAGTCTCCTAGATCATGTTCGGTGAGAAAATCACGTTCCCGAAGGTTTCATTCCGTTTGGACTCTGTTTGATATTCCTTTTCTTCGAAACCCTAAAATAGGCAAAAAACAGCAATTCTGGGCAGGGCCTCTGGTTAATAGGTTAGTCCCAAAAATAATATAAAAGTGGATAATATAGCATGGAGCAATCAAAAATTATAGATACGTTGGAGACGTATCACGTAGCGTCGCCTGGCCGGGCAAGTTCAAGCCAGATCTGCCTCCTTGCTATGACGGCACCCCTGACCCTGTGGAGTTCTTGCAGCTCTACAAGCTGAGCATCGAGGCGGCCAACGGCGACGAGAAAGTCATGGCGAACTGGTTCCCTATGGCACTCAAAGACGGCGCCCATTCGTGGATCCTAAACCTGCGTCCGGGCTCGATCTCCTCCTGGGACGAGATGCGCAACCGCTTCGTCGCGAGCTTCCAGGGCACTCGCGACCGCCCGCCGGCCGCGGGTGACCTGCGCCGCATCAAGCAACAACCAGGAGAGACCCTCCAGAAGTACATCCAGCGCTTCAACAACATTCGTCTCAAGATCCCCAAGGTGACGGACGAGGCCATCATCTCCGTGTTCTCTGATGGCGTCCGTGACATCAAGATGAAGGAAGAGCTCGCTATCCACGAGGAGTTGTGCACAGCTCAGGAGTTGTTCAACCTGGTGACCAAGTGCGCAAGAGCTGAGGAAGGGTGCCTCTCCCTCCTCGAGCTGCCAGCTGCGGACCCGGAGGAGAAGAAAGCCAAGGCTAAGGACGTCAAGCGCAAGGGAGCAGCCGTGCTCGCGGCGGAGCTGGACACCAAGCGAGATAGAGACCAGCCCGAGTCATCCAAGAGCAGCCCACCGTTCTGCGCCTTCCACAACCTGAATACCCACAACACCAGCGGCTGCCAAGAGCTCAGAGCCATTCATGAAGGACGCTTCGGTCGACGCCCCGAGCGCGGCGACCGGGGCTACGGCCGAGGAGGAGGACGTGGTGGCGGGCGCTGGGATGACCGTGGCCCACGCCAGGAGTGGTGTGACCGGCCTCATGAGGACCGCTGGCAGGATCATCCTCGCGAGGGCGCCTGGAGGGACCAGCCTCGTGAGGATCGTCCTCAGGGCAATGCCGGTCTTCCCCCGCTGCCGTCATCGCCAAGAAGGAATGACGACCACCATCAGGACGAGGGGGCTGGGGGCTTCCAGGAGCCGTGTGCTATCGCCTGCATCTTGGGCGGAGCCCAGGTCCCAGCTTCGCAGCGTATCTTCAAACAGTTTGCTCGTGAACTGAATGCAGTCCTCCCCAAGCTTGAGGCCACACGTCCGCTCAGGTGGTCCCAGTGCGCCATCACCTTCAACTCGGCAGATAAGCTCAAGTGCGCAGCCACCGCTGGCGCCCTCCCGATGCTTTCCTCCCTAGTCATCAGCAACGTGCAATTCACCAAGACCCTCATCGACGGCGGCGCAGGGCTCAACGTCCTGTCCGTCGACACGTTCGACAACCTCCAAGTGCCGTATGACTAGCTCCAGCCTACCAAGCCTTTCTCAGCAGTGACCGATGGTTCCACCACACCGATAGGGCAGGTCCGCCTCCCTGTCACCTTCAGAGAACGCAAGAACTACCACATCGAGCTCATCGACTTTGACATCGCGCACATTTGTCTGCCATACAATGCCATCCTTGGGTATCCAGCCCTGGCCAAGTTCATGGCGGTGACCCATCACGGCTGCAATGTCCTCAAGATGCTAGGAAGCGGCGGAATCATCACGGTCCCATGCGAAGAAAGAGACGCGGTGTGCTCCCTCGAGCGTGCCTTTCAAGCTGCAGCAATCGACGACTCTGACAGCAAGGGCGAGGGCCCTCCAGAGGCCATCCCCAAGAAGAAGAAGAAGTTGCGCCGTGCCGGGCCTCAGGAGGGTGGCGTCGCTGCTGGAACCTCGTCAGGATCAGCGCCCGCTCCAGGGGCGCCTCCCTCCATCGCATAGGAAGACGCTCCCAACGCCCTCCTCAGGCAGGGCTCAAGGGCTCTCTTCTGGAGGGCCTCAGACCTTACCAACATCCGAAACCGATCTGGAATTGATGCAACCCCAACTTCCCTATCGTGTTCTTATTTTGTTCCCACGATTTTTGTACTGTGATTTTTTTTGCGATGGAAATAGGGTGTTTTATTCCAAATTCACAGAATTACAATCCTTAGCAACAAGTTCAGAAATAAAAGGAGGGGATTGGTTAAGCCAGCACGCAGTGCTATCCCCAGATCTACCATACTTTGCTAAGCAATGTGCAACTTTGTTTTGATCATGAGAAACTTTAACACGGACAAACACCCTATTCTCCAGTAAACCTTTGATTTCTGCCAAGAGATGGCCATATGCTGATCTGTCCAGTGAATCATTAGACAGTGCTGATAAACTTGTCAAACAATAAGATTATAGCTGAACTGGTCGATTCGACCGTTGAATTGCGAGACTTACTCCTTCCATAATTGCATGTAACTCCGCTTCCAGTGCCTCATTATAGTGATAACTGTGCCGGCAAGCCGCAAAAATAACACCACCCTTGTCATCACGTAAAACCATACCTGATCCTGCAGCTCCGTCTTCCACACAATAAGAACCATCAATAGAGAGCTACCCAGCCCGGCGGAGGAGCCGGCCAAGGAAGGCATGGCGATGATGACTGAGTTTTCTCGATCATTGGTTCCATCAACATTGGAGCTTTACCTTTGATCACCTCTTCCACAATCCTAAGGTGGTCGCAATCGCCCGATCGAACGGCAAGATATATCGGGAGCCTGGAGGTAGCGCACTCGAAAACGGGCCAAGTCGATCGTGAGGATTGTGATTAACTGGGATGACTTACTATTCTGCCTTTTTAATTATTTTTTTGGAATTACTTCACACACACGCATGAATCAGGTTTAAGGTGTTTGTTTTTTTAGAGCTCGGTACCTTTTGTAACTTGTTGCAAAACCCACCGAAATTTGATGTACTTGTGATTGTCCCAGTCACCCAAATTTACATGTACCTTTCTACTCCCTCCGTTCTTAAATATAAGTCTTTCTAGAGATTCCAACAAGTGACTACATACGGAGCAAAATGAGTGAATCTACAATCTAAAATATGTCTAAATACATCCATACGTTGTAGTCCATTTGAAATGTCTAAAAAGACTTATATTTAGGAACGAAGGGAGTATTTGTTAGGAGAGTGTGATGCATCGACTTAATCGTGCACTAATCATACATGCAAATGTGCACGATTAAGATCACATACTCACGGGAAAATATCACAACACAACTCTAAACACAAATTAAAGTCATAAAAACTTTATATTACAAGCCAGGGGCCTCAAGGGTTCGAATACATAAGCTCTAAAACAAATGAGTCAGCAGAAGCAACAATATCTGAGTACAGACATAAGGTAAACAAGTCTACCTTAAGAAGGCTAGCACAAACATGAACAACGATTGAAAAGGCAAGACCTCCTACCTCGGAGCCTCCTAATTAACTACTCCTGGTCGTCGGCGGCCTCCACGTAGTAGTAGGCACCCTCGGGGTAGCAGTAGTTATCGGTGGTGGCATCTGGCTCCTGGGATCTGTCATCTAATTGTAGCAATCCGGTATAGGGGAAAAGGGGTAGCAAAGCAACCGTGAGTACTCATCCGAAGTACTCACAAGACTTACATCAAATCTAAACTAAGTATGCATCAGTATCAAAGGAATGGGACTATATCTTTAGACTGAACTGCAGAAATGCCAGAAGAGAAGGGAAAGCCTAGCCTATCAAAGACTAGCATCTCGCAGCATTAGAAGAGTGCAGATTAGCATAACATAAGTATGTTGTAACATTAATGCCCAGAGATATTTTCTCGACTCCCTACGAGAAAGCAATCCCGGAGCCACCATATCAATTTAACATCTCTAGTATCCAGTTCTAGTTGTATCCATCAGGATATAACTCTGAGCGTCTGTTACCGTGGACACGGCTATTAGAATATATTAACTTCCCTGCAGTGTGCACAAACTTACCCAACACGCTCTATTAACTCCGGTCAGGCATACCATCAGATCATACACGTCCCCGGCTGATTGACACACTGTAGTCCTACATAGGCTCAACAAAGAGGCCAACACGCCGGTCTACATCCTAAGCGCGCAGGGGTCTTGGGACCATCGCCCTTTGCACTCCTGCACATTGCGTGGATAGTCGGGATCAGTCTTGGCTACCACTTTATACAAAGCAGTTGCTTACGCGGACCACCCGAGCGCGTGTCGCTCAATCGCTGACGTCCGGAGAGCTTTTGGAGAAATGTACAGCGCGGAGTGCCCATACTTATTCCCGCACGGTGGTTAGTGCGAAAAGGCCAGAGGCCTACTCAGATCACATATCCAAACCGTGAGTGTCTTGGGAGTGCGCTGTAACGATCAATGATCCACGATATGTGGTCCTGTCACCCCGTCTCATGGACTTACGGCAAGGGCTAAGAATGCCCAGCCATGCCGCGTAGTTATCTCGCGAGTACCCTCCAAGTCAACCCGACTCCACATCACTCGCAGGTACCCTCATGGTCAACTGTACTTCACATTTCTCTCACAGGTACCCCTCAGGGCCGACCCGACTTCATCATGGTTCTGGGGTAAATTCAAAGTAACTGTGTGTCCATAACACCAAGGGGAAACCCGAGGAATCACCCTCGATGGATTCCACTTGATGTAACCATCAAGATGAACTTGGAGGAATCACCCTCGAGGGTTCACTCTTGATGTGTTGAACATCAGAGTCATTATCAGGAGTGGTGAAGGAGGAATAACCCTCTGTAGACCACAACTGATTAACTACACTACAGAGATCTCATAAGAAGTGTTATACGAGGTATTACCCTCAGCACTCGATTGTAACCCTGAAGTGTCGTACAACTAAGGGGTGTGATGTGATGTGTCGAGCTCTGTACGTCGATCACATTGATCAAGTCATCGGTGGTAAAGCGGGGCCAACAGGGACAAGGTGAGGGGCCACTGGTGGATCACTAACCAACCTATACTAAGCATATAGGATAAGCAGGTAAGGTAATAATAGCGGCTTACAAAAAGAGGCTACACATCAGAATAGGATCATACAAATACAGTAGCAAAATCTAATGCAAGCATGAGAGAGAAGGAACTGGGTGATATAGGAATGATCAAGGGTGTTTTGCTTTCCTAGAAGCTCTATGAAAAGGGGTTGATCGTCAGGAGTGTAGTCGATCTTGGGAGCAGCATCGGCCTTGGTGTCTACCAGAGAGAAGAGGGGAAGAAACAATAAATATAAAGCAAACAAGTGCATCACGATGCATGACATGGCAATATGCAGTGCTAGGGTTGACCTAATATGGTACTATACGTTATAGACGAAGCGGAAAAATATCTGGCAATGTTTTCCCGGCGTTTGGCATTTTCGGACACATAAAATGGAGGGGAATGATCCATGTTCAACATTCTAGAGGCATGTGAGAGATGAATGGATTGCATATTCGTATTCGTTAGATTTTTTTGAGCAACTTTCGCATATAAATTATTTTCATCTGACTTATAGAATATTTTTATATGTTTTTCAAAGATGTAAACATTTTCTGAAATTATTATTATATAAAATAATTTGAAATTAGATTTACTGTGTCAGCATGACGTCAGTAGTCAACCCAGCTGGTCCAGGTCAAACCTGACAACTGGGTCCCACATGTCATAGATAGAAAAGTTAACACAGTTTAATTTTAACTAAACTGGTTAATTAGGTAACTAAGCCCACATGTCACTGACTAATTAAGTTAATTAATTAATGTTAAATTGTTTTTAGTTAATTAGGGGGTGGGCCCCACTTGTCAATGGCTGGGGCCGCCGAGTCAGCACAGTTGACTGGTCAGGGGACCCACTGGCAGTGACCCAGGTGGGCCCCAGTGGTCGACCACATCGACGGGCAACGCCGGAGCTGCGCCAGCGGGCACAAAACACGACAGAGGGCTCGGCTAGCGGCGAGATTCGGCTATGGGGTGTCTACGGGCCCGTGGCTAGGGGCGTTCGATCGTGGGTGTCGAGCTGCGTCAAACCGCGGCGGTGGCCAGACTGGGGGTGGCCGGAAACGATGGCGGTGAGCGACGAGGGCGACGGCCGGAGTCGGGCGCGGTGGTGAACGGGGCACGGTTTCGCGTGGGGTCTGGCGCACTCGAATAGGGCGACGAAGCCACGTCGAATGGAGGTGGTGGCTTCACCGGAGTTGGCTGGAGTTGACAGCGGCGAGCGCAATGGTGATGGCGGGTTCGACCATGTCGTCGGGGGCACTGAGAGGGGAGATGGCGCGGGGCTCACCGCGGTTCTGTAGGCGAGCAAAGCGGGCGCGGGGGAGGCTCGAGGTGGCCGGGATCCTCGACGGCGTGTGGTGGACCGAGGAGGAAGACAGTGGCACTGCGGGCGCTCTGGTTGCTCCCAGCCTGCATGGGTGGTCGGGGAAGACGAAGCGGACGACGGCCAATGTGATGGACATGACAGCGCGGCTCGGTGAGCTCAGTGGCCGCGGTGGGGCAAGGTGAGAGGTGGCAATGGCGCCCGGGCGAGGCGGATCCAAGGAGGGGGAGAGGGAGGAGAGGGCGAGCGAGTGGGGAGAGCAAGCGGGGGCGAGTGGGAGAGAGGACCGAGGCATCGGAGGGGGCGGCGTCCTTATCCTCCCGGCGGGGATGGCGAGGTAGTCGGGCGCGACCGCGGGTACCCGGTCGGTCGAACAGTGGAGGGGGAAGACGACAGGGGAGGTGCTGGGCCGGGCCAGCTGGCCTGTCCCTGTGGCCTTAGGCCCAGGGGCAGGGGGTGCTTTCTCTTCTTTTTTTCCTTTTTCTTTTTTGTTTGCCTTTTATTTCTAAAAGAAAAATAGTTTTATAAAATACAAAACTTGCTCCTAAATTAGTGTTATTAACTGCCACAAAAAGTTTGGCACTAAATAAAATAGTTTATTTTCATAATTTAAAAATCATTCAAATTATTGTTTTGGCCCCTGTTTTAAATATTTTAGGGCATTTAAACACTTTACAAAATGTTGGTTTCTTTGCAATAAGTATCTATGGATTATTTGCCACATTATGAACATTTTAATTTTCATGTTTGTGAATTTATTTATTTTGCGAATATGTGAACTTTTTATTTCACTTATGATTTGAATTTGAATTCAAAGTGGAATTTGAAATAAGATATTGAGACAGATGATCAAGCACTGTTTAGCAAATGAGTTAGCCTAATCAAGAGGGTTACTGTACCTCATTACATAGGGGTGTTACGGAGAGGGACTTAGATTCAGACAAGTAAAAACATGCACCTCTCCTTGTGTAGATTCAGATTGTTCTTTTTTGAATGTCCTATAGATTGCATGGCATTGTAATTAACCATTTCTATGTCCTTGAAAGAAAGTCTGAAACTCGTGTTTTCAACCAACTTATTCTATGTTGTTCCTACATACATTTTTCTCCACTCCTTTTGCAGCTACGTAGTTAGTAAGCGACAAAACAAACACCGGGAAAAGTGGAGCGCGCATCCATAGCTCAAAAAACATCACATAAAGACAAACACAACCCACAAGGCCGAGACTAATGCCCAAAAGGGGAAATACAATATTCGACAAGGAGGGCCAGAACAGGCTTACCCACATGCATAACATCAGCCAATTGAGACTTGATTTAGCCTGACTGCACTGAGTCCTAGACACACCCATATTTTTATGCCATGTAGACTATCCACAAGACCACAAGCTTTTTTGGACTTTGTTTTTTAATCTAATCTAGCAACCTACAACATCATAGCTCAATTTCAAATAAAAGTTGCTTGCTGCAGATTTGTGGGTTGTCCTTAAGCTTAATGACTTATGGTCATCTCCCATGGGGTATAAGGATGTAGCGACCAGACCTCAAACGGTCTGATCTCTGTGCTCAGGTGTCATCCCTGGATCAGTAATGCTGACACCACACAGTACTCGGAGGATTTATAACAGAGTAGCAATCACACACTTATTACATCGAGTGTCTCAATAGAGAACTTATTACAAAAAATATGGCTTAAGGCCATCTAATAATGATAACATCGGAAGGCTTGGAAGATAAGTGAGTCCATCAACTCCAATGGCATCACTGAGTATAGAACCACGACCTAAAAACTCCTTAATCGTCGTCTAAAAAGTCTGCAACATTAACGTTGCAGCCCGAAACGGGTCAGCACATGGAATATGCTGGCAAAGTAACACATAGAGAGTAATGAAATGAAACTGCTATACTATATGCATATTTGGCTGGTGGAAACCTCTATGGTTGAAGTTTTGCGTAAAGCCAAATTTTCCCTACTACAAAGGAATAAATTTTAATTAACTATCATGGTAGTTGTTAAACATTGAGAATGGTTGACAGCATTCTCAATCCCAATTAAGCATCATCATTAGACAAAACCCAACAAAATTAATTTTAGAGTAACATGTTGAGATTCACATGACAATCAAAGTACTAGATACTCAAGTTGTCCATAACCTGGGACACAGCTAACCATGATTAGTTTATACACTCTGCAGAGGTTTGCGCACTTTTCCCCCACAAGACTCGATCGCCTCCATTTGGTTTCTCGCACTACATGGTGTTTGAGAAGACGGATGACCGAGACATAGTCTTTCAGAAGCGCTAGCACCTTATGATGGATAGACCGTTACACCTACTTTCCCCTACATCTGCTAGTCTATCCTGTAAGAGTTTGCACGACTTAATCAACTATGCTAGAGCTCATAATAGCTTGTAGCTACACATGGAAGTTTCTAGTATGAAAAATCTCATGATCCCTTTGGGCCTGGGTGGCGGTCCATAAAGAAAAATAGGCAATCCTGGAATACCCAGGTACCTCAATCCACCCAGATGTGTGTTTAAGTTGCCACCTTAGATAAACCATTAATTAACAAACTCACATCTATCATGGATATCACTAACCCAATCCACGTCTACTAGTATAGCATGGCACAATAGGCAAACGTAGAAGTAACTCCCAAAGGTTTGATAATAAACAGGTAATAGGTATTACCTCAACTACTTCCCATCCCACAATTTAATTAGATCCTAATCATGCAATGTTTGAGGATTTATCTAATGCAATAAAACTGGGTAGTAGGAGGTATGATCAAAGTGTTACTTGCCTTGCTGATGATCCGCGAAACCTAGAGATTCGAAGTAACAGGCGGCGCACTCCGGGTATTCTATCGCAGACAAACAAACAAGCATACAATAAGTATTCATCTAATGCACAGGTAAAACTCAAATAAGAGATCTAACCAGAAAGTTCAACTTAAGAACTCCGGTTGGCAAAAAGAATCAAATCAAACGAAGCAACGAAAGTCAAAAGGCAAAAGAAACAGGCTTCGTTTACTATTCTGGATCTAGGGCAATTTTTTAGAGTGGGAAAAACTTGTTTAAGTTGGTTAAACGGTTAGAGGGTTTCAAGACAAAACTCCAGGCGCTTGAATCGCCTGATTCCGATAACCGAGCGAAAAGTTATACTAAAACGAAAATCGGATCAGGAATCATGATCAGAAAAATCGCGGATTTAATCCGAGAAAAGAAAAACGACGAACGTTCGCTAGAATGAACGAACGGACGAACGCTCGCTAAATAAATAAATCGGAAAAACCGATATATTTAAAAAAACGAAACTAAAAAAATAAAACCGCGATTTTTTTCTTTTTTTTACCTCGGGCGACGGGTCCGGCGGCGGCGAGGGTTTCGGGTGCGGTGGGCTGGGGCGGCTCGGGGCGGCGCTATTTAAAGGCTGCCCTCGGGCGGAGTCCCGCTCGGGTACGGCCCGAAGTGGGTTCGCGTTTTTTAATTATTCTGCGTAGAAAAACAAATAAAAGAAATACTAAACGGACTCCAAAAATCCCGAAATAAATTTTCCTGGGCTTCTAAAATCAAGCCGCACAAGGTGAACATTTATTTGGGGCCTAAATAAAATTTTGAAAAACGCACATTTTTCCTAAATTCAAATAAAATACCAAAAACTCCAAAATAAAATCTTGTTTGATTTTATTATTAAATCCTCAATATTTCTTTATTTTGGGAAAGTCATTTTATTCCCTCTCTCATATTTTTGTAATAGAAATAATTGATGATAAAATAATTAAAATCAAATGATCCTATTCTCAAAATTTGAGAAAACTCAAATATGAAAATAACGAAATCCCCAACTCTCTCCGTGGGTCCTTGAGTTGCGTGGAATTTTCTAGGATCAAAACCAAAAGCAAATAAATTATGATATGCAATGATGATCTAATGTATAACACTCCAAATTGAAATTTTGGGATGTTACAAACCTACCCCCCTTAAGATGAATCTCGCCCTCGAGATTCGGGTTGGCTAGAAAATAGGTGAGGGTGGTCCTTGAGCAAATCTTCCTCTCGCTCCCAGGTGGCTTCATCCTCCGTGTGGTGGCTCCACTGAACCTTACAAAACTTGATAACCTTGTTGCGGGTGACTCGGTTGGCAAACTCGAGAATCTTAACAAGTTTCTCCTCATAGGTCAAATCACTGTCCAACCGAATTGCTTCCAATGGCACTGTGTCTCTCAAGGGTATGTCAGCCATCTCCGCGTGGCACTTCTTCAACTGAGAAACGTGGAACACATCATGAACTCCTGACAATCCTTCGGGCAATTCCAACTTGTAGGCCACTTCTCCCATACGTTCCAAAACTCGGTATGGTCCTACGAATCGTGGCGCTAACTTTCCCTTAACACCAAAACGCTTTGTTCCTCGAAGTGGGGATACTCAAAGATAAACTCTGTCTCTGACTTCATAAACTGTCTCCTTGCGTTTGGAATCTGCGTAGCTCTTCTGTCTGGATTGAGCTACCTTGAGCCTATCGTGGATTAATTTCACCTTCTGTTCAGACTCCTTAATCAAATCAGGTCCAAACAACTGGCGGTCTCCAACTTCATCCCATGACAACGGTGTTCGGCACCTTCTTCCATACAAGGCTTCAAAAGGGGCCATCTTTAAACTGGATCGATAACTGTTGTTGTAAGAGAATTCTGCATATGACAAATTGTCGTCCCCACTAGATCCATAATCTAGCGCACAAGCTCTCAGCATGTCCTCCAAAATCTGATTGACTCTCTTAGTTTGTCCATCGGTCTGTGGATGAAAAGCTGTGCTAAACTCTAGCCTGGTACCCAAAGTTTCGTGCAACTGATTCCAGAACTTTGAGGTAAACTAGGTTCCTCTATCCGATACAATGCTCATTGGAACTCCATGTAAGCATACAATCCTGGTCATGTATATCTTGGCCAACTTCGCACTGGTATAAGTGGTCTTTACCAGGATGAAATGAGCTACTTTCGTCAACCGATCAACTACAACTCAAATCGAGTCATAGCCTGAACGAGTCCTGGGTAATCCCGTGATAAAATCCATGCCTAACTTATCCCACTTCCATTCGGGTATCGGCAATGGTTGTAGCAATCCTGCTGGCTTCTGATGCTCTGCCTTTACTCTCTGACATACATCACAAACTGCTACATACTCCGCAATATCTTTCTTCATTCCGGTCCACCAGAAAATCTCCTTCAAATCCAAATACATCTTGGTATTTCTTGGGTGAATCGAATATGGTGAATCGTGTGCCTCTTGCAGAATCAACTTCCTGATCTCCGGGTCATTGGGCACATAAACACGGTCTTCAAACCATAGGGGCCGTGCTCATCCTTACGAAATCCTTTAGCCTTTCCTTCACTTATTTTCTCCTTTATAGAGGCAATCTCCTTGTCAGTCTTCTGAGCTTCTCTGATTCTATCCATCAAAGTTGACTGAATCTCCAATGCTGCTACATAGCCTCTCGGAACTATTTCCAAACATAACTCTCGAAGATTTTCGGCTAACTCCCTTGGTATTTCTCTCGTCATTAGTGTATTGACATGCCTCTTACGGCTCAATGCGTCAGCTACTACATTAGCCTTTCCGGGATGATAATGCAATCTCATATCATAATCCTTGATGAGCTCTAACCATCTCCTTTGTCTGAGGTTTAACTCCTTCTGCGGGAAAATGTATTTCAAACTCTTGTGATCCGTGTACACCTCGCAATGGTTTCCAATCAAAAAAATGTCTCCAAGTCTCCAGTGCATGCACTACGGCTGCTAACTCCAAATCATGCGTAGCATAATTCAACTCAAGAGGCTTAAGCTGTCTTGAAGCATACGAAACAACTCTCCCTTCCTGCATAAGCACTGCTCCAAGTCCTCGACGTGAAGCGTCGCAATACATCTCATAATCCTTGGTCTGGTCTGGCAAAATCAGCACTAGTGAAGTAACCAAACATTTCTTCAACTCCTGGAAACTAACCTCACACTCCTCAGTCCATATGAACTTAGTACCCTTCTTTAACAACTCCGTCATAGGTTTTGCAATCTTGGAGAAATTCTCAATAAATCTCCGGTAGTATCCTGCGAGTCCAAGGAAACTCCGGATCTCACCAACTGTGGTTGGTGCTTCCCACTTGGTCACGGTATCAACTTTAGTGGGATCTACTGCTATACCTTCTCCGGATATTGAAGGAAATATGCCCTAGAGGCAATAATAAAGTTACTATTTATTTCCTTATTTCATGATAAATGTTTATTATTCATGCTAGAATTGTATTAACCGGAAACATAATACATGTGTGAATACATAGACAAATAGAGTGTCACTAGTATGCCTCTACTTGACTAGCTCGTTAATCAAAGATGGTTATGTTTCCCAACCATGGACAAAGAGTTGTTATTTGATTAACGGGATCACATCATTAGATGAATGATCTGATTGACATGACCCAGTCCATTAGCTTAGCACCCGATCGTTTAGTATGTTGCTATTGCTTTCTTCATGACTTATACATGTTCCTATGACTATGAGATTATGCAACTCCCGTTTGCCGGAGGAACACTTTGTGTGCTACCAAACGTCACAACATAACTGGGTGATTATAAAGGAGCTCTATAGGTGTCTCCAAAGGTACATGTTGGGTTGGCGTATTTTGAGATTAGGATTTGTCACTCCGATCGTCGGAGAGGTATCTCTGGGCCCTCTCGGTAATGCACATCACTTAAGCATTGCAACTAATGAGTTAGTTGCGGGATGATGTATTACGGAACGAGTAAAGAGACTTGCCGGTAACGAGATTGAACTAGGTATTGGATATCGATGATCGAATCTCAGGCAAGTAACATACCGATGACAAAGGGAACAACGTATGTTGTTATGCGGTCTGACCGATAAAGATCTTTGTAGAATATGTAGGAGCCAATATGACCATCCAGGTCCCGCTATTTGTTATTGACCGGAGACATGTCTCGGTCATGTCTACATTGTTCTCGAACCCGTAGGGTCCGCACGCTTAAGGTTTCGATGACAGTTATATTATGAGTTTATGAGTTTTGATGTACCGAAGGAGTTCAGAGTCCCGGATGAGATCGGGGACATGACGAGGAGTCTCGAAATGGTCGAGACGTAAAGATCGATATATTGGACGACTATATTCGGACATCGGAAAGTTTCCGAGTGATTCGGGTATTTTTCGGAGTATCGGAGAGTTACGGGAATTCGCTGGGAGAAGTATTGGGCCTTATTGGGACATACGGGAAAGAGAGAGGGGCTGCCTAGGGCAGGCCGCCCCCCCCCCCCAACGCCTAGTCCGAATTGGACTAGGGGGAGGGGCTGCGCCCCTTCCTTGTTTCCTACTCCTACTACATGGAAGGACTCCTAGTTGGACTAGGAAAGGGGGAATCCTACTCCCGGTGGGAGTAGGACTCCCCTAGGGCGCGCCATAGAGAGGGCCGGCCCTCCCCTCCTCCCCTCCTTTATATACGGGGGCAGGGGGCACCCCATAGAGACACAAGTTGATCCACGTGATCTTATTCTTAGCCGTGTGCGGCGCCCCTGCCACCATAGTCCTCGATAATATTGTAGCGGTGCTTAGGCGAAGCCCTGCGACAGTAGTACATCAAGATCGTCACCACGCCGTCGTGCTGACGGAACTCTTCCCGACACTTTGCTGGATCGGAGTCTGGGGATCGTCATCGAGCTGAACGTGTGCTAAAACTCGGAGGTGCCATAGTTTCAGTGCTTGATCGGTCGGGCCGTAAAGACGTACGACTACATCAACCAAACGCTTCCGTTGTCGATCTACTAGGGTACGTAGATCACACTCTCCCCTCGTTGCTATGCATCACCATGATCTTGTGTGTGCGTAGGAAAATTTTTGAAATTACTACGTTCCCCAACAGTGGCATCCGAGCCTAGGTTTTATGTGTTGATGTTATATGCACGAGTAGAACACAAGTGAGTTGTGGGCGATATAAGTCATACTACTTACCAGCATGTCATACTTTGGTTCGGCGGTATTGTTGGATGAAGCGGCCCGGACCGACATTACGCGTACGCTTACGCGAGACCGGTTCTCCCGACGTGTTTTGCACATAGGTGGCTTGCGGGTGATAGTTTCTCCAACTTTAGTTGAACCAAGTGTGGCTACGCCCGGTCCTTGCGAAGGTTAAAACAGCACCAACTTGACAAACTATCATTGTGGTTTTGATGCGTAGGTAAGATTGGTTCTTGCTTAAGCCCGTAGCAGCCACGTAAAATTTGCAACAACAAAGTAGAGGACGTCTAACTTGTTTTTGCAGGGCATGTTGTGATGTGATATGGTCAAGACATGATGCTGAATTTTATTGTATGAGATGATCATGTTTTGTAACCGAGTTATCGGCAACTGGCAGGAGCCATATAGTTGTCGCTTTATTGTATGCAATGCAATCGCGCTGTAATGCTTTACTTTATCACTAAGCGGTAGCGATAGTCGTGGAAGCATAAGTTTGGCGAGACGACAAACGATGCTACGATGTAGATCAAGGTGTTGCGCCGGTGATGATGGTGATCATGACGGTGCTTCGGAGATGGAGATCACAGGCACAAGATGATGATGGCCATAACATATCACTTATATTGATTGCATGTGATGTTTATCTTTTATGCATCTTATCTTGCTTTGATTGACGGTAGCATTATAAGATGATCTCTCACTAAATTATCAAGAAGTGTTCTCCCTGAGTATGCACCGTTGCGATAGTTCTTCGTGCTGAGACACCACGTGATGATCGGGTGTGATAGGCTCTACGTTCAAATACAACGGGTGCAAAACAGTTGCACACGCGAAATACTCAGGTTATACTTGACGAGCCAAGCATATACAGATATGGCATCGGAACATAGAGACCGAAAGGTCGAGCGGGAATCATATAGTAGATATGATCAACATAGTGATGTTCACCAATGAAACTACTCCATCTCACGTGATGATCGGACATGGTTTAGTTGATTTGGATCACGTAATCACTTAGAGGATTAGAGGGATGTCTATCTAAGTGGGAGTTCTTAAGTAATATGATTAATTGAACTTTAATTTATCATGAACTTAGTCCTGGTAGTATTAGCATATCTATGTTGTAGATCAATAGCTCGCGTTGTTGCTTTCATATGTTTATTTTGATATGTTCCTAGAGAAAATTGTGTTGAAAGATGTTAGTAGCAATGATGCGGATTGGATCCGTGATCTGAGGTTTATCCTCATTGTTGCACAGAAGAATTATGTCCTTGATGCACCGCTAGGTGACAGACCTATTGCAGGAGCAGATGCAGACGTTATGAACGTTTGGCTAGCTCAATATGATGACTACTTGATAGTTTAGTGCACCATGCTTAACGGCTTAGAATCGGGACTTCAAAGATGTTTTGAACATCATGGACCATATGAGATGTTCCAGGAGTTGAAGTTAATATTTCAAGCAAATACCCGAGTTGAGAGATATGAAGTCTCCAACAAGTTCTATAGCTAAAAGATGGAGGAGAATCGCTCAACTAGTGAGCATGTACTCAGATTGTCTGGGTACTACAATCGCTTGAATCAAGTGGGAGTTAATCTTCCAGATAAGATAGTGATTGACAGAATTCTCTAGTCACCATGACCAAGTTAGTAGAACTTTGTGATGAACTATAGTATGCAAGGGATGACGAAAATGACTCCCAAGCTTTTCATGATGATGAAATCGATGAAGGTAGAAATCAAGAAAAACATCAAGTGTTGATGGTAGACAAGACCACTAGTTTCAAGAAAAGGGCAGAGGGAAGAAGGGGAACTTCAAGAAGAACGGCAAGCAAGTTGCTGCTCAAGTGAAGAAGCCCAAGTCTGGTCCTAAGCCTGAGACAAAGTGCTTCTACTGCAAAGGGATTGGTCACTGGAAGCGGAACTACCCCAAGTGATTGGCAGATAAGAAGGATGGCAAGGTGAACATAAGTATATTTGATATACATGTTATTGATGTGTACTTTACTAGTGTTTATAGCAACCCCTCAGTATTTGATACTAGTTCAGTTGCTAAGATTAGTAACTCGAAACGGGAGTTGCAGAATAAACAGAGACTAGTTAAGGGTGAAGTGACGATGTGTGTTGGAAGTGGTTCCAAGATTGATATGATCATCATCGCACACTCCCTATAAATTCGGGATTAGTGTTGAACCTAAATAAGTGTTATTTGGTGTTTACGTTGAGCATGAATATGATTTGATCATGTTTATTGTAATACGGTTATTCATTTAAGTAAGAGAATAAATTGTTGTTCTGTTTACATGAATAAAACCTTATATGGTTACACACCCAATGAAAATAGTTCGTTGGATCTTGATCATAGTGATACACATAATCATAATATTGAAACCAAAAGATGCAAAGTTAATAATGATAGTGCAACTTATTTGTAGCACTGTCGTTTAGGTCATATTGGTGTAAAGCGCATGAAGAAACTCCATGCTGATGGGCTTTTGGAATCACTTGATTATGAATCAGTCGATGCTTGCGAACCATGCCTCATGGGCAAGATGACTAAGACTCTGTTCTTTAGAACAATGGAGCGAGCAACAGATTTGTTGGAAATCATACATACTGATGTATGTGGTCCGATGAATATTGAGGCTCGCGATAGGTATCATTATTTTCTGATCTTCACAGATGATTTGAGTAGATATGAGTATATCTACTTGATGAAACATAAGTCTGAAACATTTGAAAAGTTCAAAGAATTTCAGGATGAAGTGGAGAATCATCGTAACAAGAAAATAAGGCTTCTACGATCTAATCGTGGAGACAAATATTTGAGTTACGAGTTTGGTCTTCAATTAAAACAATGTGGAATAGTTTCACAAATTCGTGCCACCCGGAACACCACAGCATAATGGTGTGTCTGAACGTCATAGCCGTACTTTATTAGATATAGTGCAAATCTATGATGTTTCTTACCGATTTACCACTATCGTTTTTGAGGTTATGCATTAAAGACAGCTGCATTCATGTTAAAAAAAGGGGCACCATCTAAGTCCGTTGAGACGACACAATCTGAACTGTGGTTTAGCAAAGAAACCAAAGTTGTCGTTTCTTAAAGTTTGGGGTTGTGATGCTTATGTGAAAAAGTTTCATCCTGATAAGCTCAAAACCAAATCGGAGAAATATGTCTTCATAGGATACCCAAAAGGAGACTGTTGGGTACACCTTCTATCACAGATCCTAAGGCAAGACATTCATTGCTTATAATGGATCCTTTCTAGAGAACGAGTTTCTCTCGAAAGAAGTGAGTAGGAGGAAAGTAGAACTTGATAAGGTAATTGTACCTTCTCCCTTATTGGAAAGTAGTTCATCACAGAAATCTGTTCCTGTGACTACTACACCAATTAGTGAGGAAGCTAATGATGATGATCATAAAACTTCAGATCAAGTTACTACCGAATCTCGTAGGTAAACCAGAGTGAGATCTGCACCAGAGTGGTACAGTAATCCTGTTCTGGAAGTCATGTTACTAGACCATGACGAACTTGCGAACTATGAGGAAGCGATGATGAGCCCAGATTCCACGAAATGGTTTGAGGCCATGAAATTTGAGATATGATCCATGTATGAGAACAAAGTATGGACTTTGCTGGATTTGCCCGATGATCGGCAAGCCATAGAAAATAAATGGATCTTCAAGAGGAAGACGGACGTTGATAGTAGTGTTACTATCTACAAAGCTAGAATTGTCGCAAAAGGTTTTCGACAAGTTCAAAGTGTTGACTACGATGAGAGTTTCTCACTCGTATCTATGCTTAAGTCTGTCCGAATCATGTTAGCAATTGCCGCATTTTATGAAATCTGGCAAATGGATAACAAAACTGCAATCCTTAATGGATTTCTTAAAGAAGAGTTGTATATGATGCAACCAGAAGTTTTTGTCAATCCTAAAGGTGTTAACAAAATGTGCAAACTCCAGCGATCCATCTCTGGACTGGTGTAAGCATCTCGGAGTTGGAATATACGCTTTGATAAGTTGATCAAAGCATATAGTTTTATACAGACTTGCGGTGAAGCCTGTATTTATAAGAAAGTGAGTCGGAGCACTACAGCATTTCTGATAAGTATATGTGAATGACATATTGTTGATCGGAAATAATGTAGAATTATTCTGCAAAGCATAAAGGGATGTTTGAAAGGAGTTTTTCAAAGAAAAACCTCGGTAAAGCTGCTTACATATTGAGCATCAAGATCTATAAGACATAGATCAAGACGCTTGACAAGTTTTTTCAATAAGTACATACCTTGACAAGATTTTGAAGTAGTTCAAAATGGAACAGTCAAAGAAAGAGTTCTTGCCTGTGTTACAAGGTGTGAAGTTGAGTAAGACTCAAAGCCCGACCACGGCAGAAGATAGAAAGAGAATGAAAGTCATTCCCTATGCCTCAGACATAGGTTCTATAAAGTATGCCATGCTGTGTACCAGATCTATTGTATACCCTACACTATGTTAAGCAAGGGAGTACAATAGTGATCTAGGAGTAGATCAATGGACAGCGGTCAAAATTATCCTTACTGGAATAAGGATATGTTTCTCGGTTATGGAGGTGACAAAAGGTTCATCGTAAAGAGTTACGTCGATGCAAGTTTTGACACAGATCTGGATGACTCTAAGTCTCGATCTAGATACATATTGAAAGTGGGAGCAATTAGCTAGAGTAGCTCCGTGCAGAGCATTGTAGACATAGAAAATTGCAAAATACATAACGAATCTGAATGTAAAAGACCCGTTGACTAAGATTCTCTCACAAGAAAAACATGATCACACCTTAGTACTCTTTGGGTGTTAATCACATAGCGATGTGAACTAGATTACTGAATCCAGTAAACCCTTTGGGTGTTGGTCACATGGCGATGTGAACTATGGGTGTTAATCACATGGTGATGTGAACAATTGCTGTTAAATCACATGACGATGTGAACTAGATTATTGACTCTAGTGCAAGTGGGAGACTGAAGGAAATATGCCCTAGAGGCAATAATAAAGTTATTATTTATTTCCTTATTTCATGATAAATGTTTATTATTCATGCTAGAATTAACTGGAAACATAATACATGTGTGAATACATAGACAAACAGAGTGTCACTAGTATGCCTCTACTTGACTAGCTCGTTAATCAAAGATGGTTATGTTTCCCAACCATGGACAAAGAGTTGTTATTTGATTAACGGGATCACATCATTAGATGAATGATCTGATTGACATGACCCATTCCATTAGCTTAGCACCCGATCGTTCAGTATGTTGCTATTGCTTTCTTCATGACTTATACATGTTCCTATGACTATGAGATTATGCAACTCCCGTTTGCCGGAGGAACACTTTGTGTGCTACCAAACGTCACAACGTAACTAGGTGATTATAAAGGAGCTCTACAGGTGTCTCCAAAGGTACATGTTGGGTTGGCGTATTTCGAGATTAGGATTTGTCACTCCGATCGTCGGAGAGGTATCTCTGGGCCCTCTCTGTAATGCACATCACTTAAGCCTTGCAAGCATTGCAACTGATGAGTTAGTTACGGGATGATGTATTACGGAACGAGTAAAGAAACTTGCCGTTAACGAGATTGAACTAGGTATTGGATACCGACGATCGAATCTTAGGCAAGTAACATACCGATGACAAAGGGAACAACGTATGTTGTTATGCGGTCTGACCGATAAAGATCTTCGTAGAATATGTAGGAGCCAATATGGGCATCCAGGTCCCGCTATTGGTTATTGACCGGAGACATGTCTCGGTCATGTCTACATTGTTCTCGAACCCGTAGGGTCCGCACGCTTAAGGTTTCGATAACAGTTATATTATGAGTTTATGAGTTTTGATGTACCGAAGGAGTTCGGAGTCTCGGATGAGATCGGGGACATGACGAGGAGTCTCGAAATGGTCGAGATGTAAAGATCGATATATTGGACGACTATATTCGGACATCAGAAAGTTTCCGAGTGATTCGGGTATTTTTCGGAGTACCGGAGAGTTACAGGAATTCGCCGGGAGAAGTATTGGGCCTTATTGGGCCATACGGGAAAGAGAGAGGGGCTGCCTAGGGCAGGCCGCGCGCCCCCCCAAGGCCTAGTCCGAATTGGACTAGGGGGAGGGGCTGTGCCCCTTCCTTGTTTCCTACTCCTACTACATGGAAGGACTCCTAGTTGGACTAGGAAAGGGGGAATCCTACTCCCAGTGGGAGTAGGACTCCCCTAGGGCGCGCAATAGAGAGGGCCGGCCCTCCCCTCCTCCACTCCTTTATATACGGGGGCAGGGGCACCCCATAGAGACGCAAGTTGATCCACGTGATCTTATTCTTAGCCGTGTGCGGCGCCCCCTGCCACCATAGTCCTCGATAATATTGTAGCGGTGCTTAAGCGAAGCCCTGCGACAATAGTACATCAAGATCGTCGCCACGCCATCGTGCTGACGGAACTCTTCCCCGACACTTTGCTGGATCGGAGTCCGGGGATCGTCATCGAGCTGAATGTGTGCAAAAACTCGGAGGTGCCATAGTTTCGGTGCTTGATCGGTCGGGCCGTGAAGACGTACGACTACATCAACCAAACGCTTTCGTTGTCGATCTACTAGGGTACGTAGATCACACTCTCCCCTCGTTGCTATGCATCACCATGATCTTGCATGTGCGTAGGAAATTTTTTGAAATTACTACGTTCCCCAACAGATATAACGTGTCCGAGGAATCCTACTTCCTTCAACCAAAACTCACATTTGCTGAACTTGGCATACAACTGATGTTCTCTGAGCTTCTCAAGTACCAATCGCAAATGTTCCTTATGCTCCTCTTCATTCTTCGAGTAAACCAGGATATCATCAATGAACACCACGACGAACTTATCCAAGAACTCCATAAACACTTTGTTCATCATGTTCATAAAATAGGCAGGTGCGTTAGTCAGACCAAATGACATAACGGTATACTCGTACAGCCCATACCTGGTGGTAAAAGCTGTCTTAGGTATATCCTGTTCTCGAATCTTCAACTGGTGGTATCCTGATCGCAGATCGATGTTGGAAAATACCTTAGCTCCTTGCAATCTATCAAATAGATCATTGATCATTGGTAGTGGGTACTTGTTCTTAATCGTTACTTCATTCAACCCACGATAATCAGCAACCATCATTAACGATCCATCCTTTTTCACCACTAGAAGTACTGGTGATCCCCAAGGTGACGAACTTGGGCGAATGTAACCTTTATCCAGTAACTCCTTAATCTGCTTCTTAATTTCCACCAAATCCTATGCAGGCATCATGTATGGTCTCTTCGATATTGGCCCTGTGCCGGGCAATAGCTCAATCAAAAACTCAATATCTCTATCCGGTGGCATGCCTGGCAACTCTTCTGGAAATACTTCAGGGAAATCCCTTACCACTGGTACTTCCTCCTGCACAACTCCTGTTAAACAATTTACTTGAGTCCCTTTTGGCACATGTCGGGATACATACTTGATCCTTCTCCCTTCAGTGGTGGTAAGCAAAATTGTCTTACTGGCGCAATCGATGTTTCCTCCATACATCAACAGCCAATCCATACCCAGAATTACATCCAATCCTTGTGATTCCAAAATGATTAAATCCGAGGGAAACACATGCCTACCTATACTCAATGGCACTTGAAAACATCCTTGACTGGCCATATACTCCGCTCCTGGAGAGCTTACTAGCATAGGTGTTCTAAGAACCTTAGTGGGCAGGTTATACTTATCCACAAATCCCCTTGATATGTATGAATGCGATGCACCAGTATCAAAAATAAAGAGTGCAGTAAATGACTTAACCAAAAACTTACTGATTACGGCATCCGGCTGCTCTTCAACCTCCTCCACGTTAACGTGGTTCACCTGTCCCCTGTTGAAAGGGTTCGGCTTCTTCCCAGAGCTTCCATTGCCATTTCCATTCTGGGATTCAGGACATTCATTGGCATAATGTCCAGTCTTCTGACACTTAAAGAAAGTGACTTGGCTCAGGTCTTTCTTGGCTGGGGTTGATGGGTTGGTACGGTTCTGGCCGTTGCTTCCTCCATTGCCGTTACCATTCTTGGTGTCGTTGTGATTGTGCGAGCTACCTCCTCCATGGGTATGCTGAAAATGTCCTCCCGATCTAGGGGTAAAACATGGCTTCTGCTGAGCTCCAGAATTGTACTTTCCTTGTCCATACTTCCTCTTGCAATTCTCAATTTGCTGCTGCTTGCCTTCAATCATAAGAGCACGATCTACCAACTCCTGGTAGTTGTTGAAGGTTGATATCATCAACTGCATGCTCAACTCATCATTTAGTCCTTCCAGAAACTTCTCCTGCTTAGTTGCATCAGTAGCAACGTCATCTGAGGCATAACGTGCTAATTTACTAAAGTCCTCCACATACTGGTCAACTGTCCATCCTCCTTGGCGCAAGTTGCGAAACTCTCACTTCTTCATGGCCATGGATCCTGTTGAAACATGGGCAGTACGAAAAGCCTGCTGAAACTGGTCCCATGTGACAGTGTTGACAGGGAAAGTGGCTGTGAAATTCTCCCACCATGATGCTGCGGGTCCTTCAAGCTGATGCGCGGCAAACTTCACCTTCTCCGCATCTGTGCATCCTATTATGGTCAACTCTCTAGCTGTCTTGCGGAGCCAATCATCTGCTACTATCGGCTCGGTGCTACTGGAAAACACCGGCGGATTCAGTCTAAGAAAACGGGCTAAGTGATCAACAGGTGGTGGTGGTGGTGGGTTGTTGTTGTTGTTCCCCTGATTTTGATTCTGGACTAACAACTGCATCAATGTGTTCTGCTGCTGGATCAACTGGGTGAGCTCCGGTGGAAAGGTAAATCCGGGGTCACGTCTCGGAGGCATCTGAGGGTTTAGAAAAGATGAGATTTAAGAATAGAGGGGGTCTAAAGAGAAAACACTACCCATATGCACATGAGGAAAAAGCAAACAATTCACTTCATTCAATCAAACAAGGGCATACAATCGATCTAACTATCGCAAAAGTGCTCGGACTACTGTATTTACATGGTGGACTACTACTACTGATGAGGTGGTCTACTAGAAATATTCTTCCGTTGCAGACTCCATGATATCTGCTCCGGCTTCATCAACATAGTCATCATCGCTATCATCTAGGTCCGAGTCGGTGTCGCCGATGATGATGTAGTCTTCCGGGCGAATCTCCTTGGGTTCTTCATCTTCATCTACTGGTCTAGGGCCTCCCATAAATATTCCGATCTTCTTGATTAGATCGTCATTCTTCTCCACCAATACTTCGATTTCTTCTTCATAATCTTCACGTGTAGCCTTGAGTTCTTCCTCCAGTTCTTTGATTCTTGTCCTTGCCTTCTTTAGGTCTATCATGTTGGTGCACATCTGGTTCTCCTATCGTCGAATGTGCTGGTTTAATTCCTGGATAAAAGTTGCAATTGATCTATCCTTTCTGGTGCTGATCATTTCCCAGTGCTCATCTCGGCGCCCACAAATCTGGTACATAGTATTCTTGAGATCATTGCGGTAGACTTCTCCAATGCGTCCCATGGCGATGTGAGCTGCCATGCTCTTTCCTAGACTCCAAGTTGGTGCATCAAAAGAAAACTCTATGGGCTCAGTGACTGGCATGAACGTCCTTCCTGGAACTTGAACTTGAATCATCCAGCGCTCTTCCTCAGGTAAGGTGGCATTGTAGGTTCTGGTGAAGCTTGGTACTCCTATGTTCAGGTATCTAGTGACTTCCTTCAAGTGACGTCCAAAGGGTGTATCTTCATCCGGTTGCGTGAACTTGTTCCTTACATCCGCCATCCTAAAGAGTAGAAAATATGAGAGGTCAGAAGAGAAGAGAGTGAATAGTGTTCTATATTCTTTAGCTTAGTGGTCGTGTCCTACAGTCAGCGTGTGCTCTGATACCATCTCTGTAGCGACCAGACCTCAAACGGTCTGATCTCTGTGCTCAGGTGTCATCCCTGGATCAGTAATGCTGACACCACACAGTACTTAAAGGATTTATAACAGAGTAGCAATCACACACTTATTACATAGAGTGTCTCAATAGAGAACTTATTACAGCCATCTAATAATGATAACAGCGGAAGGCTTGGAAGGTAAGTGAGTCCATCAACTCCAACGGCATCACTAAGTATAGAACCACGACCTAAAAACTCCTTAATCATCGTCTGAAAAGTCTACAACATAAACGTTGCAGCCCGAAACGGGTCAGCACATGGAATATGCTGGCAAAGTAACACATAGAGAGTAATGGAATGAAACTGCTATACTATATGCATATTTGGCTGGTGGAAAGCTCTATGGTTACAGTTTTGCGTAAAGCCAATTTTTCCCGACTACAAAGGAATAAATTTTAATTAACTATCATGGTAGTTGTTAAACATTGAGAATGGTTGACAGCATTCTCAATCCCAATTAAGCATCATCATTAAACAAAACCCAACAAAATTAATTTTAGAGTAACATGTTGAGATTCACATGATAATCCAAGTACTAGATACTCAAGTTGTCCATAACCGGGGACACGGCTAACCATAATTAGTTTATACACTCTGCAGAGGTTTGCGCACTTTTCCCCACAAGACTCGATCGCCTCCGTTTGGTTTCCCACACTACATGGTGTTTGAGAAGATGGATGACCGAGACATAGTCTTTCAGAAGCGCTAGCACCTTACGATGGATAGACCGTTACACCTACTTTCCCCTACATCTTCTAGTCTACCCTGTAAGAGTTCGCACGACTTAATCAACTATGCTAGAGCTCATAATAGCTTGTGGCTGCACACGGAAGTTTCTAGTATGAAAAATCTCATGATCCCTTTGGGCCTGGGTGGCGGTCCATAAAGAAAAACAGGCAATCCTGGAATACCCAGGTACCTCAATCCACCCAGATGTGTGTTTAAGTTGCCATCTTAGATAAACCATTAATTAACAAACTCACATCTGTCATGGATATCACTCACCCAATCCACGTCTACTAGCATAGCATGGCACAATAGACAAACGTAGAAGTAACTCCCAAAGGTTTGATAATAAACAGGTAATAGGTACTACCTCAACTACTTCCCATCCCACAATTTAATTAGATCCTAATCATGCAATGTTTGAGGATTTATCTAATGCAATAAAACTGGGTAGTAGGAGGTATGATCAAAGTGTTACTTGCCTTGCTGATGATCCACGAAACCTAGAGATTCGAAGTAACAGGCGACGCACTCCGGGTATTCTATCGCAGACAAACAAACAAGCATACAATAAGTATTCATCTAATGCACAGGTAAGACTCAAATAAGAGATCTAACCAGAAAGTTCAACTTAAGAACTCCGGTTGGCAAAAAGAATCAAATCAAACGAAGCAACGAAAGTCAAACGGCAAAAGAAACAGGCTTCATTTACTATTCTAGATTTAGGGCAATTTTTACAGTGGCAAAAACTTGTTTAAGTTGGTTAAACGGTTAGAGGGTTTCGAGATGAAACTCCAGGCGCTTGAATCGCCTGATTCCGATAACCGAGCGAAAAGTTATACTAAAACGAAAATCGGATCAGGAATCGCGATCAGAAAAATCACGGATTTAATCCAAGAAAAGAAAAATGACGAACGTTTGCTAGAATGAACGAACGGACGAACGCTCGCTAAATAAATAAATCAGAAAAAACGATCTTTTTAAAAAACCGAAACTAAAAAAAATAAAACCGCGATTTGTTTTCTTTTTTTACCTCGGGCGGCGGGTCCGACGGTGGCTCCGGCGGCGGCTAGGGTTTCGGGCGCGGTGGGCTGGGGCGGCGCTATTTAAAGGCTGTCCCCGGGCGGAGTCCCGCTCGGGTACGGCCCGAAGTCGGTTCGCGTTTTTTTTAATTATTCCGTACAGAAAAACAAATAAAAGAAATACTAAACGGACTCCAAAAATCCCGAAATAATTTTTTCCGGGCTTCTAAAATCAAGCCGCACAAGGTGAACATTTATGTGGGTCCTAAATGCAATTTTGAAAAACGCACATTTTTCCTAAATTCAAATAAAATACCGAAAAACTCCGAAATAATATCTTGTTTGATTTTATTATTAAATCCTCAATATTTCTTTATTTTGGGAAAGTCATTTTATTCCCTCTCTCATATTTTTGTAATAGAAATAATTGATGATAAAATAATTAAAATCAAATGATCCTATTCTCAAGATTTGAGAAAACTCAAATATGAAAATAACAAAATCCCCAACTCTCTCCATGGGTCCTTGTGTTGCGTGGAATTTTCTAGGATCAAAACCAAAAGAAAATAAATTATAATATGCAATGATGATCTAATGTATAACATTCCAAATTGAAAATTTGGGATGTTACAAAGGATTTCCCGTAATGGTGCGGATTATCAAGGCATGGTTCTAAGTGCACCTGCTAAGCCATATAATTCTGAAAAATCTATAAAAAATCATACATTTGTGAAACTTTTTTTCCTGGCAAACATGGTTGAGTATTCTACTCATGCATGAAGTTTCATGAAGAAATGACTTTGGTGTTCTTCTAGGCAAAATAATATAAAATTGCGACTTTCAAAAAACTTGGGTACTAATTTTTATATATAACCAATTTTGTTTTCTCTCGCACAGAAGAACGGAAAGTCATTTCTTCATGAAACTTTACACGTGGGTATGACACTAGACCATATCCGTTACAAAAAAGTTTTACAATTGTTTAACTCTTTTTTGCTATTTTTAAATATATTTTAATGTGGGTGTGCATAGACCCAAGTTCCATTGGATAGTTTTGCTGCCCTTGGGGGTACTTTATTGCTTATGGACAACCTTTTTGCACACTGTGGATATACACTAACAAAGAACTTTCTTCAACTAAGACTTTTGGGATCCACAAGTTTTAGACACAGGCACTAAGCATTGGAAGAAATATTTGCCTTCATTCTTTAAAGTTCAATAAGAAAAGTTATCATGCAATTGTTTCGTGGCTGTTATATTAATCAGAAATTAATAAGGCCACTCAATTAAGTAAAATATTCAAGCGTATAAGTGTCTGAGAAACGAAAATAATAGAGGATCTTTCAAATCTTGTGCAGGAGCAGAGGGACGGTTCAGTTAACAGAAAAATAAGACGAAATCATGTACGCTTTCTTTGCCACAAGAAGGAGATTCTGATTTCACGAACTGTATTTATATGATGTAAGTTCTTAGTTCTTACAAATGAAAATTATATATGTGAATGAAGGGATTCAACAATATAAAGTGATCAACAAAGAGGAAGCAGAACAAAAACAGAGTCTATAATAATGTTCTAGTACTTCAGTTTCTATTAATATTCAGTTAACGCTTAGGCTAGTTTTCAGAGTCTAGGAAAGCACAAGGAGCTTATTATTTATATGATGTATGTAAATTCTTACAAATGAAAATTATATATACATGTAATGAGTGATGGACGAGTGGAAACAGAACAAAAACATAGCCTATAATATTTTGGCACTTCATTTTCTAACAATGGTTACTGGATCACTTGTACAGATCGTCTTCATCCTCATCAGATGCCACGGTAGTGTCGGCAGCAGCTTCTGCTGCCTGTGGCTGCACCGGGAAGTGGAACTCCATACTGAACCCCCTAGATTGCTGTAGCGTCTACGCGAAGGCCTGGTACTTCCTGATGTCGGTGTTGCTCACGCTCCTCCTTGCGTACTTCATCGACTGCTCGAAGTGAAGCGCCTTTATCTCAGCCACCTCCTCCTCTTCCTGCCCGCCATCCACCTCCATGGTGTCTTTCCCCATCCTCTGCCTCTCCATGTCCTTTTCAATGTCTTCTCTGATGGCGTACTTGCACGCCCTCTAGCAGATCTCTGTGATGTCGGCACCGCTAAAGCCGGCGGTGAACCTTGCGAGAGCACCGAGGTCGACGTCCTTGGCCACGGGAGACTTCCTGAGGTAGGCCTTGAAGATTTGGTGCCGCGAGGCCTCGTCCGGCAAGGGGATGTAGAAGAGCTGGTCCAGGCGGCCAGGACGGAGTAATGCCGAGTCAATAATGTCTGGCCTATTGGTGGCGCCGATGATGAAGACCGTCTTCTTGGCGTTCATGCCGTCCATCTCGGTGAGTAGCTGGTTCAGGACCCTGTCCGCTGTGCCACCGGCGTCGCCAACTCTGCCGCCCCTTTGGGTTGCGATGGAGTCGAACTCGTCAAAGAACAGCACACACAGCGCAGACTGGCGCGCCTTGTCAAAGATCTCGCGCACATTGGCCTCGCTCTCACCGAACCACATGGTGAGCAGCTCTGACCCCTTGATGCCGATAGTTGGCCTGGCACTCGTTGGCGATCGCCTTTGCCAGCAAGGTCTTGCCGCATCCTGGTGTCCCGTAGAAGAGGACGCCCTTGGACGGTGACATACCGAACTTCTTGAATTTCTCCAGGTGCTCGACCGGGTACTGAACAGTCTCTTGCAGCTCCCTCTTGACGCCGTCGAGGCTGCCGATATCGTTCTAGCTGACGTTGGGCACCTCCACGACGGTCTCACATAGCACGGACGGGTTTGTGCCGGCGAGAGCCGTCTTAAGGTGGTCATTGGTGACGGCCATGGAGTTCAAGCTCGGCGTCGATGGTGTCATCCTCTAAGTCGATCATGCCCATCTTCTCCCTGATGCACTGCAGCGCCGCCTCGGTGCAGAGCGCGGCCAAGTCGGCACCGACGTAGCCGTGCGTATCCTTGGCAACCACCTCCAGGTTGACGTCCTCGTCTAGCTTCATGTTTTTGGTGTGGATGCGAAGCACTTTGAGACGCCCGACCTCGTACGGCACGCCGATGTCGATCTCGCGATCGAACCTCCCGAAGCGCCTCAACGCAGGGTCGATGCTATTGGGGCAATTCGTGGTGCCCATGACGATGACATGCGCGCGGGCCTTCATGCCATCCATCAGTGTCAGCAGCTGGGAGACGATGCGCCTCTCAACCTCACCGTGAGTCTATTGGGCTAAGTCCCTCCACATGGAGGTGTGTTGGCAGCCCAACATCAGCCCATAAGTCCAACACATGTCAGCCGTTGATCCTCGTTGCATCCAACGGTTGAGAGTGCTTCCAAGTGAAGTGAAGCAAGGAGAAAACCCTAGCCACTCGATCCCTGCTGGTAGCGGCTGCCATTCGTGGGAGTGAGAGTGAGAGCACACAAGAGAAAACACAACCTGAGAGAGAGGAAAGAAGAAGAAGCAGAGGTTCTGTCCAGATTTGCTGCATCTAACTAGACAGTGTTCAAGCTGGTGGTTGGAGGCTCAAATGTGCTTGGATCGACCCCAAACTTGGTGAGCTCATTCCTTTACTTTGAGTACTTCAATCTGGTTAGCTGGTTTGAGGATTGGGTTAGTGGAGCATCAGATTTGAGAGTGGTTTTGTCAACTCTGACTGCTGCAGTTTTAGAACATAGTAGTTTTGGGAGATGAATAGTTTGGGTAGGCAAATGATGTCCGATTGAGCTGAAATTAGGAGGGGATGTCAAGAACTCATGTGTCTACTTGTCTGCCAAATTTGGTGTTGTTTGGTTTAGTGGTTTAAGAGCAGTTTGCAAAACACTGAAGGGTACAGAAGCTATGTAAACTCTGCTTTGCTGAAATCTTGCTTCTTGTGGTTGTTGTTGCTGTTGCCGGTTGGCAACGTGGAGAGTGTGTTGTAAATCTCTCTAGAGGTTCTAGAGAAGACTTTGTACTCATCATTCTCATAGTGAAGTTTTTTGGACCGGTCGGTCCACAGCCGTGGTTTTTTACTCCTCAAGTTGAGGAGGTTTTTCCACGTTAAATCCTGTGTCACATGTGCATGTTGTTTGTGTTATTCCGCTGCTTACTTGTTGGTTGAAGCTGTCCTCAAAGTTCATCACAAGTGGAAGGGGTTGTGTAGTTTGCATATTTGCCGTGTCAGTGAATTTGTGTAGCGCATTGTTGCTGTCAAGCACCAAACAAAGTGGTATCAGAGCCTTGGTTTGCTTGTGCAAATTGCTGAGTTTCTTGTGGTGAAAGATGGAAGTGAATACCAGCAGGATGATATCTTTGAATGGTACAAATTATCAAGCATGGAAGGGAAAGATGGAGGACTTGTTGTATGTGAAAGAATACTGGAAGCTAGTGTTCTCCACTGAGATGCCGGAGGGCATTGAGGAAGGTCAGTGGAAGGTACTTCATTGCCAAGCTTGTGGGTTGATTCGGCAATGGGTCGATGATAATGTTTTGAACCATATCATTGATGAGACACATGCACACACCTTATGGCAGAAATTGGAAGAGCTGTTTGCCCGAAAAGAAGGTACAAACAAGATGTTCTTGATCAAACAATTGATGTGCTTGAGGTACAAAGAGGGCATTCTAATTGCAGATCATGTGAATACATTCCAAGGCATTATAAATCAACTTTCTTCAATGGGAATAACATTTGAAGATGAAGTGAGAGCTTTGCTGCTACTGGGCTCATTATCGGACAGCTGGGAGACCTTTAAGGTCACGGTTTGCAATTCAGCACCTAATGGAGTTGTCACTTGGAATCTTGTGAAAACTAGGGTACTAAATGAAGAGTCCAGAGAGGTGGCTGAAGCTAGTTCTTCCTCACATTCAGAGGTGCTGGTCACTCAGTCCACGGGGAGAAGTAAGAGCAGAGGTCCAGGTAAAGGGGCAGAAAGAGGTAGGAGCAAATCAAAAGGTAAGTATGCTGATTATGAGTGCCATCACTGCCATCAGAAGGGCCACATTAAGTGGCAATGTGACAACTGGAAGAAACACAAAAAGAAAAAGAAGAAGGAAGATCAGAAGCAAGTTGACAGTGATAGTGATATAGAGGGCAATCGAGTTACTGCAGTAGAAGAGGACATCATGCTTGTTATGCATGAAGAAAATGAGGGCAGATTTGGTTCCACTGTTGAGGACAAGGTCACTATTGTTTTTGATGAAACCGTCAACCTTGTGGATGGTGACGAGATGCTTTGGATACCAGACAGTGGTGCTACCATTCATGCTACATCTCGCAGAGAGCTCTTCACTAACTATATATCATATGATTTTGGTGTCGTGAAGATGGGGAACAATGATAGAGCAGCCATCATTGAAAAAGGAGATGTGCATTTGGGGACCGCAAATGGTACAAGGTTGGTCCTCAAATCTGTGAGGCATGTCGAGGCACTTCATCTCAATATTACTTCAGTTGGTTTGCTTGATGGAGATGATTACTTGAGCAGTTTTGGAAAAGGGCGGTACAAGCTCACCAAAGGCAACATGATTATTGCAAGAGGTAAAATGGTCTCAGTGTTGTATCATGTTCATGCTAATCTCTTTAGTGCTTCTGTTAATGCACTAGAGAAGGATGGTCATTGTGCTCTATGGCACAAGAGACTTGGGCACATGAGTGAGAAGGGGATGACAGTGCTAGTGAATAGAAAATTGTTGAAGGATGTGAAAGGAGTTCACATCAAGAAATGTTCAGATTGTCTAGCAGGGAAGCAACACCGAGTTGCCTCCAAGACTCTACCTCCTCACAAGAAGCCCGAGAAGCTGGACTTGATACATTTCGATGTTTGCAAAATGTCAGTAAGATCTCTTGGTGGTGCTAAGTACTTTGTGACTTTTATTGATGACTTTTCCAGGAAAGTTTGGGCCTTCACTTTGAGGACCAAAGATCAAGTACTAGGTGTATTCAAGCAATTCCAAGCCTCGGTTGAGAGAGAAACTGAGAAGAAGATCAAGTGCATTCGCACTGATAATGGAGGAGAGTACATTGGGCCATTTGATGCATATTGCAAGCAGCAAGGTATTAGGCATCAATTTACTCCCTCGAAGACACCACAGCTGAATGGTCTTGCTGAGAGGATGAACAGGACAACTATGGAGAGAGTTAGATGCTTGTTGTCAAGTGCAAAGCTACGCAAACACTTTTGGGGTGAGGCTTTGATGACTGCAGTTTATCTTATTAATCTCTCACCAAGTTATCCTTTGCAAGGAGATGTTCCTAACAGGGTCTGGTGTGACAAGGACGTCTCATATGACCACCTGAAGGTTTTTGGGTGCAAGGCCTTTGTTCCTATTCCTCAAGATGAAAGTTCAAAGCTTGATTCGAAGACATGGCAGTGTATCTTTCTTGGTTATGGTGGTGATGAGTTTGGCTACAAGCTATTTCACCCTATAACAAGGAAAGTTGTGAGAAGCCGTGATGTTGTGTTTGTTGAAGACCAAACAATTGAGGATACTGTGAAGACAAAGGGGCAGATTCCTCCTCAGCAGCAGCAAGACATGATTGATTCTGACCCAGTTCCTGCAGCTCCAGCTCCCGTGCAAGTTGAAGCAGATGCAGAAGATGTACAAGATGATGTACATGGTGGTGCAGGTGAAGAAGATTCTCCCCAGCAGCAGCAACAAGAGTATAATGCTGAAGTTGATGATCCGGATCAGCAGGAAGCACCAGCACCAGAAAGTCCACCAGCTGCTCCACTCAGAAGATCCAGCAGGGGTCGAATTCCTTCTAGCAGGTATCCCTCAGATCAATACGTGGTGTAATTATCTGACGGTTCAGAACCTGAATGCTTTGCAGATGCAATGGAAGATGAGCACAAGAAAGAGTGGGAAAATGCTATGCAAGAAGAGATGGATTCCTTGCATAAGAATCATACTTATGAGTTGGTGAAGTTGCCCAAGGGCAAGAAAATTTTGAAGAACAAGTGGGTCTACAGAATCAAGCAAGAAGAGCACACATCACATCCAAGGTTGTAAGTGCATCTAGTGTCCCTTAGTGATTTGGTGTATTGAAGACTTATAGGTTAAGGGACTAATGCGTTTGTGAGTGTACACAGGTATATAAGTCTATGAGGAGTTTGATATTTACAGGAAAAGTCGACCCCTAAAAATGAATATCTTCGACTGAAGATTTTGGTATTTCTGAAGACTTTCAAGAAAACTTTGAAAGTGAAGAAATTGGTGTGTCCGTGAAGACTTGATATTCATGCGAGGAATATGAAGCTTGAAGACTTTCGTTTTCATAGTTTTGTTTTTTTTCTTGAGTCATAGGAAACACCGTGCTGTTAAAGGGGGGGTCGAGGAAATACTAAGGAAAAATTTCCATGTGATGCTCAACTCAAAATCCTTCACCTACCAATCCCTTCGAGTGAAGCCATTGGAAATCTCATACGGTTCAGTCAATTTCTTCAGTGACAGAGACAAAGTTCTTCTGGTCTCTGAGGAATTTGTCCTGACTGAGGAGTTAGGAATTTGCGAGTGCGGATTGCCTACACAGTGAGGAACATGATAGCCCTGAGGATTTTTCTACTCAAAATTTCGACTGTTGGTGTGCTATGCACCAACTGTCCCAAAATATCTATCCACCTAATGGTCATATCATTGAAGGGCATTTATGTCATCATGTCGGGCTGCTCCCTAGGCTATAAATAGTCGCCCCCTACAACTACTAGCTGGTTGGCTGCTCCGAGAGAAACTGACACTTGTCATTTGAGAGCAACCCATCCTCTGAGGGCTTTGAGCAAAAATCATCAAGTGAGGAAAAACCAAAAAAACCAAAACCCACACACCTACAAACCCCAAGTGATTGAGCATCACTGAAGAGATTGATCCTGCGTGGATCCGACGCTTGTTACCTTTGAATACTGTGCTTCTTCCAGATGGTTAGGCGTCATGGTCTAGAGCATCCAAGAGGAATTGTGGATCGCCGAGTGACCAAGTTTGTGAAGGTTTGGAAGTTGCCTGAAGACTTACCACGAGTGATTGGACGAGGTCTGTGTGACCTTAGTTCAAGGAGAATACGGTGAGGACTAGGTGTCCCGAGCTGCGTGTTCAGGACTGGGTGTCTGGGACTGTGTGTCCTCGAGTTTAAATACTCAGCCGCTCCAACCAGACGTACAACTGAGACATCGGTTGGAACTGGTCTACCAAATCATTGTCTTCACCAAGCTTACTGGTTCTATTCCCTCAACTCTTTCATTTCCTCATAACAATGTTGTGTGTTTGTTCATATCTGTGTTTGAAGACTTTCTCAATTTCCTCAGTTCAATTTCTTCAGTCTGTTTGTCTTCATCCTGTGTTATCCTGTGATTACGCTTCTTGTACTCTGTGCCTATCTTCATTTCATCATGATGACTTTGCTTGTATTCTGTTATGTTTACTTTTGAGTACTCATTCCGCTGCTGGTAGTTCTTCGCTAAGGAATTTCCTCACCAACAAATTCCTCAGTGAAGAATTTCATAAAAAATCACCTATTCACCCCCCTCTAGTCAATATAACGCACTTTCAATTGGTATCAGAGCAAGGTACTCCCTTGTTCTGTGTGATTTTAGTTTAATCGCCTGGAGTTTTAGTTATGTCGACCGTAGGTATGACAAAAGTGACATGCCCCATCTTTTACGGTCACGAGTATCCCAAGTGGAAGGCCATGATGAAGAAACGGCTCATGGTGATGAACAGTGAGCTGTGGACCGTCACTGAGATTGGTCTGGCCAATCTGTGCAAGATGGCGGAAGCTGAAGACATTCGCAAGTACACTCTTCTCAACCTCACGGCGAAGGATGTCATCTGCTCCAGTCTGTCACAAAATCAGTTCAGGAATATCATGCATCTTGATCATGCGAAGCTCATCTGGGACCGTCTCTCTGAGGTCTATGAAGGTCATCGAACCTGTCATGATCCTTGGTTTGAGGACTTCAAGGAATCTCTCAAAGCGATGACATTCGAACCAGAATCATCATCTTCTGCATCATGCCTTATGGCAAAAGATGCTGAGGTAACTGAATGCTACCTATCCGAGTCTAGTAATGATGAATCTGGTGATGAATTTGGACCCAGCTATGTCAAACTTTCTTCCCTTGCCACTAAACAACAAAGAGCTTTGGAAAAAGTTCACTATATGCTAAACAAGAGCGATGATATGTTGGGTGAAGAAATGGATCAGTCAAAAGCTTTGGCTGAAAGTCTTCAGAGACTTCATACTAAGTATGACACCCTTCAAGATCAACATAACACTCTCTTATCTGACCATGAGAAGCTTTCTTATGAGATTCTTTAAAGAAAGCAAGACCTTGAGAAGCTAAGAGTGAGTTATGAAGATCTTCAGAAGGAGCGCGATTCATTACTTGCTCAACAAATCAGCGCTTCTCTGGAAGAATTTGTTCCTCCATGCTTGAAGTGCATTGAACGTGAATCTGCTAATTCTTCACCTGAATGTTCAAATGCTGCTAATGTTTCAAATTCTTCACATGCCTCTGCTATCACTAATTCCTCATCTGAGGACATTGCTAGTATCACTGACGATGCAGGGCTGAAGGAATTGTACACGACAGGCATGTACAAAAGCCTCAAAGGGCATTAGGCTCTTTGTGATGTGCTTAAAAAGCAGATCCTCAACAGGAACCCTAGGAAAGAGGGTATCGCCTTTGAGAGGAAACTCAATGATGATGGTACATATTGGAAGCCTGAGCAGTACCCCAAAACTACATGGGCTGCTGCAAAGGGACCTCCAGTTGATCCATCTAACTTATCTGGATTTGCATGTGAATCTCCTCATTCTGATGATGAGTCAATTGATTCCAACTATAAACTGTTCAAAAATCAGAATGGTGAAGTATTTGCTAGATATATTGGGACTAACTGCAGGAACGGCTCCCCGATGAAGAAAATATGGGTTCCCAAAAGATGCCTTGAAAATCTTCAGGTGAATGTTATCATGACGCCACCTGTGAAGAATAGGAACCCCAGATCAAATTCTTCATATGGACCAAATTCTTCATATGGATTCAAGTCCTCATACGGACCAAATTCCTCATATGGATCAAAGTTCTCATATGAACATCATCATGCTAACCCGTCTGTTTCGCCGAGAAGATCTAAGGATTATGGATATGTGCATTATTCGTCAAATAATTATGTCCATAAGTCCTCGAAGAATTTCTCTGTATACTCTTATGCTTAGTCTAACCCCTCTTATGTGAAACGAAATGGACTGGCTTCTATGCCATCCTTCTCGTACGGAGCTTGCAGAATGATGAACTCTTTGCCACCCCTTCAGATGTGGGTGGTGAAGAAAAAGAACTAATCTCTTCTGCAGGGTCAGGTCTCCAAACGCACATAATCATCTGAAGAATTTGTTGGAAACCTGAGCATGCCTGATAGGACGCAGGCTAATCATGAAGAAATGAACTTTCATTTCTCACGTCCTCATATTTCTTTATCAGTTATTTTACTTGATGAAATTGATCTGATGAATTGATGTCATATTCTTCACTGATGAAGTATATGAGTTTGTAAGCTGCACTAATTCATCTGCAGGATGATCAACCCAAAGCCACTGAGTGGGTCCTCGATAGTGGTTGTACAAACCACATGACTGGTGACAAGAATCTATTGATGGATGCTCCATTATCTCCGTCACATCTGAAGCATATCATCTTTGCTGACAAAGGCAAAAGTCAGGTATTGGGTCTAGGTAAGGTTGCGATTACAAAGGATCGACACATGGACAAAGTCATGCTTGTTGAGTCCTTAGGATACAACCTTATGTCTGTCTCAATGCTTTGTGATCTTGATATGGTTGTTGTCTTTGGCAAGTACCATTGTGTTGTGGTTATGGAAGCTGACAATTCCAAAGTCTTCGAAGGCTTTAGGAGAGGAGACCTGTATATTGTTGATTTCTCTACAGGACCACAACCAGCCGTGTGCTTACTTGCAAAAGCTTCAGAAGGCTGGCTCTGGCATCGACGACTTGGTCATGCAGGCATGAGGAATTTGCACACGCTTGCCAAGAAGAAGCATGTCATTGGCATCGAGAATGTCAAATTCCTCAAGGATCACCTATGCGGAGCCTGTGAAGCTGGGAAGATGACGAAGGCCAAGCATCCAGCAAAGACTATCATGACCACCACTCGCCCGTTTGAATTGCTTCACATGGATCTCTTTGGTCCTAATCATTATTCTGCTATTTCAAATGAAGCATCTCAATATGGCTTTGTTATTGTTGATGATTATTCTCGCTACACATGGGTACACCTTGTTACTTACAAACATGAAGTGCAGGAAGTCTTCAAACGATTTTCCTCGAGGGCTTCAACCAACTTTGGTGTGAAGATCAAGCACATCAGAAGTGACAATGGCACTGAGTTCAAGAATTCTGGTCTCGATGACTATCTTGATGAACTTGGTATTACTCATGAGTTATCTGCTCCTTACACTCCTCAGCAGAATGGCGTCGTGGAGCGCAAGAACAGGACTCTTGCTGAGATGGCTCGCACTATGCTTGATGAATACAAAACGCCTCGTCGTTTCTGGACTGAGGCAATTGATACTGCATGCCACATCATCAACAGAGTATATCTTCACAAATTCTTCAAAAAGACTGCCTATGAACTCCTCACTTATAAGAAACCCAATGTAAGTTATTTCAAAGTCTTCGGTGCTAAATGTTGGATTAGAGATCCTCATCACAACTCAAAATTTGCATCGAAAGCACATGAAGGTTTTATGCTTGGTTACGGAAAGGACTCGCACACCTACAGAGTCTTCAATAACGTTCTTCACAAAGTTGTTGAAACTGTAGATGTGCGGTTCGATGAAACTAATGGCTCATAAAGAGAGCACCTACCTACTGTGATAGATAAACTAGCACCTGAGGAAACTATCAAGTTCAAGGCTACTGAGGATGTCATTCCCACTGAAGAATCTGCTGAAGAATTCATTCCAGAACATGAAGAATGTCGGGCTAATGCACCTGAAGAAAATGTTGAAGAAAATGGTGCTGAAGAAAACGCTGATCAAATTCTTCAACAACAACCAGCTCATCCTCGCATTGCAAAAGAAGTAGCCCACTAAGGTAGATGAAGCATTTCTGGAGCCTGAGTGGATTCAGGCCATGCAAGAAGAATTACATCATTTCGAGCTCAACAATGTATGGGAACTGGTCAAACATCCAGATCCTCGCAAGCACAATATCATCAGCACAAAGTGGATCTACCGCAACAAGCAAGATGAAAATGGCCTTGTGGTGAGGAATAAGGCATGGCTTGTACCTCAAGGCTACACACAGGTTGAAGGAATTTATTTTGATGAAACTTTTGCACCTGTTGCTAGACTTGAGGCTATTCGCATATTACTTGCTTATGCTAACCATCATGATATCACTTTATATCAAATGGATGTGAAAAGTGCATTCCTCAATGGTAAGCTTGAGGAAGAAGTATATGTTGCCCAACCCGCAGGTTTTGAAGATCAAAAGAATCCTAACAAAGTCTTCAGACTCAACAAGGCCCTCTATGGCCTCAAGCAGGCCCCACGGGCTTGGTATGATACCTTGAAGGAACTCTTCATGAAGAAAGGCTTCAAACCCGGTTCATTCGACCCTACTCTTTTCACTAAATCTTATGATGGTGAATTGTTTGTGTGCCAAATATATGTTGATGATATTATCTTTGGCTGTACTGACCAACATTATAGTGATGAATTTGCCTATATGATGAGTGAAGAATATCAAATGTCTAGGATGGGAGAGTTGAAATTCTTCTTAGGTCTTCAAATTCGTCAACAACGCAATGGCATATTCATATCTCAGGAGAAATACCTCAAGGATGTACTGAGGAAATTCGGCATGCAAGATTGCAAAGGCATCAAAATTCCTATGCCCACAAATGGCCATCTGTGCACTGATGAAAATGGTATTGACTTTGATCATAAGGTATACCGCTCCATGATAGGTTCCTTATTGTACTTATGTGCATCTAGGCCAGATATAATGCTTAGTGTTTGCATGTGTGCCTGATTTCAAGCTACACCGAAGGAATCACGCCATAAGGCTGTGAAGCATATTCTTTGATATCTAGCTCACACACCAACACTTGGATTATGGTACCCCAAGGGCTCGGCTTTTGACCTCATTGGATATTCTGACTCTGACTATGCTGGTGATCGTGTGGACCGCAAGTCAACATCTGGTACATGTCATTTCCTCGGACGATCTTTGGTCTGTTGGTCCTCGAAGAAACAGAACTGCGTATCACTATCTACTGCTGAAGCTGAGTACATCTCCGCTGGTTCTTGCTGTGCCCAATTGCTATGGATGAAGCAAACTCTCAAGGACTACGGCGTCAACATGAAGAATGTGCCTCTCTTCTGTGACAATGAGAGTGCCATCAAGATTGCTCACAACCCAGTTCAGCACTTGAAGACAAAGCACATTCAGATTCGTCATCATTTTCTTCGTGATCATGTGTTGAAGGGCGACATTTCTATTGAGCATGTGAAGACTGAAGAACAGCTAGCCGATATTTTCACAAAGCCCTTGGATGAGAAGAGATTTAGCAAGTTGCGGTGTGAGCTAAATATCCTAGAATCTTCAAATGTTCTTTGAAAAGGACACTCATCCTAACACTTATGCAAAATTGATGACTTAGATGTGCAACACATGAAGAAACGTTTTTCTTCAATCAATGAAGAATAACACTCTTAGTGTGAAGAAATTAATGAAGAATTTGATTCTCAGAACCGTACGATAATTGTACGCGGTGTCTGAAATCATCATTCTTATATGGTGGGTCACGCCACCACCAACAGTTGAAATTCCTCAAATTATTCATATTCTTCAATTTTGCATAGTCTTCACTCGTTCCGTCGTTTTTCTTCATTGGCTATATATATATATATATATATATATATATATATATGAGTTTATGTCCTCTACAGCATTCACTTATTGCTATTTCTTCAAGTTGGTTCTCTGCTAAGTGAATGTGATCGGACCCTTCCCCTCTATGCTATACTCAACCCAATCTGTCCACAAATTCTTCATGTGCATTCTATTTGAAACTCGTTCAAAGTCTTCACTGTGTCCTTGTCAGCTGAAGAAATTGCGAACGGAACTTTAAAACCTATCTTATCAAAAAAATTGGCTTTGCCGCTCAAACCGTTCCGCATCCCATGATACACTTATCCACTCACCCACGATCTAACATGATCTCCACCTCTCACTACGTGGGTGACACATGTCATGCGAATGAGAAGGGTTAGGGGCACGTTCGTCCAATTTCTTCGGGCAAACAGTTTTTCACCGTGGCTATAAATACCCCTCCTTCCCTTCCTCACTTCTTTTACTCCGCTCGACCTCTCTCACCAGCTCGAGCTTCTCAAACCCTAGCGCCGCCGCTACTTCATCGCTGTCGGTGAGGAAGAGCTTCACTGCCTCGACCTCGTCACCGACGTACTCGCGCCGACCGCGGAAATCTTCACTCCGCCGTCGCCTTAGCTGTCTTCCTCCGCCAAGTTAGGGCGTGGAAGATCTGCACAGACGAACTTCACATATCCTCACTCCAGTTCGTCGTGTTCTTCGTCCAGGGTAATTAAAAGTTACTTTTACTACCCTCGTTGATTCAAATGATTATCTTCAAAATCTTCAAAGGTGTTTTTCTTCATAGATTCACACACTAAACACCACACAAGTCATCTGTTCTTGACTCGTTTCTCTAAGCCATGTTTTTTCTTCAAGATTCCTCAAATGTGTGGATTTTTAATCTACACATCTCTGGAACCTAAGACAAAGAACGCTTAGTGAAATTCTTAAAGACTCATCTGGTCAAATTCCTCAAACTTGTTCTTTTTCAAAACCTTCTGAGAACGCACATGACCTCTCCAAATTCCTCGCAACTATACTCTGTTCATAGGTACACATGTCAGCTGCTGAATCACTAGGTTCTCATCAAAGTGCGTTATATCGACTAGAGGGGGTGAATAGGCGATTTTTATGAAATTCTTCGCTGAGGAATTTGTCGGTGAGGAAATTCCTTAGCGAAGAACTACTAGCAGCGGAATAAGTACTCAAAAGTAAACATAATAGAATACAAGCATAGTCATCATGATGAAATGAAGACAGGCACAGAGTACAGGAAGCGTAATCACAGGATAACACAGGATGAAGACAAAAAGACTAAAGAAATTGAACTGAGGAAATTGAGAAAGTCTTCAGTCAAAGTCTTCAAACACAGATATGAACAAACACACAACACAGTTATGAGGAAATGAAAGAGTTGAGGGAATAGAACCAGTAAGCTTGGTGAAGACAATGATTTGGTAGACCAGTTCCAACTGCTGTCTCAGTTGTACGTCTGGTTGGAGCGGCTGAGTATTTAAACTCAAGGACACAGTCCCGGACACCCAGTCCTGAACACGCAGCTCAGGACACCCAGTCCTCACCGTATTCTCCTTGAACTAAGGTCACACAGACCTCGTCCAATCACTCGTGGTAAGTCTTTAGGCGACTTCCAAACCTTCACAAACTTGGTCACTCTGCGATCCACAATTCCTCTTGGATGCTCTAGACCATGACGCCTAACCGTCTGGAAGAAGCACAGCCTTCAAAGGTAACAAGTGTTGGATCCACGCAGGATCAATCTCTTAAGTGATGCTAAATCACTTGGGGTTTGTAGGTGTTTGGGTTTGGGGTTTTTTTGGTTTTTCCTCACTTGATGATTTTCGCTCAAAGTCGTCAGAGGATGGGTTGCTCTCAAATGACAAGTGTCAGTTTCTCTCGGAGCAGCCAACCAGCTAGTGGTTGTAGGGGGCGGCTATTCATAGCCTAGAGAGCAGCCCGACATGATAAGACATAAATGCCCTTCAATGATATGACCGTTAGGTGGATAGATATTTTGGGACAGCTGGCGCATAGCACAGCAACGGTCGGAATTTTGAGTTGCAAAATCCTCAGGGCTATCATGTTCCTCACTATGTAGGCAATCCGCACTGGCAAATTCCTAACTCCTCAGTCAGGACAAATTCCTCAGAGACCAGAAGAACTTCGTCTCTGTCACTTAAGAAATTAACTGAACTGTATGAGATTTCCAATGGCTTCACTCGAAGGGATTGGTAGGTGTAGGATTTTGAGTTGAGCATCACATGGAAATTTTTCCTTAGTATTTCCTCGACCCCCTTTAACAGTACGGTGTTTCCTATGACTCAAGAAAGAGAAAAAAACAAAACTATGAAAACGAAAGTCTTCAAGCTTCATATTCCTAGCATGAATATTAAGTCTTCACGGACACACCAATTTCTTCACTTTCAAAGTCTTCATGAAAGTCTTCAGAAATATCAAAATCTTCAGTCGAAGATATTTATTTTTAGGGGTTGACTTTTCCTGTAAATATCAAACTCCTCATAGACTTATAGACCTGTGTACACTCACAAACGCATTAGTCCCTTAACCTATAAGTCTTCAATACACCAAAATCACTAAGGGGCACTAGATGCACTTACAATCTCCCCCTTTTTGGTGATTGATGACAATATAGGTTATGTTTTCAACGGGGATAAACATATGAAGTGTAACTACTGATATTGAGGAATTTGATTGCAAGATATAGAAGAACTCCCCCTAAAGATGTGCATAGTGAGGAATTTGCTTTTGAAGCAATGCACACTTGAAGAGTTGAATCATGGAGATCTCCCCCTATATCTTGTAATTCATACACGCATTTAACATATAATATGAAGAATTTGAAATGCATGATGAAAATATGGTGCCTGATGAAATTCAGCATGCGTGCAATAATATTAACGAGGAATAAGCATGGAGAATAGTGCATCAAAAGTATCATAGCACAGTGCATCAAAAGTATCAGAGCACCATCGGGTTTAAGATTACAACTCGATCCAATAAAGTTTCAGAGGAACGGCTCCCCGATGAAGAAAATCTGGGTTCCCAAAAGATGCCTTGAAAATCTTTAGGTGAATGTCATCATGACGCCACCTATGAAGAATAGGAACCCCAGATCAAATTCTTCATATGGACCAAATTCTTCATATGGATTCAAGTCCTCATACGGACCAATTCCTCACATGGATCAAAGTCCTCATATGAACATCATTGTGCTAACCCGTCTGTTTCACAGGGAAGATCTAAGGATTATGGATATGTGCATTATTCTTCAAATCATTATGTCCATAAGTCCTCGAAGAATTTCTCTGCATACTCTTATGCTTACTCTAACCCCTCTTATGTGAAACGAAATGGACTGGCCTCTATGCCATCCTTCTCGTATGGAGCTCGCAGAATGATGAACTCTTTGCCACCCCTTCAGATGTGGGTGGTGAAGAAAAAGAACTAATCTCTTCTGCAGGGTCAGGTCTCCAGACGCACGTAATCGTCTGAAAAAATTGCTGGAGACCTGAGCATGCCTGATAGGACGCAGGCTAATCATGAAGAAATGAACTTTCATTTCTCACGTCCTCATATTGCTTTATCAGTTCTTTTACTTGATGAAATTGATCTGATGAATTGACGTCATATTCTTCACTGATGAAGTATATGAGTTTGTAAGCTGCACTAATTCGTCTGCAAGATGATCAACCCAAAGCCACTGAGTGGGTCCTCGATAGTGGTTGTACAAACCACATGACTGGTGACAAGAATCTATTGGTGGATGCTCCATTATCTCCACTAGGCCATCAAAGGACCTTGTTACTTTTGATGAAGAATATGTGATCCCCAGCGGATCTGATGAAGAAACTCCTTCTGCTGCTTCATATGAACCGTTGGATGAAGAAATTGAAGTGGATGCGATCCCTTCAACACCTATCATCTCCTCGCCTATGCCTCAGTTCACAGCTGAAGAGGCTGGCGTTGAAGAAATGGAAGATGAAGATGTGGACATTGGCTGCTCCACACCTGTAATCAGTGATGAATTCTGGGAATGTCAGCATCCAAACTCTCCAACGTTCACCCCTCTACAGCAAATTCCTCAGTCCCCCACACAAACTGTTCACATGGGCTCTGAAGAAACTCATCCCACTGCATCTGTCCATGAGGAAATTCCAGCCACTAGCGCTGAAGAAACTACTGCTGCTGAACAACCAATGACGCAGACTGCCACTGAGGAGGAACCAGAAATTCCTGAGCATGAAGAACCTGCAATTGAGATTCCTGAGGTCGTGATGCAACTCACTGACACTCCTCTTCCGAAGCCGAAGGATCCATTCTCATGCAAGCAAAAATTCATGGCTGATGATTTCTTTGGTGATCACGTATTCTTGGAAGATTACAACCCATATGACTCTGCTCGCATTAGGAAGAGGCGTTTCTGGACTGCTAGTCAAGCCAATTTCTATTCCTCGGTGATGTTCAACAAGGAGAAGATCTTCTACCATGAGCATATTCCTCACGTGGATGTGGAATCTCTGTCGTGCTTCGCACCAATCCTCAGTGTTCTTCATGACGCTGGACTGCTAAACTTTTGCTCTGACATCTGCGATTGGAATGAAGAACTGCTTCTTTAATTCTATGCAACGCTGCACATCACTGGAGATGTTGAAGATGTGAATTCATGGGTGCTGGGTTGGATGTCTGAAAACACTCACTACACTGCACCAGCCTCTGAATTGCTTCGTGCTCTACCACTCAGTCCTCCCCTTGAAGAAGCTCGTTGCATCTACAGTGAACCTGAGCTCACACATCATTACATGCAGGTGCTGATGAAACCTTTGAAGCCAGGTCAAGCACCAAGAACCAAATTCCTCGTGAAGGAATTGCTATACGTGCCTAGAACTGTCTATCGTATTCTTACGAGGATAATTAGTCCCATCAAAGACCATGACTCATCTAATGAGCAAATTGTTGGCATCATGAAGAATATGGTATTCAACATTGTTCATGGCATTCCTGTCAATTATCACGATTTCTTCATGAGGACTATGGCCAATGTTGCACTGTCTCCGTTTGAGCTAAAGTCTTATGCACCTTGGATTATGAGATTCCTCAGGACAAGGTCTTCACTCAACTACAAAGCTGATTTCCAGAATCACATCAGCTACTTGCCCCCAATTGAAGTCCTCAAGCAGACATATTCCTCAGTTGATGGAAAGGGCAAGGCACCAGCTGTAATAGATGAAGGCATTCGTCCATTGGATGGTCAGTTTCGCAAAGCTGCATCTTATTCCACCAATGATGACTCTGCCACACATGACTCTGCCAATGCACCCAAGTCCACTCCTCAAGCCACTGCTCCGCGCGTGATGACTCACCGTGAACTTCTGCTTAGTCTTCACCAGAAGGTGGATCGAAATCACAAATGGGTTAAGCGTCAGTTTGGTTCACTTCTTCACAACATGATTGCCACACACAATGAAGTGAAGAAAAACCACTACTACCTCCATCAAGTCTTCGGTCGCACCTGGGCAATCCTGTCACATCTGTATGGTGAAGAAGATCTGAAGAACATGGGTTTCAAAGAAGATTTTGACTGGTCTGCACCTCCACCTAAGAAATTCAAGAAGGTCAAGGTTCCTTCTCTGGTGGCGAGCTCATATTCTTCATCGCGCGACACTGATGAACATGAAGATTTGGACGACACTGCGACAGGACCTACATCAACAAACGACCCCAACAACGTTGGCGCTCCTTCATCAACATGATTATCTTCAAGGGCAGTCCTCATTTTCGATCATTTTGGTCATTCGATGACAAAGGGGGAGAAATATGAGTTAGTCTTCAAGTGGGTCTACTATATGGGCGTTTTTTTTTGCTAAGTTACAACTCTCGTTCTTCTGAAACTTTATTGGATCGAGTTGTAATCTTAAACCCGATGGTGCTCTGATACTTTTGATGCACTATGCTCTGATACTTTTGATGCACTATGCTCTGATACTTTTGATGCACTATTCTGCATGCTTATTCCTTGTTAATATTATTGCACGCATGCTGAATTTCATCAGGCGCCATATTTTCATCATGCATTTCAAATTCTTCATATTATATGTTAAATGCGTGTATAAATTACAAGATATAGGGGGAGATCTCCATGATTCAACTCTTCAAGTGTGCATTGCTTCAAAAGCAAATTCCTCACTATGCACATCTTCAGGGGGAGTTCTTCTATATCTTGCAATCAAATTCCTCAATATCAGTAGTTACACTTCATATGTTTATCCCCGTTGAAAACATAACCTATATTGTCATCAATCACCAAAAAGGGGGAGATTGTAAGTGCATCTAGTGCCCCTTAGTGATTTTGGTGTATTGAAGACTTATAGGTTAAGGGACTAATGCGTTTGTGAGTGTACACAGGTCTATAAGTCTATGAGGAGTTTGATATTTACAGGAAAAATTGACCCCTAAAAATGAATATCTTCGACTGAAGATTTTGGTATTTCTGAAGACTTTCACGAAAACTTTGAAAGTGAAGAAATTGGTGTGTTCGTGAAGACTTTATATTCATGCGAGGAATCTGAAGCTTGAAGACTTTCGTTTTCATAGTTTTGTTTTTTTTTCTTTCTTGAGTCATAGGAAACACCGTACTGTTAAAGGGGGTCGAGGAAATACTAAGGAAAAATTTCCATGTGATGCTCAACTCAAAATCCTACACCTACCAATCCCTTCGAGTGAAGCCATTGGAAATCTCATACAGTTCAGTCAATTTCTTCAGTGACAGAGACGAAGTTCTTCTGGTCTCTAAGGAATTTGTCCTGACTGAGGAGTTAGGAATTCGCCAGTGCGGATTGCCTACACAGTGAGGAACATGATAGCCCTGAGGATTTTGCTACTCAAAATTCCGACCGTTGTTGTGCTATGCGCCAGCTGTCCCAAAATATCTATCCACCTAACGGTCATATCATTGAAGGGCATTTATGTCTTATCATGTCGGGCTGCTCCCTAGGCTATAAATAGCTGCCCCTACAACCACTAGCTGGTTGGCTGCTCCGAGAGAAATTGACACTTGTCATTTGAGAGCAACCCATCCTCTGAGGACTTTGAGCGAAAATCATCAATTGAGGAAAAACCAAAAACCCAAAACCCAAACACCTACAAAACCCAAGTGATTGAGCATCACTGAAGAGATTGATCCTGCGTGGATCCGACGCTTGTTACCTTTGAAGACTGTGCTTCTTCCAGACGGTTAGGCGTCATGGTCTAGAGCATCCAAGAGGAATTGTGGATCGCCGAGTGACCAAGTTTGTGAAGGTTTGGAAGTCACCTGAAGACTTACCACGAGTGATTGGACGAGGTCTGTGTGACCTTAGTTCAAGGAGAATACGGTGAGGACTGGGTGTCCTGAGCTGCATGTTCAGGATTGGGTGTCTGGGACTGTGTGTCCTCGAGTTTAAATACTCAGCCGCTCCAACCAGGCGTACAACTGAGATAGCAGTTGGAAGGTCTACCAAATCATTGTCTTCACCAAGCTTACTGGTTCTATTCCCTCAACTCTTTCATTTCCTCATAACTGTGTTGTGTGTTTGTTCATATCTGTGTTTGAAGACTTTGACTGAAGACTTTCTCAATTTCCTCAGTTCAATTTCTTCAGTCTGTTTGTCTTCATCCTGTGTTTACGCTTCTATACTCTGTGCCTGTCTTCATTTCATCATGATGACTATGCTTGTATTCTGTTATGTTTACTTTTGAGTACTCATTCCTCTGCTGGTAGTTCTTCGCTAAGGAATTTCCTCACCAGCAAATTCCTCAGTGAAGAATTTCATAAAAATCGCCTATTCACCCCCCCTCTAGTCGATATAATGCACTTTCAAAGGTACAAGGCCAGGCTAGTTGTAAAAGGATTCGGCCAGAGAAAACGCATTGACTATGATGAGATGTTTTCTCCGGTTGTGAAGATGACATCCATAAGAGTAATCCTTGGCATGGCAGCAAGTCTCAACTTGGAGGTTGAGCAAATGGATGTGAAGACTGCATTCCTTCATGGTGAGTTGGCGGAAGAAATATACATGGAGCAACCTGAGGGGTTTCTTGTGATAGGCAAATAAGACTATGTGTGTAAGCTGAAGAAAAGTCTCTATGGCCTGAAACAAGCACCAAGACAATGGTACATGAAGTTTGAAACTTTCATGGGGGAGCAAGGCTACAAGAAGTGTAGCTCAGACCATTGTGTGTTTATTCATAGGTTCTCAGGTGATGATTTCATCATATTATTGCTCTATGTTGATGATATCCTGATTGTTGGCAAGAATGTCTCTAGGATTGCTAAGTTGAAGAAGGAGTTGAGCAAATGTTTTGCTATGAAAGTCTTAGGTCCAGCAAAGAACATTCTCGGGATGAGAATTGAGCGAGACAGAAATTGCAACAAGTTGTACTTGTCTCAAGAGAAGTATATTGAGAAGGTACTTCAGAAGTTCAGGATGGAAAATGCTAAAGTTGTGAGTTGTCCACTAGCAGCCCATTTCAAGTTGAGCAGAAAGCAATGTCCTACCACTGATGAGAAGAAAAAGGAAATGCATCATGTTCCTTATGCTTCAGCGGTAGGGAGTTTGATGTATGCTATGGTGTGTACAAGGCCTGACATTGCTCATGCGGTTAGTACTGTGAGCAGATTTATGTCCAATCCAGGAAGACCTAATTGGGAAGCCGTGAAGTGAATTTTGAGATATCTCCGGGGCAGCACAAATCTTAAACTTTGCTTTGGTGATGGTGAAGCCAAGCTGGTTGCTTTTTCAGATTCTGACATGGCTGGAGATGTTGACAGAAGGAAGTCTACTTCAGATTACTTGGTTACCTATGAAGGGGGAGCGGTGGCATGGCAAAGCAGGATGCAAAAGTGTGTGCCATTGAATACAACTGAAGCCGAATTCATTGCAGTAACAGAGGCGAGCAAAGAGCTATTGTGGCTGAAACGGTTGGCTTGTGAGCTTGGTTTTAAGCAAGACAAATATGTGTTGTTTTGTGACAAGCAAAGTGCTATCCACTTAAGTAAGAATGCAAGTTTTCATTCAAGGTCTAAGCATATAGAGGTCCGTTATCATTGGATTCGAGATGTGTTGTATTCCAAGAAAATGCAACTTGAGAAGTTCACAACGATGACAATGGGGCTGATATGCTGACTAAAGTGGTGACAAGGAAGAAACTTGAAGTATGCCACCGGCTCACTGGCATGGCTGACGGAAGGCAGTGAGACCCTCCATGATGTCGGGAGGGGGGGTTTGTTGGGCTAAGTCCCTCCACATGGAGGTGTGTTGGCAGCCCAACATCATCCCATAAGTCCAACACATATCAGCCGTTGATCCTCGCTGCATCCAACAGTTGAGAGTGCTTCCAAGTGAAGTGAAGCAAGGAGAAAACCCTAGCCACTCCACCCCTGCTGGTGGCGGCTGCCATTCACAGGAGTGAGAGTGAGAGCACACAAGAGAAAACACAACCTGAGAGAGAGGAAGAAGAAGAAGCAGAGGTTCTGTCCAGATTTGCTGCATCTGACTAGATAGTGCTCAAGCTGGTGGTTGGAGGCTCAAATGTGCTTGGATCGACCCCAAACTTGGTGAGCTCGTTCCTTTACTTTGAGTACTTCAATCCGGTTAGCTGGTTTGAGGATTGGGTCAGTGGAGCATCAGATTTGAGAGTGGTTTTGTCAGCTCTGACTGCTGCAGTTTCAGAACAGAGTAGTTTTGGGAGACGAACAGTTTGGGTAGGCAAATGATGTCCGATTGAGATGAAATTTGGAGGGGATATCAAGAACTCATGTGTCTACTTGTCTGCCAAATTTGGTGCTGTTTGGTTTAGTGGTTTAAAAGTAGTTTGCAAAACACTTAAGGGTACAGAAGTTGTGTAAACTCTGCTTTGCTGAAATCTTGCTTCTTGTGGTTGTTGTTGCTGTTGCCGATTGGCAACATGGAGAGTGTGTTGTAAATCTCTATAGAGGTTCTAGAGAATACTTTGTACTCACCATTCTCATAGTGAAGTTTTGTGGACCGGTCGGTCCACATCCGTAGTTTTTTACTCCTCAAGTTGAGAAGGTTTTTCCACGTTAAATCTTGTGTCACATGTGCATGTTGTTTGTGTTATTCCGCTGCTTACTTGTTGGTTGAAGCTGTCATCAAAGTTCATCACAAGTGGAAGGGGCTGTGTAGTGTGCATATTTGCCGTGTCGGTGAATTTGTGTAGCGCATTGTTGCTGTCCAGCACCCAACAGAGTCTTCTCCCTGTTCGGAGCAATGGAGTCAATCTCGTCGATGAATATGATGAAGGGCGCGTTCTTATCGGCTTCTTCGAAGGCCTTCCTCAGGTTTCTCTCACTTTCTCCGGCCATCTTGGACATTATCTCCAGGCCGTTCATGAGGAAGAAGAAGGCCCCGGTCTCGTTGGCGACCACGCGGGCGATCAACGTCTTGCCCGACCCGGGAGGGCCATAAAGGAGGATGCCCTTGGGAGGCTTGATGGCAATGCTCTTGAAGACCTGCGGATGCCTGAGCGGCAGCTCGATGAGCTCCTGATCAGAGTGAGCGGTTTCCCCATGCCACCCACGTCACCGTAGCCGACGCCGTCGAGCCTCTCCTCGTCCTCCTGCTTGACCGGCTCGCCCTCGCAGAATATCTCTGTATCGGACGCCACGACGCAGTAGTCCACCGCGGGGTCGATCTCCATGACCTTGAACTCCATGCTCCACATGCCGCCATGCACGAGGAAGAGGTCACCCTTGTGGACCGGGCGGTAGGCGTCCTTGAGGTAGGCGTTGAAGAGGTACCCCGCGATGCCCTTAACGGTGTTGTCCAAGGGGAGGATGTGCACGCGTCTACCGAACTTGACGTCGTGGCACAGGTGCACCGACACGACGTCGGCGATGCACATGTGCAGGTTGGAGCGAGCCACCTTGTTGATCCTGAGCTTGTGCCCCTCGTAGGTGTCGTCGGGCAGTACATGCAGACCATGTTGTGGCGGCGCTTGCCCTTGAGCAGCACGATGTCGCCTTTGAATATGGAGAGCTTCTCCATGGTGGCGGGGTGGAGGGTGCTGAAAGTGCATTATATCGACTAGAGGGGGGTGAATAGGCGATTTTTATGAAAGTCTTCAAAACGTGGAAGTTTTGAAGACTAACGATAGAAATAAGTCTATTACCATGCAACGGAAGGTAGACTACACTAAGCAAACCATAGTCAGGTATTCAATGAAGTGAAAGCACAATGACTGATAGCGGCTAGGTAGTAAGGATCAGGTAGGAAGATGTTATGAAGCCAAACAGAAAACGCAGTCACTCAGTGAAGATAAAAGACAGTGCAATCATACAATGACTTCACAAGGAATAATAGTAGGTAAAGGAAAGGGAAGATGAAACCAGTGACTCGTTGAAGACAATGATTTGTTGGACCAATTCCAGTTGCTGTGACAACTGTACGTCTGGTTAGGGCGGCTAGGTATTTAAACCTTAGGACACACAGTCCCGGACACCCAGTCCTGAACACGCAGCTCAGGACACCCAGTCCTCACCGTATTCCCCTTGAGCTAAGGTCACCTAGACCTTGCCCAATCACTCAGGTAAGTCTTCAAGGTAGACTCCCAAACCTTCACAGACTTCGTTCACCGGCAATCCACAATGTCTCTTGGATGCTCAGAACGCGACGCCTAACCGGCTAGAGGATGCACAGTCCTCAAGTGTAATAAGTCTTCAGATCACTCAGACAAGAAGACTTAAGTGATGCCTAATTCTCTTTGGCTCTGGGTGGTTAGGGCTTTTTCCTCGCAAGGAATTCTCTCTCAAAGGCTTCGAGGTGGGTTGCTCTCAAACGACAAAAGTCGTACTCTCAATCTGAGCAGCCAACCGTTTATGGTTGTAGGGGTGGGCTATTTATAGCCACTTGGCAACCCGACCTGATTTGTCCGAAATGACCCTGGGTCAAGAACTGACACGTGTTCCAACGGTCAGATTTCAAACTCACACGGCAACTTTACTTGGGCTGCAAGCAAAGCTGACTTGTCCAACTCTGAACAAGTTTCGCTCTCATAGTCTTCACTCGAAGACATAGGTTTTTGGTTAGGCATCACTTCAGTCATTCTGACTGGTTCTCTTGGACCCCACTTAACAGTACGGTGGTTCCTATGACTCAACACAAATGAAAAAAGAACTACAAAAGATCTAAGTCTTCGAGCTCCGTAGGCTTCATGCGGTGTCTTCTCTTGTCATAGTCTTCAATGTGAATATCTTCATATACCACCTTTGACTTCAATGTCTTCATACAATTTTTAGGGGTCATCTCTGGTAGGAAAACTGAATCAATGAGGGACTTCTACCTGTGTTATCCTGCAATTCTCACAAACACATTAGTCCCTCAACTAGGTTTGTCGTCAATACTCCAAAACCAACTAGGGGTGGCACTAGATGCACTTACAATCTCCCCCTTTTTGGTGATTGATGACAAACTAGTTGAAGTTTTCAACGGGGAATATAATCTGTGAAATTTTAAAGGATAAGGAATTGTCTTCATAAGTTGCAAGGGCTCCCCCTGAAGATGTGCATATAAGTAATTTGCTTTTGGACTGCAAATGCACATGGCAGGTTGTACTTGTGGAGATCCACTTCAACTTATGATGACAATTCACTATGCATGTGAAAGTATATGAAGATAATGACATGCATAATGAAAAATGGACGTCTGTAGAATGATCTAAGTGTGGAATTTATCGTCGCAAAACAAGGTGGCAAAAGAGTAGCAGACGACCATCGAGTTTGAGTGTTACAACTCAAAGAACCAAATGTAGCAAAACGAGAGTTGTAAGCACGAAGCAAAATATAAAGCACCCGCCCATTTGGACCCGCTTGAAGACTATCAACCTCATATGCTTCTCCCCCTTTTGTCAGTGAGGACCAAAAAGGTTTGAAGACATAGAGCGTCTACTTGTTCCCATGAGGAGTAGGTGAAGAAGCAGGGTCGTTGGTGGTGTTTGGCGGTGCAGAAGAGCTTGGAGCAGATTTGACGTGTGCTGAAGGAGGTGGCGGTGAAGTAGCATCGTCTTCATCCTCGATAACTCTGGCAGTCACTGTTGCAGCAGAGGAAGAGAACTCGGAGTCTTCAAGGGATGGTGTTCCTCGCAGCACAGCCCTTCGAGGAGGCGTGGAGTCAAACTTGAATCGCTCAGTGAAGCCATCCTCTTGAAGATCAGCTTCAGAACACATCATCGTTAGCCCTTTCCATGTGCGGCGACAGGTTTCATGGGTAACGAAAGCATTCTTGGTGGCAAGATTTCGAATGCGATTAACATCCACCAAGAGGCTTTTCATCTCACGCTTCAGCCAGTCATGATGCCTATCCTGTTTTTGATGAAGGGCCACAAGAAGCTCTCGGTCATTGAGAACACGAGTGCGTTTCTTGGGTCTTGGAGCAGTTGTACTATCAGTGGCTTCAGTGGAAGCAGGGTGTGGTGCACGTGTAGTGCCAGCCAAAGGATACACCCGAGTGACTGCTTCAACGCCTTCAATGTTCTAAGAGAAGCTCTGATGCTCTGCATTCTGAAGACTTAGAGATTCCTTGGCAGGCTCAGGATAGATGGCTTCAATTGAGATATCCACATCAGGCAGAAAAATGCGATGATTGCGAGCTGATGGCTGATATGAGATATCAGAGTGAAGTTTGATTAGCCGCATTACCCATGGGGCGTAGAACTTCAAGCCAAACAGATCAGTGCCTGATGCAGCAAGTTGGCGAATGAATAAATCCTGTGCATTGAAGCATTTTCCATGAAGAATATAGAAGACCAATGTCTTCAGCTTCATGAGCCTCTGTGAAAGCAGGCACATGGATGGTCAGTTGGCGTTCTTGTGGATTGGCGTCGGGGTGAACCATGGAAATGGGTTCAACAACCAAGGGCTCTGTGGGAGCAGCCCGATCTTTCTTGGTCTTTCTCTTTTTCTTGGAGGGGGCAGTAGGAGAGGCTTCAGGATATTTCCTTTTCCTCGCTTCAGCCTCAGCAGTCCTCGTCTTCTTGAGCTCTGAAGCTGTTGACCGGCTTTTTGGCTTCGAGCCAGTCATTCTTGTGGGGAAGACTATCGGAGCTGCTTCCTGCCTTGGTGCGTCAGCTTCAGCCGTAGCAGGCTTCTTCTTCTTCTTTGCGGCCATCCTGGGGTCAATGCCAGGACGCTTCTCAGCCTCATTGTAGGCTTGCACACATCTGTCAGCCAGAGCCTTCATGCGCTCACGCGAACCCTGAGCTTCTGCAAGTTTCTTCAGAAAGGCTTCCTTGAGCTCGTCCATCATGATCTTGAAGTTCTTCACTTCTTGCACACTGAGCTTGGCCATATGCTTCTTGAACTAAGCCTTTTCATAGTCAATCTTCTGCTTCAGTTCAACAACGCGTTGGGCGATGGCTAGTTCTGAAGCAATGGCGCCATGGAAGGCGACACTGAGGCCAATGGGTAGCTGCAGATCATCAAAGCTGATGTTTGGCGTGTCAAACCATTCATCAATGAAGTTGTGAATGATTGTGACATCAAAGAGCGGCAGATCATTGAAGATTTCTGCTTCTTCCTTGCTCTTGATGAGTTGCTCAAGAGCGTCATCTGCAAGATCTTCGTCACTTGACAGATCAATGTCATCATTGCGTAGAATGGCAGCAGCTGTGAGCTCTTGGCCGGTGTGTGGCAGAGGCATCTTGCTCTTCTGGGGCTTGGAGATGCGTGATAAGTCTTCAGACTGCACACTGTCTTTAGGAGGTGCAGTTGCTAGTGGCTTCGCCTGTGAGATTTTTGGTGAAGGGGCAGGCTTTGAAGCTTTAGGCTTCTTCGACTTCTGAGGCATCGGAGTTGCAGGCGCTTCATCTGAGTCAGCGTCAGCTGCAGGCTCATTTACTGCAGTCCCTTGAACCAAGATGTGGGTGATGAGGCCTGCAAGGTTGTAGAAGGGACCGATGACATTGGGTTCTGCATCTCGTGTGCCATCTGCCCTTGGTGCTGAGGGACCAGGGTTGAAGTCTAACCCCAAAGTCTTCTTGTTCTGCTTCGCTGAGTTCTAGGCAAACTGGAAGTTGCGTTTGAACATATTGTCGTCACGACACCATAGAAGTGACGATGGGTCTGCATCAGCAGGCTGTGGCCCACGGACCATACAGGGATAGAAGCCTTGAGCAATGGCTTCATCTCTGGACCTGGGTAGAAGATTCTTGTATAGGATGTCTCCCCACGGTCTCTTGATGGCACATTTCTCAGCATATTCCTGGGTCACAAACCGGTATTTGAACCATTGTTCTGCCCAATATCTTCGAATCCATTGGATTCGGGTCTTGCGCTGATTATAATCCTCTTCAGGATCTGTCTTGTAAAGTTCTAAGAGGTCATCAGGCAAATCTCTGGATGTTTTTCCACGACGCTTTCTGCCTCCCTTCCTTGCAGCTTTCTCTGAAGCCATGAATTTTAACTTGAAAGGCTTCAAAACGTTCAAAGGCTTCAAAGGTTTTATCTTGCTGGACCAATAGGAACTGGCTTCGGGAGAGTTTATGTGATGCTGCAAGAATTCTGCAAATGAATGCAGACTATGAGAACCAAGGGATTCTCCCACGGACATGTACCTGTGACAGCATTAAGGTGCGAGGGAAGGGGAAGAGGTCATATGCATTCTCAGAAGATTTTGAAGATAAATCAGTTTGGAAGACATTGACCTCATCGTGCGAAGACATTCACTCATAGATAAGGAGTTGGTTCCAGATTTGTACGAATCCACAGATCAGTACAAGTGAGGAATCTAACTACTTTGTGAAGCATAAATGAATATACTAGGCATGTTATGAGATGCGGTATGAATGAGATCTAACTTGTGTGAACAGAAACTGCTTGTGATAGAAAGTGACAAATCCATAGGATCAACGGTGCTGTAAAAAGGAAGTTTTATTTACCACACTAAGAACTGCTAGACGGAGTGGAAGATGAGGCCGAGCAGTTCGATCTTCCGTGCCCTAACTTGGCGACGGAGGACACCTACGGCGATGGCGGAGAGGATGATGTCCGCGGTCGGCGTGAAGACGGCGTCGGAGAGGTTGCGGCAGCGAAGCGCTTCGTCACCGGCGTCGTCGAGGGCTAGCGGTGGCGCTAGGGTTCGTGCGAGAGTGGAAGAAGAGATAATGACCGCTGTGAAGAGTGTATTTATAGATACAGGGGCGGCACTGCGTTATTACACAGGTGCCCCTGGCGATTCGCATCTGAGGAACACGTGGCCATCATGCGGAAGTTTGGGGTTTGTTCCACGTCCCACGCACGCCTGGATTGTCGGGTGGTCATTCCTACTTCTCCGGGTTTCATGTGGAGGAATGAGCATTGAAAACGGGCTTAATGGTTGTCTCTGTATCTTCTGCTGACTAGGACGCAGAGAAGACATTCGACAGTTTCAATAGAATGCATATGATTTGGAGAGATAGAATTTGAGATAGAAAGCATAGAGAGGTTGGGGTCCGATCACATTCACTTAGTTCAAAAAGATTCAACAAGAAGACATAGCTATAAGTGAATGCTGTAGAGGACAGAACACTAATATCAACATAGTGAAGACAATCATGAAGATATGTTGAGATCGAAGCCAAACCAAATGTGAAGACATTGCAAGGTAACGCCATGAGTGAAACACTTCAAAATAGAACATTTGGTGGTGGCGTTACCCATCGTATAGGAAGCATTAGACCCAGACACGGCGCACAATTATCGTGGCGCTCCGAAGTCAAATTCCACATTAATGTATTCACACTTAGAATGTATGTCTTCATTGATTGAAGATATACTTTACTTTGTGTGTTGCACATCTAAGTCATCAATATGCATAAGGGTTAGGATGTGTGCCTGATCACGGGACATTTGAGGATTCCAGGATATTTAGCTCACACCGTAACTTGCAAAATCTCTTCTCATCCAAGGGCTTGGTGAAGATATCTGCCAATTGCTCTTCAGTGTTGACGTGTATGATATCAATATCTTCCTTCACAACATGATCTCTGAGAAAGTGATGACGAATTTCAATGTGCTTTGTCTTCGAGTGCTGAACTGGGTTGTTGGCAATCTTGATGGCGCTTTCGTTGTCGCAGTAAAGTGGCACTTGCTTCAGATGAATGCCATAGTCCTTGAGTGTTTGCTTCATCCGCAGAAGCTGAGCGCAGCAAGATCCAGCAGCAATGTATTCAGATTCAGCAGTGGAGAGAGATACACAGTTCTGCTTCTTTGAAGACCAACATACAAGTGATCGTCCCAGAAAGTGACATGTGCCTGATGTAGACTTGCGATCAACTTTGTCACCAGCATAATCAGCATCCGAGAATCCAACCAGATCAAACTCTGAGCCCTTTGGATACCATAATCCTAGAGTTGGGGTGTGAGCCAAATATCGAAGAATTCGCTTCACAGCTAAGTGATGCGACTCCTTTGGTGCCGCTTGAAATCGAGCACACATGCAAACACTAAGCATAATATCTGGCCTAGATGCACATAGATAAAGTAAAGAACCAATCATGGAGCGGTATACCTTTTGATCGAACTCTTTACCATTGTCGTCAAGACCCAGATGATGTTTGGCTGGCATTGGTGTTGTGAAGCCTTTGCAGTCTTGCATACCAAACTTCTTCAGGCAATCTTTGAGATACTTTTCTTGAGATATGAAGATGTCGTTATGTTGTTGTCGTATTTGAAGACCGAGGAAGAACTTCAGCTCTCCCATCATGGACAACTAATATTGCTCTTGCATCATATATCCAAACTCTTCACTGTACTTCTGATTGGTGCAGCCGAAGATAATGTCATCCACATATATTTGGCACACAAACAGTTCACCATCATATGTCTTCGTGAAGAGAGTGGGGTCTAGGGAACCAGGTATGAAGCCTTTGCTCTTCAGGAAATGTTTGAGGGTGTCATACTAGGCCCAAGGGGCTTGTTTGAGGCCATACAGTGCCTTTTTGAGCTTGTATACCATGTCAGGATGTTTTGGATCTTCAAAGCCAGGCGGTTGTGCAACATACACTTCTTCTTCAATCTTGCCATTGAGAAAAGCACTCTTCACATCCATTTGATATAGAAGTATGGTATGATGATTTGCATAGGCCAGCAGTATACGTATGGCTTCAAGTCTAGCCACAGGAGCAAATGTTTCATCCAAGTCAATGCCTTCCACTTGAGTATATCCTTGAGCAACGAGACGAGCTTTGTTTCTGACAACTTGACCATGCTCATCTTGCTTGTTGCGGTATATCCATTTGGTGCCTATTATATTGTGCTTCCGTGGATCAGGATGCTAACCAGTTCCCATACATTATTCAGCTCAAACTGTTGAAGCTCTTCTTGCATAGCTTGAATCCATTCAGGTTCCATGAAGGCTTCTTCAACTTTCTTGGGTTCTGTTATTGAGATGAGTGAGAAGTGCCCACAGAAATTTGCCAGCTGAGTTGCCTTTGAACGAGTGAGTGGACTGGGTGCATTGATGCTATCAATTATTCTTTCAATCTGCACTTCATCGGCAACGCGAGGATGTATAGGGCGAAGATTTTGCTCTTGCTGATCATTCTCGTTGTTAGAGGGATTGTCTTCAGGCTGAGCATTGTCTTCATGTTGATCAGGTACTGAGATGATAAGTTCTTCTTCAGGATGAGCTTCAGAAGGTATAATTTCTCCAGTTCCCATTAGCTTGATTGATTCACTAGATGGAACTTCATCTAGCACATTTGGCAGTTGCTCTCTTTGTGAACCGTTGGCCTCATCGAACCGCACATCCATTGTTTCAACCACTTTGTAATGAAAGAGGTTGAAGACTCTGTAGGAGTGCGAATGCTTTCCATATCCAAGCATAAAACCCTCATGTGCTTTTGGTGCAAACTTTGAGGTGTGATGTGGGTCCTTGATCCAGCACCTGGCGCCAAATACTCTGAAGTAACTGACATTTGGCTTCTTGCCAGTAAGGAGCTCATAAGATGTCTTGTTCAGAAGCTTGTGAAGATAAACACGATTGATTGTATGGCATGCAGTATCAATGGCTTCAGTCCGGAATTTTCTTGGAGTCTTGTATTCATCTAGCATCGTTCTGGCCATCTCAATGAGTGTTCTGTTCTTGCGTTCGACGATGCCATTCTGTTGTGGCGTGTACGGGGCCGAAAATTCATGTGTGATGCCCAAGGTATAAAGATATGTATCAAGGCCAGTGTTCTTGAATTCAGTGCCATTGTCACTTCTTGTGTGCTTTATCTTGGCGCCATAATTGTTCATTGCTTGATTGGTGAAGCGTCTGAAGACATCCTGCACTTCAGTCTTGAAAAGAATTATGTGCACCCAAGTATATCTAGAGTAATCATCAACAATGACGAAGCCATAGAGACAAGCAGTAGTAGTAAGAGTTGAGTAATGAGTGGGACCAAAAAGATCCATGTGGAGCAGTTTGAAGGGTCGAGTAGTGGTCATGATTGTCTTCGAGGGATGTTTGGCCCTCGTCATCTTTCCTGCCTCACAGGCACCGCATAAGTGATCTTTCTTGAACTTGACGCCCTCGATGCCTATGACATGCCTCTTCTTTGCAAGAGTGTGGAGGTTCCTCATGCCAGCATGCCCAAGCCTCCGATGCCAGAGCCAGCATTCTGAAGCTTTTGCTAGAAGACATACGGCGAGCTGTGGCCCTGCTGAGAAATCTACCACGTACAAATCATCTTTTCGATACCCTTCAAACACTAGAGACTTGTCAGATTCCATTAGAACAAGGCAGCGATATTTTCCAAATATTACGATCATGTTTAAATCACAAAGCATTGAGACAGACATTAAGTTGAAGCCAAGGGATTCAACAAGCATGACTTTATCCATGTGTTGATCCCTTGAGATTGCAACTCTACCTAGACCCAATACCTTACTTTTACCAGTGTCAGCAAATGTGATGTGGCTCTTGTCGGATGGACGTAAGGTTGAGTCCATAAGAAGGCTTCTTTTGCCAGTCATGTGATTTGTACACCCACTATCAATAATCCATTCTGAAGACGCTGGTGTCGTACCCTACAGTGTAGTTAGGGGGATAGGCTTCACGAAGAGAATTGTGAAGCAAAAACATTTGACGAGCCAGTGGGTTATGAAAACTTAGATCCAGATTAGGACTAATAGGGAGAGTAGCATGCGATTCAGGAACGAAGTACATAGTAATGCCATTCGGGCATTTGATCTTGTGCCCTACAAGATGTTTAAGGTCCCCAGCAATAGCGTCAGACGATTTTGGTTTTCTGCTGGAGACCTTTCCCTGCAAAAGAGAGTTAAGCTTGCTTAGCCACCCACATCTTCAAGGGTGGCTTAGAAGCAATAAGTCTAAGTGCAGCATATGAGAACTTTGGCTTTGGAGCCCTAGCAAACAGTCTTGCAGGCAGACAATAGTACTCATAAGAATAAGTAGAATAGTTCTTGGTCTTATGAACATGACGGTTTGATGAACCAGTCTCATATTCATATGCCTGAGTATGGTTTCCCTACAAAACATTTGCGTTAGTCCGACTCAGGTGAGTCCTCTGTCTATATGAAGCCTTTGGACTATATGAAGCCTTTGGACTGAGGTTTGTCTTCTTCAAGTGAGGTGTCATGATGACATTCACAGGAAGATTCTCCAGACACCTTTTCGGAACCCAGATCTTCTTCATAGGCGGTCCATTCCTGCAGTTAGTACCAATGTACCTAGCAAACACTTCACCATTCTGATTCTTAAACAGTTTATAGTTTGCATCAAGAGATTCATCGATGATAATGGGGTTAGCACAAGTGAAGCCAGATAGATTGGATGGATCAGCTGAAGGTTCCTTTGCAGCAACCCATGTGGTTTTGGGGTACTGCTCAGGCTTCCAGTAAGAGCCATCAGCATTCATTTTCCTTACGAACCCAACACCCTCTTTCCTAGGGTTTTGGTTCAGTGTCTGCTTTTTAAGGACATCACATAGTGTCGGATGCCCTTTAAGACTTTTGTACATCCCTGTTTCAAGCAATGTCTTCAATCTATCATTCTCATCAGCAATAGCAGTGGTATCCTCAGCACAGGGGTTAGTTACCACATCAATAGTTGAAGATATTGCAACAGTAGCAGCAGTAGAACATTCAGCAACAGAAGCAGCATTATCACGCTCAATGCATTTAAGACATGGTGATTCAAATCCTTCCTGAGCGGAACTGATCTGTTCGGTGCGAAGTGATTCGTTTTCCCTTTGAAGATCTTCATGAGCCGCTCTCAATTTCTCAAGATCTTGCTTCCTTTGAAGATAATCATAGGAAAGCTTCTCATGAGTTGTTGAGAGAGTTTCATGACAACTTTCAAGTTCCTGATACTTAACGTGAAGATTTTTTATGTCTTCAATTAAGGATTCAGATCGAGTCATTTCAGCACCCAACAGATCATCGCTTTTGTCTAACAGTTTTTGAATATGTTCCATAGCTTTCTGTTGTTCAGTTGCAATTTTAGCAAGTGTTTTGTAGCTGGGTTTTGAGCCACAATTAGAGTCATCGTTACTAGATGTTTGATAGTGAGTAGTGCGTGTGTTTACCTTGGCACCGCGTGCCATGAAGCAGTAGGTAGGAGCGGAGTAGTCCTTGTCATTTGCATCGGTGTCGGTGATGAAGTCATTGTCTTCAGTGTTGAAGATGGACTTTGCAACGTATGCCGTAGCCAGACTTGCAATGCCAGAGTCAGACTCCTCCTCAGACTCCACCTCCGCCTCCTCAGAAGCAGACTCCTCCTCTGAATCCATTTCCTTGCCAACAAACGCACGTGCCTTGCCAGATGAGCTCTTCTTGTGTGATGAAGACTTTGAGGAAGACTTGGAAGAAGACTTTGAGTATTTCTTCTTCTTCTTCTTGTCGTCAGAGTCATATTCCTTGCTCTTCTTCTTGTTTCTGTTCTCATTGTCCCACTGCGGACACTCAGAGATGAAGTGTCCAGTTTTCTTGCACTTGTGGCATGTTTTCTTCTTGTAGTCATGAGCAGAAGCTTCATCATTCCTTGAGCTTGATCGTGAAGACTTTCTGAAGCCTTTCTTCTTGGTGAATTTTTGGAACTTCTTCACAAGCACAGCAAGTTCCCTTCCAATGTCTTCAGGATCATCAGAACTGCTGTCAGATTCTTCTTCAGATGAGGAGACAGCTTTTGCCTTCAAGGCACGAGTTCGCCCATAGTTTGGACCGTAGATATCTCTTTTCTCAGAAAGCTGAAACTCATGTGTGTTGAGCCTCTCAAGTATGTCAGACGGCTCGACTGTCTTGAAATCAGGACGTTCTTGAATCATCAGGGCTAGGGTGTCAAACGAACTGTCAAGTGATCTTAGTAGTGTCTTGACGACTTCATGCTTGGTGATCTCAGTAGCGCCGAGGGCTTGAAGCTCATTTGTGATGTCAGTGAGTCGGTCAAATGTGAGCTGGACATTCTCATTGTCATTTCTCTTGAAGCGGTTGAAGAGGTTGCGAATGACGCTGATTCTCTGATCTCTCTGGGTTGAGACGCCTTCATTGACCTTGGAGAGCCAGTCCCAGACCAGCTTAGATGTTTCCAAAGCACTCACACGGCCATACTGTCCTTTAGTCAGATGACCACAGATGATATTCTTGGCAGTAGAGTCCAGTTGAACGAACTTCTTGACATCAGCAGCAGTGACACCTTCTCCAGCCTTGGGAACGCCGTTCTTGACGACATACCATAGGTCGACGTCAATGGCTTCAAGATGCATGCGCATCTTATTCTTCCAGTAGGGATATTCAGTTCCATCGAAGACGGGGCACGCAGCGGAGACTTTAATTATCCCTGCAGTCGACATAGCTAAAACTCCAGGTGGTTAAACCGAATCACACAGAACAAGGGAGCACCTTACTCTGATACCAATTGAAAGTGCGTTATATCGACTAGAGGGGGGTGAATAGGAGATTTTTATGAAAGTCTTCAAAACGTGGAAGTTTTGAAGACTAACGATAGAAATAAGCCTATTACCATGTAGCGGAAGGTAGACTACACTAGGCAAACCATAGTCAGGTATTCAATGAAGTGAAAGCACAATGACTGATAGCAGCTAGGTAGTAAGGATCAGGTAGGAAGATGTTATGAAGCCAAACAGAAAACGCGGTCACTCAGTGAAGATAAAAGACAGTGCAATCATACAATGACTTCACAAGGAGTAACAATAGGTAAAGGAAAGGGAAGATGAAACCAGTGACTCGTTGAAGACAATGATTTGTTGGACCAGTTCCAGTTATTGTGACAACTGTACGTCTGGTTAGGGCGGCTAGGTATTTAAATCTTAGGACACATAGTCCCGAACACCCAGTCCTGAACACGCAGCTCAGGACACCCAGTCCTCACCGTATTCCCCTTGAGCTAAGGTCACACAGACCTCGCCCAATCACTCAGGTAAGTCTTCAAGGTAGACTCCCAAACCTTCACAGACTTCGTTCACCGGCAATCCACAATGTCTCTTGGATGCTCAGAACGCGACGCCTAACCGGCTGGAGGATGCACAGTCCTCAAGTGTAATAAGTCTTCAGATCACTCAGACAAGAAGACTTAAGTGATGCCTAATTCTCTTTGGCTCTGGGTGGTTAGGGCTTTTTCCTCGCAAGGAATTCTCTCTCAAAGGCTTCGAGGTGGGTTGCTCTCAAACGACAAAAGCCGTACTCTCAATCTGAGCAGCCAACCGTTTATGGTTGTAGGGGGTGGGCTATTTATAGCCACTTGGCAACCCGACCTGATTTGTCCAAAATGACCCTGGGTCACTAAGGAACTGACACGTGTTCCAACGGTCAGATTTCAAACTCACACAGCAACTTTACTTGGGCTGCAAGCAAAGCTGACTTGTCCGACTCTGAACAAGTTTCGCTCTCATAGTCTTCACTCGAAGACATAGGTTTTTGGTTAGGCATCACTTAAGTCATTCTGACTGGTTCTCTTGGACCCCACTTAACAGTACGGTGGTTCCTATGACTCAACACAAATGAAAAAAGAACTACAAGAGATCTAAGTCTTCGAGCTCCATAGGCTTCATGCGGTGTCTTCTCTTGTCATAGTCTTCAATGTGAATATCTTCATATACCACCTTTGACTTCAATGTCTTCATACAATTTTTAGGGGTCATCTCTGGTAGGAAAACCGAATCAATGAGGGACTTCTACATGTGTTATCCTGCAATTCTCACAAACACATTAGTCCCTCAACTAGGTTTGTCGTCAATACTCCAAAACCAACTAAGGGTGGCACTAGATGCACTTACAGGTGCACACCGAGTTGTCGTCGTTGGTGGTGGCCTCCTCCACCACCAGCCGGTTTGCCGCCTTCTTCGACGCCGCCACGCTCGCCATCGCGTTTTGGTCGATTCGCTGCGTCTTTCGTGGATTACTACTCTCGTTTGATGTCGAGGGCTTAGCTTCGTGTTGCGGTGAAGAGGGTACCTAGGGGTGAGCCTCCCTTTTGAAGGCCCGGCCTGAAGAAATCGGCCCGGGTTGGAAGGCCCGTACGTTCCGAGTCGAGATCGTTCGCCTCATATTCGTCCACGTGTACGTAGCTGCAAAGTAACGCTGAGATGGATGTGCACGTGAGCGGCAAGGGCTTGCTCCATGGACAACGGTGAGCGCTGAGAGGAGGGAGGCCTGCTGTCCTACAACGGCAGGAGGTAGGAGAAAGGGTGGTACGGGGAGGAGGAGGTCGGAAGAGCTCTCCCGCCGGGCTCGCCATCATCCTTCACCCGTTGGGCCCGTCCCCGGCGGCGACCGGAGCTTCTTTTCTTTTCCCTCTGCCAAATTGATGCGGTGACAGAGACAGACGCTTATTCTTCCTCTCCCTCCATCAGCATCACGTGTGCTCATGCCCTTCATGTTCTCTCCCAATCCGTCTGTCTTTATTTTTCTGCCCAAATGCTATCTACATTTACGTGTTGTGGCAGTGGGAAGATGGAGCCTGGCCGAGGGGGAGATAGATGAAGGATGCTACTAAAGTGGTTCCCGATCGGTTATCCCTCTTTTGATTCCCATCCCCAATTTCATTTCGCGCAGTTTGTGTTTGTTATGTTGTTCTTTTTCTTCTTCTAAAGGAGTGTGCCAATACTGGATGAATGCTCCAAAACTAATTAATTATTTTCATAACCACGTTGAAAGAAATTAGTTTGTTGCTTTGATACCATGTTTGTTTGTCAATGTTGATTTTGCAGGTTGGATCGTCATTTGTGAGCGCATTCTTAGTATTTGGCGGTTCAGCCTATTTACCCTTCATTTGCTTGGTTGTTTGTAAGAAGGAAGATTTGACGAGGGATATCTACACTTCTGCCATAGATCGGAAGAGAGATTAGAGGAATTGGCTCGTTTAGTTCTGACTGGTACATGTCACTTGTGGTGGATGCTTTCCATAGTTATGTTGGGATTCTGCCAACAATCGAGCACGCAAGCATATGTTGTTCCCCTGCAGCTTAGCTTGTCATCAACTTAATTTATTAGTTCCTATTCATTTAGTTCTTCATTATCATTTATCCACATCTGAAACTAGCCTTTAGTATTTAGATTCAGAGGGGCACTTAGCATTGAAACTGCATGTCCACTTGTTTCTTCAGTATTCAGTCCATTATATACCTATCTTCCTCGCCCTTTCTATTACCCAATTTCACACAAAGAATCTCTTAAGTCGCGTTTATATACACTTGCTCATTTGCTTGTGTGTTAATTCATTCTTCAATCAATCTTCAGATGAAGAAATTTATATTGTTCGTATTCATCTAGTGCCACCCCTAATTGGTTTTGAGGTATTAACGATAAACTTGGTTGGAGGGACTAATGTGTTTGTGAGATGCACTGGAGAACACAGATAGAAGTCCCTTTTGGTTCGGTTTACCAATCAAAAATGACCCCTAAAAATATATGAAGACGTTGAAGACATTGGTGGTTCGCGAAGACATACGTGTCGAAGATAATGACACATGAAGACATTTGCTTTTAGACAATGGAGTGCGAAGACATAGTTTCTTTCTTGAGTCATAGGAACCACCGAACTGTCAAGGTCGGTCCAAGTGAACAAAGTCAGAAAACTGGCGTGATGCTCAACCCAAATCCGATGTCTTCGAGCGAAGACAAATGAGAGAAAATCTTATCCTGAGTTGGATGAGTCAGCTTTGCTTGCATCCCAAATCAAATTGCCGCGTGTGTTTGGCTGTTGGACACGTGTCAGTTCTCCAATGACCAAGGGTCATTTCGGACAAATCATGTCGGGTTGTCCCCTGGCTATAAATAGCCACCCCTTCCACCATAAATTGGTGGCTGCTCAGAGTTAGTACACAGCTTTTGTTGTTTGAGAGCAACCCACCTCCAAAGCTTTTGAGAGAGAATCCTTGCGAGGACAAAACCCAAAACACCCAAAGCCCAAAGAGTGTTCGGCATCACTGAAGTCTTTCTGTTTTGCGTGATCTGGAGACTTATTACACTTGAAGACTGTGATCTTCCAGTCGGTTAGGCGTCGCGTTCTGAGGATCCAAGAGTCATTGTGACGGTTTTCGGCCCGGTTTCCCTTATAAACAGGGTCAATTTGTTTAGGTTTTCGATCATGTTTACCTTATAAACTGAATCAACCAAAGTTAAGGGGTGACTATTGGCTTTGGCGGCTTTTTAAGCAATATATTTAGGTGGGGACCTCCCCCCCCCCCCCCCCCCCCGATGACCGTTCAAAAAAAGTCATTGTGGATCTTCGGTGAACGAAGTCTGTAAAGGTTTGGAAGTCTATCTTGAAGACTTACCTAAGGGATTGGGCGAGGACTAAGTGACCTTACCTCAAAAGGAATAAGGTGAAGACGTGGTCTTCTGAGTTCAATATCAGCCTCCCTAACTAGACGTACAGTTGTCACAACAGCTGAAACTAGTCTACCAAATTCTTGTCTTCTTCGAGCAACTGGTTCTATCACTTCACCTCTTACGTTTCTGTTTAACTTCATGAAGTCATTGTTTGTTTGCTCTAGTTGAATACTTGTGTGAAGACATTCACTCTGATTGCATATTTGGCTTCACACTGTCTTCCTATTCTGATCTGTTCTACCTAGCTACTACTTGTCCTGATCTGTTCTACCTAGCTACTACTTGTCCTCGTGCTTTCTCTGTACTATACCTTAACTATTACATTGCTAGTGTAGCTTACCTTTCGTTATATTTTGTTTAGGCTTTGTTTCAACTGCCCAACTTCGAAGACAATGTCTGTTTCAAAGTCTTTCATGATAATCACCTATTCACCCGCACTGTAGAGAAGAGAAGAGCGCCACCGGCAAGAAGGGTAGGAGGGTGGCCTTGCTTTGACACCATCAATCGTCGTCTTTCCTGGGAATCTTTTCATTCATGCCGGCACTTATATGGTTATTTCAATGCTGGTTTCAATCATACTCCCTCCATTCCAAAATATAGTGCGCCCGCATTTCCTGAGGTTAAACTTTGACCATAAATTTAACGAATGAGACCGACTGCGACAAGAGAAAAGGTTACATAATTTAAAACTTTTTTCAAATACGAATTCACTGATATAACTTTTGCTCCCGTCGCAATCGGTCTTGATAGTTAAATTTATGATCAAAATTGAAGCACGAGAATAGAAGAAGCACTACATTGTGGAATAGAGGGAGTACGAGTACCAGAATCACTCAAATCATTGAAAGGAGTACACGTATTTTTTTAGGGAAAAGTACACGTGTTAATGTCATATAAAACATAATCCGGATTGCCAGGTATTAGCAAATTATTACATCAACCGAACTTGCCCTACTACGCCTACAAAGAGATTCCAGTCATACATAAACACAGCAAAATAATCCTTGTTAGTACACTGTTTCGCACCGAAGTGCAGGTCACATTCGATATCTTCATACTATGTTGGAAGCAGTTACTACCCAACCAATCTGTGTCCGGCCTTTCAGAGGCGACTACAATCTACTCCCTCCGTCCCATAATGTAAGACTTTTTTAACATTAGTGTAGTGTCAGAAAACGTCTTATATTATGGGACGGAGGGAGTACCTTCATATTAGCTGTTCAGCGATATGAACGGGTAGAAATATATACAACAGGAACAGGATGAACCGGGTACCCAACCTTTTTCCTTGGTCCGCAACGAGACAATTCGTCAACCATTGCAGTGCACCCAAAGGCACGATGGCGCAGCTCCTTCATCCTCCCTGTACTAAAACCAGAACAACTGGATATCCTTCAGTAAAAAACAGCTGGGTATCCTAATTGGTTCTTTATTAGTCCAAGTATGGCCTTGAAGACAAAGAAGACCGATCCAGAACCAATTCTCTATCATTCCAATCCAAACCAACAGCAGCTTGTGAGGTACTTCAAGCTGTTCAAAACAATATTCACTCAAAAGATTGCAACATAGAGCGAAGTTGTAAGCCTGTAAACCCTGAAATTTCCCCCAAGAACGCCCGTCTTCTAGAGACCAGGTTTAACTTGGAATATCGATAAAGGAAAGCAACAGAGTGGAGAAACTACCTGCAGGATGGAACCGTCATCACCACCCTACGTGGTTGCATAACCTTAAGCACCATATCTCTTCAAAACTTTGCTTAGTGCTGGCATCACATTATATGCTTGATAGGACCTTCTAAGCTCAATGATTGAGCCCACCTGAATGATCAGTATAATACAGGCCAAAATTAGTATCTAATGCCCATTAGTGAATGAAAGCACACCGTTAAATCTAATGTAGCAGTTATTTCGCAAAAAAAATATAATGTAGCAGTTCACAATCAGAGGCTCAGTGACACAGAAATTCTGCAAGGCTTAGCTTGATCAAATGTAATGCTTTAAGGTTCTGACATATTATTAGGTCTGTAGCTAACTAGTCCGTATATGGTACCTGTCTGCTATACCCCCAATTTTATTTTTATTTTGGGATGAGCTATACCCCAGTTTTGGGAGTTGCTTTATGTATCACTGAAAAACGCCTAGTTTCATCATACGCCACTAAAAAACACTATACATTGTATATGACTCACTTCCATAATCTCTTCATTCTTTCCCTGTTAGCTGGGTGGGTGTTATGACTTCTGTCAAGTAAAGTGACCATTGTATCCTGGTTTAGCAGTGTTGCTACTATGTTTGCCACTTAAGGAGTGCTAGTCCACTACCACCATGGGTGCCTTAATGAGGTGAAGCCTCGCATACAGGAAGCCATGGGGGAGCACCAAACCAGACAAGGCCTATTAGTTGTTGATCATGGCCGTACCACCAACGGCACACTAATGGCGGTGGCAAATAGTGAAGTTTCGGAAGTGGGTTGGTACAGAATGATGAATTGGAAATCTTCCAGTGGCATATGATAAAACTGGTAGTAATTCAGTAGCATATAAACAATTATCTGTTTTCAGAAAATAAGCTTCAGGACACAGCAGAAGTGTCCCAATTTCTAGAGGATGAAAAATCAATGTTGGTGGATGGAACTATACTCAAAACACCACATCCATTAAATATTGTTATTTTGAATTAAGAAGAGAGGAACATGCATTATATTTTTTCTACCAAAGGCAACAAAACAAACAGCAAAATAGTTAGTGGATGGCATCTATATAGTTATATATGGTAGCACACAACATGACACCACTAGCGTTGTAAAACTGCAAATCAGCTGAAATTCCTGCAAAGCACTTCGGCAAGTTTGATTTCATTAAATTTGAAGTCCTCTAGAATTTAGAATTTTAGATCCAGCTACCTAGATCTGATTCAGCGCCATTATATCTACACAATCTATGTTTACAAAATAGGCAATAGCTGATGAAGTCAACATAAACTTGCAAATCACAACTATATTTTTTCGAGATATCAATAATGAAGAATTTGTTTGAGATGAACTCACAATAATCAAGACTGATGTGAAACCTATAGAAAACCCCTCATTTATTTGTCTGAGATATCTGTCAAGTAATAACGAGGAAGTTGCCAGCAAGCTCAGTAGTAGACCTCCTACAAGGGGTAGATATAGACAAAATGACATGTGTGCAGGAGGTAAAACCAACGAAAAGTTTCACCATGTGAACCTACCCCAGAAACGTGTCGATGTTTGTATCTTTGTAAGATAATCCACTGTTGCTCTTCCAGGTTTTATCTTTGGCACTCTGGCACTCATCTTATTCAGGTAGTCAGATATCTCTTTTGGCAAGTTGGCCTGCGGTGCATGGTATGTAGATTAAGGTACATTTCGGTAGCGCATGTACAAATGGAAGTGTGCCTCAGAATAAAAAATAAGGATATCATGCTCCTCAAAAATGTAAAAAACAAGCATCCACTATTAAATTATAAGAGTCAAGATTGAAGATCAGAAGCTGTCATATTTGTGAAAAATTATAAAAGCAATGTCCTATACAGTGTGGTAGTACTTGGTTCAACATATTACTAATAGCAAGCAACTATTATAGAACAGCTGGAGACTATAACAGTAATAAAACATCATGACAACAAGATAATCAAGGTATAGGTTTATCCTGAGAAACAAAATGCACTAATATTCAATCTTCACAAGCACTAAGCAGGTGCATGCAGAGCATGCAAATTTTAATGTATAGCATACCTTTACGTGTTAGTACAAAGGTATTCATAGCAGCCAAAAGAAAAATTATTCTTGGCTGTCTCAAGAAGGTGCACATTATAGCAGCCCAAAGCTAACTAGACAGAAACATGACCCTATTGCGAGAGTCTTTACCTCTTAGTTTAGAAGTCCATGCCAATATAGTGTGACATCATGCATAACAGTATTTTGTGTAAATAGAAATGAAAAAAGTATATTCATTATTTTCACGCACTTGTGTGTGTTGCACGTGTGGGTTATAGTGTTGGCAGGTTCTTTTTTGTTGTTTTGGTGAAACAACATTGGTCACTTTGTTCCTTCTATCATTTGAAAAGTTCAAGCTAGCAATGACTAAACCCTTCCCAGACAAACAATTATAGTATAATATATTTAGACCTGACAGTTTAGTTGTGTGTGTTTTCTATAATTAGATAGTGCATAAATGCTTATATATCTGTTAATTGTTCAGCCAGTTTCGGCAATAGCACTTCAAGGTAGGTAAGCCACTCGTTAACTGCTTACTGTTATTCAGGATGTTGGTTAAAACAGAGTTATGAAGATTAAAACAAACTTACAATGTCAAAAATGTTGAAGACGAAGACGAAAAACGCATAGGTCAAATAATAAATCCAAGGACTACCACCAACTGAAGTCATTGGATTCAAAATTTCCTTCAAATTTTCCCAAAATGGCGAACGAAAAATGCTGCAGAAAATCCACATCAGAATGGAAGGAAAAGTGAACATGCACACACACGGAAACAATGGATTACCTGGCCATAATGCTTGGAAAAGCAAGTAGGTATGAGGTTGTAAGCAAAGGCTGCATGCCTGTTGGGTTTATATTGAAGGGGATATATGGCTCAACCTCTGTAACTGGGGAGTTTTCATTCCTACAAAAGAATGGTGAGATAGAAAGGAAATTATAAGGTTTCTAAAAACATAAATCTACTATCAGCAAAAAAATTGTTCGATGAAAAGTTGATGGTAACCATCAAGTAATTTCTGTTGGGTCAAAATGCATCCAGCCATCTCATTATGACATACCAGGGTGAAGCTAAACAGTTGGTAGAAGAATACAACAAAAAAGTATAGACGCTAAAAGTACCCCGAAGAAGCACAATGGTTTTCTGAGTGATGTAAAATATTTATTATTAAGGAAGTTTGTAATAGAAGTAGCTTCCTTGCCTCTAAATAACTGACAGTTAAGGCAAAAGAAAAATGGCTCCTGGTGAAACATTTCTTTGACCTGGACCGTAGTACAGCAGACTAACTTAAGAATTCAGCTTAGCCTAGCTAAAGACATGATGAGAGGTGACGGTAGTCATGAGCTAAATGCCGCGTATCCTAAGATCAGTATATGATGTAAGCAATGCAACCCTTTTTTTAATAAACACAATTATAAGCAAAGCATGCTAACTTAATAAGTAACAGGTAACCATTTCCATCTTGCGCACATAATGTTCTAGTGTGACATAATAATTTTTGCAAGTTCGAAAGAAAGTAATGATACATCTTCAGAGAAATACAGTGTTAAGTAACATAAGAAAAAACTAACAGGTAACCATTTTGCAGATAATGTTCTAGAGTTAGCTGAGAGTTTTTGGGAAGTTAAAGGGGGGCAGCCCCAGTGCATGTAGCTCCTGCTTGCGCAGGGTCTGGGGAAGGGTCCGACCACTTTGGGTCTATTGTACGCAGCCTTTCCCTACATTTCTGTAAGAGGCTGTTTCCAGGACTTGAACCCGTGACCTCATGGTCACAAGGCAGCAGCTTTACCACTGCGCCAAGGCTCCCCTTACAGAAGTTAAAGTAAGAAAAAACTTATTGCCCTATTGCCACAAATAACAGCATTCAAAATTGTGCTGCAACAAAAATTAACGCAGAATCAAACTACTTTATTACCTTGCACTAGAAGCCAACTTGAATCCATAGTACTGAAGCTTTATCTTCCTACATCCTTCAGTCACCAACACTGCCCCCATGGTAACCATCATAAAGGTACCAGCTACTCCCAAGATGTAGGGCCAAGATGTGCACACATTTCCTGCTCCAAAAGGCAAGTTCAATTGTTCAAATAAGAGGGAAAAAATATGAAACAGAACCGTCACACTATCAGTTACTGCATAACTACATAAACTGACACAAATGCTCAACTGAAGCACTTTGTGTTATAAACACGATGTTGACATAAAACATGTTAAGATGAAATAGGCACTAACTGTTCACAGCACACATGATGCTGGATGACCTAAAATATGTTATGTTGAGCTAAAGAGATAGATCTGATGGCGTAGTTAGAAAAGATAGTGTCACTACCAAGATATCACAAAAGAGGCAATATGGCAAACATTCCCTACAATTTAAGTGCAAGTTTCAACATAAGAGTTTTCTAAGCTTAATTAATTAAAACACAACCAAAAGAATAAATTGGGGGAATTCTTTAATTCATTCCAGTAAACTTGGCCGAATATAATGATAATTTGATCTACCAAGGAATATTAGAATTTAAGGTTTCAACCGAGATTTTTTTTGTTGCCAGTATGAAAGGCAGACCCGAAATAAGCAAGAAAAAAGGGCACGTAAAAGTAACAAATACAGTCCAGCAATCACTGTCTCTAAGGTTTATAACTAGCGCCGAAGACTCAATTAATAAATAAAACATATAAACAAACATTAGTAAGTTAGGAGGGATTACCTGAAAATTGAGTTAGCATCTTGTGTAATGTATTTGTGTAACCAGTCAATATTCCAACACAGATAATCAAAGATGAGCCATGCCCTGAACAGCAAAATACACAAGAAGCAGTAAGCATGAAATTGCTAGCCAATAACAAGATATGCACTGCTATTGATGATAATAAACATGGTAAAGTTTTACCTCACCACATCACCCACATAAAATTTATAGAGATGATTTCGCATATGTTAATTTTTAAGTCCATGCAGGAGGAAATCCTACTCATTGATTTTCATATATAGTGAAATCCTACTCATTGCACAGTTTAGTAATCAGCAGATGAACTAGAACGGAACAAGTCCCGATTCAAAATCACTATTTTAGTTTTCTCAGCAACAGCAGCAACAGCAGTCACATTGGTTGGGATCCAAATCAGCTAGGAAAAATGAAACAAAGTGTGGAATCATTTCTATCATGAACAGACGCTCCCATACAAAAAAAAAATGACCAAATTGGGAAGCTCTTCCACAACATGAGTATGCTTTTTTTCCGTTAGCCTACCCCAACTTGTTTGGGACTAAAGGCTTTGTTGTTGTTGTTGTAGACATACTGTTAGGGATAAACATCACAGAAAGTAGACCGACTGCGATGGTTTGAAGAACAGCGATTACAGGAGAAAGTACCCACGCTAGGGTGGAGAGAAACTAGAGTGGAGAGAGAGAGATTTGAGGACTGAGTCTCATTGACAATTCTTACTACATCCAACTTGCGTGCCTTCTCATCCCTAAATAGGAGGATACCTGGCAAGCAATCTAATTGAACATGCTAGTACTAGATAACAGATGGCATACAATCATTTCCCATCTAGAACGTGTTTACCTCAAACATAACAACCTAGCATCAGCACTAGCTTTTGCTGACATTCTATTGGATTATTGGTACCGTGCCGAAGGCCGCAGGACCACATAACATGCTGACTGCAGCTGCCAGATTGCAATGCCTAAACTGCTGCTGCTGCTGCTGCTGCTGTTGCACATAGACTGCCCAGAAGGATGTATTTATTCAGCTTATACAGTACAGGTTCAGTTTATTTGGTGCAAACAGTATGCAGAAGAAAATTATCTCATTCAGACAAAAACAACAATCAAATGGTCACAACTTAAGGATATGATGCGTAGACATGTACTCCCTCCATTCACAAATATAAGATATTCTAACTTTTTGTGAATCGGATGTATATAGACACGTTCTATTGTGTTTGTTCACTCATTTCAGTCCGTATGTAGTCCATATTGAAATATCCGAAACATCTTACATTTGTGAATGGAGGGAGTACTATACTAGTAATATGAAAAATGTGACTCAAAACAGCCTCTTATGAATAACCATTCAAGACTTCCAAGTACAGCATGTACATGACAGAATGTTGAATAGTACTCCCTCTGCAAAGAAATATAGAGTGTTCAGATCACACTCTATATTTCTTTACAGAGGGAGTACAACATAATAACACAAAAGAGACAACTCATGCAACAAATGGTGCTAAAACAAAATATGAAGGAGATGAAAGTACTACCAAAGCCAGACTCCGTTATGGTGTCACAGATCCAAGTCGTTGACATTGCACCGAGGACAAGCAGAAAGCTTGTTAATATGACATGCTTAACCCTGAGACAGATGAGAGCAAAATAAATAGAGGAACAGAGAGAACAGAAAAGCATCCCTCCAGTTCAATCAAATTAGGACGACTTGTAATGTCTCATCACTGTACAAATGGGTCAGGGCATGCTATAAATCAAATGATAATGCAAACTCTGATGACAGTATACATTTGCGCTAGTTCTAATTTTAAAGTGCCTCCATCTTCCATCGATGTATGGCAAAAGAAAAGGAAAAATCAAAGGAACAGGCATGATGTGGCCAATGGTGGAGCACTTCAGCAAGCTTGCCAGATACGAGCAAAACAGAAGTCAAAGTATCATATCATATACGCAAAAAAGGTAATTTACCTGTAACTTGCTGCATATATGGAGTACTGCAGTGAATAGCATGACACAGTACAAGCAGCCACAATTGCAAAACCCAGTGATAGCCACCATCTAAACATCAAGATGGAAGAGCTCAGACTAGATGAAGATATACAAAATGGAATAGTTCCCAAGAGAAATTCAATTTCGCTGTTAAAGATAGACTACTAAACACACATATAGCTTTTGATCTTCTCATGCCCGTCTAATCCTTCCTTGCGAATCTTTTCAAGTGATGGAAGAACATGGCAAAGAACCTAAAACAGACACAAGTTGTTATTGTAATAGTAGTATAAAGGGTTGTTATATCTTGGAATAAAAATTGTCTTCAGCTAGTATAGTCAAAAGACACTCTGAAGTTACCCAAGTAGACTTTTAGTGGCTTGATTGTCATAGTTACAACTACAAAGTGGTTGTTTTTATAAGGATTCTGATATTTTTGTAAATGGAGAACTAAGATCTAGGAGTCATTCCAGCTTCCTTTGTCCCCCCAAAAAGGGAACATCTTGCTTGTGCCACTAGCCACAGCCTAAATCTCAATTTTACGCTCTTCTTTTCAGACTTGTCACTATTGCTATCACACTGTTGCTTCAATACATGCATGACATCCAGGTCTGATATTCTCTTCTTGGCCTCGGCAGCCCAAAATTAAGACCAAAACGCCACCAGTTGTATGACAACAGACCTCATTTTCTTGCTCCATTGTGCTAAGGGTATGTTTGGAACTTTGGATGGTGACCAAAGCTCACGCTGCCAAAATTTTGGCCTCTTTGTTTGGAGGGTTGCCAGTTTTTTGCCGTGTCAATAGCTCTTTGCCCACTCTAGTTCATTTTTCTTGCCTATGTTGACACCAACTCATGGGCAACCAAAAGCTTAACAAAAATTTTGGCTAGCCAAATATTTGGTAGGGCAAGCTTGGGCAAGAATCAAACATAGGCAGCTTCTCTCTGCTATGTGAGCTTATCTTATGTGCAGCTGTAATGGTGCATACTAAAGGCAAAAAAACTTGAAATATGTTTTGTATGGATGAAATGGAGCCTAACAGATACAAAAACCTGAACTTTTGTTATGTTTGGAATTTTAAGTGTGGATTTGGTTATTGTCCATGGCATGTTGAGGTCAGCTGCATAAAATCCTTTGGTCATGTTCATTTTTGTTGCGACAATAAACTTCTTTGCCACTGCATAACATATGTCACAAATTATCTTTGGCTGAGGGTTCAGGCCTTCAGGGTTTAAAAGTTTAAGGGGGGCTAACAGCCAGCTGCCCGCTTCTGCCCACGCCGTCCCGCGTGTGTTATGTGGGCATTTGCGGCAACCCACAAAGCGGCACTGTCTAGTATGTATGCTATGTGTTCCAGCTAGTATGCTAGATTGGACACACAGATTCTTTAGAACAACTCAATGAATTTAGTAGATCCTTTTAGGAGGACCTCCATGACCATAGATCGAACCTATCCTATTTTTACAGTGCGGCTGGCTATTCACGGACTAGCTGCACCTACTGTTTTTTTCTTGGGATCAATATCACTTTCTCCTAATTGAAATTAATCAATTAACAAACAGAGATACGCATAGTTAAGCTCACTATGCCAGGATAGAGACGGTAATTGATGGGGACACTCATGTACAATAAATCAATTTCCGTACTTCTTAAGACCAGTCTAGATGTTGCATATGAACATGAATCAATCAGGGTGACGCACATCATCAACAGATGATGTCACAATAAGAGTGGAGAGAGGCTGATGTGTTCACGCTTGTGTTCAGATTTGACTTCAATGTCGAAGCTGCAGCATGCAATGGCAGAGGCTGATCGATTCGGCCGTTCGCACAGACCACGCGGGACAAGTGGCCTTAGTTGTGACCGAGCGGGTTGTACCATCTTATGTGGGATGGTTCATGCGGCACTGCAGGAGGCCCGCTCCCACTTGGACCTTAAAGTGGGGTTAATGGGATCTGAACCTAGTTGAACCCCAAAATATGTCAGGTTCTAACTCTTGAACAAGCAAAACGAACCAGCTCTGATGAAACGGTAATTGGTAGGGATGCATGAATGTAAATTCAAACAACAGTGTAACGGCAATAGTGAGTAGGCAAAAAAGAAAACGATACATATGAGATTTCTGATGTGGCTAATGACATTGGAGTATTGCTATCAGAAAACAGAAGCACATGACAGGACAGAGGAAGAGAATATCTAACCTGCATCACAATCGATGCTGATATCTGATGACTGATTCCCAGCTGGAAAAATGACAGCTTCAGTTCAGAAGCAAAATCAACGAGGTCATCTGCATAGATGAAGGCGCATTGCAAACTGCAATTTAAGACGTTTGCCAAAATTCCGTGACATGCCTACACGCTTCAGCGCATGTAGTGCAGCTAGCACGAAGGGATAATCCGGAGGGCAGTAGTACCTGCAGGGAGCGGGGCGAAGCTGAGATAGGAGTCGGGGATGAGGCGGCGGTCGAACCCGGGAAGCGGGACGAAGTAGCCGACGCGGCTGAGCACGATGAGCACGGCCGTGACGGCAAGCCGCCGCCGGATTTCGCTGCGGAAGAAGGCCTCCGCCGCGCCCTCCGCCACGGCCCCGAGCCGCGCCAGGTCCAGGAACCTGTTCCGGAACCCGGGCACATTCTTCCCGCCCGCGCCACCCTCACGCGCGGGCTCAGCGGGGGATGCGGCGGACGACGAAGCCCTGGGGGCGAGGAGGAGGCGGCGGGGCGGGGGGAGCGGGCGCTGGGGCGTGCGGATGAGGAGGTGGCACTGGTTGGCGCGGGGAGATGGGTGCTTGGGGGCGAGGCGAGGTGGCGGGAGGGGGGAAGGGAGCGAGAGCGCGAGGGAGGAGGACATGGCGACGGTGGCCGACGAACGAGCCTCCGCCTCGTCGCGCGGCCGCAATCCGCAGGGACGGGAGGTTTGGGAAAGCCAACGATGCAGACTCGCTGACAACTAGGGAGCGGTCGTTCGGTCGCTGGACTTACACGGCGACTCTGCCCGAACCCCGAGTCGCCGGCCTCCCTCGGTTGCTCCTACATTCCTTTTCTTTTTCCTTTTTTTCTCTTTTTTCTTGAACATCCTTTTCCTTTTTCCTTTTTATGAATATACTCTCCGCTCTTTATTCAATCGGCAAAGGCATATTAGATTACAACACACAATCCAGAAAGTCGGGGATTACATCATAGTTGTGTACAATGTTATCAATGTCCAAAAGTTCTCTCGTAATGCGATGAGCTGCCTCATTCATTTGCCTACGAACATGTAAAAGGTTAAACCCTGAAAATAAGAAACTACCTCTCTAATTTCATGGAGCACTTGACAGGCACTGGAATGTTCTAAACCAATCATTTCAGAGTGTATAGACATCCTGACAATCAGTCTCCATGCGTATCTTTAATATTCCTTTATTGCGTGCAAATAGCATTGCATCTCAACATGCAAGTATCTTATCGGTGAGAGGGGCTAGAAACTAGAATACCATCGTATCTCGCTCCTGCCGCTGCCATAAAGGTTCCAGAGTAGTCTTTGCCGATAAAGTCAATTCCCCCTCGCCATCGGCCTAAATCAGTTGCTCCATCGGTATTGATCTCAACCCACCCAACTTTTGACGGTTTCCACTTTACCTGCACTACACCTTCTTGTGTTATTTCAGGTGCCGGTACCTCAAGGGCACGCACAATCTCATCAATGATGATCATCGATTTGTGCGGCGGCCACTTCTCTTCACCGTGCGCGAACTTATTTTTCGAATGCCAAATTGCCCACATTACCATGATCGTGATTGCCTCGTCATGCTTGGGATCATCTTCACATCCAGCATATCTTTTGACCATGTGTACGGGTCTAGTTTGGATGCTTTTGATGTTGAACTGAACCAGGGCAGCCTTCCAAAAACGTCTCGCATGATCACATGACAATAGGCTATGATAAGGACTCTCCTGCTCATGACAACACATCAGGCAGTGAGCCTAGGTCTTAATATGTCGCCAGTTTAATTCTCCAAAGCAGGGTAGCATATTATTGACCACCCTCAACCAAAAGACTCTGATCCTTGGTAAGACATTTACAATGGGTTTGGTTATTGCTCAGGTAATGTAATGGGTTTCGTATCATGAAGCACTGCTTTTGATCTCTTTTTACCATATACGAGCTTTGTTTGGTTCGTCAGGTTGGGTTCGGTTTCCTAATCAGTCGTCGTTCGGTTGTTTTCAACTCTGTGAAGCGGTGTATCAAAATGCACTGTTACCGAAGACATAATACCCGAACCAAACGTCATCTACAATTGTTTAAAGCATAGGAATCAAAAACCGAGCGACCGAACCAAACGTGTCGTTAGTTTTCATGGGGCTTTCCAAACAACAGTATCATCACATGAGTTGCCCACTGAAAACTTTTCTTTCATACGACCGTCCATGATTTCTCTGTACGTTGATCGTACTGAAAAGATGCCATTCTTCTCCCATGCACATGCCCATATATCCTCCTTGGCTCCTCTTCATCTCGGCATATCAAGGATAGCATCAGTATCAGGCACAAGGAAAGTCTCCCTTATATATTCAACATTTCATTATCCTATTTCTTCCTGGATCAAATTAGACACAAGTTGAAATGAATTTTCCTTAAGCCTCCCATCGGTTTCATGGTGTTGGTCCCAACAATCCAAATACTTATTCTTTCAAGTCGTCCCCAATTCGCCTAACAAGACCTTTCTAAAGCATGTTTCTCGCACTGATGATAGTTCACCATGTTGGTGAACAACCGATGGGCTACCAACCGTTTGGAACTCCCCATGTGGGTAATAGTGCCCCTTCAGTACACGCATGCATAAGCTTTGTGTGTTGTCCAAGAGTTGCCATGCCTGCATAGCTAACATAGCATCATTGAATAGTTCTAGATCCTGAAAGCCCAACCTTCCTTTAGACTTTGGAAAAGCCATATTCACCCATGACTTCCAATGCATACCTTTCCGTCCAGTGATCCATCCCACCAGTATTTGGGTATGAATGTCGTTAATTTCTCGCACAAGACTTTCGTGAGTTTAAAGCAACTAATAGAATAGGTTGGAAGTGCTTGAACCACAATTTTAAGGATAACCTCTTTCATCACACAAGACATAAGTCTCACACCACCTTGCACCCCTAGACCGTGATCTTTCATGAATATGCTCAAATTGGTGCTCCGTTGACCTCCCACCACGGTCGGTAGGCCAAGGTACTTCCCAGACAATGCCTCTGCCCGGATATTTAAGGCGTCTTGACCCTTCTCTTAGCCGAAGCCCCATAGTTCGAGCTAAAGAAAATTGAGCTTTTCCGTTTATTCATCCTCTGTCCAGAACCAATACTATAGTTACTCAAAATATCATTTAGTTGTGGTGCACTCCTACTATCCGCTTTCATAAACACCAAGCAATCCTTAGCAACTAACAGGTGGGATACCCATGGAGCATGAGTGCTAACACGAATACTTGTGTATATCCAACCCCCATCGTAGTTCTTGATGATGCAAGATAAACCTTCTCCACATTACTCTCATATAAAGGATGCTGGAGTACCCGCCTTCTAGGGGCCTTCGAGGGAGAAGATGCCTCTACGTCGTTGGTTTTCAGGTGGCGTGCTCCGGGGAGCTCTCGGGTGCTCTCCGCGCTGTCCGATCTGCCCGGATGGCGTGGACCCGGGCGAACCGAGGGTGCCCGTGCCCGTGCCACGCGCACATGCGGCATCTCACACGCTTGCCCACACACGAGGGGCCACCCAGACCTGCCTGTCGGCCTCTTTGCCCCCCGGTGGGCTGGTTCGGTTGCGCTAGGCGGGGCCTGTGTCAAGTCTGTCCGGCTGCACCCCGTGTTGATGGCATCGTGGCGCGCTCCTGTCCATCGGGCCGCCTTGTCCGATCTGCCCGGACGACGAGCATCCCAGACACCCGAGTGGGCGGTCCATGACGGGTGCAACGAGGGCTCGCGCGAGCCAATCATCATGTGGTGGCTCATGTCGCACACATGCAACGTCTCGCACGCGCTGCCCATGCGCATGGTGCCAGCCAGACCTGCCTGCTAGCCTCTTCACCACCCGGCGGGCTGGTTCGGTTGCGCCAAGCAGGGTGTGCGTCGAGTCTTCCTGACGGCACCCCGCCTCGATGGCTCCATGGCATGCTCCTGTCGGTCAGACCTATGCATCTGGTACGTACTTGGACGTTTTTGCTCGGGGGTCCATGGCGCGTGGGGCGCATGCGCGACCGGTGCCTCCTCCTCCTCCTCTAGCCATGTCACCTTATCTCAACAAGCGGTGGAATTCGAGGAAGAGGAGGAGAATGACGATGAACAGGATCCACGAGACAAGGACTGCAACAAGTTAACATTTCACAAACTGCCAGATGGACCTTCACTCAATCAACCATCCCAAACGAGGGGGCCTGTAGAGGATCCTTAAGTGTCCATCGCCTTTCCAAAGAGAGCGTGCTCGAGGCGGCCTCAAACCAAATGAGGGGCGCACAAAGAGAGTTGAGGATCGTCTAAGCAAGAGGGAAAGAAAGTAATATGGACACTTGCTCGCTATGTAGTATTTGAGAACCTTCTATTTGGTTGTGTCCAACGTTGTATGCTGAACACGCTATGTTGAACTATTTGTGATCAAATTGTTGTGTGATGGACAATTACTGTGTGGTGAAATTTGAATGTTAATTGTGTGCTAGAAAAAATGGTAAATGAGTTCTGGAGTGGCTACATGGGCCCATCATCAAGGTTCTTGGTGGCAGGGTTACATGTCCTCCCGCCTGCAGAAACATACGAAAACTTTCAGTATCATTTTGGACTAAATTTACTACCCTACCGTGAGGACCTTGGTGGTAGGGTTGCCCTACCGCCCACCCATTCCCCATTCACTTACCCCCTCTAGGTGCCTACAGTATGCTGGCCTAGGGTTTAATGTGCTAACCACTTGCCTGCATGAGCGTGACGACGACTAGGTTTGTGGCGCCATAGACCCTGGTGGCACGTTAAATTCTACCATCGCCGGCGATAGCAAAAGGGTTAAATCCATTTTTCTCAAAATGGGGTTAATTAAATCATGCTAAACTATGCCAAAAAGGTTATAACAGTGATTTTGTCCGATAAAAGTCGTGCTTACTGTCACAAAGCAACGTGTTGTAGAAACAAACAAGGATAAACGTCAACGCACATGCACACGCACGCACACACGCATGTCGTAGAGCACTCCACAGCCACAGGAACACGTAGCATCTTTTATACAACTGACCGCCGGCCGGCAGAGCTCACCAAAGCCGACGGATGACATGCACGGCACATGAAATTTGTCCCGCCAGCCGGAGGAGGGAGCGGGGCTGGACGCCTAGTTGGATCAGCGGCTTCTCCGGTAGAGGGAGTAGGCGTTGAGGACGACGAGGAGGACGAGGATGATGGAGGCGATGAGGCCGAGGCAGGTGGCGCTGCCGATGTGCCGGCAGAACTTGTCGTAGACGTTGCAGATCTTGTTCCACCGCGTGTGCGAGTTCCCCTTGAGCCCCACCCAGGCCACGGCCCCCGCCGTGCCCGTCGCCGACGCCATGATGCCCGCGTAAACCTGCCATGGTTATACATAGGATTGTTACATCAAGCTGTGCCCTGCGTGCAACTACAGTACATGTGAGAACAAATCATTCAAGGCAGAAGATACTGACCACATCAAGCAGAATGAGGACGAAGATCCCCTTGGCACAGGAAGCCGAGCTTGACATGGACTTGACGGAGCTGGCGGCCGTCAGAAGGCTATACAAGCTCGTCATGCACAGCGCCACGAGAAGATAACTGCAAACCACACGTCGACAGGGTACACCATAAGCATCAGCAGTCCATGTTAATTATATGCACCGTACCAACGTGGAAGTTTATTAATTCCCGTAGGAGAGGAGAGACGCATGACATGACGATCGACTCACGTACATGAGCGCTGGCGAGTCTTTGAACTGGGCGGGCACCGGCCCGAATCTGAACGGCGGCGTCAGGACCAGGGGCACCGTCTCCGTCTGCTTGGCGGTGACCAGCACGACGAGCCCCGACAACGAGACGGCGAACAGAAGCACCCTCAGGGCCAGGTCGGCGCCGCGGAGCCCGGCCGGCGACGACCGCGCCGTGTTCCCGCTGTCCTCAACGGTGCCGGCCATCCCTTCGATCGGGGCGCGCGCTTGTCTATAGCTGGGCGGGGAGTCTGCGGTTTCCGAGCACTAGAAGAGATTCAATGGATTGATCGCCGGGACGTCCAGGCACGGCAGTGCGTGGTTTTATAGGCTTGTAGCCGCCGCCGGGGTGGGGTGGGGTGGGGTGGGGCACGTACGTGAGAATGCACAATGTGATTGCCATTGTTTACACGCAGGCTGCTGCAAGTACGCATGCACGTCTGACTTTGACTTGTAAGTAGCCCGCTTTGTACGCAACTTAGTATGATCGCGTTGACAGCCTCATCCACACCGTGAATATGTTTGGGTTTGGGTGTGTTCACGTGCTCTCCGTTAATTGGAATTCAGCACTTGTGCTTCTACATTGTGTGTGATACCGTTACCGGCAGGGAAGGTGACATCCATATACCGACCCTAATAAAATGGAAGTTGTACACCGGTTGGTCACTCGGACAAGCAATGGTAATGTTGACGTGGCTAGCTGTTCTCCAAATGCATCCATCGCTTTCACTCGCCGATCGCATTCATGATTCTCGTTACGGGTTGCTTATCTAGTTTGTGTTAGTCAACGTGCTCTATCTGATAGTACGGAGTATATGTTTATGTTTCGAGAAGCCTATCTCATCGGGCCGTATTGGTATTACTAAAACTACCAATACGACGACGCTTGATCGTGTACAAGATTACGACAGATCGTGGGGATCAAATCGTGAACACAACTGGTCATGCTATAATATGTTAATTCGCATACATATATTATCCTAACCTCCCACAGACACACAGTGTCAGCATGTTAGCACGGTAAGATTGCGAGGTAATCCATCAAAGCATCACCTTAGTTGCTCGTTTAGTAAATCCACAGCAACGTGACACTGGAGAGCGCCTAGAGCAACCTTCCCTCTGATAAAAATGAAAATCAACTTCGGTGAGCTTTGATCGAGCGTGAAACAAAGGATTATTCCATTGTACTTGTAAAAACAATTTCAGGCCCAATTCGGCAGCTATGGGATTGCTCAGCTACGGGACAGGGAGAAATTCCTGTCCGACTTGCCGGTGCTGGCAACGACGACACATGTGGGTGTCGTTTTCTTCTTGGAGATGTTGCCAAGGCCTTCAGTTGCGTCCCTCTTCAAGCTCAAGGGAAACCCTAGGTCTGGTTCCTCCAGACCGGATGGCGACGGCTTCTCGGCATCGTTTTTCTTCTTGAATGCGCTATCTTGCTCGCTTGCGGTGTCCGTTGTATTGGCTCACGTGATGTTGGAGTTCTGTCTGGTTTGGCTTGGCCACTCTTGGTTTTGGGTTTGGTAGGTTTAGTTGTGTTGTATTTGGGTCGAGCATTCCTTCTATCTACTCTGGGTACCATGTTCACGCCTGTCTGCGTTTATGTCATGTGTTGTATCTTTCATTGTACTCATTGTACTCCTTCTATCAATGGAAAGATACGGAAGCTTTGCGTATTCGCGAGAAAAAGTTAAAACAATTTCACAAAAAGAAAAACAATCCCTATTGACTTCGTTTATAAACAAAATTTCCGGCCAAAATATTGTCAATAGTGACCTGTAATAACGATAAATTTTGTTTTTTTTCCTAAAGACAATGTTGGTTTCTTATTCGTGAAATTTTATATACTAGTAAAAAAAGTCAGGTTTATCCTTGTACAGAAAAGGCCAATTATAATACCAATGGCGTCACAAGAAGTGCTTTCATCAAAAGAAGATGTATTCACGATAACTTCATGTATATGCGCAATCTGGACATGCGTTTCCATCGCAACAAAACATCGGCTCTGCTCTTCAAGCTAGACATTAAAAAAATGTTTGACTTGGCGTTGGGACTACCTACTTGATCTACTTAACCATCTGGGTTTTCGTCCATGTTTCTGAGGTTTGGTCTCGGCCCTCCTGTACTCAGCGTCGTCACGGGTTCAACTCAATGGGGTTCCTGTTTGCTCCATCAACCCGGGCCAAGATCTTAGGCAAAGAGATCCATTGACCCCTCTCCTACTTGTGTTTGCCATCGATCCTCTCCATTATATTCTTCAAAAGGCCACCGAGCAAGGCAAGTTGCACCCCCTTGGCAGAAATGCGATGGTTGTTAGAGCCTGTCTTTACGCGGACGATGCCACTGGTTTCCTTGCACCCATTAAAGCTGAGGTAGAATTCTTCGCGGACTCCCTTGCGCGCTTCGGAGAGGTCACTGGTCTGGTCACAAATTGCTCTAAAAGCTTGGTTGCCCATATCCGTTGTGCACCTTGATGATATCCTTCACTCTTTTACGGTGAACCGCTCATCCTTCCCTATGAAATACCTTGAGTTGCCTTTGTCAGTCAAAAGATTGAAAATAATTCACTTCCAACCCCTTGAGGACAATATCGCTGCCCAACTCATTCCTTGGATTGGCAAACATGTGGAATCACCAGGCAGGGCTGTTTTAGTCAAGTCGGTCATCACCGCCATTGCCATATACATGACAACGCTAAATCCTCTGATTGGGGTGATGAATAAGATTGATTCGCTGCGTTGTGCCTCCCTCTGTGCTGGTTGTGACAAGGTCACTGGTGGTAAATGCAAGATCAACTGGGAGCAGGTTTGCAAATCCAAAATACAAGGTGGCCTGGAGATTCTAAATCTGAAAAAAATTGCTACTACTCTTCACATCCGTTGGCTTTGGGCTGAATGGTTGGACCCTATCAAGCCTTGGGTCGGCTTGGGGAATGATACGTCTCCAACGCATCTATAATTTATAAAGTACTCATGCTGTTATTTTATCATTCTTGAGTGTTTTACAATCATTTTATAGCAACTTTATATCATTTTTTGGGACTAACCTATTGACCCAGTGCCCAGTGCCAGTTATTGTTTTTTGCTTGTTTTTTACATTGCAGAAAATCAACATTAGACGGAGTCCAAACACCGCAAAACTTTACAAAGATTTTTTTGGATCAGAAGAAACCCAATGGGCCAGAGCTGCACTTGGGGGTGCCCCGAGGGGGGCACAACCCACCTGGGCACGCCAGGGGGGCCTGGCACGCCCAGGTGGGTTGTGCCCACCTCGATGGCCTCCCGCACCTCCTCTTTGCACTATAAATTCCCAAATATTCCGAAACCCTTCGGGGTTAACCTAGATCAGAAGTTCCGCCGCCGCAGGGCTCCGTAGCCACCAAAAACCAATCTAGACCCGTTCTAACACCCTGCCGGAGGGGGGAATCATCTCTGGTGGCCATCTTCATCATCTCGACGGCCACCACGATGAGGAGGGAGTAGTCCACCCTCGGGGCTGAGGGTTTGTACCAGTAGCTATGTGATTAATCTCTCTCTCTCTCTCTCTTGTGATCTATATCATGGGCTTTGTTAATATAGATGGATCATATGATGTTTCTCCCCTCTATACTCTTGTCGTGATGAATTGAATCTTTACCCTTTGAAATTTTATCATATCGGATTGAATGTTCAGATTTGAGAACACATGATGTATGTCTTGCGGTATGAATACTTGAGGTGACAATGAGGTATCTTATTGATTTACTTGATATACGTTATGGCACTCAACTTGCGGATTTCCGCGGTGATATTGGGGTAATCTATGCATAGGGGTTGATGCATGTTTTTATTATCTTTTCTCCGATAGAAACTTTGTGGTCTCTTTGTAGTTTTTTGTGTGGATTGAGTATTATGAATATGAACTTGCTTTGGTGTTATCTTAGTACGGACTCTAGGATAGATCGAACGGAAAAAATAGCTTTGTGTTATTTTGGTACGGACTCTTGAATAGATCGAACGGAAAGAATAGCTTTGAGGTGGTTTAGTACCCTACAAACAATTCCTATCTTTTGATCTCCGCTAATAGGAACTCGGGAGTGATTCTTCGTTACACTTTGAGGGATAATCATATGATCCAACTATGTTAGCATTGTTGAGAGATTGCACTAGTGAAAGTACGGACCCTAGGCCTTGTTTTTAAGCATTGCAATACCGTTTTTGTGCCCGTTTACTATTTGCTACCTTGTTGTTTTATTTATTTAGATTATAAAAATATATTTCTATCATCAATATTACACTTTTATCACCATCTCTTCGCCGAACTAGTGCACCTATACAATTTGCCATTGTATTGGGTGTGTTGGGGATACAAGATATTTCTTGTATTTGGTTGCAGGGTCATTTGACAGAGACCACCTTCATCCTACACCTCTCACGGATTGATAAACCTTAAGTCATCCACTTGAGGGAAAATTGCTACTGTCCTACAAAACTCTGCGCTTGGAGGCCCAACATGTGTCTACAAGAATAAAGTTGCGTAGTAGACATCAAGCTCTTTTATGGCGCCGTTGCCGGGGAGGTGAGTGCTTGAAGGTACATCTTTAGATCTTGCAGTTGAATCTTTTAGTTTCTTGTTTTATCACTAGTTTGGTTTATAAAAGAAAACTGCATAAAAATGGAATTTAGGTTGCATCATATTATTGATCATCTTTATAATATCTTTCTTGAAAATGATGGATCGGAAAGTTGTGCTCAATTGTTAGAAGAAGACGTCAATAAAATGCTTGGCCCAAAATATTTGAATGATGAGCATGATTGCAATGTTGTTAGTATGAATTCTTTGAATATCCAAAATGCTAATGATGATTGCACAAGTCATGACAAAAATGTTTCTTATAAGCATGTCACTTTTTGCGGAGTGAATTGGGAGTGCCTTTGCACACCAAAAAGGGAAGATAGATTTTGTAAGAAGCATAAATATTTAGAAACAAAAAGGTTGCAAGAGAGGCTAGATGATTGTGCTGAAAAATGTAATTTTTTCGCCATCCTTGTGAATTTTGCAATGAACGTGGTCATTTAAATCTCCAATGCAAATTGTTTCATGATCAAATCGTATCCAAAAATTGTGATAACTTGATTACCATTGAGCATCATAAAGAGATTAGTCTTATTTTGGGGTATGAAGAAATGAAACATATAACTAAGGGTTTTCCAAATCTCGAGAGGTTCCTTGATTTTGATCTAGAAGAAATTTATATGTTTTGTACGGTAAATTGCATTGAGAATACTTATATTGCGAAATATCTAAAGTCAAGAAAACAAATGGAATATGAAGAGAGTACGAATGAGAGGGAAAATATTTCCCAATACCCTTCTAGTGTTTATTAGGATGAATCAGGTAACGAGGAGGAGCTTCCTATACAATCAATCTCTTCAACAAGAAGCTTGAAAGAATTAATTAAACCCACACATGGTGTGGTGAAGAAGAAGAAAAGAAGAAGGAATATAAGTAAAAAGGTATCTCTCCCAAATAATGTTGCTCCCATCACCATCGTGCCTCATGAAAGTGAATCAAATATGTTGATGGAGGATGATGATATTTATGGTGATTTTGTTATGCCTATTGCTTGCTGTGATGATTATGATTGGGAAGACAATGATATCAATTATGATCTTGAAAATATTTTTAGCACCTGCTTGGAAGAATATGATAATAATGTTTGCTATACTATTGGTGCCATTCATGATATTGATAAGAATGATTATGATGATATGCAAAACCACAAGCTTGGGGATGTTATGTTTGATGAGTATGAAACGTTTGAAGATTTATTTGCTGAAAATAATGCTTGTCCTAAGCTTGGGGATGCTTTGCTTAATGAATATGATACTTTGATTCCTTCTACTTTCGATAAGAAAAAATATTATGATGATAGCATGTCTCCTATTTGTGATGATTACATTGGTGAAAATGGGTTCGGAAGAGTGTCAACTCTAGGTTGTAGTGATCCCACTATTTTGGAGGGTGTTGAATCTTATTACAATGTTGATGAAAGTGGATCTGGAGAGTTGTGACTTTATTTAGTGATACATCCACTATTTTGAAAGAGGTTTCAATTGATCATGACAATGAAGTTGCTATTGTTAGGGAACGTAGTAATTTCAAAAAAATTCCTACGCACACACAAGATCATGGTGATGCATAGCAACGAGAGGGGAGAGTATCGTCTACGTACCCTCGTAGACCGTAAGCGGAAGAGTTATACGCGGTTGATGTAGTTGTACGTCTTCATGATCGACCGATCTAGTACCGAAGATACGGCACCTCCGCGATCTGCACACGTTCGGCTCGGTGACGTCTCGCGAACTCATGATCCAGTAGAGCTTCGAGGGAGAGTTTCTTCAGCAGGACGGCGTGATGACGGTGATGATGTTGCTACCGGAACAGGGCTTTGCCTAAGCACCGCTACAATATTACCAAGGTGGATTATGGTGGAGGGGGCACCACACACGGCTAAAGATCAATGATCAACTTGTGTGTCTATGGGGTGCCCCCCTCCCCCGTATATAAAGGAGTGGAGGAGGGGGAGGGGGCCGGCCTCTCTAGGCGCGCCCCAAGGAGTCCTACTCCCACCGGGAGTAGGATTCCCCCCTTCCCTTTGTTGGTTCTAGGAGAGAAGGATGGAGAGGGAAGAAGGAAGGAAAGTGGGGGCCGGCCCCCTTCCCAATTCAGATTGGGCTTGGGGGGCCCCTCCTTTGCTTCTTTTCCCTCTTTTCCACTAAGGCCCAATAAGGCCCATATACCTCCCGGGCGGTTCCGGTAACCTCCCGGTAATGCGGTATACTCCCGATTTCACCCGGAACCATTCCGATGTCCAAACATAAGCTTCCAATATATCGATCTTTATGTCTCAACCATTTAGAGACTCCTCGTCATGTCCGTGATCAAATCCGGGACTCCAAACTATCTTCGGTACATCAAAACACATAAACTCGTAATATTGATCGTCACCGAACGTTAAGCGTGCGGACCCTACGGGTTCGAGAACTATGTAGACATGACCGAGACATGTCTCCAGTCAATAACCAATAGCGGAACCTGGATGCTCATACTGGTTCCTACATATTCTATGAAGATCTTTATCGGTCAAACCGCATAAAGATATATGTTGTTCCCTTCATCGGTATGTTACTTGCCCGAGATTCGATCGTCGGTATCTCAATACCTAGTTCAATCTCGTTACTGGCAAGTCTCTTTACTCGTTCCATAATGCTACATCCCGTAACTAACTCATTAGCTACATTGCTTGCAAGGCTTATAGTGATGTACATTACCGAGATGGCCCAGAGATACCTCTTTGACAATCGGAGTGACAAATCCTAATCTTGATCTATGCCAACTCAACAAACACCATCGTAGACACCTGTTGAGCACCTTTATAATCACCCAGTTATGTTGTGACGTTTGGTAGCACATGAAGAGTTCCTCCGGTATTCGGGAGTTGCATGATCTCATATAGGAACATGTATAGTTATGGAGAAAGCAATAGCAACAAACTAAACAATCATCGTGCTAAGCTAACGAATGGGTCAAGTCAATCACATCATTCTCTAATGATGTGATCCCGTTAATCAAATGACAACTCATGTCTATGGTCAGGAAACATAACCATCATTGATTCAACGAGCTAGTCAAGTAGAGGCAAACTAGTGACACTCTGTCTGTCTATGTATTCACACATGTACTAAGTTTCCGGTTAATACAATTCTAGCATGAATAATAAATATTTATCATGATATAAGGAAATATAAATAACAACTTTATTATTTCCTCTAGGGCATATTTCCTTCAGTCTCCCACTTGCACTAGAGTCAATAATCTAGATTACATTGTAATGATTCTAACACCCAAGGAGTCTTGGTGCTGACCATGTTTTGCTCGTGAGAGATGCTTAGTCAACGGGTCTGCAACATTCAGATCCATATGTATCTTGCAAATCTCTATGTCTCCCTCCTTGACTTGATCGCGGATGGAATTGAAGCGTCTCTTGATGTGCTTGGTTCTCTTGTGAAATCTGGATTCCTTTGCCAAGGCAATTGCACCAGTATTGTCACAAAAAAATTCATTGGACCCGATGCACTAGGTATGACACCTAGATCGGATACGAACTCCTTCATCCAGACTCCTTCATTTGCTGCTTCTGAAGCAGCTATGGATTCCGCTTCACACGTAGATCCCGCCACGACGCTCTGCTTGGAACTGCACCAACTAACAGCTCCACCATTTAATAAAAACACGTATCCGGTTTGTGACTTAGAGTCATCCGGATCAGTGTCAAAGCTTGCATCGACGTAACTATTTACGACGAGCTCTTTGTCACCTCCATATATGAGAAACATATTCTTAGTCCTTTTCAGGTATTTTAGGATGTTCTTAACTGATGTCCAGTGATCCACTCCTGGATTACTTTGGTACCTCCTGCTAAACTTATAGCAAGGCACACATCAGGTCTGGTACACAACATTGCATACATGATAGAGCCTATGGCTAAAGCATAGGGAACACCTTTCATTTTCTCTCTATCTTCTACAGTGGTCGGGCATTGAGCCTTTCTTTTCCTGATCCATTTTGAACATCTTCAAAACTTTATCAAGGTATGTGCTTTGTGAAAGTCCATCAAGCGTCTTGCTCTATCTCTATAGATCTTGATGCCCAATATATAAGCAGCTTCGCCAAGGTCTTTCATTAAAAAAATTCTTATTCAAGTATCCTTTTATGCTATTCAGAAATTCAGTATCATTTCCGATCAACAATATGTCATCTACATATAATATCAGAAATGCTACAGAGCTCCCACTCACTTTCTTGTAAATACATGCTTCTCCAAAAGTCTGTACAAAACCATATGCTTTGATCACACTATTAAAGCATATATTCCAACTCCGAGAGGCTTGCACCAGTCCATAAATGGACCATTGGAGATTGCACACTTTGTTAGCACCTTTTGGATCGACAAAACCTTCTGGTTGCATCATATACAGCTCTTCTTTAAGGTATCCATTAAGGAATGTAGTTTTGACATCCATTTGCCAAATTTCATAATCATAAAATACGACAATTGCTAACATGATTCGGACGGACTTTAGCATCGCTACGGGTGAGAAGGTCTCATCGTAGTCAACTCCTTAAACTTGTCGAAAACCTTTTGCAACAAGTCGAGCTTTGTAGGCAGTAACATTACCATCAGCGTCAGTCTTCTTCTTGAAGACCCATTTATTCTCTATGGCCTGCCGATCATTGGGCAAGTCAACCAAAGTCCATACTTCGTTCTCATACATGGATCACATCTCAGATTTCATGGCCTCAAGCCATTTTGCGGAATCGGGGCTCATCATCGCTTCCTCATAGTTAGTAGGTTCGTCATGGTCAAGTAACATGACTTCCAGAACAGGATTACCATACCACTCTGGTGCGGATATTACTCTGGTTGACATACGAGGTTCGGTAGTAACTTGATCAGAAGTTTCATGATCATCATCATTAGCTTCCTCACTTACTGGTGTAGGAATCACTGGAACTAATTTCAGTGATGAACTACTTTCCAATAAGGGAGAAGGTACAATTACCTCATCAAGTTTTACTTTCCTCCCACTCACTTCTTTCGAGATAAGCTCCTTCTCTAGAAAGGATCCATTCTTAGCAACAAATATCTTGCCTTTGGATCTGTGATAGAAGGTGTACCCAACAGTCTCCTTTGGGTATCCTATGAAGATACATTTCTCCGATTTGGGTTCGAGCTTATCAGGTTGAAGCTTTTTCACATAAGCATCGCAGCCCCAAACTTTAAGAAATGACAACTTGAGTTTCTTGCCAAACCACAGTTCATAAGGTGTCGTCTCGACGGATTTAGATGGTGCCCTATTTAACATGAATGCAGCTGTCTCTAAAGCGTAACCCCAAAACGATAGCGGTAAATCAGTGAGAGACATCATAGATCGCACCATATCTAGTAAAGTACGATTACAACGTTCAGACACACGATTACGCTGTGGTGTTCCAGGTGGCGTGGGTTACGAAACTATTCCGCGTTGTTTCAAATGAAGTCCGAACTCATAACTCAAATATTCGCCTCCACGATCAGATCGTAGAAACTTGATTTTCTTGTTACGATGATTTTCCACTTCACTCTGAAATTCTTTGAACTTTTCAAATGTTTCAGACTTATGTTTCATCAAGTAGGTATACCCATTTCTGCTCAAATCATCTGTGAAGGTGAGAAAATAACGATATCCGCCGCAAGCTTCAATGTTCATTGGACCACATACATCAGTATGAATGATTTCCAATAACTCTGTTGCTCGCTCCATTGTTCCGGAGAACGGAGTTAGTCATCTTGCCCATGAGGCATGGTTCGCAAGTACCAAGTGATTCATAATCAAGTGATTCCAGAAGTCTATCAGAATGGAGTTTCTTCATGCGCTTTACACCAATATGACCTAAACGGTAGTGCCACAAATAAGTTGCACTATCATTATCAAGTATGTATCTTTTGGCTTCAATACTATGTACATGTGTATCACTACTATCAAGATTTAGTAAAATTAGACCACTCATCAAGGATGCATGACCATAAAAGATATTACTCATATAAATAGAACAACCATTATTCTCTGATTTAAATGAATAATTGTCTCGCATTAAACAAGATCTAGATATAATGTTCATGCTCGACGCTGGCACCAAATAACAATTATTTAGGTCTAAAACTAATCCCAAAGGTAGATGTAGAGGTAGCGTGCCGAAGGCGATCACATCGACGTTGGAACCATTTCCCACGCGCATCGTCAGCTTGTCCTTAGCCAATCTTCGCTTAATCCGTAGCCCCTGTTTCGAGTTGCAAATGTTAGCAACTGAACCAGTATCAAATACCCAGGCACTACTGCGAGTATTAGTAAGGTACACATCAATAACATGTATATCAAATATACCTTTCACTTTGCCATCCTTCTTGGGGTAGTTCCACTTCCAGTGGCCGGTTCCTTTGTAGTAGAAGCACTCAGTCTCAGGCTTAGGTCCAGACTTGGGTTTCTTCACTTGAGCAGCAACTGGCTTGCTGTTCTTCTTGAAGTTCCCCTTCTTCCCTTTGCCTTTTTTGAAACTGGTGGTCTTGTTGACCATTAACACTTGATGCTCCTTCTTGATTTCTACCTCCGTAGCCTTTAGCATTGTGAAGAGCTCAGAAATCGTCTTATCCATCCCTTGCATATTATAGTTCATCATGAAGCTCTTGTAGCTTGGTGGCGGTGATTGAAGAACTCTGTCAATGACACTATCATTAGGAAGTTTAACTCCCAGTTGAGTCAAGTGGTTGTGGTACCCAGACATTCTGAGTATATGTTCACTGATAGAACCATTCTCCTCCATCTTGCAGTTGTAGAACTTATTGGAGACTTCATATCTCTCAATCTGGGAATTTGCTTGAAATATTAACTTCAACTCCTGGAACATCTCATATGCTCCATGACGTTCAAAACGTCGTTGAAGTCCCGGTTCTAAGCCGTAAAGCATGGCACACTGAACTATCGAGTAGTCATCAACTCTGCTCTGCCAGGTGTTCATAACATCCAACGTTGCTCCTGCAATGGGTTTGTCACCTAGCAGTGCTTCCAAGACGCAATCCATTTGTGCAGCAATGAGGATAATCCTCAAGTTACGGACCCAGTCCGTGTAGTTGCTACCATCTTCTTTCAACTTAGCTTTCTCTAGGAACGCATTAAAATTCAATGGAACAACATCACAGGCCATCTATCTACAACAACATAGACATGCAAAATACTATCAGGTACTAAGTTCATGATAAATTAAAGTTCAATTAATCAAATTACTTAAGAACTCCCACTTAGATAGACATCCCTCTAATCATCTAAGTGATCACGTGATCCACATCAACTAAACCATGTCTGATCATCATGTGAGATGGAGTAGTTTTCAATGGTGAACATCACTATGTTTATCATATCTACTATATGGTTCACGCTCGACCTTTTGGTCTCTAGTGTTCCAAGGCCATATCTGCATATGCTAGGCTCGTCAAGTTTAACCCGAGTATTTTGCGTGTGCCAAACTGGCTTGCACCCGTTGTATGTGAACGTAGAGCTTATCACACCCGATCATCACGTGGTGTCTCGGCACGACGAACTGTAGCAACGGTGCATACTCAAGGAGAACACTTATACCTTGAAATTTAGTGAGAGGTCATCTTATAATGCTACCGCCGAACTAAGCAAAATAAGATGCATAAAAGATAAACATCACATGCAATCAATATAAGTGATATGATATGGCCATCATCATCTTGTGCCTTTGATCTCCATCTCCAAAGCACCGTCATGATCACCATCGTCACCGGCTTGACACCTTGATCTCCATCGAAGCATTGTTTTCGTCTCGCCAACTATTGCTTCTACGACTATCGCTGCCGCTTAGTGATAAAGTAAAGCAATTACATGGCGATTGCATTTCATACAATAAAGCGACAACCATATGGCTCCTGCCAGTTGCCGATAACTATGTTACAAAACATGATCATATCATACAATAAAATTTAGCATCATGTCTTGACCATATCACATCACAACATGCCTTACAAGACAAGTTAGACGTCCTCTACTTTGTTGTTGCAAGTTTTACGTGGATGCTGCGGGCTGAGCAAGAACTGTTCTTACCTACGCATCAAAAACCACAACATGTTATAGTGATTGCTTTTTGATCTTCAGAAAGAACCCTGTTCATTGAATCCGATTCAACTAAAGCTAGAGAAACAGACACCCACTAGCCACCTGTGTGTGAAGCACGTGGATAGAACCAGTCTTGCGTAAGCGTACGCGTAATGTCGCTCTGGGCCACTTTATCCAACAATGTCGCTAAATCAAGAATCAACTAGTGACGGTAATCAATATGTATATACCCACGCCCACAACTCCTTTGTGTTCTACTCGTGCATATAACATCTACGCATAAACCTGGCCCGGATGCCACTGTTAGGGATCGTAGTAATTTTAAAAAAATCCTACGCACACACAAGATCATGGTGATGCATAGCAATGAGAGGGGAGAGTATCGTCTATGTACCCTTGTAGACCGTAAGCGGAAGCGTTATGACAACGCGGTTGATGTAGTCGTACGTCTTCACGATCGACCGATCTAGTACCGAAGATACGACACCTCCGCGATCTGCACACGTTCGGCTCAGTGACGTCCCATGAACTCACGATCCAGTAGAGCTGCGAGGGAGAGTTTCGTCAGCACGAAGGCGTGATGACGGTGATGATGTTTCTACCGGAAGAGGGCTTCACCTAAGCACTGCTACGATATTACTGAGGTGAATTATGGTGGAGGGGGGCACCGCACACGGCTAAAGATCAATGATCAACTTGTGTGTCTATGGGGTGCCCCCTCCCCCGTATATAAAGGAGTGGAGGAGGGGGAGGGGCGGCCTCTCTAGGTGCGCCCCAAGGAGTCCTACTCCCATCGGGAGTAGGATTCCCCCCTTCCCTTTGTTGGTTCTAGGAGAGAAGGAAGGAGAGGGAAGAAGGAAGGAAAGGGGGGGCATCCCCCTTCCCAATTTGGATTGGGCTTGGGGGGGGGGGCTCCTTTGCTTCGTTCCCCTCTATTCCACTAAGGCCCAATAAGGTCCATATACCTCCTGCGGGGTTCCGGTAACCTCCCGGTACTCCGGTATGTTCCCGGTTTCACCCGGAACCATTCCGATGTCCAAACATAAGCTTCCAATATATCGATCTTTATGTCTCGGCCATTTTGAGACTCCTCGTCATGTCCGTGATCAAATCCGGGACTCCGTACTACCTTCGGTACATCAAAACACATAAACTCGTAATACCGATCATCACCGAACGTTAAGCGTGCGGACCCTACGGGTTCGAGAACTATGTAGACATGACCGAGACATGTCTACGGTCAATAACCAATAGCGGAACCTGGATGCTCATATTGGTTCCTACATATTCTACGGAGATCTTTATCGATCAAATCACATAACGATATATGTTGTTCCCTTTGTCATCGGTATGTTACTTGCCCGAGATTCAATCATCGGTATCTCAATACCTAGTTCAATCTCGTTACCGGCAAGTCTCTTTACTCTTTCCGTAATGCTACATCGCATAACTAACTCATTGCCCAGAGATACCTCTCCGACAATCGGAGTGACAAATCCTAATCTTTGATCCATGCCAACTCAACAAACACCATCGTAGACACCTATAGAGCACCTTTATAATCACCCAGTTACGTTGTGATGTTTGGTAGCACACAAAGTGTTCCTCCGGTATTCGGGAGTTGCATGATCTCATAGTTATAGGAACATGTATAGTTATGGAGAAAGCAATAGCAACAAACTAAACGATCATCGTGCTAAGCTAAGGAATGAGTCAAGTCAATCACATCATTCTCTAATGATGTGATCCCGTTAATCAAATGACAACTCATGTCTATGGTCAGGAAACATAACATCATTGATTCAATGAGCTAGCCAAGTAGAGGCAAAGTAGTGACACTCTGTTTGTCTATGTATTGACACATGTACTAATCTAGTTAATACAATTCTAAAATGAATAATAAACATTTATCATGATATAAGGAAATATAAATAACAACTTTATTATTGCCTCTAGGGCATATTTCCTTCAGCTATCTATGATGATTATTATGATGACATGTATGCAATAAAGAGTGATAAATCTTCTATGCTTGTGCATCATAAAAAGAGTGATGTATGTGATAGTTATATTGTTGAATACATTCATGATTCCTCTCAAAATTATTATGAGAAAGAAACTCATGCCCTTACATATCTCAATAATATCAAGTTTCTTCTCTATGTGTTGATTGTTTTGAAGTTACACTTGTTTTGCTTTCCTATACAAGTTGACTCTTGTTCCCATAAGTTGTTTGCTCACAAAATCCCTATGCATAGGAAGTGGGTTATACCTAAATGTTCTAGTATTATGCTTCATTATGCTCTCTTCATGTTTCAATTCTTATCTTTTATGCGAGCATCATCAAAATCATCATGCCTAGCTTAAAGGCATAAAAGAAAAGCGCTTGTTGGGAGATAACCCAACATTTTGCCTACTGTTTTTGTGTGTTCACATGATTATGCTACAGTATTGATCATGTTTTATTGCTTTTGTTTCAATGAAGTGCCAAGTAAAGCCTTTAGGATCATGTTGGGTGATAGTTGCTTTGATCTTGCTGAAAAATAGAAACTTTTGCGCTCAGGAAAACAATTATATTTTTTTAACAGATGCGTGATAAAATGTTGATTATTTTTTCTGAAGATTAATAGAAAAATTGCTCAGGCTATCCTATTTTTTCAGAAATTTTGGAGTATCAGAAATATGGTTGGAGTACAGATTACTACAAACTGTTCTGTTTTTGACAGATTCTGTTTTCAATGCATAGTTTGCTTGTTTTCTAGTTTCTATGGATTATTTTGCTCAATATAAATTGTGGAAATGATATGCTACAGTAGGCACTGTGTGAGAACAATTATGAATCTTGTCTTTGACAGTGCCAAAAGTGGAATGGTTTGCTCTTTATCATACTAACCTATTTCGCAAAGTTCCATTAAGTTTTGCGTGATTGAAGTTTTCGAGTTTTGGGTAAGACATCGATATGAGGAGAATAAGGAGTGACAAGACCAAGGCACCCAAGTTAATATCTAAGGAAGATCCAAGCAACTAAGCCTGGGGATGCCCCGGAAGGGATGCCCCGGAAGGCATCCCCTCTTTCGTCTCCAACATTATCGATAAACTCACTTGGAGGTATGTTTTCATTCGTCACATGATATGAGTTTTACTTGGAGCATCAATTTATTTTGTTAGGATTTGCTTTATTGTATTTAGAATAATTTTTTGCATCTTTTACTTCAATAAATGTGGCAATGATAGCCTTTGCCATGCTTATTTTGCAAGTATACATGTTGCTATTTGAAAACAGAAAGTTTACCGCTGTTGCAAAAATTCCCTAGAAAAGTCAGAATGTGATAAAATGTTGAAACTTTTTGAAAAGTAATCTCTCATAAATTTTCTATAGTGTGGTAAATTTTCATAATTTTTGGAGTTAAATAAGTATTGATACTCTTGCATTCTTTACAGACTGTACTGTTTTGGCAGATTTCTGTTATGTTTGCATATGTTTGCTCGTTTAATGATTCTATTTGAGGATAGGAGTATTAAATATGCAGAGGCATTTAGTATGAAATGTTGAATAATAATTTTAGTGATTTTCTACTGTAGTGAATGATGAGGTTTTTGCATTGGTTTATACTAACTTATCTCACGAGTTCTTGTTGAGTTTTCTGTGGATGAAGCTTTTGAGATTTAGGGAAACCGTGATATACAAGGAATTAAGGAGACACAAAAGCTCAAGCTTGGGGATGCCCAAGGCATCCCAAGATAATATTTCAAGAAGTATCAAGCATCTAAGCTTGGGGATGCCCCGGTAGGCATCCCACCTTTCTTCTTCAACAATTATCGGTTAGTATCGGTTGAGCCTAAGTTTTTGCTTCTTCACATGATGTGTACTATTATAGAAATGTCATTTTGTTTCGTTTTGCTTGCTGTTTTAATAAAACGCTTAGATATAAAAGTTTTTAAATAAAATAGAGTCCTCAAATAGTTGCCAGGGAGGCTAAGTAAGCGGTATTCACATCCTGTCAACGAAGCTCTTTCCTATGTCATTTACTCTTATGCTTCACTTATATCCTATGAGTAAATTGTTGAATAAATTAAATATCATGAAGTTGAAATCATATCATGCCTAGTGGTAGCTTCACATTGGGTTTAGAAAGTTAAATCTTTTGAGGCTTGACAATCATAATATTGATCATACAAGCAATTCACGAATAATTAGTATAAGGAAGAGAACTTTCACATGTAAATACACAATCATGGAAATATTTTGTGATTGTGAGCCCCCATCAAAATATTATATACCAAAATTGTTGATGTTGGACAAGGAAGACAACGTAATGATTTATGTTTGTTCATATTCACATAGAAGTTATATTGTCATAGATCCTTCAACATGTGGTGCTTGTCCCCCATCTTTGCTAGCCAAAAATTCCGCACCAAGTAGAGATACTACTTGTGCATCCAAAAACCCTTAAACCCAAATATTATTTTCATGAGTCCACTATATCTACCTATATGCAGTATTCTTTTGCCATTCTAAGCAAATTTGCATGTGCCATCTCTAATTTTCAAAATAAACTTCTTTTTTGTGTGTTTGTTTCGCTCGCGGAGAGGTGGGGGGTGGCTAATATTTTCCATGCTAGATGTGTTATTCTCAAGGTGAGTGTTTATTCACTTGTCATTGAACGAGAGTAAGACAAAGGTATTAGGGATGCCCAATCCCGAAATGCAAAAAAATGAATTTACTTTATGTTGTCAAATAATAAATTCCTTGGAAAGTGTTGGTATGGAGGGAACCCGTGGATACGGTTAGCCATGGAAAGTGAAAGTATGGTGGAAGAAGGAACAAACTATATTTTCTGTTTGGGAACCACCTATGATATATCTAAGCATGGAAAGTATTGGGAACTCTAAGTCGTTTTCGTTGGTGGGATGGATACACCTCTCAAAATGTTTTTATCTCTAATTTTCGGTTTGAGCTCTGGCACCTCTAGAAATCCCTACTTCCCTCTACGAAGGGCCTATCTTTTACTTTTCAGTATTTACTTTTATGCAAAGAGTCAAAATATTCCTCTCTATTCCTTTTTATTTTTCTCCTTTGGTAAGCATCATGTGGTGAGGAAAGATCTAGGCACATATGTCCAGTTGAATATGGGTAGCATGAGTTATTATTTTTGACATCACCCTTGAGGTGAATACGTTGGGAGGCAAAACAATAAGCCCATATCTTTCTACGTGTCCGGTTGAAACGTTTTGCTCATGTGTACAAGGTGAGTGTTAGCAATAATAGAAGACTATATGATGGTTGAGTATGTGGAGCTTAAAGGAAATATGCCCTAGAGGCAATAATAAAGTTGTTATTTATATTTCCTTATATCATGATAAATGTTTATTATTCATGCTAGAATTGTATTAACAGGAAACTTAGTACATGTGTGAATACATAGACAAACAGAGTGTCACTAGTGTGCCTCTACTTGACTAGCTCATTAATCAAAGATGGTTAAGTTTTCTAACCATAGACATGAGTTGTCATTTGATGAACAGAATCACATCATTAGAGAATGATGTGATTGACATGACCCATCCATTAGCTTAGCACTATGATCGTTTCGTTTATTGCTATTGCTTTCTTCATGACTTATACATGTTCCTATAACTATGCGATTATGCAACTCCCAAATACCGGAGGAACACTTAGTGTTCTATCAAACGTCACAACATAACTGGGTGATTATAAAGATGCTCTACAGGTGTCTCCGATGGTGTTTGTTGAGTTTGCATAGATCGAGATTAGGATTTGTCACTCCGATTGTCGGAGAGGTATCTATGGGCCCTCTCGGTAATGCACAACACTATAAGCCTTGCAAGCAATGTAAATGAGTTAGTTGCGGGATGATGCATTACGGAACGAGTAAAGAGACTTGACGGTAACGAGATTGAACTAGGTATGATGATACCGACGATCGAATCTCGGGCAAGAAACATACCGATGACAAAGGGAAAAACGTATGTTGTTATGTGGTTTGACCGATAAACATATCCGTACAATATGTAGGAACCAATATGAGCATCCAGGTTCTGCTATTGGTTATTGACCAGAGATGAGTCTCGGTCATGTCTACATAGTTCTCGAACTCGTAGGGTCCGCACGCTTAACGTTCGATGACGATATGTATTGTGAGTTATGTGATTTGATGTACCGAAGGTTGTTCGGAGTCCCAGATGTGATCACGGACACGACGAAGAGTATCGAAATGGTCAAGACATGAAGATTGATATATTGGAAGGTTATGTTTGGACACTAGAAAGGTTTCAAATAGGTTCGGGCATTTTTCGGAGTACCGGGGGGTTACCGGAACCCCCCCGGGGGGTTAATGGGCCTTATGGGCTTTAGTGGAAGAGAGGAGGAGGCGGCCAAGTGGAGGGGGGGCGCCCCCTCCAAGCCCAGTCTGAATTGGGAGGGGGCGCCCCCCTTTCCTTTTCTCCCCCTTCCCTTTCCTACCCCTCCTAGTTGGACTAGGAAAGGGGGGAACGTCATCCTAGTAGGAGTACGATTCCCCCCTTGGGGCGCACCCCATGAGGCCGGCCAGCCCCCTCCTCCACTCCTTTATATACGGGGGAGGGGCACCCCATAGACACACAAGCTGATTTCTTACCGTGTGCGGTGCCCCCCTCCACAGATTTCCACCTCGGTCATATTGTCGTAGTGCTTAGGCGAAGCCCTACATCGATAACTTCATCATCACCGTTAACACACCGTTGTGCCGACGAAACTCTCCCTCGGCCTCAGCTGGATCTAGAGTTCGAGGGACATCACCGAGTTGAACGTGTGCAGATCGTGGAGGTGCTGTGCGTTCGGTACTTGATCGGTTGGATCACGAAGATGTTCGACTTCATCAACCGCGTTACTCAGCGCTTCCTCTTTCAGTCTACGATGGTACGTAGACACACTCTCCCCTCTCGTTGCTATGCATCTCCTAGATAGATCTTGCGTGATCGTAGGATTTTTTTTGAAATACTGTGTTCCCCAACAGTGGCATCCGAGTCAGGTCTATGCGTAGATGTTATATGCACGAGTAGAACACAAAGGAGTTGTGGGTGTGGGTATATACATATTGCTTGCTGTCACTAGTTGTTTCTTGATTCGGCGGTATTGTTGGATGAAGCGGCCCGGACCGACATTACATGACCGTGTTCATGGGACTGGTTCTACCGACGTGCTTTGCACACAGGTGGCTGGTGGGTGTTAGTTGCTCCAACTTTAGTTGAATCGGATTCAATGAACAGGGTTCTTTCTGAAGATCAAAAAGCAATCACTATACCACGTTGTGGTTTTGATGCGTAGGTAAGAACGGTTCTTGCTAGAAGCCCGTAGCAGCCACGTAAAACTTGCAACAACAAAGTAGAGGACGTCTAACTTGTTTTTGCAGGGCTTGCTGTGATGTGATATGGTCAAGACGTGATGATATATAAATTGTTGTATGAGATGATCATGTTTTGTAAAAGTTATCGGCAACTGGCAGGAGTCTTATGGTTGTCGCTTTATTGTATGAAATGCAATCGCCATGTAATTACTTTATTTATCACTAAGCGGTAGCGATAGTCGTAGAAGCAATAGATGGCGATGCGACAACGATGCTTCGATGGAGATCAAGGTGTCAAGCCGGTGATGATGGTGATCATGACGGTGCTTTGGAGATGGAGATCAAAGGCACAAGATGATGATGGCCATATCATATCACTTATTTTGATTGCATGTGATGTTTATCTTTTTATGCATCTTATTTTGCTTAGTACGACAGTAGCATTATAAGATGATCTCTCACTAAATTTCAAGGTACAAGTGTTCTCCCTGAGTGTGCACCATTGCTACAGTTCGTCGTGCCGAGACACCACGTGATGATTGGGTGTGATAAGCTCTATGTTCACATACAACGGGTGCAAGCTAGTTTTGCACACGCAGAATACTCGGGTTAAATTTGACGAGCCTAGCATATGCAGATATGGCCTCGGAACACTGAGACGAAAGGTCGAGCGTGAATCATATAGTAGATATGATCAACATAGTGATGTTCACCATTGAAAACTACTCCGTCTCACGTGATGATCGGACATGGTTTAGTTGATATGGATCACGTGATCACTTAGATGATTAGAGGGATGTCTATCTAAGTGGGAGTTCTTAAGTAATATGATTAATTGAAATTTAATTTATCTTGAACTTAGTACCTAATAGTATTTTGCATGTCTATGTTGTTGTAGATAAATGGCCTGTGCTGTTGTTCCATTGAATTTTAATGTGTTCCTAGAGAAAGCTAAGTTGAAAGATGATGGTAGCAACTACACAGACTGGGTCCGTAACTTGAGGATTATCCTCATTGCTGCACAGAAGTATTACATCCTGGAAGCACCGCTAGGTGCAAAGCCCGCTCCAGGAGCAACACCAGATGTTATGAACGTCTGGCAGAGCAAAGCTGATGACTACTCGATAGTTCAGTCTGCCATGCTTTAGGGCTTAAAATCGGGACTTCAATGATGTTTTGAACGTCATGGAGCATATGAGATGTTCCAGGAGTTGAAGTTAATATTTCAAGCAAATGCCCGGATTGAGAGATATGAAGTCTCCAATAAGTTCTACAGCTGCAAGATGGAGGAGAATAGTTCTATCAGTGAACATATACTCAGAATGTCTGGGTACCACAACCTGTAGGATCGAAAGTATGTCTAGGGGGGGTGATTAGACTACTTGACCAATTAAAAATCTATCCTTTTCCCAATTTTAGTCTTTGGCAGATTTTAGCTATCTTAGCACAAGTCAAGCAATCTTAACACAATTCAAGCAAGCATGCAAAGAGTCTATGAGCAGCGGAAAGTAAAGCATGCAACTTGCAAGAATGTAAAGGGAAGGGTTTGGAGAATTCAAACGTAATTGGAGACACGGATGTTTTTGTCGTGGTTCCGATAGGTGGTGCTACCGTGCATCCATGTTGATGGAGACTTCAACCCACGAAGGGTAATGGTTGCGCGAGTCCACGGAGGGCTCCACCCACGAAGGGTCCACGAAGAAGCAACCTTGTCTATCCCATCATGGCCATCACCCACAAAGGACTTGCCTCACTAGCGGTAGATCTTCACGAAGTAGGCGATCTCCTTGCCCTTACAAACTCCTTGGTTCAACTCCACAATCTTGTTGGAGGCTCCCAAGTGACACCTAGCCAATCTAGGAGACACCACTCTCCAAGAAGTAACAAATGGTGTGTTGATGATGAACTCCTTGCTCTTGTGCTTCAAATGATAGTCTCCCCAACACTCAACTCTCTCTCACATGATATGGATTTGGTGGAAAGAAGATTTGAGTGGAAAGCAACTTGGGGAAGGCTAGAGATCAAGATTCATATGGTGGGAATGGAATATCTTGGCCTCAACACATGAGTAGGTGGTTCTCTCTCAGAAAATGTGTATTGGAAGTGTAGGTATGTTCTGATGGCTCTCTCCACGAATGAAGAGTGGGTGGAGGGGTATATATAGCCTCCACACAAAAACTAACCGTTACACACAATTTACCAATCTCGGTGAGACCGAATTGAGAAACTTGGTCGGACCGATTTAGCAAACCTAGTGACCGTTAGGATTTTCAGTGGGACTGAGATGCAACTCAGTAGGACCGATATGGTTAGGGTTAGGTCATAACGTAATCTCGGTGTGACCGATTACACAAACTCGGTGGGACCGATTTTGGTAATAAGCTAACCAGAGAGTTGGTCAGGTAAACTCGGTGGGACCGATTTGCTCATTTCGGTGGGACCGAAATGTTACAAAAGGGAAACAGAGAGTTTACATTGCAATCTCGGTGGGACCGATCGCTCATCTCGGTAGGACCGAAACGTTACGAAGGGAAACAGAGAGATTACAACCCCATCTCGGTGTGATCGAGATCCCTATCGGTGAGACCGATTTGCCTAGGGTTGGTGGCAGTGGCTATGACATCTGAACTCGGTGGCGCCGGATAGAAAGAATCGGTGGGGCCGAGTTTGACTTTTGGTTTAGGTCATATGTGGATGTGGGAAGGTAGTTGAGGGTTTTGGAGCATATCACTAAGCACTATGAAGCAAGAACCTCATCAAGCAACACCTCATCCCTCCTTGATAGTATTGGCTTTTCCTATAGACTCAATGTGATCTTGGATCACTAAAATATAAATGTAGAGTCTTGAGCTTTGAGCTTGAGCCAATGTTTTTGTCCTTAGTATTTTGAGGGGTCCACTTTCCTCATCCATGCCATGCCATTCATTGAGCTTTTCCTGAAATATTATTCTTGGAATAATGTTAGCTCAATGAGCTATATGTTGTTAGGAATTACCAAAACCACCCAGGGATAGTTGCACTTTCAATCTCCCCCTTTTTGGTAATTGATGACAACAAATAGATCAAAGCTTCGACGAATGATAATAAGAGTGAAAAACATTGTTGCTTTGAGAAGTATGTGAAAAGCAAGAGCTCCCCCTAAATTTGCGCATAGTTTATGATTTGCTTTGGACTGCAAATGCACAGAGAGTTAGGCACATGGGTTACTCTTCCATGTCACATACATCTTGGTGGAGCGCTCAAAATGATAATAATTAAATACATGCACTCATCACCAAGCAAAGTGAATGATCATATAGGGATAAAATGATAATGTCATCCAACAAGCATTAATGTAGCATATGATCAAACACACATGATCATCCAAGTATCACACAGACAGAAAGTATCTCAATCAAGCAAATGAAGTTCAACCACTAAAGCAAGAGAGAATAAAAAAGCAACGCTCTCTCTCGAAGCCTATGATCTATACATTTTTCTCCCCCTTTGGCAACAAGTTACCAAAAAGTTCATAGAAAATGCATAGCACTAAATCGTCTCTCAGGCTTGGTCTTCAGGTGGTGGTGTCCGGAGAACTCCAAGAACGAAGGCTTTAGTCGATGTAGATGGAGCTGTTCGACTAGGTGCTTGTCATGCCCTCTATGTGGCTATATCTCCCACGTGTCGAAGAATGACTTAGAGGCATAACCGCATTGAAAGCAATGTCACAAGTGAGGTAATCTTCACACAACCCATGTAATACATAAGGGAAAGAGATATATAGTTGGCTTACAATTGCCACTTCACACAATACATGAATAAAGCATTACATCATCCAGATACAATCAAGGTCCGACTACGGAACCAAAATAAAAGAAGAACCCCAAATGCGACAAGGTCCCCAATCGACCCCAACTGGGCTCCACTACTAATCAACTAGAACGGAACAACAACAAAGGACAAGATCTTCAACGAGCTCCTCCTTGAGCTTGGTTGCATCATCTGCACGGGCTCAACGGCACCTGCAAGCTGGTTTTGGAAGTATCTGTGAGCCACGGGGACTCAGCAATCTCGCACCCTCGCGATCAAGACTATTTAAGCTTATGGGTAAGGTAAAAGATATGAGGTGGAGCTGCAGCAAGTGACTAGCATATATGGTGACTAACATACGCAAATGAGAGCGAGAAGAGAAGGCAAAGCACGATCGAGAAACTATGATCAAGAAGTGATCCTAGAACAACCTACGTCAATCATAACTCCAATATCATGTTCACTTCCCGGACTCCACCGGAAAGAGACCATCACGGTTACACACGCGGTTGATGCATTTTAATTAAGGTCAACTTTAGGTTTTCTACAACCGGACATTAACAAATTCCCATCTGCCCATAACCGCGGGCACGGCTTTCAAAAGTTCAAATCCCTACAGGGAGTCCCAACTTAGCCCATGACAAGCTCTCACAGTCAACGAAGGATATACCTTCTCCCGAGACATTCCGATCAGACTCGGTATCCCGGTTCTACAAGACACTTCGACAAGTTAAAACAAATCCAGCAACACCGCCCGAATGTGCCAACAAATCCCGATAGGAGCTGCACATATCTCGTTCTCAGGGCACACTCAGATGAGCTCTCCATACAACTAAAACCAAACCTCGAGTTTCCCCGAGGGGGCGCTGCACAGGACTCTAGTTTGGACCAACACTCAAAGGAGCACTGGCCCCCGGGGGGGGGGGGGGGGTTAAAATAAAGATGACCCTTGAGTCTGCAGAACCCAAGGGAAAGAAAAGGGCTAGGTGGCGAATGGTAAAACCAATGTTGGCCATTGCTGGAAGAGTTTTATTCAAGGCGAACTGTCAAGGGGTTCCCATTATTACCCAACCGCGTAAGGAACGCAAAATCCGGGAACATAACACCGATATGACGGAAACTAGGGCGGCAAGAGTGGAACAAAACACCAGGCATAAGGCCGAGCCTTCCACCCTTTACCAAGTGTATAGATGCATTAATTAAATAAGAGATATTGTGATATCCCAACAAGTAAACATGTTCCAACAAGGAATGATCTCCATGTTCCAACAAGAAACAAACTTCAATCTTCACCTGCAACTAACAACGCTATAAGAGGGGCTGAGCAAAGCGGTAACATAGCCAATCAACGGTTTGCTAGGACAAGGTGGGTTAGAGGCTTGGTTCAACAATATAGGAGGCATGATAAGCAAGTGGTAGGTATCACAGCATAGGCATAGCAAAAGAGCGAGCAACTAGCAAGCAAAGATAGAAGTGATTCCGAGGGTATGATCATCTTGCCTGAGATCCTGCAAGGAAGAAGAACGAGTCCATGAAGAAGACAAACGGACGTAGTCAAACGGGTCCTCACAAACGCGACGTTACCGGAACCAACCCGAAGAAGCAAACACCGAAAAGGAAGCACACAACATAGTAAACAACCGACACATGAACATGGTATGAAAATGCGAGATGCAGTATGCGATGCATATGCATGATATGACAAGGAATTATTGAACCTGTCCTCAGCTTGGAAATCCAAGTGTGCCACTGGAAAGGTGAGATGATTTCGCTTGAAAACGATATAAAGAACGCCGGAATCGGAGACACGGTTTGGAAATGGCAAGCAAAACAAATATGGCACCGGTCTGCGATATACAGCAAGTAGCCATCTAAATGCAACAAGATAATTCTGCTACAGCACCCAAACATGGCAACAAAATACATGACAGGGATCCATTCATGATGCTTAACAAAATAGGAACACTGAGCTACGGCCAATTCATCCATTAACAGGTTCAAACAAGCATGGCAAAAATGCAATTGGTAAACAGATCTCAGACTTAGTGAAATTAACACTTGTCTGGAATTTCAGATCAGGTAGCACACTTTGAAGCAAGAAAACTATATGCTAGAGGGCATGAACATGGCAAACTAAAGCATGGCATGAAGCTACTCAAAGAGCTTAACAAAAGACCCTTAGTGACCTTGAGCCAAAAGGGATCATAAAATACAATTGCAAGCATGTGAACATGGCAAAAGCACAAACAGATCACAGACTTAGTGAAAAACTAGAACATGCAAATCAGATATCAAGTAGGCATGTTTACGACCTCGATGCACTCACTACAGCGCAAGTCATGACAATCTAAGCATACAACCATCAAGAATACACATTATAAAAGCTAGACATGGCAAGAACAATAACATAGCATGCACGGATCAACTACACCATCCTAGGCAAAATCGCTAACAAGTAGACAATCTGCCCAGATTCCCGAAATAGCAAAAGTAGAGCTCGATTGACTCAAGCTAGGATGCTCCATAATTGCAAACAAAGACATGGATGGATAGAGCACTACAAGATTAACAAAACATCCTTACTGATCATCCTCAAAAGAGGCACGGATCACTAGGAAACAACATGAACTTATGGCATATTGAGATAAACAGATCAAGGACTTAGTGGAATTGCTAAGTCCCTGAAATCAGCATTAACGAATGCACCACTTTGCAAGCTTGTGCTAGTCACCACACATGTCACAAAAATACATGGATAGCACTTCTGGAAAGATGGCATGGCATATAACAAAACACATGTAGAGCTCAGGAGCAAATCATGCACACATTAATCATGGCAAAAATGACAAATAGCTATTTGGTGCAGCAGATCTGACAATTAACTCAAATAGCACTCTTTCAACAGCATTTCGGGCATCAAGATGAACTCAAATTAAAATGATGCAATGAGATGAAATGGTGTACTCTCTGAGACGAACATTTTGGTATGCTACACGCGCAAAACGGATCTACGGACGCAAAGTTACGACATGATGAATATGAGCGTTAGAAACATGGAAATCTCGGGGACTTAGTCAAATTCCACGCCTGCGGGTGAGCGCAACATAGTAACAATCGCCCACGGCGATGGATAAGGGAAATGGCGGGGCCTCACCTGATTGGGCTCGGCCCAGGATGAAGGAGAGGTAGGCCGAGGCTGAGGTGGGCCGGACGGGACCCACGCGGTGCGGTGGGCCGAGGCTGACGTGGAGGCCCACGCACGGAGGGCAGCGAGCAGGCCGCTGGGTGGCTTCGTCCCGATTGAGACAGGGGCCTGGCAACGGTGTACGGCACCGGCAGCGATCGCCAGAGTTTGCGAGGAGCGGGGACAAGGCCAGACAAGGTCGGGGCGGAGTGGATCTGGTCCGCGGCGGCGAGATCCGGGCGCGGAATCGCCGGATCTGGGGCAATGGTGCGTCGGACGGCGCCTGTGGCGGCACTGCACAAGGGCGGCCATGGCGGGGCGGCGGCGTCACGGTTCCCTGGCGCGGGACCACGGCGGAGGACGAATGGCAGCTTGGGCACGAGGCTACGGGTGCGGGCAGGCGCCTGCGGGCGGCGGCGGCGGCCGGGCCTGCGCGGGCCCCGGATGGGCTCTACGGGCCGCGGCGGGAGGAGAGAGAGAGATGGTGAGGTGGCGGCACACGATAGGCTGGCGGCGGCGGCGGGGTTACGTGGCGCGACGCCATTGGCCGGAGCGAGGTGGAGGGCGGACATGTCCGGCGGCGGGGATTTTTGTCCGGTGGCGCGAGGTAGGGGAAGGCTAGGGTTAGACCGCAAATTTCGGAGGGGATCACTTATTTATAGGTAGAGGGAGCTAGGAGAGTCCAAATGAGGTGCGGTTTTCGGCCACGCGATCGTGATCGAACACTCTAGATGATGGAGAGGGTTTAGGTGGGTTTTGGGCCAAAATGGGGGGGGGGGTGTTGGGCTGCAACACACACGAGGCCTTCTCGGTCCCTCGGTTAACCGTTGGAGTATCAAACGAAGTCCAAATGGTACGACACTTGACAGGCGGTCTACCGGTAGTAACCCAAGGCCGCTTGGCAAGTCTCAGTCCAATCCGGAAATGTTTAACCCCCACACACGAAAGAAAGGTAGAAATGACCACCGGATGACACAGAAGCGCCGGATTGCAAAACGGACAACGGGGAAAATGCTCGGATGCATGAGACGAACATGTATGCAAATGAAATGCACATGATGACATGATATGCAATGCAAGACACGCAAGCAATGATGACGCAACAATAGTGAATAACTGGAGGACACTTGGCACATCGGTCTCGGGGCATTACAACACTCCACCACTACGAGAGGATCTCGTCCCGAGATCTAGAATGGCACCGGATGGAAAACGGAAGAGAAAGAGAAGAGGTAAAACTAAGTTGCTTCTTTGACCAATGAGTGAAACCAAAGAACCTTGCAAAGGTTAAGCCATTTTGAGTAAAGAAAACAACGGAGATGATCGAAGCTGAAAACACTCCGTTAGAAAAGAGGAACAATGGAGAACAACTTCGGGCAGCACTCTAATTGAAAAGAAAAGGAATTAAATAAGAACTTGATAAGATGAGAAGATACTTGATGAAATCACAATACACTGTCTCCGTAACTATTGAGTGAATGGAACAAGGGGTAAGAAAGATCTCGGACAGCACTCCGGTTTAAAAGTGATGAAAGACTTGATAAAATGAAAGAGCTTGAGAAAAGGGACACAATACTCCGGTTAAAAGGATAAGCATGATCAAAACATGGTCCTGACAATCCGAGAAGATGGGTTGAGGAGAGCAACATCATAATGCCTCCGGAACGGAAGAATAGAAGATAGATAATTGAAATAGGAGAATTGAGAAGAAAATGCCAACTTGTGCCACAAAATAGCTTGAAAAGGCATCTTTAGGAGAAGGGTTGAACGGAGTTGTTAGAACACCAACAACGGAAGGCCAAACTTGAAGTGGGCTTATAGAAGGCATCTCAACATTATGAGGTGGCAACTTGCCACTCACGGAAAAGATTTGATTGGGTATATATGACAAGGAGACGAGAAACTATTCACCGGAAGGACAAATGAAGAACTTGGGTCAATTATAAGCACCATAATAGCAACAATCCTTAGGGAAAACTTTAGGTGAAATATAACCCAAGATAACTCCAACGAAGAGGTTGATGGATTTAAAATACCTCATTCTCGATAACTTGTGAAACATGAAACAAGAACTCAAATTATCGAGAATGACATAATACCATCTCCAATAATATGGTAGAAAGAATTGCACTCCTGATTGCAAGATGAAGAAACTTGAGCTCCTTAGGAAAGAATCTTGAAGAACGCTTCGAGAAGGAAATAAATCCTTGATGAACCATCATGTATAGCCTCCATGAAGAAACTCCAGTAAGAAAAGAATAACAAGAAAGAGGGATTGAAAACACAAGGTGAATCCTTGCAATGATTTAGATGGATCTCCGTGATAATTAGAGCTTGGAACTCCGGGAAAGAAAAGATAAGGCATCTCAAACTGAGAATATGATATGATGAACCACTCCGGAAAAAAGGAATTAATCACTTGGATGGAACAAGAATAAGAATTATGTTATGCGTATCCTTCAACAATTTAATTGCTGACAAGCAACGGATTTGGCATACTACTTATCCTAGTAGAAAGATTAAGAGAGATATAGCGCAAAACTTGAGAAGGTCTTCAACGAACCACCGGTAGAATTTGAAAAGCACGAATGCATAGATATGATACACGAAGGAAGAAAACTCTTGAACGAACCATTGTAAGAATTGAAAAAGAACGAATAAACCATGAAGAAACACTGGGAAGAATTAGCAAATGAATGAAGATGCTTGAGAGAATTTATATATGAGAGAACGAAGAGATCATGCACTGACTAATGGATATTTGATCGATGCACTGGTAAAATTAGGAGGATGAGAGCTGAAAGCTAGAATGAATAATCTCGAAATGATGGCCTTCGGAGAATCAAACTGAAAATACTCTGAATTACTCCGGATGGGTGAAAAGAAATTCTCACAACCGAAACAATTATGGGAGGATGGCAGAGAATGGGGCAAGATTTAAAAGAAACTCTTCTTCGGTCTTCAAAATCTGAGAATGATGATGAGAAACGCCACCAAATTGTTGAGACACTCCGGAATAAAGAAGAATAGAAAAGTTGAACCAATGATGAAAAGAATTTAAGCAATCTTGGAGAAAGACATTTGACTGATGATACATCATTCTTACGTCAAACTTGGAAAAGAATTTGAGAGTAACGCCGGGAAAATAAGAAGAGTCAGGTAAGATCCTGGGAAAAGACCTGTGGGTTAGGGCCCACTCAAAAGATACACCGTTGAATGATTTGAAGGAGAGATTACGCTGGTTGAATTAAATAACTTGAATGTGATAACAAGGTTGAAAGATCTTGAATGAATGCAGAGTGGACAACACGAATCTTCGAGATATCTTGATCACTCCGAAACAATTAAATAGCGAGAAGTGAATGAATATGAGGTGCACTGGCATGAGAAGGTATTTGAAACGAGGAAAAAGGATATGATCAACACCAAAGCTTGAATTGGTTCCACCGGAGAAAAAAAAGAAAGAGGAATGACGAACTAGAAGCTCCGTTAGAATCTTCCTGAGAATCATCGGATAAGAACATTGATGGAAAAGGAATGGAGAGACTTCACAAGAATATAAAGGATACTTCATTAAAACATCAGATTCCTTGAAGAAAAAAGGGGTGGGTGGGCGGGAAAACAAAGACAACTTGGGGGCGGATGAAACGAGCACCGTTGAGAGAACTGAGATTGGATCTTGCGGATGTTGCAATAATCAGATCCACTTGAAGAGAAGTACACCGGTTAAAAGGATTGACAAAAACAATCTTGATGATCAAGAAGGATTAGTATTCGCATTGGAGTATGAGAACACCATTTGGGGAAGGTATAGAATCAACTCTTGACTTTGAAGCAACTCGAATACCACAACTCAAAACAAAACAAAGGATTGGCTTGCAAAATAAGCCAGAACAAACATATGATAGAGATTTCGCCCGAAGTTTTTGTGGTGGGGCCTACACGGGCTCGATCATACAGCACCATCATATACAAGGCAGTGCACATGACATACGAAGCGTCCCCGAGTCGGCATAGCCAAGGACTCTTTAAGACACAACGAGACCACTCTAAAACCAACCGTGAATAGGCGGACCACTAGACGTCGAACCCCAATTTCATATCATACATCTGTCGGAAAGATATCCTAAGAGCTACTTGAATTCCCACTTATAAACTCCTGAAATTTTCCGGTTATGCAATCAGGTGTTGGGGATACAGGGGAAGCATAATATCTCACCCAAATCTAGCAAATCCTACATCCAGCTATATCCATCCTTCAACACATAATCAAGAAACCTTCGGAAATCGTCTACCTCAACCTTCGAAAAGCATCCGTTATACGAGTTATGGCAATACTCCTGAACTCCCTCCCCAGTACTAGGTGGCGTCGAGGTTATCTCACCAACAACTGCATAAAAGAGATTTTTGATGTCGGTGAAACTAAACTCAGGTATTCCAGAACTGCAACGATAAAATTGTGACGATAACACCTCGGAGCTCAACTCCCCGGGACACTGCCACAACCCCTAAATGACAGGAGGCACCAAGAACAATGTTCTCATCACAAATCGATCGGAACGATTCCAAGATACCCGCGTGATCCTAAAAAAATTTAGTGGAATTTGAGAAGAGAAGAGTCAAAACTCTACGTCAGGATGCCTTACCAGAGCGATGAAGGGACTGGGAGTAAAAAGAATTCCTAAACTCTCCGATATATAATTCCTAAATAACTCAAAACATTTTTCTAGACACAACTCGGCCGCTAATAATGATCAAGCAATGGGGCTCCTAAGGTCGGGGAAGGCTCTGATACCAACTTGTCATGCCCTCTATGCGGCCGTAACGCCCTTGATGCGGCTATATCTCCCACGTGTCGACGCATGACTTAGAGGCATAACCGCATTGAAAGCAATGTCGCAAGTGAGGTAATCTTCACACAACCCATGTAATACATAAGGGAAAGAGATACATAGTTGGCTTACAATCGCCACTTCACACAATTACATAAATAAAACATTACAACATCCAAATACACTCAAGGTCCAACTACGGAACCAAAATAAAAGAAGAACCCCAAATGCGACAAGGCCCCCGATCGACCCCAACTGGGCTCCACTACTGATCAACTGGAAACGGAACAACACAAATGACAAGATCTTCATCGAGCTCCTCCTGAGCTTGGTTGCGTCATCTGCACATACTCATCGGCACCTGCAAGCTGGTTTTGGAAGTATCTGTGAATCACAGGGACTCAGCAATCTCGCACCCTCGCGATCAAGACTATTTAAGCTTATGGGTAAGGTAAAAGGGTGAGGTGGAGCTGCAGCAAGCGACTAGCATATATGGTGGCTAACACACGCAAATGAGAGCGAGAAGAGAAGGCAAAGCACGGTCGATAAAAGTATGATCAAGAAGTTGTTGGGGAACGTAGTAATTTCAAAAAATTTCCTACGCACACGCAAGATCATGGTGATGCACAGCAACGAGAGGGGAGAGTGTTGTCTACGTACCCACGCAGACCGACTGCGGAAGCGTTGACACAACGTAGAGGAAGTAGTCGTACGTCTTCCCGATCCGACCGATCCAAGCACCGTTACTCCGGCACCTCCGAGTTCTTAGCACACGTACAGCTCGATGACGCTCCCCGGGCTCCGATCCAGCAAAGCTTCGGGTATGAGTTCCATCAGCACAACGGCGTGGTGACAATGATGATGTTCTACCGACGCAGGGCTTCGCCTAAGCACTACAACGATATGATCAAGGTGGAATATGGTGGCAGGGGGCACCGCACACGGCTAAGGAACGATCACGTGGATCAACTTGTGTGTCTAGAGGTCCCTCTGCCCCCGTATATAAAGGAGCAAGGGGAGGAGGCCGGCCGGCCAGGTGTGGCGCGCCAAGGAGGAGTCCTCCTCCTAGTAGGAGTAGGACTCCTACTAGGAGGGGGAAAGAGGTGGAGTGGGAGAAGGAAAGGGGGGCCGCCGCCCCCCTCTCCTAGTCCAATTTGGACCAGGGAGGAGGTGGCGCGCGGCCCACCTCTTGCAGCCCCTCTCTCTCTCTCCACTAAGGCCCATATGGCCCAATACTTCTCCCGGTAGGGTTCCGGTAACCCTCCGGCTCTCCGGTTTTCTCCGAAATCACCCGAAACACTTCCGGTGTCCGAATACAGCCGTCCAATATATCAATCTTTATGTCTCGACCATTTCAAGACTACTCGTCATGTCCGTGATCACATCTGGGAGTCCGAACTAACTTCGGTACATCAAAATGCATAAACTCATAATAACTGTCATCGTAACGTTAAGTGTGCGGACCCTACGGTTCGAGAACAATGTAGACATGACTGAGACAGATCTCTGGTCAATAACCAATAGCGGGACCTGGATGCCCATATTGGCTCCTACATATTCTACGAAGATCTTTATCGGTCAGACCGCATAACAACATACGTTGTTCCCTTTGTCATCGGTATGTTACTTGCCCGAGATTCGATCGTCGGTATCCAATACCTAGTTCAATCTCGTTACCGGCAAGTCTCTTTACTCGTTCTGTAATACATCATTCCGCAACTAACTCATTAGTTGCAATGCTTGCAAGGCTTATGTGATGTGCATTACCAAGAGGGCCCAGAGATACCTCTCCGACAATCGGAGTGACAAATCCTAATCTCGAAATACGCCAACCCAACATCTACCTTTGGAGACACCTGTAGAGCTCCTTTATAATCACCCAGTTACGTTGTGACATTTGGTAGCACACAAAGTGTTCCTCCGGTAAACGGGAGTTGCATAATCTCATAGTCATAGGAACATGTATAAGTCATGAAGAAAGCAATAGCAACATACTAAACGATCGGGTGCTAAGCTAATGGAATGGGTCATGTCAATCAGATCATTCTACTAATGATGTGACCTCGTTAATCAAATAACAACACTTTGTTCATGGTTAGGAAACATAACCATCTTTGATTAACGAGCTAGTCAAGTAGAGGCATACTAGTGACACTAAGTTTGTCTATGTATTCACACATGTATTATGTATCCGGTTAATACAATTCTAGCATGAATAATAAACATTTATTATGATATAAGGAAATAAATAATAACTTTATTATTGCCTCTAGGGCATATTTCCTTCAGTCTACCACTTGCACCAGAGTCAATAATCTAGATTACACAGTAATGATTCTAACACCCATGGAGCCTTGGTGCTGATCATGTTTTGCTCGTGGAAGAGGCTTAGTCAACGGGTCTGCAACATTCAGATCCGTATGTATCTTGCAAATCTCTGTGTCTCCCACCTGGACTAGATCCCGGATGGAATTGAAGCGTCTCTTGATATGCTTGGTTCTCTTGTGAAATCTGGATTCCTTTGCCAAGGCAATTGCACCAGTATTGTCACCAAAGATTTTCATTGGACCCGATGCACTAGGTATGACACCTAGATCAGATATGAACTCCTTCATCCAGACTCCTTCGTTTGCTGCTTCCGAAGCAGCTATGTACTCCGCTTCACATGTAGATCCCGCTACGACGCTTTGTTTAGAACCGCACCAACTGACAACTCCACCGTTTAATGTAAACACGTATCCGGTTTGCGATTTAGAATCATCCGGATCAGTGTCAAAGATTGCATCAACGTAACCTTTTACGGTGAGCTCTTTGTCACCTCCATATACGAGAAACATATCCTTAGTCCTTTTCAGGTATTTCAGGATGTTCTTGACCGCTGTCCAGTGATCCACTCCTGGATTACTTTGGTACCTCCCTGCTAAACTTATAGCAAGGCACACATCAGGTCTGGTACACAACATTGCATACATGATAGAGCCTATGGTTGAAGCATAGGGAACATCTTTCATTTTCTCTCTATCTTCTGCAGTGGTCGGGCATTGAGTCTGACTCAACTTCACACCTTGTAACACAGGCAAGAACCCTTTCTTTGCTTGATCCATTTTGAACTTCTTCAAAATCTTGTCAAGGTATGTGCTTTGTGAAAGTCCAATTAAGCGTCTTGATCTATCTCTATAGATCTTTATGCCTAATATGTAAGCAGCTTCACTGAGGTCTTTCATGGAAAAACTCTTATTCAATTATCCCTTTATGCTATCCAGAAATTCTATATCATTTCCAATCAGCAATATGTCATCCACATATAATATCAGAAATGCTACAGAGCTCCCACTCACTTTCTTGTAAATAAAGGCTTCTACGAAAGTCTGTATAAAACCAAATGCTTGGATCACACTATCAAAGCGTTTATTCCAACTCCAAGAGGCTTGCACCAGTCCATAAATGGATCGCTGGAGCTTGCACACTTTGTTAGCTCCCTTTGGATCGACAAAACCTTCCGGTTGCATCATATAAAACTCTTCTTCCAGAAATCCATTCAGGAATGCAGTTTTGACATCCATCTGCCAAATTTCATAATCATAAAATGCGGCAATTGCTAACATGATTCGGACAGACGTAAGCATCGCTACGGGTGAGAAGGTCTCATCGTAGTCAACCCCTTGAACTTGTCAAAAACCTTTTGCGACAAGTCGAGCTTTGTAGACAGTAACATTACCATCAGCGTCTGTCTTCTTCTTGAAGATCCATTTATTCTCAATTGCTTGCCGATCATCGGGCAAGTCAACCAAAGTCCATACTTTGTTCTCATACATGGATCCCATCTCAGATTTCATGGCTTCAAGCCATTTTGCGGAATCTGGGCTCACCATCGCTTCTTCATAGTTCGTAGGTTCATCATGATCTAGCAGCATGATTTCCAGGACAGGATTACCATACCACTCTGGTGCGGATCTCGCTCTGGTTGATCTACGAGGTTCAGTAGTATCTTGTCCTGAAGTTTCATGATCATCATCATTAGCTTCCTCACTAATTGGTATAGGTGTCGCAGAAACAGTTTTCTGTGATGTACTACTTTCCAATAAGGGAGCAGGTACAGTTACCTCGTCAAGTTTTACTTTCCTCCCACTCACTTCTTTCGAGAGAAACTCCTTCTCTAGAAAGGATCCATTCTTAGCAACGAATGTCTTGCCTTCGGATCTGTGATAGAAGGTGTACCCAACAGTCTCCTTTGGGTATCCTATGAAGACACATTTCTCCGATTTGGGTTCGAGCTTATCAGGTTGAAGCTTTTTCACATAAGCATCGCAGCCCCAAACTTTAATAAACGACAACTTTGGTTTCTTGCCAAACCATAGTTCATAAGGCGTCGTCTCAACGGATTTTGATGGTGCCCTATTTAACGTGAATGCGGCCGTCTCTAAAGCATAACCCCAAAACGATAGCGGTAAATTAGTAAGAGACATCATAGATCGCACCATATCTAGTAAAATACGATTACGACGTTCGAACACACCATTACGCTGTGGTGTTCCGGGTGGCGTGAGTTGCGAAACTATTCCACAATTTTTCAAATGTACACCAAACTCGTAACTCAAATATTCTCCTCCACGATCAGATCGTAGAAACTTTATTTTCTTGTTACGATGATTTTCAACTTCACTCTGAAATTCTTTGAACTTTTCAAATATTTTAGACTTATGTTTCATTAAGTAGATATACCCATATCTGCTTAAGTCATCTATGAAGGTGAGAAAATAACGATATCCGCCACGAGCCTCAATATTCATCGGACCACATACATCGGTATGTATGATTTCCAACAAATCTGTTGCTCTCTCCATAGTACCGGAGAACGGTGTTTTAGTCATCTTGCCCATGAGGCACGGTTCGCAAGTACCAAGTGATTCATAATCAAGTGGATCCAAAAGTCCATCAGTATGGAGTTTCTTCATGCGCTTTATACCGATATGATCTAAATGGCAGTGCCACAAATAAGTTGCACTGTCATTATCAACTCTGCATCTTTTGGCTTCAACATTATGAATATGTGTGTTACTACTATCGAGATTCATTAAAAATAGACCACTTCTCAAAGGTGCATGACCATAAAATATATTACTCATATAAATAGAACAACCATTATTCTCTGATTTAAATGAATAACCGTCTCGCATCAAACAAGATCCAGATATAATGTTCATGCTCAACGCTGGCACCAAATAACAATTATTTAGGTCTAATATTAATCCTGAAGGTAGATGTAGAGGTAGCGTGCCGACCGCGATCACATCGACTTTGGAACCGTTTCCCACGCGCATGGTCACCTCGTCCTTCACCAGTGTTCGCTTAATCCGTAGTCCCTGTTTCGAGTTGCAAATATTAGCAACAGAACCAGTATCAAATACCCAGGTGTTACTGCGAGCTCTAGTAAGGTACACATCAATAACATGTATATCACATATACCTTTGTTCACCTTGCCATCCTTCTTATCCGCCAAATACTTGGGGCAGTTCCGCTTCTAGTGACTAGTCTGCTTGTAGTAGAAGCACTCAGTTTCAGGCTTAGGTCCAGACTTGGGTTTCTTCTCTTGAGCAGCAACTTGCTTGCCGTTCTTCTTGGAGTTCCCCTTCTTCTTCCCTTTGCCCTTTTTCTTGAAACTAGTGGTCTTGCTGACCATCAACACTTGATGCTCCTTTTTGATTTCTACCTCCGCAGCTTTCAGCATTGCGAAGAGCTCGGGAATAGTCTTGTTCATCCCTTGCATATTATAGTTCATCACGAAGCTCTTGTAGCTTGGTGGCAGTGATTGCAGAATTCTGTCAATGACGCAATCATCTGGAAGATTAACTCCCATCTGAATCAAGTGATTATTATACCCAGACATTTTGAGTATATGCTCACTGACAGAACTATTCTCCTCCATCTTGCAGCTATAGAACTTATTGGAGACTTCATATCTCTCAATTCGGGCATTTGCTTGAAATATCAACTTCAACTCCTGGAACATCTCATATGCTCCATGACGTTCAAAACGTTGTTGAAGTCCCGATTCTAAGCCGTAAAGCATGGCACACTGAACTATTGAGTAGTCATCAGCTTTGCTCTGCCAGACATTCATAACATCTGGCGTTGCTCCAGCAGCAGGCCTGGCACCCAGCGGTGCTTCCAGGACGTAATTCTTCTGTGCAGCAATGAGGATAATCCTCAAGTTACGGACCCAGTCCGTGTAATTGCTACCATCATCTTTCAACTTTGCTTTCTCAAGGAACGCATTAAAATTCAACGGAACAACAGCACGAGCCATCTATCTACAATCAACATAAACAAGCAAGATACTATCAGGTACTAAGTTCATGATAAGTTTAAGTTCAGTTAATCAAATTACTTAAGAACTCCCACTTAGATGGACATCCCTCTAATCCTCTAAGTGATCACGTGATCCAAATCAACTAAACCATAACCGATCATCACGTGAGATGGAGTAGTTTTCAATGGTGAACATCGCTATGTTGATCATATCTACTATATGATTCACGCTCGACCTTTCGGTCTCCGTGTTCCGAGGCCATATCTGCATATGCTAGGCTCGTCAAGTTTAACCTGAGTATTCTGCATGTGCAAAAACTGGCTTGCACCCGTTGTAGATGGACATAGAGCTTATCACACCCGATCATCACGTGGTGTCTGGGCACGACGAACTTTGGCAACGGTGGATACTCAGGGAGAACACTTCTTGATAATTTAGTGAGAGATCATCTTATAATGCTACCGTCAATCAAAGCAAGATAAGATGCATAAAAAGATAAACATCACATGCAATCAATATAAGTGATATGATATGGCCATCATCATCTTGTGCTTGTGATCTCCATCTCCGAAGCACCGTCATGATCACCATCGTCACCGGCGCGACACCTTGATCTCCATCGTAGCATCGTTGTCGTCTCGCCAATCTTATGCTTCCACGACTATCACTACCGCTTAGTGATAAAGTAAAGCATTACATCGCGATTGCATTGCATACAATAAAGCGACAACCATATGGCTCCTGCCAGTTGCCGATAACTCGGTTACAAAACATGATCATCTCATACAATAAAATTTAGCATCATGTCTTGACCATATCACATCACAACATGCCCTGCAAAAACAAGTTAGACGTCCTCTACTTTGTTGTTGCAAGTTTTACGTGGCTGCTACGGGCTTTAAGCAAGAACCAATCTCACCTACACATCAAAATCACAACGATAGTTTGTCAAATAGACTCCGTTTTAACCTTCGCAAGGACCGGGCGTAGCCACACTCGGTTCAACTAAAGTTGGAGAGACAGTCGCCCGCAAGCCACCTATGTGCAAAGCACGTCGGGGGAACCGGTCTCGCGTAAGCGTACGCGTAATGTTGGTCCGGGTCGTCTCGTCCAACAATACCGCCGAACCAAAGTATGACATGCTGGTAGGCAGTATGACTTATATCGCCCACAACTCACTTGTGTTCTACTCGTGCATATAACATCAAATCATAAAACCTAGGCTCTGATACCACTATTGGGGAACGTAGTAATTTCAAAAAATTTCCTATGCACACGCAAGATCATCGTGATGCACAGCAACAAGAGGGGAGAGTGTTGTCTACGTACCCACGCAGACCGACTGCGGAAGCGTTGACACAACGTAGAGGAAGTAGTCATACGTCTTCCCGATCCGACCGATCCAAGCACCGTTACTCCGGCACCTCCGAGTTCTTAGCACACGTACAGCTCGATGACGCTCCCCGGGCTCCGATCCAGCAAAGCTTCGGGGATTAGTTCCGTTAGCACAACGGCGTGGTGACGATGATGATGTTCTACCGATGCAGGGCTTCACCTAAGCACTACAATGATATGATCGAGGTGGAATATGGTGGCAGGGGGCACCGCACACAGCTAAGGAACGATCACGTGGATCAACTTGTGTGTCTAGAGGTCCCCCTGCCCCCGTATATAAAGGAGCAAGGGGAGGAGGCCGGCCGGCCAGGTGTGGCGCGCCATGAGGAGTCCTCCTCCTAGTAGGAGTAGGACTCCTACTAGGAGGGGGAAAGAGGTGGAGTGGGAGAAGGAAAGGGGGGCCGCCGCCCCCTCTCCTAGTCCAATTCGGACCAGGGAGGAGGTGGCGCACGGCCTACCTCTTGCAGCCCCTCTCTCTCCACTAAGGCCCATATGGCCCAATACTTCTCCCGGTAGGGTTCCGGTAACCCTCCGGCTCTCCGGTTTTCTCCGAAATCACCCGAAACACTTCCGGTGTCCGAATACAGCCGTCCAATATATCAATCTTTATGTCTCGACCATTTCGAGACTCCTCGTCATGTCTGTGATCACATCCGGGACTCCGAACTAACTTCGGTACATCAAAATGCATAAACTCATAATAACTGTTATCGTAACGTTAAGCGTGCGGACCCTACGGTTTGAGAACAATGTAGACATGACTGAGATAGATCTCCGGTCAATAACCAATAGCGGGACCTGGATGCCCATATTGGCTCCTACATATTCTACGAAGATCTTTATCGGTCAGACCGCATAACAACATACGTTGTTCCCTTTGTCATCGGTATGTTACTTGCCCGAGATTCGATCGTCGGTATCCAATACCTAGTTCAATCTTGTTACCGGCAAGTCTCTTTACTCGTTCTGTAATACATCATTCCGCAACTAACTCATTAGTTGCAATGCTTGCAAGGCTTATGTGATGTGCATTACCGAGAGGGCCCAGAGATACCTCTCCGACAATCGGAGTGACAAATCCTAATCTCGAAATACGCCAACCCAACATCTACCTTTGGAGACACCTGTAAAGCTCCTTTATAATCACCCAGTTACGTTGTGACGTTTGGTAGCACACAAAGTGTTCCTCCGGTAAACGGGAGTTGCATAATCTCATAGTCATAGGAACATGTATAAGTCATGAAGAAAGCAATAGCAACATACTAAACGATCGGGTGCTAAGCTAATGGAATGGGTCATGTCAATCAGATCATTCTACTAATGATGTGACCTCGTTAATCAAATAACAACACTTTGTTCATGGTTAGGAAACATAACCATCTTTGATTAACGAGCTAGTCAAGTAGAGGCATACTAGTGACATTAAGTTTGTCTATGTATTCACACATGTATTATGTTTCCGGTTAATACAATTCTAGCATGAATAATAAACATTTATCATGATATAAGGAAATAAATAATAACTTTATTATTGCCTCTAGGGCATATTTCCTTCAGAAGTGATCCTAGAACAACCTACGTCAAGCATAACTCCAACACCGTGTTCACTTCCCGGACTCCGCCGGAAAGAGACCATCACGGTTACACAAGCGGTTGATGTATTTTAATTAAGGTCAACTTCAGGTTTTCTACAACCGGACATTAACAAATTCCCATCTGCCCATAACCGCGGGCACGGCTTTCGAAAGTTCAAAACCCTGCAGGGGTGTCCCAACTTAGCCCATCACAAGCTCTCACGGTCAACGAAGGATATTCCTTCTAGCGGGAAGACCCGATCAGACTCGGAATCCTGGTTACAAGACATTTCGACAATGGTAAAACAAGACCAGCAAAGCCACCCGGATGTGCCAACAAATCCCGATAGGAGCTGCACATATCTCGTTCTCAGGGCACACCGGATGAGCCAGACGTCGGGTAAGCCAGCCCAGGGTTGCCCCTGGTAGCCTCGGACATCGCTCAGTTTGGACCAACACTTAGAGAAGCACTGGCCCGGGGGGGTTAAAATAAGATGACCCTTGAGCCGGCCGACTCAAGGGAAAGAAAAGGCTAGGTGGCAAATGGTAAAACCAATGTTGGGCCTTGCTGGAGGAGTTTTATTCAAGGCGAACTGTCAAGGGGTTCCCATTATCACCCAACCGCGTAAGGAATGCAAAATCCAGGAACATAACACCGATATGACGGAAACTAGGGCGGCAAGAGTGGAACAAAACACCAGGCATAAGGCCGAGCCTTCCACCCTTTGCCAAGTATATAGATGCATTAATTAAATAAGAGATATGGTGATATCCCAACAAAATATCCATGTTCCAAACATGGAACAAGCTCCAATCTTCACCTGCAACTAACAATGCTATAAGAGGGGTTGAGCAAAGCGGTAACATAGCCAAACAACGGTTTGCTAGGACAAGGTGGGTTAGAGGCTTGGTTCACAATATGGGAGGCATGATAAGCAAGTGGTAGGTATCGCAACATAGGCATAGCAAAAGAGCGAGCAACTAGCAAGCAAAGATAGAAGTGATTTCGAGGGTATGGTCATCTTGCCTGAAATCCCGCAAGGAAGAAGAATGAGTCCATGAAGAAGATAAATGGACGTAGTCGAACGAATCCTCACAACACGACGTTATCGGAACCAACCCGAAGAAGCAACACCGGAAAGGAGCAAACAACATAGTAAACAACCACCACAAAATCATGGCATGATGCACAACAAGTATGATGCATGTCCGGTTTAAAGAGGCATGGCATGGCAAAGTGCACAAGCAATCCTACAGATTAAATGGAGCTCAATATGCAACGAGTTGCATATTGACGAAACACCACATCAATTATTTAGTTCTCTCCCGGTTAGGTACTCAACAATATTAAATGTTGTTAAACATGGCAAGAGGTGAGGTATAACAAAACGACACCATCTAAACAATTTAAATGGGACCGGATATAATAAACAACAAACCCGGTAAATCCCCATATGCATTAGTAATTTAATGCAAACAACAATTTTAACCAATCTTAAAGTTGTTATCATGATGCGGATGACATGGACAAGTTTATGCAATTTTTAATAAAAGTTGACAAGATCATTATGAAGCATTTGTCACCGTGGTGGAAAGAAAAGGGGTGCCACGGCAACGATAACGAAAACGGTGCCACTGCAATGTTCCGGTTTCGGTAACTCGATTGGGATACCGATGCAAAGGATAAGTGTGCGGATGCGTACAAAAGATGGTGGGGCACTCCCGGATACCGGGTGTCCCATGAGTCAATGATGGTGACAAGGCAAAAGAGGGGCAACGTGCACCGACAATTCGAGCATGGAGCAAGCACGAGCATCTCATACATCACACATGCATTCGTTCACGGGCGGTCGTCTCAGGGTTATACCTTCGAAGCGTGCATTATCGGAGCGGTTCGGGTCAAGCGGTGTAGTCGTTCACGATCGTTGTGGGGTGTAGTGGTACTCAGCGATGGTAGAGGAAGTGGTTGTTCACAGTTCATCGTGGGAAGTAGTCGTTCTCATTTGGAAGTAGTTGTACACATTTCATAGTTGTTCAGGGTCATCGGTGGTACTCGGCCCAACAACGTGAAGTCGTACTCGTGTGCAAGGATGAACTTGACGAATCCGATGTCTTCGGGCGTCATGGTACTTGGGGTCTTCGGACATGCCGGACTCGGTTCTTGTGATGATAGTGATACAAGGGACTTGTGTTCAGGTCGTGTAGTCGTACTCGAGGTGGTCTTGGCAAAACCAAGGCCGACGGTGTACTTGGCGTAATCCGAGTCGATAGTAGTTGTACACGGCAATCTTGGTCGAACTTGGAGAGACCTCGGTAGTCGTTCTTGTTCGTCTTGGTACTTTTGGCGCCATCTTGGTCTTGGCGATGGTAGTGGAAGGCACGAGGGGCCCTGCGTGCGGCGGAGGTGCAGGAGAGGTCCGGCAGCACGGGACCTCGAGGGAACCGGACGTGAGGCTCCTGTGGCGGCGAATGGCCGCAGCAAGTCATCAGGGTCGCGCGTAGGGTGGCCTTCGGGAGTGATGCAGGGGTTGCAGGCGTGCAAGGAGAGGAGCCCTGCAGAGTTGGAGGGTTCGCCGGCGCTGGGAGCAGGTCCATGGCGAGGACTCGAGGGAGAGCGGCGGCGCAAGGTGAGGAGAAGTGGAACGAGTCCGGGAGGAGCTCACTGGCGCAACGCTTGCCGGGGCCAGCGGGCAACGCGAGCGGAGAGTGGCGAGGCATGGTGGATGCGGGGTGAAGGCAGGCAGGAGAGACAGGGGATCAAGGACTGGGGCACTGCGAGGGAGATTGAAGAGAGGGAAAAGGGGATCGAGTGCAAGCGCTGCAAGGATCGAGAGGAGGCGGGGTCGAGCGCGAAGCGGCCATCTCCTGGCGGCGCTGGAGGGAGTACGAGGGAAGGGATCGTGGGAAAAGGGGATCGGGCCAGGGTGCTAGGGTTAGAGCGGGGGCTGCGGGAGATGGGCCTAAGGGGTCGGCCCAGTGGAGAGGCGAAAAAAGGCCAGGGCCTTAGAGAGGGATTAGGAGCGGGGGTCAGCTGGACCTGCAGATGGGCCGGCCAGTTGCTGCTTCGGATAAAAAAACCCAACCTTTTGCTATTTCCCATTTACAGAGAAGTAGACAGGAGGAAAAAGGAAGGAAATAAAAAGGCTAGGGGTTTTTAGAAAATGCTGAAACTACTCCTATTGAGTCTAAGAATTATACTTAGCCCAAGAAAAGAAGTTTCACGCGAAAAAGAAGAGTTTAAAACAAACTCATTTAAATTTAATACAAAAGATTTGAACTAGGACGAGGTTTTAGGAGTATCCAAAAAATGTTCGGATTTTTGGAGGAACCTCGGAATATGATGAAAGAATAAATAGCAAGGTTAGAGGCCAAGAGTTGTGATAACAAAGGCATTGAGATTTATTTTGCAAGTGTGTTCCGGTGAATTCCAACAAATGGAATATTTAATATAGCTCCCTACTATCGGGAGGGTATGTTATAAAGAGAAGTCACCAGGTGAACTCCCTCGGTTCAAATGGATCAAAGGTCCATGCCATTTATTTAGTTGAGTTAAGAAAAGAAATGACATGATGGCATGATGACATGATGCAATGCACATGATGCAAAGATGAATGCAAAGAACCAAACAAAACACATGAAGAAACCCGGAAACCCTGGAAGGCATCTGAAGCTCCGGTCTTGGGGAGTTACAGTGGCTATATCTCCCACGTGTCGAAGCACGACTTAGAGGCATAACCACATTGAAAGCAATGTCGCAAGTGAGGTAATCTTCACACAACCCATGTAATACATAAGGGAAAGAGATACATAGTTGGCTTACAATCGCCACTTCACACAATACATGAATAAAGCATTACATCATCCAGATACAATCAAGGTCCGACTATGGAACCAAAATAAAAGAAGAACCCCAAATGCGACAAGGTCCCTGATCGACCCCAACTGGGCTCCACTACTGATCAACTAGAACGGAACAACAACAAAGGACAAGATCTTCAACGAGCTCCTCCTTGAGCTTGGTTGCCTCATCTGCATGGGCTCAACGGCACCTGCAAGCTGGTTTTGGAAGTATCTGTGAGCCACAGGGACTCAGCAATCTCGCACCCTCGCGATCAAGACTATTTAAGCTTATGGGTAAGGTAAAAGATATGAGGTGGAGCTGCAGCAAGCGACTAGCATATATGGTGACTAACATACGCAAATGAGAGCGAGAAGAGAAGGCAAAGCACGACCGAGAAACTATGATCAAGAAGTGATCCTAGAGCAACCTACGTGAATCATAACTCCAACACCGTGTTCACTTCCCGGACTCCACCGGAAAGAGACCATCACGGTTACACACGCGGTTGATGCATTTTAATTAAGGTCAACTTCAGGTTTTCTACAACCGAACATTAACAAATTCCCATCTACCCATAACCGTGGGCATGGCTTTCGAAAGTTCAAATCCCTGCAGGGGAGTCCCAACTTAGCCCATGACAAGCTCTCACGGTCAACGAAGGATATACCTTCTCCCGAGACATTCCGATCAAACTCGGTATCCCGGTTCTACAAGACACTTCGACAAGTTAAAACAAATCCAGCAACACCGCCCGAATGTGCCGACAAATCCCAAGAGGAGCTGCACATATCTCGTTCTCAGGGCACACTTAGATGAGCTCTCCATACAACTAAAACCAAACCTCGAGTTTCCCCGAGGAGGCGCTGCACAGGACTCTAGTTTGGACCAACACTCAGAGGAGCACTGGCCCCCCCCCCCCCCGGGGGGGGGGGGGGGTTTAAAATAAAGATGACCCTTGAGTCTGCAGAACCCAAGGGAAAGAAAAGGGCTAGGTGGCGAATGGTAAAACCAATGTTGGACATTTCTAGAAGAGTTTTATTCAAGGCGAACTGTCAAGGGGTTCCCATTATTACCCAACCGCGTAAGGAACGCAAAATCCGGGAACATAACACCGATATGACGAAAACTAGGGCTGCAAGAGTGGAACAAAACACCAGGCATAAGGCCGAGCCTTCCACCCTTTACCAAGTGTATAGATGCATTAATTAAATAAGAGATATTGTGATATCCCAACAAGTAAACATGTTCCAACAAGGAACGATCTCCATGTTCCAACAAGGAACAAACTTCAATCCTCACCTGCAACTAACAACGCTATAAGAGGGGCTGAGCAAAGCGGTAAGATAGCCAATCAACGGTTTGCTAGGACAAGGTGGGTTAGAGGCTTGGTTCAAAAATATAGGAGGCATGATAAGCAAGTGGTAGGTATCGCAGCATAGGCATAGCAAAAGAGCGAGCAACTAGCAAGCAAAGATAGAAGTGATTTCGAGGGTATGATCATCTTGCCTGAGATCCCGCAAGGAAGAAGAACAAGTCCATGAAGAAGACAAACGGACGTAGTCGAACGGGTCCTCACAAATGCGACGTTACCGGAACCAACCCGAATAAGCAAACACCGGAAAGGAAGCACACAACATAGTAAACAACCGACACATGAACATGGTATGAAAATGCGGGATGCGGTATGCGATGCATATGCATGATATGACAAGGAATGATTGAACCTGGCCTCAACTTGGAAATCCAAGTGTGCCACTGGAAAGGTGAGATGATTTCGCTTGAAAACGATATAAATAACGCCGGAATCGGAGACACGGTTTGGAAATGGCAAGCAAAACAAATATGGCACCGGTCTGCGATATACAACAAGTAGCCATCTAAATGCAACAAGATAATTCTGCTACAGCACCCAAACATGGCAACAAAATACATGGCAGGGATCCATTCATGATGCTTAACAAAATAGGAACACTGAGCTACGGCCAATTCATCCATTAACAGGTTCAAACAAGCATGGCAAAAATGCAATTGGTAAACAGATCTCAGACTTAGTGAAATTAACACTTGTCTGGAATTTCAGATCAGGTAGCACACTTTGAAGCAAGAAAACTATATGCTATAGGGCCTGAACATGACAAAGTAAAGCATGGCATGAAGCTACTCAAAGAGCTTAACAAAAGACCCTTAGTGACCTTGAGCCAAAAGGGATCATAAAATACAATTGCAAGCATGTGAACATGGCAAAAGCACAAACAGATCACAGACTTAGTGAAAAACTGGAACATGCAAATCAGATATCAAGTAGGCATGTTTACGACCTCGATGCACTCACTACAGCGCAAGTCATGACAATCTAAGCATACAACCATCAAGAATACACATTATAAAAGCTATACATGGCAAGAAAAATAACATAGCATGCACGGATCAACTACACCATCCTCGGCAAAATCGCTAACAAGTAGACAATCTGCCCAGATTCCCAAAATAGCAAAAGTAGAGCTCGATTGACTCAAGCTAGGGTGCTCCATAATTGCAAACAAAGACATGGATGGATAGAGCCCTACAAGATTAACAAAACATCCTTACTGATCATCCTCAAAAGAGGCACGGATCACTAGGAAACAACATGAACATATGGCATATTGAGATAAACAGATCAAAGACTTAGTGGAATTGCTAAGTCCCTGAAATCAGCATTAACGAATGCACCACTTTGCAAACTTGTGCTAGTCACCACACATGTCACAAAAATAGTTGGATAGCACCTCTAGAAAGATGGCATGGCATATAACAAAACACATGTAGAGCTCAGGAGCAAATCATGCACACATTAATCATGGAAAAAATGACAAATAGCTATTTGGTGCAGCAGATCTGACAATTAACTCAAATAGCACTCTTTCAACAGCATTTCTGGCATCAAGATGAACTCAAATGAAAATGATGCAATGATATAAAATGATGTACTCTCTGAGACGAACATTTTGGTATGCTACACGCGCAAAACGGATCTACGGACACAAAGTTACGACATGATGAATATGAGCGTTAGAAACATGGAAATCTCGGGGACTTAGTCAAATTCCACGTCCGCGGGTGAGCGCAACATAGTAACAATCGCCCACGGCGACGGATAAGGGAAATGGCGGGGCCTCACCTGATTGGGCTCGACCCAGGATGAAGGAGAGGTAGGCCGAGGCTGAGGTGGGCCGGACGGGACCCGCGTGGTGCGGTGGGCAGCGAGCAGGCCGCTGGGTGGCTTCGTCCCGATCTCTCGATCAAGACAGGGGCCTGGCGGCGGCGTACGACACCGGCGGCGATCGCCGGAGTTTGTGAGGAGCGGGGACGAGGCCAGACGAGGTTGGGGCGGAGTGGATCTGGTCTGCGGCGGCGAGATCCGGGCACGGAATCGCCGGATCTGGGGCAATGGCGCGTCGGACGGCGCCTGCGGCGGCACTGCACAAGGGCGGCCATGGCGGGGCGGCGTCGTCGCGGTTCCCTGGCGAGGGACCGGCGGAGGACGAACGGCGGCTTGGGCACGAGACTGCGGGTGCGGGCAGGCGCCTGCGGGCGGCGGCGGCGGCGTCCGTGCCTGCGCGGGCCCGGGATGGGCTCTGCGGGCCGCGGCGGGAGGAGAGAGAGACGGTGAGGTGGCAGCGCGTGATAGGCTGGCGGCGGCGGCGGGGTGACGCGGCGCGACGCCATTGGCCGGAGCGAGTTGGAGGGCGGACATGTCCGGCGGCGGGGATTTTTTCCGGTGGCACGAGGTAGGGGAAGGCTAGGGTTATACCGCAAATTTCGGAGGGGATCACTTATTTATAGGTAGAGGGAGCTAGGAGAGTCCAAATGAGGTGCGGTTTTCGGCCACGCGATCGTGATCGAACTCTCTAGATGATGGAGAGGGTTTAGGTGGGTTTTGGGCCAAAATAGGGGGGGGGGGTGTTGGGCTGCAACACACACGAGGCCTTCTCGGTCCCTCGGTTAACCGTTGGAGTATCAAACGAAGTCCAAATGGTACGACACTTGACAGGCGGTCTACCGGTAGTAACCCAAGGCCGCTTGGTAAGTCTCGGTCCAATCCGGAAATGTTTAACCCCCACACACGAAAGAAAGGTGGAAATGACCACCGGATGACATAGAAGCGCCAGATTGCAAAACGGACAACGGGGAAAATGCTCGAATGCATGAGACGAACATGTATGCAAATGAAATGCACATGATGACATGATATGCAATGCAAGACACTCAAGCAAAGACGACGCAACAACAACGAATAACTGGAGGACACCTGTCACATCGGTCTCGGGGCATTACAGTGCTGGAGCTTGTGGCATTGAAGTTGTAGCTGGTGCAGATGAAGTGGCTCTGGTGTCTGTTACTGGCACTGCAGTTGACCTCTGAGCTCTAGGCACTCTGGCAAATGTCTCAGTGGTTGTCTTTCCCTTCCTCTCCTGCATATCATCCTGAAGTTGCTCCACAACAGACTGGATCTCAGTTACCTTCACATCCATGTCATAGAACTTCTGCTCCATGATCCTTTCCAAGCTCTCCTGGTTTTGAGTCAGGGTGGCCAGCCCTTTCTCAATCCTTAGAGTGGATGCAATCAAGTAGCCAAGCTGATCTTGCTTGCTCTTCAGAAGATACTGAGATGCCTCTCCCATGGTTGGCATCTTTGCAGCTTTCTCAGCCTTTGCCTTCTCCCTCTTTACTTGAGCATGCACAGAAGATGGTTCATCCTCATTCATAACCACTTGGTTGTCCTCAAAGTCTGGATAGATAGGCATGTGCTCCTTGTCCAACAAGTATGTGCCAGTGCCCATCTTGGAGTTAATCAACTCCTAGATCTGTGGTGCATACCCATAGCTTCTCTTTTTGTCAGTAGCTGTCCTCTTGATAGTTTCAACTATAAGACTCATGACCTTGAACTTTTGTGGCACATCAAATATATGTAGCAGATTGATGGAGTGGCCTCTGATCATTATGTGATCACTAGACTTGGGTAGAAGAGTGTGCCTAAGGATCCAATTGATAGTAGGCAGTCCTGACAGCAGGTGTTTGACTGATCCAAATTGGTGAGTCTCAAGATCTGCATCAGGAATCTCCTTGTACATGCTAGCCATGGAGTTGTGATCCTTATTTTTCTTGGCATAGACATCCAAGTCATCTTCATTCTCCTCAGGAGCATTGATCAATTGAGCCCATTCTGCTACTGTTGACTGGTATCTAGTGCCTTCAGACATCCAGACTATCTTGCCATCTGGGTAGAAGTGAGCTGTGGAGTAGAACTGCATGATAAGCTCATCATTCCACTTTGTGAGCTTCTGAGCCACAAACTCATCAACTCCACAAGCCTTGAAAGTGTCATATACTCCTGGATAGTGTTCTTCATTCTCCTTGATGTACTCCCAGTTGACCCATCTCATGTCACATACTATTGGTTTCTTGTCAAGCAACACTGTCTCATAAAAATCCTGCTGTTCTTTGGTATGGAACCTATAGTCCACAACAGTTCTCCTTCTGGTGGCATATGTACCTGACTCTCTCCATAGCCTCAATCCTGAGTCCTTCCTGATCTTCATGTTTTCTGCTACAGGATGAGCATCATTATGATCTGGAATTTTTGGCTTTAACTTCCTCAAAACATGTGTCTCATCATCTTCTTCTTCAGCAACAGTTTCAGGCACTGGGGCCTTGTTTTTCTCAGCAGCTGGAGTGTTCCTGGTACTCCTCTTTGGTGCAGTTTTGGGTTTTGGAGTAGCTAGCTTGGGAGCTTCTTTGGGCTTAGATGAAGCAGCCCCTGATCTTATGGCATCTCCCATAAGTTTCTGTGCCTTAGGTGCTGGTGCAGCATCTTCTTCCTCTTCCTCTTCAAAGTCTCTCATCATAGATGGCTTTCCAATTACTCTGGCCATGGTCTTCTTGACCCTCTCTTTCCTCTTCTTGCCATCTCCAGCTTCCTTGGGTTCAAGAGTGAGCTCCATTTTCTCTCCTGTGGCAACTTTCCTAGGTTTAGACATTGGCTGTCTTCCTGCTGGCCTCTTGGTCTTCAGACTTGGCTTAGTTGCAGCAGCAGTGCTATATTCCTTTTTAAGCACTTTCTTCTTGGAAGTGGCCTCATCCTCAACTGCCACATAGTCTTCATCCTCAGATTCAGAAGTTTTCTTCTTTCTGGCCCTGGTGGCAGCTTTTGGCAAGTTGCTGGCTGTGCTCCTGCTTCCATCATCTGAGCTGCTAGAGGGACTAGTGCCCTCAGTCATGTGAACCTGCTCCTCTGACTTGTTCTGACTGTCACTTTGATCAGACATAATGCAATCTCTGACAGCTGACCCTGTGAATAGATTATAGATGAGGTAGAGTGGATGAGCATCACAAAATATAGAGGTTTTTGCAAAAGAATGAATCAAAAACTTAGTTTTAGTTTTCCTCAGAAAGCATTTCGGATCAACCGATTTGTAAACTCGGTGATACCGAAGCAGCTGTTGGAACCTAAACTACTGAACTCGGTCAGACCAAGTCACAGTTCAGTGGCACCAAGACTGCTAGGGTTTCACAAAGTCCTGAACTCAGTCACACCGATTTTCAATTCTCGGTCAGACCGAGAATCACATGTGCAATGGCCTGAGCCGAATCGGTGGTACCGAGTTCCACAACTCGGTTGGTCCGAGATGGTTTCGGCGGAAACCTAACCCTAAATTTTCAAATCATCTGTAATCTACGGAGTGTTTTGACTGGATAAGATAGTTTCAATCGTGGCAAGATTCATGGCGAACACAATGTGCTAGGAATCAGATAAGGATAGCACAGTGATCAAGTTCATACCCTAGTTCGGCGATGAACTCGCTACAAAGGCAACGACGGGGATGATTCCCGTTGACGGTGGCAAAGACCAGCGGCAGGAGGCAACTGGCGACGAGGAGGACGATCCGGAGACCCTGGAGGCAGAGCGGGCTAAGCGCAGGCGAAAGAGTTCGGAGAAAATTTCCAAAATTTTGCCCGTGGGTATATATAGCCCGACCCTGTCGGTGTGACCGAGTGGAATAACTCAGTGGCACCGAGATGCCTAACTGCAAGCAGTTGCTGCAACTCGGTGTGACCGAAAAGTTCAAATCGGTTGCACTGAGATTGAAAACCTAGATCAACCTACTGATCTCGGTATGACTGAAATGGGTGAATCGGTCAGACCGAAACACACAAAGAAGTGTTGGAAGTTTAAGTCTATGACGAATCGGGGACTCCGAGTGCTCCTCACACAGAGTGGTTCGAATCTGACTTGATCAAATTTTGTGATGTAGCATGAATAGAGTTTGAGACGAGAAAAGCATAGATAGCTAGAGAAGGTTCTTAGGCATTCTTGTCCATCCACTTGGCAAGAGAAAAAAGAAACCAATCAATCAAAACAACAATTGGATGTCCTTGAATGAGTAAATTATGCAACCAACATGCTCACACAATAAAATGGCAATTGAAATATGTGGCAAAGCATGCACAACCAATTCTAGCATCTATCAAGCAATTGGCGATGGCTAGGTCATCTATATATGATTATATTGACTTAGGAGTCAAATGAGAACATTTGATCATAGGTCATACTCATCGTTTAAGCACAAGTGGGGTTACCACTTTTACATAAAGCGTTGTTGTTTTCACACCATTAGAGTTGCTTTAGCTCAATTCTTAGAGTAAAGCTACCCTAGATGTGAGATCCCCCCCTAAGAGGGATGAACTAACCTTGGGTTTTGTCGATGATGACTTCATGTAGATGTTGAAGATGTGGATGCTCAATGTTGATGTAGATCATTTGGAGCTATCCTTTGGAGTGAGTTGCACTTTCAATACCTACACGGGTTAGTCCCACAAGGAACAAACAAGGATATCCATAGGCATAGAGTGATGCACACACAAGATGATGTCTATGAAAGCTTTAGGTTATCGTGTCCCTTGTCTTACCAACAAGAGGGTTTGTGACTCCTTGAACTACTGCAAGATGTGGAAGTTTATTGCACTTGTTCTTGCCAAAATGATAAGAGTGAAGTATGTTGGCGGAGTCACCCTCAAGAACTCTCTAGTTCTTCTTCTTCTTCGGGATCCACACCATCTTGATGGGAATCCTCGGAGTTGTAGTTGTACTTGATGAAGTGGAACTTGATGTAGTCTTGGGAACCCACTTGACCAAGGCCTTAGGAGCTTCTTCAAATGCATCAATTTCCTCTTGAAGCTTGTCCTTGCCCTTTTGCTTGTGGTCTTGTGGTGAAAGATCATCTTGAGCTTGTGTCCCTTTGAAAGAAGTAGGATCATGCTTCTCTTGTTGAGGAACAAACTTCGTCTTGGGGTATTGATCTTCTTCCCACTCAACTCCATTGGCATTGAACTTTCATTCAAAACCAACACCTTGGTTCTTCCGATGCCTTCCTTGCTTGCGTACAATTTCCTCGAATTGCTTACTCCTGGCAAGGCTCTTGTAAACACCTTTCTCTATAATTCCCTTCAATAAGCTATTTTCATGCTCAAGTGTAACTTGGCTAAGAGAATCATTAGTGGAATCAAGAGAACTACTAGAAGCAACAACATTGGATTTAGCATGATTATTGTTACTACTAGAGGAAGAATCTTTCTTGTTCTTGTTAATAGACTTGACTTGAGGCATGTAAGTGGATAAGAGTAAATGCTCGGCAATGTAAGAAGAACTTTTCTTGCGAAGATCATCATTGATTGCCTTCAAGAACTCATGCTCTTGCTCAAGGTTGAGCTTTTCAAAACGTAATTTCTCATGAGTCCTTACAAGTTCTCGATGATCTCCTAAGATAGTTTCATGAGCTAACTTAAGAGTGTTTAATTCTTTAGTTAGAGACTCAATCTTGTCCGTATCATTGTCATTCGTTTCATCTTGATTAGCATGATTAATTGACGATTCATCATAGTATTCATCACTAGAGTTGTCAACAAGTAAATCATCATCATCTAACAAGTCATCTTCATCACTATTGAAATCAACATACTCGGGGTCTGTGATACCTTTGGACCTTTGGCCATGAAGCATCTTCCAATTCCTTCATTTGGTGAATGAAATATGTCGTAGGAGTTGGTTGACACAAGTGCTAGACCGGCAACACCTTCATCTTGAGTATATTCGGAGTCGGAGTGATAGCTTCTCTCGGAGTGATTGTCGGAGTCGGAGTCGGATACCCATTCACCAACGTGAGCTTGATGTCTTAGTTTTGTGTAGCTCCTTGATGACTTGTCCTTTCTTTCCGAATCCTTGCTTCTCCGTGAGGGTCTTCGTTCATAACGATCATCTCTACTCCTTCTTTCTCTAGGTGGTGATTCTTCTGTTCTACTTCTTCTTTTTGGAGAATCTTCTATTCTTTTGTGGGGTGCCGTACACTCATTGGAATAATATCCGGGCCTTCCACAATTGTAGTAGTTTGGCTCTCGACTAGAAGATCTTTTGTCATTGTAGGACCTTGACTTGGAGCTTCTCTCTTTGCTTCTACTCTTGTAGAATTTGTTGAAGTTCTTCACCATTAAGCTCAATTCTTCATTGAAGGTTTGTTTCTCACTTGATGATGTGGGGGCTTCGCATGAGGCTTTGTAAGCACCACTTGATTTGTTGTGAAGTTCCTCCTTATCCTTGAGTGACATCTCATGAGCAACAATTCTTCCAATGACTTCCGTTGGCTTGAGATCTTTGTAATTGGGCATCATTTGAATCAATGTGCACATGGTATCATATTTTCCATCCAAGGCTCTTAGGATCTTCTTGATGATGAATCTGTCGGTCATCTCTTCACTTCCTAAGCCGGCAATCTCATTTGTGATAAGAGCAAGCCTAGAGTACATTTCAGCGACACCTTCACCATCCTTCATTTTGAACTTGTCAAGTTGACTTTGAAGCACATCCAACTTGGATTCCTTGACGGAGTCGGTACCTTCATGCATGTCAATCAAAGTATCCCAAATTTTCTTTGCATTCTCAAGATGACTGATTTTGTTGAATTCTTCAGGGCACAATCCGTTGAAGAGGATATCACAAGCTCGAGCATTGTATTACAGCATTTTCAACTCTTCCGCGGTGGCTTCACGATTCGGTTCTCTCCCATCAAAGAATTCACCTTGCAAGCCAATACACACAATAGCCCAAATGGTGGGGTTATGTGCAAGAATATGCATTTTCATCTTATGCTTCCAACTAGCAAAATTAGTACCATCAAAGTAAGGACCTCTACGGTGATAATTTCCCTCGCTAGATGCCATACTCTCCTAGGTTGTGAAACCAAGGCTATGACCACCAAAAGCTATGGAAATCAAAGCAAATGGAGACCAAAGCTCTGATAGCACTTGTAGGATCGAAAGTATGTCTAGAGGGGGGGGGGTGATTAGACTACTTGACCAATTAAAAATATATACTTTTCCCAATTTTAGTCTTTGGCAGATTTTAGCTATCTTAGCACAAGTCAAGCAATCTTAACACAATTCAAGCAAGCATGCAAAGAGTCTATGAGCAGCAGAAAGTAAAGCATGCAACTTGCAAGAATGTAAAGGGAAGGTGTCGGTGTCAAAACCGGCGGATCTCGGGTAGGGGGTCCCGAACTGTGCGTCTAAGGCGGATGGTAACAGGAGGCAGGGGACACGATGTTTTACCTAGGTTTGGGCCCTCTTGATGGAGGTAAAACCCTACGTCCTGCTTGATTTATTCTTGATGATATGGGTATTACAAGAGTTGATCTACCACGAGATCGGAGAGGCTAAACCCTAGAAGCTAGCCTATGGTATGACTGTCTGTTGTCCTACGGACTAAAACCCTCCGGTTTATATAGACACCGGAGAGGGCTAGGGTTACACAAGGTCGGTTACAAAGGAGGAGATATACATATCCGTATTGCCTAGCTTGCCTTCCACGCCAAGTAGAGTCCCATCCGGACACGAGATGAAGTCTTCAATCTTGTATCTTCATAGTCCAACAGTCCGGCCAAAGGATATAATCCAGCTGTTCGGAGACCCCCTAATCGAGGACTCCCTCAGTAGCCCCTGAACCAGGCTTCAATGACGATGAGTCCGGCGCGCAGTGTTGTCTTCGGCATTACAAGGCGGGTTCTTCCTCCAAATACATCATGGAAGAATTTGAAAACAAGGATAGTGTTCGACCCTGCAAAATAAGTTCCACATACCACCATAGAGAGAATAACATTTCCACAAATCTAATTTGCTGACTTGTTTTGGCAACGACATTATGTCATTGCCTAGTGATTATTCGAACCGTTTCCTTTAACTATCCCCGCACAGAACGCGAGGTAGTTTTTTGACACGTCTTGTCAAAGCAGAGATCATGTCCCCTTGTCATGGGATTCTCATCAATACGGGCGTGGGTAACCCAACCGCGCCAACGATTACGGCGCTTGGGGGATAAGCGAGTTTTACCAGGCTAGTGGGGACGCATAGTTTCGTCCGCCCATATAAAGGGATAAGGATTCACCTTTTCATCCACGCCTTCTTCCTCCTTTGCTCATCCGTTTTCGCACACTCGAGCTCCAGCGCCCAAGTCCACATTTCCCACCTCGACCTTCTCCAACCATGTCCGGAGCGGGAGGCAGGTGGATGGTCTCCTCCGTCATGGAGGGACACATCAAGAAGCTGAGGAGAGCCGGATACCTGCCCGACGACATCGCGCACCGGCTCCCAGATGAGGGACAGCTCATCCCCACCCCCAGGCCCCATGAGAGGGTAGTGTTCCTTACCCATTTCCTCCGCGGACTGGGATTCCCTCTCCACCCATTCGTCCGGGGGCTCATGTTCTACTACGGCCCGGATTTCCACGATCTGGCCCCGAACTTCATCCTCAACATCTCGGCGTTTATCATCGTGTGCGAGGCCTTCCTCTGCGTCAAGCCCCACTTCGGCTTATGGCTGAAGACCTTCAATGTCAAGCCGAAGGTAGTGAGCGGCCGCCAGGCGGAGTGCGGAGGCGCCATGGTGGGCAAGATGCCCAATGTCACATGGCTCGAATGCTCCTTCGTGGAGACTGTAAAGGGGTGGCAATCGGGGTGGTTCTACATCACCGAGCCGTGTGACCCTAAATGGGCAGCAGCCCCCGAGTTCCGATATGGCACTCCCACGCAACTCACCTCCTGGCAAGAGAAGGGCCTGTCCTGGGGTAGTTCGGGAGAGCTGACTGGACTCCAAACATGTATTCAGAACATGGTGAACAAGAAGCTCAAACTTGTCAACGTAGTCCAGGTCATGCTCATCGGCCGGATCCTCCCGTGCCAACAACGGGCTTTCAACTTGTGGGAGTTCGACCCGGCCCAGCACCGAACTCTGAACAGGCTCTTCGACACAACTCACGAGTATGCCTGGAAGGTGCTATTCAAGGGTGCCAAGGTTCCCCCCCACTACCGAGGATCATGGATTCTGCGTGAAGTGCCAAGCCAACGCGGTAAGCTGTTTCACCTCTCACAGGATACTTGTTTTTCATAGTTTGACTCTATGCGGGATCTAAGCTCCCATACCTTTAACAGGACTGGCAGGAGATGGCCGGTTAGATCGACTGTCGGGCTCCTTTGCCTAAAGGCCCAACAGACGCTCTCCTGACGAAGATGTTGACTCCGGCTCCTTACAAGTTGCCGGAGAAGACCAAGAAGGCCAAGGGAACCCGAAAGAGTTCCCGTCACCAGGCGTCATCAGACTCATCGTCCGATAACTTTGCGACACACTCCTCCCCCGAAGACGAGGAGGAAGAAGAAGATGCTCCCCCTTCAGATGGGGGAGACAAGAAAAGGAAGGCCGCCCCAACTGGGGAGGCCGAAGGGTCCAAGAAGGGAAGGACTCTCCTTCTAGACAGTTCCACCACCGCCGCTGAAGGCGAAGACGACTGGCTGCTCAGGGCCAAGCCCCTGGCGAAGTCGTAAGTATTCAGATACTAGAGTAACTCATAGCATTCCTTTGTCGCACTGCTTCCCCTAACGCCGAATATGATTATGCAGGCCGCCACAAGCCCGTATCAATGTATCGTCGGACGGCTCCCTGGGCTCGTCGGATATGGATAGCGATCCACTTTTGACCGCCACCTCCCCTTGCCCCGCAGACGACACCAAGGTATTGTCTCAAGAGGCACTGGGTCGAGGGGAGACAGTCCCGGAGGCGCCTCAAGGCGACCTTCCGGATTCCGGGAGCAGAGGGAACAAGGCCCCTGAGGGCTCCGAGTTCGGCCCTCAGCCGAACACTGCGCCGGAACCTCCAGTGGTTCCGGACTTGAGCAGGTGGCCTCCTTCCAAGAGGGGCAAGATGCCTGTGCCGGTGGCCTCTGTCCATCCAGAGGCGCCGGACAATCTGCTGGGAGCGCTTCACAGCGCTTCCATCGACGAGGAGCACCGTACTATTATGAGTGCGGTGGTCCAGGAGGTTCAGTCCGCCAAAAGCGGGTTGACCGAGGCCTGTGCCAGCCTGCTAACAGGCTTTGAGGTAAGTGTTTTAAAATATAGGAAAAATATTACCGCATAGACAGTAGCCCCTGATGCTCTGTTCGGTGTTCACAAAGAAAAGCCGAACAGAGGATCAAATAATATCGCAGGAGTCTAATATAAGTATGTCAATATGTGTATGCAGGCTTCGCTGCTGGCATCTGCCGCACTGACTGCGGAGGTCGCCGCACTAAAGCAGGACCTTAAAGGGTCCAAGGACGAGCTCGGCCTTGCTAAGAGGCAGCTCGAGGAGAACAAAGGTAAGTAGTGCCTAGTCTATGGATATGTATAAAAAGAATGCGATTGCAAAATGACAGGATCATCATGAATTTGCCAGGGGCCACAACCAAAGTGGCGACCCTAAAGCAAGCGCTGCCCGAGGACGAAGATAAAGCGGCCAAGGAGCGCACCGAGCGGGAAAGGCAAGAGCTCGGGTGGGCGAGGTGTAGCAAGAGCTCCAGGCTCTCATGACGAAGCACGAGGCATTGGAGCTTGACTCGAAGACGCGAGAGTCTGAGCTTGCCGCGGCCCTCGAGAGTGCAAGGAGTGCCAAGGCCGAAGCCCAAAAGGCCCTCCAGGAGACTAACGCGATGAAGAAAATAGCAGCGGGTAAGGCATTCTATATGCAAAGCAAGCATGTGAAAGTAAATACCTATTACTTACCCGAATCCGGAGCTCTCCAGGAGCATTCGGAGATTTGCCCCGCAACGTGTCGGATGCCGCACAGTTTTATCAGGCCGAGGAGGGGAGCTCGACGGAGAAGCTGTTCTGGTCTCAGTATACTAGGACCAAACACCCGATGCCTCTGAGCGACCAGCTAAAGCAGCTGGTCGAGCTACACAAGGCGGCCGAACAGGCCATGAAGGGCCTTATAGTCTGGCTGTGGCCTGGCGACGCCCTTCCGAACAGCTACTTGAGCCTGGTGAGGCGGCTTGTGGATGCCTGCCCATGGCTGGAAGTCGTCAAGTGGTCCGTCTGCATCAAAGGTGCACGCTGGGCTTTCGCCCGTGTGAAGGTGCAATGGGCCAAGCTAGACGCCGTGAAGCTGATCAAGGAAGGACCACCGCAGGGCAAGGAGGATCGCACCCCCGAAATTTATTATGAGGGTGTCCTGAAGGGTGCCTGTCTTGTAGCGGACGAATGTACAAAGGATGTAATATTTGAGTAAACTTGCTCGTGTGATCCTGTATGATGAAAACTTGTTTCATATGCGCTATGCAACGCTTGTTTGAATTTAAAATATTACCTTCTGTTTGGCTGTTTATCCAATCTGAGAGATGGCTAGTCCTCGGCTTCTGCCCCCATGCCGCTAGTGCTGGGGTGTTCGGGATAAACCTGAGCACTCTTGTTCCCATCTTTGGGTCCTTCGAGGGAGGTGCTCAGCATAGCGAACAAGGCAACCAGACTAATAATGCTTTATCACTCTCACTTAGCCATAGAATTCTATAATTTTAAATTTCGGCGAAGCCCCTAGTATTCGGAAGGACGAATTCGGGGCGCGATACACGCCTTTAAGTCGGACAGGACCGACTCCTCGCTCTAAGCGGCATAAGTCTTTAGGGACTCGAAACCTCGCCGAACAGCGACCAGTCTCTCGCCTTATCATGACAGTCAGTTTTAGCTTTCTCTACTGAGGTGCTTAGCCCAACAGAACCGGGGCACAATCGCAGTAGTTCTCCTAGTGCTACCTTAGCCGATAGAGCGGAACGTAAGGTACCAAAACATAGGAGCCGGGCAAACCCAACATTTGACCAAAGACACGATTCAGAGTTGATGCATATAATGCTATAAGTTGAGGGTGCCGCACTTGTGAAAGTGTTCGGACTTCTCACACCATATTGTGGGGTACTTAAGCCCCTGGTGTATTGGCCGTACCAAAGTGTACGGTTGCAAGGCGTCATTAATGAACACATATATATAAGAAAAGAAGAATGTAATAATAGTCTTAATGCTACGCATTGTTTACCCAGAAAGGTGCGTTAAAGCAGAATGATACAGATAGTGCGATAAGCAAAAAGTAGGACTATGTCCCTTCCAAGGGCAAGCTGAGGAATAGTATTAAAGCAAATTTTCCACTCGTTATCGTAATCCACCTGGGAGTTTCGTGGTGTGACGTAGCTTTCTGCCTCCTTGGTTGCTGCATCATGTGTTCGGCAATCATGCTGCCGGACAGGGTTTCCAGAGATTTAAAGTCCTGAAAGAGAAAAATAACAAAGCGGGAAGCCCCTAGTGCGGTTTAAGCCGCGTATTGGGGCGTGCCGTAGTTGTGCCCCCTCCCCGCCTATGCCCATGGTATTTTTAATGCATAATTATGTACGCGTGGCACGAATTTCGCCGTTTGGCTTGGGCCGGGGTGGGGGCCACATTGCAACGCGAGCTCAGATCGTGCCAGGCGGTCTTGTTGCCGATTAATCCGAGCACGCTTGAAGGTGTCCGGGTCTTGAAACGCCGAACTGGTGGATTGCCTTGAGAGGCTACTTTGCGCTTCCGCTGCGAGGGCCGCAGTGTGCTCCTCCGTTCGGAGAGAGCGCTCTGTGTTTCCATTAACTATAATAACCCCCCGAGGTCCTGGCATCTTGAGCTTGAGGTATGCATAATGCGGTACCGCATTGAATTTCGCAAATGCGGTTCGCCCGAGCAGTGCATGATAGCCACTGCAGAACGGGACTATATCAAAGATTAATTCTTCGCTTCGGAAGTTATCCGGGGATCCAAAGACCACTTCCAGTGTAATTGAGCCTGTGCAATGGGCCTCTACACCTGGTATGACGCCTTTAAAGGTCGTTTTCATGGGTTTGATCCTTGAGGGGTCTATACCCATTTTGCGCAGTGTGTCCTGATAAAGCAGGTTCAGGCTGCTGCCGCCATCCATAAGGACTCGAGTGAGGTGAAATCTGTCAATGATTGGGTCTAGGACCAGTGCGGAGAATCCGCCATGATGGATACTAGTGGGGTGGTCCCTACGATCGAAGGTGATCGGACAGGAGGACCATGGGTTGAACTTCGGGGCGACTAGCTCCAACGCATATACGTCCCTGAGCGCACGCTTCCGCTCCCTCTTGGGGATGTGGGTTGCGTATATCATGTTCACCGTCCGCACTTGTGGGGGGAACCTCTTCTGTCCTCCGGTGTTCGGCTGCCGGGGCTCTTCCTCGTCATCGCCGTGTGGCCCCTTATCTTTGTTTTCAGCAATTAACTTGCCGGCCTGCCTGAATACCCAACAATCCCTATTGGTGTGGTTGGCTGGCTTGTTGGGGGTGCCGTGTATCTGGCACGAGCAATCGAGTATGTGGTCCAAATTGGACGGGCCCAGAGTGCTTCTTTTAAATGGCTTTTTCCGCTGACCGGGTTTAGAGCCTTTGAATCCGGCATTGATTGCCGTATCCTCAGTATTGTCGCTGTTAATGCGGAGCTTATGTTTGTTGCGACGTGACCTGCTATTGCCGTCCTTGGTATCCGAGGTACCATGGTTCTTTGATATGTTATTACTGTGAGCCAGCCAGCTGTCTTCTCCCGCACAGAAGCGGGTCATGAGTGTCGTGAGGGCTGCCATAGATTTCGGCTTTTCCTGACTAAGGTGCTGGGCTAGCCACTCGTCGCGGATGTTGTGTTTGAAAGTTGCTAGGGCCTCGGCATCCGGACAGTCGATGATTTGATTTTTCTTTGTGAGGAACTGAGTCTAGAATTGCCTGACTGATTCTTCTGGCTGCTGAATTATGTGGCTCAAGTCATCGGCATCTAGTGGTCGCACATAAGTGCCCTGAAAGTTGTCGAGGAATGCGGCCTCCAGATCTTCCCAACAGCTAATGGACTCTGCTGGCAAGCTGTTAAGCCAATGCCACGCTGGTCCTTTGAGCTTTAGTGGGAGGTATTTGATGGCGTGTAAGTCATCACCGCGGGCCATGTGGATGTGGAGGAGGAAATCATCGATCCATACCGCAGGATCTGTAGTGCCGTCGTATGATTCAATATTTACGGGTTTGAAGCCCTCTGGGATTTGATGATCCATTACTTCGTCTGTGAAGCATAGGGGGCATGTGGCGCCTCTGTATTGGGCTATATCGCGACGCAGCTCGAATGGGTCTTGCCCGCTGTGTTCGCCCCGGCCGGATTTACTTTTACTATATCCGGCGTGACGTGTATCGTCTTGCATAGTGGTGCGCCCTTGTGATCCGTAGATCGATCTTGCATGTTTTGCTTTGTCCTCCAATACGTCTCGCAGGTCAGGCATATTTCCCCATGCCTTTTTATTTGAATGGCGTCGGGGTGCAGGCTGAGTTTTTGGCTGGAATGCCTCTCTATCGCGGCCACGAGGTGGCCGATCAGCCGCGCCATACGCTTCTTCCTCCAGTCAGGGTAGCAACATGCATTTTGGGTAACTCTTGGAGGGGCGTTCGAGTTTATATTCCTCGGCCGCGAGGACTTCAGTCCATCTGTCAACTAGCAGATCTTGACCAGCTTGAAGCTGCTGCTGCTTTTTCTTAAGGCTATTTGTCGTGGCTATATGCTGGCGCTTGAAGCGCTCTTGTTCGACGGGATCCTCTGGCATGGCGAATTCGTCATCGCTAAGGCTTGCCTCGTCTTCGGAGGGGAGCATGTAATTATCATCCTCCACCCCTCCATCTGCCTCTCTCTCAGGAGGGCTGGCTCCTCCATCCTCCTGCTCTAAATCTCGCTGGAGGGGATTGTTGTTGTCTTCGGCACTATCCAGAGTGTTATTATCTCCTGTGTCGGTATCCCCACTTTTTCTTTGGCGGGACTTAGAGCGGCGCCGCTGATGTCGGCGCTTGGGTTGCTTCTTGGAGGGGTCATCCTCCGCTGTCTCATCATCATTGCCTTCTTTGGGTGTGTCCACCATGTATATATCGTATGATGAGGTGGCTGTCCAGTGCCCTATGGGCAGTGGTTCCTCTTCGTCTCCCGCATCGTCGTCCATACCGTCGATGTCTTCGGAGTCGAAGTCGAGCATGTCGTTTAAGTCATCGATAGTGGCTACTAAGTGGGTGGTGGGTGGGCCGCGAATTTCTTCGTCATCCGCATCCCAATCCTGCCGGACATAGTTCGGCCAGGATCCTCCTGACAAGGAGAGAGACCTTAATGAGTTCAGTATGTCGCCAAAGGGCGAGTGCTGAAAAATATCCACAGAGGTACATGATCGGCGCCCAATCGGATTCGCTAGGAACGGGCGCAGGCGGTTCGGAGTCCATGACCGGAGAAGGATCCGGCAGTCTGACAACACGGCTCTTGTGCAGGGTAAGGTCGATGTTCGGCTCGATCATCGATGAGGATAAGGCTTCCGTGGTGGGGTCCACCCACCCGTCCATGGACGACGCAACTGGCTCCGAATTGAGGGTCGGAGCGGCTGCTGGTGCGATCTCCTGAACACTGTCTGATGGTAGAGCTAAATCGTAGTCATCGTGACCGTGTGACGCACAAGGCAGAGGCTCGAATCTGTCAAAGATCAAGTATCCGCGGATATCGGACATGTAGTTAAGCTTCCAAACCTGACCTGGTGGCCAAGGTGTCGGTGTACTAAAGTAGGGGTACCTTAGTATCCCGAACTTGTGCACGGGCAGCCGCAGCAACCCGCGACAAGGCTTGCCGGGCGACCGCCAAGACCCTCCGTGGTTCCTTTGGGGCCATTCAAGAACAAAGTATCCAAGAGCAAAACAAGGCCCCGGCAAAAGGAGCTTGCCGGGAAGGAGACAAGACCCCGACAAGAGGAGCATGCCGGGAAGGAGACGAGACCCCGGCAAGAGGAGCTTGCCGGGAAGACCAACCAAAGCATCCCAAGAAGCTCGCTGCGCTGCACCGCGCGTCCCTACAAGACCCGGTGAGAGACAAGCTCCCGGACGCGACAAGGCAACATCCGCGGCAAGGCGCTTGCCGCGGCAAGCTACTACCCCGCAGCCCGCGCTCCAGCTCACCCACCAACGTGTCGCTCTGGGACCATTCCTGGCGTACGTGGTGGGAGGCTGTGCAGCGAGGGGCATGCGGTGGCAAGCAGGCGCTGACAAGGAGCCATCGTGGCAAACGGTGGCGCCCCTGACGGTCCCTTTTCGCCCCGTCTAGGCGACACAGACAGGCATTTAATGCCTTTGTCCCCTGCCGTCAGGGTTAGGTATGATACGACTGTTGTAGGCGGTGGAGCCAACTACCACCTCTTTTACATTTTTGCCCCCACCTCTGTTGCCACCTGTCGGTGACCCCTTAGACATATAAAAGGAGGCCCATGCGCAACAGAGAGGGGGAGGACGGCCATTCCTACGCTCGGTCTCGCCAGCTGCTTGAGGGTACTGTAGCACTCATCGCTCCCGAGCAAGAACTCAATACAACCACCAAAGCAGGAGTAGGGTTTTACGCATCCGTGCGGCCCGAACCTGGGTAAACCGACCGCGTTGCTCGTGCGTTCTCCTCGATCTGCTCTTTGTGCATCCACCGCCCCCTGCCGAACCGAAAGGGGCTCGGTCTGCCAATCCCCATAGGTGTACGCGGGATCAGCAACCCCCGACATCTTTGGCGCGCCAGGTAGGGGGTGCGTCGAGGTTGCCCGAACCTGATCCGGCGTTCGCACGAGCCAAATCTTCATCCTCTTCATCAACATGCCGCCGAAGAAGAAGGCTTCGGAGGTAGCCGCTCCGTCTGCGCCGATCCCACCATCGCCAGAGCGAACAACTGGTGGAGTAGGCGCCGGCGGAAGAGCGGGCGCCGACGGGGAGACCCATGGCGCTGCCAGGTCCAAGGACCAGGCTGCGCCGCACGTCGGCGGCGCGGTCGCCTCCCACAATGACCGCGCGCACTCCAAGACCTCGGCGTCCGTACACGCACCGCGCCCGTCCCAGGAGGCGCGGGACCAGCAGCGTCATGGTACCCACTGTACCATACGTCTGCTGGGCCAAGATCAAGCTAGCGGATCCCGGAGCGCCCAAGACCAGCATGCGCGCCAACATGCTGGCGCGAGCGTGGCACGGTCGCTTGGGAGAGGTATTGCTCCTTCTAGCATAGTTAGAAGTCTGAGCATGACCCGCCCCTCGCACCGTTCGCCGTCGCCCTGCCGGTGGTTCTTTGGTCGATCTGGATGACGCCAAATCGAGCCACTGGCCAGACGCCCTTCGCTCTAGTCTATGGAGCGGAGGCAGTTATCCCCACGGAACTCGTATACGGGTCACCTCGAGTGCTCGCTTATGATGAGCTTGAGCAAGAGCAGCTGCGGCAAGACGACGCGCTGCTCCTTGGGGAACACCGTCTTCAGGCTGCTGTGCGAGCCGCTCGCTTCCAGCAAGCTTTGTGCCGCTATCATAGCCGCAAAGTTAACGCCAGAAGTCTCGAGGAAGGCAACCTTGTTCTTTGGTGCGTTCAATCTGCCAAGAATTCAAGCAAGTTGACGCCGAAGTGGGAAGGCCCTTACCGGGTGAAACGAGTCACCAGGCCTGGCGCTGTCCGCCTGGAGACCGAAGATGGCATCCCAGTGAGCAGCTCCTGGGATACCGACCATCTTCGTAAGTTTTACCCGTAAGGCACGGTTGTCGGACCCGTTCCGGCAACCACCTTTTGTACAAAGTCTTGCCGCTGTTGCATGTAATCCTTTGTACAAAGCCGGGCGCAGATCCCGTGCATGCAGATTATGTGCTCAGCACACCTTGTCTATTTCATGCTTTTTAAATTATGCATGTATTATCTGACATTTTGTGCAGCACTTACCCCCGGTAAGCAATAACGAGCCATAAGGCTCCATACTGTTATTTCCTTCTCTCTCTCTTTTTCGCAAGAAAAGGGGAGGTCCTCTCGCGCACAAGTTTGCCGGGTGGGGGGGGGGAGATACGGTACGGACCAGGCGTCGTTCAAGAAGGTTTTGCCTCGCCGGGAGCAAATAACGGAAAATATAAGTTGCCAAAGTCTGAGCAACCAAATTTCCTTTAGATTTGTAAAGTTATCTTCCTTGAGCGACCGTCCCTTGTATGGAAAACCTGTGCGCGGAGGAACCGACTCGTGGTTAGCCGCGCCCTTACTGTTGTTTCGAGCCCGCTCAACAACTTAAGTGAGCCGCGGCTAGCTGCGACAAGGTTTCTTGTCGACGCGGGCACCAACCAACTCGTAGCTAAGTTGCGCCCTTATTGTTGTTTCGAGTCCGCTCAACAACTTAAGCGAGCCGCGACTAGCTCTGCAACGAGGTTTCTTGCCGGCTGTGGCACTGCTAGCGGGCTGCTGACGTTCCGCACTCAGCGCTCGCGGCAGAGGAGCCTGCGCTAACAAGTTCCCTAAAAGCGTAGGGTAAAAGCATACAAGGGAAAGAGTCAAGTAAAGGAAATAACATAGCAATTACTACCCAAGATAGAAGTATATTACAGAATAACTTGTCGCATCCCTAACAGACTGTTTCTCATAACATGATTGACAGTGACAAGGAAAGAAAAAGATAAATGGCCTAGTCTACGCGGTCGCCTTCGACCCTCCTGATGCCGCTCACCCTATCCACAATGGGTGCGACAAGGGCCTTGAGCTCCTCCAGGTCAGCATCCGGCGGCAAGCTTCGGAGGACGTTGTTGAGGCGGAGACCTGGGTTGCGGAAGGCCACCTTCATCAGCACCTTCTCGAGAGCTCCCGCGCAAATCTTGCGCGACTCGTCGGCAAGTTGCTTTGGGATCTGCTCCCGGAGTCGCTGGAGCGCCGTCGCCACGCCCTTGAAGAACAGGGTCAGCTTGGCGCTGGGTTGGAGGCTCTCGTCGGAGGAGTACCTGAGATCCACCATCCCCAACTGCGCCAGCTCCTTGTCGACATCTGCGGCGATGTCCACCAGACCCTCCGTCCAGTGCTCCACATTCTCCGACAAGGTCTTCCGGGCGGCAGCGGCCTTCGCCAGCAGCACCTTGCCGGCCTTGACCTCCTCCGTCAAGGCCATCTCCCGCTCCTTGGCGCTGTCTAGAGATTGCGTCAGGGCCGCCAGCTTCACCTCGAGATCGGCGTTGGAGTTCTTGGTGGCGTCTAGCTCTTTGCCCTTCTCGGCGAAAAGGGCCTGCAGCTCCGAATAGTTGTTGGCGTCCTTCTCGCGCTCGAGCTTGAGCGCGGCCAGCTCGTCACCGCTCGCCTTGAGGACCGCCTCTAGCTGCGCCACCTTCCGCTCCAGCTCAGCCTTGGCGGCCTCGGCGGCTGCAGCGGCGTCTTCGGCCCGCTTGACGGCTCCACCAACTGCTCGCTCGCGCGCGGCAAGCTCCTCATCGTGGCTGTCGAGGTTAACCTTCCGTTGCGTCAAGTCACCTTCCCACGAAGACAACTTCTTTGCGGCAAGGAGTTGGCGCTCTTCAGCGTCGGCCTTCTCGAGGAGGAAGGCCTGCTGCGCCTCGGCAAGATCTTCCCGCTCCTTGGCCAGGGAGCGGAGAGCTTCCTGGTTGGCGCCCCGGAGCTCCTCCGCGCGCTTCTCGATATCGGCGCTGGCCTTCACAACGAGCGCTTCGTGGGACTCCAGCTTGGCCTGCCGGGCGCGGTAGAGTGCCACTAGCTTCCGTAGCAGGCATTCTTCTTCGGGTTCGCCGCTGTTGCTGCTTGGCGCGTCGACCACTTTCAGCCCGGCGGAGGCGAGCACCTCTCCGTCCAGCATCTCCCCCTCGATCGGCGCCCTGGAGCTTGACGCCTAGGGGAGGTTGATGAAGACATCCTCGCCGGCCTTCAGGTAGACGCCAGGGGCTCATCGGAGCCTGGCGCGGTGGCTGCGGCGGAGGAGTCGGTGGTCGGAGCAGCGCGTGGCGCTCCTGCGGCCTCCGGGTCGCCAGTATGACCGCCAGACTCCCCGCCCGCTTCTGCGGCAGCAGCCCTGGCGGCCTCCTCGCCGGTGCTGGCTGCGTCCCCGGCGTCGGCTTCAGTCTCCATCGGCTCTGCGGCAGATGGACCTGACGGCCAGAAGAGGGGAGAAAAATCAAGCAAAATTCGAGCAAAGCCCAGGAGAAAGATCAAGAAGACAAAGAAGCCAAAGGGAGTTTGGAAGCAAGAAAGTTACCTGTGCCAGGGGCTGCAGCTGTGGTCTCCCTTGCTGGGGGCTGCTCCCTTGACGGAGTCTCCTCCCTTGCCGGAGACCCTCCCCTTGCCGGGGGCTCTTCCCCTGCCAGAGTCTCCTCTCTTTCCGGGGGCTCCTCCCTTGCCGGAGTCGCCTCTCTTGCCTGGGACCTCTCCCTCGCCGGAGGACTCTCCCTTGGCGCTTCGGGAGCGGTCTCCAGGCTCCCCTGGTGAGGCTGCTCTGCTCCTGCGCGAGTCAATAGACAAGTATCAGCACAGCAAGGATCTTCGTGCGCGCCCAACATCGGGAAGTAAACAAAACACTTACGCTGGGGGCTGCCCTGAAGATCAGCCGCCGGGTCCGACAAGTTCGTCTCGGGCACGTCCCCCTGTTGATGCAGTGGGTTCATCCTCGATGACGATCACCGGCACCTTGGTCCTCTTCGCCGCTCTCTGCGCTAGAGTCCTGAAAAGGAAGAGATGCAGAGGAAGGCAAGTGAGGAACAAGGCAAGACAAAAACAGCGGAAATCAAAGAATTACAAGTACAATGAGAAGAACTTACTCCTCCTCTTCTTCCTCGTCGGAGCTAAACGCGGAGAAGTCGAAATCCGGCCCGCGGCTGGCGCGGCAAGGTGGAGGGGTAGGCTCCCTCGGCCGCTTGGCGGGAGCAGAAGCGGCAGTCGGGGAAGACCCCGCTCTAGTCGAAGCAGCAGCATGGGGCGCTCCCGCGGCAACAGTGCTTGCCACGGTGGAGCGCATCGTGCGGTGCAGCGACTGCTCGCCCGCCTGCCGCCTTGCCGCGTCCTCGGCCTTGCGGAGACGCCTTCTTGGTGGAGACGGGGACGCTGCTGGCGGCGTACTGTCGGAGGACGAGGAGTCGATCTCCAAAGAGCCGCTCGTATCATCGGCAGGCTCACTCGGTTCGGCGTCATGCCCGGCAACTTGGCTCGGCCCGGCATCGCGCCCGGCAACCTCCTTCTTGCCGGCAAGATCCTCCTTGCCGGCAAGATCTCCCCGCTCGGCGCGGCTTGCCTCCTCTGCCGCCGCAGCCTCCTCCAAGGTGAAGCCGAACTCGCCCGCCGCGACAATTGTTGCCGCCTCTTCCAACTTGGTGGTGATGTACGCTAGCTCCACCTCGGTGGTGTCGCGGGTGAGGCCGTCCTTCTCGTCGGCACGGATTGGCACTTCCACCAAGTCGTCGAAGAATTGCTGCACTACCTCGTCCTCTGGCTCTTGCCAAGTTGGCACGATTCCGTGCGAATCGCACAGTGGCATCATCGCCCTGATGCGATCGAGCGCCGAATTGTTGCACAGAGGGACGACGCCCTGCGGCAATCTGAAGACCTCGGGGTGCTCTGAATGATACTTGAAGAGCTCCTGTAGTACTCCGTTGAGTTCAAGGACCGTGAAATTATAGTTGAGGCCTGGGCGCAGCCTCATGACGTCTGCCGCATTCTTGAACTCCCAGGCAGGCCTCCCCCGTTCCTGCAGAGGAGCGATGCGGCGATGAAGGAAGTCTGCGCCGACGGCCCCTACAGTAAGCCCGGCAAGCCTGAGGCGCTGGATCCTGGTGATGGCAATCTTCAGCCTGCTGTCCTCCGGGGCCACATCGCTCCAGTCACTACCGCGTACTGCTGCTACTTGGCGCCGGGTGGTGAATGGCTGTGGGCTCTCCTCGATAATCCAGCACCAATTCTCTCTCCACTCCTCCCACTTGCCGCGGAACTCCCCCTCCATATAAGTTTCCTTCTTGCCGGCCCTAGAGACCCAGGCAATTCCGCCGGACAGGGTTTCTCCTCTCTCTACCCGGGGGATAAAAAATGGCGAAAAAGGGCTACGCTAGGGTGGACTCCGACAAAGTTCTCGCAAAGGTGTGCGAAAACTGCCATGGTGAGGACGGCGTTGGGGGTGAAGTCAAGGAGATAGAAATTGTATGTGTCCATGATATCGCAGAAAAACTCAGAAAAAGGCGGGCAGAGCCCACAGTAGAACAAGACGGCAAAGAAAGGGTAACCTTCCGGAGCCGTCGCGTGAGCAGCGCCCGGGAGCACCCTGGTCCGCGGGTGAGCTCACGTCTCCGTCGCCCAAAAGAGGTAATAGAACTCCCGCAGCTCCTTCGCGTCGAGCTTGGGGGGGGGGGGGAAGATGGCTCGCTCCTTCCGCATCGCCGCGAGCCGCTGCGCCTCGGTCGACTTCACGACCTTCCCCTTGCCGCCCTTCGGAGCCATGGCGGAAGCAGTGGAGGAGGTCGACGGCGTGGTGGTGCTGGTGGCAATGCGGTGGAGAGGGAGGGGCAGGGCGCTGCGCTCTGTGTGCCTTGGGAAGACGGAGGCAGGGCGGAGTTTTTCAAGATTGGAGCAGAATGGGGGCGAGTGGGCGCACTACCCTTGCTTCCCCTTGCTTATAAAGGGGGAGGTGGCGGACGTTCCGCCTTTCCTAATAAAAAACCACCCGCAATTTCTCCCACGATGTGACACATGCACACGGGGCTTGGCCCCGCACACGCCGCCCACGTCACGCACGATGCCGCGTTCGACGCGTGCCGTGTGGGGAGGGCGCGGTGGATGCGGAGTGAGTTATGGCGTGCCCTAGGCCGCGCGTGCCCGTGCACTGTTTTGGGCCTGGCCCAACAGCGCTCGGCACCGTGTATGGCCTAGGCCCGGGGGCTCCTATCGGTGTACTAAAGTAGGGGTACCTTAGTATCCCGAACTTGTGCACGGGCAGTCGCAGCGACCCGCGGCAAGGCTTGCCGGGCGACCGCCAAGACCCTCCGTGGTTCCTTTGGGGCCATTCAAGAACAAAGTATCCAAGAGCAAAACAAGGCCCCGGCAAAAGGAGCTTGCCGGGAAGGAGAAAAGACCCCGACAAGAGGAGCTTGCAGGGAAGGAGACGAGACCCCGGCAAGAGGAGCTTGCCGGGAAGACCAACCAAAGCATCCCAAGAAGCTTGCTGCGGCGCACCGCGCGTCCCGACAAGACCCGGTGAGCGACAAGCTCCCGGACGCGACAAGGCAACATCCGCGGCAAGGCGCTTGCCGCGGCAAGCTACTACCCCGCAGCCCGCGCTCCAGCTCACCCACCAACGTGTCGCTTTGGGACCATTCCTGGCGTACGTGGCGGGAGGCTGTGCAGCGAGGGGCATGCGGTGGCAAGCAGGTGCTGACAAGGAGCCATCGTGGCAAACGGTGGCGCCCCTGATGGTCCCTTTCCGCCCCGTCTAGGCGACACAAATAGGCATTTGATGCCTTTGTCCCCTGCCGTCAGGGTTAGGTATGATACGACTGTTGTAGGCGGTGGAGCCAACTACCACCTCTTTTACATTTTTGCCCCCACCTCTGTTGCCACCTGTCGGTGACCCATTGGACATATAAAAGGAGGCCCATGCGCAACAGAGAGGGGGAGGACGGCCATTCCTACGCTCGGTCTCGCCAGCTGCTTGAGGGTACTGTAGCACTCATCGCTCCCGAGCAAGAACTCAATACAACCACCAAAGCAGGAGTAGGATTTTACACATCCGTGCGGCCCGAACCTGGGTAAACCGACCGCGTCGCTCGTGCGTTCGCCTCGATCTGCTCTTTGTGCATCCATCGCCCCCTGCCGAACTGAAAGGGGCTCGGTCCGCCGATCCCCATAGGTGTACGCGGGATCAGCAACCCCTGACACAAGGGCGTAACTTTCTATCTTCTCCAGATGGCCAAGCGAGTTGGCCCATAGTGCGAAGCCGCCGAACACAAAGATCTGTCCGGGGAGAAAAGTCTCACCCTGGAATGCATCGCTATAGATGATAGTAGGATCCATCAAGCCTAACGGCGACGACACAGAGGAACTCTCAATGAAAGCACCAATGTCGGTGTCAAAACCGGCGGATCTCGGGTAGGGGGTCCCGAACTGTGCGTCTAAGGCAGATGGTAACAGGAGGCAGGGGACATGATGTTTTACCTAGGTTCGGGCCCTCTTGATGGAGGTAAAACCCTACGTCCTGCTTGATTTATTCTTGATGATATGGGTATTACAAGAGTTGATCTACCACGAGATCAGAGAGGCTAAACCCTAGAAGCTAGCCTATGGTATGATTGTCTGTTGTCCTATGGACTAAAACCCTCCGGTATATATAGACACCTGAGAGGCTAGGGTTACACAAGGTCGGTTACAAAGGAGGAGATATACATATCCATATTGCCTAGCTTTCCTTCCAGGCCAAGTAGAGTCCCATATGGACACGAGACGAAGTCTTCAATCTTGTATCTTCATAGTCCAATAGTCCGGCCAAAGGATATAATCCGGCTGTCTAGAGACCCCCTAATCCAGGACTCCCTCAGAAGGGTTTGGAGAATTCAAATGCAATTGGAGACATGGATGTTTTTGTCGTGGTTCCGATAGGTGGTGCTACCGTACATCCACGTTGATGGAGACTTCAACCCACGAAGGGTAACGGTTGCGCGAGTCCACGGAGGGCTCCACCCATGAAGGGTCCACGAAGAAGCAACCTTGTCTATTCCATCATGGCCATCGCCCACGAACGACTTGCCTCACTAGTGGTAGATCTTCATGAAGTAGGCGATCTCCTTGTGAAAGTGCAACTATCCCTAGGTGGTTTTGGTAATTCATAACAACATATAGCTCATTGAGCTAATGCTATTCCAAGATGATTATTTCAGGAAAGCTCAATGATTGGCATGGCATGGATGTTGAAAGTGGATCCCTCAAAATGCTAAGGACAAAGGATTGGCTCAAGCTCAAAAGCTCAAGACTCTTCATTTTATATTTTAGTGATCCAAGATCACATTGAGTCTTTAGGAAAAGCCAATACTATCAAGGAGGGATGAGGTGTTGCTTAATGAGCCTCTTGCCTCATGTGCTTAGTGATATGCTCCAAAACCCTCAGCTACTTTCCCATATCCACATTTGACCTAAACCCAAAGCCAAACTCGGCCTTACCGATTCTTTCAATCCGGCGCCACCGAGTTTCACTTGTCATAGTCATTGCCAAACCCTAGCAAATCGGTTCTACCGATAGGGATCTCGGTCTCACCGAGATGGGATTGTAATCTCTCTGTTTCCTTTTCGTAACTTTTCGGTCTCACCGAAAGAGCGAATCGGTCCCACCGAGATTGCAATGTAAATTTAGTGTTTCCTTTTTGTAACTTTTCGGTCTCACCGAAAGAGCAAATCGGTCCCACCGAGTTTGCCTGACCAACTCTATGGTTAGCTAATTACCAAAATCGGTCTCACCGAGTTTGTGTAATCGGTCTCACCGAGATTACGTTATGCCCTAACCCTAACAAAATCGGTCCTACCGAGTTGCATGTCAGTCCCATCGAAAATCTCTAACGGTCACTAGGTTTACTCTTTCGGTCCGACCGAGTTTGTTGATTCGGTCCCACCGAGATTGGTAAATTGTGTGTAACGGTTGGATTTTGTGTGGAGGCTATATATACCCCTCCACCTCCTCTTCACTCGTGGAGAGAGCCATCAGAACACATCTACACTTCCAACTCATATGTTCTGAGAGAGAACCACCTACTCATGTGTTGAGGCCAAGATATTCCATTCCTACCATATGAATCTTGATCTCTAGCCTTCCCCAAGTTGCTTTCCACTCAAATATTCTTTCCACCAAATTCAAATCCCGTGAGAGAGAGATGAGTGTTGGGGAGACTATCATTTGAAGCACAAGAGCAAGGAGTTCATCATCAACACACCATTTGTTACTTCTTGGAGAGTGGTGTCTCCTAGATTGGCTAGGTGTCACTTGGGAGCCTCTGACAAGATTGTGGAGTTGAACCAAGGAGTTTGTAAGGGCAAGGAGATCACCTACTTCGTGAAGATCTACCGTTAGTGAGGCAAGTCTTTCGTGGGCGATGGCCATGGTGGGATAGACAAGGTTGCTTCTTCGTGGACCCTTCGTGGGTGGAGCCCTCCGTGGACTCGCGCAACCGTTACCCTTCGTGGGTTGAAGTCTCCATCAACGTGGATGTAGGATAGCACCACCTATCTGAACCACGGGAAAAACATCCTTGTCTCCAATTGCGTTTGAATTCTCCAAACCCTTCCCTTTACATTCTTGCAAGTTGCATGCTTTACTTTCCGCTGCCAATATACTCTTTACATGCTTGCTTGAATTGTGTGATGATTGCTTGACTTGTCCTAACATAGCTAAAATCTGCCAAGAACTAAAATTTGGAAAAGGTTAAGTTCTTATTTGGTCAAGTAGTCTAATCACCCCCCTCTAGACATACTTTCAATCCTACAAGTGGTATTAGAGCTTTGGTCTCCATTTGCTTTGATTTCCATAGCTTTTGGTGGTCATAGCCTTGGTTTCACAACCTAGGAGAGTATGACGTCTAGCAAGGGAAATTATCACCGTAGAGGTCCTTACTTTGATGGTACTAATTTTGCTAGTTGGAAGCATAAAATGAAAATGCATATTCTTGGACATAACCCCGCCGTTTGGGCTATTGTGTGTGTTGGTTTGCAAGGTGACTTCTTTGATGGGAGAGAACCAAACCGTGAAGCTACCGCGGATGAGCTGAAGATGTTGCAATACAATGCTCAAGCTTGTGATATTCTCTTCAACGGATTGTGCCCCGAAGAATTCAACAAAATCAGCCGTCTTGAGAATGCAAAGGAAATTTGGGACACTTTGAATGATATGCACGAAGGTACCGACTCTGTCAAGGAATCCAAATTGGATGTGCTTCAAAGTCAACTTGACAAGTTCAAAATGAAGGATGGTGAAGGTGTCGCTGAAATGTACTCTAGGCTTGCTGTCATCACAAATGAGATTGCCGGCTTAGGAAGTGAAGAGATGACCGATAGATTCATCATCAAGAAGATTCTAAGAGCCTTGGATGGAAAATATGATACCGTGTGCACATTGATCCAAATGATGCCCAATTACAAAGATCTCAAGCCAACGTAGGTGATTGGAAGAATTGTTGCTCATGAGATGTCACTTAAGGATAAAGAGGAACTTCACAACAAATCAAGTGGTGCCTACAAAGCCTCATGTGAAGCCCCTACATCATCAAGTGAGAAACAAAACTTCAATGAAGAATTGAGCTTAATGGTGAAAAACTTCAACAAGTTCTACAAGAGTAGAAGCAAAGATAGAAGCTCCAAGTCAAGGTCCTACAATGACAAAAGATCTTCTAGTCGAGAGCGAAACTGCTACAATTGTGGAAGACCCGGACAATATTCCAATGAGTGTACGGCTCCCTACAAGAGAAGAGAAGACTCTCCAAAAAGAAGAAGCAAAAGAGAAGAATCACCACCAAGAGAAAGAAGGAGTAGAAATGATCGTTATGAACGAAGATACTCACGGAGAAGCAAGGATTCGGAAAGGAAGGAAAAATCATCAAGGAGCTACACAAAACAAAGACATCAAGCTCATGTTGGTGAATGGGTATCCGGCTCCGACGACCACTCCGAGAGAAGTTATCACTCCGATTCCGAATATACTCAAGATGAAGGTGTTGCCGGTATAACACTTGTGTCAACCAACTCCTACGACATATTTGACTCACCAAATGAAGGAATTGGAAGATGCTTCATGGCCAAAGGTCCTAAGGTAACACACCCCGAGTATGTTGATTTTAATAGTGATGAAGATGACTTGTTAGGTGACGATGATTTACTTGTTGACAACTCTAGTGATGAATACTATGATGAAGCGCCTATCAATCATGCTAATCAAGATAAAACGGATGCCAATGATAAGGAGAATATTGAGGCTCTAACTAAAGAACTAAACACTCTTAAGTTAGCTCATGAAACTATCTTCGAAGATCATCGAGAACTTTTAAGAGCTCATGAGAAGTTACGCTTTGAAAAGCTCAATCTTGAGCAAGAGCATGAGTTTCTAAAGGCAATCAATGATGATCTCCGCAAGAAAAGTTCTTCTTACATTGCCAAGCGTTTACTCTTATCCACTTACATGCCTCAAGTCAAGTCTAGTAACAAGAACAAGAAAGATTCTTCCTCTAGTAGTAACAATGATCATGCTAAATCCAATATTGTTGCTTCTAGTAGTTCTCTTGATTCCACTAATGATTCTCTTAGCCAAGTTACACTTGAGCAAGAAAATAGCTTATTGAAGGGAATTATATAGAAAGGAGTGTACAAAAGCCTTGCCGGGAGTAAGCAATTCAAGGAAATTGTGCGCAAGCAAGGAATGCACCGGAAGAATCAAGGCGTTGGTTTTGAACGAAAGTTCAATGCCAATGGAGTTGAGTGGGAAGAAGATCAATACCCCAAGACAAAGTTTGTTCCTCAACAAGAGAAGTATGACACTTTATTCAAGGGAACACAAGCTCAAGATGATCTTCCACCTCAAGACTACAAGCAAAAAGGCAAGGACAAGCTTCAAGAGGAAATTAATGCATTTGAAGAAGCTCCTAAAACCTTAGTTAAGTGGATTCCCAAGACCACTTCAAGTTCCACTTCATCAAGTATGACTACAACTCCAAGGATTCCCATCAAGATGGTGTGGATCCAAAAGAAGAAGAACTACAGAGTTCTTGAGGGTGACTCCGCCAACATACTTCACTCTTATCATTTTGGCAAGAACAAGTGCAATCAACTTCCACATCTTGCACTAGTTCAAGGAGTCACAAACCCTCTTGTTGGTAAGACAAGGGACAAGGTAACCTAAAAGTTTTCATGGACATCATCTTGTGTGTGCATCACTCTATGTCTATGGATATCCTTGTTTGTTCCTTGTGGGACTAACCCATGTAGGTATTGAAAGTGCAATTCACTCAAATGGATAGCTCCAAGTGATCTACATTAACATTGAGCATCCACATCTTCAACGTCTACATGAAGTCATCGTCGACAAAACCCAAGGTTAGTTCATCCCTCTTAGGGGGGATATCACATCTAGGGGGAGCTTTACTCTAAGACTTGAGCTAAAGCAACTCTAAAGATGTGAACACAACAATGCTTTATGTAAAAGTGGTAACCCCACTTGAGCTTAAACGATGAGTATGACCTATGATCAAGTGTTCTCACTTGACTCCTAAGTCAATATACTCATATATATAGATGACCTAGTCATCGCCAATTGCTTGATAGCTGCTAGAATTGGTTGTGCATGCTTTGTCACATATTTCAATTGCCATCTTATTGTGTGAGCATGTTGGTTGCATATTTTACTCATTCGAGGACATCCACTTGTTGTTTTGATTGTTTGGTTTTATTTCCTTTTGCCAAGTGGATGGACAAGAATGCCTAAGAACCTTCTCTGGCTATCTATGCTTTTCTCGTCTCAAACTCTATTCATGCTACATCACAAAATTTGAGCAAGTCAGATTCGAACCACTCTGTGTGAGGAGCACCCGGAGTTCCCGATTCGTCATAGACTTAAACTTCCAAAACCTCTTTGTGATTCTTGGTCTGACCGATATCCTACTTTCGGTCCTACCAAGATCATTAAGTTGATCTGAATTTTCAATCTCGGTGCAACCGATTTGAACCATTCAGTCACACCGAGTTGCAATAACTATATACAGTTTTGCATCTCGGTGCCACCAAGTTGTTCCACTCGGTCACACCGACAGGGTCGGGCTATATATAGTCACGGGCAAAAATTTGGAAATTTCTCTGAACCCCTTCGCCCATGCGATAGCTTGCTCTGCCATCGTGGTCTCCGGATTGTCTCCTCGCCGCCAGCCGCCTCCAGTCGCTGGTCTCCATCGCCGTCAACGGAATTTAACCCCGCCGTTGCCGCCGTAGCGAGTCTCCACCAAACTAGGGTATGGTTGGGGAACGTAGTAATTTCGAAAATTTTCCTACGCACACGCAAGATCATGGTGATGCATAGCAACGAGAGGGGAGAGTGTTGTCTACGTACCAACGCAGACCGACTGCGGAAGCGATCACACAACGTAGAGGAAGTAGTCGTACGTCTTCCCGATCCGACCGATCCAAGCACCGTTACTCCGGCACCTCTGAGCTCATAGCACACGTTCAGCTCGATGACGATCCTCGGGCTCCGATCCAGCAAAGCGTCGAGGAAGAGTTCCATCAGCACGACGGCGTGATGACGATCTTGATGTACTACCGACGCAGGGCTTCGCCTAAGCACTGCAACAATATGATCGAGGTGGAATTTGGTGGCAGGGGGCACCGCACATGGCTAAGGAACGATCACCAAGGATCAACTTGTGTGTCTAGATGTGCCCCTGCCCCCGTATATAAAGGATCCAAGGGGGAGGGGTGCGCCGGCCAGGGAGAGGGCGCAGGAGGAGTCCTACTCCTACCGGGAGTAGGACTCCCCCCCCCCCTCAATCCTATTCCAACTAGGATTCCCAAGGGGGAAAAGAGAGAGAGGGGGGCCGACCCCTTCTCCTAGTCCTAATAGGACTAAGGGAAGGGGGGCGCGTGGCCAGCTATGGGCTGCCCCTTTTCTCTTTTCCACTAAGGCCCATGAAGGCCCATATGGCTCCCGGGGGGTTCCGGTAACCTCCCGGTAATCCGGTAAAATCCCGATTTCACCCGGAACACTTCTGATATCCAAATATAGGCTTCCAATATATCAATATTTACATCTCGACCATTTCGAGACTCCTCGTCATGTCCGTGATCACATCCGGGACTCCGAACAACCTTCAGTACATCAAAATGCATAAACTCATAATAACTGTCATCATAACGTTAAGCGTGCGGACCCTACGGTTCGAGAACAATGTAGACATGACCGAGACACTTCTCCGGTCAATAACCAATAGCGGGACCTGGATGCCCATATTGGCTCCTACATATTCTACGAAGATCTTTATCGGTCAGACCGCATAACAACATACGTTGTTCCCTTTGTCATCAGTATGTTACTTGCCCGAGATTCGATCGTCGGTATCCAATACCTAGTTCAATCTCGTTACCGGCAAGTCTCTTTACTCGTTCCATAATACATCATCCCGCAACTAACTTATTAGTTGCAATGCTTGCAAGGCATAAGTGATGTGCATTACCGAGAGGGCCCAGAGATACCTCTCCGACAATCGGAGTGACAAATCCTATTCTCGAAATACGCCAACCCAACATCTACCATTGGAAACACCTGTAGTACTCCTTTATAATCACCCAGTTACGTTGTGACGTTTGGCAGCACCCAAAGTGTTCCTCCGGAAAACGGGAGTTGCATAATCTCATAGTCATAGGAACATGTATAAGTCATGAAGAAAGCAATAGCAACATACTAAACGATCGGGTGCTAAGCTAATGGAATGGGTCATGTCAATCAGATCATTCAACTAATGATGTGACCTCGTTAATCAAATAACAATTCTTTGTTCATGGTTAGGAAACATAACCATCTTTGATTAACGAGCTAGTCAAGTAGAGGCATACTAGTGACACTCTGTTTGTCTATGTATTCACACATGTATTATGTTTCCGGTTAATACAATTCTAGCATGAATAATAAACATTTATCATGATATAAGGAAATAAATAATAACTTTATTATTGCCTCTAGGGTATATTTCCTTCAGTCTCCCACTTGCACTAGAGTCAATAATCTAGATTACACAGTAATGATTCTAACACCCATGGAGCCTTGGTGCTGATCATGTTTTGCTCGTGGAAGAGGCTTAGTCAACGGGTCGGCAACATTCAGATCCGTATGTATCTTGCAAATCTCTATGTCTCCCACCTGGACTAGATCCCGGATGGAATTGAAGCGTCTCTTGATGTGTTTGGTCCTCTTGTGAAATCTGGATTCCTTTGCCAAAGCAATTGCACCAGTATTGTCACAAAAGATTTTCATTGGACCCGATGCACTAGGTATGACACCTAGATCGGATATGAACTCCTTCATCCAGACTCCTTCGTTTGCTGCTTCCGAAGCAGCTATGTACTCCGCTTCACATGTAGATCCCGTTACGATGCTTTGTTTAGAACTGCACCAACTGACAGCTCCACCGTTTAAAGTAAACACGTATCCGGTTTGCGATTTAGAATCGTCCGGATCAGTGTCAAAGCTTGCATCAACGTAACCTCTTACGGTGAGCTCTTTGTCACCTCCATACACGAGAAACATATCCTTAGTCCTTTTCAGGTATTTCAGGATGTTCTTGACCGCTGTCCAGTGATCCACTCCTGGATTAGTTTGGTACCTCCCCACTAAACTTATAGCAAGGCATACATCAGGTCTGGTACACAGCATTGCATACATGATAGAGCCTATGGCTGAAGCATAGGGAACATCTTTCATTTTCTCTCTATCTTCTGCAGTGGTCGGGCATTGAGTCTGACTCAACTTCACACCTTGTAACACAGGCAAGAACCCTTTCTTTGCTTGATCCATTTTGAACTTCTTCAAAATCTTGTCAAGGTATGTGCTTTGTGAAAGTCCAATTAAGCGTCTTGATCTATCTCTATAGATCTTTATGCCTAATATGTAAGCAGCTTCCCTAAGGTCTTTCATCGAAAAACTTTTATTCAAGTATCCCTTTATGCTATCCAGAAATTCTATATCATTTCCAATCAGCAATATGTCATCCACATATAATATCAGAAATGCTACAGAGCTCCCACTCACTTTCTTGTAAATACAGGCTTCTCCAAAAGTCTGTATAAAACCAAATGCTTTGATCACACTATCAAAGCGTTTATTCCAACTCCGAGAGGCTTGCACCAGTCCATAAATGGATCGCTGGAGCTTGCACACTTTGTTAGCTCCCTTTGGATCGACCAAACCTTCCGGTTGCATCATATACAACTCTTCTTCGAGAAATCCATTCAGGAATGCAGTTTTGACATCCATTTGCCAAATTTCATAATCATAAAATGCGGCAATTGCTAACATGATTCTGACAGACTTAAGCATCGCTACGGGTGAGAAGGTCTCATCGTAGTCAACCCCTTGAACTTGTCGAAAACCTTTTGCGACAAGTCGAGCTTTATAGACAGTAATATTACCGTCAGCGTCAGTCTTTTTCTTGAAGATCCATTTATTCTCAATTGCTTGCCGATCATCGGGCAAGTCAACCAAAGTCCATACTTTGTTCTCATACATGGATCCCATCTCAGATTTCATGGCTTCAAGCCATTTTGCGGAATCTGGGCTCACCATCGCTTCTTCATAGTTCGTAGGTTCATCATGATCTAGTAGCATGACTTCCAGAATTGGATTACCGTACCACTCTAGTGCGGATCTTACTCTGGTTGATCTACGAGGTTCAGTAGTATCTTGTCCCGAAGTTTCATGATCATCATCATTAGCTTCCTCACTTATTGGTGTAGGTGTCGTAGAAACGGTTTTCTGTGATGTACTACTTTCCAATAAGGGAGCAGGTATAGTTACCTCGTCAAGTTCTACTTTCCTCCCACTCACTTCTTTCGAGAGAAACTCCTTCTCTAGAAAGGATCCATTCTTAGCAACGAATGTCTTGCCTTCGGATCTGTGATAGAAGGTGTACCCAACAGTCTCCTTTGGGTATCCTATGAAGACACATTTCTCCGATTTGGGTTCGAGCTTATCAGGTTGAAGCTTTTTCACATAAGCATCACAGCCCCAAACTTTAAGAAACGACAACTTTGGTTTCTTGCCAAACCATAGTTCATAAGGCGTCGTCTCAACGGATTTTGATGGTGCCCTATTTAACGTGAATGCGTCCGTCTCTGAAGCGTATCCCCAAAACGATAGCGGTAAATCAGTAAGAGACATCATAGATCGTACCATATCTAGTAAAGTACGATTACGACGTTCGGACACACCATTACGCTATGGTGTTCCGGGTGGCGTGAGTTGTGAAACTATTCCACAATTTTTCAAATGTACACCAAACTCGTAACTCAAATATTCTCCTCCACGATTAGATCGCAGAAACTTTATTTTCTTGTTACGATGATTTTCAACTTCACTCTGAAATTCTTTGAACTTTTCAAATGTTTCAGACTTGTGTTTCATTAAGTAGATATATTCATATCTGCTTAAATCATCTATGAAGGTGAGAAAATAACGATATCCGCCACGAGCCTCAATATTCATCAGACCACATACATCGGTATGTATGATTTCCAATAAATCTGTTGCTCTCTCCATATTACCAGAGAACGGTGTTTTAGTCATCTTGCCCATGAGGCACGGTTCGCAAGTACCAAGTGATTCATAATCAAGTGGTTCCAAAAGTCCATCATTATGGAGTTTCTTCATGCGCTTTACACCGATATGACCTAAACGACAGTGCCACAAATAAGTTGCACTTTCATTATCAACTCTGCATCTTTTGGTTTCAACATTATGAATATGTGTATCACTACTATCGAGATTCATCAAAAATAGACCACTCTTCAAAGGTGCATGACCATAAAAGATATTATTCATATAAATAGAACAACCGTTATTCTCTGATTTAAATGAATAACCGTCTCGCATTAAACAAGATCCAGATATAATGTTCATGCTCAACGCTGGCACCAAATAACAATTATTTAGGTCTAATATTAATCCCGAAGGTAGATGTAGAGGTAGCGTGCCGACTGCGATCACATCGACTTTGGAACTGTTTCCCACGCGCATCGTCACCTCGTCCTTTACTAGTGTCTGCTTATTCCGTAGTCCCTGTTTTGAGTTGCAAATATTAGCAACAGAACCAGTATCAAATACCCAGGTGCTACTGCAAGCTCTAGTAAGGTACACATCAATAACATGTATATCACATATACCTTTGTTCACCTTGCCATCCTTCTTATCCGCCAAATACTTGGGGCAGTTCCGCTTCCAGTGACCAGTCTGCTTGCAGTAGAAGCACTCAGTTTCAGGCTTAGGTCCAGACTTGGGTTTCTTCTCCTGAGCAGCAACTTGCTTGCTGTTCTTCTTGAAGTTCCCCTTCTTCTTCCCTTTGCCCATTTTCTTGAAACTAGTGGTCTTGTTGACCATCAACACTTGATGCTCCTTCTTGATTTCTACCTCCGCAGCTTTCAGCATCGCGAAGAGCTCGGGAATAGTCTTGTTCATCCCTTGCATATTATAGTTCATCACGAAGCTCTTGTAGCTTGGTGGCAGTGATTGGAGAATTCTGTCAATGACGCAATCATCTGGAAGATTAACTCCCAATTGAATCAAGTGATTATTATACCCAGACATCTTGAGTATATGCTCACTGACAGAACTGTTCTCCTCCATCTTGCAGCTATAGAACTTATTGGAGACTTCATATCTCTCAATCCGGGCATTTGCTTGAAATATTAACTTCAACTCCTGGAACATCTCATATGCTCCATGACGTTCAAAACGTCATTGAAGTCCCGATTCTAAGCCGTAAAGCATGGCACACTGAACTATCGAGTAGTCATCAGCTTTTCTCTGCCAGACGTTCATAACATCTGGTGTTGCTCCAACAGCAGGCCTGGCACCCAGCGGTGCTTCCAGGACGTAATTCTTCTATGCAGCAATGAGGATAATCCTCAAGTTACGACCCCAGTCCGTGTAATTGCTACCATCGTCTTTCAACTTTGCTTTCTCAAGGAACGCATTAAAATTCAACGGAACAACAGCACGAGCCATCTATCTACAATCAACAAAAACAAGCAAGATACTATCAGGTACTAAGTTCATGATAAGTTTAAGTTCAGTTAATCAAATTACTTAAGAACTCCCACTTAGATAGACATCCCTCTAATCCTCTAAGTGATTACGTGATCCAAATCAACTAAACCATAACCGATCATCACGTGAGATGGAGTAGTTTTCAATGGTGAACATTGTTATGTTGATCATATCTACTATATGATTCATGCTCGACCTTTCGGTCTCTGTGTTCCGAGGCCATATCTGCATATGCTAGGCTCGTCAAGTTTAACCTGAGTATTCTGCGTGTGCAAAACTGGCTTGCACCCGTTGTAGATGGACGTAGAGCTTATCACACCCGATCATCACGTGGTGTCTGGGCACGACGAACTTTGGCAACGGTGCATACTCAGGGAGAACACTTCTTGCTAATTTAGTGAGAGATCATCTTATAATGCTACCGTCAATCAAAGCAAGATAAGATGCATAAAAGGATAAACATCACATGCAATCAATATAAGTGATATGATATGGCCATCATCATCTTGTGCTTGTGATCTCCATCTCCGAAGCACCGTCATGATCACCATCGTCACCGGCACGCCATCTTGATCTCCATCGTAGCATCCTTGTCGTCTCGCCAATCTTATGCTTCCACGACTATCACTACCGCTTAGTAATAAAGTAAAGCATTACATCGCGATTGCATTGCATACAATAAAGCGACAACCATATGGCTCCTGCCAGTTGCCAATAACTTGGTTACAAAACATGATCATCTCATACAATAAAATTCAGCATCATGCCTTGACCATATCACATCACAACATGCCCTGCAAAAACAAGTTAGACGTCCTCTACTTTGTTGTTTGCAAGTTTTACGTGGCTGCTACGGGCTTAAGCAAGAACTCATCTCACCTACGCATCAAAACCACAACGATAGTTTGTCAAATAGACTCCGTTTTAACCTTCTCAAGGACCGGGCGTAGCCACACTTGGTTCAACTAAAGTTGGAGAGACAGTCGCCCGCAAGCCATCTATGTGCAAAGCACGTCGAGGGAACCGGTCTCGCGTAAGCGTACGCGTAATGTTGGTCCGGGTCGTCTCGTCCAACAATACCGCTGAACCAAAGTATGACATGCTGGTAGGCAGTATGACTTGTATCGCCCACAACTCACTTGTGTTCTACTCGTGCAAATAACATCAAACCATAAAACCTAGGCTCGGATGCCACTGTTGGGGAACGTAGTAATTTCGAAAATTTTCCCACGCACACGCAAGATCATGGTGATGCATAGCAACGAGAGGGGAGAGTGTTGTCTACGTACCAACGCAGACCGACTGCGGAAGCGATCACACAACGTAGAGGAAGTAGTCGTACGTCTTCCCGATCCGACCGATCCAAGCACCGTTACTCCGGCACCTCCGAGTTCTTAGCACACGTTCAGCTCGATGACGATCCTCGGGCTCCGATCCAGCAAAGCGTCGAGGAAGAGTTCCGTCAGCACGACGGTGTGATGACGATCTTGATGTACTACCAACGCAGGGCTTCGCCTAAGCACTGCAACAATATGATCGAGGTGGAATTTGGTGGCAGGGGCACCGCACACGGCTAAGGAACGATCACCAAGGATCAACTTGTGTGTCTAGAGGTGCCCCCTGCCCCCGTATATAAAGGATCCAAGGGGGAGGGGTGCGCCGGCCAGGGAGAGGGCGCAGGAGGAGTCCTACTCCTACCGGGAGTAGGACTCCCCCCCTCAATCCTATTCCAACTAGGATTCCCAAGGGGGAAAAGAGAGAGAGGGGGGCCGGCCCCTTCTCCTAGTCCCAATAGGACTAAGGGAAGGGGGGGCGCGCGGCCAGCTATGGGCTGCCCCTTTTCTCTTTTCCACTAAGGCCCATGAAGGCCCATATGGCTCCCGGGGGGTTCCGGTAACCTCCCGGTAATCCGGTAAAATCCCGATTTCACCCGGAACACTTCCGATATCCAAATATAGGCTTCCAATATATCAATCTTTACGTCTCGACCATTTCGAGACTCCTCGTCATGTCCGTGATCACATCCGGGACTCCGAACAACCTTCGGTACATCAAAATGCATTAACTCATAATAACTGTCATCGTAACGTTAAGCGTGCGGACCCTACGGTTCGAGAACAATGTAGACATGACCGAGACACTTCTCCGGTCAATAACCAATAGCGGGACCTGGATGCCCATATTGGCTCCTACATATTCTACGAAGATCTTTATCGGTCAGACCGCATAACAACATACGTTGTTCCCTTTGTCATCGGTATGTTACTTGCCCAAGATTCGATCGTCGGTATCCAATACCTAGTTCAATCTCGTTACCGACAAGTCTCTTTACTCATTCCGTAATACATCATCCCGCAACTAACTTATTAGTTGCAATGCTTGCAAGGCTTAAGTGATGTGCATTACCGAGAGGGCCCAGAAATACCTCTCCGACAATCGGAGTGACAAATCCTATTCTCGAAATACGCCAACCCAACATCTACCATTGGAAACACCTGTAGTACTCCTTTATAATCACCCAGTTACATTGTGACGTTTGGCAGCACCCAAAGTGTTCCTCCAGAAAACGGGAGTTGCATAATCTAATAGTCATAGGAACATGTATAAGTCATGAAGAAAGCAATAGCAACAAACTAAACGATCGGGTGCTAAGCTAATGGAATGGGTCATGTCAATCAGATCATTCAACTAATGATGTGACCTCGTTAATCAAATAACAACTCTTTGTTCATGGTTAGGAAACATAACCATCTTTGATTAACGAGCTAGTCAAGTAGAGGCATACTAGTGACACTCTGTTTGTCTATGTATTCACACATGTATTATGTTTCCGGTTAATACAATTCTAGCATGAATAATAAACATTTATCATGATATAAGGAAATAAATAATAACTTTATTATTGCCTCTAGGGCATATTTCCTTCATTCCTAGCACATTGTGTTCTTAATGATTCTTGCCACGATTGAAACACTCCTATCCAGTCAATGCGTTCATAGATTAGTTTTGATTCGAAATTTTTAGGGTTAGGTTTCCGCCGAAACCATCTCGGACCCACCGAGTTGAAAAACTAGGTCCAACCGATTTGGCTTATGCCATTGCACAAGTGAAACTTGGTCTGACCGAGAATTACTAATCAGTGTGACCGATTTTGGAACTTTGTGAAACCCTAGCAGTCTTGGTGCCACCGAACTGTGAGTCGGTCTGACCGAGTTCACTAGTTTAGGTTCCAAAAACTGCTTCGGTATCACCGAGTTTAAAAATCGGTAGATTCAAGATGATTTCAGTGGGAAACTAAAACTAAGTTTTTGAATCATTCTTTTGCAAAAATCTCTGCATTTTGTGATGCTCATCCACTCTACCTCATCTATAAACTCTTCACAGGGTCAACAGTCAGCTTTTACATCATGTCTGATCAGAGTGACAGCCAGAACAGGTCAGAAGAGAAGGTGCACATGAGTGAGGGCACTAGTCCCTCCAGCTCTTCAGATGATGGCAGTAGGAGTACCCCAAGCAATTTGCCAAAAGCTGCCACTAGACAGAGGAAGAAGAGGACTTCAGATTCTGAGGACGAAGATTATGTGGCAGAGGAAGAGGAAGCCACATCAAAGAGAGTTGTGCTCAAGAAGGAGTATGGCTCAGCTCAAAGCACAAAGCCAGGCTTGAAAATCAAAAGGCCAGCACGTAGGCAGCCTATGCCAAAGGCCAGAGCTTCAACTCAGATTCCTGAAAAGCCTGCACCCATAGAGCTAGTTGCTGCTGAAGGAAAGAAAAGGAAGGAAAGGGTCAAGAAGACCATAGCCAGAGTGCTTGGAAAGGCTTCCATCATGGAAGAAGAGGAAGAAGAAGAGATTGCTGCACCAGCACCTAAGGCACCTAAGCTTATGGGTGATGCTATAAGATCAGGGGCTGCCACGTCTAAGCCCAAAGAAGCACCCAAAGCTGCCTCCAAGCCCAAGTCTGCACCAAAGAGAAATACGCGGAGCATACCTGCAACTGAGAAGAACAATGCCCCAGTGCCTGAGACTGTTGTTGAAGAAGATGATGAAGAGCATGTTCTGAGAAAGCTCAAGCCCAGGATCCCAGACCACAATGATGCTCATCCTGTGGCTGAGGACATGAAGCTCAGAAGAGACTCAGGGCTGAGGAAGTGGAGAGAAGCAGACCCGTATGCTTCAAGGATAAGAACTGCTATTGATTACAGGTTTCACACCAAGGAACAACAAGATTTCTATGAGACCGTGCTGCTTGTTAAGAAGCCCATAGTTTGTGACATGAGATGGGTTGATTGGGAGTACATCAAGGACAATGAGGAACACTATCCTGGTGCGAGGAACTCATTATGCAATTCTACTCCACAGCACACTTCTACCCAGATGGAAGGATAACATGGATGTCTGAAGGTACAAGGTACCAATCAACTGTTGCTGAGTGGGCACAGCTCATCAATGCCCCAGAGGAGCATGAGGATGACTTGGATGTCTATGCCAAGAAAAAGATGGATCATAACTCAATGGCAAATATGTACAAGGAGATTCCAGTAGATGATCTTGACACTCACAAGCTTGGGTCTGTAAAACACTTGTTGTCAGGACTTCCTATGATCATCTGGATCCTTAGGCACACACTCTTGCCCAAGTCTGGAGATCACAGAATGATCAGAGGTCACACCATTAACTTGCTACATATATTTGATGTGCCTCAGAAATTCAAGGTCATGAGCCTCATAGTAGAAACTATCAAGAGGACTGCAGCAGATCAGAAGAGGAGCTGTGGTTATGCACCTCAGATTCAGGAGCTAATCAACTCAAAAATGGGCACATGCACATACTTGTTGGACAAGGAACACTTGCCTATTCATCCAGACTTTGAGGACAATCAAGTTGTGATGAATGAGAATGAACCATCATCAGCTCAAGCACAAGCACATAAGGAGAAGGCAAGGAAGGAGAAAGCTGCCAAGATGCCAACTCAAGAGGAGGCATCTGAGTATTTCTTGAAAACCAAGCAGGAGCAGCTTAGTTACTTGATTGCATCCACATTGAGGATTGAGAAAGGACTAGCCACCCTCACTCAGAATCAGCAGAGCTTAGAGAGGATCATGGAACAAAAGTTCTATGACTTGGATGTCAAAGTAACAGAGAATTAGTCTGCAGTGGAACAATTACAGGATGATATGCAGGAGAGGAAGGGCAAGACTACAACTGATGCATTTGCCAGAGTGCCAAGAGCTCAGAGATCATATGTAGTGCCAGTTGCTGACACCAGAGCCACCACTTCTGCACCAGCTACAGCTTCAGTTCCACCAGCTCCAGCTCCTACCCCAGCAGCTCCAACCACGTCTACTGAAGCCTTCATCCTTGGCGTCATCCGGACTCCACCACCACCAGAAGACCAAGCTGAGAGTCGATCTAGCACTATGCATTTTCTAGGAACTTTTTGGTAACTTGTTGCCAAAGAGGGAGAAAAATGTATAGATCATAGGCTTCGAGAGAGAGAGTGTTGTTTTTTCTCTCTTGCTTTATTTGCTGGTTTTTCAAACTTTGTTTGCTTTTGAGTGCTTGAGATACTATGCCCTTATCTGTGAGACATTGATGATCATGTGTTTGATCATAAGCTACACTTAATGCTTGGTGAATGCTATTATCTTATCTATCTTATGTGATCATTCACTTTTCTTGGTGATGAGTGCATGTATTTCATTCTTATCATTTTAAGCGCTCCACCAAGATGTATGTGACATGGAAGAGTAACCCATGACTCTAACTCTTTGTGCATTTGCAGTCCAAAGCAAATTTTAAATATGCACAAATTTAGGGGGAGCTCTTACTTATCACATACTTCTCAAAGCGACGATATATTTCATTCTTATTACCATTTGTCGAAGCTTTGATCTATATGTTGTCATCAATTACCAAAAAGGGGGAGATTGAAAGTGCAACTATCCCTAGGTGGTTTTGGTAATTCATAACAACATATAGCTCATTGAGCTAATGCTATTCCAAGATGATTATTTTAGGAAAGCTCAATGATTGGCATGGCATGGATGTTGAAAGTGGATCCCTCAAAATGCTAAGGACAAAGGATTGGCTCAAGCTCAAAAGCTCAAGACTCTTCATTTTATATTTTAGTGATCCAAGATCACATTGAGTCTTCAGGAAAAGCCAATACTATCAAGGAGGGATGAGGTGTTGCTTAATGAGCCTCTTGCTTCATGTGCTTAGTGATATCCTCCAAAACCCTCAGCTACTTTCCCATATCCACATGTGACCTAAACCCAAAGCCAAACTCGGCCTTACCGATTCTTTCAATCCGGCGCCACCGAGTTTCACTTGTCATAGCCATTGCCAAACCCTAACAAATCGGTTCTACCGATAGGGATCTCGGTTTCACCGAGATGGGATTGTAATCTCTCTGTTTCCTTTTCGTAACTTTTCGGTCTCACCAAAAGAGCGGATCGGTCCCACCAAGATTGAAATGTAAATCCAGTGTTTCCTTTTTGTAACTTTTTGGTCTCACCGAAAGAGCAAATCGGTCCCACCGAGTTTGTCTGACCAACTCTCTGGTTAGCTAATTACCAAAATCGGTCTCACCGAGTTTGTGTAATCGGTCTCACCGAGATTACGTTATGCCCTAACCCTAACAAAATCGGTCCTACCGAGTTGCATGTCAGTCCCACCGAAAATCTCTAATGGTCACTAGGTTTACTATTTCGGTCTGACCGAGTTTGTTGATTTGGTCCCACCGAGATTGGTAAATTGTGTGTAACGGTTAGTTTTTGTGTGGAGGCTATATATACCCCTCCACCTCCTCTTCACTTGTGGAGAGAGCCATCAGAACACATCTACACTTCCAACTCATATGTTCTGAGAGAGAACCACCTACTCATGTGTTGAGGCCAAGAAATTCCATTCCTACCATATGAATCTTGATCTCTAGCCTTCCCCAAGTTGCTTTCCACTCAAATCTTCTTTCCACCAAATTCAAATCCTGTGAGAGAGAGCTGAGTGTTGGGGAGACTATCATTTGAAGCACAAGAGCAAGGAGTTCATCATCAACACACCATTTGTTACTTCTTGGAGAGTGGTGTCTCCTAGATTGGCTAGGTGTCACTTGGGAGCCTCCGACAAGATTGTGGAGTTAAACCAAGGAGTTTGTAAGGGCAAGGAGATCGCCTACTTCGTGAAGATCTACCGCTAGTGAGGCAAGTCCTTCGTGGGCGATGGCCATGGTGGGATAGACAAGGTTGCTTCTTCGTGGACCCTTCGTGGGTGGAGCCCTCCGTGGACTCGCGCAACCGTTACCCTTCGTGGGTTGAAGTCTCCATCAACGTGGATGTAGGATAGCACCACCTATCTGAACCACGGGAAAAACATCCTTGTCTCCAATTGCGTTTGAATTCTCCAAACCCTTCCCTTTACATTCTTGCAAGATGCATGCCTTACTTTCCGCTGCCAATATACTCTTTGCATGCTTGCTTGAATTGTGTGATGATTGCTTGACTTGTCCTAAAATAGCTAAAATCTGCCAAGAACTAAAATTGGGAAAAGGTTAAGTTTTTATTTGGTCAAGTAGTCTAATCACCCCCCCTCTAGACATACTTTTGATCCTACACCCTGCCCTTACAAACTCCTTGGTTCAACTCCACAATCTTGTCGGAGGCTCCCAAGTGACACCTAGCCAATCTAGGAGACACCACTCTCCAAGAAGTAACAAATGGTGTGTTGATGATGAACTCCTTGCTCTTGTGCTTCAAATGATAGTCTCCCCAACACTCAACTCTCTCTCATAGGATATGGATTTGGTGGAAAGAAGATTTGAGTGGAAAGCAACTTGGGGAAGGCTAGAGATCAAGATTCATATGGTGGGAATGGAATATCTTGGCCTCAACACATCAGTAGGTGGTTCTCTCTCAGAAAATGTGTATTGGAAGTGTAGATGTGTTCTGATGGCTCTCTCCACGAATGAAGAGTGGGTGGAGGGGTATATATAGCCTCCACACAAAAACTAACCATTACACACAATTTACCAATCTCGGTGAGACCGAATTGAGAAACTCGGTCGGACCGATTTAGCAAACCTAGTGACCGTTAGGATTTTCGGTGGGACTGAGGTGCAACTCGGTAGGACCGATATGGTTAGGGTTAGGGCATAACGTAATCTCGGAGTGACCGATTACACAAACTCGGTGGGACCGATTTTGGTAATAAGCTAACCAGAGAGTTGGCCAGGTAAACTCGGTGGGACCGATTTGCTCATTTCGGTGGGACCGAAATGTTACAAAAGGGAAATAGAGAGTTTACATTGCAATCTCGGTGGGACCGATCGCTCATCTCGGTAGGACCGAAACGTTACGAAGGGAAACAGAGGGATTACAACCCCATCTCGGTGTGACCGAGATCCCTATTGGTGAGACCGATTTGCCTAGGGTTTGTGGTAGTGGCTATGACATTTGAACTCGGTGGCGCCGGATAGAAAGAATTGGTGGGGCCGAGTTTGACTTTTGGTTTAGGTCATATGTGGATGTGGGAAGGTAGTTGAGGGTTTTGGAGCATATCACTAAGCACTATGAAGCAAGAACCTCATCAAGCAACACCTCATCCCTCCTTGATAGTATTGGCTTTTCCTATAGACTCAATGTGATCTTCGATCACTAAAATATAAAATGTAGAGTCTTGAGCTTTGAGCTTGAGCCAATCTTTTTATCCTTAGTATTTTGAGGGGTCCACTTTCCTCATCCATGCCATGCCATTCATTGAGCTTTTCCTGAAATATTAATCTTGGAATAATGTTAGCTCAATGAGCTATATGTTGTTAGGAATTACCAAAACCACCCAAGGATAGTTGCACTTTCACAACCACTTGACTCAACTGGGAGTTAATCTTCCCGATGATAGTGTCATTGACAGAGTTCCTCAATCACTGCCACCAAGCTACAAAAGCTTTGTGATGAACTATAATATGCAAGGGATGGATAAGACAATTCCTGAGCTCTTCGCGATGCTAAAAGCTGCAGAGGTAGAAATCAAGAAGGAGCATCAAGTGTTGATGGTCAACAAGACCACTAGTTTCAAGAAGAAGGGCAAAGGGAAGAAGGGGAACTTCAAAAAGAATGGCAAGCAAATTGTTGCTCAAGTGAAGAAGCCCAAGTCTGGACCTAAGCTTGAGACTGAGTGCTTCTACTGCAAAAGGGACTGATCACTGGAAGCGGAATTGCCCCAAGTATTTGGCGGATAAGAAGGATGGCAAAGTGAAAGGTATATTTGATATACATGTTATTGATGTGTACCCTACTAATGCTTGCATTAGCGTCTGGGTATTTGATACTGGTTCTGTTGCTAATATTTGCAACTCGAAACAGGGGCTACGGATTAAGCGAAGATTGGCTAAGGACGAGGTGACGATGCGTGTGGGAAATGGTTTGAAAGTCGATGTGAACACCGTCGTCACGCGACCTCTACATCTTCCTTCGAGATTAGTTTTAGAGCTGAATAATTGTTATTTGGTGCCAGCGTTAATCATGAACACTATATCTAGATCTTGTTTGATGCGAGACGGTTATTCATTTAAATCAGAGAATAATGGTTGTTCTATTTATATGAGTAATATCTTTTATGGTCATGCACCCTTGATGAGTGGTCTATTTTTACTAAATATTGATAGTAGTGATACACATATTCATAGTATTGAAGCCAAAAGATATAAGTTTAATAATGATAGTGCAATTATTTGTGGCACTGTCGTTTAGGTCATATTGGTGTAAAGCGCATGAAGAAACTCCATGCTGATGGGCTTTTGGAATCACTTGATGCTTGCGAACCATGCCTCATGGGCAAGATGACTAAGACTCTGTTTTCCGGAAAAATCGAACGAGCAACAGACTTATTGGAAATAATACATACTAATGTATGCGGTCCGATGAGTGCTCGTGGTGGGTATCGTTATTTTTTGACCTTCACAGATGATTTGAGCAGATATGGGTATGTCTACTTGATGAAACATGAGTCTGAAACATTTGAAAACTTCAAAGAATTTCAGAGTGAAGTGGAAAATCATCGTAACAAGAAAATTAAGTTTCTACGATCTGATTGTGGAGGTGAATATTTGAGTTATGAGTTTGGTCTTCATTTGAAACAATGCGGAATAGTTTCGCAACTCACGCCACCTGGAACACCACAGCGTAATGGTGTGTCCGAATGTCGTAACCACACTTTATTAGATATGGTGTGATCTATAATGTCTCTTACTAATTTACCGATATCATTTTGGTGTTATGCTTTAGAGACGGCTGCATTCACGTTAAATAGGGCACCATCAAAATTCGTTGAGACGACACCATATGAACTATGGTTTGGCAAGAAACCCAAGTTGTTGTTTCTTAAAGTTTGGGGCCGTGATGCTTATGTGAAAAAGCTTCAACCTAATAAGCTCGAACCCAAATCGGAGAAATGTGTCTTCATAGGATACCCAAAGGAGACTGTTGGGTACACCTTCTATCACAGATCGGAAGGCAAGATATTCGTTGCTAAGAATGGATCCTTTCTAGAGAAGGAGTTTCTCTCGAAAGAAGTGAGTGGGAGGAAAGTAGAACTTGATGAGGTAACTGTACCTTCTCGCTTATTAGAAAGTAGTTCATCGCAGAAATTAGTTCCAGTGATTCCTACACTAATTAGTGAGGAAGCTAATGATGATGATCATGAAACTTCTGATTAAGTTACTACCGAACCTCGTAGGTCAACCAGAGTAAGATCCGCACCAGAGTGTTATGGTAATCCTGTTCTGGAAGTCATGTTACTTGACCATGATGAACCTACGAACTATGAGGAAGCGATGATGAGCCCAGAGTCCACAAAATGTCTTGAGGCCATGAAATCTGAGATGGGGTCCATGTACGAGAACAAAGTGTGGACTTTGGTTGACTTGCCCGATGATCGGCAAGCCATAGATAATAAATGGATCTTCAAGAAGAAGACTGATGCTGACGGTAATGTTACTATATACAAAGCACGACCTATTGCGAAAGGTTTTCGACAAGTTCAAGGAGTTGACTACGATGAGACCTTCTCACCCGTAGCGATGCTTAAGTCCATCCGAATCATGTTAGCAATTGCAGCATTTTATGATTATGAAATTTGGCAAATGGATGTCAAAACTACATTTCTTAATGGATATCTTAAAGAAGAGTTGTATATGATGCAACCAGAAGGTTTTGTCGATCCAAAAGGTGCTAACAAAGTGTGTAAGCTCCAGCGGTCCATTTATGGACAGGTGCAATCATCTCGGAGTTGGAATATACTCTTTGATAGTGTGATCAAAGCATATGGTTTTATACAGACTTTTGGAGAAGGCTGTACTTACAAGAAAGTGAGTGGGAGCTTTGTAGCATTTCTGATATTATATGTGGATGACATATTGTTGATCGGAAATGATATTATATTTCTGAATAGCATAAAAGGATACTTGAATAGGGATTTTTCAATGAAAGACCTTGGTGAAGCTGCTTATATATTGGGCATCAAGATCTATAGAGATAGATAAAGACGCTTAATTGGACTTTCACAAAGCACATACCTTGATAAAGTTGTGAAGAAGTTCAAAATGGATCAAGCAAAGAAAGGGTTTTTGCCTGTGTTACAAGGTGTGAAGTTGAGTCAGACTCAATGTCCGTCCGGTGCAGAAGATAGAGAGAAAATGAAAGTCATTCCCTATGCTTCAGCCATAGGTTCTATCATGTATGCAATGCTGTGTACCAGACCTGATGTGTGCCTTGCTATTAGTTTAGCAGGGAGGTACCAAAGTAGTCCAGGAGTGGATCACTGGACAGCGGTCAAGAATATCCTGAAATACCTAAAAAGGACTAAGGATATGTTTCTCGTTTATGGAGGTGACAAAGAGCTCGTCGTAAACGGTTACGTTGATGCAAGCTTTAACACTGATCCGGATGACTCTAAGTCACAAATCGGATACGTATTTATATTGAATGGTGGAGCTGTCAGTTGGTGCAGTTCCAAGCAGAGCGTCATGGCGGGATATACGTGTGAAGCGGAGTACATAGCTGCTTTAGAAGCAGCAAATGAAGGAGTCTAGATGAAGGAGTTCATATCCGATCTAGGTGTCATACCTAGTGCATCGGGTCCAATGAAAATCTTTTGTGACAATACTGGTGCAATTGCCTTGGTAAAGGAATCCAGATTTCACAAGAGAACCAAGCACATCAAGAGACGCTTCAATTCCATCCGCGATCAAGTAGGGAGACATAGAGATTTGCAAGATACATATGGATCTGAATGTTCCAGACCCATTGACTAAGCCTCTCTCACGAGCAAAACATGATCAGCACCAAGACTCCTTGGGTGTTAGAATCATTACAATGTAATCTAGATTATTGACTCTAGTGCAAGTGGGAGACTGAAGGAAATATGCCCTAGAGGCAATAATAAAGTTGTTATTTATATTTCCTTATATCATGATAAATGTTTATTATTCATGCTAGAATTGTATTAACAGGAAACTTAGTACATGTGTGAATACATAGACAAACAGAGTGTCACTAGTATGCCTCTACTTGACTAGCTCGTTAATCAAAGATGGTTAAGTTTTCTAACCATAGACATGAGTTGTCATTTGATGAACAGAATCACATCATTAGAGAATGATGTGATTGACATGACCCATCCATTAGCTTAGCACTATGATCGTTTCGTTTATTGCTATTGCTTTCTTCCTGACTTATACATGTTCCTATAACTATGAGATTATGCAACTCCCAAATACCGGAGGAACACTTAGTGTGCTATCAAACGTCACAACATAACTGGGTGATTATGAAGATGCTCTACAGGTGTCTCCGATGGTGTTTGTTGAGTTGGCATAGATCGAGATTAGGATTTGTCACTCCGATTGTCGGAGAGGTATCTATGGGTCCTCTCGGTAATGCACATCACTATAAGCCTTGCAAGCAATGTAACTAATGAGTTAGTTGCGGGATGATGCATTACAGAACGAGTAAAGAGACTTGACGGTAACGATATTGAACTAGGTATGATGATACCGACGATCGAATCTCGGGCAAGAAACATACCGATGACAAAGGGAAAAACGTATGTTGTTATGTGGTTTGACCGATAAACATCTTCGTACAATATGTAGGAACCAATATGAGCATCCAGGTTCTGCTATTGGTTATTGACCGGAGATGAGTCTCGGTCATGTCTACATAGTTCTCGAACCCGTAGGGTCCGCACGCTTAACGTTCAATGACGATATGTATTGTGAGTTATGTGATGATGTACCGAAGGTTGTTCAGAGTTCCGGATATGATCGCGGACATGACGAGGAGACTAGAAATGGTTGAGACATGAAGATTGATACATTGGAAGGTTATGTTTGGACACAGGAAAGGTTTCGGATAGGTTCGGGCATTTTTTGGAGTACGGGGGGGGGGGGGGGGGTTACCGGAACCCCCAGGGGGTTAATGGGCCTTCATGGGATTTAGTGGAAGAGAGGAGGAGGTGGCCAAGTGGAGGGGCACTCCCCCCCATGCCCAGTCCGAATTGGGAGGGGGCCCGGCCCCCCTTCCTTCTCTCCCTCTTCCCTTTCCTTCCCCTCCTAGTTGGACTAGGAAAGGGGGGAACCTACTCATAGAAGGAGTAGGTGTCGGCGTTCTGGGAACAGGGGTCCCCAGACTTGCCTGCCTGTGGCCTGCGGCGTGGCTCAAGTGGGGGCCCAGCGCGGCCCATCTTCATCAGCTCAAGCTCAAGACCCTCGCGAGGGGCCAAGCCTCGCCGGGCGGACGACATGAAGCTTCCTCAGAGGCAGCCTCATCAGGCAGGCTCGCGAGGAGGCAGAGAGATCAAGGCAGGGGTACCTCACGAGGAGCCCGTGACACAAGCCATGATGATCGAGACCAGGCGGGCGCCAGGCGGTCGCTGGCCTGCGCAGTGTCCTTATTTCCCCTTTGGTGCAAAGGGGGCAAGCACAGGCCAAGGCATCGGGCAAAGGTTACCATTCCGGTGCAACGAGACCAAGACCAGCAGAGCGGCAGGACGGAGGTCACCGTGGAGCCCAAGATGGCGTCATCACCAGTACTTTTGGCAGCCAAAGACCACCTTTGGTCAGGATAACTTGTACTAGATGTTCCCCTTCAAAATGGCCAATTGTTGGCGCCCTTCCCACTCATTATTTTGGGAAGAGGCCCAGTGCCTCTATAAATAGAGCTAGCCACCATAGAGTAGAGGGGAGACACCCCGGACACACAGAGACACCCCGGAGAGATCAAGACACCCAGACGCCCAAAGATCTGGTAGAACCCTAGCAGAGAGAGAGGCGACTGAACTCACCCTAATAGTTCATCGCACCAGCTCAAGAACACCTCTTGCGAGGCTGTTCTTCCCTTGTACTGTTCATCATCAGCCCCTGAGGCAATCCACCACACCACACACTGGAGTAGGGTATTACACCACAACGGTAGCCCAAACCAGTATAAACCTCGTGTCCCTTGTGTTGTTCGTTATTTCCAGCTTAGATCACACAAGGAGATTGGATGCAGATTGGTAGGGGAGAGATCTCCGTGCGCACCCCAGTGTTCGAACCTCAAGGGTCTGCCGGAACCCGAAATCCAAGATTTGGCGCGCCAGGTAGGGGTGCGCCGGAATCTTTCTTCCGCTGTTCGCGTGTGATCTTCCGTCGTGTGCATGGCTAATGCTCGCTGGGCTCGTGCCGAGCGTTGGGCTGCTCTCGCCACCCGCGTCGCCCAGACGGCGCCTGTCGGTGGACGCCCTCATCGTTCCCCGTCGTCTGCCGCCAACGCCGCCACCGGCCTGCCGGGGAACGAGCAGCAGGCCTCATCCCAGTATCCTTCGGTACGGCGGGAGGGCCGCACCGCCACACCGTCGCTGACTCCAGCCGCTTCGTCGTCCCACGCCCGTCGCACCCCCACGGACGCGCACGCCACGCTGCTCCTGGCAAGAGAGCTCTTGCACTACCGCCCTATCGACAACCTCTACGAGGACTAGCTCGCCCGCATCACCGAGCTCGTCAGCGCCGCAGGGGGCTCCCCCTTGCCGTCCCTCTCGCTGCCTCGCTCTCCATTCCGTGTAGGAGGTGGGGATCAGGAGGCGCCTCCACCACCTCCTCCCCAAGAAGGCGCCCTGGCTCCAAGGCGTGCAGCCCCAGGGCGAGACCCTCCGTGCCCGGCGCCTGCGCAGCAATAAAGGAGCTGCCAAGAGATCCCTTGTCCCCAGGAAGGTGCTCGCGCACTCCCAGCGCCGGCGCGCCAAGATCGCGTCCCTGCACCTCCACGCCAAGACCCCGCGCTGCTCCAAGCGGCAGCGCGCAGTAATCATCATTAGTGTCATGGATATTCAAAGAATTCATACTAACAACATTGCAATCATGCTCATCATTCAAATATTTAGTGCCAAACATTTTATAGATTTCTTCTTCCAGCACTTGAGCACAATTATCCTTTCCATCATACTCATGAAAGATATTAAAAAGGTGAACCGTATGAGACAAACTCAATTCCATTTTTTGTAGTTTTCTTTTATAAACTAAACTAGTGATAAAACAAGAAACTAAAAGACTCGATTGCAAGATCTAAAGATATACCTTCAAGTGCTAACCTCCCCAGCAACAGCGCCAGAAAAGAGCTTGATGTCTACTGATGAAGCTATGTACCTAGGGTAGGGGCACGGACCCGTCCTAAAAAAGCCCCACCCAAGGACATCCGTAGAATGAGTCACCTCTCAAACAACTGGAAGGCACCCCACTCGACGGGGTCAAGACACTCGACCAAAGAACAACCACTCGACCATGAAGCCAACCACTCGACCATGAAGCCCGAAGACCTAAAGTCACTCCACAGGCAAACGGTCGGGCATTAAGTAGTCGTTATGGTTATTATAGCACTTTATTAGGGGCATTACCAGTAACGCCCCACCTTAAATGTACCTTAAACCCTGCATTACTGAGGGCAGGAGAGGGCCGGCGAACTCTATATAAGCCACCCCCCTCCTCAATATGAAGGGTTCGCACCCTTGTTATCTACACACGCATAATCCAATCGACCGCCTCCGGGCACCGAGACGTAGGGCTGTTACTTCCTCCGAGAAGGGCCTGAACTCGTAAACCTTGCGTGCTTACAACTTCCCAATAGCAAAGGTCTAGCCTCTTCATACAAACCCCCCTACCTCACTGTCAGACTTAGAACCACGACAGTTGGCGCCCACCATGGGGCATTAGTCTTAGCGCCTAATTGGAGAAGTTGCGATTTTTCCGATCCATTTGATCATGGTTTCCTGCGGAGTTTTGGCAGAGGGCCGCGAGATCCGTCTCGGCGCGCTCACCTTCATCGCCGACGACTCCGCCTGGCTCCAGGAGGCGCCGCTCGACATCGACGCGCTCCCCGTCCGCGGTGCGACGCACTTCCGCGCGTGCGTTCGTGGCGTCCTCCTGCGGCAGCCGTCGACCCAATATAGGTCGGCTCCCGTGTCGTCTCCCCACCCCGTCTCCCACCAGCGCAAGCGCTTAGGTCGGTCGAGACTCCAGCAGTGGGTGAGGCACGCCGTGGCCCGCCAGTCGGCGGCCCCACAAGTCGCGGCAATCGAGCCCGACGAATCCCTCTGCGGCCTGTTCGATCTGTCGACTAGCTCCGCGGAGACCGCATCCGAGTGCGATAGCAGCGACCCTTTGGCTGAGGTTCTGGCAGTCGAGGGGACACACAGTCCTCCCGGATTCCATCGCGCTGATGGTGGTGCGGATAGAGGCGATCCGTCGCATCCCCACGACGAGTACCTCCCCGCACCTCTTACGTCATTGCAGCGAGAGGAGCTTCGCCGCCGGAACATGGACGCGCTCCACACTCCTATTGTTGGAGAAACCCCCGAGGCCCGGGCCTTGGAGGACGCGCGCTTGGCTAACCTAGCCGAGCACACTCGACTGGAAAATCTACAGCGAGTACTCGACGAGCAAGCGCGTCAGCGGGCTCCCGAGTCCAGTCGACGACAGCAAGCTCCCGAATCCAGTCGACGTAAGCTCTTCCCACCGCCGCAGGTATACCGAACTCCAGTTCAGAATTTGGCTGCCGCGGCCCGCATAGCAGAGTCAATTCAGCCCTCCCAGTCGGAGGCTGGCAGGGGCTTGTTGCAGATCAGAGCATTGCTCCGAGCGGCGGGAAATCAGAATTCCGCCGTCTCTCAGTCGCGGAACAGGATCCACAGTCGATCCGTTGCAACAGAAACAGTCCAGTCGGCTCACAGCCCGAGATCGCCCCCGAGGCGTGAAGGACGTGGGGACCGGCACGATCAGTACAGGAGAAATGAGCAGTATGATCACCGACCCGACCGTGATGATCGACGTCGAGTGCCATCCCCTCCCCCGAGGAGTGGGTCATATGCACCTCGACATCGAGATGACAGGCGCCCCCATAATGTTGGGCAAAGGATCCCAGTCGACCCCAGGGACCCAGGCTTTGACGCGAGATCCATCCTCGTTCAAGGTTTGGTGGACAGGAACAGGGCTCATCGAGAGGGCCACAACAGAGATACGCCCACCGGCAGCAGGGCACATGCTTCAGGGCCTGAATGTTTCAGTCGAGCCATCAGGGCCGCGGTGATCCCTCCCAACTTCAGGCTGGCGACTGGAGTTAGCAAGTTCACCGGTGAATCCAAGCCCGACACATGGCTCGAAGATTACCGAGTGGCTGTGCAGATTGGCGGTGGCAATGATGAGGTGGCCATGAAGCATTTACCTCTCATGTTGGAAGGCTCAGCTAGAGCATGGCTGAATCAGTTGGCACCCAGCAGCATTTACACTTGGGAGGACCTCGCCCGAGTGTTTATCACAACCTTCGAAGGAACGTGCAAGCGCCCTGCAGGCCTTACAGAGTTGCGGTCTTGCGTACAGAAGCCGAATGAAACACTGAGGGAATACATCCAGAGGTGGATCACACTGCACCACTCGGTCGAGAACGTGCCATACCATCAAGCAGTTTGCGCTTTCAAGGAAGGCGTCAAATACAGAGAGTTGAATCTGAAGTTCGGTCGAACTGGAGAGATGTCCCTGAATCGGATGATGGAGATTGCCACCAAGTATGCTAATGGTGAAGACGAGGACCGACTCCGAAGTGGCAAACTCAAATCAGTCGCCCAAGAAACCGGAGGAAACTCCAGTCGGAAGCAGAAGCGGAAGGCCGAGCCAGCCGCCCCTGGGGAGGCCCTGGCTGTGGCCCAGGGAAACTTCAAGGGGAAACCCAAGGGCACATGGAAGCTCAAGAAAGTTAAGGATCAGGATGGGAATGATGATTTGGACCTGCCATCTCACATCCACACCAAGAAAGATGAAGAGGGTAATTTTATTTTCCCAAAGCATACCACTCGACAGTGCCGGCTCCTGATCCAGCAGTTTCAGGGCAAGCAGCCCAAGGATAAGGAAAAGGAGCCAGACAGAGTTGAGGACAAGGATGATAGTGACGATGGATACCCCCAAATCAATTCCACCTTGATGATTTTTGCTGATGTCAAAAGCAAAAGTCGACTGAAAGTCATTAACCGTGAGGTGAACATGGTTGCTCCGGCAACACCTAGTTACGTCAAGTGGTCTCAGACCGCCATCACATTCGACCAGTCTGATCACCCGACGCACATTGCCACCCCAAGGAGCCAAGCTTTGGTGGTCGACCCAGTCGTCGAAGGCACTCGACTGACCAAAGTCCTGATGGATGGCGGCAGTGGCCTGAACATACTGTATGCTGAAACTTTGAAAAGAATGGGCATTCCGATGTCCAGACTCAGCACCAATAACATGAGCTTCCACGGAGTCATTCCTGGGAAGAAAGCCGAGTCACTCGGCCAGATTGCTCTCGATGTGGTTTTTGGTGATTCAAAGAATTACCGCAAGGAAAAGTTGACATTTGAGGTTGTGGACTTCCAGAGTGCTTATCACGCCATTTTGGGCAGGACAGCTTACGCACGCTTCATGGCTCGACCATGTTACGTGTATCTTAAATTAAAGATGCCTGGCCCCAAAGGTGTGATCACTATTACGGGCAACCGGAAGAAAGCAGAAGAGTGTTTTCAGAAGGGATCAAAGATCGCTGATGCTCAGATGGCAGTGGTCGAGCTGAAAGAGTACCAAAAGACTGCCGATCCGAGTGAATTGCTGCGAGCTAAGAAGCCTGCCTCCGAGTCAGCTTTTCAGACGGCTGGTGAAACAAAGACAGTCCACATTCACCCGACCGACCCCGACGCTGCTCCGACTCACATCTCGACGACGCTCGACTCCAAATAGGAAGAAGCGCTCACCCAGCTCCTCCGTGAGAACCGGGACATCTTCGCATGGAAACCCTCTAACATGCCTGGAGTTCCCAGGGGGCTGGCTGAGCACCGTCTGCGAGTCGACCCAAAATTCAAGCCCGTGAAGGAACATCTTCGACGGTCCGCCGTCCAGAAGAAGCAAGCCATTGGCGAGGAGGTGGCTCGGCTCTTAGCAGCTGAGTTCATCCGAGAGATTTACCACTCCGAGTGGCTCGCCAATGTTGTCATGGTCGCCAAGAAGGACAAGTCACTCCGCATGTGCATCGATTTCAAACATATCAATCGGGCCTGCCCGAAAGATCATTTTCCTCTCCCTCGCATCGACCAAATAGTCGACCCAACCGCGGGATGCGAGAGATTGTCTTTTCTAGATGCCTATTCCGGGTACCATCAGATCCGTCTGTATGGGCCCGACGAGATCAAAACAGCTTTCATCACTCCATTCGGATGCTTCTGTTACGTCACCATGCCGTTCGGCCTCAAGAACACCGGAGCCACATTCATGAGAATGATCCAGAAGTGTTTACTCACTCAAATCAGTCGGAATGTGGAGGCATACATGGATGATATTGTGGTCAAGTCCTAGAAAGGTTTCGACCTACGGGCTGACCTTGCCGAAACCTTTGCCAACCTCAGGAGGTACGATATCAAGCTCAATCCATCAAAGTGCACTTTCGGGGTTCCAGGTGGAAAGTTACTCGGTTTTCTCGTTTCCGAACGGGGGATCGACGCCAATCCTGAAAAAATTGGCACCATACTCCGGATGAAGCGTCCTGTATGCGTGCACGATGTCCAAAAGCTTACAGGCTGCTTGGCTGCTTTAAGTCGATTCATTTCTCGACTCGGTGAAAAGGCGTTGCCTCTTTACCGACTGATGAAGAAGTCTGACAAGTTTGAGTGGACTCCAGAAGCTGATGCAGCGTTTGCAGAGCTCAAAGCTCTGCTCTCCACCCAGCCGGTGCTTGCTGCCCCAATCAGCAAAGAGCCTCTGCTGCTTTACATTGCAGCCACAGGACAAGTTGTCAGTACAGGACTTACGGTCGAGCAGGAAGAGGAAGGAAAGGCCTTCAAAGTTCAACGCCCAGTATATTATGTGTCTGAAGTTTTGACCCCTTCAAAACAAAGATACCCCCACTACCAGAAGCTTGTATATGGGATTTATATGACCACGAAGAAAGTTGCACATTATTTCTCTGACCACTCCATTACAGTCATCAGCGACGCCCCACTATCAGAGATCCTGCATAACAGAGACGCAATTGGTCGAGTGGCCAAGTGGGCGATTGAACTCCTTCCCTTAGATATCAAGTTTGAAGCAAAGAAGGCTATCAAGTCCCAAGCAATCGCGGATTTCATCGCCGAGTGGATAGAACAACAACTTCCGACTCAAGTTCGCTCGGAGCACTGGACCATGTTCTTCGATGGATCCAAAATGCTGAATGGTTCGGGTGCGGGAGTAGTCCTAGTCTCCCCCCCCCGAGGAGATAAGCTCAGATATGTTCTCCAGATTCACTTCGATTCCTCCAATAACGAAGCAGAGTATGAGGCACTTTTGTATGGGTTGCGCATGGCCATTTCACTCGGCGTCCGTCGCCTCATGGTCTATGGCGACTCAGATTTGGTGGTTAATCAAGTGATGAAGGAGTGGGACATCAGGAGTCCGGCAATGACTGGGTATTGCAATGCAGTGCGAAAGCTAGAAAAGAAATTCGAGGGGTTAGAGCTTCATCACATCCCCCGACTGAAAAATCAAGCAGCTGACGATTTGGCAAAGATAGGATCCAAGAGAGAAGCCATTCCCAGCAACGTGTTCTTGGAACACATTCACTCGCCGTCAGTCCAAGAGGATCCATTCACAGAAGAAGCCCCGCAGCCGAAAAGTGCCACAGATCCGACTGAAGTTGAAGTACCTGCAGTGGTCGACCTAATCATGGATGTCTTGGCAATCACCCCTAACTAGACAATACCATACATCGCGTATATCCTAAGGAAAGAACTCCCGGAAGACGAGGAGGAGGCTCGACAGATCGTCCACCGATCCAAGGCCTTCACAGTCATAAGGGGACAGCTGTATAGAGAGAGCGCGACTGGAGTTGGTCAGAAATGCATAACACCAGAAGAGGGTCAGATAATCCTTAATGATATCCACTCGGGGACCTGTGGTCACCATGTGTCCTCTCGGACTATTGTGGCTAAAGCATACCGAGCTGGATTTTACTGGCCAAGAGCAAATGAGATGGCAAAAGAGATAGTCGACAAGTGTGAAGGGTGCCAGTTCTACTCCAACATGTCACACAAGCCTGCATCAGCCCTGAAGACCATTCCACTCGTCTGGCCCTTTGCCGTCTGGGGATTGGACATGGTTGGCCCACTAAGAACGGGTAGGAGTGGATTCACTCATGTGCTTGTGGCAGTCGACAAATTTACCAAATGGATTGAAGCTAAGCCCATCAAGAACCTCGATGCTTGCACTGCTATCAGTTTCGTCAGAGGGTTAACATTCAGATATGGAGTCCCGCATAGCATCATCACTAATAACGGGTCAAACTTTGATTCGGACAAGTTCAGAGCTTTTTCCGCCTCTCAAGGCACACGAGTCGACTACGCATCGGTCGCCCATCCCCAGTCGAATGGACAGGCTAAGAGAGCGAATGGTCTGATTCTCAAAGGGCTAAAGCCTCGATTGATGCGAGATCTCAAGCACGCGGCAGGCGCTTGGGTCGATGAGCTTCCGTCAGTTCTGTGGGGATTAAGGACCACCCCTAACCGGTCGACTAGAAGAACTCCATTCTTTCTGGTTTATGGAGCCGAAGCAGTCCTGCCGAGTGATCTTCTTCATAATGCACCCCGAGTTGAACTTTACACCGAAGATGAAGCAGAACAGGCCCGGCAAGACGCAGTCGACCTCTTAGAAGAAGAAAGGGAGATGGCCATGATCAGATCGACCATTTATCAGCAAGACTTGCGCCGTTTTCATGCCCGGAATGTGAAAAGTCGAGCCTTCCAAGAAGGAGATCTGGTCCTCCGAGTGGATCAACAGAAGCCACACAAACTTGCTCCTACTTGGGAAGGCCCCTTCATAGTCACCAGAGTCCTCCACAATGGAGCATACCACCTCTACAATGTCGATCGCCAGATCGATGAGCCACGAGCTTGGAACGCGGAACTGCTCCGCCCCTTTTACACCTGAGTTCTCCCTTAGATGAGATGTAAAAATAATAATTTCTATAGTTCATTTTTATCAAAGACAAGAGTGTTCCAATAATTACTGTCACTTTGTTTGCATACAACCCCCCCCCCCCAGTGGGTGACTTGGCTGCGAATCCGTTTCGCCTAAGTTTGAAAAAATCCTACCGAGTGGAGAGCAAACCTCCCACTCGGGGGCTTAGCTGCAGTCCAGTACTCGCCTAAGTTCTCCCACTCGGAAACTTAGCTGCAGTCAAGCACTCGCCTAAGTTTGAAAAAATCCTACCGAGTGGAGAGCAAACCTCCCACTCGGGGGCTTAGCTGCAGTCCAGTACTCGCCTAAGTTCTCCCACTCGGAAACTTAGCTGCAGTCAAGCACTCGCCTAAGTTTGAAAAAATCCTACCGAGTGGAGAGCAAACCTCCCACTCGGGGGCTTAGCTGCAGTCCAGTACTCGCCTAAGTTCTCCCACTCGGAAGCTTAGCTGCGGTCGAGCACTCGCCTAAGTTTGAAAAAACCCTACCGAGTGGAGAGCAAACCTCGCGCTCGGGGACTTAGCTGCAGTCCAGCACTCGTCTAAATACAAGACCAAAGTCCCACACGACAGATTAAAACCACGAAGATATTCAGCAAGAAATCAAGTTTGAATAAAGCCTAAAAGGCCCCAGACCTCAAATCAAAGTACTCGAGCCCTCGGCTCGGCAGAGTTTAAACAGTTACAAATCCACTCGGCATTCCGAGGCAAATTTAAGGAGAAGCATAAAAGTTTTTCATTCCTCAGGTGGAGGACTGGCAGGGGCGACGAACTCATCCAGGTCGATTCCGTCCGCAATACGGGTGGCAGCAGCAATAAAGGTCTCCATGAAGTCTTGAAAGCTGTGCCTCTTGGTATTGGCGACTTGGATGGCGGCCAGCTTCTCTTCTCGCGCCTCCTTGCAATGGACGCGGACTAAAGACAGAGCCACATCAGCGCCGCACCGAGCAGAAGACTTCTTCCACTCCTGCACTCGGTCAGAGATTCCGTCAAGTCGAGTCATCAGAGACTCGAGATCGTTCTAGAGCGTAGACTCTGGCCAAAGTGTCGGGTCGATCCGCGACATGGCAACCTTTAGCCGAGCCAAGTAATCCATGGCGCCATCGATACGAGATTCCAGTCGGAGCAGATTCATGGCAGCGTCATCATTCACCGGAGAATTGATTGGGTCCAAACCTGTTTCAATCCGCCCAGTCTCCTCTTCAAAGTTCTGGCAAAACTCTGCATACACGACCCAAGGATAAGTCAATTCCCATAGACTGAGTCGACACAAAAAGAAAACCAGTTGGAATTGAATGCGCACCTTCAAGCTTGATGTACAACTTCTTGGCGAGGCTCCTCAAGTAGCTCTCCAGGTCGTCCCTCCTGCGAGGGACACCTTCCATCTGCTCGCTCAGGGAGAGGTTCTCCTTCTTCCAACGCGAGCACTCCCTATTGGCTTCATTCAGAGCGGTCTTCAGCCTAGTATTCTCATCTTCTATTTGGCTGACCGAAGCCAGCTTCTGTTCAGCCAGAGCAATCTTGTCGTCAGCCTCCTTGTGGGCAGCAGCCAAGTCCCGATCCCTCTTCGCCAGGGCCTCGCTCAGTTCTCCTGCAAAAGAAACGATGATTGGTTCAGAAATAGCAGAAGGGTACTCAAGCCTAAAAACAAAACCAGTCGACAAAGTCGTCTTACCAGCAACGCCATCTCTGACCTTCTGCAGCTCTGTTCTGGCCAGCTCCAGATCAAGGTTCAGTTGAATCCGCTGCTTCTCCAACTCAGTATAGCGAGATGCAAGTTCACAGGATTTCTGCAAAAGGAAAAATCAGTCGACAGACATCCAAGATAAGTTGCTTTCGAGTAACTGAGAGAAAAAGATGACGTTTCTAAGACTATAGCCGAATCAAAAACATTCGACAGTAGTCTCGGGGACTACACCCAGTGGGTGCACTCAGCGTGCCCCCACTGGTTCAAAAAAAGAGCGAAAAGTTGACTGTCCGCAGTCGACCGGATACAGATCCATTCGACATGGCCTGACCAGACCAAGAAAAGGAATACAGATATAGAAACACAATGTAAAGACTATAGTCGACTGCCAGCAGTCCACTGTAGTCTCGGGGACTACACCCAGTGGGTGCACTCAGCGTGCCCCACTAGTCCAAGAAGGGGTAAACACACCCAGTGGGTGTACAGATACAAATATCTTCAAAAAAGGGGGAGAGAGACTCTTCAAACGATCAAGTGTCAAGTCGACTGACTTGGACGTTGCTCTGAAGCGCCGAACTTGCGTCATAGGCTGCCTGGCTGGCCTCCCGAGCCTTCTTCACCTGCTCCATCATAACCCCCGCCTGGCGTATAGCCTCCTTCGCAGCAGCCACTTCGTCCTCAGGGACGGGGTATGCGACAAAAAGCGAAGTTGGATCTGCAGTTGACGCCGAAGGCTGCGCACTCGACAGAGGATTGGCAAAAGTCATAGAAGCCCGAGGGGCGTCGCCACCATCCCGAGCCATGGTCTCAGGCGCCGGAGTAGGCTGGGGAGTCCTGTCAGCCGACGACCTCTTGGTCCTCCTCATCCTCAGCGGTTCGTTGTCGTCTTCATCCGGGAGGTCGATAACATGAGGAGGGGCTGCAAGGGAAACTTTCAATCGACCAAAATCGCAAGAAATGACCAGTCGACTCAAAAACAGGACATCAGTAATCATACCAGGGTTGGAGGTAACAGCGTCCCCCATCTCTTGGTCGTCGTCCTTGGCAGAGACCTCAGAGGTAGCAGCGCTACAAATTTCGAAAAGTCAGTCAGTTAGCTCAATGAATCGACCAAGGATCCGTCCACGATCGACGAAGGAAAACGAGCTTTATTACCCGGAAATAACAGGGACAGCTATCTTCATTTTGGGCAGAGCCTTGGGCGGCTTGGACAGCGTCGTGCGTGGTTGCTTGGAGACCTTCCCAGTCGGTGTTGGAGAAGAAGTCCGAGGGCGTTTTGACGATGGCCCAACGGAGGCAGTCGCCTTGCCACGTTCCTGCGCCGGGTCGTGGGCGAGCTTGGATCGCCTCTCCGGACAGGGGGGTTCGACCTCCTCCTCCTCCTCTTCGCTGGAGAAGATGTCATCGCCTCCCTCTCCTTCACCATCAGACTCGCACTCGCCTTGGTCATCCCCGCTCTCGCCTCCGCTCCCTTCCCCTTCCTCAGTCGATCCCTGTACCCCGTTGGGCGTCGAGTACATCTCAGTGGTCGCCTGGAAAGCAGTAGACAAAATGAAAGTCAATCGACCTACCCAAAAGAATACCAACGAAGAAAACGAAGATTTCAGTCGGGAGCATAAAGACACACCTGGTCAACCTCGTACGAATTGTCGAGTGGAATGACCCTCCTGGCTCCTCGGGGGTTGTCCTTGTTCCCCGTGATGCTTGACAGCCACCCCTCCAACATCTCGTCGGTGACCTCCTCCGGATGGATCCAAGTGGTGTCCTTGAGGCCAGAGTACAGCCACATCAGGTGGTCACAAGCCTGGAGCGGTTGGATTCGCCTCTTGAGGAAGACTTCCAGCAGATCCATTCCCGTCACACCCTCGCAGACAAGTTCAACCACTCGACCCGCCAGTACCTTGGCCTGGGCTTTTTCTTCCGGCGTCACCTTCAGAGAAGCAGGCTTTTCGGCTCGGTCGAGAGAGAAAGGCGGGAGACCAGTCGACTGCCCTGGAGTCACCTGGTCCTGGCAGTAGAACCAAGTCGCCTGCCAACCTCGGACCAACTCCGGGAAAGTGATGGATGGGAAACAGCTCTTCCCCCTCGTTTGGATCGCCAAGCCCCCACACAACTGGATCACTTGCGTATTCTCATCACTCGACTTGGCCTTCTTGACCGACTGAGAGCGACAAGTGAAAATGTGCTTGAAAAGCCCCCAGTGTGGGCGGCAACCCAGGAACGCCTCACACACAGAAATGAATGCGGCGAGGTAGACAATGGAGTTTGGGGTAAAGTGATGGAGCTGCGCTCCAAAGAAGTTCAAGAAGTTTCAGAAGAAAGAATGGGGCGGCAGAGAAAACCCTCGGTCGATGTGAGTGGCCAGGAGCACGCACTCACCGTCGCGAGGTTGAGGTTCGATCTCTCCCCCGGAAGACGCGCGGCTTTGTGGGGAATGGCTCCCCCCTCAACCATGTCGCTGAGATCCTCCTGCCGGAGCACTGATGGCATCCAGTCGCCCTGGATCCAACCTTTGGGTAGGGCCGTCCTGGAGGAAGATCCGCCGTGCGCAGACTTCTTCCCATTCCCCCCCGCCGCCGCCTTCTTCGCGCGCTCCAGAGCGGTCGTCTTGCCCTTCACCATCGTCGCCCGCAGGATCTCGAACAGGTTTGCGGTGGTTGGGCGAGAGCGAAGGCAGCGGAAGAGGTTACGAAGAAAGAGAGGAAGAAGAAGAAGAGAAGAGCACGCGCACTGTTGGGGGACTCCGAGCCGGCAACTTATAAGGGGCCGCTTCCGAGTGGCTGACCAGTAGGCCCAGGCTATCCAGTCAAATCCCGCGGCAGGCGCGCGCGCAGTACGTGGCGAAAAAGGCGACGCGGAGATCGAGGAGCCTTCGCATTGTCACTTCCGATTACTGCGGCCGCCCCCGTTCCGCGCGCTTCCCAAAAAATCCGAATCAAGTGATATCCGCTGCCTGCAGAACAACTTGTCAAAACAGAAAACCCCGCACGCACCGGCGCTCAGTACATCACAGGTAAAGAAATCCACTCGACGAAAGGCCTGGAACGGATCAAGGCGACTGAAAGAGGTTGATGACGTCATCCGTGACGGTCGACCCAGAACGAAGCACTCATATAACCCGAAGAATCAGTCGGAAAGGTCACCAACCCTTTTCTCACTCTAGCCTCGATCCATTCGGGGGCTAATGATGACGCTATGTACCTAGGGTAGGGGCACGGACCCGTCCTAAAAAAGCCCCACCCAAGGACATCCCTAGAATGAGTCACCTCTCAAACAACTGGAAGGCATCCCACTCGACGGGGTCAAGACACTCGACCAAAGAACAACCACTCGACCATGAAGCCAACCACTCGACCATGAAGCCCGAAGACCTAAAGTCACTCTGCAGGCAAACGGTCGGGCATTAAGTAGTCGTTATGGTTATTATAGCACTTTATTAGGGGCGTTACCAGTAACGGCCCACCTTAAATGTACCTTAAACCCGGCATTACTGAGGGCAGCAGAGGGCCGGCGAACTCTATATAAGCCACCCCCCTCCTCGGTATGAAGGGTTCGCACCCTTGTTATCTACACACGCATAATCCAATCGACCGCCTCCGGGCACCGAGACGTAGGGCTGTCACTTCCTCCGAGAAGGGCCTGAACTCGTAAACCTTGCGTGCTTACAACTTCCCAATAGCTAAGGTCTAGCCTCTTCATACACACCCCCTACCTCACTGTCAGACTTAGAACCACGACATCTACTACACAACCTTCTTCTTGTAGACGTTATTGGGCCTCCAAGTGCAGAGGTTTGTAGGACAGTAGCAAATTTCCCTCAAGTGGATGACCTAAGGTTTATCAATCCATAGGAGGCGTAGGATGAAGATGGTCTCTCTCAAGCAACCCTGCAACCAAATAACAAAGAGTCTCTTGTGTCCCCAACACACCCAATACAATGGTAAATATTATAGGTGCACTAGTTCGGTGAAGAGATGGTGAGACAAGTGGTATATGGATAGTAGATAAAGGTATTTGTAATATGGAATTATAAAAACAGCAAGGTAACGAATGATAAAAGTGAGCGTAAACGGTATTGCAATGATAGGAAACAAGGCCTAGGGTTCATACTTTCACTAGTGCAAGTCCTCTCAACAATAATAGCATAATTGGATCACATAACTATCCCTCAACATGCAACAAAGAGTCACTCCAAAGTCACTAATAGCGGAGAACGAACGAAGAGATTATGGTAGGGTACGAAACCACCTCAAAGTTATTCTTTCCAATCAATCCATTGGGCTATTCCTATAAGTGTCACAAACAACCCTAGAGTTCGTACTAGAATAACACCTTAAGACACAAATCAACCAAAACCCTAATGTCACCTAGATACTCCAATGTCACCTCAAGAATCCGTGGGCATGATTATACGATATGCATCACACAATCTCAGATTCATCTATTCAACCAACACAAAGGACCTCAAAGAGTGCCCCAGAGTTCCTACCGGAGAATCACGATGAAAACACGTGCCAACCCCTATGCATAGGTTCATGGGCGGCACCCGCAAGTTGATCACCAAAACATACATCAAGTGAATCACGTGATATCCCATTGTCACCACAGATACGCACAGCAATACATACATCAAGTGTTCTCAAATCTATAAAGACTCAATCTGATAAGATAACTTCAAAGGGGAAACTCAATTCATTACAAGAGAGTAGAGGGGGAAGAAAACATCATAGGATCCAACTATAATAGCAAAGCTCATGCTACATCCAGATCGTGCCAAATCAAGAACATGAGAGAGAGAGAGAGGGAGAGAGATCAAACACATAGCTACTGGTACATACCCTCAGCCCCGAGGGAGAACTACTCCCTCCTCGTCATGGAGAGCACTGGGATGACGAAGATGGCCACCGGAGAGGGATTGCCCCCTCCGGCAGGGTGCCGTAACGGGTCTAGATTGGTTTTCGGTGGCTACGGAGGCTTCTGGAGGCGGAACTCCCGATCTAATCTCTGTTCTGGAAGTTTTAGGGTACGACGATATATATGGGTGCAGGAAGTAGGTCGGAGGAGCTACGAGGGCCCCACGAGGCAGGGGGGGCGCGCCCTAGGGGGGGCGCCCCCACCCTCGTGAGCACCTCCCGTATCTCCTGACGTGGAGTCCAAGTCTATCTGGTGGCTTTCGTTCCAAAAATAACTTCTCCAGTTGATTTTGTTCCGTTTCGACTCCGTTTGATATTCCTTTTCCTCGAAACACTGAAATAGGTATAAAACAACAAATCTGGGCTGGGCCTCCGGTTAATAGGTTAGTCCCAAAAATAATATAAAAGTGAAAAATAAAGCCCAATATTGCCTAAAACAGTAGATAATATAGCATGGAGCAATAAAAAATTATAGATACGTTGGAGACGTATCAAGCATCCCCAAGCTTAATTCCTGCTCGTCCTCGAGTAGGTAAATGATAAAAAAGATAAATTTTGATGTGGAATGCTAGTTGGCATAATTTCAATGTAAATCTTCTTAATTGTGATATGAATATTCAGATTTGAAAGATTCAAGACAAAAGTTTATATTCACATAAAAATAATAATACTTCAAGCATACTAACAAAGCAATTATGTCTTCTCAAAATAACATGGCCAAAGAAAGTTATCCCTACAAAATCATATAGTCTGGCTATGCTCTATGTTCACCACACAAAATATTTAAATCATGCACAACCCCGATGACAAGCCAAGCAATTGTTTCATACTTTTGATGTTCTCAAACTTTTTCAATCTTCACGCAATACATGAGCCTGAGCCATGGACATAGCACTATAGCTGGAATAGAATGGTGGTTGTGGAGAAGACAAAAAGGAGAAGATAGTCTCACATCAACTAGGGGTATCAATGGGCTATGGAGATGCCCATCAATAGATATCAATGTGAGTGAGTAGGGATTGCCATGCAACGGATGCACTAGAGCTATAAGTGTATGAAAGATCAAAAGGAAACTAGTGGGTGTGCATCCAACTCGCTTGCTCACAAAGACCTAGGGCATTTTGAGGAAGCCCATCATTGGAATATACAAGCCAAGTTCTATAATGAAAGATTCCCACTAGTATATGAAAGTGACAACATAGGAGACTTTCTATCATGAAGATCATGGTGCTACTTTGAAGCACACGTGTGGTAAAAGGATATTAGCATTGCCCCTTCTCTCTTTTTCTCTCATTTTTTTATTTTTTATTTGGGACTTCTCTTTTTATGACCTCTTTTTTTATTTGGGCTTATTGGCCTCTTTTTTTCGTCCGGAGTCTCATCCCGACTTATGGGGGAATCATAATCTCCATCATTCTTTCCTCACTTGGGACAATGCTCTAATAATTATGATCATCACACTTTTATTTTTCTTACAACTCAACAATTACAACTCGATACTTAGAACAAAATATGACTCTATATGAATGCCTCCGGCAGTGTACCGGGATATGCAATGATGCATGAGTGACATGTATGAAAGAATTATGAACGGTGGCCTTGCCACAAATACGATGTCAACTACATGATCATGCAAAGCAATATGACAATGATGAAGCGTGTCATAATAATGGAATGGTGGAAAGTTGCATGGCAATATATCTCGGAATGGCTATGGAAATGCCATAATATGTAGGTATGGTGGCTGTTTTGAGGAAGGTGTATGGTGGGTTTATGGTACCGGCGAAAGTTGCGCAGTACTAGAGAGGCTAGCAATGGTGGAAGGGTGAGAGTGTGTATAATCCATGGACTCAACATTAGTCATAAAGAACTCACATACTTATTGCAAAAATCTATTAGTTATCGAAACAAAGTACTACGCGCATGCTCCTAGGGGGATAGATTGGTAGGAAAAGACCATCGCTCGTCCCCGACCGCCACTCATAAGGAAGGCAATCAATAAATAAATCATGCTCCGACTTCATCACATAACGGTTCACCATACGTGCATGCTACGGGAATCACAAACTTCAATACAAGTATTTCTGAAATTCACAACTACTCAAATAGCATGACTCTAATATCACCATCTCCATATCTCAAAACAATCATCAAGCATCAAACTTCTCTTAGTATTTAACACACTCATAAGAGAATTTTACTATTCTTCTTGTATACCTAGCATATTAGGATTATTTAAGAAAATTGCCATGCTATTTAAGACTCTCAAAATAATCTAAGTGAAGCATGAGATATCAATAGTTTCTATAAAACAAATCTACCACCGTGCTCTAAAAGATATAAGTGAAGCACTAGAGCAAATGACAAACTACTCCGAGGGATATAAGTGAAGATCAATGAGTAGTTGAATAATTATTCAACTATGTGAAGACTCTATAACATTTAATAATTTCAGATCTTGGCATTTTATTCAAACAGCAATCAAAGCAAAAGAAAATGACATTCTAAGAATAGCAAACATCATGTGAAGAAGCAAAAACTTAGGATCAACCGATACTAACCGATAGTTGTTGAAGAAGAAAGGTGGGATGCCAACTGGGGCATCCCCAAGCTTAGACACTTGAGAATTATTGAAATATTATCTTGGGGTGCCTTGGGCATCCCCAAGCTTGAGCTTTTGTCTCTTCATAATTCCTCTCATATCATGGTCTCCCTAAATGTCAAAAGCTTCATCCACACAAAACTCAACAAGGACTCGTGAGATAAGTTAGTATAAACCATTGCCAAAACCTTATCATACTCTACTGTAGCAAATCACTAAAATTATTATTCAACATTCAATACTAAATGCCTCTGCATATTTAATAGTCATATCCTCAAATAGAATCATTAAAGAAGCAAACATATGCAAACAATGCAAACATAACAACAATCTGCCTAAACAGGATAGTCTGTAAAGAATGCTGCAACATCCATACTTCCCTAGCTCCAAAAATTATGAAATAAAATTCTTACTGTAGTAAATTTATCATAGCTTAATATGCAAAAGGTTTCAACATTTTATCACATTCTGACTTTTCTAGGGAATTATTGCAACAGCGGTAAACTTTCTGTTTTCAAACAGCAACATGTATACTTATAACATAGGCATAGTAAAGGCTATCAATGCCACTTTTATTGAAATAAAAGATGCAAAACATTGTTCTAAATAACAGCAAGAAAATCCTAACAAAATAAATTGACGCTCCAAGAAAAACACATATCATGTGGTAAATAAAAATATAGCTCCAAGTAAAGTTACCGATGAACGAAGACGAAAGAGGGGATGCCTTCCGGGGCATCCCCAAGCTTAGGCTCTTGGCTATCCTTGAATATTACCTTGGGGTGACTTGGGCATCCCCAAGATTAGGCTCTTTCCACTCCTTATTCCATAGTCCATCGAATCCTTACCCAAAAACTTGAAAACTTCACAACACAAAACTTAACAGAAAACTCGTAAGCTCCGTTAGTATAAGAAAATAAATCACCACTTAAAGGTACTGTAATGAACTCATTCTTTATTTATATTGGTGTTAAACCTACTGTATTACAACTTCTCTATGGTTTATAAACTCTTTTACTAGCCATAGATTCATTAGAATAAGCAAACAACACACGAAAAACAGAATCTGTCAAAAACCGAACAGTCTGTAGTAATCTGAATCAAACGTATACTTCTAGAACTCATAAAATTCTCAAATAAATTGCTGGACCTTAGGAATTTATCTATTAATCATCTTAAAAAATAATTAAATAAATAGCACTCTCGAAATAAAAATGGAAGTAATTCTCGTGAGCGCTAAAGTTTCTATTTTTTACAGCATGATCATAAAGACTTCACCCAAGTCTTCCCAAAGGTTCTACTTGGCACAAACACTAATTAAAAACATAAAACCACATATAAAAAGTGGCTAGATGAATTATTTATTACTAAACAGGAACAAAAAGCAAGGAACTAAAATAAAATTGGGTTGCCTCCCAACAAGCGCTATCGTTTAACGCCCCTAGCTAGGCATGATGATTTCTATGATGCTCACATAAAAGATAAGAATTGAAACATAAATAGAGCATCATGAAGAATATGACTAGAATATTTAAGTCTAACATACTTCCTATGCATAGGGATTTTGTGAGCAAACAACTTATGGGAACAAGAATCAACTTGCATAGGAAGGTAAAACAAGCATAACTTCAAAACTTTAAGCACATAGAGGGGAAACTTGATATTATTGCAATTCCTACAAGCATATGTTCCTCCCTCATAATAATTTTCAGTAGCATCATGAATGAACTGAACAATATAACCAGCACCTAAAGCATTATTTTCATGATCTACAAGAATAGAAAATTTATTACTCTCCACATAAGCAAATTTCTTCTCATTCGGAATAGTGGGAGTATCATAGGAAACTCGAACACTATAAATTGTTTCCACATTAAAAGAGTAATGTTCAGAGAAGGGGTAATCATAATAATGACAAGTTTTATAAATATAATCACTACTTTTTATAACATAAGTATCATCACAATAATCATCATAAGTAGGAGGCATGCTATCATCATTATAAACTTGCATATCAAAACTTGGGAGACTAAAAATATCATCTTCATTAATCATAGCTTCCCCAAGATTTGGACAAACATTAATTATAGCAAATATATTCTCAAAAACATCATCTTCATCAAACATAGCATCCCCAAGCTTGGGCCTTTTCATATCATAAGCATAATCACTCTCATCATTAATAGTATAGATAACACCAATAGTATAGCAATGATCATATTCTTCCAAGTAAGTGCCAAAAAGATTTTCAAGATCATAAGAAGTATCATTATCTTCCACAATTATATTTTCATGAGGCACAATAGTAATAGGGTCAGCATTATTTGGGAGAGATATCTTTTTACCTCTCTTCCTTTTTATTTTCTTCTTCTTCACCACATCATGTGTGGGTTAAATCCTCTTTTTGGAGCTCCTTATTAATGAGATTGGTTGAATAGGAGGCTCCTCCTCGTTACCTGATTCATCATAAGAAATAATAGGAGGATATTGGGAAGTCTCTTCCCTTTCATTAGTATTCTCTTCATCCTCTATTTGTTTTCTTTTCTTTATGTAGTTGGCAATATAAGGATTTTCAATACAATTCACCGCACAATACATATAAATTTCCACTACATCAAAATCAAGAACTCTATCAAGATTAAAATTTGGAATACTCTCAGTTATACGTTCCATTTCTTCATAACCCAAAAGAAGTCTAAGCTCTTTATGATGCTCAAGGGTAATAAAATTATCACAATGTTTGGACATGACTTGATCATGAAACAAATAGCATTGGAGCTTTAAATGACCATGTTCATTGCAAAGTTCACAAGGGGCACGGAAAATATTGAATCTTTCAGCACATTCATCTAGCTCTTCTTGCAACAATTTAGTTTCTAAGTACATATGCTTCTTGCAATATCTATCTTCTCTATTTGGTGTGTACTTACAAACCCAATGCACTCCACAAAAATTGACATGTTTATAGGAGACAATTTCATCATAACTAGTGCAATCATCATTAGCGTCATGGATATTCAAAGAATTCGTACTAACAACATTGCAATCATGCTCATCATTCAAATATTTAGTGCCGATCATTTTATAGATTTCTTCTTCTAGCACTTGAGCACAATTATCCTTTCCATCATACTCACGAAAGATATTAAAAATGTGAAGCGTATGAGACAAACTCAATTCCATTTTTTTGTAGTTTTCTTTTATAAACTAAACTAGTGATAAAACAAGAAACTAACAGACTCGATTGCAGGATCTAAAGATATACCTTCAAGCGCTAACCTACCCGGCAACGGTGCCAGAAAAGAGCTTGATGTCTACTACACAACCTTCTTCTTGTAGACGTTGTTGGGCCTCCAAGTGCAGAGGTTTGTAGGACAGTAGAAAATTTCCCTCAAGTGGATGACCTAAGGTTTATCAATCCGTAGGAGGCTTAGGATGAAGATGGTCTCTCTCAAGCAACCCTGCAACCAAATAAAAAAGAGTCTCTTGTGTCCCCAACACACCCAATACAATGGTAAATTGTATAGGTGCACTAGTTCGGCGAAGAGATGGTGATACAAGTGGTATATTGATAGTAGATAAAGGTATTTGTAATCTGAAATTATAAAAACAGCAAGGTATAGAATGATAAAAGTGAGCGTAAATGGTATTGCAATGATAGGAAACAAGGCCTAGGGTTCATACTTTCACTAGTGCAAGTCCTCTCAACAATAATAGCATAATTGGATCACATAACTATCCCTCAACATGCAACAAAGAGTCACTCCAAAGTCACTAATAGCGGAGAACGAACAAAGAGATTATGGTAGGGTACAAAACCACCTCCAAGTTATTCTTTCCAATCAATCCGTTGGGCTATTCCTATAAGTGTCACAAACAGCCCTAGAGTTCGTACTAGAATAACACCTTAAGACACAAATCAACCAAAACCCTAATGTCACCTAGATACTCCAATGCATCACACAATCTCAGATTCATCTATTCAACCAACACAAAGGACCTCAAAGAGTGCCCCAAAGTTCCTACCCGAGAATCACGACGAAAACATGTGCCAACCCCTATGCATAGGTTCATGGGCGGAACCCGCAAGTTGATCACCAAAACATACATCAAGTGAATCACGTGATATCCCATTGTCACCACAGATACGCACGACAAGACATACATCAAGTGTTCTCAAATCTATAAAGACTCAATCCGATAAGATAACTTCAAAGGGGAAACTCAATTCATTACAAGAGAGTAAAGGGGGGAGAAAACATCTTAGGATCCAACTATAATAGCAAAGCTCGCGGTACATCAAGATCGTGCCAAATTAAGAACACGAGAGAGAGAGAGAGAGAGATCAAACACATAGCTACTGGTACATACCCTCAGCCCCGAGGGAGAACTACTCCCTCCTCGTCATGGAGAGCACCAGGATGATGAAGATGGCCACCGGAGAGGGATTGCCCCCTCCGGCAGGGTGCTGGAACGGGTCTAGATTGGTTTTCGGTGGCTACGGAGGCTTCTGGCGGCGGAACTCCCAATATAATCTCTGTTCTGGAAGTTTTAGGGTACGACGATATATATGGGTGCAGGAAGTACGTCGGAGGAGCTACGGGGGCCCACGAGGCAGGGGGGCACACCCTAGGGGGGGCGCCCCCACCCTCGTGAGCACCTCCCGTATCTCCTGACGTGGAGTCCAAGTCTATCTGGTGGCTTTTGTTCCAAAAATAACTTGTGAAGTTGATTTCATTCCGTTTCGACTCCGTTTGATATTCATTTTCCTCGAAACACTAAAATAGGCATAAAACAGCAAATCTGGGCTGGGCCTCCGGTTAATAGGTTAGTCCCAAAAATAATATAAAAGTGGAAAATAAAGCCCAATATTCCCTAAAACAGTAGATAATATAGCATGGAGCAATCAAAAATTATAGATACGTTGGAGACGTATCAGCAGTCCTGCCCAAGCTTGCGGCCACGCGCCCTTTTAGGTGGTATGCGTGCGCTATCACGTTCAACTCAGCGGATCAGCTCAAGTGCGTGGCAACGGCCGGAGTCCTCCCAATGCTTTGCTCCCCAGTCATCAGCAATGTGCAGGTCACCAGGACCCTCATTGACGGCGGAGCAGGACTCAACGTCCTGTCCGTCGAGACGTTCAACAATCTCCAAGTGTCGTACGATCAGCTTCAGCCAACCAATCCATTCTCAGGAGTCACTGATGGTTCCACTGTTCCAATAGGGCAGGTCCGCCTTCCAGTCACCTTCGGGCAGCGCAACAACTACCGCACCAAGCTCATCGACTTCGACGTCGCCCACATCCGTCTGCCATACAACGCCATCCTCGGGTACCCAGCCCTGGCCAAGTTCATGGCAGTGACTCACCATGGATACAATGTCCTCAAGATGCCAGGAAGCGGTGGAGTCATCATCGTACCCTGTGAAGAAAGGGACGCAGTGTGTTAACTTGAGCGCGCGTTCCAAGCCGCAGCAATTGAAGACCCGGACCACAGGAATGGGACACTTCCCGAGGCGACCCTTAAGAAGAAGAAGGTTTCTCCTGGCCCAAGCCACAAGGAGGCAAACACCTCCGGAGGTGTCGCGTCAGGGTCCGCGCCCAGTCAGGGAGCGCCACCCTCTCTCGCATAGGAAGGCGCGCCCGACGCCCTCCTCAGGCAGGGCTCGGGGGCTCTTTCTTGGAGAGCCACCGACTTTGCCAAGGTCGTGAGGGAGGCGCTCGGGCACCACTTGGAGGGGTGCTTCCAGGCACATTTCCCTCCAGAAGGTACAAGGCAAGGAAGACCAAACCCACAGGAGTTCATCGCAAGGAGCACCCAGGAGCTACAGGAGTCGAGAGTCATGCGCGGCAGCCGCCGCTTGCCCACCGTAGCCCCACATCCAGGCAAGGATGGTGGGTTGTGCGTCTGCGTCGACATGCCAGGACTCAACCGAGCCGCGTCTCAGGAGCGCCTCTGGCCTTCATGCGTGGGGCGTTGTGAGGGTCCGCCTCACAGCTACGTTCGCATGCCTTTCGGCCTGCTGAGCGCGGTCGCTGCTCATCAGCGCCTGCTGAGGAGCATTCTGGAGGCTCAGGAGGTCCGGCATGGTGCGGTCCTGGCTGAGATGGAGAAGGCCCTCAGAAACCCACCAGTGCCCCCGGAGCCTCCCGAGGCTCCTGGGCCTGGGGGCTCGTGAGGATCGACGTCTTCACCGCGCAACGCCCGCTTCTTCAACATCACTCCATCTTCAACGACACCAGGTGACATCTTTCTAAGTTCCGTTTTAGCTGGGAGCGCCCACAGGGCCGCATTATTCCCAGGTCGCGTGGGTCCGTCCCTGGGGCATGTATCCATTTTGCTTATGCTCTTTACTTACCTTGTTGGGGGCGCCCCTCGGGCTGCATCATCCCCGAGCTGCTCGGGCCCGGCCCAGCGCGTTTGCTTTTCTCGCGTCTATTTAAGTGAATTTCCTCCTGCGTGCTTAACATAACCGACCTAATCGCCTGCTCGATTGACGCCTACCTATGGAGCTGCTCACACTGGCACGACGTCTGTGCACAGGTCCGTCCCTACAACGCCGATAAATCTGAGTGGTCGAGCTCTGGCCGCGGCAGCCCCGCAAGGCGCCACCTCACCAGGCCCTTAGTGCCCCAATCACTTCCCCGGAGCGACAAAGGTTGGCCGACAACCGTAACAACAGGTCTTGTTTCTCTTCATGATTGGTGTGCAGGACCTACTCTAGGAGCAACGCTAAGGGACATCGCGAGCTGTCTCTCCCTCTCTCCGACACGGACCGCTTGCACGTTAAGAGGGGGGTACCTGAGCATCGCGACTCATGGGCTCCTACTGGCTCTCTAGCCCTCACCCCCTGGCCTTGACCCACGGCATCGCGACCTGTCATACCAGCGGTGGCTGAGCTCGCTCGAGGGCCGGGACCTGAGGATGTAGAGCATTAAGGAAAGTGCTGGGGAGTGGGAAGGAGCTCGCGAGGACCTAACCCAGCAGCGCCTCAGCTGCCACCGCTCGGGCCAGGCGCTTCGTCGAGGAACTACACCAGACTCAAGAGATAAGTCACACCCTTACATGAGTTGAACCAACGCAACGCAAAAACCCTCGCCCAGTGCGGCTCTGTCATGTCGATGTTGCCTTCCTTTCTCGCCCAGCGAGGGCTGCTTGAGCGCTAAAGGGGACCTCCCGAGCATCGCGACTCGGGGGCTCTTACCGGACCTCGGGCCGCTCACCTCCTGGCCTTGACCACGACATCGCGACCTGGCATACCAGCGACGGCTGAAGCCTGCCTGGGGACTGGGACCTGTCAGCATAGAGTGCCGAGTCCTCGCGAGGATAGAAAGGGGGAGCCGAGCCAGGACAGAGCAAGCACCTCGCTTTGATTCATATAAAGAATATAATATTCATAAAAGACATGGCAGACGCCTTACATACCCCCACGGGGTGTTGCTTTAATTCCTCGTAGGGAACAAGAGTACTAATCCTAAGGAACGCTAATCGCCTGAACCTCCGCCAGGGACGCCATCATCAACAGTGGGCTGCCCAACGTTGACGCCAACCTCATCCAGATCAGTGGCGTCGGCGGCTGGACGCAGCTGCCCCGCTCCGAGCACGGCGCGAGCTCGGGGGCTCGTAGCCGTCGTCGCTCATCTCCGGAGTCACGAGGAGCTCGGGAGATCCGCTGGATTCCCTAGCTCCTCCGCTGCCGCCTGAGGAGCTGCTGGAGGGCCGATGGGCGGGCCAGGCCCTCACCGGTTTGTCGCCCCTGCCGCTCTCCCTGGAGCAGCACTCCAACCGGCGTCCTTCAGCATCGAAGACCTTGAAGAACATCAGGGAGGCGCTGTTGTATTGAAGATGAATCATGAGGGCACCTACCGTCCAGCAGACCCGGGCGATTTCGCCCCAGCCCCGGGTCATGAAGACCTTTCCCGGAGCGACGACCGCGACCTCCGCTCCGGTCGCAGGGGTACCGCAGTCAGCGTGCTGTAGCCAGAGCTCCAGAGCCCCGCTCAGCGGCATCTCGAAGGCGAAGGAAGGAGGAAGGCAAATCCAAGAGCTCGGAGGCATGGCGGCGTGGAGCACGAGGTCGCGAGAGGAGCGCTCGGCGTGGACTCCAGGAGGAATGACACGCACCACCGTGACTCACCGGCGTCGATGTCGCTCGATGCCTTCTCCCCCAGGACCCACGACGCGGGAATACAAGGGTAGCGGATACCCAGGCGGTGGCCGCTCATACCAGGGCCTCGGTGCCTCCTGCTGAGCACCCTCTTCTCGATGGCAGAGGACCAGCCGCTTCTTCGGCGGAAGTGGGTCAGGACACTCTCGGGGGCCTTTCCCTTCTCTTCTGCAGAAAACCGGCGGATCGGTGCCATTGGCGTGAGGAGAAGCAAGAGGGAAGAAGAAGAAGGAAAGGAGCGGCAGTAAGGGATGGACTGAAGGGACTCGCGCAGCCCCGTACTTATAGCCGGAGGAGGCCAACTGTTGAGTACCATGATCACACGTAATCATGACCGGTTTCTCTGCATGCAGGGACATGTCAAGTCGTGCAGTTGCCGAGGCGTCGTGGGGAAGCGCAGTCGCCCACGTCCAATCAATCGACACGCGGCGCCCAAGGCCATAGGCTGTTAGGGCCCGCGGCGCTTCGCGCTTGCCCCTTTGCTTCCCTGCTAGGCCAAGCCCAGGGGCGCCTTGGGCCCGGGGGCTACTGTCGGTGTTCTGGGAACGGGGCTCCCCAGACTTGCCTGCCTGCGGCCTGCGGTGTGGCTCAAGTGGGGGCCTAGCGCGGCCCATCTTCATCAGATCAAGCTCAAGACCCTCGCGAGGGGCCAAGCCTCGCGGGCCGGATGACAAGAAGCTTCCTCAGAGGCAGCCTCCTCAGGCAGGCTCGCGAGGAGGCGGAGAGATCAAGGAAGGGGTACCTCGCGAGGAGCCCGTGACGCAAGCCATGACAATCGAGACCAGGCGGGCGCCAGGCAGGCGCCGGCCTGCGCAGTGTCCTTGTTTCCCCTTTGGTGCAAAGGGGGCAAGCACAGGCCAAGGCATCGGGCAAAGGTTACCATTCCGGTGCAACGAGACCAAGACCAGCAGAGCGGCATGACGGAGGTCACGGTGGAGCCCAAGACGGCGTCATCACTAGTACTTTTGGCAACCGAAGACCACCTTTGGTCAGGATACCTTGTACTAGATGTTCCCCTTCAAAATGGCCAATTGTTGGTGCCCTTCCCGCTCATTATTTTGGGAAGAGGCCCAGGGCCTCTATAAATAGAGCTAGCCACCACAGAGTAGAGGGGAGACACCCCAAACACACAGAGACACCCCGGAGAGATCAAGACACCCAGACACCCAGAGATCTGGTAGAACCCTAGCAGAGAGAGAGAGAGAGGCGACTGAACTCACCCTAGCAGTTCATCGCACCAGCTCAAGAACACCTCTCCCGAGGCTGTTCTTCCCTTGTACTGTTCATCATCAGCCCCTGAGGCAATCCACCACACCACACACTGGAGTAGGGTATTACACCACAACGGTGGCCCGAACCAGTATAAACCTCATCTCCCTTGTGTTGTTCGTTATTTCCAGCTTAGATCACGTGAGGAGATTGGACGTAGATCGGTAGGGGAGAGATCTCCGTGCGCACCCCAGTGTTCGAACCTCAAGGGTCTGCCGGAACCCGGAATCCAGCAGTAGGATTCCCCCCTTGGGGAGCACCCCATGAGGTCGGCAACCCCCCTCCACTCCTTTATATAGGGGGGAGGGGGCACCCCATAGACACACAAGTTGATTTCTTAGCCGTGTACGGTGCCCCCTCCAGATTTTCACCTCGGTCATATTGTCGTAGTGCTTAGGCGAAGCCCTACGTCAGTAACTTCATCATCACCATCAACACGCCGTTGTGCTGACGAAACTCTCCCTCGGCCTCAGCTGGATCTAGAGTTCGAGGGACATCACTGAGTTGAACATGTGCAGATCGCGGAGGTGCTGTGCGTTCGGTACTTGATTGGTTGGATCGCGAAGACATTCGACTACATCAACCACGTTACTCAACGCTTCCGCTTTCGGTCTACGAGGGCACGTAGACACACTCTCCCCTCTCGTTGCTATGCATATCCCAGATAGATCTTGCGTGATCGTAGGAATTTTTTTGAAATACTGCGTTCCCCAATAGAGCTCTTACCTAAACTCTGTTGAATAAGTTGAGTTGCAATTGCTTGGTGACTGAAAACATAGGTTGTTGGGTTTCAAGAGAATTCATTATATGAACCTTAACATGTGAATTGGTTGCCACTATAACATGAGAAGTTTCAAAATAAAGAATTGCTGTTATGAAGCTAGGAAAAGTGATTGAAATTATCATTGATCAAACTTATGCACTTTGCTAGCATTCACACTTCATAAATTATTTATTTTATCATTTACCTACTCGAGGACGAGTAGGAATTAAGCTTGGGGATGCTGATACGTCTCCAACAAATCTATAATTTATGAAGTATTCATGCTGTTATTTTATCATTCTTGGGTGTTTTACAATCATTTTATAGCAACTTTATATCATTTTTTGGGACTAACCTATTGACCCAGTGCCCAGTGGTACTTGCTGTTTTTTGCTTGTTTTTACATTGCAGAAAATCAATATCAAACGGAGTCCAAACACCTCGAAACTTTACGGTGATTTTTTTGGATCAGAAGGAACCCAATGGGCCAGACCTGCCCCTGGGGGTGCCCCAAGGGAGGCACAACCCTGGCGCGCCCAGGTGGGTTGTGCCCACCTCGGTGGCCTCCCGCACCCCCTCTTTGCACTATAAATTCCCAAATATTCTGAAACCCTTCGGGGTTAACCTAGATGAGAAGTTCCGCTGTCGCAGGGCTCCGTAGTCACCGAAAACCAATCTAGACCCATTCTGGCACCCTGCCGGAGGGGGGAGTCATCTCCGGTGGCCATCTTCATCATCCCGGCGGCCACCACGATGAGGAGGGAGTAGTCCACCCTCGAGGCTGAGGGTTTGTACCAGTAGCTATGTGATTAATCTCTCTCTCTCTCTCTCTCGTGATCTATATCATGGGCTTTGTTAATATAGATTGATCATATGATGTTTCTCCCCTCTATACTCTTGTTGTGATGAATTGAATCTTTACCCTTTGAAGTTTTGTCATGTCGGATTGAATGTTCATATTTGAGAACACATGATGTATGTCTTGCGGTATGAATACTTGAGGTGACAATGGGGTATCTTATTGATTCACTTGATATACGTTATGACACTCAACTTGCGGATTCCCGCGGTGATATTGGCGTAATCTATGCATAGAGGTTGATGCATGTTTTTATTATCTTTTCTCCGATAGAAACTTTGGGATCTCTTTATAGTTCTTTGTGTGGATTGAGTATTATGAATATGAACTTTCTTTGGTGTTATCTTAGGACAAACTCTAGGATAGATCGAACGGAAAAATAGCGTTGTGTTATTTTAGTACAGACTCTTGAATAGATCGAATGGAAATAATAGCTTTGAGGTGGTTTAGTACCCTACAAACAATTCGTATCTTTTGTTCTCTGCTAATAGGAACTCGGGAGTGATTCTTCGTTACACTTTTAGGGATAATCATATGATCCAAATATGTAAGCATTGTTGAGAGATTGCACTAGTGAAAGTATGGACCCATGCCTTGTTTTTAAGCATTGCAATACCGTTTTGTGCCCTTTTACTATTTTCTACCTTGCTGTTTTTACTTATTCAGATTATAAAAATATATTTCTACCATCAATATTACACTTTTATCACCATCTCTTCGCCGAACTAGTGCACCTATACAATTTGCCATTGTATTGGGTGTGTTGGGGACACAAGAGATTTCTTGTATTTGGTTGCAGGGTCGTTTGAGAGAGACCACCTTCATCCTACACCTCTCACGGATTGATAAACCTTAGGTCATCCACTTGAGGGAAAATTGCTACTGTCCTACAAAGCTCTGCGCTTGGAGGCCCAACACGTGTCTACAAGAATAAAGTTGTGTAGTAGACATCAGGGAACCCTTACGATGACAAAGATAAAGACATCTTCGTAGCTAGAACTATGGTGATAGTTGGAGATGGTCTACGGGACTCCTTCTGGGACTCTTCTTGGCTAGATGGGATTAGACCTAGAGACATTGCTCCGTAGATTTTTGATCTTTCCAAGAGGAGGGGCTATTCAGTCCAAAAGGCCTTGCAAAATAATTTCTAGGTCTCCCAAGTGAATACTTATGGAATTCAGAATGCTAGCCACCTTGCTGAGTTTGTCAGCCTTTGGGGAAAGCTCTCCTTCTTTCATCTAAACCCTGATGTTTCAGGCTCAATTTCTTGGAAACTTACCAATGATGGACTTTACTCGACGGCTCAGCCTATCGGGCTCAATTTCTTGGTTTGGTTGACACGGAGATGCCCCTAATGGTGTGGAAGAATCGGGCACCACCTAAATGCAAATTCTTTGCTTGGCTGTTCACCAGTAATAGGATTTGGACAGCTAATCGGCTTCAGCGATGGGGATGGCCTATATGCAATCTTTGCTCTCTATACAAACAAGTATAGGAGTCAGCGACTCATCTTCTTTTCCAGTGCTGCTACACAATCAGTCTGGGAGATGATTAAGTCTTGGCTTGGCCTAGTAGATGTGCATCCTTCAGGTTGGGTGGTGTTGAATCCTGTCAAAGATTGGTGGAGTCTTAATGCTTGTAGCTTATCGCAGTCCTGACAGGTGCTCATCTCCCTGATGATCCTCATCTCGTGGGAGATATGGAACGAGCGAAATGCTCATGTTTTCTGCAACAAAGCGGTCCCGGTGGGTGTCATCATGGCAAAAGTCAAAGAGATAGCTTCGCTTTGGTGCCTCATGGGGACCAAATTTTTGTGTAATGTTATGCCGCGAGAGTAGTGTTGTGTAATTCGAGTCCTACATTTTAGACACCAGAGAGCTGGAGATTAAAGTGGAGGTGGAACTGAGACTCAAAGTATTGCTTCGAGAGGAAGAATCGAAGTGGGCGCTAAGAGCTAAAGTGTGAAAAGTTTTCCAAGGGGACAACAACACGCAATTCTTTCATATGATTGCAAATGGCAGGCATCAAAAGAAGAAATGTTTCCAGCTCGAGCAAGATGAAGGGACGATTTTGGATAGGAGAACCTAAAATTATACATCACCAATTATTACAAGCAGCTGTTTGGGGCTCCTGAGGATAGATTTGTGTCCTTAGACGAGTCAAGGGTTGAGGATATCCCTCAACTTGTGACAGATGAGAATGACATCTTGACCGCCCCGTTTTTGGAGAAAGAGGTGTTTGATGTGATTTCATAGATGACGAATAATAAAGCTCCTGGGCCGGATGGCTTTTTGGCTGAGTTCTCTAAAAGGTGCTAGCATATTATTAAGGGTGATTTGCTTCCGATGTTCCATGATTTTTTTTCCGGGCATTTGCAGTTATTTCACTTAAATTTCGGAACGATAAATTTGCTCCCTAAGAAAATAGAGGTGGTGCGGATTGAGCAGTTCTGACCGATATGTCTTCTTAATGTCAACTTTAAAATCTTCACCAAGGTGGGGACTAACAGGCTGACACAGATTGCACAAAGTGTGGTGCAGCCATCTCAAAGAGCCTTCATGCCGGACAAAAACATCCTTGAAGGGGTTGTGGTCCTATATGAAACGCTCCATGAAATCCATACGAAAAAACTAGATGGGGTGGTTTTAAGGTGGATTTTTAGAAAGCGTATGATAAGGTTAAGTGGCCATTTCTACAGCAGGCCTTGCGGATGAAAGGATTCGATCAGTCCTACAGAAAGCAAGTAGATTCTTTCACGCAAAAAGGCAGTGTAGGAATCAAAGTGAATGATGACATAGGTCATTATTTCCAGACACACAAGGGTCTAAGACAGGGAGACCCTATGTCGGTGTCAAAACCGGCGGATCTCGGGTAGGGGGTCCCGAACTGTGCGTCTAAGGCGGATGGTAACAGGAGGCAGGGGACACGATGTTTTACCCAGGTTCGGGCCCTCTTGATGGAGGTAAAACCCTACGTCCTGCTTGATTATTCTTGATAATATGTGTAGTACAAGAGTTGATCTACCACGAGATCGGAGAGGCTAAACCCTAGAAGCTAGCCTATGGTATGATTGTATGTTGTCCTACGGACTAAAACCCCCCGGTTTATATAGACACCGGAGGGGGCTAGGGTTACACAAGGTCGGTTACAAAGGAGGCGATATACATATCCATATTGCCTAGCTTGCCTTCCACGCCAAGTAGAGTCCCATCCGGACACGGGACGAAGTCTTCGATCTTGTATCTTCATAGTCCAACAGTCCGGCCAAAGGATATAGTCCGGCTATCCGGAGACCCCCTAATCCAGGACTCCCTCAGTAGCCCCTGAAGCAGGCTTCAATGACGATGAGTCCGGCGCGCAGTGTTGTCTTCGGCATTGCAAGGCGGGTTCCTCCTCCGAGTACACCACGGAAGAATTTTAATACAAGGATAGTGTCCGACCCTGCAAAAAAAGTTCCACATACCACCGTAGAGAGAATAATATTTCCACAAATCCAATCTTCTAACACGTTTTGGTAGCATGACATCATACCATGGCACGGTAATTATTCGAACCGTTTTTCCTTAACCAGCACCGCACATAACGCGAGGCGGTTTCTTGACACGTCTTGTCACAGCAGAGATCGTGTTCCCCTTATCACGGGATTCTCATCAATACGGATGTGGGTAACCCAACCGCGCCATCAATTACGGTGCTTGGGGGATAAGCGAGTTTTACCAGGCAAGTGGGGGCGTATAGTTTAGTCCGCCCTTATAAAGGGATAAGATCTCACCTTTTTCTACCCACGCCTTCTTCCTCCTTGCTCATCCATTCTCGCGCACTCGAGCTCCAGCGCCCAAGTTCGCATCCTCCTCCTCAACTCTCTCCAAAATATGTCCAGAGCGGGAGGCAAGTGGATGGCCTCCTCCGTCACGGAGGGGCACATCAAAAAGTTGCGCGGAGCCGGATATTTAGCCGCGGACATTGCACACCGGCTTCCAGCCGCGGGGCAAGTCATCCCTACCCCAGAACCTCACGAGAGGGTGGTCTTCCTCCCCCACTTCGTTCGCGGACTGGGGTTTCCCCTCCATCCATTTGTCCGCGGCCTCATGTTCTATTATGGGCTAGACTTTCATGACCTGGCCCCGAACTTCATCCTCAACACCTCGGTGTTCATCGTCGTGTTCGAGGCTTTCCTCCGCATCCTGCCCCACTTCGGCTTGTGGCTAAAGACCTTCAATATCAAGCCGAAGGTGGTGGGCGGCCAACAAGCGGAATGCGGTGGAGCCATGGTGGGCAAAATGCCCAACATTGCATGGCCCGAGGGCTCCTTCATGGAGACCGTAAAGGGGTGGCAATCGGGGTGGTTCTACATCACCGAGCCGCATGACACCAACTGGGTGGCGGCCCCCAAGTTTCAATCCGGAATCCCCAGGTGGCTCACTTCCTGGAAGGAGAAGGCCTGGGGTTCATCGGTGGAGCTGGACGGACTCCAGAAGTGTATCCGGAACATGACAAGCAAGAAACTTAAGCTTGTCAACATAGTCCAGGTCATGCTCTTCCGCCGGATCCTCCCGTGTCAACAATGGGATTTCAACTTGTGGGAGTTCGACCCGGCCCGACACCAGACTCTTAGCGAGCTCTTTGACACGACACACAAAGACGTCTGGAGGGTGCTATTCAAGGGTGCAGAGGTCCCTCCTTCTCTTACCGAGGACCATGGGCTAAGCGCAAAGCGCCCTGCGCATTCGGTAAGTTCTGTACATAGGGTATTTACTTCCCATAGCTTAAACATGTGCGGGATCTGAGCCCCCGTGCCTTTGACAGGACTGGGTGGAGACATCGGAGCAGATTAACTGTCCGGCCCCTCTGCCCGAAGACACCACGGACGCTCTCCGGACGGAGATGCTGACTCTGGCTCCTTATGAGGTGCCGGATAAGACCAAGAAGAAGGCCAAGGGAACCCGAAAGAGTTCCCGGCGCCAGGTGATATCGGACTCATCATTCGATAACTCCATGACGCACTCCTCCCATGAAGGCGAGGAGGAAGATAAAGATGCTCCCCCTCCACCCGGGGGGACAAGAAAGGGAAGACCGCCCCAATCGGGGAGGCCGAAGGGTCCAAGAAGGGAAGGACTCTTCTTCTGAACTGCTCCACCACCGCCGCCGAAGGCGAAGATGAGTGGCTACTCAGGGCCAAGCCCCTGGCGAAGTCGTGAGTATTCGGATACCAGAGTAACTCATAGCATACCTTTGCCGCACTGCTTCTCCTAACACCGAATATGATTATGCAGACCGCCCCAAGCCCGTATTGACGTATCCTCGTTGGACGGCTCCTTGGATTCGTCGGATATGGATACCGATCCACTTCCGACCGCCACCTCCCCTCGCCCTACGGACAATGCCGAGGTATTGTCTCAAGGGGCACCGAGCCGGGGGGAGACAGTCCCGGAGGCGCCTCAAGGCGACCTTTCGGACTCCAGGAGCAAGGGGAGAAAGGCTCCCGGGGGCTCCAAGTTCGGCTCTCAGCCGAACACCATGCCGGAACCTCTAGTGGTTTCGCACTCGGGCAGGCGGCCCTCTTCCAAGAGGGGCAAGCTGTCCGTGCCGGTGACCTCTGTCCATCTAGAGGCACCAGACGAACTGCTGGGAGCGCTTCGCGGCGCTTCCATCGACGAAGAGCACCGCACTATTATGAGTGCGGTGATCAAGAAGGTTCAGTCCGCCAAGAGCGGACTGACTGAAGCCTGCGCCAGCCTTCTAACAGGCTTTGAGGTAAGTATTTAAAATATAGGAAAAATATTACCGCATAGACAGTAGCCCCTGATGCTCTATTTGGTGTTCACAAAGAAAAGCCAAATAGAGGATCAAATAATATCCGCAGGAGTCTAATATAAGTATGTCTATATGCGTATGCAGGCTTCGCTGCTGACCTCTGCCGCACTAACTGCGGAGGTCACCGCACTGAAGCAGGACCTTGAGGGGTTCGAGAAGGAGCTCGGCCTTGCCAAGAGGCAGCTCGAGGAGAACAGAGGTAAGTAATACCTTGTCTATATATATATACAAAAAGGATGCGATTGCAGAATGACAGGATCATCATGAATTTGCCAGGGGCCACGACCGAAGTGGCGACCCTAAAGCAAGCGTTGTCCGAGGCCGAAGACAAAGCGGCCAAGGAGTGCACCGAGCGGGAGAAGCAAGAGGTGCGGGTGAGCGAGGTGCAGCAAGAGCTCCAAGCTCTGGTGACGAAACACGAGGCGTTGGAGCTTGACTCAAAGACGCGAGAGTCTGAGCTTGCCGCGGCCCTTGAGAGCGCAAAAAATTCCAAGGCTGAAGCCCACAAGGCCCTCTAGGAGATTGAGGCGATGAGGAAGATAGCGGTGGGTAAGGCATTCAATATGCAAAGCAAGCATGTGAAAGTAAATTGTTACTTACCCGAATCCGGAGCTCTCCAGGAGCATTCGCAGATTTTCCCCGCAGCGTGTCAGATGCCACAAAGTTTTACCAGGACAAGGAGGGAAGCTCGACGAAGAAGCTGTTCTGGTCTCAGTATACTGGGACCGAACACCCGATGCCTGTGAGCGGCCAGCTGAAGCAACTGGTCGAGCTGCACAAGGCGGCCGAACAGGCCATGAAGGGCTTTATAGTCCGGATGTGGCCTGGCGAAGGCCTTCCCAACAGCTACTTCGGCTTGGTGAGGTGGCTTGTGGATGCATGCCCTTGGCTGGAAGTCATCAAGTGGTCCATCTGCATCGAAGGTGCACGCCGGGCTTTTGCCCGTGCAAAGGTGCACTGGGCCAAGATGGACGCCGAGAAGCTAGTGAAGGAGGGGCCGCCGCAGGGCAAGGAGCATCGCCACCCCAAGATGTACTATGAGGGTGTCCTGAAGGGTGCCCGTCTTGTAGCGGACGAGTGTGCGAAAGATGTAATATTTGAATGAACTTGCTCGTGTGATCCCGTGGTATGAAAACTTGTTCATATGTGCTATGCAACACTTGTTTGAATTTAAAATATTACCTTCTGTTTGGCTGTTTATCAAATCTGAGAGATGGCTAGTCGTCAGCTTCTGCCCCCGTGCCACTAGTGCTGGGGTGTTCGGGATAAACCTGATCACTCTTGTTCCCATTTTTGGGTCCTTCGAGGGAGGTGCTCAGCGCAACAAACAAGGCAATCAGACTATAATGCTTTATCACTCTCACTTAGCCATAGAATTCTATAATTTTAAATTTTGGCGAAGCCCCTAGTATTCAGAGGGCCGAATTCGGGGTGCTATACACGCCTTAAGCCGGACAAAGCCGACTCCTCGCTCTAAGCGGCATGAGTCTTTAGGGACTCGAAACCTCTCGAACAGCGACCAGTCTCTCGCCTTATCATGACAGTCAGTTTTAGCTTTCTCTACTGAGGTGCTTAGCCCAGCAGAACTAGGGCACAATCGCAGTAGTTCTCCCAGTGCTACCTTAGCCGATATAGCGGAACATAAGGTACCAAACCATGGGAGCCGGGCAAACCCAACTATTGACCCAAGACATGATTCGGAGTTGATGCATATAATGCTATAAGTTCGGGGTGCCGCACTATCTAAAGTGTTCGGACTTCTCACGCCTATTATGGGGTATGCTTAAGCCCCTAGCGTTTTGGCCGTACCAGAGTGTACGGGGTGCTGGATGTCATGAATGAACATATGTATATATATATATATATATATATATATATATATATATAAAGAAGAATAGAGAATGCAATAATAGTCTGATGCTATGCATTGTTTATTCAAAAAGGTGCGCTAAAGCACAATGATACAAGTAGTGCGATAAGCAAAAAGTAGGACTATTTGACATGTCCCCTCCAAGGGCAAGCTGAGGAATGGTATTAAAGCAAGTATTTCACTCGTTATCGTAATCCACCTGGGAGTTCCATGGTGCGACCTAGCTTTCTGCCCCCTTGGTTGCTGCATCATGTGTTTGGCCATCATACTGCCGGACAGGGTTTCCAGAGATTGAAGTCCTGAAAGAGAGAAAAATAGCAAAGTCGGAATCCCCTAGTGCGGTTAAGCCACGTCTTGGGGCATGCCGTAGTCGTGCCCCCCCTCCCCACCTATGCCCATGGTATTTTCAATGCGTACTTATGTATGCGTGGCACGGATTTCGCCGTTTGGCTGGTACTGGGGTGGGGGCTGCATTGCTATCCGAGCTCGGAACGTGCCAGGCGGTCTTGTTGCCGATTACTCCGGGCGCGCTTGAAGGTGTCCGGGTCTTGAGTCGCTGAACTGGTAGAGTGCCTTAAGAGGCTGCTTTGCGCTTCTGCTGCGAGGGCCGCAGTGTGCTCCTTCATACGGAGAGAGCACTCTGTGTTTCCATTAACTGTGATGATCCCCCGAGGTCCTGGCATCTTGAGCGTAAGGTATGCATAGTGCGGTACCGCATTGAATCTCGCAAATGCGGTTTGCCCGAGCAGTGCATGATAGCCACTGCGGAACGGGACTATATCGAAGATTAACTCCTCGCTTCGGAAGTTATCCGGGGATCCAAAGACCACTTCCAGTGTGACTGAGCCTGTGCAATGGGCCTCTACACCTGGTATGACGCCTTTGAAGGTCGTTTTTGTGGGTTTAATCCTTGAGGGGTCTATACCCATTTTGCACACTGTATCCTGATAAAGCAGGTTCAGACTGCTGCCGCCATCCATACGGACTCGAGTGAGGTGAAATCCGTCAATGATTGGGTCTAGGACCAGTGCGGCGAATCCGCCATGACGGATACTAGTGGGGTGGTCGAAGGTGATCAGGCAAGAGGACCATGGATTGAACTTTGGGGCGACTGGATCCAACGCATATACGTCCCTTAGCGCACGCTTCCGCTCCCTCTTGGGGATGTGGGTTGCGTATATCATGTTCACCGTCCGCACTTGTTGGGGGAACCTCTTCTGTCCTCCGGTGTTCGGCTGTCGGGGCTCCTCCTCATCATCGCTATGTGACCCCTTATCTTTTTTTCAGCATTTAACTTGCCGGCTAGCTTGAACACCCAGCAATCCCTGTTGTTGTGGTTGGCTGGCTTGTCGGGGGTGCCGTGTATTTGACACGAGCGGTCGAGTATACGGTCCAAACTGGACGGTCCCGGAGTGCTTCTTTTGAATGGCTTTTTTCGCTGACCGGGTTTAGAGGCTTTGAATCCGGCGTTGACTGCCATATCCTCGGTATTGTCGCTGTTAATGCGGCGCTTGTGTCTGTTACGACGTGACTTTCCATTGCCATCCTTGGTATCCAAAGTACTAGGGTTCTTTGATATGTTATTGCTGCGAGCCAGCCAGCTGTCTTCTCCCGCACAAAAGCGGGTCATGAGTGTCGTGAGGGCTGCCATAGATTTCGGCTTTTCCTGGCCAAGGTGTCGGGCGAGCCACTCGTCACGGATGTTGTTCTTAAAAGTTGCTAGGGCCTCTGCATCCGGACAGTCGACGATTTGATTCTTCTGTGTTAGGAACCATGTCCAGAATTGCCTGGCCGATTCCTCTGGCTGTTGAATTATGTGGCTCAAGTCATCGGTGTCTGGTGGTCGCACATAAGTGCCCTGGAAGTTGTTGAGAAATGTGGCTTCCAGATCTTCCCAACAGCCAATGGACTCTGCTGGTAAGCTGTTGAGCCAATGCCGAGCTGGTCCTTTGAGCTTGAGTCGGAGGTATTTGATGGTGTGTAGATCATCACCGCGGGCCATGTGGATGTGCAGGAGGAAATCCTCGATCCATACCGCAGGATCTGTTGTGTCGTCGTATGATTCTATATTTATAGGTTTGAAACCCTCTGGGATTTGATGATCCATTACTTCGTCTGTGAAGCATAGGGGGTGTGCGGCGCCTATGTACTGGGCTATATCGCGATGCAACTCAAATGAGTCTTGTCCACTGTGTTCGGCCCAGCCGGATTTACTTTTACTGTATCCGGCGTGACGTTTATCGTCTCGCATAGTGGCACGCCCTCGTGATCCGTAGATCGATCTTTCATGTTTTGCTCTATCCTCCAATACGTCTCGTAGGTCTAGCATGTTTCCCCGTGCCTTGTCATTTTTATTTGAGTGGCGTCGGAGTGCGGGCTGAGCTTTTGGCTGAAATGCCTCTCTATCACGGCCACAAGGTGGCCGGTCAGCCGCATCATATGCTGGAGATGTAGGTTTGAGTGCTTCCTCCTCCAGTCGGGGTAGCAGCCTACACTTTGGGTAACTCTTGGAGGGGCATTCGAGTTTATATTCCTCGGCCGCAAGGACTTCGGTCCATCTGTCAGCTAGCAAATCTTGATCAGCTTGAAGCTGCTATTGCTTTTTCTTAAGGCTATTTGCCGTGGCTATAAGTTGGCGCTTGAAGCGCTCTTGTTCGACGGGATCCTCAGGCACGACGAACTCGTCATCGTCGAGGCTTGCCTCGTCTTCGGAGGGAGGCATGTAATTATCATCCTCCGCCTCTCCATCTACCACTCTCTCGGGAGGGCTGGCTTCTCCATCCTCCTACCCTAAATCTTGCTGGAGGGGATTGTTGTCATCTTCGGCACTGTCCGGAGTGGTATTTTCTCCTGTGCCGGTGTCACCGCTTTTGCTTTGGCAAGATTTAGAGCGGCGCCGCTGACGTTGGCACTTGGGTTGCTTCTTGGAGGGGTCATCCTCTGTTGTCTCGTCGCCATTGCCTTCTTTGGGTGTGTCCACCATGTATATATCATATGATGAGGTGGCTATCCAGTGCCCCGTGGGCAGTGGTTCCTCTTCGTCTCCTGCATCGTCGTCCATACCGTCGATGTCTTCGGAGTCGAAGTCGAGCATGTCGGTTAAGTCGTCGACAGTGGCTACTAAGTGGGTGGTGGGTGGGCGGTGAATTTCTTCGTCATCCGCATCCCAATCCTGCCGGACATAGTTCGGCCAGGATTCTCCTGACAAGGAGAGAGACCTTAGTGAGTTCAGTATGTCACCGAAGGGCGAGTGCTAAAAAATATCCGCGGAGGTAAACTCCATGATCGGTGCCCAATCGGATTCGATAGGCACGGGCGTAGGTGGTTCGGAGTCCGTGGCCGGGGAGGAATCCGGTAATTCGGCGTCACGACTCTTGTGAAGGGTAAGGTCGATACTTTGCTTGATCGCCGATGAGAGTGCAGCCTCCGTGGCGGGGTCCATCCACCCGCCAATGGAAGGCGCAGCTGGCCCCGAATTGAGGGTCAGAGTGGTTGCCGGCGCGATCTCCTAAACACTGTCCGATGGCAGAGCTAAATCATGCTCATCGTGGCCATGTGGCGCACTAGGCAGGGGCTCGAATCCGTCGAAGATCAAGTCTCCGCGGATATCAGCCGTATAGTTTAAGCTTTCAAACCTGACCTGATGGCCAGGGGTGTAACTCTCAATCTGCTCTAGATGGCCAAGCGAGTTGGCCCGCAGTGCGAAGCTGCCGAATACAAAGATCTGTCCGGGGAGAAAAGTCTCACCCTGGACATCATCGCCATCAATGATCGAAGGAGCCATCAAGCCTAACGGCGACGACACAAAGGAACTCTCAATGAAAGCACCAATGTCGGTGTCAAAACCGGAGGATCTCAGGTAGGGGGTCCCGAACTGTGCGTCTAAGGCGGATGGTAACAGGAGGCAGGGGACACGATGTTTTACCCAGGTTCGGGCCCTCTTGATGGAGGGAAAACCCTACATCCTGCTTGATTATTCTTGATAATATGTGTAGTACAAGAGTTGATCTACCACGAGATCGGAGAGGCTAAACCCTAGAAGCTAGCCTATGGTATGATTGTATGTTGTCCTACGGACTAAAACCCTCCGGTTTATATAGACACCGGAGGGGGCTAGGGTTACACAAGGTCAGTTACAAAGGAGGAGATATACATATCCGTATTGCCTAGCTTGCCTTCCACGCCAAGTAGAGTCCCATCCAGACACGGGACTGACTCTTCAATCTTGTATCTTCATAGTCCAACAGTCCGACCAAAGGATATAGTCCGGCTGTCCGGAGACCCCCTAATCCAGGACTCCCTCACCCTATGTCACCTATCTTGTTCAACATAGTAGCGGACATGTTGACAATTCTGATAGGAAGAGCTAAATAAAATGGCCAAGTAGGTGGTCTCATCCCGCATCTAGTGGATGGGGAGTGTCCATTCTATAGTACGCCGATGATACTATCATCTTCATGGAGCATGATCTGGCAAAAACAAGAAATATGAAGCTTGTTCTTTGCTTATTCGAGAAGTTGTCGGGGTTAAAGATTAACTTCCATAAAAGTGAATTGTTCTGCTTTGGGAGAGATAAAGACGAACAAGATGCTTACAAACAACTGTTTGGATGTGGGTTGGGTCCGTTGCCTTTTACTTATTTGGGCATACCGATTCACCATCGCGAGCTTTCTAACAAAGAATGGAAGTGCATTGGAGATAGATTTGAAAAGAAACTAGGTTACTGGAAGGGAAAACTTATGTCATATGGAGGCCAACTAATTCTCATTAATTCGGTGCTCACGAGTATGCCAATGTTTCTCTTGTCCTTCTTCAAGGCACCTATAGGGGTTCGGAAAAGACTGGACTTCTATCGATCGCGTTTTTTCTGGCAGAGTGATGAGTTAAAATGAAAATACAGACTTGCTAAATGGGATATTATTTGTAGGCGAAAAGACCAAGGTGGTCTTAGCATTGAAAATTTAGAGGTGAAGAATAGATGCCTTCTCGGCAAGTGGTTGTACAAGCTATCTGTAGAGACCGATGCCACATGGGCCCATATTGTGTGTAATAAGTACCTTCATTCTAAAGCCGTATCCCAGGTGATGGTCAGACTAACCGATTCGCCGTTTTGGAAAGGTCTGATTAGAGTGAAATCAGCCTTCTTCCACAGGACAAAGTTTATCGTTGGTAATGGTACTTCCACGAGATTCTGGGAGGATACGTGGCTAGGAGAGACGCCTCTAGCTATCCAATATCCTTCTCTCTATAATATTGTTTAGCATAGAGATGCTTACGTTGCAATAGTATTACAGTCCAATCCTCTTAATATTCAACTCAGGAGGACCTTAGCAAGAAACCATTGGGAAGTTTGGCTCCATCTTGTGAGAAGATTGATGGATGTTCACCTTTCTCAATAGCCAGATCAGTTGCACTGGAAACTAACCAAGTATGGAGTGTTTTCGGTAAAATCCATGTGTTTGGATATTATCAACTCTGGATCTATCCCTTGATCTATGCATATTTGGAAAGTCAAAGTGCCCTTAAAAATTAAAGTGTTCATGTGGTTTTTCCACAAACAAGTCATTCTCACTAAGGACAATTTGGCAAAACGTAACTAGACAAGATCTCAAATATGTAGCTTCTGTGATCATAATGAATCCATCAAACATCTCTTTCTTGATTGCCCAATGGCCAAAATATTATGGCGGTATGTTCATATAGCATTTAACATTACTCCGCCAAATAGCATCCACATGTTAGTTGGGACATGGCTGAATGGAGTTGACACGGAAATAGCAAAACATATCCGTGTAGGAGTATGTGCTTTATTGTGGGATATATGGAACTGCAAGAACGACTTGATTTTTAACAGAACAACACATATTCATTTCTTGCAGGTTATTTTCTGGGCCACTACATTGCTCCGTATGTGGTTGCTACTCACTCCGACGGACGCCAGGGAGCGTATGGTTACTGGGTCTATTGATGACCCACAAGTACAGGGGATCTATCGTAGTCCTTTCGATAAGTAAGAGTGTCGAACCCAACGAGGAGCAGAAGGAAATGATAAGCGGTTTTCAGCAAGTTATTCTCTGCAAGTACTGAAATAAGTGGTAATAGATAGTTTTGTGATAAGATAAATTGTAACGAGCAACAAGTAAAAAAAGTAAATAAAATTCAGCAAGGTGGCCCAATCCTTTTTGTAGCAAAGGACAAGCCGGAACTAACTCTTATAATAGCAAAAGCGCTCCCGAGGACACATGGGAATATCGTCAAGCTAGTTTTCATCACGTTCATATGATTCGCGTTCGATACTTTGATAATTTGATATGTGGGTGGACCGGTGCTTGGGTGTTGTTCTTACTTGAACAAGCATCCCACTTATTATTAACCTCTATTGCAAGCATCCGCAACTACAACAAAAGTATTAAGGTAAACCTAACCATAGCATGAAACATGTGGATCCAAATCAGCCCCTTACAAAGCAACGCATAAACTAGGGTTTAAGCTTCTGTCACTCTAGCAACCATCATCTAGTTATTACTTCCCAATGCCTTCCTCTAGGCCCAAATAATGGTGAAGTGTTATGTAGTCGATGTTCACATAACACCACTAGAGGCTAGACAACATACATCTTATCAAAATATCAAATGAATACCAAATTCACATGACTACTAATAGCAAGACTTCTCCCTTGTCCTCAGGAACAAACGTAATTACTCACAAAGCATATTCATGTTCATAATCAGAGGGGTAATAATATGCATATAGGATCTGAACATATGATCTTCCACCAAATAAACCAATTAGCATCAACTACAAGGAGTAATCAACACTACTAGCAACCTACTAGCACCAATCCCGGACTTCAAGACAAGAATTGGATACAAGAGATGAACTAGGGTTTGGAGATGCGATGGTGCTGGTGAAGATGTTGATGGAGATTGCCCTCTCCCAATGAGAGGAGCGTTGGTGATGACGATGGTGATGATTTCCCCCTCCCGGAGGGAAGTATCCCCGGCAGAACAGCTCTGCCGGAGCTCTAGATTGGTTCCGCCTCGTGGCAGCGGAGTCTCGTCCCGAAAAGTTCCTTCTGATTTTTTCCTCATCGAAAGACTTCATATAGCAGAAGATGGACGTCGGAGACCCACCAGGGGCCCACGAGGTAGGGGGGCGTGCCCTAGGAGGGGGGGCGCCCCCACCCTCGTGAGCAGGGTGTGGGCCCCTGGCCTTCATCTTTGGCGAGGATTTTTCTTTATTTATTTTTAGATGTTTCGTGGAGTTTCAGGACTTTTGGAGTTGCGCAGAATAGGTCTCTAATATTTGCTCCTTTTCCAGCCCAGAATTCCAGCTGCCGGCATTCTCCCTTCTTATGTAAACCTTGTAAAATAAGAGAGAATAGCCATAAGTATTGTGACATAAAGTGAAATAACATTCCATAATGCAATAAATATCGATAAAGCATGATGCAAAATGGACGTATCAACTCCCCCAAGCTTAGACCTCGCTTGTCCTCAAGCGAAAAGCCGATAACAATAAATATGTCCTCATGTTTAGAGGTAGAGGCGTCGATAAAAATAAAATACGGACATGAAGGCATCATGATTATTCTCATAACAGCAACATATATAGATTTTGTCATATGATTACTTATGTTCAAGTGATGATCTATTCACAATGCAAAAGCATAAATCATAAACCTTATTGGGCTCCGACAAACTATAATCTCAGTCATTGAAGCAATTACAATTTATCATAACATCGGAAAGAGTCTATGTCAAAGCTAAAAAGCAAGTCCACATACTCAACTATCATTTAGTCCTTCATAATTGCTAACACTCACGCAATACTTGTGGTTATGAAGTTTTAATCGGACACAGAGAAAGATAGGGGCTTATAGTTTTGCCCCACAACCTTTTACCTCAAGGGTAATGTCAACAATAATAGTTCATGCTCCCCTATATCCAATTAGATATATATATATATATATATATCATGTTCTTTCCAACATGCTGAGCTTGCCAAAGGATAAAATGAAAAAGGAAAGGTGAAGATCACCGTGAATCTTGCATAAGGTAGAAGATAATAATAAAAGATAGGCCCTTCGCAGAGGGAAGCTGTGCTTTTATGGTTGGATGCACAAAATCTCAATGCGAAAGAACGTCACTTTATATTGCCCCTTGTGATATGAACCTTTATTATGCAGTCCGCAGCTTTTATTACTTCCACATCACAAGATCGTATAAAGCTTATTTCTCCCACACCAAACAATCATACATATTTAGAGCAATTTTTATTGCTTTGCACCGATGACAACTTACTTGAAGGATCTTACTCAATCCATAAGTAGATATGGTGGACTCTCATGGCAAAACTGGTTTAGGGATTTTGGAAGCACAAGTAGTATTTCTACTTGGTGCTGAGAATTTAGCTAGCTTGAGGGGGCAAGCCAAGCTCAATAAGTTAGAGGATCCATGACAACATACTTTATTTTAGCAAGAGGGTTCATGAGGCCGAAGAGCTCGCCAGTGAGAGGGTGGCGGCATTGTTGGCGCAAATAGAGCTGGCGAAAGAGTCTGAGTCAAGGAGCCTGGCCAGACTTCTTGAAGTGTCCAGGAGTATGGACCAAAAGAAGGATGCTTTGAAAATCGCATCGAAGAGGGCTGCCATGGCAGAGGAGGGGAAACTTGGCGCCAAGGCGCAGTTGAGGAAATGGAGATCTGAACATAAGCAACTTCAAAAAGCTCATGAAGCTGCAAAACATGCAGTTAGTCCTTTGAGCACTCCATTTGTTGGATACAAGGAGGCCTCTTACTAGGAAAATAAGGAAGTCCTTATAGAACCAATATCATACATGTCAGATAATAGCATGGGTGGATTTGTTTCGGACAAGAAGCTACGGAAAAAGAAGACGCTCTTCCCTGAAATGTCCACCCTTTTCTCTAGAAAGGTGCAGACACAAACATAAAAAATGATTATGTGTACGCACACACATATCTTGTTTTCCATTGTACAGCATAAAATATGGTTGAGGGCATACCATGTGTCTGTGAATGATGTTTGAAAATAAGGTTGTTTTGAGAAGCCTTGCGATTTGTTGTAGACAACTACAGATGAGGGCATACCATGTGTCGGTGAGTGATGTTTGAAAATTGTTGATGCTTAAATCCATATATATGAAATATGAATTGCTTGGGATCTTCTGATGCCATTGGTATATATTTTTTGAAACAAGGCAAAAGATTTTCCATTTTCATTGAATAAGAGGAAGGTTTAGGAGTTTTGGCCATAAGCCAAATTACACAACATTTTTTCGAAAAGGAGGTTATCTCGCGGTCTTTGCATCAGAAAGATGCATGCGGTCATATTATCAATAAGCAAACAGTTCAACAAAGTCTCCAAGTCTCAAAAAGTAAAATGGCTCCCAAAGAGCAAAAAATATGAAAATGGGATAGCCACAACTGGCAGAATAAAGATAGATAGGAAACTAAACACCTATCCTATTACATGACCGCCATCCAAACCGGTTGAAGATAGCCCATGCTACCGTCTCCCAGCGGATAGATGATACGTCCATTTTGTATCATGCTTTTATATCGATATTTATTGCATTCTGGACTGTTATTTCACTTTATGTCACAATACTTATGGCTATTCTCTCTTATTTTACAAGGTTTACATAAGAAGGGAGAATGCCGGCAGCTGGAATTCTGGGCTGGAAAATGAGCAAATATTAGAGACATATTCTGCGTAACTCCAAAAGTCCTGAAACTCCACGGAACATCTTAAAATAAATAAAGAAAAATCATCGCCAAAGATGAAGGCCAGGGGGCCCACACCCTGCTCACGAGGGTGGCGGGCGCGCCCCCCTACCTCGTGGGCCCCCTAGTGGGTCTCCGACGTCCATCTTCTGCTATATGAAGTCTTTCGATGAGGAAAAAATCAGAAGGAACTTTTCGGGACGAGACTCCGCCGCCACGAGGCGGAACCAATCTAGAGCTCCGGCAGAGCTGTTCTGCCGGGGATACTTCCCTCCGGGAGGGGGAAATCATCACCATCGTCATCACCAACGCTCCTCTCATCGGGAGAGGGCAATCTCCATCAACATCTTCACCAGCACCATCTCATCTCCAAACCCTAGTTCATCTCTTGTATCCAATTCTTGTCTCAAAGTCCGGGATTGGTGCTAGTAGGTTGCTAGTAGTGTTGATTACTCCTTCTAGGTGATGCTAGTTGGTTTATTTGGTGGAAGATCATATGTTCAGATCCTATATGCATATTATTACCCCTCTGATTATGAACATGAATATGCTTTGTGAGTAATTACGTTTGTTCCTGAGGACAAGGGAGAAGTCTTGCTATTAGTAGTCATGTGAATTTGGTATTCGTTTGATATTTTGATAAGATGTATGTTGTCTAGCCTCTAGTGGTGTTATGTGAACGTCGACTACATAACACTTCACCATTATTTGGGCCTAGAGGAAGGCATTGGGAAGTAATAAGTAGATGATGGGTTGCTAGAGTGATAGAAGCTTAAACCCTAGTTTATGTGTTGCTTCGTAAGGGGCTGATTTGGATCCACATGTTTCATGCTATGGTTAGGTTTACCTTAATACTTTTATTGTAGTTGCGGATGCTTGCAATAGAGGTTAATCATAAGTGGGATGCTTGTTCAATTAAGAACATCACCCAAGCACCGGTCCACCCACATATCAAATTATCAAAGTATCAAACGCGAATCATATGAACGTGATGGAAACTAGCTTGACGATATTCCCATGTGTCCTCGGGAGCGCTTTTCCTATTATAAGAGTTAGTTCCGGCTTGTCCTTTGCTACAAAAAGGATTGGGCCACCTTGCTGAATTTTATTTACTTTTGTTACTTGTTGCTCGTTACAATTTATCTTATCACAAAACTATCTGTTACCACTTATTTCAGTACTTGCAGAGAATACCTTGCTGAAAACCGCTTATCATTTCCTTCTGCTCCTCATTGAGTTCGACACTCTTACTTATCGAAAGGACTACGATAGATCCCCTATACTTGTGGGTCATCGAGACTCTTTTCTGGCGCCGTTGCCGGGGAGTGTAGCGCCTTTGGTAGGTGGAATTTGGTAAGGAAAAATTTATACAGTGTGCTGAAATTTACTGTCACTTGCTACTATGGAAAGTAATTCTCTGAGGGGCTTGTTCTGGGTATCTTCACCCCGTCCAGTAGAGCAAAGAGTTGCTCCTCAACCTACTGAACCTATTGAAAATGAAACTCCTTTTGTATTTCCTTCGGGTATGATGGAAAAACTGCTAGCTAACCCTTTTACAGGAGATGGAACAAAGCATCCTGATGAGCACTTAATATATGTGGATGAAGTTTGTGGATTATTTAAGCTTGCAGGTGTACCCGATGATGTTGCTAAGAAGAAGGTCTTCCCTTTATCTTTGAAGGGAGACGCATTGATATGGTATAGGCTATGTGATGATATGAGATCATGGAACTATAAAAGATTGAAATTGAAATTTCATCAAAAGTATTACCCTATGCATCTTGTTCATCGTGATCGCAATTATATATATAATTTCTGTCCTCGCGAAGGAGAAAGCATCGCTCAAGCTTGGGGGAGGATTAAATCAATGTTATATTCATGACCCAATCATGAGCTCTCGAGAGAAATAATTATGCAAAGTTTTTATGCTCGGCTTTCTCATAATAATCAAACCATGCTCGATACTTCTTGTGCTGGCTCTTTTATGATGAAGACTATTGAATTCAGATGGAATTTATTGGATAGAATTAAATGCAACTCTGAAGATTGGGACCTCGACGAAGGTAAAGAGTCAGGTATGACACCTAAGTTTGATTGTGTTAAATCTTTTATGGACACCGATATTTTCAGTAAGTTTAGCACTAAATATGGACTTGACTATGAGATAGTAGCTTCTTTCTGTGAATCTTTTGCTACTTATGTTGATCTCCCAAAGGAGAAGTGGTTTAAATATCATCCTCCCATAGAAGTAAAATTAGCTGCACCTATTAAAGTTGAAGAAAAGACGGTCACTTATAATGATTCTATTGTTCCTACTTCTTATGTTGAGAAACCACCTTTCCCTGTGAGAGTAAAGGATCATGCTAAAGCTTCAACTGTTGTTCGTAAAAGCAATATTAGAACTTATACACCTCCTGAGCAAGTTAAAGTAGAACCTAATATTGCTATTGTTAAAGATCTCTTGTCTGATAATATTGATGGGCATGTTATTCAGTTTGAAGGTGAAACTGCTAGAATTGCTAAACCTTGTGCTAAAGATAAACATAGACCTGTGGTAGGCGTGCCTGTTATTTCTGTTAAAACAGGAGATCATTGTTATCATGGCTTATGTGATATGGGTGCTAGTGCTAGTGTTATAACTTATGACTTGTATAAAGAAATCAAGCATGAAATTGCACCTGCTGAATTAGAAGATATTGATGTCACAATTAAACTTTCCAATAGAGATACTATTTCAGCGATGGGAATTGTTAGAGATGTTGAAGTATTGTGTGGGAAAACTAAATATCATGTTGATTTTCTTGTTCTTACTTCTCCGCAAGATAGCTTTTGTCCCATTATATTTGGTAGACCCTTCTTGAACACTGTTAATGCTAGGATAGATTGCGAAAAGAATGTTGTTACTATTGGCTTGGATGATATGGTTCATGAGTTTAATTTCTCTAAATTTAGTAAACAACATCGTGAGGAATAATTACTTAGTAAGGATGAGATTATTGGTCTTGATTCTATTGTCGTACCTCCTAGTGATCCTTTAGAACACTATTTGCTAGACCATGAAAATGATATGTTCATGAATGAAAGAAGGGAAATAGATGAAGTATTCTTTAAACAGGAACCTATTCTGCATCACAACTTGCATGTTGAAATTTTAGGGGATCCTCCTCCACCCAAGGGTGATCCCGTGTTTGAGCTTAAACCTTTGCCTGATAATCTTAAATATGCTTATCTTGATGAAAAGAAGATATATCCTGTTATTATTAGTGCTAACCTTTCAGAGCATGAAGAAGAAAGATTATTGAAAACTCTGAAGAAGCATCATGCTGCTATTGGATATACTCTTGATGATCTTAAGGGCATTAGTCCCACTCCATGTCAACATAAAATAAATTTGGAAGCAGATGCCAAACCAGTTCGTGATCCTCAACGACGTCTGAATCCTAAAATGAAAGAAGTGGTAAGAAAAGAAATACTCAAGCTTCTGGAGGCAGGTATAATTTATCCCGTTGCTGATAGTCAGTGGGTAAGTCTTGTCCATTGTGTCCCTAAGAAGGGAGGTATTACTATTGTTCCTAATGATAAAGATGAATTGATTCCACAAAGAATTATCACAGGTTATAGGATGGCAATTGATTTCCGCAAATTAAATAAAGCTACTAAGAAAGATCATTACCCCTTACCTTTTATTGATCAAATGCTAGAAAGATTATGCAAACATACACACTATTGCTTTCTAGATGGTTATTCTGGTTTCTCTCAAATACATGTGTCGGCTAGAGACCAATCAAAGACTACTTTTACATGCCCTTTTGGTACTTTTTCTTATAGACATATGCCTTTTGGTTTATGTAATGCACCTGCTACCTTTCAAAGATGCATGATGGCTATATTCTCTGACTTTTGTGAAGGTTTTCATGGACGATTTTTCCGTCTATGGTTCCTCTTTTGATGATTGCTTGAGCAATCTTGATCGAGTTTTGCAGAGATGTGAAGAAACTAATCTTGTCTTGAATTGGGAAAAGTGCCACTTTATGGTTAATGAAGGTATTGTCTTGGGGCATAAAGTTTCTGAAAGAGGTATTGAAGTTGATAAAGCCAAGGTCGATGCTATTGAAAAGATGCCATGTCCCAAGGACATCAAAGGTATAAGAAGCTTCCTTGGTCACGCCGGATTTTACAGGAGGTTCATTAAGGACTTCTCAAAAATTTCTCGGCCTCTGACTAATTTATTGCAAAAATATATACCATTTGTCTTTGATGATGATTGTGTAGAAGCATTTGAAATACTTAAGAAAGCATTAGTCTCTGCACATGTTGTTCAACCACCTGATTGGAATTTACCCTTTGAAATTATGTGTGATGCTAGTGATTATGCTGTAGGTGTTGTGCTAGGGCAAAGAGTTGATAAGAGATTAAATGTTATTCATTATGCTAGTAAGACTCTAGACAATGCTCAAAGAAATTATGCTACTACTGAAAAAGAGCTTTTAGCAGTTGTATTTGCTTGTGATAAGTTCAGACCTTATATTGTTGATTCTAAAGTAACTATTCATACTGATCATGCTGCTATTAAATACCTTATGGAAAAGAAAGATGCTAAACCTAGACTTATTCGATGGGTTCTCTTGCTACAAGAATTTGATTTGCATATTGTTGATAGAAAGGGAGCTGAGAACCCCATTGCAGACAACTTGTCTAGGTTAGAGAATGTTCTGGATGACCCACTACCTATTAATGATAGCTTTCCTGATGAACAATTAAATGTTATAAGTACTTCTCGTAGTACTCCATGGTATGCTGATTATGCTAATTATATTGTTGCTAAGTTTATGCCACCTAGCTTCACATACTAGCAAAAGAAAAAGTTTTTCTATGACTTGAGACATTACTTTTGGGATGACCCACATCTTTATAAAGAAGGAGTAGATGGTGTTATTAGACGTTGTGTACCTCAGCATGAACAGGAATAGATCCTACGCAAGTGTCATTCCGAGGCTTATGGAGGACACCACGCTGGAGATAGAACTGCACATAAGGTATTGCAATCTGGTTTTTATTGGCCTACTCTCTTCAAGGATGCCCGTAAGTTTGTCTTGTCTTGTGATGAATGTCAAAGAATTGGTAATATTAGTAGACGTAAAGAAATGCCTATGAATTATTCTCTTGTTATTGAACTGTTTGATGTTTGGGGCTTTGATTATATGGGACCTTTTCCTACCTCTAATGGATACACACATATTTTAGTTGTTGTTGATTACGTTACTAAGTGGGTAGAAGCTATTCCAACTAGTAGTACTGATCATAACACTTCTATTAAAATGCTTAAGGAAGTTATTTTTCCGAGGTTTGGAGTCCCTAGATATTTAATGACTGATGGTGGTTCATACTTTATTCATGGTGCTTTCCGTAAAATGCTTGCTAAGTATGATGTTAATCATAGAATTGCATCTCCTTATCACCCACAGTCTAGTGGTCAAGTAGAGTTGAGCAATAGAGAGCTCAAATTAATTTTGCAAAAGACTGTTAATAGGTCTAGAAAGAATTGGTCCAAAAAACTTGATGATGCATTATGGGCTTATAGAACTGCATACAAAAATCCTATGGGTATGTCTCCGTATAAAATGGTTTATGGAAAAGCATGCCACTTACCTCTCGAACTAGAACATAAGGCATATTGGGATATTAAAGAGCTCAACTATGATTTTAAACTTGCCGGTGAGAAGAGGTTATTTGATATTAGCCCACTTGATGAATGGAGAACCCAAGCTTATGAAAATGCCAAGTTGTTTAAAGAAAAAGTTAAAAGATGGCATGACAAAAGGATACAAAAGCCTGAGTTTAATGTAGGTGATTATGTATTGCTATACAACTATCGTTTAAGATTTTTTTACAGGAAAACTTCTCTCTAAATGGGAAGGCCCCTATGTTATCGAGGAGGTCTATCGTTCCGGTGCCATAAAAATCAACAACTTCGAGGGCACAAATCCGAAGGTGGTAAACGGTCAAAGAATCAAACATTATATCTCAGATAATCCCATAAATGTTGAAACCAATATTATTGAAACCGTAACCCCGGAGGAATACATAAGGGACACCTTCCAGACCGTTTCAGACTTCAAAAAAGAATAGGTATGTGGTACGATAAGTAACCCGACTCCAAAACAATTTTTAAGGCAATATCTCTCCGTTTTGGAATATTTAGAAAAATAGAAAAATAAGTAGCAGTCCGGGAAGGACACGAGGGCCCCACAAGGGTGGTGGGCGCGCCCCCTACCTCGTGAGCACCTCATGTGCCTTCCGGACTCCGTTTTCTTGCACGATGAGTATTTTGGTCGGTAAAAATTCATTATATAACCTCTCGAAGGTTTTGACTCCCGTATCACGCAAATATCCTCTGTTTTCGTTTTGAGCTGTCCCGTTGCAGATTAAATTAACATTTCTTCCCAGGATTCGAAAGGAGAAAGCTATGTGGATGATTACTTAGCAAATCCCAAGGTCTATGGAGATGTGGAACACGATGGATGGACCACGGAGGAAGAAGAGGACTATGAACCCAAGGGGAAGGAGGAGACGAGCTCAGATGAAGATGAAGCACCATTACCTCAACCTGGGGACATGCCCGTGGAGTTCAAAAAGTCAAGTCTCCCTGATAGGGTAAAGAAACCCAAGTTCGAGTTTATCCCTTTTCGTCTCTTGCAGGAAAATAAGCAGGACCTATGCAAAAAGATATTAACCCTGGAGTGGGAGATTGATGATCTGAGGGATCAAAATACCGTCCTCAAGCGCAAATTAAGGGAGAAGCCTAAGCCATCAACTAAGCCAACATCACCACCACCTTCTTCACCAACAAAGGAGACATAATCACATGGGTATGGGTACTCCCCTTGGCAACTGCCAAGCTTGGGGGAGGTGCCCCTGTATCGTATCACCATCACAACTCCTATCTTTATCGTTTTTCTTAGTTCGATTCTATTAGTAGTATCTTGATCTAGTAGAATAAAGTTTATGGCATGATCTAGTTTTGAGTTTTGCTTTATGATTTTTCTTTGTAATTGAGTCCGTGAGCTATATATAATAAAGATTAGTGTTGAGTCAAGGGCTTGATTATTTTGCCATGATCTTGGGTGAATAAAAGAAAGAAGAAAAGAATAAAAAGAAACAATTATTGAGAGTAATGACTTCACATAGAAAGAGTATGATGATTAAAAGTTGTTGGGAGTTGGCAGACATAGCTTTGGTCATTGTTGCAATTAATAGGAAGTAATAAGGAAAGAGAGGTTTTCACATATACATATATTATCATTGACATCTTTTATGATCGGGAGCACTCATTAAAATATGACATGCTAAAGAGTTGATGTTGGACAAGGAAGACAACGTAATGAGTTATGTCTTTCTTATATCTTCGTATTCACCTAGCGGAAGTGTTACTCTAGGAGAATCTTCAGATCTTGTAGCCTCTTCACTCTCTTGCAATGCTTGGGTTGCCACTAGTGCCAGCCTCTCGGATGCCTTCGACGCCTCTATTTCTTTCAAAGCTGCGCGCAGCCTGACCTCCACAGTCGTGGCAGCGGCATTGGCTTGCTCGGCTTCTTCCTTGGATTTCCTCATATCTTTTCATGTCGAATGTGCTGCCACCTTGGCATCGTCTGCCTCCTGGGTTGCTCGCTGCAACATTTTTGGAATGTCCGCCATTTTTGCTCTGCTTTCTGCTTCCTTGGTGTATGCCATTTCTATCTCTTGTTTTGTTCTACTAAGCTCGGCTTCTAGAGAAGAGAGTATGATGGACGCCATGCTCTCCCTCTGTTGCAATGTAACAAGTGAAGCTTTCTCCTTATCCAGCTCTGAACTTAGCGATTCTGCAACAACTCGTATTAAGTTGGCTTCATCATTTGCTTTTGCTATGTTTCCTCTAACATCCTCAAGCTCCATTCTGGCTGATGATAGAGCTTGCTTGATTGACCTGCTCATTTCTCTATCTTCCTCAGAACCATGCTCCTCAACTGCTCCATCTGCTTCGCTCGATTTGTTTGCCATATAGGCAGCTAGATCAGCACTGAGCCTAAGGAAAATGCCCTTGTTTCCATCAAGTTTGGACTGCGTAGAAGTTTTCGATGGGATTTTCTCATCGAGTTGCCACAGCTCCTCCTTTGCCTGCTGCAGCTCTTTCTCCCAGGCCAGGCAATCCTACTCCTTTGCCAAGGCTACCCCAAGCCTATGCTCTTCTGCATCATGGTGCACGGCATGCACCAACTCAAGAGATTCTATGAATGCAAATAGTTCTAGAGTAAGCTCCTCGCCCCGCTTCTCTGTCTCCTTCCTAGCGGGCCTTTCGGTGCAGCACGCCTCTGCATGCAGCAGAAGCAGCTTCCTCTTCTCTTTTGGTTGCTGCATCCTTTTCAGAACCAGCCACCACAAGTTCCAGAACCACGAGATCCAATCTAACACCATCACGGAGGGGTTGATCATCCTTATTGGTGCCTCTCCAATGATGCGTGAGTAGTCCATCATAGACCTACGGGTCCGTAGGCAGTAGTTAGATGGCTTTCTCTCTCTCTCTCTCTCTCTCTCTCTCTCTCTCTCTCTCTCTCTCTCTTTTGATTCTCAATACAATAGTCTCTTGGATATCTATTTGATGTAACTCTTTTTGTAGTGTGTTTGTTGAGATCCGATGAACTTTGAGTTTATGATCAGATCTATATCCATGAATATTATTTGAGTCTTCTTTGATCTCTTATATGCATGATTATTTATAGTCTCGTATTTCTTCTTCGAATATTTGGTTTAGTTAGGCCAACTAGATAGATTTTTCTTGCCATGGGAAGAGGTACTTTGTGATGGGTTCGATCTTACGGTGTTCTTTCTCAGTGACAGAAGGGGCAGCAAGACACACATGTATGTTGATATTAAGGATAACAAGATGGGGGCTATTACTACATGAATAAATCTCGTCTACATCATGTCATCATTCTTATTGCATTATTCTGTTTTCCATGAACTTAATACACTAGATGCATGCTAGATAGAGGCCGATGTGTGGAGTAATAGTAGTAGATGCAGGCAGGAGTCGGTCTACTAATCTTGGACGTGATGCTTATATATTGATCATTGCCTTGGATATCGTCATAATTATTCGATCTTCTATCAATTGCCCAACAATAATTTGTTTACCCACCGTTTGCTATTTCTCGAGAGAAGCCACTAATGAAATCTACGACCCCCGAGTCTATTCCTTATCAAATTTGCTTTGAGATCTATTTTTATTCGCATTTGTTTTCAGATCTATCATTCCAAAAACCCAAAAATATCTTGCTGCACTTTTTATTACTTATTTTATTTGACATTCTATCGAGAGCTATTTATCCGATCTATCACAAATATCCTCCCGTCAACTTGACAATTTGTGGCGCCGTTACCCAGTGGGGATTGACAACGCCTCATACGCGTCGGGTCGCAAGTATTTGTTCTTTGTGTGCTGGTACCGTTTACATAATGTTGCTTGGTTCTCCTACTGGATTGATACCTTGGTTTCACAACTGAGGGAAATACCTACTGTAGTTGTACTGCATCATCCCTTCCTCTTTGGGGAAATACCGACACAGTTTCAAGCGACATCAAGTAGCCAACATGTCGACAACAATATTAAATAACATTAGAGACATGGGATCACCGTGACATAGTCCTTTTGCCTAAATGACCTTTGTCATCATTGACTTTTATAGCCACACTACCTCTGGTAACAAAAGTTTGTATCCATCGACGCCATTTATTGGAGAAGGAACAACCATTTGACCTTGTCATATGCCTTTTCAAAATCAATCTTGAAAACTATTCTACTCATGTTTTTCCAGTGCATCTTGTGAACAGTCTCATGTAGAATTACTACTCCGTCGAGTATATTTTTTCTTGCATGAAAGCCATTTGAGATGGTCGGATGATATGATTTGCAACCGTGTTGAGCCTATTAGTAGTCACTTTGATGAAAATCTTGAAGCTGACTGAGACATATGGGTCTATATCGCTGGATCCGCCCAACCTCCTTAATTTTTGGCAACAACGCGATCTTGCCAAAATTAAGCTTGAATAGCGCAAGTTGGCAGACACATTATAATGGAAAATTAAATAGTGAGCTTAATTACCTCATTTATGGCAATGCTCTTTTTGATAGTTCATGTTATTGAGGTTTGTCAACACTAACTTTGGCCTAAGGAGTTTATTATTCACTCGGATCATGAACTCCTTGTGTATCTTGAGGGCCAAGCTAAACGGAATCATAGGTAAAGTTAGTTGAATTTATTGAATCATTTTCCTATGTGGTGAACATAAGAAGGGCAATGACAATGTTGGATGATGCTCTTTCCCACAAAATGACCCTTTTTGAATCTACTTGAGGTTATAGTGTTGGACCTCTAATCCGTGAAGGACTTATATGCTTGTACCCCACTTTTGGTATTCCTTTTTCATATTTCAAAGAGGATAAAGGTTCAAAGAACTATTATTTGCATAAAGGTTTTATCTTTAGAGCTGACAAACTATGTATTCCCAACTCAGTTGTGCATGCATTTGCTATTTTTGCAAGATATCATGGGGGCATCTTGATGGGACATTTTAGAGTAGAGAATACTTACTATAAGATGTGGTTGTGCTCAAATACAAGAGTATGGTAGGTGGATATCGTTCTCTTATGCAACAAAGTGCGTTGGTAGCATATTATATGGAAAATTAAATGGTTAACTTAACTACCTCATCTATGACAATGATCTATGTGTTATTTCATGTGATTGAGGTTTGGCAACACTAACTTTGTCCTAAGGAGTTTCTTATTCACTCTGATCATGGAATCCTTGAATTATCTTGAGAGGGGCAAGCTAAACTGAATCATAGGTAAAGTGAGCTTAATTTATTGAATCACTTTCCTATGCGGCAGACATAAAAAAGAGCAATGACAATGTTGGAGGACGCTCTTTCCCAGAAAATGACCCTTTTTTATTCTACTTGAGGTTATAGTGTTGGACATTAAATGCCTGAAGGACTTGTACGATTGGACCCTACTTTTGCTATCCCCCTTTCATATTTCAATGAGGGTAAAGGTTGGGAGAACTATTATTTGCATAGAGGCTTTCTCTTTAGAGCTAACAAACTATGCATTCCCAAGTCGGTTGTGCATTTGATATTTTTGCAAGACATCATGGGGGTGTCTTGATGGGACATTTTGTAGAGAATACTTACTTGATGCTCTCCAACCACTTCATTGGCCCAAGATGCAGAGTCGCACTTTCAACGGTGCAACACATGGCACAAATGGAAGTCCAAAGTCAACTCTTATGGTCTTCGAAAATATGATTTATACATCGAGAGCCAAGTGCTTTCCCTCTTCCAGGCCTCCCCATAGGAGATGATCAAGGCCAAGACCTCAACCTTGTGGGGATGATCAAGACCTCATCAAGTAGAAGCACTCCACCTTGTCTAGTACTTTGCTCTTGGATTTGACTGGATAGATGGACCAGTCGAGTGGATTCCGATTCAATTTGAGAGTTAAGTTGGCTTGAGTTCTCTTCTCCTAAAGGATTTCACAACAAATTTATTATAATGCCCTTTGATCAAACCATTTCCTTGTGCTTTCTTGACAAGCATGGCTAGCCCATTATAATAAAATAAAAAAGAAGAGGTGACAATGGATCTCCCTTCTTTAATCCCTTAAAAGTAGGGATCTAAGGTCCCACCCGGTTATTGACCTTGATAGCCACCCTTCCCTTGACTATATTCATGATCCAATCACCCCATTTATCCCCAAAGCCTTTCTTTCGCATAATTTGACACAGAAAAGACCATTTGACCTTGTCATATGTCTTTTAAAGTCATTTTTTAGCAAACGACCTCATTGCTTTTCAGAATGAATTTCATGCAAAGTTTCATGGAGTTGCACCACTCCTTCCACAATGTACCACCCTTTAATAAAACCAGTTTGGGTGTCAGATACCACTTTCGCAGTTATTACACCCAGTATGTTTGCCAAAATCTTAACAAGTACTCCCTCTGTAAAGAAATATAAGAGCGTTTAGATGATCTTAACGCTCTTATATTTCTTTACGGAGGGAGTATCTTATAACTTACATTTCACACAAATAGTTATGGATTTCTGTATCACTGTCTGAAACTTCTGAAATTAGAGAAACAATCTCATGATTCAGCGTCTCAACATCCAACCCCCCCCCCCCCCTGTGAAACTTACCAAATAGATCTTTGAGATCATGGTTAACCACTTCCCAAAACTCCTAGCAGGGAACCCATCAAGGCCAGTTTCCTTGTTTATATCACATATCAAACACTGCAGATTTGATTTCCCCAAAGGAGAATTCTGCAGTGAGAAAATCACTATCTTCTGAACTCAAGCTTTCACAAGTAAACCGATCAACGCTTATGTTGGTTATCTCTTTATAGAGAGGGAGGGAAAGGGGATTAATTGGTTGGGTAGCACATTACTAGCTTACCCCGCGCGGCGACACGCCGCACCCCTCAATCAGTCGCGACTATGTAGACCGTAGTCCAAGAAATAGAGTAATATAGAATTCATGTAGACAACTGTCAATACTCAATGTGCCCGATAAGATTTAAATATGTACACAAAGAATTCATGTTTTAACGAAACAATTCAAGGAGTTTAAGCACCAACATATCAATAGAGTGATGTATTGTCGATGTGTCATACATCGATTGAGGAGATATCTCAACTTCAAATGCAAAAGAAAGAAATATACAACAACTACTTCGACCTTATTCAATGGTAAGTATCATGCATACTTATTTTGGTGCTTCTCGCCGGAAGCACTTTCGTTGGAGGAACACCATTCAGAAAATAATTCTGCTCTAAAAGAAAAAAAATTAACAACTAATTCGGTCTTATCCAATGGTAAATGTTGTGCAGGACATTTTGGCACTTCTCACTTAAAGCACTAATATGAAAAAACAATGTATACAATAACCTGAACTGCAGTATTATGCAGAGGAACATATTACAAAAAGACTCACATGGAACAGTAATTAGCCAGTCCAAGTAATGTACAATGAAGCTGCTCATGCATAAACATGACAGTACACGAAAAACCTGAAATTTTGATAGTTCCTTACCACGGTACCAAGAATACAGGAAACACACATGTACGTGGAAAGTCAAACAAAATCAACTCATTCATGTTTTGCTGGAAATTAACGAACCTTGCAGGATTGAGATGTTGTTTCCCTGCACCCCTTGTTCTTTGCTGCATGCGGTCCCAATTTCCACACATCAATCATCTTCTTGTAGATTAGAAGATCTTGGACGTGGCTACTTCCTCTCTATATACAATTCCCCGAATATATATAAGCAAAATGATACAAAAGGTTCGCCAAAAATGGAACTCTCTATGTACAATCCTCCCAATCTGTAATCAAAATGATACAAAAGGTTCACCAAAAATCAAACAGCCTGCCGGTGAAGGAGCATTGTTGTTGGCTGCTGGGGTGCTTTGAAGATGGTTTTCACCTTGGAAAATAAATGGAAGAGTGACCATATAAACAGAGCGTACCCCTTCATCATTGACCCCATACATTTCAAGTACTGCTTCTACAGGCTCAAGTGAAAGCACTGGTACATGATCAATTGTACCATTTGCTTAGGAAATATTTTCCAAGAAATGGTGATTGGATCCACCAGAAACCAACTATCCACTAAGAAATAGGACCCTGGCCGTTCTGCTGACAATGGGAAATCTGAGAACTGCTCCCCTCATGGACATCGATCATGTGTCTTATATTACCTAAAGCAAAACCCATTGATGAGGAAAACACTATTATTTGAAACAAAGAAATGTAACCATGTAGACCAGGATAACATTGACCAACAAATGAAGATTCATCAAAGAATGTCATGCAAAACATAGCACTAACTCAGCTATGTGAAGCGTAGTAAGATCATGGGGTACAGGTGATTGCTTCATAGGGTTTCAAGAACTTAACTATTAATATTTGAAAATTATAAATGCTTAATGTAGTTAAGAGCTTTTAGGTACAAAAATTACAATAATCTGAACATTGAGTAACCAAGATTGTAAACCATATGTGATTGAGTGGTAGCACAAAGCTTGCATCTTGGTTGTTCCTTCTCTCCCTTCTCTGTTCTACTCTCTCCCGAACATTCTGAATTTTTAACATTTGCATGTAGTTTCTGAACTAAACTTCGTGTAGATAGACCATCTCATTGTTGCCTATTCTAGTTGTGTACAACATAAGCAAAAAAATCACAATAATGTACTCCCTCCGTTCCAAAATAAGTGTGTCAACTTTGTACTAACTTCTTTTGAGACGGAGGGAGTACTACATTACAATACAGTTAGATCTAATAACCAATCTTCTGCATTATACTCTCATCAAAATAGCCGCATCCTTCCATGATCAAAATCTCATTGCCTATAAGAAAATAGTTCAGTTAGTACAACATAAAATGAGTTCCTACCTTCCTGGGCAACTATGATGCAAACTTGTTAGGTTTGCCTTCATATGCAACTCCGCTGCTCCATTCATCTTTGGAACTGCTAATCTAGTTCCGGTTTGCATCAGATTACACCAAGCTCTCGTAACAGTTATACAGCCTATGGGATTCTTCCAGGTTAGATCAGCAATAACTTCACGCCATGCACCCTTTGAAGGGAAGAAAACTGACCAACCTGAAATTGAAAAGCTACAATGTTTTTCCAGTAATGTGCAGTAAAAATCCATCCATCTCGTGCGTCCAGAGGGGCTTCTTTTTTATAAATTTTCTCATCTTCACCCTACAATTAAATTCTGTCATAGTTAGGAAACAATACTTTCCAAATTTTTTATTTTCTAAAAAGAAAGTAAATAGCTTCAAAGGCAGATAAAAGCAGAAAATATCCAATCGGATTAGTTACTTGGCAATAAAAATATCTTGCCTGGTATGTGGTGGGCGAAGGGGTTTCCTGACAAAGTTAAATCGACAACATGGCACCAGCACCTCGGAAAATCGTTTGCATAGTTTTGAGACCCTTGCTCCGAAGCATTACCTGTTCTGCATGCACAACGATCATTCGATCAATATGACTTCATGTGCATGATTGGAGTCTGTTAGATACATCTCATAAAAAAAATCAAGTCCTTATACCAACTTCTCTGTAACAGATTACAGCAGAATAGAGCAGTGAGAAGAGTAAGTAAGTGGAATAAATAAGTAAAACACTAATGCTTACCAGTCTTGTGATGTTACTCAGTCCTCTATGTTGGTCGGGGCATAGATCAAATGGACGCTGGTTTTGCTGGAGCTTGAAATCCACTGAACTTACAACATCCAAGAAGGCTCACCCCGGGCCAACAAGATTACCTTCTATTTATCTGTAGCCTGCCCACGTTGCAGAAAGTTTAAATGAGGATAAATGTAGCATGACCTGTTCAGTATATTAAGCAGTACCAGTTCAGTATATTCTACAAGGATACACGTTCAAGATCCGTGAGGACAACACTTTAAGCCTACTGCAAAAAAATAAAAATTCTTCAGCATCAAAACCATGCAAATTAATGGTGGATACACCAACAACCTTGGCCAACCGTATCTATTGTAGGGCTTGGAATTATTTAAATTAAAGCCAAAAACATGCGTAAACAACGATAAGAAAAAACTAATCAATATTATCATTTCAAAGCTGTAGAACTGCAACTAAAAACAGCCGGTGCACAACTTGTGTTAGAATTAATAAGAAGCATGGTTGATTAATTAGTGAAGATGGATTAACTATGGGCACCCACAACCTCAAGTGTGCGCCCAGGTCAATAGAAGCAAACACGGACACACGCACCCACCACGCACACAAACACACTGAGAGACGATACAGCGGAGCCGTGCACGCACGCTATGCAGCGGCAGCCCCCGCAAGCCGGAAGCATGCAACGCAACGGCACGGGGCGGTAGGACGCACGGCCAAGAGAGCGAGGGCGAGGCAGCCGCCATGTGAGCACTATGCAGAAGTTCACATGGAGTCGGGGCGACAGGGAGCTGGAGCGCCTCCTAGCGCCGTTTTCGACGGGGCGCCGGTGGCCTGGCATGCATGAGGTCGACACGGCGAGCGCGAGCTAGAGCGGGGATGGATGGGATCAAGGCGCTGACGGGTCGGGCGAGCACGAGGTCGAGATCGCCGATGCCTCGGCCTCGGCGTCAACACGGCAGAAGCAGTCCTTTTTTTGGAGTCCAGAGAGCTCAGGTCGTTGGAGGCGCCGGCGCGGTCGTCTGCAGTACGCAACTCCTCGGTGACCGCAGCATTAGCATGTCCTAGCAATAGACAGCGACCTGAGCGCCACCATCGCCGTTGTAATACACGACGACGAAGTGTCGCGGGGAGGCGGAATGAGGTCGTTGATTTGGTAGAAGCGGGGGACGACGACGATGGCCTCCTCCATCACCGGGCAACGTCCGCAAACGTACACGAGATGCTTCCGCATGCACCACCAGAGACCGCGCGGTCTCAGCGGCCACCGCAGAGCGCAGACATGACGTGGAGAGGAGAGAGGGCGGTCCGGCATCGGCGGAGGCGACGCTGTTGCAGTCATTGGCGACGCAGCAGGCGCTCGGCGCTCCCTCACACGGACCCTGTTCGTCCGGCCCGGCGTCCCAACGATGGCGACGTAGCAGGCAGACTATCTGGGTGCACGGCCGTCGCCGCGCACGTCAACCTCCGTAGCCAGCCACCACTCGCGCTTGGCCTGCTACCGGTGACGCCCACCTCCAGCGCCGGCAACCGGAACGCCCACAGGTCCACCATGGCCGACTCTAGGTCCTCGGCCCTCACATCACTATCCACGTCCGAGCCATTCTGCATCAAGAATCTTCCCCAGCCGGCGATAAAGCGGTAGGCCTCGTCACAGCCTAGCTTCTTGCAGCCGAGCACGGGCCTGTCGCGGTGTTCGCGTCGTAGGCCTGGACTTGCACGTAGGAACAGCTAGCCGCGTCGCCATCTCTTGGCTCTTGCACAGCATGAGCAGCCGGTGCTGCTTGGCGACCCGGCGACGCGGACCAGCACGGATGGAAGTAGGACGAACCATCACTAAGCGACCACGAAAATCATCGAAAGACACGAGAGAGCGCGCACCGATCAGCAACGTCCGGAAGCGACGTCGACAGCGGCACCGCTAGCACAGCGTAGACAGAGTCACCGAGGTATGGAAAAGCGGCACTGCTCCCTGACAAAGAACGACGGTACCGCGTATTTGCTAATCCTGACAAATCTCAAAAAAGGTGGGGATAGCGACAACACAAATAGACCAACAGCGGCCGAACAACAGAAAGGGACGGCGCAATTGGACCAACAGCGGCTCAACAAAATCAGCGCAGACAACGACGCGAAAACTGACCCGAAAGGACACAAACGAAATCCAACGGCCAGTAGAACTGAAAGAAAGAAAGCATATAATAAGAACAACCACGCCAGCCTGCCCCACATGCAATCAAAAATGCTAAACCAACCACCAGTTCAAAAAATTTCAAACAAAAACCTGAATCCACAACGCGTTTGTACACAACCAGCTACCAAAATAATACACGTGCCACATAGGAATTTACCCAGAAGTCCTTTTCATCCAAGTGGATGAATCTTGGAGCGAAAAAGCTCCCAGATATAGAGGCTTGGGTATTTTGGATATATTTATCATAAGTGTTGCAGACCTACAGCTACAGCCTGCTGTGACATTATTCTTCTTCTATTTGCATGTGTGAGCAATTCTGGAAAATCGTCTCATAACATCAACCATGGGTGATGGACGTTCCAATCATTCTGCAGTTTTCCCGCCCCTTATTTTGCCTTAATTTGCCGAATCTGGGCTCTTTCACTCCCCTCTGTTTGGTTATACAGAAAGGTCAATCATAATACCAATGGCATCGGAAGATCCCAAGCATTTCATATTTAATACATATGGATTTAAGCATCAACAATTTTCAAACATAATTCACAGACACATGGTATGCCCTCAGCTGTAGTTGTCTACAACAAATCGCAAGGCTTCTCAAAACAACCTTATTTACTTAATACACCAGTTACAATTTTACGCTGTACAATGTAAAACAAGATGTGTGTGTACATATGATCATTTTTATGTTTGTGTCTGCACCTTTCTAGAGAAAACGCTGGACATTTGGGGGAAGAATGACTTCTTTTTGCGTAGCTTCTTGTCCGAAACAAATCCACCCATGCTATTATCTGACATGTATGATATTGGTTCTGTAAGGACTTCCTTATTTTCCTGGTAAGAGGCCTCCTTGTATCCAGCAAATGGAGTGCTCAAAGGACTAGTTGCATGTTTTGCAGCTTCATGAGCTTTTCGAAGCTGCTTATGCTCAGATCTCCATTTCCTCAACTGCGCCTCGGCGCCAAGTTTCCCCTCCTCTGCCATGGCAGCCCTCTGCGATGCGATTTTCAGAGCATCCTTTTTTTGGTCCATACTCCTGGACACTTCAAGAAGTCTGTCCAGGCTCCTTGACTCAGACTCTTTCGCCAGCTCTATTTGCGCCAACGATGCCGCCACCCTCTCGCTGGCGAGCTCTTCGGCTTCATGAACCCTCTTGCTAAGAAGGTGGTATTCGCCTAGCGGAAGTGTCACTCTCGGAGAATCTTCAGAGCTTGTAGCCTCCTCACTCTCTTGCAGCGCTTGGGCTGCCACTAGTGCCAGCCTCTCGGATGCCTTAGACGCCTCTATTTCTTTCAAAGCTGCGCGTAGCCTGACCTCCGCAGTCGTGGCAGCGGCCTTGGCTTGCTCGGCTTCTTCCTTGGATTTCCTCAGATCTTCTCGTGCAGAATGTGCTGCCACCTTGGCATCGTCTGCCTCCTGGGCTGCTCGCTGCAGCATTTTTGGAATGTCTGCCATTTTTGCTCTGCTTTCTGCTTCCTTGGTGTACGCCATTTCTATCTCTTGTTTTGTTCTACTGAGCTCGGCTTCTAGAGAAGAGAGTGTGATGGACGCCATGCTCTCCCTCTGCTGCAATGTAACAAGTGAGGCTTTCTCCTTATCCAGCTCTGTCCTCAGCGATTCTGCAACAGCTCGTATTAGGTTGGCTTCATCATTTGCTTTTGCTATGTTTCCTCTAACATCCTCAAGCTCCACTCTGGCCGATGCTAGAGCTTGCTTGATTGACCTACTCATTTCTCTATCTTCCTCAGAACCATGCTCCTCAACTGCTCCATCTTCTTCGCTTGATTTGTTTGCCATATAGGCAGCCAGATCAGCACTGAGCCTAAGAAAAATGCCCTTGTTTCCATCAAGTTTGGACTGTGCAGAAGTTTTCGATAGGATTTGCTCATCGAGTTGCCGCAGCTCCTCCTTCGCCTGCTGCAGTTCTCTCTCCCAGGCCAGGCAATCCTGCTCCTTTGCCAAGGCTGCTCCAAGCCTGTGCTCTTCTGCGTCGTGGTGCGCGGCGTGCGCCAACTCGAGAGATTCTCTGGATGCGAATAGTTCTAGAGTAAGCTCCTCGACCCGCTTCTCTGTCTCCTTCGCAGCAGAAGCAGCTTCCTCTGCTCTTTTGGTTGCTGCATCCCTTTCAGTTACTAAGGTGGTGTACTGTTCTTGTGTTGATCCTAATCCCTCCTTGACCATCTTCAGTTCCTCAATAGCCTTTTGATGCCTTTCTTTGGCTACTGCCAACTCTGTTTGAGCTACTACACTGGCCCCATTGTCGATCCCCCGCTCCATTTCTTGTGCCCTGAGCTGTGCAAGTTCAGAATCCTGCTTTGATTGCTCCAGTTCAACCTCTGCTCTCTCCAGCTTGTGCTTCAGCTCCTCTACAAGCCTTTTGGTGGTCTCTAGCTCCTCGACCACTTGCGATCTTGCCATTTCAGCAGTTTCTGAACTTCCTTTGACTTGTGGAATGTCTTGTTTAACCTTCTCAAGTTCAAGTTGCATAGCCCTGCGTCTCTGCATATAATATAAATCAAGTTCTACATCACAAAAGTTTCAGAAACTGCTGAAATCAAGTTCTACATCACAAAAGTTTCAGAAATTAAGTTCAAGTTGCATAGCCCCGCGTCTCTGCATATAATTATACTCTGCAGTAATCTACTTCACAAAAGCTTAAATGTGCTCCTAAAAGAGGAAGTGCATGCATTCCTGTTATGCGATGGAGATGCACATAAATCAAGTAAATTTGTGCATTTTTATTTCCTTTTTCTTCTTTGTTGGGAACATTCATGCACAGTGATAAAGAAAGCGGCATTACCTCCAATGTGTGGGTTCTGTATGCTTTCCAGTCAACGATTCCTCCAAACTTGGTGACAGCATCTTTAACAGACTCAAATGGTGCAGCAGTGTCAACAAGGCCTTTGTATGGTCTGCTTTCAGTTTCTGCTCCCTTATTTGGGGTGGCGGCAATGTTCGCTCGATGATCCGGATTGCGCCTGTTAGATTTGCTTTCACTTGTTACCATGGTACTGTCACTGCGTGAACCATTATGAGGTATATTGCTCACTTTTTCACTGTTATTTGTGGAAGTTGCATCATCTGTCTTTTCGGTCAAGGAATTGTTGGATACTTGAGCTGGAACCGAGCGCGGGAACATTTCAGGTGATGCAGGTACACTATGCCCTATATGGTGCTCTGTCAAGTTCTCCTTGTGCCCTGTCAAGTTGTGAGGTAACTTTTCTTGAATCTCCAAGGATGGGTCTGGATTTTCTGCAAGAACTGGTGCAGGCTCTCCAGCATCCTGCACGCTTGCGACGCTGTGGTGAGTGCTATCGGGTGTTTCCATCCTAGCAGAGAAATCACTGACTCTGCAGAAATTGTTTCGCGTTATTGCGTTCAGCAGGATTAGGTTTTTTGACAGGATATTCCTCCTGAAGAAATTTCAAACAAAAAGAGGGCAAAGCTTATAGAAGGTGAAGGCAAAGCCAGAGAAGTACATGAGACAAACCAAAGCCTCCACATTACAGAGAAAATAAGCTGTGAGAACGAACTCAAGTGTCAAGTGTTGTAGAGTATTTGCCAATTTTCAAATAAATTATCCAAATGATAAGTGCCACACGTGTGGCACGAAGTAACACCGCCTTGACGTTTTTTACACTAAAGTTGCCATCCGAAAAAAAAACCCAAAAAAAACTGAAACTTGCCATCTAAACATAAAGTTGTCATCCTCGGGTAACTACAATCAAAAAACGCCAGGATGGAATTGCTCCGCACCACACTTGTAACACTTATCAGAGTCCAAAAATTAATATTATGTGTTTTTCATGGCTTGACTGAAGGTATAGTATTACGAACAGAGCAGCCAGCTCAAGAGTTTTTTTTTTCCGAGAGAACTATGACATGTTTCTATATGGCTATGATCGTCATCCATTGCCAGATTGACTTTTTCATCCCTGCAATTATTCAGCAACTGTTCCACCTAACCTCATTGGTTTTCCATATAGGCATAAAGCCAAACAAAAGGGAAAGGCGACGAATTTGCAACTTTTCTCTCCGGAAAATATACCATGGCTTAGGAAACATCATGATTAAACAAGAAGAGCGTCTCAAGTTCCTGTCCCAGCGGTGTTTTTAATTGCCAGTTAAGCAGCCAAGAACTATATGTGCAGTCGATGAAATCCATGAAGTGTCTTCTGGCCGTCCAAGAGGATTTCTTGTCTTTTGCCAGCGTATTTGCTCTGTTTCTCGTCTACTGGACAACAGGACAGGTGTACACAGTCTTGCAGACTGCAGAATATATCATGTAACAATTTTGCTAAAGCACATCTAGATGTGCCATAAGTATTGCACATCTAAGTCATATGTCATTGATCTTATGTTGAGATTCGTGTGGGTATTTCCTTTTTCTTTTTTCTTTTTCTTTTTATGCTTGATTCACTCACTTATATGTGCAATAACTAGAGCACATCTAGATGTGCCCTAGACACACCCATCATGTAAACATGATCTAATCACATGCCTATCAATCAAATCAAATGAAATAACGACATGATAGAAACTAAAACCTCCGTTCCGTGGTTTTAGTTCAAATTTGAAGTAAAACGACGACAAGTATTTTGGAACGGAGGGAGTGGTTGGTTGCTAATGTATGAGTTCCAAACCAAGAGCAGCTAGCTCACGTAAATAGACAAAGCACTCCTAGAACCAAGTCAGTCTTGCGCGTGCGTATTGACTTGATCAATTCCCCAAAGGGACGCCAGTTGACCAGAAAGCGGGAGCCCAGGAATGCACAGAACCCTCGGAATCAATCTTCCCCAAGAACTCCCAGAAGCCGGAATCCATGTCGAGAAAATCGACGGCTCCGCATCGAACGGGCCGAACTCAAAACAGGGAGATATGGTATGGGCTCAGTTAAAATTACCTGGTCGCGGGATGAAACGGATGAGCGAATTCCCTCCGGCTCCGGCCAGAGTGGAGCGACCCCTCCCGCCGATTGGAAACTCTGCCCTTTTCTCTCTTTGATTCGAGTTGGCTCTGCCTGGCTTGTTTCCTCTGGAGGAGTCCAGGGGAGACCTGACCGGGTGTGTCTTCTCGCCTTGCTTTTCTCGGAGTAGCACTGTCTCCGTGTAGCTCGTCGCGTCACTGCGCACTCCCCGTCGCCGTCGTCGTAGTAGCTCTAGCTCTGGGTCAGTGATTACGTAGCGGAGGATTTAGGATGGGATTGGTGGCGCTTTTGCGCACGGCACCCTCTGCTTTACTAGAAACCGCGAGCGTTGAGGATTATTTAGGGTATTAGAGCAACTTCAACGCGTCGACTCAAACTGTCCCCGCGTGTCTATTTGGACCAAAACAAACACAAATCCCGGCCCAGCGCGCCGATTCAAATGGGCGAGCGTCTGTTTTTTGTTCGCGTGTGATTCATTTCAAATTTCAGTCTGTTTTGCGTCGGTGCGGACACGGAGCGGACAGGCACGACGCCCGCTCTTATCCTCCCCTTGACCCGCCAGTCGGCGACACATTCACTCCATTTCCCTCCCTTTCCCAAAAACCTCCAGCCCGCTCGCCATGGCTGACGCGCCGAACCCTGTCGCCGCCAACGACCTCACCTCCACCATCGACAAGTCTCGCACCGCGTTAAAAAATGCGTCGCTGACCAAAGAAGGAGCCAGCGGACGCGCAATGAGCCGCTCAGTCGGCAAAGAGGGCTGGCCGGAGGAAGGTGCAGGTCGACAAGGTGGAAGCCTTGGCCACTGCTGCCCAACAGGGGGGCGCCATCGTAGAGAACAAGGCCCTCGTCGTTGCAGCCACGCAGCACGCCCTCCTCTACCTAGGGTTCGACAACGGCCCGGTGCAGTATGGGCTCGTCGCTGCCACCATGGCCGCTTCCAGCACATGATTTTCGGTGGTCCATCATCCGCCACGGGCTAAGTCATCGTGCACGTCCACTACACCTACATGGAGATACAAAAGAAGACGCTCGAGATGGAGGCGGAAATGCATTCAAAGAAGCTCGAGATGGAAGTGGAAATGCATGCAAAGAAGCTTGAGATGGAGTTGGAAATGCAAGTGAAGAAGCTCAAGATTGAGGCGGATATGCAAGCGTAGAAGCTCAAGAGGAGGCGACCAATGCCAAGACCAAAACAAAAGAAGTGGCGCTTGCTTGCACGGTGAAGGAGATAGATATCATGACGGTAGATTTGAGCACGGCCTCCCTGAGAAAAAGGCCTTGGTTCGAGAAGATGCAAAAGGAAATGCTTAAGCTTGATGATTGATCTATGACCGAGAGCACCATCTTTTTTCTATGCCGGCTAGTGTGTCGGCATGACCACAAGCGAGATGTTTACCGTGGTTTGATACATCTCCAACGTATCTATCATTTTTTATTGTTCCATACTATTATATTATCTGTTTTGGATGTTTAATGGGCTTTAATATGATTTTTTTATATTATTTTTGGGACTAACCTATTAAGCGGAGGCCCAGTGCCCGTTTCTGTTTTTTTGTCTATTTTAGAGTTTCGCAGAAAAGGAATACCAAACGGAATGAAACTTTCACGATGATCTTTCTTGGACCGAAAGCAAACCAGGAGACTTGGAGTTGAAGTATGGAACTTCGTGAAGCGGCCACGAGGCAGGAGGGCGCGCCCAGGGGGAGGTGCGCCCCCGCCCTCGTGGGCCCCACGTAGCTCCACCGACGTACTTCTTTCGCCTATATATACTATTATACCCTAGATCGACCGCAGAGAGCCACGAAACCACTTTTCCACCGCCGCAACCTTCTATACCCGTGAGATCCCATCTTGGGGCCTTTTCCGGTGATCTGCCGGAGGGGTGTCGTGGTGGGCGCACGACATATGCCAAGGGATGGCTAAAGAGAGGAGGAGGCTCGAGGGCACTGGTGGGCTCCAGAGGCGAGGTCGGCATGAGCGAGCGCGGGACGCAAGACATACCCAGGTTCGGGGCTCTCCGGAGAGATAACACCCCTAGTCCTGCCGAGTGTGGTTTATATGTAACCGTACAGGGTTGCTCCTAGAGTCGTATGGAGGAAGAAGGAGGGTAGGCCAAGGCTTAGGCTGCTCCCTCTCCCGGTGTGGCTAGTCTGGTTTGTTGTGTGATTGCTATCGTTCTCGTCGTGTGCTACTTGCCCGTATGCATGAGGGATCCTGGGGGTTTTATAGGTCAACCCCCCAGGTGTACAATGGTAATGTTACAAGGTTGTAGGGCCGGGTCGTCAGTGCCCAGGAACCGGGTGCTGGGACCCGCCGGGTACCAGGCCTCGCCGGGTTCACTGGGCATGGGACCCGCCGGGTACGGGGCACTGTTGGCCATCTTGTCGATCGTCAGGGAGTGGCCGGGTTGAGTCGGCTACAGTGGCGCTCCGTCAGGTCACCGCTTGCTGGCGTCATGGGTGACGATGGGTGCACTGTTGCCACGCCGGCCCTGGTCAGCGGGTAGGTGGGGGCACTGTTGCCTTGTTCGGGTGACCAGAGGCGTGGGCGGGGTACTGTGGTTTCGGTCATCAGTTGGTGGATACTCGTCCCATCATACGGCCGGGATGGGACGGCCATTGACCCTTGGTCAGGTTGGGGAACACGCCAAGGGGGGAGCTGGCTTGTTGGAGAAGTCTTGAAGATTAGGCCGGGTTGAGGGGCTTGGCCGGGTCGAGCGACCCGGTCAAGCGCGAGCCGCCTTGAGGGGCGATGCTGGCCCCGTTGTTTTTGAAAAGGATCTGGGTTTCGTTGCTTGCCCGGGGTTCATCCCCCCGATGGTAGTCCCCGAAGCTGTGAAGGTCCGCTGTCTTTGGATGGGAGGGCCTTCATAGTTTCCCCCTTTGAAGGAGGCGAATCTTGAGGCCGCGGGGTCCGGCAACACCCACTGTGTGCTAGCTTCCGAAGGCCGAATCGCGGCATCCCGACAGCGGCGGGAAACCGAGGAGTCCACCGAATCTTTGAGGCAATCTTTTAGGTTTCGCGCAGGCGCCATGTGGCGTTCGGGAACCGGAGGGGCCTGACAGGCCACACGCGCAACGGGACAGGGCGACGCGCAGGGCCCCGCGGCCGCGCGCCCTCGGCCCACGCGCGCGGATTTGTTGCGGCGTCCGCAAGTCGGTTGCCATTCTTGAGGCAGTTATTGCGCGCGTACGTGCGCAATTATTGCAGGGAAGTGGGAAAGGCAAGCGCAAACGATCCCACTCCCCCACGTTTTAAACCGTGGCTTATAAATTGGGGCGAGGAGGGGCGGCGGAAATCATTCTCACTCGTGCCCCTGCCTTCGTCTTCCTTCCTCTGCTTCTTGCGACCGCCGTGCACCGCGACGCTCGTTCCTTAGAGTAGAGCCTTGCAGCCATCTTCTTCTTCTCTCGCTTCTTTGTCGATGGCGCTGCCATCTGGCTCGTGGATGGGCTCAACCGTCACCCTCGACGACATCGCCTATCTCCGCACCACCAGGCGCCTGCTGGGGGAAACGGAGGTCGCTGCGCGCCCTCCGCAAGGTGAGCGGGAGCCGCGGCCCGAGGGTACGGAGCGTGCCGTCTTCTTCCCGCACTTCAAGCGTGGGTTTGGGCTTCCTGCGAGCGGCTTCTTCCGCGACTTCCTAGAGTTCTTCGGGCTCCAGCCCCATCATCTGGGCGCCGGCGCCATCGTGCAGCTGTCGAACTTCGTCACCCTCTGCGAGGGGTACATGGGGGTCGAGCCTTCGATCGACCTCTGGGTGCGCTTCTTCTCCCTGAAGCAGCAAGGGCCGAGGGCCGGGGAGATGTCCGAGTGCGGGGCTGCCGTCATCTCCAAGCGGTCAGGCGCTGACTGCCCAAAGATGCCGCTGGAGGATTCTGCTAAGAAGTGGCAGAATTCTTTCTTCTATGTCCGCAACCTCGGCGCAGACCGCATCAACTTGCTGCCCTTCGTCAATTCGCCGCCGAAGGAGAAGAAAAACTAGGGGTACTACTCCAAGCGTCCGTCGCAGGAGGTGCTCAACCTGTGCGAGTGGGTGTCGGTGATGAAGTGGGAGGGGCTCATCGGCACCGACCTCATCACCGCCTTCATCGTCCGCCGGGTGCTGTCGCTGCAGCAGTGCAGCCACCTCATCGGTCAGATGACCGACCTTCAGGACCCCAACCGCATGGCGAACACGCGATTGGGCGCGGACCAGGTTGCCCGTCGGGTCAACGATATCTCCAAGGCCAACCTGCAGGGTGACTGGGAGTTCGGGAAAGCCCCGTACAGCCACGTGAACCCGGCACCGTCGGTGAGTCCTTGGTCTCCATATTTTGCTGCTTCTTATCTTCTCATTCGCCCTGATGCAACGCGGGAGGTGCTTCTGAACGCCATCCAACATCCTTACGACTGAGCACGAGCGCAGGTGGTGCGTGTTGCGTCGGAGGAGCCCGAGGCCCACGGGGGAGAGGAGGAGGCGACCGCTGATGTGGGCGCGGGGCGCCGAGCTGGTAAGTCTTGTGTTTATTTCATGAGTCGCCGGGTCACGGGACGGCTTGAGGGGCTGACGCAAGCCGTTGACGTAGCGGCGCCGGGTGGAGGAGGCGGCGGCGCGGCCGGAGCCGGGTCGTCTCGGGGGGCGCTGGCGGCGAGGCGGCCGCACTGGAAGGACAACATCGCGCCTTGAGCCCCGGTCGCGAAGCGCGCGACGGACCCTGCTGGGGTGGCGAGGCCGCCCACCAAGAGGAGGCGCGCTGCGCCGCAGGAGAGGGCGGCGAGCCCACCGTTCTGGTGGTGCCGGGGTAAGTTTCTTTTTGGCTTGGACCGAGTTGCCGAGCGGCTCTGCTTGGTCCGTATTTAGTTCATCTTGTGTTTCAGGTCGCCGATCTCGCTGGCGCTGGCGGCGGTGGATGCGGCGTCCGTCGAGGGCGACGCATTCCAGAGGAGCCGGTCCGGCACCGTTGACCGGGACGACGAGGAGGAGCGGGCGGATCCGGACCTCGGTCGGGACCCGGCTGACGCCAAAGGCCTGACCTGGCGGGACCGGAATACGGCCGAGGCGGAGCTGGAGGCGGCGTCGACCCAGGCCTGGGCTAGTGCCGCGGCTGTGTGGGCGACAGCCGGCGAGGAGCCGGCGTGGCCGGAGATGCCGACAGGGACGGTGGCGGCGGTGACGGTCTTTGTGCCATCGTTGGTGGGGGAGCATGGCCATGGCAGTCGTGCGGATGCGATGGACCTCGATCGGGAGGTCGTGGTCGTTGGGGACGACACCCCGCCGCAGACCAATGTGGTCGAGCGGGCGGGGGCCGACGGAGGCAGCGGTGACGCCGTCTTGGGGGAGGTGTTGCGGACGGCAGTGGTGGGGGCGGCTCGGACGCCGACGAGCGAGGCGTCGCTGGTCGTGGAGCCGCAAGCCGCTTGATACGTCTCCAACGTATCTATAATTTTTGATTGCTCCATGCTATATTATCTACTGTTTTGGACATTATTGGGCTTTATTATACACTTTTATATTATTTTTGGGACTAACCTATTAACCGGAGGCCCAACCCAGAATTGCTGTTTTTTTGTCTATTTTAGGGTTTCGAAGAAAAGGAATACCAAAGGGAGTCCAAACGGAATGAAATCTTCGGGAACGTGATTTTTGGAACGAACAAGATCCAGGAGACTTGGACCCTACGTCAAGCAACCAACAGGGAGGCCACGAGGTAGGGGCACGCCTACCCCCCCAGGCGCGCCCTCCACTCTTGTGGGGCCCCTGTTGCTCCACCGACATACTTATTTCTCCTATATATACCTACGTACCCCCAAACGATCAGAGACGGAGCCAAAACCCTAATTCCACCGCCGTAACTTTCTGTATCCACGAGAACCCATCTTGGGGCCTGTTCCGGAGCTCCGCCGGAGGGGGCATCGATCACGGAGGGCTTCTACATCAACACCATAGCCTCTCCGATGAAGTGTGAGTAGTTTACCTCAGACCTATGGGTCCATAGTTATTAGCTAGATGGCTTCTTCTCTCTTTTTGGATCTCAACACAAAGTTCTACCCCTCTCTTGTGGAGATGTATTCGATGTAATCTTCTTTTGTGATTTGTTTGTTGAGACCGATGAATTGTGGGTTTATGATCAAGTTTATCTATGAACAATATTTGAATCTTCTCGGAATTCTTTTATGTATGATTGGTTATCTTTGCAAGTCTCTTCGAATTATCAGTTTGGTTTGTCCTACTAGATTGATCTTTCTTGCAATGGGAGAAGTGCTTAGCTTTGGGTTCAATCTTGCGGTGTCCTTTCCCAGTGACAGTAGGGGCAACAAGGCACGTATTGTATTGTTGCCATCAAGGATAACAAGATGGTTTTTTTAATCATATTGCATGAATTTATCCCTCTACATCATGTCATCTTGCTTAAGGCGTTACTCTGTTCTTATGAACTTAATACTCTAGATGTACGCTGGATAGCGGTCGATGTGTGGAGTAATAGTAGTAGATGCAGGCAGGAGTCGGTCTACTTGTCTCGGACGTGATGCCTATATACATGATCATACCTAGATATTCTCATAACTATGCTCAATTCTGTCAATTGCTCAACAGTAATTTGTTCACCCACCGTAAAATACTTATGCTCTTGAGAGAAGCCACTAGTGAAACCTATGGCCCCCGGGTCTATCTTCATCATATTAATCTTCCAACACTTAGTTATTTTCATTGCCTTTTATTTTACTTTGCATCTTTATCATAAAAATACCAAAAATATTATCATATCATATCTATCATATCTCACTCTCGTAAGTGACCGTGTAGGGATTGACAACCCCTTATCGTGTTGGTTGCGAGGATTTATTTGTTTTGTGCATGTGCGAGGGACTCGTGCGTAGCCTCCTACTGGATTGATACCTTGGTTCTCAAAAACTGAGGGAAATACTTACGCTACTTTGCTGCATCACCCTTTCCTCTTCAAGGGAAAACCAACGCAGTGCTCAAGAGGTAGCAGGAAGGATTTCTGGCGCCGTTGCCGGGGAGGTCTACGCAAAAGTCAAACATACCAAGTACCCATCACAAACCCTTATCTCCCACATTACATTGTTTGCCATTTGCCTATCGTTTTCCTCTCCCCCACTTCACCCTTGCCGTTTTATTCATCCTCTCTCTCTATCCTCCCTCTCTTTCCCGTTTGCCTCTTTTTGCCAGTTTCTTGTTTGCTTGTGTGTTGGATTGCTTGCTTGTCACGATGGCTCAAGATAACACTAAATTGTGTGACTTTACCAATACCAACAACAATGATTTTATTAGCACTCCGATTGCTCCTCTTACCGATGCTGAATCCTGTGAAATTAATGCTGCCTTGCTGAATTTTGTCATGAAATATCCGTTTTCCGGCCTTCCTAGTGAAGATGCCGCTACTCATCTACATAGCTTCGTTGATTTGTGTGATACGCAAAAGAAGAAAGATGTGGATAATGATATTGTTAAATTTAAGCTACTTCCTTTTTCGCTTAGAGATCGTGCTAAAGCTTGGTTTTCGTCTTTGCCTAAAAATAGTATTGATTCTTGGAATAAGTGCAAAGTATTGATTCTTGGAATAAGTGCAAAGATGCTTTTATCTCTAAGTATTTTCCTCCCGCTAAGATCATCTCTCTTAGAAATGATATTATGAATTTTAAGCAACTTGATCATGAACATGTTGCACAAGCTTGGGAGAGGATGAAATTAATGATACGTAATTGCCCTACTCATGGTTTGAATTTGTGGATGATTATACAAAAAATTTATGCCAGATTGAATTTTGCTTCTAGAAATCTTTTAGATTCGGCCGCGGGAGGCACTTTTATGGAAATCACTTTAGGAGAAGCTACTAAACTCCTAGATAATATTATGGTTAATTATTCTCAATGGCACACTAAAAGATCTACTAATAAGAAAGTGCATGCGATAGAAGAAATTAATGTTTTGAGTGGAAAGATGGATGAACTTATGAAATTATTTGCTAATAAAAGTGTTTCTTCTGATCCTAATGATATGCCTTTTTCTACTTTGATTGAGAATAATAATGAATCTATGGATGTGAATTTTGTTGGTAGGAACAATTTTGGTAACAACACGTATAGAGGAAACTTTAATCCTAGGCCTTATCCTAGCAATTGCTATAATAATTATGGTAATTCCTACAACAATTCTTATGGAAATTATAATAAGATGCCCTCTGATTTTTAATCTAATATTAAAGAATTTATTACTTCGCAAAAGAATTTCATTGCTTTGATTGAAGAAAAATTGCTTAAGATTGATGAGTTGGCTAGGAACGTTGATAGAATTTCTCTTGATGTTGATTCTTGGAAACTTAGGGCCAGTTCTTTTGGTAGCTTAAAAAATAAGCCGCCTCCTCCCCAGCTTTTCCCATAAGCCGACTCTCTTATTCATTGGGGCTTCTAAACTAGTTATGGAATAACTAATTTAGATGTCTCAAGAAATTTTGGCGGTGACTTATTTTTTAAGCTGGGGAGAGGCAGCTTATTTTTTAAGCCGCCCAAAAGGACTGGCCCTTAGATCTATTCCACCTAAGCATGATATCAATGAGTCTCTCAAAGCCATGAGAATTTTCATTGATGAGTGCAAAGAAAGAACCGCTAGGATGCGTGCTAAGAAAGATTCCTTTATAACAGTGTGTTCTTCTAGTCTCCATGATAATAAAGATGAAGATCTAAAAGTTATTGATGTGTCCCCTATTAAATATTTGTTTCGCAATATGAATCATGATAATGATGGGACTGAATATGATCCACCTTTACCTAGAAGGCGTTCCAAAAATTCGGAGTTTTTAGATCTTGATGCTAAATTTGATAAAAGTGGGATTAAAGAGATCAAAACTCTAGATGTTAATGAACCTACTATTTTGGATTTCAAGGGATTTAATTATGATAATTGCTCTTTGATAGATTGTATTTCCTTGTTGCAATCCGTGCTAAATTCTCCTCATGCTTATAGCCAAGATAAAGCTTTTACCAAACATATCGTTGATGCTCTGATGCAATCTTATGAAGAAAAACTTGAGTTGGAAGTTTCTATCCCTAGAAAACTTTATGATGAGTGGGAACCTACTATTAAAATTAAAATTAAAATTAAATATCATGAATGCTATTCTTTGTGTGATTTGGGTGCTAGTGTTTCCACGATCCCAAAGACTTTGTGTGATTTGTTAGGTTTCCGTGATTTTGATGATTGCTCTCTAAACTTGCACCTTGCGGATTCCACTATTAAGAAACCTATGGGAATAATTAATGATGTTCTTATTGTTGCAAATAGGAATTATGTGCCCATAGATTTTATCGTTCTTGACATAGATTGCAATTCTTCATGTCCTATTATTCTTGGTAGACCTTTCCTTAGAACGATTGGTGCAATTATTGATATGAAGGAAGGAAATATTAGATTCCAATTTCTGTTAAGGAAAGGCATGGAACACTTTCCTAGAAATAAAATTAAATTACCTTATGAATCTATTATGAGAGCCATTTATGGATTGCCTACCAAAGATGGCAATACCTAGATCTATCCTTGCTTTTTATGCCTAGCTAGGGGCGTTAAACGATAGCGCTTGTTGGGAGGCAACCCAATTTTATTTTTATTCCTTGCTTTTTGCTCCTGTTTAGTAATAAATAATTTATCTAGCATCTGTTTTGGTTGTGTTTTTTGTGTTTAATTAGTGTTTGTGCCAAGTAGAACCGTTGGGAAGACTTGGGGAAAGTCTTGTTAATCCTGCTGTAAAAAAACAGAAACTTTAGCACTCATGAGAACTGCTCCCATTTTTATTTGGAAAGTGCTATTTAGTTAATTATTTTTGAAGACGATTAATAGATAAATTCCTCACGTCCAGCAATTTATTTTAGAATTTTTTGGGTTCCAGATCTTGCGCTAGCTACACATTACTACAGATTGTTATGTTTTTGACAGATTCTGTTTTTCATGTGTTGTTTGCTTATTTTGATGAATCTATGGCTAGTAAAATAGTTTATAAACCATAGAAAAGTTGGAATACAGTAGGTTTAACACCAATATAAATAAAGAATGAGTTCATTACAGTACCTTGAAGTGGTCTTTTGTTTTCTTTTGCTAACGGAGCTCGCGAGATTTTCTATTTTAAGTTTTGTGTTGTGAAGTTTTCAAGTTTTGCGTAAAGATTTGATGGATTATGGAACAAGGAGTGGCAAGAGCCGAATCTTGGGTATGCCCATGGCACCCCCAATATAATCTAAGGACACCTAAAAGCCAAAGCTTGGGGATGCCCCAGAAGGCATCCCCTCTTTCGTCTACTTCTATCGGTAACTTTACTTGGAGCTATATTTTTATTCACCACATGATATGGGTTTTGCTTGGAGGGTCTTGTATGATTTGAGTCTTTGATTTTTAGTTTACCACAATCATATTTTCTGTACACACCTTTTGAGAGAAACACACATGATTCGGAAATTATTAGAATACTCTATGTGCTTCACTTATATCTTCTGAGTTATATAGTTTTGCTCTAGTACTTCACTTATATCTTTTAGAGCACGGTGGTGGATTTGTTTTATAGAAACTATTGATCTATCATGCTTCAATTAGGTTATTTTGAGAATCTTAAATAGCATGGTAATTTGCTTAAATAATCCTAATATGCTAGGTATACAAGATTAATAATAAAATTCTCTTATGAGTGTGTTGAATACTAAGAGAAGTTTGCTGCTTGATGATTGTTTTGAGATATGGAGGTAGTGATATTAAAGTTGTGCTAGTTGAGTAGTTGTGAAATTGAGAAATACTTGTGTTGAAGTTTGCAAGTCCCGTAGCATGCACGTATGGTAAACGTTATGTAACAAATTTGAAACATGAGGTGTTCTTTGATTGTCCTCCTTATGAGTGGCGGTCGGGGACGAGTGATGGTCTTTTCCTACCAATCTATCACCCTAGGAGCATGCGCATAGTGCTTGGTTTTTGATGACTTGTAGATTTTTGCAATAAGTATGTGAGTTCTTTATGACTAATGTTGAGTCCATGGATTATACGCAATCTCACCCTTCCATCATTGCTAGCCTCTTCAGTACCGTGCATTGCCCTTTCTCACATTGAGAGTTGGTGCAAACTTCGCCGATGCATCCAAACCCCGTGATATGATACACTCTTTCACACATAAACCTCCTTATATCTTCCTCAAAACAGCCACCATACCTACCTATTATGGCATTTCCATAGCCATTCCGAGATATATTGCCATGCAACTTTCCACCATTTCGTTTATCATGACACGTTCATCATTGTCATATTGCTTTGCATGATCATGTAGCTGACATCGTATTTGTGGCAAAGCCACCGTTCATAATTTTTCATACATGTCACACTTGGTTCATTGCATATCCCGGTACACCGCTGGAGGCATTCATATAGAGTCATACCTTGTTCTAGTATCGAGTTGTAATCATTGAGTTGTAAATAAATAGAAGTGTGATGATCATCATTTAATAGAGCATTGTCCCAATAAATAAAGAGAAAGGCCAAATAAAAAAATGAAGGCCCCAAAAAAGGGACAATGCTACTATCCTTTTTCCACGCTTGTGCTTCAAAGTAGCACCATGATCTTCATGATAGAGAGTCTCTTGTTTTGTCACTTTCATATACTAGTGGGAATTTTTCATTATAGAACTTGGCTTGTATATTCCAAAAATGGGCCTCCTCAAGTGCCCTAGGTCTTCGTGAGCAAACAAGTTGGATGCACACCCACTAGTTTCTTTTGTTGAGCTTTCATACATTTATAGCTCTAGTGCATCCGTTTCATGGCAATCCCTACTCCTTGCATTAACATCAATCAATGAGCATCTCCATAGCTCATTGATTAGCCTCGTTGATGTGAGACTTTCTCCTTTTTGTCTTCTCCACATAACCCCCATCATTATACTCTATTCCACCCATAGTGCTATATCCATGGCTCACGCTCATGTATTGTGTGAAGGTTTATAAAGTTTGAGATTACTAAAGTATGAAACAATTGCTTCGCTTGTCATCGGGGTTGTGCATGATGAGAGCATTCTTGTGTGACAAAAATGGAGCATGACTAAACTATATGATTTTGTAGGGATGAACTTTCTTTGGCCATGTTATTTTGAGAAGATATAATTGCTTAGTTAGTATGCTTGAAGTATTATTATTTTTATGTCAATATTAAACTTTTATCTTGAATCTTTCGGATCTGAATATTCATGCCACAATTAAGAAGAATTACATTGAAATTATGCCTAGTAGCATTCCACATCAAAAATTTTGTTTTTATCATTTACCTACTTGAGGACGAGCAGGAATTAAGCTTGGGGATGCTTGATACGTCTCCAACGTATCTATAATTTTTGATTGCTCCATGCTATATTATCTACTGTTTTGGACATTATTGGGCTTTATTATACACTTTTATATTATTTTTGGGACTAACCTATTAACTGGAGGCCCAGCCCAGAATTGCTATTTTTTTTGCCTATTTTAGGGTTTCGAAGAAAAGGAATATCAAACGGAGTCCAAACGGAATGAAACCTACGGGAACGTGATTTTTGGAACGAACAAGATCCAGGAGTCTTGGACCCTACATCAAGCGACCAACTGGGAGGCCACGAGGTAGGGGCGCGCCTACCCCCCTCAGGCACGCCCTCCACCCTCGTGGGCCCCCTGTTGCTCCACCGACGTACTTCTTCCTCCTATATATACCTACGTACCCCCAAACGATCAAAGACGGAGCCAAAACCCTAATTCCACCGCCATAACTTTCTGTATCCATGAGATCCCATCTTGGGGCCTATTCCGGAGCTCCGCCGGAGGGGGCATCGATCACGGAGGGCTTCTACATCAACACCATAGCCTCTCCGATGAAGTGTGAGTAGTTTAACTCAGACCTACGGGTCCATAGTTATTAGCTAGATGGCTTCTTCTCTCTTTTTGGATCTCAATACAAAGTTCTCCCCCTCTCTTGTGGAGATCTATTTGATGTAATCTTCTTTTGCGGGGTGTTTGTTGAGACCGATGAATTGTGTGTTTATGATCAAGTTTATCTATGAACAATATTTGAATCTTCTCTGAATTCTTTTATGTATGATTGGTTACCTTTGCAAGTCTCTTCGAATTATCAGTTTGGTTTGGCCTACTAGATTGATCTTTCTTGCAATGGGAGAAGTGCTTAGCTTTGGGTTCAATCTTGCGGTGTCCTTTCCTAGTGACAATAGGGGCAGCAAGGCACCTATTGTATTGTTGCCATCGAGGATAACAAGATGTTTTTTTATCATATTGCATGAATTTATCTCTCTACATCATGTTATCTTGCTTAAGGCGTTACTCTGTTCTTATGAACTTAATACTCTAGATGCATGTTGGATAGCGGTCGATGTGTGGAGTAATAGTAGTAGATGCAGGCAGGAGTCGGTCTACTTGTCTCGGATGTGATGCCTATATACATGATCATACCTAGATATTCTCATAACTATGCTCAATTCTGTCAATTGGTCAACAGTAATTTGTTCACCCACCGTAAAATACTTATGCTCTTGAGAGAAGCCACTAGTGAAACCTATGGCCCCGGGGTCTATCTTCATCATATTAATCTTCCAACACTTAGTTATTTTCATTGCCTTTTATTTTACTTTGCATCTTTATCATAAAAATACCAAAAATATTACCTTATCATATCTATCAGATCTCACTCTCGTAAGTGACCGTGTAGGGATTAACAACCCCTTATCGCGTTGGTTGCGAGGATTTATTTGTTTTGTGCAGGTGCGAGGGACTCGCGTGTAGCCTCCTACTGGATTGATACCTTGGTTCTCAAAAATTAAGGGTAATACTTACGCTACTTTGCTGCATCACCCTTTCCTCTTCAAGGGAAAACCAACGCAGTGCTCAAGAGGTAGCACCGCTCGGCCCATTGAGCCGGCGTCGGAGCCGGGGAGGGCGCCGAAGAGGGCGCCAGCCTCAAGGGAGGAAGCCAGCGGGGAGCACGCCCTGGTGCTTAGGCCCGGGGGTCGCCAGGCCGGTGGGTTGTAGCCGACGCGGAGCAGGACCGGCGAGGTCTTCTTCGGGCCTCCAACCCAGGAGGAGGCGACGATGACCGCCGTGACTCGGCGCCTGCGAGGGCGGGCGGACCGGATCCAGGCCTTTGCCCAAGCCAAGGTCGAGGCAATGCAGGAGCTGGAGCGCGCCATGTTTGTAAGTTTTCCATTGCCTTCTGCTTTTTCCTTTTTTCATTGCTTCTTCTTTGTGGGGGCGTGCCAGCGCACCCACTGGGTGTAGCCCCCGAGATTCGGGCCAACTGCGTAGCAGCTGGGTCGAATCTTATCTTGCTGTCTTGTATTAATCGTTGCTTTCTGTAGCAACTAGACGCCTACCGGGTCGGTGTCTTCAACCGGCTCCTTGAGACGCACCAGCGTCTCATGGAAAGGCTCGACGCCAAGGAGGAGGAGCTCCGTGCCGCGGCAGGTACTTGTCTTGCATGCTCTTTTTAGCGGGGGCGTGCTAGCGTACCCACTGGGTGTAGCCCCCGAGATTCGGGCCAACTACATAGTAGTTGGGTCGAATCTTACAGTAGTACTTTGTTTCTGAATCCCTCTTCTACAACCGAGGTGCTGTCTTGGAGGACCCAGCTGATTCGGGTCGGCTTCCACTACGACCGGCTCGTTGCTGACGCCGGTCGGCTTGGAGCCGAGGTGGAGAGGGCGAGGACGGAGGCGATGGGGGCCCGACGGGTGCTCGACGAAGCCAGTCGGCTGTAGGAGCGGTTGGAGAGCGACAAGGGCCGCCTCGAGGCCGAGGTGGAGCGCCTCAAGGTGGAGGCCGCCAAGGTTGTGGAGGCGCAGCAGGCCCTTGCCAAGGCGGACCAGCAACGCGGCAAGCTGGCCGACGACAAGGGGCAGCTCCAGGCCGAGGTGGAGCGCCTGAAGGCGCTGGTGGCTGCGACGGAGGAGACCCGGCGCCGCGAGGACACCGTGAAGGCGGCCGAGGACAAGGACGCCGAGCTGACGGCGGCCCTTGCCAAGGTTGCCGATCTGGAGAAGACGCTCCAGGAGCGTGACCGCACCATTGCCCAGGAGTAGCACGGTACATTGCTCGAAGCGCAACACCTGGAAGAGTCCTTCTCCAGGAAGTGCTTTCCTTTGGTTTTGTTGTTGCCGGGTTGGGACTCCGGCTTCTTGTTTTTGGTGACTTTTCTTCTGACTTGCTTTTCTTTTTGACAGGGGCCTTTCCGGAGATGCACCAGCTGGCGGAGGAGGCGGTCCGCTTTCAACGCGACCCGCAGGGGGTCGTCGGCTCCAGGACTGACCCGCGGGTGGCCTGGACCTTCCCGGAGATCGTGGCCGCCGCCGAGGCCCGTCTGTGAGTCTTGAGCGAGCAGATGGGGCGGCTCTCTGAGGCCGGCGTGGCGATGACGACGGCCCACTGCCCGGGCACCGTCGCACCGAACAGCTTCATGCGGCTGGCGCGGTGGTTGAAGGCGGGCTTTGACCGTCTTCATGAGTGGCAGGTTTCTGCCGCCCGCGTCGGCACCAAGACGGCGCTCACATTCGTGGTGTCCTGGCATCTGGACCTGGCGCTGGATGCGTTGATGGGCCAGCGGGCCGGCTCGGAGAGCCAGCTGCAGGCGAAGGCCGGACGGATCGCCGCCCGGGCCAGCTACATCGCCAGGTTCGCCTTCCACGACGAGTTCCAGCCGGAGCGGGCGGAGGATGGCGGAGTCGTGCCTGCTGACGACTACGGCCTGCTTCCGGACGACCCGGAGGGCAGCTCTAAGGAGATGGGCATCTATCGCAATGCGGACACCGGGGAGGAGGATACCGGCACCTCAGCAGACTCGGGAGCTGATAACCCACAAGTATAGGGGATCGCAACAGTTTTCGAGGGTAGAGTATTCAACCCAAATTTATTGATTCGACACAAGGGAAGACAAAGAATATTCTCAAGTATTAGCAGCTGAGTTGTCAATTCAACCACACCTAGAAACTTAATATCTGCAGCAAAGTAATATGATAGTAGTGGTAACGGTAGCAAAAGGTAATGGTAGCAAAAGTAGTGTTTTTGGTATTTTGTAGTGATGATAGCAATAGCAACGGAAAAGTAAATAAGCGAAGAACAATATATGGAAAGCTCATAGGCAATGGATCGGTGATAGAGAATTATGTCGGATGCGGTTCATCATGTAACAGTCATAACCTAGGGTGACATAGAACTATCTCCAATTCATCAATGTAATGTAGGCATGTAATCCGAATATAGTCATACGTGCTTATGGAAAAGAACTTGCATGACATCTTTTGTCCTGCCCTCCCGTGGCAGCGGGGTCCTAGCAGAAACTAAGGGATATTAAGGCCTCCTTTTAATAGAGTACCGGACCAAAGCATTAACACATAGTGAATACATGAACTCCTCAAACTATGGTCATCACCGGGAGTGGTCCCGATTATTGTCACTTCGGGGTTGCCGAATCATAACACATAGTAGATGACTATAGACTTGCAAGATAGGATCAAGAACTCTCATATATTGATGAAAACATAATAGGTTCAGATCTGAAATCATGGCACTCGGGCCCTAGTGACAAGCATTACGCATAGCAAAGTCATAGCAACATCAATCTCAGAACATAGTGGATACTAAGGATCAAACCCTAGCAAAACTAACTCGATTACATGATAAAACTCATCCAACCCATCACCGTCCAGCAAGCCTACGATGGAATTACTCACGCATGGCGGTGAGCATCAGGAAATTGGTGATGGAGGATGGTTGATGATGACGACGGCGATGGATTCCCCTCTCCGGAGCCCCAAACAGACTCCAGATCAGCCCTCGCAAGAGGTTTTAGGGCTTGGCGGCGGCTCCGTATCGTAAAATGCGATGAATCTTTCTCCTTGATTTTTTTCTCCCCGAAAATGAATATATAGAGTTGGAGTTGAGGTCGGAGGAGCTCCAGGGGGCCCACGAGGTAGGGGGCGCGCCCCCACCCTCATGGCTAGGGTGTGGGCCCCCTGGCCTTGATCTTTTGCCAGTATTTTTTTATTATTTCCAAAAATACGCTCCGTGGAGTTTCAGGTCATTCTGAGGACTTCTGTTTCTGCACATAAATAACACCATGGCAATTCTGCTGAAAACAGCGTCAGTCCGGGTTAGTTCCATTCAAATCATGCAAGTTAGAGTCCAAAACAAGGGCAAAAGTATTTGGAAAAGTAGATATGACGGAGACGTATCAACTACCCAAGCTTAAACCTTTGCTTGTCCTCAAGCAATTCAGTTGAAAAACTGAAAGTCATAAAGAAAAACTTCTACAGACTCTGTTTGCTCTTGTTGTTGTAAATATGTAAAGCCAGCATTCAAGTTTTCAGCAAAGATTATGAACTAACCATATTCACAATAACGCATAGGTCTCATGTTTACTCATATCAATGGCATAATCAACTGGCGAGCAACAATAATAAATCTCGGATGACAACACTTTCTCAAAACAATCATAATATGATATAACAAGATGGTATCTCGCTAGCCCTTTCTGAGACCGCAAAACATAAATGTAGAGCACCTTTAAAGATCAAGGATTGACTAGACATTGTAATTCATGGTAAAAGAGATCCAGTCAAGTCATACTCAATGTAAACTAACAGTAATGAATGCAAATGACAGTTGTGCTCTCCAACTGGTGCTTTTTAATAAGAGGATGATGACTCAACATGAAAGTAAATTGATAGGCCCTTCGTAGAGGGAAGCAGGGATTTGTAGAGGTGCCAGAGCTCGGTTTTGAAATAGAGATGAATGCTATATTGAGCGGTATACTTTCATTGTCAACATAACAACCAAGAGATGGCGATATCTTCCATGCTACACACATTATAGGCGGTTCCCAAACAGAATGGTAAAGTTTATACTCCCCCTCCACCAACAGGCATCAATCCATGGCTTGCTCGAAACAATGAGTGCCTCCAACTAACAAGAGTCCCAGGGGGAGTTTTGTTTGCAATTATTTTGATTTGATTTGCATAAAGCATGGGACTGGGCATCCCAGTGACCAGCCATTTTCTCGTGAGTGAGGAGCGGAGTCCACTCCTCTTGAGAATAACCCGCCTAACATGGAAGATACGGACAGCCCTAGTTGATACATGAGCTATTCGAGCGTACAAAATAGAATGTTTATTTGAAGGTTTAGAGTCTGGCACATACAAATTTACTTGGAACAGCAGGTAGATACCGTATATAGGTAGGTATGGTCGACTCATATGGAATAACTTTAGGGTTTATGGAGTTGGATGCACAAGCAGTATTCCTGCTTAGTACAGGTGAAGGCTAGAGAAAGACTGGGAAGCGACCAGCTAGAGAGCGACAACAGTCATGAACATGCATTAAAATTAGGGCCATTTGCATTTTTGTCCCTAACTCGAACCACCTAATCAGATATACCCCTAATTCGAAAGCCTGCTCAAATTTGCCCCTCCGCCGTTAGGTGCCCTTATAGAAATGCCCTTCTGCGCCGTTACCGTCCGGTCAAACAGCTTTGACAGTCCTGAAAAAATAGCAAAAAAAATCCAAAACACCTAAAATTTTGTGAGATCGAAGATACTCATGTGCCAAGGTGTGTGCAAAATTTCATGCTATTTAGACATTCCAGGAGCTCGTGACGAGGAAAAACAGTTAATATGCACGCTTGTGAACAATACATTTGAAATAAAATAGCAAGAAAATTTAAAAAAATATGATTTTTTTGGAATCAAAGTGGCTTGGGTGCACAAGGTGCTTGCAAGTTTTTGTGATCAAATGACATGCGAGGAGCTCTAGCAAGAAAAAACAAAATAGTCATTTTTTCCAAAGTTTTTTCCCGAGCCAAATTTTGTTTTTTTTCTCCACAAGCCCCTCCAATGTCCAAACACAGCAAAAATTTGCACGCAGCTTGCAGACCCGAGACTCTTTGATACCAAAAAATTTCATATTTTTTTGAATTTTCTTGCTATTTTTTTGAATTTACTGTTCACGGGCTTACATATTTATTATTTTTCCTCTGACACGAGCTCCTGGAATGTACAAACAGCACGAAACTTTGCAGGCACCTTGCGAACCTGAGTATCTTTGATCCCACAAAATTTCAGATTTTCTAGAATTTTTTTGCTATTTTTTCAGGACGGTCAAAGCCCTTTGACCGGCTTTGACTTGCTTTGAACGGACGGTAACAGCACAGAAGGGTATTTCTGTAAGTGCACCTAACTGTGGAGGGGCAAATTTGAGCAGGCTTTGAAATTAGGGGTAAATCTGAGAGTGGGCACAAATTAGGGGCATAGATGTAAATGTCCCTTAAAATTAATCAATACCGAATGCAAGCATGAGTAGGATATAATGCACCATGAACATAAATATCGTAGAGGCTATGTTGATTTTGTTTCAACTACATGCGTGAACATGTGCCAAGTCAAGCCACTCGAATCGTTCAAAAAAGGATACCACCCTATCATATCACATCGCAACCATTTTGATAGCATGTTGGCACGCAAGGTAAACCATTATAAGCTCCTGGCTAATTAAGGATGGCACAAGAAACTATGATCTCTAGTTGTCATTGCAAACATGTTTATTCATAATAGGCTGAATCAGGAATGATGAACTAATCATATTTACAAAAACAAGAGAGGTCGAGTTTATACCAACTTTTCCCATCTCGGTCAGTCCATCATATATCGTCATAATTGCCTTTCACTTGCACGACCGAATGATGTGGATAATAATAATAGTGCACGTGCATTGGACTAAGCTGGAATCTGCAAGCATTCAATAAACAGGAGAAGACAAGGCAATATGGGCTCCTTTGTCAGATCAACAATAATGCATATAAGAGCCACTTCAACAATTTAATTATGGTCTTCTCCTATCGACCCCCAAAGAAAAGAAAAGAAAAGAAATAAAACTATTTACACGGGGAAGATCCCAACAAGCAAAAGAAGAATAGGAAATCTTTTGGGGTTTTCTTTTTAGTTACTACTACAAGCATGGAAATTAAAACTAGCTAAAAGCTGTAACTAATTTTTTGGTGTTTCTTAAGGTTTATTAAACACACAAGAAGAAAGCATAAAAAGAGAAAATAAACTAGCATGGATGATACAATGAAAAAGTACGAGCACCGACATCTAGCAATGAGTGTGTGAACATGAATGTAATGTCGGTGAGAAATACGTACTCCCCGAAGCTTAGGCTTTTGGCCTAAGTTGGACTAATGCCACGGATGGCCTGGCAGATATCCAAAGTTATAGTTGGGGTCGTACTAAGATGCAGCAATCATTGCATCGTGGGCTGTAGCTTGGAGGCGAGCTATCTCAGCTCTCCTCTTATACTCTTCAGCTTCCTCTCTTGTTATAGAATATCTCCCTTTTGCCTAAAAGTCAAAGAAAGTAGAAGCAGGGAGAGTGACATGATAGGTGCGTTGAGGGAGTCCTGGATTGGGGGGTGTCCGGATAGCCGGACTATACCTTCGGCCGGACTCTTGGACTATGAAGATACAAGATTGAAGACTTCGTCCCCTGTCCGGAAGGGACTTTCCTTGGCGTGGAAGGCAAGCTTGGCGATACGGATATGTAGATCTCATACCATTGTAACCGACTCTGTGTAAACCTAGCCCTCTCCGGTGTCTATATAAACCGGAGGGTTTTAGTCCATAGGACGAACAACAATCATACCATAGGCTAGCTTCTAGGGTTTAGCCTCTCTGATCTCGTGGTAGATCTACTCTTGTACTACACATATCATCAATATTAATCAAGCAAGACGTAGGGTTTTACCTCCATCAAGAGGGCCCGAACCTGGGTAAAACATTGTGTCCCTTGTCTCCTGTTATCATCTGGCCTAGACGCACAGTTCGGGACCCCCTACCCGAGATCCGCCGGTTTTGACACCGACATTGGTGCTTTCATTGAGAGTTCCTCTGTGTCGTCACTTTTAGGCCCGATGGCTTCTCCGATCATCAACAGCGATGCGATCCAGGGTGAGACTTTTCTCCCCGGACAGATCTTCGTATTCGGCGGCTTTGCACTATGGGCCAATTCGCTTGGTCATCTGGAGCAGATCGAAAGCTACGCCCCTGGCCATCAGGTCAAATTTGGAAGTTTGAACTACACGGCTGACATCCGCGGATACTTGATCTTCGATGGATTCGAGCCACAGCCTAGCGCGCCGCACTGTCACGATGGGCATGATCTAGCTCTGCCGCCGAACAGTGCCCTGGAGGCCGCATCTGTGTCCGCCCCGACCCCTAGCTCGGGGGCTGCAATCTCTACGGCGATCAAGCCGAACACCAGCCTTGTCCTCTGCGAAGCCCGTGACTCCAAGGTGCCGGACTCCTCTTCGGACTCCGAGCCCTCTGCGCCCCTACCGATCGAATCCGATTGGGTGCCGATCATGGAATTCACCGCCGTAGACATCTTTCAACACTCGCCCTTCGGCGACATTCTGAATTCACTCAGGTCTCTCTCTTTGTCAGGAGAGCCCTGGCCGGACTATGACCGACAGGATTGGGATGTGGACGACGAAGAAATTCGATGCCCACCCACCACCCACTTCGTAGCCAGTGTCGATAATTTAAACGACGTGCTCGACTTCGACTCCGAAGACATCGACGGTATGGACGACGATGTAGGAGTTGAACATGAACCAATGCCTATAAGGCACTGGACAACCACCTCATCTCATGATGTATACATGGTGGACACACCCAAAGGAAGCGACAACAAGGAACACAGGGATGCAACGAGGGATCATTCACTCGAAAAGCAATCAAAGCAGCGACATAAGCGCCGCTCCAAGCCCCGCCTCGACAGAGACAGCAGCCATACAGACCCAGCCATAGAGCAGGACGAGCCGGCGGATGACGAACATGCCTTCGAGCAAGCGTCCGAACAGGGCAACTTGGATAAACAAACCGAACACCCCGTCCCCGGCAAAAACAACAGTCCGGACAACCTTACGCTGGATAAACTCATGGAGTAGACGAACCTCCACAAAAGGCTCGTCGCCACTGCGCATAGCCTGAAAAAGCAGAAGCGAAAGCTCAAAACTGCGGAAGATGCACTCAGAATTAGATGGAGCAAAGTACGCAACACCGCAGACAAATATGGCGGTAGTCGCCGCACAAAAAGCTATCCAAAGCAAAAGCTACTGCCTGAATTTGACGAGGAGGCCTTAGAGCCCCCGCAGTCAAAAAATAGGAAAGCCATCCGGTCGGATGGATGACCGCATGGCCAGCATGGAGTGGCAAGCGGCGCCACACACAAGCCGGCACGCGATCCACCAAAGGATCCGCATCAAAAAGACAGCCCAGCCAGATCTATATACGGGCCAAGAAAGCAAGATCTAGTAAGCAATGCAACACAACAAATATCCGAACATCACGGCACACCCAAATACAGGGGTGCCGCACACCCCCTATGTTTCACCGATGAGGTGCTGGACCATGAATTTCCAGCGGGATTCAAGCCCGTAAACATAGAGGCGTACGACGGAACAACAGACCCTGGGGTCTGGATCGAGGATTATATCCTCCACATACACATGGCCAGAGGAGATGACCTCCATGCCATAAAATACTTACCCCTCAAGCTTAAAGGGCCAGCCCGGCATTGGCTCAAAAGCCTTCCCGAAAACACCATTGGAAGTTGGGAAGAGCTTGAGGATGCTCTCCGGGCAAATTTTCAAGGGACCTATGTCCGCCATCCGGATGCAGACGATCTCAGTCACATAACTTAATAGCCCGGAGAGTCAGCCCGGAAATTCTGGAACATATTTCTTACTAAAAAGAATCAGATCGTCGACTGTTCGGACCCCGAAGCCCTAGCAGCTTTTAAGCATAATGTTCGAGACGAATGGCTCACCAGACACCTCGGCCAAGAAAAGCCAAGAACAATGGCCGCATTAACAAGCCTCATGACCCGCTTTTGGGTAGGAGAGGATAGCTGGTTGGCAAGATGTAGCACCAGCAACCCAAGTACATCCGAAGTTAGGGATGGAAACGGAAAACCCCGACGCAGCAAGGACCAGCGCCGGAATAAGGGAAATAGCCCAAAGAGCACGGCGGTCAACGCCGGATTCAAAAGCTCGCGGCAGAATCAGAGAAAGCTGCTCCTCAATAATAGGGACGAGCTATCCAACTTAAAGAAAATCTTGGACAAGATATGTCAAATACACAGTACTCCCGGGAAGCCTGCGAACCATACCCACAGAAATTGTTTGGTTTTCAAGCAAGCTGGCAAACTCAACGCCGAACACAAGGGGCTCGAAACACCAAGTGAGGACGACGACGAACCCCACAAGCAGAGCACCAGGAAACAAAAGGATTTCCCACAAGAAGTCAAAACAGTAAACTTACTTCACGTGACGAACAGAACGGCGCCACCAGAGATACGCGCCGTACGGCCTATCCCAAAGAAGTCTCGCCAATGGTTGTTAAAACCAATCACCTTCGACCATCAGGATTACTCTAGAAGTATCCGGAACGCAGGCTGGACTGTCTTGGTATTAGATCCAATAATCGGCGGACTCCACTTTACAAATGTCCTGATGGACGGCGGCAGTGGTCTAAACCTATAATACCAGGACACAATCCGCAACATGGGGATAGACACAACAAAAATTCGCCATAGCAAAACCTCCTTTCAAGGGGTAACGCCAGGCCTGGATGCCCGCTGTATGGGTTCTCTCCGGCTAGAAGTTATGTTCGGCTCCCCCGATAACTTCCGTCGTGAACAACTAACTTTCCACATCGCCCCATTCTCAAGTAGCTATCAAGCACTGATGGGACGCGAAGCTTTCGCCCGCTTTAACGCAATACTGCATTATGCATCTCTTGCGCTTAAGATGCCCGGTCCACGAGGCATCATCTCATTAAAAGGAAAACATTGAGTGTTCCTCTCGCGCGGAAGACAGCGCGGGTGCCTTGACAGCCTCACAATAAAGCGGCTTCACCAGCCAAAGCACCGAAACAGGTCGTCAAGACCACGGACACGGCTAGACGAGTCCGGCATAAACATACAATTGATAAAGGCTTCATAGCCGTATACCCCTGTACTAGGGGCTCCGCGCATATAAACCAAGAGACAATAAAGCTCAATTTTACCCATTTCGATTTATACTTTGTTTATTTAGTATAACTTATGTTCGGCACGATCTTTCTTAAACTAATTTCCTCTCTATTTACAGATGAACACCGTGCTACGCCCGTCCAGGATACGGCACAATGGAGACACAGGCGTAGATGTGCAGCAGGGACCCGTTCCAAGGATTCTTTTCAGATTAAGACCATGCGTAAACCTTTTTTACTGTCTCTTGTTGATACACATCCCCTGGTTTCTTGGTATAACCAAGGAGGAGGCTGGCGTTTTGGCATGTGGCCACATCAGAGTTTTGCGCGTACCTAGACACTAGGGGCTTATTACTAAGGGCGTTATCCCGCCCGTCCTCATAAAGACCGAATACCTTAGGGAGTGTTCAGCGTCGCGAGTTTGGCCTTATATGCATCAGCTCCAAATCATGTCTTTGGTCAAATGTTGGGTTTGCCCGGCTCCTGTGTTTTGCTGCCTTACGTTCCGCTCTATCGGCTAAGGCAGCGCCAGGAGAACTACTGCGATTGTGCCCCGGTTCGGCCAGGCGAGCACCTCAGTAGAGAAAGCCGAAAAGTGACTGTCATGATATAGCGTGAGACTGGTCAACCACTCGATGACTTACCGGAATCTTTAGGATTCCTCCGCATTAACGAAGGGCTGTTTCCTGGCCAGGCACATACGCACCCGAGTTCGGGCGAGCGCAGGCGCCACCAGGGGCTATATAAGTAGCCTCACTGTCAAACTCCTATGGCTAAGTGAAAGTGATAAAGCATCATAGTCCGATTGCCTAGTTCGCTGCGCTATCACCTCCTTTGTAGGACCAAGACGTTGGATCAAGTGTGAAAATGCGCCTTCTGCGAACACCCCCGCATTATGTGCGTGGGGGCTGAAGCCGACGACTGCCATCTTTCAGATTATATATACATATATGTTAAACGGTCGCATAGGAGGTATCATAATACTTGCAGGAACAAGTATAAAAAGATTCTACAATTTATCATAATATTGTTTTAAAATAATATATGCTATTCGAATATAGTATCCTTCGAGCACTGCGTCTCTATTAAACAAGCGCCTTGCAGAACTTCCTGAAAATAGTGCTCGGTAGGTACTCGGCTTCCATCCGAGTCTGGGGACGCAACAGCGGTGGCTTCCATTTCCGCCTAGTATGTCTTGACACGGGCAAGAGCCATCCGCGCACCCTCTATGCACGCTGACCTCTTCATCGCATTGATATGCGGCACCGCACCAAGGAACTGCTGCACCAAGTTGAAATAACTTTTCGGCTCTAGCCTCTCTGGCCACAGATGACTCATGACATACTTCATCGCGAGTCCGGACAACCTATTTAGCTCGGCCCATTCGGCCAAACGATCGGCTAATGACAGTGGACGCTCTGGATTGTGGAACTGCGACCAGAAGAGCTTTTCCACTTAGCGATCTTCTTGATCTCGGAAGTGTCCGGCCGCATCCGCGACACTCGCTGCTAAATCCAGATAGCTGTCTGCCGTACTCCACATCTGGTCTAACGGAGCATGTTTAGGATCACAGAACTTCCTCCGCAGCATAAAGGGCTTTCCAGCCGCGATCTCTCCGGCTTGACGCAGCTCCTCCTTCATAGCTCTCATCGCAGAGCGAGCATCCTTGGCATTGGCAACGGCCTTCTTCAGGTCCGTCTGTTCCGCCCGATCTTCTTTTCCAAGAAGCTTGCAACGGTCAGCAACGTTCTGCAGCTTCATGGCCATCTCGGCCATTTCCTTCCTGCTTCGGCAGTGAGCAGCCTGTTCGGCTTTCAACTCTTCAATTGCCTTTCCAGCAGCCGCATCACTTTTCCTAGCTTGCTCCTTGGCTCGGGCAAGTTCCGCCCGAAGATTCTCCATGGCAGCAGCACCATCTGCATCAAGTGCACACATTGTAAGATACTGGCATAAAGCTCCTCTTACCAGGTGCCGCTGGAGGAATTACATACCTTGTGCCTCGTCAAGCCGCTTGTTGACAAGTGCGATGTCAGCATCTGCCACGTCAAGTTGCTGCTTTAGCTCGGCAAATCCATCAGTCGGCTGACCACCGGACACTTCGCCACGTACGTATGAAGGCGGCATATTATACCTGGGATTATGATCCTCTCCGCGCCGTCACTTTTGACAACGCACAGAGTCTCAGGGGCTACTATCTACACAGGGCGCATCTTATTTATGTGCAACTGTCCAAAAAGGGTACATTATTTCACATACCTCAAAACCTGTCAGTAAACTCCTGACGGCCTCGTGCAATCCGCTCTCCGCGGATGAAATCCTCTCAATCACCGTACCCATCAATGCACGGTGCTCCTCTGAGATAGATGCTCGCCCTAGCAGATCCTTCAGCTCCTCCGACCGCGCATCAGACGGTGCCGGACTCGTCCGATGGCCCTTTTCGAAGGCCGCACGCGGAGGGCTTTGGTGGGCCATATGAATACCTTCCGGCCCTGCCGGATTCGGAGAAACCCTCCGCGACAATACCTCAGGGTCGCCCGCCTCGCAAGGCGGTACAGCAGGGGGAGGCGTTCCGCTCTCCATCATTTCTGGAAGAAGATCCCCCGAAGACGAGCTCTGCTGAGAAGGGCTAAGGTCCGAGATACAAGGTAAATTTTCGATTACTTTTCTCAGATATAAAGCAAGGGTTTCTCTCATCTCTTAAAAAGAAAAACTCCTCTCTACTTACGGCTCGATGGAGGGCTGATCCCCTTGAGGGCATAATTCGGACGAAGCATCCCCCAGCACAGGACCCTCTGGCAAAGATTTCTTCCCCCGCTTTGAGGCCATGGTCTCCGGGTCTTCAGAGGCGTTCCTCTTCTTCCCCTGAGGAGAGGAATTTTCGATTCCTCCCTTCCAAACAGCCTCCTTCGAGGAGGCCGTAGCTTCCTTGTCCCCTCCCTCGCTTTCCTCCGAAGGCACAACCTCCAACATCCTCACTAGAACGGGACCCGGCGTGGTCTCGGGGAGGGGGGCCGGACACCTGATTAGCTTTGCTTTCGCTATCCACTCATGTTTAAAGGACAGCTCTTTTAAGGGCTATTTTATGATAAATATGCAGATTGCGAATCCGGGCACGGGGCTACTTACTTGAGTATCCGGGCGGTTGCAGCTTAGACCTGCGTCCTCGGTTAAGTCCGGACACATTGCTTGTGATCCAAAGAACAATTTGTACATCTCCATGGGCGTCGCGCCCATAAAATGTTGGAGAGCTCGTGGTCCCTCCGGATTCAACTCCCACAGGCGGAGGGGGCGACGTTTGCAGGGCAGAACTCGGCGAATCAGCATAACCCGTGTCGCCGTGACGAGACTGATATCTCTTTCTAGGAGATCTCGAATGCAGCCCTGCAACAAGGGCACATCCTTGGACGGCCCCCAGTCCAGTCCTTTATTAACCCATGACGCTAGCTATGGTGGGGGACCCGGGCGAAAGGCAGGTGGCGCCACCCACATGGGGCCCCTTGGAGCGGTAATATAAAACCACTCTCATTGCCATAAGCTGGACTCCTGTTGAAAAGAGCCCTTGAGCCATGGAGCACCAACATTCTTGCTTATAAAAGCACCTCCGCACTCCGCGTGCCATCCCTCGATCATCTTCGGCTCTACTTTGAAGGTCTTGAGCCATAGTCCGAAGTTAGGAGTGGTACGGAGGAAGGCTTCACACACGACGATGAATGAGGAAATATGGAGGATGGACTACGGGGCTAAGTCATGAAATTCCAGCCCATAATAATACATGAGCCCCCTCATGAAGGGATCCGTCGGGAAGCCTAGCCCCCGCAAGAAGTGAGACATGAACACCACACTCTCACCAGGCTTGGGAGTGGGAATGACCTGCCCTTGAGCAGGCAGCCTGTGCCAAATTTCGCCGGTCAAGAACCTGGCCTCTCTCAACTTCAGCACGTCCTCCTCCGTGACGGAGGAGGGCAACCATCGGCCTCGAAGGTCGGAACCGGACATTGTCGAAGGTCCGAAGCGCCTGAAATCTGGAGCCTTGGGTGTTGGAACTCGAGGCGAGGGGCGAACTCATTTGAGATTGAAAGAAAGGAGTAAGACCTTGGTCTCTTTATAAGAGGTTGAATACCAAGGGCCCTCCCCGTGACCGTTTGGGACTCGCCTTTGATCGAGAAAACATACCAACGGGTACGACTGGGTTACCCACACCCGTATTGATGAGAATCCCGGAATAAGGGGACACGATCTCTGCTTTAACAAAATGTGCCAAGGAAACCGCCTCGCTAAACGCGCTGAGGTGGGACAGTAAAATGATTCGAATAAAGACTTGGCCGTAGTGTGATGTCACGCTACGGAATACATCAGCAGATTAGATTTGTGTAAATATTATTCTCTCTATGGCAATATGTGGAAACTTATTTTGCAGAGCTGGACACTACCTTTGTGTTCAAAATCTTCTATGAAGTACTTGGAGGAGGAACCCGCCTTGCAATGTCGAAGACAATCTGCGCACCGGACTCGTCGTCATTGAAGCCTGGTTCAGGGGCTACTGAGGGGAGTCCTGGATTGGGGGGTGTCCGGATAGCCGTACTATACCTTCGGCCGGACTCCTAGACTGTGAAGATACAAGATTGAAGACTTCGTCCCGTGTCCGGAAGGGACTTTCCTTGGTGTGGAAGGCAAGCTTGGCGATACGGATATGTAGATCTCCTACCATTGTAACCGACTCTGTGTAACCCTAGCCCTCTCTGGTGTCTATATAAACCGGAGGGTTTTAGTCCATAGGATGAACAACAATCATACCATAGGCTGGCTTCTAGGGTTTATCCTCTCTGATCTCGTGGTAGATCTACTCTTGTACTACCCATATCATCAATATTAATCAAGCAGGACATAGGGTTTTACCTCCATCAAGAGGGCCTGAACCTAGGTAAAACATCATGTCCCTTGCCTCCTATTACCATCCGGCCTAGACGCACAGTTCGGGACCCCCTACCCGAGATCCTCCGGTTTTGACACCGACATGCGTCATCTGTCAAAGATTAGTCGGTACTGGAGGAACTGATCGTTCCTCTCAACAAACTGATGACAAACCATAGCCTCATAATCCAAATAAGTAGGGGGCAACTCAATATCATCCTCACGTATGGTTATACCAAGAAAATTAGCTATGCGGGTTGCATAAATTCCACCAAAGAAATCTCCATTAAATCTATTAAGATGCAACCTACATGCAACAATGGCTCCCAAATTATAAGATTTATCTCCTAACACAGCACTCCTAAGAATACTGAGGTTAGGCACACACATGTGACATGCTTCATCTTTACCATTAATGCATCTACCTATGAAGAGAGCAAAATAATATATAGCAGGAAAATGAATGCTCCCTATGGTAGCTTGTGCTATATCTCTAGATTCCCATAGTTATACTAGCAAGAAAATCTCTAAATTCAAATTTGCGAGGTTCACTAGCACTACCCCATTGTGGAAGTTTGCAAGCAGTGGTAAAGTCCTCTAAGTCCATAGTGTAAGAATTTTCATAAAGATCAAACAAGACAATTTGAGAATTACGTGAAGATGAAAATTCAAACCTCGTCACAAAGAACTAGTGAGATAGTGGTACTGACGGCATTTCTCTTCCTCGAAGCTCACAAGATCAGCGTTACGCAAATATGCGTTAAATTCTTCCTTAATCCCCGCTCGATCCATGAAGTCCTCTGAAGGCCATTCACAAAGGCCGCACTGGAGCGTCCCTTGGTGGCTCATCATCAGCATCACACATTGCAAGCCTGGGTCCTTGTTTCCTTGAAGAACCACCTTGGTACATTTTCCTTAACATATTTATTCCTCTGAAAAATTTCTGAAATTTTTAGTAACTTTGAATAAAAGTAAACCAAACACAACAAAATTGATAGCAACTACTCCTACAAGTGCATAGAGCCTAGATCATGCATCAAAACTACTTGGAACCATATAAATTTGACATACAAGCTCAAGAACAGGGTCACCTAGGCAGCAAAAATATGCAATGAATAAAGCACTAGAACAAAAACTAATTGGACCATTGGAGGAGTCACATACCAAGGAACAATCCGCCAAAGCAGTTTTGTGAGAGGTGCTTTGAGCAAGGAGATCGAAAATCACAGCAAAATGAGCTAGAACTCGTGCTTGAGCTGGATAATGGTGTTTGTGGGAGGAAGAAGGAGTGTGTGGGTGCAGGAATAAGTGAAGGAGGGCCACCGTGGGCCCATGAGGCAGGGGGTGCGCTCAGGGGGGGTAGGGCGCGCCCTCCACCCTCGTGGCCAGGTGGATGCCCCCCTACTATGTTCTCAGTGCCAAATATTCTCAAATATTCCAGAAAAATCATATTTAAATTTCAGGGCATTAGGAGAACTTTTATTTTCGGGGTATTTTTATATTGCACGGACAATTCAGATAACATACAGAAAATACTATTTTTATTTTATTTAATATAAATAACAGAAAGTAGAAAGAGGGTACAGAGAGTTGTGTTTTCTAAATTCATCCATCTCATGATCATCAAAAGGAATCCATTAACAAGGTGGATCAAGTCTTATTAACAAAATCATTCCAAATAACATGGAACCGGAGAATTTTTGAATAACACTAGGTTACCTCAACGGGGATATGCACATCCCCAACAATAAGAATATCATATTTCTTCTTGACAGTAGGAAGAGGAAATTCAAAACCTCCAAAAATAATCGATGGAATTTTTCCAATAGAATTGATACTGTGGACTTGAGGTTGTTTCCTCGGAAAGTGTACCGTATGCTCATTACCATTAACATGAAAAGTGACATTGCCTTTGGTGCAATCAATAACAGCCCCTGCAGTATTCAAAAAGGGTCTTCCAAGAATAATATACATACTATCGTCCTCGAGAATATCAAGAATAACAAAGTCCGTTTAAATAGTAACATTTGCAACCACAACAGGCACATCCTCACAAATACGAACAGGTATAGCAGTTGATTTATCACCCATTTGCAAATATATTTCATTAGGTGTCAACTTATTCAAATCAAGTCTACGATATAAAGAGAGAGGCATAACACTAACACCGGCTCCAAGATCACATAAAGCAGTTTTAACATAGTTTCTTTTAACGGAGCGTGGTATAGTGGGTACTCCTGGATCTCCAAGTTTCTATGGTATTCCACCCTTAAAAGTATAATTGGCAAGCATGGTCGAAATTTCAGCTTCTGGTATCTTTCTTTTATTAGTAATAATATCTTTCATATACTTAGCATGAGGATTCATTTTGAGCATATCAGTTAACCGCATACGCAAAAAGATAGGTCTAATCATTTCAGCAAAGCGCTCAAAATCCTCATCATCCTTTTTCTTGGATGGTTTGGGAGGAAAAGGCATGGGTTTTTGAACCCAAGGCTCTCTTTCTTTACCATGTTTCCTAGCAACAAAGTCTCTCTTATCATAACATTGATTCTTTGATTGTGGGTTATCAAGATCAACAACAGGTTCAATTTCTATATCATTATCATTGCTAGGTTGGGCATCAACATGAACATTATCATTAACATTATCACTAGTTTTAGGTTCATTACCAGATTGTGTTTCAGCATCGGAAATAGAAATATCATTTGGATTCTCAGGTGTCAGCAATAGGTTCACTAGAAGCATGCAAAGTCCTATCAGTTTTCTTTTTCTTCCTTTTAGAAGTACTAGGAGCATCTATATTATTTCTCTGAGAATCTTGCTCAATTCTTGTCGGAGTAATGGGCCACAGGTAGGCCAACCCGAGTCCCATAGCCTTTCAAGACATCGGGGCAGGCTGCGCCCCTCAAGACTTCAGGATGAAGAGCCGCCTCCTGAGGAGTCGACGGCAGGGCGGCCGACTGCCCGCCCACGGCCGAGTCCCAGGGACGACTTCCAGAGAAGCCGGCTTCGGGGAGTCGGCCGGCGACTCCAACAGATCATGACCTCATCGAAGGGGACGGGGCAGGGGCGTGGCTATAGTGAAGCCCACTCCCCGCCCCTGACCCAGGGCAGGCATGGCCACAGCACGCCGTACTGTTGCCCAGCCGGCCCTGACATCAGCACCACAGTACCGAGTCCTGTGCCCACGACGGCTTGTCTGTACGGCCTGGAAGCATCGGGGCCCACCAGCTAGCAAGACCTCGGGAGACGGCGGGAGAACCGCCAGTCGGACCCGTCGGGAGTCGGCCCAGGGGAGTCGGCCGAGCCCGCCCCCGGGGCCCACGTGCCATTAATCAAGATAACATGGGGAGTGGTCACAGTGATCGCCCGCCAGGTGGCGGGGCTGTTGCCATGACCCCATGACCAAGCCTGCGTCATCAGGAGCACGGCTACAGTAATCAGCAGCCAGCAAGACCTGCCCGCGGCGGACGCGGCCTGTCGGCTCCGTACCAGACCAGTCGGCGGGCCCCAGCAGTCGGCGGAGAAGTTGGAGGTCGGAGGCACTGACGGCTGGGCCCGCGCCCAGTCTAATTACCATTGTACCCCTAGGGGGTAGGCCTATATAAACCCCCCAGGGTACCCATGCAAAGGGTTGGAACCTGGTAGCTTAGATCATACTAGATAGAAAGAGAGAGCTAGCCTTGCCCTCTCCCCCCTCTAAGAAACAGCTCAAGGAGCAACCGTGTAAACACTTGGCCATAGTGATCATGCGGACACCCCGCAGAGCAGCAGTAGGGGTGTTATCTCCTCGTAGAGCCCTTAAGCTGGGTAAGATTCCCCGGCGTCCGTGTCTTCGCCTCATCCCGTTTCCAGGCACCGGCGACGTTCTACTCGCCCCCACCATGATAAGCCATCCGTTGGCATATGTCGCACCAGACCCCCGACATTTGGCGCCCACCATGGGGCGTGGTGCACCGCCGTCCGGAGATCTGTTCTGGACGGGAACCCTTTTCCTCCCTGGCGAGTGCAGCCAGCCAGGCACGCCAGAAGAAGTTTGCGTCGAGATCGCCTACGCAGCCAGCTCCTTGGCCGAACTTGTCGGCGAGGTCCGCCTCTCCGACGAACATGCGTCCGACGCAGGCACGGGCGGCCCCGAGAGCCTCCTCGTAGGCCTCCTCGATCAACTCCATGTTTCCGGCGGGCCTGTCATGGACTTGGAGTCCGTAGGCTCCACCGACCCGATGCTGGTCGACTCCGACACCGCGTCACTCGACGCGTTCCCCACCAACGTGGTGGTCTACGATGAACCTCTCCCCTGCGCAGAGAGCGACGGAAGCACCGTCACCGTGGTACTAGTCATCAGTCATGACGAGTTCCCTAGCGGAGGAGCGCCCGACTCACTCGGCGCGGCGCTGCAAGACCTAGCTGCGCCCATTCCGGAAGATGCTGATGCAAAGACGTTAGAAGCGCGCCGCCTTCAGCTCGTCGAAGGCGCAAAGAAGCTGGCCAGCATGAGACGCTTGTCAAAAGCTTACCAGCGGGAGATGGACCGCGCCGTTGGCAGCTCGCCGGCCTCGGCAGGGCCTAGCCGCCTTGGCGCGATCCAGCAGCGCGGCGTAGCCATCACCAGCCTGTTTGGGGCTGGCCGCCCCGTGTACGCTACACCAGCGGAGAACATCTGAGACGCCCAGGCAGCGGCAGATGAGCTGGACAATTTCGAGGGCGAAGAATGCCGCCTCATGATGGATTGAGTCCAGTGGCTCCTCGACGCGGCCTTTGCGCAGAACGAGGCCGGCTGCCGCACGGAGGTGCCGCAGCGGCCAAACGACGACCCGCACCGAGATCAAGGCGCGACGTCTCGGACGCCGACTGGCGGCGCTCGAGGAAGAAAGGACAAGGAGCCGGCTGTCAGCCACAGTCGGACTCGCATTACCATAGAGCGCAACCGAGATGGCCATCCGAGAGCAGTGGAATGATGGGACGACTGTCCGCCTCCCCCTCCCCGCAAGGAGAGGCGAGTCTCCCCGCCGCCTGTTGAGCATCCGACTCTCGGTGACCGCCTTGGCCGCTGAGAGGGAGTTGGAGAGAATGATGCCCGCCACCGGATCGACCAACTTCACCTGTCCCTGGCGCTGGAAGAAGAAGACGAGCTGGGTCCGCCTTGTTTCGGGCCCCGCATTCGGGACGAGCCCTTTCCCAGAGGGTTCATGCTCCCAAGAGACACGCCCAAGTATACCGGCTCCGTGAAGCCGGAAGACTGGCTAGTCGACTACTCCACGGCAGTCAGCATAGCAAACGGCAACAAGCGTGTCGCCGTAAAGTACGTTCCGCTCATGCTTCAGGGCACGTCCCGGACATGGCTGAACAGCCTAAAGCCCCGCAGCATCAACAGCTGGGTCGACTTCACCGAAGCGTTCATCCGCAACTTCACCAGCACGTACAAGCGTCCTCCCAAGCCTCGTCAGCTCTCCTTGTGGGTGCAAGGTCCTGACGAATCAACCCGCGACTACCTCACGCGTTGGGCTGAGCTCCGGAACTCCTGCGAGGGCGTGCACGAGGTGCAGGCCATCGAATAGTCCACAGCCGGGTGCCGAGAAGGCACCCTCCTCAAGCACAAGCTCCTCTGCGATGAGCCAGAAACCCTCGACGAGCTGCTGATCATAGCGGACAAGTACGCCACGGCCGACTCCTCTATGAAGGCGGAAATTCAAATCAGCACGACCGGCAAAGTGGCTCCTCAAGCTCCAAGAATCTGGCGGCAGACGCTGGCCGACGACAATAGCAGGGCGACAACAAGCGCAAGGCCCCGCAGCCGGCTTCCGGTAGCCGGCTGGTCGCGACCGTTGAAGCCCAGCAGCCAGAAGAGCAGCCTGCGCCCAAGCGACAGAAGGGCGGCAAGACGAACTGGTTGCCGGCCTTCTCCTATGAGGAGACCTTGGATGGACCTTGCAAGTTCCACAGCGGCGCGAAGCCGTCGAATCACACCACCCGAAAGTGCCACTGGCTCACCAGGATCGCCAAGGGAGACGGCCTCATGCCACCCCCGCCTGCTGGGCAGCCGCCTCTGCCTCTGCCCCAGCAGCCGGCAGTCAGGCCAATCGGTGCAGTACAAGACGAATACCCTGAAGAGCATGGGGCCTATGTGGTGTTCACCAGTATAGCTGATGACCGATGCAGCAGGCGGCTGCAGCGACAAGAGGTGAATGCAGTAGCCTCAGAGACGCCAGAGTTCATGCACTGGTCTGAGAAGCCCATCAGCTGGAGCAGGGCTGACCACCCAGAAGTGATGCCGAGTCCGGGCTCCTACGCCTTGGTCCTGGACGCCACCTTTGCCATGAAAAAACGGGCCGCGCATTTCTTGTGAGTTCTGGTAGACGGGGGCAGCAGCATCAATATCCTGTACAAGGACACCACGGAAAATTTAGAAATCAACCAAAGACAGCTTCAGAACAGCCGGACTGTGTTCCACGGCATCGTTCCTGGGCTTTCCTGCTTGCCGATTGGCAATATCCTAATTGACGTCCTCTTTGGGGACAAAGATCACTTCCGAATAGAGCCTGTTTGGTTTGAGGTGGTGGACCTTGAGAGCCCATACCATGCGCTGCTTGGCCAACCCGCCTTGGCCAAGTTCATGGCGGTCCCCCATTACGCCTACCTCAAGATGAAGATGCCTAGTTCCAAGGGAATTCTGACTGTGGCCGGCGACTACCGGAAGTCGTCCGCTTGTGCGGCCGAAAGCAGTCGGCTGGCCGAGTCCCTGGTAATCGCGGCAGATAAGCGGCCCCTTAAACGAGTTGTGGCGATGGCCGGCAAGCAGCCGGAGATATCGCTCGACCTAAAGGAGTCGGAAGCCGAAGGTTCGTTCAAGCCGGCCAAAGAGACAAAGAAGATACCCTTGGATCCGGAGCACCCAGAGAGGTACGCTGTCGTAGGTGCGAACCTCGACAGCAAATAGGAAGGCGAGCTCGTCGATTTCCTCCGTGAGAATCGGGACATCTTCGCATGGTCTCCCAAAGACATGCCAGGTGTACCGACGGATTTCGCCGAGCACAAGTTACATGTCCGATCTGATGCAAAGCCGGTTAGGGAGCCCCTGCGCCGCTTATTAGAAGAGAAGAGAAGAGTTGTCGGAGAAGAGATAGCCCGACTCCTAGCAGCCGGCTTCATCATGGAAGTTTTCTTTCCGGAGTGGCTGGCAAATCTAGTTCTAGTGCTAAAGAAGAAGAAGCAGTGGCGAATGTGTATTGAAAACACGAGCCTCAACAAGGCCTGCCCCAAAGACCCATTTGCTCTACCAAGAATCGATCAGGTGATAGACTCCATGGCCGGATGCGAGCTATTGAGTTTCTTGGATGCATACCCAGGATATCACCAGATCAAGCTGAACCCGGCTGACAGACTGAAGACCGCCTTCATCACACCGTTTGGAGCATTCTGCTACCTCACCATGACGTTCGGCTTAAGGAATGCCGGCGCCACCTTTCAGTGTTGCATGCAGAAGTGCCTCCTCAAGCAGCTCGGCAGAAACGCCCACGTTTACGTGGACGACGTGGTGGTGAAGACGGAAAAACACGGAACACTGCTGGAAGACCTCAAGGAGACCTTTGAGAACCTGCGCCGGTTCCAGATCAAGCTCAACCCCGAGAAGTGTGTCTTCGGAGTACCAGCCGGCCAGCTGCTAGGTTTCTTGGTCTCTGAGCGCGGCATAGAATGCAACCCAGTAAAAATCAAGGCCATCGAGAGAATGGAGGTACCCAGCCAACTGCTGGATGTGCAGAAATTCACCGGCTGCTTAGCGTCCATCAGCCGATTCATCAGTCGGCTGGGCGAGAAAGCTCTCCCCTTATACCAACTCATGAAGAAGACCACTTTTTTTGAGTGGAACCATAAGGCGGACGAAGCTTTTCACCATTTGAAGAAGACATTGACTACTCCGCCTGTCCTGGCGGCTCCGACTCCCAAGGAACCTATGCTCCTGTACATCGCCGCCACCAGCCGGGTAGTCAGCACAGTCATTGTAGTAGAGTGTAAGGAGGAAGGCAAGGCGCTACCGGTCCAGAGACCGGTATATTACCTGCGAGGTACTGTCGACCTCCAAGCTGAACTACCCCCACTACTAGAAGATGTGCTATGGCGTGCACTTTGCTGCCAAGAAATTGAAGCCTTACTTTCAAGAGCATCCAATCACAGTGGTCTGCACGGCTCCACTTGCCGAGATCATCGGTAGCCGAGATGCCTCTGGTCGAGTGGCCAAGTGGGCCATAGAGCTGGCTCCTTACACCATCTGCTACCAGCCCCGCACCGCCATCAAGTCACAAGCACTGGCCGACTTCCTCGTCGATTGGGCCGAGATCCAGTACCTGCCTCCAGCACCTGACTCCACCCATTGGCGGATGCATTTCGACGGCACCAAGATGCGCACCGGCTTAGGAGCCGGCGTCGTCCTCACCTCTCCTAAAGGCGACAAGCTCAAATATGCACTGCAAATCCATTTTGCCGCCTCCAACAACATTGCCAAGTACGAGGCGCTCATTCACGGGCTCCGGCTTGCCAAAGAACTTGGCATCCGCCGGATCTTGTGTTATGGCAACTCGGACTTAGTGGTCCAGCAGTCATCTGGCGACTAGGACACGAAAGATGCAAACATGGTGAGCTACCGTTTCCTCGTGCAACAACTCGGTGAGTATTTCGAAGGGTGCGAGTTCCTCCATGTGCCAAGAAACGACAACGACCAAGCAGACGCCTTGGCACGAATCGGCTCTACCCGCCAAGCAATACCCTCCGGCGTCGCCCTTCAACGCCTCCTCAAGCCGTTTGTCAAGCCTTCACCAGAGTCAGACTCCATTTTTGTGCCGGCTCCTCCCGAAGACGGCGGATCCGACTCCAGAGCTCCGGCAGTCAGAACGGAGACTTTGGCGGATGACTCCAAGGCCGCCACGGTCGAGCCCGGCCCGGGGACTGTGGTGGCGGACTCAAAGATTCCAGAACTTGGCCCAAGGACCGCGCCAGTCGGCCTGGGGACTTCATCAACCCAGCAAGCGGCTATTGACTCCAACCCGCCGCCTCCCAGCCCAGCCGCCCTCGTCCAAGTCGCAGTTCTGGTAGTCAAAGAAATAGCGGCACCCTCATGGGCCCAACCCATCCTCAAATTCCTGGTGAGCAAAGAGCTACCAACTGATGAGACCTCAGCTCAGCAAGTACAACACCGGCCGGCAGCCTATACCATAATCAATAGAGAGCTGGTCAGGCGCAGCGTCACTGGTGTCTACCAGCGCTGCATAGAGCCATAGCAAGGCCTAGCGATTCTCAAAGACATCCATCAAGGCGAATGCGGCCACCATGCGGCTTCAAGAGCACTCATCGCCAAAACCTTTCGGCACGGCTTCTTCTGGCCGACTGCCTTGGAAGAGGCCAAGGAGTTGGTCCAAAAATGCAAAGGGTGCCAGAAGTTCAGCTCCAAGCCACACCAGCCGGCTTCTGCGCTCAAGACCATCCCCATTGCCTGGCCTTTCGCAGTTTGGGGTCTAGACATGATGGGACCATTCAAGACAGCACAAGGTGGTTTAACTCACCTACTTGTCGCAGTAGACAAGTTCACCAAGTGGGTGGAAGTGAAGCCAATTAAGAAACTAAACGGTCCGACTGCCATGACCTTCATCACCGATATCACAATCCGGTACGGCATACCACACAGTATCATCACCGACAACGGCACAAATTTTGCCAAAGGCGCCTTGGCCCGTTTCTGCGCAACATAGGGCATCCGACTGGACCTAGCGTCCGTCGCCCATCCGCAGTCAAACGGCCAAGTGGAGCGAGAAAACGGCCTCATCCTGTCCGGCATCAAGCCTCGGTTGATTGAGCCTCTGGAGCGCTCGGCTGGCTGCTGGCTCGACGAGCTGCCAGCCGTCCTCTGGAGTCTGCGCACAACTCCAAACAAGTCAACCAGCTTCACACCCTTCTTCCTCGTCTATGGTGCCGAAGCCATCATCCCAACGGACATAGAGTTTGACTCCCCACGAGTCACCATGTACACCGAGCAGGAAGCAGAAGAAGCACGACAAGACGATGTCGATCTGCTGGAAGAGGGCCGGCTATTGGCACTCAGCCAGTCCAGCATCTACTAGCAGAGCCTGCGCCGATACCACAACAGGAAGGTCAGGCCAAGATCTTTCCAAGAGGGTGACCTTGTGCTCTGGCTGATCCAACGAACAGCCGGCCAGCACAAGCTGTCGGCGCCTTGGGAAGGCCCTTTCATCATCAGCAAGGTACTGGGCAACGATTCCTACTACCTGATCGACGCTCAGAAGCCCCAAGCACGCAAGAGGGACAACTCTGGCAAGGAGATAGAGCGGCCATGGAATGCAAATCTCCTCCAAAGATTTTACAGTTGATGCAGTATGTACCACGCTACCTTTTGTATTTAAGTATCAAGACTTCGGGCCCCCGAGACGAGCTCGGGGACTGCCCTCTTTTGTCTGTATGATAAAAATTATGCCTACAAGTATGTTACTCGTCGTCATGTCGCTTGGCACCGGGCTCGACAAGTTGGCCCGGGGGCTTGCCACCTTGCACTATGAAATGCTTCCCGCAGTCGGACAAGTAGTGTGTAAACGCCTAAGCCGTCTCCTGTCAGAAGCCGCAGCTCGCAGAGCGACTGTACGGTGGGCAGCAGTAAGGTAGAATGTGCATTCGCATGAAAAAATGGCTAAGGACCCAAAGCATAAAACATAGCTCAAGACGGCTTCCAGCCTTTCTCATAAACCGACTCTCGGATAGTCGGATTGCCGTCTTCTATCCAACTTGCTCAAACAATCTTGAAAATGGCTAAGTACTTGCTTTCCCAAAGTAGCCTGGCACTTGATCCAGCGACAGTCCGCAGAGCGGCTGTCTGATTGGCAAGGCAAGCAACTAGGAGAAAGCGGCAAAGGAAAACAGCCAAAAGAACAATGAGCAAGAAAAGATGGATATACATATTTACATAACATAGGCCCTTGGCCGAATTGTCGAGTAGAGGTTCAAAATACACCCCGCGGGTGGAATTGTGCGAATTAACAAGTTCTTCAAAGACTACTGAAGCAGAAAAAATAAAAGATACAACGGCAGCTTAGGAGGCAGCAGACGGATTCGGAGGGTCGGAGGAGGCGCCAGCGCCAAGTGTCGGGGCAGCCGGCCGGCTAGTCTCGGCTTGATCACCTCCGGCGGCAGTCGACTCGGTCACACACGGCTCGTTGCTGGAGCCGCGGTCGGGCTGAGGCTGGCCGTCTGCTCCGTCTTCTGGGGCCTCCGCCTCGCCTCCATCCTCCGCCTCGTCCTCCTCCTCGACGCTGGAGCCAATCACCTCCGCCGAGTCTTCGCCGTAGTTTGAGTTCATCCCAAACCACTCCGGCGGTACCTCCTCGCCGTCTTCAGACCGCTCGGGGACGAAGATACTGGTGTCGGTGTACTCGGCAATCGCCGCAGCATGTTTGACGAGGGCATCTTCCGCAGCCGCCAGCTCCGGCTAGGCCTCCGACCGAAGCGTGGCCAGCCGGTCCAGATCCAGCCCCGGGTACCACGCCTTGACGAACTCCAATGCCCAGCGCGCTCCAGCCCAGGCCGAAGAGCCCTTCCAGGCCTCAAGATGACCAGCCGCGACCTCCAGCCAGTTGGCCGTCAGGCTAGGGGTGCGCAGAGCCTGCATATCCGGCCACAGGGAGGCAATTGCTTAGGAACCGACGCGCTGAAGCCGGCGCAGCATCCGGTGAGCCAGGCGAAGGCAAGCTTCAATGCTCAGGATGTGCTCGTCAAGAGTTTGGGGGGCATCGGCGGTGACCTCTGCGCCCTCCGCCCTCCGACTTTCACGGTCGGCCTCGATGGCTTGGATGGCGGCCTGCGACTGCCCAGGGAAGAAGTCTGCAAAGACATGAAGAAACGAAGAAGCAAGTCAAAAACCAGGAGTCGGCACGATTTAAAGTCGGCAGCTTGAGGAAAGAGAATAAAGAGACTCACCATCAATGATGTCTTCAATCTCGTGGAAGCCGGAGGACAGCAGCGCCTCCTTGTCAGACCAGGAGGAGCGCTCGCTTGCGAACTTGGTCAAGAGGGCAGTTTCCGTCTCCTCCGCCTCCCTCTGCGACTTCACAAGCAGCTCCTTCTGCTCCGCCAATTGAGTGGCCAGCAGATCGCGCTCTACGGCGAGCCTGCTGCACTCCTCCCCTTTGGCGCGCAGGGCGGAGTTGGCTTCGCTCAACTGCTGTTGAAGAGCAGCGTTGGCTCCTGAAGGAAAGAAACAAAGACAACAGTCGTCAATAAAGAAGGTCGCCAGGAAGATCCGGCCCAACTGCTCAGCAGTAGGCCCGAATCTCGGGGACTACAGCCCGCGGGTGCGCCGGCGCACCCCCGCAGAGAAGAAAAAGAGAGACTTACTCCGGCTCTCCGCCAAGTCGGCGGTCCGCTTGCCTAGCTCTTCAACGTTACAGTTGAAGGCAGTGACGCGGAGGTTGTGGTAATCCTGTGACAAGCATTTCAGACAAGGCGCGCCCCCACAAAGAGGAACAAGAAAACAAAGACCAAAGGAAAAACAACATACCCGGACAGCTGCCCGCGATGCTAGGAACGCCTTGGTGCAACTCTGGAGGGCGTCGCCCTCAGCATGGAGCTTCACCTGAACGTCCAAGAGCGCCCGGTTCAGCGGCCCTGTGCCGCCTCCTCGCACCCACCCAACAGGTGCGGCGCTCGTCGCTTCGGCGTCTGGGGCCGCCGAGCTGGCGGTGCCGGCTTCCAGGGGGCGGGGTGCCGAAGTCGCCTTCTCCAGACGACGGCGCGTTGGCGAGCCGACTTGAAGGAGTAGCTTCACCACGGCCTCGTCTTCGGTCAGCGGCACCGGAGGATCCTCTGGCTACTCGCCTCGCGCGCCTTCAGACGGTGGCGGAGGCGGCGGCAAAACGTTTGCGTGCGGAGTAGAGGGGTCGCCGCCTTCCCTCTCCTCGATGGGGTTCTCCCCGCTGGCTTCTCCAGTCGGCCCCGCGAACTCTGGAAGTGGCGGCGTAGAGCTCAGCGGGGTGACGAGCACTACTAACTGGCGGTGTGCGGCTTCCTCAGCCCGCTGCTTCGCCGCGGCGGCGGCTTCAGCCTCAGCTAGTTTCTTCTTAGCGGAGGCCTCCGCCCTGTCGGCCTCTGCCTTCTCTAGGCGGAGGGCCTCTTCTTTGTTGTGCTTCTCCCGCACATTTTGCTCTGTCGCCTCCCGGAGGTCAGCAGCGGGGTCAATCCGCCGAGTGGTGGTAGACGTCTCGGCTGACCTCATGACGGAGGCGGCGGCGACCCGCTCAAGAGAGAGGGGAGCCCTGAAGCAAGAGGGGCATGCAGAGACTCAGACAAATCACGAAGAAAGAATAAAACTCTGAAGACAGAATACTTACGCAGAGACCAATGGAGGCTTCTTCACTCCCTTACGGAAGCGGATGGCCTTCACGGCTGCCTCGTCCCGCCGGGTCGCCGCAGCCGAGCCCTTGGGCTTCTTCGGCCGGCTGCCGAACAAAGTCGGCACATCCCGGCGCTTCTTCCCACCGCCTGGAGCGCCCGACGCGGCAGAAGAGCCCGCGCCCGGCTGGCTGGCTCCTGGCCGATGGCGAGGGGCGACTCCTCCCTCGGTGTCGTCTTCAGGCCAGTCGGCGAAGGTAGTCGAGGGCCTGAAATCGCCTGTCGTCCCTCCTCCTCCCTCGGAGTCGTCTTCCAGAGCCACCGCCCCCAGATCGGGGTCGTCAACGTCGCTCTCCGCCCGGTTGGTGACGAACTCACGGTAAAAGCCGACTCACCACGGGCGGGGGGTTGGCGCGGGAGTACGGCTCCTTGCCGAATCGTCAGTCCTCCAGGAGCCTGCTGTCCGAAAGGTAGTTCACCATGTGGGCCACCTCTTCGTGAGGCATGTCCTTGGTGCACATCCGACTCGGGTTGCGGCGCCCGCTCATCTGGCATATCATGTGAGGGCGGTCCTGGAGTGGGAGAACTCTGCGTGAGATGAAGGCGGCCAGCAGGTCCGGCCCAGTCAGACCCTCCGACTGCGTCAGCACTCGGAGTCGCGTGGTGGCGCCGGCTCTTGCAGGCATCAGCGACCTGGCCTGCTACGACCAGTTGGGCAGTCTGCCAGCCGGCAGATTGACCCAGTCGCCCCTCGTGGTGACGTTCCTGACGTAGAAGTAGGGCCTCTGCCACATCTTCATCGACTTCAACAGCAAGACGGAGGGGAAGTGGTTGTCGGCTCCTGTCCTTCGCACAGCGATGAAGGCACCGCACTGAGCCGGCACGCCCGCGGCCTGGGTGTCGAGCTTGGAGAAGAAGAACTCCCCCCAGAGATCGAGGGTGGGGAGGACTCCGAGGAACCCTTCGCACAGAGCCACGAAGGCGGACAGCAGAACCACTGTGTTGGGGTGAGGTGGTGCGGCTGGAGGCTGTAGAACTCCATGAATGACGGGAAGAAGCTACTCGCCGGCAACCCCAGTCCGCGCAGGCAGTGCGAGCGGAAGATGACCAGCTCGCCCTCCTGCGGGGCGGGGGAAATCTCCCCCTACGGCGCAAGACGCACCTGTACGCGATCCTCGCCGGGAAGCTGAGAGCACAAGTGCTCCCTAGGTGGTTTTGGTAATTGATGACAACATATCTCTTGTTGGACTAATACCTTTACCTAGTATATTTCAGATAAGTTCAACAATGGAGTGGCATGGACTAAAGGTTGTGGGAACCTCTTCAAGATGCTAAGGACAAAGGATTGGCTAAAGCTTCAAGCTCAAGACTCTTCATTTTATATTTTAGTGATCCAAGATCACATTGAGTCTTTAGGAAAAGCCAATACTATCAAGAAGGGATGAGGTGTTGCTTAATGAGCCTCTTGCTTTATGTGCTTAATGATATGCTCCAAAATCCTCAGCTACTTTCCCACTTCCACAAATGACCTAAAACCCTAAGCCAAACTCGGTCATACCGATTCTGTCAATCCGGCGCCACCGAGTTTCACTTGTCATTTGCCACTGCCAAACCCTAGCAATTCGGTCCTACCGATACAGATCTCGGTCTCACCGAGATGGGCTTGCAAACTCTCTGTTACCTGTTGCAATATCTTCGGTCCCACCGAGATATGCAATCGGTTCCACCGAGTTTGCTTGGCCAACTCTCTGTTTCACTTATTACCAAAATCGGTCCCACCGAGTTTGAGTAATCGGTCAAACCGAGTTTTGGATTTTCCCTAACCCTAGCACATCGGTCCCACCGAGTTGTTCCAGTCGGTCTCACCGAGATTACGTTATGCCCAAACCCTAAACGAATCGGTCCTACTGAGTTGCATCTCAGTCCCACCGAAATTCCTAACGGTCACTAGGTTTACCATTTCGATCCGACCGAGTTTGATGATTCGGTCCCACCGAGATTAAAAAACTCTGTGTAACGGTTGGATTTTGTGTGGAGGCTATATATACCCCTCCACCACCTCTTCATTCGGAGAGAGAGCCATCAGAACACATACACCATTCCTACTCATATGTTCTGAGAAAGAACCACCTACTCATGTGTTGAGACCAAGATATTCCATTCCTACCATATGAATCTTGATCTCTAGCCTTCCCCAAGTTGCTTTCCACTCAAATCTTCTTTCCATCAGATCCAAGTCCTATGAGAGAGAGTTGAGTGTTGGGGAGACTATCATTTGAAGCACAAGAGCAAGGAGTTCATCATCAACACACCATTTGTTACTTCTTGGAGAGTGGTGTCTCCTAGATTGGCTAGGTGTCACTTGGGAGCCTCCGACAAGATTGTGGAGTTGAACCAAGGAGTTTGTAAGGGCAATGAGATCGCCTACTTCATGAAGATCTACCGCTAGTGAGGCAAGTCCTTCATGGGCGATGGCCATGGTGGAATAGACAAGGTTGCTTCTTCGTGGACCCTTCGTGGGTGGAGCCCTCCGTGGACTCGCGCAACCGTTACCCTTCATGGGTTGAAGTCTCCATCAACGTGGATATAGGATAGCACCACCTATCCGAACCACGAGAAAACATCCGTGTCTCCAATTGCATTTGAATCCTCCAAACCCTTCCCTTTACATTCTTGCAAGTTGCATGCTTTACTTTTCGCTGCCTATATACTCTTTGCATGCTTGCTTGATATGTATTGTGTATGTTAAAATTGTGCCCGAACTCCACTTAAACCGAAAAAGCTTAAAAAGTGCAACTTTAGCATTAAGTGTCTATTCACCCCCCCCTCTAGACACTCCTTCTAGATCCTACAAGTGGTATCAGAGATTTGGCCTCCATTGCCTTGGTTTAATCACCATTGGAGGAAGATGGATGTGTCTACTTTAGGGAGTCTTAGACATAGAGTGCCTATTCTTGATGGAGAGTACTTTCATGAGTGGAAAAATGATATGCTTGTTGTCTTCAATCAATATCATTTAAACAAGTATATTGCTAGCCCTTGTGCACCTCATATTAATCCTTTGCATCCTACCCTAGATGAAGATATTGACATGATTCGCAATCTTAGAACCATTGAGCTCATCATTAGAGGATTGCCCAAAAATTTGATTGCTAGTTTGCCTACTCTTAATTGTGCCTATACTATATGGAAATTTCTTGAGGAACGATTTCCCGATCATTCCTTGAAAAATTTGGATAAAATTCTCCATAAATCTATTGTCTTGAGTAAGATGAACTCTAGTGATACTAAGTTTGGTGATTGTCTATTTGAGCTTACCAATCTCAAGCATGCTAAAGGAGATGTTGGAATCATTAGTGATATTATATTTGAAGCTATAAGAATTCATAAAAGTGACCACTTTGATGACCATTTATCTAACGAATTACCCTCTCTAGGAAATGATGAGTCACAAGATCATGATGAACATGGATACTATGATGATGATAGTGACTTCGATCTTGATGATGAAATGAGACATTTTGGTCTTACGGCAAATCTTCGGGGATATGCGTCAGGTGGAAAGGAATGGGTTCTTGATAGTGGGTGTACTGATCATATGACCGGAGATGAAGAGATGTTTCGGGAGCTTGCTGAAAATGACGGCCCTTGAAAATATGTCACCTTTGGTGATAATTCAAAGGGTAAAGTAGTTGGCCTTGGTAAGGTGGCCATCTCACATGATAGTTCCATTCAAAATGTCATGCTCGTTGAATCTCTCGGCTACAACTTACTTTCAGTATCTAGACTTTCTGATTTTGGCCTAAATGTTCTATTTACTGAGGTAGATTGCCAAGTGTTTCGTCGAGACAATCATAAAATGGTCTTTACCGGTATGCGTAGAGGTGATCTTTACATTGTCGATTTCTCTAAAAAGGCACAACCGAAAACTTGTTTCATTGCTAAATCCTCAAAAGGTTGGTTGTGGCATAGACGACTAGGTCACGTTGGCATGAGAAATCTTGATAGGCTTATTAAAGGAAATCATATCCTTGGAGTTAACGATGTCATATTTGATAAGGATAGACTTTGAAGTGCTTGTCAAGCAGGTAAACAGGTTGGAGGAAGGCATCCTGTGAAGAACATCATGACCACAAGGAGGCCACTCGAGCTACTTCATATGGATCTTTTTGGTCCCAACGCCTACAAAAGTCTCGGTGGAAATTCTTTTGGTCTAGTTATAGTTGATGATTTTTCAAGATATACGTGGGTGTTCTTTCTTAATGACAAGTCGCAGGTCTAGAAGATCTTCAAAAACTTCGCTAGGAAAGCCCAAAATCAGTTTGAAGTGAAGATCAAGAAGGTTCGGAGTGACAACGGAACGGAGTTCAAGAACGCAAATGTGGACACCTTTCTTGACGAAGAAGGGATTTCACACGAGTTCTCGGCTACGTACACACCTCAAAAAAATGGAGTTGTTGAGAGGAAGAACCGGACGCTCATCGAAATGGCAAGAACGATGCTTGATGAATACAAGACGCCAAAGCACTTTTGGGCAGAAGCGGTTGAGACAGCTTGTCACGCAACAAATCGCTTGTATCTTCACAAGCTACTCGGCAAGACAGCATACGAGCTCCTCACCGGTAACAAACCCCAAGTTGGATACTTTCGAGTATTCGGCTCAAAGTGGTACATTCTTGATAAGCATCGTCGTTCAAAGTTTGCTCCTAAATCTCATGAAGGCTTCCTACTCGGTTACGGCTCAAACTCTCACACTTACCGTGTCTACAACAATTTCACCCGAAAAGTTGAAGAGACGGTAGATGTGAAGTTTGATGAATCTAACGGCTCGCAAGTAGAGCAATTGCCAATTGATGTAGGAGACAAAGACCCTTTAGAAGCAATCCAAGACTTGTCCATTGGCAAAGTTCGTCCAACGGAGGTGAAGGAGAGTACGTCATCCGTCGAAGTGGAAGCTTCTACTTCACGACAAGGTGAACCAAGCATCGACACGGAAGCATCCACAAGTGGAACACACCAAGATGAAGAAGACGAGGAAGTACATCAAGACGAACATAAACAACCTCCTTCCCCACCACGACAAGAGAATGACAACGTCAACAATGAAGAAGGCCAAGAAGAAGAACAAGATGAAGAAGATGCTCAACGAAGACCCAAGCAAAAGCTCTCACGAGTTCGAGCAAGAATTGCCAAAGATCATCCCATCGAGCAAATCCTCAATGATATACAAACCGGGAGAATCACTCGCTCAAAAACTCGTTTAGCTAACTTTTGTGAAAACTATTCATTCATCTATAGCATTGAACCTATGAAGGTTGAAGAAGCATTGGAAGATCCGGATTGGATAAACGCTATGCATGAAGAGCTACACAATTTTGAGAGAAACCAAGTTTGGACATTGGTTGAGAAGCCCGACAACAACCACAACATCATTGGTACCAATTGGGTGTTTCGCAACAAGCAAGATGAAGATGGACAAGTGGTCCGCAACAAAGCACGTCTCGTCGCCCAAGGGTACACACAAGTCGAAGGTATGGACTATGGTGAGACATATGCTCCCGTTGCTAGACTTGAGTCCATTCGCATCTTACTTGCCTATGCTAATCACCATAATATCACCTTGTATCAAATGGACATTAAGAGTGCTTTTCTAAATGGTGAAATAGAGGAGGAAGTTTATGTCAAACAACCTCCCGGCTTTGTCAATCCTAAGAAACCTAATCATGTTTACAAACTTCACAAAGCTCTTTATGGTCTTAAACAAGCTCCTAGAGCATGGTATAAATGCTTGACCAAGTTCCTTATTGCAAGTGGTTTTGAAATTGGTAAAATTGATTCTACTCTCTTCACTAAAAGGGTTAATGGGGAACTATTTGTATGTCAAATCTATGTTGATGATATCATATTTGGTTCAACTAACCCTCTCTTTAGTGAAAAGTTTGGAAAGCTAATGTCAGAAAAGTTTGAGATGTCTATGATGAGTGAACTCAAATTCTTTCTCGGTTTGCAAATCAAGCAAACTAAGGAAGGTACATTTGTCTCTCAAACAAAGTACACCAAGGACTTATTCAAGAAGTTCAATATGCAAGAATGCAAAGGTATGTCTACACCCATGCCTACTAGTGGACATAATGATTTGACCAAAGATGGTGAACCGGTTGATCAAAAGGTTTATCGCTCTATGATTGGTTCATTGTTATACCTATGTGCTTCACGTCCCGACATTATGCTAAGTGTGTGCATGTGTGCACGATATCAAGCTGCCCCTAAAGAATGTCATCTTAAGGCCGTGAAAAGGATAGTTAGATACTTAATTCATACACCAAATTTTGGCATTTGGTATCCTAAGAGGTCCTCTTTTGATCTTGTTGGCTATTCCGACTCAGATTATACCGGAGACAAGGTTGATAGAAAGTCAACTTCGCGTACTTGTCAATTTCTCGGTAGATGTCTTCTGTCTTGGTCCTCCAAGAAACAAAACTCGGTATCCTTATCCACCGCCGAAGCGGAATACATTGCCGCTGGTTCATGTTGTGCTCAATTACTTTGGATGACCCAATCTCTTAAAGATTATGGAATTTATGTGAAACATGTTCCACTGCTTTGTGACAATGAGAGTGCTATCAAAATTGGTCATAATCCCGTACAACATTCTCGAACCAAGCATATTGAAGTTCGTCATCATTTCATTCGAGATCATGTTGCTAAGGGTGACATTAATCTTAAGCATGTTCGCACTGACAAGCAATTAGCGGATATATTCACTAAACCACTTGATGAGAAAGTATTTTGCAGGCTAAGAGGAGAATTGAACATCATTGATGCTTCAAACGTGGAGTAGGAACTCCATTGGACACATGCAAGACATGAGCTTATGACTAATCCATGATATATCTCTTATGATGACTATCTTATGTCTTGGATATATTTGTACCTTGCATGTTGTCTAACCTATGTAGGTACTTGGTTGAAACTAATTCCATGGGATTGCGACTCACTCACATCTTGAGCAATCTTTACATCACCAAGTCTCTACACAATGGTGGTTGAAGACAAGGAAGCACAAAACCATTCAAACATATCCTTTGACAAATTCTATGTTGAGCTTCATGATTGTCATTTTTGGATACACAAGTGCTCTTCCTTGCAAGAACTAACCCATGTAGGTAGATGAACTCAAAACTCCAAGTGGTGCTCCAAATTGTTGATGGACTACATCAACCTTGAGCACCCACACAAGTTCAACTACATCAGCAAGAACCACTCCACCACCCAAGGTATGTTATCCCATCTTAGAGAAGCTTTACTCCAAGACATGAGTCAAAGCAACTCAACAAGATGTGAATACATCAAGATGCTTAAACGAAAAATGGCAACCCCATTTTGAGCTTAAACGATGAGTATGACCTATGATCAAGTGTTCTCACTTGACTCCTAAGTCAATATACTCTAACATAGGTGACTATGTCACCGCCCAACTCTAGATGAAGTTCTCTTGTGTTTCTTTCTGTGTTACTGCATTTGTCTCATGCTTGTTTATTTGTTTCCTTCTACTTCATCTAGATCCTTCAGTTTCTTTTCTTTTCTTTTTATTCTGCATTTTCTGCATTCAATTCATTGCAAATCTTTGTGAGATCCTGCATGTCTAGTGAGCTGAGGTGACAAGTGTTTTTCTCTGTGCGAACTCGGTCTCACCGAATTGTAAGTTTCAGTCCAACCGAATTCCTTCGGTACCACCGAATCATACCACTCGGTGCCACCGACTTCGCAACAGGAAAAACAGTTTGTCACATAACCTATAATTCTTCTGATCCAGCTCCACTCAATGAATCTTGTCCTCTACAAGCATCCCAATTTTATTCTTTGCTTTATGCTGAGTCTCAAGGACCAAACCTTTTGGACGGATTCCAGAAGAACCTTCTTGGAAATTGATGTCAAAGGGGGAGAGAGAGATCACATCAAAGCTTATCTTCGGGGAGAAAGAGATCACATCAAAGCACTAAAGGGGGAGAGAACATCTCAAGGATCCCAGATGTCCCAGATAATGTATTAAGGAGGAGAAAGAGATCCCTAGGGGGAGAGACAATGCTCAAGGATCCCAGATGCTTGATGATCAAGAGGAGAGATGTCACATGTCTTTTTAAGGGGAAAGACATGTTCATTTGTTTTGTTTCTTTCAGCTCTGATTTTCTATTCCCGATCTTCTCCCAATATCCCATATAATATTTAGGGGGAGCAAGACACCTATGGGAAAGAAACCAGTCAAATTCATTGCATATCTTTACTCTTGGGGACATGTTGAATTGAATGCAGTACCCAGTACTTACTCTCTACATGTCATCCCAGTCTTGGTACTCTTGTGGTTTCTTCAGTTTACTCTGGCTAGTGGATGTACCTGTGTTATCTAACCTTGTTTGTGCAGGTTCATTCCGTCCTAAGTCAACCAAAGACTACAAGGTAAGTGTATGCATCAAAATCATGAGTATGAGAAGTTCTTGCTTATGTACACACCGTTTGCAAGAAGGACTCATGAGCATTAAAGGTATTTTCCTTAACAATCTTTTACTCTGATGCATATGGCCAAGATACATGTAACACATTGCCCACTCTGTCATGGTTATGCCCTCACATGCCTCTATATTTCATATTCACATGAGTGCATACATGTAGGGGGAGCCTATGCTTGTTACATGTCCTTCCAAAGCTTTACTTGTTGTTCTTTATATCTTTATCTAAAGCTTTGATGTATGTTGCCATCAATTACCAAAAAGGGGGAGATTGAAAGCACAAGTGCTCCCTCGGTGGTTTTGGTAATTGATGACAACATATCTCTTGTTGGACTAATACCTTTACCTAGTATATTTCAGATAAGTTCAACAATGGAGTGGCATGGACTAAAGGTTGTGGGAACCTCTTCAAGATGCTAAGGACAAAGGATTGGCTAAAGCTTCAAGCTCAAGACTCTTCATTTTATATTTTAGTGATCCAAGATCACATTGAGTCTTTAGGAAAAGCCAATACTATCAAGAAGGGATGAGGTGTTGCTTAATGAGCCTCTTGCTTTATGTGCTTAATGATATGCTCCAAAATCCTCAGCTACTTTCCCACTTCCACAAATGACCTAAAACCCTAAGCCAAACTCGGTCATACCGATTCTGTCAATCCGGCGCCACCGAGTTTCACTTGTCATTTGCCACTGCCAAACCCTAGCAATTCGGTCCTACCGAGATGGGCTTGCAAACTCTCTGTTACCTGTTGCAATATCTTCGGTCCCACCGAGATATGCAATCAGTCCCACCGAGTTTGCTTGGCCAACTCTCTGTTTCACTTATTACCAAAATCGGTCTCACCGAGTTTGAGTAATCGGTCAAACCGAGTTTTGGATTTTCCCTAACCCTAGCACATCGGTCCCACCGAGTTGTTCCAGTCGGTCTCACCGAGATTACGTTATGCCCAAACCCTAACCGAATCGGTCCTATCGAGTTGCATCTCAGTCCCACCAAAATTCCTAACGGTCACTAGGTTTACCATTTTGGTCCGACCGAGTTTGATGATTCGGTCCCACCGAGATTGGAAAACTGTGTGTAACGGTTGGATTTTGTGTGGAGGCTATATATACCCCTCCACCACCTCTTCATTCGGAGAGAGAGCCATCAGAACACATACACCATTCCTACTCATATGTCCTGAGAAAGAACCACCTACTCATGTGTTGAGACCAAGATATTCCATTCCTACCATATGAATCTTGATCTCTAGCCTTCCCCAAGTTGCTTTCCACTCAAATCTTCTTTCCACCAGATCCAAATCCTGTGAGAGAGAGTTGAGTGTTGGGGAGACTATCATTTGAAGCACAAGAGCAAGGAGTTCATCATCAACACACCATTTGTTACTTCTTGGAGAGTGGTGTCTCCTAGATTGGCTAGGTGTCACTTGGGAACCTCCGACAAGATTGTGGAGTTGAACCAAGGAGTTTGTAAGGGCAAGGAGATCGCCTACTTCGTGAAGATCTACCGCTAGTGAGGCAAGTCCTTCGTGGGCGATGGCCATGGTGGAATAGACAAGGTTGCTTCTTCGTGGACCCTTCGTGGGTGGAGCCCTCCGTGGACTCGCGCAACCGTTACCCTTCGTGGGTTGAAGTCTCCATCAACGTGGATGTAGGATAGCACCACCTATCCGAACCATGGGAAAACATCCGTGTCTCCAATTGCGTTTGAATCCTCCAAACCCTTCCCTTTACATTCTTGCAAGTTGCATGCTTTACTTTCCGCTGCCTATATACTCTTTGCATGCTTTCTTGATATGTATTGTGTATGTTAAAATTGTGCCCGAACTCCACTTAAACCGAAAAGCTTAAAAAGTGCAACTTTAGCATTAAGTGTCTATTCACCCCCCCTCTAGACACTCCTTCTTCTAGATCCTACAAAAGCCGACGGGTCCGGCGGAGGAACTGGATGTGGTCTTCATGGACCTCAGAACCGTCCCAGGTGTCGGAGCGCACTGGGGGAAGTGCGGCAGCGGAGGAGGAACTCATCATGAGTTGTCGCTGCGGCATTCACCGGAGCTTGGGCGTGCGGCAGAGCGAAGAAGAGAGGAGGAGAGCAAGGAAAGCGAGGAAGAAGAGAACAAGGGGTAGTGGGAAGGAGGGGCGCGCGTGCCCCCCTCTTCCCCCTACTTATAGCCCCGTGGGCTGCGAAGCCGAGGGGGCGGGCGTGGGGATTCACTGCGCCCACAACCCCACGACCCCCATGATCCACGTAAAGTTACAGCGCGCAGTAACTCCACGGGAATCCCAACCGTCCACCAGGGCCACAGCGGATCTGCTCGGGCACCGAGGCGCGGTAGTGGCGGGCCCCGCCTATGGGCCTGTCCCGTCGCGCGCGTAGGCTGGCAGGACGGCCTGGCCATGTGCCCTCGCGTGACAGGTCAAGAACGGGCGGCAGCCTGGAGGCTTAGCTAGCACGCCACTTGAAATCCCGTCGTGACGTTCGAAATACTGGGCAAGTCGGAGTTGAGTGAAGTCCGAGTTGAGCAAATCCGACTCCTTCTAGACGGCCCGGCGGAAGTCAATCAAGACCATGTGTCGAGCACCCGGAGAGAGAAACTGCTGAGGCTTCTCGGCCGATCGTCTGCGGCGCCTCACCAGCTTTGGGGACTACTGTCGGAGTAATGGGCCACGGGTAGGCCAACCCGAGTCCCATAGCCTTTCAAGACATCAGGGTAGGCTGCGCCCCTCAAGACTCCGGGACGAAGAGCCGCCTCCTAAGGAGTCGATGGCAGGGCGGCCGACTGCCCGCCCACGGCCGAGTCCCAGGGACGACTTCCAAAGAAGCCGGCTTCGGGGAGTCGGCCGGCGACTCCAACAGATCATGACCTCATCGAAGGGGACGGGGCAGGGGCGTGGCTACAGTGAAGCCCACTCCCCACCCCTGACCCAGGGCAGGCATGGCCACAACATGCCGTACTCAGGAAGATCTCCGTGCGGCGTGGCACTGTTGCCTGGCCGGCCCTGACATTAGCACCACAGTACCGAGTCCTGTGCCCACGACAGCTTGTCTGTACGGCCTGGAAGCATCGGGGCCCACCAGCCAGCGAGACCTCGGGAGACGGCGGGAGAACCGCCAGTCGGACCCGTCGGGAGTCGGCTCGGGGGAGTCGGCCGAGCCCGCCCCCGGGGTCCACGTGCCATTAATCAAGATGAGATGGGGAGTGGTCACAGTGATCGCCCGCCAGGCGGCGGGGCTGTTGCCACGACCCCATGACCAAGCCTGCGTCATCAGGAGCACAGCTACAGTAATCAGCAGCCGGCAAGACCTGCCCGCGGCGGACGCGGCCTGTCGGCTCCATACCAGACCAGTCGGCGGGCCCCAGCAGTCGGCGGAGAAGTCGGAGGTCGGAGGCACTGACGGCTGGGCCCGCGCCCAGTCTAATTACCATTGTACCCCTGGGGGGTAGGCCTATATAAACCCCCAGGGTACCCATGCAAAGGGTTGGAACCTGGTAGCTTAGATCATACTAGATAGAAAGAGAGAGCTAGCCTTGCCCTCTCCCCCCTCTAAGAAACAGCTCAAGGAGCAACCGTGTAAACACTTGGCCATAGTGATCATGCGGAGACCCCGCAAAGCAGCAGTAGGGGTGTTATCTCCTCAGAGAGCCCTGAAGTTGGGTAAGATCCCCCGGCGTCCATGTCTTCGCCTCATCCCGTTTCCAGGCACCGGCGACGTTCTACTCGCCCCCACCATGATAAGCCATCCGTTGGCATATGTCGCACCAAACCCCCGACAATTCTCTTAGGGCGGCCTTCAGGATATAAAGGTTCCTTAGTCATTTTACCAGTTCTAGTAGCCACTCTAACAACATAGTCCTTATTCTTACTATTCAATTCATTGAGCAAATCATTTTGAGCTTTAAGTACTTGTTCTACTTGAGTGGTAACCATAGAAGCATGTTTACTAATAAGTTTAAGTTCACCTTTGACATTAGCCGTATAATCACCCAAGTGTTCAAGCATATCAGCATTGCGTTTTAATTATCTACCAAAATAAGCATTGAGGTCTTCTTGCTTAACCATAAATTTATCAAAGTCATCTAAGCATGGGCTAGCAAACTTAGTAAATGGGATTTCAGCTTTATCATATCTATAGAGAGAATTTACCTTTACTACTTGTGTTGGGTTATCAAGACCATGTGTTTCTTCAATAGGTGATGGATTAAAACCATATATTTCTTCAATAGGTGATGGATTAAAACCATATATTTCTTCAACAGGCAGTAAATTAAGACCATGTATTTCTTCAATAGGAGGTAAATTCTTAACATCTTCAGCTTTAATACCCTTTTCTTTCATGGATTTCTTTGCCTCTTGCATATCTTCAGGACTGAGAAATAGAACACCTCTCTTCTTCGGAGTTGGTTTAGGAGTAGGCTCAGGAGTTGGCTCAGGAAGTATCCAATTATTTTCATTTGTCAACATATTATTCCATAGAATTTCAGCTTCATTCGGTGTTCTTTCCCTGAAAACAGAACTAGCACAACTATCCAGGTAATCTCTGGAAGCATCGCTTAGTCCATTATAAAAGATATCAAGTATTTCATTTTTCTTAAGAGGATGATCAGGCAAAGCATTAAGTAATTGGAGAAGCCTCCCCCAAGCTTGTGGGAGACTCTCTTCTTCAATTTGCACAAAATTATATATATCCCTTAAGGCAGCTTGTTTCTTATGAGCAGGGAAATATTTAGCAGAGAAGTAATAAATCATATCCTCGGGACTATGCACACAACAAGGATCAAGAGAATTAAACCATATCTTAGCATCACCCTTTAATGAGAATGGAAATATTTTAAGGATATAAAAGTAGCGAGTTCTCTCTTCATTAGTGAACAGGGTGGCTATATCATTTAATTTAGTAAGATGTGCCACAACAGTTTCAGATTCATAGCCATAAAAAGGATCAGATTCAACCAAAGTAATTATATCAGGATCAACAGAGAATTCATAATCCTTATCAGTAACACGGATAGGTGAAGTAGCAAAAGCAAGGTCAGGTTTCATCCTAGCATTAAGGGATTGTTGCTTCCATTTAGCTAATAACCTCTCTAGATCACATCTATCATTGCAAGCTAAAATAGCTCTAGTAGCTTCTTCATCCATAACATAACCCTCAGGAACAACAGGCAATTCATATTTATTAGGGGGAGAGTCTTCATCATCACTTTCATCAATATTATCAGTTTCAATAATTTCATTCTCTCTAGCCCTAGCAAGTTGTTCATCAAGAAATTCACCAAGTGGCATAGTAGTATCAAACATAGAAGTAGTTTCATCATAAGTATCATGCATAGCAGAAGTGGCATCATCAATAACATGCGACATATTAGAATCAATAACAGAAGCAGGTTTAGGTGTCGCAAGCTTACTCAAAACAAAAGTTGAATCAAGTGCAGAGCTAGATGGAAGTTCCTTACCTCCCCTCGTAGTTGTGGGATAAATCTTGGTTCTTGGATCTTTCGAGTTCTTCATAATGATAAGCAGATATAAATCCCAAGTGACTCAACAAATAGAGCTATGCTCCCCGGAAACGGATCCAGAAAACAGTCTTGATAACCCACAAGTATAGGGGATCGCAACAGTTTTCGAGAGTAGAGTATTCAACCAAAATTTATTGATTCGACACAAGGGAAGCCAAAGAATATTCTCAAGTATTAGAAGCTGAGTTGTCAATTCAACCACACCTGGAAACTTAATATCTGCAGCAAAGTATTTAGTAGCAAAGTAATATGATAGTAGTGGTAACGGTAGCAAAAGGTAATGGTAGCAAAAGTAGTGTTTTTGGTATTTTGTAGTGATGATCGCAATAGCAACGGAAAAGTAAATAAGCGAAGAACAATATATGGAAAGCTCGTAGGCAATGGATTGGTGATAGAGAATTATGCCGGATGCGGTTCATCATGTAATAGTCATAACCTAGGGTGACATAGAACTAGCTCCAATTCATCAATGTAATGTAGGCATGTATTCTGAATATAGCCATACGTGCTTATGCAAAAGAACTTGCATGACATCTTTTGTCCTACCCTCCCGTGGCAGCGGGGTCCTAGCGGAAACTAAGGGATATTAAGGCCTCCTTTTAATAGAGTACCAGACCAAAGCATTAACACATAGTGAATACATGAACTCCTCAGACTACGGTCATCACCGGGAGTGGTCCCGATTATTGTCACTTCGGGGTTGTCGGATCATAATACATAGTAGGTGACTATAGACTTGCAAGATAGGATCAAGAACTCTCATATATTGATGAAAACATAATAGGTTCAGATCTGAAATCATGGCACTCGGGCCCTAGTGACAAGCATTAAGCATAGCAAAGTCATAGCAACATCAATCTCAGAACATAGTGGATACTAGGGATCAAACCCTAACAAAACTAACTCGATTACATGATAAAACTCATCCAACCCATCACCGTCCAGCAAGCCTACGATGGAATTACTCACGCACGGCGGTGAGCATCATGAAATTGGTGATGGAGGATGGTTGATGATGACAACGGCGACGGATTCCCCTCTCCGGAGCCCCGAACAGACTCCAGATCAGCCCTCCCGAGAGGTTTTAGGGCTTGGCGGCGGCTCCGTATCGTAAAACGCGATGAATCTTTCTCCTTGATTTTTTCTCCCCGAAAGTGAATATATAGAGTTGGAGTTGAGGTCGGAGGATCTCTAGGAGGCCCGTGATGTAGGAAGGCACGCCCCCCACCCTCGTGGCTAGGGTGTGGGCCCCCTGGCCTTGATCTTCTGCCAGTATTTTTTATTATTTCCAAAAATACACTCCGTGGAGTTTCAGGTCATTCCGAGGACTTTTGTCTCTGCACATAAATAACACCATGGCAATTCTGCTGAAAACAGCGTCTGTCCGGGTTAGTTCCGTTCAAATCATGCAAGATAGAGTCCAAAACAAGGGCAAAAGTGTTTGGATAAGTAGATATGATGGAGACGTATCAGGAGCTGTGCGATCCGGCGGTGGGAATGCCTGGTTTTTAACTTAGTTAAAATTTCTGTTAGGTAGCAGGTCCACTCACCCACTGGGGGTTAACTGGGTGTAATGAACTCTGGCCTCGGGCCTGCTTCTGAATTTATGATGTATGAGCCTTCTGAATGTTTGCGCCTTTGCTTTTCATTTTTTTTTCGAGCCGTTTTCCTGCACTCTCCCCTCCTAGGCTTCTCCCTCGCGAGTCCGACGGCCGAGGTTTCGGTCCATGACAAGGGGTTCGGCTTTTGAGAAGAGCATGCAGTACTTAGGCTTTTTGTAACATTGAGCGCGAGCGAAACACCCATTGGGCCGGCTGGTGGCAACCCGGCGGGACCGGGTTGGCGAGTAGCCGGTCGCTTGGCAACTTAGAGCGGCGAGGCCGGGTCGAGCGACCCGGCGGTATGCGGAAACTTCGTGGATGCCTGCGCTCTTGTTATTCGTCTTTGGAGCCGTCTTCTTGCAACTTTTCCCCCTTTGGGTCCCCCCCCCCCGCGAGTCTGACGGCCGAGGCTCCGGTCTGTACAAGGGGTTCGTTCTTTGGGAGGAGCGTGTGATATTTAGGATTTCGAAACGTTGAGCGCGAGCGAAACACCTACTGGGCCAGCTGGCGGTAACCCGGCGGGGCCGGGTTGGCGAGCAACCGGTCATGCAGCAACTTTAAAGTGGCAGGGCCGGGTTGGGCAACCCGACGGTTCTTGACTTAGTGCTCCTGGCACGCTGGTGCTTTGTTCTCATGTGCTTGCCAGCCAACAGCCAAAGCCGGTTCTGCGGCTTAGGGCGAAGTGAGAGGCCATGGCGATCCAGCGCGTCAGGAGCCGCTAAGGGAAATGGCGGGTGGCCAAGCCGGCCAGCCCCTGAGCTCCCTGGTCGAGCGAGTCGACCCGGTGGCCAGGTTGGCTAACGAGGAAAGTAATGCACAAATGTAGGGGACACAATAGCTTGGTCACAAAAGGGCAGCCCCCGAGCGTCATTCGGGGATCTCGTAGTTTTTAGATGATTACAAAAGACAGTGATACATACGTGCACACGGCTAACTATAAAATGGGCGGAGGAGCTCTCCATTCGATGGTCGGGTTGTTTCTTCGCCGGTGGTGTCCCTCTTGCCCTTGTTTGACTTGCGGGCATCGATGAGGTAGTATGCGTTGCGACCACACAAGGCCTTGCTGATGATGAAGGGGCCCTCCCATGGGGAGGACAGCTTGTGTTGGCCGGTTTCTGTTGGACGAGCCGGAGGACGAGGTCTCCCTCCCAGAAAGCGAGGGGCTTGATCTTCTTGTTGTGGTAGTGCCTTCAGCCTTGCTGGTAGATGGCTGAGCGACTGAGCGCTAGGAGACGTGCTTCTTCGAGCAGGTCGATGCCATCTTCACGGCCTTCCTTGGCTTCGGCTTCCGTGTAAAACGTGACGCGCGGTGAGTCGAACTCGATGTCGGTCGAGATGATGGCTTCTGCTCCGTAGACGAGTAAGAACGGGGTGAACTCGGTCAACCAGTTTGGTGTGGTGCGAAGACTCCAAAGGACGGCCGGCAACTCATCGAGCCAGCTGCCAGGCGAACGGACGAGCGGCTCGACGAGTCGCGGCTTGATGCCGGATAGGATGAGGCCGTTGGCCCACTCGACCTGGCCGTTGGACTGCGGGTGTGCACCGGAAGCGAGCTCGAGGCGGATGTCGGAGACGGAGCTGTACTATGCAAGCGTGCCCTTGGCGAAGTTGGTGTCGTTGTCTGTGATGATGTTGTTTGGCATGCCGTAGCGCACTGCGATGTCCTTGATGAATCGAACGGTCGTCGGGCCGTCCAGCTTTTTGATTGGCCTCGCTTCGATCCATTTGGTGAACTTGTCCACCGCCACCAGCAAATGCGTCATGCCGCCTCGAGCGGTCTTGAAGGGCCCCACCATGTCGAGTCCCGAGACCGTGAAGGGCCAGGCGATCGGGATGGTCCGGAGTGTCGACGTCGGCTGGTCCATGCGCTTGCTGAAGCGCTGGCATCCCTCGCACTTTAGGATGAGCGACTCTGCGCCTTCGAGGGTGTGAGCTAGTAGAAACCATGGCGGAAAGCCTTGGCCACTAGGGACTACGAGGCGGCGTGGTGCCCGCACTCGCCCTGGTGTATGTCGAGGAGGATCTCAATGCCCTTGTCCTGCTCGATGCAACGTTGGAATACGCCAGTGGAGCTGCACTTGACGAGCTCGTTGTTGATGATGCTGTAGGCGGACGCTCGGCACTGCACTTGCCGAGCTTCGGTCTCGTCCATGGGGAGGACCCTGCGCTCCAGGAACTCCAAGATGGGCAGGGCCCAGGATGGTGCCGTTACGGCGAAGACGGCCACCATTTCGGGTTCTGGGGCGGCAGCCCCCGAGCCAGGTTCATCAGCCCCTGGGTCAGGTTCAGCGGTCCCCGAGCCGGGTTCGATAGTCCCCGGGCCGGGTTGAGACGCGGCCGGGTCGGGTGGAGCAGTCCCCGGGCCAGGTTGAGGCGCGGTCGGGTCAGGTGGAGCAGTCCCCAGGCCGGGTTGAGGCGCGGTCAGGTCGGGTGGAGCAGTCCCCGGGCCGGGTTGAGGCGTGGCCGGGTCGCTTGGGACATGAATGGACTCGGAGTTTGGAGACGGCTTGTGCAGATGCTCGAGGGAGACGCCAGACGGAATGGACTGTCGAGACGAAGCGATCTTGGCGAGTGTGTGGGCCGCCTCATTCTCTGCGCGCGGGACGTGGAGGAACTCACATCCCTCGAAGAATCCACACAGCTTCTGGACGAGGAAACGGTAGCTTGCTATGTTGCAGTTGTCAGGACCCCGATTCTAAGTCACACCGATCTAGCCTGTAACACCTCATATCACTTTGCGGCCTCACGCATGGTATTCCCATGGGTGTCGCCTTACCATGGCCCGGGACCGTTTGCGCCTTTTGGTTCACGTATATGATAGTATCGCTAGCATCCATATGACAGAGAACCCGGGCCGACATGACTAGTCGTGAACCCAAAGTGGCAATAACTTACGGGGACAGGCATACATGAATCAACATCGAGCATGTCGGTCAGCAGCGTGTGAATCTGGGCTGTAGCAACTGGACTAATAGGAATCCAGGAACCTGGGCTATAACAGGCTAGCAGGACTCCGGATGTCACCGCGTGACATTTCCCCGAAGGGACAGACACAGGAACGAAGTGAATCACATGCCGGCCAGTCTAAGTGTTCCGGAGCAGTAGGGCTGGGCTAGCAGGACTCCGGGGAACTGGGTTGTAGTAGACTACTATGGCTCATGGAAGCATAAGACTACATTTCCCCATAAGAGAGGCTACCAAGGATAAACAACTAGGTTGTTGGATCCCACACATACCAAGTGTGGGAGTCCTGGATTAGGGGGTCTCCGGACAGCCGGACTATATCCATTGGCCGGACTGTTAGACTATGAAGATACAAGATTGAAGACTTCTTCTCGTGTCCGGATGGGACTCTACTTGGCGTGGAAGGCAAGCTAGGCAATACGGATATGGATATCTCCTACTTTGTAACCGACCTTGTGTAACCCTAACCCGCTCCGGTGTCTATATAAACCGGAGGGTTTTAGTCTGTAGGACACAACAACTACAACATACAATCATACCATAGGCTAGCTTCTAGGGTTTAGCCTCTCTGATCTCATGGTAGATCTACTCTTGTACTACCCATATCATCAATATTAATCAAGCAGGACGTAGGGTTTTACCTCCATCAAGAGGGCCCGAACCTGGGTAAAACATTGTGTCCCCTGCCTCCTGTTACCATCCGCCTTAGACGCATAGTTCAGGACCCCCTACCCGAGATCTGCTGGTTTTGACACCGACATTGGTGCTTTCATTGAGAGTTCCTCTATGTCGTCGCTGTTAGGCTTGATGGCTCCTACTATCATCGATGGCGATGCAGTCCAGGGTGAGACTTTTGTCCCCGGACAGATCTCCGTGTTCGGCGGCTTTGCACTGCGGGCCAATTCACTTGACCATCTAGAGCAGATTGAAAGTTACGCCCCTGGCCACCAGGTCAGGTTTGGAACCTTAAACTACACGGCCGATATCCGTGGAGACTTGATCTTCGACGGATTCGAGCCTCTGCCTTGCGCGTCACGCGGTCACGATAAGTACGATTTAGCTCTACCAGCGGACAGTGTTAAGATCGCACCGGCAGCCGCTTCGACCCTCAATTCGGAGCCAGTTGCGCCTTCCGCGGACGGGTGGATGGACCCCGCCGTGGAAGCCTTACCCTTAGCGGCGATCGAGCCGAACATCGACCTTACCTTGCACGAGAGCCGTGTTGTTAAACTGCCGGATCCTTCTCCGGCCACGGACTCTGAGCCGCCTGCGCCTGTTCCTATCGAATCTGATTGGGCGCCGATCATGGAGTTTACCTCCGCGGATATTTTTCAACACTCTCCCTTTGGCGACATACTGAACTCGTTAAGCTCTCTCTCCTTGTCAGGAGGATCCTGGCCGAACTATGTCCGGCAGGACTGGGATGCGGATGACGAAGAAATTCGCGGCCCACCCACTACCCACTTAGTAGCCACTGTCGATGACTTAACCGACATGCTCGACTTCGACTCCGAAGATATCGACGGTATGGATGACGATGCAGGAAAAGAAGAGGAACCACTGCCCACAGGGCACTGGACGCCCACTTCACCACATGACGTATACATGGTGAACACACCAAAAGAAAACGACGACGAGGAACGGAAGGACGCAACAAAGGGTTGTCCCCTCGAGAAGTAGTCAAAGCGGCGGCATAAGCGCCGCCCCAAATCCTGCCTCGGTAGAAACAATGATCATACAAACCCAGCGTTAGAGCAGGGTGAACCATTGTCGGACCACGGCAACACGGAGAATCAAACCGAACAACCTGATTCTGTCAAAGATAATAGTCCGGATGACATAACACCGGACAGACACCCGGAGCAATAGAATGCCCATCAAAGGCTTGTTGCCATCGCGAGGAGTCTTAAAAAGCATAAGCAAAGGCTCAAGGCTGCGCAAGACACACTCCAAATCAGATGGAGCAAAGTACTCAACACAACAGCGAAGTATGGCGGTAATCGCCCCACCAAGAGCTACCCGAAGTGGAAATTGCTACCTGAATTCGATGAGGAGGCCTTAGATGCCCCGCAACCAAAAATCAAAACGGCCACCTGGCCGGATAGACGACCTCACGGCCAACATAGAGCGGCAAGCAATGCCGCACATAAGCCAATACGCGATCCACGCGAGGGCTCACATCAAAAAGACGACGCAACCAGATCCATCTATGGACCACGCAGGTGCACTCCAGCATACGATGCAACACAACAAACATCCGAGCACTACGGTACACCCAGATACAGGGGTGTCGCACACCCCCTATGTTTCACCGACGAGGTACTGAACCATGAATTTCCAGAGGGATTCAAACCCGTAAACATAGAGGCATACGACGGAACAACAAACCCTGGGGTCTGGATTGAGGACTATATCCTCCATATCCATATGGCTCGAGGATATGATCTCCACGCCATTAAGTATTTACCCCTCAAACTCAAAGGGCCAGCTCGGCTCTGGCTTAAAAGCCTCCCCGAAAGCTTCATTGGAAGCTGGGAAGAGCTTGAAGATGCTTTTCAGGCAAATTTTCAAGGGACTTATGTCCGACCTCCGGACGCGGACTATTTGAGTCATATAACTCAACAGCCCGGAGAGTCAGCCGGAAAGCTTTGGAACAGGTTTCTTACTAAAAAGAACCAAATAGTCGAATGTCCGGACACCGAAGCCTTGGCAGCTTTTAAGCATAGCGTCCGTGACGAATGGCTTGCCAGACACCTCAGCCAAGAAAAAACGAGAACAATGGCAGCATTAACAAGCCTCATGACCCGCTTTTGCGCGGGTGAGGATAGCTGGCTAGCCAGATGCAGCACCAGCGACCCAAGTACATCCGAAGTTAGAGATGAAAACGGGAAATCATGACGCAGCAAAAATAATAAGCGTCGGAATAAAGAAGACAACCCGAAGAGCACGGCGGTAAACGCCGGATTCAAAAGCTCTCGGCCAAGTCAGCAAAAGCCGCCCTCTAAAGGCGCCAGAGAAGAACTGTCTAGCCTAAACAAAATTCTGGACCAAGTATGTCAGATCCATAGCACCCCCGATAAACCTGCTAATCATACCCACAGAGCATGTTGGGTCTTCAAGCAGTCCGGCAAGCTCAACGCCGTACACAAGGGGGAGGATACACCAAGCGAAGACGAGGATGAGCCTCTCAAGCAAGACACTGGGGAACAAAAGAAATTTCCACCAGAAGTCAAAACAGTCAACGTGTTACACGTGATCAAGGGGAGAAACAAAGCGGCACTCCCAGAAAAATATGCCCAAGGGCCTATCACCGCGGAGTCTTGCCACTGGTCGTCTCAACCGATCACTTTCGACCATCGTGATTACTCAGCAAGTATCCAGCGTGCAGGATAGGCCGCCCTGGTATTAGACCCAATAATTGACGGATACCACTTTACACGAGTCCTGATGGATGGTGGCAGCAGTTTAAACCTGATATACAAGGATACAATCCGCAAAATGGGGATAGACCCAACGAAAATTTGCCTCAGTAATACTACCTTTAAAGGAGTAACGCCAGGACCAGGGGCTCGTTACATGGGCTCCCTGCTAGTAGAGGTTATATTCGGCTTCCCCGATAACTTCCGTAGCGAAAATTTAACATTCCACATTGCTCCGTTCCAAAGCGGCTATCAAGCACTACTTGGACGCGAAGCTTTCGCTCGCTTTAATGCAATACTGCATTACACTTCCCTTACGCTCAAGATGCCCGGTCCACGTGGCATCATTACAGTGAATGGAAATATTAAGCGATCCCTGCGCGCCGAAGAGAGGGCGACTGCCTTGGCAGCCACACACTAAAAATGGCCTCACTAGCTAACAGCATTTGATAGGTCGTCAAGACCACGGACACGGCTAGATGAGTCCGGCGCAGCTATATGTAACTCACACAGGTTTGATAAGACACACCCCTATTGCAAATACAAGGGGCTCAACGCGCGCAGGCAAGTGGCAATTTTTACTCATCTTGAATTATACATGGTTTCTTTAAACCTACCCTTTTGCACGACTTTTCACCTAAGTTTCTCTCTTTTACAGATGACCATCGTGCTACACCCGTTCAGGATACGACACAACGGAGACACAGGCGCAGACGTGCAGCAGGGACCCGCTCCAAGGATTCTTTTTAGATTAAGACCCTGCGTAAACCTTTTTTACTGTCTCTTGTTGATATACATCCCTCGGATTCTCAAATACAATTGAGAAGGATGCTTACGTCTTGGCATGTGGCCACGTCAGAATAAACGCACGTACCTGGACACAAGGGGCTTCTTACAAAGGGCACGATTTAGGCCCGGTTTATACCATAAAGACCGAATACCTTAGGGAGTGTTCGGCGTCGCGAGTTTGGCCTTATATGCATCAGCTCCGAATCATGTCTTTGGTAAAATGTTGGGTTTGCTCGGCTCCTATGTTTTGGTACCTTACGTTCCGCTCTATCGGCTAAGGTAGCACTAGGAGAACTACTGCGATTGTGCCCCGGGTCATCCGATGAACACCTCAATAGAGAAAGCCGAAAACTGACTGTCATGATATAGCGTGAGACTGGTCAACCACTCGATGACCTATCGGAATGTTAGAATTCCTCCGCCTTAACGAAGGGCCGTTTCCTGGCCAGGCATGTACGCACCCCGAATTCGGGAGAGTGCAGAGCCAACAGGGGCTATATAGTTGCCCCACCGTCAAACTCCTATGGCTAAGTGAAAGTGTTAAAGCATTATAGTCCGGTTGCCTCGTTCGCTGCGCTATCACCTCCTTAATAGGACCAAGACATTGGGTTAAGTGTGAACATGCGTCTTCTGCGAACACCTTCCCATTATATGCGTGGGGGCTGAAGCCGACGACTGCAATCTTTCAGGTTATACACATGTATACATAAACGGCCGCACATGAGGCACCATATTACTTTCAGGCAAAAGTATAAACACAGCCTTAATAAATTTCATAAAAACATTGTGTTTACAATGGGAATACATGTCACTTAAACATAATATTCTTCGAGCACTGGGCCTCTATCAAACGAGCACCCTCGAGAACCTCTTAGAAATAGTGCTCGGCAGCCACTCGGCCTACGGCCGAACCCTGCGCCGCAACAGGGGTAGCATCCATCTCCGCCCAGTATGCTTTAACACGGGCAAGGTCCATCCGCAAGCCTTCTATGCATGCCGACCTCTTCATCGCATTGATGCACGACACCGCACCAAGGAACTGCTGCACTAAGCTGAAATAGCTGTTCGGCTTCGGCTTTTCTTGCCATAGCTGATCCACGACAGACCTCATGGCAAGTCCGGACAACCTATTTAGTTCGGCCCATTCGGTAGATGATCAGTCAATGAGAGCAGACGCTCTGGAACATTGAATTGCGGCCAGAACATCTTGTCCACTTCACGATCTGTTTGACCTTGGAAGTAATTGGCCGCATCGGCAGCGCTCGCCGCCAAGTCCATATATGCGTCTACCGAACTCCACAGCCGATCCAGAGGGGCATACCGCGGATCCCCGGACTTCCTTTGCAGCATAGAGGGCTTCCCAACCGCAATATCCCCGGCTTCGCGCAGCTCCTCCTTCTTCGCCCTCATAGCAGAGCGAGTGTCTTTGGTCACCATCGTGGCCTTTTCAAGGTCCGCTGCCTTCAATCGGTTCTCTTGTTCAAGGAACTGGCAACGGTCGGCACTGTCCTTTAATTCTACGACCATCTTGGCCATCTTCTCTTTGCTTTCGCAATGCACGGCCTTCTCGGCTCTTAACTCTTCGGCTGCCTTCAAAGCAGCCACATTACTAATTCTTGCTTGTTCCTTGGCTCGTGCAAGTTCCGCCCGAAGGGTCTCCATGGTGGAAGCTGCGTCTACAGTCACAACATATTAAAGATACTGGCATCATGCTGCTCTTATTATGTGACATTCACCAGAAAAACATTACTTACCCTGTGACTCGTCAAGCCGCTTGTTAACAAGCTCGATGTTGGCGTCTGCCGCATCTAGTTGCCGCTTTAGTTTGGCAAACTCATGAGTCCGGCTAGCCACCGGAGCTCCCACTACCTGCACATTAAAGCGGTATGGTTATTGCCTAGGACTACGATCCTCTATTTGCCGCCGTCCTCGGCGACAACCAGAGTCTCAGGGGCTACTATCTACGCAGGGCACACCTAAAAATGTGCGGTACCATCACAAATGTACATCATTTTACGTACCTCAAAGCCCGTCAGTAGACTCATAAAGGCATCATTCAACCCGCTTTCGGTGGATGAGATCCTTTCCATCACCGTACCCATCAATGTACGGTGTTCTTTTGAGATGGCTGCTCGCTCCAACAGCTCTCTCAGTACGTCCGACCGCATACTAGTCGGTGTCGGACTCTTCTGTTTGCTCTCTTTGAGAGCCGATCGCTGGGGACTTCGGGTGACTATAGGATTATCTTCTGGCCTCACCGGATCTATAGAGGCCCTCCGTGACGACACCTCAAGGTCGCCTGCTTCTTGAGCAGAGGAGTCCAGGGGAGGTGTTTCACTCTCCATCATCTCCGGAAGAAGATCCCCCGAAGACGAGCTCTACTGAGAAGGGCAAAGATCCGAACTGCAAGATAAATACTTCGGTTATTTTCCTCAGAGGTAAGGTAATATATCTTCACTATTAAAGTACTTTTTAATTACTTACAGCTCGTTAGAGGGCTGATCCCTGCGCGGACTCTATGCAGCAAGAGCTCTCTCCAAGGCAGGACCCTTTGGTGGAGATTTCTTCTCCCGCTTGGAATCCTTGGTTTCCGGATCTTTAGAGGTAATCCTCTTTCTCCCCCGGGGTGAGAGAATGTCCGATTCCTCCCCTCGGTTATCCTCCCTCACGGAGGCGCTCGTTCCCTCGGTCAGAATAGGTAGTGATGGAGGTCCGCTTTCGCCCTCATTATTCCCCCCTTTGTCTTCCTTTGAGGGCTCCGGGCAAGGTGCTAGCTCGAGCATCTTTTCCAGTACTGGATTTTCCGAACCCTCAGGAAGGGAGGCCGAACACTGAATCATCTTCGCCTTTGTTATCCAGTCATGGTCAAAGAGCGACTTCTTAGAATGACATCGTGGTAAATAAAAGATGGTGTGTTCGGCTAAAGGATTACTTACTTGGTCGGTGGTACGGTTGCAGCTCAGGCCCACGTCCTCGGTAGTATCCGGACACTCTATTCGGGGTCCGAAGAATGATTTGTACAACTCCTCGTGCGTCAGGCCGAGGAAATTCTGAATAGTACGCGGCCCTTCTGGGTTGAACTCCCACATGCGGAGGGGCCGGTGTTTGCAAGGCTGGACTTGATGAACCAGCATGACTTGCGCCACCATAATCAAACTGAAATCTCCTTCAAAGAGATTTTGGATGCGGCTTTGTAGTACAGGCACGTCCTTGGCAGGACCCCAGCTCAGCCCTCTGCTAATCCATGACATCAGTTGTGGTGGAAGGCCTGAGCGGAAAGCGGGGGCAGCCACCCACTTGGCACTTCTGGGAGCTGTGATGTAAAACCACTCCTGTTGCCATAATCCAGACACCTCTGGAAAGGAACCTTTGGGCCACGGAGCTCCCGCTATCTTGCTTATTAATGCGCCTCCGCACGCTGCATACTGCCCCTCGACCATCTTCGGCTTCACGTCAAAGGTCTTGAGCCACATGCCGAAGTGAGGGGTAATGCGAAGGAAGGCCTCACACACGACAATGAATGTCGAGATGTGGAGAATGGAGTCCGGGGCTAGATCGTGGAAATCTAGCCCGTAATAAAACATCAACCCCCTAACAAAGGGATCCAGAGTGAGGCCTAGTCCTCGAAGGAAGTGGGAGATGAACACGACGTCTTCGTTGGGTTCAGGAGTAGGGACGACCTGCCCTCGGGCGGGCAGCCGATGCGAAACCTCGGCGGTCAGGTATCTGGCCTCCCTCAACTTCTTGATGTCTTCTTCCGTAACGGAGGACGGCATCCATCGGCCTTGAAGGCTAGATCCGGACATGATTGAAGGTCCGGAGCACCTGACCTGGGCTTTGGGTGTTAGAACTCAAGGCGGGGGAACGATTCTATTGAGCACGGGAGGGAAAAAGTAAAAGCCTTGTCCCTATATATAGAGGGTGAATATCAAGCGTCCTCTCCGTAGCTGTTTGGGACTTGCCTATAATCTAGGAGTCCTAGAAACGGTTGGGTTACCCACGCCCGTATTGATGAGAATCCCATAATAAGGGGACATGATCTCTGCTTCGACGAGACATGTCAAAAAACTGCCTCGCGTTATGTGCGGGGCTAGTTAAAGGAAACGGTTCGAATAATCATCGAGCCACGGCTTAATGTCATGTTGCCAAAACAAGTCAGCAAATTAGATTTGTGAAAATATTATTCTCTCTACGGTGGTATGTGGAAATTATTTTGCAGGGTCGGACACTATCCTCATATTCAAATTCTTCCGTGGTATATTCGGATGAGGAACCCGCCTTGCAATGCCGAAGTCAATACTGCGCGCCGGACGGATCATCATTGAAAACTGGTTCAGGGGCTACTGTGGGAGTCCTAGATTAGGGGGTCTCCAGACAGCTGGACTAAATCCATTGGCCGGACGGTTAGACTATGAAGATACAAGATTGAAGACTTCGTCTCGTGTCCGGATGGGACTCTACTTGGCGTGGAAGGCAAGCTAGGCAATACGGATATGGATATCTCCTCCTTTGTAACCGACCTTGTGTAACCCTAACCCGTTCCGGTGTCTATATAAACCGGAGGGTTTTAGTCCATAGGACACAACAACTACAACATACAATCATACCATAGGCTAGCTTCTAGGGTTTAGCCTCTCTGATCTCGTGGTAGATCTACTCTTGTACTACCCATATCATCAATATTAATCAAGCAGGACGTAGGGTTTTACCTCCATCAAGAGGGCCCGAACCTGGGTAAAACATTGTATCCCCTGCCTCCTGTTACCATCCGCCTTAGACGCACAGTTCGGGACCCCCTACCCGAGATCCGCCGGTTTTGACACCGACACCAAGCATTTCAATCATACACACAATATGCTCGATATGTGTAAATACAACATGGCATCACAACAAAACTCTATGAATCAAAGTATTTATTCATTAGGCTCCAAGGAGCGAGATATTACAAACATGGGTCTCATGACCCAACATACAGAGCATACAAGCAACAAGCACATGCGGAAGCTTAACTTGTCTGAGTACAGAAAACTACAAATGCAGAAGGCTAAGAAGCCTGACTATCTACAAGACCCTCCCAAGGGTACAAGATCGTACCTGAGGTAACGAACTAAACGTCGAAGTCCATGCGGAACTACTAGTGAGACTGAAGTCTCTCCGCAAAAACATAAATTAAGCAAACATGAGTACAAATCTACCCAACAAGACTTACATCAGAACTAGCTACATATGCACCACTATCAAGAAAGGGGTGGTGGAGTTTAACTGCAGCAAGCCAGCTTTGACTCGGTGGCTATCCTGAACCACGACCGCAAGTAACTCTTTTGAGGTGGCGCACACGAGTCCACATATTCACCATATCAATACACCACTATGGATCCGCTCCCGTCTCCCTACGAGAACGCCATCCATGGCACTCATGCTTATCTTGCGCATTTTAGAGTATCCACTTTCACTTGTCTATGAACTATGCAAGGGGTCCAAGTTTCCATATCCGAGGAATCCGGCTATTCGAATAGATAATGATAACCCTGCAGGGGTGTACTTCTTCACACACGCTCTCACCACTTACCACCATGTACACGTCGTGTATCTCGGCAACCTTCAAGCGGAAGCCTGGCGAGGGAGTCGGCCACGACCTGACTAACCACACAAGTCTCTCGTCCAGGTTTATCGCCTATTCAGTTTCCATCCGCAAGGAGATCCGGCCGGGGTGTCGCTCACGGCCCCAAATGATGTGTGCAGGGTTCCCAAGCCCACCATCCGGGTGCCACTTCGTATACCGTGCCACTGTGCCTAGTCTGTCCCAAGCCCACCTATACCGGGTGCCACTTGGTAGACTACTAACACTACCTACAAACACCAGAAACTAGTTGCAACTCCTGGACAGAGATCGAGTTGATTAATAAGCCGAGAGGGGCTGAGTTACCAGAACCCAATGTGTGGTAGTAACTGTTCATGGATCACAAACACAGAACTCAGTTCCTAAGAACGACTGTAATGAGACAACCCACCATGTACTCCTACATGGCCTCTCACCGCTACCATTACCAAATTGTGTTCACACACTTAGCTCTCAACGGTAGGACATGTTCACCACGTTCCAATTCATTCCCGATGAATCAGACCCGACTCAACTCTAAGTAGTAGCAGGCATGACAACAAGCATGAATGAGTAGGCACATCAGGGGTCAAACAATTCCTACTCATGCTAGTGGGTTTCATCTATTTACTATGGCACTGACAGGTCATGCAGAGGAAAGGGGTTCAACTACCGCAACATGTAACAGTTGAATCGTTGTTGTCCTAATGCAGTAAAAGAGAGCAGGAGCGAGAGAGTGGGATTGTATCGGAATGAACAAGGGGGTTTTGCTTGCCTGGCACTTCTGAAGATATTATAACTCTTCATCGGTGTCATCAAACTCATCGTCGGGATACGCCTACCGAGAGGGGACAAGCACTGGCAATAGAGAAGAACACAATCAATGCATATGCGACAATATGATGCATGATCATGACATGGCAATATGCTGTGATTTGAGCTAATGCATCTAGTTATGATTTAAATGAAGTTGGTTTGAATACATGATTCAAATTCCAACTCCATATATGATTATTTAAATGCCCTTTATTTGTTTTGTCAAAAACAGAGGACAAACATTGTTCAAACATGCATGAAAATGGTACAGATGGATTCCTTGAATTTTTCTGATAATTTTCATATATAAATCTTTTCATTTGGAGTTACGGTTGAATTTCTATGATTTTTAGAAGTTTTGGGCATTTTCTGAAAATAATAAATCATTTAAGATTTATTTAAATTCCAGAAAGGAATTATTGCGTCAGCATGACCTCACAGTGATGTCAACGGGTCAACGGCTCGGTCCAGGTCAAACCTGATGTGTGGGGCCCGTTGGTCAGTCACACAGTTAGTTAATTAACTAATTCAGGTTAGTTTAAGTGCTAAGCTAGGTTAGTTAGCAGGCCGGGGCCCACATGTCAGTGAGTGGCGGGGTTAATTAGCGAGGTCATCAGCGGCTAATGATGTGCCACGTCACCAGCCACCGGAGTTGGACTCCGACGACCACACAGTGCGGCGGTGGCTCGCCGAAATCACGCTGTGGGTGTCGGTTGGACGTGCCGAGGGCACCGGGCGATAGACCTTGCTCTCCTGCATCCAGAGGAGCAGGTGGGTGGCCACGCGGGCGGCCGGAGCTCGCCGGAAACGAGCTCGGGGCGGCGTCGGCGTTCGGGTGAGCGTGGGATTGGTGATGCGATGCGCAAACGAACGCAGCGAGGCACTAGGGGGTCTCTACGCATGGCGGTGAGCATGTTGGGCGCACGCCCGGGACCAAATGGTCATCGGAGCGTCACCGGCGACGAGCGCAGGCGGCAGCGCATGCGGGTGAACGCGGTGCAGCAGCTACAGCGTGCGAGAGAGGGAGTGGAGAAGGGGAGCAGGGGCAGGAGCTCACTGCGGTTGCGACGAGGCGAACGGCGAGCTTGGGGAGGGGCCGGAGCAAGCGGGGCGGCGATGGCGATCTCAGTGGATCGAGGTTGAAGAAGATGGCGTGGTCGGCATTCGAGGGCGTCCGGCGGGGCGTGGCTCGGTGAGGGGGTCGAGGACGACGTTGTGGAGCTTCTGGGCGCGTCGGTGAGGCGTGGGGTGGCCGGTGGTCGCAGCAACGACGGGCGGCGGCGACGGATGTGCTCGAGTGTGAGAGGAAGAAAGAGCAGAGGAGGGAAGAGCGTCCAGAGGGGTAGGGGAACGAACGAGGGGGTCGAGGCGGCGCCGAGGAGAGGACGCGAGGCGTCGCGGTGGCCAGGCGACGCAGGCAGGCAGCCTGGTAGCATGGCGCCCGCGCGCGCGCCGTGCGCTGTCCCTCCTCTGCCTATTGGCAGAGGTTAGGGATGACTGGCACCGAGCCAGGTGGACTGGGCCAGCACAGGTGAGGCCCAGGTAAGGTTTCCCTCTCTGTCTTATTTCTATTTTTGTTCTGTTTTTCTATTTGTGCAAATTTGTTTTAAATTTGATTTTCAAACCAAATCACTTTTAAAAATTCTGAAAATAGTTATGGGCACTAAATGAATTATTCCAGAGGCCCTCAACTATTTCCAAAATTGTTGGAGCATTTAACAATATTTATAGTATTTGCCCCAATTCAAACACAATATGACTTAATTCAAAAATCGAGAATGGCCTAGAAATATGCGCATCATTTTTGGAAGAGGTTCTAGACCAATTCAAAAATGATGGGCATTTATGAAGGGCATTTTGGGTTCATTGAAAATATTTTTATTTTGATCCTAGTTGCATTTCATTTGGTGCTAGGGTTTGGACATCCCCATTTCAGGTTTAAGAAAATTTAAACATGATGCAACAACCAAGACTAGACCACAACAAGGCTGAAGCTAGGGCTGTGACAGCAATCATGGGCGTCCCACTTGCCGGAGCACTGTTGCACCACCAGGTTCGAGTCGCCGTAGCGCAGGATGCGCCAGATGCCGAGTTCCTTGGCAAGCCGGAGGCCGTGCACAAGGGCTTCGTATTCGGCGACGTTGTTGGAGGCGGCGAAGTGGATCTGCAGTGCGTACTTGACCGGTTGCCCTTTGGTGAGGATAGCATGATGCCGGCCTCTAGGCCGGGTCTCATCTTTGAGCCGTCGAAGTGCATGCGCCAATGCATCGAGTCTGGTGGCGGCGGCAGGTACTGGGTCTCGGTCCAGTAGACGAGGAAGTCGGCCAAAGCTTGGGACTTGATCGTTGTAAAGGGCTCGTAGAGGATGGTTTGGCCGGCTAGCTCAAGCGCCCACTTGGCGACTCGGCTAGAGGCATCACGGCACCCGATGGTTTCGCCGAGAGGGGTCGTGCTGACCACGGTGATGACATGCTCTTGGAAGTACTGCTTCAGCTTCTTGGCAGTGAAGTACACACCGTAACACGCCTTCTGGTAGTGCGGGTAGTTCTGCTTCGAGGCGGAGAGCACCTCACTCAGATAGTAGACGGGACGTTGGAAGGCTTGGACCTTGTCCTTCTCTGGTCGCTCGACCACCATCACCGTGCTGACCGATCGCGATGTTGCGGCAATATAGAGCAACGGTGGCTCCTTCTCGGCTGTTGCGGCCAGGACTGGTGCGGTGGGGAGCATGCGCTTGAGATCCCGGAAAGCCTCATTTGACTGGTCGTTCCATTCGAATGGCGTCGTCTTCTTCATCAGCTGATATAGGGGCAAGGCCCTCTTGCCCAGCCGGTTGAGAAACCGGCTGACTCAGGCCAAGCAGGCGGTGAACTTCTGGACATTGCCCAGCCGGGCCGGCTTGCGCATGCGTTCGATGGCCTTGATTTTCTCCGGGTTCGCCTCAATGCTACACTCCGAGACGAGGAAGCCGAGTAGCTTTTCGGACGGGACATCGGAAACGCATTTTCTGGGTTGAGCTTGATCTTGTACCTGCGCAAGTTGGTGAAGGTCTCCCTCGGGTCGTCAAGGAGCGTGAGGTGCTGCTTGATCTTCACCATGATGTTGTCCACGTAGACGTGGATATTGCGGCCGAGCTACGGCAACAGGCACTTCTGCATGCAGCGCTGGAAGGTGGCGCCGGCGTTCTTCAAGCCGACCGACATGGTGATGTAGCAATACGCCCCAAAGGGCGTGAGGGCGTCGGCCGGGTCGAGCTTGATCTGATGATAGCCGGAGTAAGCATCCGGGAAGGACAGGAGCTCACACCCGGTAGTGGAGTCTATGACTTGGTCGATTCGCACGAGGGCGAACGGGTCTTTGGGGCAGGCCTTGTTCAGGCTGGTGTAGTCGATACACATGCTCCAGGTCTTATTCTTCTTCAGGAAGAGGACTGGGTTGGCCAGCCACTCGGGGCGAAACACTTCCATGATGAAGCCGGCCGCCAAAAGCTTGGCGACCTCTTCACCGATGGTCCTTCTCTTCTCTTCGGAAAAACATCACAGGGGTTGACAGACGGGCTTGGCGTCCTTGCAGACGTGGAGTTTGTGCTCGGTGTACTTCCTCGAGACACCCGGCATGTCCTTTGGGGTCCATGCGAAAATATCCCGATCCTCACGGAGAAAGTCGACAAGCTCGCCTTCCTCTTTGTTGTCGAGGCGGGTGCCCATGACAATGTATTTGCTGCAGCTGGGGTCTTCCGGGTTCAGCTTCACTTTCCTGGTCTCCTTGGAGGTGTTGAACGAGGCCTCGTCGAACGGGTCCTCGGCCGGACGGGTGCTGTCGACGCTCCTCGGCTACGACCAGCGACTCAGCCAGCTTGGCGCCGTCCCGGGCACACTCTATGGACTTGTGGTAGTCGCTGATGATGGTGATGAGGCCCTTCGGACCCGGCAGCTTCATCTTCAGGTACGTGTAGTGGGGAACCACCATGAATTTGGCGAGCGTGGGCCAGCCCAGCAGCGCATGATATGCGATGGACAGGTCCACAACCTTGAACCAGATCGGCTCGTGTCGGAACTGGATGTTGTCGCCCAACAGGACGTTGAGCCGCATCCGGCCAATGGGGGAGCAGGACAGGCCGGGAACAATGCCGTTGAAGACCATCAGGGTCAGCTTCAGGTCCTTGGCCTCGAGGCCGAGCTTGGTCATGGTGTCGCGGTAGAGGATGTTGATGATGCTGCCGTCGTGGATGAGAACCCGGGAAAACTTGCACGTGCGTCGAGGCGCGACGATGGTGGGGTTGAGGATGAGGGCGTAACCACCCGGGTTCGGCATGATGGCCGGGTGGTCCTCCCGAGTCCAGGTGACCGGGCACTCCGACCAGTGCATGTATTCCGTCTTGGCCGGGATGACGGCGTTCACCTCCTGCCGAAGGAGGTGCTCGCTGCGCTTGTCGTCGCTAAGACTGGTGAGGACGACGTAGGTGGCTTCTGGGCCGGGTAGGCGTCGTCGCGTATCAAGCCGTCGGCCGAGGCCCACCGTGGAGGCGGAGGCGGCTGCCCTACTCCCGGAGCCAGGGCCGGAGGAGGCGGGACGTCGCCCCTCATGATGCGCTTGGTGATGGTGCACTGCCGAAGCGTGTGCGTGGACGGCCTTGCGGCACTGTGCTGCTTGCAGGGAGCATCGAGCATCTCCTCGATACTCATGGTGGGTTGCCACGTCGTTTTGCCGGTCTGCCAACACTTGGCAGCCGGGTCGGCTGCGGGCGCCTGCTCGGCGGCCACGATGAGCCGGTTGTCGTAGTGCTGGGCTGGTTGATCGGCCTTGCGCTTGTTGTTCTGCTTGTTGTGTTGTTGCCGACTGCCTTCGCTAGCCGGCTTCGTGGGGGAAACCGGCTTTGCTTTGCCGGCTTCGTCCAGCGCCACCTGGATCTTCATGGCGGAGTCGGCGTTGGCATACTTGTCCGCCGTCATCATGAGCGCGGCCATGGTGGCCGGCTCGGAGCGCAAGAGCTTGTGCCTGAGGAGGGTGTCGTCCCGGCACCCGTTGATGAAGTACTGGATTGCTTGGGCTTCATGGACGCCCTCGCAGCTATTCTGGAGCTCGGTCCAGCGTGTGAGGTACTCGCGACCGGTCTCCGCCAGTCCCTGCACGTGCATGGCGAGCTGACTGGGGCGGCCGGGTCGCTTGTATGTGCCGGTGAAGTTGTGCACGAAGGCTTGCTCGAAGTCGACCCACGCATTGATGCTGCCCTTTGGCACACTGTTCAACCAGGTGCGGGCCGATCCCTGGAGCATGAGAGGCGCGTAGCGCACGGTGACGCGGTGGTTTCCTCCGGCGATGCCGATGGCGATGGTGTAATCGGTGAGCCAGTCCTCCGGCTTCACGGTGTCGTTGTACTTGGGGGTGTCGCGGGGGAGCGTGAACCCTTTAGTAAAAGGCTCACCCCGAATGCGTGGCCCGAAGCACGTCGGTCCGACGGGGCCGGTCTCCTCCAGCTCTTGGGAGAGGGCGAGTCAGTTGAAGCGGTGACGGACGTCGGTGTCGTCAATGGCACGCGGGCCCAGCCGGTCGGTCACCACGCCGCGGGGGGCCTGGTCTCCTCCCATCGCACGTCGGCTGGGTTGGACCATTGGGTCGAGTCGGCGTTGGGCCTCCGAAGCCGGCTCATTGCCCAAGCTGCCAGCGGTCGTCAGGCGGGGTTGCGCCGGGTCCGGGTGCGGTCGGAGTGCGCCTCGTCGGGTGGCGAGGATGCCGTGTGCTGGAAGTCGCCGGGTCCAGAGATGCGGGCGGAGCCGGATCCAGCCGGCTTGGCGAGTTGGTTGAGGTGGTCCTGCTGCGCGTTGGCCGTAGCGAGGAGGTCGTTTACCCTCTTGAGGCGGTCCTGCAACTCTTCGCCTGCGAGCTGGTCCAGGCCGACCGTGGCTGCCTGGGTAGCGCGCATGTTCTTCACGGGAGTCTCATAGACGGGAGGGACGGTGTTGAAGGCGCGCCCGATCGCGCCGCCCCGGGACCGCACGTCGGTGACCCGGCTTGGCTCGGGCGCATTCGGCGTGAAGTCGTAGGCGGCGTTGTGCTCAAGCTGAGCGGAGTCGAGGAAGCGCTGCGTGGCAGCGAGTGTCTTGATGAGGTCCAGCAGGCGCTGGCGGTCCTCGTCGAGGCGAGTCTGGGCGTCGGTGATGTCGGAGGCGTCGATGTCGGTGCCTATGGGGACGTGAAGGCTCTGCATCATGGCCCGTAGGGGGGTTGGGCGGGCTGGCCCGCTCCGCTGCGGTCCTGGCTTCAGCGGCCTTCCTCGTCATGCTAGATGAGGAAGCAGCATCGGTGTTGGTGACGAAAACCTCCACGTAGAGGTCCACCGCCCTGGCGGGAGTGTTGTCGCCGAGGAAAAGGGGACAGTCGGAAAAGTCAAGTACCTCGCTGGGGTACTCGTCGGCCGCAGGCGCGTCGGAGATGCGCAGAGCGGCAAAGGAGGTGGCGAGTGCGTCGATAACATCGTCCGCCAGTGTGACGGGCTCGTCGGAGTTGGAGAAGGGCCCCGTCTGAAGCATGCTCCCGGCTAGGACCTCGAGCTGCCCCACGGTGGGAGCCAACTGTCGTGGTGGGCGCACGGCAGATGCCAAGGGATGGCAAAACAGAGGAGGAGGCTCGAGGGCACTGGTGGGCTCCAGAGGCGAGGTCGGCATGAGCGAGCGCGGGACGCAAGACATACCCAGGTTCGGGGCTCTTCGGAGAGACAACACCCCTAGTCCTGCCGAGTGTGGTTTATATCTAACAATACAGGGTTGCTCCTAGAGCTGTATGGAGGAAGAAGGAGGGTAGGCCAAGGCTTAGGCTGCTCCCTCTCCCGGTGTGGCTAGTCTGGTTTGTTGTGTGATTGCTATCGTTCTCGTTGTGTGCTACTTGCCCATATGCATGAGGGATCCTGGGGGTTTATAGGTCAACCACCCAGGGGTACAATGGTAATGTTACAAGGTTGTAGGGCCGGGTCGTCAGTGTCCAGGAACCCGGTGCTGGGATCCGCCGGGTACCAAGCCTCGACGGGTTCCCCGGGCATGGGACCCGCCGGGTACGGGGGCACTGTTGGCCGTCTTGTCGATCATCAGGGAGTGGCCGGGTTGAGTCGGCTACAGTGGTGCTCCGTCAGGTCGCCGCTTGTTGGCATCATGGGTGACGATGGGTGCACTGTTGCCACGCCGGCACTGGTCAGCGAGTAGGTGGGGGCACTGTTGCCTCGTCCGGCTAACCAGAGGCGTGGGCAGGGTACTGTGGCTTCGGTCATTAGTTGGTGGGCACTCATCCCATCGTACGACTGAGATGGGACGGCCGCTGACCCTTGGCCGTGTTGGGGAACACGCCAAGGGGGGAACTGGCTTGTTGGAGAAGTCTTGAAGATTAGGCCGGGTTGAGGGGCTTGGCCGGGTCGAGCGACCCGGCCAAGTGCGAGCCGTCTTGAGGGGCGATGATGGCCCCGTTGTTTTTGAAAAGGATCCGTGTTCCGTTGCCTGCCCGGGGTTCATCCCCGACAACGGGGAATCGATCACGGAGGGCTTCCACATCAACACCATAGCCTCTCCGATGAAGCGTGAGTAGTTTACCACAGACCTTCGGGATGGCTTCTTCTCTCTCTTTGACTCTCAATACAAAGTTCTCCTCGATGTTCTTGGAGATCTATTAGATGTAATATTCTTTTGCGGTGTGTTTGCCGAGATCCGATGAATTGTGGGTTTATGAACAAGATTATCTATGAATATTATTTGGTTCTTCTCTTAATTCTTATATGCATGATTTGATATCTTTGCAAGTCTCTTCGAATCATCGGTTTAGATTGGCCTACTAGATTGGCCCTTCTTGCAATGGGAGAAGTGCTTAGCTTTGGGTTCAATCTTGCGGTGTCCTTTCCCAGTGACAATAGGGGCAGCAAGGTACGTATTGTATTTTGGCCATCGAGGACAAAAAGATGGGGTTTATATCATATTGCTTGAGTTTATCCCTCTACATCATGTCATCTTGCTTAATGTGTTACTTTGTTCTTATGAACTTAATACTCTAGATGCATGCTGGATAGCGGTCGATGTGTGGAGTAATAGTAGTAGATGTAGAATCGTTTCGATCTACTTGACACGGATGTGATGCCTATATTCATAATCATTGCCTAGATATTCTCATAACTATGCACTTTTCTATCAATTGCTCGGCAGTAATTTGTTCACCCACCGTAATACATGCTATCTTGAGAGAAGCCACTAGTGAAACCTATGGCCCCGGGTCTCTTTATTATTATATTGCATCTCATTTACTATTTTGCAATCTTTGCTTGTCAATCTATCTAACAAAAATATCAAAAATATTTACTTTACTATCTTTATCAGATCTCACTTTTGCGAGTGACCGTGAAGGGATTGACAACCCCTTTATCGTGTTGGTTGCCAGGTTCTTAATTGTTTGTGCAGGTACTAGGTGACTTGTGCGTTGTCTCCTACTAGATTGATACCTTGGTTCTCAAAAACTGAGGGAAATACTTACGCTACTTTGTTGCATCACCCTTTCCTCTTCAAGGGAAAACCAACGCATGCTCAAGAGGTAGCAAGAAGGATTTCTTGCACCGTTGCCAGGGAGATCTATGCCAAGTCAAGACATACCAAGTACCCATCATAAACTCTTCTGCCTCGCATTACATTATTTGCCATTCGCCTCTCGTTTTCCTCTCCTCCACTTCTAAAACAATTTTCAAAAACCTTTGTCTTTTCTTCACCCTTTTCCGTTCGTCTCTTTTCGCTTGCTTCTTGTGTGCTTGTGTGTTGGATTGATTATTTGTCACAATTGCTCAAGATAATACCAAATTGTGTGACTTTTCCAATACCAACAACAATGATTTTATTAGCACTCCGATTGCTCCTACTACCGATGTTGAATCTTGTGAAATTAATACCGCTTTGTTGAATCTTGTTATGAAAGATCAATTTTCTGGTCTTCCTAGTCAAGATGCTGCTACCCATCTAAACAACTTTGTTCATTTCTGTGATATGCAAAAGAAGAAAGATGTGGATAATGATATTGTTAAATTGAAGCTATTTCCGTTTTCTCTTAGAGATCGTGCTAAAACTTGGTTCTCTTCTTTGCCTAAAAATAGTATTGATTCATGGAATAAGTGCAAAGATGCTTTTATCTCTAAGTATTTTCCTCCCGCTAAGATCAACTCTCTTAGGAACGATATTATGAATTTTAAGCAACTTGATCATGAGCATGTTGCACAAACTTGGGAGAGGATGAAATTAATGATACCTAATTGCCCTACACATGGTTTGAATTTGTGGATGATTATACAAAAAATTTATGCCGGATTGAATTTTGATTCTAGAAATCTTTTAGATTCGTCCACGGGAGGCACTTTTATGGTAATCACTTTAGGAGAAGCTACTAAACTCCTAGACAATATTATGGTTAATTATTCTCAATGGCACACCGAAAGATCTACTAGTAAAAAAGTTCATGCGATTGAAAAGATTAATGTTTTGAGTGGAAAGATGGATGAACTTATGAAATTGTTTGCTAATAAAAGTGTTTCTTCTGATCCTAATGATATTCCTTTGTCCACTTTGATTGAGAATAATAATGAATCTATGGATGTGAATTTTGTTGGTAGGAACATTTTTGGTAACAACGCGTATAGAGGAAATTTTAATTCTAGGCCGTTTCCTAGTAATTCCTCTAATAATTATGGTAATTCCTACAACAAATCTTATGGAAATTTTAATAAGATGCCCTCTGATTTTGAGATTAGTGTTAAAGAATTTATGAGTTCGCAAAAGAATTTCAATGCTTTGGTTGAAGAAAAATTGCTTAAGATTGATGAGTTGGCTAGGAACATGGATAGAATTTCTCTTGATGTTGATTCTTTGAAAATTAGATCTATTCCACCTAAACATGATATCAATGAGTCTCTCAAAGCCATGAGAATTTCCATTGATGAGTGCAAAGAAAGAACCGCTAGGATGCGTGCTAAAAAAGATTGCTTTTGTGAGAGCGTGTTCTTCTAGTTTTCATGATAATAATGACGAAGATCTAAAAGTGATTGATGTGACTCCTATTAAATCTTTGTTTTCCAATATGAATCTTGATAAAGATGGGACTGGAGATGAGTTAACTTTAGTTAAAAGGCGTCCCAATGATTCGGAGTTTTTAGATCTTGATGCAAAAATTAATAAAAGTGGGATTGAAGTGGTTAAAATTTTACATAGCAATGAACCCACTATTTTGGATTTCAAGGGATTTAATTATGATAGTAGCTCTTTGATAGATTGTATTTCCTTGTTGCAGTCCGTGTTAAATTCTTCTCATTCTTATAATCAAAATAAAGCTTTTACTAAACATATCGTTGATGCTTTGATGCAATACTGTGAAGAAAAGCTCGAACTAGAAGTTTCTATCCCTAAAAAACTTTATGATGAGTGGGAACCTACTATTAAAATTAAGATTAAATATTATGAATGATATGCTTAATGTGATTTGGGTGCTAGTGTTTCCATGATTCCAAAAACTTTGTGTGATGTGCTAGGTTTCCGTGAATTTGATGATTGTTCTTTAAATTTGCATCTTGTGGATTCCACCATTAAGAAACCTATGGGAAGGATTAATGATGTTCTTATTGTTGCAAATAGGAATTATGTGCCCGTATATTTCATTGTTCTTGATATAGAGTGCAATCCTACATGTCCTATTATTCTTGGTAGACCTTTCTTTAGAACGATTGGTGCAATTATTCACATGAAAGAAGGAAATATTAGATTCCAATTTCCGTTAAGGAAAGGCATGGAACACTTTCCTAGAAAGAAAATGAAATTGCCTTATGAATCTATTATTACAGCCACTTATGGATTGCATACCAAAGATAACAATACCTAGATCTATTCTTGTTTTTATGCCTAGCTAGGAGCGCTAAACGATAGCGCTTGTTGGGAGGCAACCCAATTTTATTTTTGTTCTTTACTTTCTGTTCCTATTTAGTAATAAATAATTTATCTAGCCTATGTTATGATTTTATTTTTTATGCTTTAATTAGTGTTTGTGCCAAGTAAAGCCTTTAGGATCTTCTTGGGTGATTATTGTTTGATCTTGCCAATAAAAACAGAAAGTATGTGCTCACGAAAATATTTTTCATTTTTTTACAAGAGAGCGATAAAATATGAATTCCAACTGCAGTAGATCAATATACAAATTTTCCTAGTCTTCCTAATTTTTCAGAATTTTTGGACTTACAGAAGTATTTGAAACCTACAGATTGCTACAGACTGTTCTGTTTTTGACTGATTCTGTTTTTCGCGTGTTTTTTGCTTATTTTGATGCATCTATGGCTAGTATCGGGGGGTATGAACCATAGAGAAGTTGGAATACACTAGGTTTAACACCAATATAAATAAAGAATGAGTTCATTACAGTACCTTAAAGTGGTGGTTTATTTTCTTATACTAACGAAGCTCGTGAGATTTTCTATTGAGTTTTGTGTTGTGAAGTTTTCAAGTTTTTGGATAAAGATTGGATGGATTTTGGAATAAGAAGTGGCAAGAGCCTAAGCTTAGGGATGCCCAAGACACCCCAAGGAAAAATTCAAGGACAACCAAAATCCTAAGCTTGGGGATGCCCCGGAAGGCATCCCCTCTTTCGTCTTCGTCTATCGGTAACTTTACTTGAGGCTATGTTTTTATACACCACATGATATGTGTTTTACTTGGAGTGTCTTGTATGATTTGAGTCTTTGCTTTTTAGTTTAACACAATCATCCTTTCTGTACACACCTTTTGGGAGAGACACGCATGAATCGGAATTTATTAGAATACTCTATGTGCTTCACTTATATCTTTTGAGCTAGATAATTTTGCTCTAGTGCTTCACTTGTATATTCTTAGAGCACGGTGGTGGTTTTATTTTATAGAAATTATTGATATCTCATGCTTCACTTATATTATTTTGAGAGTCCTTTAGAACAACATGATATTTTACTTTGGCTATAAAATTAGTACTAATATGATAGGCATCCAAGATGAGTATAATAATAACTTTCATATAAAGTGCATTGAATACTATGAGAAGTTTGATTCCTTATGATTGTTTTGAGATATGAAGATGGTGATATTAGAGTCATGCTAGTTGAGTAGTTGTGAATTTGAGAGATACTTGTGTTAAAGTTTGTGATTCCCGTAGCATGCACATATGGTGAACCGTTATGTGATGAAGTCGGAGCATGATTTATTTTTTGATTGTCCTCCTTATGAGTGGTGGTTGGGGTCGAGCGATGGTCTTTTCCTACCAATCTACCCCCCTAGGAGCATGCGCGTAATACTTTGTTTGGATAACTAATAGATTTTTTCAATAAGTATGTGAGTTCTTTATGACTAATGTTGAGTCCATGGATTATACGTACTCTCACCCTTCCACCACTGCTAGCCTCTCTAGTACCGCGCAACTTTCGCCGGTACCATAAACCCACCATTTACCTTCCTCAAAACATCCACCATACCTACCTATTATTGCATTTCCATAGCCATTCCAAGATATATTGCCATGCAACTTTCCACCGTTCCGTTTATTATGACACGCTCCATCATTGTCATATTGCTTTGCATGATCATGTAGTTGACATCGTATTTGTGGCAAAGCCACCGTTCATAATTTTTCATACATGTCACTCTTGAATCATTGCACATCCCAGTACACCGCCGGAGGTATTCACATAGAGTCATATTTTGTTCTAAGTATCGAGTTGTAATTCTTGAGTTGTAAGTAAATAAAAGTGTGATGATCATCATTATTAGAGCATTGTCCCATGTGAGAAAAGGATGATGGAGACTATGATTCCCCCACAAGTCGGGATGAGACTCCGGACGAAAAATAAAAAGATAAAAAAGAGGCCATAAAAAAGAGGGAGAAAAGGCCCAAATAAAAAAATGATGAGAGAAAAAGAGAGAAGAGGCAATGCTACTATCCTCTTTCCACACTTGTGCTTCAAAGTAGCACAATGATCTTCATGATAGAGAGTCTCCTATTTTGTCACTTTCATATACTAGTGGGAATTTTTCATTATAGAACTTGGCTTGTATATTCCAATGATGGGCTTCCTCAAGATGCCCTAGGTCTTCGTGAGCAAGCAAGTTGGATGCACACCCACTTAGTTTCTTTTTGAGCTTTCATACACTTATAGCTCTAGTGCATCCGTTGCATGGCAATCCCTACTCACTCACATTGATATCTATTGATGAGCATCTTCATAGCCCGTTGATACGCCTAGTTGATATGAGACTATCTTCTCCTTTTTGTCTTCTCCACAACCACCATTCTATTCCACCAATAGTGTTATGTCCATGGCTCACGCTCATGTATTGCGTGAAGATTGAAAAAGTTTTAGAACATCAAAAGTATGAAACAATTGCTTGGCTTGTCGTGCATGATTTAAATATTTTGTGTGATGAGATAGAGCATCGCCAGACTATATGATTTTGTAGGGATAGATTTCTTTGGCCATGTTATTTTGAGAAGACATGATTACTTTATTAGTATGCTTGAAGTATTATTATTTTTATGTCAATATTAAAATTTTGTCTTGAATCTTTCGGATCTGAACATTCATGCCACAATAAAGAAAATTACGTTGATAATTATGTTAGGTAGCATTCCACATCAAAAATTCTGTTTTTATCATTTACCTACTCGAGGACGAGGAGGAATTACTCTTGGGGATGCTTGATACGTCTCCAACGTATCTATAATTTTTGATTGTTCCATGCTATTATATTATCTGTTTTGGATGTTTAACGGGCTTTAATATGCTCTTTTATATTATTTTTGGGGCTAACCTATTAACCGAAGGCCCAGTGCCAGTTTCTGTTTTTTTCCTATATTAGAGTTTCATAGAAAAGGAATACCAAACGGAATCCAAAAGAAATGAAACCTTCGCGGTGATCTTTCTTGGACCGAAAGCAAACCAGAAGACTTGGTGTTGAAGTATGGAACTCCGTGAGGCGACCACGAGGCAGGAGGGCGTGCCCCCATCCTCGTGGGCCCCACATAGCTCCACCGACGTACTTCTGATAACCCACAAGTATAGAGGATCGCAACAGTTTTCGATAAGTAAGAGTATCGAACCCAACGAGGAGCTAAAGGTAGAACAAATATTCCCTCAAGTTCTATCGACCACCGATACAACTCTACGCACGCTTGACATTCGCTTTACCTAGAACAAGTATGAAACTAGAAGTACTTTGTAGGTGTTTTTGGATAGGTTTGCAAGATAAAAAGGAGCATGTAAATAAAAAGTAGGGGTTGTTTAGATAAATACACAACTAAGTTAGTTATAGTAAAGAGCTCTTTGTTACGAGAAAGTTATTTATCCCTAGGCAATCGATAACTAGACCGGTAATCATTATTGCAATTTTATTTGAGGGAGAGGCATAAGCTAACATAATTTATCTACTTGGATCATATGCACTTATGATTGGAACTCTAGCAAGCATCTGCAACTAATAAAGATCATTAAGGTAAAACCCAACCATAGCATTAAAGCATCAAGTCCTCTTTATCCCGTACGCAAACAACCTACTTACTCGGGTCTGTGCTTCTATCACTCACGCCACCCACCATAAGCAAATCATGAAAATATTGCAAGCCCTACAGCGGGAATCCCTCACTCTTGCGCGACACGGAGAGCACCATAGGACAGCACTAATAATAAAACATGCAACTCAAACCAATCACGATCATCAAATAGCCCATAGGACAAAACGGATCTACTCAAACATCATAGGATAGCCATACATCATTGGGAAATAATATATAGCATTGAGCACCATGTTTAAGTAGATATTACAACGGGTAAGAGAGAGGTTACACCGCTTCATAGAGGGGGGAAGAGTTGGTGATGATGGCGGTGAAGTTGTTGGTGAAGATTGCGGTGATGATGATGGCCCCCGGTGGCACTCTGGCGCCACCGGAAGCGAGGGGGAGAGAGCCCCCCTCCTTCTTATTATTCCTTGACCTCCTCCCTATATGGGAGAAGGGTTTCCCCTCTGGTCCATGGCCTCCATGGCATGGGAGGGACGACAGCCCCTCCGAGATTGGATCTGTCTCTCTGTCTCTCTTTGTTGCTGCGTTCCCAGATTCTGCCCTTTCACCGTTTCTTATATTCCCGGAGATCCGTAGCTCCGATTGGGTTGAAATTTTAACACAATCTCTATCCGGATATTAGCTTTCTTGCGGTGAAAGAAGGGCAACCGCCTTACGGGGTGGCCACGAGGGTCAGGGGCGCGCCCCCTGCCTCGTGCCTCCCTCGGGCACCGTCTTGCGTGGATTTTTCTTCCCAAAAATCATATATATTCCAAAAAAAATCTCCGTCAGTTTTTATCTCGTTTGGACTCCATTTGATATGGATATGCTGCGAAACAAAAAACATGCAATAAACAGGAACTGGCACTGGGCACTGGATCAATATGTTAGTCCCAAAAATAGTATAAAAACTTGCCACAAGTATATGAAAGTTGTAGAATATTGGCATGGAACAATCAAAAATTATAGATACGACGGAGACGTATCAGGATCCCCAAGCTTAATTCCTGCTCGTCCTCGAGTAGGTAAATGATAAAAAAGATAATTTTGATGTGGAATGCTACCTAGCATAATCTTGATCACATATCTAATCATGGCATGAATATTAAGACACGAGTGATTCAAAGCAATAGTCTATCATTTGACATAAACAAAATAATACTTCAAGCCTACTAATAAAGCAATCATGTCTTTTCAAAATAACATGGCCAAATAAAGTTATCCCTACAAAATCATATAGTCTGGCTATGCTCCATCTTCACCATACAAAATATTCACATCATGCACAACCCCGATGAAAAGCCGAACAATTGGTTCATACTTTTTAACGCGCTTCAGCTTTTTCAACCCTCACGCAATACATGAGCGTGAGCCATGGACATAGCACTATAGGTGGAATAGAATATGATGGTGGAGGTTGTGTGGAGAAGACAAGAAGGGAGAAAGTCTCACATCGACGCGGCTAATCAATGGGCTATGGAGATGGCCATCAATTAATGTCAATGTGAGGAGTAGGGATTGCCATGCAACGGATGCACTAGAGCTATAAGTGTATGAAATCTCAAACTGAAACTAAGTGGGTGTGCATCCAACCTGCTTGCTCATGAAGACCTCGGAATATACAAGCCAAGTTCTATAATGAAAATTCCCACTAGTATATGAAAGTGATAACTCAAGAGACTCTCTATATGAAGAACATGGTGCTACTCTGAAGCACAAGTGTGGTAAAAGGATAGTAACATTGCCCCTTCTCTCTTATTCCCTCATTTTTTGGGCCTTCTCTTTTTTTGGCCTTTCTCTTTTTTTTCTCTTTTTCTATTTTTTCGTCCGGAGTCTCATCCCGACTTGTGGGGGAATCATAGTCTCCATCATCCTTTCCTCACTGGGGCAATGCTCTACTAATGATGATCATCACACTTTTATTTACTTACAACTCGATACTAGAACAAAGATACGACTCTATATGAATGCCTCCGGCGGTGTACCGGGATGTGCAATGATCTAGCATAGCAATGGCATCAAAAAACGGACAAGCCATGAAAACATCATGCTAGCTATCTTACGATCATGCAAAGCAATATGACAACGAATGCTCAAGTCATGTATATGATGACGATGGAAGTTGCATGGCAATATATCTCGGAATGGCTATGGAAATGCCATGATAGGTAGATATGGTGGCAGTTTTGAGGAAAGTATATAGTGGGTTTATGGTACCGGCAAAAGTTGTGTCGTACTAGAGAGGCTAGCAATGATGGGAGAGAAAGCACAAGTGCTCCCTAGGTGCTTTTGGTAATTAATGACAACATATCTCTTATTGGACTAACGTTTCTATCTAGTATGTTTCAGATAAGTTCAACAATGGAGTGGCATGGACTAAAGGTTATGGGAAATTCTCCAAGATGCTAAGGACAAAGGATTGGCTAAAGCTTAAAACTCAAGACTCTTCATTTTACATTTTAGTGATCCAAGATCACATTGAGTCCATAGGAAAAGCCAATACTATCAAGGAGGGATGAGGTGTTGCTTAATGAGCCTCTTGCTTCAAGTGCTTAATGATATGCTCCAAAATCCTCAACTACTTTCCCACTTCCACATATGACCTAAACCTAAGCCAAACTCGGACCTACCGATTATTTCTATCCGGCGCCACCGAGTTTCACTTGTCATAGCCATTGCCAAACCCTAGCAAATCGGTTCTACCAATAGGGATCTCGGTCTCACCGAGATGGGATTGTAATCTCACTGTGTATGTCCATTGCCAAAGTCGGTCTCACCGATCTTGTGCAATCGGTACTACCGAGGTTACAATGCAAACTCATTGTGTATGCTCATTACCAAAATCGGTCTCACCGGGTTTGTGTAATCGGTCCCACCGAGTTTGCCTGACCAACCCTCTGGTTAGCTTATTACCAAATCGGTCTCACCGAGTTTGTGTAATCGGTCTCAGCGAGATTACGTTATGCCCTAACCCTAACCATATCGGTCCTACCGAGTTGCATGTCAGTCCCACCGAAAATCTCTAACGGTCACTAGGTTTGCTATTTCGGTCCGACCGAGTTTGTTGATTCGGTCCCACCGAGATTGGTAAATTGTGTGTAACGGTTGGATTTTGTGTGGAGGCTATATATACCCCTCCACCTCCTCTTCAATCGTGGAGAGAGCCATCAGAACACATCTACACTTCCAACTCATATGTTCTGAGAGAGAACCACCTACTCATGTGTTGAGGCCAAGATATTCCATTCCTACCATATGAATCTTGATCTCTAGCCTTCCCCAAGTTGCTTTCCACTCAAATCTTCTTTCCACCAAATCCAAATCCTGTGAGAGAGAGTTGAGTATTGGGGAGACTATCATTTGAAGCACAAGAGCAAGGAGTTCATCATCAACACACCATTTGTTACTTCTTGGAGAGTGGTGTCTCCTAGATTGGCTAGGTGTCACTTGGGAGCCTCCGACAAGATTGTGGAGTTGAACCAAGGAGTTTGTAAGGGCAAGGAGATCGCCTACTTCTTGAAGATCTACCGCTAGTGAGGCAAGTCCTTCGTGGGCGATGGCCATGGTGGAATAGACAAGGTTGCTTCTTCGTGGACCCTTCGTGGGTGGAGCCCTCCGTGGACTCGCGCAACCGTTACCCTTCGTGGGTTGAAGTCTCCATCAACGTGGATGTAGGATAGCACCACCTATCCGAACCACGGGAAAACATCCGTGTCTCCAATTGCATTTGAATCCTCCAAACCCTTCCCTTTACATTCTTGCAAGTTGCATGCTTTACTTTCCGCTGCCTATATACTCTTTGCATGCTTGCTTGATATGTATTGTGTATGTTAAAATTGTGCCCGAACTCCACTTAAACCGAAAAAGCTTAAAAAGTGCAACTTTAGCATTAAGTGTCTATTCACCCCCCCCCCCTCTAGACACTCCTTCTTATAGATCCTACAAGTGGTATCAGAGCTTTGGTCTCCATTGCCTTGGTTTAATCACCATTGGAGGAAGATGGATGTGTCTACTTTAGGGAGTCTTAGACATAGAGTGCCTATTCTTGATGGAGAGTATTTTCATGAGTGGAAAAATGAGATGCTTGTAATTTTCAATCAATATCATTTGAACAAGTATATTGCTAGCCCTTGTGCACCTCATATTGATCCTTTGCATCCTACCCTAGATGAAGATATTGACATAATTCGCAATCTTAGAACTGTTGAGCTCATCATTAGAGGATTGCCCAAAAATTTGATTGCTAGTTTGCCTACTCTTAATTGTGCCTATACTATATGGAAATTTCTTGAGGAACGATTTCCCGATTATTCCTTGAAAAATTTGGATGAAATTCTCCATAAATCTATTGCCTTGAGTAAGATGAACTCTAGTGATCCTAGTTTTGGTGATTGTCTATTTGAGCTTACCAATCTCAAGCGTGCTAAAGGAGATGTTGGAATCATTATATCCAAAGCTATAAGAATTCATAAAGGTGACCACTTTGATGATCATTTATCTAATGAATTACCCTCTCTAGGAAATGATGAGTCACAAGATCATGGTGAACATGGATACTATGATGATGATGATGATGATGATGATGATAGTGACTTCGATCTTGATGATGCAATGAGACATTTTGGTCTTATGGCAAATCTTTAGGGATATGTGTCAGGAGGAAAGGAATGGGTTCTTGATAGTGGATGTACTGATCATATGACCGGAGATGAAGAGATGTTCCGTGAGCTTGCTGAAAATGACGGCCCTCGAAAATATGTCACCTTTGGTGATAATTCAAAGGGTAAAGTGGTTGGCCTTGGTAAGGTGGCCATCTCACATGATAGTTCCATTCAAAATGTCATGCTCGTTGAATCTCTCAGCTACAACTTACTTTCAGTATCTAGACTTGCTGATTTCGGTTTGAATGTCCTATTTACTGAGGTAGATTGCCAAGTGTTTCGTCAAGACAATCATAAAATGGTCTTTACCGGTATACGTAGAGGTGATCTTTACATTGTCAATTTCTCTAAAAAGGCACAACCTAAAACTTGCTTTATTGCTAAATCCTCAAAAGGTTGGTTGTGGCATAGACAACTAGGTCACGTTGGCATGAGAAACCTTGACAAGCTTATTAAAGGAAATCATATCCTTGGAGTTAACGATGTCATATTTGATAAGGATAGACTTTGCAGTGCTTGTCAAGCAGGTAAACAGGTTGGAGGAAGGCATCCCGTGAAGAACATCATGACCACAAGGAGGCCACTCGAGCTACTTCATATGGAAACTTTTGGTCCCAACGCCTACAAGAGTCTTGGTGGAAATTCTTTTGGTCTAGTTATAGTTGATGATTTTTCAAGATTTACATGGGTGTTCTTTCTTGATGACAAGTCGCAGGTCCAGAAGATCTTCAAAAACTTCGCTAGGAAGGCCCAAAATCACTTTGACGTGAAGATCAAGAAGGTTCGGAGTGACAACGGAACGGAGTTCAAGAACGCAAATGTGGACACCTTTCTTGACGAAGAAGGGATTTCACACGAGTTCTCGGCTACGTACACACCTCAACAAAATGGAGTTGTTGAGAGGAAGAACCGGATGCTCATCGAAATGGCGAGAACGATGCTTGATGAGTACAAGACGCCGAAGCACTTTTGAGCAGAAGCGGTTGAGAAAGCTTGTCATGAAACAAATCGCTTGTATCTTCACAAGCTACTCGGCAAGACGGCATACGAGCTCCTCACCGGTAACAAAACCCAAGTTGGATACTTTCGAGTATTCGGCTCAAAGTGCTACATTCTTGACAAGCATCGTCGTTCAAAGTTTTCTCCTAAATCTCATGAAGGTTTTCTACTTGGTTATGGCTCAAACTCTCACACTTACCGTGTCTACAACAATTTCACCCGAAAGGTTGAAGAGACGGTAGATGTGAAGTTTGATGAATCTAATGGCTCGCAAGTAGAGCAATTGCCAATCGATGTAGGAGACAAAGACCCTTCAGAAGCAATCCAAGACTTGTCTATTGGCAAAATTCGTCCAACGGAGGTGAAGGAGAGTACCTCGTCCGTCCAAGTGGAAGCTTCTACTTCACGACAAGGTGAACCAAGAATTGATATGGAAGCATCCACAAGTGGGACACACCAAGATGAAGAAGACGAGGAAATGCATCAAGACGAACATCAACAACCTCCTTCTCCACCACGACAAGAGAACGACAACGTCAACAATGAAGAAGGCCAAGAAGAAGAACAAGATGAAGAAGATGTTCAACGAAGACCCAAGCAAAAGCTCTCACGAGTTCGAGCAAGAATTGCCAAAGAGCATCCCGTCGAGCAAATCTACAATGATATTCAAACCAGGAGAATCACTCGCTCAAAAACTCGTTTAGCTAACTTTTGTGAAAACTATTCATTCATCTCTAGCATTGAACCTATGAAGGTTGAAGAAGCATTGGAAGATCCGGATTGGATAAACGCTATGCATGAAGAGCTACACAACTTTGAGAGAAACCAAGTTTGGACATTGGTTGAGAAGCCCGACAACAACCACAACATCATTGGTACCAAATGGGTGTTTCGCAACAAGCAAGATGAAGATGGACAAGTGGTTCGCAACAAAGCACGTCTCGTCGCCCAAGGGTACACACAAGTCGAAGGTATGGACTATGGTGAGACATATGCTCCCGTTGCTAGACTTGAGTCCATTCGCATCTTACTTGCCTATGCTAATCACCATAATATCACCTTGTACCAAATGGACATTAAAAGTGCTTTTCTAAATGGTGAAATAGAGGAGGAAGTTTATGTCAAACAACCTCCCGGCTTTATCAATCCTAAGAAACCAAATCATGTTTACAAACTTCACAAAGCTCTTTATGGTCTTAAACAAGCTCCTAGAGCATGGTATAAATGCTTGACCAAGTTCCTTATTGCAAGTGGTTTTGAAATTGGTAAAATTTATTCTACTCTTTTTACTAAAAGGGTTAATGGAGAACTATTTGTATGCCAAATTTATGTTGATGATATCATATTTGGTTCAACTAACCCTCTCTTTAGTGAAAGGTTTGGAAAGCTAATGTCAGAGAAGTTTGAGATGTCTATGATGAGTGAACTCAAATTCTTTCTCGGTTTGCAAATCAAGCAAACAAAGGAAGGTACATTTGTCTCTCAAACGAAGTACACCAAGGACTTATTCAAGAAGTTCAATATGCAAGAATGCAAAGGTATGCCTACACCCATGCCTACTAGTGGACATCTTGATTTGACCAAAGATGGTGAACCGGTTGATCAAAAGGTTTATCGCTCTATGATTGGTTCTTTGTTATACCTATGTGCTTCACGTCCCGACATTATGCTAAGTGTGTGCATGTGTGCACATTATCAAGCTGCTCCTAAAGAACGTCATCTTAAGGCCGTGAAGAGGATAGTGAGATACTTAATTCATACACCAAACTTTGGCATTTGGTGTCCTAAGAGGTCTTCTTTTGATCTTGTTGGCTATTCCGACTCGGATTATGCCGGAGACAAGGTTGATAGAAAGTCCACTTCGGGTACTTGTCAATTTCTTGGTAGATCTCTTGTGTCTTGGTCTTCCAAGAAACAAAACTCGGTATCCTTATCCACCGCCGAAGCAGAATACATTGCCGCTGGTTCATGTTGTGCTCAATTACTTTGGATGACCCAAACTCTTAAAGATTATGGGATCTATGTGAAACATGTTCCACTGCTTTGTGACAATGAAAGTGCTATCAAAATTGGTCATAATCCTATACAACATTCTCGAACTAAGCATATTGAAGTCCGTCATCATTTCATTCGAGACCATGTTGCTAAGGGTGACATTGATCTTAAGCATGTTCGCACCGATAAGCAATTAGCGGATATATTTACTAAACCTCTTGATGAGAAAGTATTTTGCAGGTTGAGAGGTGAATTGAACATTATTGATGCTTCAAACTTGGAGTAGGAACTCCATTGGATACATGCAAGACATGAGCTTATGACTAATCCATGATATATCTCTTATGATGACTATCTTATGTCTTGGATATATTTGTACCTTGCATGTTGTCTAACCCATGTAGGTGCTTGGTTGAATCTAATTCCATGAGATCGCGACTCACTCACATCTTGAGCAATCTCTACATCACCAAGTCTCTACACAATGGTGGTTGCAGACAAGGAAGCACAAAACCATTCAAACATATCCTTTGACAAATTCTATGTTGAGCTTCATGATTGTCATTTTTGGATACACAAGTGCTCTTCCTTGCAAGAACTAACCCATGTAGGTAGATGAACTCAAACTCCAAGTGGTGCTCCCAACTCTTGATGAGCTGCATCAACCTTGAGCACCCACACAAGTTCAACTACATGAGCAAGACCACACCACCACCCAAGGTATGTTATTCCATCTTAGAGAAGCTTTACTCCAAGACATGAGTCAAAACAACTCAACAAGATGTGAATACATCAAGATGCTTAAACGAAAAATGGTAACCCCATTTTGAGCTTAAACGATGAGTATGACCTATGATCAAGTGTACTCACTTGACTCCTAAGTCAATATACTCTAATATAGGTGACTGTGTCACCGCCCAACTCTAGATGAAGTTCTCTTGTGTTCTTTTCTGTGTTATTGCATTTGTCTCATGCATATTTATTTTCTTTCTCTTTTAAAAAAACAAACTTCATCTAGATCTTTTAGTTTCTTCTCTTTTCTTTTTGTTTTTGTTCTGCATTTTCTGCATTCAATTCCTTGCAAATCCTTCAGATAATTCATTGCAAATCTTTGTGAGATCCTACATGTTTAGTGAGCTGAGGTGACAAGTGCTTTTCTCTGTGTTGAACTCGGTTTCACCGACTTGTAGTTTTCGGTCCAACTGAATCTTTTCGGTACCACCGAAACATGCCACTGGGTGCCACCAACTTCGCAACAGGAAAAACTGTTTGCCACTTGTTCTATATTTCTTCTGATCTAGCTCCACTCAATGAATCTTGTCCTCTACAAGCATCACAGTTTTATCCATTGCTTTGTGCTGAGTCTCAAGGACCAAACCTATACGACGGATTCCAGAAAGCCCTTCTTGGAAATTGATGTCAAAGGGGGAGAGAGAGATCACATCAAAGCTTATCACCTACAAGGGAGAAAGTATTAAGGGGGGGAAAGAGATTTCCAGGGGGAGAGAATACTCAAGGATCCCAGATGCTTGATGTTCAAGAGGAGAGATGCCACATGTCTTTTTGGGGGAAAGACATGTTCATATGTGCTTATTTGCATTAAGTCCTATCCATTTGTATCTTTCAGCTCTGATTTTCTGTTCCCTATCTTCTCCCAATATCCCATGTAAGATTCAGGGGGAGCAAGACACCTAAGGGAGAGAAATCAGTCAAATTCATTGCATATCTTTACTCTTGGGGACATGTTGAATCCAATGTGGTACCTTGTACTCACTCTCTACATGTCATCCCAGTCTTGGTACTCTTGTGGCTTCTTTGGTTTGCTCTGGCTAGTGGAGGTACCTGTGTTATCTAACCTTGTTTGTGCAGGTTCATTCCATCCTAAGCCAGCTAAAGACTACAAGGTAAGTGTATGCATCAAAATCATGAGTATGAGGAATTCTTGCTTATGTACATACTGTTTGCAAGAAGGACTCATGAGCATGAAGGTATTTTCCTTGATAATCTTTTGCTCTGATGCATATGGCCAAGATACATGTAACACATTGCCTACTCTGCCATGGTTATGCTCTCACATGCCTCTATATTTCACATTTACATGAGTGCATACATGTAGGGGGAGCCTATGCTTGTTACATGTCCTTCCAAAGCTTTACTTGCTGTTCTTTATATCTTTATCTAAAGCTTTGATGTATGTTGCCATCAATTACCAAAAAGGGGGAGATTGAAAGCACAAGTGCTCCCTAGGTGGTTTTGGTAATTAATGACAACATATCTCTTGTTGGACTAACGTTTCTATCTAGTATGTTTCAGATAAGTTCAACAATGGAGTGGCATGGACTAAAGGTTGTGGGAAATTCTCCAAGATGCTAAGGACAAAGGATTGGCTAAAGCTTAAAGCTCAAGACTCTTCATTTTACATTTTAGTGATCCAAGATCACATTGAGTCCATAGGAAAAGCCAATACTATCAAGGAGGGATGAGGTGTTGCTTAATGAGCCTCTTGCTTCAAGTGCTTAATGATATGCTCCAAAATCCTCAGCTACTTTCCCACTTCCACATATGACCTAAACCTAAGCCAAACTCGGACCTACCGATTATTTCTATCCGGCGCCACCGAGTTTCACTTGTCATAGCCATTGCCAAACCCTAGCAAATCGATTCTACCAATAGGGATCTCGGTCTCACCGAGATGGGATTGTAATCTCACTGTGTATGTCCATTGCCAAAATCGGTCTCACCGATCTTGTGCAATCGGTACTACCGAGGTTACAATGCAAACTCACTGTGTATGCTCATTACCAAAATCGGTCTCACCGGGTTTGTGTAATCGGTCCCATCGAGTTTGCCTGACCAACCCTCAGGTTAGCTTATTACCAAATCGGTCTCACCGAGTTTGTGTAATCGGTCTCACCGAGATTACGTTATGCCCTAACCCTAACTATATCGGTCCTACCGAGTTGCATGTCAGTCCCACCGAAAATCTCTAACGGTCACTAGGTTTACTATTTCGGTCCGACCGAGTTTGTTGATTCGGTCCCACCGAGATTGGTAAATTGTGTGTAACAGTTGGATTTTGTGTGGAGGCTATATATACTCCTCCACCTCCTCTTCACTCGTGGAGAGAGCCATCAAAACACATCTACACTTCCAACTCATATGTTCTGAGAGAGAACCACCTACTCATGTGTTGAGGCCAAGATATTCCATTCCTACCACATGAATCTTGATCTCTAGCCTTCCCCAAGTTGCTTTCCACTCAAATCTTCTTTCCACCAAATCCAAATCCTATGAGAGAGAGTTGAGTGTTGGGGAGACTATCATTTGAAGCACAAGAGCAAGGAGTTCATCATCAACACACCATTTGTTACTTCTTGGAGAGTGGTGTCTCCTAGATTGGCTAGGTGTCACTTGGGAGCCTCCGACAAGATTGTGGAGTTGAACCAAGGAGTTTGTAAGGGCAAGGAGATCGCCTACTTCATGAAGATCTACCGCTAGTGAGGCAAGTCCTTAGTGGGCGATGGCCATGGTGGGATAGAAAAGGTTGCTTCTTCGTGGACCCTTTGTGGGTGGAGCCCTTCGTGGACTTGCGCAACCGTTACCCTTCGTGGGTTGAAGTCTCCATCAACGTGGATGTAGGATAGCACCACCTATCCGAACCACGGGAAAAACATCCGTGTCTCCAATTGCGTTTGAATTCTCCAAACCCTTCCCTTTACATTCTTGCAAGTTGCATGCTTTACCTTCCGTTGCCTATATACTCTTTGCATGCTTGCTTGATATGTATTGTGAATGTTGAAATTGTGCCTAAACTCCACTTAAACCGAAAAAGCTTAAAAACTGCAACTTTAGCATTAAGTGTCTAATCACCCCCCCCCCCCCTCTAGACACATCTACTTCAAGGTCCTACAGGGAGGGTGAGAGTGCGTATAATCCATGGACTCAACATTAGTCATAAAGAACTCACATACTTATTGCAAAAGTTTATTAGCCCTCGAAGCAAAGTGAGGTCACACAAACCTCGTCCAATCACTCGTGGTAAGTCTTCAGGTGACTTCCGAACCTTCCCAACCTTGGTCACTCGGCGATCCACAATTCCTCTTGGATGCTCTAGACCATGACGCCTAACCGTCTGGAAGAAGCACAGTCTTTAAAGGTAACAAGCGTCGGATCCACGCAGGATCAATCTCTTCAGTGATGCTCAATCACTTGGGGTTTGTAGGTGTTTGGGTTTGGGTTTTTCCTCACTTGATGATTTTTGCTCAAAGTCCTCGGAGGATGGGTTTCTCTCAAATGACAAGTGGCAGTTTCTCTCGGAGAAGCCAACCAGCTAGTGGTTGTAGGGGCGGCTATTTATAGCCTAGGGAGCAGCCCAACATGATAAGACATAAATGCCCTTCAATGATATGACCGTTAGGTGGATAGATATTTTCGGACAGTGGTGCATAGCACAACAACGGTCGGAATTTTGAGTAGCAAAATCCTCAGGGCTATCATGTTCCTCACTGTGTAGACAATCCGCACTGGCGAATTTCTAACTCCTCAGTCAGAACAAATTCCTCAGAGACCAGAAGAACTTCGTCTCTGTCACTTAAGAATATGACTGGACTGTATGAGATTTCCAATGGCTTCACTCGAAGGGATTGGTAGGTGTAGGATTTTGAGTTGAGCATCACATGGAAATTTTTCCTTAGTATTTCCTTGACCCCCTTTAACAGTACGGTGTTTCCTATGACTCAAGAAAGAGAAAATGAAACTATGAAAACAAAAGTCTTCACGCTTCATGTTCCTCGAATGAATACCAAGTCTTCAAGGTCACACCAATTTCTTCACTTTCAAAGTCTTCAAAAAGTCTTCAGTCGAAGAACTTCATTTTTAGGGGTCAACTTTCTCTGTAAATATCAAACTCCTCATAGACTTATAGACCTGTGTACACTCACAAACGCATTAGTCCCTTAACCTATAAGTCTTCAATACACCAAAATCACTAAGGGGCACTAGATGCACTTACAATCTCCCCCTTTTTGGTGATTGATGACAATATAGGTTAAGTTTTCAAGGGGGGTAAACATATGAAGTGTAAGTACTGATATTGAGGAATTTGATTGCAAGATATAGAAGAACTCCCCCTGAAGATGTGCATAGTGAGGAATTTTCTTTTGAAGCAATGCACACTTGAAGAGTTGAATCATGGAGATCTCCCCCTATATCATACACGCATTTGACATATAACAGTGAAGAATTTGAAATGCATGATGAAATATGGTGACTGATGTAATTCAGCATGCGTGCATTAGCATATATGAGGAATAAGCATGCAGAAAAACATATCAAAAGTACCAGAGCACCATCGGGTTTAAGTTTACAAGTTGATCCAATAGAGTCTCAGAAGAACGAGAGTTGTAACTTAAAAAGAAACGCCCATATAGAAAGACCCGCTTGAAGACTAACTCAAAATTCTCTCCCTTTGTCATCAAATGACCAAAAGGATCGAATATGAGGACTAACCCCCCTGAAGAATATCAAGTTGATGAGGGAGCGCCAGCGTTGTTGGGGTCGTTTGTCGTAGTAGGGCCCGCCGCAGTGTCGTCCAAGTCTTCATTCTCATCAGTGTCGCACGATGAAGAATATGAGCTGGCCACCAAGGAAGGAACCTTGACCTTGAATTTCTTCAGTGGAGGTGCAGACCAGTCAAAATCTTCCTTGAGACCCATTTTCTTCAGATCTTCTTCACCATGCAGATGTGACAGTATTGCTCAGGTGCGACCGAAGACTTCATGGAGGTAGTAATGGTTTTTCTTCACTGCATTGTGTGTAGCAGTCATGTTGTGAAGAAATGAACCAAACTGACGGTTAACCCATTTATGATTTCGATCCACCTTCTGGTGAAGAGTAAGCAGAAGCTCACGATCAGTCATCACACGAGGAGCAGTGGCTTGAGGAGTAGACTTGGGTGCATTGGCGGAGTCATGTGTGGCAGAGTCATTATTGGTGGAATAAGAGGCAGCTTTGCGAAACTGTCCATCCAATGGACGAATTCCTTCATCTATAACAGCTGGTGCTTTGCCCTTTTTATCAACTGAGGAATAGGTCAGCTTGAGGACTTCAATCGGGGGCAAGTAGCTAAGGTGATTCTGAAAATCAGCTTTATAGTTGAGTGAAGACCTTGTCCTGAGGAATCTCATAATCCAAGGTGCATAAGGCTTCAGCTCAAACGGAGACAGTGCAACATTTTCCAGAGTCCTCATGAAGAAATCGTGATAATTGATAGGAATGCCATGAACGATATTGAATACCAGATTATTCATGATGCCAACAATTTCCTCATCAGATGAGTCATGGCCTTTGATAGGACTCATTGTCCTCGTAAGAATACGATAGACAGTTCTGGGCACATAAAGTAATTTCTTCGTGAGGAATTTGGTTCGTGGGGCCTGACCTGTCTTCAAAGGTTTCATCAGAACTTGCATGTAGTGATTTGTAAGCTCAGGTTCACTATAGATGCAACGAGCTTCTTCAAGGGGAGGACTGAGTGGTAAGGCACGAAGCTATTCAATAGCTAGTGTTGTGTAGTGAGTGTTCTCAGACATCCAGTCCAGCACACATGAATTCACATCTTCAGAATCTCCTGTGATGTGCAGTGTCACATAAAATTGAAGAATCAGTTCTTCATTCCAATCACAGATGTCAAAGCAAAAGTTTAACAGTCCAGCGTCGTGAAGAACACTGAGGACTGGCACGAAACATGGCAGAGATTCCATATCCACGTGAGGAATGTGCTCATGGTAGAAGATTTTCTCTTTGTTGAATAGCACTGAGGAATAGAAATTTGCTTGACTAGCAGTCCAGAAACGCCTCTTCCTTATACGAGCAGAATCATATGGGTTGTAGTCTTCGAAGAATACGTGCTCGCCGAAGAAATCATCAGCCCTGAACTTTTTCTTGCGTGAGAATGGATCCTTTGGCTTGGGCAGAGGAGTGTCAGTGAGTTGCATTACGACCTCAAGAATCGCAATCTCAGGTTCTTCAGGCTGAGGAATTTCTGGTTCCTCTTTAGTGGCAGTCTGTGTCTTCATATGTTCAGTAGTAGCAGTTTCTTCAGCACTAGTGGCTGGAATTTCCTCATGTACAGATGAAGTGGGGTGAGTTTCTTCAAAGCCCATTTGAATAGTTTGTGCGGGGGACTGAGGTATTTGCTGCAGCGGTGTGAACATTGGAGAGTTTGGATGCTGACTTTCCCAGAATTCATCACTCATCACTGGTATGGAGCAGCCAACATCCACATCTCCATCTTCCATTTCTTCAACGCCAGCCTCTTCAGCTGTGAACTGAGGCATATACGAGGAGATAAAAGGTGTTGAAGGGATAGTATCCACTTCAATTTCTTCATCCAACTGCTCCGATGAAGCAGCAGAAGGAGTTTCTTCATCAGATCTGCTGGGAATCACATATTCTTCATCGAAAGGAACAATGTCCTTTGATGGCATGGTTGAGATCGGAACAACATAAATGGGATTAGCAAATGAACTGGTCAAAGGCTTCATCTTCTTCGGAGCTGAAGAATCTGAAGTAGCTGATGCTTTCCTTTTCTTCACTGCTGCACGCTCTGTAGCCTTGGTCTTCTTCACATCTGATGCAGATGGAAGGATTGGAGTTGGTGTTGGCGCAGGAGGAGCAGAGGAATCTGGCTGATTTTCTTTAGGCACAACTGATGCAGTTGCCCTGATTTCTTCAGTTTCTTCAGGCGCACCACTAGAGGATGCCCTGGCAATTTCTTCAGCGGCTGGAATGCAGTCATCAGCCCTGGAACTCACATTTTCTTCAGCATCCTGATTGTCATCAGTGGTGCTGGCATGTTCTTCAGTAGGCTGAGCAGATGCTTCAGCCTGAGGAATTTCACGTTTCGTTGGGGCAGCAACATTGGAAGTGAACTGTTCACTTATCTTTACAAATCTGACTTTGGCTCTTTGCCAATCAGCATAGTAGGCTTTGAAGTCATCGCTGAGGGTTTTGATTTCAGGTTGGATTTTTACAAGTTCATCAGTTGTCATAGTGACAACATTGTTCTTCAGAAATTTCTCCTTCTTGTATTGCACTTTCTTGATCTGCCTGGCCTTCTCAAATTTCCATTTTTCTTCTTGAATGAAGTGGGTCAGCATGTGACTTTGGCCAGGAGTCAGCTTTAAATCAGGCATGGGAGTGTTGGGGTTCTTGTGCCAAACATCAATGTATTCAAGGATCAACTTGGGATCCAAAAGCAGTGGCACATTTGTTCCCTTGGCTCTAGCGGCCTTGACTTGCCTATCTCTGATGATTTCAGCAAGTTCATCATCATCAGCTTCGTCTTCTTCAGACGGCACTTGGAAGGCGACCTGCTTCTTCTGAGGACTAGGTCGAGGACCTCGTCCAGCAGTAGCATTTGTCTTCAGTAAAGAGGGTCCTGTTGAGGAATTTGGTGCAGTTGAGGAACTAGCTGAAGCTCCTGAGGCAATAGAGACGCATGTGGTCCTTTGACACGTGGCGAGATGCACGGGTGCAGAGGACTTTGTCGGAGCGGCCGAAGACTTTGGCGGAGGAGCTGAGGACTTTTGAGGAACAGGAGCAGCATGAGGAATTGGCCGTGAGGGCTTTGAGGATTCTGGCCGTCAGGGCATTGCTGAGGAACTTGGCCTTGAGGGCACTGTTGGTGAAGCACTTGGCTTGCGCGCAGGCTTCTTTGACATAGCCTTCTTTGGCTTGACAGCAGATGCCTCAGCAGAGGCAGCAGCAGTAGCAGAGTCTTCACTGAATTTCCCCACTGCTTCTCTGGCTTGCTTAGCCAACTTGGCTTAGCGCTTGGCCCATTCATCAGGATAGTCCTCACCGCGCTTGAGGTTGGTGGGATCAGCTATTTGGCCAGTTGCCAATGGAGGTCTTGGGCATGGAGGATTGAGTGCGAATTTCTTCATGTACTTTGGAGTAACATACCTGTACTCCCTCCACTCTCTTGCCCATCTCCTTTCTATCCTCTGTATGCGCACCTTGCGCTGATTTTTGTCCTCTTTTCCAAACTTGGCCTCATCAGGAGTGCAGTAATCCTTGTATATGTCATCAGGAATTTCAAACGCTGTGTTGACCTCGGCACTCTTTCCTCCTTTCTGTGGCTTCTTACCATCAGCCATTTTCTTCAGTTGAGGAATTTGAATAATTGAATTCTCTGAAGAAGTATGCAACTTTTCTTCGAGGAACGCTACAAATGAGTTAAGTTGATGAGAACCGAGTGATTCAGCAGCTGACATGAGTACCTGTGAACAGAGTATAGTTGCGAGGAATTTGGAGAGGTCATATGCGTTCTCAGAAGGTTTTGTAAAAATAACAAGTTTGAGGAATTTGACTAGATGAGTCTTGAAGAATTTCACTAAGCGTTCTTTGTCTTAGGTTCCAGAGATGTGTAGATCAAAAATCCACACATTTGAGGACTCTTGAAGAAAAACATAGCTTAGAGAAACGAATCAAGAACAAATGATATGTGAGGTGTTTTAGTATGTGAAGATAGGAAGAAAAACACCTTTAAAGATTTTGTATATATTCATTCGAATCAACGAGGGCAGTAAAAGTAACTTTTAATTACCCTGGATGAAGAACACGACGAATAGTGAGGTGGAGAGGTGAAGTTCGTCTGTGTAGATCTTCCGCACCCTAACTTGGCGAAGGAAGACGGCTACGACGGCGGAGGAGTGAAGATTTCCACGGCCGGCACGAGTACGGCGGCGACGAGGTCGAGGCAGTGAAGCTCTTCCTCACCGGCGACGATGAAGTAGCGGCGGCGCTAGGGTTTGAGAAGCTCGAGCTGGAGAGAGGTCGAGCGGAGTAAAAGAAGTGAGGAAGGGGAAGAGGGGTATTTATAGCCATGGTGAAAAACTGTTGGCCTGAAGAAATTGGACGAACGTGCCCCAGACCCTTCTCATTCGCTTGACATGTGTCACCCACATACTGAGAGGTGGAGATCGTGTGCAATCGTGGGTGAAAGGATAAGTGTATCGTGGGATGCGGAATGGTTTGAGCGGCAAAGCCGAAAACTTAGATAAGATAGGTTTTAAAGTTCTGTTTGCAATTTCTTCAGCTGACAAGGACACAGTGAAGATTTTGAACGAGTTTCAAATAGAACGCACATGAAGAATTTGTGAACAGATTGGGTTGAGTATAGCATAGAGGGGGAAAGGGTCCGATCACATTCACTTAGCAGAAAAGACCAACTTGAAGAATTAGCAATAAGTGAATGCTGTAGAGGACATAAACTCATATATATATATATAGCCAATGAAGAAAAACGACGGAAACAGTGAAGACAATGCAAAGTTGAACAAAATGAACAACTGAGGAATTTCAACTTTTAGTGGTGGCGTGACCCAACGTATAAGAATGATGATTTCAGACACCGCATACAATTATCGTAGGGTTCTGAGAATCAATTCTTCGTTAATTTCTTCACACTTAGAGTGTTATTCTTCATTGATTGAAGAAAAATGTTTCTTCATGTGTTGCACATCTAAGTCATCAATTTTGCATAAGTGTTAGGATGAGTGTCCTTTTCAAAGAACATTCGAAGATTCTAGGATATTTAGCTCACACCGCAACTAGCTAAATCTCTTCTCATCCAAGGGCTTTGTGAAGATATCGGCTAGCTATTCTTCAGTCTTCACATGCTCAATAGAAATGTCGCCCTTCAACACATAATCACGAAGAAAATGATGATGAATCTGAATGTGCTTAGTCTTCGAGTGCTGAACTAGGTTGTGACCAATCTTGATGGCACTCTCATTGTCACAACAGAGAGGCACATTCTTCATGTTGACGGCATAGTCCTTGAGAGTTTGCTTCATCCATAGCAATTGAGCACAGGAAGAACCAGTGGCAATGTACTCAGCTTCAGCAGTAGATAGTGATACACAGTTATGTTTCTTCGAGGACCAACAGACCAAAGATCGTCCAAGGAAATGACATGTACCAGATGTTGACTTGCGGTCCACACGATCACCAGCATAGTCAGAGTCAGAATATCCAATGAGATCAAAAGCCGAGCCCTTGGGGTACCATAATCCAAGTGTTGGTGTGTGAGCTAGATATCGAAGAATATGCTTCACAGCCTTATGGTGTGATTCCTTCGGTGTAGCTTGAAATCGGGCACACATGCAAACACTAAGGAATATGTCTGGCCTAGATGCACATAAGTACAATAAAGAACCAATCATGGAGCGGTATACCTTATGATCGGAGTCAATACCATTTTCATCAGTGCATAGATGGCCATTTGTGGGCATAGGAATTTTGACGCCTTTGCAATCTTGCATGCTGAATTTCCTCAGTACATCCTTGAGGTATTTCTCCTGAGATATGAATATGCCGGTGCGTTGTTGACGAATTTGAAGACCTAAGAAGAATTTCAACTCTTCCATCATAGACATTTGATATTCTTCACTCATCATATAGGAAAATTCATCACTATAACGTTGGTCAGTACGACCAAAGATAATATCATCAACATATACTTGGCACACAAACAATTCACTATCATAAGATTTAGTGAAAAGAGTAGGGTCGAGTGAACCGGGTTTGAAGCCTTTCTTCATGAAGAATTCCTTCAAGGTATCATACCACGCCCGTGGGGCCTGCTTGAGGCCATAGAGGGCCTTGTTGAGTCTGAAGACTTTGTTAGGATTCTTCGGATCTTCAAAACCTGGGGGTTGAGCAACATATACTTCTTCCTCAAGCTTACCATTGAGGAATGCACTTTTCACATCCATTTGATATAAAGTGATATCATGATGGTTAGCATAAGCAAGTAATATGCGAATAGCCTCAAGTCTAGCAACAGGTGCAAAAGTTTCATCGAAGTCAATTCCTTCAACATGTGTGTAGCCTTGAGCTACGAGTCGTGCCTTATTCCTCACCACAAGGCCATTTTCATCTTGCTTGTTGCGGTAGATCCACTTTGTGCCAATGATATTGTGCTTGCGAGGATCTGGACGTTTGACCAGTTCCCAGACATTGCTGAGCTCGAACTGATGTAATTCTTCTTGCATGGCCTGAATCCACTCAGGCTCCAGAAATGCTTCATCTACCTTAGTGGGCTCTGTGATAGAGACAAAAGCATAGTGCCCACAAAAGTTAGATAAATGTGAAGCTTTTGAGCGTGTGAGAGGACCTGGCGCTTTGATGTCATTGATGATCTTTTCAACTTGCACTTCTTTTGCAATGCGAGGATGAGCTAGTTGTCGTTAAGGAATTTGATCAGCATTCTCTTCAGCACCATTTTCTTCAGTATTTTCTTCAGGTGCATTAGCTCGACATTCTTCTTGTTCTGGAATGAATTCTTCAGCAGATTCTTCAGTAGGAATGACATCCTCAGTAGCCTTGAACTTGATAGTTTCCTCAGCTGTTGGTTCATCTCTCACAGTAGGTAGGTGCTCTCTTTGCGAGCCATTAGTTTCATCGAACCGCATATCTACAGTTTCAACAACCTTGTGAAGAACGTTGTTGAAGACTCTGTAGGTGTGCGAGTCCTTTCCGTAACCAAGCATAAAACCTTCATGTGATTTCGGTGCAAATTTTGAGTTGTGATGAGGATCTCTAATCCAACATTTAGCACCGAAGACTTTGAAATAACTTACATTGGGTTTCTTATCAGTGAGGAGTTCATAGGCAGTCTTCTTGAAGAATTTGTGAAGATATACTCTATTGATGATGTGGCACGCAGTATCAATTGCCTCAATCCAGAACCGACGAGGCATTTTGTATTCATCAAGCATAGTGCGAGCCATCTCCGCAAGAGTCATGTTCTTGCGCTCCACGACGCCGTTCTGCTGAGGAGTATAAGGAGCAGATAACTCATGAGTAATACCAAGTTCATCAAGATAGTCATCTAGACCAGAATTCTTGAACTCAGTTCCATTGTCACTTCTGATGTGCTTGATCTTCACACCAAAGTTGGTTGAAGGCCTCGAGGAAAATCGTTTGAAGACTTCCCGCACTTCATGTTTGTAAGTAACAATGTGTACCCATGTGTATCGAGAGTAATCATCAACAATAACAAAGCCATATTGAGATGCATCATTTGAAACAGCAGAATAATGGTTAGGACCAAAGAAATCCATGTGAAGCAATTCAAATGGACGAGTAGTGGTCATGATAGTCTTTGCTGGATGCTTGGCCTTTGTCATCTTCCCAGCTTCACAGGCTCCGCATAGGTGATCCTTGAGGAATTTGACATTCTTGATGCCGATGACATGCTTCTTCTTCGCAAGCGTGTGTAGATTCCTCATGCCTGCATGACCAAGTTGTCGATGCCAGAGCCAGCCTTCTGAAGCTTTTGCAAGTAGGCACACGGCTAGTTGTGGTCCTGTAGAGAAATCAACAATATACAGGTCTCCTCTCCTAAAGCCATCGAAGACTTTGGAATTGTCAGCTTCCATAACCACAACACAACGGTACTTGCCAAAGACAACAACCATATCAAGATCACAAAGCATTGAGACATACATAAGGTTGTATCCTAAGGACTCAAGAAGCATGACTTTGTCCCTGTGTCGATCCTTTGTGATTGCAACCTTACCTAGACCCAATACCTGACTTTTGCCTTTGTCGGCAAAGATGATATGTGAGGGAGTCCTGGATTAGGGGGTGTCCGGATGGCCGGACTATACCTTCAGCCGGACTCCTGGACTATGAAGATACAAGATTGAAGACTTCATCCCGTGTCCGGAAGGAACTTTCCTTGGCATGGAAGGCAAGCTTGGCGATACGGATATTCAGATCTCCTACCATTGTAACCGACTCTATGTAACCCTAACCCTCTCCGGTGTCTATATAAACCGGAGGGTTTTAGTCCGTAGGACAACATACACATAAACAATCATACCATAGGCTAGCTTCTAGGGTTTAGCCTCTCTGATCTCGTGGTAGATCTACTCTTGTACTACCCATATCATCAATATTAATCAAGCAGGACATAGGGTTTTACCTCCATCAAGAGGGCCCGAACCTGGGTAAAACTTCGTGTCCCTTGCCTCCTGTTACCATCCGGCCTAGACGCACAGTTCGGGACCCCCTACCCGAGGTCCGCCGGTTTTGACACCGACATTGGTGCTTTCATTGAGAGTTCCTCTGTGTCGTCGCCGTCAGGCCCGATGGCTCCTACGATCATCAATAGCGATGCAGTCCAGGGTGAGACCTTCCACCCCGGACAGATCTTCGTCTTCGGCGGCTTCACACTATGGGCCAATTCACTTGGCCATCTGGAGCAGATCGAAAGCTACGCCCCTGGCTGTCAAGTCAGATTTGGAAGTTTAAACTACACGGCTGACATCCACGGGGACTTGATCTTCGATGGATTCGAGCCACTGCCGAGCGCTCCGCACTGTCACGACGAGCATGATATAGCTCTACCGTCGAACAGTGCCCTGGAGGCCGCACCCGCACCGGCTCCGACCCTTAGTTCGGAGCAAACTACGCCGATCGAGGATGGGTGGTTGGATGCCACCTCGGGGGCTGCGATCCCAACAGCGATTGAGCCAAACACCAGCCCCGTACTCTGCGAGACTCGTGACTCCAAGGAGCCGGACTCGTCTCCGGACTCCGAACCCTCCGCGCCCCTGCCAATCGAATCCGATTGGGCGCCGATCATGGAGTTCACTGCCGCAGACATCTTTCAACACTCGCCTTTCGGCGATATCCTGAAGTCACTGAAGTCTCTCTCTTTATCAGGAGAGCCCTGGCCGGACTACGGTCACCAAGGTTGGGATACAGACGATGAAGAAATTCAAAGCCCACCCACCACCCACTTTGTAGCCACTGTCGACGACCTAACCGACATGCTCGACTTCGACTCCGAAGACATCGACGGTATGGACGCCGATGAAGGAGATGATGAAGCACCAGCGCCTACCAGGCCCTGGAAGGCCACCTCGTCATATGACATATACATGGTGGAGTATTGTGCCTATCCTTTTAATTGGAGTGTTGTGTCCTCTTTTCAAGTATCTTCTCATCTTATCAAGACCTTATTCAATTCTTTTTCTTTCCAACCGGAGTGCTACCCGATTTTGGTTTTTTCGTTGATCCCCTTCCTTAACCGGAGTGCTCTCCAAATTCGTTCAACCCTATTGTGTTCTTTCTTTCTTTCAATTTGTTCAACCTCTCAAGGTTCGTGGTTTCACTCGATTGTCAAAGAAGCAACTTAGTTTTACCTCTTCTCTTTCTCCTCCGTTGCCCCTCCGGTGCCATTCTAGATCTCGGGACGAGATCCTCTCGTAGTGGTGGAGTGTTGTAATGCCCCGAGACCGATGTGCCAGGTGTCGTTCAGTTATTCGCTGGTGTTGCCTTTTCATTGCTTGCGTGTCATGCATCTCATATCATGTCATCACGTGCATTGCATTTGCATACATGTTCATCTCATGCATTCGAGCATTTTCCCCGTTGTCCGTTTTGCATTCCGGCGCTTCGTTCTCCTCCGGTGGCCATTTCTAGCTTTCTTTCGTGTGTGGGGATTAAACATTTCCGGATTGGACCGAGACTTGCCATGCGGCCTTGGTTTACTACCGGTAGACCGCCTGTCAAGTTTCGTACCATTTGGACTTCGTTTGATACTCCAACGGTTAACCGAGGGACCGAAAAGGCCTCGTGTGTGTTGCAGCCCAACACCCCTCCAATTTGGCCCAAAACCCACCAAACTCTGCTCCACGTCCTAGAGCGTTCGATCACGATCGCGTGGCCAAAAACCGCACCTCATTTGGACTCTCCTAGCTCCCTCTACCTATAAATACGTGTCTCCCTCCGAAATCCTCGCGCAGATCTAACCATATCTTCGTCCTCCTTGCGCCGACGGACACGTCCGCCCGACGGCCGGACATGTCCACCCCGCCCAGCCACGTCGCCCGTCCAATGACGCGCTGCCACGTCACGCCGCCGCCGCTCTCCTCCTATCGGAGGCCGCCACCTCAGCCGAGCCTCTCTCTCCTCTCCGCCGCGGCCCTGCGGGCCCACGGCCGGCCCGACCGGCCCGACCGGCTCGACCGCGCCGCCCCGCGCCTGGGCGCCCCGCGCCGCCGCACCCGACTAGCGCTTCCCCGCCGCCGCCGCCGGAAGGCCCCGCCGTCGCCACCTCTCCATCGACCGCCGCCGCCTCCATGCTCGAGCGCCGCCACCGCGCATGCTGCCACGGCTTCTTCCCGCCGGCGCGGCCCCGCACCGCCGCCGCTGGCGTCCTGCCGGACCTCGCCCGCGCCGTCCCGGAGCTCCTGCCAACTCCGGCCGCCTCCGCCGTCGTCGTCAATTCTGGCGAGTGCGCCGCTGCCTCGCTATCCGTGCAAGGTGGATCTGAGATCTAGATCCTCTCCACGGTTGACTTTTTCTCCTCTCACCTTAATTATCTTGCATACTTTGACCTGTTGTATCTTTGCATCCGTAGCTCCGTTTTGGACATATGATATATCAAAATCTTCGTCTCGACGAGTACATCATTTCATTCCATTGCATCCTGTGCATTTGAGTTCATCTTGATGCCCAAAATGCTGTCAGAAGGAGGCATCATGAGTTAAATTGCAGATCCGTTAGCTCATCATAGACTTTTGTCATTTTTGCCATGATTATTGTGTGCATGATATGCCTATGCCCCTTTAGGATGAATTGTTAAGCATTTTGTCTTCTTTACAGAGGTGCCACCCATGCATTTTTAGGATGTGTGTGGTGTCTTGTGCAAGCTTGCAAAGAGGGGCACCTGAGTAATCTGTTTTTAGGGACTTAGTGTTTTTCACAAAGTCTGGGATATTTTAGTTCATGATGCCATATGTTCAGCTTGTTTCCTAGTGATCCGTGCCCCTTTTGAGTATGATCAGTATGGGACATTTGTTAATATTGGTATGCTCTATCCATCCATGTCTTTACTTGCTATGTTGGAGCACCCTAGGTTGAGTCAATCGAGCTCAACTTTTGCATCGTTGTGTTTTTGGGCAGATCGTCAACTCTTTTGCGATTTTGCCGATGCTATTGTTAGCGATCCGTGCATGCTATGCCATTGTTCTTGCCATGTCTAGCTAGCATTTTGTGCCTTCTTTATGGATATATGCTTGCCTTGCCATGACTTGCGCCGTAGTGAGAGCATCGAGCTCGTTTACATGCCTTCGTGAGTTACAATTTCAGCATGTCTCAGTTTTCACTAAGTCTGAAGACTGATTGTGTTTCATCTATGTTCGTGTGCCCGTTAGAGTATTTTCTGAACCCTTTTGGCCCCAGGTCACTTTGGGTGTTTTGTTAAGCTTGTTGAGTAGCTCCATGGCATGTTCTTGCTTGTCATAATCAGGTTGTCATCATGTTGTTTTGCTGCTCCGAAGAGAGCATCGTGGCCTGAAATTTCAGACTAGTGTTAATTTCACTAAGTCTGAAATCTGTTTTGCTTATTCAGTTTTGCCATGCTTGTTTGAACCTCTTAATAGATGAATTTGGCCATGGCTCAGTGCTAGTGTTTTGATAAGCATCTTGTGTACATCCCTGCCATGTATTTTGTTTTCATGTTTGGTGGCTGTAGCATGTTCATTTCGTTGCATTTAGGTGCCTACTTGCTGTAAATCGCAGATCGGTTCGTTTCGTAAAACGCTTGCCATTTCCAAACCGTAGCTCCGATTCCTATGATCTTTATATCGTTTTCAGGTGATTTCATCCCTTCTATCCAGTGGCACACTTGGTTTTCAAAGTTGAGGCCAGGTTCATGCATTTCCTGTCACGTCTTGCATTTTGCATCCCGCATCGCATCCCGTATAGCATACCATCTTTGCATATTATTGGTTGCCCTTGCACGTGGTTGATTGTATCCTTGTTGCTTGTTTGTGTTGTTGGGTAGAGCCGGGAGACGAGTTCGCTAACGAGGAGCCCGTTGAGTTTTCTTTTGAGGATCCGGTCAACTCTGACAACTGTGCAGGCAAGATGATCATACCCTCGAAATCACTACTATATTTGCTATGCTAGTTTGCTCGCTCTTTTGCTTTGCCAATGCTACGATGCCTACCACTTGCTTGTCAGCCTCCCAATTGGCATGATTGAGCCTCTAACCCACCATTGTCCTAGCAAACCATTGATTGGCTATGTTACCGCTTTGCTCAGCCCCCCTTCTTATAGCGTTGCTAGTTGCAGGTGAAGATTGGAGCCGTTCCTTGTTGGAACATTTATTTACTTGTTGGGATATCATTATATTGCCATATTATCTTAATGCATCTATATACTTGGTAAAGGGTGGAAGGCTCGGCCTCTCGCCTAGTGTTTTGTTCCACTCTTGCCGCCCTAGTTTCCGTCATATCGGTGTTATGTTCCCGGATTTTTGTGTCCCTTACGCGGTTGGGCTATAATGGGAACCCCTTGATAGTTCGCCTTGATTAAAGCTTTTCCAGCAATGCCCAACATTGGTTTTACCATTTGCCACCTACCCTTTTTTCCCTTGGGTTTCCGGAGCCCGAGGGTCATCTTTATTTTAGCCCCCCACGGGCCAGTGCTCCTCTGAGTGTTGGTCCGGAACGTCAGCCGCCGGTGGCCACCAGGGGCAACTCTGGGCTGGCTTACCGGAAGTTTGGACAACCTGAGTGTGCCCTGAGACAGAGATATGTGCAGCTCCTATCGGGATTTGTCGGCACATTCGGGCGGTGTTGCTGGACTTGTTTTAACCTGTCGAATCGTCTTGTTGTACCGAGATACCGAGTCTGATCGGTGTGTCTTGGGTGGAGGTATATTCCTTCGTTGACCGTGAGAGCTTGTTATGGGCTAAGTTGGGACCCCCCTGCAGGGATTGATCTTTCGAAAGCCATGCCCGCGGTTATGGGCAGATGGGAATTTGTTAATATCCAGTTGTAGACAACTTGAACCTTAATTAATTAAAATGAATCAACTGAGTGTGTTGCCGTGATGGCCTCTTCTCGGCGGAGTCCGGGAAGCGGACACGGTGTTGGAGTTATAGTTGCGTAGGTTGCTACCTAGTTTCTCGCTCGTGCTTTGCTTCCTCTTCTCGATCTCTTTTGCGAATAAGTTAGCCACCATATATGCTAGTCGCTTGCTGCAGCTCCACTTATTCATTACCCTTTTCCTACCTATTAAGCTTAAATAGTCTTGATCGCGAGGGTGCGAGATTGCTGAGTCCCTGTGGCTCACAGATTACTATTACACCAGATGCAGGGACAGATGATACAGCTCCAGATGGCGCGCTCGAGCTCAAGTGGGAGTACGACGAGGACTCTCAGCGTTACTATGTGTCTTTTCCTGATGATCAGTAGTGGTGCCCAATCGGGGTTAGATTCAGGGCCTTGTCGCGTGTTGGGGGTCTTTTCTATTTTGGCGCCGTAGTCGGGCCATGAGTGATTTGTATGATGGATGTTATTTATGTACTTTGATGTGACGTGGCGAGTGTAAGCCAACTATGTTCCTCCCCTTTATATTATTTATGTACATGGGATGTGTGATGATTTCCCGACTTGCGACATTGCTTTCAATGCGGTTATGCCTCTAAGTCGTGCCTCGACACGTGGGAGATATAGCCGCATCGAGGGCGTTACAATAGTACCCCTTGCAAACCTGCTAATCATACCCACAGAGAATGTTGGGTCTTCAAGCAGTCCGGCAAGCTCAACGCCGTACACAAGGGGGAGCATACACCAAGTGAAGACGAGGACGAGCCTCCCAAGCAAGACACGGGGGAACAAAAGAAATTCCCACCGGAAGTCAAAACAGTAAACGTGTTACACGTGATCAAGGGAAAAAACAACGTGGCACCCCCAGGAAAATTTACCCAAGTGCCTGTCACCGCGAAGTCCTGCCAATGGTCGTCTCAACCGATCACTTTCGACCATCGCGATTACTCAGCAAGTATCCGACACGCAGGATGGGCGCCCCTGGTATTAGACCCAGTAATTGGCGGATATCACTTCACACGAGTCTTGATGGACGGCGGCAGCAGCCTAAACCTAATATATCAGGATACAATCCGCGGGATGGGGTTAGACCCAACACAAATTCGCCATAGCAATACTACCTTCAAAGGAGTAACGCCAGGCCCAGGGGCTCACCGTACGGGCTCCCTCCTACTACAAGTTATATTTGGCTCCCCCGATAACTTCCGTAGCGAGCATTTAACCTTCCACATTGCTCCGTTTCAAAGTGGCTATCAAGCACTGCTTGGGCGGGAAGCTTTTGCTCGCTTTAATGCAATACCACACTACGCCTCCCTCACACTCAAGATGCCCGGTCCACGTGGCATCATTTCAGTGCATGGAAATATCAAGCGATCTCTGCACGCCGAAGAGAGTGAGGCTGCTTTGGCAGCCGCGCACTAAAGGCACCCAGACTAGCCAAAGCGTCCCATAGGTCGTCAAGACCTCAGACACAACTAATCAAGTCCGGCCCCGCTACTTATACCGAATAAATGGTCACACCCCTATTCGTCAATACAAGGGGCTCAACGCGCGCAGACACGCGGCCATCTCTCCTCATCTTGAATTATGCATAGTTTCTTTAACAAACTATATTTTTGCACGACAACTTTTTTCACCTTTTACAGACGATCATCGTGCTACACCCGTCCAGGATACGGCACAACAGAGACACAGGCGCAAACGTGCAGCAGGGACCCGCTCCAAGGATTCTTTTTAGATTAAGACCCTGCGTAAACCTTTTTTACTGTCTCTTGTTGATACATATCCACCATTGAGAAGGATGCTGACGTCTTGGCATGTGGCCACGCCATACCAATGCACGTACCTGGACATAAGGGGTTTCTTACAAAGGCCATTATTTAGGCCCGGTTTATACCACAAAGACCGAATACCTTAGGGAGTGTTCGGCGTCGCGAGTTTGGCCCTATATGCATCAGCTCCGAATCATTGTCTTTGGTTAAATGTTGGGTTTGCCCGGCTCCTGTGTTTTGGTGCCTTACGTTCCGCTTTACCGGCTAAGGTAGCACCAGGAGAACTACTGCGATTGTGCCATGGTTCATCCGGACGAGCACCTCAGTAGAGAAAGCCGAAAACTGACTGTCATGATCTAGCGTGAGACTGGTCAACCACTCGATGACCCATGGGAATGTTAGAATTCCTCCGCCTTAACGAAGGGCCGTTTTCTGGCCAGGCATGTACGCACCCCGGGATCGGGAGAGTACGGAGCCACCAGGGGCTATCTAGTAGCCCCACTCTCAAACTCCTATGGCTAAGTGAAAGTGTTAAAGCGTTATAGTTCGGTTGCCTCGCTCGCTCCACTATCACCTCCTTAATAGGACCAAGACGTTGGGTTAAGTGTGAACGTTTGTTTTTGCCAACACCTCCGCATTATATGCGTGGGGGTTGAAGCCGACGACTACAATCTTCAGGTTATACACATGTATACATAAACGGGCGCCCAGGAGGCATCACATTACTTTCGGGCAAAAGTATATAAGTAGCCTTATGAAAATTTATAAAAGCATTTCGCTTACAATGAGATTACATATCACTCAAACATAATATTTTTTGAGCACTGGGTCTCTATCAAACGAGCACCCTCAAGAACTTCCTCAAAGTAGTGCTCAGCAGCCCTTCGACCTATGGCCGAATCCTGCACTGCAACAGTGGTAGCATCCATCTCTGCCCAGTATGCTTTAGCACGGGCAAAGGCCATTCGTGCGCCTTCTATGCACGCTGACCTCTTCATTGCATTTATGCGCACGTCAAGGAACTGCTGCACCAAGCTGAAATAGTTGCTCGGTTTTGACCTTTCTGGCCATAGCTGCTCCACAACAGACCTCACGGAGAGTCCGGACAACCTATTCAGTTCGGCCCATTCGACTAATTGGTCAGTCAATGAAAGCGGATGCTCGGGAGAAAGGAATTGCTTCCAAAACAGCTGGTCTACTTCACAGTTCGTCTGACTCTGGAAGTACTTGGCCGCATCGGCAGCGCTCGCCGCAAAATCCATATACACATCCTCCGAACTCCATAGCTGATCCAGAGGGGCATACCGTGGATCTCTGAACTTTCTCTGCAACATAAAGGATTTCCCAGCTACAATATCCCCGGCTTCCCGCAGCTCCTCCTTCTTTGCCCTCATAGCAAAGCGGAGGTCTTTTCCCGTTGCAGCAGCCTTCTCAAGGTCTGATGCCTTCGCCTGGTTTTCCTTTTCAAGAACCCGCAACGGTCGACGGCGGCTTTTAATTCTACGACCATATTGGCCATCTTATCCCGGCTCTCGCCATGCGCGGTCTTCTTGGCTCGCAACTCTTTGCCCGCCTTCAAAGAAGCCGCATTACCCAATTTTGCTTGTTCCTTGGCTCGGGCAAGTTCCGCCTGCAAGGCTTCAACAGTGGCAGCTCCATCTACAGTCATAACATGTTAAATATACTGACTTCATGCCGCCCTTACTATGCGGCGTTTACCAGACAATAGCACTTACCCTGTGCCTCGTCAAGCCTTTTGTTAACAAGCTCGATGTCGGCGTCTGCCGCATCCAACTGCCATCTTAAATGGGCAGACTCGCTAGTCCGGCTAGCCACCGGAGCTTCCATCACCTGCTCATAGAGGCAATATGGTTACTACCTGGGATTATGATCCTCTGATCGTCGTCATTCCCGACAACAACCAGAGTCTCACGGGCTACGATCTACACAGGACACACTTAGCATGTGCAGGATTATCATACATTATTTTACGTAACTCAAAACCTGTCAGTAGACTCATAAAAGCTTTATGCAATCCGCTTTCGGCGGACGAGATTCTCTCCATCACCATATTCATCAGCACACGGTGTTCATCTGAGATGGCCGCTCGCCCCACCAACTCCCTCAGAACATCCAACCACACACTAGACGGTGCCGGACTCTTTTGTCTACTCTTTTCGGGAGCCGGACACTGGGAGCTTCGGGGGTCGATGGGATTATCTTCTGGCCTTGCCGGACTCGGAGAGGCCCTCCGCGACGACACTTCAGGGTCGCCCGCTTCCGGAGCGGAGGAGTCCAGAGGAGGCGTTTCGCTTTCCATCATCTCTGGAAGAAGATCCCCCGAAGACGAGCTCATTTGAGAGGGGCTAACGCCCGAACTGCAAAGATATATGCGGTGGTTATTTTCTCAGAAGAAAAGATGGCATACTATTAAGGTATTTTGGGTCACTTACGACTCACAGGAGGATTGATCCCCCCGCGGACTTTGTACGGCAACCACACCCCCCGGGGCAGGACCCTCCGTGGGAAACCTCTTCTCCCATTTGGAAGCTTTGGCTTCCGAATCCCCGGACGCAATCCTTTTCCTCTTCTGGTCGTCTTCCTTCATGGAGACGCTCGCTCCCTCGGCTAGTGTGGGCAGCGTTGGGGGGCCGTGACCGCCCGCATTTTCCTTCAAGGGCTCCAAGCAAGGTGCGGTCTGGAGCATCTTTTCCAATACCGGATTTTCCAAACCCTCAGGGAGGGGAGCCGAGCACCGAATCAACTTCGCCTTCGTTAGCCAGTCCTGGTCAGAAAAGCGAACACTCAGAAATAACTTCGTATCAAAGGAGAGGTAGTACGATCGGGAGGGAGGTGCCTTACCTGTTCAGCGGCACGGTTACTACTCAGGCCCACGTCCTCGGTGATTTCCGGACACTCCGCTTGAGGTCCGAAGAACGACTTGTACATCTCCTCATGCGTCAGGCCGAGGAAATTTTGTGTGGCGCGCGGTCCCTCGGGATTGAACTCCCATAATCAAAGAGGCCGACGTTTGCAAGGCTGGACTTGACGAACTAGCATAACTTTTGTTACCGCAACCAAACTGAGATCTCCATTAAAGAAATCTTGAATGCGGCTTTGCAGTATAGGCACGTCCTTGGCGGGACCCCAGCTCAATCCTCTGCTAATCCATGACATCAGTTGTGGTGGAGGGCCGGGGCGGAAAACAGGGGGGCCGCCCACTTGGCACTTCTAGGAGCCGTGATGTAGAACCACTCCTGTTGCCACAATCCAGACACCTCTGGAGTGGAACCTTTGGGCCATGCAGCTCCCGTCATCTTGCGTATTGAGGCACCTCCACACGTCGCATGTTGCCCCTCGATCATCTTCGGCTTTACTTCAAAAGTCTTGAGCCATATGCCAAAGTGAGGGGTAACCCAGAGGAAGGCCTCGCACACAACAATAAATGTCGTGATATGAAGAAAGGAGTCCGGAGCTAGATCATGGAAATCTAGCCCATAGTAAAACATCAAGCCCCTGACAAAAGGATCCAATGCAAGGCCTAGACCTCGCAGGAAGTGGGAGACGAACACGATGCTCTCGTTGGGTTCGGGGGGAGGGGACGACCTGCCCCCGGGAGGCAACCGATGCAGAATCTCGGCGGTCATATATCTGGCCTCCCTCAACTTTTTGACGTCTTCTTCTGTGATGGAGGAAGGCACCCATCGGCCTTGAAGGCTAGATCCAGACATGACTGAAGGTTTGGAGCACCTGACCTGAACTTTGGGCTTTTGAGCTTGAGGTGGGGGAAGGATTCGATGGAGCACGGGAGGGAAAAATAAAAAGCCTCGTCCCTTTATAAAGAGGGTGAATATCGAGCGTCCTCTTCGTGTCCGTTTGGACTTGCCTATAATCTAGTAGTCCTAGAAGCGGTTGGGTTACCCACGCCCGTATTGATGAGAATCCCGGAATAAGGGGACACGATCTCTGCTTTGACAAGACGTGTCAAGGAAACCGCCTCGCATGACGCGCTGAGGTGGGATAATGAAACGACTCGGATAAAGGCTTGGTCGTGGTGTGTCACACTACAGAATACGTCAGCAGATTAGATTTGGTAAATATTATTCTCTCTATGGCAATATGTGGAAAACTTATTTTGCAGAGCCGGACACTATCTTTGTGTTCAAAACCTGCTACGAAGTACTTGGAGGAGGAACCTGCCTTGCAATGCCGAAGACAATTTGCGCGCCGGACTCGTCGTCATTGAAGCCTGGTTCAGGGGCTACTGAGGGAGTCCTGGATTAGGGGGTGTCCGGATGGCCGGACTATACCTTCAGCCGGACTCCTAGACTATGAAGATACAAGATTGAAGACTTCGTCCTGTGTCCGGAAGGAACTTTCCTTGGCGTGGAAGGCAAGCTTGGCGATACAGATATTCAGATCTCCTACCATTGTAACCGACTCTATGTAACCCTAACCCTCTCCGATGTCTATATAAACCGGAGGGTTTTAGTCCGTAGGACAACATACACATCAACAATCATACCATAGGCTAGCTTCTAGGGTTTAGCCTATCTGATCTCGTGGTAGATCTACTCTTGTACTACCCATATCATCAATATTAATCAAGCAGGACGTAGGGTTTTACCTCCATCGAGAGGGCCCGAACCTGGGTAAAACTTCGTGTCCCTTGCCTCCTGTTACCATCCGGCCTAGACGCATAGTTCGGGACCCCCTACCCGAGATCCGCCGGTTTTGACACCGACAATATGCTTCAGATGCGACGGAGATAATGGAGCATCCATCAATAGATTCTTGTCACCAGTCATGTGATTTGTACATCCACTATCGAGGACCCACTCAGTGGCTTTGGGTTGATCATCCTGCAGATGAATTAGTGCAACTTACGAACTCATATACTTCATCAGTGAAGAATATGACATCAATTCATCAGATCAATTTCATCAAGCAAAAGAACAGATAAAGCAGTATGAGGACGTGAGAAATGAAAGTTCATTTCTTCATGATTAGCCTGCGTCCTTTCAGGCATACTCAGGTCTCCAGCAAATTCTTCAGACGATTACGTACGTCTGGAGACCTGACCCTGCAGAAGAGATTAGTTCTTTTTCTTCACCACCCACATCTAAAGGGGTGGCAAAGAGTTCATCATTCTGCGAGCTCCATAAGAGAAAGGTGGCATAGATGCCAGTCCATTTCGTTTCACATAAGAGGGGTTAGAGTAAGCATAAGAGTAAGAAGAGAAATTCTTTGAGGACTTATGGACATAATGATTTGAAGAATAATGCACGTATCCATAATCCTTAGATCTTCCCTGCGAAATAGATGGGTTAGCACGATGATGTTCATATGAGGACTTTGATCCTTTTGAGGAATATGATCCATGTGAGGAGTTTGGTCCGTATGAGGACTTGGATCCATATGAAGAATTTGGTCCATATGAAGAATTTGATTTGGGGTTCCTATTCTTCACAGGTGGCGTCAGATGACATTCACATGAAGATTTTCAAGGCATCTTTTGGGAACCCAGATTTTCTTCATAGGGGGACCGTTCCTGCAGCTAATGCCAACATATCTAGCAAATACTTCACCATTCTGATTTTTGAACAGTTTATAGTTGGAGTCAAATGACTCATCATCAAAATGAGGAGATTCACATGCAAATCCAGATAAGTTAGATGGATCAAATGGAGGTCCCTTTGCAGCAACCCATGTAGTTTTGGGGTACTGCTTAGGCTTCCAATATGTACCATCAGCATTGAGTTTCCTCTCAAAGGCAATACCCTCTTTCCTAGGGTTCCTGTTGAGGATCTGCTTTTTAAGCACATCACAAAGAGTCTGATGCTCTTTGAGGCTTTTGTACATGCCTATCATGTACAATTCCTTCAGCCCTGCATCATCAGTGATACTAGCAGTGTCCTTAGATGAGGAATTAGTGATAGCAGAGGCATGTGAAGAATTTGAAACATTAGCAGCATTTGAACATTCAGGTGAATAAATTAGCAGATTCACGTTCAATGCATTTCAAACAAGGAGGAACAAATTCTTCCTGAGAAGCGATGATTTGTTGAGCAAGTAATGAATCGCGCTCCTTCTGAAGATCTTCATAACTCACTCTTAGCTTCTCAAGGTCTTGCTTTCTTTGAAGAAATTCATAAGAAAGCTTCTCATGATCACATAAGAGAGTGTTATGATGATCTTGAAGGGTGTCATACTTAGTATGAAGCCTCTGAAGACTTTCAGCCAAAGCTTTTGACCGATCCATTTCTTCACCCAACATATCATCGCTCTTATTTAGCATGTAGTGAACTTTTTCCAAAGCTCTTTGTTGTTTAGTGGCAAGGGAACCAAGTTTGACATAGCTGGGTCCAAATTCATCACCAGATTCATCATCACTAGACTCGGATAGGTAGCATTCAGTTACCTTAGCATCTTTTGCCATAAGGCATGATGCAGAAGATGATGATTCTGGTTTGAATGTCATCGCTTTGAGAGATTCCTTAAAGTCCTCAAACCAAGGATCATGACAGGTTCAATGACCTTCATAGACCTCAGAGAGACAGTCCCAGATAAGCTTCCCATGATTGAGATGCATGATATTCCTGAACTGATTTTGAGACAGACAGGAGCAGATGACGTCCTTCGCTGTGAGGTTGAGAAGAGTGTACTTGCTAATGTCATCTGCTTCCGCCATCTTACACAGATGGGTCAAACCAATCTCAGTGACGGTCCACAGCTCGCTGTTCATCGCCATGAGGCGCTTCTTCATCATGGCCTTCCACTTGGGATACTCATGACCGTCAAAGATGGGGCATGTCACTTTCTTCATACCTGCGGTCGACATAACTAAAACTCCAGGTGGTTAAACCAAAATCACACAGAACAAGGGAGTACCTTGCTCTGATACCAATTAAAAGTGCGTTATATCGACTAGAGGGGGGTGAATAGGCGATTTTTATGAAATTCTTCACTGAGGAATTTTTTGGTGAGGAAATTCCTTAGCGAAGAACTATTAGCAGCGGAATAAGTACTCAAAAGTAAACATAACAGAATACAAGCATAGTCATCATGATGAAATGAAGACAGACACAGAGTACAGGAAGCGTAAGCACATGATAACACAGGATGAAGACAAACAGACTAAAGAAATTGAACTGAGGAAATTGAGAAAGTCTTCAGTCAAAGTCTTCAAACACAGATATAAACAAACACACAACACAGTTATGAGGAAATGAAAGAGTTGAGGAAATAGAACCAGTAAGCTTGGTGAAGACAATGATTTGGTAGACCAGTTCCAACTGCTGTCTCAGTTGTACGTCTGGTTGGAGCGGCTGAGTATTTAAAGTCGAGGACACACAGTCTCGGACACCCGATCCTGAACACGCAGCTCAGGACACCAAGTCCTCACCGTATTCTCCTTGAACTAAGGTCACACAGACCTCGTCCAATCACTTGTGGTAAGTCTTCAGGTGACTTCCAAACCTTCACAAACTTGGTCACTCGGCGATCCATAATTCCTCTTGGATGCTCTAGACCATGACGCCTAACCGTCTGGAAGAAGCACAGTCTTCAAAGGTAACAAGCGTCGGATCCATGCAGGATCAATCTCTTCAATGATGCTCAATCACTTGGGGTTTGTAGGTGTTTGGGTTTGGGTTTTTCCTCACTTGATGATTTTCGCTCAAAGTCCTCGAAGGATGGGTTGCTCTCAAATGACAAGTGTCAGTTTCTCTCGGAGCAGCCAACCAGCTAGTGGTTTTAGGGGGCGGCTATTTATAGCCTAGGGAGCAGCCCGACATGATAAGATATAAATGCCCTTGAATGATATGACTGTTAGGTGGATAGATATTTTGGGACAGCTGGCGCATAGCACAACAACGGTCAGAATTTTGAGTAGCAAAATCCTCAGGGCTATCATGTTCCTCACTGTGTAGACAATCCGCACTGGCGAATTTCTAACTCCTTATTCAGAACAAATTCCTAAGAGACCAGAAGAACTTCGTCTCTATCACTGAAGAATATGACTGGACTGTATGAGATTTCCAATGGCTTCACTCGAAGGGATTGGTAGGTGTAGGATTTTGAGTTGAGCATCACATGGAAATTTTTCCTTAGTATTTCCTTGACCCCCTTTAACAGTACGGTGTTTCCTATGACTCAAGAAAGAGAAAATGAAACTACGAAAACAAAATTCTTCACGCTTCATGTTCCTCGAATGAATACCAAGTCTTCAAGCTCACACCAATTTCTTCACTTTCGAAGTCTTCAGAAAGTCTTCAGAAATCCAAAGTCTTCAGTTGAAGAACTTCATTTTTCGGGGTCGACTTTCTCTGTAAATATCAAACTCCTCATAGACTTATAGACCTGTGTACACTCACAAATGCATTAGTCCCTTAATCTATAAGTCTTCAATACACCAAAATCACTAAGGGGCACTAGATGCACTTACAGGTTCCCCATCTCCATGAGCAGAAAGTACACCTAATTTTTTTGCTATTTCGTGTTCCATATGAAGGAAATATGCCCTAGAGGCAATAATAAAGTTATTATTTATTTCCTTATATCATGATAAATGTTTATTATTCATGCTAGAATTGTATTAACCGGAAACATAATACATGTGTAAATACATAGACAAACAGTATGTCACTAGTATGCCTCTACTTGACTAGCTCGTTGAATCAAAGATGGTTAAGTTTCCTAGCCATAGACATGAGTTGTCACTTGATTAACGGGGTCACATCATTAGAGAATGATGTGATTGACTTGACCCATTCCGTTAGCATAGCACTTGATCGTTTAGTTTGTTGATATTGCTTTCTTCATGACTTATACATGTTCCTATGACTATGAGATTATGCAACTCCCGTTTACCGGAGGAATACTTTGTGTGCTACCAAACATCACAACGTAACTGGGTGATTATAAAGGTGCTCTATAGGTGTCTCCGAAGGTACTTGTTGGGTGGTGTATTTCGATATTAGGATTTGTCACTCCGATTGTCGGAGAGGTATCTCTGAGCACACTCGGTAATGCACATCACTATAAGCCTTGCAAGCGTTGCAACTAATGAGTTAGTTGCGGGATGATGTGTTACGGAACGAGTAAAGAGACTTGTCGGTAACGAGATTGAACTAGGTACTGAGATACCGACGATCGAATCTCGGGCAAGTAACATACCGATGACAAAGGGAACAACGTATGTTGTTATGCGGTTTGACCGATAAAGATCTTCGTAGAATATGTAGGAGCCAATATGAGCATCCAGGTTCCGCTATTGGTTATTGACCAGAGACGTGTCTCGGTCATGCCTACATAGTTCTCGAACCCGTAGGGTCCGCATGCTTAAAGCTTGATGATGGTTATATTATGAGTTTATGTGTTTTGATGTACCAAAGGAGTTAGGAGTCCCGGATGAGATCGGGGACATGATGACGAGTCTCAAAATGGTCGAGACGTAAAGATCGATATATTGGACGACTATTCGGACATCGGAAAGGTTCCGAGTGATTCGGGTATTTTCGGGAGTATCGGGGAGTTACGGGAATTCGTATTGGGCCTTAATGGGCCATACGGAAAAGGAGAGAAAGGCCTCAAAGGGTGGCCGCACCCGTCCCCATGGGCTGGTCCGAATTGGACTAGGGAGGGGGGGTGCCCCCTTCCTTCCTTCTCCTTTTCCCTTCCCTTTCCTTCCCTCCTACTCCTACTACATGGAAAGGCTCCTAGTTTTACTAGGAAAAGGGGAATCCTACTCCCGGTGGGAGTAGGACTCCCCTAGGGCGCGCCGTAGAGAGGGCCGGTCCTCCCCCTCCTCCACTCCTTTATATACGGGGGCAGGGGGCACCCCAAAGACACAACAATTGATCCCTCGGATCTCTTAGCCGTGTGCAGTGCCCCCCTCCGCCATAATCCACCTCGGTCATATCATAGCGGTGCTTAGGCGAAGCCCTGCGTCTGTAGAACATCATCATCGTCACCACGCCGTCGTGCTGATGAAACTCTCCCTCAACACTCGGCTGGATCAGAGTTCGAGGGACGTCATCGAGTTGAACGTGTGCAGAACTCGAAGGTGTCGTGCGTTCGGTACTTGATCGCTCGGATTGTGAAGACGTACGACTACATCAACCGCGTTGTGCTAACGCTTCCGCTTTCGGTCTACGAGGGTACGTGGACACACTCTCCCCTCTCGTTGCTATGCATCACCATGATCTTGCGTGTGCGTAGGAAATTTTTGAAATTATTACGTTCCCCAACAGTGGCATCCGAGCCAGGTTTTATGCGTTGATGTTATATGCACGAGTAGAACACAAGTGAGTTGTGAGCGATATAAGTCATACTGCTTACCAGCATGTCATACTTTGGTTCGGCGGTATTTTTGGATGAAGCAACCCGGACCGACATTAGGCGTACGCTTACGCGAGACTGGTTTTACCGCCGTGCTATGCATACAGGTGACTAGCGGGTGTCAGTTTCTCCAACTTTAGTTGAACCAAGTGTGGCTACGCCCGGTCCTTGAGAAGGTTAAAACAGCACTAACTTGACAAACTATCGTTGTGGTTTTGATGCATAGGTAAGAACGGTTCTTGCTCAACCCGTAGCAGCCACGTAAAACTTGCAACAACAAAGTAGAGGACGTCTAACTTGTTTTTGCAGGGCATGTTGTGATGTGATATGGTCAAGACGTGATGAGATATAAGTTGTTGTATAAGATGATCATGTTTTGTTGAAGTTATCGGCAACTGGCAGAAGCCTTATGGTTGTCTCTTTATTGCATAAGATGCAAGCGCCAAATAATTGCTTTACATTATCGCTATGCGATGGCAATAGTTGCAAGAGCAATAGTTGGCGAGACGACCATGTGACGACACATTGATATAGATCAAGATGATGGAGATCATGGTGTCATGCCGGTGACGATGGAAATCATGACGATGCTTTGGAGATGGAGATCAAGGGCACAAGATGATGATGGCCATATCATGTCACATATTTTGATTGCATGTGATGTTTATCTTTTATACATCTTATTTTGCTTAGTTCGGCGGTAGCTTTATAAGATGATCTCTCACTAAATTTCAAGATAAAAGTGTTCTCCCTGAGTATGCACCGTTGCAAAATTTCTTCGTGCTGAGACACCACGTGATGATCGCGTGTGATAGGCTCTACGTTCAAATACAACGGGTGCAAAACAGTTGCACATGCGGAATACTCAGGTTAAACTTGATGAGCCTAGCATATAACAGATATGGCCTCGGAACACTGAGGCCGAAAGGTCGAGCGTGAATCATATAGTAGATATGATCAACATAGTGATGTTCACCATTGAAACTACTCCATCTCACGTGATGATCGGACATGGTTTAGTTGATATGGATCACGTGATCACTTAGAGGATTAGAGGGATGTCTATCTAAGTGGGAGTTCTTAAGTAATATGATTAATTGAACTTAAATTTATCATGAACTTAGTCCTGGTAGTATTAGCATATCTATGTTATAGATCAATAGCTCGCATTTAGCTCCCCTGTTTTATTTTTGATATGTTCCTAGAGAAAACTTAGTTGAAAGATGTTAGTAGCAATAATGCGGATTGGATCCATGATCTTAGGTTTATCCTCATTGCTGCACAGAAGAATTATGTCCTTCATGCACCGCTAGGCGACAAACCTACTGCAGGAGCAGATGCAGATGTTATGAACATTTGGCTAGCTCAATATGATGACTACTTGATAGTTTAGTGCACCATGCTTAAACGGCTTAGAACCGGGACTTCAAAGACGTTTTGAACGTCATGGACCATATGAGACGTTCCAGGAGTTGAAGTTAATATTTCAAATAAATACCCGAGTTGAGAGATATGAAGTCTCCAACAAGTTCTATAGCTAAAAGATGGAGGAGAATAGCTCAAGCAGTCAGCATGTGCTCAGATTGTCTGGTACTACAATCGCTTGAATCAAGTGGGAGTTAATCTTCCAGATAAAATAGTGATTGATAGAATTCTCTAGTCACCATCACCAAGTTAGTAGAACTTCATGATGAACTATAATATGCAAGGGATAACAGAAACGATTCCCAAGCTCTTCGTGATGCTAAAATCGACGAAGGTAGAAATCAAGAAAAGCATCAAGTGTTGATGGTAAACAAAAACCACTAGTTTCAAGTAAAGGGACAAAGGGAAGAAAGGGGAACTTCAAGAAGAACGGCAAGCAAGTTGCTGCTCAAGTGAAAAACCCAAGTCTGGACCTAAGCCTGAAACTGAGTGCTAGAGGCAATAATAAAGTTATTATTTATTTCCCTATATCATGATAAATGTTTATTATTCATGCTAGAATTGTATTAACCGGAAACATAATACAGGTGTGAATACATAGACAAACAGTATGTCACTAGTATGCCTCTACTTGACTAGCTCGTTGAATCAAAGATGGTTAAGTTTCCTAGCCATAGACATGAGTTGTCATTTGATTAACGGGGTCACATCATTAGAGAATGATGTGATTGACTTGACCCATTCCGTTAGCATAGCACTTGATCGTTTAGTTTGTTGCTATTGCTTTCTTCATGACTTATACATGTTCCTATGACTATGAGATTATGCAACTCCCGTTTACCGGAGAAACACTTTGTGTGCTACCAAATGTCACAACGTAACTGGGTGATTATAAAGGTGCTCTACAGGTGTCTCCGAAGGTACTTGTTGGGTTGGCGTATTTCGAGGTTAGGATTTGTCACTCCGATTGTCGGAGAGGTATCTCTGGGCCCACTCGGTAATGCACATCACTATAAGCCTTGCAAGCATTGCAACTAATGAGTTAGTTGCGGGATGATGTGTTATGGAACGAGTACAAAGACTTGCCGGTAACGAGATTGAACTAGGTACTGAGATACCGACGATCGAATCTCGGGCAAGTAACATACCGATGACAAAGGGAACAACGTATGTTGTTATGCGGTTTGACCGATAAAGATCTTCGTAGAATATGTAGGAGCCAATATGAGCATCCAGGTTCCACTATTGGTTACTGACCGGAGACGTGTCTCGGTCATGTCTACATAGTTCTCGAACCCGTAGGGTCCGCACGCTGAAAGTTCGACGTCGGTTATATTATGAGTTTATGTGTTTTGATGTACCGAAGGAGTTCGGAGTCCCGGATGAGATCGGGGACATGACGAGGAGTCTCGAAATGGTCGAGACGTAAAGATCGATATATTGGACGACTATATTCGGACATCGGAAAGGTTCCGAGTGATTCGGGTATTTTCGGGAGTACCAGGGAGTTACCGGAATTCGTATTGGGCCTTAATGAGCCATACGGAAAAGGAGAGAAAGGCCTCAAAGGGTGGCTGCACCCCTCCCCATGGGATGGTCCGAATTGGACTAGGGAGGGGGGCTCCCCCTTCCTTCCTTCTCCTTTTCCCTTCCCTTTCTTTCCCTCCTACTCCTACTATATGGAAGGGCTCCTAGTTCTACTAGGAAAAGGGGAATCCTACTCCCGGTGGGAGTAGGACTCCCCTAGGGCGCGCCATAGAGAGGGCCGGCCCTCCCCCTCCTCCACTCCTTTATATACGGGGGCAGGGGGCACCCTAAAGACACAACAATTGATCCCTTGGATCTCTTAGCCGTGTGCGGTTCCCCCCTCCACCATAATCCACCTCGGTCATATCGTAGCGGTGCTTAGGCGAAGCCCTGTGTCGGTAGAACATCATCATCGTCACCACGCCGTCGTGCTGACGAAACTCTCCCTCAACACTCGGCTGGATCAGAGTTCGAGGGACGTCATCGAGTTGAACGTGTGCAGAACTCGGAGGTGCCGTGCGTTCGGTACTTGATCGGTCGGATCGTGAAGACGTACGACTATATCAACCGCGTTGTATTAACGCTTCCGCTTTCGGTCTACGAGGGTACGTGGACACACTCTCCTCTCTCGTTGATATCCATCACCATGATCTTGCGTGTGTGTAGGAAATTTTTGAAATTACTACATTCCCCAACACCATATCCATAACTAAAGATAAAGAACAACTAAGAGCGGCAAATAAAAATTACTTAGTGATAAAGCAAACAAGCACACACGAGAATATTCACCCCACGCTATTGCTCCCTGGCAACGGCGCCAGAAAAAGGTCTTGCTAACCCACAAGTATAGGGGATCGCAACTGTTTTCGATAAGTAAGAGTGTCGAACCTAACGAGGAGCTAAAGGTAGAACAAATATTCCCTCAAGTTCTATCGACCACCGATACAACTCTACGCACGCTTGACGTTCGCTTTACCTAGAACAAGTATGAAAGTAGAAGTACTTTGTAGGTGTTTTTGGATAGGTTTGCAAGATAATAAGGAGCACGTAAATAAAAAGTAGGGGTTGTTTAGATAAAGACACAGCTAAGTTAGTTTTAGTAAAGAGCTTTTTGTTACGAGAAAGTTATTTGTCCCTAGGCAATCGATAACTAGACCGGTAATCATTATTGCAATTTTATTTGGGTGAGAGGCATAAGCTAACATACTTTCTCTACTAGGATCATATGCACTTATGATTGGAACTCTAGCAAGCATCCGCAACTACTAAAGATCATTAAGGTAAAACCCAACCGTAGCATTAAAGCATCAAGTCCTCTTTATCCCATACGCAAACAACCTACTTACTCGGGTATGTGCTTCTGTCACTCACGCCACCCACCATAAGCAAATCATGAACATATTGCAAGCCCTATAGCGGGAATCCCTCACGCTTGCGCGACACGGAGAGCACCATAGGACAGCACCAATAATAAAACATGCAACTCAAACCAATCACGATCATCAAATAGCCCATAGGACAAAACGGATCTACTCAAACATCATAGGATAGCCATACATCATTGGGAAATAATATATAGCGTTGAGCACCATGTTTAAGTAGATATTACAATGGGTAAGAGAGAGGTTACACCGTTGCATAGAGGGGGGGAAGAGTTGGTGATGATGGCGGTGAAGTTGTTGGTGAAGATTGCGGTGATGAACTGATGATGATGGCCCCCGGTGGCACTCCGGCGCCACTGGAAGCAAGGGGGAGAGAGCCCCCCTCCTTCTTCTTCTTCCTTGACCTCCTCCCTAGATGGGAGAAGGGTTTCCCCTCTGGTCCATGGCCTCCATGGCATGGGAGGGGCAAGAGCCCCTCCGAGATTGGATCTGTCTCTTTGTTTCTGCGTTCCCAGATTCTGCCCTTTCACCATTTCTTATATTCCCGGAGATCCGTAACTCCGATTGGGCTGAAATTTTAACACGTTCTCTATCCGGATATTAGCTTTCTTGCGACGAAAGAAGGGCACCAACCGCCTTACGGGGTGTCCACGAGAGTCAGGGGCGCGCCTAGGAGGGTGGGGCGCACCCCCTGCCTCGTGCCTCCCTCGGGCACCGCCTTGCGTGGATTTTTCTTCCCAAAAATCATATATATTCCAAAAAAAATCTCCGTCAGTTTTTATCCCGTTTGGACTCCGTTTGGTATGCATATTCTGCGAAACAAAAAACATGCAACAAACAGGAACTGGCACTGGGCACTGGATCAATATGTTAGTCCCAAAAATAGTATAAAAACTTGCCAAAAGTATATGAAAATTGTAGAATATTGGTATGGAATAATCAAAAATTATAGATACGACGGAGACGTATCAACTTCTTTCGCTTATATATACTCGTATACCCTAGATCGATCGCAGAGAGCCATGAAACCACTTTTCCACCGCCGCAACCTTCTGTACCCGTGAGATCCCATCTTGGAGCCTTTTCCGGCGATCTGCCGGAGGGGGAATCGATCACGGAGGGCTTCTACATCAACATCATAGCCTCTCCGATGAAGCGTGAGTAGTTTACCACAAACCTTTGGGTCCATAGTTATTAGCTAGATGGCTTCTTCTCTCTCTTTAATTCTCAATACAAAGTTCTCCTCGATGTTCTTGGAGATCTATTCGATGTAATGTTCTTTTGTGGTGTGTTTGCCGAGATCCGATGAATTATGAGTTTATGAACAAGATTATCTATGAATATTATTTGGTTCTTCTCTGAATTCTTATATGCATGGTTTGATATCTTTGCAAGTCTCTTCGAATTATCAGTTTAGTTTGGCCTACTAGATTGATCTTTCTTGCAATGGGAGAAGTGCTTAGTTTTGGGTTCAATCTTGCGGTGTCCTTTCCCAGTGACAGTAGGGGCAGCAAGGCACGTATTGTATTATGGTCATCGAGGATAAAAGATGGGGTTTATATCATATTGCTTGGGTTTATCCCTCTACATAATGTCATCTTGCTTAATGTGTTACTCTGTTCTTATGAACTTAATGCTCTAGATGCATGCTGGATAGCGGTCAATGTGTGGATTAATAGTAGTAGATGCAGAATCGTTTCGATCTACTTGACACGGACGTGATGCCTATATTCATAATGATTGCCTAGATATTCTCATAACTATGCACTTTTCTATCAATTGCTCGATAGTAATTTGTTCACCCACCGTAATACATGCTATCTTGAGAGAAGCCACTAGTGAAACCTATGGCCCCCTGGTCTCTTTCTTATTATATTGCATCTCTTTTATTTATATCGCATCTCGTTTACTATCTTACAATCTTTACTTTCTAAGCTATATAGCAAAAATACCAAAAATATTTACTTTACTATCTTTACCAGATCTCACTTTTGCGAGTGGCTGTAAAGGGATTGACAACCTCTTTATCGCGTTGGTTGCAAGGTTCTTGATTGTTTGTGCAGGTACTAGGTGACTTGTGCGTTGTCTCCTACTAGATTGATACCTTGGTTTAAAAAAACTGAAGAAAATACTTACGCTACTTTGCTGCATCACCCTTTCCTCTTCAAGGGAATACCAACACATGCTCAAGAGGTAACATGGTTGAACTACCGCACTTTTTTGTGTGATGGCAAGTGTGCTTGCAAGTGCGCCGATATGAACTGTGACTTTTTTTGCAGGTCGGTATGTATGCCGGCCGCTGACATGGCCGTCAACATTAACTGGGGACGTTGGCATGGGCACAGACATGAACTATAGGTCGCTGACCTTTTTTAGATTACTTCTTCTTTTGAACTTGGACGAAAAATGAGTTGACCGTTTGGGTGCACCGGTCGGGCGTAGGCAGACAAAGAGCCAACAACCGCCCCAAACACACGAAAAGCGAACAGAACAATATGTCTGCTTGGGTCGGTGTATTGAAGTTGCTGTTAGGGCATTTATAGTAGATTCCCTAAAACATATATAAGTGAGTTTTAGGGAGTTAAGCACTTAGCTAGGAGATCATCTAAAGGAAACTTTGTCAAAATAAAATAAAATTAGTCTCACTCTCTAAAAGCCATAATGGTGTGTGTCCAATCACCATAATAATGGTGTGTGTGTGTGTGACATTGGGGGCCCAAAAAATGGGTCTAGTAGATTCGCCATACCAGTCTCACCTACATAATTTTTGGTGGCCATTCCAAATTAAGCCGACGAGCTTCCAACTTTGGAGGTTGGGGGGTGCTAATATGTAGTGACTTCAAATTCAATAGCCCGTACAGGAGCGAAGTTTCAACCTGTTTTCTTCACCCCCGCTTCCACTTGTGCTAATGGCGTGGTCGTTTGTACGACTGTTGCTCTACTCTTGTCGATTCCTCATCCACTTATCTACCGAAAAAATTGCCTATTAATGATCGTCATTGCGTGTCCGCACCCATTTTCCAATCGTGCGTGCCCCTTTCGCGTGTATATAAACCGACCTATTCCGCTCGCCTAAACCACCCATCATCCATCTTTCCCACGGCGTCCACACTCAAACCCCATCTGCCATGTCGCGACGGCGAGTCCTCATCATGGACCCTTCCTCAACGAGACTAAAAAGGATCGAGCCGAAAGGAAGTTCTAAGAGAGGGCCTAGAAATGGTCCGAGTGGGTCGAGGACGAGACACTCCTTCAGTCTGAATTAGCCATCAGGCGGAGTTCTTTCCCGCCGCCCACCGCTACGTTGCACGCGTGACGACAACCTCCTTGAAAGAAAAGAAAGCCACACTCACAAAGGGCTATAAAGTTGTGGCCTTCTCGCACATCAAGGACGCACATGCGTCCGCAGATAGCATGACCGCAGAAGTGACAGTAGCCCAATTATCCCTGCCTGCGAGGTCACATCCAAACTGAGGAAGAGGCCAAACAAAAATAGACGTTAAACTATTGGTTCATTTGTATAGTTGTTTTGCTCATTGAAATCATTGTTGAAATTGTTCATTGATGAGATGGGGAAATGAGTTATTATTAGCCAATAATAATAAACGGGTCTCAGCCGTAGGAAATAGTTTTATCTCTATTTATGTCAAGTCTAAAGTTTCTGCATTGCTTTTGTTCAAATATATTTCCCGTCTTCTTTCATCAGTTTGGACTTTTGAATGTGTTTGCTAACGTATGAGTTCAATATGGTATCTGAGTCAAGTGGTTTTGAAGTTCAAGACCCTGACAACACAGTATTAAAATTAAAAAAATCTACAGCCTACATCGATTCCACGTCTAAAGCCTAAATAAACCTAAACGTAAGAGGTGTTGTAGAAATATATTGTCTACTTCTTTTCATTAGTTTTGGATGAGTTGGTTGGAGTATGAATTCAATAGCTTTTTATAGATTTTACTTCACTTGGAGGATGCGGATACGACTGACCGTGCTAGAGTTGGCTGTTGCTCTGACAAACACAAGAGCCGAGTTGCGCCACACTTCCGCACGAGCCAGGCACGTTCCGCTCGCGCGCGGCGCCGGAACGACAAAGGGGTGCCGTGAGCGTCATGGCCGCTTCGCTGGCCGCCTCGCCCTCCTTCCCGCCGCGCGGCCACCCGGCCCCCTTCGTACGGAGCTTGCCGTTGGCGTCGCCGCGGCGAGGCGCGGCCCGCCGCACCCTCCCCGTCCCGGCGCACGCCGGCGGGGACGGTGGCGGCGAGGGGGGCGCCGGGAGGATACTAGACCCGCTCGCCACGCCCTTCCAGGTCCTCGGCCTCGACGCCTCGGCCGGCTACTCCGCCGCGCAGCTCAAAGCCGCCTTCCGCGCTCGGGTAGTGTACTTGCCCCTTGTTGCTCAGTTCGCGCGCTCTACGAAACAGCTCACTTTACTGAGGTCGTTGCAAGGAGGACGTCGTCAACAGCGACTTAACCTTGCGAGTTTTTGTTACAGGTAAAGGAATTCCATCCTGACGTTTGCAAGGACACGGAGAATGCAGATTTAATAATGAGGCGGGTGTTGGAGGCCTATGAGGTAATCGTGTTCGCTAGATGCCTGAATTTTTCACAAGTTCGTTGGAGTGCTGCCATAATACAGCGACCATTACAAAGTAACAGGACCAGGTGTGGCCTTAAGGCCAGGGTTGCTGAATCTGTTGCTTTTGAATTTGTTAGATTAGAATACCCTGCTAGTTTACGATCTTTTCTTCATTTCTTGCACTGCAACACATTTTTACAGGAGGGTCTGATGTACTTGTGTGTAAACATTGCCACTTTTTTTGTTGAGAAACATAATTTATCGCTAAAAAATCAGTACCCCTGAAAGAACTCGATGGCGTAATGCAGGGTGCAGGGACATATAGTTACTAACAAAAATAGAGTTTATGTAGACCTGTATGTATTCAGTTCTGTCTATTTATTACTTTTCACCCTTCTGCATCTACAATCAAAGTGTTAAATCATGTCGTTATCAAATAACTCAACATTATCCTTTAGATGATCATTATTCATTTCCTTATTTTCACCTTCTGTTTACATGTTGCTATTAGTTACACTGCTTCGTTTCACACAGATGTTATCTGGCAACATGGGAATGATGATTGAAAGGTAGTGAATTCTTTCATGAGCTTGTATTTTAAAATATGATGCAATGCTGATTGGAACATTTGCTTCCTTCCATAGATTGGGTCGCAAGTCATATCAGCTGTTTGTCTTGACAATCTTGAATATGTTCCAAGTACAGTGGATGAAGCAGCGATTCTAGTTTCTGGGGATATTTATAATTTAAAATGACCCTATATAGTAAAATTCTGAAACATGTATAGTTGAAGGAATGAATTGTCAAAGACTGATCAGGAAATGCTACAGTTGTACAGAGGTTGCCTGAGAATAATTTGTGAAAAGGGGAAGGGAATATATGTGGGTTAGTAGATGTTAATGAGGTTTAAGGTACATCGACCAGTAAATCTACTCAATACAAACTGGCTGTGTCATGTCGACTTTACAGTCTTTGTAGGCATCTAAATACTACAAGAAACAGTGATTTCTGCAACTATGCACAAGTTCAAAAATATTCTCGGGAAAAATCAACTCATGTGTATACATTGGAATGTTGTGCAGGAACAATATTGACCCATTTGATGAACCTGAGTGTGAAGCTCGCGACATATTTGTCAATGAGATCCTATGTATTGGCACTGGTACTTATCGCATCATATTGTTTCTCTTCAGTTCGTGTGAAGGATGTGGTTTAGGGCTAATTAAATACAAAGCGTTTGCATTGGCACTGAGAAACTAAACTTTACTGAATCAGATCTTTTCTCCGATAACCCTAACTTTACGAGATTTATGTCCTGCTAATTGATCTACTACTACAAGATATGCTGTCTTCAGAAATTAAACAAATACACTGTTGTTTTACTAAGGATCTGTACACCGTTAATATTGCGTGTATGGGTTGAAGCCACTGAGTTTGGTCGGTTTCCTTGTTTTGAGAGTTAACATATATGTTTCCACGGACGAGCACACTGTAAATGCATGTACAACTTGACATATTTTCGCACCTTGATCTGATAACTGAGAAAAAAAATGATATCTTCTGCAGGATGCCCATATTCTTGTGTTAAAAGGGCACCTCATGCATTTGCATTTGCAGATGACATTGGTACAGCTCGTGCAATATCTCAAGGTAGGTTGAACATTGCCAATTGACTTGATTGGAAATTTCCATAGTATATCATCTGCCAGTGAATTCTTCACAGACAGCTTGTGCAACACTCCTATCTCAATCCTTTCTGTTTTCTATGAAATAATGTACCCTTTTATTTTTCAGGTAATGGTGACGATTACCCTGTCCAACTTGCTGTTGGGCAGTGTCCGAGAAAGTGCATATACTATGTGACACCTTGCCAATGTACTATTTTGGAGGAAGTTCTTGCTAGGTAAACATTACAATCTGAACTGAGATATCTTCAGGGTTTACTAAAAGTGATATGTACCTACATATCACTTTTACTCTTTCATAGGTTTCCTCTAATTCCACATTTCATTTTATCTACCGTTTTCTGTCAATTAGCATGTCAAAAACGAGCAAAAGAGCTTCCTGAGCTCGTCTTGCAAGTGAAACATTGTTATTTTCAGTTGATCACAATTTTCATCAGAAAACGACAGGCTACCCGAGATACATCAGTAGTTGCATGCATGTATTCCCTACCCACAAAACCTGTGCTAATCTCTCTTCCCCAATGCGGATGTATGCCACAGCATATTGAGGACGCCATGGGACCTCTCTGAAGCTGCAGTTCTGGATTCGCTCACGTCAAAAGCAAAGTTTGAGAACAACAGGTACACAAAGCCCAAAAGAGAAGCGAAATCATCTTCTGACTATGTTGACTGGATGTGATCTGCTCCTGAAGAACAACCAAATACTGGCAGTCTCAACCAGATTGTTTAGTCGTATGCTATGATGAGCATATTGTTGTAGTGCAGTGTGTAGTGTATATATATTACTGCAGTATAGAGGGCAAAGCAAAAAATAAATCTGAGATTGCAAAGTATACTGTTTGTTTTGTGTATAGAATGGAAGGCCGTGCGTGGAAAAAGGCCAGAGATTCATAGTGGGTTTCAAAGTGTTTTTTTTTGTATAGTAGATAATGGATTTATACCAGAAATTTGGAGTTGTATCTGTACAAAAATACGATGTTAAAAGAAATTCAACAAAAAAAAGTCACGCGTGTCAATGTTTGAGTCTGCTATGCGTATGTAATTTTGCTGGCAAAACAATAAGTTTTGTGCTCTTTGCAGAAAATAGACAAGTTAGTATGGAAAAATGATTTCTTGGATTTTTTTTACATTTTAAAGTGTTTTTCTAGGTTTTACTGTCCATGCATGTGTAGGTAGATCCAGTTGAAGGTGTTTAGCCTTTCTTTTATTTGTTCCGTGTTGTTTACAAATTATCTGAACGGAGCATAGTCCTTGTAATTGCATCCAATGAATCCCAGCGGATAAAAAAAGTTGGCATAGCAAAAGGTTTCGAGTCAATTCATCTATATCTGTACCAATATAAAAAGACCCAAAGAGGCAGATCCAATTAATCTTGGCCGTCAAATCATGTTAATCCGACGACCTAAACCTCTTCAATGTCGAGCACTCAACACGTTTAGCGTGCAGTTAATTTCATGCCAAATATAGTGCTAATCACATAATAACACGCAAATAATATCCTACCTAATATCCGCATGCACTTAATATACTTTCAAATTAACGTGCATTGCACGTACACATTGACTAGTGTATGTAAAAGTAACAACACATCTTTTTATATGCAAAAAGAACAAAATCAGGAAACTTTTCAAAATTTCAGAACAAACATAGCACTAGAGTCCGAGGGCTAAAAATAATGTCTCCTATATGGTAGCCTAAATTAGTGTATTTTGATGCACACTAAACAGTTTCTAACATAAGAATCTGAATGAAGTGTCGTCGGTTTAGCTTTCCATTTCTAAACACATCTCAGGATATCCTGAATTTTATTAGCACCGGTTGTTTTAGACAACAAGGTGATTATGCCAGTTCAGTCTTTGAACATCAAGAGATCCCTTAACAACCAAAGAGATGTATAATGTCAGTTTTTACAATCTCCCAACAGTGTCGACATAATCTCTACTCCTAATGGACGAATTGATTGAATAGTCCCCCACTTTCAACCGGTTTATTTTCAATCGGTTTTTCTTAGTCCCACCTCCCAACAGCCCCTCCCACCGGTTTTTCTCTTTTCTCGTCTGACCGGCAATACCCAACGTATTTATGGTAATCAATCATCATTAATCCACGTATAGTAATAAATCAATCCAGGTATGGTAAGGTCATAACTCAGGAAATTTTGAATATGGTAATTATATGGTAATAAATTTAAATTACCCCAAAGGCTATCAATCCAGGTATGGTAAGGCCATAACTCGGGAAATATCGAATATGGTAATAAATTTAAATTACTACCAGGTATGGTAAGGCTATCGATCCAGGTATGGCACGCCCTCACCTGATCACCTATCACAATCTCCAGCCCCACGCACGCACCAATGTATTTATGGTAATCAATCATAATTAATCCACGTATAGTAATAAATCATAACTCAGGAAATTTTGAATATGGTAATTATATTGTAATAAATTTAAATTACCCCAAAGGCTATCAATCCAGGTATGGTAAGGCCATAACTCGGGAAATATCGAATATGGTAATAAATTTAAATTACCACCAGGTATGGTAAGGCTATCGATCCAGGTATGGCACGCACGCACCAAAGAACCCATCCGGCACCAAACGCAGCTCCTTTCGATCCCCTCGAGTAAACGCCGCCACCGTCGTGCGATCTTCCTGACACAGACGCCGTCGCCGCCTCCTTCCTACCTACGGCGTCCCCCACGTCCATGGTGACAGCGCTCGCGTCCTACACTGACCCTCCGCCTCATATAGGTTGGTCGTTGATGGAGTGGGATGTGCCGCTGCGGTTTGGGGAGGCGCAATCACGATCTGGTTGGGATCTCAGTGTGGACTCGTTCTCTGCGATGAAGGATGGCGCTGCCTCCCTGGCAAATGGGATCGGAGGAAGGGGCTCTACGTCGTGAATGTCGGCGAGGCAGCGGCCGAAGGTGAGCCCGACAGTGAGCACGGGTGTTCGTCCCATGAAATAGGCGGCCACGGAGGGCGGATCTGAGGCCACCCCAATCGCCGGTGGCCCTTCCTCCCATCGCTCATCGCCTCCATTCTCTCTCTCCTCTAAATCTTTGTCGCCCCTGCCTGATTCTGGCCGACGCTATCCAGCTCTCGCATCGACCACCATCAGCACGGCTACGGACGAGGCGCAACCGCAGACGCCGCCGCCGCCATCCTCATCCACCTCCTCCACCATCCTTCCCAGCCGTCGTCGGGGGCACTCGCCATCTGCGCTCTAGCCCACCCGCTCCCTCCTATCCCCTCCCCCTGCCTGCCAGCCCCGTGATCCATCGCACAGATGGCAGGTACTACAGCGACCTCCTCCCCAGCGGATCCGGCCTCCTCCGATGGAGATCCATCCTGGGCACCACCTTATTCTCATGCGTGCACGTCTATATCAACGTCTCATTCCACCTCACCTGAGCCTTTACCTTCCCACCTCTGCTTCAGATCCACATCACTTTGCAAGGTATGTGCTTGATTGTTCCGAACTGGATCGATGGATTGTGCAAGGTACTTTGGGTGTCGTCATTGACGGCAATTGTCACGCCATGCTACCATCGGAGGGGTCCCTCATCGATCATTAGGGTCTTCCGAACTGCACGAGCTCCATTGAGAAGGATTTTTTTTAATTCTGGTTTTGCCTACATGCTTTCTTTGCCTGTATCTACTTAGCTAATGTCTTCTTATAGATAGTAGCTGCTGAAGTGGTGATCAAAGTTGTTCACTATAAGGAAACAACCATGATAACGAAAGTGTATATTCCCTGACCTTTGACCTGAAGTACTTTTTCATTAGAAACTTGCAACAGCCAGGCATTGAAATTAGCAACAGCTTCATACGTACTGAACTAATTTGCAGCAACACGTACTGAACTAAGTTAGGTTATGCTCATCATTCCAACATGCTTAGTGATAACCACCTAGCAAGCTGATCAAACATGAAAAAATTGAAGTGCTACTGCTAATCGTACTATTCTGAATGTGAAAATCTATTTAATTGGCTCTTCTCTAATTGTACACTTGCATAAATCTCAGATCTTGCAAATTACAGTATAACCATAAAAGTCATGCTTTGACTCCTATAGGGCCTTTTGCACTTTAATATGACTAATAATTTGCCTTAATATCACAGATTGTATTACAACCTTTCTAAGTGAATGACATTCAAGAAGGTCATTAAATAAAACCAAGAAATCCTTCTGGTATTGGAGTGTAGGAAAGTTGAGACTATAAAACCAAAAGGTTATATTTACGTTTATTAGAGAAGGTTCTTTACTTTTTATAGGAAAACACAGAATGTTGCGATGTAGAGTCTAGGTGGTGGGCCTCCTTGATCCACTTGGTGGATGAGGGCGACTCCGGTCCTGGCACCCATAGTGCCAGTGATCCAAAAATCATAGGGCCTGGATATAGCTCTAGCAGACGTATGCGGCTTGCGTATCGAGCTTGGTCGTCTCGAGCATGGAGATAGGCGAGTTGTAGACCAAGAGCTGGTACAGAGATAGGCGAGTTGTAGACAAGAGCTGGTGGGCAGCAAGAAACGCATGCACACCAAAGAACAAATCTGAGTCACATGCCTACTTCTATTGGTTTCTACAAAGAGCGGCTAGCTTAGATCTTAGACCAGTCGGTCACTGTCGAGGTCGCCAAGGTGATCTTACAGCACCGCCGTGGGGATTTCTCATGATTTTATGTAGGCAAGCCGCAAGCGGTGGTGGTGATTGGCTGGGTGGTGTCGCTGCCTTGGGAAGAGACGAAGTGATGGTAAAAGTAAGCAGGATCCGATGATTCTTCTGTGGGGATAGCCAAAGTCAAGATGTCGACTACAGACTCGTCGCAGACTTGCAGTGAACCTGGATGCGGCGAGCCTGATTTGTGGATCGATGGCGGGTCTTGACTTTGTTAGGCTGGGATTGGATGGTTGCGGAGGGTGGTGTCCTTGGTTGGGTTCCCATGGAAGAATGTGGCCTCCTCGTGGATCTGGTCATGCCCATCCTAGAGAACATTGTGTCCCTAGCTCCCTCGAGGAGGAAGGACAGTGCAAGCGGCAGCAGGGGTAGGGGTAGATGTGGGGAGGGATGTCGGCGGCTGCTCGAGGTCATCATGATGAAACCCTTGACGTCCCATCTTCATCAATGGAAGTGGAAGAGCTCGAAGTCGAGATTGGATAGGAGTTTGAGTTCTTTTTGGCACCGATCGGTTCCCCACTTTAGAGATGTATTTTTTTTGCGTGCGAGCAAACAGTGGGTTGATTCTAAAAGGGATAGGCACTTTTCAACAGAAGTGCATGACGGACCAAAAATATGACCTCATTTTATTCGTTTGATAGATATCGTATTATTCGTTGTTGTTCGTTCGGTGAAATTTCCTAATATTTGATTGTTGTGTTTCTAATTAGAGCACCCCATAATCACCCAATATGAGGGGATGATAAATGAAAGATACTGATTATAAATTTTGAATAGCCCGTGGCAACGCACGGGCGTTATACTAGTTCAATAGGGATATCATCAAGACCAGGAGCCATATTCTCAATATTAAAGGTTTAATGAGATCAAAATTATCAACCTCATCAAGGAAGTCGGAAGCATATCAAAGATCATTGGACAAACTAAACAATTCGAGGAGCATGCCCAAAAACTCCTCATAGTATGTAGCGGCATGGTTCAGTAACAATCTCATCAGCATTAATGGAGTGCATGGTGTTTTCTCTTTTTCATCAATTAGCAACCCTATGAAAAAGGAGGAGTTTTGACGCGGAGTATCTGAGCTCTGCTTCGATGAACAGTAAAAAATTGAATTTTTTTTGATTTTTTTGCGGAACTTCGACAAATGCTCTAAGTGCTTGCAAATTTTCATCATGAGATCATTCGTGGAAGGCGTGAAAAAAAACTGATACTTTGAAAATGCTACTTTCGAAAGCGTTTTGGAGCACTGTTTTTTTGCCACACCTTCCACAAATGCGGTCTCATGATGAAAATTTGCAAACACTTAGAACATTTGTCAAAGTTTACCAAAAAAATAGATTTGTTCTTCTTTTTTTTCATTTTACTATTCATCCAAGCTCATTTGAGCTCAAGCTCAGAAGGGTACCTTCGTATTTTGACCCCCTTCCAAGAGTCATCTCTCACGGGCTCTCTGCAACAACAGCAATCAGAACTTAAGTTCCGGTTGTTGTTCTTTCTTAAATTTTGGTTGTAATTGAAGGAAATATGCCCTAGAGGCAATGATAAAGTTATTATTTATTTCCTTATATCATGATAAATGTTTATTATTCATGCTAAAATTGTATTAACCGGAAACGTAATACTTGTGTGAATACATGGACAAACAAAGTGTCACTAGTATGCCTCTACCTGACTAGCTCGTTAATCGAAGATGGTTATGTTTCCTAACCATAGACATGAGTTGTCATTTGATTAACGGGATCACATCATTAGGAGAATGATGTGATTGACATGACCCATTCCATTAGCTTAGCACCCAATCATTTAGTATGTTGCTATTGCTTTCTTCATGACTTATACATGTTCCTATGACTATGAGATTATGCAACTCCCGTTTACCGGAGGAACACTTTGTGTGCTACCAAACATCACAAGTAACTGGGTGATTATAAAGGTGCTCTACAGGTGTCTCCAAAGGTACATGTTGGGTTGGCGTATTTCGAGATTAGGATTTGTCGCTCCGATTGTCGGAGAGGTATCTCTGGGCCCTCTCGGTAATACACATCACTTAAGCCTTGCAAGCAACGCAACTAATAAGTTAGTTGCAAGATGATGTATTACGGAACGAGTAAAGAGACTTGCCGGTAACGAGATTGAACTAGGTATTGAGATACCGACGATCGAATCTCGGGCACGTAACATACCGATGACAAAGGGAACAACGTATGTTGTTATGCGGTCTGACCGATAAAGATCTTCGTAGAATATGTAGGAGCCAATATGAGCATCCAGGTTCCGCTATTGGTTATTGACCGGAGACGTGTCTCGGTCATGTCTACATTGTTCTCGAACCCATAGGGTCCGCACGCTTAACATTACGATGACAGTTTCATTATGAGTTTATATATTTTGATGTACCGAAGGTTGTTCGGAGTCCCGGATGTGATCACGGACTTGACGAGGAGTCTCGAAATGGCCGAGACATAAAGATCGATATATTGGACGACTATATTTGGACACCGGAAAGGTCCCGGGTAAGATTGGGACAATACCGGATCACTGGGAGGTTATCGGAACCCCCCGGGAGGTATATGGGCCTTATTGGGCCTTAGTGGAAAGGAGGGGAACGGAGCAAGGGAGGGTCGCCCCCCCCCCCCAAGCCCAATCCGAATTGGGAGCCCCCCCCCCTTTCCTTCCTCCCTCCTTCCTCTTCCTTCCCTCTCCTACTCCTAATAGGAAAAAGGGGAGTCCTACTCCCGGTGGGAGTTGGACTCCCCCCCTTGGGCGCGCCACCCTCCTTGGCCGCCCCCTCCTCCACTCCTTTATATACGGGGGCAGGGGGGCACCCTAGAGACACAACAATTGATCATTGATCTCTTAGCCGTGTGCGGTGCCCCCCTCCACCATAATCCTCGATAATATTGTAGCGGTGCTTAGACGAAGCCCTACGACGGTAGAACATCAAGATCGTCACCACGCCGTCGTGCTGACGGAACTCATCCCCGACACTTTGCTGGATCGGAGTCCGGGGATCGTCATCGAGCTGAACGTGTGCAAAAACTCGGAGGTGCCGTAGTTTCGGTGCTTGATTGGTCGGGCCGTGAAGACGTACGACTACATCAACCGCGTTGTTATAACACTTCCACTTCCAGTCTACGAGGGTACATAGACAACACTCTCCCCTCTCGTTGCTGTGCATCACCATGATCTTGCGTGTGCGTAGGAATTTTTTTGAAATTACTACGTTTCCCTACAGTGGCATCCGAGCCTAGGTTTTATGTGTTGATGTTATATGCACGAGTAGAACACAAGTGATTTGTGGGCGATATAAGTCATACTGCTTACCAGCATGTCATACTTTGGTTCGGCGGTATTGTTGGATGAAGTGGCCCGAACCGACATTACGCGTATGCTTACGCGAGACTGGTTCTACCGACGTGCTTTGCACACAGGTGGCTGGCGGGTGTCAGTTTCTCCAACTTTAGTTGAACTGAGTGTGGCTACGCCCGGTCCTTGCAAAGGTTAAAACAGCACCAACTTGACAAACTATCGTCGTGGGTTTTTGATGCGTAGGTAAGATTGGTTCTTGCTAAGCCCGTAGCAGCCACGTAAAACTTGCAACAAACAAAGTAGAGGACGTCTAACTTGTTTTTGCAGGGCATGTTGTGATGTGATATGGTCAAGGCATGATGCTAAATTTTATTGTATGAGATGATCATGTTTTGTAACCAAGTTATCGGCAACTGGCAGGAGCCATATGGTTGTCGCTTTATTGTATGCAATGCAATCGCCCTGTAATGCTTTACTTTATCACTAAGCGGTAGCAATAGTCACAGAAGCATATTGGCGAGATGACAACGATGCTACGATGGAGATCAAGGTGCCGCGCCGGTGACGATGGTGATCATGACGATGCTTCGGAGATGGAGATCACAAGCACAAGATGATGATGGCCATATCATATCACTTATATTGATTGCATGTGATGTTTATCTTTTATGCATCTTATCTTGCGTTGATTGACGGTAGCATTATAAGATGATTTCTCACTAAATTTCAAGATAAAAGTGTTCTCCCTGAGTATGCACCATTGCCAAAGTTCGCCGTGCCCAGACACCACGTGATGATCGGGTGTGATAAGCTCTACGTCCATCTACAACGGGTGCAAGCCAGTTTTGCACACGCAGAATACTCAGGTTAAACTTGACAAGCCTAGCATATGCAGATATGGCCTCGGAACACTGAGACCGAATGGTCAAGCGTGAATCATATAGTAGATATGATCAACATAGTGATGTTCACCATTGAAAACTATTCCATTTCACGTGATGATCGGTTATGGTTTAGTTGATTTGGATCACGTGATCACTTAGAAGATTAGAGGGATGTCTTTCTAAGTGGGAGTTCTTAAGTAATATGATTAATTGAACTTTAATTTATCATGAACTTAGTCCTGGTAGTATTAGCATATCTATGTTGTAGATCAATAGCTCGCGATGTTGCTCCCCATTTAATTTTTATATGTTCCTAGAGAAAACTAAGTTGAAAAATGTTAGTAGCAATGATGCGGATTGGATCCGTGATCTGAGGATTATCCTCATTGCTGCACAGAAGAATTATGTCCTTGATGCACCGCTAGGTGACAGACCTATTGCAGGAGCAGATGCAGATGTTCTGAACGTTTGGCTAGCTCAATATGATGACTACTTGATAGTTTAGTGCACCATGCTTAACGGCTTAGAATCGAGACTTCAAAGGCGTTTTTAACGTCATGGAACCTATGAGATGTTTCAGGAGTTGAAGTTAATATTTCAAGCAAATACCCGAGTTGGGAGATATGAAGTCTCCAACAAGTTCTATAGCTAAAAGATGGAGGAGAATAGCTTAAGCAGTGAACATGTGCTCAGATTGTCTGGGTACTACAATCGCTTGAATCAAGTGGGAGTTAATCTTCCAGATAAAATAGTGATTGACAGAATTCTCTAGTCACCATCACCAAGTTAGTAGAACTTCGTGATGAACTATAATATGCAAGGGATAACGGAAAAGATTCCCAAGCTCTTCGCGATGCTTAAAATGACGAAGGTAGAAATCAAGAAAAGCATCAAGTGTTGATGGTAAACAAAACCACTAGTTTCAAGTAAAGGGACAAAGGGAAGAAAGGGGAACTTCAAGAAGAACGGCAAGAAAGTTGCTGCTCAAGTGAAAAACCCAAGTCTGGACCGAAGCCTGAAACTGAGTGCTTCTACTGCAAAGGGACTGGTCATTGGAAGCGGAACAACCCCAAGTATTTGGCGGATAAGAAGGATGGAAAAGTGAACAAAGGTATATTAGATATACATATTATTGATGTGTATTTTACTAGTGTTCGTAGCAACTCCTCGGTATTTGATACTGGTTCAGTTGCTAAGAGTAGTAACTCGAAACGGGAGTTGCAGAATGAACAAAAACTAGTTAAGGGTGAAGTGACGATGTATGTTGGAAGTAGTTCCAAGATTGATATGATCATCATCACACACTCCCTATACTTTCGGGATTAGTGTTGAACCTAAATAAGTGTTATTTGGTGTTTGCGTTGAGCATGAATATGATTTGATCACGTTTATTGCAATACGGTTATTCATTTAAGTAAGAGAATAAATTGTTGTTCTGTTTACATGAATAAAACCTTATATGGTTACACACCCAATGAAAATGGTTCGTTGGATCTCGATCGTAGTGATACACATATTCATAATATTTAAACCAAAAGATGCAAAGTTAATAATGATAGTGCAACTTATTTGTGGCACTACCGTTTAGGTCATATTGGTGTAAAACGCATGAAGAAAATCCATGCTGATGGGCCTTTGGAATCACTTGATTATGAATCAATTGATGCTTGCGAACCATGCCTCATGGGCAAGATGACTAAGACTCCGTTCTCCGGAACAATGGAGCAAGCAACAGATTTGTTGGAAATCATACATGCTGATGTATGTGGTCCGATGAATATTGAGGCTTGCGGCAGGTATCATTATTTTCGGATCTTCACAGATGATTTGAGCAGATATGAGTATATCTACTTGATGAAACACAAATCTGAAACATCTGAAAAGTTCGAAGAATTTCAGAGTAAAGTGAAGAATCATCGTAACAAAAATAAAAGTTTCTACGATATGTCGCAGAAGGAAAATATTTGAGTTACGAGTTTGGCCTTCAGTTAAAACATTGTGAAATAGTTTCACTACTCACGCCACCTAGAACACCATGGTGTAATGGTGTGTCTGAATGTCGTAACCGTACTTTATTAGATATGGTGCGATCTATGATGTCTCTTACTGATTTACCGCTATCATTTTGGGGTTATGCATTAGAGACAGCTACATTCACGTTAAATAGGGCACCATCTAAATCCGTTGAGATGACACCGTATCAACTATGGTTTGGCAAGAAACATAAGCTGTCGTTCCTTAAAGTTTGAGGTTGCATTGCTTATGTGAAAAAGTTTCAACCTGATAAGCTCAAACCCAAATCGGAGAAGTGCATCTTCATAGGATACCCAAAATAAAATGTTGGGTAGACCTTCTATCACAGATCCGAAGGCAAGATATTCATTGCTGAGAATGGGTCCTTTCTAGAGAAGGAGTTTCTCTCGAAAGAAGTGAGTGGGAGTAACGGAGTCCTGGATTAGGGGGTGTCCGGATGGCCGGACTATACCTTCAGCCGGACTCCTGGACTATGAAGATATAAGATTGAAGACTTCGTCCCGTGTCCGGAAGGGACTTTCCTTGGCGTGGAAGGCAAGCTTGGCGATACGGATATTCAGATCTCCTACCATTGTAACCGACTCTATGTAACCCTAACCCTCTCCGGTGTCTATATAAACCGGAGGATTTTAGTCCGTAGGACAACATACACATCAACAATCATACCATAGGCTAGCTTCTAGGGTTTAGCCTCTCTGATCTCGTGGTAGATCTACTCTTGTACTACCCATATCATCAATATTAATCAAGCAGGACGTAGGGTTTTACCTCCATCGAGAGGGCCCGAACCTGGGTAAAACTTCGTGTCCCTTGCCTCCTGTTACCATCCGGCCTAGACGCACAGTTCGGGACCCCCTACCCGAGATCCGCCGGTTTTGACACCGACATTGGTGCTTTCATTGAGAGTTCCTCTGTGTCGTCACCGTCAGGCCCGATGGCTCCTACGATCATCAATAGCGATGCAGTCCAGGGTGAGACCTTCCTCCCCGGACAGATCTTCGTCTTCGGCGGCTTCGCACTACGGGCCAATTCACTTGGCCATCTGGAGCAGATCAAAAGCTACGCCCCTGGCCGTCAGGTCAGATTTGGAAGTTTAAACTACACGGCTGACATCCGCGGGGACTTGATCTTCGACGGATTCGAGCCACTACCGAGCGCGCCGCACTGTCATGACGAGCATGATCTAACTCTGCCGCCGAACAGTGCTCTGGAGGCCGCACCCGCACTGGCTTCGACCCTTAGTTCGGAGCCAACTGCGCCGATCGAGGATGGGCGGTTGGACGCCACCTCGGGGGCTGCGATCCCAACGGCGATTGAGCCAAACACCAGCCCCGTAATCTGCGAGACTCGTGACTCCAAGGAGCCGGACTTCGAACCCTCCGCGCCCCTGCCAATCGAATCCGATTGGGCGCCAATCATGGAGTTCACTGCCGCAGACATCTTTCAGCACTTGCCTTTCGGCGATATCCTGAACTCACTGAAGTCTCTCTCTTTATCAGGAGAGCCCTGGCCGGACTACGGTCAGCAAGGTTGGGGTACAGACGATGAAGAAATTCAAAGCCCACCCACCACCCACTTTGTAGCCACTATTGACGACTTAACCGACATGCTCAACTTCGACTCTGAAGACATCGACGGTATGGACGCCGATGAAGGAGATGATGAAGCACCAGCGCCTAGCAGGCCCTGGAAGGCCACCTCGTCATATGACATATACATGGTGGACACCCCAAAAGAAGGAGATGGCGATGGAACAGCGGAGGATGACCCCTCCAAGAAACAGCCTAAGCGCCGGCGTCAGCGGCGCCGCTCAAAATCCCGCCAAAACAAACACGACGATTCCAGCACGGGAGATAATAATACCCCGGAAAGCGCCGAAGAAAATCCCCTCCAGCAAGATGTAGCACAGGAGGATGGAGAAACCAGCCCTCATGAGGGAGCGGCTGACAGAGAGGTCGAGGACGATAATTATATGCCTCCCTCTGAAGACGAGGCAAGCCTCGACGACGACGAATTCGTCGTGCCAGAGGATCCCGTCGAACAAAAATGTTTTCAACGCAGACTTATGGCCACGGCAAGAAGACTCAAGAAAAAACAGCAACAGCTCAGAGCTGATCAAGATTTGCTGGTTGACAGATGGACTGAAGTCCTTGCGGCCGAAGAGCATAAACTCGAACGCCCCTCCAAGAGCTACCCAAAGCGTAGGTTGCTACCCCGATTAGAGGAGGAAGCACTGGATATGGCCGAATGGCCACCTCGTGGCCACGACAGAGAGGCCTCCCGGCCCTCCACACAAGCCGCACCCCATACCAAGGCATGGGAATACGCGTGGGACTTACGAGACATGTTGGAGGACAAGGCAAGGCAAACACGATCGATCTATGAATCGCGTGGGCACCCCACGGCTCGAGACGGTAACCGTCACGCCGGCCACAAATTCGGCAGGGCCGAGCACAGTAGACAAAGCTCATTGGAGCTATGTCATGATATTGCCCAGTACAGAGGTGCGCACACCCCCTATGTTTCACCGATGAGGTGTTGGACCATGCATTTCCAGAGGGATTCAAGCCCGTAAACATAGAGGCATACGATGGAACAACAGACCCTGGGGTTTGGATTGAGGACTATATCCTTCATATTCATATGGCTCGAGGAGATGATCTCCACGCCATCAAGTACTTACCCCTCAAGCTCAAAGGGCCAGCTCATCACTGGCTCAAAGGCCTCCCCGAAAGCTCCATTGGAAGTTGGGAAGAGCTCGAAGACGCCTTTCGGGCAAATTTTCAAGGAACTTATGTCCGACCTCCGGATGCGGACGATTTGAGTCATACAACTCAACAGCCCGGAGAGTCAGCCCGAAAGCTTTGGAACATGTTTCTTACTAAAAAGAACCAGATTGTCGACTGTCCGGACGCCGAAGCCTTGGCAGCTTTCAAGCATAGCGTCCGTGACGAATGGCTCGCCAGACACCTCGGCCAAAATAAGCCGAGAACGATGGCCACATTAACAAACCTCATGACCCGCTTTTGCGCGGGTGAGGACAGCTGGCTAGCCAGATGCAGCACCAGCGACCCCAGTACATCTGAAGTTAGAGATGGAAACGGGAAATCATGGCGCAACAACAACAACAAACGCCGGAATAAAGAAGACAGCATGAAAGGCACGGCAGTAAATGCCAGATTCAAAAGCTCCCGACCAGGTCAAAAGCCGCCCACTAAAGGCACTAGGGATGAACTGTCCAGCCTCAACAAAATTCTGGACCAAGTATGTCATATCCATAGTACCCCTAGCAAACCTGCTAATCATACCCACAGAGAATGTTGGGTCTTCAAGCAGTCCGGCAAGCTCAACGCCGTACACAAGGGGGGGGATACACCAAGTGAAGACGAGGACGAGCCTCCCAAGCAAGACACAGGGGAACAAAAGAAATTCCCACCAGAAGTCAAAACAGTAAACGTGTTACACGTGATCAAGGGAAAAAACAATGCGGCACCCCCAGGAAAACTTACCCAAGTGCCTGTCACTGCGAAGTCCTGCCATTGGTCGTCTCAACCGATCACCTTCGACCATCGCGATTACTCAACAAGTATCCGAGACGCAGGATGGGCGGCCCTGGTATTAGACCCAGTAATTGGCGGATATCACTTCACACGAGTCTTGATGGACGGCGGCAGCAGCCTAAACCTAATGTATCAGGATACAATCCGCGGGATGGGGTTAGACCCAACACAAATTCGCCATAGCAATACTACTTTAAAAGGAGTAACGCCAGGCCCAGGGGCTCGTTGTACGGGCTCCCTCCTACTACAAGTTATATTTGGCTCCCCAGATAACTTCCGTGGCGAGCATTTAACCTTCCACATCGCTCCGTTTCAAAGTGGCTACCAAGCACTGATCGGGCGCGAAGCTTTCGCTCGCTTTAATGCAATACCACACTAAGCCTCCCTCACACTCAAGATGCCCGGTCCATGTGGCATCATTTCAGTGCACGGAAATATCAAGTGATCTCTGCGCGCCGAAGAGAGTGAGGCTACCTTGGCAGCCGCACATTAAAGGCGCCCGGACTAGCCAAAGCGTCCCATAAGTCGTCAAGACCTCAGACACAACTAATTGAGTCCGGCACCGCTACTTATACTGAATAAATGGTCACACCCCTATTCGTCAATAAAAGGGGCTCAACACGCGCAGACATGTGGCAATCTCTCATCATCTTGAATTATGCATAGTTTCTTTGACAAACTATATTTTTGCACGACAACTTTTTTCACCTAAATTCCTCTCTTTTACAGACGATCATCGTGCTACACCCGTCCAGGATACGGCACAACGGAGACACAGGCGTAGACGTGCAGCAGGGACCCGCTCCAAGGATTCTTTTTAGATTAAGACCCTGTGTAAACCTTTTTTACTGTCTCTTGTTGATACATATCCACCATTGAGAAGGATGCTGATGTCTTGGCATGTGGCCACGCCAGACCAATGCATGTACCTGGACATAAGGGGCTTCTTACAAAGGCCATTATTTAGGCTCGGTTTATATCACAAAGACCGAATACCTTAGGGAGTGTTCGGCATCGCGAGTTTGGCCCTATATGCATCAGCTCCGAATCATTGTCTTTGGTCAAATGTTGGGTTTGCCCAGCTCCTGTGTTTTGGTGCCTTACGTTCCGCTTTACCGGCTAAGGTAGCACCAGGAGAACTACTGCGATTGTGCCCTGGTTCATCCGGACGAGCACCTCAGTAGAGAAAGCCAAAAACTGACTGTCATGATCTACCGTGAGACTGGTCAACCACTCGATGACCCATGGGAATGTTAGAATTCCTCCGCCTTAATGAAGGGCCATTTTCCGGCCAGGCATGTACGCACCCCGGGATCGGGAGAGTACGAAGCCACCAGGGGCTATCTAGTTGCCCCACTGTCAAACTCCTATGGCTAAGTGAAAGTGTTAAAGCATTATAGTCCGGTTGCCTCGCTCGCTCCGCTATCACCTCCTTAATAGGACCAAGACGTTGGGTTAAGTGTGAACACGTGTTTCTGCGAACACCTCTGCATTATATGCGTGGGGGTTGAAGCCGACGACTGCAATCTTTCAGGTTATACACATGTATACATAAACAGCCGCCCAGGAGGCATCACATTACTTTCAGGCAAAAGTATAAAAGTAGCCTTATGAAAATTTATAAAAGCATTTCGCTTACAATGAGATTACATATCACTCAAACATAATATTTTTTGAGCACTGGGTCTCTATCAAACGAGCACCCTCAAGAACTTCCTCAAAGTAGTGCTCAGCAGCCCTTCGACCTCTGGCCAAATCCTGCGCTGCAATAGTGGTACCATCCATCTCTGCCCAATATGCTTTAGCATGGGCAAAGGCCATTCGTGTGCCTTCTATGCACGCCGACCTCTTCATCGCATTTATGCACGGCACCACGTCAAGGAACTGCTGCACCAAGCTGAAATAGCTGCTCGGTTTTGACCTTTCCGGCCATAGCTACTCCACAACAGATCTCATGGAGAGTCCGGACAACCTATTTAGTTCAGACCATTCGGCTAATTGGTCAGTCAATGAAAGCGGACGCTCAGGAGAAAGGAACTGTTTCCAAAACAGCTGGTCTACTTCACGGTTCGTCTGACTCTCGAAGTACTTGGCCGCATCGGCAGCGCTCGCCGCCAAATCCATATACACATCCTCCGAACTCCACAGCCGATCCATAGGGGCATACCGTGGATCTCCGAACTTCCTCTGCAACATAAAGGATTTCCCAGCTACAATATCCCCGGCTTCCCGCAGCTCCTCCTTCTTTGCCCTCATAGCAGAGCGGAGGTCTTTTCCCGTTGCAGCAGCCTTCTCAAGGTCCAATGCCTTCGCGTGGTTTTCCTTTTCAAGAACCCGGCAACGGCCGATGACGGCTTTTAATTCTACGACCATATTGGCCATCTTATCCCGGCTCTCGCCATGCGCGGACTTCTCGGCTCACAACTCTTCGGCCGCCTTCAAAGCAGCCGCATTACCCAATTTCGCTTGTTCCTTGGCTCGGGCAAGTTCCGCCCGCAAGGCTTAACAGTGGCAGCTCCATCTGCAGTCATAACATGTTAAATATACTGACTTCATGCCGCCCTTACTATGAGGCGTTTACCAGACAATAGCACTTACCCTGTGCCTCGTCAAGCATTTTGTTAACAAGCTCGATGTTGGCGTCTGCCGCATCCAACTGCCGTCTTAAATGGGCAAACTCGCTAGTCCGGCTAGCCACCGGAGCTTCCATCACCTGCTCATATAGGCAATATGGTTACTACCTGGGATTATGATCCTCTGATCGTCATCGTTCCCGACGACAACCAGAGTCTCAGGGGCTACGATCTACACAGGACACACTTAGCATGTGCAGGATTATCATACATTATTTTACGTACCTCAAAACCTGTCAGTAGACTCATAAAAGCTTTATGCAATCCGCTTTCGGCGGACGAGATTCTCTCCATCACCGTATTCATCAGCACACGGTGTTCATCTGAGATGGCCGCTCGCCCCACCAACTCCCTCAGAACATCCGACCGCACACTAGACGGCGCCGGACTCTTTTGTCTGCTCTCTTTAGGAGCCGGACACTGGGAGCTTCGGGGGTCGACGGGATTATCTTCTGGCCTCGCCGGACTCGGAGAGGCCCTCCGCGATGACACTTCAGGGTCGCCCGCTTCCGGAGCGGAGGAGTCTGGAGGAGGCGTTTCGCTTTCCATCATCTCTGGAAGAAGATCCCCCGGAGATGAGTTCATTTGAGAGGGGCTAAGGCCCGAACTGCAAAGATATATGCGGTTGTTATTTTCTCAGAAGAAAAGATGGCATACTATTAAGGTATTTTGGGTCACTTACGACTCATGGGAGGATTGATCCCCCCGCGGACTTTGTGCGGCAACCGCACCCCCCGGGGCAGGACCCTCCGTGGGAAACTTCTTCTCCCGTTTGGAAGCTTTGGCTTCCGAATCCCCGGACGCAATCCTTTTCCTCTTCTGGTCGTCTTCCTTCATGGAGACGCTCGCTCCCTCGACTAGTGTGGGCAGCGTTGGGGGCCCGCGACCGCCCGCATTTTCCTTCAAGGGCTCTGGGCAAGGTGCGGTCTGGAGCATCTTTTCCAATACCGGATTTTCCAAACCCTCAGGGAGGGGAGCCGAGCACCGAACCAACTTCGCCTTCGTTAGCCAGTCTTGGTCAAAAAAGCGAACTCTCAGAAATAACTTCGTATCAAAGGAGAGGTAGTACGTTCGGTCGGGAGGTGCCTTACCTGTTCGGCGGCGCGGTTACTACTCAGGCCCACGTCCTCGGTGATTTCCGGACACTCCACTTGAGGTTCGAAGAACGACTTGTACATCTCCTCGTGCGTCAGGCCGAGGAAATTTTGAATGGCGCGCGGTCCCTCGGGATTGAACTCCCACAATCGAAGAGGCCGGCGTTTGCAAGGCTGGACTTGACGAACCAGCATAACTTGTGTTACCGCAACCAAACTGAGATCTCCCTTAAAGAGATCTTGAATGCTGCTTTGCAGTATAGGCACGTCCTTGGCTGGACCCCAGCTCCATCCTCTGCTAATCCATGACATCAGTTGTGGTGGAGGGCCGGGGCGGAAAACAGGGGCGGCCGCCCACTTGGCACTTCTAGGAGCCGTGATGTAGAACCACTATTGTTGCCACAATTCAGACACCTCTGGAATGGAACCTTTGGGCCATGCAGCTCCCGTGATCTTGCGTATTGAGGCACCTCCGCGCGCCGCATGTTGCCCCTCGATCATCTTTGGCTTTACTTCAAAAGTCTTGAGCCATAGGCCAAAGTGAGGGGTAACCCGGAGGAGGGCCTCGCACACAACAATAAATGTCGTGATATGAAGAAAGGAGTCTGGAGCTAGATCATGGAAATCTAGCCCGTAGTAAAACATCAAGCCCCTGACAAAAGGATCCAATGCAAGGCCTAGACCTCGGAGGAAGTGGGAGGCGAACACGACGCTCTCGTTGGGTTCGGGGGAGGGGACGACCTGCCCCCGGGGAGGCAGCCGATGCAGAATCTTGGCGGTCAGATATCTGGCCTCCCTCAACTTTTTGACGTCTTCTTCTGTGACGGAGGAAGGCACCCATCGGCCTTGAAGGCTAGATTCGGACATGACTGAAGGTTCGGAGCACCTGACCTGAACTTTGGGCATTGGAGCTTGAGGTGGGGGAAGGATTCGATTGAGCACGGGAGGGAAAAATAAAAAGCCTCGTCCCTTTATAAAGAGGGTGAATATCGAGCGTCCTCTCCGTGTCCGTTTGGACTTGCCTATAATCTAGGAGTCCTAGAAGCAGTTGGGTTACCCACGTCCGTATTGATGAGTATCCCGGAATAAGGGGACACGATCTCTGCTTTGACAAGACGTGCCAAGGAAACCGCCTTGCATGACGCGCTGAGGTGGGATAATGAAACGACTCGGATAAAGGCTTGGCCGTGGTGTGTCACACTACAGAATACGTTAGCAGATTAGATTTGTGTAAATATTATTCTCTCTATGGCAATATGTGGAAAACTTATTTTGCGGAGCTGGACACTATCTTTGTGTTCAAAACCTGCTACGAAGTACTTGGAGGAGGAACCCTCCTTGCAATGTCGAAGACAATTTGCGCGCCGGACTCGTCGCCATTGAAGCCTGGTTCAGGGGCTACTGAGGGAGTCCTGGATTAGGGGGTGTCCGGATGGCCGGACTATACCTTCAGCCGGACTCCTGGACTATGAAGATACAAGATTGAAGACTTCGTCCCGTGTCCGGAAGGGACTTTCCTTGGTGTGGAAGGCAAGCTTGGCGATACGGATATTCAGATCTCCTACCATTGTAACCAACTCTATGTAACCCTAACCCTCTCCGGTGTCTATATAAACCGGAGGGTTTTAGTCCGTAGGACAATATACACATCAACAATCATACCATAGGCTAGCTTCTAGGGTTTAGCCTCTCTGATCTCGTGGTAGATCTACTCTTGTACTACCCATATCATCAATATTAATCAAGCAGGACGTAGGGTTTTACCTCCATCGAGAGGGCCCGAACCTGGGTAAAACTTCGTGTCCCTTGCCTCCTATTACCATCCGGCCTAGACGCACAGTTTGGGACCCCCTACCCGAGATCCGTTGGTTTTGACACCGACAGGGAGGAAAGTAGAACTTGATGAGGTAATTGTACCTGCTCCCTTATTGGAAAGTAGTTCATCATAGAAATCTGTTCCTGTGACTACTACACCAATTAGTGAGGAAGCTAATGATGATGATCATGTAACTTCAGATCAAGTTACTACCGAAACCTCGTAGGTAAACCAGAGTGAGATTCGCACCAGAGTGGTACGGTAATCCTGTTCTAGAGGTCATGTTACTTGACCATGACGAGCCTACGAACTATGTGTTGGCATTCTGGGAACGGGGGTCCCTAGACTTGCCTGTCTGCGGCCTGCGGCGTGGCTCAAATGAGGCCCAGCATGGCTCATCTTCATCAACGCAAGACTCAAGACCCTCGCGAGGGGCCAAGCCTCGCGAGGTGGATGACACGGAGCTTCCTCAGGCACGACCTCGTCAGGCTGGCTCGTGAGGAGGCGGAGAGATCAAGGCAGGGTACCTCGTGAGGTGCCCGTGACGCAAGCCATGACGACTCAGGGCGCCAGGCGGGCGCCAGCGCGCGCAACGTCCTTCTTTCCTCTTTGGTGCAAAGGGGGCAAGCGCAGCCGCAGAGTACCGAGGTATCAGGCAAAGGTTGCCATTTCGGTGCAACGAGACCAAGACCAGGAGGACTACAAGACGGAGGTCACCATGGAGCCCAGGACGGCGTCACCACCAGAGCTTTGCGCAGGCGAAGACTGCTTTTGTCAGGATAGTTGATGCTTGCTGGCCCCCTTCAAATTAGCCTGCCATTTGGCTCCCTTCCCGCTCGATATTTGGGAAGAGGACCAGGGCCTCTATAAATAGGACCAGCCGCCTACAGAGCAAGGGGGCGAAAAAAGGGAGAGGGGATCGAAACCAGAGTGAGAGAGAGAGAGAAGGGTGACTGAACTCCTCCTAGCAGTTCATCGCCCCAGCCAAGAACAGACCCTCGCGAGGCTGTTCTTCCTTGTATTGTTCATCATCATCAGCCCCAGGAGGCAATCCACCAACCACACACTGGAGTAGGGTATTACACCACAACGGTGGCCCGAACCAGTATAAATCTTGCATCCCTTGTGCAGTTCTTTTAGTAGTTTAGATCTTTGCGAGACGGGGAGGTAGAAGGCGTAATCTCCGCGTGCACCCCAGTGTTCGAACCTTAAGGGTCTGCCAGAACCCGAAATCCGACATTTGGCGTGCCAGGTAGGGGTGCGCCGGAATTCGTCGTCCACCACCCCGCTCTCCTCCGACCGTCGCATCCATGTCCGACGCACGTCGGGCCCGCGCCGAGCGCCGGGCCGCCATCGCTTCTCGCGTCGCCCAGACGGCGCCCGTCGGCGGCCGTCCTCGTCGTTCCCCGTCGCCCGCCGTCAACGCCACCACCAGCCCGGCGGGGGGCGAGCAGCAAGCGTCGTCCCAGCATCCCTCCGTGCGGCAAGACGGCCACACTGCTACTCCATCACTCGCACCAGCTGGTTCTTCGTCCCGCGCGCTCCGCGCACCCTTGGAGGCTCGAGCTGCGCTCCTCGCGGCAAACGAGCTCCTGTGCTACCGCCCCGTCGACAACGTCTACGAATAGTGGCTCGACCACGTCGCCGAGCTCGTCCACGCCGCAGGGGGCTCTCCTGCGCCGTCCCATCGCGCTACACCAACACCCCCGGTCGTCGCGGCCCTCCTGGGCGGCTCGCAGGCGCCGCCCACAAGTCATCACGTCAAGCCGTTCATCTGCCGGGTCAGCACCGCTTCCACGCGGCAGGGGGCTCCCCCGGATCGGACGGCGCCCGAGATCGGCCTGACCTTCAGTTCGGAGGACCACCCCTCCAAATCGGCCAGCTCGGGCGCACTCCCCATGTTGTGCACCCCCACCATCTGCCAGGTGGCCGTCACCAGGACCCTCGTTGATGGCGGCGTGGGCCTCAGCGTGCTCTCGGTCGAGGCCTTCAACCTCCTCTGCATACCTCTGGAATGGTTGCAACCCAGCCAGCCCTTCTCAGGCGTTGGGGGCAAGCCGTCCAGTTCGTTGGGGCAGATCCGGCTCCCAGTGACCTTCGGCACCTACGATAACTTCCGACGGAGCTGGTCGACTTCGACATCGCCCCCATCGGCCTCCCCTACAACGCCATCCTTGGCTACCCAGCGCTAGCCCAATTTATGGTCGCGACGCACCCGGCGTACAACCTCATGAAGATGCCCGGGAGCAACGGTATCCTCACTGTGCACGGGGACACCAGGGACGCGCTGTGGGTGCTCAAACTCGCCTTCAAGACGGCGGCATCAGCACAGCACGCCTACTTGGAGACCCCCGAGGCCAAGGGGGCTGCGCCCGCCAAGAAGAAGCAGTTGTTCACCCAAGACAAGGCGGAAACCAAGCAGATACCCGTCGATGAGGACGAGTCCATCAACGCCACTTTTATCATAGGCGCCCACCTCAAACCCGAGCAGGAGGAGGCCCTGGTCAGGTTCCTGCGCGCAAACAAGAAGGTGTTCGCTTGGGAGCCGGACCAGTTGGCAGGGATCCCCAGAAGTGTAATCGAGCACCACCTCAACGTGTGCCCCAACATGCGCCCTGTGAAGCAGAAGGCCAGGCGGCAGTCCACAGAAAAGCAGGCCTTCATCATCTAGGAGACCCGCAAATTAGAGGCCGCTGGGGTCATCCGCGAGGTCCGATACCCAGATTGGTTGGCCAACCCTGTCGTTGTGCCAAAGAAGGGAGGGAAGGAGCGTATGTGTGTTGACTTCACCAACCTCAACAAAGCATGCCCGCAAGATCCGTTCCCGCTCCCCCGCATCGACCAGATCGTCGATTCCACTGCGGAATGCGACCTGTTATGCTTCCTGGATGCCTTCTCTGGGTATCACCAGATCAAGATGGCGGTAGAAGACGTCGAGAAGACGGCCTTCCTGGCCCTGTGTGGGGTATACTGCTACACGTGCATGCCATTCGGGCTGCGTAACGCAGGGGCGACCTTCCAGCGGCTGATGCACATCACCTTGGGCCCGCAGCTCGGGAAGAATGTTGAAGCTTACGTCGATGACATCGTGGTAAAGTCTCGGGAGGCCGGGACCTTGATACAGGATCTGAGGAAACCTTCGCGAGCCTCAACGCAGTGAACCTACGGCTCAACCTAGAGAAGTGTGTGTTCGGAGTCCCCTCGGGCAAGCTCTTGGGTTTCCTCATGTCCCACCGGGGCATCGAGGCTAACCCAGAGAAGGTCAAGGCGGTGGAAGACATGAGCCCGACAAAGACCCTCAGAGAAATGCAGAAGCTCATGGGGCGCGTGACCGCGCTAGGGCGCTTCATCTCCAAGTTAGGAGAGCGAGCCCTGCCCTTCTTCCAGCTAATGAAGAAAAATGGGCCCTTCGAGTGGACTGAAGAGGCCGACAGGGCGTTCCAGGATCTCAAGAGATACCTGACCAGCCCACCGGTCATGGTGGCACCGCGCCCTCAGGAGCCCCTGGTGCTTTACCTCGCCGCCACTCCTTACTCCGCCAGCGCAGCCTTGGTGGCAGTCAGAGAGGAGCGCCGAGTCAAAACCACGGTAGTAGCCCAGGACAAGGCAGAACAGGAACAAGGAAGGCCTACAGAAACCACCACCGCAGCTGAGGAAGATCAGCCGCCACAGAGGGATGCACCAGAGGCAGAAGAAGCCCCTCTTCCAAACGGCCAGTCTCAGGAGGCCTCATTGCCTCAAGAGGCGCCACGGTCTCCGGAAGGAGCCACCAGCACCGACGCACCCCGCCTCATTGAGCACCCAGTGTACTTCGTCAGCACGGTGCTGCGGGATGCAAGGGCACGGTACCCTATGCCTCAGAAACTCCTCCTCGCGCTACTGGTGGCTTCGCGCAAGCTGCGGCACTATTTTCAGGGTCACCCCATCAAGGTCGTCTCGTCGTACCCACTGGAGAGAGTGCTCAGGAGCCCTAATTCAGCTGGAAGGGTCGCTGAGTGGAACATAGAGCTGCAAGCGTTTCAGCTCGAATTCAGCACGACCAGAGTCATCAAGGGAGCAGCGTTGGCAGATTTTGTGGCAGAGTGGACGGAGGCACCAGGACTCAAGGCCGATGAGGATCGGTCCCTATCCCCGGGAAGCGAGGCACCAGAAGGCTGGGTCATGTACTTCGACGGGGAGTTCTCCAGGCATGGCGCTGGAGCTGGGGCGGTGCTTATATCACCCACACAGGACAAGCTCTACTACGCTGTGCAACTCTGTTTCCAGCAAGGCGAAAAGGTCTCCAACAACATAGCGGAGTACGAAGGTTTAATAGCCGGCTTGAAGGCCGCGGCCGCCCTGGGAGTGAAATGCCTCACCATCAAGGGCGATTCGCAGCTCCTTGTCAACTTCTCCAACAAGGTGTACGAGCCAAAGGATGAGCACATGGAAGCCTACCTTGCGGAAGTCCGCAGGATGGAGAAGCAATTCTAGGGGTTGGAGTTGCAACATGTGCCCCGTGGCACCAATCAGGAGGCCGACGATATCGCCAAACGCGCGTCCAGGCAGTTACCCCGGGAGCCTGGCGTTTTCGAGGAGCAGCTCTTCAAGCCCTCAGCTCTGCCGTCACTGTCAAACACGGCTCAGCCCTTGGAGGAGCTCCCCCAGCCACCTGCCTCGGGAGCTCCGACCTGTGGCCCGGCCTCAGGAGCGCGCCTGCTCCTGGCGATGGAACCTCAGGAGGGATGTTGGATCACGGAGCTCCGGAGCTACTTGACGCAAGGGACCTTGCCGGAGAAGGAGGAGGAGGCGGAGCGAGTGGCACGCCAGGCCACGGCATACTGCATCAGAGACGGAGAGCTCTACCGGAAGCGACCAAACGATGTATCGCTGCGCTGCATCTCCAGGGAGCAAGGGAAGGAGCTACTGGAAGATATACACGACGGAGACTGCGGACATCATTCGTCATCGCGGACCCTCGTCGGCAAGGCGTTCCGCAGTGGGTTTTATTAGCCCACCACACTCAATGACGCCGTGGAACTAGTGAAAGCTTGTGAAGCCTGCCAGTTCCATGCCAAGCAGATCCATCAGCCAGCAGGAGGCTTGCAGACTATCCCCCTTTCGTAGCCATTCGCAGTCTGGGGGCTGGACATCTTGGGCCTGTTTCCTCGGGCGCCAGGGGGCTACCACTACCTCTACGTTGCCGTGGACAAATTCACCAAGTGGGATGAAGTGGAGGCTGTCCGAGCCATCCCTGCGGGCTCCGTGGTCAAGTTCATCAAGGGCATCGTAAGACGGTTCGGGGTGCCGAATCGCATCATCACAGACAACGGTTCGCAGTTCACCAGTAACCTCTTCAAAACATACTGTGCTAACCTTGGAACGCAGATATGCTACGCCTCAGTGGCGCACCCCCGAAGCAACGGGCAGGCCGAGCGAGCCAACGCGGAGGTCCTGAGGGGCCTCAAGACCAGGACGTTCAAGAAGAAGCCGGAGGCCTGTGGCAGAGGTTGGTACGACGAGCTTCAGTCCGTGCTGTGGTCCATCCGCACCACCGCGGCCAAACCGACTAGAGAGACCCCATTCTTCCTGGTCTATGGAGCGGAAGCGGTCCTCCCTCACGAGGTCAGACGTCACTCCGCGCGGGTCCTGGCGTTCGACGAGGCACAGCAGGACGCCATGCGGGGGATGGACCTCGTGTTGGGGGAGGAACGTCGCCGGGAGGCCGCGCTGCGAGCGGCGAGGTATCAGCAAGTGCTACGGCGATATCACTGCCGCAACATTCGCCCCAGGACTCTTGAGGTAGGAGACCTCGTGCTCAGGCGGGTCCTCTCCAGGGAGGGACTGCACAAGCTCTCTCCCATGTGGGAGGGCCCGTTCAAGGTTGTTCATGTTTCCAGGCCCGGCTCCGCGCGCTTGGAGACTCAGGAGGGAGTGCTGGTCCAGAATGCATGGAACATCCAGCACCTCCGGAGGTTCTACCCCTGAAAAGGCCCGGAGCCTGTGAAGCAAGGCGAGTGCCTGTGAAGCTATCGCGTTTTGGAAAAGTCCCGGAGCCTGTGAAGCAAGGCAAGTGCCTGTGAAGCTATCGCGTTTTGGAAAAGGCCCGGAGCCTGTGAAGCAAGGCGAGTGCCTGTGAAGCTATCGCATTTTGGAAAAGGCCCGGAGCCTGTGAAGAACGCCAATGCCTGTGAAGCTCGCTGCCCGTGACACTCTCACTTAATAATGAGTTGGGGCTGTACACGCCCCGGAGTCTCAGGAGCGCCGGCCTCAGGCCCTGGGGCTCCCTCCCAGGCCTAGTGGCAGCACTTAGCTCCGCGCTGGTGAGAAGACGTCGAAGACTAGAATAGGTGCCGGACGCGGCTTTTCATTTGCTTTCCGCAGTTGGCTTGTTCCTTCTCATTTGAAGTTTTATTGAAGTTGTTGCCGTCTTTGGCTTGCGGTTCTTCGGATTTTCGCTCTCCTGCCTCGATTTCTCTTGCGCAAGGCCTCGCAAGGGGGGCAGTTGAGCGCCCTCGCGAGCGTTCCTATCCTAGTCATTCAAAGAGTTCGTGACCCGGGCCCCTTACAGGAGCACCCCTCCAGTCCGTGCCCCACGGGCATCGCGACACAAACAAAGGGCCTGGGTCGATCGCCCCCCCACGGCCGGGGTCAGGAACTATCCACGCTCAGGCACATAGCCGGAAGGAACGGTAACGAAAGCAAACGATGATTAACAGCAATAACCCAAACACGCCCCCGCGGGGCTCCGCACTGTTGTCTTTGTTACACAGGGGAAAGGAAGAACAAATCCGGCGCGGCTCGCCTCACACCGGCCCGCGAGGAAGGCACGAGCTACCTCCGGAGCTCAGGCGGACTCCCTCTCGCGCCTCACCAGGGCGCGGTGGCGTGGGGGGTAATCGCGGCCGCCGCTGGAGGAGTCGCCGTCTGAAGAAGAACCAAAGAAGCTTGAGGAACTCTGAGCGCCGCCCGCCGCGCGAGCGCTGCTCCCTCCATCATCACCGGAGCTGGGTTCCCAGCCGTGGTCGTCACCCTCAGGGCAGCACCCCGCGCGGCGACCGTCTTCCCCAGACACCCTCACGTAGAGGGTGGCGTCGCCGTCAAACTTGAAGTGTAGGGTGCACCGGCGGCCCAGGCCATGCGCACGGGCAAACGTCTGCTAACCGCGGGCCAGGGACAGACTCCCAGCCACGGAGACCTCCAGGAAGACCCATGAGGCCCTGCTGTAGGAGCCGTCGGCCTGGAGCCAGAGGCCGCCGGGGGCGCCGGCCGGGAGCTCGCCTAGGTGGAAGCGAGGAAGCGGGAGCCGGGTGCTGGCCGGCTCCGCCGAACCACACGACGAAGTCCGGCAGCGCTTCAACGGCACGAACACGCGGCCTGGGGGGACGTGCAGCCGGGGTGCACCCCCCGGCTGCAGCAACCCGCCCGTCGCCGTGCTGAAGATCACCACCACGGCCGCGGGGAGCCACCGCGGTGACCACAGGATGCTTGCGAGGGCGCCCTCTGCCACGCTTGGGTGGGACAGAGGCGGGCTCAACCCGGCAAGCCTTCCCCTTCTCGGCGGCCGAAAATCTCTTCGACGGGGCCATGAAGAAGAAGGAGAAGCAAGGAGGAATGGACTGGAAGGGCGTGCGGTGTCCCATACTTATAGCCTGCGAAGGCCAACCGCCGGCCTCCACGATCGTAGGTAATCATGACACGATCTGCATGCAGGGACTTGTCCAACTCGCGCGATCACCGAGGTGTCATGGGGAAGTGGAGACGCCCACGTCCCATCAACCGCCACGCGGCACCCGAGGCCGCAGGCAGTTAGGGCCCGTGGCGCTTCGCCCTAGCCCTTTCGCTTCTCGGCACGGCCAAGTCCAGGCGCGCCTTGGGCCCGGGAGCTACTGTCGGTGTTCTGGGAACGGGGGTCCCAGACTTGCCTGCTTGCGGCCTGCGACGTGGCTCAAAGGAGGCCCAGCATGGCCCATCTTCATCAACGCAAGACTCAAGACCCTCGCGAGGGGCCAAGCCTCGCGAGGCGGACGACACGGAGCTTCCTCAGGCACGGCCTCGTCAGGCTGGCTCACGAGGAGGCGGAGAGATCAAGGCAGGGTACCTCGTGAGGTGCCCATGACGCAAGCCATGACGACTCAGGGCGCCAGGCGGGCGCCAGCGCGCGCAGCGTCCTTCTTTGCTCTTTGGTGCAAAGGGGGCAAGCGCAGCCGTGGAGTACCGAGGCATCAGGCAAAGGTTTCCATTTCGGTGCAACAAGACCAAGACCAGGAGGACTACGAGACGGAGGTCACCATGGAGCCCAGGACGGCGTCACCACCAAAGCTTTGCACAGGCGAAGACTGCTTTTGTCAGGATAGTTGATGCTTGCTGTCCCCCTTCAAATTAGCCCGCCATTGTTGGCTCCCTTCCCGCTCGATATTTGGGAAGGGGACCAGGGCCTCTATAAATAGGACCAGCCGCCCACAGAGCAAGGGGGCGAAAAAAGGGAGAGGGGATCGAAACCAGAGTGAGAGAGAGAGAAGGGTGACTGAACTCCTCCTAGCAGTTCATCGCCCCAGCCAAGAACAGACCCTCGCGAGGCTGTTCTTCCTTGTATTGTTCATCATCATCAGCCCCAGGAGGCAATCCACCAACCACACACTGGAGTAGGGTATTACACCACAACGGTGGCCCGAACCAGTATAAATCTTGCGTCCCTTGTGCAGTTCTTTTAGTAGTTTAGATCTTTGCGAGACGGGGAGGTAGAAGGCGTAATCTCCATGCGCACCCCAGTGTTCGAACCTTAAGGGTCTGCCAGAACCCGAAATCCGACACTATGAGGAAGCGATGATGAGCCTAGATTCTGCGAAATGGCTTGAGGCCATGAAATCTGAGATGAGATCCATGTATGAGAACAAAGTATGGACTTTGATTGACTTGCCCAATAATCGGCGAGCCATTGAGATTAAATGGATCTTCAAGAAGAAGACGGACACTGATATTAGTGTTACTATCTACAAAGCTAGAATTGTCGCAAAAAGGTTTTCGACAAGTTCAAGGTGTTGGCTATGATGAGAGTTTCTCACTCGTATCTATGCTTAAGTCTGTCCGAATCATGTTAGCAATTGCCGCATTTTATGAAATCTGGCAAATGGATAAACAAAACTGCATTCCTTAATAGATTTATTAAAGAAGAATTGTATATGATGCAACCAGAAGGTTTTGTCAATCCTAAAGGTACTAACAAAATATGCAAGCTCCAGCGATCCATCTATGGACTGGTGCAAGCATCTCAGAGTTGGAATATACGCTTTGATAAGTTGATCAAAGCATATAGTTTTATACAGACTTGCGGTGAAGCCTGTATTTACAAGAAAGTGAGTGGGAGCACTACAACATTTCTGCTAAGTATATGTGAATGACATATTGTTGATCGGAGATAATGTAGAATTATTCTGCAAAGCATAAAGGAATGTTTGAAAGGAGTTTTTGAAAGAAAGACCTCGGTGAAGCTGCTTACATATTGAGCATCAAGATCTATAGAGATAGATCAAGACACTTGATAAGTTTTTCAATGAGTACATACCTTGACTAGATTTTGAAGTAGTTCAGAATGGAATAGTCAAAGAAGGAGTTCTTGCATGTGTTACAAGGTGTGAAGTTGAGTAAGACTCAAAACCCGACCACGGCAGAAGATAGAGAGAAAATGAAAGTCATTTCCTATGCCTCAGCCATAGGTTCTATAAAGTATGCCATGCTGTGTACCAGACCTATTGTATACCCTGACCTGAGTTTGGCAAGGGAGTACAATAGTGATCTAGGAGTAGATAACTAGACACGATCAAAATTATCCTTAGTGGAATAAGGATATGTTCCTCGATTATGGAGGTGACAAAAAGGTTTGTCGTAAAGGGTTACGTCGATGCAAATTTTGACACTGATCCAGATGACTCTAAATCTCAATCTGGATACATATTGAAAGTGGGAGCAATTAGTTAGAGTAGCTCCGTGCAGAGCATTGTTGACATAGAAATTTGCAAAATATGTACGGATCTGAATATGGCAGACCCGTTGACTAAACTTCTCTCACAAGCAAAACATGATCACACCTTAGTACTTTTTGGGTGTTAATCACATAGCGATGTGAACTAGATTATTGACTCTAGTAAACCCTTTGGGTGTTGGTCACATGTCGATGTGAACTATGGGTATTAATCACATGGTGATGTGAACTATTGGTATTAAATCACATGGTGATGTGAACTAGATTATTGACTCTAGTGCAAGTGGGAGACTGAAGGAAATATGCCCTAGAGGCAATGATAAAGTTATTATTTATTTCCTTATATCATGATAAATGTTTATTATTCATGCTAGAATTGTATTAACCGGAAACATAATACTTGTGTGAATACATAGACAAACAAAGTGTCACTAGTATGCCTCTACTTGACTAGCTCGTTAATCGAAGATGGTTATGTTTCCTAACCATAGACATGAGTTGTCATTTGATTAACGGGATCACATCATTAGGAGAATGATGTGATTGACATGACCCATTCCATTAGCTTAGCACCCGATCGTTTAGTATGTTGCTATTGCTTTCTTCATGACTTATACATGTTCCTATGACTATGAGATTATGCAACTCCCGTTTACCGGAGGAACACTTTGTGTGCTACCAAACGTCACAACGTAACGAGCAATTTGATAAAACAACACACCTTTCCTCGTACCTTGATAAAATAGCACGCCTTTCTTTTTGTTAGATTAAATGACACACTTTTCCTTCAGGGCTAGATAAAATAGCACAAACTGACTTTTTTCTTAATTTTCAGATCTGGACCTACACCTCATATTATTTTGGACGATTTTACCCTTTGGTCGATTCTGCGTGGTAAACTGGTTTGATCGAGACGCAGCGAGGAATATAGATCGCCGCCTCGCCGTCTTCCTCCCACACGCGCCGACGCTGCCAATTCCATCGCCGCTGCCTCGCCGCGCCTCTACCTCGACCTGCTTCGTCTCGTTTCTTCTCATCTCCCATCGCCCCACCGGTTCCGCCGCCGCCGCCTCATCTGGCCGTGCAGGTTTCCTCCCATCTTACATGTTACAACCATTCAAGCTAAATTTTGATTGCATCCATAGGAAGACATCCAATTGCAATTGTGACAACAGCTACAGCTAAGCCATCGGCACATAACAAAATTGTTAGTGCACTATTTTCTTTGCAACCAACTACAGCAGCAAGCAGCGACCAGCTACAGCTAACTACAGCTAAAGGCTACAGCCAGCAGATGAACGCACGCTACGGCCAGCCAGCGACCTCGACTGCCACGCGCTGCTCCGCGCTGCAGGGGGACTTGAAGTGGCAGCGTCCTTCTTATCCCGCATGGCAAGGAAGCCGCCAGAGCGCGGCGTACAGCGGAACCCTTCTTCTCCGGTAGGGCGTGGGTGCGGTCGGAGCGAGGCGGAAGGTGACGCCTCGGCCACAGGAACGGGCAGCGCGCGATGAGGTGGTGGCGCGTGGTAGGAGGCGCGGCGAGGTCACGACGCTCGGGGAGGAATCACGGCGAGATGGCGGCTGGCTGTTACGTTCCTCGGTATAGATGAACTCTGTCTCCTCTCTCTGACTCGATCGAAGCAGTTGACCCGGCAAACAAGGCGAAAGGGAAAAATCATCCAAAACATTCGAGGTGTAGGTTCAGATGTGAAAATTGAGAAAAAAAAGTCACTTTGTGCTATTTTATCTAGCCCTGAAGGAAAAGTGTGTCATTTAATCTAACAAAAAGAAAGGCGTGCTATTTTATCAAGGTACGAAGAAAGGTGTGCTGTTTTATCAAATTGCTCCCACGTAACTGGGTGATTATAAAGGTGCTTTACAGGTGTCTCCAAAGGTACATGTTGGGTTGGCGTATTTCGAGATTAGGATTTGTCGCTCCGATTGTCGGAGAGGTATCTCTGGGCCCTCTCGGTAATACACATCACTTAAGCCTTGCAAGCAATGCAACTAATAAGTTAGTTGCAAGGTGACGTATTACGGAATGAGTAAAGGGACTTGCCAGTAACGAGATTGAACTAGGTATTGAGATACCGACGATCGAATCTCGGGCAAGTAACATACCGATGACAAAGGGAACAACATATGTTGTTATGCGGTCTGACCGATAAAGATCTTCGTAGAATATATAGGAGCCAATATGAGCATCCAGGTTCCGCTATTGGTTATTGACCGGAGACATGTCTCGGTCATGTCTACATTGTTCTCGAAACCGTAGGGTCCGCACGCTTAACGTTACGATGACAGTTTCATTATGAGTTTATATATTTTGATGTACCGAAGGTTGTTCGGAGTCCTGGATGTGATCACGGACTTGACGAGGAGTCTCGAAATGGTCGAGACATAAAGATCGATATATTGGACGACTATATTTGGACACCGGAAAGGTTCCGGGTAAGATTGGGACAATACCGGATCACCGGGAGGTTATCGGAACCCCCCGAGAGGTATATGGGCCTTATTGGGCCTTAGTGGAAAGGAGGGGAAAGGAGCAAGGGAGGGGGCGCCCCCCTCCCCCAAGCCCAATCCGAATTGGGAGGGGGGTCGGCCCCCCTTTCCTTCCTCCCTCCTTCCTCTTCCTTCCCTCTCCTACTCCTAATAGGAAAAAGGGGAGTCCTACTCCCGGTGGGAGTTGGACTCCCCCCCTTGGGCGCGCCACCCTCCTTGGCCGGCCCCTCCTCCACTCCTTTATATACGGGGGCAGGGGGGCACCCCAGAGACACAACAATTGATCACTGATCTCTTAGCCGTGTGCGGTGCCCCCCTCCACCATAATCCTCGATAATATTGTAGCGGTGCTTAGGCGAAGCCCTGCGACGGTAGAACATCAAGATCGTCACCACGCCGTCGTGCTGACGGAACTCATCCCCGACACTTTGCTGGATCGGAGTCCGGGGATCGTCATCGAGCTGAACGTGTGCAAAAACTCGAAGGTGTTGTAGTTTCGGTGCTTGATCGGTCGGGCCGTGAAGACGTACGACTACATCAACTGCGTCGTTATAACGCTTCCGCTTCCAGTCTACGATGGTACGTAGACAGCACTCTCCCCTCTCGTTGATGTGCATCACCATGATCTTGCGTGTGCGTAGGAATTTTTTTGAAATTACTACGTTTCCCTACAGTAGTTTCTTAAGTTTCGGTTGGAATTGTACTTTTGTGTTAATTGAGGAATATGTCTATTTCTTCTAGGTCTAGAACAACTTATTCAACATTCAGGTTGTCAAGTCCAATTTTAATATTTGCTTTCTTCAGTAGATAAAGGGCAAGTTCCTCTAACTTTAACTCATTTTTTCTTCTGGTTGGGCCCAAAAAGGTTGGACCACCAAGCCTTATTTATTTTTAGTATCTCTTCGATGTGATGTTTAGGATATCAATGGGAAGCTTAGTGTACACATGTTTTGCCTAAAGATCAGCGACCAGTGGGAGGAAATTCTAACCACGACATGTCAAACATGAAACTTATGTTACCAGGTTATTTAGCACGATGTTCACCACTACAAATCAGAAAGGGGGCATGGTCAGGCATATCTCTGACAAGCTTTTTTATGTCCACCAAAGAAAGCATCCTTCGAAACAGCAGAAATGAGAGTTCTATCAAGCTTCTCAAGGATGGAATTTTCTTGTTTATTGGACAAAGTATAACAACCACCAGACCATATGAATTTCCCTCAAATTCAAGTTGTGAATGAATCCGCACCCAGGCTTTGTGCAATAGTAGCTTTAGCCCCTACATATGTAATCTAAGGAAACAAACGAAAGAATAGCTTTCCAAGACTTCACCGGCATAAAATGCATATAGTAACAAACATGTTTGCGAACAGATGAGTTAATATGCTTTGCGGTACACAAACTTGAAGTGCATGATGCGCCTTGATGCAGAAACTTTCAAAGTGTAACGTCGGGGTACAAAAGTTTGGCATGATGTGATGAAAAGGTCATCAGCCAAGCCGGCGACTCACTTTTCTTCCATGTTTTTTCCTATTACCCTCCATTTTCTTTGCGATTGAAACCCGTGGTCCTTGGAACGGTTGTGAAACCCCCTGTGGGACTTGGTGGACCTCATGCTGGGGCATGTGCTTCTCAATGCCATCTGCAATGTATGAAACTTTGTTGGTTCCATGCGCTCAAAGAGCATCTCTATAATTTTTTTTAAAGAGCAAAATATGTAGTTAACCGTACCTAATCGATCCCTCAAAACTTTAGAGGAGCAAATTTTTACTCCTCTAAGTTTACTCTCGCGCCAACTCTTTCATTTCTACTCCTCGGCGCCACTCTAGAGAAAAAAGAAACTTCACCTGTCCACATGAGGACATATCCTTGTCCCGTCCGCCGCTGCCACCTCGGTGACCGGATAAATGGAAACCCTGACGCCCCGCAACTCCTCGCCGACGGTGAACAATTTCAACGAATTTGGGCGTGCTGTTGCGTGTCACTGCGTGTGTGTTTCTGTTGCTGCATGTGCGTGTGTCGCTGCTGCGTGTGCGTGTATGTGTGTTGTCTACTTGTGGTAGTAGTAGTACAATTGTGTCTAGTGGCGGAGGCAGGGGGTGCTGGCAGGGGCCCTGGCCCCCCTATGCTCTCACAAATACAGCTATATGTGCTCCAAATTGTCCATTTTTCAAACATAATTAACAAGATTTAGAAGATTTGGCCTCGTCTAACATTATATAACATGTTTGACCTTCTCTATATTGAGTTTCTGCCTCCGCCACTGATTGCGTCGCTTGATTTGTCGTGCCAATTAAGCCCTGACAAGTGACAAGCGACACCCAAGTGAGTGAAGGTGACAAAGAGCCTCTGCGACAGTGATCAGCCACCCACATGACCTGTTCCATCTTTTTTGGGGGTTTCAGAAGCCACCAGGGCCACATAAGGCGAACGCATGGAGTACCAAGACGGGGGAATCGAATGGGAGGGAGCGGGGGGAAAAGAAGACGCCGCATGGTCACCGGCTCACCGCCTCACCGGAGACGGAGAGCAATCCCGCCCGTCGACAATTCCGCCTACCACCCACCTTGTGATTTTTCCATAAAGAGCCACCAACCGCCACACGATTGCATCAATTTCATTTCCCTTTTTGTACGCAGCCATCAACTGTCGAGCAGCGTTGCCTCCACGCCCAGCCTGCGGTCAAAAACCAAGACCCGCCGTGTCACTCGCTCAAAAGCTTCCTCGACCATTTATCCCAACTCCCAACTCCCAACTCCCAAGCAAGTACTCTACCACGAGCATCATACTACATCCGATCCGAGACTCCTAGCCCGACCGTGCACCAACCAGATGGCGACCCCGACCGTGGTCCTGCTGCCCGTCTGGGCCGCGGGCCACCTCATGTCCATGCTCGACGCCGGCAAGCGGCTGCTGGCCCGCAGCGGCGGCGCGCTGTCGCTCACGGTGCTCGTCATGCAGCCGCCGGGGGAGAGCCACCGGTCCGAGGTCGCCGCCCACATACGGAGGGAGGAGGCGTCCGGCCTGGACATCCGCTTCCACCACCTCCCCGCCGTCGAGCCCCCGACGGACTGCCTGGGCATCGAGGAGTTCGTCTCCCGGTTCGTGCAGCTCCACGCGGCCCACGTGAGGGCGGCCGTCTCCGGCCTGGCGCGCCCCGTGGCCGCGCTCGTCCTCGACTTCTTCTGCACCACCATGCTCGACGTGTCCCGGGAGCTCGCCGTCCCGGCATACGTGTACGTCACCGCCGACGCCGCCTTCTGCGCGCTCCTCCTGCGCCTGCCGGCGCTCCACGAGGAGGTGGCCGTCGAGTTCGGGGAGATGGAGGGCATGGTGGACGTGCCGGGCCTGCCGCCGGTGCCGCCGTCGTGCCTCCCGGTTCCGGTGATGGACAAGAAGAACCCCAACTACACGTGGTTCGTGTACCACGGCAGGCGCTTCACGGAGGCCAAGGGCGTCATCATCAACACGGTGACCGAGCTGGAGCAGAGCGTGCTTGCAGCCATCGGCGACGGCCGGTGCACGCCCGGAGTTCCCGCCCCGGCGGTCTACCCAGTAGGGCCCGTGCTCTCCGTGACCCCGCCAGCGGAGCGGCCGCACGAGTGCGTGCGGTGGCTGGACGCGCAGCCTCCGGCGTCCGTGGTGCTCCTCTGCTTCGGCAGCATGGGGTTCTCCACGGCGGCTCAGGCGCACGAGATAGCCCACGGGCTGGAGCGCAGCGGCCACCGCTTCCTGTGGGTGCTGCGCGGCCCGCCGGCAGCCGGCGCGCGAGAGCCCTCGGACGCGGACCTCGGGGAGCTGCTCCCGGAGGGGTTCCTGGGGAGGACGAAGGGGAAGGGCCTGGTGTGGCCGACGAAGGCGCCGCAGAAGGAGATCCTGGCGCACGCCGCCGTGGGGGGCTTCGTGACGCACGGCGGGTGGAACTCGACCCTGGAGAGCCTGTGGTTCGGCGTGCCGATGGTGCCGTGGCCGCTGTACGCGGAGCAGCACCTGAACGCGTTCACGCTGGTGGCCTGCATGGGCGTGGCCGTGGCCATGGAGGTGGACCGGGAGAGGAACAACTTCGTCGCCGCGTCGGAGCTGGAGCGGGCCGTGAAGGCGCTCATGGAGCGCGGCTCCGAGGAGGGGGAGAGGGCGAGGGAGAAGGCCGCGGAGATGAAGGCCGCGTGCCGGAAGGCCGTCGAGGAGGGCGGGTCCTCCTACTCTGCGCTCGGGAGGCTCTCTGAGGAGATAATCAAAGGCGCCAATAAGGATTAATTGACGAACATCCGGATATGAACTTGGAGAGTGTGGGTGCTCTGTGGTTTCAGTTCTTGTTCTGCCTGCTGATCATTCCGAGTTGTGTGCCGGGCTTCGCGAGCAATCCCCCTCCGGTAGAAGCCTTAATAAAAAGTGTCTATTTAGCGTTTGACTGTTTTACAATTGGAAAACATTCAAAAATTCTGAGTAATAACAACATGCCACTTGTATGTCCAAGACCAACCCCCGTCCGAATTGTATGTAGCTGTATTTCAAAAGTAAACGGGTCAGAAAATAAACCCGAAAAAACACAACCCGGCACTTGAACACAAAACAGAACGCACAGCTGTCTTTGAACTTGCGTCTCATGCAAGTGCCAAACCCCTGAAAAAATTTTAGGCTTCCCAGCCCTACACATACATTTCTCCCTGGACAGATCTCACCTGGCACACCCTAAAACAGAGACTCCGCCATGGGAGAAGCGGTAGAGGAAGATGAAAGAACTGTACCATGGCAGATCCAGAATCTTATAGTCATGGGAGAAGGTGTCGGGAGGTACCTGGACAGGAGCAAGGAGGATCACAGGATTCACAGGCCAGAAACACTCTTAACAAATTCCTACCGCAAATAATCTTGATCCCCTTCATCAGGTTCACCATTTTTTTCATCCCTTGACCCTGCTTCACCTATTACATTAGAGAAACTACTTACAAAAGGAAACCCAGAGACAACAGGAGACTATGCTGATCACTAGAAAAATGCAAAACTCTGAAATTACAGAAAAATTTGCTGTCTACTCTGAAATATGTTGTATTTACACTGTAGGTACCTAGTAATTTCCAGTGTAAATCCTAGGAAATCCCAGTGTAAATCACTATGTAAATTAGGCTTGTAAAAATTGTTGAATTTATTACACTGTAAGTACCTATTAATTTACACTGTAAATCCCAGGAAATTCCAGTGTAAATTAGACTTCTAGAGAACTGATATAATTACACTGTAAGTATCAAAGAAATTTCCAGTGTAAATGCCAGGAAATTCCAGTGCAAATTTGAAGAAAACTGATATAATTACAGAAGTGAAACACATATGGGAAAAATACAATGACAACAACTAGAACACCATAGCAAATAACTAAAAAAAATCATAAGTACCTACATCACTAAAAAGTAACAAACAAATAGAAACATTACATGCCAGGAAGTTAAAATATAGAACAAATTACTACAGGAAATATTGTCTACAAGCATATTAACATTCTCTGAGAACGTGAATTACACAACAAATTAACAATTACGGGGAACTAACCACATTCCTCCTGGAAGCAGATGATAATTTCATCTTCAAGCATTTTACTTTCTGATCAACCAAAAGGGAGTTGTGGCCAAGGAAGGGGTTGGGTACGTGCCTGAGTACAAGAACAAGAAGAAGAACGACAAGACCAAACGACCTCCTCCTCTCATGCAAAACCTTTGTGAAGGAGGGAGAGAGTGCTTCCAAGGAGAAGAAGAACAATGCGAGGGGTGGCGCTGTCAAAAAGGGCAATGCCACTCCTCTCATCAAAGCCGGCGACTTTAATCCTTCTTATATGTTATGTCGTGCTAGTGATGGGCATGTCTTTGCCAAATTCGTTGGTTCTCCTCATGAATACATTGAATGGTCTATTTGGGTTCCAAAGACCCTTGTTACTAACATCAAAGGACCCATTACAAAATGGGTACCTAAAACCAAGCATTGATCTCTTGTAGGTGTTTGCTTCCGGTGGGGGATCATGGTTGCTCGATAGCGGAGCTACAAATCATATGACCAGAAGCAAGGACTTGGTGGTGGACGTGCACAAGATTCCATCTATGCCCACCAACGTCGAGTGGGGTGACGCCTCATCTTCTAAGGTATTGGGACTTGGCAAGGTGGTCATCTCTCATGATCTCACGATCGAGAAGGTCATGCTTGTTGAGTCCCTTGCATACAATTTACTTTCCGTTCGTCAACTTGAAATCATGGGCTTTGCCACTTTCTTTGATATCGATATCGTGGCCCTCTTGTGGAGCAAGACTCTTAAAGTAGCCTTCGTTGGGCATGTCGAGAACGGTCTATATGTGATTAACTTTTTGGAGCGACCCACTAAGACCGCGACATGCCTAATGGCTAAAGTTGATGTGGGATGGCTTTGGCATCGCCGTCTAGCCCATGTCAATATGGGATCTTTGCAAAGTCTCCTCAAGGGAGACCATGTCCGTGGACTAACGAATGTTAGTTTTGCTAAAGATCGTGGTTGCAGTGCGTGTATCGAAGGAAAGCTACATGAGAAGGCTCACCCTCCCACGACTATCATTTACTCAAAGAGGCCTTTGGAGCTCCTTCACTTGGATATCTTTGGGTCTCCATCCTTCGATAGTCTTGGGGGTAGGAAGTATTGCTTGGTGATTGTGGATGACTACTCAGGATACACTTGGGTGTATTTCTTCAAGAGGAAGAGCGATACCCAACAAACCATCATTGACTTTGCAAATGAAGCACAACGTCAACACAATGCAAAGATCTTGACAATAAGAAGTGACAACGGCACCGAGTTCAAGAACTACACCTTGGATGAGTTTCTTAGTGATGAGGGGATCAAGCATCAATATTCCGCACCTTACACCCCTCAACAAAACGGTGTTGCGGAGAGGACGAACCGGACATTGATGGATGCGGCAAGGACCATGATGGCGGAGTTCAAGTCTCCGTACAACTTTTGGGCCGAAGCCATCAACACCGCGTGTCATGCATCCAATCGGCTCTACCTCCGCAAGGGCTTGAACAAGATTCCTTATGAGATACTCACCGGTAACAAGCCCAACCTCAAGTACTTTCGGGTGTTCGGGTGTAAGTGTTTCATTCTCAAGAAAGGTGTTCGGTTGTCTAAATTTGAGGCTAGAGCTTATGAGGGCATATTTGTTGGTTATGCTACAAACTCTCATGCTTACCGTGTCCTCAATAAATCCACGGGACTTATTGAGGAGATGTGTAACGTGGAGTTTGATGAGAATAACGGCTCCCAAGTGGAGCAAAGTGGCACTTGTGATGTAGGTGATGAAATTCCTCCTCAAGCCATAAGAAGAATGGATGTTGGCTTTATCCTACCCATTGAGGAACCCCTTGTGGCCGAAGGAGAAGGACAATGCTCCACTCAAGTGGAGCCATCACCAACCCAAGGCCCACACGCTTCCGAAGAACAACATGAAGGCCCTCATCCTCAAGAACATGACCAAGGGCAAGATCATGCTCAAGACGGTGTTGACACATCAAGTGATGCCCAAGGTCAAGTTCTCTCCTCCGAGCAAGCTCAAGAACAAGAACAAGCTCAAGACGATGCTCAAGATGATCAAGTGACCACTCCTCGTCTCACCCCCGAGGAGGAATTGGAGCGTCGTGCCGCCAAGGTTGCTTCCAAGCTCTCCACCAAGGATCATCTCATAAAGAATGTGCTTGGAAGCTTAAGAAAGGGGGTAAGCACTCGTAGATAATTAGCAAACTATTGTGAGCATCATGCGTTTGTCTCTTGTGTCGAACCCCACAAGGTCTATGAGGCGCTCGAAGATCCGGATTGGCTCAATGCCATGCATGAAGAACTCAACAACTTCGAGCGCAACAATGTGTGGAGATTGGTGCCAAGACCGAGGGGGAACCATAATGTCATTGGAACCAAGTGGATATTTAAGAACAAACAAGATGCCCATGGGATTATCATTCGCAACAAGGCTCGTTTGGTAGCACAAGGCTACTCCCAAGTCGAGGGTATCGACTACGGTGAAACCTTTGCTCCCGTTGCTCGTATTGAATCCATTCGCGTGTTTATTGCATATGCTTCTCATCATAACTTTAAGTTACAACAAATGGATGTGAAGAGTGCTTTTCTTAATGGTCCCATTAATGAATTGGTCTATGTCAAGCAACCCGCCAGGTTCGAGGATCCCTACTTTCCCGATCATGTGTATCAACTCGATAAGGCACTCTATGGCCTTAAACAAGCCCCACGTGCGTGGTATGACCACATTACCGAGTTGTTACAAGACCGTGGTTTTGAAGTTGGGCTAATCGACCCCACTCTTTTTAATAAGAAGGTCAAAGGGGAGTTGTTTGTGTGCCAATTATATGTTGATGATATCATCTTTGGTTCCCCTAACAAATCTTTCAATGAGGAATTTGCCGCTCTCATGACCTCAAAGTTCGAGATGTCTTCCATGGGAGAGTTGAAGTTCTTTCTAGAGTTCGAAGTGAAGCAAAGAAGAGAACGAACCTTCATCAACCAAGCCAAATATACTCAAGACATGCTCAAGAGATTCAAGCTAAGTGATGTCAAGCCGGCTTCCACTCCAATGCCCACCAAGTGCCAACTTGACATAGATCCCAATGGTAAAGCGGTGGATCAAAAGGTATATCGCTCCATGATAGGCTCCTTGCTCTACCTTTGTGCATCTAGACCGGATATCATGTTGAGTGTGGGAATTTGTGCACGGTTTCAAGCCGCACCTAAGGAAAGTCACTGTGTGGTGGTCAAACGAATCTTTCGATATTTGGCTCATACCCCAAACTTTGGCTTATGGTACCCAAGAGGAGCAAACTTCAAGCTTGTAGGGTATTCAGATTCCGATTGGGCAGGAGACAAAGTGGATAGGAAGTCCACTTCCGGAGGGTGCCAATTTCTTGGTTGCTCTTTGGTAAGTTGGTCTTCCAAAAAGCAAAGTTGTGTGTCTCTCTCGTCCACCGAAGTGGAGTATGTGGCGGCGGTAGTTGTTGTGCACAACTCTTATGGATGAGGCAAACTTTAAAGGATTACGGTGTCATTTGTGACAAAGTGCCTCTTTGGTGCGACAATGAAAGTGCCATCAAGATCTCTCTCAACCCAGTGCAACACTTCAAGACGAAGCATATTGAGATCCGGTATCACTTCATCCGGGATCACACTAGGCGAGGAGAGATCGAGCTCAACTATGTCAACACTCATGATAACCTTGCAGATATTTTCACGAAGCCCTTGGATGAAGCAAGATTTCGCGAGTTAAGGCATGAGCTAAATATCATTGATTCGAGCAATGTTGCTTGAACCCTTGCACACCCCACCATACTCAACGTGTTGTCTTGTTTAGATGTAGGCATGGACATAGGGGGAGTGTTGTTCTCTCAATGAACTCTCCCTCCCCCCATTATGCATAAATTGATCAAGTCTTTCACATTAGCCATGTTTGATGGTACTTGTGCTTCAAAGACGAGTTTTGGTCATGGGCCCAAGGATAATTCTTCGTGGTGCCATACCAATTGACTCAAACATAGGTGGCTACGGCCACCGCCCTCTCTCTGGAGAGGTGGTGTCTCGTGGTTGTTTCGTTTTGTCGTTTGCCTTTCTGCCTTTGTGTGTAGCGTGGTCTTGTGGTGTCGTGTTGCCTCAGAGTGTTCGTGCAAAGACCTCTTTTTCGTGTGCTTGAAACGTGCATCTTCTTGAGCCCATGGTACTACCGTGGCTTGCTGCGGTACTACCGCTTTGAGAGGCACGGTACTACCACGCTAGGGCACGGTACTACCGCTCAGGTGCGGTACTTCCGCCGAGCGGTACTACCATGATGAGGCACGGTACTACCGCGCCATCGAGTGAGCGTGGGGGTTATGACTCGGGCAGGGGAGTTCCAACTCCCCATACCCATTCACTCGTCTCTCTCCCCACATCTCTCTCTCTCTTGCTCAAGAATGGTGCCGGAGGTCCTCGCCGGATCTCCTTCTCTGGCCACTCTCCTCGGATTCCAACCGGTGGGATCGTTCCCCACCACTTCCTCTTGCCATGGACCAAGGTTTTTCCCCAAATCCCTTTTTTTTCTTGGTTGTTCTCTCGCTTCTAGGTTTTTGGGGGGATGCTTGTTGTTCTTGAGATTTTAGGCCAAATCTGTGAAAGGGTAGGTTGTAGGAGAGTCGTGTTGCGTAGGAATCATACTTGATATGTTGTCTTGTGGTAGATTTGTCCAACCGTAATACCGTCATAGTTTCGCGGGCTTTTCTCAGATTTGAACTTGTTAGGATCTGACGCGATGCGGTACTACCATGTCTCATGAGCGGTACTACCGCTCGTGCGGTACTACCGCCCATTCGGTGCGATACTACCGCGCTAGCTCATGCGGTACTACCGCCCATCAGACGCGGTACTACCGCGCTAGCTGAGGCACTAAGCTCCTACTACCGCTCCTAGACCCGGTACTACCGTGATCTTACACGGTACTACCGCGACTAAGAGCGGTACTACCATCTTAGTACCGCAGCACTTGGCAGTACTACTGTAGGGGTCAAATCTCTCTCATGGCAATTATCTCGTGTGCTCTCTGCATGTTTCTTTTGCTTTGTTGTGGTCTTTGCATTGATCCTTCTTGCTTGTCGTGTGTGTTTTGCTCTTTGTGTCTCAGGTGGTGTCTCTCGCCGTTCCAATCTCAGTCGTGACACTGGCTCCAAGTGTCTGCGCAACCCCCAAGATGAAGCACCAGGGGGCTCCAATGCCCCCAAGCGCAATGTCAAGACCACTGCCAGCAAGCAAAAGGAACCTGCTAAGGGCATGGACGAGATTTCAGTCACTGAGTATGTCAAACGCCAGAAGATCAATCCCTATGTGAATCCTCGGGCTGTCCTCAGAGGCACCGAGTTGTTCTGGACCAAGCAACAAGCTCTCATCTATCTGGATGTGATCAAGAACAAGCAGAATACCTTTGTGGATGTCAAGTGGATAGACATGAATCACATGCGGAAGGACAAGTTTCGTGACTATTTTGGAGAGGCTCTGGACTTGGTGGAGTAGTTTGCTATTGAGCCGGTGATCTCCTTTCACCTTGACTATGACCTTGAGCTTATCTGTCAGTTCTTTGCCTATGTTTACTTTCATCCCGGGGATGAGCGGAGGATGACTTGGATGACCAACGATCGTCAGCTGTCTGCTACCTGGAAGGAGTTCATGGATCTGCTTCACATTCCTGATGACAGGCTTCACACCCCCGTTGGTGTTCGCCCCCACGCCAACTCTGAGTCTGCCAACAAGAACCTGCTTCAGCCATTCCTTGTTGAGAAGGTGCTCCCCAATGGCAAGTCGACTTGGGTGCTGAACTCCTTTCTGGATATCATGCATCTCATCTTCCACAACACTCTGTTCCCACGCATTGGCGACAAGGACAAGGTTCATGCTTATCTAGTGGACATGTTGCTCCTGTGTGCAGAGGCACGTTCATCTCAGACTCAGCCACTTGATGTCTCACACATCATGTGGTGTGAGCTTCGGTTTGCGGTGTTCACTCGCAAGGTACCTATCTATGGACCATACCTGTTTCTGTTGCTCTCCACGACTTGGGAGAAGATGTACCCTGGTGATGAGTTCCTTGCTCCAGACTGGGTTCGGCATGAGTCCATCAGCCTCCGCGTCAAGCCCAACTGGGCCAACACTACCACCCGTGCTGAGGCTTCTTCTGCTAGGAGGGCTGTTGGTGAGGAGGAGGCTCGTGCAGAGCATGTTGCTGAGGATCGTGCTGCTAGGTCTACCACTCCTTCCTCTGAGCCGTCGTGGGCCAAGAAATTAAAGGACAAGATGAAGACTCTCTTCTGCATGCAGGCAAAGGGACAGTACAGGACTCACGTGGCTAACAAGGAGAGTCACCACCATGACAAGAAGGTCATGAGGCTCTTTGGAGAGGATGTGTCTGGCGATTCTGAGGACGTCATCACGCTAGAGGCTGCCTGGATGACGAAGCAGGGGTACAAGTGGACCAGTTCAGAGGAAGACATTGAGGAGCCCGTCCCCGCCGCTGAGTCTGACGAGGAGCACGAGGAGCAGTGGGACGACTTCTCTGCTTGAGCCACCCCGTGTGTGTAGGTGTCCTCTCTGCCTTTTTGGCATCTCGATGCCAAAGGGGGAGAGAGTGTAGGGATTTGCGTTGTGTCGTCCTTGGTGTGTTTGCTTTGTCTTTGTCGTTTGCTTTTGTTTGGTTTGTGCCTTCGAGACCTATCCTACATATGGTGTAAGACATATGCACTCTATCTACCTTAGTTAACTTATGTTTGCTATCCTGTCTAGTGTTAGCCTTCCTATTACTAGATATGCCTTGTCACTATAATATAGGGGGAGCTTTGATCCTAGTATGTGTGTCGTGCAGCCCAAAGCACCCATCTAGTTGGCACACATCTAGGGGGAGCCCGTCTATATTCTAGAGAGGAGGGGTTTGCGGTTGCTTAATATTATTTCCCTTGTGCAAATCCCGTATTGTCATCAATCCACCAAAAGGGGGAGATTGTAAGGGCATATTTATCCCTAAGGTGTTTTTGTGATTGATGACAACGTGTTTGCGGACTAATCGTGTGCCTTGAGTATCCCACACATTTCATCGCCAGGCACAAGACGGTTGGGTGCCCCTCGAAAATTGTTGAAGACGGCGTCTTTTCTACGTTTCTTTTTGGTGGATTTGAGTTGTAGGAAAGCCGTACTATTAAGGGGGGGTCTGCGTCGGAAAGGTTTGGGTGGAATCATCACGTACACGTCTCCTTCTTGTCCCCTCCTTTCCCTTGGAGCATCCTCCGCTTTCTCGCCACCTTGTTGCTGGCTACTGCGTTGGCTCGCGGTAGTACTGCTCCCAAGTGAGCGGTAGTACCGTAGGCACCAGCGGTAGTACCGTGCTGCGGCGCAGTAGTACCGCCGGTGCCCACGGTAGTACCGCTCCCCTGGAGCTGCACTACCGTTGCCCACTAGGCTAGTACCGCTCCCTCGCGGTAGTAGGGGCGGATGTAATTTTTTACATCCGCACCTACCACGGTAGTACCGCTTTCGCTCCGCGGTAGTACAGTGCTATGTTGTCAGGCAGTAGTACTGCCCCTCTACAGTACTACTGTGTCGGGTTTTTGCTTCTTCCGTTTCTTTGCGGAAGTAGGCACGGATGTTTCCTTCCCCCTGGCTAGGGGAGTCCTGCCTTGCGGTAGTACCGCATGGTGGCGCGGTAGTACCGCGCTCGTGGAAGTACCGCCCTTAGCTCCTGTGTTTAAGATCTGACCTTGCTGTTGCTGGGGTTGCGGCAGTACCGCAGGCCTGTACGGTAGTACCGCACGACCGTGCGGTAGTACCGCTTGGCAGCAAGCGGTAGTACCGCGCGGCCCTGCGATAGTACCGCTGGCCGCGGGCTGGTAGGTGGATAACGGTTGGATCTTTGTCCCTCACTATATAAGGGGTCCCCTTCTTCCCCGTTGACTCATCTCTTCCAACCCTAAGCTCCATTATTGCTCTAAGCTCCATTTTCGCCCGATCTCACTCCCTAGCCAATCAAACTTGTTGATTTTCTCGGGAGTGGTTGAGAAGGCCTCGATCCACACTTCCACCAAGAGAAATTTGATTCCCCCCACTAATCCCTTGCAGATCTTATTACTCTTGGGTGTTTGAGCATCCTAGACGGTTGAGGTCACCGCGGAGCCATAGTCCATTGTGGTGAAGCTTCGTGGTGTCGTTGGGAGCCTCCAATTGAGTTGTGGAGATTGCCCCAACCTTGTTTGTAAAGGTTTGGTCGACGCCTCCAAGGGCACCAATAGTGGAATCACGGCATCTCGCATTGTGTGAGGGCGTGAGGAGAATACGGTGGCCCTAGTGGCTTCTTGGGGAGCATTGTGCCTCCACACCACTCCAACGGAGACGTACTTCCTCTCAAAGGGAAGGAACTTCGGCAACACATCCCCGTCTCCACCGTCTCCACTCTTGGTTATCTCGTGCCTTTACTTGTGCAAGCTTATTTGTATCATATCACTTGCTTGCTTGTGTTCCTATACTTGTTGCATCATATAGGTCGCTCACCTAGTTGCATATCTAGACAACCTACTTTGATGCAAAGTTTAAATTGTTAAAGAAAAGCTAAAAATTGTTAGTTGCCTATTCACCCCCCCCCTCTAGTCAACCATATCGATCCTTTCAGTTGGGTTTGCCCGGCTCCCATGTTTTTGTACCTTACGTTCCGCTATATCGGCTAAGGTAGCACTGGGAGAACTACTGCGATTGTGCACCGGTTCTGCTGGGCTAAGCACCTCAATAGAGAAAGCTAAAACTGACTGTCATGATAAGGCAAGAGACTGGTCATTGTTCGAGAGGTTTTCGAGTCCTTAAAGACTTATGCCGCTTAGAGTGAGGAGTCGGCCCTGTCCAGCTTAAGGCGTGTATCGCGCCCCGAGGCCTTCCGAACACTAGGGGCTTCGTCGAAATTTAAAATTATAGAATTCTATGGCTAAGTGAGAGTGATAATGCATCATAGTCCGATTGCCTTGTTCGTTAGGCTGAGCACCTCCCTCGAAGGACCCAAAAATGGGAACAAGAGTGCTCAGGTTTATCCCGAACACCCTAGCACTCGTGGCATTGGGGCAGAAGCCGACGACTAGCCATCTCTCAGATTTGATAAACAGCCGAACAGAAGGTAATATTTTAAATTCAAACAAGCATTGCATAGCGCATATGAACAAGTTTTCATAAATATAGGATTACACGAGCGAATTTACTCGAATATTATATCTTTCGTACACTCGTCCGCTACGAGACGAGCACCCTTCAGGACACCCTCATAGTACATCTCGGGGTGGCGATGCTCTTTGCCCTCCGGCGGCCCTTCCTTAATCAGCTTCACGGCGTCCAGCTTGGCCCATTTCACCTTCACACGGGCGAAAGCCCGGCGTGCACCTTCGATGCAGACGGACCGCTTGATGACTTCCAGCCGTGGGCAGGCATCCACAAGCGCCTCACCAGGCCGAAGTAGCTGTTGGGAACAAGGTTGTTAGAATCACGATTTTGAGTCGGATCGGAGCACTGATGGTAGGATTGCAAATCTTAGAATCTCCACTATCAGGATCGTAGAAACGTAGATTCTATGAACTAAAATCGTAGAATCATAGGGGTTAGTTTGGATCGTAAAGTCATAGAATCGTATAACGGAATCGCGATTCTGACAACCTTGGTTGGGAAGGGCGTCGCCAGGCCACATCCGGACTATAAAGCCCTTCATGGCCTGTTCGGCCGCCTTGTGCAGCTTGACCAGTTGCTTCAGCTGGTCGCTCAGAGGCATCGGGTGTTCGGTCCCAATATACTGAGACCAGAACAGCTTCTCCGTTGAGCTTACCTCTTCGACCTGGTAAAACTGTGCAACATCCAACACGCTGCGGGGCAAATCTGCGAATGCTCCTGGAGAGCTCCGGATTCGGGTAAGTAACAGGTAATTTACTTTCACATGCTTGCTTTGCATATAGAATGCCTTACCTGCCGCTATCTTCTTCATCGCAACAATCTCCCGGAGGCCTTTTGGGCTTCGGCCTTGGCATTCTTTGCGCTCTCAAGGGACGCAGCAAGCTCGGACTCTCGCGTCTTCAAGTCAAGCTCAAACGCCTCGTGCTTTGTCACGAGAGTGTGGAGCTCTTGCTGCACCTCGCCCACCCGCGCCTCATGCCTTTCCCGCTCGGTGCGCTCCTTGGCTGCTTTGTTTTCGGCCTTGAATAGCGCTTGCTTCAGGGTCTCCACCTCGGTCATGGCCCCTGGCAAATTTACGATGATCCTGTCATTTTGCAATCGCCTTCTTTTTATACATATCCATAGAGTAGGTACTACTTACCTTTTCTCCTCGAGCTGCCTCTTGGCAAGGCCGAGCTCGTCCTTGGACCCTTTAAGGTCCTGCTTCAGTGCGGCGACCTCCGCAGTCAGTGCGGCAGAGGCCAGCAGCGAAGCCTTCATACGCATATTGACATACTTATATTAGACTCCTGTGATATTGTTTGATCCTCCGTTCGGCTTTTCTTTGTGAACACCGAACAGAGCATCAGGGGCTACTGTCTATGCGGTAATATTTTTCCCATATTTCAAAAACTTACCTCAAAGCCTGTTAGAAGGCTGGCATAGGCTTCAGTCAGTCCGCTCTTGGCGGACTGAACCTTCTGGACCACCGCACTCATAATAGTGTGGTGCTCCTCGTCGATGGAAGCGCTGCGAAGCACTCCCAGCAGATTGTCCAGTGCCTCTGGATGGACAGAGGTCACCGGCACAAGCGTCTTGCCCCTCTTGGAAGGAGGCCGCCTGCCCGAGTCCCGAACCACTGGAGGTTCCGGTGCGGTGTTTGGCTGAGGGCCGAACTCGGAGCCCTCGGGGGCCTTGTTCCCTCTGCTCCCGGAGTCCGGAAGGTCGCCTTGAGGTGCCTCCGGGACTGTCTCCCCTCGACCCGCTGCCTCTTGAGACAACACCTCGGCGTTGTCCGTAGGGCAAGGGGAGGTGGCGGTCGGAAGTGGATCGCTATCCATATCCGACGAGTCCAGGGAGCCGTCCGACGAAGATACGTCGACACGGGCTCGGGGCGGTCTGCATAATCACGATTTGGCGTTAGGAGAAGCAGTGCGACAAAGGAATGCTATGAGCTACTCTGGTATCTGAATACTTACAATGTCGCCAGGGGATTGGCCCTGGGCAGCCACTCGTCTTCGCCTTCGGCGGCGGTGGTGGAACTGTACGGAAGGAGAGTTCTTCCCTTCTTGGACCCTTCAGCCCCCCAGTTGGGGCAGCCTTCCTTTTCTTGTCTCCCCCGACTGGAGGGGGAGCGTCTTCATCTTCCTCCTCGTCTTCGTGGGAGGAGTGTGCCCGGAGTTATCGGACGATGAGTCCGATAACACCTGGCGCCGGGAGCTCTTTCGGGTTCCCTTGGCCCTCTTGGTCTTCTTCGGCACCTTGTAAGGAGCCGGAGTCAGCATCTCCGTCAGGAGAGCATCCGCAGTGTCTTCGGGCAGAGGGGCCGGACAGTTAATCTGCCCCGACGTCTCCACCCAGTCCTGTGAAAGGCATGGAGATCAGACCCCGCACATGGTTAAGCTAGGGGAAATAAATATCCTACCGGATGTATAGAACTCACCGAACGCGCTAGGCGCTTTGCGCTTAGCCCGCGGTCCTCGGCGAGAGAGGAAGGGACCTCGGCGCCCTTGAATAGCACCCTCCAGACGTCCTTGTGCGTTGTATCGAAGAGCTCGCTCAGAGTCTGGTGCTGGGCCGGGTCGAACTCCCACAAGTTAAAATCCCGTTGTTGACACAGGAAGATCCGGCGGGTGAGCATGACCTGGACTATGTTGACAAGCTTGAGCTTCTTGCTTGCCATACTCCGGATACATTTCTGGAGTCCATCCAGCTCCACCGATGAACCCCACGACAAGCCCTTCTCTTTCTAGGAAGTGAGCCGTGTAGGGAATCCGGATCGAAACTCGGGGGCCGCCGCCCATTTGGCATTGCGCGGCTCGGTGATGTAGAACCACGCCGATTGCCACCACTTTATGGTCTCCACGAAGGAGCCTTCGAGCCATATAACATTGGGCATCTTGCCCACCATGGCTCCGCCGCATTCTGCTTGTTGGCCGCCCACCACCTTCGGCTTGATATTGAAGGTCTTCAGCCACAGACCGAAGTGGGGGCGTATGCGGAGAAAGGCCTCACAGACAATGATGAACGCCGAAATGTTGAGGATGAAGTTCGGGGCCAGATCATGGAAGTCCAGCTCGTAGTAGAACATGAGACCGCGGACGAATGGATGAAGGGGAAACCCCAGTCCACGGAGGAAGTGGTGGTGGAAAACTACCCTCTCATGGGGTTCGGGGGTAGGGACAATCTGCCTCGTAGCGGGCGGCCGATGCGCGATATTCGCGGCTAAGTATCCGGCTCCGCGCAGCTTTTTGATGTGTTCCTCCGTAACGGAGGAAGCCATCCACTTGCCTCCCGCTCCGGACATGTTTGGAGGAGGTTGAGGAGAAAGATGTGGACTTGGGCGTTGGGGCTCGAGTGCACAAGAATGGATGGGCAAGGAGGAAGAAGGCGTGGGTAGAGAAAGGTTAAACCTTATCCCTTTATAAGGACGACCAAAACTATGTGCCCCCACTAGCCTAGTAAAACTTGCTTACCCCCCAAGCATCGTAATCGATGGCGCGGTTGGGTTACCCACGTCTGTATTGATGAGAATCCCGTAATAAGGGGAACACGATCTCTGCTTTGACAAGACGTGTCAGGAAACTGCCTCGTGTTATGTGCAGAGTTAGTTAAAGGAAATGGTTCGAATAATCACCGGGCCATGACATAACGTCATGTTGCCGAAACATGTCGGCGGATTAGATTTGTGGAAATATTGTTCTCTCTACGGTGGTATGTGGAACTTATTTTGCAGGGTCGGACACTATCCTGGTATTCCAACTCTTCTGTGATGTGTTCGGAGGAGGAACCCGCCTTGCAATGCCGAAGACAACACTGCGCGCCGGATTCATCATCATTGAAGCCTGGTTCAGGGGCTACTGAGTGAGTCCTGGATTAGGGGGTCTCCGGACAGCCGGACTATATCCTTTGGCCGGACCGTTGGACTATGAAGATACAAGATTGAAGACTTTGTCTCGTGTCCGGATGGGACTCTACTTGGCGTGGAAGGCAAGCTAGGCAGTACGGATATGGATATCTCCTCCTTTGTAACCGACCATGTGTAACCCTAACCCTCTCCGATGTCTGTATAAACAGGAGGGTTTTAGTCCGTAGGACGACATACAATCATACCATAGGCTAGCTTCTAGGGTTTAGCCTCTCCGATCTCGTGGTAGATCAACTCTTGTAATACCCATATCATCAAGAATAAATCAAGCGGGACGTAGGGTTTTACCTCCATCAAGAGGGCCCGAACCTAGGTAAAACATTGTGTCCCCTGCCTCCTGTTACCATCCGCCTTAGACGCATAGTTCGGGACCCCCTACCCGAGATCCGCCGGTTTTGACACCGACAGGGGGCAAGAGGGAGACCTAGATATGTTTGCGGGAAGGAGGCACAAGAGCATCCCATGGCCAAGGCAATGTTATTAGACGTGGTGTCGTCAGTGTGTAGGGTGGCTAGGGTAGTCTTAGTAAAGTTGATGGTGAGGCCGGTGGCAAGTGCAAAGGTGGTTAGGATGTTTTTGAGGGTTGAGGCGGCATCCGGAGAGGCGGCAGGTACGATGAGCGTGTCATCGGCGTATTGGAGGACAGTGGGAGGAAGATGGGAGAAGATGGGATGGTGGAGTGTAGGGTCTGAGTTTTGGAGGATGAGTTGTTGAAGGAGGTCAGCGATGATGAGAAAGAGGTAGGGGAGACAGGGTCGCCCTGCCTCAAGCCATTTTTGCATTGGATCCATTTGCCCGGAACCCCGTTTAGAAGAATGGCCGTTTTGCCGGTGAGGAGGATGTTTTGGATCCACCGGCAGAAGGTGGAGGAGAAGCCCCGCACAGCCAGAATTTTTTGTAGAGAAGGCCATGCGACAGAGTCGAAGGCTTTTCAGAAATCTAACTTGAATACCATGGTAGGTTTTTTGCGAGAGTGGCAGTAGCAAATGAGATCGGCTGCGAAGACAAAGTTTTCAGCGATGTTTCTACCAGAAATGAAGCCGGTTTGATTGCCATGAACTAGCATAGGGATGAAAGGTTTTAGGCGAGAAGTGATAACTTTTGCAACAGCTTTGATCAGGCAGTTTTGCAGCGAGATGGGTCTAAAAGTGTCAGGGGAGGTCGGTGCATCCTTCTTAGGGAGGAGAACAATGTGGGCACGGTTTAGACGTTCTGTGTCAGTAGTAACTTGGTGGAAATGTGAGAAGAAGGGCAGAATAAGGTGTTGTACTAATGGCCAGAACGATCTATAGAAAGTAGGCCCAAAGCCATCCGGACCCGGGCTGGCTTGGGGATTCATAGAGAAAAACGCATGTTTAATTTCATCTTCTGAGAAGGGTGCATCGAGGGCGTGGAGTCCAGGCACTGTTTGAGGGTATATGGATTTTAGGTCAAAGGTCCATGTTGTCGTTCCTGGGGTGCCAATTAGAGAGACAAAGAAATCTCTGAGGATTTGTGCTTTCTGGGGGTGCGCAGAGTATTCGGATCCGTCGCGTGTGAGTGTGAAAATTTTGTTCTTACGCAGTCGTTGAGATGCTGATATGTGAAAGAACTTGGTGTTTTCTCCTCCTTGGATAGCGCGAGAGACTTTTGCACGCCAGCGCCAGTATGTCATTTTCTCGTGGATGGCACTCTTGAGCAAGGTGATGATGATTTTGCGGGTGAGCGACTCTGGCAGAGATAGGGTTCTAGTTTCTTCAACTAGGTCTAAGGCTGTGATTGCGGCTTGGCAGCGAGCCTCGTGAAGATGGGTGGGGATACGAGAGTGTGCCCAAGTCTTAAGACGGGCACGAGACTTTTTGAGCGCGGAGACGAGGGAGGCAGTAGCATTATTTGGCGATGAGGGCTGTGGAGTCCAGATTTGAGCGAGAATGTTCTTGCAGGGCCGAGAGTTGGCCCAAGCCGCTTCAAATTTGAAGAAGTTGGATTTAGGGATGGAGGTGGTGACATGGATGAGGAGTGGAACGTGATCGGACGTAAAGCGGGATCGAGAGGAAAGGGAAGTGTTGGGGAACGTATCTGCCCATGCAAGTTTAAAGAAGACACGATCTAGCCGTTCTAGGGTGGGGGAGGCACGGTTGTTGGACCAAGTAAACCTACGATCGAGTAAGGGCAATTCGATGAGAGCTAGGTTATCTAGGGTTTGGTTGAACGTGTTGGCTTCGGCGGGGTGGAAGGCGGAGTTATTTTTCTCGGAGGGGAAACGGATAAGGTTGAAGTCGCTGGCGATGAGCCATGGGGTGTCAGCTGGTTGTGCGATAGAGGTGAGTTCGTCTAAGAACGCTAACTTGAGAGGGCGCGAAGAGGGAGCGTAGATGTTAGTAATGGCAATGTGGTGTGCGCATGTAGTTGATTGGAGGATTAGTGTGGATGAAAAGGTTAAGTGAGAGAAGGACACGACTTGGAAGGAGGCAGAGTTGATGGCCGAGATGGTGCCACCCGCGGTTCCGACCGCTGGCAAGGAAAAAACATGGTCGGTCTGGCGTGGAAGGAACGATTTTATTTTACTGTCGGGAAGAGAGTCCAGTTTTGATTCTTGTAGGAGCGTGATGTGCGGTTTTGTTGTGATTAGTTCAGAAAGCACGTCAGAGCACTTATCGTTATCACCAAGTCCTCGTACATTCCAAGAGCGGATTAGAAAGGCGTCATTACTCATTGAGATCGATCAAGCACCAACAGACAGCAATGTAGTACATCTGGCATACAGTCACAACGGCTACAAGTGAGGCCAAAAGTAGCATAGGAACATGCGACAGAGGAGATGAAAACCAAAAGAAACGTGATCTAACGGTGGCGTGCAGAGAAGGTAGGTGAGGCAGAGGTCGCGCCGTAACTCCAGGGTGGCGAGGACAGTTGATCATGGGGCGTCGTCGTCACCAGAGGCGGCATCCTCGGATCCAAGGATGGCATCCAGCTGCACGTCGTCAGCGCCGCAGAGCAGAGCAATGGCAGCAAGGTCTTCGGAGGAGGCAGGAGGGGCATCGGGCTCGTGGAGGCGTGCCTCCTGGATAGCACGGCCAATGATCGTGTCTACATCCGCAGCGGAGAGGTGAGCGGCCTTGGCCTTGACGGCTTTAGCTAGCATGTGGGAGTAGGTGGCTTGCTTGCCAGCCAGCCATGCACTCCGCCGCAGCTTGTCCTTGGAGGCGGACTGATCACGCTCTGTCTTGCGGCACGCCTTGCGAATGGTGCACTCGTGGGTGTCTAGGTCCTACAGGGGAAGGGCTGCGTCCAAGTGTACATCAGTTAGCGGCAGATCAACACAGGGTGAGAGATTAGATTGACTGAGCACGGGGGTGTAGATTGGTTACCCGCAGCACAGGAGGACTCGCCCGCAGTGAAAGTGAAGGATGGAGGCGCAACAGGAGCGTCTGCAGGAGCGGGGGCCGTAGAGAATGCAGAGGCGCTGGACTGAACCAACGGGCCGACGTTTAGAGGAGCGACAGATAGGTTAGTGACCGGGGTAGGTGGCACTACGGCACCCACCTGGGCGACCAAGCGTATGACAGACGGGGCTGGAATGTCAGGAGGGGGTGCATGCACCACGTCTAGCGAGTCTGAAGCTGCATGCAGAAGCGGTGCATGCATGTCGTCCGAGGCGGCTGAGTCATCATCGGAGATGATGAGAGGCTGGCGCTGGGATCCATGGAGGGTGGGAGGTGAGGCCAGTGCTGGCAGGGATGTGTCAGACTCATGAAGCTCGGAAGGGGCATGGGGTGCGACCTGCCTAGTGCCCCATAGGTGGGGTCGGCGCGCCACCCCGCATGTATCACGGAGACGACAGGAGCAATGTGAGTAGGTGAGAGCGGCCGCGGAGAGGCGCGATGCGAGGGAGGAGCAGAGTCACCGTCAGAGGAGCCATCACTGAACGGATTGGCGCCATCGCCGCGATGCCAACGGGAAACTTCTACAACTTTGGCGATCTTAATCTCATTTATGGGTGGGATCTGAATGACAATGCCTGGAGGGGCAGGCTTGCCAGCTTGTAGAAGGACGAGGGCACGGACCGACGTGTAGTCGATGCCATGGAGGCAGAAGTCATCAATGGCACACATGTCGCCAAGGAAAGTAAGGGCGAAGCATATGCCATCTTCGTGCCATAGCTCATGTGGAAACTCTGAAACTTCGACCTTAGCAAGATCAGTGTATATGGCAATGGAGCGGTCGACTTGCTCGACCGGCTCAATAGTGATGGAGTTTCCCTCGTATTCGATGGGGCTATGGTTGAGCACGTCATTGCGTGTAGCTGGTGTGTGAAAGGTGAGGCAGGTGATCCCTCTCCAGGAGCCGCCGATGATGAATCCAGGATTGCCGCAGGTGTGCTGGATGGCTCGACGGATGAGGGGAGTGGGGTTGGGGACTGGTGTGTGAAGGTGGACGAAAGCAAAGCGACGCGGGCAGTGGACGAGACAAGGAGGAACTGCGACGAGTGGCATGTCCCCATAGGGGGCAGCAGGTCGGCCTCATGGGTCGGGCACGACAGATCCACCTTGGAGTCTGTCTCGGAGACGTGAGACGAGGCTCTGGTGTACTATGAGGCGAGGAAAACGTCGACTAGCCGGTCCCTCAGCTCCTGTGTGTCGAAGGGCGGAGAGTGCGTGTGGTTGAAAGCTGGTGGGGGTGAGGTAGGCGTGGGTGGAGGTGCAGAGGATCATGGTGAGGAGGGAGGTGGCGGAGCTGGAGGGGCGGGTCTGGCCGGAGTGCCATGGAGGACGAATGCCGAGGGGACGCAGAGGGCGGGGAAGGGCTTGGAGAGGATGATGGGGACGTCACTGATCATGAGTGTGCGGGATGCGCGAGACGAGGAGCCGGCGGAGTCCATGCTGCGAGTGCAAAAGGCTGGATTAGGTTGAGAAAGGAAAGTATCAGGAAGGGGATGGAAGATGGGCCAAATGCGCCTATACCTGCAATCACGGCTGCGGTGGCCGTTCCTCTAGCAGCGGGCACAGCGGACGGGGTCGCGGCAAGCTTCGACTAGGTGGTCTAAAGCTAGGCAGCGGAAGCAACGGTGCTTCCTAAGTGTGGGAGGGGAAGTGTGAGGGCGACGATGCGGGGTGGGGAGACGGCAAGGGGTTATATAGAGCAGGCGGAGGGGGCGCGAGTGGCTGTGATCGAGGGGGGTGGAGAGAAGGGCATCTCTGTACGAGCTCGTCGGGTTGTGGTTGGAGTGCACGGGTGACATATCTGCCGTCAGGGCGGCTGGGTCCATTGCATGTGACAGGGGGCGAGGGGGCGACGGGTAGGGGCGTGGTGACCGAGCGGCCGGCATAGGCTGGGCAGGGGGATTATGGTTGATCATGATGCTGGTTATGGGTGGCGGGAGGGGACTGTGGCGACGGGCAGGCGTGCGGGTTCGTCGGTTCCCAAGGCAAGATTCGCTGCAGATATGCTTATCAGGGACGCGCGTGGGGCGACAGGGGGCGGCGCAGACGTGCCCGGATTAGACGCGGGGCGGGCAAGCAGCACGTCCAAAATTGTCACAGACAGAGAGACAGAGAGAGGGTTTTGGGGGTTCGTGCCAGGTCCATCCGCATGCACCGAGGCAGCAACAGCATACAGATCTTTTGATAGATTTGGTGGGCCAGGGGGCGCCGCACCGCCATCATGATGCATGGGGTGGGCCAGCGGTGCATGCGTCGTAGGAGGGACGTGGTGCAAACGTGTGATCGAGGTGGGGTGTAGTGTCGTGCGGGTCTGGAGATGCCGACGCTCAAATGGGCCAAGAATGGAGTCTGATCGAGGGGGCAATGTAGGGTAAGCAAACTTAGTGTAATGATGGAGAAAATGACTGCAGTGTGCAACGGCTTGTTCGAGCTGGTCAAAGAGGAAGATCCAAAAACCTTCAAAATCTATGGACCCTAGGCCGAGGATTTGAATTTTTATTGATCGGGAGAGGACGCCGGACTTGTACACATGCTCATGAACTTTGACTGCTAGAAAATCTTGCTTGACCGAAAAGCAGTGCTTTAGGGCAGATTCTACTAATAGTTCATTAGGTCTAACCTTAATAGGTAGGAAGGTAGCCCAAAACAAATGTGTGTGATGGGTGTAATTTGCATGTGGTGTAAGATGGCAAGAGCGAAGAACATTAAGCATACGGTAGAAAAAGCTTATACTCGGCCGTTGATGATGCTCCTTCGAGAGAACAATAGTTGTGGACACAGGTGGCAGCAGAGTAGGATCGTCTGCCGTCGGCGAGGATGACGTAGGCCCGTTAGCAGACGGCAAGGCCGTCCCCGGTGGACAGCATGAAGCACGCCCCGTAGGCACGGGCCAAGGGAAGCGGAGCAGGATGCCCAGCTTATGAAAGTCGCCCATGGAAGCGATGAGCGCGGCAACGGCAAGTGAGGCCACTGTGAAGGAGAAGCAAGAATCTCCACCGTTCGTGACGTTGAATTGGTGGTGGGTGCCGCCGAATAGGCAAACTAGGATGAGACTCATCGTGATGGCATCAAGGGCGAAAGGGAACTGAATGACGCGCGCATACATGCGGTTGGTTTGGTGGACGTTGGGAGACGAGCGAGCGACATTGTGTCCAAGCTACGCTTTCAAAGTGAAGACCCAGATCCTCTGGAATTTGGAGCAGGTGAGCCAACGGCATGCATGTGGCAGTGTGGGGAGGATAAGGTGGGATCGGAGGCAGAGTTCTGAAGAAAGAGAAGGAGTAAGCGCGGAAGCAAAGTGTGGATTGTGCGAGGATGATCTCTACTATACACGCAGAAGCCACATGGAAGCGATAGACAAGGGGAGAGCATTGGGCAACGAAGAAGTCAGCGGCAGCGCCGCCAAGAACAGACTGGAGCAGGGTGGCAACGATAGTGGCATCAAGGTGGCGGTTGGAGTAGTGGAAGATGATGTAGAGCGGCGAGGCGAGGTGGATGGCGGGGATGGTGATGTTGAGGTAGAGGTAGTAGGAGGCATCATCTTCGAACTCCAAGCCCATGGCATTGCCACAGCCCAAGAAGCAGCGGAGCGCAACCTGGCCGGCTTTCACGTACGGCGGGTCGAAAAAAGGCGATGGTGGAGGAGCTACTGTGGGGAGGAGTTCGTCGAGACGACTGGTGGCTAGAGTTGTTTCCGATGAAGGGTTGGCCGGAGGGGTTTGGGTGGCTGGCTGGCCCTCCTCCGGCGAGGTGGAGGAGGGAGGAGCGGGAGCGGGAGCGCTAGCCATCCAGACAACGCCTTCACATCAACTTGATACCCTGTGGAATCGCTAGACTGTTTTCTGCATCATGCTTTTATATCGATATTTATTGCATCATGGGCTGTTATTTCACATTATGTCACAATACTTATGGCTATTCTCTCTTATTTTACAAGGTTTACATAAGGAGGGAGAAAGCCGGCAGCTGGAATTCTGGGCTGGAAAAGGAGCAAATGTTAGAGACCTATTCTGCACAACTCCAAAAGTCCTGAAACTCCACGGAATACCTTATAATAAATAATAAAAAATCCTTGCGAAAGATGAAGACCAGGGGCCCACACCCTTTCCACGAGGGTGGGGGGCGCCCCCTGTCGTGGTTCTAAGGCTGACAGTAGAATAGGGGGGGTAGGAATGTAGAGGCAAGATCCTAGCTATGGAGGAGTTGTACACATGAGTTTTACGAGTTCATGCCCTTCTCGGAGGAAGTAACAGCCCTACGTCTCGGAGCTCGGAGGCAGTCGACTGGATATATGCGTGTGAATTACAAAAGGTGCGAACCCCTGTCCCAGAGGAGGGGGTGGCTTATATAGAGTGCGCCAGGACCCCAGCTCCCCTCTGTTACACAGGGTTCAATGTTCATAAAAGAGGAGCGTTACTGGTAACGTCCGAAGTAAAGTGCTATAAATGTCCATAAAGCTATGATTTAAACCCCGACCGTTGCAGAGTGAAGGGCTTCTCATCTTCTGGTGGTCGAGTGTCTTCAAGGTGGTCGAGTGAACACATCTTCATGGTCGAGTGGATGATGGTTTCTCTTCGACTGCTTCTGATTCTTTGTAGAGATGTCCTTGGGGAGGGTATGTTGGAAAGATCCATGACCCTACCCTAGGTACATAGCTTCATCATTAGCCCCCGAATGGATCAGGGTTTGAGTGAGGAAGGAGTTGGGAACACTTCTGACTCATTCTTTGTGGTATGAGTATATCTTGCTCTGGAACAATGAATTGAGGAGATGACATCGACTCCTTTCTTCAGTCGCCTTGGTCCATTCTTGGTTTTTGTCGAGTGAATTTTCACGGTAGAATTCCGAACGATAATGTAGAGGGTGTTTGTCTTCAGTCTAGCAAGTTGCTCTGCTCTCCGCGGATTTCGCGGGATTTGAATTTTGGGAAGCACGCCAGACGGGCGAGACCATGGTAATCGGGACGGATTAGGCAAGTCTCCTCGATCTCTGCGCCACCTTTTTCCCCACGTACTGCGCGCGCGACTGTTGCGGGATTTGTTTAGACCATCTGGGTCCACCAGTCAGTCGCTCGGGGAACGACCTTATAAAAGGCACCGGACCAGGCCTCTGCCCCGTGCGCTCCCATTCTCTTTTCTTCTTCCTCTGACCTCTCTGCCATGCTCGCTTCTGCTCTCGTCGCCGGACCCTCGCTCGAACTCGATCCGTCGCCGGACCCTCGCTCGAACTCGATCCGTCGCCATGGGGAAGGAGAAGACGGTGGCGCTGGAGCGCGCGAAGAAGGCGACCGCGAAGGCGAAGGGCAAGCGGACCAGCCGGGGCGGATCCTCGTCGAGATCCGGCCTGCCGCCGGGCTGGATCCAGGGCGACTGGATCCGCTCAACGATCAGCCAGGATTACCTCAAAGACCTTGTGGAGGGGGGACTGATCCCCCACAAGTCGGCACGGCTCCCGAGGAATGAGACCGAGCCGCAGCCAAGGGAGGGTGAGTGCGTTCTCCTCGCCACCCATGTAGATCGTGGATTCTCACTGCCTCCCCATCCTTTCTTCCGGGGCTTTTTGAACTTCTTTGGGGCTCAGCTCCACCATTTCACTCCAAACACCATAGTCTATCTGGCCGCTTTCGTGTCGATGTGTGAAAATTTCTTGGGTCGTCGGCCGCACTGGGGTCTTTTCAAACACATCTTCACCTACCGCTCCCAGTCGGTCAAAAAGGCCAATCCGAGTGATGAGAGGATGCAAGTGATCCAGATGTGCGGAGGCCTGGGGATCCAGGTGAGGAGCAAGAGCACCTTCCCAGCAATGATCTTTCCCGACTCGGTCCGGGGCTGGCAGTCGACTTAGTTTTACTGCAAGGACCAGCCGACCCCGGGTCAGTCGACCATACTTCCTCCCTTTTCTTTGGCTCGAGTGGAGAAGCCCGCCCCCTGAAGATGTTTCCAGAAGAGAAGGCGCAGGTCAAGGTGCTGGTCGAGCGGGTCGTCCAACTCGTCCGCGACGGGGTGACCGGGATGGACCTGCTGGAGGTCTTTCTCGGTCGACCCATCCAACCGCTTCAGGCACGTGATCATCCGATGTGGATGTACTCTGGGCTCAAGGATTCCACTCGGATCCACCCAGAGGACGTCAGCGAGGACACCTTGGAGAAGTGGCTGATGGGGATCACCAGCAACAAAGACAACCCTCGGGGGTCTAGGAGGGTGATTCCATTCGACCACTTGCGTTAGCCGGAGCAGGTATGATTCTGTTTTATCAAGTATCTTTCCGATTCACTGTGTGACATCTTGTTGATGGTCGACTGAATTTCCTTTGATCATTGTTTTTTCAGGCCCTCATTGACATGCACTCAATGCCCAACGTTGTGCAGGAGCAAGACGTCGAGGAAGGAGCGAGCGGGGGCGAGAGCGGCGAAGGGTACTCGGATGCCGAGGAGGACAAGGAGAGCGACGAATCGACTAATGACGAAGAGGTCGACTCGCCTCCTTGCAGGGAGAGGAGATCCAAACACGCTCACGACCCGGCGAGCGCTCCGGGCCTGGTGGCCGTGCCGATTGGGCAGTCTTCGAAGCGTCCTAGGACGTCTTCCCCAACGCCGATTGAGAAGGTTCCGAAGCAGCCCAAAGTTGTGCCGCCTCCAGCGCCGAAAGCACCGAAAGCCACCTCCTCCAAACTGCCAAAGGCTTTGCCCAGGATCAAAGTGACCGTCCCTACTATCTCCGGGTAATCATCTGACTTGTTCTTTTCATCGACTCGAGTAACAGGACGTAACTGACTGGATGCGGGTCTTTGCAGCGCTGCTATGTCAAGAACCTCTTCTCTCCAGTACCGAGACGAGGAGATGGAAGACGCAGTTACCTCTAACCCAGGTAGAAACTCTTATGATCTTGTTCTTGATTCCTTGGTCGATTTCATTCTAGTGGTTCACTTGGGGTCGAATGATCTGTCTTGCAGCTCCACCCAACATCATCGATCTTCCAGATGACGATGAAGATGTGGCTCTTAAGCCCAGGAAGAGCCAGAAGGTAGTAGCTGGCAAGATGTCTCGGCAAGGGCCAACAACAACACCACCCGTCCGTCAACCTGAAGACGCGGGCATGGCCTCTGTAACCTTCGCTGCACCCTTGTCGTGTGAGCACCCCGCACCATCGACTGCACGTGTGATTCCTTCAGTCGTCCAACTCCATGCCACGGAGCTCCAAGCTGCCACACCTAGGTCGTCTGCTCTCTTTTTCACCAGCTACCCCGTCCCGGACAACCAGACAGAAGCGGTTGCGGAAGCCATCCGACAGGCTGACGTGATGATGGAGCGGGTGAAGATGGTGCATGAGAATAGCCAGGCTGCCTACGACGCCAATGATGCTCTTCGGGCCAATGTCCAGGTGAGTAGACTTTCCGACTGCTCTTGTTCTATGAGGATATGCTACCCGAAAAAATTTCTTCTACACAATCTCCTGTTGTTTGCGTTGAATCAGAGCACCCACTAGGTGTTTTGTTGTCTTTGGTAGTTGCGTTCTTCCACTCGGTCTGGGCGAGTGGGATCTGAACCGGTGGGGGCACGCTAAGTGCACCCACTGGGTGTAGTCCCCGAGACCGCGGTCGACTGCTGGCAGTCGACTGGGGTCTGAGTTCTACCTTCCTTTCTTTTTCTTTTCTTACACTCGACTCAGGCGGACCGGTCGAGTAGGATCTGAACTAGTGGGGGCACGCCAAGTGCACCCACTGGGTGTAGTCCCCGAGACCGCAGTCGACTGCTGGTAGTCGACTGTGGTCTGAACAACTTTTTTTTGACTTGCTCCGGGCGGACCGGTCGAGTTGGGTCTTAATCAGCAGGGGCATGCCAAGTGCACCCGCTGGGTGTAGCCTCCGAGACCGCAGTCGACTGTGTGCAGTCGGCTGGGGTCTAAGCGAACTCCTTTAGGTTTTATTCACTCGGAAGTAAACAACCTTTGATCTTATCGACTGACCTGTCTTTTGCCTTCTGCAGAAGTCTTGTACTCTTATTTCCAAGTTTGCTGAACTTGAGGAGAAGCAGAGGCAACTCAACCTCGACTTGGAATTGGCCTAGCAGAATCTGAAGAAAGCTCAAGATGAAGCTGCTGGTATGGAAGGTAACTAGCTGTCGACTGACTTTCAATATATTTCTTTGATCTCTTGTTTGATTCGATTGCTTCTTTTGCAGAGAAAATGAAGTTGGCTCTGGAGAAGAAGGACTCGGACCTCGCCACCGCGCAAAAAGCAGCCCAAGATAAAACTGCTCTCGCAGACCAGAAGCTTACTTCAGTCGGAACGCTGGAAGGGGAGGTGAACAAACTGAAATCTTGCCTCAATGAAGCTAACCATGAAGTGACTAGTCTGAAGAAGGACAAGGTTGCCCTGAATGAAAAGCTGGAGTCCGCGATCTGCAAGAGGAACGACACGGAAGCTTATCTGAGGACTCTTGCCAAGAAGCTCTATCTCACTCTAGAAGGTATTTCTTTTAAACCGACTGTGTTGATGCTTGCGATCGGATCTTGCTCGGTCGACTCACTAATTTTTGGCTGCATAATTCTGCCAAGACTTAGACGAGGAAACTAGAAAGGTCGAGACGGGTCTGGACCCTATCGCTTCTCCAGTTTGTGACGAAACTGCAATGAACGTGCTTCGACTGGAGTCTCGTATCGCTAGCACCACAAGCTACCTCGTGCGCCTGAAGGAGGTAGTCTCCCGAATCGACTCATCGCTTTGGCCGAGGGCGACGCTTCAAAATGACCTAGAATCCCTGATGGCTCGACTGAATGAGATCCCTGACCGGGTGCAAGAATGGAAGAAGTCCTCCGCCCGGTGTGGTGCTGACGTGGTGCTGTCCTTGGTGCGAGTCCATTGCAAGGAGGCTCGTGAAGACAAGCTGGCTGCGATCAAAGTCGCTAACACCAAAAAGCATGACTTCCAGTCCTTCATGGATACTTTCATTGCTACTGCTACTCGGATCGCTGATGGGATCGACCTGGACTCATTCGTGGAGCCTGCCAGCCCTCCTCCTGCCGAGTGAACAAACTTATGAGACTTGAATCTGCTTTAAATTTGCCTCAGAATGCCGAGTGATTGTTGTAACCATTAAACTCCTTCGGGCTTGATGCCCGAATACTTTTGATTTGTTGCTTAGAACTTTAGATTTATCCGAATTTGGTTTATCTCTGAATGTGCTTGCGTTTTGCCTTCGAATGGACTTTGTTCACTGCTCGGAATAGTCTTTGCGCTGGAGATGCAGCTCTGAAGTGGTGGCTCCAGTCGACCTGCACTTCGTCATCCTTGCGGATAGGGATGGAGCGCACATTGTACTTGCGTCGTAGCTCCGAAGGAGAAGGTTGCAGTTAACCTGCACCTCGTCGTCCTTGCAGATATGGATGGAGCGCACGTTGTACTTGTGCCGTAGCTCCGAAGGAGAAGGTTACAGTCGACCTGCACCTCGTCGTCCTTGTGGATAGGGATGGAGTGCATGTTGTACTTGTGCCGTAGCTCCGGAGGAGAAGGTTGCAGTCGACCTACACCTCGTCGTCCTTGCGGATATGGATGGAGCGCACATTGTACTTGTGCCATAGCTCCGAAGGAGAAGGCTGCAGTCGACCTGCAACTCGTCGTCCTTGCGGATAGGGATGGAGCGCATGTTGTACTTGTGCCGTAACTCCGAAGGAGAAGGTTGCAGTTGACCTGCACCTCGTCGTCCTTGCAGATAGGGGCATGTTTTGAACTTAGGCGAGTACTGGACTGCAGCTAAGCCCCCGAGTGGGAGGATTGCTCTCCACTCGGTAGGATTTTCCGAACTTAGGCGAGTATGGGACTGCAGCTAAGCCTCCGAGTGAGAGAACTTAGGCAAGTACTGGACTGCAGCTAAGCCCCCGAGTGGGAGGATTGCTCTCCACTCGGTAGGATTTTTTCAAACTTAGGCGAGTACCGGACTGCAGCTAAGCCCCTGAGTGGGAGGATTGCTCTCCACTCGGTAGGATTTTTCAAAATTAGACGAGTACCGGACTGCAGCTAAGTCTCCGAGTGAGAGAACTTAGGCGAGAACTGGTCTGCAGCTAAGCCCCGAGTGGGAGGATTGCTCTCCACTCGGTAGGATTTTTTAAACTTAGGTGAGTACCGGACTGCAGCTAAGTCACTGAGTGAGAGAACTTAGGCGAGTACTGGTCTGCAGCTAAGCCCCCGAGTGGGAGGGTTTCTCTCCACTCGGTAGGATTTTTCAAACTTAGGCGAGTACCGGACTGCAGCTAAGTCTCCGAGTGAGAGAACTTAGGCGAGTGCTGGACTGCAGCTAAGCCCCCGAGTGGGAGGATTGCTCTCCACTCGGTAGGATTTTTTCAAACTTAGGCGAGTACCGGACTGCAGCTAAGCCTCCGAGTGAGAGAACTTAGGCGAGTGCTGGACTGCAGCTAAGCCCCTGAGTGGGAGGATTGCTCTCCACTCGGTAGGATTTTTCAAAATTAGACGAGTACCGGACTGCAGCTAAGTCTCCGAGTGAGAGAACTTAGGCGAGAACTGGTCTGCAGCTAAGCCCCCGAGTGGGAGGATTGCTCTCCACTCGGTAGGATTTTTTAAACTTAGGTGAGTACCGGACTGCAACTAAGTCACTGAGTGAGAGAACTTAGGCGAGTACTGGTCTGCAGCTAAGCCCCCGAGTGGGAGGGTTTCTCTCCACTCGGTAGGATTTTTCAAACTTAGGCGAGTATCGGACTGCAGCTAAGTCTCCGAGTGAGAGAACTTAGGCGAGTACTGGTCTGCAGCTAAGCCCCCCGAGTGGGAGGATTGCTCACCACTCAGTAGGATTTTTTCAAACTTAGGCGAGTACTGGACTGCAGCTAAGCCTCCGAGTGAGAGAACTTGGGCGAGTGCTGGAGTGCAGCTAAGTCCCCGAGTGGGAGGATTGCTCTCCACTCGGTAGGAATTTTCAAACTTAGGCAAGTACCAGACTATAGCTAAGTCTCGGAGTGAGAGAACTTAGGCGAGTACTGGACTGCAGCTAAGCCCCGAGTGGGAGGATTTCTCTCCACTCGGTAGGATTTTCTTTCGAACTTAGGCGAAACGGATTCGCGACTAAGCCCACCCACTGGGGGATTTCAAAAGTAAATAAGAACAACAACAATCGTATGAGAGGACCGTAAGCTCTTGTCTTTGATAAAGAAATTACAAAGGTGTTTCTTATTACATTTTATTCGAACGAGTGCTTAAGTATAAAAGGGGCGGAGCAGCTCCGCATTCCAAGCCCGTGGCTCGTCTTTCTGATGCTCAACATTGTAAACATGGTATGCTCCATTGTGGAGAACTTTGGTGATGATGAAGGGGCCTTCCCAAGTCGGGGCGAGCTTGTGTGGTTTTTGTTGATCCACTCGAAGAACCAGGTCTCCTTCTTGAAAGGCTCGACCCCACACATTTCTGGCGTGGAATCGACGCAAGTCTTGCTGATAAATGGTCCACCGTATCAAGGCCATCTCCCTTTCCTCCTCTAAGAGATGGACTGAATCTTGTCGGGCTTGCTCTGCTTCCTCTTTGGAGAAGAGCTCGCCTCGGGGTGCGTTGTGGAGCAGGTCACTTGGCAGAACAGCTTCGGCTCCATAGACTAAGAAGAAAGGAGTTCGTCCGGTCGACCGATTAGGAGTTGTCCTTAAACCCCACAGAACCGAGGGAAGTTCATCAACCCAAGCTCCTGCTGCGTGTTTGAGATCACGCATCAGTCGGGGTTTCAGTCCTTTGAGAATTAGGCCATTGGCTCTTTCTGCTTGTCTGTTCGACTGCGGGTGAGCGACTGAAGCATAGTCGACTCGTGTGCCTTGAGAAGCGCAGAAAGCTCTAAAGTCATCAGAATCGAAGTTTGACCCGTTGTCCGTGATGATGCTGTGTGGAACTCCATATCTGAATGTCAATTCTCTGATAAAACTGACAGCGGTGCTGGCCTCAAGGTTCTTGATAGGTTTAGCTTCGATCCATTTGGTAAACTTGTCGACTGCAACGAGCACATGAGTGAAGCCACTCCTGCCAGTTCTACGTGGTCCAACCATATCCAGTCCCCAAACAGCAAAGGGCCGGATGAGGGGGATGGTCTTCAGGGCTGACGCTGGCTTGTGAGACATGTCGGAGTAAAACTGGCAGCCTTCACATCTGTCGACTATATCTTTCGCCATTTCATTTGCTCGTGGCCAATAGAATCCAGCTCGGTATGCTTTTGCCACGATGGCCCGAGAGGACGCATGGTGACCACAGGTCCCCGAGTGGATGTCATTGAGGATCATCCGACCTTCTTCTGGTGTTATGCATTTTTGACTGACTCGAGTCACGCTTTCTCTAAACAGTTGCCCTCTTATCACAATAAAGGCCTTGGATCGACGGACGATCTGTCGAGCCTCTTCCTCATCCTCTGGGAGTTCTTTCCTGAGGATGTAAGCAATGTAGGGCACTGTCCAGTCGGGAGTAATGACCAGAACCTCCATGATCAGGTCGACCACGGTTGGGACCTCAACTTTAGTCGGGTCTGTGGCGCTCTTAGGCTGCGGGGGCTCTTTAGTAAAAGGATCTTCCTGAACTGTCGGCGTGTGAATATGCTCCAAAAACACATTGTTGGGAATGGCTTCTCTCTTGGAACCTATCTTTGCCAAGTCATCAGCTGCTTGATTTTTCAGTCGGGGTGTGTGATGGAGATCTAACCCCTCAAACTTCTTTTCCAGCTTCCTCACCGCGTTGCAGTAACCAGTCATGGCTGGGCTTCTGACGTCCCACTCCTTCATCACTTGATTGACTACCAAATTTGAGTTGCCATAGACCATGAGGCGACGGACGCCGAGTGAGATGGCCATGCGCAACCCATACAGGAGTGCTTCATATTCTGCTTCATTGTTGGAGGAATCAAAGTGAATCTGGAGGACATATCTGAGCCTGTCTCCTCGGGGGGATACCAGTAATACCCCAGCACCAGAACCATTCAGCATTTTGGATCCGTCAAAGAACATGGTCCAGTGCTCCGAGTGAACTTGAGTCGGCAGTTGCTGTTCGATCCACTCGGCGAGGAAATCTGCTATTGCTTGGGACTTGATAGATTTCTTTGCCTTAAACTTGATATCCAAGGGAAGGAGTTCAATCACCCATTTTGCCACTCGACCAGTTGCATCTATGTTGTGCAGAATCTCTGACAATGGAGCGTCGCTGACGACTGTAACAGAGTGATCAGAGAAATAGTGTGCAACCTTCTTCATGGTCATGTAAATCCCATAGACGAGCTTTTGGTAGTGCGGGTATCTCTGCTTTGACGGAGTCAAGACTTCAGAAATATAATAAACTGGGCGCTGAACTTTATAAGCTTTTCCTTCTTCCCGCTCGACCGTAAGTACTGTACTGACGACTTGTCCAGTGGCTGCTATATAAAGCAGTAAAGGTTCTTTGCTGATTGGAGCAGCAAGCACCGGCTGGGTGGAAAGCAGGGCTTTTAGCTCTGCAAATGTTGCATCAGCTTCTGGGGTCCACTCGAACTTATCTGATTTCTTCATCAGTCGGTAAAGAGGCAGCGCCTTTTCACCGAGGCGAGAAATGAATCGACTTAGGGCGGCCAATCAACCACTAAGCTTCTAGACATCATGCACACGCACAGGGCGTTTCATTCGGAGTATAGTACCCACTTTCTCTGGGTTAGTATCGATCCCTCGTTCGGAAACGAGGAAACTGAGTAATTTTCCGCCCGGAACTCCAAACGTGCACTTTGACGGATTGAGCTTGATATCATACCTTCTGAGGCTGGCAAAGGTTTCAGCAAGGTCATTCAGTAGGTTGGAACCTTTATGTGACTTGACCACAATGTCATCCATGCATGCTTCCACATTCCGACTGATCTGAGTGAGCAGGCACTTCTGAATCATCCGCATGAATGTGGCTCCAGCGTTCTTCAAACCGAATGGCATTGTGACATAACAGAAGCACCCAAACAGGGTGATAAAAGCTGTCTTTATCTCGTCGGGTCCGTACAGACGGATCTGGTGGTACCCGGAGTAGGCGTCCAAAATGGACAAACACTCGCACCCTACAGTCGAGTTGACTATCTGGTCGATGCGAGGGAGAGGAAAGTGATCTTTTGGGCAGGCCTGATTGATATGCTTGAAATCAATGCACATGCGAAGTGAGTCGTCCTTCTTTGGGACCATGACAACATTGGCTAACCACTCGGAGTGGTAAATCTCTCGGATAAACGCAGCTGCCAAAAGCCGAGCCACCTCTTCACCGATTGCCTTTCTCTTCTGTACGGCGGACCGTCGAAGGTGTTCTTTGACTGGTTTCACTTTTGGGTCGACTCACAAACGATGCTCAGCCAGTCCCCTGGGAACACCCGGCATGTCAGAAGGCTTCCATGCAAAGATGTCCCAGTTCTCACGGAGGAACTGGATGAGCGCTTCTTCCTATTTGGAGTCGAGTGTGGTTGAAATGTGAGTCGGAGCAGCATTGGGATCTGTCGGGTGAATGTGAATCGACTTCGTTTCACCGGATGACTGGAATGCTGAATCTGTGGCTGGCTTCTTGGCTCGCAACAAATCTCTCGGGTCTGCATTTTTCTGGTATTCTTGCAATTCTACCACATCCATCTGAGCATCGGCGATCTTTGAGCCCTTCTGGAAGCACTCTTCTGCGTTCTTCCGGTTACCAGAGATAGTGATCACCCCTTTTGGACCAGGCATCTTCAATTTGAGATACACGTAACATGGTCGAGCCATAAAACGTGCATAAGCTGGCCTGCCCGGAATGGCATGATAAGCACTCTGGAAATCCACAACTTCAAATGTCAACTTTTCTTTGCGGTAATTCTTGGAATCACCGAAAACTACGTCGAGAGCAATCTGGCCGAGTGATGCACCCTTCTTGCCTGGAATGACCCCATGAAAACTCATATTGCTCTCGCTGAGTCTGGACATCGGAATGCCCATTCCCTTAAACGTCTCTACATACAGTATGTTCAGGCCACTGCCACCGTCCATCAGGACTATTGTCAGTCGAGTGCCTTCAACCACCGGGTCGACCACCAGTGCTTGCCTCCCAGGGGTGGCTATGTGCGCTGGATGATCAGACTGGTCGAATGTAATGGCAGTCTGTGACCACTTCAAATAACTAGGTGTCACCGGAGCGACCATGTTCACTTCTCTATTGATGACTTTCAATCAAATTTTTCTCTCAACGTCAGCAGAAATCATCAGAGTGGAATTCACCTGGGGATAACCATCATCATCCTCTTCCTCATCCTCAGCCTTGTCTGCTTCCTTCTCCTTTTCCTTGGACTGTTTCTCTCGGAATTGCTGGATTAGGAGCCGACACTGCCGAGTGGTGTGCTTCGGGTAAATGAAATTACCCTCTTCATCTTTTTTGGTGAGGATGTGGCACGATAGATCCAACACGTCATTTCCATCTTGATCTTTTACTTGCTTGGGGTTCCACAGCCCTTTGGGCTTCCCCTTGAATTTTCCTTGAACCACAGCCAAGGCTTCACCAGGAGCAGCTGGCTCGGCCTTGCGCTTCTGTTTCCGACCGGAGTTTCCTCCTATGGCTTCGTGGGCGACTGCTTTGTGCTTGCCACTCTGGAGTCGTTCTTCTTCTTCACCGTTGGCATACTTGGTGGCAATCTCCATCATCCGAGCCAAAGTCATATTTCCTGTCCGGCCGAATTTCATATTCAACTCCCGATATCTGACACCTTCCTTAAAGGCACAAATTGCCTGATGATCTGACACATCCTCTACCGTGTGGTGTAGGGTGATCCATCTCTGGATATAATCCCTCAAAGTTTCATTCGGTTTCTGAACACAACACTGTAATTCTGTCAAACCTGCCGGCCGTTTGCAAGGGCCTCGAATGTTCTGATAAACACTCGGGCGAGATCTTCCCAAGTATAAATACTGCCATGTGTCAACTGATTCAGCCATGCTCTAGCCGAGCCCTCCAACATCAGAGGAAGGTGTTTCATGGCCACTTCATCATTGCCGCCACCAATCTGGATAGCCACTCGGTAGTCTTCAAGCCAAGTGTCCGGCTTGGACTCACCAGTGAACTTACTAACTCCAGTTGTCAACCTGAAGTTGGGGGGAATCACTGCAGCTCTGATAGCTCTACTGAAGCACTCTGGTCCTGAGACATGCGCTCTGTTGCTGGTTTGCGGACCTCTGTCATGGCCTTCTCGGTGAGCTCTGTTTCTGTCGACCAAACCTTGAACGAGAATAGATCTCGCATCAAAGCCTGGCTCCCTGGGGTCGACTGGAATACCTCGCCCAACACTGTGGGGGCATCTGTCTTCATGTTGCCGAGGCACGTACGACCCACTCCTTGGGGGAGGCATGGGCACTCGACGACGATCATCGCGATCGACTCAGTGATCATACTGCTCTCGGTTTCTGTACTGATCTCGTCGATCTCCACATCCCTCACGCCTTGGGGGAGATCTTGGGCTATGGGCCGACTGAACTGTGTCTGCAACCACGGATCTGCTATGGATCCTATTCCGCGACTAAGATACAACCGTATTCTGTTCTCCCGCCGCCCGGAGCAAGGCCCGGATCTGCACCAGACCTCGGCCAGCTTCTGACTGGGAGGGTTGGATCGACTCCGCTATCTGGGCAGCAGCTGCTAGATTCTGGATCAGGGTTCGGTATACCTGAGTCGGAGGAGGAAAAAGTTAGCGTCGACTGGATTCAGGAGCGCGCTGCCGAGCGCGATCGTCGAGTGCGCGCTGGAGGTTCTCCAGTCGAGTGCGCTCAGCCTAGTTGGCCAAGCGCGCCTGCTCCAAGGCCTGGGCTTCAGGGGTTTCTCCAACTATAGGAGTATGCAGTGCATCCGTGTTCCGGCGGCGAAGTTCCTCCCTCTGCTGCGAAGAGAGGGGTTCGGGGCGGTACTCTTCATAAACGTGCGACGGATCGCCATTCCCATCGCATCCGTCTTCACGGGTGAAGCCAGGAGGGCTGCGTGGTCCATTGACCATCAGAACTTCAGCCACTGGGTCGTTGCTGTCGCACTCGGATGCGGTCTCTACGGAGCCAGTCGACAGATCGAACATGCCGTAGAGAGTTTCGTCAGGTTCGATCGCCGCGACTTGAGGGGTGGCCGACTGGCAGGCCACTGCATGCCTCACCCACCACTGAAGTCTCAACCAATTGAAACATTTGCTCCGGCGGGCCGCAGGGAGGGGGAAAGCTGTTGGAGTCGACTGATACTGGGTCAACGGCTGCCGCAGGAGGACGCCGCGGACGCACGCGCGAAAGTGCGTCGCCCTGCGGGCGGAGAGCGCGTCGACGTCGAGTGGAGGCTCCTGAAGCCAAGCGGAGTCGTCGGCGACAATCACGAGCATGCCGAGACGGATCTCGTGGCCCTCAGCCAAACCTCCGCTTGAAACCATGATGAAGGGGATCGGAAAAATTGTAACTTCTCCAACAAGTCGCTAAGACACCTGCCCCATGGTGGGCGCCAACTGTCGTGGTTCTAAGACTGACAGTAGAATGGGGGGGGGGGTAGGAATGTAGAGGCAAGATCCTAGCTATGGAGGAGTTGTACACACGAGTTTTACGAGTTCAGGTCCTTCTCGGAGGAAGTAACAGCCCTACGTCTCAGAGCCCGGAGGCGGTTGACTAGATATATGCGTGTGAATTACAGAAGGTGCAAACCCCTGTCCCAGAGGAGGGGGGTGGCTTATATAGAGTGCGCCAGGACCCCAGCTCCCCTCCGTTACACAGGGTTCAATGTTCATAAAGGAGGAGCGTTACTGGTAACGTCCGAAGTAAAGTGCTATAAATGTCCATAATGCTATGGTTTAAAACCCGACCGTTGCGGAGTGAAGGGCTTCTCATCTTCTCGTGGTCGAGTGTCTTCAAGGTGGTCGAGTGAACACATCTTCATGGTCGAGTGGATGATGGTTTCTCTTCGTCTACTTCTGATTCTTTGTAGAGATGTCCTTGGGGAGGGTATGTTGGACAGATCCATGACCCTACCCTAGGTACATAGCTTCATCACCCCCCTAGGGCGCGCCCCCTACCTCATGGGCCCCCTGGTGGCTCTCCGATGACCATCTTCTCCTATATGAAGTCTTTCCTCGAGAGAAAAAATAAGAAGCAACCTTTCGGGACGAAACTCCGCCGCCACGAGGCGGAACCTTGGCGGAACCAATCTAGGGCTCTGGCAGAGCTGTTCTACCGGGGAAACTTCCCTCCCGGAGGGGGAATTCATCGCCATCGTCATCACCAACGCTCCTCTCATCGGGAGAGGGTAATCTCCATCAACATCTTCATCAGCACCATATCATCTCAAAACCCTAGTTCATCTCTTGTATCCAATTCTTGTCTCCAAGTCCGGGATTGGTGCTAGTAGGTTGCTAGTAGTGTTAATTACGCCTTGTAGTTGATGCTAGTTGGTTTAATTGGTGGAAGATCATATGTTCAGATCATTTATGCATATTATTACCCCTCTGATTATGAACATGAATATGCTTTGTGAGTAGTTATGTTTGTTCCTGAGGATAAGGGAGAAGTCTTGCTATTAGTAGTCATGTGAATTTGGTATTCGTTCGATATTTTGATGAGATGTATGTTGTCTAGCCTCTAGTGGTGTTATGTGAACATCGACTACATAACACTTTACCATTATTTGGGCCTAGAGGAAGGCATTGGGAAGTAATAAGTAGATGATGGGTTGCTAGAGTGACAGAAGCTTAAACCCTAGTTTATGTGTTGCTTCGTAAGGGGCTGATTTGGATCCATATGTTTCATGCTATGGTTAGGTTTACCTTAATACTTTTGTTGTAGTTGCGGATGCTTGCAATAGAGGTTAATCATAAGTGGGATGCTTGTTCAAGTAAGAATAGCACCCAAGCACCGGTCCACCCACATGTCAAACTATCAAAGTACCGAACGCGGATCATATGAACGTGATGAAAACTAGCTTGACGATATTCCCATGTGTCCTCGGGAGCGCTTTTCCTTATATAAGAGTTTGTCCAGGATTGTCCTTTGCTACAAAAGGATTGGGCCACCTTGCTGCACTTTATTTACTTTTGTTACTTGTTGCTTGTTACAAATTATCTTATCACAAAACTATCTGTTACCACTTACCACTTATTTCAATACTTGCAGAGAATACCTTGCTGAAACCGCTTATCATTTCCTTCTGCTCCTCGTTGGGTTCAACACTCTTACTTATCGAAAAGACTACGATAGATCCCCTATACTTGTGGGTCATCAAGACTCTTTTCTGGCGTCATTGCCTGGGAGTGAAGCACCTTTGGTAGGTGGAATTTGGTAAGGAAAAAATTTATATAGTGTGCTGAAATTTACTGTCACTTGTTACTATGGAAAGTAATCCTCTGAGGGGCTTGTTCGGGGTAACTTCACCCCGACCAGTAGAGCAAAGAGTTGCTCCTCAACCTACTGAACCTATTGAAAATGAAATTCCTTATGAGTATCCTTCGGGTATGATAGAAAAAATGCTAGCTAATCCTTTTATAGGAGATGGAAAAGCATCCTGATGAACACCTAATATATGTGGATGAAGTTTGTGGATTATTTAAGCTTGCAGGTATACCCGATGATGTTGCTAAGAAGAAGGTCTTCCCTTTATCTTTGAAGGGAGACGCATTGATATGGTATAGGCTATGTGATGATACGAGATCATGGAACTATAGAAGATTGAAATTGGAATTTCATCAAAAGTATTACCCTATGCATCTTGTTCATCGTGATCGCGGTTTATATATATATATATATATATATATATATACATATATATATATATATATATATATATATATATATATATATATATAGAAAGCACCACTCAAGCTTGGGGGAGGCTTAAATCAATGTTATATTCATGCCCCAATCATGAGCTCCCAAGAGAAACAATTCTTCAAAAAATTTATGCTCGGCTTTCTGAAAATAATCGCACCATGCTCGATACTTCTTGTGATGGCTCTTTTATGATGAAGACTATTGTATTTAGATGGGATTTATTGGATAGAATTAAACGCAACTCTGAAGATTGGGATCTTGACAAAGGTAAGGAGTCAGGTATGACACCTAAGTTTGATTGTGTTAAATCTTTTATGGATACCGATATTTTCCGTAAGTTTAGCACTAAATATGGACTTGATTCTGAGATAGTAGCTTCTTTCTGTGAATCTTTTGCTACTTATGTTGATCTCCCTAAGGAGAAGTGGTTCAAATATCATCCTCCCATAGAAGTAAAAGTAGCTGCACTAATTAAAGTTGAAGAAAATACTATCACTTATAATGATCCTATTGTTCCTACTTGTTATGTTGAGAAACCACATTTCCCTGTTAGGATAAAGGATCATGCTAAAGCTTCAACTGTGGTTCGTAAAAGCAATATTAAAACATATACACCTCCTTAGCAAGTTAAAGTAGAACCTAATATCGCTATTGTTAAAGATCTCTTGTCTGATAATATTGATGGGCATGTTATTCAGTTCTGTGGTGAAACTTCTAGGATTGCTAAACCTTGTGCTAAAGATAAACATAGACCTATGGTAGGCGTGCCTGTTATTTCTATTAAAATAGGAGAACATTGTTATCATGGCTTATGTGATATGGGTGCTAGTGCTAGTGTTATACCTTATGACTTGTATAAAGAAATCAAGCATGAAATTGCACCTGCTGAGTTAGAAGATATTGATGTCACAATTAAACTTGCTAATAGAGATACTATTTCAGCAGTGGGAATTGTTAGAGATGTTGAAGTATTGTGCGGGAAAACTAAATATCCTGCTGATTTTCTTGTTCTTAGTTCCCCACAAGATAGCTTTTGTCCCATTATATTTGGTAGACCCTTCTTGAACACTGTTAATGCTAAGATAGACTGCGAAAAGAATGTTGTTACTATTGGATTGGATGATATGACTCATGAATTTAATTTCTCTAAATTTAGTAAACAACACCGTGAAGAAGAATTGCCTAGTAAGGATGAAATTATTGGTCTTGCTTCTATTGTACCTCCTAGTGATCCTTTAGAACAATATTTGTTAGACCATGAGAATGATATGTTTATGAATGAAAGAAGAGAAATAGATGAAGTATTCTATAAACAGGAACCTATTCTGAAACATAATTTGCATGTTTAAATCCTAGGGGATCCCCCTCCACCTAAGGGTGATCCCGTGTTTGAGCTTAAACCGTTGCCTGATAATCTTAAATATGCTTATCTTGATGAAAAGAAGATATCTCATGTTATTATTAGTGTTAACCTTTCAGAGCATGAAGAAGAGATATTATTGAAAACTCTGAAGAAGCACCGTGCTGCTATTGGATATACTCTTGATGACCTTAAGGGCATTAGTCCCACTCTATGTCAACATAAAATAAATTTGGAAGCAGATGCCAAACCAGTTCGTGATCCTCAACGACGTCTGAATCCTAAAATGAAAAAAGTGGTAAGAAAAGAAATACTATAGCTTCTGGAGGCAGGTATAATTTATCCCGTTGCTGATAGTCAGTGGGTAAGTCTTGTTCATTGTGTCCCTAAGAAGGGAGGTATTACTGTTGTTCCTAATGAAAAAGATGAATTGATTCCACAAAGAATTATTACAGGTTATAGGATGGTAATTGATTTTTGCAAATTAAATAAGGCTACTAAGAAAGATCATTACCCCTTACCTTTTATCGATCAAATGCTAGAAAGATTATGCAAACATACACATTATTGCTTTCTAGATGGTTATTCTGGTTTCTCTCAAATACCTGTATCGGCTAAAGATCAATCAAAGACTACTTTTACATGCCCTTTTGGTACTTTTGCTTATAGACGTATGCCTTTTGGTTTATGTAATGCACCTGCTACCTTTCAAAGATGCATGATGGCTATATTCTCTGACTTTTGTGAAAAGATTTGTGAGGTTTTCATGGATGACTTTTCCGTCTATGGATCTTCTTTTGATGATTGCTTGAGCAATCTTGGTCGAGTTTTGTAGAGATGTGAAGAAACTAATCTTGTATTGAATTGGGAAAAGTGCCACTTTATGGTTAATGAAGGTATTATCTTGGGGCATAAAGTTTCTGAAAGAGGTATTGAAGTTGATAAAGCCAAGGTTGATGCTATTGAAAAGATGCCATGTCCCAAGGACATCAAAGGTATAAGAAGTTTCCTTGGTCACGCCGGATTTTATAGGAGGTTCATTAAGGACTTCTCAAAAATTTCTCGGCCTCTGACTAATTTATTACAAAAAGATATACCATTTGTCTTTGATGATGATTGTGTAGGAGCATTTGAAATACTTAAGAAAGCATTAGTCTCAGCACCTGTTGTTCAGCCACCTGATTGGAATTTACCCTTTGAAATTATGTGTGATTCTAGCGATTATGCTGTAGGTGTTGTTCTAGGGCAAAGATTTGATAAGAAATTCAATGTTATCCATTATGCTAGTAAGACTCTAGACAATGCTCAAAGAAATTATGCTACTACTGAAAAAGAACTTTTAGCAGTTGTATTTGCTTGTGATAAGTTCAGACCTTATATTGTTGATTCTAAAGTAACTATCCACACTAATCATGCTGCTATTAAATATCTTATGGAGAAGAAAGATGCTAAATCTAGACTTATTAGATGGGTTCTCTTACTACAAGAATTTGATTTGCATATTGTTGATAGAAAAGGAGCTGAGAACCCCGTTGTAGACAACTTATCTAGTTTAGAGAATGTTCTTGATGACCCACTACCTATTGATGATAGCTTCCCTGATGAACAATTAAATGTCATAAGTACTTCTCGTAGTACCCCTTGGTATGCTGATTATGCTAATTACATAGTTGCTAAATTTATACCACCTAGCTTCACATACCAACAAAAGAAAAAGTTCTTCTATGATTTGAGACATTACTTTTGGGATGACCCACATCTTTATAAAGAAGGAGTAGATGGTGTTATTAGACATTGTGTACCTGAGCATGAACAGGAACAGATCCTACGCAAGTGCCACTCCGAAACTTATGGAGGACACCACGCGGGAGATAGAACTGCACATAAGGTATTGCAATCCGGTTTTTATTGGCCTACTCTCTTCAAGGATGCCCATAAGTTTGTCATATCTTGTGATGAATGTCAAAGAATTGGTAATATTAGTAGACATCAAGAAATGCCTATGAACTATTCACTTGTTATTGAACCGTTTGATGTTTGGGGCTTTGATTATATGGGACCTTTTCCTGCCTCTAATGGATATAGACATATTTTAGTTGTTGTTGATTACATTACTAAGTGGGTAGAAGCTATTCCAACTAGTAGTGCTGATCATAACACTTCTATTAAAATGCTTAAAGAAGTTAACTTTCCGAGATTTGGAGTCTCTAGATATTTAATGACTGATGGTGGTTCACATTTTATTCATGGTGCTTTCCGTAAAATGCTTGCTAAATATGACGTCAATCATATAATTGCATCTCCGTATCACCCACAGTCTAGTGGTCAAGTAGAATTGAGTAATAGAGAACTCAAATTAATTTTGCAAAAGACTGTCAATAGGTCTAGAAAGAATTGGTCCAAGAAACTTGATGATGCATTATGGGCCTATAGAGCTGCATATAAAAATCCTATGGGTATGTCTCCGTATAAAATGGTATATGGAAAAGCATGTCACTTACCTCTCGAACTAGAACATAAGGCATATTGGGCTATTAAAGAGCTCAACTATGATTTTAAACTTGCCGGTGAAAAGAGGTTATTTGATATTAGCTCACTTGATGAATGGAGAACCCAAGCTTATGAAAATGCCAAGTTGTTTAAAGAAAAGGTTAAAAGACGGCATGACAAAAGGATACAAAAGCGTGAGTTTAATGTAGGTGATTATGTATTGCTATACAACTCTCGTTTAAGATTTTTTGCAGGAAAACTTCTGTCTAAGTGGGAAGGCCCCTATGTTATCGAGGAGGTTTATCGTTCAAGTGCCATAAAAATCAACAACTTCGAAGGCACAAATCCGAAGGTGGTAAACGGCTAGAGAATTAAACATTATATCTCAGGTAATCCCATAAATATTGAAACCAATATTATTGAAACCGTAACCCCGGAGGAATACATAAGGGACACTTTCCAGAACGTTTCAGACTCCGAAAAGGAATAGGTATGTGGTACGGTAAGTAAACCAACTCCAAAACAATTTTTAAGGCAATATTTCTCCGTTTTGGAATATTTAGAAAAATAGAAAATTAAGTAGCAGTCCGGGAAGGACACGAGGGCCCCACGAGGGTGGAGGGCGCGCCCTACCCCCCTGGGCGCGCCCCCTACCCCGTGAGCACCTCGTGTGCCTTACGGACTCCGTTTTCTTGCACGATACGTATTTTGGTCGGTAAAAATTCACTATATATTCTCCCGAAGGTTTTGACTCCCGTATCATGCAAATATCCTCTGTTCTTGTTTTGGGTTGTTCTTTGTCAGGGTTGTCAAGGCCAGGCATCATGTCGCCCCCCTCCTCCAATAACGGTGACAAAGATGCCTGGCTAATGAAGATAGAGCTGAAGAGGGAAGAACCCATGGAGATCAACAAGGATGAAGGGATCAAGAAGGCCACGGAGAACCAAGCTCCGACAACAGAAGACATCCTTCAACTTGATCACAACCTTCTTACCCCAACTGAGATCGAAGCTTTCCAGATGATTGAGTTAACTCGTATTCAAAACAAGTATCTCACAAGTGAAAATATTTTGTTCAAGGAGCATATCTTAGCACTCAAGGGCATTATTCGCAAGCTAGAGGACCTCTTACGCTCGATGTGCGACTATCCATCACCTCCTTATTCACCAACCAAGGAGATATAATCGCATGGGTATGGGCACTCCCCTTGGCAACTGCCAAGCTTGGGGGAGGTGCCACGGTATCGTATCACAATCACAACTCCTATCTTTACCATTTTCCTTAGTTCGATCCTATTAGTAGTATTTTGATCTAGTAGAATAAAGTTTATGGCATGATCTAGTTTTAAGTTTTGCTTTATGATCTCTCTATATAATCGAGTCCATGAGCTATATAATAAAGATTAGTGTTGAGTCAAGGGCTTGATTTTCTTGCTATGATCTTGGGTTAATAAAAGAAAAGAGAAAAAGAATAAGAAGAAACAAAGAGATCATATTGATCTTATTGATAGTAATGACTTCACATAGAAAGAGTGTGATGATTAAAAGTTGTTGGGAGTTGGCAGACATAGCTTTGGTCATCGTTGCAATTAATAGGAAGTAATAAGGAAAGAGAGGTTTCACATATAAATATACTATTATTGACATCCTTTATGATTGGGAGCACTCATCAAAATATGACATGCTAAAGAGTTGGTGTTGGACAAGGAAGACAACGTAATGGGTTATGTTTTCTTATATCTGAGATAAAGTATGTTGTCATGGATCATCCAACATGTTGAGCTTGCCTTTCCCCCTCATGCTAGCCAAATTCTCAGCACCAAGTAGAGATACTACTTGTGCTTCCAAATACCCTTAAACCAGTTTTGCCATGAGAGTCCACCATATCTATCTATGGATTGAGTAAGATCTTCCAAGTAAGTTGTCATCGGTGCAAAGCAATAAAAATTGCTCTAAATATGTATGATTAGTGTGGGAGAAATAAGCTTTATACGATCTTGTGATGTGGAAGTAATAAAAGAGACGGACTGCATAATAAAGGTTCATATCACAAGGGGCAATATAAAGTGACGTTCTTTCGCATTAAGATTTTGTGCATCCAACCATAAAAGCGCATGGCAACCTCTGCTTCCCTCTGCGAAGGGGCTATCTTTTATTATTATCTTCTATCTTATGCAAGAGTCATGGTGATCTTCACCTTTCCTTTTTTATTTTATCCTTTGGCAAGCCCAGCATGTTGAAAAGAACCTGATATATATATCTAATTGGATGTAGGGGGCATGAGTTATTATTGTTGACATTACCCTTGAGGTAAAAGGTTGCGGGGTGAAACTATAAGCCCCTATCTTTCTCTGTGTCCGATTAAAACTCCGTAACCACAAGTATTGCGCGAGTGTTAGCAATTATGAAGGACTAGATGATAGTTGAGTATGTGGACTTGCTTTTTAGCTCTGACATAGACTCTTTCTGATGTTATGATAAATTGCAATTGCTTCAATGACTGAGGTTATAGTTTGTTGGTTCTCAATAAGGTTTCTAATTCATACTTTTGCATTGTGAGTAGATCATCACTTGAACATAAGTAATCATATGAAAATATCTATGTATGTTGCTGTTATGAGAATAATCATGATGCCCTCATGTCCGTATTTTATTTTTATCGACGCCTCTACCTCTAAACATGGGGACATATTTATTGTTTTCGGCTTTTGCTTGAGGACAAGCGAGGTCTAAGCTTGGGGGAGTTGATACATCCATTTTGCATCATGCTTTTATATCGATATTTATTGCATTATGGGCTGTTATTTCACATTATGTCATAATACTTATGGCTATTCTCTCTTATTTTACAAGGTTTACATAAGGAGGGAGAATGCTGGCAGCTGGAATTCTGGGCTAGAAAAGGAGCAAATGTTAGAGACCTATTCTGCACAACTCCAAAAGTCCTGAAACTCCACGAAATACCTTGTAATAAATAATGGAAAATCCTCGCCAAAGATGAAGACCAGGGGGCCCACACCCTTTCCACGAGGGTGGCCCCCCCCTAGGACGCGCCCCCTACCTCGTGGGCCCCCTGGTGGCTCTCTGATGACCATCTTCTCCTATATGAAGTCTTTCGTCGAGAAAAAAAATAAGAAACAACCTTTCGGGACGAAACTCCGCCGCCACGAGGCGGAACCTTGGCGGAATCAATCTAGGGCTCCGGCAGAGCTGTTCTGCCGGGGAAACTTCCCTCCCGGAGGGGGAAATCATCGTCATTGTCATCACCAACGCTCCTCTCATCGGGAGAGGGCAATCTCCATCAACATCTTCATCAGCATCATCTCATCTCAAAACCCTAGTTCATCTCTTGTATCCAATTCTTGTCTCCAAGTCCGGAATTGGTGCTAATAGGTTGCTAGTAGTGTTAATTACTCCTTGTAGTTGATGCTAGTTGGTTTAATTGGTGGAAGATCATATGTTCAGATCCTTTATGCATATTATTATCCCTCTGATTATGAACATGAATATGCTTTGTGAGTAGTTACATTTGTTCCTGAGGACAAGGGAGAAGTCTTGCTATTAGTAGTCATGTGAATTTGGTATTTTTTCGATATTTTGATAAGATGTATGTTGTCTAGCCTCTAGTGGTGTTATGTGAACGTCGACTACATAACACTTTACCATTATTTGGGCCTAGAGAAAGACATTGGGAAGTAATAAGTAGATGATGGGTTTCTAGAGTGACAGAAGTTTAAACCGTAGTTTATGCGTTGCTTCGTAAGGGGCTGATTTGGATCCATATGTTTCATGCTATGGTTAGGTTTACCTTAATATTTTTGTTGTAGTTGCGGATGCTTGCAATAGAGGTTAATCATAAGTGGGATGCTCGTTCAAGTAAGAACAACACCCAAGCATCGGTCCACCCACATGTCAAATTATCAAAGTACCGAACGCGAATCATATGAACGTGATGAAAACTATCTTGACAATATTCCCATATGTTTTCGGGAGCGCTTTTCCTTATATAAGAGTTTGTCCAGGCTTGTCCTTTGCTACAAAAAGGATTGGGCCACCTTGCTGCATTTTATTTACTTTTGTTACTTGTTGCTCGTTACAAATTATCTTATCACAAAACTATCTGTTACCACTTATTTCAGTACTTGCAGAGAATACCTTGCTGAAATCGCTTATCATTTTCTTCTGCTCCTCGTTGGGTTCGACACTCTTACTTATCGAAAGGACTACGATAAATCCCCTATACTTGTGGGTCATCACCGCACGCACATTTTTTCAGAATTTGTTGACATTGCAAAATGTGTTTTTCAAAGTAGGTTCATATGTACTCGGGTTCATTTATGCACTTCTCACAAGGGCACACATGTGTTAGCGAGCGAGGCGTCCGGCGCGCCAGATACAAGCGTTTACCAATAGCTTTTGTTCTTTTTTCTTATAATACTGAACCTTGTATCGTTTATTTTCGAAAATTAATAAAAGATGCAGTCCAGCTGTTTCCCTGGAAAAAAAAAATCTGAATAACGCGCACCGTCACCGTGTAGGCGTATGAACACAGAGCACGGGCAAAGGCACGGGAGAGAGAATCCAGGCCGTCGATCGCCGCATCGAAGGCTCGCCGAAACGGGCGAGGAAACCGCAATAAAATCCCATCCAATCCCCTCCCCAACGGTCGTCTCTCAGCAGTACGCAGCCCCAATCCCGAACCCCCGCAGGTTCAAAAATCGAATCCGCCGCTGCCCAAATCTCACATTCCTCTCTCTCCGTCTCCCGTCTCCTCCCCCAATCTCGTCTCCGCCCTCCGCCCTCCGCCCTCCGCCCCCGAACCCCCCGACTCCCCGACCCGAAGATCTCTGCTCCCCCCGCTCCGCTCCGGCCCGAGATCGCGGCGATGGGAGCGGATCCGGCCGCCTCCTCCCCCTCGCCGGCGACGGCGTCTCCGACACGGCAGCCGCGACAAGGTACGCGACGCGCGGGTCTGGGGTTCCGTCGTGGGGAGAAAGATACCGAGGTGTTGGGTTTCTCTTGGTTGTCTCATGGCGAGGGTTTTTCTTTCGGCAGGCGAGGAAGAGCTCCGCGCCGTGGAGCCCGCGGACCACCTGAGCCCGAGCCGCCGCGCGGATTCGAGCCCTGCGCCGCCGCCGTCGCCCGCGTCCGCCGCGCCGGTGCCCCAGCATCCCGAAGGTACGGTCCTCGGTCCTGTTTGCAAGCAATTGAGCGCTAGGGTTTGTTGGTATCCGTTTCACGGTGCGGGATTTGTCCACAGTGTCAGGCGAGGACGAGGAGCTGGCCAGCGAGGAGGCGGTGGAGGAACAGCCCGCCGTTGAGGAGGGGGTGGTGGAGGCGGAAGCCGCTGTTGCAGGAGATGGGGAGGCTCTCCGCAGCTTCTTGGAGGTGGGGAATTTTGGGTTCTTGCGCTCAGATCTCGTGAATTCCTTGGCTCCTAACAATTATAAAATCCTGAGCCTTCTCTCCTTTACATCTGGCCCATTGTTTGTGTTCTATGCCAATGATTTCTAGATTTCTTCTTGCAGGAATTCGGGGATCAAGCGGACGATTGTCTTATCCCATCTCCGCGGCTGAAGGGGATCGCAACTCCTGACTGCCCTGCTGCCCTCCAATTCCTAGGTACACAGCCAAGCATAATCCTTCCTTATGGATGGATGGTAAAACTTATTTGCTTAATTGCTTGCAGAACATACATTTGATCTTGTTTGTTGTACCTGTAGGGGGGAGGTACAATAGCCTGATGGAGAAGTACAAGCAGCAGGTGGCTAAGTGTGCCGAGGAGTGTGCACCAAGGTTCGATGGCTTGAAGAACAAGTACACGGTGGAGTGTACAGAGCGGCGTCGTTTGTACAATGAGCTCATCGAGCTGAGGGGAAACATCAGGGTATTCTGCCGGTGCCGCCCTCTAAGTTCTGATGAGATCTCACGTGGCTGCTCATCAGTGGTTGAGGTTGATCCGTCTCAGGAGATGGACCTTCAGTTTGTTCCCACGGAAAAAGAGAGGAAGACCTTTAAATTCGACCATGTTTTTGGACCGGCTGATGATCAAGGTATTTACTGTCCTTACTCTGCTTGACATATACCCTAACCTATGTTTCAGATTCATAGTTTCTGATATGAAATGGAGGTTAATTGCATATGCCAGGCAATATGTTGTAGTAATAATTTGATTGAACTAATTGCATATGCATTCCTTCTCTGAATTTATTTTATACTCCCTCTGTAAAGTAATATAAGATCTGTTAGATCACTATACATGATTATATAGTTGAAGGATATTGAATCTAATGGGTTTTATTCTAATTGCTTCCTTCAGAGGCTGTATTTGCTGAGAGCCTGCCAGTCGTGAAGTCAGTGATGGATGGTTTCAATGTATGCATCTTTGCATATGGGCAAACCGGAACAGGGAAAACCTTCACTATGGAAGGTGTTCCAGAGAATAGGGGTGTTAATTACAGGGCTCTTGAAGAACTGTTCAGGATCTCAGAGGAGAGAAGCTCATCTGTGTCATACTCATTTGGTGTGAGTATCTTGGAAGTCTATAATGAAAAAATCAGGGACCTTCTTGATGACAACTCTGAACAAACATCAAAAAGGTACATCTCCTTTCTTATCATTTACCCTGACTCTGTAGTAAGGAATGGAGCTTAATATCATGTTGCATCTGAAGGTTGGACATAAAGCAAAGTGCTGATGGGGCACAAGAGGTGCCTGGCTTGGTTGAAGCTCCAATTTGTACAATAGATGGTGTGTGGGAGAAACTGAAAGCTGGCGCTAGAAATAGATCTGTTGGATCAACCAGTGTAAATGAACTGAGCAGTCGCTCCCATAGGTACCGTTTCTACACTTGTATGACACCCATTCTAATGAATTCAACTCATGAGTGACTGTTAACAACTACTCCTAGATTCAAATTAGTATACTTGATATATTACTGACATTATTTCAGCAATGGGGTAATGATATCTGGACTTCTGTTGTACTTACAGCCTGGTTAGGGTCACCGTTACGAGTGAGCATTTGGTGACTGGGGAAAGGAGCAGAAGCCACATGTGGTTGGTTGACCTTGCTGGAAGTGAGCGCTTAGCTAAAACTGAAGTAGAAGGAGAGAGGCTGAAGGAGGCAAAGTTCATCAACAAGTCACTCTCTGCACTGGGTGATGTTATTGCTGCCCTTGCCTCCAAAAATGCCCACATCCCATATCGGTCAGTCTTATTTATTATCCACATGCTTCAACATCTGCCTTGCTCAGTTACTAAAAGAAGCATACCCCCAGCTGAGTCTTACCACTACTCTTTGCTGTCAAATGTAGGAACTCCAAGCTAACTCATCTGCTCCAAAGCTCGTTAGGTAAGTGACTTGTAAAAGAGTTATGCAAGTGTACTGATTTCTAGCTAAATGTTATGATTATGTCTCGTTTTATTGAACTTGCTTATATGCACTGGAATGTCCAAAGACAAAAATGAAGAGATAAAGAGTGTTCACCTTGCATTAACTGTTGCAGGTGGAGATTGCAAGACACTTATGTTTGTGCAGATAAGTCCAAGCTCTACAGATTCAGGAGAAACTTTATGCTCGCTAAATTTTGCTAGTAGAGTTCGAGCTATTGAACATGGCCCTGCTCGTAAACAAGTGGATCCAGCTGAAAACTTCAAGATCAAGCAGATGGTACTTTATTTCTGACCTTGTTGAATAATTATAACATGATTCAGCTATTGTATTAACTGGAAATTGTTCCAGGCCGAAAAGCTCTGCCATGAGGAAAAGGAAAATGCGAAGTTGAACGAAAGCTTGCAACTGATGCAACTCAAGTATGCTTCTCGTGAGAATGTCTTCAGAACTCTTCAAGATAAGGTATGTGGTGCCAGCCAGAATTGCTAACTGACAGACTAAAAACCAATTCTTTTTTTTTGAAAAACAAAAAAAACAATTCATATATGGAACTAAGTTTTAACATATATGAATTTTGTGCAACAGATAAGGGAGACTGAGCAAGCCTGCAGAACTCATCAGCAGCGGGTAAGTAAGAGATTTAGTTCTGCTTGCTTGAGCAAGCCTGCAGAACTCATCAGCATGTATTTTCCTATGCTGGTCTGTGTTTATGACAGTTCTATTTGTACAGGCTAGAGAGCTGGAGAATGAATTAGCTAATGAGAAGAAGGCTGCGAGGGATACGGGTAAATCGGCGAAGCCATCATTTGCAGCTCCTGTGAGGCAGAGACCACCACTTGCTCCTATGAGGCAGAGACCACCAAGCAACAACATGCCACAACCTTCAGGCCCTTCCAGACTGAGGTTCGCTGGTAAGGGATCTTCAGTTCAGAACAAAGAGAACATCCCTACGGCGAACAAAACCATTGTGGACAAGACTGCTGGCAAAGCACGGCGTGTATCTTTAGTTCCCATGATGCGACAGATCCCTCTCCAGCCTAAGAGGCGATCCTCGATCGCGATCCTACCAAGCGAGAGAGAGCGGATGTCCATATTTCCCGAGAAGAAGGCGATGTCACGACTGTCCCATGTCCAAATGTCAAGAACAGCAAGACCACAGGCTTTTAACTCAATTCCAGAAACACCACAAGCAGCAGTCGACGCAACTCCAGATGTCAGAGGGAAGTTTAGAAGAATGGAGTTCGGCAGCAGCAGCAGGTTCTCAAGCCCTCCAACGCTGTCCATGCGGAAGTCAAGGAACAATATCTCGTCTCCACAGCAGAGGTTGAGGCTGCAGTCAGGCTCTGGAAATGCCAGCAAGCTATGCTTCAGCATCCAGAAAAGAGTCGCTCTTGGTTCACCTGCTCCAGCAAGAACGACTTCCATGACGTCTGGTACTGGCATCTTTGATCCAGCTCTGCGTGAGCAGATAATGGCTGGGAGATTCGGCAATGCGCAGCGGGTGTTCAACGGCAAGAGGAGAATGTCCGTCCTCTAAGGTGAAGAAGATCGGTTCGGAATGTTGCGACAGCGGTGCGGAACCGGGATGCTGAAGGAATGTGGTGGTACTTTTGCTTCCTCGGAGAAGACCAACCATGGCTGGGGCTGGGAACTTGTGTTGATAAGAGAACTTCTAACTTGTGTTAGGGTTCTCTTGGCGATGATAAATGTCTGCTTTGAGGGTTGTGTATAATTTTATACCCTGACGGTTGGTTGGATTAGCCTTTGGCATCAGTCTGGATGCTCTTTCCCCTCCTAGAAGCTGCTTGCCTATTATGCTACTTACTGATAAGAAAACTTAGGTTCCAGTTATTCATATCATTTGTTTGGAATGATATATATATGTTTGGAATGACTCAATTATTCTGACTTGAATTTGCTTGCATCTGAACAGTAGTCTGTTGCCTATGGGTTATGTTTCCTTGCTAAGTAATTTGTATCCATGCTACTACTGGTTGCAGCAATCCAGTAGCCAATTTGTTAGTTCTTGGTTCACTTGCCAATCATCACAGATCCTCTTATGCGACTCAATAGAATCAGATGATGCACATGTAATTCACAAGCCATCAACAGATCTTTGAAAAGCCAGATTCATCTGCCGACAGGATACTTGGCAACATATAAGTTAAACCCTGGTACTGTCATAGGACAGAATACTGTTTCCCAACTCGGTGGTGCAAATTTAAACAGATGAATGGACTGCTTTACAAGAATAATTTATGTAATCTGAACGCACAAACATTCAGATATACAAGAATAATCAGTAATCAGCAAAACTGTAGGCCCTCTAGCAAAACTCACTGGCACTACCACTATAGCTTGAATCTTTTCATCCATTGACACAATGAACCTGAACCGGCAATCTCTAGTGAAACCGCTGCATGTTTCTCCAGCTGCAAGCAGCAGCTCCCAAATGTCTCCAGGTTCACTTTCAGCCTGAAGTCCAGATTAAACAGCAAATCCAACTCAGGCTGATTCATATCGAATGCACTGATTCCTCCCACCCTATGCATGTTAGAATGCACTGTTGGAAAACCTGCAACACATGTATTACTGGAAAACCTGTGCATGTTTGTGATATACGATAAAACAATTGCAGTTGCTGTGCCAGTGGGTACTTACGCATCATCAGTGAATCTGGCAGCAACCACCACACCTGTAATTAGCAAGCGGTGAACACTAAAGGACGTCATGTGCACATCTGGTTGCTAGCTATATCTCCATGTACACTAGTGCCAACACAAGGCAAGATGGCCTACACTCAGCATACTTGAAAATACGTTCTGCATAGAACTGTATACCTGACATTAGAACCTAGTACTTTTTTATTTTTCTGAATCGACCTGCCAAGATACGTTGCAAGAAGTGACAGCACCTTTGGAAACTTGGTATGTCCTTTCTTTGATTATGATACTGTCAAACCCCATGTCAGGTAGCTCTCCAAATGCTTATCACTAGCATCAGTTGTAGACGACCCCATAGGTGCTTCGGGGCAGTTGCCTGCCCTGCTCGTAACTGGACACTGTCCACATGCGCTTCTGGCCCGTGGACCGTGGTGGCATTGACAAGGGCATGCAAGTTCTATTATATACATAGAGTAACAGTCTATCAGATCACACTAAGTAACAGCCCGACGGCAAAATCCTATACAATTCTAACAAGAGATCACCACCAACCTGCGTACAAGATCTGTAGCAAAAAGATGTCAAGTAAATTAATCAGTCAGTAAGACAACATGACGTCAAGTAAATTAATCAATCTGTAAGACAAGATACTATACGCATCACCACATATAAACACGAAGTAAAACCTGATTGCTGTTCTTTGCCTACATACTGGATGATCAGATTTCTGCACCCTCTTGGGATAATGGCTTTTTCTTGATGCTCATAGTGCTTGCCTGCTTAACAATCCGCAGCTTAAGCTGCCTTACTGTCAGGTCATGGTAACCACATGACCATTCTGAGACGGTCCTAGCTGAATAATTACGTTAGTTGCCAGCTCACAGAGTGCAATCCAGGAACTGCTGAAGGCAATCAAATCCCTTACTCTCCTTGGGATCTTGTGTATGAATTATATCAACACAACCAGGAGCATGAATGCAATCCATCATGGAGATCTCATCCATCATGTCCCAGAACAATAGATCTAAAACTGCATACGTAGCTTCGCTTCCTTGATGCAATATTTCTTCAGATGTAAACACATGGATTTCATTCTTGATGCAGAGCCAGCTACATTCCCCAGCCTTCTTTGCACCTAAAGCTTCCATTGACCTCCACATTCTGGCCATGCTTTCCCACTTACATCTTGCACCATATGTTCGAGCCAGAACAGTGTATGGCAGTGATGACCGAGGCTTCAGTTTCAACATATTCTCTGCGATGGACTCTGCCATGGCAAAATCCCCTTGAATCATGCAAGCCTCAAGAATATTGAGGAGGGCAGCAGTATTGCATTTCTGCAACTTGTGCTGGACTAGATCTTCTGCCTCTCTAAACAATCCTGCACGGCTTAACATGTCAGCCACACATGCATAGTGCTCCAGACCAGGGACGACATGGTACTTGGCTTTAAACAGGGAAATTATATCCATTGCTTCATTAACCAGACCTCCCAAGCTACAAGCAGATAAAGCTCCGAAAAGAGTAATTCTATCTGGCTTGACACCACAGTCCAGCATCCACCAAAACACTCCAAGAGATTCCCTACCTCTCCCATTCTGCGATAGACCGATGATCATTGTATTCCATAACACCAAATCCTTGACACAAACACTATCGAAGAGTTTCCTGGCATGCTTCAAGGAACCTAACTTACAATACATGTCAATGAGAGCAGTGGCAACAATCATATCATCCTCAAACCCACATTTACATACCAGCGCATGGATTTGGGTGCCCTGCTCCATCAGACCAAAACACGAACTCCATCTCAGCACACTCGCAAAAGTGAACTCAGTTGGAAGAACAGCATTTCGCAGAGCAATCACAAAGAGGCCCAGAGCTTGCTCCATCAAACCAGTCCTGGCATAGCACGATATCATTGCGTTACATGTTTCTGAGTCCCATTTTGTTAGTCCCTCGAAAAGCCTGACAGCATCAGGTAGTCTGTCAGACATGGACAATAGGCCGATCACAGCACTACAGATGATAGAATTTGACAGGAGTCCTGTTTTGACGCAGAGGGCCAAGAGCTGGTCACCCTTAGCCAAATCCTCGATATCTGTGCACGCGGTAAGCACCGTTGACACACTGCATTCGTCAACCGAAAACCCATGGCTTCTAGTCAACCGGAAACACTCAAACACCGCACTGCTCTGGCCATCATCCTTGTACACTGACATGACAGAGTTCATCGAAACCATGTCCAGTTCATTCATACTCCAAAAGACGCGCATGGCATATTCCAAGAGGCCGACACGCCGATACATGTCGACAAGCGTGTTGCCGACGACGGCATTGTGTTGGGCAGAGCCGTGACGGACAGCAGCTGCATGGACCTGCATCCCGTGGGGAGCAGAGCAGACCGCGGACGAGACAATGGAGAAGGTGAAGGCGCTAGGCCTGACGCCTAGCTCCCTCATCCTGCGCACAAGCCGGAGCGCCTCCTCGGCGCGCCCGCTTTGAGCGTAGCCGGAGATCATGGAATTGTAGGCCACGGTGTCCCTGAGAGGCATTTCGTCGAACAGCCTCCGCGCCGCCGGGAGGTCACGGGACTTGAGCAGTGCGGCGAGGAGGATGTTGTGGGAGAAGCGGTTGGCTGCGCCGCCGGGCGCGTGGGTGAGCAGTGCGATGGCGGCAGGGGTGGCGCCGAGGCGGGAGTAAGCGGCGGCGAGGCAGTTGGCGAGGAAGGGGTGGCTGAAGAGGCGCGAGGAGCGGAGCAGGCGGGCGTGGAGCGCCGCAGCGGCGTACAGAGAAGCGGAGCGGGCAAGGAGCTGTGAGAGGGCGGCGACTGTCGGGTTGTCCCTCACCATTCGGCCGCCGTCACCCTCCGGCGCCGACAAGGAGCCTTCCTGCCCCCTGCATCCCCGCCGGCGAGGCTGCGGCCCTCGACTCCGGTTGATGCCGTGCAGGAGAAGTTGATCAGCGCTTTATGTACTACTACAACCAGTAAACCAAAGTGGAAGCATCAAAGGAAGTGAATTCTTTTTTGAATTCTAGCCGCTTTCTTTTGAATCCAAGTTCAAATTTAGATTAGAAAGACCCCATTTACTTTCTTGTTGATAAAGAGTGAATTTATTAGCTAGCAATAGGGATACATTCAGCTTTCATAGTTGTGTTCTTTTTTTTTCAGGTAGTTTTCATAGTTGTGTTCGATAGAAAAACCCTACATACCTATCAGCAATAGGGATACGTTCCGTTTTCATAGTTGTGTTTTTTTGCGGGTAGTTTTCATGTTTTTGTTTGATAGAAAGACCCTACGTACCTATCAGCAGTGTGAAGAGATCCACCACAACTATCAAACGTTGTGTTTTTTTACCTATTAAATGTTGCGAGACCCCGCTTGAATTGGACGTGGATGAAATCAAGTCGAAGTGGCTCACGTTGGGTTGTCTCTTGATAGGAAGTTTCAGTCATAACGCCATGTTAGCTGGTATGAGGGCAACATGGAGCTCAGCTCAAGCAATAGTGTGGAGGAGGGTTAATTCCAACTTATTTGTAATTCAGTTAAATTGTCTAGGGAATTGGAACAAAAAAATGCATAAGAGTACGATGGCTTCTCAAGTCCTGAAAAAGTAAACTTGACAAGCTTGAGACTTGGCATGAGATACGTAGATTGCTTGATCGGGTGCTAAGAAGTAAGTCTTTCCTTGAGAACTTGGCAAGTAGGACAGGTGAGGTACAGAAGGTGTAAGTTCCTTACCAACTGGCTTTCTTGGTCAATTCATCGGAATGAGATTTAAATTGGATGTTAGTAAAAAAAATTGGCACGTTTTGTTTAGTTTTACAAAGGGTGGTGTGATGGATCAGTATCAAGTGAAGTTCGAAAAGCTCCCAACTTTTTGTCATGCATGTGAAAAAAAATGGGACATTGGCATGAGGAATGCAGATGTGGTGAACATGATCAAATGAAACTTGAATGGGCCCCCTTCATACTTGCTCAAACTGAGAGGTGGGGGAGGAGGTTGTGGCGGGCGTGCAAATGGAGGAGGTCGTGGGGTTGATAATGTCAGAGCTAGATCCGGTAGATCCCTCGGTAGGGTATCTTACCTTAGACGATTTGACCCGATGGTAACAGGAGGCAAGGTTTACCCAGGTTCGGGTAGGTGTCGTCAGTCAGGATCAAATTGCGCATGGACATATGCTCTGTCCAACATGGAGCAAGGGTAGGGAAGTTTGATCAGAGCTTTATGTACAACCAGTAAACCAAAGTGGAAGCATCAAAGGAAATAAATTCTAGCCACTTTCTTTTGAATCCAAGTTCAAATTAGATTAGAAAGACCACACTTACTTTATTTTTGGAGGAAGAGTGAATTTATTAGCTAGCAATAGAGATACTTCAATTTTCATAGTTGTGTTCAATAGAAAAACCATACGCACCTATTAGCGGCGTGAAGAGATCCCCCCCCTAGGGTCTCGCGACTAGGGTTTTCCAGTCCTCAAGCGGCGGCGGCGGTGTGAGTTCATTCCTTCGGCTCTCCGTCGTTCACAAGTCCCCCACCCCTCCTCCCTCCTTGCCCCCTTCTCCTTCTTGGGCCGATCTTGGGGACAACTCACTTGTCTACCCGACCTTGGTTGGACGAGGGAGTGTCTAGGGTCTAGGGGTTGTTGTCAGGCTTCTGCGATTTTTGATACTGTTAGAATCACATGAAGGGATTGGTTCTCAGGATCGGGGATGAATGAGGTCACCAGGTTGCGAGAGCAGCTAAACCTGTATGATGAATAGATTGATGATCTGGTGTGGGAAGAGGAATTGGACGTGGTTGAAATCAAGCCGAAGTGGTCGCGTTGGGTTATCTCTTGATAGGAAGTTTCAATCATAGTGCCCTATTAGCTGATATGAGAGTAACATGGAACCCAGCTCAAGCAGTAGTGTGGAGGAGGATTATTCCAACTTATTTGCAATTCAGTTCAGTTGTCTAGGGAACTGGAACAAAGAAATGCATTAGGGTCCATGGGATTTTCATGGTGCTATGATCTTATTAGAGTACGATGGCTTCTCAAATCCTGAAAAAATAAACTTGACAAGCTTGAGACTTGGTGTCAGATACGCAGATTGCCTGATCAGGTGCTTAGAAGTAAGTCTTTCATTGAGAACTTGGCAAGTAGGATGCGTGAGGTACACGAGGTGCAAGTTACCTTACCAAATGGCTTTGTTGGTCAATTCATTCGAGTGAGAGTTAAATTGGATGTTAGTAAAAATTGACACGTTTTGTTAGTACTAAGTGAAGTTCGAAAAGCTCCCAACTTTTTGCCATGTGTGTGGAATAATGGGACATTGGCACGAGGAATGCAAAACTGGTGAAGATGATCAAACAAAATTTGAATGCCCCTTTCATACTTTCTCCAACGAGAGGTAGGGGAGGAGGTTGTGGAGAGTGTGCAAATGGAGGAGGCCATGGGGTTGATAATGTCGGAGACAGATCCGACAGTGTCGGCGTTCTGGGAATGGGGGTCCCCAGACTTGCCTGCTTGCGGCCTGCGGCGTGGCTCGAGTGGGGGCCCAGTACGGCCCAGCTTCATCAGCTCAAGCTCAAGACCCTCGCAAGGGGCCAAGCCTTGCGGGGCGGAAGATGGGAGGCTTCCTCAGGAGCAGCCTCATCAGGCAGGCTCGTGAGGAGGCGGAGAGATCAAGGCAGGGGTGCCTCACGAGGAGCCCGTGACGCAAGCCATGACGATCGAGATTAGGCGGGCGCCAGGCGGGCGCCGGCCTGCGCAGTGTCCTTGTTTCCCCTTCGGTGCAAAGGGAGCAAGCATAGGCTAAGGCATCGGGCAAAGGTTACCATTCCGGTGCAACGAGACCAAGACCAGCAGAGCGGCAGGACGGAGGTCACCGTGGAGCCCAAGACGGCGTCGTCACCAGTGCTTTTGGCAGCCGAAGACCACCTTTGGTCAGGATAACTTGTACTAGATGTTCCCCTTCAAAATGACCAATTGTTGGTGCCCTTCCCGCTCATTTTTTGGGAAGAGGACCAGGGTATCTATAAATAGGACTAACCACCATAGTGAAGGGGGAGAGGAGGAGGAAAAAGAAAGAGAAAGAAAGAGAGAAGAGAAAGAAAGAGAGAGAGGTCCGGACCAAGTAGAACACATTGCACCAGCTCAAGAACACCTCTCGCGAGGCCGTTCTTCCTCCTGTATTGTTCATCATCAGCCCCTGAGGCAATTCACCACGCCACACACTGGAGTAGGGTATTACACCACATCGGTGGCCCGAACCAGTATAAACCTCGTGTCCTTTGTGTGTTCTTCTTTCTAGCCTAGATTTCTTGCGAGCCATAGAAGCATGAGTCGGCAGGGGAAAGATCTCTGTGCGCACCCCAGAGTTCGAACCTTAAGGGTCTGCCAGAACCCGAAATCCGACATTTGTCACGCCAGGTAGGGGTGCGCCAGAATCCTTCTTCCTCCGCGTCGCGTTCCGTCGCCTCACCGTTCAGATGTCGAGCGACCCGGCTGCCAACGCCAACCACTAGGCGGCGTGGCCCGCCCACGCCGTGTCGCCGGCTTAGGGCGACCTCAACCTTGCGCCTCAGGCAGCCCACGCTCCGCAGGGCGCTGCGGAGCGCGGGCGACGCGGCCAGACGCCGCCTGCCCTCACACCACGGCAGATGCGGGCCGCAGCAAGGGCCTCAAACCATGCCGCGGCCACAGCGCCGCACACCCGACGGGAACAGGCGAACTCCAGGGCCGCGCTCACGGTGGCCCGAGAGCTGCTACGGTGTCGGCTGCTGGAGGGCGGCCGTGACGTGTTGTTCGAGCGAGTAGCCGAGTTCCTGGATGCCGCCGCCTCAGGAGCACCTCCTTTCTGCGTCCAGCTGCCGCCCCAGATCCAGGGCGGGTCGTATGGTGGCATTATACGTGCTCACGCAACTTCAAGCAGACTCCAGGGTCTATTCAGCGCCAACGCCTCCGTCGGCACCGGGCGACAAGTCCCGCCGGCCCCATCTCCGGCCAGCGAAGGGGTGCACGTCATGGCCTTCGGCTTCGGTGGACCGCCGCGCCATCACCCCAAGACGACGCTCCAAGCCAGACTGCGTGGCATGCGGGGCGCTACAGCGAGGCCCACGAGGCGGTGGCCCCAGAAGCTTATGTGCCCCGCATGGTGGATCAAGGGTGCACGCTGGAAGAAGATCATGGCTAATTCCTCGAGCCAGGCTAGGGCGAGGAGGCGCCAGAAGCTGAGCTCTTTTAGGAACCCCAAGAGAGCCTCGACAACCGCACCGGCAGCAGCAACTATCGGGTACCACTCATTCCTCAGGAGCAAGCTTATGCTAACCATGGGTCGCAGGAGATACAGGTCGAAGGGGGCTGCAGGAGAGGGGCCGAGATCCGGGTTCGCCCCCGCGGCGGTCGGAGCAAGGCGCTCTCAGGAGGTAGGCCCTCTGCCGGGGAGGTGCCCCAGGGCCTGCCCCCGACAGAGGACCCGTGGTCGTCGGGGGAACCGCTGGCGACCGCTCTACCCCATTGGCGTTGTCCTTGGTCTCCGGCCACCGTCGATGGCGGTAGAGTGTGGCGCAAGGCGGGGCCCTCGTCAAGCGATATGAAGCAAGGCTGGTACCTGTGAAGAAGGCCCGGTGCCTCTGAAGCTCGCCGCCCGTGACACTCTCACGTAATAATGAGTGGGGCTGTACACGCCCCAGAGTCTCCGGAGAGCCGCCCTCGGGCCTCGGGGGCTCCCGCCCACGCCCAGTGGCAGCACTTAGCTCCGTGCTGGTGAGAAGATGTCGAAGACTAGACTAGGTGCCGGACGCGGCCTTTTGCTTTTCGCTTCTTCCTTGTTGACAAGTTTCTTCGGTTTGGATTTAAGTTGGATTTGAGCTCGAGACTTGTGTTGTTGGGGAACGTAGTAATTTCAAAAAAAATCCTACGCACACGCAAGATCATGGTGATGCATAGCAACGAGAGGGGAGAGTGTTGTCTACGTACCCTTGTAGACCGGAAGCGTTATGACAACGCGGTTGATGTAGTCGTACGTCTTCACGGCCCGACCGATCAAGCACCAAAACTACGGCACCTCCGAGTTCTAGCACACGTTCAGCTCGATGACGATCCCCGGACTCCGATCCAGCAAAGTGTCGGGGAAGAGTTCCGTCAGCACGACGGCGTGGTGATGATCTTGATGTTCTACGGTCGCAAAGCTTCGCCTAAGCACTACTACAATATTATCGAGGACTATGGTGGAAGGGGGCACCGCACACGGCTAAGAAAACGATCACGAGGATCAACTTGTGTGTATAGAGGTGCCCCCTACCCCCGTATATAAAGGAGCAAGGGGGGTGCGGCCGGCCCTAGGAGGAGGCGCGCAGGAGGAGTCCTACTCCTACCGGGAGTAGGACTCCCCCCTTTCCCTAGTTGGATTAGGACTTGGGGGGAAGGAGGAGAGGGAAGAAAGGAAAGGGGGGGGCGCCCCCCTCCTTGTCCAATTCGGACTTGGGGGGAGGGGCGCGCGGCAGCCCCTAGGCCTCCTCTCCTCTTCCTCCACTAGGCCCATTAAGGCCCATTAGGTTACCGGGGGGTTCCGGTAGCCTCCCGGTACTCCGGTAAAATGCCGATTTCACCCGGAACACTTCCGATGTCCAAACATAGGCTTCCAATATATCAATCTTTATGTCTCGACCATTTCGAGACTCCTCGTCATGTCCGTGATCACATCCGGGACTCCGAACAAACTTCGGTACATCAAAATATATAAACTCATATTGAAACTGTCATTGTAACGTTAAGCGTGCGGACCCTACGGGTTCAAGAACAATGTAGACATGACCGAGACACATCTCCGGTCAATAACCAATATCGGAACCTGGATGCTCATATTGGCTCCTACATATTCTACGAAGATCTTTATCGGTCAGACCGCATAACAACATACGTTGTTCCCTTTGTCATCGGTATGTTACTTGTCCGAGATTCGATCGTCGGTATCTTAATACCTAGTTCAATATCGTTACCGGCAAGTCTCTTTACTCGTTCCGTAATATATCATCTCACAACTAACTCATTAGTTGTAATGCTTGCAAGGCTTATGTGATGTGCATTACCGAGAGGGCCCAGAGATACCTCTCCGACAATCGGAGTGACAAATCCTAATCTCAAAATACGCGAACCCAACATGTACCTTTGGAGACACATGTAGAGCTCCTTTATAATCACCCAGTTATGTTGTGACGTTTGGTAGCACACAAAGTGTTCCTCCGGTAAACGGGAGTTGCATAATCTCATAGTCATAGGAACATGTATAAGTCATGAAGAAAGCAATAGCAACATACTAAACGATCGGGTGCTAAGCTAACGGAATGGGTCAAGTCAATCACATCATTCTCCTAATGATGTGATCCCGTTACTCAAATAACAACTCTTTGTCTATTGTTAGGAAACATAACCATCTTTGATTAACGAGCTAGTCAAGTAGAGGCATACTAGTGACACTCTGTTTGTCTATGTATTCACACATGTATTATGTTTCCGGTTAATACAATTCTAGCATGAATAATAAACATTTATCATGAAATAAGGAAATAAATAATAACTTTATTATTGCCTCTAGGGCATATTTCCTTCAGTCTCCCACTTGCACTAGAGTCAATAGTCTAGTTCACATTGCCATATGATTTAACACCAATAGTTCACATCATTATGTCACCAACACTCAAAGGGTTTACTAGAGTCAATAATCTAGTTCACATCGCTATGTGATTAACACCCAAAGAGTACTAAGGTGTGATCATGTTTTGCCTGTGAGAGAAGTTTAGTCAACGGGTCTGCCATATTCAGATCCGTATGTATTTTGCAAATTTCTATGTCAACAATGCTCTGCACGGAGCTACTCTAGCTAATTGCTCCCACTTTCAATATGCATCCAGATTGAGACTTAGAATCATCTGGATCAGTGTCAAAGTTTGCATCGACGTAACCCTTTACGACGAACCTTTTTTCACCTCCATAATCGAGAAACATATCCTTATTCCACTAAGGATAATTTTGACCGCTGTCCAGTGATCTACTCCTAGATCACTATTGTACTCCCTTGCCAACATCAGTGTAGGGTATACAATAGATCTGGTACACAGCATGGCATACTTTATAGAACCTATGGCTGAGGTATAGGGAATGACTTTCATTCTCTTTCTATCTTCTGCCGTGGCCGGGTTTTGAGTCTTACTCAATTTCACACCTTGTAACACAGGCAAGAACTCTTTTTTTGACCGTTCCATTTTGAACTACTTCAAAATCTTGTCAAGGTATGTACTCATTGAAAAAACTTATCAAGCGTCTTGATCTATATCTATAGATCTTGATGCTCAATATGTAAGCAGCTTCACCGAGGTTTTCTTTGAAAAAATACTTTTAAACACTCCTTTATGCTTTGCAGAATAATTCTACATTATTTCCGATCAACAATATGTCATTCACATATACTTATCAGGAATGCTGTAGTGCTCCCATTCACTTTGTTGTAAATACAGGCTTCACCGCAAGTCTGTATAAAACTATATGCTTTGATCAACTTATCAAAGCGTATATTCCAACTCCGAGATGCTTGCACCAGTCCATAGATGGATCGCTGGTGAAAGGATCGATATGGTTGACTAGAGGGGGGTGAATAGGCAACTACCAATTTTTAGCTTTTCTTTACCAAATTAAACTTTGCATCAAAGTAGGTTGTCTAGATGTGCAACTAGGTGAGCAACCTATATGATGCAACAACAACAAGCATACAAGCAAGCAAGGGTACAAACACTCAAGAGCTTGCACAAGTAAAGGTAAGAGATAACCAAGAGTGGATCCGGTGAAGACGAGGATGTGTTACCGAAGTTCCTTCCTTTTGAGGGGAAGTACGTCTCCGTTGGAGCGGTGTGGAGGCACAATGCTCCCCAAGAAGCCACTAGGGCCACCGTATTCTCCTCACGCCCTCACACAATGCGAGATGCCGTGATTCCACTATTGGTGCCCTTGAAGGCGGCGACCGAATCTTTACAAACAAGGTTGGGGCAATCTCCACAACTTAATCGGAGGCTCCCAACAAGACCACGAAGCTTCACCACAATGGAATATGGCTCTGAGGTGACCTCAACCGTCTAGGGTGCTCAAACACCCAAGAGTAACAAGATCCGCTAGGGATGAGTGGGGAAATCTAAAATCTCTTGGTGGAAGTGTAGATCGGAGCCTTCTCAACCACTCCCGAGCAAATCAACAAGTTTGATTGGCTAGGGAGATAGATCGGGCAAAATGAAGCTTGGAGTATTTAATGGAGCTTGAGCAATAAATGGAGCTTGGGGGAGGAAGAGGTAGATGGAGAGGAGGAAGGGGAACTCCCTTTTATAGTGGGGGCAACAAACTCGTTGCCCCCCACCAACCAGTCCCGCACAGAGCGGTACTACCGCGGAGGCAGGGCGGTACTAATGCTCGTAAGCGGTACTACCGCACCCCCTCAACGGTACTGCCGTGCCAGAAGAGAAAGGGGCTGGGGCTGGGACCCAGAGCGGTACTACCGTGGAGGCAGGGCGGTACTACCGCTAGTAAGCGGTACTACCGCCACTACTACCGCAGCAAGTGCCGCAAAACCCGACATGAGAAAATGTGCACTCGAGTCGAGGCGGTAGGAGCACGGAGCCGCAGCGGTACTGATGCTGAGACCAACCAGCGGCACTACCGCTCCGAGGAGCGGTACTACCGCTTGGTGAGCATCAGCGGTACTACCGCTACTATTGCCGCAGCTAGTGCCGCAAAACCCGACACGAGAAAATGTGCACTCGAGTCGAGGCGGTAGGAGCACGGAGCCGCAGCGGTGCTACTGCTGAGACCAACCAGCGGTACTACCGCTCCGAGGAGCGGTACTACCGCTGTGGCCCGCGGTACTACTGCTGGGTCCAGGAAAAGATAGAGAGGGGAGAAAATAGAAGCTCCATTGAGGCGGAAAGAAACAGTGGGTGTGAAGAGGACGTGTACGAGTTGATTCCACCCAAACCATACCGAAGCGGATCCCCTCTTGATAGTACGGTGACTACTACAAAACTTAGTCCACCAACAAAGAAGCGACAGAAGCTACACCGTCTTGAGTAGAGCGCCGAGGGGAAATAAACGTTTCGTGCCGAAGAATGAATATCTGAAACAACTCAAAGCACCCGATTAGTCCGCAAATGCATTGTCATCAATCACCAAAACACCGTAGGGATAAATATGCCCTTACAATCTCCCCCTTTTTGGTGGATTGATGACAATACGGGATTTGCACAAAAAAGAGTAATGACATAGAATGCGAGGAAACCCACACCTCTAAAATATAGACAGGCTCCCCCTGGATGTGTGCAAACTAGATAAGTGCTTTGGACTGCACGGCACACATGCTAGGATCACCGCTCCCCCTATATTTTAGAGACCAACATCCTAAGCAAGATATATGAGAACAACATATGATAGGATAAGCATGCAAGCTATAAGATCGAGGTACATAAAACATAGATAAGATAATAAAGGTAGCATATGTCTTACACCATATGTCTGGAACTTAGGTCTCACGGGCACAAAACCAAACAAAACCAGCAACGAGAAAGCAAACGAACGATACAACGACACACAAAGACACACTCGCAAACTCGCAAACACAAATCCCTAAACTCTCTCCCCCTTTGGCATCGAGACACCAAAAAGGCCAGAGAGGGACACTACGACTCTAGGTGATGGGAGAGGAAGGTCTCGAACATCACATCTCTGCATCTTCATCGTGGGTTGAAAACTGCTCGGCATCGGAGTCGGTCCAGTGGCAGTTCTGATGAATCAAGTCCTCCTCTTCAGTGATCTGTCCCTCAGACCCACTGACAACTGTTGCTCCCAACTGACGCATGATCTCCTTGTGGCGCGTCCTGGCATGCTTCTCCGCCATATGAGTCATGTACTGACCATGGGACTCCATGCAGAAGAGCTTCTTCATCTTGCGCTTGAGCTTCTGTGCCCATGATGGTTCTGCACTAGAGTGGCCAACGTCCTCATCGTGAGCATCAGTAGCAGCCTCACCCTCGGTCCCCATGGTAGCAGCAGCAGCAGACGGGCCCCCTGTGGCAGCAGTAGCAGATGGACCCCCTGTGTGAGGCGCAGTCCAGTTGTCCTTCTTCCTCAGACGCTTGATCTCATGAGATACCAAGTCTCCAGTCTCTAGCAGCACTCTGGGATAAGTCTGTGCCCAGGCCCTCTCAATGAGCCTCATGATGAAGGGACCATAGATAGTACACTTGCGCTCAGACACGGCTGATAGAAGTTCAGACCACATGACATGAGAGATATCCAGGCTCTCTCCAATGTTTGCTTCCTTCTCATGCTGACAGAAAAGGAGCATGTCCACGAGGTAGGAGTGGACCTGATCCAGATTCCCAATGCGAGGGAAGAGAGTCTCACGGAAAATGCGATGAAGAATGTCCAGATACGGATACAGCTCATAGGTCTTCTTCTCAGTCACCGGGTGCACCTTCACAGTGCAGTAGGGCCAAAGGGCTTGCTTGTGGGTAGATGTATCATTGCGGTGAGGACGGAAACCGACAGGAGTCTCAAGCCCGTTATCCACCACATCAAGTAGCTCCATGAACGCCCGCCACTTGACGGAAAGCAGCTTGCCATTAGTCATCCAAGTCAGAGTCCTGTCGCCATCAGTTCCAAGATGGACGGTGGCATAGAATTGAGCCACCAAGTCCGCATCGAAATCCTTGTTGAACTGCATGATCCTGAGAATGTTCAGCTGAGTGCACATCTGAAGGGCTTCTCCAAAGTACTCTGGGTCCTTCTCCATAGCATCAATGTCAATGCAGAGAACATCAACAAAAATATTCTTCTTGGCCTTGATCACATCAAAGTAGGTGGCAAACTGAAAACGGTTCCAGAACGGGTGGTTGACCAAAGTGGGTTCTTGGTCCACCGCATAGGAGTTGCGGCGACGCTTCTCCCAAAACTCCTTGTTTGTCATCTCAGTCACAGTCTTCCCTTTTGGCTTGTTGGCGGCTCGCTTCGAATGCTGAGGAGGTGGAGGAACACTTGCTGGAGGCGGTTGGGTGCTCGAGGAACCACCGGCAGGCTCTGAGGTGCGGTAGCGTTTTGAGGTGGCATGCCCAGGGTTGATACGACGACCTTGCTGCTCGAAAAAGTCATCACCTGGAAACACAACAAGTGATCAAAGTATGGGAGAGATATGACGGAATTGGACAGACAGCGGTAGTACCGTGATCTGCAAGCGGTAGTACCGCCCTGAGCGGTAGTACCGCTCCAAGGTGAGCGGTAGTACCGCTTGAGGCGGGGGAACAGCAGTTCCCTACTACCGTGGTCAGATCCGGCACTACCGGCCTGTCAAATTCAAAAATATTCCTACCAAACTCTAATCTACAGAGTCTAGTTGCCTTCTCCATCCTACTCAAGCCTAGATTTAGCCAAAAATCTAGAGATGCAACCACTATTGCCCCTAAAACACAAGAACTGAAAGCAAGACCAAAGGAGAGAAGGAACAGGGGCAATACCGGCGTCCATGGCAAGAGGACGAGGTGGGGATCGACTCCACCGAAGGAACAGGAGAGGGACACCCCGGAGGAGGAGATCCACCGGAGCCCTTCCGCGGCGGAACGACGCTGGAGAGAGAGGGAGACACGAGGGGGCGAGCGAATGGGTATGGGGGAGAAGAAACCTCCCCCTGCCCCGATATAACCCCTGGCCCCGCCCTGCAGCGGTAGTACCGCGCGGGGGAGCGGTAGTACCGCTTATCAGCGGTAGTACCGCTCACCAACAGCGGTAGTACCGCCCAGCACGACACGGCAACTAGGCTACATGGCTTAGCTCAAAAGAAAGCAGAAAAAAACAGCAACGAAAAGCAAAAAGGACACACCAGCAAGAGGCCAAGAAACCCCTCTTCAAGAGAGGGCGGTGGCCGAAGCCACCTATGTTTGAGTCACAAGGTATAGCACCGCGAAGATTTTAACCTTGGGCCCATGACCAAAACTCGTCTTTTAAGCACAAGTGCCATCAACAATGTCTAAAGTGAAAGACTTGATCAATTTATGCATAATGGGGGGAGGGAGAGTTCATTGAGAGAACAACACTCCCCCTATGTCCATGCCTACACCTAAACTAGACAACAAATTGAGCGTGGTAGGGTGTGCACGGGTTCAAGCCACATTGCTCGAATCAATGATATTTAGCTCATGCCTTAACTCGCGAAATCTTGCTTCATCCAAGGGCTTCGTGAAAATATCTGCAAGGTTGTCATGAGTGTTGACATAGTTGAGCTCGATCTCTCCTCGCCTAATGTGATCCCGGATGAAGTGATACCGAATCTCAATATGCTTCGTCTTGAAGTGTTGCACCGGGTTGAGAGAAATCTTGATGGCACTTTCATTGTCACACCAAAGAGGCACTTTGTCACAAGTGACACCGTAATCCTTTAAAGTTTGCCTCATCGATAAGAGTTGTGCACAACAACTACCGGCCGCAACATACTCCGCTTCGATGGACGAGAGAGACACACAACTTTGCTTTTTGGAAGACCAACTTACCAAAGAGCAACCAAGGAATTGGCACCCTCCGGAAGTGGACTTCCTATCCACTTTGTCTCCCGCCCAATCGGAATCCGAGTACCCTACAAGCTTGAAGTTTGATCCTCTTGGGTACCATAAGCCAAAGTTTGGGGTATGAGCCAAATATCGAAAGATTCGTTTGACCGCCACATAGTGACTTTCCTTAGGTGCGGCTTGAAACCGTGCACAAATTCCCACAGTCAACATGATGTCTGGTCTAGATGCACAAAGGTAAAGCAAGGATCCAATCATGGAACGATATACCTTTTGATCCACCACTTTACCATTGGGATCTAAGTCAAGTTGGCACTTGGTGGGCATTGGAGTGGAAGCCGGCTTGACGTCGCTTAGCTTGAATCTCTTGAGCATGTCTTGAGTGTATTTGGATTGATTGATGAAGGTTCCTTCTCTTCTTTGCTTCACTTCAAACCCTAGAAAGAACTTCAACTCCCCCATGGAGGACATCTAGAACTTTGAGGTCATGAGAGCGGCAAATTCCTCATTGAAAGCTTTGTTAGGAGAACCAAAGATAATATCATCAACATATAATTGGCACACAAACAACTCCCCTTTGACCTTCTTAGTAAAAAGAGTGGGGTCGATTATCCCAACTTCAAACCCACGGTCTTGTAACAACTCGGTAAGGTGGTCATACCACACATGTGGGGCTTGTTTAAGGCCATAGAGTGCCTTATCAAGTTGATACACATGATTGGGAAAGTAGGGATCCTCGAACCCGGGGGGTTGCTTGACGTACACCAATTCATTAATGGGACCATTAAGAAAAGCACTCTTCACATCCATTTGATGTAACTTAAAGTTATGATGAGAAGCATATGCAATCAACATGCGAATGGATTCAAGACGAGCAACGGGAGAAAAGGTTTCACCGTAGTCGATACCCTCGACTTGGGAGTAGCCTTGTGCTACCAAACGAGCCTTGTTGTGAATGATAATCCCATGGGCATCTTGCTTGTTCTTGAATATCCACTTGGTTCCAATGACATTGTGGTTCCCCGTTGGCCTTGGCACCAATCTCCACACTTTGTTGCACTCAAAGTTGTTGAGCTCTTCATGCATGGCATTGAGCCAATCCGGATCTTCTAGCGCCTCATAGACCTTGAGAGGTTCCACACAAGAGACAAACGCGTGATGCTCACAATAATTTGCTAATTGTCTACGAGTGCTTACCCCCTTTCTTAAGCTTCCAAGCACATTCGTCATGAGATGATCCTTGGTGGAGAGCTTGGAAGCAACCTTGGCGGCATGACGCTCTAATTCCTCCTCGGTGGTGAGTTGAGGAGCGGTTACTTGATCATCTTGAGCGTCGTCATGAACTTGTTCTTGGTCTTGAACTTGCTCGGGGGAGAGAGCTTGACCTTGGGCATCACTTGGTGTGTCAACACCGTCTTGAGTATGATCTTGCCCTTGGTCTTGTTCATGAGGTTGAGGGCCTTCACTTTGTTCTTCGGAAGCGTGTGGGCCTTGAGTTGGTGATGGCTCCACTTTAGTGGAGCATTATCCTTCTCCTTCGGCCACAAGGGGTTCCTCAATGGGTAGGATGAAGCCAACACCCATTCTTCTTATGGCTTGAGGAGGAATTTCATCACCTACATCACAAGTGCCACTTTGCTCCACATGGGAGCCGTTATTCTCACCAAACTCCACGTTAAACGTCTCCTCAATAAGTCCCGTGGATTTATTGAGGACACGGTAAGCATGAGAGTTTGTAGCATAACCAACAAATATGCCCTCATAAGCTCTAGCCTCAAATTTAGACAACCGAACCTTTCTTGAGAGTGAAACACTTACACCCGAATACCCGGAAATACTTGAGGTTGGGCTTGTTACCGGTGAGTATCTCATATGGAGTCTTGTTCAAGCCCTTGCGGAGGTAGAGCCGATTGGATGCATGACACGCGGTGTTGATGGCTTCGGCCCAAAAGTTGTATGGAGACTTGAACTCCACCATCATGGTCCTTGCCGCATCCATCAATGTCCGGTTCTTCCTCTCCGCAACACCGTTTTGTTGAGGGGTGTATGGTGCGGAATATTGATGCTTGATTCCCTCATCACTAAGAAATTCATCCAAGGTGTAGTTCTTGAACTCGGTGCCGTTGTCACTTCTTATTGTCAAGATCTTTGCATTGTGTTGACGTTGTGCTTCATTTGCAAAGTCAATGACGGTTTGTTGGGTCTCGCTCTTCCTCTTGAAGAAATACACCCACGTGTACCTTGAGTAGTCATCCACAATCACCAAGCAATACTTTCTACCTCCAAGACTATCACAGGATGGGGGCCCAAAAAGATCCATGTGAAGGAGCTCCAAGGGTCTCTTTGAATAAATGATAGTCGTGGGAGGGTGAGCCTTCTCATGTAGCTTTCCTTCGATACAGGCACTGCAAGCAGGATCTTTGACAAAACTAACATTCGTTAGTCCACGGACATGGTCCCCCTTTAGGAGACTTTGCAAAGATCTCATATTGACATGGGCTAAATGGCGATGCCAAAGCCATCCCACATCAACTTTAGCCATTAGGCATGTCGCGGTCTTAGTGGGTCGCTCCGAGAAGTTAATCACATATAGACCATTCTCGACATGCCCAACAAAAGCTACTTTAAGAGTCTTGCTCCACAAGAGGGCCAGGTATCAATGTCAAAGAAAGTGGCAAAGCCCATGATTGCAAGTTGACGAACGGAAAGTAAATTGTATGCAAGGGACTCAACAAGCATGACATTCTCGATCGTGAGATCTTGAGAGATGACCACCTTGCCAAGTCCCAATACCTTAGAGGATGAGGCGTCACCCCACTCGACATTGGTGGGCATAGATGGAACTTTGTGCACGTCCACCACCAAGTCCTTGCTTCCGGTCATATGATTTGTAGCTCCGCTATCGAGCAACCATGATCCACCACCGGAAGCAAACACCTACAAGAGATCAATGCTTGGTTTTAGGTACCCATTTTGTAATGGGTCCTTTGATGTTAGTAACAAGGGTCTTAGGAACCCAAATAGACCATTCAATGTGCTCATGAAGAGAACCAACAAATTTGGCATAAACGTGCCCATCACTAGCACGACATGACACATAAGAAGGATTAAAATCGCCGGCTTTGTTGGGAGAGGTGACATTGCCCTTCTTGACTTTGTTCTTCTTCTTCTTCTCCTCGGGGGACACTCTCTCCCGCCCTCACAAAGGTTTGCATGAGGGGAGGAGGTCGTTTGGTCTTGTCACTCTTCTTCTTGTTCTTGGAGTCGGGGACGTACCCAACCCCTTCCTTCGCCACACCTCCCTTTTGGTTGATCAAGAGATCGTTGAGGTTCTTCTTGCCTTGTATGCACGTCGCAAGACCTCTCTCAAGTTGCGCCTTCAACTTAGCATTTTCCTCAACAAGATGCATATGCCCACAACATGGGTTAGTAGCATTTGCATTATCAATCAAAACCATATGAGGAAAAGTTGCTTTCTCCATAGTTAGCTTCACTTGGAGTTGATCATGAGACTCCTTGAGACTAGCGTAAATACCCTTCAAGGCCTTGTGGGCCTTGTCAAGTGTATCAAACTCCTCTTTGAGTCTAGCAAGATTAACCCCAAGCTTGGCCTTCTTGGAATTTAGCACACGAGAAACAACGAGGGCATGATCATAATCTTTCTCTAACTTAGCATGATCAACGTTGTGTGACTCCTCAAGAGCCAAACGAAGACCACACTCTTCCTCAAGAGCATTGGAAAGATCCGAAATCTCATCGGCATAGTCACGACTATGCCCTTCCATCTTTGAGATGGTGTCTTCGTGAGCCTCGATCATGTCATTGGCCTCACCAAGTTGTTCTAAGAGAGCAACAAAGTGCTTCTTGGATTTTCCCTTGAGTTTGCCCATAAAGGCCTCAAACTCGTTAGCCTCCACATTAGCTCCCTCAACTTCATTAATGCTATCCGATGGGGAAGGATGATTAATGATGGTAGTTTTGATGTTGGAGGTTACCTTGTTGGTGGCTTTAGCCATGAGGCACTTGGCGGTAATGATCTCGTTGGGTGAGTCGAAGAGAGACACTCGTGACGTTGTTGCAATGGCAATGGAGGCCATGGCAACCGACTCATCATCTTCATCATCGTCATCATCCTCATTATACTCTTCTTGCACAACCAAGGCCTTGGGAGGAGTCTTCTTGGTGAAGTTGTTCTTGTTGGGGAATGACTTGGCCTTGTCCTTTCGGATGAGTTTGCCACCATTGTCTTCCCTCTTTTCATACGGGCATTCCGCAACGAAATGACTCACGTTGCCGCAATTGTAGCAAGTCCTTACACGTTGCTTGCCCCTTGTGCCACTTGAGTTGTTTTTGTTGAAGTTGGGCCTTGAGTTTTTCTTACTCCAAAATTGCCTTGAAGCAAGTGCCATATGTTCATGATATGCATACTTCGTATCTTCGGGGTTGCTCTCCTCTTCTTCTTCTTCCACGGTGAGCTTGGCCTTCAATGCAAGGTTAGGCTTCTTTGCCCGTTAGAACGGAGCACCGCATTGTCGGCGGTCTTGTCCAAAATGTTCATGGCCACAAACTCATCCAACACTTCACTTGAGGTCAAAGTGTGGAAGTCCGGTCTTTGGCGAATGACAGAGGACATGGCCTTGTGGTAGGGCATCATTGCCTTGAGGAATTTGCGCTTGATCCAATTGTCATCCGTGTCCTTGCTCCCGTGATCTCGTAGTGGGACCGCGAGTTTGGTGACTCTCCGATAAAGCTCACGGGGTTCTTCATCTTCCTTCATTGCAAACTCATCGGCCTCATCTTGTACCACTTCATAGTTGGAGCGTTGAATGCTTGCGCTTCCCCGGTAGAGAGACATGACACAATGCCATGCATCTTTGGCCAAGGCGAAGGGACGAAGATGAGGTAGGTCTTCGGGTGGAATTGCATCTTGAATGATGAAGAGAGCATTCTCATTCAATTGATTGTCCGCGGCTTCTCGAGGAGTGAAGTTGCTTGGATCATGTGGATAGAAACCTTCTTCAATGATTCTCCAAAGGTTAGTGTTCACATGATTTAAATGACGTTTGAAGTGGTAAACCCAAGAATCAAAATCCTCATTTTTCACAATATTAGGAGGAGGACCGGCATGATTCAAATGAGTAGAAGGAACCGGTCCACCATAAACGAGTGGTGGTTCCACATGGGCAAAGATGCCGGTGCCATTCTTGCCACTAGAAGAAGGAGCCTTTTCACTACTAGCTTCCCCCTTGTCGGGGATAGCATCCGACACCTTGTTGGCGGGATCACCCACTTTCAACGGTGTGGTGGAAAGTTTAAGCTCCTCAAGAAATTTAGTAAACATGTTTTCAACTTCGATCGTCATGGAGGTTTTCAATGTCTCCAAGGCCACATTGAACTCCTCACGAGAGACCGAAGTTCCCCCATCTCCCGTAGACAAGATCGGATTCACACCGGAGTGTTCCTCCACACTGTCTACGGTATCAACCATACTCTTTGGACGGTAAAGTCCTTAATAAAGAGATGAGGCTCTGATACCAATTGAAAGGATTGATATGGTTGACTAGGGGGGGGGGGAATAGGCAACTACCAATTTTTAGCTTTTCTTTACCAAATTAAACTTTGCATCAAAGTAGGTTGTCTAGATGTGCAACTAGGTGAGCAACCTATATGATGCAACAACAACAAGCATACAAGCAAGCAAGGGAACAAACACTCAAGAGCTTGCACAAGTAAAGGTAAGAGATAACCAAGAGTGGATCCGGTGAAGATGAGGATGTGTTACCGAAGTTCCTTCCTTTTGAGGGGAAGTACGTCTCCGTTGGAGCGGTGTGGAGGCACAATGCTCCCCAAGAAGCCACTAGGGCCACTGTATTCTCCTCATGCCCTCACACAATGCGAGATGCCGTGATTCCACTATTGGTGCCCTTGAAGGCGGCGACCGAACCTTTACAAACAAGGTTGGGGAAATCTCCACAACTTAATCGGAGGCTCCCAACAAGACCACGAAGCTTCACCACAATGGAATATGGCTCCGAGGTGACCTCAACCGTCTAGGGTGCTCAAACACCCAAGAGTAACAGGATCCGCTAGGGATGAGTGGGGAAATCTAAAATCTCTTGGTGGAAGTGTAGATCGGAGCCTTCTCAACCACTCCCGAGCAAATCAACAAGTTTGATTGGCTAGGAAGATAGATCGGGCAAAATGAAGCTTGGAGTATTTAATGGAGCTTGAGCAATAAATGGAGCTTGGGGGAGGAAGAGGTAGATGGAGAGGAGGAAGGGGAACTCCCTTTTATAGTGGGGGCAACAAACCCGTTGCCCCCCACCAACCAGTCCCGCACAGAGCGGTACTACCGCGGAGGCAGGGCGGTACTACTGCTCATAAGCGGTACTACCGCACCCCCTCAACAGTATTGTCGCGCCAGAAGAGAAAGGGGCTGGGGCTGGGACCCAGAGCGGTACTACCGTGGATGCAGGGCGGTACTACCGCTAGTAAGCGGTACTACCGCCACTACTACCGCAGCAAGTGCCGCAAAACCCGACACGAGAAAATGCGCACTCGAGTCGAGGCGGTAGGAGCACGGAGCCGCAGCGGTACTGATGCTGAGACCAACCAGCGGCACTACCGCTCCGAGGAGCGGTACTACCGCTTGGTGAGCATCAGCGGTACTACCGCTACTACTGCCGCAGCTAGTGCCGCAAAACCCGACACGAGAAAATGTGCACTCGAGTCGAGGAGGTAGGAGCACGGAGCCGCAGCGGTGCTACTGCTGAGACCAACCAGCGGTACTACCGCTCCGAGGAGCGGTACTACCGCTTAGTGAGAATCAGCGTACTACCGCTGTGGCCCGCGGTACTACCGCTGGGTCCAGGAAAAGATAGAGAGGGGAGAAAATAGAAGCTCCATTGAGGCGGAAAGAAACAGTGGGTGTGAAGAGGACGTGTACGAGTTGATTCCACCCAAACCATATCGAAGCGGATCCCCTCTTGATAGTACGGTGACTACTACGAAACTTAGTCCACCAACAAAGAAGCGACAGAAACTACACCGTCTTGAGTAGAGCGCCGAGGGGAAATAAACGTTTCGTGCCGAAGAATGAATATCTGAAACAACTCAAAGCACCCGATTAGTCCGCAAATGCATTGTCGTCAATCACCAAAACACCGTAGGGATAAATATGGCCTTACAGCTAGAGCTTGCATATTTAGTTAACACCTTTAGGATTGACAAAACCTTCTAGTTGCATCGTATTCAACTCTTCTTTAATAAATCCATTAAGGAATGCAGTTTTGTTTATCCATTTGCCAGATTTCATAAAATGCGACAATTGCTAACATGATTCGGATAGACTTAAGCATAGATATGAGTGAGAAACTCTCATCGTAGTCAACACCTTGAACTTTGTCAAAAACCTTTTGCGACAATTCTAGCTTTGTAGATAGTAACACTACTATCAGCGTCCGTCTTCCTCTTGAAGATCCATTTATTTTCTATGGCTTGCCGATCATCGGGCAAATCCATCAAAGTCCATACTTTGTTCTCATACATGGATCATATCTCAGATTTCATGGCCTCAAACCATTTCGCGGAATCTGGGCTCATCATCGCTTCCTCATAGTTCGCAAGTTCGTCATGGTCTAGTAACATGACTTCTAGAACAGGATTACCGTACCACTCTGGTGCGGATCTCACTCTGGTTTACCTACGAGATTCGGTAGTACCTTGATCTGAAGTTACATGATCATCATCATTAGCTTCCTCACTAATTGGTGTAGTAGTCACAAGAACAGATTTTTGTGATGAACTACTTTCCCATAAGGGAGAAGGTACAATTACCTTATCAACTTTTCTACTTTCCTCCCACTCACTTCTTTCGAGAGAAACTCCTTCTCTGGAAAGGATCCATTCTCAGCAATGAATATCTTGCCTTCGGATCTGTGATAGAAGGTGTACCCAACATTTTCTTTTGGGTATCCTATGAAGACGCACTTCTCTGATTTGGGTTTGAGCTTATCAGGATGAAACTTTTTCATATAAGCATCGCAACCCCAAACTTTAAGAAACGACAACTTTGGTTTCTTGCCAAACCACAGTTCATACGGTGCCATCTCAGCGGATTTAGATGGTGCCCTTTTTAACGTGAATGCAGCTGTCTCTAATGCATAACCCCAAAACTATAGTGGTAAATCGGTAAGAAACATCATAGATTGCACTATATCCAATAAAGTACGGTCATGACGTTCGGACACACCATTATGCTGTGGTGTTCCAGGTGGTATGAATTAGTGAAACTATTCCACATTGTTTTAATTGAAGACCAAACTCGTAACTCAAATATTCGTCTCCGCGATCAGATCGTGGAAACCTTATCTTCTTGTCACGATGATTTTCCACTTCACTCTGAAATTCTTTGAACTGTTCAAATGTTTCAAACTTATGTTTCATCAAGTAGATATACCCATATCTACTTACATCATCTATGAAGGTCAGAAAATAACGATACCCGCCGCGAGCCTCAACACTCATCGGATCGCATACATCAGTATGTTTTATTTCCAATAAGTCAGTTGCTCGCTCCATTGTTCCGGAGAACGGCGTTTTAGTCATCTTGCCCATGAGGCATGGTTCGCAAGCATCAAGTGATTCCAAAAACCCATCAACATGGAGTTTCTTCATGCGCTTTACACCAATATGACCTAAACGGCAGTGCCACAAATTAGTTGCACTATCATTATTAACTTTCCATCTTTTGGTTTCAATATTATGAATATGTGTATCACTACGATCGAGATCCAACGAACCATTTTCATTGGGTGTGTAACCATATAAGGTTTTATTCATGTAAACAGAACAACAATTTATTCTCTTACTTAAATGAGTAACCGTATTGCAATAAACATGATCAAAATCATATTTATGCTCAACGCAAACACCAAATAACACTTATTTAGGTTCAACACTAATCCCGAAAGTATAGGGAGTGTGCCATGATGATCATATCAATCTTGGAACTACTTCAAACACACATCGTCACCTTACCCTTAACTAGTCTCTGTTCATTCTGCAACCCTCGATTCAAGTACTAATCTTAGCAACTGAACTAGTACCAAATACTGAGGGGTTGCTCTGAACACTAGTAAAGTACACATCAATAACATGTATATCAAATATACCTTTGTTTACTTTGCCATCCTTTCTTATCCGCCAAATACTTGGGTAGTTCCGGTTCCAATGACCAGTCCCTTTGCAGTAGAAGCACTTAGTCTCAGGCTTAGGACCAGACTTGGGCTTCTTCACCTGAGCAGCAACTTGCTTGCTGTTCTTCTTGAAGCTCCCCTTTTTTCCTTTGCCCTTTTCTTGAAACTAGTGGTCTCGTCAACCATCAACACTTGATGTTTTTCTTGATTTCTACCTTCGTCAATTTCAGCATTACGAAGAGCTTGGGAATCGTTTCCGTTATCCCTTGCATATCATAGTTCATCACAAAGTTCTACTAACTTGGTGATGGTGACTAGAGAATTCTGTCAATCACTATTTTATCTAGAAGATTAACTCCCACTTGATTCAAGCGATTGTAGTACCCAGACAATCTGAGCACATGCTCACTAGTTGAGCGATTCTCCTCCATCTTTTAGCTATAGAACTTGTTGGAGACTTCATATCTCTCAACTCGGGTATTTGCTTGAAATATTAACTTCAACTCCTGGAACATCTCATATGGTCCATGACGTTCAAAACATCTTTGAAGTCCCGATTCTAAGCCGTTAAGCATGGTGCACTAAACTATCAAGTAGTCATCATATTGAGCTAGCCAAATGTTCATAACGTCTGCATCTGCTCCTGCAATAGGTCTGTCACCTAGCGGTGCATCAAGGACATAATTCTTCTGTGCATTAATGACGATAAACCTCAGATCACGGATCCAATCCGCATCATTGCTACTAATATCTTTCAACACAATTTTCTCTAGGAACATATCAAAATAAACATATGAAAGCAACAACGCGAGCTATTGATCTACAACATAATTTGCAAAATACTACCAGTACTAAGTTCATAATAAATTTAAGTTCATTTAATCATATTACTTAAAAACTCCCACTTAGATAGACATCCCTCTAATCCTCTAAGTGATCACGTGATCCAAATCAACTAAACCATGTCCGATCATCACGAGAGATGGAGTAGTTTCATTGGTTAACATCACTATGTTGATCATATCTACTATATGATTCACGCTCGACCTTTCGGTCTCCGTGTTCCAAGGCCATATCTGTATATGCTTGGCTCGTCAAGTATAACCTGAGTATTCTTCGTGTGCAACTGTTTTGCACTCGTTGTATTTGAATGTAGAGCCTATCACACCCGATCATCACGTGGTGTCTCAGCACGAAGAACTTTCGCAATGGTGCATACTCAGGGAGAACACTTCTTGATAATTAGTGAGAGATCATCTTAAAATGCTACCGTCAATCAAAGCAAGATAAGATGCATAAAAGATAAACATCACATGCAATCAATATAAGTGATATGATATGGCCATCATCATCTTGTGCTTGTGATCTCCATCTTCGAAGCACCGTCATGATCACCATCGTCACCGGCGTGACACCTTGATCACCATCGTAGCATCGTTGTCGTCTCGCCAATCTTATGCTTCCATGACTATCGCTACCGCTTAGTGATAAAGTAAAGCATTACAGCGCAATTGCATTGCATACAATAAAGCGACAACCATATGGCTCCTGCCAGTTGCCGATAACTCGGTTACAAAACATGATCATCTCATACAATAAAATTTAGCATCATGTCTTGACCATATCACATCACAACATGCCCTGCAAAAACAAGTTAGACGTCCTCTACTTTGTTGTTGCAAGTTTTACGTGGCTGCTACGGGCTTAAGCAAGAACCAATCTTACCTACGCATCAAAACCACAACGATAGTTTGTCAATTTGGTGTTGTTTTAACCTTCGCAAGGACCGGGCGTAGCGACACTTGGTTCAACTAAAGTTGGAGAAACTGACACCCGCCAGCCACCTGTGTGCAAAGCACATCGGTAGAACCAGTCTCACGTAAGCGTACGCGTAATGTCGGTCCGGGCCGCTTCATCCAACAATACCGCCGAACCAAAGTATGACATGCTGGTAAGCAGTATGACTTATATCGCCCACAACTCACTTGTGTTCTACTCGTGCATATAACATCAACACATAAAACCTAGGCTCTGATACCACTGTTGGGGAACGTAGTAATTTCAAAAAAATTCCTACGCACACGCAAGATCATGGTGATGCATAGTAACGAGAGGGGAGAGTGTTGTCTACGTACCCTCATAGACCAGAAGCGGAAGCGTTATGACAACGCGGTTGATGTAGTCGTACGTCTTCACGGCCCGACCGATCAAGCACCGAAACTATGGCACCTCCGAGTTCTATCACACGTTCAGCTCGATGACGATCCCCGGACTCCGATCGAGCAAAGTGTTGGGGAAGAGTTCCGTCAGCACGACGGCGTGGTGACGATCTTGATGTTCTACTGTCGCAGAGCTTCGCCTAAGCACTACTACAATATTATCGAGGACTATGGTGGAAGGGGGCACCACACACGGGTAAGAAAACGATCACGAGGATCAACTTATGTGTCTAGAGGTGCCCCCCTGCCCCCGTATATAAAGGAGCAAGGGGGGTGCGGCCGGCCCTAGGAGGAGGCGCGCAGGCGCGTAGGAGGAGTACTACTCCTACCGGGAGTAGGACTCCCCCCCTTTCCCTAGTTGGATTAGGACTTGGGGGGAAGGAGGAGAGGGAAGAAAGGAAAGGGGGGTGCCGCCCCCCTCCTTGTCCAATTCGGACTTTGGGGGGGAGGGGCGCGCGGCAGCCCCTAGGCCTCCTCTCCTCTTCCTCCACTAGGCACATTAAGGCCCATTAGGTTACCGGGGGGTTCCGGTAGCCTCCCGGTACTTCGGTAAAATGCCGATTTCACCCGAAACACTTCCGATGTCCAAACATAGGCTTCCAATATATCAATCTTTATGTATCGACCATTTCGAGACTCCTTGTCATGTCCATGATCACATCCGGGTCTCCGAACAAACTTCGATACATCAAAATATATAAACTCATATTGAAACTGTCATCGTAACGTTAAGCGTGCGGACCCTACGGGTTCAAGAACAATGTAGACATGACCGAGACACGTCTCCGGTCAGTAACCAATAGCGGAACCTGGATGCTCATATTGGCTCCTACATATTCTACGACGATCTTTATCGGTCAGACCGCATAACAACATACATTGTTCCCTTTGTCATCGGTATGTTACTTGCCCGAGATTCGATCGTCGGTATCTTAATACCTAGTTCAATCTCGTTACCGACAAGTCTCTTTACTCGTTCCGTAATATATCATCTCACAACTAACTCATTAGTTGTAATGCTTGCAAGGCTTATGTGATGTGCATTACCGAGAGGGCCCAGAGATACCTCTCCGACAATCGGAGTGGCAAATCCTAATCTCGAAATACGCCAACCCAACATGTACCTTTGGAGACACCTGTAGAGCTCCTTTATAATCACCCAGTTACGTTGTGACGTTTGGTAGCACACAAAGTGTTCCTCCGGTAAACGGGAGTTGCATAATCTCATAGTCATAGGAACATGTATAAGTCATGAAGAAAGCAATAGCAACATACTAAACGATCGAGTGCTAAGCTAACGGAATGGGTCAAGTCAATCACATCATTCTCCTAATGATGTGATCCCGTTAATCGAATAACAACTCTTTGTCTATGGTTAGGAAACATAACCATCTTTGATTAACGAGCTATCAAGTAGAGGCATACTAGTGACACTCTGTTTGTCTATGTATTCACACATGTATTATGTTTCCGGTTAATACAATTCTAGCATGAATAATAAACATTTATCATGAAATAAGGAAATAATAATAACTTTATTATTGCCTCTAGGGCATATTTCCTTCATGCGTGTGTTTGGGGAAGGGGTGTTTAGTCTCGTTCGAGCAATCTCTCGCGTTCTGATTTCGGCTTTGCGTCCAAAGTTAGCGTCGGCTGCCCCCCTCATGAGCCCCTCGCGAGCCGGGCCGGGCCAGGCACGACTATAGACGGGACCGCTATCACCGCACCCTCTCCGGAGGTTCTCATCGCAGGATCAACAGGATAATCAAAAGACACCCGAGGCGCGGCGGCCCCCGCAGGCCCGCTCGGGACTCGTCGGAGTCGAAAGGTAAACAAGTCAGCTGACCCATCACCGGGCTAGCAGCTAAGCTCACACGCAACGTTATGTTTACCAGGGTACTGATCGCAAACCTTTACATGAGGGGCCTCCCCTCCCAATATGCTCTTACATTCGTCATGGCCGGGCCCGAACCTTCTGCGTGCAGGGTAAATAGCAACGACATACGGTCAGTCGGACATATCACTCACCGCGTCTTCTGGGGCACCCGCGGAGGCATCACTGGCGTCGCTGACATCGTCGCCGCCCCCACCAACACCTCCGACAATGCCAGGCTTGTCCACAACGCCGCCTTCATTGGCGGCCATGATCACGCCATCATCGTCAGACGCAAAGGCCCTAACGAGGGCGTCCACGTTGTCCTCCACCCATTGCGCCAGGTCACCCCGGACGGCTATGGGTACGGGTGCGAAGGCAGCATCGAAGTTGAAGTGGGGGTCCCTGTCCTGCAGATAGCTGAAGACACGGGAGAAGGCACGCCCGAGCAAGGCTCGGCTCCTCTCTTCAACAAGCCAACGGGACCTCTCGGAGCGGTTCTCCAGAAGCGTCACCATGTCGGTGAAAAACGGGAGGTTGCCGGCGTAGCTGGCCTCATGCGGCTCCTTAGCGGCAGCCTAACAAATGTTGCCCAAAGCTGTGTTAGCCCTCTCCCTGAGCGTTCGAAGCATGGGGGCATGCACGTGTTCCAGAACCCGCCGCCGACAAATCTCGTCCTCATTCCGCTGCGGGATGGCCTCGGCGTCATCAACCCCCTGTTGGAGAAGAAGCAGCTTGGCCTGGGAAGAGGCCAGCTCCGTCTGCGTTGTTCCAAGGGCGGCTGCGGATGAGTCCGCACGCCGCGTCACTTCAGCCAGTTTGGCCCTGAGGGCCACAGTCCTACCCTCAGCCTCGGCCCTGATCAGCCCCAACCTCGCATTGTATTCGCGCTCGAAGGCTGAGCGAGCTTCCACCACGTGGCGGTCGACCTCTTCCTGGGCCCGGACTTCGCGCGCAGCAACGTCATCCTCCGCCTGGGCCACCAGGCGCTCCCTCGTCTCCAACCGCTCAAGGTCAAGAGGTTGCGCTCGGCGGCCTCTAGCGCCAACGCCTCCTCGCGCTTCAGCAGCTCCGCCTGGTCGACGGAGGCCCCCTTCAGCGACTCAAGGGCCGCCTGGCGCAGTTTCACTTGCTGCTCCAGGGAGTTGCTCCAAGCTTGGAGCTCCCATACGCGCTCCTCCGCATCTCTGCACCGACGGTCTGCTTCCCGAGCCTCCTCGACGGCTTGGGAGCAGGCCTCCCGCGAAGCCACCAGCGACGCTTCAGCCTTCGCATTGTCAAGATCACGTTGGTAACACGCGAGGGCGACGGCTACCTTCAGTTTGCGCCTCTCCTCAGCAAGGCGCAAACCTTTAGCCTCGAGGCGCGCATCCTCGCTAGCAAGCTCTACCCCGATCCGGCTCACCGCATCCGCCGCCCCCTGGAGGAACTCTTGGCGAAGGGCGCGACGCTCCCAAGCTTGCCTGAGCACGTCTTCCACATCACTCTCTTCCACTGGAGTATGCGGAGGGCCCCGAGGCGGCATGCCCCCTCCCGGCGCAGGGCTGGGGGCTGGCGCCCTAGCCATCGCCGAATGGACCCCTCTGGGAATCCAGCCGGGCGTCGGTCCACCCACAGAGGAGGAGCTGAAGGCAGACTTCAACCATTCACCCTCTATGATCAAAGGAGGAACGTGGGGCAAGCCGGATGTGCCCCAGGAGGATTCATGAAGAAAGGACAGCGGGCGTGTAGGCTCAAGGTGCCCGGTGGAACGGACCACTCCATCGACCGGTCCAGCGGCGGGGGTGCCGCTCGAGCTCGGCGCGCCCAGAGCCAGCGGAGAAGGCGAAGCTTTGGGGGGCGGCTCCTGGGCCAACACGGCGAATTTGGCAGGACGGGGCCTGAAAGGCCACAATCAGCCGCAGGGATAGTAAAGTAAATGAGCAGAGAAAGAAGAGGACTTACTCGTCCATGGCGAAGTACTTCCTGCGCTTCAACAAGCGGCAAGGGCAGTCATCGCCACCCAAGGCCACCTTCCTCTTGCGGAGGGCCTCGAAATCTACACGGAACCGACCTAAGCGCCCAACGCAGGGGTCGGCCTTGGGCGCGGAAGAAGCGTCAAGAAGATCAGCGCCGAAGAAGCCGGCCTGGGGGACGCCATCAAGCGTCGCCTCGCGAGGAGCGGCCGGGGCCTCGGGAGCCCCGGCCTCAAGAGCCGAGGGCCACAACTCCGCGCCAGCCGCCGCTCTAGGGCGGGCCTCGGGAGGCGCCGCCTGTCGTGGTTCTAAGTCTGACAGTAATGTAGGGGGGTAAGTATGGAGAGGCGAGGTCTTAGCTATGGAGAAGTTGTAAGGATGCAAGGTTTACGAGTTCAAGCCCTTCTCGGAGGAAGTAAAAGCCCTACATCTCGGAGCCCGGAGGCGGTTGACTGGATTATGTGAGTATGAGTTACAGAGGTGCGAACCCTTGTCTCGAAGGAGGGGGGGTGGCCTATATAGAGTGCGCCAGGACCCCGGCCAGCCCATGTTATGAAGGGTTCAATATACATTAAGGCATGGCGTTACTGATAACGCTAGTAATAAAGTGCTATGATGACCATAAAAGCTACTTAATGACCGACCGTTAGCATGCGGAGTGACTTTAGGTCTCCTAGCCGTCGAGTGGTTGGATCTTGGTCGAGTAATTGCTTCTTGGTTGAGTGTCTTCGAGTCTGTCGAGTGGGACACCTCCAAGTCGATTGAAAGGTGATTTATTCTAGAGGTGTCCTTGGGTAGGGCAGTTAGGACAGGTCCGTGACCCTACCCTAGGTACATAACTTCATCATTAGCCCCCGAATGGATCAAGGTTTGAGTGGGGAAGGAGTTGAGGACTTCTCCGACTCGTTTTCCATGCCGTGAGTGTATCTTGTTTCGGATCAACGGACCTGAGTGATGACAGCAACTTCCTTTTCAGTCACCTTGATCCATTCTTAATTCTTCGTCGAGTGAGTTTCTTTACTTGTAAGGCTCCGAGTGACGGTGCGGAGGAGATCTTTGGTCTGACAAGTTGTTTGCTGCCCGCGGATTTAGTGGGATCCGAATTTTGGGAAGTGTGCGGGATGGGGGAGGCCGTAGTAATCGGATGGGATAGAGCGGAGCCGCCTCGATCCCCGTGCCACCTTTTTCGCCACGTATCGTTCGCGCGGTTGTTACGGGATTTGACAGAGCCATCCGGGCCTACCTGTCAGCCACTCGGAAGCGGCCTCATATAAGGCGTCGGACCGGAGTCTCCCGAACAGTGCGCCCCATTACCTCTTCTCCTCCTCACGCCTCTCCGCTGCGCTCGCTCTCGCCCTCATCGCCACCGCACCATGCGTGTCTCGTCAGTGACAATGGTGAAGGAGAAGACAGCGGCTCTGGAGCGGGCAAAGAACGCGACGGCGAGGTCGAAGGGGAAGGCGATGAGACGGGGCGGATCTTCTTCGCGGACTGGCCTGCCAAAGGGTTGGATCCAGGGCGACTGGATCCACTTGAGGATCTCCCAAGAAGACCTCGATGACCTAGCCGAGGGAGGGCTGATCCCCTACGACTCGGCGCAGCTTCCGGGGAAGGAATCCGAGCCGCAACCTCGGGAGGGTGAGCGTGTTCTTCTTGCCACCCATGTCGACCGTGGGTTTTCCTTGCCTCCCCATCCTTTCTTCCGAGGGTTTCTGAACTTCTTTGGGGCCCAACTCCACCATTTTACCCCCAACTCAATCGTTTATCTTGCCGCGTTCATTTCCTTGTGTGAGAACTTCTTGGGTTGTCGATCTCACTGGGGTCTTTTCAAGCATATTTTCACTTGTCGCTCCCAGACAGTGAAAAAGGCTAATCCGAGTGACGAGAGGACCCAGGTGATCCAGATGTGTGGGGGTCTTGGCATCCAGACGAGGGGAAAAAGCTCCTTTCCGGCCATGATTCTTCCCGACTCAGTTCGCGGATGGCAGTCGACCTGGTTCTACTGTAAAGACCAGTCGACGCCAGGGCAATCGACCGGCCTCCCTCCCTTTACCATGGACCGAGTGGAAACCCCCCCTTTGAAGGTGCTCCCGGAGGAGAAGGCGCAAGTAAAGGTGTTGGTCAACCGAGTGGTCCAGCTCATTCAGCGGCGCATCCAGCCTCTCCAAGCCCGAGACCATCCGATGTGGAGGTATTCGGGTCTAGAAGACTCCACTCGGATCCACCCGGAGGAGGTCGACGATGACACACTGGAGAAGTGGCTGTCGAGTATTACCGGGAACAAGGATAATCCCAGAGGAGCCAGGAGAGTTCCCCCATTCGGCCAGTCGCGTGCGCCAGGGCAGGTCTGATTCTGATTTTTTGCTTGTAATCTAAATTCACTCGCGCGGCTGTCTGTATTGCGTCGACTGGCTTTGTCCTCCCTGCTTTCTTTCAGGCCATTATTGAAATGTATTCGATGCCCAATGGGGCGCAAGAGCAAACTATGGAAGGCGAGGCGAGCGGTGGCGAAAGCGGCGAGTGGACTTCCGATGGTGAAGAGGATGGAGGAAGCGACGACTCAACTGATGGGGAAGAAGTCGAGTCGCCTCCTCGCATAGAGAGACGATCCAAGCTTGACCAGGATCGGTCGAGTGCCCGCGACAAGGCGACTGCTCAGGCTGGTCAGTCTTTGAAGTGTCCTCGGATCTCTTCACCAACCACGACTGAGAAGGCGCCCAAGCACCCCAAAGTTGCAGAACCGAAGACTCGGAAGGCACTGCCGAAGATCAAGATCGATATCCTTGTCGCCTCCGCGTAAGTGTCTCTCCTTGTATTCACTCGATGCTCCGCGCTGTTTGTTTTTCTTGTTTTAACTGGACGAACTTTGGGATTGTCAGTGCTGCCACTTCCGGGACCTCAGCTTACAGGGATGATGATGAGGTGATGGAGGATGCGGTCACTTCTAATCCGGGTATGACTTCTGCCATACTGTCTTTGATCAGTCGATTCAACTGCAATGTGCACCATTGGGTGACGTGATTTTGGCAATTGAATTTTACACAGCTCCCAACATTATTGACCTCCCTGATGATGATGAAGAGCCTGAGAGACCTTTGACGAGGAAGAACGGGCGAGCTCCTGCAAGCGAGGCGCCACAGTCGACGCCGAGGGCGGAACCAGTCGTTCGGGACACTGGTGACGTCAATCGGGGTTCTGTCACCTTTGCGGAGCCCCTGTCGAGTGCCTTGCCTTCTTCGTCGGCTGCTCAGGCCCCTGTCGACCCGCCTTCAGTTTTTGCGACCCATCATGTCCCAGAGGACGAGGTGAATGCTGCTAGGGAAGCCATACGCCAGGCGGGCATTATGATGGAGAAGATGAAGACGGAGCAGGACGCCAGCCAAGCCGCCTATGATGCCAGCTCGGCTCTTCGGAGCAACGTTCAGGTTAGTCGGCTATCTGAAGATTCTTTTCAAAAACCTTTGCATCTGTACACCCACTGGGTGCGCCGATTGAAGTTTTGGACTAGTGGGGGCACGCTGAGTGCACCCACAGGGTGTAGTCCCCGAGGCTATGGTGGACTGCTGGCAGTCGACTGTAGTCTTTGTATTTTGTCGAGTAAAAACTAAACTGGTAGTTTGTTTCTTCCGCTTGATCCGGTCAAGTAGAATCGGAACCGGTGGGGGCACGCAAAGTGCACCCACTGGGTGTAGTCCCCCAGACCGCGGTCGACTGCTGGAAGTCGACTGTGGTCTGAGTTCTACTTTGTCTCTCTTTTTTTTGAACTCGACTCCGGCGGACCGGCCGAGTGGAATCAGAACCGGTGGGGGCACGCAAAGTGCACCCACTGGGTGTAGTCCCCGAGACTATGGTGGACTGCGGGCAGTCGACCGTAGTCTTAGCACTTAATGTCTTTGAAGTTTTTTGTTGTGGAATAATTTCTCCCCTTTGATTTCAGAAATCTTGTGATCTTGGGGCTCACTTCACTGATTTGGAGAGGCAGCAGATTCAACTGAAACTTGACTTGGAGCTGGCCAGGACAGAACTGCACACGGTCAGAGACGGCGTCGCTGGTAAGACAAGTTTGTCGACTGGTCAGTTTTCGGCTCGAGCATCCTTCTTCTACTTCTGAATCAATCATCATTTCTTTCCAGAAAAACTAAGGGAAGCTTTGGCGAAAAAGGATCAGGATTTGGCTGCTGCCCAGAAGGAGGCTGACGACAGGACCGCTCTGGCTGGACAGAAGCTGGCTTCAGTCGGCCAGTTGGAAGAAGAGAATACCAGGCTGAAGACTGCTCTGAATGAAGCCAACAGGGAGTGCACACGCTGGAAGAAGGAGAACCTCAACCTGAGCGAAAAGATGGAAGGCCTCGCTTGCAGGAGGGACGATGTGGAGAGCTACCTGAGGAGCCTCGCCAAGAAGTTGTATATCAAGCTTGAAGGTGCACATTTAGTTCCGACGATTTTTTTTTGTGTTGACTCAGTGTATGAAGATTGACTTATCCTTGGATCGTGAATGTAGAGTTTTGCCAGAATTTTGAAGAAGAGACTGGGAGGATCGAACCAGGTTTGGATCCAATCAACTCTCCTGTGAAAGATGACGCTGCCATGAATCTGCTCCGACTGGAATCTCGCATCGACGGTGTCGTGGACTACTTGGCTCGACTGAAGGTCGCCATGTCACGGATCGACCCGGCACTCTGGCCAGAGGCAAAACTCCAAAACGATCTTGAGTCTCTGATGGCTCGACTTAACGGAATCCCTGACCGAGTGCAGGAGTGGAAGAAGTCTTCTGCTCGCTGTGGCGCTAATGTGGCTCTGTCCTTGGTTCGTGTCCACTGCAAGGAGGTGCGACAAGACAAGCTGGCCGCAATCAAGGTTGCAAACACCCAGAAGCACGACTTTCGAACTTTTATGGAGACCTTCATAGCTACCGCCACCCGGATTACCGATGGCGTCGACCTGGATGAGTTTGTCGAGACTACCAGCCCTCCTCCCGCGGAGTGAACAAACTCTTCTGTCCTACCTTAAATTTGCCTCGGAATGCCGAGTGGTTTTTGTAACCATTAAAAAATTTTGGGTTGCATGCCTGAGTACCTCGATCTGTGATCCAGAACCTTTAGAATTTTCTCTGAACTTGGTTTATCGTTGAATATCTTTATGAATATCCTGCTGAGTGAAACCATTCTTCATTCGAGACCACTTTCTGTATTTGCAGCGCAGCCCCGAAGGAGAGGGAAGCAGACGACCCATGTCTTGTTTTTGTGGCGAAGCTCTCCAAGGGAAGGTGGCGGTCGACCCACACCCTGTTACTGCAGAGTGGGACGGAGCGCACATTGAATTTGTGGCGAAGCTCTCCAGGAGAAGGTGGCGGTCGACCCACACCCTGTTATTGCAGAGTGGGACGGAGCGCACATTGTATTTGTGGCGAAGCTCTCCACGAGAAGGTGGCGGTCAACCCACACCCTGTTATTGCAGAGTGGGACGGAGCACACATTGTATTTGTGACGAAGCTCTCTAGGAGAAGGTGGCAGTCGACCTGCTCCTCATCATTCTTGAGGATTAAGATGTGTTTCGTACTTAGGCGAGTACTGGACTGCAGCTAAGCCCCTGAGTGGGAGGATTGCTCTCCACTCGGTAGGATTTTTTTCAAACTTAGGCGAGTGCCGGACTGCAGCTAAGTCTTCTAGTGAGAGAACTTAGGCGAGTACCGGACTGCAGCTAAGCCCCCGAGTGAGAGGATTGCTCTCCACTCGGTAGGATTTTTCAAACTTAGGCGAGTGCCTGACTGCAGCTAAGTCTCTAAGTGGGAGAACTTAGGCGAGTACTGGACTCCAGCTAAGCCCCCGAGTGGGAGGATTGCTCTTCACTCGGTAGGATTTTTCAAACTTAGGCGAGTGCATGGCTGCAGCTAAGTCTCTAGTGAGAGAACTTAGGCGAGTACTGGACTGCGGCTAAGCCTCCGAGTGGGAGGATTGCTCTTCACTCAGTAGGATTTTTCAAACTTAGGCGAGTGCCTGACTGCAGCTAAGTCTCTAGTGAGAGAACTTAGGCGAGTACTGGATTGCGGCTAAGACCCCGAGTGGGAGGATTGCTCTTCACTCGGTAGGATTTTTCAAACTTAGGCGAGTGTCTGACTGCAGCTAAGTCTCTAAGTGGGAGAACTTAGGCGAGTACTGGACTGCAGCTAAGCCCCCGAGTGGGAGGATTGCTCTTCACTCGGTAGGATTTTTCAAACTTAGGCGAGTACCTGACTGCAGCTAAGTCTCTAAGTGGGAGAACTTAGGCGAGTACTGGACTGCAGCTAAGCCCCCGAGTGGGAGGATTGCTCTCCACTCGGTAGGATTTTTCAAACTTAGGCGAAACGGATTCGCAGCTAAGCCTCCGAGTGGGAGGCTGGCCCGCCACTCGGTAGGAAACTGTTTTTACAAACTTAGGCGAAGCGGATTCACAGCTAAGCCACCCACTGGGGGATTTATTATGCAAACAAAAACAATAATAATCACTGGGAAAATTATAACGCTCTTGTCTTTGATAAATAAACTACAGGAGTTTTTTCTTATTACATCTCATCCGAGTGAGAATTCAAGTATAAAAGGGGCAGAGTAGCTCCACATTCTAGGCTCGTGGCTCATCAATCTGACGATCGGCATTGTAGAGGTGGTATGCTCCATTGTGGAGGACCCTGGTGACTATGAAGGGGCCTTCCCAAGTAGGAGCAAGCTTGTGTGGTTTCTGCTGATCCACTCGAAGGACTAAGTCTCCTTCTTGGAAGGCTCGGCTCTTCATGTTTCTGGCATGGAATCGACGCAAGTCTTGCTGATAGATGGTCGATCGGATCAGGGCCATTTCTCTTTCTTCTTCTAGGAGGTCGACTGTGTCCTGCCGGGCTTGTTCTGCTTCATCTTCTGAGTAGAGCTCGACTCTGGGAGCATTGTGAAGCAGGTCACTCGGTAAGACTGCCTCGGCTCCGTAGACCAGAAAGAATGGGGTTCTTCCGGTCGATCGATTCGGGGTTGTCCTCAATCCCCAAAGGACTGATGGGAGCTCGTCGACCCATGCACCTGCTGCATGCTTGAGATCGCGCATCAATCGGGGTTTCAGTCCTTTGAGAATTAGGCCATTTGCCCTTTCTGCTAGCCCATTCGACTGGGGGTGAGCGACCGAAGCATAGTCGACCCGAGTGCCCTAAGAGGCGCAAAAGGCCCAGAACTTGTCGGAATCGAAGTTTGACCCATTGTCTGTGATGATACTGTGCGGAACTTCATATCTGGATATCAACTCTCTAATGAAACTGATAGCGGTGCAAGCATCGAGATTCTTGATAGGCTTGGCTTCAATCCATTTGGTGAACTTGTCGACTGCTACCAGCACATGAGTGAAGCCGCTCCTGCCTGTTCTCAGTGGCCCAACCATGTCTAGCCCCCAAACAGCGAAGGGCCAGACGAGTGGAATGGTTTTCAGGGCTGACGCGGGCTTGTGCGGCATATTGGAGTAATACTGACACCCTTCACATTTGTTGACTATCTCTTTTGCCATCTCATTGGCCCTTGGCCAGTAGAACCCCGCTCGGTATGCTTTAGCCACAATGGTCCGAGAGGACGCATGATGACCACAGGTCCCCGAGTGGATATCGGTAAGGATCATCTGACCTTCTTCTGGTGTGATACACTTCTGGCCTACCCCAGTCGCGCTTTCTCTATATAACTGTCCCTTTATGACTGTAAAGGCCTTGGATCGACGGACGATCTATCGAGCCTCCTCTTCGTCTTCTGGGAGTTCTTTCCTTAGGATGTACGCGATGTACGGTTCTGTCCAGGCGGGAGTGATAACCAACACTTCCATGATTAGATCGACCACAGCTGGAACTTCAACTTCAGTCGGATTCGTGGCGCTTTTTGGCTGCGGGGCTTCTTTCGTGAAGGGATCTTCCTGGACTGACGGTGTGTGGATGTGTTCCAAAAACACATCGTTGGGAATGGCTTCTCTTTTGGAACCTATTTTTGCCAAATCATCAGCTGCTTGATTTTTTAGTCGGGGTATGTGATGAAGGTCTAACCCCTCGAATTTCTTCTCCAGCTTTCTCACTGCATTGCAATAACCAGTCATGGCTGGACTTCTGATATCCCATTCCTTCATCACCTGAGTAACCACCAAATCTGAGTCGCCATAGACCATGAGGCGACGAACGCCGTGTGAGATGGCCATGCGCAACCCATATAAAAGCGCTTCATATTCTGCCTCGTTATTGGATGAATCAAAGTGGATTTGTCACATCCTAGCTAGACCATGCATTAGAGTGTTGCATCATGTCTTCTTTCATCAGAAACTTGAAATGGGGAAGGCAGAACCCCCATCACCCCCCTGGAAACAACTAGGGTTTACTAAAATTATTTTCAATGAACCTGCAATGCCCTTTTAAAAAGTTCACCCTCTTTGTCTTAGGATAGAACCTCTGGCAAAATTGGTGCACATTTTTCTAGGTCAACAGAAGGTCATTGATTTAAATCATAAGTATTTGAATTTGGGCATTTAAATGCTATTAAATAATTTAAATGCTCAAATAATTCTGGAAATAAATGTTTGTTGTTAGGAATAATCCCAACAGAGCCCACAATTATTTTCAGGATTTTAGCAAGCGCCTAAGTATTTTTAATAAAGCCCTAAACCTACAGAAAAATATAAAAAGAAAACAAAACAGGAAAAACAGAAAGGGAAAACTTACCTGGCGCCACCCACCAGGCCCACCTGCCGGCCCAGCCCAGCCACCGCGCCAGCGAGCAGCTTGGCTCGGCCAGGCAAGCAGGCAGGTGCTCGACGGCGAGCACCGCATGCGCGCCATGCAGCTGCCGTCGTCTCGCCGCTCCCCTCGTCGAGCTGTCGACGTGGGACGAGCTCCCTCTCTCTCCCCGACCCCGCAGACACCGCATTTCCCCCTGGTTCCTCTCCCTCGCCCCCCCTTCGCCATGGCCGACGCAGCCGTCGCCGTTCCACCACCGTAGTCGCGTCCACCGCCGTCCCCGCGCTGCTCCACGGTATCCTGAAGCTCCGCCACTTCCTCCTCGATCGCTCCACCAAGCCACGCCCCGCCGGAGGCCTACAAACGACTCCACCAAGCTCGTCTTCAACCTCGGGCTTCCTAGATCGCCTCCGCCGCCCCGCTTGCTCCGGCTCGTCCCCGACCGCGCCGTCTGCTCCTACGTGATCGCTGTGAGCCCAGCTACCTCCCCATCCTCTCCGTTCTCCTCCTCGTGCACCACAGCGAGCACACGGAGCTCACCCACACACACCGCCGCGGAGCTCGTCGCCGACGTGTCTCCGGCCAAACACCGGCCACGCCACCTAGTCTAACAACTTCACCGCATCCCTAGGGGCACAACGCACCTCACCACGCGCCTCGCCGTGCCCCATAGCCTCGGGCTCATTTTCACCCGACTCCGGCGACCGCAAAGCTCGTTGCCGGCGATGTTTCCGGCCACCCCGAGCCCAACCACCACCACCAAACGCTGCGGCTCGTCCCCAGCTACCCGTAGATGATCTCCGCCGTCGTTTTGGTTGCCTGAGGGCGTTTTCTAAAGCCCTCCGCCGTCTCGGCCTCGCCGGCGACTCAACACCGGCGGGATTAGCCCTGTTGACCGGTGGGTTTGACCACTGACGTGGACTGGGTGGGCCCAGTTGACTTCCCTAAGTCAATGACAAGTGGGCCCCCTTTGCTAATTATCCAGATTAGTTTCTAACTAAAATTAATTAGCTTAATTAACTACTGACACGCGGGACCCACCAGTCAGGTTTGACCTGGACGTCCCCGTTGACCCTGACGTCACCCTGACGCATTGCTGATGCAGTAATTGATTTACTGGAATTAGTTTTATACAGGAAATTCCAGAAAATAGTTCAAACTTCAAAAATTCATAGAAAATCAACCATAGCTCCAAATGAAATAATTTATATATGAAAAATTATCAGAAAAATTCAATCTATCGATCTGTAATGGTTTCATGCATGACAAAACAAGTTTACCTTGCTGTTTAAGCAGAATAAGGAAATGCACTATTAAGGCCATGTTTAATGAGCTAATATTTGAATCTTTGATTCAAATGAGTTCATTCCTTTCTGTTATAGCTTGCATTAGGCCAAGACACATTCATATTGCCATGTCATAGCATGCATCATATTGTTGCATATCGTCATGTGTTGATTGTGTTCCGATGTGTTCTTCGTGGTAGGTTCTGCCTCCGAGGATATTCACGAGTATCCAACTGAAGGGCAGTATCCCACTACCACTCCATCAGGCAAGCAACCATTGATCATTCCGATACAAACCCATGTTCTCACTTCTGCTCTTGTTTATTGCATTAAGACATCGCGATTCAAACTGCTGTATGATTAATCGAACTTAAATTTATCATGAACTTAGTACCTGATAGTATCTTGCTTGTTTATGTTGATTGTAGATAGATGGCTCGTGCTGTTGTTCCGTTGAATTTTAATGCGTTCCTTGAGAAAGCAAAATTGAAAGATGATGGTAGCAATTACACGGACTGGGTCCATAACTTGAGGATTATCCTCATTGCTGCACAGAAGAATTACGTCCTGGAAGCACCGCTGGGTGCCAGGCCTGTATAACACCCTCGATGCGACTATATCTCCCACGTGTCGAGGCACGACTTAGAGGCATAATCGCATTGAAGGCATATGTCGCAAGTGAGGTAATCTTCACACAACCCATGTAATACAATAGGGGAAAAAGTTACATAGTTGGCTTACAATCGCCACTTCACACAAATACATGAATAAAGCATTACATCAACCAAATACACTCATGGTCCGACTACGGAACCAAAATAAAAGAAGAACCCCAAATGCGACAAAGGTCCCCGATCGACCCCAACTGGGCTCCACTACTGATCAACTAGAACGAAACAACATAAAGGACAAGATCTTCATCGAGCTCCTCCTGAGCTTGGTTGCGTCATCTGCACGGACTCATCGGCACCTGCAAACTGGTTTTGGAAGTATCTGTGAGCCACGGGGACTCAGCAATCTCGCACCCTCACGATCAAGACTATTTAAGCTTATGGGTAAGGTAAAGGTATGAGGTGGAGCTGCAGCAAGCGACTAGCATATATGGTGGCTAACATACGCAAATGAGAGCGAGAAGAGAAGGCAAAGCACGGTCGATAAAAGTATGATCAAGAAGTGATCCTGGACTACCTACGTCAAGCATAACTCCAACAACCGTGTTCACTTCCCGGACTCCGCCGGAAAGAGACCATCACGGTTACACACGCTGTTGATTCATTTTAATTAAGGTCGACTTTAGGTTTTCTACAACCGGACGTTAACAAATTCCCATCTGCCCATAACCGCGGGCACGGCTTTCGAAAGTTCAAATCCCTGCAGGGGTGTCCCAACTTAGCCCATGACAAGCTCTCACGGTCAACGAAGGAATAGACCTCCACCTGAGACGTTCCGATCAGACTCGGTATCCCAGTACAACAAGACATTTCGACAGGGTAAAACTAAACCAGCAACACCGCCCGATGCGCCGACATCCTGATGGGAGCTGCACATATCTCGTTCTCAGGGCAACACCGGATTGTCCAAACTTCCGGTAGGCCAGCCCAGAGTTGCCCCTGGTAGCCACCGGCGGCTGACAGTTTGGACCAACGCTTAAACAAGCACTGGCCCGGGGGGGTTAAAATAAAGATGACCCTCGGGATGCGCGACTCCCAAGGGAAAAAGGCTAGGTGGCAAATGGTAAAACCAATGTTGGGCATTGCTGGCAAAGCTTTACTTAAGGCGAACTGTCAAGGGGTTCCCATTATAGCCCAACCGCGTAAGGGACGCAAAATCCGGGAACATAACACCGATATGACGGAAACTAGGGCGGCAAGAGTGGAACAAAACACCAGGCATAAGGCCGAGCCTTCCACCCTTTACCAAGTATATAGATGCATTAATTAAATAAGATATATAGTGATATCCCAACAAGTAAATAAATGTTCCAACAAGGAACGATCTCCATGTTCCAACAAGGAACAAACTTCGATCTTCACCTGCAACTAACAACGCTATAAGAGGGGCTGAGCAAAGCGGTAACATAGCCAATCAACGGTTTGCTAGGACAATGGTGGGTTAGGGGCTGAACATGGCAATTTGGGAGGCTGACAAGCAAGTGGTAGGCATCGTAGCAATGGCATAGCAAAAGAGCGAGCATCTAGCAAAGCAAAGATAGAAGTGATTTCGAGGGTATGATCATCTTGCCTGAAATCCCGCAAGGAAGAAGAACGAGACCATGACGAAGACAAACGGACGAAGACGAACGGATCCTCACAACACGACGTTACCGGAATCAACCTGAGGAAGCAATCACCGGAAAAGAAGCACACAACATAGTCGACAACCAACACATCAACATGGCATGATGCACAATCAAGTATGATGCATGTCCGGTTTAAAAGATGCATGGCATGGCAAAGTGCACAAGCAATCCTACAAATTAAGTGGAGCTCAATATGCAACGGGTTGCATATTGACGGAACACCACATGACTTATTTAGTTCTCTCTCGGTTATGTACCCAACAATATTAAATGTTGATTAACATGGCAAGAGGTGAAACATGATGAAACTATCTCATCTAGGCATGTTTAAATGAGGCCGGAACAACAAAACAACAAGTCCGGAAAATCCCCATGTGCAAATATTAGGTTTGGTCCTGATCTGTCCTAAACACAATTTTAGAGTTGTTTAACATGCAAAGTGATGCCACCATGATAAACTAGGCAAAATTCTACCCCACTTACATATAAAGTTTATTAAATCCCGAGTTACGGTTATTTAGTTATGGATTAAATCATTTAGCATGGCATAGGAGCAAATTAATGCAAACAACATTTTAAACATTTTAAACATGGGTGAAAGTTGGATATTATTAAACTAGATGAAATTCTAGTCAAGTTTCATATATAATTCATTTTAGTCCGATGCACGAATTGTGAGTTATTAAATGCATGATCTAGGAGGACTAAACTGCAAAACTGCTGACTCAGGAATAATAGGAAAAAATCGCAGGCGCTGAAAAAATACATCACGGGCCAAATCTGAACAGTGCACTGGGCAAGCCCAACAGCGGCAGGAAAAAAAAGAGGAGGGGGGCGCTGGGGGTGTGGCCTCACCCATGGGCTTCGGCCCGTGAAGGAGGAGAGGGCAGGCCGGCCGACGCGGGGCTGCGCTGGTGCGGGGCGGATCTGGCCCGGCTGGGCCTGGCGCTGCGCTGGGGAAGCAGGCCGGGCGGGGAGGCGGCGCGCTGGGCCTTGGATGCGGCCCACGCGGCTGGCGAAGGGAGCTGGGGAGGAGGCCGAGCGAGGCCGGCGCTGGAGATGGGCCCGGGAGCGCGGCCCGAAATGAAGAGGAAGGAGGCCAGCGAGCTGGGCCAGACTCGGGCGTGGCCCACGCGGAGGGTCAACGGTGTCGATCGGGGTGGCTGGTTCCTCCGGATCCACCGATGGCGGCGGCGGCGAGAGGGAGCTCGGCTCCGGCGACGGTGATGGCCGGAACCGTGGCGGGCGGCGGCGGATCTGGAGGCAGGCGACCTCCCGGGGCCCCTCCTGGGACGGATCGAGGCAGCAGCGAGCTGGACGGCGGCTGGGAAACAAAGGGGCGACGGGGGCGGACTCCGGCGAGGGTTGGTGATGGCCGGAGCCCAGTCCGGCGCGGCACTGCGGCGGCGTTCCGGCGAGGGTAGGTGGCGGCGTGAAGCGCCCGAGGTGGCGGGGACGAAGGAAAGGCGCGGCAGGGAGCCTCGGGCCCGAGAGGGCCTGCGGCGGGCCTCGCGGGCTCTGTGGCATGGTGCGGCGAAGTGGGCACCGAGCGGACAGATGGCGCGCGCTGGTTGGCTAGCGGCGGCGGCGAGGTGACGTGGCAGCCTCTGGTTGGCTGGAGCGGCGTGGAGGGGCGCGGACATGTCCGGTGAAGGTGGGGATTCCGTCCGGCGGCGCGGATCTGGGAATTTTTAGGGTTAGGGAAAGAATGAACCGCGAATTTCGGAGGGGGTTGAATATATAGGCGTAGAGGGAGCTCGGAGAGTCCAAATGAGGTGCGGTTTGCGGCCACGCGATCGTGATCGAACGACCGAGATGATGGAGCAGAGTTAGGTGGGTTTTGGGCCAAAATGGAAGGGTGTTGGGCTGCAACACACACGAGGCCTTCTCGGTCCCTCGGTTAACCGTTGGAGTATCAAACGAAGTCCAAATGGTACGAAACTTGACAGGCGGTCTACCGGTAGTAAACCAAGGCCGCTTGGCAAGTCTCGGTCCAACCCGGAAATGTTTAACCCCCACACGTGAAAGAAAGCTAGAAATGACCACCGGAGGAGAACGAAGCGCCGGAATGCAAAACGGACAACGGGGAAAATGCTCGAATGCATGAGACGAACATGTATGCAAATGAAATGCGCATGATGACATGATATGCAATGCATGACACGCAAGCAATGACAAGGCAACACCAGCGAATAACTGCACGACACCTGGCACATCGGTCTCGGGGCGTTACAACACACCACCACTACGAGAGGATCTCGTCCCGAGATCTAGAATGGCACCGGGGGAAAACGGAAGAGAAAAGAGGAGAGGTAAAACTAAGTTGCATCTTTGACAAACGAGTGAAACCAAAGAACCTTGCGAAGTTGAAAAAATTTGAGACAAGGATACAACTAAGGTGAACAAAGTCGAAAACACTCCGTTAGAAAAGAGGGACAAAGAAGATTGCGAAACCTTGAGGTTGAAGGGAAGATATATCCAGAAAGCACTCCGGTTAAGGAAGGGGATCAAGGAAAAACCAAAATTCGGGCAGCACTCCGGTTGAAAAAAAAAGAATTGAATAAGGTCTTGATAAGATAAGAAGATACTTGATGAAATCACAACACACTGCCACCGGAACTATTGAATGAATGGAACAAGGGGTAAGAAAGATCTCAGACAGCACTCCGGTTAAGAAGGGAGTCAAAATTTGATAAGATGAGAGAGTTCAAATGAAAACACGACACTCCAGTTGAGAAAGGTATGCAAGACTTGATAAGGCGAAAAGAACTTGAACAAAGGGGCACAATACTCCGGTTAAGCAAGATAGGGAAGGAATAAGAGTGATACAATTTGGACAGCACTCCGTCTGTAAATGGAAGAAATTGAACTTGACAAGATGAGAGGATACTTGAAAAGAGGACACAACACTCAGATTAAAAGGATAGGCACAACAAGAACACGATCCTTATAAAACAAGAAGATGGGTTGAAGAGAGCAACATCACCATGCCTCCGGAACAAAAGAATAGAAGATAGATAACTGAAATAGGAGAAATGAGGAGAAAATGCCAACTTCTGCCACAAAAGAGTTTGGAAAGGCATCTTTAGGGGAAGGGTTGAACGGAGTTGTTGGAAAAACCACCAACGAAAAGAGTAATCATGATATATGGTCTTATGGAATACAACTCAAATTATGAGGTGACAACCTGCCACTCACGGGAAGAGAATTGGGTTGGAATGAACAAGGAGATGAGAAACTATTTCACCGGGAGGATAATGAAAAACTTGGATCATTTATAAGCACCATAAATAGCAACAATCCTTAGGGAAGGCTTTAGGTGAAATATAACCCAAGATAACTCCAATGAAGAGATCGATGGATTTAAAATACATAATACTTAACAACATGTGAATCATGAAACATGAACTCAAATTATCAAGAATGGCATAATACCACCTCCGATAATATGGTAGAAAGAAATAATTGCACTCCGGATTACAATATGAAGAAAGCTTGAGTTCCCCTGAACAGAATATTGATGAACACTTTGAGAGGGAATTAAATCCCTTATGAACCATCATGTAGAGCCTCCATGAAGAACTCCGGTATTAAAAAGAATGATCCAAAATAATTGAATGATGTAAAGAATAAGATTTAAGCCTCGCAATGATTTAGATAGGGATCTCCGTGATAATATAATTGAAAGAGGTTGGAACTCCGGGAAAGAAAGATGAGCACTTGAACCCAAGAATTTAATCATCGAGAACAACTCCGGTAAACAAAAGGATGAACAAACGGAAGGAAAAAGAAGTTGAAAACACAAGGTGAATCCTTGCAATGATTAGATGGATCTCCATGGCAATTAGAGCTTGGAACTCCGGGAAAGGAAAGATAAAGCATCTCGAACTGAGAATATGATATGATGAAGCACTCCGAAAAATGGAATTAATCACTTGGATGGAACAAGAATAAGAATTATGTTATGCGTATCCTTCAACAATTCAATTGATGACAATCAACGGATTTGGCATACTACTTATTCTCGTAGAAAGGATTAAGATAGATATAGCACAACTTGAGAATGTCTTCAACAAACCATCGGAAGGATTGAAAACAACAAAATAATTGATATGAAAACGAATGACGAGAGCTCTTGAACGAACCACCGTAAGAATTAAAAAAATGAACGAAAAGAAGATAAAGGAACAACGGGAAAAATTAGCAAATGGACGAAGATGCTTGAGAGAATTTAGATGGAGTTTAATATAATAGATCATGGACCGATTAGAGATCACTTGAACGCTGCACCGGTATGATTTAGAGTATGAGAGCTGAAAGCTGAGAATGAATAAGTCTTCTTAAATGATGGGCTTCGGGGAAAAGAAAAGGAAAACAACTCATGAAAAGCTCCGGATGGGTGAAAAGAATATCTCACAATCGCAAATAATTATGAGAGGATGGCAACAAGCTAGAATCACGAATCTTGAAGAGAATGGAGCAAGATTAAAGAGAAACTCTTCTTCGGTCTTCAAATGATGAGAATGACAACGAGAAACACCACCAAGAATTATTGAGGCACACCGGAATAATCAAAACGAAGAGGTTGAGCCAACAATGAAAAGAATTCGACAGATCTTTGATAAAATACATATGACTGATGATAACTCATACTTACGTCAAACTTCGAAAAAAATTGATGGTAGCTCCGGAAAATAAGAAGAGTCAGGTAAGATCCTGGGAATAGATCTGTGGGTTAGGGCCCACTCAAAGAAACACCGTTGAATGATTACTTGAAAAGGAGAATGCACCGGTCGAATAAAAAGGCTTGAATGATATAACATCCTCGAAATAGCTTGAATGAAAGAAGAGTGGATACACGAATCTTCGAGATATCTTGAGCACTCCGGAATAATAAATAGTGAGAAGTAGAATGATAAAGAATTGCACCGGCATGAGAAATCATTGAAACGAGGAAAGGATATGATCAAACACCAAAAGCTTGATTTGAATCCATCGGAGAAGAAAAGAATGGAGAAAGAAGAACGAGTAGAGCCTCTTCATGAGAAACACCGGGTAAAAACATGAAGGAAAAATAATGGAGAGACTTCCATCAATAAAATGATACTTGATTGAAAAATCTGAGTCCTTGAAGAAAAAGGGTGGGCGGGCGGGAAAACCAAGGGCAACTTGGAGATGGAAGAAATGAACACCGTTGAGAAGAACTGGTACTCGATCTTGCGGATGTTGAAAATGGACGGATCCACTTGAGGAGAAAACACGCCGGTTGAAAAGAATTAACATGACAATCTCGATTATCATGAAGGATTAGTATTCACATAGAGTTATGAGAACACCATTTAGGAAAGGTATGGAATCAACACTTGATATTGAAGCAACTCGAATACCACAACTCAAAACAAAAACCAAGGGTTGGCTTGCAGAATAAGGGAACAAACATATGATAGAGATTTCGTCCGAAGTTTTCGTGGTGGGACCTACACGGGCTCGATCGTACAGCACCATCATGTACAAGGCAGTGCACATGACATACGAAGCGTCCCCGAGTCAGCATAGCCAAGGACTCTTTAAGACACAACGAGACCACTGTAAAATCGACCGTGAATAGGCAAACCACTAGACGTCGAACCCCAATTTCATATCATACATCTGTCGGAAGGATATCCTAAGAGCTACTTGAATTCCCACCTATGAAACTCCCGAAACTTTCCGGTTATTCAATCAGGTGTTGGGGATACAGGGGAAGCATAATATCTCACCCAAACTAACAAATCCTACATCCAGCTGCATCCATCCTTCAACACATAACCAAGAAACCTTCGGAAACCATCTACCTCAACCTTCGAAAAGCATCCGTTATACAAGTTATGGCAATACTCCCGAACTCCCGCCCCAGTACTGGGTGGCGTCGAGGTTATCTCACCAACGAACTGCATAAAGGAGATTTTCGATGTTGCGCACATATCTCAAGTATACCAGAATTGCAACGATAAAATTATGATGACAACACCTCAGAGCTCAACTCCCCGGGACACTTCCACTAAACCCCTGACAGGAGGCACCAAGACGGAGTTCTCATCATAAGCCATCGCAACAAAACCAAGATACTCGCGTGATCCTAAAAAACTTTTTAGTGAAATTTGAGAAGAGAATAGTCAAAACTCTACGTCAGGATGCCTTACCAGAGCGATGAGGAGACTGGGAAGTAAAAAGAATTCCTAAGCTCTCCGATATATAATTCCTAAGGACTCAAAACATTTTTCTAGACACAACTCGGCTGCTAAAAACGATCAAGCAATGGGGGCTCCTAAGGTCGGGGAAGGCTCTGATTACCAACTTATAACACCCTCGATGCGACTATATCTCCCACGTGTCGAGGCACGACTTAGAGGCATAATCGCATTGAAGGCATATGTCGCAAGTGAGGTAATCTTCACACAACCCATGTAATACAATAGGGGAAAAAGTTACATAGTTAGCTTACAATCGCCACTTCACACAAATACATGAATAAAGCATTACATCAACCAAATACACTCATGGTCCGACTATGGAACCAAAATAAAAGAAGAACCCCAAATGCGACAAAGGTCCCCAATCGACCCCAACTGGACTCCACTACTGATCAACTAGAACGAAACAACATAAAGGACAAGATCTTCATCGAGCTCCTCCTGAGCTTGGTTGCGTCATCTGCACGGACTCATCGGCACCTGCAAACTAGTTTTGGAAGTATCTGTGAGCCACGGGGACTCAGCAATCTCGCACCCTCGCGATCAAGACTATTTAAGCTTATGGGTAAGGTAAAGGTATGAGGTGGAGCTGCAGCAAGCGACTAGCATATATGGTGGCTAACATACGCAAATGAGAGCGAGAAGAGAAGGCAAAGCACGGTCGATAAAAGTATGATCAAGAAGTGATCCTGGACTACCTACGTCAAGCATAACTCCAACAACCGTGTTCACTTCCCGGACTCCGCCGGAAAGAGACCATCACGGTTACACACGCTGTTGATTCATTTTAATTAAGGTCGACTTTAGGTTTTCTACAACCGGACGTTAACAAATTCCCATCTGCCCATAACCGCGGGCACGGCTTTCGAAAGTTCAAATCCCTGCAGGGGTGTCCCAACTTAGCCCATGACAAGCTCTCACGGTCAACGAAGGAATAGACCTCCACCTGAGACGTTCCGATCAGACTCGGTATCCCAGTACAACAAGACATTTCGACAGGGTAAAACTAAACCAGCAACACCGCCCGATGCGCCGACATCCTGATGGGAGCTGCACATATCTCGTTCTCAGGGCAACACCGGATTGTCCAAACTTCCGGTAGGCCAGCCCAGAGTTGCCCCTGGTAGCCACCGGCGGCTGACAGTTTGGACCAACGCTTAAACAAGCACTGGCCCGGGGGGGGTTAAAATAAAGATGACCCTCGGGATGCGCGACTCCCAAGGGAAAAAGGCTAGGTGGCAAATGGTAAAACCAATGTTGGGCATTGCTGGCAAAGCTTTACTTAAGGCGAACCGTCAAGGGGTTCCCATTATAGCCCAACCGCGTAAGGGACGCAAAATCCGGGAACATAACACCGATATGACGGAAACTAGGGCGGCAAGAGTGGAACAAAACACCAGGCATAAGGCCGAGCCTTCCACCCTTTACCAAGTATATAGATGCATTAATTAAATAAGATATATAGTGATATCCCAACAAGTAAATAAATGTTCCAACAAGGAACGATCTCCATGTTCCAACAAGGAACAAACTTCGATCTTCACCTGCAACTAACAACGCTATAAGAGGGGCTGAGCAAAGCGGTAACATAGCCAATCAACGGTTTGCTAGGACAATGGTGGGTTAGGGGCTGAACATGGCAATTTGGGAGGCTGACAAGCAAGTGGTAGGCATCGTAGCAATGGCATAGCAAAAGAGCGAGCATCTAGCAAAGCAAAGATAGAAGTGATTTCGAGGGTATGATCATCTTGCCTGAAATCCCGCAAGGAAGAAGAACGAGACCATGACGAAGACAAACGGACGAAGACGAACGGATCCTCACAACACGACGTTACCGGAATCAACCCGAGGAAGCAATCACCGGAAAAGAAGCACACAACATAGTCAACAACCAACACATCAACATGGCATGATGCACAATCAAGTATGATGCATGTCCGATTTAAAAGATGCATGGCATGGCAAAGTGCACAAGAAATCCTACAAATTAAGTGGAGCTCGATATGCAACGGGTTGCATATTGACGGAACACCACATGACTTATTTAGTTCTCTCTCGGTTATGTACCCAACAATATTAAATGTTGATTAACATGGCAAGAGGTGAAACATGATGAAACTATCTCATCTAGGCATGTTTAAATGAGGCCGGAACAACAAAACAACAAGTCCGGAAAATCCCCATGTGCAAATATTAGGTTTGGTCCTGATCTGTCCTAAACACAATTTTAGAGTTGTTTAACATGCAAAGTGATGCCACCATGATAAACTAGGCAAAATTCTACCCCACTTACATATAAAGTTTATTAAATCCCGAGTTACGGTTATTTAGTTATGGATTAAATCATTTAGCATGGCATAGGAGCAAATTAATGCAAACAACATTTTAAACATTTTAAACATGGGTGAAAGTTGGATATTATTAAACTAGATGAAATTCTAGTCAAGTTTCATATATAATTCATTTTAGTCCGATGCACGAATTGTGAGTTATTAAATGCATGATCTAGGAGGACTAAACTGCAAAACTGCTGACTCAGGAATAATAGGAAAAAATCGCAGGCGCTGAAAAAATACATCACGGGCCAAATCTGAACAGTGCACTGGGCAAGCCCAACAGCAGCAGGAAAAAAAAGAGGAGGGGGCGCTGGGGGTGTGGCCTCACCCATGGGCTTCGGCCCGTGAAGGAGGAGAGGGCAGGCCGGCCGACGCGGGGCTGCGCTGGTGCGGGGCGGATCTGGCCCGGCTGGGCCTGGCGCTGCGCTGGGGAAGCAGGCCAGGCGGGGAGGCGGCGCGCTGGGCCTTGGATGCGGCCCACGCGGCTGGCGAAGGGAGCTGGGGAGGAGGCCGAGCGAGGCCGGCGCTGGAGATGGGCCCGGGAGCACGGCCCGAAATGAAGAGGAAGGAGGCCAGCGAGCTGGGCCAGACTCGGGCGTGGCCCACGCGGAGGGTCAACGGCGTCGATCGGGGTGGCTGGTTCCTCCGGATCCACCGATGGCGGCGGCGGCGAGAGGGAGCTCGGCTCCGGCGACGGTGATGGCCGGAACCGTGGCGGGCGGCAGCGGATCTGGAGGCAGGCGACCTCCCGGGGCCCCTCCTGGGACGGATCGAGGCAGCAGCGAGCTGGACGGCGGCTGGGAAACGAAGGGGCGACGGGGGAGGACTCCGGCGAGGGTTGGTGATGGCCGGAGCCCAGTCCGGCGCGGCACTGCGGCGGCGTTCCGGCGAGGGTAGGTGTCGGCGTGAAGCGCCCGAGGTGGCGGGGACGAAGGAAAGGCGCGGCAGGGAGCCTCGGGCCCGAGAGGGCCTGCGGCGGGCCTCGCGGGCTCTGCGGCATGGTGCGGCGAAGTGGGCACCGAGCGGACAGATGGCGCGCGCTGGTTGGCTAGCGGCGGCGGCGAGGTGACGTGGCAGCCTCTGGTTGGCTGGAGCGGCGTGGAGGGGCGCGGACATGTCCGGTGAAGGTGGGGATTCCGTCCGGCGGCGCGGATCTGGGAATTTTTAGGGTTAGGGAAAGAATGAACCGCGAATTTCGGAGGGGGTTGAATATATAGGCGTAGAGGGAGCTAGGAGAGTCCAAATGAGGTGTGGTTTGCGGCCACGCGATCGTGATCGAACGACCGAGATGATGGAGCAGAGTTAGGTGGGTTTTGGGCCAAAATGGAAGGGTGTTGGGCTGCAACACACATGAGGCCTTCTCGGTCCCTCGGTTAACCGTTGGAGTATCAAACGAAGTCCAAATGGTACGAAACTTGACAGGCGGTCCACCGGTAGTAAACCAAGGCCGCTTGGCAAGTCTCGGTCCAACCCGGAAATGTTTAACCCCCACACGTGAAAGAAAGCTAGAAATGACCACCGGAGGAGAACGAAGCGCCGGAATGCAAAACGGACAACGGGGAAAATGCTCAAATGCATGAGACGAACATGTATGCAAATGAAATGCGCATGATGACATGATATGCAATGCATGACACGCAAGCAATGACAAGGCAACACCAGCGAATAACTGCACGACACCTGGCACATCGGTCTCGAGGCGTTACAGCCTGCTGCTGGAGCAACACCAGATGTTATGAACGTCTGGCAGAGCAAAGCTGATAACTACTCAATAGTTAAGTGTGCCATGCTTTACGGCTTAGAATCGGGACTTCAACGACGTTTTGAACGTCATGGAGCATATGAGATGTTTCAGGAGTTGAAGTTAATATTTCAAGCAAATGCCCGGATTGAGAGATATGGAGTCTCCAATAAGTTCTATAGCTGCAAGATGGAAGAGAACAGTTCTGTCAGTGAGCATATACTCAAAATGTCTGGGTATAATAATCACTTGATTCAATTGGGAGTTAATCTTCCAAATGATTGCGTCATTGACAGAATTCTCCAATCACTGCCACCAAGCTACAAGAGCTTCGTGATGAACTATAATATGCAAGGGATGAACAAGACTATTCCCGAGCTCTTCGCAATGCTGAAAGCTGTGGAGGTAGAAATCAAAAAGGAGCATCAAGTGTTGATGGTTAACAAAACCACTAGTTTCAAGAAAAAGGGCAAAGGGAAGAAGAAGGGGAACTTCAAGAAGAACGGCAAGCAAGTTGCTGCTTAGGAGAAGAAACCCAAGTCTGGACCTAAGCCTGAAACTGAGTGCTTCTACTGCAAGCAGACTGGTCACTGGAAGCGGAACTGCCCCAAGTATTTGGCGGATAAGAAGGATGGCAAGGTGAACAAAGGTATATGTGATATACATGTTATTGATGTGTACCTTACTAATGCTTGCAGTAGCACCTGGGTATTTGATACTGGTTCTGTTGCTAATATTTGCAACTCGAAACAGGGACTACAGATTAAGCGAAGATTAGCTAAGGACGAGGTGACGATGCGCGTGGGAAACGGTTCCAAAGTCGATGTGATCGCGGTCGGCACGCTACCTCTACATCTACCTTCGGGATTAATATTAGACCTAAATAATTGTTATTTGGTGCCAGCGTTGAGCATGAACATTATATCTGGATCTTGTTTAATGCGAGACGGTTATTCATTTAAATCAGAGAATAATGGTTGTTCTATTTATATGAGTAATATCTTTTATGGTCATGCACCCTTGAAGAGTGGTCTATTCTTGTTAAATCTCGATAGTAGTGATACACATATTCATAATGTAGAAGCCAAAAGATGCAGAGTTGATAATGATGGTGCAACTTATTTGTGGCACTGCCGTTTAGGTCATATCGGTGTAAAGCGCATGAAGAAACTCCATACTGATGGACTTTTGGAACCACTTGATTATGAATCACTTGGTACTTGGGAACCGTGCCTCATGGGCAAGATGACTAAAACACCATTCTCCGGTACTATGGAGAGAGCAACAGATTTGTTGGAAATCATACATACAGATGTATGCGGTCCGATGAATATTGAGGCTCGTGGCGGATATCGTTATTTTCTCACCTTCACAGATGATTTAAGCAGATATGGGTATATCTACTTAATGAAACATAAGTCTGAAACATTTGAAAAGTTCAAAGAATTTCATAGTGAAGTGGAAAATCATCGTAACAAGAAAATAAAGTTTCTACGATCTGATCATGGAGGAGAATATTTGAGTTACGAGTTTGGTGTACATTTGAAAAATTGTGGAATAGTTTCGCAACTCACGCCACCCAGAACACCACAACATAATGGTGTGTCCGAACGTCGTAATCGTACTTTACTAGATATGGTGCGATCTATGATGTCTCTTACTGATTTACCGCTATCGTTTTGGGGATACGCTCTAGAGACGGACGCATTCACGTTAAATAGGGCACCATCAAAATCCGTTGAGACGACGCCTTATGAACTATGGTTTGGCAAGAAACCAAAGTTGTTGTTTCTGAAAGTTTGGGGTTGCGATGCTTATGTGAAAAAGCTTCAACCTGATAAGCTCGAACCCAAATCGGAGAAATGTGTCTTCATAGGATATCCAAAGGAAACTATTGGATACACCTTCTATCCCAGATCCGAAGGCAAGACTTTTGTTGCTAAATTCGGAAACTTTCTTGAGAAGGAGTTTCTCTCGAAAGAAGTGAGTGGGAGGAAAGTAGAACTTGACGAGGTAACTGTACCCGCTCCCTTATTAGAAAGTAGTACATCACAGAAAACTGTTTCTGCGACACCTACACCAATAAGTGAGGAAGTTAATGATAATGATCATGAAACTTCGGAACAAGATACTACTGAACCTCGTAGATCAACCAGAGCAAGATCCGCGCCAGAGTGGTACGGTAATCCAGTTCTGGAAGTCATGCTACTAGATCATGATGAACCTACGAACTATGAAGAAGCGATGGTGAGCCCAGATTCCGCAAAGTGGCTTGAAGCCATGAAATCTGAGATGGGATCCATGTATGAGAACAAAGTATGGACTTTGGTTGACTTGCCCGATGATCGGCAAGCAATTGAGAATAAATGGATCTTCAAGAAAAAGACTGACGCTGACGGTAATGTTACTGTCTATAAAGCTCGACTTGTTGCAAAAGGTTTTCGACAAGTTCAAGGGGTTGACTACGATGAGACCTTCTCACCCGTAGCGATGCTTAAGTCTGTCCGAATCATGTTAGCAATTGCCACGTTTTATGATTATGAAATATGGCAGATTGATGTCAAAACTGCATTCCTGAATGGATTTCTGGAAGAAGAGTTGTATATGATGCAACCGGAAGGTTTTGTCGATCCAAAGGGAGCTAACAAAGTGTGCAAACTCCAGCGATCCATTTATGGACTGGTGCAAGCATCTCGGAGTTGGAATAAACGCTTTGATAGTGTGATCAAAGCATTTGGCTTTATACAGACTTTTGGAGAAGCCTGTATTTACAAGAAAGTGAGTGGGAGCTCTGTAGCATTTCTGATATTATATGTGGATGACATATTGCTGATTGGAAATGATATAGAATTTCTGGATAGCATAAAGGGATACTTGAATAAAAGTTTTTCGATGAAAGACCTTGGGGAAGCTGCTTACATATTAGGCATAAAGATCTATAGAGATAGATCAAAACGCTTAATTGGACTTTCACAAAGCACATACCTTGATAAGATTTTGAAGAAGTTCAAAATGGATCAAGCAAAGAAAGGGTTCTTGCCTGTGTTACAAGGTGTGAAGTTGAGTCAGACTCAATGCCCGACCACTGCAGAAAATAGAGAGAAAATGAAAGATGTTCCCTATGCTTCAGCCATAGGCTCTATCATGTATGCAATGCTGTGTACCAGACCTGATGTGTGCCTTGCTATAAGTTTAGCAGGGAGGTACCAAAGTAATCCAGGAGTGGATCACTGGACAGCGGTCAAGAACATCCTGAAATACCTGAAAAGGACTAAGGATATGTTTCTCGTGTATGGAGGTGACAAAGAGCTCACCGTAAGAGGTTACGTTTATGCAAGCTTTGACCCTGATTCGGACGATTCTAAATCGCAAACCGGATACGTGTTTACTTTAAATGGTGGAGCTGTCAGTTGGTGCAGTTCTAAACAAAGCGTCATAGCGGGATCTACATGTGAAGCGGAGTACATAGCTGCTTCGGAAGCAGCGAACGAAGGAGTCTGGATGAAGGAGTTCATATCCGATCTAGGTGTCATACCTAGTGCATCGGGTCCAATGAAAATCTTTTGTGACAATACTGGTGCAATTGCCTTAGCAAAGGAATCCAGATTTCACAAAAGGACCAAACACATCAAGAGAAGCTTCAACTCCATCCGGGATCTAGTCCAGGTGGGAGACATAGAGATTTGCAAGATACATACGGATCTGAATCTTGCAGACCCATTGACTAAGCCTCTTCCACGAGCAAAACATGATCAGCACCAAGGCTCCATGGGTGTTACAATCATTACTGTGTAATCTAGATTATTGACTCTAGTGCAAGTGGGAAACTGAAGGAAATATGCCCTAGAGGCAATAATAAAGTTATTATTTATTTCCTTATATATCATGATAAATGTTTATTATTCATGCTAGAATTGTATTAACCGGAAACATAATACATGTGTGAATACATAGACAAACAGAGTGTCACTAGTATGCCTCTACTTGACTAGCTCGTTAATCAAAGATGGTTAAGTTTCCTGACCATGAACAATATGTTGTTATTTGATTAACGAGGTCACATCATTAGTTGAATGATCTGATTGACATGACCCATTTCATTAGTTTAGCACCCGATCGTTTAGTATGTTGCTATTGCTTTCTTCATGACTTATACATGTTCCTATGACTATGAGATTATGCAACTCCCGTTTACCGGAGGAACACTTTGGGTGCTACCAAACGTCACAACGTAACTGGGTGATTATAAAGGAGTACTACAGGTGTCTCCAATGGTAGATGTTGGGTTGGCGTATTTCGAGATTAGGATTTGTCACTCCGATTGTCGGAGAGGTATCTCTGGGCCCTCTCGGTAATACACATTACACAAGCCTTGCAAGCATTGCAACTAATGAGTTAGTTGCGGGATTATGTATTACAGAACGAGTAAAGAGACTTGCCGGTAACGAGATTGAACTAGGTATTGGATACCGACGATCGAATCTTGGGCAAGTAACATACCGATGATAAAGGGAACAATGTATGTTGTTATACGGTCTGACCGATAAAGATCTTCGTAGAATATGTAGGAGCCAATATGGGCATCCAGGTCCCGCTATTGGTTATTGACCGGAGACGTGTCTCGGTCATGTCTACATTGTTCTCGAACCGTAGGGTCCGCACGCTTAACGTTACGATGACAGTTATTATGAGTTTATGCATTTTGATGTACCGAAGGTTGTTCGGAGTCCCGGATGTGATCACGGACATGACGAGGAGTCTCGAAATGGTCGAGACATAAAGATTGATATATTGGAAGCCTATGTTTGGACATCGGAAGTGTTCCGGGTGAAATCGGGATTTTACCGGATTACCGGGAGGTTACCGGAACCCCCCGGGAGCCATATGGGCCTTATTGGGCTTTAGTGGAAAGGTGAAAGGGGCTGCCCATAGTGGGCTGCGCGCCTCCCCCCTGCCCTAGTCCTATTAGGACTAGGAGAGGTGGCCGGCCACCTCTCTCTCTCTTTCCCCCTTGGGAGTCCTATTAGGAATAGGATTGGGGGGGAGTCCTACTCCCGGTAGGAGTAGGACTCCTCCTGCACCTCCATAGGCTTGGCCGGCCAGCCCTCCCCCTTGGATCCTTTATATACGGGGGCAGGGGGCACCTCTAGACACACAAGTTGATCCTTGAGATCGTTCCTTAGCCGTGTGCGGTGCCCCCCTGCCACCATATTCCACCTCGATCATATCGTTGTAGTGCTTAGGCGAAGCCCTGCGTCGGTAGAACATCAAGATCGTCACCATGCCGTCGTGCTGACGGAACTCCTCCCCGAAGCTTTGCTGGATCGGAGCCCGGGGATCGTCATTGAGCTGAACATGTGCTAAGAACTCGGAGGTGCCGGAGTAACGGTGCTTGGATCGGTCGGATCGGAAGAAGATGTACGACTACTTCCTCTACGTTGTGTCAACGCTTCCATTGTGATCTACAAGGGTACGTAGATCAGACTCTCCCCCTCGTTGCTATACATCACCATGATCTTGCGTGTGCATAGGAAATTTTTTGAAATTACTGTGTTCCCCAACATAAGCTTGATATCATACCTCCTGAGGTTGGCAAAGGTTTCAGCAAGGTCAGTGAGCAGATCGGAACCCTTCCGTGACTTGACCACAATATCATCCATGTATGCTTCCACGTTCCGACTGATTTGAGTGAGTAAACACTTCTGAATCATCCTCATGAATGCGACTCCGACATTCTTGAGGCCGAACGGCATGGTAACATAATGTAACAACCTCGATGCGAGTATAGCTCCCACGTGTCGAGACACGACTTAGAGACATAATCGCATTGAAGGCATATGTCGCAAGTGAGGTAATCTTCACACAACCCATGTAATACATAAGGGAAAAAGATACATAGTTGGCTTACACTCGCCACTTCACACAATTACATGAATAAAGCATTACAACATCCAAATACAATCAAGGTCCGACTACGGAACCAAAATAAAAGAAGAACCCCAAATGCGACAAAGGTTCCCGATCGACCCTAATTGGGCTCCACTACTGATCAACTAGAACGAAGCTACACAAAGGACAAGATCTTCATCGATCTCCTCCTGAGCTGGGTTGCGTCATCTGCACGGACTCATCGGCACCTGCAAGCTGGTTTTGGAAGTATCTGTGAGCCACGGGGACTCAGCAATCTCGCACCCTCGCGATCAAGACTATTTAAGCTTAAGGGTAAGGTAAAGGTATGAGGTGGAGCTGCAGCAAGCGACTAGCATATATGGTGGCTAACATATTCGCAAAAGAGAGCGGGAAGAGAAGGCAAATCAGGTCGGTAAAAGTATGATCAAGAAGTGATCCTATAACAACCTACGTCAAGCATAACTCCAACAACCGTGTTCACTTCCCGGACCCCGCCGAAAAGAGATCATCATGGTTACACACGCGGTTGATTCATTTTAATTAAGGTCGACTTCAGGTTTTCTACAACTGGATGTTAACAAATTCCCATCTGCCCATAACCGCGGGCACGGCTTTCGAAAGTTCAAATCCCTGCAGGGTGTCCCAACTTAGCCCATCACAAGCTCTCACGGTCAACGAAGGACTAGACCTCCTCCTGAGACATTCCGATCAGACTCGGTATCCCGGTACAACAAGACATTTCGACAGGGTAAAACTAAACCAGCAACACCGCCCAAATGTGCCGACAAATCCTGATAGGAGCTGCACATATCTCTTTCTCAAGGCACACTCAGATGAGCGCTCCGTACAACTAAAACCAAACCTCGAGTTTCCCCGAGGGGGCACTGCACAGGACTCTAGTTCAGACCAACACTCAGAGGAGCACTGGCCCGGGGGGGTTAGAATAAAGATGACCCTTGAGTCTGCAGAACCCAAGCGAAGGTGGTAGGTTGTTAGTGCAAATGGTAAAACCAAGGTTGGGCATTGCTGGAAGAGCTTTACTTAAGGCGAACTGTCAAGGGGTTCCCATTATAGCCCAACCGCATAAGGAACACACAATCCGGGAACATAACACCGGTATGACGGAAACTAGGGCGGCAAGAGTGGAACAAAACACCAGGCATAAGGCCGAGCCTTCCACCCTTTACCAAGTATATAGATGCATTAATTAAATAAGATATATAGTGATATCCCAACAAGTAAACATGTTCCAATAAGGAACGGTATCTCCATGTTCCAACAAGGAACAAACTTAAATCTTCACCTGCAACTAACAACGCTATAAAAGGGGCTGAGCAAAGCGGTAACCTAGCCAAACAACGGTTTGCTAGGACAAGGTGGGTTAGAGGCTTGGTTCAACAATATAGGAAGCATGATAAGCAACTGGTGGGTATCGCAGCATAGGCATAGCAAAAGAGCGGGCATCTAGCAAAGCAAAGATAGAAGTGATTTCGAGGGTATGCTCATCTTGCCTGAAATCCCGCAAGGAAGAAGAACGAGTCCATGAAGAAGAAAAACGGACATAGACGAACGGTTCCTCACAAACACGACGTTATCGGAACCAACCCGAAGAAGCAACACCAGAAAGAAGCAAACAATCATGGTAAACAACCATCACATAAACATGGCATGATGCACAACCAAGTATGATGCATGTCCGGTTTAATGAAGCATGGCATGGCAAAGTGCACAAACAATCCTACAAATTATGTGGAGTTCAACATGCAACTCCGTTGCATATTGATGAAACACCACATGCAAGTTATTTAGTTCGATCTTGTTTATGTACCCAACAATATTAAATGTTGTTAAACATGGCAAGAGGGAAAGCATGATGAAACTATCTAATCTAGGCAAGTTTAAATGAGGCCGGAACAACAAAACAACAAGTCCGGAAACTCCTCACGTGCATAATTTAGGTTTGGTACTGTTCTGCCCTAAACATTATTTTAGAGTTGTTAAACATGCAAGATGAGTGCAGCATGATAATCTAGGCTTTTTTCCACCCCATTTACATATAAAGTTTATTAAATTTGGAGCTACGGTTATTTAGTTATGAATTAAATCATTTTAGCATGGCATAGGAGTAAATTAATGCAAACAACAGTTTAAGCATTTTTAACATGGATGAAAGTTGCATATTATTAAACTAGATGAAATTCTAAGCATATTTCATATATAAGTTATTTGCAAAAGATGAACGGTTGGGATTATTTAATGCATGAAGCTAGGGGGTTTTCTGCAATTCTGTCTATACTGGATAAAAGAGAAAAAAAATCACAGCAGCAGGAAAAAACAATACTGGGCCGAAAGGGAGCTGCTCACAATGGGCTCTCGGGCCACGAGCGGCTGGAGGGGAGGTTGGGCCTGGGCGCTGGATGGATCGTGCGGGGGCGAGCGGAAGCAGAGGAGTAATCAACGCGGCTGCGACGACTGCAGCCTCTTCCTCTCGACAAGAGGCAGGAGCAAAACTTGGGTGCTCCAGGCGACGGGGATCCGGTCGTGGACGGCGCTCTCTGGTGAGGCGGCGCGGCGATCTGGAGGCGGGGAAGGGGTCCTGCCGGCTGGAACCGGCCGGCAATGGGCTAGGGCGGCGTAGGAAGGCGATGACTCGGCGGTTCAGCACAGTCGACGCGAGCTGCATGGGAGTGGGATGCGTGCGCCTTCTTGTGCAAATGCATGAAGCAGGAGGAGGGAGGCGTCCATGGTAGGGAACGGCGACGGCAGCAAGAACGAGCAGACGGGGCGGCGTGGAACTTGGCAGGATGGCGGAGCCGAGGGCCTTGGAAGACGGCGGCGGACTTGAAGGAGCAGGCGGGACTCGGGGCAGCGCTTGGGCTGCGGCATGAAGACGACGACGGCGACGCGTACGGGGCTGCGGGCGCACCTCGTGGTCCTGCTGGAAGCAGACGAAGCAGAGGAACGGCGGCGCGGCGAGGGACATGCCACGGCGGGCGCGACGGAGGCCAGGACAGAGGTCCGGCAGGGTGCGAGGGCACGGAGGAGAAGGAGGCTGCGGCGAGGAGGACCTGCTGCGGGTCGGAGCGGTTTGACGGTGGGGGCCATGGAGTGGTGCTGCTCTCAATCCACCCTGGATCGAGGCACGGGAGGAGGGGAGGAGGCGTGGAACAGCCTGCTCGAGCTCGAGGGTGAGGGCGGCGCTCGGGGTTGGCTGATGCTCTGCTCGGTGGTGCTCTGGCCAGGGCTCTCGGGAGGAGGAGGTTGCGGGATTGAGGCGTGGGCGCAGCAGCTCGATGGTTGGGCGAGGGGATCGAGGGAGATTTGAGTGAGGGGATCCCGATGTGGAAGATGAGACATGGGGTGGCGGCGGCAGAGAAGGATGGATGGGACATCTCCCTAAAATTTAGGGTTTTGGTCTGATTTTGTTAGGGGTTGCCCACTATATATAGTAGGTGGCTAAAAAGAGAGGGGATTAGAGCCTCTAGATTTTGATCGAACGGCTTCGAGTGGTCTAAACAAGGAACGGATGATGTTTAGGATAACTCGAGATTGTTCCGGACCCACTAGTCATGACTGTGCAGATTCGGGTTCGGGGAAGTTTCGGACATGGTTGCCAAGGGGTTCGATGCACTGAGCAGAGAGGGTTTCAGACCGTGCGGTCACATCGGACAACTCCAGAAGCGAAGAGGGGAAGGAGGATGGATTAGGTGGGCTGTGGCGAGACTACGAGGGGGAGAAGAGAGAGAGGGCCCGGCATCTGTTTCCGGAGACCGAAAACGTCCGACGTTAGACCGGCCATAATGCCGCTATAGTTTACCGTTAGGGCATCAAACAATCTCCGAATGCGATGAAACTTGACAGGCGGTCTATCTACACTATAATAAGACCACATGTCAACTCTCGTCCCATTCCGAGAACATTTTCGGGCCACTTATAAAATAATATTTCGGACATGCCGCGGGCGCGTGCAAGTGTGGTTGGGTTTAGAATGGACAACGGAGAGAACTCGGAGAACCCAGACGAATGCAAGTTTTGAAAACATGATGATGCAATGCACATGATGACATGACAAGATGAAACACGCAAGCGAATGACAAGGCAACAACAACGAATAACTGGACGACACCTGGCGCAACGGTCTCGGGGCGTTAGAACACTCCACCACTACGAGAGGATCTTGTCCCGAGATCTAGAATGGCACCGGAGGGAAAACAGAAGAGAAAGAGGAGAGGTAAAACTAAGTTGCTTCTTTAACAAACGAGTGAAACCAAGGAACCTTGAAAGGTTAAGCCACTCGAGAAAAAATACAACAGAGATGAACGAAGTATAAAGCACTCCGTTGGGAAAGAGGAACGAGGAAGAAGAAGGTTGAAAGCACTCCGGTTGAAAAGAGATGCAAAGGTTGATACGGTGAAAAGAACTTGAGCAAAAGGGGCACAGTACTCCGGTTAAAACAAGATAGAGAAGGAAAAAAGAATGATATAATTTGGGCAGCATTCCTACTGAGAAGAAAAGGAATTGGATAAGAACTTGACAAGAAGAGAGTATGCTTCATGAAATCAACAACACACTGTCTTCGGAACTATTGAAAGAACGGACCAAGGGGTAAGAAAGATCTCAGACAGCACTCCGGTTGAAAATGGAAGGAATTGAAGATGATCTTTGACAAAACGAGATGATGGGTTGAAAAGAGCAACATTACAATGCCTCTGGAAGAAAAAGAAAGAATGGAATGGCATGAGCGGAGGTAAAAACAAGGTCTTGAGAGAGCACGCTTACAACAAAAGCTAGAACGGAGTTGTTGAATTAACAACAACGAAAGGATAAGCTTTAAGTGGGCTTATTGGGAACATCTCAAAACTGAGGTGAAATTCTGCCACTAGCGGAAACAACAGATTGAATTGACATAAACAAGGAGACGAGAAACTTATTTCACCGGGAGGATAGATGAAGAACTTGGATAATATATTATCACCATTAATAGCAACAATCCTTAGGGAAAGCTTTAGGTGAAATATAACCCAAGATAACTCCAACAAAGCGATTGATGGATTGAGAAGAGCTCATGTTCGAAGAAATTGGTGGGTTTAACTATCTCATTCTTGACAATTGTTGTATCATGAAACACGAACTCAAATTGTCAAGAGTGACATAATACCACTTCCGATGATACGGTAGAAAGAATTGCACTCCGGATTGCAAGATGAAGAAAGATTGAGCTCCTCTGAGAAGAATCTCAATGAACACTTCGAAAAGGAACTAAATCTTAGATGAACCATCATGAGGAACTCCGGTAACAAAAGGTAACGAAAAAGAAAGAGAAGATGAAAACACAAGGTGAAACCTTGCAATGATTAGATGGACCTTCGTGCTAATTAGAGCTTGGAACTCCGGGAAAGAAAAGATGAAACAAATGAAACTGAGAATTTGATAAGCCTCCGGAATAAGGAATTAATCGCTTGGATGAAACAAGAATAAGAATTATGTTATGCTTGTCCTTCACCAATTTAATTGATGACAAACAATGGATTTGGCACACTACTTATTCTCATGGAAAGGATGAAGATAGATATGGCACAAACTTAAGAAGGTCTTCGACGAACCACCCGTAGAATTAGGAAACAACGAATACATTGATATGATAAGAAAGAAGAAAAATCTTGAACGAACCACCGTAAGAACGAAGTAAAGGGATAAATCACCGGAAAGGAATTAGAGAACGAATGAAAATACTTGAGGGAAATTAGATCCACGAGAACAAAAGATCATGAGCTGATTAGAGAATATACTTGAATGATGCATCGGTATGATTGGAGAATGATAACTGGAAGCTGACATGAATAATCCAGAATTGATGGACTCCGGATAACAAACTGAGAAGAATCTTGAATTACTCCGGATGGGTGAATAGAATTCTCACAATCAAAATAATTATGAGAGGATGGCCTCGAATTAGAACCACGAATCTCTGAGAGAACGGATAAGATATGGAGGTAAAACTCTTCTTCGGTCTTCAAATGACGACGAAAAACAAACACCACCAAGAATTGTTGAGACACTCCGGGATGATTAAAAGAGGAGAGGTTGAGCCAACGATGAAAAGAATTTGAAAGATCTTGGAGAAATACATTTGACTGATGATAATTCATTCTTACGTCAAACTTTGACAAGAAATTTGAGGATATCTCCGGGAAATAAGAAGAGTCGGGTAAGATCCTGGAAAAAAGACCTGTGGGTTAGGGCCCACTCAAAAGAAACACCGTAGAATGATTGCTTGAAAAGAGAGATTCCACCGGTTGAAATAAATGGCTTTAATGAGGGAACATCCTCGAAATATCTTGAACGAATGCAGAGTGAAAACACGAATCTCCGAGACATCTAGAGCACTCCGGAACAATTGAATAACGAAATGTTAATGATTGAGAGGTGCACCGGCAAGAGAAGACATTTGAAATAAGGAGAAGAATATGATCAAACACCGAAAGCTTGATTTGAATCCACCGGAAAAGAGAACGAGTGAAGAGTGACGAACTTGAAGCTCTGTTAGAATCTTCCTAAGAATCACCGGATAAGAACATTGACGGAAAAGGAATGGAGAGACTTCCCATCAATAAAAGGATAGTTGAGTAAAAAAAATTGAGTCCTCGGAGAAAACAAGGGAGGGAGGGCGGGAAAAACAAAGGCAGCTTGGGACTTGAGTTGACCTTGCGGGTGTTGAGATGATTGGAACCACTTGAAGAGAAACACACCGGTTGAAAAGGATTTACATGACAATCTCGATTATCATGAAGGATTGGTATTCACATCGGAGTATGAGAACACCGGTTAGAAAAGGTATGAAATCAACATTTGACTTCGAAGCAACTCGAATACCACAACTCAAAAACAAAACAAAGGATTGGCTTGCAAAATAAGCCGGAACAAACATATGATAGAGATTTCGTCCGAATTTTTCGTGGTGGGGCCTACACGGGCTCGATCGTATAGCACCATCATGTACAAGGCAGTGCACATGACATACGAAGCGTCCCCGAGTCGGCATAGCCAAGGACTCTTTAAGGCACAACGAGACCACTGTAAAATCGATCGTGAATAGGCGGACCACTAGACGTCGAACCCCAATTTCATATCATACATCTGTCGGAAAGAAATCCTAAGAGCTACTTGAATTCCCACTTATAAACTCCCGAACCTTTCCGGTTATGCAATCAGGTGTTGGGGATACAGGGGAAGCATAATATCTCACCCAAAACTAGCAAATCCTACATCCAGCTGTATCCATCCTTCAACACATAACCAAGAAACCTTCGGAAATCGTCAACCTCAACCATCGAAAAGCATCCGTTATACAAGTTATGGCGATACTCCCGAACTCCCGCCCCAGTACTAGGTGGCGTCGAGGTTATCTCACCAACGAACTGCATAAAAGAGATTTTCGATGTCGGCGTACTAAACTCAGGTATTCCAGAATTGTAACGATAAAGTTATGACGACAACACCTCAGAGCTCAACTCCCCGGGGCACTTCCACTAAACCCCTGACAGGAGGCACCAAGACAATGTTCTCATCATAAAACCATCGGATCGATTCCAAGATACCCGCGTGATCCAAAAAAATTAGTGAAATTTGAGAAGAGAAGAGTCAAAACTCTACGTCAGGATGCCTTACCAGAGCGATGAGGATACTGGGAAGTAAAAAGAATTCCTAAACTCTTCGATATATAATTCCTAGGTGACTCAAAACATTTTTTTCTAGACACAACTCGGCTGCTAAAAACGATCAAGCAATGGGGCTCCTAAGGTCGGGGAAGGCTCTGATTACCAACTTGTAACACCCTCGATGCGACTATAGCTCCCACGTGTCGAGACACGACTTAGAGACATAATCGCATTGAAGGCATATGTCGCAAGTGAGGTAATCTTCACACAACCCATATAATACATAAGGGAAAAAGATACATAGTTGGCTTACACTCGCCACTTCACACAATTACATGAATAAAGCATTACAACACCCAAATACAATCAAGGTCCAACTACGGAACCAAAATAAAAGAAGAACCCCAAATGCGACAAAGGTTCCCGATCGACCCAATTGGGCTCCACTACTGATCAACTAGAACGAAGCAACACAAAGGACAAGATCTTCATCGAGCTCCTCCTGAGCTGGGTTGCGTCATCTGCACGGACTCATCGGCACCTGCAAGCTGGTTTTGGAAGTATCTGTGAGCCACGGGGACTCAGCAATCTCGCACCCTCGTGATCAAGACTATTTAAGCTTAAGGGTAAGGTAAAGGTATGAGGTGGAGCTGCAGCAAGCGACTAGCATATATGGTGGCTAACATATTCGCAAAAGAGAGCGGGAAGAGAAGGCAAAGCATGGTTGGTAAAAGTATGATCAAGGAGTGATCCTATAAAAACCTACGTCAAGCATTACTCCAACAACCGTGTTCACTTCTCGGACCCCGCCGGAAAGAGACCATCACGGTTACACACGCGGTTGATTCATTTTAATTAAGGCCGACTTCAGGTTTTCTACAATCGGACGTTAACAAATTCCCATCTACCCATAACCGCGGGCACGGCTTTCGAAAGTTCAAATCCCTGCAGGGTGTCCCAACTTAGCCCATCACAAGCTCTCATGGTCAACGAAGGACTAGACCTTCTCCTGAGACATTCCGATCAGACTCGGTATCCCGGTACAACAAGACATTTCGACAGGGTAAAACTAAACCAGCAACACCGCCCGAATGTGCCGACAAATCCCGATAGGAGCTGCACATATCTCTTTGTCAGGGCACACTCAGATGAGCGCTCCGTACAACTAAAACCAAACCTTGAGTTTCCCCGAGGGGGCGCTGCACAGGACTCTAGTTCGGACCAACACTCAGAGGAGCACTGACCCGGGGGGGTTAGAATAAAGATGACCCTTGAGTCTGCAGAACCCAAGGGAAGGTGGTAGGTTGTTAGTGCAAATGGTAAAACCAAGGTTGGGCATTGCTGGAAGAGCTTTACTTAAGGCGAACTGTCAAGGGGTTCCCATTATAGCCCAACCGCGTAAGGAACACACAATCCGGGAACATAACACCGATATGACGGAAACTAGGGCGGCAAGAGTGGAACAAAACACCAGGCATAAGGCCGAGCCTTCCACCCTTTACCAAGTATATAGATGCATTAATTAAATAAGATATATAGTGATATCCCAACAAGTAAACATGTTCCAATAAGGAACGGTATCTCCATGTTCCAACAAGGAACAAACTTCAATCTTCACCTACAACTAACAACGCTATAAAAGGGGCTGAGCAAAGCGGTAACCTAGCCAAACAACGGTTTGCTAGGACAAGGTGGGTTAGAGGCTTGGTTCAACAATATAGGAAGCATGATAAGCAAGTGGTGGGTATCGCAGCATAGGCATAGCAAAAGAGCGGGCATCTAGCAAAGCAAAGATAGAAGTGATTTCGAGGGTATGGTCATCTTGCCTGAAGTCCCGCAAGGAAGAAGAACGAGTCCATGAAGAAGACAAACGGACGTAGACGAACGGTTCCTCACAAACACGACGTTATCAGAACCAACCCGAAGAAGCAACACCGGAAAGAAGCAAACAATCATGGAAAACAACCATCACATAAACATGGCATGATGCACAACCAAGTATGATGCATGTCCGGTTTAATGAAGCATGGCATGGCAAAGTGCACAAACAATCCTACAAATTATGTGGAGTTCAACATGCAACTCCGTTGCATATTGATGAAACACCACATGCAAGTTATTTAGTTCGATCTTGTTTATGTACCCAACAATATTAAATGTTGTTAAACATGGCAAGAGGGGAAGCATGATGAAACTATCTAATCTAGGCAAGTTTAAATGAGGCCGGAACAACAAAACAACAAGTCCGGAAACTCCTCATGTGCATAATTTAGGTTTGGTACTGTTCTGCCCTAAACATTATTTTAGAGTTGTTAAACATGCAAGATGAGTGCACCATGATAATCTAGGCATTTTTCCACCCCATTTACATATAAAGTTTATTAAATTTGGAGCTACGGTTATTTAGTTATGAATTAAATCATTTTAGCATGGCATAGGAGTAAATTAATGCAAACAACAGTTTAAGCGTTTTTAACATGGATGAAAGTTGCATATTATTAAACTAGATGAAATTCTAAGCATATTTCATATATAAGTTATTTGCAAAAGATGCACGGTTGAGAAGTTATTTAATGCATGAAGCTAGGGGTTTTTTTGCAATTCTGTCTATACTGGATAAAAGAGAAAAAAATCACAGCAGTAGGAAAAAACAATACTGGGCCGAAAGGGAGCTGCTCACAATGGGCTCTCGGGCCACGAGCGGCTGGAGGGGAGGTTGGGCCTGGGCGCTGGATGGATCGTGCAGGGGCGAGCGGAAGCAGAGGAGTAGTCAACGCGGCTGCGACGACTGCAGCCTCTTCCTCTCGACAAGAGGCAGGAGCAAAACTTGGTGGCTCCAGGCGACGGGGATCCGGTCGAGGACGGCGCTCTCCGGTGAGGCGGCGCGGCGATCTGGAGGCGGGGAAGGGGTCCTGCCGGCGGGAACCGGCCGGCAATGGGCCAGGGCGGCGTAGGAAGGCGATGACTCGGCGGTTCAGCGCGGTCGATGCGAGCTGCACGGGAGTGGGATGCGTGCGCGTTCTTGTGCAAGTGCATGAAGCAGGAGGAGGGAGGCGTCCATGGCAGGGAACGGCGACGGCAGCAAGAACGAGCAGACGGGGCGGCGTGGAACTTGGCAGGGCGGCGGAGCCGAGGGCCTTGGAAGACGACGGCGGACTTGAAGGAGCAGGTGGGGCTCGGGGCAGCGCTTGGGCTGCGGCACGAAGATGACGACGGTGACGCGTACGGGGTTGCGGGCGCACCTCGTGGTCCTGCTGGAAGCAGACAAAGCAGAGGAACGGCGGCGCGGCGAGGGACATGCCGCGGCGGGCGCGACGGAGGCCAGGACGGAGGTCCGGTAGGGTGCGAGGGCACGGAGGAGAAGGAGGCTGCGGCGAGGAGGACCTGCTGCGGGTCGGAGCGGCTTGACGGCGGGGGCCATGGCGTGGTGCTGCTCTCGATCCACCCTGGATCGAGGCACGAGAGGAGTGGAGGAGGCGTGGAACAGCCTGCTCGAGCTCGAGGGTGAGGGCGGCGCTCGGGGTTGGCTGATGCTCTGCTCGGTGGTGCTCTGGCCAGGGCTCTCGGGAGGAGGAGGTTGCGGGATTGAGGCGTGGGCGCAGCAGCTCGATGGTTGGGCGAGGGGATCGAGGGAGATTTGAGTGAGGGGATCCCGATGTGGAAGATGAGACATGGGGTGGCGGCGGCAGAGAAGGATGGATGGGACATCTCCCTAAAATTTAGGGTTTTGGTCTGATTTTGTTAGGGGTTGCCCACTATATATAGTAGGTGGCTAAAAAGAGAGGGGATTAGAGCCTCTAGATTTTGATCGAACGGCTTCGGGTGGTCTAAACAAGGAACGGATGATGTTTAGGATAACTCGAGATTGTTCCGGACCCACTAGTCATGACTGTGCAGATTCGGGTTCGGGGAAGTTTCGGACATGGTTACCAAGGGGTTCGATGCACTGAGCAGAGAGGGTTTTAGACCGTGCGGTCGCATCGGACAACTCCAGAAGCGAAGAGGGGAAGGAGGATGGACTAGGTGGGCTGTGGCAAGACTACGAGGGGGAGAAGAGAGAGAGAGGGCCCGGCATCTGTTTCCGGAGACCGAAAACGTCCGACGTTAGACCGGCCATAATGCCGCTATAGTTAACCGTTGGGGCATCAAACGATCTCCGAATGCGATGAAACTTCACAGGCGGTCTATCTACACTATAATAAGACCACACGTCAACTCTCATCCCATTCCGAGAACATTTTTCGGCCACTTATAAAATAGTATTTTGGACATGCCGCGGGCGCGTGCAAGTGTGGTTGGGTTCAGAACGGACAACGGAGAGAACTCGGAGAACACAGACGAATGCAAGTTTTGAAAACATGATGATGCAATGCACATGATGACATGACAAGATGCAACACGCAAGCGAATGACAAGGCAACAACAACGAATAACTGGACGACACCTGGTGCAACGTTCTCGGGGCGTTACACAGAAGCACCCGAATGGAGTGATGAAAGCTGTCTTGATCTCGTCAGGTCCATACAGACGGATCTGATAGTACCCGGAATAGGCGTCTAAGAAAGACAGTCACTCACATCCCGCAGTCGAGTCGACTATCTGGTCGATGCGGGGGAAAGGAAAATGATCTTTCGGGCAGGCCCGATTGATATGTTTAAAGTCAATGCACATGCGAAGTGACTTGTCCTTCTTGGGGACCATGACAACGTTGGCGAGCCACTCGGGGTGGTAGATTTCTCGGATGAACTCCACTGCTAAGAGCCGAGCCACCTCTTCGCCAATAGCCTTTCTCTTTTGGACGGCAGACCATCGGAGATGTTCTTGACAGGTTTTACTTTTGAGTCGACTCTCAGGCGATGCTCAGCCAGCTCCCTGGGAACACCTAGCATGTCAGAAGGCTTCCATGCGAAAATGTCGTAGTTCTCACAGAGGAACTAGAAGAGCGCTTCTTCCTATTTGGAGTCGAGTGTTGTCGAGATATGAGTCGGGGCGGCGCTGGGGTCAGTCGGGTGGATGTGAGCTGTCTTCGTGTCGCAGTCGACTGGAAAGTTGACTCTGTAGCGTGGCTCGCAACAGATCACTCGGGTCTGCAGTCTTCTGGTATTCCTGCAACTCCACCACTGCCATCTGTGTGTCGGCGATCTTCGAACCCTTCTAAAAACATTCTTCCGCTTTCTTCCGATTGCCCGTAATGGTGATCACACCTTTGGGGCCAGGCATCTTCAATTTGAGATACACGTAACATGATCGGGCCATGAAGCGTGCATAAGCTGGCCTGCCCAAAATAGCGTGATAGGCACTCTGGAAGTATACAACTTCAAATGTCAACTTTTCTTTGCGGTAATTCTTGGAATCACCGAAAACCACATCAAGAGCAATCTGGCCGAGTTTCAGCCTTCTTCCCAGGAATGACTCCATGGAAACTCATGTTGCTGGCACTGAGTCTGGACATCGGAATGCCCATCCCCTTCAATGTCTCAGCGTATAATATGTTCAAACCACTGCCACCATCCATCAGGACTTTGGTCAGTCGAGTGCCTTCAACAACTGGGTCGACCACCAAAGCTTGCCTCCCAGGGGTGGCGATGTGCGTTGGGTGGTTGGACTGGTCGAATGTTATGGCAGTCTGAGACCATTTCAGGTAACTAGGTGTCGCCAGAGCGACCATATTCACCTCTCGGTTAATAACTTTCAGTCGACTTTTCCTCTCAACATCAGCAAAAATCATCAGGGTGGAATTGACTTGAGGGTATCCGTCATCACTGTCTTCTTTGTCTTCGATCTTGTCTGACTCCTTTTCCTTACCCTTGGGCTGCTTGCCCTGGAACTTCTGGATCAAGAGTCGACACTGCCGAGTGGTGTGTTTCGGGTAAATGAAATTGCCCTCTTCATCTTTCTTTGTGTGGACGAGACACGGTAAGTCCAACACATCATTTCCCTCCTGGTATTTAACCTTTTTGGGGTTCCAAGGCCCTTTAGGTTTCCCTTTAGACTTTCCCTGGGCCAAAGCTAAGGCTTCCCCGGGAGCCGCTGGCTCGGCTTTCCGCTTCTGCTTCCGATTGGAATTGCCTCCGGTTTCTTGGGCGACTGACTTGAGCTTGCCGCTCCTGAGTTGATCCTCATCTTCACCATTAGCGTACTTGGTGGCAATCTCCATCATCCGGTTCAGGGACATATCTCCAGTTCGGCCGAATTTCAGATTCAGTTCTCTGTACTTGACGCCTTCCTTGAAGGCACAAACTGCTTGGTGGTCAGGCACATTCTCCACCGAGTGATGTAACGTGATCCATCTCTGGATGTAATCCCTCAAAGTTTCATTCGACTTTTGCACACAAGACCGCAGTTTCGTCAGTCCTGCCGGTCGCTTGCATGTGTCTTCAAATGTGGTGACGAACACTCACGAGAGATCTTCCCAAGTGTAAATGCTGCTAGGTGCTAACTGGTTTAGCCATGCTCTGGCCGAGCCCTACAACATGAGAGGCAGGTGTTTCATGGCCACTTCATCATTGTCGCCGCCAATCTGGATGGCCACTCGGTAGTCCTCAAGCCAAGTATCGGGCTTGGACTCGCCAGTGAACTTACTGACTCCAGTCGCCAACCTGAAGTTGGGAGGAATCACAGCAGCCCTGATGGCTCTACTAAAGCACTCTGGCCCCGAAACATGCACTCTGCTGCTGGTAGGTGCATCTCTGTCGTGGCCCTCTCGGTGAGCCTTGTTCCTATCGACCAGGCCTTGGACGAGGATGGATCTCGCATCAAAGCCTAGCCCTCTGGGGTCGACTGGAATCCTTCGTCCACCACTATGAGGGCGCCTGTCATCCTGCTGGCGAGGCACATACGACCCGCTCCTCGGGGGAGGCGTAGGCACTCGACATCGACCGTCACGATCGACTCGGTGATCATGCTGCTCATGGTTCCTGTACTGGTCACGCTGGTCTCCACGTCCCTCACGCCTCGGGGGCGATCTCGGGATGTGAGCCAACTGGACTGTGTCCGCGGCAACGGACCTGCTGTAAATTCTGTTCCGCGACTAAGAAACAGCGGAATTCTGATCTCCTACTGCCCGGAGTAACGCTCTGATCTGCAGCAAGCCTCTGCCAGCCTCCGACTGGGAAGGCTGAATCGACTCCGCTATACGGGCCGCAGCTGCTAAATTCTGAATTGGAGTCCGATATACCTGCGGGGGCGGGAAGAGCTGACGTCGACTGGATTCTGGAACCTGTTGTCGCGCACGCTCGTCGAGTGCTCGCTGGAGGTTCTCCAGTCGAGTGCGCTCGGCCAAGTTTGCCAGGCGCGTGTCCTCCAAGGCGCGAGCCTCGGGGGTTTCTCCAATGATAGGAGTGTGCAGCGCATCCACATTCCGGTGGTGAAGTTCTTCTCTCTGCAGCGACATGAGAGGCTCAGGGAGATACTCCTCATGGGGACGCGACGGGTCGCCTCCTCCCACGCCTCCGTCGGTGCGGGTAAAACCGGGGGGACTGGGCGGTCCATCGACCATCAGAACCTCTGCCGCTGGATCGCTGTTGTCGCACTCGGATGCAGTCTCTTCGGAGCCAGTCGAACAGGACATAGAGGGATTCATCGGGCTCGATCACCGCGACTTGAGGGGCGGCCGACTAATGGGCCACGGCGTGTCTCACCCACCGCTGAAGTCTCGACCGACCGGAGCGCTTGTGCCGGCGGGAAACGGGGAGGGAGGACAACACAGGAGCAGACCGGTAGGGGGTCGACGGTTGCCGCAGGAGAACGCCGCGGACGCACGCGCTAAAGTGCGTTGCCCCACGGACAGGGAGTGCGTCCACGTCGAGTGGAGCCTCCTGAAGCCAGGCGGAGTCGTCAGCGATGAACGTGAGCGCGCCGAGACGGATCTCGCGGCCCTCCACCAAAACTCCGTCGAAAACCATGATGATTCGGGTAGGAAAAGATCGCAACTCCTCCAACAAAACGCTAAAACACCGGCCCCACGGTGGGCGCCAACTGTGTGGTTCTAAGTCTGACAGTAATGTAGGGGGGTAAGTATGGAGAGGCGAGGTCTTAGCTATGGAGAAGTTGTAAGGACGCATGGTTTACGAGTTCAGGCCCTTCTCGGAGGAAGTAAAAGCCCTACGTCTCGGAGCCCGGAGGCGGTTGACTGGATTATGTGAGTATGAGTTACAGAGGTGCGAACCCTTGTCTCGGAGGAGGGGGTGGCTTATATAGAGTGCGCCAGGACCCCGGCCAGCCCACGTTACGAAGGGTTCAATATACATTAAGGCAGGGCGTTACTGATAATGCTAGTAATAAAGTGCTATGATGACCATAAAAGCTACTTAATGACCGACCGTTAGCGTGCGGAGTGACTTTAGGTCTCCTAGCCGTCGAGTGGTTGGATCTTGGTCGAGTAATTGCTTCTTGGTCGAGTGTCTTCGAGTCTGTCGAGTGGGACACCTCCAAGTCGATTAAAAGGTGATTTATTCTAGAGGTCTCCTTGGGTAGGGCAGTTAGGACAGGTCCATGACCCTACCCTAGGTACATAACTTCATCACCACCTTCAGGGCTTCTCGCGGCATCGGCACCTCGACATCAGTCGCCTCAGCTCCCGCCGGTTCTCGTCTCCCCGCTCTATCGCCTGAGGAAGGACCACTGTGGACGACAGGGGGAGAAACCACGGCGGCTGGGTTCTCACGGGGCCTCATGAAGCCAGCCGGGCGCAGCCCCCACTCGTCGAAGCTGGGCATCTGCCTCACAAAATCGGCCCTGCCAGAGCAAAGATACAAAAGGGCACCATCACGCCGAAGGCTGCTTGGGGAAGGATCGCCAGTCAAGACCCTGAGCACCGTCCGCAGCACTTCAGGCACAAGTCCTCCTCCTGAAGTCGCATGCGGTCTCTGTGCCCCGCAAAGTCCCACATCCAGTGAGAGTGGCGCTGGAGAGGAGCAATGCGGCATTGGAGGAACTCCTTCACCATCTTGGGTGCAGTCACATTGAGCGCCCTCAAACTCTGGAAGCGGCGCCAGACGAAGGCGAGCCGGGGGCTCACGAGCATCTCATGGTCCCAGCCCGAGTGGGGAACAGCAGGCGAGGTCGGGGGCGAGAGCAGAGGGTTGGGCACTCCGACGTCCACATACAGGCACCACTCTCTGAACCTGGCCTCAGAAGGAGGAAGGCCGAAGTCGGTCCCTGAAGCGGCCGTCTCTGGCACGGTGAAGAAGCCCACGCACCCTGAGCACCGAGTGGGGTCGCTCAAGCGCAAAGAAAAGAAGTGGCGCAATAGGGCAACGGAAGGAGGAATGCTTACCATTGCCTCGCAAACAAAAGCAAAGACAACCAGAAGGGTAATGGACTCAGGCCCGAGGTGCATCATGCGGATCTGATAATGGGAGAGCACCGCATTGAAGAAAGTGGAAAGGGGGGGGCCAGACCCGCCCATAGGGCATCGACGAAGAATCGGACCTCCGTGACGATCCTATCAAGGGAGGCATGGGACGCAGGCCAGAATGTGGTCCTGCCACACTCGTTGAAGATAGTGGCAAGGGAAGAGTGGACCTTGTTCAAGGCTTCTGGATTGAGTATGATCAACCGATCAACGGCGGGGGCCGCCACCGGAGGTGAGCGGGGCAAAGGCGCGGGCTTCTTCCCCTTCCCTTTCTTTGCTGGCGCCATGGCGATGGAAAGAGGGAAGAGCTCGAGCCGGATTGGCGGCGGAGGTTGGAGCTTGAAGAAGAAGGAAAGGTAGGAGGCGAGCGAGCAGCGGAAAGGGGAACAACTGTGTGCAACACGGGTCCGCTTAGCCGGGCGCGTAACAAGGCGTCGTGGGGGAAGCGCAGACGCCCGCGTCCAACCAATCGCCATGCGGTGCCCGAGGCCGCAGGCTATTGGGGCCCGCAGCGCTTCGCGCTTGCCCCTTCGCTTCTCTGCTAATCCAAGCCCGGGTGCGCCTTGGACCCAGGGGCTACTGTCGGCGTTCTGGGAACGGGGGTCCCCAGACTTGCCTGCCTGCGGCCTGCGGCGTGGCTCGAGTGGGGGCCCAGTACGGCCCAGCTTCATCAGCTCAAGCTCAAGACCCTCGCAAGGGGCCAAGCCTTGCAGGGCGGACGACAGGAGGCTTCCTCAGGAGCAGCCTCATCAGGCAGGCTCGCGAGGAGGCGGAGAGATCAAGGCAGGGGTGCCTCGCGAGGAGCCCGTGACGCAAGCCATGATGATCGAGATTAGGCGGGCGCTAGGCGGGCACCGGCCTGTGTAGTGTCCTTGTTTTGTTGGGGATCGTAGCAGAATTTTAAAATTTTCTACGCATCACCAAGATCAATCTATGGAGTCATCTAGCAACGAGGGAGAGGGGAGTGCATCTACATACCCTTGTAGATCGCGAGCGGAAGCGTTCAAGAGAACGGGGTTGATGGAGTCGTACTCGTCGTGATCCAAATCACCGATGACCGAGCGCCGAACGGATGGCACCTCCGCGTTCAACACATGTACGGTTGGGAAGACGTCTCCTCCTTCTTGATCCAACAAGGGGAAGGAGAGGTTGATGGAGATCCAGCAGCACGACGGCGTGGTGGTGGAAGCAGCGGTGATCTCGGCAGGGCTTCGCCAAGCACCAACGAGAAGGGAGAGGTGTCACGGGGGGGAGAGGGAGGCGTCAGGGACTTGGGTGCGGCTGCCCTCCCTCTCCCCCACTATATATAGGGCCCCTAGGGGGGCCGACCCTAGGAGATGGGATCTCCAAGGGGGACGGTGGCCAAGGGGGACTTGCCCCCCAAGCCAAGTGGGGCGCCCCCACCCCTAGGGTTTCCAACCCTAGGCGCAGGGGGAGGCCCATGGGGGGCACACCAGCCCACCAGGGGCTAGTTCCCCTCCCACTTCAGCCCATGGGGCCCTCCGGGATAGGTGGCCCCACCCGGTGGACCCCCGGGACCCTTCCGGTGGTCCCGGTACAATACCGATTACCCCCGAAACTTTCCCGATGGCCGAAACTGGACTTCCTATATATAAATCTTCACCTCTGGACCATTCCGGAACTCCTCGTGACGTCCGGGATCTCATCCGAGACTCCGAACAACTTTCGGGTTACCGCATACTAATATCTCTACAACCCTAGCGTCACCGAACCTTAAGTGTGTAGACCCTACGGGTTCGGGAGACACGCAGACATGACCGAGACGACTCTCCGGTCAATAACCAACAGCGGGATCTGGATACCCATGTTGGCTCCCACATGTTCCACGATGATCTCATCGGATGAACCATGATGTCGAGGATTCAATCAATCTCATATTCAATTCCCTTTGTCAATCGGTACGTTACTTGCCCGAGATTCGGTCGTCGGTATCCCAATACCTCGTTCAATCTCATTACCGGCAAGTCACTTTACTCGTACCGTAATGCATGATCCCGTGACCAAACACTTGGTCACATTCAGCTCATTATAATGATGCATTACCGAGTGGGTCCAGAGATACCTCTCCGTCATACGGAGTGACAAATCCCAGTCTCGATCCGCGTCAACCCAATAGATACTTTCGGGGATACCTGTAGTATACCTTTATAGTCACCCAGTTACGTTGTGACGTTTGGTACACCCAAAGTACTCCTACGGCATCCGGGAGTTACACGATCTCATGGTCTAAGGAAATGATACTTGACATTAGAAAAGCTCTACCAGACGAACTACACAATCTTGTGCTATGCTTAAGATTGGGTCTTGTCCATCACATCATTCTTCTAATGATGTGGTCCCGTTATCAATGACATCTAATGTCCATAGTCAGGAAACCATGACTATCTGTTGATCAACGAGCTAGTCAACTAGAGGCTCACTAGGGACATGTTGTGGTCTATATATTCACACATGTATTACGATTTCCGGATAACACAATTATAGCATGAATAATAGACAATTATCATGAACAAGGAAATATAATAATAACCATTTTATTATTGCCTCTAGGGAATATTTCCAACATGTTTCCCCTTCAGTGCAAAGGGAGCAAGCACAGGCTAAGGCATCCGGCAAAGGTTACCATTCCGGTGCAATGAGACCAAGACCAGCAGAGCGGCAGGACGGAGGTCACCGTGGAGCCCAAGACGGCGTCGTCACCAGTGCTTTTGGCAGCCGAAGACCACCTTTGGTCAGGATAACTTGTACTAGATGTTCCCCTTCAAAATGGCCAATTGTTGGCGCCCTTCCCGCTCATTTTTTAGGAAGAGGACCAGGGCCTCTATAAATAGGACTAACCACCATAGAGAAGGGGGAGAGGAGGAGGAAAAAGAAAGAGAAAGAAAGAGAGAGAGGTCCGGACCAAGTAGAACACACTACACCAGCTCAAGAACACCTCTCGCGAGGCCGTTCTTTTTCCTGTATTGTTCATCATCGGCCCCTGAGGCAATTCACCACGCCACACACTGGAGTAGGGTATTACACCACATCGGTGGCCCGAACCAGTATAAACCTCGTGTCCTTTGTGTGTTCTTCTTTCTAGCCTAGATTTCTTGCGAGCCATAGAAGCGCGAGTCGGCAGGGGAAAGATCTCCGTGCGCACCCCAGAGTTCGAACCTTAAGGGTCTGCCGGAACCCGAAATCCGACAGATAGATCCCTCGGTAGGGCATGTAGCTAGGTGACTTAGCATGATGGTAACATGAGGCAAGGTTTAACCAGGTTTGTGCTCTAACAGAGGAGATAATACCCTACGTTCTGCTTGTATATATTGCATTGGAGTGTGTACAACGTATAGGTAAAGTATCAAAGGGATTGTAATGTGTTCTACGACAAGCCCTGGCCCGAGCTTATATAGAATACCGGAGATCCTAGGGTTACGGAACTATGTAGGCTACGTCGGTGGAGGCAGAGTCCTCCGCGACTCTGGTATCTTTGGATTATACTCCAAGTCTTATGAAATCCTTATGTACTTCGCCATGGACCGCCCCAAAGTGGCACAGGACAGAACTGACCTAGGGGTGCGCGGCTCGGCCCATCAGGGCGGGAACTTTATGCATGTGTCATTCTTTTTAGAAAGGGAAAACAAACATCCTTTTTCCAAGGAATACATATGTTACTTTGTCCCTTACTCCCTCATTTGAGTAAAGCATTTTGGGAAAATGCCCACGGTTAAAAAATAAGATTGTCAATTGATGCATAGACTCACGCTTTAAAATGAGAGTGGTAAGCTAAATGTTGAATTTTGTGACTCTTTTCTCCTCTGAAAATCCAAGTGGAGTCCAAGTAGTGGCAAACTGGAACGAAAGTGTCATTCCGCTGGCAAGCTCAAATGCTCCCTCCTGAATAATAAAATCAAACCAAATAATAATTATATTAAAAATTCTATGTTTTTTGTCCAAAACATTGATGAATTTTCTACATACATGCAAATTTCCATGAAGAATTTTTTGGTTGTGCTCTGGAAAACAACCATTTCTTCAAAATGCTTGAAAAAAAAGTGTTTTTGGAGCATTGACTTTTTTCCAGAGGATTTACGAATGTCTATGTAGACAGTTCATGTATGTTTGTTGACAAAACATATCAGATTTGTTAGATTTGTCACTATTTTTACTGTTTATGAGGGAGCATTTGAGTTTGCGAGCAGAAACTCCATGCACACTTCGCTTCCCTTGAACAGTGTCTTCATGCATCCGGCCTCCATGTTAGAATAAATCCGAGGCATTCCGTCGATCTACCGAGGACCAAGTAATCACACGAGCACGACACCGAGATTTGTTAACGAGGTTCACCATCATGGCTACATCCCCGGGGCCTGACTACGGGCGCTCCTCCCCGTGACACCGTCACAATACCGCACCCTGGCCGCTCGGGCGCCGGCACACGCCGCCGGCTCCCCCGCGTGCCCGTGCTATTATGTTGGCATAGGTTACATCGTGTGTCTACCCCCGCTATATATAAGAGGCCTAGGATACAAGTGTCCTACTTGGACACGACTCCTACTTTGTCTACACACCGTACGACTCCAAGTCCAACTGTAACCTAACTTGTACAATAATATTCGACACAACTCTAACAAACTCCACCTTGGCGAATATTCTCCACCACCTTGAATTCATCCGTGCGTCAAACCTCCATGTACATTGGACTTGAGATACACCATGAGCACCGCTGCTACTCCCAGACTCCATGTGACTCCACCTGCAACTGTAGTCCCTTCTCGTCTTCATCGCAGTCAACACTCGAGCAAAAATTAAGTTCCGCATTACTCTACTTTGTGCTCCCAACTTCCGGAGAATCCGTTCAACGTCATCACACACCGATCATTAACCTGCGTGAAAGTGAACAACTCACATATTGGACGCCACACATAAGAGTTACCTGAACTCAACATCACCGCTCTTTCTTGACCGCTTGTCTGAAACTTGAAGGAATTGCACCGTCGCCCTGTGTCACCCTGAGTCAAATTCACAGTTGTCTCACCCTTTTTCCGGATAGCCTCTAACATGTCCCATAGCTATAGCACTTCGCCTCCTTCTGTACTTATGATCCGCACTTTGCAATGTGCACTGAACACCACAGAATATACGGCCATGTACTCCCTCAGCTTTTTGACAATTTCAGACTCTCTGTCACTTTCTCAGATTCCCCATGATCAACTCCTGTCCATCAACTGGCACCGATAGACCCAGTCACCAACTTGAATCTGGTACTCGTCAACACTGCTTCAGCACCCTTGCACACTTTGTCCGACCACATGTCTGACCACCAGCGCCTTGGTCTATCGCTGTGTCCCGTGCTTACTGCACGCCTCGCCGCTATCACCGCGTCGAGCCTCTGCTGTCCTGGTCGAGTCTCCCGGGTAGCTTGCCCACACTGCCTCAACCCCCACTGCAGAGAACCATCGATCATCACCGACCGATGCCGAGTATCACGTCTCCATCAGACCATTGGGCCCCAATCCGATCCACGTGTCTCTCGCTATCCCGCTGAAATAGGCTTCGACTCTCCATGCATTTAGCCGTAGCCCCTCCATCAGCACAGAGTGTAGTCCTCCATCAGACTCCAACTCCACCTTCAACGTGACTCCATGGTGGTTGTACGTGTCACCCTTCCGCGCCCTGTCGACTTCAAGCTCTCATGTGCACCGTCTTGAATCAACCCGCACCATAGTCTGTCGAAGCCGCACAAGCCCTCAGGCCTGCACCACGTGTTTCCACGCCCCAGAAGTCGGCCACCATCAGCATCACGCTCCTATGTCGTCGTCGCTGAAATCACCGCTGTCTTCTGCTTTGACTGATATCCCCGTCGATCTGTCAGACAGTCCAGTCCGACCCAGCCGAATTATCCGACTGCAACCATGCCCCACCCTGCGTCGTGTCCGCCCGCACACCTCCATGCATTGCTTGACGCCCTGTGTATACATGATCTGCCACGATGCACTTCAGGCTTCCCAAATCATCTCCCGCGAATTCTCATTCATCACATGATACTTCCATCTTACCTTGCTTGACTTCCCACAACGACTTCAAACATCCCTGTTGTGCTAATATATTTTTCATCTTGTCCACCATAACGGCCAACCCATGAAAAATAACCAAGCTGCAATACTTCCCGTGCATGTGCCGAAGTACTAAGCAAAGAGACAAATTTAATCCAAGCCATGCTCCACGTATTGCTCCTTCCACGCAGAACACCCGGTGCCTTTTTTGTAATTGCTGCCAAAGCGTCATCTGATGGGTTTTTCTCTTTGATGAATTTTCCTTCCGCCAATTGATTTGCTTCCTTCGTACACGTTGCTCATCTTTTTTTCCAAACAAAACAAATCTCATGCTATGATGCTTCCCAGATCAGCTCTTCCACGCCTCTAGCCATGGGCACCGCAGCGCACGCAAGAACCTTCTGTACGGGCCACACAGCTCCGCATGCCTCCTGCAACTAGTAGCACACAGCTCCTAGGGCCTCCCGTGAGTACACCTGGTATTCGGCCAGCCAGCTCCGGCGGGGCCTTTAGCATCCACGTGCGTGCACGGACTGTGAACCAGCACGCTCGCCACACGTTGCTGCTCCTGCTGCCGCCTGCACCACGCGACTTGGTCCTGCCGACAGATGCCGAACTGAATACGCATAGGACTACCGCTGCTGCCACCGCTAGTTGCCCAACCGTATCGAACGAATCCGATCAGCCCCGATACTCTGCCTCCACATATGTTACGCCGCCGCTGCAAACCGATCTGCATCCTCTGCCTGCTTCCGATTGCTTCTTGTTGTACTCGACGACTCCCGTGATTGATTTCCTGCCTGTACATGTTTCTGTCGCGACGACCTCCCGTACAGACCACATCGATCCGCGTCAAGCTTTCCTCCTCTAAATCAACAACCGCGACCTTCGATTGAACCTTGCTCATGATACCACTTGTTAGAATAAATTCGAGGCGTTCGTCGATCTACCGAGGACCAAGCAATCACACGAGCACGACACCGAGATTTGTTAACGAGGTTCACCATCATGGCTACATCCCCGGGGCAATGACTACGGGGCGCTCCTTCCCGAGATACCGCAACACCGGCCACCTGGGCGCCGGCACAAGCCGCCAGCACCCCCTTGCGAGCCTGTCGCTATCTAGCCGTCATAGGTTACAATGTGAGGTGCCTCCTCATATATAAGAGGCCAAGGGTACAACGTGTCCGACTCCGACACTACAAGTATCCTACTGTAACCTAACTTGTACAATAATATTCGACACAACTCTAACACTCCAAATGTCGAGTTGTCCCCGAGGTGATGTGAACCACATCGATCCAGGAAATGTTGATGGAGATGTTGACCTGCGCGCGGGAAGGATTTCTCGTGTAGCCAGCCGCTTGGCGGGATAAGTTCCTGCATTGTGCAGTCAAAAGTCATTCTGCCCGGCGTTGACGAGCTAGACTAGTCTTATCCATGGGCCCACCTGGCCACGTGTTTGCTTTGACCTGACGGCCAACATGACGTGCGGGAGTGGACTAGGGGCCCAACCAGGCTACGTCCCATCATTAAGGCGGGTCATAGTGGGGAGTAACTTATACTAGTGTCATACATATGACACTAGTCTAAATTACTACCTTCATAGTGCAAAGTAACATAGTAGTAGTGTCATAGAAGACTTCATTAATTAGCTTGTAGACTCATCTTGTCTTGGAAAGCGCTATGTTACAGTAACATATTATGTTACCACCTCTCATTAACTACATGTCACATAAGCAAAAATTTCTCGAAGTACGCTATGTTACTTGCTAAGTTACTCCCACTATGACTAGCCTAACGAACAGGTGCCTCAATCCCAGATGGGATTAACAACAACGCCCTCGGTTCCCGTGCACGGTTAATGATACGATCAGTTTCGCATATAGTCGGACCAACGACAATGACGATGTACAAGCTACCCACCAGGATCAAGTTATCATTGCTCCATTAGTTACTGTTAATGATGTATATGTGCCAAACTATACTAGTGTTGATAAACAGTACAAGGAAAAGATTGCAAAATTAGTTGAAGTTACATGCATGCATACTATGGTATTGGCGGAGACGCACTCGCTTAAGAAAGAGGAAAATAAGATGTTGGACGTGCATGCATTACGTGGGGAGAGATACATGTGTGTACATGGAAAGAAGGATTACACTAGCACGTTTGATCAAGGTGTGTATCAATATGGTTATTTCTTTTGGTTGCTACATCCGAAACATGTCCAAGTTATACACGTCCAGGAGATTTGTTTCCTTGAGATTAATCACGGAATCATAAGCTGCTATTATTTCTCACGATTAAGGCCGCCGGAGCTAGAGGTGCAGGTCAGCAGGTTTAAATGGTGGAGATTATTTTCCTTGTGCGATCAGGGATGGGGTCCTCCAGACCGGCAGCTCAAGTATGGCACGGAGATGGCGCACCTAATTTTATGTGTATACAGTATGAGTCGGTTTGTTAGTTTTAGCAATAAAAGAAAACTGTCGAGATGTAAAAGGCAATTACGTTTATATTTTAGGAGAGTCCAGATTTTATTTGAGTTAGAGATAGAAGGTCAGTTTGCTTTTCAAAGCAAGTTAGGTGGTCGGCTACTATATAAAGCCATGATGCCTTCAGTGTAAGGGAGATTATATTTTATGAAATAGACACGATGTGTTTTTAGGGTAGACACCCGTATCAAGTTTTGGAGGGATCTTTAGAAAACCTCTGTGTTGCGATTTCTCTTCGTGGAAATTGTTTTGTGCGTGAGTACCTTCGTCGAGATTGGTTTTCTCGTGCTGGGCCGCAAGGTTCAGACCCTCTACTTCGTGTACATCGCGTGCGCGGGCGAGAGGTTGCTGCTATTGGTGGTGGAGTGTCGTGAAAGGTCGGGCCACAACAACGGATCGGATCTCGCCACGAGGTTCGGTCAACATCAGGTGGTATTCAGAGCATCAGGTTGTTCACGACACTATGGAGAAGATGGCGGGCATCCCGTCATTAAGGAAGTTAAGCTATGGATTTCAGTTAGAGGAGGAAGGCCGCTGGACCGGACTTTTTCATACTCGTGTTGTGGTGAGAGAAAGATCATGTGCCATGACGATCGACCACATGAGTTTGATAAACGCTGCAAGCATTGAGATGGTGGAGAAGTTGGAGCTATGGACAACACCACTACCACGTCCGTACTTATTGCGCTGGGGTGATGGAGATCTCGCTGTCACTCAACAAACGAAGGTACCGTTTTTGTTGGGAAAATTTTTTTGTGAGGTTTTGTGTGACGTGATACCGATGACGATGATTTCATGTCACTTGTTATTGGGAGAGCCATGGTACAAGGAATATCGTGCTACATATGACCATCTCACATACATGTATCATATCATTGGGGGTAAGAAATATGATCTTGTGTGTATGCCGCAACAGTTTTTTATTGCCTGGAGGAAAGATCACCTGAAGAGGTTAAAAGAGAAGGAAGAAGCAATGGAAAAGGAGGTCGAAGCTACTGAACTTTTAACCTCAAAAATCAAGATAGATGTAATTGCTCAGAATGAGGACCCAAAATCGAGGACGGTTTCGTTTCAAGACGGAGAGGATGATACGACCAGTTTCGCATATAGTCGGACCAACGACAATGACGATGTACAAGCTACCCACCAGGATCAAGTTATCATTGCTCCATTAGTTACTGTTAATGATGTATATGTGCCAAACTATACTAGCGTTGATAAACAGTACACGGAAAAGATTGCAAAATTAGTTGAAGTTACATGCATGCATACTATGGTGTTGGCGGAGACGCACTCGCTTAAGAAAGAGGAAAATAAGATGTTGGACGTGCATGCATTACGTGGGGAGAGATACATGTGTGTACATGGAAAGAAGGATTACACTAGCACGTTTGATCAAGGTGTGCATCAATCTGGTTATTTCTTTTGGTTGCTACATCCGAAACATGTCCAAGTTATACACGTCCAGGAGATTTGTTTCCTTGAGATTAATCACGGAATCATAAGCTGCTATTATTTCTCACGATTAAGGCCGCCGGAGCTAGAGATGCAGGTCAGCAGGTTTAAATGATGGAGATTATTTTCCTTGTGCGATCAGGGATGGGATCCACCAGACTGACAGCTCAAGTATGGCACGGAGATGGCGCACCTAATTTTATGTGTATACAGTATGAGTCGGTTTGTTAGTTTTAGCAATAAAAGGAAACTGCCGAGATGTAAAAGGCAATTACGTTTATATTTTAGGAGAGTCCAGATTTTATTTGAGTTAGAGATAGAAGGTCAGTTTGCTTTTCAAGGCAAGTTAGATGGTCGGCTACTATATAAAGCCATGATGCCTTCAATGTAAGGGAGGTTATATTTTATGAAATAGACACGATGTGTTTTTAAGGTAGACACCCGTATCAAGTTTTGGAGGGATCTTTAGAAAACCTCTGTGTTGCGATTTCTTTTCGTGGAAATTGTTTTGTGCGTGAGTACCTTCATTGAGATTGATTTTCTCGTGCTAGGCCGCAAGGTTCAAACCCTCTACTCCGTGTACATCGCGTGCGCGGGCGAGAGGTTGCTGCTATTGGTGGTGGAGTGTCGTGAAAGGTCGGGCCACAACAACGGATCGGATCTCGCCACGAGGTTCGGTCAACATCAGTTGACGTGATTTTGGGGAAGTGGGAGGGATTAAAGGGCATCTCCAATGGGAGACCCTAAGGCTGGTTGTAATGGGAAGTATCATATACTAGTATCATGCATATGATACTAGTCTATGATACTACATCCCTAATGCATAGTATCATAACTTTGTATCATAAAGGATTATATTTATTGGCATGCATGACACAAAGTAGCACATCATTTAATATGATACTCAAGCCTTTTTTTTCATTTAATTCTGTGACACCTCATCAAACTTACTTAGTTGGCATGCATGATACTATCTATGATACTCCCATTACGGGCAGCCTAAGAGAGGGTGCTAGGAAATACTTCCCGGCCAATCGACGGTTCGCTCGTCAATTCTTGGCGTCGAGCGCCGCGTAGACGTCAAACGATGCTTCGAGCGCTTACCTTTTCCTTTCACGGACGATGGCGTTGGGCCTTGTATTAGATCCGAATTTAGCGCCTCTTGTTAGCGCCTACCATTGGAAGAGTGAGCGCTTAGATTTTCTGTTTTTTTATAAAAAAATTCTCCCTAAGCGTCTATATAAGGGCTTAGTATTGTACATGCTCTAAATGCCATGTGACAAGATTAACCTTCCATGAATTCATTTTCCCTACTCCCATATAAGGGACGAGGCGATACGGTCTCATTCCTCTCGCCTTCGCCTGCAATAAGGATTGTGCTGCAATGCTTTCGCAACAAGGATGTTGTTGCAATGCTTTGATAACAAGTGGTGTTACAATGCTTACGCGACAAAGATGGTGTTGCGGTCCTTGTGCAACAAAAGTGTTGTTGCAAACAATGACGCGCTTCAAATGATTAATCTAACGGTTGGAGACCGCGTGATCCAATGGTCGGGGACCGGGCCGATAACTCTCAGGTTTCCTCTCAAAACACGATCTAGTAGGGTGTGTTGGGTCGAACTCTCCTCCACCGCTCCAGCATCCAGGTCCGCTTCCGTCCGTACCCCGTCTTTACTATAATCGGCGAAAGAGGAGGGTATTTTTTTTTGAAAAGAAAAGAGGAAAACCTAGCAATAGCTAGTCTCTGAATCTCTGATCGATGGCGGCGGCTGGCCATGGACAGACGGCGGCGGCGGTCCCCTATTGCTACCTTTTCCGATGCTTCTGTCGCTGGCGCATAAACTGCTCGGACAGCATCCAGCGCTACGCCCCCGGCATGGACTACCGGCACATCCCGGACCAGGACGGCGCCGACGACCGCCCCCAGTGGTCGGTCCTCGTCGGCTGCACGTGCGCCGACCAGCACCTCCACAACCTCCGCCTGCACCGCCTCCGCGTGACCTCGTCGGGCCGGGTCATCGGCCACAGCAACGACCTGCTCGAGCCCTTCTTCACCGTGCACCCGGAAGACAAGGATAACACGGTCTACGCCGAGGCCACGGCCGCGCTGGCTCCCGGAGGCCGCCGGCTGGACGTCATCTGCACGCACTATCCTCCACCCCACCTGATGCGTCCCGACAAGCTGGACCTGCCGCCGAAGGCGGTAGCCGTTGATCTCGTCAACAAGTCGACGTCCCAACTGGAACCCCTCCCGTTCCTGAAAGGGTCATACCACGCCGTCTCGGCCCATGGCGAGCTCTGGGCGCCAGCCGTATTGGCAACGGATGGGACGAGGTTGCCAGCCATCACTCCCTGGGACGGCTCAAGCCTGTAAGGCCATACATGTTCACCTGGCTCCCGGGCTATGCTGTTATCGACGACAAGTTCATCCTGCTGTCGCTCGTCGACGGCACCTTCTTCTGCTTCAACTGCGCCACCGGCTCCTTGACCCGTGTGCGCACCACTGGCAAGGCCTCCGATTATGAATGCATCTCTGGCAGGGCAGTGCATGTCCAGGAGGAAGGTGCAATCTTTTTCATCAATGGCACCACTCTGTTTGCCTACAAGTACTCGCCGGAGGAGGAGGAGGACGCGCATCTCGAGCCGCCGGCGATGGTCGACATGCTGTGGCCGTACTACGAAGAAGGGCGTGGCTTCGTCATCCAGCTCACGGGCCGGATGCTGTGCGCGGTGTGGATCAACATGTACGAGGTGTGCAGCTGCGCAGTGCGGCATGCGATGATCACCACGTTCCGCGTCCGGAGCGCAGCCGGGCCAGACGGTGAAGGCAGCCCTGCCCACAGCATCGAGGTCTTGCACTCCACATGCCGCAGGGTGGACATGCTCAGAGAAAAATCATATCAATACAATCACTATGACACTTTTGCCACTTTGCAGTAAGTGTGCCTGCCTTTTATTTAAGTTCTAACAAGTTGGTTTCTGCTTAAACAACAGTTGGACTTGGGGCTTCGAGTTGTTCTTGATTGAATTACTACTTTAGTGGACATCATTTGATGAATACTTTACTGCAAGAAAATTATCAAGAAGTTGCTGTGCTGTCATTTATTTGATTTTGTATGTATATTTTCATTGGTGAACCAGGGCATATGCTGACGATGCATACAAGGTGGATGATACCTCACTGCCTGCAATGTTCGGAGGGTTCGACCACCCGGTTGAAGATTCCCAGGAACTTCTTAAATGCTGCAGGTTCGATTTTCTCGTCTTCAGTTAGTTCAAGTACAACTTTCTGATCATGTCTTGGGTGATGCTATAACAATTAGTTACTGGAAACAACTTTTCTTGAATTAGTTACTGGGCTTTTGCTACTCGATCTGGGAGCATCTACCTCACTTGTGTGCTTTAACAATTGCAATTTCCGCCTGTAGGAATTATTTGAAACGAAAAGGCGGACGGTTTGGACTGCAGACAGTCTGGTGGACTGCAAAGTGGTGACCAGATGTGATGTGTATTTTGTATGCCAGGTTGATCAGCAATCTGTGTTATACCAAATCTCTACTTCTGGAGGAAAGTTGAGGTGTGATGCAAGTGTGCTGGAACGACAGCTGTGCCTAGACACAATCAGAGATGGAGGTGCCAGTGTGGATTTCCCTGCAACCTGGCATTTTGTGCACGACGGATCCCAGTTGTTTGTCATCCCTTCTTTCCCACACAGTCAGTACAAGGTTGGTCTGATCAGCATGTCCTGCTCCGTCGTCCAGAGCAGACCGCGCGGTATCTATTTTTCGGCCGTCTTCCGAGCCGGTGAAGACATTGTCGCCATCAGCGAGAAGTTGATGGCTGTGTACACTCTTGATAGGCAGACTTTACACTGGGTCTATCGCTGAACATCGGGGGACTTGGATTTGGAGCAAGAGATCAAGGTTTCTGGATTTGTAGACATAGGCGACGGCAAATTTCTGATCTCAGATTTTGACACGGAGAGGTGTTTCTTGTGTGACTTAGAGGCATGGTCAGTGGTTTGTTGTAGAACCGCCAATTCTGAGCAGGTGGCTCGGCGAAATCGGTTTGCTGAACGGGCGATGCATATTTGCGGAAGGTTTCGTATATGCTTGCTGGGACGAAGGCCTCGAGACCTATGAGTTGGCTCAAGATGATGGAGAGTTTATCCTTGGTGCTCCCATCGTGCTGGAGTTTCCCTGGCAGAAGTTCTCCCACAGAAGGTTTATGAGCCTTGAGTGCATTGGTAAGGAGGACAGCAGCATCTCTGGTGACGGCATTGTCTTCTGCGTGATCCAAGGGTATTTTACCGCGGATCCTTTTACTGATAGCCATTCCCTGACTGCCACCACCGTGATCGTGGAGCGTGAAGATGCACCCAGAGGGAAAAAACGGCCTGTCAGAGTCAAGCATGTTGATGTTGCTGTTTCATCTGTCCGTCATGAGGAGCCCATCTTGACGAACTACGCTTTTGCTTTATAAGCATTTTGATTTGATCCAACTCGATCTACTACTGTGCTTAGTCTTTCTCCTGCATAATGAATAGTAATAAATATGCATGTGTACTACTATCACATTATTTGTTTTGAGCAAATTCTATCACATTATTTGTATTGTCTTATCTTTCTACTCTGGTGACAAGTTCTTCTTTGATTCATAGGAGAAGTGGAGGAAAAATCGTAGGAATATGAATTTTCCTTTCCTTGCACTGAAATTGTAGTACAGTCCCCTCTCGATTAATATGGATTGGAGGGAGTATAATTTTACAATCCCCTCGTGACTAGAATTGTGGCTTTCTTTACGACTGCCCAGATATCAACTCTGGTAGTCTAATTAAGGGATAACGTTTGAGGACTGCCCAGATAACACATAGAGAAATTTAAAGCTGAATATCAGACAGAGAAACACCAGTATGGATGGTTTCTCCCCCCTCATAAAACTAATTGCTTATGTTACTTATATACAGATAACAAAACTAGAGTAGCGTCCGTAGGGGTGTTGACGCTGCCAAGTTACGCTACATCACTCAAATATTCTGACTCGAATGTGCATCTGCTCTGTTTTCATGCTTTGGCGATGTCACTCATAGTCATAGTCTCGTGTTCAGGAAAGTAATTCGTTTTATAAATTCCTTGTTGCAATAATGCCAGTGTAAATCATCACAGATCCTATTATGCGACTGAAACAGAATCATAAGAAGCACAGAGGAAGAGCACAGGCCATTCGCAGATCTTGGAAAAGCCAGATTCATCTTGCCAACAGGTTACTTGGCAACAGATCAGGTTAAACCTTTTCTTAAAATAAATAAATAAATAAATAACAGATCCAGTTAAACCACGGCATTGGATATCACAGGACTGAGTAATGTTCAGGCCGGTTGTTTCCCAACTAGATTGTGAACATTTTAAACAAAGTGGGTTGCAAGAATTACAGTGTTACAGAAGTAAAACATAATTGAATCCCTACTAATCAAACACCCCCAGAACAACTTAATGCTCAAATGTCAGATCTAAAAGAATTATCAGTAATCAGGTCACATGCTTTGCAAAACTTTAGGCCATAAATAGATTAGTCAGCTGCATCCTTGGAGAGCCTGACTGCTGTAGCTTTGGCGAACAAGCTTGCTCTGGCAAAATTCGTCGGCGCTACCACTGCTGCTATAGCCCAAATCTTTAGATCCTTTGACACTGACACAATGAACCTGAACCGGCAGTCTCTCTGGTGACACCGGTGCATGTTTCTCCAGCTGCAAGCAGTAGCTCCCGAATGTCTCTAGGTTCACTTTCAGCCTGAAGTCCAGATTAAACAACAAATCCAGTTCAAGCCGATTCATCTCGATTGTGCTGATTCCTCCCACTCTGGCATAGAATGCATTGTTGAAAAACCTGCACGACATGCATTGAGAAAGTTACTGGGAAACCTGTGCATGTTTGTGATATACAAAGAAAGAAATACAGCTGAATTGCAGTTGCATTGGGTACACTTACGCATCATCTGTGAATTTGGCAGCAACCACCACACTTGTAATTAGCAAGCGATGAACGCTGAAGGGCGTCATGTACACATTTGGCTGCTGTAGATATCTCTCCATGTAGACAAGTGCCAACACAAAGCAAGATGGACTGCACTCGGCATATTTGAAAATGCGTTCTGCATAGAGCTGTATACTGAGATCTGGCACCTTCTGGCCATGAAAAATAGTGGTCGACTCCTTTATTCCATTAGAACCCAGTAATTCTTCATTCTTCTGAACTGATCGGCCCAGATATGTGGCAAGAAGCGACAGGACCTTAGGAAACTTGGTACTTCCTTTCTTTGACTGTGATACTGTCAAACCCAACGTCAGGTAGCTCTCCAAATGCTTATCACCGGCATCAATTTTAGATGACTCCATGGGCAGACATAAGTACTGTATAAAAGATAAAGCAGTTGTTAGTGAAAAATAAATGGGTACAGCAGATAGTAGATACTTTGAAGGTTGGGCAAAAGAAAGTTCATCCTAGTTCAATATGGAGGTATTTTCCCAGGCTGTAACAGCATTGCACAAACTCATAGCTGCGTCGATCCGCGTATAAAACGCGAAGCCGAGCCACGATTCCGTTGTGTGCTACCTTCACACTGAACTTTAAATTTAGCTCGCTCATCGCGCAGCATACTAATCGGAATACAGTTTCCGTCTTGGCAAGGAATGCACCAAAACACACACACACACACACACACACACACACACACACAAGAATTTAACAAGCATCAGCATGAATCTAGTTCATTCCCGTTTCCCTTTCAGAAGATGAAGATAGGCAACAAACAAAGTAGTAGCTGGGTGTTGCTCCCTTTCCGGACACCCAGAGGGTTATTCCTCTTCTACATTTGTTATATTTCGCCTCATTTGTAAAGGGAAATCCTAAACCCTCAACCAAAAGGAGTGGATAAACCGAGGTGGCAAGAAACACTCCTTCCTGATGCAGCTGCACCCAAATCCACTGCCCCATCGGACCACGCGGGCAAGCAGATTTCCGCCTCCCCGACCCTCCTGCGATCCTTCGGGACCAACCCTAGCTCGTCGAAAGAGATCAGCACAAGAAAGGCACAGCAGATTGGGTGGGAATCCCATCTAGTAGACCCAAATGCCGCAAGGAGATAGTACGCAGGTAGGTAGGATAGCATTATGCTGTGCAACTTGAGATCTAGGAGTACCAGCCAACAACCCGCACGGGAGGGAGGGAGGGAGAGACTTACAGCTTTGCTCTAGGCTTGAGCTCGGGGGCAGGGAAGGAGGCCTTCTTCTTCTTCTTCAGGGTTGAGCTCGAGCTCGAGCTGGCGGCCTCCCCACGGCCGCCCCTCCGTCCGTCTCTCCTCGCCTTTTCTGATGGAACGGCAGCAGCAAAGCTAGCCGCTTCTTTGGATGCTGCCTGGGAGGGAGAGCGAGAGCGAGAGATGTGTCATGTGCTTTATTATTATAATAAATCACGAAGGGGATGTGAGACATGTCATTATCTGCTGACAGGTGTGGCTCTTGTTTGTCTTCAAAGGCCAACTTACCATCGATCTTGTTTGCTTAATTAATAAAGTAATTAAATGCCAAACTAGCACGTACTCAATGCGAAGAGGAAAAGGCCAGGAGAGGGAATAACGCTATTTGCCGTCGTCTCAATCGGCGTGGTTTATCGAGTATTTTAGCGGGGGTGGAGATAAAGAGGATGGGCCCTGATACAACGGCCAAGACCAGTCGCAGCAGGAATAGGAGGAGAACGATGCGTCCTCCACTTCATCCACGCTATCCAAGCTTGGCGCCTAGTCGGAAACATTATCCAAAGTTGAGCCGTGCGGGAGGCTGACAACGCAATGCACGGGTTTATCGCCAATTCGTTTCGGTTGGTGAACTAAGAGCAACTTTTAAAGCGTGCGTACTTTATTACTTTCTCTGCCTCAAAATAAGCGTCTAAACGTTTGCACAATATAAAGTTGAGTACTACAAAGTTAGGACACTTAATTTTGGAACGGATTGGGTATTATTTTATTTGGAGGTTGCAGAGGCAACTTAGGTTATTAATCTGCAAAAAAAACTTAGGTTGTTAAAAACATTTAGAGCGGAGGGATCTGTCGGGCCTTAAACATGAGGCCCTTATAAGTTTAAATAAAAGGTTGCGGTGACGCTTACATACAAAACATGACGTAAATGGATGCATATAAAACATGTTTGGTTTTTTCCGCGTCCTCGTTCCGATATATAAAACATGCGTGATATCTAATGTCTGGCAGATCAAGATGGCACACGATTTTCTTTGCCTCCTCGATACTAGTAGGACACAGGCTTCACGCGGGAAGAACCTTTTTTAAATATTTCAGAAGCTCATCCAAGTTTGCATCCGTCCATTTGTTTTTTTTTTGTCTTCGTCTTTAGAAGTTCTAGCATGAAACTTAAGCGGGTCACCTCAGGATCGTAACCATCATACAAAGGAGTCATCGAGTCTACCTCCAGTTGTGCCAGTTTGGCCTCCTCTCTAGAAGCAGCTCTGTTGCTAGTCGTCTTCTTGCGAAGCAGGTCTCAAACATGCGGGTCCCGCATGGCTGAACTTAGTAGCGACAAAGATGGCGGCGTGTACGCGTCTTCTCCACCTTGTACTACCTCTTCGTCATCGCCATTTCCGAGGCCGTCTTCTTCTTCAGGCCCATAATCGGTCATATCTTCGTCTAGCCCCATGTCGTTATTTCCTCCCCCGTCGACGTCTTCATCATCATCATCTTCACTTATCCACCGAGTATGATCATCCATGAAACCATGCATGAGCAGGTGCGCCTTGAATTTACCATCCTTAAAGGGGTCGAGCCTAACTCCTCCTTTGCATTTTCGACACCAACATACAACATCCTTCAGTCTTTTTTCATACATGTCGTCCACCGCGGATTGCCAATATCTTTCCACCATCCTTCCATTGACCTTCATGATCACCTACGCGAAGCAAAATATTATAACCACGTATGCATGCATGGATCAAATTCATACAAAAATTCAGCATGGCCTTCCCTAAACATAGGATATATTGAGTTTGCCCGAAGTTCGCTGAAATGGAATTGAATCGACATTTCGACAAAACATAGGCAACTCATGTCACCCACATTTCAACAAATACACAATATAGGCAACTCACATGCCACACACAATTTATTATATTCTCATATCGCGCTCGCGCATATATAGTTTCGGTCCTATCTGTTGGGGAACGTAGTAATTTCAAAAAAATTCCTACGCACACGCAAGATCATGGTGATGCATAGCAACGAGAGGGGAGAGTGCTGTCTACGTACCCTCGTAGACTGAAGCGGAAGCGTTGACACAACGTAGAGGAAGTAGTCATACGACTTCCCGATCCGACCGATCCAAGCACCGTTACTCCGGCACCTCCGAGTTCTTAGCACACGTACAGCTCGATGACGCTCTCCAGGCTCCGATCCAGCAAAGCTTCGGCGATGAGTTCCGTCAGCACAACGGCGTGGTGACGACGATGATGTTCTACCGACGCAGGGCTTCGCCTAAGCACTACAACGATATGATCGAGGTGGAATATGGTGGAAGGGGGCACCGCACACGGCTAAGGAACGATCACGAGGATCAACTTGTGTGTCCTAGTGTGCCCCCTTGCCTCCGTATATAAAGGATCCAGGGGGGGTGCGGCCGGCCCTATGGAGGCGCGCAGGAGGAGTCCTACTCCTACCGGGAGTAGGACTCCCCCCCTTTCCTTGTCCAATTAGGAGAGGTGGGAGAAGAGAGGGAAAGAGGGGGGCGCCGCCCCTCCCTCCTAGTCCAATTCGGACTAGGGGAAGAGGGGGCGCGCGGCCTGCCTTTGGCAGCCCCTTCCTCTTCTCCACTTTAGGCCCATTAACCCCCCGGGGGGTTCCGGTAACCCCCCAGTGCTCCGGTTTTATCCGAAACTTCACCGGAATGCTTTCGGTGTCCGAATATATTCATCCAATATATCAATCTTTATGTCTTGACCATTTCGAGACTCCTCGTCATGTCCGTGATCACATCCGGGACTCCGAACTAACTTCGGTATATCAAAATGTATAAACTCATAATAACTGTCATTGTAACGTTAAGCGTGCGGACCCTACGGTTCGAGAACAATGTAGACATGACTGAGACACGTCTCCGGTCAATAACCAATAGCGGGACCTGGATGCCCATATTGGCTCCTACATATTCTACGAAGATCTTTATCGGTCAGACCGCATAACAACATACGTTGTTCCCTTTGTCATCGGTATGTTACTTGCCCGAGATTCGATCGTCGATATCCAATACCTAGTTCAATCTCGTTACCGACAAGTCTCTTTACTCGTTCCGTAATACATCATCTCGCAACTAACTCATTAGTTGTAATGCTTGCAAGGCTTATGTGATGTGCATTACCGAGAGGGCCCAGAGATACCTCTCCGACAATCGGAGTGACAAATCCTAATCTCGAAATACGCCAACCCAACATGTACCTTTGGAGACACCTGTAGAGCACCTTTATAATCACCCATTTACGTTGTGACGTTTGGTAGCACACAAAGTGTTCCTCCGGCAAACGGGAGTTACATAATCTCATAGTCATAGGAACATGTATAAGTCATGAAGAAAGCAATAGCAGCATACTAAACGATCGGGTGCTAAGCTAATGGAATGGGTCATGTCAATCAGATTATTCAACTAATGATGTGATCCCATTAATCAAATGACAACTCTTTGTCCATGGTTAGGAAACATAACCATCTTTGATTAATGAGCTAGTCAAGTAGAGGCATACTAGTGACACTCTGTTTGTCTATGTATTCACACATGTATTATGTTTCCGGTTAATACAATTCTAGCATGAATAATAAACATTTATCATGATATAAGGAAATAAATAATAACTTTATTATTGCCTCTAGGGCATATTTCCTTCAGTCTCCCACTTGCACTAGAGTCAATAATCTAGTTCACATCGCCATGTGATTTAACAGCAATAGTTCACATCATCATGTGATTAACTCCTATAGTTCACATCATCATGGGACCAACACTCAAAGGGTTTACTAGAGTCAGTAATCTAGTTCACATCTCTATGTGATTAACATCCAAAGTGTACTAAGGTGTGATCATGTTTTGTTTGTGAGATAATTTTAGTCAACAGGTCTGTCATATTCAGATCCGTAAGTATTTTGCAAATATCTATATCAACAATGTTCTGCACGGAGCTACTCTAGCTAATTGCTCCCACTTTCAATATGTATCTAGATCGAGACTTAGAGTCATCTAGATTAGTGTCAAAACTTGCATCGACGTAACCCTTTATGACGAACCTTTTTGTCACCTCCATAATCGAGAAACATATCCTTATTCCACTAAGGATAATTTTGACCAATGTCCAGTGATCTACTCCTAGATCACTATTGTACTCCCTTACCAAAATCAGTGTAGGGTATACAATAGATCTGTTACATAGCATGGCATACTTTATAGAACCTATGGCTGAGGCATAGGGAATGACTTTTCATTCTCTTTCTATCTTCTGCCGTGGTCGGGCTTTGAGTCTTACTCAATTTCACACGTTGTAACACAGGCAAGAACTCTTTCTTTGACTGTTCCATTTTGAACTACTTCAAAATCTAGTCAAGGTATGTACTCATGGAAAAACTTATCAAGCGTCTTGATCTATCTATATAGATCTTGATACTCAATATGTAAGCAGCTTTACCAAGGTTTTTCTTTGAAAAACTCCTTTCAAATACTCCTTTATGCTTTGCAGAATAATACTACATTATTTCCGATCAACAATATGTCATACACATATACTTATCAGAAATGCTGTAGTGCTCCCACTCACTTTTTTGTAAATACAGGCTTCACCGCAAGTCTGTATAAAACTATATGCTTTGATCATCTTATCAAAGCGTATATTCCAACTCCGAGATGCTTGCACCAGTCCATAAATGGATCGCTGGAGCTTGCATATTTTGTTAGCACCTTTAGGATTGACAAAACCATCTTGTTGCATCACATACAACTCTTCTTTAATAAATCCATTAAGGAATGCAGTTTTGTTTATCCATTTGCCAGATTTCATAAAATGCGGCAATTGCTAACATGATTCGGACAGACTTAAGCATAGATACGAGTGAGAAACTCTCATCGTAGTCAACACCTTGAACTTGTCGAAAACCTTTTGCGACAATTCTAGCTTTGTAGATAGTAACACTACTATCAGCGTCCATCTTCCTCTTGAAGATCCATTTAATCTCAATGGCTCGCCAATCATTGGGCAAGTCAATCAAAGTCCATACTTTGTTCTCATACATGGATCTCATCTCAGATTTCATGGCATCAAGCCATTTTGCGGAATCTGGGCTCATCATCGCTTCCTCATAGTTCGCAAGTTCGTCATGGTCTAGTAACATGACTTCCAGAACAGGATTACCGTACCATTCTGGTGCGGATCTCACTCTGGTTTACCTACGAGATTCGGTAGTAACTTGATCTGAAGTTACATGATCATCATCATTAGCTTCCTCACTAATTGGTGTAGTAGTCACAAGAACAGATTTCTGTGATGAACTACTTTCCAATAAGGGAGATGGTACAATTACCTTATCAAGTTTTCTACTTTCCTCCCACTCACTTCTTTCGAGAGAAACTCCTTCTCTAGAAAGTATCCATTCTCAGCAACGAATGTCTTGCCTTCGGATCTGTGATATAAGGTGTACCCAACAGTCTCCTTTGGGTATCCTATGAAGACATATTTCTCCGATTTGGGTTTGAGCTTATCAGGATGAAACTTTTTCACATAAGCATTGCAACTCCAAACTTTAAGAAACGACAGCTTAGGTTTCTTGCCAAACCATAGTTCACACGGTGTCGTCTCAACGGATTTATATGGTGCCCTATTTAACGTGAATGCAGCTGTCTCTAATGCATAACCCCAAAACGATAGTGGTAGATCGGTAAGAAACATGATAGATTTGCACTATATCTAATAAAGTACGGCTATGACGTTCGGACACACCATTATGCTGTGGTGTTCCAGGTGGCATAAATTTTGTGAAACTATTCCACATTGTTTTAATTGAAGACCAAACTCGTAACTCAAATATTTGTCTTCGCGATTAGATCGTAGAAACCTTATTTTCTTGTCACGATGATTTTCCACTTCACTCTGAAATTCTTTGAACTTTTAAAATGTTTCAGACTTATGTTTCATCAAGTAGATATACACATATCTGCTCAAATCATCTGTGAAGGTCAGAAAATAATGATACCCGCTGCAAGCCTTGATATTCATCGGACCACATACATCAGTATGTATGATTTCCAACAAATCTGTTGCTTGTTCCATTGTTCCGGAGAACGGCGTTTTAGTCATCTTGCCCAAGAGACATGGTTCGCAAGCATCAAGTGATTCCAAAATCCCATCAGCATGGAGTTTCTTCATGCGCTTTACACCAATATGACCTAAACGGCTGTGCCACAAATAAGTTGCACTATCATTATTAACTTTGCATCTTTTGGTTTCAATATTATGAATATGTGTATCACTACGATCGAGATCCAACGAACTTGTTTCATTGGGTGTATGACCATCGAAGGTTTTATTCATGTAAACAGAACAACAATTATTCTCTGACTTTAATGAATAACTGTATTGCAATAAACATGATCAAATCATATTCATGCTCAACGCAAAAACCAAATAACACTTATTTAGGTTCAACACTAATCCCGAAAGTATAGGGGAGTGTGCGATGATGATCATATCAATCTTGGAACTACTTCCAACACACATCGTCACTTCACCCTTAACTAGTCTCTGTTTATTCTGCAACTCCTGTTTCGAGTTACTACTCTTAGCAACTGATCCAGTATCAAATACTGAGGGGTTGCTATAAACACTAGTAAAGTACACATCAATAACATGTATATCAAATATACTTTTGTTCACTTTGCCATCCTTCTTATCCGCCAAATACTTGGGGCAGTTCTCCTTCCAGTGACCAGTCCCTTTGCAGTAGAAGCACTTAGTCTCAGGCTTAGGGCCAGACTTGGGCTTCTTCACTTGAGCAGCAACTTGCTTGCTGTTCTTCTTAAAGTTCCCCTTCTTCCTTTTGCCCTTTTCTTGAAACTAGTGGTCTTGTCTACCATCAACACTTGATGTTTTTCTTGATTTCTACCTTCGTCGATTTTAGCATCACGAAGAGCTTGGGAATCGTTTCCGTTATCCCTTGCATACTATAGTTCATCACAAAGTTCTACTAACTTGGTGATGGTGACTAGAGAATGCTGTCAATCACTATCTTATCTGGAAGATTAACTCCCACTTGATTCAAGCGATTGTAGTACCCAGACAATCTGAGTACATGCTCACTGCTTGAGCGATTCTCCTCCATCTTGTAGCTATAGAACTTGTTGGAGACTTCATATCTCTCAACTCGGGTATTTGCTTGAAATTTTAACTTCAACTCCTGGATCATCTCATATGCTCCATGACGTTCAAAACGTCTTTGAAATCCCGATTCTAAGCCATTAAGCATGGTGCACCAAACTATCAAGTAGTCATCATATTGAGCTAGCCAAACGTTCATAACGTTTGCATCTGCTCCTGCAATAGGTCTGTCACCTAGCGGTGCATCAAGGACATAATTCTTCTACGCAGCAATGAGGATAAACCTCAGATCACGGATCCAATCCGCATCATTACTACTAACATCTTTCAACACAATTTTCTCTAGGAACATATCAAAATAAACATATGAAAGCAACAACGCGAGCTATTGATCTACAACATGATTTGCAAAATACTAGCAGGACTAAGTTCATGATAAATTTAAGTTCAATTAATCATATTACTTAAGAACTCCCACTTAGATAGACATCCCTCTAATCCTCTAAGTGATCACGTGATCCAAATCAACTAAACCATAACCGATCATTACGTGAAATGGATTAGTTTTCAATGGTGAACATCATTATGTTGATCATATCTACTATATGATTCACGCTCGACCTTTCGGTCTCTGTGTTCTGAGGCCATATTTGCATATGCTAGGCTTGTCAAGTTTAACCTGAGTATTCTGCGTGTGCAAAACTGGCTTGCACCCGTTGTAGATGGACGTAGAGCTTATCACACCCGATCATCACGTGGTGTCTGGGCACGACGAACTTTGGCAATGGTGCATACTCAGGGAGAACACTTCTTGATAATTTAGTGAGAGATCATCTTATAATGCTACCGTCAATCAAAGCAAGATAAGATGCATAAAAGATAAACATCACATGCAATCAATATAAGTGATATGATATGGCCATCATCATCTTGTGCTTGTGATCTCCATCTCCGAAGCACCGTCATGATCACCATCGTCACCGGCGCGACACCTTGATCTCCATCGTAGCATCGTTGTCGTCTCTCTAATCTTATGCTTCTACGACTATCGCTACCGCTTAGTGATAAAGTAAAGCATTACAGGGCGATTGCATTGCATACAATAAAGCGACAACCATATGGCTCCTGCCAGTTGCCGATAACTCAGTTACAAAACATGATCATCTCATACAATAAAATTTAGCATCATGTCTTGACCATATCACATCACAACATGCCTTGCAAAAACAAGTTAGACGTCCTCTACTTTGTTTGTTGCAAGTTTTACGTGGCTGCTACGGGCTTAAGCAAGAATCAATCTTACCTACGCATCAAAACCACAACGATAGTTTGTCAAGTTGATGCCGTTTTAACCTTCGCAAGGACCGGGCGTAGCCACACTCGGTTCAACTAAAGTTGGAGAAACTGACACCCGCCAACCACCTGTGTGCAAAGCACGGCGGTAGAACCAGTCTCGCGTAAGCGTACGCGTAATGTCGGTCCGGGCCGCTTCATCCAACAATACCGCCGAACCAAAGTATGACATGCTGGTAGGCAGTATGACTTATATCGCCCACAACTCACTTGTGTTCTACTCGTGCATATAACATCAAACCATAAAACCTAGGCTCGGATGCCACTGTTGGGGAACGTAGTAATTTCAAAAAAATTCCTACGCACACGCAAGATCATGGTGATGCATAGCAACGAGAGGGGAGAGTGTTGTCTACGTACCCTCGTAGACCGAAGCGGAAGCGTTGACACAACATAGAGGAAGTAGTCGTACGACTTCCCGATCCGACCGATCCAAGCACCGTTACTCCGGCACCTCCGAGTTCTTAGCACACGTACAGCTCGATGACGCTCCCCAGGCTCCGATCCAGCAAAGCTTCGGGGATGAGTTCCGTCAGCACAACAGCGTGGTGACGACGATGATGTTCTACCGACGCAGGGCTTCGCCTAAGCACTACAACAATATGATCGAGGTGGAATATGGTGGAAGGGGGCACCGCACACGGCTAAGGAACGATCACGAGGATCAACTTGTGTGTCCTAGGGTGCCCCCTTGCCTCCGTTGTAACGCCCCATATGTAACCTTCCCCAATTGTACTCCAACTCGTGCCGTTTCTGGCATTAAGTTATATTAATTCTCGGGTTCGGGTCTTTGTCTCCATGTGTTGTTTTGTTTTTCATGCATCTCATATCATGTCATCACGTGCATCGCATTTGCATACATGTTCATCTCATGCACTCGAGCATTTTCCCCGTTGTCCGTTTTGCATTCCGGCGCTTCGTTCTCCTCCGGTGGCCATTTCTAGCTTTCTTTCGTGCGTGGGGATTAAACATTTCCGGATTGGACCAAGACTTGCCATGCGGCCTTGGTTTACTACCGGTAGACCGCCTGTCAAGTTTCGGGTCATTTGGACTTCGTTTGATACTCCAACGGTTAACCGAGGGACCGAAAAGGCCTCGTGTGTGTGCAGCCCAACACCCCTCCATTTTGGCCCAAAACCCACCAAACTCAGCTCCATCGTCTCGGTCGTTCGATCACGTTCGTGTGGGCGAAAACCGCACCTCATTTGGACTCTCCTAGCTCCCTCTATGCCTATATATACACTCCCCTCCGTTTTGGGTCGTCCCCATCCTCAAAACCCTAAAAAAAGGAGATCTCGTTCCCCGCGCCCGGCCGGACATGTCCGCCCTCAGCCGGACGTACCGCGCCGCCGCGCCCGGCCAGTGAGGGGCCGCCACCTGTCCCCCGCCGGGTCACCCCGCCGCCGGCCCGCCCGGCCCAGGGAGGGCCCCCGAGGCCCACTCCGCCGCCCGACGCCCTCGCCTCCGCCGCGCCGCCCTCGACTTCCGCACCCGCCGGCGCCGGTGTACAGTTGCGCCGCCGCGCGGATCGGATCGGATTGGATCGGGCTACAGTGAACCCTAGATCCAATCGGTTGTTTTTTTTCCTAACTCCCTAGATTTTTCTTGCTACTTTGATCTGCCATAACTTTGCATCCGTAGCTCCGTTTTGGGCGTATGATATGTCAAAATCTTCGTCTCGACGAGTACATCATTTCATTCCATTGCATCTTTTGCATTTGAGGTCATATTGGTGCCCAAAATGCTGTTGGAAGGAGGCATGTTGAGTTAAATTGCAGATCCGTTAATCCAACATGCACTTTTGTCATTTTTGCCATATTTAATCCGTGCATGATATGCCTGTGCCCCTTTGGGATGAATTGTTAAGCATGTTGTCTTCTTTCCAGAGGTGCCTTCCATGTATTTTTAGGATGTGTGTGTTGTCTTGTGCAAGCTTGCGAAGAGGGCTACCTGAGATTACTGATTTCAGGGACTTAGTGAATTTCACTAAGTCTGAGCCGTTTAGTTCACGATGCTATATGTCCGGCTTGTTTCCTAGTGATCCGTGCCTCTTTTGAGGATGATCAGTAAGAGTGGTTTGTTATGCTTGTTGTGCTTAATCCATCCATGTCTTTACTTGTTATGTTGGAGCACCCTAGGTTGACTCAATCGAGCTCAACTTTTGGATAGTTGCTGTTTTGGGCAGATCGTGAACTCTTTTGCGATTTTGCCGGAGTGATTGCTAGTGATCCATGCATGATATGCCATTGTTCTTGCCATGTCTAGCTAGTATTTTGTGCCTTATTAATGGATATATGCTTGCCTTGCCATTACTTGCACCGTAGTGAGAGCATCGAGCTCGTTGACATGCCTCCGTGAGTTATTATTTCAGCATGTCCCAGTTTTCACTAAGTCTGAAAACTGATTGTGTTTCATCGATGTTCGTGTGCTCGGTAGAGTATTTTGTGAACCCTTTTAGCCCCAGGTAATTTTGGGTGTTTTGTTAAGCTTGTTGAGTATCTCCATGCCGTGCTCTTACTTGCCATGTTCAGGTTTTCCTTCATGTTGTTTTGCTGCTCCGAAGAGAGCATCGTGGTCTGAAATTTCAGACTAGCGTTAATTTCGCTAAGTCTGAAATCTGTTTTGCTTATTCAGTTTTGCCATGCTTGTTTGAAGCCCTTAATGGATGAATTTGCCTATGCCTCAGTCATGATGATTTGTTAAGCTTGATGAGTACATCACTGCCATTCAATTTGTTTTCATGTTGGGTGGCTGTAGCATGTTCATTTTGTTGCATTTAGGAGCCTACTTGCTGTAAATCGCAGATCGGTTCGTTTAGTAAAACGCTTGCCATTTCTAAACCGTAGCTCCGATTGCCATGATCTTTATATCGTTTTCAGGGGATTTCTTCCCCTCTATCCAGTGGCACACTTGGATTTCCAAGTTGAGGCCAGGTTCATGCATTTCCTGTTACATCTTGCATTATGCATCCCGCATCGCTTCCCGCATAGCATATCATCTTTGCTTCTTATTGGTTGCCTTTGCACGTGGTTGATTGTATCCTTGTTGCTTGTTTGTGTTGTTGGGTAGAGCCGGGAGACGAGTTCGCTAACGAGGAGCCCGTTGAGTTTGCTTTTGAGGATCCAGTCAATTCTGATAACTGTGCAGGCAAGATGATCACACCCTTGAAATCACTACTATCTTTGCTATGCCAGTTTGCTCGCTCTTTTGCTTTGCCAATGCTACGATGCCTACCACTTGCTTGTCAGCCTCCCAATTGCCATGATTGAGCCTCTAACCCACCTTTTCCCTAGCAAACCATTGTTTGGCTATGTTACCGCTTTGCTCAGCCCTTCTTATAGCGTTGATAGTTGCAGGTGAAGTTTGGAGCCGTTCCTTGTTGGAACATTTATTTACTTGTTGGGATATCATTATATTGCTATGTTATCATTATTCATCTATATACTTGGTAAAGGGTGGAAGGCTCGGCCTCTCGCCTAGTGTTTTGTTCCACTCTTGCCGCCCTAGTTTCCGTCATATCGGTGTTATGTTCCCGGATTGTTGCGTCCCTTATGCGGTTGGGCTATAATGGGAACCCCTTGATAGTTCGCCTTGATTAAAGCTTGTCCAGCAATGCCCAACATTGGTTTTGCCATTTGCCACCTACCCCCTTTTTCCCTTGGGTTTCCGGAGCCCGAGGGTCATCTTTATTTTAGCCCCCACGGGCCAGTGCTCCTCTGAGTGTTGGTCCGGAACGTCAGCCACCGGTGGCCACCAGGGGCAACTCTGGGCTGGCCTACCGGAAGTTTGGACAATCTGAGTGTGCCCTGAGAAAGAGATATGTGCAGCTCCTATCGGGATTTGTCGGCGCATTCGGGCGGTGTTGCTGGACTAGTTTTGACCTGTCGAACCATCTTGTTGTACCGGGATACCGAGTCTGATCGGTGGGTCCTGGGTGGAGGTCTATTCCTTCGTTGACCGTGAGAGCTTGTTATGGGCTAAGTTGGGACCCCCCTGCAGGGATTGATCTTTCGAAAGCCGTGCCCGCGGTTATGGGCAGATGGGAATTTGTTAATGTCCGGTTGTAGATAACCTGAACTTAATTAATTAAAACGAATCAACTGCGTGTGTTGCCGTGATGGCCTCTTCTCGGCGGAGTCCGGGAAGTGGACACGGCGTTGGAGTTATGTTTGCGTAGTCTGCTCTATTTAGTTACCGCTCGTGCTTTGCCGTCTCTTCTCGCTCTCTTTTGCGAATAAGTTAGCCACCATATATGCTAGTCGCTTGCTGCAGCTCCACTCACATTACCCCTTCCTTACCTATTTAGCTTAAATAGTCTTGATCGCGAGGTTGCGAGATTGCTGAGTCCTTGTGGCTCACAGATTACTATATCACCAGATGCAGGGACCGATGATACTTCTCCGGATGGCGCGTTCGAGCTGAGGTGGGAGTACGACGAGGACTCTTAGCGATACTATGTTTCTTTTCCGGATGATCAGTAGTGGTGCCTATTCGGGGTTCGATTCAGGTTTTAGTCGCATGTTGGGGGGTCTTCTCTATTTTGGCGCCGTAGTCGGGCCATGAGTGTTTGTATGATGAATGCTATTTATGTACCTTGATGTGACGTGGCGAGTGTAAGCCAACTATTATTATTATTTTCCCCCTTTATATTATATATATGTACATGGGTTGTGTGAAGATTGCCTCACTTGCGACATATGCCTTCAATGTGATTATGCCTCTAAGTCGTGCCTCGACATGTGGGAGATATAGTCGCATCGAGGGTGTTACATCCGTATATAAAGGATCCAAGGGGGGGGTGCGGCCGGCCCTATGGAGGCGCGCAGGAGGAGTCCTACTCCTACCGGGAGTAGGACTCCCCCCCTTTCCTTGTCCAATTAGGAGAGGTGGGAGAAGAGAGGGAAAGAGGGGGGCGCCGCCCCTCCCTCCTAGTCCAATTCGGACTAGGGGAAGAGGTGGCGCGCGGCCTGCCCTTGGCAACCCCTTCCTCTTCTCCACTTTAGGCCCATGAGGCCCATTAACCCCCCGGGGGGTTCCGGTAACCCCCCGGTGCTCCGGTTTTATCCGAAACTTCACCGGAACGCTTCCGGTGTCCGAATATATTCATCCAATATATCAATCTTTATGTCTCGACCATTTCGAGACACCTCATCATGTCCGTGATCACATCCGGGACTCCGAACTAACTTCGGTATATCAAAATGTATAAACTCATAATAACTGTCATTGTAACGTTAAGCGTGCGGACCCTACGGTTCGAGAACAATGTAGATATTACCGAGACACGTCTCCGGTTAATAACCAATAGCGGGACCTGGATGCCCATATTGGCTCCTACATATTCTACAAAGATCTTTATCGGTCAGACCGCATAACAACATACGTTGTTCCCTTTGTCATCGGTATGTTACTTGCCCGAGATTCGATCGTCGGTATCCAATACCTAGTTCAATCTCGTTACCGGCAAGTCTCTTTACTCGTTCCGTAATACATAATCTCACAACTAACTCATTAGTTGTAATGCTTGCAAGGCTTATGTGATGTGCATTACCGAGAGGGCCCAGAGATACCTCTCCGACAATCGGAGTGACAAATCCTAATCTCGAAATACGCCAACCCAACATGTACCTTTGGAGACACCTGTAGATCACCTTTATAATCACCCATTTACGTTGTGACGTTTGGTAGCACACAAAGTGTTCCTCCGGCAAACGGGAGTTACATAATCTCATAGTCATAGGAACATGTATAAGTCATGAAGAAAGCAATAGCAGCATACTAAACGATCGGGTGCTAAGCTAATGGAATGGGTCATGTCAATCAGATCATTCAACTAATGATGTGATCCCATTAATCAAATGACAACTCTTTGTCCATGGTTAGGAAACATAACCATCTTTGATTAATGAGCTAGTCAAGTAGAGGCATACTAGTGACACTCTGTTTGTCTATGTATTCACACATGTATTATGTTTCCGGTTAATACAATTCTAGCATGAATAATAAACATTTATCATGATATAAGGAAATAAATAATAACTTTATTATTGCCTCTAGGGCATATTTCCTTCACTATTGCACACACACTTTGTTTGCTCACCTATGTGTCGAGAGGGATATCGAGCACCTTCTTAATTAGTTGGTAGCTCTAGATAGTGAGGCACCTACATATAGCTCTAACTAGCTAGGGAGAGAGAGAGAGCTAGTGGAGATGGGTGGATGGCAAAGAAAGAGAGATGGAGGAGGGAGGCCATTAATTAATGGAGGTGGGTGGAGGGGCAAAGAAAGAAAGAGGGAGGAGGGAGGGCATTAATGAAGGGGGTGGTGGAGGGGCAAAGAAGAGGGGGAGGAGGGGGAGCATTGAAAGGAACAAGCAAGTGCAAGAGGAAAGGGGAGAAAGGAAAGGGGAGGAAGAAGAGGAGGGGAAGGTGGTAGGTATTTTGGCTGGCGACCATAGCAGTAGCACTGGCTACCAATGCGCGCTACAACTATGATCGCTAGATAAAATATCTACTGGTAAAGTTCTACTACCTATAGTGTTGGGAGGGAAAACACACTACTGGTAAAAGTTTACACATAGAAGAAATACTAGTAGCGCGTTTATGGGAACATGCTCTATAGATCTGGATTTAACAGTAGCGCTGGGTAGACGACCGACGCTGCTAATATTTTTTGATCTGGTGGTGTGGTGTGGCACACTTACCAGTAGTGTGCCCTAGAGAAACCAGCGCTGCTGCTAAGCCATACCACTAACGCGCTTTGTACCCAGCGCTACTGGTAATTACCAGTAGCGTGGAGGCTCAAACAAATGCTACCAGTAAACTTTTATGTATAAGCATTTTCCTAGTAGTGATCAAACCTTTCTCACTTCCCTCGTGAATTGGGATAGCTTAGTATTTGGTTGAAAGTCAGTTCCTCCCTCGACTAGGTTTTAGTTTATCTAGTCGTAGACCCACTTGCCCAATTATGATTTTCCACACCATTTCGCGATCACACACCAATTCATGATTTTGAAATTTATAACTCCAAGCATGTCTGTTTCTTTTGATGAGCAAATGACGTCCCACTTAACCACATGGTATTTGTGTTTGCCTAAGTCTTTAGGCCAAAAGAATCTAGATCGCACCCTATCCAGTTTTTCATGAATTCTATCTTGTAAAAGATAGAACCCGATAAACATGGGGATGTTAGTGAGGCTGTCTTTTATGAGCACTAGCCTACTGCCCGAGGCTAAAAGATTTCCCTGCCACGGTTCAACCCTCCTAGACACCTTTTCGACTACCAGCTCAAGGTCCATGATCTTTAAGGATCCATTCGAGATGGGCATCCCAAGATACTTGACTGGTATGGACCCCAACTCACAATTCATCATATGGACTGCCCTTAATTGCGACTACAAGTCCCCTCTGAATACAATCAGCTCACTTTTCTCAAAATTAATCCCAAGGCCTGACATATCCTCGAAACACATCAGAAGAAACTTAAGGTTGATGATTTCCTCCTCCAATTCCTGATGAAGGTTAGGGTGTCGCTGGCATACTGGAGATGGGTTATCCCACCAGGCACCACCCTGCCGCCACCCCAGAAACATGTCTGGCACTCCTGGTCCACTCTAAAATTGTAGCACTCATAGTGTTCTCTCTCATATATTTGTGCATATACACTCTAATTGATCTAGTTTTCGCATAGATATAGGTTAGAACTTTTCACCACCACACACGTCAACAATATTACAAGTCAAACCATATTTTTCATGTTTTAAATTCAAATTTAAGTAGGACATAGAGTTTAAATGCACGAACAAAAGACTAAGCATCATACAAGACCAAAGTTCGACCAAAAGCATTCACCATGCACACACTCAACCACATGAAAAATCACTTGTTTCCCGCACCACGGTCTCCTCCCAGATTCGCACCACTCCCTCATCCCGTGTGTTAGCCATTCATAGGTTCCCCCAACCGTTTCCATTGAATTTCTCCAGATGAAGGGAGGAGGGGGAGCCATGTAGGACGCAGCGAAGCCCAGCGCATTCTTGCGCTTCAGATTTTAACTTTTCGTTGCCACGCACTTCAACAACATTGCAAATCAAACCATATTTTTCATTTTAAAATTCAAGTTTATATATGACATACACTTCAAATGCATGAAAAAAAGATGAAGCATCATACAAGAATAAAGTCCAACCAAAAGAAATAACCATGCACAAATTCAGCCACATGAAAAATTATGTGTCAGTCAGCACCACCGTCTTCTTCCAAGATTGCACCGCTCCCTCCACATGTGTGTTGGCCGCTTCGTGGCATCCTGGAAGCCATGATCGCCAGCCGCCTAATCTCCAAAAATGTTATTATCGTTTCATTGATGACATTTGGATCCAACATCATGAATCGGTTCTCCTTGCCCACCTTTTCATGCATCAATCAATTCTTCTCAAGTTGAAGCCCATGTGTCTCCATCTCTTCCTTACACTTCTTTATTTTCATGAATCTATTCCCACTGCTCCAACTTCTCTTGTTAACTCCTCTCGGCCAAGTCCATCTTCCTTTGCATCACTTGATCCGCCAACTCCTTTGATCAACTGACCAATGTTGACACCATTGCACACAACAAATTGCGCAACAAGCATTGTTACTTTGCACAATTGAAGAGACACAAGTTGAAAGACAAAGGGAAAACAATGTTTTTCATCAACTAGGCATTTCATCGAACACTTCGCCATTCATAGGTTCCCTCAACCTCGTCCATTGAATTTCGCCAGACGAAGGGAGGAGGGAGAGCCTGCGAGACGGGACGGAGCCCGACACATTCTTGTGCTTCGGACTTCCCTTTGTGCTAGGCGCCCAGCCTCCACCGACCTTGCGTTGCAGCGGCTGCAGGAAGGTGGGGGGCAAAGTGAATGTCGGCAATGGCAATGGAGGGTCATTCACCGGTGTGCCCAAGTCGTCGGCAATTAGAGGTCATGGCTTAGGCGGCAAGATGATGCAGGCAACGCAAGAGGCGTCAGTTCCTACAGGGCACCAATGGAATGGGACATAGGGGTCGAGGTAGAGTTCACGGCGTCGGCGGTAGGGACAACCAAAGGCTTATGACAAGGCAGGGGCAACGACGTCACAAGCCCGAAGAAGGAAGGAGTGGGAGCGGAAATGTCTGCCACGCCAGGTCATTTTCAGGATGGAGTGCGCTCCAAATTATCTCCTCCAAATATGAAGGCAGGGGTGACAAAGTCCGGGTCCGTGATTCAATCTGCAGTCCATTCACTACAAAAGTAGTTATCATGGAATTCCACCCAATATGGCAACACTGATATTTTTTATTTTAATTTTTCTTTGAAAGCAATATGGCAACTCTGATATAGTTGCTCTAAGGTGTGTTGAGTTAGTTTTCTGTCAAAAACATATTCGCAAGGCTGCTTAGCCAACCGATAAAATACAGGAGTCAAATATGTCTACCATAATGCCAAACAAGTTCCACGTGGAAGAGAGGCCTAGTCTATATGTGTGCTTGCTAGAGGGCTCCATGTCTTTCTTTCTTTTTGTAATTGGTAAAGGAAGTACCTACACCCGAGCTCAAATGTACCCTGATGAACAGTAAATCAAAAAATTCAAAAAGTTTTGAAATTTCTTTGTTGCAAACTTTGACAAATATTTTATGTGCTTGCAAAAATTGATCATAAAACACCATTCCTGGAAGTCATGATTAAAAAAATCGATGCACCAAAAATGCTACTTTTAAAAGCATTTTGGAGTGCTAATTTTATTATACTTTTGCCACACCTTCCACAAATGTTGTTTCAGGCTGAAATCTTCCACGAACATTTGTGTAAGTTTGCACCAAAAAAAGTTCATTTTTTAATGTTATCTTTTTTTTGGAATTTACTGTTCATCCCGAGCTCATAGGTACTTTCGGATATATATATATACCTCTATTGCTCCATGTGAAGTTAAAGAAGACGCCGAAACAAACAACCTGAGCAAAGGCTATATATGGGAATTTGGTATGAAACAGCCCACGAGTTCTGAACACTAGTCTTGAACATCAGCACGGTTGTTAACATGGAGAACACAGATTGATGCTACAGCATTACACCGCTCGAGCTTAACATCTCCAAACAACATACACGGACATAATCGGAACTGCGAACTGGAAGTGACCCTAAGTAACTCAGTAACTACGGCGAGACCCGACAAATCCGGTCAAGGCCAACCAACTAATCCTATCACAGACTAGGCCGGTCTGACTGCATCTAGGCAAACCACATGTCTCTCTATAACCATACACTTCCCTTAGCACGATCACCATTGTTCAATCGAATAGGAGATGTTACATTCTTGCTGGGTGTCGATTGAGGACCTGGCCATCATGCAAACCATAATAGATTGAATAGTTAACCTTACCACCGAGCGAGTACCCAATGCCCAGAACCAGAAACTTCAGCTGTACAAGATTTCCAGCAGCATCTGTCAGATGGTGGCAGTGTTATCAACGAATGTGGGCAGGGCTCATGGTTGCGCACTCCGGTGGCCTGGCCTTAGTGCCTTAGCGAAGAAGTTGCGGAGCTCAGGGATGACGCGCTGGATTAGCTGAGAGAAACTGCATTTGCAAGATGACCAGTTAGATGGATTTGGATTTTTCGTTGCTTGAAACGTGTTACATTATGTACCAAATGTGGTGGCCCTAGGTTAAGATACCCACCCGGGTCTGGTGCAGATCTTATCAAACTGCTCCAAAATAAACAAGACGCATGTATGTCTCAGTGACATGGCATGAAAGGCTTCGGATAAGTCATACATATCAGAGACGTTGTCTAAATTAACATCCTGCAAGATATTCAATACAATCAATTAGACCCAGTTGGCAGCGGTTCAAACATAGAACTTGGGGGTAATGCTCCTGAAATCACCTGCGCAATTGTATATTCACATAGGCGTTTGAGGCCTTCTAACAGATACTGATCTGCAGCTCTAAGAAGATCTTGAGCAAGCTCGTTGGTTACTTCGACTGACCCTGTATAGATAAATCTGCACAAAACAAAGAAGATGTTTCCAAACTTCAATTGCAGGCCTTGTCCCCTCAGAGTGAGGAACTAACATGCAGATTTACCCATGGGACATGGCCAAGGAACAAGAATGATCAATGATTTACTAACCTCATCATGAGTTCAAACACATCCCACCTGATATTTGGAATTTCTATGTCTCTTGCATCCTTTTCCTGGTTGAGAAAATAGTGAGTTTCTGTAAACAGAAATTGTTCAACTAGCAAACAAGATCCACATCTTCCAACCAAAAAAGGAATAGCATGTAATGTCGAGACTAACCCTGTATCCACCATCAAACATTGCACGGAATGCATCTGAAGAAGCAAGCAAAGCAATTCTGTGTGCATAAAAGCGTTTTCCTGTGGATCACAAGGGAGGTGATTATTATGATCCTAATGAAAAAAAAGCAATTATCTAAAGTAGTTTCTGTGAAGGCAGGGTGCAGAAACGTCACGAACCTTCCACCAAGAAGGTGACATCTGAAAGTGTCGAACTGTTCACATATTGCTCCCCAAGATAAACCTGCAGTCAGAAGTACATTTAGTAATAGCAATAGCAAGAACTAGCGCCGAAGAAGCGCGGCGCACGCCGCGCCCGTGATCGTTTCTGTCTGTATTTTACCAAAATAAGCAAGAAAACAACATGTATCAAGCGATAAAATAAAATGAAGAGAACACGAATTCTATCTTTACCCCATGATCAGTGTAGGCACGTAACCAACATTAAATTATTTAACAAATTAAGAAAACCGGCTGGCCTATTAATATTTTTTCGTATGTTGCTCCGGTTTATTCAGGTGTACTATTCTAGATTACAACTCGGTTATTGTTTCGGTTTATGGTTCGGGTGGGTTAAAAATTTTGGTTTATTCAGCTGTTGTCCCGTTTCACTGGTTTTTGTGTTCCAGGTTATTCGGGGTTGGTGTCTTGGTTTATTTTGTTATTGTTCTGGTTAGCATTCTGGGTTTATTCAGATACTGTTTTGGTTTTTGTTCAGGTGTTAGTAAACTGTTTGCTGATGTCGTGGTGTAAAAATGGGCAGTAATCGGTAAAGAACTTATTTTCCCCACGAATTATTATTTATGCAAATATACTGTTCCAACCTACTGTTTTGTGCCTCAGCAACACCATCACCGGAAAGGATCAGGAGACGACTGAGACGGCTCTGCGTTGGTGCGCCAGTGGAGAGAAATGATGTGTAGAAAAATCCTAAATCTTAACCCTATATATATGGACGCGATGGTGATGGAGGAGAGAAATAATGTGTACAAAAGTCCCAGTTTTTGTTTACAACGTGCGTATTTTTAATCCATTGAAAGTAAAAAAAAGGGAAAATCAGATTATTCGGAGCACTGTTCAGTGGTGGTACTGTTCATGCAGGGTGCTGTTTATGCATGATACTGCTCACTATTACTATTCACTGACATGGATGTAAATGAACAGTAGAAGCTTGGAAAAAATTCAAAAAAACCAGAAAAACCAAAGCCTTCCTGCTTTAGTATAGTAACTTATTATGGATGGACCAATCCATCGGTATTAGGAGTTGATTTATGGGGAAAACTCATAAAGAATATCCAGGATAGGGCAAGGTAAAGCCTGCCAACTACTAAGAACAGACTGCTAAGCAGTATAAAGTTACATGACAGAACATCTGTGTCCAACAGGTTGCACATGTCACGATTTGTAGGAAATAACATTTTAAGTAAGTTTGTGCACATATGATCTTGATTTAATTCAGATCTTGCTAATAGCTCCAAAGTAATACTAGCATATATCCCTAGAACTATATTTTTTTACGACAATTTTGTTAGACAACTCTCTTTTCCAAGCACTGTGAAGACCTTATTCACTTCAATAGCATAACTACATAGTAAAGACAAATCACCCTTTTTTTAGTTTCTACTAACCTGTGGCGTTGGAGATGGAGGTGCAGCATCCATCGGAGAGAGTGCTGCAGCTTTGTTGGCTAATTTGTATAGTGCTACCGAACCATCCTGTTGATGTTTCGAGCTGACCGAAACCAGAAGATCAAGAAGCAAGTCGAGACCTGAATTAAGCCAGAATTTAATCCATGGAGAACAGAACACAAATGGGACAAGGAACACTTAAGATGTCAAATTGTTCATACCATTATTATCAATAAAAATTGTTCGCTGATCTTCAGGGGCACAGAGGTGTGCGAGAGCCAGAGCAACACGCCTCTGCACAGACTTTTCTCCTACTCTCATGAGATAAACCAAGTGTTTTAATACCTGTTAAAGATCGCGCGTGAGTCAGCTGGAGTAGATACCACAGCTTGGAAAATAAAAGAAAAAAGAAACAGTGAGCAGAACTTACTCGTCCATTTATCTTCTCCTCCAGCCTCTTCAATGTCTTAGCTACACAGTCCTTTGTAGCCTGAAAAAAAGTGCTTAACCAAACTCAGGTATAAATTTACTAAGAAAGTACCAATCTATGCTATGATGGTTGACATACCTGGACAATAAATTCGCCATCCTGCAACTTTTGGACACCTCCCACTTTAACGAAGTCAGAGACATAATCCTACAAGAAGAAAGTTATTATGGATACATGAAAGTAAGAAGTTTACATAAAACAGAAATGGAACATGACTACAAGTCCGTTCCCTTTCAAGAACAAATATGAAATAATAAGTACTCCCTCTGTAAACTAATATAAGAGCGTTTAGATCACTACTTTAGTAATCTAAACACTCTTATATTAGTTTACAGAGGGAGTAGAAAACAATATTTTGAACAACAAAAAATTACCTCATTGTCGGCAACTCCATAAAGAGCAAACGCAGCATTATGTTGCAGAGAACCATTTTTTGAGTCGAGAAGCTTTAGTAAAGGTAACAAGCCACCATTGTATGCAATACCTGCTTGGTTATGTGTATCCTGTGAAACAAAAGTCAAATTAGCCATACAGGTTAATCAAGATAAAGAAATAAATAAAACATGCCCACTCCAAACAAAGAGATAACACACTAAAACTAATAGAATACTGTTTTATTTTCGAATCCCATGAATGGAATGTTTACAGCTTAGAAAGACAGTGAAAAGGGAATAACTTGGCATGTGCCTGACACTAAAATATCTAAACTCTTGTTCAATAACAAATACAGAATGTGGCAATGTACTGCATGGAGTCCAGATGACACCTGGTAGGCAAAAAATAATATATCCAACATGATACGCCATATGACAATGGGCTTATGTTTCAGCCTTTGGCTTATGTAAATCAAAGATGTTAGTTAATTTGTAAAACTGTATTTCAATTTATGTACAAGAATCTGTAAAACTGTATATCAATCTGCATGTGTGTGATGCTGCAGTTTAAATTGATCTGGTTGTATTTGAACGAAACTAATCAAATAATCTGGCGGAGAAGTTATCTCCTGTGCAATTTCATCAATTCTGATAGTGATTGTATTTGAACAGGGTGACTTCATCATGCATGTCAAACAGGCATTTCACTCCGAAGAATCTGCCAGGGAGAAAATGGTGTCTTTTCCTTCAGGACTATTCGGAAATGCGCATGTTCAAGAGATGTGCTAAACTATGCTGGGTTACGATTACTTGTCGCGGGACAATGGATACAGTGAAGAAGCATACACAAACAAAAGGTACAAATCTAAACAGACACCATTTGAGAGGCAGATGCTCAACAGTTAGTCTGGATATTTAACACATATAAAGAGAATGAGCTGCATGGCTGCAATTATTGATGGTACATTAAACATAACCTGTGGTCACTCTCATGTCAATCCTTCTAAGAGGGGGCACCACATCCCGATGTAAAATCAACATAGAGAAAAAGGGAAGCAGCAAAATTGAGAAAGTGCTCTGTCACTATGTCAGGTGATTTTATGAAGGGGAGTAAGGATTGTCATTGTTGTTTCTCTTTCACTGCTACAATACCTCCCTAAAATACATGCAGTACAACCAGCTGACAAACATAAGCAATCAGATTGATATTGTTGTGTGCAAGGGGAGTATAGAGAGAAATATAACCTGTGCAAGCCTCCCAAGGGCAAAGGCTGACATCTCCCTGAGTTGGAAATCAGCTGACTGTAGCATGTCAATTAGTGGTCGGACTGCCCCCCGTTGCACAATATGGACCTGCCAAACCCCATACAGGCATATTTAGAGAGGATAGCTCAAAAAACAATTCTGTACTATTTTGATTCACCATGGCTAACTCTTTATCGTACGAAACAACATATTTAGTAAGTAGGTAGACATAATCAATCAATGATATGTAGCACGAGTATTACTCCCTCCGTTCCAAAATATAAGTCTTTTTAGAGATTTCAATATGGACTACATACGGATGTATATAGACGTGGTTTGGAGTGTAGATTCACTCATTTTGCTCCGTATGTAGTCTATATTGGAATCTCTAAAAAGACTTATATTTAGGAACGGAGGGAGTATATAGGAAAAAAGTACTTCATTTTATTTTTTACTCTTCCACTTCATCACTCATCATAAAAATAAATATGGAGCTAACAACAAATGAAGCATCCTTAAGCACCTTGCACTCAGAGTCGGCCGAAGCAAACTGCCCTAGCAACAAAGCAGCTTCTCTTTGGCTTTCCGTACAGCAGGAACTGCAAAAGAAAAGATGAAACACAGGTTCTTTAAGCTGGAGAGCAGACTCAGGGTAATACCATGCCTTCATATACTAAGATTGGGACTACAATAAAACAGCTTCTCGTGTTACAATATGGATATGGATATGGAATCTGGGTTAGAAGATAATTTGCTACACGCAAGCTTACACTTGAAGATCTCATAAGATTATATCATTACAATCACATATTGTTTTGACCTTAAAGTAACAAAATTAATCTGCATCCAGGAACACATGCACAATGGTGTAATCAGTAATCGAGTGTGTATTGCTCATGTACGCTAAAAGTAAAGTACATAGAATTTGAATTTCCAGCAGTACTCTAGCAGAACTCAACAAATAAATACAGTAAGTTATATGCATTTAATTATTAACAGATACAATTAAAACAATTATCATAAGCTGCATATGATGATCATCATACCTTAATAGCCCAATTACAGGTTGCAAGGCCCCCGCATTAAGAACCTCTTTCTTGATATTTGGGGATGAATGGACCAAATTTCCAATGACACCAACCTGCCACGCCAAGAGAGTGTATTTAGTACTTACTGGCATGCACAGCAAAAACAATATCATACATATGGCTGGTTTATGAGGACAGCCTTTGCATTTGGCAAAAGTATAAAACTAGGGTGATTTCATGCAAAATTGTCACGATATATGTTGTATGCTGAGAACCTTATGAGGACAGCCTTTGCATTTGGCAAAAGTATAAATCTATATGTAACTGATAGAAGCAAATAGTCAGATCATTTTCTTTGTATAAATTCCACAGGATTAGTAACTCCATTGGTAAGTTAAAGGTGTTAATGCTCCGAATTTCTAATTGGCTGATGTGGAATAGCTTTTCTTTTGTAACACTCCAAAAAGTAAGTTGTGTGCACCAAACATATAAAGCTGCAGGACAGGTGCTCAAACTTGCCTAGTTGGGTTGTGTGACATTAAGGCAGTTCTTTTGGGCGGCTTAAAAAATAAGCTGCCTCTCCCCAGCTTTTTCCATAAGCCACCTCTTATATTAATTGGGGCTTCTAAACTAGTTATAGGATATCTAATTTAGAAGCCTCAAAAAAAATTAGAGATGGCTTATTTATTAAGCTGGGGGAGGCAGCTTATTTTTTAAGCCGCCCAAAAGAACTGGCCCTTAATGTCAATTTTAGCCTGACAGACTTGATCAAGGTCTCAGCTTGCTTAATTGTACTACTTAGGCCCATCTTCAATAATGTGACAGAAAAATGAGCTCCTCAAACAAGCCCACTTGTGACATTAAGGTCCCTAACTTCAATTTCAGAATTGCGGGCTCCCTCAAGGCCTCAGCTTGCTCAATTGCACTAACTAGGCATATCTTTAGTAATGCGGCAGAAAATGGTGTGGCAGAGCACAGTACGGATCATAAGGATGCTTTGCCTCTACTAATTATGAACCTAAAGCTTGCCATACCAATTAAGCACCTTCCATGTCAAATTAATTTTCCATCATTTAGCCAATGGATGGACCTAACTAGCTCAATTAAGCAAGTTCCCGATAGGCTAATGTTTGGTTCAAAGCCCAAACACGTAGATACACAGCCAGGAAGCCTAACAGCCTCTAATGCAATTTATTTTTCTGATAATCAGCATGGTTAGGCAAACATATTCTGTGTAGCTTTCTTTCTTATTCTGCACTTGCTGCAATACGAGTCACTGTCACTCAGAACGAGTTCATCAGACGATTTTCTAGCAATTGCACTGCGGCATGCTTATATACTTGCCGCCATCATGCACTAGGTTCATTTGTGCAATCAAGTATAGCTCTCACCAAGTTCTATTATCATTTTTTTGCTTTATTTTTATATGATTTTCTTAATAGCGCTAAATTCATTTTTCTACCAACTGAGCTATCCTGCACATTTTTGTGAGTGAAATGACACCAGTCTTCTAGCAATGATGTGACAATCCCACTCTCATTCTTTGAGTAGACTGGCTACCAGATACTACGACCCCTCAAGGCACACTCTTGGTAGATCACATTGGTCCAGCTACCTTATCGATTGAAACTGAATCATCACGAATAGACAATATTTTTAGATCCTGTTTCTCATTGTTTTTGTTTTTTTGGGGGGGGTAAGATTTCTCATATCTGTGTTCCTCACTTCCTCTCAGTAATGTATGTTGATGAGATTTGATCTAATTAGCTCACTTGTAATAACTCTATTCTCCCTGGGTCAGACTATTCCAAAGAAAGCTCTCCTCTACCGCCATGGGATCTTGCACCAAACAGAAGTAAGAACTAGTTCGTTCACTGCCTCAGGCAGCATCTTTTCTTCCGATAGCTGCAGTTCCGGACATCAGAAATGATGTATCGAAGCACTAACCCTTTTGTTGCCTATCGTCCAAGGTTTTTTTCAAGCGCTAGGCACTGAGCGAGCGTTGTGCCCTCCACTTAGTGCAATGACAGCTTCAGCGGCGGCTTAAGCGGCGCCTAGGCACGCTTAAGCTTTCTGTAAGTCATGTATTGAGCCTAAAATCGCAAGCATGTTGGGGAAGAAGAGACGAGGAGGAGCTCGAGCTCAGGGAAGGGAAGCAAGCTGGCAGCGGTGAGGTTGGAGAGAAATCACCAGGCTCCAGCCTAGACAAGGAGGAGCTTGAGATTGGGGAAGAGGGGGGAGGGCTGGTGGCAAGGTCGGGGGCGGGGAGCTCGAGATCCAGCAGCGCTAGGTCGGGGAAGAAGATGGGTGGTGAGACCGAGGAATAAAGCCCCACACCTGGCAGCGCAAGGTCGTCTTGCTCTCCTCTGTTTCTCTCACCCCTGCCCTCCTTTGTCTAACCCTAGGCGTCCGAGCGCTTTGTTTCACCGCTTACCACAAAAGCAAGCGGTAGGCCTCCGCTCATCACTTAAGCGCGCCTAGGTGTACACTCAATTTTTCACTGCTATCGTCTAGTGGTTCAGGACATCTCTCTTTCAAGGAGGCAGCGGGGATTCAACTTCCCTGGGGGTAGGGAGTAATATGGAAGGAGGTTAACCATGACGGTCAAAACCATAGATATTGATAGATAGAACTTCCATTTGTTTGTTGAAGTCAAGCAATTCTACTTGCTCACAATCACAAGAAATTTCTCCCCCGCCATATTTCTTCCCCACTGTTTGTCCACTACCTCGGCTGAACCTAAGCAAAAGAATAAGAAGTCCAAGAGACAGAAAGTCTAGTTTTCATAATCGACCGATTTGTTAACATACCACTGAACCACTTTTTATTAACATAGACAATATGAACCCTTATTGCAGCTCTAGAATCTCTAGACAAAGGAATTACTCTATCCTTTATTTAATATTTAATAATAATAAGAGGCAACAGTTCAATACACTTAAGGAACTGGGTTCTAATGCACATCAATATCAATATAGTGCACCATAATTGCATTGCTCATAATGTAAATGGAGTATAATGATAAGTTAAGGTAAGTGCCACTGTGCCAACTAACCCAAGTTACATTGCAACTTGAACATAAACTTTCACCTGGAAGTTTCCCAAGCAATATATAGTACTACGGTTCACCATCAAGCCAATCAAGACAATACATTTTGAAGCTTACATTCCATGAGGCCTTAGGATAACTGTTATTCATGATTGTAGAAAAACAAGAGAAATGGCAAGGTTCAAAACCAGAACAATGTTTTCCTGTAATAGATACATGACAAGTGCCGCACTAAAAATGGAGAGGGGTTCAACCAAAGAAGTGTATTTGATGAAAATATATGAATATTCAGTATCTTACTGCTTCATAGTGAATTGCAGCATCCTCTGACCGCAGCATTAAGATTAACGTTGGCAATGCATTGCAATCAACGATCTGCATTAAGGAGTTAAGGGGAAGATTTAACATCTAGAAGTGAGGAAATAATATACATGGGTGAATGTGGATGAAAGTCTGATGTTAAAATCTAACATTAATGTTGGTTTCAATAATTTAAACTTTCTTATATTCTTACCAGGGTTTTGTTTTCATCATTTTTAAACGCCAAAGTCCTCAAGGCCCCTGCAGCTGCCCTCTGCACCTTAATATCCTGTGATTCTAGCAATTCAACGAGAGGTGGGATTCCGCCTTCAATTCTGCAGTAGAACAAAACCATCAGCAAGCACAGAAAACTTCCATGGAAACGCAGCATTGACTAGTGGGCAGTGGATAGAACAAAACCTGATACAAGTTTTGATGTTGCTATTCTCATGAGCAAGGTTGGTAATTGCATCAGCTGCTCTTCTGATAAGGCTGTTAACTGCCCTCGAATTTGTAGCATTTTTATGCCTTCTTAGGAGACTCACCAGCAGGGGTAGGGCACCAGCATCAACTATAAGTTGTTGATGTTCAGGCTGGTAAACCAACACAAAAAGTAATAAATGACTAAATTCTGAGAGCAACATAGCTAAAATCATAACAATGAAGTAGTCATGTTGAAGAAAAGTTAACAATAATATTTATGGATTGCCTAAAGAGAACTAGGCAAGGTTGAAACCTATTCTGCTTGAACCCAAGTATACCTAGATTCTTATGAAGGCGTATGAAGTTACATTTACAGATAAACAAGAGATTAGGGGAAGGGAAGAGAGTGGTATTTTTCTCTCTCTTGCATTTTGCTACGAAATGGGATGTTTCATGTATGAGCCAGCCACGGCCCAGAAAATTGGGATTATAAGAACAATTCAAGCAATTGCAATGGAATGTAAGCAAAATCTCAGCTAAAGTGCAAAGAGGAAAACTAATCGAATTAACCTTTACGGCTAGGAGCCCGAGAGCGAAGGCAGCCCCCTTCTCGACCTCGTGCTCGAACGGCCGCGGCTGCTGCTCCTCCTCCACCACCGCCGCCATAGGGGGCACCTTCAGGTGGCACACCAACGCCGGCACGGCGCCGCCCTCTACGATTACGTTCACCATCTCCTCTGCGGCAAAAGCAGCAAGCAGATCCGCCTCAGTAACGGCGCCTGGACGGGTGGGGAAGAGTACGGATCGGCACGGTGGGCGTAGGGTTGGGGGATTACCGTTTTTCGCGAGCTCCGCGAGGACGCTGGTGGCGCGCTTAGCGGTGGCGCGGTCGGCGTGGCGCCAGGAGAAGCAGTGGTGGAGGGCGTCGACCTGCGTGCGGACCTCGCGGGCGACCGCCGCCTGGGACTGGCGGCAGCAGATCTCGGGGCCGACGGAGCCCTCGTCGTCCTCGTTGTCGTCGTCGGCATCGGCGCTGCCGAGCGGTGACGAGACGGCGGCGGCCGCTGCGGCGGCGGCGGCGGCGGCGGCTGCGGCGGCGGCGGCCGAGGCGGCGGCCTCGTCGTCAATCCTGCGCTTCTGCGCCTTGCGCCGCGGGCGCTGCGGCTTCTGCTGCTCCGCCTCCATTAGAGCGGGTCGACGGCGATGAAGGTGGGGAACTTGTCGGAGGCGGAGGAGGAGGGAAGGGCAGAAGCAAAGAGTATGCGCGCCCCAGCGCGATAGGGATTTTATTCCGCGTTCGGTTAAAATTGAGCACTTTTTATTTTATATACTGTCAGAAATGAGAATGATACGCTTTCTTTCCTCACTGTTGTACTAGTATATTTTTGTTTCATGGGTGTATATTTCGATTTTTTTTAGCATGTGTATATTTTGATTGGTGATGACGAGTTCACAACTATTCTTGCGCACGTACGGTGAGAAAATGATCAGAAAGGTATAATATACTCCCTGATGTATAGTATTTTCTTTATTTTTTTCCAAAATATCTAATTTGTAACTTTTTTCTCTTTCCTTTTTCAGAGAAAAAAATCAATATATTCATAATTTGTCATGCCAGTAAAAAAACACTAGAAATAATTAAACAAAACAGATCAATGGACCTCCTAGCTATGACTACCGATGGCTCCATTTTTTACGCATTTTTATAGCTCATTTTTTTGCATATTATCCTCATATATCATGTCCCATTGAGCCAATTACATGTCTATTATGTATGATTTTCAGTTTCACCTTTTGCATTGTGAGCATTGCATGGTTATGGGTTTTATTTAGTTTTTACTAGTCTTCTTTATTTGTTTTGTAATAGTGATCTAAACATTTTTATATTTGTTTACGGAGAGAGTAACAGTTAAGGACGACACGATGAAAAAGGCAAGGTTGGGATCAACAAGGAGGCCTTACACACACCAAAACTTAGGCATTTGGAAGTGTCAAAGTTGACATTATTGCAAAGTGCTCAAAATCACAGGTGCCTCACATCGCTCATACGAATCCAACAAGTCTAAGAACATCGAAATCCGAGTTCATGTGAAGAAATGGCGACCACATTACCTAAGGGTCCAGAGCGATCGATGGCGCACGGTACGACCGTGCCCGGTCGTATCGTCGGTCATACTGTACCCCTACATCTTCTTATTTTGGCATGTGGCACGGCCCAACAGAGGTTCATTCCGGTGAAAAGGCCGGCCCGTTTGACTTGGTCAAAAGGTAGCGGGTCGGTCCATGGAAGGCCTGTTAACAGCTTGTTCGTATATAGCTCATTTACGACCTGCTAACTCATGATCCGTTACGGCCTATCGAAATTAAGCCCAGTAGCTTCATCCCGGGCGTTCAATATGATTCCAGCCTGTTGTAACTTTCGGCCCATGTATGGCCCATGATGTCTTTCGGCATATATGAGGCTCTTTATAACTCTTGGCCCATTAACGGCCCATGGTGAAACTGGTCTGTCATGAACGGTGTATCGCTTTATACCCATTAACGGCCCATTATTCCATGGGATCGTTTCCACCCCGTGTTATCTTTCGGCCTTCTCAGGGCCCATTTATTCTTGGGCTCATTTTCAGCATTCGGTTACTTACGGCCTGTTACTGGCCTTTTCTGCTTGTGGGCCAAATTCAGCCCGTGGTTACAGTCGGCCAGTTAATTTGTTGGGCCATTTTCATAGCGTTATCAAATACAGCAGATTAACGACGGCCCTTATGCTCGGCTTATGAACGGGCGATTTCAACTCTAGCTCGTTTATGGCCCATAATGCGGTCTGTTATTGGCACATGTTTGGCCAATCAATCATGCGGCCCATAGAAAGCCCATTGATGCTACGGCCCGTAGAAGGCCAATTGTTTCTACGGCCCGCAGAAGGCCGATTGTTTCTACGGCCCGCAAAAGGCCCATTGTTTCTACGCCCCGTAGTAGGCCCAGGGTCACTATAATATGTAGCTCATGTTTATTGTGACCTAGTTTTAAAAAATAGGTTATTGCGGCCACTAGCAAACGCGGAAAAAGAACCGCACTGACTACAAGCAAACAAATAAACAAGACAATAAGGAAATAAATAAGCAAGCAACTTACGCTAGACTATCATGGCTATTACACATATTACATCCACTGGCATCAAAGTTCGCCACTAGTGCAAATATAGGGAACAAAACAGCATATCAGATGCACTGATTGTCAAAGTTGGCGACAAGTGCAAATAAACGTCGTAGCAAAACAAGTCCAGAACTGAAACCACTTCAGAAGAGATCAAGAAACAATATCATGGGTACCCATAATGCTGGCAAGATAGTTAGCAATCTTGGTGCTTAAATCCTCCAACGCTTGCTGTTGCACCAGAAAGTATGCATATGAATTCTACAGGGACTTCCTCAGTCCCTTTGGCTTCCTGTTGCACAACATCTGATCGATGTCTTTCAACTTGAAGTTGAGACTCAAGAAGCCGAACTGATTCAGGCAGCGAGTTCGAAGAGCTGGTGCCAACAGTAGTGGCCAGTAACTCCAACACTACATCAAGACAGGACTTTGGGGTTGTCTCCGTGTCTTCAATATAATTTTTTATCAGCTTTCTTGGAGACCAACAGGGATGTCTCACTATCTTGAACCTTATCTGCATTACTTCATTTACCATTGCATAACGGGGTACTCTTCTCCAATATTTTGTCTGCATTCTAAAAGATAAACAAGCAGACACATCACACGTTTACTATGTTGTATATGAAACTCATTTTGGTAAATCAGTTCAGTAGTAAAGTGGACAGGATAACAACATGAAACAAACATATATCTATGTACCATGGTCACTTTATGGTCTATATCATTCTAGTTTTTGTTGCCAAATCAAGATAGAGACACAATTCAAATAATATTTGTTCAAGACAAAGCAGAATAGACAGAATATAAGTGTGGGAAACTACAGAGCAATAACAACACTTGTAATGTGCATGACATGAGAACATAACTGTTTATTCAATTGAAACCGAAATCAACATAGAGCAAGTTACAACAGCAAACCAGTTAAAGAAACAGGTTTAAAACATACCTGTTGCGCCATTAGAGTTTCAATTCCATCCTTCAAATTTGAAAATAGTTGATATGAGTAAATACAATGATGCAAAAGCAAAGGAGTATGAACCATAGCTACAAAACCTGACTTGAGAACAATTCTTCTTCTGCTTTAAGCATTGAGTTGGGATTCAGAGTGGTGGTCCTCGTGCTTTGGGCGTTGCAGTTCCCTTACTAACTGCTCGTGTTTGGGTGCTCTGTGGTGGAGACAGTGTTGTGTCAACTGGAACAGGGTTACTATGTGCTGGAGTTGGGGTTAGAAGGGGTGTAGCTGGTTCTCTGCCCAATTGGGTAGGGGTACAATCTGCGAGAGTCTGGGTTATGTGATGCGGAGCATCCTTCCATCATCCACATGGACTTTACACCAGCACTTCAAGCCCCACGTGGACCTATGACAAGAGCTAGAGCACCACTACTGCAGGATGCTGCTAACGCGACACTACGATCAGAGACCCTTCGATGAAACTATGTGCGATGCCATAATCGCAAATGATGGTGTAAAAACCATCAAAAAAGGTGCAAAACATTTGCGATGGATGATGCATCAAACACGGTTCAGATTTTAGTTGCGTGTGCGATGCAGGGCACACGGTTCAACTCAATTAACTGTTTGCGATGAGGAGGAACAAAAGAAACGGGCAGCCAAATAAAGGTGTGTGCGATGTACAGCATACGGTTCACTCGGATAAACTGTTTGTGACTAGGCAACACAAAAGAAACGGTCAGCCAGATCAAAGGTGTGTCCGATATACGGGATGCGGTTCACTCGGATGAACTGTTTGCGTTGAGACATGAGAGCAGAAACGGTTCAAATGAACAAGATGTGTGTGATACGAGACAAACGGGTGTGTAATCGGAAACATGTGCGAAGACCGATAACAACACAGACGATTACTGCTAACAAGCCGTGTGTGTTGTGAGCAAACGATTGCTGGTATACAATTGTGAGTGATTGATGAAAACATCATCGACGGGTTACATTGTTTAGTCCGTATGCGATGTGATTTTCTTTGTCCGCACAACATATACGCTCTGTCTACAGACATCAACATATATACTTAAAAAGACAACATTGCATAACCAAATTAAGTATACAATTACACAAGTGACTACACACATAACATTTCCACACACCAAAGAAAGCAATTACATGCATACTAAAGTAGGAGAAACGAGGATCTAATCATCTACTTTATTGTTGTGATGATGCTTGCCATTGCTCTGGTTCCGGTTGGATCCCTGGCCGTTTTGGGGAAGGAGGCACTTCCTCATGTCAACGATCCACCTGTACATGTCGTAGCTCGTGTACGCCTCCTTAGTTGCGTACACGACGTGAGCTTTGTCGATTTCTCCATCTAGGCCGAGTGCCAGGCACGCCTGTCCTTGTTGCATGAATCCTTCATGCCTCTATAGTAGGGGTCGATGATGGCCTCGACGAGGTGGACTAGTGAGTCCTTCTCATGCTCCTTGCTGCCCCAGATCTTGTATTGGCCCTGGATGTCGACAAGATTCTGGCAGGCGATGCCCGAATTCTCGAGCGCCTTTACATTGTTGGTGATGTTCACCGTAGCGAACATGTAGTGGGGGCTGTTGATAAACCTGGCGAAACGCTCGCAAGGCCTTATGGCCAGGCAATAGTGGTAGACGAGGACGTGGTGGCGCTGTTGGAAATATGCCCTAGAGGTAATAATAAATTGATTATTATTATATTTCCTTGTTCATGATAATCGTTTATTGTCCATGCTAGAATTGTATTGATAGGAAATTCAGATACATGTGTGGATACATAGACAACACCATGTCCCTAGTAAGCCTCTAGTTGACTAGCTCGTTGATCAATAGATGGTTACGGTTTCCTAACCATGGACATTGGATGTCGTTGATAACGGGATCACATCATTAGGAGAATGATGTGATGGACAAGACCCAATCCTAAGCCTAGCACAAGATCGTGTAGTTCGCATGCTAAAGCTTTTCTAATGTCAAGTATCATTTCCTTAGACCATGAGATTGTGCAACTCCCGGATACCGTAGGAATACTTTGGGTGTGCCAAACGTCACAACGTAACTGGGTGGCTATAAAGGTACACTACGGGTATCTCCGAAAGTGTCTGTTGGGTTGGCACGAATCGAGACTGGGATTTGTCACTCCGTGTAAACGGAGAGGTATCTCTGGGCCCACTCGATAGGACATCATCATAATGTGCACAATGTGATCAAGGAGTTGATCACGGGATGACGTGTTACGGAACGAGTAAAGAGACTTGCCGGTAACGAGATTGAACAAGGTATCGGGATACCGACGATCGAATCTGGGCAAGTACAATACCGCTAGACAAAGGGAATTGTATACGAGATTGATTGAATCCTCGACATCGTGGTTCATCCAATGAGATCATCGTGGAACAAGTGGGAGCCAACATGGGTATCCAGATCCCGCTGTTGGTTATTGACCGGAGAACGTCTCGGTCATGTCTACATGTCTCCCGAACCCGTAGGGTCTACACACTTAAGGTTCGGTGACGCTAGGGTTGTAGGGATATGTATATGCAGTAACCCGAATGTTGTTCGGAGTCCCAGATGAGATCCCGGACGTCACGAGGAGTTCCGGAATGGTCCGAAGGTAAAGAATTATATATAGGAAGTGCTATTTCGGCCATCGGGACAAGTTTCGGGGTCACCGGTATTGTACCGGGACCACCGGAAGGGTCCCGGGGGTCCACCGGGTGGGGCCACCTGCCCCGGGGGGGCACATGGGCTGTAGGGGGTGCGCCTTGGCCTACATGGGCCAAGGGCACCAGCCCCAAGAGGCCCATGCGCCTAGGGTTCAAGATGGGAAGAGTCCCAAAGGTGGAAGGCACCCCCTAGGTGCCTTGGGGGGAGGGACTCCTCCCTTGGCCGCCGCCCCCCTAGGAGATTGGATCTCCTAGGGCCGGCGCCCCCCCCCCTTGGCTCCCTATATATAGTGAGGGAAGGAGGGCCTCTCACACAAAAGCCTTTGGTGCCTTCCTCTCCCTCTCCAACACCTCCTCCTCCTCCATAGAGCTTAGCGAAGCCCTGCCGGAGTACTGCAGCTCCATCACCACCACGCCGTCGTGCTGCTGCTGGAGCCATCTTCCTCAACCTCTCCTTCTCCCCTTGCTGGATCAAGAAGGAGGAGACGTCTCTGCTCCGTACGTGTGTTGAACGCGGAGGTGCCGTCCGTTCGGCGCTAGGATCATCGGTGATTTGGATCACGACGAGTACGACTCCATCAACCCCGTTCTCTTGAATGCTTCCGCGCGCGATCTACAAGGGTATGTAGATCTACTCCTCCCTCGTTGCTAGATGACTCCATAGATTGATCTTGGTGACACGTAGGAAAATTTTGAATTATTGCTACGTTCCCCATCAGTCGTATCAGAACTAGGTCTATTTCGTAGATTCTATGCACGAGTAGAACACAAAGTAGTTGTGGGCGTTGATCTTGTTCAATATGCTTACCGTTACTAGTCCAATCTTGTTTCGACGGCATTGTGGGATGAAGCGGCCCGGACCAACCTTACACGTACGCGTACGTAAGACCGGTTCCACCGACTAACATGCACTAGTTGCATAAGGTGGCTGGCGGGTGTTTGTCTCTCCCACTTTAGTCGAAACGGATTCGATGAAAAGGGTCCTTATGAAGGGTAAATAGCAATTGGCATATCACGTTGTGGTTTTGCGTAGGTAAGAAACGTTCTTGCTAGAAACCCATAGCAGTCACGTAAAACATGCAAACAACAATTAGAGGACGTCTAACTTGTTTTTGCAGGGTATGCCATGTGATGTGATATGGCCAAAAGGATGTGATGAATGATATGTGTGATGTATGAGATTGATCATGTTCTTGTAATAGGAATCACGACTTGCATGTCGATGAGTATGACAACCGGCAGGAGCCATAGGAGTTGTCTTTATTTATTGTATGACCTGCGTGTCATTGAACAACGCCATGTAATTACTTTACTTTATTGCTAATCGTTAGCTGTAGTAGTAGAAGTAATAGTTGGCGAGCAACTTCATGGAGACACGATGATGGAGATCATGATGATGGAGATCATGGTGTCATGCCGGTGACAAGATGATCATGGAGCCCCAAGATGGAGATCAAAGGAGCTATATGATATTGGCCATATCATGTCACTATTTGATTGCATGTGATGTTTATCATGTTTATACATCTTATTTTCTTAGAACGACAGTAGTAAATAAGATGATCCCTCATTAAAATTTCAAGAAAGTGTTCCCCCTAACTGTGCACCGTTGCGACAGTTCGTTGTTTCGAAGCACCACGTGATGATCGGGTGTTAGATTCTTACGTTCGAATACAACGGGTGTTTACGAGCCTAGCATGTACAGACATGGCCTCGGAAACACATGCGAAACACTTAGGTTAACTTGACGAGCCTAGCATGTATAAACATGGCCTCGGAACACAAGAGACCGAAAGGTCGAGCATGAGTCGTATGGTAGATACGATCAACATGAAAATGTTCACCGATGTTGACTAGTCCATCTCACGTGATGATCGGACACGGCCTAGTTGACTCGGATCATGTAATCACTTAGATGACTAGAGGGATGTCTATCTGAGTGGGAGTTCATAAGATGAACTTAATTATCCTGAACATAGTCAAAAGGTCTTCACAAATTATGTCGTAGCTCACGCTTTAGTTCTAATGTTTAGATGTGTTCCTAGAGAAAATTTAGTTGAAAGTTGATAGTAGCGATTATGCGGACTAGGTCCGTAAACTGAGGATTGTCCTCATTGCTTCATAGAAGGCTTATGTCCTTAATGCACCGCTCAGTGTGCTGAACCTTGAATGTCGTCTGTGGATGTTGCGAACATCTGACATACACATTTTGATAACTACGTGATAGTTCAGTTAAACGGTTTAGAGTTGAGGCACCGAAGACGTTTTGAAACATCGTGAAACATATGAGATGTTTCGAGGGCTGAAATTGGGATTTCAGGCTTGTGCCCACGTCAAGAGGTATAAGACCTCCGACGATTTTCTTAACCTGCAAACTAAGGGAGAAAAGCTCAATTGTTGAGCTTGTGCTCAGATTGTCTGAGTACAACAATCATTTGAATCAAGTGGGAGTTGATCTTCCAGATAAGATAGTGATGTTTCTTCAAAGTCATTGCCACCAAGCTGCTAGAGCTTCGTAATGAACTATAACATATCAGGGATAGATGTGATGATCCTTGAGATATTCGCGATGCTTGACACCGCAAAAGTAGAAGTCAAGTTGGAGCATCAATTGTTGATGGTTATTTAAAAACCACTAGTTTCAAGAAGGGCAAGGGCAAGAAAGGGATACTTCATGAAACGACAAGTCAGTTGCTGCTCAAGTGAAGAAACCCAAAGGTTGAACCCAAACCCGAGACTAAGTGCTTCTGTAATAAGGGGAACAGCCACTGGAGCAGAATTACCCTAGATACTTGGTAGATTAGAAGGCTGGCAAGGTCGATAGAAGTATATTGGATATACATTGTGTTGATGTGTACTTTACTAGTACTCCTAGTAGCACCAGGGTATTAGATACCGGTTCGGTTGCTAAGTGTTAGTAACTCGAAATAAAAGCTATGAAATAAACGGAGACTAGCTAAAGGTGAGCTGACGGTATGTGTTGGAAGTGTTTCCAATGTTGATATGATCATGCATCGCACGCTCCCTCTACCATCGAGATTGGGGTTAAACCTAAATAATTGTTATTTGGTGTTTGCGTTGAGCATAGACATGATTGGATTATGTCTATCGCAATACGGTTATTCATTTAAGGAGAATAATGGTTACTCTATTTATTTGAATAATACCTTTAATGGTCTTGCACCTAAAATGAATGGTTTATTGAATCTCGATCGTAGTGATACACATGTTCATGCCAAAAGATATAAGATAGTAATGATAGTACCACCTACTTGTGGCACTGCCACTTAAGTCATATCGGTATTAAACGCATGAAGAAGCTCCATGTTGATGGATCTTTGGACTCACTCGTTTTTGAAAAGTTTGAGGCATGCGAACCATGTCTATTGGTGTATATGCATGAAGAAACTCCATGCAGATGGATCGTTTGGACTCACTTGATTTTGAATCACTTGAGATATGCAAATCTTACCACATGGGCAAGATGACTGAAAGCCTCATTTTCAGTAAAATGGAACTAGAAAGCAACTTGCTGGAAGTAATACATTTTGATGTGTGCAGTCCAATGAGTGCTGAGGCGTGCAGTGGATATCGTTATGTTCTTCCTTCACAGATGATTTGAGTAGATGTTGAGTATATTTACTTGATGAATCACGAGTCTGAATTATTGAAAGGTTCAAGTAATTTCAAGGTGAAGTTGAAAGATCGTCGTGACAAGAGGATAAAATATCTATGATATGATCATAGAGATGAATATCTGAATTACGAGTTTGGCACAGAATTAAGACATTGTGGAAATTGTTTCACAACTAATACAGCCTGGAACACCATAGTGTGATGGTGTGTCCGAACATCATAACTGCACCCTATTGGATATGATGCATACCATGATGTCTCTTATCGAATTACCATGATAGTTTATGGGTTAGGCATTAGAGACAACCACATTCACTTTAAATAGAGCACCACGCAATTCCAATGAGATGACACCGTATGAACTATGGTTTAGAGAAACCTAAGCTATCATTTCTTAAAAGTTTGGGGCTGTGACGCTTATGTGAAAAAGTTTCAGGCTGATAAGCTCGAACCCAAAGCGGATAAATGCATCTTCATAGGACACCCAAAACAGTTGGGTATACCTCCTGTCTCAGATCTGAAAGCAATAAGGGATTGTTTCTAGAATCGGGTCCTTTCTCGAGGAAAAGTTTCTCTCGAAAGAATTGAGTGGGAGGATGGTGGAGACTTGATGAGGTTATTGAACCGTCTCTTCAACTAGTGTGTGGCAGGGCACAGGAAGTTGTTCCTGTGGCACCTACACCAATTGAAGTGGAAGCTTATGATAGTGATCATGAAACTTCAGATCAAGTCACTACCAAACCTTGTGGGATGACAAGGATGCGTACTACTTCAGAGTGGTACATAATCCTGTCTTGGAAGTCATGTTGCTAGACAACAATGAACCTACGAGCTATGGAGAAGCGATGGTGGGCCCTGGATTCCGATAAATGGCTCGAGGCCATATAATCCGAGAGAGGATCCATATATGAAAACAAAGTGTAGACTTTGGAAGAACTACTTGATGGTCGTAAGGCTGTTAGGTACATATGGATTTTAAAAGGAAGACGGACAATGATGGTAAGTATCACCATTAAGAAAGCTCGACTTGTCGTTAAGATGTTTTCCAACAAGTTCAAGGAGTTGACTACAATGAGACTTTATCACCCGTAGTGATGCTAAGAGTCTGTTGGAATTATGTTAGCAATTACTGCATTATTTATGAAATCTTGCAGATAGAATGTCAAAACATTGTTTTCTCAACGATTTTCTTGAGGAAAGGTTGTATGTGATACAATCAGAAGGTTTTGTTAATCCTGAAAGATGCTGATAAGTATGCAAAGCTCCAACAATCCTTCTAAGGACTGGAGTAAGCATCTCGGAGTTGGAATGTATGCTTTGATGAGATGATCAAAGTTTTTGGGTGTATACAAAGTTTATGAGAAACTTGTATTTCCAAAGAAGTGAGTGGGAGCACTATAGAATTTCTGATGAGTATATGTTGTTGACATATTGTTGATCAGAAATGATGTAGAATTTCTGGAAAGCATAGAGAGTTATTTGAAAAGTGTTTTTCAATGGAAAACCTGGATTAAGCTACTTGAACATTGAGCATCAAGATCTATAAGGATAGATCAAAACACTTAATGGTACTTTCAAATGAGCACATACCTTGACATGATCTTGAAGGTGTTCAAGATGGATCAGTCAAAGAAGGAGTTCTTGCCTGAGTTGTAAGGTACGAAGTTAAGACTTAAAGCTCGACCATGGCAGAATAGAGAGAAAGGACGAAGGTCGTCCCCTATGCTTAAGACATAGGCTCTATAGTATGCTATGATGTGTACCGCACCTGAAATGTGCCTTGCCATGAGTCAGTCAAGGGGTACAAGAGTGATCCAAGAATGGATCACAGGACAGCGGTCAAAGTTATCCTTAGTAACTAGTGGACTAAGGAATTTTCTCGATTATGAAGGTGGTAAAAGAGTTCGTCGTAAAGGGTTACGCCGATGCAAACTTTGACACTAATCCAGATTATTCTGAGTAGTAAACTGGATTCGTATAGTAGAACAATTATTTGGAATAGCTCCAAATAGAACATGGTAGCTGCATCTAGGAGATGACATAGAGATTTGTAAATCACACACGGATCTGAAAGATTCAGACCCGTTGACTATAACCTCTCTCACAGGCATAACATGATCAAACCCAGAACTCATTGAGTCTTAATCACATGATGATGTGAACTAGTTTAGTGACACTAGTAAACTCTTTGGATGTTGGTCACATGGCGATGTGACCTATGAGTGTTAATCACATGACGATGTGAACTAGATTATTGACTCTAGTGCAAGTGGGAGACTGTTGGAAATATGCCCTAGAGGCAATAATAAATTGATTATTATTATATTTCCTTGTTCATGATAATCGTTTATTGTCCATGCTAGAATTGTATTGATAAGAAATTCAGATACATGTGTGGATACATAGACAACACCATGTCCCTAGTAAGCCTCTAGTTGACTAGCTCGTTGATCAATAGATGGTTACGGTTTCCTAACCATGGACATTGGATGTCGTTGATAACGGGATCACATCATTAGGAGAATGATGTGATGGACAAGACCCAATCCTAAGCCTAGCACAAGATCGTGTAGTTCGCATGCTAAAGCTTTTCTAATGTCAAGTACATTTCCTTAGACCATGAGATTGTGCAACTCCCGGATACCGTAGGAATACTTTGGGTGTGCCAAACGTCACAATGTAACTGGGTGGCTATAAAGGTACACTACGGGTATCTCCGAAAGTGTCTGTTGGGTTGGCACGAATCGAGACTGGGATTTGTCACTCCGTGTAAACGGAGAGGTATCTCTGGGCCCACTCGGTAGGACATCATCATAATGTGCACAATGTGATCAAGGAGTTGATCACGGGATGATGTGTTACGGAACGAGTAAAGAGACTTGCCAGTAACGAGATTGAACAAGGTATCGGGATACCGACGATCGAATCTCGGGCAAGTACAATACCGCTAGACAAAGGGAATTGTATACGAGATTGATTGAATCCTCGACATCGTGGTTCATCCGATGAGATCATCGTGGAACATGTGGGAGCCAACATGGGTATCCGGATCCCGCTGTTGGTTATTGACCGGAGAACGTCTCGGTCATGTCTACATGTCTCCCGAACCCGTAGGGTCTACACACTTAAGGTTCGGTGACGCTAGGGTTGTAGGGATATGTATATGCAGTAATCCGAATGTTGTTCGGAGTCCCGGATGAGATCCCGGACGTCACGAGGAGTTCTGTAATGGTCCGGAGGTAAAGAATTATATATAGGAAGTGCTATTTCGGCCATCGGGACAAGTTTCGGGGTCACCGGTATTGTACCGGGACCACCGAAAGGGTCCCGGGGGTCCACCGGGTGGGGCCACCTGCCCCGGGGGGGGCACATGGGCTGTAGGGGGTGCGCCTTGGCCTACATGGGCCAAGGGCACCAGCCCCAAGAGGCCCATGCACCTAGGGTTCAAGATGGGAAGAGTCCCAAAGGTGGAAGGCACCCCCTAGGTGCCTTGGGGGGGAGGGACTCCTCCCTTGGCCGCCGCCCCCCTAGGAGATTGGATCTCCTAGGGCCGGCGCCCCCCTTGGCTCCCTATATATAGTGAGGGAAGGAGGGCCTCTCACACAAAAGCCTTTGGTGCCTCCCTCTCCCTCTCCAACACCTCCTCCTCCTCCATAGAGCTTAGCGAAGCCCTGCCGGAGTACTGCAGCTCCATCACCACCACGCCGTCGTGCTGCTGCTGGAGCCATCTTCCTCAACCTCTCCTTCTCGCCTTGCTGGATCAAGAAGGAGGAGACGTCGCTGCTCTGTACGTGTGTTGAACGCGGAGGTGCCGTCCGTTCGGCGCTAGGATCATCGGTGATTTGGATCACGACGAGTACGACTCCATCAACCCCGTTCTCTTGAACGCTTCCGCGCGCGATCTACAAGGGTATGTAGATCTACTCCTCCCTCGTTGCTAGATGACTCCATAGATTGATCTTGGTGACACGTAGGAAAATTTTGAATTATTGCTACGTTCCCCATCAGGCGCATGCACATCCGGGCGACGGCGGCCTTCAGATGAGACCCGGCACGAGCGCGGGTGTACTCGAGGTCGAACCCGACCACCTTGTACTTCTCCGCGGCAAGCAACAACTCCATGATGTGGATGGAGTGCTCCACCCAGACCGGGTCATTGGTGTACACCACCGAGAGGTCCATGAACCTTCTATGGGTGTCCACCACAACACGAATGGTGAACTGCTGCTCGTCATCGGCAGCCGCTCGGAGCGCCATTGGAGCCGCGCAGGATACCCTCTAAGAATTTCTCGTGGTGGGTGTGCTTCTTGCAATGGTGGGGCGAGATCGAAAGGTTGAAGAGACACCAGGGTTAAATGGCCGCTGTAATAAATGGGGGCCGGCCGACCTGTAATCGTCATGTCATGTCACGACATTCATAGCGGAGGATTCCAGTGCACGCTTGACAACACCGCCCCGCACGCGTGGGCTCGAAGAGGCACCAAATGTATCGTCAGTGAGCATGTTCTCGCGCTACCATGATGTTTACCGCGCAAGCTTCCCGCCCGGCTTTGTTTGGCCACGTGTTGGCTAGAAGACGGACAAATCATGGGCATTTATTGGCAAGCTTTATAAAACGAAGTGTGTGGAATGACTTCGATCATAAGTTTACCCGTGGGTGATGATGTCAAAGTTACACAGAAGGGTGATAAGTAATTCTGCGCTCTACAGTGCACACGGTGGAAGAAACCAACTATGTGCAATAATGTCGAAGATCGCAGTCGAATTAGCAATACAGGTCGTGTGCCGTGAGATCGACAAGGTAAACTGATTCAAGAATGATTAACAAAATCTAAGACCATTGCATATTAAGGTCAAAATAGTGTTAGCAATATACAAGTCTCATACGATATCATTTCAACGATTGTACCACAAAAGCTCAAAATGTTACAAGGTTCAGATTCCAGAGTTATATGGCTCAAATTCGAAGATTACAAGGTTCAAACTGATATTAAAAATGAAATTTAGCTCATCAGCTGCAAACGCTCATGCTGATCCGCTGAACATGGATATCAGAGAGGTTCAAACTAATATCACTGCTTCTAAGTCTGGTTTCGAAACCCCACAATTTTTGCAAAGGGGTCGGCCACTGAGAAGTCATGTATGGGGTTGACACGATGACTTCTGATTACTCTGTCATCTAAAGTTCCAAAATGAAATTCAGCATTTTTGGAGCCTACTCCATTCTGCCGCAGGCGCCGGGGCTGATCAACAAACCATTCATTTTTGCGAAATAAATGTAGGGCAAACCTCGTTTCCTTCAGCACCCTTGCTTTGAGAACAAAGAACCCGGCGCATATAATCTCCGGTAAGGTCCCTCGGTAGGAGTTCAAAGTAATTTCTGAGATATGCAGATCTAGGCATTCGACGTGATTGTTATATTGTATCACATTATCCACCACTGGGCCTAATCTTATCTGCAAAAGAAGAAAACATGTTAGTGCCTACATGTAGTTTTGAACATTACTACATGCCTATTTGGTTTGCAGGATTTGTAAATGCACTAACATGCCATCTTCGATCTGACATGATTTACATGGGCATTTGATTAAATTCTAGAAAAATGTAGCCTTCTTCACAAGAGGTTGGAGTGGATGAAAAGTTCCCTAAGAAAACTTGAACTCCCTTATGGTTAACATTTAACAGGAAAGGAACATCACCTCGATATATAGCTTCTCCAGGCACGGAAAGCATCTCAGAAAACTGACAGATTGCTCCAGGTTGGGGCCGATAGATTCTAGTGCCAAGACCTTCAATGTGTGCAGTTTCGGGGTCAAGCTTGTCGGAATCATTTTCTGAATGACAGACGAACAAACATCTTCAAAATTACAAATAATGTTAATTTATAGAAGGAGAGGTAGAAGGCGGCTGTTGTACCTGAACAGGTGTGGATCCAATAACAAGTTTGGAGTATTTGTGAGACGAGTAGCCCACCACTGTCAATTTCGGCGCAGAATTGACATTGATTCTTGTTGGACCTTCTTGATCAACTACAAGTAATCTCTCAAGTGCAGGTGTGTCCTCAATGACCATACCATGGTACACATCTTGTGATGTCTTCCTGCCGCACCAGCAACACACATAAATAGTCCGGAGAGTCATGGAGGTAATGTGGAAGGTACTCAACCCATTGATCGCCTGAAGACGAAGGTACTCGAGTGCAGTACAGCCACGGAGCAGGCGCTCCATGTCACCATTTAAGAGGCAGGCGGCGACGAGCTCGAGGTGCTTCAGTCGTGGTAGAATAAGAGCGGGTGTGTCATTAAGGGGGATGGCAGTTCCTGAACTTGGCGGCGCGCAGCATGGGCGCGAGGCGGAGTGCAGACGTTGGCAGTGACCGCCTATGCCCATCATCAAAAGTGAGCTCCTCGAGCTGATCTAGGGCGGGGGATCGAAACCAGTCGTCAAGCTTGGCTCGGTCCTTGCCGTTGGAACAGAACTTGCCCATTCTAAGGCCTTTGGTTGGGCCAAGGTGACTGTAGAGGATCTTGGAGAACGCATCCAAGCTTTTGCGATAGCCATGGCAGAGCTCGTGGGTGTCGATGAGGTCGAGAGGGCCGGAGTTCCATAGGGGGCGCCACCGCCGGGAAAGGACGGTTGTCCACGCCCCATATTTGATTGGGAGGAGGGAGATGATAACTCTCAACATATCATCGGGAAGGCCGCTGATGAAGTCTAGGCCTACTCGAGTCGCTTGCGGTTCTAGCTCGCCCCGCCTACGCTTGATGGTAGCCCCGTTCTCCACCTCCGAAGTCTCCTTGTTAGCGGCGCTTTCTGATAGAAATGGGAGTACAAGGAATATTTAGTTAAAACAGGGCAATAGAGAAGTGTACTGATAACTAGAAGTTATTAGGTAGGAATATAGTAAGAAAAGGGAATACCAATTGGTTGCTTAAATACTACACAGTTCATTTGACATTGCTGGGTAAGTCAACATGGAGATAGTTGAAAAGAAAACTTACTTCGAACAAAGTCTGGACGGATGATTTTGTCGAGGAAGTTAGCATATATCTCATGACCAGGCTGTGCAGTGCAATTTTAGTGCCAGCTTTTAGTACATCAAACTTTGCAATTTCTTTCCAAAAGCCAATGCCAAAATAGGAGTCACCACATTCATCAAGTCTTACAGTAGCAACGATTGTAAATCCATGGTTTGTGTGCTGTATGACATCCGTGGAGCCTTCATCTATGTAAAGGGAAAAATTGTGCACTACATAATCTGTTGCATAGCAAAGGATGTTCTGCAGAAAATGGTAGGATTGTTAAGGAAAATATGGTAACATGCAAATATGGGCCCAAATTAAAAGAACTGTACAACAGTTGAATTCGAAAGACAAAAATCTATAATTAAACAGATAGGGTAAACATGATGTCATGGAAATATGAGAGTAATCGAAAGAACAATACATCATTAATTTGCCTAATATAGAAAGAAGAGGGGGGAAATCCCCTTTGACGTATATGGTGCATGTGGCACCTTTTATCCAAATGTAGCAATATTTAGAATATGTTCAGGAAAGTAGGCCATGCCAACCGATTAAGGGTGAGATTGAACATACCGCGCACGTCCTCAAGTTATCTGGTACGGTGAGATGGAATATCTGGCGGAGGTCACAAAGTCCTGAAGTGTCGGCGCACTGTACATTATATGAATGAAAGAAAACCCTCAAATCAGCTCGAATAAAAATGAATTCACGGCGATCTCCGCCGGATGATTAAAGAAGGCAGATGAACTAGGATAAGAGATGAGATAATATATCATTAAATTAGTTACCTTGTCGTCCATGAGAAAGAACCCTCAGTACGGCAGATTCCCCAACTAAGCAGAGCTAGGTCGACCGCGAGCAGCGTCGAGAAAGTCGATGGCGATAGGCGGCGACAAGTGGAAGTGGCGAAATGCGGTGGGCTTTGCCGGTAGCCTGGCGGCGGCAGGCGGCGAGCTAAGTGTTTACCGCCGCTATAGGCGGTGCCATGGCATAGACACGAAGGAGCTTGTGCAGGTGTAAACGGGGAACGTACCGAAGGGGCCGAGGGAGTGGAGGGTGGGGTGAGGTTTTTGTGATGTGGGGATGGTGAGGGTTTTCTTTTTTTTAATTGGGTGGTGAGGGTTTTCTGTCCCATAAATAATTTTGGGGTAGACGGTTTGCTAGAGCGAACCGTGTGTGATTGATGCAACACACAAAATGAAAGTCATTGCACACGGTTCCATTTTTGGGAACCGTGTGTGATTGACATACTACCTCCATCCTGGTTTATTGGTCCCCTTTGTAATTTTGACCAAATATTTAACATACTCAGACATAGATAATAAGCGTACACGTACATAAGCACAGTTCAACCATAAGTAGTACATAATTCAACCGCATTAAGCATACTCAAGCGTACATAGTTTGATCCATCCCACATCTCATCTCACATGCGACCGGCACGATCCTGAAGCTTCTTCAGGTACTCGGCGTACGCGCCGTCCGCCACCCTGCGAGAATACTTCTTCTTGAAGGAGGCAATGGCCCGTCTTCTTGCATGTGCCAGAACACTTAGATATGCATCATGAAGCTTCTGGTTGCAAAATGGGCATCCATAGCCACTGTTCCATGTCCTAATACGCCTGTTATGCATTCCCGCATAAAGCTCCCTCAGAATTTGCCTGTTGTACCTCCTCTGGACATCTTCATCCTTGCTGTCCACATCGTCACACAGCACCTATACAAATAGTAAAACAAATTTGGCATCAAATCAATGATTACATGCTGTGAAGTAGGATTAGGAATTTATGGCTATTTATTTATACATATCCAGAGATTATGATTCGATTTTGAAGCATAGTCGTCTATGTATAGACCAATCTTGAAGAAAATAATGGCACAAACATATGTAGGTCAATCAAAATCAATTGTCAAGCCCTGGCTAGGAATTATTAGCACGAACACTAACCCTAGTCGGATTACTAGCAGAAATCATTTGCATAGATGAAACAACTAATCAATTATCACCTGTACCATTCAAACAATCAATACACTACACGGATCTAACGAAACTTACTCAGATTTCATGGATTGAGAGAACATAACCATAAGATTTCTATTACAAAAAGGGGGATGCAGGAGTAACCAGAGAAACCCTATGATCTATTTGACACATAAATGGGTATAGATGACTAACCAGCTGTCCGTCGTCGCCGGAGTGGTCGTCGGAGTCGTCGCTGGAGTGGTCGTCGGAGTCGGTGTGGAACTCCGCCTCTGGTTGTGGAAGCTCGACGTCGTCGACGACATCGGGGTGTAGTGATAACTCGCCGGCGGTGACGACAACCTTTGTCTCCATCTCCACGTCGTGCTCTGGTGCTTTAGCAGCCCCGTCGTTGCCACTCCCTCCGATGGGGCGCTTCAGTGACATCCTCATACACTGACGGTGTAGCGAGGATGGGGGGTGCGGCCGCTCGGGCGCACCATTAATATGGAGTAGTGGGAGTTGTGGGAGAGAGGGGGCGGCGGTCAAACCTATGGCTCGCCTCCCGATGAGCCTGCACACCGGACTGCTGGCATGCCTACCAAAATTTCACACAGCTACTTGCACGCCTCTCTATGACACTGCGCAGGGAACATGCCTCCGTCAATTCACACACCTGCACGCACGCCTCCCCGTCTGCCTGCGCGGCGGACGCGTCCCATCAACTCACGCCTGCTCGCACGGCACACGGGTCGTGCGGCGGCACGTATATTGTTTTTTTATTTGGATGATTAATGATGCCACTTTATTTCTTAACCAAAGCATGGCACGTATCCATTGCTAGTCTAACACTCATGGTTCGAATAAATAATCCGTTTGGGATATTGGTTCCCAATTATTAATAATCTCTCATTTGTAGTCAGATAAATATTACATCAAAACTGGTCTCAAATTTGACCAAAAAAGTACAATGCCACTTTGTATTGGTGTCCATATGACAACACGATAAGTTTCATGAATTTCAAATAAGTTCTGGATGTACTAGAATTTAAAAATCAAGATTCCCAATGTTTGAAATTTGTTGCATGGGGAGTAAACATGCACCCAGTGAGACACATGCGTTTTTGCAATCCATTTAGGTGCACTGTCACGTGTGCATGTGGCTCAAATTTGAATTTTGCACATTATACCCGTAGAAAATCAATCAATGTACTAAAACGTCTTAATGATCTCTGTGATTTTTTGAAATTAAAATGTCCCTCCTTTGGTAACATATACGTTCACCGCGGGATGATTAATTTAACATGCATCAGAGTTGCGGTGGATTCGCGGTGTGTGTGTGCGTGTGTGGGTGTGTGCGGCTGGGGGTGGCGGGTGGCTCACAGTACACTACGAGTTGTGAGCCACCGTGTGGGTTGGCCGTTTTGTTAGGCAGGCCGGTGCCACATCAGAGTCGTGAAATCGTTATTTAAAACATTACACAACCCTTTCATACATAAATGTTTTGGCCACATGCAGTCGATGGTTGTCCTACATGACACTCGATACTCGCGTGTGACGCTTTCTATGGGCCCGCGAGGTCATCGTCCATCACTTTGACGAACAGCCGGCAGTGAGGTTAATTCGACCAGCAAGGTAGAATCTTTTTGTTTGTGTTATGGTGGTATATAGTACGCGTCGAAGAGGTGGAAGGGGACTAGCATATATACTATACGTATGCGTCAGTGTACAAGTACACCTCACTCAGTGTCGGGACTTTTTGGTTTCCGAGGCACGTGCCACATCAAAATTGTGAAATTGGCTATTCAAACATCACACAACACCTTTTTGGGCCACATGCATATCCTAACTAGGACACTCATGTGTGACGCTTCCATCTGTGGGCCCACGAGGCCATCGTCGATGCATGCATGCATCACTTTGACCTACATTGGGAGAGGTTAATTAATTTCACCATCGATGATGATTTTTTTGGGTTGTACATATATAACGGCAGAGCATATAGTATGCGGTGAAGAGGAGGGAAGGGGACCATCATATATAGTACGTTTGCTGAACCTCCCTCTGTGTGGGTGCATGGTTTATGGTTTTTAAGGCATGTGGCACATCAAAGTTTTGCATTTTGGGTATTCAACATATATATGTTTGACCCACATGCAAAGCGGTGGTGGTTGTCCTCTCGCACCCACTTAAGCGGTTATCAGCGATATCGATGCTTTCCATTTGTGGGCCCACTTGGTCCATCACTACTTTTTGCCTGACAACAAGAGAGGTTAATTTTACTTAGGAGGGGATTATTGTTTTTGCTCTGGGATGACATTCATGATACAATTTTAGCACACACACATGCATGTGTACGCATGAATCCCTCCCATCGAGTCGAAGTGGCTAGTACAACGGCACATCATGAACCGATCTCGCTCTATGTGGGGAGCTAGTGTACGATTTGTGACGCACGCGCCACATCAATGTTGTGTATTCAAACATGCATGCATGCATCGCCTCCATACGTATGCATGTAGTGGTTGCCTACGAACGGTACACTCCCTCATGTGGTTATCGGCGACAAGTCTATATATTCATGGGCCCGCGTGGACATCCATGATCACCTTGACCAACAACAAGATAGGTTACCATGGTGGATTCTTCATTTTGTTCGTGTTATCGTAGTATAGGTCATGGTGAGATTCAGACCTTAAGTTTGAGCGCATATACTATGTACGCATGCATGCATGAATCCCCGTCGTTGGCCTGAAGTGTGGTATAACATACATATGCATCGTCAACCTAACCCTCACTCAGTGTGGGGATTTCTAGTTCGAAATCACGGTGCCACATCAAAGTTGTTCCATTGTTACTTAAAAACACACCTCCCCATACATATGTTTGGGCCACACGCATGTAGTGGTTGTCTTCGGGGAGTAGCTACTTGTGTGATTATTGGAGAGCTAGCCCATCTCCGGGGTCGCATGGACGGCCATCAATTTGACCAACAACAAGAGAGAGGTTGTACGACCAAGGTGGATTATTCTTGGTCCATTTTACGATCCATCTTGGTGAGATATGCCTCTCTGGCCCATCGACTGAAAGTGTGTGCGTGTGGGGGGGGGGAGGGTCATGCATACATAGCTTAAGATTCCCTTCATGGTGACACGAGGGAGGGGGGCTGCTAGCTACTTCGCACTTTGCTAGGTGAACCTCGGTTGGGGGGGGGGGCATGCATTCATAGCTTAGGATTCCCTTCATGCCGACACAAGGGGGAGGGTTGCTAGCTACTTCGCACTTTGCTAGGTGAACCTCAGTTGGGGGGGGGCATGCATTCATAGCTTAGGATTCCCTTCGTGCCGACACGAGGGAGGGGGGCTGCTAGCTACTTCGCACTTTGCTAGGTGAACCTCGGTTGGGGGGCATGCATTCATAGCTTAGGATCCCCTTCGTTCCGACATGAGGGAGGGGGGCTGCTAGCTACTTCACACTTTGCTAGGGTGAACCTCGGTTGGGGGGAATGCATTCATAGCTTAGGATTCCCTTCATGCCGACACGAGGGAGGGGTGGCTGCTAGCTACTTTGGACTTTGCTAGGGTGAACCTCGGTTGGGGGGCATGCATTCATAGCTTAGGATTCCCTTCATGCTGACACGAGGGAGGGGGCTGCTAGCTACTTTGCACTTTGCTAGGTGAATGAACCTCGGTTGGGGGGCATGCATTCATAGTTGAGGATTCCCTTCGTGCCGACACGAGGGAGGAGGGGGGCCGCAAGCTACTTCACACTTTGCTAGGTGAACCTCGGTTGGGGGGAGGGGGCATGCAGCCATAGCTTAGGATTCCCAATTTGTGCCGACACGAGGGGGGTGGGGGCAAGCAATACCGTGCGCTTTGCGAGAGAGGTGCCACATCGAAGTTGCATTTGGTATTTGAAAATCAAACCACCCTTTTGATACATAAATTTGGTCCACATGCAAGTGTGTTCGTGTTCTGACCCTCTCCCGCGTCATTTTTCACCAAATTTATGAACATTAGACAAGTCGGATGATGCAACAGTCACGGTTCACTCAAACTAACCATGTACCACGTCGGTGCCCCTGTCACGCACACATCCGCACCGTACATTGGGCTCCACGAGGCTCCCCCTCTCAAAAATATATGCCCGCCTCAAGGGTTTTTCTATTTCATAACACACGATTGTTATCTCCGAACCGTGTGCGATGTTTCTTGTTCCCAACCCCGCCTGCATCCGTAGAAAATATCTGCCCGCCTCGAGGGTTTTTCTGTTTCGTAACACACAGTTGTTATCTCCGGACCGTGTGCGATGCACAATCATCAAAAAATTCAATACTCCGGCATTTCACTCCCGCGTAGTAAAATTTTCAGTACCCACGTCATTTCCTTAAACACCCCCTCCACACACACACACACGACACACACACACACACACACACGCACACACACACACACACCAAAACCTCCTCGGGCATGCGCGCACACACACACCCCCTCGCTCGTTCGAAACCCTAGCAAGGTTCCCGCCGCCGCCGCAAGGCCTCCATTGTGAACATCTGTCGGTTCGCCCGTGTAGCTTACCCACCTATCTCCATGTTGGGGAACGTACTAATTTCAAAAAAATTCCTACGCACACGCAAGATCATGGTGATGCACAACAACGAGAGGGGAGAGTGTTGTCTACGTACCCTCGTAGACCGGAAGCTGAAGCGTTATAACAATGCGGTTGATGTAGTAATACGTCTTCACGGCCCGACCGATCAAGCACCGAAACTACGGCACCTCCGAGTTTTTGCACACGTTCAGCTCGATGACGATCCCAGGACTCCGATCCAGCAAAGTGTCGGGGATGAGTTCCGTCAGCACGACGGCGTGGTGACGATCTTGATGTTCTACCATCGCAGGGCTTCGCCTAAGCACCGCTACAATATTATCGAGGATTATGGTGGAGGGGGCACCACACACGGCTAAGGGGTCAATGATCAATTGTTGTCTCCATGGGGTGCCCCTGCCCCCGTATATAAAGGAGTGGAGGAGGGGGCCGGCCAAGGAGGGTGGCGGGCCCAAGGGGGGGAGTCCAACTCCCACTGGGAGTAGGACTCCCCCTTTTCCTATTAGGAGTAGGAGAGGGAAGGAAGAGGAATGAGGGAGGAAGGAAAGGGGGGGCTCCCAATTCGGATTGGGCTTGGGGGGGCCCTCCCTTGCTCCTTTCCCCTCCTTTCCACTAAGGCCCAATAAGGCCCATATACTTCCTGGGGGCTTCCGATAACCTCCCGGTGATCCGGTATTGTCCCAATCTCACCCGGAACCTTTCTAGTGTCCAAATATAGTCGTCCAATATATCGATCTTTATGTCTCGACCATTTCGAGACTCCTCGGCAAGTCCGTGATCACATCTGGGACTTCGAACAACCTTCGGTACGTCAAAATATATAAACTCATAATGAAACTGTCATCGTAACGTTAAGCGTGCGGACCCTACGGGTTCGAGAACAATGTAGACATGATCGATACACGTCTCCGGTCAATAACCAATAGCGGGACCTAGATGCTCATATTGGCTCCTACATATTCTACAAAGATCTTTATCGGTCAGACCACATAACAACATACGTTGTTCCCTTTGTCATCGGTATGTTACTTGCCCGAGATTCGATCGTCGATATCTCAATACCTAGTTTAATCTCGTTGCCGGCAAGTCTCTTTACTCGTTCCGTAATACATCATCCTGCAACTAACTCATTAGTTGCAATGCTTGCAAGGCTTAAGTGATGTGCATTACCGAGAGGGCCCAAGGATACCTCTCCGATAATCAGAGTGACAAATCCGAATCTCGAAATACGCCAACCCAACAAGTACCTTCGGAGACACTTGTAGAGCACCTTTATAATCACCCAGTTACGTTGTGACGTTTGGTGGCACACAAAGTGTTCCTCCGGTAAACGGGAGTTGCATAATCTCATAGTCATAGGAACATGTATAAGTCATGAAGAAATCAATAGCAACAAACTAAACAATCAAGTGCTATGCTAACGGAATGGGTCAAGTCAATAACATCATTCTCTAATGATGTGACCCCGTTAATCAAAAGACAACTCATGTCTATGGCTAGGAAACTTAACCATCTTTGATTCAACTAGCTAGTCAAGTAGAGGCATACTAGTGACACTTTGTTTGTCTATGTATTTACACATGTATTATGTTTCCGGTTAATACAATTCTAGCATGAATAATAAACATTTATCATGAAATAAGGAAATAAATAATAACTTTATTATTGCCTCTAGGGCATATTTCCTTCAGTCTCCCACTTGCACTAGAGTCAATAATCTAGTTCACATCGCCATGTGATTTAATATCAATAGTTCACATCACTATGTGATTAACACCCATAGTTCACATCATCATGTGACCAACACCCAATGGGTTTACTAGATTCAATAATCTAGTTCACATTGCCATGTGATTAACGCCCAAAGAGTACTAAGGTGTGATCATGTTTTGCTTGTGAGAGAAGTTTAGTCAACGGGTCTGCCACATTCAGATCCGTAAGTATTTTGCAAATTTCTATGTAAACAATGCTATGCATGGAGCTATTCTAGCTAATTGCTCCCACTTTCAATATGTATCCAGATTGAGACTTAGAGTCATCTAGATCAGTGTCAAAACTTGCATTGACGTAACCCTTTACGACGAACCTTTTGTCACCTCCATAATCGAGAAACATATCCTTATTCCACTAAGGATAATTTTGACCAATGTCCAGTGATCTACTCCTAGATCACTATTGTACTCCCTTGCCAAACTCAAGGTAGGGTATACAATAGGTTTGGTACATATCATGGCATACTTTATAGAACCTATGGCTAAGGCATAGGGAATGACATTCATTCTCTCTCTATCTTCTGCCGTGGTCGGGTTTTGAGTCTTACTCAACTTCACACCTTGTAACACAGGCAAGAACTCCTTCTTTGACTGTTCCATTTTGAACTACTTCAAAAATCTTGTCAAGGTATGTACTCATTGAAAAACTTATAAAGCATCTTGATCTATCGCTATAGATCTTGATGCTCAATATGTAAGCAGCTTCACCGAGGTCTTTCTTTGAAAAACTCCTTTCAAACATTCCTTTATGCTTTGCAGAATAATTCTACATTATCTCTGATCAACAATATGTCATTCACATATACTTATCAGAAATGCTATAGTGCTCCCACTCACTTTCTTGTAAATACAGGCTTCACCGCAAGTTTGTATAAAACTATATGCTTTGATCAACTTATCAAAGCGTATATTCCAACTCCGAGATGCTTGCACCAGTCCATAGATGGATCGCTGGAGCTTGCATATTTTGTTAGTACCTTTAGGATTGACAAAACCTTCTGGTTGCATCATATACAACTCTTTTTTAATAAATCCATTAAGGAATGCAGTTTTGTTTATCCATTTGCCAGATTTCATAAAATGCGGCAATTGCTAACATGATTCGGACAGACTTAAGCATAGATACGAGTGAGAAACTCTCATCGTAGTCAATACCTTGAACTTGTCAAAAACCTTTTGCGACAATTCTAGCTTTGTAGATAGTAACACTACTATCAGCGTCCGTCTTCCTCTTGAAGATCCATTTAATCTCAATGACTCGCCGATCATTGGGCAACTCAATCAAAGTCTATACTTTGTTCTCATACATGGATCTCATCTCAGATTTCATGGCCTCAAGCCATTTCGCGGAATCTGGGCTCATCGTCGCTTCCTCATAGTTCGTAGGCTTGTCATGGTCAAGTAACATGACCTCCAGAACAGGATTACCGTACCACTCTGGTGCAGATCTCGCTCTGGTTTACCTACGAGGTTCGGTAGCAACTTGATCATCATCATTAGCTTCCTCACTAATTGGTGTAGTAGTCACAGGAACATATTTCTGTGATGAACTACTTTCCAATAAGGGAGCAGGTATAGTTACCTCATCAAGTTCTACTTTCCTCCCACTCACTTCTTTCGAGAGAAACTCCTTCTCTAGAAAGGATCCATTCTCAGCAACGAATATCTTACCTTCGGATCTGTGATAGAAGGTGTACCCAACATATTCTTTTTGGGTATCCTATGAAGATGCATTTCTCCGATTTGGGTTTGAGCTTATCAGGTTGAAACTTTTTCACATAAGCATTGCAACCTCAAACTTTAAGAAACGACAGCTTAGGTTTCTTGCCAAACCATAGTTCATATGGTGTCGTCTCAACGGATTTAGATGGTGCCCTATTTAACGTGAATGTAGCTATCTCTAATGCATAACCCCAAAACAATAGCAGTAAATCAGTAAGAGACGTCATCGATCGCACCATATCTAATAAAGCATGGTTACGACATTCGGACACACCATTACACTGTGGTGTTCCAGGTGGCGTGAGTAGTGAAACTATTTCTCATTGTTTTAACTGAAGGCCAAACTCGTAACTCAAATATTTTATTTCTGCGATCATATCGTAGAAACTTTTATTTTGTTACGATGATTCTCCATTTCACTCTGAAATTCTTTGAACTTTTCAAATGTTTCAGACTTGTGTTTCATCAAGTAGATATACTCATATCTGCTCAAATCATCTATGAAGATCAGAAAATAATGATACCTGCCGCGAGCTTCAATATTCATCGGACCACATACATCAGTATGCATGATTTCCAACAAATCTGTTGCTTGCTGCATTGTTCCGGAGAACGGAGTCTTGGTCATCTTGCCCATGAGGCATGGTTCGCAAGCATCAACTGATTCATAATCTAGTGATTCCAAAAGTCCATCAGCATGGAGTTTCTTGATGCGCTTTACACCAATATGACCTAAACGGTAGTGCCACAAATAAGTTGCACTATCATTATTAACCTTGCATCTTTTGGTTTCAATATTATGAATATGTGTATCACTACGATCGAGATCCAACGAACCATTATTGGGTGTGTAACCATATTAAGGTTTTATTCATGTAAACAGAACAACAATTATTCTCTAACTTACATGAATAACCGTATTGCAATAAACATGATCCAATCATATTTATGCTCAACGCAAACACCAAATAACACTTATTTAGGTTTCAACACTAATCTCGAAAGTATAGGGAGTGTGCGATGATGATCATATCAATCTTGGAACCACTTCCAACACACATCATCACTTCACCCTTAACTAGTCTCTGTTCATTCTGGAACTCCCGTTTTGAGTTACTACTCTTAGCAACTGAACTAGTATCAAATACTGAGGGGTTGCTATAAACACTAGTAAAGTACACATCAATAACATGTATATCAAATATACCTATGTTTACTTTGCCATCCTTCTTATCCGCCAATTACTTGGGGTAGTTCCGCTTCCAGTGACTAGTCCCTTTGCAGTAGAAGCACTCAGTTTCAGGCTTAGGTCCAGACTTGGGTTTTTCACTTGAGCAGCAACTTGCTTTCCGTTCTTCTTGAAGTTCCCCTTTCTTCCCTTTGTCCCTTTAGTTGAAACTAGTGGTTTTGTTTACCATCAACACTTGATGCTTTTCTTGATTTCTACCTTCGTTGATTTCAGCATCACGAAGAGCTTGGTATCGTTTCCGTTATCCCTTGCATATTATAGTTCATCACGAAGTTCTACTAACTTGGTGATGGTGACTAGAGAATTCTGTCAATCACTATTTTATCTGGAAGATTAACTCCCACTTGATTCAAGCGATTGTAGTACCCAGACAATCTGAGCACATGCTCACTGCTTGGGCTATTCTCCTCCATTTTTTAGCTATAGAACTTGTTGGAGACTTCATATCTCTCAACTCGGGTATTTGCTTGAAATATTAACTTCAACTCCTGGAACATCTCATATGGTTAATGACATTCAAAACGTCTTTGAAGTCCCGATTCTAAGCCGTTTAAGCATGGTGCACTAAACTATCAAGTAGTCATCATATTGAGCTAGCCAAATGTTCATAACATCTGCATCTGCTCCTGCAATAGGTTTGTCACCTAGCGGTGCATCAAAGACATAATTCTTCTGTGCAGCAATGAGGATAAACCTCAGATCACGGATCCAATCCACATCATTTCTACTAACATCTTTCAACTTAGTTTTCTCTAGGCACATATCAAAAATAAAACAGGGGAGCTAAACGCGAGCTATTGATCTACAACATAGATATGCTAATACTACCAGGACTAAGTTCATGATAAATTAAGGTTCAATTAATCATATTACTTAAGAACTCCCACTTAGAAAGACATCCCTCTAATCTTCTAAGTGATCACGTGATCCAAATCAACTAAACCATAACCGATCATCACGTGAAATGGAGTAGCTTTCAATGGTGAACATCAATATGTTGATCATATCTACTATATGATTCACGCTCGACCTTTCGGTCTCAGTGTTCCAAGGCCATATCTACATATGCTAGGCTCATCAAGTTTAACCTGAGTATTCTCCGTGTGCAAAACTGGCTTGCACCCGTTGTAGATGGACGTAGAGCTTATCACACCCGATCATCACGTGGTGTCTAGGCACGACGAGCTTTGGCAATGGTGCATACTCAGGGAGAACACTTTTATCTTGAAATTTAGTGAGAGATCATCTTATAATGCTACCGCCGAACAAAGCAAAATAAGATGTATAAAAGATAAACATCACATGCAATCATAATATGTGACATGATATGGCCATCGTCATCTTGTGCTTTTGATCTCCATCTCCAAAGTATTGTCATGATCTCCATTGTCACCGGCATGACACCATGATCTCCATCATCTTGATCTATATCAATGTGTCGTCACATGGTCGTCTCGCCAACTATTGCTCTTGCAACTATTGCTATCGCATAGCGATAAAGTAAAGCAATTATTTGGTGCTTGCATCTTATGCAATAAAGAGACAACCATAAGGCTTCAGCCAGTTGCCGATAACTTCAACAAAACATGATCATCTTATACAACAACTTATATCTCATCACATCTTGACCATATCACATCACAACATGCCCTGCAAAAACAAGTTAGACGTCCTCTACTTTGTTGTTGCAAGTTTTACATGGCTGCTATGGGCTTAGCAAGAACCGTTCTTACCTACACATCAAAACCACAACGATAGTTTGTCAAGTTGGTGCTATTTTAACCTTCGCAAGGACCGGGCATAGCCACACTCGGTTCAACTAAAGTTGGAGAAACTGACACCCGCTAGTCACCTGTGTGCATAGCACGGCGGTAAAACCAGTCTCGCGTAAGCGTACACGTAATGTCGGTCCGGGCCGCTTCATCCAACAATACCGCCGAACCAAAGTGTGACATGCTGGTAAGCAGTATGACTTATATCGCCCACAACTCACTTGTGTTCTACTCGTGCATATTACATCAACGCATAAAACCTAGGCTCGGATGCCATTCTTGGGGAACGTAGTAATTTCAAAAAAATTCCTATGCACACGCAAGATCATGGTGATGCACAACAATGAGAGGGGAGAGTGTTGTCTACGTACCCTCGTAGACCGGAAGCGGAAGCATTATAATAACGCGGTTGATGTAGTCGTACATCTTCACGGCCCGACCGATCAAGCACCGAAACTACGGCACCTCCGAGTTTTTGCACACGTTCAGCTCGATGGCGATCCCCCGACTCCGATCCAGCAAAGTGTCAGGGATGAGTTTCGTCAGCACGACGGCGTGGTGACAATCTTGATGTTCTACCGTCGCAGGGCTTCGCCTAAGCACCGCTACAATATTATCGAGGATTATGGTGGAGGGGGGCACCGCACACGACTAAGAGATCAATGATCAATTGTTGTCTCCATCGGGTGCCCCCCTGCCCCCGTATATAAAGGAGTGGAGGAGGGGGCTGACCAAGGAGGGTGGCGCGCCCAAGGGGGGGAGTCCAACTCCCACCGGGAGTAGGACTCCCCCTTTTCCTATTAGGAGTAGGAGAGGGAAGGAAGAGGAAGGAGGGAGGAAGGAAAGGGGGGGCCGGCCCCCCTCCCAATTCGGATTGGGCTTGGGGGGGGGGCCCTCCCTTGCTCCTTTCCCCTCCTTTCCACTAAGGCCCAATAAGGCCCATATACTTCCTGGGGGGGTTCCGATAACCTCCCGGTGATCCGGTATTGTCCCAATCTCACCCGGAACCTTTCCAGTGTCCAAATATAGTCGTCCAATATATCGATCTTTATGTCTCGACCATTTCGAGACTCCTCGTCAAGTCCATGATCACATCCGGGACTCCGAACAACCTTCGGTACATCAAAATATATAAACTCATAATGAAACTGTCATCATAACATTAAGCGTGCAGACCCTACGGGTTCAAGAACAATGTAGACATGACCGAGACACGTCTCCGGTCAATAACCAATAGCGGAACCTGGATGCTCATATTGGCTCCTACATATTCTATGAAGATCTTTATCGGTCAGACCGCACAACATACGTTGTTCCCTTTGTCATCGGTATGTTACTTGCCCGAGATTTGATCGTCGGTATCTCAATACCTAGTTCAATCTCGTTACCGGCAAGTCTCTTTACTCGTTCCGTAATACATCATCCTGCAACTAAATCATTAGTTGCAATGCTTGCAAGGCTTAAGTGATGTGCATTACCGAGAGGACCCAGAGATACCTCTCCGACAATTGGAGTGACAAATCCTAATCTCGAAATACGCCAACCCAACAAGTACCTTCGGAGACACCTGTAGAGCACCTTTATAATCACCCAGTTACGTTGTGATGTTTGGTGGCACACAAAGTGTTCCTCCGGTAAACGGGAGTGGCATAATCTCATAGTCATAGGAACATGTATAAGTCATGAAGAAATCAATAGCAACAAACTAAACGATCAAGTGCCATGCTAACGGAATGGGTCAAGTCAATAACATCATTCTCTAATGATGTCACCCCGTTAATCAAATGACAACTCATGTCTATGGCTAGGAAACTTAACCATCTTTGATTCAACGAGCTAGTCAAGTAGAGGTATACTAGTGACACTCTGTTTGTCTATGTATTTACACATGTATTATGTTTCCTGTTAATACAATTCTAGCATGAATAATAAACATTTATCATGAAATAAGGAAATAAATAATAACTTTATTATTGCCTCTAGGGCATATTTCCTTCACTCCATACCCAGGCCATCCGGAGTTTCTTAGATGACGCCTGTCAAATGCCCCCTTTCCCATAGATCCCCATCCCCCACTCCAGAGCGTCGTAGCCTAAGCCCGGCTACGATTCCCGTGGTGCTCGAGGAGCGACTGGCCCAAAAGAGGTTTATAGCGGTCTCTTCGCCCAACGTCGCCGAGGAAGCTGACGACCATTATTGGCGGCATGCACTCAAGCAGAAGGCTAGAGTATGCGGGCATGTCTCGGCCACCGGCTACGACATCGAGGTCATCGACAGCGATGGGCTATGTCACAGGTTAAGTGGCGCGCCCCCAATCCCTCGGGTTCAACTGCCGTCGATCTCATCCATGGCCCTGCCACTGATCTCCTCTGGCACGTTGTCAACAATTTGCCATTCTACATCGCTATCGAGCCCCTTTTATCATTTCTGAAGGACACGTTCTGCGACGCTGGCTTGGGATCCACAGCTTCCAAGTCAGACCTCATCGACGGCGACCACGAGGAGGGCACCCTCTCCGGCTCTTCCAAGGGGAAAGAGCCTATCTGCTCTTCCAAGGGGAAAGCGCTCGTCTGCGGCGTCAGGGAGGGCACCCTACAGCCGTGCTCTTCCAAGGGGAAGGAGCCCATCTGTGACAACATGGAGTGCATCTAGGGTCCATGCTCTTCCCACGGGAACGAACCCATCTGTGACAAGTGAGGAAACCCATGATTTGTTTTGTTGTGCCTCTTCACAGGGGGAAACCCATGATTTGTTTTGTCAAGTCCCTTTTTTAGTGTAGTGAGAATATGTCCAGTTTTAATTGCTATATCTGGTTGTTTACAGTATGCCTTGTTTATTTCAGTTGTTCACAATGTGATGCTCTATATGTGCAATTATTTACTACGCAATACATTTCATCAATCCAGTTTTAAACATACCGATAGGAATGCATATATTTGCTTGCTGTTAAGCTTGTTATAGCTAGCATATGCCTCTTTTAAAGTTTTTTGATTGTTCGGTTGTTTGTAGTTAGCATATGTCCAATTTCAAATGCTATCTTTGGTTGTTCGTAGTATGCCTTGTTTACTCCAGTTATTCACAACGTCATGTTCTATATGTGCAAGTATGAACTGTTGTGCTTAACATGCTTCTCGATGTACCTACACAGGATAATTTTGGGAACGACTGCTGTTTTCCATCGAGGTTAGTTTCATCCCATGGCTTATATCTGCTCACTATTCAGGATATCGGTAGCTGGTACCATATAGGTCGGCGGTTGATAAGGGGCTAACCGGTGAATCAAACTTTTAACTGAATATATCTGCAACCCATTTATCGTTAGGTTAACTAGGGCCATATGTAATATATCTAAGGCTACATAGCAACATGCACTGTACTTAATGTCTAAATATGCAATCCTAGGCTACATAGCAACAAGGAAGAGTGTTACATTAATGTTCTAATGATGTCTAGATATACGTAGAAGAGCAGCAGCAGCAACAACAACAATAACAACACAACCCTGTTTGGATACTCAACTTAGCTAGAGGTTAGAGTTAGTTTCTAGTTCATTACTAACCCTGAACTAACTCCATCCAAAGAGTTGTTTGGATGGTAGGGTTAGATTGACAATAAATGCACTAGGAGAACTAGTTCCAATTAGCACCTCTTGGGTTGGATAGTTTTTTTGGGGTGGGTTATAGATGCAACTAGCTCAAACTAGCCCTCATGTTTAGATATACTTTAGGGCTATTTGAGATCGAACTAGCTCAAACTAACTGTAACCCCTGGATACAACAACAGTTAATTAGCCAATATTTTGTAAGAATGCACTAAACTCCTTCCGGCCCATAATATAAGATGTTAATTCATCTAATATGTGAGTATATTGGATGTTATAAGATACTCCCTCCGTTCCTAAATATTTGTATTTTTAAATATTCAAATGGACTACCACATACAGATGTATATAGACATATTATAAAATAGTGTTGTACTACATCATTGTGCAATTGCAGTTTAGCTTCTAATATTAACTTGGTGCTTTTAGGTACATATGTCATTGATAAAGATCCGCGCTTCGACCCTTTCTGCATATGGGGCAATGAGATATCGATGAACCAGCATCAAGTGAGGAAGCTGATAAAGATTGTTAGTAAAATGGGTCCAAAGATGGCAATTAAACTATTTGTTTACACATTATCCAAGACAACAGCGAACTGCAGGATGGTAAGTAAGAACTCTGCAGCCTTGTTTTTACTGCCCATAATGAGTTGTGTTAGATGACAATGTCTGAATCTTTTTCCTTCGCAGTGGTTGCCAAAGCAGTTTACTCAAGATTTCCTCTCAAACTACATGATTGGTAGGCATGCAAAGGTTAAAGTATTTCTACCAGAACACGATGATTATCTAGATGTTTTCATGAAGACCGTCAAGGATGGGCGGTCGGCCATCACAAGGGGTTGGACTAGAGTCGTGCGTGCCTTCTGCATGGAGGAGGGCCCAATATGGGCATTCCGCTTCACCTTGTTCAACAACCAGAATATATTTCACCTCTTTCTTTACCGTCTTTAATAGTACAAGTATACAATAGTATTTCATCATTCTTTATTTGGTTCTTATGTAATTCTTGAACATATGTACCTATGAATTGAATAATGCATTGGTTGTTTGAACCTGATTGATATGAATAAAGTTGTAGCATACATTCAAATTCAAATTCAAATCCGGTACAATTTGAAATAGCAGCAATTAAATTATGGTGAAGTTATGCTCTCCAGGTTGTTACGACACACACAGTTGGTAAAACACAAATGTTTGCGATGTACACCATAATCCGAGATGGTTCACAGAGAGGAAACGTGTGCAAGCACGCACACAATTGCTGTTTCCAAAGCGTGTGCGATGTCAGACAATATCCAAATGGTGCGGGCAAACTAAATGTTTGTGTTAGTTGCCTTATCGTACACGACCCGCAACCACGAACTATTTCTGATGAAGTATGCATCGTAAATGTTGTACCACAGAATAGCGTGTGCGATAGTTGTTGTGTACGATGATGTTACGACAGTCCGATGTTTCGTAATCCTGTCCGACACTCGTACGACGATTAGCTAATATTCTTAACAGTGAACCGTTTGTGATGGGCCGCGCATCATATACATTCTATAATAGTGAGCCGTTTTAGATGGGTCGCACATCGTAAATGTAGCACCACACAATACCGACTGCAATGGCAATGCGAGTAGAAACGAGTTGGAGTACTGTAGGGTCCCTATCCCCGACGGTTTCTGGGTTATGTGGGAAGGACCCCCTATCGCCCACACTCACTTGGCGATGGTTCCAAATGCAGTCGTGGAAAGGGGTTAAAAACCGTTTGTTTAGGACCGACGCGCACCAGTGCACGTGCATTGGAAACTGAGGTGAACTCCTTCCTACTTGACATGCATATGGACACAAACGGAACTTGGGTGCTACCTCACCAAGATACTCTATGCCTCATTATGTACGAAGAGGAGCACCACCAAGCAGCTAAGGAGCACCACCAAGTCCAAGGAGAAGCGCACCAAGTCGCCATGGACGAAGGAGTCCCCAAGAATCTGGACAGAAGGTCCCAGGCGACCCCGTGCGCACGGGCCCCCGAGACCCCGTGCCCATGGGCTACACTGGGAGCTACAGATGTAGCACCCCAGGCGCATGGGCGTCTACCGTGCGCACGGGCCCAACTTACCCTGTGCGCACCGGCCCAGCTTACCCCGAGCGCACGGGCCTCCTAGGATGGCCGGCTGAGATTGCCTCTTCGCCCTCCCCTTCATCTACTTCGACCCCAAGGCTATATAAGTCATACCTAGGATCATGTTTAGGGTTAGCAAAGTATTATAAGAGATATTTGTGAGCTTTGCTCCTTATACCACCTCCATTTGAGATCAAGGCCTCTTAGGAGAGGATCCACTTATGGATTTCAAGACCTCCATCTTGGAGAAGACTGAAGGAAATATGCCCTAGAGGCAATAATAAAGTTGTTAATTATATTTTCCTTATATCATGATAAATGTTTATTATTCATGCTAGAATTGTATTAACCAGAAACTTAATACATGTGTGAATACATAGACAAACAGAGTGTCCCTAGTATGCATCTACTTGACTAGCTTGTTAAACAAAGATGGTTAGGTTTCCTAGCCATAGACATGTGTTGTCATTTGATGAACATGATCACATCATTAGAGAATGATGTGATGGACAAGACCCATCCGTTAGCTTAGCATAATGATCATTTAGTTTTTTCTGCTATTGCTTTCTTCATGGCTTATACATGTTCCTCGGACTATGAGATTATGCAACTCCCGAATACCAGAGGAACACCTTGTGTGCTATCAAATGTCACAACGTAACTGGGTGATTATAAAGATGCTCTATAGGTGTCCCCGATGGTGTTTGTTGAGTTGGCATAGATCAAGATGAGGATTTGTCACTCCATATATCGGAGTGGTATCTCTGGGCCCTCTCAGTAATGCACATCACTATGAGCCTTGCAAGCAATGTGTCTAATGAGTTAGCCACATGATGATGCATTATGGAAAGAGTAAAGAGACTTGCCGGTGACGAGATTGAACTAGCTATGATGACACCGACGATTGAATCTCGGGCAAGTAACATACCGATGACAAAGGGAACAACGTATGCTATTATGTGGTTTGACCGATAAAGATCTTCATAGAATATGTAGGAGCCAATATGAGCATCCAGGTTCCGCTATTGGTTATTGACCGGAGATGTGTCTCGGTCATGTCTAGATAGTTCTCGAACCCGTAGGGTCCGCACGCTTAACGTTGGATGATGATTTATATTATGATTTTCGTGTTTTGATGAACCGAAGTTTGTTCAGAGTCCCGGATGAGATGACGAACATGATGAGGAGTCTCTAAATGGTCGAGACATAAAGATTGATATATTGGAAGATTATGTTTGGACACCGGAATGGTTTTGGATAGGTTCGGGTATTTTCTGAAGTACTAGGGGTTTACCGGAACCCCATGGGGGATTAATGGGCCACAATGGGCCTTAGTGGAGAAGAGAGAGGGCCGGCCAGACGTGCCCCCCCCCTTGCCTAGTACGAATTGGACAAGGGGAGGGGGTGGCGCCTCCCTCCTTCATTCTCTTCTCTCCTCTTTCCCTTCATCTCCTACTTGGACTAGGAGGGGGGGGGGCGAATCCTACTTGGACTAGGAGTCCAAGTAGGACTCCCCCCATGGCGCTCCCCCTCCTAGGGTAGGCCTCCTCTCCTCCCCCTTTATATACGTGGGGAGGGGGCACCCCAAAGACACAGAAGTTGATCTTTTAGCCGTGTGTGGTGCCCCCCTCCACAGTTACACACCTTGGTCATATCGTTGTAGTGCTTAGGCGAAGCCTGCGTCGGTAACTTCATCATCACCGTCACGACGCCGTTGTGCTGATGGAACTATCCCTCTACCTCAACAGGATCAAGAGTTCGAGGGACGTCATCGAGCTGAACATGTGCTGATCGCGGAGGTGCCATGCATTCGGTACTTGGATCGGTTGGATCGCGAAGACGTTCGACTACATCAACCGCATTACTAAACGCTTCCGCTTTCGGTCTACGAGGGTACGTAGATACACTCTCCCCTCTCGTTGCTATGCATCTCCTAGATAGATCTTGTGTGATCGTAGGTAAATTATTTGAAATACTGCGTTCCCCAACAGTGGCATCCGAGGCAGGTCTATGCGTAGATGTTATATGCATGAGTAGAACACAATGACTTGTGGGCGATAATAGTCATACTGCTTACCAGCATGTCTTACTTTGATTCGGCGGTATTGTTGGATGAAGCGGCCCAAACCGACATTACACGACCGTGTTCATGAGACTGGTTCTACCGACGTGCTCCGCACACGGGTGGCTAGTGGGTGACTGTTTTTCCAGCTTTATATGAATCGAGTTTGACTACGCCCGGTCCTTGTTAAAGGTTAAAAAACCACACTTGGCGAAAAATCGTTGTGTTTTTGATGCGTAGGTAAGAACGGTTCTTGCTAGAAGCCCGTAGCAGCCACGTAAAACTTGCAACAACAAAGCAGAGGACGTCTAACTTGTTTTTGCAGGGCATGTTGTGATGTATATGGTCAAGATGTGATAATATAAATTGTTGTATGAGATGATCATGTTTTGTAATAGTTATCGGCAACTGGCAGGAGCCATATGGTTGTCACTTTATTGTATGAAATGCAATCGCCATGTAATTGCTTTACTTTATCACTAAGTGGTAACAATAGTCGTAGAAGCAATAGTTGGCGAGACGACAATGATGCTACGATGGAGATCAAGGTGTCAAGCCGGTGACGATGGTGATCATGACGGTGCTTTAGAGATGGAGATCAAATGCACAAGATGATGATGGCCATATCATATCACTTATTTTGATTGCATGTGATGTTTATCCTTTATGCATCTTATTTTGCTTAGTACGGCGGTAGAATTATGAGATGATCGCTCACTAAATTTCAAGGTATAAGTGTTCTCCCTGAGTATGCACCGTTGCTATAGTTTGTCGTACCGAGACACCACGTGATGACCGGGTGTGATAAGCTCTACGTTCACATACAACGGGTGCAAGCCAGTTTTGCACACGCAGAATACTTAGGTTAAATTTGACGAGCCTAGCATATGCAGATATGGCCTCGGAACACTTAGACCGAAAGGTCGAGCGTGAATCACATAGTAGATATGATCAACATAGTGATGTTCACCATTGAAAACTTCTCCATCTCACGTGACGATCAGGCATGGTTTAGTTGATATGGATCACGTGATCATTTAGATGACTAGAGAGATGTCTATCTAAGTGGGAGTTATTAAGTAATATGATTAATTGAACTTTAATTTACCATGAACTTAGTACCTGATAGTATTTTGCATGTCTATGTAGTTGTAGATAAATGGACTGTGCTACTGTTTCTTTGAATTTTAATGCGTTCCTAGAGAAAGCTAAGTTAAAAGATGATGGTAGCAACTACATGGACTGGGTCCATAACTTGAGGATTATCCTCATTGCCGCACAAAAGAATTATGTCCTGGAAGCACCGCTAGGTGCAAAGCCCATTGCAGGAGCAACACCAGATGTTATGAACGTCTGGCAGAGCAAAGCTCATGATTACTCAATAGTTTAGTGTGCCATGCTTTATGGCTTAGAATTAGGACTTCGACGAGGTTTTGAACATCATGGGTCATATGAGATGTTGCAGGAGATGAAGTTAATATTTCATGCAAATGCCCGGACTGAGAGATATGAAGTCTCCAATAAGTTCTATAGCTGCAAGATGGAGCAGAATAGTTCTGTCAGTGAACATATACTTAGAATGTCTGGGTACCACAACCACTTGACTCAACTAGGAGTTAATCTTCCTGATGATAGTGTCATTGATAGAGTTCTCCAATCACTGCCACCAAGCTACAAAAGCTTCATGATGAACTATAATATGCAAGGGATGGATAAGACAATTCCCGAGCTCTTCGCAATGCTAAAAGTTGCGGAGGTAGAAATCAAGAAGGAGCATCAAGTGTTGATGGTCAACAAGACCACTAGTTTCAAGAAGAAGGGCAAAGGGAAGAAGGGGAACTTCAAGAAGAACGACAAGCAAGTTGCTGCTCAAGTGAAGAAACCCAAGTCTGGACCTAAGCCTGAGACTAAGTGCTTCTACTGCAAAGGGACTGGTCATTGGAAGCGGAACTGCCCTAAGTATTTGGCGGATAAGAAGGATGGCAAAGAGAAAGGTATATTTGATATACCTGTTATTGATGTGTACCTTACTAATGCTCGCAGTAGCGCCTGGGTATTTGATACTGGTTCTGTTGCTCATATTTGCAACTCGAAACACGGGCTACAGATTAAGTGAAAATTAGCTAAGGACGAGGTGACGATGCGCGTGGGAAATGGTTCCAAAGTCGATATGATCGCGGTCGGCACGCTACCTCTACATCTATCTTCATGATTAGTTTTAGACCTGAATAATTGTTATTTGGTGCCAGCTTTAAGCATGAACATTATATCTGGATCTTGTTTGACGCAAGACGACTATTCATTTAAATCAAAGAATAATGGTTGTTGTATTTATATGAGTAATATCTTTTATGGTCATGCACCCTTGATGAGTGGTCTATTTTTATTGAATATCGATAGTAGTGATACACATATTCATAGTATTGAAGCCAAAAGATATAAGTTTAGTAATGATAGTGCAACTTATTTGTGGCACTGCCGTTTAGGTCATATTGGTGTAAAGCACATGAAGAAACTCCATGCTGATGGGCTTTTGGAATCACTTGATGCTTGCGAACCATGCCTCATGGGCAAGATGACTAAGACTCCGTTCTCCGGAACAATGGAGCGAGCAAAAGACTTATTGGAAATAATACATACAGATGTATGCGGTTCGATGAGTGTTGATGCTCGCGGCGGGTACCATTATTTTCTGACCTTCACAGATGATTTGAGCAGATATGGGCATATCTACTTGATGAAACATAAGTCTGAAACATTTGAAAAGTTCAAAGAATTTTAGAGTGAAGTGGAAAATCATCGTAATAAGAAAATTAAGTTTATACGATCTGATCGTGGACTTGAATATTTGAGTTATGAGTTTGGTCTTCATCTGAAACAATGCGGAATAGTTTCAGAACTCACGTCACCTGGAACACCACAGCATAATGGTGTGTCCGAACGCCGTAACTGCACTTTATTAGATATGGTGTGATCTATGATGTCTCGTACTGATTTACCGCTATCGTTTTGGGGTTATGCTTTAGAGATGGCAGCATTCACATTAAATAGGGCACCATCGAAATCCGTTGAGACGACACCATATGAACTGTGGTTTGGCAAGAAACCCAAGTTGTCGTTTCTTAAAGTTTGGGGCTGCGATGCTTATGTGAAAAAGCTTTAACCTGATAAGCTCGAACCCAAATCAGAGAAATGTGTCTTCATAGGATACCCAAAGGAGACTGTTGGGTACACCTTCTATCACAGATCCGAAGGCAAGATATCCGTTGCTAAGAATGGATCCTTTCTAGAGAAGGAGTTTCTCTCGAAAGAAGTGAGTGGGAGGAAAGTAGAACTTGATGAGGTAATTGTACGTTCTCCCTTATTGGAAAGTAGTTCATCACAAAAATCAGTTCCAGTGATCCCTACACCAATTACTGAGGAAGCTAATAAAACTTCTGATCAAGTTACTACCGAACCTCGTAGGTCAACCAGAGCAAGATCCGAACCAGAGTGGTACGGTAATCCTGTTTTGGAGGTCATGTTACTTGACCATGACGAACCTATGAACTATGAGGAAGCAATGATGAGCCCAGATTCCACAGAATGGCATGAGGCCATGAAATTTGAGATGGGATCCATGTATGAGAACAAGTGTGGACTTTGGTTGACTTACCCGATGATCGGCAAGCCATAGAGAATAAATGGATCTTCAAGAAGAAGACTGACGCTGACGGTAATATTACTGTCTACAAAGCTCGACTTGTTACGAAAGATTTTCGACAAGTTAAAGGAGTTGACTATGATGAGACCTTCTCACCTGTAGCGATGCTTAAGTCTGTCCGAATCATGTTAGCAATTATTGCATTGTATGATTACGAAATTTGGCAAATTGATGTTAAAACTACATTCCTTAATGGATATCTCAAAGAAGAGTTGTATATGATGCAACCAGAAGGTTTTGTCGATCCTAAAGGTGCTAATAAAGTGTGCAAGCTCCAGCGATCCATTTATGGACTGGTGCAAGCCTCTCTGAGTTGGAATATATGCTTTGATAGTGTGATCAAATCATATGGTTTTATATAGACTTCTGGAGAAGCCTATATTTACAAGAAAGTGTGTGGGAGCTCCGTAGCATTTCTGATATTATATGTGGATGACATATTGTTGATTGGAAATGATTCTGAATTTCTGAATAGCATAAAAGGATACTTGAATAAGAATTTTTCAATGAAAGACCTCGGTGAAGCTGCTTATATATTGGGCATCAAGATCTATAGAGATAGATCAAGACGCTTAATTGGACTTTCACAAAGCACATACCTTGATAAAGTTTTGAAGAAGTTCAAAATGGATCAGTCAAAGAAAGGGTTCTTGCGTGTGTTATAAGGTGTGAAGTTGAGGCAGACTCAATGCCCGACCACTTTAGAAGATAGAGAGAAAATGAAAGTCATTCCTTACGCCTCAGCCATAGGTTCTATCATGTATGCAATGATGTGTACCAGACCTGATGTGTGCCTTGCTATTAGTTTAGCAGGGAGGTACCAAAGTAATCTAGGAGTGGATCACTGGATAGCGATCAAGAACATCCTGAAATACCTAAAAAGGACTAAGGATATGTTTCTCATTTATGGAGGTGACAAAGAGCTCGTCGTAAACGGTTACGTCGATGCAAGCTTTGACACTGATCCGGATGACTCTAAGTCACAAATCGGATACGTATTTTTATTGAATGGTGGAGCTGTCAGTTGGTGCAGTTCTAAGCATAGTGTCGTGGCAGGATCTATGTGTGAAGCGGAATACATAGCTGCTTCGAAAACAACAAATTAAGGAGTCTAGATGAAGGAGTTCATATCCGATCTAGGTGTAATACCTAGTGCATCGGGTCCAATGAAATCTTTTATGACAATACCGGTGCAATTGCCTTGGCAAAGGAATCCAGGTTTCACAAGAGAACCAAGCACATCAAGAGACACTTCAATTCCATTTGTGATCAAGTCAAGGAAGGAGACATACAGATTTGCAAGATACATATGGATCTGAATGTTGCAGACCCGTTGACTAAGCCTATCTCACGAGCAAAACATGATCAACACCAAGACTCCATGGGTGTTAGAATCATTACTATGTAATCTAGATTATTGACTCTAGTGCAAGTGGGAGACTGAAGGAAATATGTCCTAGAGGCAATAATAAAGTTGTTATTTATATTTCCTTATATCATGACAAATGTTTATTATTCATGCTAGAATTGTATTAATCGGAAACTTAATACATGTGTGAATACATAGACAAACAGAGTGTCCCTAGTATGCCTCTACTTGACTAGGTCGTTAACCAAAGATGGTTAAGTTTCCTAGCCGTAGAATAGCGTGTGCGATAGTTGTCGTGTACGACAATGTTACGACGGTCCGACGTTTCGTAATCCTGTCCGACACTCGTACGACGATTAGCTAATCTTCTTAACAATGAACCATTTGTGATGGGCCGCGCATCATACACATTCTATAATAGTGAGCCGTTTGTGATGGGCCGCACATCGTAAACGTAGCACCACACAATACCGACTGCAATGGCAATGCGAGCGGAAACGATTTGGAGTACTGTAGGTACCCTATCCCGACGGTTTCTGGGTTGTGTGGGAAGGACCCCCCCATCGCCCACACTCACTTGGTGATGGTTCCAAATGTAGTCGCGGAAAGGGGTTAAAAACCGTTTGTTTAGGACCGATGCGCACCAGTGCACGTGCATTGGAAACTGAGGTGACCTCCTTCCTACTTGACATGCATATGGACACAAACGGAACTTGGGTGCTACCTCACCAAGATACTCTATGCCTCATTAGGTACGAAGAGGAACACCACCAAGCAGCTAAGGTGCACCACCAAGTCCAAGGAGAAGCGCGCCAAGTCGCCATGGACGAAGGAGTCCCCAAGAATCTGGACATTAGGTCCTAGGCGACCCCATGCGCACGGGCCCCGAGACCCCGTGCCCACGGGCTACACAGGGAGCTACAGATGTAGCACCCGTGCGCACGGGCGTGTACCGTGCACACGGGCCTGTACCGTGCACACGGGCCAACTTACCCCGTGCGCACGGGCCCAACTTACCCCGTGCGCACGGGCCTCCCAGGACGGCCGGATGAGATTGCCTCTTCGCCCTCCCCTTCATCTACTTTGACCCCAAGGCTATAAGTCATACCTAGGATCATGTTTAGGGTTAGCAAAGTATTAGAAGAGATATTTGTGATCTTTGCTCCTTCTACCACCTCCATTTGAGATCAAGGCCTCTTAGGAGAGGATCCACTTGTGGATTTCAAGACCTCCATCAAGGAGAAGACTGAAGGAAATATGCCCTAGAGGCAATAATAAAGTTTTTATTTATATTTCCTTATATCATGATAAATGTTTATTATTCATGCTAGAATTGTATTTACCGGAAGCTTAATACATGTGTGAATACGTAGACAAACAGAGTGTCCCTAGTATGCCTCTACTGGACTAGCTCGTTAAACAAAGATGGTTAAGTTTCCTAGCCATAGACATGTGTTGTCATTTGATGAACGGGATCACATCATTAGAGAATGATGTGATGGACAAGGCCCATCCGTTAGCTTAGCATAATGATCGTTTAGTTTTTTCTACTATTGCTTTCTTCATGACTTATACATGTTCCTCAGACTATGAGATTATGCAACTCCCGAATACCAGAGGAACACCTTGTGTGCTATCAAACATCACAACGTAACTGGGTGATTATAAAGATGCTCTAGAGGTGTCTCCGATGGTGTTTGTTGAGTTGGCATAGATCAAGATTAGGATTTGTCACTCCGTGTATCGGAGAGGTATCTCTGGGCCCTCTCGGTAATGCACATCACTATGAGCCTTGAAAGCAATGTGTATAATGAGTTAGCCATGGGATGATGCATTACAGAACGAGTAAAGGGACTTGCCGGTGATGAGATTGAACTAGGTATGATGATACTAACGATCGAATCTCGGGTAAGTAACATACCGATGACAAAGGGAACAACGTATGTTGTTATGCAGTTTGACCGATAAAGATCTTCGTAGAATATGTAGGAGCCAATATGAGCATCCAGGTTCCGCTATTGGTTATTGACCGGAGATGTGTCTCAGTCATGTCTACATAGTTCTCGAACCCATAGGGTCCGCACGCTTAATGTTCGATGATGATTTGTATTATGAGTTTCGCGTTTTGGTGAACCGAAGTTTGTTCGGAGTCCCAGATGAGATCACGGACATGACGAGGAGTCTCGAAATGGTCGATACATAAAGATTGATATATTGGAAGGTTATGTTTGGACACCGAAATGCTTTCGGATAGGTTCGGATACTTTCCGGAGTACCGAGGGGTTACCGGAACCCCCAGGGGATTAATGGGCCACTATGATGCCCCCGATTTGACCGTACACTAATCATGCAAGCAAATGTGTATGACCAAGATCAGGGAGTCACGAGAAGATATCACAACACAACTCTAGACACAAATTAGAATCATACAAGCTTTATATTACAAGCCAGGGGCCTCGAAGGCTCGAATGCAAATGCTCGAAGACACAAGAGTCAGCGGAAGCAATAATATCTTAGTGCCGACATAAGTTAAACAAGTTTGCCTTAAGAAGGCTAGCACAAAAGTAGCAATGATCGAAAACGCAAGGCCTCCTGCTTGGGACCTCCTAACTACTCCTCAAAGTCGAACTCCACGTAGAAACATCCTCGAGATTCTCTGGCTCCTGGACTCCATCATATGATCGCAATAACTCGGAAAAGGGAAAAAATAAGTAGCAAAACAACCGTGAGTACTCATCGAAAGTACTCGCAAGCAAGGATCTACACTACATATGCATTGGTATCAATGAAATGGGTAGTATCTGTGGACTGAACTGTAGAATGCCAGAATAAAAGGGGGATAGCTAGTCCTATCAAAGACTACGCTTTTGGCAGCCTCCATCTTGAAGCATATAGGACAGAGTAGATTGTAAGTTCACCAAGTAGCATCGTATAGCAAAATCCTACCCGGGGATCCTCCCCTCGTTGCCCTGTGAGAGAGTGATCACCGGGTTGTATCTGGCACTTGGAAGGGTGTGTTTTATTAAGTATCCGGTTCTAGCCGTCATGAGGTCAAAGTACAACTTCGGGTCATCCTTTTACCGAGGGATACGGATATTCGAATAGATAAACTTCCCTGCAGGGGTGCGCCACTTTACCAAACACACTCAATCCCTCTGGCCGGACACACTTTCCTGGGTCATGCCCGGCCTCAAAAGATCAACACATCGCAACCCTACCTAGGCACAACGGAGAGGTCACTATGCCGGTCTAAATCCTAAGCGTGCAGGGGTCTGGGCCCATTGCACACCTGCATGTTGCGTACGCGGCCGGTGAGCGGACCTAGCAAACTCCATTACAAAGGAAGTTGCATTACGCGGTCCAACCCCGGCGCGTGTCACTCGGTCGCTGACGTCAAGAAGGCTTCGGCTGATACCACGACGTCGAGTGCCCATAACTGTTCTCGCGTAGTTAGTTAGTGTGTATAGGCTAGTGGCCAGACTCAGATCAAATATCCAGATCTCGTTAAGTGTGTTATTTGAAGTATCCGCGGACGCCGACTAGGGCCAGGCCCGCCTGTCAAATGCCCCCTTTCCCATAGATCCCCATCCCCACTCCAGAGCGTCGTAGCCTAAGCCCGGCTACGCTTCCCGTGATGCTCGAGGAGCGACTGGCCCAAAAGAGGTTTATAGCGGTCTCTTCGTCCAACGTCGCCGAGGAAGCTGATGACCATTACTGGCGGCATGCACTCAAGCAGAAGGCTAGAGTATGCGGGCATGTCTCGGCCACCGGCTACGACATCAAGGTCATCGACAGCGATGGGCTATGTCACAGGTTAAGTGGCGCGCCCCCAACCCCTCGGGTTCAACTGCCGTCGATCTCATCCATGGCCCTGCCACTGATCTCCTCTGGCACGTTGTCAACAATTTGCCATTCTACATCGCTATCGAGCCCCTTTTGTCATTTCTGAAGGACACGTTCTGCGACGCTGGCTTGGGATCCACAGCTTCCAAGTCAGACCTCATCGACGGCGACCACGAGGAGGGCACCCTCTCTAGCTCTTCCAAGGGGAAAGAGCCTATCTGCTCTTCCAAGGGGAAAGCGCTCGTCTGCGGCATCAGGGAGGGCACCCTACAGCCGTGTTCTTCCAAGGGGAAGGAGCCCATCTATGACAACATGGAGTGCATCTAGGGTCCATGCTCTTCCCACGGGAACGAACCCATCTGTGACAAGTGAGGAAACCCATGATTTGTTTTGTTGTGCCTCTTCACAGGGGGAAACCCATGATTTGTTTTGTCAAGTCCCTTTTGTAGTGTAGTGAGAATATGTCCAGTTTTAATTGCTATATCTGGTTGTTTGCAGTATGCCTTGTTTATTTCAGTTGTTCACAATGTGATGCTCTATATGTGCAATTATTTACAATGCAGTACATTTCATCAATCCAGTTTTAAACATACCGATAGGAATGCATATATTTGCTTGCTGTTAAGCTTGTTATAGCTAGCATATGCCTCTTTTAAAGTTTTTTGATTGTTCGGTTGTTTGTAGTTAGCATATGTCCAGTTTCAAATGCTATCTTTGGTTGTTCGTAGTATGCCTTGTTTACTCCAGTTATTCACAACGTGATGTTCTATATGTGCAAGTATGAACTGTTGTGCTTAACATGCTTCTCGATGTACCTACACAGGATAATTTTGGGAACGACTGCTATTTTCCATCGAGGTTAGTTTCATCCCATGGCTTATATCTGCTCACTGTTCAGGATATCGGTAGCTGGTACCATATAGGTCGGCGGCTGATAAGGGGCTAACCGGTGAATCAAACTTTTAACTGAATATATCTGCAACCCATTTATCGTTAGGTTAACTAGGGCCATATGTAATATATCTAAGGCTACATAGCAACATGCACTGTACTTAATGTCTAAATATGCAATCCTAGGCTACATAGCAACAAGGAAGAGTGTTACATTAATGTTCTAATGATGTCTAGATATACGTAGAAGAGCAGCAGCAGCAACAACAACAATAACAACACAACCCTGTTTGGATACTCAACTTAGCTAGAGGTTAGAGTTAGTTTCTAGTTCATTACTAACCCTGAACTAACTCCATCCAAAGAGTTGTTTGGATGGTAGGGTTAGATTGACAATAAATGCACTAGGAGAACTAGTTCCAATTAGCACCTCTTGGGTTGGATAGTTTTTTTGGGGTGGGTTATAGATGCAACTAGCTCGAACTAGCCCTCATGTTTAGATATACTTTAGGGCTATTTGAGATCGAACTAGCTCAAACTAACTGTAACCCCTGGATACAACAACAGTTAATTAGCCAATATTTTGTAAGAATGCACTAAACTCCTTCCGGCCCATAATATAAGATGTTAATTCATCTAATATGTGAGTATATTGGATGTTATAAGATACTCCCTCCGTTCCTAAATATTTGTATTTTTAAATATTCAAATGGACTACCACATACAGATGTATATAGACATATTATAAAATAGTGTTGTACTACATCATTGTGCAATTGCAGTTTAGCTTCTAATATTAACTTGGTGCTTTTAGGTACATATGTCATTGATAAAGATCCGTGCTTCGACCCTTTCTGCATATGGGGCAATGAGATATCGATGAACCAGCATCAAGTGAGGAAGCTGATAAAGATTGTTAGTAAAATGGGTCCAAAGATGGCAATTAAACTATTTGTTTACACATTATCCAAGACAACAACGAACTGCAGGATGGTAAGTAAGAACTCTGCAGCCTTGTTTTTACTGCCCATAATGAGTTGTGTTAGATGACAATGTCTGAATCTTTTTCCTTCGCAATGGTTGCCAAAGCAGTTTACTCAAGATTTCCTCTCAAACTACATGATTGGTAGGCATGCAAAGGTTAAAGTATTTCTACCAGAACACGATGATTATCTAGATGTTTTCATGAAGACCGTCAAGGATGGGTGGTCGGCCATCACAAGGGGTTGGACTAGAGTCGTGCGTGCCTTCTGCATGGAGGAGGGCCCAATATGGGCATTCCGCTTCACCTTGTTCAACAACCAGAATATATTTCGCCTCTTTCTTTACCGTCTTTAATAGTACAAGTATACAACAGTATTTCATCATTCTTTATTTGGTTCTTATGTAATTCTTGAACATATGTACCTATGAATTGAATAATGCATTGGTTGTTTGAACCTGATTGATATGAATAAAGTTGTAGCATACATTCAAATTCATATTCAAATCCGGTACAATTTGAAATAGCAGCAATTAAATTATGGTGAAGTTATGCTCTCCAGGTTGTTACGACACACACAGTTGGTAAAACACAAATGTTTGCGATGTACACCATAATCCGAGATGGTTCACAGAGAGGAAACGTGTGCAAGCACGCACACAATTGCTGTTTCCAAAGCGTGTGCGATGTCAGACAATATCCAAATGGTGCGGGCAAACTAAACGTTTGTGTTAGTTGCCTTATTGTACATGACCCGCAACCACGAACTATTTCTGATGAAGTATGCATCGTAAACGTTGTACCACAGAATAGCGTGTGCGATAGTTGTCGTGTACGATGATGTTACGACAGTCCGACGTTTCGTAATCCTGTCCGACACTCGTACGACGATTAGCTAATATTCTTAACAGTGAACCGTTTGTGATGGGCCGCGCATCATATACATTCTATAATAGTGAGCCGTTTTAGATGGGCCGCACATCGTAAATGTAGCACCACACAATACCGACTGCAATGGCAATGCGAGTAGAAACGAGTTGGAGTACTGTAGGGTCCCTATCCCCGACGGTTTCTGGGTTGTGTGGGAAGGACCCCCTATCGCCCACACTCACTTGGCAATGGTTCCAAATGCAGTCGTGGAAAGGGGTTAAAAACCGTTTGTTTAGGACCGACGTGCACCAGTGCACGTGCATTGGAAACTGAGGTGAACTCCTTCCTACTTGACATGCATATGGACACAAACGGAACTTGGGTGCTACCTCACCAAGATACTCTATGCCTCATTATGTACGAAGAGGAGCACCACCAAGCAGCTAAGGAGCACCACCAAGTCCAAGGAGAAGCGCACCAAGTCGCCATGGACGAAGGAGTCCCCAAGAATCTGGACAGAAGGTCCCAGGCGACCCCGTGCGCACGGCCCCCCGAGACCCCGTGCCCATGGGCTACACTGGGAGCTACAGATGTAGCACCCCGGGCGCATGGGCGTCTACCGTGCGCACGGGCCCAACTTACCCTGTGCGCACCGGCCCAACTTACCCCGAGCGCACGGGCCTCCTAGGATGGCCGGCTGAGATTGCCTCTTCGCCCTCCCCTTCATCTACTTCGACCCCAAGGCTATATAAGTCGTACCTAGGATCATGTTTAGGGTTAGCAAAGTATTATAAGAGATATTTGTGAGCTTTTCTCCTTATACCACCTCCATTTGAGATCAAGGCCTCTTAGGAGAGGATCCACTTATGGATTTCAAGACCTCCATCTTGGAGAAGACTGAAGGAAATATGCCCTAGAGGCAATAATAAAGTTGTTAATTATATTTTCCTTATATCATGATAAATGTTTATTATTCATGCTAGAATTGTATTAACCAGAAACTTAATACATGTGTGAATACATAGACAAACAGAGTGTCCCTAGTATGCATCTACTTGACTAGCTTGTTAAACAAAGATGGTTAGGTTTCCTAGCCATAGACATGTGTTGTCATTTGATGAACATGATCACATCATTAGAGAATGATGTGATGGACAAGACCCATCCGTTAGCTTAGCATAATGATCATTTAGTTTTTTCTGCTATTGCTTTCTTCATGGCTTATACATGTTCCTCGGACTATGAGATTATGCAACTCCCAAATACCAGAGGAACACCTTGTGTGCTATCAAACGTCACAACGTAACTGGGTGATTATAAAGATGCTCTAGAGGTGTCTCCGATGGTGTTTGTTGAGTTGGCATAGATCAAGATTAGGATTTGTCACTCCGTGTATCGGAGAGGTATCTCTGGGCCCTCTCGGTAATGCACATCACTATGAGCCTTGAAAGCAATGTGTATAATGAGTTAGCCATGGGATGATGCATTACAGAACAAGTAAAGGGACTTGCCGGTGATGAGATTGAACTAGGTATGATGATACTAACGATCGAATCTCGGGTAAGTAACATATCGATGACAAAGGGAACAACGTATGTTGTTATGCAGTTTGACCGATAAAGATCTTCGTAGAATATGTAGGAGCCAATATGAGCATCCAGGTTCCGCTATTGGTTATTGACCGGAGATGTGTCTCAGTCATGTCTACATAGTTCTCGAACCCATAGGGTCCGCACCCTTAATGTTCGATGATGATTTGTATTATGAGTTTCGCATTTTGGTGAACCGAAGTTTGTTCGGAGTCCCAGATGAGATCACGGACATGACGAGGAGTCTCGAAATGGTCGATACATAAAGATTGATATATTGGAAGGTTATGTTTGGACACCAGAATGCTTTCGGATAGGTTCGGATACTTTCCGGAGTACCGAGGGGTTACCGGAACCCCCAGGGGATTAATGGGCCACTATGATGCCCCCGATTTGACCGTACACTAATCATGCAAGCAAATGTGTATGACCAAGATCAGGGACTCACGAGAAGATATCACAACACAACTCTAGACACAAATTAGAATCATACAAGCTTTATATTACAAGCCAGGGGCCTCGAAGGCTCGAATGCAAATGCTCGAAGACACAAGAGTCAGCGGAAGCAATAATATCTTAGTGCCGACATAAGTTAAACAAGTTTGCCTTAAGAAGGCTAGCACAAAAGTAGCAATGATCGAAAACGCAAGGCCTCCTGCTTGGGACCTCCTAACTACTCCTCAAAGTCGAACTCCACGTAGAAACATCCTCGAGATTCTCTGGCTCCTGGACTCCATCATATGATCGCAATAACCCGGAAAAGGGAAAAAATAAGTAGCAAAACAACCGTGAGTACTCATCGAAAGTACTCGCAAGCAAGGATCTACACTACATATGCATTGGTATCAATGAAATGGGTAGTATCTGTGGACTGAACTGTAGAATGCCAGAATAAAAGGGGGATAGCTAGTCCTATCAAAGACTACGCTTTTGGCAGCCTCCATCTTGAAGCATATAGGACAGAGTAGATTGTAAGTTCACCAAGTAGCATCGTATAGCAAAATCCTACCCGGGGATCCTCCCCTCGTTGCCCTGTGAGAGAGTGATCACCGGGTTGTATCTGGCACTTGGAAGGGTGTGTTTTATTAAGTATCCGGTTCTAGCCGTCATGAGGTCAAAGTACAACTCCGGGTCATCCTTTTACCGAGGGATACGGATATTCGAATAGATAAACTTCCCTGCAGGGGTGCGCCACTTTACCAAACACACTCAATCCCTCTGGCCGGACACACTTTCCTGGGTCATGCCCGGCCTCGAAAGATCAACACATTGCAACCCTACCTAGGCACAACGGAGAGGTCACTACGCCGGTCTAAATCCTAAGCATGCAGGGGTCTGGGCCCATTGCACACCTGCATGTTGCGTACGCGGCCGGTGAGCGGACCTAGCAAACTCCATTACAAAGGAAGTTGCATTACGCGGTCCAACCCCGGCGCGTGTCACTCGGTCGCTGACGTCAAGAAGGCTTCGGCTGATACCACGACGTCGAGTGCCCATAACTGTTCTCGCGTAGTTAGTTAGTATGTATAGGCTAGTGGCTAGACTCAGATCAAATATCCAGATCTCGTTAAGTGTGTTATTTGAAGTATCCGCGGACGCCGACTAGGGCCAGGCCCGCCTGTCAAATGCCCCCTTTCCCATAGATCCCCATCCCCCACTCCAGAGCGTCGTAGCCTAAGCCCGGCTACGCTTCCCGTGGTGCTGGAGGAGCGGCTGGCCCAAAAGAGGTTTATAGCGGTCTCTTCGCCCAACGTCGCCGAGGAAGCTGATGACCATTACTGGCGGCATGCACTCAAGCAGAAGGCTAGAGTATGCGGGCATGTCTCGGCCACCGGCTACGACATCGAGGTCATCGACAGCGATGGGCTATGTCACAGGTTAAGTGGCGCGCCCCCAACCCCTCGGGTTCAACTGCCGTCGATCTCATCCATGGCCCTGCCACTGATCTCCTCTGGCACGTTGTCAACAATTTGCCATTCTACATCGCTATCGAGCCCCTTTTGTCATTTCTGAAGGACACGTTCTGCGACGCTGGCTTGGGATCCACAGCTTCCAAGTCAGACCTCATCGACGACGACCACGAGGAGGGCACCCTCTCCAGCTCTTCCAAGGGGAAAGAGCCTATCTGCTCTTCCAAGGGGAAAGCGCTCGTCTGCGGCATCAGGGAGGGCACCCTACAGCCGTGTTCTTCCAAGGGGAAGGAGCCCATCTATGACAACATGGAGTGCATCTAGGGTCCATGCTCTTCCCACGGGAACGAACCCATCTGTGACAAGTGAGGAAACCCATGATTTGTTTTGTTGTGCCTCTTCACAGGGGGAAACCCATGATTTGTTTTGTCAAGTCCCTTTTGTAGTGTAGTGAGAATATGTCCAGTTTTAATTGCTATATCTGGTTGTTTGCAGTATGCCTTGTTTATTTCAGTTGTTCACAATGTGATGCTCTATATGTGCAATTATTTACAATGCAGTACATTTCATCAATCCAGTTTTAAACATACCGATAGGAATGCATATATTTGCTTGCTGTTAAGCTTGTTATAGCTAGCATATGCCTCTTTTAAAGTTTTTTGATTGTTCGGTTGTTTGTAGTTAGCATATGTCCAGTTTCAAATGCTATCTTTGGTTGTTCGTAGTATGCCTTGTTTACTCCAGTTATTCACAACGTGATGTTCTATATGTGCAAGTATGAACTGTTGTGCTTAACATGCTTCTCGACGTACCTACACAGGATAATTTTGGGAACGACTGCTATTTTCCATCGAGGTTAGTTTCATCCCATGGCTTATATCTACTCACTGTTCAGGATATCGGTAGCTGGTACCATATAGGTCGGCGGCTGATAAGGGGCTAACCGGTGAATCAAACTTTTAACTGAATATATCTGCAACCCATTTACCGTTAGGTTAACTAGGGCCATATGTAATATATCTAAGGCTACATAGCAACATGCACTGTACTTAATGTCTAAATATGCAATCCTAGGCTACATAGCAACAAGGAAGAGTGTTACATTAATGTTCTAATGATGTCTAGATATACGTAGAAGAGCAGCAGCAGCAACAACAACAATAACAACACAACCCTGTTTGGATACTCAACTTAGCTAGAGGTTAGAGTTAGTTTCTAGTTCATTACTAACCCTGAACTAACTCCATCCAAAGAGTTGTTTGGATGGTAGGGTTAGATTGACAATAAATGCACTAGGAGAACTAGTTCCAATTAGCACCTCTTGGGTTGGATAGTTTTTTTGGGGTGGGTTATAGATGCAACTAGCTCGAACTAGCCCTCATGTTTAGATATACTTTAGGGCTATTTGAGATCGAACTAGCTCAAACTAACTGTAACCCCTGGATACAACAACAGTTAATTAGCCAATATTTTGTAAGAATGCACTAAACTCCTTCCGGCCCATAATATAAGATGTTAATTCATCTAATATGTGAGTATATTGGATGTTATAAGATACTCCCTCCGTTCCTAAATATTTGTATTTTTAAATATTCAAATGGACTACCACATACAGATGTATATAGACATATTATAAAATAGTGTTGTACTACATCATTGTGCAATTGCAGTTTAGCTTCTAATATTAACTTGGTGCTTTTAGGTACATATGTCATTGATAAAGATCCGCGCTTCGACCCTTTCTGCATATGGGGCAATGAGATATCGATGAACCAGCATCAAGTGAGGAAGCTGATAAAGATTGTTAGTAAAATGGGTCCAAAGATGGCAATTAAACTATTTGTTTACACATTATCCAAGACAACAGCGAACTGCAGGATGGTAAGTAAGAACTCTGCAGCCTTGTTTTTACTGCCCATAATGAGTTCTGTTAGATGACAATGTCTGAATCTTTTTCCTTCGCAATGGTTGCCAAAGCAGTTTACTCAAGATTTCCTCTCAAACTACATGATTGGTAGGCATGCAAAGGTTAAAGTATTTCTACCAGAACACGATGATTATCTAGATGTTTTCATGAAGACCGTCAAGGATGGGTGGTCGGCCATCACAAGGGGTTGGACTAGAGTCGTGCGTGCCTTCTGCATGGAGGAGGGCCCAATATGGGCATTCCGCTTCACCTTGTTCAACAACCAGAATATATTTCGCCTCTTTCTTTACCGTCTTTAATAGTACAAGTATACAACAGTATTTCATCATTCTTTATTTGGTTCTTATGTAATTCTTGAACATATGTACCTATGAATTGAATAATGCATTGGTTGTCTGAACCTGATTGATATGAATAAAGTTGTAGCATACATTCAAATTCAAATTCAAATCCGGTACAATTTGAAATAGCAGCAATTAAATTATGGTGAAGTTATGCTCTCTAGGTTGTTACGACACACACAGTTGGTAAAACACAAATGTTTGCGATGTACACCATAATCCGAGATGGTTCACAGAGAGGAAACGTGTGCAAGCACGCACACAATTGCTGTTTCCAAAGCGTGTGCGATGTCAGACAATATCCAAATGGTGCGGGCAAACTAAACGTTTGTGTTAGTTGCCTTATCGTACATGACCCGCAACCACGAACTATTTCTGATGAAGTATGCATCGTAAACGTTGTACCACAGAATAGCGTGTGCGATAGTTGTCGTGTACGATGATGTTACGACAGTCCGACGTTTCGTAATCCTGTACGACACTCATACGACGATTAGCTAATATTCTTAACAGTGAACCGTTTGTGATGGGCCGCGCATCATATACATTCTATAATAGTGAGCCGTTTTAGATGGGCCGCACATCGTAAATGTAGCACCACACAATACCGACTGCAATGGCAATGCGAGTAGAAACGAGTTGGAGTACTGTAGGGTCCCTATCCCCGACGGTTTCTGGGTTGTGTGGGAAGGACCCCCTATCGCCCACACTCACTTGGCAATGGTTCCAAATGCAGTCGTGGAAAGGGGTTAAAAACCGTTTGTTTAGGACCGACGCGCACCAGTGCACGTGCATTGGAAACTGAGGTGAACTCCTTCCTACTTGACATGCATATGGACACAAACGGAACTTGGGTGCTACCTCACCAAGATACTCTATGCCTCATTATGTACGAAGAGGAGCACCACCAAGCAGCTAAGGAGCACCACCAAGTCCAAGGAGAAGCGCACCAAGTCGCCATGGATGAAGGAGTCCCCAAGAATCTGGACAGAAGGTCCCAGGCGACCCCGTGCGCACGGCCCCCCGAGACCCCGTGCCCATGGGCTACACTGGGAGCTACAGATGTAGCACCCCGGGCGCATGGGCGTCTACCGTGCGCACGGGCCCAACTTACCCTGTGCGCACCGGCCCAACTTACCCCGAGCGCACGGGCCTCCTAGGATGGCCGGCTGAGATTGCCTCTTCGCCCTCCCCTTCATCTACTTCGACCCCAAGGCTATATAAGTCGTACCTAGGATCATGTTTAGGGTTAGCAAAGTATTATAAGAGATATTTGTGAGCTTTTCTCCTTATACCACCTCCATTTGAGATCAAGACCTCTTAGGAGAGGATCCACTTATGGATTTCAAGACCTCCATCTTGGAGAAGACTGAAGGAAATATGCCCTAGAGGCAATAATAAAGTTGTTAATTATATTTTCCTTATATCATGATAAATGTTTATTATTCATGCTAGAATTGTATTAACCAGAAACTTAATACATGTGTGAATACATAGACAAACAGAGTGTCCCTAGTATGCATCTACTTGACTAGCTTGTTAAACAAAGATGGTTAGGTTTCCTAGCCATAGACATGTGTTGTCATTTGATGAACATGATCACATCATTAGAGAATGATGTGATGGACAAGACCCATCCGTTAGCTTAGCATAATGATCATTTAGTTTTTTCTGCTATTGCTTTCTTCATGGCTTATACATGTTCCTCGGACTATGAGATTATGCAACTCCCAAATACCAGAGGAACACCTTGTGTGCTATCAAACGTCACAACGTAACTGGGTGATTATAAAGATGCTCTAGAGGTGTCTCCGATGGTGTTTGTTGAGTTGGCATAGATCAAGATTAGGATTTGTCACTCCGTGTATCGGAGAGGTATCTCTGGGCCCTCTCGGTAATGCACATCACTATGAGCCTTGAAAGCAATGTGTATAATGAGTTAGCCATGGGATGATGCATTACAGAACGAGTAAAGGGACTTGCCGGTGATGAGATTGAACTAGGTATGATGATACTAACGATCGAATCTCGGGTAAGTAACATACCGATGACAAAGGGAACAACGTATGTTGTTATGCGGTTTGACCGATAAAGATCTTCATAGAATATGTAGGAGCCAATATGAGCATCCAGGTTCCGCTATTGGTTATTGACCGGAGATGTGTCTCAGTCATGTCTACATAGTTCTCGAACCCATAGGGTCCGCACGCTTAATGTTCGATGATGATTTGTATTATGAGTTTCGCATTTTGGTGAACCGAAGTTTGTTCGGAGTCCCAGATGAGATCACGGACATGACGAGGAGTCTCGAAATGGTCGATACATAAAGATTGATATATTGGAAGGTTATGTTTGGACACCAGAATGCTTTCGGATAGGTTCGGATACTTTCCGGAGTACCGAGGGGTTACCGGAACCCCCAGGGGATTAATGGGCCACTATGATGCCCCCGATTTGACCGTACACTAATCATGCAAGCAAATGTGTATGACCAAGATCAGGGACTCACGAGAAGATATCACAACACAACTCTAGACACAAATTAGAATCATACAAGCTTTATATTACAAGCCAGGGGCCTCGAAGGCTCGAATGCAAATGCTCGAAGACACAAGAGTCAGCGGAAGCAATAATATCTTAGTGCCGACATAAGTTAAACAAGTTTGCCTTAAGAAGGCTAGCACAAAAGTAGCAATGATCGAAAACGCAAGGCCTCCTGCTTGGGACCTCCTAACTACTCCTCAAAGTCGAACTCCACGTAGAAACATCCTCGAGATTCTCTGGCTCCTGGACTCCATCATATGATCGCAATAACCCGGAAAAGGGAAAAAATAAGTAGCAAAACAACCATGAGTACTCATCGAAAGTACTCGCAAGCAAGGATCTACACTACATATGCATTGGTATCAATGAAATGGGTAGTATCTGTGGACTGAACTGTAGAATGCCAGAATAAAAGGGGGATAGCTAGTCCTATCAAAGACTACGCTTTTGGCAGCCTCCATCTTGAAGCATATAGGACAGAGTAGATTGTAAGTTCACCAAGTAGCATCGTATAGCAAAATCCTACCCGGGGATCCTCCCCTCGTTGCCCTGTGAGAGAGTGATCACCGGGTTGTATCTGGCACTTGGAAGGGTGTGTTTTATTAAGTATCCGGTTCTAGCCGTCATGAGGTCAAAGTACAACTCCGGGTCATCCTTTTACCGAGGGATACGGATATTCGAATAGATAAACTTCCCTGCAGGGGTGCGCCACTTTACCAAACACACTCAATCCCTCTGGCCGGACACACTTTCCCGGGTCATGCCCGGCCTCGAAAGATCAACACATCGCAACCCTACCTAGGCACAACGGAGAGGTCACTACGCCGGTCTAAATCCTAAGCGTGCAGGGGTCTGGGCCCATTGCACACCTGCATGTTGCGTACGCCGCCGGTGCGCGGACCAAGCAAACTTCATTACAAAGGAAGTTGCATTACGCGGTCCAACCCCGGCGCGTGTCACTCGGTCGCTGACGTCAAGAAGCCTTCGGCTGATACCACGACGTCGAGTGCCCATAACTGTTCTCGCGTAGTTAGTTAGTGTGTATAGGCTAGTGGCCAGACTCAGATCAAATATCCAGATCTCGTTAAGTGTGTTATTTGAAGTATCCGCGGACGCCGACTAGGGCCAGGCCCACCTGTCTCCTAGGTGGTCACAACCTGCCTTGTCGCTCCATCACAAAGTAACACTCGGGGGCCGTCGGGAACCTAAGCCCACCACTACATGGATGGAACTACCTGCCCCTTCAGCCCCCATCTCCGAATTATCAACATAAGTATGTAATAGTATAGTATATACCCGTGATCACCTCCCTATTGATCACGGCCTAGTACTATAGCATGGTAGACGGACAAGAGTGTAGGGCCACTGATGTAATACTAGCAACCAATTCTAAGCATTAGGATAGCAGGTAAAGGTATCAACAATTGTAGCAACAATGACAGGTTATGCATCAGAATAGGAGCTATTGAATCAACAGCAGTAGCAAACCTAATACAAGAATAAGGGAGAAGAGAGTGGGCGATATCTGGTTGATCAAAGGGGGGGCTTGCCTGGTTGCTCTGGCAAGCAGGGGTCATCAACAACGTAGTTAATCGGGGCAGTAGCGTCGTCCGTCTCGTAGTCTGCCAAAGAGAAGAGGGGAAAGAAACAATGAATACAATGGAAACAGATGCATAACGATGCATGACATGACATTAAGTGGTGCTAGGTGTGCCCTAACGCGGTGGTAGGTGATACTAGCAAAGGGGGGAAACATCCGGGAAAGTATTCTCGGTGTTTGACGCTTTCGGACTGATGAACCGGAGGTGGATTGTTGCATGTTCGCTATGCTAGGGATGTGTGGCGGACGAATGGACTGCATATTCGGCTTCGTCTCGTTGTTCTAAGTAACTTTCATGCATACAGTATTTTCATCCGAGTTATGGTTTATTTTATATTATTTTATAAAGTTTTAATTCATTTTTAGAAATAACAGAATTAATTAAATTAGAAAATGCAATTATGACGCCAGCATGACGTCAACGGTCAACTGTGGACTTTGACTAGTCAACAAACCACTGGGTCCCACATGTCATTCTGTGCTAACTAACTAACCAAGTTAATTAGTTTAATTAACATATTAATTATGTTAAGTTAATTAACTTAGTTAATTAATTAATTTAATTATTAATTATATTTTTTCCTTTTTTTCTCAGTGCGTGGGCCGTGTTCGTCATTTGGACAGGAGGCCATAGTGGGCGACGGGCAGTGGGTGCAACCCGCACGGGGTCGAGCCCGCTCGCGAGGCAGTGGGGCAAGGCCACGGTGATGCGCCAACGGCCGCTGGAGGCCGTGCAGGCGGCAGCCAGAGGCTTGAGGCAGAGGCAGCGGCTGTGCTCGGCGATTGGCGGCGAGCAAGGAGGGGTCGACAAGGCGCGGCGTGGCCGGTAGCGATGCGAGGCGCGGAAGGGCAGCGGGAGCAGTGGGGCGCCTGGGCAGTGCTCGGATGGGCCTGGCGGCGGTGGTCGGCGAGCAGTTGCAGCGGGGCAGAGCGGTTGGGTACAGCGGTCGGGCCGGCGATCGGTGAGCCACGGCGGGGCAGGGAGGCGCAAGCTCAACGGAGGCACTAAGCGCGGGCGGCGGTGAGCAGCGCGTGTAGGCGAGGCCGGAGAGCGGCCACAGAGGGGCGGGCGTGCACTGGCCAGCGAGCAAGGGCCACTGGGAGCGGCTGTGCTAGGCAGGAGCAGCGGCGGCTACACGAGGGCAGGCATCAGCGCAGTAGAGCAAGCAGCAGCAGCAGACGAGCACGGGCGGCTGCGTTGCAGTGCGTGGGGGCTCACGGTCAGGCGAGGCGCATGCGCACGCTGGGCGCGGCGACGGCATCGGGGAGCATGAGCGACGTGGTGGCGGTGCGACATTCGGAGAGATGGCCTGAGTATGTTCCTGTGCTCGGCCGGGAGACCGATGGCAGCGATGGCAGCCAGTGCGGCGGTGACGAGGAGCTTCGTCCATGGCGGAAAAAATGCAAGGAGCGAGCTACGAGGGAGAAAGAGATGCGCAAGGAGAGGGGAAAGGAGCCAGAGCTCACCGGGAAGGCACAAGGAGGCCTGGCATTGGCTTAGGAGCAGCAGAGGCGCCGGAATCGTCGGAGATCGCCGGCGGCCGTCGAGGAAGAAGTCGGTCGGATCCAGCGATGTGGGGTCTTCGGCTCGAGCTTGTGGGCATAGGGAACGCACCGGAGCACGGGGGACCTCGTGGGCACGGTGGCTGGGTGCGGGGAGCTATGTGGCTATGCGGGCGGCAAGTGACGACGATGGCAAGGGCCGCCATGGCTTGGGAGGACGCAACAACGAGGGGAGGAGGGGGAAAAGATCTAGTGCGGGTTCAAGGCGTGCGTGACGCCACTCTTATCCACGCTAGGGCTATAGGGCGGTCGCTGTAGAGGCGTGGCCGTCAAGCCGATCCGGCGGGGACGAGCGGGGATGAGTCGGTCGGTTGAACAGGGGAAAGGAGAGAGACGACCGTTGGGGGCAAGAGTGGGCTGGGCCGGCTGGCTCGGCTGAGCTAAAGCCCCGGGGAGGGGGGAAACATGGGTTTACTATTTTTCATTTTTCTATTCTTTTCTCTTTTGTTTTTCCGTTTCCTTTTATTTTAGTTTTTGAAAATACAAGCCTATCCCCAAAATTAGCATCAGTAAGTATGTCACTACCACAAATAATTTGACACCCTAATTAAATAGTTTGCATTGGTTTATTATTTAAAAGTAATTAACTAATTGTTTTAGTCATTGTTTTATTCACCTAGGGGCATTTAAATATTTTATAAAATATGGGTTTCAACATGAAAATATCCAGGGATTAATTAAAACACTTTGGACATTTTAGTTTTCATGTTTGAGAAATTTGAATTTTGACTTTAATTTGAATTTGAATTTGAATCGGTTTGAATCAACGAGGGATTTAGCAACAGTGAAAATGATGACATGTCATCATTAGTCGAGGGTTACTGTAGCTTAATTATCCAGGCGTCACAATTCTCCTCCACTACAAGAAATCTCGTCCCGAGATTTAAGAGGTAGAGTATGGGGAAAGATGTGGTTACGAAATTCTATCGAGTCTTCTTGGTCTTGGTTGCTCTTCTCGAAGAGGTCGATCCATTATGTTGATGTCTTTATTACTCTGCTCCAGGTCATCATGATGAAGTCGACATCCTTTCTTTGCGAACACCATCGTACTTATGAAAGAATAAAGGGTGGGTATATTTCGGGAGAACAGACCTCTGCAAGGTTGACTATCTGGTAGCTAACATCGGGGAAGGTGGCGGAAAGTAACTCTCGAACTGAAACTTAAGAAAATATCGAGAGCAAAGTAAGAAGGTACCATGAGAAGTTTCAAGTGGGTAGGCAATCATTCGATGCCTGAAACAAAGTGTAAAAGGGGTCCAGAGCAATGGGAATAAGTTTTGTGTCTGATACCAGAATTGATGATATCTCGGAAGGTGGCTCGTGAATTACATATGAGGCCACGCGCGAGGAATAACTTTGGAAATAGGAGGGTGTATAGGAGAGTCAGGTTTTGATCCTGTGGAACTATGGGTTATGGGCCCACCATGTGGGTTAAAAGCAGGAAGGTGCTAACATTTGAACGGTCAAGATAGCAAGGTATGTCAGAGGATAGCCTGTTAGTTTTGTTGGCAACAACGTTGGTACCTAGGGCGAGGGACGAAGAAAACCATTTTCTCGCTCGTTGAAATGAGGCGGACCAATATGCAAAGTTCTCGTCCATCGGTGGTTACCGAAATGTCATCAACAATAGTAACACAGTCTTACTAACAAGGTTGTACACCAGGGTGTTTACATAAGCAGTGAATCATTACTGCTTAGATCATATAAACCACAAGAAAGGTTAAACAAGACAATGGAAAGGAAAATGTGATCATCAGATTAAACAGAACAATGGAAAGGAAAATGTGTTTAAACACATATTTCAGGGGTATATCCTTCCCAAGGACAAGCAAAGCATGATATCCATGACATGATAGAAGGTAGAAAACCATTTAGAAAAGGGGAGAGTAATTTCATGACGTTACCCATACAACGGTGTTTGGATAATTGATCAAGAAAAATCTAGCATGGCGCTTCAAATGTTCTTGTTGATGAATGGAGTACCGTAGGCATGCTTTGAGATATCATTGCCATGGTCACCAGGTAAAGATCTGACTTTGGATACACAAAGGATCCATCAGGAACAACTTATAGAATAAGTCTTACAATTTCCTCATGGACGAATGGCTAACCTTGTAAAAGGATACTATAGCAATAGGTCCTTCGGCCAGGTGTGCTAGGCATGACATCACCTTACTGGGCTATATAAAGACCAATGATATGACTCTTGGAAAATGTTCCAACCATCATATCTGACCAAGTTTCAGATCTGATTGGCGTCAGGACACCTCAGACTCAGGATGCCTCAGAAGAAAAGGCGCAACACAAATTAACAAGAAGACATTGTAAGATTCTCGGGAAATGAACTATGGAAGCAAGTTTTGAAACAAGAGGTCAACATTAAACCAAGGAGAGGACGAGGAGGTGGCTGATGGACTCAATGACATATCATCGAGATTTCCAAAAAATATGGATTTCCACAATTATGTGAACAAGGAGATAACATTTGTCATATCAAATGATATAATGATGTATGCTAGAGGAAAAACATACACAATTAAACATTGGCTGAAAAGTGCACCCGAAATATGGGCTTAGGTAGTACGATCCAAGTTAGAATGGTGATTCGATAACCAATGGCCTAAGAATGTAATGTCGACCGTTAACTTCAAAGCAATATGGTTGCTAGAACTTTTGAATTCACACACCATAGTTCAATTGTCGGTTTTCCGGTTAGAAACAACACGGGGACCAAGGAATGAACGAAAATGTCAAGAAGTATCACTTGTACCATGAATTCATAAGAGGTAGTGAAATTCTCAAGACATCCTTGACATAAAAGATGGTAATACTCCAAGGTAAAGAAGAATAATTGCTGGATAGCAAGGATCTCCAGGTATAACACAAAACATGAACAAGTTTGTGTTGGAGGGAAAGCAATAATGTTGTCAACAATAACACAAATCATCAAGGGGCAAGGATGGTACTTGTCATCATGAATTTGATTGATATTCTGGAAGGAGTCAAAATGTTGATGATGATCACGACAAATTTTGTCGAGAGGATCCACGAAGAAGAAATTGAGCAACGACTGCATCAAGCAAATGGAGTGTTGTAGCGAAAGGTTATTGGAACCACATATACGTCTCCAACTCGGAATCAAGCTTGCTGTTCGAGGTGAAACTATATGATGAGGAAGAGCGGCGTAAGCTTAGCTCCTCATCAAAAATTGTGCTTCGGGAAGAAGGACCAGGTATCATAGTTAAAGTTTAGCGCGCTAATGATATAGCCGATCAGGCTAGGAATGACTTAAATGATTATTAACTCGTAAGCAACAAAAATTACTTAGAGTTATTGAATCAGAGTGCGGAATCGATTCACTTATCGGTGTTCTCGTGTGACTATTAACTCGAAACCCGGGGGTGGATTGGAATCGGCTTGAATAATAGTTGATGAAGAACTCATAAGAAGTTATGTCGTTCCTTGATATTCTTGAGATACCAAAGGGTATACTCAAAGGTAAATCAGAATAGAAACTTAATTGGAGTGTTGACTTGCGATAGAAGATACTTTAATCTTGTCAGAATAGACGAGGCAATGGAATGGTTTCCTTTCAGATATACTGAATATGGTTATCATGGTCGGAACCATAACTACAAGGGATCCAATTTACGATACCGGAAGAATTATTCAAATGATTAAATATTCTTGCAAGAAGCTTTCATGATAAGTCCCACATCGTGTCCGTGGGGATGAACACAAAGGTTCAAGGTCGACTCCCACTTCTGCAAGGCATAACCTTTCATTCACTTCTCATTTTCGAAAAAGTTGTAGTCTTGAAATTTTATTTGGCGAAGCAACAGAAGAGTATGACTCTCGAAAAATTTCGGTTTCATACGGTTTGGGGAAGGCATAGGTTCAACCCATCGGGGCATCTTAGGAGCATATACCACAAATTTCAAGAATAAATAACACAAGCTCGATAGTAGAGCATGCTTGAGAAAGCAGAGGATACAATTTACCAATGGCATTATGTATCCGAGGAAAGGCTCACAAGCTTATTGAATATGAAGGACCTTGTCGGATAAAATCCGACAAAGGGTCTGGTGGTCCACAAGGGTTCTGATGTGAGCATTGATACCCAACCAGAGGAAGAAAGAATGCAAGGAGATCAGATTATAGAAACAACTGACTAACTCAAAGCTCAAATGCAAAGGAATTATGAATTCCAAGACAAGGGATCAGAAGCAATGCTGTGACTAGGGATGGATAAGTTGAATAGCCTTAGGGGTACAATCGATAGGAATTTGATTGGTCGAGATCCAGCTCATGTTTAAAATGACGTCTGAGCCAGGAGGATGAATTCTAGGATCTGATTGAGGATTGCGAGCATTCGCAACATATTGAATTAACGGACTCAAAATGATAAAGACAAAGGATGCCAATAAGATTACCAGACTTATGGGATTAATCATAATGCTAGCAAGCAAGAATTTCAAGAGCATTAGGGTGTCGAGGATTTTTAGAAGAACGAATGGTATTTTGAAGACTTTTGTGAAATACATGAATCAACTGGGGATGAGCGCATGCTCGATAGGTGCAAGAAATTATCCATAGGGGTATTCATGTGGCAAGGAACTGCAAGGCGGTAGGCACAAGGTATTCTCGGAACAATAAAGAGAATTTCGGGGTATCTTATAATAATAAGATCAACGGGGAATGATTCTAATAATAGCAAGTGTACGTGGTTATCCATAGGGGTTTATCCTTGGAAGGGAATTGCAATAGCGATGGCACAAAGTCTCGAGAGAACATCGGAGGGTATCTTCGGAATCCTTCGATGCACCAAGCAATCATCTGGAGTGAGGGTCTCTACGGGAGGAAGTAATTATGAGAACCTAGAGTTAGAGTTAGCAAAATCATTTAACACGAATAGAAGAGAGATCAGAGTCCTAGAGTATAGACGAGGAGTAAAAGATCCTAATACCACCCAATGGCGACGTGGGCCCGTAAGCCACACAACCATGTTAGTAAAAGTTTTGCAACTGACTAGACTTGACTTCGGCCAAGGGATTTGGAAGGGGGATTCCTACAGGCAATCGGCTCTGATACCAACTTGTGACGCCCCTGATTTGACTGTACACTAATCATGCACGCAAATATGTACGACGAAGATCAAGGACTCACGGGAAGATATCACAACACAACTCTAGACACAAATTAAAATCATACAAGCTTTATATTACAAGGGGCCTCGAAGGCTCGAATACAAATGCTCGAAGACACAAGAGTCATCAGAAGCAATAATATCTTAGTACAGACATAAGTTAAACAAGTTTGCCTTAAGAAGTCTATCACTAAAGTAGCAATGATCGAAAAGGCAAGGCCTCCTGCCTGGGACCTCCTAACTACTCCTCAAAGTCGAACTCCACGTAGAAACATCCTCGGGATCCTCTGGCTCTTGGACTCCATCATATGATTGCAATAACCGAGAAAAGGGGAAAAAGAAGTAGCAAAACAACCGTGAGTACTGATCCAAAGTACTCGCAAGAAAGGATCTACACTACATATGCATTGGTATCAATGAAATGGGTAGTATCTATGGACTGAACTGCAGAATGCTAGAATAAAAGGGGGATAGCTAGTCCTATCGAAGACTACGCTTCTGGTAGCCTCCATCTTGAATCATATAGGAGAGAGTAGATGGTAAGTTCACCAAGTAGCATCGTATAGCAAAATCCTACCCGACGATCCTCCCCTCGCCGCCCTGTGAGAGAGCGATCACCTGGTTGTATCTGGCACTTGAAAGGGTGTGTTTTATTAAGTATCCGGTTCTAGTTGTCATGAGGTTGAAGTACAACCCCGGGCCGTCCTTTTACCGAGGGACACGGCTATTTGAATAGATAAACTTCCTTGCAGGGGTGCACCACATTACCCAACACGCTCGATCCCTCTGGCCGGACACATTTTCCTGGGACATGCCCGGCCTTGGAAGATCAACACGTCGCAGCCCTACCTAGGCACAACAAAGAGGTTAGCACGCCAGTCTAAATCCTAAGCGCGTAGGGGTCTGGGCCCATCGCCCATTGCACAGCTGCACGTTGCGTACACGGCCGGTGAGCAGACCTAGCAATCTCCATTACAAAGGAAGTTGCGTTACGCGGTCCAACCGGGTGCGCGCCGCTCGGTCGCTGACATCAAGAAGGCTTCGGCTAATACCACAACGTCGAGTGCCCATAACTATTCCTGCATAGTTGGTTAGTGTGTTTAGGCTAGTGGCCAGACTCAGATCAAATATCCAGATCTCGTTAAGCGTGTCATTTGATGTATCCGCGGATGCTGACCAGGGCCAGGCCCACCTGTCTCCTGGGTGGTCACAACCTGCCTTGTCGCTCCATCACAAAGTAACACTCGGGGGCTGTCGGGAACCTAGGCCCACCACTACCTGGATGGAACCACCTGCCCCTTCAGCCCCATCTCCGAATCATCAACATAAGTATGTAATAGTATAGTATATACCCGTGATCACCTCCCGAGTGATCACAACCCAGTAGTATAGCATGGTAGACGAACAAGAGTGTAGGGCCACTGATGTAATACTAGCAACCTATTCTTCGCATTAGGATAGAACGTAAAGGTATCAACAATTGTAGCAACAATGACAGGCTATGCATTAGAATAGGAGCTAATAAATCAACAATAGTAGCAAACCTAATGCAAGAACAAGGGAGAAGAGAGTGGGCGATATCTGGTTGATCAAAGGGGGGGGCTTGCCTGGTTGCTCTAGAAAGGAGGGGTCGTCAACAACGTAGTCGATCGGGCAGTAGCATCGTCCGCCTTGTAGTCTACCAAAGAGAAGAGGGGGAAGAAACAATGAATACAATGCAAACAGATGCATAACGATGCATGACATGACATTAAGTGGTGCTAGGTGTGCCCTAACGCGGTGCTAGGTGATACTAGCGAAGGGGGGAAACATCCGGGAAAGTATTCCCAGTGTTTGATGTTTTCAGACTAATGAACTGGAGGTGGATTGTTGCATGTTCGCTATGCTAGGGATGTGTGGCGAACGAATGGACTGCTTGTTCGGCTTTATCTCGTCGTTCTGAGCAACTTTCATGTATAAAGTATTTTCATCCGAGTTACGGTTTATTTTATATTAATTTATAAAGTTTTAATTCATTTTTAGAATTAACAGAATTAATTAAATTAGAAAATGCAATTATGACGCCAACATGACGTCAGCGGTCAACTATGGACTTTGACTAGTCAATAGACCACTAGGTCCCACATGTCATTCTCTGCTAACTAACTAACCAACTTAATTAGTTTTATTAACATATTAATTAGGTTAAGTTAATTAACTTAGTTAATTAATTAATTTAATTATTAATTATTTTTTTCTTTTTTTCTCAGTGTGTGGGCCCCATTCGCCATTTGGCCAGGAGGCCATAGGGGCGATGGGCAGGCAGGCAGCGGGCGCAACCCGCACAGGGTCGAGCCCGCTCGCGAGACAGCGGGGCGAGGCTGCGGTGATGCACCGACGCCTGCCGGAGGCCGTGCAGGCAGCAACCGGAGGCTTGAGGTAGAGGCGGCGGCTGCCCTCAGCGATTGGCGGAGAGAAAGGAGGGGTCGGCGATGCGCGGCGTGGCCGGTAGCGGTGCGAGCCGCGGCAGGGTAGCGGGAGTAGTGGGATGCCTTGGCGGTGCGCGGATGGGCGCTGACGGCGGTGGTCGGTGAGCAGCTGTAGCGGGGCGGAACGGTTGGGGCAGCGGTCGGGCCGACAAATGGCGAGCCACGGCTGGGCAGGGAGGCGCGAGCTCGATGGAGGCGCTAAGTGCGGGCGGCGGTGAGCAGTGCGTGTAGGCGAGGCCGGAGAGCGGCCACAAAGGGGAGGGCGCGCGCTGGCCAATGAGCAAGGGCAGCTGGGAGCGGCAATGCTAGGCAGGAGTAGCGGCGGCTACGTGAGGGCAGGCAACAGCGCAGCAGAGCAAGCAGCATCAGTAGATGAGCGCGAGCAGCTACATTGCAGTGCGTGTGGGCTCGCGGTCAGGCAAGGCGCGCGCGCACGCCGGGCGCGGCGACGGTAGTGGGGAGCACGAGCGGTGCGGTGGCGGTATGGTGTTCGGAGAGATGGCCTGAGTACGTTCCGTGCTTGGCCGGGAGACTGATGGCAATGATGGCAGCTAGTGCGGCGGCGACGAGGAGCTTCGGCCATGGCGGAAACAACGCGGGGAGCGAGCTACGGAGGAGAAAGAGATGTGGTAGGAGAGGGGAAAGGAGCCGGAGCTCACCGGGAAGGCACAAGGAGGCTCGGCGTTGGCTTAGGAGCAGCAGAGGCACCGGAATCGTCGAGGATCGCTGGCGTCCGTCGAGGAAGAAGACAGTCGGATCCAGCAATGTGGGGTCTTCAGCTCGAGCTCGTGGGCATAGGGAACTGATACGTCTCCGTCGTATCTATAAATTTTGATTGTTCCATGCTAATATTATTCAACTTTCATATACTTTTGGCAACTTTTTATACTATTTTTGGGACTAACATATTGATCCAGTGCCCAGTGCTAGTTCCTGTTTGTTGCATGTTTTTGTTTTGCAGAATATCCATATCAAACGGAGTCCAATCGTAATAAAAACTGACGGAGATTTTTTTGGAATATATATGATTTTTGGGAAGAAGAATCCACGCGAGACGATGCTCGAGGGGCCCACGAGGTAGGGGGCGCGCCCTGGGGAGGCAGGCGCGCCCCTGACCCTCGTGGCCACCCCGTAAGGCGGTTGATGCCCTTCTTTCGCCGCAAGAAAGCTAATTTCCGGATAGAGATCGTGTCAAAATTTCAGCCCAATCAGAGTTACGGATCTTCGGAAATATAAGAAACGGTGAAAGGGAAGAATCTGGGAATGCAGAAACAGAGAGAGACAGAGAGACAAATCCAATCTCGGAGGGGCTCTCGCCCCTCCCTTGCCATGGAGGCCTTGGACAAGAGGGGAAACCCTTCTCCCATCTAGGGAGGAGGTCAAGGAAGAAGAAGGAGGGGGCTCTCTCCCCCTCGCTTTCGGTGGCACCGGAGTGCCACCGGGGGCCATCATCATCACCGCGATCTACACCAACACCTCCGCCATCTTCACCAACATCTCCATCACCTTCCTCCCTCTATCTACAACGTTCCACTCTCCCGCAACCCGCTGTACCCTCTACTTGAACATGGTGCTTTATGCTTCATATTATTATCCAATGATGTGTTGCCATCCTATGATGTCTGAGTAGATTTTCGTTGTCCTATCGGTGGTTGATGAATTGCTACGATTGATTTAATTTGCTTGTGGTTATGTTGTTGTCCTTTGGTGCCCATCATATGATTGCGTGCGTGCATCACACCCTAGGGTTAGTTGTATGTTGATTGGACTATGTATTGGAGGGCAAGAGTGACAGAAGCTTCAACCTAGCATAGAAATTGATGCATACGGGACTGAAGGGGGACCAATATATCTTAATGCTATGGTTGGGTTTTACCTTAATGAACAATATTAGTTGCGGATGCTTGCTAATAGTTCCAATCATAAGTGCATAAAATTCCAAGTCAGGGATGACATGCTAGCAGTGGCCTCTCCCACATAATACTTGCTATTGGTCTAGTAAAGTATTCAATTGCTTAGGGACAATTTCACAACTCGTACCACCACTTTTCCACACTCGCTATATTTACTTTATTGTTTCTTTATCTAAACAGCCCCTACTTTTTATTTACGTACTCTTTCTTATCTTGCAAACCTATCCAACAACACCTACAAAGTACTTCTAGTTTCATACTTGTCCTAGGTAAAGTGAACGTCAAGCGTGCGTAGAGTTGTATCGGTGGTCGATAGAACTTGAGGGAATATTCTACCTTTAGCTCCTCGTTGGGTTCAACACTCTTACTTATCGAAAACTGTTGCGATCCCCTATACTTGTGGGTTACCAAGACCTTTTTCTGGCGCCGTTACCGGGGAGCAATAGCGTGGGGTGAATATTCGCGTGTGTGCTTGTTTGCTTTATCACTAAGTAATTTTTATTTGTTGTTCTTAGTTGTTTTCTATCTTTAGTTATGGGTAGGAAAAGAAAAATACCAAAAAAAATAGTTGTACCTACTAAACCAATGGTTGAAGAACCACTCAAAATCTATCACACTACTGAAGCTTATTACTTGGATCATCTTCGATCCCTATGTGGTCGTGCTGAAACCCCAACTAGCTTAGTTGAGGGCAAATCTTTAGATGAGCATGCTTGTTATGTGCGACACCGAATATCTGAAAAAGGGAAAACTTTACTGGATCAAATTCATCATTTGCAATGCTATGCTTGGAATTTATGTGAAATATATGATTTTACTTGTTGTTCTGAAAACCCTAAGAAACACCTTCCCTATCAATGTGAGTTTAGTGATAATGGAATCATATCTTCGTATGCTAAGGGTGTTTATAATTACTATGATGTTCAACAAATTGAAGAATTTGTTGCTTTTAAGGGTGCTTATGAAATTGCTTCTTTGATTGAAAAGTATGATGCTACTCTTTACAAATCTGAAAATTTTGCCATACTTAAATATTGCTATGATAATTATGCTTGTAATGCCTATGTTGAACCATATATTGAGTACTACTCCGCTGTCCAAGAAGTGACTAATATTTTGCAGGACTCTATGGAAGAAGAAATTGATGAAACTGTGAGCTCATTAGATGAAAAAGATGATGAGGAGAGCGAAGAACAAAAGGAGGAAGAGAGGATTAGCTACCCGTGCCCACCTTCTAATGAGAGTAACTCTTCAACTCATACATTGTTTAATTTCCCTTCGTGCTTACCGGAGGATGATTGCTATGATGATTGTTATGATCCTGTTGATTCTTTTGAAATATTCCTTTTTGATGATGCTTGCTATGCTTGTGGCCAAGATGCCAATATGAATTATGCTTATGGAGATGAACTTGCTACATTTCCTTATGTTAAACATGAAATTGTTGCTGTTGCACCCACGCATGATAGTCCTATTATCTTTTTGAATTCTCCCGACTACACTATATCGGAGAAGTTTGCACTTATTAAGGATTATATTGATAGGTTGCCTTGTACCGTTACACATGATGATTTTGATGAATATAATATGCATGTGCTTGCTGCCGCTACTTGCAATTATTATGAGAGAGGAACTATATCTCCACCTCTCTATGTTTCCAATATGATAAAATTGCAAGAAACTCTTTATACCATGCATTGGCCTTTACTATGTGTGCATGAATTGTTCTTTTATGACATGCCGATGCATAGGAAGAGAGTTAGACTTAGTCATTACTTGATATATGTTGCTTTGTGCTCACTACTAAATTACAAATCATTGTTAATTAAAATTGGCTTTGATATACCTTGGGATCCGGGTGGATCCATTACTTGAACACTATGTGCCTAGCTTAATGGCTTTAAAGAAAGCGCTGCCAGGGAGACAACCCGGAAGTTTTAGAGAGTCATTTATTTCTCTTGTGTGCTTTTATAAAGTTTAGAAATAAAAATAATGTGCCAAGGTTTGCCTTTAGGATGTTTACATTTGCTTGATGGTTTGTACGGTGCAGGACAGAAACTTTGGCTGTAGTGCGCGATTTTACATTTTTAGATGGAATGTAAAATGGCTATGATTCTTTTTGCACTGTCTTCCTATACAAATTTTTTATTTTTAATAATTTTTGTAGAATTTTTCAAGTATTTTAAGTATGGTGAATGTTCAGATTATTACAGACTGTTTTGTTTTAGACAGATTCTGTTTTTGATGCATAGTTTGCTTGTTTTGATGAAACTGTCAATTTATTTCAGTGGATTAAGCCATGAAAAAGTTATATTACAGTAGACACAATGCAAAAAAAATATGAATTGGTTTGCAACAGTACTTAGAGTAGTGATTTTCTTTATTATACTAACGGATCTTACCGAGTTTTCTGTTGAAGTTTTGTGTGGATGAAGTGTTCGATGATCGAGAAGGTCTCGATGTGAGAAGAAGGAAGAGAGGAAAGAGCTCAAGCTTGGGATGCCCGAGGCACCCCAAGTAAATATTCAAGGAGACTCAAGCGTCTAAGCTTGGGGATGCCCCGGAAGGCATCCCCTCTTTCTTCAACAAGTATCGGTATGTTTTCGGATTCGTTTTGTTCATGTGATATGTGCAATCTTAGAGCATCTTTTGCATTTAGTTTTCATTTTTCTTTTATGCACCATACTGGTATGAGATAGTCCTTGGTTGATTTATATAATGCCCTATGCACTTCACTTATATCTTTTGAGTATGGCTTTATAGAATGCTTCATGTGCTTCACTTATATCATTTGAAGTTTGGATTGCCTGTTTCTCTTTACATAGACAACCACCATTTGTAGAATGCTCTTTTGCTTCACTTAGATTTTTAGAGCACGGGCATATCTTTTGTAGAAAGAATTAAACTCTCTTGCTTCACTTATATCTATTTAGAGAGATGATAGGAACTAGTCATTCACATGGTTAGTCATAAAATCCTACATAAAACTTGTAGATCACTGAATATGATATGTTTGATTCCTTGCAATAGTTTTGCGATATAAAGATGGTGATATTAGAGTCATGCTAGTGGGTGGTTGTGAATTGTAGAAATACATGTGTTGAGGTTTGTGATTCCCGTAGCATGCAAGTATGGTGAACCGTTATGTAACGAAGTCGGAGCATGAGGTATTTATTGATTGTCTTCCTTATGAGTGGCGGTCGGGGACGAGCGATGGTCTTTTCCTACCAATCTATCCCCCTCGAAGCATGCGCGTAGTACTTTGTTTTGATAGCTAATAACCTTTTGCAATAAGTATGTGAGTTCTTTATGACTAATGTTGAGTCCATGGATTATACACACTCTCACCCTTCCACCATTGCTAGCCTCTCTAGTATCGTGCAACTTTCGCCGGTACCTTAAACCCACCATATACCTTCCTCAAAACAGCCACCATACCTACCTATTATGGCATTTCCATAGCCATTCCGAGATATATTGCCATGCAACTTCCATCATCATCATATACATGACTTGAGCATTCATTGTCATATTGCCTTGCATGATCGTAAGATAGCTAGCATGATGTTTTCATGGCTTGTCCGTTTTTTGATGTCATTGCTACACTAGATCATTGCACATCCCGGTACACCGCCGGAGGCATCCATATAGAGTCATACTTTGTTCTAGACACTGAGTTGTAATATTGAGTTGTAAGTAAATAAAAGTGTGATGATCATCATTATTAGAGCATTGCCCCAGTGAGGAAAGGATGATGGAGACTATGATTGCCCCATAAGTTGGGATGAGACTCCGGACTTTACAAAAAAAAATATAAGAGGCCAAAGAAGCCCAAATAAAAAAAGAGAGGCCAAAGAAGCCCACCAAAAAAATAAAAAAAATAAAAAAATGAGAGAAAAAGAGAGAAGGGGCAGTGCTACTATCCTTTTTCCACACTTGTGCTTCAAAGTAGCACCATGTTCTTCATATAGAGAGTCTCTTGAGTTATCACTTTCATATACTAGTGGGAATTCTCATTATAGAACTTGGCTTGTATATTCCGAAGATGGCCTTCCTCAAATGCCCAAGGTCTTCATGAGCAAGCAAGTTGGATGCACACCCACTTAGTTTTCACTCTGAGCTTTCATACACTGATAGCTCTAGTGCATCCGTTGCATGGCAATCCCTACTCACTCACATTGATATCTATTGATGAGCATCCCCATAGCACGTTGATACGCCTAGTTGATGTGAGACTATCTGATACGTCTCCAACGTATCTATAATTTTTGATTGCTCCATGCTACTTTATCTACTGTTTTGGACTATATTGGGCTTTATTTTCCACTTTTATATTATTTTTGGGACTAACCTATTAACCGGAGGCCCAGCCCAGAATTGTTTTTTTGCCTATTTCAGTATTTTGAGGAAACAGAATATCAAACGGAGTCCAAATGGAATGAAACCTTCGGGAACGTGATCTTCTCACCGAACGTGATCCAGGAGACTTGGACCCTACTACAAGAAGTTTCCGGGGAGGTCACGAGGGTGGAGGGCACCCCCTGGGCGCGCCCCCTGCCTCGTGGGCCCCTCGGAGCTCCACCGACGTGCTCCTTCCTCCTATATATACCTACGTACCCCCATTAGACCAGAGACGGAGCCAAAAACCTAATTCCACCGCCGCAACTGTCACACCCTCGATGCGACTATATCTCCCACGTGTCGAGGCACGACTTAGAGGCATAATCGCATTGAAGGCATATGTCGCAAGTCAGGCAATCATCACAAACATCCCATGTAATATAGATAATGAAAAGGGATAACATAGTTGGCTTACACTCGCCACGTCAATCAAGTACATAAATAACATACATCATCCAAACACTCATGGCCCGACTACGGCGCCAAAATAAAAGATAACCCAACAAGCGACATGGTCCCGATCACCCCCAACTGGGCACCACTACCGATCATCAAGAAAAGAAACATAGTAACGCTGAGAGTCCTCGTCGAACTCCCACTTGAGCTCGAACGCGTCACCTGGAGCGGAATCACCTGGACCTGCATCTGGTGTAATAGTAATCTGTGAGCCACAGGGACTCAGCAATCTCGCACCCTCGCGATCAAGACTATTTAAGCTTATAGGTAGGGTAAGGTAAAAATATGTGGAGCTGCAGCAAGCGACTAGCATATGTGGTGGCTAACTTATACGCAAATGAGAGCGAGAAGAGGAGGCAAAGCGCGAGCGAGAAGCTAGAGAGCAACCTGCGCAAACATTACTCCAACACCGTGTCCACTTCCCGGACTCCGCCGAGAAGAGGCCATCACGGCAACACACACGGTTGATTCATTTTAATTAAATTAAGGTTCAAGTTATCTACAACCAGACATTAACAAATTCCCATCTGCCCATAACCGCGGGCACGGCTTTCGAAAGTTCAATCCCTGCAGGGGAGTCCCAACTTAGCCCGTAACAAGCTCTCACGGTCAACGAAGGAATAGACCTCCTCCCAAGATGTTCCGATCAGACTCGGTATCTCGGTTCTTCAAGACAACTCCGACAATGGTAAAACAAGTCCAGCAACACCACCCGCTGTGCCGACAAATCCCGATAGGAGCTGCACATATCTCGTTCTCAGGGCACACCGGATAAGCTAAGCGTACGGGAGCCAACGTAACCCAAGTTGCCAAGGGGCGGCCCCGCACGGTGCTCTAGGTTGGACCAACACTCAAAGGAGCACTGGCCGGGAGGGTTTAAAATAAGATGACCCTTGGGTCCGCGAAACCCAAGGGAAAAAGGGGCTAGGTGGCAAATGGTAAAACCAAGGTTGGGCATTGCTGGAGGAGTTTTATTCAAGGCGGACTGTCAAGGGGTTCCCATTATAACCCAACGGCGTGAGGAACGCAAAATCCGGGAACATAACATCGATATGACGGAAACTAGGGCGGCAAGAGTGGAACAAAACACTAGGCGAGAGGCCGAGCCTTCCACCCTTTACCAAGTATATAGATGCATTACGATAACATGGCAATATAATGATATCCCAACAAGTAAATAAATGTTCCAACAAGGAACGGCCTCCAATCTTCACCTGCAACTAGCAACGCTATAAGAGGGGCTGAGCAAAGCGGTAACAGAGCCAATCAATGGTTTGCTAGGACATGGTGGGTTAGAGGTTTGACATGGCAATTTGGGAGGATGACAAGAAAATGGTAGGCATCGTAGCATTGGCATAGAAAAGAGCAAGCAAACTAGCATAGCAAAGATAGTAGTGATTTCAAGGGTATGATCATCTTGCCTGCAAAGTTGTCAGAGTTGACTGGATCCTCAAAAGCAAACTCAACAGGCTCCTCGTTAGCGAACTCGTCTCCCGGCTCTACCCAAACAAGACAAACAAGCAACAAGGACACAATCAACCACGTGCAAGGATCAAACAAAATGATGCAACGATGATATGCTATGCGAGATGCGATGCGGGATGCATATGCAAGATATGACAGGAAAAGCATGAACCTGGCCTCAACTTGGAAATCCAAGTGTGCCACTGGAAAGATGAGATGAAATCGCTTGAAAACGATATAAAGATCATCAGAATCGGAGTTACGGTTTGGAAATGGCAAGCGATTCAAACATGACACCGGTCTGCGATTTACAGCAAGTAGGCATCTAAATGCAATGAGATGAACATACTACAGCACTCGAACAAGACAACAAAATACATGGCAGGGAAGCATTCAAGATGCTTATCAAAAGTCTAGCACTGAGCTACGGCCAATTCATCCATTAACAGGTTCAAACAAGCATGGCAAAAACGCAAATGGTAAACAGATCTCACACTTAGTGAAATTAACACTTGTCTGAAATTTCAGATCATATAGCCCTCTTTGGAGCAACAAAACAACATGCTACAGGACCTAAACATGACAAAGAAGAACATGGCATGGAGCTACTCAAATAGCTTAACAAAAGTCCCTTAGTGACCATGAGCCAAAAGGGATCAGAAAATATACTAACAAGCACACGAACATAGCAAAAACATAATCAGTTTTCAGACTTAGTGAAAATTGACACATGCTGAAAAATAACTCAAGTAGGCATGTTTACGAGCTCGATGCTCTCACCACAGGGCAAGTCATGGCAAGGAAAGCATACATCCATTAAGAAGGCACAAAATGCAAGCTAGACATGTCAAGAACAATGACATAGCATGCACAGATCAACTACAACATCACCGGCAAAATTGCAAACGAGTTGACAATCTGCCCAGATTCACAACGAAGCAAAAGTAGAGCTCGATTGACTCAAGCTAGGATGCTCCATAATTGCAAACAAAGGCATGGATGGATAGAGCACTATAATATTAACAAAACTCCTTTACTGATCATCCTCAAAAGAGGCACGGATCACTAGGAAACAACATGAACATATGGCATCATGAGATAAACGATCCCAGGACTTAGTGAAATCACTAAGTCCCTGAAAACAGAGTTACCGGGTGCCTCACTTTGCAAGCTTGCACTAGGCACCACACACATCACAAAAATACATGGGTTGCACCTCTGGAAAGATGACAAAACCCTTAAAAAAACATATGTAGAGCATCAGGGCATATCATGCACACATTAATCATGGCAAAAATGACAAATGTCTAAGATGGAGTAGCAGATCTGATAATTAACTCAAGTAGCCCTCTTCTAACAGCATTTCGGGCATCAAGATGAGCTCAAATGAAAATGATGCAATGGAATGAAATGATGTGCTCTCTGAGATGAACATTTTGATATGCTATATGCATGAATCGGAGCTACGGATGCAAAGTTACGGGGTCATGAACAGGGGCATATGGATTAGGGTTTGGTCAAAAAGTCAACCGAGAAAGAGAGTCCCAGATCTGGATCTGGCCCGGAACACTGTAGCGGCACTGTTCACCAACGAAGTCGAGGTCGCCGGCAATGGCGTCATAGTGGTCGGACTTGGCGGAAACTCGCCGGAGGGAGGGCGCGGTCGCCGGATCCGGGCGTGGGGCGCCGGATCGGACCGGAGGAGGACCGTGGCGGCGTCGGGGTGGACTTGGCACCGGAGGAGAGGGTCGGCGAGGTAGGTGCGGCGAGGGCGAGGCAGAGCTCCGGCCGACTCAGGCGATGGCGCACGGCAGCGTCGGGCGGCGCAGATCGTCGGAGAAGAAGGAGCCGGGCGGCTCTGCTCCTAGGCGCAGGCGGCGCAGCTTCGGGCCGGGAGGGCCCCGCGCGGGCTCCCCGGGCCGGAGCGATGGGAGGCGGCGGCGGAAAATGGAGGGCTGCCACGTGGCGGCGGCGCTCGGGTCGGATACGTCCGGCCCGGCAGACTTTGTCCAGCGGCGGTGGATCTAGGGTTAGGGGGGAGAGGATCCGGGAATTTCGTGGAGGGATCTATTTATAGAGATCTAGGGAGCTAGGAGAGTCCAAATGAGGTGCGGTTTTCAGCCACGCGATCGTGATCGAACGCTCTAGGTGATGGAGCAGCGTTAGGTGGGTTTTGGGCCAAATTGGAGGGGTGTTGGGCTGCAACACACACGAGGCCTTTTCAGTCCCGCGGTTGACCGTTGGAGTATCAAACGAAGTCCAAATGATATGAAACTTGACAGGCGGTCTACCGGTAGTAAACCAAGGCCGCTTGGCAAGTCTCGGACCAATCCGGAAATGTTTAATCCCCACACACGAAAGAAAGCTAGAAATGACCACCAGAGGAGAACGAAGCGCCGGAATGCAAAACGGACAACGGGGAAAATGCTCGAATGCATGAGATGAACACGTATGCAAATGCAATGCACATGATGACATGATATGAGATGCATGACAACGACAACAACACACGGAGACAAAGACCCGAACCCGAGAATATAAATATAACTTAATGCCGGAAACGGCAAGAGTTGGAGTACAAATTGGGAAAGTTACATCCGGGGTGTTACAACACTCCACCACTACGAAAGGATCTCGTCCCGAGATCTAGGGCTGAAAGAACGCTGGGTACTCAGAACGGAGGTGATCCTCGCGTTCCCAGGTAGCTTCACGGTTGGAATGGTGTGACCACTTGACTTTGAGAAATTTGATTGACTTGTTGCGAGTTTTGCGTTCAGTCTCTTCAAGAATAGCAACTGTGTGCTCACGATAAGAGAGATCTTCTTGGAGCTCAATGTCCTCGAAGTTGACAGTGCGGTCAGGAGTCTTGAAGCACTTCCGAAGCTGAGAGACATGGAACACGTCATGAACATTTGCAAAGTTTGAAGGAAGCTCGAGTTGATAGGCTAGGTCGCCTCTCTTGCTGACAATCTTGAAAGGTCCCACGTATCTGGGAGCAAGCTTCCCTTTGATACCGAAGCGACGAGTACCTTTCATAGGAGAGACGCGGAGGTAAACATGATCTCCGATCTCGAAAGCCAAATCACGGTGCTTACTATCATAGTAGCTCTTCTGGCGGGATTGGGCTGCTTTGAGGTTATCACGAATGACTTTGCACATTTCTTCTGCCTCTGTGATTAAGTCATTACCCCGTAGCTGACGTTCACCGGTTTCAGACCAGTTGAGAGGGGTACGGCACTTCTTGCCATACAGAATTTCAAATGGGGCCTTGCCCGAGCTTGCTTGAAAACTGTTGTTTTAGGAGAATTTAGCATAAGGAAGACAATCCTCCCACTTCATGCTGAAGGAGATCACACAAGCCCTGAGCATATCTTCAAGAATCTGGTTGACACGCTCGACTTGTCCGCTTGTTTGAGGATGGAAAGCTATGCTGAAGCGGATGTTGGTGCCCATGGCCTTCTGGAAAAATCCCAAAACTTGGAGGTAAAGATGCTGCCACAGTCTGAAGATATCACTTGTGGAATACCGTGCAGAGAGACAATTCGAGAGGTATAGAGTTCCGCCAATGGAGCTGCAGTGATCGACTCTTTGATAGGTAGAAAGTGAGCTACTTTGGTGAGTTTGTCGATGACAACGAATATAGCATCATTGCCACGCTTGGACTTTGGAAACCCAGTCACGGAGTCCATTTAAATGTGGTCAAACTTCCATCCTAGAATGGCAAGAGGTTGTAGGAGACCAGCTGGCCTTTGGTGTTCTACCTTCACTCTTCTGCAAACATCACATTCATTCACGAATTGAGCGATCTCGCGCTTCATTCGAGTCCAGCAATAAGCTTGCTTGAGGTCCCGATACATCTTCGTGCTCCTAGGGTGGATGGAGAGGAGAGAATTGTGAGCCTCGTTCATGATCACTTTACGAAGGTCACCTTTGGGTACAACAATTCGATCCTCGAAGAAGAGAGTATCCTTGTCATCAAGACGGTAGCACTTGTACTTGGGTTGACTCTTGGCAATACCAATCTTCACCTTTTTCACCATAGCATCAAGAAGCTGGGCTTGGCGAATCTGGTCTTCCAAGGTAGGAGAGACTTGAAGGTTGGCGAGGAAACCTTGAGGAACAACTTGCAGATTAAGTTTGCGGAAAGCTTCACAAAGCTCGGGTTGATAAGGCTTGAGAATCAGACTGTTGCAGTAAGCCTTTCTGCTCAATGCGTCAGCAATCACATTGGCCTTGCCTGGAGTATACTCGATACTCGGATTATACTCTTGAATCATTTCGACCCATCGAGTTTGCTTGAGGTTGAGATTAGGCTGAGTGAAGATGTACTTGAGACTCTTGTGATCAGTGAAAATGTCCACTTTTCTTCCCAATAGAAGATCTCTCCAAGTCAAAAGAGCATGCACAACTGCCGCCAACTCGAGATCATGAGTGGGGTAGTTCTTCTCATTAGGCTTCAACTAGCGAGAGGTATAATCAACAACTTTCTTCTCTTGCATCAACACTGCGCCAAGACCTTGGAGAGAGGCATCACAAAAGACCTCGTACGGTTTGGATTCATCAGGCGGAGTCAGAATTGGAGCAGTGATCAACTTCTCTTTCAAAGTGTTGAAAGCAATATCACACTCCGGAGACCAAACGTACTTGACGTGCTTCTGAAGAAGATTTGAGAGAGGCTTCGCAATCTTAGAAAAGTTTTCAATGAATCTTCGGCAATAGCTTGCGAGACCGAGAAAGCTACGGAGTTGCTTCACATTCTGAGGAGGTTCCCAATTCACAATTGCAGACACCTTCTCAGGATTCACGGCAATGCCCTTGGTAGAGATGATATGACCAAGATAAAGAACCTCATCGAGCCAAAATTCACACTTGGAGAACTTGGCGTAGAACTGATGTTCCCTGAGCTTATCACGTACCAAACGCAAGTGCTTGGCATGATCTTCGTTGTTCTTGGAGAAAACCAGAATGTCGTCGAGATAGACCAAAACAAAGTCATTGGTGTAGGCGTTGAAGATGAAGTTCATCATGCGAGAGAACGTCGGAGGAGCGTTGACGAGGCCAAAAGACATGACAGTGTATTCATATGAACCGAAGCTAGTTCTGAAAGCCGTCCTGGGAATATCTTGCTCACGGATTCGAATCTGATGATAACCCATACGGAGATCAAGCTTGGAGAATACTTGAGCACCTTTGAGTTGTTCGAACAGCTCATTGATGTTGGGAAGTGGGTATTTGTTCTTGATGGTCTTCTTGTTCAATGGACGGTAATCAACACAAAGTCAGTTCGTTCCATCCTTCTTCTTCACAAGAAGAACACCACAACCCCACGGAGAAGAACTAGGCCGGATGAGACCCAGTCTTTCTTGCTCATCGAGTTGCTTCTTCAGCTCCTTCAACTCTTCAGGTCCGAGCTTGTAAGGACGCTTGCACACAGGTTCCGTGCCAGGCTCAAGATCAATAACGAATTCAACTGGCCGGTGCGGAGGCATTCCTGGAAGCTCTTCTAGAAAGACGTCTTGATATTCGCAAACGACTGGAATTTGCGAGATAGCATCCAGTTCACCCTTCTCATTGAGAGAAAACAGACGGATGGTATCGTCATTCACGGCAAAGACAATTACATCCTCAGACGAATGAGTCAATTGAATCTGCCTGGCTGCACAATCAAGCTGAGCCTTGTGCTTAGAAAGCCAGTCCATTCCGAGAATAAGATCAATATCTGAATTACCAAGAACCATTGGAGAAGCTAGAAACTTGAAATCACCCATCATGATAGAAATATCCAGGACTATTGAAGTAGCCCTCATAGACTTAGCCGGAGAAACCACTCCCATAGGTTTACCCAACATTTGTGAAACGAAGTCATGCTTGGAAACAAATGATCTTGACATGAAACAATGCGATGCACCAGTGTCAAAAAGAACTCTTGTGGGAAAAGAGTTAACTGGAAAGTTACCCATGATGACATCTGCTGAATCCTCTGCCTGAGCTGCATTCAGCAAATTGACCTTGCCGTGATTGGGGTTATGCTTGACCATAGCTGTACTTGCCGATCTCACAGGAGGAGGAGGAAGCCAATACTTCTGCTGCTTGGCCACTTGAGTAGAGGAAGAAGGAGTAGCATCTCTGACTCGCTTCTTGGAAGCATCACACCTCAACTGAGCAGCCTCTTGCTTCAGTGCCATGTTGTAGAACTCATCATACCTCAAGGGCTCAAAGAGAACAAGAGCAAGCTGAATTTCTTCTCTGAGACCACCCCTGAACTGGTATATCATGCTCTTCTCATCAGGTACGTCCTGCTTGGCAAAGCGGGCGAGCTTCTGAAACAACTTGTTGTAGTCATAGACAGACAAAGAGCCTTGCTTCAAGTTGCGGAATTCCTCACGCTTACTTTCAACCACGCTCTGAGGGATGTGATGAGCTCGGAAATCTTGATGGAATTCATCCCAAGTGATTAGATGTCCACCTCTAGAATCCTTGTACTGCTGGAACCATTCTGCAGCTTGATCTTTGAGTTGGAAGGAAGCGAACTTAACGAAATCTTTAGGCCTGACGTTGCTGCACTCAAAATGCTTACACAGATCCACAAGCCAATCGTTAGCATCGGTTGCCTCAACACAATTGCTGAACGTCTTTGGCCCATTAGCAAGGAACTGGTTCAGTGTAGCAAAGTGATTCTGATTGTTGCCTTGATCCCCTTGGCTGCCTTGATTGCGCTCTTGGAGAATTTGCATGATCAACTGTGTGTTTGCATTGGTTGCGGCCATCACAGCTTGGCATGCCTCCGGAGGAGGTGGAGGTGGTGGCGGATCTTGATTCTGATTCTGACTGGTGCTCTTAGCGGGAGCCATCCTGAAGAGGTTGACCACCGTTAGCACATAGACAGATAAATGAAGCTGAAACCAACGGAATGAAAATTGCAACATAAAGTCTTCACATCCGAATAAAATGAACGAATGCATTCCTCTTGAAGTGGTCACATATCCATAAATTGCGAAGCCACGTTGAATGAAGGTAGATAAATAAATCAACAAGGTACGGCTCAAGAACGAATAATCGGTAAGAAATCCCAATCTCAAACCAATATCCATGGAAGAAGAACTAGAGCTACTAGAATTCCCACCTATGAAACTCCCGAACCTTTCCGGTTATGCAATCAGGTGTTGGGGATACAGGGGAAGCATAATATCTCGCCCAAACTAGCAAATCCTACATCCAGCTGTATCCATCCTTCAACACATAACCAAGAAACCTTCGGAAACCATCTACCTCAACCTTCGAAAAGCATCCGTTATACAAGTTATGGTGATACTCCCGAACTCCCGCCCCAGTACTGGGTGGCCTCCAGGTTATCTCACCAACGAACTGCATAAAAGAGATTTTCGATGTCGGCGTACTAAACTCAGGTATTCTAGAATTGCAATGATAAAATTATGATGACAACACCTCAGAGCTCAACTCCCCGGGACACTTCCACTAAACCCCTAACAGGAGGCACCAAGACAATGTTCTCATCATAAAACCATCGGAACGATTCCAAGATACCCGCGCGATCCTAAATTTTCTTTGTGAAGATGGGCTTCCTCAAATGCCCGAGGTCTTCATGAGCAAGCAAATTGGATGCACACCCACTTAGTTTTCACTCTGAGCTTTCATACACTGATAGCTCTAGTGCATCCGTTGCATGGCAATCCCTACTCACTCACATTGATATCTATTGATGAGCATCCCCATAGCATGTTGATACGCCTAGTTGATGTGAGACTATCTGATACGTCTCCAACGCATCTATAATTTTTGATTGCTCCATGCTACTTTATCTACTATTTTGGACTATATTGAGCTTTATTTTCCACTTTTATATTATTTTTGGGACTAACCTATTAACCGGAGGCCCAGCCCAGAATTGTTTTTTTTGCCTATTTCAGTATTTTGAGGAAACAGAATATCAAACGGAGTCCAAACGGAATGAAACCTTTGGGAACGTGATCTTCTCACCGAACGTGATCCAGGAGACTTGGACCCTATTCCAAGAAGTTTCCGGGGAGGTCACGAGGGTGGAGGGCGCCCCCCTAGGCGCTCCCCCCTGCCTCATGGGCCCCTCGGAGCCCCACCGACGTGCTCCTTCCTCCTATATATACCTACGTACCCCCATTAGACCAGAGACAGAGCCAAAAACCTAATTCCACCGCCGCAACTGTCACACCCTCGATGCGACTATATCTCCCACGTGTCGAGGCACGACTTAGAGGCATAATCGCATTGAAGGCATATGTTGCAAGTCAGGCAATCATCACAAACATCCCATGTAATATAGATAATGAAAAGGGATAACATAGTTGGCTTACACTCGCCATGTCAATCAAGTACATAAATAACATACATCATCCAAACACTCATGGCCCGACTACGGCGCCAAAATGAAAGATAACCCAACAAGCGACATGGTCCCGATCACCCCCAACTGGGCACCACTACTGATCATCAGGAAAAGAAATATTGTAACACTGAGAGTCCTCGTCGAACTCCCACTTGAGCTCGAACGCGTCACCTGGAGCGGAATCACCTGGACCTGCATCTGGTGTAATAGTAATCTGTGAGCCACAGGGACTCAGCAATCTCGCACCCTCGTAATCAAGACTATTTAAGCTTATAGGTAGGGTAAGGTAAAAATATGTGGAGCTGCAGCAAGCGACTAGCATATGTGGTGGCTAACTTATATGCAAATGAGAGCGAGAAGAGGAGGCAAAGCGCGAGCGAGAAGCTAGAGAGCAACCTGCGCAAACATTACTCCAACACCGTGTCCACTTCCCGGACTCCGCCGAGAAGAGGCCATAACGGCAACACACACGGTTGATTCATTTTAATTAAATTAAGGTTCAAGTTATCTACAACCGGACATTAACAAATTCCCATCTGCCCATAACCGCGGGCACGGCTTTCGAAAGTTCAATCCCTACAGGGGAGTCCCAACTTAGCCCGTGACAAGCTCTCACGGTCAACGAAGGAATAGACCTCCTCCCAAGATGTTCCGATCAGACTCGGTATCTCGGTTCTTCAAGACAACTCTGACAATGGTAAAACAAGTCCAGCAACACCACCCGCTGTGCCGACAAATCCTGATAGGAGCTGCACATATCTCGTTCTCAGGGCACACCGGATAAGCTAAGCGTACGAGAGCCAATGTAACCCAAGTTGCCAAGGGACGGCCCCGCACGGTGCTCTAGGTTGGACCAACACTCAAAGGAGCACTGGCCCGGGGGGGTTTAAAATAAGATGACCCTTGGGTCCGCGAAACCCAAGGGAAAAAGGGGCTAGGTGGCAAATGGTAAAACCAAGGTTGGGCATTGCTGGAGGAGTTTTATTCAAGGCGGACTGTCAAGGGGTTCCCATTATAACCCAACGGCGTGAGGAACGCAAAATCCGGGAACATAACATCGATATGACGGAAACTAGGGCGGCAAGAGTGGAACAAAACACTAGGCGAGAGGCCGAGCCTTCCACCCTTTACCAAGTATATAGATGCATTAAGATAACATGGCAATATAATGATATCCTAACAAGTAAATAAATGTTCCAACAAGGAACGACCTCCAATCTTCACCTGCAACTAGCAACGCTATAAGAGGGGCTGAGCAAAGCGGTAACAAAGCCAATCAATGGTTTGCTAGGACATGGTGGGTTAGAGGTTTGACATGGCAATTTGGGAGGCTGACAAGAAAATGGTAGGCATCGTAGCATTGGCATAGAAAAGAGCAAGCAAACTAGCATAGCAAAGATAGTAGTGATTTCGAGGGTATGATCATCTTGCCTGCAAAGTTGTCAGAGTTGACTGGATCCTCAAAAGCAAACTCAACAGGCTCCTCGTTAGCGAACTCGTCTCCCGGCTCTACCCAAACAAGACAAACAAGCAACAAGGACACAATCAACCACGTGCAAGGATCAAACAAAATGATGCAACGATGATATGCTATGCGAGATGCGATGCGGGATGCATATGCAAGATATGACAGGAAAAGCATGAACCTGGCCTCAACTTGGAAATCCAAGTGTGCCACTGGAAAGATGAGATGAAATCGCTTGAAAACGATATAAAGATCATCAGAATCGGAGTTACGGTTTGGAAATGGCAAGCGATTCAAACATGACACCGGTCTGCGATTTACAGCAAGTAGGCATCTAAATGCAATGAGATGAACATACTACAGCACTCGAACAAGACAACAAAATACATGGCAGGGAAGCATTCAAGATGCTTATCAAAAGTCTAGCACTGAGCTACGGCCAATTCATCCATTAACAGGTTCAAACAAGCATGGCAAAAACACAAATGGTAAACAGATCTCACACTTAGTGAAATTAACACTTGTCTGAAATTTCAGATCATATAGCCCTCTTTGGAGCAACAAAACAACATGCTACAGGAGCTGAACATGACAAAGAAGAACATGGCATGGAGCTACTCAAATAGCTTAACAAAAGTCCCTTAGTGACCATGAGCCAAAAGGGATCAGAAAATATACTAACAAGCACACGAACATAGCAAAAACATAATCAGTTTTCAGACTTAGTGAAAATTGACACATGCTGAAAAATAACTCAAGTAGGCATGTTTACGAGCTCGATGCTCTCACCACAGGGCAAGTCATGGCAAGGAAAGCATACATCCATTAAGAAGGCACAAAATGCAAGCTAGACATGTCAAGAACAATGGCATAGCATGCACAGATCAACTACAACATCACCGGCAAAATTGCAAACGAGTTGACAATCTGCCCAGATTCACAACGAAGCAAAAGTAGAGCTCGATTGACTCAAGCTAGGATGCTCCATAATTGCAAAAAAGGCATGGATGGATAGAGCACTATAATATTAACAAAACTCCTTTACTGATCATCCTCAAAAGAGGCACGGATCACTAGGAAACAACATGAACATATGGCATCATGAGATAAACGATCCCAGGACTTAGTGAAATCACTAAGTCCCTGAAAACAGAGTTACCGGGTGCCTCACTTTGCAAGCTTGCACTAGGCACCACACACATCACAAAAATACATGGGTTGCACCTCTGGAAAGATGACAAAACCCTTAACAAAACATATGTAGAGCATCAGGGCATATCATGCACACATTAATCATGGCAAAAATGACAAATGTCTAAGATGGAGTAGCAGATCTGACAATTAACTCAAGTAGCCCTCTTCTAACAGCATTTCGGGCATCAAGATGAGCTCAAATGAAAATGATGCAATGGAATGAAATGATGTGCTCTCTGAGATGAACATTTTGATATGCTATATGCATGAATCGGAGCTACGGATGCAAAGTTACGGGGTCATGAACAGGGGCATATGGATTAGGGTTTGGTCAAAAAGTCAACCGAGAAAGAGAGTCCCAGATCTGGATCTGGCCCGGAACACTGTAGCGGCACTGTTCACCAACGAAGTCGAGGTCGCCGGCAATGGCGTCATAGTGGTCGGACTTGGCGGAAACTCGCCGAAGGGAGGGTGCGGTCGCCGGATCCGGGCGTGGGGCGCCGGATCGGACCGGAGGAGGACCGTGCCGGCGTCGGGGTGGACTTGGCGCCGGAGGAGAGGGTCGGCGAGGTAGGTGCGGCGAGGGCGAGGCGGAGCTCCGGCTGACTCCGGCGATGGCGCACGGCAGCGTCGGGCGGCGCAGATCGTCGGAGAAGAAGGAGCCGGGCGGCTCTGCTCCTAGGCGCAGGCGGCGCAGCTTCGGGCCGAGAGGGCCCCGCGCGGGCTCCCCGGGCCGGAGCGATGGGAGGCGGCGGCGGAAAACGGAGGGCTGCCACGTGGCGGTGGCGCTCGGGTCGGATACGTCCGGCCCGGCAGACTTTGTCCAGCGGCGGTGGATCTAGGGTTAGGGGGGAGAGGATCCGGGAATTTCGTGGAGGGATCTATTTATAGAGATCTAGGGAGCTAGGAGAGTCCAAATGAGGTGCGGTTTTCAGCCACGCGATCGTGATCGAACGCTCTAGGTGATGGAGCAGCGTTAGGTGGGTTTTGGGCCAAATTGGAGGGGTGTTGGGCCGCAACACACACGAGGCCTTTTCGGTCCCGCGGTTAACCGTTGGAGTATCAAACGAAGTCCAAATGATATGAAACTTGATAGGCGGTCTACCGGTAGTAAACCAAGGCCGCTTGGCAAGTCTCGGACCAATCCGGAAATGTTTAATCCCCACACACGAAAGAAAGCTAGAAATGACCACCGGAGGAGAACGAAGCGCCGGAATGCAAAACGGACAACGGGGAAAATGCTCGAATGCATGAGAAGAACACGTATGCAAATGCAATGCACATGATGACATGATATGAGATGCATGACAATGGCAACAACACACGGAGACAAAGACCCGAACCCGAGAATATAAATATAACTTAACGCAGGAAACGGCAAGAGTTGGAGTACAAATTGGGAAAGTTAGATCCGGGGTGTTACAACAACTTCCTGTATCCACGAGATCCCATCTTGGGGCCTGTTCCGGAGCTCCGCCGGAGAGGGCATCCATCACGGAGGGCTTCTACATCAACACCATAGCCCTTCCGATGAAGTGTGAGTAGTTTACTTCAGACCTTCGGGTCCATAGCTAGTAGCTAGATGGCTTCTTCTCTCTTTTTGGATCTCAATACAATGTTTTCCCCCTCTCTCGTGGAGATCTATTCGATGTAATCTTCTTTTTGCGGTGTGTTTGTTGAGACCGATGAATTGTGGGTTTATGATCCAACTTATCTAGGAATAATATTTGAATCTTCTCTGAATTCTTTTATGTATGATTGAGTTATCTTTGCAAGTCTCTTCGAATTATCCATTTGGTTTGGCCAACTAGATTGGTAGTTCTTGCAATGGGAGAAGTGTTTAGCTTTGGGTTCAATCTTGCGGTGTCCTTACTCAGTGACAGAAAGAGTTGCAAGGCACGTATTGTATTGTTGCCATCGAGGATAACAAGATGGGGTATTTATCATATTGCATGAATTTATTCCTCTACATCATGTCATCTTGCTTAAGGCGTTACTCTGTTTTTAACTTAATACTCTAGATGCATGCTAGATAGCGGTCGATGAGTGGAGTAATAGTAGTAGATGCAGGCAGGAGTCGGTCTACTTGTCGCGGACGTGATGCCTATATACATGATCATACCTAGATAACCTCATAACTATGCTAAATTCTATCAATTGCTCAATAGTAATTTGTTCACCCACCGTAGAATATCTATGCTCTTGAGAGAAGCCACTAGTGAAACCTATGGCCCCCGGGTCTATTCTCATCATATCAATCTCCATTACTTTATTTTACTTGTTTTGCTTTTACTTTTCACTTTGCATCTTTATACCAAAAATATTATCTCTATCAGATCTCACTCTCGTAAGTGACCGTGAAGGGATTGACAACCCCTAAGCGTTGGTTGCGAGTTGCTACCGTTTTGTGCAGGTACGAGGGACTTGCGCGCGTGACCTCCTACTGGATTGATACCTTGGTTCTAAAAAACCGAGGGAAATACTTACGCTACTGTGCTACATCACCCCCTCCTCTTTGGGGAAAACCAACGCTAGCTCGAGACGTAGCAAGAAGGATTTCTGGCGCCGTTGCCTGGGAGGCCTACGCCAAGTCAAGTCAAGATTTACTCTCCCGTCAACGAGCCATTTCCGGCACCGTTGCCGGGGAAGCCTACGCAAAAGTCAACATACCAACTACCCATCACAATCTCTATCTCTCGCATTGCATTATTTGCCATTTGCCTCTCGTTTTCCTCTCCCCCACTTCACCCTTGCCGTTTTATTCGCCCTCTCTTTCCCTTTGCCTTTTGTTTGCTCGAGTGTTTGTTTGCTTGCTTGTCGTGATGGCCCAAGATGCTACCAAATTGTGTGACTTCATCAATACCAATAACAATGATTTCCTTAGCACTCCGATTGCTCCTCTTGCCAATACTAAATCTTGTGAAATCAATACTGCTTTGTTGAATCTTGTTATGATGCCTAGCTAGGGGCGTTAAACGATAGCGCTTGTTGGGAGGCAACCCAATTTTATTTTATGTTTTTTGTTTTTGTTCTGTTTAGGAATAAATAATCCATCTAGATTCTGTTTAGATGTGGTTTTATCTTTTAATTAGTGTTTGTGCCAAGTTAAACCTTTTAGATCTTCTTGGAAGATAGTTATTTGATCTTGCTGTAATTTCCAGAATCTTTGCGCCCAGTGCCCGAATTGTCAAAAATCACCAGAACGTGATAAAATAGTGATTCCAATTGCTTCTGATTAATAAACAAATTTCCCAGGTCTTTTAATTTTGGTAGAATTATTTGGGTTCCAGAAGTTTGCGTTAGTAACAGATTACTACAGACTGTTCTGTTTTTGACAGATTCTGTTTTGCGTGTGTTGTTTGCTTATTTTGATGAATCTATGGCTAGTAAAATAGTTTATAAACCATAGAGAAATTGGAATACAGTAGGTTTAACACCAATACAAATAAAGAACAAGTTCACTACAGTACCTTAAAGTAGTCTTTTGTTTTCTTTCTCTAACGGAGCTCACGAGATTTCTATTGAGTTTTGTGTTGTGAAGTTTTCAAGTTTTGGGTGAATTCTTTTGATGGATTATGGAACAAGGAGTGGCAAGAGCCTAAGCTTGGGGATGCCCATGGCACCCCCAAGATAATCCAAGGACACCAAAAATTCAAAGCTTGGGGATGCCCCGGAAGGCATCCGCTCTTTCGTCCACTTCCATCGGTAATTTACTTGGAGCTATATTTTTATTCACCACATGATATGTGTTTTGCTTGGAGCGTCTTGTATTATTTGTGTCTTTGCTTGTTAGTCTACCACAATCATCCTTTCTGTACACACCTTTTGAGAGAGCCATGTATGAATTGAAATTTGTTAGAATACTCTATGTGCTTCACTTATATCTTTTGAGCTTGATAGTTTACTCTATGTGCTTCACTTATATCTTTTTGAGCGTGATAATTTTTGCTCTAGTGCTTCACTTAGATCTTTTAGAGCACGGTGGTGGTTTGTTCTAAAGAAACTTGATCTCTCATGCTTCACTTAGATTATTTTGAGAGTCGTTAATAGCATGGTAATTTGCTTAATGTTAATATACTTGGTATTCAAGATATGTGAAACTTTCTTTTTAGTGGGTTGAATACTAAGATAAGTTTGATGCTTGATAATTGTTTTGAGATATGGAGGTGATAATATCATAGTCGTGCTAGTTGAGTAGTTGTGAATTTGAGAAATACTTGTGTTGAAGTTAGCAAGTCCCGTAGCATGCATGTATGGTTAAAGTTGTGTAACAAATTTGAAGCATGAAGTGTACCTGGCTTGTGCATCCTTATGAGTGGCGGTCGGGGACGAGCGATGGTCTTTCCCTACCAATCTATCCCCCTAGGAGCATGCGCGTAGTACTTGATTTTTGATGACTTCTAAATTTTTGCAATAAGTATATGAGTTCTTTTGACTAATGTTGAGTCCATGGATTATACGCACTTTTACCTTTCCGCCATTTGCTAGCCTCTTCGGTACCGTGCATGGCCCTTTCTCACATTGAGAGTTGGTGCAAACTTCGCCGGTGCATCCAAACCCCGTGATATGATACGCTCTTTCACACATAAACCTCCCTATATCTTCCTCAAAACAGCCACCATACCTACCTATCATGGCATTTCCATAGCCATTCCGAGATATATTGCCATGCAACTTCCACCACCACCACCACCACCATCATCATCATCATCATCATCATCATCATCATCATGACATGCTTTACTTTTGTCATATTGCCATTGCATGATCTTGTAGTTGACATCGTATTTGTGGCAAAGCCACCATGCATTATTTTTCATACATGTCACTCTTGATTCATTGCACCATTCCGGTACACCGCCGGAGGCATTCATATAGAGTCATATCTTGTTCTAGTATCGAGTTGTAATCATTATGTTGTAATCAATAGAAGTGTGATGATCATCATTATTAGAGCATTGCCCAATCAAAAAAAAAGAAAAAAAAAAGAAGGAGAAAGGCCAAAAAGAAAGGAAAAAAAGAAAGGCCCAAAAAAACGAGAAAATAAAAAGGGCAATGCTACTATCTCTTTTTCCACACTTGTGCTTCAAAGTAGCACCTTGTTCTTCATGTAGTGAGACTCATATATTGTGCTTCAAAGTAGCACCATGATTTCATATAGTGAGTCTCATAAGTTGTCTTCTTCATACTAGTGGGAATTTTTCATTATGGAACTTGGCTTGTATATTCCAACGATGGGCTTCCTCAAAATGCCCTAGGTCTTCATGAGCAAGCAAGTTGGATGCACACCCACTAGTTTTCTTTTGTTGAGCATTCTTAGCTCTAGTGCATCCGTTGCATGGCAATCCCTACTCCTTGCATTAACATCAATTGATGGGCATCTCCATAGCTCATTGATTAGCCTCGTTGATGTGAGACTTTCTCCTTTTTTGTCTTCTCCACACAATCCCCATCATCATATTCTATACCACCCATAGTGCTATGTCCATGGCTCGCGCTCATGTATTGCGTGAAGGTTGAAAAAGTTTGAGATTATTTGAGTATGAAACAATTGCTTGGCTCGTCATCGGGGGTATAGAAGTTGGGAACATCTTTGTGTGCTGAAAATGAAGCATAGCCTAACTATATGATTTTGTAGGGATGAACTTCCTTTGGCCATGTTATTTTGAGATGATATAATTGTTTGATTAGTATGCTTTAAGTATTATCATTTTTATGTCAATATGAACTTTTGTCTTGAACCTTTCGGATCTGAATATTCATACCATGATTAAGAAGATTTACATTGAAATTATGCCAAAGTATCACTCCGCATTAAAAATTCTCTTTTTATCATTTACCTACTCGAGGACGAGCAGGAATTAAGCTTGGGGATGCCTGATACGTCTCCAACGTATCTATAATTTTTGATTGCTCCATGCTACTTTATCTACTGTTTTGGACTATATTGGGCTTTATTTTCCACTTTTATATTACTTTTGGGACTAACCTATTAACCGGAGGCCCAGCCCAGAATTGCTGTTTTTTCCCTATTTCAGTATTTCGAGGAAACAGAATATCAAATGGAGTCCAAACAGAATGAAACCTTCGGGAACGTGATCTTCTCACCGAACGTGATCCAGGAGACTTGGACCCTACTCCAAGAAGTTTCCGGGGAGGTCACGAGGGAGGAGGGCGCGCAAGCCCCCCTGGGCGCGCCCCCTGCCTCGTGCGCCCCTCGGAGCTCCACCGACGTGCTCCTTCCTCCTATATATACCTACGTACCCCCATTAGACTAGAGACGGAGCCAAAAACCTAATTCCACCGCCGCAACTTCCTGTATCCACGAGATCCCATCTTGGGGCCTGTTCCAGAGCTCCGCCGGAGAGGGCATCCATCACGGAGGGCTTCTACATGAACACCATAGCCCTTCCGATGAAGTGTGAGTAGTTTACTTCAGACCTTCGGGTCCATAGCTAGTAGCTAGATGGCTTCTTCTCTCTTTTTGGATCTCAATACAATGTTCTCCCCCTCTCTCGTGGAGATCTATTCGATGTAATCTTCTTTTTGTGGTGTGTTTGTTGAGACCGATGAATTGTGGGTTTATGATCCAACTTATCTATGAATAATATTTGAATCTTCTCTGAATTCTTTTATGTATGATTGAGTTATCTTTGCAAGTCTCTTCGAATTATCCGTTTGGTTTGGCCAACTAGATTGGTAGTTCTTGCAATGGGAGAAGTGTTTAGCTTTGGGTTCAATCTTGCGGTGTCCTTACTCAGTGACAGAAAGAGTTGCAAGGCACGTATTGTATTGTTGCCATCGAGGATAAAAAGATGGGGTATTTATCATATTGCATGAATTTATTCCTCTACATCATGTCATCTTGCTTAAGGCGTTACTCTGTTTTTAACTTAATACTCTAGATGCATGCTGGATAGCGGTCGATGAGTGGAGTAATAGTAGTAGATGCAGGCAGGAGTCGGTCTACTTGTCACGGACGTGATGCCTATATACATGATCATACCTAGATAACCTCATAACTATGCTAAATTCTATCAATTGCTCAACAGTAATTTGTTCACCCGCCGTAGAATATCTATGCTCTTGAGAGAAGCCACTAGTGAAACCTATGGCCCCCGGGTCTATTCTCATCATATCAATCTCCATTACTTTATTTTACTTGTTTTGCTTTTACTTTTTACTTTGCATCTTTATACCAAAAATACCAAAAATATTATCTCTATCAGATCTCACTCTCGTAAGTGACCGTGAAGGGATTGACAACCCCTAAGCGTTGGTTGCGAGTTGCTACCGTTTTGTGCAGGTACGAGGGACTTGCGCGTGACCTCCTACTAGATTGATTCCTTGGTTCTCAAAAACCGAGGGAAATACTTACGCTACTGTGCTGCATCACCCCCTCCTCTTCAGGGAAAACCAACGCTAGCTCGAGACGTAGCACTATCTTCTCCTTTCTGTCTTCTCCACCATCATATTCTATTCCACCTATAGTGCTATGTCCATGGCTCACGCTCATGTATTGCGTGAAAGTTGAAAAGGTTTGAGAACGTCAAAAGTATGAAACAATTGCTTGGCTTGTCATCGGGGTTGTGCATGATGTGAATATTTTGTGTGGTGAAGATGGAGCATAGCCAGACTATATGATTTTGTAGGGATAACTTTCTTTGGCCTTGTTATTTTGAAAAGGCATGATTGCTTTATTAGTGGGCTTGAAGTATTATTGTTTTTATGTCAAATGATAGACAATTGCTTTGAATCACTCGTTTCTTAATATTCATGCCATGATTAGATATGTGATCAAGATTATGATAGGTAGCATTCCACATAAAAAATTATCTTTTTTATCATTTACCTACTCGAGGACGAGCAGGAATTAAGCTTGGGGATGCTGATACATCTCTGTCGTATCTATAGTTTTTGATTGTTCCATGCCAATATTATTCAACTTTCATATACTTTTGGCAAATTTTTATACTATTTTTGGGACTAACATATTGATCCAGTGCCCAGTGCCAGTTCCTGTTTGTTGCATGTTTTTTGTTTCGCAGAATATCCATATCAAACAGAGTCCAAACGGAATAAAAACTGACGGAGATTTTTTTGGAATATATATGATTTTGGGGAAGAAGAATCCACGCGAGACGATGCTCAAGGGGCCCACGAGGTAGGGGGCGCGCCCCTGACCCTCGTGACCACCCCGTAAGGCGGTTGATGCCCTTATTTTGCCGCAAGAAAGCTAATTTCTGGATAGAGATCGTGTCAAAATTTCAGCCCAATCGGAGTTACGGATCTCCGGGAATATAAGAAACGGCGAAAGGGAAGAATCTGGGAACACAGAAACAGAGAGAGACAGAGAGACATATCCAATCTCGGAGGGGCTCTCGCCCGTCCCTTGCCATGGAGGCCATGGAGCAGAATGGAAACCCTTCTCCCATCTAGGGAGGAGGTCAAGGAAGACGACAAAGGAGGGGGGCTCTCCCCCCTCGCTTCCGGTGGCACCGAAGTGCCACCGGGGGCCATCATCATCACCGCGATCTACACCAACACCTCCGCCATCTTCACCAACATCTCCATCACCTTCCTCCCTCTATCTACAGCGGTCCACTCTCCCGCAACCCGCTGTACCCTCTACTTGAACATGGTGCTTTATGCTTCATATTATTATCCAATGATGTGTTGCCATCCTATGATGTCTGAGTAGATTTTCGTTGTCCTATCGGTGGTTGATGAATTGCTATGATTGATTTAATTTTCTTGTGGTTATGTTGCTGTCCTTTGGTGCCCATCATATGATTGCACGCGTGGATCACACCCTAGGGTTAGTTGTATGTTGATAGGACTATGTATTGGAGGGCAAGAGTGACAGAAGCTTCAACCTAGCATAGAAATTGATGCATACGGGATTGAAGGGGGACCAATATATCTTAATGCTATGGTTGGGTTTTACCTTAATGAACATTAGTAGTTGCGGATGCTTGCTAATAGTTCCAATCATAAGTGCATAGAATTCCAAGTCAGGGATGACATGCTAGCAGTGGCCTCTCCCACATAATACTTGCTACCGGTCTAGTAAAGTAGTCAATTGCTTAGGGACAATTTCGCAACTCGTACCACCACTTTTCCACACTCGCTATATTTACTTTATTGTTTCTTTATCTAAACAGCCCCTACTTTTTATTTATGTACTCTTTCTTATCTTGCAAACCTATGCAACAACACCTACAAAGTACTTCTAGTTTCATACTTGTTCTAGGTAAAGCGGACGTCAAGCGTGCGTAGAGTTGTATCGGTGGTCGATAGAACTTGAGGGAATATTTGTTCTACCATTAGCTCCTCGTTGGGTTTGACACTCTTACTTATTGAAAACAGTTGCGATCCCCTATACTTGTGGGTTATCAGGAACGCACAGGAGCATGGGGGACCTCGTGGGCACGGTGGCTTGGTGCGGGGAGCCCCGTGGCTATGCGGGCGGCAAGGCGATGACGATGGTAGGGGCAGCCATGGAGTGGGAGGACGCAACAGGGAGGGAAGGAGGGGGAAAAGATCTAGTGCAGGTCCAGGGCGTGCGTGACGCCGCTCTTATCCACGCTAGGGCTAGAGGGCGGTCACTATAGCGGCGTGGCCGTCAAGCCGATCCGGCGGGGACGAGCGGGGAGGAGTCGGTCGGTTGAACAGGGGGAAAGGAGAGAGACGACCGTCGGGGGAAAGAGTGGGTTGGGCCTGCTTGCTCAGCTGAGCCAAAGCCCGGGGGAGGGGGGAAGAGGGGGTTTACTATTTTTCATATTTCTATTCTTTTCTCTTTTGTTTTTCTGTTTCCTTTTATTTTAGTTTTTGAAAATACAAGCCTATCCCCAAAACTAGTATTAGTAAGTATGCCACTGCAACAAATAATTTGGCACCCTAATTAAATAGTTTGCCTTGGTTTAGTATTTAAAAGTAATTAACTAATTGTTTTAGCCCCTGTTTTATTCACCTAGGGGCATTTAAATATTTTATAAAATATGGGTTTCAACATGAAAAATACTCAGGGATTAATTGAAACACTTTGGACATTTTAGTTTTCACGTTTGAGAAATTTGATTTTTGACTTTAATTTGAATTTGAATTTGAATCGGTTTGAATCAACGAGGGATTTAGCAATAGTGAAAATGATGACATGGCATCATTAGTCGAGGGTTACTGTAGCTTAATTATCCGGGCGTCACAGCCACAATGGGCCTTAGTGTAGAAGAGAGAGGGCCGGCCAGAGGTGGCGCCCCCCCCTTTGCCCAATCTGAATTGGACAAGGGGAGGGGGCGGTGCCCCCCTCCTTCATTCTCTTCTCCCCTCTTTCCCTTCTTCTCCTACTTGGACTAGGAAAGGGGGGAGGGCGAATCCTAGTCCAAGTAGGACTCCCCCCATGGCGCACCCCCTATAAGGGCCGGCCTCCTCTCCTCCCCCTTTATATACGTGGGGAGGGGCACCCCAAAGACACGGAAGTTGATCTTTTAGCCGTGTGCGGTGCCCCCTCCACAGTTACACACCTCGATCATATCGTTGTAGTGCTTAGGTGAAGCCCCGCGTCGGTAACTTCACCATCACTGTCACCACGCCGTCGTGCTGATGGAACTCTCCTTCGGCCTCAACTGGGTCGAGAGTTTGAGGGACGTCATCGAGCTGAACGTGTGCTGATCGCGGAGGTGCCGTGCGTTCGGTACTTGGATCAGTTGGATCGCGAAGACGTTTGACTACATCAACCGCATTACTAAACGCTTCCGCTTTCGGTCTACGAGGGTACGTAGACACACTCTCCCCTCTCGTTGCTATGCATCTCCTAGATAGATCTTGCGTGATCGTAGGTAAATTTTTTGAAATACTGTGTTCCCCAACAAAGACTACCATCATCAAGACCTCATCTCTAAGGAGTGCGAAGAACTCTATCATTATATCTTTCCTTTGATTGTGTTTGTTACTTGTGGATCTTGTATTGCTACTCTGGTGGATGTGTAATTGGGTATTGTTGGAGTGGATTCCTCTTTGTGATTTCTTGGTGTTCATCCTTTTCCCCTCCAAGTGTGAAAAGATCCATCTTAGGGTTTCACCCTACAACATCTTGGTATCATGAGCAAGGTTGATCCACATCTTGGAGTCCCTACCCTCCACTTTCTAGCTTGATTTTGTTGTTTTTCGTCCTAATCTGAAAATCCCCACCAAAAATAGCCCCCAAATTTTTTCTTGCAATTTGTTGATCTTGTGAGATTTGGTCATTTTGATCCACGAATTTGGTGTTTGGAAACTGGATCTACCCCCCTACCATCTTCCCCACCCTTCAATCCTTCGATTTTGGCTTCAAATTGGGAAATCACCACGGATCTGGAGCAGTTCTTCCGCTCACAAAGGACCCTGTGCACACGGGACTCACTTACCCCGTGCGCATGGACCATCCAGAGCACTTCGGCCAGTTTTGGTTTTCCACCATTTTGGCACCCCACCACCACTTGTGTTCTTCCACACTATTTCTCGTGGTTGTTTGAGTTTCGGGTTGCGGTTTCTCGCGTGTCCTAAGGTGTTTCATCTACTTAGGCGCAATTCGACGTCATCATCACTGCCACTCGATCATCGACTCTGACTCCACATCGTCTTAGACCGTTCCATCTTCATACCAGCCATAAGCAAGGATGGTAACCTCGTCGACACCATTGTCTTACCCTTGCCATTACCTTGATAGCTTCGAGCCTCTTTTGCGTAGCTTACCCATCGAGACTAGCTTGTTGAGTATTGTCGGGCCACACCTCTAGTGCACCATTAGTGTTACGGCTCTCCCGTGCATATACTACTAGTTACCTCGCATTGTGGCTCGTATATCATGCACTGTGGCATAGTAAAAAAGCTTTTAAGCAAAAGATAAGAGAAGCAAGAGCTTGTAAGCAATAGCATTGAGCCACTTTACCTAGTTCATCATCTTGGTTCATACATACATAATCATAGTTGGGATAGTGAGACGACCCGTTTATCTCTTAGGTTGGTGCACTAGCGTATCTAGCCCATTAGAGCAATCGAGCAAGAGTCTCTCTAGTATCCGTACAACAAGAGCATTCTCCGTGGTTTCACATCTTAGAGCTCACGCCTTGGTTGTGCGGATCCCATTTATCTTCCATGTGTGTGTTCCGAGTGTTAGCCTTGGGTTTGATCTATTTGTATTACTTGCCATTTGTGAATCTTCTCAACTTTTTCAACATATTGATTAACATTTGCTTGAATTATTTGTGCCACTTCCTAACCGAGTTCCTCCATAAGCCTTTACTTGTAGGTGTGCGAAACAATACCCGGTACCAATTCTACTATTATAGCATCACGTGGGATCGTACTTGTTACACCCACAATCTTCGGAAAAGGTAACTTTGGCTTTGTTCTCTCATTTTCCTACTCACCACCACTTTCACATGATGGATAGGCCAAGTTCTTCTACCAACCCACTCTTCATCGGGCAAGACGATGACATGACCTCCTACATCACCAAGAGCCACCTCTTTGGTGCACAACGAGCTTTGCATCAAGAGCAACAATCAATGAGCGACTGCATTAACAATCTCGGCACTGACTTACACCTCTCTGAGCAACATACAAGAGACTACTTCGGCAACAAGATTGACGAACAAAAACAAGAGAGCAATGCAAGAATGGACGAGATTCATGCCTTGTTGGTCAACCGCTCTTCTACCTTGTTGTCCTACTCAAGACGGCGCCACTCAAGTCGCCACTCATCGTCCTTTTCCTCTTCCGATGCAAGTCCTCCTCGACGCAATGACACTCAAGATTGCCAAGCTCAAGAAAATACCTTCCATGGAAACGGACTACAGGACCGAGTTCGAGCACGTGAGAAAGCGCGACGCCAACAACAAGAAGCTATGGAGCAACTAACGCCACATCGTCCACATCAAGAATCTCAAGATGGCGATGCAATTCGGCAAGAGCAACAAAATCATAAAGCTCAAGCTCAAGTGGCTTGATGTCTACTACACAACCTTCTTCTTGTAGACGTTGTTGGGCCTCCAAGTGCAGAGGTTTGTAGGACAGTAGCAAATTTCCCTCAAGTGGATGACCCAAGGTTTATCAATCCGTAGGAGGCGTAGGATGAAGATGGTCTCTCTCAAGCAACCCTGCAACCAAATAACAAAGAGTCTCTTGTGTCCCCAACACACCCAATACAATGGTAAATTGTATAGGTGCACTAGTTTGGCGAAGAGATGGTGATACAAGTGGTATATGGATGGTAGATAAAGGTTTTTGTAATGCGAAAATATAAAAACAGCAAGGTAACTAATGATAAAAGTGAGCACAAACGGTATTGCAATGCGTTGAAACAAGGCCTAGGGTTCATACTTTCACTAGTGCAAGTTCTCTCAACAATAATAACATAATTGGATCATATAACTATCCCTCAACATGCAACAAAGAGTCACTCCAAAGTCACTAATAGCGGAGAACAAACGAAGAGATTATGGTAGGGTACGAAACCACCTCAAAGTTATTCTTTCCAATCAATCCGTTGGGCTGTTCCTATAAGTGTCACAAACAGCCCTAGAGTTCATACTAGAATAATACCTTAAGACACAAATCAACCAAAACCCTAATGTCACCTAGATACTCCAATGTCACCTCAAGTATCCGTGGGTATGATTATACGATATGCATCACACAATCTCATATTCATCTATTCAACCAACACATAGAACCTCAAAGAGTGCCCCAAAGTTTCTAGCGGAGAATCGCGACGAAAACGTGTGCCAACCCCTATGCATAGGTTCATGGGCGGAACCCGCAAGTTGGTCACCAAAACATACATCAAGTGAATCACGTGATATCCCATTGTCACCACATATACGCACAACAAGACATACATCAAGTGTTCTCAAATCTTTAAAGACTCAATCCGATAAGATAACTTCAAAGGGGAAACCCAATCCATTACAAGAGAGTAGAGGGGGGGGGGGGAGAAAACATCATAAGATCCAACTATAATAGCAAAGCTCGCGATACATCAAGATCATATCACCTCAAGAACACGAGAGAGAGAGAGAGAGATCAAACACATAGCTACTGGTACATACCCTCAGCCTCGAGGGAGAAGATGGCCACCGGAGAGGGATTGCTCCCTCCGGCAGGGTGCCGGAACGGGTCTAGATTGGTTTTTGGTGGCTATGGAGGCTTCTGGCGGCGGAATTCCCGATCTATTGTGCTCCATGATCGTTTTAGGGTATATGGAGATATATAGGCGGAAGAAGTACGTCAGGGGGGACCACGAGGGGCCCATGAGGGTGGAGGGCGCGCCCAGGGGGGTGGGCGCGCCCCCTACCTCATGGCTTCCTCGAAGCTTCCTTGACGTGGACTCCAAGTCTCCCGGGTTGCTTTCCTTCCAAAAATAAGTTCCGTGAAGTTTCAGGTCAATTGGACTCCGTTTGATTTTCCTTTTGTGCGATACTCTAGAACAAGGAAAAAACAGAAACTGGCACTGGGCTCTGGGTTAATAGGTTAGTCCCAAAAATAATATAAAAATGTATAATAAAGCCCATAATCATCCAAAACAGAAGATAATATAGCATGGAGCAATCAAAAATTATAGATACATTGAAGACGTATCACGGCTCAAGACACACTACGAGATTCCACTCGAGCCATTGCCCAACGCAGTCGTCAAGTACGTGAGCAAGACAAGAAGAAGCCGCTAGACGCGAAGAACAACAAGAAAGGCGAAACCGTGAACATATGCCTCGACCTCCTCCTCAGCAACCGAATGAGTAATCCAAGACCCACCTCCACGGCACGAGCGACACCAAGAGGATCGAGTGCTTGAAGACCCCCAGCCTCGGCAAGAGCGACATCAACATCGTCACTATGATGAAGAACTTCGCTATGGCAAGCTCAAGTTCACCATGCCCAATTTCTTTGGAAGCAATGACCCCGAGGAGTATCTTTCATGGGCATTGAAAGTCGACAATATATTCCGTCTTCACAACTACGACGAGGAAAAGAAGATCGCCATGGCATCCCTAGAGTTCCAAGACTATGTCCTCATTTGGTGGGAACAAGTGATCAAGCGATGCCGTGAGAAGGATGAGCCACCCATCGTGACTTGGACACAAATGAAGGACGTCATGCGAGAACGCTTCATGCCTACATACTACACACGAGATCTCTTCAAGAAGTTGCAACTCCTCAAGCAAGGCACAAAGACGGTGGAAGAATACTATCATGAAATGGAGATCGCCATGATATGAGCCAACATCAAAGAAGATGGTGAGCAAACAATGGCACACTTCTTGAACAACCTCAACCACCCGATAAGGAAAATTGCCGATTTCCAGCCTTACTCCAACCTTCTCGAGCTAGTTCATCAAGCGACCAAGGTGGAACGACAAGTACAAGAAGACTTCAAGTACGCTAGGTACTCATCCAAGACCTACGACTCATACACTCAAGCTACACCTACTTCGGCTTCGACACCTCCTACCTCGACTAGAGCATAACCAAGTTCCGGCGACAAGTCAAGTTTCAAGCAAGCGACGCCTTCCTCAACTCGTCCTCCGGAAAGCAACTACAAGAACAAGACTTCTTCTTCGGCACCACCAGACGATCACGTTAAGACAAGTTCTATCAAGTGCTTCACATGTGGTGGCCGTGGACACAAGTCTTTCCAATGCATCAACAAGTGAACCATACTCGCCAATGATGATGGCATGTACGACTCCATGAGCGAAGATGAGATGGAAGCTATCGAGCATGTCGCCATGCACCGCCAATTGAACGAAGAAGAAGATGCTCAAGTCTATTGTGACAATGATTCAAGTCCCGCTCTCGTGGTCCCCAAGGTCTTGACGCTTCAACACCAATAAGACGAAGACCAATGGTGTCACATCCACACTAAGGTCGGCATCAACGGGCGCTTCGTGAAAGTCATCCTCGACAGAGGGAGTTGCCATAACTTGGCAAGTGAAGAGCTATGTTGCAAGCTGCAATTGGTCAAGAAGAAGCTCCCTCGCCCCTACAAGGTTCAATGGCTAAGCGACTCAGGCACAATTCAAGTGGAGCACACCGTGCATGTTTCTTTCAAGATCGGCGCCTATGAGGACACCATTGAGTGTGACGTGGTTCCTATGTTTGTGTGCCATCTTCTCTTGGGAAGACCATGGCAATTCGACCGCGGCATCATCCACAACGGGAGAACAAACCACTATAGCTTCAAGATGAAGGGAACGGAGTACATGCTATGACCCATGTCTCCAAGCCAAGTGATCACCGACAAGCAAGCATCCACCCATCATGGAGAGAGTAGTCAGAGAGTGAACCACCAAAAACAAAGTGAGTGCCACAAGCCAAAATTGAGTGACTCTTCGCCACGAGAGAAAAACTTAATCCTACTTGCCACAAAAAGAGAGATGAGAGAAGTGTGTGAGAACCCATCGAGTGTCATCCACTATGTCCTACTATGCAAAGATGAGGTGGCAAAGACTAACACTCCTAATCCTCTTCCTATATTGTTGTCTCATTTGTTGCAGGAATTCACGGACGTCTTCCCCAATGAGCTACCTCCCAGTTTCCCTCCTCTACGTGGCATCGAACATCGGATCGACCACATCCTTGGCGCACCCCTTCCTACAAGGCACCATACCGCGTCAACCCCGAAGAAACCAAAGAAATACAAAGGCAAGTCCAACCACTACAGAAAAAGACACATCCGTGACATTTTGGGCCGAACGAATTTTTTTTCTGTCATACATATGACACTTCTATGACGATAATTGTGACAAAACCCGGTATCATCATAGATGTGGTGGGCTCCTACTTCTATGACAAAAAATCATGACAACAAATGGGCTTTTCATCCTGGGCCCATGGATGAACAGTCATAGGTGGAGGCTGGAGGAGGTCGACGGTGGATGAACAGTAGCTCGTGGAGGCTGGAGGGGGTTGATGGTGGAGATGAACAGTATCCCGTGGAGTCCCGTTTTGCGGTACGCCACACCCCTCCCGATGAACATGACCCCCGTTTCAACCATAGCGCTCCAACACAAGTCCATTTCCCCCGTTTTGCGGTACGCCACACCCCTTCCGATGAACAGGACCCCCGTTTCGACCGTAGGAGGTCCGTTTCCTCCGTTTTGCGGTACGCTAGACCCCTCCCGATCAACAGGATCCCGTTTCAAATGTGGCCGGTCAAACACAAGGCCGTTTCCTCCGTTCTGCGGTACGCCGGGCCTCGTTTCCATCGCCTGTTCCGTCCAAGCCCTCCCGATGAACACGACGCATTCCGTTGCCTCCCCATGAACATGACGCATTCCGTTGCCTTCCCATGAACACGACGACGATGCTGTTTCTCGTTCCGACCCAACCATGTACACGAGACCTAGCCGTACGTATGCGCGAGTAGGCGTTCGAGACCCCGCCCGTATGTACACATACGTGGCCATATTTTCTTTCTTGCACCCTGGCCGCTGTACGTATGTGTACATGCTACATGCATGCCTCTATTACGACACATGCACGCCTCTACATCCACCAGTATATATGTACGTACACGTTCGCGACCAGAATGACAACGCTACGTACGCTTCGACCAGGTGGGTCCCGACTGTCAGGCACTTCCTTGCGTGCGAAGATGTAGCTGGTGGGTCCCAGCAGTCAGGGGCAAACGTTTTTTTCGCGAAATACGGTGGCCCATCCGGTGGGTCCCTTCTGTCAGGTGGAGAAATAATTATTTTGCATATAATAAGGAGGCACTTCCTTGCTGCGGCCGTGGACCTAGCTGTTAGCCTCTCCACATACAGTCCATGTCCGATGGAAGTCGTTCCTTGACCACGTTGACCACGCCGTGCCGAGAGCACCAGGGCGGTGGACGACGGCGAGGCCTAGGAAGGGGACGATGCGGAGCCGGGAAGACGCGGCAGTGGATGCCCACGCGTAAAGGAGTACGAGGGTTCACTGGTTTGCTGCGGTGTGAGGCTGCAGTCGCCGCAGAATAATAGGGGGTGTGGGTGAGTAGAGGGATGGCCTGGCCAGTCGTGGGAGTAGTAGGGGCGGTGAGGCCTCCGCTGCATCACAGTCGGCCACGGGAGGCAGGAGCACGAGGCACGACCGGCGCTGGTTTGGGCGGCTGGAGCAAGAAGACCAGTGGTTGAAGAAGCACTACGGCCGTTGGATGGACATCGTACGGTCACTGGAGCTAGAATCGTGCATATTGACTAAGTTGACAAAGCCCTCCATCCCTGTCAACTTACTAGGCCCACAAGTCAGCCTCCCACCAAGGTGGGTCCCAGCTAGCAGGGGGTATTCATTTTTTTGTGCGTAATAAGGAGGCACTTCCGGTGGGTCCGAGCTGACAGCAGGGGGAACGTTTTTTTCACGAAATACGGTGACCCGTCGGGTGGGTCCCACCAGTTAGGGGCAAACGTTTTTTTCGCGATATACTGGTGGGCGTCCGGTGGGTCCCTGCTGTCAGGTGGAGGAATAATTATTTTCCGCGTAATAAGGAGGCACTTCCTTGCGGCTGCCATGGACCCGGCTGTCAGCCTCTCCACGTACAGTATTCTTCTGATGGAATTCGGTCGTTGACCCCATTGACCAGGCCGCGCCGACAGCACCACGACGGTGGACGACGGCGAGGCCTAGGAAGGGGACGACGTAGATCCGGGGAAGACGCGGCAGTGGATGCCCACGCGGAGAGGAGTACGAGGGTTCACTGGTTCGGCTGCGCTGCCGTCGCCGCAGAATAACAGGGGGTGTGGGTGAGTGGAGTGGAGGGATGGCCTGGCCAGCGGTGGGAGTAGTATGAGGGCGGTGAGGCCTCCGCGGCAGCACAGCCGGCCACGGGAGGCAGGAACAGGCGGCATGACCGGCGCTACTTTGGGCGGCTGGAGCGAGAAGACCAGAGGTTGAAGAAGCACTACGATCGTTGGATGGACATCGTACGGTCAGTCGAGCTAGAATCGTGCATATTGACTAAGTTGACAAAGCCCTTCGTCCCCGTCAACTTAGTAGGCCCACTATACTGGGTCCCAGCTGGCAGGGGGAGTATTCATTTTTTTTGTGCCTAATAAGGAGGCACTTCCTTGCATGCGAAGATATAGCTGGTGGGTCCGAGCTGTCTGCGGCGGTAACGTTTTTTTCGCGAAATACAGAGGCCGTTTCGATGGGTCCCAGATGTCAGGTGGAGGAAATAATTATTTTGCGCGTAATAAGGAGGCATTTCCTTGCGTGCGGCCGTGGACCCAGCTGTCAGCCTCTCCACGTACAGTCCACTTCAGATGCATGTCGGTCGTTGACACGCTGACCACGCCACACCGAGAGCACCAGGGTGGTGGACGATGGTGAGGCCTAGGAATGGAACGACACGGAGGTAGGGAAGACTCGGCCGTTGTTTTTGTTTCCCACGCGGAGGGGAGTACGACTGTACGAGGGTTTACTGGTTCGTTTGCCGTCGCCGGAGAATAACAACAGGTATGGGTGAGTAGAGGGATGGCTAGGCCAGCGATAGGAGTATGGTGGGGCGGTGAGGCATGTGCGGCAGCACAACCAGCCGCGGGGAGGAGGGAGCAGGCAGTCCCACCGGCGCTTGTTTGAGCGGCTGGAGCAGGAAGAGCAGAGATTGAAGAAGCACGACGGCCGTTGGATGGACATCCAAGAGTATACATGCCACCTGTGAAGAGCCTCAAATCTGTGGAAAACAACATACATCTCATTTGCCATTATTTCAAATAATTTACAGCCCATTTGCTAATTCTTACTGGTTTTTTTGGAGCCCATATTCTTTTTGTTAGCATTGCAGCCCATATTGTGGCCACGGTTAAAAAATTATACAAAATTTTGCATATGTCGGTGCGGTCTGAACTGTTTTCAATCCCGAAATTTCGAGTCACATTCAGACTGATTTTAAAAATAAATGTATATCAATATAAAATCCAATAAATTGTCCACGCATAAAAATCAATGCAATTTAAAATCTCGAAATGAAAAAAATATATTTGAAAATGATTGCCGGTTTGATGTGTTTTAAAAATGCACATCCCATTTCTCATTACTGATAGGCCATTTTCTCGGCCAGCCCAATGAAGCTCTCCTTGTTTTGAAAGATTTGCAGCCCAACAGGCCTGATAAAGTGACTTACTTGACAAATCACAAAAGAACTGGGCTAGCCATTTTCAAAAAGAAAGAAAAACTACTGGGCTAGTCTGTGGTAAACATAAAAGAAAGGCTGTCTCGACAGGCTAGAGTGTCCCGCACAGCCCAGTTGACACCCTGCTTCTGTCTCAAAAACAAATTAGATAAATGCCACTCCAATTATGGCGATTCATAAAAATGCCACTGCAATTTCCAAACTTTGAAAAATGCCACTGCAATTTTTGCAAACTTTGAAAAACGCCACTGCAGTTTGCAAACTTTGAAAAACGCCACTCCAGACTTCGAAAAATGCCACTAGAAATGGCATGAAATGGCATTTTTAAAAGTTTGGAAATTGCAGTGGCATTTCTCGGATACACCAGATTTGGAGTGGCATTTATCAAATTAATCCAAAACAAAAATAACTGGGCAAGCTGCTGGGTCCCTGGTGTCAGCCGCTTGTTGTGCAATTCTCTCGTTTATTGACTACGTACAATGGCATGGGACCCAGATGTCATAAATCCACTAGGAGGAGCCATTTTTTTTATTGGTTTGAAATAAGGAGGCACTTGCTTGCGTACTGCCATGACCTTGGCGGGTCCCTACTGTCATTCTCTCCACGTACAGTACCAGTTAGTCGTGCTTCAAAACTGATCGGCACGCCATTAAAAAAAATAAAGGTCGATAACTAATGCGGCACCTCGGGCCAACGTGGCCAGATCGCATTTTGCACGAGAAATTACACACCATGTTTCGTTGACAACTTGACATGTGGTCCCGTTCCAACATATCAGTGAGACGACGGCGAGTAGTAGGAGTATTTCCGAATGGACATGTAGGCCGGGGCGCCTCTTCGTGAACCGTGGCAAACTCGCAACCATCCACCGACTCTTTGCCTTTCCCTCTCGATTTGGAACTGTTGTCGCACACTCTTCCTCTCCCTCCTCCATTTTCCTTCAGCCCTTCACCCTTTCTTCTGTGATTGTTCAATCGTCTTCTCCATGGAGTGAACAGGCCGGAAACGACCCCGTTATTCTTGCCCCGATCTGAAAGATGACATGGTGGAGGAACTCATTGATCGGTGCGATGTCATCACCTCGGCTAGCATGCCAGGTTCGTTCAAGCCCATTCTCGACTCAACTAATAACATCATTACAAAGAACCCAAGAGTCAAGGAGCGGTTTGATCTCCCCTATCTTCTTCGCCGTGACCCTGATGACTGGCGCCGGCACGACGGAGGCCTCGCCCTGTGCCAGTTGATGCCGCTTGATAGTGATACGTATGTTGTTAAGATGCCATCGCTTGAGGGGAAGGCTTGGGCAGGCGCAAATGGAGATTGGGTTGTTTACATTGGGTCCAACTGCGAGTGGGAACTTGTGAATGTGTACACTCGTCACCGGGTTCCACTTTCAAAAATCTCAGCACACTGCCCAGATGTTGAGCACACCGGTAATGTACGCACGTTCAAATACGATCATGGTGACTGTCTTCTATGGAAGATAGCAATTTGTCGAGTTCCCGACCGCTCATGGAATTACAACAACTATCAAGTTGTTGCTCTCTTTGACAAGCTTGTTGCCATCCTTTGTGGTTCGACTCGATGGATATTGCTCAAAAATCAGTTTCTGTACACGAATGAGTACTGTGATCCAATTCAATACGAGGGCCTTGTGTTTGCTGCCACCACTCGTGGCACTGTTTTTGCATGGCATCCTAGTAGTTTCAGTATGTTTGTCTTCCACCGTAATTATAATTGTTTCATCCACATGCATGCAGGTTAGCAAGTTTTCCTTTACTAATTAACCTTCTTCTTGTGTTTCCAAGGTCCTGTGAACATCCCACCACCTATACTTGAAAAATTTTATAACCAAGGCGGAGATGCCGATGGTGATGATCACGAGCAGCGCCCATATACTCTGTGGCGCCTGTCAACTAATTCCGATGGATCACCTCTTCTTGTGTGTATACAGCCCACTGATGATGTTACTGCTAAGGAAGCAGGTGTCTCCCATGGTCGCACTCTCTGGACCTATTCCAACACCCGTTGCATGGTATTCGGGATGGATACTAGTGTGCTAGCGCCAACTCCTTCTCCCTGGCACAGAATTGATAGTCTTGGAGAAAACTCGCTCTTCCTTGGACAAAACTATCTGATGATGGTGAAAGGCGATTCAACTGCTGTTGACACATTTATGAGAAGCAACTGTGTCTATACCTCGGACATTTCGGTGGTTCCCTACCCTGGTACTGATATAGTAGGCCGCTTCAGCCTGGATGATCGGTCCTGCGTTGGTCTCCAGATCGACAACGAATGGCCCGTCCCAGAGAATCACTTGTGGTTCAAAGCAAGCGTTTCCAACGCCGCGGAATGGTTGACTTGAAGTTCATTTCATGGCTTGTTATTTGTTGTGTGGTGAAAACTTTAGTATTTATAATGTATTCTCGTTGTCGATGTGGGTTGATGACCTGTTATATATAATAAAATGATATGCCTGTGATAAACTTACTAAATATATGAATGGCTTTCGAGTCGCTTCTCCGAGTGAGTGGTGCGACGAGGCAAAAAAATATTTTCCGAATACATAATTGTACGTGCATTGCAACATGTTATCGGATGAGGCCAATCAACAATAGTAGTACACTATTTGTACTAGCTTCACATGCTTCGCGCGTTGGGCAGGTGTTTTTACTGTAGCCATATGTTAATGTGTTCGCTGTACGTAACCAGCACCTCGAATCCTCGATACTAGTACTATATAGTAGGAGTAAGTAGTAGGAGTAGTAGGGTGGCATGGGCCAAAACAAGCATTCATGTCCAGGAGTACGGCACACGCCACCACCACGACATCCATCTGACACCATGTTATTTCTTGAAGTATGTGCTAGAGCAATCTCTTCAACCTCGTCGTTTCTCTAACTTCAGCCATCGCGCGGCGGGCGAGGTGGGGGTTTGCCGATAGTTGGTTTCCTTAACTGCGGTCCCACTTGTAAGGCCAACTCCAACGCACGACCCCAAACACACCTCCGTTTTGCACGAACTCCAATGATAATTTTGACTAGAAAAGCAAGACCAAAGAAAACAAGAACCACAAGAATACATTTTACTACTCCTGTAAGTTGGATTAGTGGCTTCTCGATGCATTCATTGTTGATCTGCGGAGGCTCGATCTTGCGTCTGTGCTAGCTAAAAGTTATAGAATATCTACTAAATTGCGCTCTATCAATATATGGATGTACTCTTCTTCCCAATACAAAAACTTGCATCCATTCTACTCCCTCCATTGCACAATACATGCCTTCTATTTGTCAAAATATACATGTATCTAGACATGCCTTAATATATAGGTACATCCATTTTTGGACAAATGGAAGTCAAGTATTTTGGAATGGAGGGAGTACACAATAAATTTTTTAAGTTAGCACAACTAGTCTAATCCGAGAGCAGAACCGAAGATTTGGTCGGGTTCTTCCTCCTTTTGCCAACACGTGGGACATCCAGCACCCAAGTCATGTCATGAAAGAAAATAGAGTGGTAGTTGAAGCCACGAGATGTGCATCTTGGGTTAAACTGTAAATAGAATCTTACTACTCTTGAGTAACTCCAAAAGCGGCCACCGAAGATCTTTATTGGATTTGTTTTTCATTACCAGCATGTTGAGGTGAAAGATGTGCAGGTTCAGTGGGTCCTCTTGCACTTTCACTGACATGTGGGGCCGCATGTGAGCAAACAGACGATGGGCTCCGCACGTCCGCTGGCTGGCTGAGAAGAGAGATAGAGGAGGGCTGAGCACGGACTGTAGGAAATTTGTTCTATGTACCTCGATATAGGCTCAATATAGTGGGGTGGCATGGGATATAGCTAGCATTCACGTCTAGCAGTACGGCACACGCCACCCACACGAGTCCCATCCGACACCAAATTTCTTGGAGTCCATGCTACAACCATCTCTTCTCCCTCCTGTTTTCTCAGCCATCGCGCAGTGGGCGGGGTGGCGGTTTGCCGATAGTCGGTTTGCTCAACTGCGGTCCCACTTGTAAGTGAAAATGCAACACCGCACGCATTCCCGCTTGAGCGGCGTGCCGGACCAACCGTGTGGGGGTGCAACGCGAACACGACAGGCTTTTCCTTTTGAACTCGTAACTTGTAAATTTTGGTTCTGCTCCATGGCGCGACCGATAGATAGAAAATAACGATTTTGCCTAGAGTAATGAGAAGTTTGGTTCTAGCGCCATTCATGCATGGAGTACGTACGAAAATTATGAAGTTGATGCGGAAGGTAAGATAATTACTGTAGTATCATATACTACTACATGGATTTGACAGAAAGATAAAAATACATACGGATCCATCAACGTTCAACGACATCCTCACGCCCTAGTGCGCCGGATCACCAACCGACGTGTGAGGAGCAGCGGCGTTGGCTGCGAGCTCAACGTGCTTCTAAACAGTGCCGTCCAAGGTTGCCCTGCGCTCCAAGAAGGCCAGCGTCCTATCGTCCTCCTCTTGCATGTAGTAGTCCTTGTGGACAATTTGCGCGTAGACGTGGGTGATTATGTCGATGGTGTCTTGCTGCGCCAGGCGCTGCGTGGCGAGCGCAACCTCGAGGTGGACATTCTCTGGCGCAACGGCGGGCAGTCGCAGGGCCACCAGTGCGTCGAAGAGGTTGTTACCATAGTGGCCGTTGAGGGTGGTGGGCATCGCAGAGCCTGGGCGCGTCGGCTGGAGGCTTACGTCAAAGTCGTCCGCAAGCTTCTTGACGACGGTGAACTTGTCGAGGAAACCGACGAGGACCTCGTCGAACAAGGAGACGAAGCTGTCGTCCAAGCGGCCCCTCGCCCTGGCGGCCTCAAGCAATACTACCTGGAGCGTTCCTCGGTGTCGGGCCGCAAGCCGGCGTCGTGGACCATCTGGCACAGCCGGCTGATGCTTGCGCTCATCGCCTCCATGGGTCTAGCGTAGCTTCTAGTCAACTGATCTTGCGATTCGAGTGATCACTCAGCCCTTGGTTAGCGTCCGTAGGTGCGTAGGATTTCGTACTACTCCTCAGCCCTCTACTGCACCTGCCTTTGGTTGTATGATAGGTGGGCCAGCCACCCCCTGGGGTCACGTGTCATTCACCCAAAGGCAGTTGCCGTAAGTCAATGAAGCTACGTCCCCCTCCGTGTCGGTGCAGTATAGTCATCTCACCGAACCTCTAGTTGGGGCCAAACGAGAGAAGTTTGATGTTTACTGGTTTATTGGTCCCCTTTGCATTTTGCGCCAAGTTTTGACCTTTGATTTAACTAATAAAATGTTAATGCATGTAAACAAAAATTTTGTGTAAGTCACCTTACGAAAACCAAATAATCCCAAAATACTTAGGCATGGTGCATTAACTCCCTCCTTGTTTCTTATTTCATGACATATCAACCAATGAGAGATGTGGACCGTGCATGCTTTCAATGACTTGAGACTACCAAACATGACATGCAGTGTTTAGTTCATTGCATGTAATCCTATTAGTACTCTAGTTAGGAGTAGCAAAAAAACATTAAGTTCTCTCGCCGATAGGAATAAAACACCATGTACTTATTTACAGAGGGAGTAGTACATTTTTGGTGACATGCATTACTAGATATTGCTAGTCAAATAATAAAATCCAGATGGACGTGGTAGTACTCCTAAATCCAGACGGTGGTGCTACTAGTACTAGTAGTAGTACTACCAATGTAGTAGTAGGAGTACTAGCACTGTACTACCCGTTGGTCAAATTATTACGTGCTGCTCCTCACAGTTAAGTGACAAGACCCTGCGCCGGAGATGACACCTGAGTATAGGCGTTGTGCACGGCATACCATAGTCAGCCTCACCGTCTTCAGTCACTATCATCATGGCTGTAGAGCTAGCCTGCTTACAACTATCCCTGTTCGACATAATTTCCCGTGCGTAGATGCCCGTGCATTGCACGAAACACCAAGATTGGGGGTGGACGGCTCCGGTAGCGGCCATCGCGCCAGATTTTTCCACGGCCTTCTACTCCTAGATGTGGTGGGGAGGAGATGAGGCTGATTGTGAGAGACAAGGAGTTGTTTGTAAATAGGGAACACGTGCGGGCATCTTTTTGCAAAAATGGAGAAGCTTGGTTTGTATGCGTCAGATCTAGACCCGACGGCTATTGGTGAAAGATGGGAGGCACAACATCATCACCAACTCAGGACCTGTTTGATTCGCAGGATTTTGAAAACGTAGGAATAGGACACGGCAATATTACAAGTTTCAAACTGATATTACAAATGTTAGGAGTAATGTTGCACCTACGAAGAGGGAATTACTAGGAAGTTTACATAAGAACTTTCGTTACTTTAGGTGGATGCAGCATTATCGTACAAACTAAAATCCACCGCCCTGACAAGTCACTAATGGGCAAATAAGTTTTCGAGTCTCTGGCCACTTGATGTTTCAAAAACAAATTCAGCTTCTGCGGAGAAATGAGCTCCACCGTGTACCCGCGCGGGTGTGGCTGGGCATGAATCGTGAGTACGTGCACGGTGCACCTATTCTCTTCTTGTATACGTACACCACCTACGTGGGGCTGTGTGAGAGAGATACAAACCTAGAGAGATATAGTGTGTGGGTTCTTGAGAGTTTTTTTGGGGGGGAGGGGGTCAATCAAAAAAATTAACATATGCAATGTGTGTGAAATAGAGTCCTGGATATAACATATATATAGAGGGGGCGATCCACGAGAAGAGAGTGGAGGTATCATTGGCTTGAGGTGTCCATAGAATCGAAGAGAGGGATGATGTGTGTGTGTGTGCGCGCGATCGATAAAGAGTGCCATCGAATTTGTGTGTGCCCACGTCAAGGATATAGAGTGGCTGGCCTACTGGAACGTGAGATGGGACATGTGCAGTTTGTCTCTGTGGCATGGATACCTACCTGCAGCGCTCGACTATCAGTGTGTGGTGGGGGAAGAGGGAGGCCCAATTAACTATAGAGGTACAATGGCTGGTATATGTGTGGAGGAGGAGAGAGAGGCCTACCTCATGTATTAACGAGATCGATCTGCCTGATGTATTAAGGGAGATCAATCGGCATCCATGCATATGTGCAGGAGATGAATAAGGTTGGGAGAGAGACAGAGCTAGAGTGTTGGAGGGGGTGGTAGTGGAGTTGCTTCTAACAAATGGTGGGATAGGCTTGCTAGACAAACGGAGGGCACGCCCGCAATATCAATAAGAGAGGAGATGGCTGCTTGTTGTCTGTGCACGTGCGTGTGAGAGACGGGTCAGGAAGCATGCACGAATGATGAGGGGGGCGATGTGGCTGTGGTAAACAGAGTAACTACATAGGAAGATCAATCGCCCTTTGTAAGAGAAAGGAGAGACATAACTTGTGAGGTACGTCGATCGATGGGGGGGGTAGTTAAAGTAGATCTAGGTATAAGTTGGGAGATCGATCGGTATACATGCATGTGTGTGTTAGAAGCAAATGAGGCATGAGGAGAAGGATAGAGAGAGAGAGGGATGCATGTAGGAGGTGGTATGAGATGCATACTATATCGAGGGGGAGGAGTGTGCGAGTACGAGAACGATGAAAAGAGTGGTGGGAGTGAGGCATGGACGGTGACAAGAGAAGAGGGGAAGCTTGTGTTTGTGCTAGGCACACCTGGCTAGAGAGGCATATCGATCGATGTGTGCCGTAAAGAAGGAGCTGGGGGGCCTACACACACATCGTGGGTGAACGACCTAAAGTGAAAAGACGAATTTGCGCGATGGAGCTAGAGAATGCTGAGGGAGGGTGAGAGGGATGCGGGCGTGTGCATGCACAAGAGAAAGTTGGCGCTAGTTACAAAGATAAGAGGGTTGTGTGGGTGTAAAAGACTAATAGAGATCATATATACTTCATTATAAAAAGCGAATTCAGATATTTGAAGAATTTATCATAGTGTTTCAAATCGACGGATGTGTGAATATATATAACAGTGATACACATGGTGTGGTTATGAACATGGTATACTACATTTAATATATTTTATCTCCACTCTTTAAAAAAACGGAGTTGTTGATGATGGTGTGTCTGGCATCCTGCATTATAGGCCGTCTGATTTATATCTGGCGGATAGCAAGGAAACTATGATGGTTGAAGTTGGCAACAATCATGATTGTAGATTCTTATTGAAATAGAGAAACGAATTCAAATTTAGTTCGAATTGCAGTGGTAGTATAGACATTTGGAATGCACTAAAATGTTGGTATGAGTAGGTTACATGCATTATACAGCAAGCGAAAAAATTTAATCGGACATAACATGGATTCATACTCCCTCCTTCCATCTATATAGGGCGTAATGAGATTTTTAAGACCGCCTTTGACTATTAACAAGATTAATAGTACATGACATGCACAATGTGAAAATTATATCATTGAAAGAACCTTTCACAGACGAATTTAACGGTGTGCTTTGTGTAAGTTGCATGTCATATATCATTGCTCTAATATTTGGTCAAAGTTAGCATCGAAAAACACATTAGGCCCTATATAGATGGAAGGAGGGAGTAGCTTTGAATAGCATTTGTATAGTAAAACGGGGCAAGACTCTCTCTTTGTGTGGTGTGAATAGTTTTATTTTTTTTGTTTTCTTTTTGGTTGAGGGAAGTGCAAATTGATTTGGTACGTACAAGTACAATATTACTACACGTTAGGCTTGTCCCTAAAATTCAACCCGCGTCTTGTTATATCCCGAAAATTCAGATATCGTGCTCCCAAAACTGGCGCCTTCACAACCCGCGCCTTGCTATCCCGAAATTACAACGCGCGCGAAAACTCCCTCCAGCTGCCAAATCCCGACACGCGAAATGCCCCTTCTAACCCTGAGCCGAAAGGGCCGCTAGTTCAAATCGGTGGGGGGTACTTTTGTAACACACCCTACATTTTGGACAAGCGCGTTCCTAAGTCATGCTTCACCCCCTCCCATCGCCCCCTTTTCGCCATTCGAAATCCTAGGCCGCCATAACCTCTCCGCTCCAGCCGCGAAACCCCACCCTCCTCCGTCTGCCACGTCACCGCTGCCCAGCCGGAGCCTCTTCCCCGACGACGTCGCCCACCGCAACAGCTCGACGTCCCTCGTCCACCTCCGAGCTTGAGTTTTTAACAAAGCTTACCTTCCACGGCATGCCTCGACGTGCTTGGAACAACGAATCCATGAACGAGCTTATCAACGACCTTGGAGGTGAGCTCATAAGTATGTTTGTTCCTCTAGACAGCTGGGCTCTAACGGTTATGGCATGGATGAAGAAGCCATCCACCATACCGAAGGAGATTGGTGTTGAGATACCGGTGCAGGAACCGGGGTTGTACTATTCGTTGCCACCAAGGCCGCCGCGGACCACGTTAGGGATGTACCTGTATCGAGTGTTCGTGCATGTCGAAGAAGTGGTCAATCCATCAATCGAAGTCCTGCCGCCGTCGCTGGTGCCAGGGTCCATCGACGACGTCTATTACAGGAGTCAACGTCAGACTTTCCCCGTGTTGCTCGGAACGATGGATGGCACAGGGCCTACTCCATCGCGCGGCGGAGGCCACTGCTTCTTTGAGAGAAGAGGCAGGGTTGGCTGCCTGGATGTGCTCTAATTTGAGGTAACAACTGAATCTTGTCAGATACTAGTTAAATCCGAGCTATGGGTGTGAAGCACTGATATGCCAGTACATTTGATTGTGACATGTTCTAATTTTGTACCTGAACTTTTTTTAGAAAGGGTTGTACGTCAACTTAATGTGCTAGCAGAACTTATTGTGTTGTCTGTCTGTTTTCTTTGCACAACATTCAAGATATTTCCTCGGCATTGATAAAGACGATGAACCGTTATGTACGACTTCGTTGGTTTCAACATACCCTTCCCGTAGCGATCCACTGCTTCCATCCTGATTGTGCCGCCTGCGTGAAATTTTTGTATGCAAGTTCAGTGTGCTATGGTTTTCTGTATGATTGTGTCAACTATATAAGTTTTTTACTAAGCATCAGCAATGCATATGGCTGGAAGATGTATTTACGAGCATCGACCGATGGGTCTCTCTCTATCTCTCTCTCTCTCACACACACACACATGCGCGCGCGCGCACGCACAAGTGGGACCCGTTGAATTATTTATTTGCTCATGACAGCTTTTAATTAGCTTTCACTGTAATCTAACTTTTTTCTTAAGTTATTAATTGAGCTCGGTGACTTCAAAAAGCTGTAGAGAAGCCTTATTTGGGCCTTTCCGGCGTCGCTGAATGTGGGCTGAGTAACCATGTTAGGTTGTACTGTACTACACATGCCTTTTTTTCAACATCAGCAATGCAACTGGGCCGACAGTTGTACACAATATCCGGGTCAACTTGTTATTCTCCGCCTCGCTGGGCTGCAAACTTTTCTAGGAGGTATGCATTAGGCTTTACAAGAAAATGGACTTTAAGAAATAATAAATGGGATGTAATTATAATAACTGGACAGTTACTATGCACCAAACACGTAATTAGTTTGAAAAATATATTATTTTTGGAATTTGAAAATTTTAATTTCATTACTTGTTGCACGTGCAATATTTTGTTGGATTTTAACGTAATACAACTTTATTTTGAAATTATATTTAACCTGACTAGAAATTTCGGATAAAAATATTTCGGATCCCATCAAAATGTGGGATTTTTTTGAATTATGTTTTGAGCGGTTGTTTGAAATTATTAATCGTTGTTCTAGCTAGAAGTTGGGTTGTACTTTTAACAAACTGTAAATGGGCTGTAGTAAATTCCATTAGAATTAAAAAATGGGTTGTACATTCTTACAAATCGCAAATGGGCTATATGTTCTTTGCCAAATTTGAGCTGTGGGCCTACTAAGTTGACGCGTACCAAGGGCTTTGTCAACTTAGTCAATATAAACGATTCTAGCTGCAGTGATCGTACGATGTACATCCAACGGCCGTAGTGTTTCTTCAACCTCTGGTCTTCTTACTCCAGCCGCCCAAAGCAGCATCGGTCGTGTCGCGTGCTCCTGCCTCCCATGGCCGGGTGTGATGCCGTGGAGGCCTCACCGCCCCGTACAACTCCCACCGCCGGTCAGGCCATCCCTCTACTCACCCACATCCACTGTTATTCTGCGGCGACAGCAGCCTCACACCGCAGCCAAACTAGTGAACCCTCATACTCCTCTCCACGCGGGCTTCCACTGCTGCGTCTTCCCCGGCTCCGCGTCGTCCCCTTCCTAGGCCTCGTCATCATCCAGACCACCGCCCTGGTGCTCTCGGCGCGGCGTGGTCAACATGGTCAATGACCGACTTCCATCGGAAGAGTACTGTACTGTTGGGGAACGTAGTAATTTCAAAATTTTCCTACGCACACGCAAGATCATGGTGATGCATAGCAATGAGGGGGAGAGTCTGATCTACGTACCCTTGTAGATCGCAACGGAAGCGTTGACACAACGTAGAGGAAGTAGTCGTACGTCTTCTTCCCGATCCGACCGATCCAAGCACCGTTACTCCGGCACCTCCGAGTTCTTAGCACACGTACAGCTCGATGACGATCCCCGGGCTCCGATCCAGCAAAGCTTCGGGGAGGAGTTCCGTCAGCACGACGGCGTGGTGACGATCTTGATGTTCTACCGACGCAGGGCTTCGCCTAAGCACTACAACGATATAATCGAGGTGTAATATGGTGGCAGGGGGCACCGCACACGGCTAAGGAACGATCTCAATGATCAACTTGTGTGTCTAGAGGTGCCCCCTGCCCCCGTATATAAAGGATCCAAGGGGGAGGGGCTGGCCGGCCAAGAGGAGGGCGCAGGTGGAGTAGTAGGACTCCCCCCCCAATCCTATTCCAAATAGGACTCCCAAGGGGGAAAGAGAGAGAGAGAGGTGGCCGGCCACCTCTCCTAGTCCTAATAGGACTAGGGGAGGGGGGAGGCGCGCAGCCCACCATGGCAGCCCCTTTCACCTTTCCACTAAAGCCCAATAAGGCCCATATGGCTCCCGGGGGGGGGGGGGGGGGTTCCGGTAACCTCCCGGTAATCCGGTAAAATCCCGATTTTACCCGGAACACTTCCGATATCCAAATATAGGCTTTCAATATATCAATCTTTATGTCTCGACCATTTCGAGACTCCTCGTCATGTCCGTGATCACATCCGGGACTCCGAACTACCTTCGGTACATCAAAATGCATAAACTCATAATAACTGTCATCGTAACATTAAGCGTGCGGACCCTACGGTTCGAGAACAATGTAGACATGACCGAGACACGTCTCCGGTCAATAACCAATAGTGGGACCTGGATGCCCATATTGGCTCCTACATATTCTACGAAGATCTTTATCGGTCAGACCGCATAACAACATACGTTGTTCCCTTTGTCATCAGTATGTTACTTGCCCGAGATTCGATCGTCGGTATCCAATACCTAGTTCAATCTCGTTACCGGCAAGTCTCTTTACTCGTTCTGTAATACATCATCCTGCAACTAACATATTAGTTGCAGTGCTTGCAAGGCTTATGTGATGTGCATTACCGAGAGGGCCCAGAGATACCTCTCCGACAAGCGGAGTGACAAATCCTAATCTCGAAATACGCCAACCCAACATCTACCTTTGGAGACACCTGTAGTACTCCTTTATAATCACCCAGTTACGTTGTGACGTTTGGTAGTACCCAAAGTGTTCCTCCGGCAAACGGGAGTTGCATAATCTCATAGTCATAGGAACATGTATAAGTTATGAAGAAAGCAATATCAACATACTAAACGATCGGGTGCTAAGCTAATGGAACGGGTCATGTCAATCAGATCATTCAACTAATGATGTGATCCCGTTAATCAAATAACAACTCTTTGTCCATGGTTAGGAAACATAACCATCTTTGATTAACGAGCTAGTCAAGTAGAGGCATACTAGTGACACTCTGTTTGTCTATGTATTCACACATGTATTATGTTTCCGGTTAATACAATTCTAGCATGAATAATAAACATTTATCATGATATAAGGAAATAAATAATAACTTTATTATTGCCTCTAGGGCATATTTCCTTCAGTCTCCCACTTGCACTAGAGTCAATAATCTAGATCACATCGCCATGTGATTTAACATCAATAGTTCACATCTTTATGTGATTGGTTCACATCTCCATGTGACTAACACCCAAAGGGTTTACTAGATTCAGTAATCTAGTTCACATCGCTATGTGATTAAGACCCAAAAAGTGATCATGTTTTGCTTGTGAGAGAAGTTTAGTCAACGGGTCTGCCACATTCAGATCCGCATGTATTTTGCAAATCTCTATGTCAACAATGCTCTGCGGTCGAAACGGGGGTCTTGTTGATCGGGCGGGGTGTGGCGTACCGCAAAACGGACGAAACGGACTTCTGTTGGAGCGCTACGGTCGAAACGGGGGTCCTGTTCATCGGGAGGGGTGTGGCGTACTGCAAAACGGGACTCCACGGGATACTGTTCATCTCCACCGTCGACCTCCTCCAGCCTCCACGGGCTACCGTCGACCTCCTCCAGCCTCCACGGGCTCCTATTCATCCAGCCTCCACCGCGCGCTACTCCACCGGCTACTGTTCAACCACCCCTCCACGGGCACCCCTCCACCGTCTACTGTTCATCCAGCCCTCCACACCACGGGGTCCTGTTCAACCACCCCTCCACAGGCATCCCTCGACCGTCTACTGTTCATCCAGCCCTCCACCACACCACGGGGTCCTGTTCATCCAGAGGCAATGCCACCGCTCACTGTTCATCCAATCCCCCCCCCCCCCCGGCAACGCTCACTGTTCATCCAATTGATCGGCTTTAGTTAACAGCAGTAGCGATGGAATCGCTCGATCGGGTTCAGTTAACAGTCATCAATTGATCGCTCGGATTCAGCAACGCGTAGCCTGCAGTGCAATCACTCGGGTTCAGTTAGAGCCCAAAGCCTCGCTCGGGTTCAGTTAGAGCCAACGCCTCGCACACACGCGCGTACGTGTATGAGAGAAACGCGCATCGCTCGGCCCCCGACCTCCCACCGTAACCGGGAACTCCCCAAAAATTTCCTCCCCCTCGCTTCTACCACGGTTTTTTCCGTCATGGACGGCCCAAAGAATGTCATGCAGCTGCGTCTCCGGCCCGCCCAGGACGAGAAGCCCATTTTCTGTCATAAAAGTAGGAGCCCACCACATCTATGATAATACCGGGTTTTGTCACAATTATCGTCATAGAAGTGTCATATGTATGACAGAAAAAAATTTCGTTCGATCCAAAATGTCACGGATGTGTCTTTTTTTTGTAGTGATACGTCCTGCTTAAAATCAAGTACGCATGATATTTGATAAGACATGGAGCAGATATATTTCACTTATGCCAGTGCGTTTGTCTATTGCAGGTGAATATCAGGTGTGAAACATCCTTGCCACATACAAAGACATTATCTTATGTCCAAATTGTTTTCAGTTAGCTTCTAAGAATATGGTATAATACATTAGAAAATATTACATTGTACAGGCATCCAACTCGGAAGGACTCGTGAATTCCGCTGAAAAAACACTCGTTCTAAATAACCTTCCCATGGAATTGTTTGATCTGCATGCAATGTGTCGTCTCTGACTCTACAGCAATTGAGTTTGTGCTGGGATTGCACAAATGAGACGGTTTGCTTGGTATTCAGTGTGTTGTTTGATGAATACTTGGGGTGCTTGCAGGCCCAGGCACCCAGCGGAGCAAGTGCCAGGTCCCGAGTGCCCTACTAAATCATGTTTTCTTAGCTATACTGATTAACGTCGCTGAACTAAGATTAATCTGGATGTGTGCAAGTAAGATATGCATTGTTTAGCAAGAGGAACTGTAGTTATTAAATCATTTTGTAGCACTTGGACGGGAAAATGTTTTTGTCATCCGAAGCTAACATTCTTTCTCAGAAGTGCAAGGTTTCCTTTGTTTTTGCTTGGTCACGAAACTGCACGCCACTATGGCCTTTGTATACTCAATTGAAGAATGGATGTTTCCCGTTTACTGTACATCATGGTACGACTACAAGGCAACTCAAATTTAGTTTCAGTTCTCTTCAGTGTGGATCGGTAAGCTGTTTATCTTACTTTCACTTTTAAATTGTTTGCTCTATCACTACACGCATGTGGTCCTATCTACATCATTTCTCTTAATTCTAAGATGTTATGAATAGGTTATGAGAGTGGATTTTCTACTCTCGGGTGTACGACACCCGAGTTTGCAAACAATTGGGAAAACAAGATCAAACAAAGTTGAAAAAAATCTGAAAATTTGAGACATCAGACTTTATCAAATATTCAAGCTTCTTGCAACATTTCAGCCAAAAATAACATCAAAGGAGTTCTCGCCAAAAAAATAAAATCAATGTTCAAAGTTGTGTGCACTGTTTGAACAGTGATTTTGTTTTTTATGGTGAGAGTTCCTCCGGTGTTATTTTTCGCTCAAATTTTGCAAGAAGCTCAAACATTTGATTATAATTTTTGTCTCAAATTTTCAGATTTTTTAAGATTTTGTTTTATCATGTTTTTTCAGTTTTTTTTGAAATGCGGTGTACTGCACTCGAGAGTTGTCACACCTTTCTATATATCTCATGGTTTTGTGGCTTATGCCTTGGAAGCTTTTTGCCAATGCACAAGTGCAAAGTCCTTTCATTTTCGTCCTGCACACCATCTCTCTCTGTATCCTCAGTCGCGTACTATAACATTTGACAACAAGTCAGTGTTGTGTTGGTCTCAATGGGCTGGCACAGTACTACAGACTATGGCTAAAGGCTATGTTTACAAACATAAAATAATGATTCAAAGAAGAGGAGCAGACGGTGCTACCATATTTACCTCAAGGTGGTGAATCAATGAACCGAGGGACTTATTATTAGGTGAGGCCAGCGGGGTATTCCATTTCATGCATTTCATCTTCAGTATGCTGACTCCAATATCCAGAGTCCTCGATGCTTCTTTCTTAGTCCATTTAAATGGGTAATTGTTTTTACCAGTTGGTACACGCTTTTCTTTCAATATGCACTCTCACAATAATATACTTTTTCTGTTCTTCAATTTGATTTGTTGATGGTACAAGGGAATAATTGAAAAAATGTCTTCTCATCAAGGATTGGGCTGTGTTCTCATTATTTCAACATCTTGTCTAGGGTATATTTTTTTCCACTAAACTGAACTGCCTCGCAAACAAATTGTATGTAATACCCTCTTCTCCATAAATAAATGACATCTGCTTGGGCAGTAGGTCATGCTTGGCAGAATCGCCTCCTCCCGGTCTTCAGCACTCCTGCAGGAATTGAGCGCCGGTGTGGTCGGGACACGCAGAACACCAACAAGCGACAAAAATGCACCACTCCGTAAGTTATTTTGGCTCATGTTTCGCTAAATTTGAAAGCGCAGACCTGCATGTGTATATAACTATATATACTTGTCCTCGTGGAAATTCAAGTTGCTATTCTTCATAGCATTAAACACAATGAATTTTACAAGAATATTGATAGAGGGATTCTATAAAATTATTTATGACTTTATGATTATGTTTTTACTATAGTTTATGGTTCAATCTGTACCTTGCAAACTGGCAAGTAAATATCACTTATTTAAGAAACAGAGTGCTGTTAAAATGTGGCTGATTACCTTTTAAATGTTTTACAGGATTCAACGATATATGAGTATACTTCCATGTCTACTTGATCCTTTTATACAGAATATGCAGCCAGAGTTTGGGCAATGATCAAAACATCGCTTGGTTTACATGATGTTCATCCTACGGATTGGGGAGGCATGGTTTCCATCAAGGAGTGGTGGTGCAACAACACTTACGGGAGGTCGCAATCTCGAAGGCCGCTTGTTTCCCATATTCTTAACCCTTGGGAAATCTGGAATGAGTGAAATGCTCGGGTGTTCCGCAACAATGCGACTCCGGTCGTTGTGCTTGTGACACATCAAAGCGGAGGCATCATCGGGGTGCTTTGCCGGGCGAAATATTTGTGTAATATAATGCCGCGAGAGTGATTCTTAAAATCTTCGTCTTATTCAATGAAAATGACAAGCCTTTTGACATGTTTCAAACAAAATATGGACCCGAATAGAGTGAATTGTTTAATATGTCCATACCATTTCTGGATTGAGAGATCTATTTACTTATGGCTGGTTTTTAAAGATGTCTTAGTCTTATAAAGTTGTGAAATTCTACGAGAAAAGGCTTGTGAGTGGAATTAATGAGTATGGTGCTTGTGAAGTTCCTCCATAGCTCTTTTGCAATCAATTATTCGTCTGTTATTATGGGTAAATGGTCGTCCATATCCGAAATACACAACAGATTTTAGGTTGCATATATCCATGTCTTACAATCTATTTCTTTCATATTTTTCAGTTGTTCCATTGTATGCATGCACATTGGAAGGCAGAAAGTAATGTTGTCTAGTCGCCAGAGAAGTAAAAAAGGCTAACATCTTGAGCTGTATGGAGCATGGTTGTTTTCTTGAAGTTTCTGGTGGAAGTAAAAAGGCTAACATCTTGAGCTGTATGGATCATGGTTCTTTTCTTGAAGTTTCTGATGGATTGTATACCATTGACTGAGAGGAATCGTTCATTCCATGAGAATGGGACAAGAGCATTGTTAGATGGAATTCGGCAGAGTGTAAGTACACATGAGAGGTGTGTTTTCATTGATAGAGGAAGGGTGAGAGCATGACACTTCTACTGGAAAAAGAAAGAAATGAAAACGAAAATTAAAAAGTAAAGAGAAGAATGCTATGATCTCATGATAAGATGTCGGTCACCAGCGAGCACCCACATGAGCAAACCTATAGTAGGTCCTAAGACACATAATATGTGATTAAGGGGCATAGTTGGATTATGAGTTTGGACCAGAGATACTTCCTAAAGTATATGCATTGTAGCCACTGGAAAAAATAGCGCGCTATAACGCCGCTAATAGCATGATATAGCGTGTAGAGAATTGCTACGCTAAATTAACTTGTGTATAATGTCTCGCTAATAGCACGTTGTAGCGCGCTATAGCACATTTTCAGAGGCCACGCTATTTTCTGTAGCGTGCTATTTTTTCATTGTTGTAGCCCAGGCAATAAGTTTGAGTTGTCACACCTTTTTATATATCTCATAGTTTTGTGGCTTATGTCTTCTTAAAGTATATGTATTGTAGCCCGTAGAAACGCACGGGCGTTCTACTAGTACTCTCTTAATTTACAGTGACTACACCCTGTGAAGCACGGTCGCTGAATAGACGTCCTCCCTGTGTCGTTTGCCTAAAAAGCTATTTAATGCCTTGTGCTCAAAAGGGGGGGAGCTCGCCACTAAAAAAAAGCTATTCCCTGTCTCTCTTGTCCCGCTTCTTTCCCAAACTCAACCTGCTCCCAGTACTCCCAATTCCCCTTTCTACCGTGACTCCTAAGTCCTAACCCTAGATCGTCGTCACAGAAAGACAGACCCGCAAAAGGAAAAAACAGAATCACAGGAAGACATATACCGTCACGGGACGGGGAGAGTGATAACGCTCGTAATCCAGCAAATACATGACGAAGGCACCGTACGTGCCGTCGCGTGAATTCTTTGTTGGAAGCAGGCACGCCTCTGTTGGACCTGCATGCATGGAAAGCGCATAGTACGTCTGACACGGGCGATTCGGCGGATCTACGCAGCAAATCGCTGCGGCCATGCGTTCGTTCATCTCTGTCAACCTCGGCCGCTTCTCGAACCTCGCGGGTAAAACGAGCCAGCTCGCAGCCCAATTCACCCTCGATCCGACGTGTGGCAAACCTCTGATGACACCACGACCAGCTCACGTGTGCAGTGCACATACCCTGGTGCTGCTGGCACGTACGACCTCCTGACCATGAGAAGAGGGAACTTCTAGACGTCAGACGTCCGTAGTATTACGGCAGAGTTAAGCGCGCCGTTCGTTCCCTCCCTGGACCGGCCATCCCGCGTCTTCTTTCGCCACCTTGGCTCGCATCGCATCGCAGGGCTTCCCGTGCGTGCGCGCTCGCGCGCAGCACAAGACACAACCAAACGACGCTCACGAGCCGGGGAATTTAACGGTGGCCGCATCCCCGCACGCGGCATGTGAGCCGAGGTGAGCCCGGCCCTCTTCCCTTTCGGCGCGTTGCCCGCCCGGACCGGCGGCCACGCTCGCGCGCATCTACTCACCGTCAGACTCAGACAACCCCCGGTCCGTCGAGTGGCTTTTACCCGCTTCATCCCAGCGGAGGCCACGGCGTACGTGCCCGCGCCTGCCGTTCACGTTCGTCCGTTCGCGCGTGCGTGGTCCCTCGCGCGACAAGGCCAGAGCACGTCCCAAGATGCCACCATGGCGACACGCCAGCGCCGCGTGAATTCACCTTATTCTACCGCATCGGCGGCACCGGCGTTTGGTCCGGCGAGCTGCCGGGCTGTGTCAGGTGCGGTTACATTGCTTCGTGGGTTAAAGTACTGCTAGACCACGCTCAGGTAGATTCAGAGAAGAATGCCCACTTCTATACCCTTCTCGTGCGCCAGCCCCTCGTCTCCTCCCTCACCTCCTATAATATCTCCCTCCGCGAGCACGCTACGCTTCCGCTACTCCGTTATCTCCCTGTACACCGGCCGCTCCACCACTTGCTCGAGCTGCTGGGTGCTGCTGGCCCGGCCGGCCACCCTCGGGCGGGGATGGCAGACGTGGCATCGTTCGGTCCCTCGCCGCCGGCACCGTCTCCCCTCGCCGCCGCCGACGTCGCTGCCGACGCGCTCCTCGCGCCTTGGCCGCTGTCCCCGTGGGCAGCGCCCCTCCGGCCCGGCGGCGACGACGGCCGGTCGAACCCGCTCTTCGCGATACTGCCGCTCTCGGCGCTGGCGATAGGGCTGGTGCTGCTGGTCGCCGTGGCGCTCGTCCTGGTGCTGACCCGGCGGGCGAAGCTCAGGCTGCTGGCCGCCGGGGACAGCGTGGACGGTGACAAGCCCGGCGCGCCGGCGTCCAGCTGCGGCAGCAGCGTCCGCGGGTACCAGAACGGCAGGTGCTACGCCGCCACAGGTAAGCCGTAAGCGTGCGCTCGCTCGCTTAGCCAATGCAGCAGTGTGGCCTGGAGGAACGTTGGTGGTGATGGATTGGTGTGGCACAGGGTGCATATACGGCGGGCGGCTGGGCCCGCTGGGGCTGGCGGCGGTGCAGCCGCGGAGCCGGGGCGCGCAGGTGTTCACGTACCGGGAGCTGGAGCGCGCCACGGACGGGTTCGGCGAGGGCAACGTGCTGGGGCGGGGCGCGTACGGCGTCGTCTTCCGCGGCCGGCTCGGCGACGGCACCCCGGCCGCCATCAAGCGCCTGCAGCTCGACCCGCGGCGCCAGGGCGAGCGCGAGTTCCGCGTCGAGGTAATAATCAATCGGCAACGCAGCTTAGTTAATTCATTTGTCCAAGCCGCACATGCATATCCACATCGATCGGCTCATGTCTCGTCCAAGTCCATGTGCGCGGGCGGGCGTGCGCACGCACGCCGCCTTTGCTGCGCGTACCAACCTTAAGTTCAGTTTCTACACGCAATTGAACCACCACCATCACCAGCAGCAGCAGCAGCAGCAGAGAGGGAGCGGTTCGTTCGACTGTTCGAATACGTGGTTGTTGCTGCTGTTTGTTGTTGAGGAGCGCCTGGGAGTGGGATGGATCATGCACGGGTCGGGGGAGATTGTGGCACGCGTACGTAACCAGGGAAGGAAGGCATCTCCTCCAAGTACGACTGGTTGGGTCATTCCGTGGCCACGGGCGGGCGGGCGTTGGTGACAGACTGTTGGTGTTGTCTTTAGCCGGGGGAGTGAGAGAGACGCATCACCACCAGCATCAGCAGAACGAGCGAGCAGCGGGTGTGTTGCGGTGTCAGGAATGCGAAACCGCGGCAGAATAGCGGTGCCGGTGCCTACCTACGTTTGGCGGATCATGCGCAACTTGCCGCGCCACGGGTGAAAGGGTCCCTGGCCTTGCTTCCCGATCGGGCCGGAGGGTCGCGCCGTGCCCTGTGCCCTTGCCATTCGGGCAGGGGAGGTCGGTGCCCGTGTACTACTACTACTACGTGACTCTGCTAGCAAACCGTGGTCTTATCCGTCCTGGCTCGCCGAACCATTTCACCAGACTGGTATAGCGAGCCTAAGCTAGGCTCACAAGTCACATCACAGGCTAATCAAGTTAGTCAACTTCTGAAAAATTCAGCCTGGGACCTTCTCCTGTACCCTTGTCTCATCGGCCAAAACCATATTTTGGACCGGACTGGGCTGGCATCTTCAGTTTCCTGCGGGCAAATTGGGCGCTCCTACCGCAGATCACTGCGCCATCTACTACTAGAATTGACTATGCTGCATTTTAACATCACGTGTAGAATTGGATGACCCGCTGTCCTTTCTTTTTCGCGGTGTAGATGATCTGTTGTCTGCAATAGCGTTTGTGGGTCTAGTTCGTTCACGGGCAGTGCAATGCATATGCTCGTCTGCGGCCGGTTGACTTGAGGATGCCGGATCCACGCCATTCAAGATGAAGAACCTGACTGACACCTTCTGCACCGGTCCATGTGCTTGATTGCCTAGCTAGCCCGGATAATCCTCTAGTCTCGGGGGCGCACGGTGGCTGGCTACTGCCTAGCTGTTGATACTAGTATCTACGTACCTGCCGTTAGCAAGTCATACTGTAAGTGGTGATGACTGACACACCTGAGTGCCGCAATGTTGCTCTGTTGGGCCGATCTCATCCATGCATCCGGAGACGAACTGCACCCGCATGTGTCATGCGTGGGTGTGTGGGTCGACGTACGTTCTTGCTTCTTTTGCACTCTTTCCATGTTTATATACGCTCCTACCTACGTAGTACTCTTAATTAAGCCTGTTTAAGGCATTAACTGTAGTTTCCCCGATTTGGTGGTGTAACCCCATGAATAATGATCAGGGTGTTGATGAGCCACGCAATGCAATCAATCAAGTGGTCTAATTGGGTTACGGTTTATTATCACAGGTGGACCTGCTGAGCCGGATGCACTCGCCGCACCTGGTGGGCCTGCTGGGGTACTGCGCCGACCAGAGCCACCGGCTGCTGGTGTTCGAGTTCATGCCCAACGGCAGCCTCAAGGGCCACCTGCACCCCGTCGTCCCCGCCGCCGGCGCCGAGGGGCAGCGGCCGGCGCTGGACTGGCAGACGCGGCTGGGCATCGCGCTGGACTGCGCCCGCGCGCTGGAGTTCCTGCACGAGCACACCTCCCCGGCCGTCATCCACCGCGACTTCAACTGCAGCAACGTGCTCCTCGACCACAACTACCGCGCCCGCGTCTCCGACTTCGGCACCGCCAAGGTCGGCTCCAACAAGGCCAACGGCCAGGTCGTCACCCGCGTCCTCGGCACCACCGGCTACCTCGCGCCAGAGTACGTAAAACAAATTTCCCAGCTTCTGGTTAACAAGAACCATGGCTGATGATCCTGTTGTTGGTTTGCCTTGCAGGTACGCGTCGACGGGGAAGCTGACGACCAAGTCGGACGTGTACAGCTACGGGGTGGTGCTCCTGGAGCTGCTGACGGGCCGGGTGCCGGTGGACACGCAGCGGCCGCCGGGACAGCACGTCCTCGTCTCATGGGTCAGTGCACAACTCACCACACTGTTCAGCAGCGTACCGTTCCTCATGTGGTTTGTCTTAGCCACCTAGGATCCGTACCATCGGCGGCAACCATGTGGTCGCCGAGATAGATGTTCGACACACAGCATAAATGCCGGGGGGGATTACATACTCCCTCCGTTTTTATTTAGTTCGCATATTAGCTTTGATCAAAATCAAGCTTTACAAACTTTAATCAAGTTTATATAAAAAATATTAAGATATATAATAACAAATCAACAATATTAGATTTATTATTAAATGTATTTTCACATTGTATAGATTTATTATGATAAATGTCTATATTGTTTACTATAAACTTGGTCAAACTTTACGAAGTTTGACTTCAGTCAACTCTAATATGCAGAGTAAATAAAAACGAAGGGAGTACATGATAACAGTGACAGTAGCGAGATTAGGACCAACAAGGCAACAACAACAACATACGTGGCGCTCTGGTTAGCTTGCTTGCAACAGAAGCAGGGGACACGAGCATAATAGACCCCTCTTTTGGTGTAAGCAGCTGGGGCGCCCTGAAACATCACGAAATCTGCATGCCATATTGTTATTATATCATCGGTCTTGCTAAGTCTCGGTCGACTGAGACTTCGTTATGTCTGACTCTCATGATGTGGAAATCAATGGTGAATGACAGGCTCTTCCACGGTTGACGAACCGCGAGAGGCTCGTGCAGATGGTCGACCCGGCCCTGAAAGGCCAGTTCGCCGTCAAGGATCTCATCCAGGTGGGTGACCAGCGCCCCCCTCCGTGCATGATCGATCGATTTCCGCCATGGATGTGCAGCTCTGAGCTTCTTATTTTTTTGTATCGTGGACGCGTGTGGGTGCAGGTGGCGGCGATCGCGGCGATGTGCATACAGACCAAGGCGGAGTACCGGCCGCTGATGACGGACGTGGTGCAGTCGCTCATCCCCATCGTGAAGAAGAGCCCCTCCATGTCCTGCTCCTCCACGCCGGCGAGGCCCCTGCAGCACGTCGTCTACATGAGCCCAGCCGCTGCCACCAACACGTCCTAGGCCACCACACGACACGATCGTACGACGACGACGGGTTGGATTTCTCAGCAAGCTGCGCTCACCGTGCACTGCACGTCAGTAAGGCTGACGCGTCTCAACTGAAGATATCAGATTTCTTTTAGTACATGGGTTTGCCCGAGCTAGTCCTCATGCTGTATAGAGCACCACAGATCCTTCACTTCTTCAAGACATGCTGCATTGCAAGCTATCGTTGCAGCAGGTGCACTACATGCGTCGTGATTAGTATATGTGTTTGGTCGATAATACATCATTGTTCATTGTATAAAAGATGCAGGAGTATAAAATTACTAGTTTCCTTTTTGGGAGCTCTCAGTTGAGTGTTGTTTGGCGGAGTATAAAATTCATGCACCACATTAAGTTTTTTTATACAATAGTACCACATTGTACGGTTCTTATGCGCCTTCTAGACCTTTCTTTTTTGGATGTGGTTAGGTCTGAGTCGACTGAGATTTAACCAAGTCTCAGTCAAGTATAACATGCTACAGAGAAAAAGGAAAACTAATTTTTTTTACACAGATCTCATTGTAAAATCTCACGGATGATTGAGACTTAGCAAGACTGGTTACCTATCGGTGAGAGTATTATCGAATACAAAATTCAGCGAGGGTGAATTGATGGACAAGACAACCGGTATGCACCACCAATGCATGATTGTTTCCGGTATGGTTGAAAGTAAGTGGTTCCCCTTTTTCTTGTCAAACAACAACCCTCAAAAGAGGGGTCTACTTATATTATTGGCAACCAAGGCAGTGTACATAGATCAAGTTTCCTCTAGGAAATGAGATGGCTTCAAAAGCCATTTTGGATTTACATGTTGAGCCTTTGCTGCAAAGAAAGCTACAGTTATAAGCAATTCTACTGGAATTGGAGATGGCTTTCTTTGCAAGAATTCTACTGGAGATAGCCTTCTTTGCAAGATTTGAGCCATAAGATTCTTGAACCTAGGAATATGGTAGTAAGCGGTTTCTTGTTTGTCTTGAGTGCATAAATAGTACTTCGGCTACATGAGAAGCACGGACCTGCAGCTGCTGGCAGCTAGCAAACGTCGAAGATCACGACACGTACGTACGACGACGGGCAGGATTTTTCAGCTGGCTGCGCTGCACTGCACCTGCATGTCACTACGGCTGCCGCGTCTGAACTGAATATATCAAGATATTTCGTATGGGTTTGCCCGAGCCATAGTCCTCACTCATGGGCAAGCTAAGCTTCGCTCGGTATGATACATTTGCTACATGACCTTCATTTTTTCAAGACATGCATTGCAAGCCATCCTTGCGCCGTGATTACACCATTGTATGGTTCCCTGATTTCTCTCTTTTGTACGATATAAAATGTAAACAAAAGGTAATGTCTACATCATCATCATCATCATCATCACTATATAGTGTGTGAATAACTTTGACTATTGGCTGTTGGATGAAACCCATCTAACGGCTGAGAGGTGGCAAATCCGAGTAGTATTGGCCGTTAGATATTCTCTTCACTACATCAGATTTTGCCACGTGTAATATCCAGAAGATCCTACTTGAGTTTAGACACAATCATAAGACACTTCTCCTTTCTTCTAGATTCTTCCATACTTCAATTCTCCAACTTTTTTTTAATAAGATAATTGTCGTTCATTTTTATATCATTTACATTGCATAATATGAACAAAATGCAACCATTTCTCATTTATCTAGATTCTTCCCCCAATTTTTTTTTCTTACAAAATAATTGACATGTGTTTTTACTATATGATTTTTTTTGTTTGTTTTGTTTCAAATCTGCGGCAACATCTCCCTAAAGTTCACTTTGTCTTTGTATTTGACATTAGTTTTGTGTAGTATATGCCACACAATCATCAAACATTCTATACTCGTAATTTAATTTTAATGGATTGAGCATTCAAACTTAAACCTATATCGTGTACTTCATCGTCCATGACTCCAAATTTATATGTTTTGCCTATTATGACGTGGTAAATCGATATCCGGTCGCACTTACTCTCACGTGCAAGGCACGTGTAACTTAGTGATTACTAGTAGCTTCTTTTTGGGGGGCTCTCGAGTTGTTGATAGTTTTCTTTTAGGCTTGTTGAGTGTTGATTATGACTTCTAGATTTGCAACAAGCCTCCTATTAGTGAGAATATTATCGAAGCAATGGTTGAGATAGAGAACATTGTCAGGCAACTAATTTGCATCAATGCATGCTTGTTTAACCCCTACAGTCGAAAATAAGTGGTCTTAGTACATTTTGCTACGTTTCTCTTAGTGCATAGTACTTCCTTTGCAAACACATTCTTTCTATTGAACAGACTTTACGAGCACAATCTTGTGGGAAAATAAAGATTGGAACTATAGTCAATCTACACAAAACTTACACATTTTAAGCCTCCTTTTTTGTTAGATTTCAATATGGGTTCGTATTTGTCAAGTGTTTTATGTTATTCCTAAATCATCACTTTACACATTGTCAAGTTTGACAGTTGTGGCTATGTAGATGGCCGGGTTTATCCTCTATCTCACGCATGCCCGCGGGGGGGGGGGGGGGGGGGGGGGCTAATTAAGTCTACGATTTAATAAAATGTTGAGTATGTAGGTATATGAGTGTTTGAGTGCCCACGTTTTCTGAATCTAAAGTTGCATACCCTTACCAACTCATTCCACTACCAAAATTCCCTTAGATAATATCATTGCTCATCATTTACAACCGAAAGAGAAAGGATTTCGTATAGTAGAGTTAAGAAAAGAGGGACCTTTACGACCTCCCTAATTATATGAAGCGCTTTTAAGAGAAAATGACTTGCACAAATTGGTGGAGAATCATACAAGGCCGCAAATAAGATGTATTATTTCGAAGACACGGTGTAGCGCAATAATCACAAACTAGCATAAGAGGAAGCTCGAGAAAGAATCCAAAGGGATGTCTATATTTCCATCTTCTAAATTTCTTATATCATGTCACGGAGAAGTTCATATCAACATGGTTTTGATGGAGGGTAAGCTTCATATTGGACATTAGTACTTGAGTGTATTACAAAGATTATGGTTGCTTACGGCCGTTTTTGCTAGTTAGTGATGTTGCAAGTTAAGACAACAACTTCAAATGTTTTTTTAAGATGTGATCATCTAAATACAGAATGAAATTGAATTAATCAAAACGGGAGTTCACTACGTGCACGAGGGGTGCTCACGATAGCAATTGAGATCCACAAGTGCCTCTTATGGTCGCATCAAACTGCATCAAAGCATTCATTGCATGGTTGTTGAGCCACATGGGGCATCAGATGACAACGTAATGATAATCCTATTTAAATGTGAGAAGAGAGATGGAATAGGATCATGATTTACAAAGAAGTCATCCCACATACCTGAGGTCGAGATAGGGGTAGAGCTTGGTCGTTGCTAGGTCGTATCAAACTAATCCACATATCTAATGGATATAAGTTTTTGTAGTTAGTTGGAATGACCTTTACAATGTAGTTCTTGAGCCCTCAGACATCTCGGGACTTGGAAGCCCCAGGATTTATGACATCACGGACGTGTAAGATAGGATTTTCTTTGAGGTCCTTATTAGAAGAGAGAGAGAGAGAGAGAGAGAGAGAGGTTTTGATGGAATAATTGTTGTATTGCTTGAGCCTCGTGGGCATATATATATATATATATATATATATATATATATATATATATATATATATATATATATATATATATATATATATATATGAGTACAATGATCTACTTGGAGTACAAGACAAGCCAGAACAAATCCTAGTCTATCTCGTCTTTCCTAATAATCAGTATACTCAACATCACCCCGCAGTCACAAGGTAGTGACACAGATGGTGAGACTGGAGAAGAATCCGAAGGCAAGCCGACGGACACCCGCCACAGTCGTAACGGTCGATGCATCACGGAGTCGTGGCTGGAGTGGCAACCGACGAGGTTGCTCAAGCAGGCGGTAGCCCTTTGTGTCGTTTGTCGATGTAGCCGAGAGCGTAGGGTGGTGGAGTCGTGGTCGAGGTAGCCATACGAATAACGCCATGGTCGATGTCGAGTCGGGGTAGCCGGTGTCTAGGAAGTCGCCGTGGAGCCGCGGGCGCAAGGAGCCGCCGAGTTAGCATGGGCGCAGTGATGTTGAAGTAGGAGTACGTCAGAGAGAAGATGGTGTTGACGAGGCGTCGCGACGGGTTTGCCAAGCCCGGGGACACGTCGTGGACAAAAGCACGCACCGGTGTTGCCGGCACCGGGCATGCGTAGACGGACAAAGACGAAGTTGACGAAGCGTCGCTCCAGGCTTGCCAGGCCCAGGGACACATCATGGACGAAGGCACGCATCGGTGTTGCCAGCACCGGGCATGCGTACACTGAAGGAAATATGCCCTAGAGGCAATAATAAAGTTATTATTTATTTCCTTATATGATGATAAATGTTTATTATTCATGCTAGAATTATATTAACCGGAAACATAATACATGTGTGGAAACATAGACAAACAGAGTGTCACTAGTATGCCTCTACTTGACTAGCTCGTTGATCAAAGATGGTTATGTTTCCTAACCATAGACATGAGTTGTCATTTGATTAACGGGATCACATCATTAGGAGAATGATGTGATTGACTTGACCCATTCCGTTAGCTTAGCACTTGATCGTTTAGTTTGTTACTATTGCTTTCTTCATGACTTATACATGTTCCTATGACTATGAGATTATGCAACTCCCGTTTACCGGAGGAACACTTTGTGCGCTACCAAATGTCACAACGTAACTGGGTGATTATAAAGGTGCTCTACAGGTGTCTCCAAAGGTACTTGTTGGGTTGGCATATTTCGAGATTAGGATTTGTCACTCCGATTGTCGGAGAGGTATCTCTGGGCCCACTCGGTAATGCACATCACTATAAGCCTTGCAAGCATTGTAACTAATGAGTTAGTTTCGGCATGATGTATTACGGAACGAGTAAAAGAGACTTGCCGGTAACGAGATTGAACTAGGTATTGAGATACCGACGATCGAATCTCGGGCAAGTAACATACCGATGACAAAGGGAACAATGTATGTTGTTATGCGGTCTGACCGATAAAGATCTTCATAGAATATGTAGAAGCCAATATGGGCATCCAGGTCCCGCTATTGGTTATTGAACAGAGAGGTGTCTCGGTCATGTCTACATAGTTCTCGAACCCGTAGGATCTGCACGCTTAACGTTCGTTGACAATATAGTACTATGAGTTATGTATGTTGGTGACCGAATGTTTTTCGGAGTTCCGGATAAGATCACGGACATGACGAGGAACTCCAGAATGGTCCGGAGATAAAGATTAATATATGGGATAATAGTGTTTGGACTCCGGAAGGGTTCCGGAATTCACCATAAGGGGTTCCGGATGTTTCCCGAAATGTTTGGGTACGAGAACACTTTATTTGGGCCAAAGGGGAAATCCCATAAGATTTTTGGAAAGCACAAAAGGAAGTTTTGCGGAGTCCAGGGGCCAGATGCCAGGGTCCTTGGCGTCTGGGTCCAGACGCCGGGAACCCTGGCGTCTGGCCCTGGAGTCCGAGAAGGACTCTTGCCTTTCGGGTGAAACCGACTTTGTGGAGGCTTTTACTCCAAGTTTCGACCCCAAGGCTCAACATATAAATAGAGGGGTAGGGCTAGCACCCAAGACACATCAAGAAACACCAAGCCATGTGCCGGCAACCCCGTCCCCTCTAGTTTATCCTCTGTCATAGTTTTCGTAGTCCTTAGGCGAAGCCCTGCGGAGATTGTTCTTCACCAACACCGTCACCACGCCGTCGTGCTGCCGGAACTCATCTACTACTTTGCCTCGCTTGCTGGATTGAGAAGGAGAGGATGTCACCGAGCCGAACGTGTGCAGAACTTGGAGGTGTCGTGCTTTCGGTACTTGGATCAGTCGGATCATGAAGACGTACGACTACATCAACCGCGTTGATATAACACTTTCGCGAATGGTCTACGAGGGTACGTGGACAAACTCTCCCCTCTTGTTGCTATGCATCACCATGATCCTACGTGTGCGTAGGATTTTTTTTTGAAATTACTACGTTCCCCAACAATGGCATCCGAGCCTGGTTTTATGCGTAGATGTCATATGCACGAGTAGAACACAAGTGAGTTGTGGGTGATATAACTCATACTGCTTACTAGCATGTCATACTTTGGTTCGGCGGTATTGTTGGATGAAGCGGCCCAGACGGACATTGCATGTACGCTTACGCGAGACTAATTCTACCGACGTGCTTTGCACACAGGTGGCTGGCGGGTGTCAGTTTCTCCAACTTTAGTTGAACCGAGTGTGGCTACGCCCGGTCCTTGCAAAGGTTAAAACAGCACCAACTTGACGAACTATCGTTGTGGTTTTGATGCGTAGGTAAGAACGGTTCTTGCTAAGCCCAGTAGCAGCCACGTAAAACTTGCAACAACAAAGTAGATGTTGGAAATATGCCCTAGAGGCAATAATAAAATGGTTATTATTATATTTCTTTGTTCATGATAATTGTCTGTTGTTCATGCTATAACTGTGTTATCCGGAAATCGTAATACATGTGTGAATACATAGACCACGACACGTCCCTAGTGAGCCTCTAGTTGACTAGCTCGTTGATCAAAAGATAGTCATGGTTTCCTGACTATGGACATTGGATGTCATTGATAACATGAGCACATCATTAGGAGAATGATGTGATGGACAAGACCCAATCCTAAGCATAGCTCAAAGATCGTATAGTTCGTTTGCTGTAGCTTTTCCGAATGTCAAGTATCATTTCCTTAGACCATGAGATTGTGCAACCCCCGGATACCGTAGGAGTGCTTTGGGTGTGCCAAATGTCACAACGTAACTGGGTGACTATAAAGGTACACTACAGGTATCTCCGAAAGTGTCTGTTGGGTTGGCACGAATCGAGACTGGGATTTGTCACTCCGTATGACGGAGAGGTATCTCTGGGCCCACTCAGTAATGCATCATCATAATGAGCTCAATGTAACCAAGTGGTTGATCACGGGATCATGCATTACGGCACGAGTAAAGTGACTTGCCGGTAACGAGATTGAACGAGGTATTGGGATACCGACGATCGAGTCTCGGGCAAGTAACGTACCGATTGACAAAGGGAATTGTATACGGATTGATTGAATCCTCGACATCGTGGTTCATCCGATGAGATCATCGTGGAGCATGTGGGAGCCAACATGGGTATCCAGATCCCACTGTTGGTTATTGACCGGAGAGGCGTCTCGGTCATGTCTGCATGTCTCCCGAACCCATAGGGTCTACACACTTAAGGTTCGGTGACGCTAGGGTTGTAGAGATATTAGTATGCAGTAACCCGAAAGTTGTTCGGAGTCCCGGATGAGATCCCGGACGTCACGAGGAGTTCCGGAATGGTCCGGAGGTAAATATTTATATATAGGAAGTCCAGTTTCGGCCATCGGGAAGGTTCCGGGGGTCGCCGGTATTGTACCGGGACCACCGGAAGGGTCCCGGGGGTCCACCCGGTGGGGCCACCTATCCCGGAGGGCCCCATGGGCTAAAGTGGGAGGGGAACCAGCCCCTGGTGGGCTGGTGCGCCCCCCTTGGACCTCCCCTGCGCCTAGGGTTGGGAAACCCTAGGGGTGGGGGCGCCCCTCACTTGGCTTGGGGGGGAAGCCACCCCTTGGCCGGAGCCCCCCTTGGAGATTCATCTCCTAGGGCCGGCGCCCCCCAAGGCCCCTATATAAAGAGGGGGGAGGGAGGGCAGCCGCACCCTTGCTCTTGGCGCCTCCCTCTCCCTCCGTAACACCTCTCCTCCCCGCTTGCGCTTGGCGAAGCCCTGCCGGGATCCTGCTGCATCCACCACCACGCCGTCGTGATGCTGGATCTTCATCAACCTCTCCTTCCCCCTTGCTGGATCAAGAAGGAGGAGACGTCTTCCCAACCGTACATGTGTTGAACGCGGAGGTGTTGTCCGTTCGGCACTTGGTCATCGGTGATTTGGATCACGACGAGTACGACTCCATCAACCCCGTTCTCTTGAACGCTTCCGCGCGCGATCTACAAGGGTATGTAGATGCACTCCTCTCTCCCTCATTGCTAGATGACTCCATAGATTGATCTTGGTGATGCGTAGAAAATTTTAAAATTATGCTACGTTCCCCAACAGTGGCATCATGAGCTAGGTCTATGCGTAGTTTCTATGCACGAGTAGAACACAAAGCAGTTGTGGGCGTCGATATTGTCAATTATCTTGCCGTTACTAGTCTTATCTTGATTCGGCGGCATTGTGGTATGAAGCGGCCCGGACCGACCTTACACGTACGCTTATGTGAGACTGGTTCCACCGACTGACATGCACTAGTTGCATAAGGTGGTTGGCGAGTGTCTGTCTCTCCCACTTTAGTCGTATAGGATTCGATGAACAGGGTCCTTATGAAGGGTAAATATAAATTGGCAATTCACGTTGTGGTTTTGGCGTAGGTAAGAAACATTCTTGCTAGAAACCTGTAGCAGCCACGTAAAAAACTTGCAACAACAATTAGAGGACGTCTAACTTGTTTTTGCAGCATGTGCCGTGTGATGTGATATGGCCAAAAGGATGTGATGAATGATATATGTGATGTATGAGATTGATCATGTTTTTGTAATAGGAATCACGACTTGCATGTCGATGAGTATGACAATCGGCAGGAGCCATTGGAGTTGTCTTTATTTATTTATGACCTGCGTGTCAACATAAATGTCATATAATTACTTTACTTTATTGCTAAAGCGTTAGCCATAGTAGTAGATGTAATAGATGACGAGACAACTTCAAGAAGACACGATGATGGAGATCATGGTGTCATGCCGGTGACAACGATGATCATGAAGCCCCGAAGATGGAGATCAAAAGGAGCAAATGATATTGGCCATATCATGTCACTATTTGATTGCATGTGATGTTTATCATGTTTTACATCTTATTTACTTAGAACAACGGTAGATTAAATAAGATGATCCCTTGTAATAATTTCAAGAAAGTGTTCCCCCTAACTGTGCAACGTTGCGAAGGTTCGTTGTTTCGAAGCACCACGTGATGATCGGGTGTGATAGATTCTAACGTTCGAATACAACGGGTGTAAGCCAGATTTACACACGCAATACACTTAGGTTGACTTGATGAGCCTAGCATGTACAGACATGGCCTCGGAACACAGAAGACCGAAAGGTCGAGCATGAGTCATATAGAAGATACGATCAACATGAAGATGTTCACCGATGTTGGCTAGTCCGTCTCACGTGATGATCGGACACGGCCTAGTTAACTCGGATCGTGTTTCACTTGGATGACTGGAGGGATGTCTATCTGAGTGGGAGTTCATTGAATAATTTGATTAGATGAACTTAATTATCATGAACTTAGTCTAAAATCTTTACAATATGTCTTGTAGATCAAATGGCCCACGTTGTCCTCAACTTCAACGCGTTCCTAGAGAAAACCAAGCCGAAAGATGATGGCGGCAACTATACGGACTGGGTCCGGAACCTGAGGATCATCCTCATAGCTGCCAAGAAAGATTATGTCCTAGAAGCACCGCTAGGTGACACACCCATCCCAGAGAACCAAGACGTTATGAGCGCTTGGCAATCACGTGCTGATGATTACTCCCTCGTTCAGTGCGGCATGCTTTACAGCTTAGAACCGGGGCTCCAAAAGCATTTTGAGAGACACAGAGCACATGAGATGTTCGAAGAGCTGAAAATGGTTTCCAAGCTGATGCCCGGGTCGAGAGATATGAAGTCTCTGACAAGTTCTTCAGCTGTAAGATGGAGGAAAATAGTTCTGTCAGTGAGCACATACTCAAAATGTCTGGGTTGCATAACCGCTTGACTCAGCTGGGAGTTAATCTCCCGGATGACGCGGTCATTGACAGAATCCTTCAGTCGCTTCCACCGAGCTACAAGAGCTTTGTGATGAACTTCAATATGCAGGGGATGGAAAAGACCATTCCTGAGGTATATTCAATGCTGAAATCAGCAGAGGTGGAAATCAAAAAGGAACATCAAGTGTTGATGGTGAATAAAACCACTAAGTTCAAGAAAGGCAAGGGTAAGAAGAACTTCAAGAAGGACGGCAAGGGAGTTGCCGCGCCCGGTAAGCAAGCTACCGGGAAGAAGCCAAAGAATGGACCCAAGCCCGAGACTGTGTGTTTTTATTGCAAGGGAAGTGGCCACTGGAAGCGGAACTGCCCCAAATACTTAGCGGACAAGAAGGCCGGCAACACTAAAGGTATATGTGATATACATGTAATTGATGTGTACCTTACCAGTACTCGTAGTAGCTCCTGGGTATTTGATACCGGTGCGGTTGCTCACATCTGTAACTCAAAGCAGGAGCTGCGGAATAAGCGGAGACTGGCGAAGGACGAGGTGACGATGCGCATCGGGAATGGTTCCAAGGTCGATGTGATCGCCGTCGGCACGCTACCTCTACATTTACCTACGGGATTAGCTTTAAACCCCAATAATTGTTATTTAGTGCCAGCTTTGAGCATGAACATTGTATGAGGATCTCGTTTAATTCGAGATGGCTACTCATTTAAATCTGAGAATAATGGTTGTTCTATTTATATGAGAGATATGTTTTATGGTCATGCTCCGTTGGTGAATGGTTTATTCTTGATGAATCTCGAGCGTAATGTTACACATATTCATAGTGTGAATACCAAAAGATGTAAGGTTGATAATGATAGTCCCACATACTTGTGGCACTGCCGCCTTGGTCACATAGGTGTCAAACGCATGAAGAAGCTCCATGCAGATGGACTTTTGGAGTCTCTTGATTACAAATCATTTGACACATGCGAACCATGCCTCATGGGTAAAATGACCAAGACTCCGTTCTCGGGAACAATGGAGCGAGCAACCAACTTATTAGAAATCATACATACTGATGTGTGCGGTCCAATGAGTGTTGAGGCTCGCAGTGGCTATCGTTATGTTCTCACCCTCACTGATGACTTGAGTAGATATGGGTATATCTACTTAATGAAACACAAGTCTGAGACCTTTGAAAAGTTCAAGGAATTTTAGAGTGAGGTTGAGAATCAACGTGACAGGAAAATCAAGTTCTTGCGATCAGATCGTGGGGGAGAATACTTGAGTCACGAATTTGGCACACACTTAAGAAAATGTGGAATAGTTTCACAACTCGCGCCGCCTGGAACACCTCAGCGTAATGGTGTGTCCGAATGTCGTAATCGCACTCTATTGGATATGGTGCGATCTATGATGTCTCTTACCGATTTACCGCTGTCATTTGGGGGCTATGCTTTAGAGACTGCCGCATTCACTTTAAATAGGGCTCCGTCAAAATCCGTTGAGACGACACCGTATGAATTATGGTTTGGGAAGAAACCTAAGCTGTCGTTTCTAAAAGTTTGGGGATGCGATGCTTATGTCAAGAAACTTCAACCTGAAAAGCTCGAACCCAAATCGGAAAAATGCGTCTTCATAGGATACCCTAAAGAAACTATTGGGTATACCTTCTACCTCAGATCCGAAGGCAAGATCTTTGTTGCCAAGAATGGGTCCTTTCTAGAGAAAGAGTTTCTCTTGAAAGAAATAAGTGGGAGGAAAGTAGAACTTGATGAAGTATTACCTCTTGAACCGGTAAGTGGCACAGCTGAAGAAAATGTTCCCGAGGTGCCTGCACCAACTAGAGAGGAAGTTGATGATGACGATCATGAAACTTCAGATCAAGTTGCTACTGAACTTCGTAGGTCCACGAGGACACGTTCCACACCAGAGTGGTACGGCAACCCTGTCTTCGAAATCATGTTGTTAAACAACGGTGAACCTTCAAACTATGAAGAAGCGATGGCGGGCCCGGATTCCGACAAATGGCTGGAAGCCATGAAATCCGAGATAGGATCCATGTATGAAAACGAAGTATGGACTTTGACTGACTTGCCCGATGATCGGCGAGCCATAGAAAATAAATGGATCTTTAAGAAGAAGACAGACGCGGATGGTAATGTGACCATCTATAAAGCTCAGCTTGTTGCTAAGGGTTATCAACAAGTTCAAGGGGTTGACTACGATGAGACTTTCTCACCCGTAGCAAAGCTGCAGTCCGTCCAAATCATGTTAGCAATTGCCGCATTCTATGATTATGAGATATGGCAAATGGATGTCAAAACGGCATTCCTTAATGGTTTCCTTAAGGAAGAATTGTATATGATGCAGCCGGAAGGTTTTGTCGATCCTAAGAATGCTCACAAGGTGTGCAAGCTCCAACGCTCGATTTATGGGCTGGTGCAAGCATCTCGGAGTTGGAACATTCGTTTTGATGAGATGATCAAAGCGTTTGGGTTTACGTAGACTTATGGAGAAGCCTGCATTTACAAGAAAGTGAGTGGGAGCTCTGTAGCATTTCTCATATTGTATGTGGATGACATACTGTTGATGGGAAATGATATAGAATTCTTGGAAAGCATAAAGGCCTACTTGAACAAGTGTTTTTCAATGAAGGATCTTGGAGAAGCTGCTTATATATTAGGCATCAAGATCTATAGAGATAGATCGAGACGCCTCATTGGTCTTTCACAGAGTACGTACCTTGACAAGATACTGAAGAAGTTCAAAATGGATCAGTCAAAGAAGGGGTTCTTGCATGTATTGCAAGGTACGAGATTGAGCACGACTCAATGCCCAACCACGGCAGAAGATAGAGAAAAGATGAGTGTCGTCCCCTATGCCTCGGCCATAGGGTCTATCATGTATGCTATGCTGTGTACCAGACCTGATGTAAACCTTGCCGTAAGTTTGGTAGGAAGGTACCAAAGTAATCCCGACATGGAACACTGGACAGCGGTCAAGAATATCCTAAAGTACCTGAAAAGGACTAAGGATATGTTTCTCGTTTATGGAGGTGACGAAGAGCTCGTCGTAAAGGGTTACGTCGATGCTAGCTTCGACACAGATCTGGATGACTCTAAGTCACAAACCGGATACGTGTATGTTTTGAATGGTGGGGCAGTAAGCGGGTGCAGTTGCAAGCAAAGCGTTGTGGCAGGATCTACATGTGAAGCGGAGTATATGGCAGCCTCGGAGGCAGCACAAGAAGCAGTCTGGGTGAAGGAGTTCATTACCGACCTAGGAGTCATACCCAATGCGTCAGGCCCGATGACTCTCTTCTGTGACAACACTGGACCTATTGCCCTTGCCAAGGAGCCCAAGTTTCACAGGAAGACCAGGCATATCAAGCGTTGCTTCAACTCCATTCGTGAAAGTGTTCAAAATGGAGACATAGATATTTGTAAAGTACATACGGCCCTGAATGTGGCAGATCCGTTGACTAAACCTCTCCCTAGAACAAAACATGATCAACACCAGAACTGCATGCGTGTTCGGTTCATCATAATGTAACTAGACTATTGACTCTAGTGCAAGTGGGAGACTGTTGGAAATATGCCCTAGAGGCAATAATAAAATGGTTATTATTATATTTCTTTGTTCATGATAATTGTCTGTTGTTCATGCTATAACTGTGTTATCCGGAAATCGTAATACATGTGTGAATACATAGACTACGACACGTCCCTAGTGAGCCTCTAGTTGACTAGCTCGTTGATCAAAAGATATTCATGGTTTCCTAACTATGGACATTGGATGTCATTGATAACGGGATCACATCATTAGGAGAATGATGTGATGGACAAGACCCAATCCTAAGCATAGCTCAAAGATCGTATAGTTCGTTTGATGTAGCTTTTCCGAATGTCAAGTATCATTTCCTTAGACCATGAGATTGTGCAACTCCTGGATACCGTAGGAGTGCTTTGGGTGTGCCAAACGTCACAACGTAACTGGGTGACTATAAAGGTACACTACAGGTATCTCCGAAAGTGTCTGTTGGGTTGGCACGAATCGAGACTGGGATTTGTCACTCCGTATGACGGAGAGGTATCTCTGGGCCCACTCGGTAATGCATCATCATAATGAGCTCAATGTGACCAAGTGGTTGATCACGGGATCATGCATTACGGCACGAGTAAAGTGACTTGCCGGTAACGAGATTGAACAAGGTATTAGGATACAAACGATCGAGTGTCGGGCAAGTAACGTATCGATTGACAAAGGGAATTGTATACGGATTGATTGAATCCTCGACATCGTGGTTCATCCGATGAGATCATCGTGGAGCATGTGGGAGCCAACATGGGTATCCAGATCCCGCTGTTGGTTATTGACCGGAGAGGCGTCTCGGTCATGTCTGCATGTCTCCCGAACCCGTAGGGTCTACACACTTAAGGTTTGGTGACGCTAGGGTTGTAGAGATATTAGTATGCAGTAACCCGAAAGTTTTTCGGAGTCCCGGATGAGATCCCGGATGTCACGAGGAGTTCCGGAATGGTCTGGAGGTAAATATTTATATATAGGAAGTCCACTTTCGGCCATCGGGAAGGTTTCGGGGGTCGCCAGTATTGTACCGGGACCCCCGGAAGGGTCCCGGGGGTCCACCGGGTGGGGCCACCTATCCCGGAGGGCCCCATGGGCTAAAGTGGGAGGGGAACTAGCCCCTGGTGGGCTGGTGCGCCCCCCTTGGGCCTCCCCTGCGCCTAGGGTTAGAAAACCCTAGGGGTGGGGGCGCCCCCCACTTGGCTTGGGGGGGAAGCCACCCCTTGGCCGCCGCCCCCCTTGGAGATTCATCTCCTAGGGCCAGCGCCCCCCAAGGCCCCTATATAAAGAGAGGGGAGGGAGGAGAGCCGCACCCTTGCTGTTGGCACCTCCCTCTTCCTCCGTAACACCTCTCCTCCCCGCTTGCGCTTGGCGAAGCCTTGCCGGGATCCTGCTGCATCCACCACCACGCCGTCGTGCTGCTGGATCTTCATCAACCTCTCCTTCCCCCTTGCTGGATCAAGAAGGAGGAGACGTCTTCCCAACCATACGTGTGTTGAACGCGGAGGTGCTGTCCGTTCGGCACTTGGTCAACGGTGATTTGGATCACGACGAGTACGACTCCATCAACCCCATTCTCTTGAACGCTTCCGCGCGCGATCTACAAGGGTATGTAGATGCACTCCTCTCTCCCTCATTGCTAGATGACTCCATAGATTGATCTTGGTGATGCGTAGAAAATTTTAAAATTCTGCTTCATTCCCCAACAGTAGAGGACGTCTAACTTGTTTTTGCAGGGCATGTTGTGATGTGATATGGTCAAGACATGATGCTAAATTTTATTGTATGAGATGATCATGTTTTGTAACCGAGTTATCGGCAACTGGCAGGATCCATATAGTTGTCGCTTTATTGTATGCAATGCAATCGCCCTGTAATTGCTTTACTTTATCACTATGCGGTAGCGATAGTCGTAGAAGCAATAGTTGGCGGGTTGACAATGATGCTACGATGGAGATCAAGGTGTTGCGCCGGTGACGATGGTGATCATGACGGTGCTTTGGAGATGGAGATCACAAGCACAAGATGATGATGGCCATATCATATCACTTATATTGATTGCATGTGATGTTTATCTTTGTGCATCTTATTTTGCTTTGATTGACAGTAGCATTATAAGATGATCTCTCACTAAATTTCAAGATAAAAGTGTTCTCCCTGAGTATGCACCATTGCCAAAGTTCGTCGTGCCCAGACACCACGTGATGATCGGGTGTGATAATCTCTACGTCCATCTACAACGGGTGCAAGCCAGTTTTGCACACGCAGAATACTCAGGTTAAACTTGACGAGCCTAGCATATGCAGATATGGCCTCGGAACACTAAGATCGAAAGGTTGAGCGTGAATCATGTAGTAGATATGATCAACATAGTGATGTTCACCATTGAAAACTACTCCATTTCACGTGATGATCGGTTATGGTTTAGTTGATTTAGATCACATGATCACTTAGATGATTAGAGGGGTGTCTATCTAAGTGGGAGTTCTTAAGTAATATGATTAAATTGAACTTTAATTTATCATCAACTTAGTCCTGGTAGTATTAGCATATCTATGTTGTAGATCAATAGCTCGCGTTAAGCTCCCCTGTTTTATGTTTGATATGTTCCTAGAGAAAACTAAGTTGAAAGATGTTAGTAGCAATGATGCGGATTGGATCGGTGATCTAAGGTTTATCCTCATTGCTACACAGAAAAATATGTCCTTGATGCACCGCTAGGTGACAAACCAATTGCAGGAGCAGATGCAGATATTATGAACGTTTGGCTAGCTCAATATGATGACTACTTGATAGTTTAGTGCACCATGCTTAAACGGCTTAGAATCGGGACTTCAAAGATGTTTTGAACGTCATGGACCATATAAGATGTTCCAGGAGTTGAAGTTAATATTTCAAGCAAGTACCCGAGTTGAGAGATATGAAGTCTCCAACAAGTTCTATAGTTAAAAGATGGAGGAGAATAGCTCAAGCAGTGAGCATGTGCTCAGATAGTCTGGGTACTACAATCGCTTGAATCAAGTGGGAGTTAATCTTCCAGATAAAATAGTGATTGACAGAATTCTCTAGTCACCATCACCAAGTTAGTAGAACTTCGTGATGAACTATAATATGCAAGGGATAACGGAAACGATTCCCAAGCTCTTCGTGATGCTGAAATCGACGAAGGTAGAAATCAAGAAAAGCATCAAGTGTTGATGGTAAACAAAACCACTAGTTTCAAGTAAAGGGACAAAGGGAAGAAAGGGGAACTTCAAGAAGAACAACAAGCAAGTTGCTGCTCAAGTGAAAAAACCCAAGTCTGGACCTAAGCCTGAAACTGAGTGCTTCTACTTCAAAGGGACTGGTCACTGGAAGCAGAACTACCCCAAGTAATTGGCGGATAAGAAGGATGCCAAAGTGAACATAGGTATATTTGATATACATGTTATTGATGTGTACTTTACTAGTGTTTATAGCAACCCATCAGTATTTGATACTAGTTCAGTTGCTAAGAATAGTAACTCGAAACGGGAGTTGCAGAATGAACAGAGACTAGTTAAGGGTGAAGTGACGATGTGTATTGGAAATGGTTCCAAGATTGATATGATCATCATCGCACACTCCCTATACTTTCGTGATTAGTGTTAAACCTAAAATAAATGTTATTTAGTATTTGCGTTGAGCATGAATATGATTGGATCATGTTTATTGCAATACGGTTATTCATGTAAGTTAGAGAATAATTGTTGTTCTGTTTACATGAATAAAACCTTCTATGGTCATACACCCAATGAAAATGGTTTGTTGGATATCGATCGTGGTGAGACACATTTTCATAATATTGAAGCCAAAAGATGCAAAGTTAATAATGATAGTGCAACTTATTTGTGGCACTGCCGTTTAGGTCATATTGGTGTAAAGCGCATGAAGAAAATCCATGTTGATGGCCTTTTGGAATCACTTGATTATGAATCAGTTGATGCTTGCGAACCATGCCTCATGGACAAGATGACTAAGACTCCGTTCTCCGGAACAATGGAGCGAGCAACAGATTTGTTGGAAATCATACATATTGATATATGTGGTCTGATGAATATTGAGGCTCGCGGCATGTATCATTATTTTCTGATCTTCACAGATGATTTGATCAGATATGAGTATATCTACTTGATGAAACACAAATCTGAAACATTTGAAAAGTTCAAAGAATTTCAGAGTGAAGTGGAGAATCATCGTAACAAAAATAAAAGTTTCTACGATATGATCGCAGAAGTAAAATATTTGAGTTACGAGTTTGGCCTTCCGTTAAAACAATGTGAAATAGTTTCACTACTCACACCACCTGGAACACCACAGTGTAATGGTGTGTCCGAATGTCGTAACCATACTTTATTAGATATGGTGTGATCTATGATGTCTCTTGCCGGTTTACCACTATCATTTTGGGGTTATGCATTAGAGACAGCTACATTCACGTTAAATAGGTCAGCATCTAAATCCGTTGAGACGACACCGTATGAACTATGGTTTGGCAAGAAACCTAAAGCTGTCGTTTCTTAAAGTTTGAGGTTGCAATGCTTATGTGAAAAAGTTTCAACCTGATAAGCTCAGACCCAAATCGGAGAAGTGCATCTTCATAGGATACCCAAAAGAAAATGTTGGGTACACCTTCTATCACAGATCCAAAGGCAAGATATTCATTGCTGAGAATGGATCCTTTCTAGAGAAGGAGTTTCTCTCGAAAGAAGTGAGTGCGAGGAAAGTAGAACTTGAAGAGGCAACTGTACCTGCTCCCTTATTGGAAAGTAGTTCATCACAGAAATCTGTTCCTGTGACTACTACACCAATTAGTGAGGAAGCTAATGATGATGATCATGTAACTTCAGATCAAGTTACTACCGAACCTCGTAGGTAAACCAGAGTGAGATCTGCACCAAAGTGGTACGGTAATCCTGTTCTGGAAGTCATGTTACTAGACCATGAGGAACCTACGAACTATGAAGAAGCGATGGCGAGCCCAGATTCCGCAAAATGGCTTGAAGCCATGAAATCTGAGATGGGATCCATGTATGAGAACAAAGTGTGGACTTTGGTTGACTTGCCCGATGATCGGCAAGGCATTGAGAATAAATGGATCTTCAAGAAGAAGACTGGCGCTGACGGTAATGTTACTGTCTATAAAGCTCGACTTGTTGCGAAAGGTTTTCGACAAGTTCAAGGGATTGACTACGATGAGACCTTCTCACTCGTAGCGATGCTTAAGTCTGTCCGAATCATGTTAGCAATTGCCGCATTTTATGATTATGAAATTTGGCAAATGGATGTAAAAACTGCATTCCTAAATGGATTTCTGGAAGAAGAATTGTATATGATGCAACCAGAAGGTTTTGTCGATCCAAAGGGAGCTAACAAAGTGTGCAAGCTCCAGCGATCCATCTATGGACTGGTGCAAGCATCTCGGAGTTGGAATATACGCTTTGATAAGTTGATCAAAGCATATAGTTTTATACAGACTTGTGGTGAAGCCTGTATTTACAAGAAAGTGAGTGGGAGCACTACAACATTTCTGATAAGTATATGTGAATGACATATTGTTGATCGGAGATAATGTCAAATTATTCTGCAAAGCATAAAGGAGCGTTTGAAAGGAGTTTTTTTTTGAAATGACCTCAGTGATGCTGCTTACATATTAAGCATCAGGATCTATAGAGATAGATCAAGACGCTTGATAAGTTTTTCAATGAGTACATACCTTGACAAGATTTTGAAGTAGTTCAAAATGGAACAGTCAAAGAAAGAGATCTTGCCTGTGTTACAAGGTGTGAAACTGAGTAAGACTCAAAGCCCGACCACGGCAGAAGATAGAAAGAGAATGAAAGTCATTCCCTATGCCTTGGCCATAGGTTCTATAAAATATGCCATGCTGTGTACCAGATCTATTGTATAGCCTACACTGTTTTTAGCAAGGGAGTATATCCTTAGTGGAATAAGGATATGTTTCTTGATTATGGAGGTGACAAAAAGGTTCGTCGTAAAGGGTTACGTCGATGCAAATTTTGACACTGATCCAGATGACTCTAAATCTCAATCTGGATACATATTAAAAGTGGGAGCAATTAGCTAGAATAGCTCCGTGCAGAGCATTGTTGACATATAAATTTGCAAAATTCTTACGGATCGAATGTGACAACCCCGTTGACTAAACTTCTCTCACAAGCAAAACATGATCACACCTTCGTACTCTTTGAGTGTTAATCACATAGCGATGTGAACTAGATTATTGACTCTAGTAAACCCTTTGGGTGTTGGTCACAAATCGATGTGAACTATGGGTGTTAATCACATGGTGATGTGAACTATTGGTATTAAATCACATGGCGATGTGAACTAGATTATTGACTCTAGTGCAAGTGGGAGACTGAAGGAAATATGCCCTAGAGGAAATAATAAAGTTATTATTTATTTCCTTATATCATGATAAATGTTTATTATTCATGCTAGAATTGTATTAACCGGAAACATAATACATGTGTGAATACATAGACAAACAGAGTGCCACTAGTATGCCTCTACTTGACTAGCTCGTTGATCAAAGATGGTTATGTTTCCTAACGATAGGCATGAGTTGTCATTTGATTAACGGGATCACATCATTAGGAGAATGATGTGATTGACTTGACCCATTCCATTAGCTTAGCACTTGATCGTTTAGTTTGTTGCTATTGCTTTCTTCATGACTTATACATGTTCCTATGACTATGAGATTATGCAACTCCCGTTTACCGGAGGAACACTTTGTGTGCTACCAAACGTCACAGCATAACTGGGTGATTATAAAGGTGCTCTACAGGTGTCTCCAAAGGTACTTGTTGGGTTGGCGTATTTCGAGATTAGGATTTGCCACTCCGATTGTCGGAGAGGTATCTCTGGGCCCACTCGGTAATGCACATCACTATAAGCCTTGCAAGCATTGTAACTAATGAGTTAGTTTTGGGATGATGTATTACGGAACGAGTAAAAGAGACTTGCTGGTAACGAGATTGAACTAGGTATTGAGATACGGACGATCGAATCTCGGGCAAGTAACATACCGATGACAAAGGGAACAATGTATGTTGTTATGCGGTCTGACCGATAAAGATCTTCGTAGAATATGTAGGAGCCAATATGGGAATCCAGGTCCCGCTATTGGTTATGGACCAGAGAGGTGTCTCGGTCATGTCTACATAGTTCTCGAACCTGTAGGGTCTGCACGCTTAACGTTCGTTGATGATATAGTACTATGAGTTATGTATATTGGTGACCGAATGTTGTTCGAAGTTCCGGATAAGATCACGGACATGACGAGGAACTCCGGAATGGTCTGGCAATAAAGATTAATATATGGGATAATAGTGTTTGGACTCCGGAAGGGGTTCCGGATGTTTCCCGAAATGTTTGGGTACGAGAACACATTATTTGGGCCAAAGGGGAAAGCCCACAAGGTTTTTCAAAAGCGCAAAAGGAAGTTTTGCGGAGTCCAGGGGCTAGATGCCAGGGTCCCTAGCGTCTGGGTCCAGACGCCAGGAACCCTGGCGTCTGGCCCTGGAGTCCGAGAAGGACTCTTGCCTTTCGGGTGAAACCAACTTTGTGGAGGCTTTTACTCCAAGTTTCGACCCCAAGGCTCAACATATAAATAGAGGGGTAGGGCTAGCACCCAAGACACATCAAGAAACACCAAGCCGTGTGCCGGAAACCCCGTCCCCTCTAGTTTATCCTCCGTCATAGTTTTCGTAGTGCTTAGGTGAAGCCCTGCGGAGATTGTTCTTCACCAACACCGTCACCACGCTGTCGTGCTGCCGGAACTCATCTACTACTTTTCCCCTCTTGCTGGATCAAGAAGGCGAGGATGTCATCGAGCCGAACGTGTGCAGAACTCGGAGGTGCCGTGCTTTCGGTACTTGGATCAGTCGGATCATGAAGACGTACGACTACATCAACCGCGTTGATATAACGCTTCCGCGAACGGTCTACGAGGGTACATAGACAACACTGTCCCCTCTCGTTGCTATGCATCACCATGATCCTGCGACCTGCGTGTGCGTAGGATTTCTTTTGAAATTACTACGTTCCCCAACATAGGCAGGGACCTGCAAGAGCTATACACCATGTCGAAGAAGTCAGAGAGGCCAGCAGAGAAGGACTCAATGACGGTTGCGGTGCCAATCGGCCCGGGGCTGATGTCACCCGCGGTTGTCGGAGTAGACGAAGTGGTTGGGGTAGATGACGGCGATGCTGGCGACGGGCTGGTGCTGGACGAAGATGAAGGAGGTGGACGGGCGGTGGCTATGGGGGTAGCGGCGGCAGCGGCCAAAGTAGAGCGGCGGCGGCGGCCTGACGGTGGCGGCGGCTAGGTTAGGAGCGCGGCGGCGATGCTCGAAGTAGGCGAAGAACCCTGACAGCATGACGAAAACCGGCGCGGATGGTGGCACTCCCGCGCCAAAGGAGGCGGCGCAGCGCATGCCACGGGAAGTCGACGCGTGGGTACGGCGGTGGACCGCGGGCCGCGGCACTACGGCCCGAACGGGCGACGCAGCAGCAGCGGGCAGGTCGGGGCGACGGCGGGAAGACCTCGGGGCGGCGACAGGGACCGCGGGCCGCGTTGCGACAGCCCGAAGAGGCGGTGCAGCGGAGGAGCGCGGGTCGATGCAACTGCGGGAACGGCCTCGGGACGGCGGCGTGGACTGCATGCCACGCTCGCTATGGCCCGACAGGGCGACGCAGCGGCGGCGCGAGGGTCGGTGCTGCCATAGGGACGACCTGGAGTGGACGGCCTCGGGGCGGCGGTGGACCGCGGGCCGCGGCACTACGGCCTGAAAGGGCGACGCAGCGATGACGCGGGTCGGTGCAGCCGGGAGAAGAACCATGGGGCGGCGGCACTGCGGCCTGACGGGGCCACTACTAGGAAAAGGCTAATTAGTGGCACACCTATTTTGGCCATTAATGGCGCACTACAGGTGCGCCACTATTAACACGCCACTAGTAACAAGTACTAATGGTGCACCCCTGGTGTGCCACTAGTATCCTAGATAATAGTGGCGCACCTGGCAGTGCACCATTAATATGTCCCCTAGTGCGCCATTACTATGCCTCCCAGGGGGCCATATTTACCTTGTGCTCTAGGTTACTAATGGCGCACTTCTAGGTAATGCACCATTAGTATGTTTATTGCAATGCGCCACTAAAGTGTAGTATGGTGCGCCACTAGTATGAATATTAGGAATTTTTTCTTCTGATATTTGCACAGGTTACAAAATATATTACTGCACAGAATATAGACAGCACAACATATAAACAACAAATTTATCGAATACAAATAGAAGATTAGTCTCCGAATACAATTCATCATATTAGTCTCTGAATTCAAAAGACCGAACAAAGTTAGAACATTACAAGTCTCGAGTCCGCGAGTAGCGAGTTTGTCTTCACATTCAAGTCGATATCGATCATCTAAACTACCATCACATAGAAGAGAGTTGCGATCATCACGATGAGCATCATCGCGATGAAACTGGTCTTCATCCTGTTCCTCCTCCGCTCCCTCCTCTCTCCCGCTAGATAGCGCTCGTATCTAGCTTCCGCCTCCGCCCTAGTGGTGTACCCTTTGTAACTGTTACCGCTGAAATGGTGAACCTATCTCCGACACTCCTCCCAGTCATCGTAGACTCTGGGAACCTTACCCTTGTACATGACATACGATGGCATCTCTATGCACTAGAAAAACAAAACGTTAGTAGCAATTCACAGACAATACATAAGCAATATATAAGTATGCAACAAAAGGATCGGAAGAGAAAAGCAACACATTAATAGCACGATTCATGATCCTACTAATAAATAGCATCGATTACATATAAGTTGAACGACTATCCAAACCAAAGAGACATACAAGTTCATTAAAGTTTAATTACAACATGAGATAATCGATATTTTAGAACTACATAGCATCACTACTTTCAACTTGACTCGGGGACCGGAGCAAGGATGAAGCCGCCGTCTTTTGTGATGGTCATGAAATCGCGATCGTTGTCAGCCTGCATTTGTAGCGTTGTTTCTATTTCACTATTGGACGGTTGATATCTGAGCTAGAACTGCCCCGAGGTACGAAGGACATCTTGATGGATGATTTCCGCAAACTCTGACTGGATGCGAAAGAATTCTTGTCTGAGGTCCGCGTCCTGGATTGCCGACAAGCTTGTGGCCCAATATTTGAGACTATTTGGTAGCAGAAGTTGATTATGGTCCCGTACGATCGCCTGCATGTGATGGAGGGCGTAGTAGGCATCCTTCTGACCGTCAGGCGGCTGCTTGACGCAGGGGAACGTCGTTACGTGGGTGAACACGTGCTTGCCGTACCTAAGAATTGGCCTCCTGAAGGTGCATCCAGATTTGGCGTAGCCGGGAAGAACATCATCAAGAACTTTCTTGATATTTGTGTAGTCTTTATTCGACTGACGGTCCGAGTCGAAATACGTGGCCATGGAATAGTTCGGGCTTAAGAGGATGAGTGTGCAACGTGTGTCACTGCACAAAACACAGAATGTTAGAAAAAAAGAACGACCGGAATCTAAGAAATCATATGCTACGAGGCGGTGAGGGGATGACTTACTCGGGAAAGTAAGGCACAAGGAAGTTATCCTTATCTGGGTTCGCCAGAATTACGCCTTCGAGGTATGAACTTGCGACTTGCCGGTCCCCAGTGCTGCCCAAGATCTTGGCATGCATGTAGAATGAGTCGACTATCACGATGTACGGGGTCTTGTCTCTAATGATCCGCATCACCATACTCAGCATAAATAGCCGAACGAAGGTGTAGTGCAGCGGATGAAGGTTAAACATAGCGAAGATGTCATCAAACCGCAGGACGATCATACCCCCGATGGCGCAACAAAGCCCTTGCCCTCTGGCACCTTGGCCATGAAAACCGGGTATGCCACATCATTCTTGGAGAGACGCCGCTTCTCCAAAGAAAGAACACTGTCATGCATACTCCGCATAGCACCGGTTGCAGCATTGAGCAGATTAGTCGGTAGCATCGGCCTACCCACCACATGCACCCTCCTCGAGATATCCTTAGATGTAGGTGGCCCGTCCTGAGCATGGATCCTACTCGGTGCCGGCTGGCTCGCACCCTTGTTATTCTTTATTTTCCATCCCTTCTTCTTCTGCTGTAATGGGATCGAGTTCTGCTCAGAGACAGCCTTCTTGAGTGTGTTGGGGCTGATAATATTTTGCACCTCAGCTATCTGAGGCTCGGTGAAGGCGGCAGCTGGAGGCGTCTCTTGAAAACTAAACGCCAGACGATGCATGTTGCAATTGGGTTTCTCCGCGGTACCAGCTAGATCGCGATCGTGTTTTGCAGGGTTAGGTTCTTGAGAAGGAGGCCCCAAGAATTCATCACCGTACCCATGTTCATTGAAGTACTTATCAACCCTGGTAAATGTACCGTCATTGTCGTCCGAATCCTGTGCCATATGCATGTCCGGATCGGCCATATGTTCGTCATCGTCGTCCGGTAGCGTTGCGGCGGTCTTGCCATGGCTTGGCGCTGGAACGACCGGCGGTGTTGTATGTGGGGTGGTGTTCCCTGCCCCCAAACGAATCTAGCTCTTCGGTCAAAGCATGGACCAGCCTATGCAAGCGCTGAGGGTCATCACATCATCTTCGTCGGCCCCAGGGGGTCGATACGGAGGTAACAAGTCGTCGCAGCCCCGCAGCACTCGAACCAGTTGAACCCTATACACGTTGGGTGGCATCGGATTACCGTGGAATAGGCGGTTGTCTAGTTGAACGATTCTGGCCTTGGCGACATCGATCAACTCACCATCCACGAAGTGCGGGAGAGTGCATGGAACATCGGCAGCGCCCTGCAAAAACATGTAGGGCGTCAGGGATGCCTAGTCAAAGGCAAGGAGATGAAGTCATCGGCCGAGAGGCTTAGTTACTGTGATGGCGTCGAGCTCGGCTAATGTCGAGGCACCGCCAACGGCGGGCGCGCAAGTGACAAAGGGGCCGCTTGCTGCCGAGATGCCGGCCGACGTATTCTTCCCACAGCCGGGTGCATTAAGCTCCAATGCTGGCACCGACGCTGGAGACACCAATGCCGCCTCCGCTGGAGACACCAATGGCGCCACCGGCGCGTTGTGCAAGTTGCTGCCCGTGAAGCTGGGAATCGGGGACGGCCCCTGTTGGCCGCCCAAAATCCACGCCTGCAGCCCCTCAAGCAAGGTAGGCATAATGGCTGTGATCGTCGCTCCCAGTTGGTCTCGCACTTGCTCTTTGACTATCTCCGGAATCCGCGCCACTTTTGCCTTGAGTTCTTGAACCTCGTGCTCCTGGCTTTCCGAGCTGGTCTTTCTCTCCTTTCGCCCAGCGGTATAGTATTCTGACCATTTCGTGGACAAGCCTTTGCCAGCCACACGACCAGCTGATGATGGCTTACTGAGGTTATCCTTGTTTTTCATTACGTTCAACGCCCTATTTAAAGGGGTGTCGAAAGGGGAGCTCTAAGACGACCCCGCGCTACTGCTTTCAGTGTCCTGCGGAAGGAACATGAACCATTTAGAAATTTGGCTTCATTAATTAGAATGCAACCATATGGAGATAATTACGCGGGGGTGTATTCCTTACCAGAACAAGCTCAAGCGCCTTGGTCTTCGGATCCGTGGTAAGCTCCTTGGTTACCGGGTCAATCTTGTACCGGGCCCTAACATAGTTCCTGGTCTGCTTGTCATGGTATTTCACGAGGAGGGGCGGTAGGCCTTGCTTGGCACGCTCCACGTCCTCCTTGTACCATATAGGTTCCGCCACTCTGTAACCGCCGGGACCGAGTTTGTGGACCCCTAAGTTCAAGTCCCGCATCTCTTTCACCCACTGACTTGATTCCACGGTTGCGTTGCTCTCGCACTTGATCTTGAACTCCAGGTAGTCATCTTCGCTGATCGAAGGATTTTTCTCCTTGATCTTCACATAACTATCACCTTTTTCAATCATTCTCTTCACCGCGGCTCTCCAGGTAGCCAGGGCCGTGCTCATCTTCGTGAGGGCAGCATTGTTCACTTTATTCCCCGAGAGGCGTGTGTTTGCGAAGTCACCGGGGAACTTGTATCATTCGTGCAGCTTCGTGAAGAGGAGGTTGCGCAAATTCCCTCGGTCATGATGCCTTAGGTTCTCGGTGTTGATCGAGACGGTGCTCCGGAGAATGCACCCGAGCTGTCCCGTGTACCCCTTGACTAATTCTTTGGGCGCCGATGGATGCCCCTCGGAGGACACTTCAGTAAATTCCTCCTTGACGGTGCCGAGCACATTCGGGCGCCTGTCCTTCCGTTGCCTCCTCGGTTGGCTGCCATCTGTGCGTGCGCTGCCATCATCAGTGGTGGCATCCTCGGCGGCACCATCAGTGCTGTCATCCCTGACGCCACTAGAGGTTGTCTAGTCAGGATCGGTGTCTTCCGCGGCGTCCTCATAGCAGTGAGGTTCTTCCTCCATCTCCTGGGATAGCTCCCAGAATGCCTTGCCCGAACCGCCGGCCTCATCGTTGTGGGCCATGTTTCGCTCTAAATAGGAAAAAGGTTTGGTCAAAAAGTTGGTTATTGTCAAGGAACAAGATCTCTAAGTTGACCAACTGACCTAATTCTCGAGGAATGTCGCCAAAAAGTTGGTTATTGTCAAGGAACAATTGAGAGATGTTTGTGATATTGCCTAGGTGTTTTGGGATCAATTGAGAGATGTTTTGTGATATTGCCTAGGTACCCCTGATCTTCTTCTATAAATATTTTTGCTATATCAATCTCCAAAAAAGCATGTGATGCTGAATCAATACTCAATATATATAGGTGGTGCTCTCTTTATCACATTTTTATTGGAATATGCAACATTAATCTTCTTTTACTTGAATCGGGTGCACATATTTACATTCCTATTTCATGCTTACTTGTTTGGAACCATAGAATCTACCTTGGAATCTACAAATCTCTTAGAATGTACTAAGAGATGCTAGATTTGTTGGGGGACTCCTTGATACGTCTCCAACGTATCTATAATTTTTGATTGCTCCATGCTATATTATCTACTGTTTTGGACATTATTGGGCTTTATTATCCACTTTTATATTATTTTTGGGACTAACCTATTAACCGGAGGCCCAGCCCAGAATTGTTGTTTTTTGCCTGTTTTAGGGTTTCGAAGAAAAGGAATATCAAACGGAGTCCAAAAGGAATGAAACCTTCGGGAACGTGATTTTCTCATCGAATACAACTCAGGAGACTTGGACCCTACGTCAAGAAACATAACAAGAGGCCATGAGGTAGGGGGGGCGCGCCTACCCCCCCAGGCGCACCCTCCACCCTCGTGGGCCCCCTGTTGCTCCACCGACGTACTTCTTCCTCCTATATATACCCACGCACCCCCAAACGATCAGATACGGAGCGAAAACCCTAATTCCACCGCCGTAACTTTCTGTATCCATGAGATCCCATCTTGGGGCCTGTTCTAGAGCTCCGCCGGAGGGGGCATCGATCACGGAGGGCTTCTACATCAACACCATAGCCCCTCCGATGAAGTGTGTGTAGTTTACCTCAGACCTACGGGTCCATAGTTAGTAGCTAGATGGCTTCTTCTCTCTTTTTGGATCTCAATACAATATTCTCCCTCTCTTGTGGAGATCTATTCGATGAAATCTTCTTTTTGCGGTGTGTTTGTTGAGACCGATGGATTGTGGGTTTATGATCAAGTCTATCTATGAATAATATCTGATTCTTCTCTAAATTCTTTTATGTATGATTGGTTATCTTTGCAAGTCTCTTCGAATTATCAGTTTGGTTTGGCCTACTAGATTGATCTTTCTTGCAATGGGAGAAGTGCTTAGCTTTGGGTTCAATCTTGCGGTGTCCTTTCCCGGTGACAGTAAGGGCAGCAAGGCACATATTGTATTGTTGCCATCGAGGATAACAAGATGGGGTTTTCCTCATATTTCATGAGTCTATCCCTCTACATCATGTCATCTTGCTTAAGGCGTTACTCTGTTTTTAACTTAATACTCTAGATGCATGCTGGATAGCGGTCGATGAGTGGAGTAATAGTAGTAGATGCAGGCAGGAGTCGGTCTACTTGTCTCGGACGTGATGCCTATATACATGATCATACCTAGATATTCTCATAACTATGCTCAATTCTGTCAATTGCTCAACAGTAATTTGTTCACCCACCGTAGAATACTTATGCTCTCGAGAGAAGCCACTAGTGAAACCTATGGCCCCCGGGTCTATCTTTATCATATCAATCTCCTACTACTTAGTTATTTACTTTGCTATTTACTTTCCCTTTATTTTACTTTGCATCTTTATCATAAAAATACCAAAAATACTATCTTATCATATCTATCACATCTCACTCTCGTAAGTGGCCCTATAGGGATTGACAACCCCTATTTGCGTTGGCTGTGAGGATTTATTTGTTTTGTGCAGGTACGAGGGACTCGCGCGTAGCCTCCTACTGGATTGATACCTTGGTTCTCAAAAACTGAGGGAAATACTTACGCTACTTTGCTGCATCATCCCTTCCTCTTCGGGGAAAACCAACGCAATGCTAAAAGAGGTAGCAAGAAGGATTTCTGGCGCCGTTGCCGGGGAGGTCTACACAAAAGTCAACATACCAAGTACCCATCACATACCCTTATCTCCCGCATTAAATTATTTGCCATTTGCCTCTCGTTTTCCTCTCCCCCACTTCACCCTTGTCGTTTTATTTGCCCTCTCTCTCTATCCTCCCTCTCTTTCTCTATTTGCCTCTTTTTGTCCTCTTGCTTTTTGTTTGCTTGTGTGTTAGTTTGCTTGCTTGTCGCGATGGCTCAAGATAATACTAAATTGTGTGACTTCATTAATACTAACAACAATGATTTTATTAGCACTCCGATTGCTCCTCTTACCGATGCTGAATCTTGTGAAATTAATGCTGCTTTGCTGAATCTTGTTACGAAAGATCCGTTCTCCGGCCTTCCTAGTGAAGATGCCGCTACCCATCTAAATAGCTTCGTTGATTTGTGTGACATGCAAAAGAAGAAAGATGTGGATAATGATATTGTTAAATTGAAGCTATTTCCTTTTTTCGCTTAGAGATCGTGCTAAAGCTTGGTTTTCGTCTTTGCCTAAAAATAGTATTGATTCATGGAACAAGTGCAAAGATGCTTTTATCTCTAAGTATTTTCCTCCTGCTAAGATCATCTCTCTTAGAAACGATATTATGAACTTTAAGCAACTTGATCATGAACATGTTGCACAAGCTTGGGATAGAAAGAAATTAATGATACGTAATTGCCCTACTCATGGTTTAAATTTATGGATGATTATACAAAAAATTTATGCCGGATTGAATTTGCTTCTAGAAAACTTTTAGATTCGGCCGCGGGAGGCACTTTTATGTAAATCACTTTAGGAGAAGCTACTAAACTCCTAGATAATATTATGGTTAATTATTCTCAATGGCATACTGAAAGATCTACTAAAAAAAGGTGCATGCGATAGAAGAAATTAATGTTTTGAGTGGAAAGATGGATGAGCTTATGAAATTATTTGCTAATAAGAGTGTTTCTTCTGATCCTAATGATATGCCCTTGTCCACTTTGATTGAGAATAATAATGAATCTATGGATGTGCATTTTGTTGGTAGGAACAATTTTGGTAACAACGCGTATAGAGGAAATTTCAATCCTAGGCCTTATCCTAGTAATCTCTCTAATAATTATGGTAATTCCTACAACAATTCTTATGAAAATTATAATAAGATGCCCTCTGATTTTGAATATAATATTAAACAATTTATTACTTCGCAAAAGAATTTTAATGCTATGATTGAAGAAAAATTGCTTAAGATTGATGATTTAGCTAGGAACGTTGATAGAATTGATCTTGATGTTGATTCTTTGAAACTTAGATCTATTCCACCTAAGCATGATATCAGTGAGTCTCCAAAATCCATGAGAATTTCCATTGATGAGTGCAAAGAAAGAACCGCTAGGATGCGTGCTAAGAAAGGTGCCTTTATAAAAGCGTGTTCTTATAGTTCCTATGAAAATAATGATGAAGATCTAAAAGTCATTGATGTGTCCCCTATTAAAACTTTGTTTTGCAATATGAATATTGATAATGATGGGACTGAATATGATCAACCTTTACCTAGAAGGCGTTCCAAGAATTCTGAATCTTTTGATCTTGATGCTAAATTTGATAAAAGTGGGTTTGAAGAAATTAAAACCCTAGATGTTGCTAAACCCACTATTATGGATTTCAAGGAATTTAACTATGAAAATTGCTCTTTGATTGATTGTATTTCCTTGTTGCAATCCGTGCTAAATTCTCCTCATGCTTATAGTCAAAATAAAACGTTTACTAAACATATCGTTGATGCCTTGATGCAATCTTATGAAGAAAAACTTGAATTGGAAGTTTCTATCCCTAGAAAACTTTATGATGAGTGGGAACCAACTATTAAAATTAAAATTAAAGATCATGAATGCTATGCTTTATGTGATTTGGGTGTTAGTGTTTCCACGATTCCAAAGACTTTGTGTGATTTGTTAGGTTTCCATGATTTTGATAATTGCTCTCTAAACTTGCACCTTGCGGATTCCACTATTAAGAAACCTATGGGAAGAATTAATGATGTTCTTATTATTGCAAATAGGAATTATGTGCCTATAGATTTTATTGTTCTTGACATAGATTGCAATCCTTCATGTCCTATTATTCTTCATAGACCTTTCCTTAGAATGATTGGTGCAATTATTGATATGAAGGAAGGAAATATTAGATTCCAATTTCCATTAAGGAAAGGCATGCAACACTTTCCTAGAAAGAAAATTAAATTACCTTATGAATCTATTATGAGAGCCACTTATGGATTGCCTAACAAAGATGGCAATACCTAGATCTATTCTTGCTTGTTATGCCTAGCTAGGGGCGTTAACCGATACGCTTGTTGGGAGGCAACCCAATTTTATTTTTATTCCTTGCTTTTTGCTCCTGTTTAGTAATAAATAAATTATATAGCCTATGATTTGGTTGTGTTTTTTGTGTTTAATTAGTGTTTGTGCCAAGTTGAACCGTTGGGTAGACTTGGGGAAAGTCTTGTTGAACTTGCTGTAAAAAACAGAAACTTTAGCGCTCACGAGAACTGCTTTCATTTTTATTTAGAAAGTGCTATTTAGTTAATTATTTTTGAAGATGATTGAAGGTGTCCTGGACTAGGGGGTACTCACCACGTCGTCTCCCGATCTATTAGATTGGGCCGAGGCCCCCCATGGCCGTATACTCATGGGCCAGTTCGGACAGCTGCCGCATACAAGGAAGATTCCACAAAGACTTGGCGATCAAGACAAGGACTTCTCCCCACCGGCGTATTCGGCTAGGACTCTTGTTAACCTAGGCCTCTGGTGCATTATATAAACCAGGGCCAGGCTAGTCGATAGAATATACAACATACACAACAATCATACCATATGCTAGCTTCTAGGGTTTAGCCTCCTTGATCTCGTGGTAGATCTACTCTTGTACTACCCATATCATCAATATTAATCAAGCAGGACGTAGGGTTTTACCTCCATCAAGAGGGCCCAAACCTGGGTAAAACATCATGTTCCCAGCCTCCTGTTACCATCCGGCCTAGACGCATAGTTCGGGACCCCCTACCCGTGATCCGCCGGTTTTGACACCGACATTGGTGCTTTCATTGAGAGTTCCGCTGTGTGATCGACAAAAGGATCGATGGCTCGCCTGCAGATCAACTACGACTTCGGCGTCTTCGTCACCAGTTTGACTGGTCACCTTGGTTCGACCAGGAATTGCGCACCGTGTCCGGATCACCATGTTCGGATGAGTGCCTTCATCAAACATCAACTCCGATCTCTATCAAGATCACGGAGGAATCATCTATGGAGCTCGGGGGCTCAACGTCAACATTGCCCTCAAGCGACCGTGCTGTTTTTTTGGACAGCGAACTCATATCTGCCGCCACCACCTCCTCGAGTATCGCTTTGACGATCACTTTGGTGGAATTGTGCGTAATTGAGTCTATAACAGCCCTGGAAAATTTCGTCGAGTTCTGATGGAGAAATCTTTGGCAATCCACGATATACCGGAGCCGTGTTAAATCTGGATGGGAATTTGGATGAGTTTAGGGCATGGTGTCCAGTTTCTAGCTCGGACGTCCTTTGGAAAATCCAACCGTTGATCGGCCGCGGAATTCCTATATCTACCACCTCTCAAAATTTCAGCTCGATCCGACCGTTCAAACTCCGGGAACCTTCCGATTAGTGCATCACTTTTCGGATCTGTTTTCTGCGCGAAAACGAATCCGACCCGAGTTCATCTTTTTTATGAACGGGATTTCGCACATCCCTTTTGAAGAAGTCTTGTATGGGGTATTGTGTTTCTTCCCGAACACATCCCACTAACTTTAAGATCTTTTGAACATGATCTTCAACATCATGCTGGTGTATCAAACCAGTCCGGCAATATTACTCCATGGCTGCCGACCTGCGCTAGACACGACGTCACTTTAGCCGAGCTCAACTTCTTCGTATCATCATCTCGGCAAGCCGAACAAGAGTCCGGCATCGCGAAGGATAAATCATCATCAACATCGCCGCTCCACGGATTACACGGAGTGGGCATACCGGCATCGCCGCACGGTCACATCATCAAGCCGGCATCGACCACGTCACGGCCTGCATCGACAGGGCCGCACTATTGCTTTTTCAAGCTGGTGTCCATCACGCCGACCTACTTTGACTCATCAGATGACGTCGAGGCTTCGACATCTCGGCTGGACCGGGGGCTTCGCCATCTCTTCATCAACCTACTCCGGACACTTCGGCGTCACTAGCCGACCAGCTCCGTCACGTTAGCTGGGCCGAGGGCTTTGCCTCGGCGAGTCAACCTTTACCAGCATTACCATGCCGTTGTTTTATCGCCCATCAGGCAATGGGTGTGCGGAGCGAGTCCCAATTTTGGGAATCACCTTCCTTCGGATTGCTACAACAAATAAATCAGATGCTATTAATCCCAGTTTTTTTGATTGTTTGGGTTCATTTTTCCCAAGGAATTATTACTCTGGTTTGTCCATGATATGTACACAGGTCTATCAAATGGTGACCGCATTAACGACGGTCGCGTGGTGGTTCGATCAGTTTCCGTACATAGTCCGGCAAACGCCGCATCCGGAGCTCGGACCGACCTGTGAATTCAGGCTTTGCCACGCCTTTACTACATCACGCCGACGCCCTACATCGACATTGACTTTGGCGCCAGGCCATATTTCTTCTATTCCTCACTTTGCATAAATTATTTATTATGCAACATTTTTTTAATTATCATTATTACTATTATCACCGGTTTGCACTATTTTTTGTGCACAGGAAAATGATCCGGGGACTTCGGCGTCACTCTGCCGGTCTGCATTGACCGTGCTATGTCACCACTTCGGCGTGTCGAGCTCTCCGCTCCGCCACCTCGGGACCGGCTTGGGGGATGGAACCTTGCCCCGCATCAAGCTCAGACCGCGTCATCAATACCGGACACATTAACCAGCTAAGTCGCTTTCATGCTCAAAGCTTTAATTTCTAACTTGTGTTCGGTTCGACCAAGAATTATATTTTTTTGGAAAAAAGTTGCTTGTAAATTTTTTTCCTTGTCCAAACGTTGTTTGTGACGCATAAATTCAAATACCCTGTTTACTTGGGGGCTTCCTTTATGAAGTTTTTCCTCTTGCATATGATTATACTTGTACGGCTTCGTTCCTTGTTCGTGTATTACGCCACAATATGCACCATATTGACTTAAGCGATTTGCAAGCTGGGTTGCCTCGCTCCTATGTTTACCCCTACGTTCCCGATTGTTCGGCTAGGGAGTAAAGGGAGCACCTTTGCGATTGTCACGATTGGGTCACCCGAGCCGGACCTCAGACTGGGTGAAGCCGAAAGCTAGCGCTCTTATTGTTTTCAATGATGGTCAGCACACAACGGAACTCATGAGTACAAAAAATCTATTGCACAAGTCTTATAATAACAATGAGCACCGAAGAAAGGTATCGGTGGGGGTACTATTTTCTTCGAAGATGCTTCTTACACTTTGCAGTAATATAGCATAAGTTCCCTGAGCGCGCTTTGTCTGTTACAGCCTTATGGCCTGATTGCCTGGTTATTGGAAACACCGTTGATATTCTCGACAGATGGAGTACATAACACTTTTCGGTCCTTGACCGAAGAGGGAGAAGCCGGCGGTCGTTTAAGACGCGTTTAAAGTTCGGTTGAACATAGATATGATATAAGTACTTCGGTACATGGAATCATTCTTTTACTCAAGTCACTTGGGGGCTCTTAAGTTTATTTGAACCGTTTTATAATAAGTGTTCTTCTTCTTAGTCATTGCAAACTTTTATAATTATTATTTATCACTCCTTTTTTCGACACGAGTGTGTGGTCACTAGTCGGGGAGCCTAATTTCTCCCTCAAAGCCGCTAGAGTTTAGTTTGCTAAACTGGCCTGATGAGAAGTACTCCGCCCTCGGGGTAGGAGGTTGAAGCCGTAGGCTGACCCGCTCGAAGTCTTGAGATAGGATGTATCATGTTAAAGCACGACAGAAGCACTTCTTTTTCTAATACCAACTTTTGGATTGGCACCGAACACTTGATATTGTTCGGGCGTCATGTTTTTACTAACGTTTCTTGGTTTTCCAAGCTTTTTGGTACTTTTAAACTATTTGTGCTTTTCCAGCATTAGTCTCGCAGTGCAACGCCGGACACCTTTAGGGATTCGGCAAAAACATTCTCAGGTATTGCTATATATGCATCGGTTTCGAATTGTGTCTTTGGTCAATAGTTGGGTTGCCCGGCTCCTGCACTTGCTTCCTACGTTCCGTTTTGTTCGGCTAGGCGTGCAAAGGGAGAACCACTACGATTGTGCTTCCAGCTCACATGGTTAAGCACCTCAGTGGAGAAAGCCGAAAACTGACTTTCACAATAAGCGTAAACTGGTCAGCGATCCGATGACTATGTTAAATGATGGGCCGTTCATAACATTGGCCGAAGTGTTTACGGCTTGACCCCAACTGTCGCCGAACACTACCGGGGTTATTAACTGGCCTCCCAAACTAAATCCTCAATATTTTGCTCTTACATTAGAGCTGAGGTTTAATGATCGTGCTTAGCATGACAACCCAAAGAAAGGAACCGATAGCGGGACTATTTTCTTTGGAAGACATTTCTTTTGTTAAACAGTAATATAGCTCTTTGTGTACCTTTGTTTATAAAACCATATGGCCAGATTGCCTTGTTTGTTGTAAATCTTTGCCCTCATAAAGGCTTTATAAAGTAGGACAAACACTCCTCGGCTACTGGCCGAGGAGGTGGAAGCCTATGGTCGGTCAACAAAGTTTTGTACAATGCGGATCCGAGCATTAATGACGTAAAGTACTTGGATACATAGAGTCATTACACATAATTTGTGATTTTACTATGGATATTGATCCTTAATTCGGCCACCTGTGCCCGCATTAAGGCTCGGGGGCTACTGGGCTTCGGGCTTACTATTTACAAATATTAAAGGGGCACATTGATCCCCTGATCTGGTGTTACCACCCGACCAGTGTCTCGGGGGCTACTGCATTGCTTGTCCAATGCAGAAAATTTTATGTGCAATATAGTTTCTGAGGAGATTTTGATCCTCAGGTTGGTCGGCCGCACCCAACCTGAGTCTCGAGGACTGAGCACGCTGCTTTTAGTGTCCCGAAGTATTCTGCCGAGCTTGGACTTGATCCTCAGGCCGATTTTGCAAATCAACCTGAGTCTCAGCGGCTACTGGGATCATCGGTCTTATGTCATCCTTCAGGTGCATCTCGGGTTTTAGACCGATACACACCTTGAGGGCTACTGGCTATATATCTCGGCAGAGAATAAATTGCACCAATAAAAAATATTCACAAAAATCGGCCCACATTCGGGGTGGTGAACCACCTCGGAAGTAGCCCGGCATAAAGCTTGGGCGCTAGTGGCTGGCTCCATAGAGGGCATTTTCGGCATTAAGCTCGGCTAAACTCCTTCAAACTTCTTTGAACCAAGGTGATTTACGACACCTCGGATATAGTACGGCGTTGGAGCTCGGATACAGTCCGGCGTTGGTGCTCGGTTGCAAAAGATACCTCGAATATAGTCCGGCGTTGGAGCTCGGACGCAAGAGGACGCTGCCGCCCGGGAACAACTTCAAACCCGAGGTGTGGCATAAAAATAACAAGGCATTGGTAAAGGCCGGAAACTTAAAGGGGCTCCTCGGATATCCGACGTGTAAACTCGTCGAATGCATTTCGGCGATCCTCAAGATCAAAGATAAAGAAGATTTGTTGAACCAGTTTTCAAGACCGACGACCGAAGATGAAGAACAGTTCAGAAGAATCGAGGAGCACCCCTAACTTGAAGACCGGTTCAGGGGGCTACTGACGGTGTCCTGGACTAGGGGGTACTCACCACGTCGTCTCCCGATCTATTAGATTGGGCCGAGGCCCCCCATGGCCGTATACTCATGGGCCAGTTTGGACAGCTGCCGCATACAAGGAAGATTCCACAAAGACTTGGCGATCAAGACAAGGACTTCTCCCCACCGGCGTATTCGGCTAGGACTCTTGTTAACCTAGGCCTCTGGTGCATTATATAAACCAGGGCCAGGCTAGTCGATAGAATATAGAACATACACAACAATCATACCATAGGCTAGCTTCTAGGGTTTAGCCTCCTTGATCTCGTGGTAGATCTACTCTTGTACTACCCATATCATCAATATTAATCAAGCAGGACATAGGGTTTTACCTCCATCAAGAGGGCCCGAACCTGGGTAAAACATCGTGTTCCCTGCCTCCTGTTACCATCCGGCCTAGACGCACAGTTCGGGACCCCCTACCCGAGATCCGTTGGTTTTGACACCAACAATGATTAATAGATAAATTCCTCACGCCCATAAAATTATTTTAGAATTTTTGGGGTTCCAGATCTTGCGCTAGCTACAGATTACTACAGACTGTTCTGTTTTTGACAGATTCTGTTTTCGTGTGTTGTTTGCTTATTTTGATGAATCTATGGCTAGTAAAATAGTTTATAAACCATAGAGGCGTTGGAATACAGTAGGTATAACATCCATATAAATAAAGAATGAGTTTATTACAGTACCTTGAAGTGGTCTTTTCTTTTCTTTCGCTAACGGAGCTCATGAGATTTTCTACTTTAAGTTTTGTGTTGTGAAGTTTTCAAGTTTTGGGTAAAGATTTGATGGATTATGGAACAAGGAGTGGCAAGAGCCTAAGCTTGGGGATTCCCATGGCACCCCCAAGATAATCTAAGGACACCTAAAAGCCAAAGCTTGGGGATGCCCCGGAAGGCATCCCCTCTTTCGTCTACTTCTATCGGTATTACTTGGAGCTATATTTTTATTCGCCACATGATATGTGTTTTGCTTGGAGCGTCATCTATTATTTGAGTCTTTGCTTGTTAGTTTACCACAATCATCCTTGCTGTACACACCTTTTGAGAGAGCCATACATGATTTGGAATTTGTTAGAATACTCTATGTGCTTCGCTTATATCGTTTGAGTTATATAATTTTGCTCTAGTGCTTCACTTATATCTTTTAGAGCACGGTGGTGGATTTGTTTTATAGAAACTATTGATCTCTCATGCTTCACTTAGAATATTTCGAGAGTCTTAATAGCATGGTAATTTGCTTAAAATCCTAATATGCTTGGTATGCAAGATTAATAATAAAACTTTCTTATGAGTGTGTTGAATGCTAAGAGAAGTTTGATGATTGATGATTGTTTTGAGACATGGAGGTAATAATATCAAAGTTGTGCTAGTTAAGTAGTTGTGAAATTGAGAAATACTTGTGTTGAGGTTTGCAAGTCCCGTAGCATGCACATATGGTAAACGTTATGCAACAAATTTGAAACATGAGGTGTTATTTGATTGTCTTCCTTATGAGTGGCGGTCGGGGACGAGCGATGGTCTTTTCCTACCAATCTATCCCCCTAGGAGCATGCACGTAGTACCGAGGTTTTTGTTGACTTGTAGATTTTTGCAATAAGTATGTGAGTTCTTTGTGACTAATGTTGAGTCCATGGATTATACGCACTCTCACCCTTCCATCCTTGCTAGCCTCTTCGGTACCGTGCATTGCCCTTTCTCACATTGAGGGTTGGCGCAAACTTTGCCGGTGCATCCAAACCCCGTGATATGATTCGCTCCTTCACACATAAACCTCCTTATATCTTCCTCAAAACAGCCACCATACTTACCTATTATGGCATTTCCATAGCCATTCCGAGATATATTGCCATGCAACTTTCCATCATTTCGTTCATCATGACACATTCATCATTGTCATATTGCTTAGCATAGTCATGTAGTTGACATAGTATTTGTGGCAAAGCCACCATTCATAGTTCTTTCATACATGTCACTCTTGGTCCGTTGCATATCCTGGTACACTGCTGGAGGCATTCATATAGAGTCATCTTTTGTTCTAGTATCGAGTTGTAATCATTGAGTTGTAAATAAATAGAAGTGTGATGATCATCATTTTCTAGAGCATTGTCCCAAGTGAGGAATATAAAAAAGGGAGAAAGGCCATAAAAAAGAGAAGGCCCCAAAAAAGAGAAAGGCCATAAAAAAGAGAAGGCCCAGAAAAAATGAACATGAGAGAAAAAGAGAGAAGGGACAATGTTACTATCCTTTGCCACACATGTGCTTCAAAGTAGCACCATGATCTTCATAGTAGAGAGTCTCTCATGTTATCACTTTCATATACTAGTGGGAATTTTTCATTATAGAACTTGGCTTGTATATTCCAACAATGGGCCTCCTCAAGTGCCCTAGGTCTTCGTGAGCAAGCAAGTTGGATGCACACCCACTAGTTTCTTTTGTTGAGCTCTCATACATTTATAGCTCTAGTTCATCCATTGCATGGCAATCCCTACTCCTTGCATTAACATCAATCGGTGGGCATCTCCATAGCCCATTGATTATCCTCGTTGATGTGAGACTTCCTCCTTTTTGTCTTCTCCACATAACCCCCCTCATTATATTCTATTCGACCTATAGTGCTATGTCCATGGCTCGCGCTCATATATTGCGTGAAAGTTTATAAGTTTGAGATTACTAAAGTATGAAACAATTGCTTGGCATGTCATCGGGGTTGTGCATGATGAATAGCATTCTTGTGTGACGAAAATGAAACATGACTAAACCATATGATTTTGTAGGGATGAACTTTCTTTGGCCATGTTATTTTGAGAAGACATAATTGCTTAGTTAGTATCCTTGAAGTATTATCATTTTTATGTCAATATGAACTTTTGTCTTGAATCTTTCGGATCTGAATATTCATACCACAATTAAGAAGAATTACATTAAAATCATGCCAAGTAGCACTTAGCATCAAAAATTCTGTTTTTATCATTTACCTACTCGAGGACGAGCAGGAATTAAGCTTGGGGATGCTTGATACGTCTCCAACATATCTATAATTTTTTATTGTTCCATGCTATATTATCTACTGTTTTGGACATTATTGGGCTTTATTATCCACTTTTATATTATTTTTAGGACTAACCTGTTAACCGGAGGCCCAGCCCAGAATTGCTGCTTTTTTGCCTGTTTTAGGGTTTTGAAGAAAAGGAATATCAAACGGAGTCCAAACGGAATGAAACATTCGGGAATGTGATTTTCTCATCGAATACAACTCAGGAGACTTGGACCCTACGTCAAGAAAAGTAACAGGAGGCCACGAGGTAGGGGGCGCGCCTATCCCCCCCCCCCCCCAGGCGCGCCCTCCACCCTCGTGCACCCCCTGTTGCTCCACCGACGTACTTCTTCCGCCTACATATACCCACATACCCCCAAACGATCAGATACGGAGCCAAAACCCTAATTCCACTGTCGTAACTTTCTGTATCCACGAGATACCATCTTGGGTCCTGTTCCAGAGCTCCGCCGGAGGGGGCATCGATCACGGAGGGCTTCTACATCAACACCATAGCCCCTCCGATGAAGTGTGAGTAGTTTACCTCAGACCTACGGGTCCATAGTTAGTAGCTAGATGGATTCTTCTCTCTTTTTGGATCTCAATACAATGTTCTCCCCCTCTCTTGTGGAGATCTATTCGATGTAATCTTCTTTCTGCGGTGTGTTTGTTGAGACCGATGAATTGTGGGTTTATGATCAAGTCTATCTATGAATAATATTTTAACCTTCTCTGAATTCTTTTATGTATGATTGGTTATCTTTGCAAGTCTCTTCGAATTATCAGTTTGGTTTGGCCTACTAGATTGATCTTTCTTGCAATGGGAGAAGTGCTTAGCTTTGGGTTCAATCTTGCGGTGTCCTTTCCCGGTGACAGTAAGGGAAGCAAGGCACGTATTGTATTGTTGCCATCGAGGATAACAAGATGGGGTTTTCTTCATATTAAATGAGTCTATCCCTCTACATCATGTCATCTTGCTTAAGGCGTTACTCTGTTTTTAACTTAATACTCTAGATGCATGTTGGATAGCGGTCGATGAGTGGAGTAATAGTAGTAGATGCAGGCAGGAGTTGGTCTACTTGTCTCGGACGTGATGCCTATATATATGATCATACCTAGATATTCTCATAACTATGCTCAATTCTGTCAATTGCTAAACAGTAATTTGTTCACCCATCGTAGAATACTTATGCTCTCGAGAGAAGCCACTAGTGAAACCTATGGCCCCTGGGTCTATCTTTATCATATCAATCTCCTACTACTTAGTTATTTACTTCGCTATTTACTTTGCCTTTATTTTACTCTGCGTCTTTATCATAAAAATACCAAAAAACTTATCTTATCATATCTATCAGATCTCACTCTCGTAAGTGGTCCTATAGGGATTGACAACCCCTATTTGCATTGGTTGCGAGGATTTATTTGTTTTGTGCAGGTACGAGGGACTCGCGCGTAGCCTCCTACTAGATTGAGACCTTGGTTCTCAAAAGCTGAGGGAAATACTTACGCTACTTTGCTGCATCATCCCTTCCTCTTCGGGGGAAACCAACGTAGTGCTAAAAGAGGTAGCACTCCTATACTGAAGGCATATAAGACCTGGCATTAACGATGCCGCAAGTGTGGTAGATAGATACATGCTTGATCCTAGGAGTGGACATATGGATGCAGTATAGCCTATTTTGCCGTATCTAAGATGCAGTCCTGGGAAGGGGATTAAGCAGCAATTAGTTGTGTCTAAATCAACAGCCAAAGTAGAGTATAGAGCTATGTCACTAGGACTGGGAGTGTTGGGCTGAGCATAACAGGGTGATAATGAAGCATTAGTAGATTGCATCTTACATGTCCAGCTCTACTTTCTCGTGGCTTTTTATCCCACTGATTGGATATATATTGCATGTACACAGAATATCTCAGATAGAGGAATATAGCTAGTTGCCAATAATTGTCAAGTAACATTTTTGGAAATCTACAGATTAAGTACTAAGATACCCCGGCCCATGCATTATTCGCAAGTACCCCATATGTCCTATTTTTAGCAAAGTCATGCTAAAATTCATGGAAAATTTCAGCATGACCTTTGCTGAAAATAGGACATGTGGAGTACCCGAATTTGCCGGAACGAAAGTTAATCGACATTCCGGCAAACTCAAGGGCCTCTCGGGGTTCCTGCAAATTCATTGAGCAGGAAGCCCCCAACAGCACCCGAAGTATATGTAACAAAAAACAGGTGACAAAACTTGCACACCCCTCTCCGCTTAACGAGGCAGGGAAACAGTGCCAGGACAGCAACCAAACTTGGTTTAGCTCCTTTCACACATATATATAAGCAGTTGGGCAAAAGACACAATTTCCTGTAAGAACTTGAAAAAGAAACTATGCCATATGTACTTCAAGACTTCAAGTATATAGCCATAAAAAGTAGTTCATGCATGTATGAGTCGTGGATCGTGCTGTTTCTCAAAAGAGTAAACCCACAGGGGGCAACTTACCTGTGATTTCAGGCTAATTGTATTAAAATTTGAAGCAACTACTATGAGACATGTACAAAAGGTGCTATCTCTCTCTTGCAAAAAAGTGCAGTTCCTTTAAAGTTTCAAATTTGCACTTGCATTGCATTTAAACATGCCCATTGGGTGTGGGTGAACCATTCAGAACAATCAGCCATGGCAATGTCACATTTCAGCACCAAAGTGGCTTGCACTTCTTTTTAGTTGAACTTTTTTTAATAGACAAACAACTAAATACCAGGATGATCGAAGTTGTAGTCCTAAGCACTTGCAGATTCTTCAGCAGTTAAGCCACGGTAAAATGAATCCTACAAAATTAAAGGCCATACTGAAAATCAGGCATGTTCTGAAGGTGCGAACAACAGCCAACCATTAGGTTCTTGTACACTCATTGTTAAATAATGACTATGGTAGCACGACGGGCCTTCGAATTTGATAAACTGCATCACTTGGACACGACATATACAAACTAAAAAGCATGATTCTACTGCAGGATCCCTAGCAGGCTCGTAACTCAAAGCATTTCCAATCGCAGAAGAGGAGTACTGGGGGAAGGATGCGCGTACACTTGAGGGAGGTGGTGTACTGGGGGAAGCAGGAGGAGTCGGTGATCCAGGCCACGCTGGGGTAGGGCCGGGGTTGAGGTGGCCGGAGTTGAGGTGGAGCTCGAATGGATCCTCCAAGACGGCGTAGCAGAGCTTGGCGCAGCTCCTAGGCACGACAACGGAGCACGGGGCGGTCGGTGGCCGCGGTGACGCGCGGCGGCCGCGCTCGGGGAGGCGGGGGCCGCGGAGGGTTCGGCCGGCTGGGCGCACCGCGACGGAGGGCCGGCAGCGGCGGCTTGAACCCTAGGTCTCGCGCTCGGGAAGGGCTCCGGTGGTGGGCTCGGGGAGGAGGCGGCGCTTGGGGGGGATCGGTGGGTGCGGCGAAGGCAAGGGAGGGGGTGGGTGGGGGCGGCGGAGCCCGGGAGCAAGGTCGCCGGTGGGTGGGGGCGGCGGAGGTGGTGGAAGGGTATCGGCGGCGGTGGCGAGAGGGGAGAAGGACGAACGGGTAGGTGAGGGGCGAGATGGAAGAGGGGACGAGGGGTGGATATTTTAGTGGGGGAAGGTTAGCAATGGCGCACCTCCTAGGGGTGCGCCATAAATACCGCGATAGCAATGGCGCACCCACCCCTGGTGTGCCATTACTAACTTTTTTTTGGATTTTTAGTTGCATCTAATAATTTTTTAGAAAATGATGGTCAAATTTCTAAACATTTATGAATGTGAAAAAATATCATCAAATTTGAAAACATTTATGAAAAAATATGAATATGAAAACATTTATGAATATGAAAAAATATCATCAAATTTGTTATTTGAAAATATATTTTTTGGATTTTTAGTTGCATCTAATAATTTTTTAGAAAACATTTATGAATATGAAAAAATATCATCAAATTTGAAAAACATTCATGAATTCAAAAAGTGCCCATGAAATTTAAAAATATTCATGAGTTCAAGAAATATTCACAAATTCAATACTTTTTGTGAGTTAGAAATTCAATATCAGAATAAACATAAATAAAAATTGGTATACCAGAATAAACAAAAATAAATATTCATGAGGACTAGAACAGAAGAAATTTCATTTCCATATGTCGAAATACAATCGAGAAATGAAGACTACAAATTAAATACAATCGATCTTAGCTAGCTAGCTATCTTTTCACAATCTTCTTGCCCTTCTTTTTCGCAAATGGAGTTTTTCTGTTGAACGGACGTCCTTTAGGTAGGGTGGTCCTGCTTCTTCTTGTGGTGTATGTCACTTCATCGTCGTCGTCATGTTCTATCTTCGGGTCGCCGTACTTGTCGAAGTCTTGCTCATTGGCGACTCCATCCATTCCGATGATCTTCCTTTTGCCTCTCCTCACGACAACACAACTGGGCTGTGACGGGTCGATAATGAAGAAGCATTGGTCCATTTGGGAAGCCAGTACTCGTGACTCATGTTTCGCGGTGACGTTGCGCCCGCCGTCTTGGATTTGGCTTCGGGTATAACCATGGTGGTGAAATACCGGTCTTCTTTTAGGACGCTCTTTGCCCATCTGACACGGAACATCGACACCTTCTCTCCAGCGTAGCTCAGCTCCCAGATCTCCTTGATCCTTCCGTAGTATCTGTCCTTGTCGTTACTGGTGTAGGATTCCATCATTACCCAGAGTTCTTATAACCATCGCTCTTCATGTCCTTGTCCTCGGTGTAGAATGTGTAGCCGTTTATATCGTACGCCTCATAGGTCATCAGGTTGTGCTCGGCGCCCTATGACAAGGCGAATATGAGTTTTTCTTCCGTGGAAGAATCCTCATGTAAAGGGTACGACAGAAGCTTCTCCTTGAACCAACGCGTGAAACATGAGTTGTGCTCTTTGATTATATCTCCGTCCGTCCTCTGTTGGCCTCGGTCATTGTACGTCTTCTCAATAAAGGTTTTGTGCTCTACCACCCAAGGATCGACCACGTCTATGTGTTGTAGCGCGATTAGGTTTGCTCTTTCAAAGTCGGTAAGTCGACATGCATTTCGCGTTGACCATAGCGGTGACCCCATCCAGCGAGCCTGCCGAGGTGCCTGTTGACGGGCAGACCAATGGGGTTCTCGATGCCTAGATAATTCGTGCAGTAGGAGATGCACTCTTCGGTCAGAAAGCCCCTGGCTATGCTTCCTTCTGGACGTGACATGTTGCTAACGTATCCTTTGATGACACCATTCATCCTTTCGAACGGCATCATGCTATGCAGGAACATCGGCCCGAGTTGGATGATATCCTCCACGATGTGGACCAGCAGATGCACCATAACATTGAAGAATGTGGGCGGGAAGTACATCTCAAGCTCGCATAATATCACCACGATCTCTTCCTGTAGCCTTCTGAGTTGCCTCACGCCAACCGACTTCCGAGAAATGACGTCGATAAAGTTGCATAGGCCAAATAGCGTTTCACGGACGTGCGCGTCCATGATCCCACGGATTGCAACTAGAAGTATTTGCGTCATCAGCACGTGACAGTCGTGAGACTTCATCCTGCTGAACTTCTGCTTCGCTGAGTCTAGGTATCTGCTTATCTTCCTCGTGTAACCGTAAGGAAGTTTTACTCCTATGAGGCAGGTGAAAAACCACTCGATCTCCTCCTGACTTAGAGTGAAGCACGCGGGAGGGTAGTCATTTCCGGTCTTCTTGGCCTTTTTTCCTTTGCGATGACTTTCCGTGTCATGCTTCACCTCATCATCATCATCATTAGCGTGAAGCTCCTCCCTGATGCCCATTGATTTCAAGTCTGCCCTTGCTTCCGGCCCATCTTTGGTCCTCTCTGGCCTGTTGAGTAGGGTACCAAGCAGACTCTCACACACGTTCTTCACGATATGCATGACATCAAGGCTGTGAGGCACACGGAGGATCTTCCAGTACGGCAAGTCCCAGAAAACAGACCTCGTTTTCCATACCTTCAGCAGCGGCTCTGGCGCCTTTCGCTTCTTTCCCGGCTCTGGCGCCTTTTGCTTCTTTCCCGGCAATGGGCAATCTTTCCAATTTTTCAACAGCTCGTCTATTTCCTCGCCGCTCCTCGTACGCGGGCGTCTTCGGGGTTCGGTTTCACCATCGAACGGATCCTTGCGTTTTCTCCATGAGTCATCGTCGCGAAGCCACCTTAAATGTCCCATGAACACGGTTTTCGAAGACCCGGGATCTCTATCTAGCCGGCGATATGTTGTGTCATCCATGCACCTGATGCATCCAGAAAATCCGTGGACCACATGCCCCGTGACATATCCGTAACCGAGATAGTGTTGCACCGTAGTGAGCAGTGCGGCTCTCATAGGGAAATATTCTTTCTCTGCGGCGTCCCATGTATTGGCTGGCGTTTTCCACAGCGTGTCTAGCTCCTCTTTCAGCAGCCCCAGATACAGATTGATGTCGTTCCCTGGTTGTTTCGGCCCTTCAATTAGCATACTCATGTGAATGTACTTCCTCTTCATGCACAACCAGGGGAAGGTTGTACATCCACACAAACACAGGCCAGGTGCTATGTGTGCTTCTCTGGCTGCCAAACGGATTGACTCCATCAGTGCTCACGCCCAGCACGATGTTCCTTGGATCTTCCCCAAATTTTGGGTGTTCGAAGTTCAATGCTTGCCACTTGCTCGCATCCTTAGGGTGACTCAGCATCTTGTCTTTTTTATTTATCTCCGGATCATTTCTGTCATCTTCTCGCTTCTTCTCCTCCCTATCCGCGTACCAACGCAGGAGCATTGCTACCTTATGGTCCGCGAAATACCGTTGCAGATGAGGAGTGATCGGAAAGTACCACACCACTTTTCGAGGAGCTTTCTTCCTCTTCTTGTATCGAGTGATGCTGCACACCGGACATATGGTAGACTCCGCGTGCTCGTCCCTTTAAATGATGCAATTGTTCATGCACACATGGTATTTCACGTGTGGTAACTCCAGAGGACACACGATTTTCTTCGCCTCCTCGAAACTGGTTGGGCACTTGTTCCCTTTGGGAAGACGTTCGTGCTAGGATGACATGTTCTCATCGAAGCATGCGTCGGTCATTTTGTGTTTTACCTTCATCTCTAGAGCCATGAGCGTTACTTTCAGGCGAGTATCCTCGGGCCTGCATCCTTCATACAATGGAGTAACCGCATCTATCTCCAGTTGATCAAGCTTGGCTTTCTCTTGAGCGGCAGCTCTTGCGTTATTCGTCTGCTTGAGAAGTAGCTCTTAAATATGAGGGTCCTGCACCCAACCCATTGATGGTCCATTGTCATCTGCTCCGGCATCTTCATCTTCATGATCATGCCCTTCGTCTGCTCCGGCATCTTCCTCATCATCATGTCCGGCATCTTCTACATGATGACTGTGTACTGCATCTACTTTGTGATCATGTCCTGGAGATTCTTCGTCTTCTCGCCCGCCCTCGCCGCGGTTGTCTTGCTGCCCTTCCTTATTTCTTGCCCGGCCCCCATGGACGACTTCATAATCATCTTCATCACCTTTCCACCAATAGCCATCCATGAAACCACGCAAGAGCAGGTGGTCCCGCACCTGTACGGAATCCGGGTCCATAAGGCTCCTTAGCTTGCATATTCGACACGGACATCTTATCTCCCTCTCGTTCTTTTGAAGCATCTCGGCCTTCGCGGAGCTCAAAAACCTATTCACAACGCCTTCGGTCATCGTGCCGACCATCGTCGCCTGCGGGGTAGAGCAAAACGATATTTTAGAACAAAAAAAATTGGCATGACTTTGCCTAAAAATAGGACCAAAAAGAATGCATAGTGCCAAATTCTCGCCAAAACGGAAATGAATCAACATTCCGGCAAAATATTGGCAACTATCGCATTTCAAATACCGGTACCTGCAAACACAAACATATGCAACACCACAAACATACGTAGATCTAGGCCATAAAAAGTGCATGTGCACGTTGTTGGAGGGAGAAAAAAGTAGATCTACAACATAAAGAAAGCTTTCCCCTTACTTACCTATCAAAAAAAGATAATTTGACCACTTAATTTGGGTGAATCTATGGTGCAAATGAGGTGAGGAAGAGGAGGCAGCCGAGACAAGCTTGGAGGAGGAGGTGGAGAGAATGAAGTGGGGAAAGTGAGTGTGGTAGGTGGCTGTCCAAATATCTAGCTGCTCTCAGGTTACCAATGGCGCACCACCTAACAATGCGCCATTAATAACCCTGGTTACTAATGGCGCACCTATTACGTGGTGCGCCATTACTAGTTTTGCAAAAAAAATATTTATTGTTAGTAGTGGCGCACTGTGGTTGTGGTGCGCCATTACTAGTTTTGAAAAAAGTAGAATTTTTTTTGTTAGTAGTGGCGCACAGAGTGTGTGGTGCGCCATTACTAGTTGAAACTAGTAATGGCGCACTGTGCCTTGATGCGCCATTACTAGTTTAGGAAAAATAAAAAAATTGTTAGTAATGGCGCACCGTGTGTGTGGTGCGCCATTAGTAATGAGGACACTAATGGCGCACCTATATCTGGTGCGCCACTGCTATATAGCAATGGCGCACCACATACATGGTGCGCCATTAATGTCGATATTATCTATAGCCCTTTTCCTAGTAGTGATGCAGCGGCAACCCGTTGCTCGATCGGTAGAGGGGCGCTGTAACGCCCGGATAATTAAGCTACAGTGAACATGTCGTGGTTTTGTCACGGCAGATGTCCTAGGGAAAGGACTTAGTCATGAGGCCATCGCAATGGGTTAGCTTGAAGGGGTTAAAGCGGACACAGGGACGCAAGAGGGTTTATACTAGTTCGGCCCCTTCGATGAAGGTAAAAGCCTACGTCTAGTTGTGATGGGATTGATGAGGTTTCGATGACTAGGGAGCGAACAAGCTTCGCCTAAGTCTCGAGTTGTTGTCTTTAATCCTGAACCGCCGCCGGGTCGTCCCCTTATATACACGGGTGACGCCCGTCGGTTCACAGAGTCCCAACACCGGTTCATATTCGTATCCGGGTTGGTCTCTTCTTATTCCTAACTTACAGTACAAGTTGGCATATACATGCCGGTTTACGGCTACAAGTCTTAAACCGGCCACGGGCTTTAGGCCCTCATCTATCTTCTTGGGATTTAACACTCTTAGACTACTGATGAAGTTAACCCGGCCCACATAGGCCGGTTTACGCCCAGTAGAAATATCCCCGACATTAGGCCCCAGATTGATTTGAACGGGTTCATGTCAATCCCTAGCAACAATCTTCATCTTCAACATCTTCTTGTAGTTGTTGAACCGCCGTGATGTCATCTTCTCCAGTTGCTGTAAACCGGAGTGACGTCATCTGTCATAAAGAAAGTATCCATGATATCTCCTTGTTTAATAAATCCACAAAAATCGAGGCGACAACTCCGCTTCCAAAATTCGCGGTTCCTTGATTCACGCGCCTGTCACATGTCTTTTTGCTTTATTAATAGGACCGAAGGGTCATTTCTTTTCTCCCCTTCGTGCCCTTCCTCTTCGTCTTCCTCGCGTCGCCAGTCTCAGAGCTCCGCCGCCGCCGTCATCTTCTGCATCGACTTTGGCCGCTGCATCAACCTGAGCGTACCAGAAAACTGCGGCGACCTTCCGCATCTTCCTCAGTTCTGGTAGGTCTTCTACTCTTCTCAACATAGATCTGTTCTAGGGTTTCGTGTTCTTGCTGCGTTCATCACCTGTTCATGTTCGTATGCTAGCTCCTGGATGCATCTGTGAACCCCTTCTCTGTGTAGTGAGAAATTTTAGTATCCGCCTTTAGTTTCATGCCTAAAACCATAGATCTCACATATATTTCCGCCCATTGATTCAATACTGTTTTGCTTTGAGCTTTTGAATATTTTCCTTCTTTTCTGAACTTGCTTCAGATCCATCGCTGTAGAGAAATCTTATGAAATCTGTTTCTGTACACTTACCCATCCACAATCTCAACTGTTTCAATGCTTAGATCCGGCGGTTTAACTTGGTGTAGAAAAAATTAACAAATCGGTATATATCATTAGTCCCCTTGTTGAACCGCCAGATGCTGTTGCTTCACAAAACTCTGGTTTAGATAGAGTTGTCTCCGGTTTAACATTGTACATACCAGTGTACTTTAATCAATGCATTCTTGAACCGGAATCACCTATCTTGTAGATTTCATCATGGCCAAGCAAGTATATGAGTGCAACTGGGTTCCTTCTCGCGTCACAGAGACTCAACTGAACAATTTAGTCCTGATCGGCGCTTTAGGCAGCAAAAACACCATCCATTGGAGGGTCCCTGGCAAAGAATGCCCTCCCACACCGGGACGTTTTAGCCAATTTTCAAATCCGCCCACAAGACATTGGCCCCAACTCTGTTACAAACATGTGTCACTTCCAAGTACTCTGTGAGGCGTTCTTTCAAGAGGAGCCCACAGTTGAGTTGTTCAGAGACTGCTTCCATCTAAATCGCCGCACTGAGTTTACTGACGGTTCCAATACAGAATTGGGTGGTGTGGCGATTCAGAAAAGGAAAGAGGTCACATACCCTCACGCCAAACTGCACAACCACCCCAAAGAGTGGAATCAAACATGGTTCTATTGCAAAGACACCTCCCCTGCTGATGAAAATCCCTTGCCTGGCTTTCATCCGGAGAGGCTTAGCAATACACACCCCTTTCCACAAAGGTTGACTGCCAAGGAGAGAAGCAAATATGCTCCTCAACTGTCCAAGCTCAGAGCTTTCATGGCCAACGGTTTAACAGGGGTTGATCTTGCTCACTGTTGGATATCATGGAGCATACTACCCCTTAGTCAGCGCTCCGGTTTGATGTGCGAGTATACCGGCAGTGTTGATGACCCACTGCGACATGCTTACATCCAGCTCACCGACGAAGAAAACACAGAGGCTGTGAATAAAATGTTGAATGAACCGGAACACATCTGTGCTCGAACCGGCCTGCTTCCCTTCTATGCCACCAACAAACCGCCAGCTGTAAGAGTTTGATTTTTCTTTTTACTGAACCTGTTATTGATACATCTGGTCATTGTTTGATATCAATGTCTGTTTAAACAGGGCAATGATCCGTTTTGGAGCAAGAAGCTTCCACAGGAGAAGCCAGAAAAAACAGACAAACCGGAAAGGCCAACCCGGCCAAAGACTAAAGTCGTGAAACGGCCTGCTCATAAGAAGAAAACCACTGCATCTTCTGATCCGGCCCCTGATGATGATGTGGGTGATCCGGACCTTGAGGTAGAGCTTGACTCACTTGGCTTATTTTTTACACGCCTTATTGATGATGATATTTGTCAGGATGATGCCAAAGCCAACCATGCTGATGCTGCAGAGGTAATTACTCTCTCTTCCGATTCAAACCCTTTGCCTTCGCTAAAAATCCGTCAGGAAAACCGGAAGGTTAAATTTTCTCATCCTCTTGCTTACTTGGATCCCAAATTTCTTATGAAGACCCAACAGCACGAAGCTCGCCGCACAACCCGGCACAGCGGCCAGGTAGTTACCTCCGCCGGTTTACCGAACAGTCCGGTTCGGAAACGCCGTTCAGAGGTCTCTAATTTGCTTGTCAGTGCTTGTCCTAAAGCGGGCTGTTTTCGTCAACCTCTTAATCCATCTGACTCCGATTATCAGGTTACTTCCCACTCATCCTCTGGAGAGTCATCGGCTACTCAGCTGCCACCGCTCAAAACGGTGCTTGGGTAAGCTATACTTATCATAATATTTCTGGTACATCACCTTGGAACATATGCTGTATTTGACTTTGTTATTCCTTTCAGGGCCAAGCCTAGGCCGAGCAAGAAGGCTCGCCTGGATAAAGCGGCCGAGGAGGACGCCGTCCCTGAACCGGGTAAAACACCAGATCTTGAAGCGGCTATTCATGAAGATATACCCAATGATCCACCATAGCAGGATGACGATTTTATTGCTGAAGAAAGGCCTATTGACACCTCAGGCCCTGTCAACCAGCGCACAAGCCCCATCCGGATTGAGAAATCCGCCAGTCCATCAATTCCGCCTATTGATAAGCCAACGGATGCCAAGGATGATGAGGTTGTCATTACTGGCATTGGTCGCACAGAGCCAGGAAATCCCGTTGCTTTATCCAGACACACTGCCAAGGAAGAATTTGCTGCCATTGGCAAGGGAAAATGGAACGCCGATCTGACAACTTATGCCGCTCTGAACGCCCAAGATCTCCATTCCGGCTATCTGAACCGGTTATACACCAGCCGTGACTATGAAGCTGGTCTGGTTAATATGATGAAAGAGAAATATGAGGTAACTTCCATATGCTTATCTGCGTATGTACTTCAATCTATCAACTCTCCTAGCCCCCAAGGGCCGGTTTAGAATCTCCGTTCAAACCGGGACTTGTCAATGCAGACTTCAATGTTTTCTGAATTTGCTGATATAGCCCCCAAGGGCCGGTTCAACTTAGTGTAGTTAAGCCGGGACTTTAGGTAATCAAGATTGTAGCAGTAGTATTAGCTGAACAAATAGCCATTAGCCCCCAAGTGCCAAGTTGAATACTTGTATTGAGCTTGGGACTTTTCTGAATAATTGAAGAGCAAATATGCATTAGCCCCCAAGTACCAATGGCATAACTTGTTATGTGGTTGGTACTTCAATTCTTGTACCATTATCTGAATCGTATGACAGTCTATATGCAGGCTGAGCTGAACAAAAGGGAAAACCAAATCGCTGATCTGCAAGAAAATCTGAAGTGCCAACAAGCTGAAACCTCCAAAGCAAAAGAGGAATTAACCAGCGCTTTAAGCGCCATGGAACAGCTTAAGAAGGGCTTCAAGAAGGAGCGGGCAGATTGGGCCACTGAAAAATCCACTTTAACCAAACGAGCAGAAGATGCTGAGGCTGCACTGAAACCGGTGGTGGACGAAATGACCAGCATAAAGCGGCAAGTGCATGCCATGACTGCTGCTATCTTTGGTAAGCTGGTTTGATTTCTGGATTGATTCGGCCGTCTTATAGAGCTAGCGGTTTGTTAACCCTTTGTAATATTTCAGGGACATGCATTGGTCACTTGGGGTCAGATGTGCGGAAGAAATTGAAAGCCGCCTACACATTGATCGAAAAACTGTACACTGGTGCACAGCGGATCATCTCTACTGCATCCCACAATAATTCGGTGCCCACTTTGATTCAGGACACTCTGAAGAGACTGTCGATGCTTCCAGCCCGGGTTGAAGAGCTGAAGAAATCTGCTGCTCGAACCGGTGCGATCAATGCCTTAATCCGGGCAAAAGCTTGGGTGCCGGATTTTGATCCTGTTGAAGCAGCTCAGGGCTATCCCAGCTTGAAGGAAGATGGGTCAGAGTTTAGTGAAGCGGATCTGCGAGCAATAAACCAGGAGGTGCGTCCACTAGCTTGTCAATTGGTTGAAGAAGCAGACTTGTCTCATTATCAAGCCCAATATGACAACCAAAACAAGCGAGTAGTTGAACCAATTCCTGAAGCGGAAAATCTTATCCCTCCAATCCGTAAGCATACTTACGCTCCCGATATTGAACCGTCGTTGCTGATCCATGATGAAGCTATCTTTTAAGCATTAATGGGAATCGACTGGGGAACTATTGATTTCCAGCCGCTGGGTAGAGAAGCTGAAGTTGAAGCGGCGCGGGATGACCCACAACCATCAGGCCAGGCTGGTGACCAAGCTTGAACCGGAAGCCGGTTTAAACTGCTTCTCCTTTGCGAAAAACAATGATCTTATTTTGGGCACCGTGTTGCCTTGTAATAGGCTAGCCGATACTCTTGATTTTGGTATGCCTTCGTGCATCATTACTGCAACTTGTTCTTCCTTTGGGTGATGAACTTTCCAAAGTATTTTCTGCCATCGTTGGGCATGAAGTTGGCTTGGCCAATCTTGAAGCGGAGGTTTATAAACCCACACTATTGGAGGAGATAGCAGCTCCTGTATATATATAATGCCGGTTTATCATGTAAACCGTGCCGGGTTATAATAAAACACCGTGTTACTCCATAATAGGATGTTAATAAAAAATCAAACTGGGCAAAGAGTCTTCGGATTAAAAATGGACCGTGTTCCGTCAATCGACAGTTGAACCGGTTTAAAAATTTGTCGGTTTAAAACGCAACAAAAAAGAGATTTTATCAAAGAGAATTTCAAGCAAAAGGCAATGATAAAACCGTTTGCAAAAAAGAGGCTTATTTGAGTCGATCAGATGGCGTTACCATGGTCGGACACGACCAAGCTCCCGATAGGTGTAGCTATGGTTCAAGTCAGCCAGGTCCCCAAATGAAACCGTGGCATTTATGCCGATCAAGAGGCGTAGCAATGGTTCGAGTTCGACCAAGCCCCCAAGTGACTCTGTGGCCTTAGGCCGACCAAGAGGCGTGACTGGTTTAGACCTGACCATGTCCCCTAGTGATCTGGTGGCTTTCGCCTATCAAAAGGTGTTGCATTGGTTCGGATACGACCAAGCCCCCAAGTGATATTAACATGATGCTTTGAAAAGCTAACTCAAGGGGTAAACCGGAGGCCGCTTTAGAACAACTCTGTGTAACCACACATGATGTAAAAGAAATAGATACCCCGCCTTAGCTGAGGCTCTGGTTTATTATATTAATCATAATATATACATCGCCGTAATATGTACATAAGTAGAGCCAATGGCTCAGGTATAGTAAGGCCGAAGATGAGCTATGTTCCACGGCCTGTTGGTCTCCTCCTCTGATGTACGTGAGTCTTTATGCTCTCGAATATCGATCAGATAGTATGACCCATTGTGCAGATTCTTGTTGACCACGAAAGGTCCCTCCCAAGGTGGAGATAGCTTATTCATATCAGTCTGATCTTGGATGAGCCGAAGCACCAAATCTCCTTCCTGAAAGGTTCTGGTTCTGACTCGGCGACTGTGATAACGACGAAGATCCTGTTGGTAAATCGCCAAGCGGGCGGCTGCTATGTCACGTTCTTCATCTAACAGGTCCAAAGCATCTTGCCGTGATGTCTCGTTGTCCGCTTCAACATAAGCCGCCACACGAGGTGAGTCATGACGGATATCACTGGGGAGAACCGCCTCCGCTCCGTAGACCATGAAGAATGGTGTGTATCCTGTTGATCTATTGGGTGTAGTACACAGATGGTAACTCTTCTACCCAACAACCCGGTGTTCTCTGCAAAGGAACCATAAGCCGGGGCTTGATGCCTCTCAAGATCTCTTGATTAGCCCTTTCTGCTTGACCGTTGGACTGTGGATGTGCCACTGATGAAACGTCAAGCCGGATGTGCTCCCGTTTGCAGAACTCCTTCATGGCACCCTTGGACAAATTGGTACCATTATCTGTGATGATACTGTGTGGAAAGCCAAACCGGAAAATCACTTTTTTGATGAACTGAACCGCCATGGCCGCATAACATTTGCTAACAGGTTCTGCCTCCACCCACTTTGTAAACTTGTCAACCGCCACCAGGAGGTGGGTCTTCTTATCTTTGGACCTTTTGAAAGGCCCAACCATATCCAACCCCCAAGTCGCAAATGGCCAAGTAATTGGAATCATTCTCAATTCTTGAGCCGGTACATGAGCACGTCTTGAAAACTTTTGGCAACCGTCACATCATCTGACCAGATCCTCCGCATCAGCATGAGCAGTTAACCAATAGAAGTCATGGCGGAACGCTTTAGCCACCAAAGATTTTGAACTGGCATGGTGACCACAATCTCCTTCATGGATCTCACGCAAAATTTCACAGCCTTCTTCAGGAGACACACAGTGTTGAAACGCCCCTGATACACTGCAATGATGCAACTCGCCATTGACAATATTCATGGACTTGGATCGCCGGATTATCTGTCGGGCCAGAGTCTCATCCTCTGGTAACTCGCTCCGGTTCATGTACGCCAGGTAAGGAAACGTCCAATCCGGAATGACATGAAGAGCTGCCACCAATTGAGCCTCCGGATCAGGAATAGCCAAATCCGCTTCACCAGGGAGCTTGACCGACGGGTTGTGCAACACATCCAGAAAAACATTGGGCGGGACCGGTTTGCGCTGAGAGCCCAGCCGGCTTAAAGCGTCCGCCGCTTCATTCTTCCGTCGGTCCACGTGGTCCACCTGATAGCCTTTAAAGTGACCTGCAACAATATCCACCTCACGACGATATGCTGCCATGAGTGGGTCCTTGGAATCCCAAGTGCCAGACACTTGTTGAGCCATGAGGTCTGAGTCACCGAAGGACTTAACTCGACTTAGATTCATCTCCTTAGCCATCCGGAGACCATGGAGCAAGGCTTCATACTCAGCTGCATTGTTAGTACAAGGGAATATTAAGCGGAGAACGTAACAAAACTTATCACCTCGTGGGGAAGTTAATACGACTCCAGCCCCCGAGCCTTCCAATTGCCTGGATCCATCAAAATGGATGGTCCAATATGTGTGATCCGGCTTTTCTTCAGGTGCTTGCAGTTCCGTCCAATCATTGATGAAATCAACAAGTGCTTGAGACTTAACCGCCGTCCGAGGCACATACTTTAACCCGTGTGGCCCAAGCTCTATAGCCCACTTGGCAATCCGGCCAGTCACTTCCCGGTTCTGGATGATATCCCCCAAGGGAGCAGAACTGATCATCGTAATGGGGTGCCCTTGGAAGTACTGCTTAAGCTTCCGGCTTGCCATAAAAACTCCATATACCAGCTTCTGCCAATGCGAATACCTTTGCTTGGACTCAATGAGTACCTCGCTGATATAATAGACCGGACGTTGAACCAGATGCTCCTTGCCTGCCTCTTTTCGCTCCACCAGAATAACCACACTGACCGCACGAGCATTAGCAGCAACATATAGCAGCAACGGCTCCTTGTCAATGGCAGCGGCGATCACAGGCGGATTGGACAATTGCCGCTTTAAGTCCTCAAATGCTTTATTAGCAGCAGAACTCCAGACAAATTGATCCGTCTTCTTCAACATCTGATACAAAGGGATTGCCTTCTCACCAAGGCGGCTGATAAACCGGCTTAACGCGGCAATCCGTCCTACCAGGCGTTGAACATCATTGATACACTTCGGTCTAGCCAGGGAGGTGATGGTTGTGATCTTCTCCGGATTAGCCCCGATTCCCCCATTGGACACCAGAAAACCCAATAACTTGCCTGTCGGTACACCAAAGACACACTTGGCCGGATTAAGCATCATCTTGTATGTCCTCAGGTTATCAAAGGTTTCCTTCAAGTCGTTAACCAGAGTCTCCTTCTCCCTTAACTTAACCACGATATCATCTACGTAAGCATGTACATTACGGCCAATCTGCTTGTGAAGACAATTTTGTACACACCGTTGATAAGTTGCCTGGGCACTCTTGAGCCCAAAGGGCATAGACACATAGCAGAAGGCTCCAAAGGGAGTTATGAATGCCGTCTTCTCCTTGTCCTTAACTGCCATTTTGATCTGATGATAGCCAGAATATGCATCCAAAAAATTCAAACGCTCACAATGTGCCGTAGCATCAATAATTTGATCAATACGGGGGAGGGCAAAAGGATCTGCTGGACAAGCCTTATTAAGACCTGTGTAATCCACACACATGCGCCAGGTGCCATTTTTCTTAAGGACCAGCACCGGATTGGCAAGCCACTCAGGGTGGAAAACTTCAATAATAAAGCCAGCTGCTAAGAGCCTGGCTACCTCTTCTCCAATCGCCTTGCGTCTTTCTTCGTTAAACCGGCGGAGGAACTGTTTCACCGGTTTGTACTTAGGATCCACATTAAGGGTGTGCTCAGAGAGTTGCCTCGGTACACCTGGCATGTCAGAGGGCTTCCATGCAAAAATGTCCCGATTCTCACGGATGAACTCGATGAGCGCGCTTTCCTATTTCGGATCCAAGTTGGCACTGATGCTAAACTGCTTGGACGAATCGCTAGGCACGAAGTCAACAAGCTTAGTTTCAGCTGCCGATTTGAACTTCAGGGCCGGATCATGCTCCGTAGTTGGCTTCTTTAATGGAGTCATGTCCGCCGGATCAACATTGTCCTTATAATACTTCAGCTCCTCGGTGGCACAAACCGACTCTGCGTAGGCCGCATCTCCTTCCTCGCACTCCAAAGCGATTTTATGGCTTCCGTGAACCATTATTGTCCCCTTGTGACCCGGCATCTTGAGCTGCAAATACACATAACAGGGTCGTGCCATAAACTTGGCGTAGGCCGGTCGCCCAAACAGGGCGTGATATGGACTTTGGATTTTCACCACTTCAAACGTCAATGTTTCCAACCTAGAATCATGATCATCTCCAAAGGCCACTTCCAGAGCTATCTTACCAACATGATATGCTGACTTGCCAGGTACCACACCATGGAACACCATATTGGACGGTTTGAGATTTTTATCTGTTAGTCCCATACGACGGAAGGTCTCATAGTACAAGATATTAATGCTGCTCCCTCCATCCATGAGCACCTTGGTGAACTTGTAACCTCCCACCTGAGGTGCCACCACCAGAGCCAACTGACCCGGATTATCAACCTGGGGAGGGTGATCCTCTCTGCTCCATATGATTGGCTGTTCAGACCAGCGTAGATAACGGGGCACGACCGGTTCAACAGAGTTGACTGCCCGCTTCTGAACCTTCCGGTCTTGCCTGTCCAAGCTAGTGGTGAAGACATGGTACTGCCCACTATTCAACTGCTTTGGGTTGCTCTGGTAACCCGACTATTGCTGCTACTGGTTGTAACCACCCTGGTTATTTTGATTACTTTGATTGTTATGTCCGCCCAGATTACCATTAAATCCTGAACCGGAATTTCCTCCACCGTAACCCGGCCCGGATCCTGAGCCACCGCCAGAGCCGTGATCATACCGGAAAGCATTAGAATTCTTGAACTCCTGCATAATGTAGCAATACTTCCAAAGGTGGTTTGCTGGCACCTCCTTCGTCCCATGCTTTGGACAGGGCTGGTTCAATAGATAATTTAAGCGGTCCGGGTTAGGGTTAGGTGCTCCACCGCGATTCGGCGTTTTACCCTTGCGTCGCTGACCCTTGTCCTGCGCGTTGGTATTAGCCACGAAGTCCGTGTTGCCATCCGCTTTACGCTTGCCTCCGCTACCGTTACCTGCCGAGTGATGCTGCTGACCTTTGGAGTTGCTGTTCTTCTTTCCCTTCCCTGTCTTGTCATCATCAAACTCGGGATCCTTGGTACTATCAGAATCAGCATACTTTACCAAGGCAGCCATGAGGGTCCCCATGTCAGTGCAATGGCGCTTCATCCGTCCTAACTTCAGCTTTAGGGGCCCAAACTGGCAATTGCCTTCTAGGGTTATAACCGCGGTGTCAGCGTTGATGCGGTCTGATGAATGCAGAACCTGCGAGACCCGGCGCACCCAATGAGTCGTCGATTCTCCTTCCTCCTGGACACAGGCAGCTAAGTCCACTATTGGCATAGGATGCTTACATGTGTCCTTGAAATTACTGATAAGCCAGGCTCGTAATTAGGCCCATGAACTAATAGAATTGGCCAGTAAGCTTTTTAACCAAGTACGGGCCGTTCCTTCGAGCATCATGGTGAAGTACTTCGCACATGCCGCATCATCCACATCAAGCATCTCCATGGCCATCTCATAGCTCTCCACCCATGTATCTGGAGGTTGATCCGCCGTGTAATTTGGTACCTTGCGCGGGCCTTTGAAATCCTTGGGCAGGCGCACATTGCGTAAAGCGGGGACAAGGCAAGGCACCCCCAAAGAACTAGAAGTAACACCAGGTTCGACCGAGATAGTTGGATGAACTGGCGTAAGCTGCCGAGCCTGATACTGTGCGGCTAACTCGGCCTCCCTGGGCGCTCGGGCCCGGTCCACCACTTCTTGAGCGTTATCAGCACCACCCGCCGGGTTGTTGCCGCGGGGTGCTCCCCGTCGTTCATTACTTGACATGGCCAGTTCATCCATGTGCCTGCTATAGCTCCGGCTTGGACGAGGGGTCGAGTGGATCCGGTCACGGTTGTACGAGTATGCTTCCTGTTGGACCAAAGCTGTCCTAAGAAGCTCCTTGACCCGTCGTGTCTCTACCGCATGCGGCGAGTCACCTTCAATTGGAATGGCCTCCAGCCGTGCAGCAGCTGCAACGAGATTGTCCATCGGGTTGGAGTAGTGACCCGGAGGTGTTGAAACAGCCTGAGGTATAACAGTGTTTTGACGAGGCAGATCCATCAGACGGGGCTGAACCGGCGCGCCGGTCCCAGGAGCTTCCGCCCGGTTTCCCTCCAGCGGATTACTAGTTCCTGCTCCTGGGGTGTTGAAAAAGTCTTTGGCCTCGAAAACCGAAGGCAAACGGGATCGGTACTTCCTCTTCATGACTTCATGTGACGCGTTCTGGTCCAACATGAGCCTGTAGGCTTGTGCGTCTAAAGCGGCCCGCTCTGCGGTCATCCTGGCATTCTCAGCTGCCAGGTCCGCCTTGGCCTGAGTGATCTGTTCCATCACCTTTGCAATCTTCGCGTTGTGGACGTCCTGATCCGCTGGGTTAGCTTCTGCCATAAGCACAGCCAATGCATCAAATAGATCTGATAGGACTTGAGCCGGCGGGCGTACAGAGCCTCCTGCCCCGGCAACCGTCGCCGCTACTGAACCGGAGGTTATTGGCGCAGCGGTCGAAGAATGAAGCGCTGCTTGTGTGCCGGCCATGAATATTCCAACTCGGTTGGGTAGATCAGAGGGGTCCGGAATACTGTCGCCATCAGAACAGCCCCCAATCCAGCCATCTTGTAGCTGATATAGAGATTCGGTTTCTCCGGTTGAAGACCCGTCGCCGGAATAAACGACGGTCTCGCCGCGAGATTCCGATCCATCCTCATAACTTCCTCCATGGATGACTCCCACGAAGGCATGCTTCACGGACGGTTTAACCCGGGCGGATCGCGCACGCTGAGCCGTTTCGATGAGGTCGGTGCAGATGTCTGGCTCAGGGCTCGGTTCAACGATCTTGCCGATGAAAACGTGTATGCCACCAAAGGGGACCCAGTACCCGTACTCAATTGAGCCGGCCTCGGGGCCCTAGTCTGCATCGTCGATGTAGAGCTTGCCGCGACGACTCTTAGTCATCCGGCCCACAGCGTAGCCCTCGAGTCCTTCAAAGCGGCCCTCCAAGAACTTGAAACCATCGTGCGATAGCCCCACGGTGGGCGCCAACCATGGTGGTTTTGTCACGGCAGATGTCCTAGGGAAAGGACTTAGTCGTGAGGCCATTGCAACGGGTTAGCTCGAAGGGGTTAAAGCGGACACAGGGACGCACGAGGGTTTATACTAGTTCGGCCCCTTCGATGAAGGTAAAAGCCTACGTCTAGTTGTGATGGGATTGATGAGGTTTCGATGACTAGGGAGCGAACAAGCTTCGCCTAAGTCTCGAGTTGTTGTCTGTAATCCTGAACCGCCGCCGGGTCGTCCCCTTATATACACGGTTGACGCCCGTCGGTTCACAGAGTCCCAACACCGGTTCATATTCATATCCGGGTTGGTCTCTTCCTATTCCTAACTTACAGTACAAGTTGGTATATACATGCCGGTTTACGGCTACAAGTCTTAAACCGGCCACGGGCTTTAGGCCCTGATCTATCTTCTTGGGCTTTAACACTCTTGGACTACTGATGAAGTTAACCCGGCCCATATAGGCCGGTTTACGCCCAGTAGCAATATCCCCGACAGAACCTCCGCTAACGATGCCACATCACCTCGGTTACTGTTGATAAACTTGCGTCAGTTCAAAACCTAGTTCAAATTTAAAATTTAAAATAAAGACAAACAATAAAAGTTTTCAAATATTAAAAAAATGTTCGGGTGGAGCCAAATAATGCATAGGTAATTATGGTGGAGAAAGCACAGTTTTATAAAATGTTTAAATAATCTAAAATGAATAAAGACAGTAGCTAAAACAATTAAATAAATGTCTTTTGAATTTTATAAAATACTAAACTAATTTGTTCAGCGGTAAAACTTTTAGTGACAGTAGTTGGAATTGTAACTCTATATTAGGTGTGGGTTTTACTTTTTGTAAAATTATAAACTATTAAAGAAGTAAAAGAAAACAACAGTCAAAAGAAAATTAAAACAAACAAAAGAAAAGAGAAACCCTTCCCCCTGGGCCACTTGGCCCATCTAGCTAAACAACCAGCCCACCTCCACCTCTCCCTCCTCCTCTACAGGAGACCAGGAGGGCGTGCCGGTGTCATGGCCATGGATGGCTGCCACGAGCCCCTCCCTTTGACCTATAAGGGCAACCCCCCACACCCCACTGAAACCCTAGGCCACCACTCCCCCCCCCCCCCCCCCCCCCCCCCCCCCCCCCCCCCCCCGCTCGCGCCCGTCGCCGAGTTGTCCTCGTGCACATGGCCACCGACCCTCCCCCGCCACGCCGATGAGCCCTGGAGGATCGCCGTCGTCTACCTCACCCTCTGCGCCACCGGATTGGAGCCGGGAGACCCCATCTCCGTCGCCCACATCGTCTTCGTCTCGAGTCGTCACCGTCGGCCGCCTTTGATCCGCTCCACCCCGAGCCTCTCGGACATCCCCGAGCTCGCTTTTGCACGACTACAGGGCCCCATGAGCTTCTTCTCCACTTCCCCCTCACCCCATTCTTGTTTTGCCGCCGTAATTGTTGTTTCCGTGCACGCCATGGCCGCCCGAGCTTCGTGGTCACAACCACGCTCGTGGAGCACCCAGCTACACAACCCATGCCCCTGCTCGTCCAGGACCTTGTGCGCGCGCGCCCACGTGCTTGGCTGCTCCCTCTCTGCTGTTGTAGACTGCTGCTACGCCGCACGCCCGCTACCACCCCGGCGCTGCCCGCTGCTGCTTCTATCCGGCCCCGCCACCGCGCCACTAGCGCCCGCTGCTGTCCGCCGTGCTCTTCTGCAGGCCACGCGCTGCGCCTCACCGCTGCTCGGCCCCCGCCTGCACTGCCACTGCGCCTCGCTCGCCGACCCACCGACGGCGCCCTGCCGCACCTGCCAAGCCGCGCTCGCACGCCTGCCACTGTGCCGCGCCGCCCGCTCCCGCTGACTGCTGCCGCCCGCGCCGCACCATGCCTGCCGCCGCCCGCGTGCTACTGCACCGCTGCCGCAGTCGCCCGCCGCCCCGCTGATAGCGCTCCGCCTCCACCTCCACTCGCGTCCGCCTCGGCCGCTCCCTGCCTTGCGCGCGCCCCGTTGCTGCACGCCATCCCGCGCTTGCCTCACCGCGCCACCAGCCTTGCGTAGAGCCCCGCCGTGCGTCCCTCTGTTGCCGAAATCGGCCGACTGGAGTTTCCTCCACCGTGCCGGAGTTAGTCGTTGATGTGGCCTTCGTTAGCCACTAGCCACAACCCCTAATCCCCCTTGACACGCGGGCACACCCTGTTGATAATAAGGTTAGCTAAATTAACCCTGTTAATTAGTGCCCCACTGACAGGCAGGGCCCATCAGCTAATTAGTTTAACATGAAATAAACAAAAGCTGTTAAATAGAGTGTTACACTAACACATGGGGCCCACTGGCTAGGTTGACCGGTCAACAGTCAAACTGTTGACTATTGACTGGACCTGCTGACTTAGAAGAGGCCCCACCAGTCAGCCTCTGCTTACTGGGCAGTTGACCTAGTCAACTGGGCCCACCGGCCAGCCCCTCTTCTGGTCAGCTAGGTACAATCTTGGTACACTTAACAATTACTGTTTTGGAATAATTCGAATTTAGTAATTATAAAAATTCCAGAAATGTTTAAAATCTTTAAAAAATCATAGAAAATAAACCGTAACTCGGATGGAAAAACTTTGTACATGAAAGTTTCTTAGAACGACGAGACGAATCCGGATACGCAACCTGTTCGTCCGCCACGCATCCCTGGCATAGCGAACACACAACTTTCCCCCTCCGGTTCATCTATCCGAAAACGCGAAACACCGGGGATATTTTCCCGGATGTTCCCCCCCTTCACCGGTATCACCTCATACCGCGTTAGGGCACCCCTAGCACCGCTACTTGTCTTGTCAAGCATCGTTCTGCATCTGTTTGCATTGTATTCATTGTTTCTTCCCCCTCTTCTCCCCGGTAGACTACGAGACTGACGCCGCTGCTGGTGCCCTGATCGACTACGTTGTTCACGACCCCTCTCTCTTGCCAGAGCAGCCAGGCAAGCCCCCCCCCCCCCTGATCACCAGATATCACCTACTCTTCTCCATACTACTTGCATTAGACTAGTGTATCATGTTACTGCTTTCCGTTAATCCTATTCTGATGCATAGTTTGTCATTGTTGCTACAGCTGTTGATACCTTACCTGCAATCCTAAATGCTTAGTATAGGATGCTATTTTATCATCAGTGGCCCTACATTTTTGTCTGTCTGCCATGCTATACTATCGGGTCGTGATCACGCCGGGTGTTGATCACGGGTATATACTATACTTCATACTTTAGATGTTGTGACTAAAGTCGGGTCGGCTCGTTGAGTACCCGCAAGTGATTCTGATGTTGGGGGCTGGAGGGACAGGTGGTTCCACCCAGGTAGTGGTGGGCCTAGGTTCCTGACGGCCCCTGACTGTTACTTTGAGGCGGAGCAACAGGGCAGGCGGAGACCACCTAGGTGAGAGGTGGGCCTGGCCCTGGTCGGCGTTCGCGGTTACTTCAAAATAACACGCTTAACAAGATCTGGATTTTTGATCTGAGTCTGGCTACTGGCCTATACGCACTAACCAACTACACAGGAACATTTATGGGCACTCGATGTCATGGTATCAGCCGAAGCCTTCGTGACGTCAGCGACTGAGCGGCGTGCGCCAGGTTGGACTCGAACGTCTGCTCTTGTATAAGGGAGGCTAGGTCTGCTCACCGGCCGCGTACGCAACGTGCAGGTGTGCAATGGGCCCAAACCCCTGCGGCATAGGATTTAGACGGGCGTGCGGACCTCTCTGTTGTGCCTAGGTAGGGCTGCGACGTGTTGATCTTCCGAGGCCGGGCATGACCCAGATGAGTGTGTCCGGACAAAGGGGATCGAGCGTGTTGGGAAATGTGGTGCACCCCTGCAGGGAAGTTAATCTATTCGAATAGCTGTGATCTTCGGTAACAGGACGACTTGGAGTTGTACCTTGACCTTATGACAACTATAACCGGATACTTAATAAAGTACACCCTTCCAAGTGCCAGATACAACCGGTGATCGCTCTCTCACAGGGCGACGAGGGGAGGATCATCGGTTAGGGTCATGCTTTGCGATGATACTTGGTGAACTTACCATCTACTCTCTTCTTCTGCCGCAAGATGGAGGTTACCAGAAGCGTAGTCTTTGATAGGACTAGCTATCCCCCTCTTATTCCGGCATTCTGCAGTTCAGTCCACATATGATACCCCTTTTCCATTTGATACCAATGCATACATATGTAGTGTAGTCCCTTGCTTGCGAGTACTTTGGATGAGTACTCATGGTTGCTTTGTTCCCCCTTTTCCCCTTTCCTATACCCGATTGCTGCGACCAGACATTGGAGTCCAGGAGCTAGACGCCACTGTCGATGACGACTACTACTGCTCGAGAGGTGCCTACCTACGTGCACCCCGCTGACGACGACCTGGAGTAGTTTAGGAGGATCCCAGGCAGGAGGCCTGCGCCTCTTTCGATCTGTATCCCAGTTTGTGCTAGCCTTCTTAAGGCAAACTTGTTAACTTATGTCTGTACTCAGATATTGTTGCTTCCGCTAACTCGTCTATGACCGAGCTCTTGTATTCGAGCCCTCGAGGCCACTGGCTTGTAATATGATGCTTGTATGACATATTTTTATTTGTAGAGTTGTGTTTTGATATCTTCCCGTGAGTCCCTGATCTTGATCGTACACGTTTGCGTGTATGATTAGTGTACGATTGAATCAGGGGCATCACAAGTTGGTATCAGAGCCGACTGCCTGTAGGAATCCCCCTTCCACACTCTTTGGTCGAAGGTGAGTCTAGTCGATGAAAATTGTTTTGCTAACATGGTTGTGCGGCCCATGGGCCCACGTCGCCATTGGGTGGTATTAGGATCTTTTATTCCTCGTCTATACTCTGAGAATCTGATCTCTCTTCTATTCGGGTTAAATGATTTTGCAACAAAAAACTAACTTTAGGTTCTCGAAAATACTTTCTCTCGAAAAGCCCCTCACTCCAAATGACCGCTTGCTGCACCAAAAGATTCTGAAGATGCTATTCGATGTTTTTCCGAGACACTTTTACCCGCCGTCTTTGCAAAATCTTTTACCATTGTTAAATCCTTATGGATAACTACTTACGCTTGTCGTTCATACCTTTATTCCCAGTTGATCTTGTTATCACAAGATACCCTGAAATTCTGTTTACTGTTCCAAAAATACTTTGTGCCTACTGCCTTGCAGTTCTTTGCCACATGAATACCCGTACAAATAATTCCTCACACTTATCGAGTATCCGCTCATTCCCAGTTGTTCATGTGTTTCACAAAGGTCTTCGAAATACCATTCGATCTTCCGAAAATCCCGAGCAGCCTATTCCTCTTGAAATTCTTGCTTGCTTGCATTATGGTTAATCCCATAAGCCTCGTAGTCTTATTGGCATCCCTTGTCATTATAATTTTGAGTCTGTTGATTCAATATGTTTGCAAATGCCCACAATCATCGTTGATCCTTATAAATTACCTTTCCGGCTGAGCTGCCATTCTTTTAACTGGATTGGTTCTCGACCAATCAAATTGCCGTTGATTGTACCCCTAAGGCTATTCAACTTATCCATCCCTAATTAGAGCATTTCTTCTGATCCCTTGATTTGGAAATCATAATTCCTTTGCATTGAGCTTTGAGTTAGTCAGTTGTTTCTATAATATGATCTCCTTGCATTCTTCTTCCTCTAGTTGAGTACTGATGCTCAAGTCAGATCCCTTGTGGACCACCAGATCCTTTGTTGGATTTTATCCGATAGCGTCCTTCATATTCAATAAGCCTGTGAGCCTTTCCTCGGATATATGATGCCTTTGGTAAATTGTATCCTCTGCTTTGTCAACCATGCTCTACTTTTGAGCTTGTGTTATTTACTCCTGAAGTTTGTGGTATATGTTTCTACGATGCCCCGATGGGTTGAACCTATGCCTTCCTTAATCTGTGTGAACCCGAAAGATTTCACGGGTCATACTTATCTGGTATTGCACCAGGTAAAACTTTCAACAACTAATGTCATTTTCGAAAAGTGAGAGGTGGATGGAAGGTTATACATTGAAGAAGTGGGAGTCGACCTTGAACTTGTGTTCATGCCCATGGACACGATGTAGATCCTATCATGTCTTATAATAATAACTATTTCCTTGATATAATATCATTTGGTGTAGGTTAATTGATCCTTTGCAATCGTGGTTCCGACCATGTTCTCCTTTAAATACCATTTCTCGTGCAAGATTAAGCACTTGTTTTCTATAGAGCAATACCCCGGTCCAACCCCTTATTTTGATCTACCTTAGAGTATTACCCCCTGGTATCTCGAGGGTATCATGCTACTGCCCTACCTATTATGAATTTCTGATGAAGTAGTACCTTTCCCTGTTGTAGTCACTCCATGGGTTCTGGGTTGTCGTCAACAGAGAACATCGATTAGTGAATCGAATCAACACTGTAGTTCAGTACTCCTAGTACTTTGTTGTTGAGAAGTTTAATACTCCATCATGTCATTCCTAGCTTGATCGGCTACATCAATACCATGCTAATTTCAACTGTGCTACCTGGTCCGTCTTCCCGAAGCACAATTTTTGACAATGAGCTAAGCTTACGTCGCTCTTCCTCGTCATACCGTTTCACCTCGAACAGCAAGCTTGATTCCGAGTTGGAGGCGTATCCGTGGTTCCAATAATATTTCGCTACAACACTCCTTTTGCTTGATGCAGTCGTTGTTGTTCGAATTGGTTCTTCGTGGATCCTCTCGACAAAATTTGTCGTGATCATCATCAACATTTTGACTCCTTCCAGAATATCAATCAAATTCTTGATGACAAGTACCACCCTTGCCCCTCGATGAGTTGTGTTATCATCGACAACATTATTGCTTTTCCTCCAACACAAACTTGTTCGTGTTTTGTGTTATACCTGGAGATCCTTGCTATCCAGCAATTATTCTTCTTTACCTTGGAGTATTACCATCTTTTATGTCAAAAATATTGTGAGAGTTTCACCACCTCTTAAGAAATTCTTGATGCAGTGATGCTTCTCGCCATCACAATTCTTTTCTTGGCCCCCGTGTTGAGTGAACTCTGTTGTGAGAATTCAATATCTCTAGCAACCCTATTGTTTTGAAGTGAATGGACGATAGTTTCGTTATTGAATCACCATTCTAACTTTGATCATCCTACTTAGTCCATATTTCCAGGTGCATTTTCGTCCAATATTTAATTGTGGATGTTCTCATCGAACATACCTCATTATATACTTCGGTGTGTCCAATGCTATCACCTTGTTCACTTAATTGTGGAAATCCTTCTTTTTGGAAACCTTGATGAAATTGCCGCTGAGTCCATCATCCATCTCCTCATCTTTTCCATGGTTTACGGATGAACTCTTGCTTCGGAACTCGCTTCCATAGTTCATTTCCCGAGAACCTTACGATGTCTTCTCGTCAAATTGTCTTGCACCTTTTCTTCTTAGGCATCCTGAGTCTGAGTTATCATGTCACCAACCAGATCTGAATCTCGGTCAGATATGATGGTTGGAACATATTTCCAAGAGTTATAACAAGGGTCTTTATATGTCCTGGTAAGGTGATGTCATGCCTAGCACCCCTGGCCGGAGAACCTATTGTTATAGTTTCCATTTTAGCAAGGTTAGCCATTCTGTCATGAGGAAATTGTAAGACTTATTCTTGAGTTGTTCCTGATGGATCCTTTGGGTATCCAAAGTATGACCTCTGCTTGAAGATCATGTCAATGCTATCTCGAAGCATGTCTATGGTACTTCGATTTTCAATAAGAACATTTGAAGCACCATGCTAAATGTTTCTTGTTCAAATTACCCAAACACCGTTGTATGGGTAATGTCATGAAATTTCGCTTCCCTTTCCTAAAGGGTTTTCTACTTTATATCCTGTCATCGATATCATGCTCTGCTTGTCCTTGGGAAGGATATCGTGCTCTACATTTTCCTTTCCATTGTTCTGTTTAATCTGATAATCATATTTTCCTTCCCATTGATTGGTTTAACGTTTCTTGTGATCTATATGATCTAAGCAGTAATTTTCTCCTGCTTAGGTAAACACCTCGGCGTACAATTCCGTTAGTAAGACCCTGTTACTATTGTTGTTGATATTCCGGTAACCACCGATGGACGAGAACTTTGCCTATTGGTCCGCCTCGTTCAACGAGCAGGAAGATGGTTCTCTTCGTCCCTCGTCCTTGGTACCGACGTTGTTGCCGACATGACTGACATGCTATCCGCTGACATGTCTTGCCTACATGGTTATGCAAGACGTCACTGCCCTTTCTATCGTTAACTCACATGGTGGGCCCATAACCCACAGTTCCACATGATCGAAACCCGACTCTCTTGTACACCCTATTGTCAAAGTTATTCCTCGCGCGTGGCCTCGTATGTAATTCATGAGCCACCTTCAAGTCTAATATCAGACACAATACTTATTCCCGTTGCTTTGAACCCCTTTCACACCCTATAACAGGCATCGAACGATTGCCTGCCCGCTTGAAACTTCCCAGGATACCTCCTTACTTTGCTCTCGACATTTCCTTAAGTTTCAATTTGAGAGTTACTTTCTGCCACCTTCCTCGATGTTGCCGACCAGATAGTCAACCTTTCATAGGTGTGTTCTCCCAGAATACGCACCCTTTTTCTCTCATAATTACGATGGAGTTCTCGATGAAAGGATGCCGACTTCATCATGATGACCTGAAGCATAGAAATGAAGACATCAATGTAACTGATCGACCTCTTCGAGAAGAGCAACTAAGACCAAGAACACTTATTAGAATTTCGTAACCAAATCCCTTCCCCTACTCTTCCTCTTAAATCTCGGGACGAGATTTCTTGCAGCGGAGGAGATTTGTAATGCCTGGATAATTAAGCTACAGTGAACCTCCGCTAACGATGCCACATCACCTCGGTTACTGTTGATAAACTTGCGTCAGTTCAAAACCCAGTTCAAATTTAAAATTTAAAATAAAGAGTAAAGACAAACAATAAAAGTTTTCAAATATTAAAAAAAATGTTTGGGTGGAGCCAAATAATGCATAGCTAATTATGGTGGAGAAAGCACAATTTTATAAAATGTTTAAATAATCTAAAATGAATAAAAAAAGAGTAGCTAAAACAATTAAATAAATGTCTTTTGAATTTTATAAAATACTAAACTATTTTGTTCAGGGGTAAAATTTTTGTGACAGTAGTTGGAATTGTAACTCTATATTAGGTGTGGGTTTTACTTTTTGTAAAACTATAAAGTATTAAAGAAGTAAAAGAAAACAAAAGTCAAGAAAATTAAAACAAACAAAAGAAAAGAGAAACCCTTCCCCCTGGGCCACTTGGCCCATCTAGCTAAACAACCAGCCCACCTCCACCTCTCCCTCCTCCTCTACAGGAGACCAGGAGGGCGTGACGCTCATCCACGGTGCCATGGCCATGGATGGCTGCCACGAGCCCCTCCCTTTGACCTATAAGGGCAACCCCCCACACCCCACTGAAACCCTAGGCCACCACTCCCCCCCTCGCGCCCCCACGCTCCCTCTCCCAAGGTCAACCGCTCATGCCCGTCGCCAAGTCATCCTCGTGCACATGGCCACTGACCCTCCCCCGCCACGCCGACGAGCCCTGGAGGATCGCCATCGTCTACCTCACCCTCTGCGCCACCGGATTGGAGCCGGGAGCCCCCATCTCCGTCGCCCACATCGTCTTCGTCTCGGGTCGTCACCGTTATCCGTCTTCGATCCGCTCCACCCCGAGCCTCTCCGGCATCCCCGAGCTCGCTTTTGCACGACTACAGGGGCCCCGTGAGCTTCTTCTCCGCTTCTCCCTCGCCCCGTTCTTGTTTTGCCGCCGTAATTGTTGTTTCCGTGCACGCCATGGCCGCCCGAGCTTCGTGGTCACTGAAGGAAATATGCCCTAGAGGCAATAATAAAGCTATTATTTATTTCCTTATATCATGATAAATCTTTATTATTCATGCTAGAATTGTATTAACCGGAAACATAATACATGTGTGAATACAAAGACAAACTTAGTGTCACTAGTATGCCTCTACTTGACTAGCTCGTTAATCAAAGATGGTTATGTTTCCTAACCATGAACAAAGTGTTGTTATTTGATTAACGAGGTCACATCATTAGTTGAATGATCTGATTGACATGACCCATTCCATTAGCTTAGCACCTGATCGTTTAGTATGTTGCTATTGCTTTCTTCATGACTTATACATGTTCCTATGACTATGAGATTATGCAACTCCCGTTTGCCGGAGGAACACTTTGTGTGCTACCAAACGTCACAACATAACTGGGTGATTATAAAGGAGCTCTACAGGTGTCTCCAAAGGTACATGTTGGGTTGGCGTATTTCGAGATTAGGATTTGTCACTCCGAATGTCGGAGAGGTATCTCTGGGCCCTCTCGGTAATGCACATCACATAAGCCTTGCAAGCATTGCAACTAATGAGTTAGTTGCGGGATGATGTATTACGGAACGAGTAAAGAGACTTGCCGGTAACGAGATTGAACTAGGTATTGGATACCGACGATCGAATCTCGGGCAAGTAACATACCGATGACAAAGGGAACAACGTATGTTGTTATGCGGTCTGACCGATAAAGATCTTCGTAGAATATGTAGGAGCCAATATGGGCATCCAGGTCCAGCTATTGGTTATTGACCGGAGATCTGTCTCAGTCATGTCTACATTGTTCTCGAACCATATGGTCCGCACGCTTAATGTTACGATGACAGTTATTATGACTTTATGCATTTTGATGTACCGAAGTTAGTTTGGAGTCCCGGATGTGATCACGGACATGACGAGGAGTCTCGAAATGGTCGAGACATAAAGATCGATATATTGGAAGCCTATATTTGGACATCGGAATCGTTCCGGGTGAAATCGGCATTTTTCCGGAGTACCGGGGGGTTACCGAAACCCCCCCGGGGGTTTATTGGGCCTACATGGGCCTTGAGGGAGAAGAGAGAAGGAGGCAGGAGGTGGCCGCGCGCCCCTCCCCTTCCTAGTCTGAATAGGACAAGGGAAGGGGGGCGGCGCCCCCCTTTCCTTCCTCTCTTCCTCCTCTTTCCCCCCTCTCTCTCCTTGTCCAACTAGGAGTCCTACTCCCGGTGGGAGTAGGACTCCCTCTTGGCGCACCACACCTGGCCGGCCGCCTCTTCCCCTTGCTCCTTTATATACGGGGGCAGGGGCGCACCCTAGGACACACAAGTTGATCCATGTGATCTTTCCTTAGCCGTGTGTGGTGCCCCCTGCCACCATATTCCACCTCGATCATATCGTTGTAGTGCTTAGGCGAAGCCCTGCGTCGGTAGAACATCATCATCGTCACCACGCCGTTGTGCTGATGGAACTCATCCCCAAAGTTTTGCTGGATCGGAGCCCGGGGAGCGTCATCGAGTTGTACGTGTGCTAAGAACTCGGAGGTGCTGGAGTAACGATGCTTGGATCGGTCGGATCGGGAAGACGTACGACTACTTCCTCTACGTTGCGTCAACGCTTCCGTTGCAGTCTACGAAGGGTACGTAGACAACACTCTCCCCTCTCGTTGCTATGCATCACCATGATCTTGCGTGTGCGCAGGAATTTTTTTGAAATTACTGCGTTCCCCAACAGTGGCATCCGAGCATAGGTTTTATGGTTTGATGTTATATGCATGAGTAGAACACAAGTGAGTTGTGGGCGATATAAGTCATACTGCCTACCAGCATGTCATACTTTGGTTCGGCGGTATTGTTGGATGAAGCGGCCCAGACCGACATTACGCGTACGCTTACACGAGACCGGTTCTCCTGACGTGCTTTGCACAAAGGTGGCTTGCGGGTGACTGTTTCTCCAACTTTAGTTGAACCAAGTGTGGCTACGCCCGGTCCTTGCGAAGGTTAAAACGGAGTCAAATTGACAAACTATCGTTGTGGTTTTGATGCGTAGGTGAGATTGGTTCTTACTTAAGCCCGTAGCAGCCACGTAAAACTTGCAACAACAAAGTAGAGGACGTCTAACTTGTTTTTGCAGGGCATGTTGTGATGTGATATGGCCAAGACATGATGCTAAATTTTATTGTATGAGATGATCATGTTTTGTAACCGAGTTATCGGCAACTGGCAGGAGCCATATGGTTGTCGCTTTATTGTATGCAGTGTAATCGCGATGTAATGCTTTACTTTATCACTAAGCGGTAGCGATAGTCGTGGAAGCATAAGATTGGCGAGACGACAACGATGCTACGATGGAGATCAAGGTGTCGCGCCGGTGACGATGGTGATCATGACGGTGCTTCGGAGATGGAGATCATAGGCACAAGATGATGATGGCCATATCATATCACTTATATTGATTGCATGTGATGTTTATCTTTTATGCATCTTATCTTGCTTTGATTGACGGTAGCATTATAAGATGATCTCTCACTAAATTATCAAGAAGTGTTCTCCCTGAGTATGCACCATTGCGAAAGTTCTTCGTGCTGAGACACCACGTGATGATCGGGTGTGATAGGCTCTACGTTCAAATACAACGGGTGCAAAACAGTTGCACACGCGGAATACTCAGGTTATACTTGACGAGCCAAGCATATACAGATATGGCCTCGGAACACAGAGACCGAAAGGTCGAGCGTGAATCATATAGTAGATATGATCAACATAGTGATGTTCACCAATGAAACTACTCCATCTCACGTGATGATCGGACATGGTTTAGTTGATTTGGATCACGTGATCACTTAGAGGATTAGAGGGATGTCTATCTAAGTGGGAGTTCTTAAGTAATATGATTAAATTGAACTTAAATTTATCATGAACTTAGTCCTGGTAGTATTTTGCAAATTATGTTGTAGATCCATAGCTCGTGTTGTTGCTTCCCTGTGTTTATTTTGATATGTTCCTAGAGAAAATTGTGTTGAAAGATGTTAGTAGCAATGATGCGGATTGGATCCGTGATCTGAGGTTTATCCTCATTGCTGCACAGAAGAATTATGTCCTTGATGCACCGCTAGGTGACAGACCTATTGCAGGAGCAGATGCAGACGTTATGAACATTTGGCTAGCTCAATATGATGACTACTTGATAGTTTAAGTGCACCATGCTCAGTGGCTTAGAATCGGGACTTCAAAGACGTTTTGAACGTCATGGACCATATGAGATGTTCCAGGAGTTGAAGTTAATATTTCAAGAAAATACCCGAGTTGAGAGATATGAAGTCTCCAACAAGTTCTATAGCTAAAAGATGGAGGAGAATCGCTCAACTAGTGAGCATGTGCTCAGATTGTCTGGGTACTACAATCACTTGAATCAAGTGGGAGTTAATCTTCCAGATAAGATAGTGATTGACAGAATTCTCTAGTCACCATTACCAAGTTAGTAGAACTTCGTGATGAACTATGATATGCAAGGGATAACGGAAACAACTCCCAAGCTCTTCGTGATGCTGAAATCGATGAAGGTAGAAATCAAGAAAAACATCAAGTGTTGATGGTTGACAAGATCACTAGTTTCAAGAAAAGGGCAAAAGAAAAACAAGGGGGGGAACTTCAAGAAAAACAGCAAGCAAGTTGTTGCTCAAGTGAAGAAGCCCAAGTCTGGTCCTAAGCCTGAGACTAAGTGCTTCTACTGCAAAGGGACTGGTCACTGGAAGCGGAACTACCCCAAGTGATTGGCAGATAAGAAGGATGGCAAAGTGAACATAAGTATATTTGATATACATGTTATTTATGTGTACTTTACTAGTGTTTATAGCAACCCCTCAGTATTTGATACTAGTTCAGTTGCTGATTAGTAACTCGAAACGGGAGTTGCAGAATAAAAAGAGACTAGTTAAGGGTGAAGTGACGATGTGTGTTGGAAGTAGTTCCAAGATTGATATGATCATCATCGCACACTCCCTATAATTTCGGGATTAGTGTTGAACCTAAATAAGTGTTATTTGGTGTTTACGTTGAGCATGAATATGATTTGATCATGTTTATTGTAATACGGTTATTCATTTAAGTAAGAGAATAAATTGTTGTTCTGTTTACATGAATAAAACCTTATATGGTTACACACCCAATGAAAATAGTTCGTTGGATCTCGATCATAGTGATACACATAATCATAATATTGAAACCAAAAGATGCAAAGTTAATAATGATAGTGCAACTTATTTGTAGCACTGACGTTTAGGTCATATTGGTGTAAAGCACATGAAGAAACTCCATGCTAATGGGCTTTTGGAATCACTTGATTATGAATCACTTGGTACTTGCGAACCGTGCCTCATGGGCAAGATGACTAAAACATCGTTCTCCGGTACTATGGAGGGAGCAACAAAATTGTTGGAAATCATACATACAGATGTATGTGGTCCGATGAATGGTGAGGCTCGTGGCGGATATCGTTATTTTCTCACCTTCACAGATGACTTAAGCAGATATGGGTATATCTACTTAATAAAACATAAGTCTGAAACATTTGAAAAGTTCAAAGAATTTCAGAGTGAAGTTGAAAATCATTGTAACAAGAAAATAAAATTTCTACGATCTGATCGTGGAGGAGAATATTTGAGTTACGAGTTTGGTGTACATTTGAAAAATTGTGGAATAGTTTCGCAACTCACGCCACCCGGAACACCACAGCGTAATGGTGTGTCCGAACGTCGTAATCGTACTTTACTAGATATGGTGCGATCTATGATGTCTCTTACTGATTTACCGCTATCGTTTTGGGGATACGCTCTAGAGACGGCCGCATTCACGTTAAATAGGGCACCATAAAAATCCGTTGAGACGACGCCTTATGAACTGTGGTTTGACAAGAAACCAAAGTTGTCGTTTCTGAAAGTTTGGGGCTGCGATGCTTATGTGAAAAAGCTTCAACCTGATAAGCTCGAACCCAAATCGGAGAAATGTGTCTTCATAGGATATCCAAAGGAAACTATTGGATACACCTTCTATCACAGATCCGAAGGCAAGACTTTTGTTGCTAAATTCGGAAACTTTCTGGAGAAGGAGTTTCTCTCAAAAGAAGTGAGTGGGAGGAAAGTAGAACTTGACGAGGTAACTGTACCTGCTCCATTATTGGAAAGTAGTATATCATAGAAAACTGTTTCAGTGACACCTACACCAGTTGGTGAGGAAGCTAATGATAATAATCATGAAACTTCAGATCAAGATACTACTGAACCTCGTAGATCAACCAGAGTGAGATCCGCGCCAGAGTGGTACGGTAATCCTGTTCTGGAAGTCATGCTGCTAGAACATGATGAACCTACGAACTATGAAGAAGCGATGGTGAGCCCAGATTCCGCAAAATGGCTTGAAGCCATAAAATCTGAGATGGGATCCATGTATGAGAACAAAGTATGGACTATGGTTGACTTGCCCGATGATCGGCAAGCAATTGAGAATAAATGGATCTTCAAGAAGAAGACTGATGCTGACGGTAATATTACTGTCTACAAAGCTCGACTTGTCGCAAAAGGTTTTCGACAAGTTCAAGGAGTTGACTACGATGAGACCTTCTCACCCGTAGCGATGCTTAAGTCTGTCAGAATCATGTTAGCAATTGCCGCATTTTATGATTATGAAATTTGGCAGATGGATGTCAAAACTGCATTCTTGAATGGATTTCCGGAAGAAGAGTTGTATATGATGCAACCGGAAGGTTTTGTCGATCCAAAGGGAGCTAACAAAGTGTGCAAGCTCCAGCGATCTATTTATGGACTGGTGCAAGCCTCTCAGAGTTGGAATAAACGCTTTGATAGTATGATCAAAGCATTTGGTTTTATACAGACTTTCGGAGAAGCCTGTATTTACAAGAAAGTGAGTGGGAGCTCTGTAGCATTTCTGATATTATATGTGGATGACATATTACTAATCGGAAATGATATAGAATTTCTGGATAGCATAAAGGGATACTTGAATAAGAGTTTTTCAATGAAAGACCTCGGTGAAGCTGCTTACATATTAGGCATAAAGATCTATAGAGATAGATCAAAACGCTTAATTGGACTTTCACAAAGCACATACCTTGACAAGATTTTGAAAAAGTTCAAAATGGATCAGGCAAAGAAAGGGTTCTTGCCTGTGTTACAAGGTGTGAAGTTGAGTCAGACTCAATGCCCGACCACTGCAGAAGATAGAGAGAAAATGAAAGATGTTCCCTATGCTTCAGCCATAGGCTTTATCATGTATGCAATGCTGTGTACCAGACCTGATGTGTGCCTTGCTAGAAGCTTAGCAGGGAGGTACCAAAGTAATCCAGGAGTGGATCACTGGACAGCAGTCAAGAACATCCTGAAATACCTGAAAAGGACTAAGGATATGTTTCTCGTATATGGAGGTGACAAAGAGCTCACCGTAAAAGGTTACATTGATGCAAGCTTTGACACTGATCTGGACGATTCTAAATCGCAAACCGGATATGTGTTTACATTAAACGGTGGAGCTGTAAGTTGGTGCAGTTCTAAACAAAGCGTCGTAGCGGGATCTACATGTGAAGCGGAGAACATAGCTGCTTCAGAAGCAGCGAACGAAGGAGTCTGGATGAAGGAGTTCATATCCGATCTAGGTGTCATACCTAGTGCATCGGGTCCAATGAAAATCTTTTGTGACAATACTGGTGCAATTGCCTTGGCAAAGGAATCCAGATTTCACAAGAGAACCAAGCACATCAAAAGACGCTTCAATTCCATCCGGGATCTAGTCCAGGTGGGAGACATAGAGATTTGCAAGATACATACGGATCTGAATGTTGCAGACCCGTTGACTAAGCCTCTTCCACGAGCAAAACATGATCAGCACCAAGGCTCCATGGGTGTTAGAATCATTACTGTGTAATCTAGATTATTGACTCTAGTGCAAGTGGGAGACTGAAGGAAATATGCCCTAGAGGCAATAATAAAGCTATTATTTATTTCCTTATATCATGATAAATGTTTATTATTCATGCTAGAATTGTATTAACCAGAAACATAATACATGTGCGAATACATAGACAAACTTAGTGTCACTGGTATGCCTCTACTTGACTAGCTCGTTAATCAAAGTTGGTTATGTTTCCTAACCATGAACAAAGTGTTGTTATTTGATTAATGAGGTCACGTCATTAGTTGAATGATCTGATTGACATGACCCATTCCATTAGCTTAGCACCCGATCGTTTACTATGTTGTTATTGCTTTCTTCATGACTTATACATGTTCCTATGACTATGAGATTATGCAACTCCCGTCTGCCGGAGGAACACTTTGTGTGCTACCAAACGTCACAACGTAACTGGGTGATTATAAAGGAGCTCTACAGGTGTCTCCAAAGGTACATGTTGGGTTGGCATATTTCGAGATTAGGATTTGTCACTCCGAATGTCGGAGAGGTATCTCTGGGCCCTCTCGGTAATGCACATCACATAAGCCTTGCAAGCATTGCAACTAATGAGTTAGTTGCGGGATGATGTATTACGGAACGAGTAAAGAGACTTGCCGGTAACGAGATTGAACTAGGTATTGGATACCGACGATCGAATCTCGGGCAAGTAACATACCGATGACAAAGGGAACAACGTATGTTGTTATGCGGTCTGACCGATAAAGATCTTCGTAGAATATGTAGGATCCAATATGGGCATCCAGGTCCCGCTATTGGTTATTGACCAGAGATCTGTCTCAGTCATGTCTACATTGTTCTCGAACCGTAGGGTCCGCACGCTTAACGTTACGATGGCAGTTATTATGAGTTTATGCATTTTAATGTACCGAAGTTAGTTCGGAGTCCTAGATATGATCACGGACATGACGAGGAGTCTCGAAATGGTCGAGACATAAAGATCGATATATTGGAAGCCTATATTTGGACATCGGAATCATTCCGGGTGAAATCGGCATTTTTCTGGAGTACCGGGGGGTTACCGAAACCCCCCTGGGGGTTTATTGGGCCTACATGGGCCTTGAGGGAGAAGAGAGAAGGAGGCAGGAGGTGGCCGCGCGCCCCTCCCCTTCCTAGTCCGAATAGGACAAGGGAAGGGGGCGGCGCCCCCCCTTTCCTTCCTCTCTTCCTCCTCTTTCCCCCCTCTCTCTCCTTGTCCAACTAGGAGTCCTACTCCCGGTGGGAGTAGGACTCCCTCTTGGCACGCCACACCTGGCCGGCTGCCTCCTCCCCTTGCTCCTTAATATACGGGGGCAGGGGGCACCCTAGAACACACAAGTTGATCCACGTGATCGTTCCTTAGCCGTGTGCGGTGCCCCCTGTCACCATATTCCACCTCGATCATATCGTTGTAGTGCTTAGGCGAAGCCCTGCGTCGGTAGAACATCATCATCGTCACCACGCCGTTGTGCTGACGGAACTCATCCCCGAAGCTTTGCTGGATCGGAGCCCGGGGAGCGTCATCGAGCTGTACGTGTGCTAAGAACTCGGAGGTGCCGGAGTAACGGTGCTTGGATCGGTCGGATCGGGAAGACGTACGACTACTTCCTCTACGTTGCGTCAACGCTTCCGTTGCAGTCTATGAAGGGTACGTAGACAACACTCTCCCCTCTCGTTGCTATGCATCACCATGATCTTGCGTGTGCGTAGGAAATTTTTTGAAATTACTGCGTTCCCCAACAGTCACAACCACGCTCGTGGAGCACCCAGCTACACAACCCATGCCCCTGCCCGTCCAGGTCCTTATGTGCACGCGCCCACGTGCTTGGCTGCTCCCTCTCTGCTGTTTTAGACTGCTGCTACGCCGCACACCCGCGACCACCCCGGCGCTGCCCGCTGCTGCTTCTACCCGGCCCTGCCACAGCGCCACTAGCGCCCGCCGCTGTCCGCTGTGCTCTTCTGTAGGCCACGCGCTACGCCTCACCGCTGCTCGGCCCTCGCCTGCACTGCCACTGCGCCTCACCGCTGCTCGGCCCCCGCCTGCACTGCCAAGCCGCGCTCGCGCGCCTGCCATCGTGCCGCGCCGCCCGCTCCCGCTGACCGCTGCCACCCGCGCCGCACCATGCCTGCCACCGCCCGCCTGCTACTGCACTGCTGCCGCAGTCGCCCGCCGCCCCGCTGATAGCGCTCCGCCTCCACCTCCACTCGCGTCTGCCTCGGCCGCTCCCTGCCTTGCGCGCGCCCCGTCGCTACGCCATCCTGCGCTTGCCTCACCGTGCCGCCAGCTTTGCGTAGAGCCCCGCCGTGCGTCCCTCTATTGCCGAAATCGGCCGACTGGAGCTTCCTCCGCCGTGCTGGAGTTAGTCGTTGATGTGGCCTTCATTAGCCACTAGCCCTAATCCCCCTTGACACGCGGGCCCACCCTGTTGATAATTAGGTTAGCTGACTTAACCCTGTTAATTAGTGCCCCACTGACAGGCAGGGCCCATTAGCTAATTAGTTTAACATGAAATAAATAAAATTTGTTAAATAGAGTGTTACACTAACACATGGGGCCCACTGGCTAGGTTGACCGGTCAACAGTCAAACTGTTGACTATTGACTGGACCTGCTGACTTAGCAGAGGCCCCACCAGTCAGCCTCTGCTGACTGGGCAGTTGACCCATTCAATTGGGCCCACCGGCCAGCCCCTCTGCTGGTCAGCTAGGTACAATTCTTGGTACACTTAACAATTACTGTTTTGGAATAATTCGAATTTAGTAATTATAAAAATTCCAGAAATGTTTAAAATCTTTAGAAAATCATAGAAAATAAACCGTCTCTCGGATGGAAAAACTTTGTACATGAAAGTTGCTTAGTACGACGAGACGAATCCGGATACGCAGCCCGTTCGTCCGCCACGCATACCTGGCATAGCGAACACACAACTTTCCCCCTCCGGTTCATCTGTCTGAAAACGCGAAACACCGGGGATATTTTCCCGGATGTTTCCCCCCTTCACCGGTATCACCTCATACCGCGTTAGGGCACCCCTAGCATCGCTACTTGTCTTGTCAAGCATCGTTATGCATCTGTTTGCATTGTATTCATTGTTTCTTCCCCCTCTTCTCTCTGGTAGACTACGAGACTGACGCTGCTGCTGGTGCCCCGATCGACTATGTTGTTGACGACCCCTCTCTCTTGCCAGAGCAACCAGGCAAGCCCCCCCTTGATCACCAAATATCGCTTACTCTTCTCTATACTACTTGCATTAGAGTAGTGTAGCATGTTACCGCTTTCCGTTAATCCTATTCTGATGCATAGCCTGTAATTGTTGCTACAGCTGTTGATATCTTACCTGCAACCCTAAATGCTTAGTATAGGATGCTAGTTTATCATCAGTGGCCCTACATTCTTGTCTGTCTGCCATGCTATACTATCGGGTCGTGATCACGGGTATATACTATACTTCATACTTTAGATGTTGTGACTAAAGTCGGGTCCGCTCGTTGAGTACCCGCAAGTGATTCTGATGTTGGGGGCTAGAGGGGCAGGTGGTTCCACCCAGGTAGTGGTGGGCCTAGGTTCCTGACAGCCCCTGACTGTTACTTTGAGGCGGAGCGACAGGGCAAGCAAAGACCACCTAGGTGAGAGGTGGGCCTGGCCCTGGTCGGCGTTCGTGGTTACTTCAAAATAACACGCTTAACGAGATCTGGGTTTTTGATCTGAGTCTGGCTACTGGCCTATACGCACTAACCAACTACGCGGGAACAGTTATGGGCACTCGATGTCGTGGTATCAGCCGAAGCCTTCGTGACGTCAGCGACTGAGCGGCGCGCCGGGTTGGACTGGAACGCCTGCTCTTGTATAAGGGAGGCTAGGTCTGCTCACCGGCCGCGTACGCAACGTGCAGGTGTGCAATGGGCGATGGGCCCAAACCCCTATGCCATAGGATTTAGACCGGCATGCTGACCTCTCTGTTGTGCCTAGGTAGGGCTGCGACGTGTTGATCTTCCGAGGCTGGGCATGACCTAGACAAGTGTGTCCGGACAAAGGGGATCGAGCGTGTTGGGAAATGTGGTGCACCCCTGCAGGGAAGTTAATCTATTCGAATAGCCGTGATCTTCGGTAACAGGACGACTTGGAGTTGTACCTTGACCTTATGACAACTAGAACCGGATACTTAATAAAATACACCCTTCCAAGCGCCAGATACAACCGGTGATCGCTCTCTCACAGGGCGACGAGGGGAGGATCAACGGTTAGGATTATGCTTTGCGATGATACTTGGTGAACTTACCATCTACTCTCTTCTTTTGCCACAAGATGGAGGTTACCAGAAGCGTAGTCTTCGACAGGACTAGCTATCCCCCTCTTATTCCGGCATTCTGCAGTTCAGTCCACATATGACACCCCTTTACCAGAAGTGTAGCTCCTTGCTTGCGAGTACTTTGGATGAGTACTCATAGTTGCTTTGTTCCCCCTTTTCCCCTTTCCTATACCCGATTGCTGTGACCAGACGTTGGAGTCCAGGAGCCATACGCCACTGTCAATGACGACTACTACTGCTCGGGAGGTGCCTACCTACGTGCAGCCCGCTGACGACGACCTGGAGTAGTTTAGGAGGATCCCAGGCAGGAGGCCTGCGCCTCTTTCGATCTGTATCCCAGTTTGTGCTAGCCTTCTTAAGGCAAACTTGTTTAACTTATGTCTGTACTCAGATATTGTTGCTTCCGCTGACTCGTCTATGATCGAGCTCTTGTATTCGAGCCCTCGAGGCCCCTGGTTTGTAATATGATGCTTGTATGACTTATTTTTATTTGTAGAGTTGTGTTGTGATATCTTCCCGTGAGTCCCTGATCTTGATCGTACACGTTTACGTGTATGATTAATGTACGATTGAATCGGAGGCGTCACAGGCACGCTGAACTCGGCACGGTCTTCACAAGGCCTGCGGATGCGCGCGCAACTGACGGGCTAGGTCGATCGCACGGCATAGATGAGGCGGATCACGGCGGCGGGCGGGTGAGTAATCCGATCGCGCGCGAGGTCGGGGACGCCGCTTGGTGGAGACGGGGTGGCGGCGGAGTCCGAGATGAAGCCGGCGACGGCAGGCGGCAGGGCAGCTATGATTGGCCGCCGCATGGCGCGAGGCCGCCTGGTCGGGGTGATGCAGGAGTCCCGGTCGGAGCAGGGCGGTGACGGCCGGCGTAGATCGACGGGCGGGCCGGCGCGCGAACGGCGGCTGTGAAGGGCCGCCGCATGGCGCGAGGCCGCCGGGTCGGGGCGACCGGCGGACAGACGCGCGAGGCCACCGGATCAGGGCGACCGGCGGACAAACGCGCGGACGACGCGCGAGGCCACCGGATCGGGGCGACCAGCGGGCAGACGTGCGGACGACGCGTGAGACTGCCGGGTCGGTGAAGAAGCCGACCAATCACGCCGGGGTTGGAGTAGAGGGGTGCACGGGGTCGACGGCGATGGTGGGCGACGCAAACCGATCAAGATTAGATCGGAAAACCAAAAAGAAACCGACGATCAAGATGACCGGCGGGAGAGAGAAAACCCCGGAGCAAGGGCTCAGGGAAACGGCACTCTAGGGTCGCCGGTCAACACGACCGGCGGACGAACCCTAGGTACGGGCGGCGCGGCCCCCAGCGGCGGTCATGGAGGTCGACCGCCCCGGGGACGGCGCGCAGGTGCGGAAGCGGCGACGGCTAGGGTTTAGGATCGACTTGCGATAGATACCATGTTAAAAAAGAGAGAGGTTTTGATGAAATAGTTGATGTATTGCTTGAGCCTCGTGGGCATATATATATATATATGAATACAATGATCTACTTAGAATACAAGACAAGCCAGAATAAATCCTAGTTTATCTCGTCTTTTCTAATAATCAATATACTCAACAGTCCTCATCTAACGTGTTTGATGCGGCAAGCATCCTTGATTCATGTGTGCTAGTGTATATGTGTTTGTGTCCTTATGCCAATATAATATAAAGTATACAAATAACCATGACTGTAAAGTACGTATCAGATGATTTAATGTTTATTTTCTTGGGACCACCCTGCAGATACATGAACTATGGTTATGTGTTTTTGGTCGACAATACATCACTGTACGATTCTCATTTTGTTTTTGTTTTGCATGAACTTCTATACATCACAAAATGTGAGAAATGTTAATAATTACTTAATTTCTTTTTAGGAGCTCTCAGGGTTGTAGAGTGTAGTTTATGACTTCTATATCTATTACAGTCATCATATCAATGAAAGTATAGTAAAAAGTGTGAGTGGATTGACGAACAATTGCTACGCACCCCTCCCCCGTCGTTTGAATAAGTGGTCTATGTACATTTTGTTTGTTTGTTTATTTGTTTTGAGAGCACAATACTTTTGGACAAGGATGATTGTGCATGCAAAGAAAGATGGAAGTACATCTAATCTACATCTTTTCCAAAACTGCTCTACTATTATCCTACCAGGCCTATTCATTCTTTTTGCTATGTTTCTTGGACAAATAGAAGCAAGGAAAATCAATGCTTTCTCAGAGTGTGGTCGTTTCAATGAACTAGACATTAAACTTGAATTGGTATCAATAATACATCTACTATGGAACTACCTCATTGAGGGCGAAGTGGGATGCTCAAAACAGTACATGGATATTCATGTGCGCCTTATGGCAGGAGTATCAAATTGCATGAATGCTGCATCATATGGTTGTTGCATCACATGGCATGAGACGTTCGTATAAGTGCACCCCTATTTAAGCGTGAAGACATATTGAGTAGGATCATAATTAACACAAGAACCCAACATCTGTACTAGAGCCCAAACTAGGGGTAGAGCTTAGGGGGTGTTTGGTTCAGGGACTTTTTAGTCCCAGAGACTAGAAAAAGTCCCTAGAAACCAAACGGGAGGGACTTTTTCTACAGGGACTAGAAAAAGACTCTACTAGAGAGTCTTTTTTGATTAGTCCCTGGGACTAGAAAAAGTTCTAGGACTTCTCAACCAAACACCCCCTTAGTCACTGCTATGTTTTACATAAGAACATCACATACGTAACATACACAACTTTCAAACTTAGTTGGGCTGTCTCTTGCAATATAATTTTAAAACACAAACCTTGTAGGACTTTGAAAGAAAACAATTTAAGATCACACAACTCTTCCCCGCAGTACATTACACTAGCACTAACTATCTCCATCTCGGGACATCCCAAGTTCCAAACTTTGTTTTTATCATTTGTGCCTTGATATTGATAGTTCCAGTCGGCTACAAATCCCTGTTTTTGACGGTCAAACAAGATTTGATCGGAACATTGTATCAGCGATGATCTCACTGCCTCACCGAGTGTAATGTGTTCCTTGACTGGATGTTCAACCCAAAGAAATCTTCCACGTCTCACTTATGCATTTATGACTTAAATGTTGAATCCCTATCTTTTAGTTTGGTTTGAAATTCATGTCTTGGTCCTCCATGCCAGCGACAGGGAGGCCACACAAGATAATGCCTAGATGAGCCTGCTGCAGCAACATGGGTCAACTACTAGCGACAACAGGTTCTAGATCACGTCATGCACAATGGGTTGGATTTTTCAACCACCTTGCACTTATCATGCAATGCACTTTGCCTAGAGTAAGGTTGTCATGTCTGAACTGAAGATATTAGATTTTGTTTTTGTGGGTTTTTGCTAGATTCTTTTTACGAATTTGACTGAGCCACAGTCCGAGCACCGAAGCAAAGACATATAGATTTATGCTAAGGTGTAGAGGTACTGCACATGTGAAAGAAGAGAGGTAGGAAGAAGGACAAAGAGTTGCTCTTAGCAGTTTTTCTCCGTCTAGACATCCCACCTAGACATGGATGAGATGGCGCACCAAATGCATGATTTCAGGTGAAGGCAGGGACATAATGTTCTCTCCCACCATTCATTGATGCTAATTAATATAGCAATAACAATCGTTGATTGCTTCTGTCATCGATTGCAAATCTGTTTTAGTAAAGCCGATTAATCTTTTGTTTTCTGATGAAACTAGATAACTGGTCATGCGTTGCGACATGATATAATTTTTTTGGTGCTTTAGCTTGTGATTTACCCATCTATGTTAATATTAATATGTTGTATAATTTTTTAATAAAATCATGCTCGTGATTTACCTACCTAGAGCATAATGGCTAAACAAAGAAAATATAATTTTATTTGGCAAGTTAATAAAAGGTGGGACAATTAAGACGGTTTACGAGGTAAACCGATGAGAATAATCCGAAAGTAGGAGGGAAATCTCTACTACCTAAAAGAAACGTAAGGTTCCGTCTCCCCTCTTACGTCCTCCCATCGTTCGTCCGTCCTCCCGACCAATATTTGGTAGCTCATTCAATTTACGGATGGCAATTAATTTCGTATTCGGTTAACGCATTAATTCACGTCAATCACGGACGGTATAATCTCCTTTCCGTTCCTTTAACCATTCCCTCGATCCTCTCCTTTATTCGCTCCTCCCAGCCACCACCCACCAGATGCCTAACCCTCCCTCTGTCACCTGGCTCGACTAGATCCTCTGTCACTGCTATGGCGGAGAGAAAGGGGGCCGTCCCGAGTAGAGGAGAGGTCACCGTCGGGGGAAAGAGGGGAGGCGGATCGCTAGCCGAGGTAGAGGTCCGCCTGCTCTTCGTGTAGTGATGCAGCCAAGGTGCGTGACCACGCGCTGGTGTGCGTTGTGGCGCTGATGCATGTACGCCCTTGCTCGAACAGAGATGGCAGGAGGGGAAGGAATAGGGGTGCAGCGCTCGACCTGGGAAGGAGATGGGTGCGAGAGATGCAATTTTCCCGCCACGCTGCTGTTGTTGTTCAATGGCAGCACCACCGGGTTTCTACGTCCCCTGCTTCACACCTTTCTGGTCCGTCACTGGAGCTGCGGCCTGCGGAAGGTTTGTCCGGTGAGGTGCGCAGTGCGCATTGGGCTTCGGTGATTGCGGCAAGCCAGTGTTGATAAATGCGGCAAGGGTCTTCGTACGACAAGCATTGTTTGGCCCTTAAGGCGTCGGGCATGGGGCATCACTAGCGACCCATGCAGCGGCGCGAGGATGCCATGCCAGAGCACGTCGACGCTACAAGCCTCCACTGAACGGCATCTTCATTGGTGACAACCTCTGTATGTCAAGTAGAGGACTGTACCGGCCAGAAGACAATATCTTATTTCCAAACTGTAAGTATTGTTGTATGCGTGCACATGTGCACTTTTCTGTCTTGTGCTGGACTCTCGGTGTCTTTTGTGTCTGCAACTTATGCATACTATTAGTTTAGATGATTCGCAGGAAAATCTAAAGTTTGTTGTTGATGTTCTGACCATGTTGTTCAGCAAACAATGTTCATAAACTAAACTATGAAGACACCAAATGATGGTCCTAGATTTATTCAGAATTTGAGTTGATTAAATGAAATTCACTAAAATAGCTCGAATTTATTAAACATGTTCATTTTTTCTGGTTATATTGCTTTAGGTTACATATTGGATTTCAGTTTAACAATTTTGAAAATCTTATCTAATATGGGCTAATATTCTGTATTTTACTGACTTTGAAACATCTTTATATAGAATGAAAGTACATCTATATTTATGACCCACTCAATCAAAAATTCAAAATAGTTATTTAATAAGCATAATCAGCTTATTCAGTCATATATTTCCACAAATAGCTAATCAAGGTGTTCAAATCCTATAATTCTCAGTAACTTGATCTATTTGAACTCATATCTATTTTCAGTGAAAGATTACATATTTCTTTAGGTGCATCTATGCTACATATATTGAAGATTGAGTGTAACAATTTTCTCTAATATGGGTTACTAATTTCTTGATATCCTGCATTTTACTGGCTTGGAAACATCCTTTTACGGCATCAATGGTGCTTGCAAGAGGGAAGGAGTCGAGAGGGCCGGGGTGCAGTGGTACAGATCGCAGCTTCATAGCATGAAATGAGTGCCTTTTTTAATTGCATTTCATCTCTACATAGCAAAATATTGCAAACATTTTGGACAATTCTTAAAATCATCTATATATCAGCAAATCCAAAGTGTTAGTTAAACATTGTTGATAATCGTAATTTTATTCCATAGCAACGCACAATTTTTACATAAGCAGGTCTATTTGTCAGACATTCATTTTTTAATTTTCTTTTGTTAGAGTGAAAGCAAAGTGGCATATTTAGAGGTGATATTTGCTCCACATCGCCATCTTCATAATGTTGATTATTCCATCCATGTTGTGGAAGTTTTGCCAACATGGATCCAACTATCCATGCCCACCGTATCAGTGTACTTTGCCATACCTATGATTTTTGCATGTCTCTAAAAGGAGTTCAAACATATGATTCATGCATATCTCTACAGGGAGTTTGGACATAGGTGTCGAGCTTCGATCGGAAAGTGGAGAGTGATTAAATTAGTCGAGGAAGAAGTTAATACAGCCCAATGATCCCTAAAGGTATATGTTAGACACAATTAAACCACTAGAATATGTTTGCCCTGTTGCAACGCACGGGCAATTACCTAGTCAATATAGATAAATGAAAGGGAAAACCGACACGAAAATCCTTTTCTCAGCCCAGGCTCATCTGCACCCGCGCTGAAGAAAAAAATCAATACAAATACTAGAAAATTTCCAAAAAATTCAATTTTTTTGCATGGTACATAATTTGATGCGTGAGGTCCGCTTTAATTTTCAAATCATTTGGACATCTGAGCATTTCTCGGCAAAAATGATAAATCTGGTGCGTGTAAAAAAGTTTGTTGTTCATGTATTGTTTTGACCCGATTTGTCTTTTTTGTTGCGAGCTACTCAGATGTCCAACTGATCTGAAAATTGGAGTAGACCTAACGCAATAAATTATCTATCATGCAATTTTTTTAAAATTTTATATATTTTTTCTGACCAGGTGCAGATGAGTCTAGGCACGAATCGCTGCACTCAGACGTACATAGTAATAAGGTTCAAGGAAGCATACCCTAAAAGATGTTCAAGGAAGCACTTTGCGCAAGAAAATGAACGCTATTCTTTTATTATACTCTGTGGCAAGATGTCAAAAAACTAGCAAAATCTGTGGCCCGCGCCACTGCCACTGTGAAAAGGATGCAGAGCATCAAATCAAATTGGGTCACTAGTGAGGTCACCCCGCCCCGGTTCGCGGCCTCTCGCCGGTAAAGGTAAAGCGAAGGCCCAAAAGTCTGGGAGCTTCCACCAGACGCGAGCAGATTCGAAACGAGCCGCCAGTCACGCGTCCGCTGTCCTTCTCCCCCCATTTATTTCGTGCCGCTGCGGTGCTGTCGCCTGGCCCGGTTCCCAATCCCAACCCCAATCTCATCGCCAAGCAATCACTCCACGCCTCCCCACCAGCGCGACATGGCTAGCCCGCAGTGCTGCGCGAACCCACCGACGCTCAACCCCGCCGCCGGCGAGGGCAAGGTCGTCGACAGCTTCGGCGGGATCAAGGCGTACGTCGCCGGCGCCCAGGAGTCCAAGGCCGCCGTCGTCCTCATCTCCGACGTCTACGGTAGTTGATCTCGACCAGAACTCCTCTCTTTTCGTTCGTATTCAAGTTCGGCTGCCGGGGATGGTGACGACTAACGGCGCCGCCCGTCTTCCCTTCGCAGGTTTTGAAGCGCCGAATCTGAGGTAGCATACGTGTTTGTGCTTTCTGACATCACGAGTTTTGTTTTATACCCATATCTCTTGGTTTAGCATCGGTATGTCCGTAGAGTCAGTAGATTCTGTTCTGTCCCCGTTTGGCGGCATTCATCAATAGTGATAATCATCACGCCATTTAGCAACGGTGTTGCTTTTCGCCTGCCGTTTTTGCCGGCTCGTGCATATTGTCTAGAAATTGGGCAATTTCGTCCTAAGAGGCCATCTGATAATAATACTTCCTCCGTCCCGAAATACTTGCCGGAGAAATGGATGTATCTAGACATATTTTAGTTCTAGATACATCTATTTTTATACAGTTCTCCGACAAGTATTTCCGGAGGGAGGGAGTACTTCTGTGCTGTGTGTGGAAGTCGTTCCGCACGAGAAGGATAAAGGATATTCGAATTGCAGTCACTGCATTGAAGTTCCTCATTATATTCACATACTTTGGGCAAATATGTAACTGGAAGGTTCACACAATTTATGGCTGAGATTTTAGCCCAGCTGTTAATTTCTGAATATAGTTTCTTATGGACTTCTATTTTATGACGGCCTGTGCCCTCTACTTTAGTTTATCACAACGAAGGAGTTCTGATGTAGCTTCTTTCCTCTTGAAGGAAGATAGCCGATAAAGTTGCTTCGTCTGGATATTTTGTTGTCGTGCCAGATTTCTTACATGGGGATCCATTTGTACCTGAAAACGCTGACCGACCAATAGCAGTGTGGATAAAGGAGCATACCCCGGTTTGTTATCTCCTGATTCCCTGAAACCTTGTTATTCTATTTTTCTTGTAAATGTTCAGGCCACGTTGCTTTGGTTTATGTTTAAGGTATATGTTTCGAAAGCTTTCCAGTTTCCATCGCATGACATTCCTGGCTTTTTGTACTTATTTTTTTTTTGAACGGTCACCGGGGGGAGAGATTCCCCACCTGAATATATTGCTCAAAGTGGCCAAAATGCCAAGTGTTTGATCCAGTTTATAAGGAAAACCGGATCGAAAACCTTAACAGGTTGACCCCGTTTATAAGGGAAACCGGGCCGAAAAACCACATAGGAGGGAAAGATTACATAGGGTGAGGGCATATGGACGCCCCGAAGAAGGCACTACCTAGCCAACAAGCCAAGAGACCACCACCATAAAAGTCGAGTGGAAGTGGTGTCATCGAGGAAACACAATACCAACACTAAACAACTATCCTAACGCACCACACTGGCGTGCGTACCAACCCCTTGGCACAACAGAGGAGCAGCACCAATCAACGAGTGACCCATCACGAACCTTAACTGGAAACTCCGCCACAGCAAGTCGACACGATTAGCAAGGTGGGGAGACATCGTTGCATCGTTGTTGAGCAAAGATGAACCGAGATAGCACGAAGAGCACGAAGCTCACCAAAACAAACGACAGGCATGAGAGGGTCTTGAGCTAGCAGAGCAGAGGATGACCAACCCCCAAGGGCAACGGAGGATGAATGGCGGCAAGGAGCTCCCTAGTGACGCCTTCAAGAAGGTGGACGACATCCGAGGATGACGCCGTCACAGAGCTTTCGCCTGGAGCATAACCGGTTAAATCCCCAGAGGGCAGAGCCGAGAGCTGCGAATCCGGACCGAGAGACAGGAGTGGCACATGGGCCACGCCCCCAAGAGGGTAGCGACGTTGGAGTAGCGCCGCCGTGGTCAGCTGACAAGGTCAGCGGGGATTTCTCCCGTAGCACATCCGTCAATGGTGGGCCGCCATCCAAGTGGAGTCGAAGGGCGGCAGAGGACAGGACCGAGACGGACATGTGAGGCGGATGGTGAACCGAGGAAGGACGAGTGGAGCAGGCCGCCGGTGAGGAGGGTGGAGACGAGGTGGGGCAGCGTGGGAGGTGGACAGTGGGTGGGGGCACCAGAGTGGAGGTTCTTCCCGGCAGGGACCGGCGGTGGCGGAGGCGAGGAGGGGTCCGTCGCTGGATCCACCGGACCAGCCGCAGCCCGTCCATGACGGGCGCGCAGGGGGGGCGGGGACGGGGAGGGCGAGCGGGGTGGAGGCGCAGGACGGGTTGTCGATGTAGAAGGGAGGGGACGCCGGCGCCGGATCTGCGGCCGCCCGGCTTCGGTCGCACAAGAGGACGGGGTCGAGGAGGATCTGTGGGGAGCGAGGCGAGGTGGAGCGGGGTGCATCGTCCGCCGGAGAGGATGGGGGTGGCGAGGGGAGCTATGGGAGCTGTGAGCCGAGGGAGAGCCGGATCCGCACCCGGAACCGCCGGATCCGTCGCCGGCCAGCCGAAACGGACGGCCAGGAGGCCGAAATGCAGCCGCGGGCGCCAGGGGCCAGGCCGCCCGCCCACCTAGCGCCAGCAGAGGAGGGTCGACGCGGAGGATGGCGGCGCAGGTCGAGAGCGGCGAGCATCGGCCGGATCTGACCGGAGGAGGACGCCGACGACCATTGTGAAAGTGGGCGTTGCGCGGCAGCGCAAGATGGGGCGAGTCAGTAGCAGGGAGGTGGTGGAGCGTTGGCGCGCAGCAAGGCCCGGAGCACGCCCGGAGAGCTGAGGACGAGATGGATCTGGATCTGGCAAGTGGAGATGGACTGGGGAGGGTGGTCGCAGCCGCGGGCCGCGTGCGTCCTCACCGCTGCCGTCAGCTGCTGGGCTTTGCCCTTAGGCTTCCTCCGGAGACGGCGAAAAGGGAGTGGGCGGCGCGGTTGCTCCCTGTTGTTGGCGGCGGCGGGGGCCTCTGGAGTCGCGAGAGCGACCCGGGAGGCAGCGGGGCAATCGATAAGCCGCTCTTCTTGTGGTCTTTTAGGATCGATTCGGACAGCGTTAACGAAGTAACCGAAGGTGGGAGGTGATGATAAAACCAATAGGTCCAAACCTAACAACATATATATGGTAGCATGTTATGACTTTATGAGAATATGTGTAGGATATTGACTGATTGTTGTCCTGTTCTTCCACCAACGTGGATAAGCTCTCCCGGGTCAGAAGAATAGAATGGAGACGCTCTACTGAGCTGATAGGGGTTTGAGTTACTTCTCGTTGAATGTGATGTCACATCTAATATAAACAAATAAATTGTGCTTTTATACAGGGAAAAGCATTTGAAGAGGCAAAACCTGTTATTGCTGCTCTAAAGGAACAAGGAGCGTCTAGTGTTGGGGCTGCAGGTTATTGCTGGGGTGGTAAGCACTGTTTTGTTTTGTTACATCTGAACCCAAATTCTAAGGTTTAACCTGCTAAGAATTGTGCTTCATCTCCCCACATATCAGCAAAGGTAGTTGCAGAGCTAGGGAAAGCTAATGAGATCCAGGCAGCTGTTATGTCGCACCCTTCATTTGTTACTGTTGATGATATAAAAGGTAAAAATCTCCTCCTTAAGAATTACATATACTCAATTAAATTGTTCCATTTGAAAGGTTTCAGATTCTTACACTACGACATGTGCTATATATCTCAGAGGTGAAATGCCCCATCTCTATACTTGGAGCTGAAACCGACGTAATGTCCCCACCAGAATTGGTCAAGGAGTTCGAGCAGGTTCTATCCTCTAACTCAGGGGTAAGTTCTCATTTCCAGCAACTCGATCTTCAAACTAAGCATGCTCTACTCAAGCTATAGAATATGTGATATAACAAAGGCTAAACTAATTGTCAAATTTGGAGCTGCCCTGGTGCGGAACTGTATCTGACCAGAATTTTGTCTGGTTGTTCCGGCATTACTTGTTTCTACTTCCTTCCCAAATTATGTACCAATTTGCCTTTTGATGTTAAAGTAGGTACATCAGACATTTTGCAATTAGAGCCATCCAGGCTTCATGGCTTTTACTTTATGAGCCCCTGGGCAAACCTTAGCATTTTATAGTTACAAGGTAGTGTTATTATCCATCTGAGCATCTTGTTTTCTTGAAAGTGAGAAGGTATTATTCTATTTCCATCTAATATTCACTAGCATTAAAGGTATCATGATGAAAAAGAGGGAAAAAGATGTAATATTCTCTGAAAATTAAGCCAGAAAGTACAGTAGAATGTGCATAAATTGGGGACACATTATTGTTTGAGAACTGGAGCTCAAAATCTCCCATCCTGATATAATATATCTTATGGACCTACAGATTGCTCACTTTGTCAAGATCTTCCCTGGGGTTTCTCATGGATGGACCGTGAGATACAAAAGCGAAAACACAGCTGCTGTGAAGAGCGCCGAGGAAGCCCTGGCGGACATGGTTGACTGGTTTAACAAGAACCTCAAGTAAACCTAATGAATTAGCGGCCATCCTTTTGTAATAAGCCAGTGTCACTCTTCAGGAGTCATCACGCGAGCACCCACGGTTTATGTTATGGTCTTAGCTATAGCCTATAGGGCATGCGTCTTTGTCTGCCGCAGGTCTGCTGGTATGTGCGTGATTGCTCATTTTGGGGTCTGCTTGTGCTGAACACTGAACTATTGTACTCAAATAAAATGTGGTATTTGCAGTTTTGTGAGCTGGCACTTCCCTGGTTACTTTTTTTTTGTTTGGTGTTGGGGATGAAAGGACAGATCGTTACAACCCGGTTTATTCCTTATTCCAATATAATTTTAGAGAGATGCGGGCTGATGCCATGCATCATCCGGCTGATCAGATCGGCTGGGTCGGCACCCGTTTGATGTGTCCCGGACATCCTTAGGATGATCAAAACGGACCATGTTGTGGGCACCCATAGCAAGGCGGGCCATGTTGGGGTCACCATGTTGTTGGCACCCATTGCAAGGTGGGCCATGTTGCGGTCACCTTTAGCTTGTGTGACATTGCATTACGTGGGGAGTCCCAATATAGAAGCGACATTTTTTTGCCGACACGTGCCCGACATGCCAGCCGTTGATGCATGGGATGTAAGTGCAGCCGTGCATTCGATTTAGCATCGTGCACATATCGGGTGCATTCGGTTTAGCATTGTGCACATATCGGGCGAGGAGGATCGTTCGCACAGTAGTTTCGTGCAATATGGGTCATGTTGCAGTGACCCATTGCAACGTGGACAACGTTGCGAACCCACTATCCCATCACCATCACCACAGCCTTCCTCACCACAACATCATCCATCTTGAGTTGTTGCCACCACGACATCATCTATGTTCCAGGCGATGATCACGAAATCCGGCGTCTATGGTCGCAGCTCCGCTGCCCGGGGCTCGTAGCACGACCTCTGGCAACAGGGACATGGCGATTTTGCAGCAGCGAGATCAAGGTCATGGGGACAATCTCTTCCTCACTTTTCACTGGGGTGCACATGGACGTTGTAACATCCATGACGGGATCAGGAGGTCGGAAAGTAGGGGATCCATGGCCGGCTCAAAGAAGGTAGGAGAAGAGGACCCCTGTCAGGAACGGCGAGGTAGGAGAAATGGGATCGGGGGAACATGTGGTTGTGCTCGCTTCGGTTCGCGATAACATGAAACGGATAGGGGTATGCGGGGTCCACGGGGCACGTGGCAACATAGGAGGAAGCCGGCGCGTGAGATGTTTCCCGTCAGTTGTTCCCAAGAGTTTCCCATTTCTCTATGGCTGGCGCCGGCGGCAGGCAGGCATGCCTCGCCGGTCGCTACCGCCACATGAAGCAAAGCAACAAACGAAATCAGTGTTGGGTCAGCAGTGAGGTCACCCGTCACCACCTGCCTGGAGCAAACAAATGAAAGGCCCACCCGTAAAAAACAAAAAAAAAAACAAAGGGGAAAGGCCCAACCAAAAAAGCCTCCAACTTTCTCCACGAACAGATTCGAAACACCCCGCAGTCACCTCCATCGGCTCTCGGCTAGTCTGGTTCGCAACCCCAACCACCAGGCACCAGCAGCAGCCTCTCCAGGATGGCTAGCCCGCAGTGCTGCGCGGACCCGCCGACGCTCGACCCCGCCGGCGGGGAGGGCAGGGCCATCGACAGCTTCGGCGGGATCACGGCGTACGTCGCCGGCGCCCGAGAGTCCAAGGCCGCTGTCGTCCTCATCTCCGATATCTTCGGTAAACCCCGCCCTTGACAAGATCTCTTGTCTTCTCGTAACCCGAATTCTCTTATGTCATAACAGCGTTTCCCGTCTTCCCCTTGCAGGGTTTGAAGCACCGAATCTGAGGTATACACTTTTGTGCTCTCTCACATTACGACCTCTGTTTTGCACCTACTCCCTCCTCCGTTTCTATATAAGTCTTTGTAGAGACTCCTCTATGAACTACATACGGAGCGAAATGAGTGAATCTACACTCTAAAATGCATATATATATATATATATATATATATATATATATATATATATATATATACATCCGTATATATACATCCGTATGTGATCCTGTCCATACGGGGGCAGTACATCTTTTGGTTTAGCAACGACATGTCTGTAGGCTCTGTTCATCACGCCGTAATAGTGAGTTGTGACGGTATTGCTTTCCCGCTGCCGTTTTTGTGTCATGCATATTGTTCAGAACTTGGCAATTTAGTCCTCAGAGGCCTTCGTCTAATAAGGAGTAATTCTTGGTGAGATTTTATGGTTGAGATTTTGGCCTGGCTATTAAACCTTGAAGAGCTCTTAGTGGACTTTTTGTTTTATGATGAACTATGACCTCTACTTTAGTTTGTCACAACCAACAAGTGTCAGCTATGATGGAGTTCTGATGTAGTTTCTTTCCCCATGAAGGAAGATAGCCGATAAAGTTGCTGTGTCTGGATATTTTGTTGTGGTGCCAGATTTCTTGCATGGGGATCCATATGTACCTGAAAACGCTGACAGGCCGATACAAGTGTGGTTAAAAGAACATGCTCCGGTTTGTTGTCTCCTGATTCCCGCAAACCTTGTTCCTTTTATCTTCTTGTAAATGTTCAGGTCACCTTTGCTTTAGTTTATGTTTATTAAGGTATATGTTCCAAAAGCTTTCCAGTTTCCATCGCATGAGGTTGCTGGCCTTGGTACTTTGATTCACACACTGTTAACTAAGTAACCAAGGGTGAGAAGTGATGGTAAAACCAATATCCAAACCTAACAACATGTATATGAAAGCATGCCATGAATTTGTAAGAATATATGTAGGCCCCTGTGTAGCTGTCGCCTGAGGGTGAAGACACACTTATTTTTTTAAATGGAGTTGATTTGCCAGTTTCTGAAGTTAGTTCTCCGACAAGTATTTCCGGACAGAGGGAGTATAAACGAATGAATTGTTCCTTTATACAGGGAAAAGCATTTGAAGAGGCAAAACCTGTTATTGCTGCTCTAAAAGAACAAGGAGTATCTACTGTTGGGGCTGCCGGTTATTGTTGGGGTGGTAAGCACAGTTTTGTTTTATTACATCTGAACCCAAATTATAAGGTTTAACCGGCTAAGCATTATGCTTCTTCTCCTTACATATCAGCAAAGGGAGTTGCAGAGTTAGCGAAAGCTAATGAGATACAGGCAGCTGTTATGTCACACCCTTCTTTTGTTACTGTTGACGATATCAAAGGTAAGATATCTTCCTCGAGAATTCAAGATACATACTTAACATTGTTCCATTTGAAAGGCTTCAGATTCTTACACTATGACATGTGCTATATTTCAGAGGTGAAATGCCCCATCGCTATACTTGGAGCTGAAACTGACAAAACATCCCCACCAGAATTGGTCAAGCAGTTCGAGCAGGTTCTATCCTCTTCTAACTCTGGGGTAAGTTCTCATTTCGGGCAACCAGTTCTTCAAATCAACTATGATGTTGTCTAGGTATGGAATATGTGATATAACTAAGTTGTCAAATTTGAAAATGGCTCAGTGCCAAGCTGTATCTGATTACTATACTGTTTGACTGAGCATAATGTGTTGCTACTTCCTCCCATTCTAATTAGCTTTTGACATCAGAGGAGCTGACAATCATCTTTTCTTTTAAATAAGGGCCAACTAGCCTTATGCAATACTATTTTACTTTATGAGTCACTGGACTTAGCAGCATTTTATAGTACTAGTTATTATCCATGTGAATGACTAGTTTCTTGGAAGTAAGAAGGTATTATCTTATATTCACCCGAAAGTGTAGTATCATGAAGAATTAGGAAATAGATGTTACAGATTGAGAAAAAGCAACCAGAAAGTACAGTAGAATGTAGGTAAATTTGAGACACACATTATCGGTACGATATTCTTTCATCCGGCCTCATCCTGATATGGTCTTTTATGAACCTACAGATTGCTCACTTTGTCAAGATTTTCCCTGGGGTTTCTCATGGATGGGCTGTGAGATACAAAAGTGAAGATGCAGGTGCTGTGAAGAGTGCTGAGGAAGCCCTGTCAGACATGATCGACTGGTTTAACAAGAACCTAAAGTGAACCTGAATTAGCGGTCCTTTTTTCTTAATAGGTCAGTGTCACTCTTCACCAGTCATCATGCAATCATCAAGGGTTTATGTTATGGTCCGCATCGTTGGTCGTCTGCAGGTGTCTGTCCTGTGCAGTATGTATTGTGTGCTTGCTCATATCAGTCTCTGCTTGTGCAGAACACATTACTATAATACTATAGCACTGAAATAAAATGCGATATTTGTAGTTTTGAGAGTTGGACCACTTGTCTCGTTGTCTTTATGTAACTTGTGTGGTGATTGTTGTTGGCTCTGCCCACTCCAAAGCTGTGGGCCGCTGCCCACTGCCGTCATCTCCAACACCTCCGGTAAGACGACTGGTCGAGTTAACTGGCCAATCTCCAACACCTGCAGCGTTCCAGACTCTAGTGCCTATAAAGTATGTATACTGAGAACCATTTTATCTTTGCAGCGTTCGATGTGCCGAAACTGAGATACACTGTGAATTTATCTTCTCGTGAGAGTTACCATTCTGAAATGGTTGCATTTGCATGTTATTTCCTTTGCATCTCCTTCAACATGGAGCAGTTACTTAATTTTGTCAATGGTGTAGCAATAGCTTAACACTGATAAAGCCGACGAGTCTGCATGTAGAAACGGTGACCATCCTGACAGCCATACAGCCACGTAGTAGATGGTGTTGATGAAACATATTTCTTATGAGAAGGAAAGGGAGCTGGAATTACAGAATGGTAATCTGTGTTTGTAGTTTTTCAGTTCAGATTTGGCTCCCCTTGTCTGCTTCAAACCTTCATATTTGTTTAACATAATAGGACATTTGCATTTGCTTGCATACATATCAGCAAAAGAATGGAATGCATAAGTAAATTTTCAACATGATGAAGAAATGCTGAGCTCATTAATCTCAATGCTGGAAAATTAGATTGGCAATGGTCTTGAACTGTGCTTCTATGCTCTTTTCTCTTTATGGAAGTTTATTTATCTTAAGCTAGCGCTATCCACTGCCGTCGACTACTCTGAGATTTGGATCTATTGAGGCCGCTTCTGCACCTTCGAGACTTTGGAGCGAGCGGGTGGAGTCTGTGGAGGATTTTGAGCACTCTTTACCCGCGTTGGACTTTGAGGGTCTGGGTGGGGAGGGCCCTTGCGCGGAGGAGGGTTTGGAGATAGTGATCTCGCCCCCCTCGGTTTTTGTGGAGACGGCAGAACTGCAGGTGGTGGCTCCGAGCTGTGCAGGGGGGTCGAGGCAGGTGGCCTCGGCGCCCCCTTCTCCTCTCGCTCCGGTCGGTGCTACCGTGAGGGAGGGGTCACCTTCGGGAGGGGGGCAGGGGCAGGTGGCCTCGGCGCCCCCTTCTCCTATCGCTGGGCCGACGCTGCAGGAGGCAGGCCCAGTCTTTGGAGGGGGCTTGGGGCGGTTGGCCTCGGGGTCCTCTCCACCTTTCGCGCCTAGGGGGACCGCCCCACCGTTGGCGTCGGCGACCACTAGTGGCCTAAAGTACGGGGTGGGCGGGGAGCGGGGGCAGGAGGCCCTTGGTTCCCCATCAGTTGTCTCGGCGCCCTCTCCTGATCATGGAGACCGGTTGAGTGTTCGGGGGGTGACAGGAGGTCAGTCCCCGGGCAATTTTGTTGGGGAACGTAGCAGAATTTTAAAATTTTCTACGCATCACCAAGATCCATCTATGAAGTCATCTAGCAACGAGGGAGAGAGGAGTGCATCTACATACCCTTGTAGATCACGAGCGGAAGCGTTCAAGAGAACGGGGTTGATGGAGTCGTACTCGACGTGATTCAAATCACCGATGACCAAGTGCCGAACGGACAACACCTCCGCGTTCAACACACGTACGGTTGGGAAGACGTCTCCTCCAACTTGATCCAGCAAGGGGGAAGGAGAGGTTGATGAAGATCCAGCAGCACGACGGCGTGGTGGTGGAAGCAACGGTGATCTCGGCAGGGCTTCGCCAAGCGCAGGGAGACGGAGGAGTGTCACGGGAGGGAGAGGGAGAGGCCAGGGACTTGGGTGCGCAGCCCTCCCTCCCCCCACTATATATAGGGTGCCTAGGGGGGCGCCGGCCCTAGGAGATCCAATCTCCTAGGGGGGGGGCGGCCAAGTGGGTGCCTTGCCCCCCAAGGCAAGGGTGGCGCCCCCACCCCTAGGGTTTCTAACCCTAGGCGCAGGAGGAGGCCCAAGGGGGGCGCACCAGCCCACCAGGGGCTGGTTCCCCTCCCACTTCTGCCCATGGGGCCCTCCGGGATAGGTGGCCCCACCCGGTGGGCCCCCGGGACCCTTCCGGTGGTCCCGGTACAATACCGGTGACCCCCGAAACCTTCCCGATGGCCGAAACTGGACTTCCTGTATATAAATCTTTACCTCCGGACCATTACGGAACTCCTTATGACGTCTGGGATCTCATCCGGGACTCCGAACAACTTTCGGGTTACCGTATGCTAATATCTCTACAACCCTAGCGTCACCGAACCTTAAGTGTGTAGACCCTACGGGTTCGGGAGACATGCAGACATGACCGAGAAGCCTCTCCGGTCAATAACCAATAGGGGATCTGGATACCCATGTTGGCTCCCACATGCTCCACGATGATCTCACCGGATGAACCACGATGTCGAGGATTCAATCAATCCGTATACAATTCCCTTTGTCAATCGGTACGTTACTTGCCCGAGACTCGATCGTCGGTATCCCAATACCTTGTTCAGTCTCGTTACCGGCAAGTCACTTTACTCGTACCGTAATGCATGATCCCGTGATCAACCACTTGATCACATTGAGCTCATTATGATGATGCATTACTGAGTGGGCCCAGAGATACCTCTCCGTCATACGGAGTGACAAATCCCAGTCTCGATTCGTGCCAACCCAACATACACTTTCGGAGATACCTGTAATGTACCTTTATAGTCACCCAGTTATGTTGTGATGTTTGGCACACCCAAGGCACTCCTACGGTATCCGGGAGTTGCACAATCTCATGGTCTAAGGAAATGATACTTGACATTCAGAAAAGCTACAACAAATGAACTACACGATCTTTGAGCTAAGCTTAGGATTGGGTCTTGTCCATCACATCATTCTCCTAATGATGTGACCCCGTTATCAATGACATGTAATGTCCATAGTCAGGAAACCATGACTATCCTTTGATCAACGAGCTAGTCAACTAGAGGCTCACTAGGGACGTGTTGTGGTCTATGTATTCACACATGTATTACGATTTCCGGATAACACAATTATAGCATGAACAATAGACAATTATCATGAACAAAGAAATATAATAATAACCATTTTATTATTGCCTCTAGGGCATATTTCCAACAGTCTCCCACTTGCACTAGAGTCAATATTCTAGTTACATTGTGATGAATCGAACACCCTTGCAGTTCTGGTGTTGATCATGTTTTGCTCTAGGGAGAGGTTTAGTCAACGGATCTGCTACATTCAGGTCTGTATGTACTTTACAAATCTCTATGTCTCCATTTTGAACACTTTCACGAATGGAGTTGAAGCGACGCTTGATATGCCTGGTCTTCCTGTGAAACCTGGGCTCCTTGGCAAGGGCAATAGCTCCAGTGTTGTCACAGAAGAGAGTCATCGGGCCCGACGCATTGGGTATGACTCCTAGGTCGGTAATGAACTCCTTCACCCAGACTGCTTCTTGTGCTGCCTCCGAGGCTGCCATGTGCTCCGCTTCACATGTAGATCCCTCCACAACGCTTTGCTTGCAACTGCACCAGCTTACTGCCCCACCATTCAAAATATACACGTATCCGGTTTGTGACTTAGAGTCATCCAGATCTGTGTCGAAGCTAGCATCGACGTAACCCTTTACGACGAGCTCTTCGTCACCTCCATAAACGAGAAACATGTCCTTATTCCTTTTCAGGTACTTCAGGATATTCTTGACCGCTGTTCAGTGTTCCATGCCGGGATTACTTTGGTACCTTCCTACCAAACTTACGGCAAGGTTTACATCAGGTCTGGTACACAGCATAGCATACATGATAGACCCTATGGCCGAGGCATAGGGGATGACACTCATCTTTTCTCTATCTTCTGGCGTGGTCGGGCATTGAGCCGTGCTCAATCTCGTACCTTGCAATACAGGCAAGAACCCCTTCTTTGACTGATCCATTTTGAACTTCTTCAATATCTTGTCAAGGTACGTACTCTGTGAAAGACCAATGAGGCGTCTCGATCTATCTCTATAGATCTTGATGCCTAATATATAAGCAGCTTCTCCAAGGTCCTTCATTGAAAAACACTTGTTCAAGTAGGCCTTTATGCTTTCCAAGAATTCTATATCATTTCCCATCAACAGTATGTCATCCACATACAATATGAGAAATGCTACATAGATCCCACTCACTTTCTTGTAAATGCAGGCTTCTCCATAAGTCTGCGTAAACCCAAACGCTTTGATCATCTCATCAAAACGAATGTTCCAACTCCGAGATGCTTGCACCAACCCATAAATCGAGCGTTGGAGCTTGCACACCTTGTCAGCATTCTTAGGATCGACAAAACCTTCCGGCTGCATCATATACAATTCTTCCTTAAGGAAACCATTAGGGAATGTCGTTTTGACGTCCATTTGCCATATCTCATAATCATAGAATGCGGCAATTGCTAACATGATTCGGACGGACTTTAGCTTCGCTACGGGTGAAAAAGTCTCATCATAGTCAACCCCTTGAACTTGTCGATAACCCTTAGCAACAAGCTGAGCTTTATAGATGGTTACATTACCACCCGCGTCTGTCTTCTTCTTAAAGATCCATTTATTTTCTATGGCTCGCCGATCAACGGGCAAGTCAGTCAAAGTCCATACTTCGTTTTCATACATGGATCCTATCTCGGATTTCATGGCTTCCAGCCATTTGTCGGAATCCGGGCCCGCCATCGCTTCTTCATAGTTCGAAGGTTCACCGTTGTCTAACAACATGATTTCCAAGACAGGGTTGCCGTACCACTCTGGTGCGGAACGTGTCCTCGTGGACCTACGAATTTCAGTAGCAACTTAATCTGAAGTTTCATGATCATCATCATTAACTTCCTCTCTAGTCGGTGCAGGTACCTCATGAACATTTTCTTGAGCTGCGCCACTTACCGGTTCAAGAGGTAATACTTCATCAAGTTCTACTTTCCTCCCACTTATTTCTTTCGAGAGAAACTCTTTCTCTAGAAAGGACCCATTCTTGGCAACAAAGATCTTGCCTTCGGATCTGAGGTAGAAGGTATACCCAATAGTTTCTTTAGGGTATCCTATGAAGACGCATTTTTCCGATTTGGGTTCGAGCTTTTCAGGTTGAAGTTTCTTGACATAAGCATCACATCCCCAAACTTTTAGAAACGATAGCTTAGGTTTCTTCCCAAACCATAATTCATATGGTGTCGTCTCAACGGATTTTGACGGAGCCCTATTTAAAGTGAATGCGGCAGTCTCTAAAGCATAGCCCCAAATTGATAGCGGTAAATCGGTAAGAGACATCATAGATCACACCATATCTAATGGAGTGGGATTACGACGTTCGGACACACCATTATGCTGAGGTGTTCCAGGCGGCGTGAGTTGTGAAACTATTCCACATTTTCTTAAGTGTGTGCCAAATTCATGACTCAAGTATTCCCCCCCACGATCTGATCGCAAGAACTTGATTTTTCTGTCACGTTGATTCTCAACCTCACTCTGAAATTCCTTGAACTTTTCAAAGGTCTCAGACTTGTGTTTCATTAAGTAGACATACCCATATCTACTCAAGTCATCAGTGAGGGTGAGAACATAACGATAGCCACCACGAGCCTCAACACTCATTGGACCGCACACATTAGTATGTATGATTTCCAATAAGTTGGTTGCTCGCTCCATTGTTCCCGAGAACGGAGTCTTGGTCATTTTACCCGTGAGGCATGGTTCGCATGTGTCAAATGATTCGTAATCAAGAGACTCTAAAATTCCATCTGCATGGAGCTTCTTCATGCGTTTGACACTTATGTGACCAAGGCGGCAGTGCCACAAGTATGTGGGACTATCATTATCAACCTTACATCTTTTGGTATTCACACTATGAATATGTGTAGCAGTACGCTCGAGATTCATTAAGAATAAACCATTCACCATCGGAGCATGACCATAAAACATATCTCTCATATAAATAGAACAACCATTATTCTCGGATTTAAATGAGTAGCCATCTCGAATTAAACGAGATCCTGATACAATGTTCATGCTCAAAGCTGGCACTAAATAACAATTATTGAGGTTTAAAACTAATCCCGTAGGTAAATGTAGAGGCAGCGTGCCGACGGCGATCACATCGACCTTGGAACCATTCCCGACGCGCATCGTCACCTCGTCCTTCGCCAGTCTCCGTTTATTCCGCAGCTCCTGTTTTGAGTTACAAATGTGAGCAACCGCACCGGTATCAAATACCCAGGAGCTACTACGAGTACTGGTAAGGTGCACATCAATTACATGTATATCACATATACCTTTAGTGTTGCCGGCCTTCTTGTCCGCTAAGTATTTGGGGCAGTTCCGCTTCCAGTGACCACTTCCCTTGCAATAAAAGCACTCAGTTTCGGGCTTGGGTCCATTCTTTGGCTTCTTCCCGGCAGCTTGCTTACCGGGCGCGGCAACTCCCTTGACGTCCTTCTTGAAGTTTTTCTTACCCTTGCCTTTCTTGAACTTAGTGGTTTTATTCACCATCAACACTTGATGTTCCTTTTTGATATCCACCTCTGCCGATTTCAGCATTGAATATACCTCAGGAATGGTCTTTTCCATCCCCTGCATATTGAAGTTCATCACAAAGCTCTTGTAGCTCGGTGGAAGCGACTGAAGGATTCTGTCAATGACTGCGTCATCCGGGAGATTAACTCCCAGCTGAGTCAAGCGGTTGTGTAACCTAGACATTGTGAGTATGTGCTCACTGACAGAACTATTTTCCTCCATCTTACAGCTGATGAACTTGTCGGAGACATCATATCTCTCGACCCGGGCATGAGCTTGAAAAACCATTTTTAGCTCTTCGAACATCTGATATGCTCCGTGTCTCTCAAAACGCTTTTGGAGCCCCGGTTCTAAGCTGTAAAGCATGCCGCACTAAACGAGGGAGTAATCATCAGCACGTGTCTGCCAAGCGTTCATAAGGTCTTGGTTCTATGGGACGGGTGCGTCACCTAGCGGTGCTTCTAGGACATAATCTTTCTTGGTAGCTATGAGGATGATCCTCAGGTTCCAGACTCCGTATAGTTGCTGCCATCGTCTTTCAGCTTGGTTTTCTCTAGGAACGCGTTGAAGTTAAGGACAACGTGGGCCATTTGATCTAGAAGACATATTGTAAAGATTTTAGACTAAGTTCATGATAATTAAGTTCATCTAATCAAATTACTCAATGAACTCCCACTCAGATAGACATCCCTCCAGTCATCTAAGTATAACATGATCTGAGTTAACTAGGCCGTGTCCGATCATCACGTAAGACGGACTAGCCAACATCGGTGAACATCTTCATTTTGATCATATCTTCTATACGACTCATGCTCGACCTTTCGGTCTTTCGTGTTCCGAGGCCATGTCTGTACATGCTAGGCTCGTCAAGTCAACCTAAGTGTATTGCGTGTGTAAATCTGGCCTACACCCGTTGTATTCGAACGTTAGAATCTGAAAGTGCAACTATCCCTAGGTGGTTTTGGTAATTCATAACAACATATAGCTCATTGAGCTAATGCTATTCCCAGATGATTATTTCAGGAAAGCTCAATGATTGGCATGGCATGGATGTGAAAGTGGAACCCTCAAAATGCTAAGGAAAAAGAATTGGCTCAAGCTCAAAAGTTCAAGACTCTTCATTTTATATTTTAGTGATCCAAGATCACATTGAGTCTTTAGGAAAAGCCAATACTATCAAGGAGGGATGAGGTGTTGCTTAATGAGCCTCTTGCTTTATGTGCTTAGTGATATGCTCCAAAATCCTCAACCACCTTTCCATATCCACAAATGACCTAAACCCTAAGCCAAACTCGGTCATACCGATTCTGTCAATCCGGCGCCACCGAGTTTCACTTGTCATTTGCCACTGCCAAACCCTAGCAATTCGGTCCTACCGATAAGGTTCTCGGTCTCACCGAGATGGGCTTGCAAACTCTTTGTTTCCCTTTCGTAACTTTTCGGTCTCACCGAAAGAGCGAATCGGTCCCACCGAGAATGCAAGGTAAACTCTATGTTTCCTTCTTGTAACGTTTCGGTCTCACCGAAAGAGCAAGTCGGTCCCATCGAGTTTGCCTGACCAACTCTCTGGTTAGCTAATTGCCGAACTCGGTCTCACTGAGTTTGTGCAATCGGTCTCACCGAGACTACGTTATGCCCAAACCCTAACCGAATCGGTCCTACCGAGTTGCATCTTAGTCCCACCGAAATTCCTAACGGTCACTAGGTTTACTATTTCGGTCAGACCGAGTTTTCTGATTCGGTCCCACCGAGATTGGTAGATTGTGTGTAATGGTTGGATTTTGTGTGGAGGCTATATATACCCCTCCACCACCTCTTCATTCGAAGAGAGAGCCATCGGAACACATACACCATTCCTACTCATATGTTCTGAGAAAGAACCACCTACTCATGTGTTGAGACCAAGATATTCCATTCCTACCATATGAATCTTGATCTCTAGCCTTCCCCAAGTTGCTTTCCACTCAAATCTTCTTTCCATCAGATCCAAATCCTATGAGAGAGAGAGTTGAGTGTTGGGGAGACTATCATTTGAAGCACAAGAGCAAGGAGTTCATCATCAACACACCATTTGTTACTTGTTGGAGAGTGGTGTCTCCTAGATTGGCTACGTGTCACTTGGGAGCCTCCGACAAGATTGTGGAGTTGAACCAAGGAGTTTGTAAGGGCAAGGAGATCGCCTACTTTGTGAAGATCTACCGCTAGTGAGGCAAGTCCTTCGTGGGCGATGGCCATGGTGGAATAGACAAGGTTGCTTCTTCGTGGACCCTTCGTGGGTGGAGCCCTCCGTGGACTCGCGCAACCGTTACCCTCCGTGGGTTGAAGTCTCCATCAACGTGGATGTAGGATAGCACCACCTATCCGAACCACGGGAAAACATCCGTGTCTCCAATTGCGTTTGAATCCTCCAAACCCTTACCTTTACATTCTTGCAAGTTGCATGCTTTACTTTCCGCTGCCAATAAACTCTTTGCATGCTTGCTTGAATTGTGTGATGATTGCTTGACTTGCTATTAGATAGCTAAAATCTGCCAAGAACTAAAATTGGGAAAAGGCTAAGTTTTTAATTGGTCAAGTAGTCTAATCACCCCCATCTAGACATACTTTTGATCCTACAAGTGGTATCAGAGCTTTGGTCTCCATTTGGCTTGATCTTCATAGCTTTTGGTGGTCATAGCCTTGGTTTCACAACCTAGGAGAGTATGGCGTCTAGCGAGGGAAATTATCACCGTAGAGGTCCTTACTTTGATGGCACTAATTTTGCTAGTTGGAAGCATAAAATGAAAATGCATATTCTTGGACATAACCCCGCTGTATGGGCTATTGTTTGTGTTGGCTTGCAAGGTGAGTTCTTCGATGGGAGGGAACCAAACCGTGAAGCTACCGCGGATGAGTTGAAGATGTTGCAATACAATGCTCAAGCTTGTGATATTCTGTTCAACGGATTGTGCCCCGAAGAATTCAACAAAATCAGCCGCCTTGAGAATGCAAAGGAAATTTGGGACACTTTGATTGATATGCACGAAGGTACCAACTCCGTCAAGGAATCCAAGTTGGATGTGCTCCAAAGTCAACTTGACAAGTTCAAGATGAAGGATGGTAAAGGTGTCGCTGAAATGTACTCTAGGCTTGCTCTCATCACAAATGAGATTGCCGGCTTAGGAAGTGAAGAGATGACCGATAGATTCATCATCAAGAAGATCCTAAGAGCCTTGGATGGGAAATATGATACCGTGTGCACATTAATCCAAATGATGCCCAACTACAAAGATCTCAAGCCAACGGAAGTAATTGGAAGGATTGTTGCTCATGAGATGTCACTCAAGGATAAAGAGGAACTTCACAATAAATCAAGTGGTGCCTACAAAGCGTCATGTGAAGCCCCCACATCATCAAGTGAGAAACAAAACTTCAATGAAGAATTGAGCTTAATGGTGAAGAACTTCAACAAGTTCTACAAGAGTAGAAGCAAAGATAGAAGCTTCAAGTCAAGGTCCTACAATGACAAAAGATCTTCTAGTCGAGAGCGAAACTGCTATAATTGTGGAAGACCCGGACACTATTCCAATGAGTGTACGGCTCCCTACAAGAGAAGAGAAGATTCTCCAAAAAGAAGAAGCAAAGAATCTCCACCAAGAGAGAGAAGGAGTAGAGATGATCGTTGTGAATGAAGATACTCACGGAGAAGCAAGGACTCGGAAAGGAAGGAAAAATCATCAAGGAGCTATACAAAACGAAGACATCAAGCTCATGTTGGTGAATGGGTATCCGGCTCCGACTCCGACAGCCACTCCGAGAGAAGTTATCACTCCGACTCCGAAGATACTCAAGATGAAGGTATTGCCGGTCTAGCACTTTTGTCAACCAACTCCTATGACATATTTGACTCACCAAATGAAGGAATTGGAAGATGCTTCATGGCCAAAGGTCCTAAGGTAACACACCCCGAGTACGTTGATTTTAATAGTGATGAAGATGACTTGTTAGGTGATGATGATTTGCTTGTTGACAACTCTAGTGATGAGTACTATGATGAAACATCAATTAATCATGCTAAAACGAATGACAATGATAAGGAGAAGATTGAGGCTCTAACTAAAGAACTAAACACTCTTAAGTTAGCTCATGAAACTATCTTCGAAGATCATCGAGAACTTTTAAGAGCTCATGAGAAATTACGCTTTGAAAAGCTCAATCTTGAGCAAGAGCATGAGTTCTTAAAGGCAATCAATTATGATGTCCACAAGAAAAGTTCTCACATTGCCAAGCGTTTACTTTTATCCACCTACATGCCTCAAGTCAAGACTAGTAACAAGAATAAGAAAGATTCTTCCTCTAGTAGTAACAATGATCATGCTAAATCCAATATTGTTGCTTCTAGTAGTTCTCTTGATTCCACTAATGATTCTCTTAGCCAAGTTACACTTGAGCAAGAAAATAGCTTATTGAAGGGAATTATAGAGAAAGGTGTTTACAAGAGCCTTGCCGGAAGTAAGCAATTCGAGGAAATTGTGCGCAAGCAAGGAATGCACCGGAAGAATCAAGGTGTTGGTTTTGAACGAAAGTTCAATGCCAATGGAGTTGAATGGGAAGAAGATCAATACCCCAAGACAAAGTTTGTTCCTCAACAAGAGAAGTATGACACTTCTTTCAAGGGGACACAAGCTCAAGATGATCTTCCACCACAAGACTACAAGCAAAAAGGCAAGGACAAGCTTCAAGAGGAGATTGATGCATTTGAAGAAGCTCCTAAGACCTTAGTCAAGTGGATTCCCAAGACTACTTCAAGTTCCACTACATCAAGTACGACTACAACTCCAAGGATTCCCATCAAGATGGTGTGGATCCAAAAGAAGAAGAACTAGAGAGTTCTTGAGGGTGACTCCGCCAACATACTTCACTCTTAACTTTTTGGCAAGAACAAGTGCAATCAACTTCTACATCTTGCACTAGTTCAAGGAGTCACAAACCCTCTTGTTGGTAAGACAAGGGACAAGGTAACCTAAAGTTTTTATGGACATCATCTTGTGTGTGCATCACTCTATGTCTATGGATATCCTTGTTTGTTCCTTGTGGGACTAACCCATGTAGGTATTGAAAGTGCAATTCACTCAAATGGATAGCTCCAAGTGATCTACATCAACATTGAGCATCCACATCTTCAACATCTACAGGAAGTCATCATCGACAAAACCCAAGGTTAGTTCATCCCTCTTAGGGGGGATATCACATCTAGGGGGAGCTTTACTCTAAGACTTGAGCTAAAGCAACTCTAAAGATGTGAATACAACAATGCTTTATGTAAAAGTGGTAACCCCACTTGAGCTTAAATGATGAGTATGACCTATGATCAAGTGTTCTCACTTGACTCCTAAGTCAATATACTCATATATAGATGACCTAGTCATCGCAAATTGCTTGATAGATGCTAGAATTGGTTGTGCATGCTTTGCCACATATTTCATTTGCCATCTTATTGTGTGAGCATGTTGGTTGCATATTTTACTCATTCGAGGACATCCACTTGTTGTTTTGATTGTTTGGCTTTCTTCTTTTGCCAAGTGGATGGAAAAGAATGCCTAAGAACCTCCTCTAGCTATCTATGCTTTTCTCGTCTCAAACTCTATTCATGCTGCATCACAAAACTTGATCAAGTCAGATTCGAACCACTCTGTGTGAGGAGCGCTCGGAGTCCCCGATTCGTCATAGACTTAAACTTCCAAAACCTCTTTATGAATCTCGGTCTGACCGATACTCCATTTTCGGTCCTACCGAGTTCACTAAGTTGATCTAGGTTTTCGATCTCGGTGCAACCGATTTGAACTTTTCGGTCACACCGAGTTGCAATAACTGCACACAGTTTTGCATCTCGGTGCCACCGAGTTGTTCCACTCGGTCACACCGACAGGGTCGGGCTATATATAGTGACGGGCAAAATTTTGGAAATTTCTCCGAAACCTCTTCGCCCGCGCGATAGCCTGCTCTGCCTTCATGGTCTCCGGATCGTCTTCTTGTCGCCAGCAGCCTCCAGTCGCTGGTCTCCGCCTCCGTCAACGGATTTCTGCCCCGCCGTTGCCGCCGTAGCGAGTCTCCGCCGAACTAGGGTATGGACTCGATCTTTGTGCCATTCCCCACTCCGATTCCTAGCACATTGTGATCATTATGATTCTTGCCACGATTGAAACACTCCTATCCAGTCAATGATCTCATAGAATAGGTTTAATTCGAAAATTTTAGGGTTAGGTTTCCGCCGAAACCATCTCGGACCCACCGAGTTGAAAAACTCGGTCCCACCGATCTGGCTTTTGCCATTGCACAAGTGAAACTCGGTCTGACCGAGAATAACTTATCGGTGCGACCGATTTTGGAATTCTGTGAAACCCTAGCAGTCTCGGTGCCACCGAACTGTGACTCGGTCTGACCGAGTTCACCAGTTCTGGTGCCAAAACTGCTTCGATGTCACCGAGTTTGAAAATTGGTAGATCCGAGATGCTTTCTGTGGAAAACTAAAACTAAGTTTTTGAATTAATATTTTGCAAAAATATCTGCTTTTTGTGATGCTCACCCACTCTATCTTATCCATAATCTATTCACAGGGTCAGCAGTCAGTTTGCAACATGTCTGATCAAAGTGACAGCCAGAATATGTCTGAGCAGCAAGTTGTGATGAGTGAGGGCACTAGCCCCTCAAGCTCTTCTGATGATGGCAGCAGGAGCACCCCCAGCAACCTGCCTAAGGCTGCCACACGTCAAAGGAAGAAGAGAACGTCTGATTCTGAGGATGAAGACTATGTGGCAGAGGAAGAGGCCACATCAAAGAGAGCTGAACCAACTCAAGGAACCAAGCCAGGGCTGAAGATCAAAAGGTCAGCAGGCAGGCAGCCCATGTCAAAGGCTAGTGCTTCAACTGTGAAGCCTGCTCCCATTGAGCCCATTGCTGCTGAGGGCAAGAAAAGGAAAGAGAGGGTGAAAAAGACTGTAGCCAGAGTGCTTGGGAAGGCCTCCATCATGGTCAATGAGGAGGAAGAAGAAGAAGAGGTTGCTGCACCAGCACCCAAGGCAGCCAAACTCATGGGAGATGCTATAAGGTCAGGAACAGCTGCATCCAAGCCCAAGGAAGCACCTAAGGCTGCATCTAAGCCTAAGAGTGCACCAAAGAGAAATACACAAAGCATCCCTGCTGCAGAAAAGAACAAGGCCCCAATGCCTGAAGCTATCGAAGAAGAGGAAGAGAGTGTCCTTAGGAAGCTCAAGCCCAAGATCCCAGACCACAACGATGCTCATCCTGTGGCTGAGGATATGAAGCTCAGGAGGGATTCAGGGCTGAGGAAATGGAGAGAAGCAGATTCGTATGCTTCTAGGAGAAGGACTGCCGTGGATTACAGATTTCATACCAAGGAGCAGCAGGATTTCTATGAGACTGTTTTGCTTGACAAGAAGCCAATCGTTTGTGACATGAGATGGGTCGACTGGACCTACATCAAGGACAATGAAGAGCACTACCCCGGTGTATTTGACAGCTTTAGTGCGTGTGGAGTTGCAGACTTTGTTGGGAAGAAGCTCACAAAGTGGAACGTGGAGCTGATCATGCAATTCTACTCCACAGCACACTTTTATCCGGATGGCAGGACCACATGGATGTCTGAGGGTACAAGGTACCAATCCACTGTTGAAGAATGGGCGAAGTTGATCAATGCCCCAGAGGAGCAAGCTGACGACTTGGACATTTATGCCAAGAAAAAGGTGGATCACAACTCCATGTCCAACATGTACAAGGAGATCCCGAATGAAGCGCTCGACACGTTCAAGTTTGGCTCTGTGCACTATCTGCTCTCAGGACTGCCTACGATCAACTGGATCCTTAGGCACACCCTTCTGCCCAAATCTGGAGATCACAAGATGATCAGAGGTCACGCGATCAACTTGCTTCATGTCTTTGACGTGCCTCAGAAATTCAAGGTCACGAGTCTCATTGTGGAAACAATCAAGAGGACAGCTGCAGACCAGAAAAGGAGTTGTGGGTATGCCCCACAGATTCAGGAGCTCATCAACTCCAAGATGGGCACGGGCGTGTATTTATTGGATAAGGAACACCTGCCCATCCGTCCAGATTTTGAGGATAACCAAGTGGTTATGACTGAAAATGAACCCTCATCTGCACATGCACAAGCTCAGAAGGAGAAGGCGAGGAAGGAAAAAGCTGCCAGGATGCCTACTCAAGCAGAGGCATCTGATTACTTCTTGAAGACTAAACAAGAGCAACTCGGTTACCTGATAGCGTCCACCCTGCGTATTGAGCAAGGACTTGCCACCCTGACTCAGAACCAGGCGAGCCTAGAGAGGATCATGGAACAGAGATTCTATGACATGGACATCAAGGTGACAGAAATACAGACCACCGTGGAGCAGCTTCAGGAGGACATGAATGAGAGGAGAGGCAGGACCACAACTGATGCTTTTGCCAGGGTGCCACGAGGTCCGAGGTTGTTTGCACTGCCAGTTGCTGACACCAGAGCCACAACGTCTGCACCAGCTACAGCCTCCGTTCCACCAGCTCCAGCATCCACTTCAGCCTCGACTCCGACCACTTCTACTGAAGGCTTCGTCCTTGGCATGCTCCGGACTCCACCACCACCTGAAGATCAAGCCTGAGCATCGACTTAGCACTATGCATTTTCTAGGAACTTTTTGGTAACTTGTTGCCAAAGGGGGAGAAGATGTATAGATCATAGGCTTCGAGAGAGAGTGTTGCTTTTATTCTCTCTTGTTTTATTTGGTGGTTTTTCGAACTTTTATTCGTGAGACATCGATGATCAAGTGTTTGATCATAAGCTACACTTAATGTTTGCTTAATGCTTGCTTAAATATTATCATTCTATCTATCGTTTGTGATCATTCACTATTCTTGGTGATGAGTGCATGTATTTCAATCTTATCATTTTTGAGCGCTCCACCAAGATGTATGTGACATGGAAGAGTAACCCATGATTCTAACTCCATGTGCATTTGCAGTCCAAAGCAAATTTTAAATATGCACAAATTTAGGGGGAGCTCTTACTTATCACATACTTCTCAAAGCGACGATGTATTTCATGATTATTATCATTTGTCGAAGCTTTGATCTATATGTTGTCATCAATTACCAAAAAGGGGGAGATTGAAAGTGCAACTATCCCTAGGTGGTTTTGGTAATTCATAACAACATATAGCTCATTGAGCTAATGCTATTCCAAGATGATTATTTCAGGAAAGATCAATGATTGGCATGGCATGGATGTGAAAGTGGAACCCTCAAAATGCTAAGGAAAAAGAATTGGCTCAAGCTCAAAAGTTCAAGACTCTTCATTTTATATTTTAGTGATCCAAGATCACATTGAGTCTTTAGGAAAAGCCAATACTATCAAGGAGGGATGAGGTGTTGCTTAATGAGCCTCTTGCTTTATGTGCTTAGTGATATGCTCCAAAATCCTCAACCACCTTTCCATATCCACAAATGACCTAAACCCTAAGCCAAACTCGGTCATACCGATTCTGTCAATCCGGCGCCACCGAGTTTCGCTTGTCATTTGCCACTGCCAAACCCTAGCAATTCGGTCCTACCGATAAGGTTCTCGGTCTCACCGAGATGGGCTTGCAAACTCTCTGTTTCCCTTTCGTAACTTTTCGGTCTCACCGAAAGAGCGAATCGGTCCCACCGAGAATGCAAGGTAAACTCTATGTTTCCTTCTTGTAACGTTTCGGTCTCACCGAAAGAGCAAGTCGGTCCCACCGAGTTTGCCTGACCAACTCTCTGGTTAGCTAATTGCCGAACTCGGTCTCACCGAGTTTGTGCAATCGGTCTCACCGAGATTACGTTATGCCCAAACCCTAACCGAATCGGTCCTACCGAGTTGCATCTTAGTCCCACCGAAATTCCTAACGGTCACTAGGTTTACTATTTCGGTCAGACCGAGTTTTCTGATTCGGTCCCACCGAGATTGGTAGATTGTGTGTAACGGTTGGATTTCGTGTGGAGGCTATATATACCCTCCACCACCTCTTCATTCAAAGAGAGAGCCATCAGAACACATACACCATTCCTACTCATATGTTCTGAGAAAGAACCACCTACTCATGTGTTGAGACCAAGATATTCCATTCCTACCATATGAATCTTGATCTCTAGCCTTCCCCAAGTTGCTTTCCACTCAAATCTTCTTTCCATCAGATCCAAATCCTATGAGAGAGAGTTGAGTGTTGGGGAGACTATCATTTGAAGCACAAGAGCAAGGAGTTCATCATCAACACACCATTTGTTACTTCTTGGAGAGTGGTGTCTCCTAGATTGGCTAGGTGTCACTTGGGAGCCTCCGACAAGATTGTGGAGTTGAACCAAGGAGTTTGTAAGGGCAAGGAGATCGCCTACTTCGTGAAGATCTACCGCTAGTGAGGCAAGTCCTTCGTGGGCGATGGCCATGGTGGAATAGACAAGGTTGCTTCTTCGCGGACCATTCGTGGGTGGAGCCCTCCGTGGACTCGCGCAATCGTTACCCTCCGTGGGTTGAAGTCTCCATCAACGTGGATGTAGGATAGCACCACCTATCCGAACCACGGGAAAACATCCGTGTCTCCAATTGCGTTTGAATCCTCCAAACCCTTACCTTTACATTCTTGCAAGTTGCATGCTTTACTTTCTGCTGCCAATAAACTCTTTGCATGCTTGCTTGAATTGTGTGATGATTGCTTGACTTGCTCTAAGATAGCTAAAATCCGCCAAGAACTAAAATTGGGAAAAGGCTAAGTTTTTAATTGGTCAAGTAGTCTAATCACCCCCCTCTAGACATACTTTCGATCCTACAGAATCTGTCACACCCGATCATCACGTGGTGCTTCGAAACAACGAACCTTCGCAATGGTGCACAGTTAGGGGGAACACTTTCTAGAAATTATTATGAGGGATCATCTTATTTAAGCTACCGTCGTTCTAAGCAAATAAGATGTTAAACATGATAAACATCACATGCAATCAAATAGTGACATGATATGGCCAATATCATTTGCTCCTTTGATCTCCATCTTCGGGGCTTCATGATCATCGTTGTCACCGGCATGACACCATGATCTCCATCATCGTGTCCTCTTGAAGTTGCCACGTCATCTATTACTTCTACTACTATGGCTAACGCTTTAGCAATGAAGTAAAGCAATTACATGACGTTTATGTTGACACGCAGGTCATAAATAAATAAAGACAACTCCTATGGCCCCTGCCGGTTGTCATACTCATCGACATGCAAGTCGTGATTCCTATTACAAGAACATGATCATCTCATACATCACATATATCATTCATCACATCCTTTGGCCATATCACATCACAAAGCACTTGCTGCAAAAACAAGTTAGACGTCCTCTAATTGTTGTTGCAAGTTTTTACGTGGCTGCTATAGGATTCTAGCAAGAACGTTTGTTACCTACGCCAAAACCACAACGTGAATTGCCAATTTCTATTTACCCTTCATAAGGACACTGTTCATCGAATCCGATCCGACTAAAGTGGGAGAGACAGACACCCGCCAGCCTCCTTATGCAACTAGTGCATGTCAGTCGGTGGAACCGGTCTCACGTAAGCGTACGTGTAACGTTGGTCCGGGCCGCTTCATCCCACGATGCCGCCGAATCAAGATAAGACTAGTAACGGCAAGATAATTGACAATATCGACGCCCACAACTACTTTGTGTTCTACTCGTGCATAGTAACTACGCATAGACCTAGCTCATGATGCCACTGTTGGGGAACGTAGCAGAATTTTAAAATTTTCTACACATCACCAAGATCCATCTATGAAGTCATCTAGCAACGAGGGAGAGAGGAGTGCATCTACATACCCTTGTAGATCACGAGCGGAAGCGTTCAAGAGAACGAGGTTGATGGAGTCGTACTCGACGTGATTCAAATCACCGATGACCAAGTGCCGAACGGACAGCACCTCCGCGTTCAACACACGTACGGTTGGGAAGACGTCTCCTCCAACTTGATCTAGCAAGGGGGAAGGAGAGGTTGATGAAGATCCAGCAGCACGACGGCGTGGTGGTGGAAGCAACGGTGATCTCGGCAGGGCTTCGCCAAGTGCAGGGAGACGGAGGAGTGTCACAGGAGGGAGAGGGAGAGGCCAGGGACTTGGGTGTGTAGCCCTCCCCCCACTATATATAGGGTGCCTAGGGGGGGGGTGAACCTAGGAGATCCAATCTCCTAGGGGGGCGGCGGCCAAGGGGGTGCCTTGCCCCCCAAGGCAAGGGTGGCGCCCCCACCCCTAGGGTTTCTAACCCTAGGCGCAGGGGGAGGCCCAAGGGGGGGGGGCGCACTAGCCCACTAGGGGCTGGTTCCCCTCCCACTTCAGCCCATGGGGCCCTCCGGGATAGGTGGCCCCACCCGGTGGGCCCCCGGGACCCTTTCGGTGGTCCCGGTACAATACCGGTGACCCCCGAAACCTTCCCGATGGCCGAAATTGGACTTCCTATATATAAATCTTTACATCCGGACCATCCCAGAACTCCTCATGACATCCAGGATCTCCTCCGGGACTCCGAACAACTTTCGGGTTACCGTATGCTAATATCTCTACAACCCTAGCGTCACCGAACCTTAAGTGTGTAGACCCTACGGGTTCGGGAGACATGCAGACATGACCGAGAAGCCTCTCTAGTCAATAACCAATAGCGGGATCTGGATACCCATGTTGGCTCCCACATGCTCCACGATGATCTCATCGGATGAACCACGATGTCGAGGATTCAATCAATCCGTATACAATTCCCTTTGTCAATCGGTACATTACTTGCCCGAGACTCGATCGTCGGTATCCCAATACCTTGTTCAGTCTCGTTACCGGCAAGTCACTTTACTCGTACCATAATGCATGATCCCGTGATCAACCACTTGATCACATTGAGCTCATTATGATGATGCATTACTGAGTGGGCCCAGAGATACCTCTTCGTCATATGGAGTGACAAATCCCAGTCTCGATTCGTGCCAACGCAACAGACACTTTCGGAGATACCTGTAATGTACCTTTATAGTCACCTAGTTACGTTGTGACGTTTGGCACACCCAAGGCACTCCTACGGTATCCGGGAGTTGCACAATCTCATGGTCTAAGGAAATGATACTTGACATTCAGAAAAGCTACAACAAACGAACTACATGATCTTTGAGCTAAGCTTAGGATTGGGTCTTGTCCATCACATCATTCTCCTAATGATGTGATCCCGTTATCAATGACATCTAATGTCCATAGTCAGGAAACCATGACTATCCTTTGATCAACGAGCTAGTCAACTAGAGGCTCACTAGGTACGTGTTGTGGTCTATGTATTCACACATGTATTACGATTTCCGGATAACACAATTATAGCATGAACAATAGACAATTATCATGAACAAAGAAATATAATAATAACCATTTTATTATTGCCTCTAGGGCATATTTCCAACAAACTTCACTCGGGAGGAGGTTATTCAGTTCGGCGGGATTCCGGACCAGGCGTCTGAGGGCCGACGGTTGAGCTGTCGTCTTCAGGGCCGTCCGGAGGTGGACGACATGCAGCAGCGGTGCGCCGTGAGGGCGGCCAAGCTTCGTGACGTCCAGGTCACTACTCGTATGTCAGTGAACACTTCTAATTCCATCTTGCATTTTTCAAACGATGAGATTATTGATAATGCAAGCCAACTAGGAATTTCACTAGGTAGTAACGATGGTGAAATTTCTAATTCCATCAATGATTTGCTAGATCTAGAAGCTGAGAGGGCTTTAGATATGATTCGAAACTTAGCTGCCATCAAACCCATGAATGATTCCGAGATTGATGCTTTGGGAATCCGGGTGCTCGATGATTTTTGTGCCGATCTCGTGCCTCCCCTCCCGGAGCCGGAGGAGGAGGATGAGAGTGTAGAGATGGATGGTGTTAGACCCCATGAAACGGGGAGAGTGGACCGGGCAGACGCGAGGACCAGCCCTAAGCGCAAATGGAAGCGCAAGATTTACCCAATCTCCGCAGTGCGTAGGAGTGCTAGGATCCGCACGGCTAATGAAAGTGCGTTATATCGACTAGAGAGAGGGGGGGGGGTGAATTGGCGATTTTTATGAAATTCTTCACTGAGGAATTTGCCAGTGAGGAAATTCCTTAGCGAAGAACTACTAGCAGCGGAATAAGTACTCAAAAGTAAACATAACATAATACAAGCATAGTCATCATGATGAAATGAAGACAGGCACAGAGTACAGGAAACGTAATCACAGGATAACACAGGATGAAGACAAACAGACTGAACAAATTAAACTGAGAAAATTGAGAAAGTCTTCAATCAAAGTCTTCAAACACAGATATGAACAAACACACAACACAGTTATGAGGAAATGAAAGAGTTGAGAAAATAGAACCAGTAAGCTTGGTGAAGACAATGATTTGGTAGACCAGTTCCAACTGCTGTGTCAGTTGTACGTCTGGTTGGAGCGGCTGAGTATTTAAACTCGAGGATACACAGTCCCGGACACCCAGTCCTGAACACGCAGCTCAGGACACCCAGTCCTCACTGTATTCTCCTTGAACTAAGGTCACACAGACCTTGTCCAATCACTCGTGGTAAGTCTTTAGGCGACTTCCAAACCTTCACAAACTTGGTCACTCAGTGATCCACAATTCCTCTTGGATGCTCTAGACCATGACGCCTAACCGTCTGGAAGAAGCACAGTCTTCAAAGGTAACAAGCGTCGGACCCACTCAGGATCAATCTCTTCAGTAATGCTCAATCACTTGGGGTTTGTAGGTGTTTGGGTTTTGGGTTTTTGGTTTTTCCTCACTTGATGATTTTCGCTCAAAGTACTCAGAGGATGGGTTGCTCTCAAATGACAAGTGTCAGTTTCTCTCGGAGCAGCCAACCAGCTAGTGGTTGTAGGGGGGCGGCTATTTATAGCCTAGGGAGCAGCCCGACATGATAAGACATAAATGTCCTTCAATGATATGACCGTTAGGTGGATAGATATTTTGGGACAGCTGGCGCATAGCACAGCAACGGTCGGAATTTTGAGTAGCAAAATCCTCAGGGCTATCATGTTCCTCACTGTGTAGGCAATCTGCACTGGCGAATTCCTAACTCCTCAGTCAGGACAAATTCCTCAGAGACCAGAAGAACTTCGTCTCTGTCACTGAAGAAATTGACTGAACTGTATGAGATTTCCAATGGCTTCACTCGAAGGGATTGGTAGGTGTAGGATTTTGAGTTGAGCATCACATGGAAATTTTTCCTTAGTATTTCCTCAACCCCCTTTAACAGTACGGTGTTTCCTATGGCTCAAGAAAGAGAAAAACAAAACTATGAAAACGAAAGTCTTCAAGCTTCATATTCCTCGCATGAATATCAAGTCTTCACGGACACACCAATTTCTTCACTTTCAAAGTCTTCATGAAAGTCTTCAGAAATACCAAAATCTTCAGTCAAGTATTCATTTTTAGGGGTCGACTTTTCCTGTATATATCAAACTCCTCATAGACTTATAGACATGTGTACACTCACAAACGCATTAGTCCCTTAACCTATAAGTCTTCAATACACCAAAATCACTAGATGCACTTACAATCTCCCCCTTTTTGGTGATTGATGACAATATAGGTTAAGTTTTCAACGGGGATAAACATATGAAGTGTAACTACTGATATTGAGGAATTTGATTGCAAGATATAGAAGAACTCCCCCTGAAGATGTGCATAGTGAGGAATTTGCCTTTGAAGCAATGCACACTTGAAGAGTTGAATCATGGAGATCTTGCCCTATATCTTGTAATTCATACACACATTTAACATATAATATGAAGAATTTTAAATGCATGATGAAATATGGTGCCTGATAAAATTCAGCATGCGTGCAATAATACTAACGAGGAATAAGCATGCAGAATAGTGTGTCAAAAGTATCAGAGAACAGTGCATCAAAAGTATCAGAGCACCATCGGGTTGAAGATTACAACTCGATCCAATAAAGTTTCAGAAGAACGAGAGTTGTAACTTAGCAAATAAAAAACGCCCATATAGTAGACCCGCTTGAAGACTAACTCATATTTTTTTCCCCTTTGTCATCGAGTGACCAAAAGGATAAAAAATGAGGACTAACGCCCCTGAAGATAATCATGTTGATGAAGGAGCGCCAGCGTTGTTGGGGTCGTTTGTTGATGTAGGGCCTGCCGCAGTGTCGTCCAAATCTTCATGTTCATCAGTGTCGCGCGATGAAGAAAATGAGCTGGCCACCAGAGAAGGAACCTGGACCTTCTTGAATTTCTTCGGTGGAGGTGCAGACCAGTCAAAATCTTCTTTGAGACCCATGTTCTTCAGATCTTCTTCACCATACAGATGTGACAGGATTGCCCAGGTGTGACTGAAGACTTGATGGAGGTAGTAGTGGTTTTTCTTCACTGCATTGTGTGTGGCAGTCATGTTGTGAAGAAGTGAACCAAACTGACGCTTAACCCATTTGTGATTTCGATCCACCTTCTGGTGAAGACTATGCAGAAGTTCACGGTCAGTCATCACGCGCGGAGCAGTGGCTTGAGGAGTGGACTTAGGTGCATTGGCAGAGTCATGTGTGGCAGAGTCATCATTGGTGGAATAAGATGTAGGTTTGCGAAACTAACCATCCAATGGACGAATGCCTTCATCTATTACAGTTGGTGCCTTGCCCTTTCCATCAACTAAGGAATATGTCTGCTTGAGGACTTCATTGGGGGCAAGTAGCTGAGGTGATTCTGGAAATCAGCTTTGTAGTTGAGTGAAGACCTTGTCCTGAGGAATCTCATAATCCAAGGTGCATAAGGCTTCAGCTCAAACGGAGACAGTGCAACATTGGCCATAGTCCTCATGAAGAAATCGTGATAATTGACAGGAATGCCATGAACGATGTTGAATACCAGATTCTTCATGATGCCAACAATTTCCTCATCAGATGAGTCATGGCCTTTGATGGGACTGATTGTCCTCATAAGAATATGATAGACAGTTCTGGGCACGTACATCAATTCCTTCACGAGGAATTTGGTTCTTGGTGCTTGACCTGGCTTCAAAGGTTTCATCAGCACCTGCATGTAATGATATGTGAGCTCAGGTTCACTGTAGATGCAGCGAGCTTCTTCAAGGGGAGGACTGAGTGGTAGAGCACAAAGCAATTTAGAGGCTGGTGCAGTGTAGTGAGTGTTTTCAGACATCCAGTCCAGCACCCATGAATTCACATCTTCAGCATCTCCGGTGATGTGCAGCGTTGCATAGAATTGAAGAATCAGTTCTTCATTCCAATCGCATGTGTCAGAGCAAAAGTTGAGCAGTCCAGCGTCGTGAAGAACACTGAGGACTAGTGCGAGGCACGACAGAGATTTCATATCCACGTGAGGAATATGCTCATGGTAGAAGATTTTCTCCTTGTTGAACAACACTGAGGAATAGAAATTTGCTTGACTGGTAGTCCAGAAATGCCTCTTCCTAATGCGAGCAGAGTCATATGGGTTGTAATCTTCGAAGAATACGTGCTCGCCGAAGAAATCATCAGCCTTGAAATTTTGCTTGCGCGAGAAAGGATCCTTTGGCTTCGGCAGAGGAGTGTCAGTGAGTTGCATCACGACCTCAGGAATCTCAATCGCAGGTTCTTCAGGCTGAGGAATTTCTGGTTCCTCCTCAGTGGCAGTCTGCGTCATTGGTTGTTCAGCAGCAGCAGTTTCTTCAGCGCTAGTGGCTGGAATTTCCTCATGGACAGATGCAGTGGGATGAGTTTCTTCAGAGCCCATGTGAACAGTTTGTGTGGGGGACTGAGGAATTTGCTGTAGAGGGGTGAACATTGGAGAGTTTGGATGCTGACTTTCCCAGAATTCATCACTGGTTACGGGTGTGGAGCAGCCAATGTCCACATCTTCATCTTCCATTTCTTCAACGCCAGCCTCTTCAGCTGTGCACTGAGGCATAGGCGAGGAGATGATAGGTGTTGAAGGGATCACATCCACTTCAATTTCTTCATCCAACGGTTCAGACGAAGCAGCAGAAGGAGTTTCTTCATCAGATCCGCTAGGTATCACATATTCTTCATCAAAAGGAATAAGGTCCTTTGATGGCTTGGTTGAGATGGGAACAACATCAATCGGATTTGCAAACGAACTTGTCACAGGCTTCATTTTCTTCGGAGCTGAAGAATCTGAAGCAGCTGATGCTTTCCTTTTCTTCACTGCAGCATGCTCTGCAACCTTGGCCTTCTTCACATCTGATGCAGATGGAAGGATTGGAGTTGAAGTTGGTGCAGGAGCAGCTGAGGAATCTGGTTGATTTTCTTCAGGAACAACTGATGTAGTTGCCCTGAGTTCTTCAGTTTCTTCAGGCACACCACTAGTGGGTGCCCTGGCAATTTCTTCAGCGGCTAGAATGCAGTCATCAGCCCTGGAACTCACATTATCTTCAGTAGCCTGATTGTCATCAGCGGTGCTGGTATTTTCTTCAGTAGACTGAGTAGATGCTTCAGCCTGAGGAATTTCCTATTGCGTTGGGGCTGCAACATTGGAAGTGAAGTTATTCGCAAGTTTCACAGAATGAACATTGGCTCCAAGCCAATCAGAGCGATATGCGTCAAAGTTATCACTGAGTTTCTTAATCTCAATCTGAATAGTGACAAGTTCTTCAGTTGTCATAGAGATAACGTTTTTCTTCAGATAGCGCTCTTTCTTGTACTGCGCTTTCTTGATCTGCCTGGCCTTCTCAAATTTCCACTTTTCTTCTTGAATGAAGTGGGTCAGCATGTGACTCTGGCCAGGAGTCAGCCTGAAGTCAGGCAAGGGAGTGTTGGGGTCCTTGTGCCAATCATCAATGTAGTCGAGGATCAGCTTGGGATCCAAAAGCAGTGGCACTTCTGATCCTTTGGCTCTAGCGGCCCTGACTTGCCTATCTCTGATGATTTCTGCAAGTTCATCATCATCAGCTTCATCTTCATCAGACGGCACTTGGAAAGCGACTTGCTTCTTTTGAGGACTTGGGCGAGGACCTCGTCCAGCAGTGGCCTTTGTCTTCAGCAGTGAGGGGCGAGCTGAGGAACTAGCTGAGACACCTGAGGCAATGGAGATGTCGGCAGTCCTTTGGCACGAGGCGAGATGCACAGGTGCTGAGGATTTGGTCGGAACAGCTGAAGGCTTTGGCAGAGGAGCTGAGGACTTTGGAGGAACAGGAGCAGCATGAGGAATTTGCCGTGAGGGCTTTGATGATTCTGGCCGTGAGGGCATTGCTGAGGATCTTGGCCTTGAGGGCATTGTTGGTGAAGCACTTGGTGTTGGGGAACGTAGTAATTTCAAAAAAATTCCTACGCACACGTAAGATCATGGTGATGCATAGCAATGAGGGGGAGAGTCTGATCTACGTACCCTTGTAGATCGCAACGGAAGCGTTGACACAATGTAGAGGGAGTAGTCGTACGTCTTCTTCCCGATCCGACCGATCCAAGCACCGTTACTCCGGCACCTCCGGGTTCTTAGCACACGTACAGCTCGATGACGATCCCCGGGCTCCGATCCAGCAAAGCTTCGGGGAGGAGTTCTGTCAGCACGATGGCGTGTTGACGATCTTGATGTTCTACCGATGTAGGGCTTCGCCTAAGCACTACAACGATATGATCGAGGTGGAATATGGTGGCAGGGGGCACCGCACACGGCTAAGGAACGATCTCAAAGATCAACTTGTGTGTTCTAGGGTGCCCCCTTGCCCCCGTATATAAAGGAGCAAGGGGGAGGCCGGCCGGCCTATGGGGCGCGCCAAGGGGAGGAGGAGTCCTCCTAGTAGGAGTAGGACTCCCCTCTCCTAGTCCAACTAGGAGACTTGAGGGGGAAGGAAAGAGAGGGAGAGGGAGAGGGAAAGGGGGGCCGCGCCCCCCCTCCTAGTCCAATTCAGACTCCCCTTGAGGGGGGGTGCGCCACCTCTTGGGCTGCTGCCCTCTCTCTCCCCTCAGGCCCAATAAGGCCCATTACTTCCCCGGGGGGTTCCGGTAACCCCTCCGGCACTCCGGTTTTATCCGAAATCATCCGGAACACTTCCGGTGTCCGAATATAGTCGTCCAATATATCAATCTTTATGTCTCGACCATTTCAAGACTCCTCGTCATGTCCGTGATCACATCCGGGACTCCGAACTAACTTCGGTACATCAAAATGCATAAACTCATAATAACTGTCTTCGTAACGTTAAGCGTGCGGACCCAACGGTTCGAGAACAATGTAGACATGACTGAGACACATCTCCGGTCAATAACCAATAGCGGGACCTGGATGCCCATATTGGCTCCTACATATTCTACGAAGATCTTTATCGGTCAGACCGCATAACAACATACGTTGTTCCCTTTGTCATCGGTATGTTACTTGCCCGAGATTCGATCGTCGGTATCCAATACCTAGTTCAATCTCGTTACCGGCAAGTCTCTTTACTCGTTCCATAATACATCATCTCGTAACTAACTCATTAGTCACAATGCTTGAAAGGCTTATGTGATGTGCATTACCGAGAGGGCCCAGAGATACCTCTCCGACAATTGGAGTGACAAAACCTAATCTCGAAATACGCCAACCCAACATCTACCTTTGGAGACACCTGTAATGCTCCTTTATAATCACCCAGTTACGTTGTGATGTTTGGTAGCACCCAAAGTGTTCCTCCGGCAAACGGGAGTTGCATAATCTCATAGTCATAGGAACATGTATAAGTCATGAAGAAAGCAATAGCAACATACTAAACGATCGGGTGCTAAGCTAATGGAATGGGTCATGTCAATCAGATCATTCAACCAATGATGTGACCTCATTAATCAAATAACAACACCTTGTTCATGGTTAGGAAACATAACCATCTTTGATTAACGAGCTAGTCAAGTAGAGGCATACTAGTGACACTAAGTTTGTCTATGTATTCACACATGTATTATGTTTCCGGTTAATACAATTCTAGCATGAATAATAAACATTTATCATGATATAAGGAAATAAATAATAACTTTATTATTGCCTCTAGGGCATATTTCCTTCAGTCTCCCACTTGCACTAGAGTCAATAATCTAGATTACACAGTAATGATTCTAACACCCATGGAGCCTTGGTGCTGGTCATGTTTTGCTCGTGGAAGAGGCTTAGTCAACGGGTCTGCAATATTCAGATCCGTATGTATCTTGCAAATCTCTATGTCTCCCACCTGGACTAGATCCCGGATGGAATTGAAGCGTCTCTTGATGTGCTTGGTCCTCTTGTGAAATCTGGATTCCTTTGCCAAGGCAATTGCACCAGTATTGTCACAAAAGATTTTCATTGGACCTGATGCACTAGGTATGACACCTAGATCGGATATGAACTCCTTCATCCAGACTCCTTCGTTCGCTGCTTCCGAAGCAGCTATGTACTCCGCTTCACATGTAGATCCCGCTACGACGCTTTGTTTAGAACTGCACCAACTGACAGCTCCACCGTTTAATGTAAACACGTATCCGGTTTGCGATTTAGAATCGTCCGGATCAGTGTCAAAGCTTGCATCAACGTAACCTCTTACGGTGAGCTCTTTGTCACCTCCATATACGAGAAACATATCCTTTGTCCTTTTCAGGTATTTCAGGATGTTCTTGACCGCTGTCCAGTGATCAACTCCTGGATTACTTTGGTACCTCCCTGCTAAACTTATAGCAAGGCACACATCAGGTCTGGTACACAGCATTGCATACATGATAGAGCCTGTGGCTGAAGCATAGGGAACATCTTTCATTTTCTCTCTATCTTATGCAGTGGTCAGGCATTGAGTGTGACTCAACTTCACACCTTGTAACACAGGCAAGAACCCTTTCTTTGCTTGATCCATTTTGAACTTCTTCAAAATCTTGTCAAGGTATGTGCTTTGTGAAAGTCCAATTAAGCGTCTTGATCTATCTCTATAGATCTTTATGCCTAATATTTAAGCAGGTTCACCGAGGTCTTTCATTGAAAAACTCTTATTCAAGTATCCCTTTATGCTATCCAGAAATTCTAAATCATTTCCAATCAGCAATATGTCATCCACATATAATATCAGAAATGCTACAGAGCTCCCACTCACTTTCTTGTAAATACAGGCTTCACCGAAAGTCTGTATAAAACCAAATGCTTTGATCACACTATCAAAGCATTTATTCCAACTCCGCGAGGCTTGCACCAGTCCATAAATGGATCGCTGGAGCTTGCACACTTTGTTAGCTCCCTTTGGATCGAGAAAACCTCCCGGTTGCATCATATACAACTCTTCTTCCAGAAATCCATTCAGGAATGCAGTTTTGACATCCATCTGCCAAATTTCATAATCATAAAATGCGGCAGTTGCTAACATGATTCTGACAGACTTAAGCATCGCTACGGGTGAGAAGGTCTCGTCGTAGTCAACCCCTTGAACTTGTCGAAAACCTTTTGCGACAAGCCGAGCTTTATAGATAGTAACATTACCGTCAGCGTCAGTATTTTTCTTGAAGATCCATTTATTCTCAATTGCTTGCCGATCATCGGGCAAGTCAACCAAAGTCCATACTTTGTTCTCATACATGGATCCCATCTCAGATTTCATGGCTTCTAGCCACTTCGCGGAATCTGGGCTCACCATCGCTTCTTCATAGTTGGTAGGTTCATCATGATCTAGTAGCATGACTTCCAGAACTGGATTACCATACCACTCTAGTGCGGATCTCACTCTAGTTGATCTATGAGGTTCAGTAGTATCTTGTCCTGAAGTTTCATGATCATCATCATTAGCTTCCTCACTAATTGGTATCGGTGTCGCAGAAACAGTTTTCTGTGATGTACTATTTTCCAATAAGGGAGCAGGTACAGTTACCTCGTCAAGTTCTACTTTCCTCCCACTCACTTCTTTCGAGAGAAACTCCTTCTCTAGAAATGATCCATTCTTAGCAACGAATGTCTTGCCTTCGGATCTGTGATAGAAGGTGTACCCAACAGTTTCCTTTGGGTATCCTATGAAGACACATTTCTCCGATTTGGGTTCGAGCTTATCAGGTTGAAGCTTTTTCACATAAGCATCGCAGCCCCAAACTTTAAGAAACGACAACTTTGGTTTCTTGCCAAACCATAGTTCATAAGGCGTCGTCTCAACGGATTTTGATGGTGCCCTATTTAACGTGAATGCGGCCGTCTCTAAAGCATAACCCCAAAACGATAGCGGTAAATCAGTGAGAGACATCATAGATCGCACCATATCTAGAAAAGTACGATTACGACGTTCGGACTCACCATTACACTGTGGTGTTCTAGGTGGCGTGAGTTGCGAAACTATTCCACAATTTTTCAAATGTACACCAAACTCGTAACTCAAATATTCTCCTCCACGATCAGATCGTAGAAACTTTATTTTCTTGTTACGATGATTTCCAACTTCACTCTAAAATTGTTTGAACTTTTCAAATGTTTCAGACTTATGTTTCATTAAGTAGATATACCCATATCTGCTTAAATCATCTGTGAAAGTGAGAAAATAACGATATCCGCCACGAGCCCCAATATTCATCGGACCACATACATCGGTATGTATGATTTCCAACAAATCTGTTGCTCTCTCCATAGTACCGGAGAACGGTGTTTTAGTCATCTGGCCCATGAGGCATGGTTCGCAAGTACCAAGTGATTCATAATCAAGTGGTTCCAAAAGCCCATCAGTATGGAGTTTCTTCATGCGCTTTATACCGATATGACCTAAACGGCAGTGCCACAAATAAGTTGCACTATCATTATCAACTCTGCATCTTTTGGCTTCAACATTATGAATATGTGTGTTACTACTATCGAGATTCATCAAAAATAGACCACTCTTCAAAGGTGCATGACCATAAAGGATATTACTCATATAAATAGAACAACCATTATTCTTTGATTTAAATGAATAACCGTCTCGCATCAAACAAGATCTAGATATAATGTTCATGCTTAACGCTGGCACCAAATAACAATTATTTAGGTATAATATTAATCCCGAAGGTAGATGTAGAGGTAGCATGCCGACCGCGATCACATCGACTTTGGAACCGTTTCCCACGCGCATCGTCACCTCGTCCTTCGCCAGTGTTCGCTTAATCCGTAGTCCCTGTTTCGAGTTGCAAATATTAGCAACAGAACCAGTATCAAATACCCAGGTGCTACTGCGAGCTCTAGTAAGGTCCACATCAATAACATGTATATCACATATAACTTTGTTCACCTTGCCATCCTTCTTATCCGCCAAATACTTGGGGCAGTTCCGCTTCCAGTGACCAGTCTGCTTGCAATAGAAGCACTCAGTTTCAGGCTTAGGTCCAGACTTGGGTTTCTTCTCCTGAGCAGCAACTTGCTTGCCGTTCTTCTTGAAGTTCCCCTTCTTCTTCCCTTTGCCCTTTTTCTTGAAACTAGTGGTCTTGTTAACCATCAACACTTGATGCTCCTTCTTGATTTCTACCTCCGCAGCTTTCAGCATTGCGAAGAGCTCAGGAATAGTCTTGTTCATACCTTGCATATTATAGTTCATCATGAAGCTTTTGTAGCTTGGTGGCAGTGATTGGAGAATTCTGTCAATGACGCAATCATCTGGAAGATTAACTCCCATCTGAATCAAGTGATTATTATACCCAGACATTTTGAGTATATGCTCACTGACAGAACTGTTCTCCTCCATCTTGCAGCTATAGAACTAATTGGAGACTTCATATCTCTCAATTCGGGCATTTGCTTGATCTAACTTCAACTCCTGGAACTTCTCATATGCTCCATGACGTTCAAAACATTGTTGAAGTCCCGATTCTAAGCCGTAAAGCATGGCACACTGAACTATCGAGTAGTCATCAGCTTTGCTTTGCCAGACGTTCATAACATCTGGTGTTGCTCCAGCAGCAAGCCTGGCACCCAGCGGTGCTTCCAGGACGTAATTCTTCTGAGCAGCAATGAGGATAATCCTCAAGTTACGGACCCAGTCCGTGTAATTGCTACCATCATCTTTCAACTTTGCTTTCTCAAGGAACGCATTAAAATTCAACAGAACAACAGCACGAGCCATCTATCTACAATCAACATAAACAAGCAAGATACTATCAGGTACTAAGTTCATGATAAGTTTAAGTTCAATTAATCAAATTACTTAAGAACTCCCACTTAGATAGACATCCCTCTAATCCTCTAAGTGATCACGTGATCCAAATCAACTAAACCATAACCGATCATCATGTGAGATGGAGTAGTTTTCAATGGTGAACATTGTTATGTTGATCATATCTACTATATGATTCACGCTCGACCTTTCGGTCTCCATGTTCCGAGGCCATATCTGCATATGCTAGGCTCGTCAAGTTTAACCTGAGTATTCTGCGTGTGCAAAAACTGGCTTGCACCCGTTGTAGATGGACGTAGAGCTTATCACACCCGATCATCACGTGGTGTCTGGGCACGACGAACTTTGGCAACGGTGCATACTCAGGGAGAACACTTCTTGATAATTTAGTGAGAGATCATCTTATAATGCTACCGTCAATCAAAGCAAGATAAGATGCATAAAAAGATAAACATCACATGCAATCAATATAAGTGATATGATATGGCCATCATCATCTTGTGCTTGTGATCTCCATCCCCGAAGCACCGTCATGATCACCATCGTCACCGGTGCGACACCTTGATCTCCATCATAGCATCGTTGTCGTCTCGTCAATCTTATGCTTCCACGACTATTGCTACCGCTTAGTGATAAAGTAAAGCATTACATCACGATTGCATTGCATACAATAAAGCGACAACCATATGGCTCCTGCCAGTTGCCGATAACTCGGTTACAAAACATGATCATCTCATACAATAAAATTTAGCATCATGTCTTGACCATATCACATCACAACATGCCCTGCAAAAACAAGTTAGACGTCCTCTACTTTGTTGTTGCAAGTTTTACGTGGCTGCTACGGGCTTAAGCAAGAACCGATCTCACCTACGCATCAAAACCACAATGATAGTTTGTCAAATAGACTCCGTTTTAACCTTCGCAAGGACCGGGCGTAGCCACACTCGGTTCAACTAAAGTTGGAGAGACAGTCGCCTGCAAGCCACCTGTGTGCAAAGCACGTCGGGGGAACCGGTCTCGCATAAGCGTACGCGTAAGGTTGGTCCAGGTCGTCTCGTCCAACAATACCGCCGAACCAAAGTATGACATGCTAGTAGGCAGTATGACTTGTATCGCCCACAACTCACTTGTGTTCTACTCGTGCATATAACATCAAACCATAAAACCTAGGCTCGGATGCCACTGTTGGGGAACGTAGTAATTTCAAAAAAATTCCTACGCACATGCAAGATCATGGTGATGCATAGCCACGAGGGGGAGAGTCTGATCTATGTACCCTTGTAGATCGCAATGGAAGCGTTGACACAATGTAGAGGAAGTAGTCGTACGTCTTCTTCCCGATCCGACCGATCCAAGCACCGTTACTCCGGCACCTCTGAGTTCTTAGCACACGTACAGCTCGATGACGATCCCCGGGCTCCGATCCAGCAAAGCTTCGGGGAGGAGTTCTGTCAGCACGACGGCATGTTGACGATCTTGATGTTCTACCGACGCAGGGCTTCGCCTAAGCACTACAACGATATGATCGAGGTGGAATATGGTGGCAGGGGGCACCGCACACAGCTAAGGAACGATTTCAAAGATCAACTTGTGTGTTCTAGGGTGCCCCCTTGCCCCCGTATATAAAGGAGCAAGGGGGAGGCCGGCCGGCCTATGGGGCGCGCCAAGGGGAGGAGGAGTCCTCCTCCTAGTAGGAGTAGGACTCCCCTCTCCTAGTCCAACTAGGAGACTTGAGGGGGAAGGAAAGAGAGGGAGAGGGAGAGGGAAAGGGGGGCCGCGCCCCCCTCCTAGTCCAATTCGGACTCCCCTTGAGGGGGGCGCGCCACCTCTTGGGCTGCTGCCCTCTCTCTCCCCTCAGGCCCAATAAGGCCCATTACTTCCCCGGGGGGTTCCGGTAACCCCTCCGGCACTCCGGTTTTATCCGAAATCATCCGGAACACTTCCGGTGTCCGAATATAGTCGTCCAATATATCAATCTTTATGACTCGACCATTTCGAGACTCCTTGTCATGTCCGTGATCACATCCGGGACTCTGAACTAACTTCGGTACATCAAAATGCATAAACTCATAATAACTGTCATCGTAACGTTAAGCGTGCGGACCCTACGGTTCGAGAACAATGTAGACATGACTGAGACACATCTCCGGTCAATAACCAATAGCGGGACCTGGATGCCCATATTGGCTCCTACATATTCTATGAAGATCTTTATCGGTCAGACCGCATAACAACATACGTTGTTCCCTTTGTCATCGGTATGTTACTTGCCCGAGATTCGATCGTCGGTATCCAATACCTAGTTCAATCTCGTTACCGGCAAGTCTCTTTACTTGTTCCGTAATACATCATCCCGCAACTAACTCATTAGTTGCAATGCTTGCAAGGCTTATGTGATGTGCATTACCGAGAGGGCCCAGAGATACCTCTCCGACAATCGGAGTGACAAAACCTAATCTCGAAATACGCCAACCCAACATCTACCTTTGGAGACACCTGTAATGCTCCTTTATAATCACCCAGTTACGTTGTGACGTTTGGTAGCACCCAAAGTGTTCCTCCGGCAAACGGGAGTTGCATAATCTCATAGTCATAGGAACATGTATAAGTCATGAAGAAAGCAATAGCAACATACTAAACGATCGGGTGCTAAGCTAATGGAATGGGTCATGTCAATCAGATCATTCAACCAATGATGTGACCTCGTTAATCAAATAACAACACCTTGTTCATGGTTAGGAAACATAACCATCTTTGATTAACGAGCTAGTCAAGTAGAGGCATACTAGTGACACTAAGTTTGTCTATGTATTCACACATGTATTATGTTTCCGGTTAATACAATTCTAGCATGAATAATAAACATTTATCATGATATAAGGAAATAAATAATAACTTTATTATTGCCTCTAGGGCATATTTCCTTCACTTGGCTTGCGCGCAGGCTTCTGAGACATAGGCTTCTTTGGCTTGACAGCAGAGGCCTCAGCAGAGGCAGCAGCAGCGGCAGAGTCTTCATTGAATTTCCTCACTACTTCTCTGGGTTGCTTAGCCAACTTGGTTTGGCCTTGGCCCATTCATCAGGATAGTCCTCACCGCGCTTGAGGCTGGTGGGATCTGCTATTTGGCCAGGTGCCAATGGAGCTCTTGGGCATGGAGGATTGAGTGCGAATTTCTTCATGTACTTAGGAGTGACATATCTGTGCTCCCTCCATTCTCTTGCCCGTCTCCTCTCTATCCTCTGTTTGCGCACTTTGCGTTCATTCTTGGTTTCCTCAGTAGGTGTGCAGTACCCAGCATATATGGCATCAGGGATTTCAAATGTTGTATTTACCTCAGGCCTCTTTCCTCCCTTCTGTGGCCTTTTACCATCAGCCATTTTCTTCAGTTGAGGAATTTGAACAACCAAATTCTCTGAAGAAGTATGCAACTTTTCTTCGAGGAACGCTGCAAATGAGTTAAGTTGATGAGAACCTAGTGATTCAGCAGCTGACATGTGTACCTGTGAACAGAGTATATTTGCGAGGAATTTGGAGAGGTCATATGCGTTCTCAGAAGGTTTTTCAAAAAGAACAAGTTTGAGGAATTTGACCAGATGAGTCTTGAAGATTTTCACTAAGCGTTCTTTGTCTTAGCTTCCAGAGTTGTATAGATCGAAGATCCACACAATTGAGGAATCTTGAAGAAAAATGATGCTTAGAGAAATGAATCAAGAACAGATGACTTGTGAGGTGTTCAGTGTGTGAAGATATGAAGAAAAACACATTTGAAGATTTTGTAGATAATCATTCGAATCAACGAGGGCAGTAAAAGTAACTTTTAATTACCCTGGACGAAGAACACGACGAACTGGAGTGAGGAGATGTGAAGTTCGTATGTGCAGATCTTCCACGCCCTAACTTGGCAGAGGAAGACGGCTACGGCGGTGGCGGAGTGAAGATGTCCGCGGTCGACGCGAGTACGTCGGCGACGAGGTCGAGGCAGTGAAGCTCTTCCTCATCGGCGGAGATGAAGTAGCGGCGGCGCTAGGGTTTGAGAAGCTCGAGCTGGAGAGAGAGGTCAAGCGGAGTAAAAGAAGTGAGGAAGGGAAGGAGGGGTATTTATAGCCACGGTGAAAAACTGCTCGCCCGAAAAATTGGACGAACGTGCCCCTGACCCTTCTCATTCGCATGACATGTGTCACCCACGTAGTGAGAGGTGGAGATCGTGTTAGATCGTGGGTGAGTGGATAAGTGTATCGAGGGATGCGGAACGGTTTGAGCGGCAAGACCGAAAATTTCGATAAGATAAGTTTTAAAGTTCCGTTCGCAATTTCTTCAGCTGACAAGGACACAGTGAAGATTTTGAACGAGTTTCAAATAGAACGCACATGAAGAATTTGTGAACAGATTGAAGGAAATATGCCCTAGAGGCAATAATAAAGTTATTATTTATTTCCTTATGTCATGATAATGTTGGGGAACGTAGTAATTTCGAAAATTTTCCTACGCACACGCAAGATCATGGTGATGCATAGCAACGAGAGGGGAGAGTGTTGTCTACGTACCAACGCAGACCGACTGCGGAAGCGATCACACAACATAGAGGAAGTAGTCGTACGTCTTCTTCCCGATCCGACCGATCCAAGCACCGTTACTCCGGCACCTCCGAGTTCTTAGCACACGTTCAGCTTGATGACGTTCCTCGGGCTCCGATCCAGCAAAGCGTCGAGGAAGAGTTCCGTCAGCACGACGGCGTGATGACGATCTTGATGTACTACCGACGCAGGGCTTCGCCTAAGCACTACAACGGTACGATCGAGGTGGAATTTGGTGGCAGGGGGCACCGCACACGGCTAAGGAACGATCTCAAGGATCAACTTGTGTGTCTTGGGGTGCCCCTTGCCCCCGTATATAAAGGTTGGAGGAGGGGGAGCCGGCCGGCCAGGGAGAGGGAGGCGCAGAGGGAGTCCTACTCCCACCGGGAGTAGGACTCCCCCTTCCAATCCTAATCCTATTAGGACTCCCGGGGGGGGGGGAGGGGGGGAAGGAGAGAGAGGGGGGCCGGCCCCTTCTCCTAGTCCTACTAGGACTTGGGGAAGGGGGGGGCGCGGCTAGGCTGTGGGCTGCCCCTTCTCTCTTTTCCACTAAGGCCCAATAGGCCCATTAGTCTCCCGGGGGGTTCCGGTAACCCTCCCGGTATTCCGGTAAAATCCCGATTTCACCCGGAACACTTCCTATGTCCAAACATAGGCTTCCAATATATCAATCTTTACGTCTCGACCATTTCGAGACTCCTCGTCATGTCCGTGATCTCATCCGGGACTCCGAACAACCTTTGGTACATCAAAATGTATAAACTCATAATAACTGTCATCGTAACGTTAAGCGTGCGGACCCTACGGTTCGAGAACAATGTAGACATGACCGAGACACGTCTCTGGTAAATAACCAATAGCGGGACCTGGATGCCCATATTGGCTCCTACATATTCTACGAAGATCTTTATCGGTCAGACCGCATAACAACATACGTTGTTCCCTTTGTCATCGGTATGTTACTTGCCCGAGATTCGATCGTCGGTATCCAATACCTAGTTCAATCTCGTTACCGGCAAGTCTCTTTACTCGTTCCGTAATACATCATCTCACAACTAACATATTAGTTGCAGTGCTTGCAAGGCTTATGTGATGTGCATTACCGAGATGGCCCAGAGATACCTCTCCGACAATCGGAGTGACAAACCCTAATCTCGAAATACGCCAACCCAACATCTACCATTGGAGACACCTGTAGTACTCCTTTATAATCACCCAGTTACGTTGTGACGTTTGGTAGTACCCAAAGTGTTCCTCCGGTAAACGGGAGTTGCATAATCTCATAGTTATAGGAACATGTATAAGTCATGAAGAAAGCAATAGCAACATACTAAACGATCGGATGCTAAGCTAATGGAATGGGTCATGTCAATCAGATCATTCTACTAATGATGTGACCTCGTTAATCAAATAACAACTCTTTGTTCATGGTTAGGAAACATAACCATCTTTGATTAACGAGCTAGTCAAGTAGAGGCATACTAGTGACACTCTGTTGGTCTATGTATTCACACATGTATTATGTTTCCGGTTAATACAATTCTAGCATGAATAATAAACATTTATCATGATATAAGGAAATAAATAATAACTTTATTATTGCCTCTAGGGCATATTTCCTTCATTCTCCCACTTGCACTAGAGTCAATAATCTAGATTACACAGTAATGATTCTAACACCCATGGAGCCTTGGTGCTGATCATGTTTTGCTCGTGGAAGAGGCTTAGTCAACGGGTCTGCAACATTCAGATCCGTATGTATCTTGCAAATCTCTATGTCCCCCACCTGGACTAAATCCCGGATGGAGTTGAAGCGTCTCTTGATGTGTTTGGTTCTTTTGTGAAATCTGGATTCCTTTGCCAAGGCAATTGCACCAGTATTGTCACAGAAGATTTTCATTGGACCCGATGCACCAGGTATGACACCTAGATCGGATATGAACTCCTTCATCCAGACTTCTTCGTTCGCTGCTTCCGAAGCAGCTATGTACTCCGCTTCACATGTAGATCCCGCTACGACGCTTTGTTTAGAACTGCACCAACTGACAGCTCCACCGTTTAAAGTAAACACGTATCCGGTTTGCGATTTAGAATCGTCCGGATCAGTGTCAAAGCTTGCATCAACGTAACCTCTTACGGTGAGCTCTTTGTCACCTCCATATACGAGAAACATATCCTTAGTCCTTTTCAGGTATTTCAGGATGTTCTTGACCGCTGTCTAGTGATCCATTCCTGGATTACTTTGGTACCTCCCTGCTAAACTTATAGCAAGGCACACATCAGGTCTGGTACACAGCATTGCATACATGATAGAGCCTATGGCTGAAGCATAGGGAACATCTTTCATTTTCTCTCTATCTTCTACAGTGGTCGGGCATTGAGTCTGACTCAACTTCATACCTTGTAACACAGGCAAGAACCCTTTCTTTGCTTGATCCATTTTGAACTTCTTCAAAATCTTGTCAAGGTATGTGCTTTGTGAAAGTCCAATTAAGCATTTTGATCTATCTCTATAGATGTTTATGCCTAATATGTAAGCAGCTTCCCCGAGGTCTTTCATCGAAAAACTTTTATTCAAGTATCCCTTATGCTATCCAGAAATTCTATATCATTTCCAATCAGCAATATGTCATCCACATATAATATTAGAAATGCTACAGAGCTCCCACTCACTTTCTTGTAAATACAGGCTTCTCCAAAAGTCTGTATAAAGCCAAATGCTTTGATCACACTATCAAAGCGTTTATTCCAACTCCGAGATGCTTGCACCAGTCCATAAATGGATCGCTGGAGTTTGCATACTTTGTTAGCTCCCTTTGGATCGACAAAACCTTCTGGTTGTATCATATACAACTCTTCTTCCAGAAATCCATTCAGGAATGCAGTTTTGACATCCATCTGCCATATTTCATAATCATAAAATGCGGCAATTGCTAACATAATTCTGACGGACTTAAGCATCGCTACGGGTGAGAAGGTCTCATCGTAGTCAACTCCTTGAACTTGTCGAAAACCTTTTGCGACAAGTCGAGCTTTATAGACAGTAATATTACCGTCAGCGTCAGTCTTTTTCTTGAAGATCCATTTATTCTCAATTGCTTGCCGATCATCGGGCAAGTCAACCAAAGTCCATACTTTGTTTTCATACATGGATCCCATCTCAGATTTCATGGCCTCAAGCCACTTTGCGGAATCTGGGCTCACCATCGCTTCTTCATAGTTCGTAGGTTCATCATGATCTAGCATCATGACTTCCAGAACTGGATTACCGTACCACTCTGGTGCGGATCTCACTCTGGCTGATCTACGTGGTTCAGTAGTATCTTGTTCTGAAGCTTCATGATCATCATCATTAGCTTCCTCACTGATTGGTATAGGTGTCGCAGAAACAGTTTTCTGCGATGTACTATTTTCCAATAAGGGAGCAGGTACAGTTACCTCGTCAAGTTCTACTTTCCTCCCACTCACTTCTTTCGAGAGAAACTCCTTCTCTAGAAAGTTTCCGAATTTAGCAACAAAAGTCTTGCCTTCGGATCTGTGATAGAAGGTGTATCCAATAGTTTCCTTTGGATATCCTATGAAGACACATTTCTCCGATTTGGGTTCGAGCTTATCAGGTTGAAGCTTTTTCACATAAGCATCGCAGCCCCAAACTTTAAGAAACGACAACTTTGGTTTCTTGCCAAACCATAGTTCATAAGGTGTCGTCTCAACGGATTTTGATGGTGCCCTGTTTAACGTGAATGCGGCCGTCTCTAAAGCATAACCCAAAACGATAGCGGTAAATCAGTAAGAGACATCATAGATCGCACCATATCTAGTAAAGTACGATTACGACGTTCGGACACACCATTACGTTGTGGTGTTCCGGGTGGCGTGAGTTGCGAAACTATTCCACAATTTTTCAAATGTACACCAAACTCGTAACTCAAATATTCTCCTCCACGATCAGATCGTAGAAACTTTATTTTCTTGTTACGATGATTTTCAACCTCACTCTGAAATTCTTTGAACTTTTCAAATGTTTCAGACTTATGTTTCATTAAGTAGATATACCCATATCTGCTTAGATCATCTGTGAAGGTGAGAAAATAACGATATCCGCCACGAGCCTCAATATTCATCGGACCACATACATCGGTATGTATGATTTCCAATAAATCTGTGGCTCTCTCCATAGTACCGGAGAACGGTGTTTTAGTCATCTTGCCTATGAGGCACGGTTCGCAAGTACCAAGTGATTCATAATCAAGTGGTTCCAAAAGCCCATCAGTATGGAGTTTCTTCATGCGCTTTACACCGATATGACCTAAACGGCAGTGCCACAAATAAGTTGCACTATCATTATTAACTTTGCATCTTTTGGCTTCTACATTATGAATATGTGTATCACTATCTTCGAGATTCAACAAGAATAGACCACTCTTCAAAGGTGCATGAGCATAAAAGATATTATTCATATAAATAGAACAACCATTATTCTCTGATTTAAATGAATAACCGTCTCGCATTAAACAAGATCCAGATATAATGTTCATGCTCAACGCTGGCACCAAATAACAATTATTTAGGTCTAATATTAATCCCGAAGGTAGATGTAGAGGTAGCGTGCCGACCGCGATCACATCGACTTTGGAACCGTTTCCCACGCGCATTGTCACCTCGTCCTTTGCTAGCGTACGCTTATTCCGTAGACCCTGTTTCGAGTTGCAAATATTAGCAACAGAACCAGTATCAAATACCCAGGTGCTACTGCGACCTCTAGTAAGGTACACATCAATAACATGTATATCACATATACCTTTGCTCACTTTGCCATCCTTCTTATCGGCCAAATACTTGGGGCAGTTCCGCTTCCAGTTACCAGTCTGCTTGCAGTAGAAGCACTTAGTTTCAGGCTTAGGTCCAGACTTGGGTTTCTTCTCCTGAGCAGCAACTTGCTTGCTGTTCTTCTTGAAGTTTCCCTTCTTCTTCCCTTTGCCCTTTTTCTTGAAACTAGTGGTTTTGCTAACCATCAACACTTGATGCTCCTTCTTGATTTCTACCTCCGCAGCTTTCAGCATTGCGAAGAGCTCGGGAATAGTCTTGTTCATCCCTTGCATATTATAGTTCATCACGAAGCTCTTGTAGCTTGGTGGCAGTGATTGGAGAATTCTGTCAATGACGCAATCATCTGGAAGATTAACTCCCATCTGAATCAAGTGATTATTATACCCAGACATTTTGAGTATATGCTCACTGACAGAACTGTTCTCCTCCATCTTGCAGCTATAGAACTTATTGGAGACTTCATATCTCTCAATTCGGGCATTTGCTTGAAATATTAACTTCAACTCCTGGAACATCTCATATGCTCCATGACGTTCAAAACGTCGTTGAAGTCCCGATTCTAAGCCGTAAAGCATGGCACACTGAACTATCGAGTAGTCATCAGCTTTGCTCTGCCAGACGTTCATAACATCTGGCGTTGCTCCAGCAGCAGGCCTGTCACCCAGCGGTGCTTCCAGGACGTAATTCTTCTGTGCAGCAATGAGGATAATCCTCAGGTTACGGACCCAGTCCGTGTAATTGCTACCATCATCTTTCAACTTTGCTTTCTCAAGGAACGCATTAAAATTCAACGGAACAATAGCACGAGCCATCTATCTACAATCAACATAAATAAGCAAGATACTATCAGGTACTAAGTTCATGATAAGTTTAAGTTCAGTTAATCAAATTACTTAGGAACTCCCACTTAGATAGACATCCCTCTAATCTTCTAAGTGATCACGTGATCCAAATCAACTAAACCATAACCGATCATCACGTGAGATGGAGTAGTTTTCAATGGTGAACATCGTTATGTTGATCATATCTACTATATGATTCACGCTCGACCTTTCGGTCTACGTGTTCCAAGGCCATATCTGTATATGCTTGGCTCGTCAAGTATAACCTGAGTATTCTGCGTGTGCAACTGTTTTGCACCCGTTGTATTTGGACGTAGAGCTTATCACACCCGATCATCACGTGGTGTCTGGGCACGACGAACTTTGGCAACGGTGCATACTCAGGGAGAACACTTCTTGATAATTTAGTGAGAGATCATCTTATAATGCTACCGTCAATCAAAGCAAGATAAGATGCATAAAAGGATAAACATCACATGCAATCAATATAAGTGATATGATATGGCCATCATCATCTTGTGCTTGTGATCTCCATCTCCGAAGCACCGTCATGATCACCATCGTCACCGGCGCGACACCTTGATCTCCATCGTAGCATCGCTGTCGTCTCGCCAATCTTATGCTTCCACGACTATCACTACCGTTTAGTAATAAAGTAAAGCATTACATCGCAATTGCATTGCATAGAATAAAGCGACAACCATATGGCTCCTGCTAGTTGCCGATAACTCGGTTACAAAACATGATCATCTCATACAATAAAATCAGCATCATGCCTTGACCATATCACATCACAACATGCCCTGCAAAAACAAGTTAGACGTCCTCTACTTTGTTGTTGCAAGTTTTACGTGGCTGCTACGGGCTTAAGTAAGAACTCATCTCACCTACGCATCAAAACCACAATGATAGTTCGTCAAATAGACTCCGTTTTAACCTTCTCAAGGACCGGGAGTAGTCACACTTGGTTCAACTAAAGTTGGAGAGACAGTCTTCCGCAAGCCATCTATGTGCAAAGCACGTCGAGGGAACCGGTCTCGCGTAAGAGTACGCGTAAGGTTGGTCCGGATCGTCTCACCCAACAATACCGCCGAACCAAAGTATGACATGCTGGTAGGCAGTATGACTTGTATCGCCCACAACTCACTTTTGTTCTACTCATGCAAATAACATCAAACCATAAAACCTAGGCTCGGATGCCACTGTTGGGGAACGTAGTAATTTCAAAAAATTTCCTACGCACACGCAAGATCATGGTGATGCATAGCAACGAGAGGGGAGAGTGTTGTCTACGTACCAACGCAGACCGACTGCGGAAGCGATCACACAACATAGAGGAAGTAGTCGTACGTCTTCTTCCCGATCCGACCGATCCAAGCACCGTTACTCCGGCACCTCCGAGTTCTTAGCACACGTTCAGCTTGATGACGTTCCTCGGGCTACGATCCAGCAAAGCGTCGAGGAAGAGTTCCGTCAGCACGACGGCGTGATGACGATCTTGATGTACTACCGACGCAGGGCTTCGCCTAAGCACTACAATGGTACGATCGAGGTGGAATTTGGTGGCAGGGGGCACCGCACACGGCTAAGGAACGATCTCAAGGATCAACTTGTGTGTCTTGGGGTGCCCCTTGCCCCCGTATATAAAGGTTGGAGGAGGGGGAGCCGGCCGGCCAGGGAGAGGGAGGCGCAGAGGGAGTCCTACTCCCACCGGGAGTAGGACTCCCCCTTCCAATCCTAATCCTATTAGGACTCCCGGGGGGGAAAGTAGAGAGAGGGGGGCCAGCCCCTTCTCCTAGTCCTACTAGGACTTGGGGAAGGGGGGGGGGGGCGCGGCTAGGCTGTGGGCTGCCCCTTCTCTCTTTTCCACTAAGGCCCAATAGGCCCATTAGTCTCCCGGGGGGTTCCGGTAACCCTCCCGGTATTCCGGTAAAATCCCGATTTCACCCGGAACACTTCCTATGTCCAAACATAGGCTTCCAATATATCAATCTTTACGTCTCGACCATTTCGAGACTCCTCGTCATGTCCGTGATCTCATCCGGGACTCTGAACAACCTTCAGTACATCAAAATGTATAAACTCATAATAACTGTCATCGTAACGTTAAGCGTGCGGACCCTACGGTTCGAGAACAATGTAGACATGACCGAGACATGTCTCCGGTCAATAACCAATAGCGGGACCTGGATGCCCATATTGGCTCCTACATATTCTACGAAGATCTTTATCGGTCAGACCGCATAACAACATACGTTGTTCCCTTTGTCATCTGTATGTTACTTGCCCGAGATTCGATCGTCGGTATCCAATACCTAGTTCAATCTCGTTACCGGCAAGTCTCTTTACTCGTTCCGTAATACATCATCTCACAACTAACATATTAGTTGCAGTGCTTGCAAGGCTTATGTGATGTGCATTACCGAGAGGGCCCAGAGATACCTCTCCGACAATCGGAGTGACAAACCCTAATCTCAAAATACGCCAACCCAACATCTACCATTGGAGACACCTGTAGTACTCCTTTATAATCACCCAGTTATGTTGTGACGTTTGGTAGTACCCAAAGTGTTCCTCCGGTAAACGGGAGTTGCATAATCTCATAGTTATAGGAACATGTATAAGTCATGAAGAAAGCAATAGCAACATACTAAACGATCGGATGCTAAGCTAATGGAATGGGTCATGTCAATCAGATCATTCTACTAATGATGTGACCTCGTTAATCAAATAACAACTCTTTGTTCATGGTTAGGAAACATAACCATCTTTGATTACCGAGCTAGTCAAGTAGAGGCATACTAGTGACACTCTGTTGGTCTATGTATTCACACATGTATTATGTTTCCGGTTAATACAATTCTAGCATGAATAATAAACATCAAAATCGGAGTATTAACCGGATTATTCATGCTAGAATTGTATTAACCGGAAACATAATACATGTGTGAATACATAGACAAACAGAGTGTCACTAGTATGCCTCTACTTGACTAGCTCGTTAATCAAAGATGGTTATGTTTCCTAACCATGAACAAAGAGTTGTTATTTGATTAACGAGATCACATCATTAGTTGAATGATCTGATTGACATGACCCATTCCATTAGCTTAGCACCCGATCGTTTAGTATGTTGCTATTGCTTTCTTCATGACTTATACATGTTCCTATGACTATGAGATTATGCAACTCCCGTTTACCGGAGGAACACTTTGGGTACTACCAAACGTCACAACGTAACTGGGTGATTATAAAGGAGTACTATAGGTGTCTCCAATGGTAGATGTTGGGTTGGCATATTTCGAGATTAGAATTTGTCACTCCGATTGTCGGAGAGGTATCTCTGGGCCCTCTCGGTAATACACATCACATAAGCCTTGCAAGCATTATAACTAAGATGTTAGTTGTGAGATGATGTATTACGGAACGAGTAAAGAGACTTGCCGGTAACGAGATTGAACTAGGTATTGGATACCGACGATCGAATCTCGGGCAAGTAACATACCGATGACAAAGGGAACAACGTATGTTGTTATGCGGTCTGACCGATAAAGATCTTCGTAGAATATGTAGGAGCCAATATGGGCATCCAGGTCCCGCTATTGGTTATTGACCGGAGACATGTCTCGGTCATGTCTACATTGTTCTCGAACCATAGGGTCCGCACGCTTAACGTTACGATGACAGTTATTATGAGTTTATGCATTTTGATGTACCGAAGGTTGTTCGGAGTCCCGGATGTGATCACGGACATGACGAGGAGTCTCGAAATGGTCGAGACATAAAGATTGATATATTGGAAGCCTATGTTTGGACACCAGAAATGTTCCGGGTGAAATCGGGATTTTACCGGAATACCGGGAGGGTTACCGGAACCCCCCGGGAGCCAAATGGGCCTACATGGGCCTTAGTGGAAAGGCGAAAGGGGCTGCCATGGAGGGCTGCGCGCCTCCCCCCCCCTCCCCTAGTCCCATTAGGACTAGGAGAGGTGGCCGCCCACCTCTCTCTCTCTTTCCCCCATGGAGTCCTAGTTGGAATAGGATTGGAGGGGGGAGTCCTACTCCCGGTAGGAGTAGGACTCCTCCTGCGCCTCCCTCCTTGGCCGGCCAGCCCCTCCCCTTGGATCCTTTATATACGGGGGCAGGGGGCACCTCTAGACACACAAGTTGATCCTTGAGATCGTTCCTTAGCCGTGTGCGGTGCCCCCTGCCACCAAATTCCACCTCGATCGTACCGTTGTAGTGCTTAGGCGAAGCCCTGCGTCGGTAGTACATCAAGATCGTCACCACGCCGTCGTGCTGACGGAACTCTTCCTCGACGCTTTGCTGGATCGGAGCTCGAGGATTGTCGTCGAGCTGAACGTGTGCTAAGAACTCGGAGGTGCCGAAGTAACGGTGCTTGGATCGGTCGGATCGGGAAGACATACGACTACTTCCTCTACGTTGTGTGATCGCTTCCGTAGTCGGTCTGCGTTGGTACATAGACAACACTCTCCCCTCTCGTTGCTATGCATCACCATGATCTTGCATGTGCGTAGGAATTTTTTTGAAATTACTACGTTCCCCAACACAGATTGGGTTGAGTATATCATAGAGGGGAAGGGTCCGATCACATTCACTTAGCAGAAAACCAACCTGAAGAAATAGCAATAAGTGAATGCTGTAGAGGACATAAACTCATATATATATATATATATATATATATATATAGCCAATGAAGAAAAACAACGGAACCAGTGAAGACTATGCAAAGTTGAAGAATATGAATAATTTGAGGAATTTCAACTTTTGGTGGTGGCGTGACCCACCGTATAAGAATGATGATTTTAGACACTGCGTACAATTATCGTAGGGTTCTGAGAATCAAATTCTTCATTAATTTCTTCACACTAAGAGTGTCATTCTTCATTGATTGAAGAAAAACGTTTCTTCATGTGTTGCACATATAAGTCATCAATTTTGCATAAGTGTTAGGATGAGTGTCCTTTTCAAAGAACATTCGAAGATTCTAGGATATTTAGCGCACACCGCAACTTGCTAAATTTCTTCTCATCCAAGGGCTTTGTGAAGATATCGGCTAGCTGTTCTTCAGTCTTCACATGCTCAATAGAAATGTCACCCTTCAACACATGATCACGAAGAAAATGATGACGAATCTGAATGTGCTTTGTCTTCGAGTGCTGAACTGGGTTGTGAGCAATCTTGATGGCACTCTCATTGTCACAGAAGAGAGGCACATTCTTCATGTTGACGCCGTAGTCCTTGAGAGTTTGCTTCATCCATAGCAATTGGGCACAGCAAGAACCAGCGGCAATGTACTCAGCTTCAGCCGTAGATAGTGATACGCAGTTCTGTTTCTTCGAGGACCAACAGACCAAAGATCGTCCGAGGAAATGACATGTACTAGATGTTGACTTGCGATCCACACAATCACCAGCATAGTCAGAGTCAGAATATCCAACAAGATCAAAAGCCGAGCCCTTGGGGTACCATAATCCAAGTGTTGGTGTGTGAGCTAGATATCGAAGAATATGCTTCACAGCCTTATGATGTGATTCCTTCGGTGTAGCTTGAAATCGGGCACACATGCAAACACTAAGCATTATATCTGGCCTAGATGCACATAAGTACAATAAGGAACCTATAATGGAGCGGTATACCTTATGATCGAAGTCAATACCATTTTCATCAGTGCACAGATGGCCATTTGTGGGCATAGGAATTTTGATGCGTTTACAATCTTGCATGCCGAATTTCCTCAGTACATCCTCAAGGTATTTCTCCTGAGATATGAATATGCCATTGTGTTGTTGACGAATTTGAAGACCTAAGAAGAATTTCAACTCTCCCATCCTAGACATTTGATATTCTTCACTCATCATATAGGAAAATTCATCACTATAACGTTGGTCAGTACAGCCAAAGATAATATCATCAACATATATTTGGCACACAAACAATTCACCATCATAAGATTTAGTGAAAAGAGTAGGGTCGAGTGAACCGGGTTTGAAGCCTTTCTTCATGAGGAGTTCCTTCAAGGTATCATACCAAGCCCGTGGGGCCTGCTTGAGGCCATAGAGGGCCTTGTTGAGTCTGAAGACTTTGTCGGGATTCTTTGGATCTTTAAAACCTGGGGGTTGAGCAACATATACTTCTTCCTCAAGCTTACCATTGAGGAATGCACTTTTCACATCCATTTGATATAAAGTGATATCATGATGGTTAGCATAAGCAAGTAATATGCGAATAGCCTCAAGTCTAGCAACAGGTGCAAAAGTTTCATCGAAATCAATTCCTTCCACCTGTGTGTAGCCTTGAGCTACAAGTCGTGCCTTATTCCTCACCACAAGGCCATTTTCATCTTGCTTGTTGCGGTAGATCCACTTTGTGCCAATGATATTGTGCTTGCGAGGATCTGGACGTTTGACCAGTTCCCAGACATTGTTGAGCTTGAACTGATGTAATTCTTCTTGCATGGCCTGAATCCACTCAGGCTCCAGAAATGCTTCATCTACCTTAGTGGGCTCTGTAATAGAGACAAAAGCATACTGCCCACCAAAGTTAGACAAATGTGAAGCTTTTGAGCGTGTGAGAGGACCTGGCGCTTTGATGTCATTGATGATCTTTTCAACTTGCACTTCTTTTGCAATGCGAGGATGAGCTGGTTGTCGTTGAAGAGTTTAATCAGCGTTTTCTTCAGCATTTTCTTCAGGTGCATTAGCTCGACGTTCTTCATGTTCTGGAATGAATTCTTCAGCAGATTCTTCAGTAGGAATGACATCCTCGGTAGCCTTGAACTTGATAGTTTCCTCAGGTGCTGGTTCATCTATCACAGTAGGTAGGTGCTCTCTTTGCGAGCCATTAGTTTCATTGAACCGCACATCTACAGTTTCAACAACTCTGTGAAGAACGTTGTTGAAGACTCTGTAGGTGTGCGAGTCCTTTCCGTAACCAAGCATAAAACCTTCATGTGCTTTCGGTGCAAATTTTGAGTTGTGATGAGGATCCCTAATCCAACATTTAGCACCAAAGACTTTGAAATAACTTACATTGGGTTTCTTATCAGTGAGGAGTTCATAGGCAGTCTTTTTAAAGAATTTGTGAAGATATACTACGTTGATGATGTGGCACGCAGTATCAATTGCCTTAGTCCAGAAATGACGAGGCGTTTTGTATTCATCAAGCATAGTGCGAGCCATCTCAGCAAGAGTCCTGTTCTTGCGCTCCACGACGCCATTCTGCTGAGGAGTGTAGGGAGCAGATAACTCATGAGTAATACCAAGTTCATCAAGATAGTCATCGAGACCAGAATTCTTGAACTCAGTGCCATTGTCACTTCTGATGTGCTTGATCTTCACACCAAAGTTGGTTGAAGCCCTCGAGGAAAATCGTTTGAAGACTTCCTGCACTTCATGTTTGTAAGTAACAAGGTGTACCCATGTATAGCGAGAATAATCATCAACAATAACAAAGCCATATTGAGATGCTTCATTTGAAATAGTAGAATAATGATTAGGACCAAAGAGATCCATGTGAAGCAATTCAAACGGGCGAGTGGTGGTCATGATAGTCTTTGCTGGATGCTTGGCCTTCGTCATCTTCCCAGCTTCACGGGCTCCGCATAGGTGATCCTTGAGGAATTTGACATTCTCGATGCCAATGACATGCTTCTTCTTCGCAAGCGTGTGCAAATTCCTCATGCCTGCATGACCAAGTCGTCGATGCCAGAGCCATCCCTCTGAAGCTTTTGCAAGTAAGCACACAGCTGGTTGTGGTCCTGTAGAGAAATCAACAATATACAGGTCTCCTCTCCTAAAGCCTTTGAAGACTTTGGAATTGTCAGCTTCCATAACCACAACACAACGGTACTTGCCAAAGACAACAACCATATCAAGATCACAAAGCATTGAGACAGACATAAGGTTGTATCCTAAGGACTCAACAAGCATGACTTTGTCCATGTGTCGATCCTTTGTAATCGCAACCTTACCTAGCCCCAATACCTGACTTTTGCCTTTGTCAGTAAAGATGATATGCTTCAGGTGCGACGGAGATAAGGGAGCATCCATCAATAGATTCTTATCACCAGTCATGTGGTTTGTACATCCACTATCGAGGACCCACTCAGTGGCTTTAGGTTGATCATCCTGCAGACGAATTAGTGCAGCTTACAAACTCATATACTTCATCAGTGAAGAATATGACATCAATTCATCAGATCAGTTTCATCAAGTAGAAGGATTGATAAAGCAGTATGAGGACGTGAGAAATGAAAGTTCGTTTCTTCATGATTAGCCTGCATCCTATCAGGCATGCTCAGGTCTCCAGCAAATTCTTCAGACGATTACGTGCGTCTGGAGACCTGACCCTGCAGAAGAGATTAGTTCTTTTTCTTCACCACCCACATCTGAAGGGGTGGCAAAGAGTTCATCATTCTGCGAGCTCCATACGAAAAGGATGGCATAGAAGCCAGTCCATTTCGTCTCACATAAGAGGGGTTAGAGTAAGCATAAGAGTATGCAAAGAAATTCTTCGAGGACTTATGGACATAATGATTTGAAGAATAATGCACATATCCATAATCCTTAGATCTTCCCTGCGAAACAGACGGGTTAGCATGATGATGTTCATATGAGGACTTTGATCCATATGAGGAATTTGTTCCATATGAAGAATTTGATCTAGGGTTCCTATTCTTCACAGGTGGCGTCATGATGACATTCACCTGAAGATTTTCAAGGCATCTTTTGGGAACCCAGATTTTCTTCATAAGGGAGCCGTTCCTGCAGTTAGTGCCAACATTTCTAGCAAATACTTCACCATTCTGATTTTTGAATAGCTTATAGTTGGAGTCAATTGACTCATCATCAGAATGAGGAGATTCACATGCAAATCCAGATAAGTTAGATGGATCAACTGGAGTTCCCTTTGGAGCAACCCATGTAGTTTTGGGGTACTGCTCAGGCTTCCAATATGTACCATCAGCATTGAGTTTCCTCTCAAAGGCGATACCCTCTTTCCTAGGGTTCCTGTTGAGGATCTGCTTTTTAAGCACATTACAAAGAGCCTGATGCCCTTTGAGGCTTTATACATGCCTGTCGTGTACAATTCCTTCAGCCCTGCATCGTTAGTGATACTAGCAATGTCCTCAGATGAGGAATTAGTGATAGCAGAGGCATGTGAAGAATTTGAAACATTAGCAGCATTTGAACATTCAGGTGAAGAATTAGCATATTCACGTTCAATGCACTTCAAGCATGGAGGAACAAATTCTTCCTGAGAAGCGCTGATTTGTTGAGCAAGTAATGAATCGCGCTCCTTCTGAAGATCTTCATAACTCACTCTTAGCTTTTCAAGATCTTGCTTTCTTTGAAGAAATTCATAAGAAAGCTTCTCATGATTGGATAAGAGAGTGTTATGATGACTTTGAAGATTGTCAAACCTAGTCTGAAATCTCTGAAGATTTTCAGTCAGGGCTTTAGTGCGATCCATTTCTTCACCCAACATGTCATCACTTTTTTCTAGCATGTTTTGAACCTTTTCTAAAGCCCTTTGTTGTTGTTTTACAGCAATCTTAGCAAGTTTAGAATAGCTGGGCTTAAGATTTTCATCAGATTCATTCTCACTTGATTCAGACGAGGTATATTTGAGTACCTTGGCACCCTTTGCCATGAAGCAGTAGGTGGGAGCATAGTCATCATCCCCTTCATCAGCTTTGTTGGTGAGGTTATTTTGTTCAGTGTTGAAGATAGACTTGCTGACGAATGCAGTAGCGAGAGCTAGGCTCGCCACTCCGGATTCGGACTCCTCGGATGACTCATCTTCCTCATTTTCTTCAGATTCAGCTTCAGAGTCCATTTCCTTGCCAATGAATGCCTTGGCCTTCTTGGAGCTGCTCTTCTTGTGATATGAAGTGAGGGAGTCCTGGATTAGGGGGTGTCCAGGTAGCCGGACTATACCTTCAGCCGGACTCCAGGACTATGAAGATACAAGATTGAAGACTTCGTCCCGTGTCCGGATGGGACTTTACTTGGCATGGAAGGCAAGCTTGGCGATGCGGATATTCAAGATCTCCTACCATTGTAACCGACTTTGTGTAACCCTAACCCTCTCCGGTGTCTATATAAACCGGAGGGTTTTAGTCCGTAGGACAACTTCATCATACAACAATCATACCATAGGCTAGCTTCTAGGGTTTAGCCTCCTTGATCTCGTGGTAGATCTACTCTTGTACTACCCATATCATCAATATTAATCAAGCAGGACGTAGGGTTTTACCTCCATCAAGAGGGCCTGAACCTGGGTAAAACATCGTGTTCCTTGCCTCCTGTTACCATCCGGTCTAGACGCACAGTTCGGGACCCCCTACCCGAGATCCGCCGGTTTTCACACCGACATTGGTGCTTTCATTGAGAGTTCCTCTGTGCCATCGCAATCAGGAAGGATGCCTCTTCCCATCTTTAAAGATGGCGCCGTTACTAAGGGAGCCTTGGCTGTCGGCCAAACTCTCCGGCTAGGCGGTTTTCTTATGACCGCCTGTTCGGCCATTGCGCCGACGGTGACCTCTCGGGTCATCAAAAGCAATCTTCACGTCAGCTCGGAACTCGTCGAGCAGTTAGATCCAATGGAGCTCTCTTCCGTAAACGAGCTCTTGGATCGCATCGCCGCCTTGGGGTCACTACGGATTATGACCAGGTTGGGCTTAAACCCGATCTAAGAGAAATTAAGTCTCCCCAAGTCACCCATCACATTGCCGTGGTAGAGGCACAGTGCGGCGACACTTCATCTATCTTAAGGACTAGCTACGTCCGGATTCCCGATCCCTCCAAGCCGGATACCCGCGGAGGGGAGGATGTAACTCAAGACCTGAACTTAGAATCAGGAAACAGGCTAGATTCACTGGACAACATCCAAGAATCCAAACTTCAGAGTTCGGAAACTTCTTGGCCGCTGAGTCTTAGATTGGGTGAAGTTCCGGATTTAATTCCACCCACCCACCCGAACATAAGCGATCTATCCCAAATCAGGCAAAAGCCCGAAGAAACAGTACATCATTACTGGGCAAGGTTCCTCCTGGTCATGAACAGGATAAAGGACTGCCGCGAGGAAGACGCAATCTCAATCTTCTGCAATAATTGCACGGACAAGGGAATCCTCAACGCCACAGGTCGTCGCAATCTTACACGCTTCGCTGACTTGGCAACCATAGTACAAAAGTACTGTGCGATGGAAAGCGCTCGGAAAACCGAAACTAAATTTTGGGACAATCCGGCCCTGAATAGAAACCTCGTCCGAAATAAAAGGGTGCATTATCATCAGACACCCGGGTTAAAAACCAAAAAACCAAAACCCTCCACAGGGCATGGAACCCTACTGGAGGGATGGCTTAATGGACCCTGTAAAATTCATAGTACAGAGGACGCCACACCAACTCATAGCCTTAGAGCATGTTGGATACTCCGGCAGGTGGCCAAAAGGGGCGAAGATCTCCTAATTCCGAAGGCCGCAGAAAGCCACCTCAGGGACTCCAGTACAGTCTTCGAGACTTCCGCATCAAATAATATGCGAAAAAGAACACTCCGCAGCCTCGCCGAAGTCTATCAAGTAGCAACAATAAACCCATGGAGTGACACGGCTATCACTTTTAATGCCAGTGATGAACCTAAATTCCGAACAGCTCGAGCACCAGCCGCATTGGTACTCAGTCCTATAGTGGACAGCTTTCGCCTCACCAAGGTACTCATGGACGGAGGCAGCGGATTGAACCTCATTTATGAGGAAACACTTCAAAAAATGGAAATAGACTGGAACCGCATTGAGCGAAGCAGCACAACCTTTAGAGGAATAATCCCCAGTCGGGAAGCGCGCTGTACAGGAAAAATCACACTAGATGTGGTGTTCGGCACGTCGGATAATTATAGGTCCGAAGAGGTCACATTCCAAGTGGCCCTGTTCAGTAGCGGACACCACACTCTGCTGGGGCAGGAAGCATTTACAATCTTCCAAGCAATACCCCATTATGGGTACATGAAGCTCAAGATGCCTGGGCCAAACAGAATCATCACTCTTGCTAGTGATCCGGACATAGCACTCTGCGCCGAAAACAAGACAGCCGCATTGGCCCTTGAGGCACTGTCTGAAGCCCTAGAGGCTGAGGAAATGACTATGCTGCGTTCCACGGTAAACAGGGACGATGTGATACTCGACAAACGATCCAAGTCCACCTCCTTTAAACCAGCGGATGAAATAGTCAAATTCCAGGTCCATCCAACGGACCCCAATAAAACAGCTTCCATCGGGGCACGATTAAACCCTGATGTAGAAGCCGCATTGCGAGAATTCCTACGGGAGAACTGGGACATTTTTGCCTGGCACCCTTCAGACATGCCAGGAATCCCACGCAGGCTGGCCGAACACAGCTTAAATATCGTAAAAGGATTCAAACCTGTCAAACAAGCCCTTCGGCATTTCTCTGAGCCCAAGAGACAGGCAATGGGAGAGGAGGTAGCCAAACTATTGGAGGCCGGATTCATCAGAGACATAAAACATCCGGACTGGCTAGCAAACTTGGTGATGGTACCAAAGAAGGACAAATCCTGGCGCATGTGCGTTGACTTCAAAGACCTTAACAAGGCTTGCCCAAAGGATCCCTTCCCCCTCCCCTGCATCGATCAAATTATCGACGCCATTGCAGGACACGATTCGTTGTGCTTCCTCGACGCATACTCCGGTTACCATCAAATCAAGATGGCTGAGTCAGACCAAGCCGCAACGGCATTCATCACCCCATACGGCCCATTTTGCTTCAACACAATGCCTTTCGGGCTCAAAAACGCTGGCGCAACATATCAGCGCATGATTCAGACATGTCTGGCAAACCAGATTGGCAAAACAGTAGAGGCATACATGGATGATGTGGTCATAAAAACAAGACATGTCAAATCTCTAGTATACGGCTTGAGGCTTACATTTGACAACCTCCGAGCATATGACATCAAGCTAAATCCGGAAAAATGCGTTTTCGGCGTTCCAGCCGGAAAGCTCTTGGGCTTCATTGTATCCGGTAGAGGAATCGAAGCAAATCCAGCCAAGATCCGAGCTTTGTCACAATTGGATATCCCAAAGGACCTCAAAAAAAATACAAAAATTAACCGGATGCGTGGCGGCTCTAAGCCGATTTATCTCCCGTTTGGGAGAAAAGGCGCTACCCCTCTACCGCCTCCTTCGGCGCACCGAAAACTTCGAGTGGACGGATGCCGCCACAGCCGGACTCGAGGAAATAAAATCCATATTGGCCACAAACCCTATCCTGGCCGTGCCAAACATCGGCGAACCAATGATGTTGTACATTGTAGCAACCCATCAAGTTGTCAGCGCAGTACTCGTCGTCGAGCGGGAAACGGACGGACACAAATTCCCCCTTCAAAAGCCGGTTTACTATGTGTCCACGGTCCTCATCCCATGCAAATCACGGTACCCACATTATCAAAAAATTGCATATGAGGTATTCATGGCATCCCGGAAGCTACGACACTACTTTCAAGAGTGTTCAATCACAGTAGCATCGGAAGTACCACTCAACGATATTATATACAACCGTGACGCAACGGGCCGGATTGCAAAATGGGCCATCGAGCTCCTCCCGTTCGACATAACTTATAGGCCATGGCGAGCTATCAAGTCGCAAGTTTTGGACGACTTCGTCGCAGAATGGACGGAGGCCGAACTCCCTAAAGAGTACAACACATATTCAAACTGGATCATGCACTTCGACGGTTCCAAAATGTTGGCCGGACTAGGGGCCGGCGTCGTTTTGACGTCCCCCACAGGAGACACAGTTCAATATGTACTCCAGATTATGTACACGAACTCCAACAATGCAGCCGAATATGAGGCCCTTTTACATGGTCTCCGGATGGCAGTATCCATGGGCATTCAACGCCTAGAGGTGCGCAGGGATTCGAACCTCGCGATATCCCAAATAATTGGAGACTTCGATGCCAAGGATCCAAAAATGGCAGCTTACCGCAACGCCGTCCTCAAAATGTCAGCTCGGTTTGAGGGGCTCGAATTTCGCCATATAGCCCGAGAAAACAATCAGGCGGCAGACGTCCTGGCACGCATCGGCGCAAAACGCGATGCGGTCCCCCCCCCAACATCTTACTGGAAAGGTTGTTCAAGCCATCCGTAGTATGGGAAGGGGAACATGGCAATATTAGCCCGGACCCAACCGCACTGTCCGACGCCGAACAATCTGATATAATCGGAGGCTCTGCCAATGAAGTAACAACCTCAGCCCACGTACTAATGGACGTTATCGCCCCGTGGACAGAACCATTCCTAGCCTACCTTACTAGGCAGGAACTCCCAAAGGACCAAAATGAGGCACGCTGTATAGTGCGGTGATCTAAAGCCTATAGAGTCCATGAGGGAGAACTTTATAAGAAAAGTACTACTGGAGTCCTTCAAAGGTGCATCTCCGAAGAGGAAGGGCAGAACCTGCTGGCTGAAATTCATGCCGGACTCGGTGGCCAACACGCTGCAGCCCGGTCCCTTGTAAGCAAGGCTTTCCGTACAGGCTTTTATTGGCCAACGGCCCGGGCGGACGCTCAGGACTTGGTCCAAAAATGCGTCGGTTGCCAGCTTTTTGCAAACCAAAGCCATATGCCACCCACCGCCCTCCAAACTATCCCCATCACTTGGCCTTTCGCGGTCTGGGGGCTTGACATGGTGGGACCCCTTAAAGGCGGAACCCACAAGAAAAAATACTTACTGGTCATGGTGGATAAGTTCACCAAATGGATAGAAGCCAAGCCTGTTAAGACGGCCGAATCCGTACCTATGATAGACTTTATATCCGGGGTCGTACACTATTATGGCATCCCCCACAGCATCATCACCAATAACGGCACGAAATTTACGGCCGATGAGGTAAAACTCTGGTGCAAAAACATGGGCATCAAGCTCGATTATGCTTCCGTCTATCACCCACAAACTAACGGTCAGGTCGAACGTGCAAATGGTCTCATCATGAGCGGCATCAAACCCAGATTAGTGCGGTCCCTCAAGGAATCTAACACGCACTGGGTAGAGGAGCTCGACTCCATACTCTGGGGGCTGCGGACCACGCCGAATCGCACCACCGGATACACACCATTTTTATGGTGTACGGCGCAGAGGCAGTCTTGCCCTGTGACATAATTCATGACTCACCTCGAGTGCGCTTGTATGAAGAAAGGGAAGCCGAGCTCGATCGACAGGACAGTTTGGACGCCTTAGAGGAGGAGCGCGACATGGCAAAAGCCCGTTCCGCATTCTATCAACAACAGGCTCGAAGATATCAAACCAGAGAAGTGCGGGCCAAAAACTACAACGTTGGCGAATTAGTTCTACGCCTGCCGGACAAGAAAAAGGACAAGCTGAAGCCCAAGTGGGAAGGTCCCTTCATAATTGACCAAGTCCTGACTGGTGGAGCATACCGCCTGCAAGATGCGTCGGATAACCGACTCGAGCCGAACCCATGGAACGCAGCCCGTCTCCGAAGATTCTATGCCTAGCGCCGGACTCTATGTTTGTATCCTTCCTCTGTCCATTTTTTACATTTTCTGTCTTACATTTCTCTCCTTCCCCTCTTTTATTTTATAGCCCTTAAAGGCTCCTCAAGTGACGTGCTACTTGCGCTCATCAAACCTGGGGGCTTCTTTAACAGAAGCTTATCTACTCGGGCTTCACGCCCACCACATGTGTCAAACTTCCGCATGTACCTTTTCTTCACCATTATATGCATCGATATGACTTAAGTTTTGGCCAAGCTGGGTTGCCTGGCTCCTGTGCTTACCCCTATGTTCCCGATTGTTCGGCTAGGTGGTAAAGGGAGCACCTCTGCGATTGTTACTGCCGGATCAACCGGATGTGTACCTCAGACTGGGTGAAGCCGAAAGCTAGTGTTCTTAAGGGAATATTCGGTTGGTGAACTAAAAGATGACCTTTTTTACTTATATATATGCCCCCAGATGATTTTCCTACGTTTGCAGTCCGGACATGCACTTTAGGGCATGCCTCCCAGAGAAAGGAACCCCTAACAGAACTATTCTCTCTGGAAGATGTTTCTTACTAACCATGTAATATAACATAACTAGTTGGGCACTTGTCTGATAAAGCACTAATGACCCCTACGCCTGGTCTCCATGCATACCCCGGTTCTTACATAACCGGTAGGGTATTCGAACACACTCCGGACCGTCAGGTCCTGAGGTTGAAGCGAAAAGGTTGGCAACCACAAATGATCTACAATCCGGCTAGAAGGCATTACACATGTCAATTAAAAATTACATAGTCACTCTGACTGATTGTATTCCTCTTCAATACCATCTAACAGGCTGTCTAACTTACAGTCGTGCTGGGAATACTTTGCGGCCAATTCTACCTGGCCGTACACTAAGCTTAGAGGGATCTCCTTCCCGTCAGGCCCCACAGGTCCGACCTCGGCCATATGGTTTGGGTCAGACTTCGTGTACCGCGTCTTCACCATGGCCCAGGCCTCCCTAGCGCCTTGTCGGCAGGCCGATATCTTCCACAACCGGAAGTGCCACCGAGCTCCCTTAAGCTTCTCCGAAAGCTCTCCAAGGCCCTCGGGCATGGAGTGGGAAGGCCATAAGGCTTGGGCAACGCCTCGCATCGCCTGCCGAACTCGCTCGTCCAGTTGCGAGAGCTCGGGAAGAAGGTCACCCGTAGATCCGGGCATCTCCTCTGCAGGACGACCCGTTAGCATACCTACAGACATTACTCTGTTAGTCGACTTCCTCGCCGAACTCTTTTCTTTCAAAGATTCGCTTAAGCACTTACTAAATATGCCGCGTCGAAGCCGCTGATTCTCCTTAGTGGAGTCCGACAGCTGGCCACGAACATCTTTAAGTTCAACGTCCAACTTGGTGTTGGCGTCCTGAAGATCATTCTTATCCCGCCTCACCCTTGTCAGCATACTCTCACCGGCCTTTAGCCGGCGTAAGAGTTGTTGCCTCTCCGGATCCAGTCCGGCGCCATCTGCAATATGATTTGTCAGATTTACACCCACGCCGCACTTTGCAAGATACTAATCTTTCAAAGTGTATCTTACCAGAGGGGGTCTCTTTGGCCTCCCCTGCCGCGGCTAGTGCGGCCTCCAGTTGGGCTTTGCACTCTTCCAGCTCCTGAGACAGTATGGTATTCTTCTCTGTAAGAACCTGCATAACAAATGATCCTTAAATCAGTTACTCTAACTGTTTGAAGTCTCGGGGGCTACTGGTATATATATATATAATTACCAAAATTTTCTTACCCGTATGTCTTTTACATATTGCTCCGTGGCTCTGGCTAGATCATTTTGAGCGGCACGGAGGTACGTATCCCCTGAATTAAAGGCATCTAATGCCTCTTGGGAGAAACAAGCGTCGCGAAGAATTGTCCGGCGACGCCTGTGGTTCATGGCACTCTCCACCTCAGAGTTGGTGGCAGACAACCTGTCCACATCCTCCATCGGAGGAGCGTCCGGTGCGCGCCTGGTGTTCGCCTCCGCCTCCGGACCAGGCTTTGGAGCCTGGCTGGTGGAGGCGCGGTTGGCAGCCTCTCCGGGTATAGTCCGGCGAGGTCTCTTTGTCCTGAAGAGAGCACGAGTGTTAATATGCCTCGCAGGTGTAACACCTGGGATAAGGGGGCGCGCCATACCTTTGCGCTGACGCCTCGGTCCGGACTGCACCTCTTTTCTGCCCACGGGGCCCTGCGGCCCCTCGTTGGCTTGCCGCCGCAGGCTCGGCCTCCCGTCTCAAAAACCTCCCCTGCAAAGCTCGGTTGTAATCAGAAAACTGCAAACACGAGAGGGCGGACACCTATTCGGGGTACTGGGACTTCGATCTCAGTTACCTAGGAGGCCAGGATTAGCCCTGGGTAATCGGCCGTAATGGCCACCAAGGCGTTGTCCTTGCTCAATTGATGGAACACTCCATCAATCAGCTCCACAGATATGTCCGGATCCTCTTGAGAGCCCGGGTCGAGGGACCTTCCTGGGTCCTCGGGTTGTGGAGGAGGGCTGTTTATTTCCTTAACAGCCCGGCGCAGTTCCTGCGTTGAAGTCGTTAGACTAAATATTTAACAATGGGAATACAAAACGGATGGGCAAGTAAATGCGGCCGCTTACCCAGCTTGGTGGATTATGCATAGAGAATCCACCCTGTGGGTTGGCGCGGAGAAATTCCTCCTCTTCTCCCTTATACAAAATGGACAAGATCTTTAGTAGAGCGGCAGCCGAATCCGGCCCCTTACGGCCGTAGCGGGTGGCGTCGTCCTCCCTGTTGAAGTCCCACATGGGGTGGCTTCTATACTGAAGTGGCTGCACCCCCCGCATAATGCATTCGGCCATAACCCCGATCATGGTCAGTCCGGAATGGGCTAACAATCTTATTCGGCCCATTAGGTAAATGATGTCCCTGTCACTTTCCCCCTAAGGGCTCCATGGACGCCAGCTCAGGTGCTTCTTTAAGGGAGCACTGTTGAACTCAGGGAGGCCGATCCGAACAGGATCCGGCAGTGGGACGTCCTCTATATAAAACCATTCCGAAGGCCAGTCTTCGGACGCCTTCTTTGGGGTTCCGGATAAATATCTGGTCCCGGCGATGCGCCACACTTCGGCTCCGCCCACTTGATACATTGACCCCTCCTTAGAGCGGGGCACCAGGCAGAATAACCTCTTCCACAGCGCGAAATGAGCCTCAACACCCAAGAATAGCTCGCAAAGGGCGACGAAGCCCGCAATATGCAATATAGAGTCGGGCGTGAGATTGTGCAGCTGGAGGCCGTAGAACTCCAGAAGCCCACGGAGAAATGGATGAATTGGAACCAAGTCCTCTTATTAGATAAGGGACGAGGCACACCCGCTCTCCTTTGGAGGGATTGGGGTGCTCTCCGCTTGCTCTCCACCATTATAGGTGGCGAGTCCGGCTAGGACCGGGACCATGTAGGCCTGAGGGAGAAATCCCCTGGCCTAAAGCGACACTAGCTCGCTGTGCGGGATGGAGCACCTCTCCCAGTCTCCAGCTTTAGGACTGGAAGGGCGAGAGGAGAAGCTATGACGGCTGGCCATGTTGGAATGGACCTTTGCTGGAGGCGCTCTGATGATTACTCGTGGCAGGAGAAGGTGTGGTTTGGATCTGAATCCCCATCCCATTAAATAGGCGGCTCGTTTTATGCAGCTAGGGGTGTGAATGTAAAAACACCCCGACTTTTCACATTCGTTTGACACGTGGAAGATGGTCATTATTGGGCGTGGAAGCCAAGGTGTGCTACATTACGAAAATTGGACGTTATTCAGCAGGTACACGGAATTTGGAGAAGAACCCGCCTTGCAATGCCGAAGACAATCTGCGTGCCGGACTCGTCGTCATTGAAGCCTGGTTCGGGGGCTACTGAGGGAGTCCTGGATTAGGGGGTGTCCGGGTAGCCGGACTATACCTTCAGCCGGACTCCAGGACTATGAAGATACAAGATTGAAGACTTCGTCCCGTGTTCGGATGGGACTTTACTTGGCGTGGAAGGCAAGCTTGGCGATGCGGATATTCAAGATCTCCTACCATTGTAACCGACTTTGTGTAACCCTAACCCTCTCCAGTGTCTATATAAACCGGAGGGTTTTAGTCCGTAGGACAACTTCATCATACAACAATCATACCATAGGCTAGCTTCTAGGGTTTAGCCTCCTTGATCTCATGGTAGATCTACTCTTGTACTACCCATATCATCAATATTAATCAAGCAGGACGTAGGGTTTTACCTCCATCAAGAGGGCCCGAACCTGGGTAAAACATCATGTTCCTTGCCTCCTGTTACCATTCAGCCTAGACGCACAGTTCGGGACCCCCTACCCGAGATCCGCCGGTTTTGACACCGACATGTAGGCTTTGAGGATTTTGGTGATGAGGATTTTGAGGATTTCTTCTTTTTCTTCGCATCATTAGAACTGTAATCCTTGTATTTCTTCTTCTTTGATTCCTTTTCCCATTAAGGACAGTCTTGAATGTAATGTCCAGGCTTCTTGCATTTGTGGCAGAGCCTCCTCTTGTAGTCACTTGATGAGGAATCATTGCTCCTTGAGGGTCTTCCAAGGCGACCACGTCTTGAGAACTTTTGGAACTTCTTCATGAGTAGAGCCAGATCATGGCTCAGTTCTTCAGGATCACCAAGGCTGCTATCAGAGTCTTCATCTTCGGACTCAGATACTGCCTTGGCCTTTAGTGCACGTGATCTGCCATAGCTTGAACCATAGAGATCTCTCTTTTCAGCAAGTTGGAACTCATGAGTATTTAGCCTCTCGAGAATTTCAGCGGGATCAAGTGACTTGTAATCCGCACGTTCTAGTATCATCAATGTGAGAGTGTCAAATGAGGAATCAAGCGATCTCAGCAATTTCTTCACCACCTCATGATCGGTGATGTCCGTGGCACCAAGTGCTTGAAGCTCATTTGAGATGTCAGTGAGGCGATCGAAGGTTTGTTGAACATTTTCATTGTCGAGTCTTTTGAAGTGGTTGAAGAGATTGCGAAGAACATCAACTCGAGAGTAACGCTGAGTTGAGACTCCTTCATTCACTTTGGACAACCTATCCCACATAAGCTTCGCTGTCTCCAAAGCACTCACTCTGCCATACTGTCCTTTGCTCAAATGGCCACATAAGATATTCTTCGCTTGAGAGTCGAGTTGCTTGAATCTCTTCACATCAGCAGCATTCAGAGAAGGTGTGACTGAGGGAACACCATTTTCCACAACATAGCAGAGATCGTTATCAATTGCTTCAAGATGCATTCACAACTTATTCTTCCAGTAGGGGTAGTCCGTCCCATCGAAGGTAGGACACCCAGCAGAGACCTTGATCATACCTGCGGTCGACATAACTAAAACTCCAGGCGGTTAAACCAAAATCACACAGAACAAGGGAGTACCTTGCTCTGATACCAATTGAAAGTGCGTTATATCGACTAAAGGGGGGTGAATAGGCGATTTTTATGAAATTCTTCACTAAGGAATTTGCCAATGAGGAAATTCCTTAGCAAAGAACTACTAGCAGCAGAATAAGTACTCAAAAGTAAACATAACAGAATACAAGCATAGTCATCATGATGAAATGAAGACAGGCACAGAGTACAGGAAACGTAATCACAGGATAACACAGGATGAAGACAAACAGACTGAACAAATTAAACTGAGGAAATTGAGAAAGTCTTCAGTCAAAGTCTTCAAACACAGATATGAACAAACACACAACACGGTTATGAGGAAATGAAAGAGTTGAGAAAATAGAACCAGTAAGCTTGGTGAAGACAATGATTTGGTAGACCAGTTCCAACTGCTGTCTCAGTTGTACGTCTGGTTGGAGTGGCTGAGTATTTAAACTCGAGGACACACAATCCTGGACACCCAGTCCTGAATACGCAGCTCAGGACACCCAGTCCTCACCGTATTCTCCTTGAACTAAGGTCACACAGACCTCGTCCAATCACTCGTGGTAAGTCTTCAGGCGACTTCCAAACCTTCACAAACTTGGTCACTCGGCGATCCACAATTCATCTTGGATGCTCTAGACCATGACGCCTAACCGTCTGGAAGAAGCACAGTCTTCAAAGGTAACAAGCGTCGGATCCACTCAGGATCAATCTCTTCAGTGATGCTCAATCACTTGGGGTTTGTAGGTGTTTGGGTTTTGGGTTTTTGGTTTTTCCTCACTTGATGATTTTCGCTCAAAGTCCTCAGAGGATGGGTTGCTCTCAAATGACAAGTGTCAGTTTCTCTCGGAGCAGCCAACCAGCTAGTGGTTGTAGGGGGCGACTATTTATAGCCTAGGGAGCAGCCCGACATGATAAGACATAAATGCCCTTCAACGATATGACCGTTAGGTGGATAGATATTTTGGGATAGCTGGCGCATAGCACAGCAACGGTTGGAATTTTGAGTAGCAAAATCCTCAGGGCTATCATATTCCTCACTGTGTAGGCAATCCGCACTGGTGAATTCCTAACTCCTCAGTCAGGACAAATTCCTCAGAGACCAGAAGAACTTCGTCTCTGTCACTGAAGAAATTGACTGAACTGTATGAGATTTCCAATGGCTTCACTCGAAGGGATTGGTAGGTGTAGGATTTTGAGTTGAGCATCACATGGAAATTTTTCCTTAGTATTTCTTTGACCCCCTTTAACAGTACGGTGTTTCCTATGACTCAAGAAAGAGAAAAACAAAACTATGAAAACGAAAGTCTTCAAGCTTCATATTCCTTGCATGAATATCGAGTCTTCATGGACACACCAATTTCCTCACTTTCAAAGTCTTCATGAAAGTCTTCAGAAATACCAAAATCTTCAGTCGAAGATATTCATTTTAGGGGTCGACTTTTCCTGTAAATATCAAACTCCTCATAGACTTATAGACTTGTGTACAATCACAAACGCATTAGTCCCTTAACCTATAAGTCTTCAATATACCAAAATCACTAAGGGGCACTAGATGCACTTACAGCTAAAAAATTCCACGGCGAGATATGAGAGGAATCTTTTGGAATAGCAGAGGTCTTAAGGACTTGGCTAAAAGAAGGTTTCTTGCAGATGCATCCATCGAACAGCGTCTGGATTTTATTGCACTATCGGGAACTGGTAGAGCGAATTTCTCGCCACAATGTCTCAACACCCTTTCGGGGGGTATTGAGTTTGACTGGAATTGTCTGCCACCGAGAGGGAGATCGGGAGGAATCTTACTTGGTGTTCGATGAGATTCTCTTGAAGTTCGAAGTGTGGTCATGGGAGATTTTGCTGTAAAGTTTAGGGTGTGGTCCAAGGTTGACGGTTTTGACTGGGCTCTGGTGGCGGTGTATGGGGCCGCGTAGGCAGAACTAAAACCGGATTTCTTGGCCGACCTAGTTAGAGTTTGCGGTTCTGAGCAGCTCCCCATTCTCGTTGGGGGAGACTTTAACATTATTAGGAGCCGTGATGAGAAGAACAATGATAATTTTGATGGGAGATGGTCATTCATGTTCAACACTATCATTGAAAGCTTGGATCTGAGAGAGATTGAGCTTTCAAGTAGGAAGTTCACTTGGGCTAACGCCGTGCCAAATCCAACGTTTGAAAAGTTGGATCGGATACTCGCTAGTGTCGAATGGGAACAGAAGTTTCCCTGTGTAACAGTCCAGGCTCTCTCTCGCGGGATTTCTGATCACACGCCTCTTTTTCTTGACTCTGGTGGGGCTACCTACTCGGGCAACAAGAATTTGTTCTCATTCGAGCTTGTGTGGTTTGAAAGAGAAGGCTTCCTGGATCTCGTAGCCAGAGGATGGGCTAAGGATGCAGGCGGTAGGAATGCACTTGAGCGTTGGTAGAATAAGATTAGGCATCTGCGAAGTTTCCTACGTGGATGGGCTAAACATCTCGGTGGGATCTATAAGGTTGAAAAGGAACGGCTCCTTGCCCTTATTTAGTCCTTAGATGTTAAAGCAGAAACCAAGGTGTTGCCTGCCACCGAGCTTCATACCAAGCTTGACGCTGAGATGAGGCTGAAAGAACTCCTTCGTGAAGAAGAATTAAAGTGGGCTCTGCGGGCCAAGGTACGAAGAGTGGTCCAGGGGGACGCGAACACTCAATTCTTCCACATGATTGCCAATGGCAAACATGAAGAAGAGAATCTTCCAGCTAGAACAAGATGAGGGTACGATTATAGGTTAGGAAAATTTGAAGCTTTACATTACTGAGTATTACAAACGATTGTTTGGACCACCAGAGGAGAACTGTGTGTCTCTGGATGAGTCTAGAGTCGACGATGTACCTCAACTTATGGTTGTGGAGAACGATATATTAACTGCCCCTTTTTCGGAAAAGGAGGTGTTCGAGGCCGTATCCCAGATGAAAAATAATAAGGCACCAGGTCCGAATGGTTTCCCGGCTGAGTTTTATAAGAAGTGCTGGCACATTATTAAAGGGGACCTGTTGCCGATGTTCCATGATTTGTTCTCGGGACATTTGCAGCTTTTCCAGCTAAATTTTGGAACAATAACCCTGCTCCCTAAGAAAACAGAGGCCGTGTGAATCGAGCAATTTCGGCCTATCTGTCTTCTGAATGTCAGTTTCAAGATTTTTACCAAGGTTGGGACGATTAGGCTAACACAGATTGCGCACGCCGTGGTGCAGCCTACTCAAACAGCCTTCATGCCGGACAGGAACATCCTGGAAGGGGTTGTGGTCCTTCATGAAACGCTCCATGAGATCCACATGAAAAAACTTGATGGAGTTATTTTCAAAGTGGATTTCGAGAAGGCATATGATAAAGTCAAATGGCCGTTCCTTCAACAGGCCTTACGCATGAAGGGCTTTGATGAAGCTTGGCGACGTCAGGTGGAAGCATTCACGCAAAAAGGGAGTGTTGGTATTAAAGTGAATGACGATATAGGCCATTATTTCCAAATGCATAAGGGGTTGAGACAAGGCGATCCTATGTCCCCAATATTATTCAATATTGTGGTTGACATGTTGGCGATCCTGATAGGGAGGGCAAAAGAAGCCGGTCAGATGGGTGGCTTGGTGCCTCATCTGGTCGATGGTGGTGTGTCCATCCTGCAGTACGCTGATGATACAATCATCTTCATGGAACACGATTTGGCTAAAGCGAGAAACATGAAGTTATTGTTATGCTTATTTGAACAATTGACGGGGCTTAAGATTAATTTCCATAAAAGCGAGTTGTTCTGCTTTGGTAGAGGCAAAGACGAACAAGAGACATATAGATAATTGTTTGGTTGTGAAGTGGGAGCTTTACCTTTTACATATCTAGGTATTCCCATTCACCATCGTAAGCTAACAAACAGCGAGTGGAAGTGCATAGAGGATCGGTTTGAGAAGAAACTGAGTTGCTGGAAAGGAAAACTCATGTCTTATGGAGGCTGGTTGATTCTTATTAACTCGGTGCTCACGAGTTTACCTATGTTCCTATTATCTTTCTTTGAGGTCCTAGTTGGGGTTATTAAAAGACTGGACTTCTATCGATCCAGATTTTTTTTGGCAGAGTGATGAACTTAAGAGAAAATTCCGACTGACCAAATGGGATATTATCTGTCGACCAAAGGACCAGGGGTCCTTGGTATTGAAAATTTAGAGGTCAAGAACAAATGCCTGCTTAGTAAATGGCTGTATAAGTTGTCACTTGAGACGGAGGCAACATGGGCGCAGATTTTACGTAGTAAGTATCTACAGTCCAAGACCCTATCCCAGGTCACTGTCAGACCAACTGATTCGCCGTTCTGGAAGGGGCTCATGAGAGTCAAAGCTACCTTCTTTAACAGAACTAGGTTTATTGTCGGTAATGGCAACAACACTCGATTCTGGGAAGATACGTGGCTTGGTGACGCACCTTTGGCGACCCAGTATCCGTCCCCTTATCGTATTGTTCAGCGTCGTGAGGCTCTTGTTGCTACGGTCATGCAGTCCATTCCACTTAACATTCAGTTTAGGAGGGTGCTTGTGGGTGATCGGTGGGAAGCATGGCTTCACTTGGTTCGTCGACTGATGGAGGTTCAGTTAACTCCTCAGCCCGATCAGTTGTGGTGGAAGCTTACTAGATCTGGGGAGTTCACAGTTAAATCGATGTATATCGATATTATTAACTCTAGTGTTGTTCCTAGTGCCAAGGAGGTTTGGAAAGTCAAGGTCCCTTTGAAGATCAAAGTGTTTATGTGGTTTGTTCATAAACAAGTAATTTTAACAAAGGACAATCTAGTTAAGCGAAACTGGACAGGCTCTACTAGGTGTAGCTTCTGTGATCGGGAAGAGACTATCAAGCACCTCTTCTTTGACTGCCCGTTGGCACGAGGGTTGTGGCGCTCTGTGCAAATTGCCTTTAACATTACTCCTCCGACTTCGGTCAACACGTTATTCGGGACGTGGCTTGCTGGGATAGAGCGAGAAACAGCTAGACACATTCGTGTAGGAGTTTGTGCGTTGTTATGGGCAATTTGGAATTGCGGAAATGATTTGGCATTTAACAGAACACCAACTATTCATTTTTTGCAGGTTTTATTCCGGGCTACTGCGCTGATCTGTATGTGGTCCTTACTCACTCCGACGGAGGCCAGGGAGCGTTTGGTTACTGGATCTGTCCGGTGGGAGATGGTAGCGCGGGATATCTTCAACCGGTTTGGATAGCGGTCATGTAATAGGATAGGCGATTAGTTTACCTATCTGTTATTTTGCCAGCCGGTTGTGGCTTGTCAGGTTTTCTGTTTTGGCGTTGACGCTCTGTGTGAGCTAGCCGATCTTTTTTGTTCGTAGACTTAAAGACCTTATTGAACCTTTTTACTTGTTAATAAATGTGACCGTATGCATCGTTCTGATGCAGAGGCCGGGGAGTACCCCTTTTCGAAAAAAAAATCCTCATGGGATTGCCAGTAATGCTAAATGTCTATCTGATGGAGGAAGATAGCGGACAAGGTTGATTTGTCTGGTTACTTTGATATAGTGCTAGATTCCCTGCATGGGGATCCATACCAGCTCAACAGTCCTAACAATCCTGGAATGTGGGTACAGGCACATAGTTCATTTTTCTGTCTCTTGAGATTACCCTTTTTTATGTTTAAGTTTCCTGGGTAACTTTTTTCTGTTTTTCTGAAGTTTTTTGTGGAAATCTATACAGCTTTCATGTCACAGGCTTCCTAGCCTAACTAAGTACTCTGTTTCAAACATTGACATCAGTCAACTCTATAGAAATCATTGAAAAAACTTCTGATCCAGACCTGAAAATGGCATAATGAGCTTTTTTTTTGACAATAACTGCATGAGATGACATTCTAATCTTTCGGTAGTTCAATATTTCTGTTCAGTACCTGACAATATTAGTAATAACGCTATGTACCTTAGGAGCTTCTACACTTGGCATTTCAGATACGTAAGCAACTGCTATTGTGCACCTGAAAGTTAGTTTGTTTTTCAAAGGAAGAAGGTACATATACTCTTTAACTTGTACTCGTATTTACCAATTCTCTTTGTCTGATAGCACGCCTCGTTGACTACTCCATCACCCAGGTGTGCAAGGGGAGAAAAGGAGGTGCACAAGAGCAGCCTTGGTCTCTCGGACACTTAGCGAAATCTGGTCCGGGTCAAAACAGTTTTCCTTTTGATAATTATCTGTTGGTGTATGATTGACCACTTGATAAGCAGCAGCAATTTTTCCTTTTAACAGCAGGTGGATCTGAAGGCAAAACTAATTAAGCCCTGTTTTTCTGTTTATTTTTTTACTTGGGCATGGGGCAACCAAATAAGATCGGTAGATGGCTGTTACGGTTGGTGAAGATGGCACTCAAATCTTACCTACCGTTCTACATCGTCAAGATTCCCTGCCCCTGCTGGTCAGTTCCTCCTGGTACCTGCATTTTCAAGATGTTCCTATAATTATCTGCTCTGCTCTGGGTATGGTTGATCTACTCATCTAATTAAGCTCGGCATGGATTGCCTGGCATATCAGTTGTTGAAACATACTAGATGACTCATTGCGCCGATAGACAAATGCAAACCAAGCATTCAAACCATGCACATAAGAATATTTACACACCAAGTCAATCCATGTCAGTGGCGAACTAGTTGACGGTGGCCGCGACACCGAGTCCGATGGCGGCGTGGCAAACTAGTTGCTTGCGACGCACGAGAAGGACGAACGATGCTCGAACTGCCCCGGTGCCAAGCTGCATCTGACCCGAATGCAGTCTGGTTGTTCTGGCATTACGTCTTTCTATTTCCTTTCATCTTATATTATGGAATGTAGGGAGTACATAATTTGCCTTTTGATGTTAGAGCCATCCAGTGTATTATGGTTGTAATACATCAGACATTTTGCAATTAAGAGCCATGGACAACTGTCTTTCCGACGTTTTTGCCTGCAGTGCGTCCACGGCCGCGGCGGGCGTGCCCGGGAGGTCGGCCATGGACGAAGCACCTGGATTGTTTCATTTGTCCATGGCAGCATGGCACGAGCTTTGGGTCCTCATGACACCGTACTTATCTCTGGGGAACTAAGTTGGACTCATGTTTTGATCTGACAAAGACAATATGCGACCAGATAAGCGCTATTATTAACAGATATTGGTGGAGTCAGGCGGATAAGAAGAATAAGATACATTGGTTAAATTGGGACATATTGTCACTTTCAAAAAGGTATGGTGGGCTCGGCTTCCGTGACCTTTACGCTTTTAATAAAGCAATGCTAGCAAGACAAGCATGGAGACTACTTCAAAATTCCGACTCTTTGTGTGCACAAGTCCTAGCAGCAAAATACTTCTCGGATGGCAACATCTTCAAAGCAAAATTGAAACATGGGGTATCATATACATGGAGGAGTGTACTGAAAGGAATGAAATTACTAAAGGATGGAATGATTTGGTGTGTAGGAAATGGTGAAAAGATTAATATATGGGAGGATCCCTGGATTCCATCAAATATGTCCAGAAAACCGATCACGCCAAGAGGGGGAAATCTGCTATGTAAAGTGTCAGAACTCATTGATCCTTGCACAGGAGATTGGGATACATCACTGATAAATCAAATTGCAGAGAAGTCGCAGCCAATATTTTAAAAATCCATTTGTCAGAGGATATGGAGGATCAGGTTGCATGACACTTTGATAAGAAGGGACAATTTTCAGTGAAATCTGCTTATAGAGTGGCAGTGGAGGGAACAAAGAAGACATCAACAAGGGTCTTTGGCTCTTCGTCGGCCACAGGGCATTTTAATGACCAGTTGAAGTGGGAGTTAATCTGGAGAATCTCAGTGCCAGGAAAGGTGCAACATTTTATATGGCGTCTTGCTCATCATAGTTTGCCCTTTAGACCAAAACTGGCAAGAACACTACTAGGAAAAGGCCTCCTAGTGGCGCATCAGTTTTGCCTACTAATGGCGCACTACTGGTGCGCCACTAGTACCACGCCACTAGTATTTTTTACTAATGGCGCATCATTAGTGCGCCATTAGTATCTGGCATACTAATGGCGCACCACGCCGTGCGTCATTAGTATAAAGCACCATGCGCCAATAGAATGTCTCCCAGGGGGTCATTATTTACCCACGTGCTTTGGCATACTAATGGCGCACTGTGGTGTGATGCGTCATTAGTATCCTTTGGCATACTAATGGCGCACTGTGTAGTGATGCGCCATTAGTATACTTTGGCATACTAATGGCGCACTTTGAGGTGATGCGCTATTAGTATGAATAGGTTTTTTTTTCTTTTTTACTTTTCTGATTTTTGCATAGGTTACAAAATATATTATTGGACATAATATAGACAGCAGCACACAGCAACAGCAGATTCATCGAATACAATAGAAGATTAGTCTCCGAATACAATTCATCATATTAGTCTCCGAATTCAAAAGACCGAACAAAGATAAAACATTACAAGTCTCAAGACCGCAAGTAGCGAGTTTGTCTTTACATTACAAGTCGATATCGAGCATCTAAACTACCATCACATAGAAGAGAGTTGCGGTCATCACGATGAGCATCATCGCGATGAAACTGGTCTTCATCCAGTTCCTCCAACGCTCCCTCCTCTCTCCCGCTAGATAGCGGGCGTATCTAGATTCCGCCTCCGCCCTAGTGGTGTGCCCTTTGTAACTGTTACCGATGAAACGGTGAACCTGTCTCTGACACTCCTCCCAGTCGTCATAGACTCCGGGAACCTTACCCTTGTACACGACATACGACGGCATCTCTATGCACAAGCCAAACAACAGACAATACATAAGCAATATATAAGTATGCAACAAAAGGATCGGAAGAGAAAAGCAAGACATTAATAGCACGATTCATGGTCCTACTAATAAATATCATCGATTACATATAAGTTGAACGACTGTCCAAACCAAAGAGACATACAATTCATTAAAGTTTAATTACAACATGAGCCAATCAATGTTTCAGAACTACACATAGCATCACTACTTTCGACTCTACTCATGGGACCGGAGCGTGGATGAAGCCGTCGTCTGTCGTGATGGTCATGAAATCGCGGGCGTTGTCAGCCTGCATTTGTAGCGTTGTGTCTATCTCACTGTTGGACGGTTGATATCTGAGGTAGAACTGCCCCGAGGTATGAAGGACATCTTGATGGATGATTTCCGCTAATTCCGACTAGATGCGAAAGAATTCTTGTCTGATGTCCGCATCCTGGATTATCGACAAGCTCGCGGCCCAATCTTTGAGATTATCTGGTAGCTGAAGGTGATGATGGTCCCGTACGATCGCCCGCATGTGATGGAGGGCGTAGTAGGCATCCTTCTGACCGCCAGGCGGCTGCTTGATGCAGTAGAACTTAGTATTGTGGGCGAACACGTGCCTGCCGTACCTACGAACTGGCCTGGTGAAGGTGCCTCCAGATTGGGCGTAGCCGGGGAGAACATCATCAAGAACTTTCTTGATATTTGTGTAGTCTATCTTGGAGTCACGGTTCGGGTCGAAATGCGTGGCCATGGAATATTTCGGGCTTAAGAGGATGAGTGTGCAATGTGTGTCACTGCACAGAACACGAAATGTTAGAAAAAAGAAAGAACGATCAAAATCTAAGAAATCATTTGTTTCGGGGCGGTTAAGGGATGTCTTACTCGGGAAAGTAAGACATGAGGAAGTTATCCTTATCTGGGTTTGCCAGAATGACGCCTTCGAGGTGTGAACTCGCGACTTGGCGGTCCCCAGCGCTGCCCAAGAGCTTGGCATGCATGTAGAAGGGGTCGACTATCACGATGTCCGGGGTCTTGTCTCTAATGATCCGCATCTCCATACTCAGCGAAAACAGCCGAACGAAGGTGTAGTGCAGCGGATGAATGTTAAACGTAGCAAAGATGTCATCAAACCGCAAGACGATCGTACCCCCGATGGCGCCATCCACAAAGCCCTTGCCCTCTGGCACCTTGGCCACGAAAACCGGGTATGCCACATCATTCTCTCTGAGACGCCGCTTCTCCAAAGAAAGAACACTGCCATGCAGACTCCGCATAGCACCGGTTGCAGCATTGAGCATATTTGTCGGTAGCATCGCCCTACCCGCCACATGCACCCTCCTCGAGATATCCTTAGGTGAAGGTGGCCCGTCCTGAGCACGGATCGTACTCGGTGCCGGCTGGCTCGCACCGGCGCCCTTTTTAGCCTTTCGTTTCCGTCCCTTCTTCTTGATCTGCTGTAATGGGACCGAGTTCTGCTCACAGACCGCCTTCTTGAGCGTGTTGGGGCTGATAATATTTGGCACCTCGGCTATCTGAGGCTCGGTGAAGGTGGCAGCTGGAGGCGTCTCCTGAGAACTAAACGCCAGACGACGCCTGTTGCAATTGGGTTTCTCCGCTGTACCAGCTAGATCGCGGTCGTCTTGTTTGGGTTCTTGAGAAGGAGGCCCACAGAACTCGTCACCGTACCCATGTTCGGCAAAGTACTTATCGACGTTGGTAAATGTACCGTCATCGTTGTCGTCGTCGTCCGGATCCTGTGCCATATGAATGTCCGGATCCTGTGCCATAGGGATGTCCGGCATGTCCGGTAGCGTTGCGGCATTCTTGCCATGGCTTGGCGCCGACACGACTGGCGGTCTTGTCTGTGGGGTGGTGTCCCCCGCCCCCAAACGAATCTGGCTCTTCGGCCAAAGCAGGGGCCAGCTTACGCAGGCGCTGAGGGTCATCTCTTCTTCTTCGTCGGCCCCAGCGGGTCGAATCGGAGGTAACAGCTCGTCGCAACCTGGCAGCACCCGAACCACTTCAACCCTATACACTGTGGGTGGCATCGGATTACCGTGGAACACGGGGTTGCCCGGTTGAACGATTTTGCCCTTGGCGACATCGACCAACTCGCCGCCCATGAAGTGCAGGAGAGTGCAAGGAACGTCAGCGGTGCCTTGCGAAAACATGTAGGGCGTCAGGGATGCCCAGTCAAAGGCAAGGAGATGAAGTCATCGGCCGAGAGGCTTAGTTACCGTGATGCCGTCGAGCTCGGCTAATGTCGAGGCACCGCCAACGGCGAGCGTGCAACTGACGGAGGGGTTGCTTGCTGGCGAGGTGCCGGCCGGCGTACACCCGGGTGCATTAAGCTACAATGCCTGTGCCGGCGCTGGAGACACGAATACCGCCTCCGCCGGAGACACCAATGGCGCCGCCTGCGCGTTGTGCGAGTTGCTGGCCGTGAAGCTGGGAACCGGGGGAGGCCCCTTTTGGCCGCCCGCAATCCACGTCGTCAGCCCATGAATCAACGTAGGCACCATGGCGTTGAGCGTCGTTCCCAGTTGTTGTTGCACTTGCTCTTGGACAATCTCCGGAATCTGCGCCACTTGTGCCTTGAGTGCTTCAACCTCGCGTGACTGGCTTTCCGAGCTGGTCTTTTTCTCCTTTCGCCCACCAGCGGTATAGTATGACGACCATTTGTGGACAAGCCTTTGCCGGCCACATGACCAGCTGACGTCGGCTTACCGAGCTTATCCTTGTTTTTCATTACGCTCAACGCCCTATTTAAAGGGGTGTCGAAAGGGGAGCTCTGAGACGACCCCGCGCTACTTCTTTCATTGTCCTGCGAAAGGAACGTGAACCATTTAGAAATATTGGGGATTAATTAGAATGCAACCATATGGAGCTAATTACACGGGGGATGTATTCCTTACCAGAACAAGCTCAAGCGCCCTGGTCTTCGGATCCGTGGTAAGCTCCTTTATTACCGGTTCCTCCTTGTACCGGGCCCTGAGAAAGCTCCTGGTCTGCTTTCATGGTATTTCTCGAAGCGGGGCGGTAGGCCTTGCTCGGCACGCTCCGCGTCCTCCTTGTCTCATATAGGCTCCGCCACTCTGTAACCGCCGGGACCGAGTTGGTGGACCCCTAAGTTCAACCTCCGCATTTCTTTCCCCCACTGACTTGATTCGGAGGTTGCACTGCTCTCGCACTTGATCTTGAACTCCTTGTAGTCATCTTCGCTCATCAAAGGATATTTCGCCTTGATCTTGTCATAACTATCACCTTTTTCAATCATTGCCTTCACCGTGCTTTTCCAAGTAGACAGGGTCGTGCTCATCCTCGTGAGGGAGGCACCGTTCACTTTATTCCCTGAGAGGCGTGTGTTTGCAAACTCAGCGGGGAACTTGTATCGTTCGTGCAGCTTCGTGAAGAGGAGGCTACGCAAATTCCCTCGGTCCTTATGTCTTAGGTTCTCGGTGTTGATCAAGACGGTGCTTCGGAGAATGCACTCAAGCTGAACCGAGTACCCCTTGACTACGTGTTTGGGCGATGTCGGATGCCCGTCGGAGTTCACTTCGGTAAATTCCTCCTTGATGGTGCCGAGCACGCTCGGGCGCCGGTCCTTCCATTGCCTCTTCGGTTGGCTGCCATCTGTGCGTGCGCCGCCATCGTCAGTGATGGCATCCGCGGCGCCATCATCAGTGGTGTCATCCCCGACGCCACTAGGGGTTGTGTAGTCAGGATCGGTGTCTTCCGCGGCGTCCTCATAGCGGTAAGGTTCTTCCTCCAACTCCTGGGATAGCTCCTAGAATTGCTTGCCGCCCGAACCGCCGGCCTCATCGTTGTGGGCCATGTTTCGCTCTAAATAGGGAAAAAGTTTGGTCAAAAAGTTGGTTATTGTCAAGGAACAAGATCATGGTCTCATCATTTAGGGGTTTTCGACACCGAGGCATCCTAAAAGCTAAGCTTTTATCATTTAGGGTTTGTCGACGCCGAGGCACCCTAAAAGCCTAAGCGTACATCATTTAGGTTCTCATCGACACCGAGGCACCCTATAGAAGCCAAGTTAAGTTTTCATCATTTAGGGTTTATCGATGCCGAGGCACCCTAGGTTGGGCCTAATCACTTGGCTCTATTGCCACCTATGTTGGGTTTATCGATGCTAAGGAGAATTCTAAGTTGGGCCTAATCACTTGGCTCTATTGCCACCTATGGTTTAATGCAGCAAGAATGGTGGGGCAGTTGATCCTACTTAACTAAGTACTAAGATACCCCAGCCCATGCATTAGTCGCAAGTACCCCATATGTCCTATTTTTAGCAAAGTCATGCTAAAATTCACGGAAAATTTCAGCATGACCTTTGCTGAAAATAGGACATATGGAGTACCCGAATTTGCCGGAACGGAAGTTAATCGACATTCCGGCAAACTCAAGGGCCTCTCGGGGTACAGCAGCAACATCACAAGTTGACAAAATTACACCATGATGATACCAAATTCTTGTAGCAGTACAATGAGTTCACAGGATAAAAAATCATCCACATTCACCAACCCAAACTGGTGGAGATACAGCAAACCAGAACATAGCCTCTTAAATTATTTGTTATAAGGTTGTGATTCCATGATGTTATAAGGTACCTGTTTTGATCAGAAGCAGCAATTGCCACAAAATAATTTCACACACATATTCCAACAAGCACTTCAAAACAGTAGAATATTTACTAGCTGTGTTTGGCAAACTGCAACTATGTGATAGTGAACAACACAAGAGGTGCTGCTACTCAGGGCTTCAATTTGAAATACTACTGGAAGATAACTAACTAAAAATATGTGGAAGTGGAGCATTACTACTCTACAGAAAGATAACACAATGTAACAAAAGTGTAACTCTATCTATCTACAATGAGCGGAAATGGCCAAGCCTAAACAACTTACTACTTAACCAATTCTTAGGCAGGCCATACACAACACGGTGGCTCATAACGCACCAACCAGTCAGATAACAAGAGAAGTTTAGCACCACTGATACAATGCTCCAGCTACCAAACCAAACAAGTAAATCAATTACCACACCAGCAGAACCATACAGTCAGTCCCGTGACCCTCACCATACATGTCACTATGATAGAGCGTTTGAAGGGAAAATCACATGTTAGGCACGCATAGTGATGTGGGGCACATTCAGATTCATACTAGTACAGCATGCACATAGAAATGGTGCTCTTTTTTACTACCTGATTCTGTCAAAATGCAAGCATGTGTTGCAAACAAGTAGGTGGCTCTGCTCGCGCACGCCGTCTGTAAAGAAAGAAGAGTGGATTACTAGATCAAAAAATTTCCTAGAGAGCTCCAACCGGCGCAAGCACAGCAACAACAATGTGGGGGAGGCAAGGCGCAGTCGTCGCTAAAATGATGGACAATTGAACCAACCTACAACAATTTCAGACTACAGTTGCCGATAATTACCAACTCCTGGCAGTTTCAGACTACAACATTTTAGCCACTACAACATTACTGAATGTGGCCGGTCCCAGCCACCAACAAATGTGGCCACTGCCATATCATTCAAGATATGATCCATACATCCTATGGAATGTTACATGTCTGTCTTGGATAGGATGCAGGTGTACATGGACCAGAAAGAAATCTAGTACTAAGGAATTTACAGAAGATGTGCAGTGCAATGCAAGAACCCCAAGTCTGCGACTTATCGTGGCCGATGCACGAAATTCGGTTGTAGCTAAGGTTGAGCACGTGAAGCTTCATCAGTTCCCGAAGCCCCTCGACGTTGGCGATCTTGTTCCGCGACAGATCCAGCAAGTGCAGGCCCTTCGGCAACGATCCGGGGGAGATATGAACTGCATGACGAACAGAACAACCCAAATTCAGCAACGGAAGCTGTACTATCTATCTACTAGTTACTGAATGTCTGAAGATGCTACTGTCTAGTACGGGAGCACGGGAGCGCGCGAGCACGCGGGAATGGCGGCCGCACCTAACCCTAGGTCACCGCCCCGTGGGGCATGGGGATGAGCGGGGGAGAGAGGGAGGGAGGGAGAGAGACTAACCAGGCCGCGTGGGGAGGCTCGCGCCGCCATCGAGGAGCGCGTCCGACGAGGCTAGCCGCCATCGAGGGGCAGCTCCGAAGAGATAGATTTGGTGGTGGCCAGAGCGGAGACGACGGAGGGCGGAGACGGCGAGCTTGGGGGAGGCGGGGATAGACGGCGGGGAGGTTGCAGGCTTCTAGGGTTTTGAGGGAGGCGAGGGAGGCGGCGCTCGGGGGGAGGCGGCACTCGAGGGGGAGGAAGGGGAGAGGGAGGCGGCGGGGGCGCGTGGGCGGCTGCGGCGTAGTGGGTCGGGGCAGCGGCGGCGGCGCGGTGGAGGGAGGGACGAGGGAGGGAGCGACGCGGTGGAGGGAGAGGGACGAAGGGTCTGGCGAGAAGGAGGGACGAAGTGTATGGATGGGGAAGATTACTAATGGCGCACCCCCAGGCGGTGCGCCATTAGAATGTTTTTTTCATAGTAATGGCGCACCAGTGGGACAGTGCGCCATAAGTATACTTTTTTTAGATAGCAATGGCGCACCAGCCACCCGTGCGCCATAAGTAAGAATTATTTTTAAAAAAAAATGAATATGAATATGAATATGAAATAATAATATTTTTTATAATAACAATAATAATTGTTGTTTAACAACAATTATAGTCTACACTTTATTATTATTTTTTCAAAAATGAATATGAATATGAAAGAGTAATATTTTTTTTATAAAAACAGTAATAATTGTTGTTTAACAACAATTGTAGTCTACACTTTTTTTATTATTTTTTAAAAAATGAATATGAATATGAAACAGTAATATTTTTTATAAAAACAGTAATAATTGTTGTTTAACAACAATTGTAGTCTACACTTTTTATTATTATTTTTAAAAAAATGAATATGAATATGAAACAGTAATATTTTTTATAACAACAGTAATAATTTTTTAAAAAATATCATCAAATTTGTTATTTGAAAATATCATCGGCGGTGGCGGTGGAGCGGGGTAGGGTGCGGTGGGTCGTCGGCGGCGGTGGGGCTAGCGGGGGAGGGTGCAGGTGGGATCGAGATCGAGATGGAGGGGGATAGCGATCGAGATGGAGGGGGGTCGAGATCGAGATGGAGGCGGGATCAAGATCGAGACGGAGGGGGATCGAGACCGGATGTCCTCATGAATTCAAAAAGTGCCCATGAAATTTAAAAATATTCATGATATCAAAAAGTGCCCATGAAATACAATCGAGAAATGAAGACTACGATTTAAATACAATCGATCTTAGTTAGCTATCTGTTCATAATCTTCTTGCCCTTTTTCGCAAATGGAGTTCTTCTGTGGAACGGACGTCCTTTAGGTAGGGTGGTCCTGCTTCTTCTTGTGGTGTATGCTGCTACTTCATCGTCGTCGTCATGTTCGATCTTCGGGTCGCCGTACTTGTCGAAGACTTGCTAATTGGCTACTCCATCCATTCCGATGATCTTCCTTTTGAAGGAAATATGCCCTAGAGGCAATAATAAAGTTATTGTTTATTTCCTTATATCATGATAAAGGTATATTATTCATGCTAGAATTGCATTAACCGGAAACATAATACATGTGTGAATACATAGACAAACAGAGTGTCACTAGTATGCCTCTACTTGACTAGCTCATTAATCAAAGATGGTTATGTTTCCTAACCATGGACAAAGAGTTGTCATTTGATTAAACGGGATCACATCATTAGTTGAATGATCTGATTGACATGACCCATTCCATTAGCTTAGCACCCGATTGTTTAGTATGTTGCTATTGCTTTCTTCATGACTTATACATGTTCCTATGACTATGAGATTATGTAACTCCCATGTGTCGGAGGAACATTTTGTGTGCTACCAAACGTCACAACGTAACTGGGTGATTATAAAGGTGCTCTACAGGTGTCTCCAAAGGTACATGTTGGGTTGACATATTTCGAGATTAGGATTTGTCACTCCGATCGTCGAAGATGTATCTCTGGGCCCTCTCGGTAATGCACATCACTTAAGCCTTGCAAGCAATGCAACTAATGAGTTAGTTGCGAGATGATGTATTACGGAACGAGTAAAGAGACTTGCCGATAACGAGATTGAACTAGGTATTGGATATCGACGATCGAATCTCGGGCAATTAACATACTGATGACAAAGGGAACAACGTATGTTGTTATGCGGTCTGACCGATAAAGATCTTCGTAGAATATGTAGGAGCCAATATGGGCATCCAGGTCCGGCTATTGGTTATTGACCGGAGACATGTCTCGGTCATGTCTACATTGTTCTCGAACCCGTAGGGTCCGCACGCTTAAGGTTTCGATGACAGTTATATTATGAGTTTATACGTTTTGATGTACCGAAGGTTGTTCGGAGTCCCGGATGTGATCACGGACATGACGAGGAGTCTCGAAATGGTCGATTCATAAAGATTGATATATTGGAAGCCTATGTTTGGATATCGGAAGTGTTCCGGGTGAAATCGGGATTTTACCGGAGTACCGGGAGGTTACCGGAACCCCCCGGGAGCTATATGGGCCTTAGTGGGCCTTAGTGGAAGAAGAGGAGAGGCGGCCAGGGCTGGGCCGCGCGCCCCTCCCCCCTAGTCTGAATAGGACAAGGAGAGAGGGGGCCGGCGCCCCCCCTCCTTTCTCTCTCTCTCTTTTCCACCTCGCGAATCCTATTCCAACTAGGATTGGGGGAGAAGTCCTAGACTCCTCCTGGCACGCCCTATGATGGCCGGCCGGCCTCCCCCCCTTGAACCTTTATATACGAAGGCAGGGGCGCCCCAGAGGAACACAAGTTGATCCACGTGATCATATTCTTAGCCGTGTGCGGCGCCCCCTGCCACCATAGTCCTCGATAATATTGTAGCGGTGCTTAGGCGAAGCCCTGCGACAATAGTACATCAAGATCGTCACCACGCCGTCGTGCTGACGGAACTCTTCCCCGACACTTTGCTGGATCGGAGTCCGGGGATCGTCATCGAGCTGAACGTGTGCTAGAACTCGGAGGTGACGTAGTTTAGGTGCTTGATCGGTCGGGCCGTGGAGACGTACGACTACATCAACCAAACGCTTCCGTTGTCGATCTACAAGGGTACGTAGATCACACTCTCCCCTCTCGTTGCTGTGCATCATCATGATCTTGCGTGTGCGTAGGAAATTTTTTGAAAGTACTACGTTCCCCAACAGTGGCATCCGAGCCTAGGTTTTATGTGTTGATGTTATATGCACGAGTAGAACACAAGTGAGTTGTGGGCGATATAAGTCATACTGCTTACCAGCATGTCATACTTTGGTTCGGCGGTATTGTTGGATGAAGCGGCCCGGACCGACATTACGCGTACGCTTACGCGAGACCGGTTCTCCCGACGTGCTTTGCACATAGGTGGCTTGCGGGTGATAGTTTCTCCAACTTTAGTTGAACTGAGTGTGGCTACGCCCGGTCCTTGCGAAGGTTCAAACAGCACCAACTTGACAAACTATCATTGTGGTTTTGATGCGTAGGTAAGATTGGTTCTTGCTTAAGCCCGTAGCAGCCACATAAAACTTGCAACAACAAAGTAGAGGACGTCTAACTTGTTTTTGCAGGGCATGTTGTGATGTGATATGGTCAAGACATGATGCTGAATTTTATTGTATGAGATGATCATGTTTTGTAACCGAGTTATCGGCAACTGGCAGGAGCCATATGGTTGTCGCTTTATTGTATGCACTGCAATCGCGCTGTAATGCTTTACTTTATCACTAAGCGGTAGCGATAGTCGTGGAAGCATAAGATTGGCGAGACGACAATGATGCTACGATGGAGATCAAGGTGTCGCGCCGGTGACGATGGTGATCATGACGGTGCTTCGGAGATAGAGATCACAGGCACAAGATGATGATGGCCATATCATATCACTTATATTGATTGCATGTGATGTTTATCTTTTATGCATCTTATCTTGCTTTGATTACGGTAGCGTTATAAGATGATCTCTCACTAAATTATCAAGAAGTGTTCTCCCTGAGTATGCACCGTTGCGAAAGTTCTTCGTGCTGAGACACCACATGATGATCGGGTGTGATAGGCTCTACGTTCAAATACAACAGGTGCAAAATAGTTGCACACGCGGAATACTCAGGTTATACTTGACGAGCCAAGCATATACAGATATGGCCTCGGAACACAGAGACCGAAAGGTCGAGCGTGAATCATATAGTAGATATGATCAACATAGTAATGTTCACCAATGAAACTACTCCATCTCACGTGATGATCAGACATGGTTTAGTTGATTTGGATCACGTGATCACTTAGAGGATTAGAGGGATGTCTATCTAAGTGGGAGTTCTTTAAGTAATTTGATTAATTGAACTTAAATTTATCATGAACTTAGTACCTGATAGTATCTTGCTTATGTATGTTTGATTGTAGATAGATGGCCCGTGCTGTTGTTCCGTTGAATTTTAATGCGTTCCTTGAGAAAGCAAAGTTGAAAGATGATGGTAGCAATTACACGGACTGGGTCCGTAACTTGAGGATTATCCTCATTGCTGCATAGAAGAATTACGTCCTGGAAGCACCGCTGGGTGCCAGGCCTGCCGCAGGAGCAACACCAGATGTTATGAATGTCTGGCAGAGCAAAGCTGATGACTACTCGATAGTTCAGTGTGCCATGCTTTACGGCTTAGAATCGGGACTTCAACGACGTTTTGAACGTCATGGAGCATATGAGATGTTCCAGGAGTTGAAGTTAATATTTCAAGCAAATGCCTGGATTAAGAGATATGAAGTCTCCAATAAGTTCTATAGGTGCAAGATGGAGGAGAACAGTTCTGTCAGTGAGCATATACTCAAAATGTCTGGGTATAATAATCACTTGATTCAGATGGGAGTTAATCTTCCAGATGATTGCGTCATTGACAGAATTCTCCAATCACTGCCAGCAAGCTACAAGAGCTTCGTGATGAACTATAATATGCAAGGGATGAATAAGACTATTCCCGAGCTCTTCTCAATGCTGAAAGCTGCGGAGGTAGAAATCAAAAAGGAGCATCAAGTGTTGATGGTCAACAAGACCACTAGTTTCAAGAAAAAGGGCAAAGGGAAGAAGAAGGGGAACTTCAAGAAGAACGGCAAGCAAGTTGCTGCTCAAGAGAAGAAACCCAAGTCTGGACCTAAGCCTAAAACTGAGTGCTTTTACTGCAAGCAGACTAGTCACTGGAAGCGGAACTGCCCCAAGTATTTGGCGTATAAGAAGGATGGCAAGGTGAACAAAGGTATATGTGATATACATGTTATTGATGTGTACCTTACTAATGCTCGCAGTTGTTGGGGAACGCAGTAATTTCAAAAAAATTCCTACGCACACGCAAGATCATGGTGATGCATAGCAACGAGGGGGAGAGTCTGATCTACATACCCTTGTAGATCGCAACGGAAGCGTTGACACAACGTAGAGGAAGTAGTCGTACGTCTTCTTCCCGATCCGACCGATCCAAGCACCGTTACTCCGGCACCTCCGAGTTCTTAGCACACGTTCAGCTCGATGACGTTCCTCGGGCTCCGATCCAGCAAAGCGTCGAGGAAGAGTTCCGTCAGCACGACGGCGTGGTGACGATCTTGATGTACTACCGACGCAGGGCTTCGCCTAAGCACTGTAACGGTATGATCGAGGTGGAATTTGGTGGCAGGGGGCACCGCACACGGCTAAGGAACGATCTCAAGGATCAACTTGTGTGTCTTGGGGTGTCCCCTGCCCCCGTATATAAAGGTTGGAGGGAGGGGGGCTGGCCGGCCAAAGAGAGGGAGGCGCAGGAGGAGTCCTACTCCTACCGGGAGTAGGACTCCCCCCTCCAATCCTATTCCAACTAGGACTCCTTGGAAAAAAGGGAGAGGGAAAGAGAGAGAGGTGGCCGGCCACCTCTCCTAGTCCTAATAGGACTAGGGGAGGGGGGAGGTGCGCAGCCCTCCTTGGCAGCCCCTTTCACCTTTCCACAATGGCCCATGTAGGCCCATTTGGCTCCCGGGGGGTTCCGGTAACCCTCCCGGTAATCCGGTAAAATCCCGATTTAACCCGGAACACTTCCGATGTCCAAACAAAGGCTTCCAATATATCAATCTTTACATCTCGACCATTTCGAGACTCCTCGTCATGTCCGTGATCACATCCGGGACTCCGAACAACCTTCGGTACATCAAAATGCATAAACTCATAATAACTGTCATCGTAACGTTAAGCGTGCGGACCCTACGGTTCGAGAACAATGTAGACATGACCGAGACACGTCTCCGGTCAATAACCAATAGCGGGACCTGGATGCCCATATTGGCTCCTACATATTCTACGAAGATCTTTATCGGTCAGACCGCATAACAACATACGTTGTTCCCTTTGTCATCGGTATGTTACTTGCCCGAGATTCGATCGTCGGTATCCAATACCTAGTTCAATCTCGTTACTAGCAAGTCTCTTTACTCGTTCCGTAATACATCATCTCATAACTAACATCTTAGTTATTATGCTTGCAAGGCTTATGTGATATATATTACCGAGAGGGCCCAGAGATACCTCTCCGACAATCGGAGTGACAAACCCTAATCTCGAAATACGCCAACCCAACATCTACCATTGGAGACACCTGTAGTACTCCTTTATAATCACCCAGTTACGTTGTGACATTTGGTAGTACCCAAAGTGTTCCTCCGGTAAACGGGAGTTGCATAATCTCATAGTCATAGGAACATGTATAAGTCATGAAGAATAGCAACAGCAACATACTAAACGATCGGGTGCTAAGCTAATGGAATGGGTCATGTCAATCAGATCATTCAACTAATGATGTGACCTCGTTAATCAAATAACAACTCTTTGTTCATGGTTAGGAAACATAACCATCTTTGATTAACGAGCTAGTCAAGTAGAGGCATACTAGTGACACTCTGTTTGTCTATGGATTCACACATGTATTATGTTTCCGGTTAATACAATTCTAGCATGAATAATAAACATTTATCGTGATATAAGGAAATAAATAATAACTTTATTATTGCCTCTAGGGCATATTTCCTTCAGTCTCCCACTTGCACTAGAGTCAATAATCTAGATTACACAGTAATGATTCTAACACCCATGGAGCCTTGGTGCTGATCATGTTTTGCTCGTGGAAGAGGCTTAGTCAACGGGTCTGCAACATTCAGATCCGTATGTATCTTGCAAATCTCTATGTCTCCCACCTGGACTAGATCCCGGATGGAGTTGAAGCGTCTCTTGATGTGTTTGGTCCTTTTGTGAAATCTGGATTCCTTTGCTAAGGCAATTGCACCAGTATTGTCACAAAAGATTTTCATTGGACCCGATGCACTAGGTATGACACCTAGATCGGATATGAACTCCTTCATCCAGACTCCTTCGTTCGCTGCTTCCGAAGCAGCTATGTACTCCGCTTCACATGTAGATCCCGCTACGACGCTTTGTTTAGAACTGCACCAACTGACAGCTCCACCGTTTAAAGTAAACGCGTATCCGGTTTGTGATGTAGAATCGTCCGGATCAGTGTCAAAGCTTGCATCAACGTAACCTCTTACGGTGAGCTCTTTGTCACCTCCATATACGAGAAACATATCCTTAGTCCTTTTCAGGTATTTCAGGATGTTCTTGACCGCTGTCCAGTGATCCACTCCTGGATTACTTTGGTACCTCCCTGCTAAACTTATAGCAAGGCACACATCAGGTCTGGTACACAGCATTGCATACATGATAGAGCCTATGGCTGAAGCATAGGGAACATCTTTCATTTTTTTCTATCTTCTGCAGTGGTCGGGCATTGAGTCTGACTCAACTTCACACCTTGTAACACAGGCAAGAACCCTTTCTTTGCTTGATCCATTTTGAACTTCTTCAAAATCTTGTCAAGGTATGTGCTTTGTGAAAGTCCAATTAAGCGTCTTGATCTATCTCTATAGATCTTTATGCCTAATATGTAAGCAGCTTCCCCGAGGTCTTTCATCGAAAAACTTTTATTCAAGTATCCCTTTATGCTATCCAGAAATTCTATATCATTTCCGATCAGCAATATGTCATCCACATATAATATCAGAAATGCTACAGAGCTCCCACTCACTTTCTTGTAAATACAGGCTTCTCCAAAAGTCTGTATAAAACCAAATGCTTTGATCACACTATCAAAGCGTTTATTCCAACTCCGAGAGGCTTGCACCAGTCCATAAATGGATCGCTGGAGCTTGCACACTTTGTTAGCTCCCTTTGGATCGACAAAACCTTCTGGTTGCATCACATAGAACTCTTCTTCCAGAAATCCATTCAGGAATGCAGTTTTGACATCCATCTGCCAAATTTCATAATCATAAAATGTGGCAATTGCTAACATGATTCTGACAGACTTAAGCATCGCTACGGGTGAGAAGGTCTCATCGTAGTCAACCCCTTGAACTTGTCGAAAACCTTTTGCGACAAGTCGAGCTTTATAGACAGTAATATTACCGTCAGCGTCAGTCTTTTTCTTGAAGATCCATTTATTTTCAATTGCTTGCCGATCATCGGGCAAGTCAACCAAAGTCCATACTTTGTTCTCATACATGGATCCCATCTCAGATTTCATGGCTTCAAACCACTTTGCGGAATCTGGGCTCACCATCGCTTCTTCATAGTTCGTAGGTTCATCATGATCTAGTAGCATGACTTCCAGAATTGGATTACCGTACCACTCTGGTGCGGATCTCACTCTGGTTGATCTACGGGGTTCAGTAGTATCTTGTCCTGAAGTTTCATGATCATCATCATTAGCTTCCTCACTAATTGGTATAGGTGTCGCAGAAACAGTTTTCTGTGATGTACTATTTTCCAATAAGGGAGCAGGTATAGTTACCTCGTCAAGTTCTACTTTCCTCCCACTCACTTCTTTCGAGAGAAACTCCTTCTCTAGAAATGATCCATTCTTAGCAACGAATGTCTTGCCTTCGGATCTGTGATAGAAGGTGTACCCAACAGTCTCCTTTGGGTATCCTACGAAGACACATTTCTCCGCTTTGGGTTCGAGCTTATCAGGTTGAAGCTTTTTCACATAAGCATCGCAGCCCCAAACTTTAAGAAACGACAACTTTGGTTTCTTGACAAACCATAGTTCATAAGGCGTCGTCTCAACGGATTTTGATGGTGTCCTATTTAACGTGAATGCGGTCGTCTCTAAAGCATAACCCCAAAACGATAGCGGTAAATCAGTAAGAGACATCATAGATCGTACCATATCTAGTAAAGTACGATTACGACGTTCGGACACACCATTACGCTGTGGTGTTCCGGGTGGCATGAGTTGCGAAACTATTCCACAATTTTTCAAATGTACACCAAGCTCATAACTCAAATATTCTCCTCCACGATCAGATCGTAGAAACTTCTTGTTACGATGATTTTCAACTTCACTCTGAAATTCTTTGAACTTTTCAAATGTTTCAGACTTGTGTTTCATTAAGTAGATATATCCATATCTGCTTAAATCATCTGTGAAGGTGAGAAAATAACGATATCCGCCACGAGCCTCAATATTCATCGGACCACATACATCGGTATGTATGATTTCCAACAGATCTGTTGCTCTCTCCATAGTACCGGAGAACGGTGTTTTGGTCATCTTGCCTATGAGGCACAGTTCGCAAGTACCAAGTGATTCATAATCAAGTGGTTCCAAAAGCCCATCAGTATGGAGTTTCTTCATGCGCTTTACACCGATATGACCTAAACGGCAGTGCCACAAATAAGTTGCACTATCATTATCAACTCTGCATCTTTTGGTTTCAACATTATGAATATGTGTATCACTACTATCAAGATTCATCAAAAATAGACCACTCTTCAAAGGTGCATGACCATAAAAGATATTACTCATATAAATAGAACAACCATTATTCTCTGATTTAAATGAATAACCGTCTCGCATTAAACAAGATCCAGATATAATGTTCATGCTCAACGCTGGCACCAAATAACAATTATTTAGGTCTAATATTAATTCCGAAGGTAGATGTAGAGGTAGCGTGCCGACCGCGATCACATCGACTTTGGAACCGTTTCCCACGCGCATCGTCACCTCGTCCTTTGCTAGTGTCCGCTTATTCCGTAGTCCTTGTTTCGAGTTGCAAATATTAGCAACAGAACCAGTATCAAATACCCAGGTGCTACTGCGAGCTCTAGTAAGGTACACATCAATAACATGTATATCACATATACCTTTGTTCACCTTGCCATCCTTCTTATACGCCAAATACTTGGGGCAGTTCCGCTTCCAGTGACCAGTCTGCTTGCAGTAGAAGCACTCAGTTTCAGGCTTAGGTCCAGACTTGGGTTTCTTCTCCTGAGCAGCAACTTGCTTGCTGTTCTTCTTGAAGTTCCCCATCTTCTTCCCTTTGCCCTTTTTCTTGAAACTAGTGGTCTTGTTAACCATCAACACTTGATGCTCCTTCTTGATTTCTACCTCCGCAGCTTTCAGCATTGCGAAGAGCTCGGGAATAGTCTTGTTCATCCCTTGCATATTATAGTTCATCACGAAGCTCTTGTAGCTTGGTGGTAGTGATTGGAGAATTCTGTCAATGACGCAATCATCCGGAAGATTAACTCCCAATTGAATCAAGTGATTATTATACCCAGACATCTTGAGTATATGCTCACTGTCAGAACTGTTCTCCTCCATCTTGCAGCTATAGAACTTATTGGAGACTTCATATCTCTCAATCCGGGCATTTGCTTGAAATATTAACTTCAACTCCTGGAACATCTCATATGCTCCATGTCGTTCAAAACGTCGTTGAAGTCCCGATTCTAAGCCGTAAAGCATGGCACACTGAACTATCGAGTAGTCATCAGCTTTGCTCTGCCAGACGTTCATAACATCTGGTGTTGCTCCAGCAGCAGGCCTGGCACCCAGCGGTGCTTCCAGGACGTAATTCTTCTGTGCAGCAATGAGGATAATCCTCAAGTTACGGACCCAGTCCGTGTAATTGCTACCATCATCTTTCAACTTTGCTTTCTCAAGGAACGCATTAAAATTCAACGGAACAACAGCACGAGCCATCTATCTACAATCAACATAAACAAGCAAGATACTATCAGGTACTAAGTTCATGATAAGTTTAAGTTCAGTTAATCAAATTACTTAAGAACTCCCACTTAGATAGACATCCCTCTAATCCTCTAAGTGATCACGTGATCCAAATCAACTAAACCATAACCGATCATCACGTGAGATGGAGTAGTTTTCAATGGTGAACATCGTTATGTTGATCATATCTACTATATGATTCACGCTCGACCTTTCGGTCTCTGTGTTCCGAGGCCATATCTGCATATGCTAGGCTCGTCAAGTTTAACCTGAGTATTCTGCGTGTGCAAAACTGGCTTGCACCCGTTGTAGATGGGCGTAGAGCTTATCACACCCGATCATCACATGGTGTCTGGGCACGACGAACTTTGGCAACGGTGCATACTCAGGGAGAACACTTCTTGATAATTTAGTGAGAGATCATCTTATAATGCTACCATCAATCAAAGCAAGATAAGATGCATAAAAGGATAAACATCACATGCAATCAATATAACTGATATGATATGGCCATCATCATCTTGTGCTTGTGATCTCCATCTCACCATCGTCACCGGCACAACACCTTGATCTCCATCGTAGCATCGTTGTCGTCTCGCCAATCTTATGCTTCCATGACTATCACTACCGCTTAGTAATAAAGTAAAGCATTACATCGCGATTGCATTGCATACAATAAAGCGACAACCATATGGCTCCTGCCAGTTGCCGATAACTTGGTTACAAAACATGACCATCTCATACAATAAAATTTAGCATCATGCCCTGACCATATCACATCACAACATGCCCTGCAAAAACAAGTTAGACATCCTCTACTTTGTTGTTGCAAGTTTTACGTGGCTACTACGGGCTTAAGCATGAACTCATCTCACCTACGCATCAAAACCACAACGATAGTTTGTCAAATAGACTCCGTTTTAACCTTCTCAAGGACCGGGCGTAGCCACACTTGGTTCAACTAAAGTTGGAGAGACAGTCGCCCGCAAGCCATCTATGTGCAAAGCACGTCGAGGGAACCGGTCTCGCGTAAGCGTACGCGTAAGGTTGGTCCGGGTCGTCTCATCCAACAATACCGCTGAACCAAAGTATGACATGCTGGTAGGCAGTATGACTTGTATCGCCCACAACTCACTTGTGTTCTACTCGTGCAAATAACATCAAACCATAAAACCTAGGCTCGGATGCCACTGATGGGGAACGTAGTAATTTCAAAAAAATTCCTACGCACACGCAAGATCATGGTGATGCATAGCAACGAGAGGGGAGAGTGTTTTCTACGTACCAACGCAGACCGACTGCGGAAGCGATCACACAACGTAGAGGAAGTAGTCGTACGTCTTCCCGATCCGACCGATCCAAGCACCGTTACTCCGGCACCTCCGAGTTCTTAGCACACGTTCAGCTCGATGACGATCCTCGGGCTCCGATCCAGCAAAGCGTCGAGGAAGAGTTCCGTCAGCACGACGGCGTGGTGACGATCTTGATGTACTACCGACGCAGGGCTTCACCTAAGCACTGCAACAATATGATCGAGGTGGAATTTGGTGGCAGGGGGCACCGCACACGGCTAAGGAACGATCACCAAGGATCAACTTGTGTGTCTAGAGGTGCCCCCTGCCCCCGTATATAAAGGATCCAAGGGGGAGGGCTGGCCGGCCAAGGAGGAGGGCGCAGGAGGAGTCCTACTCCTACCGGGAGTAGGACTCCCCCCCCCCCTCAATCCTATTCCTAATAGGATTCCGAGAGAGAGAGAGAGAGAGAGAGAGAGAGAGAAGGGGGCCGGCCACCTCTCCTAGTCCTAATAGGACTAGTGGAGGGGGGAGGCACGCAGCCCACCTTGGGCTGCCCCTTTTACCTTTCCACCAAGGCCCAATAAGGCCCATATGGTTCCCTGGGGGTTCTGGTAACCTCCCGGTACTCCGGTAAAATCCTGATTTCACCCGGAACACTTCCGATATCCAAATATAGGCTTCCAATATATCAATCTTTATGTCTCGACCATTTCGAGACTCCTCGTCATGTCCGTGATCACATCCGGGACTCCGAACAATCTTCGGTACATCAAAATGCATAAACTCATAATAACTGTCATCGTAATGTTAAGCGTGCGGACCCTACGGTTCGAGAACGATGTAGACATGACCGAGACACGTCTCCGGTCAATAACCAATAGCGGGACCTGGATGCCCATATTGGCTCCTACATATTCTACGAAGATCTTTATCGGTCAGACCGCATAACAACATATGTTGTTCCCTTTGTCATCGGTATGTTACTTGCCCGAGATTCGATCATCGGTATCCAATACCTAGTTCAATCTCGTTACTGGCAAGTCTCTTTACTCGTTCCATAATACATCATCTCACAACTATCATCTTAGTTATAATGCTTGCAAGGCTTATGTGATGTGTATTACCGAGAGGGCCCAGAGATACCTCTCCGACAATCGGAGTGACAAATCCTATTCTCGAAATACGCCAACCCAACATCTACCATTGGAAACACCTGTAGTACTCCTTTATAATCACCCAGTTACGTTGTGACGTTTGGTAGCACCCAAAGTGTTCCTCCGGCAAACGGGAGTTGCATAATCTCATAGTCATAGGAACATGTATAAGTCATGAAGAAAGCAATAGCAACATACTAAACGATCGGGTGCTAAGCTAATGGAATGGGTCATGTCAATCAGATCATTCAACTAATGATGTGACCTCGTTAATCAAATAACAACTCTTTGTTCATGGTTAGGAAACATAACCATCTTTGATTAACGAGCTAGTCAAGTAGAGGCATACTAGTGACACTCTGTTTGTCTATGCATTCACACATGTATTATGTTTCCAGTTAATACAATTCTAGCATGAATAATAAACATTTATCATGATATAAGGAAATAAATAATAACTTTATTATTGCCTCTAGGGCATATTTCCTTCAAATATTACTGTCCACAAAGCTCGACTTGTCGCAAAAGGTTTTCGACAAGTTCAAGGGGTTGACTACGATGAGACCTTCTCACCCGTAGCGATGCTTAAGTTTGTCCGAATCATGTTAGCAATTGCCGCATTTTATGATTATGAAATTTGGCAGATGGATGTCAAAACTGCATTCCTGAATGGATTTCTGGAAGAAGAGTTGTATATGATGCAACTAGAAGGTTTTGTTGATCCGAAGGGAGCTAATAAAGTGTGCAAGCTCCAGCGATCCATTTATGGACTGGTGCAAGCCTCTCGGAGTTAGAATAAACGCTTTGATAGTGTGATCAAAGCATTTAGTTTTATACAGACTTTTGGAGAAGCCTGTATTTACAAGAAAGTGAGTGGGAGCTCTGTAGCATTTCTGATATTATATGTGGATGACATATTACTGATTGGAAATGATATAGAATTTCTGGATAGCATAAAAGGATACTTGAATAAGAGTTTTTCGATGAAAGACCTCGGTGAAGCTGCTTACATATTAGGCATAAAGATCTATAGAGATAGATCAAGACGCTTAATTGGACTTTCACAAAGCACATACCTTGACAAGATTTTGAAGAAGTTCAAAATGGATCAAGCAAAGAAAGGGTTCTTTCCTGTGTTACAAGGTGTAAAGTTGAGTCAGACTCAATGCCCGACCTCTGCAGAAGATAGAGAGAAAATGAAAGATGTTCCCTATGCTTCATCCATAGGCTCTATCATGTATGCAATGCTGTGTACCAGACCTGATGTGTGCCTTGCTATAAGTTTAGCAGGGAGGTACCAAAGTAATCTAGGAGTCGATCACTGGACAGCGGTCAAGAACATCCTGAAATACCTGAAAAGGACTAAGGATATGTTTCTCGTATATGGAGGTGACAAAGAGCTCATCGTAAACGGTTACGTTGATGCAAGCTTTGACACTGATCCAGACAATTCTAAATCGCAAACCGGATACGTGTTTACATTAAACGGTGGAGCTGTCAGTTGGTGCAGTTCTAAACAAAGCGTCGTGGCGGGATCTACATGTGAAGCGGAGTATATAGCTACTTCGGAAGCAGCAAACGAAGGAGTCTGGATGAAGGAGTTCATATCCGATCTAGGTGTCATACCTAGTGCATCGGGTCCAATGAAAATCTTTTGTGACAATACTGGTGCAATTGCCTTGGCAAAGGAATCCAGATTTCACAAGAGAACAAAACACATCAAGAGACGCTTCAATTCCATCCGGGATCTAGTCCAGGTGGGAGACATAGAGATTTGCAAGATACATACAGAGCTGAATGTAGCAGACCCGTTGACTAAGCCCCTTCCACGAGCAAAACATGATCAGCACCAAAGCTCCATGGGTGTTAGAATCATTACTGTGTAAATCTAGATTATTGACTCTAGTGCAAGTGGGAGACTGAAGGAAATATGCCCTAGAGGCAATAATAAAGTTATTATTTATTTCCTTATATCATGATAAAGGTTTATTATTCATGCTAGAATTGTATTAACCGGAAACATAATACATATGTGAATACATAGACAAACAGAGTGTCACTAGTATGCCTCTACTTGACTAGCTCGTTAATCAAAGATGGTTATGTTTCCTAACCATGGACAAAGAGTTGTCATTTGATTAAACGGGATCACATCATTAGTTGAATGATCTGATTGACATGACCCATTCCATTAGCTTAGCACCCGATCGTTTACATTGTTGCTATTGCTTTCTTCATGACTTATACATGTTCCTATGACTATGAGATTATGTAATTCCCATGTGCCGGGGGAACACTTTGTGTGCTACCAAATGTCACAACGTAACTGGGTGATTATAAAGGTGCTCTACAGGTGTCTCCAAAGGTACATGTTGGGTTGACGTATTTCGAGATTAGGATTTGTCACTCCGATCGTCGGAGGGGTATCTCTGGGCCCTCTCGGTAATGCACATCACTTAAGCCTTGCAAGCAATGCAACTAATGAGTTAGTTGCGAGATGATGTATTACGAACGAGTAAAGAGACTTGCCGGTAACGAGATTGAACTAGGTATTGGATACCGACGATCGAACCTCGGGCAAGTAACATACTGATGACAAAGGGAACAACGTATGTTGTTATGCGGTCTGACCAATAAAGATCTTCATAGAATATGTAGGAGCCAATATGGGCATCCAGGTCCCGCTATTGGTTATTGACCGGAGACATGTCTCGGTCATGTCTACAATGTTCTCGAACCCGTAGGGTCCGCACGCTTAAGGTTTCGATGACAGTTATATTATGAGTTTATACATTTTGATGTACCGAAGGTTGTTCGGAGTCCCGGATGTGATCACGGGCATGACGAGGAGTCTCGAAATGGTCGAGACATAAAGATTGATATATTGGAAGCCTATGTTTGGATATCGAAAGTGTTTCGGGTGAAATCGGGATTTTACCGGAGTACCGGGAGGTTATCGGAACCCCCCGGGAGCTATATGGGCCTTAGTGGGCCTTAGTGGAAGAAGAGGAGAGGCGGCCAGGGCTGGGCTGCGCGCCCCTCCCCCCTAGTCCGAATAGGACAAGGAGAGAGGGGTCCGGCGCCCCCCTCCTTTCTCTCTCTCTCTTTTCCACCTCGTGAATCCTATTCCAACTAGGATTGGGGGAGAAGTCCTACTCCCGGAGGGAGTAGGACTCCTCCTGGCGCGCCCTATGATGGCCGGCCGGCCTCCCCCCCTTGAACCTTTATATACGGAGGCAGGGGCACCCTAGAGGAACACAAGTTGATCCACGTGATCATATTCTTAGCCGTGTGCGGCGCCCCCTGCCACCATAGTCCTCGATAATATTGTAGCGGTGCTTAGGCGAAGCCCTGCGACAGTAGTACATCAAGATCGTCACCACGCCGTCATGCTGACAGAACTCTTCCCCGACACTTTGCTGGATCGGAGTCCGGGGATCGTCATCGAGCTGAACGTGTGCTAGAACTCGGAGGTGCCGTAGTTTCGGTGCTTGATTGGTCGGGCCGTGGATACGTACGACTACATCAACCAAACGCTTCCGTTGTCGATCTACAAGGGTACGTAGATCACACTCTCCCCTCTCGTTGCTGTGCATCACCATGATCTTGCGTGTGCGTAGGAATTTTTTTGAAATTACTACGTTCCCCAACACCTTTTGCCTCTCCTCACGACAACACGACTGGGCTTTCACGGGTCGGTAATGAAGAAGCATTGGTCCACTTGGGAAGCCAGTACCCATGGCTCATTTTTCGCGGTGACGTTTGCGCCCGCGGTCTTGGATTTGGCTTCGGGTATAACCATGGTGGTGAAATACCGGTCTTCTTTTAGGACGCTCTTGGCCCATCTGACACGGAACATCGGGACCTTCTCTCCAGCGTAGCTCAGCTCCCAGATCTCCTCGATCCTTCCGTAGTATCTGTCCTTGTCATTACCGGTGTAGGATTCCATCATTACCCCGGAGTTCTGATAACCATCGCTTTTCATGTCCTTGTCCTCGGTGTAGAATGTGTAGCCGTTGATATTGTACGCCTCATAGGTCATCAGGTTGTGCTCGGCGCCCTGTGACAAGGCGAATATGAGTTGTTCTTCCGCGGAAGAATCCTCATGTAAAGGGTACGACAGAAACTTCTACTTGAACCAATGCGTGAAACATGAGTTGTGCTCTTTGATTATATCTCCGTCCGTCCTCTGTTGGCCTCGGTCATTATACGTCTTCTCAATAAAGGTTTTGTGCTCTACCACCCAAGGATCGACCACGTCTATGTGTTGTAGCGCGACTAGGTTTGCTCTTTCCAAGTCGGCGAGTCGACCCTCGAAGTCGACATGCATTCCGCGGCGACCCTCACGGTGACCCCATCCAGCGAGCCTGCCGAGGTGCCTGTTGACGGGCAGACCAATGGGGTTCTCGATGCCTAAATAATTCGTGCAGTAGGAGATGCACTCTTCGGTCAGAAAGCCCCTGGCTATGCTTCCCTCTGGACGTGACATGTTGCGAACGTATCCTTTGATGACACCATTCATCCTTTCGAACGGCATCATTATGTGCAGGAACATCGGCCCGAGTTGGATGATATCCTCCACGATATGGACCAGCAGATGCACCATAACATCGAAGAATGCGGGCGGGAAGTACATCTCAAGCTCGCATAGTATCACCACGATCTCTTCCTGTAGCCTTCTGAGTTGCCTCACGCCAACCGACTTCCGAGAGATGACGTCGAAAAAGTTGCATAGGCCAAATAGCGTTTCACGGCCATGCACGCCCATGATCCCACGGATTGCAACTGGAAGTATTTGCGTCATCAGCACGTGACAATCGTGAGACTTCATCCCGCTGAACTTCTGCTTCGCTGGGTCTAGGTATCTGCTTATCTTCCCCGCGTAACCGTAAGGAAGTTTTACTCCTACGAGGCAGGTGAAAAACTGCTCGATCTCCTCCTGACTTAAAGTGAAGCACGCGGGAGGGTAGTCATTTCCGGTCTTCTTGGCCTTTTTGCCTTTGCGACGACTTTCTGTGTCCTGCTTTGCCTCATCATCATCATCATTAGCGTGAAGCTCCTGCCTGATGCCCATTGATTTCAAGTCTGCCCTTGCTTTCGGCCCATCTTTGGTCCTCTCTGGCATGTTGAGCAGGGTACCAAGCAGACTCTTACACACGTTCTTCGTGATATGCATGGCATCAAGGCTGTGAGGCACACGGTGGATCTTCCAGTACGGCAAGTCCCAAAAAATAGTCCTCGTTTTCCATACCTTCAGCAATGGCTCTGGCGCCTTTCGCTTCTTTCCCGGCTCTGGCGCCTTTTGCTTCTTTCCCGGCAGTGGGCAATCTTTCCAATTTTTCAATAGCTCGTCTATTTCCTCGCCGCTCGTGCGCGGGCGTCTTCAGGTTTCGGTTTCACCATCGAACAGATCCTTGCGTTTCCTCCACGGGTCATCGTCGCGAACCCACCTTCGATGTCCCATGAACACGGTTTTCGAAGACCCGGGATCTCTATCTAGCTGGCGATACGTTGTGTCATCCATGCACCTGACGCATCCAGAAAATCCGTGGACCACCTGCCCCGCGAGATATCCGTAACCGAGATAGTCGTGCACCGTCGTGAGCAGTGCGGCTCTCATAGGGAAATATTCTTTCTCTACGGCATCCCACGTATTGGATGGCGTTTTCCACAGCGTGTCTAGCTCCTCTTTCAGCAGCCCCAGATACAGATTGATGTCGTTCCCTAGTTGTTTTGGCCCTTCAATTAGCATACTCATGTGAATGTACTTCCTCTATATGCACAACCAGGGGGGAAGGTTGTACATCCACACATACACAGGCCAGGTGCTATGTGTGCCTCTCTGGCTGCCAAACGGATTGACTCCATCGGTGCTCGCACCCAGCACGATGTTCCTTGGATCCTTCCCAAATTCTGGGTGTTCGAAGTTCAACGCTTGCTACTGGCTCCCATCCTTAGGGTGACTCAGCATCTTGTCTTTTTTATTTATCTCCGAATCATTTGCGTCATCTTCTCGCTTCTTCTCCTCCCTATCCATGTGCCAACGCGGGAGCTTTGCTACGTTAGGGTCCGCGAAATATCGCTGCAGACGAGGAGTGATCGGAAAGTACCACACCACTTTTCGAGGAGCTTTCTTCCTCTTCTTGTATCGAGTGACGCCGCACACCGGACATATGGTAGACTCCGCGTGCTCGTCCCGATAAATGATGCAATTGTTCATGCACACATGGTATTTCACGTGCGATAAATCCAGAGGACACACGATTTTCTTCGCCTCCTCGAAACTGGTAGGGCACTTGTTCCCCTTGGGAAGACGTTCGTGTCAGAATGACATGTTATCGTCGAAGCATTCGTCGGTCATTTTGTATTTTACCTTCATCTCCAGAGCCATGAGCGTTACCTTCAGGCGGGTATCCTCGGGTCTGCATCCTTCATACAATGGAGTAACCGCGTCTATCTCCAGTTGATCCAGATTGGCTTTCTCTCGGGCGGCAGCTCTTGCGTTATCCGTCTTCTTGAGAAGCAACTCTTGAATATGAGGGTCCTGCACCCAGCCCATCGATGGTCCATCGTCGTCTGCTCCGCCGGCATCTTCATCTTCATGATCATGCCCTTCATCTGCTCCGGCATCTTCCTCATCATCATGCCCGGCATCTTCTACATGATGACTATGTACAGCATCACCGTCGTGATCATGTCCTGGAGATTCTTCGTCTTCTCGCCCGCCCGAGCCGCGGTGGTTGTCTTGCTGCCCTTCCTCATTTCTTGCCTGGCCCCCATGGACGACTTCATAGTCATTTTCATCAACTTGCCACCGATAGCCATCCATGAAACCACGCAAGAGCAGGTGGTCCCGCAGCTGCCCGGAATCCGGGTCCGCAATAAGGCTCTTCAGCTTGCATCTTCGACACGGACATCTTATCTCCGTCTCGTTCTTTTGAAGCATCTCGGCCTTCGTGGAGCTCAAAAACCTATTCACGATGCCTTCGGTCATCGTGCGGACCATGGTCGCCTGTGGGGTAGAGCAAAACGATATTTTAGAACCAAGAAAAAATTTGGCATGACTTTTCCTAAAAATAGGACCAAAAAGAATGCACAGTGCCAAAATTCTCGCTGAAACGGAAATGAATAAACATTCCGGCAAAATATTGGCAACTATCGCATTTCAAATACCGGTACCTGCAAACACAAACATATATGCAACACCACCAACATATGCAACACCACAAACATACATAGATCTAGCTAGGCCACAAAAAGTGCATGTGCACGTTGTTGGAGCAAGTTAGGGAGAAAAAAAGTAGATCTACAACATAAAGATAGCTTTCCCCTTACTTACTTATCAAAAAAAGACAATTTCACCACTTAATTTTGATGAATCTATGGTGCAAATGAGGTGAGGAGGAGAAGGCAGCCGACAAGCTTGGAGAAGGAGGTGGAGGGAATGAAGTGGGGAAAGTGAGTGTGTATGTGTGGCTGTCCAAAATATCTAGCTGGTCCCAGGTTACTAATGGCGCACCACCCAGCCATGCGCCATTAGTAACCCAACATACTAATGACGCACCTGCTGACCGTGCGCCATTAGTAGTTTTGCAAAAAAATAAAATATATATATACTAATAACTAGTAGTGACGCACTGTGCCACGATGCGCCATTAGTAGTTTTGCAAAAAAAAGAATAAAAAAATACAGTAGTGGCGCACTCTATGGCTGTTACGTCATTACTAGTTAGAACTAGTAATGGCACACTTTTCTTGGATGCCCCATTAGTATATTTGGAAAAATGAAAAAAAAAATTGTTACTAGTGGCGCACCTTGTGTCTGGTGCGCCATTAGTGTCTTCCACACTAATGGCGCATCGGCACATGGTGCGCCATTAGTATATAGTAATGGCGCACCACTTCTCTGATGCGTCATTAGTGTCAATTTCATCTATAGCCCTTTTCCTAGTAGTGGAAGAGGATTTGATATCAATACTAGGTGCCCTGTTTGCTTGAAAATAGAGGAAGATGGAGGTCATTGCTTCTTCAAGTGCAAGCAAGTCAAACAGTTATGGAGGATGACAATGTTGGAAGAGGTCAGGCTTGATCTGATGAAATGTGTAGACCCTATGGAAATTGGGTCTGCTTTATTACGAATGGGGATTGAAGACTGCATAAAAGTCTGCACCTTGTTATGGTTATGGTGGCCAGGGCCGGTCCTGACATTTTGGGGGCCCGGGGCGAAACTTATACTTGGGGCCTTTAATATAGACATCATAACAATGAAAATGAATATACATATGTTTTTGAAATATTATCAAATACACTTCATTAAATGCATTCAAAATCAGTATGTATACCAAATAATTTATACATATTACCTTAAAAATTTCTTCTAACATTCCTCGATGCAAAGTCACTGAGGTCGACGTCAATATAATCCAATAGTTTCTTCTCGATGCATAATGTTGCTAAACAATTTAACCTCACTTGAATCATTGTTGACCTCAGATAGTTCTTCAGTAATTTCGCCTTTGAAAAGCTTCTGTGAGCCGTCACATGCACTATAAATAAGGTGCGATAAACAGTTGAGATATTAGGGCGACAATCAACTTCTCTAACATGTTCGAAAATCTCCATAGATGACGTTACACCATTCGGCAAAGTGAATCTCATGATCTTCAATTTCTCAGGTTCAGTATGATTCAGTGACTTCAGGGTGCCCGAAATCAATAAAAACTAAATATATCTTTAAATATTATGTGTTCTTTAAATCTATCTTTCAAAGAAGTGATTGCTATATGAACCAGAACAAAAAAAATATTTAACTTGGAAAGTATTCTCAGTTTCTAGAATTTTCACTTTCGTCAAACTATTTTTTCCACGTAGCACCATGTTTTATATTCGAAACAATGGCTCTACATCCATTTCAGTTGCAATACCTTTAGCAATGATTAAACTAGAAGAAAACCCCTCGTCGCACTTCTCAAAAATACCTTGTATTTGATTCAAAGCAGAGCCAAAGCACATGGCTGACGATTGCAACCGATTGCTTACTTTATTTACAGCAAATACAATACCATGCCAAATAATCATACCAACTAAGAACTCAAAGCGACCAAGTGCATCAAAAAAATGTTTTTGCATCACTTTTATCCTTAGGTTCAATGATCAAGTTGTTGAAGCACCATTATTTGTCTTGAAAATATTATGAATATTTCCGTGCTGTGATTGACAACGCTGAAAATAAATAAAAATTTGCAAGAATTGACAATTGTTGAACAGTGGCTATGTGCCGGCTATTCATCTATAGAATACTAGGAACCCCAAGAATAATATAAGATATACCTTGATTGGTTGAATCGTTTATGGACAGAGAGCAAAGCGGTGTTGTGAAGGCGCCGGAGAATTAAAATCGGTTAACGATCTGAATTAGGAAGGTATATTCGATTCAGAGAAAGGGGGAAAAGAGCGCCGAGCGAAGAGATGAAGCCTCGACGGCCACAGATGGAAAATTGGGAACTGCTGCGTGAATGCGTGATGGAATAGGAAGGGAATCAAGGGAGATCAATCAGTTCTTATATTTTCGCGTGCACGTACTCAACTTAGGAAGGAATTGATCGCTGCCTCCTGCGTACGTTCCAGAGTGCTGCATGAGGCCCAGCCATCCATTCATTAGAAAATTTTGGGCCAAAGCCTACGTGCATACTGGGGCGGGGCCCCTCGATTTTGTGGGCCCGGGGCGGCCGCCCCCCCCCCCCCCCCCCCCCCCTCAGGGCCGGCCCTGATGGTGGCATGAGAGGAACAAAGCAAATGCTGGAGATCAAAGAAGAAATATTGCAGCAGTAGCACATTCAGTGGAAGTACAAAGCCAAGAATTCCAAAATTATTATAAAAGGGAGAAAGCTCAATACTTGATGCAAGCTAAACTTTTGAAATGGTGCCCACCTCAACCGTCGAATCTCAAAATTAATATTGATGGTGCTTTCAGGGAAGGCGCCACAAAAGGAGGATGGGGCTTCATCATAAGAAATGAGGATGGAGGAATAGAAGCGGCTAGAGCCGGCAATCTGAACATGGTCACAGATGCACTTCAATCTGAAACTTGGGCACTAATGAAGGCAGTTTGCAGAGCCATCAAGCTTGGCATGGGGCGCATTATCATTGAAACAGATTGTTTGGTCCTAAAACAGGCTATAACAAGGAATGCTTATGATCTAGCGAGTCACGGGATTTTATTTCAAGAAATTAAGCAGATGCTCGGGTTAAATTTTAGCTTATGGAACATTGTGTGGTGTCCAAGGGAATGTAACAATGTGGCTCATGTATTAGCATCTCATGGTGCTTGTATGTGAGATGGAGAATCAGTGCAATGGTTCCCTCAAGTCCCAGACTTCGTATCTGAACTTGTCACCAGCGATAATGCTGGGCGGGTTGTATAATGGAATGAACTAGTTGTCGTTCCTTCTCAAAAAAAAAGTTGGACTCATGTTCAAAAAAAGTTGGGCTCCTTCTGTCTAGCATTAAACTTTGGGCGAGCACTAATAATGGTTTTTTGTGCAGAAAGCCGGGAACTTTTATAAATTAGAGAATAGGGTTACAATCTGCAGCTATTAAAACTACAACATCACTTGGGACATCATGTAACCACAAGTTGGTTTGATGCTCACTCCTCCAGTATTTAGCTAAGAAATCTGCAACCCTATTTTGAGTACGACTAATCTTTACTAGATTAAATTCCCGGTCTCCTCTCACCAAGTCCTTCACGTCATCCACAATGTGTCCCAGGCTTGAAAAATCTATGTTGCTAGCTGATAGTGCCGTTACAGTTTTGGTACCATAAATGGCAGGGATGTATGTTCAGCTGCTACTAGTATGCCCACCTTGATTGCCATAAGCTCAGCTTCGAGAGCATCATCACACTTAGGAAGATATCTGCAGGCACACATCAGAGCTTGTCCCATGCTATTCCTAACAATAATCCCCACCCCACCGTCGCTGGTTAATGCATCAAAAGATCCATCGACAGTAACAACAAACCAACCTAGGTCCGGCGGAGTCCATTTCAGTTCTTCCGGATGGATATTTCTCGCAGACTTGCACGGCAAATCTTCTATCATAGCAACTTTTCCTTTTATTGGATCTCTACTTCCAACTTTGATTTGTATTAATGTACTCCAATATCCCTCGAGGAAACTGCGGGTTACTTTGACAGGGGTTGCTCCTGCATGGCTTTTTCTTTAGGCTCGAATTTGTGGCTAGAGCGAGGTTCGTGACTGGAAGAAGAGTGCCGGAAACGGGCGAGGCAGCAGCACCCAAAACAAGGCCAGGGAGATGCCATATGTACCTTCCACGAGAACATGGAGAACTCGGATAATTCACTCGTACTGTACTTATTTCTCTCCCACATCTTTCGAGCAGAGTCGATGTCCAGCGGCCTCCTACACAAATCATCACACAAAGCAACCAAAATCTGTTGTTGGTTACAGAAAATGGCGGGGGGCTACCACAAATGTGCACTGTTGACCAGCTTAGCCAACGTGGAGCCACTTGTCGCGTCATGATTGGCTTTGGACCAAAACATCACATTCACCTACGGTCACCTCCCCAGGAAGCAAAGCAACGAACGTAATCAGTGTGGGTCAGCAGTGAGGTCGCGCAACCACTCAGAAAAAAAAAGGCAGTGAGGTCACCCTGCCGGCCTGGTCTGCGGCCTCGATAAGTAAACGGAGGCCCAACCAGAAGCCTCCAACCTTCGGCAGTCTGCACGAACAGATTCAAGTCGCAGCCAAAGCGTTCCGCTGTCCTCCGGTCGCTGCGCTGCCGTCGCACCAGCAGCCAGCAGCAGCCTCGGCAGGATGGCTAGCCCGCAGTGCTGCGCGGACCCGCCGACGCTCAACCCCGCCGGCGGGGAGGGCAGGGTCGTCGACAGCCTCGGCGGGATCGCGGCGTACGTCGCCGGCGTCCGAGAGTCCAAGGCCGCCGTCGTCCTCATCTCCGACATCTTCGGTAAACCCCGCCCAGCCCTCGACCAGAACTCTTACCCACTCGTTGACCCAAATGCTTCTCTGCTGGGGATGCTAGTAATGATTGGTTAACAGCGCTGCCCGTCTTCTGTTTGCAGGGTTTGAAGCGCCGATTCTGAGGTATACGTTTCTGTGCTGTGCTTCCTGATATTGCGACTTCTGTTTCGCACTGATATCTGTAGAGTCAGTATTCAGTATTCACACATACTCCCTCCATTTCCTTTTAGTCTCATATAAATTTGTATGAAGTCAAACTTTGTAAAGTCAAACTTCAACTATATAAGAAAAATATATCAACATTCACAATGTGATGCATCATGAAATTAATTTTCATACTATATAACTTTTGTATGGCAAGTGTTGATATTTTTAAGATAAATCTGATCAAACTTTATGTAGTTTGACTTCAAACAAATTTTATTCGTAGAGTCAGAAGAAACGGATGGAGTACTTTGGGAAAATGTACTATTGGAATGTCCACACAATTTATGGCTGGAATTTTAGGCGGGCTGTTAATTTTTGGACTAGTTTTTTTTCCCGCAAATATATATATTTTTTGAATGTTTTTTAGTGGCCTTCTGTTTTATGACGGACTATGCCCTCTACTTTACTTTATCACAACCAGCGAGTGTCACCTATGAATTTCTGACGCAGTTTCTTTCCTCATGAAGGGAGATAGCCGATAAAGTTGCTTCGTCGGGATATTTTGTCGTGGTGCCAGATTTCTTACATGGGGATCCATTTGTACCTGAAAACGCTGACAGACCAATACAAGTGTGGATCAAGGAACACCCCCTGGTTTGTTGTCTTCTGATTCCCTCAAACCCTGTTCCTTTTATTTTTTATTGTAAATGTTCAGGTCGCTTGCCTTAGTTTATGTTTAACGTATATGTTTCGGGAGCTTTCCAGTTTCCATCGCATGAGATTGCTGGCCTTGGTACTTTGATTCAGACAGTGTTAACTAAGGCAACCAAGGGTGGGATGTGATGATAAAACCAATAGGTCCAAATCTAACAACATGTATATGTCAGCTTGATATGACTTTGCAAGAATATATGTAGAATATTGACTGATTGTTCACCTTCTCTTCCACCAATGTGGATACGCCCTACTAAGGTGATATGGGTTTGAGTCTCCTCGCCTCCTAAGAATGGAATCGGGATGGAATCCCCCCTCCAACCCAGCGGCGGCAGGATGAGGCAACAAGGGAAGGGGGAGGGGTGGTGGTGGTGTGGTGGTCTAGGGTTGCTGCCCCTGTGTCGCCTGAGGGTGAAGACACACTTATTTTTTTGACAATGTGGTTGATTTACACATTTCTGAAGTTACTTCTAGCTGAAGGTGATGTGTCATTATGGTTTTTAATCTATCTAATATAAACGAATGAATTGTTCCTTTGTATAGGGAAAAGCATTTGAAGAGGCAAAACCTGTTATTGCTGCTCTAAGAGAACAAGGAGTGTCTACTGTTGGGGCTGCAGGTTATTGCTGGGGTGGTAAGCACTATTTTGTTTTGTTACATCTGAACCCAAAATTCTAAGGTTTAACCTGCTAAGCATTCTGCTCCTTCTCCCCACATATCAGCAAAGGTAGTTGCAGAGTTAGCGAAAGCTAATGAGATCCAGGCAGCTGTTATGTCGCACCCTTCTGCTGTTACTGTTGATGATATCAAAGGTAAGATCTCTCCCTTGAGAATTTAACATTGTTCCATTTGAAAGGCTTCAGATTCTTACACTATGACATGTGCTATATTTCAAGAGGTGAAATGCCCCATTGCTGTACTTGGAGCTGAAAATGACAAAACATCCCCACCAGAATTGGTCAAACAGTTCGAGCAGGTTCTATCCTCTAACACAGGGGTAAGTTCTCATTTCGAGCAACCTTCAAGTCAGCTATGATGTTGGCAAGGGATGGAATACGTAATATTACTGAGGTTAAACTAAGTTGTCAAATTTGAAACTGCCCCAGTGCCAAGCTGTATCTGATTAGTAATACTGTTTGACTGTTCCAGCATAATGTGTTGCTACTTCCTCCCATTCTACTTAGCTTTTGACATCAGAGGAGCTATCAATCATCCCTTAATTAAGGGAAAACTAGCCTTTACACGCAATATTTTACTTTACGAGTCACTGGACCTAGCAGCATTTTATAGTACTAGTTATTATCCATGTGAATGACCAGTTTCTTGGAAGTAAGAAGGTATTACCATATATTCACCAGAAAGTGTAGTATCATAAGAAAAAAAAGGAAGATTGATAAAAAGCAACCAGAAAGTACAGTAGAATGTCAGTAAATTGGAGACACACATTATCGGTACGACATTGTTGCAGAACCGGAGCTCAAAATCTTTCATCCTGATATGGCCTTTTATGAACCTACAGATTGCTCACTTTGTCAAGATTTTCCCTGGGGTTTCTCATGGATGGGCTGTGAGATACAAAAATGAAGATGCAGGTGCTGTGAAGAGCGCCGAGGAAGCCCTGTCAGACATGATTGACTGGTTTAACAAGAACCTAAATTGAACCTGAATTAGCGGTATTTTTTTCGTAACAAGCCAGTGTCACTCTTCACCAATCATCATGCAAACATCCACGGTTTATGCTATTGTCCTAGCTATAGGGCCTGTATCAATGGTCGTGCAGGTGTATGTCATGTGCTAGTATACATTGTGTGCTTGCTCATAGCGGTCTCTGCTTGTACTGAACACATTACTATAATATTATTGCACTGAAATAAAATGTGATTTCGTAGTTTTGAGAGTTGGCCCACTTGTATGTTTGTCTTTATGTAATTTGTGTGTTGATTATTGCTCTCTCATTTTTCGTTATTATAAAATGATTGGCTCTGCCCACTCCAAAGCCTCAGGCCGCTGCCGTCATCTCCAACACCTCCGGTAAGGCGACTGGTCTCCAACTGTTTGGAGAGTCCTCGGGCCTTAGGGTGAATTATCATAAATCCTCGGCGGTTTTGATACATGGCGATGAGTCGGACAGGAACCGTGTTGTCACATTGCTGCAATGCAATATTGGCAGCTTTCCTTGCAAGTATCTGGGTCTCCAAGTAGCCATTCGCCAGCTTAGACGTGTTGAGTGGCAACCTATATTGGATCAAGCGAAGAAATGTGCCCCGGCTTGGCAAAGAGGTCTGCTACAACGTTCGGGACGGCTAGTTCTGGTTAAGTCCGTGATTGCAGTGAAACCTATTCACCACATGATGATAGCGGAGGCGCCTCTTTGGGTGTTGGAAGAGATTGAGCAGTGGATGTGTGCGTTCTTTTGGGCACGCAAAGAGAAAGTAAACGGAGGTCAGTGCTTGTTGGCCTGGAGTACTGTCTATAAGCTGACGTGGTGGGTGGTCTTGGGGTGCGTGACTTGAAGTTGCATGGCCTCGCACTCAGAATAAGGTGGGAGTGGTTGAAGAGGACGGACCCGGAGAGGCTGCAGTAGGGGCTAGCTATGAACGAGGACAGAGATGCTCGCGCGGTCTTCGATAGTCTGATCAAGATTGAAGTAGGGGATGATACCAAAGTCCTGTTTTGAAGGGATAGATGGATACATGGATTGGCGGCGGGCGATATAGCTCCTTTGATCTATGCACTAATGGACACTCACACTAAGAACATGCGTATTGTCAGCGAGGGCTTGGATAGTGAAAGATGGCTCAAGACGTGATGGGAGAGCTCACTTTTGTCGGCCACCTGCAACTTGTGCATTTAAACTTGACGATAAGCACCGTCCAGTGAGATCCGAGTAGGGCTGGTTGCTTCTCTTGGCTGGCCGACCCCTCTAGGTTGTATACTGCCCGCTCGACATACCACCGCCTGTGCCTCGGGCCCAGCGAGTTCCTTTCGCTGCTTGTATATATAAAAGCCAAGCACTTCTCAAGTGCAAGATTTTTGTTTGGTTGGCGGTCCAACATCGCATCTGGACCTCAGATCGGAGAGCCAAACATGGATTACAAGATCAGTCGTTGGTCTGCTACACTTGCCTTCGAGAGGAGGACAATGTCGAGCACATCTTGATCCAATGGGTGTACGCACGGGAAGTGTGGCACGAAGGTTTCAATCTTTGAACATGAGCATCAGGAAGCCAGAGGTGGACGACACGCTTATGGACTGGTGGCTGGATGCCAGAGGGCTTCCACTAGAGAGAACAAGCGCAGGTTTGACACATTCGTCGTCACGGTAGTTTGGGCGTTATGGAAGCAAAGAAACGCGCATGCGTTCAATAGAACAAGTCAACAGAAGACCACCTTGAGCTGGTGGATGCCATTTTGCGGGAAGTTCACGAGTGGAGGACAGCAGGAGAAGGAGTTGGTGGTTTGACACGTTTTATGAGAGAGTATGTTTAGATACACCGGCGTTGGTTGTAATTGGGTGTGGCTGAGAGTGGATATTCGCATTCATTTCGAGGCTTCTTATACATTGTCTTTAATTTCTTATATAAAAATATGATACGTCTTTGATGTGCTTTTAAAAAAAATGAGATAAAATAAACCCAAAATAAAGCAAGCGGGTTGGGCCGTCGCGGGAAATGTCGCCGCGGCAGGTAGACGCTAGACCCGCGACAAGAAAGCATCTGACTCCCGACGACATCGCATCAAACGGAATCAGCCGTGAGCTCACCCAACCACGGCGTGAGCAGGTTCCAAACAAATACAGTACCCACCAAAGAGCTCGCGGTCCGTCTCCCACGCCCCACATTTCTGTCGCCGCGCAGCCTTCGCGTCACGAGACAGGCGTGAGTGAGGATGGCGAGGCCGCAGTGCTGCGCGAACCCGCCGACGCTGAACCCCGCCGGCGGGGAGGGCAGGGTCGTCGACGACGGCTTCGGCGGGATCGCGGCGTACGTCGCTGGCTCCACCGGGTCCAAGGCCGCAGTCATCCTCGTCTCCGACATCTTCGGTAATACCCCCTCGACCAGAACTCCAAAATGCTCCTCTCCTCTCCTCTGCTTGGGTTGGGTTAGTAACGATTAACTAACTAACAGCATTCCGCCTCTTGTCTTTGTAGGTTTTGAGGCGCCAAATCTGAGGTACACAATTTTTGCACCGTATCTTTTGGTTCAGCGTACATTAGTCTCTAGAGCCCCCTGGGCTGCGGCATTCATCACCAGTGAAATAGATTTTCCTCGGTGTTCTTAACACAGTTTGGGGTTGGGATTTTAGTGCTGCTGTTTAACCGGAATATGGTTTTTACTGCCTTTTTATCCTTTTATTTATGATGGGATACGAAAATTGACAGCAACCAACAAGTCTCACCATGAACAGATTCTGGTTGCCTAAGAAAAAAACGGATTCTGATGAAATTTCTTATCTCATGAAGGAAGATAGCTGATAAAGTCGCTTCGTCCGGATACCTGGTTGTGGTGCCAGATTTCTTACATGGGGAGCCATATTCACACGAAAACGCCGATAGACCATTTCCAGCGTGGATAAAGGATCATGCCCCGGTTTGTTGTCCCCTGATTCCCTGCAACCTTGCTCCTTTTAATTTTGTATAATAAACGTTCAGGACTTCAGGCCACCTGATTTCAGTTTACACAGTGTCAGCTAAAGACTAAGTAAGTAAGTAACCAAGGGTGGGGAAATGGTGATAAAACCAATAGATCCAAGTCTAACAGCATTTGGCAGCTTGAAATGACTACGTAGGAAGATGTATGATATTTTCCTGTTCGGTTTCTCCAAAGTGGAGAAACAACTCTCTTGTCTTGGCCGGTCAGATGGCTAAATTGGAGATGTCACACTAAACCTGTCGGGGAATGAGCCTCCTCACCTCATAGGAATAAAATCGGGCGACGTCCTCCCACCGGTCCCATTTTGATTCTTCTTTGTCAAAATGTTAATCTATCTAGTACATGAATAAATTGGTCCGTTATGCAGGAAAAGGAATTTGAAGAGGCAAAACGAATAATTGCCACTCTAAAGGAACAAGGAGCGTCTAGTATTGGGGCTGCGGGTTATTGCTGGGGTGGTAAGCTAAGAACTCATGTGTTTCTTTATATCTGAACTCAAAAATAGAAGTTATAGCCTTCTGAGCATTGTGTTTATTTTCTCCACATATCAGCAAAGCTAGTTACCAAGTTAGCGAAGACTAATGAGATCTAAGCAGCTGCTATGTCACACCCTTCTTTTGTTAGTGTTGATGATATAAAAGGTAGATTTCAGAGACTCGCTAATGTTGTTCTATTTGAAACACTTCAAATTCTTACACTACGGCATGTGCTATATGTCAGAGACGAAATGCCCCATTGCCATACTTGGAGCTGAAACAGACTTTATGTCCCCACCTGAATTGGTCAAGCAGTTCGAGTAGATTTTGTCCGACTCAGGGGTAAGTTTTCATTTCGAACAACCCGATCTTCAAGTCTATAACATGTGATATGACCAAGACCAAACCAAGCTGTTAAATTTGAAACCGTCCCGGTGCCAAACTGTATCTCATCAGAATGTTGTGAGATTTTATTATTTTCAGCCTGTAGCAGGTGCACCTTCGAATTTCCATGGCATCATATGCTTCTTCCCAAATCATGTACTCCCGCCGTTTCATATTAAGAGCCATCAAGCCTCTACAGCTTTAGGTTCATATGCTAGTGACCAAATGAACTTGTTTTAGGTTCATATGCTAGTGACCTAATGTTATTATTCTGCTGACCTACTGTTTCTTGAAAGTGTGTGTTCATGATGGAAAACGGAGAAAGATGTCATAAAGTACTGTAGGTTGTGGACTGATCGGAGAAACACATTATCGATAGGAGATCATTGCAGAAGTAGAGCTCGAAACCTTTCATCCGGATATGATTTATTTTAGAGAAACAACCTGACATTATATTTGGGCCTGCAGATTCGTCACTTTGTCAAGATCTACCCTGGTGTGTCCCATGGGTGGACTGTGAGATACAACAGCGATGACGCATCTGCTGTCAAGTGGGCCGAGCAAGCCATGGTGGACATGACCAGCTGGTTTAACGAGAACCTGAAGTAGCAGCCCCAATTTGGGAGTCTGCTTATGTATTCACTGAAATGTACTCCCTCCGTTCTAACTTTTTTTTTTTGCGAATCAAATGTATATAGACACCTTTTACGTGTTTGTTCACTTACTTTGGTCCGTACGTAGTCCAATATTGAAATATCCGAAACATCTTATATTTGTGAACAGAGGAAATAGTATTGTACTGTAACGAAATGTGATATTTGCGCTTAGTTCACTGCACAGTTGCGCCCCAGTGAGTTCATTTTTTTGCACTTGCAGTGCAGTGAACTGGTGCACTGTTCTTTGCCTTACTGGGCTGGCGCTCGTTGAGTTCTGCTCAACAGGGAGCTTCTGAGCCACCTATGACACATCGGTCCAATATAAATCCTCTAGGAACAGGGCAGCATTGTTAACTGCTTTGCAGGCAACCGGATCGCAGCCCCTAATAAACTGTAGTATAGTACTCCCTCCCTCCGGCTCTTTCTAGTCTGCGTATAAGTTTTATCCGAAGCTAAGATATCTTTACTTTAACCAAATTTATAAAAAAAGCATCAACACAATACCAAATTAACATTTTTAGATTCATTATGAAATGTAGTTTCATAGTATATACTCTCTCCATCCCAAAATAAGTGACTCAACTTTGTACTAGCTTTAATAAAAATTTGTATAATGTTGAGTCACTTATTTTGGGACGAAGAAAATATATTTGGTGTTCTAGACATTAATAATTTTTTATATAAATTTGATCAAATTTTGTTGAGTTTGATTTGACATAAATATAATACGCGAAGTAAAAAAGAACCAGAGCATACACACAGGGCCGGCCCATAGGCCAGGCAACGGGGCGCCCGCCCTGAGCCCCTGGGAGGTAGGGGCCCCGGCCCAGGTAGAATCGATCGCTTCGCTACGATGCTGCACGTCTCCAGTCTCCTCGGCTCCTCCCCCAAATTCTCCACCCCAGAGAACAGCGCCGCCGCTCCCGCGCACTCATATTCGAGGCTCCGCTCCGCGCATCCATTAATGCAGACCAACAGTGGTATTCCCTTCACCAATCATCTCTCTTTGCATCCTCAGCGCTCCCGATCAAGTAGATGTTTGAGGCATCACCGCATCAGAGATGGTACATCCCCCTCCTTACCCTAATCAAGTACTCTCTTGATTGATGTTAAATAGCCCGGCTCTCCGCCTCCGATTGCTCCATCTGACATCTCCAATTCTTCTCGTCCTAGTTCCTACTCTTCTGTTGGCCTGTCCTTCAAAGCTTCATTGGATCCAGGGATGAGAAGGGGTACACAGAGAATGATTGTTGCAGCCTTGCAGATCTGAGAAGCTACATCGACAATTCAACTTCAAGCCATATGCCCATATTCAGGTGCTTTTGTTCCCTGTTTTGACTGTTTTTCTGCAATTGTTTGGTGACATGTCTTCTAAAAAATGTTTATTAGTGAGAAAAGGAAGTGAAAAAATAGAGAGATGAAGTGATAGGATCCCAGAAAGGTTCAATTGACAATTTTTTTAGAACCAGTAGTTCTTCCAAGAACTTAAAGTGTTCAAAAGTATATTTGGCTTCTTGGCTCAAAAGATTTGAAGTTATTGAATGATATTAAATTACACAAATGTTGTGCTAAATTTGTAGAAACATTTTCTGACAGTTATGCTGAATTAGATGATCTCTTCTCAAAATTACAACTACAGCTATGGAGATTCTCGAGTTTGTTAGAGACATCGACAAGGTTTTCATTCTTAGAAGAGCGAGATGATGGTCTCTTTGTGGCACTTAGAAGAGCGATCTTTTGTAGAACTATATTTTTTACATACTATTGTAATGTAGTTCTCTGGACCGTTACAAATAAATAATTTGTGGCATATGATTTTAGTTTAACGACCATCATATACTATGTACTGTTTTTAAAATATAATATATTCTGAATTTTTATTTGTCCACAAGGACCTTATTTTGTCGTCTTGCCCCAGGCCCGGAATATGTATGGACCGGCCCTGCATACACAGTACACTATAGATCACCAGTTCGCTCACGTGGCCGGCTGCTAACACTTTTGTCCTGCCATTATACTAATATAAGATAAGATTTCAGGCTGCGAATCGAAGAAAAGTCTTTGAATCAAAGTAAGCACAGGACGTGATGTTGCATGTTCGATGAACGTGGCGCGCGGCCAAAGCCGATCGAGCTCACATGCCCTAAATAAAAAGTAAAAACTCTAGCAGCCGACGACTTTTCTCGTCGATTGACCCCCAGAACTGGTCAATAAAAGGACGGCACATCGCGCCTTATCCGGCAGCAAACACCAAACCATGTCGGCACCGAGAGCTGCTCCGAGTCTAGCCACGGCGGCGACGGCCATTCTGGCCGTCCTGGCCGCGGCGCTCGCCACGAACGCTCGCGCCCAGACCTGCGGCTCGCAGGCCGGCGGCGCGACGTGCCCCAACTGCCTCTGCTGCAGCCGTTTCGGGTTCTGCGGCAGCGGCTCCGACTGGTGCGGAGCCGGCTGCCAGAGCCAGTGCAGCGGCTGCCCCGCTCCCGGCGGCCAGGGCGTGGCGTCCATCGTGTCCAAGGACCTCTTCGAGCGGCTCCTCCTCCACCGCAACGACGCGGCGTGCCTGGCCCGCGGGTTCTACACCTACGAGGCGTTCCTCGCCGCGGCCGCCGCGTTCCCGGCCTTCGCCGGCACGTCTGAGGGGCTGAGCGTCGAGACGCGGAAGCGGGAGGTGGCCGCGTTCCTGGGCCAGACCTCCCACGAGACCACCGGCGGGTGGCCGACCGCGCCCGACGGGCCCTTCTCGTGGGGCTACTGCTTCAAGCAGGAGCGCGACCCGCCGTCCGACTACTGCCAGCCGAGGCCGGAGTGGCCGTGCGCGCCCGGCCGCCGGTACTACGGCCGCGGCCCCATGCAGCTCTCCTTCAACTACAACTACGGCCCGGCGGGGCGCGCGATCGGCGTCGACCTGCTGAGCAACCCGGACCTGGTGGCGGCCGACCCGGTGGTGTCGTTCAAGACGGCGCTGTGGTTCTGGATGACCCCGCAGGCGAACAAGCCGTCGTCGCACGCGGTGATCACGGGGCGGTGGACGCCGACGGCCGCGGACAACGCGGCCGGCCGGGTGCCCGGGTACGGCGTGATCACCAACATCATCAACGGCGGCCTGGAGTGCGGGCGTGGGCAGGACCCCCGGGTGGCCGACCGGATCGGGTTCTACAAGCGCTACTGCGACGTCCTCGGCGTCGGCTACGGGAGCAACCTCGACTGCAACGGCCAGAGGCCGTTCACCAGCGGCGTCTCGGCTGGGCTCGCGGCGCAGTGAAAAACGCCGGCGTGTACCAGTGTCAGCATGTGATTCATGTAGGTGTGATTCCAGGAGTTCTCTTCTCTACTGTGTAATAATGCGATGAGCGTGTTGCAAGCTCGCGCGCGTCCAATTTCACTGGGTGGGCCCCTTCATTTCCCTGTTTCGAATCCCAATACTCCACATCAACAAGTATGTAAAATCCTTGAGAGTAACCTTTACTACTAGGTCTTATGATGAAATGGCCTGGTTATGGAAAACTCTTACAAGACTGTTGGAGACGACAAGCAAACGAGACGAGATGAACGAGTAGCGGGAGCTGGTGTCGCACCGGTAAGATGGCTTCGAGATTATTGAGAAATAAAAAATGTGATCAATTGTATGGAAGGGATGCTTCGCAGGAGGTGTCTGTTGAGGAAGAGGTGTCTCCCCTTTAACATGTATATAAGTGGGTCTCCCACATTGCAACTAGAGATCATTTGTGTCTCTTCTTTGTCTTCTTTACTTTGATATACTACAATACGTTATCAGCACATAGACTCTGCCAAAAGTGATTCAAGATGGGAATGGGCCGGATCGGCCCGCTGGGTCACTGACCTGACCCAAAAAGTCGAGCCAATGGGCCAAGTGGATCGGCCTTCAAATGATATACGGGTCAGTGGAGCCGGCATCGTGCGACCCGCTGGGTCAGACGGGTCGACCCAGCCGAATTGCTATACTTCATTTTTTATACACTATATAATAGCTGCTGGCCGCCCGTGTACACAAATTAGATCATGTACTGATATGCGAAACTGACCAAAGTATAGTGAATCCATTCGGTTAGAGACGTCCCTATGTAAGAAGCAAGCAGATATACAGGTTGATTGATTATTATGTGAACTAGTACGTACATGCAGAAGCGAAGCAACTAGCCTCTTGTTCGTCTCGGTCACCGTCGAGGCTCGCCGTCCCGGTCACCGTCGACCTCGCCAACCCCAGCTTGCTATCCCATTGGCCTTCCCAGTCTCCGGAATTGCTCACTGGATTCATGAATTTTTCATCTTGATCTTGGGTCGGCCTCACGTACCCAATGGGTCAAAGGGGCCATATTTTTTTGATAAAAACGGGCTGACCCATGGCCTCACATATTGACCCTGGGGCCACGGGGCCGGGTCCAAGTCCAGGGCCGGGTCGGCCCATTCCCATCTTGGAGAGCGATCAATCCGGCCAAGACGACGGCGGTTACGCACCACCACGTCTCTCTCAGACGACTACGGCACAGATCACAGAAAGATCGATTCCATCCAGCGTGAGATGCATATTTGATGCCGCACTCGGGGTTTGTGCAGCACAAAGCCATGGCGATCTCATCGCCAACTAGCAACGAGTTCGCATACAAAAAGGAATTAATCAAAGCAGTTTCTAATCCATGACGTGATTCCGTTTTGTCTTCTTGTGATCAAGTCCTTGACTTGTCTTCTAAGCACATGCACTCCCAGGATCGATCTTTTCTGGCGTTGTGGCACGGCCGTGGCACATCGCGCCGGCGCAAGGCGAGACGACGGATCTCCATCGGCCTTGCGAATCTCAGTGCACGTGACGGCTCCCGACCAAGCGCGGCTTCGCCCTCCGGTGTGCACTCGTGGCGTTGCTACCGGCCGCTGGCTGCAAGATGCGGCACAAAACTTTCAAAGCACTTCTGCGTCTGATAAGGGAAATAAATCGAGAGTTCACTCATCTTATCGTTTGATTATTTTCTATGTACATCTATTCACTCACATGAATTGCTTTGTACCAGAAAAAAAAACCATCACGTGCCCACTGTTTTGGGCATTGTTGATGGCGGAAAGTTGGGCGGACGACGGACTCATCTTCATTGACATTGGAGTCATCCTTGGCAGTAGCCGCTCATGGCACATGTCGTATCTTTTGGGTTGCGTAGTGGTGGCATCCTCCGATACTTGACCAGTATGCACAAACCCGAATAGGTCATCAAACTGGACGGCGAGACTGGCGCAGAAGCGTGCGACGAGCCAATATGGTCGGTTGTGCGCTTTGGCGCAGAAACGGGCACTCGTCCCCATGACCCCCTGATGGCGGCTAATGGTCGGCAGCATGCTCGGCCAGCGTCGAGGTTCAGTCGGCAGGGCCTGGACTTGTACGTCCAGCGCCGCAGTTAGAAAAATCCCTTAGGGGATGGAACCGACGGGAGAACAAGGAAAGGAAAATCCTATCTCTTTGGTGATTTTACAGATCAACCATCGGTTTCTATGCAAGTCAAAGTCTTTGCACTTTCTGGATTAGCCCTCAAGCTTATCCGAACTTGTTGCTAAGCTCCCGGGCTTATTAAAAATTACAAATAATCCATCAGACTTATGGATTTTGTAGATTAGCCCTTAGGCTTGCTACTTTTAGCACTTTAACCACATGGTTATTGTTATTTGCATTTTATGCCACAGGCTTCAGAGCAAATATACATGATAGGCCACTAGGTCTTGCTGAATTGCATAATATTCATTATGCATCATTTTACATCATGTAAAATGACTGTTTGAGGCCCCAAGTCCTCATCTATGTTGCATAAGTATGTCTATACTTCTGCATTTATTTGTATTACATGAGTAATACTGTTGCAAAGCAATATGTTGATTCCATTATTCGCATAAAATATGGAACATGCTTGCAAATTTGGAAAACAAAAAGTGGTACAGTGTATGACAATGCACGACTATGTTATGTCTACACACCTTATGTCAACAAACTGATATGACAATTTTCAAATTTGCACACAACTTATGGATTGGTTAAGCCAATATATAACTTTGTTCACAACTGAGAGGTCTATGTCACCGTGTGGCGACCACCTTCAATGTGTTTTAATTAACACAAGGTTGTGCAAAGTATCATAAGGGTGAGGTCTACACCACTTGATGGTGATTACCTCTATGTGTTCTACAAATATGATCTACACCATGTTATGGTGATTATTTATTAGTAGAAAGTCATATTATGGGTCGTTTACGCTTTTCCTAAACCTTTATGTGTTTGGCATATCATAGTAACGAAATAATTTTTCGTTTGGAGCTATGATGTCTTCATTATCGGTGACTACCTTCATGATGTTTTTCCAAATACTTGGCAACTTCACATCATTTATTATTGGTTGTGACTATTGAGTTACATACTCCATCAGGAGTGGAATCAAAGGCATTATTGGCGACAACATCGCATGTTATGCTATGAAGAGAATTATGCAACTTGCATATTTTGGTGATTACCTTCCATGCATACACAACTTATGAGACACCATCATAGCTATGAATTAATTTTCACGCACAGCTGAGAGGTTTATGCCATTTCATGGTGATTACCTTCATGTGTTATAAATAACATAAGGTTGTGGAGGCTATACTTAATGGGAACTGTCCATAAGAGTGAGGCACCACTAGGTGGTTGACTACTTCTATGTGTTTTAAAGAAATTAAGGGTTTCCTTTTGAGGTGACTACCTTTACTTGGAAGATCCACACCACACTGTGGTGTTCTTCTGGAAGGCTTGACCTACGGGTCACTAAGAATCACCATGATCATGATTATGTTTAGCCATAAAATTTTCATCCTACTTAATTTACTGAAGGTAAATTATTGCATGAGAATTTCATGCAACATATGGCTGACCTTTTTGTAAAGGTAATGCGATGAGATGACATTTGGTGGCAGTAACTATTTAACATGGGTCATGGACATTAAAGATTTTGTCGACCTGGAGCCTTGTTGCCACAGAAACTCCACCTGCATAAAATGTCATGGCTATTTATAAATAGCTAAGAATATGCATATTTGCATTTATGTGTCATCGCATTGGCTCGGTTCTCAAACTGAGTATGTAATGGATGATGAATATCCATTTTCCCTTTGAGCCTTCATTGAGGCGAGATATATTTTTATAAGCATCACATGAATGATTATTCATTCGTTGTCAGGACTTCGAGTCTGTTGATGCTTATAATTCCGTTGTCTATAAATCAACACTAAGTTGAGATTATATGATAGGGCAGTCTCAGATCTTGATCTGATTATATGTTCTTACTGCACTTTACATTCTCCTATGACGGTAAAACAAATATCATCTTTATTTCAGGGTAAAAATATGATGAACTTCTTGTGAAGAATCAACTGGTACACCCCAACGGGTGCTATACCATTACCTGAAATTTGTGCTAGTGCTTACAGTACTAAGCAATTTTGTGGTTAGAGAACCATGAGGAGTTGAACGTAAAGTGGGAAAAAAAGACAAGCAGAAATGGAGTGTATATCTCGCAAAAGAATGGATCATTTAAACTAAATGATCACAATGACAAACTCTCAAGTTTGTCAAAGTGGTGGTTGTAAGAAATATCGTACCAATGATTACCAGTTGGTCAAGTATTGGGTTAATCATACCACCGGACCACTTGAGGAAAATGATTTTAATGGGATAAGTGTTGGAAATATGCCCTAGAGGCAATAATAAATAAGTTATTATTATATTTCCTTATTCATGATAATCATTTATTATCCATGCTATAATTGTATTGATAGGAAACTCAGATACATGTGTGGATACATAGACAACACCATGTCCCTAGTAAGCCTCTAGTTGACTAGCTCGTTGATCAATAGATGGTTACGGTTTCCTGACCATGGACATTGGATGTCATTGATAACGGGATCACATCATTAGGAGAATGATGTGATGGACAAGACCCAATCCTAAGCATAGCACTAGATCGTGTAGTTCGTATGCTAAAGCTTTTCTAATGTCAAGTATCATTTCCTTAGACCATGAGATTGTGCAACTCCCGGATACCGTAGGAGTGCTTTGGGTGTGCCAAACGTCACAACGTAACTGGGTGGCTATAAAGGTACACTACGGGTATCTCCGAAAGTGTCTGTTGGGTTGGCACGAATCGAGACTGGGATTTGTCACTCCGTGTGACGTAGAGGTATCTCTGGGCCCACTCGGTAGGACATCATCATAATGTGCACAATGTGATCAAAGAGTGGATCACGGGATGATGTGTTACGGAACGAGTAAAGAGACTTCCCGGTAACGAGATTGAACAAGGTATCGGGATACCGACGATCGAATCTCGGGCAAGTATCGTACCGATAGACAAAGGGAATTGTATACGGGATTGATTAAGTCCTTGACATCGTGGTTCATCCGATGAGATCATTGTTGGGGAACATAGTAATTTCAAAAAATTTCCTACGCACACGCAAGATCATGGTGATGCATAGCAACGAGAGGGGAGAGTGTTGTCTACGTACCAACGCAGACCGACTGCGGAAGCGATCACACAACATAGAGGAAGTAGTCGTACGTCTTCTTCCCGATCCGACCGATCCAAGCACCGTTACTCCGGCACCTCCGAGTTCTTAGCACACGTACAGCTCGATGACGATCCTCGGGCTCCGATCCAGCAAAGCGTCGAGGAAGAGTTCCGTCAGCACGACGGCGTGGTGACGATCTTGATGTACTACTGACGCAGGGCTTCGCCTAAGCACTGCAACAATATGATCGAGGTGGAATTTGGTGGCAGGGGGCACCGCACACGGCTAAGGAACGATCACCAAGGATCAACTTGTGTGTCTAGAGGTGCCCCCTGCCCCTGTATATAAAGGAGCCAAGGGGGAGGGGTGCGCCGGCCAGGGAGAGGGTGCAGAAGGAGTCCTACTCCCACCGGGAGTAGGACTCCCCCCCCCCCCAATCCTAGTTGGACTAGGTTTCCCAAAGGGGGAAAGAGAGAGAGGGGGGGCCGGCCCCTTCTCCTAGTCCTAATAGGACTAAGGGAAGGGGGGGCGCGCGGCCACCTATGGGCTGCCCCTTTTCTCCTTTCCACTAAGGCCCATGAAGGCCCATATGGCTCCCGGGGGGTTCCGGTAACCTCCCGGTAATCCGGTAAAATCCCGATTTCACCCGGAACACTTCCGATATCCAAATATAGGATTCCAATATATCAATCTTTATGTCTCAATCATTTCGAGACTCCTTGTCATGTCCATGATCACATCCGGGACTCCGAACAACCTTCGGTACATCAAAATGCATAAACTCATAATAACTGTCATCGTAACGTTAAGCGTGCGGACCCTACGGTTCGAGAACAATGTAGACATGACCGAGACACGTCTCCGGTCAATAACCAATAGCGGGACCTGGATGCCCATATTGGCTCCTACATATTCTACGAAGATCTTTATCGGTCAGACCGCATAACAACATACGTTGTTCCCTTTGTCATCGGTATGTTACTTGCCCGAGATTCGATCGTCGGTATCCAATACCTAGTTCAATCTCGTTACTGGCAAGTCTCTTTACTCGTTCCGTAATACATCATCTCACAACTAACATCTTAGTTATAATGCTTGCAAGGCTTATGTGATGTGTATTACCGAGAGGGCCCAGAGATACCTCTCCGACAATTGGAGTGACAAATCCTATTCTCGAAATACGCCAACCCAACATCTACCATTGGAAACACCTGTAGTACTCCTTTATAATCACCCAGTTACGTTGTGACATTTGGTAGCACCCAAAGTGTTCCTCCGGCAAACGGGAGTTGCATAATCTCATAGTCATAGGAACATGTATAAGTCATGAAGAAAGCAATAGCAACATACTAAACGATCGGGTGCTAAGCTAATGGAATGGGTCATGTCAATTAGATCATTCAACTAATGATGTGACCTCGTTAATCAAATAACAACTCTTTGTTCATGGTTAGGAAACATAACCATCTTTGATTAACGAGCTAGTCAAGTAGAGGCATACTAGTGACACTCTGTTTGTCTATGTATTCACACATGTATTATGTTTCCGGTTAATACAATTCTAGCATGAATAATAAACATTTATCATGATATAAGGAAATAAATAATAACTTTATTATTGCCTCTAGGGCATATTTCCTTCAGTCTCCCACTTGCACTAGAGTCAATAATCTAGATTACACAGTAATGATTCTAACACCCATGGAGCCTTGGTGCTGATCATGTTTTGCTCGTGGAAGAGGCTTAGTCAACGGGTCTGCAACATTCAGATCCGTATGTATCTTGCAAATCTCTATGTCTCCCACCTGGACTAGATCCCGGATGGAGTTGAAGTGTCTCTTGATGTGTTTGGTCCTTTTGTGAAATCTGGATTCCTTTGCTAAGGCAATTGCACCAGTATTGTCACAAAAGATTTTCATTGGACCCGATGCACTAGGTATGACACCTAGATCGGATATGAACTCCTTCATCCAGACTCCTTTGTTCGCTGCTTCCGAAGCAGCTATGTACTCCACTTCACATGTAGATCCCGCTACGACGCTTTGTTTAGAACTGCACCAACTGACAGCTCCACCATTTAAAGTAAACACGTATCCGGTTTGCGATTTAGAATCGTCTGGATCAGTGTCAAAGCTTGCATCAACGTAACCTCTTACGGTGAGCTCTTTGTCACCTCCATATACGAGAAACATATCCTTAGTCCTTTTCAGGTATTTCAGGATGTTCTTGACCGCTGTCCAGTGATCCACTCCTGGATTACTTTGGTACCTCCCTGCTAAACTTATAGCAAGGCACACATCAGGTCTGGTACACAGCATTGCATACATGATAGAGCCTATGGCTGAAGCATAGGGAACATCTTTCATTTTTTTCTATCTTCTGCAGTGGTCGGGCATTGAGTCTGACTCAACTTCACACCTTGTAACACAGGCAAGAACCCTTTCTTTGCTTGATCCATTTTGAACTTCTTCAAAATCTTGTCAAGGTATGTGCTTTGTGAAAGTCCAATCAAGCGTCTTGATCTATCTCTATAGATCTTTATGCCTAATATGTAAGCAGCTTCCCTGAGGTCTTTCATCGAAAAACTTTTATTCAAGTATCCCTTTATGCTATCCAGAAATTCTATATCATTTCCAATCAGCAATATGTCATCCACATATAATATCAGAAATGCTACAGAGCTCCCACTCACTTTCTTGTAAATACAGGCTTCTCCAAAAGTCTGTATAAAACCAAATGCTTTGATCACACTATCAAAGCGTTTATTCCAACTCCGAGAGGCTTGCACGAGTCCATAAATGGATCGCTGGAGCTTGCACACTTTGTTAGCTCCCTTTGGATCGACAAAACCTTCTGGTTGCATCATATACAACTCTTCTTCCAGAAATCCATTCAGGAATGCAGTTTTGACATCCATTTGCCAAATTTCATAATCATAAAATGCGGCAATTGCTAACATGATTCTGACAGACTTAAGCATCGCTACGGGTGAGAAGGTCTCATCGTAATCAACCCCTTGAACTTGTCGAAAACCTTTTTCGACAAGTCGAGCTTTATAGACAGTAATATTACCGTCAACGTCAGTCTTTTTCTTGAAGATCCATTTATTCTCAATTGCTTGCCGATCATCGGGCAAGTCAACCAAAGTCCATACTTTGTTCTCATACATGGATCCCATCTCAGATTTCATGGCTTCAAGCCACTTTGCGGAATCTGGGCTCACCATCGCTTCTTCATAGTTGGTAGGTTCATCATGATCTAGTAGCATGACTTCCAGAATTGGATTACCGTACCACTCTGGTGCGGATCTCACTCTGGTTGATCTACGAGGTTCAGTAGTATCTTGTCCTGAAGTTTCATGATCATCATCATTAGCTTCCTCACTAATTGGTATAGGTGTCGCAGAAACAGTTTTCTGTGATGTACTATTTTCCAATAAGGGAGGAGGTACAGTTACCTCGTCAAGTTCTACTTTCCTCCCACTCACTTCTTTCGAGAGAAACTCCTTCTCTAGAAATGATCCATTCTTAGCAACGAATGTCTTACCTTCGGATCTGTGATAGAAGGTGTACCCAACAGTCTCCTTTGGGTATCCTATGAAGACACATTTCTCCGCTTTGGGTTCGAGCTTATCAGGTTGAAGCTTTTTCACATAAGCATCGCAGCCCCAAACTTTAAGAAACGACAACTTTGGTTTCTTGCCAAACCATAGTTCATAAGGCATCGTCTCAACGGATTTTGATGGTGTCCTATTTAACGTGAATGCGGCCGTCTCTAAAGCATAACCCCAAAACGATAGCGGTAAATCAGTAAGAGACATCATAGATCGCACCATATCTAGTAAAGTACAGTTATGACGTTCGGACACACCATTACGCTGTGGTGTTCCGGGTGGCGTGAGTTGCGAAACTATTCCACAATTTTTCAAATGTACACCAAACTCGTAACTCAAATATTCTCCTCCACGATCAGATCGTAGAAACTTTATTTTCTTGTTACGATGATTTTCAACTTCACTCTGAAATTCTTTGAACTTTTCAAATATTTCAGACTTGTGTTTCATTAAGTAGATATATCCATATATGCTTAAATCATCTGTGAAAGTGAGAAAATAATGATATCCGCCACGAGCCTCAATATTCATCGGACCACATACATCGGTATGTATGATTTCCAACAGATCTGTTGCTCTCTCCATAGTACCGGAGAACGGTGTTTTAGTCATCTTGCCTATGAGGCACGGTTCGCAAGTACCAAGTGATTCATAATCAAGTGGTTCCAAAAGCCCATCAGCATGGAGTTTCTTCATGCGCTTTACACCGATATGACCTAAACGGCAGTGCCACAAATAAGTTGCACTATCATTATCAACTCTGCATCTTTTGGTTTCAACATTATGAATATGTGTATCACTACTATCAAGATTCATCAAAAATAGACCACTCTTCAAAGGTGCATGACCATAAAAGATATTACTCATATAAATAGAACAACCATTATGTTGGAAATATGCCCTAGAGGCAATAATAAAAGCATTATTATTATATTTCCTTGTTCATGATAATTGTCTTTATTCATGCTATAATTGTGTTATCCGGAAATCGTAATACATGTGTGAATAACAGACACCAACATGTCCCTAGTAAGCCTCTAGTTGACTAGCTCATTGATCAACACATAGTCATGGTTTCCTGACTATGGACATTGGATGTCATTGATAATGAGATCACATCATTAGGAGAATGATGTGATGGACAAGACCCAATCCTAAACATAGCACAAAGATCGTATAGTTCGGTTGCTAGAGTTTTGTAATGTCAAGTATCTTTTCCTTAGACCATGAGATCGTGTAACTCCCGGATACCGTAGGAGTGCTTTGGGTGTACCAAACGTCACAACGTAACTGGGTGACTATAAAGGTAGACTACGGGTATCTCCGAAAGTGTCTGTTGGGTTGACACGGATCAAGACTGGGATTTGTCACTCCGTATGACGGAGAGGTATCACTGGGCCCACTCGGTAATGCATCATCATAATGAGCTCAAAGTGACCAAGTGTCTGGTCACGGGATCATGCATTACGGTATGAGTAAAGTGACTTGCCGGTAACGAGATTGAACGAGGTATTGGGATACCGACGATCGAATCTCGGGCAAGTAATATATCGATTGACAAAGGGAATTGCATACGGGGTTGATTGAATCCTCGACATCGTGGTTCATCCGATGAGATCATCGTGGAGCATGTGGGAGCTAACATGGGTATCCAGATCCCGCTGTTGGTTATTGACCAGAGAGTCATCTCGGTCATGTCTACATGTCTCCCGAACCCGTAGGGTCTACACACTTAAGGTTCGGTGACGCTAGGGTTGTGAAGATATGTATATGCAGTAACCCGAATGTTGTTCGGAGTCCCGGATGAGATCCCGGACGTCACGAGGAGTTCCGGAATGGTCCGAAGGTAAAGAATTATATATAGGAAGTGCTGTTTCGGCCATCGGGACAAGTTTCGGGGTTACCGGTATTGTACCGGGACCACCGGAAGGGTCCCGGGGGTCCACCGGGTGGGGCCACCTGTCCCGGAGGGCCCCATGGGCTGAAGTGGGAAGGGACCCAGCCCATAGTGGGCTGGGGCGCCACCCCCTAAGGGCCCATGCGCCTAGGGTTTAGGGGAAACCCTAAAGGGGGGCGCCCCCTTGCTTGGGGGGCAAGCCCCCCACCCCTTGGCCGCCGCCCGCCCTAGGAGATCCCATCTCCTAGGGCCGGCGCCCCCCTAGCACCCCTATATATAGTGGGGGAGAGGAGGGACTTGAGACATAGCCTTTTGCGCATCCCTCTCTCCCTGTTACGTCTCTCTCTCTCGTAGTATAGGCGAAGCCCTGCTACTGTGACGCCCTGCATCCACCACCACGCCGTCGTGCTGCTGGATCATCATCAACCTGTCCTCCCCCTTGCTGGATCAAGAAGGAGGAGACGTCTCCCATCCCGTACGTGTGTTGAACGCGGAGGTGCCGTCCGTTCGGCACTTGGTCATCGGTGATTTGGATCACGTCGTGTTCGACTACATCATCCCCGTTCTTTGAACGCTTCCGCTCGCGATCTACAAAGGTATGTAGATGCATCCGATGACTCATTGCTAGATGAACTCATAGATGGATCTTGGTGAAACGAGTAGGAATTTTTTTTGTTTTCTGCAACGTTCCCCAACAGTGGCATCATGAGCTAGGTCTATGCGTAGTTCTTCTTGCGCGAGTAGAACACAATTTGTTGTGGGCGTAGATTTGTCAACTTTCTTGCCGCTACTAGTCTTTTATTGCTTCAGCGGTATTGTGGGATGAAGCGGCCCGGACCAACCTTACACGTACGCTTACATGAGACCGGTTCCACCGACTAACATGCACTAGTTGCATAAGGTGGCTGGTGGGTGTCTGTCTCTCCCACTTTAGTTGGAGCGGATTCGATGAACAGGGTCCTTATGAAGGGTAAATAGAAGTTGACAAATCACGTTGTGGCTTTCACGTAGGTAAGAAGACGTTCTTGCTAGAACCCTAATTCAGCCACGTAAAACTTGCAACAACAATTAGAGGACGTCTAACTTGTTTTTGCAGCAAGTGCTTTGTGATGTGATATGGCCAAAGTTGTGATGAATGATGAATGATCTATATGTGATGTATGAGATGTTCATGCTATTGTAATAGGAATCACGACTTGCATGTCGATGAGTATGACAACCGGCAGGAGCCATAGGAGTTGTCTTTATTCTTTTATATGACCTGCGTGTCATTGAGAAACGCCATGTAAATTACTTTACTTTATTGCTAAATGCGTTAGCCATAGTAGTAGAAGTAATAGTTGGCGAGCAACTTCATGGAGACACGATGATGGAGATCATGGTGTCAGGCCGGTGACAAGATGATCATGGAGCCCCAAGATGGAGATCAAAGGAGCTATTTGATATTGGCCATATCATGTCATGTTTATTATTTGATTGCATGCGATGTTTATCATGTTTATGCATCTTGTTTGCTTAGAACGACGGTAGTAAATAAGATAATCCCTCATAACAATTTCAAGAAGTGTTCTCCCCCTAACTGTGCACCGTTGCTAAAGTTCGTCGTTTCGAAGCACCACGGACAGTTTTACACATGCAAAACGCTTAGGGTTAACTTGACGAGCCTAGCATGTGTATAGACATGGCCTTGGAACACAGAAGACCGAAAGGTCGAGCATGAGTCGTATAGAAGATACGATCAACATGAAGATGTTCACCGACGTTGACTAGTCCGTCTCACGTGATGATCGAACACGGCCTAGTTAACTCGGATCATGTAATACTTAGATAACTAGAGGGATGTCTAATCTAAGTGGGAGTTCATTATATAATTTGATTAGATGAACTTTATTATCATGAACTTAGTCTAAAATATTTTACAATATGTCTTGTAGATCAAATGGCCCACGTAGTCCTCAACTTCAACGCGTTCCTAGAGAAAATCAAGCTGAAAGACGATGGCAGCAACTATACGGACTGGGTCCGGAACCTGAGGATCATCCTCATAGCTGCCAAGAAAGATTACGTCCTACAAGCACCGCTAGGTGAAGCTCCCGTCCCACAGAACCAAGACGTTATGAACGCTTGGCAGACATGTGTTGACGACTACTCCCTCATTCAGTGCGGCATGCTTTACAGTTTAGAGCCGGGGCTCCAAAAGCGTTTTGAGAGACATGGAGCATATGGGATGTTCGAAGAGCTGAAAATGGTTTTCCAAGCTCATGCCCGGGTCGAGAGATATGAGGTCTCTGACAAGTTCTTCAGCTGTAAGATGGAGGAAAATAGTTCTGTCAGTGAGCACATACTCACTATGTCTGGGTTACATAACCGCTTGACTCAGCTGGGAGTTAATCTCCCGGATGATGCAGTATTGACAGAATCCTCCAGTCGCTTCCACCAAGCTACAAGAGCTTTGTGATGAACTTCAACATGCAGGGGATGCAAAAGACCATTCCTGAGTTGTTTTCAATGCTGAAATCAGCGGAGGTAGAAGTCAAAAAGGAACATCAAGTGTTGATGGTCAATAAAACCACTAAGTTCAAGAAAGGCAAGGGTAAAAAGAACTTCAAGAAGGACGGCAAGGAAGTTGCCGCACCCGGCAAGCAAGCTGCTGGGAAGAAGCCAAAGAATGGACCCAAGCCCGAGACTGAGTGCTTTTATTGCAAGGGAAACGGTCACTGGAAGCGGAACTGCCCCAAATACTTAGCAGACAAGAAGGCCGGCAAAACAAAAGGTATATGTGATATACATGTAATTGATGTGTACCTTACCAGTAATCGTAGTAGCTCTTGGGTATTTGATACCGGTGCAGTTGCTCACATTTGTAACTCACAGCAGGAACTACGGAATAAGCGGAGACTGGCAAAGGACGAGGTGACGATGCGCGTCGGGAATGGTTCCAAAGTCGATGTGATCGCCGTCGGCACGCTACCTCTTCATTTACCTACGGGATTAGTTTTAAACCTCAATAATTGTTATTTAGTACCAGCTTTGAGCATGAACATTGTATCGGGATCTCGTTTAATTCGAGATGGCTACTCATTTAAATCCGAGAATAATGGTTGTTCTATTTATATGAGAGATATGTTTTATGGTCATGCTCCTATGGTGAATGGTTTATTCTTTATGAATCTCGAACGTAATGCTACACATGTTCATAGTGTGAGTACCAAAAGATGTAAGGTTGATAATGATAGTCCCACATACTTGTGGCACTGCCGCCTTGGTCACATAGGCGTCAAACGCATGAAGAAGCTCCATGCAGATGGACTTTTAGAGTCTCTTGATTATGAATCATTTGACACGTGTGAACCATGCCTTATGGGTAAAATGACCAAGACTCCGTTCTCAGGAACAATGGAGCGAGCAACCAACTTATTGGAAATCATACATACTGATGTGTGCGGTCCAATGAGTGTTGAGGCTCGTGGTGGCTATCGTTATGTTCTCACCCTCACTGATGACTTAAGTAGATATGGGTATGTCTACTTAATGAAACACAAGTCTGAAACCTTTGAAAAGTTCAAGGCATTTCAGAATGAGGTTGAGAATCAACGTGACAAGAAAATCAAGTTTCTACGATCAGATCGTGGAGGAGAATACTTGAGTCATGAATTTGGCACACACTTAAGAAAATGTGGAATAGTTTCACAACTCACGCCGCCTGGAACACCTCAGCGTAATGGTGTGTCCGAACGTTGTAATCGCACTCTATTAGATATGGTGCGGTCTATGATGTCTCTTACCAATCTACCGCTATCTTTTTGGGGATATGCTTTAGAGACTGCTGCATTCACTTTAAATAGGGCTCCGTCAAAATCCGTTGAGACGACACCATTTGAATTATGGTTTGGGAAGAAACCTAAGTTGTCGTTTCTGAAAGTTTGGGGATGCGATGCTTATGTCAAGAAACTTCAACCTGAAAAGCTCGAACCCAAGTCGGAAAAATGCGTCTTCATAGGATACCCTAAAGAAACTGTTGGGTATACCTTCTACCTCAGATCCGAAGGCAAGATCTTTGTTGCCAGGAATGGATCCTTTCTAGAGAAGGAGTTTCTCTCGAAAGAAGTAAGTGGGAGGAAAGTAGAACTTGATGAAGTGTTACCTCTTGAACCGGAAAATGGCGCAACTCAAGAAAATGTTCCTGAGGTGCCTGCACCGACTAGAGAGGAAGTTAATGATGATGATCATGAAACTTCTGATCAAGTTGCTACTGAACTTCGAAGGTCCACAAGGACACGTTCCGCACCAGAGTGGTACGGCAACCCTATCTTGGAAATCATGTTGTTAGACAACGGTGAACCTTCGAACTATGAAGAAGCGATGGCGGGCCCGGATTCCGACAAATGGCTAGAAGCCATGAAATCCGAGATAGGATCCATGTATGAAAACGAAGTATGGACTTTGACTGACTTGCCCGTTGAACGGCCAGCCATAGAAAATAAATGGATCTTTAAGAAGAAGACAGACGCGGATGGTAATGTGACCATCTATAAAGCTCGGCTTGTCGCTAAGGGTTATCGACAAGTTCAAGGGGTTGACTACGATGAGACTTTCTCACCGGTAGCGAAGCTAAAGTCCGTCCGAATCATGTTAGCAATTGCCGCGTTTTACGATTATGAGATATGGCAAATGGACGTCAAAACGGCATTCCTTAATGGTTTCCTTAAGGAAGAATTGTATATGATGCAGCCGGAAGGTTTTGTCGATCCTAAGAATGCTGACAAGGTGTGCAAGCTCCAACGCTCGATTTATGGGCTGGTGCAAGCATCTCGGAGTTGGAACATTCGCTTTGATGAGATGATCAAAGCGTTTGGGTTTACGCAGACTTATGGAGAAGCCTGCGTTTACAAGAAAGTGAGTGGGAGCTCTGTAGCATTTCTCATATTATATGTAGATGACATACTTTTGATGGGAAATGATATAGAACTCTTGGACAGCATCAAGGCCTACTTGAATAAGAGTTTTTCAATGAAGGACCTTGGAGAAGCTGCTTATATATTAGGCTTCAAAATCTATAGAGATAGATCGAGACGCCTCATAGGTCTTTCACAAAGCACATACCTTGATAAGATATTGAAGAAGTTCAATATGGATCAATCTAAGAAGGGGTTCTTGCCTGTGTTACAAGGTATGAAATTGAGCTTGGCTCAAAGTCCGACCACGGCAGAAGAAATAGAAGAGATGAGTGTCATCCCCTATGCCTCAGCCATAGGTTCTATTATGTATGCCATGCTGTGTACCAGACCTGATGTAAACCTTGCCGTAAGTTTGGTAGGAAGGTACCAAAGTAATCCCGGCAAGGAAAACTGGACAGCTGAAGTACCTAAAAAGGACTAAGGAAATGTTTCTCGTTTATGGAGGTGACGAAGAGCTCATCGTAAAGGGTTACGTCGACGCTAGCTTCGACACAGATCTGGATGACTCGAAGTCACAAACCGGATACGTGTATATTTTGAATGGTGGGGCAGTAAGCTGGTGCAATTGCAAGCAGAGCGTCGTGGCGGGATCTACATGTGAAGCGGAGTACATGGCAGCCTCGGAGGCAGCACATGAAGCAATTTGGGTGAAGGAGTTCATCACCGACCTCGGAGTCATACCCAATGCGTCGGGGCCGATCAAGCTCTTTTGTGACAACACTGGAGCTATTGCACTTGCCAAGGAGCCCAGGTTTCACAAGAAGACAAGGCACATCAAGCGTCGCTTCAACTCCATTCGTAAAATGTTCAAGATGGAGACATAGATATTTGTAAAGTACATACGGACCTGAATGTAGCAGATCCGTTGACTAAACCTCTCCCTAGAGCAAAACATGATCAACACCAGAATTCCATGGGTGTTCGATTCATCACAATGTAACTAGATTATTGACTCTAGTGCAAGTGGGAGACTGTTGGAAATATGCCCTAGAGGCAATAATAAAAGCATTATTATTATATTTCCTTGTTCATGATAATTGTCTTTATTCATGCTATAATTGTGTTATCCGGAAATCGTAATACATGTGTGAATAACAAACACCAACATGTCCCTAGTAAGCCTCTAGTTGACTAGCTCGTTGATCAACAGATAGTCATGGTTTCCTGACTATGGACATTGGATGTCATTGATAACGAGATCACATCATTAGGAGAATGATGTGATGGACAAGACCCAATCCTAAACATAGCACAAAGATCGTATAGTTCGGTTGCTAGAGTTTTGTAATGTCAAGTATCTTTTCCTTAGACCATGAGATCGTGTAACTCCCGGATACCGTAGGAGTGCTTTGGGTGTACCAAACGTCACAACGTAACTGGGTGACTATAAAGGTAGACTACGGGTATCTCCGAAAGTGTCTGTTGGGTTGACACGGATCAAGACTGGGATTTGTCACTCCGTATGACGGAGAGGTATCACTGGGCCCACTCGGTAATGCATCATCATAATGAGCTCAAAGTGACCAAGTGTCTGGTCACGGGATCATGCATTATGGTACGAGTAAAGTGACTTGCCGGTAACGAGATTGAACGAGGTATTGGGATACCGACGATCGAATCTCGGGCAAGTAATATATCGATTGACAAAGGGAATTGCATACGGGGTTGATTGAATCCTCGACATCGTGGTTCATCCGATGAGATCATCATGGAGCATGTGGGGAATTGCATACGGGGTTTATTGAATCCTCGACATCGTGGTTCATCCGATGAGATCATCATGGAGCATGTGGGAGCTAACATGGGTATCCAGATCCCGCTGTTGGTTATTGACCGGAGAGTCGTCTCGGTCATGTCTACATGTCTCCCGAACCCGTAGGGTCTACACACTTAAGGTTCGGTGATGCTAGGGTTGTGAAGATATGTATATGCAGTAACCCGAATGTTGTTCGGAGTCCCGGATGAGATCCCGAACGTCACGAGGAGTTTCGGAATGGTCCGGAGGTAAAGAATTATATATAGGAAGTGCTGTTTCGGCCATCGGGACAAGTTTCGGGGTTACCGGTATTGTACCGGGACCACCGGAAGGGTCCCGGGGGTCCACCGGGTGGGGCCACCTGTCCCGGAGGGCCCCATGGGCTGAAGTGGGAAGGGACCCAGCCCATAGTGGGCTGGGGCGCCACCCCCTAAGGGCCCATGCGCCTAGGGTTTAGGGGAAACCCTAAAGGGGGGCGCCCCCTTGCTTGGGGGGCGAGCCCCCCACCCCTTGTCCGCCGCCCCCCTAGGAGATCCCATCTCCTAGGGCCGGCGCCCCCCCTAGCACCCCTATATATAGTGGGGGAGAGGAGGGACTTGAGACACAGCCTTTTGCGCATCCCTCTCTCCCTTTACGTCTCTCTCTCTCGTAGTATAGGCGAAGCCCTGCTACTGTGACGCCCTGCATCCACCACCACGCCGTCGTGCTGCTGGATCATCATCAACCTCTCCTCCCCCCTTGCTGGATCAAGAAGGAGGAGACGTCTCCCATCCCGTACGTGTGTTGAACGCGGAGGTGCCGTCCGTTCGGCACTTGGTCATCGGTGATTTGGATCACGTCGTGTTCGACTACATCATCCCCGTTCTTTGAACGCTTCCGCTCGCGATCTACAAAGGTATGTAGATGCATCCGATGACTCGTTGCTAGATGAACTCATAGATGGATCTTGGTGAAACGAGTAGGAATTTTTTTTTTGTTTTCTGCAACATTCCCCAACACATTATTCTCTGATTTAAATGACTAACCGTCTCGCATTAAACAAGATCCAGATATAATGTTCATGCTCAACGCTGGCACCAAATAACAATTATTTAGGTCTAATATTAATCCCGAAGGTAGATGTAGAGGTAGCGTGCCGACCGTGATCACATCGACTTTGGAACCGTTTCCCACGCGCATCGTCACCTCGTCCTTTGCTAGTGTCCGCTTATTCCGTAGTCCCTGTTTCGAGTTGCAAATATTAGCAACAGAACCAGTATCAAATACCCAGGTGCTACTGCGAGCTCTAGTAAGGTACACATCAATAACATGTATATCACATATACCTTTGTTCACCTTGCCATCCTTCTTATCCGCCAAATACTTGGGGCAGTTCCGCTTCCAGTGACCAGTCTGCTTGCAGTAGAAGCACTCAGTTTTAGGCTTAGGTCCAGACTTGGGCTTCTTCTCCTGAGCAGCAACTTGCTTGCTGTTCTTCTTGAAGTTCCCCTTCTTCTTCCCTTTGCCCTTTTTCTTGAAACTAGTGGTCTTGTTGACCATCAACACTTGATGCTCCTTCTTGATTTCTACCTCTGTAGCTTTCAGCATTGCGAAGAGCTCGGGAATAGTCTTGTTCATCCCTTGCATATTATAGTTCATCACGAAGCTCTTGTAGCTTGGTGGCAGTGATTGGAGAATTCTGTCAATGACGCAATCATCTGGAAGATTAACTCCCAATTGAATCAAGTGATTATTATACCCAGACATCTTGAGTATATGCTCACTGACAGAACTGTTCTCCTCCATCTTGCAGCTATAGAACTTATTGGAGACTTCATATCTCTCAATCCGGGCATTTGCTTGAAATATTAACTTCAACTCCTGGAACATCTCATATGCTCCATGACGTTCAAAACGTCGTTGAAGTCCCGATTCTAAGCCGTAAAGCATGGCACACTGAACTATCGAGTAGTCATCAGCTTTGCTCTGCCAGACATTCATAACATCTGGTGTTGCTTCAGCAGCAGGCCTGGCACCCAGCGGTGCTTCCAGGACGTAATTCTTCTGTGCAGCAATGAGGATAATCCTCAAGTTACGGACCCAGTCCGTGTAATTGCTACCATCATCTTTCAACTTTGCTTTCTCAAGGAACGCATTAAAATTCAACGGAACAACAGCACGAGCCATCTATCTACAATCAACATAAACAAGCAAGATACTATCAGGTACTAAGTTCATGATAAGTTTAAGTTCAGTTAATCAAATTACTTAAGAACTCCCACTTAGATAGACATCCCTCTAATCCTCTAAGTGATCACGTGATCCAAATCAACTAAACCATAACCTATCATCACGTGAGATGGAGTAGTTTTCAATGGTGAACATCGTTATGTTGATCATATCTACTATATGATTCACGCTCGACCTTTCGGTCTCTGTGTTCCAAGGCCATATCTGCATATGCTAGGCTCGTCAAGTTTAACCTGAGTATTTTGCGTGTGCAAAACTGGCTTGCACCCGTTGTAGATGGACGTAGAGCTTATCACACCCGATCATCATGTGGTGTCTGGGCATGACGAACTTTGGCAACGGTGCATACTCAGGGAGAACACTTCTTGATAATTTAGTGAGAGATCATCTTATAATGCTACCGTCAATCAAAGCAAGATAAGATGCATAAAAGGATAAACATCACATGCAATCAATATAAGTGATATGTTATGGCCATCATTATCTTGTGCTTGTGATCTCCATCTCCGAAGCACCGTCATGATCACCATCGTCACCGGCGCGACACCTTGATCTCCATCGTAGCATCATTGTCGTCTCGCCAATCTTATGCTTCCACGACTATCACTACCGCTTAGCAATAAAGTAAAGCATTACATCGCGATTGCATTGCATACAATAAAGCGACAACCATATGGCTCCTGCCAGTTGCCGATAACTTGGTTACAAAACATGATCATCTCATACAATAAAATTTAGCATCATGCCTTGACCATATCACATCACAACATGCCCTGCAAAAACAAGTTAGACGTCCTCTACTTTGTTGTTGCAAGTTTTACGTGGCTGCTACGGGCTTAAGCAAGAACTCATCTCACCTACGCATCAAAACCACAACGATAGTTTGTCAAATAGACTCCGTTTTAACCTTCTCAAGGACCGGGCGTAGCCACACTTGGTTCAACTAAAGTTGGAGAGACAGTCGCCCGCAAGCCATCTATGTGCAAAGCACATCGAGGGAACCGGTCTCGCGTAAGCGTACGCGTAAGGTTGGTCTGGGTCGTCTCGTCCAACAATACCGCCGAACCAAAGTATGACATGCTGGTAGGCAGTATGACTTGTATCGCCCACAACTCACTTGTGTTCTACTCGTGCAAATAACATCAAACCATAAAACCTAGGCTCGGATGCAACTGTTGGGGAACGTAGTAATTTCAAAAGATTTCCTACGCACACGCAAGATCATGGTGATGCATAGCAACGATAGGGGAGAGTGTTGTCTACATACCAACGCAGACCGACTGCGGAAGCGATCACACAACATGGAGGAAGTAGTCGTACGTCTTCTTCCCGATTCGACCGATCCAAGCACCGTTACTCCGGCACCTTCGAGTTCTTAGCACACGTATAGCTCGATGATGATCCTCGGGCTCCCATCCAGCAAAGCATCGAGGAAGAGTTCCGTCAGCACGATGGCGTGGTGACGATCTTGATGTACTACTGACGCAGGGCTTCGCCTAAGCACCGCAACAATATGATCGAGGTGGAATGTGGTGGCAGGGGGCACCGCACACGGCTAAGGAACGATCACCAAGGATCAACTTGTGTGTCTAGAGGTGCCCCCTGCCCATGTATATAAAGGAGCCAAGGGGGAGGGGTGCGCCGGCCAGGGAGAGGGCGCAGGAGGAGTCCTACTCCCACCGGGAGTAGGACTCCCCCCCCCCCCCCCCAATCCTAGTTGGACTAGGTTTCCCAAAGGGGGAAAGAGAGAGAGGGGGGCCGGCCCCTTCTCCTAGACCTAATAGGACTAAGGGAAGGGGGGCGCGCGGCCACCTATGGGCTGCCCCTTTTCTCCTTTCCACTAAGGCCCATGAAGGCCCATATGGCTCCCGGGGGGTTTCGGTAACCTCCCGGTAATCCGGCAAAATCCCGATTTCACCCGGAACACTTCCGATGTCCAAATATAGGATTCCAATATATCAATATTTATGTCTCGATCATTTCGAGACTCCTCGTCATGTCCGTGATCACATCCGGGACTCCGAACAACCTTCGGTACATCAAAATGCATAAACTCATAATAACTGTCATCGTAACATTAAGCGTGCGGACCCTACGGTTCGAGAACAATGTAGACATGACCGAGACACGTCTCCGGTCAATAACCAATAGCGGGACCTGGATGCCCATATTGGCTCCTACATATTCTATGAAGATCTTTATCGGTCAGACCGCATAACAACATACGTTGTTCCCTTTGTCATCGGTATGTTACTTGCCCGAGATTCGATCACCGGTATCCAATACCTAGTTCAATCTCGTTAATGGCAAGTCTCTTTACTCGTTCCCTAATACATCATCTCACAACTAACATCTTAGTTATAATGCTTGCAAGGCTTATGTGATGTGTATTACCAAGAGGGCCCAGAGATACCTCTCCGACAATTGGAGTGACAAATCCAGTTCTCGAAATACGCCAACCCAACATCTACCATTGGAAACACCTGTAGTACTCCTTTATAATCACCCAGTTACATTGTGACGTTTGGTAGCACCCAAAGTGTTCCTCCGGCAAACGGGAGTTGCATAATATCATAGTCATAGGAACATGTATAAGTCATGAAGAAAGCAATAGCAACATACTAAACGATCGGGTGCTAAGCTAATGGAATGGGTCATGTCAATCAGATCATTCAACTAATGATGTGACCTCGTTAATCAAATAACAACTCTTTGTTCATGGTTAGGAAACATAACCATCTTTGATTAACGAGCTAGTCAAGTAGAGGCATACTAGTGACACTATGTTTGTCTATGTATTCACACATGTATTATGTTTCCAGTTAATACAATTCTAGCATGAATAATAGACATTTATCATGATATAAGGAAATAAATAATAACTTTATTATTGCCTCTAGGGCATATTTCCTTCAATCATCGTGGAACATGTGGGAGCCAACATGGGTATCCAGATCCCGCTGTTAGTTATTGACCGGAGAACGTCTCGGTCATGTCTGCATGTCTCCCGAACCCGTAGGGTCTACACACTTAAGGTTCGATGATGCTAGGGTTATAAAGGAAGTTTGTATGTGGTTACCGAATGTTGTTCGGAGTCCCGGATGAGATCCCGGACGTCATGAGGAGTTCCGGAATGGTCCGGAGGTAAAGATTTATATATAGGAAGTCCTATTTCGGCCATCGGGTCAAGTTTCGGGGTCATTGGTATTGTACCGGGACCACCGGAAGGGTCCCGGGGGCCCACCGGGTGGGGCCACCTATCCCGGAGGGTCCCATGGGCTGAAGTGGGAAGGGATCCAGCCCAAAGTGGGCTGGGGTGCCACTTTCCCCTATGGCCCATGCGCCTAGTGTGGGGGAAACCCTAAAGGAAGAGTCCTAGAAGGGGAAGGCACCTCCTAGGTGCCTTGGGGAGGAGGGATTCCTCCCTAGGCCGCCGCCTCCTAGGAGATTGGATCTCCTAGGGCTGCCCCTCCCCCCTTGGCCCCCCTATATATAGTGGGGGAGATGGAGGACTTCTCACCTTTGCCTTTGGTGCAGCCCTCTCCCCTCTTCCAAGTCCTTCTCCTCTCCCGTGGTGCTTGGCGAAGTCCTGCAGGATTGCCACGCTCCTCCACCACCACCACGCCGTTGTGCTGTTGCTGGATGGAGTCTTCCTCAACCTCTTCCTCTCTCCTTGCTGGATCAAGGCGTGGGAGACGTCACCGGGCTGTACGTGTGTTGAACGCGGAGGTGCCGTCCGTTCGGCACTAGGATCATCGGTGATTTGGATCACGACGAGTACGACTCCATCAACCCTGTTCTCTTGAATGCTTCCGCTTAGCGATCTACAAGGGTATGTAGATGCACTCTCCTTCCCTCGTTGCTAGTCTCTCCATAGATAGATCTTGGTGACACGTAGGAAATTTTTTGAATTTCTGCTACGTTCCCCAAACAGTGGCATCATGAGCTAGGTCTATTGCGTAGATTCTATGCACGAGTAGAACACAAAGTAGTTGTGGGCGTTGATTTTGTTCAATATGCTTGCCGTTAATAGTCTTATCTTGATTCAGCGGCATCGTGGGATGAAGCGGCCCGGACCAACCTTACACGTATGCTTACGTGAGACCGGTTCCACCGACAAACATGCACTAGTTGCATAAGGTGGCTGGCGGGTGTCTGTCTCTCCCACTTTAGTCGGATCGGATTCGATGAACAGGGTCCTTATGAAGGGTAAATAGCAATTGGCATATCACGTTGTGGTCTTTGCGTAGGTAAGAAAGGTTCTTGCTAGAAACCCATAGCAGCCACGTAAAACATGCAAACAACAATTAGAGGACGTCTAACTTGTTTTTTCAGGGTATGCTATGTGATGTGATATGGCCAAAGGATGTGATGAATGATATATGTGATGTATGAGATGATCATGTTCTTGTAATAGGAATCACGACTTGCATGTCGATGAGTATGACAACCGGCAGGAGCCATAGGAGTTGTCTTTATTTGTTTATGACCTGCGTGTCAACATAAATGTCATGTAATTACTTTACTTTATTGCTAACCGTTAGCTGTAGTAGTAGAAGTAATAGTTGGCGAGACAACTTCATGAAGACACGATGATGGAGATCATGATGATGGAGATCATGGTGTCATGCCGATGACAAGATGATCATGGAGCCCCAAAGATGGAGATCAAAAGGAGCAAAGTGATATTGGCCATATCATGTCACTATTTGATTGCATGTGATGTGTATCATGGTTTTGCATCTTGTTTACTTAGAACGGCGGTAGTAAATAAGATGATCCCTCATAAACAATTTCAAGAATGTGTTCTCCCCTAACTGTGCACCGTTGCTAAAGTTCGTCGTTTCGAAGCACCACGTGATGATCGGGTGTGATAGATCCTTACGTTCACATACAACGGGTGTAAGACAGTTTTACACATGCAAAACACTTAGGGTTGACTTGACGAGCCTAGCATGTGTACAGACATGGCCTCGGAACACAGAAGACCGAAAGGTCGAGCATGAGTCGTATGGTAGATACGATCAACATGAAGATGTTCACCAATGTTGACTAGTCCGTCTCACGTGATGATCGGACACGGTCTAGTTGACTCGGATCATGTAATCACTTAGATGACTAGAGGGATGTCTATCTGAGTGGGAGTTCATAAGATGAACTTGTTTATCCTGAACATAGTCAAAAGGATTTTGCAAATTATGTCGTAGCTCGCGCTTTAGTTCTACTATTTAGATATGTTCCTAGAGAAAATTTAGTTGAAAGTTGATAGTAGCAATTATGCGGACTAGATCCGTAAACTGAGGATTGTCCTCATTGCTTCATAGAAGGCTTATGTCCTTAATGCACCGCTCAGTGTGCTGAACCTCGAACGTCGTCTGTGGATGTTGCGAACATCTGACATACGCATTTGATAACTACGTGATAGTTCAGTTAAACGGTTTAGAGTTGAGGCACCAAAGACGTTTTTGAAACATCGCGAAACATGTGAGATGTTTCGAGGGCTGAAATTGGGATTTCAGGCTCGTGCCCACGTCAAAAGGTATAAGACCTCCGACGATTTTCTTAGCCTGCAGACTAAGGGAGAAAAGCTCAATTGTTGAGCTAGTGCTCAGATTGTCTGAGTACAACAATCGCTTAAATCAAGTGGGAGTTGATCTTCCAAATGAAAAAGTGATAGTTCTCTGAAGTCATTGCCACCAAGCTGCTAGAGCTTCGTGATGAACTATAATATATCAGGGACATATATGATGATCCTTGAGATATTCGCGATGTTTGACACTGCGAAAGTAGAAATCAAGAAGGGGCATCAATTGTTGATGGTTGGTGAAACCACTAGTTTCAAGAAGGGCAAGGGCAAGAAGGGATACTTCATGAAACGGCAATTCAGCTACTGCTCTAGTGAAGAAACCCAAGGTTGAACCCAAACCCGAGACTAAGTGCTTCTGTAATAAGGGGAACAGCCACTGGAGCAGAATTACCCTAGATACTTGGTAGATTAGAAGGCTGGCAAGGTCGATAGAAGTATATTGAATATACATTGTGTTGATGTGTACTTTACTAGTACTCCTAGTAGCACCAGGGTATTAGATACTGGTTCGGTTGCTAAGTGTTAGTAAACTCGAAATAAAGGCTACGGAATAAACGGAGACTAGCTAAATGTGAGCTGACGATATGTGTTGGAAGTGTTTCCAATGTTGATATGATCAAATATCGTACGCTCCCTCTACCATCGAGATTGGTATTTGGTGTTTGCGTTGAGCATAGACACGATTGGATTATGTCTATCGTGATACGGTTGTTCATTTAAGGAGAATAATGGCTATTCTGTTTATTTGAATAATACCTTCAATGGTCTTACACCTAAAATGAATGGTTTATTGAATCTCGATCGTAGTGATACACGTGTTCATGCCAAAAGATAGTAATGATAGTACCACCTACTTGTGGCACTGCCACGTAAGTCATATCGGTATAAAACGCATGAAGAAGCTCCATGTTGATGGATCTTTGGGCTCACTCATTTTTGAAAAGTTTGAGACATGCGAACCATGTCTATTGGTGTATATGCATGAAGAAACTCCATGCAAATGGACCATATGGACTCACTTGATTTTGAATCACTTGAGACATGCAAATCATACCACATGGGCAAGATGACTGAAAGCCTCGTTTTCAGTAAAATGGAACCAGAAAGCAACTTGTTGGAAGTAATACATTTTGATGTGTGCAGTCCAATGAGTGCTGAGGCATGTAGTGGATATCGTTATGTTCTTACTTCATAGATGATTTGAGTAGATACCGAGTATATTTACTTGATGAAACATAAGTCTGAATTATTGAAAGGTTCAAGTAATTTCAGGGTGAAGTTAAAAGATCGTCGTGACAAGAGGATAAAATATCTATGATATGATCATAGAGATGAATATCTGAATTACGAGTTTGGCACAGAATTAAGACATTGTGGAAATTGTTTCACAACTGATACAGCCTGGAACACCATAGTGTGATGGTGTGTCCGAACATCATAACTGCACCCTATTGGATATGATGCATACCATGATGTCTCTTATCGAATTACCACAATAGTTTATGGGTTAGGCATTAGAGACAACCACATTCACTTTAAATAGGGCACCACGTAATTCCGATGAGATGACACCGTATGAACTATGGTTTAAAGAAACCTAAGCTGTCATTTCTTAAAAGTTTGGGGCTGCGACGCTTATGTGAAAAAGTTTCAGGCTGATAAGCTCGAACCCAAAGCGGATAAATGCATCTTCATAGGACACCCAAAACAGTTGGGTATACCTCCTGTCTCAGATTCGAAAGCAATAAGGGATTGTTTCTTGAATCGGGTTCTTTCTCGAGGAAAAGGTTTGTCTCGAGAATTGAGTGGGAGGATGGTGGAGACTTGATGAGGTTATTGAACCGTCACTACAACTAAGTGTATAGCAGGACACAAAGAGTTGTTCTTGTGGCACCTACACCAATTGAAGTGGAAGCTTATGATATTGATCATGAGACTTCGGATCAAGTCACTCCCAAACCTCGTAGGACGACAAGGATGCATACTACTTCAGAATGGTACGTAATCCTGTCTTGGGAGTCATGTTGCTAGACAACAATGAACCTACGAGCTATGGAGAAGCGATGGTGGGCCCGGATTCCGATAAATGGCTCGAGGCCATAAAATCCGAGAGAGGATCCATGTATGGAAACAAAGTGTAGACTTTGACAGAACAGCTCGATGGTCGTGAGGCCGTTGAGTATAGATGGATTTTAAAAGGAAGACGAACAATGATGGTAAATGTCACCATTAAGAAAGCTTGACTTATCGTTAAGATGTTTTCTGACAAGTTCAAGGAGTTGACTATGATGAGACTTTCTCACTCGTAGCAATGCTAAGAGTCTGTTGGAATTATATTAGCGATTACTGCATTATTTATGAAATCTTGCAGATAGGATGTCAAAACATTGTTTCCTCGACGATTTTCTTGAGGAAAGGTTGTATGTGATACAACCGGAAGGTTTTGTCAATCCTAAAAGATGCTAATAAGTATGCAAAGCTCCAGCAATCCATCTAAGGACTGGAGTAAGCATCTCGGAGTTGGAATGTATGCTTTGATGCGATGATCAAAGATTTTGGGTGTATACAAAGTTTATGAGAAACTTGTATTTCCAAAGAAGTGAGTGGGAGCACTATAGAATTTCTGATGAATATATGTTGTCGACATATCATAAGATCAGAAATTACGTAGAATTTCTGGAAAGCATATAGGGTTATTTGGAAAGTGTTTTCAATGGAAAGCCTGGATTAAGCTGCTTGAGCATTGAGCATCAAGATCTATAAGGATAGATCAAAACGCTTAATGGAACTTTCAAATGAGCACATACCTTGACATGATCTTGAAGGTGTTCAAGATGGATCAGTCAAAGAAGGAGTTCTTGCCTGAGTTGTGAGGTATGAATTTAAGACTTAAAGCTCGACCACGGCAGAATAGAGAGAAAGGACGAAGGTCGTCCCCTATACTTAAGACATAGGCTCTACAGTATGCTATGCTGTGTACCGCACCTGAAATGTGCCTTGCCATGAGTCAGTCAAGGGGTACAAGAGTGATCCAAGAATGGATCACAGGACAGTGGTCAAAGTTATCCTTAGTAACTAGTGGACTAAGGAATTTTCTCGATTATGGAGGTGGTAAAAGAGTTCGTCGTAAAGGGTTACGTCGATGCAAGCTTAACACCTATCCGGATAGCTCTGAGTAGAGATACCGGATACGTATAATGGAGCAACAATTTAGAATAGCTCCAAGTGAAGGAAATATGCCCTAGAGGCAATAATAAAGTTATTATTTATTTCCTTATATCATGATAAATGTTTATTATTCATGCTAGAATTGTATTAACCGGAAACATAATACATGTGTGAATACATAGACCAACAGAGTGTCACTAGTATGCCTCTACTTGACTAGCTCGTTAATCAAAGATGGTTATGTTTCCTAACCATGAACAAAGAGTTGTTATTTGATTAACGAGGTCACATCATTAGTTGAATGATCTGATTGACATGACCCATTCCATTAGCTTAGCACCCGATCGTTTAGTATGTTGCTATTGCTTTCTTCATGACTTATACATGTTCCTATAACTATGAGATTATGCAACTCCCGTTTACCGGAGGAACACTTTGGGTACTACCAAACGTCACAACGTAACTGGGTGATTATAAAGGAGTACTACAGGTGTCTCCAATGGTAGATGTTGGGTTGGCGTATTTCGAGATTAGGGTTTGTCACTCCGATTGTCGGAGAGGTATCTCTGGGCCCTCTCGGTAATGCACATCACATAAGCCTTGCAAGCACTGCAACTAATATGTTAGTTGTGAGATGATGTATTACGGAACGAGTAAAAAGACTTGCCGGTAACGAGATTGAACTAGGTATTGCATACCGACGATCGAATCTCGGGCAAGTAACATACCGATGACAAAGGGAACAACGTATGTTGTTATGCGGTCTGACCGATAAAGATCTTCGTAGAATATGTAGGAGCCAATATGGGCATCCAGGTCCCGCTATTGGTTATTGACCGGAGACGTGTCTCGGTCATGTCTACATTGTTCTCGAACCGTAGGGTCCGCACGCTTAACGTTACGATGACAGTTATTATGAGTTTATGCATTTTGATGTACCGAAGGTTGTTCGGAGTCCCGGATGAGATCACGGACATGACGAGGAGTCTCGAAATGGTCGAGACGTAAAGATTGATATATTGGAAGCCTATGTTTGGACATAGGAAGTGTTCCGGGTGAAATCGGGATTTTACAGGAATACCGGGAGGGTTACCGGAACCCCCCGGGAGACTAATGGGCCTATTGGGCCTTAGTGGAAAAGAGAAAAGGGGCAGCCCATAGCTGGCCGGCGCCCCCCCCTTCCCCAAGTCCTAGTAGGACTAGGAGAAGGGGCCGGCCCCCCCTCTCTCTCCTTTCCCCCTGAGAGTCCTAGTTGGAATAGGATTGGAGGGGGGAGTCCTACTCCCGGTAGGAGTAGGACTCCCCCTGCGCCTCCCTCTCTCTGGCCGGCCAGCCCCCCTCCTCCAACCTTTATATACGGGGGCAGGGGACACCCCAAGACACACAAGTTGATCCTTGAGATCGTTCCTTAGCCGTGTGCGGTGCCCCCTGCCACCATATTCCACCTCGATCATACCGTTGTAGTGCTTAGGCGAAGCCCTGCGTCGGTAGTACATCAAGATCGTCATCACGCCGTCGTGCTGACGGAACTCTTCCTCGACGCTTTGCTGGATCAGAGCCCGAGGATCGTCATCGAGCTGAACGTGTGCTAAGAACTCGGAGGTGCCGGAGTAACGGTGCTTGGATCGGTCGGATCGGGAAGAAGACGTACGACTACTTCCTCTACGTTGTGTGATCGCTTCCGCAGTCGGTCTGCGTTGGTATGTAGACAACACTCTCCCCTCTCGTTGCTGTGCATCACCATGATCTTGTGTGTGCGTAGGAAAATTTTCGAAATTACTATGTTCCCCAACAGTGGCATCCGAGCCTAGGTTTTATGGTTTGATGTTATTTGCACGAGTAGAACACAAGTGAGTTGTGGGCGATACAAGTCATACTGCCTACCAGCATGTCATACTTTGGTTCGGCGGTATTGTTGGGTGAGACGATCCGGACCAACCTTACGCGTACTCTTACGCGAGACCGGTTCCCTCGACGTGCTTTGCACATAGATGGCTTGCGGAAGACTGTCTCTCCAACTTTAGTTGAACCAAGTGTGACTACGCCCGGTCCTTGAGAAGGTTAAAACGGAGTCTATTTGACGAACTATCGTTGTGGTTTTGATGCGTAGGTGAGATGAGTTCTTACTTAAGCCCGTAGCAGCCACGTAAAACTTGCAACAACAAAGTAGAGGACGTCTAACTTGTTTTTGCAGGGTATGTTGTGATGTGATATGGTCAAGGCATGATGCTGATTTTATTGTATGAGATGATCATGTTTTGTAACCGAGTTATCGGCAACTGGCAGGAGCCATATGGTTGTCGCTTTATTGTATGCAATGCAATCGCGATGTAATGCTTTACTTTATTACTAAACGGTAGTGATAGTCGTGGAAGCATAAGATTGGCGAGACGACAACGATGCTACGATGGAGATCAAGGTGTCGCGCCGGTGACGATGGTGATCATGACGGTGCTTCGGAGATGGAGATCACAAGCACAAGATGATGATGGCCATATCATATCACTTATATTGATTGCATGTGATGTTTATCCCTTTTTATGCATCTTATCTTGCTTTGATTGACGGTAGCATTATAAGATGATCTCTCACTAAAATTATCAAGAAGTGTTCTCCCTGAGTATGCACCGTTGCCAAAGTTCGTCGTGCCCAGACACCACGTGATGATCGGGTGTGATAAGCTCTACGTCCAAATACAACGGGTGCAAAACAGTTGCACACGCAGAATACTCAGGTTATACTTGACGAGCCAAGCATATACAGATATAGCCTCGGAACACGGAGACCGAAAGGTCGAGCGTGAATCATATAGTAGATATGATCAACATAACGATGTTCACCATTGAAAACTACTCCATCTCACGTGATGATCGGTTATGGTTTAGTTGATTTGGATCACGTGATCACTTAGAGGATTAGAGGGATGTCTATCTAAGTGGGAGTTCTCAAGTAATTTGATTAACTGAACTTAAACTTATCATGAACTTAGTACCTGATAGTATCTTGCTTGTTTATGTTGATTGTAGATAGATGGCTCGTGCTGTTGTTCCGTTGAATTTTAATGCGTTCCTTGAGAAAGCAAAGTTGAAAGATGATGGTAGCAATTACACGGACTGGGTCCGTAACCTGAGGATTATCCTCATTGCTGCACAGAAGAATTACGTCCTGGAAGCACCGCTGGGTGACAGGCCTGCTGCTGGAGCAAAGCCAGATGTTATGAACGTCTGGCAGAGCAAAGCTGATGACTACTCGATAGTTCAGTGTGCCATGCTTTACGGCTTAGAATCGGGACTTCAACGACGTTTTGAACGTCATGGTGCATATGAGATGTTCCAGGAGTTGAAGTTAATATTTCAAGCAAATGCCTGAATTGAGAGATATGAAGTCTCCAATAAATTCTATAGCTGCAAGATGGAGGAGAACAGTTCTGTCAGTGAGCATATACTCAAAATGTCTGGGTATAATAATCACTTGATTCAGATGGGAGTTAATCTTCCAGATGACTGCGTCATTGACAGAATTCTCCAATCACTGCCACTAAGCTACAAGAGCTTCGTGATGAACTATAATATGCAAGGGATGAACAAGACTATTCCCGAGCTCTTCGCAATGCTGAAAGCTGCGGAGGTAGAAATCAAGAAGGAGCATCAAGTGTTGATGGTTAGCAAAACCACTAGTTTCAAGAAAAAGGGCAAAGGGAAGAAGAAGGGAAACTTCAAGAAGAACAGCAAGCAAGTTGCTGCTCAGGAGAAGAAACCCAAGTCTGGACCTAAGCCTGAAACTGAGTGCTTCTACTGCAAGCAGACTGGTCACTGGAAGCGGAACTGCCCCAAGTATTTGGCGGATAAGAAGGATGGTAAAGTGAACAAAGGTATATGTGATATACATGTTATTGATGTGTACCTTACTAGAGCTCGCAGTAGCACCTGGGTATTTAATACTGGTTCTGTTGCTAATATTTGCAACTCGAAACAGGGACTACGGAAATATGCCCTAGAGGCAATAATAAAGTTATTATTTATTTCCTTATATCATGATAAATGTTTATTATTCATGCTAGAATTGTATTAACCGGAAACATAATACATGTGTGAATACATAGACAAACAGAGTGTCACTAGTATGCCTCTACTTGACTAGCTCGTTAATCAAAGATGGTTATGTTTCCTAACCATGAACAAAGAGTTGTTATTTGATTAACGAGGTCACATCATTAGTTGAATGATCTGATTGACATGACCCATTCCATTAGCTTAGCACCCGATCGTTTAGTATGTTGCTATTGCTTTCTTCATGACTTATACATGTTCCTATAACTATGAGATTATGCAACTCCCGTTTATCGGAGGAACACTTTGGGTACTACCAAACATCACAACGTAACTGGGTGATTATAAAGGAGTACTACAGGTGTCTCCAATGGTAGATGTTGGGTTGGCGTATTTCGAGATTAGGGTTTGTCACTCCGATTGTCGGAGAGGTATCTCTGGGCCCTCTCGGTAATGCACATCACATAAGCCTTGCAAGCACTGCAACTAATATGTTAGTTGTGAGATGATGTATTACGGAACGAGTAAAGAGACTTGCCGGTAACGAGATTGAACTAGGTATTGCATACCGACGATCGAATCTCGGGCAAGTAACATACCGATGACAAAGGGAACAACGTATGTTGTTATGCGGTCTGACCGATAAAGATCTTCGTAGAATATGTAGGAGCCAATATGGGCATCCAGGTCCCGCTATTGGTTATTGACCGGAGACGTGTCTCGGTCATGTCTACATTGTTCTCGAACCGTAGGGTCCGCACGCTTAACGTTACAATGACAGTTATTATGAGTTTATGCATTTTGATGTACCGAAGGTTGTTCGGAGTCCCGGATGAGATCACGGACATGACGAGGAGTCTCGAAATGGTCAAGACGTAAAGATTGATATATTGGAAGCCTATGTTTGGACATAGGAAGTGTTCCGGGTGAAATCGGGATTTTACCGGAATACCGGGAGGGTTACCGGAACCCCCGGGGAGACTAATGGGCCTATTGGGCCTTAGTGGAAAAGAGAAAAGGGGCAGCCCATAGCTGTCCGGCGCCCCCCCCCCCTTCCCCAAGTCCTAGTAGGACTAGGAGAAGGGGCCGGCCCCCCCTCTCTCTCCTTTCCCCCTGAGAGTCCTAGTTGGAATAGGATTGGAGGGGGGAGTCCTACTCCCGGTAGGAGTAGGACTCCCCCTGCGCCTCCCTCTCTCTGGCCGGCCAGCCCCCCTCCTCCAACCTTTATATACGGGGGCAGGGGACACCCCAAGACACACAAGTTGATCCTTGAGATCGTTCCTTAGCCGTGTGCGGTGCCCCCTGCCACCATATTCCACCTCGATCATACCGTTGTAGTGCTTAGGCGAAGCCCTGCGTCGGTAGTACATCAAGATCGTCATCACGCCGTCGTGCTGACGGAACTCTTCCTCGACGCTTTGCTGGATCGGAGCCCGAGGATCGTCATCGAGCTGAACGTGTGCTAAGAACTCGGAGGTGCCGGAGTAACGGTGCTTGGATCGGTCGGATCGGGAAGAAGACGTACGACTACTTCCTCTACGTTGTGTGATCGCTTCTGCAGTCGGTCTGCGTTTGTACGTAGACAACACTCTCCCCTCTCGTTGCTATGCATCACCATGATCTTGTGTGTGCGTAGGAAAATTTTCGAAATTACTACGTTCCCCAACACCAAGTAGAACAGTTATTTGGAATAGCTCCAAATAGAACGTGGTAGCTACATCTAGGAGATGACATAGAGATTTGTAAAGCACACACGGATCTGAAAGGTTCAGACCCGTTGACTAAAACCTCTCTCACAAGCAGCATGATCAAACCCAGAACTCATTGAGTGCTAATCACATAGTGATGTGAACTAGATTATTGACTCTAGTAAACTCTTTGGATGTTGGTTACATGGCGATGTGACCTATGAGTGTTAATCACATGGCGATGTGAACTAGATTATTGACTCTAGTGCAAGTGGGAGACTGTTGGAAATATGCCCTAGAGGCAATAATAAATAAGTTATTATTATATTTCCTTATTCATGATAATCGTTTATTATCCATGCTATAGTTGTATTGATAGGAAACTCAGATACATGTGTGGATACATAGACAACACCATGTCCCTAGTAAGCCTCTAGTTGACTAGCTCGTTGATCAATAGATGGTTACGGTTTCCTGACCATGGACATTGGATGTCGTTGATAACGGGATCACATCATTAGGAGAATGATGTGATGGACAAGACCCAATCCTAAGCATAGCACTAGATCGTGTAGTTCGTATGCTAAAGCTGTTCTAATGTCAAGTATCATTTCCTTAGACCATGAGATTGTGCAACTCCCGGATATCGTAGGAGTGCTTTGGGTGTGCCAAACGTCACAACGTAACTGGGTGGCTATAAAGGTACACTACGGGTATCTCCGAAAGTGTCTGTTGGGTTGGCACGAATCGAGACTGGGATTTGTCACTCCGTGTGACGGAGAGGTATCTCTGGGCCCACTCGGTAGGACATCATCATAATGTGCACAATGTGATCAAAGAGTTGATCACGGGATGATGTGTTACGGAACGAGTAAAGAGACTTGCCGGTAACGAGATTGAACAAGGTATCGGGATACCGACGATCGAATCTCGGGCAAGTATCGTACCGATAGACAAAGGGAATTGCATACGGGATTGATTAAGTCCTTGACATCATGGTTCATCCGATGAGATCATCGTGGAACATGTGGGAGCCAACATGGGTATCCAGATCCCGCTGTTAGTTATTGACCGGAGAACGTCTCGGTCATGTCTGCATGTCTCCCGAACCCGTAGGGTCTACACACTTAAGGTTCGATGACGCTAGGTTTATAAAGGAAGTTTGTATGTGGTTACCGAATGTTGTTCGGAGTCCCGGATGAGATCCCGGACGTCATGAGGAGTTCCGGAATGGTCCGGAGGTAAAGATTTATATATAGGAAGTCCTATTTCGGCCATCGGGACAAGTTTCGGGGTCATCGGTATTGTACCGGGACCACCGGAAGGGTCCCGGGGGCCCACCGGGTGGGGCCACCTATCCCGGAGGGTCCCATGGGCTGAAGTGGGAAGGGATCCATCCCAAAGTGGGTTGGGGCGCCACTTTCCCCTATGGCCCATGCGCCTAGTGTGGGGGAAACCCTAAAGGAAGAGTCCTAGAAGGGGAAGGCACCTCCTAGGTGCCTTGGGGAGGAGGGATTCCTCCCTAGGACGCCGCCCCCCTAGGAGATTGGATCTCCTAGGGCCGGCGCCCCCCCCCCCTTGGCCCCCCTATATATAGTGGGGGAGATGGAGGACTTCTCACCTTTGCCTTTGGTGCAGCCCTCTCCCCTCTTCCAAGTCCTTCTCCTCTCCCGTGGTGCTTGGCGAAGTCCTGCAGGATTGCCACGCTCCTCCACCACCACCACGCCGTTGTGTTGTTGCTGGATGGAGTCTTCCTCAACCTCTCCCTCTCTCCTTGCTGGATCAAGGCGTGGGAGACGTCACCGGGCTGTACGTGTGTTGAACGCGGAGGTGCCGTCCGTTCGGCACTAGGATCATCGGTGATTTGGATCACGACGAGTACGACTCCATCAACCCCGTTCTCTTGAATGCTTCCGCTTAGCGATCTACAAGGGTATGTAAATGCACTCTCCTTCCCTCGTTGCTAGTCTCTCCATAGATAGATCTTGGTGACACGTAGGAAATTTTTTGAATTTCTGCTACGTTCCCCAACAATAAGTTTGAAGTTCTACTTCAAAAGGAAACAACCAGAAAATATTCTGGCATGGTAAAGGAGAATGAACTCCTCTACATTGATGATATGCTTGTGGAATGATATACCCAAGATATTTCGGAGATCTCGTGTAGTCTCCTAGTTATCCCTAAATATCATTAGCCTATAATTGTACTACTACATGTAGTATAAATTGCAACATCTTGTCCATTGGACATGATAGTTGAGGAAATTGAGTGTATGAATCAGTTCAAACTCAATCTTGTTGCATACAAAATAAATTTTCCTCCTTTATCATCATGGTATTGGACGATTAGAGAAATTATTGGCAATTTTGATGGTCACAACTTGACAAGTTGCAATATTCCCAACAATCATCAGATTGTTTTGTGCACTGCATGTGACATTGGGGAATTAATTTTAAGGCACTCTCACCTTAAATTTGAAACGAGCCAGCCAATATTCTTGATTGCATTCAAGAATATGTTTGGATTATTCAACCATTATCTAGGTTATGTTGATACTTCATGATATTAATAGATGCAGCTAAAAGATGGTCTTAGATGAGTATCATCCACACAAACCATGTGTTTACTGAATTAATTGCTCAAATTGACGAATTTAGAGCAAATTACCCTAACGTGGGATAATTCCATTGGAATGCAAATGTCGTTGAAGATTGATTCATGAGCATTCAATGGTTATATTCAGTATGTAGTACATAACCATAATGGTTTGGCTTCATCTCTTATGAAAGAGATTCAATATTGCTTGGCCAATGTTGCAGAATTGTGATTTACCAACATTTTATTGATGGTAACATGCGGTCTCACACTCAGCATATTTGGTCTAAATAAGATCAAATGATACTGCACCCCCTTGCAGTTTGTACGTGGAAATAAGTGAAGTATTTTCCATCTGCGGTAATTCGGTTGCATACCGATATCACCACCCCAGCATATATCATGGGCCTTCACATATGGTTGGGATCTATGTGAGGAATAACTATGGTATGATCGTTAATCCGTCGAATACCTTAACCCTATGAAGGGAGTTATTTGCAGCTCATACGCTGATTGCTTTTGCAATAAGAACATTCTCTGGCATTAGGGGGAGATATGTACCACAAAGAATGCCAGGAAATGGATAATAAATGTCATAGACATTTTGTCCACGTACTTAAGAATCTGAACTTGAGGTTCAGGTTATGACAAATTTGCAGCATATTGCAAATAATCTGCCAAGTATATTTACTGATGACAAAGGTGTCACTATGGTCAAGTACCAGAGAGAGTGGAGGTACCTAATAAACCACTCGTCTCCCTATATGAGAGCAAGAGGGGGAGAATTCTGGTTGCAAGAGATTAAGTTCTCATATGTTTCACTGGAAACAGATGAGATTGACCCCTCGATCAGTAAATATGATTCAACCTTGGGTTGAATGACACCTGAGGGATGCGCGGCATCCAAAGTCCAACACATATGTGCACACATTTTTAGGTGTTGGGACATCGAAACACCTTGACTCCGTTGTCGTGGGAAATCACAAAGAGTTAAGAGGCGTAATAAGAATTCCACGATGATATTGATTCATGAGAATCGTATATGAGAAAGTCTACATATGTCGACATAAAATTCTTCTCGAGAATTGCTAGAATCCTTTTGGGCCCTGAACCAAATCCATGGAGAGTGTTGTTGCACTTGTATTGGTTCAAATGAAAGGAAGCAATTAAGGAAGAGTGGCACTCGCTCATCAAGAGAGAGGTATTTACCATTGTAAAACCTGCTCCTCATAAGTATCTTCTAGAGGAAAGAGAAGTGAATTTTCATTTGGAATGAAAATAAATGAGGTGGTGAGAAAGCGAGGCTTGTAGCACAAGGGTTTTCGCAGAGACCCGACATCGGTTACGATGTAGCATGCCTTCTTGGTATGAGTGTAATTATGTTTCGATACTGAATGTTAATGGCAGTACAGATCCATACGGTTGATGTATGTAATGTCTACATACTCCCATGGGTCAATTAATTTGGATGTATATATTGAAGCCATTGAATGACTCAATATTCTGAATCCAAAGGTAAATCGCAACATGCATGTGTGGAACTTCTGAAGTCATTCTATGACTTGAAGTAGTCGGAGAATTGTGTGGTGCAACCGACTAAGTGAGCTATTCCTTGACAAGGATTACTCTCATACTAATGATTGTTGACGTGTATTCATGAAGAAATCCTGGATTGGATTTTACATCACCTTAATTTGTGGTGTCAATGATCTTATCATCAAAGTCTATATAAGACATGAAATACACACAATCATGTTAAGACGGATATTTGGGTTAAACCTAATTATGCTAAGTTTATGACTTGAGCATATCCCACTAAGATATCAGTCTTCATATATCCGAAATTATTGGAGAAGTTCAATACGGATATATTATATCAAAGACACATATGGTCATATTATACCTAATGTGGAACACAGATCCTTGAGACATAGGGGAGATGGTGAAGTGATAGTGAGGCATGAATTGCCATATCTAAATACCATCGAAGCACTCATATATCTTGCAAAATATGTCAGGCCTGACACTATAGTTTTTGGCAATTTATTGAGAGTGCAATTCCCTGAAAGGTATAAGGTTTGTGTAAGGAATATCCTGGGATATATCCAAGGCACAAAGGGTCTTGATCAATTCCATCCGAAAAATCAAGATAAGACCATGGTTTGATATATTGATAGTGGCTAATTATCTGATCCCACAATGCCATATCAAAGACTGGGTTTGCTGGAAGAGTATTTTGCGGGAAGTCTTCAGAATGGACTCTAAACGAGTCCTTCCAGTGATCATTCTATTTCATTTGAAGCATCAGAAAATGTGGATGAAATCATAGAATGATTGGCCACATGCGAAATCATATGGAGATTATCATTATCTACCAAGATAATGTCACTTGTATTGCTTATGGGTTATATATATCCTTGTGAATTACATAAATGTAAGAGGATAATATGCAAACAGATTATTGTGATATTCACAATATCTCTATGAATGTTTACATTCCAGAACTAGGTTCGTGGAATTGGTATGAGATATTCTTGAGGTTTGCAAAATTCAGGGGGAGTAAAATCCCAAGTTATAACCCGTTGGTGATCCTCAAATCACTTATATTGTACTCTTTTTCCCTTTATGAGTTTTCCATGATGATTTCTCATATAAGGTTTTTAACGAGACAATATAAATACAAGTGCGGATATGTGCCATATTGGTTTCTCCTTATATTTTTCCCACTGGGTTTTAAAGGAGTCTTCGATGGCATATGATTATAAGGTTTCTCTTCAATTTTTCCCACAGGGTTTTTGGAGGAGTTTTCAGTTTGCAATATACATATGACGAATTGATCAAGGAGGAGTATTGAGAAATAAAAAATGTGATCAATTGTATGGAAGGGATGCCTCGCAGGAGGTGTCTGTTGGGGAAGAGGTGTCTCCTCAACACACCCCTTCAACATGTATATAAGTGGGTCTTCCATATCGCAATGGAACTAGAGATCATTTGTATCTCTTCTTTGTCTCCTTTACTTTGATATACTACAACAGAGATTTATAACGGAGCGAATAACATAAATCACTTTACACTTTACAGATTATGGTTTTAAAAGAGTAGCATTATCGAAGGACCCTATACATCCGACGTGAGATTTTTGACCATGGCCAAACGGACGTTTTTATCTTTTTTGTGTGTCAAGAATGGCAAATTTAGTAGGCAGATAATTGGGCCTTCCTAGATAAGCAGCAGACACTATACAAATCCATGCGCAGCAGCTGCGGTCATGCGGGCGGAGACTGACGCCCTGTTCATGAAGATCGATGCGGGGATGGACGCAGAGCAGGCACAGGCGATCGTGGGCGTTGGTAGCTCCACATCATTCACGATGCCCATGCGGTTTGTGCCTGGCCACAACAACCACCAGCCGACACATTCACCTCGATTATGGACCTCATCTCGACAGGCGATGTCCACATGACGAACACCGGCAACGAAGAATAGGACGCGCGACATGGACATGGACACGTCTGGTGTCTCATGTGGATTGTGTCCGATGTTCTATTCTTCCCCTCGTTGGCGACCCACTACTTCACTTTCTGGAGCTCGCGACAATTGAGCTTTTCGGACATGGAATACGAAGATTTAGACTAGGATAAAACATGTCATGTCTGCTTTTGGTTAATTGAAATATGTCAAAAATTAATGAATTTGATTCGATTTAAATGAAAATCATCTTGTTTGCATGAACATTGTTTGATTTGTTCAAATTCCATTTAAAATGTGTCCAGACGTTTGATGGATAGAATTGGATGGTACACTGTTCGCGGACACGTCCATGGACGGATACTATATCTGTTTTAGAGGTCCACGTTGCAGATGCCTAAACCCGTTAATGACGATGTGACATCGACAATTGTGATATACCCGTCAGATTAACTAGCTGAGGTTCTTTTTTTTGTCCCTCGGCTTGCCAAAGGAGTAAAAGCACTATGGCTAACAGAATGCTCTTGCGTCCTCCGCCACAAAACTTTCCCAAAACCCCACTTCCCTTCTTGAGCAATGGCCGGCAACGCAAAAGTGACAGAGCGTAGGTCTTTGTGCACGACTCACCAAGCAGGAAACACTCAATAACAATAGCTTGGCGCACTACAACATCATCGTGGCCGAGGAGGAGGAGCCTGCGCCGGCTCGACGCAGGCACAGAAGGAGCAGAGGTACTGCATATTTCTCCTTGAGTAGCACCGGCTGGCGGTGGGTCAAATATACGGCGAGCACGCAAGGGAGGTGGATGTGGCTGCCATAGCCGAGGTGAACCCGAACTTCGTTGCGGAGCAGTGAACGCTCTACGAGGTTGCGCACGCGCACTCGCAATGCAAAGCCAGCGTAGCCGGATGCGGACACGGGTGCACACGTGATTGGCGACGCAGGTGGTCCAGGACTCCAACGCCGCCAGCTGCACCTCTTACGCGTCACCGTCCAACTTTTGGGGGCGCACGTGGCAGATGAACAATGATAGACCGTTCATGTTCATCATCGACCTCGTGTCCACCGGCGTCGATAACGGACAGGTCGTGAACTCCTCCGAGGATGAGTAGGCCATGAGAGGCGGCATTGGCATTGTGTCCCAAATGGGCAAGTCCGTCTCCCATGTTCTACTCTTTCTCGTCGGAGACCGCACCTCCACTCACAGGTCTTGAACCCCGCCGTTTTTCATGGCAGATGAAGGATGTGGTCGTTGATGCAGAATGCAAAGGAAGTGAACGACGGCCGCCGCCGTAGGATAGGTCTAGGGTTGGGTTGCTTTTTTTGTTATCCAAAATGTTCGAATGTAATGAAAACCCGCCGTGCTTTCATGAGCTCATCTAGTTTATATGAAAAATTGCCGTGTTTACATGATTTTCGTCTGTTATTGAAACAGTCTTTAAAATAGATGCCGACTATGTTGAATGACATTGATCATCTGTGTTCGTGGACTAATCTTCTGTTCGTGGGGTATGTCGGAGCAAATTTATGGGTCAGCTGAAGATGCCCTAAGAGTTTCGACGGTGCGACGTTATCTATGAAGCGGGTGAAAGTGAACGCAACCGAACTGAACAAGGTGTGACGAGGTGCTCGACCATGGCGTACGTGGCCGGCCCGCGTGTAGCGGCGTGTGGACATCTAATCTACGTACTTGTACATTCTTTGTACTCTATACTGCTGCCTCGCCCTCCCGCTCCATATAAACCTCGAGCGAGCAATGCCGCACATTTCCTGGCGCGACACACTGCCGTACAAGCGCTCCCGCTTCCATCCGTCATCCGATTGACACGCTGCACCAGCCAAAAAGCCACTGACCTCACAGCCTCGCTCCGCCCGCCATGGCCGCTGCCACGGTGCGGTCGACGTTGCCCCGCTGCCTCCTCCTCCTCCTGTCCACGGCGCTCGCCTCCGCCGCCACCACGCCGCGGCTCGTGCTCCTGGCGCCATCCGGCTCGCACACGCCGTGCCTGGACAACCCGCCCGACCTGACGGCCGCGGGCGACGAGGCGGGCGAGCTCGTCCGCGACCTCGGCGGCCTCCCGGCCTACGTCACCGGATCCCGCAGCTCCACGCGCGCCATCGTCCTGGCCTCCGACTACTTCGGTCAGTGCTCAGAATCACCGAGGCCACTTAGCAAGCCGAAGGAACGTCTCTGTTTCTACTCCAGTGTACGTGACTCCATTAATGAATCTTCTTTTCTGCAGGCTTCCAAGCGCCAAAACTGAGGTACGTACGTACTTGCCACTGTTTGATTGACTTGAAAGAACAACTTTCTGCTTCAAATTGTTTCTCTCCAAACTTGTTTTGTTTCATTCTGCCTGCATTCTTGATTTTCATCTCGCTTGTGCGAGGCGAATGAATTTAACAATGTGTGTACCGTGTGTGTTCCCAAGGAAAATCGCGGATCAGGTTGCGGATGATGGATACTTGGTCGTGGTTCCTGATCTGCTGCACGGGGACCCGTTCAGGGACGAGGCCAAGATTTCATTTCAAGATTGGCTGAAAACCCACTCTCCAGTTCGTTCATTTTCCGTTCTTATCCTGCTTGTTGTATTGTTTGTAATAGTTGGTCTGTATGACTATAACGGATGGCACAATACTGAAACTCTAGCGCTCTCCCTAAGGCTATAATGGATATGCAGACCACTTGCCATTGGTTTCCCAAGTACATTTTGAAAGAAAAGAAAAAGATGAAATTCTCTCTCCAGCACATTACATCACATGAAAATATTCAGTATCCTACTAAGGGCATCTACCACACTTAACTGTATTTTCATGGAAAGCACACTTAATCATAAGAAATGCTGCAGCTTTTCCATCTGAATGTTTCAGTATCAGGATAGGAAACATAACAAATACTGATTTCTCTCTTGCTCGTTGCTGTTACAGGTGGAGGCAGCTGAAAAGACTAAAGTGCTTATTGCTGCTCTGAAGAAGCAAGGGGTGTCTGAAGTTGGGGTTGGAGGTTATTGCTGGGGTGGTGGGTTAACTCACTTCAACTACATGAACACCGAGCAATCATTGTTTTAATTTTTACCACTCCCTCCGATCCATATGAATTGTTGATGATTTCTAAGTCATCGATCTAAATCATCAACAATTAATATGAATCGGAGGAAGTAGCATTCTTCAACTAACCGCTCCATTGTCTTTCGTAATAGCAAAAATCATCAACAATTAATATGGATCGGAGGGAGTAGCATTCTTCAACTAACCACTCCCTTGTCTTTCGTAATAGCAAAGGTAGCTGTGGAGCTATCAAAGTCTGAAGAAATTCAAGTGGTTGTCATTTCGCACCCTTCACTAGTGACTGTCGATGACATGAAGGGTGTGTGTCTTATTTCCATCTCACTTAATTAGGCTTTCCCTGCTGATTCTTCCTCGTGTATGCTAAAAATTCACTTTCACTAGAAGAATGCGCTGCATATCCTTTTCTCTAACTCGGTAACTCCATTTTGCATGCTCAGAGGTCAAGCATCCCATTGAGATTCTCGGAGGCGAGCTTGATCAAGCTTCTCCACCGCCGATAGTGCACCAGTTTGAACAGGCCTTGGATCAGAACAACAAGGTACATTCTTCCTAGTAGCTTCATTTCATACTTCGTGAAGATTGACCACTAAATTTTAATCTGACATTTTACAGATTGACCACTTCGTAAAGATCTTCCCGGGAGTAGCCCACGGTTTCGCTTGCAGATACAACGCCAGCGACGCGTTCGCCGTCAAAACTGCCGAAAAAGCTCGTGCAAACATGCTCAACTGGTTTAACAAGTATCTGAAGAAGCACCAAGAGCTTTCGCTCCACGAATCTTAGAAACTCGACCGCTCCAAGCTGTTTTGAACAAGTCACCCTTTTAGTTTTGTATAAATCGACGCCTTTTCATTAGTTTAGAAGTACAGAATTAAGGAGCTCTTGCCTTTCTGAATAAATTGCACATCGGTGCTGAACTTTTTAGGCGTAGCTTGGTCGTGTATGCAATGCAATAATAAAATAGTTCCTCTAGTTTGATTCAGCTGTACTTTCTTTTTGTTCTTCTCTGCATGGGAAATTTGAGTATTTGCCTAGCATATTTATGTGCAGAAAAATAATTGAATGCGATTCAAGTGGTGAATGGCGGATATGAAAAATTACAGATCAACAAGGTGTCTCACACAATGATGAATATATGATATTACATACTACTGTATTAACAAATGGGTTTCTGAAAAAAAATGAAACTAATATATTACAGACTTACAAGGTGTCACACACCACTAAATTTTAATTTGACATTTTACAGATTGACCACTTCGTGAAGATCTTCCCGGGAGTAGCCCACGGTTTCGCTTGCAGATACAACGCCAGCGACGCGTTCGCCGTCAAAACTGCCGAAAAAGCTCGTGCAGACATGCTCAACTGGTTCAACAAGTATCTGAAAAAGCACCAAGAGCTTTCGCTCCATGAATCTTAGAAACTCGATCACTCCAAGCTGTTTTGAACAAGTCACCCTTTTAGTTTTGTATAAATCGACGCCTTTTCATTAGTTTAGAAGTACAGAATTAAGGAGCTCTTGCCTTTCTGAATAAATTGCACATCGGTGCTGAACTTTTTAGGCGTAGCTTGGTCGTGTATGCAATGCAATAATAAAATAGTTCCTCTAGTTTGATTCAGCTGTACTTTCTTTTTGTTCTTCTCTGCATGGGAAATTTGAGTATTTGCCTAGCATATTTATGTGCAGAAAAATAATTGAATGCGATGCAAGTGGTGAATGGCGGATATGAGAAATTACAGATCAACAAGGTGTCTCACACAATGATGAATATATGATATTACATACTACTGTATTAACAAATGGGTTTCTGAAAAAAAATGAAACTAATATATTACAGACTTACAAGGTGTCACACACCACTAAATTTTAATCTGACATTTTACAGATTGACCACTTCGTGAAGATCTTCCCGGGAGTAGCCCACGGTTTCGCTTGCAGATACAACGCCAGCGACGCGTTCGCCGTCAAAACTGCCGAAAAAGCTCGTGCAGACATGCTCAACTGGTTCAACAAGTATCTGAAAAAGCACCAAGAGCTTTCGCTCCACGAATCTTAGAAACTCGATCACTCCAAGCTGTTTTGAACAAGTCACCCTTTTAGTTTTGTATAAATCGACGCCTTTTCATTAGTTTAGAAGTACAGAATTAAGGAGCTCTTGCCTTTCTGAATAAATTGCACATCGGTGCTGAACTTTTTAGGCGTAGCTTGGTCGTGTATGCAATGCAATAATAAAATAGTTCCTCTAGTTTGATTCAGCTGTACTTTCTTTTTGTTCTTCTCTGCATGGGAAATTTGAGTATTTGCCTAGCATATTTATGTGCAGAAAATTAATTGAATGCGATGCAAGTGGTGAATGGCGGATATGAGAAATTACAGATCAACAAGGTGTCTCACACAATGATGAATATATGATATTACATACTACTGTATTAACAAATGGGTTTCTGAAAAAAAATGAAACTAATATATTACAGACTTACAAGGTGTCACACACCACTAAATTTTAATCTGACATTTTACAGATTGACCACTTCGTGAAGATCTTCCCGGGAGTAGCCCACGGTTTCGCTTGCAGATACAACGTCAGCGACGCGTTCGCCGTCAAAACTGCCGAAAAAGCTCGTGCAGACATGCTCAACTGGTTCAACAAGTATCTGAAGAAGCACCAAGAGCTTTCGCTCCACGAATCTTAGAAACTCGATCGCTCCAAGCTGTTTTGAACAAGTCACCCTTTTAGTTTTGTATAAATCGACGCCTTTTCATTAGTTTAGAAGTACAGAATTAAGGAGCTCTTGCCTTTCTGAATAAATTGCACATCGGTGCTGAACTTTTTAGGCGTAGCTTGGTCGTGTATGCAATGCAATAATAAAATAGTTCCTCTAGTTTGATTCAGCTGTACTTTCTTTTTGTTCTTCTCTGCATGGGAAATTTGAGTATTTGCCTAGCATATTTATGTGCAGAAAATTAATTGAATGCGATGCAAGTGGTGAATGGCGGATATGAGAAATTACAGATCAACAAGGTGTCTCACACAATGATGAATATATGATATTACATACTACTGTATTAACAAATGGGTTTCTGAAAAAAAAATGAAACTAATATATTACAGACTTACAAGGTGTCACACACCACTAAATTTTAATCTGACATTTTACAGATTGACCACTTCGTGAAGATCTTCCCGGGAGTAGCCCACGGTTTCGCTTGCAGATACAACGTCAGCGACGCGTTCTCCGTCAAAACTGCCGAAAAAGCTCGTGCAGACATGCTCAACTGGTTCAACAAGTATCTGAAGAAGCACCAAGAGCTTTCGCTCCACGAATCTTAGAAACTCGATCGCTCCAAGCTGTTTTGAACAAGTCACCCTTTTAGTTTTGTATAAATCGATGCCTTTTCATTAGTTTAGAAGTACAGAATTAAGGAGCTCTTGCCTTTCTGAATAAATTGCACATCGGTGCTGAACTTTTTAGGCGTAGCTTGGTCGTGTATGCAATGCAATAATAAAATAGTTCCTCTAGTTTGATTCAGCTGTACTTTCTTTTTGTTCTTCTCTGCATGGGAAATTTGAGTATTTGCCTAGCATATTTATGTGCAGAAAATTAATTGAATGCGATGCAAGTGGTGAATGGCGGATATGAGAAATTACAGATCAACAAGGTGTCTCACACAATGATGAATATATGATATTACATACTACTGTATTAACAAATGGGTTTCTGAAAAAAAATGAAACTAATATATTACAGACTTACAAGGTGTCACACACCACTAAATTTTAATCTGACATTTTACAGATTGACCACTTCGTGAAGATCTTCCCGGGAGTAGCCCACGGTTTCGCTTGCAGATACAACGTCAGCGACGCGTTCGCCGTCAAAACTGCCGAAAAAGCTCGTGCAGACATGCTCAACTGGTTCAACAAGTATCTGAAGAAGCACCAAGAGCTTTCGCTCCACGAATCTTAGAAACTCGATCGCTCCAAGCTGTTTTGAACAAGTCACCCTTTTAGTTTTGTATAAATCGATGCCTTTTCATTAGTTTAGAAGTACAGAATTAAGGAGCTCTTGCCTTTCTGAATAAATTGCACATCGGTGCTGAACTTTTTAGGCGTAGTTTGGTCGTGTATGCAATGCAATAATAAAATAGTTCCTCTAGTTTGATTCAGCTGTACTTTCTTTTTGTTCTTCTCTGCATGGGAAATTTGAGTATTTGCCTAGCATATTTATGTGCAGAAAATTAATTGAATGCGATGCAAGTGGTGAATGGCGGATATGAGAAATTACAGATCAACAAGGTGTCTCACACAATGATGAATATATGATATTACATACTACTGTATTAACAAATGGGTTTCTGAAAGAAAAATGTAACTAATATATTACAGACTTACAAGGTGTCAGACACAAAACCAGAATAACTTTCCGTCGCCGGGACTTGAACCCGGGTCTCTCGGGTGAGAGCCGAGTATCCTAGCCACCTAGACTACGACGGAACGAACTGTTGTAATGTATCAAGCATTCCTTAAAAAGTTAAACGTACAGCGGGAGGAGTAGCACCGGAAGAGTAAGGAGATGAGAGAGGGCGCAGCGCTGGCGGCATCTCCAACCCTGGTTGGGTGCGGTGCGAGGAGGCCCAGCACATTTGCTGTGGGAGAAACACCCGTGTGACAACTGACAACCACACGCTCCCTTCCGTCTTCCTTCTCTCTGCCTTCCCCTCCGCTTGAGAGTCGTTCAGGACAACCCGGTTTGATCCCATGCTTCGTCCCACGGCGATGGCTAAAGAGACGCGTTCGGAGTCTCCTTGTATATAATCGTGCAATCGTTGGCCAGGTGTTGCTGTTTGGTGTCATGTCGTTGGGATGCCAACCACGAGAGTGGTGGTGATCGTCTCTACTTCGACTCCATGGTGGAGGGAAATGGAAGGTGTCGAATCCGGCAGAATTCCCCTCAATAAGCACGCGGTGCCATCTTTAAAAAAATTCCAACAAGTACTGGCATTTCATTCATAATAGTAGGCAGAGTATGTACAGTGCCAAAAGGCAAGGACTAAAGTAAGAAAAATAAAATAAATTGAAAGAGAAGCTCAGGGAGATCAACTACATTCCCGAAAGGGCCATGCATGCATTTAGGGTGTGTTTGGTTCAGAAACGAAGTGAAATGAAATGTCATAGTTCCGTTCTAGTAGAATGGGTCGGTTCCATCCTTATGTTTGATTAATGCAAATCTGAGGAATGGAACGGTTACGTTTTAGTGTTTGGTTTCAGATATGTGATGAAATGGATTTGTTCATCCCTACACTTGTCTGCTTGTGATTATGTAGAATATATTAAACTTTGAACTGGATTTCAGTCAATCAAAAATCATTGGATGCATTGGCACACGCATATGGGCAAGATTAAGCTGAATTAAAAAAGAGCAGTGCATACACTGAATCAGATTTCAGAACACCAAAAACAGCTGGTTTCAGTCAAATGGCTAATCTCGACAAGACAAAGACTGAATTGGATGAGGAGCTCAACAGTACAGGGCTTAGCCCCAATCGCCGGCGCACTGGTTGGGCTCGCTGGGCGCCGGCACAGGACTGGAGACACCTGGCGCGAAGACCGCGCCTAGCGGTGCACGAGGCCGCACAGCTACGCGTACTACAGATCAACACCGTCGCTCGCGGCCATCCAGCGCGGCTGTCTTGTGATGCATGAGGCCGTGCAGGAGCTGCTCGTGCACTCTGGTACGGATCTACGCCGCCGCCCGCCTCCATTAGCCGCCGTCTCTCGGTGCCCGCCGTCGCTCGCCTCCATCCAGCGCCGTCTCTCGGTGCCCGCCGTTGCTCTCCTCCCTCCAACGCCGCCTATTGCTACTCGCCGCCGCTCGTGTCGAGAGAGGGAGAGGCGATAGAGTTGCGGGTGTGCGGGAGTGCGAGGGTAACGACCGGTTCCATGTGGTCCGCTCGAATTTGGAGGTATGAGCGCGTTCCGCATCTGAGAGGAATATTCGGTTCGTGGGAACCAGTCGGTTACCGTTCCAGCTCTATACCAAACACCAGAACGGGGCCTAGGAACGGGTCCGACCCATGACATTTCGGTTGATGACTGCAACCAAACACACCCTTAGCGCTTGTAGACGTCTTCGAGAGTCCTATGTACCTATGTAGTGCCATTTGGAGTAGTTGCGGTAGTATTCCTCTAGTCCGTTACAGTGGCAGATGGAATAACGATGGGTTATCCCATAAGATGAGAAGCAACAGAGAAGATGCATATGTAGACGGTCTGTTTCATTGAAGATGGACTTGGAGGAATTTTTGTCCAAAAAGACCACCTGCGCGAACGAATTGCCAAAAAGGACCACTTGTGGATCAATTTGACAAAAAAGACCTTCTTGATCGTGACGGCAGGTGCGGCAGGTGACACGTGGCACGTGCCGCCACGCTGCAAGGCGGCAGCACTGTACCGCCTGGCACAACGGGATTTGGCGCTGGCGACGGACGGCAGCGGCGTGTGGGGCCCGGCCGCCAAAGGGCATGGCGGCAGTACTGTACAGCCTGGGCCCTGCCGCCTCGCGAGCTGGCGGCAACACAATTGATCGATCACGATACAATTAATTAAGAAAAAGGAGAGGTCGATCACATGCATGTTGCATGCAGGTAGGCGTCGTTTTCTCTGTGAAATCAGCACATAGCAACATCGTTTGTTCTTTAGCGGATGTTTATATATGCATCAAAAGAAATGTCACCATTCTGATTTGTGTGGCTGACGGCTGACCAGCTCTCCCTATCGACAAAATACTATATACATGCCTACATCTTACCGGCTGCAGCGCGGACCCCGCAACAGGGCTGCCGCCAACCCGCGAGGCGGCAGGGCCCAAGCTGTACAGTACTGCCGCCACGCCCCTTGGAGGCCGGGCCCCACACACCGCTGTAGTTCCGTCACCAGCGCCAATTCCCGTTCTGCCAGGCGGTACAATGTTGCCGCCTCGTAGCGTGGCGGCAGGTGCCATATGTCGCCTGCCGCACATGCCGCCACGGTTGATGGGTTTTTTTTGTCAAATTAATCTGTATGTGGTTCTTTTTGATAATCCGTTCGTGCAGGTGGTTTTTTTCGACAAAAGACTTGAAGAGCACATAGCGCCTACAATGCTTGGCTAGTCTGCTCAGGCTTTCGAACATTATGGCCGAACGGCAGCCCCTTTTATTTCCCTGGCCATGATGCCATAGAGGAAGCAATGCGGCTTCCGTGCGGAGCCCATGGTGTGCAACCGTGTAGAGCACATGGGGCCAAGTAGACTCATCCCCGGCGTCGAGGATCTTAGTTATGCATGGAAGTTGTTTCGGACCTGATTACGTTTCCCTCTTGCCTCTTGAGGTTCTTGCATAAACTAGGATCAAGCATTGCAAATCTCATGTTACGTTTTCATATTGTTACCTTATTATTTTTAAATGTTTAGAAAATATGGAAGTATTACCGCCATCCATACCACCTATCTACCATATCAATCTCTTCATCAAACTAGTGTACTTATACAATTGACAATTGTATTATGTTTGCTGGGAACACAAGAGACTTCTCATATATTGTTGCGGGGTTGCATATGGTATGATTTAAGATATGGATTGTCTTGGAATAGCAGCACCATATGAAAGACTACAATGGTGCAAAGGACAATTTATTCATAGCGCAATCAACATAAAAAGACATAACATCGGGAACAACACTGTTGCAGAAAAGAAGACTCAACTAGCATCACTAGAAAGTGAAGCCCGACCCACGAAACTTCTCCTCGCATATCGCATCCAGACGTTTAGCCATCTCAGGCGTCAAGTGGTTCACCCAGTCTCCCATCACCCCATTCCTAAAATAGGAGTCATGCGAGAACTTGAAGAACACTCCTTGGGAGCCTTTCTTGTTCACCTCTAAATTTTTAAGATTCTCCAAGCTGCAGAGCTCAACAATCTCTGCAACGACACCTGCCTCCTCCTCTGTGTCAGAGAATGGCCTTCCAAGAAACTGAGCTAGCTTCCTGACTTTGTCCAGCGGATCCTGAAGCATCTGCTCGTAGGTAAGGAAAAGCACTCTGCTTGGCTCTGCATTGCTTGCCCTCCAGTATCCGAGGATGTGATCCCAAAAAGGTCCGCCGTTACTTGTGCCTTCACAGACAGTCTCGAACATCTTCTGGAGTGATATGTCCGGTTGAGCACGATTGACGAAGTGCCACAATGATACCACCATGTCCTTTGGATCCCTGCCAAACAGAACTTACTATGTCATCTACTCATTTTTTCCGAAACTGCTACGTAGACGATGGATGAGTGCACGACACTGGCATGATCGGCAGTCCAGCCGCTGATATGCGCTGGATATTATGCATGGACGGCTTGATATGTGTTGTCGCGCACAAATCGTCCGTAAGGCGTCGTGTGTATAGCAGCGCTACATTTTTTTTTGGAAAAAGGTCATCATGGCTTATTTTATTTCAAAGTTTAGCAAGGGCTTACATCATTCACAAGGAGAGCTGGAACAAAATCTGTTATGATTTAAGATCTGGATTGTATTTTTTATGTCCTTTATGTTAATACTGTATCCCACTAAAATTAGATAATTAAAACACTACCTGCAAATGTAGACGATTTTGCAGTGGGGTCCTCCGGAGATGGACGGCGGCAGCACCGACAGCGGCATGTGCGTGCACATGAGCCTTGGCGACGGCAGCGCGTCCAGCACAGCCTCGCGGCCGATGGCGAAGAGCCTGTCCACGAGGGGCACGCAGTCGTGTGGGTTGAGGCGGCGGAGCGGGTGGGCGGGGCTGGCCGGCGGGCACGCGCCGCGGGCCATCGTGGCGAACGTCAGGGCCTTGAGCCACGTGGTGCCGCTCTTGGGAACGCTCGCAAGAAGCACGTCGCCGGGGCGCGCCGCGAAGCTGCGCTGCATGGCCATGATGCCTGGTGCCCACTCCTCTCGCACCCACACGCCCTGGTAGCAGCGCCGCTTCAGCTTGCTGTTGCTGGCATGGTTCTGGTTCGTCGGGAGGGACGCGACGGCGGCGGCGTACTCCGTGGGAGGGTGCACAGGGATTGTGCCGTCGTCGGCGTCCTTGAACGCCACGGGGCCATGGAGGAGACTGGACGTTTCGCTACCAAGCATCTCATCTGCTGAATGAGGTGATGGAAGGGTAGCTAGTGATCACATATACATATAGTATCATATGCCGCTGGGTTAAGGGCATCTTCGTTGCGGACCCTTAAGCCATTCATATATGTCTGAGCCGTGCTGGGATGTGTTCTGTCATTAACATAGATCTGTATTGATGCGCTTGGCAGTCCAGACACACTTTTTTTCTGCAGGTCGAAGATAAAGTGGGGGGCTATACGGGCGTCCGTCCGCTGCCACGTCCGCTTCTGACGGCTCTGGCCCATCCAAACTCCCTCCTTCGCTCGCGCGCGCTTCTTGCTGCCTCTTCAGAGTGTTAGTGGCCCATTCATGCTTGACTAGAGCGGACGCGGCCTCTCACTTCTACTGGTATTGAAGTGGCGCACTGGTCAAGAGAGCGTTGCCCGCGCCGCTTCCCAGTGCATGCGACTACTCCGCGTTTAAACGACACCACGGTTATATGTCACCCTACATTAATGAAACGCGGTTTGCCGAGGAACCTACTCCGACGCCACTCATCCGTCTGTCTGCCACCCACCATTGCCATCCGCCCGCTATATAAACTCCAGCCCTGACCATAGCCGGTAGGAGTCGACCAACGCCTCCTGCTCTGTCACGTCCACGCCCGACACGATGGCCGTGCTAGTGGCAAGTTTCTCCTCCGCGCACCGGTGCTCCTCAAGGAGGCTGAGGTTGTAGGCCTGGTCGGCCTGCGCGTGTCGAAACTTGGCCTCCTGCTCCTCCCGCACGTGTAGTGCGCACGGGCCTCGTCGTTGGTGAGGCTGACATGCATCAGCGAGGAGGGTGGTGCCAGATCGTCCTCCATTGCAGCGGCGGCGGCCTCCGTCTGCTGGCCGACCTGCCAGCCAGCAGCACTGGCGGCCATCTTCTTCTTCTGCTCCAACGAGAGTCTGTCCTAGAGGGCTTTGAAGCGCGAGGAGGCCATGGTGGGCTGGTGTGGAGAGGAGAAATGGACAGGAGGAGGAGGCCACCTGCAGGCAGTTTGCCGAGGCGGCGGATGAGGTGTGGGGCAAGAGCGACAACGAGAAGGACATCGCCAGCTCCGCCCGGCCGCGCCCGCCACGGCCATGAAGTCGACATATCTGCAGACGTTGTCGGCGGCGAGAAGAGTATTGCGTGGTAGGTCGCCGCCACTTGGGTCCCAAGAGGGCCACCCTTCCTCCCCTTCCGTTGAAGCCAAACTTGATAGGCTGAACATCCTCGGCCAATTAGCCGCTTGGCGTCGATGTGGAGGCGGACAACTTCATTTCCCAGGGCTCTGGAGGCAGAGGTTATGGAGGTAAAGCTGGAGAGCGCCTAGGCGGAACTGAAGAAGACGAAGGCAAGAGCCGAAGCTTTAGTTCTCGGGGCTCATGGCCAAACTTGGAAAACGGGTGTCGGTGATCATTTAGATTAGGTTTGGAATAGGGTTTAGTATGGTTTATATGAAAAATGTAATGAATCTCATCTGGTTTATATGAAAAATGTTCGAAATGTAATGAATGTCGTCCGGTTTGTATGAAATTCGTCGTGTTTGTATGAATTTCGTTCAGTTAGTTCAAATAATGATTGAAATGTATGCGTGAAGTGTTGGATGGCCTCATGGCCGGCTCTCGCATTCGCGTTTGCGGACTGACCCCCTACTCACGGACAGATGCCGAAATAAATTTACGAGTCAAAGCTGGAGATGCCCTGATGCGTGCATTTTCAGCTTTAGAAGAAAACATGCATTTTCCTGGACAGCAAGCATCTTTTCTTTCTTCTTTCCCGTGGAGCAAGCATCTGATCCTATGTAATCTTTTCTTCCTATACGGATGCTTGTGGTGTATATTAACCAGGTTTTTTTTTGTCCAACAAGGATCTTCTTTTTGGCCCATATATGGATGCCGTCCTGGTCATAATTCGTGTCTCTAGCATGTGTAGCTTTAAACAATTTAAATTTTTTGAACAGAAAACTGTTTCACCCACATGTCAAGTTTTCAAACAGCTTTCAAAAGTTTTTAATATACACTATTCCAGACTAGCTCTCCAGTGTGGATGGTTTTCGAAGCTAAACATATAAACGAGAAAGAGATACTCCCCCCACTTTCTAATTTGCATATAAAACTTTTCTGAAGTCAAACTTTGTAAAGTTTGACCAATTTTTTGGAAAAAAAATATAAACATTCATAATACAAAGTCAATATTATTAGATGCATCTTAAAATTAAATTTCACACTCTCTCACAAAAATATATACTTCCTTTATTTCAAAATATAGTGCGCCCGCGCTTCCCGAGATCCAACTTTAACCATAAATTTAACCAACGAGATCAACTGCGGCAGAAGAAAAAGTTATATAATTAAAAACTTCTTTCGAATACGAATTCACTGATATAATTTTTGCTCCCGCTGCAATCGGTCTTGGTAGTTAAATTTATGGTCAAAGTTGAAGCACGTGGATAGAGGAAGCACTATATTATGAAATGAAGGGAGTATTAAATTTCACACCATATAACTTTAGTGTTATAGATATTGAGTTTTTTAATATAAATTTGCTCAGACTTTGCGTAGTTTGACTTCAAACAAATCTTATATCCAAAGTAAAAAAGAAACGGAAGGAATACAATCTTAGGACCCCCTCTCTTTTTTTTAGAACAACCTCTTTCTTTTAAACTGTTGAAGTTATAGATTACGCTAAAGCGAACTTGTTTAAATGTTTACCAAAAAATGTAAAGCTTGACTTGAGAGAAACTAGAACTTTAAACATCTTACAATCGTGTGTGTGTGGCATGAGGTGGGTGTGGGGGTTAATAAAGAAAATTGCAACTAAGAGAAACTCTACAAGACTTGTTATATATTGCATATGGAGCGCAACGTCATCATATCTCAGCCTTCATAATATATTCTCTGTTTTCTCATTCAGAAACTTTGATTGACTCCAAAACCAGACGTTTTATCACTTCATTTCAAAAGCAATCATGCAAAAAAATAATTTAACAAGTTGCTTGAACAAATGCATTTAACCGGCGACACATGCAAATCACATGTTACTGGCATGTGCACCGTACCTTCTCCGGCATGTGCACTGTCCTATGCTCTCTCGTGTGTGTTGTCCCCTCTCCGGCATGCACCTTCCTTTGCCCCGGTAGGCCCTAGAATGTATGATCATCATTCATCTGTCATCTCAAACTCTTGCGCCGGTGGATCTATAGTATTCAAATCTAACATGATGAATCGTTTATCATTGGCTATCCCTTGATGTGTCGTCTAATGCCCCTCGGTTTCGAGCCTACATGCACCCATCAATAACTCCACAGACCAAAACACTGAGAGAGCTCCCGCCTTCATGACATCGTCTGCTCTCTTTCATAGTGATGGTGTCCCAGACCAAGGGTATTTCATCACGTCGGTTCCTCATCTAGTGGGCCGGGCTAAGGACGCCTAGGTCGGTTCCATCCTGGGCCATTTTGGGCAACCCATGACACGCTACGAAGAAGATTATGGAAGCCTTGACGTTCAAGACAAGTAATCCATATCCGTAGAGTACCCGCCTCCACCAATGTAGCCGATTAGGACTCTTGTAATCCTAGGACCCCGGTGATGGTGTCACGGATTAGGGAGCACTCACCATGGCGCCTCCCATCTAGATGTCGACATGGCTTCAGAATGCCTGTGACACATCTGGTCTCGACATCTCTGTATGAGCAAGCTAGTTACCGATTTTGAAAGATTAATGCATGGCTAGAACTCTTGTAATCCTAGGACCCCGGTGATAGTGTCATGAATTAGGGGGCACTCACCACGACGCCTCCCATCTAGATGTCGACATGGCTTCAGAATGCGTGTGACACATTTGGTCTCTGACATCTCTGTATGAGCAGGCTAGTTACTGATTTGGTAGATTAGTGCATGGCTAGCCTTAGACAGCCGTGGGCCTGCTTCGCACACTGATGAATGGCAAAAACGAAGGTCTCTCCTCAAAAACAGAGAATTTAAGGCTTCAGAATGCGTGTGACACATTTGGTCTCTGACATCTCTGTATGAGCAGGCTAGTTACTGATTTGGTAGATTAGTGCATGGCTAGCCTTAGACAGCCGTGGGCCTGCCTCGCACACTGATGAATGGCAAAAACGAAGGTCTCTCCTCAAAAACAGAGAATTTAAGGTGTCTCGCTCAAAAACAGATAAATTTAAGTACAAAAATTTCCGTCGCCGGGACTTGAACCCGGGTCTCTCGGGTGAGAGCCGAGTATCCTAACCACCTAGACTACGACGGATTTTGTTATGATTTGGAGTTGTTGTTTAAAGAACCGTCAAACCTAAGTAGCCAGCCAAACCTAAGTATACTTCAGGTCCGCCAAATGACGAATTTGTGTGCCTGAGCAGAAATGTGAACTGAAATATGATGTTTCGTCAGCTGAATCAGGTTCAAGAGCAAGTTATTGAAAATGTATGTCAAAGAGTTGAGACAAATGCATGCAAGGAAAAAGAGATGCTGAATCTATTTGCCAGCAAAACTGGAGTACATTCGGGTCCCAGGAGTGACTAAATAGTGAACAACAAAGCCTATAGTCCCAAACATGGTGATACTCCAATCCTTCAGATCTGTCCAACAAATAAGGAATTCATGTGCCTTTAATTGAAACATCAAACTTGTTGTTGATAAGAGAATCAGGCTAAAGGCGTGATCATATCAAGTTGCAACGATGGATGTCAAAGGGTTGAGAATTGAGAATGTTGCCAACAACTACAGCACACTCTCCTTCAGATGAATGCAAGAAAAAAAATATCAACCAAATATTCATTAGCTTGTCCAAAAAAGACAACAGCATGCCAGCTACATATGAGACATTAGAAAGAAGTCGAATTCATAATTTGGATAGTATTGAACTGGTTCCAGAGCGACCAGACATAGCAATCAATTTGCTGTGGAACAGATTGGTGCCATAGTGCTCAAAGGGAGTGAATAACACCCAGCAAGAGAGTTTTACAATATTATTGTGCCAAAGGAAAATGCCAACACATGGAGCTTTATAATGTGCCTAATTTCATTTAAAAGATCATGGGAAGTCTGGGCTTCAATGTCTTCACTCCTCAACCGGCCTTTGCCCCAGAACTGATATGTCTTGATACCGTTTCTGCATTTCCAAAGAATGACAAATTATAAGCCATGTGACCTCAGCATTTGAAGCATTTAGCATATGCATTATTAACTGAGCAACACAAAGTTGTACACAATCATACTCGATCAGTGAACAATGAGGTTGCTTAACCAAAATACAGCAACAATCAACAAGTATTCTGTAAAAGATAGACCAGCATCCTGTGCTAAGCTAAAATTTGTAGGCACATGTTTCTGTGGCATTGTAGAAGTATATACAAGAGACTGTGTGTCCGTATGAACTATTGAAAGTACACAGAATCAGAAGATGCAGTTCACAGTCAGAAATATAGGCTAATGGGGGTTTAAGAGGGAACTGGGGAAGGTTTGCTAATTGGAATAGTATGATGTTGTGTTAGGTTACTAGTTACAAAAAAAATCTTATATTCTACTACTACATGAGTGTGAAACAAGCATACAAGAGCATGCAACGACATAAAAGAAAGATTAGTTAGCATATATGGTAATCAAAAAACAGTGTGCAAAGCATTCTGTGCCTACACATGGTGAATATGCATCAATATAGTTGTTCTTTGGTGATTGTAAAAGCTATGAATACATTTGTGAGTCAAACTCATCTATGATGCACCCTCAGTCAATAACTCAATATGCTATCCGATATGTATAGCTGCATGGAATATGCATTCCTCTCACCCAAATTGTTAATCATACGTGACAAGAATATATATGATCTGTGTCCAGGACACTATTAAAAGCCCTACAATAAAATATGATCATTACACACAACACACGATTACATAGTTTGCTGAATTTAGCTATTTACAATGTATTGCCAAGGCATTCCACATTGTCAAGAAATTATCGGAGACTTTACACGCAAAATAACATAAATAAGTATCCACATGCAGAGAAATCATGCATTTAACGAGCATGAAATGCTCTGCCTAATCAACCTATACTCATTTCTGCTCAGTGTTACAAGATCACAAAGAACATAAGAAAACCCTGACCTTGGAGTGAACAATTGGCAGAGCATACCACCTTCAATGCGATTTTCAGAAGAAACTAGAAACCTAATTGAATTTTCTAAACCGCTTGGTTGATCCGGCAAAGATCAAACACAAACTAGATATCCTTGCAGGTGAAATCCACATTTCAAATAAAGTAAATCAACAGAAGTATGAAATGCCCTCATGTCGCAGGAGAAACAATAACCACACAGCATTATTCCTATTTGATCTTGAAAGCCAACAAAATTACGAGAAACGTGTCTCTGATCATAAGAATGTTGACCTTGTCCCGTACTGCCCGAATCAGAGATGCAAGATCTAGTATCCCACGGATCACGAAAGGTCAAACGAACAAACGATAGGAAGGCCCCGGAGAGAGAATATTACCCCGACGTTGTTCATCTCCCAGACCTTGTTGACGCCGTAGTCCACCAGCTGCAGCCAAATCAAACGCAAGAGATTAGGAGGCCGAATCGGACACCGCAGGAGGACGCGCAGATCTGAAAATGGGGATCGGGATGGGAGGGGTTACCCGCTCGCCAGCGAAGGCGCCGGCGACGACGAAGGTGACGTACACGCCGTTACGGCGCATCACCACGCGGTACATGGCATCCCAGAGACCCATCGTCGACGGCGGAGGCGGCGGCGCGCGCGGGGGACGGTGGAGATTTGGTACGCGACGACGGACGAACCAGTTGCGCTTGACGAGCGTTTCTGATGGGAGCTTCTAGGTACCTCGGGCGATTTCTACGGTGTTATCTCTTAGATGGGCCGTCCTGACCCCATCCGGGCTAGTTCGTGTTTTCTGGCTCGTTAGCCCACGTGGAACACGAGCGGCCCACTACCACTGGGTGATTGGGCGCGTGTACGTCGGCTTTATTTTAACGGAAACGCACCCAATGGGGCTTTTTCCCTCTAGCTAGGGTTTTCTTCTCCCGGAGGCGATCCAGCCGCCGTCGAGCAATTTACCTTCCCCTCCGATCGTCTCCGGTATCGCACGACTCGGGCTGAATAAGGGGTGATCCTGTATCACCACCCGGCCTTGGTCTGCCTATCAGATGTCTTTGGAGAGTTAGGGTTCACTTCAAAGCCCGACCCTGTATCTGTTCTCGGGTTAGGTTTCAAGATTTAGCGGCGATGGGATCGAAGGCCTCGGAGGCTTCGAGTTCCAACTCCACATATGAGGTAGAGAAGATGATGGCCGAACTCGGGCTTCGGGAAGAGGATCTGGACGATTCGTCTTCGACGAGAAGGCGGCACCACCAGACGCAACTAGATGGATGGCGATGGCAAGGGTGCACATCGATAAACCTTACAGCTAGTACTGTTTTTTAAAGAATATGCGGGCTGCCTGGGATCTGGCACATGAGGTGAAATTCCGCCCTCTGGAGGATAATCTATATACTTTGCAATTCTTTTGTCTTGGCGATTGGGAACGGGTGATGCAAGATGGCCCGTGGAACTTCAGAGGAAACGCCGTCATCATCACGCCCTACGATGGGATCATCAAGCCGACAGAGATTAATCTGGATAACCTAGATATTTGGATACAGATCCACGATGTCCCAGATCTGTATGCACATCTCGTGACGCCGCTCGCGTCTAAGGTTGGAGAGGTCCTATTCACTGAACAAGCGACACAGGATTTTGCTGGCAACTACTATCGTCTGTGGGTTAAGATCAATGTGCGCAAGCCATTGAAGAATGTTGTGTCCATGATCCGTGATGGTAAATGCCAGATTTATCGTGTCAAGTATGAGCGCCTGCCAGATTGGTGTGCAGTATGCGGCCATCTTGGACACGTGTATAAGGAACATGGTAATGGGATCCACGCCCTGTCTGCTCTGTACTTCAAGGATCTCCGAGCTACATGGAACATGCGAGTTGGGACTGGACCTGGGCGTGGTAGAGGACGCACCGGTGGACGGCGTGGTGGCCGAGCTTGCCGCGGTAGGGCTCCTGAATACCCTGAAGGTGATGATGCTGGTACCACACTGATGGCCTGGATGCAGTCATGGCTGAAGTGGGGGACAATAGGAAAAGATCTTCGGGGGAACAGAAGGAGGCAACTCTGGCCCTCCCATCAAGCTCGGAGGAAAGGTTGGCGCTGGTTGTTGCAACGGTGCTGGCTAGTCTGTCGTCGAAACAGGATCTGAAGAGACCACATGTCATCCCAGACAAGAGCAATGTGAAGAAGGGTGCTGGCCAAGAGAAAATACATGATGCAAAACGGCGACCTCCCAGGTGGAGGATCGCCGAGCACAATGAATCTCATATGTTGGAATTGTCGCGGTGTGGGCAAAGCCGCGACAATTCGAGAGCTTTATGATCTAGTGAAGCAATTTGCCCCTACCGTGTTTTGTATCATAGAAACTCAAATCTCAAAGGCATGAGTAGAAAGTTTAGCCGGTACTTTAGGTTTCAATCATGCATATGCAGTTAGTAGTTCTGGCCGTAGTGGCGGTATTGGTCTCTTTTGAAACGATAGAATAAAATTGGATGTCTTTGGGTATTCTGAGTACCATGATGATGCCAAGGTGGAAATACCAAACTACGCTGAATGGAGGCTTACATGTGTTTACGGTGAAGCAAATGTAGGGGACAGATACAAAACATGGGATAAACTCAAAGCGATTTAGCCTTTTACCATGGCTCTGCATTGGAGATTTCAACGAGGTCCTACATCTGCATGAACATGTTGGAGCAGGCCAGAGGAGAAGGTCCTAGATACAAGGTTTTCGTGACGCCATTGATGTTTGTCCCCTAGTTGATCTTGGTTTTAATGGAAAGCCTTGGACTTTTGAGAAAAAAACATCAAGAGGAGGATTCTGCCATGTACGCCTGGAGAGGGCACTCGCTAATTCTGATTGGATGTCGCTCTTTCCCCATGCAAACCTGATACATGAAACTGGTGCATCCTCGGACCACTGTCCCATCCGTCTACAACTGGAACCACAGAGTGCACCATAACCGGGGAAAACGTTGTTGCGATTCGAGTGCTACTGGGAGCGCCATGATGGATTTGGTGACTCATTAGAGGCCATGTGGAGCGGGACACCGAGAAGCCAATCAACGGCAGAGCTGAGTACTAAATTAGAGAATTTGTCGGCATCTTTGCGGCAGTGGAGTAGGGACAACATAGGTTGTGTGTCTAGGAGAATAGAGAAACTGAAGAAAGAGTTAGCACTTTTGCAAAATGACCCCCAACGTTTGTCGCCATCACATGCAGAGATAAAAATTACAGACCAATTAGTTGAGCTCTATCATATGTAGGAGATCTTGCAGCGTCAGCGGTCCAGGGTCGATTGGCTTATTGATGGTGATAAGAACATCAAATATTTCTAGAGAAGGGCCAGCATGTGGAGGAGAAAAAATCTAGTCAAGAACTTGCAAAAACCTGATGGAACACTAACACATGACCCAGCAGAGATGACCTCTATGACAACGGCGTTCTATCGGGACTTGTTTCATTCTGAAGGCACTACTGGGATGGATGAGGTACTGCATACAGTGCCTGTGAAAGTCACAACAGAGATGAATGCTAATCTGACTGCTCCCTTCACTCCGAAGGAGGTAAAACTGCTTTGTTTCAAATGTATCCAACAAAAGCCCCCGATCCAGACGGATACCCATCCCACTTCTTTCAAAGACATTGGGAGATTTGTGGCGGTGAAGTCACTAATGTGGTACTACGTATCCTTAGAGGGGAAGAAAGCCCAGAAGTTATCAATAAAACTTTGTTGGTTATTATTCCAAAGGTAAAGGATCCGGTTCAACTTGCACAGTTCCGGCCAATCAGTTTATGCAACGTGATCTACAAAATAGCTTCCAAGGTCCTAGCCAATAGACTTAAGGTGATACTTCCGGATATAATCTCAGAGGAGCGGTCTGCCTTTGTACCAGGATGTTTGATCACAGACAATATCATCACAGCATATGAATGTCTTCATTTCATGAAAAGGAATAAGGCAAAGAGGAATAGGTTTTGTGCGGTCAAGCTTGATATGATGAAAGCTTATGACCGTGTCGAGTGGAATTGTTTGGAGGTAATAATGATCAAGTTGGGATTTGCACCATCTTGGGTAGCCTTAATTATGAGAATGGTGAGCTCAGTAAAATTCTCAATCCTGTTCAATGGTGGCAAGTTGGATGAGTTCATGCCATCACGATGGATCCATCAGGGGGACCCAATTTCTCCATATTTGTTTTTGCTTGCAGCAGAGGGCCTTATGTGCCTCCTTAAATCACAAGATGAATCATCGCACCTCAGTGGTATTCGAGTGGCTCCATCGGCTCCCCCGGTAAGCCATTTGCTTTTTGCGGATGATAGCCTGTTGTTTGTCAAAGCTAGTGGAAGTGGTGCAATTGAGTTGTCTTCCCTATTGGATTGGTACTGTAATGCTTCGGGGCAGAGGATTAACTTGGCAAAATCTTCAGTGTTCTTTAGCAAAGGGTGTCCCAACCCCTTGTGGGCTGAGGTAATGAACATTCTTAATATTGCTAACGAATCTCTTTCTGATAATTATTTGGGAATGCCCACGGATGTTGGAAATAGCAAAAATGGTGCCTTCAAGTTCTTAAAGGATAGAGTATGGAATAAAGTAAAAGGTTGGTTGGAAAAACTCCTACCTCCAGGAGGAAAGGAAGTCCTTATCAAATCGGTGGCTCAGGCGGTTCCTGTCTACTCCATGTCCTGCTTCAAGTTACCATGCGGCTTATGTGAACACATGAATACACTAATACGTAAGTTTTGGTGGGGGAGCAAGGATGGTCAAAGGAAGCCGAGCTGGGTCTCATGGAGCACAATGACCCGGCCAAAACACTGTGGGGGCCTAGGTTTCCGGGATATAGAACTCTTCAACCTTGCCCTTCTCGCAAGACAAGCGTGGAGAATTATGAGGGACCCGAGATCACTCAGTGCTCGAGTATTGAAGGCAAAATATTATGTCAATGCTGATTTTCTGCAAGCTGAACTAGGCACGGCGCCCTCACAGATCTGAGGGCCATTATCGAAGGCCGGGATGTACTCACACAGGCCTGATCTGTCGCATCGGGACTGGAGGGGATACGATGATATGGCAACATAACTGGTTACCTAGACCACACGCCATGAGACCGATTGTTAGCAGAATCCAAGACCCACCTGCTAGGGAGGAGGAACTCATACTACCCGGGGCGGAATGGAATAGAACCATAATAGAGGAGGTGTTCTTGCCCTCTGATGCGAGGGCGATATATGCCATTCCCCTGTGCACGAGACATATAGAAGATTTCTGGGACTAAGTGCATGAGAAGAACGGAATCTTCTCGGTCCGTTCAGCTTATCGCATGCTTGTTGATACGAAGATGAGGAGGGAAGCCTGGCTTGAGGGACGGGCTGATGTATCTAACAATGAAGGTGAACAAGGATCATGGTCGAAATTGTGGAAAGTTGACGTCCCTTCAAAGGTCAAGATCTTCCTCTGGTGACTAGCTCAAAACTCAATGCCAACCTCTGATCTTTTGCATGCCCGAAACATCACGACAACTACCACTTGCAAGCTATGTGGGGCAGAGGACTGTTGGCAGCATTCACTCCTTCATTGTAGTGTTGCAAGATGTGTTTGGACCCTCCAAGATTCAGACCTTGTCGAAGTTCTCAATACCACACATGAGCCGGATGCCAAGAGATGGATTTTTGCTATCATAGAATTGCTTTCCCCCTCCGAATTTACCCAAGTTCTTGTGACACTTTGGGCGATCTGGTATCACTACAAAAAAAGAGACATCCGTGACATTTTGGGCCGAACAAAAAAAATGGTCATACATATGACACTTCTATGACGATAATTGTGACAAAACCCGGTATCATCATAGATGTGGTGGGATCCTACTTCTATGACAAAAAATCATGACAGAAAATGGGCTTTTCGTCCTGGGTGGGCCGGAGATGCGGCTGCATGACATTCTTTGGGCCGTCCATGACGGAAAAAAACCGTGGTAGAAGCGAGGGGGAGGAAAATTTCGGGGAGTTCCCTGTTACGGTGGGAGGTCGGGGGCCGAGCGATGCGTGTTTCTCTCATACACGTACGCGCGTGTGTGCGAGGCGTTGGGCTCTAACAGAATCCGAGCGATTGCACTGCAGGCTACGCGTTACTGAACCCGAGCGATCGATCGATGGCTGTTAACTGAACCCGATCGAGTGATTCCTTCGCTGCTGCTGCTAACTGAAGTCGATCGATTGGATGAACAGTGAGCGTTGCGGGGGGGGGGGGGGGGGGGGTGGATGAACAGTGAGCGGTGGCGTTGCCTCTGAATGAACAGGACCCCGTGGTGTGGAGGGCTGGATGAACAGTAGACGGTGGAGGGGTGCCCGTGGTGGGGTGGTTGAAAAGTAGCCGGTGGAGTAGAGCGTCGTGGAGGCTGGATGAACAGGAGCCCGTGGAGGCTGGAGGAGGTCGACGGTAGCCCGTGGAGGCTGGAGGAGGTCGACGGTAGCCCGTGGAGGCTGGAGGAGGTCGACGGTGGAGATGAACAGTATCCCGTGAAGTCCCGTTTTACGGTACGCCACACCCCTCCCGATGAACATGACCCCCATTTCGACCGTAGGAGGTCCGTTTCGTCCGTTTTGCGATACGCCACACCCCTACCGATCAACAGGACCCCTGTTTCGACCATAGGAGATCCGTTTCGTCCGTTTTGCGGTATGCTACACCCCTCTCGATCAACATGACCCCCGTTTCAACCGTAGGAGGTCCGTTTCGTCCGTTTTGCGGTACGCCAGACCCCTCCCGATGAACAGGATCCCGTTTCAAATGTGGCCGGTCGAACACAAGGTCGTTTCCTTCGTTCTGCGGTACGCCAGGCCTCGTTTCCATCGCCTGTTCCATCCAAGCCCTCTCGATGAACACGACCATGCATTCCGTTCCGACCCAGCCGGTTGGCTCCCACGCGTTCCGTTGCCTCCCGATGAACACGACGCATTCCGTTGCCTCCCCATGAACACGACGCATTCTGTTGCCTCCCCATGAACACGACGCATTCCGTTGCCTTCCCATGAACACGACGACGACGTTGTTTCTCCGTTCCGAACCAGCCATGTACACGAGCCCTGGCCGTACGTATGCGCGAGTAGGCGTTCGAGACCCCGCCCATATGTACACATACGTGGCCGTATTTTCTTTCTTGCACCCTGGCCGCTGTACGTACGTGTACATGCTACGTGCGCGCCTCTACTATGACACGTGCGCGCCTCTACATCGACCAGTATGTACGTACACGTTCACGACTAGAATGACAACCCTACGTATGCTTCGACCAGGTGGGTCCCGTCTGTCAGGCACTTCCTTGCCTGCGAAGATGTAGCTGGTGGGTCCCAGCAGTCAGGGGGGCAAATCGTTTTTTTGTTGCCCGGACGCACTTCCTTGCATGGGAAGATGTAGCCGGTGCGTCCCAGCAGTCAGGGGGGCGAATCGTTTTTTTGCCCGGACGCACTTCCTTGCGTGCGAAGGTGTAGCTAGTGGGTCCCAGTAGTCAGGGGGGCGAATCATTTTTTTTTGCCCGGATGCACTTCCTTGCGTGCGAAGATGAAGCTGGTGGGTCCCAGTAGTCAGAGGGAAATGTTTTTTCCGTGAAATACAGTGGCCCGTCTGGTGGGTCCCAGCTATCAGGTGGAGGAATCATTATTTCCGTGTAATAAGGAGGCACTTCCTTGCTGCAGCCATGGACCCAGCTGTCAGCCTCTCCATGTACAGTCCACATCCGATGGAAGTCGTTCCTTGACCATGTTGACCAGGATGCGCCGAGAGCACCACGGCGGTGGACGACAGCGAGGCCTAGGAAGGGGACGACGCGGAGCCGGGGAAGACGCGGTAGTGGAAGCCCGCGCGGAGAGGAGTACGAGGGTTCACTGGTTCGGCTATGGTGTGAGGCTGCCGTCGCCGCAGGGCCTGGCCAGCGGTGGGAATAGTAGGGGGCGGTGAGGCCTCCGCGGCAGCACAGCCGGCCACGGGAGGCAGGAGCATGCGGCATGACTGGCGCTGCTTTGGGCGGCTGGAGCAAGAAGACTAGAGGTTGAAGAAGCACTATGGCCGTTGGATGGACATCGTATGGTCACTGGAGCTAGAATCGTTCATATTGACTAAGTTGACAAAGCCCTCCGTCCCCGTCAACTTAGTTGGCCCACAAGTCATCCTCCCACTATGGTGGGTCCTAGCTAGCAGGGGGGTATTCATTTTTGTGTGCGTAATAAGGAGGCACTTCCTTGCGTGCAAAGATATAGTTTGTGGGTCCGACATGTCAGCGGGGGGAACGTTTTTTTGTGAAATACAGAGGCCCTTCCGGTGGGTCCCAGCTGTCAGGTGAAGAAATCATTATTTTGCGCGTACAATCCACGGCCGACGGATGTCGTGTTGACCACGTTGACCAGGCCGCGCCGAGAGCACCATGGCGGTGGACGACGGCGAGGCCTAGGAAGGGAATGACACGGAGCTGAGGAAGACTTGGCAATCGTTGCCCACACGGTGGGGAGTACGAGGGTTTACTGGTCCGGCTGCTGTCACCGGAAAATAATAGGAGTGGGTGAGTAGAGGAATGGCTTGGCCAGCAATGAAGTAGGGTGGGGCGGTGCGGCCTGTGCGGCAGCACAACCAGCGACGAGAGGCGGGAGCAGGCAGTCCCACCGGAGCTGGGTTGGGCGGCTGGAGCAAGAAGATCAGATATTGAAGAAGCAACACGGCCGTTGGATTAACATCCAACGGTCACTGCTGCTAGAATCGTTTGTGGACTAAGTTGACAAAGCCAAAGTACATGTCAACCTAGTAGACCCACAAGTCAGCCTCCAAATCTGTCCCAAACAGCATACAGCCCGAAATTTCTAGCCAGATTTAAATTAATTTTAAATCTAAATATATCTTAATTTAAATTCAATGAAATTTTACCCGCACAAAAACAATGAAATTTAAAATATCAAAATCCGAAAGAAAACAATATTTTGGAACTAATTGCCTGTTTGCTGTATTTTTTCATTTTACAGCCCATTTATTATTACTTATAGCCCATTTCTTATTACTTATAGCCCGTTTTCTAGGCAAAATGCATCCCTCCTCATCTTGAAAGATTTCCGGCCCAGCAGGGCGTAGAAAAGCAAGTAGGCCTACGTTGGTTATTCTGCAAAAAAAAGCTGGCTAGCCATTTTCAGAAAGGAAAAAAACAAACTGGGCTGGTCATGTGCTAAACATATGAAATAAAAGCCTGGGCTAGATGGGCCACGGGTCCCACACAAGCCAGTTGATACCCTTCTCCGTCCCGAAAAAACAAAATTACTGCGCGCGCTGCTGGGTCCCTACTGTCATCCTGACCATGTACAGTCATCTCCTTATTCCTCTCGGTTGTTGACCATATTGACAACACCGGAGGGCGGCGCCGCGGCGAGCAAACCAAGGCGGAGGACGATGGTGAGGCCTCGGACGGGAACGAATAGGAGCCGGGGAAGATCACAACCAGCCGTGGGAGGCGGGAGCAGGCGGTCCCGCTGGCGCTGGTTTGGCTTTGGCCGCTCGAGGAAGAAGAGACTGAAGAAACGCGACAAACGTTGAATGTCAATTCGATGGTCAAGGTTGGCACAATCGTTTGTTGACTAAGCGGACACCAAGTAGCATACTTTTTTATATATAGGAAGAAACTGCGAGCAAAATGCGTTCGTCTGCCGTCCTCCTCACAGGGAACGTTCGCCACATAAGTGACTAGCACCCTTGGTTTTCAACCGAGAGGTCTTGGGTTCGAGTCCCAGGAACTCTCAATTTTGTCCTCCTTCCTTCCTCGCAAAAAAGGGAAAGAAAATCAAAGATTTGGGAAGGCGTACAGAACAAGCTAATGTACCAGTAAAGAGACGTTGCCGAGTTTTAGAAAAAAGAAAGACGTGCTCCTGTAGCTGGTTCAAATCCAAACCTAGACTATGACTATATATGGTGCTATGCTACTCTGCAAGTAATGAAACTGACATATCCAACGTTCGCTTCTCCTCTTCTCTACTTACTCTGCCTAGCATCAGAAGCTCTGGCCGCAGCAATCATGTCCGCTGGTTGCTCGTCCACTTGCTCTTCAGCAGGCAACAACCAGATATGCGCCAAGTCGCCACCTGTACCATCGCCTGTGGGTCTCATCACACCCCCGCCGGCATGCGCACCGTAGCCGATTGCTCATCGCAACCTGGTGCCGTTGGTGTGGTTCCTGTCGTGGTTCTAAGTCTGACAGTAGAATGGGGGTAGGTATGTAGAGGCAAGATCCTAGCTATGGAGGAGTTGTACACACGAGTTTTACGAGTTCAGGCCCTTCTCGGAGGAAATAACAACCCTACGTCTCGGAGCCCGGAGGCGGTCGACTGGATTATATGCGTGTGTGTTACACGGGGTGGGAACCCTTGTCCCTGAGGAGGGGGGTGGCTTATATAGAGTTTGCCAGACCCCTCCCGCCCTCAGTTACAAAGGGTTTAAGGTACATAAAGATGGAGACGTTACTGGTAACGCCTATAATAAAATTACATAATGACCATTAAGGCTATGACTTAAATCCCGACCGTTGCAGAGTGGAGTGGCTCTAGATCTTCTGGTAGTCGAGTGGTTGTCCGTACGGTCGAGTGTCTTCAAGACCGTCGAGTGGAACATGGCTTCATGGTCGAGTCGATGATGATTTTTCTTCGACTGCTTCTGGTTCTTTTAGGGATGTCCTTGGGGAGGGCATCTTGGACAGATCCATGACCCTACCCTAGGTACATGGCTTCATCATTAGCCCCCTAATGGATCAGGGTTTGAGTGAGGAAGAAGTTGAGAACGCTTCCGACTCATTTTTCGTTGTTATGAATATATCTTGCTCGGGATCAATGAACTGAGGTGATGACGCCAACTTATTTTTCAGTCGCCTTGATCCATTCTTAGTTTTTTGTCGAGTGAACTTTTACTGAAAAGCTTCGAGTGATGATGTGGAGGATGTCTTCCATCTGACAAGTTGTTCTGCTGTCCGTGGATTTCGCTGGACTCGAATTTTGGGAAGCGCGCCGGGCGGGGGAGGCCGTGGTAATCAGACGGATTAGGCAGGCCGCCTCGATCCCCACGCCACCTTTTTAGTCACGTATCGTGCACGCGACTGTTTCGTGATTTGATGAGATCGTCCGGGCCTACCAGTCAGTGACTCGGAAGTATCCTTATAAAAGGCACCGGACCGGGCCTTTGAACAGTGTGCCCTCATTCTCCTTCTTCTTCCTCAGATTTCTCTGCTACCTCTGCTTCTGCTCTCGGCGTCGTAGCTCCGCTCGGACTCGATTCGCTGCCATAGGGAAGGAGAAGACAGTGGCGCTGGAGTGTGCAAAGAAGGCGACGACGGAGGAAAAAGGGAAGCAGACCAGCCGAGGTGGATCCTCGTCTAGGTCCGGCCTGCCGCCGGGCTGGATCCAGGGCGATTGGATCTGCTCGACGATTAGCCAGGACGACCTCGACGATCTGGTGGAGGGGGCCTGATCCCCCACGAGTTGGCGCGGCTCCCAGGGAACGAGACCGAGCCGCGGTCGCGGGAGGGTGAGTGCGTTCTCCTCGCCACTCACGTCGACCGCGGCTTTTCTTTGCCTCCCCACCCTTTCTTTCGTGGTTTTTTGAATTTCTTCGGGGCTCAACTTCACCACTTTACTCCAAACACTATCGTGTACCTTGCTGCCTTCGTGTCGATGTGCAGAAAATTCTTGGGTTGTTGACCGCACTGGGGTCTCTTCAAGCACATATTCACCTGTCGCTCCCAGTCGGTCAAGAAGGCCAACCCGAGTGACGAGAGGACACACGTGATTCAGATGTGCGGGGGCCTTGGAATCCAAATGAGGAATAAGAGCACCTTCCCAGCTATGATCCTTCCTGACTCGGTCCGGGGCTGGCAGTCGACCTGGTTTTACTGTAAGGACCAGCCGACTCCGGGTCAGTCGACTAGACTTCCCTCCTTTTCCTTGGATCGAGTGGAGAAGCCCTCCTCCTTGAGGGCGGTCCCAGAAGAGAAGGCGCAGGTGAAGGCGTTGGTCGAGTGGGTCGTCCAACTTGTCCGTGACGGGGTGACTGGAATGGACCTGCTGGAGGTCTTTCTCAGTCGACGCATCCAACCACTTCAAGCCCGAGACCATCCGATGTGGATGTACTCGGGACTCGAGGACTCCACTCGGATCCACCCAGAGGACGTTAGTGAAGACACGGTGGAGAAGTGGCTGAGAGGAATCACCAACAACAAAGATAATCCCGGGGGGTCTAGGAGGATGATTCCATTCGACCATTCGCGCCAGCCGGAACAGGCATGATTATGCTTTGTCAAGTATCTTCTCGATTCACTATGTAACAACTTGTTGATGGTCGACTGTATTTCTTTCGTTCATTGTCTTTTCAGGCTCTTATTGATATGTACTCGATGCCCAACGGAGTGCAGGAGAAAGATGTCGAGGAAGGGGCGAGCGGGGGCGAGAGTGGTGAGTGGCACTCGAATGCGCAGGAGGACGAGGAGAGCGACGATTCGAGTGAGGACGAGGAGGTCGACTCGCCTCCTTGCAGAGAGAGAAGATCCAAGCACGCTCAAGACCCGGCGGGCACCCCGGTCCTGGCGGCTGCACCGACTGGGCCATCTTCAAAGTGCCCTTGGACGTCTTCGCCAGCACTGACTAAGAAGATATCGAAATAGCCCAAGATTGTGCCGCCTCCTACGCCAAAAGCATCGAAAGCCACCTCCTCTAAACCACCGAAGGCTTTGCCCCGAATCAAAGTGACCGTCCCCACCATCTCCGGGTAATCATCTGCTCTATTCTTCTGGCCGACTCGAGCAACAGAACGTAACCGACTGAATGTTGACATTTGCAGTGCTGCTACATCTGGAACTTCTTCCTACCAATATCGAGATGAGGAGATGGAATACGCGGTTACTTCCAACCCAGGTAAAAACTCTTATGATCTTGTTCTTGATTACTTGGTCGATTAAATTCTAGCGATTCACTTGGGGTCGACTGATTTCTCTGCAGCTCCACCCAACGTCATCGATCTTCCAGACGATGATGAAGACGTGGCCCCTAGGCCCAGAAAGAACAAAAAATTAGTAGCTGGCAAGACGTCTCAGCAGGGACCGACGACCACACCAACCGCCCGGCAATCTGAAGACGCAGGCGGGGCCTCTGTAACTTTCGATGTACCATTGTCGAGTGAGCGCCCTGCACCATCGATTGAACCGGTGTTCCCTTCAGTCGTCTAGCCTCACGCTTCAGAGCTCCAAGCTGCCGCACATGGGTCGTCTGCCCCCTTCTTCACCAACTACCATGTTCCAGAAAACCAGTCGGACGCGGCTGCGGAAGCCATCCGTCAGGCTAACGTGATGATGGAGCGGATGAAGACGGTGCACGAGCATAGCCAGGCTGCTTACGACACCAGCGCTGCTCTCCAGGCCAATGTCCAGGTAAGTAAACTTCCGACTGACCTTGTTCTATTAGGATATGCTACCCGAAATATTTTCTTCCATGCAATCTCTTATTGTCTGCGTCGAATCTGTACACCCACTGGGTGTTTTGTTGTCTTTGGTATTTGTGCTCTTCCACTCGGTCTGGGCGAGTAGGATCTGAACCGGTGGGGGCACTCTAAGTGCACCCACTCGGTGTAGTCCCCGAGACCGCGGTCGACTACGGGCAGTCGACTGGGGTCTGAGTTCTTTTTTCTTTCTTTTCTTCCACTCGACCCGGGCGGACCGGTCGAATGAGATCTGAACCAGTGGGGGCACATCAAGTGCACCCACTGGGTGTAGTCCCCGAGACCGCGGTTGACTGTTGGCAGTTGGCCAGGGTCTGAATAGTTCTTTTCTCTTCTTTTTTACTTGACCCGGGCGGACCGGTCAAGTTGGGTCTGAATCAGTGGGGGCACGCCAAGTGCACCCGCTGGGTGTAGTCCCCGAGACCGCAGTCGACTGCGGGCAGTCGACTGGGGTCTAAGTGAACTTTTAAGTTTTATTCACTCGGAAGTAAATAACCTTTGATCTTGTTGATTAACACGTCTTTTACCTCCTGCAGAAATCTTGTTCTCTCATTTCTAAGTTTGCTGAGTTTGAGGAGAAGCAGAGGCAACTCAACCTCGACTTGGAGTTTGTCGGATTTCGGGTTCCAGCAGACCCTTGAGGTTCGAACACTGGGGTGCGCACGGAGATTTCGCCTCCTACCTACCTGCACCCCTCTGCCATGCTAGGATCAGAACTATGGGAAGAACTGCACAAGAGACACAGGGTTTATACTAGTTCGGGCCACCATTGTGGTGTAATACCCTACTCCAGTGTGTGGTGTGGTGGATTGCTTCTTGGGCTGATGATGATGAATAGTACAAGGAAGAACAACCTCGCGAGGGTCTATTCTTGGCTGGGGCGATGAACTGCTGGGAGGAGCTCAGCCACCTTTCTATCTCTCTCTCTCTCTGCTTCCAACTCTCCGACTTGTCGAGAACCCTCGGAAGCGACCGAACCGAACCCCTTGCTATGTGGGTGGCCGGTCCTATTTATAGAGGCCCTGGTCCTCTTCCCAAATATCGAGCGGGAAGGGAGTCAACAATGGCGGGCTAATTTGAAGGGGGACAGGAAGTATCAGCTATCCTGACAAAAGTAGTCTTCGTCTGCACAAAGCTCTGGTGATGACGCCGTCTTGGGCTCCACGGTGACCTCCATCTCATAGGCCACCCGGTCTTGGTCTCGTTGCATCGAAATGGCAACCTTTGCCTGATGCCTCGGTATCCCGCGGTTGCGCTTGCCCCCTTTGCACCAAAGAGGAAAGGAGGACGCTGCGCGGGCTGGCACCCGCCTGGCGCCCCGAGTCATCATGGCTTGCGTCACGGACACCTCGTGAGGTACCCCGCCTTGATCTCTCCGCCTCCTCATGAGCCAGCCTGACGAGGCCGTGCCTGAGGAAGCTCCGCGTCGTCCGTCCCGCGAGGCTTGGCCCCTCGCGAGGGTCTTGAGTTTGTGTTGGTGAAGCTGGGCCGTGCTGGGCCCCCCTTTGAGTCGCGCCGCAGGCCGCAGGCAGGCAAGTCTGGGGACCCCCATTCCCAGAATGCCGACAGTAGCCCCCGGGCCCGAGGCGCGCCCGGACTTGGCCGTGCAGGGAGGCGGAAGGGCAAGAGCGATGCGCCGCGGGTCCTAACAGCCTGCGGCCTTAGGCGCCGCGCGGCGGTTGATTGGACGTGGGCGGCACTGTTCCCCCACACCCTCCTTATCTTGCGCCATGCTAGGCGGACCTGTAGTCGTACACAGTCGTTCCCCTTTTATCGCTCGAGCGCCCCTGTCCTTCCTCCGCTCGAACCCTGGTTTCTGCTTTCAATTCAATCTCGAATCCTCCCCCCTTCCTATCGCCATGGCCCCGACGAAGAAGGGAAGAGGGAAGAAACCCGTGTCTTCGCCTTGCCCGCCGCCATTGGCGGCCCTCGCCGAGGGCTTGGGCAAGGTCAGCTTGGCTCTGGCCACCATCTTCAATGAATGCGGGAGGACGACGGCCTGGCCCGCGTCCCACTTCTCCATCGACAGGATAGCCACCGAAGTCCCGTATCTTGCCGACGCCCTATGGGCGGGTCTGGTTCCTTCCTTTTCTGATTTCTTCAACGCCGTGCTTTCCCACTATCAGATCCACATGATGCATCTGAGTCCTGAATCCATCACCCTCCTTTCGGTCTTCACCTTCATTTGCGAAGCTATGGTGGGCATCCCTCCCTCAGTTGCCTTGCTGCGCCACTTCTTCTCATTGCATCTTGTCGACCCTACCCAATGCTGGGCGTGCGTGAGCTTCGTTGCCGCGCCTGAGACCGGGGCCTCTGGGATTGACTTCAAGCTCCCCCTGCCCGCGGTTGGGTTCCGCGAATGATGGCTGTATGTGGACGCAGGGGTTCCCAGCCCCTTGCTATCGGAGCCGACCTTACCTGCTACCCCCAATTCGGGCTGGGGCCAGGAGACGCTTGAGAGCCCCCGGCTCGTCTTCGTCTGGCGCCGCTTCGCGCTCTTGAGGTCGCTTGGCGTGACAACGCCCAAGGTGGTGAAGGAGTTCCTGCTATGTCGCGTTGCTGCTCTTCAACGCCACTCTCGTCGGATGTTGGCCTTCTGTGTCGGGACCCCGATCCTAGGTCACACCGATCTAGCATGTAACACATCATATCACTTTGTGGCCTCACGCACGGTATTTCCACGGGTGCCACCTTACCTGGCCCGGGACCGTTTGCGCCTTTTGGCTCACGTATATGATAGCGTCGCTAGCATCCATATGACAAAGAACCCGGGCCGACATGGCTAGTCATGAACCCAAAGCGGCACTAACCCATGGGGACAGGCATACATGAATCAACCTCGAGCATGTCGGTCAACCAGCGTGTGAATCCGGGCTGTAGCACTGGGCTAACAGGACTCCGGTAACCCGGGCTGTAGCAGGCTAGGCAGGACTCCGGATGTCACCGCGTGACATTTCCCCGAAGGGACAGACATAGGAACGAAGTGAAACACATGCCGGCCAGTCAAGTGTCCTGAGCAGTAGTGCTGGGCTAGCAGGACTCCGGTGATCCGGGCTGTAGCGGACTACTATCGCTCAGAAGCACTAGACTACATTTCCCCATATGATAGGCTGCCAAGGATAAACAACTAGATAGTCGGATCCCACACATACCAAGCATTTCAATCATACACACAATATGCTCGATATGTGTGAATACAACATGGCATCACAACATAACTCTACAACTCAAGTATTAATTCATTAGGCTCCGAAGAGCGAGATATTACAAGTATGGGTCTCATGACCCAACAATCATAGCATACAAATCAAACACATGCGGAAGCTTAACATGTCTGAGTACAGACATCTATAAATGGAAAAAGGCTAAGAAGCCTGACTATCTACCAAATCCTGTCGAGGGCACAAGATCGTAGCTGAGGTATCAAGCTAAACGTCGAAGTCCACGCGGAACTACTAGTGAGACTGAAGTCTCTCTGCAAAACATAAATTAAGCAAACGTGAGTACAAAGGTACTCAGCAAGACTTACATCAGAACTAAACTACATATGCATCGGTATCAACAAGGGGGGGGGGGGTGGTGGAGTTTAAGTGCAGCAAGCCAGCTTTGACTCAGTGGCTAACCTGAACTACGATTGCAAGCAACTCTTTTGAGGTGGCGCACACGAGTCCACACATTCACCAATCAATACACCACTATGGATCCGCTCTCGTCTCCCTACGAGAAGGCCATCCATAGCACTCACACTTATCTTGCGAGTTTTAGAGTATCCACTTTCACTTGTCTATGAACTGTTATAGGCAACCCAGAAGTCCTTTACCGTGGACACGGCTATTCGAATAGATCATTTATAACCCTGCAGGGGTGTACTTCGTCACACATGTTTCCACCACTTAGCGTCTGCACACGGCATGTGCTCGGCAGACTTCAAGCGAAAGCCGACGTGGGTGTAGACCACGACCTGACTAACCACACAAGTCTCTAGTCCAGGTTTATCGCCTATTCGGGTTCCATCCGCGAGGAGATCCGGCCGGAGTTTCGCTCACAGCCCCAAACGATGTGTGCAGGGTTCCCGAGACACCAAACGGGCGCCCGGTACACCGTGCCACAGTGTATCTACCACATCATAGCCCACCCCTAGGGTCAGCGCTACGCACGGCCGCCAACACATATCCTATAAACACCAGAAACTAATTGCAACTCCTGGACAGAGGACGAGAGGGGTCAGTAAGTCGAGCGGGGTCATATTTCAGGGCCCAATGTGTGGTAGTAGCTGTTTCATGGATCACAAACACAGAACTCAGTTCCTGAGGACGGCTTCAATGAGACAACCCACCATGTACTCCTACATGGCCTCTCACCGCTACCTTTACCAAATCGTGTTCACACACTTAGCTCTCAACAGTAGGACATGTTTACACACCTCCGATTCATCCCCGATGAATCAGACCTGACTCAACTCTAAGCAGTAGCAGGCATGACAAACAAGCATGAATGAGTAGGCACATCAGGGCTCAAACAACTCCTACTCATGCTAGTGGGTTTCATCTATTTACTGTGGAAATGACAGGTCATGCAGAGGATAAGGGGTTCAACTACCGCAACAAGTAACAGATGAATCGTTGTTGTCCTAATGCAGTAAAAGAGAGCAGGAGAGAGAGAGGGGGATTGTGTCGGAATGAACAAGGGGGTTTGCTTGCCTGGCACTTCTGAAGATATCATTGGGTCTTCATCAGTGTCAACGATCACATCGTCGGTACAACGTCTATCGAGAGGGGACAAATACCGGCAACAGGAGAAAGAAACACAATCAATGCAATGCACAATATGATGCATGATCATGACATGTCAATATGCTGTGGTTTGAGCTAATGCAACTAGCTATGATTTAAATGAAGTTGGTTTGAGTGCAAGATTCAAATTCCAACCCCATATGTGATTATTTAAATGCCCTTTATTTGTTTTGTCCAAAACAGAGGACAAACATTGTTCAAACATGCATGAAAATGGTACAGATGGATTCCTTGAATTTTTCTGATAATTTTACATATATAATTTATCTCATTTGGAGTTACGGTTGAATTTCTATGATTTTTCAAAGTTTTGGGCATTTTCTGAAATTTCCTAAATTATTTAAAATCCAGAAAATCACTTACTGCGTCAGCATGACATCGTCATGACGTCAGCAGGTCAACGGGGCAGGGTCCAGGTCAAACCTAACCAGTGGGACCCACTGGTCAGTGACCCAGTGCTGGTTTGTCTCACAGACAGGTGGGGCCAGTCAATTGCCACGTCAGCGTGGTCAACGCCGACGCGTGGGGCCACTGTGTTTAGATTAAGTCTAATCTAAACTTAACCCGCGGTTATTTAGTCGGTGGGTCCCTATTGTCAGCGGCTGAGGTGATTAAGCCAAGCGTGATTAGGCCATAATCTCGACGCCACGTCAGCAGTCGCCGGGGTTAAACGCCGGCGCTAGCAGAGGGCACCGGAGTTGCCCTCCCGGCCGTTTCCGGCGACGGGAGCAAGCGGGGCTGGGCTCTATGGACGCGTTGTGGTGAGGCGCACCTAGTGGAGCATGCGGGGCGAGCTGGGGTGGTCAGTGGCAGCGACGGTAGCGAGCTGGGCGGCCGCCGGAGCTCGGACATCGACGAAACCGATGACGCAGCGCGCGGAGAAACTAGCGGTTAGCACCTACGTGTTCCTCGCGTGCACACGAGGCCAACGGACATATTCACGGGACCAAAAGGTCACCGGAAGGACGCTGGCGTCGAGCTCGTGCGGCGGAGCGTCTCGGCTCCGGTGGAGGAGGCGGCTAGAGGAAAGGGTTGACCGCAGGGAGAGGGGGAAAATGCTCAGGGGCTCACTGCGGTGCCATAGGGATGGCTAGCGTGCTCGGGGCAGCTCGGACGGCGTCGAATCGTCGACGCTTGTCATCGGATCCCGCGGAATAAGACGAAGGCGAGGACGACGGCATGGGGCTCCCGGCGTCACGTGTCTTGGCGATGAGGAAGAGGGCGTTGCGGCGGAGCCTATGGGCATGTTGGCAGGGGGTGCGGTGGTCGGTGGCCACGGCTACGGCGATCGGCGGCGACGGCAACGCTCGGGTTTGTGTGAGAGATCGAAACAGGGGAGGGGATGAGGGCGAGGGAGAGTGCGAGAGCGTCAAGGGGGTCTAGGGGGGTAGCGTGGCGTCGTCCGGACGCATCGAGGAGGAGCCAGCCAGGCAGGGAGGGAGGAGGTGGCCGGGCACGTGCCGGTGCGCGGTGGCCACACGCCTCGCGTCCTTCTGGCGCGAGGTGGGAGACGGTGGCGGCACTGGTGGGCTGGGCCTGGTAAGTGGGCCGCCAGGTGGGTTAGGTAGGCTGCACAGGAGCTGGGCCGGGGGGGGGGGCTTTGCCAGGTGAGCACTCTCTCTCCTGTTTTTTTCTAATTTAATTCTGTTTTCTAATTTGCAGGTTTGTTTTGAATTTGGTTTTGAAGCCAAATCAATTTTGTTGCTTCTGGAAATATTTTTAGAAGCTAAAGGAGTTAATCCAAAGCTCCACAAAAATATTTCAGAATTATTGGACCTATATTTATTTAATAGTAAATATAAATTCAATTCAAATAGCTATTGATTTAATTCAAATGCCCAGAATAAATATTTCTGTGAATCCAAAAATATTGGTTTGAATTTTACCTCTTGCCAATATTTTTATAGCTTAACAGGAACATTTTCTTGGACTTATTTGAAGAAATTTTATCTTGATCATTTTTTTAAAGGAATTCTGAGGCTTGAAAATTCCTCAATTCAAATTTCATTTGAATTTAAACATGATGCAACCACCAAGCTAGTCCAAGGCCAAAGTAGGGCTAGGGATGTGACATTCTGCGGGCGCGAGGATCGTATGAGGCTCTAGGAAGAGGACCTGGCTCCTGAGGTGCTGAGGACGACGCTCTTGACCCTGGCTGGGGACCCCAACCCCGGTAGCGTCCGGCAGGGAGGGGCCTTGCTGTACCTCTGCCAGAGCAGGGTCGACTGCGTGAAGTAGATGCCTGTCTTTGATGAGTGGGGGTTGCGCCCTGCCGGCCTTCAGGGACCTCGCGAGAATCCAGTGGTGGTGACTGCCCTTCCAATCGGCCAAGGCGACTCTTCCTCATGTGGCGGAGCAGGGAGGCACGAGGCGCCAGAGGCCGAGGGGGCTCCCGGCGTGGTGATAGCGCCGGGCAAGGCTCATGAGGAAGAAGTTATCGGGGCCCATGCTGCAGAGGCTGAGGGTGACAAACAGCTGCCCTTGGTGCCTGCGACTGGGGCCCCTGAGGCTCCAGCTGCTTCTCTTGGGGGGGGGGGGCGATTGGCAGCGCACATCAGGCAGGCGCCCCTGCCGTAGATCGCCTTGACGCTCCGTCTTCGTCGAAGGTTGATCCATGCACCCAACTCTTGGGTTGGTTCCGCGTGGACTTTGGGGCTCTCCGGAAGAAAAGGGAGGCCCTGGGCGACAATTACCCTTGTCGCTTGCTGAAGCGTAGGAAGTACTTCGCCACTGATTAATAAGCCTTCTCCTTTCCCAGCTCCCGATCCTTCTGTTACTTGTACTGACCCTTGCTCCGCAGGCCCCTTCCAGCCGAGCTTGCTGAGACGGCTAAGGAGCCGTCCCCTTTGTCTTCGCCCCCTCCACCGTCCTCGAGCGCTCCGAGCAGCGGAGCCCTTGTGGTGAGGGCGATCGAAGAGGCGAATCGTCCCGAGGCATATCGTGGCCCTGCGCACCTCGCGATCCTCCTTCGCGGGCCTTCTCGTGGCATAGCCAGCCTGCCATGGGCTTCTCACCTGGTCGTGGACTGCGATTGGCTGAGGCGCTTCTTGCGCTTTTCTCCTGAGGTCGGGCTGACCCCAGGCCGGGCTTCTGACGCGGCGTGCCCGGCCGTCGCGAGGGTGCCAGCCCCCAGCCCGGAGGGGGAGTGCTGACTCGCAGCCCCCGGCGCTTGCTTGGGGCAGATGATGGTGTGGAAGACGTGCTCGAGCGCGCTCGGGAGCGTCGCGCTCTCCGCCAAGGATTCCTTCGAAGGGCGACTGACGCAGTGAGCCTGCTTGGTGAGGAGCTTGCTAATGAAGACGCGCGCCTTGAGGCCGAGGGCCTGCGCCTGGCTGCAGAGAGGCGCGAACTAGAGGGCGCCATCGCCCTTGCGCGCCGTCAGCGCGATCTTAACGACGCAGAGGCCAAGGTGTCACTGGAGGCCTCTCGGGAGGCCCGATCTCGGGCTGCTGAGGAGGCTCGGGAAGCCGACCGGCAGTGAACGGCTGCGGAGGAGCGGGCTCGGGAGCTTCTGGCCTGGTGCCACTCGCTGGAGGAGCAGGTGGAGCTGTGCGAGGCAGCCCTCGCATCGATGAAGGTGGCCTCCGGTGACTCGGCGGAGCTCCAGAAGCGTGAGGAGGCGCTGATGTTGGAAGCCACCGAACGTACCCATGAGTACGAGCGTCTGGAGACGAGGGAGCGCTTGGTTACGCAGGCGGAGGATGATGTTGCTGCACAGGAAGCCTGCGTCCTGGAGGAGGTCGGACGTCGAGTGGCGATGGCGCATTTGAACCTCGAGCATGAGTTCGAAGAGAAGCTGGGGTTGATCCGGGCCGAAGCTGAAGGCAGGACTGCCTCCTTGAGGGCCAAGCTGGAGGAGGTGACGCGGCGGGCCGATGCTTCCCGGGCCGCCCTTGAGGTGGCGCAAGGTGAGTTAACCACCTCCCAGGCTGAGGTGCTCCTTCTTCGCCAGCGGGTGGAGGAGGCTGAGGCCGTCGCGCGCCAGGACGCCGACGAGATACGTCAGCGGCGGATCCTGGAGCATGAGCACGGCCCCATGCTCACCATGCTTCGGGAGAGGGCCAACGCGGCCTTGGGCAACATCTGCGAGGAGATCGTCGGCGAGCCGCACGCGGTCAACTACGCGGGCAATCTTCAATTCTTCACTGATGTGGTGACGCAGCTGGAGGCGCGGTCGATCAGGGCTGACAGGTTGGTGGAGGAGAGGAGCCGTGCCCTGCTCAGGCGCGCCTTTTCTCGCGTCTTCAGCCATCTCCGGAGCATGGATCCCCACTTCGATTTTGATGCCGCCATCGCCCCAGTCCCCCAGGCCGTCCGAGGTGAGCTGGCGCGCTGGGTGGAAGACAATGTGGATGCTCTTATCAGGGCCTTCGCTTCAGACAATGACGATGCAATCGTGGCGGCCGACGAGGGCGGCATGATGGACGGTCCTGACGCCGCTGGCGGTGGCGCAGACAGCGGTGGCGAGTTCAGCGATGCCAGCAACAGCTCGGGTGGTGCTCCTGAGGACGCATTGGGGGATTCGTCTGACTGATTGTGCATTGTTCCTGCTTCCTTACCCTGCATGAATAGAACTCAGGTTTTGGCCTGATAACGGTGAGAGCATTTTGGAGGGGGAGCCCCTCATGTAAAACTTGTGTTCATCGTATCAATAGATGCTACATTGCCCATACGCCCGCGCCAAGTGGCTGGCTTAAGTGACGCGCTGGTCGGCTAGTTTACCTTTGTTCCGTGCTGGCCCTGAGGCAGCCCGCGGGGGGTTGTGGTGTCTCGAGTGTTCCCTGATTGGGTTCGTAGGATCTGCAGTAAAACACCCTCCTGAGAGGACACGACAGTGGCAGTCTGGGCTGCACGCAAGCTAGGCCTGACCCGGCTCGCGAGGGGCTCACGAGGTGAAGCAGCTTAGGCGAAGTGGTAACCAAAACACAAGAAATTGCTCGAACGAGACTAAGCACCCCTTCCCCGAACACACGCAAATCTCAAATTCGAATCCAACTTGAATCCAGCGGGGGAAAGCGACAACCAAAGGGAAGAGCAACGAAAGCAAACAAAAGGCCGCGTCCGGCACCTAGTCTAGTCTTGGATGTCTTCTCACTAGCGCGGAGCTAAGTGCTGCCACTGGGCGTGGGAGGGAGCCCCAGGGCCTGAGGACGGCACCCCTGAGACTCCGGGGCATGTACAGCCCCACTCATTATTACGTGAGAGTGTCACAGGGCGGCGAGCTTCACAGGCACTGGGCCTTCTTCACAGGTACCGGCCTTGCTTCATATCGCCAGATGAGGGGCCCGCCTTGCGCCACACTCTAGTGCCATCAACAACGACCGGAAACCAGGACGCCGCCGATGGGGTAGAGCGGTCGCCAGCGGTTCCCCCGACGACCACGGGTCCTCCGCCGGGGGCAGGCCCTGGGGCACCTCCCCAGCAGAGGGCCTACCTCCTGAGAACGCCTTGCTCCGAACGCCGCGGTGGTGATGTCGAATCCCTGCCCCTCTCCTACAGCCACCTGCGCCCTCCTCCCGAGGGGTAGGAGACTGTGGGAGTGGGGCAGCTGCCCGCTGTGGCAACCTGCACCTCCTGCGATCCATGGTTAGCGTATGCCTGCTAAAGAATTAGCGGTACCCGATAATCGTTGCCTCCAGCGTGCCCAGTGGGACCGTCCCGAGACTCCTGGAAGGGCTCAGCTTCTGGCGCCTCATCCCCCCAGCTTGGGCTGAGGAGCGAGCCTTGTTCGCCCTCGTGTGGGTGTCCTTAGTTCATCATGAGGGGCACGTATTCCTCTGGCGCCGTCATCCCGAAGGCCACGCCGTAGTGCTCTACGTGCCATGCGGTCCTGCCTGACGCGCCTACCGTGGGGTGGCAGCGCAGCTGTCCACTGGGCCGCAGGTCATGTCGAGTCCCTCTTCTTCGCGGACCGGGAGCGGGGGCAGCGCCGCCGCCGGTTCGTTGCTGACAGCCTCGCTGGTGTTGGTGTAGCCTTGGAGCTCGCGGGCGCGCGCGGAGTCCCCGCGTGGGCTGCCCCGGGCTTGAGATGGGAGCTGGGTGCAGAAGGGGTGAGCCCCCGAGGCAGCGAAGCCCAGGAGCTCTGCCACCCGCTCCAGTAGCACGTCGTGGCCGCCCTCCAGCAGTCTACACTACAGCAGCTCCCGGGCCACTATGAGCGCGGCCCTCGAGTTCGCCTGCTCCCGGCGGGTGTACGGTGTCGTGGTCGCGGCGTGATTGGAGGCCCTCGCTGCCGACCGCGCCTGCCGCGGTGTGAGAGCCGTCGAAGCCTGTCCGCATCGCCCGCGGCCCGCAGCGCCCTACGGACCGCGAGCTGCCTGGGGCACGGGGTCGCCCGAGGCTAGCGGCTCTGCGCGGGCGGGCCACGCCGCCCACGGATCTGGGTTGCCCTCCTGGTCGCCGGGCATGGTGATGACGACGCGACGGGGCACGAAGCGGTGGAAGACGAATTCCGGCGCACCCCTACCTGGCGCGCCAAATGTCAGATTTCGGGTTCCGGTAGACCCTTTAGGTTCGAACACTGGGGTGCGCATGGAGATTTCGCCTCCTACCTACCTACACCCCTCCGCCATGCTAGGATCAGAACTATGGGAAGAACTGCACAAGAGACACAAGGTTTATACTGGTTCGGGCCACCGTTGTGGTGTAATACCCTACTCCAGTGTGTGGTGTGGTGGATTGCCTCTTGGGCTGATGATGACGAACAGTACAAGGAAGAACAGCCTCGCGAGGGTCTGTTCTTGGCTGGGGCAATGAACTGCTGGGAGGAGCTCAGCCACCTTTCTATCTCTCTCTCTCTGCTTCCAACTCTCCGACTTGGTCGAGAACCCTCGGAAGCGACCGAACCTAACCCCTTGCTATGTGGGTGGCCGGTCCTATTTATAGAGGCCCTGGTCCTCTTCCCAAATATCGAGCGGGAAGGGAGCCAACAATGGCGGGCTAATTTGAAGGGGGACAGCAAGTATCAGCTATCCTCACAAAAGTAGTCTTCGTCTGGGCAAAGCTCTGGTGATGACGCCTTCTTGGGCTCCACGGTGACCTCCGTCTCATAGTCCTCCCGGTCTTGGTCTCGTTGCATCGAAATGGCAACCTTTGCCTGATGCCTCGGTATCCCGTGGCTGCGCTTGCCCCCTTTGCACCAAAGAGTAAAGGAGGACACTGCGCGGGCTGGCACCCGCCTGGCGCCCCGAGTCGTCATGGCTTGCGTCACGGACACCTCATGAGGTACCCCGCCTTGATCTCTCTGCCTCCTCGCGAGCTAGCCTGACGAGGCCGTGCCTGAGGAAGCTCCGCGTCGTCCGCCCCGCGAGGCTTGGCCCCTCGCAAGGGTCTTGAGTTTGTGTTGGTGAAGATGGGCCGTGCTGGGCCCCCCTTTGAGTCGCGCCGCAGGCCGCAGGCAGACAAGTCTGGGGACCCCCGTTCCCAGAACGCCGACAGGGTTGGCCCGGCAAAAGTTGAAGACAGCCGAAGATGAAGCTGCTGGTATGGAAGGTAGCTGCCTGTTGACTGTTCACGTTGATCTTCTTTTAAGATATTTCTTTGATCTCTTGTTTGATCTAATTGCTTCTTTTGCAGAGAAAATGAGGTTGGCTCTGGAGAAGAAGGACTTGGACCTTGCAGCTGCACAAAAGGAAGCTCAAGACAAGACTGCCCTTGCAGACCAGAAGCTGGCTTCGGTCAGAGCGTTAGAAGGGGAGGTGAACAAGCTGAAGTCCTGTCTTAACGAGTCTAACCGAGAAGTAAGTCGTCTGAAGAAGGAAAAGATTGCCCTGAATGAGAAGCTGGAGTCTGCGGTCCGCAAGAGAAATGACACGGAAGCCTATCTGAGAACTCTTGCCAAGAAGCTCTATCTTATGCTGGAAGGTACTCCTTTTAATCCGACTGCTTTTCTGCTTGCAAGTTAATCCTGTCCAGTCGACTCACTAACTCTTTGACTGCAGAATTCTGCCAAGACTTTGATGAGGAAACCGGAAGGATCGAGACTGGTCTAGACCCTATCGTTTCTCCGGTTTGTGACGAGACTGCCATGAATGTGCTCCGACTAGAATCCCGTGTCGCTGGCGCCACAAGTTATCTCGCACGCCTGAAGGTGGCAGTTTCACGGATCGACTCATCACTCTGGCCAGGGGCGACGCTTCAAAATGACCTAGAATCTCTGATGGCTCGGCTCAACGAGATTCCTGGTCGAGTGCAAGAATGGAAGAAGTCCTCTGCCCGGTGTGGTGCTGACGTGGCATTGTCCTTGGTCAGAGTCCACTGCAAGGAAGCTCGTGAAGACAAGCTGGCGGCGATCAAGGTCGCAAACACCAAAAGGCACGACTTCCAGTCCTTTATGGAGACTTTCATCGCTGCTGCCACTCGGATCACAGATGGAATCGACTTGGACGAATTCGTCGCACCCGCCAGTCCTCCTCCTGCCACATGAACAAACTATGAGATTTAAACCTGTCTTAAATTTGCCTCGGAATGCCGAGTGGTTGCTATAACCATTAAACTCCTTCGGGCTTGATGCTCGGATACTTTTGATTTGTTGCTTGGAACTTTAGGATTTATCTGAACTACTTTTGAGTATACTTGCGATTGCTTTTGGGATCTGCTCCGTTGTATTTGTGGCGTAGCTCGGAGGAGAAGGTTGTAGTCGACCTGCGCCTCGCCGTCCTTGCGGACAAGGATGGAGTGCACATTGTACTTGTGGCGTAGCTCGCAGAATAGGGTTGCAGTCGACCTGCGCCTCATCGTCCTCGCGGACAAGGGCGGAGCGCACATTGTACTTGTGGCGTAGCTCGGAGAATAGGGTTGCAGTCGACCTACGCCTCGTCGTCCTCGCGGACAAGGGCGAAGCGTACGTTGTATTTGTGGTGTAGCTCAGAGAAGAGGGCCGCGGTCGACCTGCACCTCGTCGTCCTTGCGGGTAGGGATGGAGTGTACGCTGTACTGGTGGTGCAGCTAAGCCCCCGAGTGGGAGGATTGCTCACCACTCGGTAGGATTTTTTAAACTTAGGCGAGTACTGGACTGCAGCTAAGCCCCCGAGTGGGAGGATTGCTCACCACTCGGTAGGATTTTACAAACTTAGGCGAGTACTGGACTGCAGCTAAGCCCCTGAGTGGGAGGATTGCTCACCACTCGGTAGGATTTTATAACCTTAGGCTAGTACTGGACTGCAGCTAAGCCCTCGAGTGGGAGGATTGCTCACCACTCGGTAGGATTTTTTAAACTTAGGCGAGTACTGGATTGCAGCTAAGCCCCTGAGTGGGAGGCTTGCTCACCACTCGGTAGGATTTTGCAAACTTAGGCGAGTACTGGACTGCAGCTAAGCCCCCGAGTGGGAGGCTGGCTCACCACTCGACAGGATTTTGAAAACTTAGGCGAAACGGGTTCACAGCTAAGCCCCCGAGCGGGAGGCTGGCTCACCACTCGGTAGGTTGTTTAAAAACTTAGGCGAAACGGATTCACAGCTAAGTCACCCATTGGGGGTTTTCAGACGTAAACAAAAGCAACAACAATCGTGCCAGAGGATTGTAAAGCTCTTGTCTTTGATAAACAAATTACAAAGGTACTTCTTATTACACTTTATTCAAACGAGTACTTAAGTATAAAAGGGGCGGAGCAGCTCCGCATTCCAAGCTCGTGGCTCATCTTTCTGATGCTCGACACTATAAAGATGGTATGCTCCATTGTGGAGAACTCTGGTGATGATGAATGGGCCTTCCCAAGCAGGAGTGAGCTTGTGTGGCTTCTGTTGATCCACTCAAAGAACCAAGTCTCCCTCTTGAAAGGCTTGACCCCTCACGTTTCTGGCGTGGAATCGACGCAAGTCTTGCTGATAAATGGTCGACCAGATCAAGGCCATCTCTCTTTCCTCCTCTAAGAGATCAACTGAATCTTGCCGGGCCTGTTCTGCTTCTTCTTCCGAGAAGAGCTCGACTCGGGGTGCGTTGTGGAGCAGGTCACTTGGTAGAACAACTTCGGCTCCATAGACCAAAAAGAAAGGAGTTCGTCCAGTCGACTTATTAGGAGTTGTCCTCAAACCCCAAAGGACTGATGGAAGTTCATTGACCCAAGCACCTGCTGCGTGTTTGAGATCACGCATCAGTCTGGGTTTCAGTCCTTTGAGAATTAGGCCATTTGCTCTTTTTGCTTATCCATTCGACTGCGGGTGAGCGACCGAAGCATAGTCGACTCGTGTGCCTTGAGAAGCGCAAAAAGCTCTAAACTCATCAAAATCGAAGTTCGACCCGTTTTCAGTGATGATGCTGTGTGGAACTCCATATCTGAATGTCAATTCCCTGATAAAACTGACAACGGTGCTGGCTTCAAGATTCTTGATAGGTTTAGCTTCAATCCATTTGGTAAACTTGTCGACTGCTACGAGCACATGAGTGAAGCCACTCCTACCAGTTCTCTGTGGTCCAACCATATCTAATCCCCAAACAGCAAAGGGCCAGACGAGGGGAATGGTCTTCAGGGCTGACACTGGCTTGTGAGACATGTCAGAGTAAAACTGGCAGCCTTCACATCTGTTGACTATATCTTTCGCCATTTCATTTGCTCGTGGCCAATAAAATTCGGCTCGGTATGCTTTAGCCACGATGGCCCGAGAGGACGCATGGTGACCACAGGTCCCCGAGTGGATGTCGTTGAGGATCATTCGACCTTCTTCTGGCGTTATGCATTTCTGACTGACTCCGGTCACGCTTTCCCTGAACAATTGTCCTCTTATCACAATAAATGCCTTGGATCGACGGACGATCTGTCGAGCCTCTTCTTCGTCCTCTGGGAGTTCCTTCCTAAGGATGTACGCAATATATGGCACTGTCCAGTCGGGAGTGATGACCAGAACCTCCATGATTGGATCGACCATGGTTGGGACCTCGACTTCAGTCGGATCTGTGGCGCTCTTAGGCTACGGGGGCTCTTCAGTGAAAGGATCTTCCTAAACTGTCGGTGTGTGAATATGTTCCAAAAACACATTGCTGGGAATGGCTTCTCTCTTGGAACCTATCTTTGACAAATCATCGGCTGCTTGATTTTTCAGACGAGGTATATGATGGAGCTCTAACCCCTCAAACTTCTTTTCCAACTTCCTCACCACATTGCAGTAACCAGTCATAGCTGGGCTTCTAACGTCCCATTCTTTCATCACTTGATTGACCACCAAATCTGAGTCGCCGTAAACCATGAGGCGACAGACGCCAAGTGAAATGGCCATACGTAACCCATATAAGAGTGCTTCATATTCTACTTTGTTATTGGAGGAATCAAAGTGAATCTGGAGGACGTATCTGAGCTTGTCTCCTCGGGGGGATACCAGTACCACCCCAGCACCAGAACCATTCAGCATCTTGGATCCATCAAAGAACATGGTCCAGTGCTCCGAGTGAACTTGAGTCGGCAGTTGTTGTTCGCCCACTCGGCGAGGAAATCTGCCACTGCTTCGGACTTGATAGCTTTCTTTGCCTCAAACTTGATATCTAAGGGAAGGAGTTCAATCGCCCATTTTGCCACTCGACCAGTTGCATCTCTGTTGTGCAGAATCTCCGACAATGGAGTGTCGCTGACGACTTTAACAGAGTGATCAGAGAAATAATGTGCAACCTTCTTTGTGGTCATATAAATACCATAAACAAGCTTCTGATAATGTGGATATCTTTGCTTTGATGGAGTCAAAACTTCGGAGACATAATATACTGGGCGCTGAACTTTGTAAGCTTTTCCTTCTTCTTCCCGCTCGACCGTAAGTACTGTACTGACGACTTGTCCAGTGGCTGCAATGTAAAGCAGTAAAGGCTCTTTGCTGATTGGAGCAGCAAGCACTGGCTGGGTGGAAAGTAGGGCTTTAAGCTCTGCGAATGCTGCATCAGCTTCAGGAGTCCACTCGAACTTATCTGACTTCTTCATCAGTCGGTAAAGAGGCAGTGCCTTTTCACCGAGGCGAGAAATGAATCGACTTAGGGCGGCCAAGCAACCAGTAAGCTTCTGGACATCGTGCACACGCATAGGGCATTTCATCCGGAGTATGGCACCGACTTTCTCTGAGTTAGCGTCGATCCCTCGTTCGGAAACGAGAAAACCGAGTAATTTTCCGCCTGGAACTCCAAACATGCACTTTGATGGATTAAGCTTGATATCATACCTTCTGAGGTTGGCAAAGGTTTCAGCAAGGTCAGCCAGTAGGTCGGAACCTTTACGTGACTTGACCACAATGTCATCCATGTATGCTTCCACATTCCGACTGATCTGAGTGAGCAGACACTTCTGAATCATCCTCATGAATGTGGCTCCAGCATTCTTCAAACCGGATGGCATAGTGACATAACAGAAGCACCCAAATGGGGCGATGAAAGCTGTTTTTATCTCGTCGGGTCTGTACAGATGGATCTGGTGGTACCCGGAATAAGCGTCCAAAAAGGACAAACACTCGCACCCCGCAGTCGAGTCGACTATTTGGTCGATGCGAGGGAGAGGAAAGTGATCTTTTGGGCAGGCCCGATTGATATGTTTGAAGTCGATGCACATGTGAAGTTAATCATCCTTCTTTGGGACCATGACAACATTAGCTAACCGCTCGAAGTGGTAAATCTCACGGATAAACTCAGCTGCCAGAAGCCGAGCCACCTCTTCACCGATTGCCTTCCTCTTTTATACGGCGGATCGTCGAAGATGTTCTTTGACTGGTTTCACTTTTGGGTCGACTCGCAAACGATGCTCAGCCAGTCCCCTGGGAACAGCTGGCATGCCCGAAGGTTTCCATGCAAAGATGTCCCAGTTCTCACGGAGGAACTAGATGAGCGCTTCTTCCTATTTGGAGTCGAGTGTGGTTGAAATGTGAGTCGGAGCAGCATTGGGTTCTGTCGGGTGAATGTGAATCGACTTTGTTTCGCCAGACGACTAGAATGCTGAATCTGTGGCAGGCTTCTTGGCTCGCAACAAATCACTCGGATCTGCATTTTTTTGATATTCTTGCAATTCCACTACGGCCATCTATGCATCGGCGATCTTTGAGCCCTTCTGGAAGCACTCTTCCGCCTTCTTCTGACTACCAGTGATAGTAATCACCCCTTTGGGACCAGGCATCTTCAATTTGAGGTACACGTAACATGGTCGAGCCATAAAACGTGCATAAGCTGGCCTGCCCAGAATAACATGATAGGCACTCTGGAAATCCACAACTTCAAATGTCAACTTTTCTTTGCGGTAATTCTTGGAATCACCGAAAACCACCTCGAGAGCAATCTGGCCGAGTGATGCGGCCTTCTTGCCGGGAATGACCCCATGGAAACTCATATTGCTTTCACTAAGTCTGGACATCGGAATGCCCATTCCTTTCAACGTCTCTACATATAGTATATTCAGGCCACTGCCACCATCCATCAGAACCTTAGTCAGTCGGGTGCCTTCGACTACTGGGTCGACCACCAACGCTTGCCTTTCAGGGGTGGCTATGTGCGCTGGGTGATCGGACTGGTCGAATGTAATGGCAATCTAGGACCACTTCAAATAACCGGGTGTCACTGGAGCGACCATGTTCACTTCTCTGTTGATGACTTTCAATCGATTCTTACTCTCAACGTGAGCGAAAATCATCAGAGTGGAATTCACGTGGGGATAACCATCATCATCCTCTTCCTCGTCCTCAACCTTGTCTGCTTCTTTCTCCTTTTCCTTGGGCTGTTTCTCTTGGAATTGCTGGATTAGGAGTCGACACTGTCAAGTGGTATGCTTCGGGTAAATGAAATTACCCTCTTCATCTTTTTTCGTGTGAATGTGGCAAGGTAAATCCAGCACATCATTTCCATCTTGATCTTTTACTTTCTTGGGGTTCCACAGCCCTTTGGGCTTCCCCTTGAACTTTCCTTGAGTCACGGCTAAGGCTTCACCAGGGGCGGCTGGCTCGGCTTTGCGCTTCTGCTTCCGACTGGAGTTTCCTCCTACAGTTTCGTGGGTCACTGTTTTGTGCTTGCCACTCCGGATTCGGTCTTCTTCTTCACCGTTGGCGTACTTGGTGGCAATTTCCATCATCCGAGCCAGACTCATATCTACCGTCCGGCCGAATTTCATATTCAACTCCCGATATTTGACGCCTTCTTTAAAGGCACAAATTGCCTGATGATCAGACACATTCTCCACCGTGTGGTGCAATGTGATCCATCTCTAGATATAATCTCTCAAAGTTTCATTCGGTTTCTGAACGCAACATTGTAATTCGGCCAGCCCTGCCGGCCATTTGCAAGTACCTTCAAATGTTCTAACAAATACTCGGGCAAGATCTTCCCAAGTATAAATGCTACCAGGTGCTAACTGATTCAGACACGCTCTGGCTCAGCCCTCCAACATCAAAGGAAGGTGTTTCATGGCCACCTCATCATTTTCACCACCGATCTAAACAGCTACTCGGTAATCTTCAAGCCAAGTATCAGGCTTGGACTCACTAGTGAACTTACTGACTCCAGTCGCCAACCTGAAGTTGGGAGGAATCACCACATCCCTGATGGCTCTGCTAAAGCACTCTGGACCTGAGACACGCGCTCTGCTGCTGGTTGGAAAATCTCTGTCGGGACCTTCTCTGTGAGCTCTATTTCTGTCGACCAGACCCTGAACAAGAATAGATCTCGCATCAAAGCCTGGTTCCCTGGGGTCGACTGGAATCCTTCGCCCACCACTGTGAGGGCGTCTGTCATCCTGTTGCCGAGGCATGTACGATCCACTCCTTGGGGGTGGCGTGGGCACTCGACGACGATCGTCGTGATCGAGTCAGTGATCATACTGCTCGCGGCTTCTGTACTGATCTCGTCGATCTCCATGTCCCTCATGCCTCGGGGGCAATCTTGGGCTGTGAGCCGACTGGACTGTGTCTGCAACCACGGATCTGCTGTGAATCCTATTCCGCGACTGAGATACTACTGTGTTCTGCTCACCCGCGGCTCGGAGCAAGGCCTGGATCTGCACCAAACCCCGACCAGCTTCTGACTGGGAAGGTTGAATTGACTCCGCTATTCGGGCCGCAGCTCCGAGATTCTGGATTGGAGTTCGGTATACCTGAGTCGGAGGCGGAAAAAGCTGACGTCGACTGGATTCGGGAGCACGCTGCAGAGCACACTCGTCGAGTGCGTGCTGGAGGTTCTCCAGTCGAGTGCGCTCAACCAAGTTGGCCAGGCACGCCTCCTCCAAGGCCTGGGCCTCAGGGGTTTCTCCAACGATTGGAGTATGAAGTGCATCCATGTTCCGGCGGAGAAGTTCTTCTCTCCGCTGCAAAGAGAGGGGTTCGGGGCGGTACTCTTCATGAACACGCAACGGATCACCGCCCTCATTGCCTCCGTATTCATGGGTGATGCCAGGAGGACTGCATGGTCCATTGACCATCAAAACTTCCGCCGCAGGGTCGCTGCTGTTGCACTCGGATGCAGTCTCTACGGAGCCAGTCGATGGATCGAACAAGCCGTAGAGGGTTTCATCGGGCTCGATTGCCGCGACTTGGGGGGTGGCCGACTGGCGAGCCACCGCATGCTTCACCCACCGCTGAAGCCTCGATCGACCGGAACGTTTGCTCTGGCGGGCCGCAGGGAGGGGGGAAGCTATAGGAGCCGACTGATACTGGGTCGACGGCTGCCGCAGGAGGATGCTGCGAATGCACGCGCGAAAGTGCGTTGCCCCGTGGACGGGGAGTGCGTCGACGTCGAGTGGAGCCTCCTGAAGCCAAGCCGAGTCGTCGGCGACAAACACGAGTGCGCCGAGACAGATCTCGCGGCCCTTAGCCAAACTTCCACCTGAAACCATGATGAAGGGGATCAGAAAAAATTGCAACTTCTCCAACAAGTCGCTAAGACACCTGCCCCACGATGGGCGCCAACTGTCGTGGTTCTAAGTCTGACAGTAGAATGGGGGGGGGGGGTAGGTATGTAGAGGCAAGATCGTAGCTATGGAGGAGTTGTACACATGAGTTTTACGAGTTCAGGCCCTTCTCGGAGGAAGTAACAGCCCTACGTCTCGGAGCCCGGAGGCGGTCGACTGGATTATATGCGTGTGTGTTACAGGGGGTGCGAACCCTTGTCCCTGAGGAGGGGGGTGGCTTATATAGAGTTCGCCAGACCCCTCCCGCCCCCAGTTACAAAGGGTTTAAGGTACATAAAGATGGATACGTTACTGGTAACGCCTGTAATAAAAGTACATAATGACCATTAAGGCTATGACTTAAATCCCGACCGTTGGAGAGTGGAGTGGCTCTAGATCTTCTGGTAGTCGAGTGGTTGTCCGTATGGTCGAGTGTCTTCAAGACTATCGAGTGGAATATGGCTTCATGGTCGAGTGGATGATGATTTTTCTTCGACTGCTTCTGGTTCTTTTAGGGATGTCCTTGGGGAGGGTATCTTGGACAGATCCATGACCCTACCCTAGGTACATGGCTTCATCAATGCCACTGCTGCAAATCACGCAGAGTCATCCGTCGCGTGTCAACCACAATCCGCAACCCTGGCCGAGTCTTCTACAAATGCCCGAATCATGGGGTAATGATATGTTTAAGTGTTGTTTTGCTGCTTTCAGTTGCTGATTTTTTAATTGTTTGGTTGATGATCTTCCAATTTGATTCATGCAGAAAAGGGAAGATTCGTGTGATTTGTATTTCTGGGAAGTTGCTAATGTGGGGGAATGCAACTACGCTGATTATTTGGTTAGCCGAGGAATACCAATACTAGCAGGTTGGGGTGTTGGACAAGTAACTGAAGGAACATCGGAAGAGGAAGATGCAGAGCAGAAGGTTAAAGATGCAGTTCCTCTGATCATGGCCAAGCAACAGCTGCTGAATGGCCTTGATAGCAATGAGGAGATGAAAGAGCTTGTGAAGATAATGGGCAAAATCGATGTGCTCTGTAGGATGATTGTCTCTTTATTTGCAGTGTATGTAGCACTCGTGATGTATTCAGTGGCTACGACATGAGCACTTTGCTGAAACTAGTAATGAATGAAACCTGTGTAGCAGGCTGGACGTAGTGTTGTGAACATCTAATGATTTCTATTAACAGAAATCAGGGGGTATCCCCTTTTGCTCATATAAATAAATAAATAGCAGAGGCCCTGTCGGGTCAGCTTTGTTCTCATTCGAAGACGTCGAGCAAATTGCAGTCCAATAGCAAACTATGTCATCAAACACAAGTTTCACAGCCAAATATGAGTACAACTAAACAACAATGTCATCATGTTTTAGTTGTCATACAATCACCAAACACGAATCAGCATACATAACAAGCGGTGTTCTTACAGCAAAATACTAAACAACATGTTCATTAGGTATCAGTTGTCATAGCAAACACAATTTCACATAGTAGATAAAAAACGTCTTCCGACAGGCAAATACGACAGAAGCAATGTAATCATCATCCACAGTAGCAGCGTCAACATCTTCGCCATGTGTATCATTCTGAATCGTAATTCCCCACGGTGTCATCTTCTTCTTCGTCATCAACGTCCTCGAACGTTGGCTTTTTCTTGATCAACTCTTGTATGTCCACAGCACGACATGCAATCTTTTCGCCGGCGTCATTGACGTGATGGTTCTCAAAGATATTAGGAACATCTGTGTTATCTGGTACATCAGGAGCAGTGTAAGCATCATCTTGTTGTGCAACTTCATTAAATGAATTCCTCTGCTCAAACCTTTGCAATACTCTCCAGTCATCGCTACATGCAAATGTGTCTTCCAAGAAAAATATCTGTGTTGCTTGATTTGCCAAAATGAAAGGCTCGTTAGTCTGGTACGCCGCCTTGACATTGATGGATTTGAAATAATCAACAACTCTGGGTTTTGCGATCCTGGAAAACAGGTTATACCAACGACAGCACAACAGAACTACACACCGATGATCCCCGAAACTGGAGATATACTGCAACTAAACAATGTCTGTTATATTAGCATACATTTCAGTTGTCTCTGTGTCATATGTATCCGTGCTCATGATGACACTGTTTTGTGTCTTCCTGCCTTCGTCTCGTGCAAGGGTGTTGTAGCGCACATCTCCAACAATGCAAGATTCATAATGTCTTACCCGAGTATCAGGACCCATTGCTAGTGAGTAAAGGGCATCATCAACTGCCTGCCCATCCTCCCGCATCTTCTTAACCTATGGTTAGAAAATAGACAAGCTGATCATCTTATGTACTCAATATATTAAAAAAACTGACAGTGCACTTCAAAAGCTTACATGGTTCTTGAACCATTTCGCAAATCCTACCATAAGCAGTTTGTCAATGTTTCTTGGATTTTGCGGCAATAACTCCTCTTTGTAGATGCTGCACAACATAGTGATCGCGTCAAACATCTAAATATATAAGAATGTGCCGCAAGTTTAGTAGATTACGATGTATAAGTTGCAGTACTGCACTTACTTGATACAAGGTAGTATCTCAGGACAGTTATTCAACACATACCAAACCATTTTGTCCAAATCTTTAGGTTTGTCCTCTTGTCGACTCTTCCCTGTAACTCGAACAGAATAATTGAAAACATTGAGCCCGAGATTGTCTTCACCCAACTCTTTGCTAAGCTGATCAACTATTTCAATGTATTTTGAGCAGAATGTCAATGCTTCTGTAGCAATGTAGGCCTCTGCAATGGAACCCTCGGGTCTAGCTCTGTTCCTAACATAGCCCTTGAAAGTGCCTAGCCGCCTTTCAATAGGGTACATCCAGCCATACTGTACTGGACCTCTAAGTAGTGCCTCATCAGGTAGGTGAACAGCCAAATGCACCATCATATCAAAGAAGGCTGGAGGATATATCTTCTCAAGGTCGCATAGGATAGTTGGTATCTTGTCTCTAAGATGCTCCAAAGCATCTATCCTGATATTCCTACTGCAGAGTTCCCTGAAGAATTGTCCCAACTCTGCAACTGCTCTGTATAAGTCTGGGCGGCCCAATCCTCTAAGGATAACAGGTAAAACCCTTTGAAGTAGGACGTGGCAGTCATGAGTTTTCAACCCTTGTACCTTGTTTCCATCTGCACTGACTCTCCTTTCAGGGTTGGAAGCAAATCCATGTGGGAATCTCACACGTGATAGGACCTCGCGGAATTCTTTTCTTTTTACCTTGTCCAAGACGTACACAGCTGGTGCCATATCCCTGTGGTTTACCTTCATCTTGCACCTGCAAATCCTTTCTGATACCCAGGTGTGTCAAATCAATCCTAGATTTTAAGGTATCTTTCGTCTTGCCTTCAATATTAAGAAGTGTGCCGATAATGCTGTCACATATATTTTTCTTGATGTGCATCACATCAAGATTATGCCGCAGATCCAAATCTTTCCAATACTCCAAGTCCCACAAAGTGGACCTGCGGGTAAACAATAATCTCTCTTCTACCCTTCCACGCTTCCTTTTCCCGCTACCATTACCAGGATGGTTTCCTGGTGTAATATGCCTGAACTTCTCTAATTCCACTTGTAACTCATCGATGGTGAGCCTCTTTGGCGCATCACGGTTTTCATGCTTTGCATTGAACACATGTCTTCGGTATTTTCTAGGATGCGGCTTGTCCTTGGCAAGGAAACGATAGTGTCCAATGTAACAGATCTTGCTAAGTATTGCGTATGACAGTGGATTCCTGTCACAGTGAACACATGCACTGTAACCATGTGTCATTCGCCCTGAGATAGTGCCCAAAGCCGGATAATCATGGATGCACCAAATTATAACAACACGCAGAAAGAAATCAGCTGGTGAGATGCTATATAGGTCTCGAGTGACAACACCCTTCCATAGCTGTTGAAGTTCCTCCACAAGAGGCTCCATGAACAAATCAAAATCCTTTCCAGGACTTTTTGGACCTGGGATGAGAAAGGCCATCATGTAGTTTGATTCTTTGGTGCAGACATTTGGAGGCATGTTGTAAGGGATAACAAGCACTGGCCACATGCTATATGTGGTGCTCTGGTGGCCAAATGGGTTAAATCCATCTGAAGCTAAGCCAAGTCTAATGTTTCTCGGGTCAGCAGCAAACTCTTTGTGTTTATCATTGAAGCTTTTCCACTCACTACCATGAGATGGATGGCTCATTACATTCTGATCTCTGTACTCCTGGTTCCTAGAATGCCACAGTACATCCTCTCTTGTTTCAACATCATGAAACAACCTCTGCAATCTTGGTGTAATTGGAAAATGTCTCAGAACATTATGAGGAATCCTCTTCACAGCATCGCCATCTTTCCATCTTGATGATTTGCATTTCGGGCATTCACTTAAGTTGGCATAATCCTTCCGGAACAGAACACAATTATTCTTCACATGGGTCATATCATATCCAATTCCAACTGCACGAAGGAAATTCTTCATTTTACTGTAGGTGTGTGGCAGCTCAGACGCATCTGGGAAAGATTTGCGGAAAGCAGCCAACATCGCATCGAATGATTTGTTGGTCATCCACTCAGATGTCTTCACCTGAAGAAAGGTGACCATAGCTGAGAATACTGACAGCTTATTTCCTGGGGTGACAACAACGTTGCATTGTTCCAACATGCGGGCCCACCGTTTTTCTTCTGCAGGTGAAAGTTCACGGAATGCACGAGCATTTCGTAGCATTGTTTCAATGTTGGTCAAACTCACTAGCTCTGCCACCACCACCTCCTCCTCCTCTTCCACCTGAGCATCAGGCAGATCAAGATGGTGATCTGCTGCTTCCACGTAGTCAATAACATTGACGTTCACAGCTTCACCATGATGAACCCACCTAGTATATGTGACTGACATCCCATACAAGTGTAGATGATTTTGCACAGTTGACTGGGGTCTTGTAACTGAATTCATACAATTGCTACACGGGCAGAGCACATCTGATTTCGGACCACCGTACTCAGCTCTGATAAAGTTCATGAAGTTTTCAACCCCCTCGACATATGCAGCAGAGAATCTTCGAGCAGAAGTTATCCAAGTCCTGTCCATCTGTTAGACATACAAATTAGTTCTTCTACTAGATATTACAGGAAAAACATATATGCTTTTTTATGAAGTCCAGAAAAAAATATCTAGGTCGATGTCTAAAGCTATGGCAAGATATTTGGACGAGCAGATCTAAGTAAAGAAATATATGTAAAGCTAATTCAGCAAACAGATTTGAGTGCCAAATTATGGCAGGCTATTTCAGCAGTCAATGAGGCCGAGCACACAGCCATCGAACTATCAAAGGCCATCGCAGCAACAAAGATCGAGTATAAAACGGTGTAGAGCTATTTCACCTAACAGATTGGCTACTAGACCATGGCAATCTACGTCACAATGAATATATGGCAGGATATTTTAGCAACTAATTGGCCTTGGCATGCCATCTCAGCTAAGCAAATTGAGTGCAGAACAGGGCAAGGAAGCTTCTTCAGCAGAGCATATTGACAGTAAACTACTTCGGCAAATAGTGAGATTAACAACGTCTATCAGCTAACATTCAGCGCTACACCGACATGAATGGGGCCTCAGTCTAGAATGCGCGTACCGTGGGAGAAGCTGACCGCGGTGCGTCTCCACACGAACGTCGCCAGCGGTGGTGGCGCTGACCGCCATGCGCCTCCACAAGAACGTAGCCAGAGGTGGCGGCGCGGCTAGAGGACGACAGTCTACGAGAGCGTACTGTAGGAGCAAGAGGATCGCCGAACCACGGTGCTGATGTATCGGCGCGGCGGGGAGGGTGGCTTTGGCGGAGCGAATGGAGTGGAGGGGGAGGGGGTTTGGGGAATATTATTGGCTAGTTGGCCGAAGGGCGGTTGAATCGGATTTGGGGGGAATTTTTTGGTGTGGGGGGGGGGGGAGGATTTTCGTGCGGTGGGCGGGGGGAGTTTGGCGCATGGTCGGTTTCTCCAAGTGCAGTCCCATGTGTCAGTGAAGAGGCAAGCCGAAGCGCGTTCCGTTTGCGTGAGACGTGTGCAGGACCGAACGTGTGTGGGGTGCAATGCGACCGCGACAGGAGTGCTGTGAGTGTACCACCTTTTTTCCTTTTAAACTAGGTGCTTCGCCCCCTCAAATTTTTTTTGTTGCTTTGCGTGATCCATCGATACTACTACTAGTAAACTGGTAATCCCGACTAAAATGGCGTGGCCGGGTCTTTTCTCGCGCGATATGTTGGGAGGTTGGCTGTGTTGGGTTTTTTAGGGCGAGTAATGCTACACCTACGTAATCCCAGTTACGTAATTAACGTAATGTGAAACGTGTGAGCTATTGATTGTAGATTGGGGGAGGGAGGGGCCCACCACCATGAAAATCAGGGGAGGAGAGAGAGAGGCAATTTACGTTAACCCTTTCGTAGGTTCCCGTAGATGTAGAAAGATGTGAAATGCGTGAATGTGTAGTGGACGTACTATTGGAGTGCCTAAGATAATTTGTGTATGTATAGACCCTATGTGTTTATTTTACTTCGCATGTTAGATTTGTCTCGGTTCAATAAAAAGGAGAGTTGGTGATGATGGTGTGCCTGTCATCCTGCAATATAGGTCGTCCGATCTATATCTAACGGATAGGAAGGAAACTATGACAATTTACCCGCACTCCTCTCCACATTTGCAGATAAGGCTTTCCCTCGTCCATCCTTTTCTCCCACAAGATCTTGATCTTCCGTGCAACGCACGGGCATCTTGCTAGTACTCCTACAATATGTATATTATTGTGAAAGTTCATATACACCGGCCGAGATTAATGCAAGCACGGTTGATTTTCATTAAATTTCTAACTTTTGTAGGATAGAAAAATAAAAGAAACCCGACCCTAAACCTATTCTATGGCGGCGACCGATGTCCTCCATCTGCGATCTCTATGTACGGGGGCAGGGTTCAAGACCCGTGAAGTGAAGGTGCGGTCCTCGGCGAGGAAGAGTAGAACACGGGATACGGACCGGCCAGTTGGCACACCATGCCCTGCTGCCTCCCATGCCCTACTCATCCTCGGAGGAGTCCCCGACCTCGGCGGTGCCGGACATTGGACGGCGACAAGTAGGACGCGTGGCTGACGGTGCTCCCATCGTCGGCTGCCAGCGTGGCCACCACTTGTGCGGTCGCGTCCGCGTCCGGCTACGCCGCTATTGCATCGCGAGAGGCGACTTGAGCGAGGGCGGCGACCTCGAGCTTCATCCCCAAAGAGAAGCTCTCCCACAGAGTGTTCGCACTTGCCGTCATGGCGGATGTGGTGCCAGGTAGGAGGACGATGCGCTATGGTGTGGAGGTTAGCTGGGCGTTGCTGCTTTAAGTAGCGCATTCCGGTGAGGCCAAGCTTCCGGGTGCGTCATTAAGTCGCCCGAGTTGGTTCCTTGGGCACCGAGCCTCTTAACAACGACATATGAACGGACGGCATGAATGCGGGCAGCTGGCGCCGGCTGGGAACGCACCGCGTGACGACGTGAGGGACGGGGGTTTTGGTGTGCCAGGGTAGTCAGCCGCGGTCGTGGCAACGTTGGAGATGCCCTTTGCTCACATGAGATCCCCGCATGTCATTGAAAAAGCAAGATGACCCGACATGGTCTCAGGTCCAGAGGATGCAGTTGGCCGCGCTACACCACTCTGCGGACGCGGCGCGGCGCCCCGTGCATCCTCGACGAGCCGGGTGTTGGGGTGTGTTTGGATTGTGGCCAAAGTGCACCTTACCAAAATTTTGGTCATGACCCAAAGATTGGTCTTTGTTTGGATGGTTGCCATTTATTTGGCATGCCAATGAACTCTAGCCAACTCTAGTTCATTTTTCTTGCCAATGTCGGCCAAATCATGGGCAACCAATACCTCAACCAAAATTTTGGTCATGACCCAAAGATTGGTCTTTGTTTGGATGGTTGCCATTTCTTTGGCATGCCAATGAACTCTAGCCAACTCTAGTTCATTTTTCTTGCCAATGTCGGCCAAATCATGGGCAACCAATACCTCAACCAAAATTTTGGCTACCCAATGCTTTGATGGGGGGCACAAACCAAACATACCGTTGGTCGTGCCACAGCACTAACGCCACCCTCCGCACACTGAAACCGACCGTGTCTAGTGACGATATGAGCGCGTCACTCACCACGGTCGCCGTGTCCAGAGGCGGTGCTGGAGGTGCGCCCCGTTGTTGGCCCCAACGACCCACATGAATGGTTGTCGGTGGCGAGGAGGTCGTGGGCCAGCTCCTCCATTGGACTAGTCTGCGCTACGTCGTCCCGACGGGTGTGCCCCACATGTCAGTTTCCCTGTTTTTCCGGCCATATTCGAGCGTCAGTGCTTCGCGTTGCGCATTAGGCCTTTCACTATGTAGGCCAAGCGAGAAAACTTATTGTTTATTTGAGCCGTTCAAGTATGATCATGTGGCGTTTGCTTATTTCTCATTCCTCTCCAACCCTCTTCTCCATCGATCATGTCGCCCTCGAGTCGAGTCCATCCTCCCGCATGCCTCATTTGAACATTCCGCTGAGTATCATTCGCATGTACCCACCCTAGTCCTCTTTCAATAGATCTCCGGACCCTGAGATGGAATCGAGAGGGAACGAGTGGGGGCACGTGATACCTAAGGCGGATTCAAAATTTTGAACCAGTGATCATAGCATCCGCAAATCATATATAAAGGGTATTCAATGTTCGTTTCGTTTTTGAACGTACAATATACTCCCTCCTATCCTTTCTAGTTTACATATAAGTTTTATGTGTAGTCAAAGTATCTCTACTTTGATCAAAAAGGTATCAAAATTCAACAACGCCCAATCAATATTGTTAGATTCGTACGTACTCCTAGATTTGTACTCGAGATGGTTTCCAATTTGACTATTGACAAGATTAATAGTACATGAGATGTATAATGTGAAAATTATATCATTGGAACCTCCTTTCACATACGAATTTGACCGTATGCTTTGTGTAAGTTGCATGTCATATATTATTACTCTAACATTTGGTCCAAGTTAGCCTCGAAAAATGCATTAGACCCTGTATGCTTTGTGTAAGTTGCATGTCATATATTATTACTCTAACATTTGTGTAAGTTGCATGTCATATATTATTACTCTAACATTTGGTCAAAGTAGTATAGTGGAAGTGGATCCTCTGACGTAGGTATCCCTGCCTTACCGTCCCTTTCGGTCACTTACTGGTGGACCCCATGCTTGCTAGGCCCCGCATGTCAGTTACTCAATGGGTTCCGGCACGTCAGGGGATCCTCATCCGTAGTATAATCCCTCTGTTTTTATTTACTCCGCATAAAACAGAGGGAGTGGTGGTATAATAAATGACGCGGGCGAGGGAGGGGGAGGGACGTCGGTTTGCTCTCAACTGCGGTCCCACAAGCGAGTGAAAACGCAAGACGAAGCGCGTTCCATTCGGTGAGCGACGTGGAGGGTCCAGCGTGCCGGGATGCAACGCGAACGCGACAAGAGTGATGTACAGTCAAAACTGATTGACCGGTCATCACCGGAACCACTATTCACACCAGAACCTTCGCTGCTCGGCCTATGCCAGCCACTGCCCTAAAACCACACCAAATCTCTAGCCCATCCCCCCACCTTCCGATCCCCTAGCCCCCTAGTTCGCCGGAAAGCCATGGTGCACCGCAAGATCACTTACTACAAGATGCTGACGCCGGAGTGCCGAGCGGAAATCACGGCGGCGGTCGGCGCCACAGACCTCCGTTCCCAACCTCGCTTTGCGGCGGGCCAACCCCCGAGTTCTCTGGAGCCAAGCTACAAGGAGGAGGAAGCCGATCCAATGTTCATGGCGGAGGTTGCGGTGCAGAAGGCCCTCGATGGGTATGAGACGATGGACGTCGACTTCGTGCCAGTGTCCGAGTCCCCCATGGTGCAGGCGGACCAGCGGTTCAACATGGCGATACTAAAGGAGGACCAGGAGGCAGAGGCTCAACTCGACACGGAGCGCGCGCATGCTGCTGCCATCGAGGCTCTCCTGCAGGTGGAACCGGATGTCGTGGATGTGAACCGGGCGGCGGAGGCTCAACTTGAGGCGGAGCGCGCGGATGCCGCTGCCATCGAGGCCCTCCTGCAGGCGGAACCAGACGTCCTAAACTTGAACTGGGCGGCAGAGGCTTGACTCGACGCAGAGCGCGCGGATACCGCTCTCATCAACGCCCTCCTGCAGGCGGAACCAAACGTCCTGGACTTGAACCAGGCGGCGAAGGCTCGACTCGACGCGGAGCGCGCGAATGCCGCTGCCATCGAGGCCCTCCTGCAGGCGGAACCGGACGTCCTCGACTTGAACCGGGCTATGCTCTCGTCCGTGCAGAGCGCCCGCATGCTCCGCTTGAACGAGTAGCTGGAGGCTGAGGAGAACCACAGTGCGGAGACACACGTTGGTAGCGACGGCTGGTTCGCACCGGCATCCACATACGACGAGGCCATCTCTTTCCGCGAGCAGTGATAGTTTTTCTTTATGTTGTTGTTTTTATGGATCTTTTGCTGTGTAAAAACATATATTTGTTATGCAAGTCGCCTGACTTGGGTCAGTCTACCATTTCAGGCGGTTGGATGAATATCCTACGTCTCCTAACCCTTCTTTCCTTCTTCCTCACCTCTTCTTCTTCCTCAACAGACCACCGCACGGGCCGTACGGATACTCCCCAACATGTGGTTGGATAAACATACTCTATGAACGAAAATTATGTGTCAGCGATAGGATGGCTGAGTTTGGTTTGTTCACATGCGACAGCACGTGTCAGTGAGGGTGCGTTCCCTTGGTTGGGTTTGCGGCGTGCATGAGCGACTGTGTGAGGGTGCGGTGCGACCGTGGCGTGCAGGAGCGACCGTGTGAGGGTGCGGTGCGACCGCGACAGCCGTGCGCAAGTGTACCTCCTTCTCATTTTGAAATCTTTAGGAAATCTTGGCAAAAATGTGTCGCGAAGTTTGGCAATGCAAGGCCTAGACCCAAACAGGATTAGTCCGTACGTACTAGGAGTACTAGTGTTAAAAAAGAAAGGCGGGGTTTTCCTTCGCGGGATTTAATCGATACAAATCCTCATTTCACGTGTCAATTAATGCGTATTTTTTCTCCAAAGACCAAAGAGCTAACCATCTCACTCCCCATCGCTTGATTAATGTAGTGCCATGCAAACCAACCTTCTCACTTCCGCATGCATGCAGGGGATATTAATGTCCTTTCTTGCTAACCCCATCAATTTTGCCTCGATTAGTGTTAGTGGCCCTTTGCAAATTGTAATTTTGATATACTGGACTTGTGTACAAAAAAATGGAGGTAGTAACTATATTTGACTTCCTTCCCCATTGCGGTGACGCCGACGATATCTTTTTTTGGTGGTTTGGCGAAGTGCGTTCGACGGAGAACACCATTGAGGGAGACCACGGTAAGTCGTTCGCAAGTGCCGCCTGCAAGCCGAGACAACCGCCTTATTTGCATCCAGGAAGTCCTTTACTAGTACTACTAGGAGTACTAGTGCGGTGAGATGGTTTCTCGAAGAAGACGATGGAGAAGCGGAGTCAGCGAAGAGTGAAATGATGGTTGCCTCGTCCGTGCTTTTGTGATTTGACGCCTCACTGCTTTGTGCTTTGTGATAGAAGGGACAGGGGAGTAGACTCTGTGCTCTATACTGTAATACATGCGTCCAAGCATGGGAGAAAGAGGAGAGACGTTGACATTTTTCTATTCCTTCAATCAATCAGGGAGCTTCGGTTCCATCTTTTTGGCTTTGGCAACACCGTCCACAATGGTTCCCACGATGCCAAAAGCTATTTTCACATTTGGCTACACATTGTGGATGCCCTTAACTGTACCACTTGGTTTTGCTCCTGTGTGCTATCTATACAAATCTCAATTATATTGATCTAAAAAATTATAGAATCAAGATTAGTAAAAAGGAGGTGATTTTGCCGCGCGGATGGCGGGGGAGGTTTCTTATTTGAGCAATGCTACATCCACGTAATGGTTTACATAAAGTTACGAACTGATGTGATGTGGGACTATTTGATTGGATTAAAGGAGGGGATCAGGCCCACCCCACCTGAAAATCAGGGGGGCATATATAGATTAGATGGAAAGTATACGTAGCAGCTACATAGCCCTTTGTAAGTCTAGGATTAGGCTTCTTATTTTCGAAGGATGTTGTCCTGGCGGTTTGCTAACATGCGGTCCCACGTGTCAGTGCTTTACCAAGCCGATCCGTGTCCCACATGAGGCAGAACAACGGCAGAAGCAACACGTGGTTAAGTTGAAGAAGATGAGGGAGAAGCGGAATCAGCAACGAGTGAAATGATGGTTTCTTCGTCCCTCCAACTTAACTGCGGGAAAGGTGCAGCTTTGTGATTTGACGCCTCATTGCTCATTACTACGCCGACGCCATGACTGGGGTGCTTCACCCCGGCTGCTCTGCACTGTATTTCGGTATGGCACGTGGACCCGGTAGCTTGATGTCCCACATGTCGGCGAAAGGCACTAGAAGATTTATGAAAGCGAGCGATCCACTCTTACGACGGAGGAGTAGACGACACGACGGCCCAGAGTTCACTTGTACTGTATAGTACTATAGTTTTGCTAGTTCGCACGATCCATCGATACAAACCCGATTAAACAGGAAAGGGCATGATTTTTCCTGCGCGATAGATGTTACTGGCTATACATTTCAAAGGCAATTTTAATGTATGCAAACTGAATAATTATAAGTAACAATATGATATCTAGTAAAACTAAAAACACATATGATTTATTGTGTTAGAGTGTAGTAGTAGTGCTGTATTGCATAGTTGTTAGATGTAACATGCGAGAATGTGTAGAGATGTAGTTTTGGAGGGCCTACAGAGAGAAAAGCGTAATACGGTCACCGAACTTCAGAATAAGTTGATTACGGTCACTATGTACGTTTTGCGGTGATTATACGGTCACTTGCTCACAGTTCAGCATCGGATTGCACTCTGTTGACCGGCCAAATAGTCTGCGTGGCGCCATGTTGACTAGTTAAATTGACCACGTTCCTTGTGGGTCCCACCTGTCAGTTTGCATAGGCAAAAGGTCAGATAAACACAAATTTACGTAGGTGCGACATGGCTCCAACCCGTGCGTGGGAATCACCTGGTTGTGTATGTGTCTGTCAGGGCCTGATGTGTGCGCATGCACGTGTAGGTTGAGCACTTGAGCGTGAGAGTGAGTGTTGGTCGTGTGGTGTACTGGTGTGTGCATGCATGTGTGCGTGTGTGCGTGTGAGTGTTGCATGCGTGCATGGCTGCGTGTGTATGTGTGAGTGTTGTGTGCGTGCGCGGGTGCATGTGTTTGTGTGATTGTTGCGCGGATGCAGTTCGTGTGCATGCGTGCGTGTGTGTATAATCACCACACCAGTTCCTGTGTGTTAAAACAGATGGCTCAACATACCAATACAAGGCCACCTTGTCCGCTGTGCCCGCGGTCATGACTTCGAACCACCGTCCAAATATATTTTTTGTCGTTTGTTTTAATTCTTACTAGCAAGATGCCCGTGCGTTGCACGTAACATCAAGATGCATTTGTATGACTTGTTTATCTTGTGAGAGAAAAGGATAAACGAGGGAAGGCCTTATTTGCAAATGTGGAGAGGTGTGTGGGTACCTTTTTGCAAAATTGCCATAGTTTCTTTCCTATCCGTCAGATATAAATCGGACGACCTATATTGCAGGATGGCAGGCACACAATCATCACCAACTCTGTTTTTTATAAGAGTGTCTTTTATGTATTTTATAAGAGTGTAGATGTAGAGTAGATACAAGTCAACAGGTGGGCACAATGGTAGTGAGATAATGTGATGCAACACTAGAGGTGCCACGTGGAGCGTTTAACTGGTCAACTAGTCATGTCATGAGCAAATACAAAGTTGTAAGGCGAGCCCGTGACTGTATAATAACCACTAAACATAAATGGTGACCGTAATGAGTGGATTCTGAAGTCCAATGTACGTATCGTGCTTTCACTTGAAATACAATGATGTCATTGCATATATCGCAAGAGAAAGATGAAACATGCGTGAATTTTCTGGGCGCTTACTTTTAGAAGACCTGGAGATAGTTTTGTGTGCATACGTGAAAGGGGCGTACAGGGGGGTATGCGATGGAGAGAGAGATGCTCTTCGTTTCTCTTTATTATGACTAACTTTGTATATAGTATAAAAATATACAAATTCACAGTGTGGAATAAATATCATTGTGGGCACCATGCAATAAAAATTAGCGTTCGTACTCCTCCATATAACTTCGTAATGTTGTATATATGTAGAAACTCTAAAATAATTTTTTGGCCACACTTTATTCAAAAGGAATGTTGTATGCGAAATAAACATGAAGAGAGGGCTTTTTAGATCAATGGGGTACGTGATGTAACATGTGTGAATGTGTAGTTGATGCATTTGGCGGGGCCTAGATAGGTATGTGTGTGTATTACGTATTCGAGAGAGGCATGGATAGAGGGGCCGATGGGGGGGGGGCGTGGGAGAGATAGCAGGAGAAATGAGAGTGGTCTAGAGAGAGAGAGAGACGAATATGACGTCACGACAAGATATTCCATTCCCTTGAGTGTGTATATGCAAGGGGGAGGGAATAGAGGCACCAGGAGAAATTTTCTGTGCGTGTGATGTTTGTGTTGGTATGTGTGGGTGTGAGAAGATAATGAGACGTGGGGGCAGAGGGTGTGTCACCGCGTGAGGTCCGGTGGGTCGAGGTGAGGCCCTTCGTTCGGTTCCGTCCTGCGCCACATTGGTCGGCCCATGACGCATTTAGGAAGACCCATGGATGACTAGTCGTACAAGACAAAGATAGCAGAATTGTGAAGGATTCTGTGTCCACTGACAAAGCCTGCTAGGATTTGTAACCCTAGGTTCTTGGACTAAGGTAACCCCTTTATCTCTGATATTACTATTCATCCAACCTAACTTTAAGGGGCATCCTACAGAATGCTCTGCTAGAATCATACTTGTCGATTAGGAAGAGAGGTGTGAGACAATGCGTGAGAGACAGGCATAAAATAATGTGCGTACATGAGGCACGTAGGAAGGTCCATGTATATAGAAAGGGTCGATGATGATTGTGCGTGTGTATGTTTGCGAGAGGAAGAGTGCTTGTGATAAAGGTGAGTGAAAACAGTTGTAAATGGTTACGAGAGGGAGGGAGGGTTATATCTAGAGCATGTGTGCGAGAAAGACACCTCGGGAGAGAGTGTGTGAGCATGTGTGAGAGACCACCGATGGAGAGTGAAACTACACGTAAAAGACTACTCTACACATTGATTAAAGATATAAATTGTATCCAGATATTAGGATGGGATCATGATATTTGCAATTCACGTAAGGAGCGGTCATTGATCCATCAGACATCTAGATTCTATTAAATTTGAGCATGTCTATGTTATTATTCGACACAATTGATCCACATAGTTAGTATTTTGAAGTCCAGACAATGCATCGCTTTAGCAATCGAATATAAACGTGAGTATAGTTCATGTTGTGTGTGTAAAGCACATTATACATACGAAAGTTACACAATGGACATTATAAATAGCTACCTATGAACTAGCATACATTTGAATTCAACTTAAGGTGGTTTAAAAAAATCGAATTCAACATGAAGTCCATTCAATTATTTGAATTTGATATCATGGCATTTGTAAACCATACCTAAATTATGGGGGCACCAATCTTTGCTCTGATTTTGTACATAATAGCATATGTAGTCATGTACAAAATAGATTCAAATTTAGCTCCTCCATTCCAAAATAATCATAGTTATAGGATTTTCAAGTGTCAAAATTTCAAAAAGAAGCGGATAATTTAATGAGGTTTTCAAACATACAAGGTCAAATATAACGTTGTCTATTTAGGTCAATCCTGATAGTTCAAGAGTACTCTAAATGTGAATGCTTGTGTTTCAAAATTTCGAACGAAGCGCCAAAAGAGCCTCTACTCGTCCGAAACCGCGTGAGACCAATGTTTGGTATTACAAGGAAATTACTTCTCTAATAACTCCGACCCGTGAAACCTACTGGCCCGACGTCCAAAGGTCTAAACCGGGGTAGGTTTGTTGCTTCATCTAGACGCCATGCAACCGCATCCGGAAAACATTCATACACAATGGCCGCCTAAGCACACATGCGCGTGGCCGAAATCGCTCCCTCCCACTATTTTGGACACCTGGGATTACCATCCTACCCCCGACCCGCAGTAGGTCCGAAATTTAAGAGGGGGGAAAAGTTTGTACTTTCCCCAAATTTCAAACAAGCGCGTCCCATCTTCTGTTCAAAAAAGCCAAAAATAAGCGCGTCCCAGACCGAAGCATGGTTCCCCCCACCTGTCCGATTCCCCATTTGTACTCCGTGGGCGCCAAAACTACATCTCCACCAGCCGCGAAACGCCGGCATCCTCCGTCCGCCACCCAATCCCACCCATCAACCGCCACCCTCCTCCATCATGCCGGAGCCGATACCCCGATGTCGTCGTCCACCGCAACCTCAACCGCAACGCCCTCCATGGCTAGTAGTTGAAGCTGAGGCCGAGCCATCCGTACTCGAGCCAGTTCAACCATGCCGTCCTGCGCCTCACCGATGCCGCTCCAACTTTGCCACCCTCTACCGCACCGGAGCTGTTCCTGCTACGCCGTCCTTCGCCGCCTCGGATATGCTTCCCATCTGCCGACATACGGCCATGGAAACACAGTCAACAATTTGGCCATGGGTTCGTCCAAGCCTGCACCCTCCAGAACATCGGTTTCCCCGGTAAAAAGAAGAAGATCGGCGCGACATGTGGAGGTGACCACACCGGAAACCGAAAAAGGTACTCCTCTTCCCTTATTCGTGCAAATCTTACGTCTCTGCTTGCATGGTATTCATCCCACAGAAGACATTAGTTGACCGCTTCTTCTTGATACTAGATGTTCCTAGTAACTCGCTATGCACAAGGTTTATCCTCATATACTATTTCACCTTAGCTAGAGGTCCGTCGCCCCCCTAAATTTCAATTTCTGGCCAGTTGATTCCCAATTAACGGAAGCATTCCCCGGCATAACAGGCGCTAGTACGCCTATTACGTCGGGGAAGCAGCGCCTTGGTGTTTATCTTAGGGGCGTGTGCGGCCTAGAGCTACTGGCGCCCGATCTGGAGGTCGACCGGGATTAAAGGGATTGCCTGGGGGCGCTGCCAAGCATGGTGGTGGTGTGAGGTCGATGGGAGGGCGGGGCGGCGGGGGCAGGGGTCTGGGCCGGTGGTCGCTGGGGGTTCGAGAAAGATCGTCAACAGTGACCGGCGGGAGGTAGACGAAGGCCATCTGCCCGTTCCTTATAGATTGGACGGTTCATTAAAAAAATCGACTGACCTATTTATTTTCAATCGACTGATATATTAGATATGACCACATGTGGTGGTGTGCTGGAGGAGTACCTGCATTTCCTGTGCTCATATATTACAAAGTCATACGGAGTAGAATCTAATTTTGTTTGCCATGCAATGTTATAGAGCTATCATATGTCTCCTGTTATTTATTTTTCAGCCACCTGCTATCTTCTACTGTTACAGTGCACTAGTTCTGCACACACTTCACCCTTACTCTCACTATTGTGTTTTTATGCAAGGGTATTTCAGACTCTGCTGCCGTGAGAGAAGCCAAAAAGAAAAGAGAGAAGTCGCTCCAGCTTCGTATGCGGGTAGGCAAGACATGTTATAGCGCTATAAAGGGTGAAGTGTCGGCAGATGGAGACGGTAAACGTAACTCTGGAGTTGATGACCTCGCTCGCAATGAACCACCATCCCAGGTGCTTGCTTTAACTTCGCGGTGTCATATGTGGTTGCATGTTCCATATGGTGTCTAGCTTGTATTCGAAAGGCCGAAGTCGGTAAGATAAGGAAAGATATTTTTTTACATGAACCACCATCCCGTGAGCACCAGAAGACAAATAGCTAGTCAGGGCACTGGCCGAGCCAGTGACAAGCCCATCAAAGATAGGCATCACCTGGAAGCCAACTAAAAAGTTGCGATGGTGGCGAAGCAGCCCACCTCCCACCAGGCTCTCAGGTCCTAGATGATCATGCTCACCACTCCAGCCGGATGTCTAGCTTGTATTGCTTCCAATTTGGTTAAATTGCATCTGCTTAGCTTACACATTATACCTTTGAATATGACATGCCATTCTGTTTTTTGTACATACTAGTACATCTATATATTAACCATGTTCTTACATCAAACTAATGTTCTTGTGTATCCCTCATCAATCACTTATGACGAGGCAGGCAGGCAAGGGGACTACTCCTCATTTAAAGAATGCAGCGTCAGCCTCCCGACATGATTCTCAAGAAATAGAAATGCTAGATGAAGATAGTGAACGTAGCTCTGTAGTTGATTACAACATTTCCCCTACACTAGCATTGCAGGTGCTTGCTCTAACTTGGCAGCGTGATATGTGGTTGCATGTTGCATATGGTGTCTAGATTGTAATTCTTCCAATCTGGTTAAACTGCATGTGCTAGTCTGCTTAGCTTATACATTATACCTGTTAATGTGACATGCCTTCCTGTATTTAGTACATAGTACATCTGTCTATTAAGCATGTCCTTACATAAAACTATTGTTTTTTTTGTATCCCGCATCAATCAACATGACGAGACACCTTTAGTATATGCAGTGCGATATTAGTTGCATCTTTCATATGATTTATAGCATGCGCTGCTTCTAATTTGTTGAAATTCCATTTATGATGGGACACTTTTAACTTGGCAGAGTCATATTGGTTGCATCTTTCATGTGGTGTCTAGCTTGCATTGCTTCTTATTTGTTGGAATGGTTTCTGCTTAGTTTACACAAACAGTTGTGAACATGCCATGTCGTCCTGTTTTTCGTACATATTCCATCCTGGTATCATGTGTTTGCCTTACATCAAAGTAGTGATTGTCAGTATCATGCATGAATGAGTTCTGAAGAGAGAATTTTATTGCCTTTTCTTGTCGGTTTTACTTGACAATTCAAAATCAATAAAGTGGAAGGAAGTTAGCAAGGCAGCGGATAAAGGTGCTCCTTCCGAACGGAGGGCCTCTACAGTTTTTACTCCTCCACATCCCCAAGATGATTTCCAAGACAACACATGCATAGACACTCAACAAAGCTGTGTTTATGATGAGCATGTCTCCCCTAGTGCAGCATCATCGGTACTCCCTCTAACTTGGCACTGTTATATGTGGTTGCATGTTATGTGTGATGTCTAGCTTGTATTGCTTCTAATTTTGTTGAATTCCATCTGCTTACTTTACACATTATACTTGAATAAGACACGTGTTCCTGTTTCTAGAACATACAATATCTGTCTATCACACCATGTTCTTACATCAAATTTCTACTTTTGTGTAACCTGCAACAATCACTTATCATAAGACACGTTTGACTTTGGAGTCTGATATAGGTTACATCTCACATTCTTTTCTAGCTTGTACTACTAATTTGTTGAAATGGCACTTATGACGAGACAGTTTTAACTTGGTAGAGTGATATTCGTTGCATCTTTCATATGGTGTCTAGCTTTCATTGCTTATAATTTGTTGAAATGCCTTCTCCTTAGTTTACACATCATAAGTTGTGAATATGCAATGGCACTAATGACGAGAGACCTCTAACATGGTAGTGTGATGTTGTTTGCATCTTGCATATGATTTATTTCTTGTACTGCTTCACATTTGTTTAAACGCCATTTAGGATGAGACACTATTAACTTGGCAGAGCGATATTTGTAGCATCTTTCATATGGTGTCTACCTTCCATTGCATTGCTTCTAATTTGGTGAAATGTCTTCTTCTTAGTTTACACATCATAGTTCTGGTTATCTCTTCCGTCCTATTTTTCATACATATTAGATCCTCCTATCATGTGGTTGTCTAACATCAAAGTTCAGTTCATCTGCATCACGCATCAATTTGTTTTAAAGAACTAAATTTTTATTCGTTTTTCTTGTCGGCTTGACTTAACATGGCACAGAGAAAGAGGAAGAAACACAGAATGGCAGGGAATGAGAAGCGGATGAATCCTGCAGATTCTGCTGGTACTGATGGTGCAATAGATGGTCAAAGTCCAGCGGAAAATTCTACAAACACAGCATCCCATGCTACATGAGTTGCAAAAAAAGCCAAGCAGAAACAAATAGCTGCCACCAAACAAGTAGAGACAACCCTAGTTCTTGCAACACCTACCACAATACTACCAGCTGCATGACTTACTCGTGCGTCAACTGAGCTAGGAGCATGTTCCCAAGCTCCCTTGCCACCTGACACTACTTCCCAAGCACTCTTGACACAAGATGAGTTGGCAATATCAGATGAACCTTGTGAGCTTCAACAGCAAGAAGGTAGTTGCTGGAGTCAAGTTACAATTGCATGCTTCTTTATATGTAGTCTCACAGTTTGATGTACACTAACACTTCCTATGTTCGTTGTTGGACTAGCACCTAGGCGCAAGAGGAAACAAACATTAGGGATAATGCTCGATAGGTTAACTAAATCTAGAGGAGGAAGGATGGAGATCCATTTTGAGGCAGGTTTAAAAAGGCCACGTGATGCTACAAAGTCAGCCAAGTTAGTATCAGAGGCAGCGGTTGCCGTTAGGTGTCATGTACGTATCCTCCCAACATGGATTCAGTATAGGAATGGCAAAGATGAAACCCAGTCCAACACCTTCCTCGACCATTTATCTGTAAGTATGGTTATGTATGGAAACTAGTAATATCACCTTGCTCTGTCCCATACTTTCTAGGTTGCTGATAATGAGACTCCCATAATTTTCAACAGATGAGGTTCAAGTTGGATAGCCAAGATGATGCAACCAGATAAGCTTGCACCCATGTTTTCAAATCTGCTCTGCGACAGTATCGGTATAACTTGAGGAAAACTCACTTTGAAGGCAAGGCTAACAATGAACTTTCCCAAACATCTCCAATGGAAAATATATCGGATGAAGACTGGAGGGGCCTTGTTAAACACTGGTTTGATCCGAAGTATCAGGTACATTATATATATGTGATCAGATCACATGTTGAAGTCCTATTTACGCATGTGCCACACAAATCTATCTTCTTGTAGGTGAACTGTTCAAAGAACAAGGCCAACCGTACGAAAGTGAAATTCCAACAATCGACAGGATCTCGTAGCTATATTGCACACTGCGAGGCTCTTGTAATTAGCTGCTGTTTCACTCTTTTCACTGTATCATATTATCATATCTATATTGACTTGTTCGAAATGCAAAGGAAAGCCCTCAAGGACCAAAAAGTACCTGAACCAAATGCTGTGGAAATCTTCAAGGACTGTCACACCAGCAAGAAGAAGGGCATGACTACACCAGTCAAAGCCACTGTTGTAAGTCCTTAATCCTCATGCCTTTTAACTACTACTTACTCTGACTTGTGCCTTGAACTGGATGGTTTGCAGCCAATGTCTATTACTCTTTTCAATTTTATACACAATTGTCTTAGCGTATCATTGCACCTTACAAGGTTTAAAAGAGAGGAGTGATGTTCCTTTGATCTTGACCCGTAATCTAGTTCTATGCTGGACTTGCACACACAACGTTATAATTGCCTATTTGTCTGTTCTTAGTTGTTTTGTGATATGAATGATGTCATACTATGCTTACCGTATTATAAACTTTGTCTCTTTATCCTTAGCCCTCAATACAATGTGAAGAAATAGACAATACATTAGCGATGGTACATGGTCATATGTTTGGAACCTGGTTTTATTATGTACTTTGCAAGAAAATACAACTAATATTTTACATGGGTTCACTAGAATAAGTTCTGTATATAGACCAAAGCTATTTTGTTTGGTTTTGCTGCCTCCTTAATATCTTCTGTTCTGGTACTACTAATGTAAAACCTCAACTTTTCAGCGAGCTATGGAAAAAATGGTGGAACCGCCACCTTCTGAAGGTGGCGAGGAAACTATAACCGCAATGTCAGCTCTTACTGCAGTGGGTTAGTACCTGTCCACTAACAGTGCCAAAAGCACGTTCCTACATAATACTGGGTTGGTTGTTAAGGAAATATCGTCCAAACTGCCTCATGATCAAGATATGCAAGCTCAAAACAATGTTGTATCTGCGCTTCAGACACAAGTCCATTCCCTAACAAAGACCCTTTGTGAAACAAGGAGAAACATTGCTCAATGTCGTCAAGATATGCATGGTTTTGAAACCAGACTATCAGGCATTTGCTATGTTGTTCAGGAGCCTAGGGGAAATGAAGGCGAGGGTTATGGTGCTCCATCATACAATACAACATGAAAACGTAACAGTCAGGTCAAATGAACTGAGCTTCTGAACTTCTGGTGGTGCATTTATCTGCTAGACTGTTAAGTTTTATGCCAACCTTCCATTTGTTATATAGTTGTAATTTGTTTTGGTGCGATACAAATTTATTCTTAACATGCAGCCATCGGCTGAAGAAAACAGCAAGCCATTTTTGTATAGTGTAGGGCATTCCCTATATTTGCACTGGTGGCGATCTTTGATGACGACTGGATGTAATCTGTGCAATCACCTTAATAGCCTAGCATTAGTTTCGGCCTTATTTATTTCCTAGTCTTCTTTTTCCCTGGTTTGCTAGTGGCCGCAACTACCATGGGCCATATATGGGCCATAGGATCCATGGGTCTCCTACGGGCCGTCGATAAATGGGCCTGTAATCGGTGGGCCTCGGGCCATCGGATAAATGGGTCTACATGGGCCGTAATCGGGCGTAATTGGTATCGGCCCAGCATGGTAATAGGCCGTTAACAGGCCGTAGGACAGCAAAGGCTTAATTCTGTCACAGGCATACCGGGTCGTTAATGGGCCAGAATATAGTGCCGGCGTTCTGGGAACGGGGGTCCCCAGACTTGCCTGCCTGCGGCCTGCGGCGTGGCTCAAGTGGGGGCCCAGTGTGGCCCATCTTCATCAACACAAGACTCAAGACCCTCGCGAGGGGCCAAGCCTCGCGAGGTGGACAACGAGGCGCATCCTCAGGCGCAGCCTCCTCAGGCTGGCTCGCGAGGAGACAGAGATATCAAGGCGGGGTACCTCGCGAGGTGTCAGTGACGCAAGCCATGACGATCGAGGGTGCCAGGCGGGCGCCAGCGCGCGCAGCGTCCTTCTTTCCTCTTTCGTGCAAAGGGGGCAAGCGCAGCCGCGGAGTATCGAGGCATCAGGCAAAGGTTGCCATTTCGGTGCAACGAGACCAGGACCAAGCGGACTACGAGACAGAGGTCACCATGGAGCCCAGCACGACGTCACCACAGAGTCTTTCGCAGGCGAAAACCACCTTTAGTCAGGATAAGGGTACTTGCTGCCCCCCTTCAAATTAGCCCGCCATTGTTGGCTCCCTTACCGCTCGATATTTGGGAAGAGGACCAGGGCCTCTATAAATAGGACCGGCCACCCACGTAGCAAGGGGTTCGATCAGTTGGTAGGTCGATCAGTTTGTAGAAGGGGTCGGCTTTATCTGGGCTCGGTTCGCAGAGTAGTTGGTCCGGCTAGCAAGTAGAGAGAGAGAGAGAGAGGTGACAGAACTCCTCCTAGCAGTTCGTCGCCCCAGCTAAGAACCGACCCTCGCGAGGCAGTTCTTCCTTGTAGTGTTCATCATCATCTACCCCAAGAGGCAATCCATCCACCACACACTGGAGTAGGGTATTACACCACAATGGTGGCCCGAACCAGTATAAATCTTGTGTCTCTTGTGTGATTCCTTTAGTAGTTTAGATCTTTGTGAGACGGGGAGGTTGAGGACGTGATTTCCGCGCGCACCCCAGTGTTCGAACCTTAAGGGTCTGCCGGAACCCGAAATCCGACATTTGGCGCGCCAGGTAGGGGTGCGCCGGAATTCGTCTTCCACCACTCCGCTCTCCTCCGACCGTCGCATCCATGTCTGACGCTCATCGGGCCCGCGCCGAGCGCCGGGCCGCCATTGCTTCTCGCGTCGCCCAGATGGCCCCCGTCGGTGGGCGCCCTCGTCGTTCCCCGTCGCCCGCCGTCAACGCCGCCACCGGTCCGGCGGGGGGCGAGCAGCAAGCATCGTCTCATCACCCGTCCGTGCGGCAAGACGGCCGCACCGCCACTCCATCGCTCGCTCCAGCCGGTTCTTCGTCCCGCGCGCTCCGCGCACCCTTGGAGGCTCGAGCTGCGCTCCTCGCGGCAAACGAGCTCCTGCGCTACCGCCCCGTCGACGACGTCTACGAGGAGTGGCTCGACTGCGTCGCCGAGCTTGTCCGCGCCGTAGGGGGCTCTTCCGCGCCGTCCGTCCCCCTGCGCCACACTCCGCCCCGCGCGGGCAACGAAGCTCCAGAGGCGCACCAGCCGCCTCCCCTCCAAGAAGATGCCATGGCTCCAAGGCGCTTGGCCCCTGGGCGGAACCCGCTCCGTTAGGCGCCAGCGCAGCAAGAGTAGAGCTGCCAAGAAGTTCCTCGCCCGCAAGGGGCTGCCAGGGCGCTCCCTGCTCTAGCACGCCGCGACCCTGCTCTAGCTCCGGCGCGCCAAGACCCCACCCTGCTCCTAGCTACAGCGCGTGGGGACCCTCAAGACCAAGCTCTCCACCAACCGAAGCCTTACGTAGCCACCGCGGGCTGCCACGCCTACACCACTGAGCTGCGCAGCGTCGCGTGGCCCGGCAAGTTCAAGCCTGACCTTCCACCTCGCTATGACGGCACAACTGATCCCATAGAGTTCCTCCAGCTCTATGAGCTGGGCATCGAGGCTGTCGACGGGGATGAAAAGGTCATGGCGAACTGGTTCCCCATGGCGCTCAAGGAAGGAGCTCGAACCTGGCTCCTGAATCTGGCTCCAGGCACGATCTCCTCCTGGGACCAGATGCGCACCCGCTTCATCGCCAACTTCCAAGGTACTCGCGACCGGCCGCCCGCCGTGAGCGACATGCGCCGCATCAAGCAACAACCCGGAGAGACCCTGCAAAAATACATCCAGCGCTTCAACAGCGCGCGCCTCAAGATCCCCAGGGTATCCGAGGAGGCCATCATCTCGGCCTTCTCCGACGGCGTGCGCGACGTCAAGATGAAGGAGGAGCTGGCGATGCATGAAGACGTCTGCACCTCCCTGGAGCTGTTCAACTTGGCGAACAGGTGCGCCAGGGCTGAGGAGGGACGCCTCTCCCTCCTCGAGCTGCCTGCCGCAGATCTAGAAGAGAAGAAGCCCAAGGCCAAGGACGTGAAGCGCAAGGGGGCTGCCGTACTCGCGGCAGAACCAGACACCAAGCGGGGCAAGGATCTGCCCAAACCCTCCAGAGGCAGCCGGTACTGTGTGTACCATGACCTCCACACCCACAACACCAACGAATGTCAAGAACTCTGAGCCGTGCGAGAAGGAAGGATCGGCCATCGCCCTGACCGTGCTGACCGGGGCTACGGCCGAGGAGGAGGAAGAAACCCAGGGCGCTGGGAAGATCGCGGCCCGCGCCAGGGGTGGCGCGACCAACCTCGTGAGGACCGCTGGCGGGACCTGCCTCGCGAGGGAGACTGGAGGGATCAGCCTCATGAGGATCGCCCTCATGGCAACGCAGGCCTACCTCCTCTGCCGCCTCCACCAAGAAGGAATGAAGACCGCCATCAAGACGAGGGGGCTGGGGGCTTCCAGGAGCCGCGCGCAATCGCCTGCATCCTGGGTGGAGCTCAAGCCCCAGCCTCCCAACGCATCTTCAAGCAGTTTGCCCGCGAAGTGAATGCAGTTCTCCCCAAGCTTGAAGCAACGCGCCCCCTCAGGTGGTCGGCGTGCGCCATCACGTTCAGCTCGGCAGACCAGCTCAAGTGCGCAGCCACGGCCGGAGTCCTCCCGATGCTCTGCTCCCCAGTCATCAGCAACGTGCTGGTCACCAAGACCCTCATCGACGGAGGGGCAGGACTCAACGTCCTGTCCGTGGAGACCTTCAACAACCTCCAAGTGCCCTATGACCAGCTTCAGCCAACCAAGCCTTTCTCCGGGATCACCGATGGTTCCACAGTCCCGATCGGGCAGGTCCGCCTCCCCGTCACCTTCGGGGCTCACAGCAACTACCGCACCGAGCTCATCGACTTCGACGTCGCCCACATCCGCCTGCCGTACAACGCCATCCTCGGGTACCCAGCGCTGGCCAAGTTCATGGCTGCGACTCACCATGGCTACAACGTCCTCAAGATGCCAGGAAGTGGCGGAGTCATCACGGTGCCCTGTGAAGAGAAGGATGCAGTGTGTTCCCTGGAGAGAGCCTATCAGGCCGTGTCGCTAGAAGACCCAGATCGCGGAAGCAGGAGGCTTCCTGAGACCACCCCCAAGAAGAAGAAGACATCATCAGGCTCGGCCCCTCAGGAGGCAGGCCCTTCAGGGCCCGTGTCTGCCCAGGGGGACCCTCCTTCCATCGCATAGGGAAGCACGCCCGGCGCCCTCCTCGGGCAAGGCTCGGGGGCTCTCACCTGGAGGGCCACCGACCTAGCCAGGGTCACGTGGGAGGCGCTTGGGCGCCATGTGGAAGCGTGCTTCACGACACGTTTCCCCCGGGAAGGAGCCAAGCAAGGAAGGCTGGACCAACACGAGTTCGTCAGCAAGGCCATTCAAGAACTGCAGGAGTCAAGGATCATGAGGGGTTGCCGTCGTTCACCAGCTGTGGCCCCACATCCAGGCGAGGATGGTGGGCTGCGCGCCTACGTCGACGTACCAGGGCTCAATTGGATCGCCATGACGGAGCGTCTCTGGCCCTCACGAGTGGGGTGCTGCGGGGGTCCACCCCACAGCTATGTTCGCATGCCCTACGGCCTGCCGAGCATGGCTGTGGCGCACTGGCACCTCATGAGGGGCATCATGGAGGCTCAAGAAGACAGGCGTTCCGTGGCCTTGGCGGAGATGAAGGCAGCTCGCGAGGAGTCACCAGTGCCTCCGGAGCCTCCCGAGGCCCCGGGGCCTGGGGGCTCATGAGGATAGGCTTCCGCAGCCCACCGAGCCTACTGCACCAACGCCACTTCGCCAACGACATTCTCAGGTGACATCTTCCAAGCCTCATTCCCAGCTGGGAACGCCCTCCCAGGGTTGCATCACTCCCAGGCCGCGTGGGTCCGTCCCCGCGGCATGTATCTGCATTTACTTTTCGGTCGTTAGTTTGCCTTGATTGGGGGCGCCCCTCGGGCTGCATCATCCCCAAGCCGCTGGGGCCAGGCCCAGCGGCGTGTATCTCCATCGCATTTATTTCCAACTATGCATTTGCCTATCATGCTTGATTGCATGATGCCCGTCCGCGGCGTCCCTTCTTCTCCATGTCGACTGCTTGCATGTTAAAGGGGGGGTGCCTGAGCATCGCGACTCGGGGCTCTTACTGGCTCTCCAGCCCTCACCCTCTAGCCTTGTCCACGGCATCGCGACCTGGCATACCAGCGACGGCTGAGACAAGCTCGAGGGCCGGGACCCGAGGACGTAGAGTACCGGCATCTAACCAAATTTTGCAGGGACACATCTCAAGATACGGCCCAGTGCCAGGCGCAACCCGCCTAGAGGTAGGGCCTCGTGAGTCCCGCGCTGGCTCACGGGTGCCCAGATACACCTCACCTACTCCAACCAGCAAGCTCTTGAGTGACTAACGATCGACTAATGGCCGCCATGGCAACACCATTTTCTTTCTGTGATGACTCTGCAGGATCCTTGGAGGGAACTGCGCTAGCCAAGGCCCTCACGAGGTTCCCTTCACCCTCGCCCGTGTGAACCGCTTGCACGTTAAAGGGGGGGGTGCCTGAGCATCGCGACTCAGGGCTCCTACTAGCTCTCCAGCCCTCACCCTCTAGCCTTGTCCACGGCATCGCGACCTGGCATACCAGCGACGGCTGAGACAAGCTCGAGGGCCGGGACCCGAGGACGTAGAGCAGAAAGGGGAGCAGAGGCGAGGGAGAAGGGGCTTGCGAGGACCTTGCCGAGCGATTCCGCTCCTACCGACGCGCGAACCCGACGACACACCAGGAATAATCCCCGACTCTCGAGATAAGTCACCATCCAAAGCACTGGCTACCGTGACACAACCCCCGCACCTAAGGCAATTCCGTACTAGCGACGTTGCTTCCCTTTCTCACCAAGCAACGGCTGCTTGGGCGCCAAAGGGGACCTCCTGAGCATCGCGACTCAGGGGCTCTTACCGGACCCTGGGTCGCTCACCTCCTGGCCTTGACCACGACATCGCGACCTGGCATACCAGCGACGGCTGATGCTGCCTTGGGACTGGGACCTGTTAGCGTAGAGCACCAAGCCCTTGCGAGGTTCAAAAGGGAGAACTAAGCTATGACGAAATCAGCAACTCGCACAAGTCCATAGCGAAGGTCATATATTAACAAACGGGACTACACACACCTTACAAGCCCCCGTGGGGCGCATTTTGATTCCTCGCAGGGAACGGATCCTAAGGAGTGCTAACTAGAGAGGCTCCAGCAGAAGATGCCATCATCAACAGTGGGCCGCCAGGCACCGGCGCCAACCACATCCAGATCAGGGTCGGCGATGGCCTGACGAGCCCGCCCTGCTCCGGGAGCGGCGCCGGCTCGGGGGCTCGTAGCTGTCGTCGCTCGTCTCCGGAGTCGCGAAGACTTCGCTGGAGTAGCTGGACCCCCCGGCGCCTTTGCCAAGGGAGCGGTCGACGGGCCTAGCCCTCACCAAGGCAAGGTCCTGGCCACCTATCCCGCGGCAACACTCCAGCCGGCGCTCGATCGCGTCGAAGGCCTTGAAGAACATCACCGCAGCGCCATCATACTCCAGGTGGACCGTGAAGACGCCCCTCTCCTTGCAAACCCGGGCGACTTCTCTCCAGCCGCGGGACAAGTAGACCTCTCCCGGGGCAGCAACCACGACCTCTGCCTCGGTCGCAAGGGCGCTACAGCCGGCGTGCTGCAGCCAGAGCTCCAGAGGCCCTCCTGGAGGGACGGCGGAGGCGAAGAAGGGAGGCAGACGGATCCAGGATTGAAGAGGAACAACGACGTGGAGCACGAACTCGTGGGAGGAGCCCTCGGCATGGACTCCGGGAGGGACAACCCACACCTTCGTGACCCGACGGCGCCTACGACGGCGCCGGCTGCGGAGATCAGCACCGACACCCTCGGGGCCCTCGGCGGGGGTGTACAAAGGAAGCGGGAACCCCGGCGGAGCACGCTCGCACCGGGGCCTCGGTTCCACCAGACGGTTTTCCTCGCCCCGGCTGCAAAGGGCGAGCCGCTTCTTCGACGGGAGCGGGTCTGGCCCCTCTCGAGGAGCTTTTCCCTTCTCCGTTGCGGAGAACCGGCGGATCGGAGCCATCACACCAAGACGGAGCAAGGATCGGGAAGAAGGAGAAAGCAAGGAGGAATGGACTAGAAGGGCACGCGCCGTACAGTACTTATAGCCGGCGAAGGCCAACCGCCGGCCTCCACGATCACAGGTAATCATGACACGATTTGCATGCAGGGACTTGTGCAGCTCGCACGATCACCAAGGCGTCATGGGGAAGTGGAGTCACCCAAGTCCAATCAACCGCCACGCGGCGCCCGAGGCCGCAGGCTGTTAGGGCCCGCGGCGCTTCGCCCTTCCCTTTCGCCTCGCGGCACGGCCAAGCCCATGCGCGCCTTGGGCCCGGGGGCTACTGTCGGCGTTCTGGGAATGGGGGTCCCCAGACTTGCCTGCCTGTGGCCCGCGGCGTGGCTCAAGTGGGGGCCCAGGGTGGCCCATCTTCATCAACACAAGACTCAAGACCCTCGCGAGGGGCCAAGCCTCGCGAGGCGGACGACAAGGCGCATCCTGAGGCGCAGCCTCCTCAGGCTGGCTCGCGAGGTGACGGAGATATCAAGGCGGGGTACCTCGTGAGGTGCCAGTGACGCAAGCCATGACGATCGAGGGTGCCAGGCGGGCGCCAGCACGCGCAGCGTCCTTCTTTCCTCTTTGGTGCAAAGGGGGCCAGCGCAGCCGCGGAGTACCGAGGCATCAGGCAAAGGTTGCCATTTTGGTGCAACGAGACCAGGACCAAGCGGACTACGAGATGGAGGTCACCATGGAGCCCAGCACGGCGTCACCACAGAGTCTTTCGCAGGAGAAGACCACCTTTAGTCAGGATAAGGGTACTTGCTGCCCCCCTTCAAATTAGCCCGCCATTGTTGGCTCCCTTCCCGCTCGATATTTGGGAAGAGGACCAGGGCCTCTATAAATAGGACCGGCCACCCACGTAGCAAGGGGTTCGATCAGTTGGTAGGTCGATCAGTTCGTAGAAGGGGTCGGCTTTCTCTGGGCTCTTTTCGCGGAGTAGTTGGTCCGGCTAGCAAGTAGAGAGAGAGAGAGAGAGAGAGGTGACAGAACTCCTCCCAGCAGTTCGTCGCCCTAGCTAAGAACTGACCCTCGCGAGGCAGTTCTTCCTTGTAGTGTTCATCATCATCTGCCCCAAAGAGGCAATCCATCCACCACACACTGGAGTAGGGTATTACACCACAATGGTGGCCCGAACCAGTATAAATCTTGTGTCTCTTGTGTGATTCCTTTAGTAGTTTAGATCTTTGTGAGACGGGGAGGTTGAGGACGTGATTTCCGCGTGCACCCCAGTGTTTGAACCTTAAGGGTCTGCCGGAACCCGAAATCCGACATATAGGATGGGCTAGAAATGGCGCAATGGGTTAACAGGCCAGAAACGGGCCGACTCTTGCCATGGGCCGAATTTGGCCCATTAGGTTAACAGGCCAGTAACGGGCCGACTCTTGCCATGGGCCGAATTTGGCCCATTAGGGGAACAGGCCAGTAACGGGCCGACTCTTGCCATGGGCCGAATTTGGCCCATTAGGGGAACAGGCCAGTAAGGGCCGGAAGTAATCAAGGGCCAAAAAGGAGCCCAAGAACATATGGGCCGTCAATAGGCCAAAAGCTAACACGGGCTGGAAACGGCCCATGTAAATCATGGGCTGTTAACGGGTATAAAGAAAATTACTGTTCATTATGGGCTAGAGCCACCGTGGGCCTGTAAAGGGCCGAAAGATACGAAGGCCTCATATGGGCCGAAAGACGTCGTGGGCCATACATGGGCCGAAAGTGAAATGGGCTGGTGTTATATTCGACGACCCATACTACAGGAATCAGCTACTTTGCCGTCTGCCACGGCGGACGGCAAAGGCCTGAACGGCGGACGACAAAGGCCTTTGCCGTCAGCTGCGGACGGCAAAAGGCTCCGGCAAAGTAGGCTTCGGTAAACAGGTTCTTTGCCGTCTGCTACTGACGGCAAAGTCTTTGCCGTCTGCGGCGGACGGCAAAGAGAGAGAGGCAGACGGCAAAGAGAGCAGACAGCAATAATTGCACTGTCAGTCCGTTAAGTGGCTAACGGAAGGCCTTTGCCGTCCGCCGCTGACGGCAAAATTTCTAGGGTCTTTGCCGTCCGCCGTATGATGTCATCTACACGTCACTACATGGCAGGTTCTTTGCCGTCTGCCACTGACGGCAAAGTCTTTGCCGTCTGCCACTGTAGGCAAACTGACCAAATGGGTCAGCTCCCAGGAAGCACAGGTGGACGCCACGTGGCTTCTTTGCCGTCCGCGGCAGACGGCAAAGAGCAGGTTGCCGTCGGTGGCAGACGGCAAAGAGCCTGCATATTGGCTCTTTTATCTGTTTTTTATTAAATCCAACAATTTTCATCACAAATATATATGACATATATAGATATATTTCAAAAGGCCATTACAGAGCAAACATATAAGATATCCAACACATAACTTCATCATCCAACCATATATATTACATGCATAGTTCCATCATACATAACAAGTTCAACATAGAGGCATCCAACCATATATATTACAATAGTTTCATCCAACGATACATGCATAGTTCAACGATACAAAAGAAACAGAGAAAGGGATAAGGAGCACTCCATCTATGCAAGCTTTCGTCAAGTGAATGAAATCTGCAAAATGAAAAATAAGAAAGTTAGAACAAGAAGAGTAGAACAAGAAGAAGATTAGAACAAGAAGAGTATGTCATTTATGAGCTAACTTACGTGAAATGGATCATATATGAGCTAACTAAGTTGAAATGGGTCGTTTATGAGCTAGCTAAGGTGAAATGGATCATTTGTGAGCTAACTTAGTTGAAATGGGTCGTTTATGAGCTAGCTAAGGTGAAATGGATCATTTATGAGCTAACTTAGTTGAAATGGGTCGTTTATGAGCTAAGTAAGGTCAAATGGATCGTTTATGAGCTAACCTAGGTGCAATGGATCGCTTATGAGCAAACTTAGGTAAAATGCATCATTTTAGAGGTAACCTAGGTAAGATGGATCATTTTGGAGCTAACCTAGGTAAAATGGGTCATTTTAGAGCTAACTTCGGTAGAATGGATCATTTATGAGCTAAGTAAGGTTAAATGGATCATTTTAGAACTAACTTAGGTAAAATAGATCGTTTATGAGCTAACTTAGGTAAAATGTATCGTTTTTGAGCTAACTAAGGTGAAATGAATCGTTTTTGACCTAACTAAGGTGAAGGGCATCATTTTTGAGCTAACTAAGGTGAAATGGATCGTTTTTGAGCTAACTAGGTGAAATGAATCGTTTTTTAGCTAACTAAGGTAAAATGGATCGTTTTTGAGCTAACTTAGGTGAAATGGATCGTTTTTGAGCAAACTTAGGTGAAATGGATCATTTAAGAGCTAATTTAGGTGAAATGGATCGTTTTTGAGCTAACTAAGGTGAAATGGATCGTTTTTGAGCTAACTAAGGTGAAATGGATCATTTTTGAGCAAACTTAGGTGAAATGGATCATTTAAGAGCTAATTTAGGTGAAATGGATCGTTTTTGAGCTAACTAAGGTGAAATGGATCGTTTTTGAGCAAACTTAGGTGAAATGGATCATTTAAGAGCTAATTTAGGTGAAATGGATCGTTTTTGAGCAAACTTAGGTGAAATGGATCATTTAAGAGCTAATTTATGTGAAATGGATCGTTTTTAGCTAACTTAGGTGAAATGGATCGTTTAAGAGCTACTCTAGCTAAATTGGGTCATTTTAGAGCTAACTTGGATAAACTGGATCATTTATAAGCTAACCTAGGTAAGATGGGTCATTTTGGAGCTAACTTAGGTAAAATGGATCGTCTATGAGCTAACTAAGCTAATTATGCAATTTTTGACATAAGTAAGCTAAGTATAGATCGTTTTAGAGCTAACTTAGGTAAAATGGATGGTTTTGGAGGTCAGTAAGCTTATTAAGTCATTTTGGAGGAGAAGAAGCTAAGTCTATGTCATTATGGTAAGCATTGGAGGAAATAAAGCTAAGTCTAGGTCTTTATGCATGTGTTAAGCAAAACACTAGATAAACTTACCAAGATCCAGGAGGTGTAGGAGCGGGGTGGCTCGTGTCGGTAGCTGGAGACTACGACATTCGGTGGGTTTTCACCATAGAACAGAAGTTCATAAATTGCTTCAACTCTCCCATAATACTCGGTACCTCCTTCACCGATAGCAGATACACAACAATTTGTTGACTTTCGGTCCGCCATCGATAGCTCTTTGCCATAGGTACGAAAGCGATACCCGTTGATGTCGTACTTGTCAAATGAACGGACCTTATAGTCAAAACCATTAGCGACTTGTCTCAATTCGGCGTCCATAGACTCTGAATTAGCCTACAGGTTTAATATGAAAGGATTGTTGCATTATGCACAAATTAGCAAATGAAATGAAATTGTCTAATAGAAATTACCGTTTGTTTGAACCAAGAGATGAAACCGGGATAGCCACCTCCTTGCTTTGCGAGAAGCTCATACTCTTCGACGGAATCCTTTTGGATCTCCGCTCCATACGAGAATATGGTAACGTATCGACTGTATGACATATCCAGGAATAAGAGTAGTTCAAAGGAAATAGAAGTTGCGAAACAATGTACCGAGAACTTACTCGATGTACGGCCGCACTTCTATCAGGTTGTTGAAGATATACAACGAAATGGTCCGCCATTCTTCGTTATCCAAAGATACTGGATGTGAAACACTAGCTGGTGCGAGATTCCCTTTGAATAGGCTGAGGTTGGATCCACCCTTTTTAGGCTCGTCAGCATTGTACCGAGGCTTCGGATTATGCAAATGACGATTTTTGGCTTCGTAGTGCGCTGTTACGAAGTTTGCCGCCTCCTCTGTAATGAATGCCTCAGCCATCGATGCTTCAATTCTACGTTTATTTTTACATTTTTCTCGAAGCGTCTTCTGCATCCTCTCAGTTGGGTAGCACCAACGATTTTGCACGGGCCCCCCCAATCTTGCCTCGGTCGGGAGATGCAAAATCAAATGCTGCATTGGATTAAAGAAGCCCGGTGGAAAGATCTTCTCTAACTTGCAGATCAACTCCGGCGCCAACTCTTCCATTTCTTCTAGCATGCCAGGCGATAGTTCTTTCGCACAAAGAACACGGAAGAAATAGCTGAGTTCTGCCAGTACTAGCCATTCATCCTCAGGGATGAAGCCACGCAACATCACCGGCATTACCCGCTCAATCCATATGTGCCAATCATGACTCTTGAGACCAAATATCTTCAGTTTATCAAGATTCGCTCCCCTCTTTAGATTCGCTGCATACCCATCGGGAAACATCAACTGCTGTTGCACCCACAAGAGAATTTCCCTCATAGCTGGCCTTCCAAGATTGAACCATGCCTTTGGCTTCGTCCAGTTCTGCTTTCCTTTCGGTTCTTTCATGTTTTGTAACGGCCTATCACATAGCGCCTCCAGATCGACTCTGGCCTTAGTATTATCCTTTGACTTCCCATCTATGCCGAACAATGTACCAAAAAGTGCCTCGGCGATATTCTTCTCAGTGTGCATCACGTCGATGTTGTGTGGGCAAAGGAGGTCTTTGAAGTAAGGCAGATCCCATAAGCATGTTTTGTGAGTCCACGCGTGCTTAGTATTATACCCCTTGAAGTACCCTGGACGTTGTGGATCTGGCTCGAGAGCGTTTAACTGATCCAGGGTCTGTTGGCCTGTCAATGCAGGTGGTGCAGAGTTTTTGACAACTCTACCCCTGATGAAGTTCTTCTTGTCTTTCCTGAACTTATGGCGAGGATCCAGGAACTGTCTATGCATGTCGAAGCAAGAAAACTTGCGACCGGCCTGAAGCCAACGAAACTCAAGAGCTCCCTTGCATGTGGGGCACGGGAACCTTCCATGCACACACCAGCCAACGAATAGCGCATACGCCGGCAAGTCATGCGTCGAGTACATGTACCAGACATGCATTATGAAGTTCCGTTTGCTAAAGGCGTCGTATGTCTTGAACCCATTATCCCAGGCTTCTTGCAATTCGTCCTTAAGCGGCTGCATGTACACATTCATATTTTTGCCCGGATAGTTGGGTCCTGGAATTATCAACGTCAGGAAAATGTTCTTTCTTTGCATAATCTGTCCGGGGGGGAGATTGAGTGGAAAGACAAATACGGGCCAACAACTATATTGGGCTGCCGTCATACCAAACACACTGAACCCATCCGTGCTGATGCCGACTCGAGGATGCCTCGGATCTGCCGCTTTGTCAGCATGTAATTCATCAAACTTTTTCCATGCAACACCATCCGATGTGTGTACCATCATCAGATTCCCATCTGCATCTAGTTCGGTTCTTTTGCCTGTTTTGTGCCATGTCATCTGTCTGGCCGTCTCTTCGACCATGAAAAGACGTTGAAGTCTTGGTACGATTGGCATATACCGAAGAACACTAACGGGGATTTTGGTCTGTGTCTTCTCACCCATACCGTTGTCTACCACAATATACCTGGAAGACTTGCAAATGGGACAATAGTTCAAGTCCGCATAGTCAAGCCTAAATAAGGCACATCCTTTCTCACAGGCATGTATCTTCTCATAGGGCATCTTCAGTGCACGGAGGATTTTGTCCGACTGGTAGAGGTTTGCAGGCATTACATGGCCTTTGGGTAGAAAGCGTCCAAATACTGTCATAATTGCGTCATAGCATTCTCTGCCCAAGTTGAACTGAGCCTTCAGAGCCATTACTTGTGAGATGGCATCCAACTGACAAAGCTCAGTGTGCTCGTGGAGCGGACGTTTCGAAGACTCCAACATTTCATTGAAGGCCTTTGCAGATTCCTCCATCTCCTCGTCCCGAGCATCATCATAGTCTTGCACCATGTTTTCCATCCCGGTACCATGCTCGCCGGTGCGACGACGATCCACCTCAGCTCGGTCACGTTGGGCAGACTCACCATGAAATGTCCACACCGTATAATCGGGCGTAAAACCACTCTTCTGCAGGTGTTTTCCCATTTCAGCCTCTGTCTTCTTTTCCCAATTGCCGCACCGGAAACAGGGGCACCAGGTTTTCTTTTGGCCATTTGCAAATGCGGCTTGCACAAACCCCTTAGTTTTTGTGAACCATTCAGCGCTCCATTTGTTCTGACCAGTGTGACCGGTATACATCCAAGCACGGTCACTCATCTTGACTTTCAGAGCTACTGGACACACAACAATTATATATGTAATTCACCATGTATATATTCATGAGTTGATCTACTTTGTCAATTTTATTACGTCCATGCAACCTACACTCTAATAGGTAATGATAGGTCCTAATCCCACCCGTGTATGTGTAGATTGGGTTCATTTTCCCATGCTATGCTCCGGATCCGACGCAAAATTTCGGCAGCACCTCCCCGCTGTTCTCCTGATACACGTCTCTGCAATAAACAGAGAGGATGTGTACCCGGAGAACAACAGGGGAGGCACTGACAAAATATATGCGTCGGATCCGGAGCAAAGCATATGGGAAAACGAACCCAATCTACACATACTCGGGCTGTCCATGGATAGCGTTGGACAATTCGAAAGAATCAAGGTTATAAATATGCAAATGCATGCATATTTATAACTATGACGCTTTCGAACGGGAGACACATATTGGTTACGCATACTGATGATTCAAGACACATATATAGCTAGCTATCAAGTTTCATCGGAATAGATCAAATAATTAATGGGGGAGGAGGACTTGTCATTTGTGCTCACCCACGAACGAAGGGGCAGAGCTCGTCAAACGCACGGCGAGGTCGTCGAACACCAAACCTCGCAGCGATGAAACAACTGCACATTTAAAACTACACGATCAACACAATTATATATGATGTTTTTCATAACTAAATCGAAAAATATATGACCTAACTAATAATTCACAAATATATGACCCCGTCGGCCTCTGGAAGGCCAAAGAACACCTTAATTTTCGGGAGGTGTCGGTGGTCGGGGTGCCCTGTCGGTGTCGGGGTGCCGTGTCGGGGTCGGGGTCTTGGGGTCGGGGTGTCGGGTCGGGGTGCCGGGTCGGGGTCGGGGTGCCGTGTCGGTGTCGAGGTCGGGGTGTCGGGTCCGACTCGCGGTCGGGGTCAGGGTCTCGGGGTCGGGGTGTCGGGTCGGGGTGCCGGGTCGGGGTCGGGGTGCCGTGTCAGTGTCGGGGTCGGGGTGTCGGGTAAGGCCCGGGGTCTCGGGGTCGGGGTCTCGGGGTCGGGGTGTCGGGTCAGGCTCGGGGTCGGGGTCTCGGGGTCGGGGTGTCTGGTCGGGGTGCCGGGTCGGGGTCGGGGTCGGGGTGTCGGGTTGGGGTCGGGGTGCCGTGTCCGTGTCGGGGTCAGGGTGTCGGTGTCGGGGTGTCGTGTCGGTGTCGGGGTCGGGGTCTCGGGGTCGGGGTGTCGGGTTGGGGTCGGGGTGCCGTGTCCGTGTCGGGGTTGGGGTGTCGGGTCAGGCTCGGGGTCGGGATGTCGGGGTCGGGGTGTCGGGGTCGGGGTCTAGGGGTCGGGGTCGGGGTCGGGGTGTCGGGGTCGGGGTCTAGGGGTCGGGGTGCCGGGTCGGGGTCAGGGTGCGGTGTCGGGTCGGGGTGCCGTGTCGGGTCGGGGGTTTTTCCTCTTTTTTCCTTTTCTTCTTCTTCCTTTTCTTCCTTTTCTTCCTTTTTTTCCTTCTTCTTCTTCTTCTTCTTCCTCCTTTCCTTTTTCCTCTTCTTCTTCTCCTCCTCTCCTCTTTTTTCTTCTTCTTTTTCCTCTTCTTCTTTTTTCTTCTCCTCCTCCTCTTCTTCTTCTCCTGATCTCCTCTTTTTTCTCTTTTTCTTCTTTCCTAAAACTAAACTAAACCTAAAACTAAAAAAACAGAAAAAGAAAAAAACTAAATCTAAACCTAAAACTAAACTAAGACTAAACCTATAAACCTAAAACTAATCCTAAAACTAAAACTAAATCTAAACTAAACATAAACCTAAAACTAAAAAAACAGAAAAAAAGAAAAAAAAGGAAGAAGATTACCTGCAGGGTGGAGGAGGGGGGCGGTGCGGCCTGGGGCGGTGGAGGAGCGGGGCGGGGCGGCCTGGGGCGGCGGAGGAGGGGGGCGGGGCGGCCTGGGGCGGCGGCGCCGGGCCCGGCCGGGGCGGCGGGGCGCGGAGGTGCCGGGGCGCCGGGGCGTGGCGGCGCCCAGACGGCAGGGCGGTGGGGGCGGCGGGGGCGACGGGGTGGGGGGCGCCGGGGCGGCGGCGGGGGGCGCTGGGGCGGCGGCGGGGCGTGGTGCGAGAGAAAGAGAGAGAGAGAGGGGGGTGTGGGGCGCGGCCCCGTTAACGTTACGTGGGGCCTCCCTCTTTGCCGTCCGCCAGCCTTTGCCGTCCGCCTTCTGGCTCTTTGCCGTCCGCTAGCGGACGGCAAAGAGGGGGCCCGTTAGGTTTTTTTTTTGCAGCTCGTCAGTGGGGCCCCTCCCTCTTTGCCGTCCGCTAGCCGACGGCAAAGAATCTTTGCCGTCCGCTAGCAGACGGCAAAGAACTGGCTGATGGCAAACTTGGTCTTTGCCATCAGCCAGTTCTTTGCCGTCTGCTTTTTGGAAGCTGATGGCAAAGAGGTTCTTTGCCGTCCGCTAGCGGACGGCAAAGAACTGGCAGATGGCAAACTAGCTGATTCCAGTAGTGGTTGGGTCGATTTCCTCTAGGGCCTAACGGGCCGTGAGTTAACAGGCCGTAAAATGGGCTATTTGCGAAGAGACTGTTAACAGGCTTTTCATGGGCCAGCCCATTAACTTTTGACCAAGTCAAACGGGCCGGCTTTGTAAGCTAAATGGGCCAGTGGTGGGCCGTGGCACGTTTCAACATATCATAGGTGCCTATCTGACCTACTGACGAGCTGACACGTGTTTCGTCCGGCCAATAAGAATTTGACACGTGGAAATTTCCCATTGGTCGGGGCGGTTAACGGGTTATCGGATCCAAAACCTGACCCGATAGCTTAACGGCGTTCCATTACGATGGATGCCACGTGTTGGTCACCCTTGACGAAAGCACTTCTCTGACGCACGATTTATCGTCATGGAAGTGGACACTTCCGTCATGATAATTTTGGTAATGTCATGGAACACTTCTACGACAGCACAGGTATGACTATCTTGATTCTGTCATAAAATCGTCATGGATGTACATGCATGACAAAAAACGCAACCTACTGTGACAAACACGTATCATCACGGAAGTGTATTTTTTGTAGTGTATGCGAGGCGCCAAGCTACCCATGAGAATATTTTTCAAAGCCCTATGGCGACACACAGCTTCATCATGAAGTACCTTCAGGAACTCAAAGATTGCAAGCCCCAACAGCCGCCAAGACAGGCAACAGCAACTCCATCTCGGAGTAGAACAAGGTGGACCCCCCCGGCCTCTGGGGTGGCAAAGTTGAGAGTTGATGGAGCGGTCTCCAGAGATCTAAACGAGGGGTCTGTTAGCGCTGTGTGCAGAAACTCTGAAGGTATGTTTGTGGGAGCCTTGTTGGGGAACGTAGTAATTTCAAATTTTTCCTACGCACACACAGGATCATGGTGATGCATAGCAATGAAAGGGGAGAGTGTGTCCACGTACCCTCGTAGACCGAAAGTGGAAGCGTTAGCACAACGCGGGTGATGTAGTCATACGTCTTCATGATCCGACCGATCCAAGTACCGAATGCATGGCACGTCTGAGTTCAGCACACGTTCAGCTCGATGACGTCCCACGAACTCCGATCCAGCAGAGCTTCACAGGAGAGTTCCATCAACACGATGGTGTGATGACGGTGATGATGATTCTACCGACGCAGGGCTTTGCCTAAGCACCGCTGCGATATGATCAGGGTGGATTATGGTGGAGGGGGGCACCGCACACGGCTGGGAGAGATCAACAGATCAACTTGTGTCACTAGAGGTGCCCCTGCCCCCGGATATAAAGGAGCAAGGGGGAGGCCGACCGGCCCCTGTAGGCGCGCCAGGAGGAGGAGTCCTCCTCCTAGTAGGAGTAGGACTCCCCTCGTTCCTACTCCTACTAGGAGGGGGAAAGGAAGGGGGAGAGGGAGAAGGAAAGGGGGGCACCGCCCCCCCTCTCCTAGTCCAATTCGGACCAGAGGGGGAGGGGCGCGCGGCCTGACCTAGGCCAGCCCTCTCTCTCCACTAAGGCCCATAAGGCCCACTATTTCTCCCGGGGGGGGGGGGGGGTCCGGTAACCCTCCGGTACTCCGGTTTTCTCCGAAACCACCCGGAACACTTCTCGTGTGCGAATATAGTTGTCCAATATATCGATCTTTACATCTCGACCATTTTGAGACTCCTTGTCATGTCCGTGATCATATCCAGGACTCTGAACTACCTTTGGTACATCAAAACACAAAAACTCATAATACGGATCGTCACCGAACTTTAAGCGTGCGAACCCTATGGGTTCGAGAACTATGTAGACATGACCGAGACACGTCTCCGGTCAATAACCAATAGCGGAACCTGGATGCTCATATTGGCTCCCACATATTCTATGAAGATCTTTATCGGTCAAACCGCATAATAACATACGTTGTTCCCTTTGTCATCGGTATGTTACTTGCCCGAGATTCGATCGTCGATATCTCAATACCTAGTTCAATCTCATTACCGGCAAGTCTCTTTACTCGTTCCATAATACATCATCTCACAACTAACTCATTAGTTGCAATGCTTGCAAGGCTTATAGTGATGTGCATTACCGAGTGGGCCCAGAGATACCTCTCCGACAATCGGAGTGACAAATCCTAATCGTGATATATACCAACTCAACAAGTACCATCGGAGACACCTATAGAGCACCTTTATAATCACCCAGTTACGTTATGACGTTTGGTAGCACACAAAGTGTTTCTCCGGTAATCGGGAGTTGCATAACCTCATAGTCATAGGAACATGTATGAGTCATGAAGAAAGCTATAGCAGTAAACTAAACGATCAAGTGCTAAGCTAACAGAATGGGTCAAGTCAATCACATTTCTCCTAATGATGTGATCCCGTTAATCAAATGACAACTCATGTCTATGGTTAGGAAACTTAACCATCTTTGATTAATGAGCTAGTCAAGTAGAGGCATACTAGTGACACTCTGTTTGTCTATGTATTCACACATGTACTAAGTTTTCGGTTAATAAAATTCTAGCATGAATAATAAACATTTATAATGATATGAGGAAATAAATAATAACTTTATTATTGCCTCTAGGGAATATTTCCGTCAGTCTCCCACTTGCACTAGAGTCAATAATCTAGATTACATAGTAATGATTCTAACACCCATGGAGCCTTGGTGCTGATCATGTTTTGCTCGTGAGAGAGGCTTAGTCAATGAGTCTGCAACATTCAGATCCGTATGTATCTTGCAAATCTCTATGTCTCCCACCTGGACTTGATTGCAGATGGAGTTGAAGCGTCTCTTGATGTGCTTGGTTCTCTTGTGAAATATGGATTCCTTTGCCAAGGTAATTGCACCAGTATTGTCACAAAAGATTTTCATTGGACCCGATGCACTAGGTATGACACCTAGATCGGATATGAACTCCTTCATCTGTTGCTTCCGAAGTAGCAATGTACTTCACTTCACACGTAGATCCCGCCACGATGCTTTGTTTAGAACTGCTCCAACTGATAGCTCCACCATTCAATATACACACGTATCCGGTTTGCGATTTAGAATCGTACAGATCAGTGTCAAAGCTTGAATCAACGTAGCCATTTACGATGAGCTCTTTGTCACCTCCATAAACGAGAAACATATCCTTAGTACTTTTCAGGTATTTCAGGATGTTCTTGACCACTGTCTAGTGATCCACTCCTGGATTACTTTGGTACCTCCCTGCTAAACTAATAGCAAGGCACACATCAGGTCTGGTACACAGCATTGCATACATGATAGAGCCTATGGCTGAAGCATAGGGAACATCTTTCATTTTCTCTCTATCTTCTGCAGTGGTCGGGTTTGAGTCTTACTCAACTTCACACCTTGTAACACATGCAAGAACCTTTTCTTTGCCTGATCCATTTTGAACTTCTTCAAAACTTTGTCAAGGTATGTGCTTTGTGAAAGTCCAATTAAGCGTGTTGATCTATCTCTATATATCTTGATGCCCAATATGTAAGCAGCTTCACCGAGGTCTTTCATTGAAAAACTCTTATTCAAATATCCCTTTATGCTATACAGAAATTCTATATCATTTCCAATCAACAATATGTCATCCACATATAATATTAGAAATGCTACAGAGCTCCCACTCACTTTCTTGTAAATACAGGCTTCTCCAAAAGCCTGTATAAAACCATATGCTTTGATCACACTATCAAAACGTTTATTCCAACTCCGAGAGGCTTGCACCAGTCCATAAATGGATCGCTGGAGCTTGCATACTTTGTTATCACCCTTTGGATCAATAAAACCTTCAGGTTGCATCATATACAACTCTTCTTCAGAAATCCATTCAGGAATGCAATCTTTACATCCATTTGCCATATTTCATAATCATAAAATGCGGCAATAGCTAACATGATTCGGACGGACTTAGCATCGCTACGAGTGAGAAGGTCTCATCATAGCCAACTCCCTGAACTTGTCGAAAACCTTTCGCAACAAGTCGAGCTTTGTAGACAGTAACATTACCATCAACGTCTGTCTTCTTGAAGATCCATTTATTCTCGGTGGCTTGCCGATCATCGGGCAAGTCAACTAAAGTCCACACTTTATTCTCATACATGGATTCCATCTCAGATTTCATGGCTTCTAGCCATTTTGCGGAATCTGGGCTCATCACCGCTTCCTCATAGTTCATAGATTCGTCATGGCCTAGTAACATGACCTCCAGAATAGGATTATTGTACCACTCTGGTGCGGATCTTACTCTGGTTGACCTACGAGGTTCGGTAGTAATTTGATCTGAAGTTTCATGATCATCATCATTAGCTTCCTCACTAATTGGTGTAGGTGTCACAGGAACCGATTTCTGTGATGAACTACTTTCCAATAAGGGAGAAGGTACAGTTACCTCATCAAGTTCTACTTTCCTCCCACTTACTTCTTTCAAGAGAAACTCCTTCTATAGAAAGGATCCATTCTTAGCAACAAAAGTCTTGCCTTTGGATCCGTGATAGAAGGTGTACCCAACTATTTCTTTTGGGTATCCTATGAAGACACATTTTTCCGATTTGGGTTCGAGCTTATCGGGTTGAAGCTTTTTCACATAAGCGTTGCAGCCCCAAACTTTAGGAAACGACAACTTTGGTTTCTTGCCAAACCACAGTTCATAAGGAGTCGTCTCAACGGATTTAGATGGTGCCCTATTTAACGTGAATGCACCCGTCTCTAAAGCATAACCCCAAAATGATAGCGGTAAATCAGTAAGAGACATCATAGATCACACCATATCTAGTAAAGTACGATTACAACGTTCGAACACACCATTAGGATGTGGTGTTCCGGGTGGCGTGAGTTGCAAAACTATTCCTCATTGTTTCAAATGAAGACTAAACTCGTAACTCAAATATTCTCCTCCACGATCAGATTGTAGAAACTTTGTTTTCGTGTTACGATGATTTTCCACTTCACTCTGAAATTATTTGAAGTTTTCAAATGTTTCAGACTTATGTTTCATCAAGTAGATATACCCATATCTGCTCAAATCATCTGTGAAGGTGAGAAAATAACAATATCGGCCACGAGCCTCAACATTCATCGGACCACATACATCACTATGCATGATTTCCAACAAATCTGTTGCTCGCTCCATTCTTCCGGAGAACGGTGTTTTAGTCATGTTGCCCATGAGGCATGGTTCACAAGTACCAAGTGATTCATAATCAAGTGATTCCAAAAGTCCATCAGAATGGAGTTTCTTCATGCGCTTTACACAAATATGACCCAAACGGCAGTGCCACAAATAAGTTGCACTATCATTATCAACTCTACATCTTTTAGCTTCAATACTATGAATATGTGTATCTTCACTATCGAGATTCAAAAAGAATAGACCACTCTTTAAGGGTGCATGACCATAAAAATATTACTCATATAAATAGAACAACAATTATTCTCCGATTTAAATGAATAACCGTCTCGCATTAAACAAAATCCAGATATAATGTTCATGCTCATCGCTGGCACCAAATAACAATTATTTAGGTCTAAAACTAATCCGGAAGGTAGATGTAGAGGTAGCGTGCCGACCGCGATCACATCGACTTTGGAACCATTTCCCACGCGCATCGTCACGCCGTCCTTTGCTAATCTTCGCTTAATCCGTAGTCCCTGTTTTGAGTTGCAAATATTAGCAACAGAACCAGTATCAAATACCCAGGCACTACTGTGAGAATTAGTAAGGTACACATCAATAACATGTATATCACATATACCTTTGTTCACCTTGCCATCCTTCTTATCCGCCAAATACTTGGGGCAGTTCCGCTTCGAGTGACTAGTCTATTTGCAGTAGAAGCACTCAGTCTCAGGCTTAGGTCCAGACTTGGGTTTCTTCTCCTGAACATCAACTTGTTTGTTGTTCTTCTTGAAGTCCCCCTTCTTCTTCCCTTTGCCCCTTTTCTTGAAATTGGTGGTCTTGTTGACCATCAACACTTGATGCTCCTTCTTGATTTCTACCTCCGCGGCCTTTAGCATTGCGAAGAGCTCGGGAATCGTCTTATCCATCCCTTGCATGTTATAGTTCATCACGAAGCTCTTGTAGCTTGGTGGCAGTGATTGAAGAATTCTGTCAATAACACTATCATTCAAAAGATTAACTCCCAGTTGAATCAAGTGATTGTTATACCCAGACATTCTGAGTATATGCTCACTGACAGAATTATTCTCCTCCATCTTGCAGCTATAGAACTTATTGGAGACTTCATATCTCTCAATCCAGGCATTTGCTTGAAATATTAACTTCAACTCCTGGAACATCTCATATGCACCATGATGTTCAAAACGTCATTGAAGTCCCGGTTCGAAGCCGTAAAGCATGGCACACTGAACTATTGAGTAGTCATCAGCTTTGCTCTGCCAGACGTTCATAACATCTGGTGTTTCTCCTGCAACAGGTTTGGCACCTAGCGGTGCTTCCAGGGCGTAATTCTTCTGTGCAGCAGTGAGGATAATCCTCAAGTTACGGACCCAGTCCGTGTAATTGCTACCATCATCTTTCAACTTTGCTTTCTCAAGGAACGCATTAAAATTCAACGGAACAATAGCACGGGCCATCTATCTACAACAACATAGACATGCAAAATACTATCAGGTACTAAGTTCATGTGAAATTAATGTTTAGTTAGTCAAATTATTAAAGAACTCCCACTTAGAAATACATCCCTCTAATCATCTAAGTGATGACGTGATCCATATCAACTAAACCATGTCCGATCATCCCGTGAGATGGAGTAGTTTTCAATGGTGAACATCACTATGTTGATCATATCTTCTACATGATTCACACTCAACCTTTCGATCTCTAGTGTTCCGAGGCCATATCTGCATATGCTAGGCTCGTCAAGTTTAACCCGAGTATTCTACATGTGCAAAACTGGCACCCGTTGTATGTGAACATAGAGGTTATCACACCTGATCATCACGTGGTGTCTCGGCATGATGAACTTTCGCAACGGTGCATACTCAGGGAGAACACTTGTACCTTGAAATTTAGTGAGAGATCATCTTATAATGCTACCGTCGTTCTAAGCAAAATAAGATGCATAAAAGATAAAAATCACATGCATTCAATATAAGTGATATGATATGGCCCTCATCATCTTGTGCTTGTGATCTCCATCTCCGAAGCACCATCATGATCACCATCGTCACCGGCGCGACACCTTGATCTCCATCGTAGCATCGTTGTTGTCTCGCCAAATATTGCTTCTACCACTATCTCTATCGCTTAGTGATAAAGTGAAGCCATTATAGGGTGATTGCATTGCACACAATAAAGCGACAACCATATGGCTCCTGCCAGTTGCCGATAACTCGGTTACAAAACATGATCATCTCATAAAATAAAATATAGCATCATGTCTTGACCATATCACATCACAACATGCCCTGCAAAAGCAAGTTAGACGTCCTCTACTTTGTTGTTGCAAGTTTTACGTGGCTGCTACGGGCCGAGCAAGAACCGTTCTTACCTACGCATCAAAATCACAACGATAGTTTGTCAAGTTAGTGTTGTTTTAACCTTCTCAAGGACCGGGCGTAGCCACACTCGATTCAACTAGAGTTGGAGAAACTGACACCCGCCAGCCACCTGTGTGCAAAGCACGTCGGCAGAACCAGTCTCGCGTAAGCGTGCGCGTAATGTCGGTTCGGGCCGCTTCATCCAACAATACCGCCGAACCAAAGTGTGACATGCTGGTAAGCAGTATGACTTGTATCGTCCACAACTCACTTGTGTTCTACTCGTGCATATAACATCTACGCATAAACTAGGATCGGATGCCACTGTTGGGGAACGTAGTAATTTCAAAATTTTCCTACGCACACACAGGATCATGGTGATGCATAGCAACGAGAGGGGTGAGTGTGTCCACGTACCCTCGTAGGACGAAAGCGGAAGCGTAAGAACAACGCGGTTGATGTAGTCGTACGTCTTCACGATCCGACCGATCCAATTACCAAACGCACGGCACCTTCGAGTTCAGCACACGTTCAGATCGATGACATCCCACGAACTCCGATCCAGGAGAGCTTCAGGGGAGAGTTTCGTCAGCACGACGGCGTGATGACGGCGATGATGATGCTACCGACGCAGGGCTTCGCCTAAGCACCACTGCGATATGATCGAGGTGGATTATGGTGGAGGGGGGCACCGCACACGGCTGGGAGAGATCAACAGATCAACTTGTGTCACTAGTGGTGTCCCCTGCCCCCGTATATAAAGGAGCTAGGGGGGAGGCCGGCCGGCCCCTGTAGGCGCGCCAGGAGGAGGAGGAGTCCTCCTCCTAGTAGGAGTAGGACTCCCCTCTTTCCTACTCATACTAGGAGGGGGAAAGGAAGGGGGAGAGGGAGAAGGAAAGGGGGGTGCCGCCCCCCTCTCCTAGTCCAATTCGGACCAGCGGGGGAGGGGCATGCGGCCTGCCCTAGGTCAGCCCTCTCTCTCTCCACTAAGGCCCATAAGGCCCACTATTTCTCCGGGGGGGGGGGGGGTTCCGGTAACCCTCCGGCACTCCGGTTTTCTCCGAAACCACCTGGAATACTTTGGTGTCCGAATATAGTCGTCCAATATATTGATCTTTACGTCTCGACCATTTCGAGACTCCTCGTCATGTCCGTGATCATATCCGGGACTCTGAACTACCTTCGGTACATCAGAACACAAAAACTCATAATACCGATCGTCACCAAACTTTAAGCGTGCAGACCCTACGGGTTCGAGAACTATGTAGACATGACCGAGACACGTCTCTGGTCAATAACCAATAGCGGAACCTGGATGCTCATATTGGCTCCCACAAGCCTCATGTATGAAATTTAGTGGACTGACCGATCTAGCCACTTTGGAAGCGGTGGCATGCCATGAGGCACTGGCGCTGGCCGCTGATCTCCATTTGGATAGCGTGGTGATTGCTTCCAATTGTCAAGACGTTGTTCGAGATATCCAAGACCGAACAAGAGGACCATATGCTATGATAGTTAGGGAGATTAATGTGACTGCTACCTTCTTTCAGCAGTGCTCCTTCATCTTTGAAGGACGAGAAACTAATGTTGAGGCACATATCCTCGCTAAACATGCTTTTGGTCTGGGGCCCGGGCGCCGCTTGTGGCTAATAAACCCGCCAGACATCAATTGTATCCCTATTGTTATTGAGTGAATAAAGTAAGCATGTTTAGACTAAAAAATGGACACGCACCCGACTGATGATAACTGGGCGAACTTCCCTAAAAAAAGATAACTGGACGAACGTTCAAAGTCGACCTCATTTTAATCACCCAAACACTAATTTGTAACGCCGTCTTTTTTTCAAGACGTGGGGAGTGCAATGAAAATACGGTGGCTCAAGCTATCTCATCTCTACCTATATGTTCTGTTATCTTTTCAGTTTTGTCAGATCAGTCCTTACGTGACTTGTACTTTGATCTTTATGATATGAATGAGACACGTATTATCATACAAAAAACAAATTGTGAATTTTTTTGATGAGAATCAACGAAATATGCATTGGTTTGTTTTACTGGTGGGGAAATGGTGGGAATCAATGAAAGATGCATTGGTTTACGTGATGAAAAATGTGCATTCCTAAGAGCAAGTACAATAGGGTGACGTAGACGGGCTGTAAGCCTTTAAGTATTATATTTTTGATATGTTGGTGGAAAGAGAGCAGGAGAGAGAAGGGAAGCGGGCTACTGATTAACAGTTGGGTGTAGCACGTGCTCCTAGGCTTGTTGTGAGAGAGGGAGGTGGACCATGTATCAAAAAGTATTACATATTTACAAGCAACTATTGTATTTGTCCGCTATAAGTTTGGCTATAGATGATGTGCCAAGACTATATAGCCAACATCTAACTATACTATTAACCATGCTCTAAGAGCATCTACTGCCGACTTGACAAATCCAACCCCCTATATGTCCACGGACGCATCCGGGCATGCCCACGGGCGCATCCCGACGGACCCTCATATTTCCATCCCAGCATCCGCATATCTCAAATCCGGACTATCATATCCATGCAAATACATGCACGTCGATCATACAAGCCAATGTCACACATAAATATCAAATATTGGTACGAAGCATAGATAGTGTTTACATAAAATTTATTTTAAGTGCCAAACTCAAGCATTGGCTTTTTAGTTGTCATTGTGGGTCCACATGTGCTCCACAAGATCATTGAGTAGCTCCATGTGCACCTGCTGATCTCAAAGATTCTGATGCATCTGTAGAAAGTTCATAAGCTGAGCCGCATCTTGATCTTTCATGATTTCAACTTGTTCTCCAGGTGTTTCGAAACCATGGGTTTGTGCTACACCATCACCCTCATCCTCGATAATCATATTGTGCAGAATAACACAACATGTCATCAGTTGCCACAAAGTTTCTAATTACCACATCATTGCAGCACTTCGCACAATTCCCCAACGAGCCTGAAGCACACCAAATGCCCTCTCCACATCCTTCCTAGCCGCTTCATGCATTGTTGCAAAAATGGCTATGTTTATTGGCATGTGGTTCGAATATGGTCTTCACAAACGAGGCCCGCCGAGGATAGATATGATCGGCAAGATAGTATCCAATGTTGTACTCTCGGGCGTTGATGGTGTAGTTGCACGACGGTGATTACCCATTGCAACCCATTGCAAAGCCTCCAGAACACCGGAGATTGTTGAAGCACGTTGATGTCGTTGTGAGAACCCCGTATTCCAAAGAAAGCATGCCAAATCATAAGTCATGTGATGCCACCGCTTCTAGTATGAGGGTGGCCTCTCTGGTGTGACCTTGATACATTCCCCACAAACCTTTGGGGCAGTTCTTCCATTGCCAATGCATGCAATCAATTGATCCGAGCATTCCTGGAAACCCCCTTACCTCTCGACTAGCCAACAACTTCTCTGTGTCCTGCGCAATTGGTTCTCTGAGATACACAGGTCCAAACACCTCCACCATGATGCGGGCAAACTTGGCAGTACTCTTCAAGCACATGCTCTCCCCCATCTTGGCCATCTCACCAACGGCATCTGCAGCAGTACCAAGTACAAGCATCCTCAGAGCAGCCGTGCACTTCTGCTTGGACGAGAAAGAGATTTGGCCGCAACAATCCCTTGTGAGCTTGAAGTAGTCATTTTATGCCTCCACTCCCTCCACAATGCGCAAAAACAATGGTTTCCGCATGAGAAAACGGCGAGAAACCATGGATCATCCGGGAAAGTAGGTTTGGGAGCAAATTAGTCCTTGTGCAGCCACCTCTTGTTCTTCATCAAGATGGCTGATCTGCAGTCCGTTCTGGGCTCTGGAGAGGGGGATTCAACGTCGTCGTTGATAAGTTTCCAACGTATCTATAATTTATGAAGTATTAATGTTATTTTATTATCATTCTTGGATGTTTTATAATCATTCTATAGAAACTTTATATCATTTTTGGGGACTAACCTATTGATCCAGTGCCAGTTGCTATTTTTGCTTGTTTTTTACATCGCAGAAAATCAATATCAAACTGAGTCCAAACACCACGAAACTTTTTGTGGATTTTTTATGGACCGGAAGACATCCAACGGGCCAGACCAGCACCTAGGGGGTGCCCCGAGGGGGGCACAACCCACCAGGGCGCGCCTGGGGGCCCAGACACGCCCAGGTGGGTTGTGCCCACCTCGGTGGCCTCCCGCACCCCCTCTTTGCACTATAAATTCCCATATATCCTGAAAACCCTCGGGGTTAACCTAGATCAGAAGTTCCGTCGCTGCAAGGCTCTGTAGCCACTGAAAACCAATCTAGACCATTTCTCGCACCCTGCCGGAGGGGGGAATCATCACCGGTGGACATCTTCATCATCCCGGTGGCCATCATGATGAGGAGGGAGTAGTCCACCCTCAGGGTTGAGGGTTTGTACCCGTAGCTATATGTTTAATCTCTCTCTCTCTCTCTCTCTTTCTCTTGTGTTCTTGATATGTCACAATCTTGATGTATCGCGGGCTTTGTTAATATAGTCGGAACATATGGTGTTTCCCCCTCTCTATCTTGTTGTGATGAATTGAGTTTTTCCCTTTGAGATTTCGTTGTTATCGGATTGAATACTTTTATGGATTTGAGAACACTTGATATATGTCTTGCAATTGAATACTCATGGTGACAATGGGGTATCATATTGATTCACTTGATATATGTTTTGCACTCAACTCGCGGATTCCCGAGGTGACATTGGGGTAATCTATGCATAGGGGTTGATGCACGTTCTTGTCTTTGTTTCTCCAATAGATATCTTGGGGCACTCTTTGTAACGCCCCGAGACCGTTGCGCCAGGTGTCTTCTAGTCATGCGCGTTGTTGCCATGTCATTCGCTTGCGTGTTGCACCTTGTCATGTCATCATGTGCATTGCATCATCATGTTTTCAAAACTTGCATCCGTTTGGGTTCCCCCAGTTCTCTCCATTGTCCGTTCTGACCCTAGACACACTTGCACGCGCCCGCAAAACCTCTGAAATATTATTTTATAAGTGGCCGTAAAATGTTCTCTGAATGGGATGAAAGTTGGCGTGCGGTGTTGTTATAGTGTAGGTAGGCCGCGTGGCAAGTTTCATCGCATTCGGAGTCCGTTTGACGCCCCAAGGGATAACTATAGCGACAATATAGTCGGTCTATCGTCGGACGTTTCCGATCTCCGGAAACGGTTGTCGGGTTGCATTCCTCCTCTCTCTTCTCAGTCCAACCACACACTTGACCTCGTTCGCCTAACCCCTCTTTGCACAGTGCATCGACCCCTTGTGCGTGTCCAAAAACTTACCCGAACCCGACCCGGGTTGTCGTTACCGATGGGTCTGGATCATCCCCAAACGTCTATAAAACATCACCGTTTCCTTATTTGGACTCCCTAATCTATTCATCTCCGACCGTCCGATTTTGATTGGATGATAAAAAATACTCCCTCCTATCTACATTCTGGTATATATAGCAGTCCACCCCTAGTCCAACCCTAAAATCTAGCTCCCTTGTCCCATCACCCGCCGCCACCTTTCAAATCCACCTCGGGATCCTCCCAGATCCTTCCTCACCCAACTAGCGAGCCCCCTCCTCTGCTCGATCTCCCCTGTCCCCCAATCCATCGATCCCCAGCAACCAGAGCCCTCCCATGGCTCCCTTCGAATCCTCCCTCCTTCCGACCGAGGAACCAGCGCCGCTCGCCGATCTCGTGCCCGAGGCCCTGCCTTCTTCTCGTCCGCGCCAACCGAAGCCAGAAGGTCGCCTTATCCTCGTGCCCCTTCTCCCCTTTCCTCTAGTTCTCCTCTAACCTTCGCTCTCCGCTGCTCATGAACCAGCGCCGGCCGCTGACGTCCCGTTCGTCTTCCAGTGAGACGAGGCACCGAGCTCCGCCACAAGTCCCTCTGCTACTCTGCGTCGCGCCGCTGCTCTGCTTCCCGGGTGACCTCGACGAGAGCCTCACCTCGCGCCACTGCCCGAGGACCCCGCCGCCATGGCCTCGAACTCTGTCACCACGCGCCACCGCCTGAGGGCCCCGCCGTCCCCGACCTCCCCGCGGTGCACCTCGCCTCATCGTCCTCGTCTCCTCGCGATCGCGAGCCTGTCCTCGCTCGCGCCTGTTCCCGTGGCCGAGTCACCCCGTGTCGAGCCGTCCCCGACCTCCACCTCATCGCCAGCGCCGCCGTTGATGACCCACAAGTATAGGGGATCTATCATAGTCCTTTCGATAAGTAAGAGTGTCGAACCCAACGAGGAGCAGAAGGAAATGATAAGCGGTTTTCAGCAAGGTATTCTCCGCAAGCACTGAAATTATAGGTAACAGATAGTTTTGTGATAAGATAATTTGTAACGAGCAACAGGTAACAAAAGTAAATAAAGTGCAGCAAGGTGGCCCGATCCTTTTTGTAGCAAAGGACAAGCGTGGACAAACTCTTATATAGAGAAAAGCGCTCCCGAGGACACATGGGAATTATCGTCAAGCTAGGTTTCATCATGATCATATGATTCACGTTTGGTACTTTGATAATCTGATATGTGGGTGGACCAGTGCTTGGGTGTTGTCCTTACTTGGACAAGCATCCCACTTATGATTAACCTCTATTGCAAGCATCCGCAACTACAACAAAAGTATTAAGGTAAACCTAACTGAGGGAGTCCTGGATTAGGGTGTGTCCGGATGACCGGACTATACCTTCAGCCGGACTCCTGGACTATGAAGATACAAGATTGAAGACTTTGTCCCGTGTCCGGGAGGGTCTTTCCTTAGCGTGGAAGGCAAGCTTGGCGATACGGATATACAGATCTCCTACCATTGTAACCGACTCTATGTAACCCTAACCCTATCCAGTGTCTATATAAAACGGAGGGTTTTAGTCCATAGGACAACATACACATCAACAATCCTACCATAGGCTAGCTTCTAGGGTTTAGCCTCCTCGATCTCGTGGTAGATCTACTCTTGTACTACCCATATCATCAATATTAATCAAGCAGGACGTAGGGTTTTACCTCTATCGAGAGGGCCCGAACCTTGGTAAAACTTCGTGTCCCTTGCCTCCTGTTACCATCCGGCCTAGACGCACAGTTCGGGACCGCCTACCCGAGATCCGCCGATTTTGACACCAACATTGGTGCTTTCATTGAGAGTTCCTCTGTGTCGTCGCCGTCAGGCTCGATGGCTCCTACGATCATCGATAGCGATGCAGTCCAGGGTGAGACCTTCCTCCCCGAACGGATCTTTGTCTTCGACAGCTTCGCACTGCGGGCCAATTCGCTTGGCCATCCGGAGCAGATCGAAATCTACGCCCCTGGCCGTTAGGTCAGATTTGGAAATTTAAACTACACGTCTGACATTCGCGGGGACTTGATCTTCGACGGATTCGAGCCACTGCCGAGCGCGCCGCACTGTCACGACGAGCATGATCTAGCTCTGCCGCCGAACAGTGCCCTGGAGGCCGCATCCGCATCGGCTCCGACCCTTAATTCGGAGCCAACTGCGCCGATCGAGGATGGGCGGTTGGACACCACCTCGGGGGCTGCAACCCCAACGGCGACTGAGCCAAGCACCAGCCCCGTACTCTGCGAGACTCGTGACTCCAAGGAGCCAGACTCCTCTTTGGACTCCTAGCCCCCGCGCCCCTGCTGATCGAATCCGATCGGGCGCCGATCATGGAGTTTACTACCGTGGACATCTTTCAGCACTCGCCTTTTGGCGATATCCTGAAGTCACTGAAGTCTCTCTCTTTATCAGGAGAGCCCTGGCCGTACTACGGTCAGCAAGGTTGGGGTACGGACGATGAAGAAATTCAAAGCCCACCCACCACCCACTTTGTAGCCACTGTCGACGACTTAACCGACATGCTCGACTTCGACTCCGAAGATATCGATGGTATGGACGCCGATGAAGGAGATGATGAATAACCAGCGCCTACTAGGCCCTGGAAAGCCACCTCGTCATATGACATATACAAGGTGGACACCCCAAAAGAGGGAGATGGCGATGGAATAGCAGAGGATGACCCCTCCAAGAAACAGCCTAAGCGCTGGCGTCAGCGGCGCCGCTCAAAATCCCACCAAAACAAACAAGGTGATTCCAGCACGGGAGATAATAATACTCTGGAAAGTGCCGAAGAAAACCCCCTCCAGCAAGATTTAGCACAGGAGGATGGAGAAACCAGCCCTCATGAGAGAGCGGCAGACAGAGAGGTCGAGGGCGATAATTATATGCCTCCCTCCGAAGACGAGGCAAGCCTCGACGACGACGAATTCGTCGTGCCAGAGGATCCCGTCGAGCACAAGCGTTTTCAACGCAGGCTTATGGCCATGGCAAGAAGCCTCAAGAAAAAATAGCAACAGCTTAGAGTTGATCAAGATTTGCTAGTCGACAGATGGACTGAAGTCCTTGCGGCCGAAGAGCATAAACTCGAACGCCCCTCCAAGAGCTACCCAAAGCACAGGTTGCTACCCCGATTAGAGGAGAAGCACTTGATGCGGCCGACCGGCCACCTCGTGGTCGCGACAGAGAGGCCTCTCGGCCCTCCAATCAAGCCGCACCCTGTACCAAGGCACGGGAATATGCGCCGGACTTACGAGACATGTTGGAGGACAAGGAAAGGCAAACAAGATCGATCTACGGATCGCGTGGGCACCCCACGGCTCGAGACGGTAACCGTCACGCCGGCCACAAATTCGGCAGGGCCGAACACAGTAGACAAGGCTCATTGGAGCTACGTCATGATATAGCCCAGTACAGAGGCGCCGCACACCCACTCTGCTTTACAGACGAAATAATGGATCATCAAATCCCCGAGGGTTTCATACCAGTAAACATCGAATCATATGATGGCACAACAGATCCTGCGGTGTGGATTGAGGATTATCTCCTTCATATCCACATGGCCCGCGGTGATGATTTCCACGCCATCAAATACCTCCCACTCAAGCTTAAAGGACCAGCTTAGCATTGGCTTAACAACTTGCCAACAGGATCAATCAGTTGTTGGGAGGACCTGGAAGCCGCATTCCTCGACAATTTCCAGGGCACTTATGTGCGACCCCCAGACACCGATGACCTAAGTCACGTAATTCAGCAGCCAGAGGAATCGGCCAGGCAATTCTGGACACGGTTCCTAACAAAGAAAAATCAAATAGTCGACTGTCCGGACGCTGAGGCCCTAGCAGCCTTCAAGCACAATATCCGTGACGAGTGGCTGACCCGGCACCTTGGACAGGAAAAGCCAAAATCTATGGCAGCACTCACGACACTCATGACCCGCTTTTGCGCGGGGGAAGACAGCTAGCTTGCTCGTAGCAACAATATGACCAAGAACCCTGGTAATTCGGACACCAGGGACAGTAGTGGCAGGTCGCGTCTCAACAAGCAGAAGCGCTGCATTAACGATGACAATGCTGAGGATACGACAGTTAATGCTGGATTCAGAGGCTCTAAATCCGGTCAGCAGAAAAAGCCATTCAAAAGGAATCCTAGGGGCCCGTCCAGTTTGGACCGAATACTTGACCGCTCGTGCCAGATAAATGGCACCCCCGAAAAGCCGACCAATCACACCAACAGGGATTGTTGGGTGTTCAAGCAGGCAGGCAAGTTAAACGCCGAAAATGAAGACAAGGGGCTACATAGTGATGACGACGAGGAGCCCCGGCCGCCGAACAACAGTGGACAGAAGGGTTTTCCCCCACAAGTGCGGACGGTTACCATAATATACGCAACCCACGTCCCCAAAAGGGAGCGGAAGCGCGTGTTAAGGGACGTATACGCGGTAGAGCTAGTCGCCCCAAAGTTCAACCCATGGTCCTCCTGCCCGATCACCTTTGATCGAAGGGACCACCCCACTAGCATCCGTCATGGCGGATTCGCCGCATTGGTTCTAGAACCAATTATTGACGGATTTCATCTCACTAGAGTCCTTATGGACGGCGGCAGCAGCCTGAACCTGCTTTACCAGGATACAGTGCGGAAAATGGGCATAGATCCCTAGAGGATTAAGCCCACCAAAACGACCTTTAAAGGCGTAATACCAGGTGTAGAGGCCAACTGTACAGGCTCAGTCACACTTGAAGTGGTCTTTGGATCTCCGGATAATTTCCGAAGCAAGGAGTTAATCTTCGACATAGTCCCGTTTCACAGTGGTTATCACGCACTGCTCGGGCGAACCGCATTCGCTAAGTTCAATGCGGTACCGCACTACACATACCTTAAGCTCAAGATGCCAGGCCCTCGAGGAGTAATTACGGTCAATGGAAACACCGAACGCTCCCTCCGAACGGAGGAGCACACGGCGGCCCTTGTAGCGGAAGTACAAAGCAGCCTCTCCAGGCAGTTCTCCAGTCCGGCCACTAAACGACCGGACACTATCAAGCGCGCCGGGAGTAACCTACAACAAGACCGCCTGGCACGATCCGAGCAGGCGTAGCAATGCGGCCCTAACCCCAACCCTCGCAAAAAGGCGACGCCAGTACTTCACGTACATAACGACGCTCTAGAGATACCATGAGTACAGGGGGAGGGGAACCATCGCGGCACGCCCATAACATGGCTTAAACCATACCAGGGGCTGCCAATTTTTTAATTTTCTCTTACTTTCAGGACTCCATCCTTCGAAAGGCCTGTTCGGTAGTTCAAGTGCCGCACAAACGATGCAAGAACCAGGGAAGCTGACAAGCCACGCAGCATTACGGAACTCCCAGGTGGGCTCTATCACGAGCAGTATACCCGTTCCGCATACTATTCCACAGCTTGCCCCTGGAACAGACATGTTAACTAGTCCAACCTTCCACTTATCGCATTATTTGTATCGTTCTGCTTTGATCGCAACCCTTTTTAATAAACATTGCATAACTTTCGTCTATTCTTGCATTACCTTTTTTTCTTTATATATGTTCCTTAACGACATGTTGCACCCGTACACGTTGGTACGGCCAAAATACGCCAGGCGCTTTAGTACCCCTCAATATGGTGTAAGAAATCCGAACACTTTAACAAGTGCGGCACCCCAAACTTATAGCATTATATGCATCGGCTCCGAATCATGTCTTGGGTCAATAGTTGGGTTTGCCCGGCTCCTATGTTTTGGTGCCTTACATTCCGCTATATTGGCTAAGGTAGCACTAGGAGAACCACTGCGATTGTGCCCCAATTGAGCTGGGTTGAGCACCTCAGTGGAGAAAGCTAAAACTGAATGTCATGATGAAGCGAGAGCTGGTCGCTGTTCGAGAGGTTTTTTTCTAGTCCCTAAAGACTTATGCCGCTTAGGGCGAGGAGCTGGCTCTGTCCGGCCAAGGCGTGGATAGCGCCCCGAACTCGGTCTTCCGAATACCAGGGGCTTCGCCGAAATTTAAAATTACAGAATTCTATGGCTAAGTGAGAGTGTTCACGCATTATAGTTCTATTGCCTTGTTCGTTGGGCTGAGCGCCTCCCTCGAAGGACCCAAACATGGGAAAAAGAGCGCTCAGGTTTATCCCCGAACACCCCAGCACTAGCGGCACGGGGGCAGAAGCCGACGACTCGCCACCTCTCAGAATTGATAAACAGCCGCACAGAAGGTAATATTTTAAATTCCAACAGCATTGCTTAGCACATATAAACAAGTTTTCAGCGCACAGGACAAAACGAGCAAGTTTCACTCAAAAATTACATCCCTAGAACATTCATCCGCCACAAGGCGGGCACCCTTGAGAACATCCTTATAGTAATTCTTGGGCTTGCGATGCTCTTTCCCCGGCGGTGGCCCGTCCTTCACCAGCTTCTCAGCATCCAGCTTGCCCCAGTGCACCTTTGCATGGGCAAGGGCCCTACGGGCACCTTGAATGCAGACGGAGCGCTTGATGACTTCGAGCCTTGGAAAGGCCTCCACCAACCGCCGCACCAGCCCGAAATAGCTCCCAGGCAGAGCCCCTCCAGGCCACAGCCGAACAATGAGGCCCTTCATGGCCTGTTCGGCCGCCTTGTGGAGCTCGACCAGTTGCTTCAGCTGGTCGCTCAGGGGCATGGGGTGTCTGGCCTCAGTATACTGAGACCAGAACACTTTCTCTGTCGAGCTGCCCTCCTCGGCTCGGTAGAATGCGGCGGCATCGGATACACTCCGGGGAAGATCTGCGAACGCTCCTGGAGAGCTCCTGATTCGGGTAAGTAACAAGTAACTCATGTCTATGTGTTTTCTTTGCATAAAGAATGCCTTACCCGCCGCTATCTTCTTCACCTCATCCAACTCCTGGAGGGTCTTCTAGGATTCGGCCTTGGCGGACTTGGCGTTTTCAATAGCCATCGCGAGCTCGGACGCTTGCGTCTTTGAGTCAAGCTCCAAACTCTCATGTTTTTCCATGAGAGCCTGGAGCTCTTGCCGCACCTTGCCAACCTCGGCCTCATACTTCTCCCGCTCGGTGCGCTCCGAGGCCGCCCTCTTCTCGGCCTCGACCAGCGCCTGCTTAAGGGTCGCCACTTCAGACGTGGCCCCTAAAATAGCCACGATAATCCTGTCATTCTTTGCAATTGCACCTTTTTATATATATTTAAAAACATGGTATTTCTTACCTTCATTGTCCTCGAGCTGCTTCTTGGCACGCCCGAGCTCTTGTTCGGACCGCTCGAGGTTCTGCTTTAGCGTGTCCACTTCTGCAGTCAGTGCGATGAACGCAAGCAGGGGAGCCTGCATATGCATATTGACTCATTTTTGTTAGACTCATGCGAATTCTATTTGATCCTCTATTCGGCTTTTCTTCCCGAATGCCAAACAGAGCATCAGGGGCTACTGTCTATGCGGTACTATTGTTTACACATTCATTACTTACCTCAAAGCCTGTCAAAAGGCTAGTACAAGCTTCAGTCAGTCCGCTCTTGCCGGACTGAACCTTCTAGACCACCGCACTCATAATAGTGCGGTGCTCCTCGTCGATGGAGGCACCTTGGAGCGCCTCCAACATATTGTCCGGCGCCTCCGGTTGGACGGAGGCCGCCGGCACGGTGGATTTGCTCCTCTTGGAAGGAGGTCCCCCGCCGGACTATGGAACCTTTGAAGGTTCCGGAGCGGTGTCCGGCCTAGAGCCGGACTTGGAGCCCTGAGGGGTTTCATCCCCCCTTTACTCCTGGAGTCCGGGAGGTCGCCTTGCGATGCCTCCAGGACCACCTCCTCCCGGCTTGGAACCTGTTGGGACAACACTTCGGTGTCGTCCGTAGGGCGGGGGGAGGAAGCTGTCGGAAGCGAGTTCACATCCAACGAGTCCAGTGAGCCGCTCGACGATGCGTCGAGCCGGTCTTTGGGTGGGCTGCATAAACATATTCGATGTAAGGGAAAGCTGTGCAATAAACGAATACTATGAATTACTCTGGTATCTGGATACTTACGATTTGGCTAGGGGCTTGGCCCTAGGCGCCCACTCCTCCCCGCCGCTGTCGATGTTGGTGGAGCAGTCCGGAGGAAGGGTTTTCCCCTTATTGGACCATTCGGCCTCCCCAGTTGGGGCGGCCTTCCTTTTCTTCCCTTCCCCCGTTGGAGGGGGAGGGGTCTCTTCTTCCACCTCCTCGTCTTCGCGGGAGGAGTGCGTCTTAGATTCGTCGGATGATGAATCCGACACCTCCGGGCGTCGGGCACTCTTTCGAGTCCCCATGGCCTTCTTCTTGACCTTCTTCTCCGGCACCACATAGTGTGCCGGAACCAGCAGCTTCGCCAAGCGAGCATCCGCTGGGCCTTCGGGCAAAGGAGCCGGAGAGTTGATCTGTCCGGAGGTCACCTGCCAATCCTGTCAAAGGTAAGGGAGTTTAGATCCCGCATGGAGTCAAACTATGAAAAACTGATACCCTGTAAAAGGAAAAAATAGCTTACCGCGAGAGCTTGACACTGCGCACTAAATCTGCGGTCCTCAGTAGCGGATGCGGGAGCGTCGGTGCCCTTGAAAAGCACCTTCCAAGAATCTTTGTACGTTGTGTCGAAGAGCCTGCTCAGAGTTTGGTGCCGCGCCGGGTCGAACTCCCACAGGTTGAAAGCCCGTTGTTGGCACGGGAGGATCAAGCGGATGAGCATAACCTGGACTACATTGACAAGTTTGAGCTTCTTGTCCACCAGGGTTTTGACGCATGTTTGGAGTCCGGTTAGCTCTCCTTTTTTACCCCATGACAGGCCCGTCTCTTTCCAGGATGTGAGCCGCGTTGGGGGTCCGGACCGGAACTCGGGGGGTGCGACCCATTCGGCGTCGCGCGGCTCAGTGATGTAAAACCACCCCGATTGCCACCCCTTCAGGGTCTCCACAAAGGAGCCCTCGAGCCACAGGACGTTGGCCATCTTGCCCACCATGGTGCCTCCGCACTCCGCCTGGCTGCCGCGCACCACCTTCGGCTTGACGTTGAAAGTCTTGAGCCAGAGCCCGAAATGGGGGCGGATGCGGAGGAAGGCCTCGCACACGACGATAAACGCCGAGATGTTGAGGACGAAGTTCGGGACTAGATTGTGGAAATCCAGGCCATAGTAGAACATGAGCCCCCGGACAAATGGGTGGAGAGGGAAGCCCAGTCTGCGGAGGAAATGGGGGAGGAACACCACCCTCTCATGGGGCCTATGGGTGGGGATGAGCTGCCCCTTTTCGGGGAGCCGGTACGCGATGTCGTTAGACAGGTATCCGGCCTTCCTCAGCTTTTTGATATGTCCCTCCGTGACGGAGGAGACCATCAACTTGCCTCCCGCTCCGGACATGGCTGGAGAAGGTTGAGGTGGGGAGTGCGGACTTGGGCGCTGGAGCTCGAGTGCACAAGAATGGATAGGCGAGGGAGGAAGAAGGTGTAGGTGAAAAGGTGGATCTTTATCCCCTTATTTGGGTGGACGCAACTACATGTCCCCACCAGCCTGGTAAAACTCGCTTATCTCCAAGCACTATAATCAATGGCGCCGTTGGGTTACCCACGCCCGTATTGATGAGAATCCCGGGATAAGGGGACACAATCTCTGCTTTAACAAGACATGCCAAGGAAACCGCCTCACATAGCGCGCTGAGATGGGACAGTAAAACGGTTCGAATAAAAGCTTGGCCGTGGTGTGATGTCACACTACGGAATACGTCAGCAGATTAGATTTGTGTAAATATTATTCTCTCTATGGCAATATGTGGAAACTTATTTTGCAGAGCCGGACACTATCTTTGTGTTCAAAATCTTCTATGAAGTACTTGGAGGAGGAACCCGCCTTGCAATGCCGAAGACAATATGCGCGTCGAACTCGTCGTCATTGAAGCCTGGTTCAGGGGCTACTGAGGGAGTCCTAGATTAGGGGGTGTCCGGGTGACCGGACTATACCTTCAGCCGGACTCCTGGACTATGAAGATACAAGATTGAAGACTTCGTCCCGTGTCCGGGAGGGACTTTCCTTGGCGTGGAAGGCAAGCTTGGTGATACGGATATACAGATCTCCTACCATTGTAACCGACTCTATGTAACCCTAACCCTATCCGGTGTCTATATAAACCGGAGGGTTTTAGTCCGTAGGACAACATACACATCAACAATCATACCATAGGCTAGCTTCTAGGGTTTAGCCTCCTCGATCTCGTGGTAGATCTACTCTTGTACTACCCATATCATCAATGTTAGTCAAGCATGACGTAGGGTTTTACCTCCATTGAGAGGGCCCGAACCTGGGTAAAACTTCGTGTCCCATGCCTCCTGTTACCATCCAGCCTAGACGCACAGCTCGGGACCCCCTACCCGAGATCTGCCGGTTTTGACACCGACACTAACCATAGCGTGAAACATATGGATCCAAATCAGCCCCTTACGAAGCAACATATAAACTAGGGTTTAAGCTTCTGTCACTCTAGCAACCCATCATCTACTTATTACTTCCCAATGCCTTCCTCTAGGCCCAAATAATGGTGAATTGTCATGTAGTCGACATTCACATAACACCACTAGAGGAGAGACAACATACATCTCATCAAAAATATCGAACGAATACCAAAATCACATGACTACTAATAGCAAGACTTCTCCCATGTCCTCAGGAACAAATGTAACTACTCACAAAGCATATTCATGTTCATAATCAAAGGGGTATTAATATGCATATAGGATCTGAACATATGATCTTCGACCAAATAAACCAACTAGCATCAACTACAAGGAGTAATCAACACTACTAGAAACCCACAGGTACCAATCCCAGACTTAGAGACAAGAATTGGATACAAGAGATGAACTAGGGTTTGAGAGGAGATGGTGCTGGTGAAGATGTTGATGGAGATTGACCCCCTCCCGATGAGAGGATCGTTAGTGATGACGATGGTGATGATTTCCCCCTCCCGGAGGGAAGTTTCCCTGGCAGAACAGCTCCGCTGGAGCCCTAGATTGGTTCCGCCAAGGTTCCGCCTCGTGGCGGCAGAGTCTCGTCCCGAAAGCTTGCTTATGAATTTTTTCTCATCGAAGGACTCCATATAGCAGAAGATGGGCATCGAAGGGCCACCAGGGGGGCCCACGAGGCAGTGGGGCGCGCCCAGGGGGGTAGGGCGCGCCCCCACCCTCGTGGCCAGGGTGTGGCCCCACTCTGGAACTTCTTGCGCTCATTATTTTTTATACATTCTGAAAATGACTTCCGTGAAGTTTTAGGACTTTTGGAGCTGTGCAGAATAGGTCTCTAATATTTGCTCCTTTTCTAGCCCAGAATCCCAGCTACCGGCATTCTCAGTCTTTATGTAAACCTTGTAAAATAAGAGAGAATATGCATAAGTATTGTGACATAATGTGTAATAACAGCCCATAATGCAATAAATATCGATATAAAAGCATGATGCAAAATAGACGTATCAACTCCTCCAAGCTTAGACCTCGCTTGTCCTCAAGCGAAAGCCGAAATCGAAAAATATGTCCACATGTTTAGAGATAGAGGTGTCGATAAAAAATAAATACGGACATGAGGGCATCATGATCATTCTTAGAACAACAACTTATATAGTTCTTGTCATATGATCTCTTATGCTAGAGTAAGAATTCAATCACAATTTCAAGTATGAATCATAAACTTCATTGAAAACTAACAAACTATAATCTCAGTCATTGGAGCAATTGCAATTTATCATAACATAGGAAAGAGTCAATATAAGAGCTTTTCAGCAAGTACACATACTCAAATATCATATAGTCTTTCACAATTGCTAACACTCACGCAATACTTATGGGTATGGAGTTTTCATCGGACACAGAGAAAGATAGGGGCTTATAGTTTTGCCTCCCAATATTTTACCTCAAGGGTAATGTCAACAATAATGGTTCATGAAAACTCACATCCAATTAGCCATATATATCAGGATCTTTCCAACATGTTGTGCTTGCCAAAAGATAAAATGTAAAAGGAAGGGTGAAGATCACCATGACTCTTGTGCAAGGTAGGAGATAAAAGTAAAAGATAGGCCCTTCACAGAGGGAAGCAGAGGTTGTCATGTGCTTTTTATGGTTGGATGCACAGAATCTTAATGCGAAAGAACTTCACTTTATATTGCCGCTTGTGATATGGACCTTTATTATGCAGTCCATCGCTTTTATTTCTTCCATATCACACGATCGTATAAAGCTTATTTTCTCCCACACTAATAAGTCATACATATTTAGAGGGCAATTTTTATTGCTGGCACAAATGATAACTTACTTGAGGGATCTTACTCAATCCATAGGTAGGGTGTTTAAGGGTGTTTGGAAGCACAAGTAGTATCTCTACTTGGTGCAAAGAATTTGGCTAGCATGAGGGGGAAAGGCAAGCTCAACCATGTTGGATGATCCATGACAATATAATTTATCTCAGATGTAAGAAAAGATAACCCATTACGTTGTCTTCCTTGTCCAACGTCAACTCTTTAGCATGTCATATTTTAATGAGTGCTCACAATCATAAAAGATGTCCAAGATAGTGTATTTATATGTGAAGACCTCTCTTTCTTTATTACTTCCTATTAATTGCAACGATGACCAAAACTATGTTTGTCAACTCTCAACAGCTTTATTCATCATACTCTTTATATGTGAGCTCATTACTCTCCATAAGATCCATATGATCGCTTTGTTTCTTTTTCTTTCTTCTCTTTTCTTTTATTCACTCAAGATCATAGCAAGATAATCAAGCCCTTGACTCAACACTAATCTTTATTATATATAGCTCACGGACTCGATTACATAGAAGGATCATAAAGCAAAACTCACAATTAGATCATACTAAAACTTTATGCTACTAGATCAAGATATTACCAAAAGGATCGAACTAAGACAAATGGTAAAGGTAGAAGTGATGGTGATACGATACCGGGGCACTCCACCAAGCTTGGCAGTTGCCAAGGGGAGTGCCCATACCAGATACTCAATTCTTCTTTATTGGTGGAGAGGGTGGAGTTGTTGATGATGTAGGCTTGTCGTCCTTCTTCCAAGGTATAGGCTCGCCATCGTAGAAGGATGACCGAGTCTCCTGGATCCTCAAATCTGCAGCCAAACTCATCCTCTTGAATCTATATTCATACTCACAGTTTTGGTTTTCCAGGTCATAGATTTGGGCTTGGAGGTGCTCGATCTTCTCGTGAAGCTTGAAGATGGTCTCCCCAATGTTCTTGGCATCCAGCTTGTGGTTGATGGTGAACTCCGCGATCATCATATGGTTGGTGTCGAGTCCGTGTTCCACCATCTCCTGGCACTTGAAAACTTGTTGCTCCATTGCCTCGAGCATTGTCTCCACGCCTTCGGTCCTCCTGGGTCCCTCAACATCGCGGATGTGCAGCACCCCCTCATGCATCTCAATGGCTTGAGGGTGTTGGAGCACTTCAGCGAGGTAGGGGTTGATGACCTTCTCGAAAAACTTGTCCTTGGGGGCACTTGAAGACGACATGACGAGAGATATTTGCGTGATACGGGAGTCAAAACCTCCGTGAGATTATATAATGAATTTTTACCGACCAAAATACGTATCGTGCAAGAAAATGGAGTCCGAAGAGCGCATGAGGTGACCACAAGGCAGGGGCGCGCCCTCCACCCTCGTGGAGCCCTCGTGTCCTCCCCGGAGTGCTTCTTATTTTTCTATTTTTCTAAATATTCCAAAACGGAGAAAAATTGCCATTAGAACTGTTTTGGAGTCGGTTTACTTACCGTACCACGTACCTATTCCTTTTCGGAGTTTGAAATGTTCCAGAAAGTGTCCCTGATGTATTCCTCCGGGGTTACGGTTTCAATAACATTGGTTTCAACATTTCTAGGATTACCTGAGATATAATGTTTTATTCTTTGACCGTTCACCACCTTCGGGTTTGTGCCTTAGAAGTTGTTGTTTTTTATGACACCGGAACGATAGACCTCCTCGATAACGTAAGGACCTTCCCATTTAGAGAGAAGCTTTCCTGCAAAAAATCTTAAACGAGAGTTTTATAGCAATACATAATCACCTACATTAAACTCACACTTTTGTATCCTTTTGTCATGCCATCTTTTAACTTTTTCTTTAAACAATTTGGCATTCTCATAGGCTTGGGTTCTCCATTCATCAAGTTAGCTAATGTCAAATAACCTTTTCTCACCGGCAAGTTTGAAATCATAATTGAGCTCTTTAATAGCCCAATAAGCCTTATGTTCTAGTTCGAGAGGTAAGTGACATGCTTTTCCATAAACCATTTTATACGGAGACATACCCATAGGATTTTTATATGCAGTTCTATAGGCCCATAATGCATCATCAAGTTTCTTGGACCAATTCTTTCTAGATCTATTAACAGTCTTTTGCAAAATTAATTTGAGTTCTCTATTACTCAATTCTACTTGACCACTAGACTGTGGGTGATAAGGAGATGCAATTCTATGATTAACATCGTACTTAGCAAGCCTTTTACGGAAAGCACCATGAATAAAATGTGAACCACCATCAGTCATTAGATATCTAGGGACTCCAAACCTCCGAAAAATAACTTCTTTAAGCATCTTAATAGAGGTGTTATGATCAGCACTACTAGTTCGAATAGCTTCTACCCACTTAGTAACGTAATCAACAGCAACTAAAATATGTGTATATCCATTAGAGTAAGGAAACGACCCCATATAATCAAAGCCCCAAACATCAAATGGTTCAATAACAAGTGAATAATTCATAGGCATTTCTTGACATCTACTAATATTACCAATTCTTTGACATTCATCACAAGATAAGACAAACTTACGGGCATCCTTGAAGAGAGTAGGCCAATAAAAACCGGATTGGAATACCTTATGTGCAGTTCTATCTCCAGCATGGTGTCCTCCATAAGCCTCGGAGTGACACTTGCGTAGGATCTGTTCATGTTCATGCTCAGGTACACAACGTCTAATAACACCATCTACTCCTTCTTTATAAAGATGTGGATCATACGAGAAGTATTGTCTTAAATCATAGAAAAACTTTTTCTTTTGCTGGTATGTGAAACTAGGTGGTATAAATTTGGCAACAATGTAATTAGCATCATCAGCATACCGTGGAGCAGTATGAGAAGCATTTATGACATTTAATTGTTCATTAGGAAGCTATCATCAATAGGTAGTGGGTCATCAAGAACATTTTCTAACCTAGACAAGTTGTCTGCAACGGGGTTCTTGGCTCCCTTTCTATCAATAATATGCAGATCAAATTCTTGTAGCAAGAGAACCCATCTAATAAGTCTAGGTTTAGCATCTTTCTTTTCCATAAGATATTTAATAGCAGCATGATCCGTGTGAATAGTTACTTTAGAATCAACAATATAAGGTCTAAACTTATCACAAGAAAATACAACTGCTAAAAATTCTTTTTCAGTAGTGGCATAATTTCTCTGAGAATTGTCTAGAGTTTTACTAGCATATTGAATGACATTTAATTTCTTATCAACTCTTTGCCCTAGAACAGCACCCACAGCATAATCACCAGCATCACACATAATTTCAAAAGGTAAATTCCAATCAGGTGGCTGAACAATAGGTGCAGAGATCAATGCTTTATTAAGTATTTCAAATGCTTCTACACAATCATTATCAAAGACGAATGATATATCTTTTTGTAATAAATTAGTCAGAGGCCGAGAAATTTTTGAGAAGTCCTTAATGAACCTCCTATAAAAATCGGCATGACCAAGGAAACTGCTTATACCTTTGATGTCCTTGGGACACAACATCTTTTCAATAGCATCAACTTTAGCTTTATCAACTTCAATGCCTCTTTCAGAAATTTTGTGCCCCAAGACAATACCTTCATTAACCATAAAGTGGCATTTCTCCCAATTCAAGACAAGGTTAGTTTCTTCACATCTCTGCAAAACTCGATCAAGGTTGCTTAAACAATCATCAAAAGAGGATCCATAAATGGAGAAATCATCCATGAATACCTCACATATCTTTTCACAAAAATCAGAAAATATAGCCATCATGCATCTTTGAAAGGTAGCAGGTGCATTACATAAACCAAAAGGCATACGTCTATAAGCAAAACTACCGAAAGGGCAAGTAAAAGTGGTCTTAGATTGATCATCAGCTGAGACAGGTATTTGAGAGAAACCAGAATAACCATCTAGAAAGCAAAAATGTGTATGTTTGGATAATATTTCTAGCATTTGATCAATAAAAGGTAAGGGGTAATGACCTTTTTTAGTAGCCTTATTTAATTTGCGGAAATCAATTACCATCCTATAACCTGTAATAATTCTTTGCAGAATCAATTCATCTTTATCATTAGGAATGACAGTAATACCTCCCTTATTAGGAACACAATGGACATGACTTACCCACTGACTATCAGCAACGGGATAAATTATACCTGCCTCAAGGAGCTTTAGTATTTCGTTTGTTACCACTTCTTTCATCTTAGGATCCAGTCGTCGTTGGTGTTGACATAGAGTGGGACTAATGCCCTTAAGATCATCAAGAGTATATCCAATAGCAGCACGGTGCTTCTTCAGAGTTTTCAATAATCTTTCTTCCTCCTTCCCTGAAAGGTTAGCACTAATAATAACATGATATATCTTATTTTCATCAAGATAAGCATATTTAATAGTATCAGGCAATGGTTTAAGCTCAAACACGGGATCACCCTTGGGCGGAGGAGGATCCCCTAATATTTCAACAGGCAAGTTGTGTTTCAGAATAGGTCCCTGCTTAAAGAACACTTCATCTGTTTCCCTTCTTTCATTCATATACATATCATTTTCATGGTCTAGCAAATATTTTTCTAAAGGATCACTAGGAGGTACTGCAATAGAAGCAAGACCAATAATTTCCTCTTTACTAGGCAATTCTTCTTCACGGTGTTGTCTATGAAATTTAGAAAAGTTGAACTCATGAACAAATCCCCTAAACCAATAGTAAAAACATCCTTTTGCAGTCTATCCTAGCATTAATAGTGTTTAAGAAGGGTCTACCAAATATAATGGGACAAAAGCTATCTTGTGGGGAACCAAGAACTAGAAAATCAGCAGGATATTTAGTTTTCCCACTCAAGACTTCAACATCTCTAACAATCCCAATTGGTGAAATAGTATCTCTATTGGCAAGTTTAATTGTGACATCAATATCTTCTAACTCAGAAGGTGCAATATCATGCATAATCTCGTTGTACAAGTCAATAGGTATTGCACTATCACTAGCACCCATATCACACAAGCCATGATAACAATGATCTCCTATTTTAACAGAAATAACAGGCATGCCTACCACAGGTCTATGTTTATCTTTAGCACAAGGTTTAGCAATTCTAGCAGTTTCATCACAGAAATAAATAACATGCCCATCAATATTATCAGCCAAGAGATCCTTAACAATAGCAATATTAGGTTCAACTTTAACTTGCTCAGGAGGTTTATAGGTTCTAATATTGCTTTTATGACCTGCTGCCTCTTGTTGATCGGATTGAGCGAAGACTTTCGGCATCTTCCTGTCTCCTCAACCAAGGCAGTCGACTCCAACTTCTGCAGTCTGTCCTCACATCCATGCCCATCTACTTTCTCTGTTCCTTATCAATACCACATGGCATCCTCAAATAGATTGAAAGGATCGAACGGCAATGTCTCTGGAGGGGGAATACTGAAGCTCCAAGGCAATCTCTAGCAGCTTGGGATTTGGTATGTAGACCAAAAAAGTTTGGAGGGCTAGGGGTCACCCATTTGGGAGTGCAAAATGAAGCTCTTCTGCTCAAGCACCTGTTCAAGTTTTTCAACAAGAAAGATGTTCCATGGGTGAATCTTATCTGGGATTCCTACTATCACTCCTCACCTCCACAAGTCACCCAGCTCTGTGGCTCCTTTTGGTGGCGAGATGTCCTCAGGTTGTATGACAAGTTTGTGTTGTTAGCCACACCAGAAGTACACGCTGGGGATACTGTGGTTTTTTGGCTTGATCGTTGGCAAATTGACAAACGTATGATCGCCCTTAAGGATCGTTTCCCTCGACTTCACTCATTTGCCATGGATGATACAATAACAGTTAAGGGCTTTCTCTCTTATCAGACGATTATGGAAGGTTTTCACCTACCTTTCTCAGAGGAGGCATATCTGGAACTACCACAACTATTAGACTTGCTACAACCCATAAGTTTGTAGTCTGAGGAGAATGATGTTTGGAAATGGCCATCCAAATCTGGAGAATATCAATCCAAACTATATTATGAGTTCACTTTCTCCCATTTGAGGATTGACCCACTGTTCCAGTATATTTGGAAAAGCTCCCATACCCTCAAGATCAAGGTTTTCGGATGGCTTTTATTGATGGATCGCCTCAACACACGTGACATGATGCAGAGAAGACACTGGAATATCCAAGATGAAACTTGTGTACTATGCCAATCTTCCCTCCATGAAGATAGAGTACACCTCTTCTTCTCTTGCAACTTCAGTCAAAGAGTTTGGAATTATCTTGGGATATCCTGGTCTGTCACGCCCAATCAGACTACCTATATGATGGCTGCAGCTTCTAAGAGGGATTTCAACAGGCCTTTCTTCTCTGAGGTGGTCTTTACTGCCACTTGGAACATCTGGACACAGAGGAATGGCAAGATCTTCAGAAATGAGACTCCAAGTTTCAGAGCTTGGAGGAGGAATTTTGTGCATGATATATCCTTACTAGCACATAGGATCAAATGTAAATATAGGGACAATTTATTAGCCTGGATAGCCTCCCTCCCCTAACTCTCTTTGTAAGTATGATAGCTTTCCTTTTCTTTCCTCCCTCCATTTGTTGTACTGTGATCTTTTGTTTTGTTTTCAATAAAGAGCTGTGAGGCTGTTGCCTTGCAGTACATAGTCAAAAAAAATATTGCTTTTATGAACCACAGTTGAAGCTTTAGCATGATCTTTTATCCTAACAGGAAAAGGTGGTTTCTCAACATAAGCAGTAGGAACAATAGGATCATTGTAAGTGATAGTCTTTTCTACAACTTTAATAGGTGGAGCTACTTTTACTTCAATGGGGGGATGATATTTAAACCACTTCTCCTTAGGGAGATCAACATGAGTAGCAAAAGATTCACAGAAAGAAGCTACTATCTCAAAGTCAAGTCCCTATTTAGTGCTAAATTTACGAAAAACATCGGTATCCATAAAAGATTTAACACAATCAAACTTAGGTGTCATGATTGGGGCATGAATATAACATTGACTTAAGCCTCCCCCAAGCTTGAGCGATGCTTTCTCCTTCGCGAGGCCAAAAATTATATATATAATTACAATCACGATGAACAAGATGCATAGGATAAAACTTCTGATGAAATTCCAATTTCAATCATTTGTAGTTCCATGATCCCATATCATCACATAGCCTATACCATGTCAATGCGTCTCCCTCCAAATATAAAGGGAATACCTTCTTCTTGATAACATCATCGGGCATACGTGCAAGCTTAAATAATCCACAAACTTCATCCAAATATATTAGGTGCTCATCAGGATGTAATGTTCCATCTCCTGCAAAAGGATTAGCTAGCAGTTTTTCTATCATACCCGAAGGAATTTCAAAGCAGACATTTTTCATTTTCAGTAGGTTCAGTAGATTCAGTAGGTTGAGGAGCAACTCCATGCTCTACTGGTCGGGGTGAAGATACCCCGAACAAGCCCCTCAAAGGATTACTTTCCATAGTAACAAGTGACAGTAAATTTCAGCACACTATATAAATTTTTCCTTACCAAATTCCACCTACCAAAGGCGCTTCACTCCCTGGCAACGACGCCAGAAAAGAGTCTGGATGGCCCACAAGTATAGGGGATCTATCGTAGTCCTTTTGATAAGAGTGCCGAACCCAACAAGGAGCAGAAGGAAATGATAAGCGGTTTTCAGCAAGGTATTCTCTGCAAGCACTGAAATTATAGGTAACAGATAGTTTTGTGTTAAGATAATTTGTAACGAGCAACAAGTAACAAAAGTAAATAAAGTGCAGCAAGGTGGACCAATCCTTTTTGTAGCAAAGGACAAGCCTGGACAAACTCTTATATAGAGAAAAGCGCTCCCGAGGACACATGGGAATTATCGTCAAGCTAGGTTTCATCACGATCATATGATTCGCGTTCGGTAATTTGATAATCTGATATGTGGGTGCATCGGTGCTTGGGTGCTGTCCTTACTTGGACAAGCATCCAACTTATGATTAACCTCTATTGCAAGCATCTACAACTACAACAAAAGTATTAAGGTAAACCTAACCATAGCATGAAACATATGGATCCAAATCAGCCCCTTACGAAGCAACACATAAACTAGGGTTTCAGCTTCTGTCACTCTAGCAACCCATCATCTACTTATTACCTCCCAATGTTTTCCTATAGGCCCAAATAATGGTGAAGTGTCATGTAGTCGACGTTCACATAACACGACTAGAGGAGAGACAACATACATCTCATCAAAATATCGAACGAATACCAAATTCACATGACTACTAATAGCAAGACTTCTCCCATGTCCTCAGGAACAAATGTAACTACTCACAAAGCATATTCATGTTCATAATCAGAGGGGTATTAATATGCATATAGGATCTGAACATATGATCTTCCACCAAATAAACCAACTAGCATCAACTACAAGGAGTAATCAACACTACTAGCAACCCACGGGTACCAATCCCAGACTTAGAGACAAGAATTGGATACAAGAGATGAACTAGGGTTTGAGAGGAGATGGTGCTGGTGAAGATGTTGATGGAGATTGACCCCCTCTCGATGAGAGGATCGTTGGTGATGACGATGGTGATGATTTCCCCCTCCAGGAGGGAAGTTTTCCCGGCAGAACAGCTCCGCCAGAGCCCTAGATTGGTTCCGCCTCGTGGCAGCGGAGTCTCATCCTGAAAGCTTGCTTATGATTTTTTTTCTCATCAAAGGACTCCATATAGTAGAAGATGGGCATCGGAGGGCCACCAGGGGGGCCATGAGGCAGGGGGCGCTCCCACGGGGGTATTGCGCGCCCCCACCCTCGTGGCCAGGGTGTGGCCTCCCTCTGGAACTTCTTGCGCTCATTATTTTTTATATATTCTGAAAATGACTTCTGTGAAGTTTCAGGACTTTTGGAGCTGTGCAGAATAGGGCTCTAATATTTGCTCCTTTTCCAGCCCAGAATCCCAGCTGCCGGCATTCTCCCTCTTTATGTAAACCTTGTAAAATAAGAGAGAATATGCATAAGTATTGTGACATAATGTGCAATAACAGACCATATGCAATAAGTATCGATATAAAAGCATGATGCAAAATGGATGTATCAGCCGCCTTGCTCCGCCCTCACCATCGTCCCGTTGATGAACCGCTCTGGCAGGTCGTCCTCGCTGGATTGAGCAGCTGCTGCATCCCTGCCGTCACCGCTGCTCTGTCCCTGTCGAGCAGAGAACGAACGAGCAGCTCCCTCATCGTCGCGTTGACCGCAGAAAACCCGCGCCTGGGCCGCGTCCAGCGAGCCGACCCAGCAACCGCAGTCAGCGCCAGGCCTGCTCTGCTTCCAGCTGGGCTTGGCCCAATGTGAGCAGCTCCCAGCCCATCCATTTTCGGCCCGTTGATGTTTTTTCCACTAACTGCGAATTTAGCATTATCCGTAGAATTGCAGTTTAACAAAAAAACCCAAGCATCATGCATTTAATAACTCACAAACGGTGCATCATATTAAAACAAAATTAATATGTAAAATGCTTAGAATTTTGTGTATATTAATAATTTCCAACTTTCAAGCATGTTTAAAATGTTGTTTGTGTTTATTTCGCATAATTCCATGCTAAATGCTTTATTTCATAACTAAATAATCGTAGATCGGATTTAAATAAACTTTATATCTAAATGGGGTAGAAAAATGTCTAGTTTAACTTGGTGCACTCATCTTGCATGTTTAACAACTTAAAAATATGGTTTAGGGCAGAACAGTACCAAACCTAAAATATGCACATGAGGATTTACCGGAATTGTTGTTTGCTGTTCCGGCCTCATTTAAACTTGTCTAGATATGTAGTTTTGATATGCTTCACCTCTTGCCATGTTAATCAACATTTAATATTGTTGGGTACCTAAATGAGAGAGAACCAAATAAGTCATGTGGTGTTTCGTCAATATGCAACTCGCCGCATATTGAGCTCCACTTAATTTGTAGTGTTGTTTGTTGCACTTTGCCATGCCATGCCTCATTAAACCGGACATGCATCATACTGGTTGTGCATCATGCCATGTTTATGTGATGGTTTTTTTACTATGTTGGTTGCTTCTTTCCGGGTTGCTTCGGTTTCATTCCGGAGTTGTGAGGATCCATTCGACTACGTCCGTTTGTCTACTTCACGGACTCGTTCTTCTTCCTTGCAGGATCTCAAGCAAGATGACCATACCCTCGTAATCACTTCTATCTTTGCTTGCTAGTTGTTCGCTCTACCTATATGTCGCGCTACCTGCCACTTGTTATATCATGCCTCCCATATTGCCATGTCAAGCCTCTAACCCACCTTCCTAGCAAACCATTGTTTGGCTATGTTACGCTTTTGCTCAGCCCCTCTTATAGCGTTGCTAGTTGCAGGTGAAGCTGAAGTTTGTTCCATGTTGGAACATGGATATGTTGGGATATCACAATATATCTTATTTAATTAATGCGTATATATACTTGGTAAAGTGTGGAAGGCTCGGCCTTATGCCTGGCGTCGGTGTCAAAACTGGCAGATCTCGGGTAGGGGGTCCCGAACTGTGCGTCTAAGGCGGATGGTAACAGGAAGCAGGGGACACGATGTTTACCAAGGTTCGGGCCCTCTTGATGGAGGTAATACCCTACGTCCTTCTTGGTTGTTCTTGATGATATGAGTATTACAAGAGTTGATCTACCACGAGATCGTAGAGGCTAAACCCTAGAAGCTAGCCTATGGTATGATTGTATGTTGTCCTACGGACTAAACCCTCCGGTTTACATAGACACCGGAGGGGGCTAGGGTTACACAAGGTCGGTTACAAGGGAGGAGATTTACATATCCGTATTGCCTAGCTTTCCTTCCACGCCAAGGAGAGTCCCATCTGGACATGGGATGAAGTCTTCAATCTTGTATCTTCATAGTCCAACAGTCCGGCCAAAGGATATAGTCCGGCTATCCGGAGACCCCCTAATCCAGGACTCCCTCAGTAGCCCCTGAACCAGGCTTCAATGACGACGTGTCCGGCGCGCAGTATTGTCTTCGGCATTGCAAGGCGGGCTCCTCCTCCAAATACTCCATAGAAAATTTTGAACTCAAGGATAGTGTCCGGCTCTGCAAAACAATTTCCACACCCCACCGTAGAGAGAATAATATTTCCATAAATCTAATCTGTTGTCACGTTTTGACAACACGACATCATGTCATGGCCCGGTCTTTATCTGAACCGTTTTACTCAACCAGCGCTGCGCATATTGCGAGGCGGTTTTTCTGACATGTCTCGTCAAAGCAGAGATCGTGTCCCCCTTGTTACGGGATTCTCATCAATACGGACGTGGGTAATCCAATCGTGCCTGTTGGTAGGACTCCTAGATCTTAGGTAAGTCCCAGACGGCCACAAGGAGGACACTTGATATTCACCTCCTTTATAAAGAGGGTGAGGCCTGTCCTTTTTCCCCCTCGTGCTCAATCGAATCCTTTCCCCGCCTCGAGTTCCAACACCCAAGGCTCAGGCCAGGCGGTTCGGACCTTCAACCATGTCCGGATCCAACCTTCCAGGTCAGTGGATGCCTTCCTCTGTCACAGAGGAGGACATCAAAAAGCTGAGAGAGGCCAGATATCTGACCGCCGAAATTTCGCATAGGCTGCCCACCCGAGGGCGGGTCATCCCTACTCCCGAACCCACCGAGAGTGTCCTGTTCATCTCTCACTTCCTCCGAGGACTAGGCCTCGCTCTGGATCCCTTTGTTAGGGCTCTTATGTTCTGTTATGGGCTAGATTTCCATAATCTAGCCCCGGATTCCCTTCTTCACATCTCGTCATTTATTGTCATATGTGAGGCCTTCCTCCGCATTACCCCTCACTTCAGCTTGTGGCTCAAGACCTTCGATGTGAAGCCGAAGATGATCGAGGGGCAGCACATACAGTGCGGAGGTGCCTTATTAAGCAAAATCGCTGATGCTCCATGGCCAGAGGGTTCCTTCCCAGAGGTGTCCAGATTGTGGCAGCGGGAGTGGTTTTACATCACAACTCCCCGAAGTGCCAAGTGGGTAGCCGCCCCAACCTTTCGCTCGGGCCCCCCATCGCAACTGATGTCATGGGTCAGCAGGGGGCTGAGCTGGGGTCCAGCAAAGGATGTGCCAATATTGCAGAGCCGTATCCGAGATCTCTTTGAGAGAGATTTCGGTCTGGTTATGATAATGCAAGTTATGCTAGTTCGTCGAGTCCAGCCTTGCAAACATCGGCCCCTCCGTATGTGGGAATTCAACCCGGAAGGACCGCGAGCTATTCAGCATTTCCTCGGCATGACGCTCGAAGAGATGTACAAATCGTTCTTCAGACCCCAAATAGAGTGTCCGGACACCACCGAGGATGTGGGTTTGAGCTGCAACCGCCCTACTACCCAAGTAAGTAATCCCATGGCCGAACCTGCTGTCCTTTTGTTTATCATGGCATCATTCTAAAGAGTCGCTCTTTGACCAGGACTGGATAACAAAGGCGAAGATGATCAGGTGTTCAGCCCCCCTTCCTGAGGGCTTGGACAATCCAGTACTGGACAAGATGCTCAAGCCGACGCCTTATCTGGTGCCCTCAAAGGAAGATGAAGGGGGGAATAAAGAGGGCGAAAGCGGGCCTCACTCGCTACTCATTCCAACCGGGGGAATGAGCGCCTCCGCGAGGGAGGATAACCAGGGGAAGAATCTGACATTCTCTCTCCCCAGGGAAGGAAGAGGACTACCTCTGAAGATCCGGAAACTAAGGTTTCCAAACGGGAGAAGAAATCTTCGCCAGAGGATCCTGCCTCGGAGGGTATTCTTGCCGCACAATGTCCGTGCGGGGATCAGCCCTCAACCGAGCTGTAAGTAATCAAAAAGTACTTAATAGTGAAAATATCCTACCTTACTTCCAAAGACAATAACCGATGCTTATAAATTGTAGTCCGAATCGTAGCCCTTCTCGACAGAGTTCGTCTTTGGGGGATCTTCTTCCAGAGATGACGGAGAGCAAAACGCCTCCCCCTGACACCCCTCCTTATGAGGCGGGCGACCCTGAAGTGTCGTCATGGAGGGTATCTCTGGATCCGCCAAGGCCAGAGGATAACCCTTTGGCTACCCAGAATCCCCAGTATCCGGCTCCTAAGGAGAGCGGCAGCAAGAGTCCGGAACCGTACAGTGTGCGGTTGGACGCACTGAAGGATCTTCTGGGGCAAGCGGCCGTCTCGGAAGCGCATCATACGCTGATGGGTACGGTAATTTAAAGGATTTCATCCGCTGAAAACGGATTGCATGAAGCCTTTATGAGTCTGCTAAAAGGCTTTGAGGTACGTGAAATAGTGTATGTTTTTTATAGTACCACACACGTTAGGTGTGCCCTATGCAGATAGTAACCCCTGAGACTCTGGTTGTTGTCAAGAACAGCGGCAACCCGAGGATCATATTCCCAGGTAATAACCCGACTGCCTTTATGTGCAGGTGGCTGAGGCTCCGGTGGCTAGCCAAACTGATGGGTTTACCGAGCTAAAGCGGCAACTTGATGCGGCCGATGCCGATATCGTGCTTGTCTACCAGCAGCTTGACGAGGCACAGGGTAAGTGATTTCTCTAGTGATCGTCACATAATAAGAGGAGCATGATGCCAGTATCTTTAATGTGTTGTGACTGCAGATGGAGCTGCCACTGTGGAGACCCTTCGGGCAGAGCTTGCCCGAGCCAAGGAACAAGCAAGGAGTAGCAATGCGGCCACTCTGAAGGCGGCCGTAGAGTTGAGGGCCGAACAGGCCGCGCATTGCGAGAGCAAGGAAAGAATAGCCAAAATGGCTATAGAGTTGAAAGATGCCGCTGACCGCTATCAGCTTCTTGAAGAAGAAAGCCGAGCGAAGGCAACGGACCTGGAGAAGGCCCTGGTAGCTGCCAAGGAAGCCCGCTCCAAAATTAGAGCGACGAAGGAGGAGCTGCATCAAGCTGCGGTTATCGTGTCTGGGAAGCCCTTCTTGTTGCGGACGAAGTTCGGAGATCCGAAGTATGCTCCTCTTGACCGACTATGGAGTTCTGCAGACGCCTATGTGGATTTGGCTGCAAGTTCTGCTGATGCGGCCGAGTACTTCAAGGATCAGAAAGATCATGAAGTGGAAAAGCTGTTCTGGTCACAGTTTCATGCTCCAGTCCATCCGCTGCTGTTGAATGAGCGAATAGCCGAGTGGGCCGAGCTCCATAGGTTGTCCGGACTTGCCATGAGATCCGTTGTGGATCATCTGTGGCTGGGAGGGCCAAGGCCGAATAGCTATTTTAGTTTAGTGCAACAATTCCTTGGTGTTGTGCCGCGCATCGATGCTATGAAGAGATCGGCGCGCGGATGGCCTTTGCCCATGTCAAGACATACTGGGCGGAGATGGAGGCCACCACTGTTGCGACACAGGGTTCAGCCGTAGGCCGAGTGGCTGTCGAGCACTACTTTGAAGAAGTTCTTGAAGGCGCTCGTTCGATAGAGGCTCAGTGCTCGAAGAATATTATGTTCTAGTGACATGTACTTCCATTGTAAAAACAATGTTTTATTGAGTTATCAAGGCTGTATTTATACTTTTGCCCTAAAGTACTATGATGCCTCCTGTGCGGCCGTTTATGTATATATGTATATAACCTGAAAGTTTGCAGTCGTCGGCTTCCGCCCCCATGCATATACTGTGGGGGTGTTCGCAGAAAACGCGAATCCACACTTGTTCCAACGTCTTGGTCCATTAAGGAGGTGGTAGCGCAGCGAACGAGGCAATCGGACTATATTGCTTTAACACTTTCACTTAGCCATAGGAGTTTGATGGTGGGGCTACTATATAGCCCCTGGTACTTCTCCACTCGTCCGAATACGGGGCGCATACGTACATGACCGGGAAACGGCCCTTTGTTAATGCGGAGGAATCCCGAAGATTTTGCTGAGTCATCTAGTGGTTGACCAGTCTCTCGCTATATCATGACAGTCAGTTTTCGGCTTTCTCTACTGAGGTGCTCATCCGGATGAACCAGGGCACAATCGCAGTAGTTCTCCCAGTGCTACCTTAGCCGATATAAGGGAACGTAAGGTACCAAAACGTGGGAGCCGGGCAAACCCAACATTTAACCAAAGACATGATTCGGAGCTGATGCATATAGGGCCAAACTCGCGACGCCGAACACTCCCTAAGGGAGTCCTGGATTAGGGGGTCTCCGGACAACCAGACTATATCCTTTGGCCGGACTGTTGGACTATGAAGATACAAGATTGAAGACTTCGTCTCGTGTCCGGATGGGACTCTACTTGGCGTTGAAGGCAAGCTAGGCAATACGGATATGTATATCTCCTCCTTTGTAACCGACCTTGTGTAACCCTAGCCCCCTCCAGTGTCTATATAAACCGGACGGTTTTAGTCCGTAGGACAACAGACAATCATACCATAGGCTAGCTTCTAGTGTTTAGCCTCTTTGATCTCGTGGTAGATCAACTCTTGCACTATTCATATCATCAAGAACAATCAAGTAGGATGCAGTGTATTACCTCCATCAAGAGGGCCCGAACCTGGGTAAACATCGTGTCCCCTGCCTCCTGTTACCATCCTCCTTAGACGCATAGGTCGGCCCCCCTATCCGAGATCCGCCGGTTTTGACACCGACATTGGTGCTTTCATTGAGAGTTCCACTGTGTCATCATCATAAGAAGGATGGATCGTCTCATTGTCAAGGACAACATCACCTCTGGGGAGCCCTGGCTGTAGGCCAAACTCTCGGATTAGGCGACTTCGTCATGACCGCCCGCTCGGCCACTGCGCCGACGATGACTTCTCGGGTCATCAAAAATAGACTCCACATTGGCTCGAGATTTGGCGAGCAGATGGATCCAATGGAGCTCTCCTCTTTGAACGAGCTCTTGGATCGCATCGCCGCTCTGGGAGTCGCTACGGACTACGATCGGATCGGGCTTAAACCCGACCAAAGGGAGATTAATTCTCCACCGGTCACCCATCAGATAGCGGTGGTGGAGGAGCAATGCGGCGATTCTCCCTCTATCCCGAGGATGAATTATGTCCGGATTCCCGAGCTCTCCGAGTCGGATACCCGCTCATGGGAGAACACTGCCTTAACCCTGAACCTAGAATCAGGCCGTATACCAAACCTGCGGGGCAACACCCTGGAGCCCGAACTTCCAAGATCAGAGACTCCCCTGCCCCGGGACTACAGATTGGGTCAAGGTTTGGACTTAAATCTACCCACACACACACAGATACAAACGATCTTTCCCACATTAGGCAAGCGCCCCAAGAGACAGTACATCACTATTGGTCCAGATTCCTCCTTGTAATGAACAAGGTCAAGGACTGTCGCGAGGAAGACGCAATTTCGTTATTTTGCAACAATTGCACGGACAAGGGAGTCCTCAACGCCATAAGTTGCTGTGACATAGCACACTTTGCCGACTTGGCGGCCATAGTACAGAAATACTGTGCGATGGAAAGTGCCTGGAAAACCCAAATGCAATTTTGGGATAATCCGGCTCTGACAAAACCCCCAGTCCAGACTAAAAGGGTGCACTCTCATAAGTTGCCCGACTCAATTACAAAGAAGCAAAAGCCCACTACAGGGCGTGGAACCGTGTTGGAGGGATGGCTTAACGGGCCCTGCAAAATCCAAAGTACAGCGGATACCATATCAACACACATCCTTAGAGCATGTTGGGTACTCCGACATGTGGCCAAAAGCTGCGAGGATCTTGTTGGTGTCAAAATCGGCGGATCTTGGGTAGGGGGTCCCGAACTATGCGTCTAGGCGGATGGTAACAAGAGGTAGGGGACATGATGTTTACCCAGGTTCGGGCCTTCTTGATGGAGGTAAAACCCCAGGTCCTGCTTGACTGTTCTTGATGATATGAGTATTACAAGGGTTGATCTACCACGAGATCATAGAGGCTAAACCCTAGAAGCTAGCCTATGGTATGATTGTATGTTGTCCTATGGTGTCAGATTTCAGGTTTCGGCAGACCCTTGAGGTTCGAACACTGGGGTGCACGCGGAGATTTCGCCTCCTACCTACCTGCACCACTCAGCCTTGCTAGGATCTAAACTACGGAAAGAACAACACAAGAGACACAGGATTTATACTGGTTTGGGCCACCGATGTGGTGTAATACCCTACTCCAGTGCATGGTGTGGTGGATTGCGTCTTGGGCTAATGATGATGAACAATACAAGGAAGAACGGCCTCGCGAGGGTCTGTTCTTGGCTGGGGCGATGAACTGCTAGGAAGAATTCAATCGCCTTTCTCTCTCTCTTTCTCTGGCTGCTCTACGGAAAACTCTCTCAACCTCTCGACCTCTCGAAAGACCCCCCCTTGCTATGTGGGTGGCTGGTCCTATTTATAGAGGCCCTGGTCCTCTTCCCAAATATCGAGCGGGAAGGGATCCAACAATGGCGGGCTAGTTTGAAGGGGGACAGCAAGTATCAGCTATCCTGACAAAAGCAGTCTTCGCCTGCAAAAAGCTCTGGTGATGACGCCGTCTTGGGCTCCACGGTGACCTCCATCTCGTAGTCCTCCTGGTCTTGGTCTCGTTGCACCGAAATGGCAACCTTGGCCTGACGCCTCGGTACTCCGCGGCTGCGCTTGCCCCCTTTGCACCAAAGAGGAAAGGAGGACGCTGTGCGGGCTGGCACCTGCCTGGCGCCCTGAGTCGTCATGGCTTGCGTCACGGGCACCTCGTGAGGTACCTCGCCTTGATCTCTCCGCCTCCTCGTGAGACAGCCTGACGAGGCCGTGCCTGAGGAAGCTCCGCGTCGTCCGCCCCGCGAGGCTTGGCCCCTCGCGAGGGTCTTGGGTTTGTGTTGGTGAAGATGGGCCGTGCTGGGCCCCCCTTTGAGCCACGCCGCAGGCCGCAGGCAGGCAAGTCTGGGGACCCCCATTCCCAGAACACCGACAGTAGCCCCGGGGCCCAAGGCACGCCCGGACTTGGCCGTGCAGGGAGGCGGAAGGGCAAGAGCGAAGCGCCACGGGCCCTAACAGCCTGCGGCCTTGGGCGCCGCGTGGCGGTTGACTGGACGTGGGCACCTTAGCAACCACGCGAGTTGATAAAGGAGTGGCATCCGCCTAGGCCCTGCTTCTTGCTTTCCCCGGTTGCTGCTCAGATCCCCTTTCTTGTGCCTCTCCTTCCTTCCTCCGAAACCTCCAGATCTGCTCTGATCGTGCGACCTAGGAAGCCATGGCGCCTCGCCAGCCCCCGGCCGCAGCTTGGTACTCATCTGCCCTGGACTCGCTGAACGTGTCGAAGGTGAGCCTTGCCCGGTTGCACCGGATGGCGACGGCGCGGGGCATTGACGGGGCGAAGGTGTTCAAGGCCGGCTCCGCCACCCCTGAGGGTCAAAGGAGCACCTTCTATTCGCTCTTCGTAAGTGCCATTGTTGCTGGCCTGGTGCCTCCCTTCTCCGAGTTCTTCGTCTCCGTCCTCCGCCATTACAAGCTACAGGCTCTGCATCTCCATCCCAACTCCTTCCTTCTCCTGGAAATCTTTGCCTATTATTGCAAGGCCCACGTTGGGGTGCAGCCCTCAGTGGCCTTGCTGCGCCACTACTTCTACCTCCGGACCTCTCGCGGTCCTGCTTCCGCATGCGCGAGCTTCATTGCGTATGGTGGCACCATTGCCATCTCGAATCCTGGGAAAAGGATTGAGGGCTTCAGGAGCAAGTGGGTCTTGGTGGATGCAGGGTGCGTCCACCCTCGGCTGATCTTGCCCACGGAGCAGCCCACGAGCTCCAGCGACTGGGGTCGAGCAGAGCTCGTGGATCCCCGCGCGAAGATGGTGTTGGAGAAGATGGACGCGGATCTGAGGCCGACCGACATGGCGGCAGCAAAGCTGACCGGCGCGTCGCTGCTGAGGGAGTTCCTGGAGCACCAACTGGCTCCGCTTCCGCAGTACTCACTTCCAATGTGGAGGCCCCGTCCGAGCCCCGCGGCCTTGGCCGATGGAGACTTGGCTGCGGTTCTCCAATCCCTGGTCGGGGGCAATGTGGCGAGGCTGGAGGGCGCTCCTACGCCCTTGTTCCTCCGCGACGACTCGGAGCGGGTAGTGAAGTCCATGCCCGTCTTCAACGGGGAGGGGCCCGTGCCCCTGGAACCTCCCGAGGGGCCGGTGGATGTGCCCTCCGACGACTCCAGTGAAGAGGAGGAAGGGCCTGACTCCGAGGCGACCGATGGAGAGTCGAGGGCTCCCTCCCCCCGGCGCAGGTCCCGCGTTGTCCGCCTCCCTCCAAGCGATGACGACGAGGATGACAATGAAGACAACGACGAAGACGACGATGAGCATGGCAGCGGGAGCTCGCCTCCGATCCCGAAGAAGGATAGGACCGGGCTGATCTCCCGTGGGTCTGCTCCGGCCCCGGGGCGGACCGCAGATGCACCTTCCGCCTCCAAGCTTCCCGAGGTTGACCCTTCTAGCCGGCTTTCAGGCTTCAAATTTGGCCGGAGGCCACTTGAGCTCACTGGTGACGACCCGTAAGTGTTCGATTCTTGTCTTTATTTCTTGCTCTGCTTCTGAGGCTTGACGTTCGCATCCCTTGGATAGGCTGGCGCCTGCAGCAAAGAAGTCAAAGGGGGCTCCTGAGGTTCCATCCGTGGCAGCGCCCCTGCCTGCGAAGGAGGGTGACCGCGACGCACAGGCTTCTCCTGCCTGGTCGTCCTCGCGAGGCCTAGCTGAGCCGGCTGGGGCGAGCTCAGCCCCCACGGCCCAAGTGGCTCCTGAGGTGCTCTCGCCTGCCGCCACCACTACAGCTGTCTGGGCGCGGCAAACTCCGCCTCAAGATGCTGCGGCCACGCTCCCGCCTTCTCCTCCTGCTCCACCGGCTGCTGTCTCTCCGACTCCTTCTGCCGTTCTGGATCGTGTTGTTGCCCAGCTGGACCGACTGCGGCAGGATCTTCTTGGCGCCGACCCTCGCTTGGTGGCCGGGCGCTTGGAGCTGGCTTCTGGATGGGTTCGCTCTGACGCTTCGATTCGGGCGGCGCTGGTCCAGGCCTCGACGGCATGCGACGAGGAGAAGCAGGCCGTCCTTGAGGCAAAGGCTGCTCGCGATGCAGCCTTGGGAGAGGTGGTCGACGTTCGTGGTCGCTGCAAGGCGCTGGAGGACGAGCTGCAAGGCCTGCGGGATCAGCTCGCGAAAGAAGTCCGCCTTCGCCAAGAGCAGGAAGAGGGCGTGAAGGCTCGCGAGGCGGCCTTCGAGGGCCGGGAGGCCAAGCTCAAGAAGCGCCGCAACCGCCTAGGCGCGCTGGAGCAGGAGTTGGGGGGCGAGGAAGGCCGAGCTGGACGACAAGGCCCTGGTTCTTGCCGAGGACCGCACGGCCTTCACGGAGTTGGAGGCGAGGCCTCGCTCCTCGCTGAGGACGCTTTATGACAGCGGCCTGGAGAGCCCGCTGGCTGGCGCCGAGGATGGCCCCGCCAAGCTGCTTCCCTTCCTGGTTCATGCTCTTGAAGATGTCGCCCTTGGTCTTGGCCCCACGGCCGAGGCTGAGGCGCGTGTCCTATCTTCTGCAGCACTGACGCGGGTCCTCACCCACATCTACCTTCGCGATCCCGGCGTCGACCTCGACAGCCTGCTGGAGCCCGCAAGCGGCGAGCGTGCCGCTGCTGCTGCCGAGGCCGTGAAGGGTCGCGCAGAAGCTCTGCTGGGGAAGTTCCGGGCCTTCAGCACCAAGCCAGAGAAAGGCCCCGCCGACCCCGCTGCCCCGTGAGGCGAACCCACTCCGCGCTGCTCCCCCGCCGCCAAGTGACTCCGTCGTGGCTCCTGTCCTGCTTTTAATTCCTGCACATGTATCATGCCTCGGGGAGGCGTTTAAACTTTCATTTGGTATTGGGATAACAGTGTGGACTGTAATATTTGCCTTTGAATTCCTTTGAAATTTGCGCTTTTCCTTCCTACTTGCTTATGTTCTACGCTGGCAGAGCCCGGCCCCGTGCGTACCTCACCCAGCAATAGTCCCGACCGGAAACTAGGACGGGACCAAGGAGTGAGGGGCTACGTGCAAGTTAGGATCCTGAGTCACGATGCTCAGGAGTCCCCCTTGGCGCATGAACAGCAAGTAGGGAGGTATGATGTGCGTGGATCCACCGTTCTACGTCTGCAGAGCCCGGCTGCGTGTGTGCCTCACCCAGCGATGGTCCCGACTAGAAACCAGGACGGGGCCACGGAGTGAGGGGCTATGTCACCAGTTAGGCCCCTGAGTCGCGATGCTCAGGAGTCCCCCTTGACGCCCAAACGGCCTTCATACCTTGGCTCCGCTCGGAGAGAGGCGCGGGGCGAACCAGGCCCGGGGGGCCTGGCTGGGCGGCGTGCGTCTGAGTGTGACCCAGGCGCAGCCCCCGTGCCTAGCCCCCTCACGCGGCACTCCCGAGGGGAGGCGTTACGATGAGGATAGACACTGAGCTCTGGGCTCCCTGAGGTTGATGCGGCCCGGGGGCCACCCTTAGTAGTTTATCACCAGCGCGGAGCATAGCGCTTCCGTATGTGTACGGGCATACCCGCTCCTCGGCAGTGTCGTCAGCCAGCGTGGAGCATGGTGCTTCCACTGGTACGTGGGAGCCCCCCCCCCCTCCGGGAGGAGCCCCCGGGGCATGTACAGCCCCGCCCTGACACGTGGCTGGCACGGTAGGGCCTGGCGAGGTGTATCTAGGCACCCGTGACCCAGCGCGGGACTCACGGGGCCCTACCTCTAGGCGGGTTGCGCCTGACACTGGGCCTTATCTTGTGATGTGTCCCTGCAAATTTGGTTAGATGCCTGCACTCTACGTCCTCAGGTCCCGGCCCTCGAGCCGGTCTCAACTGTCGCTGGTATGCCAGGTCGCGATGCCATGGTCAAGGCCAGAGGGTGAGGGCTGGAGAGCCAGTAAGAGCCCTGAGTCGCGATGCTCAGGTACCCCCCCTTTAACATGCAAGTGGTCGGCATGGAGGAGAAGAGGTGCCATGGACCGGCATCAAATAATCAAGCATGGTGGTTCTAACGCATAATCGGAGATAGACGCAAATGGGATACATGCCGCTGGTCCTGTCCTGAGCGGCCTGGGAATAATGCAGCCCTGGGGGCGCTCCCAGCTGGAAGTAAAACTCAAGAGATGTCACCTAATGATGTTGAAGACGAAGGGGTGTTGGTGCAGCAAACTCGGTGGGCTGCGGAAGCCGATCCTCATGAGCTCCCAGGCCCTGGGGCCTCGGGAGGCTCCGGAGGCGCCGGCGGCTCCTCGCGGGCCATCTCCATCTCTGCCAGGGCTGTGGAACGCCTGGCCTCTTGTGCCTCCGTGGTGCCCCTCATGAGGCGCTGGTACGTGTCAGCTGCGCTCGGCAAGCCGTAAGGCATGCGAACGTAGCTGTGGGGCGGACCTCCGCAGCGACCCACTCGCGAGGGCCAGAGGCGCTCCAGAGAGGTGACTCGGTTGAGCCCTGGTACGTCGATGCAGACGCGCAGCCCGCCATCCTCTCTCATGACTCTCGACTCCTGTAGCTCCTGAACGGCCTTGCTGACGAACTCTTGAGGGTCTGGATCTCCTTGCCTTGCTCCTTCTTGAGGGAAACATGCTTCGAAACATGCCTCCATGTGGCGCCCAAGCGCCTCCCGCGTTTCCTTAGCTAGGTCGGTGGCCCTCTAGGGGAGAGCCCCCAAGCCCTGCCTGAGGAGGGTGCCGGGCGCGCATTCCTATGCGATGGAAGGAGGTTCCCCCTAGGCAAGCACGGGCCCAGAGGGGCCTGCCTCCTGAGGGGCCGAGCTGGACGATGTCTTCTTCTTCTTGGGGGCGGCCTCGGGAAGCCTCCTGCTTCCGCGATCTGGGTCTTCTAGTGATGCGGCCTGAAAGGCTCGTTCCAGGGAACACACCGCGTCCTTCTCTTCATAGGGCACCGTGATGACTCCTCCGCTTCCTGGCATCTTGAGGACGTTGTAGCCGTGACGAGTCATGGCCATGAACTTGGCCAGCGCTGGGTACCCAAGGATGGCATTGTACGGCAGGCGAATGTGAGCGACGTCGAAGTCGATGAGCTCGGTGCGGTAGTTGTCACGTGCTCCGAAGGAGACAGGGAGGCGGACCTGCCCAATCGGGACCGTAGAGCCGTCGGTGATACCGGAGAAAGGCTTGGTTGGCTGGAGTTGGCTGTAGGGCACTTGGAGGTTGTTGAATGTCTCCACGGACAGGACGTTGAGCCCTGCCCCGCCATCGATGAGGGTTTTGGTGACCACCATGTTGCTAATGGTTGGGGAACAAAGCATCGGGAGGACTCTGGCTGTAGCCACACACTTGAGCTGATCTGCCGAGCTGAATGTGATGGGATGTAACCACCTAAGAGGGCGCGTGGCTTCGAGCCTGGGAAGGACTGCGTTCCCTTCGCGGGCGAACCGCTTGAAGATGCGTTGAGAGGCTGGGGCTTGAGCCCCGCCGAGGATGCAGGCGATCGTGCGCGGCTCCTGGAAGCCCCCAGCCTCCTCGTCCTGGTGGCGGTCCTCGTTTCTCCTTGGCTACGGCGGCTGCGGTGGGAGGCCTGCGTTGCCTTGCGGGCGATCCTCGCGAGGCTGATCCCTCCAGCCTCCCTCGCGAGGTGGGTCTTGCCAGCGATCCTCGCGAGGTTGATCGCGCCACCCCTGGCGCGGGCCACGGTCTTCCCAGCGTCCTGTGTTCCTTCCTCCTCCTCGGCCGTAGCCCCGGTCACCGCGGTCAGGGCGACGGCCGATCCTTCCTTCACGCACGGCTCGGAGTTCTTGACATTCGTTGGTGTTGTGGGTGTGGAGGTTGTGGTACACGCAGTACCGGCTGCCCTTGGGAGGTTCGGGCTGATCTTTGCCCCGCTTGGTGTCTGGTTCTGCCGCGAGCATGACAGCCCTCTTGCGCTTCACGTCCTTGGCCTTGGGCTTCTTCTCTTCTGGGTCTGCGGCAGGCAGCTCGAGGAGGGAGAGACGCCCTTCCTTAGCCCTGGCGCACTTTTTTGCCAAGTTGAATAGCTCCAAGGAAGTGCACAGGTCTTCATGCATTGCCAGCTCCTCCTTCATCTTGACGTCGCGCACGCCGTCGGAGAAGGCTGAGATGATGGCCTCCTCAGTCACCTTGGGAATCTTGAGGCATGCGTTGTTGAAGCGCTGGATGTACTTCTGCAGGGTCTCCTCGGGCTGTTGCTTGATGCGGTGCATGTCGCTCACGGCGGGTGGCCGGTCGCGAGTGCCTTGGAAGTTGGCGATGAAGCGGGTGCTCAACTCTTCCCAGGAGGAGATTATGCCTGGAACTAGGTTCAGGAGCCAGGTGCGGGCCCCGTCCTTGAGCGCCACGGGAAACCAGTTCACCATGACCTTCTCGTTTTCATTGGCAGCTTCGATGCCCAGCTCATAGAGCTAGAGGAACTCTGCAGGGTCGGCCGTGCTGTCGTAGTGAGGAGGCAGGTCTGGCTTGAACTTGCCGGGCCACGCGACGCTGCGTAGTTCGGTGGTGAAGGCGCGGCAGCCTGCTGTGGCCACGGGAGGCCTTGGGTGACAGAGAGCTTGGTCTTTCATGTCCCCACGCGCTGCAGCTGAGAGCAGCGCGGGGTCTTGACGCGCGGGAGCAGGAGCATGGTCACGACGTGCTGGAGCAGGGAGCGCCCGGGCGGCTTCTTGCGGGCGAGGGACTTCTTGGCAGCTCTGTTCTTGCCACGCTGGCACCTGACGGAGCGGGTTCCGCCTAGGGGCCACGCGCCTTGGAGCCATGGCGTCTTCTTGAGGAGGAAGCGGCCGGGGCACCACCGGAGCCTCGTCGCCCGTGCGGGGCGGGGTGCGGTGCAGTAGAATGGACGGCGCAGGAGAGCCCCCTGCGGCACGGATGAGCTAGGCGACGCGGTCGAGCCATTCTTCGTAGACGTTGTCGATGGGATGGTAGCGCATTAGCTCATTTGCCACGATGAGTGCAGCCCGAGCCACCATGGGCGCGCGGAGCGCGCGGGATGAAGATCCAGCTGGGGCGAGCGAGGGAGTTGCGGTGCGGCCGTCTTGCCGCACGGACGGATGCTGAGACGATGCTTGCTGCTCATCCCCCGCCGGGCCGGTGGCGGCGTTGACGGCAGGTGACGGGGAACGGCGAGGACACCCGCTGACAGGGGCCGTCTGGGCGATGCGGGAAGCGAGGGCGTCCCGGCGCTCGGTGCGGGCCTGACGAGCGTCAGACATGGGCGTGATGGTCGGAGAGGAACACGGAGGTGGAAGACGAATTCCGGTGCACCCCTACCTGGCGCGCCAAATGTCGGATTTCGGGTTCCGGCAGACCCTTGAGGTTCGAACACTGGGGTGCGCACGAAGATTTCGCCTCCTACCTACCTGCACCACTCAGCCTTGCTAGGATCTAAACTACGGAAAGAACAACACAAGAGACACAGGATTTATACTGGTTCGGGCCACCGATGGTGTAACACCCTACTCCAGTGCGTGGTGTGGTGGATTGCCTCTTGGGCTGATGATGATGAACAATACAAGGAAGAACGGCCTCGCGAGGGTCTGTTCTTGGCTGGGGCGATGAACTGCTGGGAAGAGTTCAATCGCCTTTCTCTCTCTCTTTCTCTGGCTGCTCTACGAAAAACTCTCTCAACCTCTCGACCTCTCGAAAGACCCCCCTTGCTATGTGGGTGGCCGGTCCTATTTATAGAGGCCCTGGCCCTCTTCCCAAATATCGAGCGGGAAGGGAGCCAAAAATGGCGGGCTATTTTGAAGGGGGACAGCAAGTATCAGCTATCCTGACAAAAGCAGTCTTTGCCTGCGCAAACTCTGGTGATGACGCCGTCTTGGGCTCCACGGTGACCTCCGTCTCGTAGTCCTCCTGGTCTTGGTCTCGTTGCATCGAAATGGCAACCTTGGCCTGACGCCTCGGTACTCTGCGGCTGCGCTTGCCCCCTTTGCAACAAAGAGTTAAGGAGGACGCTGCGCGGGCTGGCACCTGCCTGGCGCCCTGAGTCGTCCTGGCTTGCGTCACGGGCACCTCGTGAGGTACCCCGCCTTGATCTCTCCGCCTCCTCATGAGACAGCCTGACGAGGCCGTGCCTGAGGAAGCTCCGCGTCGTCCGCCCCGCGAGGCTTGGCCCCTCGCGAGGGTCTTGGATTTGTGTTAGTGAAGATGGGCCGTGCTGGGCCCCCCTTTGAGCCACGCCGCAGGCCGCAGGCAGGCAAGTCTGGGGACCCCCGTTCCCAGAACGCCGACATATGGACTAAAACCCTTCGGTTTATATAGACACCGGAGGGGGCTAGGGTTACACAGAGTCGGTTACAAGGAAGGAGATCCACATATCCATATTGCCAAGCTTGCCTTCCACGCCAAGGAGAGTCCCATCCGGACACGGGACGAAGTCTTCAATATTGTATCTTCATAGTCCAACAGTCCGGCCAAAGGATATAGTCCGGCTATCCGGATACCCCCTAATCCAGGACTCCCTCAATAGCCCCTGAACCAGGCTTCAATGACGATGAGTCCGGCGCGCAGATTGTTTTCGGCATTGCAAGGCGGGTTCCTCCTCCGAATACTTCATAGAAGATTTTGAACACGAGGATCGTGTCCGGCTCTACAAAACAAGTTCCACATACCATCATAGAGAGAATAATATTTCCACAAATATAATCTGCTGACGTACCCCGTAGCGTGACATCACACCCTAGCCAGGTCTTTATTCGAATCGTTTATCATAACCTATCTTAGCGTGTTTCGTGAGGCAGTTTCCTTGGCACGTCTTGTCAAAGCAAAGATCATGTCCCCTTATTATGGGATTCCCATCAATACGGATTTGGGTAACCCAACCGCGTCATCAATTACGGTGCTTGGGGGATGAGCGAGTTTTACCAGGCTGGTGGGGGCGCATAGTTTCGTCCGCCCTTATAAAGGGATAAGGTTTCACCTTTTTCTACCCACGCCTTCTTCCTCCTTGCTCATCCATTCTCGTGCACTCGAGCTCCAGCGCCCAAGTCCACATTCTTCTCCTCATCTCTCTCCAAACATGTCTGGAGCGAGAGGCAAGTGGATGGTCTCCTCCGTCACGGAGGGACACATCAAAAAACTACGTGGGGCCAGATACTTAGCCGCAGATATCGCGCACCGGCTGCCAGCCGTGGGGCAGATCGTCCCTACCCCAGAACCTCACGAAAGGGTGGATTCCCTCCCCCACTTCGTCCATGGACTGGGGTTTCCCCTCCATCCATTCGTCCGTGGCCTTATGTTCTATTATGGGGTGGACTTTCATGATCTGGCCCCAAATTACATCCTCAACATCTCGGCGTTCATCGTCGTGTGCGAGGCTTTCCTCCGCATCCGGCCCCACTTCGGCCTGTAGCTGAAGACCTTCAATATCAAGCCGAAGGTAGTAGGTGGCCAACAAGAGGAATGCGGCGGAGCCATGGTGGGCAAAATGCCCAACATTACATGTCTCGAGGGCTCCTTTGTGGAGACCACAAAGGGGTGGCAATCGGGGTGGTTCTACATCACCGAGCCGCGCGACACCAACTGGGTGGCGTCCCCCGAGTTTCGATCTGGAATCCCCACGCGGCTCACTTCCTGGAAGGAGAAGGGCATGTCCTAGGGTTCATCGGTGGAGCTGGACGGACTCCAGAAGTGCATCCGGAACATGATAAGCAAGAAACTTAAGCTTGTCAACATAGTCCAGGTCATGCTCTTCCGCCGGATCCTCCCGTGTCAACAATGGGCTTTCAACTTATGGGAGTTCGACCCGGCCCAGCACCAGACTCTACGCGAGCTCTTCGACATGATGCATAAGGACGTCTAGAAGGTGCTGTTCAAGGGCGCCGAGGTCCCTCCTTCTCTTACCGAGGACCGCGGGCTAAGCGCGAAGCGCCCTGTGAATCCGGTAAGTTCTGTACATCTGCTAGGGTATTTATTTCCTGTAGCTTAACCATGTGCGGGGTCTGAGCTCCCATGCCTTTGACAGGACTGGGTGGAGACATCGGAGCAGATTAACTGTCCGGCCCCTCTGCCCGAAGACCCTGTAGACGCACTCTTGATGGAGATGCGGACTCCAGCTCCTTATGAGGTGCCGGAGAAGACCAAGAAGAAGGCCAAGGGAACCCGAAAGAGTTCCCGGTGGCAGGTGGTATTGGACTCATCGTCCAATAACTCTGAGACGCACTCCTACCGTGAAAACGAGGAGGAGGAAGATCAAGACTCTCCCCTCCAGCCGGGGGAGACAAGTAAAGGAAGGCCACCCCAACCGGGGAGGCCAAAGGGTCCAGGAAGGGAAGGAGTACTCTCCTTTCGGACTGTTCCACCACCACCGCCGACGGCGAAGACGAGTGGTTACTCAGGGCCAAGCCCCTGGCGAAGTCATAAGTATTCGGATACCAGAGTAACTCATAGCATACTTTTATTGCACTTCTTCTCCTAACGTCGAATATGATCATGCAGTCCGCCCCAAGCCTGTATCGACGTATCCTCGTCGGACGGTTCCTTGGACTCGTCGGATATGGATAGTGATACACTTCCAACCGCCTCCTCTCCTTGCCCTACGGACAATGTCGAGGTATTGTCTCAAGGGGCATCGAGCTGGGGGGAGATAGTCCCGGAGGCGCCTCAAGGCGACCTTCCGGACTCCAGGCGCGAAGGGAGCGAGACTCCCAAGGGCTCCAAGTTCGGCCCTCAGCCGAACACCGCGCCGGAACCTCCAGTGGTTCCGGACTCAGGCAGGCGGTCCCATTCCAAGAGGGGCAAGCCACCCGTGCCGGTGACCTCTGTCCATCTAGAGGCACCGGACAACCTGCTGGGAGCGCTTCGCGGCGTTTCCATCGACGAAGAGCACCGCACTATTATGAGTGCGGTGATCAAGAGAGTTCAGTCCGCCAAGAGCGGACTGACTAAAGCCTGTGCCAGCCTTCTAACAGGCTTTGAGGTAAGTGTTTAAAATATAGGAAAATATTACCGCATAGACAGTAGCCCCGGATGCTCTGTTTGGTGTTCACAAAGAAAAGCCGAATAGAGCATCAAATAATATCTGTAGGAGTCTAATAGAAGTATGTCTGTATGTGTATGCAGGCTTCGCTGCTGACCTCTGCCGCACTGACTGCGGAGGTCGCCGCTCTAAGGCAGAACCTCGAGCGGTCCGAGAAAGAGCTTGGCCTCGCCAAGAGGCAGCTCGAGGAGAACAAAGGTAAGTAATGCCTTGTCTATATATATATATATATAAGATGCGGTTGCAAAATGATAGGATCATCATGGATGTGCCAAGGGCCACGACCGAAGTGGCGACGCTGAAGCAAGCACTGTCCGAGGCCGAAAACAAAGAGGCCAAGGAGCTCACCAAGCAGGAAAAACAAGAGGCACGGGTGGGCGAGGTGCAGCAAGAGCTCCAGGCTCTTGTGAAGAAGCACGAGGATTTGGAGCTTGACTCGAAGATGCGAGAGTCCGAGCTTGCCGCGGCCCTCGAAAGCACAAAGCATGCCAAGGATGAAGCCCAAAAGTCCCACCAGGAAATTGAGGCGATGAGGAAGATAGCGGCGGGTAAGGTATTCAATATGCAAAGCAAGCATGTGATAGTAAATTACTTGTTACTTACCCGAGTCCGGAGCTCTCTAGGAGCATTCGCAGATTTGCCCCGCAGCGTGTCGGATGCCGCGAAGTATTACTAGGCCAAGGAGGGAAGCTCGACGAAGAAGTTGTTCTGGTCTCAGTATACTATGACCGAACACCCGATGCCTATGAGCGACCAGCTGAAGCAACTGGTCGAGCTGTACAAGGCGGCCGAACAAGCCATGAGGGGCCTTATAGTCCGGATATGGCTTGGCGACTCCCTTCACAACATCTACTTCAGCCTAGTGAGGCGGCTTGGGGATGCCTGCCCACGGCTGGAAGTCATTAAGCGGTCCATCTGCATCGAAGGTGCACGCCGGGCTTTTGCCCGTGCGAAGGTGCACTGGGCCAAGATGGACACCGAGAAGCTGGTGAAGGAGGGGCTGCCGCAGGGCAAGGAGCATCGCCACAGCGAAATGTATTATGAGGGTGTTCTGAAGGGTGCCCGTCTTGTGGCGGACGAGTGTGCGAAGGATGTAATTTTTGAATGAACTTGCTCGTGTGATCCTGTATTATGAAAACTTGTTCATGTGCGCTATGCAACACTTGTTTGAATTTAAAATATTACCTTCTGTGCGGCTGTTTATTAAATCTGAGAGATGGCCAGTCGTCGGCTTCTGCCCCCATGCCACGAGTGCTGGGGTGTTCTTCGCGGCGTTTCCATCGACGAAGAGCACCACACTATTATGAGTGCGGTGATCAAGAGAGTTCAGTCCGCCAAGAGCGGACTGGCTGAAGCCTGTGCCAGCCTTTTAACAGGCTTTGAGGTAAGTGTTTAAAATATAGGAAAATATTACCGCATAGACAGTAGGCCCTAATGCTCTGTTTGGTGTTGACAAAGAAAAGCCGAATAGAGGATCAAATAATATCTGTAGGAGTCTAATAGAAGTATGTCTGTATGCATATGCAGGCTTCTGACCTCTGCCGCACTGACTGTGGAGGTCGCCGCACTGAGGCAGAACCTCGAGCGGTCCGAGAAAGAGCTTGGCCTTGCCAAGAGGCAGCTCGAGGAGAACAAAGGTAAGTAATGCCTTGTCTATATATATATATATATATAAAGATGCAGTTGCAAAATGATAGGATCATCATGGATGTGCCAGGGGCCACGACCGAAGTGGCGACGCTGAAGCAAGCGCTGTCCAAGGCCGAAAACAAAGTGGCCAAGGAGCGCACCGAGCGGGAAAAACAAGAGGCACGGGTGGGCGAGGTGCCGCAAGAGCTCCAGGCTCTCGTGAAGAAGCACGAGGATTTGGAGCTTGACTCGAAGACGCGAGAGTCCGAGCTTGCCACGGCTGTTGAAAGCACAAAGCATGCCAAGGATGAAGCCCAAAAGTCCCTCCAGGAAATTGAGGCGATGAGGAAGATAGCGGAGGGTAAGGTATTCAATATGCAAATCAAGCATGTGAAAGTAAATTACGTGTTACTTACCCGAGTCCGGAGCTCTCCAGGAGCATTCGCAGATTTGCCTTGTAGCGTGTCGGATGCCGCGAAGTATTACCAGACTGAGGAGGGAAGCTCGACGGAGAAGTTGTTCTGGTCTCAGTATACTATGACCGAACACCCGATGCCTGTGAGCGACCAGCTGAAGCAACTGGCCGAGCTGCACAAGGCGGCCGAACAGGCCATGAGGGGCCTTATAGTCCGGATATGGCCTGGCGACTCCCTTCCCAACATCTACTTCAGCCTGGTGAGGCGGCTTGTGGATGCCTGCCCACGGGTGGAAGTCATTAAGCGGTCCATCTGCATCGAAGGTGCACGCCGGGCTTTTGCCCGTGCGAAGGTGCACTGGGCCAATATGGACGCCGAGAAGCTGGTGAAGGAGGGGCCACCGCAGGGCAAGGAGCATCGCCACCCCGAAATGTATTATGAGTGTGTTCTGAAGGGTGCCCGTCTTGTGGCGAACGAGTGTGCGAAGGATGTAATTTTTGAATGAACTTGCTCGTGTGATCCTGTATTATGAAAACTTGTTCATATGCGCTATGCAACCCTTGTTTGAATTTAAAATATTACCTTCTATGCGGCTGTTTATTAAATCTGAGAGATGGCCAGTCATCGGCTTCTACCCCCATGCCACGAGTGCTCGGGTGTTCGGGATAAATCTGAGCACTCTTTTTCCCATTGTTGGGTCCTTTGAGGGAGGTGCTCAGCACAATGAACAAGGCAATCAGACTATAATGCTTTATCACTCTCATTTAGCCATAGAAGTCTACAATTTTAAAATTTGGCGAAGCCCCTAGTATTCGGAAGGCTGAATTCGGGGCGCTATACACGCCTTAAGCCAGACAAAGCCGACTCCTCGCTCTAAGCGGCATAAGTCTTTAGGGACTCGAGACCTCTCGAACAACGACTAGCTCTCGCCTTATCATGACAGTCAGTTTGAGCTTTCTCTGCTGAGGTGCTTGCCCAGATGAACCGGGGCACAATCGCAGTAGTTCTCCCAGTGCTACCTTAGCCGATATAGCAGAACGTAAGGTACCAAAACATGGGAGCCGGGCAAACCCAACTATTGACCCAAGACATGATTCGGAGCTGATGCATATAATGCTATAAGTTCGGGGTGCCACACTGTCGAAAGTGTTCGGACTTCTCATGCCGTATTATGGGGTACGCTTAAGCCCCTGGCGTATTCGCCGTACCAGAGTGTACGGGTGCTGAATATCCTGAGTGAACATATATATATATATATACATATATATATATATAAATAAGAAGAATAGAGAATGCTATAATAGACTAGTGCTATGCGTTGTTTATTCAAAAAGGTGCGACGAAGCAGAATGATACAAGTAGTGCGATAAGCAAAAAGTAGGACTATTTGACGTGTCCCCTCCAAGGGCAAGCTGAGGAATGGTATTTAAAGCAAGTATTTCACTCGTTATCAGAGACCACCTGGGAGTTCCATGGTGCGACGTAGCTTTCTGCCTCCTTGGTTGTTGTATCGTGTGTCCGACAATCATACTGCTGGAACGGGTTTCCAGAGAGTAAAGTCCTAAAAGGGAGAAAAAATAATAAGGCCGGAAGCCCCTTGTGCAGTTGAGCCGCGTTTTGGGGCGTGCCGTACTCGTGCCCCCCTCCCCCACCTATGCCCATGGTATTTTTAATGAGTAATTATGTACGTGTGGCACGGATTTTGCTGTTTGGTTGGGACTGGGGTGGGGGCCGCATTCCTATGCGAGCTTGGAGCATGCCAGGCGGTCTTGTTGCAGATTACTCTGGGCACGCTTGACGGTGTCTGGGCGTTTAATCACCGAACTGGTGGATTGCGTGAAGAGGTTGCTTTGTGCTTCTGCTGCGAGGGCCGCGGTGTGCTCCTTCCTGCGGAGAGAGCGCTCTGTGTTTCCATTGACTGTGATGACCCCCCGAGGTCCTGGCATCTTGAGCTTGAGGTATGCATAATGCGGTACCGCATTGAATCTCACAAATGCGGTTCGCCCGAGCAGTGCATGATAGCCACTGCGAAACGGGACTATATCGAAGATTAACTCCTCACTTCGGAAGTTATCCGGGGATCTGAAGACCACTTACAGTGTGACTGAGCCTGTGCAATGGGCCTCTAGACCTGGTATGACGCCTTTGAAGGTCGTTTTTGTGGGTTTGATCCTTGAGGGGTCTATACCCATTTTGCGCACTGTGTCCTGATAAAGCAGGTTCAGGCTGCTGTCACCGTCCATAAGGACTCGAGTGAGGTGAAATCCATCAATGATTGGGTCTAGGACCACTGCGGCGAATCCTCCATGACGGATACTAGTGGGATGGTCCCCGCGATCGAAGGTGATCGGACTGGAGGACCATGGGTTGAACTTTGGCGCGACTGGTTCCAACGCATATACGTCCCTTAACGCACACTTCCGCTCCCTTTTGGGGATGCGGGTTGCGTATATCATGTTCACCGTCCGCACTTGTGGGGGGAACCTCTGCTGTCCTCCGGTGTTCGGCGGCCGGGGCTCCTCCTCATCATCGCTATGTGGCCCCTTATCTTTGTTTTCGGCATTTAACTTGCCAGCCTGCTTGAACACCCAACATTCCCTGTTGGTGTGGTTGGCTGGCTTGTCGGGGGTGCCGTGTATTTGACACAAGCGATCGAGTATACGGTCCAAACTGGACGGGCCTGGGGTGCTTCTTTTGAATGGCTTTTTCGGCTGACCGGGTTTAGAGCCTCTGAATCCGGCATTGACTACCATATCCTCGGTATTGTCGTTGTTATTGCGGCGCTTGTGTTTGTTGCGACGTGACCTACCATTGCTATCCTTGGTATCTGAAGTACCAAGGTTCTTTGTTATGGTATTGCTTCGAACCAACCAGCTGTCCTCTCCCGCGCAAAAGCGGGTCATGAGTGTCGTGAGGGCTACCATAGATTTTGGCTTTTCCTGGCCATGGTGCCGGGCGAGCCACTCGTCGCGGATGTTGTGCTTAAAAGCTGCTTGGGCCTCTGCATCCGGACAGTCGACGATTTGATATTTCTTTGTTAGGAACCGTGTCCAGAATTGCCTGGCCGATTCCTCTGGCTGCTGAATTATGTGGCTCATGTCATTGGCATCTGGTGGTCGCACATAAGTGCCCTGGAAGTTGTCGAGGAATGCGACTTCCAGATCCTCCCAATAGCCAATGGATTCTGCTGGCAGGCTATTGAGCCAGTGCCGAGCTGGTCCTTTGAGTTTGAGTGGGAGGTATTTGATGGCGTGTTGATCGTCACCGCGGGCCATGTGGATGTGTAGGAGGAAGTCCTTGATCCATACCGCAGGATCTGTTGTACCGTCGTATGATTCGATATTTACGAGTTTGAAACCCTTTGGGATTTGGTGATCCATTACTTCATCTGTGAAGCATAGGGGGTGTGCGGCACCTCTGTACTGGGCTATGTCGCGACGCATCTCAAATGAGTCTTGTCCGCTGTGTTCGGCCCGGCCGGATTTACTTTTACTGTGTCCGGCATGACGGTTATCGTCTCGCGTAGTGGCGCGCCCTCGTGATCCGTAGATCAATCTTGCGTGTTTTTCTTTGTCCTCCAATACGTCTCGCAGGTCTAGCGTGTTTCCCCGTGCCTTGACATTTTTATTTGAGTGGCGTCGGGGTGCGGGCTGAGCTTTTGGCTGAAAAACCTCTTTGTCGCGGCCACGAGGTGGCCGATCAGCCACGTCATACGCTAGAGATGTAGGTTTTAATGCTTCCTCCTCCAATCGGGGTAGCAACCTGCGCTTTGGGTAACTATTGGAGGGGCGTTCGAGTTCATATTCCTCGGCCGCAAGGACTTCAGTCCATCTGTCAGCTAGCAAATCTTGATCAGCTTGAAGTTGTTGTTACTTTTTCTTAAGGCTATTTGCCGTGGCAATATGCCAGCGCTTGAAGCGCTCTTGCTCGACGGGATCCTCAGGCACGACAAATTGGTCCCTTCATTATCGACCAGGTTCTGACCGGTGGAGCGTACCGTCTGCGGGATGCATCGGTTAATCGACTCGAGCCAAACCCATGGAATGCAGCCAGACTTCAAAGATTCTACGCCTAGCGCCGGACTCTATGTTCATCTCCTTACCTCCATGAATTTTTTGCACATCTTTTTTTCTCTCTTTCTTTCTCTCTTTTCTCTTCAAGGCCCTAAAGGGTTACACTTGTGTATTGGTTACACAATCTTGACGTGCTAACCGCGCTCAATATACCTGGGGGCTTCTTATACAGAAGCTTAATCTAATTATCGTTCTGGGCTTTATGCCCCGCACATGTGTTATTCTTCTGCATGTACCTTTTCTCGCCATTATATGCATCGATATGACTTAAGTTTTGGCCAAGCTGGGTTGCCTGGCTCTTGTATTTATGCCCTACATTCCCGTTAATTCGGCTAGGGCATAAGGGGAGCACCTCTGCGATTGTTACTACCGGGTCAGCCAGATGTGTACCTTAGACTGGGTAAAGCCGAAAGCTAGCGTTCTTAAGGGAATATTTGGTCGGTGAATAAAAGATGACTTTCATTTAAATTACTACACGCCCCCAGATGTTTTTAGCCTGCGTCTCGCAGTTCGGACATGCACATTAGGGCATGCGTACCCAGGGAAAGGAACCCTTAATGGAACTATTCTCACTGGAAGATGTTCTTACTATCCATGTGATATAACATAGCTAGTTGGGTACTTGTCTGTTCAAGCACTTATGACCCCTACGCCTGGTTTCCATGCATACCTCGGTTTTTACATAACCGAGTGGGTATTCGGATACACTCCGGACTATCGGGTCCAGAGGTCGAAGCGAAAAGGTCCCCCATGACAAATGATTTACAATCCGGCTAGGGACATTACATATGTCACTTGAAGTACACAATCACTAAGACTGATTAAATTCTTCTTCTATACCATCCAACAGGCTGTCTAGCCTACAATCCTGTTGGGAATACTTTGCGGCTAATTCTACTTGATCATACACTAAACTGACGGGGATCTCTTTCCCATCGGGCCCCACTGGTTCGACCTCGGCCATGTGGTTTGGGTCAGCTTTGGTGTATCGTGTCTTCACCATAGCCCAGGCTTCCCTCGCACCTTGTCGGCAGGCTGATATCTTCCATAATCGGAAGCGCCGACGCGCTCCCTTGAGCTTCTCTACAAGCTCCCCCATGCCTCCTGGCGGGGACGCGGATGGCCACAAGGCTTGGGCAATACTCTGCATCACTTGTCGAACTTGTTCATGCAGTTGTAAGAGCTCTGGTAGAAGATCACCCGAAGACCCGGGCGGCTCCTCCACGGGACGACCCGTCAGCATACTTGCAGACATAACGCTATTAGCAGGCTTCTTCGCCGAACTCCTTTAAAAAGTTCGTTCAAGCACTTACTAAAAATGCCGCGCCGAAGCCGTTTATTCTCCTTCGCGGAGTCCGCAAGCTGGGCTCGGACATCCTTCAGTTGCACGCCCAGCCGGATATTGGCGTCTTGGAGATCATTTTTCTCCCGCCTGACTCGCGTCAGCACGCGCTTGCCAGCATTTCACTGTCGATCATCACGTCTAGTATCCGCCTCCACGGCCTCCGGATTCACTCCGGGGCCACCTACAACATCTATTGTTAGGTGTGCATACATGCCGCATACTACCTGGTACCGATATTCTTCGCAATAGACAAAAGAGTTACCAGGGGGACCCTTTTTGGACTCCTTCAATGCGGCAACAACGGCTTCCAACTAGGCCTTGCACTCGTCCAACTCTTGAGACAATTGGGAATTCTTCTCTGTAAGAACCTGCACAAATAATGATCCATAAATCAGTTGCATCAATTGTTTCAAGTCTCAGGGGCTACTGATACATATAATCGTCAGATTTGCTTACCCGTATATCCCTTACATACTGGTCCATGGCTCTGGCTAGACCATTTTGAGCAGCACGGATGTACGCATCTCCGGAATTGAAGGCATCAAATGCCTCTGGCGAGAAACAAGCGTCATGGAGTACGGCCCGGCGATGCCAATGATTCATGGCGCTCTCCACTTCTGAATTTGTAGCGGATAGTCTATCTGCATCCTCTGTAGGAGGAGCATCCGGCGTCCACCCCATGTTGGCTTCCACCTCTATGTCCGGCCCTGGAGCCCAACTGGTGGAGGCATGATCGGCAGCCTCTCCGGATATAGTCCGGCGAGCATTTTTTCTATTAAAGAAGCATGGACGTCATTGCATTTTGAGAAAGACGACAACCATGGAGCGAGGTTTTGTGTCATACCTCTGTGCTGGCATCTCCGTCCTGACCGCCTTCCTTTTTGGCCTACCCGGCTTCGGTGCCTCTTGTTGGTGAGTTACTGCGGGTTCGGCACGGCATCCCGAATGCCTTCCCTGTAAAACACCATATGTGTACGGTAGGTGAAGTGTCTAAAAGGGATCCTATTTTTGGAGTTGGGATTTTGGTTTTTCTTACGTGCGGCGCAGGGAGCAGTCCGGGATAGTCGGCCGTTATGGCCACCATGGCGTCATCGCAGCTCAATTGATAGAATTACCTGTCTATCAGCTCCATGAATATGTCTGGATCCTCTTCGAGTCCGGGACCGAGGGCACGGCCAGGGTCCTGTGGTTGTGGAGATGGGCTGTTGACCTCCCTTACAGATTTTTGCAGTTCCTGCCGTAAAATGGCAAGGTGAGTACCTACGACAAAGAATGCGGGAAGAATGGGAGTAAAAAGGTATAACTCACACAGCTTGGAGGGTTGTACATGGAGAATCCATCCCGTGGCTTGATACGGATGAACTCCTCTTCCTCTCCCTTGAACAACTCGGACATAATTTTTGCTAAAGCAGCAGCAGAGTCCAGTCCCTTACGCCTGCAACAGGTGGCATCATCTTCCCCATTAAACACCATAGGGGGTGCCCTCGATATTGAAGTGGCTGCACTCCCCGCATTATGCATATTGACATAACCTCGATTATTGTCAATCCTGATTGAGCCAGTGCTTTAATCCGGTTCATCAGGTAGAGGACTTTTCCGTTGTGTTCCTCCTGGGGGCTCCGTGGGCGCCAGCTTCGGTGTTTCTTCAAAGGAGCATTGTTGAACTCAGGAAGACCCCGCCGAACAGGGTCTGGAAGGGGGACGTCCTCCATATAAAACCACTCTAAAGACAAGTCTTCGGACGTCTTCTTCGGAGTACCAGACAGGTATCCGGTTTCAGCGATGCGCCATATTTCGGCTCCGCCCACTTGATAAAGTGACCCCTTCTGTGTGCGGGGCACAAGGCAAAATAACCTCTTCCACAGCTTGAAATGAGCCTCGCAGCCTAGGAACAGCTCACAAAGGGCAACATAACTGGCGATGTGTAGTATGGAAGCAGGGGTAAAATTATGCAATTGGAGGCCGTAGAACTCCAGGAGCCCGCGGAGGAATGGATGAATTGGAAATCCGAGTCCCCTTAGTAAGTAAGGGACGAGGCATACCCGCTCCCCCTTACAGGGGCTGGGGAAGCTCTCCGCTTGCTCCCTGCCATTATAGGTGGCGAGCCCGGCTCGGACGGGGGCCATATACACTGGAGGGAGGAATCCCTGGGTCTGCAGCTCTACTAAATGGCTGTGCGGGATGGAACACCTCTCCCAATCACCAGGCCTGGGGCTACACGGGTGGGAAGAGGAGCTGTAGTGGTCGGCCATGATGGAATGGATTTTTTCCGAGCGCGCTCCGATGGATTCTCACTGGGGGAGGATGGTGTGGATTGGATCTAAGAATCCCCATCCCTTTAATAGACAATTTATTTACCTGGCTAGGGGGTGAACGTAAAAATGCCCTGGCCCCTCACATTCACTCAATGCATGGAAATGGCCCTTATTGGGCACAGAAGCCAAGAAGTCTAACATTTATGGGAGCCGGACACTACTTAACAGATATTCAAGATTTGGAGAAGAACCCACCTTGCAATGCCGAACACAATACTGCGCGTCGGACTCATCGTCATTGAAGCCTTGTTCAGGGGCTACTGAGGGAGTCCTGGATTAGGGGGTCTCCGGACAGCCGGACTATATCCTTTGGCCGGACTGTTGGACTATAAAAATACAAGATTGAAGACTTCGTCTCATGTCCGGATGGGACTCTACTTGGCGTGGAAGGCAAGCTAGGCAATACAGATATGTATATCTCCTCCTTTGTAACTGACCTTGTGTAACCCTATCCCCCTCCGGTGTCTATATAAACTGGAGGGTTTTAGTCCGTAGGACAATAGACAATCATACCATAGGCTAGCTTCTAGGGTTTAGCCTCTTTGATCTCGTGGTAGATCAACTCTTGTACTATTCATATCATCAAGAACAATCAAGCAGGACGTAGGGTATTACCTCCATCAAGAGGGCCCAAACCTGGGTAAACATCGTGTCCCCTGCCTCCTGTTACCATCCGCCTTAGACGCACAGTTCGGGACCCCCTACCCGAGATCCGCCGGTTTTGACACCGACACTCCCTAAGGTGTTCAGTCTGTATAACATATACCGGGGTAAACAATGCCCTTAATAATACACCCCATGTGTCCAGGTACGTGCAATATCCTGACGTGGCCACATGCCAATAACGCTAGCATCCTTCTCGGTTGTGTGGAGCATCCAGAGGATGTGAGCAACAAGAGACAGTAAAAAAGGTTTATGCAGGGTCTTAATCTAAAAAGGAACCTTTGGGCGGGTCCCTGCTACACGTCTGCGCCTGTGTCTCCGTTGTGCCGTGTCCTGGACGGGTGTAGCACGATTGTCATCTGTAAAAGGAAAGAACTTAGGTGAAAGTTGCCATGCCAAAAAAAGAATTGGTTATTATCAATGAACTTTCAAAATTCAAGAGAAGTCAAGTTGAGCCGGGCTGGCCCTGATTACACGCGAGAAGCCCCTGGTATCGTCTATGAGGGTTTGATCATCAAACCAATCTCATGTATATGTGGTGGAGCGCCGGACTCGTCTAACCGTGTATGTGGTCTTGACGACCTATCATTTTTTCTGGTTGGTGAGGCCGTCTAGTTTGCGGCTGTTAAAGCCGCCGCATCCTCTTCCGCACATAAAAAGCGTTCGGTATTTCCGCTAACTGTGATGATGCCACGTGGACCGGGCATCTTAAGCTTGAGAAAAGCATAATGCGGTATTGCATCAAAAGAGCGAAAGCCGTTCTTCCAAGTAGTGCTTGATAACCACTTCGGAATGGAGCGACGTGGAAAGTTAACCTTTCGCTTCGGAAGTTATCGGGAGAACCGAATACAACCTCTAGCAGTAGAGAGCCCGTACAGCGGGCCTCTTGACCTGGTATTACTCCCTTGAATGTAGTATTACTGTGGCTTATTTGTGTCGGGTCTATGCCCATTTTGCGGACTGTGTCCTGATATATCAGATTTAGATCACTGCTGCCGTCCATGAGGACTCATGTGAAATGGTACCCATTTATTATTGGGTCTAACACCAAGGCCGCCAGTCCTTCACGCCGGATACTTGTCGCGTGATCCCTACGATCAAAAGTGATCAGACAGGCCAACCAGGGGTTGAACCTAGGGGTGACGGGCTCTATGGCGCGTGTGTCTCAGAGTGCATGCTTGCTTCTCCTCTTCGTCACATGGATCACGTTTACCGTTTTAACCTCTGGTGGGAACTTTTTCTGTCCTCCGGTGCTTTCTGGCGAGGTTCATCCTCGTCTTCACTTGGTGTCTCTTCCCCTTTGTGTTCAGCGTTTAGCTTACCGGCCTGCTTGAAGACCCAACATTCTCTGTGGGTGTGATTTGCAGGTTTGTCGGGGGTGCCGTGAATCTGACAGAGCTTGTCAAGAATCTTGTTTTGGCCAGATGGTCCTTCTCTGCTGCCTTTGAAAGGCTTTTTCCGCTAACCTGGTAGAGAGCCCCTGAATCCGGCGTTTACCACCGTATTATCTGGGCTACCTTCTTTATTTCGACGCTTGTTTTTGTTGCGTCGTGGTTTTCCATTTCCATCCCTGACTTCGGATGTGCTTGGGTCGCTGGTGCTGCTACGGGCCAACCAGCTGTCTTCGCCCGTGCAAAAGCAGGTCATGAGGCTTGTTAGGGCCGCCATTGTTCTTGGTTTTTCTTGGCCGAGGTGTCTGACGAGCCATTCGTCTCGGACACTGTGTTTAAAAGCTGCTAAGGCTTCGGCGTCCGGACAATCGACGATTTGGTTCTTCTTGGTGAGGAACCTATTCCAAAGCTTTCGGGCGGACTCTCCGGACTATTGGATTATATGACTTAAATCGTCCTCATCCGGAGGTCGGACATAAGTCCCTTGAAAATTAGCCCGAAAAGCGTCCTCGAGCTCCTCCCAACTTCCAATTGAGTTTTCGGGGAGGCTTTTCAGCCAGTGCCGAGCTAGCTCTTTAAGCTTGAGGGGCAAGTATCTAATGGCATGGAGATCGTCTCCGCGAGCCATATGAATACGGAGGATAAAGTCCTCGATCCGGACTCCAGGGTCTGTGGTCCCGTCGTACGCCTCTATGTTCACTGGTTTGAATCCTTCTGGGAATTCGTGATCCAGCACCTCATTGGTGAAACATAGGGGGTGTGCGGCACCCCTGTATTGGGATATGCCACGGTGTTCGGACGGTTGTAGTCTTCGGTTTTGATTTTGTGCTAGAGCGCGCTTCGTAGATCCAAAGATGGATCTGGTCGCGCCGGATTTTTGGCGCAAGTTCTCACGTAGATCGTGTGTTGACTTATGCGCGACTTTGTTAGCCGCTCTATCGCGGTCACAAGGTGATGCATCCGGCCGGTTGGCCGTATCATTTTTCGGCTGTGTGAGCTCTAAGGCCTCATCGTCGAATTCAGGTAATAGCTTGCGCTTTGGATAGCTATTTGTGTGGTAACTTCCACCATACTTTGTTTCGTTGTCGAGCACTTTGTTCCGCCTGCTGTTGAGCGTATCTTGTGCGGCCTTAAGCCTTTGCTTCTGCTTCTTCAGGCTCCTTGCTGTGGAAATAAGCCTTCTGCGGAGGTCCTCTTGCTCCAAGTGCGTTTCCGGGATGATGTGTGCATCTTTGTCCGAACTGTTTTCCTCCCCAGATGGGGTTTGATGAGGTTTATCCTTGGCGTCCCCGTGTTCAGACGCCGGATCCGCACTATGTTCGCCGTTCGCATCTTGATCGTGCTCTACCACCGGGGCGGTGCAATCGTCATTTCTTCTAGAGTCGACTGGACTGTTATTTCCTCTTGCGCTGTTATCGCAGTTTTTGCAATGGCAGGACTTAGAGCGGCGCCGCTAACATTGACGCTTGGGTTGCTTGGAGGGGGCATCCTTCGTTGTTTCTTCGCCATTGCCCTCTTTGGGTGTATCCACCATGTATATGTCATGTGATGAAGTGGTTGTCCGGCGCGCAGTGGGTGCTGGTTCCTGTTCATCTCCTTCATCTTCGTTCATGCCATCGATGTCTTCGAAGTCGAAGTTAAGCATGTCGGTTAAGTCGTCGATAGTGGCTACCAAGTGGGTGGGCAGCGAATTTCTTTGTCGTACTCATCCCATCCTAGCCGAACATAGTTCGGCCAAGGTTCTCCTGACAGGGAGAGAGACCTTAATGTATTTAGCAGATCGCCGAAAGGCGAGTGCTGAAAGATATCCGCGGAGGTGAACTCCATGATCGGCGACCAGTCGGGTTCAACGGGCACAGATGTAAGCGGCTCGGAGTCTGTGGCCGGAGATGAATCTAGTGGTTCGCCGACACGGCTCTCGTAAGGGGTAAAGTCAGCATCCGGCTGAAATTTGTTCCATGTTGGAACATGGATATGTTGGGATATCACAATATATCTTATTTAATTAATGCATCTATATACTTGGTAAAGTGTGGAAGGCTCGGCCTTATGCCTGGTGTCGGTGTCAAAACTGGCAGATCTCGGGTAGGGGTTCCCGAACTGTGCGTCTAAGGCGGATGGTAACAGGAAGCAGGGGACACGATGTTTACCAAGGTTGGGGCCCTCTTGATGGAGGTAATACCCTACGTCCTTCTTGACTGTTCTTGATGATATGAGTATTACAAGAGTTGATCTACCACGAGATCGTAGAGGCTAAACCCTAGAAGCTAGCCTATGGTATGATTGTATGTTGTCCTACGGACTAAACCCTCCGGTTTATATAGACACCGGAGGGGGCTAGGGTTACACAAGGTCGGTTACAACGGAGGAGATTTACATATTCGTATTGCCTAGCTTTCCTTCCACGCCAAGGAGAGTCCCATCCGGACACGGGATGAAGTCTTCAATCTTGTATCTTCATAGTCCAACAGTCCGGCCAAAGGATATAGTCCGGCTGTCCGGAGACCCCCTAATCCAGGACTCCCTCACCTGGTGTTTTGTTCCACTCTTGCCGCCCTAGTTTCCGTCATACCGGTGTTATGTTCCTTATTTTTGCGTTCCTTACGCGGTTGGGTGTTATGGGAACCCCTTGACAGTTCGCTTTGAATAAAACTCCTCCAGCAAGGCACAATCTTTGTTTTACATTTGCCTAACAACCTATAACCTTCCCTTGGGTTTTCGCGAGCCCGAGGGTCATCTTTATTTTAAGCCCTCGGGCCAGTGCTCCTCTTAGTGTTGGTCCAAACTAGGCGATGTCCGGCGCCCCCTGGGCAACCAGGGTCTATGCCAACTCGACGTCTTGCCCGGTGTGCCTTGAGAACGAGATATGTGTAGATCCAATTGGGATTTGTCGACACATTCGGGCGGTCTTGCTGGTCTTGTTTTACCATTGTCGAAATGTCTTGTAACCGGGATTCCGAGACTGATCGGGTCTTCTCGGGAGAAGGAATATCCTTCGTTGACCATGAGAGCTTATGATGGGCTAAGTTGGGACACCCCTGCAGGGTATAAAATTTCGAGAGTCGTGCACGCGGTTATGTGGCAGATGGAAATTTGTTAATGTCCGGTTGTAGAGAACTTGACACTTGACTTAATTAAAATGCATCAACCGCATGTGTAGCCATGTTGGTCTCCTTTCGGCGGAGTCCGGGAAGCGAACACGGTTCTTGTGTTATGCTTGAACATAAGTAGTTTCAGGATCACTTCTAGTTCACGACCGTTGCGTTGCTTCTCTTCTCGCTCTTATTTGCGTAAGTTAGCCACCATATATGCTTAGTGCTTGCTGCAGCTCCACCTCACTACCCTATCCTACCCATAAGCTTAAATAGTCTTGATCTCGCGGGTGTGAGATTGCCGACTCCTCGTGACTCATAGATACTTCCAAACAGTTGCAGGTGCCGATGATACTAGTGCAGGTGACGCAACCGAGCTCAAGTGGGAGCTCGATGAAGATCTTAGTCATTGTTTTGTTTCGTTTCCTGTTGTTCAGTAGTGGAGCCCAGTTGGGACGATCGGGGATCTAGCATTTGGGGTTGTCTTCCTTTTATTTTGGTTCCGTAGTCGGACCTTTGATTGTACTTTGGATGATGTATGGATTATTTATGTATTGTGTGAAGTGGAGATTGTCAGCCAACTCTTTATCCCTTTCTATTCGGTACATGGGATTGTGTGAATATTACCCCTCTTGCGACAAACCTACCATGCAGCTATTCCTCTAAGTCATGCCCCGACACGTGGGAGATATAGCCGCATTGTGGGTGTTACAAGTTGGTATCAAAGCCATCCCCGACTTAGGAGCCCCCTGCTTGATCGAATCGCTGACGTTGTTGAGTCTAGAACAAAATGTTTTGAGTATTAGGATTATATATATCGGAGAGTAGGATTCTTTTTACTCCTCAGTCCCTTTATTGCTCTGGTGAGGCCTCCTGACATAGAAGTTTTGACTCTCCTCTCCTGAAATTTCACGAATTTTTTTAGGATCACGCGGGTATCTTGGAATCGTTCCGATAGTCTTGTGATGAGAACATTGTTCTTGGTGCCTCCTGACATTTAGGGGTTGTGGCAGTGTCCCGGGGAGTTGAGCTCCGAGGTGTTGTCGTCACAATTTTATTGTTGCAGTTCTGGAATACCTAAGTTTCGCTGACATTGAAAATCTCCTTTTATGAGTTGTTGGTGAGATAACCTCGACGCCACCCAGTACTGGGGCGGGAGTTCGGGAGTATTGCCATAACTCGTATAACGAATGCTTTTCGAAGGTTGAGGTACATGATTTCCGAAGGTCTCTTGGTTATGTGTTGAAGGATGGATACAGCTAGATGTAGGAATTGTTAGTTTGGGTGAGATATTATGCTTCCCTTGTATCCCCAACACCTGATTGCATAACCAGAAAGTTTCAGGAGTTTTATAGGTGGGAATTCAAGTATCTCCTAGAATATCTTTCCAATAGACACATGATACGATTTGGGATCTATCATCTATTTGTTTCCGGCTTATTTTGCAAGCCAATCCTTTGTTTGTTTTTGTTGTGGTATTCGAGTCGCTTCAATGTCATGTGTTGATTCCATACCTTTTTCCTAAGCGGTGTTCTCATACTTCTATGTGAATACCAATCCTTCTTGATCATCGAGGTTGTCATGTTAATTCTTTTCCAACCGGCGTGTTCTCTTCAAGTGGATCCGATCATTTCAACATTCGCGAGATCAAATTCTCAGTTCTTTGCAACGGTGTTTGTTTCATCCGTCCCAAGTTGCATTTGTTTTTTTCCCGCCCTCCCACCCTTTTTCTTCTCGGACTTATACTTCTTAATCAAGTATCCTTTTTTATTGATGTGAAGTCTCTTCATTCTGTTCCGCCAATGTTCTTATCCGGTGATTCTTAGGAAGGTGCTAATAGAGCTTCAAGTTATCATTATTCGTTCTCTTTCTTCTCCGGTGGATTCAAGTCAAGCTTTGTCGATCATATCCTTTCCTTGTTTTCAAATGCCTTCTCATGCCGGTGCACCTCTTAATCATCCACTTCTTGTTATTCAATTGTTCCGGAGTGCTGAAGATATCTCAGAAGATTCACGGTTACATTCTCGATCCGTTCAAGTTATTTTGAGGTGGTTATCTCATTCAAGCCATTTAATTCAACCGGCGCATTCTCTCTTTTAAATCATTAAACGGTGTTTCTCTTGAGTGGGCCCTAACCCATAGGTCTTTTTCCCAGGATCTTACCTAACTCTTTTAATCTTCCCGGAGTTACTCTCAAATTCTTTTCCAAGTTTGAAGTAAGAATGAATTATCATCAGTCATATATCTTCCTCCAAGATCTTTCAAATTCTTTTCATCGTTGGCTCAACTTCTTCATTATTCATTCTCCCGGAGTATCTCAATAATTCATGGTGGTGTTTCTCATCGTCATTCTCAGATTTTGAAGATCGAAGAAGGGTTCCTCTTAAATCCTTACCCGTTCTTTCAAAGATTCTTAGTTCAAGTTTGATGCTATCCTCTCATAATTATTTTCGATTGTGAGATATTCTTTTCACCAATCCGAAGCAATTCATGCGTATTTTCATTCTCCGGAGGCCATCATTCCAAAGATTTAATCATTCTCTATGTTCAACTCTTGTTCACCAATTCCCCTAAATTGTTATTTCTTCATTCATCTCCAATTTCTTCAGGTGCATTATTCAAGTATTCTCTAGTCAGTTCATGATCTCTTTGTTTCTCTTGTATCTAAATTGCTTCAAGTATCTTCTTTCGTTTTCTAATTCCTCCCGGTGATTCGTTCTCTTTTCTTCATTCGTTTTCAATTCTTACGGTGGTTCGTTCAACATTCCTCTTCCGTTGTTATCGTATCAATTCATTCATTGTTTCAATCCTACCGATGGTTCGTTGAAGACCTTCCAAAAATTGCGCTGTATCTCTCTTTAATCTTTTCAAGAAGAATAAGTAGTATGCCAAATCGTGTTTGTCATCAATCTAAATTGATGAAGGATAAGCATAACGTAATTCTTATTATTGTTTCATCCAAGTGATCTAATTTCTTCTTTCCGGAGTTGTTCATCATATCACATTCTCGGTTCGAGATGCTTCATCTTTTCTTTCCGGAGTTCCAAGTTTTCCACTTTGTCTCGTCACAAAGCTACATCCAATCATTGCAAGGCTTCAATCTTATTCTTTTTATCCATCACTTATTTTGATCATTCTTTTATTACTGGAGTTCTTCATGGAGGCTCAGTATGGTGGTTCATCAAAGATTTCATTCTCGAAGTGTTCTTCAAGATTTTTCCTTGGAGGAGCTCAAGCATTCTTCATCTTGCATTCCGAACTGAAATTGTTCTCCATTATCTTTTGAGGTGGTGTTATGTCATTCTTGACAATCTCCCTTCGTGGTTCATGATTCACAAGTTGGCCGAGATGACATATTTTAGACTCATCTTTTTCAATTCGTTCAAGAGAGCCTTTGCAACCCATCAATCTCTTCATTGGAGATATCTTGGGTTATATTTCATCTAAAGCTTTCCCTAAGGATTGTTGCTATTTATGGTGCTCATAAATGACCCAAGTTCTTCATTTATCCTCCTGGTGATATAAGTTTCTCGTCTCCTTGTTGATAGCAATCCAATCTATTGTTTTTCGTTAGTGGCAGAATTTTACCTCAAGATTTCGAGATGTTTTCCATAAGCCCACAACCAGCTTACTCTTTTCGTTCTTCGTTTTCCAACAACTCCGTTCGACCCTTCTCCTAAAGATGCTTTTCAAGCTCATTTGTGGCAGAAGTTGGCATTTTCTTCTCCATTCTTATTCCAATGATCTATCTTCTATTCTTTCTTCCAGAGGTATTGCGATGTTTCTCTCTTCATTCATCATCTAGATTTGTGGGGATTGTGTTCCTTTCGTGCTTATCCATTTAACCGGAGTGTGGCGTTCTCCTTTCAAGTTCTTTTCATATTATCAAGTTCTCCTTCTCTTTTCTACCGGAGTGTTGTCCAAATTATATCATTCTTACTCCTTCCAAATCTTGTTTTAACCAGAGTGGTTTCAATATCTATCTTGTCACTTAACCTCTGCGTTCTCGTCGTATCCCATGTTCCTCTTATCTAACAGAGTGTTCGCAATCCTGTTCATCTCCATTATATTCTTTCTTTCAATTTGTTCAGCCTCACAAGATTCTTTGGTTTCACTCATTTGTCAAAGAAGCAACTTAGTTTTACCTCTTCCCCTTCCTCTTTCGTTTCCCTCCGGTGCCATCCTAGATCTCGGGACGAGATCCTCTTGTAGTGGTGGAGTGTTGTAACGCCCCGAGACCATTGTGCCAGGTGTCTTCTAGTCATGGGCATTCTTGCCATGTCATTCGCTTGCGTGTTGCACCCTGTCGTGTCATCATGTCCATTGCATCATCATGTTTTCAAAACTTGCATCCGTCCAGGTTCCCCCAGTTCTCTCTGTTGTCCGTTCTGAGGTCAGACACACTTGTACGCGCCCGCGGCACCTCCGAAATATTATTTTATAAGTGCCTGGAAAATGTTCTCGGAATGGGATGAAAGTTGGCGTGCGGTGTTGCTACAGTGTAGGTAGGCCGCCTGCCAAGTTTCATCGCATCCGGAGTCCGTTTGACGCCCCAACGGATAACTATAGCGACAATATAGTCGGTCTATCGTCGGACGTTTCCGGTCTTCGGAAATAGTTGTCGAGTTGCATTCCTCCTCTCTCTTCTCAGTCCAACCACACACTTGACCTCGTTCGCCTAACCCCTCTTTGCACAGTGCATGGATCCCTCATGCGTGTCCAAAAACTTACCCGAACCCGACCCGGGTTGTCGTTACCGATGGGTCCAGATCATCCCCAAACGTCTATAAAACATCACCGTTTCCTTATTTGGACTCCCTAATCTATTCATCTCCGACCGTCCGATTTTGATCGGATGATCCAAAATACTCCCTCCTATCTACATTCTGGTATATATAGCAGTCCACTTGTCGGTGTCAAAACCGGCGGATCTCGGGTAGGGGGTCCCGAACTGTGCGTCTAAGGCGGATGGTAACAGGAGGCTGGAGACATGATGTTTTACCCAGGTTCGGGCCCTCTTGATGGAGGTAAAACCCTACGTCCTGCTTGATTATTCTTGATAATATGAGTAGTACAAGAGTTGATCTACCACGAGATCGGGGAGGCTAAACCCTAGAAGCTAGCCTATGGTATGATTGTATGTTGTCCTATAGACTAAAACCCTCCGGTTTATATAGACACTGGAGGGGGCTAGGGTTACACAAGGTCGGTTACAAGGGAGGAGATTTACATATCCGTATTGCCTAGTTCTATGATTGTATGATTGTATGTTGTCCTATAGACTAAAACCAACCGAGGGAATGAGTGTCTCCGTGAGGGCGGACAACCCAGGGGAAGAATCTGACATTCTCTCGCCCCAGGGAAGGAAGAGGACTACCTCTAAAGATCCGGAAACCAAGGTTTCCAAACGGGAGAAGAAATCTCTCCCAGAGGGTCCTGCCTCGGAGGGTGCTCTTGCCGCACAATGTCCGCGCGGGGGTCAGCCCTCTAACGAGCTGTAAGTAATCAAAAAAGAACTTAATAGTGAAGATATCCCACCTTACTTCCGAGGAAAATAACCAAAGCATTTATCTTGCAGTTCGGATCTTAGCCCTTCTCAGCAGAGCTCATCTTCGGGGGATCTTCTTCCGAAGATGATGGAGAGTGAAATGCCTCCACCGGACTCCCCAGCTCAAGAAGCGGGCGACCTTGAAGTGTCGTTGTGGAGGGTCTCTCCAGATCCGGCGGGGCCAGAAGACGATCCTATGGCCACCCGACGTCCCCAGTATCCGGCTCTTGAAGAGAGCAACCAAAAGAGTCCGGCACCGTCTGGTATGCGGTCGGACATACTGAGGGTTCTCCTAGAGCGAGCGACTATCTCAGAAGAGTATCGTGTGTTGATGGGTATGGTGGTTGAAAGGATTTCGTCCGCCGAAAGTGTGTTGCATGAAGCCTTTATGAGTCTACTGACGGGTTTTGAGGTACGTGAAATGATGTACGTTTTTGACAGTACCGCACATTTTAAGGTGTGCCCTGTGTAGATAGTAGCCCCTGAGACTCTGGTTGTTGTGAGAATGGCGGCAAACAGAGGGTCGTAATCCCAGGTAATAACCAGACCGCCTTTATGTGCAGGTGGTTGAAGCTCTGGTGGCTAGCCGGACTGATGGGTTTGCCGGACTAAAGCGCAACTAGATGCGGCAGATGTCGACATTGTACTTGTCAACAAGCGGCTTGACGAAGCTCAGGGTGAGTGATTTTTGTGGTGATCATCACATAATAAGAGCAGCGTGATGCCAGTATCTTTAATATTTGTGACTGCAGATGGAGCTGCCACCATGGAGGCCCTTCAGGCGGAGCTTGCCCGAGCCAAGGAGCAAGTAAGGAGTAGTAATGTGGCCGCTTTAAAGGCGACCGAAGAGTTAAGAGCCGAAAAGGCCGAGTATTGCGAGAGCAAAGAGAAAATGGCCAAGATGGATGTAAAGTTAAAAGACACTGCCGACCATTGCCAGCTTCTTGAAGAAGAAAACTGGGCGAAGGCGGCGGACCTGGAAAAGGCCACGATAGCGACCAAAGACACCCGCTCTGCGATGAGAGCGAAGAAGGAGGAGCTGCGTCAAGCCAGGGATATCACGGCTGGGAAACCCTTCATGCCGCGGAGGAAGTTTGGAGATACTCAGTATGCCCCTCTGGACTGTCTGTGGAGTTCGGCGGACGCATATCTGGACTTGGCGGCGAGTGCTGTTGATGCGGCCGAATACTTCCGAGATCAAACAGATCGTGAAGTGGACAAGCTATTCTAGTCACAATTTAATGTTCCAGAGCATCCGCTTCCATTGACTGACCGGCTTGCCGAATGGGCCGAGCTAAATAGATTGTCCAGACTCGCCATGCGGTCTATTGTGGATCATCTGTGGCCGGAAAGGCCAAAGCCGAACAACTACTTTAGTTTGGTGCAGGAGTTCCTTGGTGCGGTGCCGCGCATTAATGCAATGAAGAGGTCGGCCTGCATAGAAGGCTCGCGGATGGCCCTTGCCTGTGTCAAAACATACTGGGCGGAGATGGATGCCACCACTGTTGCGGTGCAGGGTTCAGCCATAGGCCGAGTGGCTGCCGAGCACTATTTTGAAGAAGTTCTTGAAGGCGCTCGTTCGATAGAGGTCCAGTGCTCGAAGAATATTATTGAAGAAGTTCTTGAAGGCGCTCGTTCGATATAGGCCCAGTGCTCAAAGAATATTATGTTTGAATGACATGTATTCCCATTGTAAAAACAATGTTTTATTAAGTTTATCAAGGCTCTATTTATACTTTTGCCCGAAAGTATTATGATGCCTCCTGTGCGGCCGTTTATGTATATATGTATATAACCTGAAAGATTGCAGTCGCCGGCTTTAGCCCCCACGCATATAATGCGGGGGTGTTCGCAGAAGATGCATGTTCACACTTGATCCAACGTCTTGGTCCATTAAGGAGGTGATAGCGGAGCGAACTAGGCAACCGGACTATAATGCTTTACCACTTTCACTTAGCCACAGGAGTTTGATAGTGGGGCTACTATATAGCCCCTGGTGGCTCCGCACTCATCCAAATTCGGGGTGCGTACATGCCTGGCCGGGAAACGGCCCTTCGTTAAGGCGGAGGAATCCCGAAGAATCCAGTAGGTCATCGAGTGGTTGACCAGTCTCATGCTATATCATGACTGTAAGTTTTTGGCTTTCTCTACTGAGGTGCTCGTCCGGATGAACCAGGGCACAATCGCAGTAGTTCTCCTGGTGCCGCCTTAGCCGATAGAGCGGAACATAAGGCAGCAAAACACAGGAGCCGGGCAAACCCAACATTTGACCATAGACATGATTTGGAGCTGATGCATATAAGGCCAAACTCGCGACGCCGAACACTCCCTAAGGTATTCGGTCTTTATGGTGTAAATCGGGCCTAAACAGTGCCCTTTGTAATAAGCCCCTGGTGTCCAGGTACGTGCAATATTCTGACGTGGCCACATGCCAATACATCAGCATTCTTCTCAATTGTACTAAGAATCCAGGGGATGTGTATCAACAAGAGACAGTAAAAAAGGTTTACGCAGGGTCTTAATCTAAAAAGAATCCTTGGAACGGGTCCCTGCTGCATGTCTGCGCCTGTGTCTCCATTGTGCCGTATCTTGGACGGGTGTAGCACGATGGTCATCTGTAAAGAGAGGAACTTAGTTGAAAAGTTGTCGTGCAAAAAGGTAGGTTGTACTAAAGAAAATATGTACAGTTTGAGATGAGTAAAGTTGAGCCTAATTACCACTTGTTTGCGCGCGTTGAGCCCCTTGTATTGTAATAGGGGTATAGCCATCAAACCTGTATCAATTACATATAACTGCGCCGGACTCGTCCAACCGTGTCCATGGTCTTAATGACATGTCAGATGCTTTAGTTAGTGAGGCGGTTTAGTGTGCGGCTGCCAAGGCAGCCACACGGTCTTCTGCGTGCAAGGAGCGCTCAATATTTCCATTTACTGTAATGATGCCGCGTGGACTGGGCATCTTAAGCATGAGGGATGCGTAATGCGGTATTGCGTTAAAGCGAGCGAAAGCTTCTTGTCCGAGTAGTGCTTGATAGCCACTTCGGAACGGAGCGATGTGGAAGGTTAATTTTTCGCTGCGGAAGTTATCGGGGAAGCCGAATATAACCTCAAGTAGCAGGGAGCCCGTGCAATGGGCTTCTGGGCCTGGCGTTACTCCTTTAAAGGTAGTGTTGCTATGGCTAATTTTTGCTGGGTCTATCCCCATCTTGCGGACTGTGTCCTGATATATCAGGTTTAGGTTGTTGCCGCCGTCCATCAGGACTCGTGCGAAGTGGTACCCGTCAATTATTGGGTCTAATTCCAAGGCAGCCTATCCTGCACGCCGGACACTTGCCGAGTAATCCCGGTGGTTAAAAGTGATCGGTTGGGACGACCAGTGGCAGAACTCCACGGTGATAGGCCCTGGGGCATGTGTCTCTGGGAGTGCCACTTTGTTTCTCCCCTTTATCACGTATAACACGTTGACTGTTTTGACTTCTGGTGGGAATTTCTTCTGTTCCCCAGTGCTTTGCTTGGTGTATCCTGCCCCTTATGTTCGGCGTTGAGCTTGCCGGACTGCTTGAAGACCCAACATTCTCTATGGGTATGATTTGCAGGTTTGTCGGGGGTACTATGGATCTGACATATTTGGTCTAGAATCTTGTTTAGGCTGGACAGTTCATCTCTGTTGCCTTTGGAGGGCGGCTTTTGCTGACCTGGCCGAGAGCTTCTGAATCCGGCGTTTACCGATGTGCTCTTCGGGCTGTCTTTTTTATTCTGGCGCTTGTTTTTCTGCATCGTGATTTCCCGTTTCCATCCCTGACTTCGAATGTACTTGGGTCGCTGGTGCTGCATCGAGCTAACCAGCTGTCCTTGCCCGTGCAAAAGAGGGTCATGAGGCTTGTTAATGCTGCCATTGTTCTCGGCTTTTCTTGGCCGAGGTGTCTGGCGAGCCATTCGTCTCGAACGCTGTGCTTAAAAGCTGCTAAGGCTTCGGCGTTCGGACAGTCTACTATTTGGTTCTTCTTAGTGAGGAACCTGTTCCAAAGCTTTCGGGCTGACTCTCCGGGTTGTTGAGTTATATGACTTAAATCGTCTGCATCCGATGGTCGGACATAGGTCCCTTGAAAATTTGCCTGAAAGGCGTCTTCGAGCTCTTCCCAGCTTCCAATGGAGTTTTTAGGGAGGCTTTTAAGCCAGTGCCGAGCTGGCCCTTTAAGCTTGAGGGGTAATTACTTGATGGCGTGGAGATCGTCTCCTCGAGCCATGTGGATATGGAGGATATAGTCCTCAATCCAGACCCTAGGGTCTGTTGTTCCGTCGTACGCCTCTATGTTTACGGGTTTGAATCCCTCTAGAAATTCATGGTCCAGCACCTCATTGGTGAAACATAGGGGGTGTGTGGCACCCCTGTATTTGGGTGTATCGTGGTGTTCGGATGTTTGTTGTGTAGTATTGCATACTGGAGCACGCTTGCGTGGCCCGTATATGGATCTGGTTGCGCCATCCTTTTGATGCAAGCCCTCGTGTGGATCGCGTACTGGCTTATGTGTGGCGTCGTTTGCCGCTCTATATTGGCTGCGAGGTCGTCTATCTGACCGGATGGCCGTTTTATTTTCTAATTGCGGGGGATCTAAGGCCTCCTCGTCGAATTCAGGTAGCAACTTTTGCTTCGGGTAGCTCTTGGTGTGGCGATTACCGCCGCACTTTGCTACAGTGTTGAGTACTTCACTCCATCTGATTCTAAGTGTGTCTTGCGCGGCCTTGAGCCTTTGCTTCTGCTTTTTCTCCTCGCAGAGGCAACAAGCCTTTGATGGCCGTTCTGTTGCTCAGGGCGCCTGTCCGGTGTGATGTCGTCCCGGCTGTTATCTTCGACGGAGTCGGGTTGTTCGGTTTGATTCTCCGTGTTGCCCTGGTCGGGCGATGGTTCACCCTGCTCTATCGCCGGGTCTATGTGACCGTTGTTTCTGTTGAGGCGGGATTTGGAGCAGCGCTTACGCCGCTGCTTTGACTGCTTCTCGAGGGAACAACCCTTCATTGCGTCCTTCCGTTCCTCGTCGTCGTTTTCTTTGGGTATGTCCACCATGTATACATCATATGATGAGGTGGGTGTCTAGTGCCTTGTGGGTAGTGGTTCCTGTTCGTCTCCTGCATTGTCGTCCATACCGTCGATGTCTTCGGAGTCGAGGTCGAGCATGTCGGTCAAATCGTCGATAGTGGCTACTAAGTGGGTGGTGGGTGGGCGGCGAATTTCTTCGTCATCCGCACCCCATTCTTGCCGGACATAGTTCGGCCAGGACTCTCCTGACAAGGAGAGAGACCTTAATGAGTTCAGTATGTTGTCGAAGGGCGAGTACTGAAAGATATCAGCGGAGGTAAACTCCATGATCGGCGCCCAATCGGATTCGATAGGCACGGGCGCAGGCGGTTCAGAGTCTGTGGCCGGGGAAGGATCCGGCAGAGTGGCATCACGGCTCTCGTGAAGGGTAAGGTCGATATTCGGCTCCATCGCCGATGAGAGTGCGGCCTCCATGGCGGGGTCTATCCACCCGCCCATGGAAGGCGCAGCTGGCTCTGAATTGAGGGTCGGAGCGGTTGCCGGCATGATCTCCTGGACATTGTCCGATGGCAGAGCTAAATCATGCTCATCGTGGCCGTGTGGCGCACTAAGAAGGGGCTCAAATCCGTCGAAGATCAAGTCTCCGTGAATATCGGCCGTGTAGTTTAAGCTTCCAAACCTGACCTGATGGCCAGGGGCGTAGCTCTCGATCTGCTCCAGATGGCCAAGCGAGTTGGCCGGTAGTGCGAAGCCGTCGAATACAAAGATCTGTCTAGGGAGAAAAGTCTCACCCTGGACTGCATCTCTATCGATGATCGAAGGAGCCATCAAGCCTAACAACGTTGACATAGAGGAACACTCAATGAAAGCACCAATGTCGGTGTCAAAACCGGCGGATCTCGAGTAGGGGGTCCCGAACTGTGCGTCTAAGGCGGATGGTAACATGAGGCTGGGGACACGATGTTTTACCCAGGTTCAGGCCCTCTTGATGGAGGTAAAACCCTACGTCCTGCTTGATTATTCTTGATAATATGAGTAGTACAAGAGTTGATCTACCACGAGATCGGAGAGGCTAAACACTAGAAGCTAGCTTATGATATGATTGTATGTTGTCCTATGGACTAAAACCCTCCGGTTTATATAGACACCGGACGGGGCTAGGGTTACACAAGGTCGGTTACAAAGGAGATATACATATCCATATTGCCTAGCTTGCCTTCCATGCCAAGTAGAGTCCCATCCGGACACGGAATGAAGTATTCAATCTTGTATCTTCATAGTCCAACAGTCCGACCAAAGGATATAGTCCGGCTGTCCGGACACCCCCTAATCCAGGACTCCCTCACCACCCCTAGTCCAACCCTAAAATCTAGCTCCCTTGTCTGATCACCCGCCGCCACCTTACAAATCCACCTCGGGATCCTCCCAGATCCTTTCTCACCCAACCAGCGAGCCCCCTCCTCTGCTCGATCTCCCCTGTCCCCCAATCCATCGATCCCCACCAACCAGAGCCCTCCCATAGCTCCCTTCGAATCCTCCCTCCTTCTGACCGAGGAACCAGCGCCGCTCGCCGATCTCGTGCCCGAGGCCCTGCCTTCTCCTCGTCCGCGCCGATCGAAGCCAGCATGTCGTCGTCTCCTCGCGCCCCTTCTCCCCTTTCCTCTAGTTCTCCTCTAACCTTCGCTCTCCGCTGCTCATGAACAAGCGCCGGCCGCTGCCGTCCCATTCGTCTTCCAGCGAGACGAGGCACCGAGCTCCGCCGCAAGTCCCTCTGCTGCTCTGTGTCGCGCCGCTGCTCTGCTTCCCGTGTGACCTCGACAAGAGCCTCGCCCCGTGCCACCGCCTGAGGACCCCGCCGCCATGGCCTCGATCTCTGTCGCTACGCGCCACCGCCTGAGGGCCCCGCCGTCCCCGACCTCCCCGCGGTCCACCTCGCCTCGTCATCCTCGTCTCCTCGTGACCGCGAGCCTGTCCTTGCTCGCACTTGTTCCCGAGGCCGAGTTGCCCCGTGCCCACAACCCCGCGCCGAGCCGTCCCCAACCTCCACCTCGACGCCAGCGCCGCCGCCTTGCTCCGCCCTCGCCGTCGTCCCGTCGGTGAACCGCACCGGCAGGTCGTCCTCGCCAGACTAAGTAGCCGCTGCATCCCTGCCATCGCTGCTGCTGTGTCCCTGTCGAGCAGAGAATGAACGAGCAGCTCCCTCGTCATCGCGTTGACCGCAGAAAACCCGCGCATGGGCCGCGTCCAGCGAGCCGGCCCAGCAACCGCAGCCACCGCCAGGCCTCCTCTGCTTCCAGCTGAGCTTGGCCCAATGTGAGCAGCTCCCAGCCAATCCATTTTCGGCCCGTTGATGTTTTTTTCCACTAACTGCGAATTTAGCATTATTCGTAGAATTGCAGTTTTACAGAAAACCCCCCAAGCATCATGCATTTAATAACTCACAAATGGTGCATCATATTAAAACAAACTTAATATGTAAAATGCTTAGAATTTTGTGTAGATTAATAATTTTCAACTTTCAAGCATGTTTAAAATGTTTAAAATGCTATTTGTGTTTATTTCGCATAATTCCATGCTAAAATGCTTTATTTCAAAACTAAATAACCGTAGCTCAGATTTAAATAAACTTTATATGTAAATGGGGGTAGAAAATGCCTAGTTTAACTTGGTGCACTCATCTTGCATGTTTAACAACTCTAAAATATGGTTTAGGGCAGAACAGTACCAAACCTAAAATATGCACATGAGGATTTATCGGAATTGTTGTTTGTTGTTCCGGCCTCATTTAAACTTGTCTAGATAGGTAGTTTTCATATGCTTCACCTATTGCCATGTTAATCAACATTTAATATTGTTGGGTACCTAAACGAGAGAGAACTAAATAAGTCATGTGGTGTTTCGTCAATATGCAACTCGTCGCATATTGAGCTCCACTTAATTTGTAGTGTTGTTTGTTGCACTTTGCCATGCCATGCCTCATTAAACCGGACATGCATCATACTTGGTTGTGCATCATGCCATGTTTATGTGATGGTTGTTTACTATGTTGTTTGCTTCTTTACGGTTTGCTTCCTCGTTAGCTTCGATTTCGTTCCGGAGTTGTGAGGATCCGTTCGACTACATCCGTTTGTCTTCTTCATGGACTCGTTCTTATTCCTTGCGGGATCTCAGGCAAGATGACCATACCCTCGTAATCAGTTCTATCTTTGCTTGCTAGTTGTTTGCTCTACCGCTATGTCGCGCTACCTACCACTTGTTATATCATGCCTCCTATATTGCCATGTCAAGCCTCTAACCCACCTTCCTAGCAAACCATTGTTTGGCTATGTTATCGCTTTTGCTCAGCCCCTCTTATAGCGTTGCTAGTTGCAGGTGAAGCTGAAGTTTGTTCCATGTTGGAACATGGATATGTTGGGATATCACAATATATCCTATTTAATTAATGCATCTATATACTTGGTAAAGGGTGGAAGGCTCGGCCTTATGCCTGGTGTTTTGTTCCACTCTTGCCGCCCTAGTTTCCGTCATACCGGTGTTATGTTCCTTGTTTTTGCATTCCTTACGCAGTTGGGTGTTATGGGAACCCCTTGACAGTTCACTTTGAATAAAACTCCTGCAGCAAGGACCAACCTTGGTTTTACATTTGCCTAACAACCTATAACCTTCCCTTGGGTTTTCGTGAGCCCGAGGGTCATCTTTATTTTAAACCCCCGGGCCAGTGCTCCTCTTAGTGTTGGTCCAAACTAGGCGATGTCCGACGCCCCCTGGGCAACCAGGGTCTATGCCAACCCAACGTCTTGCCCATCCAGTGTGCCCTGAGAACGAGATATGTGCAGCTCCTATCGGGATTTGTCGGCACATTCGGGCGGTCTTGCTGGTCTTGTTTTACCATTGTCGAAATGTCTTGTAACTGCGATTCCGAGACTGATCGGGTCTTCCCGGGAGAAGGAATATCCTTCCTTGACTGTGAGAGCTTGTGATGGGCTAAGTTGGGACACCCCTGCAAGGTATAAAATTTCAAGAGCCGTTCCTGTGGTTATGTGGCAGATGGGAATTTGTTAATGTCCGATTGTAGAGAACTTGACACCTGACTTAATTAAAATGCATCAACCACATGTGTAGCCGTGATGGTCTCTTTTCGGTGGAGTCCATGAAGCGAACACGGTTCTTGTGTTATGCTTGAACGTAAGTAGTTTCAGGATCACTTCTTGATCAGTTCTAGTTCACGACCGTTGCGTTGCTTCTCTTCTCGCTCTTATTTGCGTAAGTTAGCCACCATATGTGCTTAGTGCTTGTTGCAGCTCCACCTCACTACCCTATCTTACCCACAAGCTTAAATAGTCTTGATCTCGCAGGTGTGAGATTGCTGAGTCCTCGTGACTCACATATACTTCCAAACAGTTCCAGGTGCCAATGATACCAGTGCAGGTGACGCAGCCGAGCTCAAGTGGGAGCTCGATGAAGATATTAGTCGTTGTTTTGTTTCGTTTCCTGTTGTTCAGTAGTGGAGCCCAGTTGGACAATCGGGGATCTAGCATTTGGGGTTGTCTTCCTTTTATTTTGGTTCCGTAGTCAGACCTTTGATTATACTTTGGATGATGTATGGATTATTTATGTATTGTGTGAAGTGGCGATTGTAAGCCAACTCTTTATCCCTTTCTATTCGGTACATGGGACTGTGTGAAGATTACCCCTCTTGCGACAAACCTACCGTGCGGCTATGCCTCTAAGTCGTGCCCCGACACGTGGGAGATATAGCCGCATTGTGGGTGTTACACTCTTTGACATTATTTGTGTTGGATTGAGTATTATGAATCTGAATTTGCTTTGGTGTTATTTTAATACGAACTCTAGGATAGATCGAACGGAAAGAATAGCTTTGTGTTATTTTAGTACGAACTCTTGAAGAGATCGAACGGAAAGAATAGCTTTGAGGTGGTTTCGTACCCTACAAACAATTTATTCTTATGTTCTCCGCTAGATAGGAATTTGGAGTGATTCTTCATCGCACTTTGAGGGGTGGTTATATGATCCAATTATATTAGCATTGTTGAGAGGTTGCACTAGTGAAAGTACGGACCCTAGGCCTCATTTTTGAGCATTCCAATACCGTTTTGTGCCCGTTTACTATTTTCTACCTTGCTGTTTTTATTTATTCAGATTATAAGTATATATTTCTACCACCCATATTACACTTTTATCACCATCTCTTCGCCGAACTAGTGCATCTATACAATTTGCCATTGTATTGGCTGTGTTGGGGACACAAGAGATTTCTTGTATTTGGTTGCAGGGTCATTTGAGAGAGACCATTATCATCCTACACCTCTCATGGATTGATAAACCTTAGGTCATCCACTTGAGGGAAAATTGCTATTGTCCTACAAAACTCTGCACTTCGAGGCCCAACACGTGTCTACAAGAATAAAGTTGTGTAGTAGACATCAAGCTCTTTTCTGGTGTCGTTGCCGGGGAGGTGAGTGCTTGAAGGTACATATTTAGATCTTGGAATCGAATCTTTTAGTTTCTTGTTTTATCACTAGTTTGGTTCGTAAAATAAAACCACATAAAAATGGAATTGAGTGTGCATCATATTATTGATCATCTTTATAATATCTTTCTTGAAAATGATGGTTCAGAAAATTGTGCTCAGTTGTTAGAAGAAGAAGTCAGTAAAATGTTTGGCACAAAATATTTGAATGATGAGCATGATTGCAATATTGCTAGTATGAATTCTTTGAATATCCATGATACTAATGATATGCAAAGCCATAAGCTTGGGGATGCTATATTTGATGAAGATGATATTTTTAGCCCCCAAAGTTTTGATGAGAAAATTTATTATGATGATTGCAAACCTCCTATTTATGATGATTATATTGATGAAAGTGGATTCGGAGAGGTCATGACTTCATTTAATGATGAATCCACTATTTTGGTAGAGATTGCAATTGATTATGACAACAAAGTTTCTATGTATGATGATTATGGTGATGACATGTATGCTATATTGAATAATGATAACCATGAAACTTGTCATCATGATTTTAATTTTCAATCCCATGATAGTTATTTTGTTGAGTTTGCTCCCACTATTATGCATGAGAATAAATTTGCTTATGCGGAGAGTGAGAAATTTTCTATGCTTATGTATCATGAAAAGAATGCTTTATGTGATAGCTATTTTGTTGAATTCATTCATGATGCTACTGAAAATTATTATGAGAGGGGAACTTATGCTTTTTCATATTGCAATAATATCAAGTTTCCTCTCTATGTGTTGAAAATCTTGAAGTTGCACTTGTTTTGCCTTCCTATGCTAGTTGATTCTTGTTCCCATAAGTTGTTTGCCCACAAAATCCCTATGCATAGGAAGTGGGTTAGACCTAAATGTGCTAGTCATATGCTTCATGATGCTCTCTTCATGTTTCAATTCTTATCTTTTATGCGAGCATCATTGAAATCATCATGCCTAGCTAAAAGGCATTAAATAAAAGCGCTTGTTGGGAGACAGCCCAACACTTTTACCTACTGTTTTTGTGTGTTCACATGATTAGGCTACTATAGTAATCATGTTTTATTGCTTTTGTTTCAATAAAGTTCCAAGTAAGACCTTTGGGATGGCTTACGGTGATAGTTGATTTGATCTTGCTGAAAAACAGAAACTTTTGCGCTCAGGAAGACAATTCTCATTTTTAACAGAAGCGTGATAAAATGCTGTTTTTTGCAGAAGATTAATAGAAATTTTTTCCATGTTTTCCTAAAGTTTCAAAGTTTTTGGAGTAGCAGAAGTATGGTTGGAGTACAGATTACTACAGACTGTTCTGTTTTTGAAAGATTTTGTTTCCAATGCATAGTTTGCTTGTTTTCTAGTTTCTATGGCTTATATTGCTCAATATAAATTGTGGAAATGATATGCTATAGTAGGAATTGGGTGAGAACAATTATGAATCTTGTCTTTGACAGTACCAAAAGTGAAATGGTTTGCTCTTTATCATACTAACCTATCTCACAAATTTCGTTAAGCTTTGTGTGATTGAAGTTTTCAAGTTTTGGGTGAGATGTTGATATGAGGAGAATAAAGAGTGACAAGACCCTAAGCTTGGAGATGACCAAGGCACCCCTGGGTAATATTCAAGGAAGATCTAAGCAACTAAGCTTGGGGATGCGCTGGAAGGCATCCCCACTTTTGTCTTCAACATTATCGGTAACCTCACTTGGAGCTATGTCTTGATTCGTCACATGATATGAGTTTTACTTGGAGCTTCATTTTATTTTTGTTAGGGTTTGCTTTCTGTTATTTAGAATAATGTTGTTCATCTTTTATTTCAATAAAAGTGGCAATGATAGCCTTTGCCATGCTTATTTTGCAAGTATACACGTTGCTGTTTGAAAACAGAAAGTTTACCGATGTTGCAAAAACTCCCTAGAAAATTCAGAATGTGATAAAATGTTGAAACTTTTTGAAAAATGAGCTCTGATAAATTTTCTACAGTGTGGAAAATTTTCATAATTTTTGGAGTTGAATAAGTATTGATACTCTTGTATTCTTTACAAACTGTACTGGTTTGGCAGATTGTTGTTATGCTTGCATTGTTTGCATATGTTTGCTTGTTTAATGATTCTATGTGAGGATAGGAGTATTAAATATGCAGAGGCATTTAGTATGCAATGTTGAATAATAATTTTAGTGATTTGCTACAGTAGATAATGGTAAGGTTTTTGCATTAGTTTATACTAACTTATCTCATGAGTTCTTGTTGAGTTTTGTGTGGATGAAGCTTTTTGATTTAGGAAAACCGTGATATGAGAAGGAATTAAGGAGACACAAAAGCTCAAGCTTGGGGATGCCCAAGGCACCCCAAGATAATATTTCAAGAAGTCTCAAGCATCTAAGCTTGGGGATGCCCCGATAGGCATCCCACCTTTCTTCTTCAACAATTATCAGTTAGTATCGGTTAAGCGTAAGTTTTTGCTTCTTCACATGAGTTGTGCTATTCCTAGAATGTCATTTATTTTGTTTTGCTTCCTGCTTTAATAAAGTACTTAGATCTGAAAGTTTTTAAATAAAATAGATTCCTCAAGTAGTTGCGAGGGAGGCTAAGTAAGCGGCATTCACATCCCGTCAACGAAGCTCTTTTCTATGGAATTGCTCTAGTGCTTCACTTTATATCTTTTTGAACACGGTGTGCTTTAGTATTTTTGAAGAAATTCTCTCTTGCTTCACTTAAATTAATTTGAGAGAAAGAAATATTATGCTCATGATCTTCATCTTTTTGGAGTAGCTTGTCATTTACTCTTGTGCTTCGCTTATATCCTATGAGTAAATTGTTGAATAAATTGAATGTCATGAAGTTGAAATCATATCATGCCTAGTGGTACCTTCACAGTGGGTTTAGAAAGTGAAATCTTTTAAGGCTTGACAATCACAACATTGGTCATACAAGCAATTCACGAATAATTAGTATAAGGAAGAGAACTTTCACATGCAAATACACTATCATGGAAATCTTTTGTCATTGTGAGCCCCCATCAAAATATTATATGCCAAAATTGTTGACATTGTACAAGGAAGACAACGTAATGGTTTATGTTTGTTCATATTCACATAGAAGTTATATTGTCATAGATCCTTCAACATGTGGTGCTTGCCCCCCATCTTTGCTAGCCAAAAATTCCGCACCAAGTAGAGATACTACTTGTGCATCCGGAAACCCTTAAACCCAAATCTTATTTTCAAGAGTCCACCATACCTACCTAAGGATTGAGCAAGATACTTCAAGTAAATTGTCATCAGTGCAATAAGGCAATAAAAACTGCTTCTAAAAATGTTAGATCATTTAGTGTAAGAGAAAATTGAGCATTGTACGAACTTGTGATGGCAAAGTAATAAAAGCGACGGACTGCATAATAAAGGTTTCCATCACAAGGGGCAATACAATGTGATGTTCTTTTGTACTGATATGTCTCCAACGTATCTACTTTTTCTCACGCTTTTCCTCTTGTTTTGGACTCTAATTTGCATGATTTGAATGAAACTAACCCCGGACAGACATTGTTTTCAGCAGAAATACCATGGTGTTGTTTTTGTGCAAAAATAAAAGTTCTCAGAATGAAATGAAACTTTTTGATAATTTTTTATATCAATAATAAGAATTACTGGAGCCAAGACCCACTAGAGAGGGGGCCCTGGGTGGTTACAACCCACCAGGCGCGCCCCCCTCTCCTGGCGCGCCTAGGTGGGTTGTACCCACCTGGTGGCCCCGCTAACGACCCCCCTGATACTATAAAATCACATATTTCCAGAAAAAAAATCAGGGAGAAAAAATTATCATGATCCACGAGACGGATCCACCACCAAGCCCTGTTCTTCCTCGGGAGGGCAGATCTGGAGTCCGTTTGGGGCTCCGACGAGGGGGTTCTTCGTTATTCGTCATCATCAACCCTTCTCTGTAACATGCCAAAATTCTATATTTTGGAATGTTATATTAAATAAATAAATCGGATTGTTTGTCTGATTGTTGTGTGATGGATTGTGTGAAATTATTTTATTTTCACGAGAATTAAAACCTTTTGAGTTATTGTTTAAAACTTTTTCTAATCATGTTATAAAAGTTGGGTAACATTTTGTCCAATAAAGAAAACTATGGTTGGGGAAGATTATTCAAGAAATCAAAGGGCTTTAATTTCTGTTTGACTTTTTTTGAAATATTCGAAACCACAATCACAATTTTGAAGTGAGAATCAGATGACTTTCTCAAATGTGGTGGATGAATATTTCTTATGGAGTTTGTCTGGATTTTGGAGTTCCAATTGAAATATGATATTATTTGGAGTTTTACTATTGTTTAAATATTTCCAAATTAATCAAATAAAATTTAATGAGAGGAGATAATGTGACTTCTCCAAAAATATATTTGGAAATATTTAATACGGTACAATTATTCTTTTGTTAATTTACAATTGTCCTTATGTTCATAAAAAATGTATTCTAGCTTGTGCACATAAATAATATTTTGTAGGCACCAAACTGTAATTACGTGTATGTGAACATTTATTTTATTTGCTGTTTTAAAAAAATTTGCACAAAAAAATATATCATTTTGTATTTATGTCCTAAGCCTATTTGGACCATACCCACTTCTATTTTTTTTCATTCTCTCTTTCCATTTTCCCCCTTGGGCCTGGTTCCCCACTAAGGCCCAACTTATTTTTTTTCCTTAGCCCAAGCCCAGGAACCCCTTCTTCCTCCTCTGTACTTACAATCTTGAGGAGAATAGAAACAACCATGGCTCCCCACCTCTTCCTATCCTCCTCCCACTCAATTCATTCCCCATTACGACTTGCCATCAATATAAAAATTATTGAAGAATGTCAAGAACTCATTCAGGGAACTAAAACTCAATTTCGTTGCTTTAATTGGACGCACGAAGCCGTGAAACGTACATGCACAAACTGCCATTATTGGCCATGATGAGCTCTCTTAATCTCCATTTCCCAGCCTCCCCTTTCTCTATAAAAGGAACCCTGAGGAGCGCCTCGAAGCCCTCATCCCTCTCCCTGAAAACCCCTCTTTATATAGCTCTATTCCGAGAGGAATTGCTCGCCGGGATTTATCCGTTTTCGCAACTCCGGTGGCTTCTCCACCGCGCCCGAGGACGACCACGGTCTCAACTCTGCTTCTCTCAAGTTCGCCTCGGCCTCCTCTCCACCGTTCGGCCATTCCTTGACGTCGGTACCTTGTCTTCTCCAACTCCGACGAAACTCCGGTGAGCACTGTGTAAATCTCGTAATAGTTTTTCAGAAAAATACTCAAACTTCAGAAATTCATATCTCCTAGACCATAAGTCCGAATTCGACAAATTTTATATCCACGGATTCGTTGAAACACGAAGTTTATCATGAGACAAAAATATTTCACTTTTGGTAAATTTAATTTGACTCAAATTTAAAATTTGTATTTGAGTATTTTTTGCTATATCTATTAATCTGTAATTCTTTTGAAAATGTTTCCTTCAGCAAAATTGATTCTTCGGTCCATATCTTTATATTAGTTTTTTTCCTAATTATTCATCTATGTCTAGCCACTGTTTCAACCTTAACATTTTATATAGTTTTTCTTTTATCGTAATTCAATTTCATCATTAGTTTAATTTGATTCTTGATTCAGCTTTCTTGAGAAGATCATTAGGAACCTCTCTGGTCATATGCCACAAATTTGGACTTAGAATGTTACATAAATTTTTGTAACATAAACCTTATGGCATCAACTCCATCTATCATTTTCATTGGACCCAAGTCAAATGTTTCAATCAAACCGATTATAGACTTTGTCGTAGAACCTTGCCTCACAACTCTTCAAGCCATGATCTTCACTTTGACCAAACCCTAGAACAAACCCTATATCATATTTTCATTCTTGATCTTAACTCAATCCGTAACCAAGTCCTAACAACTTATGTAGGAATTTTTTTTTTATCTTTTTCTTTTGTATTGTAATTTGAATATTTTATTTGGATCTTTATTTGGATGTTGTTGTGTGTTAAAGTACTTTCTTATATCGTAACGAGAAGGAGAGACGACTGAATATAATATTTCATCTTCATCAACAGTACAAGGCAAGTTACATCTTGATCATATTTTTTTATACCTATGTTTTATATATGCATTTAGTCCTTTGATGTAGGGTTTGCATGAATATGTTAGTTGGCTATATTATAAACCTAGTAGTGCAATGAGGTAGGTCTGAGCCTTTACTTCTTTTTCGCCAACGTTGTAGGGATTTTTGCTATGCCATTGTAGACGGGGATTGGTATGTGAGATCATGAAAGTTGCGAGTGATATAATAATTAAGGGTAACCTTAAGGTGGCAATATTAACACACATCTGGATGGATTGGTAAGGGGCACCCTGGAGAAACCAGTGGACTTGCCCGGGCACCCTGGAGAAACCAGTGGACTTGCCCAGGGGATCCCGGAGTACCCGTGTGATCACCCTATGGACTGCCACCCAGGCTCAAAGGGATTCATCAATTTTTTTCATGACTAGAAGCTTACCTGCACAGCCACAAGCTATTATGGGCTCTGGCTTAGTTGAGTATGTTGTGTGACCTCTTACAGTGGTAGACTAGCAGATGTAGTTATATATGTAGGTGTACCGGTCTACCCAGGGTTGAGAGGGAACACTTCAGAAGGACTATGTCTCGATCTTCCGGCTCTCAAACACCAGGCAGTGCGAGGACTACAAAGGAGGTGATCGAGTCTTGTGGGGAAAAGTGTGCAAAACTCTGTAGAGTGTAAAACTAATCGATTAGCCGTGTCCCCGGTTATGGACAATTGAGCATCTGGAAAGTGGGAATTGAGCGATCTCATCACTCTTAATTAATTTAATGGGTTTTAATGAATTTGGGTATAGATTGAATGGAGCAATCATCTCAATCATATTATGATGAATTATGTAGTAACAATATGATATTCTTTTGATGATAGGGAAAAATCAGCTTTATGCAAATTAAATTTAGAACCATCCACCAGCCATATTGCATGTATAAATAGGACATTTATTCATCTCTTGTGGTGTGACTTGCCAGTACATTCAATGTACTGACCTACACGGCTGCAACATATTATGTTGCAGGTATTATCCGACGAGTAGGTGATACGATAGGGTTACGGTCCGCACTCAACTTGCCGATGGCGTTGATGGGACTCCACACCTGTTTGCCTGTTTCCGCTGAGATTCTTAAGGTATATATCATTTTTTGTTACTTATACATGTGCACTAGTAGAAAAGGGGGCTTTGGTCCAGGCCGGGTAAGCCCATTAGTCCCGGTTCAGTCCAGAACCGGGACCAATGGGTGCATTTATCCCGGTTCGTGCGGCTAAGGCATTAGTCCCGGTTCACCTGGGGCCTTTAGTCCCGGTTCGTACCATGAACCGGGACTAAAGGGTGTGATGCCCATTAGTCCCGGTTGGTGGCACCAACCGGGACTAATGGGCTTTGAGGCATTAGTACCGGTTGATGGCACGAAGCGGTACTAAAGGTCCCATTTTCAAACTCCCCCCCCCCCCCGGTGGACCGCCTTTTCAGTTTTAGAAAAAACAAAAAATGATGAAAATGTCAAAATAAATAAAATAAAATAAGTTTCCCATGTGATATGTGGTCTAGTTATTGGGAAAATTTACAAATATGAATTTCGACTTTATTTACAAAATCTCTCTGGAATTTGTAAAATGAGCATAACTTTTGCATACGAACTCGGATTAAAAAGTTTTTTATATGAAAAATCATCTACTCGAAAAGTTACATCCAATGGAGATCGCCTACGGCCTGTTTGCAAATTTGTAGAATCCTCAAATTCCAAAAGGAAAAAAAGTTATGCTCAAATTTCAGTTTTTTTAAATTTTCATTAAATCTGGTCAAACTATGGTCAAACTACTTATTCAAGAAGTATTAGTGTTACTAAATAATTATTCAAGAATATTAGTGTTATTAAATAATTATTTCAATTTTTTGAATTTTGGTCAAATCTGGTCAAACTATGGTGAAACTGTGATCAAACAATGGTCAAACTACTTATTCAAGAAATATTAGTGTTACTAAAATTTATTGTTTTTTAGAACAATAGTTTCAAACTCAAACAGTGAAATGTGTGACTTCATGCTCAAGCTAAACTCCTGAGGGTTAATAGGATTGACATCTTACTATTGTCAGGAAAACAAGGAGTGCAGACTTGGAAACGAGGGAGAATAGAACCCGGAAGTTAAGCGTGCTCAGGCTGGGGGAGTGGGAGGATGGGTGACCGTCCAAGAATTTAGATGATTTGGAATGATGAGGGGTGATTAGAGATTAAATTGAGCAGTGATGAGGGGTGATTAGAGATTAGAGGTTAAAATAATTCAGAAATTTGAAAATAAAAAAATTCAAAAAAAATTCAAAAAAAATCAGAAAATTTCCTTTAGTACCGGTTGGTGTTACCAACCGGGACTAAAGGTGGACCGGCCACATGGAGGGCCTTTAGTCCCGGTTCTAGTTTGAACCGGGACTAAAGGGTCAGGGCATTAGTACCGACCCTTTAGTCCCGGTTCAGGAACCGGGACTAAAGGCCCTTACGAACCGGGACAACAGGCCCTTTTTCTACCAGTGGTGATTGCACTTTGATATATACATTGATGTACTGTGTGTGCTAGCATACCGATCCAGGGATAGCACAGATAGACAGACTTGACCGTCTGAGGTCGGGTCGCTACAGAAATGATATCAAAGCACATGTTGACTGTAGGACGTGACCCTAGGAAATGGCTTAGTACCAGCAAGGCTCCGAGAGAACAATTTTTGCCTTGGAATTTTCCCTCATCTTTTGAACCCTTGACCAAAACTCTTCTTATTTCCAAAATTTAGATGGAGAATCTCACCCTGAACACCAGAGAGCACTACAAGGACGTTCTTTGTGGTCCAACCCTCATGGTACTGGTCAGACTGCTGAAGTTGCCGATACCGGAGATCAAGGTGAATAAGAGAAGAACTGGAACATGGGGCATTAAGACTCGAGTTTTTGGACGTCAAGGAGACCCCAAGAAAGGACACATCACATATGAGATGATAGCTCGCAATAAGGATATGGGCATCAACACTGCCATTCATGATGCAATTGCACGCCTGTGCTATCGTCATCGTAATGAGCTAAGCAAGAACAGTTTTCGAAAGCTTGGATGGCAGAAAGCTGGTGGAGCACATATCTTACTGACGAAGGAGCAAAAGCTGAAGTTTTCACCTCTGACGGTGTATAACCAAGACTTGGAGCATTACATCAAGAACCTCCAGATGGACCTTCTCGAAGTCTTATTCGATAATGAAGCACTGCATGAAGAACTCAAGGCCCAGAAGCTAGAGGTAACCAAGCACGCAGAGGAAAAACTTTAAGTTCGGAAACTTCATCAGGAACTGGAGAACAGCAGGACCATAGCTCATGCCAAAGATGTTGAGATCCAGAAGCTCATGAATCAACTCCAAGACATACTGGGACGCCACAGGAAACTATGTCTCGATAGAGATTATCTGGCTGAAGAACTGGAGAATATCCAACACAAGCAGAAGAAGCCCCATGGAGACCAGAACCAAGATCTGGAGAAGTTAGTTTAGTAGTAGACCACCATGAGAAAATAAGTTTGAACGTTTACGATTTGAGTATCTGACCATACCAACTTATGTGGGTGACAGGACTATATTAATGTTTGATTGAATGAATGTGTGAATCGTGATTGACTTGTGCGATGTGTGTATCTCTCTATTCCTCCAACTCTATCTCATCTCAAAACCCTTGGACCCAATAGATGATGAATGAAGATGGACTCAAATTCTCGGGACCCAAGACTCAGTTGGAGACCGAGCAATGGATTTGTAACATGGAGAATCACTTGAGGATCAACCTTGTTGAAAGAAAGGATGAAGTACCATACGCTCTTCAGTACTTTGAAGGAAGTGCCACAACATGGTGGAAAATGCATCAAGCCATACAAGGATGGAATGGAGCAAAGACTTGGGAAGAATTCAAGACAACTCTGCTAAGGTCTCGTCTTACCCGGAAGCCCTACGATAGTAAGATGATGAAGAAACCTTGTGCATGTAAGATTTGCGGAGAAATTGGACACACCCATAAAGAACACAAGGACGGATGCCCACATTGTGAAGAAAATCACCCAGCCGGAAAATGCCCAACTTGGCAGGTTACATGTTTCTTATGTGAAGGAACGGATCACTACCCTGCTCAGTGTCACATTTATCCCGTGGTACAACAAACTACCCGGAAGCAGAAGGAAGGAATGAAGGAAGCCCTCCGAGAAGGAATGGAAGAATCTGTGATGAAGGACGATGTTGAAGACCTTGATGGAGAAGGCCTAACTAGATTTTATTCCAAAGCCTGCTATTCATGTGGAGAAAAAGGACATTTTTCACAGTATTGCACCAAGGAAACAAAAGAGAATCCAGAATACTTGCCGATAGAAGAAGTGGAATTTGATCCACATGAAATAGAAGCCCTGATCTGTACGAAGAAGTCCCCGAAGAGGAAACGAATACCTCCCCAGAGTAACCCAATTTCTGCAGAGAAGGACCTGAGTCATATCACATGTTTCAGGTGCAAGAACTCATGGCACTACTACCATGAATGTTCGGACAAGAAGCCAAGAACCCAAGGAGTCCAGAAAATGACAAGGAAGCCTCAAGACAAATCGGAAGCCATTTGCTTTCGTTGTAAGGAAGTGGGACATTATGCTAGGGAATGTTCAGATCAAAAGAAAGCTAAAACTGAGTAGTCGAGATTATGATATCAGTAATAAGTAGTAGGAAGCAATTTTATTTTCATGAGTAGGTTGAGTTGACCTATGTAATGGAAGTCTTAGAGAATGTAATATTTCATGGATCAATAAAGTTGAATTGTGAGTGCCATGTTGAATTGTAAGAGTTGCCGCTCTCTTAGATTTTTGACCATTTTCGAGGATATGAGAAATATGGTCTATGGAGGAATAAGTGCTATTCATTTTAAGTGTGGTAGTATTTCGTAAAACCACATGGTCAATGAAGAAAAGTGTTGTTCATGTCAATCAGTAGAAAGGAGATGGACCAAAAAAAGGTTGGCGTTTTGTTTTTGTTATGTTGATTACCACAAGGAGATGAAGGAAATGAAGTGGTATGTGAATTACCGGAGAATATGGATCAGTTGTAACTCCAAGGATGAGTAAAAGCTATACAAGTGTTGAAGTGGGCCATAACCCACAAGCCTAGGATTTACCGAGGAACAAGCACAGTCTTGTTGAAGGAAGAATTATGAAGGATCCATGAAACGTCTACCGATCAATTTATATCTATTCCATAGGAGGATACGTAAAACCAGAAGGTTTTGGTGAGATGATAGTTGTTTTTGCTTGGCTTGCAGAATCGATGGATTTATCCAAACCCAGTTCATGGACAAGATAAATCTGCAATGCATGTGAGGATGCCCGAGTGTTAGGATGCGAGATTCACTAAACCTTATACAGGGTAATGATTTGGGTGCGACATGGCTTGGCCACCATGACGACTTACTCTTATCATTCGCTCTTGTTATTTGGAATGGTAAATCTGAGTGACTTACCCATAGTAAAGTGCCGACGCCCGTTGAAGCCTTGCTTAAGCCATAGAATGGTATGATGAGGAACCCATGTACATGGCAGCTGCTTCCAATCGTAGGTTACACGGTGAGAATGAAGCCAAGAACCATTTCTTGCAGGGAACCAGTAATGGCAAACCTCCATGAGATTTTTTGATAGTTGTTTAGCATTGGCGCTAGACCTGTTAGATGAGAAGATCCAGTCTCGGAAGAATTTCAATTTGATGCAAAGACCTAGGATATTGAAGGAAATGTCATGCCTCTAACAGGAGAGCATCAATGAAGGATTTATTACAAGAAATTTGAGGAGAAATGTGTTGTCAACACTATACAGGTGATGCATGAGTTTATTTTAAGTGTGGCAGCACCCGGGACCTTCATGATGATCAATGGAATTGCAAGGAGACCCCAACTCTAACCTTTTCTTTCTAGCCTTTCCGAATCTCGAGGACGAGATTCATTTTAAGTGCGGTAGGTTTGTAACATCCCAAAATTCTATATTTTGGAATGTTATATTAAATAAATAAATCGGATTGTTTATCTGATTGTTGTGTGATGGATTGTGTGAAATTATTTTATTTTCACGAGAATTAAAACCTTTTGAGTTCTTGTTTAAAACTTTTTCTAATCATGTTATAAAAGTTGGGTAACATTTTGTCCAATAAAGAAAACTATGGTTGGGGAAGAATATTCAAGAAATCAAAGGGCTTTAATTTCTGTTTGACTTTTTTTTGAAATATTGGAAACCACAATCACAATTTTGAAGTGAGAATAAGATGACTTTCTCAAATGTGGTGGATGAATATTTCATATGGAGTTTTTCTGGATTTTGGAGTTCCAATTGAAATATGATATTATTTGGAGTTTTACTATCATTTAAATATTTCCAAATTAATAAAATAAAATTTAATGAGAGGAGATAATGTGACTTCTCCAAAAATATATTTGGAAATATTTAATACGGTACAATTGTCCTTTTGTTAATTTACAATTGTTCTTATGTCCATAAAAATGTATTATAGCTTGTGCACACAAATAATATTTTGTAGGCACCAAACTATAATTACGTGTATGTGAACATTTATTTTATTTGCTGTTTTAAAAAATTTTGCACAAAAAAATATATTATTTTGTATTTATGTCCTAAGCCTATTTGGACCATGCCCACTTCTATTTTTTTTCATTCTCTCTTTCCATTTTCCCCCTTGGGCCTCGTTCCCCACTAAGGCCCAACTTATTTTTTTTTCCTTAGCCCAAGTCTAGGAACCCCTTCTTTCTCCTCTATACGTTTCAATCTTGAGGAGAACAGAAACGGCCATGGCTCCCCACCTCTTCCTCTCCTCCTCCCACTCAATTCATTCCCCATTACGACTTGCCACCAATACAAAAATTATTGAGGAATGTCAAGAGAACTCATTCAGGGAATTAAAACTCAATTCCGTTGATTTAATTAGACACACGAAGCCGTGAAACGTACACGCACAAACTGCCATTATTGGCCATGATGAGCTCTCTTAATCTCCATCTCCCGGCCTCCCCTTTCTCTATAAAAGGAACCCTAAGGAGCGCCTCGAAGCCCTCATCCCTCTCCCTGAAAACCCCTCTTTATATCGCTCTATTCCGAGAGGAATTGCTCGCCGTAATTTATCCGTTTTCGCAACTCCGGCGGCTTCTCCACCGCGCCCGAGGACGGCGACGATCTCAACTCTGCTTCTCTCAAGTTCGCCTCGGCCTCCTCTCCGCCGTTCGGCCATTCGCTGACGCCGGTACCTTGTCTTCTCCAACTCCGACGAAACTCCGGCGAAACTCCGGTGAGCACTGTGTAAATCTCGTAATTGTTTTTCAGAAAAATACTCAAACTTCGGAAATTCATATCTCCTAGTCCATAAGTCCGAATTCGACAAATTTTATATCCACGGATTTGTTGAAATATGAAGTTTATCATGAGGCAAAAATATTTCACTTTTGGTAAATTTAATTTGACTCAAATTTAAAATTTGTATTTGAGTATTTTTTTGCTATATCTATTAATCTGTAATTCTTTTGAAAATGTTTCCTTCAGCAAAATTGATCCTTCGGTCCATATCTTTCTATTAGATTTTTTTCCTAATTGTTCATCTATGTCTAGCCACTGTTTCAACCTTAACACTTCATATAGTTTTTCTTTTACGTAATTCAATTTCATCATTAGTTTAATTTGATTCTTGATTCAGCCTTCTTGAGAAGATCATTAGGAACCTCTCTGGTCATATGCCACAAATTTGGACTTAGAATGTTACATAAATTTTTGTAACATAAACCTTATGGCATCAACTCCATCTATCATTTTCATTGGACCCAAGTCGAATATTCCAATCAAACCCATTATAGACTTTGTCGTAGAACCTTGCCTCACAACTCTTCAAGCCATGATCTTCACTTTGACCAAACCCTAGAACAAACCCTATATCATATTTTCATTCTTGATCTTAACTCAATCCGTAACCAAGTCCTAACAACTTATGTAGGAAATTTTTTTATCTTTTTATTTTGTATTGTAATTTGAATATTTTATTTGGATCTTTATTTGGATGTTGTTGTGTGTTAAAGTACTTTCTTATATCGTTAGATATATCATAACGAGAAGGAGAGACGACTCAATATTCATCTTCATCAACAGTACAAGGCAAGTTACATCTTGATCATATTTTTTTATACCTATGTTTTGTATATGCATTTAGTCCTTTGATGTAGGGTTTGCATGAATATGTTAGTTGGCTATATTATAAACCTAGTAGTGCAATGAGGTAGGTCTGAGCCTTTACTTCTTTGTCGCCAACGTTGTAGGGATTTTTGCTATGCCATTGTAGATGGGGATTGGTATGTGAGATCATGAAAGTTGCGAGTGATATAATAATTAAGGGTAACCTTAAGGTGGCAATATTAACACACATCTGGGTGGATTAGTAAGGGGCACCCTGGAGAAACCAGTGGACTTGCCCGGGCACCCTGGAGAAACCAGTGGACTTGCCCAGGGGATCCCGGAGTACCCGTGTGATCACCCTATGGACTGCCACCCAGGCTCAAAGGGATTCATCAATTTTTTTCATGACTAGAAGCTTACCTGCACAGCCACAAGCTATTATGGGCTCTGGCTTAGTTGAGTATGTTGTGTGACCTCTTACAGTGGTAGACTAGCAGATGTAGTTATATATGTAGGTGTACCGGTCTACCCAGGGTTGAGAGGGAACACTTCAGAAAGACTATGTCTCGATCTTCCGGCTCTCAAACAGCAGGCAGTGCGAGGACTACAAAGGAGGTGATCGAGTCTTGTGGGGAAAAGTGTGCAAAACTCTGCAGAGTGTAAAACTAATCGATTAGCCGTGTCCCCGGTTATGGACAATTTGAGCATCTGGAAAGTAGGAATTGAGCGATCTCATCACTCTTAATTAATTTAATGGGTTTTAATAAATTTTGGTATAGATTGAATGGAGCAACCATCTCAATCATATTATGATGAATTATGTAGTAACAATATGATATTCTTTTGATGATAGGGGAAAATTAGCTTTATGCAAATTAAATTTAGAACCATCCACCAGCCATATTGCATGTATAAATAGGACATTTATTCATCTCTTGTGGTGTGACTTGCCATTACATTCAACGTACTGACCTACACGGCTGCAACATATTATGTTGCAGGTATTATCCGACGAGTAAGTGATACGATAGGGTTACGGTCCGCACTCAACTTGCCGATGGCGTTGATGGGACTCCACACCCGTTTGCCTGTTTCCGCTGAGATTCTTAAGGTATATATCATTTTTTTGTTACTTATACATGTGATTGCACTTTGATATATACATTGATGTACTATTCGTGCTAGCATACCGATCCAGGGATAGCACAAATACACAGAGACTTGACCGTCTAAGGCCAGGTCGCTACATTCTCCATCGCCAATTCCATGATGCTCCCCGCCGGGAGTGAGTAACTCCTTCGTAGGCTCGCTGGTCGGTGAGGAGTTGGATGAGATTCATCATGTAATCGAGTTAGTTTTGTTAGGGCATGATCCCTAGTATCCACTATGTTCTTAGATTGATGTTGCTATGACTTTGCCATGCTTAATGCTTGTCACATTTTGGCCCAGGTGCCATGATTTCAGATCTGAACCATTTATGTTATCATCATTATATCCATGTTCTAGATCCGATATTGCAAGTTATAGTCACCTACTACGGTTATGATCCTACAACCCTGGAGTGACAACAACCGGGCCCACTCCCGGCGATGACCGTAGTTTGAGGAGTTCATGTATTCACTATGTGTTAATGCTTTGTTCCAGTTCTCTATTAAAAGGAGGCCTTAATATCCCTTAGTTTCCAATATGGACCCCGCTGCCACGGGAGGGTAGGACAAAAGATGCCATGCAAGTTATTTTAATAAAGCACGTGTGACTATTTACGGAATACATGCCTACATTATATCGATGAACTGGAGCTAGTGCCGTATCGCCCTAGGTTATAACTGTCTCATGATGAATATCATCCAACAAGTCACCGATCCAATGCCTACAAATTTATCCTTATTGTTTATGCTAAGTTACTACTGCTATCGTCACTGTTACACTTGCTACAAAATTACTGCTATCATTGTTACTGTTACTATTGCTGCTATCACTACTATCCAAACTATCAAACTACTTTGCTACTGATCACTTTGCTGCAGATAATTAATCTCCAGGTGTGGTTGAATTGATAACTCAGCTACTAATACCTTCAAGTATTCTTTGGCTCCCCTTGTTGAAGGAAATATGCCCTAGAGGCAATAATAAAGTTGTTATTTATATTTCCTTATATCATGATAAATGTTTATTATTCATGCTAGAATAGTATTAACCAGAAACTTAGTACATGTGTGAATACATGGACAAATAGAGTGTCACTAGTATGCCTCTACTTAACTAGCTCGTTAATCAGAGATGGTTAAGTTTCCTATCCATAGACATGAGTTGTCATTTGATGAACGGGATCACATCATAAGAGAATGATGCGATTGACATGACCCATCTGTTAGCTTAGCACTATGATCGTTTAGTTTATTGCTAGCTTTCTTCATGACTTATGCATGTTCCTATGACTATGAGATTATGCAACTCCCGGATATCGGAAGAACACTTAGTGTGCTATCATACGTCACAACATAACTAGGTGATTATAAAGATGCTCTACAGGTGTCTCCGATGGTGTTTGTTGAGTTGGCATAGATCGAGATTAGGATCTGTCACTCCGATTGTCGGAGAGGTATCTCTGGGCCCTCTCGGTAATGCACATCACTATAAGCCTTGCAAGCAATGTGAATAATGGGTTAGTTGCGGGGTGTTGCATTACAGAATAAGTAAAGAGACTTTCCGGTAACGAGGTTGAACTAGGCATGATGATACCAACAATTGAATCTCAGGCAAGTAACATATCGATGACAAAGGGAACAACGTATGTTGTTATGCGGTTTGACCGATAAAGATCTTCGTAGAATATGTGGGAGCCAATATGAACATCTAGGTTCCGCTATTGGTTATTGACTGGAGATGAGTCTCGGTCATGTCTACATAGTTCTCGAACCTGTAAGGTCCGCACGCTTAATGTTCGATGACGATCGGTATTATGAGTTTATGTGTTTTGATGTATCTAAGGTAGTTCGGAGTCCCAGATGAGATCACAGACATGATGAGGAGTCTCGAAATGGTCAAGACATAAAGATTGATATATTGGAAGACTATATTCGGACACCGGAATAGTTCCGAGGTGTATCAGGTATTTTCCGGAGTACCGGGGGGTTACCGGGACCCCCGGGGGGTTATTGGGCCTCATGGGCCTATTGGTGGAAGAGAGGAGGCAGGCCAAGTCAGGGCGCGCGCCCCCTAGCCCAAACTGAATTGGACTAGGGGGGCCGACCCCCCTTTCCTTCTCTCCTCCTTGTTGGATTAGGAAAGGGGGGTCGAATCCTACTTGGAGTAGGATTGCCCCCCCCCCCCCATGGTGTGCCTCCTCCCCTTGGCCGACCTCCTCCTCTCTCCCCCCTTTATATACGTGGGAGGGGGCACCCCAGAGACACACAAAAGTTTCTCTTATCCGTGTGCGGTGCCCCCCTCCACAAAACACACCTCGGTCATATCGTTGTTGTGCTTAGGCGAAGCCCTGTGCCGATAACTTCATCATCACCGTCACCAGCCGTCATGCTGACGAAACTCTCTCTCAGCCTCAGCTGGATCAAGAGTTCGAGGGACATCACCGAGTTGTACGTGTGCAGATCGCGGAGGTGCCGTGCGTTCGGTACTTGATCGGTTGGATCGCGAGGACGTCCGACTACATCAACCGCGTTACTTAACGCTTCCGCTTTCGATCTACGAGGGTACGTAGACACACTCTCCCCTCTCGTTGCTATGCATCTCCTAGATAGATCTTGCGTGACCATAGGAATTTTTTTGAAATACTGTGTTCCCCAACAGTGACATCCGAGCCAGGTCTATGCTTAGATGTTATATGCACGAGTAGAACACAAAGAGTTGTCAGCGATAATAGTCATACTGCTTACCAGCATGTCATACTTTGATTCGGCGGTATTGTTGGATGAATTGGCCCAGACCGACATTACATGACCGCGTTCATGAAACTGGTTCTACCAACGTGCTTCACACATAGGTGGCTAGTGGGTGTCTGTTTCTCCAGCTTTAGTTGAATCGAGTGTGACTACGCCCGGTCCTTGTTGAAGGTTAAAACAACAAACTTGAGGGAAAATCGTTGTGGTTTTTATGCGTAGGTAAGAACGGTTCTTACTAAGCCCGCAGCAGCCACGTAAAACTGGCAACAACAAAGTAGAGGAAATCTAACTTGTTTTTGCATGGCATGTTGTGATGTGATATGGTCAAGACGTGATTATATAAATTGTTGTATGAGATGATCACATTTCTTAACACAGTTATCGGCAACTGGCAGGAGCCATATGGTTGTCGCTTTATTGTATGAAATGTAATCGCCATGTAATTACTTTACTTTATCACTAAGCGGTAGCGATAGTCGTAGAAGCAATAGTTGGCGAGACGACAATGATGCTATGATGGAGATCAAGGTGTCAAGCCGGTGACGATGGTGATCATGACGGTGCTTTGGAGATGGAGATCAAAGGCACAAGATGATGATGACCATATCATATCACTTATATTGATTGCATGTGATGTTTATCCTTTATGCATCTTATTTTGCTTAGTACGGTAGCATTATAAGATGATCTCTCACTAAATTTCAAGGTATAAGTGTTCTCCCTGAGTATGCACCATTGCTATAGTTCATCGTGCCGAGACACCACGTGATGATCGGGTGTGATAAGCTCTACGTTCACATACAACGGATGCAAGCCAGTTATGCACAAGCAGAATATTCGGGTTAAACTTGACGAGCCTAGCATATGCAGATATGGCCTCGGAACACCGAGACCAAAATGTCGAGTGTGAATCAAATAGTAGATATGATCAACATAGTTATGTTCACCATTCAGGGCCGGCCCTGAGGGGGGCAGGGGCGGCTGCCCCGGGCCCCCGAAATCCAGAGGCCCCCTTCCCCGCCTATGTGTAGGTAGCCAAAGGCCCAAGCCACATGCAGACGGGAACGACGCAACGTTGTCCTGGTTTTCCTTCTTCCAGCCCATGGTGTATATGCTTCTACATTAGACCAAGCATGAGGCACGACTCAATCAGGAAACTCTAAAAAATGAATCAATCACGATCCAGCAGCTTGGAAACACAAACATAGAACGCGTTGCCTATTTCGCCTCGCGCCCTAATCGCGGCCGTACACCAGGGAGCTTTGATCTAGGATGAGTTCTAGTCATCCAGATTACAACGAATATGGCTGCACACGGGGTGGGCATCTGCGCACCGGCGCTGGATGTCACCTATGGATGTGGGCGGTTGCCGGCCGGCCGGCCGATTTATATTCCGTAAGTACCGTTAACCATTATGTTTCGGCAGTTTGATACTTTGTTCTTGTGGTCTAAATCTCAAAGAGATCAAGAACAAAGAGTAATGCTCTGGATAATGATTTTGACCACTAATTTTTAGATGAACAATGCAATGACGAAATAAATTGGGAAATTAGGTCCTGATTTATTAAGTTTTAGACGAACTATCACAATACTTCTGCTTTGATTTTTGAAGATATGAAAGAATATTTTTCATATCATTTATATTGATTTTTTTCAAGATTCTAAATTAAGTTTTCAGGTATTGTTATTTATAATATCAATCCTACAATTAGTTCTTCTAAGGACTACTGTGCATATCGAATGCAACCATCATCAAAGTGAACACGACTTTACCTTTTGAAACTATGTCTTGTGATGGACATTTAGACACACACACAGCTTTACTTCCTCCATAGGTCATCATATACAATTTTGGGTTACTTGTGAGTGAACCTGGGCATCCTCCGGGACGCCTAGTTCGAGCCATGCTATGCAAAGCCCGACCTCAAATCCTAAGCCTGAGCCCAGCCCGACCCGACCCAAATGTCGGGCTTTCAAGCACTTTTTTATAAAATAATGAACTTTGGGATATTTAAATGATATATTATACCGATATTTCTAATAAAATAGTGATTTATGCCATGTCCGGGCTTTTAGGCCGAGCTTCGGGCAGAAAAGCTGATCCCGAGCCTGGCCTGGTTGTCGGGCTTTCGGGCCGGGCTATCCATTCCCGGGTTTACTCATGAGATCATAGTGACACAAAATCCAAAGTGTTTACAAAACTGAATATTATTGTTATGATGATCAAAAAGGGGCCCCGAGTTTTAGTTTCGCCCCGGGCCCCTAAATTCTCAGGACCGGCCCTGTCACCATTGAAAACTACTCTATCTCACGTGATGATCAGACATGGTTTAGTTTATATGGATCACGTGATCACTTAGATGATTAGAGGGATGTCTATCTAAGTGGGAGTTCTTAAGTAATATGATTAATTGAACTTTAATTTATCATGAACTTAGTACCTGATAGTATTTTGTATGTCTATGTTGTTGTAGATAAATGGCCCGTGCTACTGTTCCTTTGAATTTTAATGCATTCCTAGAGAAAGCTAAGTTGAAAGATGATGGTAGCAACTACATGGACAGGGTACGTAACTTGAGGATTATACTCATTGCTGCATAGAAGAATTACATCCTGAAAGCACCGCTAGGTGCAAAGCCCACTGCAGGAGCAACACCAGATGTTATGAACGTCTGGCAGAGCAAAGCTGATGACTACTCGATAGTTTAGTGTGCCATGCTTTACGGCTTAGAATCAGGACTTCACCGACGTTTTGAACGTCATGGAGCATACGAGATGTTCCAGGAGTTGAAGTTAATATTTCAAGCAAATGCCTGAATTGAGAGATATGAAGTCTCCAATAAGTTCTACAGCTGCAAGATGGAGGAGAATAGTTCTGTCAGTGAACATATACTCAGAATGTCTGGGTACCACAACCACTTGACTCAACTGGGAGTTAATCTTCCTGATGATAGTGTCATTGACAGAGTTCTTCAATCACTGCCACCAAGCTACAAAAGCTTCGTGATGAACTATAATATGCAAGGGATGGATAAGACAATTCCCGAGCTCTTCGCAATGCTTAAAGCTACGGAGGTAGAAATAAAGAAGAAGCATCAAGTGTTGATGGTCAACAAGACCACTAGTTTCAAAATGAAGGGCAAAGTGAAGAAGGGAAACTTCAAGAAGACCAGCAAGCAAGTTGTTGCTCAAGTGAAGAAGCCTAAGTCTGGACCTAGGCCTAAGACTAAGTGCTTCTACTGCAAAGGGACTGGTCACTAAGCACTCAGTCTCAGGCTTAGGTCCAGACTTGGGCTTCTTCACTTGAGCACTGGAAGCGGAATTGCCCCAAGTATTTGGCGGATAAGAAGGATGGCAAAGTGAAAGGTATATTTGATATACATGTTATTGATGTGTGCCTTACTAATGCTCGGAGTAGTGCCTGGGTGTTTGATACTGGTTTTGTTGCTAATATTTGCAACTCGAAACAGGGGCTACGGATTAAGCGAAGATTGGCTAAGGATGAGGTGACGATGCGTGTGGGAAATGGTTCCAAAGTCGATGTGATCGCGGTCGGCACGCTACCTCTACATCTACCTTCGTGATTAGTATTAGACCTGAATAATTGTTATTCGGTGCCAGCGTTAAGCATGAACATTATATCTGGATCTTTTTTGATGCGAGACGATTATTTATTTAAATCAGAGAATAATGGTTGTTCTATTTATATGATTAATATCTTTTATGGTCATGCACCCTTGATGAGTGGTCTATTTTTATTAAATCTCGATAGTAGTGATACACAAATTCATAGTATTTAAGCCAAAAGATATAAGTTTAATAATGATAGAGCAACTTATTTATGGCACTGCCGTTTAGGTCATATTGGTGTGAAGCGCATGAAGAAACTCCATGCTGATGGGCTTTTGGAATCACTTGATTATGAATCACTTGATGCTTGCAAACCATGCCTCATGGGTAAGATGACCAAGACTCCGTTCTCCGAAACAATGGAACGAGCAACGGACTTATTGGAAATAATGCATACTGATATATGCGGTCCGATGAGTGTTGATGCTTGTGGCGGGTATCATTATTTTCTGACCTTCACAGATGATTTGAGCAGATACGGGTATATCTACTTGATGAAACATAAGTCTGAAACATTTGAAAAATTCAAAGAATTTCAGTGTGAAGTGGAAAATCATCGTAACAAGAAAATTAAGTTTCTACGATGTGATCGTGGAGGTGAATATTTGAGTTATGAGTTTGGTCTTCATTTGAAACAATGCGGAATAGTTTCGCAACTCACGCCACCTGGAACACCACAGCGTAATGGTGTGTCCGGACGTCGTAACCGCACTTTATTAGATATGGTGCGATCTATGATGTCTCTTACTGATTTACCGCTATCGTTTTAGGGTTATGCTTTAGAGACGGCTGCATTCATGTTAAATAGGGTACCATCGAAATCCGTTGAGACGACACCATATGAACTGTGGTTTGGCAAGAAACCCAAGTTGTCGTTTCTTAAAGTTTGGGGCTGCGATGCTTATGTGAAAAAGCTTCAACCTGATAAGCTCGAACCCAAATCGGAGAAATGTGTCTTCATAGGATACCCAAAGGAGACTATTGGGTACACCTTCTATCACAGATCCGAAGGCACGATATTTGTTGCTAAGAATGGATCCTTTTTAGAGGAGTTTCTCTTGAAAGAAGTGAGTGGGAGGAAAGTAGAACTTGATGAGGTAACTGTACCTTCTCCCTTATTGGAAACTAGTTCATCACAGAAATCAGTTCCAGTGATTCCTACACCAATTAGTGAGGAAGCTAATGATGATGATCATGAAACTTCTGATCAAGTTACTACCAAACCTCGTAGGTCAACCAGAGTAAGATCCGCACCAGATTGGTATGGTAATCCTGTTCTGGAAGTCATGTTACTTGACCATGACAAACCTATGAACTATGAGGAAGCGATGATGAGCCCAAATTCCACAAAATGGCTTGAGACCATGCAATCTGAGATGGGATCCATGTATGAGGACAAAGTGTGGAGTTTGGTTGACTTGACCGATGATCGGCAAGCCATTGAGAATAAATGGATCTTCAAGAAGAAGACTGACGCTGATGGTAACATTGCCGTCTACAAAGCTCGACTTGTTGCGAACAGTTTTCGACAAGTTCAAGGAGTTGACTACGATGAGACCTTCTCACCCATAGCAATGCTTAAGTCTGTCTGAATCATGTTAGCATTTGCCACATTTTATGATTATGAAATTTGGCAAATGGATGTTAAAACTGCATTCCTTAATGGATATCTCAAAGAGGAGTTGTATATGATGCAACCAGAAGGTTTTGTCGATCCTAAAGGTGCTAATAAAGTGTGCAAGCTCCAGCGATCCATTTATGGACTGGTGCAAGCCTCTTGGAGTTGGAATATACGCTTTGATAGTGTGATCAAAGCATATGGTTTTATACAGACTTTTGGAGAAGCCTGTATTTACAAGAAAGTGAGTGGGAGCTTCGTAGCATTTCTGATATTATATGTGGATGACATATTGTTGATCGGAAATGATACTGAATTTCTGTAGGATCGAAAGTATGTCTAGAGGGGGGTGATTAGACTACTTGACCACTTAAAAACTTAGCCTTTTCCCAATTTTAGTTCTTGGCAGATTTTAGCTATCTTAGAGCAAGTCAAGCAATCATCACACAAGTCAAGCAAGCATGCAAAGAGTTTATTGGCAGCGGAAAATAAAGCATGCAACTTGCAAGAATGTAAAGGGAAGGGTTTGGAGGATTCAAACACAATTGGAGACACGGATGTTTTCCCGTGGTTCGGATAGGTGGTGCTATCCTACATCCACGTTGATGGAGACTTCAACCCACGGAGGGTAACGGTTGCGCAAGTCCACGGAGGGCTCCACCCACGAAGGGTCCACGAAGAAGCAACCTTGTCTATTCCACCATGGCCATCGCCCACGAAGGACTTGCCTCACTAGCGGTAGATCTTCACGAAGTAGGCGATCTCCTTGCCCTTACAAACTCCTTGGTTCAACTCCACAATCTTGTCGGAGGCTCCCAAGTGACACCTAGCCAATCTAGGAGACACCACTCTCCAAGAAGTAACAAAAGGTGTGTTGATGATGAACTCCTTGCTCTTGTGCTTCAAATGATAGTCTCCACAACACTCAACTCTCTCTCATAGGATTTGGATCTGGTGGAAAGAAGATTTGAGTGGAAAGCAACTTGGGGTAGGCTAGAGATCAAGATTCATATGGTAGGAATGGAATATCTTGGTCTCAACACATGAGTAGGTGGTTCTTTCTCAAAACATATGAGTAGGAATGGAGTGTGTGTTTTGATGGCTCTCTCTTCGAATGAAGAGGTGGTGGAGGGGTATATATAGCCTTCACACAAAATCCAACCGTTACACACAATCTACCAATCTCGGTGGGACCGAATCAGAAAACTCGGTCTGACCGAAATAGTAAACCTAGTGACCGTTAGGAATTTCGGTGGGACTGAGATGCAACTCGGTAGGACCGATTCGGTTAGGGTTTGGGCATAACGTAATCTCGGTGAGACTGATTGCACAAACTCGGTGAGACCGAGTTCGGCAATTAGCTAACCAGAGAGTTGGTCAGGCAAACTCGGTGGGACTGACTTGCTCTTTCAGTGAGACCGAAAAGTTACAAGAAGGAAACATAGAGTTTACCTTGCATTCTCGGTGGGACCGATTCGCTCTTTCGGTGAGACCGAACAGTTACGAAAGGGAAACAGAGAGTTTGCAAGCCCATCTCGGTGAGACCGAGAACCTTATCGGTAGGACCGAATTGCTAGGGTTTGGCAATGGCAAATGACAAGTGAAACTCGGTGGTGCCGGATTGACCGAATCGGTATGACCGAGTTTGGCTTAGGGTTTCGGTCATTTGTGGATATGGAAAGTAGCTGAGGATTTTGGAGCATATCATTAAGCACATAGAGCAAGAGGCTCATTAAGCAACATCTCATCCCTCCTTAATAGTATTGGCTTTTCCTAAAGACTCAATGTGATCTTGGATCACTGAAATATAAAATGAAGAGTCTTGAACTTTTGAGCTTGAGCCAATTCTTTGTCCTTAGCATTTTGAGGGTTCCACTTTCACATCCATGCCATGCCAATCATTGAGCTTTGCTGAAATAATCATCTTGGAATAGCATTAGCTCAATGAGCTATATGTTGTTATGAATTACCAAAACCACCTAGGGATAGTTGCACTTTCAATCTCCCCCTTTTTGGTAATTAATGACAACATATAGATCAAAGCTTCGACAAATGATAATAAGCATGAAATATATCGTCGCTTTGAGAAGTATGTGACAAATAAGAGCTCCCCCTAAATTTGTGCATACTTAAAATTTGCTTTGGACTGCAAATGCACATGGAGTTTGAATCATGGGTTACTCTTTCATGTCACATACATCTTGGTGGAGCGCTCAAAAATGATAAGATTGAAATACATGCACTCATCACCAAGAATAGTGAATGATCACAAACGATAGATAGAATGATAATATTTAAGCAAGCATTAAGCAAACATTAAGTGTAGCTTATGATCAAACACATGATCATCGATGTCTCACAAACATAAGGACATAGTATCTCACACACAAGCAAACAAAGTTCGAAAAACCACCAAATAAAGCAAGAGAGAAAAGCAACACTCTCTCTCTCTCGAAGCCTATGATCTATACATCTTCTCCCCCTTTGGCAACAAGTTACCAAAAAGTTCCTAGAAAATGCATAGTGCTAAGTCGACGCTCAGGCTTGATCTACAGGTGGTGGTGGAGTCCGGAGCACGCCAAGGACGAAGCCTTCAGTAGAAGTGGTTGGAGTCGAGGCTGAAGTGGATGCTGGAGCTGGTGGAACGGAGGCTGTAGCTGGTGCAGACGTTGTGGCTCTGGTGTCAGGAACTGGTAGTGCAGACGACCTCGGACCTCGTGGCACCCTGGCAAAAGCATCAGTTGTGGTCCTGCCTCTCCTTTCATTCATGTCCTCCTGAAGCTGCTCCACGGCGGTCTGTATTTCTTTCACCTTGATGTCCATGTCATAGAATCTCTATTCCATGATCCTCTTTAGGCTCGCCTGGTTCTGAGTCAGGGTGGCAAGTCCTTGCTCAATACGCAGGGTGGACGCTATCAGGTAACCGAGCTGCTCTTGTTTGGTCTTCAAGAAGTAATCAGATGCCTCTGCTTGAGTAGGCATCCTGGCAGCTTTTTCCTTCCTCGCCTTCTCCTTCTGAGCTTGTGCATGTGCAGATGAGGGTTCATTTTCCGTCATAACCACTTGGTTATCCTCAAAATCTGGACGGATGGGCAAGTGTTCCTTATCCAATAAATACACGCCCGTGCCCATCTTGGAGTTGATGAGCTCCTGAATCTGTGGGGCATACCCACAACTCCTCTTCTGGTCTGCAGCTGCCTCTTGATTGTTTCCACAATGAGACTCATGACCTTGAATTTCTGAGGCACGTCAAATACATGAAGCAAGTTGATCGCGTGACCTCTGATCATCTTGTGATCTCCTGATTTGGGCAGAAGGGTGTGCCTAAGGATCCAGTTGATCGTAGGCAATCCTGAGAGCAGATAGTGCACGGAGCCAAACTTGAACGTGTCAAGCGCTTCATTCGGGATCTCCTTGTACATGTTGGACATGGAGTTGTGATCCATCTTCTTCTTGGCATAGATGTCCAAGTCATCAGCTTGCTCCTCTGGGGCGTTGATCAACTTCGCCCATTCTTCAACAGTGGATTGGTACCTTGTACCTTTAGACATCCATGTGATCCTGCCATCCGGATAAAAGTGTGGTGTGGAGTAGAATTGCATGATCAGCTCCTCATTCCACTTTGTGAGCTTCTGCCCAACAAAGTCTGCAACTCCACAAGCACTAAAGCTGTCAAATACACCGGGGTAGTGCTCTTCATTGTCCTTGGTGTAGGTCCAGTCGACCCATCTCATGTCACAAACGATTGGCTTCTTGTCAAGTAGAACAATCTCATAGAAATCTTGTTGCTCCTTGGTATGAGATCTGTAATCCACGGCAGTCCTTCTCCTAGAAGCATACGGATCTGCTTCTCTCCATTTCCTCAGCCCTGAATCTCTCCTGAGCTTCATATCCTTAGCCACAGGATGAGCATCGTTGTGGTCTGGGATCTTGGGCTTGAGCTTCCTAAGGACACTCTCTTCCTCTTCTTCGATAGCTTCAGGCATTGGGGCCTTGTTCTTTTCTGCAGCTGGGATGCTTCGTGTGTTTCTCTTGGGTGCACTCTTAGGCTTAGATGCAACCTTAGGTGCATCCTTGGGCTTGGATGCAGCTGTTCCTGACCTTATAGCATCTCCCATGAATTTGGCTGCCTTGGGTGCTGGTGCAGCGACCTCTTCTTCTTCCTCCTCATCTATCATGATGGAGGCCTTCCCAAGCACTCTGGCTACAGTCTTCTTGACTCTCTCTTTCCTCTACTTCCCCTCAGCAGCAATGGGCTCAGTGGGAGCAGGCTTCACAGTTGAAGCCCTAGCCTTTGACATGGGCTGCCTGCCTGCTGGCCTTTTGATCTTCAGCCCTGGCTTGGTTCCTTGAGCTGGTTCAGCTCTCTTTGATGTGGCCTCTTCCTCTGCCACATAGTCTTCATCCTCAGAATCAGACGTTCTCTTCTTCCTTTGACGTGTGGCAGCCTTGGGCAGATTGCTGAGGGTGCTCCTGCTGCCATCATCAGAAGAGCTTGAGGGGCTAGTGCCCTCACTCATCACAATTTGCTGCTCAGACACATTCTGGCTGTCACTTTGATCAGACATGTTGCACACTGACTGCTGACCCTGTGAATAGATTATGGATAAGATAGAGTGGATGAGCATCACAAAAAGCAGATATTTTTGCAAAAGATTAATTCAAAAACTTAGTTTTAGTTTTCCACAGAAAGCATCTCGGATCTACCGATTTTCAAACTCGGTGACACCGAAGCAGTTTTGGCACCAGAACTGGTGAACTCGGTCAGACCGAGTCACAGTTCGGTGGCACCGAGACTGCTAGGGTTTCACAGAATTCCAAAATCGGTCGCACCGATAAGTTATTCTCGGTCAGACCGAGTTTCACTTGTGCAATGGCAAAAGCCAGATCGGTGGGACCGAGTTTTTCAACTCAGTGGGTCTGAGATGGTTTCGGCGGAAACCTAACACTAAAATTTTCGAATTAAAACTATTCTACGAGATCATTGACTGGATAGGAGTGTTTCAATCGTTGCAAGAATTATAATGATCACAATGTGCTAGGAATCGGAGTGGGGAATAGCACAAAGATCGAGTCCATACCCTAGTTCGGCGGAGACTCGCTACGGCGGCAACATCGGGGCAGAAATCCGTTGACGGCGGCGGAGACCAGTGACTGGAGGCTGCTGGCGGCAAGAAGACGATCCGGAGACCACGAAGGCAGAGCAGGCTATCGCGCGGGCGAAGAGGTTTCGGAGAAATTTCCAAAATTTTGCCCGTCACTATATATAGCCCGACCCTGTCGGTGTGACCGAGTGGAACAACTCGGTGGCACCGAGATGCAAAACTGTGTGCAGTTGTTGCAACTCGGTGTGACCGAAAAGTTCAAATCGGTTGCACCGAGATCGAAAACCTAGATCAACTTAATGAACTTGATAGGACCGAAAATGGAGTATCGGTCAGACCGAGATTCATAAAGAGGTTTTGGAAGTTTAAGTCTATGACGAATCGGGGACTCTGAGCGCTCCTCACACAGAGTGGTTCGAATCTGACTTGATCAAGTTTTGTGATGCAGCATGAATAGAGTTTGAGACGAGAAAAGCATAGATAGCTAGAGGGGGTTCTTAGGCATTCTTGTCCATCCACTTGGCAAAAGAAGAAAGCCAAACAATCAAAACAATAATTGGATGTCCTCGAATGAGTAAAATATGCAACCAACATGCTCACACAGTAAGATGGCAAATGAAATAGGTGGCAAAGCATGCACAACCAATTCTAGCATCTATCAAGCAATTTGCGATGACTAGGTCATCTATATATGAGTATATTGACTTAGGAGTCAAGTGAGAACACTTGATCGTAGGTCATACTCATCGTTTAAGCTCAAGTGGGGTTACCACTTTTACATAAGGCATTGTTGTATTCACATCTTTAGAGTTGCTTTAGCTCAAGTCTTAGAGTAAAGCTCCCCCTAGATGTGATATCCCCCCTAAGAGGGATGAACTAACCTTGGGTTTTGTCGATGATGACTCCATGTAGATGTTGAAGATGTGGATGCTCAATGTTGATGTAGATCACTTGGAGCTATCCATTTGAGTGAATTGCACTTTCAATACCTACATGGGTTAGTCCCACAAGGAACAAACAAGGATATCCATAGACATAGAGTGATGCACACACAAGATGATGTCCATGAAAACTTTAGGTTACCTTGTCCCTTGTCTTACCAACAAGAGGGTTTGTGACTCCTTGAACTAGTGCAAGATGTGGAAGTTGATTGCACTTGTTCTTGCCAAAATGATAAGAGTGAAGTATGTTGGCGGAGTCACCCTCAAGAACTCTCTAGTTCTTCTTCTTTTGGATCCACACCATCTTGATGGGAATCCTTGGAGTTGTAGTCGTACTTGATGTAGTGGAACTTGAAGTAGTCTTGGGAATCCACTTGACTAAGGTCTTGGGAGCTTCTTCAAATGCATCAATCTCCTCTTGAAGCTTGTCCTTGCCTTTTTGCTTGTAGTCTTGTGGTGGAAGATCATCTTGAGCTTGTGTCCCCTTGAAAGAAGTGTCATACTTCTCTTGTTGAGGAACAAACTTTGTCTTGGGGTATTGATCTTCTTCCCATTCAACTCCATTGGCATTGAACTTTCGTTCAAACCCAACACCTTGATTCTTCCGGTGCATTCCTTGCTTGCGCACAATTTCCTCGAATTGCTTACTTCCGGCAAGGCTCTTGTAAACACCTTTCTCTATAATTCCCTTCAATAAGCTATTTTCTTGCTCAAGTGTAACTTGGCTAAGAGAATCATTAGTGGAATCAAGAGAACTACTAGAAGCAACAATATTGGATTTAGCATGATCGTTGTTACTACTACAGGAAGAATCTTTCTTATTCTTGTTACTAGTCTTGACTTGAGGCATGTAAGTGGATAATAGTAAACGCTTGGCAATGTAAGAAGAACTATTCTTGCGAAGACCATCATTGATTGCTTTTAAGAACTCATGCTCTTGCTCAAGATTGAGCTTTTCAAAGCGTAATTTCTCATGAGCTCTTAAAAGTTCTCGATGATCTTCGAAGATAGTTTCATGAGCTAACTTAAGAGTGTTTAGTTCTTTAGTTAGAGCCTCAATCTTCTCCTTATCATTGTCATTCGTTTTAGCATGATTAATTGATGTTTCATCATAGTACTCATCACTAGAGTTGTCAACAAGCAAATCATCATCACCTAACAAGTCATCTTCATCACTATTAAAATCAACGTACTCGGGGTGTGTTACCTTAGGACCTTTGGCCATGAAGCATCTTCCAATTCCTTCATTTGGGGAGTCAAATGTGTCGTAGGAGTTAGTTGACACAAGTGCTAGACCAGCAACGCCTTCATCTTGAGTATCTTCGGAGTCGGAGTGATAACTTCTCTCGGAGTGGCTGTCGGAGTCGGAGCCGGATACCCATTCACCAACATGAGCTTGATGTCTTCGTTTTGTATAGCTCCTTAATGATTTTTCCTTCCTTTCCGAGTCCTTGCTTCTCCATGAGTATCTTCGTTCATAACGATCATCTCTACTCCTTCTCTCTCTTGGTGGAGATTCTTTGCTTCTTCTTTTTGGAGAATCTTCTCTTCTCTTGTAGGGAGCCGTACACTCATTGGAATAGTGTCCGGGTCTTCCACAATTATAGCAGTTTCACTCTCGACTAGAAGATCTTTTGTCATTGTAGGACCTTGACTTGAAGCTTCTATCTTTGCTTCTACTCTTGTAGAACTTGTTGAAGTTCTTCACCATTAAGCTCAATTCTTCATTGAAGTTTTGTTTCTCACTTGATGATGCGGGGGCTTCACATGACGCTTTGTAGGCAACACTTGATTTATTGTGAAGTTCCTCTTTATCCTTGAGTGACATCTCATGAGCAACAATCCTTCCAATTACTTCCGTTGGCTTGAGATCTTTGTAGTTGGGCATCATTTGGATTAATGTGCACACGGTATCATATTTCCCATCCAATGCTCTTAGGATCTTCTTGATGATGAATCTATCGGTCATCTCTTCACTTCCTAAGCCGGCAATCTCATTTGTGATGAGAGCAAGCCTAGAGTACATTTCAGTAACACCTTCACCATCCTTCATCTTGAACTTGTCAAGTTGACTTTGGAGCACATCCAACTTGGATTCCTTGACGGAGTCGGTACCTTCGTGCATATCAATCAAAGTATCCCAAATTTCCTTTGCATTCTCAAGGCGGCTGATTTTGTTGAATTCTTCGGGGCACAATCCGTTGAAGAGAATATCACAAGCTTGAGCATTGTATTGCAATATCTTCAACTCATCCGCGGTAGCTTCACGGTTTGGTTCCCTCCCATCGAAGAACTCACCTTGCAAGCCAACACAAACAATAGCCCATACGGCGGGGTTATGTCCAAGAATATGCATTTTCATTTTATGCTTCCAACTAGCAAAATTAGTGCCATCAAAGTAAGGACCTCTACGGTGATAATTTCCCTCGCTAGACGCCATACTCTCCTAGGTTGTGAAACCAAGGCTATGACCACCAAAAGCTATGGAGATCAAGGCAAATGGAGACCAAAGCTCTGATACCACTTGTAGGATCGAAAGTATGTCTAGAGGGGGGTGATTAGATTACTTGACCAATTAAAAACTTAGCCTTTTCCCAATTTTAGTTCTTGGCAGATTTTAGCTATCTTAGAGCAAGTCAAGCAATCATCACACAAGTCAAGCAAGCATGCAAAGAGTTTATTGGCAGCGGAAAATAAAGCATGCAACTTGCAAGAATGTAAAGGGAAGGGTTTGGAGGATTCAAACACAATTGGAGACACGGATGTTTTCCCGTGGTTCGGATAGGTGGTGCTATCCTACATCCACGTTGATGGAGACTTCAACCCACGGAGGGTAACGGTTGCGCGAGTCCATGGAGGGCTCCACCCACGAAGGGTCCACGAAGAAGCAACCTTGTCTATTCCACCATGGCCATCGCCCACGAAGGACTTGCCTCACTAGCGGTAGATCTTCACGAAGTAGGCGATCTCCTTGCCCTTACAAACTCCTTGGTTCAACTCCACAATCTTGTCGGAGGCTCCCAAGTGACACCTAGCCAATCTAGGAGACACCACTCTCCAAGAAGTAACAAATGGTGTGTTGATGATGAACTCCTTGCTCTTGTGCTTCAAATGATAGTCTCCCCAACACTCAACTCTCTCTCATAGGATTTGGATCTGGTGGAAAGAAGATTTGAGTGGAAAGCAACTTGGGGTAGGCTAGAGATCAAGATTCATATGGTAGGAATGGAATATCTTGGTCTCAACACATGAGTAGGTGGTTCTTTCTCAGAACATATGAGTAGGAATGGAGTGTGTGTTCTGATGGCTCTCTCTTCGAATGAAGAGGTGGTGGAGGGGTATATATAGCCTTCACACAAAATCCAACCGTTACACACAATCTACCAATCTCGGTGGGACCGAATCAAAAAACTCGGTCTGACCGAAATAGTAAACCTAGTGACCGTTAGGAATTTCGGTGGGACTGAGATGCAACTCGGTAGGACCGATTCGGTTAGGGTTTGGGCATAACGTAATCTCGGTGAGACCGATTGCACAAACTCGGTGAGACCGAGTTCGGCAATTAGCTAACCAGAGAGTTGGTCAGGCAAACTCGGTGGGACCGACTTGCTCTTTCGGTGAGACCGAAAAGTTACAAGAAGGAAACATAGAGTTTACCTTGCATTCTCGGTGGGACCGATTCGCTCTTTCAGTGAGACCGAAAAGTTACGAAAGGGAAATAGAGAGTTTGCAAGCCCATCTCGGTGAGACCGAGAACCTTATCGGTAGGACCGAATTGCTAGGGTTTGGCAGTGGCAAATGACAAGTGAAACTCGGTGGCGCCGGATTGACCGAATCGGTATGACCGAGTTTGGCTTAGGGTTTAGGTCATTTGTGGATATGGAAAGTAGCTGAGGATTTTCGAGCATATCATTGAGCACATAGAGCAAGAGGCTCATTAAGCAACACCTCATCCCTCCTTAATAGTATTGGCTTTTCCTAAAGACTCAATGTGATCTTGGATCACTGAAATATAAAATGAGGAGTCTAGAACTTTTGAGCTTGAGCCAATTCTTTGTCCTTAGCATTTTGAGGGTTCCACTTTCACATCCATGCCATGCCAATCATTGAGCTTTCCTGAAATAGTCATCTTGGAATAGCATTAGCTCAATGAGCTATATGTTGTTATGAATCACCTAGGGATAGTTGCACTTTCAATTTCTGAATAGCATAAAAGGATACTTGAATAAGAATTTTTCAATGAAAGACCTCGGTGAAGCTGCTTATATATTGGGCATCAAGATCTATAGAGATAGATCAAGACGCTTAATTGGACTTTCACAAAGCACATACCTTGATAAAGTTTTGAAGAAGTTCAAAATGGATCAGTCAAAGAAAGGGTTCTTGCCTGTGTTACAAGGTGTGAAGTTGAGTCAGACTCAATGCCCGACCACTTCAGAAGATGGATAGAAAATTAAAGTCATTCCCTATGCCTCAGCCATAGGTTCTATCATGTATGCAATGCTGTGTACCAGACCTGATGTGTGCCTTGCTATTAGTTTAGCAGGGAGGTATCGAAGTAATCCAGGAGTGGATCACTGGACAGCAGTCAAGAACATCCTGAAATACCTAAAAAGGACTAAGGATATGTTTCTCGTTTATGGAGGTGATAAAGAGCTCGTCGTAAATGGTTACATCAATGCAAGCTTTGACACTGACCCGGATGACTCTAAGTCACAAACCGGATACATATTTTTATTGAATGGTGGAGCTGTTAGTTGGTGCAGTTCTCAGTAGAGCATCATGGCGGGATCTACATGTGAAGAGGAATACATAGCTGCTTCGGAAGCAGCAAATGAAGGAGTCTGGATGAAGGAGTTCATATTCGATCTTTTGTGACAATACTGGTGCAATTGCCTTGGCAAACGAATCCAGATTTCACAAGAGAACCAAGCACATCAAGAGACACTTCAATTCCATCCGCGATCATGTCAAGGAGGGAGACATAGAGATTTCCAAGATACATACGGATCTGAATGTTGCAGTCCCATTGACTAAGCCTCTCCCACGAGCAAAACATGATCAACACCAAGACTCCATGGGTGTTAGAATCATTACTATGTAATCTAGATTATTGACTCTAGTGCAAGTGGGAGACTGAAGGAAATATGCCCTAGAGGCAATAATAAAGTTGTTATTTATATTTCCTTATTTCATGATAAATGTTTATTATTCATGCTAGAATTGTATTAACCGGAAACTTAGTACATGTGTGAATACATAAACAAACAGAGTGTCACTAGTATGCATCTACTTAACTAGCTCGTTAATCAAAGATGGTTAAGTTTCCTAGCCATAGCCATAAGTTGTCATGTGATGAACGGGATCAGATCATTAGAGAATGATGTGATTGACATGACCCATCCGTTAGCTTAGCACTATGATTGTATAGTTTATTGCTATTACTTTCTTCATGACTTATACATGTTCATATGACTATGAGATTATGCAACTCCCGAATACCGGAGGAACACTTAGTGTGCTATCAAATGTCACAACGTAACTAGGTGATTATAAATATGCTCTACAGGTGTCTCCGATGGTGTTTGTTGAGTTGGCATAGATCGAGATTAGGATTTGTCACTCCGATTATCGGAGAGGTATCTTTGGACCCTGTCGGTAATGCACATCACTATAAGCCTTGCAAGCAATGTCACTAATGAGTTAGTTATGGGATAATGTATTACAAACGAGTAAAGAGACTTGCCGGTAACGAGATTGAACTAGGTACGATGATACTGACAATCAAATCTCGGGCAAGTAACATTCCGATGACAAAGGGAACAACGTATGTTGTTATGCGGTTTGACCGATAAAGATCTTCGTAGAATATGTGGGAGCCAATATGAAAATCCAGGTTCCGTGGTTATTGACCGGAGATGAGTCTCGGTCATGTCTACATAGTTCTCAAACCCGTAGGGTCCGCACGCTTAATATTCGATGACAATCGATATTTTGAGTTTATGTGTTTTGAGGTACCGAAGGTAGTTTGGAGTCCCGGATAAGATCACAGACATGACGAGGAGTCACGAAATGGTCGATACATAAAGATTTATATATTGGAAGACTATATTTGGACACCGGAATAGTTCCGAGGTGTATCAGGTATTTTCTAGAGTACCGGGGGCTTACCGGAACCCCCCCTTCCCGGCCAAGGTAGGGCGCGTGCCCCCCTAGCCAAACCAAATTGGACTAGTGGGGCCGGCCCCCCTTTCCTTCTCTCCTCCATCACCTTCCCCTTCTCCTTGTTGGAATAGGAAAGGGGGAGGGTGAATCCTACTTGGAGTGGGATTGCTCCCCCCCCCCATGGCGCGCCTCCTTCCCTTGGCCGGCCTCCTCCTCCCTCCCCCCTTTATATATGTGGGAGGGGGCACCCCAAAGACACACAAAAGTTTCTCTTAGCCGTGTGCGGTGCCCCCCTCCACAGAAACACACCTTGATCATATCGTTGCAGTGCTTAGGAGAAGCCCTGCGCCGGTAACTTCATCATCACCGTCACCACACCATCGTGCTGACGAAACTCTCCCTCAGCCTCAGCTGGATCAAGAGTTCGAGGGACATCACCGACATGTACATGTGCAGATCGCGGAGGTGCTGTGCGTTCGGTACTTGATCGGTTCGATCGCGAAGACGTTCGACTACATCAACCGCATTACTTAACGCTTCCGCTTTCGGTCTATGAGGGTACGTAGACACACTCTCCCCTCTTGTTGCTATGCATATCCTAGATAGATATTGTGTGATCGTAGGAATTTTTTTCAAATACTGCGTTCCCCAACACTTGTATCGAATTTATAAATTTGGGTTGAATACTCTACCCTCGAAAACTGTTGCGATCCCCTGTACTTGTGGGTTATCAAGACCTTTTTCTGGCGCCATTGCCGTGGAGCATAGCTATATTTGTTGAGTCACTTGGGATTATTATCATATTATCACCATGAAGAATCTGAAGGATGCTAAGACTAAGATATTTCCCTCGGAGACAAGGGGAGGTAATGAACTGCCATCCAGTTCTGCTTTAGATTCACCTTCTGTTATAAGTAAACTTGCAACACCACCACATGCTATTAATTTAGATATGTTGCGAATTATTAATGATGCTACCTCTCCTATGGATAATTCTTTTGACGATGCTAGTACCTTGCTTAGTGATGATGTGCCACTTGGTGACTTTCTTGATAAACAAATTGCTAGAGTTATACAACATGTTGTTGAATCTGATGATGAGCTTGAAAGTGAAAATCCTGAAACACCTACTAGAACTAGCCTTCCTAGATATGAATTGCCTAAGATACCGGAAGGTTATGTTATGAGTGAAAAAGCAACTAGAGATATTCTTGCTTGCAATGATAGAGATGATCTAGAGAAATTACTACAAAATTATAAAGAAAAAACTCTAAATGCTAGAATGAAATGTGATCCAAAGTTTGCTACTTCACCTATCTTTATTGATGACAAGGATTATGAATTATCTATCGACCCAGAGCTAATTACTTTGGTTGAATCTGATCCTTTCCATGGTTATGAAACTGAAACTGTTGTGGCACATCTTACTAAGTTGAATGACATAGCCACCCTTTTTACTCATGATGTGAAAACTCGCTATTACTTTATTCTCAAATTATTTCCTTTATCATTAAAGGGTGATGCTAAATCTTGGGACAATACTCTTGCTCATGGTTGTGTGCGTAGTCCCTAGGATATGATTTATTACTTCTCTGAAAAATATTTTCCTGCTCATATGAAACAAGCTGCCTTACAGGAAATATTTAAATTTGTGTAAACTAAACAAGAGAGTCTCCCACAAGCTTGTGGGAGGCTTTGCCAGTTACTTAATGCTTTGCCTAATCATCCTCTTGAGAAAAATGAAATACTTGAATCTTCTATAATGGACTAACCAATGCTTCTAGGGACTTCCTAGATAGTTGTGCCGGTTGTGTTTTCAGGGAACGAACTATTGCTCAAGCTGAAGAATTATTGAATAACTTATCGAAAAATTATGATGATTGGACTATTCCTGAAGCACCGCCTAAACCCACTCTGGAGAAGAGGGGTATATTACATCTCAGTCCCGAAGATATGCAAGAGGCAAAGAAATCTATGAAGTAAAAAGGTATTAAAGCCGAGTATGTTAAAAATTTACCTCCTATTGAAGAAATACATGGGCTTAATACACCACCTCCGCCTAAGGTGGTAGAGGTAAATTCTCTTATGAATTTTAATGATAATGATAATCCTCTCAATATGCATCCTAGTCAATGCCTTTATGAGTTTGAAAACTACATTAGAAAACAAGATCACTTCAATGCAAATGTTACGAAAAAATTGAAATATAATTCTGATATGACTGCTCGCTTGAGTGACTTGTTATTTAGAATATCAAATGATGTTAGAGGTGTTGGAAAGCATGCTTCTATGGTTCAAACTCAGTTAGAACAAGTTGCTAAATCTCAAAGAGAATTGCTTGATGAAATGAATAATAATATGCATGACTTTGCTGTTTGAGTTGCAACTAGAGGTGGTAAAAGGACTCTGGAACCACTTTATCCTGAGGGATACCCAAAAATAATTGAACTAGATTCACAAAGAGCTAACACTAGTGCACCTAGTCCTTCTAGAAAGAAAAAGAAAAATGATAGGACTTTGCATGCTCCTAGTGAACCTGAAATAGAGAAACCTCTTGACAATGATAATGAATTTTATATCTCTGATGCTGAAACTCAATCTGGTAATGAACACTCACCTAATGATAATGAAAAACATAATGATTAGGTTCATGAAGACTCTCAACCAACCAATGATAAAGAACCAGATAATGATGTTGAGATAGAACCACATGTTGATCTTGATAACCCACAAGCTAAAAATAAAAGATATGACAAAAGAGACTTTGTGGCAAGGAAACACGATAAAAAAAGAGAACCATGGGTTCAAAAACCTATGCTTTTTCCACACAAGTAAACTAAAAAGAATGATGATGAAGAATTTGAATGCTTTCGGGAAATGCTGAGGGCAGTCTTTTTGCGTACTCGTTTGACTGATATCTTGAAAATGCCTCCTTATGCAAAGTATATGAAAGACATCATCACAAATAAGAGAAAAATACCGGAAGCTGAAATCTCCAATATGCTTGCTAATTACACTTTTAAAGATGGAGTACCTAAAAAACTTGGAGATCTGGGAATACCAACTATACCTTGCTCTATCAAAAAGAATTATGTTAAAACTGCTTTGTGTGATTTAGGAGCTGGTGTTAGTGTTATGCCTTTCTCTTTATATAAAATACTTGACTTGAATAAACTCACACCTACTGAAATATCTTTGCAAATGGCTGACAAATCGACTGCCATACCTATCGGTATCTGTGAGGATGTGCCCGTTGTTGTTGCTAATGTTACTATTTTGACTGACTTTGTTATACTTGAGATGCCCGAGGACGAGAACATGTCGATTATCCTTGGTAGACCCTTCTTAAATACTGCAAGGGCTGTTATTGATTGCAATAAAAGCAAGGTCACCTTTCATATTAATGGTAATGAGCATATAGTGCACTTTCCGAAGAAACAATTCCAAGTGAATGGTGTTAATGTTATTGCAAAATCTCCGACAATCACTATTGGAAGTTTTAAAATACCTCTACCTATTGTCAAAAAGAAATATGAAGTACTTATTATTGGGGCAATGCAAATCCCCATTGAGGTAACTTAGTGATTTACAAAGTTCTTCGGTTTCATGCTAATCGAAAGTGGTTGTTAATAAGACTTGATCAACCTTATTAATGGATCATTTTCGAACGGTATGAAGTTGATGAATTTAGTAAGCACTACTTTCTATCACTACTTTTTATTCTCTATTTTTATTAGTTAAATAAAATAAAATGCCATGTTTTGTCTGTTTGCTGAATTTCTTGTGCAATAAAAAATGACCCAAAAATAAAAGTTCTTAGAATGCCCTGAAAATTTAATATGATTTTTTTGAATATTTGAGAATGTTTGGTGCAAATAACATCATAGGGAGGTGCACCAGGTGGGCACAACTCACCTAGGCGCGCCAGCACCCCAGGCGCACCCTGGTGGGTTGTGGTCCCCACGTGGCCCCCCTCACTTACCTCTTCATACCACATCATCACTTACCTCCAAAAAAATCCCCATTGCTCTCTCTCCCGTGTTCTTGAGCTCAAACCCATGGATTTTGATCTCTTTGCTCGTAGCTCCATTTCCGAAACTATTTCGAGGGATTGTTGCTTGGTATGTGACTCCACCATTTGTCCAATTAGTTTTTGTTTTAGTGGCTTATACTTTGAATAATTAGCTACTCTTGGTGCTGCTGTAGATGTCCTTGCATGTTGAATTCTTAGTGTTCTAAGTAGTTTGAATGCTTGCTATGGCCTCTATATATCCCTATGAGTAGTTGTTACCAATCTTACAAAGTTTTGTTGATAATTTTTTGTCACTCAAAAATTTTTATTTTTCAGAAAATTGTACGCGGACATGAATATCTTTAGGAAGTTTGGATCTAAGAAGAACTCCAAGGGTGTTATTGGGGAGTCTTCTGACAATGATCTCCACCCTTGGAGGTTGGCGGAAGTACGGCCGTGCGAATGGCCGCACACCCCGTTCCTGCAAGAGGCCGGAATTCTAGAGGAGTTCATGCAATATATTGCTAATGACGGCCTCACCGACTTCATCGCAGGTGAGTGTGATCAGCACCAAATCCTCACAAACAACTTTGTTCAGAGCTTTACTTTCTTGCCTAGAAATAATCCCCCTGAAGTGAGCTTTGATTTATATGCTGAAAACCATCAGATACCACTTACTGAGTTTTGTGACATATGCATGATCCCTTCTAATGGGAGATTGGTTGAGCCTAGGCCGGCCGAGTTTGAGGACTTTTACCGCACTCTGACAGTGGGTGATGAGAGAGGAGTGTCAGCCATCACTACCGCTAGCTTACATTTTCCCGCTGTTCGTTACTTTGCACATTTTATTGCTAAATGCTTGCTTGCTAGGCAGAAGGTGGGTGCACTTAGTTCACTAGACCTTGTTGTTTTACGTCGTGCATTAGAGGGAAACAACACGTATAGCTTAGGAGCTATTATGGCTAGTCGCCTCCATCTTAATAAATCTAAGGGAAAAATACATGGTCGAATTTTTGCCACTCATTTGGAAGCTCATTTTGAGGTAGTGATATGCCCTCATGATTACCCTTTGACTAAGGTTTACCTAGATCGTGCAGCCATGGAACACCATCACTTTCTTGCACATGATCATCCTGACATTTCCATTCCCTACAACTTGGACTGTAGTGTTGAAGCTCGCGATGTTATTCCTTTGCCTGCTCCTGCTTTTTTGATTTTGTTGCCAGGGGCGGATACCAGATTATGCCTACAGACATCATTGCTTACTGGGACGCTCACGCTACTGCAAAGGCTGCGGAGGCACCTCCATAGTGGGATCAGTGGATGCCCGCTCCTCAGCAGTGGGATGAGTGGATGCCTGCTCCTTAGGATCCCTACTACCCTCCAGGCTACTGATCAACTACCAAATTAGGCCAAAAGCCTAAGCTTGGGGGAGTACATGTCTCTCACCGACTTTACATTCATGTCTATTTATTCCATTTGTCGGTGTTCACACTTTTTCATTGTATCATCCATGCTTAGATTTATTTTTTTGCTTTCTTCTTGTGTGTTTGAAAAACTTTAGAAAAATAAAAAGATTAGTTGTACTTAATTTACTTTCTATGCATGCTTAGTAGTAGTACTAAAAAGAAAATCCAAAAGATGTCCTTGTTCTTCTTTTGCTTGTTGGGAGCTTTCCCGTGTAAATAGTTTTTCTCATTTTTGCTTTTCCCATTTCTTTGCTTGTTGAAGAAACCCAAAAACTCCAAAAATATTTCAGTGTGTTTCTCTGGAATTCTTTTCTTTTATTCGAGTTGTACCGAGGAGAAGACCACGATGGAAATGTTGAGTGGCTCTCATATGAATAATTGCTGAACTAATAAAGAGCCCATTTTACCTTGTCTTCTCCTGTTGAATAAAATGTTTGCAGATTCTAGCTTAGTCCATGGCACCCTTGCACTATTATTATTTTCATATCATTCGGTCGTGCAAGTGAAAGGCAATAATGACGACATTCGATGAACTGGTCGTGGCAAAGAGAAACTGGTATGAACTCGACTGGTCTTGCCTGTGTAAATATGTTTAACCTAGCGTCCATGATTCAGCCCGTTATGATTAGACATGTTTGCAATGACAATTAGAGATTATAGTTTCTCATGCCATGCATAAGTAGCTGAGAGTTAATGATGATTTAGCTTGGATATCAACATAGCGTTAAAATGATTGTGATGTAGTATGATGATATGGTATCCTCCTCTGAATGTTCAAGTGGCTTGACTTGGTACATGTTCATGCATGTAGTTGAATCAAAACCAACATATCCTCTATAATGTTTATGTTCATGGTGTTCACATCCTACTCATGCTAGTGTCCAATGTTACTTATGCATAATGCATGGTTATGATTGTTGTTGCTCTCTAGCTGGCCGCTTCTCAATCTTAATTGCTAGCCTTCGCATGTACTAAGTGGGGACTCTGCTTGTACATCAAAACCTTGAACCCAAAGTTATTCCAGATGAGTCCACCATATCTATCTATATGTGGTATGACCCTGCCGTCCTAAGTAAATTTGCATATGTGCCACCTCTAAAAACTTCTAAAAAAAATTATCCGTTTTGTGTGCCTGGATCGTTCATGGAACGACAGGAGGTGGTTGATATATTCTGTGCTAAGCGGGTTATTCTCAGGTCGAGTGTTTATTCACTCGCCATCGCACGAGAAAATGGGCGGTAATAGGGATGCCCGGTCCCAGACTGCAAACATGAAAAGAGTTATAATTAAACAAAAACTCACAATGGAGTCAAAACCTTTACTTTTTACCGCTTGGGAACCGCCACTAGCGTGCTTAGCATGGAAGATGTTGATAATTGATGGCCGTGAAGTGAATGAGAAGGGTGCATGCCTCAAAATATCATGTATCTCTGTTTTAAAAATTGAGCTCTAGCACCTCTACAAATCATTGCTTCCCTCTGTGAAGGGACTTTCTATTTACTTTTATGTTGTGTCATCACCTTCTAAAAAAACAAGCGCCAATAACTGAGTAGAGAACAACGGTCATGATTTATGCATTGTGTGTAGCTAATGTTGGGTGCATCATGACTGGATCTTTTCTACCATGAATTACAATGTTTAGGCGTTGCTTGAACTTTGGAGGTGCTCTGCATTTATGTTTTGCGGTCTCGGAAAGGGCTAGCGAGATACCACTATTGTCATATTATATCATGGTTGTTTTGACAACGTGTTGCCGTTTGAGATATCTTATTACTGCTCACTAGCTGATTATGTCATTGATATGAATCATTATAATCTTTAAGTGTTATTATTGACATGGTTAGTTATAATGTTGGCTGAAAACCTGGGTGTTGTTTAAGCTTATTTATGCAAACAAGAGCAAAAGAGTTCGTAAAAGTTTTTCTTTCTCATTTTCAGTTTATCAACTGAATCGCTTGAGAACAAGCAAAGGTTTAAGCTTGGGGAGTTGATACGTCTCCAACGTATCTACTTTTTGTCATGCTTTTTCCCCTCTTGTTTTGGACTCTAATTTGCATGATTTGAATGAAACTAACCTCGGACTGACACTGGTTTCAGCAGAACTACCATGGTGTTGTTTTTGTACAGAAATAAAAGTTCTCGGAATGGAACAAAACATTTTGAGGATTTTTTATATCAATAATAAGAATTACTGGAGCCAAGACCCACCAAAGAGGGGCCCTTGGGTGGGCACAACCAACCAGGGCGCGCCCCCTCTCCTGGCGCGCCCAAGTGGGTTGTACCCACCTGGTGGCCCCGCTGACGACCTCCTGATACTATAAAATCACATATTTCCAAAAAAATCAAGGGGGAAGAATTATCGTGATCCACGAGACGGAGCCGCCACCAAGCCCTGTTCTTCCTCGAGAGGGCAGATATGGAGTCCATTTGGGGCTCCGAAGAGGGGGATCTTCGTTCTTCATAATCACCTACCCTTCTCCATCGCCAATTCCATGATGCTCCCCACCGGGAGTGAGTAATTCCTTCGTACGCTCGCTGGTTGATACGTCTCCAACGTATCTATAATTTTTCATTGCTCCATGCTATTATATTATCTATTTTGGATGTCAATGGGCTTTATTTTACACTTTTATATCATTTTTTGGACTAACCTACTAACCGGAGGCCCAACCCAAATTTTTGTTTTTTTGCCTATTTTAGGGTTTCGCCGAAAAGGAATATCAAACGGAGTCCAAACGGAATGAAACCTTCGGGAACGTGATTTCCTCAACAAACATGATCCAGGAGACTTGGAGTGGGCGTCAAGAAACAAACGAGGAAGCCACAAGGCAGGGGGCGCGCCTACCCCCCTGGGCGCGTCCTCCACCCTCGTGGGCCCCTCGTTGCTCCACCGACGTACTTCTTCCTCCTATATATATCCACGTACCCCCCCAAACATCCAGGAGCACTACGAAAACCTAATTCCACCGCCGCAACCTTCTGTACCCGAGAGATCCCATCTTGGGGCCTTTTTCGGAGCTCCGCCGGAGGGGGCATTGATCATAGAGGGCCTCTACATCAACTCCATGGCCTCTCCGGTGATGTGTGAGTAGTTTCCTTCAGACCTACGGGTCCATAGTTATTAGCTAGATGGCTTGTTCTCTCTCTTTGGATCTCAATACAAAGTTCTCCTTGATCTTCTGAATTCTTTTATGTATGATTGGTTTATCTTTGCAAGTCTCTTCGAATTATTAGTTTGGTTTGGCCTACTAGATTGATCTTTCTTGCAATGGGAGAAGTGCTTAGATTTGGGTCCAATCTTGCGGTGCTTGATACCAGTGACAGAAAGGGAAATGACATGTATTGTATTGTTGCCATCGAGGATAAAAAGATGGGGTTTATATCATATTGCATGAGTTTATCCCTCTACATCATGTCATCTTCCTTAAAGCATTACTCTGTTCTTATGAACTTAATACTCTAGATGCATGCTGGATAGCGGTCGATGTGTGGAGTAATAGTAGTAGATGCAGAATCATTTCGGTCTACTTGTCGCGAACGTGATGCCTATATACATGATCATACCTAGATATTCTCATAACTATGCTCAATTCTATCAATTGCTCGACAGTAATTCGTTTACCCACCGTAATACTTATGCTCTTGAGAGAAGCCACTAGTGAAACCTATGGCCCCCGGGTCTATCTTCCATCATATTAATCTTCCAACACTTAGTTATTTCTATTGCCGTTTATTTTACTTTGCATCTTTATTTATCTTTATCATAAAAATACCAAAAATATTATCTTATCATATCTATCAGATCTCACTCTCGTGAGTGACCGTGAAGGGATTGACAACCCCTTTATCGAGGTGGTTGCGAGGTTCTTATTTGTTTGTGTAGGTGTGTGGGACTCGAGCATGATCTCCTACTCGATTGATACCTTGGTTCTCAAAAACCGAGGGAAATACTTACACTACTTTGTTGAATCACCCTTTCCTCTTCAAGGGAAAACCAACGCAGTGCTCAAGAGATAGCACTGGTCGGCGAGGAGTTGGATGAGATTCATCATGTAATCGAGTTAGTTTTGTTAGGGCATGATCCCTAGTATCCACTATGTTCTTAGATTGACGTTGCTATGACTTCGACATGCTTAACGCTTGTCACTTTGGGCCCGGGTGCCATGATTTCAGATCTGAACCGTTTATGTTATCATCATTATATCCATGTTCTAGATCTGATCTTGGAAGTTATAGTCACCTACTACGGTTATGATTCTGCAACCCCGGAGTGACAACAACCGGGCCCACTCCCGGTGATGATCGTGGTTTGAGGAGTTCATGTATTCACTATGTGTTAATGCTTTGTTCCGGTTCTCTATTAAAAGGAGGCCTTAATATCCCTTAGTTCCCAATATGGATCCCGCTGCCACGGGAGGGTAGGACAAAAGATTTCATGCAAGTTCTTTTAATAAAGCACATAGGACTATTTACGGAATACATGCCTACATTATATCGATGAACTGGAGCTAGTGCCGTATCGCCCTAGGTTATTACTGTCTCATGATGAATATCATCCAACAAGTCACCGATCCAATGCCTATGAATTTATCCTTATTGTTTCTGCTAAGTTACTAGTGCTATCATCACTGTTACACTTGCTACAAAATTACTACTATCATTGTTACTGTTACTATTGATGTTGTCACTACTATCAAAACTATCAAACTACTTTGCTACTGATCACTTTGCTGCAGATAATTAATCTCCGGGTGTGGTTGAATTGACAACTCAGCTTCTAATACCTTCAAATATTCTTTGGCTCCCCTTGTGTCGAATCTATAAATTTGGGTTGAATACTCTACCCTCAAAAACTGTTGCGATCCCCTATACTTGTGGGTTATCATGTACTAAGGGGTTGAGCATACAAATAAATAAGCGCATGGAAACCTATGCTTCCCTCTGTGAAGGGCCTATCTTTTACTTTTATGTATTTACTTTTATGCAAAGAGTCAAAGTTTTTCTCTCTATTCCCTTTTTATTTTTATCTTTTGGCAAGCATCATGTGGTGAGGAAAAATCTAGGCACATATATCCAGTTGGATATGGGAAGCATGAGTTATTATTATTGACATCACCCTTGAGGTGAATACGTTGGGAGGCAAAATTATAAGCCCCTATCTTTCTATGTGTCCGGTTGAAACATTTTGCTCATGTGTACGCGGTGAGTATTAGCAATCATAGAAAACTATATGATGGTTGAGTATGTGGAGCTCTTACTTAAACTCTGTTGAATAAGTTGAATTACAATTGCTTGGTGACTGAGAAACATAGGTTGTTGAGTTTCAAGAGAATTCATTGTTTGAACTTTAACATGTGAATTGGTTGCTACTAGAACATGAGAAGTTTTATAAGAAAGAATTGATGTTATGATGCTAGGAAAAGTGATTGAAATTATCATTGATCAAACTTATGCACTTTGCTAGCATTCACACTTCATATATTATTTCTTTTATCATTTACCTAGTCGAGGACAAGTAGGAATTAAGCTTGGGGATGCTGATACGTCTCCAACGTATCTATAATTTATGAAGTATTCATGTTGTTTTATTATCATTCTTGGATGTTTTACAATCATTTTATAGCAACTTTATATCATTTTTTGTGACTAACCTATTGACCCAGTGCCTAGTGCCAGTTGTTGTTTGTTTGCTTGTTTTTTACATCACAGAAAATCAATATCAAACGGAGTCCAAACACCACGAAACTTTTTGTGGGTTTTTTATGGACCAGAAACATCCAACGGGCCAAAGCAGCACCTGGGGGGTGCCCCAAGGCGCGCCCAAGTGGGTTGTGCCCACCTCGACGGCCTCCCGCACCCCCTCTTTGCACTATAAATTCCCAAATATTCTGAAAACCCTCGGGGTTAACCTAAATCAGAAGTTCCGCCGTCGCAAGGCTCTGTAGCTACCGAAAACCAATCTAGACCCTTTCCGGCACCCTGCCGGAGGGGGGAATCATCACTGGTGGCCATCTTCATCATCCCGGCAGCCACCACGATGAGGAGGGAGTAGTCCATCCTCGGGGCTGAGGGTTTGTACCAGTAGCTATGTGTTTAATCTCTCTCTCTCTCTTCCTTGTATTCTTGAGATGTCACGATCTTGATGTATCACGGGCTTTGTTAATATAGTCGGATCATATGGTGTTTTCCCGTCTCTATCTTGTTGTGATGAATTGAATTTTTCCCTTTGAGATTTTTTTGTTATTGGATTGAATACTTTTATGGATTTGAGAACACTTGATATATGTCTTGCAATTGAATACTCGTAGTGACAATGGGCTATCATATTGATTCACTTGATATATGTTTTGGCACTCAACTCGCGGATTCCCAAGGTGACATTGGGGTAATCTATGCATAGGGGTTGATGCACGTTCTTGTCTTTGTTTCTCCAATAGAAATCTTGGGGCACTCTTTGACGTTCTTTGTGTGGGATTGAGTATTATGAATCTGAATTAGCTTTGGTGTTATTTTAGTATGAACTCTAGGACAGATCGAACAGAAAGAATAGCTTTGTGTTATTTTAGTACGAACTCTTGAATAGATCGAACACAAAGAATAGCTTTGAGGTGGTTTCGTACCCTACAAACAATTTATTCTTATGTTCTGCGCTAGATAGGAACTTTGGAGTGATTCTTCATCGCACTTTTAGGGGTCGTTATATGATCCAATTATATTAGCATTGTTGAGAGGTTGCACTAGTGAAAATATGGACCCTAGGCCTCATTTTCAAGCATTGAAATACCGTTTTTGTGCCCGTTTACTATTTGCTACCTTGCTGTTTTTATTTATTCAGATTATAAAAATATATTTCTACCACCCATATTACACTTTTATCACCATCTCTTCGCCGAACTAGTGCCTCTATACAATTTGCCATTGTATTGGCTGTGTTGGGGACACAAGAGATTTCTTGTATTTGGTTGCAGGGTCGTTTGAGAGAGACCATCATCATCCTACACCTCTCACGGATTGATAAACCTTAGGTCATCCACTTGAGGGAAAATTGCTACTGTCCTACAAAACTATTCGCTTGGAGGCCCACCACGTGTCTACAAGAATAAAGTTGTGTAGTAGACATCAGTCGTCATCATCAACCTTTCTCCATTAGCAATTTCATGACGCTCACCTATGGAATGGATTACCAAGGTAGATCGATGAGGCCGAGCAGCAGGAAGGAGCATCACCAGTGAGGAGGCGGCGCTGCAAGTGAGCAACGAAGGTTTGAACTTGTAAAGGAAGGCAGAAACAGGGGAAATGTGGTGGTCAGGAGGAGGGGGAGTTAGATATTTCCATGGATGATGATAACCCACAAGTATAGGGGATCGCAACAGTTTTCGAGTGTAGAGTATTCAACCCAAATTTATAGATTCGACACAAGGGGAGTCAAAGAATATTTGAAGGTATTAACAGTTGAGTTGTCAATTCAACCACATCTAGAGATTAATTATCTGCAGCAAAGTGATCATTAGCAAAGTAGTTTGATAGTTTTGATAGTAGTGAAAACATCAATAGTAACTGTAACAGTGATAGCAGTAATTTGTAGCAAGTGTAACAGTGATGATAGCACTAGTAACTTAGCAGAAATAATATGGAAAAGTTCGTAGGCATTGGATCAGTGACTTGTTAGATGATATTCATCATGAGACAGTTATAACCTAGGGCGATACGGCACTAGATCCAATTCATCGATATAATGTAGGCATGTATTCCGTAAATAGTCATACGTGCTTTATTAAAATAACTTGTATGACATCTTTCATCCAACCCTCCCGTGGCAGCGGAGTCCATATTGGAAAGTAAGGGATATTAAGGCCTCATTTTAATAGAGAATCGGAACAAAGCATTAACACATAGTGAATACATGAACTCCTCAAACTACGGTCATCACCGGGAGTGGGCCCGGTTGTTGTCACTCCGGGGCTGCCGGATCATACCCGTAGTAGGTGACTATAAGTTGCAAGATCAGATCTAGAACATGTATATAACGATGATAACATAAACGGTTCAGATTTGAAATCATGGCACCCGGGCCCAAAGTGACAAGCATTAAGCATGGCAAAGTCATAGCAACATCAATCTAAGAACATAATGGATACTAGGGATCAAGCCGTAACAAAACTAACTCAATTACATGATGAACTAGATCATTAATGGCGTGTGTTGCCCGTCTAATTTTGCTCTATAATTTTTAGGGATAGGAAGCAATTTGTATATAATTGTTTACAATTCTTTGGAATGGTGTTGTGCTTTCTTGCTTCTCGTGCTTATCTCCTTCATTTTACAAATCATGGTATGTAATTGAAGAGAGGAATCCTACTGGATTGCAAGAAAGCAGTGTGTTGATCTTTTTTCTTAGGTCTGATGGACTTGTAGCTGGTTCATGTTTGGGTCTAAGTGTATGAGTCTCTAGGATGGTTGATGAATAGTTGGATACATTTGTGATTGATCGTGACCACTTTTGGCTCCTAAAAAAAGTTCTCTCGCAAAGGCCCCCGTCACAAAATCTCAAAAATAGAAATATTGAGGAAAAAATAATATATTTGACAAAATAAAATAGGCACTACAAATACTTCATAACTTTTTTACAACACATATTCTCGCCCGCAAGAGAATTTTACATTTAGTCTATCACAATAATCCTACAAGCCCCAACAAAGAGGTAAGCACAACTTGTAAAATTTAATCATATTTGCTACAAATTGTCAAATTTAATCATATACGGTGTAAGATCGCTTCACATTGAGAACTTTAGATGCCGATTATACAGTACCTATAGTATTGGTTTCATGCAATAATACAATATTCATACCTGAAATTGGAAAATGATACTGTAGTAGTTTACCGGAAAATCGGCAATGTAGTATCTGATGGTCTAATCAATTATGAAGAAGCTAGGAAATGATCAGGTTACACTGACGAAAATGTTCAAGCCTGGAGAACTGGAGAGTACAATCATCAGCATGTGAATTACACCGATAAAATAATAAGCTTCAGATAACAGTACATTTGGGTTCTAAACGATATGTTGATCGATCACAAAGCTAATAAATTATCAGAGTACACCGGTCAAAATGTGCAGGCGTGGTGAATTGGAGAGTATGTACTAATAAATTGCTAATATAAGCAGTGCTTCTACTAATATAATTATGAAGTGCACATGCTACCAAAATGTAAGTACACTGGGGAGATCATAAGTTTCAGACAAGAGTCATTTTGTCTAGAAAAGTATCTACTCGATCGATCAAAAATCTAACAAATAATATAATGGCGTACTCACAATAATATTTGAGTCAAAGAAAACAAGATAAGCTTCAGATAACAGCATTCTGAAGTGGTGACGCGAACGCTGATCAAGAAATGAAATGGAAAATGAACAACAGAAAGCGTAAGGCATTACCTGCTTGCTCACCTTCCCAGCTGACGAATGATTTGCCGGCAATGGGTGGAATGTGCAGCGCGCCCGCATGGCAAAGTCGAGCTGGATGCCTCACTTGTGGCCTTCCTGGCCTCCTGCGGCAATCCAATCGGCACATCAGATTCAGAGGCAACGGACAAAGGAAATAATATGCAGAAGGCCAGGAATCAAGAATTGCAAGATGCAGTGGACTACCTGAGTCTTCAATTGCAAGATGGAGAAGAACAGGAGTGGTGAATCATTGTACCTGCTTGCCCTTTTCTGCACTCCTACCTGACTCCTCCCCGGCCACGATGGGATGCGGGCGGGCTACGTAGTCCGTGAGGTCCTTGCTCTGGTCATCGACAGCGATGTCCTCCTCCTCCGCGATGCAAAGGCTTTCGCTGACGCGGTCGCTCAGGGAGTTGTGGCGACCCACTAGTTTGGGACCTGGGTCGGTGGCGGCGAATCGTCTGACATCTCCTTCTTTTTCTTGTGGCTGGCCCTCATCGTGCATGTCCGACGTGTACCCGCCGTTGGGGGATAGAGCCGCCGCCGCGCCATGCGCCTTTGCCATCCCATCGATAGACTGGTTGGGTGCCTCTTCCGTTCCGTTAGGGGCTATGGAGGAAGTGTAGAGGGGAGCGGGTTGGACCGTACCGGCGGAGAAGCAGTCCCGCAGCATCATGTCGCGGATCGACAGCGCATCGAGGAGGGAGTAACGCCGCCGCATCGAGAGGAGGAAGGACGGCTACGCGAAGGAACAGAGGGGAACTGTTCGTTCAGGGGCTGGGCAACGTGGGCTGTTAGCGTGGGAGTGGGAATAAGTGGGCCGGCCCAATTATGTACAGGAAGAGGAGGTCGCTCCGCGGAGCAGCGGCCCTCGAGACGGTGCGCGACACGCGCGTGCGAGGAATGACGCTCGAATTTGATCTCGATCATAGGTTTGAGGATCCAACGACAGAGACAGTTAGATCGCTGTGGAGGCTTGTAGCTAGCCTCGTTATACTGTTTCTCAATCTCATCTAACTCCTTACCAACCAGCGAGTCTACGAAGAAATTACGCATTCCTGATGGGGAGCATCATGAAATTGGTGATGGAGAAGGGTTGATGATGACGAAGAATGAAGACCCCCCTCTCCGGAGCCCCAAACGGACTCCAAATCTGCCCTCCCGAGGAAGAACAGGGCTTGGCGGCGGCTCCATCTCATGGATCGCGATAATTCTTTCTCCCTGATTTTTTTCTAAAAATATGTGATTTTATAGTATCAGGGGGGTCGTCAGTGGGGCCACCAGGTGAGTACAACTCACTTGGGCGCGCCAGGAGAGGGGGGCGCCCTGATGGGTTGTGCCCACCCAGGGGCCCCTCTCTGGTGGGTCTTGGCTTCAGTAATTCTTATTATTGATATAAAAATCCTCAAAAAGTTTCATTCCATTCCGAAAACATTTATTTCTGCACAAAAACAACACCATGCTAGTTCTGCTGAAAATAGCGTCAGTTCAGGGTTAGTTTCATTCAAATCATGCAAATTAGAGTCCAAAACAAAAGGAAAAGCGTGAGAAAAAGTAGATACGTTGGAGAGTATCAATTCCCCCAAGCTTAAACCTTTGCTTGTCCTCAAGCTATTCAGTTGATAAACTGAAAGTGAGAAAGAAAAAAATTTACGAACTCTTTTGCTTTTGTTTGCATAAATAAGCTTAAACAACACCCAGGTTTTCGGCCAACATTATAATTAACCATGTCAAAAATAACTCTTAAAGATTATAATGATTTATATCAATAATACAATCAGCTAGCGAGTAATAATAAGATATCTAAAACGGCAACACGTTGTCAAAACAATCATGATATAATATGACAATAATGGTATCTCGCTAGCCCTTTCTGAGCAAACATAAATGCAGAGCACCTCTAAAAGATCGTCGATGTCGCCTAGAGGGGGGTGAATAGGCGATTTAAAATAATTACGATTTAGACTTGAATAAATGTGGAATAAACCTAGCGGTTAATTTGTCAAGCACAAAACCTACAACAACTTATGCTAAGCAAGATAAACAACTAAGTGATAGCAAAATATATGATAAGAAACAATATGGCTATCACAAAGTAAAGTGCATAAGTAAAGGGCTCGGGTAAGAGATAATCGGGGCACGCGGAGATGACGATGTATCCCGAAGTTCACACTCTTGCGGATGCTAATCTCCATTTGGAGCGGTGTGGAGGCACAATGCTCTGCAAGAAGCCACTAGGGCCACCATAATCTCCTCACGCCCTCGCACAATGCAAAATGCCGTGATTCCACTAAGGGACCCTTGAGGGTGGTCACCGAACCCGTACAAATGGCAACCCTTGGGGGCGGTCACCGAACCCGTACACTTTGGCAACCCTTGGAGGCGGTCACCAGAACCCGTCAAATTGCTCGGAGTGATCTCCACAACCAAATTGGAGACCCCGACGCTTGCCCGGAGCTTTACACCACAATGATTGAGCTCCGAACACCACCAACCGTCTAGGGCGCCCAAGCACCCAAGAGGAACAAGCTCAAGGGTACCAAGCACCCAAGAGTAATAAGATTCTCAACTTGTAACTTCCACGTATCACCATGGAGAAGTCAAACCGATGCATCAAATGCAATGGCAAGGGCACACGGAGTGCCCAAGTCCTTCTCTTCCAAATCCCACCAAAGCAACTGATGCTAGGGAGGAAAATGAGCGGAAGAACAAGAAGGAGAGCACCAAGAACTCCAAGATCTAGATCCAAGGGGTTCCCCTCACATAGAGGAGAAAGTGATTGATGGAAATGTGGGTCTAGATGTCCTCTCTCTTTTCCCCAAAAAAGTAGCAAGAATCCATGGAGGGATTGAGAGATAGCAAGCTCGAAGAAGGTCAATAATGGGGGAAGAACACGAGCTCAAAGGATAAGGTTCAATGGGGAAGAAGACCCCCCCCCCTTATAAGGAGGGGGAAATCCAACCATTATCCTCACCGCCCGCACCGAGCGTTACTATCGCTAGGGCGGATGTAGCCAAATGAAACACTACTACAACGGGGCAACAGGGTGGTACTACTGCCGGAGCGGTACTACTGCCTCCCCTTGCGGTACTACTGCAGGGGTAGTATTCAACGGCCACACAGGTGCAGCACACGGAGTATACACAATGAGGCAGTGGTACTACCGCAGGGGATAGCGGTACTACCGTAGGGGATAGCGGTACTACCCCGCATCCACGGATGTAAAAAAAATTACTGTCGTGCCTACATCCGCTGGAGCTAGCTTCGAGTAGAAAGACGGTGCGGTACTACCGCTCGCAGGGAGCGGTACTACCAAGAAGGGCGCGGATGTAAAAAATTACTTCCGCGCCTACTTTCGTGTGAGACAACGTTTTGGGCTAGAGGCAGCGGTACTACCGCTCACCAGGAGCGGTACTACCGCTCCCTTGAGCGGTACTACCGCACGCCACAGAGGCTGTAGCACATGGCTGCCTTCATATTGCAGCTAAAGACAACAAAAGGATACAATAAAACCAGAACTGCCAAAACTTCTGCAAATGAGCTCTGAATTGAGCAAACTCAAGCTTGTTGGAAACAAGACGACGAGTAGCATCAAAACAGCGACAGGAAAATAATGTATGGCAGGAAAGTGTATGCTAGCAGCCGCAGTGGCCGACACTCCTCTCTCATCACCCACTGTCAGAGTGCGATAAAATCCTTAAACCCAGCCGGCCTAGGCTCAGCCAAGCTCCCATCAGATGGGATCAAGCATATGTCACAAAACTCAGTAAGTGGTATCTGATGGTTTTCAGCATATAAATCAAAGCTCACTTCAGGAGGATTATTTCTAGGCAAAAAAGTAAAGCTCTGAACAAAGATGTTTGTGAGGATGTGGTGCTAGTCACACTCATCTGCGACGAAGTCGGTGAGGCCGGCATTAGCAATTTATTACATGAACTCCTCAAGAATTCTAGCCTCTTGCAGGAACGGGGTGTGCGGCCATTCGCACGGCCGTACTTCCGCCAAACCTCCGAGGGTGGAGATCATTGTTAGAAGACTCCCCAATAACACCCTTGGAGTTCTTATTAGAGCAAAACTTCCTGAAGATATTCATGTCCGCGTACAATTTTCTGAAAATAAACTTTTTTGAGTGACAAAAATTTGTCAACAAAATTTTGTAAGATTGATAGCAACTACTCATAGGGATACATAGAGGCCATAGCAAGCATTCAAACTACTTAGAATACTAAGAATTCAACATGCAAGCACATCTACAGCAGCACCAAGAGTAGCTAATTATTCAAAGTATAAACCACCAAAACAAAAACTAATTGGACAAATGGTGGAGTCACATACCAAGCAACAATCCCCCGAAACATTTTCGGAAACGGAGCTTCGAGCAAAGAGATCGAAATCCGCGGGTTTCATCTCGAGAACACGGGAGAGAGAGCAATGGGGATTTCTTTTTTCTAGAGGTAAGCGATGATGTGATATGAAGAGGTAAGTGAGGGGGGCCACGTGGGGACCACAACCCACCAGGGCGCGCCTGGGGGTGCTGGCGCACCCAGGTGGGTTGTGCCCACCTAGTGCACCTCCCTCTGATGTTATTTGCCCCCAAAATTCTCAAATATTCAGAAAAAACCGTATTAAATTTTTAGGGCATTCTGAGAATTTTTATTTTGGGTCATTTTTTTATTACATGGGAAATTCAGACAACAAATAAAACATGTCATTCTAATTTATTTAACTAATAAAAACAGAGAATAAAAAGTAGGGACAGAAAGTAGTGCTTACTAAATTCATCAACTTCATACCGTTCAAAAATGATCCATTAATAAGGTTGATCAAGTCTTATTAACAACCACTTTCGATTAGCATGAAACTGAAGAATTTTCATAAATCACTAAGTTACCTCAATGGGGATATGCATTTCCCCAACAATAAGCATTTCATATTTCTTTTTGACAGTAGGTAGAGGTATTTGAAAACTTCCAATAGTGATTGTCGGAGATTTTTCAATAACATTAATACCATTCACTTGGAATTGTTTCTTTGGAAAGTGCACCGTATGCTCATTACCATTAATATGAAAAGTAAACTTGCTTTTATTGCAGTCAATAATAGCCCTTGCAGTATTCAAGAAGGGTCTACCAAGGATAATCGCCATGTTGTCGTCCTCGGGCATCTCAAGTATAACAAAGTCAGTATTAGCAACAACAACGGGCACATCCTCACAGATACTGATAGGTATGGCAGTTGATTTGTCAACCATCTGCAAAGATGTTTCAGTAGGTGTGAGTTTACTCAAGTCAAGTCTTTTATATAAAGAGAAAGGCATAACACTAACACCAGCTCCTAAATCACACAAAGCAGTTTTAACATAATTCTTTCTTGATAAAGCAAGGTATAGTTGGTATTCCTGGATCTCCAAGTTTGTTAGGTACTCCATCTTTAAAAGTGTAATTAGGAAGCATAATGGAGATTTTAGCTTCCGGTATTTTTCTCTTATTCATGATGATGTCTTCCATATACTTTGCATAAGTAGGCATTTTCAAGATATCAGTCAAGCGAGTACGCAAAAAGACTGGCCTCAGCATCTCAGCAAAAAGTTCAAATTCTTCATCATCATTCTTTTTAGTTGACTTGGGTGGAAAAGCATAGGTTTTTGAACCCACGGTTCTCTTTCTTTACCGTGTTTTCTAGCAACAAAGTCTCTTTTGTCATATCTTTTATTTTTAGGTTGTGGGTTATCAAGATCAACAGGTAGTTCTATCTCAACATCATTATCTAGTTCTCTTTCATTACTTGGTTGAGTGTCTTCATGAACCTCATCATTGTCTTTTTCATTATCATTAGGTGAGTGTTCATTACTAGATTGAGTTTCAGCATCACAGATAGAAATTTCATTATCATTATCAGGAGGTTTCTCTATTTCAGGTTCACTAGAGGCATGCAAAGTCCTATCATTTTTCTTTTTCTTTTTCTTCCTGAAAGGACAAGGTGCACTAGTGTTAGCTCTTTGTGAATCTTGTTCAATTCTTTTAGGGTGTCCCTCAGGATAAAGTGGTTCCTGAGTCATTTTTGTTGGGGAACATAGTATTTCAAAAAAATTCCTACGATCACGCGAGATCTATCTAGGAGAAGCATAGAAACGAGCGAGGAGAGTGTGTCCACGTACCCTCATAGACCGAAAGCGGAAGCGTTTGGTAACGCGGTTGACGTAGTCGAACATCTTCGTGATCCAACCGATCCAAGTACCGAACGCACGGCACCTCCATGATCTGCACACGTTCAGCTCGGTGACGTCCCCTGAACTCTTGATTCAGTTGAGGCCGAGGGAGAGTTTCGTTAGCACGACGGCGTGGTGACAATGATGATGAAGTTATGGACGCAGGGCTTCGCCTAAGCACTACAACAATATGACCGAGGTGCAAAACTATGGAGGGGGGCACCGCGCGCGGCTAAGACAAATCTTGGAGTGCCTTTGGGGTGCCCCCTGCCCACGTATATAAAGGAGGGGGGAAGAGGAGGCTGGCCTAGGAGGGGCGCGCCTATAGGGGGAGTCCAACTAGGATTCCCAATCCTAGTTGGAGTCCCCTTCCTTTTCCAAGAGGGGAGAGAGGGAAGGAGTAGGAGAGGGAAAATGAAAGAGAGGGGGCGCCGCCCCTTCCCTAGTCCAATTCGGACTTTCCATCGGGGGCACGCGGCCACCCCTTCAGGACCTTCTCTCCTTTCCCGTATGATCCATTTAGGCCCACTACTTCCCCTCGCGAATTCCTGTAACTCTTCGGTACTCTGAAAAATACCCGAATCACTCGGAACCTTTCCGATGTCCGAATATATCCTTCCAATATATCGATCTTTACGTCTCGACCATTTCGAGACTCCTCGTCATGTCTATGATCTCATCTGGGACTCCGAACAACCTTCGGTACATCAAATCACATAACTCATGATACAAATCATCATCGAACGTTAAGCGTGCGGACCCTACGGGTTCGAGAACTATGTAGACATGACCGAGACACATCTCCGGTAAATAACCAATAGCGGAACCTGGATGCTCATATTGGCTCCTACATATTCTACGAAGATCTTTATCGGTCAAACCGCATAACAACATACGTTGTTCAATCTCGTTACTACGAAGTCTCTTTACTTGTTCCGTAATGCATCATCCCGCAACTAACTCATTATTCACATTGCTTGCAAGGCTTATAGTGATGAGCATTACCGAGAGGGCCCAGAGATACCTCTTCGATACACAGAGTGACAAATACTAATCTCGATCTATGCCAACTCAACAAACACCATCAGAGACACCTGTAGAGCATCTTTATAATCACCCAGTTACGTTGTGATGTTTGATAGCACACAAGGTGTTCCTCCGGTATTCGGGAGTTGCATAATCTCATAGTCAGAGGAACATGTATAAGTCATGATGAAAGCAATAGCAATAAAACTAAACAATCATTTATGCTAAGCTAACATATGGGTCATGTCCATCACATCATTCTCTAATGATGTGATCATGTTCATCAAATGACAACACATGTCTATGGTTAGGAAACTTAACCATCTTTGATTAACGAGCTAGTCAAGTAGAGGCATACTAGGGACACTCTGTCTGTCTATGTATTCACACATGTGCTAAGTTTCCGGTTAATACAATTCTAGCATGAATAATAAACATTTATCATGATACAGGGAAATATAAATAACAACTTTATTATTGCCTTTAGGGCATATTTCCTTCAATTTTACCTCCTCTAGTTGCAACTCTAACAATAAAGTCATGCATATTGTGATTCATTTCATCAAGTAATTCTCTTTGAGATTTAGCAACTTGTTCTAATTGAGTTTGAACCAAAGAGGCATGCTTTCCAACACCTCTAACATCATTTGATATTCTAAATAACAAGTCACTCAAGCAAGCAATCATATCAGAATTATATTTCAATTGTTTCATTACATTTGCATTGAAGTGATCTTGTTTTCTAATGTAGTTTTCAAACTCATAAATGCATTGACTAGGATGCATATTGTGAGGATTATCACTATCATTAAACTTCATAAGAGAATTCACGTCTACCACCTTAGGTAGTGGTGGTGTATTAAGCCCATGTATTTCTTCAATAGGAGGTAAATTTTTAACATCCTCGGCTTTAATACCTTTTTCCTTCATAGATTTCTTTGCCTCTTGCATATATTCGGGACTGGGATATAATATACCCCTCTTCTTCGGAGTGGGTTTAGGCAGTGGTTCAGGAATAGTCCAATCATCATAATTTTTCAATATGTTATTCAATAATTCTTCAGCTTGAGCAATAGTTTGCTCCCTGAAAACACAACCGGCACAACTATCTAGGAAGTCCCTAGAAGCATCGGTTAGTCCATTATAGAAGATATCAAGTATTTCACTTTTATTAAGAGGATGGTTAGGCAAAGCATTAAGTAACTGGCAAAGCCTCCCCCAAGCTTGTGGGAGACTCTCTTCTTTAGTTTGCACAAAGTTAAATATTTCCTGTAAGGAAGCTTGTTTCATATGAGCAGGAAAATATTTTTTAGAGAAGTAATAAATCATATCCTGGGGACTACACACACAACCAGGAGCAAGAGTATTGTACCAAGCTTTAGCATCACCCTTTAATGAGAAAGAAAATAATTTGAAAATAAAGTAATAGCGAGTTTTCTCATCATGAGTAAAAACGGTGGCTATGTCATTCAACTTAGTAAGATGTGCCACCACAGTTTCAGTTTCGTAATGATGGAAAGGATCCGATTCAACCAGAGTAATTAACTCAGGGTCAACATAGAATTCATAATCCTTATCATCAATCAAGATAGGTGAAGTAGAAAACTTAGCATCACATTTCATTCTAGCATTCAGAGATTTTTCTTTATACTTGTGTAGTAATTTCTCTAGATCATCTCTATCATTGCAAGCAAGAATATCTCTAGTTTCTTCTTCACTCATAACATAACTTTCCGGTACCTTAGGCAATTCATATCTATGAAGGCTAGTTCTAGTAGGTGTTTCAGGAGATTCAGTTTCAAGCTCATCATCAGATGCAACAACATCATGTTGTATAACTCTAGCAATTTCTTTATCAAGAAAGTCACCAAGTGGCACATCATCATTAAGCAAGGTACTAGCATTATCCATAGCAGAGGTAGCATCATCAATAACTTGCGACATATCAGAATTAATAGCATGTGCTGTGTTGCAAGTTTAATTATAACAGAAGGTGAATCTAAAGCAGAACTGGATGTCAGTTCCTTACATCCCCTCGTCTTTGAGGGAAATATCTTAGTCTTAGCATCCTTCAGATTCTTCATAGTGATAATATGATAATAATCCCAAGTGACTCAACAAATATAGCTATGCTCCCCGGCAACGACGCCAGAAAAAGGTCTTGATAACCCACAAGTATAGGGCATCGCAACAGTTTTCGAGGGTACAGTATTCAACCCAAATTTATAGATTCGACACAAGGGGAGCCAAAGAATATTTGAAGGTATTAGCAGCTGAGTTGTCAATTCAACCACTCCTGGAGATTAATTATCTACAGTAAAGTGATCAGTAGCAAAGTAGTTTGATAGTTTTTATAGTAGTGACATCAAGAAGAGTAACAATAACAGTGATAGAAGTAATTTGTAGCAAGTGTAACAGTGATGATAGTAGTAGTAACTTAGCAGAAACAATATGGAAAAGTTCATAAGCATTGGATCAGTGACTTGTTGGATGATATTTATCATGAGACAGTTATAACCTAGGGCGATACGACACTAGTTCCAGTTCATCGATATAATGTAGGCATGTATTCCGTAAATAGTCATGCGTTCTTTATTAAAAGAACTTGCATGACATCTTTTGTCCTACCCTCCCCTGGCAGCAGGGTCCATATTTGAAACTAAGGGATATTAAGGCCTCCTTTTAATAGAGAACCGGAACAAAGCATTAACACATAGTGAATACATGAACTCCTCAAACTACGGTCATCACCGGGAGTGGGCCCGGTTGTTGTCACTCCGGGGTTGCCGGATCATAACCATAGTAGGTGACTATAACTTGCAAGATTGGATCTAGAACATGGATATAATGATGATAACATAAACGGTTCAGATCTAAAATCATGGCACCCGGGACCAAAGTGACAAGCATTAAGCATGGCAAAGTCATAGCAACATTAATCTAAGAACATAGTGGATACTAGGGATCAGGCCCTAACAAAACTAACTCGATTACATGATGAATCTCATCCAACTCCTCACCGACCAGCGACCCTACGAAGGAATTACTCACTTCCAGTGGGGAGCATGATGGAATTGGCGATGTATAAGGGTTGCTGATGACGAAGAACGAAGACCCCCCCTCTCCGGAGCCCCAAACGGACTCCAGATCTGCCCTCCTGAGGAAGAACAGGGCTTGGCGGCGGCTCCGTCTCGTGGATCGGGATAATTATTTCTCCCTGATTTTTTCTGGAAATATGTGATTTTATAGTATCGGGAGGGTCGTTAGCGGGGCCACCAAGTGGTTACAACCCACCTGGGCGCGCCAGGAGAGGGGGCACGCCCTGGTGGGTAGTGCCCACCCAAGGGCCCCTCTCTAGTGGGTCTTGGCTCCAGTAATTCTTATTATTGATATAAAAAATCCTCAAAAAGTTTTGTTCCATTCTGATGTAACAGCCTGGATTTTGGCCCTTTCCTTTTTCTTTTGATTTATTAGGTTTTTGCTCTATTTTTCTTTTTGGAGTGGTTTTGTGGCCTTGTCACCTAGGAGATCATCTTCATTTCCTCTCCCAAGTGGCTCACCATCCTAAAAACCTTGCCAAAATCATGTCACTCCACTGCTTGACCAAACCCTAATTTCTTTTTCTAGGGAATATTCCTTTTTTCTGTTAAAGGAATAACCCTGTCTGCTCTATGTCGTGAAGCAACCCATATTTTTTCCCATCCAAAAATACCCAAATAATTGTTATAAATTTTTTGGGTCATATATTACTTAGATATGGCAAAATATTTCATTGGCCATATTTCCCATCATGCTCAATAAATTCATTTCCTATTGTGTCCTAAATGGCACACTGTGAAGCAAGTGCTATTTCTCTTTGCCCATTTGACCCCAAACTTTTTGTACATCTTCTCCTGTCCAAATAATTGCCCCGTGCCAAAATTCAACTTTATTTGCCTAGCCAAACTTCCTCAGTGAATTTTCAAAGTTCTTGTCTGAGGGAAGCCTTTGTGAAGAAGTGCTAGCTAGGTTTATCCAAATAAGTTGAAATTTTGCATGCCTCTTCTTGTGCTCATATTATCTCACTCTTGCAAATTTCAGCTCCATCCCTTGATCTATATGAGCACCACATCAAATCTTTGATTCTGTCAATATTTTCAGGTTGTGAAGCAAGTATATTTTATATTGCTTCATTTTGCCTGAAAATTTACCAGAGCATTCTCCTACCAAATTACTTCTCTACACCAAATTTGGCATCAGTTCATCTAGACAATATTGCTCTAGAATTTTTGCAAGTTTCTGGACAAAGGGAATAGCTGTGAAGGAAGTACCATTTTGGTAAAACCAATTGGTATGAAATGTTTACATCACCTTTATCTGGCAAAATCACTAAGCCTTGCCAAATTTGATCTCAAGTTGATGCTTCATGTGAGTGCATCATCATGCTCAAGTTTTTGGACCATTTTGGTCAGTTGCAAAGCAACTATATTAACCATTGGTCCAAATCACCTCAAATTTCACAGGACTAGAATCCTTCCTATCCTAAACCACCCAGACAGCTTATTTAGCCCTTAGCATTCATCGGTTGATCACTGCATCATGGTTTAGATTGATGTAGTAAACTTCAGAGCTTACTTACCATTTACCCGCTTCACTTTTAACCGAGCTACCACCGCGGTTGTAACCTACCCAGGAAGGACTTACCACTAGACAATGTTTGCCAACCCTTGGCACCTTCTCCTCGTCAGCTCACGCGCTGACCACCGCTTTGGCATGCTTTGGCCGCGCCCAGAACGTCTTCTTGCTCGGGCCCCTTGTAACGCCCCAGACACACCCGCCGGTGGTCGTTACTCCTGGCGGGATCTAGACTGGCCCCACAGATCAATACCCAGGAAGGACTTACCACTAGACAATGTTTGCCAACCCTTGGCACCTTCTCCTCGTCAGCTCACGCGCTGACCACCGCTTTGGCATGCTCTGGCCATGCCCAGAACGTCTTCTTGCTCAGGCCCCTTGTAACACCCCAGACACACCCGCCGGTGGTCGTTACTCCTGGCGGGATCTAGACTGGCCCCACAGATCAATACTAGTCTTTTCTGCGCACTTTGTCCTCACTCATGCGCACCCAGGAGCAACTTCCCGGTCGGTCACCCATCCTGACACTACTCCAAGCTAAGCACGCTTAACTTTGGAGTTCTATTCGAATGGGCTCCCGGAAAAGAAGGAATTCCTTATTGATATGAGTAGTCTATCATCCCTAATAAGCCAGGCCATCACATACACCCCCACTCAGAGGAACCGGCATCCTCGTCGGGCCACAGGAATGGTCCCTCTTGGGACATTCGTGTGTGCATCCAATCTGGTACATGTACCATGCCGTGTGCCACGACGGGTCACAAATGTTATGAACAACATGACCGCGCACCTGTCCGCAAACATCCGTGTAACCACGAGGGTCGGCTCTGATACCAACTTGTTGAAGGAAATATGCCCTAGAGGCAATAATAAAGTTATTATTTATTTCCTTACATCATGATAAATGTTTATTATGCATGCTAGAATTGTATTAACCGGAAACATAATACATGTGTGAATACATAGACAAACAGAGTGTCACTAGTATGCCTCTACTTGACTAGCTCGTTAATCAAAGATGGTTATGTTTCCTAACCATGAACAAAGAGTTGTTATTTGATTAACGAGGTCACATCATTAGTTGAATGATCTGATTGACATGACCCATTCCATTAGCTTAGCACCCGATCGTTTAGTATGTTGCTATTGCTTTCTTCATGACTTATACATGTTCCTATGACTATGAGATTATGCAACTCCCGTTTGCCGGAGGAACACTTTGGGTACTACCAAACGTCACAACGTAACTGGGTGATTATAAAGGAGTACTACAGGTGTCTCCAATGGTAGATGTTGGGTTGGCGTATTTCGAGATTAGGGTTTGTCACTCCGATTGTCGGAGAGGTATCTCTGGGCCCTCTCGGTAATACACATCACATAAGCCTTGCAAGCATTATAACTAAGATGTTAGTTGTGAGATGATGTATTACGGAACGAGTAAAGAGACTTGCCGGTAACGAGATTGAACTAGGTATTGGATACCGACGATCGAATCTCGGGCAAGTAACATACCGATGACAAAGGGAACAACGTATGTTGTTATGCGGTCTGACTGATAATGATCTTCGTAGAATATGTAGGAGCCAATATGGGCATCCAGGTCCCGCTATTGGTTATTGACCGGAGACGTGTCTTGGTCATGTCTACATTGTTCTCGAACCGTAGGGTCCGCACGCTTAACGTTACGATGACAGTTATTATGAGTTTATGCATTTTGATGTACCGAAGGTTGTTCGGAGTCCCGGATGTGATCACGGACATGACGAGGAGTCTCGAAATAGTCGAGACATAAAGATTGATATATTGGAAGCCTATGTTTGGACATCGGAAGTGTTCCGGGTGAAATCGGGATTTTACCGGAGTACCGGGAGGTTACCGGAACCCCCCGGGAACCAAATGGGCCTTATTGGGCCTTAGTGGAAAGGTGAAAGGGGCAGCCCAAGGTGGGATGCGCGCCACCCCCCTCCCCTAGTCCTATTAGGACTAGGAGAGGTGGCCGGCCACCTCTCTCCCTCTCTTTCCACTTGGGAGTCCTATTAGGAATAGGATTGGGGGGGGGAGAATCCTACTCCCGGTAGGAGTAGGACTCCTCCTGCGCCTCCTAGCTTGGCCGGCCAGCCCTCCCCATCTCAACCTTTATATACGGGGGCAGGGGGCACCTCTAGACACACAAGTTGATCCTTGAGATCGTTCCTTAGCCGTGTGCGGTGCCCCCTGCCACCAAATTCCACCTCGATCATACCGTTGTAGTGCTTAGGCGAAGCCCTGCGTCGGTAGTACAACTAGATCGTCACCACGCCGTCGTGCTGACGGAACTCCTCCCCGAAGCTTTGCTGGATCGGAGCCCGGGGATCGTCATCGAGCTGAACGTGTGCTAAGAACTCGGAGGTGCTGGAGTAACGGTGCTTGGATCGGTCGAATCGGGAAGAAGATGTATGACTACTTCCTCTACGTTGTGTCAACGCTTCCGTTGCGATCTACAAGGGTACGTAGATCAGACTCTCCCCCTCGTTGCTATGCATCACCATGATCTTGCGTGTGCGTAGGAATTTTTTTGAAATTACTACGTTCCCCAACACTTGTAACGCCCCAGACACACCCGCCGGTGGTCGTTACTCCTGGCGGGATCTAGACTGGCCCCACAGATCAATACTAGTCTTTTCTGCGCACTTTGTCCTCACTCATGCGCACCCGAGAGCAACTTCCCGGTCGGTCACCCATCCTGACACTACTCCAAGCTAAGCATGCTTAACTTTGGAGTTCTGTCCGAATGGGCTCCCAGAAAAGAAGGAATTCCTTATTGATATGAGTAGTCTATCATCCCTAATAAGCCAGGCCATCACACCCCTCCTCTGCTCGGTGTCTTAGCGAGCACAGGCCTGTCCACCGGGTTCCTCGCGTCGTCACCGTCCTCCTGGAGCTGCCTCCTCGCCCCGCGGCTATATAAGCCCACCCCGAGGCCTCTCGACCTCACCACTCGACCTCGCTCACTCCTCTAGCCCTCCCCGACCCCTCACATCATCGCCGGAGCCCCTCCCTGCTCGCCATCGCCGCCATGGCCGCCGCAGCCGCCGTCGGGCTTTGCTCAAATTCGAGCAACCTCGAGCCCCTCCCTCTCTTCTTGGCCATCACCAGAGCCCTTGTGACGCTCGGATAATTAAGCTACAGTAAAACTTCTCTAATGATGCCACGTCATCCCGTTTACTGTTGGTATTCGCGTGTTAGATCAAAACACTCCAAATTCAAATTTAAATTTAGCAAACAGTCAAAGTTTTCAAAACATTTAAACAAAAATGTTCGGTGTGTGTCAAATATTGCTATGGTAATTTTAGTGAAGAAAACATAATTTTACAAAGTCCTTAAGTGCTTTAAACTAAATAAACAGAATAGAAAACAAATAAAAGAAAGAAAATACAAAAAACAGAAAACAAACTAACAAAAAGAAAAGAAGAAAAGCAGTCACCCCCCACTGGGCTTCGGCCCAGCACGCCGGGCCCAACTGGCCCCAACCGGCTAGCCCACCCAATCCCTCTAACCCTAGTCGATCCCCTCGCTCGGTCCCCACCTCTCCCCACTTCCCCCACGACCCCCACTCTCTCTCTCGTTTCCCTGCCCTCTCTCTCGCTGGATTGGATCGGGGAGGAGCCCGATCTCGCGCCTGACGCCGGCGCCCGTCCCCGGTGCCACCCCGATGCCCCACCTCGCCGTGCGCTGGACTGCCTCGCCCCTCCTTCTCCCTCGCACGTCGCTCGGTCCGCCGACGCCGCCCGGTGCCGCCTCGCCGCGACCCCGTCGCCCGGGGCCCCGCCGCAGGAGCCCCCTCGCCAGAGTCACCACCTCGCGGACGCCGCGCTCCTCCGTCCTCGCCACTGCCCCGTTGTCTTCGACTGCACGCCGCCACGCCGCACGTCGTCCTCGACCTCCGTCGAGCCCACTGCCATGAGCCCTATGCCGCCCTGTGAGCTTCCCCCTCCTCCTCTCTTCTTCGCGCGCACGCGCCCACGCCATAGCCTTCTTCCCCCGGCTCCGCTGGCACCGTCGTGGCCTCACCTCGCCCGGCGTGCCATCGCGCGTCCCCTATGCGCGCTTGCGCCTCCCCTTCCCCCCGAATACGCCCCGCGGGCGCTGCCCCGCCTCGCCGGCGTTGCTGCGGCTTCCCCGCCGGCGATCGGACTGGCCCCGCCGCGCCACTAGTCTCACCCGAGGCCAGCGCCCGGGTTGGCCCCCGTCGGGCACCCCTGCGCCCGTTACCAGTAGCGCCCGACCCGCTATGGCCCCTTTGGGCCACTGCCAAACGGGGCCCACGCCCCCCAGAACAAAAAAAGGATTAAATAAATAAATAAATAATAATAATAAATAATAATTAAATTAATTAATTAATTAAGGAATTAATTAAGTTAATTGATCTTAATTAGATTAACCTAATTAACTAATTAGTTTAATTAAACGGTAATTAGATTAGTTAAACATTAATTAGGCTAAACAGTCAATGACCAGTGGGACCCACACGTCAGCGACCCAGTCAACACCTCCGTTGACTGCTGACGTCGTGCTGGCGTCATGATGACGTCAGCAAACACTGTTCTGGATAATGTTGTATTAAATTAATTAAATAAATTCTAAAAATGATTTAAAACTTTAGAAAATCATATAAAATAAACCGTAGCTCGGATGGAAAAACTTTGTACATGAAAGTTGCTCAGAACGACGAGACGAACCCGGATACGCAGCCCGTTCATCCGCCACGCATCCCTAACCTATCCAACTCGCAACTTTCCCCCACCGGCTCCTCTGCCCGAAAACGCGAAACGCCGGGGATACTTTCGCGGATGTTTTCCCCCTTCACCGGTATCACCTCATACCGCGTTAGGGCACGCCTAGCATCACGCTTTGCTTTGTCATGCATCGTTATGCATCTGTTTGCATTGTATTTATTGTTTCTCCCCCCTCTTCTTCCGCTAGACACCGAGACCGACGCCGCTGCTACCTAGTACGACTACGGAGTTGACGACCCCTCTCTCTTGCCAGAGCAACCAGGCAAGCCCCCCCTTTGATCACCAGATATCGCCTACTCTTCTCTATACTGCTTGCATTAGAGTAGTGTAGCATGTTACTGCTTCCCGTTAATCCTATACCGATGCATAGCCTGTCCTTGCTACTACTGTTGTTACCTTTACCTGCAATCCTAATGCTTAGTATAGGATGCTAGTTTATCATCAGTGGCCCTACATACTTGTCCGTCTGCCATGCTATACTATCGGGCCGTGATCACTCGGGAGGTGATCACGGGTATTTACTATATACTTTATACATGATACATGTGGTGATTAGGGATGGGTCGGCTCGTAGGAGCACCCGCGAGTGGATCTTTGTGGCGGAGCGACAAGGCAGGTTCAGACCACCTAGGAGAGAGGTGGGCCTGTCCCTGGTCGGCGTTCGCGGATACTTAACACGCTTAACGAGATCTGGGTATTTGATCTAAGTCTGGCCATTTTGTCTATACGCACTAACCATCTACGTGGGAGTAGTTATGGGTATCCCGGCGTCGTGGTATCAGCCGAAGCCTTCGTGACGTCAGCGACTGAGTGGCGCGTGCCGGATTGGACTGGAACGCCACTAGGCTAGGTCTGCTTTCGGCCGCGTACGCAACGTGCAGGTGTGCAAAGGGCGATGGGCCCAGACCCCTGCGCCATAGGATTTAGACCGGCGTGCTGACCTCTCTGTTGTGCCTAGGTAGGGCTGCGACGTGTTGATCTTCCGAGGCCGGGCACGACCCAGAAAAGTGTGTCCGGCCAAATGGGATCGAGCGTGTTGGGGTATGTGGTGCACCCCTGCAGGGAAGTTTATCTATTCGAATAGCCGTGTCCCTCAGTAAAAGGACGACCCAGAGTTGTACTTTGACCTTATGACAACTAGAACCGGATACTTAATAAGACACACCCTTCCAAGTGCCAGATATAACCCGGTGATCGCTCTCTAACAGGGCAACGAGGAGGGGATCGCCGGGTAGGATTATGCTATGCGATGCTACTTGGAGGACTTCAGTCTACTCTCTTCTACATGCTGCAAGATGGAGGTGGCCAGAAGCGTAGTCTTCGACAGGATTAGCTATCCCCCTCTTATTCTGGCTTTCTGCAGTTCAGTCCACCGATATGGCCCTTTACATTTTTACCCATGCATTTGTAGTGTAGCTCCTTGCTTGCGAGTACTTTGGATGAGTACTCACGGTTGCTTTCTCCCTCTTTTCCCCCTATCCCTTCTACCTGGTTGTCGCAACCAGATGTTGGAGCCCAGGCGCCAGACGTCACCGTCGACGACGACTCCTACTACACCGGAGGTGCCTACTACTACATGCTGCCCGCTGATGACGACCAGGAGTAGTTAGGAGGATCCCAGGTAGGAGGCCTGCGCCTCTTTCGATCTGTATCCCAGTTTGTGCTAGCCTTCTTAAGGCAAACTTGTTTAACTTATGTCTGTACTCAGATATTGTTGCTTTCGCTGACTCGTCTATGATCGAGCTCTTGTATTCGAGCCCTCGAGGCCCCTGGCTTGTAATATGATGCTTGTATGACTTATTTTATTTGTAGAGTTGTGTTGTGATATCTTCCCGTGAGTCCCTGATCTTGGTCGTACACGTTTGCGTGTATGATTAGTGTACGGTCAAATCGGGGGCGTCACAAGTTGGTATCAGAGCCGACTGCCTGTAGGAATCCCCCTTCCACACTCCTTGGCCGAAGTCGAGTCTAGACATTACAAAACTTTTACTAACATGGCTGTGCGGCTTACGGGCCCACGTCGCCATTTGGGTGGTATTAGGATCTTTTATTCCTCGCCTTTACTCTAGGGCCCTGATCTCTCTTCTATTCGGGTTAAATGGTTTTGCTAACTCTAACTCTAGGTTCACTTAAATACTTTCTCCCGGAGAGCCCCTTCATTCCAGATGATGGCCTGCTTCACCAGAAGATTCCGAAGATACTCTTTGCTATTCCTCTCGAGACTTTGTGCCCATCACTTTTGCTATTCCCGACCACCGATAAATCCTTATGGATAACTACTTACACTTGCCATTCATACGATCATCCCCCATTGATCTTGTTATTACAAGATACCCCGGAGTCTTCTCTATTGTTCCGAGAATACTTTGTGCCTACTGCCTATGTCGGGACCCCGATCCTAGGTCACACCGATCTAGCATGTAACACATCATATCACTTTGTGGCCTCACGCACGGTATTTCCACGGGTGCCACCTTACTTGGCCCGGGACCGTTTGCGCCTTTTGGCTCACGTATATGATAGTGTCGCTAGCATCCATATGACAAAGAACCCGGGCCGACATGGCTAGTCGTGAACCCAAAGCGGCACTAACCCATGGGGACAGGCATACATGAATCAACCTCGAGCATGTCGGTCAACAGCGTGTGAATCCGGGCTGTAGCACCGGGCTAACAGGACTCCGGTAACCCGGGCTGTAGCGGGCTAGGCAGGACTCCGGATGTCACCGCGTGACATTTCCCCGAAGGGACAGACATAGGAACGAAGTGAATCACATGCCGGCCAGTCAAGCGTCCTGAACAGTAGTGCTGGGCTAGCAGGACTCCGGTGATCCGGGCTGTACCGGACTACTATCGCTCAGAAGCACTAGACTACATTTCCCCATATGATAGGCTGCCAAGGATAAACAACTAGATAGTCGGATCCCACACATACCAAGCATTTCAATCATACACACAATATGCTCGATATGTGTGAATACAACATGGCATCACAACATAACTCTACAACTCAAGTATCAATTCATTAGACTCCGAGGAGCGAGATATTACAGACATGGGTCTCATGACCCAACAATCATAGCATACAATGCAAAGCACATGCGGAAGCTTAACATGTCTGAGTACAGACATCTATAAATGAAAAAAAAACTAAGAAGCCTGACTATCTACCAAATCCTGTCGAGGCCACAAGATCGTAGCTGAGGTATCGAGCTAAACATCGAAGTCCACGCGGAACTACTAGCGAGACTGAAGTCTCTCTGCAAAACATAAATTAAGCAAACGTGAGTACAAAGGTACTCAGCAAGTCTTACATCAGAACTAACTACATATGCATCGGTATCAACAAGGGGGGGGGGGGTGGTGGAGTTTAACTGCAGCAAGCCAGCTTTGACTCAGTGGCTAACCTGAACTACGATTGCAAGCAACTCTTTTGAGGTGGCGCACACGAGTCCACATATTCAGCATTCAATACACCACTATGGATCCGCTCTCGTCTCCCTACGAGAAGGCCATCCATAGTACTCACACCTATCTTGCGAGTTTTAGAGTATCCACTTTCACTTGTCTATGAACTATTAAAGGCAACCTAGAAGTCCTTTACCGCGGACACGGCTATTCGAATAGATCATTTATAACCCTGCAGGGGTGTACTTCGTCACACATGTTTCCACCACTTAGCGTCTGCACACGACATGTGCTCGGCAGACTTCAAGCGAAAGCTGACGTGGGTGTAGACCACGACCTGACTAACCACACAAGTCTCTAGTCCAGGTTTATCGCCTATTCGGGTTCCATCTGCGAGGAGATCCGGCCGGAGTTTCGCTCACAGCCCCAAACGATGTGTGCAGGGTTCCCGAGACACCAAACGGGCGCCCGGTACACCGTGCCACAGTGTATCTACCGCATCATAGCCCACCCCTAGGGTCAGCGCTATGCACGGCCGCCAACACATATCCTATAAACACCAGAAACTAATTGCAACTCCTGGACAGAGGACGAGAGGGGTCAGTAAGTCGAGCGGGGTCATATTTCAGGGCCCAACGTGTGGTAGTAGCTATTTCATGGATCACAAACACAGAACTCAGTTCCTGAGGACGGTTTCAATGAGACAACCCACCATGTACTCCTACATGGCCTCTCACCGCTACCTTTACCAAATCGTGTTCACACACTTAGCTCTCAACAGTAGGACATGTTTACACACCTCCGATTCATCCCCGATGAATCAGACCTGACTCAACTCTAAGCAGTAGCAGGCATGACAAACAAGCATGAATGAGTAGGCACATCAGGGCTCAAACAACTCCTACTCATGCTAGTGGGTTTCATCTATTTACTGTGGCAATGACAGGTCATGCAGAGGATAAGGGGTTCAACTACCGCAACAAGTAACAGATGGATCGTTGTTGTCCTAATGCAGTAAAAGAGAGCAGGAGCGAGAGAGGGGGATTGTATCGGAATGAACAAGGGGGTTTTGCTTGCCTGGCACTTCTGAAGATATCATTGGGTCTTCATCAGTGTCAACGATCACATCGAAGGTACAACGTCTATCGAGAGGGGACAAATACCGGCAACAGAGAAGAAATACAATCAATGCAATGCACAGTATGATGCATGATCATGACATGTCAATATGCTGTGGTTTGAGCTAATGCAACTAGCTGTGATTTAAATGAGGTTGGTTTGAGTGCAAGATTCAAATTCCAACCCCATATATGATTATTTAAATGCCCTTTATTTGTTTTGTCCAAAACAGAGGACAAACATTGTTCAAACATACATGAAAATGGTACAGATGTATTCCTTGAATTTTTTTGATAATTTTACATATATAATTTATCTTATTTGGAGTTATGGTTGATTTTCTATGATTTTTAGAAGTTTTGGGTATTTTCTGGAATTTCCTGAATTGTTTTAAACTAGAAAATGATTTACTGCGTCAGCTTGACGTCATGATGATGTCACCAAGTCAACAGGGCTGGTCCGGGTCAAACCTGACCAGTGGGACCCACTGGTCAGTGGTTAGTTAAACTAATCTAGTTTAGTTAGTACTAACCTGGGTCATTCTAATTAAGTTTAAAGTTAAACTAAATTAATTAGCTAGGGGCGGGCCCGCATGTCATAGGCCCAGGGGTGGTCAAATCCCCTGGTCAACCGGGGCTAAACCACCGGCGGTCAGAGTGGTCAACCCGCCGGCGTTTAGCCGCCGGCGAGGCCGAACGCGGCGGAGGGCTCGGGATTGCTCCTCCGGCGCCCAATCGAGCAGCGGAGGGCACGCGCGGGGAGCTGGGGCTCGCCCGCATCCAGGGCGGCATGCGGCAGTAGTGGGGACAGCCAGAGATCGCCGGAAACGAGCTCGAGGCGGCGCCGGCGTTCGGGTGAACTGAGTTTCGGGGTTAGGGAGCACGGCAGGAGGCAAAGAGGGGTGCTACGACCTCCTGGGGGTGCACTGAGCAGGACTGTGTGCTCGGTTGCAACTCTAGGCAATGGTGGCCACGACGGCGACATGGCCGGCGGCGAAGAGCTCTCGGTTCCGACGGGCATCGGTGTTAGAGGAAGAAAACGAGCCAGGGGAGAGGGTGAAACGACACAGGAGCTCACAGCGGGTGCAGCGGTGGCCTCGGCAAGCTCGGGGAGGCACTGGAGCAAGCGAATCGGCGGCAGTGGTCGTCGGTGCCGAAGCTTGATGACGACGAAGATGCCGGCGATGAAGGTCTCCCGAGGTCGTGTGAGACAAAGTGGAGGACGAGGGAGGCACGGCGGAGCTCGGGGCCGCGTCGGAGAGGTGAGGGGATGGCTGTGGCCGTGGTGGCAGCGGACGGCGGCGACGAGTGGCTCTCTGGTTCGAAGAGAGGGGCGATAGAGGCGAGGATGAGGATGGAAGAGAGTGAGCGAGGGGTCAGGGGGGTGCGTGGCGTCCAAAGCGACGTCGGGGAGGCGGCCGAAGCAGGAGGTGGCCGTCGGGGCCCGTGCGCGTGCTGGCGCACCGCGGGCACACGCCCCTCGTCCTTCTGTCGCGAGGAAGACGACAGGGGGGAGAGGCCAGTGGGCTGGGCCACTGGTGGCCTGGCGCTGGGCCAGGTGGATGGGCTACAGGTGGGCCAGGTAAGGTCCAGGTGAGCCTCTGTTCTTTCCTAATTTCCTGTTTGTTTTCTGTTTTCTATTTATGCAAATGGGTTTTAATTTGGTTTTTGAACCAAACTATTTTTTTCACTTCTGATAATTTTTGCAGGGACTAAATGGATTATTCCAAAGCCCCTCAACAATTTATCAGAATTATTGGACATATAGTTAATATATCACAAATATAAGTCCAATGCAAATAATTATTGGATTAACTCAAATGCGCAAAAAAAATATTTCTGTGAATCCAAAAATATTGGTTTGAATTTTACCTCTTGCCAATATTTTTATAGCTTAACAGGAACATTTTCTTAGGTTATTTGAAGCAATTTTTTTAATGTTGATCATTTTTTTAATTGATTTCTGGGGCTTTCAGCTTTCCCCAATTCAACTTTCAAAAATTTAGACATGATGCAACACCAGATGCTAGCGCTGGGCATTAATAGAACTAGGGATGTGACAACTCGCCCCCACTAAACAAGAATCTCGTCCTGAGATTCAAGACGTGAGGTAAGAAGACAGAGGGAACGCCAATAAAGAACCTCCATGATCCGATTGCCCTTCTCAAAGATGTTGATTCATTGCATCATGTCGATCTTGACATCTTTGTTTCGAGAGCTTCATCCAGCATGGCGACAAGAGAGCAAGACAACCTCCCAAGAGTGGATACAAGATCAACTCCACGGAATGAGACGTAAAAACACCTCTTGAGTTGAGACACAAGGCACATATCAGAATCAATGAGAAGAAGCAGATGACAAGGTTCAATTTGGTACGCAACAAACCCACGCTGGAGTAGGATGATGCATGGTTTCAAAGTAGCGAGGAGATAATTGCCATGATACCATAACGAGACATCTTAAGGAAGGTGACTCGCAGAATTATTCCCTTAAGTGGCAAAAAGAATTACTTTTGATTCGGAGATCATAGAAACTCTTCATACCAGCCTAAGGCAATCACAAACGATCAGTGGAAGGAGTTCGAAAGAATGACATACTCGGACTAGGATGGATGATGTGGACTACCTTGTTGAAGACAACGCAATGGATGATTTTTGCTATCATCGGAAATGGATGGGACCTATGGTATGTCCACTTTTGAAGATGACCATGAACAACAACTACTGAGGTGCAAGCTGGGAACAAAATGCAAATGTTGGGAATGATTCTAGTAACTGGGCAGAAGGTTCACCGGCAAAGGTGATTCCACCAATCGGATGGCTATCGAACAACTGAGAGAACGGAGGCACATCCCAGTTAACGACAACATCAGAACCTAGTGCCTAAGCGTGCTCTCAAGAACTTGAGCATTTCCATACTCATCAAGGTTCTGCCAATATCCGTGTCAAGGATCCTGGCAACACAACATGCTACCATGATGAATAATGGTGGAAGATGCAGATGCAAAGGAAGATAACACTTTCTCAGATTTCACCTTAGCGAAGCCAAGGAAACAAAATCTGGATGATCGACCGAGAGACATTTAGCACTCCGCTTCTAATGTTCTCTTGATGTACTGGTTACCACGGTCATGCTTTAAGCATCGGCATAGCCACCAAGTAGTGGTCGGACTTCGGAATACAATAGATCCATAAGGAACAACTTCTGGAGTAAATCCTACGAAATCCTCATGGGAAGGTGGCCAACTTTCTTCAATCGAGATACTACAATAATAGGTCTTCCGGCTGGATGTGTTGGCCACGACATCCACTTTACCGTTTATCGAGAGACCAATATTATGGTTCTTGGAAAACGCTCCAACCATCATATCTGCCTGAGATTCAGATCTGGTTGGTGACAGGATATTCCAGACTCATCGAGTCTAGAAAGGAAAATGAAGGTTTGCAACACAAAGCGACGAGATGACATTGCGAGATTCTCGGGGGAATGAACTACAGTAGTAAGCTCCAAAACATGAGCCGGTTCTGCTACAAGCATGTGAACACGTTGTCCTAGACAAGCATGGTCACCTGGTAGTCTTAAAATGAAACACTACCGAGTTCAGGGGGAACCATCAACGAGGATATCGAAGTCCTTGCGTAGGTCTAACCCTTAAGAAGAAGCTTCTTCTCCTTGAACAAATCAATCAGTGGCTTGGTGTGCTAGGGATACATATAGAATGTAGATGATCAGTCTATCAGACCATAGAATACTTCGCACACGCATGACTGACTTGGGATGATTCTAGAGGAAGCAAAAACAAACTTTCTCGAATTCACGGCGGCAACTTACATCAGATGCACATGAATTAGGGGAAGTCACATCTTTCAACCGGACATATGCTTCATGATCGGGACATGATGGCAATGCTTATAAAGTTTCCAACACTAGCTGGATGTTCAACACAATCATGGAGGAGACAAAATGCCGCTGATGGGCTCAACAACAACTCATCGAAATTTCCATATCACTGGACTTCCACCACTATGTGAACAATGTGATAGTATTGGTCAGACCAAAGATATAATGGTGTATGCTCGAGGGACAACCGCAAGTAAGACAACATTACGAACATCGTTGGTTCTGATTTGATTTGACGATAACCCACACTCAAATCAAGGTTTGGACAAGATAATAGATACAACAACTGATCACGGGGACCAATTGGTGAAGATATCATCTTTCTTCAACACACACACACACAAGGATATCCCTTAGGGATGAGCTAAGTCGGACAAGTTTTCATCTTCCAACTCTCCAAGTTGTTGTTAAGCTTAACCAACTAGCTCAGGGGTATCCAACACAGATTCTTGGGGAAAAGTGGTTTATTGAAAAACCATCTTGATCACGAACTCAACATAACGGTCAGGTAACAACCTGGTAACACTTCCAAGAAGATATTCGGAAAATCACGAACCACCGGTATGTTACTAAGCTCGAGAACAACCTTGCTTTTCAGGGCAAGATGATATGATCAAAGAGTGAGGGATTGGCACAATCCTAACCCATTGTTCGAAGTGTGCACCAGAAATATGGACTAGGTAGCACGATCAGTCTTAGAATGATAATTCAATAACCAACGCGCTAAGAATGAGGGTATTGTCCATTAACTACCAAGCAACGGGGTTGCTAGGAGTATTGATTTCACACACCACGATTCACTTGTCGACGTTCCGGTTGCAACAACACTGAAACCGAGAAATGAATAATGATGGAGAGAGTATCACTGCGTCAAGAATTCATAGGAGAAGGTGCAATTCTCACGACGCTCTTGACATAAAGTGGGTAATACTCCGAGGTAGAACAGAACAAAAGCTGGATTGGCATTTTGATCTGCGGAATACAACCACTTTGACCCGATCCCAGAAATGGATGAGGTACTGGAGTTTGTTTCTCCTAGTCATTCTAAAGTAGAACGGCTCGACGGACCACAAGAATAAAAGGCACCGATGAACACAAATGCACAACTATTCCTGACTATCAATTGATAGACGAAGGTCAGAAAACAACTAAAGAGGGACAACTCAAGGAACATATAACTTTCTGAGTTGTGGATGCATAGATTAGTATGTCGAACGAGTTCAACATATTTCTTCTGGATAACCCATGCAGAAAGGTAGAACTGGCAGAGCCACAATATAGAATGGAGAACTCATCAAGAGCACTCTGTCGTGACCTTTTGGTTCAAAAGAACTCCTGCCAAGAATGGTTCATGATAATTGGAAGAAGGATGTACCACGAACCTCGAGGACTATCGCAAAGGTTACTAATATCCTAAAGGAACGAGCAAACACTACCAACATGAAGTAAGTAGGGTGAATCTCGGGTTCAAAACCCAGGAATAGAATGCCTACTAACTAAATGGCATCACGGGATGCTTTTGAGAATAATGGCCAGAATCACACACTGGGAACACAAAACATGGCTAGATTACTAGGTGGCACTCTAAGACATCTAGGGTCATAATAATAATTCCAAGATATATGTCGAGGCAAAAGAATACCCCAACTGACAAGTAGTGTGATTAATCTGGCCCAAATGGACGTCAAGAACAGGGGAAAGGGTTTGCAAATGCATCAGACTATTTAGAAACCTGGGATGACTCGGACGGCATAACGGCTGTAAATGCTCGAAAAGATTTGAGACATCCTGCAAAATGGTGGCATAACCACTCAGAAGCACAGAATCAAGGTTCGAGACCAACTATGAACACACAGAAGTAGTAGAAACTGAACTGGGCTTAAATCCAACAATCTTAGGCAACTACGGTTTAGTAACACGTCATCCTGATAGATAGATGAGAAGGCCTAATTCTTAATCCCCGTAGAAAAGAAGAGGTTGACTCCGATCAGAATGGCATAGGGTAAAGGAGTAAAAAGAGCCTTACGTTCCCTTCCCCAATCAATTCCCTTACATAACTAAAGCATTTCTAGACTCAACTTCGACCAGTTTGGCTTGGTAAACCTACAGGCAGTCAGGCTCTGATACCAACGCTCTCGGGACCCCGATCCTAGGTCACACCGATCTAGCATGTAACACATCATATCACTTTGTGGCCTCATGCACGGTATTTCCACGGGTGCCACCTTACCTGGCCCGGGACCGTTTGCGCCTTTTGGCTCACGTATATGATAGTGTCGCTAGCATCCATATGACAAAGAACCCGGGCCAACATGGCTAGTCGTGAACCCAAAGCGGCTCTAACCCATGGGGACAGGCATACATGAATCAACCTCGAGCATGTCGGTCAACAGCGTGTGAATCCGGGCTGTAGCACTGGGCTAACAGGACTCCGGTAACCCGGGCTGTAGCGGGCTAGGCAGGACTCCGGATGTCACCGCGTGACATTTCCCCGAAGGGACAGACATAGGAACGAAGTGAATCACATGCCGGCCAGTCAAGCGTCCTGAACAGTAGTGCTGGGCTAGCAGGACTCCGGTGATCCGGGCTGTAGCGGACTACTATCGCTCAGAAGCACTAGACTACATTTCCCCATATGATAGGCTGCCAAGGATAAACAACTAGATAGTCGGATCCCACACATACCAAGCATTTCAATCATACACACAATATGCTCGATATGTGTGAATACAACATGGCATCAGAACATAACTCTACAACTCAAGTATCAATTCATTAGGCTCCGAGGAGCGAGGTATTACAGACATGGGTCTCATGACCCAACAATCATAGCATACAATGCAAAGCACATGCAGAAGCTTAACATGTCTGAGTACAGACATCTATCAATGAAAAAAAACTAAGAAGCCTGACTATCTACCAAATCCTGTCGAGGGCACAAGATCGTAGCTGAGGTATCGAGCTAAACGTCGAAGTCCACGCGGAACTACTAGCGAGACTGAAGTCTCTCTGCAAAACATAAATTAAGCAAACGTGAGTACAAAGGTACTCAGCAAGTCTTACATCAGAACTAACTACATATGCATCGGTATCAACAAGGGGGGGGTGGTGGAGTTTAACTGCAGCAAGCCAGCTTTGACTCAGTGGCTAACCTGAACTACGATTGCAAGCAACTCTTTTGAGGTGGCGCACACGAGTCCACATATTCACCATTCAATACACCACTATGGATCCGCTCTCGTCTCCCTACGAGAAGGCCATCCATAGTACTCACACCTATCTTGCGAGTTTTAGAGTATCCACTTTCACTTGTCTATGAACTGTTATAGGCAACCCAGAAGTCCTTTACCGCGGACACGGCTATTCGAATAGATCATTTATAACCCTGCAGGGGTGTACTTCGTCACACATGTTTCCACCACTTAGCGTCTGCACACGACATGTGCTCGGCAGACTTCAAGCAAAAGCCGACGTGGGTGTAGACCACGACATGACTAACCACACAAGTCTCTAGTCCAGGTTTATCGCCTATTCGGGTTCCATCTGCGAGGAGATCCGGCCGGAGTTTCGCTCACAGCCCCAAACGATGTGTGCAGGGTTCCCGAGACACCAAACGGGCGCCCGGTACACCGTGCCACAGTGTATCTACCGCATCATAGCCCACCCCTAGGGTCAGCGCTACGCACGGCCGCCAACACATATCCTATAAACACCAGAAACTAATTGCAACTCCTGGACAGAGGACGAGAGGGTTCAGTAAGTCGAGCGGGGTCATATTTCAGGGCCCAACGTGTGGTAGTAGCTGTTTCATGGATCACAAACACAGAACTCAGTTCCTGAGGACGGTTTCAATGAGACAACCCACCATGTACTCCTACATGGCCTCTCACCGCTACCTTTACCAAATCGTGTTCACACACTTAGCTCTCAACAGTAGGACATGTTTACACACCTCCGATTCATCCCCGATGAATCAGACCTGACTCAACTCTAAGCAGTAGCAGGCATGACAAAAAAGCATGAATGAGTAGGCACATCAGGGCTCAAACAACTCCTACTCATGCTAGTGGGTTTCATCTATTTACTGTGGCAATGACAGGTCATGCAGAGGATAAGGGGTTCAACTACCGCAACAAGTAACAGATGGATCGTTGTTGTCCTAATGCACTAAAAGAGAGCAGGAGCGAGAGAGGGGGATTGTATCGGAATGAACAAGGGGGTTTTGCTTGCCTGGCACTTCTGAAGATATCATTGGGTCTTCATCAGTGTCAACGATCACATCGTCGGTACAACGTCTATCGAGAGGGGACAAATACCGGCAACAGAGAAGAAATACAATCAATGCAATGCACAGTATGATGCATGATCATGACATGTCAATATGCTGTGGTTTGAGCTAATGCAACTAGCTATGATTTAAATGAGGTTGGTTTGAGTGCAAGATTCAAATTCCAACCCCATATATGATTATTTAAATGCCCTTTATTTGTTTTGTCCAAAACAGAGGACAAACATTGTTCAAACATGCATGAAAATGGTACAGATGGATTCCTTGAATTTTTCTGATAATTTTACATATATAATTTATCTTATTTGGAGTTACGGTTGATTTTCTATGATTTTTAGAAGTTTTGGGTATTTTCTGGAATTTCTTGAATTGTTTTTAAACTAGAAAATGATTTACTGCGTCAGCTTGACGTCATGATGATGTCACCAAGTCAACAGGGCTGGTCCGGGTCAAACCTGACCAGTGGGATCCACTGGTCAGTGGTTAGTTAAACTAATCTAGTTTAGTTAGTACTAACCTGGGTCATTCTAATTAAGTTTAAAGTTAAACTAGATTAATTAGCCAGGGGCGGGCCCGCATGTCATAGGCCCAGGGGTGGTCAAATCCCCTGGTCAACCAGGGCTAAACCACCGGCGGTCAGAGTGGTCAACCCGCCGGCGTTTAGCCGCCGGCGAGGCCGAACGCGGCGGAGGGCTCGGGATTGCTCCTCCGGCGCCCAATCGAGCAGCGGAGGGCACGCGCGGGGAGCTGGGGCTCGCCCGCATCCAGGACGGCATGCAGCAGTAGTGGGGACGGCCAGAGATCGCCGGAAACGAGCTCGAGGCGGTGCCGGCGTTCGGGTGAACTGAGTTTCGGGGTTAGGGAGCACGGCAGGAGGCAAAGAGGGGTGCTACGACCTCCTGGGGGTGCACTGAGCAGGACTGTGTGCTCGGTTGCAACTCTAGGCAACGGTGGCCACGACGGCGACATGGCCGGCGGCGAAGAGCTCTCGGTTCCGACGGGCATCGGTGTTAGAGGAAGAAAACGAGCCAGGGGAGAGGGGGAAACGACACAGGAGCTCACAGCGGGTGCAGCGGTGGCCTCGGCAAGCTCGGGGAGGCACTGGAGCAAGCGAATCGACGGCGGCGGTCATCGGTGCCGAAGCTTGATGACGACGAAGATGCCGGCGATGAAGGTCTCCCGAGGTCGTGTGAGACAAAGTGGAGGACGAGGGAGGCACGGCGGAGCTCGGGGCCGCGTCGGAGAGGTGAGGGGATGGCTGTGGCCGTGGTGGCAGCGGACGACGGCGACGAGTGGCTCTCGGGTTCGAAGAGAGGGGCGACAGTGGCGAGGATGAGGATGGAAGAGAGTGAGCGAGGGGTCAGGGGGGTGCGTGGCGTCCAAAGCGACGTCGGGGAGGCGGCCGAAGCAGGAGGTGGCCGTCGGGGCCCGTGCGCGTGCTGGCGCACCGCGGGCACACGCCCCTCGTCCTTCTGTCGCGAGGAAGACGACAGGGGGGAGAGGCCAGTGGGCTGGGCTGCTGGTGGCCTGGCGCTGGGCCAGGTGGATGGGCTACAGGTGGGCCAGGTAAGGTCCAGGTGAGCCTCTGTTCTTTCCTAATTTCCTGTTTGTTTTCTGTTTTCTATTTATGCAAATGGGTTTTAATTTGGTTTTTGAACCAAACTATTTTTTTCACTTCTGATAATTTTTGCAGGGACTAAATGGATTATTCCAAAGCCCCTCAACAATTTATCAGAATTATTGGACATATAGTTAATATATCACAAATATAAGTCCAATGCAAATAATTATTGGATTAACTCAAATGCGCAAAAAAAATATTTCTGTGAATCCAAAAATATTGGTTTGAATTTTACCTCTTGCCAATATTTTTATAGCTTAACAGGAACATTTTCTTAGGTTATTTGAAGCAATTTTTTTAATGTTGATCATTTTTTTAATTGATTTCTGGGGCTTTCAGCTTTCCCCAATTCAACTTTCAAAAATTTAGACATGATGCAACACCAAATGCTAGCGCTGGGCATTAATAGAACTAGGGATGTGACAGCCTAGCAGTTCCTTGCCACATGAATACCCCTTCAATTAAATCCTCGCACTTGTCGAGTATCCACTCCTCCCCAGTTGTTCATGTGTTTCACAATGGTCTTCGAAATACTATTCGATCCTCCAAAAATCCTTAGTAGCTTATTGCTCTGCAATACTTGCCTGCTTGCATTATGGATGCTTTCCATATGTCTGGCGATATTCGTTACTATCCTTAGGCATCGTCTTTTGATCCTATTGATTCAACTTGAGTGCGAATGCACGCAATCATCAGTTGATCCTTTTAAATTATCTTTCCGGCTCAGACGTTATTTTATAACATGAGCTGGATCTCGACCAATCAAATTGCTGTCGATTGTACCCTTAAGGCTATTCAACTTATCCATCCCTGATCAGAGCATTGCTTCTGATCCCTTGTCTTGGAATTGATAATTCCTTTGCATTTGAGCCTTGAATTAGTCAGTTGTTTCTAAAGTCTGATCTCCTTGCATTGTTTCTCCCTCTGGTTGAGTACTGATGCTCACACCAGATCCCTTGAGGACCACCAGATCATTTGCTGGATTTTATCCGACATCGTCCTTCATATTCAATAAGTCTGTGAGCCTTTCCTCGGATACATAATACCTTTGGTAAATTGTATCCTCTGCTTTCTCAAACATGCTCTACTATCGAGCTGGTGTTATTTATTCTTGAAATTTGTGGTATATACTCCTAAGATGCCCTGATGGGCTGAACCTATGCCTTCTCTAAACTGTGTGAACTCGAAAGTTTTCACGAGCCATACACTTCTGGTATTTTGCCAAATAAAATTTCAACACTACAACTTCTTCGAAAGTGAGAAGTGAATGAAAGGTTATGCATTGGAGAAGTGGGAGTCGAATTTGAACTTGTGTTCATGCCCATGGACACGATGTAGATCTTATCGTTAAAGCTTCTCTTAAATTAAATTATTCCTTTGGTATAAGTTCATCTTATATCTGGGATCTGACCTTTTGCAATCGTGGTTCCGACCATGTTCTCCTTTAAATACCATTTCACGTGCAAGTTTAAGCGCTTGTCTTTTGTAGAGCAATACCCCAGGCCAACCTCTACTTTGACCTGTCATCGAGTATTACCCCCCTCTAGTATCTGGAGATTATCACGGAACTGCATAACTTCTTATGAGTTCTTCTTCAGGTATTATTTTACTTTCGCTGCATCATCATTTGACTTGATGTCATCGCCAACCGATTACATCTTCATGAAATTTCTCGACAAATGTGGCATGGTCATCATCAACATCCTGAGCTCTTCCAAGATATATATCGAATTCTTGATGAGAAATACCATCCTCGCCCCTCAATGGTTTGTGTTATCACCGACTACTTTATTGCCTTCCGTTCAACACAAACTTATTCGTGTTTTGTGTTATACCTTGAGATCCTTGCTATCCAGCATTTGTTCTTCGTTACCTTGGAATGTTACCACCTTTTATGTCAAGAATTTCATGGTAATTTTACCACCTCTTGAGAATTCTTGATATAGTAATATCTCTCGCCTTTTGCATTCATTTCTTGGTCCCCGTGTTGTTTGTAACCGAAATACCGACAAATGGTCTATGATGTGTAAATTCTAAACTTCTAGCAACCCTATTGCTTTGAAGTTATTGGTCTATAGTTTCATTCTACGTCTATGGCTTATTGAATCATCATTCGAAAGTTGATCGTGCTACTTAGCTCATATTTCAAGTGCACATTTCAACCAATGTTTAACTGTGCATGTTTTCCTCGAGCATACATCATTAAGTCATTTGATCTAGCTATTGTTATCTCCTTGTTCACATAGTTGTGGAAATCCATATTTTGGAAATCTCAATGGATTGTTGCTGAGTCAATCAGTCACCTCCTCACCTCTCCTTGGATTAATGATGAACCCTTGTTCAAAACTCGCTTCCATAGTTCATTTCTCAAGAATCTTACATTGACATCTCGTCAATTTGTGTTGCACCTTTTCCTCTCGAACACCCTGAGTCTGGGGTATCATGACACCAATCGGATCTGAATCTCAATCAGATATGATGGTTGGGACATCTTTCCGAGAGTTATGATGTTGGTCCTGTGATGACCCGGTAACATGATGTCATGCCTAGCACCCCCCCCCCCCGGCTGGAGGACCTATCATTATAGTTTCCTTTTTAACAAGGTTAACCATTCTTCCATGAGGAAATCGTAAAACTTATCTTATAAGTTGTTCCTGATGGATCCTTTGTGTATCCAAAATCCGACCTTTTCTTGAAAACCATGTCAATGCTATCTCGAAGCATGTCGGTGGTGCTCCGATTTTCAACAAGAACATTTGAAGCCCAATGCTAAATGTTACTTGCTCAATTATCCAAACATCGTTGCATCGGTAATGTCATGAAATTTCTCTCCCCTTTCCTAAAGAGTTTTCTACGTTATATCCTGTCATGGATATCATTCTCTACTTGTCCTTGGGAAGGATATACCCCTGAATTATGTGTTTAAACACATTTTTCTTTCCATTGTTCTGATTAAATCTGATAAACCATTTTTCCTTTCCATTGGTTGGTTTAAACCTTTACTATGATCTATATGATGTAAGCAGTAATAATTAACTGCTTGTGCAAACACCTCAGTGTACAACTCTGTCAGTAAGACCTTGTTACTATTGTTGATGACATTCCGGTAACCACCGATGGACGAGAACTTTGCCTATTGGTCCGCCTCGTTCAGCGAGTAGGAAAATGGTTCTCTTCGTCCCTCGCCCTTGGTATCGATGTTGTTGCCGACATAACTAACAGGCTACCCTCTGACATGCCTTGCTATCGTGACCGTGCAAGATGTCAGCCCCCTTCCTAATTTTAACCCACATGGTGGGCCCATAACCCACAGTTCAACAGGATCGGAACCTGACTCTCCTGTAAACCCTGTTTCTAAAGTTATTCCTCACGCTTGGCTTCGTATGTAATTCACGAGCCGCCTTCCATGGGATCATCAATTCTGATATTAATCACAATATCTATGCCCGTTGCCTTGTTTCAGGCAACGACGATTGTCTATCCGTTTCAAACATATTATGGTACCTTCTTACTTTGCTCTTGACAATTTCTTAAGTTTTAATTTGAGAGTTACTTTTCACCACCTTCCCTAATGTTATCTACCAGATAAGCAACAGTGCAGAGTTCCGTTCTTCCGAGTTACCCCTTATCCTTTTACGTAAGTGCGGTGGAGTTCCCGAAGGAAGGACGGCAACTTCATCATGATGACCTGAAACAGAGAAATGAAGACATCAATGTAATGGATCGACCTCTTCGAGAAGAGCAACTATGATCGAGAAGAATCGTTAGAATTTCGTAACCAGAACTCCCCCCTTACTCCCCTCTTAAATCTCGGGACGAGATTTCTTGTAGTGGAGGAGAATTGTGACGCCCGGATAATTAAGCTACAGTAAAACTTCTCTAATGATGCCACGTCATCCCGTTTACTGTTGGTATTCGCGTGTTAGATCAAAACACTCTAAATTCAAATTTAAATTTAGCAAATAGTCAAAGTTTTCAAAACATTTAAACAAAAATGTTCGGTGTGTGTCAAATATTGCTATGGTTATTTTAGTGAAGAAAACATAATTTTACAAAGTCCTTAAGTGCTTTAAACTAAATAAACAGAATAGAAAATAAATAAAAGAAAGAAAATAGAAAAAACAGAAAAAAAACTAACAAAAAGAAAAGAAGAAAAGCAGTCACCCCCCACTGGGCTTCGGCCCAGCACGCCGGGCCCAACTGGCCCCAACCGGCTAGCCCACCCAATCCTCTAACCCTAGCCGATCCCCTCGCTCGGTCCCCACCTCTCCCCACTTCCCCCACGACCCCTACTCTCTCTCTCGTTTCCCTCCCCTCTCTCTCGCTGGATTGGATCGGGGAGGAGCCCGATCTCGCGCCTGACGCCGGCGCCCATCCCCGGTGCCACCCCGACGCCCCACCTCGCCGCGCGCTAGACTGCCTCGCCCCTCCTTCTCCCTCGCACGTCGCCAAGACCGCCGACGCCGCCCGGTGCCGCCTCGCCACGACCCCGTCGCCCGGGGCCCCGTCGCAGGAGCCCCCTCGCAGGAGTCACCACCTTGCGGACGCCGCGCTCCTCCGTCCTCGCCACTGCCCCGTTGTCTTCGACTGCACGCCGCCACGCCGCACGTCGTCCTCGACCTCCGTCGAGCCCACTGCCATGAACCCTATGCCGCCCTGTGAGCTTCCCCCTCCTCCTCTCTTCTTCGCGCGCACGCGCCCACGCCATAGCCTTCTTCCCCCGGCTCCGCTGGCGCCGCCGTGGCCTCACCTCGCACGGCGTGCCATCGCGCGTCCCCTGTGCGCGCTTGTGCCTCCCCTTCCCCCTGAATACGCCCCGCGGGCGCTACCCCGCCTCGCCGGTGTTGCTGCGGCTTCCCCGCCGGCGACCGGACTGGCCCCGCCGCGCCACTGGTCTCACCCGAGGCCAGCGCCCGGGTTGGCCCCTGTCGGGCGCCCCTGCGCCCGTTACCAGTAGCGCCCGACCCGCTATGGCCCCTCTGGGCCACTGCCAAACGGGGCCCACGCCCCCCAAAACAAAAAAAGGATTAAAAAATAAAATAAATAAATAAATAAATAATAATTAAATTAATTAATTAATTAAGGAATTAACTAAGTTAATTGATCTTAATTAGATTAACCTAATTAACTAATTAGTTTAATTAAACGGTAATTAGATTAGTTAAACATTAATTAGGCTAAACAGTCAATGACCAGTGGGACCCTCACGTCAGCGACCCAGTCAACACCTCTGTTGACTGCTGACGTCGTGCTGACGTCAGGAAACACTGTTCTGGATAATGTTGTATTAAATTAATTAAATAAATTCTAAAAATGATTTAAAACTTTAGAAAATCATATAAAATAAACCGTAGCTCGGATGGAAAAACTTTGTACATGAAAGTTGCTCAGAACGACGAGACGAACCCGGATACGCAGCCCGTTCGTCCGCCATGCATCCCTAACCTATCCAACTCGCAACTTTCCCCCTCCGGCTCCTCTGCCCGAAAACGCGAAACGCCGGGGATACTTTCTCGGATGTTTTCCCCCTTCACCGGTATCACCTCATACCGCGTTAGGGCACGCCTAGCATCACGCTTTGCTTTGTCATGCATCGTTTGTTGGGGAACGTAGTAATTTCGAAAATTTTCCTACGCACACGCAAGATCATGGTGATGCACAGCAACGAGAGGGGAGAGTGTTGTCTACGTACCAACGCAGACCGACTGCGGAAGCGATCACACAACGTAGAGGAAGTAGTCGTACGTCTTCTTCCCGATCCGACCGATCCAAGCACCGTTACTCCGGCACCTCCGAGTTCTTAGCACACGTACAGCTCGATGACGATCCTCGGGCTCCGATCCAGCAAAGCGTCGAGGAAGAGTTTCGTCAGCACGACGGCGTGGTGACGATCTTGATGTACTACCGACGCAGGGCTTCGCCTAAGCTCTACAACGATATGACCGAGGTGGAATTTGGTGGCAGGGGGCACCGCACACGGCTAAGGAACGATCTCAAGGATCAAGTTGTGTGTCTTGGGGTGTCCCCTGCCCCCGTATATAAAGGTTGGAGGAGGGGGGCTGGCCGGCCAAGGGAGAGGAGGCGCAGGGGAGTCCTACTCCCACCGGGAGTAGGACTCCTTCCCCCAATCCTAATCCTATTAGGACTCCCGGGGGAAAAGGAGAGAGAAGGGGGGGCCGGCCCCTATCCTAGTCCTACTAGGACTTTGGGAAGGGGGGCGCCGGCCAGCTTGTGGGCTTTCCCTTTTTCTCTTTTTCCACTAAGGCCCAATAGGCCCATTAGTCTCCCGGGGGGTTCCGGTAACCCTCCCGGTATTCCGGTGAAATCCCGATTTCACCCGAAACACTTCCGATGTCCAAACATAGGCTTCCAATATATCAATCTTTACGTCTCGACCATTTCGAGACTCCTCGTCATGTCCGTGATCTCATCCGGGACTCCGAACAACCTTCGGTACATCAAAATGCATAAACTCATAATAACTGTCATCATAACGTTAAGCGTGCGGACCCTACGGTTCGAGAACAATGTAGACATGACCGAGACGCGTCTCCGGTCAATAACCAATAGCGGGACCTGGATGCCCATATTGGCTCCTACATATTCTACGAAGATCTTTATCGGTCAGACCGCATAACAACATACGTTGTTCCCTTTGTCATCGGTATGTTACTTGCCCGAGATTCGATCGTCGGTATCCAATACCTAGTTCAATCTCGTTACTGGCAAGTCTCTTTACTCGTTCCGTAATACATCATCTCACAACTAACATATTAGTTGCAGTGCTTGCAAGGCTTATGTGATGTGCATTACCGAGAGGGCCCAGAGATACCTCTCCGACAATCGGAGTGACAAACCCTAATCTCGAAATACGCCAACCCAACATCTACCATTGGAGACACCTGTAGTACTCCTTTATAATCACCCAGTTACGTTGTGACGTTTGGTAGTACCCAAAGTGTTCCTCTGGTAAACGGGAGTTGCATAATCTCATAGTTATAGGAACATGTATAAGTCATGAAGAAAGCAATAGCAACATACTAAACGATCGGGTGCTAAGCTAATGGAATGGGTCATGTCAATCAGATCATTCTACTAATGATGTGACCTTGTTAATCAAATAACAACTCTTTGTTCATGGTTAGGAAACATAACCATCTTTGATTAACGAGCTAGTCAAGTAGAGGCATACTAGTGACACTCTGTTGGTCTATGTATTCACACATGTATTATGTTTCCGGTTAATACAATTCTAGCATGAATAATAAACATTTATCATGATATAAGGAAATAAATAATAACTTTATTATTGCCTCTAGGGCATATTTCCTTCAGTCTCCCACTTGCACTAGAGTCAATAATCTAGTTCACATCGCCATGTGATTTAACAGCAATAGTTCACATCACCATGTGATTAACACCCATGGTTCACATCGTCATGTGACCAACACTCAAAGGGTTTACTAGAGTCAGTAATCTAGTTCACATCTCTATGTGATTAACACCCGAAGAGTACTAAGGTGTGATCATGTTTTGCTTGTGAGATAATTTTAGTCGACGGGTCTGTCACATTCAGATCCGTAAGTATTTTGCAAGTTCTATGTCTACAATGCTCTACACGGAACTACTCTAGCTAATTGCTCCCACTTTCAATATGTATCCAGATTGAGACTTAGAATCATCTGGATCAGTGTCAAAAACTTGCATCGACGTAACCCTTTACGACGAACCTTTTTGTCACGTCCATAATCGAGAAACATATCCTTATTTCACTAAGGATAATTCTGACCGCTGTCCAGTGATCTACTCCTAGATCACTATTGTACTCCCTTGCTCAATCAGTGCAGGGTATACAATAGATCTGGTATACAGCATGACATACTTTATAGAACCTATGGCCAAGGCATAGGGAATGACTTTCATTCTCTTTCTATCTTCTGCCGTGGTCGGGCTTTGAGTCTTACTCAACTTCACACCTTAAAATACAGGCAAGAACTCTTTCTTTGACTGCTCCATTTTGAACTACTTCAAAATCTTGTCAAGGTATGTACTCATTGAAAAAACTTATCAAGCGTCTTGATCTATCTCTATAGATCTTGAAGCTCAATATGTAAGCAGCTTCACCGAAGTCTTTCTTTGAAAAACTCCTTTCAAACACTCCTTTATGCTTTACAGAATAATTCTACATTATTTCCGATCAACAATATGTCATTCACATATACTTATCAGAAATGCTGTAGTGCTCCCACTCACTTTCTTGTAAATACAGGCTTCACCGCAAGTCTGTATAAAACTATATGCTTTGATCAACTCATCAAAGCGTATATTCCAACTCCGAGATGTTTGCACCAGTCCACAGATAGATCACTGGAGATTGCATATTTAGTTAACACCTTTAGGATCGACAAAACCTTCTAGTTGCATCGTATACAACTTTTCTTTAGCAAATCCATTTAACGAATGCAGTTTTGTTTATCCATTTGCCAGATTTCATAAAATGTGGCAATTGCTAACATGATTCGGACAGACTTAAGCATAAATACGAGTGAGAAAATCTCATCGTAGTCAACACCTTGAACTTGTCGAAAACCTTTTGCGACAATTCTAGCTTTGTAGATAGTAACACTACTATCAGCATCCGTCTTCCTCTTGAAGATCCATTTATTTTCTATGGTTTGCCAATCATCGGGCAAATCCATCAAAGTCCATACTTTGTTCTCATACATGGATCCCATCTCAGATTTCATGGCCTCAAGCCACTTTGCGGAATCTGGGCTCACCATCGCTTCCTCATAGTTCGTAAGTTCGTCATGGTCTAGTAACATAACTTCCAGAACAGGATTATCGTACCACTCTGGTGCGGATCTCACTCTGGTTTACCTACGAGATTTGGTAGTAACTTGATCTGAAGTTACATGATCATCATCATTAGCTTCCTCACTAATTGGTGTAGTAGTCACAGGAACAGATTTCTGTGATGAACTACTTTCCAATAAGGGAGCAGGTACAGTTACCTCGTCAAGTTCTACTTTCCTCCCACTCACTTCTTTCGAGAGAAACTCCTTCTCCAGAAAGTTTCCGAATTTAGCAACAAAAGTCTTGCCTTCGGATCTGTGATAGAAGGTGTATCCAACAGTTTCCTTTGGATATCCTATGAAGATGCACTTCTCCGATTTGAGTTTTGAGCTTATCAGGATGAAACTTTTCATATAAGCATCGCAACCCTAAACTTTAAGAAACGACAACTTTGGTTTCTCGCCAAACCATAGTTCATAAGGCGTCGTCTCGACGGATATAGATGGTGCCCCCTTTTTAACGTGAATGCAGCTGTCTCTAATGCATGACCCAAAAACAATAGTGGTAAATCGGTAAGAGACATCATAGATTGCACTATATCCAATAAAGTACGGTTATGACGTTCGGACACACCATTATGATGTGGTGTTCCAGGTGGCGTGAGTAGTGAAACTATTTCACATTGTTTTAACTGAAGACCAAACTCGTAACTCAAATATTTGTCTCCGCGATCAGATCGTAGAAACTTTATTTTCTTGTCACGATGTTTTTCACTTCACTCTGAAATTCTTTGAACTTTTCAAATGTTTCAGACTTATGTTTCATCAAGTAGATATACCCATATCTGCTTAAATCATCTGTGAAGGTGAGAAAATAACGATATCCGCCACGAGCCTCAATATTCATCGGACCACATACATCGGTATGTATGATTTCCAATAAATCTGTTGCTCTCTCCATAGTACCGGAGAACGGTGTTTTGGTCATCTTGCCTATGAGGCACGGTTCGCAAGTACCAAGTGATTCATAATCAAGTGGTTCCAAAAGCCCATCAGTATGGAGTTTCTTCATGCGCTTTACACCGATATGACCTAAACAGCAGTGCCACAAATAAGTTGCACTATCATTATTAACTTTGCATCTTTTGGTTTCAATATTATGTGTATTATTAAGATCGAGATCCAATGAACTATTTTCATTGGGTGTGTAACCATATTAGGTTTTACTCATGTAAACAGAACAACAATTTATTCTCTTACTTAAATGAATAACCGTATTACAATAAACATGATCAAATCATATTCATGTTCAACGCAAACACCAAAATAACACTTATTTAGGTTCAACACTAATCCCGAAATTATGGGGAGTGTGCGATGATGATCATATCAATCTTGGAACCACTTCCAACACACATCGTCACTTCACCCTTAACTAGTCTCTGTTTATTCTGCAACTCCCGTTTCGAGTTACTAATCTTAGCAACTGAACTAGTATCAAATACTGAGGGTTTGCTATAAACACTAGTAAAGTACACATCAATAACATGTATATCAAATATACTTATGTTCACTTTGCCATCCTTCTTATCCGCCAATCACTTGGGGTAGTTCCGCTTCTAGTGACCAGTCCCTTTGCAGTAGAAGCACTTAGTCTCAGGCTTAGGATCAGACTTGGGCTTCTTCACTTGAGCAGCAACTTGCTTGCCGTTCTTCTCGAAGTTCCCCTTCTTCCTTTTGCCCTTTTCTTGAAACTAGTGGTCTTGTCAACCATCAACACTTGATGTTTTTCTTGATTTCTACCTTCGTTGATTTCAGCATCACGAAGAGCTTGGGAGTTGTTTCTGTTATCCCTTGCATATTATAGTTCATCATGAAGTTCTGCTAACTTGGTGATGGTGACTAGAGAATTCTGTCAAACTATCTTATCTGGAAGATTAACTCCCACTTGATTCAAGCGATTGTAGCACCCAGACAATCTGAGCACATGCTCACTAGTTGAGCGATTCTCCTCCATCTTTTAGCTATAGAACTTGCTGGAGACTTCATGTCTCTCAACTCGGGTATTTGCTTGAAATATTAACTTCAACTCCTGGAACATCTCATATGGTCCATGACGTTCAAAACGTCTTTGAAGTCCCGATTCTAAGCCATTAAGCATGGTGCACTAAACTATCAAGTAGTCATCATATTGAGCTAGCCAAACGTTCATAACGTCTGCATCTGCTCCTGCAATAGGTCTGTCACCTAGCGGTGCATCAAGGACATAATTCTTCTGTGCAGCAATGAGGATAAACCTCAGATCACGGATCCAATCCGCATCATTGCTACTAACATCTTTCAACACAATTTTCTCTAGGAACATATCAAAATAAACACAGGGAAGCAACAACGCGAGCTATTGATCTACAACATGATTTGCAAAATACTACCAGGACTAAGTTCATGATAAATTTAAGTTCAATTTAATCATATTACTTAAGAACTCCCACTTAGATAGACATCCCTCTAATCCTCTAAGTGATCACGTGATCCAAATCAACTAAACCATAACCGATCATCACGTGAGATGGAGTAGTTTTCAATGGTGAACATCGTCATGTTGATCATATATACTATATGATTCACACTCGACCTTTCGGTCTCTGTGTTCCGAGGCCATATCTGCATATGCTAGGCTCGTCAAGTATAACCTGAGTATTCTGTGTGTGCAAAACTGGCTTGCACCCGTTGTAGATGGACGTAGAGCTTATCACACCCGATCATCATGTGGTGTCTGGGCACGACGAACTTTGGCAACGGTGCATACTCAGGGAGAACACTTCTTGATAATTTAGTGAGAGATCATCTTATAATGCTACCGTCAATCAAAGCAAGATAAGATGCATAAAAGGATAAACATCACATGCAATCAATATAAGTGATATGATATGGCCATCATCATCTTGTGCTTGTGATCTCCATCTCCGAAGCACCGTCATGATCACAATCGTCACCGGCGCGCCACCTTGATCTCCATCGTAGCAACGTTGTCGTCTCGCCAATCTTATGCTTCCATGACTATTACTACCGTTTAGTAATCTAGTAAAGCATTACATCGCGATTGCATTGCATACAATAAAGCGACAACCATATGGCTCCTGCCAGTTGCCGATAACTCGGTTACAAAACATGATCATCTCATACAATAAAACCAGCATCATGCCTTGACCATATCACATCACAACATACCCTGCAAAAACAAGTTAGACGTCCTCTACTTTGTTGTTGCAAGTTTTACGTGGCTGCTACGGGCTTAAGTAAGAACTCATCTCACCTACGCATCAAAACCACAACGATAGTTCGTCTAATAGACTCCGTTTTAACCTTCTCAAGGACCGGGCGTAGTCACACTTGGTTCAACTAAAGTTGGTGAGACAGTCTTCCGCAAGCCATCTGTGTGCAAAGCACGTCGAGGGAACCGGTCTCGCGTAAGAGTACGCGTAAGGTTGGTCCGGATCGTCTCACCCAACAATACCGCCGAACCAAAGTATGACATGCTGGTAGGCAGTATGACTTGTATCGCCCACAACTCACTTGTGTTCTACTCGTGCAAATAACATCAAACCATAAAACCTAGGCTCGGATGCCACTGTTGGGGAACGTAGTAATTTCGAAAATTTTCCTACGCACACGCAAGATCATGGTGATGCACAGCAACGAGAGGGGAGAGTGTTGTCTACGTACCAACGCAGACCGACTGCGGAAGCGATCACACAACGTAGAGGAAGTAGTCGTACGTCTTCTTCCCGATCCGACCGATCCAAGCACCGTTACTCCGGCACCTCCGAGTTCTTAGCACACGTACAGCTTGATGACGATCCTCGGGCTCCGATCCAGCAAAGCGTCGAGGAAGAGTTTCGTCAGCACGACGGCGTGGTGACGATCTTGATGTACTACCGACGCAGGGCTTCGCCTAAGCTCTACAACGATATAACCGAGGTGGAATTTGGTGGCAGGGGGCACCGCACACGGCTAAGGAACGATCTCAAGGATCAAGTTGTGTGTCTCGGGGTGTCCCCTGCCCCCGTATATAAAGGTTGGAGGAGGGGGGCTGGCCGGCCAAGGGAGAGGAGGCGCAGGGGAGTCCTACTCCCACCGGGAGTAGGACTCCTTCCCCCAATCCTAATCCTATTAGGACTCCCGGGGGAAAAGGAGAGAGAAGGGGGGGGCCGGCCCCTATCCTAGTCCTACTAGGACTTTGGGAAGGGGGGCGCCGGCCAGCTTGTGGGCTTTCCCTTTTTCTCTTTTTCCACTAAGGCCCAATAGGCCCATTAGTCTCCCGGGGGGTTCCGATAACCCTCCCGGTATTCCGGTGAAATCCCGATTTCACCCGGAACACTTCCGATGTCCAAACATAGGCTTCCAATATATCAATCTTTATGTCTCGACCATTTTGAGACTCCTCGTCATGTCCGTGATCTCATCCGGGACTCCGAACAACCTTCGGTACATCAAAATGCATAAACTCATAATAACTGTCATCATAACGTTAAGCGTGCGGACCCTACGGTTCGAGAACAATGTAGACATGACCGAGACACGTCTCCGGTCAATAACCAATAGCGGGACCCGGATGCCCATATTGGCTCCTACATATTCTATGAAGATCTTTATCGGTCAGACCGCATAACAACATACGTTGTTCCCTTTGTCATCGGTATGTTACTTGCCCGAGATTCGATCGTCGGTATCCAATACCTAGTTCAATCTCGTTACTGGCAAGTCTCTTTACTCGTTCCGTAATACATCATCTCACAACTAACATATTAGTTGCAGTGCTTGCAAGGCTTATGTGATGTGCATTACCGAGAGGGCCCAGAGATACCTCTACGACAATCGGAGTGACAAACCCTAATCTCGAAATACGCCAACCCAACATCTACCATTGGAGACACCTGTAGTACTCCTTTATAATCACCCAGTTACGTTGTGACGTTTGGTAGTACCCAAAGTGTTCCTCCGGTAAACGGGAGTTGCATAATCTCATAGTTATAGGAACATGTATAAGTCATGAAGAAAGCAATAGCAACATACTAAACGATCGGGTGCTAAGCTAATGGAATGGGTCATGTCAATCAGATCATTCTACTAATGATGTGACCTCGTTAATCAAATAACAACTCTTTGTTCATGGTTAGGAAACATAACCATCTTTGATTAACGAGCTAGTCAAGTAGAGGCATACTAGTGACACTCTGTTGGTCTATGTATTCACACATGTATTATGTTTCCGGTTAATACAATTCTAGCATGAATAATAAACATTTATCATGATATAAGGAAATAAATAATAACTTTATTATTGCCTCTAGGGCATATTTCCTTCATTGTTATGCATCTGTTTGCATTGTATTTATTGTTTCTCCCCCCTCTTCTTCCGCTAGACACCGAGACCGACGCCGCTGCTACCCAGTACGACTACGGAGTTGACGACCCCTCTCTCTTGCCAGAGCAACCAGGCAAGCCCCCCCTTTGATCACCAGATATCGCCTACTCTTCTCTATACTGCTTGCATTAGAGTAGTGTAGCATGTTACTGCTTCCCGTTAATCCTATACCGATGCATAGCCTGTCCTTGCTACTACTGTTGTTACCTTTACCTGCAATCCTAATGCTTAGTATAGGATGCTAGTTTATCATCAGTGGCCCTACATTCTTGTCTGTCTGCCATGCTATACTATCGGGCCGTGATCACTCGGGAGGTGATCACGGGTATTTACTATATACTTTATACATGATACATGTGGTGATTAAGGATGGGTCGGCTCGTAGGAGCACCCGCGAGTGGATCTTTGTGGCAGAGCGACAGGGCAGGTTCAGACCACCTAGGAGAGAGGTGGGCCTGGCCCTGGTCGGCGTTCGCGGATACTTAACACGCTTAACGAGATCTGGGTATTTGATCTGAGTCTGGCCATTTGGTCTATACGCACTAACCATCTACGTGGGAGTAGTTATGGGTATCCCGGCGTCATGGTATCAGCCGAAGCCTTCGTGACGTCAGCGACTGAGTGGCGCGTGCCGGATTGGACTGGAACGCCACTAGGCTAGGTCTGCTTCCGGCCGCGTACGCAACGTGCAGGTGTGCAAAGGGCGATGGGCCCAGACCCCTGCGCCATAGGATTTAGACCGGCGTGCTGACCTCTCTGTTGTGCCTAGGTAGGGCTGCGACGTGTTGATCTTCCGAGGCCGGGCATGACCCAGAAAAGTGTGTCCGGCCAAATGGGATCGAGCGTGTTGGGGTATGTGGTGCACCCCTGCAGGGAAGTTTATCTATTCGAATAGCCGTGTCCCTCGGTAAAAGGACGACCCGGAGTTGTACTTTGACCTTATGACAACTAGAACCGGATACTTAATAAGACACACCCTTCCAAGTGCCAGATATAACCCGGTGATCGCTCTCTAACAGGGCAACGAGGAGGGGATCGCCGGGTAGGATTATGCTATGCGATGCTACTTGGAGGACTTCAGTCTACTCTCTTCTACATGCTGCAAGATGGAGGTGGCCAGAAGCGTAGTCTTCGACAGGATTAGCTATCCCCCTCTTATTCTGGCTTTCTGCAGTTCAGTCCACCGATATGGCCCTTTACACTTTTACCCATGCATTTGTAGTGTAGCTCCTTGCTTGCGAGTACTTTGGATGAGTACTCACGGTTGCTTTCTCCCTCTTTTCCCCCTATCCCTTCTACTTGGTTGTCGCAACCAGATGTTGGAGCCCAGGCGCCAGACGTCACCGTCGACGACGACTCCTACTACACCGGAGGTGCCTACTACTACATGCTGCCCGCTGATGACGACCAGGAGTAGTTAGGAGGATCCCAGGCAGGAGGCCTGCGCCTCTTTCGATCTGTATCCCAGTTTGTGCTAGCCTTCTTAAGGCAAACTTGTTTAACTTATGTCTGTACTCAGATATTGTTGCTTCCGCTGACTCGTCTATGATCGAGCTCTTGTATTCGAGCCCTCGAGGCCCCTGGCTTGTAATATGATGCTTGTATGACTTATTTTATTTGTAGAGTTGTGTTGTGATATCTTCCCGTGAGTTCCTGATCTTGGTCGTACACGTTTGCGTGTATGATTAGTGTACGGTCAAATCGGGGGTGTCACAAGTTGGTATTAGAGCCGACTGCCTGTAGGAATCCCCCATCCACACTCCTTGGCCAAAGTCGAGTCTAGACATTACAAAACTTTTACTAACATGGTGTGCGGCTTACGGGCCCACGTCGCCATTTGGGTGGTATTAGGATCTTTTATTCCTCGCCTTTACTCTAGGGCCCTGATCTCTCTTCTATTCGGGTTAAATGGTTTTGCTAACTCTAACTCTAGGTTCGCGTAAATACTTTCTCCCGGAGAGCCCCTTCATTCCAGATGATGGCCTGCTTCACCAGAAGATTCCGAAGATACTCTTTGCTATTCCTCTCGAGACTTTGTGCCCATCACTTTTGCTATTCCCGACCACCGATAAATCCTTATGGATAACTACTTACACTTGCCATTCATACGATCATCCCCCATTGATCTTGTTATTACAAGATACCCCGGAGTCTTCTCTATTGTTCCGAGAATACTTTGTGCCTACTGCCTAGCAGTTCCTTGCCACATGAATACCCCTTCAATTAAATCCTTGCACTTGTCGAGTATCCACTCCTCCCCAGTTGTTCATGTGTTTCACAATGGTCTTCGAAATACTATTCGATCCTCCAAAAATCCTTAGTAGCTTATTGCTCTGCAATACTTGCCTGCTTGCATTATGGATGCTTTCCATATGTCTGGCGATATTCGTTACTATGCTTAGGCATCGTCTTTTGATCCTATTGATTCAACTTGAGTGCGAATGCACGCAATCATCAGTTGATCCTTTTAAATTATCTTTCCGGCTCAGACATTATTTTAAAACATGAGCTGGATCTCGACCAATCAAATTGCTGTCGATTGTACCCTTAAGGCTATTCAACTTATCCATCCTTGATCAGAGCATTGCTTCTGATCCCTTGTCTTGGAATTGATAATTCCTTTGCATTTGAGCCTTGAATTAGTCAGTTGTTTCTAAAGTCTGATCTCCTTGCATTGTTTCTCCCTATGGTTGAGTACCGATGCTCACACCAGATCCCTTGAGGACCACCAGATCATTTGCTGGATTTTATCCGACATCGTCCTTCATATTCAATAAGTCTGTGAGCCTTTCCTCGGATACATAATACCTTTGGTAAATTGTATCCTCTGCTTTCTCAAACATGCTCTACTATCGAGCTGGTGTTATTTATTCTTGAAATTTGTGGTATATACTCCTAAGATGCCCTGATGGGCTGAACCTATGCCTTCTCTAAACTGTGTGAACTCGAAAGTTTTCACGAGCCATACACTTCTGATATTTTGCCAAATAAAATTTCAACACTACAACTTCTTCGAAAGTGAGAAGTGAATGAAAGGTTATAGATTGGAGAAGTGGGAGTCGACTTTGAACTTGTGTTCATGCCCATGGACACGATGTAGATCTTATCGTTAAAGCTTCTCTTAAATTAAATTATTCCTTTGGTATAAGTTCATCTTATATCTGGGATCTGACCTTTTGCAATCGTGGTTCCGACCATGTTCTCCTTTCAATACCATTTCACGTGCAAGTTTAAGCGCTTGTCTTTTGTAGAGCAATACCCCAGGCCAACCTCTACTTTGACCTGTCATCGAGTATTACCCCCCTCTAGTATCTCGAGATTATCACGGAACTGCATAACTTCTTATGAGTTCTTCTTCAGGTATTATTTTACTTTCGCTGCATCATCATTTGACTTGATGTCATCGCCAACCGATTACATCTTCATGAAATTTCTCGACAAATGTGTCGTGGTCATCATCAACATCCTGAGCTCTTCCAAGATATATATCGAATTCTTGATGAGAAATACCATCCTCGCCCCTCAATGGTTTGTGTTATCACCGACTACTTTATTGCCTTCCGTTCAACACAAACTTATTCGTGTTTTGTGTTATACCTTGAGATCCTTGCTATCCAGCATTTGTTCTTCTTTACCTTGGAATGTTACCACCTTTTATGTCAAGAATTTCATGGTAATTTTACCACCTCTTGATAATTCTTGATATAGTAATATCTCTCGCCTTTTGCATTCATTTCTTGGTCCCCGTGTTGTTTCTAACCGAAATACCGACAAATGGTCTATGATGTGTAAATTCTAAACTTATAGCAACCCTATTGCTTTGAAGTTATTGGTCTATAGTTTCATTCTACGTCTATGGCTTATTGAATCATCATTCGAAAGTTGATCGTGCTACTTAGCTCATATTTCAGGTGCACATTTCAACCAATGTTTAACTATGCATGTTTTCCTCGAGCATACATCATTAAGTCATTTGATCTAGCTATTGTTATCTCCTTGTTCACATAGTTGTGGAAATCCATATTTTGGAAATCTCAATGGATTGTCGCTGAGTCAATCAGTCACCTCCTCACCTCTCCTTGGATTAATGATGAACCCTTGTTCAAAACTCGCTTCCATAGTTCATTTCTCAAGAATCTTACATTGACATCTTGTCAATTTGTGTTGCACCTTTTCCTCTCGAACACCCTGAGTCTGGGGTATCATGACACCAATCGGATCTGAATCTCAATCAGATATGATGGTTGGGACATCTTTCCGAGAGTTATGATGTTGGTCCTGTGATGACCCGGTAACATGATGTCATGCCTAGCACCCCCCCCCCCCCGGCTGGAGGACCTATCATTATAGTTTCCTTTTTAACAAGGTTAACCATTCTTCCATGAGGAAATCGTAAAACTTATCTTATAAGTTGTTCCTGATGGATCCTTTGTGTATCCAAAATCCGACCTTTTCTTGAAAACCATGTCAATGCTATCTCGAAGCATGTCGGTGGTGCTCCGATTTTCAACAAGAACATTTGAAGCCCAATGCTAAATGTTACTTGCTCAATTATCCAAACATCGTTGCATCGGTAATGTCATGAAATTTCTCTCCCCTTTCCTAAAGAGTTTTCTACGTTATATCCTGTCATGGATATCATTCTCTGCTTGTCCTTGGGAAGGATATACCCCTGAATTATGTGTTTAAACACATTTTTCTTTCCATTGTTCTGATTAAATCTGATAAACCATTTTTCCTTTCCATTGGTTGGTTTAAACCTTTACTATGATATATATGATGTAAGCAGTAATAATTAACTGCTTGTGCAAACACCTCGGTGTACAACTCTGTCAGTAAGACCTTGTTACTATTGTTGATGACATTCCGGTAACCACCGATGGACGAGAACTTTGCCTATTGGTCCGCCTCGTTCAGCGAGTAGGAAAATGGTTCTCTTCGTCCCTCGCCCTTGGTATCGATGTTGTTGCCGACATAACTAACAGGCTACCCTCTGACATGCCTTGCTATCGTGACCGTGCAAGATGTCAGCCCCCTTCCTAATTTTAACCCACATGGTGGGCCCATAACCCACAGTTCAACAGGATCGGAACCTGACTCTCCTGTAAAACCTGTTTCTAAAGTTATTCCTCATGCTTGGCTTCGTATGTAATTCACGAGCCACCTTCCATGGGATCATCAATTCTGATATTAATCACAATATCTATGCCCGTTGCCTTGTTTCAGGCAACGACGATTGTCTATCCGTTTCAAACATATTATGGTACCTTCTTACTTTGCTCTCGACAATTTCTTAAGTTTCAATTCGAGAGTTACTTTTCACCACCTTCCCTAATGTTATCTACCAGATAAGCAACAGTGCAGAGTTCCGTTCTTCCGAGTTACCCCTTATCCTTTTACGTAAGTGCGGTGGAGTTCCCGAAGGAAGGACGACAACTTCATCATGATGACCTGAAACAGAGAAATGAAGACATCAATGTAATGGATCGACCTCTTCGAGAAGAGCAACTATGATCGAGAAGAATCGTTAGAATTTCGTAACCAGAACTCCCCCCTTACTCCCCTCTTAAATCTCGGGACGAGATTTCTTGTAGTGGAAGAGAATTGTGACGCCCGGATAATTAAGCTACAGTAAAACTTCTCTAATGATGCCACGTCATCCCGTTTACTGTTGGTATTCGCGTGTTAGATCAAAACACTCTAAATTCAAATTTAAATTTAGCAAACAGTCAAAGTTTTCAAAACATTTAAACAAAAATGTTCGGTGTGTGTCAAATATTGCTATGGTAATTTTAGTGAAGAAAACATAATTTTACAAAGTCCTTAAGTGATTTAAACTAAATAAACAGAATAGAAAATAAATAAAAGAAAGAAAATAGAAAAAACAGAAAACAAACTAACAAAAAGAAAAGAAGAAAAGCAGTCACCCCCCCACTGGGCTTCGGCCCAGCACGCCGGGCCCAACTGGCCCCAACCGGCTAGCCCACCCAATCCCTCTAACCCTAGCCAATCCCCTCGCTCGGTCCCCACCTCTCCCCACTTCCCCCACGACCCCCACTCTCTCTCTCGTTTCCCTCCCCTCTCTCTCGCTGGATTGGATCGGGGAGGAGCCCGATCTCGCGCCTGACGCCGGCGCCCGTCCCCGGTGCCACCCCGACGCCCCACCTCGCCGCGCGCTGGACTGCCTCGCCCCTCCTTCTCCCTCGCACGTCGCCAAGACCGCCGACGCCGCCCGGTGCCGCCTCGCCGCGACCCCGTCGCCCGGGGCCCCGCCGCAGGAGCCCCCTCGCCGGAGTCACCACCTCGCGGACGCCGCGCTCCTCCGTCCTCGCCACTGCCCCGTTGTCTTCGACTGCACGCCGCCACGTCGCACGTCGTCCTCGACCTCCGTCGAGCCCACTGCCATGAACCCTATGCCGCCCTGTGAGCTTCCCCCTCCTCCTCTCTTCTTCGCACGCACGCGCCCACGCCATAGCCTTCTTCCCCCGGCTCCGCTGGCGCCGCCGTGGCCTCACCTCGCCCGGCGTGCCATCGCGCGTCCCCTGTGCGCGCTTGCGCCTCCCCTTCCCCCCGAATACGCCCCGCGGGCGCTGCCCCGCCTCGCCGGCGTTGCTGCGGCTTCCCCGCCGGCGACCGGACTGGCCCCGCCGCGCCACTGGTCTCACCCGAGACCAGCGCCCGGGTTGGCCCCTGTCGGGCGCCCCTGTGCCCGTTACCAGTAGCGCCCGACCCGCTATGGCCCCTCTGGGCCACTGCCAAATGGGGCCCACGCCCCCCAGAACAAAAAAAAGGATTAAAAAAATAAAAAATAAATAAATAATAATAATTAAATTAATTAATTAATTAAGTTAATTGATCTTAATTAGATTAACCTAATTAACTAATTAGTTTAATTAAACGGTAATTAGATTAGTTAAACATTAATTAGGCTAAACAGTCAATGACTAGTGGGACCCACACGTCAGCGACCCAGTCAACACCTCTGTTGACTGCTGACGTCGTGCTGACGTCATGATGACGTCAGCAAACACTGTTCTGGATAATGTTGTATTAAATTAATTAAATAAATTCTAAAAATGATTTAAAACTTTAGAAAATCATATAAAATAAACCGTAGCTCGGATGGAAAAACTTTGTACATGAAAGTTGCTCAGAACGACGAGACAAACCCGGATACTTAGCCCGTTCGTCCGCCACGCATCCCTAACCTATCCAACTCGCAACTTTCCCCCTCCGGCTCCTCTGCCCGAAAACGCAAAACGCCGGGGATACTTTCCCGGATGTTTTCCCCCTTCACCGGTATCACCTCATACCGCGTTAGGGCATGCCTAGCATCACGCTTTGCTTTGTCATGCATCGTTATGCATCTGTTTGCATTGTATTGATTGTTTCTCCCCCCTCTTCTTCCGCTAGACATCGAGACCGACGCCGCTGCTACCCAGTACGACTACGGAGTTGACGACCCCTCTCTCTTGCCAGAGCAACCAGGCAAGCCCCCCCTTTGATCACCAGATATCGCCTACTCTTCTCTATACTTCTTGCATTAGAGTAGTGTAGCATGTTACTGCTTCCCGTTAATCCTATACCGATGCATAGCCTGTCCTTGCTACTACTGTTGTTACCTTTACCTGCAATCCTAATGCTTAGTATAGGATGCTAGTTTATCATCAGTGGCCCTACATTCTTGTCCGTCTGCCATGCTATACTATCGGGCCGTGATCACTCGGGAGGTGATCACGGGTATTTACTATATACTTTATACATGATACATGTGGTGATTAAGGATGGGTCGGCTCGTAGGAGCACCCGCGAGTGGATCTTTGTGGCGGAGCGACAGGGCAGGTTCAGACCACCTAGGAGAGAGGTGGGCCTGGCCCTGGTCGGCGTTCGCGGATACTTAACACGCTTAACGAGATCTGGGTATTTGATCTGAGTCTGGCCATTTGGTCTATACGCACTAACCATCTACGTGGGAGTAGTTATGGGTATCCCGGCGTCGTGGTATCAGCCGAAGCCTTCGTGATGTCAGCGACTGAGTGGCACGCGCCGGATTGGACTGGAACGCCACTAGGCTAGGTCTGCTTTCGGCCGCGTACGCAACATGCAGGTGTGCAAAGGGCGATGGGCCCAGACCCCTGCGCCATAGGATTTAGACCGGCGTGCTGACCTCTCTGTTGTGCCTAGGTAGGGCTGCGACGTGTTGATCTTCCGAGGCCGGGCATGACCCAGAAAAGTGTGTCCGGCCAAATGGGATCGAGCGTGTTGGGGTATGTGGTGCACCACTGCAGGGAAGTTTATCTATTCGAATAGTCGTGTCCCTCGGTAAAAGGATGACCCGGAGTTGTACTTTGACCTTATGACAACTAGAACCGGATACTTAATAAGACACACCCTTCCAAGTGCCAGATATAAGCCGGTGATCGCTCTCTAACAGGGCAACGAGGAGGGGATCGCCGGGTAGGATTATGCTATGAGATGCTACTTGGAGGACTTCAGTCTACTCTCTTCTACATGCTGCAAGATGGAGGTGGCCAGAAGCGTAGTCTTCGACAGGATTAGCTATCCCCCTCTTATTCTGGCTTTCTGCAGTTCAGTCCACCGATATGGCCCTTTACACTTTTACCCATGCATTTGTAGTGTAGCTCCTTGCTTGCGAGTACTTTGGATGAGTACTCACGGTTGCTTTCTCCCTCTTTTCCCCCTATCCCTTCTACCTGGTTGTCGCAACCAGATGTTGGAGCCCAGGCGCCAGACGTCACCGTCGACGACGACTCCTACTACACCGGAGGTGCCTACTACTACATGCTGCCCGCTGATGACGACCAGGAGTAGTTAGGAGGATCCCAGGCAGGAGGCCTGCGCCTCTTTCGATCTGTATCCCAGTTTGTGCTAGCCTTCTTAAGGCAAACTTGTTTAACTTATGTCTGTACTCAGATATTGTTGCTTCCGCTGACTCGTCTATGATCGAGCTCTTGTATTCGAGCCCTCGAGGCCCCTGGCTTGTAATATGATGCTTGTATGACTTATTTTATTTGTAGAGTTGTGTTGTGATATCTTCCCGTGAGTCCCTGATCTTGGTCGTACACGTTTGCGTGTATGATTAGTGTATGGTCAAATCGGGGGCGTCACAGCCCTACACCACCACTCCAGACCGACCCCGCGCCTCCACCCCTCTTCCCCGCGACCCTAGCACCGAGTCCATCTTCACTGTGGTCGCCGTCCGCTCTGGCCAGTGCCTCGTGCAACCCCACGCTCCTCGGCGGCCGTGTCCTACCTGGATGGATCCGCCTCGTCACGCTGATCATGCCGGTAGGTCGCATGCCGCGGGAGGTGGCCGGAGTCACCGCGAATCCACATCGGGCCGCCGGCCTCGTCTCTGCATTGCGGGCAAGCGGGAGGAGGAAGAAGGAGCTGGGCCAGGCGGGCGCCATCTTCACGCGGCCCCACCTGTCGGCGGGAAGGCGTTGACCCCGCCTGCCTAGCTGGATAAGTGACGCGCTCCACACCCCGTGGGACCCGCACATCAGCCGCTCAGCGCCGGTCCCGCCACGGCCACGTCACTTAAGTGGAGGCAGAAACAACAGAGTAAGTTTTCCCCGACCAAAAGTGTATTCACTTCTTCTTCGGGTGTAAATGTGTTTTCCTCTCCGGAAAGCGTATTTCCTCAAAACCCGCTTCTGCCTTATCCACTCAGGGACTTGCTTGTGATGATATGTTTGCAGAAAAGTCCCTGAACTTCATCAGCTCATATCTTTTTACCCAAAACTCCAAATCAGGTGATTCCAAAGCCCACGTCTTCGTTTCGTCAAGCCCGTTCTGATGGAACCATTTTCACCATGTTTTGACATTCTGAAAATGACCGTTTTTCCCCTGCCCTTATTCAGCCCCTCCGAGAGAGAAAGATTTCTGGTGACTCTTTCCGCGAGCTTCTCGCATTTTTCTCCCGGTGATTTCTTCCACCCCAGGCAAGCCACACCCTCCATTTGCATGATTGCAATGCAGTGATATGGTTTAAGTTATTTGAACTTGTTTAAATATTGCATTAGCTATGTATGATGTGTTCATGGCATTTCTCGGAGTATTGTTTTGATCTTGATATTACCATGATATTGCTTGGAGTTCTAGGACTTATATTTTGATGAGTATGTGGATGACATGTTGCCTTTGGATTCTTAGTGGCTAGCATGATTATTTTCATGATGGTATCTGGTATTATCTTGGAGCATTACTTTGGATATCATGTTGCCTTTGGATTATTAGTGGCTAGTATTAGTTTCATCATGATGCTAGATGATATTATGTTTTGGACTATGATGATGGAGATGATGCTTGCATGTGGCTCATAGCTGGATAGTTAGTTCTTGATATTTGAGTAGTAGTATTATCGTTCTTGGGTTCATCATGATAGTAGTGTTATACTATCCTCGGAGTATGTTGGTATGATGATATTAAGCTTTGGATTATTTGTTGGATATTGCTATGATTTGGATTATAGGTTGATAGATGATATCGGAGTAGCAGTCATTACTGTTATATTTTGGGGATAAATTCCGTCATCAAGTTGGTCAGGTGCCACCGAACCGGGCTTTTCCAGTGCAACCACATTTGCCTTTATGGGAAGTCCCTAATGTGGTCTATTGTCGTGCTTCTCGGCGGTGCCTCCAACGAGGGAAGGTTATGGGCGTGCGGTACCCTGGCCCGGTAATCAGACATAACCAGTGTGCCTGTTGTTGTTGTTGTATGTGCACGGTCCCTGTGAGGGACGGTCCCAATGAGGGACGTTTTGGCCACGACGGTGGTCATTTTGTCTTTGGTAGACACGAGGCCACCCAGGACTAGCCCAGTTGGGAGTGGGTCGGAGTGGCCGGGAGAGTGTCATGGCAGTAGATCGGTTTTGTCGGAACGCCGTTGGTCCACCCCGAATGGGAGTGCGAGGCCATGGGTTTCGTGGTGTGGGTAAAGTGTGCTACCTATGCAGAGTGTGTGTATTTAAATCTATCGATAGTCGCGTCCTCGGTCATGGGCATGGGTTCGTACTAGGTCACACCGTTCGATCAACACTCACATGACAGAATGACTTATAGGTGATTTATATGTTGGTATGTTGAGCAGTACAGACTGGCAGGATGTTGATGATGATGTTGGAGACCAAGGGCGTGTTCGGTAGTTCACCAGCACTGCAAAATCCTCAACTCCGTCGCCCGGTTCCAGCAGCCAGCTTCCCACGAAAACTCCAGGATGGAGCGATCTGTTCGGCGCTGCAGCTTCTCGTTGCCAGCGATGGACGAGCTAAAAAGGCCAGAAAGTGCCTGCTCGGCCCGTTTTGGCAGCCCATGTTTGTATGTGGCCTATAGGCATACGTGGGCTAGTGATGATTTAGATTTTTTTCCCTTCCTGTGTGTACCGGGCCTGTAAAGGAATGCTTGGCCTGTTCATTGGGGATTTTTTTTGCTGTTCCGAATTTTGCATGTACAGAAGCAGTTCAGCATGCCTGTACGCTAGTACTTGTGATTTTCTTTGGCTGTAGCGGTTTTGGTAGTAACAAAGAGCATGTGCAGAGAGGAATATCTCATATTTTGAGCATAGAATGATTATGTAAATTTGGAAACAAATATGACTATGTATATCATGGCATAAGCATCAAGTTTCACACATGTTTTATAGAACAAAAGCCTCTCATTGTGCATAAGCTTGCAAATCAAAAGGGGCAAATACATGTCTCTAAGATCAACAAAGCTTCACCTCATAGTTTTGCATAAGTTTGCAAATCAAAAGGCCACGTACATGTGTCAAACATCAACGATGTCTCACCAACTTAGACCAATGGCTGTAGCTAGTTCTTGCCTAAACACATCCATGTCTTCACCATTTTCCGCTGTAGTTGATGTATCCGATGCATGTGAAGGAACAACAAATTTCTTGTATCGTTCCGGAATTGTTGGCACATAGTCCGGGTCCCTGTCACATCGAACAAAGTGAATATCTTCTTCATCATGGAAGCGAACATAGTTGTGCAAAGTCATAGTAGCAGCAACAATCATCTTTTGTGTTTCGATGGAGTAGCTTGGCATCTTTAGAAGAATCTGCCATTTCATCTTCCACACTCCAAAGGCTCTCTCTATGCAATTGCGTTTGGACGAGTGGAGCCTATTGAACTTTTCTTTAGGAGTATTGGGTGGAACACCTCTATGAAAGTCAGGCACATGATATCTTTCACCTTTGTACGGTGCGAGATATCCCTTTCTATTAGGATAGCCAGCATCCACAAGGTAGTACTTGTCTACGAAAAATAAAGAGAAGAATGAATGTTAGAATTGGCATACATGAAATGAGTTCTAACATTCTGAGTCATGGGGGAAGGGGGCCTTGTCCGCATGCTCACCCTTTGGAGGATGGGGGAAGGTGGCCTTGTCCGCATGCATTGCATGAAATAGCACACTTGTGTCATGCATAGAACCAGGTTGTCCAATTGAAGCATAAGTGAAATGCATATCAAAGTCACATATTGCCATCACATTCTGAGTGACCGCGCATGTTCTTCCAATATATCTGATTTGCTTGTCTTCTGGAATTGAAGCTCTAATGTGAGTCCCATCTATTGAACCAATGCAGTCTTTCATGTGTGGATATGCTCATTTATCACCAAGGATCCTTTGATGCACAATGTGAAAATTGGGGTCTTTCGGCTTGAGGTAGTGACAAGACATCCTGACCACACAATGCAGTACCTCATGGAACTTGCGGTGGATAGTGTCAGGTGAATGTTTGAAACGGTTTTGGGTCCTTCTATTTGATTCACAACCCCCCAAGGTCCACAAGAACATAGCAAGAGACTCATAGCTGCTAACAAATGGAGAATAACCGAGCCCATAGTCCTTCACCAACAAGTCATGAAGCTCAAAGAAAACTCTTGTCTTCATTCTGAACATTGTAAAGGTCTCCCGTGGTGTTCCAATAGTCTCTTGCAACCATCCAAATCCTGTCAAGATAGATTTCCTAGGCTCATTCTTCATGATCCAACTACTGCAATACTTTCCAACTATTTTTGTTGCCCTTCACAAATGACCGACATATGCTCGGAATGAAGACAAATCAATTTTTTCTTCAATTCATATTGGTTGTCATCATCACTATCATCATCACACAACATCTTCACATACAGAATCATACATTTATTAGATACCAACTAGCATGCAGATAGTGCATACACAAAATGGTACCCAGAACAAGTGCAAGTACCCAGGACATCCTAAAAGTGCAAGTACCCAGAACATGCAATTACCAATAATTCATCCAAATAGAAAATGGTGGTTCAACATTACATAAATATCATCCAGATAGTGCATACATAAAATGGTTCAATCGTGCATAAACAAAAGACATGAGAAACCATCTAGTGGAACCAACTATTTCCCATACGTCATGGAAAACTTCCTACGAAGCCAATCTTTTCGTGCGGCAACACCCATGTGTAGAAACATCTCTCTTTGCTCTTTTTTGATGAACAACTCAGTCGCTATGTAGTGTTCATCACTACCCTCTAAAATACCAAGAGCAAGCACTTCGTTCATGGTACTGGCAACAGAAGTGGCATCATCATTCTTTATGAATGATTGAACGGTTTCTTGGGACTCCTTAGCAATGATTTTAATCTGTGTAATCTCATCTTGCATCACTTGTGCAGTCCTAGGTTTCTTGTGCTTGCCATCAATGGTTTTTCCAAGCCTCTTTTTCGTTGATGGCACGAAAGGAGAAGGTGGCATACTAGGAGAAGGTGGCATAGCAGGAGAAGGTGGCACTTGGGGATCTTCTAGCAAATCAACATCTGTGATCGCTTCAATATCAATGGTATCTGGTATTGCTGCACTAGAGGAGGGAGGTATGCCTGTAGAAGGATTCCAATGGTCTGTGCCATCACTGGCGATGTCCTCAAACATAATGCTCAAGTTTTCTTCATTGCGTAGTCCACGCTTTTGGAACTTGTCGCAGCCTTTAAGGTCCTACAATACATTGCAAACAAATATTAGTAATAACAAAAGTTATACGACTTTATTAAAAATAAATGCAATCCAAAAACATGACAACTCACAATTTTTGCTTTCTTCCACCACTCCTTATCTTATTTGACAGTGTTGAGAACAAAGTCCCATCCCCCTCCGGTCTCCTTTAGCTTGAGCTTCTTGAATAAAGTGTAATCTGCTTTCAGCTTGTCCCATTTTTTTTCATTTGGTTGCTCGTGTAGTCCAATCCGGTTCTCACTTTGAATTGCAATGCCACTTCCTCAAATGCACTAGGGGTCAAGATTTTGTTTGGCCTATTTCTAGCCCGCACTTGCGTAACCATCAAGTTGGTAACGATCCTAGTGTTCTCTTCATCCCACTCGGCAGTCATGCTCGAAGACATGCTCTGAACTTGACTATAAAAAATATGTGAGTGCTTAACTATAAAAAACATGTACAAGTGTTGCTGCTGTCATTAATTATGTACTAGCAAAATTCTATTGTTGTACTGGACATGTACTGAACATACATAGCAACAAAATGCAACACTATCCATGAGCATGTACTGAACATGCAGCAGCAGAGAATGTACAAAACATTTACATTTTTTTCTGTCCCCTTCCTATAATCTACAGGCAACACATCACCCACAAAAAATTACCAAAGCACATCGCCAAATCCTACAACTAATCACCATGTACATCACAAATTCCACCATGAGCATGTATAGGGAGAGGTGGTCGGGCATCAAATCACCTTCCAGAATTGGGAAGAGGTGCACGGGGAGGCGGAGGAGCTCGATTGACGGCAGAGAAGCTCGTCGTTGACGGACAGTGCTCGAATCGCGGCGGCGGATCTGGTCGGTGATGGTGGCGAAACAGGGTGGGCAGGGGCGGGGAAGCTCGTCGCTGATGGCGGCGGACCTGGTCGGCGATGGTGGCGAAAGAGGGCGAGCAGGGCGGGGAAGGGTGGGTCACGACAGACTAGGGGCGGGGGAGAGCATGTCCGCCGGCGGTCGAGGTGCTTTGCGCCATCGCCTGAGGCTTGCGGCGGCTAGGGTTGGGGAGGGGGCGGAAGAGGAGTCACGGGACAGGCCGGGCTCGAGCGTGTCCCTGATGCGTGCGGGGCTGGATCGATCACTTGGCGGTGGCAGAGGCCTGTAATTTCTATTCAAATCCCGCTTCGCTATTTTCTTGGAGCCCGGTATTTCCAACTCCATCGCTCCGTCGTTTTTACACACTGATTTGAGCCAGCTTCTCGGTCCAAAATCCAGGAGTAGACCCGTTCGGCTGGACTCTGCGGCTGGAAACGTGGATTTGAGAAGCCAGACAACTACCAAACGTGGATTTTGATGAGTATGTGGATGACATGTTGCCTTTGGATTCTTAGTGGGTAGCATGATTATTTTCATGATGGTATCTGGTATTATCTTGGAGCATTACTTTGGATATCATGTTGCCTTTGGATTATTAGTGGCTAGTATTAGTTTCATCATGATGCTAGATGATATTATGTTTTGGACTATGATGATGGAGATGATGCTTGCATGTGGCTCATAGCTGGATAGTTAGTTCTTGATATTTGAGTAGTAGTATTATCGTTCTTGGGTTCATCATGATAGTAGTGTTATACTATCCTCGGAGTATGTTGGTATGATGATATTAAGCTTTGGATTATTTGTTGGATATTGCTATGATTTGGATTATAGGTTGATAGATGATATCGGAGTAGCAGTCATTACTGTTATATTTTGGGGATAAATTCCGTCATCAAGTTGGTCAGGTGCCACCGAACTGGGCTTTTCCAGTGCAACCACATTTGCCTTTATGGGAAGTCCCTAATGTGGTCTATTGTCGTGCTTCTCGGCGGTGCCTCCAACGAGGGAAGGTTATGGGCGTGCGGTACCCTGGCCCGGTAATCAGACATAACCTTGTGTGCCTGTTGTTGTTGTTGTATGTGCACGGTCCCTGTGAGGGACGGTCCCAATGAGGGACGTTTTGGCCACGACGGTGGTCATTGTGTCTTTGGTAGACACGAGGCCACCCAGGACTAGCCCAGTTGGGAGTGCGTCGGAGTGGCCGGGAGAGTGTCATGGCAGTAGATCGGTTTTGTCGGAACGCCATTGGTCCACCCGAATGGGAGTGCGAGGCCATGGGTTTCGTGGTGTGGGTAAAGTGTGCTACCTCTGCAGAGTGTGTGTATTTAAATCTATCGATAGCCGCGTCCTCGGTCATGGGCATGGGTTCGTACTAGGTCACACCGTTCGATCAACACTCACATGACAGAATGACTTATAGGTGATTTATATGTTGGTATGTTGAGCAGTACAGACTGGCAGGATGTTGATGATGATGTTGGAGAACAAGTGTTGGTCGTGGTAGTGATCGCCGGAAAGATCACCGTTTGGTTTCGATCACGAGGTGATCAAGATGGTATATTGCTTGGCTAGTTAGTCAAGGGAGATATGGTTATGGAGATCTGAGATGGTGATTTATCAATATTGTATCAGTTCCATACCATGCTTAATAGTTGTTTCATCATGGTAGTTGTTAATTTAATTAACCTGTTAAATGCTATGTTATTGTCTTGCCTTGATGTTTATGGTTGTTGTGAGCTTGCACATTCAATGTACTGACCTGGCGTGTCATGCCAGATTGCAGGTGATGCCATGATTGCTTGATTGCTTGTCGATGGTTGCCGTGCGTGCGAGCTAGATCGTGTCCCGGCCAGAGTCCCTACGGAGTGGAGTTCACCACCTTCGTCGTTGTTCCGCTGCAACGAGTTGTTTCGCTGCTAGCATAGAGCAAGTGTAGTATCGCGGGCGTAGTGTCGCCGTGCTGATGTGCTTCTTTGTAACATCAGACCCTTGTATTATTATTCTTGTAATAAGAGCTGATTTGTTCTATGTCAAGCAGTGCCGTATTCCAGAGACTTCTCCTTGATCTCTGGGCTGGAATACGGGGCGTTCCGGTTTCTCTGAGCCGGGGTGCCACATCCGAGAACTTTTATTTCTGCACAAAAACAACACCATGGTAGTTCTGCTGAAAACAACGTTAGTCCGGGGTTAGTTTCATTAAAATCATGCAAATTAGAGTCCAAAACAAGAGAAAAAGCATGAGAAAAATAGATACGTTGGAGATGTATCAGATGCCAAAAAAATTCGCCCAATGAAGCAAAAAACTGACGTCCAAAGTGTCATCAGACACGGTCCCTTATTCAGGAATGTGTACGAGATCTAAATACAAACGATTCATATAGCTTACCCCGTGTGTGATGAGTCTGAACGTGCAAATTTTGGTCCGAATTTCCCTGATTACAGTGGTCATCCACGTCATTGCATAATTTGGGTACACAAAAGAGCCTACAACACAACCAAACTTCTTAATTGAGCAAGTTCAACAATTAAACAGAACTAGCTGACCTAAACATTACTCTAACAAAAGACTAATACGTCTCCAACGTATCTATAATTTTTTATTGCTCCATGCTATTATATTATCTATTTTGGATGTCAATGGGCTTTATTTTACACCTTTATATCATTTTTGGGACTAACCTACTAACTGGAGGCCCAGCCCAAATTGTTGTTTTTTGCCGATTTTAGAGTTTCGCTGAAAAGGAATATCAAACGAAGTCCAAACGGAATGAAACCTTCGGGAACGTGATTTTCTCAACAAACGTGATCCAGGAGACTTGGAGTGGGCATCAAGAAACAACGGAGGAAGCCACGAGGCAGGGGGCGCGCCCTCCACCCTCGTGGGCCCCTCGTTGCTCCACTGACGTACTTCTTCCTCCTATATATATCCACGTACCCCCAAACATCTAGGAGCACCACGAAAACCTAATTCCACCGCCGCAACCTTCTGTACCCGAGAGATCCCATCTTGGAGCCTTTTCCGGAGCTCCACCGGAGGGGGCATTGATCACGGAGGGCCTCTACATCAACTCCATGGCCTCTCCGGTGATGTGTGAGTAGTTTACTTCAGATCTTCGGGTCCATAGTTATTAGCTAGATGGCTTCTTCTCTCTATTGGGATCTCAATACAAAGTTCTCCTCGATCTTCTTGGAGATCTATTCGATGTAATCTTCTTTTGCGGTGTGTTTGTCGAGATCCGATGAATTGTGGGTTTATGATCCAGATTATCTATGAACAATATTTGATTCTCCTCTAAATTCTTTTATGTATGATTGGTTTATCTTTGCAAGTCTCTTCAAATTATCAGTTTGGTTTGGCCTACTAGATTGATGTTTCTTGCAATGGGATAAGTGCTTAGCTTTGGGTTCAACCTTGCGGTGCTCGATCCCAGTGACAAAGGGAAACGACACGTATTGTATTGTTGCCATGGAGGATAAAAAGATGGGGTTTATATCATATTGCATGAGTTTATCCCTCTACATCATGTCATCTTCCTTAAAGCATTACTCTGTTCTTATGAACTTAATACTCTAGATGCATGCTGGATAGCGGTCAATGTGTGGAGTAATAGTAGTAGATGTAGAATCGTTTCGGTCTACTTGTCTCGGACGTGATGCCTATATACATGATCATACCTAGATATTCTCATAACTATGCTCAATTCTATCAATTTCTCGATAGTAATTTGTTCACCCACCATAATACTTATGCTCTTGAGAGAAGCCACTAGTGAAACCTATGGCCCCCGGGTCTATCTTCCATCATATTAATCTTCCAACACTTAGTTATTTCTATTGCCGTTTATTTTACTTTGCATCTTTATTTGTCTTTATCATAAAAATACCAAAAATATTATCTTATCATATCTATCAGATCTCACTCTCGTAAGTGACCGTGAAGGGATTGACAACCCCTTTATCGCGTTGGTTGCGAGGTTCTTATTTGTTTGTGTAGGTGCATAGGACTTGAGCGTGATCTCCTACTAGATTGATACATTGGTGCTAAAAAACTGAGGGAAATACTTATGCTACTTTACTGCATCACCCTTTCCTCTTCAAGGGAAAAACAACGCAGTGCTCAAGAGGTAGCAAGAAGGATTTCTGGCGTCGTTGCCGGGGAGATTCACGCCAAGTCAAGTCAAGATTTGACTCCCGACAACGAGTCATTTCAGGCGTCGTTGCTAAGTCAAGACATACCAAGTACCCATCACAAACTCTTATCCCTCGCATTACATTATTTGCCATTTGCCTCTAGTTTTCCTCTCCCCAACTTCACCCTTGCCATTTTATTCGCCCTCTCCTTCCGTTTGCCTCTTTTTCCTTCCTGCCTTCTGTGTGCTCGTTCTTTTTGCAATCTATTGCCATCATGTCTGAAACTGGGGAGGTTATCATTGATAAGGATAATAATATGGAAAATTCTGATGCTATTGATGACCCTCTTGAAAATCCTACTATTTTACACACTAAAAAGTTTCGGATTGGTAGCGGTAATATTATTGGGAAGGGAGTTATCCAAGATTCCTTTACTTGTGTCGGGGCTTTGCCCTCTATGGGTAGTTCTATTCTTCATAGAACCAGTAGTCTTGCGGACGCTATCGCCATGCTTGTAGTTGAACTTGAAAGGCAATTTATGCACATGCATCCTTGCATACAAAGGATTTTCCTAGAATTTTCTAATATTGAGCATTCTTCTGTTAAGCATGCCGCTACTATATTTTTGGCTCATGAGTTCAAATTTATAATAAGAGAGACCAAATAAATCTTTGTGCACTATAGGGTGGATGCTGGTCGTCCTCCCATAGAGGCAATCCTCTTTGATCAAGAGAAAATAATGCGTTTTCAATCTCTAGACTATGTTGCTTTTAATGAGAACCTTAGAAAAAAAGGTTCCTACCAATGTTCTAGTTGATAGAATTTCCGAACCTAAAAATGATTTTGCTATTCGAAATAATGAGCTAGGATATTCTCTCAAGTATAGGCTCACGAAGATTTGTCAAAAGAATGCTTATAATGATGAATTGGTTGTGCAATATGAAGGGCCAAAGGAGGAATCTATACCTCCCAAAATTGATCTTGGGGACTTCTGTCCCATTAAATTTAGCCTTTTTGATTACTTTTGATTGCCTCAAAGAAAACTTGCTGTGGAACATAGAGAATATGAAACGAGTTTTCATGATCTATCCTATTATTATGGCAATACCTAGATCTATCCTTGCTTTTATGCCTAGCTAGGGGCGTTAAACAATAGCGCTTGTTGAGAGGCAGCCCAATTTTATTTTTATTCCTTGCTTTTTGCTCCTGTTTAGTAATAAATAATTTATCTAGCCTCTGTTTTGGTTGTGTTTTTTTGTGTTTAATTAGTGTTTGTGCCAAGTAGAACCGTTGGGAAGACTTGGGGAAAGTCTTTTTGATCTTGCTGTGAAAAACAGAAACTTTAGCGCTCACGAGAATTGCTGCCATTTTTATTTGGAAAGTGATATTTAGTTAATTAGTTTTGCATATGATTAAATGATAAATTCCTCACGTCCAGCAATTTATTTTAGAATTTTTGGGGTTCCAGAAGTTTGCATTAGCTACAGATTACTACAGACTGTTCTGTTTTTGACAGATTCTGTTTTTCGTGTGTTGTTTGCTTATTTTGATGAATCTATGGCTAGTAAAAGAGTTTATAAACCATAGAGAACTTGGAATACAGTAGGTTTAATACCAATATAAATAAAGAATGATTTCATTACAGTACCTTGAAGTGGTGTTTTGTTTTCTTTCGCTAACGGAGCTCATGAGATTTTCTATTTTGAGTTTTGTGTTGTGAAGTTTTCAAGTTTTGGGTAAAGATTTGATGGATTATGGAACAAGGAGTGGCAAGAGCCTAAGCTTGGGGATGCCCATGGCACCCCAAGGTAAAATTAAAGGACACCAAAAAGCCTAAGCTTGGGGATGCCCCGGAAGGCATCCCCTCTTTCGTCTTCGTCTATCGGTAACTTTATTTGGAGCTATATTTTTATTCACCACATGATATGTGTTTTGCTTGGAGCGTCTTGTATGATTTGAGTCTTTGCTTTTTAGTTTACCACAATCATCCTTTCTGTACACACCTTTTGAGAGAGACTCACATGATTTGAAATTTATTAGAATACTCTATGTGCTTCACTTATATCTTTTGAGCTATATAGTTTTTACTCTAATGCTTCACTTATATCTTTTAGAGCATGGCGGTGGTTTTGTTTTATAGAAACTATTGTTCTCTCATGCTTCACTTATATTATTTTGAGAGTCCTTTAGAAAAACATGGCAATAATAAAAACTTTCACACAAGTGCATTGAATACTGTGAGAAGTTTGATACTTGATAATTGTTTTGAGATATGGAGATGGTGATATTAGAGTCATGCTAGTTGAGTAGTTGTGAATTTGAGAAATACTTGTGTTAAAGTTTGTGATTCCCGTAGCATGCACGTATGGTGAACCGTTATGTGATGAAGTCGGAGCATGATTTATTTATTGATTGCCTTCCTTATGAGTGGCGGTCGGGGACGAGCGATGGTCTTTTCCTACCAATCTATCCCCCTAGGAGCATGCGCGTAATACTTTGCTTTGATAACTTGTAGATTTTTGCAATAAGTATGTGAGTTCTTTATGACTAATGTTGAGTCCATGGATTATACGCACTCTCACCCTTCCACCATTGCTAGTCTCTCTAGTATCGCGCAACTTTCGCCGGTACCATAAACCCACCATATACCTTTCTCAAAACAGCCACCATACCTACCTATTATGGCATTTCCATAGCCATTCCGAGATATATTGCCATGCAACTTTCCATCATTCCGTTATTATGACACGCTTCATCATTGTCATATTGCTTGCATGATCATGTAGTTGACATCGTATTTGTGGCAAAGCCACCGTTCATAATTTTCATACATGTCACTCATGCATCATTGCACATCCCAATACACTGCCGGAGGCATTCACATAGAGTCATATCTTGTTCTAAGTATCGAGTTGTAAATTTTGAGTTGTAAGTAAATAAAGTGTGATGATCATCATTATTAGAGCATTGTCACAGTGAGGAAAAGATGATGGAGACTATGATTCCCCCACAAGTCGGGATGAGACTCTGGATGAAAAATAAAAAAAGAGAGAGAAAAGAGGCCAAAAAAAGAAGGCCCAAACAAATAAAAAAATGAGAGAAAAAGAGAGAAGGGACAATGCTACTATCCTTTTTCCACACTTTTGCTTCAAAGTAGCACCATGATCTACATGATAGAGAGTCTCCTATAATATCACTTTCATATACTAGTGGGAATTTTTCAATATAGAACTTGTCTTGTATATTCCAATGATGGGCCTCCTCAAAATGCCCTAGGTCTTCATGAGCAAGCAAGTTGGATGCACACCCACTTAGTTTCTTTTGTTGAGCTTTCATATACTTATATCTCTAGTGCATCCATTGCATGGAAATCCCTACTCACTCACATTGATATCTATTGATGGGCATCTCCATAGCCCGTTGATACGCCTAGTTGATGTGAGACTATCTTCTCCTTTTTGTCTTCTCCACAACCACCATTCTATTCCACATATAGTGCTATATCCATGGCTCACGCTCATATATTGCGTGAAGATTAAAAAAGTTTGAGAACATCAAAAGTATGAAACAATTTCTTGGCTTGTCATCGGGGTTGTGCATGATTTAAATATTTTGTGTGGTGAAGATAGAGCATAGCCAGACTATATGATTTTGCAGGGATAACTTTCTTTGGCCATGTTATTTTGAGAAGACATGATTGCTTAGTTAGTATGCTTGAAGTATTATTATTTTTATGTATCTTTCAGATCTGAACATTCATGCCACAATAAAGAAAAATTACATTGAGAAATATGTTAGAAAGCATTACACATCAAAAAATCTTTTTTATCATTTACCTACCCGAGGACGAGCAGGAATTAAGCTTGGGGATGCTTGATACGTCTCCAACGTATCTATAATTTTTGATTACTCCATGTTATTATATTATCTATTTTGGATGTCAATGGGCTTTATTTTACACTTTTATATCATTTTTGGGACTAACCTACTAACCGGAGTGTTGGGGAACGTAGTAATTTCAAAAAAATTCCTACGCACACGCAAGATCATGGTGATGCATAGCAACAAGAGGGGAGAGTGTTGTCTACGTACCAACGCAGACCGACTACGGAAGCGATCACACAACGTAGAGGAAGTAGTCGTACGTCTTCCCGATCCGACCGATCCAAGCACCGTTACTCCGGCACCTTCGAGTTCTTAGCACACGTTCAGCTTGATGACGATCCTCGGGCTCCGATCCAGCAAAGCGTCGAGGAAGAGTTCCGTCAGCACGATGGCGTGGTGACAATCTTGATGTACTACCGACGCAAGGCTTCGCCTAAGCACTGCAACAATATGATCGAGGTGGAATTTGGTGGCAGGGGGCACCGCACACGGCTAAGGAACGATCACCAAGGATCAACTTCTGTGTCTAGAGGTACCCCCTGCCCCTGTATATAAAGGATCCAAGGGGGAGGGGTGCGCCGGCCAGGGAGAGGGCGCAGGAGGAGTCCTACTCCCACCGGGAGTAGGACTCCCCCTTCAATCCTAGTTGGACTAGGTTTCCCAAAGGGGGAAAGAGAGAGGGGGGGCCGGCCCCTTCTCCTAGTCCTAATAGGACTAAGGGAAGGGGGGCGCGCGGCCACCTATGGGCTGCCCCTTTTCTCCTTTCCACTAAGGCCCATGAAGGCCCATATGGCTCCCGGGGGGTTCCGGTAACCTCCCGGTAATCCGGTAAAATCCCGATTTCACCCAGAACACTTCCGATATCCAAATATAGGCTTCCAATATATCAATCTTTATGTCTCGACCATTTCGAGACTCCTCGTCATGTCCGTGATCACATCCGGGACTCCGAACAACCTTCGGTACATCAAAATGCATAAACTCATAATAACTGTCATCGTAACGTTAAGCGTGCGGACCCTACGGTTCGAGAACAATGTAGACATGACCGAGACACGTCTCCGGTCAATAACCAATAGCGGGACCTGGATGCCCATATTGGCTCCTACATATTCTACGAAGATCTTTATCGGTCAGACCGCATAACAACATACGTTGTTCCCTTTGTCATCGGTATGTTACTTGCCCGAGATTCGATCGTCGGTATCCAATATCTAGTTCAATCTCGTTACTGGCAAGTCTCTTTACTCGTTCCGTAATACATCATCTCACAACTAACATCTTAGTTATAATGCTTGCAAGGCTTATGTGATGTGTATTACCGAGAGGGCCCAGAGATACCTCTCCGACAATCGGAGTGACAAATCCTATTCTCGAAATACGCCAACCCAACATCTACCATTGGAAACACCTGTAGTACTCCTTTATAATCACCCAGTTACGTTGTGACGTTTGGTAGCACCCAAAGTGTTCCTTCGTCAAACTGGAGTTGCATAATCTCATAGTCATAGGAACATGTATAAGTCATGAAGAAAGCAATAGCAACATACTAAACGATTGGGTGCTAAGCTAATGGAATGGGTCATGTCAATCAGATCATTCAACTAATGATGTGACCTCGTTAATCAAATAACAACTCTTTGTTCATGGTTAGGAAACATAACCATCTTTGATTAACGAGCTAGTCAAGTAGAGGCATACTAGTGACACTCTGTTTTTCTATGTATTCACACATGTATTATGTTTCCGGTTAATACAATTCTAGCATGAATAATAAACATTTATCATGATATAAGGAAATAAATAATAACTTTATTATTGCCTCTAGGGCATATTTCCTTCAGTCTCCCACTTGCACTAGAGTCAATAATCTAGATTACACAGTAATGATTCTAACACCCATGGAGCCTTGGTGTTGATCATGTTTCGCTCGTGGAAGAGGCTTAGTCAACGGGTCTGCAACATTCAGATCCGTATGTATCTTGCAAATCTCTATGTCTCCCACCTGGACTAGATCCCGGATGGAGTTGAAGCGTCTCTTGATGTGTTTGGTTCTTTTGTGAAATCTGGATTCCTTTGCTAAGGCAATTGCACCAGTATTGTCACAAAAGATTTTCATTGGACCCGATGCACTAGGTATGACACCTAGATCGGATATGAACTCCTTCATCCAGACTCCTTCGTTCGCTGCTTCCGAAGCAGCTATGTACTCCACTTCACATGTAGATCCCGCTACGACGCTTTGTTTAGAACTGCACCAACTGATAGCTCCACCGTTTAAAGTAAACACGTATCCGGTTTGCGATTTAGAATCGTCCGGATCAGTGTCAAAGCTTGCATCAATGTAACCTCTTACGGTGAGCTCTTTGTCACCTCCATATACGAGAAACATATCCTTAGTCCTTTTCAGGTATTTCAGGATGTTCTTGACCGTTGTCCAGTGATCCACTCCTGGATTACTTTGGTACCTCCCTGCTAAACTTATAGCAAGGCACACATCAGGTCTGGTACACAGCATTGCATACATGATAGAGCCTATGGCTGAAGCATAGGGAACATCTTTCATTTTCTCTCTATCTTCTGCAGTGGTCGGGCATTGAGTCTGACTCAACTTCACTCCTTGTAACACAGGCAAGAACCCTTTCTTTGCTTGATCCATTTTGAACTTCTTCAAAATCTTGTCAAGGTATGTGCTTTGTGAAAGTCCAATTAAGCGTCTTGATCTATCTCTATAGATCTTTATGCCTAATATGTAAGTAGCTTCCCCGAGGTCTTTCATCGAAAAACTTTTATTCAAGTATCCCTTTATGCTATCCAGAAATTCTATATCATTTCCAATCAGCAATATGTCATCCACATATAATATCAGAAATGCTACAGAGCTCCCACTCACTTTCTTGTAAATGCAGGCTTCTCCAAAAGTCTGTATAAAACCAAATGCTTTGATCACACTATCAAAGCGTTTATTCCAACTCCGAGAGGCTTGCACCAGTCCATAAATGGATCGCTGGAGCTTGCACACTTTGTTAGCTCCCTTTGGATCGACAAAACCTTCTGGTTGCATCATATACAACTCTTCTTCCAGAAATCCATTCAGGAATGCAGTTTTGACATCCATCTGCCAAATTTCATAATCATAAAATGCGGCAATTGCTAACATGATTCTGACAGACTTAAGCATCGCTATGGGTGAGAAGGTCTCATCGTAGTCAACCCCTTGAACTTGTCGAAAACCTTTTGCGACAAGTCGAGCTTTATAGATAGTAATATTACCGTTAGCGTCAATCTTTTTCTTGAAGATCCATTTATTTTCAATTGCTTGCCGATCATCGGGCAAGTCAACCAAAGTCCATACTTTGTTCTCATACATGGATCCCATCTCAGATTTCATGGCTTCAAGCCACTTTGCGGAATCTGGGCTCACCGTCGCTTCTTCATAGTTTGTAGGTTCATCATGATCTAGTAGCATGACTTCCAGAATTGGATTATCATACCACTCTGGTGCGGATCTCACTCTGGTTGATCTACGAGGTTCAGTAGTATCTTGTCCTGAAGTTTCATGATCATCATCATTAGCTTCCTCACTAATTGGTATAGGTGTCGCAGAAACAGTTTTCTGTGATGTACTATTTTCCAATAAGGGAGCAGGTACAGTTACCTCATCAAGTTCTACTTTCCTCCCACTCACTTCTTTCGAGAGAAACTCCTTCTCTAGAAATGATCCATTCTTAGCAACGAATGTCTTGCCTTCTTATCTGTGATAGAAGGTGTACCCAACAGTCTCCTTTGGGTATCCTATGAAGACACATTTCTCCGCTTTGGGTTCGAGCTTATCAGGTTGAAGCTTTTTCACATAAGCATCGCAGCCCCAAACTTCAAGAAACGACAACTTTGGTTTCTTGCCAAACCATAGTTCATAAGGCGTCGTCTCAACGGATTTTGATGGTGTCCTATTTAACGTGAATGCAGCCGTCTCTAAAGCATAACCCCAAAAAGATAGCGGTAAATCAGTAAGAGACATCATAGATCGCACCATATCTAGTAAAGTACGATTACGACGTTCGGACACACCATTACACTGTGGTGTTCCGGGTGGCGTGAGTTGCGAAACTATTCCACAATTTTTCAAATGTACACCAAACTCGTAACTCAAATATTCTCCTCCACGATCAGATCGTAGAAACTTTATTTTCTTGTTACGATGATTTTCAACTTCACTCTGAAATTCTTTGAACTTTTCAAATGTTTCAGACTTGTGTTTCATTAAGTAGATATATCCATATCTGCTTAAATCATCTGTGAAGGTGAGAAAATAACGATATCTGCCACGAGCCTCAATATTCATCAGACCACATACATCGGTATGTATGATTTCCAACAGATCCGTTGCTGTCTCCATAGTACCGGAGAACGGTGTTTTAGTCATCTTGCCTATGAGGCACGGTTCGCAAGTACCAAGTGATTCATAATCAAGTGGTTCCAAAAGCCCATTAGTATGGAGTTTCTTCATGCGCTTTACACCGATATGACCTAAACGGCAGTGCCACAAATAAGTTGCACTATCATTATCAACTCTGCATCTTTTGGTTTCAACATTATGAATATGTGTATCACTACTATCGAGATTCATCAAAAATAGACCACTCTTCAAAGGTGCATGACCATAAAAGATATTACTCATATAAATAGAACAACCATTATTCTCTGATTTAAATGAATAACCGTCTCGCATTAAACAAGATCCAGATATAATGTTCATGCTCAATGCTGGCACCAAATAACAATTATTTAGGTCTAATATTAATCCCGAAGGTAGATGTAGAGGTAGCATGCCGACCGCGATCACATAGACTTTGGAACCGTTTCCCACGCGCATCGTCACCTCGTCCTTTGCTAGTGTCCGCTTATTCCGTAGTCCCTGTTTCGAGTTGCAAATATTAGCAACAGAACCAGTATCAAATACCCAGGTGCTACTGCGAGCTCTAGTAAGGTACACATCAATAACATGTATATCACATATACCTTTGTTCACCTTGCCATCCTTCTTATCCGCCAAATACTTGGGGCAGTTCCGCTTCCAGTGACCAGTCTGCTTGCAGTAGAAACACTCAGTTTCAGGCTTAGGTCCAGACTTGGGTTTCTTCTCCTTGAGCAGCAACTTGCTTGCTGTTCTTCTTGAAGTTCCCATTCTTCTTCCCTTTGCCCTTTTTCTTGAAACCAGTGGTCTTGTTGACCATCAACACTTGATGCTCCTTCTTGATTTCTACCTCCACAGCTTTCAGCATTGCGAAGAGCTCGGGAATAGTCTTGTTCATCCCTTGCATATTATAGTTCATCACGAAGCTCTTGCAGCTTGGTGGCAGTGATTGGAGAATTCTGTCAATGACGCAATCATCCGGAAGATTAACTCCCAATTGAATCAAGTGATTATTATACCCAAACATCTTGAGTATATGCTCACTGACAGAACTGTTCTCCTCCATCTTGCAGTTATAGAACTTATTGGAGACTTCATATCTCTCAATCCGGGCATTTGCTTGAAATATTAACTTCAACTCCTGGAACATCTCATATGCTCCATGACGTTCAAAACGTCGTTGAAGTCCCGATTCTAAGCCGTAAAGCATGGCACACTGAACTATCGAGTAGTCATCAGCTTTGCTCTGCCAGACGTTCATAACATCTGGTGTTGCTCCAGCAGTAGGCCTGGCACCCAGTGGTGCTTCCAGGACGTAATTCTTCTGTGTAGCAATGAGGATAATCCTCAAGTTACGGACCCAGTCCGTGTAATTGCTGCCATCATCTTTCAACTTTGCTTTCTCAAGGAACGCATTAAAATTCAACGGAACAACAGCACAAGCCATCTATCTACAATTAACATAAACAAGCAAGATACTATCAGGTACTAAGTTCATGATAAGTTTAAGTTCAGTTAATCAAATTATTTAAGAACTCCCACTTAGATAGACATCCCTCTAATCCTCTAAGTGATCACGTGATCCAAATCAACTAAACCATAACCGATCATCACGTGAGATGGAGTAGTTTTCAATGGTGAACATCGTTATGTTGATCATATCTACTATATGATTCACGCTCGACCTTTCGGTCTCTGTGTTCCGAGGCCATATCTGCATATGCTAGGCTCGTCAAGTTTAACTTGAGTATTTTGCGTGTGCAAAACTGGCTTGCACCCGTTGTAGATGGACGTAGAGCTTATCACACCCGATCATCACGTGGTGTCTGGGCACGACGAACTTTGGCAACGGTGCATACTCAGGGAGAACACTTCTTGATAATTTAGTGAGAGATCATCTTATAATGCTACCATCAATCAAAGCAAGATAAGATGCATAAAAGGATAAACATCACATGCAATCAATATAAGTGATATGATATGGCCATCATCATCTTGTGCTTGTGATCTCCATCTCCGAAGCACTGTCATGATCACCATCGTCACCGGCGCGACACCTTGATCTCCATCGTAGCATCGTTGTTTTCTCGCCAATCTTATGCTTCCACGACTATCACTACCACTTAGTAATAAAGTAAAGCATTACATCGCGATTGCATTGCATACAATAAAGCGACAACCATATGGCTCCTGCCAGTTGCCGATAACTTGGTTACAAAACATGATCATCTCATACAATAAAATTTAGCATCATGCCTTGACCATATCACATCACAACATGCCCTGCAAAATCAAGTTAGACGTCCTCTACTTTGTTGTTGCAAGTTTTACGTGGCTGCTACGGGCTTAAGCAAGAACTCATCTCACCTACGCATCAAAACCACAACGATAGTTTGTCAAATAGACTCCTTTTTAACCTTCTCAAGGACCGGGCGTAGCCACACCCGGTTCAACTAAAGTTGGAGAGACAGTCGCCCGCAAGCCATCTATGTGCAAAGCACGTCGAGGGAACCGGTCTCGCGTAAGCGTACGCGTAATGTTGGTCCGGGTCGTCTCGTCCAACACTACCGCTGAACCAAAGTATGACATGCTGGTAGGCAGTATGACTTGTATCGCCCACAACTCACTTGTGTTCTACTCGTGCAAATAACATCAAACCATAAAACCTAGGCTCGGATGCCACTGTTGGGGAACGTAGTAATTTAAAAAAAATTCCTACGCACACGCAAGATCATGCTGATGCATAGCAACGAGAGGGGAGAGAGTTGTCTACGTACCAACGCAGACCGACTGCGGAAGCGATCACACAACATAGAGGAAGTAGTCGTACGTCTTCCCGATCCGACCGATCCAAGCACCGTTACTCCGGCACCTCCGAGTTCTTAGCACACGTTCAGCTTGATGACGATCCTCGGGCTCCGATCCAGCAAAACGTCGAGGAAGAGTTCCGTCAGCACGACAGCGTGGTGACAATCTTGATGTACTACCGACGCAGGGCTTCGCCTAAGCACTGCAACAATATGATCGAGGTGGAATTTTGTGGCAGGGGGCACCGCACACGGCTAAGGAACGATCACCAAGGATCAACTTGTGTGTCTAGAGGTGCCCCCTGCCCCTGTATATAAAGGAGCCAAGGGGGAGGGGTGCGCCGGCCAGGGAGAGGGCGCAGGAGGAGTCCTACTCCCACCGGGAGTAGGACTCCCCCCTCAATCCTAGTTGGACTAGGTTTCCCAAAGGGGGAAAGAGAGAGAGGGGGGCTGGCCCCTTCTCCTAGTCCTAATAGGACTAAGGGAAGGGGGGCGCGCGGCCACCTATGGGCTGCCCCTTTTCTCCTTTCCACTAAGGCCCATGAAGGCCCATATGGCTCCCGGGGGGTTCCGGTAACCTCCCGCTAATCCGGTAAAATCCCGATTTCACCCGGAACACTTTTGATATCCAAATATAGGCTTCCAATATATCAATCTTTATGTATCGACCATTTCGAGACTCCTCGTCATGTCCGTGATCACATCCGGGACTCCGAACAACCTTCGGTACATCAAAATGCATAAACTCATAATAACTGTCATTGTAACATTAAGCGTGCGGACCCTACGGTTCGAGAACAATGTAGACATGACCGAGACACGTCTCCGGTCAATAACAAATAGCGGGACCTGGATGCCCATATTGGCTCCTACATATTCTACGAAGATCTTTATCGGTCAGACCGCATAACAACATACGTTGTTCCCTTTGTCATCGGTATGTTACTTGCCCGAGATTCGATCGCCGGTATCCAATACCTAGTTCAATCTCGTTACTGGCAAGTCTCTTTACTCGTTCCGTAATACATCATCTCACAACTAACATCTTAGTTATAATGCTTGCAAGGCTTATGTGATGTGTATTACCGAGAGGGCCCAGAGATACCTCTTCGACAATCGGAGTGACAAATCCTATTCTCGAAATACGCCAACCCAACATCTACCATTGGAAACACCTGTAGTACTCCTTTATAATCACCTAGTTACGTTGTGACGTTTGGTAGCACCCAAAGTGTTCCTCCGGCAAACGGGAGTTGCATAATATCATAGTCATAGGAACATGTATAAGTCATGAAGAAAGCAATAGCAACATACTAAACGATCGGGTGCTAAGCTAATGGAATGGGTCATGTCAATCAGATCATTCAACTAATGATGTGACCTCGTTAATCAAATAACAACTCTTTGTTCATGGTTAGGAAACATAACCATCTTTGATTAACGAGCTAGTCAAGTAGAGGCATACTAGTGACACTCTGTTTGTCTATGTATTCACACATGTATTATGTTTCCAGTTAATACAATTCTAGCATGAATAATAAACATTTATCATGATATAAGGAAATAAATAATAACTTTATTATTGCCTCTAGGGCATATTTCCTTCACGGAGGCCCAGCCCAAATTGCTGTTTTTTGCCTATTAGAGTTTTGCCGAAAAGGAATATCAAACAGAGTCCAAACGGTGAAACCTTCGAGAATGTGATTTTCTCAACAAACGTGATCCAGGAGACTTGGAGTGGGCGTCAAGAAACAACGGAGGAAGCCATGAGGCAGTTGGGGCGCGCCTACCCCCCTGGGCGCACCCTCCACCCTCGTGGGCCCCTCGTTGCTCCACCGACGTACTTCTTCCTCATATATATATATATTAACATACCCCCCAAACATCCAGGAGCACCACGAAAACCTAATTACACTACCGCAACCTTCTGTACCCGAGAGATCCCATCTTGGGGCCTTTTCTGAAGGTCCATCGGAGGGGGCATTGATCACGGAGGGCCTCTACATCAACTCCATGGCCTCTCCGGTGATGTGTGAGTAGTTTACTTCAAACCTTAGGGCCATAGTTATTAGCTAGATGGCTTCTTCTCTCTCTTTGGATCTCAATACAAAGTTCTCCTCGATCTTCTTGGAGATCTATTCGATGTAATCTTCTTTTGCGGTGTGTTTGTCGAGATCCGATGAATTGTGCGTTTATGATCTAGATTATCTATGAACAATATTTGATTCTCCTCTGAATTCTTTTATGTATGATTGGTTTATCTTTGCAAGTATCTTCGAATTATCAGTTTGGTTTGGCCTACTAGATTGATCTTTCTTGCAATGGGAGAAGTGCTTGGCTTTGGGTTCAATCTTGCAGTGCTCGATCCCAGTGACAGAAATGGAAACAACACATATTGTATTGTTGCCATGGAGGATAAAAAGATGGGGTTTATATCATATTGCATGAGTTTATCCCTCTACATCATGTCATCTTCCTTAAAGCATTACTCTGTTCTTATGAACTTAATACTCTAGATGCATGCTGGATAGCGGTCGATGTGTGGAGTAATAGTAGTAGATGTAGAATCATTTCGGTCTACTTGTCTCGGACGTGATGCCTATAGACATGATCATACCTAGATATTCTCATAACTATGCTCAATTATATCAATTGCTCGACAGTAATTTGTTCACCCATCGTAATACTTATGCTCTGGAGAGAAGCCACTAGTGAAACCTATGCCCCCGGGGTCTATCTTCTATCATATTAATCTTCCAACACTTAGTTATTTCGATTGTCGTTTATTTTACTTTGCATATTTATTTCTCTTTATCATAGAAATACCAAGATATTATCTTATCATATCTATCAGATCTCACTCTCGTAAGTGACAGTGAAGGGATTGACAACCCCTTTATCGCGTTGGTTGCGAGGTTCTTATTTGTTTGTGTAGGTGCATGGGAATTGAGCGTGATCTCCTACTGGATTGATACCTTGGTTCTCAAAAACTGAGGGAAATACTTACGCTACTTTACTGCATCACCCTTTCCTCTTCAAGGGAAAACCAACGCAGTGCTCAAGAGGTAGCAAAGACCAGTGCTCTAAACAAAGACTACTACTCCGCGTGATGCTACTTCTTGCTTGCGTTGGTTTTCCCTTGAAGAGGAAAGGGTGGTGCAGAAAAGTAGATAAGTATTTACCTTAGTTGAGAACCAAAGTATTAATCCAGTAGGAGGAACACACAAGTCACCAATGGTTGCATCTACACAAACAAACAAATACTTGCACCCAACGCGATAAAGGGGTTGTCAATCCCTTCACGGTTACTTGCAAGGATGAGATCTGATAGAGATAGATATAAAAGATAAGTAAAAGTGCAAAATAAAATATAGGTAAATAAATTGCAGGAAGGTATTTTTGGATTTTTTGTTTTGTAGATCTGAAAATAATATGGTAAAAGATAGACCCGGGGGCCATAGTTTTCACTGGAGGCTTCTTCCTTGAAAGAATGCATACGATGGGTAAACAAACTATTGTTGAGAAATTAATAGAAAAGCGCATAGTTATGACGATCTATAAGGCAATGATAATGAATATAGGCATCATGTCCGTGACAAGTAGACCGACTCCTGCCTGCATCTACTACTATTACTCCACACATCAGCTGTTATCGAGCATGCATCTAGTGTATTAAGTTAATAAGAACGGAGCAACGCCTTAAGCAAGATGACATGATGTAGAGGGATAGATCCAATCAATGTGAAAACCCCACCTTTTATCCTTAATGGCAATAATACAAATACGTGTCAATAAGCACCCCAAGATTGAACCCATTACAAAGCACCTCTCCCATGGCAAGAAAAATCAATCTAGTTGGCCAAACCAAATCAATATATCAGAGAGAAATACAAAGCAATATTAATCATGCATAAAAGAGTTCGAAAAGACTCAAATAATATTCATAGATAATCTGATCATAAATCCACAATTCATCGGATCTCTGGGATTCGAATCATATTGGGCGGAACATCTAGGATTTCTTGAGCTTGTGCAATCGGTCTGGTCTAGACCAATGAAACCCTCCAATGCGAATGTGGCTACTTTGCTATGTAGGAAGCTCAAAGCTCTCAGATATGAGTTGAAACGATGGAGCAAAAGCAAAAGCTCACTGTGGCCATTGATAATTTCAACCTGGCATTGGCTAACTTGGATGTTCTTGAAAACCTAAGAACTCTCACCACTCCAGAACACAATTTTAGGAAAAATCTGAAAAGGCATATCCTACGTCTTCTGAACTGTCAACGACAATACTGGAAGAAGAGATGCACTATAAGATGGGTTAAACTGGGTGATGAAGATCCTAAATTCCTTATAGCTTTGGCCTATGAAAGATACTGGCAAAACACAATTCCAACTCTCAAGCTCTCGGATGATACTGTTGTGGAAGACCATGCAAGTAAGGAAGTAATCATCTACCAAGCATTCAAAGAAAGACTAGGCAAATCTGGTGACTTCCAAATGAATTTAATCTTCAAAACATCATCAAAAGGTGGAAGATTTGGACCAATTAACTGTCCCCTTCACCAAGGAGGAAGTTGATGCTATCATACATGAAATGCCATCTGACAGGGCACCTGGTCCGGATGGATTCTCTGGAGTATTTTTGAAAAAATGTTGGCCAATCATCAAAGATGACTTCTATGAACTTTGTAACCAATTCTTTGATGGTGGTCTCAACCTTGAAAGCATCAATGAGGGGTATATCACGCTCATACCCAAGGTTCGTTCCTCAGAGATAGTGTCAGATTTCCGACCCATCACATTACTCAACTGTTGCCTCAAGATTATCACTAAGATCCTAGCCAACCGACTTCAAAAACTCATACTTAAAATTGTGCATCGCAATCAATACATCAAAGGTAGATCAATCCAGGATTGCCTCGCTTGGGCGTTCAAATATATCCATCAATGCCAAGCTTTGAAGGAAAAAATGTTCTCCTAAAACTAGACTTCGCCAAAGCTTTTGACACGATTGAACACGATGCAATGATTAAAATCATCGAGCATATGGGCTTTAATGATAAATGGCTTGGTTGGATCAAGTGTATTTTCTCATCTGGCAAGTCTGCGGTGCTACTCAATGGTGTCCCGGGCAGACAATTCATGTGCAAATGTGGTGTTAGACAAGGAGATCCTTTATCTCCACTTATATTCGTGCTAGCAGCTGATTTGCTTCAAGCTGCCATCGATGATGCTTTCAGGCAAGGAAAAATCCAGCTCCCATTCCAAAGGCAGAACCAGCAAGATTATCCGGTGATCCAATACGCCGATGACACAATCATAATACTCTCGACCTGCCCCAACCAAGCTCAAACTATCAAGGATATTCTCGCAGATTATGCTATTTCCATCGGGCTAAAAATAAACTTCCACAAGTCTACACTAATCCCAATCAACTGTGATGAAAGATACTATAATGAGATATCTAATATCTTTGGCTGCAAAGTTGGAAGCATGCCCTTCACTTACTTGGGATTACCCCTTGGGATTACCAACGGGTCAAGATCTGATGCCTCTTGTTTGCACGGTCAAAAGGAGGATGACTAGCACACTGTCCCTGATGTCATATAGTGCCAAGCTCTCTCTCCTCAACACAGTGATTACGTCTCTGACAATTTTTTCCCTCTGCACACTCAAATTTCCTCCGAAGATTTTGGATCTCCTGGACAAAATACGAAGGAAATGCCTTTGGACAAAAAGACTGAGCAAGGGGATAAATGCATTTCTCTAGCAGCTTGGAGTATGGTATGCCATCCAAAATGAAGTGGCGGTCTTGGCATATAAACCTTAGGATCCAGAGTGACGCACTGCTCCTCAAGTACCTACATAAGTTCTACAACCGCCATGTTCTGCCATGGGTCGAGCTAATATGGTCTTCCTATTACAATGACAAAATCCCACACGTGCCAGAGCCCTGTGGCTCCTTCTACTGGCGTGATGTATTGAAACTCACACCAATATACAGAGGGATCTCAAAAGCAAATGTTCACACCGGCGACACAATGCTTATGTGGAAGGATCTGTGATTGGACAGCATACTTGTAGAAACATATCTGCGAGCCTTCTCGTACACAATAAATGAAGATATATCAGTACGAGACTTCTTGGGATCCGGGTCGCTGCATGAAACGTTTCATCTTCCACTCTCAGCTCAAGCGCATGAGGAGGTTCGAAAACTGCAACAAAAGGTTACTCACATAGGTAATAGTGAGGACATCCACACGTTTGACACCTGGTCGTATTGCTGGGGATCTAAGGAATACTCTGTAAACTGATACTACAAATTCTTTTTCAGAGATGTGATAGCTCACCAATCATACCGTTGGCTGTGGAAATCAAAAGTAACATTGAAAATCAAAATATTTGGTTGGCTCCTACTCACTGACCGCCTAAACACACGAAATATGCTCAAAAGGAGACATTGCGACATTGGTGAGGACTTCAACTACATCTTGTGTGGTCAATAGATAGAAGAGGACGTGGAACATATGGTCTTCCATTGCACTTTCAGCAAATCTTGTTCGTCCAAATTAGGAATAACGTGGGGAGAGAATGGCTCCAAGCTCCAATGGATAAGTCAAGCAAAAAAAATTGGGACAGACCCATGTTCATGGAAATATTTCTCCAGGCTGCTTGGAGTATCTGGAAGGAGAGAAACAATAAACACTTCAGAAGCATCACCCCCACTTATAGCTCCTGGCTTGTGAGATTCAAGAGTGACTTTTCCCTACTCCAGCATATGACTAATGAGGACAAGAGGGATTTCATTCTCTCTTTTGTACAAAATATACTAACCACCTAGAATCCTTCTGTATTACACACTCTCTAGCATAGACAGCCCTCCCTCCTCTCTTCCAAAGTGGAGCTGAGCATCTTGTAAATATGTAACACCACTTGTACGCTCCTTTTCTTTTGATTAATACAAACACAGTGGGAGCCTCTCCCACTGTATGAGTTCTCAAAAAAATCATCGGATCTCAACAAACGCACCACAAAAGAAGATTACATCGAATAGATCTCCAAGAACATCGAGGAGAACATTGTATTGAAGATCAAAAAGAGAGAAGAAGCCATCTAGCTGCTAGCTATGGACTCGTAGGCCTGTGGTAAACTACTCACACATTATCGGAAGGGCAGCAAGATTGATGTAGAGGCCCTCCGTGATCAAATCCCCTTCTGGCAGAGTACCGGAATAGATCTTCAGATGGGATCTCACGAGGACAGAAACTTACGGCGGCGGAAAAATATTTTTTGGTGTGCATTTTAGTCTACGGGAAATATTTGGGTATTTATAGAAGAAGAATTAGGGTTGGAAGCGCCACAGGGGGTCCCACAAGCTTGTAGGGCGACCCCTTAGGGCGCGCCTGGTGAGCTTGTGGCCACCTCGTGGCTCTTCTCGCCTCCTCCCGAAGCTTAAAGGGTGTCTTGTTGTAACGCCCCGAGACCGATGTGCCAGGTGTCGTTCAGTTATTCGTTGTTGTTGCCTTGTCATTGCTTGCGTGTCATGCATTGCATATCATGTCATCATGCGCATTTCATTTGCATACGTGTTCGTCTCATGCATCCGAGCATTTTCCCCGTTGTCCGTTTTGCAATCCGGCGCTTTGTTCTCCTCCGGTGATCATTTCTAGCTTTCTTTCATGTGTGGGGACTAAACATTTCCGGATTGGACCGATACTTGCCAAGCGGCCTTGGTTTACTACCGGTAGACTGCCTGTCAAGTTTCGTATCATTTGGACTTCGTTTGATGCTCCAACAGTTAAACGAGGGACCGAAAAGGCCTCGTGTGTGTTGCAGCCCAACCCCCTTCCATTTTGGCCCAAAACCCACCTAACTCTGCTCCATCATCTAGATCGTTCGTTCACGATCGCGTGGCCGAAAACCGCACCTCATTTGGACTCTCCTAGCTCCCTCTACCTATATATATGTGTCTCCCTCTGAAATCCTCGCGCAGATCTAACCCTAGCTTCTTCCCACTCCGCCACCGGACATGTCCGCGCCCGCCGGACGCGTCGAGCCTCCACCTCACCCCGGCCAATCAGTGCTTGCCACGTCACCTCCGCCGCCGCTCCTGGCCAACCAGGCGCCACCACCTCACCCCGTCGGCAACCCTCCACCGCGCCTCTCCACCGCGGGCCCGCGAGCCCGGAGCAGGCCCGCCGAGCCCGGTCGTCGCCAGCCGCACCGCCCGGCTCCCCGCAGCCTTTGCGCCGCCCGAGCGTGCCTCGCTCCTCCCGCCGGTGAACCTCACCACTGCCGCCGACGACCCCAGCAGTCACCGCCGCCCGGAGATCTCGCCGCCATCTTCGACCCCGGGTGGATCCAGCCGCTTCCCGGCGCCCGCGCCAAGATCCGCCGCCGCCATGGCGTTCGACCTCGCCCTCCACCCCGGTTCCCGTCGCGCTTGCTCTTCCGGCCACCCTGGCCTTCGCCGGAGTGCCGCCCCGCCTTGCCGAAGGAGCGCCGCCGCCCCCTGCCTCCCTTGATCCAGGTGGGATCGAGGAGGAGGACGATGCCCTCATCCCTGGGCCTCCTCCTGCGTCTGTGGGCCGGCCCAGCCCCAGATCCACCGGCCCACCGCACCGCTCCATGTTTTGGGCCGAGCCCACTTGGGTGAGCCGCCCCCCAGCGCATGCTCCAGTTCCTGTTTCAGCCCATCATGTTTTTTTTCAGCGCCTGGGATTTTTCCCTATTTATCCTGAGACAGCAGTTTTGCAGTTTAGTACCCCTAGTTCATGCATTTAATATCTCACTAACCGTGCATCGGATTAAAATGTTTTATATATGAAACTTGTTCAGAATTTTGTGTAGATTAATAATATCCAACTTTCATCTATGTTTGAAATGTTAAAAATGTTGTTTGCATTAATTTGCCCCTATGCCATGTTAAAATGATTTAATTCATAACTAAATAACTGTAGCTCCGATTTAAATAATCTTTATATGTAAATGGGGTAGAATTTTGCCTAGATTATCATGGTGGCCTCATCTTGCATGTTTAACAACTCTAAAATATGGTTTAGGGCAGAACAGGACCTAACCTAATATATGCACATGAGGAGTTTCCGGAATTGTTGTTCGTTGTTTCCGGCCTCATTTAAACTTGCCTAGATAGGTAGTTTTGTTGTGCTTCACCTCTTGCCATGTTAATCAACATTTAATATTGTTGAGTACCTAACCGGGAGAGAACTAAATAATTGATGTGGTGTTTCGTCAATATGCAACTCGTTGCATATTGAGCTCCACTTAATTTGTAGTGTTGTTTGTGCACTTTGCCATGCCATGCCTCACTAAACCGGACATGCATCATACTTGATTGTGCATCATGCCATGTCATGTGTGGTTTGTTTACTATGTTGTTTGCTTCTTTCCAGTGTTGCTTCTTCGGGTTGGTTCCGGTAACATCGAGTTTGTGAGGATCCGTTCGACTACGTCCGTTTGTCTTCGTCATGGACTCGTTCTTCTTCCTTGCGGGATCTCGGGCAAGATGATCATACCCTCGAAATCACTACTATCTTTGCTATGCTAGTTTGCTCGCTCTTTGCTATGCCAATGCTACGATGCCTACCATTTGCTTGTCAGCCTCCCAATTGCCATGTCAAACCTTTAACCCACCATGTCCTAGCAAACCGTTGATTGGCTATGTTACCGCTTTGCTCAGCCCCTCTTATAGTGTTGCTAGTTGCAGGTGAAGATTGGAGGCCGTTCCTTGTTGGAACACTTATTTACTTGTTGGGATATCACTATATATCTTATTTAATTAATGCATCTATATACTTGGTAAAGGGTGGAAGGCTCGGCCTTATGCCTGGTGTTTTGTTTCACTCTTGCCGCCCTAGTTTCCGTCATATCGGTGTTATGTTCCCGGATTTTGCGTTCCTCACGCGGTTGGGCTATAATGGGAACCCCTTGACAGTTCGCCTTAAGTAAAGCTCCTCCAGCAATGCCCAACATTGGTTTTACCATTCGCCGCCTAGCCTTTTCTTTTCCCTTGGGGGTCGCGCGCCCAAGGGTCATCATTATTTTACCCCCCCCCCCCGGGCCAGTGCTCCTCTGAGTGTTGGTCTGAACTAGAGTCCTGTGCAGCGCCCCCTCGGGGAAACTCGAGGTTTGGTTTTAGTTGTATGGAGAGCTCATCTGAGTGTGCCCTGAGAAAGAGATATGTGCAGCTCCTATCGCGATTTGTCGGCACATTCGGGCGGTGTTGCTGGTTTAGTTTTACCCTGTCGAAATGTCTTGTTGTACCAGGATACCGAGTCTGATCGGAACGTCTCGGGTGGAGGTCTATTCCTTCGTTGACCGTGAGAGCTTGTGATGGGCTAAGTTGGGACACCCCTGCAGGGATTTGAACTTTCGAAAGCCGTGCCCGCGGTTATGGGCAGATGGGAATTTGTTAATGTCCGGTTGTAGAAAACCTGAAGTTGACCTTAATTAAAATGAATCAACCGCGTGTGTAACCGTGATGGTCTCTTTCCGACGGAGTCCGGGAAGTGAACACGGTTGTTGGAGTTATGCTTGAAGTAGGTAGTCCAGGATCACTTCTTGATCATACTTTTATCGACCGTGCTTTGCCTTCTCTTCTCGCTCTCATTTGCGTATGTTAGCCACCATATATGCTAGTCGCTTGCTGCAGCTCCACCTCATACCTTTTACCTTACCCATAAGCTTAAATAGTCTTGATCGCGAGGGTGCGAGATTGCTGAGTCCCTGTGGTTCACAGATACTTCCAAAACCAGCTTGCAGGTGCCGATGAGTCCGTGCAGATGACGCAACCAAGCTCAGGAGGAGCTCATTTAAGATCTTGTCCTTTGTGTTGTTTCGTTCTAGTTGATCAGTAGTGGAGCCCAGTTGGGGTCGATCCGGGACCTTTGTCGCATTTGGGGTTCTCCTTTTATTTTGGTTCCGTAGTCAGACCTTGAGTGTATTTGAATGATGTAATGCTTTATTCATGTATTTGTGTGAAGTAGCGATTGTAAGCCAACTATGTATCTCTTTCCCTTATGTATTACATGGGTTGTGTAAAGATTACCCCACTAGCGACATATGCCTTCAATGTGATTATGTCTCTAAGTCGTGCCTCGACACGTGGGAGCTATAGTCGCATCGAGGGTGTGACAAGTTGGTATTAGAGCCTTCCCCGACCTTAGGAGCCCCATTGCTTTATCGTTTTTAGCGGCCGAGTTGTGTCTAGAAAAATGTTTTGAGTCCTTTAGGAATTATATATCGGAGAGTTTAGGAATTCTTTTTACTCCCCAGTCTCCTCATCGCTCTGGTAAGGCATCTTGACGTAGAGTTTCGACTCTTCTCTTCTCTATTTTCACTAAAAAAATTAGGATCACGCGGGTATCTTGGAATCATTTCGATGGTTTTATGATGAGAACATTGTCTTGGTGCCTCCTGTCAGGGGTTTAGTGGAAGTGTCCTGGGCAGTTGAGCTCTGAGGTGTTGTCATCATAATTTTATCGTTGCAATTCTGGAATACCTGAGTTTAGTACGCCGACATCGAAAATCTCTTTTATGCAGTTCGTTGGTGAGATAACCTCGACGCCACCCAGTACTGGGGCGGGAGTTCGGGAGTATCGCCATAACTTGTATAACTGATGCTTTTCGAAGGTTGAGGTAGAGGATTTCCGAAGGTTTCTTGGTTATGTGTTGAAGGATGGATACAGCTGGATGTAGGATTTGCTAGAATTGGGTGAGATATTATGCTTCCCCTGTATCCCCAACACCTGATTGCATAAGTGGGAGAATTTCGGGAGTTTCATAGGTGGGAATTCAAGTAGCTCTTAGGATATCTTTCCGACAGATGTATGATTTGAAATTGGGGTTCGACGTCTAGTGGTCCGCCTATTCATGGTCGGTTTTACAGTGGTCTTGTTGTGTCTTAAAGAATCCTTGGCTATGCCAACTCGGGGACGCTTCGTATGTCATGTGCACTGCCTTGTACATGATGGTGCTGTACGATCGAGCCCGTGTAGGCCCCACCACGAAAACTTCGGACGAAATCTCTATCATATGTTTGTTCCGGCTCATTTTTCAAGCCAATCCTTTGTTTTTGTTTTGAGTTGTGGTATTCGAGTTGCTTCAATGTCAAATGTTGATTCCATACCTTGCCCAAACGGTGTTCTCATACTTTGATGTGAATACCAATCCTTCATGATAATCGAGATTGTCATGTTAATTCTTTTCAACCGGTGTGCTTCCCTTCTAGTGGATCCGACCATTTCAACTTCCGCAAGATCAATTATCACTTCTTCTCAATGGTGTTTGTTTCATCCGTCTCCAAGTTGCCTTTGTTTTCCCGCCCACCCACCCTTTTTCCTCAAGGACTCGGATTTCTTTATCAAGTATCCATCTTATTGATGTGAAGTCTCTCCATTCTTTTCTATCAATATTCTTATCCGGTGATTCTCATGAAGATTTTAACGGAGCTTCTAGTTCATCGTTCTTCATTTTTTTCTTCTCCGGTGGATGCAAGCCAAGTCTTGTGGATCATATCCTTTTTCCTCATTCAAATGCCTTCTCTTGCTGGTGCACCTCATAACCATTCATTTCTCGCTATTCATTTATTCCGGAGTGCCCAAGATATCTCGAAGATTCGTGTTTACACTCTGCTTTCGTTCAAGCTCTTTCAAGGATGTTCCCTCATTCAAGTCATTTAATTCAACCGGTGCATTCTCTCTTTTAAATCGTTCTACGGTGTTTCTCTTGAGTGGGCCCTAACCCACAGGTCTTTTCCCAGGATCTTACCTGACTCTTCTTATTTTCCCGGAGCTTATCAAATTCTTTTCCAAGTTTGACGTAAGAATGAATTTTTCATCAGTCAGATGTGTTTCTCCAAGATCTTTCAAATTCTTTCATCATTGGCTCAACCTCTTTGTTTTCATTCTTCCGGTGTGCCTCAATAATTCATGGTGGTGTTTCTCATTGTCATTCTCGGATTTTGAAGACCGAAGAAGAGTTTCTCTTTAATCTTGCTCTTTTCTTTTCAAGATTCATGATTCTAGCTTGTTGCCATCCTCTCATAATTGTTTTGATCATGAGAATTCTTTTATCCATCCGGTGCAAATTCAGGAGTCTTTTCAGTTTGATTCTCCGAAGGCCATTATTTTGGGATTTTTCATTCTCAGCTTTCAGTTATCATTCTCCAATTTTACCGGTGCATCAAGTGATCTCTAATCAGCTCGTGATCTCTTCGCTCTCATGTATCCATATTCTCTCAAGCGTCTTCGTTCATTTGCTTAATTCTTCCGATGTTTCTTTATTTTTCCTTCGGTCATTTTAATTCTTACGGTGGTTCTTTCAAGATATCTCTTCCTTGTTCATCATATCAATTCATTTGTTGTTCCAATCCTACCGGTGGTTCGTTGAAGACGTTCTCAAGATTATGTTACATCTCTCTTAATCCTTGATACGAGAATAAGTAGTGTGCCAAATCCGTTGATTGTCATCAATTTAATTGTTGAAGGACGAGCATAATGTAATTCTTATTCTCGTTTCATCCAAATGATTTAATTCCTGTTTTCCGGAGTGGCTCATCATACTTATTCTTGGTTTCAAGTGCTCATCTTTCTTTCCCGGAGTTTCAAGTTCTCTCAATTATATCGTCGTGAAAATCCATCTAATCGTTGCAAGGCTTCACTTTGTGTTTTCAATTTCCCTTTCTTTCATCATCCTTTTGTTTACCGGAGTACTTCATCAAGGTGCTACATGATGGTTCATCAAGGATTATATTCCTTCTCGAAGTGTTCATCAAGATTCTTTTCAGAGGAACTCAAGCATTCTTTATCTTGCATTTTAAAGTGCAATTCTTTCAACCGTATCGTTTGAGGTGGTATTATGTCATTCTTGATAATTTGAGTTCATGTTTTCATGATTCACATGCTGTCAAGATTGGGATATTTTAAATCCATCAATCTCGTCATTGGAGCTATCTTGGGTTATATTTCACCTAAAGCCTTCCCTAAGGATTGTTGCTATCTATAGTGTTTATCAATGATCCAAGTTATTCATCTATCCTCCCGGTGAAATAAGTTTCTCGTATCCTCGTTCATATCAATCCAATTTTGTTTCCGTTAGTGGCAGAATTTCACCTCGTAATTTTGAGATGTGCTCCATAAGCCCACTACAACCTTGTTCTTTTCGTTGTTGGTTTTCTGACAACTCTGTTCTACCATTTGTTGTAAGCATGCTCCCTCAAGATCTTGTTTCCCTTCGTTCATTCCATTTCATTCTCTCTTTTCTTCCGGAGGCATTGTGATGTTGCTCTTTTCAAATCTTCTTATTGTTCTTGTCATGCTTATCCATTTAACCGGAGTGTTGTGTCCCTTTGCTCAAGCTATTTCATTTTATCAAGCCTTCACCTCTTTTCAACCGGAGTGCTGTATGAGATCTCTATTACCCTTTGTTCTATTCATTCAATAGTTCTGGAGGCAGTGTGTTATGATTTCATCAAGTATCCTCTCATCTTATCAAGTTCTTATTCAATTCTTGTTATTTTCAACCGGAGTGCTGCCCGAAGTTGTTCTTCCTTGTTCTTTTTTCCCTAATGGAGTGTTTTTTTTCAACTTCGTTCATCTCCGTTGCTTTCTTTCTGTCTTTTGTTCAAACTTTCAAAGTTCGTGGTTTCACTCGTTTGTCAAAGGAGCAACTTAGTTTCCCTCTTCTCTTTCTCCTCCGTTGTCCCTCCGATGTCATTCTAGATCTCGGGACGAGATCCTCTCGTAGTGGTGGAGTGTTGTAATGCCCCGAGACCGATGTGCCAGGTGTCGTTTAGTTATTCGCTGTTGTTGCCTTGTCATTGCTTGCGTATCATGCATTGCATATCATGTCATCATGCGCATTTCATTTGCATACGTGTTCGTCTCATGGATCCGAGCATTTTCCCCGTTGTCCGTTTTGCAATTCGGCGCTTCGTTCTCCTCTGGTCATCATTTCTAGCTTTCTTTCATGTGTGGGGATTAAACATTTCCGGATTGGACCGAGACTTGCCAAGCGGCCTTGGTTTACTACCGGTAGACCGCCTGTCAAGTTTCGTATCATTTGGACTTCATTTGATGCTCCAACGGTTAACCGAGGGACCGAAAAGGCCTCGTGTGTGTTGCAGCCCAACCCCCTTCCATTTCGGCCCAAAACCCACCTAACTCTGCTCCATCATTTAGAGCGTTCGATCACGATTGCGTGGCCGAAAACCGCACCTCATTTGGACTCTCCTAGCTCCCTCTACCTATATATATGTGTCTCCCTCTGAAATCCTCGCGCAGATCTAACCCTAGCTTCTTCCCACTCCGCCGCCGGACATGTCCGCGCCCGCCGGACGCGTCCAGCCTCCACCTCATCCCGGCCAATCAGTGCTTGCCATGTCACCTCCGCCGCCGCTCCTGGCCAACCAGGCGCCGCCACCTCACCCCGTCGGCAACCCTCCACCACGCCTCTCCACCGCGGGCCCGCGAGCCCGGAGCAGGCCCGATCGTCGCCACCCGCACCGCCCGGCTCCCCGCAGCCTTTGCGCCGCCCGAGCGTGCCTCGCTCCTCCCGCCGGCGAACCTCACCACTGCCACCGACGACCCCAGCAGTCACCGCTGCCCGGAGATCTCGCCGCCATCTTCGACCCCGGGTGGATCCAGCCGCTTCCCGGCGCCCGCGCCAAGATCCGCCGCCGCCATGGCGTTCGACCTCGCCCTCCACCCCGGTTCCCATCACGCTTGCTCTTTCGGCCACCCTAGCCTTCGCCGGAGTGCCGCCCCGCCTTGCCGAAGGAGCGCCGCCGCCCCCTGCCTCCCTCGATCCAGGTGGGATCAAGGAGGAGGACGATGCCCTCGTCCCTGGGCCTCCTCCTGCGTCTGTGGGCCGGCCCAGCCCCAGATCCACCGGCCCACCGCACCGCTCCATGTTTTGGGCCGAACCCACTTGGGTGAGCCGCCCACCAGCGCATGCTCCAGTTCCTGTTTCAGCCCGTCATGTTTTTTTTCAGCGCCTGGGATTTTTCCCTATTTATCCTGAGACAGCAGTTTTGCAGTTTAGTACCCCTAGTTCATGCATTTAATATCTCACTAACCGTGCATCGGATTAAAATGTTTTATATATGAAAATTGTTCAGAATTTTGTGTAGATTAATAATATCCAACTTTCATATATGTTTGAAATGTTAAAAATGTTGTTTGCATTAATTTGCCCCTATGCCATGTTAAAATGATTTAATTCATAACTAAATAACCGTAGCTCCGATTTAAATAATCTTTATATGTAAATGGGGTAGAATTTTGCCTAGATTATCATTGTGGCCTCATCTTGCATGTTCAACAACTCTAAAATATGGTTTAGGGCAGAACAGGACCTAACCTAATATATGCACATGAGGAGTTTCCGGAATTGTTGTTCGTTGTTTCCGGCCTCATTTAAACTTGCCTAGATAGGTAGTTTTGTTGTGCTTCACCTCTTGCCATGTTAATCAACATTTAATATTGTTGAGTACCTAACCGGGAGAGAACTAAATAATTGACGTGGTGTTTCGTCAATATGCAACTCGTTGCATATTGAGCTCCACTTAATTTGTAGTGTTGTTTGTGCACTTTGCCATGCCATGCCTCATTAAACCGGACATGCATCATACTTGATTGTGCATCATGCCATGTCATGTGTGGTTTGTTTACTATGTTGTTTGCTTCTTTCCGGTGTTGCTTCTTCGGGTTGGTTCCGGTAACGTCGAGTTTGTGAGGATCCGTTCGACTATGTCCGTTTGTCTTCTTCATGGACTCGTTCTTCTTCCTTGCGGGATCTCAGGCAAGATGATCATACCCTTGAAATCACTACTATCTTTGCTATGCTAGTTTGCTCGCTCTTTGCTATGCCAATGCTACGATGCCTACCATTTGCTTGTCAGCCTCCCAATTGCCATGTCAAACCTTTAACCCACCATGTCCTAGCAAACCGTTGATTGGCTATGTTACCGCTTTGCTCAGCTCCTCTTATAACGTTGCTAGTTGCAGGTGAAGATTGGAGGCCGTTCCTTGTTGGAACATTTATTTACTTGTTGGGATATCACTATATATCTTATTTAATTAATGCATCTATATACTTGGTAAAGGGTGGAAGGCTCGGCCTTATGCCTGGTGTTTTGTTTCACTCTTGCCGCCCTAGTTTCCGTCATATCGGTGTTATGTTCCCGAATTTTGCGTTCCTCACGCGGTTGGGCTATAATGGGAACCCCTTGATAGTTTGCCTTAAGTAAAGCTCCTCCAGCAATGCCCAACATTGGTTTTACCATTCGCCGCCTAGCCTTTTCTTTTCCCTTAGGGGTCGCGCGCCCAAGGGTCATCATTATTTTACCCCCCCCCCCCCCCCGGGCCAGTGCTCCTCTGAGTGTTGGTCCGAACTAGAGTCCTGTGCAGCGGCCCCTCGGGGAAACTCGAGGTTTGGTTTTAGTTGTATGGAGAGCTCATCTGAGTGTGCCCTAAGAAAGAGATATGTGCAGCTCCTATCGGAATTTGTCGGCACATTCGGGCGGTGTTGCTGGTTTAGTTTTACCCTGTCGAAATGTCTTGTTGTACCGGGATACCGAGTCTGATCGGAATGTCTCGGGTGGAGGTCTATTCCTTCGTTGACCATGAGAGCTTGTGATGGGCTAAGTTGGGACACCCCTGCAGGGATTTGAACTTTCGAAAGCCGTGCCCGCGGTTATGGGCAGATGGGAATTTGTTAATGTCCGGTTGTAGAAAACCTGAAGTTGACCTTAATTAAAATGAATCAACCGCGTGTGTAACCGTGATGGTCTCTTTCCGGCGGAGTCCGGGAAGTGAACACGGTTGTTGGAGTTATGCTTGACGTAGGTAGTCCAGGATCACTTCTTGATCATACTTTTATCGACCGTGCTTTGCCTTCTCTTCTCGCTCTCATTTGCGTATGTTAGCCACCATATATGCTAGTCGCTTGCTGCAGCTCCACCTCATACCTTTTACCTTACCCATAAGCTTAAATAGTCTTGATCGCGAGGGTGCGAGATTGCTGAGTCCCTGTGGCTCACATATACTTCCAAAATTAGCTTGCAGGTGCCGATGAGTCCGTGCAGATGACGCACCAAGCTCAGGAGGAGCTCGTTTAAGATCTTTTCCTTGTGTTGTTTCGTTCTAGTTGATCAGTAGTGGAGCCCAGTTGGGGTCGATCGGGGACCTTTGTCGCATTTGGGGTTCTCCTTTTATTTTGGTTCCGTAGTCGGACCTTGAGTGTATTTGAATGATGTAATGCTTTATTCATGTATTTGTGTGAAGTGGCGATTGTAAACCAACTATGTATCTCTTTCCCTTATGTATTACATGGGTTGTGTAAAGATTACCCCACTAGCGACATATGCCTTCAATGCGATTATGTCTCTAAGTCGTGCCTCGACACGTGGGAGCTATAGTCGCATCGAGGGTGTGACACTTGTGGTCAAGAAAAATTGTCAAAAAGTTTTGTTTCGTTTGGTATTGATTTTTTATAAAACGAAAGCAAGGAAAAACTATAACTGGTACTTGGCACTAGGTTAATAGGCTAGTCCCAAGAAATAATAGAAAATAGCATAACAATGCATATAAAACATTCAAGATGAATAATATAATAGCATGAAACAATAAAACATTATAGATATGTTGAAGACGTATCACGCGACGCTCGTCGATCTCCGCCACCTCCTCCATGTCCAGCTCACGCTCGATGATCTCCTAGAGAAGGGGCTCCGTGGCATCCATCGCAACATACTCGGCAAGCATCTCGACGTCCGCGTACGCCATCTCTTTGAAAAAGGCCGTCACGACCTGGGCGTGGGCAGTCATGGTCCGAGTTTGGATGCCCTCCATCTCGGCTAGGGATGCCGCGGATGAACGGACGGCCGCTCTCGGCGATTTCCAACTCTTCGGACGTGGGTCACCAACCGTTGTCGGAGAAGCTTCATGCGATTTGTGCGGTGACCGCCACGAGCTGCGCGTGGGCGGCCTCAATTAAGGCTAAGGCGCCCGCCACCAAACAAATAGTTGTTGTGCCACTCTCGCCATTTGCTATCCCCGTCTTAGATGTTGCTGTCACCATCTGAGTTGTAGTAGCTGTCGTTTTGTCTACCGCAGCTGCCCGGTCGCAGATTGCAGGCGCACTTATGCAGGTTGTGAGCGCGCTTATGGAGGTTGCGGCCACGCTCGGGCCAAAGTTGCCCTCGCGACATGGATCCATGGACCCATCTTTGACTTGTGATTGAACAGTACAATGGGATTGGGGGAGCGAGTGTGGTAGACGCGCTGGCAGTGACTGTAGTTGATGAAGCTTCCGGTTTAAGTCATATATAATGAGGGGGGAGGGGCAATAAATTCTATACTACATCGCACACGATTCGTTCTAATAAACTGTGCCTGATGTACTTGATTTTCATTTTGATTTGAAAGACAAAATGGGGTTACATCGGCAAAGGACAGTGTTTGAATAGCTAGAACATTTATCTGTGCAGAGCATGCAAGGATATATAGGAGTGTTAAAATATGGAATTATTCATGGTTCGTTTGGACATTTATATACATGAGCTGAGTTTTCTAGGCATTTAATGTACATAATTCAAATCTAAACTATAGGCATATATTCTGATGCACCAAAATGGGTTGAAAAATATATATGTATCCTTGGGTGCATGTTTAGGTTCCATGCAAGAGATGAGAATGGATTCCAAACACCACGGCATCGTGGCTCGGCTACAAACATTGAAAACTTGGTTTTTTAATTCCTGTAAATCCAAAACTCGTCTGAAATTCATGAAACTTGACTCGGCATCATGAAATGGCACGAACATTTTGTGGTATATTTTTTGTCTTATTTGGTCCAGGTTTTGGTATAAGTTTCTCATAAACCCGAGCTTCTCACAAGAAACCTCGTGGTTCTGGTAGGGAATGTGCCACCTTTGTGAACAAAACGACATTCGTTGCCTCTTCTCGCCTTGAATATTTTTTTAAAGGAAACATAGATGAATAGGAGTGTCATTTTAAAATTTGGAATTATTCAGGGTTCATTTGAACAATTTTATCTAAGTTTTCTAAGCATTTAATGTGCATAATTCAACTTTGAACTACACGCTTATGGTTGAAAAATGTTGGTTGAAAAATCATATATGTGTCCTTGAGTTCATGTTTAGGTCTCATACAAGAAACGGGAATGGATTTCAAACACCTAGGCATCATGACTCGGCCGCAAACATTGAGAAACTTGATTTTAAATTCCTGTAAATCCAAAACTCATCTGAAATTCATCAAACTTAGCATGGTATCATAAAATGGCACCAACATGTTGTGGTAATTTTTTCTAATTGAGGTAGATTTTGGTATAAGATTCTCATAAACCAGAGCTTCTCACTAAAAACCTCGTGGTTTCGGGAGGGAACGCGTGACTTTTTTGGATGAAATGACATATGTTACTTCTTCTCGCCTTGAATATTTTTCTAGAGGAAACATAGACCAATATGAGTGTCATGTTAAATATTAGAATTATTCAGTGTCCGTTCGGCATTTTTATAAATTAACTGAGTTTTCTAGACATTTAATGTGCATAATTCAAATTTGAACTACGGGAACATGCTCCATTGCACCAAAATTGGTTGAAAAATCATATATGTATCCTTGAGTGTATGTTTAGGTCCCATGCAAGAAATGAGAATGAATTTCAAACACCTCAGCATCATGGCTCGGCCGCAAACATTGATAAACTTGATTTTTAAATTCTTATTAATTTAAAACTCGTCTGAAATTCTTGAAACTTGGCATGGTATCATGAAATGGTACCAACAATGATGTTGTAATTTGCTTGTCCCCATTTCGCCAGGTTTTAGTATAAGTTTCTCACAAATCAGAGCTTCTCACAAGAAGCTTCGTGGTTCCGGTAAGGAACATGTCATCTTTAAGGACGAAATGATATTCGTTGCCTCTACCCGCTTTAAATATTTTTCTAGATGCAACATAGACTAGTAAGAGTGTCATGTTAAAATTTGTAATTATTCAGGGCTCGTTCGGACATTTTTATACATTAGCTGAGTTTTCTAAGCATTTAATGTGCATAGGCACATGTTCCATGCAAGAAATGACAATCAACTTTAAACATCTTTGCATTGTGCCTCAGCCACAAACATTGAGAAACTTTGGTTTTTAAATTTCTATAAATCTAAACCCATTTGAAATTCATGAAACTTGGCATGATATCATGAAACAGGTTTTGGTATAACCTTCTCACAAACTCAGTTAACGTATCTTTGTTTGGACTTCTTATACATTAAGTGAGTTTTCTATCCCAGTGCACCAAAATAGGTTAAAAAATTACATGTGTGTCTTTGGATGCATGTTTAGGTTTCATGCAGGAATTAAGAATAAATTTTAAACACCTAGGCATCATGGCTCGGCCGAAAACATTAAGAAACTTGGTTTTAAATTCTTATAAATTTAAATATCATCTAAAATTCATAAAACTTGGCATGTTGTCTTGAAATGATACCAACATACCATGGTATTTATCATGTCCAATTTAAGAGAAGGCACACAGAGTTAACAGCCAACAAAAACATTTCGAAACAAGTAGCTGCCACGTTATCATCTCAAAGTTTTGTATTATTTAAATAGTGAGCGTTCTCCTGACCATTCACGTAAGGGATGTTGCCCCCGCGCCCTTCCCAGCTCCAATCCCTGTGCCCGCGCTAGCGACCATTCCCATGGTATTGACGGGTCGCCAAGCATCATCACAGCGCTGAAAGTCGCGAGCGTCAACGAGTTCCCCGCAGAACCACGCGAGCTCGTGTACATGATAGCCCCAGCACCCCCCGCCTAGGCTCGCGCGCCACTGCACCCATCGTGGCTCCGATCCCCATGCACTTGCCTGCACCCGCCGCGCCGTGCCCATGCACGCCCCTGTACCCGTCATGTCGCGCCCATGCACGTTCTTGCACCCGTCGCGCCCTCCTTAGTGTCATGGGACGTCGCCGTCGACCGCTACCTTGCAGTGCCATGAGTCACCGCCCCCCTCCCGTCGATCGCACGTTGGCTTGAAGACTTGAGCAATGACGTCCTGGGATCGACACGTTGGCTTGAAGACTTGAGCAATGACGTCCTGGACGACGACAACACCAGGGCAGCATGCCTCCGCCACAATTAGTTTTTTTGTTTAATATTGTATCTCGATCGTAGGAACGTAAAGTCATTGTGTGACTGAATAAAATTTATGGTTTGATCAACTTCAGTGTTTCTTTTCTTAATGTACAAACTTATCAAAATAAAAAATAAAAGCAACAATGCTTTTCTCCAAATAAAACACTTAACGTGACGTTTCAGATTGAACACCCGTATGCAAAGCGAGAGCTATGATTCCTTCATCACTAAGTCAAAGAAAGATTTGGCGTGCAGTATTTGTGAGCGATTTTGCATGATGACCAGTATGCTTACTATAAACAATTGGTAAGATCTGCATCTGTCATATTGGGTATATTGTCATTTGTATAATTGAAAACATTGGCATTGATCAATCTAATAACATTGCCATCCGTCAACCTTGTAACATTGCCCGTTGTCAAATTTTGCAGCTAAAAATCACTAGTACTGTCTTATTTTGCAACTGAAATTCATTACACATAGATTTCATTCATAAATTAGGCAGCCGTTCTTTATACATACAGTTTAACTTACAGCTAAGGCGAACAAACTTTTTCTCAATTGTTGCCAATCATGTAATGAATCACACATTTAGGAGAAATTAGTCATCTACTGGGCCACTTAAAAAAACATTACCGAGTCCAGTGGCACCACTATAATTCTTGGTTTATACTTTTTTTTAGTGTATTACCGTGACATTATACCTTTCCACTTGCTGCACGGTTTACAGTTTCGACCATGCAAGTGCCCAGATATAGCCAAAAACATTTTTTCAAACAAGTATCAATTGCTTGCACCAAACAACTTTCTATATAATTTGCATTAAGCAATCGGTGCTAGTCCAAGAAAATAAAAGGTCTTGTTCATATGTTCTTCCATTTCAATTCGACGAATTTGTTTCCACGGATCGCCAGAAGCAATCAGCAAGGAACAAGGATCCTAGCCCCCCAACCCCTAAATTCACAGGCACGCACATATATACACAAGCAGAATTCGGGTAGAGGAAGCAGATCCTACATCAGGGGAGAGACGGGGCAGTAGGAGACTGAACCGTCCGAGAGGATCCCCACCTCAGCAGACTCTGGGGACGAAGCGCAGCGCGGCGACGCGGGCGGCGAGAAGCCCCGCGAGCCTCCGCACGGCAAACTGGGTGCAGTTGGAGAGCGCGATGAGGCACATGAGCTCGTAGATCACGCCGAGCGCCACCTCCGCCGCCGATCGGCGGGGCGTGGGGACGTCGGGCTCCGATGAGTCCCAGCCTTGACCAGATCCGGACCCGAAACCATGGTTCCACCCGCCGCCGCCGCCGCCGCCGCCGCCGCTACCGCCGCTGCCGGGTCCGAAAGGGCCCTCCCCGTCATCGCCGCCCGCGCCGGAGATGGTCTTGGAACGGCGGGTGCGCGCGCGACGGCGGCGGACGGTGGTAGAGGTGGAGGAGGAGGCGCGGCGGCTGATGGTGGTGGTAGCGGAGGAGGTGGCGTGGGGGCGGAGGAGCACCGGCTTGGCTGGCGGGGAAGAGCCGGCCGTGGCCGTGGCGGCTGAGATCTCCATGGTTGGTGGCCGGCGGGCTAGGGTTGTGTGTGGAGGAAGGCAGGCGATCCAAGGTGGGGGGGAACGTGGGCTCGCGGCTGCCGTGTGGGGTTTGGTTTTCACGTGTTGTGACTGCCAAGGCGACGCGCGGACACGGAAGGAGGAGGGCGCACGGCCGGTCGGTGCCGAGGGTTCGACACTTCCACTGCTTGGGATCAGGCTCACGATCGTTGACAGGGGTTCGTTCGCTGCGGTCCACGGAGGGGCGAACGGCCAAAATGCTCCGGCCGCTAACGTGCACAAGAACGCAATGTGTCACAATCTCTACCTAATTTTGTTTTATTTTATGAGGGACGTTAGGCGTCGGCCGGCGGATTTTTTAAAAATATCCGCCCGGCTCGGCAGCCGTTAGATCTAGTGTCAACTTATGACCTAGACGTGTTTTTACAATTGCAACAATGACGGTGTTGCGAAAACTTTCGCAACAGATGTCATGTTACGGAAATTTTTGCAACAAATCTCATGTTGCAGAAATTTTTGCAACAATGGTCCTGTTACATAATGTTTTTTGCAACAGAGGTCCTGTTGTGAAAAGAAAATTCAAAACATTTTTTGCAACATAGATCCTGTTGCAGAACCTCATTATAACACAACATGGGTTGCAAAAAACACCTTGGGGGATAATTCACTGCAGCGAACACACAGCGCTTCTAAGCCAAGGAGATAAGACTAAGTGTGACGTGAAGAAAGACGCATGGCGATTGGAGCAGCGATGGATGCGGCCGAGTGATCCGCCGGTTGATTATTAGCATTTCATTTATTTTATTCTTATTTTAGTAGAAGGAGACGTTTCTATTGACTAGTATGTGGCAACTTTGTCAATGTCAATATGATTAATAAGTTGTGTCGACTCAGTCTTTCCAAGGTCTCGTACAGATAGGATGTGCATGCATGTGTTGTGTGTGTATGTATTTATGAGCGTCTATGTTTGTATTGTATTAAAATAAATCTATACCAATATAAAAAGACCCAAAGGGGCAGATCCAAACCATCTTAACCGTCAAATCATGTTATCTAACGGTTCAAATTCCTCCAATGGTGAGCACCAAACACGTTTAACGCTCTAATTACCCACCACTGCCATTGGTTATAAACACGTTTTGACTCAACGCTATCCCATGAAATCTGTCATGTAATTAATATCCTACCATTCCCGCGAAAAAGTAATTGATATATTACTAAATAGCAACGTGCAACAGATATATCTTACCTAATATAACATGCAACTAATATCCTATCTAATATAAACGTGCATTGCATGTACATTATTACTAGTTAACAAAAAAATAAAGAGAGATGTATTTTTCTGATTTTTTGGTTCGTCCAACCATGTATATAACGATTCGTCTGACCCCACAAAACTTTCATCAGTGGCTATTCAAAGTGGTATTAAATTGTGTTACCTTCATCCTAAATTAATTTTCTTAGATTTTAATCTATATGTTAGATACATCCGTATCTAAAAAAAGATGAATAATTCGAGACGAAGGGAGTATCAAACTAGCGATGCTTTTGTTCTATGGGTCAAATAGCAATTTTATCCAGGCCGCTTTCCGTCTGGCAGCCATGTCATAAGCAATGAAATCGCTAATTAAGGAGTACTCATTCCAAACGTAACTTCCATCTCCCCAGGTTGCGACAAATGATTAGAAGTTTGCCTTTTTTTGTAGATCCGTTTATTCAAAATGGTTTACTCTTAAACCGTGCGTCCAAATTTTGAACTGTTTTCATCGTTGGATTTCTTGCGTAGAGATCCTCAAAACTAGATCTCATGTTGTTAGGTTTTGACGAACTTCTTTTTCACAAAAAACGGACCGGAAGCATGTTTTTCTCTCTTTTCGGAAGCCATTTATGAGAGCACAACCATGCCTCTCGCGGAAGCAAAACCATGCCTCAAGCGAAAGCAAAACTATGCTCTTGCGGAAAAAAAATATGTTTTTTTCCGTTTCCGAGAGACGCGGCTATGCCTCTTGCGGAAGCAAAATCATGCCTCGTGCCTCTCGTGAAAAAGAGAAATCACTTTTTTTTTTCATTTTCGAGAGGTACGGCTGTGCCTCTCGCGGAAGCAAAACCATGCCTTTCGTTGAAACAAAACCGTGCCTCTTATGAAAAGGAAAAAAAATGTGTTTTCTCGTGTATTTTTTCTTCAATTTTTTTTGATCCAAAAGGTAAGGAAGACCGTTGAAAACCGAAAAGCCGAAAAACCCGAGAAAACTCATCTAAAAAGTCAAAAACACGTGCGAAAAATAAATAAATGAAGCACCCAGAGCCTAACATATGACGGCGGCTGAGAGCGCGCCAACCCATCCTCAAGTGTCCCTTGGGAGGTCGGGAACGAGCACTCTTTAGTTAGTTTCTCCCTCATAGCAAATTAGAAATAAAAAAGTAGAAACGAGACCTCCTCGTCAGCGCCCTCTGCGCCGGTTACTGCTACTCGCGCCTGTGCAGAACGCATAGAGGGCCGGCGCAACAAACCTGATGAGGAGAAAAAAGTTACTCGGCTCGTAACCTCCGTAACCAAGACAACAACCACTACCCCAACTCATTCTATTGTCACTTTGGAGGGCAAAAACCGTATATGACCCTTTTTTAGTATGACATTAACACGTACTAGGATATATATATACCCAGCTTACTATGCGTATTATATTATGATAAAAGTGAAAAAGAATTAAAAGAAAATAAAACGCGAACTTGAAGAAAGTTCACATATTTAAAAAGGTTCATACAAACTGAAAAAAAGTTTATCGGTTTTGAAAAAGTTTGGAACTTTCCAAAAGCTCATCGATTTAGAAAAAAGGTTCATCGATTTTGAAAAAGTTCATAAATTTGAAAAGAGGTTAATCAATTTTAAAAATCATAAAATAGAAAAGTCCATCGATTTTGACACAAATTCATCAAATTTGAATAAGTTCAACGATTTTGAAAAAGAGTTCACAAATTACAAAAATTCATCGAATTTTATAAAAGTTTGCCAATTTTTTAAAAAAGTTCATCAATTTTTTAAAAATTTCTCAATTTTCAAAAAATAGTTCACAAATTCAAAAACAAATCATCAATTTTGGAGAAAGTTCATGAACTTGAAAATTTTCATCTATTTGAAAAAAAACTTCATCAATTTTGAAAAAAAATCACGAATTTGAAAAGTTTTGCCAATTTGAAAAGTTTTATCAATTTTTCAAAAAAGTTCATGAATCTGAAAAAGGTTTATCAATTTTTCAAAAAGAATCACGAATTCAAAAAGTGTTCATCGATTTTGAAAAAGGTCATAAATTTGGTAAAAGTTCATGGGTGTTGGGAAAAAGTTTATCTATTTTTTAGAAACAAAATCGCTAATTTGTAAAAATAAAAAAGGTGACGAAGAAAAAAAAGGAAAGAGAAAAAGAATCAAAGGAAAAGGAGAGGGGAAAAACATGTACCAAATCGCAGCAAGATGGTTATCGCGTCATACATTGCCCTCGGGTGTCGCGGGTTCAAATTACAACTCATCTCGTGTTTTTGCAGTTTTGAAACAGGAAAAAAATTGAAACGGGACGGCCCATCGTGGTGGAGAGGGGTGTGCGCCCATTTGCGGGATCTGAAGAAAAGGGCGCTGAAGGCGCCGAATAGCATTTGGCACTAGAAAACCAATCATTTTTTGCTTTTATGGTTTTCTTTAAACACGGCTTGCCTCAAGCCCGCGGATGGCCCAGTTTCATACGTCACGTTGGGCCTTGGCGTTGTTCTGAAGGAAATATGCCCTAGAGGCAATAATAAAGTTATTATTTATTTCCTTATATCATGATAAATGTTTATTATTCATGCTAGAATTGTATTAACCGGAAACATAATACATGTGTGAATACATAGACCAACAGAGTGTCACTAGTATGCCTCTACTTGACTAGCTCGTTAATCAAATATGGTTATGTTTCCTAACCATGAACAAAGAGTTGTTATTTGATTAACGAGGTCACATCATTAGTAGAATGATCTGATTGACATGACCCATTCCATTAGCTTAGCATCCGATCGTTTAGTATGTTGCTATTGCTTTCTTCATGACTTATACATGTTCCTATAACTATGAGATTATGCAACTCCCGTTTACCGGAGGAACACTTTGGGTACTACCAAACGTCACAACGTAACTAGGTGATTATAAAGGAGTACTACAGGTGTCTCCAATGGTAGATGTTGGGTTGGCGTATTTCGAGATTAGGGTTTGTCACTCCAATTGTCGGAGAGGTATCTCTGGGCCATCTCGGTAATGCACATCACATAAGCCTTGCAAGCACTGCAACTAATATGTTAGTTGTGAGATGATGTATTACGGAACGAGTAAAGAGACTTGCCGGTAACGAGATTGAACTAGGTATTGGATACCGACGATCGAATCTCGGGCAAGTAACATACCGATGACAAAGGGAACAACGTATGTTGTTATGCGGTCTGACCGATAAAGATCTTCATAGAATATGTAGGAGCCAATATGGGCATCCAGGTCCCGCTATTGGTTATTGACCAGAGACGTGTCTCGGTCATGTCTACATTGTTCTCGAACCGTAGGGCCCGCACGCTTAACGTTACGATGACAGTTATTATGAGTTTATACATTTTGATGTACCGAAGGTTGTTCGGAGTCCCGGATGAGATCACGGACATGACGAGGAGTCTCGAAATGGTGTGTCCGAACGTCGTAATCGTACTTTACTAGATATGGTGCGATCTATGATGTCTCTTACTGATTTACCGCTATCGTTTTGGGGTTATGCTTTAGAGACGGCCGCATTCACGTTAAACAGGGCACCATCAAAATCCGTTGAGACGACACCTTATGAACTATGGTTTGGCAAGAAACCAAAGTTGTCGTTTCTTAAAGTTTGGGGCTGCGATGCTTATGTGAAAAAGCTTCAACCTGATAAGCTCGAACCCAAATCGGAGAAATGTGTCTTCATAGGATATCCAAAGGAAACTATTGGATACACCTTCTATCACAGATCCGAAGGCAAGACTTTTGTTGCTAAATTCGGAAACTTTCTAGAGAAGGAGTTTCTCTCGAAAGAAGTGAGTGGGAGGAAAGTAGAACTTGACGAGGTAACTGTACCTGCTCCCTTATTGGAAAATAGTACATCGCAGAAAACTGTTTCTGCGACACCTATACCAATCAGTGAGGAAGCTAATGATGATGATCATGAAGCTTCAGAACAAGATACTACTGAACCACGTAGATCAACCAGAGTGAGATCCGCACCAGAGTGGTACGGTAATCCAGTTCTGGAAGTCATGATGCTAGATCATGATGAACCTACGAACTATGAAGAAGCGATGGTGAGCCCAGATTCCGCAAAGTGGCTTGAGGCCATGAAATCTGAGATGGGATCCATGTATGAAAACAAAGTATGGACTTTGGTTGACTTGCCCGATGATCGGCAAGCAATTGAGAATAAATGGATCTTCAAGAAAAAGACTGACGCTGACGGTAATATTACTGTCTATAAAGCTCGACTTGTCGCAAAAGGTTTTCGACAAGTTCAAGGAGTTGACTACGATGAGACCTTCTCACCCGTAGCGATGCTTAAGTCCGTCAGAATTATGTTAGCAATTGCCGCATTTTATGATTATGAAATATGGCAGATGGATGTCAAAACTGCATTCCTGAATGGATTTCTGGAAGAAGAGTTGTATATGATACAACCAGAAGGTTTTGTCGATCCAAAGGGAGCTAACAAAGTATGCAAACTCCAGCGATCCATTTATGGACTGGTGCAAGCATCTCGGAGTTGGAATAAACGCTTTGATAGTGTGATCAAAGCATTTGGCTTTATACAGACTTTTGGAGAAGCCTGTATTTACAAGAAAGTGAGTGGGAGCTCTGTAGCATTTCTAATATTATATGTGGATGACATATTGCTGATTGGAAATGATATAGAATTTTTGGATAGCATAAAGGGATACTTGAATAAAAGTTTTTTGATGAAAGACCTCGGGGAAGCTTCTTACATATTAGGCATAAAGATCTATAGAGATAGATGAAAATGCTTAATTGGACTTTCACAAAGCACATACCTTGACAAGATTTTGAAGAAGTTCAAAATGCATCAAGCAAAGAAAGGGTTCTTGCCTGTGTTACAAGGTATGAAGTGTTGGGGAACGCAGTAATTTCGAAAATTTTCCTACGCACACGCAAGATCATGGTGATGCACAGCAACGAGAGGGGAGAGTGTTGTCTACGTACCAACGCAGACCGACTGCGGAAGCGATCACACAACGTAGAGGAAGTAGTCGTACGTCTTCTTCCCGATCCGACCGATCCAAGCACCGTTACTCCGGCACCTCCGAGTTCTTAGCACACGTTCAGCTCGATGACGATCCCCGGGCTCCGATCCAGCAAAGCTTCGGGGAGGAGTTCCATCAGCACGACAGCGTGGTGACGATCTTGATGTACTACCGACGCAGGGCTTCGCCTAAGCACTACAACGGTACGATCGAGGTGGAATTTGGTGGCAGGGGGCACCGCACACGGCTAAGGAGCGATCTCAAGGATCAAGTTGTGTCTTGGGGTGCCCCCCGCCCCCGTATATAAAGGTTGGAGGAGGGGGAGCCGGCCGGCCAGGGAGAGGAGGCGCAGGGGAGTCCTACTCCCACCGGGAGTAGGACTCCTCCCCCCAATCCTAATCCAATTAGGACTCCCGGGGGGGAAAGAGAGAGAAGGGGGGCCGGCCCCTTATCCTAGTCCTACTAGGACTTGGGGAAGGGGGGGGGGGCGCCGGCCAGCTTGGGCTTGTCCCTTTTCTCTTTTTCCACTAAGGCCCAATAGGCCCATTAGTCTCCCGGGGGGTTCCGGTAACCCTCCCGGTATTCCGGTAAAATCCCGATTTCACCCGGAACACTTCCGATGTCCAAACATAGGCTTCCAATATATCAATCTTTACGTCTCGACCATTTCGAGACTCCTCGTCATGTCCGTGATCTCATCCGGGACTCCGAACAACCTTCGGTACATCAAAATGCATAAACTCATAATAACTGTCATCGTAACGTTAAGCGTGCGGACCCTACGGTTCGAGAACAATGTAGACATGACCGAGACACGTCTCCGGTCAATAACCAATAGCGGGACCTGGATGCCCATATTGGCTCCTACATATTCTACGAAGATCTTTATCGGTCAGACCGCATAACAACATACATTGTTCCCTTTGTCATCGGTATGTTACTTGCCCGAGATTCGATCGTCGGTATCCAATACCTAGTTCAATCTCGTTACCGGCAAGTCTCTTTACTCGTTCCGTAATACATCATCTCACAACTAACTTATTAGTTGCAGTGCTTGCAAGGCTTATGTGATGTGCATTACTGAGAGGGCCCAGAGATACCTCTCCGACAATCGGAGTGACAAACCCTAATCTCGAAATACGCCAACCCAACATCTACCATTGGAGACACCTGTAGTACTCCTTTATAATCACCCAGTTACGTTGTGACGTTTGGTAGTACCCAAAGTGTTCCTCCGGTAAACGGGAGTTGCATAATCTCATAGTTGTAGGAACATGTATAAGTCATGAAGAAAACAATAGCAACATACTAAACGATCGGGTGCTATGCTAATGGAATGGGTCATGTCAATCAGATCATTCTACTAATGATGTGACCTCGTTAATCAAATAACAACTCCTTTTGTCCATGGTTAGGAAACATAACCATCTTTGATTAACGAGCTAGTCAAGTAGAGGCATACTAGTGACACTCTGTTTGTCTATGTATTCACACATGTATTATGTTTCCGGTTAATACAATTCTAGCATGAATAATAAACATTTATCATGATATAAGGAAATAAATAATAACTTTATTATTGCCTCTAGGGCATATTTCCTTCATGAAGTTGAGTCAGACTCAATGCCCGACCACTGCAGAAGATAGAGAGAAAATGAAAGATGTTCCCTATGCTTCAGCCATAGGCTCTATCATGTATGCAATGCTGTGTACCAGACCTGATGTGTGCCTTGCTATAAGTTTAGCAGGGAGGTACCAAAGTAATCCAGGAATGGATCACTGGACAGCGGTCAAGAACATCCTGAAATACCTGAAAAGGACTAAGGATATGTTTCTCGTATATGGAGGTGACAAAGAGCTCACCGTAAGAGGTTACGTTGATGCAAGCTTTGACACTGATCCGGACGATTCTAAATCGCAAACCGGATACGTGTTTACTTTAAACGGTGGAGCTGTCAGTTGGTGCAGTTCTAAACAAAGCGTCGTAGCGGGATCTACATGTGAAGCGGAGTACATAGCTGCTTCGGAAGCAGCGAACGAAGGAGTCTGGATGAAGGAGTTCATATCCGATCTAGGTGTCATACCTGGTGCATCGGGTCCAATGAAAATCTTCTGTGACAATACTGGTGCAATTGCCTTGGCAAAGGAATCCAGATTTCACAAAAGAACCAAACACATCAAGAGACGCTTCAACTCCATACGGGATTTAGTCCAGGTGGGAGACATAGAGATTTGCAAGATACATACGGATCTGAATGTTGCAGACCCGTTGACTAAGCCTCTTCCACGAGCAAAACATGATCAGCACCAAGGCTCCATGGGTGTTAGAATCATTACTGTGTAATCTAGATTATTGACTCTAGTGCAAGTGGGAGACTGAAGGAAATATGCCCTAGAGGCAATAATAAAGTTATTATTTATTTCCTTATATCATGATAAATGTTTATTATTCATGCTAGAATTGTATTAACCGGAAACATAATACATGTGTGAATACATAGACCAACAGAGTGTCACTAGTATGCCTCTACTTGACTAGCTCGTTAATCAAAGATGGTTATGTTTCCTAACCATGAACAAAGAGTTGTTATTTGATTAACGAGGTCACATCATTAGTAGAATGATCTGATTGACATGACCCATTCCATTAGCTTAGCATCCGATCGTTTAGTATGTTGCTATTGCTTTCTTCATGACTTATACATGTTCCTATAACTATGAGATTATGCAACTCCCGTTTACCGGAGGAACACTTTGGGTACTACCAAACGTCACAACGTAACTGGGTGATTATAAAGGAGTACTACAGGTGTCTCCAATGGTAGATGTTGGGTTGGCGTATTTCGAGATTAGGGTTTGTCACTCCGATTGTCGGAGAGGTATCTCTGGGCCATCTCGGTAATGCACATCACATAAGCCTTGCAAGCACTGCAACTAATATGTTAGTTGTGAGATGATGTATTACGGAACGAGTAAAGAGACTTGCCGGTAACGAGATTGAACTAGGTATTGGATACCGACGATCGAATCTCGGGCAAGTAACATACCGATGACAAAGGGAACAACGTATGTTGTTATGCGGTCTGACCGATAAAGATCTTCGTAGAATATGTAGGAGCCAATACGGGCATCCAGGTCCCGCTATTGGTTATTGACCAGAGACGTGTCTCGGTCATGTCTACATTGTTCTCGAACCGTAGGGTCCGCACGCTTAACGTTACGATGACAGTTATTATGAGTTTATACATTTTGATGTACCGAAGGTTGTTCGGAGTCCCGGATGAGATCACGGACATGACGAGGAGTCTCGAAATGGTCGAGATGTAAAGATTGATATATTGGACGACTATGTTTGGACATAGGAAGTGTTCCGGGTGAAATCGGGATTTTACCGGAATACCGGGAGGGTTACCGGAACCCCCCGGGAGACTAATGGGCCTATTGGGCCTTAGTGGAAAAGAGAAAAGGGGCAGCCCACAGCCTAGCCGCGCCCCCCCCCTTCCCCAAGTCCTAGTAGGACTAGGAGAAGGGGCCGGCCCCCCCCTCTCTCCTTTCCCCCCCGGGAGTCCTAATAGGATTAGGATTGGAGGGGGGAGTCCTACTCCCGGTGGGAGTAGGACTCCCTCTGCGCCTCCCTCTCCCTGGCCGGCCGGCTCCCCCTCCTCCAACCTTTATATACGGGGGCAAGGGGCACCCCAAGACACACAAGTTGATCCTTGAGATCGTTCCTTAGCCGTGTGCGGTGCCCCCTGCCACCAAATTCCACCTCGATCGTACCGTTGTAGTGCTTAGGCGAAGCCCTGCGTCGGTAGTACATCAAGATCGTCATCACGCCGTCGTGCTGACGGAACTCTTCCTCGACGCTTTGCTGGATCGGAGCCCGAGGAACGTCATCGAGCTGAACGTGTGCTAAGAACTCGGAGGTGCCGGAGTAACGGTGCTTGGATCGGTCGGATCGGGAAGAAGACGTACGACTACTTCCTCTACGTTGTGTGATCGCTTCCGCAGTCGGTCTGCGTTGGTACGTAGACAACACTCTCCCCTCTCGTTGCTATGCATCACCATGATCTTGCGTGTGCGTAGGAAAATTTTCGAAATTACTACGTTCCCCAACATGTTCTGCAAGTGAGCACCAGAACAACTCACTTTCTTAGAGTTAATGAATTTTGATTCTACCATAATTTTAAGTGTTGGATATGCATGTGGCTTGAAAATGGCATAGCTGATGCAAGAATTAACATAAATCAGTCTATAAACATTGAGCAGAATGTAAGTCCAAGCCAATGCAATGTAGAACGCATGCCACCGCGGGAAAAAGGTACATTGAGCAAGTTGGCAACATCATATATCTTTGGATATGCAAATAAAGGCACATTTAAGCTTTTGATTGCATAGATATAAAATTAAGTAATAGATGCTCAAGAATATACAAAACCATAGTATGGATGAAATGAACAATAAAGCAGTGGGTTAGTAGTAGGCTTGCTCTCCCTTTCACCTTGACCCTTTTCAAGTATACAATTTAAACAACAACAACAACAACAACAACAACAACAACAACAACAAAGATGATGATGAAGAGGAAGAAGCAAAAAAGTTGTTCTTACCTATTTTTAGCTAACTTCCATTCTCGGAGATACTAAAATTACTACTGAAAACCTTGAGCATAGGAGCAAAAACCTAAAATTATAGCAACACAAATAAGAAAACAGTAAAAACTTTACCTATACAAAAACTTCTTCATCGTTGTTCTCTTCTACCTCTTCTATCGCAAGTCAACTAAAGTGTCTTTCTCACCAATGTTCAACATTTTATCGCACAACTTGGTTTTAGTCACATGCAGGAATTCTTGCTTACTTTCTCAAGCCGCAATCAAAGAGCCTTTGGTGAGCTTCCATTTTACTTCACCGAAATAACCAAGATGTTTAACATCGTCAAGCTTTCCCACAGATAAAAGATTCAGCCTTATGTCGAGAAAATGCCTCACACCATCAGGCACCGACGCGCAACCTGTGTCTGTCTCAATTATTATAGAGCACTTGCCAACAATTGTTGTCGAACCATTGTTTGCCATCATCACTTGACCAGTAATGCCACTTTGTGGATGATGTAAATAATCTTTGTGTGATGTGATATGAAAGGATGCACCTAAATTCACAACCAAACTCATGGCATCATCACGAACAAATAGTATAACATTCTTCATCTTCAGTGACATAGTCATCATCTGTTGCAGTCATGGCTGAACTATTTCACCCTTTTGCTCGGTTTCTTTGCATGTTTACCCTCTGCAAGCACTCTTTTTTGTATTTCCTACATTTTCTCGTATTGTATGAGATTGCGTAAATAAAGCAATTGAATTCTTTTCTCTGTTGTTACTTTAATATTGTAACACCCCGGATGTAATTTACCTTCATTGTATTCCAACTCTTGCCGTTTCCGGCACTAAGTTATTTTATTTCATCGTTGTCGGGTTTTTGCCTCCGTGTGTTTTGTCTTTGTCATGCATCTCATATCATGTCATCATGTGCATTGCATTTGCATACATGTTCGTCTCATGCATTCGAGCATTTTCCCCGTTGTCCGTTTTGCATTCCGGCGCTCCTATATCCTCCGGTGTCCCTTTCTACCTCTTTTCGTGTGCGGGTGTTAAACATTTTCGGATTGGACCGAGACTTGTCATGCGGCCTTGGTTTACTACCGGTAGACCGTCTGTCAAGTTTCGTGTCATTTGGACTTCGTTTGATATTCCAACGGTTAACAGAGGGACCGAAAAGGCCTCGTGTGTGTTGCAGTCCAACACCCCTCCAAATTGGCTCAAAACCCACCTAAACCCCTTCCATCATCTAGAGCATTCGATCACGATCGCGTGACCATAAACCGCACCTCATTTGGAGCTTCCTAGCTCCCTCTACCCCTATATAAAGATCCCTACATTCCAAATCCGGGCGAAACCCTAAAATTCCGCTCCCCGCGCCGCCGGACACAACTCCGCCGCCGGACACCATCCGCTTCGTCCTGAAGCCGACACGTGGAACCACCTGACTCGTCGCCGCCCGGTGCCCACATCGCCGCCGCGCGGGCTCGCCTGGGCCCGGGGAGAGCCCTTCCGGCCCACGCGCGCGTCGCCGCCCGCAACCCGGCGCCCCTCCGCCGCCTCACGCCCGCGTCGCCGGCGAGCTCCGCCACCCGCCGGCCCGGTGCGCCGCTCTACATCGCCGCTCGCCGCCCCGCCGACTCGGCTTCCGCGCTGCTCCGAGGTGCCGCACCCTCACCACCCTCATCGCCGGCCGCGCCTCCACCGGATCCACCTCCCCCTCGCCCCGGTGGTTCGTACTCCGGCCGTCTACAGCTCCGGCGAGCTCGGATCCGCCGCCACCTCGATCCGTGTGCGAACCCTAGATCTGAGAATCGGGTTGACTTTTGCCTCTCTCTCAGTAAATTTTTGCAATCTTTGACATGACATAACTTCCTAATCATAGATCCGATCCGTGCATGTAGCATATCAAAATGTCCGCCTCGACGAGTACATCATTTCATCTCATTGCATCATTTTCATTTGAGCTCATCTTGATGCCCGAAATGCTGTTGGAAGAGGGCTATGTGATGATAGTTTCAGATCTATTTCAGCAAATGCACTTTTGTCATTTTTGCCATGATTAATGTGTGCATACTTTGATCCTGAGCTCTACATGTGTTTTGTTGTATGCCATGCCATCTTTATAGGGGTGTATGCCATGTATTTTTGTGATCCTTGTGGTGACTAGCACAAGCATGCAAAGTAGCTTACTCATTCAGGGACTTAGAATTTCACTAAGTCCTTGCCCTATCATTATTTTTATGCCATATGTTCATGTTGTTTCCTAGTGATCTGTGCCTATTTTGAGGATAATCAGTAAGGATGTTTTGTAGATAATGTTGTGCTCTTTCCATCCATGTATTTGTTTGCAATTATGGAGCACCCTAGCTTGAGTCAATCGAGCTCTACTTTTGCTATAAAATGTTTCTGGCAGATTGTTAACATGTTTTGCAATTTTGCCAAGCTTGTTGTTGTTGATCCGTGCATGCTATGTTGTTGCTCTTGCCATGTCTAGCTTCTATGCCATGTCTATTTGCTGTGTGTATGCTTAGATTATCATGACATGCCTCGTGGTGCGTGCATCGAGCTGGTGAACATGCCTACTTGTTAACTGTTTTGCCATGCTCCAGTTTTTCACTAAGTCTGAATCTGTTTATGTTTTTGCTATGTTCACATGCTTGCAATTGTATTTTCTGATCCCTTTTGGCTTATGGTCACTAAGGGACTTTTGTTATATGCTTAGATTAGCTTCATGCCATGTCTTGCTTTGCCATGATAGATTCCTGTAGCATGTAGTTTTCATGCTCTAAATATTGCTTCCTGATGATAAATTTCCTGACATGCTGTTAATTTGACTAAGTCTGAAACCTGTTATCTTTTGCACTTTTGCCATGCTTGTTTGAACCTGTTAATGAGTGAATTAGCCGTAGCTCAGTGTTCACCTTTTGTCAAGCATCATGAGTGGATCCCTGCCATATATTTTGTTGCTATGTTTGGGTGCAGTATCATGTTGTTCTTGATGCATTTAGATGGTCTCTTGCTGTTTATCGCAGGCCAGTGCCATATTTGTTTTGCTTGCCATTTCCAAACCGTGCATCCGATTCCGGTGATCTTTATATCGATTTCGACCGAAATCACCCCACCTTTCCAGTGCCACTCTTGGTTTTCCAAGTTGAGGTCAGGTTCAATCATTCTTTCCAAATCATGCCTATGCATCACATATCGCATCCCGCATATCATCCCATGTTTTGCATCATGTTGCTTGAGCATTGCACGTGGTTGATTGTGTTCCTTTTGCTTGTTGTTCTTGTTTGGTTAGAGCCGGGAGACGAGTACGCGAACGAGGAGCCCGTTGAGTATGCTTACGAGGATCAAGGCAACTCTGAGAACTTTGCAGGCAAGATGACCATACCCTCGAAATCACTTCTATCTTTGCTTGCTAGATGCTCGCTCTTTTGCTATGCCTATGCTACGATACCTACTACTTGCTTATCATGCCTCCCAAATTTCCATGTCAAACCTCTAACCCACCTTGTCCTAGCAAACCGTTGTTTGGCTATGTTACCGCTTTGCTCAGCCCCTCTTACAGCGTTGTTAGTTGAAGGTGAAGATTGGAGTTGTTCCTCGTTGGAACATGTTTATTGTTGGGATATCATTACCATAACTTGTCTATTTTAATGCACCTATATACTTGGTAAAGGGTGGAAGGCTCGGCCTTATGCCTGGTGTTTTGTTCCACTCTTGCCGCCCTAGTTTTCGTCATACTGGTGTTATGTTCCTTGATTTTGCGTTCCTTACACGGTTGGGTTATAATGAGAACCCCTTGATAGTTCTCCTTAAATAAAACTCCTCCAGCAATGCCCAACATTGGTTTTATCATTTTCCACCTAGCCTCTTTTTCCCTTGGGTTTCTGGAGCCCAAGGGTCATCTTTATTAAACCCCCGGGCCAGTGCTCCTCTGAGTGTTGGTCCAAAACAGAGCCACTTGCAGCGCCACCTCGGGGAAACTTGAGGGTTGGTTTTAGTTGTACGGATTGCTTATTTGAGTGTGCCCTGAGAACGAGATATGTGCAGCTCCTATCGGCATTTGTCGGCACATTTGGGCAGTGTTGCTGGACTTGTTTTACCATTGTCGAGATGTCTTGTAACCGGGATGCCGAGTCTGATCGAATTGTCTTGGGAGAAGGAATATCCTTCGTTGACCGTGAGAGCTTGTGATGGGCTACATTGGGACTCCCTTGCAGAGATTTGATCTTTTGAAAGCCGTGCCCGCGGTTATGGGCAGATGGGAATTTGTTAATGTCCGGTTGTAGATAACCTGAAACTTAACTTAATTAAAATGCACCAACCGTGTGTGTAACCATGATGGTCTCTTCTCGGCGGAGTCCGGGAAGTGAACACGGTGTTGGAGTAATGCTTGACGTAGGTTGTTCTAGGATCACTTCTTGATCATAGTTGTTCGACCGTGCTTTTGCCTTCTCTTCTCGCTCTCATTTGCGTATGTTAGCCACCATATATGCTAGTCGCTTGCTGCAGCTCCACATCATACCTTTACCCTACCTACAAGCTTAAATATTCTTGATCGCGAGGGTGTGAGATTGCTGAGTCCCCATGACTCATAGATTACTTCCAAAACCAGATGCAGGGACCGATGATGCCGCTCCAGATGATATGACCGAGCTCAAGTGGGAGTTCGATGAAGACTCTCGTCGTTACTACGTATCTTTCCCAGATGATCAGTAGTGGTGCCCAGTTGGGGCCATCGGGGACTTTGTCGCATTTGGGGGTTGATCTTTATTCTGGTTCCGTAGTCAGACCTTGAGTGTATTGGATGAATGTAATGACTTATTTATGTATTTGCGTGACGTGGCGAGTGTAAGCCAACTATGTACTTTTCCTCTCTATTTATGTACATGGGTTGTTGTGAAGATTAACTCACTTGCGACATTGATTTCAATGCGGTTATGCCTCTAAGTCGTGCTTCGACACGTGGGAGATATAGCCGCATCGAGGGCGTTACAAATCTTTCACTAGATTTTATCTCCGCCTTGCTGGAATCTTTTGTGGCTACGTCCATGGTTAGCCACGTACAATCCGAAGAAGAGGCATCATTTTCACATCTCACTTATTTCTGGCTTCTTCATGCAACAATTTTTTTCCACCATAAGTAAGCTTATCATGAAGAGCTGAATTGCTAAGTGACACAACAAGCGTGTTCCGACTATCAAGCATTGAACTCAGCAACAACAATGCGTGTACCTCAACCTCAAAATTGTCCTTCGTTGCTGAGAGTTGATTTATATGGAATTGGAAGACACATTCAAGTGCTCAATCACATTATTGCCATGTCGGTACTCAAGCTTACAAGTATTTTGATTACCATGGCCTTGTTCATTGATGTCTTCCTTTCATTCATAGACTCTAATTTTTTTACATCTCATATGTATTTACGACATTTGCAACATGGTGAAATAAAATTGCGGTTTATGTAGAGCATACCTATTGTCTTTCTGTGTAGCACTATTCATTCTTCTTACGTGACACCGTAGAGTACCTTGTCTTTCACAATTGGCTCATACAAATATGTTCAATAAATGTCGTCTTTCATCATGGGCTTCCATAGTGAGTAATTGAAAGAATCAAATTTTATCATGAAGGTTGTCGTAGCACCCTCGTCCATAGCCATTGTGAGCAACACTTCCAACAACAATCAAACAACTAAGATTAGAAAGCTCCTAAGACACCAAAACTTTGATGCCACTCTGTTCGGAATTAGCACACAAATACACTTATGATGAACTAAGAAATGATGTGGAAATAAAGTAATCTCAACACCATTTCATGTATTAATTCAGAGACCGTTACACAACATGGAAGGAAACATATGTAGTAACATATATGGAGGAAATAGCCCTTGCAACACTCCAGACACACCCCAGACAGTGTTGGAGTCAGGAGAAACTCTTTGAATAACAACATAACATCAACACACAGAGACACAATATATTTTTACTTGGTTTTAACCCCAACCTTGTCCCTATCCAAAGTTCTCCTGACCCCATACATCATTTGAGAGGCGTCTGGGGTGTTGCGAGAGCTATTTGCACCATATATGTTGCTGCATATGTTTCCTTTCGCACTAAGCAACAATCCTTAAATTAGTGCATGAAGTGGTGCTGGGATTAGTTTATTTCTGCTGCACTTTTTCGGTTCACCATAAGTGTGTTTGCATGCTAATTCCCAACAACATGGTAGAGGTTGGGGATGTCCAATCACGTCCTTAGGTTTTTTTTTCTTCACACACCCTTATAGGTTGGCCCTACTTGCAGGATTCAGCGTCAAAACGGGCTAAACATGTAATTGAGCTTGTTATTGGAAACTAGTTGAATACTTGTTGAGCACATGTTTATATCGATGTACTCTGACTCCCATGGGTGAAGCAATGATTGCTCGGTTTGTTTGAAACCTCATGAAAACATTGTGAAGTTGGAAATACCCTTCTTTATACATATTTTCATTAATAGATTGATAAATGAGCTCTAGGAAGTTATCAACAGTGTAACATGTAACGGATCCTAGGAATGGAGATGATCGGTTCTTAGGGCCTTCCTCCATGTTATCAGCAGCGTAGCAGATCCTACTACTCTCAAAGTTGTAGCGTGCCGCTATTGCGTTTGATCTTGCACCGCTGAACCTTCACATCACATTGGCCTCAAAAAAAGCAACTTGTGATTGACATTGCATTTGACGCGGGGGTCGATACTAAGCTAGTGAAGGAAATCAGGGCTATGCCATCTAGTTCCGTGAATTGCAAATTTGTTTTGAGCATCAAACTCGGAGGCCCATAATCTAGCCAAGTTCTCTCATTCTTCAGATCGTGGAATCCATGTCTGGCTTGCCCAACCCCATGATCATCTTGATATTTCTATCTCGTTAAACCCTGATCAATAAAGCTTGGCTGATTATACTAAAAAAAGCTGAATACTTCTGGTTTTGCGTTAAAGTGGCCAAAAAAGAAAAAAAAATGTGGTCAATCGTTAAGTTGACATAAAAGTTTTTGTTCCACTTTAATAATCCACTTATTTCCTTTCGAAAAAGATTGTTGGAAGTTCTGCTTTTGACGGGTCCTTTGGAGGCTGGCGTTGCCGAGCAAGAGGGAAAAGAACATATGCAATCCATGCTTGAAACTAAAGCTTTCCGTGTCCACGAGCATATCACCCTATTCACCTGCCGAAGAAAAGAATTCGTGACCCCGTGCAAGGAGAGGAGAGGAGATCCGTCCCTTGCAGAGCGCAAAAGCAGCATACTACCTGGCTGGCTTACTCGCAAAGAAACGGCGGAATATCTGTGGCTTCTTCGTGTGCGTCTCTTAGCTGCGCGCCGATCTTTCCACCAAAAGAATGCATTTCCGTGGCGGTTATATATGCCGCCGATCACCACGCCGTCACAGCACACCACGACCGGAGCGGCATAGCAAAGGGAGCGAGCTGAGCACACGAGCACGCACGGCGCATCCATCTCGTGTTCGGCAGCTCAGCTAGCAATAGCATGGCGAGCGGGGGCATCAAGACGATGGCCTCGGGCCTCCTGTTCCTGAACCTCATCATGTACGTCGTCGTCGCCGTCATCGCCGGCTGGGCCGTCAACTACAGCATCGAAGACAGCGCCCACTCACGTAAGTCCATCGACTGCAACCTCTGATCACAAGTTCAGAACCTGAAGGATATATACGCATGTTTGATCTTGTCCTGGCGTTGATGGATGGATGTGCATGTATGTTCGTGCTCGTGCAGTGAGGGGCGCGTCGCCGCCGGTGCGGCTGTTCCCGATCTACTTCCCGATGGGCAACCTGGCGACGGGGTTCTTCGTCATCTTCGCGCTCCTGGCCGGCGCGGTCGGCATCTCCACCTCGCTCACCGGCCTGCGCGACGTCACCGAGGGCTACCCCGCCAGCATGATGTCCGCCGCCGCCTCCGCCCTCGTCACCTGGACCCTCACCCTCCTCGCCATGGGACTGGCGTGCAAGGAGATCAGCATCGGCCTGAGGCCCCCCAGCCTGGTAATTGAGCACCAGTAAATCAATGGAGAATCTGTCTGCCGTGTGTGGATCTCTTGTCCTTGTGTAATAACCTAGCTAACGAGGTTCATCTGTGTGTGCAGCGCGCGCTGGAGACGTTCACGATCATCCTGGCGGGGACGCAGCTGCTCTGCGTCGGGTCGCTCCACGCTGGGGCGCACGCGGCCATCGTGCAGACGCCCATGGGAGTCAGAGCACGGGTCTGATCGGTCGACGCGGGCCGGCCGTCGATGGAGTGTGGTCTATTTGAAGGTGCAGCATCATCATCTTGGCAAGGATTATTGGTTTGCGTGTGCGTGCGTGTGATGTGAATATGCGGATTATATATGCTACCGTGTCGGGGTTCTCAGGGTGTGCGTGCGCTTGCGGTGAAATTGTGTCCGGCCGGTGGGCGTGACGATCACATAATATGTCGAGTACTAGTATTTATTCTCTAATTTGTGGGACTGTCGCATTCTGCACAAAATCTGGCAAATATACGTTGCTCATGCAAAATCTGGCAAATATTACTACTTCCGGGCTCCATTTATACAACAGCGTATTGAACGACTAAACGGTAACGCAGCTGCGTCACTGAATAGAGACAGATGAAGCAGAGCTTTCACAATTTTTTTTGAACCGGGCATTACCCCTTTTCATTACTTTCACAAAATTAGAAGCAGCTCTGTTTTTTTTTTTGGAGAAACACAAGCAGTTCTGTTTTTTGTGAGACATCCACGATTTCGCTCGCACAATGTGGTTACACCAGACGGGGGCCCAAACGCCAACAAACGTGACGACCCGCATCAACTCACGGGCAGGCAAGGCTTCTGGCGCGGGAGTTTCACCGCAGCCGGGCACGCGAGCCCTCGGCGATACAGCAGCTCGGTCATGACGCGGTAACCATGCTGCGTGAGGTGGATGCCGTCCCAGCTGGGACGCCTGCTCGGGTCCGCGCACACCGTCGTCCCCGGCGCGCCGCACAGCCTGTTGTGATCAAAGTTATACTCCCCGCCGCCCGCGCCGCAGCACGCCCTACGCAGGGCCGCGCCGCCCTCGAAGCCGAGCCGCGGCGCGTGGCGGAGGATCTCGAGGTAGGCGGCGAAGTAGTCGGCGTAGGCCACCGTCGCGTCCGGGTACGACCGCCGCAGCTCCCCGACGGCGCGGCGCAGGCGCTCGTTGTGCGCGCGCGCCAGGACGTTGAAGGAGACGAGGCAGCCGTCGCCGTCGCGCGGCAACGCGGGGCTCGACGCCGTCGCCGCGCTCAGGTAGCTCGGCATGCACCCGATGGGGAAGTTGCCCGGGATGACCATTCTCGTGCCGCCCATGTCCAGCACCTCCTTGGCTGCGTCTGCTATGGATTGCACGACCTCGGGTACGAGTGAGAGGGCGTGCGCCAAGCTCTCCGCGCTGCGGGTAGCATTGCTGATCGGGTCGTGTCTGTCGTTCGTCCGCCGGGGCTGTAGGAAGACGTAGTTGTAGTCGTTGCCGCCGATCTCCCCCAGCATCACCAGTGAACTCGCTAGTTTTTTCCGTATCTCTGCGGTACAAAGTTAACATTTTGTATCAGCTTAATTTGTTCTTCGGTGGCAAGTTAATTACAGTAGCTTAATGAGAAGGTGAAGGGCAGTAGACCTCGAGGGGAGTTAGTTGTGGAGCTCATGAACTCTTTGAACCATCTGAGCTGGACTCCAAGGGAGCTGTTGGTGTGGGAGACGGTGAGCCCCCTGTTGGCCAGCGCCGTCGTGCTGAGCGCGGTGGCTCCGGCGATCGCGAAGTTGACGCCGTGCGTGAAATCGGCGCGCCTGTCGAGGTACGGGTTGAGCAGCGGGAGGCCGAGATCTTCAGCTGCACAACCACAGATGCTCGCTCGTTTAAAGACAGTAGAGAGCTAGAGAGCTAGCATGCATTGTACTAGTAGTCGGCAAATGGACATGTGGATGTACCAAGGAAGTCGATCATGAGGAAGCCGTCGGAGCAACGGCCGGTGGGGCGGCCGATGGTGACACCGTAGGGAAGGCCCGTGGTGTAACGCAGCATTCCGGTGTCGCCTTCCCGGAGGAGGTTCCCCGTGTCCGAGATGGAGTCCCCGAAGTTGTAGATGGCCGTAATGCTGTCAACCGTTGCCTCCGAAGGCGAGACCTGCGGCGGCGGCGGCGCTGCGACGCGGGTGCCCGCGAGGAGCAGCACCATGAGTAGGCGACCTGCTAGAGCGAGAGCCATGGATAATTTGCCCTCTTCGTACCCACAGAACTAGCTGAGCCCCCCTACATATATACACGAGTGCGGTATGCAAAGCTAGCGCATGTCCCTCTGTCCTCACAGAAATACACAGATACAGTTGGTAGCTATGAGCATTTGGAACGGCAGCAGCCGGCGCAATAAGGGCATGTACAATGGTTGATAAGAGCATGTACAATGGTTCTATCTTAACAGTGTCACGTAGGATAAATGATGAGGTGTAAGAGAGAGAAATCATAAGAAAAGGCTTGTCTTATCTTATTTAAAGAAGACAAGAGATGATCTCTTAGCACAATTTGTCTTAACATATTTTTATGAATAACTAATTATTAAAGATAAGGCTAAGAGATGACCCATTGTAGACATGTTTTTTTATCATCTCTAATTTACATGCAAAACTTAAGATATGTCTTATCTTAAGTTTTGCATGTAATTTAGATATGACAAAAAAGAAAGTCTACAATGAGTCATCTTTTAGCCTTATCTTCAGTAACTATCAATTCCTAAAAACGTGGTGAGACATATTGTACTAAGAGATCATCCTTTGTCTTCTCTTAAATAAGAAAAGACAAACCTTTTCTTATGAGCTCTCTCTTCTCCACCTCATCATTGATCCTACGTGGCACTTTTAAGATAGCACCATTGTACACGCTCTAAGTCGCTCACACCAAGCCCCTTGACCCGCTGATGAATCTTTTGTTGCTATTTCTGGCGGGCGGCGCATACGCATGTTTTTTTTAAACTTTACGCACGCAATTTTAAAGAATACACGACCATCTATCTCTATAGGAGTGAATTGCAGAAAACATCGACAAAGTTAGGTTTGTAGAAACCACAATTCTACAGTTTTGTAGAAAAAATCACTAATTCTGAGGCTAATTTTTTGCAAAAAAACACTAGTCTGTGGCTTAGGCCATTTTAGGCACGATTATGATAGGTGGGTCCTGCTAGACAGGGTGACATGGCAGAAAAAAGCCAATTACATCCATATACAATTTTGCTTTGCAAAAGGACCCCTAAAAAAAGCAATCGGGTCCTTAGCCCTGAAAACAAAAGCAATCGGGGCCTTGCCTTCTACCAATCAGGTGGGATTGCTCCGGGGTGTGGCCGGCGCCGCTGCCGCTCGCGCCCGTGCGCTGCCTCTGCCTGCTCGCGGCCGCCTGCGCACACGCGGCGAGCGGCCGGTGGAGGGCAACAGGTGGAGCCGCTTCGAGAAGGACCTGCAGCTCCCCTCCAACTGCAACGTCGACGGTATCCGCGCCAAGTTCGAAAATGAGGAGCTCACCATCACGCTACCTGCTACTTTTTGAGATTGCGTTGGTTTTTTTCTTGAGGAGGAAAGGGTGATGCAACACAGTAGAGATAAGTATTTTCCTCGGTTAAGAACCAAGGTATCAATCTAGTTGGAGAAGAACACGAAATCATCAATACTTGCACAAACAATCAAACACTTGCACCCAACACGATAAAGGGGTTGTCAATACCTTCACGGTCACTTGCAAATGTGAGATCTAACCGAGATAGATAAATAAAAGATAAAATATTTTTGGGTTTTTTGGTTTATATACCTGAAAATAAAAGAGTGCAAAATAGTAGATCGAAAACTAATATGATGGAAAATAGACCCGGGGGCCATAGCTTTTGTTGGGGAACGCAGTAATTTCAAAAAAAAAAAAATCTACGCACACTCAAGATCATGGTGATGCATAGCAATGAGAGGGGAGAGTGTCGTCCACGTACTGTCGTAGACCGTAAGCGGAAGCGTTATGAGAACGCGATTGATGTAGTCGTACGTCTTCACGATCCGATTGATCCAAGTACTGAACGTACGACACCTCCGAGTTCAGCACACGTTCAGCTGGTGACGTCCCACGAACTCCGATCCAGCAAAGCTTCGAGGGAGAGTTCCGTCTGCACGACGGCGTGATGACGGTGATGATGATGCTACCGACGCAGGGCTTCGCCTAAGCACCGCTATGATATGACCGAGGTGGATTATGATGGAGGGGGGCACCACACACGGCTAAAAGATCAACTGATCAACTTGTGTCTCTATGGAGTGGAGGGGGGTGGGGGTGGGGAGGAGAGGCCGGCCCTCCTAGGCGCGCCCCAAGGGGAGTCCTACTCACACCGGGAGTAGGACTCCAACCCTTCCAAGAGTAGGAGTAGGAGAGAGGGAAGGAGGAGAGAGGGGGAAGGAAAGGCGGGTGTGTGACGCCCCAAGACCAGAGCTGCAGATGCCTTCCAGGGTTTCCGGGTTTCGTCGTGTGATTTGTTTGGTTCGTTGCATCATGTCATCATGCCATCATCTCATAAATCTTTTGCAACTCAACTAAATAAATTGCATGGACCTTCGGTCCATTTAAATCGAGGGAATTCACATGGTAATTCTCTTTATAACATATCCTCCCAATATTAGGGAGCTAAATAAAAATATTCCATTCGATTGGATTCACCGCAAACACACTTGCAAAATATCCCAATGCCTTTGTTATCTTAATTCTCGGTCTCCAACATGGCCATAAATTTCTTTCATCATATTTCAGAGCTCTCCCAAAAATCCGAACATTTTTGGACACCTTCATTTCCTAGCCCTTGTTCAAACCTTTTGGATTAATTCAAATGATTTTGAATTTAAATCTTGCATTCTTGCCCACTCCATTTTTCTGGGTTTAAGCTCATTTTTATGAGATCGGGAGAAATTACCCCATGCATAAATCTTTTCCTAACCTCTTTTTTTATTCTCTCTTTTCTTTTCTGCAAAAGGAACACGACGAAGCGAGAGAGCATGCACTGCTGGCCATTTGGGCCTCCCACCAAGCTGGCCCACCGAGGCCATCGTTCCCCACAAGCCCATTAGCCAGGCCGGCCCCTCCTGCTTCATGGCCTGCTAGGCCCAGCCGCCTCCCACTAGTGCCTGCAACCCTAGGCCCGACTGAACCCCTCTCCCCTCGATTGCTCGTTCCCTCGTTCCCTCACCGCCGCCAGAAGCCATCTCCCTCGCTCGACCTCCTCCTTCCCTCGATCTCTCTCTCTCGTGCCCGACCCCCATCTTTCCCTCGCAGCCCGATCCCCATCCCCAGCTGCTCGAACCCCCTCTCGATCTCCCTTCGGCTCCCCTCATCCTCCCTCCTCCTTCGATCCAGGGAACCAGGTCGGAGCCACGTCGGCCTCCTCGCCGCCGTCGCGCCCACGGGGCCATCAGCATGCGTGAGCCCGCAGCCCCGCCTCCTTCTCCCACCAGTGTCGCCGCCTTCCCCACTTCGGTGAGGCCGCCGCCCGCCGACATCAAGCACTGCCCATCCCGGCCTTCTCCTTGCTGCTCTCGGCGTAGGCCGCTGGCCCCAGTCGTCATGGCGCCGGCCACCAGAGCCTCCAAGCCAGCAAGCCCCTTCCTCATTGGGCCTCCCCTGCTTCTCCTCGTGCTCGAGCTGCACCGTGTCGTGCCACTCGGCGCCCTGCTCCGTACCTCGACCTCGTCCAGCGATCTTGCCTCCACCGCATCGTCCCTCCTTCTCCTACTCGCCTCCCTTGGTGTCCCCCTGTCCGGCGAGCCCAGGCCGCCGCCGCACATGTCTTGCCTCCTCCGCGCCCTGTTCCCTCCTACCGTCGAGCGTTGCCACTCTTTGGTAGCCGGTCCACCACATCTGGCCAACGGGCCACGGCTTCTTCATTCCGAATTGCTCGTCTCTGTTTTGCTGCCAAGTACATGCTTCACCACCAAACCAAAACGCAAGTACCACTACAAACTCGAAGAATTCGGATGCATCAAGTCCCCGAGGAGACCCGTTTTCCGTCAAGTTCGACTACACGGCTATGACCTAGGAGTTGGACCGCAAGCGCCAAGTACCCCGACGACCTTGTACCACTACCGTCGCTCGAACGTTTACAGTACATGTACCGTCGACCCTTGAAGACCCGTGGACGGCAAGTTCCTTGTTGACCCCGAACACCTACAGAGTGTGAACATCTACGAAGCGAGAACGACTACTTCCACTACCGTCGTCGCGAGAACGTCTACTTCCCTCTACGAACGAAAATCGTCCCCTTTGCACGCTCCGAAGGTACAACCCCGAGACGATCGTCCGAGAATGTTTGCTTGTGTTGCATGAAATGCTTGCGTTTGCTCCGTGCCCGACATGTGTCTTGCATGTTCCCCGTTGTCATGCCATCGTCTCATGGGACACCCGGTAACCGGGGTCACCCCATCATCTCTTGCGTGTTCCACACATCCGCACACTTCTCGTTTGCATTGGTATCTCACTCAAGTTGTCGTTGCTGTGGCACCTCTTTCGTTCCGCCATGGTGACCAAATGCTTCATAATGCTCTTATCAACTTTTAATAAAATTTGCTTAAACTTGCTCATGTCATCCGCATCATGTTAACAACATCAAGAATGTTTAATTTGTTGTTTGCATTAATTTGCTAAATGCATATGGGGATTTACCGGATTTGTTGTTTGTTATATCTGGCCCCATTTAAATTGTTTAGATAGTATAGTTTTGTTATGCTTCACCTCTTTCCATGTTAACCAACATTTAATATTGTTGAGTACCTAACCGGGAGTGAACTAAATAATTGATGTGGCGTTCCGTCAATATGCAACTCATTGCATACTTAACTTGTAGTTTTGTTTGTGCACTTTGCCATGCCATGCCCTCTTTAAACCGGACATGCATCATTCTTGTTTGCGCATCATGCCATGTCTATGTGGTGGTTGTTTACTATGTTGTGTGCTTCTTTTCCGGTGTTGCTTCTTCGGGTTGGATCCGGTAACGTCGCGTTTGTGAGGATCCGTTCGTCTATGTCCGTTTGTCTTCTTCATGGACTCGTTCTTCTTCCTTGCGGGATCTCAGGCAAGATGATCATACCCTCGAAATCACTTCTATCTTTGCTTGCTTAGTTGCTCGCTCTTTTGCTATGCCTATGCTGCGATACCTACCACTTGCTTGTCATGCCTCCCATATTGTTGAACCAAGCCTCTAACCCACCTTGCCCTAGCAAACCGTTGATTGGCTATGTTACTGCTTTGCTCAGCCCCTCTTATAGCATTGTTAGTTGCAGGTGAAGATTGAAGTTTGTTCCTTGTTGGAACATGGAGATGTTGCTCCTTGTTGGAACATGTTTTACTTGTTGGGTTATCACCATATATCTTATTTAATTAATGCATCTATATACTTGGTAAAGGGTGGAAGGCTCGGCCTTATGCCTGGTGTTTTGTTCCACTCTTGCCGCCCTAGTTTCCGTTATATCGGTGTTATGTTCCCGGATTTTGCGTCCCTTACGCGGTTGGGCTATAATGGGAACCCCTTGACAGTTCGCCTTAAGTAAAGCTTCTCCAGCAATGCCCAACATTGGTTTTACCATTCGCCACCTAGCCTTTTCTTTCCCTTGAGTCGGCCGGCTCAAGGGTCATCGTTATTTTACCCCCCGGGCCAGTGCTCCTCTGAGTGTTGGTCCGAACTAGAGTCCTGTGCAGCGCCCCCTCGGGGAAACTCGAGGTTTGGCTTTCGTTGTATGGAGAGCACATCTGAGTGTGCCCTGAGAAAGAGATATGTGCAGCTCCTATCGGGATTTGTCGGCACATTCGGGCGGTGTTGCTGGTTTAGTTTTACCCTGTCGAAATGTCTTGTTGTACTGGGATACCGAGTCTGATCGGAATGTCTCGGGTGGAGGTCTATTCCTTCATTGACCGTGAGAGCTTGTGATGGGCTAAGTTGGGACACCCCTGCAGGTATTTGAACTTTCGAGAGCCGTGCCCGCGGTTACGGGCAGATGGGAATTTGTTAACGTCCGGTTGTAGAAAACCTGAAGTTGACCTTAATTAAAATGAATCAACCGCGTGTGTAACCGTGATGGTCTCTTTCCGGCGGTGTCCGGGAAGTGAACACTGTTGTTGGAGTTATGCTTGACGTAGGTTGCTATAGGATCACTTCTTGATCATACTTTTATCGACCATGCTTTGCCTTCTCTTCTCGCTATCATTTTCGTATGTTAGCCACCATATATGCTAGTCGCTTGCTGCAGCTCCACCTCATACCTTTACCTTACCCATAAGCTTAAATAGTCTTGATCGCGAGGGTGCGAGATTGCTGAGTCCCCGTGGCTCACAGATACTTCCAAAATCAGCTTGCAGGTGCCGATGATGCCATTCCAGGTGACGCAACCAAGCTCAGGAGGAGCTCGATGAAGACTTTGTCCGTTGTGTTGTTTCGTTCTAGTTGATCAGTAGTGGAGCCCAGTTGGGGTCGATCGGGACCTTTGTCGCATTTGGGGTTCTTCTTTTATTTTGGTTCCGTAGTCGGACCTTGATTGTATTTGGATGATGTAATGCTTTATTCATGTATTTGTGTGAAGTGGCGATTGTAAGCCAACTATGTATCTCTTTCCCTTATGTATTACATGGGTTGTGTGAAGATTACCTCACTTGCGACATTGCTTTCAATGCGGTTATGCCTCTAAGTCGTGCTTCGACACGTAGGAGATATAGCCGCATCGAGGGCGTTACAAGTTGGTAATCAGAGCCTTCCCTGACCTTAGGAGCCCCACTGATTGATCGTTTTTAGTGGCCGAGTTGTGTCTAGAAAAATGTTTTGAGTCATTTAGGAATTATATATCGGAGAGCTGAGGAATTCTTTTTACTTCCCAATCTCCTCATTGCTCTGGTAAGGCATCCTGACATAGAGTTTTGACTCTTCTCTTCTCAAATTTCACTAAAACTTTTTTTAGGATCACGCGGGTATCTTGGAATCGTTCCGATGGTTTTATGATGAGAACATTGACTTGGTGCCTCCTGTCAGGGGTTTTGTGGAAGTGTCCCGGGGAGTTGAGCTCTGAGGTGTTGTCATCATAATTTTATCGTTGCAGTTCTGGAATACCTGAGTCTAGTACGCCGACATCGAAAATCTCTTTTATGTAGTTCGTTGGTGAGATAACCTCGACGCCACCCAGTACTGGGGCGGGAGTTCGGGAGTATCACCATAACTTGTATAACGGATGCTTTTCGAAGGTTGAGGTAGACGATTTCCGAAGGTTTCTTGGTTATGTGTTGAAGGATGGATACAGCTGGATGTAGGATTTGCTAGATTTGGGTGAGATATTATGCTTCCCCTGTATTCCCAACACCTGATTGCATAACCGAAAAGGTTCGGGAGCTTCATAGGTGGGAATTCAAGTAGCTCTTAGGATATCTTTTCCGACAGATGTATGATATGAAATTGGGGTTCGACGTCTAGTGGTCCGCCTATTCACGGTCAGTTTTACAGTGGTCTCGTTGTGTCTTGAAGAGTCCTTGGCTATGCCGACTCGGGGACGCTTCGTATGTCATGTGCACTGCCTTGTACATGATGGTGTTGTACGATCGAGCCCGTGTAGGCCCCACCACGAAAAATTCGGATGAAATCTCGATCATATGTTTGCTCCGGCTTATTCTGCAAGCCAACCCTTTGTTGTTGTTTTTGAGTTGTGGTACTCGAGTTGCTTCAATGTCAAGTGTTGATTCCATACCTTTCCTAAATGGTGTTCTTGTTGTGGAACGTTGCAGAAAACAAAATTTTTTCTATGGTTTCACCAAGATCTATCTATGAGTTCATCTAGCAACGAGTCATCGGATGCATCTACATACCTTTGTAGATCGCGAGCGGAAGCGTTCGAAGAACGTGGATGAAGTAGTCGTACACGACGTGATCCAAATCACCGGAGATCCTAGCGCCGAACGGACGGAACCTCCGCGTTCAACACACGTACGGTTAGCGTAACGTCTCCTTCTTCTTGATCCAGCAAGAGGGAAGAAGAGGTTGAGGAAGATGGCTCCAGCAGCAGCACGACAGCGTGGTGATGGTGGAGCTGCAGTACTCCGTCAGGGCTTCGCCAAGCACTATGGAGGAGGAGGAGGAGTTGGAGAGGGAGAAGGAGGCAACCACAGGCGTGGGAGAAAAGCCCTCCTACCCCCACTATATATAGGAGGGCCAAGGGGGGGGGGCGCCGGCCCTAGGAGATCTATTCTCCTAGGGGGGGGGGGGTGGCGGCCAAGGGGTGGGGGGCTTGCCCCCCAAGCAAGGGGGCGCCCCCCTTTAGGGTTTCCCCCAAACCCTAGCCACATGGGCCATAGGGGAGAGGCGCCCCAGCCCACTTTGGGCTGGGTCCCTTCCCACTTCAGCCCATGGGGCCCTCCGGGATAGGTGCCCCCACCCGGTGGACCCCCGGGACCCTTCCGGTGGTCCCGGTACAATACCGATGACCCCGAAACTTGTCCCGATGGCTGAAATAGCACTTCCCATATATAATTCTTTACCTCCGGACCATTCCGGAACTCCTCGTGACGTCCGGGATCTCATCGGGACTCCGAACAACATTCATGTTACTACATATACATATCCCTACAACCCTAGCATCACCGAACCTTAAGTGTGTAGACCCTACGGGTTCGGGAGACAGGCAGACATGACCGAGACGACTCTCCGGTCAATAACCAACAGCGGGATCTGGATACCCATGTTGGCTCCCACATGCTCCACAATGATCTCATCGGATGAACCACGATGTCGAGGATTCAAGTAACCCCGTATACAATTCCCTTTACCAAGCGGTATGTTACTTGCCCGAGATTCGATCGTCGGTATCCCAATACCTCATTCAATCTCGTTACCGGCAAGTCACTTTACTCATACCGTAATGCATGATCCCGTGACCAGACACTTGGTCACTTTGAGCTCATTATGATGATGCATTACCGAGTGGGCCCAGTGATACCTCTCCGTCATATGGAGTGACAAATCCCAGTCTTGATCCGTGTCAACCCAACAGACACTTTCGGAGATACCCGTAGTATACCTTTATAGTCACCCAGTTACGTTGTGACGTTTGGTACACCCAAAGCACTCTTACGGTATCCGGTAGTTACACGATCTCATGGTCTAAGGAAAGGATACTTGACATTGGAAAAACTCTAGCAAACGAACTATACGATCTTTATGCTATGTTTAGGATTGGGTCTTGTCCATCACATCATTCTCCTAATGATGTGATCTCGTTATCAATGACATCCAATGTCCATAGTCAGGAAACCATGACTATCTGTTGATCAACAAGCTAGTCAACTAGAGGCTTACTAGGGACATGTTGGTGTCTGTTATTCACACATGTATTACGATTTCCGGATAACACAATTATAGCATGAATAAAGACAATTATCATGAACAAGGAAATATAATAATAATGCTTTTATTATTGCCTCTAGGGCATATTTCCAACAGTTCTCATACTCCGATGTGAATACCAATCCTTCATGATCATCGATATTGTCATGTTAATCCATTTCAACAGTGTGTTTCTCTTCGAGTGGATCCGATCTTTTCAACATCCGCAAGATCCAATCTCAGCTTTTCTCAATGGTGTTTGTTTCATCAGTCCCCAAGTTTTCTTTGTTTTCCCGCCCACCCACCCTGTTTCTTCAAGGACCCAGATTTCTTATTCAAGTATCCATTTTATTGATGGGAAGCCTCTCCATTCCTTCTCCGTCAATCTTCTTATCCGGTGATGCTGATGAAGATACTAACGGAGCTTCAAGTTCGTCATTCCTCATTCCTTTTCTTCTCCGGTGGATTCAAGTCAAACTTTGTTGACCATATCCTTTCCTCGTTTCAATACCTTCTTATGCCGGTGCAATTCTTAATCGTTCACCTCTCGCTATTCTATTGTTCCGGAGTGCTCAAGATATCTCGAAGACTCGTGTTTTGCACTCTGCTTTCGTTCAAGCTCTTTCGAGGATGTTATCTCATTCAAGCCATTTAATTCAACCGGTGCAATCTCTCTCTTTAAATCATTTCAACGGTGTTTCTTTTGAGTGGGCCCTAACCCACAGGTCATTTTCCAGGATCTTACCTGACTCTTCTTATTTTACCAGAGCTATTCTAAAATTTATTTCAAAGTTTGACGTAAGAATGAATTATCATCAGTCTTATGTTTTTCCCCAAGACTTGTCGAATTTCTTTTCATCATTGGCTCAACCTTTCTATTCTTCATTCCGGTGTGCCTCAATAATTCTTGGTGGTGTTTCTCGTTGGCTTTCTCATCATTTGAAGACCGAAGAAGATTTTTACCTCCGTATCTTGCTCCATTCTCTTCAAGATCCGTGCTTGTAGCCATCCTCTCATAATTATTTGCGATTGTGAGATATTCTTTTCACCCATCCGGAGTAATTTAGAGTATTTTCAGTTTGATTCTCCGGAGCCCATCATCTCATAATTATTCATTCCCAGCTTTCAGTTATCATTCTCCTAATCTTACCGGTGCATCGATCATATATCCTCTAGTCAGTGCATGATCTCTTTGTTCTCTCATATATAAATTCTCTCAAGCATCTTCATTCATTTGCTAATTCTTCCCGATGTTTTCTTTATCTTCTCTTCGTTCATTTCCAATTCTTACGGTGGTTTGTACAAGATTCCTCTTCTTTTGTTATCATATCAATTCATTCGTTGTTTCGATTCCACCGGTGTTTCGTTGAAGGCTTTCTCAAGTTTGCGCTATATCTCTCTTAATCCTTTCTACGAGAATAAGTAGTGTGCCAAATCCGTTGAGTGTCATCAATTTAATTGGTGAAGGATAAGCATAATGTAATTCTTATTCTTGTTTCATCGAGTAAATTCTATTCCTTAGTCCGGAGGTTCATCAAATTCTCTATTTCAATTGTTTTCCATCTTTTGTTTCCGGAGCTCCAAGTTTCTTCCACATTCTTATCGTCGCGAAGATCCATATATATCATCGCAAGCCTTCACCTTGCGTTTTCAATTTCTCCTTCCTTTCGTTTGATCATCCTTTTGTTAACGGAGTTCTTCATGAAGGTTCTACATGATGGTTCATCAAGGATTATATTCCTTCTTGAAGTGTTCATCAAGATTCTTTTCAGAGGAACTCAAGCATTCTTTATCTTGCCTTTTAAGGTGCAATTCTTTCAACTGTATCGTTTGAGGTGGTATTATGTCATTCTTGATAATTTGAGTTCATGTTCCATGATTCACATGTTGTTAAGGATGAGATATATTAAATCCATCAATCTCTTCATTCGAGTTACCTTGGGTTATATTTCACCTAAAGCCTTCCCTAAGGTTTGTTGCTATCTATGGTGCTTATAAAGGATCCAAGTTCTTCTTTCATCCTCCCGGTGAAATATAGTCTCGTCTCTTTGTTTATATCAATCCAATCTATTGTTTCCGTTAGTGGCAGAATTTCACCTCTTAGTTTTGAGATGTTCTCCATAAGTCCACTACAACCTTATTCTTTTCGTTGTTGGATTTTCCAACAACTCCGTTCTAGCCTTTGTTGTAAGCGTGCTCTGCCAAGATCTTGTTTTCTACTTCGTTCACTCCTTTCCATTCTCTCTTTTCTTCCGGAGGCATTTTGATGTGGCTCTCTTCTACTTTTTCTTTTTGTTCTTGTAAAGATCAGTTCTTTTCATCTTATCAAGTCTTGTATCACTTTTCAACCGGAGTGCTGTCCGACTTTGTTCTTCCTCGTTCCTCTTTCCTAACGGGGTGTTTTCAACTTCGTTCATCTCCGCTTCTTTCTTTCTCTCTTTTGCTCAACCTCGCAAGGTTCTTTGGTTTCACTCGTTTGTCAAAGAAGCAACTTAGTTTTACCTCTTCTCTTTCTCTTCCGTTTTCCCTCCGGTGCCATCCTAGATCTCGGGCCGAGATCCTCTCGTAGTGGTGGAGTGTTGTGACGCCCCAAGACCGGAGCTGCAGATGCCTTCTAGTGCTAAGCTAACGGAATGGGTCTAGTCAATCACATCATTCTCTAATGATGTGATCCCATTAATCAAATGACAACTCATGTCTATGGTTTAGGAAACATAACCATCATTGATTCAACGAGCTAGTCAAGTAGAGGCAAACTAGTGACACTTTGTTTGTCTATGTATTCACACATGTACTAAGTTTTCGGTTAATACAATTCTAGCATGAATAATAAACATTTATCATGATATAAGGAAATATAAATAACAACTTTATTATTGCCTCTAGGACATATTTCCTTCAGCTTTCACTAGAGTCTTCTCTCTTGAAGGCAAATAATACGGTGGGTGAACAAATTACTGTCGAGCAATTGATAGAAAAGCGCAAAGTAATGACGATATCCAAGACAATGATTATGAAATATAGGCATCATGTCCGTGTCAACTAGACCGACTCCTGCCTGCATCTACTACTATTACTCCACACATCAATCACTATCCAGCATGCATCTAGAGTATTAAGTTGATAAAGAACGGAGTAATGCCTTAAGTAAGATGACATGGTGTAGAGGAATAAACTCATGCAATATGATGTAAACCCCATCTTTTTATCCTCGATGGCAACAATTCAATACGTGTCTCGCTACCCCTACTTTGTCACTGGGTGAAATCATGCAAGATTGGTCCCAAATCTAAGCACCTCTCCAATTGCAAGAAAAACCAATCTAGTTGGCCAACCGAACCGATAGTTCAGAGAGAAATATAGAGATACCAAATCATGCATATAAGAATTCAGAGAAGATTCAAATAATATTCACAGAAGCTGATTATAAATCCACAATTCATCGAATCTCGACAAACACACCGCAAAAGAAGATTACATCGGATAGATCTCCAAGAACATCGAGGAGAACATGTTATTGAGAATCTGTGACGCCCGGATAATAAAGCTACAGTAACCCTCTGGTAATGATGCCATGTCACCACGATTACTGTTGCTAATCTCGTGTTAGTTCAGATCCGAGCCAAATTCAAATTTCAATTAAAGTCAAACATTAAAAGTTTCCAATAGTCAAATCAAAATGTTCAAATTGTAGCAAATAAATCATAATCAATTATGGTGGAGGGACCACACTTTTATGAAATGATTAAATACTCTAAAGTGAATAAAACCATAGCAAAATAATTATTCAAATGATATTAAATAATAAACAAATGTTAAACTAGTTTAATTAACCACCAAACTTTTTATGGTGGGGGGATGTTCTGAAACCTTATTTTAGGAGCTATGGTCATATTTTATAAAAACTAAAATAAAGTGTGACTAAACTAAAACAGAAAAGAATAAATAAAAAGAAAAGAAAGAAGGTAAAACAAAAAAAAGAGACGGAAGGAAACCCCCATCTGGGCCTCGGCCCGACAGGCCGATGGGCCGCCAGACCGGCCCACCCCGGCCCCCCCTTAACCCCCCACTCCCCCTTGACCTAGAGTGTCCCCCCACTCCACGCACTCCCTCCCCCACTCGCTCTCCCCCCCACTCCCCTGATCCAGATCGGATCGGGGCGACCACGCCCCCGCCCCCGTTGACTCCTCGCCCCTCCCCTCCCTCGCGTGACGCCCGCCGGAATCCGCGGCCACGCCTCGCGCCGACCGCTCCGCCGACTGGATCGATCCCGCCGCCGCCTGGGACCACGTCGCTGGAGCCGCGTCGCCGCCCTCGCCCTCGCCGGACCTCCCCGAACCTCCCCGCGCCCGCTGCCCCACACCCTACGAACCCCTAGTGAGGCCCCCTCCTTCTCTTCCCCGCACCATGCTAGTCGTCGTCGCCGCGGACACCGCGCACTAGCCGCACGCCGCTCCGTCAGGCCGTGCCCGTCGCCTCGCGCCGACACGCCTCACCTGCGCCCCTTGCTCGCCGCGTGCCGTGCCACTGCCCCGCTTCCCTCGCTGCACCGCGCGCCGTACCGCCGCTCACCCCCACGACAACGGTCGCCGACCGCGCCTGCCGACTCCTCGCAGCTCCTCCCCTGCCCTATGCCCGCCTCCACCGGTGACTCCCCGCACCTCGGCTGCCGCACTCGCACCCGCGCTCATGACCACGCCGCTGATGTGCCGTCTCTGTCCGCAACCGCCTCCATCGCCCTCTCGCGCGACCCTCGTCGTCCTCTACGGCATTCCGCCACTCGGCCGGCCTCGCCAGTGCCGTTCCTGGCCGGCCTGGCCGCGGCCCCAGTCGTCGCCCGACGCCAGCGCCCATCTGCGCCGCTCGGACCTCGCTTGGTCGGGCGCCGCTAGCGCCCGGCGCCCGCAGCCCGTGACCGCTAGCGCCCGTTAAGCCCCTGCCAATGACATGTGGGGCTCTGCCCCCAAAACGTTTACAAAAAAAATTGGGAGGATTACAAAAAAATGAATAAATATATATAATAATTAATTAATTAATAATAAGATTAATTAACTAAATTAATTAAGTTAATTAATCCTAATTAAATAACCTAATTAACCTGTTAGTTTAATCAATTAGTAATTAGTTTAACTAAACCCTAATTAACCTAACAGGGTATGACAGGTGGGACCCACTGGACCCACGCGTCAGTTTGACCCAGTCAACCCCTGTTGACTGCTGATGTCAGCATGCCATCATGCTGATGTCATAAATCCATTTTCGAATTAATTAAATAATTAATTAAATTTCAGAAATTAATAAAATCTTTAGAAAATCATATCTTTTAATCCGTAACTCGGATTAAATTATTTTCAACATGAAAGTTGCTCAGAACGACGAGACGAATCCGGATACGCATCCCGTTCGTCTGCCACGCGTCCCTAGCATAGTGAACCTGCAACATTTCACCTCTGGTTCATCTGTCCAGAAACACGGAACACCGGGGATACTTTCCCGAAAGTTTCCCCCCTTCATCGGTATCACCTCATACCGCGTTAGAACACGTCTAGCTCTGCTTGTTGTCCTGTTATGCACTTGCTTGCTATGTATTTACTGTTTCTTCCCCCTCTTCTCTCCGATAGACCCAGTGACGATGCTGATGCCCCTGTGGTTGACTACATCATGGACGACCCCTCCTTCTTGTCTGAGCAACCAGGCAAGCCCTCCCCTTGATCACCAGATATCGCCTACTCTCTTCTATACTGCTTGCATTAGAGTAGTGTAGCATGATACTGCTTTCCGTTATTCCTATCCTGATGCATAGCCTGTCCTTGTTATTACTGTTGTTACCTTTACCTGCAATCCTACATGCCTAGTATAGGATGCTAGTGTTCCATCAGTGGCCCTACACTCTTGTCCGTCTGCCATGCTATACTACTGGGCCGTGATCACTTCGGGAGGTGATCACGGGCATATACTATATACTTTACACAGTTACATTACCTGTGGTACTGTTCGGAGTTGGGGGCTGAAGGGGCAGGTGGCTCCATCCCGGTAGAGGTGGGCCTGGGTTCCCGACGGCCCCTGACTGTTACTTTGTGGCGGAGCGACAGGGCAGGTTCAGACCACCTAGGAGAGAGGTGGGCCTGGCCCTGGTCGGCATTCGCGGATACTTAACACGCTTAACGAGATCTGGGTATTTGATCTGAGTCTGGCCATTTCGTCTATACGCACTAACCATCTACGCGGGAGTAGTTATGGGTATCCCGGCGTCGTGGTATCAGCCGAAGCCTTCGTGACGTCAGCGACTGAGTGGCGCGCGCCGGATTGGACTGGAAAGCCACTAGGCTAGGTCTGCTTCCGGCCGCGTACGCAACGTGTAGGTGTGCAAAGGGCGATGGGCCCAGACCCTTGCGCCATAGGATTTAGACCGGCGTGCTGACCTCTCTGTTGTGCCTAGGTAGGGCTGCGACGTGTTGATCTTCCGAGGCCGGGCATGACCCAGGAAAGTGTGTCCGGCCAAATGGGATCGAGCGTGTTGGGGTATGTGGTGCACCCCTGCAGGGAAGTTTATCTATTCGAATAGCCGTGTCCCTCGGTAAAAGGACGACCCGGAGTTGTACCTTGACCTTATGACTACTAGAACCGGATACTTAATAAAACACACCCTTCCAAGTGCCAGATACAACCGGTGATCGCTCTCTCACAGGGTGACGAGGGGAGGATCATCGGTTAGGATTATGCTATGCGATGCTACTTGGAGGACTTCAGTCTACTCTCTTCTACATGCTGCAAGACGGGGGCTGCCAGAAGCGTAGTCTTCGACAGGACTAGCTATCCCCCTCTTATTCTGGCTTTCTGCAGTTCAGTCCACCGATATGCCCCTTTACACATTTACCCATGCATAAGTAGTGTAGCTCCTTGCTTGCGAGTACTTTGGATGAGTACTCATGGTTGCTTTCTCCCTCTTTTCCCCCTATCCCTTCTACCTGGTTGTCGCAACCAGATGTTGGAGCCCAGGATCCAGACGCCACCATCAACGACGACTCCTACTACACCGGAGGTGCCTACTACTACGTGCTGCCCGCTGACGGCGACCAGGAGTAGTTAGGAGGATCCCAGGCAGGAGGCCTGCGCCTCTTTCGATCTGTATCCCAGTTTGTGCTAGCCTTCTTAAGGCAAACTTGTTTAACTTATGTCTGTACTCAGATACTGTTGCTTCCGCTGACTCGTCTATGATCGAGCTCTTGTATTCGAGCCTTCGAGGCCCCTGGCTTGTAATATGATGCTTGTATGACTTATTTTATTTGTAGAGTTGTGTTGTGATATCTTCCCGTGAGTCCCTGATCTTGGTCGTACACGTTTGGGTGTATGATTAGTGTACGGTCAAATCGGGGGCGTCACAGAATCAAAGAGAGAGAAAAGGCCATCTAGCTACTAGCTATGGACCCGTAGGTCTCTGGTAAACTACTCACACTTCATCAAAAGGTCAATAGGGTTGATGTAGATGCCCTCCGCGATCAAATCCCCCTCCGGCGGGATGCCGGAAAAGGCCCCAAGATGGGATCTCATGGGAACAAAAGGTTGTGGCGGTGGAAAAGTGTTTTCATGGTTGCTTCTGGTGGTTTTGGAATATATATGAATATATAGGAGGAAGAGCTAGGCCAGAAGGTCACCAAGGGGCCCACAAGGTAGGGGGTGCCCCCTAGGGCGTGCTCTCCACCTTGCCGCCACCTCGTGGCTCTTCTGACTTGCACTCCAAGTCCCCTGGGTGTCTTCTGGTCCAAGAAAAATCTTTGTGAAGTTTTATTCCATTTGGTATTCCTTTTCTGCGAAGCTCAAAAACAAGGAAAAAACAGAACTGGCACTAGGCTTTAGGTTAATAGGTTAGTCCCAAAAATAATACTCCCTCCATGTACTTTTGTAAGTCATTTCAGACAACTCTAAATAGGTTGTTTTGCACATTGTCTGAAATGTCTTCAAGGTCTTATAAAAGTGAACAGAGGGACTATAAAATAGCATATTAATGCACATAAAACATCCAAAACAGATAATATAATAGCATGGAACAATCAAAAGTTATAGATACGTTGGAGATGTATCACAACCCAAGAAGCACCCTTCGCCCCACGTCGCACCGACGACGCCCGTGCCCGAGCCCAGGAGGCCCTACACGACGCCGTCCCAGAAGCCGTCACTGGCGCTCCTGGAGCCCGCCAAGCCGTCGGCCATGGCGTCGCCCCCTCATCCCTTCCGAGAATCCCTTCCCCAACTGTAGGCCATCGCTGCCCTGCAAGCCGGCGGACATTCCCGCACCGGCTAGGCAGGCGCCTCACGTGCTGGCACCAGCGCCAGAGTTGGAGTCCTAGAAGAAGCACGACGGAGCCGCTGCCATCACGAGGACCGAGTTGCCCGCGTTCCCGAAGCCGACGGGGGAGTGGGTGAGAGAGGAGGCCCGTGCCGGCTAGGCGGGCACCTCCCGTGCTGGCACCAACACCGGAGTTGGAGTCCTAGAAGAAGCACGACCGAGCCGCTGCCATCGTGAGCACCGAGCTGGCCGCTGCTACCTCTTGAGCACTGCGTTGGTTTTCCCTTGAAGAGGAAAGGGTGATGCAGCAGAGCAGCGTAAGTGTTTCCCTCAGTTTTTGAGAACCAAGGTATCAATCCAGTAGGAGGCCACTCACGAGTCCCTCGCAGCTACACAAACAAATAAACTCCTCGCAACCAACGCAATAAAGGGGTTGTCAATCCCTTCACGGTCACCTACGAGAGTGAGATCTGATAGATATGATAAGATAATATTTTTGGTATTTTTATGATAAAGAGAAACAAAGATGCAAGTAAAATAAATGTCAAAGGAAATAACTAAGTATTGGAAGATTAATATGATGGAAAATAGACCCGGGGCCATAGGTTTCACTAGAGGCTTCTCTCGAGAGCATAAGTATTACGGTGGATGAACAAATTACTGTTGAACAATTGACAGAATTGAGCATAGTTATGAGAATATCTAGGTATGATCATGTATATAGGCATCACGTCCAAGACAAGTAGATCGACTCCTGCATGCATCTACTACTATTACTGCACACATCGACCGCTATCCAGCATGCATCTAGAGTATTAAGTTCAAGAGAACAGAGTAATGCTTTAAGCAAGCTGACATGATGTAGAGGGATAAACTCATGCAATATGATATAAACCCCATCTTGTTATCCTCGATGGCAACAATACAATATGTGCCTTGCTGCCCTTACTGTCACTTGGAAAGGACACCGCAAGATTGAACCCAAAGCTAAGCACTTCTCCCGTTGCAAGAAAGATCAATCTAGTAGGCCAAACCAAACTGATAATTCAAAGAGACTTGCAAAGATAACCAATCATACATAAAAGAATTCAGAGAAGATTCAAATATTGTTCATAGATAAACTTGATCATAAACCCACAATTCATCGGTCTCAACAAACACACCGCAAAAGAAGATTACATCGAATAGATCTCCACAAGAGAGGGGGAGAACTTTGTATTGAGATCCAAAAAGAGAGAAGAAGCCATCTAGCTAATAACTATGGACCCAAAGGTCTGAAGTAAACTACTCACACTTCATCGGAGGGCTATGGTGTTGATGTAGAAGCCCTCCGTGATCCATGCCCCCTCTGGCGGAGCTCCGGAACATGCCCCAAGATGGGATCTCATGGATATAGAAAGTTACGGCGGTGGACTTAGGGTTTTGGCTCCGTATCTGATCGTTTGGGGGTACGTGGATATATATAGGAGGAAGGAGTACGTCGGTGGAGCAACAGGGGGCCCACGAGGGTGGAGGGTGCGCCTGGTGGGGGTGGGCGCGCCCCTACCTCGTGGCCTCCTGTTTCCTTTCTTGACGTAGAGTCCAAGTCTCCCGGGTCTTGTTCGTTGAGAAAATCACGTTCCCGAAGGTTTCATTCCGTTTGGACTCCGTTTGATATTCCTTTTATTCGAAACCCTAAAACAGGCAAAAAACAGCAATTCTGGCGTGGGCCTCCGGTTGATAGGTTAGTCCCAAAAATAATATAAAAGTGGATAATAAACCCCAATAATGTCCAAAACAGTAGATAATATAGCATGGAGCAATAAAAAATTATAGATATGTTGGAGACGTATCAAGTACTATTGTGCCACCTCGGCACGGTACTACCGTGGCTAGGAGCAGCACTAAAATTTTAGTACCGCGTAGCCATGCGGTACTACCGTTGTAGTCAAAAAAGGAAACAGGAGTCCAAGTCTCTCAGGTCTTGTTCGTTAAGAAAATCACGTTCCCGAAGGTTTCATTCCGTTTGGACTCCGTTTGATATTCTTTTTCTGCGAAACTCTGAAATAGGCAAAAAACAACAATTCTGGGCTGGGCCTCCGGTTAATAGGTTAATCCCAAAAATAATATAAAAGTGTATAATAAAGCCCAATAATGTCCAAAACAGGATATAATATAGCATGGAACAATAAAAAATTATAGATACATTGGAGACATATCAAGCATCCCCAAGCTTAATTCCTGCTCGTCCTCGAGTAGGTAAATGATAAAAATAGAAATTTTGATGTGGAATGCTACTTGGCATAATTTCAATGCAATTCTCTCAATTGTTGTATGAATATTCAGATCCGAAAGATTCAAGACAAAAGTTCAATATTTGCATAGAAATAATAATACTTCGAACATACTAACTAAGCAATTATGTCTCTTCAAAATAAAATGGCCAAAGAAAGTTACCCCTACAAAATCATATAGTATGGCTATGCTCCAGCTTCACCACACAAAGTATTTAAATTATGCACAACCCCGATGACAAGCCAAGCAATTGTTTCATACTTTTGGTGTTCTCATACTTTTTCAATCTTCACGCAATACATGAGCGTGAGCCATGGACATAACACTATATGTGGAATAGAATGGTGGTTGTGGAGAAGATAAAAAGGGATAAGATAGTCTCACATCAACTAGGCATATCAACGGGCTATGGAGATGCCCATTAATAGATATCAATGTGAGTGAGTAGGGATTGCCATGCAACGGATGAACTAGAGCTATAAGTATATGAAAGCTCAACAAAAAGAACTAAGTGGGTGTGCATCCAACTTACTTGATCACGAAGACCTAGGGCATTTTGAGGAAGCTCATCGTTGGAATATACAAGTCAAGTTCTATAATGAAAAATTCCCACTAGTATATGAAAGTGATAGCATAGGAGACTCTCTATCATGAAGATCATGGTGCTACTTTGAAGCACAAGTGTGTAAAAAGGATAGTAGTATTGCCCCTTTTTATTTATTTATTCTTTTTGGGGTCTTTTTTGGCCTTTCTCCCCTTTTTTATTGGGACAATACTCTATGAATGATGATCATTGCACTTCTATTTATTTACAACTCAATGATTACAACTCGATACTAGAACAAAGTATGACTCTATATGAATGCCTCCGGCGGTATACCGGGATAGCAATGATGCATGAGTGACTTATATGAAAGAATTATGAACGGTGGCTTTGCCACAATTAAAATGTCAACTACATGATCATGCGAAGCAATATGACAATGATGGAGCGTGTCATAGTAAACGGAACGGTGGAAAGTTGCATGGCAATATATCTCGGAATGGCTATGGAAATGCCATGATAGGTAGGTATGCTGGCTGTTTTGAGGAAGGTATATGGTGGGTGTATGATACCGGCGAAAGGTGCGCGGTATTAGAGAGGCTAGCAATGGTGGAAGGGTGAGAGTGCGTATAATCCATGGACTCAACATTAGTCATAAAGAACTCACATACTTATTGCAAAAATCTATTAGTTATCGAAGCAAAGTACTACGCGCATGCTCCTAGGGGGATAGATTGGTAGGAAAAGACCATCGCTCGTCCCCGACCGCCACTCATAAGGAGGACAATCAATAAATACATCATGCTCCGACTTCTTAACATAACGGTTCATCATACGTGCATGCTACAGGAATCACAAACTTCAACACAAGCATTTCTCATATTCACAACTACTCAACTAGCACAACTCTAATATCACCATCTCCATATCTCAAAACAATTATCAAGTTTCAAACTTCTCATAGTATTCAACACACTCATAAGAAATTTTTATTATTAATCTTGAATGCCTAAAATAATTGAAGAAAATTACCATGCTGTTTTGTAGGACTCTCAAAATAATCTAAGTGAATCATGAGAGAGCAAAAGTTTCTATAAAACAAATCCACCATCGTGCTCTAAAAGATATAAGTGAAGCACTAGAGCAAAAACTATGTAACTCAAAAGATATAAGTGAAGCACATAGAGTATTCCAACAATTTCCGAATCATGTGTGTCTCTCTCAAAAAGGTGTGTGCAGCAAGGATTATTGTTGAAAACTAACAAATAAAGACTGAAATAATACAAGACGCTCCAAGCAAAACACATATCATGTGGTAAATAAAAATATAGCTCCAAGTAAAGTTACCCATAGAAGTAGACGAAAGAGGGGATGCCTTCCGGGGCATCCCCAAGCTTTGGATTTTAGGTGTACCTAGATTTTCTTGGAGTGCCATGGGAATCCCCAAGCTTAGGCTCTTGCCACTCCTTGTTCCATAATCCATCAAATCTTTTACCCAAAACTTGAAAAGTTCACAACACAAAACTTAAAGTAGAAAATCTCGTGAGCTCCGTTAGCGAAAGAAAACAAAACACCACTTCAAGGTACTGTAATTAACTCATTATTTATTTATATTGGTGTTAAACCTACTTTATTCCAACTTCTCTATGGTTTATAAACTATTTTACTAGCCATAGATTCATCAAAATAAGCAAACAACACACGGAAAACAGAATCTGTCAAAAACAGAATAGTCTGTAGTAATCTGTAGCTAACGCAAGATCTGGAACCCCAAAAATTCTAAAATAAATTTCTGGACGTGAGGAATTTATATATTAATCATCTGAAAAAAGAATTAACTAAATATCACTTTCCAAATAAAAATGGCAGCAGTTCTCGTGAGCACTAAAGTTTCTGTTTTTTACAGCAAGATTAAAAAGACTTTCCCCAAGTCTTCCCAACGGTTATACTTGGCACAAACACTAATTAGACACAAAAAACACAACCAAAACATAGGCTAGATAAATTATTTATTACTAAACAGGATCAAAAATCAAGGAATAAAAATAAAATTGGGTTGCCTCCCAACAAGCGCTATCGTTTAACGCCCCTAGCTAGGCATGAAAGCAAGGATAGATCTAGGTATTGCCATCTTTGGAAGGCAATCCATAAGTGGCTCTCATAATAGATTCATAAGGTAATTTAATTTTATTTCTAGGGAAGTGTTCCATGCCTTTCTAAGGGAGTCCAGGATTAGGGGGTATCCGGACAACCGAACTATATCCTTTGGCCGGACTGTTGGACTATGAAGATACAAGATTGAAGACTTCGTCCCGTCTCCGGATGGGACTCTACTTGGCATGGAAGGCAAGCTAGGCAATACGGATATGTATATCTCCTTCTTCGTAACCAAGCTTGTGTAACCCTAGCTCCCTCTGGTGTCTATATAAACCGGAGGGTTTAGGTCCGTAGGACAACATACAATCATACCATAGGCTAGCTTCTAGGGTTTAGCCTCTCTGATCTCGTGGTAGATCAACTCTTGTAATACCCATATCATCAAGAATAAATCAAGCAGGACGTAGGGTTTTACCTCCATCAAGAGGGCCCAAACCTGGGTAAAACATCGTGTCCCCTGCCTCCTGTTACCATCCGCCTTAGACGCACAGTTCGGGACCCCCTACCCGAAATCCGCCGGTTTTGACACCGACATTGGTGCTTTCATTAAGAGTTCCACTGTGCCGTCGCCAGAAGAAAGGATGTCTCGTCTCGTGTTTAAAGACGGTACTACTATTGGGGCAGATTTGGTTGTCGGCCAAACTCTCCGGCTAGGCGGTTTCATCATGACCGCCTGTTCGACCGCCGCGCCGACGATGACTTGTTGGGTCATCAAAAACAACCTCCACGTCAAATCGGCATTCGCCGAACAGATGGATCCAATGGAGCTCGCCTCCCTAAACGAGCTCTTGGATCGCGTCGCCGCCCTGGGAGTCGCTATGGACTATGATCGGATTGGGCTTAAACCCGATCAAATGGAGATTAACTCTCCACCGGTCACCCATCATATTGTAGTGGTGGAGGAACAATGCGGCGACCTCTCCTCCATATTGAGGACCAACTATGTCCGGATTCCTGAGCTCTCTGAGCCGGATACCCGTTCGCGGGAGGACAACATCCAATACCTGAACTTAGAGTCAGGCAGCGGGCAGGATTATCGGGCAACACCCCGGAACCAGAATTTCCAAAATTGGAAATTCCTCGGCCCCTGGATCCCAGATCGGGTAAGGGTTCGGATTCAATTCCACCCAGCCACCCAAACATAAGCGATCTTTCCCACATCAGGCAAGAGCCCCAGGAAACAGTACATCACTATTGGGCCAGATTCCTCCTTGCGATGAACAAGGTTAAGGACTGTCGTGAGGAAGACGCAATCTTATTTTTCTACAATAATTGCATGGACAAGGGAATCCTTAACGCCATAAATCGCCGTGAGATATCATGCTTCGCTGACTTGGCGTCCATAGTACGAAAGTAATGTGCGATGGAAAGTGCCTGGAAAACCGAAACAAACTTTTGGGATAATCCGGCCCTAAATACGAACCTAGTCCGAAATAAAAGGGTGCACTATCAAAAGACACCCGGGTCAACTACCAAAAAGCAAAAACCCTCTATAGGGCATGGAACCGTACTGGAGGGATGGCTCAATGGACCATGTAAAATTCACAGTACAGAGGGCGCCATACCAACACATAGCCTTAGAGCATGTTGGATACTCCGGCAGGTAGCCAAAAGTGGCGAGGATCTCCTAATTCCAGAAGCCACAGAGCACCATCCCAGAAATACTAGTACGGTATTAACGGTCTTCGAGACCTTCACATCAAATAATAGGCGAAAGCGAACACTCCGCAGCCTTGCCAAAATCTACCACGTGGCGACAATAAACCCATGGAGTGACACGGCTATTACTTTGAATGCCAGTGACGAACCTAAATTCCGAACAGCCCGAGCACCAGCCGCATTGGTCCTAAGTCCAATTGTGGACAGCTTTCGACTCACCAAGGTACTCATGGACGGCGGCAGCGGATTAAACCTCATCTATGAGGAAACCCTTCAAAAAATGGAAATAGACTGGAACCGCATCGAGCGAAGCAGCATAACCTTTAGAGGAATAATCCCCAGCCGGGAAGCGCGCTGTACAAGAAAAATCACACTAGATGTGGTGTTCGGCATGCCGGAGAATTATAGGTCCGAAGAGATTACGTTCCAAGTGGCCCCGTTCAGTAGCGGTTACCACGCCCTGTTAGGGCGGGAGGCGTTCACAATCTTCCAAGCCATACCCCATTACGGGTACATGAAGCTCAAAATGCCCGGGCCCAACGGAATTATCACTCTTGCTAGTGATCCGGACACAACACCCCGCGCTGAAAACAAGACAGCCGCACTGGCCCTCAAGGCATTATCCAAAGCCCTAGCGGCTGAGGAACTGACTGCGCTGCGCTCCACGGTGAATAGGGACGATGTGATACTCGATAAGAGATCCAAGTCCACCTCCTTTAAACCGGCGGATGAAATAGTCAAATTCTAAGTCCATCCAATGGACCCTACAAAAACAGCTTCCATCGGGGCACAATCAAACCCTGACGTAGATGCCGCACTACGAGAGTTCCTACACGAGAATTGGGACATTTTTTCCTGGCACCCTTCAGACATGCCAGGAATCCCACGTAGGCTGGCCGAGCACAGCCTCAATATTCTAAAGGGATTCAAGCCGGTCAAGCAGGCTCTTCGGCGTTTCTCTGAACCTAAGAGACAAGCCATGGGAGAGGAACTAGCCAAGTTATTGGAGGCTGGATTCATTAGAGAAATAAAACATCTGGACTGGCTAGCAAACCTGGTGATGGTACCAAAGAAGGACAAATCCTGACGCCTGTGCGTCGATTTTAAGGACCTCAACAAGGCTTGCCCAAAGGACCCCTTCCCCCTCCCCCGCATCGATCAAATTATCGACGCTACCACAGGACACGATTCATTGTGTTTCCTCGACGCATACTTCGGCTACCATCAAATTAAGATGGCGGAGCCCGACCAAGCCGCAACGGCATTCATCACACCATACGGCCCCTTCTGCTTCAACACAATGCCCTTTGGGCTTAAAAACGCCGGTGCAACATATCAGCGCATGATTCAGACATGTCTGGCAAACCAGATCGGCAAAACAGTGGAGGCATATGTAGATGACGTGGTCGTCAAAACCAAACATGTCGAATCTCTAGTAGACAACTTGAGGCTCACATTCGATAACCTCCGAACATATGACATCAAGCTCAACCCGAAAAAATGCGTTTTCGGTGTGCCAGCCGGCAAGCTCTTAGGCTTCATTGTATCCGGCAGAGGAATTGAAGCAAATCCGGCCAAGATCCGAGCTCTGTTACAATTGGATATCCCAACGGACCTCAAACAAATCCAGAAATTAACCGGATGCGTGGCGGCTCTAAGCCGCTTTATCTCCCGCCTGGGAGAAACGGCATTACCCCTTTATCGCCTCCTTCGGCGCACCGAACACTTTGAGTGGACGGATGCCGCCACATCCGGATTTGAAGAAATAAAAGCCATATTGGCAAGCAACCCAGTCCTGGCCATGCCAAACATTGGCGAACCAATGCTGTTATACATTGCGGCAACTCATCAAGTTGTGAGCGCAGTGCTTGTCGTCGAACAAGAAACGGACGGACATAAATTTCACCTTCAAAAGCCGGTCTACTATGTATCCACTGTCCTTACTCCACGCAAGTCACGGTACCCGCATTATCAAAAGATAGCATATGCGGTATTCATGGCATCTCGGAAGCTGCGACACTACTTTCAAGAGTGTTCGATAACAGTAGCCTCGGAAGTGCCACTTAATGATATTATAAACAACCGCAATGCCACGGGCCGTATTGCCAAATGGGCCATTGAGCTCCTCCCGTTCGACATAACTTACAAGCCGTGACGAGCCATTAAGTCGCAAGTAATGGCCGACTTTGTTGCCGAATGGACGGAAGCTGAACTCCCTAAAGAGTACGGCGCATATTCCAACTGGATCATGCACTTCGACGGCTCCAAAATGTTGGCTGGTCTGGGGGCTGGCATCGTTTTGACGTCCCCAACCAGAGATACAGTTCAATACGTACTCCAGATAATGTATACGGACTCCAACAACGCAGCCGAATATGAGGCCCTTTTACATGGTCTCCGGATGGCAGTATCCATGGGCATTCGACGCCTAGAGGTGCGGGGGGATTCAAACCTCGCAATATCCCAAATAAATGGAGACTTTGATGCCAAGGATCCGAAAATGGTGGCCTATCGCAACGCCATCCTAAAAATGTCAGCTCGGTTCGAGGGGCTCGAATTTCATCATGTGGCTCGGGAAAACAATCAGGCGGCGGATATCCTTGCCCGCATCGGCGCAAAACGCGACGCGGTCCCCCCCAACATATTTCTGGAGAGGCTGTTCAAGCCATCCATAGTATGGGAAGGGGACACCGGTAACAATAATCCGGACCCGGCCAAAATACCCGATACCGAACACTCTGACACAATCGGAGGCTCCGCCACCGAAATAACACCTTCGGCCCACGTAATAATGGCCATCATAGCCCCGTGGACAGAACCATTCCTGGCCTACCTAACAAGGCAGGAACTTCTGGAGGACCAAAATGAGGCACGCTGCATAGTGCGGTGATCTAAGGCCTACAGGGTCCATGAGGGAGAATTGTATAAAAAAAGCACTACAGGAGTCCTTCAAAGGTGTATCTCCGAAGAAGAAGGACGGAACCTTTTGGCAGAAATTCACGCTGGACTCGGCGTCACCATGCCGCAGCCCGGGCTCTTGTCAGCAAGGCCTTCCGTATAGGATTCTATTGGCCAACGGCCCGGGCAGATGCACAGGACTTGGTCCAACGTTGCGCCGGTTGCCAGCTCTCTGCAAATCAAAGCCACATGCCACCCACCGCCCTGCAAACAATCCCCATTACGTGGCCCTTCGCGGTCTGGGGGCTTGACATGGTTGGACCCCTTAAAGGGGGAACCCACAAGAAAAAATACTTACTGGTCATGGTGGATAAATTCACCAAATGGATAGAGGCCAAACCTGTTAAAATAGCCGAATCCAGACCGGTGATAGACTTCATATGCAGGGTCATACTCCATTATGGCGTCCCTCACAACATCATCACTGACAATGACATGAACTTTACTGCCGATGAGGTAAAACTCTGGTGCAGAAAAATGGGCATCAGGCTCGATTATGCTTCGGTCTATCACCCACAAACCAACGGCCAAGTGGAGCGCACGAACGGTCTTATAATGAGCGGCATTAAACCCAGGCTAGTGCGGTCCTTAACGGAGTCTAACACGCACTGGGTAGAGGAGCTCGACTCCGTACCCTGGGGGCTGCGGACCACGCCGAATCGTAGTTGTTACGCCCTCGATGCGGCTATATCTCCCACGTGTCGAAGCACGACTTAGAGGCATAACCGCATTGAAAGCAATGTCGCAAGTGAGGTAATCTTCACACAACCAATGTAACACATAAGGGAAAGAGAAACATAGTTGGTTACAATCACCACTTCACACAATTCATGGGTTAAAGCATTACATCAACCAGATACAATCAAGGTCCGACTAAGGAACCAAAATAAAAGAAGACTACCCGAAATGCTACACAGATCCCCGATCGACCCCAACTGGGCTCCACTACTAATCAACTGAAAAACGGAACAACATAACGAACAAGGTCTTCATCGAGCTCCTCCTTGAGCTTGGTTGCGTCACCTGTACGGTTCAACGGCACCTGCAAGCTGGTTTTGGAAGTATCTGTGAGTCACGGGGACTCAGCAATCTCACACCCTCGTGATCAAGACTATTTAAGCTTATGGGTAAGGTAAAGGTATGATGTGGAGTTGCAGCAAGCGACTAGCATATATGGTGGCTAACCTATTCGCAAAAGAGAGCGAGAAGAGAAGGCAAAAGCACGGTCGAACAACTATGATCAAGAAGTGATCCTAGAACAATCTACGTCAAGCATAACTCCAACACCGTGTTCACTTCCTGGACTCCGCCGGAAAGAGACCATCACGGTTACACAAGCGGTTGATGTATTTTAATTAAGGTCAACTTCAGGTTTTCTACAACCGGACATTAACAAATTCCCATCTGCCCATAACCGCGGGCATGCCTTTTGAAAGTTCAAATCCCTGCAGGGGTGTCCCAACTTAGCCCATCACAAGCTCTCACGGTCAATGAAGGACATTCCTTCTAGCAGGAAGACCCGATCAGACTCCGAATCCCAGTTACAAGACATTTCGACAATGGTAAAACAAGACCAGCAACACCGCCCGAATGTGCCGACAAATCCCGATAGGAGCTGCACATATCTTGTTCTTAGGGCACACTCAGATGAGACTAGCTACGAGTAAAACCAACCCTCAAGTTTCCCCAAGGTGGCCCCGCAGGCAGCTCAGTTCGGACCAACACTCAGAGGAGCACTGGCCCGGGGGGGGGGGGGTTAAAATAAAGATGACCCTTGGGCATGCCTACCCAAGGGAAAGAAAAGGCTAGGTGGCGAATGGTAAAACCAATGTTGGGCATTGTTGGAGGAGTTTTATTCAAGGCGAACTGTCAAGGGGTTCCCATTATAACCCAACCGCATAAGGAACGCAAAATCCGGGAACGTAACACCGATATGACGGAAACTAGGGCGGCAAGAGTGGAACAAAACACCAGGCTTAAGGCTGAGCCTTCCACCCTTTACCAAGTACATAGATGCATTAATTAAATAAGAGATATTGTGATATCCCAACAAGTAAACATGTTTCAACAAGGAACAACATCTCCATGTTCCAACAAGGAACAACCTTCAATCTTCACCTGCAACTAACAACGCTATAAGAGGGGCTGAGCAAAGCGGTAACATAGCCAAACAACGGTTTGCTAGGACAAGGTGGGTTAGAGGCTTGGTTCAACAATATGGGAGGCATGATAAGCAAGTGGTAGGTATCACAACAAAGGCATAGCAAAAGAGCGAGCATCTAGCAAGCAAAGATAGAAGTGATTTCGAGGGTATGGTCATCTTGCCTGAAATCCCGCAAGGAAGAAGAACGAGTCCATGAAGAAGACAAACTGACGTAGTCGAACGGTTCCTCACAAACGCGACGTTATCGGAACCAACCCGAAGAAGCAACACCGGAAAGAAACACACAACATAGTAAACAACCACCTCATCAACATAGCATGATGCACAACCAAGTATGATGCATGTCCGGTTTAAAGAGGCATGGTATAATGCATAAACAATCCTACAAATTAAGTGGAGCTCAATATGCAACGAGTTGCATATTGACGAAACACCACGGCAAGTTATTTAGTTCGATCTCGTTTATGTACCCAACAATATTAAATGTTGTTAAACATGGCAAGAGGGTGAAGCACAACAAAACTACCTATCTAGGCACGTTTAAATGAGGCCGGAAACAACGAACAACAGTTCCGGTAAAACCCCATATGCATATTTTAAGATTTGGTACTGTTCTACCCTAAACCATATTTTATAGTTATTAAACATGCAAGATGATGCCACCCTATTAAACTAGGCAAAATTCTACCACATTTACATACAAAGTTTATTAAATTTGGAGCTACGGTTAATTAATTATGAATTAAAGCATTTTAGCATGTTATTTAAGCAAGTTTAAACAAACAATATTTTAAACATTTTAAACATAGATGAAAATGGCATATTATTAATCTACACATAATTTTAAACAAGTTTCATATATAAATTAATTTAATCCGGTGCATGGATGATGAGTTATCAAATGCATGAAACTAGGGGGGTAATTTGTAAATATGCAGTTTTTCTGGAAATAGCAAAATTCGTTCATAGCAGAAAAAATATACATCGGGCCGAATCTGCACTTGGGCCAACACAGAGGCGCTGGGGAGCAGCTCACCCATGGGCTGAGGCCCGACTGGAAGCAGAGGAGGCCTGGCACTGGCTGCGGGCCACACTGGCAAATTGGGGCGAGGCAGGGCGTGTCAACGCGCTCGGGAGCGCTGACCCCATCGATGCAGGCGTGCGGCTGGAGACGAATGGGGCCGCCTATAGGGAAGCAGGGCTCGAAGAAGGTCGGCTTGGCGTCCATGGCAGCAGGGGGACTTGGGAACGGCGAGAATCGAGCATGGAGGAGGCCAGGAGGCGCGGGGACGGCGGATCCATGCAGCGAGGCGGTAACTCGGTGAGATCCAAGGAGAGGCAGGGGTCGGTGGCCATGGTGTTTTCCTGTACAGAGAGAGTCGAGAGGGAGTTGAGGATGCATAGAAGAAAAGAAGGAAGGAAGGAGGAGAAGGACGTCGCACGAGGGACGGGCCTGGAGGTCGCCGGCAGGGCGGGCTCACTGGCACGACGCGAGGAGGCTCGGGAGGCCCTCTCCATGGGTGCTCGGTCGAAGAAGCTCTGGTGGTGAGGCGGATCAGCAAGAGGAGACAGACACGTGGGGAGAGGGACTCGGGCTGCAGGAGAGGTCCGGTGGGGCAGCGCGTGGAGGAGGGCACGGGCATGGCTGAAGCCCCGGTGGCGACTCCGGCGAGGTTGTTGCTGCTGTTGCTAGGACAGCAGGGGCACAAGGCCATGGGCGCTCGTGTTCGTGGAGGCAAGGAAGCTTGGAGCCTCGGGCAAGAGCTCCTTGACCGAGGGATCAACAATGTTGGATCGATGGATTGATTGGGTGGTTCGGTGGGAATCAAGGAGGGACAGGGGATATGGAGGCTGTAGGTGGCGAGCGATGGTTGGGGAGGGATGGATCCCGATGGGGATTTGGTGGAGTGGCGGCACGACTGGGAGGATGGGACAGATCACCTAAAATTTAGGGTTGCCCACTTATATACGTTATTGGATTAGGTTAGGGGGGTATTCGGTCCGTCCGATCATAATCGGGCGGTCGAGAAAAATAGGCTAGGGAGTCCAAATAAGAAAACGGTGATGTTTTGTAGATGTTTGGGGATGATCCGGACACAATGGTAGCGACAGTCCGAGTCGGGTCCGAGACAGCTTTCGAACGCGCGCGCGAGGAGGTCCGATGCAGTGCGCAGAGAGGGGTAGGCATGGGCCTAGGTGGACTGTGGAGAGCAGGTTGGGCTGAGACGAGAGGAGAGGAGTGCAGCCCGGCAACTGTTTCCGGAGACCGAAAACGTTCGACGTGTGCCCAGCTATAATGCCGCTATAGTTTAACGGTTGGGCTATCAAACGAACTCCGAACGCAATGAAACTTGGCGGGCAGTCTATTGACAACAAAACAACCCCACACGCCAACTTTCATCCCATTCCGGGAACATTTTCCGGCCACTTATAAAATACTATTTCGGACATGCCGCGGGCGCGTGCAAGTGTGTCTGGGCTCAGAACGGACAACGGACGGAATTGGGAGACCCGGACTAATGCAAGTTTTGAAAAAACATGATGATGCAATGCACATGATGACATGGCAAGATGCAACATGCAAGCAAATGACAAGGCCACAACAACGAATAACTGGAGGACACCTGGCACATCGGCCGCGGGGCGTCACAACACTCCACCACTACGAGAGGATCTCGTCCCGAGATCTAGGATGGCACCGGAGAGAAGCGGAAGTCGAAGAGGTAAAACTAAGTTGCTTCTTAGACAAACGAGTGAGACCAAAGAACCTTGAAAAGGTTAAGCCATTTCGAGAAAAGAATACAACGGAGATGAACGAAGTTGAAAACACTCTGTTAGAAAAGAGGGGCAAGGAAGAACAATTTCGGGGCAACACTCTGATTGAAAAGAAAAGGAATTGAATAAGAACTTGATAAGATGAGAAGACACTTGATGAAATCACAACATACAGCCTCCGGAACTATTGAATGAATGGAACAAGGGGTAAGAAATATCTCAGACAGCACTCCGGTTGAAAAGAGATGCAAGGCTTGATAAGGTGAAAAGAACTTGAGCAAAAGGGCACAACACTCCGGTTAAATGGATAGGCATGAAAAGAACATGATCTTCACAACTCGAGAATATGAGAGAAAAGTGAAACATCACAATGCCTCCGTAAGAAGAAAGAAAGAAGATAGATCATTGAAAGGATGGAGAAGAAAAGGTTAACTAATGCCACAAATGAGCTTGAAAAAGGCATCCTTAGGATAAGGGTCGAACGGAGTTGTTGGATAAAAAAAACAACGAAAAGAGTAAGCTTGTTGTGGGCTTATGGAAGACATCTCAAAATTATGAGGTGAAATTCTGCCACAAACAGAAACAATGGATTGGATTGATATCAACAAGGAGACAGGAAACTTATTCCGCCGGGAGGATAAATGAAGAACTTGGGTCATTTATAAGCACCATAATTAGCAACAATCCTTAGGGAAGGCTTTAGGTGAAACATGACACAAGATAACCCCAACGAATAGGTTGATGGATTTAAAATACCTCATTCTCAACATCATGTGAATCCTGTAACATGAACACAAATTATCAAGAATGGCATAATACCACCACCAATGATACGGTAGAAAGAATTGCACTCCGGATTGCAAGATGAAGAATGATTGAGCTCCTTAAAAGAATCTCGATGAAAACTTGGAGAAGGAATTAAATCCTTGATGAACCATCATGTAGAACCTTCATGAAGAACTCCGGTAAACAAAAGAATGATCAGACGAGAGGAAAGAGAAGTTGAAAACACAAGGTGAATCATTGTACCGATTTAGATGAATCTTCGTGGTGATATAATTGAAAGAGGTTGGAACTCCGGGAAAAAGAGAAGATGAAACAAATGAAACCGAGAATTTGAAGAGCCTCCGGAATAAAGAATTAATCCCTTGGATGAAACAATAATAAGAATTATGTTATGCGTATCCTTCACCAATTAAATTGATGATAAACAATGGATTTGGCACACTACTTATTCTTGTGGAAAAGGTTAAGATAGATAGCGCCAACTTGAGTAGGTCTTCAACGAACCACCGGTGTGATTTGGAAGAACGAATGAATTGATATGATAACCAAGGAAGAGAGATCTTGAACGAACCACCGTAAGAATTGAAAAAGAACGAATAAAACATGAAGAAACACCGGGAAGGATTAGCAAATAAATGAAGATGCTTGAGAGAATTTAAATCCACGAGAACGAAGGGATGACGAACTGATTAGAGATCACTTGAACGATGCACCGGTAAGATTGGAGAATGATAACTGACAGCTGAGAATGACTAAACCTGAATTGATGGACTCCGGATAACCAACTGAGAAGACTCTTGAATTGCTCCGAATAGGTGAAAAGAATTCTCATAATCAAAAATAATTATGAGAGTATGGCATCAAGCTAGAATCACGAATCTTTGAAAGAACGGATATGATTGCAGAGAAACTCTTCTTCGGTCTTCAAATGTTGATAAGGATGATGAGAAGCACCACCAAGAATTGTTGTGGCACTCCGGAAAGAAGAATAGAAAAGGTTGAACCAATGATGAAAAGAATTTGACAGATCTTGGAGAAAAGCATTTGACTGATGAAAAATTCATTCTTACGTCAAACTTTAAAAGATTTGAGAATAGCTCCGGTAAAATTAGAAGAGTCAGGTAAGATCCTGGAAAAAGACCTGTGGGTTAGGGCCCACTCAAAAGAAACGCCGTAGAACGATTTAAAAGAGAGAATGCACCAGTAAGATTTAAATGGCTAGAATGAGATAACAACCTCGAAATAGGTTGAACTGATCTTGAAAGACAAGACGAGCCTACTGAGATATCTTCAGCACTTCGGAACAAAAGAATAGCAAGCGAGGAAGATTAAGAGGTGCACCGGCATAAGTAGGCATTGGGCAAAAAGAAAAGGAGTATGCTCAATACCAAAGCTTGAATTAAATCCACCGGAGAAGAAAATGAGTGAGTATTGACGAGCTTGAAGCTTCGTTAGAATCTTCATGAGAATCACTGGATACGAACATTGAAAGAAAAGAATGAAGAGACTACACAAGAATAAAATGGATACCTGATGAAGAAATCTGGGTCCTCGAAGAAACAAAGGGAGGGAGGGTGGGAAAAAAAGGCAACTTGAAGACGGATGAAGCAAACACTGTTGAGAAGAACTGATAATTGATCTTGTGAATGTTAACAAGATTGGATCCACTTGAAGAGAAATACGCATGTTGAAAAGGATTGTCATGATAATCTCAATTATCAAGAAGGATTAGTATTCACATAGAAATATGAGAACACCATTTAGAGAAGGTATGGAATCAACATTTGACTTCGAAGCAACTCGAATACCACAACTCAAAACAAACAAAGGATTGGCTTGCCGAGTAAGCCGAAACAAACATATGATAGAGATTTCGTCCGAAGTTTTCGTGGTGGGGCCTACACGGGCTCGATCGTACAACACCATCATGTACAAGGCAGTGCACATGACATACGAAGCGTCCCCGAGTCGGCATAGCCAAGGACTCTTTAAGACACAACGAGACCACTGTAAAACCAACCATGAATAGGCGGACCACTAGACGTCGAACTCTAATTTCATATCATACATCTGTCGGAAAGATATCCTAATAGCTACTTGAATTCCCACTTATAAACTCCCGAAATTTTCCGGTTATGCAATCAGGTGTTGGGGATACAGGGGAAGCATAATATCTCACCCAAAACTAACAAATCCTACATCCAGCTGTATCATCCTTCAACACATAACCAAGAAACCTTCGGAAATCGTTTACCTCAACCTTCAAAAAGCATCCGTTATACAAGTTATGGCCATACTCCCGAACTCCCGCCCCAGTAATGGGTGGTGTTGAGGTTATCTCACTAATCACTGCATAAAAGAGATTTTCGATGTCGGCGAAACTATCTCAGGTATTCCAGAACTGCAACGATAAAATTGTGACGACAACACCTCGGAGCTCAACTTCCCGGGACACTGCCACAACCCCTAAATGACAGGAGGCACCAAGAACAATGTTCTCATCACAAATCCATCGAAACGATTCCAAGATATCCGCGTGATCCTAATTTTTTTAGTGAAATTTGAGAAGAGAAGAGTCAAAACTCTACGTCAGGATCCCTCACCAGAGCGACGAAGGGACTGAGGAGTAAAAAGAATTCCTAACTCTCCGATATATATAATTCCTAAATGACTCAAAACATTTCTAGCCTCAATAACGCCGGTGATTCGATCAAGCAGGGGGCTCCTAAGGTCGGGGAAGGCTCTGATACCAACTTGTTACGCCCTCGATGCGGCTATATCTCCCACGTGTCAAAGCACGACTTAGAGGCATAACCGCATTGAAAGCAATGTCGCAAGTGAGGTAATCTTCACACAACCCATGTAATACATAAGGGAAAGAGATACATAGTTGTCTTAAAATCGCCACTTCACACAATACATGAATTAAAGCATTACATCAACCAGATACAATCAAGGTCAGACTAAGGAACCAAAATAAAAGAAGACTACCCCAAATGCTACACAGATCCCCGATCGACCCCCACTGGGCTCCACTACTGATCAACAGAAAAACAGAACAACATAACGAACAAGGTCTTCATCGAGCTCCTCCTTGAGCTTGGTTGCATCACCTGTACGGTTCAACGGCACCTGCAAGCTGGTTTTGGAAGTATCTGTGAGTCACGGGGAATCAGCAATCTCACACCCTCGCGATCAAGACTATTTAAGCTTATGGGTAAGGTAAAGGTATGATGTGGAGCTGCAGCAAGCGACTAGCATATATGGTGGCTAACCTATTCGCAAAAGAGAGCGAGAAGAGAAGGCAAAAGCACGGTCGAACAACTATGATCAAGAAGTGATCCTAGAACAACCTACGTCGAGCATAACTCCAACACCGTGTTCACTTCCCGGACTCCACCGGAAAGAGACCATCACGGTTACACACGCGGTTGATGTATTTTAATTAAGGTCAACTTCAGGTTTTCTACAACCAGACATTAACAAATTCCCATCTGCCCATAACCGCGGGCACGACTTTCGAAAGTTCAAATCCCTGCAGGGGTGTCCCAACTTAGCCCATCACAAGCTCTCACGGTCAACGAAGGATATTCCTTCTAGTAGGAAGACCCGATCAGACTTGGAATCCCGGTTACCAGACATTTTGACAATGGTAAAACAAGACCAGCAACACCGCCTGAATGTGCCGACAAATCCTGATAGGAGCTGCACATATCTCGTTCTCAGGGCACACTCAGATGAGACTAGATACGAGTAAAACCAACCCTCAAGTTTCCCCGAGGTGGCCCCGCAGGCAGCTCAGTTCAGACCAACACTCAAAGGAGCACTGCCCCCCCCCCCCGGGGGGGGGGGGGGGTGGGTTTAAAATAAAGATGACCCTTGGGCAGGCCTACCCAAGGGAAAGAAAAGGCTAGGTGGCGAATGGTAAAACCAATGTTGGGCATTGCTAGAGGAGTTTTACTCAAGGCGAACTGTCAAGGGGTTCCCATTATAACCCAACTGCGTAAGGAACGCAAAATCCGGGAACATAACACCGATATGACGGAAACTAGGGCGGAAAGAGTGGAATAAAACACCAGGCATAAGGCCGAGCCTTCCACCCTTTACCAAGTATATAGATGCATTAATTAAATAAGAGATATTGTGATATCCCAACAAGTAAACATGTTCCAACAAGGAACAACATCTCCATGTTCCAACAAGGAACAAACTTCAATCTTCACCTGCAACTAAAAACGCTATAAGAGGGACTGAGCAAAGCGGTAACATAACCAAACAACGGTTTGCTAGGACAAGGTGGGTTAGACGCTTGGTTCAACAATATGGGAGGCATGATAAGCAAGTGGTAGGTATCGCAACATAGGCATAGCAAAAGAGCAAGCATCTAGCAAGCAAAGATAGAAGTGATTTCGAGGGTATGGTCATCTTGCCTGAAATCCCGCAAGGAAGAAGAACGAGTCCATGAAGAAGACAAACTGACGTAGTCGAACGGTTCCTCACAAACACGACGTTATCAGAACCAACCCGAAGAAGCAACACCAGAAAGAAACACACAACATAGTAAACAACCACCACATCAACATAGCATGATGCACAACCAAGTATGATGCATGTCCAGTTTAAAGAGGCATGGCATGGCATAATGCATAAACAATCCTACAAATTAAGTGGAGCTCAATATGCAACGAGTTGCATATTGACGAAACACCACAACAAGTTATTTAGTTCGATCTCGTTTATGTACCCAACAATATTAAATGTTGTTAAACATGGCAAGAGGGTGAAGCACAACAAAACTACCTATCTAGGCAAGTTTAAATGAGGCCGGAAACAACGAACAACAGTTCCGGTAAGACCCCATATGCATATTTTAAGATTTGGCACTGTTCTGCCCTAAACCATATTTTATAGTTATTAAACATGCAAGATGATGCCACCCTATTAAACTAGGCAAAATTCTACCACATTTACATATAAAGTTTATTAAATTTGGAGCTACGGTTAATTAATTATGAATTAAAGCATTTTAGCATGTTATTTAAGCAAGTTTAAACAAACAATATTTTAAACATTTTAAACATAGATGAAAATGGCATATTATTAATCTACACATAATTTTAAACAAGTTTCATATATAAATTAATTTAATCCGGTGCATGGATGATGAGTTATCAAATGCATGAAACTAGGGGGGTAATTTGTAAATATGCAGTTTTTTTTGGAAATAGCAAAATTCATTCATAGCAGAAAAAATATACATCGGGCCGAATCTGCACTTGGGCCAACAGAGAGGCGCTGGGGAGCAGCTCACCCATGGGCTGAGGCCCGACTGGAAGCAGAGGAGGCCTGGCACTGGCTGCGGGCCACACAGGCAAATTGGGGCGAGGTAGGGCGTAGTCAACGCGCTCGGGAGCGCTGACCCCATCGATGCAGGCGTGCGGCTGGAGACGAACGGGGCCGCCTACAAGGAAGCAGGGCTTGAAGAAGGTCGGCTTGGCGACCATGGCAGCATGGGGACTCGGGAACGGCGAGAATCGAGCACGGAGGAGGCCAAGAGGCGCGGGGACGGCGGATCCATGCAGCGAGGCGGTAACCCGGCGAGATCCAAGGCGAGGCAGGGGTCGGTGGCCATGGTGTTTTCCTGTATAGAGAGAGTCGAGAGGGAGTTGAGGACGCATAGAAGAAAAGAAGGAAGGAAGGTGGAGAAGGACGGCGCACGAGGGACGGGCCTGGAGTTCGCCGGCAGGGCGGGCTGACTGGCACGACGCAAGGAGGCTCGGGAGGCCCTCTCCATGGGTGCTTGGGCGAAGGAGCTCTGGTGGTGAGGCGGATCGCAAGAGGAGACAGACGCGCGGGGAGAGGGTCTCGGGCTGCAGGAGAGGTCCGGTGGGGCAGCGCGTGGAGGAGGGCACGGGCATGGCCGAAGCCCCGGTGGTGACTCCGGCGAGGTTGTTGCTGCTGTTGCTAGGACAGCAGGGGCACAAGGCCATGGGCGCTTGTGTTCGTGGAGGTAGGGAAGCTTGGAGCCTCGGGCAAGAGCTCCTGGATCGAGGGATCAACAATGTTGGATCGAAGGATTGATTGGGTGGTTCGGTGGGAATCGAGGAGGGACAGGGGATCTGGAGGCTGTAGGTGGCGAGCGATGGTTGGGGAGGGATGGATCCCGATGGGGATTTGGCGGAGTGGCAGCGCGGCTGGGAGGATGGGATAGGTCACCTAAAATTTAGGGTTGCACACTTATATACGTTATTGGATTAGGTTAGGGGGGGGTATTTGGTCCGTCCGATCGTAATCGGGCGGTCAAAAGAAATAGGCTAGGGAGTCCAAATAAGAAAACCGTGATGTTTTGTAGATATTTAGGGATGATCCGGACACAACGGTAGCGACAGTCCGAGTCGGGTCTGGGACAGCTTTTGGACGCGCGCGCGAGGAGGTCCGATGCACTGCGCAAAGAGGGGTAGGCATGGGCCTAGGTGGACTATGGAGAGCGGGTTGGGCTGAGACGAGAGGAGAGGAGTGCAGCCCGGCAATTGTTTCCGGAGACCGAAAACGTCCGACGTGTGCCCGGCTATAATGCCGCTATAGTTTAACGGTTGGGCTATCAAACGAACTCCGAACGTGATGAAACTTGGCGGGCGGTCTACTGAGAACAAAACAACCCCACACGCCAACTTTCATCCCATTGTGAGAACATTTTACGGCCACTTATAAAATACTATTTCAGACATGCCGCAGACGCGTGCAAGTGTGTCTGGGCTCAGAACGGACAACGGACGGAACTGGGAGACCCGGACTAATGCAAGTTTTGAAAAAAAAGATGATGCAATGCACATGATGACATGGCAAGATGCAACACGCAAGCAAATGACAAGGCCACAACAATGAATAACTGGAGGACACCTGGCACATCGGTCTCGGGGCGTCACAGTAGTACCGGATATACACCCTTCTTTATGGTGTACGGCGCAGAGGCAGTCTTGCCCTGTGACATAATTCATGACTCACCTCGAGTGCGCAGATACCAAAGCAGAGGCATAATTCATGACTCACGACGCAGAGGCAGTCTTGCCCTGTGACATAATTCATGACTCACAGTAGTACCGCATTTTATCAGCAACAGGCTGGCAGATACCAAAGCAGAGAAGTACAGGCCAAAACTTATAACGTTGGCGAACTAGTTCTAAGTCTGCCGGATAAGAAAAAGAACAAGCTCGAGCCCAAATGGGAAGGTCCCTTCATTATTGACCAAGTTCTGACCGGTGGAGCGTACCGACTGTGGGATGCATCGACTAATCAACTCGAGCCGAACCAATGGAACACGGCCAGGGTCCAAAGATTCTACGCCTAGCGCCAGACCCTGTGTTCGTCCCCTTCCTCTGTCCATTTTTTATACATTATCTGTCTTGTTTTTCTTTCTTTCTTTTATTCTTTCTCCAGGCCTTCAAAGGCCAACTTGCACCTCATTTGCACATTACATATGCGCTAGCCATACTCATCATACCTGGGGGCTTCTTTCACAGAAGCTTGATTATTTATTTGGGCCTCGTGCCCCACACATGTGTTATGCTTCCACATGTACCTTTTTTCACCATTATATGCATCGATATGACTTAAGTTTTGGCCAAGCTGGGTTGCCTGGCTCTTGTATTTATGCCCTACGTTCCCGTTAATTCGGCTAGGGCATAAGGGGAGCACCTCTGCGATTGTTACTGCCGGGTCAGCCGGATGTGTACCTCAGACTGGGTGAAGCCGAAAGCTATCATTTTTAAGGAATATTCGGTCGGCGGACAAAAGATGATTTTTATTTATTTTCCATATCTGCCCCCAGATGTTTTTTCCTGCGTTTCCTATCGCAGTCTGGACATGCACTTTAGGGCATGCTTACCCAGGGAAAGGAACCCTTAACGGAACTATTCTCCCTGGAAGATGTTTCTTACTACCCATGTAATATAACATAACTAGTTGGGCACTTGTCTGTTCAAGCACCAATGACCCCTACGCCTGGTCTCCACGCATACCCCGGTTCTTATATAACTGAGCAGGTATTCGGATACACTCCGGGCTATCGAGTCCCGAGGTTGAAGTGAAAAGGTCCGCCATGACAAATGATCTACAATCCGGCTAGAAGGCATTATACATGTCACTTTAATTACATAGTCATGCAGACTGACTAAATTCCTCCGCTATACCATCCAACAGGCGGTCTAGCCTACAATCATGTTGGGAATACTTTGCGGCTAATTCTACTTGCCCATAAACTAAGCTAACGGGGATCTCTTTTCCGTCGGGCCCCACAGGTCCGACCTCGGCCATGTGATTTGGGTCAGCCTTGGTGTACCGCGTCTTCACCATGGCCCAGGCTTCTCGGGCACCTTGTCGGCAGGCCGATATCTTCCATAATCGGAAGCTCCGCCATGCTCCCTTGAGCTTCTCCGTAAGCTCTACAACGCCTTCTGGCAGGGAGGCGGATGGCCACAAGGCCTAGGCAACACCTTGCATCACCTGCCGAACTTGTTCGTGCAGATGCGAGAGCTCGGATAGAAGATCACCTGCAGACCCAGGCATTTCCTCTGCAGGACGACCCGTCAGCATACCTACAAACATAACGCTGTTAGTCAGCTTCTTCGCCGAACTCCTTCAAAAGGATTCATTCAAGCACTTACTGAAAATGCCACGCCGAAGCCGCTTTTTCTCCTTCTCGGAGTCTGCAAGTTGGGCTCGAACGTCTTTTAGTTCCATGCTCAGCTTGACATTGGCTTCTTGGAGATAGTTTTTCTCCCGCCTAACCTCAGTCAGCACGCGTTTGCCAGCCTCTAGCTGTCGCACGACATGCTAGTGCTCCAGATTTTCTCCGGATTCATCTGCAAAATCTATTGTTAGATCTGCAGCCACGCTGCACACTATATGGTAACCATCATTCTTTAAAGTAAATGTTACCAGCGGGAGGCTTTTTCGGTTCCTGCAATGCGGCAACAGCGGCCCGCAGTTGGGTCTTGCACTCCTCCAGCTCCTGGGACAGCCTAGTATTCTTCTCTGTAAGAACCTGCACAATAAAGATGATCCTTAAATCAGTTCTGCTAACTGTTTCAAGTCTCAGGGGCTACTGATACATATAAATCGCCAGATTTACTTACCCGTACATCCTTTACATACTGATCCGTGGCTCTGGCTAGACCATCTTGAGCAGCACGGAGGTACGCCTCTCCAGAATTAAAGGCATCAAATGCCTCTGGTGAAAACAAGCGTCACGAAGTACGGCCCGACGGCGCCTATGATTCATGGCGCTTTCCACTTCTGAGTTAGTAGCGGATAATCTATCCGCATCCTCTGTAGGGGGATTATTCGGCGCCTGCCCCATATCGGCTTCCGCCTCTATGTCCGGTCCTGGCGCCCGACTGGTGGAAGCGTGATCAGCAACATCGCCGGACATATTCCGGCGAGCATTTTTTCTATTAAAGAAACACGGGTGTCATTACATTTTGAGAAAGACGACAACCATGGAGCGGGTTTTTTTACCTTTGCGTCGGCGTCTCCGTCCTGACCGCCTTCCTTTTTGGCCTACCCGGCCTCGGCGCCTCTTGTTGGCGAGTTGCCGCGGGTTCGGCAGGGCGTCCCGAATGCCTTCCCTGTAAAAAATGCCATGTGTATATGGTGGGTGAAGTGTCTAAAAGGGGATCCTAGTTTTTGGAGTTGGGATTTTGGTTTTTTTATGTGCGATGCAGGGAGCAGTCCGAGATAGTCGGCCGTAATGGCCACCATGGCGTCGTCGCAGCTTAACTGATAGAACTGCCGGTCTATCAGCTCCACGAAGATAACCGGATCTTCTTCAAGTCCGGAGTCGAGGGCCCGGTCAGGGTCCTCCGGTTGTGGAGAGGGGCTGCTGACTTCCTTTATGGCTTTTCGCAGTTCCTGCCACAAACTGGCAAGGTGAATACTTACGACAAAGAATGCGGGAAAATGGAAGTAAGGGGATATAGCTTACCCATCTTGGAGGATTGTACATGGAGAATCCATCCTGTGGCTTGAATGCGGGTGAACTCCTCCTCCTCTCCCTTGAACAATTCGGACAGAATTTTTGCTAAAGCGGCAGCATCGCCCGAACCCTTACGCCCGTAGCGGGTGGCGTCATCCGCCCCGTTGAAACACCACAAGGGGTGCCCACGGTATTGATGTGGTTGCACTCCCCGCATTATGCAAATCGACATAACTTCGATTATTGTCAATCCTGATTGAGCCAGTGCTTTGATCCGGTTCATCAGATAGAGGACTTCTCTGTTGTCTTCCACCTGGGGGCTCCGTGGGCGCCAACTTCGGCGCTTCTTCAGAGGAGCATTGTTGAACTCAGGAAGACCCCGCCGAACAGGGTCCGGAAGGGGAACGTCCTCCATATAAAACCATTCTGAAGGCCAGTCTTCGGACAACTTCTTAGGGGTACCGGACAGGTATCTGGTATCGGCGATGCGCCATATTTCGGCTCCGCCCACTTGATAAAGTGATCCCTTCTGTGTGCGAGGGACGAGGCAAAATAGCCTTTTCCACAGCTCAAAGTGAGCCTCGCAGCCCAGGAAAAACTCGCAGAGAGCAACATAGCCGGCGATATGTAGAATGGAGGCAGGGGTGGAATTGTGTAATTGGAGGCCGTAGAACTCCAGGAGCCCGCGAAGGAATGGATGAATTGGAAATCCGAGTCCCCAGAGTAAATAAGGAACAAGGCAGACCCGTTCCCCCATGGAGGGACAGGGAAAGCTCTCCGCTTGCTCCCTGCCATTGTAGGTGGCAAGCCCGTCTCGAACGGGCACCATATACGCCGGAGGGAGAAATCTCTTGGTCTGCAGTTCGACCAATCGACTGTGTGGGACTGAACACCTCTCCCAATCACCTGGCTTAGGGCTAAGGGGGCGGGAGGAGGAGCCACGGAGGTTGGCCATGCTGGAATGGATCTTTCCAAAACGCGCTCTGATGGATTCTCGCTGAGGGGAAGATGGTGTGGATCGGATCTAAGAATCCCTATCCCTTTAATAGACAATTTATTTATCTGGCTAGGGGGGCAAATGTAAAAATGCCCTGGCGCCTCGTATTCATTCGACACATGGGAGATAGCCCTTATTGGGCACAGAAGCCAAGAGGTTCAACATTTATGGGGCCGGACACTGCTTACAAACACTTGGAAATTGGAGAAGAAACCGCCTTGCAATGCCGAAGACAATACTGCGCGCCGGACTCATCGTCACTGAAGCCTGGTTCGGGGGCTACTGAGGGAGTCCAGGATTAGGGGGTATCCGGACAACCGGATTATATCCTTCGGCTAGACTGTTGGACTATGAAGATATGAGATTGAAGACTTCATCCCGTGTCCGGATGGGACTCTACTTGGCGTGGAAGGCAAGCTAGGTAATACGGATATGTATATCTCCTCCTTTGTAACCGACCTTGTGTAACCCTAGCCCCCTCCGGTGTCTATATAAACCGGAGGGTTTAGGTCCGTAGGACAACATACAATCATACCATAGGCTAGCTTCTAGGGTTTGGCCTCTCTGATCTCGTGGTAGGCCAACTCTTGTAATACCCATATCATCAAGAATAAATCAAGCAGGACGTAGGGTTTTACCTCCATCAAGAGGGCCCGAACCTGGGTAAAACATCGTGTCCCCTACCTCCTGTTACCATCCGCCTTAGACGCATAGTTCGGGACCCCCTACCCGAGATCCGCCAGTTTTGACACCGACACTTTCCTTAACGGAAATTGGAATCTAATATTCCCTTCCTTCATATCAATAATTGCACCAATCGTTCTAAGGAAAGGTCTGCGAAGAATAATAGGACATGAAGGATTGCAATCTATGTCAAGAACAATAAATTCCATGGGCACATAATTCCTATTTGCAACAATAAGAACATCGTTAATTCTTCCCATAGGTTTCTTAATAGTGGAATCCGCAAGGTGCAAGTTTAAAGAGCAATCATCAAAATCACAGAAACCTAGCAAATCGCACAAAGTCTTTGGAATCGTGGAAACACTAGCACCCAAATCACACAAAGCATAGCATTCACGATCTTTAATCTTAATTCTAATAGTAGGTTCCCACTCATCATAAAGTTTTCTAGGGATACAAACTTCCAACTCAATTTTTTCTTCATAAGATTGCATCAAAGCATCAACGATATGTTTGGTAAAGGCTTTATTTTGACTATAAGCATGAGGAGAATTTAGCACGGATTGCAACAAGGAACTACAATCTATCAAAGAGCAATTATCATAATGAAATTCCTTGAAATCCAAAATAGTGGGTTCATTAATATTTAAACTTTTGACTTCTTCAATACCACTTTTAACAATTTTCGCATCAAGATCTAAAGATTCCGAATTTTTGGAATGCCTTTTAGGTAAAGGTGGATCATATTCAGTCCCATCATTATCAAGATTCATATTACAAAACAAAGATTTAATAGGGGACACATCAATAACTTTTAGATCTTCATCTTTATTATCATGGAAACTAGAAGAACACACTTTTATAAAGCAATCTTTCTTAGCACGCATCCTAGAGGTTCTTTCTTTGCACTTATTCCATGAATCAATACTATTTTTAGGCAAAGACGAGAACCAAGCTTTAGCACGATCTCTAAGCGAAAAAGAAAATAGCTTCAATTTAACAATATCATTGTCCACATCTTTCTTCTTTTGCATATCACACAGATCAACAAAGTTGTTTAGATGGGTAGCGACATCTTCACTAGGAAGGCCAGAAAACGGATCTTTCATGACAAGATTTAGCAAAGCAACATTTATTTCACAAGATTCAGCATCGGTAAGAGGAGCAATCAGAGTGCTAATAAAATCATTGTTGTTGGTATTGGTAAAGTCACACAATTTGGTATCATCTTGAGCCATCGTGACAAGCAAGCAATCCGACACACAAGCAAACAAGAAACGGGTAAAAAGAGGTGAATAGAGAAAGAGAGGGAGGATGGAGAGAGAGGGGGCGAATAAAACGGCAAGGGTAAAGTGGGGGGGAGAGGAAAATGAGAGGCAAATGGCAAATAATGTAATGCGGGAGATAAGGGTTTGTGATGGGTACTTGGTATGTTGACTTTTGCGTAGACTCCCCAGCAATGGCGCCAGAAATCCTTCTTGCTACCTCTTGAGCACTGCGTTGGTTTTCCCTTGAAGAGGAAAGGGTGATGCAGCAGAGCAGCGTAAGTATTTCCCTCAGTTTTTGAGAACCAAGGTATCAATCCAATAGGAGGCCACGCATGAGTCCCTCCCACCTACACAAACAAATAAACTCCTCACAACTAACGCGATAAAGGGGTTGTCAATCCCTTCACGGTCACCTACGAGAGTGAGATCTGATAGATATGATAAGATAATATTTTTGGTATTTTTATGATAAAGAGAAATAGAGATGCCAGTAAAATAAATGGCAAAGGAAATAACTAAGTATTGGAAGATTAATATGATGAAAATAGACCCGTGGGCCATAGGTTTCATTAGAGGCTTCTCCTGAGAGCATAAGTATTACTATGGGTGAACAAATTACTGTTGAGCAATTGACAGAATTGAGCATAGTTATGAGAATATCTAGGTATGATCATGTATATAGGCATCACGTCCCAGACAAGTAGACCGACTCCTGCCTGCATCTACTACTATTACTCCACACATCGACCGCTATCCAGCATGCATCTAGAGTATTAAGTTCAAGAGAACAGAGTAATGCTTTAAGCAAGATGACATGATGTAGAGGGATAAACTCATGCAATATGATATAAACCCATCTTTTTATCCACAATGGCAACAATACAATACGTGCCTTGCTGCCCTTACTGACACTGGGAAAGGACACCGCAAGATTGAACCCAAAGCTAAGCACTTCTCCCATTGCAAGAAAGATCAATCTAGTAGGCCAAACTAAACTAATAATTCGAAGAGACTTGCAAAGATAACCAATCATACATAAAAGAATTTAGAGATGATTCAAATATTGTTCATAGATAAACTTGATCATAAACCCACAATTCATCGGTCTCGACAAACACAACGCAAAAGAAGATTACATGGAATAGATCTCCACAAGAGAGGGGGAGAACTTTGTATTGAGATCCAAAAAGAGAGAAGAAGCCATCTAGCTAATAACTATGGACCCGAAGGTCTGAATTAAACTACTCACACTTCATCGGAGAGGCTATGGTGTTGATGTAGAAGCCCTCCGTGATCGATACTCCCTCCGGCGGAGCTCCAGAAAAGGCCCCAAGACGGGATCTCATGGATACAGAAAGTTACGGTGGTGGAATTAGGGTTTTGGCTCTGTATCTGGTAGTTTGGGGGTACGTAGGTATATATAGGAGGAAGGAGTACGTTGGTGGAGCAACGTGGGCCCCATGAGGGTGGAGGGCGCGCCTAGGGGGGGTAGGCGCGTCCCCCTACCTCGTGCCTTCCTGGTTGATGTCTTGACGTAGGGTCCAAGTCCTCTAGATCACGTTCGTTCCGAAAATCACGTTCCCAAAGGTTTCATTCCGCTTGGACTCCGTTTGATATTCTTTTTCTGCGAAACTCTGAAATAGGCAAAAAACAACAATTCTGGGCTGGGCCTCCGATTAATAGGTTAGTCCCAAAAATAATATAAAAGTGTATAATAAAGCCCAATATTGTCCAAAACATGATATAATATAGCATGGAACAATTAAAATTTATAGATATGTTGGAGACGTATCACCCGCGTTCCCGAAGCCGACGTGGGAGTGGGTGAGAGAGGAGGCTATTAAAATGTTATTCGGCCATTATATTATTTGTAAATAAACCATTTTTATTAGATGATATGAAGATGTTATTAAAATCAAAATATATTAAAACTTTTAATCGTATCTTATTAAAATGCTATGATTGTATTATTATGTTTTAAAGTCGTACCATATGATAATAAAAATAAAAATAGTTCAAGCTTAAATACGGACATTAAAATGTTTTTTCCCTTATTATTATATTTTAAGTTTTAATCCGGTAATAATAAAATATTCGGTTACTAATTATTTGAAATGTAAATATGGATGTTCATTAGGTACTATGGAAAATTTGTTACTGTTCTATGGGGACGTCGTACGCGACGGCCCTTCCGGGGTCAATGTGTCCATGTGCGGGTCGAAGACAGTGGTAGCGAGAGACATGGTCAAAGTAGGTTATGCGGCAGTCAGAAGATGCGTCAAAGCGGCGTTTGGCCCTGAGATGCATGGAAAGAAAATGACCATGGAGGTCTTTGTCGTTGTTGGACGTAATGATGGTATAGTTGCCCGTTGGGTTTGCGGCCTGTCATAGGAGAAAACTCGTGGGGATCGTACATGAGGTTTGCAAGCAATCCTAATTGCTCTATGTTTGGACAATGGATGGTGTATGTGGAGTTCATTTCTATCAGTGATGATGCCGGATGCAGTAGTGGCGGTGGTGAGGTCGAGTTGGCCATCATAGTAGCCCCTAGCGCTGGTCCAATGGAACCGACAGGCCGCAACCAAGTGTATGACACGGGATATTGGTCTGCGACCATTGACTTGAGCGAACACATGGAGGAATTGCCGGAGGCGATAGATGATGATGATGATGATAGTCATTCTTCCGCCTCTTCGGACTCAGGCGAAGAAGTTGTTACTCCTTAGAGGGTGGTCACGGCACCATTGTAACCTGAGTTTTTACAGGTTACGAGTGTTGGGGAACGCAGTAATTTCAAAAAAATCCTACGCACACGCTAGATCTATCATGGTGATGCATAGCAACGATAGGGGAAGAGTGTTGTCCACGTACCCTCGTAGACCGTAAGCGGAAGCGCTATGACAACGCGGTTGATGTAGTCGAACGTCTTCACAATCCGATTGATCCTAGCACCAAAAGTATGGCACCTCCGCGATCTGCACATGTTCGGCTCGGTGACGTCCCACGAACTCTTGATCCAGCTGAGTGTCGAGGAAGAGCTTTGTCAGCACGACGACGTGATGACGGTGATGATGAAGCTACCAAAACAGGGCTTCACCTAAGCACTGCAACGATATGACCGAGGTGGATTATGGTGGAGGGGGGCACCGCACACGGCTAAGACAATAGTCAACTTGTGTGTTTATGGGGTGCCCCCTCCCCCGTATATAAAGGAGTGGAGGAGGGGGAGGGCCGGCCCTCTATGGCGCGCCCTGGAGGAGTCCTACTCCCATCGGGAGTAGGATCCCCCCTTCCCTAGTTGGACTAGGAGATGAAGGAAGGGGAAGGAAGGAGGAAGGAAAGGGGGGCCGGCCCCCCACCCAATTCAGATTGGGCTTGGGGGGGCCTCCTAGGCTTCCATCTCCTCTCTCCCACTAAGGCCCAATAAAGGCCATATACTTCCCGGGGGGTTCCGGTAACCTCCCGGTACTCCGGTATATTCCCGAACTCACCCGGAACCATTCTGATGTCCAAACATAGGCTTCCAATATATCGATCTTTATGTCTCAACCATTTCGAGACTCCTTGTCATGCCCGTGATCACATCCGGGACTTTGAACAACCTTTGCTAAATCAAAACACATAAACTCATAATACCGATCGTCACGGAACGTTAAGCGTGCGGACCCTACGGGTTCGAGAACTATGTAGACATGACCGAGACTCATCTCCGGTCAATAACCAATAGCAGAACCTGGATGCTCATATTGGTTCCTACATATTCTATGAAGATCTTTATCGGTCAAACCGCATAACAACATATGTTGTTCCCTTTGTCATAGGTATGTTACTTGCCCGAGATTTGATCGTCATTATCTCAATACCTAGTTCAATCCCATTACCAGCAAGTCTCTTTACTCGTTCCGTGATGCTACATCCCGAAACTAACTCATTAGTCACATTGCTTGCAAGGCTTATAGTGATGTGCATTACCGAGAGGGCCCAGAGATACCTCTCCGATACACGGAGTGACAAATCCTAATCTCGATCTATGCCAACTCAACAAACACCATCAGAGACACTTGTAGAGCATCTTTATAGTCACCCAGTTACGTTCTGACGTTTGATAGCACACTAAGTGTTCCTCCGGTATTCGGGAGTTGCATAATCTCATAGTCATAGGAACATGTATAAGTTATGGAGAAAGCAATAGCAGTAAACTAAACGATCATCGTGCTAAGCTAACGGATGGGTCAAGTCAATCACATCATTCTCTAATGATGTGATCCCGTTTATCAAATGAAAACTCTTTGTCCATGGCTAGGAAACTTAACCATCTTTGATCAACGAGCTAGTCAAGTAGATGCATACTAGTGACACTCTGTTTGTCTATGTATTCACACATGCACGAAGTTTCCAGTTAATACAATTCTAGCATGAATAATAAACATTCATCATGATATAAGGAAATATAAATAACAACTTTATTATTGCCTCTAGGGCATATTTACTTCAGTCTCCCACTTGCACTAGAGTCAATAATCTAGTTCACATCGTCATGTGATTTCACACCAATAGTTCACATCTTTATGTGATTAGTTCACATATTCATGTGACTAATACCCAACGGGTTTACTAGAGTCAATAATCTAGTTCACATCACTATGTGATTAACACCCAAAGAGTGATCATGTTTTGCTTGTGAGAGAAGTTTAGTCTATGGGTCTGCAACATTCAGATCCATATGTATTTTGCAAATTTCTATGTCTACAATACTCTGCACGGAGCTACTCTAGCTAATTGCTCCCACTTTCAATATGTATCTAGATCGAGACTTAGAGTCATCTAGATCGGTGTAAAAAGCTTGCATCAACGTAACTCTTTACGACGAAATATGTTATCACCTCCATAACCGAGAAATATTTCCTTGGTCCTCTAAGGATAATTTTGACCGCTATCCACTGATCTACTCCTAGATCACTATTGTACTCCCTTGCCAAAATCATGCTAAGGTATACAATAGGTCTGGTACACAACATAGCATACTTTATAGAACCTATGACTGAGGCATAGGGAATGACTTTTCATTCTCTTTCTATCTTCTACCGTGGTCGGGTTTTGAGTCTTTACTCAACTTCACACCTTGCAATATAGGCAAGAACTCTTTCTTTGACTGATCCATTTTGAACTCCTTCAAAATCTTGTCAAGGTATGTACTCATTGAAAAAACTTATCAAGCGTCTTGATCTATATCTATAGATCTTGATGCTCAATATATAAGCAGCTTTACTGAGGTCTTTCTTTGAAAAACTCCTTTCAAACACTCCTTTCAAACACTCGTTTATGCTTTCCAGAAAATTCTACATCATTTCCGATCAACAATATGTCATACACATATACTTATCAGAAAGGCTGTAGTGCTCCCACTCACTTTCTTGTAAATACAGGCTTCTCCAAAAGTCTGTATAAAACCATATGCTTTGATCACACTATCAAACCGTATATTCCAACTCCGAGAGGCTTGCACCAGTCCATAAACGGTTCGCCGGAGCTTGCACACTTGGTTAGCACCTTTTGGATCAACAAAACCTTTTGGTTGCATCATATACAACTCTTCTTTAAGATATCCATTAAGGAATGCAGTTTTGACGTCCATTTTCCAAATTTCATAATCATAAAATGTGGCAATTGCTAGCATGATTCGGACGGACTTAAGCATCGCTACGAGTGACAAGGTATCATCATAGTCAACTCCTTGAACTTGTTGAAAACCTTTTGCAACAAGTCGAGCTTTGTAGACAGTAACATTACTGTCAGCGTCAGTCTTCTTCTTGAAGATCCATTTATTTTATATGGCTTGCCGATCATCAGGCAAGTCAACCAAAGTCCATACTTTGTTCTCATACATTGATCCCATCTCAGATTTCATGGCCTCAAGCCATTTTGCGGAATCTGGGCTCATCATCGCTTCCTCATAGTTCGTAGGTTCGTCATGGTCAAGTAACATGACTTCCAAAACAGGATTACCGTACCACTCTGGTGCGGATCTTACTCTTGTTGACCTACGAGGTTTAGTAGTAACTTGATCAGAAGTTTCATGATCATCATCATTATCTTCCTCACTGGTGTAGGAATCATTGGAACTGATTTTAGTGATGAACTACTTTCCAATAAGGGAGCAGGTACTGTTACCGCATCAAGTTCTACTTTCCTCCCACTCACTTCTTTCAAGAGAAATTCTTCTCTAAAAAGGATCCATTCTTAACAACGAATATCTTGCCTTCGGATCTGTGATAGAAGGTGTACCCAACAGTCTCCTTTGGGTATCCTATGAAGACACATTTCTCCGATTTGGGTTCAAGCTTATCAGGTTGAAGCTTTTCACATAAGCATCGCAGCCCTAAACTTTAAGAAACGACAACTTGGGTTTCTTGCCAAACCATAGTTCATAAGGTGTCATCTCAACGGATTTTGATGGTGCCCTATTCAACGTGAATGCAATCGTCTCTAAAGCATAACCCCAAAACGATAGCGGTAAATCAGTGAGAGACATCATAGATCGCACCATATCTAATAAAGTGCGGTTACGATGTTCAGACACACCATTACATTGTGGTGTTCTAGGTGGCGTAAGTTGCGAAACTATTTCACATTGTTTTAAATGAAGACCAAACTCATAACTCAAATATTTGTTTCGGCGATCAGATCGTAGAAACTTTATTTTCTTATTACGATGATTTTCCACTTCACTCTGAAATTCTTTGAACTTTTCAAATGTTCCAGACTTATGTTTCATCAAGTAGATATACCCATATCTGCTTAAATCATCTGTGAAGGTCAGAAAATAACGATACCCGCTGTGAGCCTCAACACTCATTGGATCGCACACATCAGTATGTATTATTTCCAACAAGTCTGTTACTCGCTCCATTGTTCTGAACAACAGAGTCTTAGTCATCTTGCCCATGAGTCATGGTTCGCAAGCATCAAGTGATTCCAAAAGTCCACCAGCATGGAGTTTCTTCATGCGCTTTACACCAATATGACCTAAACGGCAGTGCCACATATAAGTTGCACTATCATTATTAACTTTGCATCTTTTGGCTTCAATATTATGAATATGTGTATCACTACGATCGAGATTCAATAAACCATTTATATTGAGTGTATGACCATAGAAGGTTTTATTCATGTAAATAGAACAACAATTATTCTTTGACTTAAATGAATAACCGTATTGCAATAAACATGATCCAATCATATCTGTGCTCAACGCAAACACCAAAAATCTTTTATTTTAGGTTCAACACTAATCCCGAAGGTAAAGGGAGTGTGTGATGGTGATCTTATCAACCTTGGAATCACTTCCAACTCACATCATCACCTCACCCTGAACTAGTCTCTATTTATTTTGCAACTCCCGTTTCGAGTTACTACTCTTAGCAACTGAACCAGTATCAAATACCGAGGGGTTGCTATAAACACTAGTAAAGTACACATCAATAACATGTATATCAAATATACCTTTGTTCACTTTGCCATCCTTCTTATCCACCAAGTATCTATGGCAGTTCCATTTCCATTGACCATTTCCTTTGTAGTAGAAGCACTTAGTTTCAGGCTTGGGTCTAGATTTGGGTTTTTTCATGGGAGTGGCAACTTTCTTGCCGTTCTTCTTGTAGTTCCCTTTCTTTCCCTTGCCCTTTTACTTGAAACTAATGGTCTTGTCAACCATCAACACTTGATGTTTTTCTTGATTTCTACCTTCGCTGATTTCAGCACCACGAAGAGCTCGGAAATCGTTTTCGTCATCCCTTACATATTATAGCTCATCGCGATGTTCTAGTAACTTGGTGATAGTGACTAGAGAACTCTGTCAATCACTATCTTATCTGGAAGATTAACTCCCACTCGATTCAAGCGATTGTAGCACTCAGACATTCTGAGCACATGCTCATTGGTTGAGCTATTCCCCTCCATCTTGTAGGCAAAGTACTTGCCAGAGGTCTCATACCTCTCGACTCGGGCATGAGTATGAAATACCAATTTCAGCTCTTGGAACATCTTATATGCTTTGTGGCATTCAAACCGTTTTTGAATTGCTGGTTCTAAGCTCTAAAGCATGGTGCACTAAACTATCAAGTAGTCATCATACCGAGCTTTGCCAAACATTCATAACATCTGCATCTACTCCTGCAATAGGTCCGTCACCTAGCGGTGCATCAAGGACATAATTCTTCTGTGGAGCAATGAGGATAATCCTCAGATCAGGGAGCTAGTCCGCATCATTGCTACTAACATCTTTCAACATAGTTTTCTCTAGGAACATATCATAAATAAAACGGGGAAGCTATACGCGAGCAATTGATCTACAACATAGATATGCAAATACTATCTTGACTAAGTTCATGATAAATTTAAGTTCAATTAATCATATTACTTAAGAACTCTCATTTAGATTGACATCCCTCTAATGATCTAAGTGATCCCGTGATCCATATCAACTAAACCATGTCTGATTATCACGTGAGATGGAGTAGTTTTCAATGGCGAACATCACTTTGTTGATCATATCTACTATATGATTCACGCTCGACCTTTCGGTCTTAGTGTTCCGAGGCCATATCTGCATATGCTAGGCTCGTCAAGTTTAACCTGAGTATTCTGCGTGTGCAAAACTGGCTTGCACCTGTTGTATGTGAACGTAGAGCTTATCACGCCCGATCATCACGTGGTGTCTCGGCACAACGAACTGTAGCAACGGTGCATACTCAGGGAGAACACTTATACCTTGAAATTTAGTGAGAGATCATCTTATAATGGTACCATTGAACTAAGCAAAATAAGGTGCATAAAGGATAAATATCACATGCAATCAATATAAGTGATATGATATGGCCATCAACATCTTGTGCCTTTGATCTCCATCTCCAAAGCACCGTCATGATCACCATCGTCACCGGCTTGACACCTTGATCTCCATCGAGTGATTGTTGTTGTCTCTCCAACTATTGCTTCTACGACTATCACTCCCGCTTAGTGATAAAGTAAAGCAATTACATGGCGATTGCATTTCATACAATAAAGCGACAACCATATGGCTCCTGCCAGTTGCCGATAACTCTGTTACAAAACATGATCATCTCATACAATAAAATTTAGCATCATGTCTTGACCATATCACATCACAACTTGCCCTGCAAAAACAAGTTAGACGTCCTCTACTTTGTTGTTGGAAGTTTTACGTGGCTGCTACGGGCTGAGCAATAACCGTTCTTACCTACGCATCATAAAACCACAACGCGGTATAGTGATTGATTTTTGATCTTCAGAAAGAACCTTTTTCATTGAATCCGATTCAACTAAAGTTGGAGAAACTGACACCCACCGGCCACCTGTGTGCGAAGCATGTTGGTAGAACCAGTCTTGCATAAGCGTACATGTAATTTCGGTCTAAGCCACTTCATCCAACAATACCGTTGATTCAAGAATCAACCAGTGACGGCAAGCAATATATACCCACGCCCACAACTCCTTTGTGTTCTACTCGTGCATATAACATCTACTCATAGACCTAGCTTGGATGCCACTGTTGGGGAACATAGTAATTTCAAAAAAATTCCTACGCACACGCAAGATCTATCATGGTGATGTATAGCAACAAGAGGGGAAGAGTGTTGTCGACGTACCCTCATAGACCGTAAGCGGAAGCGTTATGACAATGCGGTTGATGTAGTTGAACGTCTTCACGATCCGACCTATCCTAGAACGAAAAGTACGGCACCTCTGCGATCTGCACAAGTTCGGCTCGGTGACGTCTCACAAACTCTTGATCCAGCGGAGTGTCGAGGGAGAGCTTCATCAGCACGACGGCATGATGACGATGATGATGAAGCTACCGGAACAGGGCTTCGCCTAAGTACTGCAACGATATGACCGAGGTGGATTATGGTGGAGGGGGGCACCACACACGGCTAAGACAATAGTCAACTTGTGTGTCTATGGGGTGCCCCCTCCCCCGTATATAAAGGAGTGGAGGAGGGGGAGGGCCGACCCTCTATGGTGCGCCTTGGAGGAGTCCTACTCCCACCAAGAGTAGGATTCCCCCCTTCCCTAGTTTGACTAGGAGAGAAAGGAAGGAGGAAGGAAAGGGGGGGCCACCCCCACCCAATTCGGATTGGGCTTGGGGGGGGGGGGCGCCCCCTCCTAGGCTTCCTTCTCTCTCCCACTAAGGCCCATATACTTCCCGGGGAGTTCCAGTAACCTCCCGGTACTCCGGTATATTCCCGAACTCACCTGAAACAATTTCAATGTCCAAACATAGGCTTCCAATATATCAATCTTATGTCTCGACCATTTCGAGACTCCTCGTCATGCCTGTGATCACATCCGGGACTCCGAACAACCTTCGGTACATCAAAACACATAAACTCATAATACCGATCGTCACCGAACGTTAAGCGTGCGGACCCTACGGGTTCGAGAACTATGTAAACATGACCGACACTTATCTACGGTCAATAACCAATAGCGGAACCTGGATGCTCATATTGGTTCCTACATATTCTACGAAGATCTTTATCGGTAAACTGCATAACAACATACGTTGTTCCCTTTGTCATCGGTATGTGCTACCTATTGAGCATGCGTTGGTTTTCCCTTGAAGAGGAAAGGGTGATGCAACATAGTAGCGTAAGTATTTCCCTCAGTTTTTGAGAACCAAGGTATCAATCCAGTAGGAGGTAACACACACAAGTCACCTAGTACCAGCACAAACAAACAAGAACCTCGCAACCAACGCGATAAAGGGGTTGTCAATCCCTTCACGGTCACTTACGAAAGTGAGATCTGATATAGATAATAAGATAAATATTTTTTGGTATTTTTATGATATAGATTGCAAAATAAATGGTAATATAAATAGAAAGTTGATATGGAAATAATATGATGGAAGATAGATCCGGGGGCCATAGGTTTCACTAGTGGCTTCTCTCAAGATAGCAAATTCTACGGTGGGTGAACAAATTACTGTCGAGCAATTGATAAAAAAGTTAATACTTATGAGAATATCTAGGCATGATCATGTATATAGGCATCACGTCTGCGACAAGTAGACCGAAACGATTCTGCATCTACTACTATTACTCCACACATCGACTGCTATCCAGCATGCATCTAGAGTATTAAGTTCATAAGAACAGAGTAACGCATTAGGCAAGATGACATGATGTAGATGGATAAAGTCAAGCAATATGATACAAACCCCATCTTTTTATCCTCGATGTCAACAATACAATATGTGCCTTGCTGCCCCTGCTGTCACTGGGAAAGGACACCGCAAGATTGAACCCAAAGCTAAGGACTTCTCCCATTGCAAGAACGATCAATCTAGTAGGCCAAACCAAACTGATAATTTGAAGAGACTTGCAAAGATATTTAAATCATGCATAAAAGATTTCAGGGAAGAATCAAATATTGTTCATAGATAATCTTGATCAAAAACCCACAATTCATCGGATCTCGACAACCACACCGCAAAAAGAATTACATCGAATAGATCTGCAAGAGAATCGAGAACTTTGTATTGAGATCCAAAGAGAGAGGGAAGAAGCCATCTAGCTAATAACTGTGGACCCGAAGGTCTGTGTTAAACTACTCACACATCATCGGAGAGGCTAGGGTGTTGATGTAGAAGCCCTTCATGATCGATTCCCCCTCCGGCAGAGCGCCGAAAAAGGCCCCAAGATGGGATCTCACTGGTACAGAAGGTTGCGATAGTGGAAATAGGGTTTCGTGGTGCTCCCGGATGTTTTCGGGGTATATGGTTATATATAGGAGGAAGAAGTACGACGGTGGAGCTGCGAGGGGCCCACGAGGGTGGGGGGCGCGCCTCCCTGCCTCGTGGCCTCCTCGCTTCTTTCTTGATGTCCACTCCAAGTCTCCTGGATCACGTTTGTTACAAAAATAACTCTCCCGAAGGTTTCATTCCGTTTGGATTCCATTTGATATTCCTTTTCTGCGAAACACTGAAATAGGCAAAAAAACAATTAGTAGGTTAGTCCCAAAAATAATATAAAAGGTAAATTAAAGCCCATTAAACATCCAAAACAGATAATATAATAGCATGGAACAATCAAAAATTATAAATAATAGAAAGAGCTCGGTCTTGCCAAGAGGCAGCTCGAGGAGAACAATTGTTCTCCTCGAGCTGCCTCCTGGATTAGGGGGTCTCCGGACAGCCGGACTATATCCTTTGGCCGGACTGTTGGACTATGAAGATACGAGATTGAAGACTTCGTCCCATGTCCGGATGGGACTCTACTTGGCGTGGAAGGCAAGCTAGGCAATACGGATATGGATATCTCCTCCTTTGTATCCGACCTTGTGTAACCCTAGCGTCCTCCGGTGTCTATATAAACCGGAGGGTTTTAGTCCGTCGGACAACAGATAATCATACCATAGGCTAGCTTCTAGGGTTTAGCCTCTCCGATCTCGTGGTAGATCAACTCTTGTACTACTCATATTACCAAGAATAATCAAGCAGGACGTAGGGTTTTACCTCCATCAAGAGGGCCCGAACCTGGGTAAAACATCGTGTCTCCTGCCTCCTGTTACCATCCGCCTTAGACGCACACTTCGGGACCCCCTACCCGAGATCTGCCGGTTTTGACACCGCCCCGTCCAGTTTGGACCGCATACTCGACCTCTCTTGTCAAATACATGGCACCCCCGACAAGCCAGCCAACCACACCAATAGGGATTGTTGGGTGTTCAAGCAGGCCGGCAAGTTAAATGCCAAAAAACAAAGATAAGGGGTCACATAGCGATGGCGAGGAGGAGCCCCAGCAGCCGAACACCGGAGGACAGAAGAGGTTCCCCCACAAGTGCGGACGGTGAACATGATATACGCAACCCACATCCCCAAGAGGGAGCGGAAGCATGCGCTAAGGGACGTATATGCATTGGAGCCAGTTGCCCCAAAGTTCAACCCATGGTCCTCTTGTCCGATCACCTTCGATCGCAGGGACCACCCCACTAGTATCCGTCATGGCGAATTCGCCGCACTGGTCCTAGACCCAATCATTGACGGATTACACCTCACTCGAGTCCTTATGGATGGCGGCAGCAGCCTGAACCTTCTTTATCAGGACACAGTGCGCAAAATGGGTATAGACCCCTCAAGGATCAAACCCACAAAAACGACCTTCAAAGGCGTCATACCAGGTGTAGAGGCCCATTGCACAGGCTCAGTCACACTGGAAGTGGTCTTCGGATCCCCGGATAACTTCTGAAGCAAGGAGTTAATCTTCGATATAGTCCCGTTCCGGAGTGGCTATCATGCACTACTCGGGCGAACAGCATTTGCGAGATTCAATGCGGTACCGCATTATGCATACCTCAAGCTCAAGATACCAGGACCTCAGGGGGTCATCACAGTTAATGGAAACACACAGAGCGCTCTCTCCGCACGGAGGAGCACACTGCGGCCCTCGCAGTAGAAGCGCAAAGCAGCCTCTTAAGGGAATCCACCAGTTCGGCGATTAAAGACCTGGACACCTTCAAGCGCGCCCGGAGTAATCGGCAACAAGACCGCCTGGCACATTACGAGCTCGCATAGCAATGCGGCCCCCGCCCCAGCCCCAGCCAAACGGCGAAATCCGTGCCACGCGTACACAATTACACATTGAAAATACCATGGGCACAGGTGGGGAGGGGGGCACGACTACGGCACGCCCGAAGACGCGGCTCAACCACACTAGGGGCTTCCCGCTTTGTTATTTTTCTCTCTTTCATGACTTTAATCTCTGGAAACCCTGTCCGGCAGTATGATTGCCGGACACATGATGCGGCAACCAAGGAGGCAGAAAGGTACGTTGCACCACTGAACTCCCAGGTGGATTCCGATTACGAGTGAAATAATTACTTTAAATACCATTCCTCAGCTTGCCCTTGGAGGGGACATGTCAAATAGTCCTACTTTCTGCTTATCGCACTACTTGTATCATTCTGCTTTAACACACCTTTTTGAATAAACAATGCATAGCACTAGACTATTATCGCATTCTCTATTCTTCTATATATATATATATGTTCATTCATAACATCCAGGACCCCTACACTCTGGTACAGCCAGTACGCTAGGGGCTTAAGCATACCCCATAATACGGCGTGAGAAGTCCGAACACTTTCGACAGTGCGGCACCCCGAACTTATAGCATTATATGCATCGGCTCTGAATCATGTCTTGGGTCAATAGTTGGGTTTGCCCGGTTCCCATGTTTTGGTACCTTATGTTCCGCTATATCGGCTAAGGTAGCACTGGGAGAACTACTGCGATTGTGCCCCGGTTTAGCTGGGCTAAGCACCTCAGTAGAGAAAGCTAAAACTGACAGTCATGATAAGGCAAGAGCTGGTCGCTGTTCGAGAGGTTTCGAGTCCCTAAAGACTTATGCCACTTAGAGCAAGGAGTCGCTTTGTCCGGCTTAAGGTGTGTATAGCGCCCCGAATTCAGCCTTCCGAATACTAGGGGCTTCGCCAAAATTTAAAATTATAGAATTCTATGGCTAAGTGAGAGTGATAAGCATTATAGTCCGATTGCCTTGTTCGTTGTGCTGAGCACCTCCCTCGAAGGACCCAAAAATGGGAAAAAGAGTGCTCAGGTTTATCCCAAACACCCCAGCACTCGTGGCATGGGGGCAGAAGCTGACGACTAGCCATCTCTCAGATTTGATAAATAGCCGAACAAAAGGTAATATTTTAAATTCAAACAAGCGTTGCATAGCGCATATGAACAAGTTTTCATGATACAGGATCACACAAGCAAGTTCATTCAAATATTACATCTTTCGCACACTCGTCCGCCACAAGACGGGCACCCTTCAGGATACCCTCATAATACATCTCGGGGTGGCGATGCTCCTTGCCCTGCGGCGGCCCCTCCTTCACCAGCTTCTTAGCGTCCATCTTGGCCCAGTGCACCTTTGCACGGGCAAAAGCCCGGCGGGCACCTTTGATACAGACGGATCGCTTGATGACTTCCAGCCGTGGGCAGGCATCCACAAGTCGCCTCACCAGGCTGAAGTAGCTGTTGGGAAGGGAGTCACCAGGCCACATCCGGACTATAAAGCCCTTCATGGCCTGTTCGGCCGCCTTGTGTAGCTCGACCAGTTGCTTCAGCTAGTCGCTCATAGGCATCGGGTGTTCGGTCCCAGTATACTGAGACCAGAACAACTTCTCCGTCGAGCTTCCCTCCTCGGCCTGATAATACTTTGCGGCATCCGACATGCTGCGGGGCAAATCTGCGAATGCTCCTGGAGAGCTCCGAACTCAGGTAAGTAACAAGTAATTCACTTTAACATGCTTGCTTTGCATATTGAATGCCTTACCCACCGCTATCTTCCTCATCGCCTCAATTTACCGGAGGGCCTTTTGGGCTTCGGCCTTGGCATGCTTTGTGCTCTCAAGAGCCGCGGCAATCTCGGACTCTCGCATCTTCAAGTCAAGCTCCAAAGCCTCGTGCTTCTTCACGAGAGCCTGGAGCTCTTGCTACACCTCGCCCACCCGTGCCTCTTGCCTTTCCCGCTCGGTGTGCTCCTTGGCCGCTGTCTTCGGCCTCGGACATCGCTTGCTTCAGGGTCGCCACTTCGGTTGTGGCCCCTGGCATATTCATGATGATCCTGTCATTTCGCAACCACATTTTCTATTATATATAGACAAGGTATTACTTACCATTGTTCTCCTCGAGCAGTCAGTGCGGCAGAGGTCAGCAGTGAAGCCTGCGTACGCATACAGACATACTTATATTAGACTCCTGCAGATATTATTGATCCTCTATTCGGCTTTTCTTTGTGAACACCAAACAAAGCATCAGGGGCTACTGTCTATGCGGTAATATTTTTCTTATATTTTAAATACTTACCTCAAAGTCTGTTAGAAGGCCGGCACAGGCTTCAGTCAGTCCACTCTTGGCGGACTGAACCTTCTTGATCACCGCACTCGTAATAGGGCGGTGCTCTTCGTTGATGGAAGCACCGCGAAGCGCTCCTAGCAGGTTGTCCGGTGCCTCTGGATGGACAGAGGTCACCGGCACGGGCGTCTTGCCCCTTTTGAAAGGGGGCCGCCTGCTCGAGTACGGATCCACTAGAGGTTCCGGCGCGGTGTTTGGCTGAGAGCCGAACTTGGAGCCCCCGGGAGCCTTGCTCCCTTTGCTCCTGGAGTCCAGAAGGTCGCCTTGAGGCGCCTCCGGGACTGTCTCCCCCCTGCTCGGTGCCCCTTGAGGCAATACCTCGGCATTGTTCATAGGGAAAGGGGAGGAGGTGGTTGGAAGTGTATCACTATTCATCTCCGACGAGTCCAAGGAACCGTCCGACGATGATACATCTACATGGGCTTGGGGCAGACTGCATAATCATATTCGACGTTAGGAGAAGCAGTGCGACAAAGGTATACTATGAGTTACTCTGGTATCTGAATACTTACGACTTCGCCAGGGGTTGGCCCTGAGCAGCCACTCGTCTTTGCCGTCGGCGGCGGTGGTGGAGCAGTCCGGAAGGAGAGTCCTTCCCTTCTTGGACCCTTCGGCCTCCCCGGTTGTGGTGCCCTTCCTTTTCTTGTCTCCCCCGGCTGGAGGGGGAGAATCTTCATCATCCTTCTCCCCATTTTCATGGGAGGAGGGTGTCTTGGTGTTATCGAACGATGAGTCCGATACCACCTGGCGCCGGGAACTCTTTCGGGTTCCCTTGGCCTTCTTCTTGGTCTTGTCCGGCACCTCATAAGGAGCCGGAGTCTGCATCTCCGTCAGGAGAGCATCGGCAGGGTCTTCAGGCAGAGGGGCCGGACAGTTGATCTACTCCGATGTCTCCACCCAGTCCTGTCAAATGCATGGGAGCTCAGACCCCGCACATGGTTAAGATATGGGAAATAAATACCCTGCCAGATGTACAAAACTTACCGGATTCACATGGCGCTTCGCGCTTAGCCCGCGGTCCTCGGTAAGAGAAGGAGGGACCTCGGCACCCTTGAACAGCACCCTCCAGACGTCTTTATGTGTCATGTCGAAGAGCTCGCTGAGAGTCTGGTGCTGGGCCAGGTCGAACTCCCATAAGTTGAAGTCCCGTTGTTGACACGGGAGGATCCGGCGGAAGAGCATGACCTGGACTATGTTGACAAGCTTAAGTGTCTTACTTGTCATGTTCCGAATACACTTCTGGAGTCCTTCCAGCTCAACCGATGAACCCCAGGACAGGCCCTTCTCCTTCCAGGAAGTGAGCCGCGTGGGGATTTCGGATCGAAACTCGGGGGGCCGCCACCCAGTTGGTGTCGCGCAGCTCCGTGATGTAGAACCACCCCGATTGCCACCCCTTTATGGTCTCCACGAAGGATCCCTCGAGCCATATAACGTTGGGCATCTTGCCCACCATGGCTCCGCCGCATTCCTCTTGTTGGCCGCCCACCACCTTCGGCTTGATATTGAAGGTCTTCAGCCACAGGCCGAAGTGGGCTGGATGCGGAGGAAGGCCTCGCACACGAGATGAACGCCGAGATGTTGAGGATGAAGTTCGGGGCCATATCATGAAAGTCCAGCCCATAATAGAACATGAGGCCGCAGACAAATGGATGGAGGGGAAACCCTAGTCCGTGGACGAAGTGGGGGAGGAAAACCACCCTTTCGTGAGGTTCTAGGGTAGGGATGACCTGCTCCGCGGCTGGTAGCCGGTGCGCGATATCCGCGACTAAGTATCCGGCTCCATGTAGCTTTTTGATGTGTCCCTCCGTGATGGAGGAGGCCATCCACTTGCCTCCTGCTCCGGACATGTTTGGAGAGAGTTGAGGAGAAGGATGTGGACTTGGGCGTTGGAGCTCGAGTGCGCGAGAATGGATGAGCAAGGAGGAAGAAGGCGTGGGAAGAAAAAAGGTGAGATCTTATCTCTTTCTAAGGGCGGACTAAACTATGCGCCCCCAGTAGCCTAGTAAAACTTGCTTATCCCCCAAGCGCCGCAATCGATGTCGCAGTTGGGTTACCCACGTACGTATTGACGAGAATCCCGTAATAAGGGGAACACGATCTCTGCTTTGACAAGACGTGTCAAGAAACCGCCTCGCGTTATGTGCGGGGTTGGTTAAAGAAAAACGGTTCGAATAATTACCGGGCCATGGCATGATGTCATGCCACCAAAACATGTCAGCAGATTAGATTTGTGGAAATATTATTCTCTCTACGGTGGTATGTGGAACTTATTTTGCAGGGTCGGACACTATCCTTGTATTCAAACTCTTCTGCGGTGTATTCGGAGGAGGAACCCGCCTTGCAATGCCGAAGACAACAATGCATGCCGGACTCATCGTCATTGAAGCCTGGTTCAGGGGCTACTGAGGGACTCCTGGATTAGGGGGTCTCCGGACAGCCGGACTATATCCTTTGGCCGGACTGTTGGACTATGAAGATACGAGATTGAAGACTTCGTCCCATGTCCGGATGGGACTCTACTTGGCGTAGAAGGCAAGCTAGGAAATACAGATATGCATATCTCCTCCTTTGTAACCGACCTTGTGTAACCCTAGCCTCCTCCGGTGTCTATATAAACCGGAGGGTTTTAGTCCGTAGGACAACAGACAATCATACCATAGTCTAGCTTCTAGGGTTTAGCCTCTCCGATCTCGTGGTAGATCAACTCTTGTACTACTCATATTATCAAGAATAATCAAGCAGGACGTCGGGTTTTACCTCCATCAAGTGGGCCCGAACCTGGGTAAAACATCGTGTCTCCCGCCTCCTGTTACCATCCGCCTTAGATGCACAGTTCGGGACCCCCTACCCGAGATCCGCCGGTTTTGGCACCAACACCCATCAGTAGATATCAATGTGAGTGAGTAGGGATTGCCATGCAACGGATGCACTAGAGCTATAAGTGTATGAAAGCTCAAAAAGAAACTAAGTGGGTGTGCATCCAACTCGCTTGCTCAAGAAGACCTAGGGCATTTTGAGGAAGCCCATCATTGGAATATACAAGCCAAGTTCTATAATGTAAAATTCCCACTAGTATATGAAAGTGACAACATAGGAGACTCTCTATCATGAAGACCATGGTGCTACTTTGAAGCACAAGTATGGTAAAAGGATAGTAACATTGTCCCTTCTATCTTTTTCTCTCATTTTTTTCTTTTTTCATTTGGGCCTTTTCTCTTTTCTTTTTTATATGGCCTGTTTTTTCTTCTTTCTTTATTTTTCGTCCGGAGTCTCATCCCGACTTGTGGGGGGAGTCATAGTCTCCATCATCCTTTCCTCAGTGGGACAATGCTCTAATAATGATGATCATCATACTTTTATTTACTTACAACTCAAGAATTACAACTCGATACTTAGAACAAAATATGACTCTATGTGAATGCCTCCGGTGGTGTACCGGGTGTGCAATGAATCAAGAGTGACATATATGAAAAATTATGAATGGTCGCTTTGCCACAAATACGATGTAAACTGCATGATCATGCAAAGCAATATAAAAATGATGGAGCGTGTCATGATAAACGAAATGGTTGAAAGTTGCATGGCAATATATTTCGGAATGGCTATGGAAACGCCATAATAGGTAGGTATGGTGGCTTTTTTGAGGAAGGTATGGTGGGTTTATGGTACGGGCTAAAGTTGTGTGGTACTAGAGAGGCTAGCAATGGTGGAAGGGTGAGAGTGCGTATAATCCATGGACTCAACATTAGTCATAAAGAACTCACATACTTATTGCAAAAATCTATTAGTTATCGAAACAAAGCATTATGCGCATGCTCCTAGGGGGATAGATTTGTAGGAAAAGACCATCGCTCGTCCCCGACCGCCACTCATAAGGAAGACAATCAAATAATAAATCATGCTCCAACTTCATCACATAACGGTTCACCATACATGCATGCAACGGGAATCACAAACTTTAACACAAGTATCTCTCAAATTCACGACTACTCAACTAGCATGACTCTAATATCACCATCTTCATATCTCAAAACAATCATCAAGTATCAAACTTCTCATAGTATTCAATGCACTCTATATGAAAGTTTTTATTATACCCTTCTTGGATGCCTATCGTATTAGGACTAATTTCTTAACCAAAGCAATGGTGCTAGAAATCCTTCTTGCTACCTATTGAGCATGCGTTGGTTTTCCCTTGAAGAGAAAAGGGTGATGCAGCATAGTAGCATAAGTATTTCCCTCAGTTTTTGAGAACGAAGGTATCGATCCAGTAGGAGGTAATACACAAGTCACCTAGTACCGGCACGAACAAACAAGAAGCTCACAACCAACGCGAGAAAGGGGTTGTCAATCCCTTCACGGTCACTTACGAAAGTGAGATCTGATAAAGATAAATATTTTTTGGTATTTTTATGATATAGATTGCAAAATAAATGGTAATAGAAATAGCAAATTGATATGGAAACAATATGATGGAAGATAGACCCAGGGGCCATAGGTTTCACTAGTGGCTTCTCTCAAGATAGCAAATTCTACGGTGGGTGAACAAATTACTGTCGAGCAATTGATAGAAAAGCAAATACTTATGAGAATATCTAGGCATGATCATGTATATAGGCATCACGTCCGCGACAAGTAGACCGAAACGATTCTGCATCTACTACTATTACTCCACACATCGACCACTATCCAGCATGCATCTAGAGTATTAAGTTCATAAGAATAGAGTAACGCATTAGGAAAGATGACATGATGTAGAGGGATAAACTCAAGAAATATGATATAAACCCCATCTTTTTACCCTCGATGGCAACAATACAATACGTGCCTGGCTGCCCCTACTGTCACTGGGAAAGGACATCGCAAGATTGAACCCAAAGCTAAGCACTTCTCCCATTGCAAGAACGATCAATCTAGTAGGCCAAACCAAACTGATAATTCAAAGCGACTTGCAAAGATATTTAAATCATGCATAAAAGATTTTAGACAAGAACCAAATATTGTTCATAGATAATCTTGATCATAAACCCACAATTCATCGGATCTCAACAAACACACCGCAAAAAGAATTACATCGAATAGATCTCGAAGAGAATCGAGGAGAACTTTGTATTGAGATCCAAAGAGAGAGAAGAAGCCATCTAGCTAATAACTATGGACCCGAAGGTCTATGGTAAACTACTCACACATCATTGAAGAGGCTAGGGCGTTGATGTAGAAGCCCTCAGTGATCGATTCCCCCTCCGGCAGAGCTCCGGAAAAGGCCCCAAGATGGGATCTCATGGATACAGAAGGTTGCGGCGGTGTAAATAGGGTTTCGTGGTGCTCCTGGATGTTTTCGGGGTATATGGGTATATATAGGAGGAAGAAGTATGTCGGTGGAGCTGCGAGGGGCCCACAAGGGTGGGGGCGCGCCTCCCTACCTTGTGTCCTCCTCGCTTCTTTCTTGACATCCACTCCAAGTCTTCTGGATCACGTTTGTTCCAAAAATAACTCTCCCGAAGGTTTCATTCCATTTGGATTCCGTTTGATATTCCTTTTCTGCGAAACACTCAAATAGGCAAAAAAACAACAATTTGCACTGGGCCTTTGGTTAGTAGGTTAGTCCCAAAATTAATATAAAAGGTAAATTAAAGCCCATTAAACATCCAAAACAGATAATATAATAGTATGGAACAATAAAAAATTATAGATACGATCATCATTTCAGGGTACTGTAATGAAATCATTCTTTATTTTTATTGGTGTTAAACCTACTGTATTCCAACTTCTCTATGGTTCATACCCCCCGATACTAGCCATAGATTCGTCAAAATAAGCAAACAACACATGAAAAACAGAATCTGTCAAAAACAGAACAGTCTGTAGTAATCTGTAAGTTTGGAATACTTATGTAACACCAAAAATCCTGAGAAATTAGGAAATCCTAAATAATTTGTATATTGATCTACTGGAGTTGGAATCATTATTTTATGGATCTCTGGTAAAAAATGAAAATTATTCTCGTGAGCGCATACTTTCTGTTTTTTCCAGCAAGTTCAAACAACAATCATCCAAGAAGATCCTAAAGGCTTTACTTGGCACAAACACTAATCTCTACTCCTACTGTCTTAGTTGGTAGTCTCTATTTCAGGTTTATGTTCGTCCCATTTATCTTGGTTTTTGGGTACCTCCTCCCACCTTCGCTCGTTTTTTCCATAGATTTTTTTCGTCCCCTCCCCCTACTTCATCGGTTTATTTTCGCGTCACCCTCTCACACAACGAAAACAACTGAACGGATCAGAACTTTCCTTACTGACGCAAATTATTCAGTAATGTCTTTATGTAAAAGAATCAATCACAATCGATCTCTAAAGATCAAATCTAAATTAATTAATCTTTATAATGTTTGTTTCCTTTCAAATCACGTCCATAACTTACCTTCCTTGTTTGGGCAGAAACTATTTGGTAGCAGAGATTAGGAAGCTTCCTATGAGCGTAGTAATAGGAAGTATTCTTTTTCTTGATGATTCGTTTCCATGCATGATGATAGTAAATTAGTCCAGCATTCACCACTATTTATCAATGTCATCAATCTTATCCATTCCTACCTTAAGGGAATCCGCTTGCTATGTCTTTTTAAGGGGATCCGCTCGCTACGTCGTCATCGCACATTATTTTCACAAGCAACTCCCCTAAAAAACACAGCGCCCTACCTCGACTTCCCTACCTGGATGCCGCCGCCGCCCATCGATCTCGCCGCCTCTCAGCGATCCCGTCCTCCCTCCCGCAGCTCGAATGACCCACTTTTTTGGCCACGAGCACCGCCCGCCTCTTACCCATGCGTCGCCCCTCCTCTTCACCATAGCCACGAGCACCATCCGAGCCGGAGCCGCGGCTCCTCCATAGTTGCGGCGAAGACACCATATCGAGTGGAGGCGGCAGTGTAAATCTTCTCCCACTCTGCTCCTTCCCCTGGTTACCAGCCTACTCCACCTCCCCTCTACTTCGTGTGGATCTGCTCATGTGCAGCAGTAAACTTTATTAACTATTCTTCTAGGCCTTTTTTTGTTACTTACAAATTAACTTTTTGAGCCAATGCTTACGGCATGAAGTATTACCTAGAGTTCCTTAATCAATCTGCTTGTCCATCATTTCATTTGGTTCAATTACTATCAGCAAGAACGCATTGTGAGACTGTTAGCTTATGAATGTGTGCTCTTCCTGCAATAATAACATTTGCAATGGAAGGGCCGAGGCACACCCATGCATCAGGATGATGTGCACCACATGGGAAGTAATACTAATATGGCCTAAGTGGATAATGAAATATCCAAAGATACACTTGACTTGATCAATTTTTTTCTCTGGAATTGTTCCTCATGATGCGCAGATGTAGATGCTATATTTTTAAAATTTCAAATCACCTATGCATGCCAATGTGATTCTTATCCTTTTCATTAGACAGTGTGTTCCCATCAATCCATCCATGCATTGAAACAATTTTTTTTACTCTGTTCAGGTTGCAATTACGAACGAGTAGCATATGTATGCACTGAACTACTTGCATAAGACAGTGAAATACTTCTTACTCGCGTGAGTGGAATTTTGGAATAGAGAAAGAACATACAACAGAGATCACATAATTAATTGATTACATAATCCGAGATCATGTAAAACAAGTTTGATAGGTCCGTTGCATCGCACGAGCAGTTTTGCTATATGTACTAACAGGTTCTATTTATTTCCTTTGATCGGTCAACACTCATATGTCCTATGTAGGTAAGAAGGAAAGAAAACCTAACGGTACAGCCAGCAAAACAGTCAACGGCGAGCTTCATCGCCGCGTACGCGTCATAGTACCTGGCCATCATCGGCTGGGGCATCAAGGACTTAACGCTGGTGAAGAAGGCGTGGGTATTGGTAGAGCTCCAAGAAGCTGCCCTTCGTCTTGCCCGCCGTCTTCACCATCGTCCCCGGGTGACCACCCTGGAACTCAGCGACGCTACCAAGGCGACACAGTCCGGGTTGGTTCGGTCCCTCATCGAGCCACCATTTGGACCGGCCAACCACCACCGGCGTCAACGTGCTGGGGCAGCGACGAGGTGGGCTGCGTGTGCGGGTGCTGTGGCAAGGTGGTGGACATGCGGGAACGCCAGCGATGTGGTCGGTGATGTGCCACGGCAAGTGCGCGGTTGTTAGCCATGAACCTTTCGTAGCAGTTTTTTCATGAGCCCATGTTTTTTTGTGTTCGGGCCTTGCCATAATTAGAGGATTAACCATGAAAAAAACATGACGTTCAGTTTGTTGTCAAATGGTGCCATGATTTTCGGATCAAGCCATGTTTCTCATGTACTTCCTATTTCCTGTTCGACTGAATAGAAGTGCAGAAAGTGAACACACCAACACGACTGAAAGCAGTCATATTCAGTTACAGAGGCATAGATTTATACAAGATATACACAGGCAGGTGCGGCCAGTAACCCAACTAAATCCTGAGCTGACCTTGCTAATCCTTTACTCGTGATAAAGACACGGACAATATGGAAAGGTTGTTACGGAGAGAGCAATGGGAGAGAGAGAATCACGTGGCGGCAGGTGGACCTGAACATATGCTTCAGCAAAGAAAACATCAGCGTAGGATCATGGTGCGTGATTATAGGTGGAGGCTATTAAATCTCACGCGGAAATCACGGCTGAGCGATTCTCGCATGATCCGAAGTTCACACCCAATCGACCGTTTTCCCCAGTTGATGGCCTGCATGTTTGCTGTGCTAAAATGGTTGCTGCCATGGCAGCGAAACCTGCAGCTAGAACGCTGCCAGCGCCAAGTTGAGAACTCGAGATTGTCAGTGGTGCATGCACGACAGCGGCGGCGAGAGGCTATGGTGCATGGGGAGGAGAGAAAAGAAGGAGGGGAAGCTTGGGGACATGGTAGTTTACCTGGGGGTTGCCGGTCGGCATGCTGAGAATGAATGGCGGCGGCAGTGACATTTCTTCTCAGTCCTCTTGGTCGGACCGGTTGAAGACCAGACCGGATCGGACCAACAATTTTCCAGGCCAATTTTAGCAGACCAAATCCTCCATTTTCTCTAACAAGCCAGGACCGAGCGTGTCAAACACCGATTGAGCCACGAGCGTACGTCCAGCCCTGCCCACCATTGAAGCGAAGCTCCTACTCCACATGAAGTTGATCGCGATGTTGCACTCGTACGGTAGGAGCCACGGTAACGACATGGTGAAGGGCTAAAGGGCTGATCGAGGGTGAGACCAGGATGCTGGTGGCGCAGCTGACCATGGATGAGATCTTCACCTGCACCAAAAAGTTCAAGCAGGAGGTGTTCAGCAGCATGCAGAAGGAGCTGGACCAATTCGGCCTCTTCATCTACAATGCCACCGTGAAGCAGCTGGTGGACGTGCCGCGACATGAGTACTTCTCCTACCTCGGCGGGAAGACACAACAGGAGGCATCGAGCAGGGCCAAGGTGGATGTTTGTGGAGCGGGATGACCTCACGTGCCAGAACACCGCCAAGGTGGACGCCGAGAACAAGGTGCTCTCTGTTCGACAGCAGGCACTACAAAAAAAGACATATCCGTGACATTTTGGGCCGAACGAATTTTTTTCTGTCATACATATGACACTTCTATGACGATAATTGTGACAAAACCCGGTATCATCATAGATGTGGTGGGCTCCTACTTCTATGACAAAAAATCATGATAGAAAATGGGCTTTTCGTCCTGGGCGGGCCGGAGACGCAGCTGCATGACATTCTTTGGGCCGTCCATGACGGAAAAAACCGTGGTAGAAGTGAGGGGGAGGAAAATTTTGGGGAGTTCCCAGTTACAGTGGGAGGTCGGGGGCCGAGCGATGCGTGTTTCTCTCATACACGTATGCGCGTGTGTGCGAGGCGTTGGCTCTAATTGAACCCGAGCGAGGCGTTGGGCTCTAACTGAACCCGAGTGATTGCACTGCAGGCCACGCGTTACTGAACCCAAGCGATCGATCGATGGCTGTTAACTGAACCCGATCGAGCGATTCCTTCGCTACTGCTGCTAACTGAAGCCGATGCCGCCTCTGGGATGAACAGTGAGCGTTGCGGGGGGGGGGGGGGGGGTTGGATGAACAGTGAGAGGTGGCGTTGCCTCTGGATGAACAGGACCCCGTGGTGTGGTGGAGGGCTGGATGAACAGTAGACGGTGGAGGGGTGGTTGAACAGGACCCGTGGTGTGGAGGGCTGGATGAACAGTAGACGATGGAGGGGTGCCCGTGGAGGGGTGGTTGAACAGTAGTCGGTGGAGTAGCGCGCGGTGGAGGCTGGATGAACAGGAGCCCGTGGAGGCTGGAGGAGGTCGACGGTAGAGATGAACAGTATCCCATGGAGTCCCGTTTTGCGGTACGCCACACCCCTCCCGATGAACATGACCCCTGTTTCGACTGTAGCGTTCCAACACAAGTCCATTTCATCCGTTTTGCAGTACGTCACAACCCTCCCTATCAACAGGACCCCCGTTTCGACTGTAGGAGGTCCGTTTCGTCCATTTTGCGGTACGCCACACCCCTCCCGATCAACATGACCCCTGTTTCGATCGTAGGAGGTCCGTTTCCTCTGTTTTGCGGTACGCCAGACCCCTCCCGAACAATAGGACCCCGTTCCGAACGTAGGAGGTCCGTTTCCTCCGTTGTGCGGTACGCCAGGCCTCATTTCCATCACCTGTTCCGTCCAAGCCCTCCCGATGAACACGACCACGCATTCCGTTCCGACCCAGCCGGTTGGCTCCCACGCATTCCGTTGCCTCCCGATGAACATGACGCATTCCGTTGCCTCCCCATGAACACGACGCATTCCGTTGCCTCCCCATGAACATGACGATGACGCTGTTTCTCCGTTCCGACCCAGCCATGTACACGAGCCTTGGCCGTATGTATGCGCGAGTAGGAGTTCGAGACCCCGCCCGTATGTACACATACGTGGCTGTATTTTCTTTCTTGCACCCTGGTCGCTGTACGTACGTGTACATGCTACGTGCGCGCATGTACTACGAAACGTACGCGCCTCTACTACGACACGTGCACGCCTCTACATCCACCAGTATATATGTACGTACACGTTCGCGACCAGAATGACAACGCTACGTATGCTTCGACCAGGTGGGTCTTGACTGTCAGGCACTTCCTTGCATGCGAAGATGTAGCTGGTGGGTCCCAGCAGTCAGGGGGAGAATCAGTTTTTTGCCCGAACGCACTTCCTTGCGTGCGAAGATGTAGCTGGTGGGTCCCAGCAGTTAGGGGGGCGAATCGTTTTTTTGCCCGGACACACTTCCTTGCGTGTGAAGATGTGGCTGGTGGGTCCCAAAAGTCAGGGGGAAACGTTTTTTCATGAAATACGGTGGCCCGTCCTATGGGTCCCCGCCGTCAGGTGGAGGAATCATTATTTTACGCGTAATAAGGAGGCACTTCCTTGTTGCAGCCGTGGACCCAGGTGTCAGCCTCTCCACGTACAGTCCACGTCCGATGGAAGTCGTTCCTTGACCATGTTGACCACGCCATGCCGAGAGCACCACGGCGGTGGACGATAGCGAGGACTAGGAAGGGGACGACTCAGAGCCGGGGAAGACGTAGGAGTGGATGCCCACGCGAAGAGGAGTGCGAGGGTTCACTGGTTCGGCTGCGGTGTGAGGCTGTTGTCGCCGCAGAATAACAGGGGGTGTGGGTGAGTAGAGGGATGGCCTGGCCAGCGATGGGAGTAGTAGGGGCGATGAGGCCTCCGCGGCATCACAGCCGGCCACGGGAGGCAGGAGCACGCGGCACGACCGACGCTCGTTTGGGCAGCTGGAGCAAGAAGACCAGAGGTTGAAGAAGCACTACGGCCGTTGGATGAACATCATACGGTAACAGTAGCTAGAATCGTTCATATTGACTAAGTTGACAAAGCCCTCTGTCCCCGTCAACTTGGTAGGCCCACAAGTCAGCCGCCCACTATGCTGGGTTCCAACTGGCAGGGGGAATATTAATTTGTTTGTGCGTAATAAGGAGGCACTTCCTTGCGTGCGAAGATAGATGGTGGGTCCGGCATGTCAGCGAGGGGCACGCTATTTTCACGAAATACAGAGGCCCTTCTGGTCGGTCTCAGATGTCAGGTGGAGGAATTATTATTTTGCGCATAATAAGGAGGCATTTCCTTGTGTGCGGCCGTGGACCCAGCTGTCAGCCTCTCCATGCACAGTCAACTTCCGATGGTGTTGTTCGTTGACCACTTTGACCACGCCGCGCCAAGCGCATCCAAGGTGGTGGACGACGGCGAGGCCCCGGACAGCAACAAGCCGGGGATGGGAAGACGCGGGCGTAGAGTCGTAGACGAAGAGGTGTACGAGGGTTAACTGGTTCTAGTGCGGTGTGGTTCGGTAGTCGGTGGAGAAGAACATGAGGTGTGGAGGGGTGGAGGGATGGCCTGGCCAATGGTGGAGTAGCGTTTCATAGCGAATCGTGCTAAGTAGAGCTGCAGCAGGAGGTGGTCCCGGCGGCGCTAGAGGAAGAAGATGAGAGATTGAAGATGGATGCCGGTCGTTGGATGTAAATCCAACGGCTAACATGTCAGAATCATTTGTTGACTAAATTGACAACGACTTGCGTTGGCTTCGACCTATTGGCCCACATTTCAGCCTCCAAAATGTGGCACATATTCAACTCATTTTTTCAGAATTTACAGTATTTTTTTGCACGGTAGAATTTACAGTCAATTTGATCTTTTTTTTGAATTACAACCATTAGCTGGGCTGGGTGAACAAATAATGTAGCGTCCATGCGGCCCATTTATTTTATTTCCTAAAAAATTACAGGCCATTTGCACTTTCTCGAAATACACGATTTTGCTGGGTTGATTCTAATTATAATGTTGGGTTGGGCCAGCAATGTTATCAAAAAATAAAAAGGGGCTGAGCATTTTGTTATAAATATATTTAAATAATAAGTGATATTATTACATTCATCCTTAAATCTTACCAAGCTTTTGTACACAATCACTAGGATTTTTGTGCCAAAACAATCTAGGATTTTATTTGTTAAGAAATTATTTTTATAAGTTAATAAGATGTGAGATAATGTTTTCTTACATATGTAAGTATCTGTTAAATATATGATGACAATAAAAATAATATATAATAACATATAAAATAATTTAAATATATATAATATAGTTAGAAGGGAAACATAAGTTGGACCTGGCGTTCCTATTCTTATATAGAAAAATAGAACAGGCCTCTGCGTTTTCTTCAAAAAAATACATAAATTGGGCTGCCAAAAATAAAACCTCGGATGGGAGGTCCATAGGCCGGTCGATACATGATGGCCCTAAGAAAATACAAACATGCCTATGGACCTCCCATCCGAGGTCGTGGGCTGCGCATGTTAAAAATGAAAGCCTAGATGGGGCAGCCCAAAACCACATCCAACACTTGCCAAAACTTCGTCCCTCGTTTTCTTTGTGTTTTGCACACTCGACATTGTGTGGGCATTTTGACTGTGCATCATATGAAGATGTGCTATGCATGAATGTTGATCAGCATGATGTTAACTAGCTGATAGTTCCATTTTCGACCATGAATAAAACTTCCAACATGATGTTAACCCTGTTTGAAAAGGCCGTGTTAATATAAATGCTCTGCCTCTGAAAGTTGCAGTTTCTTATCTGAAACTGAACTTGCAATTTCTTATCTGAAACTGAAACTTGCAGTTTCTTCTCTGAGAATCACATTGTCTGCACTTTTATACTCCTATGAAACTACATTTTTTTAAGTGCTAAAAATAGATCTCTAGAATTCATAAAATACTTCATATGCTCAATACTGCAAATCTGAAATTCAAAAGACATTCATATCTGAAAGTACTCTCAAAATACACAACACAAAACACAATTCACAACCTGCAAATACTGACAACCCTAAGGTCCTCCTAGCAATTCACAACCTGTCCGACTATTGGGCTGGCGGGGGGGGGGGGGGGGGGCAGCCCCCTCCTATTCCTCGGTGGCAGACAGCCGCCCCGTGAGACAATGTGAACGGCGAGGGAGACGATGGCGGGGAAGCGTCGTCGGGCCAACTGCTTTTCTCCTCTTGCATTTGGGTTCGATCGACGAAGACTCCACCGGCTCGCTCTGGCAGGACACCCTCACAAACGGCACCCTGTAGATGCTTGATCCTTCAATCTCTGGTGGATGCTCCATCTGGGATCAATACTCCCACCACCGCTCCCTCACGATCGGATTCGGTGAATCTGTTTGCTCCATGGTCCAGAGGAGCAGCTCTATGTACTCCGGCGTGACTCCCTCCGGGAGTATCGCCGCCTTTTCGCTCTGTTGCAGATATTTGGCCATGGATGTCGCCGTTGCCGCTAGTTGGTCCTTGTTGTCAAACCAAGACTGTATCTCCAACATCCTAGCTAGCTTCATAGGGTCGCCATCTGCGATCCTCACATATCGGTTGTACTCCTCCATCGATCTACTTCTCCACAGCACCTTCACTCGCTGGCGGTGGTTTTTGAATGGAAGAGGAGAGGAGTAGCGTTGGTTTTGGATTAGAACGGGAGAGGAGTGACGCTAGTTTTGGACTGGAACAGGAGAGAAGGGGCGGTGGTTTTGAAATGGAAGAGGAGAGGAGCGGCGCTGCATTTAGATTGGAACAGGAGAGGAGCGGCGGTGGTTCAAGAGAAGAGCGGAAGAGCGGCGCTGGTCTTGGAAGTATCTTTTTGTTGTTTTGCATATTTTGGGTCAAAATTTGACCACGTACTGTATTTGACAAGCAAAATGTGAATGCATGTCACCAAAAATTGTATCGTTTGGTTCGTATCTGAATGTACTTTCAAATTATATTATTTTTGCAATGTATAACATATATTTTATGTGCGAAAATCATGGTTAATTATGACCCAGAATAAAAGGGAGACTAGTTAATGTGGGGTCGCTTTCTTAATTGAAGGGTAAATTGATTTTGATTTTGATCCAGTCACAGCGCGCCGGCCCTCTCGTCCAATCCTAAATCGCTGCCACACGCTCCTCTCCCTCTTCTCCATTGCAAAACCACCTTCTCTCCTCTCCATCATCTCCATTCCAAAACCACCGTCTCGCCTCTCCCTCTTCTGATCTTCTCCATTGCAAAACCACCTCATCTCCTCTCCATCATCTCCATTCCAAAACCACCGTCTCGCCTCTCCCTCTTCTGATCGTCTCCATTGCAAAACCACCTCCTCATGCACGTGGCCCGGAGGTGCAGTTGTCATCATTTTGATCTGAAGCGCCGAATTATAACATATAACACGAAAAAAAATGACACATGACAAGAAATCATAACCTCACTGCCCAAAGGAGACAACATTAATCTCGACGGACAAACTAGACGAGGAACACAGCTCAAATTAAAGATAAGCTCGTAGAAAAGGGGTTCGTCAATAGATGTCCTAATTAACATGGCCGGCTTGACCTAGATGGCAGCTGAGTAGTCACTGTTCGTGCATGTGCCCCCAATGACTTGCCCAACTCAGTTGTCGCTATTTAACCCTCGCAGTGATCCGAAGCACATGACACCTAGTTTTGCGAGATGACAAGAAACCTTTTTTAGATTTCTCACCACAACTACAGCCATGTACAACACAGCCTGCATGATATGTAGACAATAGCCAATCCAGGCGTGTCTACTGGAGTCTGGTCACATGCATGGATGAACTGATCTTTCGTGTCTTGCAGGGATCGTCCAGGCACCAACATAGTACAACACTTCTCTAGTACTATTGCTCGTCTCCCTCTTCTATTAAGTCACCCGACTTGCGGGGCCGGGGAGTGTGCCTATGGTTGGTTCTCAATTGTCGTCCCACATATGTGTGCAAACGCAATATGATGCGTGTTCCATTCGGAGAGTAGCGTGCCAGACCGACCGACTGTCTGGGGTGCGACACGAACGCGACGGGTGTGTTGTATACGCCGTACATGTGTACCGCCATTTTCTAGACGCTTTGCTCCATGGCGTGGGCGCAATCCATGGATAGAAAATTAGTATACTATATACTGATTAAAAGTCGAGGAAGGGCTTTTCCTGCGTGGTAGGTAGCGGGGCAGTTCCGCCTAGTCGGTTCGACAGAGACGCGAGAAGACGAGGGAGTAGGCTGCTGCAAACGTAGGGCTGTGTGATTTGACAGCGAGTTACTACTGGACAGGTGGGGCCCCGTGATTTGACTTGCCATTATCATTTTAACTGCGGCGCTACAACCGGCGCGAGTCTCCCGATTCCTGACCACCTCCATTACGAAGAAAGAGATAGAGAGGAGTAAAAAAATACACTTATAGCCAACCTTCTTGTAGTATGAGTGACTAAGTGATGACTATGTATGACATGCCAACATTAGATAGCCTAATGCACCGTGTTAAATCTCCAAGGGCGCGACCATGATACAGGCTGCTGGCAGCCCTTGTATCTGAGATCAAACGGTCGCATGCTAAGTTGCTGAAAATTTGCAGAATAACCCTCCAGGATAGGATATTCACCCATAGGTCTAGAATCACGCCATGCAACCGTTCGATCTCAGATCCAAGGGCTCTCAGAAGCCCGTATCATAGGAGAATGGAAAGCCACTACCCTGCCGTTCGCATGCTAGCAGTTCGCTCCTACCCGTCCCCGCACGTCCTTCAATACTACGTCGGTTCGCTCCTAGTCGTCCCGTCCATTCACATTACGACAGTTCCACTAATCCTAACCCTCCTCCCAAATCCATGGCATCCCAAATCTCCACGATCGGCGGTGAGTACAAGGTTAGAACGATCACTGGCGATGAGTTCGACATCATCTACACCCGTTCTTCTGCGATGGTGAAAGGATGCCTTTCTTGCTTCAGAAGCATGTTCGAAAACTCAGATGATGAGTGGGTCGCTGGGCTCGATGTTGAGTACACCACAGTCTTGGGACCAGAGACGGATCTAAAGGACGAAGAGAGGAAGAAGCCCACTGTGATCCAGGTTTGTGTACATAACGTTTGCTTGGTCTACCACATATGCCATGCCGACGTTGAGTGCCAGGATTTTAAGAAATTCCTCAAGGACAAAATAGTGAAATTCATTACTGTAGACTTTAAGAACGACAGGGATGTCCTGCGTCGGATAGGTCTTGTTGTAGGCAACCCCTTCGACCTCCAGAAGAATCGGCTGGTGTCCTCTCGTCAGCCTTCAATGCTGACCCTGGCAGGAGCCATGGTTCATCCTTCGCACGGTAAACTGGAGAAACCTCCATACACGTTTCATCGTCATGCATGGCAGTGGAATGTTCCAGATATAGACCACATCCACTACGCTGCAATGGATGGCTACCTCTGCTTCAATATCTACAAGGGTTGGATGAAGAGCAACAACCAAGTGTGCGGTTCAAGCAAAGAAGTATCGGCCAAGAGGAAGAGGGACAAGGACGAAGTCGAGGACGTGGACGAGGACTCCGAGTAAGGTGGCAGTGTCGTTGCTCATGGTGGTCCTAATGCAGTGTCTACTGGAATAGTTGCAAAGTTTAATTTCAGGTGTGCTTAATTTAATTTGAGGGGTGTGTTGTGCTGAGCCCCCAGCAGAACTATGTTATGTTTCTTCTCGTTACTTTAACTCTTCAGTACGTACATACTAGTATTTCTTACATTTCATCTTTTAGTTGGTATGGTACTACCACTCGTTTCTTCACATTATATACGTACAATATATAGGGCCAACATCATATAGCCAGCAGTTTAGTTGTCAAAGAATTTCAGGGTACTTAGTTTTGTCAAAGAATTCCAGGATGCTTAAAGGGTGCTTGGATCCAAGGGACTTATTCTAGTCTGACTAAAAATAGTCTCTTTAAGAGGCTAAAGTTCCAAGCACCCCTCACTAAAGAGGGGCTAAAACTAGTCTTGAGACTAATTTTTTTAGTCAGGGGTACCCCTACTAAAATGTGGATTAGTCCTCTCTCTACTCATTTAACTCCTCTCCTTTAACACAGGCGAGTTCTGGATTGGAAGGTTTGGAGGATAATAAATGCTCATTAACTTGATTTTAGCCTTTTTAGTATTTGGATCCAAGCATGGGTGAGGCTAGCATGTTTTAGTCCCACTACTTTTAGTCATGGGACTAAAACGTATCCAAGCACCCTCTTAGTTTTATTTGAGGGGTGGGTTGTGCTGGACACCATTATTGTGACTAGCCTTTTTAATAGTACTATATGCATAATTTGGCGACGAGCGCTCTCTATATGTACCACCTTTTTTTAATTTCAAGTTTTGCTCCATGGCGCAATCCATCGATACTAGTACTGTACAAAAGTATACATTTTTTAAAAGGCTAGAGGATGGGGCAGTCTAGCTTGGTCGGTTTCACGAGAGGCGAGGGCCTTTGTGATTTGACGGCTCATTACTGCTAGAAGGCGGGGCCTTGTGATTTGACTGCTCGTATAAATGCGCCGACGACCTGATCGAGGAGGATCAAAGAACCGTGTAGTATAGTCAAGTTTTCCACTGAAGTAGTACTGCGACGGAGGAGCACGAAACACGGCAACCCAGTGCCATATGGCGATAAAAAATGATCTAATTTGCTAGTCATCTCATTGTTAGCATTGTTCTATTCATTCCCTCAAAAAAACCATTACTCTATGCATGCCTCCCAGAGAACGTGACACGTGCGGCGAAACACTCGAAGCAAAATATGAAACACAGGAGCAAAAGAAGAAGGAAGATTATCACCCCAAATGATCTAATTCGCCGCGGAGTCGTAACTGCTTCTTCATCGCCTCCACGACCTCCATATCCTTGCGCGTCTCCTCCGCCATCTTCTTCATTCTGTCCGTGACGCGGGATTTCTCGATGCGAGCCTTCATCATCTGTTCCACGGCCGCATTATGTACCTTGACAGCAGCCGGGTGCTCGATGCGGAGGTTCGCCAACTCCTTCTGTTCCATGACGAGGGCCTGCAACATCTTCATTGAGGAACTACTATTCTCATGCAGCTTATTCCAGCCGGCGTTCTTCTCCTTCAACAGGTCGATCTCGTGGCAGAGCTTCGCCTTGTCCTCCTGAAGTCGCAGGATTTCGCAGGTCGCCTTCTTCTCCGAGGCAATGCTCTTCTTCAGCAGCATTACCAAGCCGGCGGTCAACTCCCCCTGCTGATTGAGCTCAGCGGGCATGTCATCGAGGCTCTCCTTTAGCAACTCCATCAAGCCTTGGATGAACTCCTTCTGCTTATTGAGGTGCTTATTGAGTTGATCGGGCATGCTGCCGAGGGATAACGACTCCAGCTCCGCCGGCTCGGCATGTTCGCCTCAGCGGCTAGGGCGCTCCTGGGAGCCATCGCCTGCCCGTGAGAGATCTTTCGAGGTCTCTGCGTGGCGGCGAGCCCTCTCTTTTTTTCCGCAGCCTTGGTTGCCGCTCCCTTGTTACGAGTAGTTCTCGACCTAGAGCTCTGCTCACCGGCCATGGCAACGACGGACGAAGAAGAAACACTTATGAGGAGGAAAGGTAGAGTAATTTTCGGTTAGGTAGTTCCCCTCTTTATAACCTAAGTACTAGCACTAGTACTAATACCTGCATAGTGGGAACACGTTCAGGTTTGGTACGTACTAGTAGGTGTGAGCAGGCTTTCGAATGTGACGGGAACAAGGTAAAGATTAATTTATGGTTTTGGTTTCGAGGCCCGAAACGGCTCCCAATGAGTTTACCGAAACATAAATTTTAAGTACTACACTGCTCAAATGTGTAAATATTATGTTACTGTCAAAAATTGGCACAAAATACGAAGGAGACCAATGGAAGTACTACTAGCAACCCACGATTTAACTACTCGCATGCGCGCAGTGGAGTAATAATGTCTTTCTTCCGCCCTCACGTCCACTCAATTTGCATGCGCTGTATTAATTGACCATCAATGAAGTGAATGACTTTACACGCATCAAATTATCACATGGGGTGGATCTTGGTACAAAATTGCATCCGCCCGTGTACCCGCGTGTGCGTGCGTGCACATATTCGCTTCGTGCATGTACCGCTAGTATGGCTCAGGGAGGACGAGTACATTCTTCTGGAACCAGCAGCACGTCACTGTGATCAATCCACACAAGGAGGTCGCGACAACGCCTCCACATGTGCCACGTGGCTTCATGAACTTTAAGAGAGACACTGTGTAGCATGCCATTGGTATTCTAATTTACGTGTTTTGCACATACTCGAAGTACTAGTAAGGTACACGTGCATTGCACGCATCAGATTTTGCAACCAAATTATGAATAAATACCACACTATAGCATGTAAGCTCTGAGTCATATATGCCTGATGTAGCCCTTCGTTTAGTTCTTATAGATCATCTCATTCAAAATCAATTAGTTTTTATAAAAAAAATCTAAGAACACGGGAATAGGAAAAACATGGGATTATAGTGGAATGTCGTCTTGAATCCTACATGATTGTACGAGTGTTTGATTGTGCATAGAAAAAACGCAGAATTCTTTCAAAGAGGTTTGAGTGGATGGGATGTTTCCTATGAAATCTAGTGCAAATGAATCATATGGAAAAATTCCTATGGTTTACAATCCTACGAATCAAACAACCAAGATAGGAAAAATTCCTAATGATTAGAATCCTCCAAAATTCCTTTGAGAATCCTTTGAATCAAAGAAGCCCTTAATCTATTTTATGATTCATCGAATTGTGCATTGTAAAGAATAAAGTAAAAACAAATAATGGCAATTCAACTAGAAAAAAAGTTTGGGCAGTTATGATACGGAAGATTCTAGAACAAAAGAGAACCACTGTTGTTTTGAGGTTTGTGCATTATGCTTAAGTTCAACCATGGAGTCTGCTAGATTGTACATGTGGCAAAATCCGGTGGGGGGCTAGAAGATGGTCCGAGGGGCCGAGTGGAGGGAGACTACAAAGGAATGCACAAGTGCGAGATCGATATTTAGAGAGAGGGGGCGAACACGTGCGCTATTGCGCGCAGTGGCGGAGCCATGAAAAATAAATGAGCTAGGGGGCCAAGCATTGCTAACCCTTTACGAGGAGGGTCAATTTATGAACCTAAACCATTTTTAGCACCAATTGTCTAATGATCACATTCATATTAGCCTCGATATATAGTGATGTTAGGGGGGAGGGGGCAGGGCCCTTACTGCCCCCTGTCTTCGCCATTGTGCACGCATCTAAGAGATGAAGCGGAAGGCATGGGTGTTGAGAGGGGACGTTGGATATATAATTAATGTGGGTGTATTAGCTATATATGTTAATCCTATATAGAGAGGTATAGATTGATCGATGTGGACGTGGGAAAGAGGGTGAGACCTCACTGGATATATCGATTGATCGGTTTGTGTGGAAAACTATGAAAGACCTAGCTATATACACACATACATCGAGGAACATCGATCGTTGCGCATGCACGCGTGAGAGATAAAGAATGCCCTATATGATGGAGAGGGGGATGTGTGTGGGTGTGTGCCTTCATGGGAGACCGACCTAAAGAAAAAGATTGCATGCGTGCGATGGATAATGCCGACTGGTAGTGTGTGTGCATGCATGCACGAGAGAAAGTTAGTGGTACAATTATAAAGAGAAGACTACTGTGTGGGTGTAAAGGAATAGGTGAGGTCATAATCAATGTAAAGTTGAATTAAAATATTTGAATAAGAGATCCTGATGTTTGAAACCCATGCATGCATGAATATAACGGAGATCTGCGTGATGTGGTTTGGAAACAAGCATGTTGTAATGTATACACATTGAACAAGGTTAGACTGATTTGAATTTGAGATACCGATGGTAGACATCATTTGGCCACGTCGCATCTGTGCATGGACACACTATTCTAATTGGAGATGATGGGCGGCTTTCGCATCACATATCTATATCTATACCCCTATATATATTATATTATATATTTTTTATATTGTGTGCGGGTAACTTTAACTTTGAAAGATGGTCGTTGGATGAGGCGAATCCGATGGTCCAAAGATGGCAAATTTGAGCACTACTGGCCGTTGGATATCATCTAGATTCCACCAGATTTCGCCACATGTATAATCTAGAAGACTCCATGGGTGAACTTAAGCATAATGCACAAACATCAAAACACAAGCACTTCTTATTTGTTCTAGAATCTTCCATATCAGAATTGCCCAAATGTTTTTCTACATGATTTGCCATTATTTGTTTTTACTTTACGTCTTACGACGCACAATTCCATGAATCTTAAAATAGATTAGCTTTCTTATAAAAACTAGATGATTTTGAATGAAATGAACTATAAGAATTAAACGAACATCTACATCATGCATATATGACTCAAAGCTTGCATGCTATAATGTGGTATTTATTCATAATTTGGTTGCCAAATCTCATGCGTGCAATGCACGTGTACCTTACTCTAGTCTAAATGGTGTTTGTGTGTGTGTTGTGCGTGTTGAGGTGCAAATTGTCTTTTTTGGGTACACGTTAAGCTTGTTCTTCCGAAATTTCAAGCCGCACCTTGTTATACCGAAAATTCAAGCTAGCGTCTCTGTCTATCGTGCTGCGAAACTCCCGCCTCTTCAATCTGCGCCTTGTTAGCCCGAAATATTTAAGATATATCTTTGTCTCGTTGTGCTCCGACAACTCCCTCCATCTCAACCCGCGCCTTGCTATTCCGAAATTACAACGCGCGCGAAAACTCCCACCTCCTGTGAAATCCCGACACACAAAATGCCCGTGGTACCCATGAACCGAAAGAACCGCCTCAAATCAGTGGGGGTACTTTCGTAACTTACCCCACATTTCAGACAAGCGCGTCTCTAAGCCATGGTTCCCCACTGCCATCCCATCCGCCCACCCATTCGTACACCGAGGCCGTGAAAACCCGCGACGAAACCCCACACCCTGCTTAGTCCGCCACCCAGCCGGAGCCTCTTCCCCGACGACGTCGTCCACATCAACACCTCGATGTCCCTCATCCACCGTACCGGATGAGGATCCGTCGTCGATCTCATTGTCCCGCCGGTTCAGCCACCCCGTCCTCCACCTCCAATGAGCTGCCCCGACGTTCCCCTCTTCTTTTGCGCCACCTCCATTCCCACACCGTCGTCTTCACCTGCACCACCGGAAGAGCATCATCATCACCATTTCCTCGGATGAAGTTGCGGCCTAAGCGGTGCCACCAAAGAGGTTGTACACTAATCACCGCATTTTCTTCTTGATTCGATCTCACGGTGCTGTCGGCGCTCGGTCCCGAGACGACACGGCGTGGCTCCATCCACGACGTCATCGCCGGCCACTTCCTCCACGGCGTCGCTCCCTCGGCGGCGACGTCCACATCAGTAGGAGCTGCTGCTGCTTTAGCTCTCGCTCGCGCTGCTGCTCTGCTCTTGCTCTCGGTCCCCTGCCTGGTCTGCTGTTGCTATTGCTCTTGCTCGCGCTGCTGCTCTCGCTCTTGCTCTTGCTTGCGATGCTGCTCCGATTTAGCTACACTTCAGTCGACTGAATCGACTTTTGGGCAGTCGATTTTCAGGGGGTGGGGTGGGGGGCTTGCCGGGGTGAAGGAAGAACCAGCTGCAGTAGGGAGGGGGGCTCGCCGGAGAGGTACCCCACTATCTATCTTAGGGTTCAGGATGGGGGCGGTGGTCGCCGGTGGTGGCGGGGCATTGGCGGGGCGATGGCGTGGGGATCGCCGGAGAAAAAGCTCAGCATGGGGGGCCTAGAGGGATGGCCGGGGCGGCAGCGGATCGGCGGTGGGGAGTGTTTTCGGGGCGGGCAGGGTGGCGCACCGCCGGTCGCGGGCGGGGGGGGGGGGGGGGCTAGTATTTGGCCGGTGGTGGCTGGGGGCTCAGGGGGGTGGAGGTTGAAGATGAACCGCAAGCCCTTGATTTCGTATCCAATAGCTGCAAAATCGACTGACCAGAGATGAAAAAGTCAGTCGACCGACATGTAGCCTCACCTTGCTAGTGCGATCAGTTTCGACAGCAAAATTCAGTTTCGACAGTTAAGTTCAGTTTTGACAGTTAAGTTCAGTTTCAACAGTTAAATTCAGTTTCGGTAGTTAAGTTCAGAGATGAGCGGCTGATGTATTTTACATCTAGCACTTTGTGGTTATGTATTATACATCATGTATTGGAGATGCTATTAGAATTCCACTCAGGTTAATGTTGTTCGTTGTCTCTCTTGTCCTGCATCAGCCTTGGCGTCGTACAACTCACCGGAGCTGCTCCAACGACGAAACCCTCCATCACAGCGGAGCAATACCTCGGGCTCCATCTCCAGACGCCTAAGATCTTCTTCCCCTCCTCCGACAGCCAAGTCAGCCGGAGCATCCTCACCGGCCAACCCAATCACGCTGAGATCGACATGGCTTCGCCAAAGAGGTTGTACACTTGTTGCATCTCTTTTTTACTCTACATGGTATATATATTGTCCACTGAGCACTCGTAGTAACGGGAAATATGATTATTTTATCCTACTATATGACAAGCAGTGAGGTACCCGGCAACTTAGCTATCTGTGATGGACTCTCTTGAATGCCATCATTATTTATCTCTGCGCGTTTGAGCTGTGCATTTGTCGATGGGCCTGGGAGTTGAGCTAGTATGGCAGTGGCCTAGGTCCAAAGTAATAGAAGTAGCACAAAAACATTTTTTTAGTGTAGGATTTTCCTTTCTCAAGCCTGCCTACTAGAACCGCCACTGCTTGAAAGGAAAAGTGAATGAAAAACATCGGAATTGGAAAGTTTCCTATTGTACTACTTTTCATGAATTTGGTGCAATGGAATGGAGCAAAGGAAAACTGTAGGATTTGTTCCTTTAGTGTCTCCTTGAAAGAAAAACCGTAGGAATTCTAATTTCCACTTCTCCTCCTTTTCGTATTCCTATTCATCTAGCACAACACTAAGAGATAGTAGCATAATAGCATTATAACCTTACATTTTCTTGTGGTTTGACTTAATCTCACCTTGCTTTTTTGCATCCTGTGATCTTCCAATTGTTGTGAATCAAACACCCAGATTGGCAGAAATCCTGTGTTTTTAAATTCTCTGTTTTGCACGTGCATTCCTATCCTATTCCTGTCTATTTCCTATCCCTGCATTGTTAGAATCCTCAAATTCAAACAAGCCCTTACTCAATTACTTCTGTTACAGATATGTGTCAAAGAAAACCTTGTGTGGTTTGTCCTGCTCCTGTGGCGCTGTGTTCCACCCCAGCTCAGCTGCTCCAACGACGGAAGGGTCCACCACAGCAGGGATCCGCTCTCTAGACTGTCTTTTGCCGCCTCAGATCTTCTTCCACGCCGCCGGCAGCCACAACAACTGCATTACCATCATCAATTGAGCAGATGACCTTGAGGACTACACGGGTCCGCAAGAGAGGTCGCACTCTTACGTGTGTGCTTACGTTATGCGTCGCTTAATATGATGACATGCTACATTACCGTAGTGTTCACCTATTAGACTCTGAGTTAGGTCTAAACTAATGCTGAAACTTGAGTTTTTAAATGGTTGTGGGGTACATATTGGGGCAGCAATCAGTACTATCTGTCTACTATCTGGTTAATCTCCGGTGTCTACTATGAGTTTCATGTTGGGTGCAAACAAACATTAAAGGAGCCATTATGTGTATTTTTTAACTAAAGCTATTATCTGACTGCTATCATTGGTTTTGGGTCTATCCATAGTTTGCTACCATCACTCTGGATTTGTGCATGCACTCCTTACATAATCTCACTATGTTTTATTCCTATGCATGCCAGTTATTGTACACAATGGAACTGATCATGTAGAGAAAAAGAGACGAGTCTTGCGTGGCAATAAAATTTCATGCAGACGTCGTTCCATGGTGGGTGGAAAGGCATCCCCCCTCCACCCATTTCGGATCGTAATCAAGAGGAAGATAACTTTTTTGAGGGGGATTCAGAAGGAGAAGACCACTCCTATTTACCCCATGAGGTCTTCGCTCTAACTTGGCATGCTGATGTTGGTAATATCATGCATATGGTGCCTTGCATTGCTTACTACATACATTAAAGATGTCATCTGCATAGTTTAGACATGCTTTGTGTCAATGCCATCTGTTTAGTTTCTTTATCGTATATGTGAATCATGCAATGCCATCTTGTCTAGCTAGGCATCATATATGTGAATTTTGCAATGCCACCCTGGTTAGCCAGTCATCTTATATGTGAATTATATCATGCCATCATTTTTTTATTACGTGTTAAATTTGTCAGCAATTTCAGTACATTCAATTACTCTTCCTGTGCATCAGCCATTCGGCACGGTCATGGAAAAATCTGGAGTGGAAACAAGGTCTTCAGAGCAGACAATGCTATCTGACGAAGTGCATGTCTTGCTGGTTACTGATAGCTCCTCAAAGGAGGATTCAGAGATAGATGACCAGTCATATTTCCCCCTGAGGTGCATGCCCTAACTTGGCAGGGTTATGTTGCTCATATCGTGCGTATGGTATCTTGCATTGCTATGTCATTTGCTTAGTTTAGACATGCTTTGTGTGAATGCCACCTGTTTAGTGCCTAATTACCATATATGTGAATTATGCAATGGCATCTTGTTGCAAGACATTATATATGTGAATTATGCAATGTTATCTTGTTGCAAGGCATTATGTATGTGAATTATGAAATGCCATGCTGTTTAGGCAAGCGTCATATATGTGAATTATATCATGCCGTCCTTTTTTGTATTTCTCATTGCTTTTGTCGACAATGTTTGTATATTCAACTGCTCTTCCTGTGCATCAGCCATTTGAATTGGTGATGGAGAAATCTGGAGTGAAAACAAGGTCTTTAGAGCAGACAATGCTACCTGCTGAAGCAGATATCTTGTTGGTTACAGATAGCTCTTCAGAGGAGGATTCAGAGGCAGATGACCAGTCCTATTATCCCCCTGAGGTGTATGCTCAAACTTGGCAGGGTTATATTACTCATATAATGCATATGTTGTATTGCAATGCTTAGTTTTTACATCATATACACAATATTGAATGCCATCTCCTTAGTTGACACATCATATATGCGATTGCCCTCTGCTCACTTCCTTTGTATATAAATCATATATTTGAATTATGTCATGCCATGATGTTTACATAGACAACATGTATATGAATTATGGCATGCCAACCCATTTTCTAAAGACATAATGTAGTTATATCATCTCATCCTGTTTACATAGTCATCATATTTTAAATTATGTCATTCTATCTGTGAATTATATCATGCCATCATGTTTCCATTGACGGCATGTTTGTGATTTATGGCATGCCAACCACTTTAATAGACACATCGTATAGTTATATCATGTCATCCTGTTTACATAGTCATCATATTTTGAAGTATGTCATTCTATCCTATTTAGTTAGCCATCATACATGTGAAATTGTGTCATGCTATCCTGTTTAATTAGCCATCATATATGTGAAATTATGTCCTGCTATTCTGTTTGCTTAGACAACATAAATGTGAATTATTTCATGCCCTGTTTTCTTCCCTACTATCCATTGCACCTGTCTATCTTACAATGTCTGTATATTCAATTACTTTTCTTGTTTATCAGCCATTTCAATTGGAGGGAGTGATGGCAGTATCTGTGGGTGTAAAAACACGGTCTTCAGAAAAGATCGTGCTACCTGTCGATGCAGATAGAACCACGGTTGTACTTTCCCAAGAACTAGGCCCACCACACATAACCCACACTCATGCAGATTGTACCCCTACCCAGTTGGACAGTGAACCAGCTACACGCCTTCTAACCCCAACAACAGCAGATAGATACCCAGTTCCCGTTGACACAACACCGTCTCCACCACACAGCACCCAAACACGAGCAGTTAGTAAGGCAACTGCAGTGCCCAAATCACGAGGACCACCACTTCGAACCCGAAGTCAATGCTCAAAGCAGAAGAAGAATTGTTCTCAGGTCAGGTTCCGTAGCTATGGTTCATACTACTTTGCTCTTGCATCACTGTATTTACTGATACCAACTAATTTCAAATTTGAAGGATGCAATTGAAACTCCAATGGCGCAACAGGTATGTTTTAAACCTGTTTCTTCAACGTGTTTGGCTGTTTGCTGTTGTAACTTGCTCTATGTTGATTTCAGTTTCAATTGAATAAATAGTTATGTTCTCATGCCATGCACATTACAAGTGTTGTTATTGCTGTGTAGTTTCCCACACTTATATTCCGTCTATGCTGCTTTGTCTTAAATAGATATGATTCGAACTGTATCTATCTTGATCTGGCAACATAAACTAGAATGATATAGACCATACAGTGACCATACTACATAGATATATGTTTGTTTCATGTTGTTATCCTGTCCACCTTACTACTGAACTGGTTTACCAAAATGAGTTTCATATACTACATTGTAAACCTGAGATGTGTTTGTTTGTTTCTCTTTTAGAACGCAGATAAAATATTGGAGAAGCGTACCCTGTTATGCAATGGTAAAGGAAGTAATGCAGATAAGGTTCAAGATAGTGAGACATCCCTGTTGGTCTCCAAGAAAGCTAATAAAAACTATATTGAAGACACTGAGACAACCCCAAAGTCTTGTCTTGATGTAGTGTTCGCGTTACTGGCTACCACTGCTGGCACCAGCTCTTCGAACTCGTTGCCTGAATCAGTTCGGCTTCTTAAGTCTCAACTTCAAGTTGAAAGACATCGATCAGATGTTATGCGACAGGAAGCCGAAAGACTGAGGAAGTCCCTGCAGATTCAGTTGCATACTTTCTGGTGTAACAGCAAGCGCTGGAGGACTTAAGTGCCAAACAAGAGAAAGTTAATAAGCTTGCTAAGCATCTTGCCAGCATTATGGGTACCCAAGATATTGTTTCTTGAGCTCTTCTGAAGTGGTTTCAGTTCTGGACTTGTTTTGTTGCGGCGTTTATATGCTGTTGTGTTCCCTATATTTGCACTGGTGGCGAACTTTGATGCCAAGTGGATGTAATATGTGTAATAGCCGTGATAGCCTAGTGTAAGTTGCTTGCTTATTTATTTCCTTGTTGTCTTGTTTATTTATTTGCTTGTAGTCAGTGCAGTTCTTTTTCTGCGGTTTGCTAGTGGTTCCAATAACCTATTTTTTTTAAAACTAGGCCACACTAACCATGGGTTAATATTTACTGTAGTGACACTGGGTCTCCTACGGGCCGTAGAAACAGTCGGCCTTCTACGGGCCGTATAAACAGTGGGCCTTCTACGGGCCATAGAAACAATGGGCCTTCTATGGGCCATAGAAACAATGGGCCTTCTACGGGCTATATCGTCAATGGGCCTTATACGGGCCGTATGATCGATTGGCCAAACATGGGCCAAACAGACCGCATTCTGGCCGTAAACGGGCTAGAGATGGAATCGTCCGTTCATGGGCCAACCATAACATGCCATCGTTAATAGGCCATATTTGATGACGCTATGAAAACGGCCCAACGTATTAACGGACCACAAACAGGCCGATTGTAACCACGGGCTAAATTTGGCCCACAAGCAGAAAATGATAGTAACGGGCCGTAAGTAAAAGAATGCTGGAAAATAGCCCAAAATAAATGGGCTCTAAGAAGGCCGAAAGATAACATGGGCTGGAAACGACCCAACAGAATAACGGGCCGTTAATGGGTATAAAGTGATACACTATTTTCTTTACGGGCCAGTTTCACCACGGGCCGTTAATGGGTGTAAAGTGATACACTATTCATTACGGGCTAGTTTCACCACGGGCCGTTAATAGGACAAGAGTTACATAGGGCCTCATATGGGCCGAAAGATGTCATGGGCCATACATGGGCTAGAAGTGAAAACGGGCTGGAATCATATTGGATGGCCCAGATGACGCTACTGGGCCTAATTTGAATAGGGCGTAACAAGCCTTGGGTTAGCGGGTTGTAAATGGGCTATATGCGAAAAGGCCGTTAACAGGATTTCCATGGGCCGGCCTGCCACCTTTGGACCAAGTCAAACGGGTCGGCCTTTTCACAGGAATGGACCTCTGTTGGGCCGTGCCATGTGTCGACGTATCATAAGCGCCTTCTGTCCAATGAGTGGATGACATCTGTCCCAGCGAAGAGCCGACATGTGTTTCCTCCAGCCAATGATGATTTTACACGTGGAAAATCCCGATTGGTCGGGGCTGTTAACGGGTTATCAGAACCAAAAGCCGACCCGATAGCTTAACGGTGTTCCGTTATGGTGGATGCCACGTGTCGGTCACCCTTGACAAAAGCACTTCTGTGACGCGCGGTTTATCGTCATGGAAGTGGACACTTCCGTGATGATAATTTTGCTAATGTCATGGAACACCTCTACGACAGCACAGGTATGACTATCTTGATTCTGTCATAAAATCGTCATGGATGTACATGCATGACAGAAAACACGACCTACTATGACAAACACGTATCATCAAGAAAGTGTATTTTTTTGTAGTGAGGGCGAAGTGCTCAAGGAGAAGGCCAAGGTCAAGGCGGAGGTGCGGGTGTTTGAGAACACTAGGAAGGCCGACAATGCCGCCTCAATGACCGACCTCGCCATGAAGTGGAATGCTAGGACTGGCATGCCAAGGTCACCGAGGTTGAGGCCGCCAAGGCTGTCGCCATCCGCGATGCCGAGCTGTAGATGGAGGTTAAGACGAAGAACATGCTCTGCCAAACTGACAAGCTCAAGGTCAAGCAACTCAGCAAGTCCACAGTACACTAGGACACACAGGTTGGTTATGCAATAATTATGTATAAAATATAGTACTAGGGACAAGAGAAATTCATACTTATTGACCTCAGCATTTTATATTTTGTAGGTTCAAAATCGAACACGCTCTTCTACAGCTGGTAGAAGGCGGCAGATACGACATTGTATAAGGAGATGAAGGCGGCGGTGAGGTGAAGCGGCTGAGCAGAAACACATGCATGTCTCGATATGGGAGGAAAGGGAGGGAGATAAGGTGAGGGTTAGCGGTGCAACATGCCACAAGAGGAAAGGGGTGAAGAGATGACCTTGAGGAGGGAAGTGGGCTCGGTCCATGGCATGGGTCAGAGTAGAGGAAGGTTGATCCATGGTTTGGCCAAAGGGGTGATGAGCGAGGGAAGTAGAAGGCCCCCTCTCATATATTGGTGCACGAGCAAGTCTGTCGAGGTGGAAGAAGCCTGTCATTTCATGACGGCGTTGGTGACCTTGGTGTGATGTTGTTCGCCGGTTTGTGGGCGGATCAGGCAACCGTCTGGTCTCTCGATCCCCCCTTCACTAATTCTGGTGAGAAGAGGGGAGGGATGAAAGGGTGGAGGGGTGGGATATGAGGTCGCCGATTCTGTTGGTTGTGGGGGCGAGGGTGGAGAGAGGAGAGTGAGCGACACCGGTGAAGTCTATGGATCTAGAGGGAGGGGAACAAGAGAGTGAGTGGTGTGGAGAGGGAGTGGATAGAGTGCGGTCGTTCGGGAGAGGATAGCAAGTCGTATAGGAGGGGTATAATGGGAATATCATAAAAATAAAGCTTTATTTATACCTATACACTATATATATTTAGAATAACATAAAATATTTTCTCAATAAATTACTTAAAAATATCCAAGAAATTACGGATGACCGACTATCATTATATAAAGGGGGAATCCGTTCTTTGCCCGTGGAGATATGAAACATAGTTTTTATGGGCAATATACCACATACCCTAAATAGTAGATATTCGTGAGAATAACCATCAACATGTGATTTAGAGGTGAGCCTAAAATTATTAAAATTGGGATACCACTCAATCTAATAGAAACTGCACATTTCTTGGATTTGTCTAATGAATATATATTTTCCATACCACCATCATAAAAAATATATTCTAATCTTTGTTTATATTAGAATACCTTTGTAGGTCATAAAAACTGATGGATTTGATTGTGCTTCGGAGATGACGACTGACAAAGACCCTGATGTAACGATGATGGAGGGGGCTAAGAATTCAATGAGTTTTACACAACCAAAAGAGGTGCATGCAAATAATTGTTCTTCTTTGTATGTATGTTGCACATGATATAATACTCAAAAGGTATATTTCTATATATATATATATATATATATTTAATTTTGTAGCATATGAGAGAGATGGAGATGGATTATGTCGGGATTAAAAAAGAAACCCATTCAGAGGGTTTTTGGGGCGACGTCATTGGAAGGGGACAAAAATTCACCATGTTTTATACAACAAAAAGATGTGCAAGTGATGATATCCCACAACAACGACACACTCAAAATAAAGCATACTGGCTGGAATTATGATAAATGTTTATGGCAACATTTATTTCCAACTGGTATTGTGATGAGTAAGTTCAATGATGTTCACATAACTCAAGGAAAATATTTCAAAAGCCCATAGCAACGCACGTGCATTCTACTAGTTAAAACATAAAAAACACAATTATAACAAAGGATATATGATTTATTTATTACTAAACAGGAACAAAAATAAAATTGGGTTGCCTCCCAACAAGCGCTATCTTTTAACGCCCCTAGCTAGGCATAAAGACAAGAATAGATTTAGGTATTGTCATCTTTGGTATGCAATCCATATGTGGCTCTCATAATAGATTCATAAGGTGATTTAATTTTCCTCCGAGGAAAGTGTTCCATGCCTTTCCTTAATGGAAATTGGAATCTAATATTTCCTTCTTTCATGTCTATAATTGCACCAATCGTTCTAAGGAAAGGTCTACCAAGAATAATAGGGCATGTAGGATTGCAATCTATGTCAAGAACAATGAAATCTACGGGCACATAATTCCTATTTGCAACAATAAGAACATCATTAATTCTTCCCATAGGTTTCTTAATGGTGGAATCCGCAGGATGCAAATTTAAAAGAGCAATCATCAAATTCACGGAAACCTAACACATCACACAAAGTTTTTGGAATAGTGGAAACACTAGCACCCGAATCACATAAAGCATAGCATTCATGATCTCTAATATTAATTTTAGTAGTAGGTTCCCACTCATCATAAAGTTTTCTTGGGCTAGAAACTTCTAATTCAAGCTTTTCTTCATGGGATTGCATTAAAGCATCAACGATATGTTTGGTAAAAGCTTTGTTTTGATCATAAGCATGAGGATTATTTAACACGGATTGCAACAAGGAAATACAATCTATTAAAGATCAATTATCATAATTAAATTCCTTGAAATCCAAAATAGTGGGTTCATTGCTATGTAAAGTTTTGACCTCCTCAATCCCACTTTTACAAATTTTTGCATCAAGATCTAAAAATTCCGAATCATTGGGACACCTTCTAACTAAAGTTGACTCATCCCCAGTCCCATCTTTATAAAGATTCATATTGGAAAACAAAGACTTAATAGGAGACACACCAATCACTTTTAGATCTTCATCATTATTATCATGAAAACTAGAGGAACACACTTTCACAAAGCAATCTTTTTTAGCACGCATCCTAGCGGTTCTTTCTTTGCACTCATCAATGGAAATTCTCATGGTTTTGAGAGACTCATTGATATCATGCTTAGGTGGAATAGATCTAAGTTTCAAAGAATCAACATCAAGAGAAATTCTATCCACGTTCCTAGCCAACTCATCAATCTTAAGCAATTTTTCTTCAAGCAAAGCATTGAAATTCTTTTGCGAATTCATTAATTCCTTAACACTAGTCTCAAAATCAGAGGACATCTTATTAAAATTTCCATAAGAGTTGTTGTAGGAATTACCATAATTATTAGAGGAATTACTAGGGAATGGCCTAGAATTAAAATTTCCTCTATACGCGTTATTACCAAAATTGTTCCTACCAACAAAATTCACATCCATAGATTCATTATTATTCTCAATCAAAGTGGAAAAAGGCATATCATTAGGATGAGAAGAAGCACTCTTTTTAGCAAACAATTTCATAAGTTCATCCATCTTTCCACTCAAAACATTAATCTCTTCAATAGCATGAACTTTTTTACTAGTGGGCCTTGCGGTATGCCATTGAGAATAATTAACCATAATATTATCTAGGAGTTTAGTAGCTTCTCCTAAAGTGATTTCCATAAAAGTGCCTCTCGAGGCCGAATCTAAAAGATTTCTAGAAGCAAAATTCAATCCAGCATAAATTTTTTGTATAATCATCCATAAATTTAAACCATGTGTAGGGCAATTACGTATCATTAATTTCATCCTCTCCCGAGCTTGTGCAACATGCTCATGATCAAGTTTCTTAAAATTCATAATATTGTTTCTAAGAGAGATGATCTTAGCGGGAGGAAAATACTTAGAGATAAAAGCATCTTTGCACTTATTCCAGGAATCAATACTATTTTTAGGCAAAGAAGAGAACCAAGTTTTAGCACAATCTCTAAGCGAAAACGGAAATAGCTTCAATTTAACAATATTATTATCCACATCTTTCTTCTTTTGCATATCACACAAATCAATGAAGCTGTTTAGATGGGTAGCGGCATCTTCACTAGGAAGGCCAGAAAATTGATCTTTCATAACAAGATTCAACAAAGCGGTATTGATTTCACAAGATTCAACATCGGTAGTAGGAGAAATCGGAGTGCTAATAAAATCATTATTGTTGGTTTTGGAAAAGTCACACAATTTGGTGTTATCTTGAGCCATCGTGACAAACAATCAATCCAACACACAAGCAAACAATAGGCAAGCAAAAAGAATCGAACGGAAAAAGGGCAAATAAAACGGCAAAGGTGAAGTGGGGGAGAGGAAAACGAGAGGCAAATGGCAAATAATGTAATGCGAGGGATAAGAGTTTGTGATGGGTACCTCGTATGTCTTGACTTGGCATAGATCTCCCCGGCAACGGCGCCAGAAATCCTTCTTGCTACCTCTTGAGCATGCGTTGGTTTTCCCTTGAAGAGGAAAGGGTGATGCAGCAAAGCTGCGTAAGTATTTCCCTCAGTTTTTGAGAACCAAGGTATCAATCCAGTAGGAGACTACACACAAATCTCCTAGTACCTGCACAAACAAATAAGAACCTTGCAACCAACACATTAAAGGGGTTGTAAATCCCTTCATGGCCACTTGCAAAAGTGAGATCTGATAAACATGATAAGATAAATATTTTTGGTACTTTTTTTTATAGATTGGAAAGTAAAGATTGCAAAATAAACGGCGACAGAAATGGCTAGTTGACGGGAAATTAATATGATGTAAAGTAGACCCGGGGGCCATAGGTTTCACTAGCGGCTTCTCTCTATATAGCATATATTACGGTGGGTGACCAAATTACTGCCGAGCAATTGATAGAAAAGCGCATAGTTATGAGAATATCTAGGCATGATAATAAACATAGGCACCACGTTCGTGTAAAGTAGACCGAAACGATTCTGCATCTACTACTATTACTCCACACATCGAGTGCTATCCAACATGCATCTAGAGTATTCAGTTCATAAGAACAGAGTAACGCATTAGGCAAGATGACATGATGTAGAGGGATAACCTCAAGCAATATGATATAAACCCCATCTTTTTATCCTTGATGTCAACAATACAATACATGCCTTGCTGCCCCTGCTGTCACTGGGAAAGGACACCACAAGATTCAACCCAAAGCTAAGCACTTCTCCCATTGCAAGAACGATCAATCTAGTAGGACAAACCAAACTGATAATTCGAAGAGACTTGCAAAGATATTTAAATCATGCATAAAAGATTTCAGGGAAGAATCAAATATTGTTCATAGATAATCTTGATCATAAACCCACAATTCATCAGATCTCGACAAACACACCGCAAAAAGAATTACATCGAAAAGATCTCCAAGAGAATCGAGGAGAACTTTGTACTGAGATCCAAGGAGAGAGAAGAAGCCATCTAGCTAATAACTATGGACCCAAAGGTCTGTGGTAAACTACTCACACATCATCAGAGAGGCTAGGGTGTTGATGTAGAAGCCCTCTGTGATCGAATCCCCCTCCGGCAGATCACCGGAAAAGGTCCCCAGATGGGATCTCACGGGTACAGAACGTTGCGGCGGTGGAAAAGTGGTTTCGCGGCTCCCCTGGATGCTTTCAGGGTATAAGTGTATATATAGGGGAAAGAAGTAGGTCGGTGGAGCTATGAGGGGCCCACGAGGGTGGGGGGCACGCCTGCCCCCCTAGGCGCGCTGCCCTACCTCGTGGCCGCCTCGTTGCTTCCTTGACCTCCACTCCAAGTCTCCTGGATTGCGTTTGTTCCAAAAAAGATCCTCGCGAAGGTTTCATTCTGTTTGAATTCCGTTTGATATTCCTTTTTGCGAAACACCGAAATAGGCAAAAAAACAACAATTTGCACTAGGCCTTCAGTTAATAGGTTAGTCCCAAAAATAATATAGAAGTGCGTATTAAAGCCCATTAAACATCCACCGGTTAGCCATAGTTACATTGTGTGCACCACAGTTGTATGGGGGTATGGAATCTATGATACGGGGTCGTCCACTAGGGAGGTATTCCCAAGACCACAACAATAGAAACTCGTAAAAGACACAAATAATAGAGCTTTCGACGGGAACGAAGATTTTTGTGTGGCATCACACAACCCTCTATATGTATGAGAAAGCATAGCAGAACTGAAGTTGTATTTTGGATTCTGAGGTAAAGATTCATCTACTATCTTCTCGGCAAAGTAGATGAGACCAGGGAGAAATACGTCACCGTGTGAATTTGGAAACATCATACCAAAAGAGCCACAACAAATACGCAAACATATGTCTCTTCCTCGTCTTAGGATTAGCGCCGGGGGGTATATCCTCAAATTTCTCAGGAAGCCATCCGAGTGGAACACCTCGAGGCGGACCAGGACAGTGTGATTGTCCCATTGTCACCCCAAGATAGACTAAGACATCATCTGGACAAGATGATGAGACTCATGGAGGGGCCAACGACTCACCTCTAATTGGTACATTTGTGATCATAGACACATATTTTAGGGTAGGTGCAAGATCTCCACAACAAAAGTGAAAGGTGTGGGTTTCAGGTCTCCACCGGTCAACAAGGGAGGTCAAAGGAAATGTGTCCAAAGTGAATTGGGGTTTGCCAGATGTGAGTATAGCAAAACCAAGTAGTCCATAAGCCTTAAGGTGTGCAATGAAAGAATCATCTATTATCCATTTATTCTTTACGGGTTGAAGCCTGAAAGTCCGCGGAGGATTTTCATGATTTGGGTTTAAGAAAAGGTGGCAACGGTGGCCCTTGTCGTGGTGCCCCTACAAAAGGGCTCATAGTTCGGCCATAACCTGCACACAGATAGTCATAAAAAATAGCACTTAACACCACAAATAAAATTAAAAATTAACATCACAAATACAAATACAAATAAATAGAGCGAGTTCAATTCAAATTAAATATTTGAAGTTAACATCACGATTACAAATGAAATGTAACATAACGAGTACAAATATAACAACATCACGTGGTGTTGTTGCCTCGATACAGGCATTCCCTACGTGAGTGCCTAGGGCACCTAGAAATGCAACATCGCCTTGGTTCTCCCAACTGGCTGCGGTCCATGTCATTGCGATGACGCTTAGACTGACATCGTCCCTTAGCGGTTCTCCTCAACCCCGCGTTCAGAACCTGTTTGGGCCCATCTTCCCATACCATTTTGTAGTGCATATCAATGCCTCAGGCCTACAACTCCCCGTTCCAGGAGTTGTATAAATTATACGTGTTGGAGTATGGCGATATGTATGGATCGCCATTGATTTTTTGATCTGCAGGTGCCCGGAGGACATGACTACAAAGGTAGTCCAAAAGCTTGGGGTTTTTCCAGGTGTACTCACACGACATTAGGCTGAGGGTGACGACTTGCTTTTTTAATACTCTGTGGTGACCCTTAACATACTTGGCTCCCACGTTGACTTCCTACTTATTCTTAAGTGTGTCCACTTTACCGCGACCATGGCTTTGAGACTTCTTTGCATTGTCGTCCAGATGTATTTGCATCTTCTTAGACCATGGCTTGCTCAATTCAACTTGTGCCTTGGTGACGCTGGCTCTGTCTGCAAGGTATGGCAGAATCCGGTTCCAAGTTTCGTCAACTAGGGTTGTGATAGGTGATAACCCACAAGTATAGGGGATCACAACTGTTTTTGAGGGTAGAGTATAGGGGATCACAACTGTTTTTGGGGATCACAAGGGGAGCCAAAGAATATTCTCAAGTATTAGCAGTTGAGTTGTCAATTCAACAACACCTGAAAGACTTAATATCTACAGCAAAGTATTTAGTAGCAAAGTAGCATGGAAGTAGCGGTAACAGTGGCAAAAGTAACAGTAGCAGTTTTTGTAGCAATCGTAACAGTGGCAACGGAAAAGTAACTAAGCAAAGATCAATATGTGAAAATCTCATAGGCAATGGATCAATGATGGATCATTATGTCGGATGCGATTCATCATGCAATAGTTATAACATAGGGTGACACAGAACTAGCTCTAGTTCATTAATGTAATGTAGGCATGTATTCCGAATATAGTCATACATGCTTATGGAAAAGAACTTGCATGACATCTTTTTTCCTACCCTCCCATGGCAGCGAGGTCCTATTGGAAACTAAGGGATATTAAGGCCTCCTTTTAATAGAGTACCAGACCAAAGCATTAAAACTTAGTGTATACATGAACTCCTCAAACTACGGTCATCACCGGGAGTGGTCCCGATTATTTTCACTTCGGGGTTGCCGGATCAGAACACATAGTGGGTGACTATTGACTTGCAAGACAGGATCAAGAACTCACATAGATTCATGAAAACATAATAGGTTCAGATCTGAAATCATGGCACTCGGGCCCTAGTGACAAGCATTAAGCATAGCAAAGTCATAGCAACATCTATCTTAGAACATAATGGATAATAGGGATCAAACCCTAACAAAACTAACTCGTTTACATGGTAAATCTCATCCAACCCATCACCGTCCAGCAAGCCTACGATGGGTTTACTCACGCAAGGTAGTGAGCATCATGAAATTGGTCATGGATGATGGTTGATGATGACGATGGGGACGGATTCCCCTCTCCGGAGCCCCAAACGGACTCCAGACCAGCCCTCCCGAGGAAGATTAGGGCTTGGTGGCGGCTCCGTATCGTAAAACGCGATGAATCCTTCTCTCTGATTTTTCCTCCCCGAAAGTGAATATATGGAGTTGGGGTGAGGTCGGTGGAGTCCTAGGGGGCCCACGAGGCAGGTGGCATGCCCCCCGGGGGGGCCCTGCACCCTCGTGGACAGGGTGTGGGCCCCTTGATGTTGATTCTTTTGCCAATATTTTTCATTAATTCCAAAACATGTGGCCATGGATTTTCAGGTCATTCCGAGAACTTTTATTTCTGCACAAAAATAACACCATGGCAGTTCTGCTGAAAACAGCGTCAGTCCGGGTTAATTCCATTCAAATCATGTAAGTTAGAGTCCAAGACAAGGGCAAAAGTGTTTGGAAAAGTTTATACGTTGGAGACGTATCAACTCTCCCAAGCTTAAACCTTTGCTTGTCCTCAAGCAATTCAGTTGACAAACTGAAAGTGATAAAGAGAAACTTTTACAAACTCTGTTTGATCTTGTTGTTGCAAATATGTAAAGCCAGCATTCAAGTTTTCAGCAAAGATTATGAACTAACCATATTCTCAATAACATTTAGGTCTCATGTTTACTCATATCAATGGCATAATCAACTAGTAAGCAATAATAATAAATCTCGGATGTCAACACTTCCTCAAAACAATCATAATATGTTATAACAAGATGGTATCTCGTTAGCCCTTTCTGAGACTGCAAAACATAAATGCAGAGCACCCCTGAAGATCAAGGACTGACTAGACATTGTAATTCATGGTCAAAGAGATCCATTCACAGCCATACTCAATGTAAATTAATAGCAATGCATGCGAATGACAGCGGTGCTCTCCAAATGGTGTTTTTTAATAAGAGGATGATGACTCAGCATAAATATAAATAGATAGGCCCTTCGCAGAGGGAAGCAGTGATTTGCCGAGGTGCCAGAGCTCAAGTTTTTCAATAGAGATAAATAATATTTTGAGTGGCATACTTTCATTGTCAACATAACAACCAAGAGATCTCGATATCTTCCATGCTACACACATTATAGGCGGTTCCCAAACAGAATGGTAACGTTTATACTCCCCCACCACCAACAAACATCAATCCATGGCTTGTATGAAACAACGGGTGTGATACGTCTCCAACGTATCTACTTTTCCAAACACTTTTGCCCTTGTTTTGGACTCTAACTTACATGATTTGAATGGAACTAACCCGGACTGGCGATGTTTTCAGCAGAACTGTCATGGTGTTATTTTTGTGCAGAAATAAAAGTTCTCGGGATGACCTGAAAATCCATGGAGACACGTTCTGGAATTAATGAAAAATACTGGCAAAAGAATCAGCATCAAGGGGCCCACACCCTGTCCACGAGGGTGCAGGGCGCTCCCCCCGCCTCATGGGCCCCCTAGGACTCCATCGACCTCAACACCAACTCCATATATTCACTTTCAGGGAGGAAAAAATTAGAGAGAAGGATTCATCGTGTTTTACGACACGGAGCCGCCGCCAAGCCCTAATCTTCCTCGGGAGGGCTCGTCTGGAGTCCGTTCGGGGCTCCGGAGAGGGGAATCCGTCGCCATCGTCATCATCAACCATCCTCCATCACCAATTTCATGATGCTCACTGCCGTGTGTGAGTAATCCCATCATAGGCTTGCTGGACAGTGATGGGTTGGATGAGATTTACCATGTAATCGCGTTAGTTTTGTTAGGGTTTGATCTCTAGTATCCATTATGTTCTAAGATTGATGTTGCTATAACTTTGCTATGCTTAATGCTTCTCACTAGGGCCCGAGTGCCATGATTTCAGATCTGAACCTATTATGTTTTCATGAATATATGTGAGTTCTTGATCCTATCTTGCAAGTCAATAGTCACCTACTATGTGTTATGATCTGGCAACCCCGAAGTGACAATAATCGGGACCACTCCCGGTGATGACCGTAGTTTGAGGAGTTCATGTATACACCAAGTGTTAATGCTTTGGTCCGGTACTCTATTAAAAGGAGGCCTTAATATCCCTTAGTTTCCAATAGGACCTCGCTGCCATGGGAGGGTAGGAAAAAAGATGTCATGCAAGTTCTTTTCCATAAGCACGTATGACTATATTCGGAATACATGCCTACATTACATTGATGAACTGGAGCTAGTTCCGTGTCACCGTATGTTATAACTGTTGCATGAGGAATCGCATCCGACGTAATTATCCATCATTGATCCATTGCCTATGAGTGTTTCACATATTGATCTTTCACTACTACAGCGAGCTCCTAAACAAACGGTTTAAAACCCCTTTCCACGACGGCATATGGAACCGTCGCCAAGTGAGTGTGGGTGATAGGGGGGTTGATGTCTACTACACAACCTTATTCTTGTAGACGTTGTTGGGCCTCCAAGTGTAGAGGTTTGTAGGATAGTAGCAAATTTCCCTCAAGTGGATGACCTAGGGTTTATCAATCCGTGGGAGGTGTAGGATGAAGATGGTCTCTGAGGGAGTCCTAGATTAGGGGGTATCCGGACAGCCGGATTGTATCCTTTGGCTGGACTGTCGAATTATGAAGATACAAGATTGAAGACTTCGTCCCGTGTCCGGATGGGACTCTCCTTGGCATGGAAGGCAAGCTTGGCAATATGGATATGTAGATCTCCTTCCTTGTAACCGACTCTGTGTAACCCTAGCCCCCTCCGGTGTCTATATAAACCGGAAGGTTTAGTCCGTAGTGTCGGCATTCTGGGAACGGGGGTCCCCAGACTTGCCTGCCTGCGGCCTGCGGCGTGGCTCAAAGGGGGGCCCAGCACGGCCCATCTTCATCAACATAGACCCAAGACCCTCGCGAGGGGCCAAGCCTCGCGGGGCGAACGACACGGAGCTTCCTCAAGCACGGCCTCATAAGGCTGGCTCGCGAGGAGGCGGAGAGATCAAGGCGGGGTACCTCACGAGGTGCCCGTGACGCAAGCCATGACGACCAAAGGCGCCAGGCGGGCGCCAGCCGCGCAGTGTCCTCCTTTCCCCTTTGGTGCAAAGGGGCAAGCGCAGCCGCGGAGTACCAAGGCATCAGGCAAAGGTTGACATTTCGGTGCAACAAGACCAAGACTAGGAGGACTGCAAGGCGGAGGTCATCGTTGAGCCTAAGACGGTGTCACCACCAGAGCTTTGTGCAGGCGAAGACTACTTTTGCCAGGATAGCTGGTACTAGCTGTCCCCCTTCAAATTAGCCCGCCATTGTTGGCTCCCTTCCCGCTCGATATTTGTGAAGAGGACCAGGGCCTCTATAAATAGGACTAGCCACCATAGTAGGAGAAGGGGGGGATCGGACCCAGAGATACACACAAGTCCGGAAGCACAAGAACACCTCAACCTCAGGTGGTTGTTCTTCCCTTGTACTGTCCATCATCAGCCCCAGAGGCAATCAACCACACCACACACTGGAGTAGGGTATTACACCACAACGGTGGCCGAACCAGTATAAACCCTGTGTCTCTTGTGTTGTTCTTTCCATAGCTTAGATCTTAGTGAGGCGGAGGGGTGCAGGTAGGTAGAAGGCGAAATCTCCACGCGCACCCCAGTGTTCGAACCTCAAGGGTCTGCCGGAACCCGAAATCTGACATTTGGCGTGCCAGGTAGGGGTGCGCGGGAGTCCACTCTCTACCGCTTCGTGTCCCGTCACGTCGCCATCACCATGTCCAGCGACCAGGCGGGCAACCCATATCCGTGGGCGGCGTGGCTCGCCCATGCAGAGCCGCTTGCCTCGGGCAACCCCGTGCCCCAGGCAGCTCGTGGTCCACAGGGCGCAGCAGGCCGAGGGCGATGCGGAAAGGCTTAGATAGCTCTCACACCGCGGCAGGCGCGGTCGGCAGCAAGGGCCTCCAATCACGGTCGCACCCGCCGGGAGCAGGCGAACTCGAGGGCCGCGCTCACGGTGGCCCGAGAGTTGCTGCAGTGCAGGCTGCTGGAGGGCGGCTGCGACATGCTGATGGAGCGGGTGGCAGAGCTCCTGGGCTTTGCCGCCTCGGGGGCTCACCCCTTCTGCACCCAGCTCCCATCTCAAGCCCAGGGCGGCCCGCACGGGGGCTCCGAGCGCGCCCGCGGGCTCCAAGGCTACTCCAACGCCAGCGAAGCTGTTAGCACCGGACCGGCGGCGGCGCTGCCCCCGCTCCCAGTCCGCAAAGAAGAAGGACTCGACGCGACCCGCGGCCCCAGTGGACAGCCACGCTGCCACCCCGCGGTGGGCGCGTCAGGTAGGACCGCGTGGCACGCGGAGCACTACGGCATGGCCTTCGGGATGACGGTGCCAGAAGAATACGTGCCCCTCATGATGGACCAAGGACACCCTCACGAGGGCGAACAAGGCTCGCTCCTCAGCCCAACCTGGGGGGACGAGGCGCCAGAAGCTGAGCCTTTCCAGGAGCCTCGGGACGGTCCCACTGGCCATGCTGGAGGCAACGATTATCGGGTACCGCTAATTCCTCTAGAGCAGGCATACGCTAATCATGGATCGCATGAGGTGCAGGTCGCCACAGCGAGCAGCTGCCCCGCTCCCATCGTCTCCTACCCCTCGGGAGGAGGGCGCAGGGGGCTGCAGGAGAGGGGCCAAGGTGCGACATCACCACAGCGGCGTTCGGAGCAAGGTGTTCTCAGGAGGTAGGCCCTCTGCTGGGGAGGTGCCTCAGGGCCTGCCCCTGGCGGAGGACCCGTGGTCGTCGGGGGAACCGCTGGCGACCGCTCTACCCCATCGGCGGCGTCCTGGTTTCCGGTCATCGTTGATGGCACTAGAGTGTGGCGCAAGGCGGGCCCCTCGTCTGGCGATATGAAGCAAGGTCGGTACCTGTGAAGAAGGCCCAGTGCCTGTGAAGTTTGCCGCCCCATGACACTCTCACGTAATAATGAGTGGGGCTGTACACGCCCCGAAGTCTCAGGGGTGCCGGCCTCAGGCCCTGGGGCTCCCTCCCACGCCCAGTGGCAGCACTTAGCTCCGTGCTGGTGAGAAGATGTCCAAGACTAGATTAGGTGCCGGACGCGGCCTTTTGTCTGCTTTCGTTGCTTTTCCCTTTGGTTGTTGCTTTCCCCGCTGGATTCAAGTTGGATTCGAATTTGAGATTTGCGTGTGTTCGGGGAAGGGGTGCTTAGTCTCGTTCGAGAAATTTCTCGCGTTTTGGTTACCACTTCGCCTCAGCTGCCTCCCCTCGTGAGCCCCTCGCGAGCCAGGTTAGGCCTAGCTTGCACGCAGCCCAGACTGCCGCCGCCGCGTCCTCTCAGGACGGTGTTTTACTGCAGATCCTACGGATTCAATCAGGGAACACTCGGGACACCACAGCCTCCCACAGGCTACCTCAGGGCCAGCACGGGACAAAGGTAAACTAGCCGACCAACGCGTCGCTTAAGCCAACCACTTGGTGCGGGCGCATGGGCAATGTAGCGTCTACTAATACGATGAACACAAGTTTTACATGAGCCCCCCCCCCCCTCCAAAATGCTCTCACAGCCATTAGGCCAAAACCCGAGTTCTATTCATGCAGGGTAAGGAAGCAGGAACGATGCACAATCAGTCGGATAAATCCCCCAATGCGTCCTCAGGAGCACCACCCGAGCCGTTGCTGGCGTCGCTGAACTCGCCATCGCTGTCCACGTCGCCGCTAGCGGCGTCAGGGCCGTTCACCACACCGCCCTCATCGGCAGCCACAATCACGCCGTCGTCGTCTGAAGCGAAGGCCCTGACAAGAGCATCCACATTGTCTTCCACCCAGTGCGCCAGGTCGTCTCAGACGGCCCGGGGGACTGGGGCGATGGCGGCGTCGAAATCGAAGTGGGGATCCATGTTCCGGAGATGGCTGAAGACGCCAGAAAAGGCGCGCCCAAGCAGGGCGCGGCTCCTCTCCTCCACCAACCTGTCAGCCCTGACCGACCGCGCCTCCAGCTGCGTCACCACGTCGGTGAAGAACTGAAGGTTGCCAGCGTAGTTGACTGCGTCCGGCTCGCCAACAGCCGCCTCGCAGATGTTGCCCAAGGCTGTGTTGGCTCTCTCCTGGAGCGTGGTGAGCATGGGGCCGTGCTCATCCTCCAGGATCCGCCGCTGATGTATCTCGTCCACATTCTGGCGTGCAATGACCTCAGCCTCCTCCACCTGCTGGCGAAGAAGGAGCACCTCGGCCTGGGAGGTAGTTAACTCACCTTGTGCCACCTCAAGGGCGGCCCGGAAAGCATCGGCCCGCCGCGTTGCTTCCTCCAGCTTGGCCCTCAAGGCAGCAGTCCTGCCTTCAGCCTCGGCCCGGATCAACCCCAGCTTCTCCTCGAACTCGTGCTCGAGGTTCAAATGCTCCATCGCCACCCGACGTCCGACCTCCTCCAGGACACGGGCTTCCGGTGCAGTGACATCATCCTCCGCTTGCATCACCAAGCGCTCCCTCGTCTCCAGACGCTCGTACTCGCGAGTACGTTCGGCGGCTTCCAGCGTCAGCGCCTCCTCACACTTCTGGAGCTCTGCTGAGTCGCCAGAGGCCACCTTCATCGACGCGAGGGCTGCCTCGCGTAGCTCCACCTGCTCCTCCAGTGAGTGGCACCAGGCCAGGAGCTCCCGAGCCCGCTCCTCCGCCGCCTTTCGCCGCCGGTCAGCTTCTCGGGCCTCCTCAACGGCCCAAGATCGGGCCTCCCGAGAGGCCACCAGCGACGCCTTGGCCTCTGCGTTGTCAAGATCGCGCTGACAGCACGCAAGGGCGATGGCGCCCTCCAGCTCGCGCCTCTTTGCAGCCAGGCGCAGGCCCTCGGCCTCAAGGCACGCATCTTCATCAGCAAGCTCCTCACCAAGCAGGCTCACCGCGTCAGCCGCCCTTCGAAGGAATCCTTGGCGGAGAGCACGACGCTCCCGGGTGCGCTCGAGCACGTCTTCCACACCATCATCTGCCCCAAGCAAGCGCCGTGGGCCACGAATCAGCACTCACCCTCCGGGCAGGGGGCTGGGGGCTGGCACCCTCGCGACGGCCGGGCACGCCACGCCAGAAGCCTGGCCTGGAGCCAGCCCGTCCCCAGATGAAGAGCGCAGGGAGCACCTCAGCCAATCGCAGTCTACGACCAGGCGAGAAGCCCACGGCAGGCTGGCTATGCCACAAGAAGGCCCGCGAAGGAGGATCGCGAGGTGCACAGGGCCACGATGCGCCTCGGGACGGTTCGCCTCTCCGATTGCCCTCACCACAAGGGCTCTGCTTCTCGGAGCGCTTGAGGACGGTGGAGGAGGCGAAGCCAAGGGGGACGGCACCTTAGCCGTCTCTGCGAGCTCAGCTAGAAGGGGCCTGCGGAGCAAGGATCTGTAAAAGCAACAGAAGGATCGGGAGCCGGGAAAGGAGAAGCCTTACTCATCAGTGACGAAGTACTTCCTACGCTTCAGCAGGCGACAAGGGTAATCGTCGCCCAGGGCCTCCCTTCTCTTCCGGAGGGCCTCAAAGTCCACGCGAAAGCGGCCCAAGAGTTGAGCGCAGGGATCAACCTGCGACAAAGACGGAGCGTCAAGGCGATCCGCGTCAGGGGTGACTTCCTGATGCGCGCTGCCAATCGCCTCGCCAAGAGAAGCGGCTGGAGCCTCAGGGGCCTCAGTCGCAGGCGCTGAGGGTAGTTGCTTGCCACCCTCAGCCTCAGCGGCACGGGCCCCAAGAGCTGCTCCCTCATGAACATCGCCCGGCGCTGTCACCCCGCTGGGAGCCTCCTCGGCCTCTGGCGCCTCATGCCTCCCTGCTCCGCCACTTGAGGAAGAGTCGCCTTGGCCGACTGGAAGGGCAGTCACCATCACTGGGTTATCGCGAGGCCCCTGGAGGCCGGCGGGCGCGGCCCCCACTCATCAAAGATAGGCATTTGATTCACAAAATCTCCCCTGCTCTGGCAGAGGTACAGCATGGCCCCTCCCTGCTGGATGCTGCCAGGGTTGGGGTCCCTAGTCAGGGTCAAGAGCACTGTCCTCAGCACTTCAGGCGTCAGGTCCTCTTCCCGGAGCCTCATACGACCATCGCGCCCGCTGAAGGCCCACATCCGGCGGGAGTGGCATTGGAGAGGAGCAATGCAGCGTAGCATGAACTCCTTCACCACCTTGGGCGCTGTCACGCCAAGCGACCTTAAGAACGCAAAGCGGTGCCAGACAAAGACGAGCCGGGGGCTCTCAAGCGTCTCCTGGCCCCAGCCCGAATTGGGGACAACAGGCGAAGTTGGCTCCGATAGCAGGGGGCTGGGCACCCCTGCATCCACATACAGCCACCACTCGCGGAACCCAGCTGCGGGCAGAGGGAGCTTGAAGTCAATCCCAGAGGCCGCTGTCTCAGACGTGGCAACGAAGCTCACGCACGCCCAGCATTGGGTAGGGTCGAGAAGGCGCAGCGAGAAGAAGTGGCGCAGCAAGGCAACCGAAGGAAGGATGCCCATCATAGCCTCGCAAACAAAGGCGAAGACCGAAAGGAGGGTGATGGATTCAGGACCCAGATGCATCATGTGGATCTGATAGTGGGAAAGCACGGCATTGAAGAAATCAGAAAAGGGAGGAACCAGACCCGCCCACAGGGCGTCGGCAAAATACGGGACCTCGGTGACTATCCTGTCGATGGAGAAGTGGGACGCGGGCTAGGTCGTTGTCCTCCCGCATTCGTTGAAGATAGTGGCCAGAGCCGAGCTGACCTTGCCCAAGCCCTCGGCGGGGGGCCACCAACGGCGGCGGGCAAGGCGGAGGCACGGGTTTCTTCCCTCTTCCCTTCTTCGTCGGAGCCATGGCGATGGGAAGGGGGGGAGGTTTGAGATTGGGTTGAAAACAGAAGCTGGAGTTCGAGCAGAGGAAGGACAGAGGGCGCTCGAGCAACAGAAAGGGGAGCAGCTGTGTATGACTACGAGTCCGCCTAGCATGGCGCAAAATAAGGGGGGGCGTGGGGGAACAGTGCCACCCACGTCCAATCAACCGCCACGCGGCGCCCAAGGCCGCAGGCTGTTAGGGCCCGCGGCGCTTCGCTCTTGCCCTTCCGCCTCCCTGCACGGCCAAGTCCGGGCGCGCCTTGGGCCCGGGGGCTACTGTCGACGTTCTGGTAACGGGGGTCCCTAGACTTGCCTACCTGCGGCCTGTAGCGTGGCTCAAAGGGGGGCCCAGCACGGCCCATCTTCATCAACACAGACCCAAGACCCTCGCGAGGGGCCAAGCCTCGCGGGGTGAACGACACGGAGCTTCCTCAGGCATGGCCTCATCAGGCTGGCTCGCGAGGAGGCAGAGAGATCAAGGCGGGGTACCTCACGAGGTGCCCGTGACGCAAGCCATGACGACCAAAGGCGCCAGGCGGGCGCCAGCCGCGCAGTGTCCTCCTTTCCCCTTTGGTGCAAAGGGGGCAAGCACAGCCGTGGAGTACCGAGGCATCAGGCAAAGGTTGCCATTTTGGTGCAACAAGACCAAGACCAGGAGGACTGCAAGACGGAGGTCATCGTGGAGCCCAAGACGGCGTCACCACCAGAGCTTTGTGCAGGCGAAGACTACTTTTGTCAGGATAGCTGGTACTAGCTGTCCCCCTTCAAATTAGCCCGCCATTGTTGGCTCCCTTCCCGCTCGATATTTGGGAAGAGGACCAGTGCCTCTATAAATAGGACTAGCCACCATAGTAGGAGAAGGGGGGGATCGGACCCAGAGATACACACAAGTCCGGAAGCACAAGAACACCTCAACCTCAGGAGGTTATTCTTCCCTTGTACTGTCCATCATCAACCCCAGAGGCAATCAACCACACCACACACTGGAGTAGGGTATTACACCACAACGGTGGCCCGAACTAGTATAAACCCTGTGTCTCTTGTGTTGTTCTTTCCATAGCTTACATCTTAGCGAGGCGGAGGGGTGCAGGTAGGTAGAAGGCAAAATCTCCGCGCGCACCCCAGTGTTCGAACCTCAAGGGTCTGCCGGAACCCGAAATCCGACACGTAGGACCAACAACAATCATACCATAGGCTAGCTTCTAGGGTTTAGCCTCTCTGATCTCGTGGTAGATCAACTCTTGTACTACTCATATCATCAAGAACAATCAAGCAGGACGTAGGGTTTTACCTCCATCAAGAGGGCCCAAACCTGGGTAAACATCATGCCCCCTGCCTCCTGTTACCATCCGCCTAGACGCACAGTTCGGGACCCCCTACCCGAGATCCACCAGTTTTGACACCGACATTAGTGCTTTCATTGAGAGTTCCTCTATGACATCATCATTAGGCTTGATGGCTCCTTCAATCATTGATAGTGATGCAATCCAGGGTGAGACTTTTCTCCCCGGACAGATCTTTGTATTCGGCGGCTTCGCACCGCGGGCCAACTCGCTTGGCCATCTGGAGCAGATCGAGAGTTACGCCCCTGGCCACCAGGTCAGGTTTGGAAGCTTAAACTACACGGCCGATATCCGCGGAGACTTGATCTTCGACAGATTCGAGCCCCTGCCGAGTGCGCCACACGGTCACGATGAGCATGATTTAGCTCTATCATTGGACAGTGTTCGGGAGATCGCACTGGCAACCGCTCCGACCCACAATTCGGAGCCAATTGCACCATCCATGGACGGGTGGATAGACCCCCGCCACGGAGGCCGCATCCTCAGCGGCGATCGAGCCGAGTATCGACCTTACCCTTCATGGGAGCCATGACGCCGAACTTCCGGATTCTTCCCCGGCCATGGACTCCGAACCGCCTGCGCCCGTGTCTATCGAATCCGACTGGGCGCCGATCATGGAGTTCACCTCCGTGGATATCTTTTAGCACTCGCCCTTTGGCGACATACTGAACTCATTAAGGTCTCTCTCCTTGTCAGGAGAGTCCTGGCCGAACTATGTCTGGCAGGACTGGGATGCAAATGACGAAGAAATTCGCCGCCCACCCACCACCCACTTAGTAGCCACTGTCAACAATTTGCCTGACATGCTCAGCCTCGACTCCGAAGACATCGATGGTATGGACGACAATGCGGGAGACGAACAAGAACACTGCCCACAGGGCACTGGACAGCCACCTCATCATATGATATATATATGGTGCACACACCTAAAGAAGGCAATGATGTCAGGACAGCGGAGGATGACCCCTCCAAGAAGCAACCCAAGCGCCGGACAGTGCCGAAGATAACGACAATCCCCTCTAGCAAGATTTAGAGCAGGAGGACGGAGAAGCCAGCCCTCCCGAGAGAGCGGCAAATGGAGAGGCGGAGGATGATAATTACATTCCTCCCTCCGAAGATGAGTCAAGCCTCGATGATGACGAATTTGTCATGCCTGAGGATCTCATCGAGCAAGAGCGCTTCAAGCGCCGGCTTATACCCACGGTAAATAGCTTTAAGAAAAAGCAACAGCAGCTTCAAGCTGATCAAGATTTGCTAGCTGACAGATGGACGGAAGTCCTTGCGGCCAAGGAATATGAACTCGAACGCCCCTCCAAGAGTTACCCAAAGCGCAGGTTGCTACCCTGACTGGAGGAGGAAGCATTAAAACCTACATCTCCAGCGTATGACGCGGCCGATCGGCCACCTCGTGGCCGCGACAGAGAGGCATTTCAGCCAAAAGCTCAGCCTGCACCCCGACGCCACTCAAATAAAAATGTCAAGGCACGGGGAAACACGCTAGACCTGCAATACGTATTGGAGGAAAAATAAAAAAAACGCAAGATCGATCTACAGATCACGAGGGCGCACCACTACGCGAGACGATAACCTTCACACCGGATATAGTAAAAGTAAATCCGGCCGGGCCGAACACAGCGGACAAGACTCATTTGAGGTGTGTCGCGATATAGCCTAGTACAGAGGCGCCGCACACCCCCTATGCTTCACAGACGAAGTAATGGATCACCAAATCCCAGAGGGTTTCAAACCCATAAATAACAAATCATACGACGACACAACAGATCCTGTGGTATGGATCGAGGACTTCCTCCTGCACATCCACATGGCCCGCGGTGACGATCTACACGCCATCAAATACCTCCCACTCAAACTCAAAGGGCCAGCTCAGCATTGGCTCAACAGCCTGCCAGTAGAATCCATTGGCTGTTGGGAGGATCTGGAAGTCGCATTCCTTGACAACTTCCAGGGCACTTATGTGCGACCACCAGATGCTGATGACCTGAGCCACATAATTCAGCAGCCAGAGGAATTGGCCAGGCAATTATGGACACGGTTCCTAACAAAGAAAAATCAAATCATCGACTATCCGGATGCAGAGGCCCTAGCAGCTTTTAAGCACAACATCTGCGACGAGTGGCTCACCCGGCACCTTGGCCAGGAAAAGCCGAAATCTATGGCAGCCCTCACGACACTCATGACCCGCTTTTGCGCGGGAGAGGACAGCTGGCTGGCTCAAAGCAATAACATATCAAAGAACCATGGTGCTTCAGATACCAAAGGATAGCAATGGTAGGTCACGTCGCAACAAACACAAGCACCACATCAACAACGACAATACCGAGGATACGACAGTCAATGGCGGATTTAGAGGCTCTAAACCCGGTCAGCGGAAAAAGGCATTCAAAAGAAGCACTTTGGGCCCGTCCAGTTTGGATCGTATACTCGATCACTCGTGCCAAATACACGGCACCCCCGACAAGCCAGCCAACCACACCAAAATGGAATGTTGGGTGTTCAAGCAGGCCGGCAAGTTAAATGACGAAAACAAAGATAAGGGGCTACATAGACATAACGAGGAGGAGCCCCGGCCGCCGAACACCGGAGGACAGAAGAGGTTCCCCCCACAAGTGCGAACGGTGAACATGATATACGCAACCCACATCCCCAAGAGGAAGCGGAAGCGTACGCTAAGGGACGTATATGCGTTGGAGCCAGGCGCCCCAAAGTTCAACCCATGGTCCTCCTGTCCGATCATCTTCGACCGCAGGGACCACCCCACTAGTATCCGTCATGGTGGATTCGCCGCACTGGTCCTAGACCCAATCATCGACGGATTTCACCTCACTCGAGTCCTTATGTACGGCGGCAGCCGCCTGAACCTGCTTTATCAGGACACAGTGCGCAAAATGGGTATAGACCCCTCAAGGATCAAACCCACAAAAACGACCTTCAAAGGCGTCATACCAGGTGTAGAGGCCCATTGCACAGGCTCAGTCACACTGGAAGTGGTCTTCAGATCCTCGGATAACTTCTAAAGCGAGGAGTTAATCTTCGATATAGTCCCGTTCCGCAGTGGCTATCATGCACTGCTCGGGAGAACCCCATTTGCGAGATTCAATGCGGTACCGCATTATGCATACCTCAAGCTCAAGATGCCAAGACCTCGGGGGGTCATCACAGTCAATGGAAACACAGAGCGCTCTCTCCGCATGGAGGAGCACACTGCGGCCCTCGCAACAGAAGCACAAAGCAACCTCTAAAGGCAATCCACCAGTTCAGCGATTAAACACCCGCACACCTTCAAGCGCGCCCGGAGTAATCGGCAACAAGACCTCCTGGCACGTTCCGAGCTCGCATAGCAATGTGGCCCCCACCCGAGTCCCAGCCAAATGGTGAAATCCGTGCCACACGTACATAATTACGCATTGAAAATACCATGGGCATAGATGGGGAGGGGGCACGACTACGACACGTCCCAAGACGCAGCTCAACCGCACTAGGGGCTTCCCGCTTTGTTATTTTTCTCTCTTTCAGGACTTTACTCTCTGGAAACCCCGTTCGGCAGTACGATTGCCGGACACACGATGCAACAACCAAGGAGGCAGAAAGCTACGTCGCACCATGGAACTCCCGGGTGATCTCTGATAACGAGTGAAATACTTGCTTTAAATACCATTCCTCAGCTTGCCCTTGGAGGGGACATGTCAAATAGTCCTACTTTTTGCTTATCGCACTACTTGTATCATTCTGCTTCGACGCACCTTTTTGAATAAACAATGCACAGCACTAGACTATTACTGCATTCTCTATTCTTATATATATATATATGTTCATTCATGACATTCAGCACCCGTACACTCTGGTACGGCCAATACACCAGGGGCTTAAGCGTACCCCATAATACGGCGTGAGAAGTCCGAAAACTTTAGACAGTGCGGCACCCCAAACTTATAGCATTATATGCATCAGCTCCGAATCATGTCTTGGGTCAATAGTTGGGTTTGCCCGCTCCCATGTTTTGGTACCTTACGTTCCGCTATATCGGCTAAGGTAGCAATGGGAGAACTACTGTGATTGTTCCCCGGTTCATCTGGGCAAGCACCTCAGTAGAGAAAGCTAAAACTGACTGTTATGATAAGGCGAGAGCTGGTCGCTGTTCGAGAGGTCTCGAGTCCCTAAAGACTTGTGCCGCTTAGAGCGAGGAGTCAGCTTTGTCCGGCTTAAGGCGTGTATAGCGCCCCGAATTCGGCTTTCCGAATACTAGGGGCTTCACCAAAATTTAAAATTGTAGACTTCTATGGCTAAGTGAGAGTGATAAATCATTATAGTCCGATTGCCTTGTTCGTTGTGCTGAGCACCTCCCTCGAAGCACCCAACAATGGGAAAAAGAGTGCTCAGATTTATCCCGAACACCCCAGCACTCGTGGCATGGGGGTAGAAGCCGACGACTGGCCATCTCTCAGATTTAATAAACAGCCGCACAGAAGGTAATATTTTAAATTCAAACAAGCGTTGCATAGCGCATATGAACAAGTTTTCATAATATAGGATCACACGAGCAAGTTCATTCAAAAATTACATCCTTCGCACACTCGTCCGCCACAAGACAGGCACCCTTCAGGACACCCTCAGAATACATTTCGGCGTGGCGATGCTCCTTGCCCTGCGGCGGCCCCTCCTTCACCAACTTCTCGACGTCCATCTTGGCCCAGTGCACCTTCACACGGGCAAAAGCTAGACGTGCACCTTCGATGCAGACGGACTGCTTTATGACTTCCAGCCGTGGGCAGGCATCCACAATCCACCTCACCAGGCCGAAGTAGCTGTTGGGAAGGGAGTCACCAGGCCACATCCGGACTATAAGGCCCCTCATGGCCTGTTCGGCCGCCTTGTGCAGCTCGACCAGTTGCTTCAGGTGGTCGCTCATAGGCATCGGGTGTTCGGTCCTAGTATACCGAGACCAGAACAACTTCTCCATCGAGCTTCCCTCCTCGGCCTGCTAATACTTCACGGCATCCAACATGCTGCGGGGCAAATCTACGAATGCTCCTGGAGAGCTCCGGACTCGCACATGCTTGCTTTGCATATTGAATGCCTTACCCGCCGCTATCTTCCTCATTGCCTCAATTTCCTGGAGGGCCTTTTGGGCTTCAGCCTTGGCATGCTTTGTGCTCTCGAGGGCCGTGCCAAGCTCGGACTCTCGCGTCTTCGAGTCAAGCTCCAAAGCCTCGTGCTTCTTCACGAGAGCCTGGAGCTCTTGCTGCACCTCGCCCACCATGCCTCTTGTTTTTCTCGCTCGGTGTGCTCCTTAGCCACTTTGTTTTTGGCCTCGGACAGCGCTTGCTTCAGGGTCGCCACTTCGGTCGTGGCCCATGGCACATCCATGATGATTCTATCATTTTGCAACCGCTCGGTCTTAACTTTGTTCTCCTCGAGCTACTTCTTGGCAAGTCCGAGCTCTTTCTCGGACCGCTCGAGGTTCTGCTTCAGTGCAGCAACCTCCGCAGTCAGTGCGGCAGAGGTCAGTAGTGAAGCCTGCATACGCATATAGACATACTTATATTAGACTCCTGCATATATTATTTGATCCTCTATTCGGCTTTTCTTTGTGAACACCAAACAGAGCATCAGGGGCTACTTTCTACGCGGTAATATTTTCCTATATTTTAAATACTTACCTCAAAGCCTGTTAGAAGGCTGGCACAAGCTTCAGTCAGTCCGCTCTTGGCGGACTGAACCTTCTTGATCACCGCACTCATAATAGTGCGGTGCTCTTCGCTGATGGAAGCGCTGCGAAGCGCTCCCAGCAGGTTGTCTGGTGCCTCTGGATGGACAAAGGTCACCGGCACAGGCGGCTTGCCCCTCTTGGAAGGGGCCCATCTACCGGAGTCCAGAACCATTGGAGGTTCCGGCGCGGCATTCGGCTGGGGGCCGAACTTGGAGCCCTTGGGAGTCTTGCTCCCTTCGCGCCTGGAGTCCGGAAGTTCGCCTTGAGGTGCCTCTGAGACTATCTCCCCCCGGCTCAGTGCCCCTTGAGACAGTACCTCGACATCGTCCGTAGGGCGAGGAGAGGAGGCGGTTGGAAGTGTATCACTATTCATATCCGACGAGTCCAAGGAACCGTCCGACGAGGATACGTCGATATGGGCTCGGGGCGGACTGCATAATCATATTCGACGTTAGGAGAAGAAGTGCAACAAAAGTATGCTACGAGTTACTCTGGTATCCGAATACTTACGACTTCGCCAGGGGCTTGGCCCTGAGTGACCACTCGTCTTCTCCATCGGCGGCGGTGGTGGAACAGTCTGGAAGGAGAGTCCTTCCCTTCTTGGACCCTTCGGCCTCCCTGGTTGGGATGGCCTTCCTTTTCTTGTCTCCCCCGGCTGGAGGGGGAGAATCTTCATCTTCCTCCTTCTCGTTTTCACGGGAGGAGTGCGTCTTGGAGTTATCGGACGATGAGTCCGATACCACCTGGCACCGGGAACTCTTTCGGGTTCTCGTGGCCTTCTTCTTGGTCTTCTCCGGCACCTCATAAGGAGCCAGAGTCCGCATCTCCGTCAGGAGAACGTCTGCAGGGTCTTCGGGCAGAGGGGCCGGAGAGTTAATCTGCTCCGATGTCTCCACCCAGTCCTGTCAAAGGCCTGGGAGCTTAGACCCCTCACATGGTTAAGCTATGGGAAATAAATACCCTACCATATGTACAGAACTTACCGGATTCGTAGGGCGCTTCGCGCTTAGCCCGCGGTCCTTGGTAAGAGAAGGGGGGACCTCGGCAACCTTGAACAACACCTTCCAGACGTCCTTATGCATCATGTCGAAGACGTCGTGTAGAGTCTGGTGCTGGGGCGGGTTGAACTCCCATAAGTTGAAAGCCCGTTGTTGACACGGCAGGATCCGGCGGAAGAGCATGACCTGGACTATGTTGACAGGCTTAAGTTTCTTGCTTATCATGTTCCGGATACACTTCTGGAGTCCGTCCAGCTCCACCGATGAGCCCCAGGACAGGCCCTTCTCCTTCCAGGAAGTGAGCCGCATGGGGATTCTGGACCGAAACTCGGGGGCCGCCACCCAGTTGGTGTCGCGCGGCTCGGTGATGTAGAACCACCCCGATTGCCACCCCTTTATGGTCTCCACGAAGGAGCCCTCGAGCCATGTAACGTTGGGCATTTTGCCCACCATGGCTCCGCCGCATTCCCCTTGTTGGCTGCCTACTACCTTTGGCTTGATATTGAAGGTCTTCAGCCACAGACCGAAGTGGGGCCAGATGCGGAGGAAAGCCTCGCACACGGCGATGAACGCCGAGATGTTGAGGACGAAATTCGGGGCCAGATCATGAAAGTCCAGCCCAAAATAGAACATAAGGCCGTGGACGAATGGATGGAGGGGAGACCCCAGTCTGCGGACGAAGTGGGGGAGGAAAACCACCCTTTCGTAAGGTTCCGAGGTAGGGACAATCTGCCCTGCGGCTGGCAGCCGGTGCGCGATATTCGCGGCTAAGTATCCGGCCCCACGTAGTTTTTTGATGTGTCCCTCCATGAAGGAGGAGACCATCCACTTGCCTCTCGCTTCGGACATGTTTGGAGAGAGTTGAGGAGAAGGATGTGGACTTGGGCGCTGGAGCTCGAGTGCGCGAGAATGGATGAGCAAGGAGGAAGAAGGCGTGGGTAGAAAAGGGTGAAACCTTATCCCTTTATAAGGGCGGATGACACTATGCGCCCCCACCAGCCTGGTAAAACTCTCTTATCCCGCAAGCACCATAATTGATGGCGCGGTTGAGTTACCCACATCCGTATTGATGGGAATCCCATAATAAGGGGACACGATCTCTACTTCGACAAGACGTGCCAAGGAAACCGCCTCGCGAAACACGCTGAGATAGGTTATGAAAAACGATTCGAATAAAGACCCGGCTGTGGTGTGATGCCATGCTAGGCTTACGTCAGCAGATTAGATTTGTGGAAATATTATTCTCTCTACGGTGGTATGTGAAACTTGTTTCGCAGAGCCGGACACAATCCTCGTGTTCAAAATCTTCTATGAAGTATTCGGAGGAGGAACCCGCCTTGCAATGCCGAAGACAATCTGCGCGCCGGACTCATCTTCATTGAAGCCTAGTTCAGGGGCTACTGAGGGAGTTTGGGATTAGGGGGTATCCGGACAGCCGGATTATATCCTTTGGCCGGACTGTTGGACTATGAAGATACAAGGTTGAAGACTTCGTCCCGTGTCCGAATGGGACTCTCCTTGGCGTGGAAGGCAAGCTTGGCAATACGGATATGTAGATCTCCTTCCTTGTAACCGACTCTGTGTAACCCTAGCCCCCTCCAGTGTCTATATAAACTAGAGGGTTTAGTCCGTAGGACCAACAACAATCATACCATAGGCTAGCTTCTAGGGTTTAGCCTCTTTGATCTCGTGGTAGATCAAATCTTGTAGTACTCATATCATCAAGAACAATCAAGCAGGACGTAGGGTTTTACCTCCATCAAGAGGGCCCGAACCTGGGTAAACATCATGTCCCCTGCCTCCTGTTACCATCCGCCTAGATGCACAATTTGGGACTCCCTACCCGAGATCCGCCGGTTTTGACACCGATAGTCTCTCTCAAACAACCCTGCAACCAAATAACAAAGAGTCTCTTGTGTCCCCAACACACCCAATACAATGGTAAATTGTATAGGTGCACTAGTTCGGCGAAGAGATGGTGATACAAGTGCAATATGGATGGTAGATAAAGGTTTTTGTAGTCTGAAAATATAAAAACAGCATGGTAACTAATGATAAAAGTGAGCACAAACGGTATTGCAATGCATTTAAACAAGGCCTAGGGTACATACTTTCACTAGTGCAAGTCCTCTCAACAATAATAACATAATTGGATCATATAACTATCCATCAACATGCAACAAAGAGTCACTCCAAAGTCACGAATGGCAGAGAACAAACGAAGAGATTATTGTAGGGTACGAAACCACCTCAAATTTATTCTTCCGGATCGATCTATTCAAGAGTTCGTACTAGAATAACACCTTAGGACACAAATCAACCAAAACCCTCATGTCAGCTAGATACTCCAATGTCACCTCAAGTATCCGTGGGTATGATTATACAATATGCATCACACAATCTCAGATTCATCTATTCAACCTACACAAAGAACTTCAAAGAGTGCCCCAAAGTTTCTACCGGAGAGTCAAGACGAAAACGTGTGCCAACCCCTATGCACAAGTTCACGAGGTCATGGAACTCGCAAGTTAATCACCAAAACATACATCAAGTGGATCACGTGATATCCCATTGTCACCATAGATAAGCACATGCAAGACATACATCAAGTGTTCTCAAATCCTTAAAGACTCAATCCGATAAGATAACTTCAAAGGGAAAACTCAATTTATCACAAGAGAGTAGAGGGGGAGAAACATCATAAGATCCAAATATAATAGCAAAGCTCGCGATACATCAAGATCGTGCCAACTCAAGAACACGAGAGAGAGAGAGAGAGATCAAACACATAGCTACTGGTACATACCCTCAGCCCCGAGGGTGAACTACTCCCTCCTTGTCATGGAGAGCGCCGGGATGATGAAGATGGCCACCGGAGAGGGATTCCCCCCTACGGCAGGGTGCCGAAATGGGTCTAGATTGGTTTTCGGTGGCTACGGAGGCTTCTGGCGGCGGAACTCCCGATCTATTCTGCTCCTCGATGTTTTTAGGGTATATGGACATATATAGGTGAAAGAAGTTGGTCAGGGGAGCCACTAGGGGCCCACAAGGGTGGGGGCGCGGCTCCTTGCCTCGTGGCCACCTCGAAACTTCCCTGACGTCTACTCCAAGTCTTCTGGATTGCTTCCGTTCCAAAAATAACTCTCCCGAAGGCTTCATTCCGTTTGGACTCCGTTTGATATTCCTTTTCTTCGAAACACTGAAATAGGCAAGAAAACAACAATTGGGTTGGGCCTCCGGTTAATAGGTTAGTCCCAAAAATAATATAACAGTGTAAAATAAAGCCCATAAACATGCAAACCCGATAATATAATAGCATGGAACAATCAAAAATTATAGATATGTTGGAGAGGTATCAGCATCCCCAAGCTTAATTCTTGCTCGTCCTCAAGTAGGTAAATGACAAAAACAGAATTTTTGATGTGGAATGCTACCTAACATATTTATCCTTGTGATTCTCTTTATTCTGGCAAGAATATTTAGGTCCGAAAGATTCAAGACAAAATTTTAATATTGACATAAAAATAATAATACTTCAAGCATAGTAACAAAGTAATCATGTCTTCTCAAAATAACATGGCCAAAGGAAGCTATCCCTACAAAATCATATAGTCTGGCTATGCTCTATCTTCATCACACAAAATATTTAAATCATGCACAACCCCGATGACAAGACAAGCAATTGTTTCATACTTTTGATGTTCTCAAACTTTTTCAATCTTCACGCAATACATGAGCGTGAGCCATGGATATAGCACTATAGGTGGAATAGAATGGCGGTTGTGGAGAAGACAAAAAGGAGAAGATAGTCTCAAATCAACTAGGCGTATCAACGGGCTATGGAGATTCCCATCAATAGATATCTATGTGAGTGAGTAGGGATTGCCATGCAACAGATGCACTAGAGCTATAAGTGTATGAAGGCTCAAAAAGAAACTAAGTGAGGGTGCATCCAACTCCCTTACTCACGAAGACCTAGGGCATTTTGAGGAAGCCCATCATTGGAATATACAAGTCAAGTTCTATAATGAAAAATTCCCACTAGTATATGAAAGTGACAACATAGAAGACTCTCTATCATGAAGATCATGGTGCTATTTTGAAGCACAAGTGTGGTAAAAGGATAGTAGCATTGCCCCTTCTCTCTTTTTCTCTTTTTTTATTTATGCCTTCTTTCTTTCTTTTTTCTTTTGGCCTCTTTTCATTTTTTTCTTCTTTTTTTTATTTTTCGTCCGGAGTCTCATCCCGACTTGTGGGGGAATCATAGTCCCCATCATCCTTTCCTCACTGGGACAATGGTCTTATAATGATGATCATCACACTTCTTTTTACTTACAACTCAAGAATTACAACTCAATACTTAGAACAAAATATGACTCTATGTGAATGCCTCCGGCAGTGTACCGGGATATGCAATGAATCAAGAGTGACATGTATGAAAGAATTATGAACGGTGGCTTTGCCACAAATACGATGTCAACTACATGATCATGCAAAGCAATATGACAATGATGAAGCATGTCATACCAACAGAATGGGGCAAAGTTGCATGGCAATATATCTCGGAATGGCTATGGAAATGCCATAATAGGTAGGTATGGTGGCTGCTTTGAGGAAGGTATATGGTGGGTTTATGGTACCAGTGAAAGTTGTGCAGTACTAGAGAGGCTAGCAATTGTGGAAGGGTGAGGGTGCGTATAATCCATGGACTCAACATTAGTCATAAAGAACTCACATACTTATTGCAAAAATCTATTAGCTATCGAAACAAAGTACTACACGCATGCTCCTAGGGGGATAGATTGGTAGGAAAAGACCATCACTCATCCCCGACCGCCACTCATAAGGAAGGCAATCAATAAATAAATCATGCTCCGACTTCATCACATAACGGTTCACCATACGTGCATGCTACGAGAATCACAAACTTCAACACAAGTATTTCTCAAATTCACAACTACTCAACTAGCATGACTCTAATATCACCATCTTCATATCTCAAAACAATCATCAAGTATCAAACTTCTCATAGTATTCAATGCACTTTATATGAAAGTTTTTATTATGCCCAAAAGAAAATTACCATGCTGTTATAAAAGACTCTTAAGATAATATAAGTGAAGCACAAGAGTTCATCTATTTCTTCAAAATAAAACCACCGCCGTGCTCTAAACGGATATAAGTGAAGCACTAGAGCAAATGACAAACTACTCCGAAATATATAAGTGAAGATCAATGAGTAGTCGAATAATTATGCAACTATGTGATGACTCTCTAGCATTTAATAATTTCAGATCTTGGTTTTTTATTCAAACATCAAGCAAAACAAAATAAAATAAAATGACGCTCCAAGCAAAACACATATCATCTGGTGAATAAAAATATAGCTACAAGTAAAGTTACCGATAGACGAAGACGAAAGAGGGGATGCCATCCGAGGCATCCACAAGCTTAGTGGTTGTCCTTGAATATTACCTTGGGGTGCCTTGGGCATCCCCAATCTTAGGCTCTTGCCACTCCTTATTCCATAGTCCATCGAATCTTTACCCAAAACTTGAAAACTTCACAACACAAAACTTAACAGAAAAATCATAAGCTCCGTTAGTATAAGAAAACAAATCACTACTTAGGTACTGTTGTGAACTCATTCTAAATTCATATTGGTGTAATATATACTGTATTCCAACTCATTTATGGTTCATACCCTCCGATACTACTCATAGATTCATCAAAATAAGCAAACAACATATAGAAAACAGAACAGTCTGTAGTAATCTGGATCAAACGTATACTTATGGAACCCCAAAAATTCTAAAAGAAATTGCTGGACGTGATTAATTTAGCTATTAATAATCTGCAAAAATAATTAACTAAATATCACTCTCCAATAAAAAATGCTAGCAAATCTCGTGAGCGCTAAAGTTTCTGTTTTTTACAGCAAGATCAAAAAGACTTTCCCCAAGTCTTCCTAACGGTTCTACTTGGCACAAAAACTAATTAAACACAAAAAAACAACAAAAATAGAGGCTAGATAAATTATTTATTACTAAACAGGATCAAAAAGCAAGGAACAAAAATGAAGTTGGGATGCCTCCCAACAAGTGCTATCGTTTAACGCCCCTATCTAGGCATGATAATTTCAATGATGCTCACATAAAAGATAAGAATTGTAACATAAAGAGAGCATCATGAAGACTATGACTAGCACATTTAAGTCTAACCCACTTCCTATGCATAGGGATTTTGTGAGCAAACAACTTATGGGAACAAGAATCAACTTGCATAAGAAGGTAAAACATGCATAACTTCAAGATTTTCAACACATAGAGAGGAAACTTGATATTATTGCAGCTCCTACGAGCATATATTTCTCCCTCATAATAATTTTCAGTATCATCATGAATGAATTCAAAAATATAACTATCACATAAAGCATTCTTTTTATGATCTACCAGCATAGAAATTTTATTACTCTCCACATAAGCAAAATTCTTCTCGTTCGGAATAGTGGGAGTATCATAAGAAACTCGAATACTATAAATTCCACATTAAAGGAGTAATGTTCAGAAAAAGGGTAATAATAATCATGAAAATGTTTATAAATATAATCATCACTACTTTTTATAGCATAAGTATCATCACAATAATCATCATAAGTAGCAACTTTGTTCTCATCATAATCGATTGAAACCTCTTCCAAGATAGTGGAATCATTACTAAATAAAGTCATGACCTCCCCAAATCCACTTTCATAATTATCACAATAAGATTCAAGATCCTCAAAAATAGTGGGATAACTACTTCCTAAAGTTGACACTCTTCCAAACCCACTTTCATCAATATAATCATCATAAGTAGGAGGCATGCTATCATCATAACAGATTTGCATATCAAAACATGGGAGGCTAGAAATATCGTCTTCATTAAACATAGCATCCCCAAGCTTGGGACAAACATTAATTGCAGAAAATGTATTCTCAAACATGTCATTCTCATCAAACATAGCATCCCCAAGCTTGGGCCTTTTCATATCATAAGCATAATCACTCTCATCATTAATAGTATGGATAGCACCAATAGTATAGAAATTATCATCATCACAATGAGTAATAGGGGCAACATCATTTGGGAGAGATACCTTTTCACCTTTGCTCCTTCGTCTTTTCTTTTTCTTCTTCACATTATGTGTGGGTTCAATACTCTTTTTGGAGCTCCTTATTGATGAGATTGGTTGATTAGAAGGCTCCTCCTCATTACCTGATTCATCATAAGAAATAGTAGGAGAATATTGGGAAGTATATTCCCTTTCGTTAGTATTCGCTTCATTTTCTATTTGTTTTCTTTTCTTTATGTAATTGGCAATATAAGGATTTTCTATGCAATTCACCGCACAATACATAAAAATTTCTTCTAGATCAATATCAAGGAACTTCTCAAGGTTATATTCTGGAATATGCTTAGTTATACATTTCATTTCTTCATAACCCAAAAGCAAACTAAGTTCATTATGATGTGCAAGGGAAATCAAATCATCACAATTTTTGGACACGATACGATCATGAAACAATTTGCATTTGAGATTTAAATGACCATGTTCATTGCAAAGTTCACAAGGATGGTGAAGAAATTTTAAATTTTCAGCACAAACATCTAGCCTTTCTTGCAACCATTTAGTTTCCAAATACTTATGCCTCTTGCAAAATCTATCTTCCCTATTTGGTGTGTACTTGCAAACTCTATGCACTCCACAAAAGTTGATATGCTTATAAGAGACATTTTCATCATGACTAGTGCAATCATCATTAGTACTATGGATATTCAAGGAGTTCATACTAACAACATTGCAATCATGCTCATCATTCAAATATTTGGTGCCAATCATTCTAATGCATTCTTCTTCTAGCACTTGAGCACAATTATCGGAATCCTTATTTTCATGAAAGATATTAAAAAGATGAAGCATATGAGGTACCCTCAATTCCATTTTTAGTTTTCTTTTATAAACTAAACTAGTGACAAAACAAGAAACAAAAAGATTCGATTGCAAGATCTAAATATATACCTTCAAGCGCTAACCTCCCCGGCAACGGCGCCAGAAAAGAGCTTGATGTCTACTACACAACCTTCTTCTTGTAGACGTTGTCTGGACCTTTCGTGAACTGCTTTGGGACGAAGTTCTTGAGTCTCAATATTTTTCCTTTTACTGGCTTATGGTAGATCCTAAATTTCAACGCAGTCTTGTGAAACCTGTTTTACCTTACTTAGTCATTCTTGCCTTAGATCTGTACCTTCCGCATCACATAGACGGTTTACCCTTGTAAAAAGTAATTTATTATATACCATTAGTCCCCTTGTAAACCGACAATCCCTTTATCTCCGTTGTCATACTCCGGTTTAATAGTATGTATATACCTCTGCTTCTGCTTATTGCTTTGTCATTCATAATTGTATCAGCCTCCGGTTTACCAATTTCACATACTTGGATTCCTCTGTCCTTGTGGGGACCCTGACTCATAAGTCGTGATCACCGAATGCATGTGTACAGTGATCCCAGAGATCAATGCTCACTGAACACACAGAAGCTGAATAACAAGAGTCTTACATCAATACATATCGTCTTACACAAATTATGACCATTATGGTCAAGTCTTACATAGATAAAGCCTTAAGGACTGAACATCAAATGAAACATAAGCAGCGGAAATCTTCGTCGATAATTAGAACCCATGCCATCTGCCTTAACCCTACAGGCATTCTGACTGGGAAACGTCCTAGTTTGCATGTTCGTCTTCAAAGAACTCTTCTTTGAACTCATGTTCTTCCATGCCTAGCCAATTAAATAACCAGTGGCAAGCCAATGAGTACTTTGAATGTACTCGCAAGCAACCCATGTTTTGGTTCAAGGTGCAAAAATGCATGATATAGGTAAATTTTTGCGGAAAACTAGTTTTGAGTGCAATGACATGTTCAACAACTTGTAAGACATGTATCAGGAGAATTCAATTAACCATAAGGACAAGTTACAGATATCAACATAAAAAGAGTGGGCACCAACCCAACTCAATCATGTCAAGTCCTTTGACTTGACCCAAGTAGTTCCTCCCACTTATCCAAACACACACACTGGTTTCTAAACATGTGGACGTAGCCCAAGAGCGGTTACCCAACTGTCCTTGACCGTGGACACGGCTATTCGAATAGTTTTACACTCTGCAGAGGTTGCACACTTTACCCACAAGATCCGGGGAACTTCCGTGTCATCCATGACCCGCGGTACCTCAAGTACCCGGGGTAAGCACCCGATCACTATCTTTCCCTAGATGACACTAACATGGAGTCCACTCGATTGGTAGTAACCCCCATGCCCAACATTTCACAACTTAAAATTGTGGAGCCTCGCTCCTATATTCATTACATACCACTGGCACGGGGTACCAACGGTGTGTCCGGTGCCCCATAAAAATGTTCTTGGCCGCCCTACCTGGCACGACCCCATCCCGAGCGAGAGCACCAACTCTCCCCCGTCACTAGTAATGCGGGCTCCAAGCTAGTATCAGCCTAGGTAATCAATAATGCCCTTTCCCATATAAGGGTAGAGTGGTTGCGCATGTAAGGTTGGAATAACGGTCGCAACTTAAACCAATCCGTTTTCTTAAAAGCAACACACACACACACACACACACTTGCCTCGGTACACCACTTCGTCATCAAGTGGTTACCCAACTCATCATCTCCCTCGGGCATAAGTGGCACCCGACGGGGTTTTCGAAAAGTCCTTTCAAAATACTTTGTCTCCATCACGATGCATATACCCGTCCCTTTTTGCGTAGCACTACTTTAGCATCCTGTCTATTCCCACCGGCATAAGCCTCATAAGGAGGTAGGGTCATGCACAATGCAAGTATCGACAAGGAGGAAATGAAGGCATCCCACCAAAGTGGCTACCCTCTCATCATGATTCCAATGCAACAATAATAAAGTGCTATATGAAATGCATAAAAAGGGTTTCATAGACATGGTCAAAGGGCTGCTTGCCTGGGTCAACAAAGTCTTCTGGGTCTTGAAAGTCTTCTGGTCCAACTCCTTCGTCAGTAACGCAATCTATCGTCGCAAAATAATAATGAGAAAAATAAGGCAATAATAAAACAGAAAAACCAAAGTGCTCAGAAAAATGTCAACTTATTTTTGTTAAATACTAGGTTGAAAACTAAGAAGGGGAAAATTCCTAGTTTTGGATTTGGAGTTATATAAGAGGGGATATGGATTTCCAAATAGAGATTAAACTGCTCAAATTTGAATTTAAATTTGAACAGTACATAAAAGTTGGTTGGATTTGAATGAAAGTTGCACCATTAAATAGGTGGGATTTTTACAAGATTTTAGGAATTGGAATTAATTTATTTGGACATATATTTTATCCTGTGGAATTTTTGGAAAAGCCACAAAAAAAGAAAAAGAAAAAGGGCACTGTTCCTGCCGGGCCAGAACAGCTGCGGGGCAGCAGGCCCAGCCAGCGGGCCAGCCCAGCCGAGCCAGCGCACAGCGCGCGCGCCCGCCCACCCATTTCAAACCTGACGGCCGGGGCCCGTAGGTCAGAGAGAGAGAGGGGCGCGAGAACGAGGGAGAGGATGACAGGTGGGGCCCACCTGTCATCACTAACCCATGGACAGGGGGGTCGCGGTGCTCATCGGCGACGATGCAGGCCACGGCGAGCTCCGGCGAGTGCGGGGATGGCTTCAGGGGACTACCGCACGTCGGTGGGTGGTGGGCTTGGCCGGCGGGGGTGCCTGGTTCGCCGACGACGAGGTTCGTGGCGGAGGAGCGTCGGGCGTTGATGGCTCCGGCCGTTTCCGACTGCAAGAGAGAGGGGAAACAGAGGGGAAATGACCAGGGAGGTGTGGAGGGTCCAGATCGAGAGAGAGGAGGGGCGGAGGGAGCCCGTACCCCGAGATCGACGACGACCCGAGGCGGCGGGGCTCGAGCTCGATCTCGGGCTCGGGTGCTCCTGGAGGAGAGTGGAGGGCACAGGGGGCCGATTTGGAGGGGTTAGGAGCGAGTGGTGGTGAGGGAGAGGCTCGGGGAGGCCGTTAAATAGGTGAACGGCGGTCCACCGTGAGCTCGTGCGCTAGCGAGCTCATGCTCGTCGCTACGAGCCTCAAGAGGGTGTTGCGCCGTGTCAAGGGTGTTCGTGGGGGTCGACTACGCCCAGGGGGAGAAGAGAGGGAGCGGGGAAGGGTCAGGGACGCCGCACGTGTGAGGCCGTTCATTGGAGCTCTCGGGCGGCTGGCGCGCGTGCGAGCAAGGGCAGCAGGAGGGAGAAGGAGGAGGGGGACAGGGGTGTAGCATGCTGCGGACGCCGAGGCACATCAGCAGCCGCGCTGGGGAGGCCTGAGGTGGCCGGAGGCGGTTGGAAGGGGGCGGCTATAGTGCGGGAGCGCACTGTAGCGCCCTCCAGAGCGCCCAAATGGCATGCCAAGCCATTTTCTCTGCTTGTGTGCGCGCCCTTGCATGTCCAGTAGTGTTTGGGGGGTGCTAGGTTAGGAATCTTGGCCTTGGATGCTTTGGATGGCCAGTGGGTGAAGAGAGAGGAAGGAGAAGAGTGGAAATGGGGCTGTCCAGAGAGAGAAAGTGAGGGTTTCACCCCCCAAATAATTGATCCGAGGGCTTTCCATTGCTACTGGAGGTATAAGGTGACTAGATTAAGCTCTGGTAAAAAGTTGAGCTCATGAAGAATAGTGGAAGGGGTAAAAACAGTGGTTTTTGTAAAATGGCAAAAGGTGTTTGATAAGGGTTTTGGCAAGCAAATGATTTCCAATTGCCATGATACTCCACAGGGTGAAATGACACATATAATTAGGGCCTTCCACCAATTTGGAGCTTATTTGGGCAAAGTTGCCAATGCAACTTTTGTAAACCCTAGAAATGAGCAGAAATGGACTTGTGTAGATCTAGTTGAGCAAATCACTTCTCCTTGATGCACCACTTGGTGTAGTAGCCTCATTTGATCTTGTGAACATGATCACAAAAGTTGGGGTCAAGGAGAGAAAGTTGGTAGTACAAACTTGTTCAAATTTGATTCTGGTCAGAGAGGGGTTTGGGGCATTTTGGTGAGCCAAAATGCCTTTAATTGACATGAGGCTTTGCAAGGTGATCACAATATGCATTTGTGACTTGCTGGATTTTCCCTGGATTTTTATGAAAATATTTCCTGTAGAAATATTTCAAATCCTTGAAATGGGCAGAAACAGGTTTGGGAGGTTTTGTCCAATATTTCGATCATAACCATGTGTTGAAACTCATATATATGGAAACTATATGTCCACTGAGTTTCCCTAAATTTTCGCAAATATTTTTGAAACATTAAAATAATTTTAACCTATTAAAGACCATTTCTGGCCTTAAGAAAAAGCCTATAAATAAAATAGGAAAATAACTTTTAAAATTATATTTTTGTGGTTTATGGGAGCCTTATACCTAATAGGAGTCGAACATACTTTTGGAAAGATTTTTACTGCCCTGAATTAAGTACTTGCAGTACAAATCTTAATTCAGGGGTTTTTGGAAAACTAATTTTTGAAAATAATTTTTGGCCAAATTATTTTTGTAAGAAAATACTATATTGCTCTATACATATGGCATGATCATTGGGCAGAAGTTTGGGGCAAGGAGATTAAGTATAGAAGGTGGAGTTGTGTTGACTTTAAAGAGCACTCAAAAAACACAGAGAGAAAACCAACTCCAAATAAAAGCCAAATAATGCAAAAGTGTTTGTTGGTCCAAATTTTCATGCTTTATTAATGTAAATGAAGAGTTACAAAATGCAGGGTGTGACAGACCTACCTCCCTTACAAGAATCTCGTCCCCGAGATTCCTAAACTGGGCTTTAAAGAGATACGAAAACTCGGATCTAAGGTAGTCTTCACGTTCCCAGGTTGCTTCTGCTTCAGTGTGGTTGCTCCACTGGACCTTGAAGTACTTGATAGTGCGGCTTCGAGTGCGTCGCTCAGCCTCATCCAAAATGCAGATGGGCCTCTCACGGTAATTCAAATCAGGCTGAAGGTCAATGGCTTGGTGATCGACGTCCTTGTAAAGATTAGGCTTGCCTGGGACTTGGAGACACTTCCGGAGTTGTGACACGTGGAATACGTTGTGCATATCGGATAGTTTAGGTGGAAGTTCTAACTGGTAAGCCACTTCTCCTCGTCGGTCAGTGATCTTGAAGGGGCCAATGTATCTTGGTGCGAGTTTTCCTTTGACATGGAAGCGCTGGGTTCCCTTGAGAGGTGTGACCCGGAGATAGACATGGTCTCCAACTCAGAAGGTCATGTCTCTCCGACGAGAGTTAGCGTAGCTCTTCTGCCTTGACTTAGCAGTCTTCAAATGCTCTCTGACAAGCTAGACTTGCTCTTCTGCTTCACGGAGGATATTGGGCCCAAAGACTAGTCCTTCTCCGGTTTCTGACCAATTGAGGGGTGTGCGGCACTTGCGCCCATACAACACCTCAAATGGTGCCATCTGGAGGCTTGACTGATAACTGTTGTTGTAGGAGAACTCGGCGAAAGGGAGGCAATCTTCCCACCTAGCTCCATATGCTAAGACACAGGCTTGGAGCATGTCTTCGAGTATATGATTCACTCGTTCTGTCTGACCTCCGGTCTGTGGGTGGAAAGCAGTGCTGAAGGACAACTTGGTCCCCATGGCCTCTTGGAACTTCTTCCAGAATCTTGAGGTAAACTGGGTTCCTCGTCTGACACAGTCTTCTTGGGAACACCATGAAGGCTTACGATTCTGTTGATGTAGAGGCTGGCTAGCTGGTTTCCCTTGTAAGTCGTTTTGACAGGAATGAAATGGGCTACTTTGGTCAAATGGTCGACTATGACCCAGATGGAGTCATGTCCCTTATTTGACCTGGGTAATCCAGTGATGAAGTCCATTCCGATAGTCAACCTGGGTAAAGCAGGAGCAGGGCCCTTACATTCTTTCGATAGTCAACTTGCTTTGATTTTCTGTTTTGTTGCCTAGCTAATCCCCCCCTCACCACCATGTAATTTGTACAGTGCTGGACACTCTAACCCACCCTAACCTTCTATATTAATATAAAGGCAGTGAGAGTTACTCACTCTCATCAGTTCTAAAAAAAGTCCATTTCGACTTTATCCCATTTCCATTCAGGCACCTTGAGAGGCTGTAACAATCCAGCGGGCCGCTGATGTTCAGCTTTGACCCTTTGGCATATGTCACACTTAGCGACGAAAGTGGCTACCTCTCTCTTCATGCCATGCCACCAGAATCTTTCCTTCAGGTCTTGATACATCTTGGTTCCTCCGGGGTGGATGGAATACGGGGTGTCATGAGCTTCTTGCAAGATCAACTTCTTGAGCTCAATCTTGTTGGGTACGCAAATGCGATTCCCAAACCACACGATTCCTTGCTCATCCTTTGAGAATCCTGGGGCCTTGCCTGCCTTGATCTTCCTCTTGATGCCTTCAATACTTTCGTGTCCCCTCTGAGCTTCCTTAATATCATCCATCAGGGTAGGCTTGACTTCAAGGTTGGCTAAGAATCTTTGTGCTACCAGTTCCAACCCGAAGCTGTCAAGTTCTTCATACAAGGCGGGTAGCCTTTCCTTAAGCATAGCATTCAAGGAACAAGCCTTCCTGCTTAATGCATCTGCTACCACATTAGCCTTTCCAGGGTGGTATTGAACACTAGGGTCATAATCCTTGATCAACTCTAGCCACCTTCTCTGCCTCATGTTCAATTCCTTCCGAGTGAAAATATACTTCAGACTTTTGTGATCCATGTATATCTCACACCGCTTCCCTAGGAGGTAATGTCACCATGTTTTCAGGGCATGAAGTACAGCTGCCAACTCAAGGTCATGAGTAGCATAGTTCTCTTCATGAGGCCGTAGTTGCCTTGAAAGGTAAGCTACGACTCTGCCTTCTTGCATCAAAACACCTCCCAGTCCGGTTCTCGACGCATCACAATATATCACAAACTCCTTGTGTATATCTGTTGTGGCCAGAACTGGGGCAGTGGTCAATCTCTTCTTCAGCTCCTGGAAGCTTTCTTCACACTTCGGCGTCCATGCAAACTTCTTGTCCTTCTTCGAGAGCTGAGTAATGGGTCGTGCAATGCTTGAGAATCCTTCAACGAACTTGCGGTAATATCCCGCGAGTCCGAGGAAGCTTCTGACTTCCTTCACATTGCTTGGGGATTGCCATCCAGTCACGGCTTCAATCTTAGTGGGATCGACCGACAATCCTTCTTTAGTCAAAACATGACCCAAGAATCCAACTTCGCGCAGCCAAAATTGCACTTGCTGAACTTGGCATACAGTTGGTGCTCTCGAAGCTTGTCTAGGACCATCCTCAAGTGTTGCTCGTGCTCTTCTTCCGTCTTCGAGAAGACAAGAATGTCATCAATGAAGACAACGACAAACTTGTCCAAATATTCCATGAAGACCTTATTCATGAGATACATGAAGTAAGATGGGGCATTGGTCAATCCAAAGGACATGACCGTGCACTCATACAGGCCATATCTGGTTACAAATGCCGTCTTCGGAATACGTTGGGATCTGATTTTCAGCTGGTAGTACCCAGATCTGAGATCAATCTTGGAGAACACCTTGGCTCCATTGAGTTGATCAAACAGATCTTCAATCTTGGGAAGTGGGTACTTGTTCTTGATTGTAACTCCATTGAGGGAGTGGTAGTCAATGCATAAGCGGATGGTACCGTCCTTCTTTGCCACAAACAGAACAGGTGATCCCCAAGGGGAGGCACTAGGGCGGATAAATCCCTTCCTCAACTGCTCTTCCAGTTGCTTCTTCAACTCTGCTAACTCTTCCGATCCCATTCTATAAGGCTTCTTATAGATGGGTCCTGCTCCGGGTATGAGCTCGATGATGAACTCAATGTCTCGGTCAGGAGGCATTCCTGGTAGCTCATCAGGAAAGACATCGGGGTATTCGCATACTACCGGCACTTGCTCCAATCCAACTTCTGACAGAGAGTTGACTTGGGTGGCTTGAGCAGAGGAGGGGTTGGAGGCAAATTTAACTTCAACTCCTTGGTCATTGGTTACAGTGACAGTCCGGTTGGCACAATCTAGCAAGCCTTGGTGCTTGATGAGCCAATTCATTCCTAAGATCACATCCAAGCCCTGTGATCTTAAGATGATAAGGTCTGCTAGGAAGTCTACCCCATTAATGACAATCCCGACTCCTTTACATCCTATCTTGGCTCTCATCTCTGCTCCGGGGGTTTGTACCACCATAGGGTTATTCAGGGGTGTAGGAGTCATGCCACTTTTTAATGCAAACCTTTGGGTGACAAATTAATGCGTGGCTTCAGAATCAAACAAGACAGTTGCAGGTGTTGAGTTGACAAGGAACGTACCCAGCACGACGTTCGGGTCTTCCTGGGCTTCTTCTGCAGTGACATGATTCACACGACCCTTGCCGTTGTTGGGTGGGTTGCGGGGAGCTTGGTTCCTTGGTGGCATTCCACGGCCTTGCCCTGGGTTCTGCGCATTGGTGCGCGGGGCTTCGGGCTTCTTGTTGGGGCAATTCTTGGAGTAGTGTCATGCCTGACCACATCCGAAGCAAGTGACTTGATTGGGGTTGCTGCTCTTGCCGGCATTGTTATTGGGGTTGTTGTAAGCTGGCCTGGGGTTGGAGTACTGCTGAGGCGGATAGTTGGCGTGGGGTGCAGGAGCTCTTGGCTGCTGATAGGTTGGCTTGACCGAGGCTGGCTGCCACAGGCGAGGCTTCTGGTTGCTGGAGCTACCCTTGCTGATCATCTTGCGCTTACGGGTATCATCCAAAGCACGTCGCTTGTCCTCAAGCATGAGTGCCTTTTTCACCAGATCAGGAAAGGTCGGGCAGTCACACACAACAAGCGAGTACTGCAGAGTCTGGTTAAGGCCTTCCATGAAGCGCTCCCTTTTGGCAGCATCAGTGTTGACATCTTCAGGGGCATACCTTGAGAGAACACTGAACTTCTGCTTGTACTCCTTGACAGTGCTACTACCTTGCTTCAGGGCTCGGAACTCACGCTTCTTGATGGCCATGATTCCCGAAGGAATGTGGGCCTTGCGGACTTCTGCCTTGAAGTTATTCCAAGTGATGTTTTGCTCAGCATGCATGGCCTTGAATCCATCCCACCAAGCTCTAGCAGTTCCCCCGAGACAGTGAGCAGCATATGCCACCTTCTCACGGTCCTCAGTGCATCCGACTAGTTCCAGCAGATCCTCAATGGTGCGGACCCAGTCGTCTGCATCCAGGGGTTCAGCTGTCTCGATGAAGGTGGGTGGTGCATGTTTCTTGAGCTCCACCAACATGGAACGTCCATTGCCGTTTCCCGCCGGCTGGCGGTTGACAGCTTGAGCAATCATCTGGAGGGCTGCGGTGTTGGCTTGGCGTTCCTCTCAGAAGGCTTGGAGAATCTGAGCCATGTCCATGCTTGGAGGTGGTGGCGGTGGTGGAGCTTGTCCTTGGGTTTGGTCCTAACTGGCTCCTTCTCCGGCTTCTTGCTGCTGGGTAGAGGTACCAGTACGAGTTACAACAGGCATCCTGTTGGAGCGGTCAAGGTCTCATGATTGGGAAAGATGGGGAAAGCAATATAGATGGGACGCCTAGTAAGGGGGTTGGTATGACACTAATTGTTTTCATGCAAGGGCCAAAAGGCCAAACACATTCATCAAAATCCAAATGGGTGATGTAGTCGCTTACAAGTTCCCGAAGGAAAGTACGATGTCCATCAAACACATCAAAAGCAAACACAATACTACATGGTTTCATATGAACCATTACAAGGAATCGACTTTGCATAGGGGTACAAGACCTATCCTACCGTAAGGGTTTCTAACGGCATATCCGGGTTGCGGATGATGCCTAAGTGGTGGAATGCTCGGTCGCGTAGTCTGGCTCTTCTGGGTCTTCCTCCTCGTCATCGGTGGCCTGACTTTCTTCTTCACTTGAAGGGGTGGGGGAGTGGAGGAGCTCAACACGGCGTTGCTTTGCCGGTGGTGCGAAGAGCTTGCGGTATTCCTTTGCGCTCATCCGGTGTTGCTGTGGTGGTTCTCCATCCTTTGGGGGTCTTCCGCCTCTGTATGCGATTGTGGGTTGTCCAGGGGGAGCACCTTCCTTCTTGATCCTATCCGTCTTCCCTTGTGCTTGAAGAAGAAGTGCCTTGGTCTCATGAAGCTCCTTTCGGAGTTCCATTGATTAAGAGGCCAAGTGTTGTGCCAAACTATCGGCACAAAGGCTGAAGTAGGTCTGGAATCGGAGTGGAAGTCCTTCTTCTAATGGTGGAGCTGGTGCATTGCTCTCATCCTCACCTTCCTTCCGATAAGGAAAGAAACGGGTTGCCAACTCGTCTGCCATCTCTGGAAGAAGGTCTCGGAGGCGGGTGAGAGCCTTGAGGGTTGCCGTCTCGACGGCGAGAACTAGTGTTGCCATCTGGGGTCCCTCGAAGAACCAGCTTGTTGGAGAGTCATTAGCCTTCACGATCACTTCCACATGATACCCCATCTTGGTGTCATTGATCCAATGCTCATGGTAGGTGAAAATGGGGGCTCGGTGGAACTGGCACTTCTTGAGGCTATCCTCGAGAAGCACGGGAAATCCTGTGGTCAGGAAGTCTTCAGGTACGGCAGCCATCTACAAAGGTTGAATGGGAGAGGTCAATAAGGGAAATATATCTTGGGTTGGGTAAGCTTTAGAAAAGATGAGAAGTTTAGATGGTCTCAAGCTAACTAATGCCCATGCTAACTAAGGCTTCCTACAGTCAGGATGGCTCTGATACCAGCTCTGTGGGGACCCCGACTCATAAGTCATGATCACCGAATGCACGTGTACAGTGATCCCAGAGATCAATGCTCACTGAACACACAGAAGCTGAATAACAAGAGTCTTACATACATACATATCGTCTTACACAAATTATAACCATTATGGTCAAGTCTTACATAGATAAAGCCTTAAGGGCTGAACATCAAATGAAACATAAGCGGTGGAAATCTTCGTCGATAATTAGAACCCATGCCATCTGCCTTAACCCTACAGGCATTCTGACTGGGAAACGTCCTAGTTCGCATGTTCGTCTTCAAAGAACTCTTCTTCGAACTCCTGTTCTTCCATGCCTGTCCAATTAAATAACCAGTGGCAAGCCAATGAGTACTTTGAATGTACTCGCAAGCAACCCATGTTTTGGTTCAAGGTGCAAAAATGCATGATATAGGTAAATTTTTGCGGAAAGCTAGTTTTGAGTGCAATGACATGTTCAGCAACTTGTAAGACATGTATCAGGAGAATTCAATTAACCATGAGGACAGGTTACAGATATCAACATAAAAAGAGTGGGCACCAACCCAACTCAATCATGTCAAGTCCTTTGACTTGACCCAAGTAGTTCTTCCCACTTATCCAAACACACACACTGGTTTCTAAACATGTGGACGTAGCCCAAGAGCGGTTACCCAACTGTCCTTGACCGTGGACACGGCTATTCGAATAGTTTTACACTCTGCAGAGGTTGCACACTTTACCCACAAGATCCGGGGAACTTCTGTGTCATCCACGACCCGCGGTACCTCAAGTACCCGGGGTAAGCACCCGATCACTATCTTTCCCTAGACGACACTAACATGGAGTCCACTCGATTGGTAGTAACCCCCGTGCCCAACATTTCACAACTTAAAATTGTGGAGCCTCGCTCCTATATTCATTACATACCACTGGCACGGGGTACCAACGGTGTGTCCGGCGCCCCATAAAAATGTTCTTGGCCGCCCTACCTGGCACGACCCCGTCCCGAGAGAGAGCACCAACTCTCCCCCGCCACTAGTAATGTGGGCTCCAAGCTAGTATCAGCCTAGGTAATCAATAATGCCCTTTCCCATATAAGGGTAGAGTGGTTGCGCATGTAAGGTTGGAATAACGGTCGCAACTTAAACCAATCCGTTTATTTTAAAGCAACACACACACACACTTGCCTCGGTACACCACTTCGTCATCAAGTGGTTACCCAACTCATCATCTCCCTCGGGCATAAGTGCACCCGACAGGGTTTTCGAAAAGTCCTTTCAAAATACTTTGTCTCCATCACCATGCATATACCCGTCCCTTTTTGCGTAGCACTACTTTAGCATCCTGTCTATTCCCACCGGCATAACCCTCATAAAGAGGTAGGGTCATGCACAGTGCAAGTATTGACAAGGAGGAAATGAAGTCATCCCACCAAAGTGGCTACCCTCTCATCATGATTCCGATGCAACAATAATAAAGTGTTATATGAAATGCATAAAAAGGGTTTCATAGACATGGTCAAAGGGTTGCTTGTCTGGCTCAACAAAGTCTTCTGGGTCTTCAAAGTCTTCTGGTCCAACTCCTTCGTCAGCAACACAATCTATCGTCGCAAAATAATAACGAGAAAAATAAGGTAATAATAAAAAAGAAAAACCAAAGTGCTCAGAAAAATGTCAACTTATTTTTGTGAAATACTAGGTTGAAAACTAAGAAGGGGAAAATTCCTAGTTTTGGATTTGGAGTTATATAAGAGGGGATATGGATTTCCAAACAGAGATTAAACTGCTCAAATTTGAATTTAAATTTGAACAGTACATAAAAGTTGGTTGGATTTGAATGAAAGTTGCACCATTAAATAGGTGGGATTTTTACAAGATTTTAGGAATTGGAATTAATTTATTTGGACATATATTTTATCCTGTGGAATTTTTGGAAAAGCCACAGAAAAAGAAAAAGAAAAAGGGCACTGTTCCTGCCGGGCCAGAACAGCTGCGGGGCAGTAGGCCCAGCCAGCGGGCCAGCCCAGCCGAGCCAGCGCACAGCGCGCGCGCCCGCCCACCCATTTCAAACCTGATGGCCGGGGCCCGTAGGTCAGAGAGAGAGAGGGGCGCGAGAACGAGGGAGAGGATGACAGGCGGGGCCCACCTGTCATCACTAACCCGTGGACAGGGGGGTCGCGGTGCTCATCGGCGACGATGCAGGCCACGGCGAGCTCCGGCGAGTGCGGGGATGGCTTCAGGGGACTACCGCACGTCGGTGGGTGGTGGGCTTGGCCGGTGGGGGTGCCTGGTTCGCCGGCGACGAGGTTCGTGGCGGAGGAGCGTCGGGCGTTGATGGCTCCGGCCGTTTCCGACTGCAAGAGAGAGGGGAAACAGAGGGGAAATGATCAGGGAGGTGTGGAGGGTCTAGATCGAGAGAGAGGAGGGGCGGAGGGAGCCCGTAACCCGAGATCGACGACGACCCGAGGCGGCGGGGCTCGAGCTCGATCTCGGGCTCGGGTGCTCCTGGAGGAGAGTGGAGGGCATAAGGGGCCGATTTGGAGGGGTTAGGAGCGAGTGGTGGTGAGGGAGAGGCTCGGGGAGGCCCTTAAATAGGTGAACGGCGGTCCACCGTGGGCTCGTGCGCCGGCGAGCTCGTGCTCGTCGCTACGAGCCTCGGGAGGGTGCTGCGCCGTGTCTAGGGTGTTCGTGGGGCTCGACTACGCCCAGGGGGAGAAGAGAGGGAGCGAGGAAGGGTCAGGTACGCCGCGCGTGTGAGGCCGCTCATTGGAGCTCTCGGGCGGCCGGCGCGCGTGCAAGCAAGGGCAGCAGGAGGGAGAAGGAGGAGGGGGACATGGGCATAGCATGCTACGGACGCCGAGGCACATCGGCACGCGCGCGGGGGAGGCCCGAGGTGGCCGGAGGCGGTTGGAAGGGGGCGGCTACAGTGCGGGAGCGCACTATAGCGCGCTCCAGAGTGCCCAAATGGCATGCCAAGCCATTTTGTATGCTTGTGGGCGTGCCCTTGCTTGTCCAGTAGCGTTTGGGGGTGCTAGGGAAGGAATCTTGGCCTTGGATGCTTTGGATGGCCAGTGGGTGAAGAGAGAGGAAGGAGAAGAGTGGAAATGGGGCTGTCCAGAGAGAGAAGTGAGGATTTCACCCCAAATAATTGATCTGAGGGCTTGCCATTGCTACTGGAGGTATAAGGTGACCAGATTAAGCTCTGGTAAAAAGTTGAGCTCATGAAGAATAGTGGAAGGGGTCAAAACAGTGGTTTTTGTAAAATGGCAGAAGGTGTTTGATAAGGGTTTTGGCAAGCAAATGATTTCCAATTTCCATGATACTCCACAGGATGAAATGACACATATAATTAGGGCCTTCCACCAATTTGGAGCTTATTTGGGCAAAGTTGCCAATGCAACTTTTGTAAACCCTAGAAATGAGCATAAATGGACTTGTGTAGATCTAGTTGAGCAAATCACTTCTCCTTGATGCACCACTTGGTGTAGTGGCCTCATTTGGTCATGTGAACATGCTCACAAAAATTGGGGTCAAGGAGAGAAAGTTGGTAGTACAAACTTGTTCAAATTTGATTCTGGTTAGAGAGGGGTTTGGAGCATTTTGGTGAGCCAAAATGACTTTAATTGACATGAGGCTTTGCAAGGTGATCACAATATGCATTTGTGACTTGCTGGATTTTCCCTGGATTTTTATGAAAATATTTCCTGTAGAAATATTTCAAATCCTTGAAATGGGCAGAAACAGTTTTTGGGAGGTTGTGTCCAATATTTTGATCATAACCATGTGTTGAAACTCATATATATGGAAACTGTATGTCGACTGAGTTTCCCTAAATTTTCTCAAATATTTTTGAAACATTAAAATAATTTTAACCTATTAAATACCATTTCTGGCCTTAAGAAAAAGCCTACAAATAAAATAGGAAAATAACTTTTAAAATTATATTTTTGTGGTTTATGGGAGCCGTATACATAATAGGAGTCAAACATACTTTTGGAAAGATTTTTACTGCCCTAAATTAAGTACTTGCAGTACAAATCTTAATTCAGGGGTTTTTGGAAAACTAATTTTTGAAAATACTTTTTGGCCAAATTATTTTTGTAAGAAAATACTATATTGCTCTATACACATGGCATGATCATTGGGCAGAAGTTTGGGGCAAGGAGATTAAGTATAGAAGGTGGAGTTGTGTTGACTTTAAAGAGCACTTGAAAAACACAGAGAGAAAACCAACTCCAAATAAAAGCCAAATAATGCAAAAGTTTTTGTTGGTCCAAATTTTCATGCTTTATTAATGCAAATGAAGAGTTACAAAATGCAGGGTGTGACAGTCCTACTGTACCTTATGCATCACTATGAATAAATTGTAAGCCGGCATTTCTTTCCAGCTTTTCATTTGCAACGGCCAAGCAGTTTTAGTCCTGCAACTGGGCTCCCTCCTGGGTTATGAGGAGCAACTGAATGGAATGGTCAAGATCGGAACCTTACCTAAGAAGAATGAGATCTGGTGGCGAGTTCCTGGGCCGAAAAATCCTCCCACCCCTAAGCAGGGTGAGGTAGTTGTGTTTGTTGATCACATAGGGCGTGGTTTCAAACCGCCCGGGTCAAAGTTTTTCCAGGATGTGCTTGCCAGCTTTCAACTCCACCCTCAAGATATTGGAACCAACTCGGTATCCAATATATGCAACTTTCAAGTTTTCTATGAAGCGTACCTCCAAGAAGAGCTAACTGTGGAGCTATTCCGGGATTACTTCCGTCTGAACCAGCGCACCGAATTTGTGGCAGACCCAATACTGAACTCGGTGGCATCTCCATTCAAAAAAGAAAAGAGGTTGAATTTCCTCACGCCAAGCTGCGCAATCACCCCAAAGAGTGGAATCAAACTTTGTTCTACTATAAAGACACCTCCCCTGAAGACGAAAATCCTCTGCCGGGTTACCGAGCCCACCAGCTTGCCAATACTCATCCACTTCCACAATGCCTAAGTGCCCAGGAACGGTCCCCATACGCACCTCAACTCGCCAAGCTGAGAGCCTTCTTGGCCAACAGTTTAACAGGTGTAGACTTTGTCTGTTGTTGGATATCTTGGAGCATCTTGACATTAAGTCGCCGCTCCGGCTTAATGTGCGAGTATACTGGTGAAGTGGAGGACTCCCAATGTCATCCCAACATTCAGCTAACCGATGAAGAGGTCACTGAGGCCGTCAAGAAGATATTGAACGAATCGGAAGTTGTCTATCGCCAAACCGGACTAGACCCCTTTTACACGCAGAACAAGCCGCTTGCTGTGAGTATTGTTCCTCCGCTTTACCCTTCATATCTTTAGACTATACAGTCCTTGAATACCCTTCTTTTTACTTTTAAACAGGGTGATGGTCCGTTTTGGAAGAAGAAACCTCAAGAGAAAGCGGCAAAAACTGCCCGCCCTAAAACCAAAGCCGTCAAGAAAACCACAAAGCGGAAAGCACCTGAACGCATCATCATGGAACTGGACGACGACCCGGATGAACCAGAAGTTGAGGTAGAACTTGATTCACTTGGTTCCCTTTTCATGCATCCCATTGACAATGATACTTATCAGGAGGACATGGAGGGCAGCCAAGCTGACGATGTAGAGGTAATTATCCTTTCCTCCGATTCAGACTCTATGCCAACACAAAAAATCCGTCAAGCGGCCCGGAAAGTAAGCTTTTCTCATCCTCTTTCTCACTTGGATCCAACATTTATTTTGAAGACGCAGCAGCACGTGGCTCGCCGCACAACCCGACACAACGGCCAAAAGGTCACTTCAGCCAGTTTACCTGACACCCCGGTTCGAAAGCGCCGATCTGAGGTCTCACCCACTTCTGACAATTCTTATCCCAAGGCAGGCTATTTCCGACAACCTATTAATCCGTCCGATTCAAATTATCAGGTGACACCTCCTTCATCCTCTGGCGAGTCAACAGCAGCCCAACTTCCTCCTCTCAAAACTGTAGCTAGGTAAGTACTTCAATCCCTTCTTTTGATGTTTTCATACTTTATATACTATGCTTAATTTTCACATTTTTCTGTTTTAGAGCCAAAGCCAGACCCAGCAAAAAGGCTCGGGTGACCAATCCACCCGAAGACCAGATGGTTCTTGAACCGGAGCAAACGGCTGGACCGGAGGGTCCAAATCCAAATCCTGAAGCTACCTTTGATGAATCACCCCCTCAAGATCACAATACTGATGAACAACCAGAAGTTGACACTGCTGTACCTGATGATGAACCGACAAATCCTATCCGGGCTGACGATAGACCTTCTAGTCCGGTGAAAGCTACTGACACCCCATCAACTCCAAAAAAGACTACTCGAGACAAAGAAGGCGATGTTATCATTACGGGTATGAGCCACAGCTCTCCTGGCCATCCTGTTATATTGGCGAAACATAGTGCCAAGGAAGAGCGTGCTGCCATGGAAAAAGGAAAATGGAGCACCGACTTGTGAAGTTACGCCCATCTCAGCGCTCAAGAACTCCACTCCGGTTTTCTAAACCGTCTGCACTCAAACCGTGATTATGAAGCCGGTTTGGTGAACCTGATGAAGGAACGCTATGAGGTATTTTCATCACTTTTCCTTTCTTAAATCCAAAGTACAAGTATCATCCCAAGTAGCCCCCAAGGGCCGCTTGATGATGGCAATCATAAACCGGGACTTTGTAGTAGCTTAATCCTTGCATGCTGATCCTCCATATGTCAATTGATCTTTGGAAATAAACCGGTACTTTATCATTATATTCCTGTAATTTTCATCGGTGTAGCCCCAAGGGCCGGTTTATCTTTGCAAGGTAAACCGGGTCTTGAATCAATGCGTTAGCTTTGAACAGATGTACATTAGCCCCCAAGTGTTAAGGATAATGCTTGCATTGTACTTGAGACTCGTGAAATATATATTGATGATAGAGTAAATAGGCATTAGCCCCCAAGTACAAAGTGCATAACTTGTTATACGCTTGGTACTTCATAACCTGTCTTTATGATATATCTCTCCTTTGTAGGCTGAGCTGAATAAGAAGGATGCTCAAACCGCGAACCTTCAAGAGAATGTTAAATCTCAACAAGCAGAGGCTTCCAAAGCCAAAGAAGAGCTGACCAATGCCTTAGCAGCTATGGAGAAGCTGAAAGAAACCTTTGACAAAGAGCGTGCAGACTGGGAGATAGAAAAGGCCGGTTTAACAAAGAAGTCCGAGGACGCAGAGGCAGCCCTTAAGCTGGTGGTTGAAGAACTGACCGGCTTAAAGCAGCAGATTAACACCATGACTTCTGATGTGTTTGGTAAGTACCCTCTTGTGCAGTTTATCAAATTCATAAGATCTTATCAATGACCGGTTTACTGATGCTTAACCATGACAGGGACCCGCATTGCTCATCTGGGCTCTGACATGCGGATGAAGCTTAAAGCGGCCTACACCTTAATAGAACAGCTATTCTCTGGATCCCAGCGAGCCATTTGCACTGCAGCTTATAACAAGCCTCCACCATCGCTGATAAAAGAAACTATTGAAAAGCTGGCCATGCTACCTGCCCGGATCAACGAACTGAAGAGATCAGCCTCAAGATCAAGAGCGCTGACCGCGCTAATCCAGGCCAAGGCGTGGATTCCGGATCTTGAACCGGCAGATATCATCAAAGGGTATCCTGGTGTGAAAGAAGACGACTCAGACTTCAATAATGACGATCTCCGAAGGCTGACAAAGGAGATGCGACCGATAGCAAGCAAACTGGCGGAGGACACAGATCTATCTCATTTTCAACCGATTTATGATGCTGAGGAAAAAATACAGCCCGCGTTGATCCATAATGTTGAAGATCTTGTGCCACCAATCTGTAAGCATACTTACGCTCCTGACACTGACCCCTCCAATCTTATCAATGAAGAGGCCGTTTTTCAAGCCTTAACCAGAATCGATTGGTCATGGTTGATTTCCAGCGTCTGGGGAGGGATGAAGAGAATGTGACCGCGCAAGATGACCCTCAATCGTTAAGCCGCCCCGATGAGGAATCCTAAACCGGTGGTCGGTTTACCAGTTGCAGTCTTCCACTCTTTGAAAACAATTATTCAATTTGGGCTGTTTAAAGCGCCTTGTAATAGGATAGCATGAACACCTTTATCTGCTTGAGACCTAAAAACTTGTTCTGCCTTTGGGATCTATGTATGCATAGTCCATTATGATTTGTGTTCCAGCATATAAGAACTTGAAAGTGTCCTAGTGGTTTACCACTGGATGGGTCATGATGCCCAAAAAAATATATACATAACTTGGATGGACATCCAAGATTTGTAAAAATAGATGATACCTGTCACATACCTCGTTGGCTGACTAACTGTTTGTATAGTAAGGGTGAAAAACACCAATCCGGAGTGTTGATGACTCCTTGCCCTCTTGCCGGTTCATATAAAAACCAAGCCGGGCTATAATAGTCGCTGATTTATTCGTATAATGGTGGTGACATCTAGTCAAAACCAGACCGGAGCAACGTACTGCCGGTTTAAAACTGATCATGTACTGACAACTAAGAGTTGAAAGTTATGCCGGGTTGTACTAAACACCGGTTCATCAGAAAATATTCATAAATCCCTTATTAAAAGATCATAAAAACAACAAAGACAAAAGAAATCTGCAAGGCTTTTCATGGGCTGCCAGGCCCTAAATCGAGGCTTTTCATGGGCTGCCAGGCCACTGAGTTAAACCATTTAGCAAAGCCTTTTAAGATGGACCTCAATATTTAACCAATCATCATTTTAACTTTGACAAGTTCAGGGTCTATGAGATTAACTTGTCAAACGTTCGATGGGTCATACCAGGTTTACCTAGATGGAGTGGCTTACTTAAAGAGGCAGGATAACCCGGGGTTTTAGGTGAATACACCTGGCTTCCAAGCCTGGCTTGATAGCCTACTACAAGGGTGCAAGCTCGTTGTTCTTTGAGAAGCAAGGAGCCCCCAAGTAATATTTGAGCAATGCTTAGTGGTGACCTATGTTTGAGTTGTGCGTTATGCAACAACCTCTCTTTGGTTCCACATAATTTCCTTTTGGCTTTTAAGCCCATCAAAAGGTGTAGCTATGGTGTAAGCACAACCAAGCCCCCTAGTGATTTCCCTTTATGGTGTTAAACCGATCAAGAGGTGTAGCTATGGTTCGAATACAACCAAGCCCCCTAGTGATTCCCTTTTATCTTTTTGGCCTTATGAGCCGGGTTATTAAAACTCCGCTTTGTAAGTAGAAGCCCCCATGGAACCACACATGATGTAAAAAAGAACAGAGACCCCGCTTTAACTGAGGCCCCAGTTTATTATACATATACATTGTCATAAGTATGTACATAAAAATAGCCTGTGGCTCAAGTATAGTAAGGCCGAAGAAGAGCTATATTCCACGGCCGCTAAGTCTCCTCTGATTTGCGTGAGTCTTTGTGCTCTCGAACATCAATGAGGTAGTATGACCCGTTGTGCAGATTTTTGCTGACCACAAAAGGTCCTTCCCAAGGTGGGGATAACTTGTGCATATCAGTCTGATCCTGGATGAGCCGGAGCACCAGATCGCCTTCTTGAAAAGTTCTAGTCTTAACCCGATGGCTGTGATAGCGTTGGAGATCTTGTTGATAAATCGCCGAACGCGCTGCTGCTAAATCATGCTCCTCATCTAACAGGTCCAGTGAGTCCTGACGTGCTTTCTCATTCTCATCTTCAACATAAGCTGTCACACGGGGTGAGTCATGACGGATGTCACTAGGGAGAACCGCCTCTGCTCCTTAAACCATGAAGAAAGGCGTGTAACCCGTAGATCTGTTTGGTGTGGTGTTGATACTCCATAATACATAAGGTAACTCCTCCACCCAACAACCCGGTGTCCGCTTTAAAGGAACCATAAGCCGGGGTTTGATACCTCTCAAAATTTCTTGATTTGCCCTCTCTGCTTGACCATTAGACTGGGGGTGAGCCACTGATGCTACATCAAGCTGGATGTGCTCACGTTGACAAAATTCCTCCATATCTCCTTTGGACAAATTAGTACCATTATCAGTTATAATGCTATGTGGAAAACCAAACCGGAAGATCACCTTTTTAGTGAATTGAACCAATGTGGCTGCATCACACTTACTGACTGGCTCTACCTCTAACCACTTGGTAAACTTGTCAGCCGCTACTAACAGGTGGGTCTTTTTGTCCTTGGATCTCTTAAAGGGTCCAACCATATCGAGCCCCCAAGTTGCAAACGGCCAAGTAATTGGAATCATTCTCAAATACTGAGCCGGAACATGAGCGCGGCGTGCAAATTTCTGACAACCGTCACACCTTTTGACTAAATCCTCAGCATCAGCATAAGCCGCCAACCAATAGAAGCCGTGACGAAAAGCCTTAGCCACCAAGGATTTTGAACCGGCGTGGTGACCACAATCTCCTTCGTGGATTTCTCGCAAAATATCACAACCCTCTTGAGGAGACACACAACACTCAATTTCTCCTGTGACGCTGTAACGATGTAACTCCCCATTGATTATGGTCATTGACTTGGATCGCCGAATTATCTGCTAGGCCAAGGTTTCATCCTCTGGTAACTCGCCCCGGTTCATGTAAGCCAAGTACGGGACTGTCCGATTCGGTATAACATGCAAAGCTGCTACCAATTGGGCCTCCAGGTCAGGAATAGCCAACTCCTCCTCTGTGGGTATCTTGACCGACGGATTATGAAGTATGTCGAGGAAGACATTAGGTGGCACCGGTTTACGTTGAGAGCCTAGATGACTTAAAGCATCCGGCGCTTTATTCTTTCGCCGGTCTATATGGTCAACTTGATAGCCCTTGAAATGACTAGCCACTATGTCCACCTCTCGTCGATACGCAGCCATGAGTGGGTCCTTCGAATCCCAAGTGCCAGATACGTTTTGAGCCACCAGGTCTGAGTCACCGAAACACTTAACCCAGCTTAAGTTCATCTCCTTAGCCATACGAAGACCGTGGAGTAAGGCCTCGTACTCAGCTGCATTGTTAGTGCAAGGGAACATTAAGCGAAGAACATAACAAAACTTGTCACCTCGTGGGGAAGTTAATATGACTCCAGCCCCCGAGCCCTCCAATTGCCTGGACCAATCAAAGTGAATAGTCCAATAAGTGTTGTCTGGCTTTTCCTCTGGTGCCTGCAACTCTGTCCAATCGTTGATGAAGTCCACGAGTGCTTGATATTTGATCGTTGTGCGAGGTGTATACCTGGTCCCGTGAGGCCCAAGCTCAATAGCCCACTTGGCAATCCGGCCAGTCGCTTCTCTGTTTTGGATGATATCTTCCAAAGGGGCTAAACTAACCACTATGATAGGATGACCCTGAAAATAATGCTTGAGCTTCCAGCTTGCCATAAAAACTCCATATACCAGCTTCTGCCAATGCGGATACCTCTGCTTTGATTCAATGAGCACCTCAATGATATAATAAACCGGCCGTTGAACCGGATACTCCTTTCCAGCCTCCCTGCGCTCCACAACAATAGCCACACAGACGACCCGGGCATTAGCAGCCACATATAACAGTAAAGGCTCTTTCTCGACCGGAGCCGCAAGGACAGGCGGTTCATCTAACTGTCTTTTCAAATTCTCAAACGCTTTATCAGCCGCGTCGCTCCAGACAAAGGCATCCATTTTTTAACATCTGATATAAAGGGATAGCTTTCTCCCCAAGACGAATGATAAACCGGCTTAAAGCCACAATCCGGCCGGCTAAACCTTGAACATCATTGATACACGCCGGTTTAGCCAGGGACGTGATTGCTGAATTTTTTTCCGGATTAGACTCAATGCCCCTGTTAGACGCCAAAAAAACCCAAGAGCTTGCCTGCCGAAACACCAAAGACACATTTGTCCGGATTAAGCATCATCTTATAAACCCGGAGGTTGTCAAAAGTCTCCCTCAAGTCATCTATCAATGTTTCCTCCTTCCTGGACTTCACCACAATATCATCCACATATGCATGAACATTGTGCCGAATCTGCTTATGAAGACAATTCTGAACACAGCGCTGATAAGTCGCCTGGGCACTCTTGAGCCCAAAGGGCATGGAGACATAGCAGAAGGCTCCAAAAAGAGTTATAAAAGTTGACTTCTCCTGGTCCTTAACTACCATTTTGATCTGATGATAACCAGAGTAAGCATCCGGAAAACACAAACGGTCACAACCCGCCGTAGCATCAATAATCTGATCAATACGAGGGAGGGCAAAGGGATCTGCTGGACAAGCTTTGTTCAAATCTGTGTAGTCCACACACATACGCCAAGTGCCGTTTTTCTTAAGAACCAGCACCGGATTAGCTAACCACTCAGGGTGAAAAACCTCCATGATAAACCCTGCGGCCAATAGCCGAGCTACCTCCTCACCGATAGCCTTATGCCTTTCTTCGTTGACGCAACGGAGAAACTGCCTGACCAGTTTAAACTTAGGATCTATATTAAGTGTGTGCTCAGTGAGTTCCCTCGGTACAACTGGCATGTCAGAAGGCTTCCATGCAAAGATGTCCCGGTTCTCACGGATGAACTCGATGAGCGCGCTTTCCTATTTGGGATCTGGGTTAGCGCTGATGCTGAACTGCTTGGATGAATCGCTAGGAACAAAATCAACCATCTTAGTGTCTGTGGCCGATTTAAACTTCAACACCAGATCATGCTCCATAGTTGGCTTTTTCAAAGAAGTCATGTCTGTCGGATCAACCTTGTCTTTATAAAACTTCAGCTCTTCTGTGGCACAAACCGACTCAGTGTAAGCCGCATCACCTTCCTCACATTCCAAAGTAATCTTCATGCTCCCATGTACTGTGATGGTCCCCTTATGACATGGCATCTTAAGCTGCAGATAAACATAACACGGCATCGCCATGAACTTGGCATAAGCCGGTCGTCCAAACAGGGCGTGATACAGACTCTTGATTTTCACCACCTCAAAAGTCAATGTTTCTAACCTTGAGTCATGATCATCTCCAAAAGCCACCTCTAGGGCTATTTTTCCCAGTGGATATGCACACTTACCAGGCACCACACCGTGAAAAACGGTGTTCGATGGTTTAAGATTCTTATCTATCAATCCCATCGGCGGAAGGTATCATAGTAAAGGATGTTGATACTACTTCCACCATCCATAAGCACCTTGGTGAACTTATACCCCCCAACTTGACGTGCCACCACTAAGGCCAGATGACCCGGATTATCAACCCGGGGTGGGTGATCCTCTCGACTCCTTAAAATTGGTTGCTCAGACCAGTGTAAATACTGAGCCACTGCCAGTTCAACAGAGTTCACGGCCCTCTTGTGAAGCTTCTGATCACGCTTGCACAAGCTAGTGGTGAAGACATGATACTGCCCACTATTCAATTGCTTTGGATTGCTCTAATAACCCGACTGATGCTGCTGTTGATTCCCCTGATGGTTATAACCTCCCTGATTGCCCTGGTTCCCTTGATTGCTGTGTCCGGGTTGACTGCCTTGAAATCCTGAACCGGAGCTGCTGCCTCCATAAACCGGCCCATGAAAACCACCTCCTGAACCGTCGGGCGGGCCATTGTCGTATTGGAACATATTGGAGTTCTTGAACTCTCGCATGATGTAATAATCCTTCCAAAGATGTGATGCCGGCCTCTCCTTCGATCCATGCTTTGGACAAGGTTGATTTAATAGGCACTCCAGATTGGGGCCTGACCCTCCGCCCCTCTGGGGCTGTTTGCCCTTACGACGCTGGCCGTTATCCTGAGCATTGGTGTTAGCCACAAAGTGCAAACTATTGTCTGCTTTGCGCTTACCATTGTTCACATGACCTGTCGGGTTATGCTGATGTCCCTTGGTGTTGCCATTTTTCTTCCCTTTCCCCGGTTTGTCCTCCTCTGAGTCAGGGTCTTTGGTACTATTTGAATCGACATATTTAACTAAAGCGGCCATAAGTGCTGACATGTCATTGCAATGACGATTGAGCCTTCCTAACTTCAGTTTTAATGGTAGAAACCGGCAATTGCCCTCCAACGTTAACACTATTGTATCCGCGTTGATGCGATCCGACGAATGCAGGATAGCTGAGACCCGCTTCACACAATGGGTTGTAGACTCCCCATCCTCTTGAACACAATGTTGCTGAACTGGAGAGCATCGCGGTGGCGGTAGAAGAGTGCTGCACTGGTTGTGTACCGGCCATGAAGATAGCGACCCGGTTTGGAAGATCAAGGGGGTCTTAAATAATGTTGCCATTGGAACCTCCACTAATCCGGCCGTCCTGTAGTTGATACAGCGACTCGGTCTCTCCAGTTGAAGATTTGTCATCAGAGCAGACAACGGTTTCTCCATCAGATGCCGGTCCACCCTCATACTCCGCTCCATGGATGACACCTACGAAAACATGCCTTGCTTCGAGCTGAACCTGGGCAGGGCTTGCATGTTGAGCCATCTTGATGATGTTGGTGCAGGTGTCCGGCTTAGGGCCCAATTCGCTGATCTTGCCGATGAAGACGTGAATCCCACCAAAGGGGGCCCGGTACCCATATTCGATTGAACCGGCCTCAGGACCCCATCCTGCATCTTCGATGTAGAGCTTGCCGCGACAACTCTTTGTCATCCAGCCCATAGCGTATCCCTTGAGTCCTTCGAAGCTGCCCTTCAAGAACTTGAAACCATCATGCGACAGCCCCATGGTGGGCGCCAACTATCGTGGGTTCGTCATGGCAGATGTCCTGGTGAAAGGACTTAGTCGTGGAGCCATCGCTATGGGTTAGCTTAAAGGGGTTAAACCAGACAAGGGACACGAGGGATTTTATACTAGTTCGGCCCCTTCGATGAAGATAAAAGCCTACGTCTAGTTGTGCTTGGTATTGGGGTTTCGATGACCAGGGAGCGAATCCGCTTTGCCTGGCTCTCGAGTTGTTGTCTGTTGTCCCTAATCCGCTGCCGGGTCATCCCTTTATATACATAGGTTGACGCCCGCCGATTTACAGAGTCCCGAGGCCGGATCATAAACGTGTCCGGCTCGGTCTCTATCCTTCCTATCTTACAATGCAAGTTATACAATAAAGTTGGTTTACATCTACAGGTCTTAACTCACCTTTGGGCCTTGGGCCTTCATAAAGTGCCACCATCCTTGCGTCTTCATGGGCTTCAGATCTTCTTGGAATTAATCCGGCTACTCCTGGCCAGTTTACGTCTAGTAGTAATATCCCCAACAATAGCAAATTTCCCTCAAGTGGATGACCTAAGGTTTATCAATCCGTGGGAGGCGTAGGATGAAGATGGCCTCTCTCAAACAACCCCTGCAACCAAATAACAAAGAGTCTCTTGTGTCCCCCAACACACCCAATACAATGGTAGATTGTATAGGTGCACTAGTTCGGCGAAGAGATGGTGATACAAGTGCAATATGGATGGTAGATAAAGGTTTTTGTAATCTGAAAAAATATAAAAACAGCAAGGTAATTAATGATAAAAGTGAGCACAAACGGTATTGCAATGTGTTGAAACATGGCCTAGGGTTCATACTTTCACTAGTGCAAGTCATCTCAACAATAATAACATAATTGGATCATATAACTATCCCTCAACATGCAACAAAGAGTCACTCCAAAGTCACTAATAGCAGAGAACAAACGAAGAGATTATTGTAGGGTACGAAACCACCTCAAAGTTATTCTTTCGGATCGATCTATTCAAGAGTTCATACTAGAATAACACCTTAAGACACAAATCAACCAAAACCCTAATGTCACCTAGATACTCCAATGTCACCTCAAGTATCCATGGGTATGATTATACGATATGCATCACACAATCTCAGATTCATCTATTCAACCAACACAAAGAACTTCAAAGAGTTCCCCAAAGTTTCTACCGGAGTGTCAAGACGAAAACGTGTGCCAACCCATATGCATAAGTTCACGAGGTCACGGAACTCGCAAGTTGATCACCAAAACATACATCAAGTGGATCACGTGATATCCCATTGTCACCACAGATAAGAACATGCAAGACATACCTCAAGTCCTCTCAAATCCTTAAAGACTCAATCCGATAAGATAACTTCAAAGGGAAAACTCAATTTATCACAAGAGAGTAGATGGTGAGAAACATCATAAGGTCCAAATATAATAGCAAAGCTCGCGATAAATCAAGATCGTGCTGACTCAAGAACACGAGAGAGAGAGAGAGAGAGAGATCAAACACATAGCCACTACTAGGGAAAAGGCTAGCAGCAGCGCGGGTTTTAGACCTATCAGTAGCGCGGGGTGGTGCACTACTGATAAGGCGCTACAGCTAACGAATAGCAGTAGCGTGCCTCCACCCACGCTACAGCTAAATCGACTTAGTAGCAGCGAGTTCCAGGAGGAGCGCTGCTGGTAATTAGTAGTAGCGCTTCTCTCTACCCGTGCTGCTACTATTATTTTGTATTTTATTTCTTTTTTATTTCATGTTGTATTCGTACACCTTTACACAAATTTTCATACAACATGAATTTACAAATTGTTTTTACATCATAATGAGTTATTACATCACGGGGTGAAAGAACCGTGTGGACTAGTTTCAAGTGGACGGACATCCACTTGAAACTAATCCGCGGTTCTTTCACCCAATGATATAATAAATATCATCATCATATCATTAACAACTTATCATCATCATCATCATATCATTGGTCACTAGTCGTAATCACAAGTACTCCTCACATCTTCAACTCTAACACATTGTATCACATAATAAACATATTGTATCTCATAGGACCTACTACATTCTCTTAGGACCTACTATATTCTCTAAGGTAAAATAGCAAAAAACAAGATAGCCCCTCGCTCTCCATTATGGAGAATGCAGATTATCCTGTCTCCGATTCTTGCCTTTCGCTTAATGTTGCTTCCAAGAACCTCCTTACGAATGTCCAAACATTTTTTCCACTCTTTGATTAGCATGTGTTCACCGGTTTCAGAAATTCGATATGCACAGGTGAGATCTGTAGGATGACCTGGCTGTAGGTTCAGAACTTCAAGGCGACCATTGTAATACATCAGATGAGGCACACAATCCATCGGGATTTTCTATTGAAAAACATAGTAATAACTTCGTAGTTAGCAATGATGTACTAGTTTTAGAAGTATGCAAAAGATGCACGGATGTCGTAATAGTAAAATATCTTACCAGGGTATCTCCATAGAAGTTATCATGGTTCAACACGTGCACTAGTGGCACGTATTCACCATAATTTGGAGGAGTTCGATAATAGGTATTGTAATTCTCAAAAAAAAAGTACAATAAGCAATCAGATGATTTTTCTCCTTATAAGTTAATTCGGAGCCATCAGTGTAGTGGGTTTTGTCTACCATCTTCTGCACATTCTTTGAAGATTCAAAATAAGCTGTCAATGGAAATAAGCTGTCAACTATTTTGAAATAAACAATATAAATTAGTTAATAACTATGTTTGATAAACTCACATTGCGGTAGAATCGGAAGCGTATCAACAAGGACCCAAATGTCCATATTGTCTTGCTCGATGTCAGGATCACCAAGATCCATGCTGACAATCATACCCTCATAAAAACCATACATTTTGCAAAGTGCTTCCCAATTTTGGCAACCAAAATGGGTTACTCTCTGAGAATTGTACAGATTTACTTCAAAATCGATATCATGATGGGTCCTTAGGTGTATTTTCTTTGTTTGAAAATTTTCATGGTCTTCAAAACCCATCCTCTCCAAGACATAGCGTCTTGCATGGCATGGGATAAGCTAGTCGAATTGTAAAATATGAAAATTAGACGTTGAAATAGTTGAAGTCATGCTTAATTACGAAAAAAACACTTGTCGTTGTTGCGTACCGTTTCAACAATGAAGGTCTCCTCGAGCTTAATGCTGAAGCGCCGATCTTCATCCAGCTGAACGAACCTGTCGCACATACCTCGATCATCGTGGCACCAACTGCACTCCCCTGGGAGACTGTCGTCGTCCGAGTACGACATTTCCTACGTTCATAATTCAAAGATTAAACTTGTACATATTCTAGCACAAGTCATGCCAGAATTCACGGAAAAATCCGGCATGACCTTTGCTAAAAAAGGACATATCGAGCGCCTGAAATTTGCCGGAATGGAAATTAATCAACACTTCGGCAAAACATAGGCCACTCGGAGGTGTAACCAAAACATGAAATAATTGCTTAAACTAAAAAATAACACCAAATATGGCATGTTCAACTAGTTCTATTAAGTCAACTAGTTCTATTAATTCAACTAGTTCTTACTAAATATAAACTTAGTATAAAAATAAAGAAAACTAGTTCTTTCTAAAAATGAAGTAGTTCAACTAGTTATTAATTTACTTACTATACTAGTTCAACTAAAACTTAACTAGTTCAACTAAAACTAAACTAGTTCTATTAATTCAACTAGTTCTTACAAAATATAAGTTACTATAAATAGAAAGAAACTAGCACATCTACTACTACTAATTAACATCTAACTACTACATCTACTACTAATTAACATGTACTACTGCTAATTATACAACTAGTTTACCATCACTACTAGTAATTAATATCCACTACTTCTAAAAATCATTATCTATGAACCCTAAATTAACATCTAGTACTACTAAAATCATCTACTAACTAAGCAAAGAGAGAGGGGGTTGGGGAGGGGTGGGGGGCTTACAGAGGGAGAGACGATGGCGGGGAGGTGCTCGGCGACGGAGGGGCGGCGAGGGCAGGCTCGGGATCTGGAGGGCGGCGGTCCTGGGCGGCGGGCTCGGTAGGCTCGGTCGAGGGCGGCGGTGGTGAGGTCGAGGGCGGTGACAGTGTGGTCGAGAGCGGCGGCGGTGAGGTTGAGGCCGGGCGGCGGCGGCGGCGGTGAGGGCGCAGGCGCGCTCGGGCTTGGGCGGCGGCGACAGGGAGTAGGGGAACAGGCCGGTGGGGGGGGGGAGGAGGACTTAGCGAAATTTTCATGCGGGGGTGGTTAACTCGAACTAGCAGTAGCGCACGTACAGAAGACGCGCTATAGCTAACTTATCTACATCGCGTTTTGGGGAAAACCGCTACTGCTAATGGAAGCAGTTATTTCTTTTGTTTAGTAAAAACATCAAAAATATACATTGGTCATCATTGATCTTTTTGTGTATAATCTAAATAGTCAACATGAATCCTCACTGTACCTGTATAGGTATAGGCGAGGATTCATATTGCAACCACAAATCATACACATATAGTTCAATGAAGACCAAGTGCTCGAGATAGGTTGAGAAGCAACATATTTGAAGTGGTAAACACCTTGTTCGCTTAGCAGTATGGGACTAAACTTAATTAGTTGCGGTCATACTTAGCAGCAGCGAGTTTTGAGCAAAACCGTTGCTACTTAGTTCTTTAGCAGTAGCACGTCCACGGGAAGGGCGCTACTACTATATCTTTCCTGGAGGCAACACCGTGGCAATTATAGTAGTAGCGCTCTTTTCACCTAGAGCGCTACTGCTACTCAGTCATTAGCAGCGCTCTTTTCTAAAGCTCATTGCTGCTAATTAGCAGTAGCGTCTGTTTTTAGACCGGGCTGCTGCTAAGATTCTGTGTATAAGGTTTTCCCTAGTAGTGAGCTACCGGTACATACCCTCAGCCCCGAGGGTGAACTACTCCCTCCTTGTCATGGAGAGCGCCGAGATGATGAAGATGGCCGCCGGAGAGGGATTCCCCCTCCAGCAGGCTGCCGGAATGGGTCTAGATTGGTTTTCGGTGGCTACAGAGGCTTCTGGTGGTGGAACTCCCGACCTATTATGCTCATCGATGTTTGTAGGGTATATGGACATATATAGGCGAAAGACGTCGGCCAGGGGAGCCACGAGGGGCCCACGAGGGTGGGGGCGCGCCTCCCTTCCTCGTGGCCACCTTGAAGCTTCCCTGACGTCTACTTCAAGTCTTCTGGATTGCTTCCGTTCCAAAAATAACTCTCCCGAACGTTTCATTCCGTTTGGACTCCGTTTGATATTCCTTTTCTTCGAAACACTGAAATAGGCAAGAAAACAACAATTTGGGTTGGGCCTCCGGTTAATAGGTTTGTCCCGAAAATAATATAAAAGTGTAAAATAAAGCCCATAAAGATCCAAAATAGATAATATAATAGCATGGAACAATCAAAAATTATAGATACGTTGGAGACGTATCAGGGGTCCTTCCCACACGACCTAGAAACCGTCGGGGATATGCCCTCCTGGCACACACATTCGGCAAAATATGGTCATGTGCGACCGGCGAGCGCTCAAATACGGAAATACGTACAGTAGAGCTAAAAAATCAATTATACGACGAAATTGTTTTCGGTCACAAGTACATCACACATAGTCAGTCCCCGCCAAACGTTTCCGTTCGTATGTACATCCCACACAGTCGCTCGAAGGAAAACGTTTCCGTTCGCATGTACATCACACACAATTTTTCCCGTTAAATCGCTTGCGTTATTGAATATATCACACACGGTCCATGGAAGAAACTGTGTGGCGAAGGCTATCCATCACACACACACACACACACACAGTTTTCATGTGGTAAACGTTTGCGCAAGGTGGCCTAATGCAAAGAGTTTTCAATAGAAAGTCGTGTGTGATTGTTCATTGATCCAACACGGTTTATTCCTAGAAACTGTGTGCTTGCCTGAGGTCGTCGCCCACGGTATTTTTTTAACAACCATTTGCAATAACAAAACCCAATTAGCAAGCTAATTATCCGATTATTCATAATACATTTATTAATCTAATTGATAGTTCATATTAAGCACACAATATATTTCATTTTCATAATTGAAATACATCAGAGTACAACATCATATAGCTTCAGCACTCAACTACCCCATTACACAACTAGACCAGGACCAAGTTTCACATGCTACATCTATAACCTTTCGAAATTAGCATCATAGACGGTACATAGACATATGTATCTCATCTGGAAAACTGCTGAAGCAAAAGGCAAATATTGAGCCTTCATTGATGTTGAAGGTCTTTGTAACTTTAGGCCAGTGCCTGTGGATGATTGACCGTCCATCCTTCGTCCTCTTCAGGAACACTTTAATATTGAACCGTGGGTGTTGGATGAATACCTTCCTCGCCTCCTGACCATACAGGTGGTTTGAGAGGTAATCATCAGTGAACTGCTTTGGAAAGGCCTAAAAACAAGGATGTTCATAAATATCTTCTCTATATTGGAAATGGGGCAAAGTAATAAAAAAAGGCAAGGTATAATAGTTAGTACCATCCTGTAGTGAACTGATGTCTTCTTCATTGTGCAGACAAAGATCTTGTTGTTTTTGTCACTAATTTCTTTATCTAACAACCTTTCTGAGTTTCTTGACTTGACTGATATTCATGGACAACTCATTTCCCCATATGCAAAAAGGGTCGAACAGTGGGTCAAAACCTCTGACAGCAGGACCTACATGTGCAAGACCAAATTGATAAAAATCTAAATATTAGAATGGTTCCTGCAATTGCACAATAATGTGTTGTTAGACAACGGACCATGCTTGTGGTAACCTCGATTATAAACCTCAGTGCTTCCCATTGTTTCCCTGCAACACATATAAGGTAGTTAGCCATCACGTTAAGTAAGGGTTCACATGCTATCCGTAAAATATGTTGATGAAAATCACACTACAGATTCATTAGATTAATTCAAGCCACAAGGAAAACCCATTTATCAAAACCAAACATGATTAAGAACTAGGATATATAGCACTTGTATATGTTTCTCATGTATTAAGTGTAGCCAAATTCGATTTATTCCTCACATGCACAACAATACAAAATTCTACCCACGACAATTGGACATCGCATTACAGAATTGAACCAAGCAGTTAACTAAACACCACAACGAATGAACCAAACATTAACTGACCACCACATTGCACAATATAACATTGAACTAAGCAGTTAACTAAACACCACAACAAATGAACGAAACATTAACTAAGCATCACATTGCACAAAATAACATACTCCTAATAGAAGATCAGACAGTTAACCAAACAGTTAACTACAGCCAATTATAGCAACTGTATTTGTTTATCATGTATTTACTACAGCCAAATTCAATTTATTCCTCACATGGTATACAATAACATAGTGCACCCACAATTTTGTAAAGATAAATTCGATTTATTTCTCACATGGAAGACAATACAAAATTGCAGCCTGAAGAATTAAACATCACATTTGCAGAATTGAACCAAACAGTTAACTGAAGACGACAACTAATTAACAAAATAGTTAATAAGTGAGCACCACACTGCACGACATATATCACATATCTACTAGAGCAACAGATTGCATGGTAAAATTAGATAGCACAATTCACTAGAATTTGTGAAGGAAAGGCAGGAGCAGCACACACAACGGGTAAACCGAGCATGAATAACCGGCGTAGCTAGCAAATGGCAAGGTACTCCTTCAAGATCTGGGGTGAGGGAGTCCTGGACTAAGGGGTCCTCGGGTGTCTGATCTATTGGATATGAGCTGGACTGATGGGCCGTAAAGATACAAAGACCGAAGACTCTACCCGTGTCCGGATAGGTCTCTCCTTGGCGTGGAAGGCAAGCTTGGCGATCAACTATGAAGATTCCTTTCTCTGTAACCGACCTTGTGTAACCCTAGATCCCTCATGTGTCTATATAAACCGGAGGGCTAGGTCCTTAGATGGATCCTCATAATCATAGTCAGGCTAGACTTTTAGGGTTTAGCCATTACGATCTCGTGGTAGATCAACTCTTTTAATACTTGATGTCTACTACACAACCTTCTTCTTGTAGACGTTGTTGGGCCTCCAACTGCAGAGGTTTGTAGGACAGTAGCAAATTTCCCTCAAGTGGATGACCTAAGGTTTATCATTCCGTGGGAGGTGTAGGATGAAGATGGTCTCTCTTAGGCAACCCTGCAACCAAATAACAGAGAGTCTCTTGTGTCCCCAACACACCCCAATACAATGGTAAATTTTATAGGTGCACTAGTTAGGCGAAGAGATGATGATACAAGTGCAATATGGATGGTAGATATAGGTTTTTGTAATCTGAAAATATAAAAACAGCAAGGTAACTAATGATAAAAGTGAGCACAGACGGTATTGCAAGGCTAGGAAACAAGGCCTAGGGTTCATACTTTCACTAGTGCAAGTTCTCTCAACAATAATAACATAGTTGGATCATATAACTATCCCTCAACATGCAACAAATAGTCACTCCAAAGTCACTAATAGCGGAGAACAAACGAAGAGATTATTGTAGGATATGAAACCACCTCAAAGTTATCCTTTCTGATCGATCTATTCAAGAGTCCATAATAAAATAACACGAAGCTATTCTTTCCGTTCAATCTATCATAGAGTTTGTACTAGAATAACACCTTAGGACACAAATCAACCAAAACCCTAATGTCACCTAGATACTCCAATGTCACCTAAAGTATCCGTGGGTATGATTATACGATATGCATCACACAATCTCAAATTCATCTATTCAACCAACACAAAGAACTTCAAAGAGTGCCATGTCGGTGTCAAAACCGGCGGATCTCGGGTAGGGGGTCCCGAACTGTGCGTCTAAGGTGGATGGTAACAGGAGGCAGGGGACATGATGTTTACCCAGGTTCGGGCCCTCTTGATGGAGGTAATACCCTACGTCCTACTTGATTGTTCTTGATGATATGAGTATTACAAGAGTTGATCTACTATGAGATCATAGAAGCTAAACCCTAGAAGCTTGCCTATGGTATGATTGTCTATTTTCCTACGGACTAAACCCTCCAGTTTATATAGACACCGAAGGGGGCTAGGGTTACACAAGGTCGGTTACAAGGGAGGAGATATACACATCCGTATTGCCTAGCTTGCCTTCCACGCCAAGGAAAGTCCCATCCGGACACGGGACGAGGTCTTCAATCTTGTATCTTCATAGTCCAACAGTCCGACCAAAGGATATAGTCCGGCTGTCCGGAGACCCCCTAATCCAAGACTCCCTCAGTAGCCCCTGAACCAGGCTTCAATGACGATGAGTCCGGCGCGCAGTATTGTCTTCGGTATTGCAAGGCGGGTTCTTCTCCAAATACTCCCTGGAAGATTTTTGAACACAAGGATAGTGTCCATCTCTGCAAAACAAGTTCCACACCCCACCGTAGAGAGAATAATATTTCCACAAATCTAATCTGCTGACACATTTAGCAACATCACATCATGTCGTGGCTCGCTCATTATTCGAACCGTTTTCCTCAACCAGCACCACACATATCGCGAGGCGGTTTTCTTGACACGTCTAGTCGAAGCAGAGATTGTGTCCCCTTATCAGGGGATTCTCATCAATACGGGTATGGGTAGCCCAACCGCGCCATCAATTACGACGCTCGGGGAATAAGCGGTTTTACCAGGTAAGCGGGGAGACGCATCGCCTCTTCTGCCCTTATAAAGGGACAAGGATTTACTCTTTTCACCCACGCCTTCTTCCTCCTTGCTTACCCATTCCCGCACACTCGAGCTCTAGCGCCCAAGCTCACGTTCTTCTTCTGAAACCACTCCAAGCATGTCCGGAGCAGGAGGCAAGTGGATGGTCTCCTCCATCACGGAGGAGAACATCAAAAAGTTACGGGAAGCCGGATATCTGGCCGTGGATATCGCGCACCGGCTGCCAGATACGGGGCGGATCATCCCAATGCCCGAACCCCATGAGAGGGTAGTTTTTCTTACCCATTTTGTCCGTGGACTGGGATTTCCCCTCCACCCATTTGTCCGTGGGCTCATGCTCTACTACGGGCTGGATTTTCATGATCTGGCCCCCAATTTCATCCTCAACATCTCGGCGTTTATCGTCGTGTGCGAGGCCTTCCTCCGCATCAGGCCCCACTTCGGCCTATGGCTAAAAACCTTCAATGTTAAACCGAAGGTGGTGGGTGGCCAGCAAGCAGAGTGCGGAGGCGCCATGGTGGGCAAGATGCCTAATGTCACCTGGCTCGAGGGCACCTATGTGGATAGCATAAAGGGGTGGCAATCGGGCTGGTTCTACATCAACGAGCCGCGCGACTCCAACTGGGTGGCGGCCCCCAAATTTCGATCCGGAATCCCCACGCGGCTCACCTCCTGGAAAGAGAAGGGCCTGTCATGGGGTTCTTCAGTAGAGTTGACCGGCCTCCAGACCTGCATCCGGAACATGACGAGCAAGAAAATCAAGCTCGTCAACGTGGTCCAGGTCATGCTCTTCCACCGGATCCTCCCGTGTCAACGACGGGCATTCGATTTGTGGGAGTTCGACTCGGCCAAGCACCAGACGCTGCGAGAGCTCTATGACACGATGCATGAAGACGTTTGGAGGGTGCTGTTCAAGGGCGCCTAGATTCCTCCTTCCCTCAGTGAGGACCGCGGACTCAGTGCAAAGTGCCGCACCAATCCGGTAAATTTTTGTATCTCTCAGGGTATTTATTTGCCCCGATTTAGTCATATGAAGGATCGAAGCTTCTATGCCATTAACAGGACTGGATAAAGACAACGGAGCAGCTTGATTGCCCAGCCCCCCTGCCTGAAGATCCTGCGGGCGCTCTCCTAATGGAGATGCTGACTCCGGCACCTTACAAGGTGCCGGTGAAGAAGACCAAGAAGAAGGCCGCGGGGACCCGAAAGGGTCTCCGGCGCAAGGTTATATCAGACTCATCGTCCGATGACTCCGACGTGCACTCCTCCCATGAAGACGAGGAGGAGGAAGAGGAAAGTCCCCCCCCCCCCTAGTCGGGGAGACAAGAAAAGGAAGGCTGACCCAACCAGGGAGGCCGAAGGTTCTAAGAAGGGCAAGACCCACCCTCCGAACTGCTCCATGACGGCCGCCTACAGCGGCGATGAGTGGCTACCCAGGGTCAAGCCCCTGGCGAAGTCGTAAGTATCCGGTCACCATAGTAATTCCTAGTATGTTGTACTGCACTGCTTCTTCTCATGTCGAACATGATTATGCAGTCCATCCCGAGCTCATCTCGACGTAACTTCGTTGAGCGGTTTGTTGGACTCGTCGGATATGAACCACGGTTCTCTTCCGACCGCCTCCACTCCTTGCCATGTGGACAACGTCGAGGTGTTGTCTCAACAGGCACCGGGTCAAGGGGATGCAGTCCTGGGGGCGCCTCGAGGTGACCTTCCGGACCTTGGGCGCAAAGGGAGCCGGACTCCCATGGGCTCCAGGTTCGCCCCCTAGTCGAACACTACATCGGAATCTTCGGTGGTTCCAGACTCCGGCGGGCGACCCCCCGTTAAGGGGGGCAAGCCGCCCGTGCCGGTGTCCTTTGTCTATCCAGAGGCACTAGACAACTTGATGGAAGCGCTTCGCGTCACTTCCATCGATGAAGAACACCGCACTATCATGAGTGCGGTGATCGAGAAAGTTAAGTCCGCCAAGAACGGACTGACTGAAGCTTGCGCCAGCCTCCTAACAGGCTTTGAGGTAAGCAATGAAGATATAGGAAAATATGCCTGCATGGATACTAGCCCCTGATGCTCTGTTTGGCGTTCGGAAAGAAAGGCCGGATAGAGGATCAAATGATAACTCAGGAGCCTAATAAGAATATGTCTATGTGTAAGTGCAGGCTTCCCTGCTGGCCACTGCCGTACGTACGGCGGAGGTTTCTACACTGAGCCAGGACCTGGAGCGGTCCAAGAACGAGCTTGGCCTAACCAAGAGGCAGCTCGAGGAGAGCAAAGGTAAGCAATACCTTGTCTATATACTTAAAAATAAATCCGGGTGTAAAGTAATAGGATCATCATGGATTTGCCAGGGGCCATGACCGAAGTGGCAACCCTGAGGAAGGCGCTGTCCGAGGCCGAAGACAAAGCGGCCAAGGAGCGCATCGAACGGGAGAAGCAAGAAGCCCGAGTAGGCGAGGTGCAGCAAGAGCTCGAGGCTCTCGCCAAAAAGCACGAGTCCTTGGAGCTTGACTCTAAGACGCGAGAGTCTGAGCTCGCGCAGGCTCTTGAAAGCGTCCGGAGCGCCACGGCCGAAGCACACAAGGCCCTCCAGGAGATTGATGCGGTGAAGAAAATAGCAGCGGGTAAGGCATTCATTATGCAAAGCAAGCACGTGAAGGATACTTTCCTTTTTCTTACCCGAGTTCGGAGCTCTCCAGTAGCGTTTGCAGATCTTCCCCGTAGTGTACTGGATGCTGCAGAGTTTTACCGAGCTGAGGAGGGGAGCTCGACGGAGATGATGTTCTGGTCTCAGTATACTGGGACCGAACAACCTGTGCCCTTGAGAGACCAGCTGAAGCAGTTGGTCGAGCTTCACAAGGCGGCTGAACAAGCCATGAGGGGCCTTATAGTCCGGATGTGGCCTGGCGAGCCCCTGTCTGGCAGCTACTTTGGTCTGGTAAGGCGGCTCGTCGACGCCTGCCCATGGCTTGAAGTCATAAGGTGGTCCGTCTGCATCGAGGGTGCGTGCAGGGATTTTTCCTGGGCGAAGCCGGACGCCGTGAAGCTAGTGAAGGAGGGGCCGCCGGAGCGCAGGGAGCATCGCTGCCCCGAGATGTACTATGAGAGTGTCCTGAAGGGTTCCCACCTTATGGCGGATGAGTGTGCCAAGGATGTAATTCTTGAATGAACATGCTCATGTGATCCTGTAATATGAAACGAGTTCATTTGCGCCATGCGATGCTTTTTTAATTTAAAATATTACCTTCTGTGCGGCCGTTTATAAAATCTGAGAGTTGGCCAGTCGCCGGCTTCTGCCCCCATGTAACTAGTACTGGGGTGTTTGGCATAAACCTGAGCACTCTTTACCACAATTTTGGGTCCTTCAAGGGAGGTGTTCAACACAACGAACCAGGCAATCGGACTATAATGCTTTATCACTCTCACTTAGCCACAGAAGTCTATAATTTTAAATTTTGGCGAAGCCCCTGGTATTCGGAAGGCCGAATTTGGGGCGCTGTACACGCCTAAGCCGGACATGGCCGACTCCTTGCCCGAAGCGGAAAAAGTCTTTAAGGACTTGAGACCTCTCGAACAGCGACCAGTCTCTCGCCTTATCATGACAGTCAGTTTTCGGCTTTCTCTACTGAGGTGCTCGTCCGGAAGAACCGGGACACAATCGCAGTAGTTCTCCCACCGCTACCTTAGCCGATATAGCGGAACATAAGGTACCAAAGCATGGGAGCCGGGCAAACCCAACATTTGACCAAAAACATGATTCGGAGATGATGCATATAATGCTATAAGTTCGGGGTGCCGCACTGTCAAAGGTGTTCGGACTTCTTGCGTCGTATTATGGGGTAAACGAAAGCCCCTGGCGTACTGACTGTACCCGAACGTGCGGGTGCGGATTGTCGTAAATGGACATATAAGAGAGAGAAAGAGAAAAAATAGCTTAAATAATGCAATGATAGACTAATGATATGCATTGTTATTTAAATAATACATCAAAGCATACTGGTACAAGTAGTGCAATAAGCAGAAAGTAGGACAATTTGAAATGCCCTATCCCAAGGCAAGCTGCGCATAGATAGTGAAAAACAGGTATATCAATTATTATTAGAGACCACCTGAGGGTTCCCGTGTTCATCTTGGCTTCTTGCCGCCTTGGTTGTTGCTTCCGGAATGTGTCCGGCAATCGTACTGCCGGAAAGGGCTTCCAGAGAGTTAGGCCCTGAAAGAGGAAAGAAATGAAAAAGGTATACAGCCCCTAGGGCGGTTAAGCCGCATTGCGGGACGTGCCTTGATCGTGCCCCCGCCTATGTCCATGGTATTTTTAGTGCGAAGTTATGTACACGCGGCACGGATTTCGTCCCTTGACTAGGACTGGGACGGGGGCCGAATTGCTAGGCGAGCTCTGAACGTGCCAGGCGATCCTGTTGCAGCTTGTTCCGGACTCGGTTGAAGGTGTCCGGGGGCTGTGACGCTGAATTAGTGGTCTGCCTAAAAAGGCTGCTTTGTGCTTCTGCTGCAAGGGCCGCAGTGTGCTCTTCCGTGCAGAGCGAGCGTTCTGTGTTTCCATTTACCGTTATGACCCCCTATGTCCTGGCATCTTGGGCTTGAGGTATGCGTAAGGCGGCACTGCATTAAATTTTGTGAGTGTTGTTCATCCGAGCAGTGCATGATAGCCACTGCGAAACGGGACGATATCAAAGATTAACTCCTCGCTTCGGAAGTTGTCCGATGATCTGAAGACCACTTGCAGTTTGATTGAGCCTGTGCAATGGGCCTCTACACCTAGGATGACGCCTTTAAAGGTGGTTTTGCTGGGTTTGATCCTCGAGGGATTGATACCCATTTTTCGCACTATATCCTGATAGAGCAGGTTTAGGCTGCTACCATCGTCCATAAGGACTCGAGTGAGGTGAAATCCGTCGATGATGGGGTCTAGGACCAGTGCGGCGGATCCGCCATGATGGATGCTAGTGGGGTGGTCCCTACGATCAAAGGTGATCGGGCAAGCAGACCCTGGGTTGAACTTTGGGGCGACGGGCTCCATCGCATAGATGTCCCTTAGTGCACGCTTTCGCTCCCTCTTGGGAATGTGGGTTGCGTATATCATGTTCACCGTCTTCACTTGTGGGGGGAACCCCTTCTGTCCTCCTGTGTTCGGTGGCCAGGGCTCCTCCTCGTCATCACTATGCAGCCCCTAGTCCTTGTTTTTGGCGTTTAACTTGCCGGCCTGCTTGAACACCTAGCATTCTCTGTTGGTGTGATTGGCTGGCTTGTCGTGGTGCCATGGATTTGACAAGAGCGATCCAGTATGCGATCCAAACTGGACGGAACCGGAGTAATTCTTTTAAATGGCTTTTCCGCTGACCAGATCTAGAGCCTCTGAATCCGGCATTGACTGCCGTGTCTTCTGTGTTATCGCCGTTATTGCGGTGCTTTGGTCTGTTACAACGTTGCCTACCGTTGGCATCTTTGGTATCCGAAGTGCCCGGATTCCTCGATGTGTTGTTGCCGCGAGCCAGCCAGCTATCCTCACCCGCGCAAAAGCGGGTCATGAGTGTTGTGAGGGCTGCCGTAGATTTCGGCTTCTCCTGGCCAAGGTGGCGAGCCAGCCATTCGTCACGGATGTTATGCTTGATGCCACTAGGGCCTCTGCGTCCGGACAGTCGATAGTTTGGTTTTTCTTAGTCAGGAACCGTGTCCAGAATTGTCTGGCCGATACCCCTGGCTGCTGGGTTATATGGCTCAAGTCGTCAGCATCCGGTGGCCGCACGTAAGTTCCCTGGAAGTTGTCCAGGAATGCGTCTTCCAAACCCTCCCAACTGCCTACGGAGTCTGCTGGCAAGCTGTTTAGCCAATGCCGAGCTGGTCCTTTAAGTTTTAGTGCGAGGTACTTGATGGCATGTAGATCATCGCCGTGAGCCATGTGGATGTGAAGGAGGAAATCCTCAATCCATACAACGGGGTCTGTTGTGCCATCGTATGATTTGATATTTACGGGTTTGAAACCCTCCGGGAATTCATGATTCATAACTTCAGCAGTGAAGCATAGGGGGTGTGCGGCGCCTCTGTGCCGGGCTATATCCCGGCGCAGTTCATATGAGTCTTGTCTGCTATATTTGGCCCGGCCAGATTTACTCTTGGTGTGCGACGATCATCGTCCTGTGTTGGCGCGCGTGCCCGTGACCCGTATATTGACCTTGCAATTTTTGTCTTACTGTCTAATACGTCTCGAAGGTCCCCTGTGTTGCCCCGGGCCTTAGTATTTTTGATTGAGTGGTGGCGGGGTGCAGGCTGAACTTCAGGCTGAAATGCCTCTCTGGCTCGGCCACGTAGTGGCCGGTCAGCCGCATCGTACACTGGTGAATGAGTTTTCAATGCTTCCTCCTCGAGGTGAGGTAGCAACCTGCGTTTTGGGTAACTCTTGGAGGGGCGCTCGAGTTTGTATTCCTCGGCCGCAAGAACTTCGGTCCATCTGTCTGCTAGCTAGTCTTGATCAGCTTGAAGCTGTTGCTGCTTTTTCTTCACGCTATTTGCCGTGGCCATAAGACGGCGCTTGAAGCGCTCTTGCTCGACGGGGTCCTTAGGCACGAAAAATTCTTCGTCACCGAGGCTCGCCTCGTCTTCGGAGAGAGGCATGTAATTGTCCTCCTCCCATTCTCCATCTGTTGCCCGCTCTGGAGGGCTAGCTTATTTGTCCTCCGGCTCTACGTCATGCTGGAGGGGATTGCTGTTGTCTTCCGCACTATCCGGAGTGTTATTATCTCCTGTGTCGGTATCACTACTTTTGCTGTGGTGGGACTTAGAGCGGCACCACTGACGTCGGCGCTTGCGTTGCTTCTTGGAGGGGTCATCCTCTGCTGTCTCGTTGCCATTGCCTTCTTTGGGGGTGTCCACCATGTACATATCATGTGCTGAGGTGGCGGTCCAGCGCGCTGTGGGCGGTGGTTCCTGTTCGCCTCCTGCATCGTCGTCCATACCATCGAAGTCTTCAGAGTCAAAGTCCAGCATGTCGGTTAAATCGTCGACAGTGGCTACTAAGTGGGTGGTGGGTGGGCAGCGAATTTCTTCATCGTCCGCATCCCATTCTAGCCGGACATAGTTCGGCCAAGGCTCTCCTGACAGGGAGAGAGACCTTAATGAATTTAGCACATCGCCGAAAGGTGAGCGCTGAAAGATATCCGCGAAGGTGAACTCCATGATTGGCGCCCAATCGGATTCGATGGGTGCGGATGCAGGCGGCTCGGAGTTCGTGGCCGGAGAACAATCCAGTGGTTCGGCAACACGGCTCTCGTAAGGGGTGAAGTCAGTATCCGGCTCTATCGCGACTGAGAGTGTGGCCTCCATGGCGGGGTCTATCCCTCCGCTCTCGGATGGCGCAATTTGCTCCGGATTGACGGCCGGAGTAGTTGCAGATGCGATCTCCCGAACATTGTCCGACGGCAGAGTTACGTCATTCTCGTCGCGAATGTGCGGCACACCTGACATGGGCTCAAATCCGTCGAAGATCAAGTCTCCCTGGATGTCGGCCGTGTAGTTCAAGTTTCCGAATCTGACCTGATGGCCAGGAGAGTAGCCCTCGATCTGCTCCAGATGGCCAAGCGAATTGGCCCGCGGTGCGAAGCCGCCGAATACAAAGATCTGTCTGGGGAGGAAAACCTCACCCTGGACCGCATCGCTACCGATGATCGAAGGAGCCATCAAGCCTTATGGTGACGACACAGTGGAACTCTCAATGAAAGCACCAATGTCGGTGTCAAAACCGACGGATCTCGGGTAGGGGTCCCGAACTGTGCATCTAAGGCGGATGGTAACAGGAGGCAGGGGACAGGATGTTTACCCAGGTTCGGGCCCTCTTGATGGAGGTAATACCGTACGTCCTGCTTGATTGTTCTTGATGATATGAGTATTACAAGAGTTGATCTACCATGATATCGTAGAGGCTAAATCCTAGAAGCTAGCCTATGGTATGATTGTCTGTTGTCCTACGGACTAAACCCTCCGGTTTATATAGACACCGGAGGGGGCTAGGGTTACACAAGGTCGGTTACAAGGGAGGAGATATACACATCTGTATTGCCTAGCTTGCCTTCCACACCAAGGAGAGTCCCATCCGTACACGGGACGAGGTCTTCAATCTCGTATCTTCATAGTCCAACAGTCCGGCCAAAGGGTATAGTCCGACTGTCCAGAGACCCCTAATCCAAGACTCCCTCATGCCCAAAGTTTCTACGGGAAAGTCAACACGAAAACGTGTGCCAACCCCTATGCATAAGTTCACGGAACTCGCAAGTTGATCACCAAAACATACATCAAGTGGATCACATGATATCCCATTGTTACCGCAGATAAGCACGTGCAAGACGTACATCAAGTGTTCTCAAATCCTTAAAGACTCAATCGGATAAGATAACTTCAAAGGGAAAACTCAATTCATCACAAGAGAGTAGAGGGGGAGAAACATCATAAGATCCAACTATAATAGCAAAGCTCGCGATACATCAAGATCGTCCCACCTCAAGAACACGAGAGAGAGAGAGAGATCAAACACATAGCTACTGGTACATACCCTCAGCCCTGAGGGAGAACTACTCCCTCCTCGTCATGGAGAGCACCGGGATGATGAAGATGGCCACCGGAGAGGGGTTCCCCCCTCCGGCAGGGTGCCGGAACAGGTCTAGATTAGTTTTCGGTGGCTACAGAGGCTTCTGGTGGCGGAACTCTCGATCTATTGTACTCTCCGATGTTTTTAGGCTATATGGACATATATAGGCGAAAGAAGTCGGTCAGGGGAGCCACGAGGGGCCCAAGAGGGTGGGGCGCGCCCAGGGGGGCAGGTGCGCCTCCCTGCCTGTGGCCACCTCGAAGCTTCCCTGACGTCTAGTCCAAGTCTCCTGAATTGCTTCCGTTCCAAAAATAACTCTCCTGAAGGTTTCATTCTGTTTGGACTCCGTTTGTTATTCCTTTTCTTCGAAACACTGAAATAGTCAACCAAACAACATTTTGGGCTGGGCCTCCGGTTAATAGTTTAGTCCCAAAAATAATATAAAAGTGTATAATAAAGCCCATAAACATCCAAAATAGATAATATAATAGCATGGAACAATCAAAAATTATAGATACGTTGGAGACATATCAATACTCATATTCATCAAGATCAATCAAGCAAGAAGTAGGGTATTACCTCCATAGAGAGGGCCCGAACCTGGGTACACATTATGTCCCCTGTCTCTTGTTACCATCGATCCTAGACGCATAGTTCGGACCCCCTACCCAAGATCCGCCAGTTTTGACACCGAAATTTGTGCTTTCATTGAGAGTTCCACTGTGGCATCCCCAAAAGGTTCAATGGCTCCTTCAATCATTTACAACGATATTGTCCAAGGGGAAGTCTTCCTCCCCAGACAGATCTTCGTGTTCTGTAGTTTCGCACTGCGCGCGAACTCGCTTGGCCATCTGGAGCAGATTGAAAGCTACGCCCCTGGCCACGAAGTCAGATTTGGAAGCTTGAACTACGTCATAGATATCCATGGAGACTTGACCTTCGACGGATTCGAGACCACGGCGGCAACTCCCCACCACCACGATGAACATTACCTAAATCTGTCATCAGTCTGTACGCATGAGATAGTACCTTTAGCTGCTCTAGCCATAGATCTAGAGCAGATCGCGCCATCCGAAGACGGGAAGCTCAACCCCGCTGCGGAAGCCATGGACTCAATGGCGTTGGAGCTGCACACAGACTTAACTTCAAGTGACATCTATGTCACCGAAACTATGGACCCGTCTCAGGCTACAGGTTCTGAACTATGCGCGTCCACGCATATCGAGCACGATCGGTCATCGATCGTCGAATTCAGTGCCACGGACATCTTCCAGCATTCGCCTCTAGGCTATGTGCTAAACTCCTTAAGAGCACTATCCTTAGTGGGGGGCTCATAGCCGAACTGTATCCGGTTCCAATTGGAGATTGATAACGGAGAATTTTGCTTCGCACCCACTGCCCACTTCATACAAACTGTCGAAGACTTAACCGACACGCTCGACTATGGCTCCGAAGACATCGACGGAATGGACGACGATGCCGATGAGGAACCGGGCCAAGACCCGCCGAGGGAGTCCTGGATTAGGGGGTGTCCGGATGGCCAGACTATACCTTCAGCCGGACTCCTAGACTATGAAGATACAAGATTGAAGACTTCGTCCCGTGTCCAGAAGGGACTTTCCTTGGCGTGGAAGGCAAGCTTGGCGATACGGATATGTAGATCTCCTACCATTGTAACCGACTTTATGTAACCCTAACCCTCTCCGGTGTCTATATAAACCGGAGAGTTTTAGTCCGTAGGACAACATACAGAACAACAATCATACCATAGGCTAGCTTCTAGGGTTTAGCCTCTCCGATCTCGTGGTAGATCTACTCTTGTACTACCCATATCATCAATATTAATCAAGCAGGACGTAGGGTTTTACCTCCATCAAGAGGGCCCAAACCTGGGTAAAATTTCGTGTCCCTTGCCTCCTGTTACCATCCGGCCTAGACGCACAGTTCGGGACCCCCTACCCGAGATCCGCCGGTTTTGACACCGACGTTGGTGCTTTCATTGAGAGTTCCTCTGTGTCGTCACCGTTAGGCTTGATGGCTCCTAGGATCATCAATAGCGATGCAGTCTAGGGTGAGACCTTCCTCCCCGAATAGATCTTCGTCTTCGGCGGCTTTGCACTGCGGGCCAATTCACTTGGCCATCTGGAGCAGATCGAAAGCTATGCCCCTGGCCGTCAGGTGAGATTTGGAAGTTTAAACTACACGGCTGACATCCGCAGGGATTTGATCTTCGACGGATTCGAGCCACTGCCGAGCGCGCCGCACTGTCACGACGAGCATGATCTAGCTCTGCCATCGAATAGTGCCCTGGAGACCACACCCGCATCGGCTTTGACCCTTAATTCGGAGCCAACTGCGCCGATCGAGGATGGGTGGTTGGATGCCACCTTGGGGGCTGCGATCCCAATGGCGATCGAGCCGAACACCAGCCCCACACTCCGCGAAACTCGTGACTCCAAGGAGCCGGACTCCTCTCCGGACTCCGAACCCTCCGCGCCCCTGCCGATTGAATCCGATTGGGTGCCGATCATGGAGTTTACTGCCGCGGACATCTTTCAGCACTCGCCTTTCGACGATATTCTGAAGACACTAAAGTCTCTCTCTTTATCATGAGAGCCCTGGCCGGACTACGGTCAGCAAGGTTGGGATATGGATGATGAAGAAATTCAAAGCCCACCCACCACCCACTTTGTAGCCACTGTCGACGATTAACCGACATGCTCGACTTCGACTTCGAAGACATCAACGGTATGGACGCCGATGCAGGAGACGATGAAGAACCAGCGCCTATTGGGCCCTGGAAAGCCACCTCGTCATATGGCATATACATGGTGGACACCCCAAAAGAGGAAGATGGCGATGGAACAATGGAGGATGACCCCTCCAGGAAACAGCCTAAGCGCCGGCGTCAGCGGCGCCGCTCAAAATCCTGCCAAAGCAAATACGGTGACTCCAGCACGGGAGATAATAATACTCCGGAGAGTGCCGAAGAAAACCCCCTCCAGCAAGATTCAGCACAGGAGGATGGAGAAGCCAGCCCTCATGAGAGAGTGGCAGACAGAGAGGTCGAGGACGATAACTATACGCCTCCCTCCGAAGACGAGGCAAGCCTCGACGACGACGAATTCGTCGTGCCAGAGGATCCCGTCGAGCAAGAGCGTTTTCAACACAGGCTTATGGCCACGACAAGAAGCCTCAAGAAAAAACAGCAACAACTTAGAGCTGATCAAGATTTGCTAGTCGACAGATGGACTGAAGTCCTTGCGGCCAAAGAGCATAAACTCGAACGCCCCTCCAAGAGCTACCCAAAGCGCAGGTTGCTACCCCGATTAGAGGAGGAAGCACTTAAACCTACATCACCAACACTTGATACGGCCGACCGGCCACCTCGTGGCCGTGACAGAGAGGCCTCTCGACCCTCCACTCAAGCCACACCCCATACCAAGGCATGGGAAAATGCACCAGACCTGCAAGACATGTTGGAGGACAAGGCAAGGCAAACAAGATCGATCTTTGGATCACGTGGGCGCCCCACGACTCGAGATGATAACCGTCACGCCGGACACAAATCCGGTAGGGCCGAACACAGTAGACAAAGCTCATTGGAGCTACGTCGTGATATAGCCCAGTACAGAGGCGCCGTACACCCACTATGCTTCACAGACGAAGTAATGGATCATCAAATCCCCGAGGGTTTCAAACCCATAAACATCAAATCATATGATGGCACAACAGATCATGTGGTATGCATCGAGGATTTTCTCCTTCATATCCACATGGCCCGCGGCGATGATCTCCACGCCATCAAATACCTCCCACTCAAGCTTAAAGGACCAGCTCGGCATTGGCTTAACAGCTTGCCAGCAGGATCAATCAGTTGTTGGGAGGACCTGGAAGCCGCATTCCTCGACAATTTCCAGGGCACTTATGTGCGACCACCAGACGCCGATGACCTAAGCCACGTAATTCAGCAGCCAGAGGAATTGGCCAGGCAATTCTGGACACGGTTCCTAAGAAAGAAAAATCAAATAGTCGACTGTCCGGACGCAGAGGCCCTAGCAGCCTTCAAGCACAATATCCGTGACGAGTGGCTTGCCCGGCACCTTGGACAGGAAAAGCTGAAATCTATGGCAGCACACACGACACTCATGACCCGCTTTTGCGCGGGAGAAGACAGCTGGCTTGCTCGTAGCAACAACATGACCAAGAACCCTGGTAATTCGGATACTAGGGACAATAGTGGCAGGTCTCATCGCAACAAGCAGAAGCGCCGCATTAACGGCGACAACACTGAGGATACGACAGTTAATGCCGGATTCAGAGGCTATAAATCCGGTCAGCGGAAAAAGCCATTCAAAAGAAATCCTAGGGGCCCGTCCAGTTTGGACCGAATACTCGATCGCTTGTGCCAGATACATGGCACCCCCGAAAAGCCGGCCAATCACACCAATAGGGATTGTTGGGTGTTCAAGCAGCCAGGCAAGTTAAATGCCGAAAATACAGACAAGGGGCTGCATAGCGATGACGACGAAGAGCCCCGGCCGCCGAACAATAGTGGACAGAAGGGTTTTCCCCCACAAGTGCGGACGGTGAACATGATATACGCAACCCACATCCCCAAGAGGGAGCGGAAGCGCGCGTTAAGGGACGTATACGCGGTAGAGCCAGTCGCCCCAAAGTTCAACCCATGGTCCTCCTGCCCGATCACCTTTGATTGAAGGGACCATCCCACTAGCACCTGTCATGGCAGATTCGCCGCATTGGTTCTAGACCCAATTATTGACGGATTTCATCTCACTAGAGTCCTTATGGACGGCGGCAGCAGCCTGAACCTGCTTTACCAGGATACAGTGCGGAAAATGGGCATAGATCCCTCGAGGATTAAGCCCACCAAAATGACCTTTAAAGGCGTAATATCAGGTGTAGAGGCTAGTTGTACAGGCTCAGTCACACTTGAAGTGGTCTTCGGGTCTCCGGATAATTTCCGAAGCGAGGAGTTAATCTTCGACATAGTCCCATTCCGCAATGGCTATCACGCACTGCTCGGGCGAACCGCATTCACCAAGTTCAATGCGGTACCACAATACGCATACCTTAAGCTCAAGATGCCAGGCCATCGAGGAGTAATTACGGTCAATGGAAACACCGGACGCTCTCCCCGAACGGAGGAGCACACGGCGGCCCTTGCAGCGGAAGTACAAAGCAGCCTCTCTAGGCAGTTCTCCAGTCCGGCCATTAAACGTCCGGACACCGTCAAGCGCGCCCAGAGTAACCTACAGCAAGACCGCCTGGCATGTTCTGAGCAGGCGTAGCAATGCGGCCCCGACCCCAGCCCTCGCAAAAATGCGACACCAGTACTTCGCGTACATAACTATGCTCTAGAAATACCATGGGTACAGGGGAGGGGCACCATCACGGTACGCCCAAAACACGGCTTAAACCGCACCAGGGGCTGCCGATTTTTTAATTTTCTCTTACTTTCAGGACTCCACTCTTCGGAAGGCCTATTCGGCAGTTCAATTGCCGCACAAGCGATGCAAGAACCAGGGAAGCAGACAAGCCATGCCGCATCACGGAACTCCCAGGTGGTCTCTATCATGAGCAGTATACCTGTTTCGCATACCATTCCGCAACCTGCCCCTGGAACGTACATGTTAAATAGTCCAACCTTTTGCTTATCGCATTATTTGTATCATTCTGCTTTGATCGCAGCCCTTTTTAATAAACAATGCATAGCTTTTGTCTATTTTTGCATTACTCTTTTTTTTTACAAATATATGTTCCTTAATGACATGTTGCACCCGTACACTTTGGTACGGCCAAAATACGCCAGGGGCTTTAGCACCCCTCAATATGGTGTGAAAAGTCCGAACACTTTAACAAGTGCGGCACCCCGAACTTATAGCATTATATGCATCGGCTCCGAATCATGTCTTGGGTCGATAGTTGGGTTTGCCCGGATCCTATGTTTTGGTGCCTTACGTTCCGCTATATTGGCTAAGGTAGCACTAGGAGAACTACTGTGATTGTGCCCCAGTTGAGCTGGGTCGAGCACCTCAGTAGAGAAAGCTAAAACTGACTGCCATGATGAAGCGAGAGCGGGTCGCTGTTCGAGAGGTTTTCCGAGTCCCTAAAGACTTATGCCGCTTAGAGCGAGGAGTCGGCTCTGTTCGGCCATGGTGTGGATAGCGCCCCAAAATCGGTCTTCCGAATACCATGGGCTTCGCCGAAATTTAAAATTATAGAATTCTATGGCTAAGTGAGAGTATTCACGCATTATAGTCCGATTGCCTTGTTCGTTGGGCTGAGCGCCTCCCTCGAAGGACCCAAACATGGGAAAAAGAGCGCTCAGGTTTATCCCCGAACACCCCAGCACTACGGGCAGAAGCCAACGACTCGCCATCTCTCAGAATTGATAAACAGCCGCACAGAAGGTAATATTTTAAATTCCAGCAGCATTGCTTAGCGCATATGAACAAGTTTTCAGCGCACAGGACAAAACGAGCGAGTTTTATTCAAAAATTACATCCCTGGAACATTCATCTGCCACAAGGCGGGCACCCTTCAGAACATCCGTATAATAATTCTCGGGCTTGCGATGCTCTTTCCCCGGTGGTGGGCCGTCCTTCACAAGCTTCTTAGCATCCAGCTTGCCCCAGTGCACCTTAGCACGGGCAAGGGCCCTACGGGCACCTTCAATGCAGACGGAGCGCTTGATTACTTCGAGCCTTGGACAGGCCCCCACCAGCAGCCACACCAGCCCGAAATAGCTCCCAGGCAGAGCCTCTCCAGGCCATAGCCGAACTATGAGGCCCTTCATGGCCTGTTCGGCCGCCTTGTGGAGCTCGACCAGTTGCTTCATCTGGTCGCTCAGGGGCATGGGGTGTCCGGCCTCACCATACTGAGACCAGAACACCTTCTTTGTCGAGTTGCCCTCCTCGGCTCGATAGAATGCGGCGGCATCGCACACGCTACGGGGAAGATCTGCGAACGCTCCTGGAGAGCTCCGGATTCGGGTAAGTAACAAGTAACTCACGTTTATGTGTTTGCTTTGCATAAACAATGCCTTACCCGCCACTATCTTTTTCACCTCATCCAGCTCCTGGAGGGTCTTCTGGGATTCGGCCTTGGCAGACTTGGCATTTTCAATAGCCATCACGAGCTCAGACGCTCGCGTCTTTGAGTCAAGCTCCAAACTCTCATGTTTTTTCATGAGCGCCTGGAGCTCTTGCCGCACCTTGCCAACCTGGGCCTCATACTTCTCCCGCTCGATGCGCTCCGTGGCCGCCCTCTTCTCGGCCTCGGACAACGCTTGCTTAAGGGTCGCCACCTCAGACGTGGCCCCTACAACAGCCACGATAATCCTGTCATTTTTTGCAATTGCACTTTTTTTTTATATTTAAAACAAGGTATTTCTTACCATCCTTGAACTTGAGCTGCTTCTGGGCATGCCCGAGCTCTTGCTTGGACTGCTCGAGGTTCTGCTTTAGTGTGTCCACGTCCGCAGTCAGTACGGCAGACGCCAGCAGAGAAGCCTGCATACGCATATTGACTCCTTTTTGTTAGACTCCTGCGAATTTTATCTGATCCTCTATTCGGCTTTTCTTCCCGAACGCCAAACAGAGCATCAGGGGCTACTGTCTATGCGGTAATATTATTTACACATTCTTTACTTACCTCAAAGCCTGTTAAAAGGCTAGCACAAGCTTCATTCAGTCCGCTCTTGGCGGACTGAACCTTCTGGACCACCGCACTCATAATGGTGCGGTGCTCCTCGTCGATGGAGGCCTCTTTGAGCACCTCCAACAGATTGTACGGCGCCTCTGGTTGTACGGGGGTCACCGGCAGGGTGGGCTTGCTCCTCTTGGAAGGAGGTCGCCCGCCGGATTCTGGAACCTTTGAAGGTTCCGGAGCAGTGTCCGGCCTAGAGCCGGGCTTGGAGCCCTGGGGGTGTTATCCCCTTTACTCCTGGAGTCCGGGAGGTCGCCTTGCGGCGCCTCCAGGACCACCTCCTCCTGGCTTGGAACCTGTTGGGACAACACTTCGGCGTCGTCCGTAGGGCGGGGGGAGGTAGCCGTCGGAAGCGAATTCACATCCGATGAGTCCAGTGAACCGCTCGACGACGCGTCGAGCCGGTCTTTGGGTGGGCTGCATAATCATATTTGACATAAGGGAAAGTTGTGCAATAAAGGAATACTATGAATTACTCTAGTATCCGGATACTTATAATTTCGCCAGGGGCTTGGCCTGAGCTGCCACTCCTCTTCGCCGTCGTCGGCGTTGGTGGAGTAGTCCGGAGGAAGGGTTTTCCCCTTCTTGGACCATTCGGCCTCCCCCGTTGGGGCGGCCTTCCTTTTCTTCCCTTCCCCCTCTAGAGGGGGAGAGGTCTCTTCTTCCTCCTCCTCGTCTTCATGGGAGCAGTGCGTCTTGGAGTAGTTGGATGATGGATCCGACACCTCCTGGCGCCGGGCACTCTTTCGAGTCCCCGTGGCCTTCTTCTTGGACTTCTTCTGCGGCACCACATAGGGTGCCGGAACCAGCAGCTTCGCCAAGCGAGCGTCCACTGGGCTTTCGGGCAAAGGAGCCGGACAGTTGATCTGTCCGGACGTCTCCTGCCAATCCTGTCAAAGGTAAGGGAGCTCAGATCCCGCATGGAGTCAAACTATGAAAAATTGATACCCTATAAAAGGTAAAAACAGCTTACCGCGTGAGCGTGACGCTGCGCGCTGAATCCGCGATTCTCGGTAGCGGATGCGGGGGCCTCAGCGCCCTTGAAAAGCACCTTCTAGGCATCTTTGTACGTCGTGTCGAAGAGCCTGCTCAGAGTTCGGTGCCGCGCCGGGTCAAACTCCCACAGGTTGAAAGCCCGTTGTTGACACGGGAGGATCCGGCAGATGAGCATAACCTGGACTACGTTGACATGTTTGAGCTTCTTGTCCACCAGGGTTTGGACGCATGTTTGGAGTCCGGTCAACTCTCCTTTTTTACCCCACGACAGGCCCGTCTCTTTCTAGGAGGTGAGCCGTGTAGGGGGTCCGGATCGGAACTCGGGAGCTGCGACCCATTCAGGGTCGCGCGGCTCGGTGATGTAAAACCACCCCGATTGCCACCCCTTCAGGGTCTCCACAAAGGAGCCCTCGAGCCATAAGACGTTGGGCATCTTGCCCACCACGGCACCTCCGCACTCCGCCTGGTTGCTGCGCACCACCTTCGGCTTGACATTGAAAGTCCTGAGCCATTGGCCGAAATGGGGGTGGATGCGGGGGAAAGCCTCGCACACAACGATAAATGCCGAGATGTTGAGGATGAAATTCGGGGCCAGATCATGGAAATCCAGGCCGTAGTAGAACATGAGCCCCCGGACAAATGGGTGGAGAGGGAAGCCCAGTCCACGGAGGAAATGGGGGAGGAACACCACCCTCTCATGGGGCCTAGGGGTGGGGATGAGCTGCCCCTCTTTGGGAAGCCGGTGCGCAATGTCGTTAGACAAGTATCCGGCCTTCCTTAGTGTTTTGATGTGTCCCTCCGTAACGGAGGAGACCATCCGCTTGCCTCCCGCTCCGGACATGGCTAGAGAAGGTTGAGGTGGGGAGTGCGGACTTGGGCGCTGGAGCTCGAGTGCGCAAGAATGGATAGGCAAAGGAGGAAGAAGGCGTAGGTGAAAAGGTGGATCCTTATCCCCTTATATGGGTGGACGCAACTACGTGTCCCCACCAGCCTGGTAAAACTCGCTTATCCCCAAGCACCGTAATCAATGGCGCGGTTGGGTTACCCATGCCCGTATTGATGAGAATCCCAGAATAAGGGGACACGATCTCTGCTTCGACGAGACGTGCCAAGGAAACCGCCTCGCATGACACGCTGAGGTGGGACAATAAAACGATTCGAATAAAGGCTTGGCCATGGTGCGATGTCACACTATGGAATACGTCAGCAGATTAGATTTGTGTAAATATTATTCTCTCTATGGCAATATGTGGAAACTTATTTTGCAGAGCCGGACACTATCTTTGTGTTCAAAATCTTCTATGAAGTACTTGGAGGAGGAACACGCCTTGCAATGCCGAAGACAATCTGCGCGCCGGACTCGTCGTCATGGAAGCCTGGTTCAGGGGCTACTGAGGGAGTCCTGGATTAGGGGGTGTCCGGATGGCCGGACTATACCTTCAGCTGGACTCCTGGACTATGAAGATACAAGATTGAAGACTTCGTCCCATGTCCGGAAGGGACTTTCCTTGGCGTGGAAGGCAAGCTTGGCGATACGGATATGTAGATCTCCTACCATTGTAACCGACTTTGTGTAACCCTAACCCTCTCTGGTGTCTATATAAACCGGAGGGTTTTAGTCCATAGGACAACATACAGAACAACAATCATACCATAGGCTAGCTTCTAGGGTTTAGCCTCTCCGATCTCGTGGTAGATCTACTCTTGTACTACCCACATCAAAAATATTAATCAAGCAGGACGTAGGGTTTTACCTCCATCAAGAGGGCCCGAACCTGGGTAAAACTTCGTGTCCCTTGCCTCCTGTTACCATCCGGCCTAGACGCACAGTTCGGGACCCCCTACCCGAGATCCGCCGGTTTTGACACCGACACCCGCCATTTACCGAACGCTAGACAGCCACCTCTTCCTATGACGTATACATGGTGGATACACCTAAGAGAACTAATGACGACGAGAAACGAGATCCAGTTGAGGACAAACCTCCTATGATACAACAAAAATGCTGGCTTCAGCGGCGCCGCTCTAAGTCACGGCATGGAATCGACGGCGATACAGGCACAGGGGAAAATAACACTTGGGAAGGTGCCGAAGACAACAAAGACCCCGTCGATGCAGCTACGTACAAAACGAACGGGAAGACGGGCAAGTTAGCCCTGATGGACTGGCCGCGCACGAAGACTCGGAGGACATTAATTATCTTCCGCTTTCCGAGGATGAGGTGAGCCTCGGATGCGAAGATTTCATCATGCCTGAGGAACCTCAGGAGCAGGAGCGCTTTAAACGCCGGCTAATAGGCACGGCAAGGAGTCTGAAAAAGAAGCACCAGCAGCTTCAAGTTGACCAAGATCTGCTCAATGACAGATGGACTGATGTCCTGGCAGCCGAAGAACACGGCCTCAATCACCCAGCCAAAAGCTACCCGAAGCGCAAACTACTGCCTCAGTTTGACGACGAGGCGCAGGAGCACATACCATCATCACGCAATGCGGCTGACCGACCACCACGTGGTCAGGATAAAGTGGCAACTCAAGCTGAACACCAGCCAGCCCCGCCTCATCATAAAGGCAGAGGCAAAACAGCTTGAGGTCATCCATATGACCTTCGACAAGACCTGGACAACAGAACAGGACATACCAGATCGATCTACGGATCGCAAGCACGTGCCTCGACACGCGTCGATGGCTATCTAGTCAGACGTAACAAGCCTAGTCACTCCCGGGCCGAAAACCGCAGACTAACTCCATCGGAGTTACATCGCAATGTGGCCCAACATAGAGGCGCCGCACACCCCCTTTGCTTCAGAGACGAAGTAATGGAGCACGAATTCCCAGAAGGGTTTAAACCCATAAATATAGAATCATATGATGGGACAACTGATCCCGTGGTACGGATTGAGGATTTCCTTCTCCATATCCATATGGCCCGTGGCGCTGACCTTCATGCCATCAAATAGCTCCCATTAAAACTCAAAGGTCTAGCTCGGCACTGGTTAAACAATCTGCCCGAAAATTCTATTGGCAGCTGCGAGGATTTGGAAGACGCCTTCCGTGACAACTTCCAAGGCACATATGTCCGGCCGCCAGATGCCGATGACTTAAGCCAATAGTTCAACAACCTGAATAATCAGCCAGGAAGCTCTGGACTAGGTTCTTAGTTAAAAAGAACCAAATCATCGACTGTCCGGACGCGCATGCCCTAGCAACCTTCAAACACGACGTATGGGACAAGTGGCTTCCCTGCCACATCGGTCAGAAAAACCAAAATCCATGCCAGCCCTTACCGCTCTGATGACCTGCTTTTGCGTGGGAGAAGACACCTAGCTCACTCGTAGAAGCAACTGTGCCAATGATCCGGGCACTTTCGAAGTCCGAAATGGCAACGGCAAACCTCGACGCAGCAAACACAAATGTCGCAATGATAATGAAAGAACGCGCGACACAACGGTCAACGCCGGATTCAGCGGCCCCAAACTCGGTCAACGGAAAAAGCCATTCAAGGCAACATAGACGAGTCATCCACCTTAGACAAGATATTTGATCGACCCTACCAGATTCATGGCAACCCCCATAAGCCAGCCAATCACACCAACAGAAGCTGTTGGGTCTTCAAACAGGCTGGCAAGCTCAACACCGAACATAAGGGGAAAAGACCGCCCAGTGATAGCGATGACGAAGAGATTCACCAACCAAATACCGGGGGTTAGAAGAAATTTCCCCCCAAGGTAAAAACGGTGAACATGGTATACATGACACACGCCCCTACAAAGGAGCATGAGACGTACTCCCTCCGGACTGAGGATCATAATACATGCCCTCCAGCCGGAGTACAAGTCAGCCTTATTAAACGGCATACCTTGTCGGCCATTGAGGGAGTCCTGGATTAGGGGGTGTCCGGACAGCCGGACTATATCCTTTGGCCGGATTGTTGGACTATGAAGATACAAGATTGAAGACTTCGTCCCGTGTCAGGATGGGACTCTCCTTGGCGTGGAAGGCAAGCTAGGCAATATGGATATGTAGATCTCCTCCCTTGTAACCGACCTTGTGTAACCCTAGCCCCCTCCGGTGTCTATATAAACCAGAGGGTTTAGTCCATAGGACAACATACAATCATACCATAGGCTAGCTTCTAGGGTTTAGCCTCTACGGTCTCGTGGTAGATCAACTCTTGTAATACTCATTTCATCAAGAACAATCAAGCAGGACGTAGGGTATTACCTCCATCAAGAGGGCCCGAACCGGGGTAAACATCGTGTCCCCTGCCTCCTGTTACCATCTGCCTTAGACGCACAGTTCGGGACACCCTACCCAAGATCTGCCGATTTTGACACCGACAGCCATTAAGCCGCCGGTCTCCATTCCGCAGGACCGACCTATTATGGAGCTGGACTAGCAGTTCGGCCTCCGCCGTCCACCTCATACACCTGCGAAATCTAAACCGCGCATACATAACTATGCACTTAAAATACCACGGGCATCGGCGGAGGTATAATACAGACGGACCTGCAAGTACTTCTATAACCCTCCTCTTTTCAATTCTTTTCTGACCACTTCTTTTTTCATTATCCTTTATCATAGGTGACTCGTAGGTTGGTCATCGCACCGACTCCATCGGAGTTCCGGTTTGTACATTCATCCAAAAGTTACTCCCTTTAAGGAGCCCCTTCATCGAGGAAAGGCGGCGTTGACGTGCAGCAGGAGGTCCAAAACAACTTTTTTAGACCGTACTCTCTATTTTGCGAGCCTGTAAAGTGCCTTCTACCTCGGTCGTCGACCCTTGGCATGTCAAATAGCCAGGGTCATGGTGTTATTATATACAAAACAATGATTGGCATGTCACTCAAGTTCTAGTGAATATAATCTATACCCCGTATTCACTTTTCTCTAAAAATGTATTTTGCTCCTTGTGTTATTTCACACGCCCCTCCAGGGGCTCGATATGGGAACAAATTAAATTGCCAATAAGTCTGAATAGCTTTATAGCATACTTCGGCGTCGCGAGTTTGGCCTTGTATGCATCAGCTCTGAATCATGTCTTGGGTCAATAGTTGGGTTGCCCGGCTCCTGTGCTTGCTACCTTACGTTCCGCTCTATCGGCTAAGGTAGTAAAGGGAGAACTACTACGATTGTGCCCTGGTTTACCCAGGCAAGCACCTCAGTAGCGAAAGCCGAAAAATGGTTGTCATGATGCGGCAAGAGATGGTCAACCACTTGACGACTTATCAGAATCTTTCGCGATTCCCTTCGTATTACACGAAGGACCTTTCTTTAGGTCATACATGTAAACGCACCACATTGGGATAACATCGTACATACCAGGGTTTATATCGTAGACCCAGCATAAAACTCCTATGGCTAAGTGGAAGTGTTAACGCCCTATTGTCTGATTGCCTCGTTCACCGCATTAACTCCTCCTTCATGGACCAAGCGTTGGGTTAAGAGTGATCATGTGCTTTTCCGAACACCCCCGTATTTCCCATGTGGGGGATGAAGCCAACGACTGGAAAACTTTCAGATTATGCGAAAACAGCCGCACAGGAGGAACCAAAAGCTTTTAAGCAAAAATCATAATATTATCACCATATTGTCTCTTAAAATTTAATACATTTCATTCAAATATCATATATTTCGAGCACTGACCCTCTATCAAGCGCGCACCCTCTAAGACGTCCTCGAAATAATGTTCGGGTGCGTGATGGTCCTTACCCCTGAGGGGACTCCTCGCTACAACGTCAGTGGCCTTCATCCTGGCCCAGTATGTTTTGACACGGGCAAAGGCCATCCATGCACCTTCAATGCATGTTGAATGCTTAACGGCGTTGATACACGGCACCGCATCAACAAGCCGCTGCACCAAACCGAAGTAACTATTCCGAATGGGCTCAATAGGCCACCGCCGGACTATGACATCCTTCATGGCGGAGCCAGATATCCTGTGGAGCTCGGCCCACTGGGCCATCTGTTCATTTAGTAAAACTGGCGCTTTGGCGCGGCAAACTATGACAAAAAAAAGCTTCTCCGTGGCACACCCTTCCTGCACTTAGTAAAATTGCGACGCATCGGAAGCACTCTTCGGCAAGTCCAAAAAGGTGTCCGGTGAACTCCACATTTCGTTAAGCAGGGAATACTTCGGATTGCCGAATTTCATCTGTAAAAAGAAAGGCTTACCAACCGCTATCTTCCCAGCTTGCTGGATCTCTTCCCAAGCCGCTCTAGACTCAGACCATGCTTCTTTCGCCTCCTGTAAGGCCTTGTCGAGATCGGCTACTTTGGCCTTGTTATCCTTCTCAAGGAATTCGCACTGGATGGTGGTCTCCTCCATCTTGCACACCATGGTAGTAATTCTTTCCTCACACTGGCGCCGAACAGCCTGTTCGGTTTTTAACTCTTCAGCCGCCTTATGGGCAGCCAAATTACTCATCCGGGTTTGTTCCTTCGCAAGGACAAGCTCAGCCCGAAGGGCCTCCACTGCAGCATCACCATCTGTAGTTATGCATGTCTCAGTACACAATTCCAGCTTCATGCTCATGTTATCATGCATAAATATACTGGTTGGCCCGAAAACATACCTTGCGCCTCGTCAAGACGCATGTTCATCAGCGTGATGTCATCATCCGCCTCCACTCTTTCGCTGCAGATCCGCAACGTCCGTTGATCGGGCAGTTGTAGGGGAGGTAATAGCATGTGTTCCAAGTAGTCAGATTATTTCCTAGATAAATATTTTTGATCCTCTGGTTGCCTCCCTTGGGAAGCCTATCAGAGTCTCAGGGGCTACTATCTATACATAGGAGTATTTTGTGAATAAAACACAATTGAAAGCATTACATCACAAACCTCGAAACCTCTTAGCGGGCTCGTGAAGGCCTCATTCAATCCGCTTTTCGTGGATAGGACCTTTTTAACCACCGTACCCATCAAGGTACGATGGTCCTCGGAGATGGACGCCTATCGCAGCATGTTCGTCAATATATCAGGCGTTTCTGGGTCTCCGGAAGAAGCCATAGCAGCACGGCCCCCCTTCAAAGGGATCCGTTCATTCGCCCCTCAAGTTGTCTCCGGCTGAAAGCTGGATAATCTGGGGCCTTTATTGTTGGTCCCTGGACCCTGGGCAACCAAAGTATCATCTTCGGTTCGTGTTTTCGTCACCCCTCGCATCACTTGAAGATCAGGAGAGACCCGCCGGGATGACACCTCGAAGTCATCCGCCTTATTGGGCGAGGATACTGGTGGAGGCGTCTCGCTTTCCATCATATCAGGGAGAAGATCTCCTAAGGAAGATGATTGTTGAGAAAGATTGTGCACCGAGCTGCAAAAAGCATACATTTTAGATGTTACCCTGGTCACAGGAGAGGAACGTGGTATGAGTAAAACACCCTTGTTCGCTTACGATTTAGGCTTGGCCTCATTGGAGGACTGCGCGATAATGTCGTCCTTCAAGCCCGAGCCACCCGACAGGGGCATCTTGCCTTGCTTAGGAGCCTTTTCTTCCCAATCTTCGGAGACGGCCCTTTTCTTACCATAGGCGGAATGAATGTTGGCTTCTCCTTTACTTTTGCCTTCGGGCGATGGGATTTTCATCTCCCCGGACACGACATCTAAGATATCTTCAGGATGGAGGTCGTCTTTGGTCCTCCCGCTGTCACAGCCCTAGAATTTGTTTGTAATTAGTTGCATTTGAGAGCATCATGCATCATGTTTAAATTCTGAAAGTTGAATTGAGGTTAGTTGAAACCATCAGAAGTCACTTCAGAAATAATCAACATTAAAATCTTTTCAAATGAGTCCAAGAAAATGTTCCTGTTATTCTATAAAAATATTGGCAAGAGGTAAAATTCAAACCAATATTTTTGGAGACTCAGAGATATTTATTTTGGGCCTTTGAATTAAATCAATAGCTATTTGAATTGGATTTATATCTACTATTAAATAAATATATGTCCAATAATTCTGAAATATTTTGTGGAGCTTTGGTTTAATTATTTTAGCTCCCACAACAATTTTTGGAAGCAACAAAATAATTTGGTTAGCAAACCAAGTTCAAACAGAGGCAAACAATAGAAAACGGGAACTAGAATAAAGGAAAGAGAGAGAAATGTTTTACCTGGCCTTACCTGAAGCCGGCCCAGCTGGTAGCCCAGCTCGCTGGCCCAGCCCACCTGGCGCCTCCTGTCGTCTTCCTCCTGCCAGTAGGAGCAGCTGCATGCTCGCACGCGCGCAGCCGAGGAGGCCAGCTCCTCCCTACCTACGTGCCCCTCCCCGACGCGTCTGGACGATGCCACGCAACCCCTCTGGCCCTCTCCCACTCTCCCCGTGCTCCTCCTCCCCTCTGTCTCTCCCTCACGCGCACGGCCGAATGCCACCATCGCCGCCGCTCGCCGTAGACACGGACCCCGTCCACCCCTCGCCTCTCCGACGCGCCAAGAAGCTCCGCCGTCAACCTCTACGCCGTATCCACCGAGCCACGTGACGGGAAGAGCCCTGGAGCGCCGTCCCTGATGTCTTCTTCCTCCTCGGGCCACCGAGATCGCCGGTGACCTCCCGTCGTCACCAGCCCCTCCCCGAGCGCGCAGAGGCCTCCGTTCAACTCGCTGTGAGCTGCTACGTCTTTTCCCCTCCTCACCAAGCTCGTTCCTGTTCTGTACCGCCTGTTCCACCGGAGCCGCGAGCTCGGATCCGCCGGCCATGTCGCCGCCATGGCCACCGTCACCTAGAGCTACAACCGAGCGCCCAGTCGTGCTCAGAGCAATGCCCGAAGCCCAAAACCCCCTCCGTGGCTCCTGTCGTGCACCACAACACCGAAACCGCTGAGACCCGAACTCCGGCCGCCGCCTTTGAGCTCACCACCGTCGATATAGGTCGCCCCTGTCGTAACTGACTGCACCACTCGACGCGCGGGATCACCAGCTATCCGTAGGTGGTCTCCTACGTCCATTTGGACGCCGGAGCGCGAAACCCGCGGCCCCCCACCGCGTCTGGCCTCGCCAGCGTCGACCCGCCGGCGGGATTAGCCCGAGTTGACCTTGTTTGACCTGGGGTTTGACTCCCCTGGGTCAATACTGGTGGCCTAGAGCCCTGCTAATTTTAGCTTTGCGCTAATTGACATTTAGTTAACACACTAAGTCACTGACATGTGGGCCCTGGCCCCACTAACAGCTTAGTTAGTATTAATTTTAACCCTGTTAATTAGCAGAGACAGTGACAGGTGGGCCACACTTGTCAGGTTTGACCTGGACCGTCCTGTTGACCAGCTGACGCCAGCATGACTTAATGCTGACGCGGTAAAGTTTTCTGGAATTAAAATAAATCAGAAATGATTTATAAATTTCAAAAAATACCCCCAAACTTCTAAAAATCATAGAAAATAATAGCTCAGAATGAAATAATTTACATATGAAAAATGATCAGAAAAATATGAAGAATCTATTTATGCCATGATCATGCATGTTTGAACACGTTAACCTCACTAAATAGGACAAATGATGATTAGGGCAATTTATGAAATAACATTTGAAGTTGGAATTTGATTGTTTGAGTTCCACTTCAATTAACTTGGCTAGATATTGCATTAGGTGAATTCAGTACCTTAACATGACATGTCATTCATGTGAATGTGCCTTGCATTGATTGTGTTCCTTCTTTGCTAGTCGGTGGTTGTTCCCCCTAAGTAGACGTATGTTCCGACGATGAGTTCGATGACACCGATGAAGAGCTATACTATCTTCAGATGTGCCAGGCAAGCAAAACCCCCTTGTTCATTCCGATACAATCCCACTCTCTCGCTCCTGCTCTCTTTTACTGCATTAGGACAACAACGATTCAACTGTTACATGCTGCAGTAGTTGAACCCCTTTCCTCTGCATGACCTGTCATTGCCACAGTAAATAGATGAAACCCACTAGCATGAGTAGGAATTGTTTGAGCCCTGATGTGCCTACTCATTCGTGCTTGTTGTCATGCCTGCTACTGCTTAGAGTTGAGTCACGTTTGATTCATCGGGAATGAATTGGAACGTGGTGAACATGTCCTACTGTTGAGAGCTAAATGTGTGAACACGATTTGGTAAAGTTAGCGGTGAGAGGCCATGTAGGAGTACATGGTGGGTTGTCTCATTGCAGCCGTTCTCAGTAACTGAGTTCTGTGTTTGTGATCCATGAACAGTTACTACCACACATTGGGTTCCGGTAACTCGGCCCCTCTCGGCTTATTAATCAACTCGATCTCTGCCCAGGAGTTGCAACTAGTTTCTGGTGTTTGTAGGTAGTGTTAGTAGTCTACGAAGTGGCACCCGGTACATGTGGGCTTGGGACAGACTAGGCACAGTGGCACGATGTACCAAGTGGCACCCGGATGGTGGGCTTGGGAACCCTGCACACATCGTTTGGGGCCGTGAGCGACACCCAGGCCAGATCTCCTTGCAGATGGAACCTGAATAGGCGATATACCTGGATGAGAGACTTGTGTGGTTAGTCCGGTTGTGGCCGACTCCCTCGCCAGGCTTCCGCTTGAAGGTTGCCGAGGTACACGACGTGTACATGGTGGTAAGTGGCGAGAGTGTGTGTGAAGAAGTACACCCCTGTAGGGTTATCATTATCTATTCGAATAGCCGGATTCCTCGGATATGGAAACTTGGACCCCTTGCATCGTTCATAGACAAGTGAAATTGGATACTCTAAAATGCGCAAGATAAGCGTGAGTGCTATGGATGGCGTTCTCGTAGGGAGACGGGAGCGGATCCATAGTGGTGTATTGATATGGTGAATATGTGGACCCGAGTGCGCCACCTCAAAGAGTTATTTGCAGTAGTAGTTCAGGTTAGCCACTGACTCAAAGCTGGCTTGCTGCAGTTAAATCCACCACCCCCTTTGTTGCTACTGATAACCCACAAGTATAGGGGATCGCAATAGTTTTCGATAAATAAGAGTGTCGAACAAATATTCCCTCAAGTTCTATCGACCACCGATACAACTCTACGCAGGCTTGACGTTCGCTTTACCTAGAACAAGTATGAAACTAGAAGTACTTTGTAGGTGTTGTTGGATAGGTTTGCAAGATAATAAAGAGCACGTAAATAAAAGGTAGGGGCTGTTTAGATAAAGAAACAATAAAGTAAATATAGCGAGTGTGGAAAAGTGGTGGTAGGAGTTGCAAAATTGCCCCTAAGCAATTGACTACTTTACTAGACCGATAACAAGTATTATGTGGGAGAGGCCACTGCTAGCATGTCATCCCTGACTTGGAATTCTATGCACTTATGATTGGAACTATTAACAAGCATCCGCAACTACTAATGTTCATTAAGGTAAAACCCAACCATAGCATTAAGATATATTGGTCCCCCTTAAATCCCGTATGCATCAATTTCTATGCTAGGTTGAAGCTTCGGTCACTCTTTCCCCCCAATACATAGTCCTATCAACATACAACTAACCCTAGGGTGTGATCCACGCGCGCAATCATATGATGGGCACCAAAGGACGGCAACATAACCACAAGAAAATTAAATCAATCATAGCAATTCATGAAGCACTGATAGGACAAGGAAAATCTACTCAGAGATCATAGGATGGAAACACATCATTGGATAATAATATGAAGCACAAAGCACCATGTTCAAGTAGAGGATACAGCGGGTTGCGGGAGAGTGGACCGCTGTAGATAGAGGGGGAAGGTGATGGAGATGTTGGTGAAGATGGCGGAGGTGTTGGTGTAGATCGCGGTGATGTTGATGGCCCCCGGTGGCACTCCGGTGCCACCGGAAGCAAGGGGGAGAGAGCCCCCCTCCTTCTTATTCTTCCTTGACCTCCTCCCTATATGGGAGAAGGGTTTCCCTCTGGTACATGGTCTCCATGGCGTGGGAGGGGTGAGAGCCCCTCCGAGATTGGATCTGTCTCTCTGTCTCTCTCTGTTTCTGAGTTCCCGGATTCTTCCCTTTCACCGGTTCTTATATTCCCGGATATCCGTAACTCCGATTGAGCTGAAATTTTGACATGATCTCTATCCGGAAATTAGCTTTCTTGCAGCGAAAGAAGGGCACCAACCGCCTTACGGGTGGTCCTCGAGGGTTAGGGGCGCGCCTGGGGGGGTAGGCGCGCCCTCCTACCTCGTGGCCACCTCGGGCACCGTCTCGCGTGGACTTTTCTTCCCAAAAATCATATATATTCCAAAAAAATCTCCGTCCGTTTTTATTCCGTTTGGACTCCGTTTGATATGGATATTCTGCGAAACAAAAAACATGCAACAAACAGGAACTGGCACTGGGCACTGGATCAATATGTTAGTCCCAAAAATAGTATAAAAAGTTGCCAAAAGTATATGAAAGTTGTAGAATATTGGCATGGAACAATAAAAAATTATAGATACGACAGAGATGTATCAGCATCCCCAAGCTTAATTCCTGCTCGTCCTCGAGTAGGTAAATGATAAAAAAAGATAATTTTTGATGTGGAATGCTACCTAGCATAATCTTGATCATGTAATCTAATCATGGCATGAATATTAAGATATGAGTGATTCAAAGCAATAGTCTATCATTTGACATAAAAACTATAATACTTCAAGCCTACTAATAAAGAAATCATGTCTTTTCAAAATAGCATGGCCAAAGATAGTTATCCCTACAAAATCATATAGTCTGGCTATGCTCCATCTTCATCACACAAAATACTCACATCATGCACAACCCCAATGACAAGCTGAGCAATTGGTTCATACTTTTTAACGCGCTTCAGCATTTTCAACCTTCACGCAATATATGAGCGTGAGCCATGGGCATAGCACTATAGGTGGAATAGAATGGTGTTTGTGGAGAAGACAAAAGGATAAGACAGTCTCACATCAACTAGGCGTATCAACGGGCTATGGAGATGCCCATCAATAGATATCAATGTGAGTGAGTAGGGATTGCCATGCAACGGATGCACTAGAGCTATAAGTATATGAAAGCTCAAACTGAAACTAAGTGGGTGTGCATCCAACTTGCTTGCTCATGAAAAACTAAGGCATTTGAGGAAGCCCATCGTTGGAATATACAAGCCAAGTTCTATAATGAAAATTCCCACGAGTATATGAAAGTGATAACTCAAGAGACTCTCTATATGAAGAACATGGTGCTACTTTGAAGCACAAGTATGGTAAAAGGATAGTAACATTGCCCCTTCTCTCTTTTTCTCTCATTTTTTTCTTTTTTTGTAGGCTTCTTTGGCCTCTTTTTTTTGGGGGGGGGGGGCTTCTTTGGCCACTTTTATTTTGATAACCTCACATGGGACAATGTTCTAATAATGATGATCATCACAGTTTTATTTACTTACAACTCAATATTACAACTCGATATCTAGAACAAAGATATGACTCTATATGAATGCCTCCGGCGGTGTACCAGGATGTGCAATGATCTAGCATAGCAATGACATCAAAAAACGGACAAGCCATGAAAACATCATGCTAGCTATCTTACGATCATGCAAAGCAATATGACAATGAATGCTCAAGTCATGTATATGATGATGATGAAAGTTGCATGGCAATATACTTGGAATGGCTATGGAAATGCCATAATAGGTTGGTATGGTGGCTATTTTGAGGAAGGTATATGGTGGGTTTATGGTATCGGCGAAAGTTGCGCGATACTAGAGAGGCTAGCAATGGTGGAAGGGTGAGAGTGCGTATAATCCATGGACTCAACATTAGTCATAAAGAACTCACATACTTATTGCAAAAGTTTATTAGCCCTAGAAGCAAAGTACTACTACGCATGCCCCTAGGGGGATAGATTGGTAGGAAAAGACCATCGCTCATCCCCGACCGCCACTCATAAGGAAGACAATCAATAAATAAATCATGCTCCGACTTCATTACATAACGGTTCACCATACGTGCATGCTACGGGAATCACAAACCTCAACACAAGTATTTCTACAATCCACAACTACCCACTAGCATGACTCTAATATCACCATCTTTATATCGCAAAACTATTGCAAGGAATCAAACATATCATATTCCGTGATCTACAAGTTTTATGTAGGATTTTATGACTAACCATGTGAATGACCAGTTCCTGTCATCTCTCCAAATAGATATAAGTGAAGCAAGAGAGTTTAATTCTTTCTACAAAATATATGCCCGTGCTCTAACAAATCTAAGTGAAGCAAAAGAGCATTCTACAAATGGCGGTTTCCTATGTAAATAGAAACAGGCAATCCAAACTTCAAATGATATAAGTGAAGCACATTAAGCGTTCTATAAAGCCATACTCAAAAGATATAAGTGAAGTGCATAGAGCATTCTATAATCAACCAAGGACTATATCATACCAGCATGGTGCATAAAATAAAAATAAAAACTAAATGCAAAAGACGCTCTAAGATTGCACATATCGCATGAACAAAACGAATCCGAAAACATACCGATACTTGTTGAAGAAAGAGGGGATGCCTTCCGGGGCATCCCCAAATTGGAGCTTGAGGCTTCCTTGAATGTTTTATTGGGGTGCCTCGGGCATCCCCAAGCTTGACCTCTTGCCTCTCTTCCTTCTTCTCACATCGAGACCTTCTCGATCATCGAACACTTCATCCATACAAAACTTCAACAGAAAACTCAGTAAGATCCGTTAGTATAATAAAGCAAATCACTACTATAAGTACTGTTGCAAACCAATTCTTTTTTTTTGCATTGTGTCTACTGTAGTATAACTTTTTCATGGCTGAATCCACTAATATAAATTGATAGTTTCATCAAAACAAGCAAACTATGCATCAAAAACAGAATCTGTCTAAAACAGAATAGTCTGTAATAATCTGAACATTCACCATACTTCTGATACTTGAAAACTTCTACCAAAATTAGTACAAATAAACAATTTGTATAGGAAGACAGTGCAAAAAGAATCCGAACCATTTGACGTTCCAGAAAAAAATGTAAAATCGCGCACTACAGCCAAAGTTTCTGTCCTGCACCGTACAAACCATCAAGCAAATGTAAACATCCTAAAGGCAAACCTTGGCACATTATTTTTATTTTTAAACCTTATAAAAGCACAGGACAGAAATAAATGACTCTCTAAAACTTCTGGGTTGTCTCCCTAGCAGCACTTTCTTTAAAGCCATTAAGCTAGGCATATAGTGCTCAAGTAGTGAATCCACCCGGATCCCAAGGTATATCAAAGCCAATTTTAATTAACAATGATTTGTAATTTACTAGTGATTACAAAGTAACACATATCATGCAATGATGAAGTCTAACTCTCTTCCTATGCATAGGCATGTCATAAAAGAACAATTCATGCACACAAAGTAAAGGCCAATGCATAGCATAAACAGTTTCTTGCAATTTTGTTGTATTGGAAACATAAAGAGGCGGAGATGTAGTTCCTCTCTCATAATAATTGCAAGTAGGAACAGTAAGAACATGCATATTATATCTATCAAAATCATCATGTGTTGTAGTAAAAGACAACCCATCAATATAATAATTAATAAGGGCAAACTTCTCCGATATAGTGTAGTCGGGAGAATTCAAAAAGATAATAGGACTATCATGTGTGGGTGCAATAGCAAAAATTTCATGTTTAACATAAGGAACTATAGCAAGTTCATCTCCATAAGCACAATTCATATTGGCATCTTGGCCACAAGCATAGCAAGCATCATCAAAAAGGGATATTTCAAAAGAATCGACGGGATCATAGCAATTATCATAATATTCATCCTTTGGTAAGCATGAAGGGGAATTAAACAATGTATGAATTGAAGAGTTACTCTCATTAGAAGGTGGGCACGGGTGATCAATCCGCTCTTCCTCCTTTTGTTCTTCGCTCTCCTCCTCATCTTTTTCATCCAATGAGCTCACAGTTTCATCAACTTCTTCTTCCATAGATTCCTGCAAAATATTAGTCTCTTCTTGGACAGCGGAGACTTTCTCAATAAGTGCATTAATATTGTAATTGTATTCATAATTCTCAAAAAAATATTTAAGGATAGCTAAATTTTCAGGTCTATAAACCAAATCATCAAAATCTTCAAAATCTTTAAACATAGATTCAATTTCATAAGCACCCATAAAAGCAACAAATTCTTCTATTTGTTCCACATCATAGTAATAATATATACCTCTAGCATAAGAAGCTAAGTTTTTATTATCATTAAACTCGCATAAAAAGGGAAGGTGTGGAGCCTTCATCTTAGAGCAACAAGTATAATCATATCTCAAGCATAGTTGCCTAGCATACCAATTCAATATATGAATTTGATCCCATAATAGTTTCCCTTTTTGTGTCAAGCGGTAATCCCTAAAGTATTCACATTGATCCAACGTTACTCCCATTACATAATTGAATGGGGTTTTCTCAGGATTATTAAAGTAGTACATAATATTTTTCACATAACCAGCATCGAGGGTTTTAGAAGGTTCCCCATCTCCATGAGTAGCAAGTACACCTAATTTTTTTTGGTATTTCGTGTTCCATATCCATAACTAAAGATAAAGAACAACTAAGAAAAGCAAATAAAAATTACTTAGTGATAAAGCAAACAAGCACACACGAGAATATTCACCCCACGCTATTGCTCCCTAGCAACGGTGCCAGAAAAAGGTCCTGATAACCCACAAGTATAGGGGATCGCAACAGTTTTCGATAAGTAAGAGTATTGAACCCAACGAGGAGCTAAAGGTAGAACAAATATTCCCTCAAGTTCTATCGACCACTGATACAACTCTATGCACGCCTGACGTTCGCTTTACCTAGAACAAGTATGAAACTAGAAGTACTTTGTAGGTGTTGTTGGATAGGTTTGCAAGATAATAAAGAGCACGTAAATAAAAGGTAGGGGCTGTTTAGATAAAGAAACAATAAAGTAAATATAGAGAGTGTGGAAAAGTGGTGGTAGGAGTTGCGAAATTGCCCCTAAGCAATTGACTACTTTACTAGACCGATAGCAAGTATTATGTGGGAGAGGCCACTGCTAGCATGTCATCCCTGACATGGAATTCTATGCACTTATGATTGGAACTATTAGCAACCATCCGCAACTACTAATGTTCTTTAAGGTAAAACCCAACCATAGCATTAAGATATATTAGTCCCCCTTGAATCCCGCATGCATCAATTTCTATGCTAGGTTGAAGCTTCTGTCACTCTTGCCCTCCAATACATAGTCCTATCAACATACAACTAACCCTAGGGTGTGATCCACACGCGCAATCATATGATGGGCACCAAAGTACAGCAACATAACCACAAGCAAATTAAATCAATCATAGCAATTCATCAACCACCGATAGGACAACGAGAATCTACTCAGAAATCATAGGATGGCAACACATCATTGGATAATAATATGAAGCATAAAGCACCATGTTCAAGTAGAGGGTACAACGGGTTGCGGGAGAGTGGACCGCTGTAGATAGAGGGGGCAAGGTGATGGAGATGTTGGTGAAGATGGCGGAGGTGTTGGTCTAGATCGCGGTGATGATGATGGCCCTCGGTGGCACTCCGGTGCCACCGGAAGCGAGGGGGAGAGAGCCCCCTCCTTCTTCTTCTTCCTTGACCTCCTCCCTAGATGGGAGAAGGGTTTCCCCTCTGGTCCATGGCCTCCATGGCGTGGGAGGGGCGAGAGCCCCTCCGAGATTGGATCTGTCTCTTTGTCTCTCTCTGTTTCTGCGTTCCCAGATTCTTCCCTTTCACCGCTTCTTATATTCCCGGAGATCTGTAACTCCGATTGGGCTGAAATTTTGAGACGATCTCTATCCAGAATTAGCTTTCTTGCGGCGAAAGAAGGGCACCAACCGCCTTATGGGTGGCCCATGAGGGTCAGGGGCGTGCCTGGGGGGCAGGCGCGCCCTCCTGCCTCGTGGCCACATCGAGCACCGTCTCGCATGGATTTTTCTTCCCAAAAATCATATATATTCCAAAAAAATCTCCGTCAGTTTTTATTTCGTTTGGACTCCGTCTGATATGGATATTCCGCGAAACAAAAAATGTGCAACAAACAAGAACTGGAACTGGGCACTGGATCAATATGTTAGTCCCAAAAATAGTATAAAAAGTTGCCAAAAGTATATGAAAGTTGTAGAATATTGGCATGGAACAATCAAAAATTATAGATATGACGGAGACGTATCAACTACCAATGCATATGTAGTTAGTTCTGATGTAAGTCTTGCAGGGTACATTTGTACTCACGTTTGCTTAATGTATGTTTTGCAGAGAGACTTCAGTCTCGCTAGTAGTTCCACGTGGACTTCGACGTTTAGCTTGATACCTCAGCTACGATCTTGTGCCCTCGGTAGGATCTGGTAGATACTCAGGCTTCTCAGCCTTTTTCATTTGTAGAAGTTTGTACTCAGACATGTTAATCTTCTCCATGTGCTTTGATTTGTATGCTCTGAATGTTGGGTCATGAGACCCATGTTTGTAATATCTCGCTCCTCGGAGCCTAATGAATAAATACTTGAGTCCTAGAGTTATGTTGTGATGCCATGTTGTATTTACACATATCGAGCATATTGTGTGTATGATTGAAATGCTTGGTATGTGTGGGATCCGACAACCTAGTTGTTCATCCTTGGTAGCTTCCCTTATGGGGAAATGTAGCCTTGTGCTTCCATGAGCCATAGTAGTCCGCTATAGCCCGGTTCACCGGAGTCCTGCTAGCCCAGCACTACTGCTCTGGAACACTTAGACTGGCCGGCATGTGATTCACTTCATTCCTGTGTTCGTCCCCTCGGGGAAATGTCACGCGGTGACATCCGGAGTCCTGCTAGCCTGCTATAGCCCAGGTTCCCGGAGTCCTGTTAGCCCAGTTGCTACAGCCCGGGTTCACACGCTGTTGACCGACATGCTCAATGTTGATTCATATATGCCTGTCCCCATAAGTTAGTGCCACTTTGGGTTCACGACTAGTCATGTCAGCCCAGGTTCTCTGTCATATGGATGCTAGCGACACTATCATATACGTGAGCCAAAAGGCGCAAACGGTCCCGGGCCATGGTAAGGCGACACCCGTGGGGATACCGTGCGTGAGGCTGCAAAGTGATATGAGATGTTACAGGCTAGCTCGGTGTGACTTAGAATCGGGGTCCTGACAGCTTTGGTATCAGAGCCTGACTGCCTGTAGGATTACCAAGCCAAACTGGTCGAAGTTGAGTCTTGAAATTCTTTAGTTATGTAAGGGAATTGATTATGGAAGGGAACGTAAGGCTCTTTTTACTCCTTATACCTTATGCCTTCTGATCTGAGTCAACCTCTTCTCTTCTACGGGGATTAAGAACTAGGCTTCTCATCTTTCTATCAGGATCACGTGTTACTAATTCGTAGACTTATAGGAATGTTGGATTCAAGTCTCAGTTCAGTTTCTACTACTTCCGTGTGTTCATAGATGGCCTCAGCACCTTGATATTGTCATGTTGAGTGGTTATGCCACCATTTTGCATAATGTCTCAAATCTTTTTGAGCATTTGCAGTCGTTATGTTGTCCGAGTCATCCCAGGTTTCTAATAGTCTGATGCATTTGCAACTCCCTTCTTTCCATTCTCGATGTTCCTTTGGGCCAGATTAACCACACTAATCGTTGAGTTGAGGTACTACACTGCCTCGGCGTATATGTTGAATCCATTATTATGACCCTAGGTGTCTTAGAGGATTACCTAGTAATCTAGCCATGTCTTGTGTTCCCAGTGTGATGATTCTGGCCATCATTCTTGAAAGCATCCCGTGATGCCATCTAGCTTAGTAGGTATTCTACCATGGGTTCCTAAAAACCATGAGTCATTCTGCACATGTCTGTTGATAGTGTTTACTCGTCCTTTAGGATATTAGCAACCTTGTGATAGCCTTCCAGGTCCGTGGTATATCATTCTTCCAATACCATGAACCATCCATGGCAGACGTTCGTCTTGAACGAAAGGATCGCAATAAGAGTGCTCTTGATGAGTTCTCCATTATAATTGTGACTCTGCCAGTTCTACCTTTCTGCATGGGTTATCCGGAAGAAATGTTGACCTTTGCTTGACATACTAATCTATGCATCCACAACTCAGAAAGATATATGCTCCTTTGAGTTGCCCCTCTCTCTAGTTGTATCCTAATCTCCCTCTATCATTTGATAGTAAAGAGCATGTCATGCACTCATGCTCATCGATATCTCATATTCTTGTGGTCTGTCAAGCCATTCTATTCTGGAATGACTAGGAGAAACAAACTCCAGTACCTTATCCATCTCCAGGATTGGGTCAAAGCTGTTGTAATCCGCAAATCAAATGCCAACCCAGCCTTTGATTTTGTTCTACCCTGAAGTATTACCGTCTTATGTCAAGAATGTCATGAGAATTGCACCACCCCTTGTGAATTCTTGACGCAGTGAAATTCCTTGCCATCATTGTTCATTCCTCGGTGTCCGTGTTATTGTAACCGGAATGCCGACAAGTGAATCGTGATGTGTGAAATCAATACCCGTAGGAACTGTGTTGCTTGGTACTTAACGGGCGATAATTCCATTCTTAGCATGTTGGTTACTAAACCATCATTCTAAGTGTTGGAAATATGCCCTAGAGGCAATAATAAATTGATTATTATTATATTTCCTTGTTCATGATAATCGTTTATTATCCATGCTAGAATTGTATTGATAGGAAACTCAGATACATGTGTGGATACATAGACAACACCATGTCCCTAGTAAGCCTCTAGTTGACTAGCTCATTGATCAATAGATGGTTACGGTTTCCTGACCATGGACATTGGATGTCGTTGATAACGGGATCACATCATTGGGAGAATGATGTGATGGACAAAACCCAATCCTAAGCATAGCACTAGATCGTGTAGTTCGTATGCTAAAGCTTTTCTAATGTCAAGTATAATTTCCTTAGACCATGAGATTGTGCAACTCCCAGATACCGTAGGAGTGCTTTGGGTGTGCAAAACGCACAACATAACTGGGTGGCTATAAAGGTACACTACGGGAATCTCCGAAAGTGTCTGTTGGGTTGGCGCGAATCGAGATAGGGATTTGTCACTCCGTGTGACGGAGAGGTATCTCTAGGCCCACTCGGTAGGACATCATCATAGTGTGCACAATGTGATCAAGGAGTTGATCATGGGATCATGTGTTACGGAACGAGTAAAGAGACTTGCCGGTAACGAGATTGAACAAGGTACCGGGATACCGACGATCGAATCCCGGGCAAGTATCGTACCGATAGACAAAGGGAATTGTATACGGGATTGATTAAGTCCTTGACATCGTGGTTCATCCGATGAGATCATCGTGGAACATGTGGGAGCCAACATGGGTATCCAGATCCCGCTGTTGGTTATTGACCGGAGAACGTCTCGGTCATGTCTGCATGGTTCACGAACCCGTAGGGTCTACCCACTTAAGGTTCGATGACGCTAGGGTTATAAAGGAAGTTTGTCTGTGGTTACCGAATGTTGTTCGGAGTCCCGGATGAGATCTTGGACATCACGAGGAGTTCCGGAATGGTCCGGAGGTAAAGATTTATATATGGGAAGTCCTGTTTTGGTCACCGGAAAAGTTTCGGGGTTTATCGGTAACGTACCGGGACCACCGGGAGGGTCCCGGGGGTCCACCAAGTGGGGCCACCAGCCCCGGAGGGCTTCATGGGCCAAGTGTGGAAGGGGACCAGCCCCAGGTGGGCTGGTGCACCCTCCCACAAGGCCCAAGGCGCAAGGGAAGAGGAGAGGGGGCAAACCCTAGGCTTAGATGGGCCCTAAGGCCCACCCTAGGGGGTGCCCCCCTCTTGGCCGCCTCCCCTTTCCCATCTAGGGCTGCCGCCCCCCCTAGGGGTGGGAACCCTAGAGGGGGAGCACCCTCCTCCCTCTCCCCTATATATAGTGAGGCCTAGGGGCTGCCCATGACACGCGATTTGATCTCTTCTCTCGTTGGTGCAGCCCTCCCTCTCTTTCTCCTCATATCCCGTAGTGCTTGGCGAAGCCCTGCAAGATTGCCACACTCCTCCACCACCACCATGCCATTGTGCTGCTGTTGGATGGAGTCTTCCTCAACCTCTCCCTCTCTCCTTGCTGGATCAAGGCGTGGGAGACGTCACCGGGCTGTACGTGTGTTGAACGCGGAGGTGTCGTCCGTTCGGCACTAGGATCATCGGTGATTTGGATCACGACGAGTATGACTCCATCAACCCTGTTCTCTTGAACGCTTCCGCTTAGCAATCTACAAGGGTATGTAGATGCACTCTCCTTCCCCTCGTTGCTGGTTTCTCCATAGATAGATCTTGGTGACACATAAGAAAATTTTGAATTTCTGCTACGTTCCCCAACAGTGGCATCATGAGCTAGGGCTATTGTGTAGATTCTATGCACGAGTAGAACATAAAGCAGTTGTGGGCACTGATTTTGACAATTTACTTGCCGTTACTAGTCTTATCTTGATTCGGCGGCATCGTGGGATGAAGCGGCCCGGACCGACCTTACACGTACTCTTACGTGAGACTGGTTCCACCGACTGACATGCACTAGTTGCATAAGGTGGCTAGCGGGTGTCTGTCTCTCCCACTTTAGTCGGATCGGATTCGATGAAAAGGGTCCTTATGAAGGGTAAATAGCAATTGGCATATCACGTTGTGGTTTTGCGTAGGTAAGAAACGTTCTTGCTAGAAACCCATAGCAGCCACGTAAAACATGCAAACAACAATTAGAGGACGTCTAACTTGTTTTTGCAGGGTATGCTATGTGACGTGATATGGCCAAAAGGATGTGATGAATGATATATGTGATGTATGAGATTGATCATGTTCTTGTAATAGGAATCACGACTTGCATGTCGATGAATATGACAACTGGCAGGAGCCATAGGAGTTGTCTTTATTTATTTATGACCTGCGTGTCAACATAAACGTCATGTAATTACTTTACTTTATTGCTAACCGTTAGCTGTAGTAGTAGAAGTAATAGTTGACGAGACAACTTCAAGAAGACATGATGATGGAGATCATGATGATGGAGATCATGGTGTCATGCCGGTGACAAGATGATCATGGAGCCCCAAGATGGAGATCAAAGGAGCTATATGATATTGGCCATATCATGTCACTATTATTTGATTGCATGTGATGTTTATCATGTTTATACATCTTATTTGCTTAGAACAACGGTAGTAAATAAGATGATCCCTCTTTAAAATTTCAAGAAAGTGTTCCCCCTAACTGTGCACCGTTGCGACAGTTCGTTGTTTCAAAGCACCACGTGATGATCGGGTGTTTGATCCTAACGTTCACATACAACGGGTGTAAGACAGATTTAGACACGCAAAACACTTAGGTTGACTTGACGAGCCTAGCATGTGTACAGACATGGCCTCGGAACACAGAAGACCGAAAGGTCGAGCATGAGTCGTATAGAAGATACGATCAACATGAAGATGTTCACCGATGTTGACTAGTCCGTCTCACGTGATGATCGGACACGGCCTAGTTGACTCGGATCATGTAATCACTTAGATGACTAGAGGGATGTCTATCTGAGTGGGAGTTCATAAGATGAACTTAATTATCCTGAACATAGTCAAAAGGTCTTCGCAAATTATGTCGTAGCTCGCGCTTTAGTTCTACTGTTTAGATATGTTCCTAGAGAAAAATTAGTTGAAAGTTGAGAGTAGCAATTATGCGAACGAGGTCCGTAAACTGAGGATAGTCCTCATTTGCTTCATAGAAGGCTTATGTCCTTAATGCACCGCTCAGTGTGCTGAACCTCGAACGTTGTCTGTGGATGTTGCAAACATCTGACATACACGTTTTGATAACTACGTGATAGTTCAGTTAAACGGTTTAGAGTTGAGGCATCGAAGATGTTTTGAAACATCGCGAAACATATGAGATGTTTCGAGGGCTGAAATTGGGATTTCAGGCTCGTGCCCATGTCAAGAGGTATAAGACCTGCGACGATTTTCTTAGCCTACAAACTAAGGAGAAAAGCTCAATTGTTGAGTTTGTGCTCAGATTGTCTGAGTACAACAATCATTTGAATCGAGTGGGAGTTGATCTTCCAGATGAGATAGTGATGTTTTTCCGAGGTCATTACCACCAAGCTGCTAGAGCTTCGTGATGAACTATAATATATCAGGGACATATATGATGATCCTTGAAATATTCGCGATGTTTGACACCACAAAAGTAGAAATCAAGAAGGAGCATCAATTGTTGATGGTTGGTGAAAACACTAGTTTCAAGAAGGGCAAGGGCAAGAAGGGATACTTCATGAAACGGCAATTCAGCTGCTGCTCTAGTGAAGAGACCCAAGGTTGAACCCAAACCCGAGACTAAGTGCTTCTGTAATAAGGGGAACAGCCACTGGAGCAGAATTACCCTAGATACTTGGTAGATGAGAAGGCTTGTAAGGTCGATAGAAGTATATTGGATATACATTGTGTTGATGTGTACTTTACTAGTACTCCTAGTAGCACCAGGGTATTAGATACCGGTTCGGTTGCTAAGTGTTAGTAACTCGAAATAAAAGCTACGGAATAAATGAAGACTAGCTAAAGGTGAGCTGACGATATGTGTTGGAAATGTTTCCAATGTTGATATGATCAAATATCGTACGCTCCTTCTACCATCGAGATTGGTGTTAAACCAAAATAATTGTTATTTGGTGTCTGCGTTGAGCATAGACATGATTGGATTATGTCTATCGCGATACGGTTATTCATTTAAGGAGAATAATGGTTACTCCGTTTATTTGAATAATACCTTCAATGGTCTTGCACCTAAAATGAATGGTTTATTGAATCTTGATCGTAGTGATACACATGTTCATGCCAAAAGATATAAGATAGTAATGATAGTACCACCTACTTGTGGCACTGCCACGTAAAGTCATATCGGTGTAAAACGCATGAAGAAGCTCCATGTTGATGGATCTTTGGGCTCACTCGTTTTTGAAAAGTTTGAGACATGCGAACCATGTCTATTGGTGTGTATGCATGAAGAAACTCCATGCAAATGGACCGTTTGGACTCACTTGATTTTGAATCACTTGAGACATGCAAATCATACCACATGGGTAAGATGACTGAAAGCCTCGGTTTCAGTAAAATGGAACTAGAAAGCAACTTGTTGGAAGTAATACATTTTGATGTGTGCACTCCAATGAGTGCTAAGGCATGTAGTGGATATCGTTATGTTCTTACTTCACAGATGATTTGAGTAGATGTTGAGTATATTTACTTGATGAATCACGAGTCTGAATTATTGAAAGGTTCAAGTAATTTCAGGGTGAAGTTGAAAGATCGTCGTGACAAGAGGATAAAAGATCTATGATATGATCATAGAGATGAATATCTGAATTACGAGTTTGGCACAGAATTAAGACATTGTGGAAATTGTTTCACAACTAATACAGCCTGGAACACCATAGTGTGATGGTGTGTCCGAACATCATAACTGCACCCTATTGGATGTGATGCATACCATGATGTCTCTTATCGAATTACCACGATAATTTATGGGTTAGGCATTAGGGACAACCACATTCACTTTAAATAGGGCACCACGCAATTCCGATGAGATGACACCGTATGAACTATGGTTTAGAGAAACCTAAGTTGTCATTTCTTAAAAGTTTGGGGGTGCGATGCTTATGTGAAAAAGTTTCAGGCTGATAAGCTCGAACCCAAAGCGGATAAATGCATCTTCATAGGACACCCAAAATAGTTGGGTATACCTCCTGTCTCAGATCCGAAAGCAATAAGGGATTGTTTCAAGAATCGGGTCCTTTCTCGAGGAAAGGTTTGTCTCGAGAATTGAGTGGGAGGATGGTGGAGACTTGATGAGATTATTGAACCGTCACTTCAACTAGTGTATAGCAAGGCACAAGGAGTTGTTCCTGTGGCACCTACACCAATTGAAGTGGAAGCTTATGATAGTGATCATGAAACTTCAGATCAAGTCACTACCAAACCTCGTGGGATGACAAGGATGCGTGCTACTTCAGAGTGGTACGTAATCCTGTCTTGGAAGTCATGTTGCTAGACAACAATGAACCTACAAGCTATGGAGAAGCGATGGTGGGCCTGGATTCCAATAAATGGCTTGAGGCCATAAAATCCGAGAGAGGATCCATGTATGAAAACAAAGTGTAGACTTTGGCAGAACAGCTCGATAGTCGTAAGGCTGTTGAGTACAGATGGATTTTAAAAGGAAGACAGACAATGATGGTAAGTGTCACCATTGAGAAAGCTCGACTTGTCGTTAAGATGTTTCCCGACAAGTTCAAGGAGTTGACTACGATGAGACTTTCTCACTCGTAGCGATGCTAAGAGTCTGTTGGAATTATATTAGCAGTCACTGCATTATTTGTGAAATCTTGCAGATAGGATATCAAAACATTGTTTCCTCGACGATTTTCTTGAGGAAAGGTTGTATGTGATACAACCGGAAGGTTTTGTCAATCCTGAAAGATGCTAATAAGTAAGCAAAGCTCCAGCAATCCTTCTAAGGACTGGAGTAAGCATATCGGAGTTGGAATATACACTTTGATGAGATGATCAAAGTTTTTGGGTGTATACAAAGTTTATGAGAAACTTGTATTTCCAAAGAAGTGAGTGGGAGCACTATAGAATTTCTGATGAGTATATGTTGTTGATCAGAAATGACGTAGAATTTCTGGAAAGCATATAGGGTTATTTGGAAAGTGTTTTTCAATGGAAAACCTGGATTAAAGCTACTTGAGCATTGAGCATCAAGATCTATAAAAGATAGATCAAAACGCTTAATGGTACTTTCAAATGAGCACATACCTTGACATGATCTTGAAGGTGTTCAAAATGGATCACTCAAAGAAGGAGTTCTTGCCTGAGTTGTAAGGTATGAAGTTAAGACTTAAAGCTCGACCACGGCAGAACAGAGAGAAAGGACGAAGGTCGTCCTCTATGCTTAAGACGTAGGCTCTACAGTATGCTATGCTGTGTACTGCACATGAAGTGTGCCTTGCCATGAGTCAGTCAAGGGGTACAAGAGTGATCCAAGAATGGATCACAGGACAGCGGTCAAAGTTATCCTTAGTAACTAGTGGACTAAGGAATTTTCTCGATTATGGAGGTGATAAAGAGTTCGACATAAAGAGTTACGTCGATGCAAGCTTAACACCTATCCGGATAGCTCTGAGTAGAGATACTGGATACGTATAATGGAGCAACAATTTAGAATAGCTCCAAGTAGAACAGTTATTTGAAATGGCTCCAAATGTAGCGTAGTAGTTGCATCTACAAGATGACATAGAAATTTGCGAAGTACATACGGATCTGAATGTTGCAGACCCGTTGACTAAAACCTCTCTCACAAGCAACATGATCAAACCCAGAACTCATTGAGTGTAAATCACATAGTGATGTGAACTAGATTGTGAACTCTAGTAAACTCTTTGGATGTTAGTCACATGGCGATGTGACCTGTGAATGTTAATCACATGGCGATGTGAACTAGATTATTGACTCTAGTGCAAGTGGGAGACTGTTGGAAATATGCCCTAGAGGCAATAATAAATTGATTATTATTATATTTCCTTATTCATGATAATCGTTTATTATCCATGCTAGAATTGTATTGATAGGAAACTCAGATACATGTGTGGATACATAGACAACACCATGTCCCTAGTAAGCCTCTAGTTGACTAGCTCGTTGATCAATAGATGGTTACGGTTTCCTGACCATGGACATTGGATGTCGTTGATAACGGGATCACATCATTGGGAGAATGATGTGATGGACAAGACCCAATCCTAAGCATAGCACTAGATCGTGTAGTTCGTATGCTAAAGCTTTTCTAATGTCAAGTATCATTTCCTTAGACCATGAGATTGTGCAACTCCCGGATACCGTAGGAGTGCTTTGGGTGTGCCAAACGTCACAACGTAACTGGGTGGCTATAAAGGTACACTACGGGTATCTCCGAAATTGTCTGTTGGGTTGGCGCGAATCGAGATTGGGATTTGTCACTCCGTGTGATGGAGAGGTATCTCTGGTCCCACTCGGTAGGACATCATCATAATGTGCACAATGTGATCAAGGAGTTGATCACGGGATGATGTGTTACGGAACGAGTAAAGAGACTTGCCGGTAACGAGATTGAACAAGGTATCGGGATACCGACGATCGAACCTCAGGCAAGTATCGTACCGATAGACAAAGGGAATTGTATACAGGATTGATTAAGTCCTTGACATCATGGTTCATCCGATGAGATCATCGTGGAACATGTGGGAGCCAACATGGGTATCCAGATCCCGCTGTTGGTTATTGACCGGAGAACGTCTCGGTCATGTCTGCATGGTTCCCGAACCCGTAGGGTCTACACACTTAACGTTCAATGACGCTAGGGTTATAAAGGAAGTTTGTATGTGGTTACCGAATGTTGTTCGGAGTCCCAGATGAGATCCTGGACGTCACGAGGAGTTCCGGAATGGTCCGGAGGTAAAGATTTATATACGGGAAGTCCTGTTTTGGTCACCGGAAAAGTTTCGGGGTTTATCGGTAACATATCGGGACCACCGGGAGGGTCCCGGGGGTCCACCAAGTGGGGCCACCAGCCCCGGAGGGCTTCATGGGCCAAGTGTGGAAGGGGACCAGCCCCAGGTGGGCTGGTGCACCCTCCCACAAGGCCCAAGGCGCAAGGGAAGAGGAGAGGGGGCAAACCCTAGGCTTAGATGGGCCCTAAGGCCCACCCTAGAGGGCGCCCCCCCCCCCTCTCCCCCTCTTGGCCGCCTCCCCTTTCCCATCTAGGGCTGTCGCCCCCCCTAGGGGTGGGAACCCTAGAGGGGGCGCACCCTCCTCACTCTCCCCTATATATAGTGAGGCCTAGGGGCTGCCCATGACACGCGATTTGATCTCTTCTCTCGTTGGTGCAGCCCTCCCTCTCTTTCTCCTCATATCCCGTAGTGCTTGGCGAAGCCCTGCGGGATTGCCACGCTCCTCCACCACCACCATGCCGTTGTGCTGCTGTTGGATGGAGTCTTCCTCAACCTCTCCCTCTCTCCTTGCTAGATCAAGGCGTGGGAGACGTCACCGGGCTGTACGTGTGTTGAACGTGGAGGTGCCGTCCGTTCGGCACTAGGATCATCGGTGATTTGGATCACGACGAGTACGACTCCATCAACCCCGTTCTCTTGAACGCTTCCGCTTAGCGATCTACAAGGGTATGTAGATGCACTCTCCTTCCCCTCGTTGCTGGTTTCTCCATAGATAGATCTTGGTGACACGTAGGAAAATTTTGAATTTCTGCTACGTTCCCCAACACTAAGATTGATCGTGCTACCTAGCCCATTTTTCCCTGGTGCACTCCTCGATCAATGAGATAGGATTGGGGCAATCCATCACTCTCTTGGTCCTGTCGTCTTGCCCTGAAAAGGAAGAATGTTCTCGAGTTTAGTAACATATCGGTGGTTCGTGATTTTCTGAATGTCTTCCCAGAAGTGTTACCAGGTTGTCACATGACCGCTATGTTGAGTTCGTGATCAAGTTGGGTTTTTGTAACCACCCCTTCTCCAAGAATCTGAGTTGGATACCCTGAACTGGTTGGTTAAGCTGAACAACAACTTGGAGAGTTGGAAGATAAAAGCTTTATCCGACTTAGTTCATTTTAGGGGATATCTTGTACGTGTGTTGAAGAAAGATGGTATTTTCATCGATTGACCCTCGTGATTAGTTAATGGACCTATCATCTTATCCAATCTTTGATTCGAGTGTGGGCTATCCTCAAATCAAATCAGGACCAACGATATTCGTAATGTTGTCTTACTCGTGGTTGTTTCCTTGAACATACATCATTATATCTTTTGGGTCTGACCAATGCTATAACCTTGTTCACATAGTTGTGGAATTCCATCTTCATGGAAATCTCGATGATTGTTGTTGAGCTCATCATCAACATTTCATCTTGTCCATGATTCATGTTGAACATCTAAGTTAGTGTTGGAAACTTTTGTAAGCATTTCTTCATCTCCCGTTCATGAAGTATATGTTTTGGTGAAAGAAGTGACTTTCTCCAAGTTCACGTGCATTAGGTGTAAGTTGCCGCCATGAATTTGAGAAAGGTTTGTTTTGTTTCCTCCGGAATCATCCCAAATTAGTCATGCATACATGCGAAGTATTCTATGGTTTGGTAGATTAATTACCTCCACTCCATATGTATTCCCTAGCACACCAAGCCACTGATTGATTTGTTCAAGGAGAAGAAGTTCCTTCCTAAGAGCTAATCCGGACTTGTGTATGGACTTCGATATCCTCGATGATGGTTCCTCACCTGACCTTTGGTAGTGTTTTATTGTAAGACTACTATGTGGTCATGCTTGTCTTGGACAACATGTTCACATGTGTGTAGCAGAACCAGCTCATGTTTTGGAGCTTGCTATCGTAGTTCATCTCCCGAGAGTCTCGCAACGTTATCTCGTCGACTTGTGTTGCAACCTTTCTTTTCTAGACATGTTGTCTGAAAAAAGTCATGTTACCAGCCATATCTGAATCTCAGGCAGATATGATGGCTGGAACATTTCCAAGATCTATGATGTAGGTCCCGACGAGGTTGATGTTTTGGCCGACACACCTAGTCGGAAGTCTATTATGGTAGTATCTTGAATGAGCAATTCGACCATCTTCTCCATGAGGATTTGGTATGACTTATTCCACAAGTTGTTCCTTATGGATTTGTGTGCTCTTGAAGTCTGACCTTTACTTGATGGCCATGTTGATGCTTTTAAGCATTGACCGTGGTACCTAGTAGATCAAGGAGAACATTAGAAGCGGAGTGCTAAATGGCTCTCGGTCGATCATCTAGATTTGCTTCTTTGGCATTGCTAAGGAAAAATCTGAGAAAGTGATGTCCTCCTTGCATCTGCATCCTCCATCACCATTCATCATGGTAGTATGATGTGTTGCCAGGATCCTCGGCACGGATGTTGGTAAAACCTTGATGAATACAGAAATGCTCAAGTTCTTGAGAGCACGCTCAGTCACTGGGTTATATCCTCGGTATCAATTGGAATGTGCCTTCCGTTGCCGAGTTGTCCTATAACTCTAGTTTCCTCTCCAAACTGAGTATGCCATTCTTTCGAATTCATTCAAACGATCAATTGTGATTTTCCTTAGGCTGGTATAGAGAGTTTCAATAATCTCTGTATCAAAAGTAATTCTTTTTGCCACTTAAGGGAATAATTCTACGAGTCACCTTTCCTGAGGTGTCTCGTTATGGAATCATGGCAATTATCTCCTCACTACCATGAAAACCATGCACTATCCTACTCCAGCATGGAATTGTCGCCTACCAATTTGAAGCTTTGTCATATGTTTCTCATCCATCATCTCTGATGTGTGTTTTGCGTCTTAGCTCAAGGGATGTTTCTACGTCTCATTCCGTGAGTTGATCTTGTTTTCATTAAGATCGATGATCCATTCTTGTGAGGTTGTCTTGCTCTCTTGTCGCCATGTTGGATGAAGTTCTCGAAGGAAAGGATGTCATAATCAAAGATGATGATCGAGTCAACGTTCTTATGAAGTGCAACATGGATCGTGAAGACTGTGTCAGTTCCGTGTCCCCTCTGTCTTCTTACCTTACGTCCTGAATCTCGGGACGAGATTCTTGTTTAGTGGGGGTGAGTTGTCAAAGCCCTAGAATTTGTTTGTAATTAGTTGTATTTGAGAGCATCATGCATCATGTCTAAATTCTGAAAGTTGAATTGAGGTTAGTTGAAACCCTCAGAAGTCACTTCAGAAATAATCAACATTAAAATCTTTTCAAATGAGTCCAAGAAAATATTCCCGTTATTCTATAAAAATATTGGCAAGAGGTAAAATTCAAACCAATATTTTTGGAGACTCGGAGATATTTATTTTGGGCCTTTGAATTAAATCAATAGCTATTTGAATTGGATTTATAACTATTAAAAAAATGTCCAATAATTCTAAAATATTTGGTGGAGCTTTGGTTTAATTATTTTAGCTCCCACAACAATTTTCAAAAGCAACAAAATAATTTGGTTAGCAAACCAAGTTCAAACAGAGGCAAACAATAGAAAACAGGAACTAGAATAAAGGAAAGAGAGAGAAAGGTTTTACCTGGCGTTACCTGAAGCCGGCCCAGCTGGCAGCCCAACTCGCTGGCCCAGCCCACCTGGCACCTCTTGTTGTCTTCCTCCTGCCAGTAGGAGCAGCTGTGTGCTCGCGGCGCGCGGCCGAGGAGGCCAGCTCCTCCCTGCCTGCTTGCCCCTCCCCGACACGTCTGGACGACGCCACGCAACCCCTCTGGCCCTCTCCCACTCTCCCCGTGCTCCTCCTCCCCTCTGTCTCTCTTTCTCTCTCACGCGCACGGCAGAACGCCACCATCGCCGCCGCTCACCGTAGACACGGACCCCGTCCACCCCTCGCCTCTCCGACGCGCCAAGAAGCTCCACTGTCAACCTCTACGCCATATCCACCGAGCCACACGATGGGAAGAGCCCTGGAGCACCGTCCCCGACGTCTTCTTCCTCCTCGGGCCACCGAGATCGCCGGTGACCTCCCATCCTCACCAGCCCCTCCCCGAGCGCGCATAGGCCTCCGTTCAACTCGTTGTGAGCTGCTGCGTCTTCCCCCCCCCCCCCCTCCCCGAGCTCGTTCCTGTTCTGTAGCCGCCTGTTCCATCGGAGCCGCTTGCTCGGCTCCGCTGGCCATGTCGCCGCCATGGCCACCATCACCTAGAGCTACAACCGAGCACACAGCCGTGCTCAGAGCAATGCCCGAAGCCCAAAACCCCCTCCAGTGGCTCCTACCGTGCACCGCAACACCGAAACCGCTGAGACCCGAACTCCGGCCGCCGCCTTTGAGCTCACCGTTGTTGATATAGGTCGCCCCCGTCGTAACCGACGGCACCACTAGACGCACGGGATCACCAGCTATCCGTAGGTGGTCTCCTCCATCCATTTGGACGCCGGAGCGTGAAACCCGCGGCCCCCCACCGCGTCTGGCCTCGCCGGCGTCGACCCGCCGGCGGGATTGGCCCGAGTTGACCTCGTTTAACCTAGGGTTTGACTCCCCTGGGTCAATACTGGTGGCCCAGAGCCCTGCTAATTTTAGCTTAGCGCTAATTGACATTTAGTTAACACACTAAGTCACTGACATGTGGGCCCTGGCCCCACTAACAGTTTAGTTAGTATTAATTTTAACCCTGTTAATTAGCTGAGTCAATGACAGGTGGGCCACACCTGTCAAGTTTGACCTAGACGGTCCTGTTGACCAGCCGACGCTAGCATGACTTAATGCTGACGCAGTAAAGTTTTCTGGAATTAAAATAAATCAGAAATGATTTATAAATTTTAGAAAATACCCCCAAACTTCTAAAAATCATAGAAAATAAACTATAGCTCAGAATGAAATAATTTATATATGAAAAATGATCAGAAAAATATGAAGAATCGGTTTACGCCATGATCATGCATGTTTGAACAAGTTAACCTCACTGAATAGGACAAATGATGATTAGGGCAATTTATGAAGTAACATTTAAAGTTGGAATTTGATTGTTTGAGTTCCACTTCAATTAACTTGGCTAGATATTGCATTAGGTGAATTCATTACTGAGGGATTCCTGGATTAGGGGGTGTTCGGGTAGCCGGACTATACCTTCAGCTGGACTCCAGGACTATGTAGATACAAGATTGAAGACTTCGTCCTGTGTCCGGATCGGACTTTCCTTGGCGTGGAAGGCAAGCTTGGCGATGCGGATATTCAAGATCTCCTACCATTGTAACCGACTTTGTGTAACCCTAACCCTCTTCGGTGTCTATATAAACCGGAGGGTTTTAGTCCGTAGGACAACTTCATCATACGACAATCATACCATAGGCTGGCTTCTAGGGTTTAGCCTCCTTGATCTCGTGGTAGATCTACTCTTGTACTACCCATATCATCAATATTAATCAAGCAGGACGTAGGGTTTTACCTCCATCAAGAGGGCCCGAACCTGGGCAAAACATAGTGTTCCTTGCCTCCTATTACCATCCGGCCTAGACGCACAGTTCGGGACCCCCTACCCGAGATCCGCCGGTTTTGACACCGACATTGGTGCTTTCATTGAGAGTTCCTCTGTGTCGTCGCTTTTAGGCCCGATGGCTCCTTCGATCATCAACAATGATGCAGTCCAGGGTGAGACTTTTCTCCCCGAACAGATCTTCGTCTTCGGCGGCTTCGCACTGCGGGCCAATTCGCTTGGCCACCTTGAGCAGATCGAAAGCTACGCCCCTGGCCATCAGGTCAGGTTTGGAAGCCTAAACTACACGGCTGACATCTGCGGGGACTTGATCTTTGACGGATTCGAGCCACAGCCAAGCGCGCCGCACTATCTCGATGGGCATGATATAGCTCTGCCGCCGAACAGTGCCTTGGAGGCCGCACACGCATCGGTTCCGACCATTGATTCAGAGCCTACTGCGCCGATCGAGGATCAGCGGTTGGACGCTGCCTCAGGGGTTGCGATCTCAGAGGCGATCGAGCTGAACTCCAGCCCTGCACTCCGCATGGCCCGTGACTCGGAGGAGCCGGATTCCTTTCCGAACTCTGAGCCCCCTGCGCCCCTGCCGATCGAATCCGATTGGGCGCCGATAATGGAGTTCACCATCGCAGACATCTTTCAGCACTCGCCCTTCGGCGACATCCTGAATTTGCTAAAGTCTCTCTCTTTATCAGGAGTACCCTGGCCGGACTACGGTCAGCAAGGATGGGATTTGGATGATGAAGAAATTCAAAACCCACCCACCACCCACTTCGTAGCCACTGTCGACGACTTAACCGACAAGATCGACTTCGGCTCCGAAGACATCGACGGTATGGACGACGATGCAGGAGACAACCAAGAACCAACGCCTATAGGGCATCGTACAGCCACCTCATCTCACGATGTGTACATGGTGGATACCCCTAAAGGAAGCAACAACGAGGAAACGGGGATGGAAAGAGGGATCAATCTCTCAAAAAACAATCAAAGCATCAGTGTAAACGCCGACCCAAGCCCCGCCTCGATAAAGACCCAGCCATAGAGCAGGATGAGCCGGTAGACGACGAACATGCCTTAGAGCAACCGTCCCAACAGGACAACCCGGATAGAGAAACCGAACATCCCTCCCCCGGCGAAAATGGCATTCCGGACGACCTTACACCGGACAAGCCCACGAAGCAGAAGAACCTCCACTTGCAACCGCACGCAGCCTGAAAAAGCAGAAGCGGAAACTAAAAACTGCGGAAGATGCACTCAGGATCAGATGGAGTAAAGTAATCAATACCGCAGACAAATACGGCGACAGTCGCCGCACTAAAAGCTATCCGAAGAGAAAGCTACTGCCTGAATTCGACGAGGAGGCCTTAGAGCCCTCGCATTCCAAAAGTGAGAAAGCCACACGGTCGGATAGACGACCCCATGGCCAGCATAAAGCAGCAAGCAGCGCCGCACTTAAGCCGGCATGCGACCCACTTAAGGATTCGCATCATGGCCCAGCCAGGTCCATTTACGGGCCAAGAAAGCAAGCTCTCGTAAGCAATGCAATAAAGCCATTATCAGAATCCGGCACACCCAAATACAGGGGTGCCGCACACCCCCTATGTTTCACCGATGAGGTCCTGGATTATGAATTTCCAGCGGGATTCAAACCCGTAAACATAGAGTCATATGATGGAACAACAGACCCTGGAGTCCGGATCGAGGATTATATCCTCCACATACATATGGCTAGAGGAGATGAGCTCCACGCCATAAAATACTTACCCCTCAAGCTTAAAGGGCTAGCCCGACATTGGCTCAAAAGCCTTCCTGAAAACACAATCGGAAGTTGGGAAGAGCTCGAGGACGCTTTCCGAGCAAATTTTCAAGGGACCTATGTCCGTCCTCCGGACGTAGACGATCTTAGTCACATAACTCAACAGCCCGGAGAGTCAGCTCGGCAATTCTGGAATAGATTTCTTACTAAAAAGAACCAGATAGTCGACTGTCCGGACGCTGAAGCCTTAGCGGCTTTCAGGCATAATGTCCGAGACGAATGGCTCGCCAGACACCTCGGCCAAGAAAAGCCAAGAACAATGGCCGCACTAACAAGCCTCATGACCCGCTTTTGCGCAGGAGAGGACAGCTGGTTGGCAAGATGCAGCACCAGTGACCCAAGTACATCCGAAACTAGGGATGGAAACGGGAAACCGCGACGCAATAAGGACCGTCGCCGGACTAAGGAAAAAAGTCCGAAGAGCACGACAGTCAACACCGGATTCAAAAGCTCATGACAGAATCAGAAAAAGCCGCCCCTCCAAGATAACAGGGACGACCTATCCAACCTAAACGAAATCTTGGATAGGATATGTCAAATACACAGCACTCCCGGAAAGCCTGCTAACCATACCCACAGAGATTGTTGGGTTTTCAAACAATCCGGCAGACTCAACGCCGAACACAAGGGGCTCAACACACCAAGCGAAGACGAGGACGAACCCCAAAAGCAGAGTACCAGGAAACAAAAGAATTTCCCACAAGAAGTAAAAACAGTAAACTTACTCCACATAACAAAACGTGCGGTGCCCATAAAGGTACGCGCCCCACGGCCTGTTCCAAAGGAATCCCGCCACTGGTGTCAAAACCAATCATCTTCGATCGCCCGGATTATTCTAGAAGTATCAGGAACCCAGGCTGGACTGCCCTGGTACTCGATCCAATAATTGGCGGACTCCAGTTTTCAAATGTCCTTATGGACGGTGGCAGCAGACTCAACCTGATATATCAGGACTCAATCTGCCACATGGGGATCGACCCAAAAAGAATTCGCCACAGCAAAACCTCCTTTCAAGGAGTAACGCCAGGTCCGGACACCCATTGCATGGGTTTTCTCTGGCTCGAGGTTATTTTCGGCTTTGCTGATAACTTCCGTCGTGAAAACCTGACTTTCCACATCGTCCCATTCTCAAGTCGCTACCAAGCACTACTGGGACGCGAAGCTTTCGCCCGCTTTAACGCAATACCGCATTATGCATCTCTTACGCTTAAGATGCCCGGTCCACGTGGCATCATCTCCTTAAAGGGGAAGCAGTGAGAACACCTCCCCCAAGCGGAGGATTGTGCGGCCGCTTTAACAGCCCCACAATACAATGGCTTCACCAGCCAGAACATCGGAACAGGTCATCAAGACCACGGACACGGATAGACGAGTCCGGCACAAAAGTGCCGTTGATAAAGGCTTAGTGGCCATATACCCCTGCACTAGGGGCTTCACACATATAAAATACGAGACAATAAAGCTCAATTTTTCATATTTTACTTTACACTTTGTTTATTTCATATAACTTTTGTTCGGCACGCCCCTTTTTCAACTTAGTTGCTCCCACTTTACAGATGAACATCGTGTTGCACCCGTCCAGGATACGGCACAACGGAGACACACGCGCAGACGTGCAGTAGGGACCCGCTCCAAGGATTCTTTTCAGATTAAGACCCTGCGTAAACCTTTTTTACTATCTCTTTTTGATACACATCCCCTAGTTCTATGACCAAGGAGGAGGCTGGTGTCTTGGCATGTGGCCACGTCAGAATTCTTGCGCGTACCTGGACACTAGGGCTTATACCTCAGAGCGTTACCTTGCCCGCTCTCATAAAGACCGAATACCATAGGGAGTGTTCGGCGTCGCGAGTTTGGCCTTATATGCATCAGCTCCGACTCATGATTTTGGTCAAATGTTGGGTTGCCCGGCTCCTGTGTTCGGCCGCCTTACGTTCCGCTCTATCGGCTAAGGCGGCACCAGGAGAACTACTGCGATTGTGCCCTGGTTCGGCCAGGCGAGCACCTCAGTAGAGAAAGTCGAAAACCGACTGTCATGATATGGCGTGAGACTGGTCAACCACTCGATGAGTCTCCGGAATATGTAGGATTCCTCCGCATTAACGAAGGGCCGTTTCCCGGCCAGGCACATACGCGCCCCGAATTCGGGCGAGTGCAGTCGCCACCAAGGGCTACCTAAATAGTCCCATTGTCAAGCTCCTATGGCTTAGTAAAAGTGTTAAAGCATTATAGTCCGGTTGCCTAGCTCGCTGCGCTATCACCTCCTTTGTAGGACCAAGACGTTGGATTAAGTGTGAAAATGTGCCTTCTGCGAGCACCCCGCACTATGTGCGTGGGGGCTGAAGCCAACGACTGCAATCTTTCAGATTTTGTATATATGTCTTAAAACGGCCGCACAGGAGGTGTTCCAAATACTTGAAGGCACAAGTATAAAAGGCTACTACAATTCATCAAAATATTGCTTTATAATTACATATGCTATCAGAACATAGCATCCTTCGAGCACTTTGCCTCTATTACATGGGCGCCTTCAAGGACTTCCTGAAAATAGTGCTCGGAGGGTACTCGGCTTTTGTCCGAATCTCGGGATGCAACAACGGTGGTCTCCATCTCTGCCCAGTATGTCTTGACACGGGCAAGAGCCATCCGTGCGCCCTCTATGCATGCTGACCTCTTCATCGCATTGATACGTGGCACCGCGTCAAGGAATTGTTGCACCAAGCTGAAATAACTTTTCGGCTCCGATCTCCCCGGCCACAGATGACCCATGACGTACTTCATGGCGAGTTCGGACAATCTATTCAGTTCGGCCCATTGAGCCAGACGATCGTCCACTGCCAGTGGATGCTCTGGATTCTGGAACTGCGACCAGAAAAGCCTTTCCACTTCGCGATCTTCTTGATCTCGAAAGTATTCAGTCACATCAGCAGCACTCGCTGCCAAATCCAAATAGGTGTCCTCCGCACTCCACATCCGGTCCAACAGAGAAAACTTCGGATCACAAAACTTCCTCCGCAGCATAAAGGGCTTTCCAGCCGCAATCTGTCCAGCCTGACGCAGCTCCTCCTTCGCATCTCTCATCGCAGAGCGAGCGTCCTTGGCATCAGCAACGGCCTTCTCTAAGTCCGTCTGTCTCGCCCGGTCTTCTTTCTCAAGAAACTTGCAATGGTCAGCAGCACTTTTTAACTTCACGGCCATCTCCTTCTTGCTTCGGCAGTGAACTGCCTGTTCGGCTCTCACCTCTTCAAGGGCCTTCTCGGCAGCCGCATCACTTTTCCTGGCTTGTTCCTTAGCTCGGGCAAGTTTCGCCCGAAAACTCTCCATGGCGGTCGCACCATCTGCGTCAAGCACACACATTGTAAGATACTGGCATAAAGCTCCTCTTACCAAATGCCGCCCGAGGAATTGCATACCTTGAGCCGCATCAAGCCGCTCATTGACGAGCGCGATGTCGGCATCTGCCACGTCAAGTTGCCGCTTTAGTTCGGCAAAATCATCAGTTCGGCTCGATTCCGGACACTTCGCCACCTGTATACAAAGGCGACATTTTAGACCTGGGATTATGATCCTTTGCGCGCCGTCAATTTTGATAACGCACAGAGTCTCAGAGGCTACTATCTACACAGGGCACATCTTGTTTATGCGCAACTGACAAAGAAGTACATTATCAAACGTACCTCAAAACCCGTCAGCAAACTTCTGACGGCCTCATGCAATCCGCTTTCCGCGGACGAAATCCTTCCAATCACCGTACCCATCACTGCACGGTGCTCCTCTGAGATAGAAGCTCGCCCCAGCAGAATCATCAGCTCCTCCGACCACGCATCGGACGGTGCCGGACTCGTCCTATGACCTCCATCGAAGGCCGGACGCGGAGAACCTTGGGAGGACATACGGCCACCTTCCACCCCTGCCGGATTTGGAGAAACCCTCCGCGATGACACCTCAGGGTCGCCCGCCTCGCCAGGCGGTACGGCAGGGGGAGGCGTTCCACTCTCCATCATCTCCGGAAGAAGATCCCCCGAAGACGAGCTCTGCTGAGAAGGGCTGAGGTCCGAGCTACAAAGTAAAATTTCGGTTAATCTTCTCAGATAAAAAGCAAGTATTTCTCTCATCCCTCTAAAGGAAAATCTTTCTCTACTTACGGCTCGCTGGAGGGCTGATCCCTTTGAGGGCGTAGTTCGGCCGAGGATCTCCCCGGTGTCGGACCCTCTGACGAGGACTTTTTCCCCCGCTTTGAGGCCATGGTCTCCGGGTCGTCAGAGGCGGCCCTCTTCTTCCCCTTAGGAGAGGAATTGTCGATTCCTCCCTTCGGAGCAGCCTCCTTCGAGGAGGCCATAGTTTCCTTGTCCTCCCCCTCACTTCCCTCCAAAGGGACGATCTTCAACATCCTGACTAGCACGGGATCCGGCCTGGTCTTAGGAAGGGGAGCCGGACACCTGATCAGCTTTGCCTTCGCTATCCACTCCAGTTTAAAAGGATAGCTCTTTTAGGGGCGAATTTATGAAAATTTTACGGATAGTGAGTTCGGGCACAAGGTCACTTACTTGAGTATCCGGGTGACTGCAGCTTAAACCTGCGTCCTCGGTCAAATCCGAACACATTGCTTGTGATCCAAAGAACATTTTATACATCTCCACGGGCGTTGCGCCCATAAAATGCTGGAGAGCTCGTGGTCCCTCCGGATTAAACTCCCACAGACGAAGGGGGCGACGTTTGCCGGGCAGTGTTCGGCGAATCAGCATGACCTGTGTCACCTTGACCAGGTTGAGGTCTATTTCTAAGAGATCCCTAATGCGGCCCTGCAACAAGGGCACGCCTTTGGATAACCCCCAATCTAATCCTTTGTTGACCCATGACGCTAGCCGTGGTGGGGGACCCGAGCGAAAGGCAGGAGGCGCCACCCACTTGGTGCTCCTGGGAGCGGTGATATAGAACCACTCTCGTTGCCACAAGCCGAGCTCCTCTCAAAAGGAGCCCTCGGGCCATGGAGCATCAGCATTCTTACTTATGACAGCACCTCCGCACTCTGCATGCCGTCCCTCGATCATCTTCGGCTCCACTCCAGAAGTCTTGAGCCATAATCCGAAGTGAGGAGTAACACGGAGGAATGCTTCGCACACAACGATGAATGAGGAAATGTGGAGGATGGACTCCGGAGCTAAATCATGAAATTCCAGCCCATAATAGAACATCAGCCCCCTCACGAAGGGATCCATCGGGAAGCCTAACCCTCGAAGGAAGTGAGACATGAACACTACGCTCTCACCGGGCTGGGTACTGGGAATAGCCTGCCCTTGAGCAGGAAACCTATGCAAAATTTTGGCGGTCAAGAACTTAGCCTCTCTCAACTTTAGCACGTCCTCCTCCGTGACGGAGGAGGGCATCCATCGGCCTTGAAGGTAGGAACCGGACATTGTCGAAGGTCCGAAGCGCCTGGAATCTGGAGCCTAGGGTGTTGGAACTCGAGGCGATGGGCGAACTTGTTTTGAGATTGGAGAAAAGGAGTAAGGCCCTGGTCTCTTTATAAGAGGTTGAATACCAGGAGCCCTCCCCGTAACCGTTTGGGACTCGCCTTTAATCGAGAAGACATGCTAACAGGCACGATTGGGTTACCCACGTCCGTATTGATGAGAATCCCATAAATAAAGGGGACACGATCTCTGCTTTGACAAGACGTGCCAAGGAAACCGCCTCGCAAAACACGCTGAGGTGGAAAAGTGAAAACGATTCGAATAAAGGCTTGGCTGTAGTGTGATGTCACGCTGCGGAATAAGTCAGTAGATTAGATTTGTGTTAATATTATCCTCTCTGTGGCAATACGTGGAAACTTATTTTGCAGAGCCGGACACTACTCTTGGTGTTTACAAACTTTTATGAAGAATTTGGAGGAGGAACCCGCCTTGCAATGCCGAAGAGAATCTACGCGTCGGACTCGTCGTCATTGAAGCGTGGTTCAAGGGCTACTGAGGGAGTCCTGGATTAGGGGGTGTTCGGGTAGCCGGACTATACCTTCAGCCGGACTCCAGGACTATGAAGATACAAGATTCAAGACTTCGTCCCGTGTCCGGATGGGACTTTCCTTGGCGTGGAAGGCAAGCTTGGCGATGCGGATATTCAAGATCTCCTACCATTGTAACCGACTTTGTGTAACCCTAACCCTCTCCGGTGTCTATATAAACCGTAGGGTTTTAGTCCGTAGGACAACTTCATCATACGACAATCATACCATAGGCTGGCTTCTAGGGTTTAGCCTCCTTGATCTCGTGGTAGATCTACTCTTGTACTACCCATAGCATCAATATTAATCAAGCAGGACGTAGGGTTTTACCTCCATCAAGAGGGCCCGAACCTGGGTAAAACATCGTGTTCCTTGCCTCCTGTTACCATCCGGCCTAGACGCACAGTTAGGGACCCCCTACCCGAGATCCGCCGGTTTTGACACCGACAATTACCTTAACATGACATGGCATTCATTTTAATGTGCATCGCATTGATTGTGTTCCTTCTTTGCTAGTCGGTGGTTGTAACCCCTCAGTAGACGTATGTTCCGACGATGAGTTTGATGACACCGATGAAGAGCTATACTATCTTCAAAAGTGTCAGGCAAGCAAAACCCCCTTGTTCATTCTGATACAATCCCACTCTCTCTCTCCTGCTCTCTTTTACTGCATTAGGACAACAACGATTCAACCGTTACATGTTGCGGTAGTTGAACCCCTTTCCTCTGCATGGCCTGTCATTGCCACAGTAAATAGATGAAACCCACTAGCATGAGTAGGCATTATTTGAGCCCTTATGTGCCTACTCATCCATGCTGGTTGTCATGCCTGCTGCTACTTAGAGTTGAGTCAGGTCTAATTCATCGGGAATGAATTGGAACGTGGTGAAGATGTCCTACCGTTGAGAGCTAAGTGTGTGAACACGATTTGGTAAAGGTAGCGGTGAGAGGCCATGTAGGAGTACATGGTGGGTTGCCTCATTGCAGTCGTTCTCAGGAACTAAGTTCTGTGTTTGTGATCCATGAACAGTTACTACCACACATTAGGTTCCGGTAACTCGGCCCCTCTTGGCTTATTAATCAACTCAATCTCTGTCCAGGAGTTGCAACTAGTTTCTGGTGTTTGTAGGTAGTGTTAGTAGTCTACGAAGTGGCACCCGGTACAGGTGGGCTTGGGACAGACTAGGCACAGTGGCACGGTGTACCAAGTGGCACCCGGATGGTGGGCTTGGGAACCCTGCACACATCGTTTGGGGCCGTGAGCGACACCCCGGCCGGATCTCCTTGCGGATGGAACCCGAATAGGCGATAAACCTGGACGAGAGACTTGTGTGGTTAGTCAGGTCGTGGCCGACTCCCTCGCCAGGCTTCCGCTTGAAGGTTGCCAAGGTACACGATGTGTACACGGTGGTAAGTGGTGAGAGCGTGTGTGAAGAAGCACACCCCTACAGGGTTATCATTATATATTCGAATAGCGGGATTCCTCGGATATGGAAACTTGGACCCCTTGCATCGTTCATAGACAAGTGAAAGTGGATACTCTAAAATGCGCAACATAAGCGTGAGTGCTATGGATGGCGTTCTCGTAGGGAGACGGGAGCGGATACATAGTGGTGTATTGATATGGTGAATATGTGGACTCGTGTGCGCCACCTCAAAGAGTTATTTGCAGCAGTAGTTCAGGTTAGCCACTGAGTCAAAGCTGGCTTGCTGCAGTTAAACTCCACCACACCCTTTGTTGCTACCAATGCATATGTAGTTAGTTTTGATGTAAGTCTTGCTGGGTATATTTGTACTCACATTTGCTTAATTTATGTTTTGCAGAGAGACTTCAGTCTCGCTACTAGTTCCACGTGGACTTCGACGTTTAGCTTGATACCTCAGCTATGATCTTGTGCCCTCGGTAGGATCTAGTAGATAGTCAGGCTTCTCAGCCTTTTTCATTTGTAGAAGTCTGTACTCAGACATGTTAAGCTTCCGCATGTGCTTTGATTTGTATGCTCTGAATGTTGGGTCATGAGACCCATGTTTGTAATATCTCGCTCCTCGGAGGCTAATGAATAAATACTTGAGTCGTAGAGTTATGTTGTGATGCCATGTTGTATTTACACATATCGAGCATATTGTGTGTATGATTGAAATGCTTGGTATGTGTGGGATCCGACAACCTAGTTGTTCATCCTTGGTAGCCTCTCTTATGGGGAAATGTAGCATTGTGCTTCCATGAGCCATAGTAGTCCGCTATAGCCAGGTTCACCGGAGTCCTGCTAGCCCAACACTACTACTCTGGAACACTTAGACTGGGTTCCCGGAGTCCTGTTAGCCCAGTTGCTACAGCCCAGATTCACACGCTACTGACCGACATGCTCGATGTTGATTCATGTATGCCTGACCCCCTAAGTTAGTGCCACTTTGGGTTCACGACTAGTCATGTCGTCCCAGGTTCTCTGTCATATGGATGCTAGCGACACTATCATATACATGAGCCAAAAGGCGCAAACGGTCCCGGGCCATGGTAAGGCGACACCCGTGGGGATACCGTGTGTAAGGCTGCAAAGTGATATGAGGTGTTACAGGCTAGGTTGGTGTGACTTAGAATCGGGGTACTGACACCCGCTCTTCGTCTTGTCCTCCTTCGCAAACATCAGGTATGGTAACGGGGCCAGCATCCTTTTTAATACGGGATCTGCTGAGGCTTCGGGAAGGGGTGCCGAACACCTAATTAGTTCCGCTTTCTTTATCCAGTCCTGGAAAAAGATGGTTTGTTCAGTAACGTATTATGATATACTTAACTACAAAGTGTTCAAAAGACAAGTGCTTACCGGGGTATCCGGACGGTTGCAGTCAAGGCCGACGTCTTCCGTGGTGTCCGGCCAATGTTTTCGTTTCCCAAAAAACATCTTCCACATCCCTTTGTGCATAGTGCCGAAGAAGTGTTGGAGGGTTTGTGGCCCTTCGGATTAAACTCCCACATGCGGAGAGGCCTACACTGGCATGGCAGGATTCAGCGGATCAGCATTACTTGAATCATGTTGACGAGATCGATGTCCCTCTCAAGGATGGTTCGGATGCGTCTCTATAGAGTCCGCACTTCATCAACTAATCCCCAGTCCAACCCCTTATTGACCCATGATGCAAGCTGTAACGGAGGGCCGAAACGGAACGCAGGTGTAGCTGCCCACTTGGTGCTACGGGGTTCCATAACGTAAAACCACTCTCGCCGTCATTGATTGGAAGTTTCGGTGAAAGAGCCTTTTGGCTAGGGAGTGTTGGTAAGCTGGCTTACTACAGCACCGCGCACTCCACCTATTCCCCGTCGACTACCTTTGCCTTCACACCAAAGGTCTTGAGCCATAAGCCGAAGTGGGGGGATTCGGAGGAAGGCCTCGCACGTGACAATAAACGCCGAGACGTGAAGGAAAGAATCCAGAGCTAGATCGTGAAAATCTAGTCCGTAATAAAACATTAGCCCCCGAACAAAGGGGTGGAGAGCGAACCCGAGCCCTCGGGGGAAGTGAGAGATGAATACAACCCTCTCGCCAGATCTGGGGTCGGAATAACCTGTCCTTGAGCAAGGAGCCTGTGGTGGATCTCCGCTGTCAGGTATCTGGCCGCCCGAAGCTACTTGTGTGCAGATGGGACTCGTGAAATATTATATTCTCTACAGTCGTGTGTGCTACTTGTGTTGCAGATCCAGACACATTCGTTTTATCTGAAGACTATCTTGGAGTATTCGGAAAGGGGAACCCACCTTGCAATGCCGAAGACAATCTGCGCGCCGGACACCTCGTCATTGAAGCCTCGCTCAGGGACTACTGAAGAGTCCTGGACTAAGGGGTCTTCGGGTGTCCGATCTATTGGATATGGGCCGGACTGATGGGCCGTAATACAAAGACCGAAGACTCTACCTGTGTCCAGATAGGATTCTCCTTGGAGTAGAAGGCAAGCTTGGCGATCAACTATGAAGATTCCTTTCTCTGTAACCGACCTTGTGTAACCCTAGATCCCTCCTATGTCTTTATAAACCGGAGGGCTAGGTCCGTAGATGGATCCTCATAATCATAGCGAGGCTAGCCTTTTAGGGTTTAGCCATTACGATCTCGTGGTAGATCAACTCTTGTAATACTCATATTCATCAAGATCAATCAAGCAGGAAGTAGGGTATTACCTCCATAGAGAGGGTCCAAGCCTGGGTAAACATTGTGTCCCCCGTCTCCTGTTACCATCGATCCTAGACGGACAGTTCGGACCCCCTACCCGAGATACGCCGGTTTTGACACCGACATGGGGGTCGGCATGAATGGCAGCCATCACGACCTCATCCGTGCATGCGGCCGCGATTTGCTTCTCTGCTGCCAATGCTCCTTGAGGTCCTGGCTATACTGCGTGCACCATGGCTTAGGCCGATGCTTATTTGGTGGAGGGGTTGGTGATTTGGTTGGAAGGTGTCGCGCTCGCACTGGAGGTAGGGCCTGTGAGATGTGGAAGGAGGAGGAGGATGGGGGTCGGGTATGGAATACCTGCCTCAATAGGCGAGGCTGAGGAGCGTGAAGGAGGGTCGCCAGCGAGGAGGTGGCGGCGCTGCAAGCAAGGAGTGCAGGTTTCAACTTGGAAAGGAAGGCGTAAAGAGGGGAAATGTGGCTTTTGGTAAGGGGGGCGGGAGGTAGATATTTCCGCGGAAGCCAAACATTTGGAATCGCTTTAGCCAAAAAATCGGGGCGCAAAGTGTCATCGGACACGGTCCCTTATTCAGAACTGGCGCGCTGTGGACTGTAGCCGACGCACCTTCTCTCGTAAGCCATGGGCGTACTATACATCGACGGTGCTCCAAGATATTTTGTGCTGCATCTCACATGGTTGGTGATAATAAACTGTGTGTGATCTACTTGATTTATCGTCTTGATCATTTGAATTACGTAATGGGGTCACATCTACAAAGGATGGTGTTTGAATTGTTAGAACTTATATTTGTAGTGAACATGCAATTATAGGTGTGTCATCAAAAAAATTGGAATGATTCAGGGTTCGTTTGTACATTTTTATACATTAACTGGGGTTTCCAGGCATTTTATGCGCATAATTCAAATTTGAACTACATGCACATGCTCCAGTGCATATAAACTTATTAAAAAAACAAATATGTGTCCTTGGTTGCATACTTAGGTCCCATGCAAGAAATGGGAATGAATTTCAAACACCCTGCCACCGTCACTCAGCCGCAAACATTGACATGTCTGGTTTTTAAATTCTAGTAAATCCAAAACTCGTCTGAAATTCATGAAACTTGTCATGCTATCATGTAGCGCCATCAACATGCCGTGGTACAAATTTTATCCCATTTGGGGCGGGTTTGGGTATAAGCTTCTCACAAACCGGAGCTTCTCACAACAAGCGTGATGGTTTCGGTAGGGAATGTGCCACATTTCGGGACGAAATATATCCATTGCCTCTTATTGCTTTCAAAACAAATCGTGTCAACATAGAACAATAGGAGTGTTGTGTGAATTTTTGTGATTTTTCGGGGTTCGTTTGGACATTTTTATGCATTAACTGAGTTTTCAATGCATTTATGTGTATAGTTCAAATTTGAACTACATGCACCTGCTCCAGTGCATATAAACTGGTTGAAAAATCAAATCTCTGTCCTTGTGTGCATGCTTAGGTCCCATGCAACAAATGGGAATAAATTTGAAACACCAGGGCACCGTTGATTGCCGGCAAAACATTGAGATGCCTGGTTTTTAAATTCTAGTAAATCCAAAACTCGTCTGAAATTCATGAAACTTGGCATGCTATCATGTAGTGGCATCAACATGCCGTGGTACAAATTTTGTCCCATTTGGGGCAGGTTTGGGTATATGCTTCTCACAAACCGGAGCTTCTGACAATAAGCATGATGGTTTTCGGTAGGGAACGTCCCACCTTTGGGGACGAAATGATATCCATTGCCTCTTATTGCTTTCAAAATTTTTTATCATGTCAACATAGAACAACAGGAGTGTTGTGTGAATTTTTGTGATTTTTCGGGGTTCGTTTGGACATTTTTATGCATTAACTGAGTTTTCAATGCATTTTATGTGCATAATTCAAATTTGAACTACATGCACATGCTCTAGTGCATATAAATTGGTTGAAAAATCAAATATGTGTCCTTGGGTGCATGCTTAGGTCCCATGCAAGAAATGGGAATGAATTTCAAACACCAGGCACCGTTGATTGCCAGCAAAACATTGAGATGCCTGGTTTTTAAATTCTAGTAAATCCAAAACTCGTCTGAAATTCATGAAACTTGGCATGCTATCATGGAGCGGCATCAACATGTCGTGGTACAAATTTTGTCCCATTTGGGGCAGGTTTGGGTATATGCTTCTCACAAACCGGAGCTTCTCACAACAAGCATGATGGTTTTCGGTAGGGAACATCCCACCTTTGGGGAGGAACGATATCCATTGCCTCTTATTGCTTTCAAATTTTTTTCTCGTGTCAAGATAGAACAACAAGAGTATTGTGCGAATTTTTGTGATTTTTTGGGGTTCGTTTGGACATTTTTATGCATTAACTGAGTTTTCAATGCATTTTATGTGCATAATTCAAATTTGAACTACATGCACATGCTCCAGGGCATATAAATTGGTTGAAAAATCAAATATGTGTCCTTGGGTGCATGCTTAGGTCCCATGCAAGAAATAGGAATGAATTTCAAACATCGGGGCATCGTTGATTACCGGCAAAACATTGAGATGCCTGGTTTTTAAATTCTAGTAAATCCAAAACTCGTCTAAAATTCATAAAACTTTGCATGCTATCAAGGAGCGGCATCAGCATGCCATGGTACAAATTTTGTCCCATTTGGGGTAGGTTTGGGTATATGCTTCTCACAAACCGGAGCTTCTCACAACAAGCATGATGGTTTTCGGTAGGGAACATGCCACCTTTGGGGACGAAATAATATCCATTGCCTCTTATTGCTTTCAAATTTTTTTCTCGTGTCAACATAGAACAACTGGAGTGTTGTGTGAATTTTTGTGGTTTTGGGGGGTTCATTTGGACATTTTCAGGCATTAACTGAGTTTTCAATGCATTTTATGTGCCTAATTCAAATTTGCACTACATGCACATGCTCTAGTGCATATAAATTGGTTGAAAAATCAAATTTGTGTCCTTGGGGTGCATGCTTAGGTCCCATGCAAGAAATGGGAATGAAATTCAAACACCGGGGCACCGTTGATTGCCGGAAAAATATTGAGATGCCGGGTTTTAAATTCTAGTAAATCCAAAACTCGTCTGAAATTCATGAAACTTGGCATGCTATCATGGAGCGGCATCAACATGTTGTGGTACAAATTCTTTCCCATTTGGGGCAGGTTTGGGTATATGCTTCTCACAAACCGGAGCTTCTCACAACAAGCATGATGGTTTTCGGTAGGGAACGTGCCACCTTTGGGGACGAAATAATATCCATTGCCTCTTATTGCTTTCAATTTTTTTTCTCGTGTCAACATAGAACAACTGGAGTGTTGTGTGAATTTTTGTGGTTTTGGGGGGTTCATTTGGAAATTTTCAGGCATTAACTGAGTTTTCAATGCATTTTATGTGCATAATTCAAATTTGCACTACATGCACATGCTCTAGTGCATATAAATTGGTTGAAAAAATCAAATTTGTGTCCTTGGGGTGCATGCTTAGGTCCCATGCAAGAAATGGGAATGAAATTCAAACACCGGGGCACCGTTGATTGCCGGAAAAATATTGAGATGCCGGGTTTTTAAATTCTAGTAAATCCAAAACTCATCTGAAATTCATGAAACTTGGCATGCTATCATGGAGCGGCATCAACATGTTGTGGTACAAATTCTTTCCCATTTGGGGCAGGTTTGGGTATATGCTTCTCACAAATCGGAGCTTCTCACAACAAGCATGATGGTTTTCGAAACGGAACGTCCCACCTTTGGGGACGAAACGATATCCATTACCTCTTATTGCTTTCAATTTTTTTCTCATGTCAACATAGAACAACGGGAGTGTTGTGCGAATTTTTGTGATTTTTCGGGGTTCGTCTGGACATTTTTATGCATTAGATGAGTTTTCAATGCATTTTATGTGCATTATTCAAATTTGAACTACATGCGCATGCTCTAGTGCATATAAATTGGTTGAAAAAAATCAAATATGTGTCCTTGGGTGCATGCTTAGGTCCCATGCAAGAAATGTGAATGAATTTCAAACACCGGGCACCGTTGATTGCCGGCAAAACATTGAGATGCCTGGTTTTTAAATTCTAGGAAATCCAAAACTCGTCTGAAATTCATGAAACTTGGCATGCTATCAAGGAGCGGCATCAACATGCCATAGAACAAATTTTGTCCCATTTGGGGCAGGTTTGGGGCTTCTCACAAACCGGAGCTTCTCACAACAAGCATGATGGTTTTTGGTAGGGAACATCCCACCTTTGGGGACGAAACGATATCCATTGCCTCTTATTTCTTTCAAAAAAATTTCTCGTGTCAACATAGAACAACAAGAGTATTGTGCGAATTTTTGTGATTTTTTGGGGTTCATTTGGACATTTTATGCATTAACTGAGTTTTCAATGCATTTTATGTGCATAATTCAAATTTGAGCTACATGGACATGCTGAAGTGCATATAAATTGGTTGGAAAAACAAATATGTGTCCTTGGGTGCATGCTTAGGTCCCATGCGAGAAATGGGAATGAATTTCAAACACCGGGGCACCGTTGATTGCCGAAAAAATATTGAGATGCTGGGTTTTTAAATTCTAGTAAATCCAAAACTCGTCTGAAATTCATGAAACTTGGCATGCTATCATGGAGCGGCATCAACATGCTGTGGTACAAATTCTTTCCCATTTGGGGCAGGTTTGGGTATATGCTTCTCACAAACCGGAGCTTCTCACAACAAGCATGATGGTTTTCGGTAGGGAACGTGCCACCTTTGGGGACGAAATAATATCCATTGCCTCTTATTGCTTTCAATTTTTTTTCTCGTGTCAACATAGAACAACTGGAGTGTTGTGTGGATTTTTGTGGTTTTGGGGGTTCATTTGGACATTTTCAGGCATTAACTGAGTTTTCAATGCATTTTATGTGCATAATTCAAATTTGCACTACATGCACATGCTCTAGTGCATATAAATTGGTTGAAAAATCAAATTTGTGTCCTTGGGGTGCATGCTTAGGTCCCATGCAAGAAATGGGAATGAAATTCAAACACCGGGGCACCGTTGATTGCCGGAAAAATATTGAGATGCCGGGTTTTTAAATTCTAGTAAATCCAAAACTCGTCTGAAATTCATGAAACTTGGCATGCTATCATGGAGCGGCATCAACATGTTGTGGTACAAATTCTTTCCCATTTGGGGCAGGTTTGGGTATATGCTTCTCACAAATCGGAGCTTCTCACAACAAGCATGATGGTTTTCGAAACGGAACGTCCCTCCTTTGGGGACGAAACGATATCCATTGCCTCTTATTGCTTTCAATTTTTTTCTCATGTCAACATAGAACAATGGGAGTGTTGTGCGAATTTTTGTGATTTTTCGGGGTTCGTTTGGACATTTTTATGCATTAGATGAGTTTTCAATGCATTTTATGTGCATTATTCAAATTTGAACTACATGTGCATGCTCTAGTGCATATAAATTGGTTGAAAAAAAATCAAATATGTGTCCTTGGGTACATGCTTAGGTCCCATGCAAGAAATGTGAATGAATTTCAAACACCGGGCACCGTTGATTGCCGGCAAAACATTGAGATGCCTGGTTTTTAAATTCTAGTAAATCCAAAACTCGTCTGAAATTCATGAAACTTGGCATGCTATCAAGGAGCGGCATCAACATGCCATAGAACAAATTTTTCCCATTTGGGGCAGGTTTGGGGCTTCTCACAAACCGGAGCTTCTCACAACAAGCATGATGGTTTTTGGTAGGGAACATCCCACCTTTGGGGACGAAATGATATCCATTGCCTCTTATTTCTTTAAAAAAAAATCTCGTGTCAACATAGAACAACAAGAGTATTGTGCGAATTTTTGTGATTTTTTGGGGTTCATTTGGACATTTTATGAATTAACAGAGTTTTCAATGCATTTTATGTGCATAATTCAAATTTGAACTACATGGACATGCTGAAGTGCATATAAATTGGTTGTAAAAACAAATATGTGTCCTTAGGTGCATGCTTAGGTCCCATGCGAGAAATGGGAATGAATTTCAAACACCGGGGCACCGTTGATTGCCGGCAAAACATTGAGATAACTGGTTTTTAAATTCTAGTAAATCCAAAACTCGTCTGAAATTCATGAAACTTGGCATGCTATCATGGATTGGCATCAACATGCCGTGGTTCAAATTTTATCCCACTTGGGGCAGGTTTGGGTATATGCTTCTCACAACAAGCATGATGGTTTTCGTTAGGGAACGTCCCGCCTTTGGGGACAAAATGATATCCATTGCCTCTTATGGCTTTCAAAAAATTTCTCGTGTCAACATAGAACAACAGGAGTGTTGTGCAAATTTTTGTGGTGTTTGGGGGTTTGTTTGGACATTTTTATGCATTAACTGAGTTTTCAATGCATTTTATGTGCATAATTCAAATTTGCACTACATGCACATGCTCCTGTGCATATAAATTGGTTGAAAAATCAAATCTATGTCCTTGGGGTGCATGCTTAGGTCTCATGCAAGAAATGGGACCGAAATTCAAACACCGGGGCACCGTTGATTTCCAGAAAAACATTGAGATGTCTAGTTTTTAAATTCTAGTAAATCCAAAACTCGTCTGAAATTCATGAAACTTGGCATGCTATCAAGGAGCGGCATCAACATGCCATGGAACAAATTTTGTCCCATTTGGGGCAGGTTTGGGGCTTCTCACAAACCGGAGCTTCTCAAAACAAGCATGATGGTTTTAGGTAGTGAATGTCCCACCTTTGGGGACGAAATGATATCCATTGCCTCTTATTTCTTTCAATTTTTTCTCGTGTCAACATAGAACAACAAGAGTATTGTGTGAATTTTTGTGATTTTTCGGGGTTCATTTGGACATTTTTATGCATTAACTGAGTTTTCAATGCATTTTATGTGCATAATTCAAATTTGAACTACATGCACATGCTCAAGTGCATATAAATTGGTTGGAAAAACAAATATGTGTCCTTGGGTGCATGCTTAGGTCCCATGCGAGAAATGGGAATGAATTTCAAACACTGGGCACCGTTGATTGCCGGCAAAACATTGAGATGACTGGTTTTTAAATTCTAGTAAATCCAAAACTCGTCTGAAATTCATGAAACTTGGCATGCTATCATGGATTGGCATCAACATGCCGTGGTTCAAATTTTATCCCATTTGGGGCAGGTTTGGGTATATGCTTCTCACAAACCGGAGCTTCTCACAACAAGCATGATGGTTTTCGTTAGGGAACGTCCCACCTTTGGGGACAAAATGATATCCATTGCCTCTTATTGCTTTCAAAAAATTTCTCGTGTCAACATAGAACAACAGGAGTGTTGTCCAAATTTTTGTGGTGTTTGGGGGTTCGTTTGGACATTTTTATGCATTAACTGAGTTTTCAATGCATTTTATGTGCATAATTCAAATTTGCACTACATGCACATGCTCTAGTGCATATAAATTGGTTGAAAAATCAAATTTGTGTCCTTGGGGTGCATGCTTAGGTCCCATGCAAGAAATGGGAATGAAATTCAAACACCGGGGCACCGTTGATTGCCGGAAAAACATTGAGATGCCGGGTTTTTAAATTCTAGTAAATCCAAAAGTCGTCTGAAATTCATGAAACTTGGCATGCTATCATGGAGCGGCATTAACTTGTTGTGGTACAAATTCTTTCCCATTTGGGGCAGGTTTGGGTATATGCTTCTCACAAACCGGAGCTTCTCACAACAAGCATGATGGTTTTCGAAACGGAACGTCCCACCTTTGGGGACGAAACGATATCCATTGCCTCTTATTGCTTTCAATTTTTTTTCTCATGTCAACATAGAACAACGAGAGTGTTGTGCGAATTTTTGTGATTTTTCGGGGTTTGTTTGGACATTTTTATGCATTAGATGAGTTTTCAATGCATTTTATGTGCATTATTCAAATTTGAACTACATGCACATGCTCTAGTGCATATAAATTGGTTGAAAAAAAATCAAATATGTGTCCTTGGGTGCATGCTTAGGTCCCATGCAAGAAATTTGAATGAATTTCAAACACCGGGCACCATTGATTGCCGGCAAAACATTGAGATGCCTGGTTTTTAAATTCTAGTAAATCCAAAACTAGTCTGAAATTCATGAAACTTGGCATGCTATCAAGGAGCGGCATCAACATGCCATAGAACAAATTTTGTCCCATTTGGGGCAGGTTTGGGGCTTCTCACAAACCGGAGCTTCTCACAACAAGCATGATGGTTTTCGGTAGGGAACGTCCCACCTTTGGGGACGAAACGATATCCATTGCCTCTTATTTCTTTCAATTTTTTTCTCGTGTCAACATAGAACAACAAGAGTATTGTGCGAATTTTTGTGATTTTTTGGGGTTCATTTGGACATTTTTATGCATTAACTGAGTTTTCAATGCATTTTATGTGCATAATTCAAATTTGAACTACATGCACATGCTGAAGTGCATATAAATTGGTTGGAAAAACAAATATGTGTCCTTGGGTGCATGCTTAGGTCCCATGCGAGAAATGGGAATGAATTTCCAACACCGGGGCACCGTTGATTGCCGGCAAAACATTGAGATAACTGGTTTTTAAATTCTAGTAAATCCAAAACTCGTCTGAAATTCATGAAACTTGGCATGCTATCATGGATTGGCATCAACATGTCGTGGTTCAAATTTTATCCCATTTGGGGCAGGTTTGGGTATATGCTTCTCACAACAAGCATGATGGTTTTCGTTAGGGAACGTCCCGCCTTTGGGGACAAAATGATATCCATTGCCTCTTATTGCTTTCAAAAAATTTCTCGTGTCAACATAGAACAACAGGAGTGTTGTGCAAATTTTTGTGGTGTTTGGGGGTTCGTTTGGACATTTTTATGCATTAACTGAGTTTTCGATGCATTTTATGTGCATAATTCAAATTTGCACTACATGCACATGCTCCAGTGCATATAAATTGGTTGAAAACACAAATCTATGTCCTTGGGGTACATGCTTAGGTCTCATGCAAGAAATGGGACCAAAATTCAAACACCGGGGCACCGTTGATTGCCGGAAAAACATTGAGATGTCTAGTTTTTCAATTCTAGTAAATCCAAAACTCGTCTGAAATTCATGAAACTTGGCATGCTATCAAGGAGCGGCATCAACATGCCATGGAACAAATTTTGTCCCATTTGGGGCAGGTTTGGGGCTTCTCACAAACCGGAGCTTCTCACAACAAGCATGATGGTTTTAGGTAGGGAACGTCCCACCTTTGGGGACGAAACGATATCCATTGCCTCTTATTTCTTTCAATTTTTTCTCGTGTCAACATAGAACAACAAGAGTATTGTGCGAATTTTTGTGATTTTTCGGGGTTCATTTGGACATTTTTATGCATTAACTGAGTTTTCAATGCATTTTATGTGCATAATTCAAATTTGAACTACATGCACATGCTCAAGTGCATATAAATTGGTTGGAAAAACAAATATGTGTCCTTGGGTGCATGCTTAGGTCCCATGCGAGAAATGGGAATGAATTTCAAACACCGGGCACCGTTGATTGCCGGCAAAACATTGAGATGACTGGTTTTTAAATTCTAGTAAATCCAAAACTCGTCTGAAATTCATGAAACTTGGCATGCTATCATGGATTGGCATCAACATGCCGTGGTTCAAATTTTATCCCATTTGGGGCAGGTTTGGGTATATGCTTCTCACAAACCGGAGCTTCTCACAACAAGCATGATGGTTTTCGTTAGGGAACGTCCCACCTTTGGGGACAAATTGATATCCATTGCCTCTTATTGCTTTCAAAAAATTTCTCGTGTCAACATAGAACAACAGGAGTGTTGTGCAAATTTTTGTGGTGTTTGGGGGTTCGTTTGGACATTTTTATGCATTAACTGAGTTTTCAATGCATTTTATGTGCATAATTCAAATTTGCACTACATGCACATGCTCTAGTGCATATAAATTGGTTGAAAAATCAAATCTATGTCCTTGGGGTGCATGCTTAGGTCCCATGCAAGAAATGGGACCGAAATTCAAACACCGGGCACCGTTGATTGCCGGAAAAACATTGAGATGTCTAGTTTTTAAATTCTGGTAAATCCAAAACTCGTTTGAAATTCATGAAACTTGGCATGCTATCATGGAGTGGCATCAACATGCCGTGGTACAAATTCTGTCCCATTTGGGGTAGGTTTGGGTATATGCTTCTCATAAACCGGAGCTTCTCACAACAAGCATGATGGTTTTCGATACGGAACATCCCACCTTTGGGGACGAAATGATATCCATTGCCTCTTATTGCTTTCAAATTTTTTTCTTGTGTCAACATGGAACAACAGGAGTGTTGTGTGAATTTTTTTGATTTTTCGAGGTTCGTTTGGACATTTTGTGACGCCCTCAATTCAATCGTACACTAATCATACACGCAAATGTGTACGATCAAGATCAAGGACTCACGGTAAGATATCACAACACAACTCTAGACACAAATTAAAATAATTCAAGCTTTATATTACAAGCCAGGGGCCTCGAGGGCTCGAATACATAAGCTCGAATACACCAGAGTCAGCGGAAGCAACAATATCTGAGTACAGACATAAGTTAAACAAGTCTGCCTTAAGAAGGCTAGCACAAAAGCAACAACGATCAAAAAGGCAAGGCCTCCTGCCTGGGAGCCTCCTAACTACTCCAGGTCGTCAGCGGCCATCACGTAGTAGTAGGCACCCTCGGGGTAGTAGTAGTCATCAGTGGTGTCGTCTGGCTCCTGGGATCCGTCATCTGGTCACAACAATCGGGTATAGGGGAAAAAGAGGTAGCAAAGCAACCGTGAGTACTCATCCAAAGTACTCGCAAGGCTTACATCAAATCTAAACTAAGTATGCATCTGTATCAAAGTAAATGGGTTGTATCTATGGACTAAACTGCAGGATGCCAAAAGAGAAGGGGAAAGCCTAGCCTATCAAAGACTAGCATCTTCAAGAAGCTCCAAGCATCTTGAAGCATCAGAAGAGATAAGAGTGACATAAAGTAAAGTAGTAGAAGTGTTATCAACCTCGGCCAGAGATCCTTTCTCGACTCCCTGCGAGAAAGCAATCCTGGAGCCATATTATCCAGTTATCACCTCAAGTATCCAGTTCTAGTAGTATCGATTGGGATACAACTCCAAGTGTCCGTTACCATAGGACAGGCTATCGATAGATGTTTTCTTCCCTGCAGGTGTGCACCAACTTACCCACCACACTCGATTAACTCCGGTCGGACACACTTTCCTGGGTCATGCCCGGCCTCAGCCAAACAATACGCCGCAACCCGACCTAGGCTTGATGGAGAGGTCAACACGTCGGACTAAACCTATGCCCTAGGGGTCTTGGGCGATCGCCCCGGAACTCCTGCACGTTGCATGGGCGGCCGGTGAGCAGACCTAGCTACCTCCTTAAAAAGGCAAGAGCTTACCAGTCCAACCCGGCGCGCGCCGCTCAGTCGCTGACATCTATTAAGCTTCGGCTAATGCAGACGACGCAGAACACCCATACAATGCCCACGTGATGGTTAGTGCTATCAGGCCAGAGGCCCCTTGGATCAAATATCCAAACTGTTAGTGTGTTGGTAGTGCCGTCATGAGCAGAGACTAACAAAATATGTGACCCCGTCGCCCCGTCTCGAGTACTTGCGGCAAGGGCTAAGAATGCCCAGCCACGCCTCGTAAGTATCTCGCGGGCACCTTCCAGGTCAACCCGACACCACATCACTCGCTATTAAGCTCGCGCGGGTACCCCTTAGGGCCGACCCGTCTTTAGTAACATGGTTCAGTGTAAATTCATAGTAACCATAGTAAATGTGTGGCTAACACCAAGGGGAAACCCTGAGGAATCACCCCCAGTGAATTCCACTCGATGTAATCATCAAGGTGAATGTAAGAGGATCCACCCTCGAGGTTCACACTTGAGGGGTTGCACGACAAAGCCGTATCGGAAGTGGTTAAGGAGGAAATCACCCTCGATGACCACAACCGGATAGCTACACTACAGAGTTCTCATTAGGAGTGATGTATGAGGTTCCACCCTCGGCACTCGATGGTAACTCTGCAGAGTCGAGCAACAAAAGGGGAAAGTGATGTGCGGTGCCGGGGCCTGGTCTTCGATCCTATTGATCGGGTCTTCGATGATGAGCAGTGGCAACAAGGACAAGGTGGGGGTCACTGATGGACCACTAACCAACCTATACTAAGCAGTTTAGAATAAGCAGGTAAGGTATGAAAGCAGGTAACAAAAACAGGCTATGCATCAGAGTAGGATCATACAGAAAGCAGTAGCAGTTCTAATGCAAGCATGAAAGGGAAATAAATGGGCGATATTGGAATGCTCAAGGGGGGTTGCTTGCCTGGAAGCTCTGCTAAAAAAGAAGAAGTGTTGTCAATGACATAGTCGATCACAAGGGCGTCAGCATCGGTCTCGGGGTCTATCAGAGAGAAGAGGGGGAAGAAACAGTAAATACAGAGCAAATAGGGGCATAACGAAACAACAGGCAGAGCTAGACATGATCTAACACGGTGCTACACGATACCGGCGAAGGGGGAGAACATTCGGGAATGTTTCCCTGGAGTTAGGCATTTTCGGACACACGAACCGGGGGGGGAAGGTTGCATGTTCGCTATGCTAGGGATGTGTGGCAGACGAACAGGCTGCGTATTCGGATTCGTCTCGTCGTTTTGAGGAACTTTCATGTATAAAACTTTTTTATCCGAGCTACAAAATATTTTCTATGATTTTTCAAAGTTTTAACAATATTCTGGAATTAATACTAACTCGAAAACAATGCTTAAATGCTAGAAGCACCCAACACAGTGTACACAATGACTGACAGGTGGGTCCAGGGGGTCCCTATTGACCAGTCAACGTTTGACTGGTCAACAGGGATAGGCACCCTGTCATAGGCTCATTCAACTAATCATAGAATAAATAATTAGTTAATTAAGTTAATTACCTTTTTAATTAATTACTTAACTATTTAATTTGTTAATTATTTTAATTTATTTATTTTTAACTCCTTTTTTACAGGAAAGGGGGGCGTGGGGCCCCGCTTTCAAAGGCCCATAGGCCATAGCGGGCACAGGCTATCGGGCGGGGGCACGCGCGCTCGGCCGCTCGCCCAGCAGGGTCGTCGAGGCCATGGCCTTCGCCGATTGCGGTCCCCGGGGCAAGGTCGCTGGCGATGGGGGAGTCGCCGGACGGAGCCGCTCGGGGGGAGAAGCGGCAGCGGCAGCGGCAGCGTAGGACGGCGTGCGAGGAACGAGGCAAGCGGCCGCATGCAGAGGCACGGGAGTGGGGCGCACGTGCGGCGGCGAAGGCGCAGCCCCGGCGCGGCGAGGGGAGGCATCACCGCAGCGGCCAGGCGGGTGCGGCCGTGGGGCTTTTGCTGACGGCAGCGGGTGGCTGCGGCCAGCGGCGCAGGGGGCGGCTGGCAGCGGTGGTCAGAGGCGGGAAGGGTCGCGGCGGCGGGCAGAAGCGGGGCAGCGGTGCAAGATAGGCGCACGCCAGTGGAAGGGGGAGGCGGCGGCGCGGGGCGGTGGGGGCTGCGGGCGGCGGCCATGGGGAGCGGCGGCGGCCGCGCGGTCAGGCACAAGGCGATCAGCAGCAGGAGCAGCAAGCCGCAACGGGTAGCAGCAAAACAACAGCCGCGGCAGCAATGGGTAACGCGGGTGCGCGTGAGCGGTGGCGGTTGTAAGAGGCAGCTAGGAGTAGGGGCGCATCAGCAGTTGGGCGCACAGCAAACATCAGCAAGGGACACAGGCGAGCGGGTGTGTGCGGGGCGCGACCAAAGGGGCACGGACGCGGCGTTGTAAGCGCGGGGAACGGGGCGAGATGGGCCATCAGGCGTGGCCGGAGCACGATCACGACGGCGGCTATGTACGACTACCAAGGAGAGCACGGAGAGGAAGGGAGGATGCAGGGGCTCACTTCCGTTGTAGAGAAGGCCGGGAGACAACTTGAGTCAGTTGGAGTCGACGACGATAGGTGGCGGTCCGAGGAGGATGATGGAGGTCGGGGCGGTGTTGTGCGGCCGTCTCAGCTCGCGTGGCTCGGCGGAGAGGGAGAGGGGGGTCGCGGCGAATCCCTTGGGCTCAGCAACGAGGTTCAGCGGAGGCGGTCGGTGACGAGACGGCGACGGAGACGAGCGCGGTGGCTTCGGGCGTCCGAGGGCGCGGCGTCAATGGCAACAGGCGCCCAGGTGGAGCGGATCTGGCGAGAGAGTGGGGGTGAGGGAATCCTGGATTAAGGGGTCTCCGGACAGCCGGACTATATCCTTTGGCCGGACTGTTGGACTATGAAGATACGAGACTGAAGACATCGTCCCGTGTCCAAATGGGACTCTACTTGGCGTGGAAGGCAAGCTAGGCAATACGGATATGCATATCTCCTCCTTTGTAACCGACCTTGTGTAACCATAGCCTCCTCCGGTGTCTATATAAATCGGAGGGTCTTAGTCCGTAGGACAACATACAATCATACCATAGGCTAGCTTCTAGGGTTTAGCCTCTCTGATCTCATGGTAGATCAACTCTTGTACTACTCATATTATCAAGAATAATCAAGCAGGACGTAGGGTTTTACCTCCATCAAGAGGGCCCGAACCTGGGTAAAACATCGTGTCCCCTGCCTCCTATTACCACCCGCCGTAGACGCACAGTTCGGGACCCCCTACCCAGGATTCGCCGGTTTTGACACCGACATTGGTGCTTTCATTGAGAGTTCCTCTGCGTCGTCACCGTTAGGCTTGATGGCTCCTTCGATCAGCGATAGCGATGCAGTCCGGGGTGAGACTTTTCTCCCCAGACAGATCTTTGTATTCGGCGGCTTCGCACTGCGGGCCAACTCTCTTGGCCATCTGGAGCAGATCGAGAGTTACGCCCCTGGCCACCAGGTTAGGTTTGTAAGCTTAAACTACACGGCCGACATCCGCAGAGACTTGATCTTCGACGGATTCGAGCCCCTGCCAAGTGCACCGCACGGTCACGATGATCATGATTTAGCTCTACCATCGGACAGTATTCAGGAGATCGCACCGGCAACCCCTCCGGCCCTCAATTCGGAGCCAATTGAGCCATCCATGGACGTGTGGATAGACCCCGCCACGGAGGCCGTATTCTCAGCGGCGATCGAGCTGAGTATCGACCTTACCCTTCACAGGAGTCATGACGCCGAACTACCGGATTATTCCCCGGCCACGGACTCCGAACCGCCTGCACCCGTGCCTATCAAATCCGACTGGGCGTCGATCATGGAGTTCAACTCTGCGGATATCTTTCAGCACTCGCCCTTCGGCAACATACCGAACTCATTAAGGTCTATCTCCTTGTCAGGAGAGTCCTGGCCGAACTATGTTCGGCAGGATTGGGATGCGGATGACGAAGAAATTCGCCGCCCACCCACCACCCACTTAGTAGCCACTATCGACAATTTGACCGACATGCTCGACTTCGACTCCGAACACATCGATAGTATGCACGACGATGCGGGAGACGAAGAGGAACCACTGCCCACAGGGCACTGGACAGCCACCTCATCATATGATATATACATGGTGGACACACCCAAACAAGGCAATGGCGATGAGACAGCGTAGGATGACCCCTCCAAGAAGCAACCCAAGCGCCAACGTTGGCGGTGCCGCTCTAAGTCTCGCCAAAGCAAAAGCGGTGACACTGGCATAGGAGATAATAGCACTCCGGACAGTGCCGAAGACGACAACAATCCCCTCTAGCAAGATTTAGAGCATGAGAATGGAGAAGCCAGCCCTCCCGAGAGAGCGGTAGATGGAGAGGCGGAGGAAGATAATTACATACCTCCCTCCGAAGACGAGGCAAGCCTCGACGACGACGAATTTGTCGTGCCGGAGGATCCCACCGAGCAAGAGCGCTTCAAGTGTCGGCTTATAGCCATAGCAAATAGCCTTAAGAAAAAGCAGCAGCAGCTTCAAGCTGATCAAGATTTGCTAGCTGACAGATGGACTGAAGTGCTTGCGACCGACGAATATGAACTCGAACGCCCCTCCAAGAGTTACCCAAAGCGCAGGTTGCTACCCCGACTGGAGGAGGAAGCATTAAAACCTACATCTCCAGCATATGACGCTGCTGATTGGCCACCTCATGGCCGCGACAGAGAGGCATTTCAGCCAAAAGCTCAGCCCGCACCTCGACGCCACTCAAATAAAAATGACAAGGCATGGGGAAACACGCTAGACCTACGAGACGTATTGGAGGACAAAGCAAAACACGCAAGATCGATCTATGGATCACGAGGGCGCGCCACTACACGAGACGACAACCATCACGCCAGATACAGTAAAAGTAAATCTCGCCTGGCCGAACATAGCGGACAAGACTCATTCGAGTTGCGTCGCGACATAGCCCACTACAGAGGCGCCGCACACCCCATATGCTTCATAGATGAAGTAATGGATCACCAAATCCTAGAGGGTTTCAAACCCATAAACATCGAATCATACGACGGCACAACAGATCCCGTGGTATGGATCAAGGACTTCCTCCTGCACATCCACATGGCCCGCGGTGACGATCTACACGCCATCAAATACCTCCCACTCAAGCTCAAAGGACCAGCTCAGCATTGGCTCAATAGCCTGCCAGCAGAATCCATTGGCTGTTGGGAAGATCTGGAAGCCGCATTCCTCGACAACTTCTAGGGCACTTATGTGCGACCACAAGATGCCGATGACTTGAGCCACATCATTCAGCAGCCAGAGGAATCGGCCAGGCAATTCTGAACACGGTTCCTGACAAAAAATCAAATCGTCGACTGTCCGGATGCAGAGGCCCTAACAGCTTTTAAGCACAACATCTGCGATGAGTGGTTTGCCCGGCACCTCGGCCAGGAAAAGCCAAATCTATGGCAGCCCTCACGACACTCATGACCCGCTTTTGCGCGGGAGAAGACAGTTGGCTGGCTCGCAGCAATAACATATCAAAGAACCACAGTACTTCAGATACGAAGGATAGCAATGGCAGGTCACATCGCAACAAACATAAGTGCCGCATCAATAGCGACAATACCGAGGATACGGCAGTCAATGCTGGATTCAAAGGCTCTAAACCCGGTCAGCGGAAAAAGCCATTCAAAAGAAGCACTCTGGGCCCGTCCAGTTTGGACCGTATACTCGATCGCTCGTGCCAAATACATGGCACCCCCGACAAGCCAGCCAACCACACCAATAGGGAATGTTGGGTGTTCAAGCAGGCCGGTAAGTTAAACGCCGAAAACAAAGATAAAGGGCTACATAGCAATGACGAGGAGGAGCCCCGGCAGCCGAACACCGAAGGGCAGAAAAAGTTCCCCCCACAAGTGCGGACGGTGAACATGATATATGCAACCCACATCCCTAAGAGGGAGCGGAAGCGTGCGTAAGGGATGTATATGCGTTGGAGCCAGTCGCCCCAAAGATCAACCCATGGTCCTCCTGTCCGATCACCTTCGATCGCAGGGACCATCCCACTAGTATCCGTCATGGCGGATTCGCCGCACTAGTCCTAGACCCAATCATCGACGGATTTCACCTCAGTTGAGTCCTTATGGACGGCGGCAGCAGCCTGAACCTGCTTTATCAGGACACAGTGTGCAAAATGGGTATAGACCCATCAAGGATCAAACCCACAAAAACGACCTTCAAAGGCATCATACCAGGTGTAGAGGCCCATTGCACAGGCTCAGTCACACTGGAAATGGTCTTCGGATCCCCGGATAACTTCCAAAGCAAGGAGTTAATCTTCGATATAGTCCCGTTCCGCAGCGGCTATCAAGCACTGCTCGGGCGAACCGCATTTGCGAGATTCAACGTGGTACCGCACTATGCATATCTCAAGATCAAGATGCCAGGACCTCGGGGGGTCATCACAGTCAATGAAAACACAGAGCGCTCTCTCCGCACGGAGGAGCACACTGCGGCCCTCGCAGCAGAAGTGCAAAGCAGCCTCTTAAGGCAATCCACCAGTTCGGCGATTAAAGACCCGGACACCTTCAAGCGCACCCGGAGTAATCGACAACAAGACCGCCTGGCACATTCCGAGCTCGCATAGCAATGCGGCCCCCACCCCAGTCCCAGCCAAACGGCGAAATTCGTGCTACGCGTACATAATTACGCATTGAAAATACCATGGGCACAGATGGGGGGCACGACTACGGTACGTCCCAAAACGCGGCTCAACCGCACTAGGGGCTTCCCGCCTTATTATTATTTTTCTCTCTTTCAGAACTTTACTCTCTGGAAACCCCGTCGGGTAGCACGATTGTCGGACACACGATACAACAACCAAGGAGGTAGAAAGCTATGTCGCATCATGGAATTCCCAGGTGGCCTCTAATAACGAGTGAAATACCTGCTTTAAATACCATTCCTTGGATTGCCCTTGGAGGGGACATGTCAAATAGTCCTACTTTTTGCTTATCGCACTACTTGTATCATTCTGCTTCGACGCACCTTTTTGAATAAACAATGCATAGCACTAGACTATTATCGCATTCTCTATTCTTATATATATATATATATATATATATTCATTCACAACATTCCGCACCCGTACACTCTGGTATGGCCAATACGCCAGGGGCTTAAGCATACCCCATAATACGGCGTGAGAAGTCCGAACACTTTCGACAGTGCGGCACCCCAAACTTATAGCATTATATGCATCACCTCCAAATCATGTCTTGGGTCAACAGTTGGGTTTGCCCGGCTCCCATGTTTTGGTACCTTACGTTCCGCTATATAGGCTAAGGTAGCACTAGGAGAACTACTATGATTGTGCCCTAGTTCATCTGGGCTAAGCACCTCAGTAGAGAAAGCTAAAACTAACTGTCATGATAAGGCGAGAGCCGGTCACTGTTCGAGAGTTCTCGAGTCCCTAAAGACTTATGCCGCTTAGGGCGAGGAGTCGGCTTTGTCCGGCTTAGGCGTGTATAGCTCCCCGAATTCAGCCTTCCGAATACTAGGGGCTTCGCCAAAATTTAAAATTGCAGACTTCTATGGCTAAGTGAGAGTGATAAAGCATTATAGTCTGATTGCCTTGTTCGTTGAGTTGAGCGCCTCCCTCGAAGGACCCAACAATGGGAAAAAGAGTGCTTAGATTTATCCTGAACACCCCAGCACTCGTGGCATGGGGGCAGAAGCCGACGACTGGCCATCTCTCAAATTTGATAAACAGCCGCACAAAAGGTAATATTTTAAATTCAAACAAGCGTTGCATAGCGCATATGAACAAGTTTTCATAATACAGGATCACACGAGCGAGCTCATTCAAATATTACATCCTTCGCACACTCGTCCGCCACAAGATGGGCACCCTTCAGGACACCCTCATAATACATTTCAGGGTGGCGATACTCCTTGCCCTGCGGCGGCCCCTCCTTCACCAGCTCTCGGCGTCCATCTTGGCCCAGTGCACCTTTGCACAGGCAAAAGCCCGACGGGCACCTTCGATGCAGACAGACCGCATGATGACTTCCAGCCGTGGGCAGGCATCCACAAGCCGCCTCACACGGCCAAACTAGCTGTTGGGAAGGGAGTCGCCAGGCCACATCCGGACTATAAGGCCCTTCATGGCCTGTTCGGCCGCCTTGTGCAGCTCGACCAGCTGCTTCAGCTGGTCGCTCATAGGCATCGGGTGTTCGGTCCCAGTATACTGAGACCAGAACAACTTCTCCGTCGAGCTTCCCTCCTCGGCCTGGTAATACTTCGCGGCACCCGACACGCTGCAGGGCAAATCTGCGAATGCTCCTGGAGAGCTCCGGACTCGGGTAAGTAACAAGTAATTTACTTTCACATGCTTGCTTTGCATATTGAATGCCTTACCCGCCGCTATCTTCCTCATCGCCTCATTCTCCTGGAGGGCCTTTTGGGCTTCAGCCTTGGCATGCTTTGTGCTCTCGAGGGCCGCGGAAAGCTCGGACTCTCGCGTCTTTGAGTAAAGCTCCAAAGCCTCGTGCTTCTTCACAAGAGCCTGGAGCTCTTGCTGCACCTCGCCCACCCGTGCCTCTTGTTTTTCCCGCTCGGTGCACTCCTTGGCCGCTTTGTTTTCGGCCTCGGACAGCGCTTGCTTCAGGGTTGCCACTTCGGTCGTGGCCCCTGGCACATTCACGATGATCCTATCATTTTGCAACTGCATCTTTTTTATATATACATATATGGACAAGGCATTACTTACCTTTGTTCTCCTCGAGCTGCCTCTTGGCAAGACCCAGCTCTTTCTCGGACCGCTCGAGGTTCTGCCTCAGTGCAGCGACCTCCGCAGTCAGTGCGGCAGAGGTCAGCAGCGAAGCCTGCATACGCATAAAGACATAGTTATATTAGACTCCTACAGATATTATTTGATCCTCTATTCGGCTTTTCTTTGTGAGCACCAAACAAAGCATCATGGGCTACTGTCTATGCTGTAATATTTTTCCTATATTTTAAATACTTACCTCAAAGTATGTTAGAAGGATGGCACAGGCTTCAGTCAGTCTGCTCTTGGCGGACTGAACCTTCTTGATCACCACACTCATAATAGTACGGTGCTCTTCGTCGATGGAAGCGCTGCGAAGCGCTCCCAGCAGTTCGTCCGGTGCCTCTGGATGGACAGAGGTCACCGGCACGGACGCCTTGCCCCTCTTGGAAGAGGGCCGCATGCTCGAGTCCGGAATCACTGGAGGTTCCGGCGCGGTGTCCGGCTGAGGGACAAACTTGGAGCCCCTGGGAGCCTTGCTCCCTTTGCTCCTGGAGTCCGGAAGGTTGCCTTGACGCGCCTCCGGGACTATCTCCCCCTGGCTCGGTGCCCCTTGAGACAGTACCTCGGCATTGTCCGTAGGGCAAGGAGAGGAGGCGGTTGGAGGTGTATCACTATTCATGTCCGACGAGTCCAAGGAACCGTCCAACGACGATATGTCGATACGGGCTTGGGGCAGACTGCATAATCATATTCGATGTTAGCAGAAGCAGTGCAAGAAAAGTATGCTATGAGTTACTCTGGTATCCGAATACTTACGACTTCGCCAGGGGCTTGGCCCTGAGCAGCCACTCGTCTTCGCCGTTGGCGGCGGTGGTGGAACAGTCCGGAACGAGAGTCCTTCCCTTCTTGGACCCTTCGGCCTCCCCGGTTGGGGCGGCCTTCCTTTTCTTGTCTCCCCCGGCTGGAGGGGGAGAATCTTCATCTTCCTCCTCTTCGTTTTCACGGGAGGAGTGCGCCTCGGAGTTACCAAACGACGAGTCCGATACCACCTGGCACCGGGAACTCTTTTAGGTTCCCTTGGCCTTCTTCTTGGTCTTCTCCGGCACCTCATAAGGAGCCAGAGTCCGCATCTCCATCAGGAGAGCGTCCGCAGGGTCTTCAGGCAGAGGGGCCGGACAGTTAATCTGCTCCAATGTCTCCACCCAGTCCTGTCAAAGGCATGGGAGCTCAGACCCCGCACATGGTTAAGCTATGGGGAATAAATACCCTACCAGATGTACAGAACTTACCGGATTCGCAAGGCGCTTCACGCTTAGCCCGCATCGGTAAGAGAAGGAGGGACCTTGGCGCCCTTGAACAGCACCTTCCAGACATCCTTATGCGTCGTGTCGAAGAGCTCTCTTAGAATCTGGTGCTGGACCGGGTCGAACTCCCATAAGTTGAAAGCCCGTTGTTAACACAGGAGGATCCGGCGGAAGAGCATGACCTGGACTATGTTGACAAGCTTAAGTTTCTTGCTTATCATGTTCCGAATAAACTTCTAGAGTCCGTCCAGCTCCACCGATGAGCCCCAGGACAGGCCCTTCTCCTTCCAAGAAGTGAGCCGCGTGGGGATTTCAGGTCGAAACTCAGGGGCCGCCACCCAGTTGGCGTCGCATGGCTCGGTGATGTAGAACCACCCCGAGTGCCACCCCTTTATGGTCTCCACGAAGGAGCCCTCGAGCCATGTAATATTGGGCATTTTGCCCACCATGGCTCCACCACATTCCGCTTGTTGGCCGCCTACTACCTTTGGCTTGATATTGAAGGTCTTCAGCCATAGGCCGAAGTGAGGCCGGATGCGGAGGAAAGCCTCACACATGACGATGAACGCCGAGATGTTGAGGATGAAATTCGGGGCCAGATCATGAAAGTCCAGCCCATAATAGAACATGAGGCTGTGGACGAATGGATGGAGGGGAAACCCCAGTTCGCGGACGAAGTGGGGGAGGAAAACCACCCTTTCGTGAGGTTCCGGGGTAGGGACGATCTGCCCCGCGGCTGGCAGCTGGTGCGCGATATCCGCGGCTAAGTATCCGGCCCCAAGTAGGTTTTTGATGTGTCCCTCCGTGACGGAGGAGACCATCCACTTACCTCCCGCTCCGAACATGTTTGGGGAGAGTTGAGGAGAAGGATGTGGACTTGGGCGCTGGAGCTCGAGTGTGCGAAAATGGATGAGCTAGGAGGAAGAAAGCGTGGGTTGAAAAAGGTGAAACCTTATCCCTTTATAAGGGCGGACGAAACTATGCTCCCCCACCAGCCTGGTAAAACTCGCTTATCCCCCAGGCGCCGTAATTGATGGCGTGGTTGGGTTACCCACGTCCGTATTGATAAGAATCCCGTGATAAGGGGAACACGATCTCTGCTTTGACAAGATGTGTCAAGAAACTGCCTCGCATTATGTGCGGGGCTGGTTAAAGAAAACCTATTCAAATAATTACCGGGCCATGGCATGATGTCATGCTGCCAAAACGTGTCAACAGATTAGATTTGTGGAAATATTATTCTCTCTACGGTGGTATGTGGAACTTATTTTGCAGGGTCGGACACTATCCTTGTATTCAAACTCTTCCGTGGTGTATTCGGAGGAAGAACCCGCCTTGCAATGCCGAAGACAACACTGCGTGCCGGACTCATCGTCATTGAAGCCTGGTTCAGGGGCTACTGAGGGAGTCCTGGATTAAGGGGTCTCTGGACAGCCGGACTATATCCTTTGGCCGGACGGTTGGACTATGAAGATACGAGATTGAAGACTTCGTCCCGTGTCCGGATGGAACTCTACTTGGCGTGGAAGGCAAGCTAGGCAATACGGATATGCATATCTCCTGCTTTGTAACCGACCTTGTGTAACCCTAGCCTCCTCCGGTGTCTATATAAACCGGAGGGTCTTAGTCCGTAGGACAACATACAATCATACCATAGGCTAGCTTCTAGGGTTTAGCCTCTCTGATCTTGTGGTAGATCAACTCTTGTACTACTCATATTATCAAGAATAATCAAGCAGGACGTAGGGTTTTACCTCCATCAAGAGGGCCCGGACCTGGGTAAAACATTGTGTCCCCTGTCGCCTATTACCATCCGCCTTAGACGCACAGTTCGGGACCCCCTACCCGAGATCCGCCGATTTTGACACCGACAGGGGGGAGGAGGCGAGGTGGATCTGGGAGCAGGAGAGGAATCGAGGGGACGTGGGGGAGTCCTTATCCTCTCCCCGACGGCGTCGGTGAGGTGGTCGGGGGCGACCCCTCCCCTGTAGCGACGCGGCCGGTGGAACAGGGGAGGTGGGCGCAGGCGCTGGTGGGCCGGTGGTGGCCAGCCCAGGGGGGATAGGTGCTGGATGGCCCAGTTGGCCTGGGGTTTTCTTTTTTACTTATTTTTTATTTTTTAAATTAAACAACTAGCCCATGTTTTATTCTTTTTAGAGCATTTAAACACATTATAAAAATGTGGTTTCAACATGACAAATATACAGGGATTATTTGCCACACCTCAAACATTTTAGTTTTCATGTTTGATAGAATTTGAATTTTGACTTCAAACTTGGTTTTGAATTTGAGTTTGAACTACGATTTGGATCAAGCGAGGATTAGTAACAGTAATCGTGGTGATGTAGCATCATTAGCTGAGGATTATTGCAGCTTAATTATCCGGGTGTCGCACATTTTTATGCATTAACTGAGTTTTCAATGCATTTTATGTGCATAATTCAAATTTGAACTACATGCACATGCTCCAATGCATATAAATTGGTTGAAAAATCAAATATGTGTCCTTGGGTGCATGCTTAGGTCCCATGCAAGAAATGGGCATGAATTTCAAACACTGGGCACCGTTGATTGCCGGCAAAACATTGAGATGCCTGGTTTTTAAATTCTAGTAAATTCAAAATTATGTTAACCATTCATGTGACGCCACGTTTCTTGGTTTTAATGGCTGTAGGAGGTGCCGTGCGGATAGCTGCTTGACCTTGACTGAACGTGAGGCGTGCGAGTGTCGTACGGTGCGCAGGCTGACCGAGAGGCGTGCAAGCTGTCCTCGAGTGCGTAGGCTCATCGGGAAGCGTGCAAGTTGTGCGTTGTGCATGCTTACTGGGAAGCGAGCCCTTTGATTTCCAGGGTCGCCTGCCTTGCTCGCTGATACGTCTCCGTCATATCTACTTTTCCAAACACTTTTGCCCTTGTTTTGGACTCTAACTTGCATCATTTGAATGGAACTCACCCGGACTACTGACGATGTTTTCAGCAGAATTGCCATGGTGTTATTTTTGTGCAGAAATAAAAGTTCTTCGAATGACCTGAAAATCAATGGAGATTATTTTTGGAATATATAAAAAATACTGGCGAAAGAATCAAGGCCAGGGGGGCCACACCCTGTCCACAAGGGTGGGGGCGCTCCTACCCTCCTGGGCGCGCCCCCTGCCTCGTGGGCCCCCTGGTGCTCCACCGACATCAACTCCAACTCCATATATTCGTGTTCGGGGAGAAAAAAATCAGGGAGAAGGATTCATCGCGTTTTACGATACGGAGCCGCCGCCAAGCCCCAATCTCTCTCGGGAGGGCTGATCTGGAGTCCGTTAGGGGCTCCGGAGAGGGGAATCCGTCGCCATCGTCATCAGCAACCTTCCTCCATCACCAATTTCATGATGCTCACCGCCGTGCGTGAGTAATTCCATCGTAGGCTTGCTGGACGGTGATGGGTTGGATGAGATTTATCATGTAATCGAGTTAGTTTTGTTAGGGTTTGATCCCTAGTATCCACTATGTTATGAGATTGATGTTGCTATGACTTTGCTATGCTTAATGCTTGTCACTAGGGCCCGAGTGCCATGATTTTAGATCTGAACCTATCATGTTTTCATGAATATATGTGAGTTCTTGATCCTATCTTGCAAGTCTATAGTCACCTATTATGTGTTATGATCCGTTAACCCCGAAGTGACAATAATCGGGATACTTACTGGTGATAACCGTAGTTTGAGGAGTTCATGTATTCACTATGTGTTAATGCTTTGGTCTGGTACTCTATTAAAAGGAGGCCTTAATATCCCTAAGTTTCCAATAGGACCCCGCTGCCACGGGAGGGTAGGACAAAACATGTCATGCAAGTTCTTTTCCATAAGCACGTATGACTATATTCGGAATACATGCCTACATTACATTGATGAACTGGAGCTAGTTCTGTGTCACCCTATGTTATAACTGTTGCATGATTGATTGCATCCGACATAATTATCCATCACTAATCCATTGCCTATGAGCTTTTCATATATTGTTCTTCGCTTATTTACTTTTCCGCTGCTACTGTTACAATCACTATAAAACCAAAACTACTACCGTTACTTTTACCACTGTTGCCACTACTATCATATTACTTTGCTACTAAACACTTTGATGTAGATATTAAGTTTCCATGTGCGGTTGAATTGACAACTCAGCTGCTAATACTTGAGAATATTCTTTGGCTCCCCTTGTGTCGAATCAATAAATTTGGGTTGAATACTCTACCCTCGAAAACGGTTGTGATCCCCAATACTTGTGGATTATCAAGACTAATTTCTGGCACCGTTGCCGGGGGGCATAGCTCTATTCTTTGAGTCACTTGGGATTTATATCTGCTAGTCACTATGAAGAACTTGAATGATTAAAGAACCAAGATTTTTCCCTCCACTATGAGGGGAGGTAAGGAATTGCCATCTAGCTCTAGACTTGATTCACCTGTCATATTGGGTATGATTTGCATCTTTCATATTGGGTATGTTGCCATTTTTGAAACTAGACAGATTTACATTTGTTGATCTAGTAACATTGCCATTTGTCAATCCTTGTAACACTGCGATTTGTCAAAATATGCAGCTAGAAATCATTAGCACTATGTAATTTTTGCAACTAAAATTCAGTAATTAAGCATAGATTTCATTCATACATTAAGCAGTCATTCTTAATTTATACAAACAGTTCACGTTGATGCTCAACCTAGCAATAACAACGATGTAGAGATTGAACCTGTTGTTGATCTTGATAACCCACAATCAAAGAATCAGCGTTATGATAAGAGAGACTTCGTTGCTAGGAAGCACGGTAAAGAAAGAGAACCATGGGTTCAGAAACCCATGCCTTTTCCTCCTAAATCATCCAAGAAAAAGGATGATGAGGATTTCGAGCGCTTTGCTGAAATGATTAGACCTATCTTTTTGCGTACGCATTTGACTCATATGCTTAAAATGAATCCTTATGCTAAGTATATGAAAGATATTGTTACAAATAAAATAAAGATGCTGGAAGCTGAAATTTCCACCATGCCTGCCAATTATACTTTTAAAGGGGGAATACCAAAGAAACTAGGAGATCCAGGAGTACCAACTATACCAAGCTCCATTAAAAGAAACTATGTTAAAACTGTTTTATGTGATCTTGCAGTCGGTGTTAGTGTTATGCCTCTCTCTTTATATCGTAGACTTGATTTGAATAAGTTGACACCTACTGAAATATCTTTGCAAATGGCCGATAAATCAACTACTATACCTGTCGGTATTTGTGAGGATGTGCCTGGTGTGGTTGCAAATGTTACTATTTTAACGGACATTGTTATTCTTGATATTCATGAGGACGATAATATGTCGATTATCCTTGGTAGACCTTTTTTGAATACTGCAGGGCCTGTTATTGATTGCAACAAAGACAATGTCACATTTCATGTTAATGGTAATGAGCATACGGTACACTTTTCGAGGAAACAACCTCAAGTCCACAGTATCAATTCTACTGGAAAAATTTCAACGATTACCATTGGAGGTTTTCAATTCCCTCTTCCTACTGTCAAGAAGAAATATGGTGTTCTTATTGTTGGGGACATGCATATCCCCGTTGAGGTAACCTAGTGTTTTTCGAAAATTCTCCGGTTTCATGTTATTCGGAAAGAGTTTGTTAACAAGACTTGATCAACCTTTGTTAGTGGATTCCTTTTCATGAGCACGAGATGGATGAAGTTAGAAAGCACAACTCTATGTACCCTCCTTTTACTTTTTGTTATTCAGACTAAATAAAGCAAAAATAGTATTTTCTGTCTGTTTTCTAAATTATCCTTGCAATAAAAATACCCCAAAAATTAAAGTTCTCCAAACATCCTGAAAATGAAATATGATTTTTTGTAGAATATTTAAGAATTTCTGGCACTGAGGACACACCAGGGGCCCACAATTTGGCCACGAGGGGCACAGGGTGCGCCCACCCCCCTGGAGCATGCCCCCTACCTCATGGGCCCCACGTGGACCCCCTCCACTTATTCCAGCACCCACTCACTTCGTCTTCCTCTAGAAAAAAATCCTCCCATAGCTCAAACCCATGTTCTAGCTCATCTTGCTGCCATTTTCGATCTCTTTGCTCAAAGCTCCATTCACAAAACTGTTTTGGGGGATTGTTCTTCGGTATGTGACTCCTCCAATGGTCCAATTAGTTTTTGTTCTAGTGCTTTATTTATTACAAATTTTTGCTGCTTAGGTGACCCTATTCTTGAACTTGCATGTCAAATTTATATGGTCCAAAGTAGTTTCAATGCATGATATAGTCTCTAGGCACTGGTGGGAGTAGTTGCTATCAATCTTGTTGAGTTTGGTTCACTTTTATTTTGAGTCACTAAAAATTTCAGAAAATTTCAGAGGGAGAAAATGTTGAAGAGATTGTTAAGAGGCTCCTCAAGTCGAGGTTCGAAGGGAAAAGAGAATGAAGAGAATGAAAAGCCCAAGTACAACCTTCCTTGCACCGTGGAGGTTCGGTCGTGCGAATGGCCTTGTGGTGCGTTCTTGAGAGCCGCCAGAATTTACGATGACTTTTATTACTTGGGTGAGAATGCAGGCCGCACCAACTTCCTCCACGACCAGCGAGAACAGTATCCCCTACTCACTAATATTTTCGTGCAAATTTTTTATTTCCATGCTAAGAAATCACCACCTTCAGTGGAGTTTCACTTATATGATGAGGTTAAGGTGATGTCCCTCCATGATTTTTGTCGGGTCTGCAAGATACCCTTTGTGGGCAGCATCGAGGAACCACTTCGTAGTGATGTGGATGGATTTATTGATAGAATTCCTGTAGGGGAAACGAGGAAAGTTTCCAATGCAAGAATTACTAGTATACATTTTCCTGTTCTACGTTACTTTGCGATATTTGCTAGTAGATGCTTAATTGGTCGCGGGAATAGTGGAAATCTTAGTGCTCCCGATCTTGTCATTTTGCGGCATGCTTTGTTTCGTGATACAACTTTCAGCTTAGGTGCTATTGTTGCTAAACGATTAAGTATGAACCGTACAAAGGGCCCCATCTTCAGAGGCATCTTTGCTTCATGCCTTGCTAAACACTTTGAGATACCTATTAGGCATTATGAGAAAGAGGAAAAGTTGTTGCCCCCAAATTTTCTAGATTATAAGAGTATGGTACCACATGAATTTATTGTTAAAAATAAGAAGAAGATGCTTAAGTATAATTTGATATTTGATAAAACTCATTGTGAGACTATTACCTTGCCTGCACCCTCTTTGTTTAACATAGTTGCAGGCACGTAGCTCATCTTGCCCGAGGCCATTTATGCATACTAGAGGCTGACACAAGTTCCAGAGCCTGAGCCTAAGCCATCACTTGACCCTTATCGACAGTCTGTTTATCAGTGGGATCTGGAGGAGATCGCCAACCAGTGGCACCCTGAGGACCCTTCTCAGTACACCGGAGAGAGTAGCTTCGATCCATGGGCATAGACCAACTTAGGCCAAAAGCCTAAGCTTGGGGGAGTACGTATTTCCCACCGACATTACATTCATATTCACACACTCATGCCAGTTGCCGGTGCTCATACTTTTTATTTGTACTATCCATGCTAGTTTATTTTCTTTTCTAAGCCTTCTTCTTGTGTGTCTGAAAAACCTTAAGAAAAACCAAAAAAAAATAGTTGTAGCTTTTAGCTAGTTTACTTCCCATGCCTATAGTAGTAGTAATTAAAAGAAAACCCAAATATATTTCTCGTTCTTCTTTTGCTTGTTGGGAGCTTTATCGTTTAAATAGTTTTATTTCTTTTCTTTTCTTTGGGGTTGAGAGGAGAAGACAATGATGAAAATTTTGAGTGGCTCTCATATGCATTATTGTTGATTTAACCAAGAGCCATATTACCTTGTCTTCTCCCTTGTATGAAATGCTTGCAGATTCTAGCTTAGTCCAATGCATGTGCACTATTATTATTATCCACACCGTTCGGTCGTGCGAGTGAAAGGCAATAATGACGATATATGATGGACTGATTGAGATAAGAGAAGCTGGTATGAACTCGACCTATCTTGTTTTTGTAACTATGATTAGTTCATTGTTCCTGATTCAGCCTATTATGAATGAAACATGTTTGCAATGACAATTAGAGATTATAGTTGCTCATGCCATGCTTAATTAGCTAGGAGTTTATAATGGTCTATCTTGTGTGCCAACATGCTATTAAAATGGTTGTGATGTGGTATGATAGGGTGGTATCCTCCTTTGAATGATTCGAGTGGCTTGACTTGGCACATGTTCACGCATGTAGTTGAAACAAAATTAACATAGCCTCCATGATATTTATGTTCATGGTGATTTATATCCTTGCACTCATTGTTTATTAATATTAATGCATGTTCATGATTGTTGTCGCTCTCTAGTTGGTCGCTTCCCAGTCTCTTTCTAGCCTTCACTTGTACTAAGCGGGAATACTGCTTGTGCATCCACTTCCATAAACCCCAAAGTTATTCCATATGAGTCCACCATACCTTCCTATATGCGGTATTTACCTGTAGTTCCAAGTAAATTTGTATGTGCCAAACTCTAAACCTTCAAATGAAATTATGTTTTGTATGCTCGAATAGCTCATGTATCAACTAGGTTGTCTATATCTTCCATGCTAGGTGGGTTATTCTCATGATGAGTGGACTCCCTCATCATTCATGAGAAAATGGCCGGTAACAACAGGTGTCGTCCAACTAACAACAATCCTGGGGGAGTTTTGTTTGCAATTATTTTGATTCGATTTGAGCATGGGACTGGGCATCCCGGTTACCGGCCATTTTCTCATGAATGATGAGTGGAGTCCACTCATTGTGAGAATAACCCACCTAGCATGGAAGATATAGACATCCCTAGTTGATACATGAGTTATTCGAGCATACAAAACAGAATTTCGTTTGAAGGTTTAGAGTTTGGCACATACAAATTTACTTGGAGCGGCAGGTAAATACCGCATATATGAAGGTATGGTAGACTCATATGGAATAACTTTGGGGTTTATGGAACTGGATGCACAAGCAGTATTCCCGCTTAGTACAAGTGAAGGCTAGAAAGAGACTGAGAAGCGACCAACTAGAGAGCGACAACAGTCATGAACATGCATTAAGATTAATCAACAATGAGTGCAAGCAAGAGTAGGATATAAATCACCATGAATATAAATATCGTGGAGGCTATGTTGATTATGTTTCAACTACATGCGTGAACATGTGCCAAGTCAAGCCACTCGAATCGTTCAAATGAGGATACCACCCTATCATACCACATCACAACCATTTTAATAGCATGTTGGCACACCACGTAAACCATTATAAACTCCTAGCTAATTAAGCATGGCATGAGCAACTATAATCTCTAATTGTCATTGCAAACATGTTTCATTCATAATAGGCTGAATCAGGAACGATGACTAATCATATTTACAAAAAAAAATATAGGTCGAGTTCATACCAGCTTCTCTCATCTCAATCAGTCCATCATATATTGTCATTATTGCCTTTCACTTGCACGACCGAACGGTGTGGATAATAATAATAGTGCACGTGCATTGGACTAAGCTGGAATCTGTAAGCATTTAAGACAAGGGAGAAGACAAGGTAATATGGGCTCTTGGTTAAATCAACAATAATGGATATGAGAGCCACTCAACAATTTCATCATGGTCTTCTCCTCTCGACCCCCAAAGAAAAGAAAATAAATAAAACTATTTCCACGGGAAAGCTCCGAACAAGCAAAAGAAGAACGAGAAATTTTTTGGGTTTTCTTTTAATTACTACTACTACATGCATGGAAACTAAACTAGCTAAAAGCTACAACTAATTTTTTTTTGGTTTTTCTTAAGGTTTTTCAAACACACAAGAAGAAGGCTTAGAAAAGAAAATAAACTAGCACGGATAGTACAATGAAAAAGTATGAGCACCGACAACTGGCATGAGTGTGTGAATATGAATATAATGTCGGTGAGAAATACGTACCCTTAGGCTTAGGCTTTTGGCATAAGTTGGTCTATGCCCACGGATCAAAGCTACTCTCTCCAGTATACTGAGGAGGGTCCTTAGGGTGCCACTGGTTGGTGATCTCCTCCGGATCCCACTGATAAACAGACTGTCGATAAGGGTCAAGTGGTGGCTCAGGCTCAGGCTCTGGGACTTGTGTCAGCGTCCAGTATGCATAAATGGCGTCGGGCAAGATGAGGTACATGCCTGCAAGTATGTTAAACAAAGAGGGTGCAAGCAAGGTAATAGTCTCACAGTGAGTTTTATCAAATATCAATTTATACTTAAGCATCTTCTTCTTATTTTTAACAATAAATTCATGTGCTACAAAACTCTTATAATCCAGAAAAATAGGGGGAAGCAACTTTTCCTCTTTCTCATAATGCCTAATAGGTATCTCAAAGTGTTTAGCAAGGCGTGAAGCAAAGATGCCTCCGGAGATGGGGCCCTTTGTACGGTTCAGACTTAATCGTTTAACAACAATAGCGCCTAAGCTGAAAGTTGTATCACGAAACAAAGCATGGTGCAAAATGACAAGATCAGGAGCACTAAGATTTCCACTGTTTTCGCGACCAATTAAGCATCTACTAGCAAATATCGCAAAGTAACATAGAACAGGAAAATGTATACTAGTAATTCTTGCATCGGAAACATTCCTCATTTCCCCTACAGCAATTCTATCAATAAATCCATCCACATCACTACGAAGTGGTTCCTCGATGCTTCCCACAAAGGGTATCTTGCAGACCCGACAAAAATCATGCAGTGACATCTCCTTAACCTCATCATATAAGTGAAACTCCACTGAAGGTGGTGATTTCTTAGCATGGAAATAAAAAATTTGCACGAAAATATTAGTGAGTAGGAGATACTGTTCGCGCTGGTCGTGGAGGAAGTCGGTGAGGCATGCATTCTCAGCCAAGTAATAAAAGTCATCGTAAATTCAGGCGGCTCACAAGAATGCACCACAAGGCCATTCGCACGACCGAACCTCCGCGGTGCGAGGAAGGTTGTACTTGGGCTTTTCATTCTCTTCATTCTCTTTTCCCTTCGAACCCCGGCTTGAGGAGCCTCTCAACAATCTCTTCAACATTTTCTCCCTCTGAAAATTTCTAAAATTTTTAGTGACTCGAAATAAAAGTGAACCAAACTCAACAAGATTGATAGCAACTACTCCCACAAGTGCCTAGAGACTATATCATGCATTGAAACTACTTTGGACCATATAAATTTGACATGCAAGCTCAAGAGCAGGGTCACCTAAGCAGCAAAAATTTGCAATAAATAAAGCACCAGAACAAAAACTAATTGGACCATTGGAGGAGTCATATACCGAAGAACAATCCCCCAAAACAGTTTTGTGAATGGAGCTTTGAGCAAAGAGATCGAAAATGGCAGGAAGATGAGCTAGAACACGGGTTTGAGCTATGGGAGGATTTTTTTTCTAGAGGAAGACAAAGTGAGTGGGTGCTGGAATAAGTGGAGGGGGTCCACGTGGGGCCCATGAGGCAGGGGCGTGCCCCAGGGGGGTCGGCGCGCCCTGTGCCCTCGTGGCCAAATGGTGGGCCCCTGGTGTGTCGTCAGTGCCAGAAATTCTTAAATATTCTACAAAAAAATCATATTTCATTTTCAGGACGTTTGGAGAACTTTTATTTTTAGGATATTTTTATTGCAAGGATATTTCAGAAAACAGACAGAAAATACTATTTTTTTCTTTATTTAATCTGAATAACATAAAGTAAAAGGAGGGTACAGAGAGTTGTGCTTTCTAACTTCATCCATCTCGTGCTCATCAAAAGGAATCCACTAACAAAGGTTGATCAAGTCTTGTTAACAAACTCTTTTCGAATAACATGAAACCGGAGATTTTCCAATAACACTAGGTTACCACAACGGGGATATGCATGTCCCCAACAATAAGAATATCATATTTCTTCTTGACAGTAGGAAGAGGGAATTCAAAACCTCCAATAGTAATCATTGAAATTTTTTCAATAGAATTGATACTGTGGACTTGAGGTTGTTTCCTCGAAAAGTGTACCATATGCTCATTACCATTAACATGAAAAGTGACATTGCCTTTGTTGCAGTCAATAACAGCCCCTATAGTATTCAAAAAGGGTCTACCAAGGATAATCGACATACTATCGTCCTCGGGAATATCAAGAATAACAAAGTCCGTTAAAATAGTAACATTTGCAACCACGACAGGCACATCCTCACAAATACCGACAGGTATAGCAGTTGATTTATCGGCCATTTGTAAAGATATTTCAGTAGGTGTCAACTTATTCAAATCAAGTCTACGATATAAAGAGAGAGGCATAACACTAACACTGGCTCCAAGATCACATAAGGAAGTTTTAACATAGTTTCTTTTAATGGAGCATGGTATAGTTGGTACTCCTAGATCTCCTAGTTTCTTTGGTATTCCACCTTTAAAAGTATAATTGGCAAGCATGGTGGAAATTTCAGCTTCTGATATCTTTCTTTTATTTGTAACAATATCTTTCATATACTTAGCATAAGGATTCATTTAAGCATATCAGTCAAACGCATACGCAAAAAGACAGGTCTAATCATTTCAGCAAAGCGCACGAAATCCTCATTATCCTTTTTCTTGGATGGTTTAGGAGGAAAAGGCATCGGTTTCTGAACCCATGGTTCTCTTTCTTTACCGTGCTTCCTAGAAACGAAGTCTCTCTTATCATAACATTGATTCTTTGATTGTGGGTTATCAAGATCAACAACAGGTTCAATCTCTACATCATTGTTATTGCTAGGTTGAGCATCAACATGAACATCATCATTATCACTAGGTTCATGTTCATTACCAGATTGTGTTTCGGCATCAAAAATAGAAATATCATTGGGATTCTCAGGTGTGTCAACAACAGGTTCACTAGAAGCATGCAAAGTCCTATCATTTTTCTTTTTCTTCTTCTTAGAAGGACTAGGTGCATCAACATTAGTTATCTGAGAATCTTGCTCAACTCTCCTAGGGTGTTCCTCTGGATACAAAGGTTCCTGAGTCATTCTACCCCTTGTAGTCATAACTCTAACAGCATTATCATTTTTCTTATTATTTAATTCATTGAGCAAATCATCGTGTGCTTTAAGCACTTGTTCTACCTGAGTGATAACCATACAAGCATGTTTACTAATAAGTTTAAGGTCACCTTTAACTCTAGACATATAATCACTCAAGTGTTCAACCATATAAGCATTACGTTTCAATTGTCTACCAACATAAGCATTGAAGTTTTCTTGTTTAACAATAAAATTATCAAACTCATCCAAGCATTGGCTAGTAGAGTTATTACGAGGAATATCACCTTCATCAAATCTATGGAGAGAATTTACCTTTACTACCTATGTCGGGTTATTAACACCATGTATTTCTTTAATAGGTAGTAAATTCTTAACATCTTCAGCTTTAATACCCTTTTCTTTCATAGATTTTCTTTGCCTCTTGCATATCTTCAGGACTAAGAAATAGAATACCCCTTTTCTTCGGAGTTGGCTTAGGAGTTGGTTCCGGAAGTGTCCAATCATTATCATTACTCAATATATTATTTAATAGCAATTCAGCTTGCTCAACAGTTCTTTCCCTGAAAACACAACCAGCACAACCATCCAGGTGGTCTCTCGAAGCATCGGCTGGTCCATTATAAAAGATATCAAGTATTTCATTTTTCTTGAGAGGATGATCAGGCAAAGCATTAAGTAATCGAAGAAGCCTCCCCCAAGCTTGTGGGAGACTCTCTTCTTCAATTTGCAAAAAATTATATATTTCCCTTAAGGCACCTTGTTTCTTATGAGCGGGGAAATATTTAGCAAAGAAGTAATAAATAATATCCTAGGGACTACGCACACAACCAGGAGCAAGAGAATTAAACCATGTTTTAGCATCACCCTTTAATGAGAACGGAAATAACTTAAGGATATAGCAGTAACGAATTTTTTCCTCATGAGTGAATAGGGTGGCTATATCATTCAATTTAGTAAGATGTGCCACAACAGTTTCAGATTCATAGCCATAAAAAGGATTAGATTCAACCAAAGTAATTAACTCAGGATCGATAGAGAAATCATAATCCTTATCAGAAATACAGATAGGTGAAGTAGCAAAAGCAGGGTCATATTTCGTTCTAGCATTCAAAGACTTTTCTTTCAGCTTAGCTAACAGTTTCTTAAGATCATATCTATCTTTGCAAGCAAAAGGGTCTCTAGCAGTTTCTTCATCCATAACATAACCATCAGGCACATCAGGCAATTCATATCTAGGGGGAGAATCTTCATCATCACTTTCATCAATATTATCTGTTCCAATAATTTCATTCTCTCTAACCCTAGCAAGTTGTTCATCAAGAAATTCACCTAATGGCACAGTATTATCAAGCATAGAAGTAGTTTCATCATAAGCATCATGCATAGCAGAAGTGGCATCATCAATAACATGCGACATATCAGAATCAATAACAAGTGTAGGTGTCACAAATTTACTCATAACACAAGGTGAATCAAGTGCAGAGCTAGATGGCAGTTCCTTACCTCCCCTCGTAGTTGAGGGAAAAATCTTGGTTCTTTCATCTTTCAAGTTCCTCATAGTGATCAACAAATATAAATCCCAAGTGACTCAAAGGATAGATCTATGCTCCCCGGCAACGGCGCCAGAAAATAGTCTTGAGAACCCACAAGTATAGGGGATCGCAACAGTTTTTGAGGGTAGAGTATTCAACCCAAATTTATTGATTCGACACAAGGGGGGCCAAAGGATATTCTCAAGTATTAGAAGTTGAGTTGTCAATTCAACCACACCTGAAAGACTTAATATCTGCAGCAAAGTAGTATGGAAGTAGCGGTAACGGTGGCAAAAGTAACAGTAGCAGTTTTTGTAGCAATCGTAACAGTGGCATCAGAAAAGTAACTAAACAAAGATCAATATGTGAAAAGCTCGTAGGCAATGGATCAATGATGGATAATTATGTCGGATGCGATTCCTCATGCAATAGTTATAACATAGGGTGACACAGAACTAGCTCCAATTCATCAATGTAATGTAGGCATGTATTCCGAATATAGTCATACGTGCTTATGAAAAAGAACTTGCATGACATCTTTTGTCCTACCCTCCTGTGGCAGCGGGGTCCTATTGGAAACTAAGGGATATTAGGGCCTCCTTTTAATAGAGTACCGGACCAAAGCATTAACACTTAGTGAATACATGAACTCCTCAAACTACGGTCATCACCGGGAGTGCTCCCGATTACTGTCACTTCGGGGTTGTCGGATCATAACACATAGTGGGTGACTATTGACTTGCAACATAGGATCAAGAACTCACATATATTCATGAAAACAGAATAGGTTCAGATCTGAAATCATGGCACTCGGGCCCTAGTGACAAGCATTAAGAATAGCAAAGCCATAGCAACATCAATCTTAGAACATAATGGATACTAGGGATCAAACCCTAACAAAACTAACTCGATTACATGCTAAATCTCATCCAACCCATCACCGTCCAGCAAGCCTATGATGGGTTTACTCACGCATGGCGGTGAGCATCATGAGATTGGTGATGGGGGATGGTTGATGATGAAGATGGCGATGGCGACGGATTCCCCTCTCCGGAACCCCGAACAGACTCCAGATCAGTCCTCCCGAGGAAGATTAGGGCTTGGCGATGGCTCCGTATCATAAAATGCGATGAATCCTTCTCTCCGATTTTTTTTCCTCCCCGAAAGTGAATATATGGAGTTGGGGTTGAGGTCGGTGGAGTCCCAGGGGGCCCACGAGGCAGGGGGCGCCCTACACCCTCGTGGACAGGGTGTGGGCCCCCTGATGTTGATTCTTTCGCCATTATTTTTCATTAATTCCAGAACGTGTATCCATGGATTTTCATGTCATTCCGAGAACTTTTATTTTTGCACAAAAATAACACCATGGCAGTTCTGCTGAAAACAGCGTCAGTCCAGGTTAATTCCATTCAAATCATGCAAGTTAGAGTCCAAAACAAGGGCAAAAGTGTTTGGAAAAGTAGATACGTCGGAGACGTATCAATAGGCAGGGCTCGCACCCCTTTAAGAACACCATTGTACACCTCTAACATGTTGCTGGTCATTATTCCGTACCGAGCCCCGGTGTTGTGAGCTTGCGCATAATTGTACAAATCAGGGAAATTCTTACCGATCCATTGGCTCAAATTTATTGCCATCCTACGACCCCTCCCGTCTTCTCTCTCCGGCAAGGCCGCATGCTTGATCTCACCATTGATACCTGCCCAGATCGCATTCATTTTGGCTTCAGTTTTCTGCATGCACATCCTCTTGAATAGCTTGAACCAATCGTTGTTTCTGAATTTGGAGTAAAAATTTGCTGCCAAATGCCTCATGCACCACCTTCCCTCTAAATCGGGCCACCCTCAGTTTTCTGACTTCTGTTTCATTGTGTCGAGCGCGCTTAATAGTCCAGTGTTGCGATCAGAGATGATGCAAACACCTTCGCGGTTTTTCATGACACCCAACTTCAGGCAGCATAGGAACCACAACCAGATATCTTTGTCCTCGCTATCGACCAGTGCATATGCAGTAGGAACAAGCTGATTATTTGCATCTACTGCAATCGCCATCAAGAGTGTGCCCTACTTTCCAGTGAGAAATGTACCAGCAATTGATAAAACCGGATGACAGTGACTAAAGGCTTGTATAGTCTGGCCGAATGCCCAGAATAAATGGCCAAGGATTAGCTCGTCCGGCTTCATTGGGTTTTGATGTTCTTTCCGCCAAACTTGAGTCCCCCTGTTAGCAGTTGCTATCTAATGAAGTATTCTGGGGGCAGAGGAATAGGGCTCCTCATAGGTGCCATACAACCTCTGGAATATCTTTTTCTTCGCACGCTGTAACACCCCAAAATTTTGGTTTTGATTTTTATCAACCACTTTATTTAATTTAAAGAAGGTCACTTGAATTTTTCAAAAAAAAGGGGCTCATCTTCTCAAATCTTTTTATGACAAATATTTCATGAGTTCTTCCCAATCTTGATTTTTGGTCTTGAAGATTTTTCATCTTGTGTTGGCTCAACACAAATAATTTTGGAAGGTTTTTACAATTCCTTTTTATTAAAAAGAATTCCTATAAATTATGACTTTTATTCTTCCCCATTCAAAAATTACTCTCTTGCCATGACCTATGTTGAAAACTTTCTTCCAAAACCCACCTCCCCACTTTGGGTCAAGTCAAGCATCAAGTCCAGTAAAGTTCAACTTCCCCTAGATTTTAATTCTATTTATTTTAAACTCAAAATCTTTTTCTGCCATTTATTTGGACCTTAGTGATTTACAAAGGAACTACTAGATTTCCTTTGAGTTTTAGTTCCAAATAAATTCCTCTGGCTAGGCCTTAGTGTCCTCAACCTAGATCCATCAAGATCTGCTAGTCCATAGTACAAATTTTTCAAAATTTGCTTGCTGCAAGTTTGGACCAGATTTGCCATTTTTAGTGAATTTCATTCTTTTTCTTTTTCAAAAATTCTGAGATAATTCAGGCAGTCTCCAGATGCATCAAGAGATCACTTCACCAAGTTTCTACTCTAGAAAAAAATTCCATGTGCATAAATCATTTCATCGAACAAGTGGCCGGCACTGTTCCTGTCAAGTTTTAGAAGTTCAATGTTGGGTTCAGTCGTCAGTGTCATTTTCGTCAGGGCTCTTCGTCAATCTCGCCAGTAGCTGCCTTGGATCATTGCTCACTACTCCTTCTTCTTATCCAATGCGCCGCATGGTTGTTTGGCCGGTCGCGAGCATCGGTGGCGATGTGTCACGTCAACTCCGGCGTCTTCCGTGGTGGTAGAACCGATGTGGCGACCAACAGGGGCCAGCCCTGCAGTACGGCACCGTCCAGCACCGCACACACCACCAGGAGCCTCCGCGTGGCCGTCCTCTTCCCTGTACGTGCTGCAGAACCATCGCCGTGGCCTGAGAGGCGCAGAGCACGCTCTCTGCTGTCGACGAGCCCGTGAGCTCCGTTCCGTCGAGGCCACAGGAGCAGGCCAAATCCAATCAAGCTTAGCTGTTGAATGGAACCAGTGAACCAATCCGAAGATGCCCAGTCACCTAAACCTCCAGCCCGACCACTGCCTCGCCGTAATCGCTCGCCGGAGTGATCCCGTTCTCGGAAACCGCCTCGGGCCGGCTATAAATAGAGGCCCCAAGCTCGCCTTTGACCCAGCACCACTCCTCCACCTCACCAGAGCCGCGCCCAGCCGCTAGAAGGACCTCAACGACGCCTTCTTCCCCAACTCCGGCCGCCACGACCCGCTCTGGTAGCTAGCTTGATTCACTCGATTCCTTGCATAGCTCTAGCTCAAACTTGGGGAGGAACCTCCTAGTGCACCCACTCCCCTAACCCGCGCTTCAATTTGGCGTTTGCAGCTCTATTCGGAGGGATCCATCCTCGACCGAACCGCCGTCCACTGGAGTAGAAGCCGCCGTCAGCGTGGTGCTCGCCGACGACCAAATCCACCACCCATCGACGCGGAATTGTCCCGTGAGTGCAACCATACCCTTGCCCTCCTCTGGATCACCAGCGATCATCGTTTGCTTCGGCCGGCGGTGAGATTTTAAACCTGACATGCGGGACCCCCTCGTCAGCCTCTCCTCTTTTGTTCGAAATGTTTTCTGAAAGCGCCTTCGGGCAAAGTATGTGTTCCCTTTGGGTTGGCGTATTTCCAACCGAAACATTTTCTGTTTTCTTAAGCTAGCCCCTGGAAAGTTTCTGTTTCATCACAGATTAGTCCCTGGACTAAAACCTTAATAACTTTTAAACAGAAGATCATTTTCAGTTGATTCTTTTTCTGTCATCTTTATTTTTCTATCTAGTTTTTATCATATTTATTTGAAAAATATTTGGAACAATTTTTATGCACGCACGGTATTTACGTTAGTATCCGATTTCTTTTATAACGTAGATACCGAAGGAGGTGACGGAGCCGCAAACTTCGCCGAGCTAGACTCCGACTACTCCGAACCAGGCAAGCATGTTTGAACCTTTGATATGATGAGTGTTTTTCATGATTGCTTAAGTGGTTTTCTCATGACATGTTTATAAGCATTTATGAATGTTATATTTCATGCAAGCAAGCTGCAAGCGAGCTTCAAAAGTCGATGTGTTCATATGATGGTGAGATAACCTGATCATGTGGTGGCATGATAGGTTGCAAGCTGGTATTGTTGAATCATGCCAGTTTTATATCAACTGTTTAACTCCAGTATTAATGTGGATCAAGTCTTGTTCCCGTTTGTCCCCTTCCGTGCTACCACATGTTTTCTGCAAAGAATACGGTATAGTAAGTTGCAAACCTCTTTCCTTGTACACTTCAAATAGAGGGGCCATGATGAGGGTTCCATGGCCCTGGATTAAAGCCCGTCATCCGGTCAAGGGGCATGGGTGTTTCTGGTTGGGACCCAGAGGGGGGCACCCCTTAGAGCACGCGATATAAATTTGATCCCATGCTATTTGAGGTTGTAGCCTCCCCGTCTTAGAGTTTTTCTTGAACGTTGCCTAGGGTGATTCCTGGCAGCAGAATGTGGAATGGGTGTGTACTGGTTAGATGTGTTTCTCCTAAAATATCGTAAACGGAACTAGTCCTTTGTGACTACTGAAAACCGTTGGCTGTGGTTAAAGAGAACAAACTCTGCAGAGTCAAAACCATTCGAGTAACCATGTCCATGGTCAAGGACTTTGATCAACATATTAGTGTCAATCTCAGTGTCAGTCTCAATGACAGTCTCCAGAGAATAAGCATGAAACTGAGAGTGGTAAACCCGGCCGAATGTTATTCCTGTGGATGGACTAACCAGTTTATTATCATGTACCGAGTATCCCGTGGAATGATGTTACCTTCATGAGCTACTTGAATTCGAATGATGAGATATAAGCCCTTTATGTGATGTCGCTTAGACGCCCGACTGTGGCATTCTTGTTATTTACTTTGATATAAGCCCTTTATGTGATGTCGCTTAGACGTTTGACTACGGCATTCTTGTTATTTACTTTGATATAAGCCCTTTATGTGATGTCGCTTAGACGTCCGACTATGGCATTCTTCTTATTTACTTTGATGTAAGCCCTTTATGTGATGTCACTTAGACGTCCGACTGTGGCATTCTTGTTATTTACTTTTGATATAAGCCCTTTATGTGATGTCGCTCAGACGTCCGACTGCGGCATCCTTGTTTTTTATTTTCATTATAAGCCCTTTTCGAGATGTCGCTTAGACGTCCGACTGTGGCACGTACTGTCATTTACATTTCAGTACAAGCCCTTTATGTGGTGTCGCCCTGACGCCCGACTGCGGCATGTTAAGTTATTTTACCTTTTGAGGCATCACTTCAGACACCCGATCGGTCTTCAACTATTTTATTGGGGTTTCGGGAGGACTACCGCCTGACTTCCTTTTTATTTAACATGCAGTGCAAATTTATTATCTGAGTGCGCATTACTAGTCTACTCATGTGCATCATGTTTGCATTCGTTATATCTTATGTCCAAACTATCTTGCGAGTACATTCAAAGTACTCACCTGGCTTGTTGATTTGGCCAGATGTGTTGACGAAGGCGATCTTACGGATGAAGAGTACGATAGCGAGTCCGATGCCTAGAGGAGTCCCAGTCAGTCGCGTGCGATCCTAGAGTTGGTCACTTGTATTATATATGCTTCCGCTACCCTAATAAAATCATCGAGCCTCACTCTGGGGCTTGATGAGCTGTAAGCTTTTGGAGTCATGTCACCCACTTCAGTGTGACATATCCACCACCACTTTTATTACGAGTCAGTAGTTATGCCACCATACCCTTTGTGTCATATCCGCCTTTATGTACAATATCGGCGTGCTTGTAATAAATTGTTGAGCAGCCTCAGCTCATAGAAATTCCAAGTAAAATACAAAGTATGTAGTACAAGACCATTCTGGTCTATGAGTACAACACAAGGTTTCTAGTGGCTGATGGCGGAAGCGGTTTGTGGTTCATCAGTGTCTATGGGACTCCATTTCCCACAGGAACAGCTGGCCTGGATAACTCCTATCTTCGTGAGGCTGCTATCACCATTGCGTAGGTTCCAGGGCTGTCATCGCAACGCTCCTCTCCATGCAAGAAATCTGGCCAAGACCATAGCCAGGGACAAGCCAGTGAGTAATTTGAATGTACTCGCAAACATTATGAACTCAGGTATAATATAACAAATGATAATCATGCTCTGAAATATTCCATGATCACAATGTCAGTCACGAAATAAAAATCCATGGTGCACGCAAGCAGGTTATTCATGTCAAACATGAATATGCAATCAGAGAGTAGAATTAGAATGCACCGATCAGGTGTCTGAAGATACGCCTCGAAAGGATAATAATGTAAAGCATACCTGTCAGGACCCCGATTCCAAGCCACATCAATCTAGCCGGTAACACCTCATATCACTTTGCGGCCTCACGCACGGTATCCCACGGGTGTCGCCTTACCATGGCCCGGGACCGTTTGCGCCTTTTGGCTCACGTATATGATAGTGTCGCTAGCATCCATATGACAGAGAACCTGGGCCGACATGGCTAGTAGTGAACCCAAAGCGGCACAGACCTATGGAGACAGGCATACATGAACCACATCGAGCATGTCGGTCATCAGCAAGTGGTTCTGGGCTGTAGCACTGGGCTAACAGGACTCCGGGGAACCCGGGCTGTAGCAGGCTAGGCAGGACTCCGGATATCACAGCGTGACATTTCCCCGAAAGGACAGACATAGGAATGAAGTGAAACACATGCCGGCCAGTCAAGTGTCCTGAGCAGTAGTGCTGGGCTAGCAGGACTCCGGTGAACCGGGCTATAGCGGACTACTATGGCTCATGGAAGCACTAGACTACATTTCCCCATAAGAGAGGCTGCCAAGGATAAACAACTAGATTGTCGGATCCCACACATACCAAGCATTTCAATCATACACCCAATATGCTCGATATGTGTAAATACAACATGGCATCACAACATAACTCTACAACTCAAGTATTTATTTATTAGGCTCCGAGGAGTGAGATATTACAAACATGGGTCTCATGACCCAGCAGTCATAGCATACAATGCAAAGCACATGCGGAAGCTTAACATGTCAGAGTACAGACATCTACAAATGAAAAAGGCTAAGAAGCCTGACTATCTACCAGATCCTGCCGAGGGCACAAGATCGTAGCTGAGGTATCAAGCTAAACGTCGAAGTCCATGCGGATCTACTAGTGAGACTGAAATCTCTCTGCAAAACATAAATTAAGCAAACGTGAGTACAAAAGTACTCAGCAAGACTTACATCAGAACTAAACTACATATGCATCAGTATCAACAAGGGAGGGTGGTGGAGTTTAACTACAGCAAGCCAGCTTTGACTCAGTGGCTAACCTGAACTACGATTGCAAGCAACTCTTTTGAGGTGGCGCACACGAGTCCACATATTCACCATTCAATACACCACTATGGATCCGCTCCCGTCTCCCTACGAGAAGGCCATCCATAGCACTCACACTTATCTTGTGAGTTTTAGAGTATCCACTTTCACTTTTCTATGAACTATGCAAGGGGTCCAAGTTTCCATATCCGAGGAATCCGGCTATTTGAATAGATAATGATAACCCTACAGGGGTGTACTTCTTCACACACGCTCCCACCACTTATCGTCGTTTACACGACATGTACTCGGCAACCTTCAAGCAGAAGCCCAACGAGGGTGTCGGCCACGGCCTACCTAAACACCTAAGTCTCTAGTCCAGGTTTATCGCCTATCCAGGTTCCATCCGCAGGGAGTCCGACCGAGGTTTCCACATACGGCCCCGAACAATGTGTACAGGGTTCCGAGACACCAAACGGGCGCCCGGCATGCCCGGCCACGGTGTATCTACCGCAACATAGCCCACCCCTGGGGTCAGCGCTATGCACGGCCGCCAACACATATCCTACAAACACCAGAAACTAGTTGCAACTCCTGGACAGAGTACTAGGGTGATTAAGAAGCCGAGAGGGTCAATTAAGGATCCCAATGAGTGGTAGTAGCTGGTCATGGATCACAGACACAGAACTCAGTTCCTCAGGACGGTTTCAATGAGACAACCCACCATGTACTCCTACATGGCCTCTCACTGCTACCTTTACCAAAACGTGTTCACACACTTAGCTCACACACAGTAGGACATGTTCATCATTGTTCCAATTCACCCCCCCCCCCCCGATGAATCAGACCTGACTCAACTCTAAGCAGTAGCAGGCATGACAAACAAGCATGAATGAGTAGGCACATCAGGGCTCAAACAACTCCTACTTATGCTAGTGGGTTTCATCTATTTACTGTGGCAATGACAGGTCATGCAGAGGATAAGGGGTTCAACTACCGCAACAAGTAACAGATGATCGTTGTTGTCCTAATGGAGTAAAAGAGAGCAGGAGCGAGAGAGTGGGCTTGTATCAGAATGAACAAGGGGTTGTGCTTGCCTGGCACTTCTGAAGATAACATTGAGTCTTCATCAGTGTCAACGATCACAGCGTCGGAGCAGCGTCTACCGAGAGAGGACAATTACCGGCAAACAAGGAAGAACACAATCAATGTGATGCAACAATATGATGCATGATCATGACATGGCAATATGCTGTTGATTGAGCTAATGCAACTAACAACAAGTTAAATGGAGTTGGTTTGAACAATAGGTTCAAATTCAAATTCAAACTATGAATTCAAATAGTGCATTATCATGTTTTGGACTAAACAGTGAGGTTAAGTTGTTCAAACATGCATGAAAATGCCATATTCAGATTCCTTGGATTTTTCTGATAATTTTTCATATATAATTTATTTCATTTGGAGTTACGGTTGATTTTCTATGATTTTTAGAAGTTTTGGGCATTTTCTGGAATTTTCTGAATTATTTAGAATTAACTAATTCCAGAAAATGAATTATTGCGTCAGCATTACGTCGCCGTGACATCAGCAGGTCAAAGGCGTCAGCCCAGGTCAAACCTGACGGCTGGGACCCACACGTCAGTGTCTCAGGCTGGTTTGGGTGGATGACAAGTGGGACCGGCCAACGTTGACTTGACCAAAGTCAAAGCTGACACGTGGGGTCCATAGGGTTAGCACTAATCTAAACAGAAAACTAAACCCAGGGTTAATTAGGTGTGGGGTCCATCCATTAGTGAGCTAGGGGTTAGTTTAGTGGCGTCATTAGCCACTAATGATGGTGCCACGTTGGCTTCGCCGGAGCTTGGCCGGCGGCGACCAAATACGCGGCGGGATTTCACCGGAGTTGCTCGAATTTCTCATGCGGGTCACCATTTGGTGCACTGGGGACACCAGGAGGAAGCCCTCGCTCAGCCGCATCGAGCAGAGGCAGCAGCAGGGCGCAGGGTGGCCGAAGTTCGCCAGAGCAGAGCTTGCGGCGGCGCCGGAGTTTGGGCGGGGAGGGAAAAAGGGCTACGGTTCATGGCAGGGCGAGGGAGTGCGTGCGTTAGGCTCCTGAGGACGCACTGAGTGCGGTGGTGCGCTCGAACGCGTGCTTGCACGACCGTAGCCACGACGGCGACATGGCCGGCGGCGAGGAGCGCTCGAGCTCGAAGGGGGCGGTGGCTACGCGGCGTAATCGAGCACGGGAAGTAGAGGGCTAGGTAGAGGAGCTCACGGTAGATTCAGAGAGCTGGTCGGCGACGTTGGGGAAGCGCGGACGGCGGTGAACGACGGTGGCGATCTCCCGTGGCTGAGGTTGAAGAAGACGACGCCGAGGACGAAGCAGGGCTTCCCGGCTCGCTTGGCTTGGTGCAGAAGGTGTAGGCGACAGTGGCGGAGCTTCCACGCGACACGGGAAGGCGAGAGGGGGTCGGGGAGCGTGGTGGTTCACGGCAGCGCTTCCATGGCCGCGTCGGCCATCGCGGGAGAGAGCAAGGGAGAGGAGGGGAGAGGCGATGGGAGAGGTCCAGAGAGGGTCCAGGGGGCGCGTGGCGTTGCGGAGGAAGGCCAGGGCGATGAGGGGGCAGCCAGGCAGGCAGCTGCCGGCGTGGCACGCCGTGGCGCCGTGGCTGTCTTCTCCTCTACCTTCTGGCAGGAGGAAGAGGACGCCCGTGCCTCGGTGGGCTGGCCAGCTGGCTGGGCCGCCAGCTGGGCCGGCCAGGTAAGTGGCTGGACTTCACTCTCTCTCTCTCTGTCCTTTCTAATTTTATTCTGTTTTCTATTTTCTGCTTTATGTTTGCAAATAAAATACCAACCAAAACACTTTGGTTATTTCTATAAATTTTTGCGAGGAATATTTGAATTATTTCCAAACCACACAATAAATTTCAGAATATTTGGAGCAACCAATATTTAATGGTAACTTTTAAACTCCAACTCAAATACCATAATGATTTAATTCAATGACCAAAATGTCCTGAAAAAATATGCATCATCTCTGGTAGAGGCTTTCACCTTTTTCCATATATCATGAACATTTTAAAAGGATATTTGAGGTCATTGAAAATATTTTGGTTGAACCTATTTAATTTCTTTTAGGTGCTAGGGTTTGATCAATCCCCATTTCAAGTTTATTTAAATTGTAAACATGATGACATGAGAAACAAGCAAAGGCAACAGGGGCTGAGCTAGGGCTGTGACAACTCACCCCCACTAAACAAGAATCTCGTCCCGAGATTCAAGACGTGAGGTAAGAAGACAGAGGGAACACCAATAAAGAATCTTCACGATCTAATTGCCCTTCTCGAAGATGTCGATTCATTGCATCATGTCGATCTTGGCATCCTCGCTTTTGAGGTCTTCATCCACGCGATGACGACGGAAAGAAACTCAACTAGGATTGATCTTCTCAAAGATCGAGCTAAACAATATCAACTCCCGGAATGAGATGTTGAAACATCTCAAGTTGAGACACAAAACACATCGAGAGGGATGGAAGAACAACGACGGGGTTTGATTTGGTGGGCAACAATTCCACGCCTAAATAGATGGTGAGGGGGTTTCAAAGTAGCGAGAAGTTATGTTGCCCATAATACCATACGAGGCACCTTAGTGAAGGTGACTCGTAGAGCTATTCCCTTAAGTGGCAAAAAGAATTACTTTTGACCCATAGATCATTGAAACTCTTTATACCAGCCTAAGGCAATCACAATCGATCTTTTGAAGGAGTTTGAAAGAATGACATACTCGGACTAGAATGGATGATGTGGACTACCTTGTTGAAGACAACGCAATGGATGATTTTTGCTATCATCGGAAATGGATGAGACGCATGGTAAGTCCACTTTTGAAGATGATCCTGAACAACAGCTACTGAGGTGTAAGCTGGGAACAAAATGCTAATGTTGGGAATGATTCTAGTAATTGGGGAGAAGGTTCACCGGCAAAGGTGATTCCACCAATTGGATGGCTATCGAACAACTGAGAGAACGGAGGCACATTCCAGTTAACGACAACATCAGAACCTAGTGCCTGAGCGTGCTCTCAAGAACTTGTGCATCTCCATACTCATCAAGGTCTTACCAACATCCGTGCCGAGGATCCTGGGAACACATCTTACTACCATGATGAATAGTGATGGACAATGCGCGTGCAAAGGAAGATAACACTTTCTCATATTTCACCTTGGCGAGGCCAAGGGAAAGAAATCTGGATGATCGACTGAGAGACACTTAGCTCTCCGCTTCTAATGTTCTCCTTGATGTACTGGTTACCACGGTCATGCTTTAAAGCATCGGCATAGCCACCAAGTAGTGGTCGGACTTCGGAATACAATAGATCCATAAGGAACAACTTCTGGAGTAAATCCTACGAAATCCTTATGGTAGGTGACCAACTTCCTCAATCAAGATACTACAATAATAGGCCTTCCGGCTAGGTGTGTTGGCCACAACATCCACTTTACCGGTTACCGAGGGACCAATATTATAGTTCTTGGAAAGTGCTCCAACCATCATATCTGCCTGAGATTCAGATCTGGTTGGTGTCAGGATATTCCAGACTCATCGAGTCTAGAAACAAAATGAAAGTTTGCAACACAAATCGACGAGATGACATTGCGAGATTCTCAGGAAATGGACTATGGTAGTAAGCTCCAAAACATGAGCTGGTGCTGCTAAACACATGTGAACACGCTGTCCCAGACAAGCATGACCACATGGTGGTCCTACAATGAAACACTACCGAGTCCTGGTTGGGAACCATCATCAAGGATATCGAAGTCCTTGCATAAGTCATATGATTAGCTCTTATGGAGAACTTCTTCTCCCTGAACAAGTCAATCAGTGGCTTGGTGTGCTAGGGATACGTATGGAATGAAGATGATCAGTCTATCAGACCATAGAGTACTTCGCACGTGCATGACTGACTTGGGACGATTCCAAAGGAAGCAAAAACAATATTTCTCGAATTCACGGCGGCAACTTGCACCTAATGCACATGAACTTGGAGAAAGTCACTTCTTACACCAAACATGTATTTCCTGAACGGGACATGAAGATAATGCTTACATAAGTTTCCAACACTAACTTAGATGTTCAACATGAATTATGGGGGAGACAACATGCTGCTGATGGGCTCAACAGCAACTCATCAAAATTTCCATATCACTAGACTTCCACCATCATGTGAACACGGTGGTAGCATTGGTAAGACCAAAGGATGTAATGGTGTATGCTCGAGGGATCAACCACATGTAAAACAACATTACGAACATCGTTGGTTCTGATTTGACTTAATGATAGCCCATACTCAAGTCAAAGTTTTGACAAGACAATAGATCCAACAACTGATCACGAGGACCAATTGGTGAAGATATCATCTTTCTTCAACACACACAAGGATATCCCTTAGGGATGAGCGTGGTAGGACAAGCTTTTATCTTCCAACTCTCCAAGTTGTTGTTAAGCTTAACCAACTAGCTCAGGGGTATCCAACACGGATTCTTGGAGAAGGGGTGGTTTGAAAGAAAACCAACTTGATCACGAACTAAACATAGCGGTCAGGTGACAACCAAGTAATACTTCCGAGAAGATCTTCAGAAAATCACGAACCACCAATATGTTACTAAGCTCGAGAACAATCTTGCTGTTCAAGGCAAGACGATTTGATCAAATAAGCAAGGGGTTGAATAATCCTCACTCATTGATCGAAGAGTGCACCAGAAATAAAGACTAGGTAGCACAATCTATCTTAGAATGATGATTCAATAACCAACACGCTAAGAAGGAGAATATTGTCCATTAACTACCAAGCAACACGGTTGCTAGGAATATAAATTTCACACATCATGGTTCACTTGTCGGCATTCTGGTTGCAACAACACGGGACCGAGGAATGAATAATGATAGCAGGAAGTATCACTGCGTCAAGAATTCATAGGAGAAGGTGCAATTCTCACGACGCTCTTGACATAAAGATCGTAACACTCCAAGGTAGAACAGAGCAAAAGCTGGATTGGCATTTGATCTGCGGAATACAACTGCTTTGACCCAATCCTAGAAATGGATGAGGTACTGGGGCTTGGTTCTCCTAGTCATTCTGAACTAGAATGGCTTGACGGACCACAAGAACGATAAGCACCGATGAACGAATGCATACATACTCCTCACTATCAATTGATAGACGAAGATCGGAATATAACGGAAGGGGGACAACTCAAAGGTACATATAATTTTCTGAGTTGTGGATGCATAGATTAGCATGTCAAATGAGTTCAACATATTTCTTCCGGATAACCCATGCGGAGAGGTAGGATTGACAGAGTCACAATATAGAATGGGGAACTCATCGAGAGCCCTCCTGTTGTGATCTTTTGATCCAACAAACTTCTGCCATAAGTGGTTCATAGTATTTGGAAGAAGGATATACCACAGACCTCGAGGACTAATGCAAAGGTTACTTATATCCTAAAGGAACTAGCAACACTATCAACAAGAGGTAAAGTAGAATGAATCTCGGGTTCAAGAACCCATGAATAGAATACCTACCACTACATGGCATCACGGGATGCTTTTGAGAATAATGGCCAGAATCACACATTGGGAATACAAAACATGGCTAGATCACTAGGCGACTCCCTAAAACACCTAGGGTCATAGTAATAGCTCCAACATATATGTCGAGGCAACAGAGTACCTCAACTCACTGATTAGTGTGATTAAACTGGCCCAAAAGGACATCGGGAACTGGGAGGAAGGATTTGCAAATGCATCAGATTGTTTAGAAACCTGGGATGACTCGGACAGCATAATGGCTGTAAATGCTCAAAATGATTTGAGACATCCTGCAAAATGGTGGCATAACCACTCAATAACACAATATTAAGGTTCTGAGATCAACTGTCAACATACGGAAGTAGTTGGAACGGAACTGAAGCTTGAAACTATCAATTCTATAAGTATATGGATTAGTAGCACATCATCCTGATAGATAGATGAGAAGGCCTAATTCTTAATCCCCGTAGAAAAGAAGAGGTTGACTCAGATCAGAAGGGCATAGGGTAAAGGAGTAAAAAGAACCTTACGTTCCCTTCCACAATCAATTCCCTTACCTAACTAAAGCATTTCTAGCCTCGACTTCGACCAGTTTGGCTTGGTAATCCTACAGGCAGTCAGGCTCTGATACCAACGCTGTCAGGACCCCGATTCCAAGCCACATAGATCTAGCTGGTAACACCTCATATCACTTTGCAGCCTCACGCACGGTATCCGACGGGTGTCGCCTTACCATGGCCCGGGACCGTTTGCGCCTTTTGGCTCACGTATATGATAGTGTCGCTAGCATCCGTATGACAGAGAACCCGGGCCGACATGGCTAGTAGTGAACCCAAAGCGGCACAGACCTATGGAGACAGGCATACATGAACCACATCGAGCATGTCGGTCATCAGCGAGTGGTTCCGGGCTGTAGCACTGGGCTAACAGGACTCCGGGGAACCCGGGCTGTAGCGGGCTAGGCAGGACTCCGGATATCACAGCGTGACATTTCCCCGAAGGGACAGACATAGGAACGAAGTGAAACACATGCCGGCCGGTCAAGTGTCCTGAGCAGTAGTGCTGGGCTAGCAGGACTCCGGTGAACCGGGCTGTAGCGGACTACTATGGCTCATGGAAGCATTAGACTACATTTCCCCATAAGAGAGGCTACCAAGGATAAACAACTAGATTGTCGGATCCCACACATACCAAGCATTTCAATCATACACCCAATATGCTCGATATGTGTAAATACAACATGGCATCACAACATAACTCTACAACTCAAGTATTTATTTATTAGGCTCCGAGGAGCGAGATATTACCAACATGGGTCTCATGACCCAGCAGTCATAGCATACAATGCAAAGCACATGCGGAAGCTTAACATGTCAGAGTACAGACATCTACAAATGAAAAAGGCTAAGAAGCGTGACTATCTACCAGATCCTGCCGAGGGCACAAGATCTTAGCTAAGGTATCAAGCTAAACGTCGAAGTCCACGCGGATCTACTAGCGAGACTGAAATCTCTCTGCAAAACATAAATTAAGCAAACGTGAGTACAAAAGTACTCAGCAAGACTTACATCAGAACTAAACTACATATGCATCGGTATCAACAAGGGAGGGTGGTGGAGTTTAACTGCAGCAAGCCAGCTTTGACTCAGTGGCTAACCTGAACTACGATTGCAAGCGACTCTTTTGAGGTGGCGCACACGAGTCCACATATTCACCATTCAATACACCACTATGGATCCGCTCCCGTCTCCCTACGAGAAGGCCATCCATAGCACTCACACTTATCTTGTGAGTTTTAGAGTATCCACTTTCACTTGTCTATGAACTATGCAAGGGGTCCAAGTTTCCATATCCGAGGAATCCGGCTATTCGAATAGATAATGATAACCCTGCAGGGGTGTACTTCTTCACACACGCTCCCACCACACCGTCGTTTACACGACATGTACTCGGCAACCTTCAAGCGGAAGCCCAATGAGGGTGTCGGCCATGGCCTACCTAAACACCTAAGTCTCTAGTCCAGGTTTATCGCCTATCCAGGTTCCATCCGCAGGGAGTCCGGTCGAGGTTTCCACATACGGCCCCGAACGATGTGTACAGGGTTCCAAGACACCAAACGGGCGCCCGGCATGCCCGGCCACGGTGTATCTACCGCAACATAGCCCACCCCTGGGGTCAGCGCTACGCACGGCCGCCAACACATATCCTACAAACACCAGAAACTAGTTGCAACTCCTGGACAGAGTACTAGGGTGATTAAGAAGCCGAGAGGGTCAATTAAGGATCCCAATGAGTGGTAGTAGCTGGTCATGGATCACAGACACAGAACTCAGTTCCTGAGGACGGTTTCAATGAGACAACCCACCATGTACTCCTACATGGCCTCTCATCGCTACCTTTACCAAAACGTGTTCGCACTTAGCTCACACACGGTAGGACATGTTCATCACTGTTCCAATTCACCCCCCCCCCCCCCCCCCATGAATCAGACCTGACTCAACTCTAAGCAGTAGCAGGCATGACAAACAAGCATGAATGAGTAGGCACATCAGGGCTCAAACAACTCCTACTCATGCTAGTGGGTTTCATCTATTTACTGTGGCAATGACAGGTCATGCAGAGGATAAGGGGTTCAACTACCGCAACAAGTAACAGATGATCGTTGTTCTCCTAACGTAGTAAAAGAGAGCAGGAGCGAGAGAGTGGGCTTGTATCAGAATGAACAAGGGGGTTGTGCTTGCCTGGCACTTCTGAAGATAACATTGAGTCTTCATCAGTGTCAACGATCACAGCGTCGGAGCAGCGTCTATCGAGATGGGACAATTACCGGCAAACAAGGAAGAACACAATCAATGCGATGCAACAATATGATGCATGATCATGACATGGCAATATGTTGTTGATTGAGCTAATGCAACTAACAACAAGTTAAATGGAGTTGGTTTGAACACTAGGTTCAAATTCGAATTCAAATAGTGCATTATCATGTTTTGGACTAAACAGTGAGGTTAAGTTGTTCAAACATGCATGAAAATGCCATATTCAGATTCCTTGGATTTTTCTGATAATTTTTCATATATAATTTATTTCATTTGGAGTTACGGTTGATTTTCTATGATTTTTAGAAGTTTTGGGCATTTTCTGGAATTTTCTGAATTATTTAGAATTAACTAATTCCAGAAAATGATTATTGCATCAGCCTTACGTCACCATGACATCAGCAGGTCAAAGGCATCATCCCAGGTCAAACCTGACGGCTGGGACCCACACGTCAGTGTCTCAGGCTGGTTTGGGTGGATGACAAGTGGGACCGGACAACATTGACTTGACCAAAGTCAAAGCTGACACGTGGGGTCCACAGGGTTAGCACTAATCTAAACAGGAAACTAAACCCGGGGTTAATTAGGTGTGGAGTCCATCCGTCAGTGAGCTAGGGGTTAGTTTAGTGGCGTCATTAGCCACTAATGATGGTGCCACGTTGGCTTCGCCGGAGCTTGGCCGGCGGCGACCAAATACGCGGCGGGATTTCGCTGGAGTTGCTCGGGTTTCTTGTGCGGGACACCGTTTGGCGCACTGGGGACACCAGGAGGAAGCCCTCGCTCGGCCGCATCGAGCAGAGGCAGCAGCAGGGCGCAGGGTGGCCGAAGCTCACCGGAGCAGAGCTTGCGGCGGCGCCGGAGTTCGGGCAGGGAGGGAAAAAGGGCTACGGTTCATGGCAAGGCGAGGGAGTGCGTGCGCTAGGCTCCTGAGGACGCACTGAGTGCGGTGGTGCGCTCAAACGCGTGCTTGCACGGCCATAGCCACGACGACGACAAGGCCAGCGGCAAGGAGCGCTCAGGCTCGAAGGGGGCGGTGGCTACGCGACGTAATCGAGCACGGGAAGTAGAGGGCTAGGTAGAGGAGCTCATGGCGGATCCAGAGAGCTGGTCGGCGACCTTGGGGAAGCGCGGACGGCGGCGAACGACGGTGGCGATCTCCGGTGGCCGAGGTTGAAGAAGACGATGCTGAGGACGAAGCATGGGCTTCCCGGCTCGCTTGGCTCGGTGCAGAAGGCGTAGGTGACAGTGGTGGAGCTTCCACGCAACATGGGAAGGCGAGAGGGGGTCGGGGAGCGCGGTGGTTCACGACGGCGCTTCCATGGCCGCGTCGGCCGTCGCGGAAGAGAGCAAGGGAGAGGAGGGGAGAGGCGATAGGAGAGGTCGAGAGAGGGTCCAGGGGGCGCGTGGCGTTGCGGAGGAAGACCAGGGCGATGAGGGGGCAGCCAGGCAGGCAGCTGCCGGCGTGGCACGCCGCGGCGCTGTGGCTGTCTTCTCCTCTGCCTTCTGGCAGGAGGAAGAGGACGCCCGTGCCTTGATGGGCTGGCCAGCTGGCTGGGCTGCCAGCTGGGCCGGCCAGGTAAGTGGCTGGACTTCTCTCTCTCTGTGTCCTTTCTAATTTTATTCTGTTTTCTATTTTCTGCTTTATGTTTGCAAATAAAATACCAACCAAAACACTTTGGTTATTTCTATAAATTTTTGCGTGGAATATTTGAATTATTTCCAAACCACACAATAAATTTCAGAATATTTGGAGCAACCAATATTTAATGGTAACTTTTAAACTCCAACTCAAATACCATAATGATTTAATTCAATGACCAAAATGTCCTGAAAAATATGCATCATCTCTGGTAGAGGCTTTCACCTTTTTCCATATATCATGAACATTTTAAAAGGATATTTGAGGTCATTGGAAATATTTTGGTTGAACCTATTTAATTTCTTTTAGGTGCTAGGGTTTGATCAATCCCCATTTCAAGTTTATTTAAATTGTAAACATGATGACATGAGAAACAAGCAAAGGAAACAGGGGCTGAGCTAGGGCCGTGACAATACCTTAGTCGGGCGTTTGAGCGACACCACATAAAGGGCTTACAAATAAAATAAATAACAAGCATGCCACAGTCGGGCGTCTGTGTGACACCACATAAAGGGCTTATAAGTAATTTAAATAACAAGCATGCCACAGTCGGGCGTCTGAGCGACACCACATAAAGGGCTTACAAATAAAATAAATAACAAGCATGCCACAATCAAGCGTCTGAGCAACACCACATAAAGGGCTTATAAGTAATTTAAATAGCAAGCATGCCACAGTCGGGTGTCTGAGCGACACCACATAAAGGGCATATAAGAGAATAATCACAGTGAATATCCAGGAGGTAGAACCATCCCAGGGATACTCAATAATTCAATTAATACCAATGGTTAGGCTATAGTAATAATAATCATAATCATCATTTGTCCCAAGTCATGATCAATGTTCTGGTTTAGCAATTTTTCCTCCGAAGACCGACACTTGACCCATCCCAAACTGTAGTCCTTAACCATGGACACGGCTATTCGAATAGATATAATCTCTGCAGAGGGTGTACTCTTTACCCATGAGTAACGGATTCCTTTAGTCCATCGGGGCTAATTCCGTCTACGGTCTTTTAATTGAAAACACACCTGACCGCACACACCAGCCTAACTTACCGGTGTCTGGAATCACCCACGACACTCGTTAAGCGAAACTCTAAGTGGGGAGGCTACAACCTCGACTTGTATGGGATCACAAAATTTATAACACGCACAAAATAGGGTAGCTACGCCCTCGGCTCCAACCGGAAACACCCATGCCCCCGGACCAGGTGGCATGTCTACCGGATGCAGCCGGTATCTTCCACCATGGCCTCTCTGTATGGTGTGTGCTAGGAAGGGGTTGACAAATTACTGAACCGTACCCTACCTATGGCAGGGACAAGTGGTAGTACGAAACAAGTATGGGGGTTACTGGAACAAGACTCGATCTACGGTTGACTTAGGAGATTAAGGCATTCCCTGCAGGATTAGTATAACAAATATATTTCACACCAACAAACAGAATCACCACTCATCATACCTCACCATGCCTTACCGTACATAATCGTCTCAACAAATTATTAGAGACAAGTTCGTGTCTACCCAAGACAGAGACTTTCCCGGATTCCTCCCGATAGGCATGAAAGGCATACGAGGGTGATTACTATCAGAAGCATATCAAATTCCAACAGCAAGGGATCATCATTATGCACTCATGAATATGATCATAACACCACATGAAATATCGAACACTTCATGTCAAGGTGGTGTCGTATTAGCATCGAATGACACAACAAATATTATGCCGTGGTTCAGAATGCTTGCCTTCAGGAGTATGTAAGTGGGGTGCACTTTTTGAAAGTTGCTTCCTTCTTCAAAAATCCTATTTTAAGAAAATTTAAATTAACACATAGTTTCAAAACAGTACAAAAAGTTGTTTGTAAAATTTTCGAATATATATGAAAATAAACTAGGCAAAATTTGAGAAACAACAGAAAAAGAATCAAATCAATTGGACTTATATTTAAAAAGTTATAGCCAGTCAAAGTTTAGTCAAAATTCTGTTTTTAATAAAAACAGAAAAAGAAAAACGGTTCGGGGGCTTAAGCTTTCTCCTTAGCGAAGACATATTCGGTGGAATACGTTTCCACTTAAGACACGCCGGCAGAGCTGGGGTCACTGGCAGGTGGGGCTGTCGGGTCCACTGGTCAGGTTTGACCAGTCGCTCGCGCCCTCCTTCCTTCTTTGGACGAGCGGTGGCGGGGCTCCGGCGATTGCCGCCGACGAACTGTGGCTCCCCGCGGGATTCTGGGGGCGGGGATGGATCCGCTGGTCCAGGGCGGTCCTCCCAGTGGTCGATAGGCTGGCGGGAGTGGAGGGGTCGCCGGCGGCGAGCTCCGCGGCGGACGATGGTTTCGGGTGGATCGGGGTCTCGAGCTATGGTGGCTCCCGATCAGGCTAGAGAGGTGGGGCGGCTCCGCATGGTTGAGGGTAGTCGGACGGTGGTGCTGGAAGAAGTGGGGAGGCCCTGCTCGCGACGTACGACACCGGAGCGTGGCGGCGGCCGAACTGGCCGGAGACGAGGTAGACGGCCTCCCTCCGTCGATTGCTGGCTATGGGAGCACTAGGGAGATGGCTTGAGGTCGCCTGAGGGTCTGGACGAGCTCGGGGGCTCCTTTTATAGGCGGTTGAGGTCGGTTCCCGCGGTCGCGGATAAGAACGTCGGCGAACCGCCGTTCTGTTGCTGGCAGGGCGACATGGCGGTGACGAGCGCTAGTGGACGGGCTCGTGGATGAGCTCGAGCTATTCCAGAGGGCAGTTGGCGGGCGGCTGTGGCTTGGGCGGCGCTGCCATGGCAGGGGCATGTTGCGGACGCCGGTGTGCCGCCAAGAGGGCTCTAATGGCGGTGTTGTAGGGTGCCAGGGCGGCTTGGAGGGTTCTGGCGAGCGGACGAGAATGGGGCGCGGCCCTGCGGGCGAGCAAGGCCAGGGGCAAGACGCGGCGGCTCGGTTGCACGCGTGTGCAAAACGTGCGCTCTGGGTGCGCCCAGAGCACGCACGCTACACGCTCGATAGAAAGCCAGGGTGGCCTAAAGGGCTTGGGTGAGGCTGGCAATTAACAGGTCTAGGTTAGAGGTGGCTAGGAGATTAGTGGACATGGTTGTTAGGTCAGGGGATCATGTTCACAACGCAAACTAAAAACTAAGCCAAAACTGGCCATGCCCACAAGGTGCTCGACAGAATGCCATGGGCTTCTAGGCATCTCTTCTGGTGGCTCAAATCTCCAGGTTGGGGTCTCTTTAGGTGCAGGTGGTGATGGCAAAGTTATTTGGGCAAAACCAGAAACTTGCTAGTGCAAGTTTTGCAAATTTTCAGTTCTAGACAAAAAATAAAGGCTACTATTGTATGGACCAAAAGTATTCCAATGGGTCGAATCTCATGGACTTAAGAGTTTGGTAGGCTGGTCTATAAGCAGGAGAAAAATCAAGGGCAATAGGGCAAGATAAAATATGGTTGCAGTACAAAACACCAAACTGGACCAGAATGAAGATGAGGATGATTTGCTCAAATTTTTCAAAGAACACCGATGGGTTTTGCATAAAGTTGAATTATACACAACTACTAACATCCCCCAATTTTGGTGGAATTTTTAAAGAAATATTTAAGTAGGTTGTAGTGCAAATGGAACTCTAAAACTTATGAAAAAACATTTTTTTAAGAAATAAAGCTCAAGAAAAGTAATTGTAGAAATAATTCCACTGATAAAAAGAAATGGTCTTGGGAAGATATACAAGTCCAACAATATTTTTGAAAGGTTTCCACCTAGAAGGAAAAAAACTCAAAAATTCAGAGGGACAGAGTGATCTGAAATTAAAAGATAAAACCAGAAAATAAAAATTTAATTTCCTGGCAAAATTTTAATTAATAAATCAAGGTAAAAAATTTGGGGTGTTACAATACTACCCCCCTTAAGAAAAATCTCTTCCTCGAGATTTGCTAAAAGTTGTTTCAAAAATATTAGTTCTACTAACACAAAGTGACATCACAAAAATAACCATCCTACTCATGCAATAAAATGTGGCTACTGTGACTGGGCAATTTAAGTGGTGTAAAACTACAGTGTGGAATACTGGCGCTGCGTGGAAAAATCTATGGTTTGGGAAAAACGAGAAATTTCTACTTTTGGTTATAGTGAATTTAGAATAAATTTCTAAAACACGCTGGTCGTACCCGAGAGCACAGTGCTCTCTTTGGCTAACAGGTGGACCCGGGGCCCACTGTCAGTCTCTTCTTCTACCTCTGGCTCTCTTTTCTTCCTCTCTCTCTCACGTGCTTTCCCGCGCTTTCGCCACCGGCGACATCTAGCGTGTAGGGCATCTAGGCCGTACTGCAGTAGTGCGCGGCGCGCTAGCTGCCGGTGCAGCGTGCACTCACCTCGCGGGCCAGTGCGCTGCCGGCACTGCTCGTGGATTCGCCTCCGAACACCAGCGATCGAGCGACGAGCGGCGCTGGTGGACTTCGCCCATCGTACACCGATCTCGAGCTATAAAATGACCGAGGTGCTCCTTTCTTCTTCCTCACACCTGGCCTCGCTTCTCCTTCTCCTTCCTTCTCCTCCATTTCTGTTTGCAGGAGCTCGAGACGAGGCTCTAATGGTGGAGGTGATGCCGAACTCGTACATGATCCTGATGTGCGGAGGGTTGGCAGCATTGTTGGGGTTCTCCGTGCTCTTGTGCGTGATGATCCTCGATGATCGTCGCGATGCTGCCACTCAAGTGTTAGCTCTCCGCGGTGGCAGTGATCATGAGGATTAAGTGCGGTGTCTGGTGCTAACTGTTGTCAGTGTGCTGGAGGCAACTTGCACCCGAATAATTACCCACAAATCTCTCCTTCAGTACAATGAGTTCTACCCATCCACCCCAGTACGAGTTGCTCAAATCGAGGATCACCCCATCCACCTCGAAATATTGGGTAGTGGTGCACATCCCTCCCGCAAACCCAAACCAAGACCCAACGGAAGTCTCCTTCGTGGGGGAATCTATGCCGACTCCGCAAATGGTCATAGAAGCTGCTGCGTACGAAGCGCTTGCTCGCCTTCGATTCGCGGTACCCTATGCCAGCGAACGAGGGTATTATTACTTCCCGAGCCGTGCAGCACCCGGAGGAGTAGCATCTTTTCCCGGTGGACGAATTGAGAGAGACCCAGTATTGGCCAACCTTACCCGGTATGTCATCGCTCAAGAGCGTTTGACCCAACGAGTAATGGGTTATCTCCAGAGCCTCGCTGATTTAAATCCTCAGATCGCCATTGGCAGACCACTGAGGCTTGACCAAGAGAGACGCGTTCTTCGACTAGTCAACCCGCTTCACCCATTAGAAGAGGAGTGTGCCCCAGTACTAGAGAGATTTTCTCAGGACCCTATCTATTTGTCGTTTTCATTGTAGACGTCACTGCTATGTTTATTGTCCCAGCATCTAGTCATGTGTTGCAACTTTTTTGTGGTATCCTAAATTTATGCGATGAATTAAATATTTGGTTTCAATTAATGTGAGTAGTTTTTACTGCTATTAATTTTGATTAAGTAATTTCACTCTCGGTAGATTCTGAAGTGAGATTTTTCCCTGAGTTGTTGCAGCGTATATCTCTTCACGACATAGATTTTTATTCACGCAGCACCACGACAGCAGACTCACAACCACAACCACTCGACCACGTGCACTAATTGCAAATCCACGTGCACATTTTGCACCTAACTGGTCACCTCCCTAGTCTCTGAAGGAGAGATTTGTGGGTAATTATTCGGGTGCAAGTTGCCTCCAGCAAACTGACAACAGTTAGCACCCGACACCACACTTAATTCTCATGATCACCGCCACCGCGGAGAGCTAACACTCGAGCGGTAGCATCACGACGATCATCGAGGATCATCACGCACAAGAGCGCGGAGAACCCCAGAAATGCCGCCAACCCTCCGCACATCAGGATCATGTACCAGTCCGGCATCACCTCCGCCATTAGAGCCTCGTCTCGAGCTCCTGCAAACAGAAATGGTGGAGAAGGAAGGAGAAGGAGAAGCGAGGCCAGGTGTGAGGAAGAAGAAAGGAGCACCTCGGTCATTTTATAGCTCAAGATCGGTGTACGGTGGGCGAAGTCCACCAGCGCCGCTCGTCGCTCGATCGCCGGTGTTCGGAGGCGAATCCACGAGCAGTGTCGGCAGCGCACTGGCCCGCGAGGTGAGTGCATGCTGCACCGGCAGCTAGCGCGCCGCGCACTACCGCAGTACGGCCTAGATGCTCTACGCGCTAGATGTCGCCGGTGGAGAAAGCGCGGGAAAGCACGCAAGAGAGAGGAAGAAAAGAGAGCCAGAGGTAGAAGAAGAGACTGACAGTGGGCCCCGGGTCCACCTGTCAGCCAAAGAGAGCATTGTGCTCCCGTGTACGACCAGTGTGTTTTAGAAATTTAGAAATTTATTCTAAATTCACTATAACCAAAAGTAGAAATTTCTCGTTTTTCCCCAACCATAGATTTTTCCACGCAGCGCCAGTATTCCACACTGAAGTTTTACACCACTTACATTGCCCACTCACTATAGCCACATTTTATTGCATGAGTAGGATGGTTATTTTTGTGATATTACTTTGAGATAGTAGGATTAATTCTTTTCAAGCAGCCCTTAGGAAATCTCGAGGACGAGATTTTTTTCTTAAGGGGGTAGTGTTGTAACACCCAAAAATTTTGACCTTGATTTATTAATTAAAATTTTGCCAGGAAATTAAATTTTTATTTTTTTTAGTTTTATCTTTTAATTTCATATCACTCTGTCCCTCTGAATTTTTGAGTTTTTCCTTCTAGGTGGAAACCTTTCAAAAAATATTGTTGGACTTGTATATCTTCCCAAGACCATTTCTTTTTATCAGTGGAATTATTTCTACAATTATTTTTCCTGAGCTTTATTTCTTTAAAAACATGATTTTTCATAAGTTTTAGAGTTCCATTTGCACTACAACCCTTTTAAATACTTCTTCAAAATTTCCACCAAAGTTTTGGGATGTCATGTGATGTTCCCACATCACTTTTATGCAAAAATCTCTTTTAGTCATTTGGAGATTTTGAGCCCTACCCCAAGTTTTCAAATCTGGTCCGGTTTGTAATTTGCACTACAACCTATTTAAATATTTCTTTAAAAATTCCACCAAATTTGGGGGATGTTAGTAGTAGTGTATAATTCAACTTTATGCAAAAAAAAACCATTGGAGTTCTTTGAAAAATTTGAGCAAATCATCCTCATCTTCATTCTGGTCCAGTTTGGTGTTTTGTGCTGCAACCATGTTTTATCTTGCCATATTGCCCTTGATTTTTTCTCCTGCTTATAGACCAGCCTACCAAACCCTTAAGTCCAGGAGATTGGACCCATTGGAGTATTTTTGGTCCATGCAATAATGCACTTCACTTTCTGTCCAGAACTGAAGATTTGCAAAACTTGCACTAACAAGTTTCTGGTTTTGCCCAAATAGCATTGCCATCATCACTTGCACCTAAAGAGATCCCCAACCTGGAGATTTGGGCCACCAGATGAGATGCATAGATGCCCATGGCATTCTGTCGAGCACCTTGTGTTCATGGACAGCTTTGGCATAGTTTTATGTTTGCACTGCGATCTTGCCCCTGTGGACAAACCAGCATGTCCACTAATCTCCTAGCCACCTCTAACCTAGACCTGTTAATTGCCAGCCTCACCCAAGCCCTCTAGGCCACCCTGGCTTTCTCTCGAGCATGTAGCGTGTAACGCCCCGAGACCGATGTGCTAGGTGTCGTGCAGTTATTCGATGTTGTTGCGTTGTCATGTGCTTGCGTGTTGCATCATGTCACGTCATCATGTGCATTGCATCATGTCATCATGCCATCATATCATTAATTGTTGCAACTCAACTAAATAAATTGCATGGATTTTTCGATCCATTTAAATCGAGGGAAGGATGACTTCTCTTTATAATATATCTTCCCAATATTAGGAAGCTATAATAAATATTCCATTCTTTTGGAATTAACCGGAACACACTTGCAAAAATCCCAATGCCTTTTATTATTTGTTCTCTTGGCCTATAACGTTGTCACATGTCCTTTCATCATTTTCCGGAGCTCCACCTAATTTCTCAACATTTTTGGACTCTTCTAAATCCTAGTCCTTGTTCAAACCTTTTTAATTAAATTCAAATGACTTTGAATTTAATTCTTGCAAAAATGCCCACTCCATTTTTCTTGGGACATGCGCATTTATGCGAGTCCGGGAAATTTATTCCCGTGCTCAAATTCTTCCTCTAACATTCTCTTTTCTCTTTTCCTTTCTCTTATTGTTCTCTGTTTTTGTAAAGAGAAGAATTAAGAAGGGAGGAGAGAGGAGCCAGCCCAGCTGCAGCCTCAGGCCGGCCGGCCCAAGGCCCATCTCCCCCGTTCCTAACCCTAGGCTAGCGAGGCCCAGTCGCAGTCCTCCCGGTCGCTCCCTGTCTCCCTCGTCTCCACCTAGCGCCGCCAGGAGAGCGCTGCACGCGCACGCATCCCAATCCCCATCTCCCCTCGTCCTCTTCCTCTCACTCGCTCGCCCCAGTGCCGCGCCTCCCCACTATCCTCCGCGACCCGGACGACCGGCCAGGCGCCACTCCACCTCCGGCGCGCCCCAGCTCCCTTCTCCTTGCTGCTAGCTCCGCCCGCGCTGGAGCACGCGAGCAGCAGCAGCCTGAGACGCTCCCTGCCGTCACCGCGCCGTGGCCTTCCTCCTCCCATGCCCCTTGCTCCAGCCAAGGCCATGGCGCCGCGCCGCCGACCACCAGCAGGACGCCGCCCATGGACGCGTCCGTCCCCGAGCATCGATCCGCCCCTCTGCGCCGCCCCCTTGCAGCGCCCATCTCCTCGAGCTATTTCATCGCCAGTACGCCTCGTTGCCCTGTCACCGGACCTCGCCGGCGCCGTCCATCCCTTCCACTGGCCTGTTGCCAGGCATCTCCACCGGCGCCGTCCATCCCTGCCGCTTGGGTATGCCCCTGCGTCGACTCGTTTCTCATAGGAGACGCCGTCCAGCAGCCGGATCAACTCCTCCCTCTGTGCCCTGCATCCCGGAGTCGGCCGCCTCAAGCCCTCGTCCGCGTCCCTGTCCTGCTTCGCGACGAACAGCAGCAGCAACTCCAGCACCGATGCCCCAAGAACCCTGTGTATGACTACGTGGTGATGCGTCAAGTACTTATACCGCGTCTCCAGAATCGCCAAGACCGTCCCGGATATCGCCAAGTACCACTCCGGTTCCGGAACGCGACAAGTACCACGACCAAGTACCACGACCATGATGTTTCGTTTCTTCGCTGCCAAGGCCAAGAGGATGCCAAGTTCCATGACGACGAGGACCACCAAGTTCGCCCACCGTCGTCAAGATCGAGGTGACCTCTACAAAACGCCAAGTACCCCTTCATGTCGGCAAGATCCGCAAATTGGACCCCGAACGATCGACGTCTTGTGGACCATGTACGACGACCGTCGCCGAAGACCCGTGTAACATGAACGTGAACGACTACCGTCGCGAGTACCTCTACGTCGTCATGTACCCCTACTTCCACTACCATCGCGAGAACGACTACTTCCCCTCCGAACCGTCTCCTTTGCACGCTACAAAGGTATAACCCCGGGACGACCGCCGTGAACGAATGCATGTGTGATGTATGAAATGCTCGTGTTTGCTCCGTGTCGGAGTTGTTCGGTGCACGTTGCCCCTCTTTTGCCTTGCCACCATCTTGTGGGAACCCGGTATCCGGGATCACCCCGCCTCCTATCGCGTGTTATGCTCCCGTCACTTTTCCTTTTGCGCCGGTATCTCCGCGAGTTACCGGAACCGGAACGTTGCCGTGGCATCATTTTCGGATTCGTTGCCGTGACCCCCTTTTTCCTTCCACCACGGTGACAATGCTTCATAATGCTCTTATCAACATTTTGCATAATAATTGCTTAAAACTTGATCATGTCATCCGCATCATGATAACAACAATTAAAATTGTTTAAATTGATGTTTGGTTAAATTTGCTTAAATGCCATGTTAAAATGCTCTAATCCATATCTAATTAACCGTAACTCCGATTTTAATAATCTTTATATGTAAATGGGGTAGAAAAATGCCTAGTTTATCGTGGTGACCTTTATTTGCATGTTAAATAACTCTAAAATTGTGTTTAGGACAGATCAGGACCAAACCTAATATTTGCACATGAGGATTTTCCGGAATTGTTGTTCGTTGCTTCCGGCCTCATTTAAACTTGCCTAGATTAGATAGTTTCATCATGTTTCCCCTCTCGCCATGTTTAACAACATTTAACATTGTTGGGTACATAAACGAGATCGAACTAAATAGTTGATGTGGTGTTTTGTCAATATGCATCTCGTTGCATATTGAGCTCCACTTAATTTGTAGAATTGTTTGTGCATTTTGCCATGCCATGCCCCCTTTAAACCGGACATGCATCATACTCGACTGTGCATCATGCCATGTTGATGTGTTGGTTGTTTACTGTGTTGTTTGCTCTTTTCCGGTGTTTGCTTCTTCGGGTTGGTACCGATAACGTCGAGTTTGTGAGGATCCGTTCGACTACGCCCGTTTGTCTTCTTCATGGACTCGTTCTTCTTCCTTGCGGGATTTCAGGCAAGATGATCATACCCTCGAAATCACTACTATCTTTGCTATGCTAGTTTGCTCGCTCTTTTGCTATGCCATTGCTACGATGCCTACCACTTGCTTGTCAGCCTCCCAAATTGCCATGTACAGCCCCTAACCCACCTTTGTCCTAGCGAACCGTTCATTGGCTATGTTGCCGCTTTGCTCAGCCCCTCTTATAGCGTTGTTAGTTGCAGGTGAAGATTGGAGCTTGTTCCTTGTTGGAACATGGATATTTTGTTGGGATATCATACTATATCTTATTTAATTAATGCATCTATATACTTGGTAAAGGGTGGAAGGCTCGGCCTTATGCCTGGTGTTTTGTTCCACTCTTGCCGCCCTAGTTTCCGTCATATCGGTGTTATGTTCCCGGATTTTGCGTCCCTTACGCGGTTGGGCTATAATGGGAACCCCTTGACAGTTCGCCTTAAGTAAAGCTTTTCCAGCAATGCCCAACCTTGGTTTTACCATTCGCCACCTAGCCTTTTTCCCTTGGGTTAGGCCAGCCCAAGGGTCATCTTTATTTTAACCCCCCCCCCCCGGGCCAGTGCTTGTCTAAGTGTTGGTCCGGACTGAGTAGACTGCGGGGCCACCTCGGGGAAACTTGAGGGCTGGTTTTACTCGTAGGATGTCTCATCCGGTGTTGCCCTGAGAATGAGATATGTGCAGCTCCCATCAGGATGTCGGCGCATCGGGCGGTGTTGCTGGTTTAGTTTTACCCTGTCGAAATGTCTTGTTGTACTGGGATACCGAGTCTGATCGGAATGTCTCGGGTGGAGGTCTATTCCTTCGTTGACCGTGAGAGCTTGTGATGGGCTAAGTTGGGACACCCCTACAGGGATTGAACTTTCGAAAGCCGTGCCCGCGGTTATGGGTAGATGGGAATTTGTTAACGTCCGGTTGTAGAAAACCTAAAGTTGACCTTAATTAAAATGAATCAACCGCGTGTGTAACCGTGATGGTCTCTTTCCGGCGGAGTCCGGGAAGTGAACACGGTTGTTGGAGTTATGCTTGACGTAGGTAGTCCAGGATCACTTGTTGATCATACTTTTATCGACCATGCTTTGCCTTCTCTTCTCGCTCTCATTTGCGAATAGGTTAGCCACCATATATGCTAGTCGCTTGCTGCAGCTCCACCTCATACCTTTACCTTACCCATAAGCTTAAATAGTCTTGATCGCGAGGGTGCGAGATTGTTGAGTCCCCGTGGCTCACAAATACTTCCAAAACCAGCTTGCAGGTGCCGATGAGTTTGTGCAGACGACGCAACCAAGCTCAGGAGGAGCTCGATGAAGATCTTGTCCTTTATGTTGTTTCGTTCTAGTTGATCAGTAGTGGAGCCCAGTTGGGGTCGATCGGGGACCTTTGTCGCATTTGGGGTTCTTCTTTTATTTTGGTTCCATAGTCGGACCCTGAGTGTATTTGATTGATGTAATGTTTATTCATGTAATTGTGTGAAGTGGCGATTGTAAGCCAACTATGTAACTTTTCCCCTATTGTATTACATGGGTTGTGTGAAGTTTACCTCACTTGCGACATTGCCTTCAATGCGATTATGCCTCTAAGTCGTGCCTCGACACATGAGAGATATAGTCGCATCGAGGGTGTTACATAGCGTGCGTGCTCTGGGCGCGCCCAGAGCGCACGTTTTGCACATGCGCGCAACCGAGTCGTCGTGTCTTGCCCCTGTCCTTTGCTCGCCCGTAGGGCCGTGCCCCGTTCTCGTCCGCTCGCCAGAACCCTCCAAGCTGCCCCTGGCGCCCTACAGCGCCGCCGTCAGAGCCCTCTTGGCGGCACGCCGCTGTCCGCAACATGCCCCTGCCATGGCAGCACCGCCCAAGCCACAGCCGCCCGCCAGCTGCCCTCTGGAATAGCTCGAACTCATCCACGAGCCTGTCAGCTATCGCCCGTCGCCGTCACGTCGCCCTGCCAGCAACAGAACGGCGGTTCACCGGCGTTCTTATCCGCAGCCGCGGGAACCGACCTCGGCCGCTGATGACCCACAAGTATAGGGGATCTATCATAGTCCTTTCGATAAGTAAGAGTGTTGAACCCAACGAGGAGCAGAAGGAAATGATAAGCGGTTTTCGGCAAGGTATTCTCTGCAAGTACTGAAATAAGTGGTAACAGATAGTTTTGTGATAAGATAGATTGTAACGAGCAACAAGTAACAAAAGTAAATAAAGTGCAGCAAGGTGGCCCAATCCTTTTGTAGCAAAGGACAAGCCGGAACAAACTCTTATAATAGGAAAAGCGCTCCCGAGGACACATGGGAATATCGTCAAGCTAGTTTTCATCACGTTCATATGATTCGCGTTCGATACTTTGATAATTTGATATGTGGGTGGACCGGTGCTTGGGTGCTGTTATTACTTGAACAAACATCCCACTTATGATTAACCTCTATTGCAAGCATCTGCAACTACAACAAAAGTATTAAGGTAAACCTAACCATAGCATGAGACATATGGATCCAAATCAGCCCCTTACGAAGCAACGCATAAACTAGGGTTTAAGCTTGTGTCACTCTAGCAACCCGTCATCTACTTATTACTTCCCAATGCCTTCCTCTAGGCCCAAATAATGGTGAAGTGTTATGTAGTCGACGTTCACATAACACCACTAGAGGCTAGACAACATACATCTTATCAAAATATCAAACGAATACCAAATTCACATGACTACTCATAGCAAGACTTCTCCCTTGTCCTCGGGAACAAACGTAATTACTCACAAAGCATATTCATGTTCATAATCAGAGGTGTAATAATATGCATATAGGATCTGAACATATGATCTTCCACCAATTAAACCAACTAGCATCAACTATAAGGAGTAATAAACACTACTAGCGACCTACTAGCACCAATCCCGGACTTTGAGACAAGAATTGGATACAAGAGATCAACTAGGGTTTGGAGATGAGATGGTGCTGGTGAAGATGTTGATGGAGATTGCCCTCTCCCGGTGAGAGGAGCGTTGGTGATGACGATGGTGATGATTTCCCCCTCCTGGAGGGAAGTTTCCCCGGCAGAACAGCTCTGCCAGAGCTCTAGATTGGATCCGCCAAGGTTCCGCCTCGTGGCGGCGGAGTCTCGTCCCGAAAAGTTCCTTCCTATTTTTTTCTCATCGAAAGACTTCATATAGGAGAAGATGGGCGTCGGAGAGCTACCAGGGGGCCCACAAGGTAGGGGGTGCGCCCTAGGGGGGGCGCCCCCCACCCTCATGAGCAGGGTGTGGGCCCCCTGGCCTTCATCTTTGACGAGGATTTTTCTTTATTTATTTTAAGATGTTCTGTGGAGTTTCAGGACTTTTGGAGTTGCGCAGAGTAGGTCTCTAATATTTGCTCCTTTTCCAGCCCAGAATTCCAGCTGCCGGCATTCTCCCTCCTTATGTAAACCTTGTAAAATAAGAGAGAATAGCCATAAGTATTGTGACATAAAGTGAAATAATAGTCCATAATGCAATAAATATCGATATAAAAGCATGATGCAAAATGGACGTATCAACCACCTATAAAAGGAGCCCCCGAGCTTGTCCAGACCCTCAGGCGACCTCAGGCCATCTCCCTAGTGCTCCCATAGCCAGCAATCAATGGAGGGAGGCCGTCTGCCTCGTCTCCGGCCAGTTCGGCCGCCGCCACGCTTCGGTGCCGTACGTCGCGCGCAGGGCCTCCCCAGTTCTTCCAGCGCCACTGTCCGACTCCCCTCAACCGTGCGGAGCCGCCCCACCTCTCTAGCTCGATCGGGAGCCACCATAGCTCGAGACCCCGATCCACCCGAAACCACCGTCCGCCGCGGAGCTCGCCGCCGGCGACCCCCCCCCCCCCCCACCCCGCCAGCCTATCGACCACTGGGAGGACCGCCCTGGACCAGCGGATCCATCCCCGCCTTGAGAATCCTGCGGGGAGCCGCCGTTCGTCGGTGGCAATCGTCGGAGCCCCACCACCGCTCGGCCAGAGAAGGAAGGAGGGCACGGGCGATTGGTCAAACCTGACCAGTGGACCCGATGGCCCCACCTGCCAGTGACCCCAGCTCTGCCGACGTCTTTTAAGTGGAAACGTAAAACACAGGACTACGTCTTCTCTGTCTCGAAAGCGTATTCTTATTTGAACCATTTTTCTTTTTTTGTTTAATTTAAAAACAGATTTTGACTGAAACTTTGACTAGCTATAACTTTTTAAATATATCTCCGTTTGACCTGATTCTTTTTTTGTTGTTTCCCAAATTCCATCTTGTTTATTTCCATATTTATTTGAAAAATTTCCAAACAACATTTTTGTACTGTTTTGAAACTATGTGTTAATTTAAATTTTCTTAAAATAGGATTTTGAAGAAGGAAGCAACTTTCAAAAAGTGCACCCCCACTTGCATACTCTTGAAGGCAAGCATTCTGAACCCCTAGATAATATTTGTTGTTTGTCGTTTGATGCTAATACGACACCACCTTAACATGAAGTGTTCGGCATTTTATGTGGTGTTATGATCATATTCATGAGTGCATAATTATGATTCCTTGCTGTTGGAATTTGATATGCTTCTGATAGTAATCACCCTCGTATGCCTTTCATGCCTATCGGGAGGAATCCGGGAAAGTCTCTGTCTTGGGTAGACACAAACTTGTCTCTAATAATTCGTTGAGACGATTATGTCCGGTAAGGCATGGTCAGGTATGATGAGTGGTGATTCTGTTTGTTGGTGTGAAATATATTTGTTATACTAATCCTGCAGGGAATGCCTTAATCTCCCGAGTCGACCGTAGATCGAGTCTTGTTCCAGTAACCCCCATACTTGTTTCGTACTACCACTTGTCCCTGCCATAGGTAGGGTACGATTCATAAAGTTGTCAACCCCTTCCTAGCACACACCATACAGAGAGGCCATGGTGGAAGATACATGCTGCATCCGGTAGACATGCCACCTGGTCCGGGGGCATGGGTGTTTCTGGTTGGAGCCGAGGGGGTAGCTCCCCTAGTTTGCGCGCGTTATAAATTTTGTGATCCCATGCTAGTCGAGGTTGTAGCCTCCCCACTTAGAGTTTCGCTTAACGGGTGTCGTGGGTGATTCTAGACACCGGTAAGTTAGGCTGGTGTGTGCGGTCATGTGTGTTTTCAATTAAAAGACCGTAGACGGAATTAGCCCCGATGGACTAAAGGAATCTGTTACTCGTGGGTAAAGAGTACACCCTCTGCAGATATTATATCTATTCGAATAGCCGTGTCCATGGTTAAGGACTACAGTCTGGGATGGGTCAAGTGTCGGTCTTCGGAGGAAAAATTGCTAAACCAGAACATTGATCATGACTTGGGACATATGATGATTATGATTATTATTACTATAGCCTAACCTTTGGTATTAATTGAATTATTGAGTATCCCTGGGACGGTTCTACCTCCTGGATATTCACTATGATTATTCTCTTATAAGCCCTTTATGTGGTGTCGCTCAGACGCCCGACTGTGGCATGCTTGCTATTTAATTATTTATAAGCCCTTTATGTGGTGTCGCTCAGAACCCCAACTGTGGCATGCTTGCTATTTAAATTACTTATAAGCCCTTTATGTGGTGTCGCTCAACGCCCGACTATGGCATGCTTGCTATTTAATTTTTTATAAGCCCTTTATGTGGTGTCTCTCAAACGCCCGACTGTGGCATGCTTGCTACTTAAATTACTTATAAGCCCTTTATGTGGTGTCGCTCAGACGCCCGACTGTGGCATGCTTGTTATTTAAATTACTTATAAGCCCTTTATGTGGTGTCGCACAGACGCCCGACTGTGGCATGCTTGTTATTTATTTTATTTGTAAGCCCTTTATGTGGTGTCGCTCAGATGCCCGACTGAGGCATGCTTTATATTATTGTCCTTTTGAGGCGTCGCTTCAGACACCCGATCGGTGCATTCTAATTCTACTCTCTGATTGCATATTCATGTTTGACATGAATAACCTGCTTGCATGCATCATGGATTTTTATTTCGTGACTGACGTTGTGATCATGGAATATTTCAGAGCATGATTATCATTTGTTATATTATACCTGTGTTCATAATGTTTGCGAGTACATTCAAAGTACTCACTGGCTTGTCCCTGGCTATTCTCTTGGCCAGATTTCTTGCATGGAGAGGAGCGTTGCGATGACAGCCCCGGAACCTATGCAATGGTGTTAGCAGCCTCGCGAAGATAGGAGTTATCCAGTGTTCCTGTGGGAAATGGAGTCCCATAGACACTGACGGACCACAAACCGCTTCTGCCATCAGCCACTAGAAACCTTGTGTTGTACTCATAGGCCAGAATGGTCTTGTACTACATATTTTGTATTTTGCTTGGAATTTCTGTATCAAGTTGGTGCCTCATCAGTTAGCAGTAATCCTAGGGCTGGTGAGCACAAGGGCCATTTTCTGGGAAATATATCCTAAAAAACCGGTCGCTACAAGGTTGTCAGGACCGGTTTTCCAATAAAACATTTATTGAAAAACCGACCATTATATCAGACCAGTATAAAAGAATCCTCCTTACTGGTAGAGAAATCCTTGATACAGAAATCCAGAAGTACTAAATATTATACAAGGTTGAGGTGAGGCTGCTCAACAATTTATTACAAGCACGCCGATATTATACATAAAGGCGGATATGACACAAAGGGTATGGTGGCATAACTACTGACTCATAATAAAAGTGGTGGTGGATATGTCACAGTGAAGTGGGTGACATGACTCCAAAATCTTACGGCTCAACAAGCGTCGGAGTGAGGCTCGATGATTTTATTAGGGTAGCGGAAGCGTATATAATACAAGTGACCAACTCCAGGATCGCACGGGACTGACTGGGACTCCTCTAGGCGTCAGACTCGCTATCGTACTCTTCATCCACAAGATTGCCTTCGTCAACATCTGGCCAAATCAACAAGCCAGGTGAGTACTTTGAATGTACTCGCAAGATAGTTTGGACATAGATATAATGAATGCAAACATGATGCACATGAGCAGACTAGTAATGCGCACTCAGATAATAAATTTAAACTGCATGTTAAATAAAAAGGAAGTCAGGCGGTAGTCCTCCCAAAATCCCAATAAAATAGTTGAAGACCGATCGGGTGTCTGAAACGATGCCTCGAAAGGAAAAATAACTTAACATGCCGCAGTCGGGCGTCAGGGCGACACCACATAAAGGGCTTATACTGAAACGTAAATGACAGTACGTGCCACAGTCGGACGTCTAAGAGACATCTCGAAAAAGGGCTTATAATGAAAGTAAATAACAAGGATGTCGCAGTCGGACGTCTGAGAGACATCACATAAAGGGCTTATATCGAAAGTAAATAACAAGAATGCCACAGTCGGACGTCTAAGCGACATCACATAAAGGGCTTATATCAAAGTAAATAACAAGAATGCCATAGTCTGATGTCTAAGCGACATCACATAAAGGGCTTATATTTAAAGTAAATAACAAGAATGCCATAGTCAAACGTCTGAGCGACATCACATAAAGGGCTTATATCTCATCATTCGAATTCAAGTAGCTCATGAAGGTAACGTCATTCCACGGAATACTCGGTACATGATAATAAATTGGTTAGTCCATCCACAGGAATAACATTCGGCCGGGTTTACCACTCTCAGTTTCATGCTTATTCTCCGGAGACTGACACTGGGACTGATACTGAGATTGACACTAATATGTTGATCAAAGTCCTTGACCATGGACATGGTTACTCGAATGGTTTTGACTCTGAAGAGTTTGTACTCTTTAACCACAGCCAACGGATTTCAGTAGTCACAAAGGACTAGTTCCGTTTACGGTATTTTAGGAGGAACACATCTAACCAGTACACACCCATTCCACATTCCGCTGCCAGGAATCACCCTAGGCAACGTTCAAGAAAAACTCTAAGACGGGGAGGCTACAACCTCGAATAGCATGGGATCAAATTTATATCGCGCGCTCTAAGGGGTGCCCCCCTCTCGGTCCCAACCGGAAACACCCATGCCCCCTGACCGGATGATGGGCTTTAATCTAGGGCCATGGAACCCTCATCACGGCCCCTCTATTTGGTGTGTACAAGGAAAGAGGTTTGCAACTTACTAAACCGTATTCTTTGCAGAAAACATGTGGTAGCACGGAAGGGGACGAACGGGAACAAGACTTGATCCATGTTAATACTGAAGTTAAATAGTTGATATAAAACTGGCATGATTCAACAATACCAGCTTGCAACCTATCATGCCACCACATGATCAGGTTATCTCACCATCATATGAACACATCGAATTTCGAGGCTCACTTGCAACTTGTTTGCATGAAATATAACATTCAAAACTGCTTATAAACATGTCATGAGAAAACCACTTAAGCAATCATGAAAAACACTCATCATATCAAAGGTTCAAACATGCTTGCCGGGTTCGGAGTAGTCGGAGTCTAGCTCGGCAAATTTGCGGCTCTGTCACCTCCTTCGGTATCAACGTTGTAAAAGAAATCGGATACTAACGTAAATACCGTGCGTGCATAAAAATTGTTCCAATTTTTTTCAAATAAATATGATTTAAAAACTAGATAGAAAAATAAAGATGATAGAAAAAGAATCAACTCAAAATCATCTTCTGTTTAATAGTTATTAAGGTTTTAGTCTAGGGACTAGTCTATGATGAAACAGAAACTTTCCAGGGGCTAGCTTAAAAAAACAGAAAACGTTTCGGTTGGAAATACGCCAACCCAAAGGGAAAACATACTTTGCCCAAAGGCGCTTTCAGAAAACGTTTCGAATAAAAGAGGAGAGGCTGACGAGGGGGTTCCGCATGTCAGGTTTAAAATCCCACCGCCGGCCGAAGCAAAAGATGATCGCCGGTGACGATCGACGGCGACCCAGAGGAGGGCAAGGGTATGGTTGCACTCACGGGACAATTCCGCGTCGGTGGGTGGTGGATTTGGTCGTCGGCGAGCACCACGCCGACGACGGCTTCCACTCCGGCGGACGGCGGTTCGGTCGAGGATGGATCCCTCCGAAGAGAGCTACAAACGCCAAATTTAAGCGCGGGTTAGGGGAGTGGGTGCACTAGGAGGTTCCTCCCCAAGTTTGAGCTAGAGCTATGCAAGGAATCGAGTGAATCAAGCTGGCTACCAGAGCGGGTCATGGCGGCCGGAGTTGGGGAAGAAGGCCACCTTGAGGTCCTTCTAGCGGCTGGGTGCGGGTCTGGTGAGGTGGAGGAGTGGTGCTGGGTTGAAGGCGAGCTCGGGGCTCTATTTATAGCCGGCCCGAGGCGCTTGCCGAGAACGGGATCACTCCGGTGAGCGATTACGGCGAGGCAGTGGTCGGGCTGGAGGTTTAGGTGACTGAGCACCTTCGGCTTGGTTCACTGGTTCCATTCAACAGCTAAGCTTGATCGGATTTGGCCTGCTCCCGTGGCCTCGACGGAACGGAGCTCACGGGCTCGTCAGCGGCAGAGAACACGCTCTGCGCCTCTCAGGCCACGGCGACGGTTCTGCAGCACGCACAGGGAAGAGGACGGACACGCGGAGGCTCCTCGTGGTGTGGGCGGTGCTGGACGGCGCCGTACTGCAGGGCTAGCCCCTGCTGGTCGCCACGGTGGTTCTGCCACCGCGGAAGACGCCGGAGTTGACATGACACGTCGCCACCAACGCTCGCGACCAGCCAAACAACCGTGCGGCGCATTGGATAAGAAGGAGCAGTGAGCAGCGATCCAAGGCAGCTACAGGCGAGATTGATGAAGAGCCCTGACGAAAACGACACTGACGATTGAACCCAACACTGAACTTCTGAAACTTGACAGGAACAGTGCCGGCCACCTATTCGACGAAATGATTTATGCACGTGGAAAATTCTTCTAGAGCTGAAACTTGGTGAAGTGATCTCTTGATGCATCTGGAGACTGCCTGAATTATCTCAGAATTTTTGGAAAAGAAAAAGAATGAAATTCACCAAAAATGGCAAATCTGGTCCAAACTTGCAGCAAGCAAATTTTTGAAAAATTTGTACTGTGGACTAGCAGATCTTGATGGATCTAGGTTGAGGACACTAAGGACTAGCCAGAGGAATTTATTTGGAACCAAAACTCAAACGAAATGTAGTAGTTCCTTTGTAAATCACTAAGGTCCAAATAAATGGCAGAAAAAGATTTTGAGTTTAAAATAAATAGAATTAAAATCTAGGGGTAGTTGAACTTTGCTGGACTTGATGCTTGACTTGACCCAAAGTGGGGAGGTGGGTTTTGGAAGAAAGTTTTCAACATAGGTCATGGCAAGAGAGTAATTTTTCAATGGGGAAGAATAAAATTCATAATTTATAGGAATTCTTTTTAATAAAAAGGAATTGTAAAAACCTTCCAAAATTATTTGTGTTGAGCCAACACAAGATGAAAAATCTTCAAGACCAAAAATCAAGATTGGGAAGAACTCATGAAATATTTATCATAAAAAGATTTGAGAAGATGAGCCCCTTTTTTGAAAAATTCAAGTGACCTTCTTTAAATCAAATAAAGAAGTTGATAAAAATCAAAAACCAAATTTATGGGGTGTTACAACACCTACCCCCTTAGGAAAAATCTCGTCCCCGAGATTTCAGCTGATCCTCAAATAGGTGTGGGTACTCTGCCCGAAGGAGATCCTCTCTTTCCCATATTGCTTCATCCTCGGTGTGATTACTCCACTGGACCTTGAAAAACTTAATTGTTTTCTGATGGGTCCTTCTTTCAGACTCCTCCAATATTTTTATTAGACGTTCCGTGTAGGTGAGGTCTGGTTTCATGTCAATGTTCTCGTGAGATACATGCTTTTCTGGGTTGCTTACACATTTCCTCAACTGTGAGACGTGGAACACGTCGTGGACGTCTGACAGTTCTTCGGGTAGGTCTAGCTGGTAGGCCACTGTGCCTCTTCGTGCAATCACACATAAGGGTCCAATAACCCATGGTGCTAGCTTTCCTTTAACTTTGAATCGTTGCAGGCCCCTCATAGGAGATACTCGTGGGTACACATATTCACCGGGTTCAAAGTTGACTTCGCGATGTTTTTTATCGTAATAACTCTTTTGTCGGCTCTGGGCTGTCTTGAGTCGATCCCTGATTAGTCTAACTTTCTCCTCAGCTTCCTTGAGCATGTCTGGGCCGAAGATACGACTGTCTCCTGTTTCTGACCAATTTAATGGGGTACGGCATCTTCGCCCGTACAAGGATTCAAAAGGTGCCATTTGTAGACTGCCTTGGTAACTGTTGTTGTATGCGAACTCGGCATACGACAAGCTTTCTTCCCAACTGGTTCCATAGGTGAGAACACATGCTCTTAGCATGTCCTCTAGAATTAGGTTCACACGTTCAGTTTGTCCTCCAGTCTAGGGATGGTATGCTGTACTGAATACTAGTTGAGTTCCCAGAGCTTGTCGTAAATGATCCCAAAATCTAGAGACGAATTGAGTGCCTCTGTCGGGTATTATAGTGTTTGGAATTCCATGTAGACAAACTATACGGGAGAGATAAAGTTTGGCAAGCTTCTGAGTAGTGTGGGTTGCCTTTACTGGGATGAAATGTGCCACCTTAGTTAATCTATCTGTGATGACCCATATGGCATCATTTCCGTGTCATGACCGAGGTAGTCCGACAATAAAATCCATTCCAATTTCGTCCCACTTCCACTCAGGTATCCTGTTTGGCTATAATAGTCCTGCTGGTTTTTGGTGCTCGGCTTTAATGCACTGACATGAATCACAACATGCAATGAATGTGGCTATACCTCTCTTCATACCGTGCCACCAAAAAATTTCCTGAATGTCCTTGTACATTTTGGTTCCTCCAGGGTGGATTGAGTATGGAGCGGTGTGGCCTTCGGCTAGAATTTGCTGTTTGAGGTCCTCTATATTTGGTACGCAAAGTTTGTCTCCGTACCATAATATTCCCTTATCGTCTACGACGAATTCTGAAGCCTTGCCCAGACTCACTTTTCTTTTTATGCCTTCGATGCTGGGGTGTCCATGCTGAGCCTTCTTAATCTGTTCCATTAGGGTGGGATGTATTTCCAAATTTGACACATTGCCTTCAGTGACCATCACCAAGTTGAGTTTGGCGAACTCCTGCTAAAATTCAGGTCTCAAGTTCTGTAGACTGTCGTTGCCCGAGTTGGGGTTTCGACTAAGAGCATCTGCCACTACATTTGCCTTTCCTGGATGGTAGTGAATGCCAACATCATAATCTTTCACTAATCCAACCAGCGCCGTTGTCGTAAATTGAGTTCTGGTTGTGTGAAAATATATCTGAGGCTTTTATGGTTCGTATATATTTCACAACGATTTCCAAGCAAAAAGTGCCTCCACTCTTTGAGTGCATGAATGACTGCTGCCAATTCCAAGTCATGAGTAGGATAATTTTCTTCATGCTTTCGTAGTTGCCTGGATGCGTATGCGACTACTTTGCCTTCTTGCATTAGTACGCATCCGAGGCCCTTCCGGGATGCGTCACAATATACTTCAAAACTTTTATGTATGTCTAGTACAACCAATACTGGTGTTGTTGTTAATTTCCTTTTGAGTTCTTGGAAACTTTTCTCGCAAGCTTCAGTCCATACAAATTTCTTATCCTTCTTGAGTAACTGTGTTATTGGTTTTGCTATGGTGGAGAACCCCTCAATAAACCTTCGGTAATATCCAGCCATCCCCAGGAAATTTCGTACATTTGTTACGTTGGCTGGTGGTTTCCAGCCAAGTACGGCCTTGAATTTTTCTGGGTCCACGGCAACACCTTCTTGGGTCAATACGTGGCCTAGAAAACCAACCTATCTTAACCAAAATTCACATTTGCTGAATTTGGCGTATAATTGATGTTTCTTTAATTCTCCCAGTACAATTATGAGATGTTCAGCATGTTCTTCTGGTGTCTTAGAGTATACCAGAATATCATTATTGAACACCACAACAAATTTGTCCATAAATTTCATAAACACTTTGTTCATGAGGTGGACAAAATATGCGGGGGCATTTGTCAGTCCAAATGGCATTACTGTAAATTCATAAAATCCGTATCTGGAGGTGAATGCTGTCTTAGGGATATCTTCTGTCCATACTTTTAATTGATGATACCCCGACCTTAAATCAATTTTTGAGAAAACCTTGGCTTGTGCGAGCTGGTCAAATAAATCATTTATCCGTGGCATCGGATATTTGTTTTTGATGGTGACCATGTTGAGTGATCGATAGTCTATACATAATCTCAGTGTCCCATCCTTTTTCTTGGTAAATAATACTGGTGAACCCCAAGGTGAGGAGCTGGCCCGTATAAATCCTTTGTCCAGTAATTCTTTTATTTGCTTCTTTAATTCTACCAACTCGGAGGGTGCCATTCTATCGGGTTTCTTGTAAATGGGGGTGGTTCCAGGTGCTAGTTCAATGATGAACTCTATTTTCCGGTCTGGTGGCATGCCTGGTAGTTGTTCGGAAAATACGTCAGGGAACTCACACACCACTGGAACTTTTCTTAACTCTGAAATGTCCACCTTATTCAACCTTGGTTGCCGTGATATTGGTCTTTCTTGAGCTGCAATTTTTATCGTCTTCCCGTGATGATGAGTAAGAATTACAGTCCGATTGAAGCAGTCGATAAATCCCTTGTTGGTGGTTAACCAGTCCATTGCTAGGATAACATCCAGTCCCTTATTTTCCAATGCAATGAGGTTTTCCTGAAACTTTAGTTCCTCAATCTCAATAACCACACCTTGGCAGTAACTCTGAGTGATTTTCTTAATCCCAGGGGACTTGATGGTCATGGATTTTTCCAAGGGAAGCATCGAAAAATCATGTTGCAAAGCAAATTTCTTTGAAATGAACGACTGAGAAGCTCCAGAATCAAACAAAACCGTGGCAGGTATTGTGTTGACAGGGAACGTACCAAGTACGATATCCGGGGCATTCTGTGCTTCCTCCTTGGTCACATGGTTCAAGTGACCCTTCTTGTGATTGTTATTGGGGTTGAAGTTGTTACGCTTGGGTGTTGAATTATTTCCACTGTTGTTCGGCTTGGGGGCCGAGTTTCTTGGCTTTGGGCAATGTTTGGCATAGTGTCCTTCCTCTCCACAAGCGTAGCAAGTAACACCTGGGTGATATGTAAAATCCTTGTCTCTTGCATGAAATTTTTTGCTTGGGCGTGGAACAATGGTTGTGGATCTGTTCGCTCCAATTTTCTGAAAATCAGTCTTGTTCCGGTTGTTGCGAGCATGAGTAGTCTAGTCCATTTTGCGCTTGCGAAAATCCTCCAAGCTGCGGCGCTCATTTTCCAATGTAATAGCTTTGTCCACAAGTGTTTTAAAATCTGGAAAGGTGTGTACGACCAGCTGGCATTTAAGTGTTGGTGCCAGACCGTCCAGAAATTTTTCCATCTTTTTATTTTCAGTCATATGCTCTTCGTTGGCATAACGAGATAATTGAGTAAACTGATTATTGTACTCAGTCACTGTCATGCTTCTCTGCTTGAGGTCATCAAACTCCCTTTTCTCGATCCTCATAATGCTTCTGGGAATGTGCGCCCCACGAAAACCTTCTTTAAATTCTTCCCATGTGATGTTATTTTCATTAGGGTGCATGTGTAGGAAATTTTCCCACCATGATGCAGCTGGTCCAGTGAGGTAGTGAGGTGCATAAAGTACCTTCTCACGGTCCGAAAATTATGCAATAATTAACTCCCTTTCAATGTCTCAAAGCCAATCATCAGCCTCAAGAGGTCTATCAGTGTGAGAGAACGTTGGGGGACGTGTCTTTTGTAGTTCAGACAATTTGGAATGCTGCTGATATGGTTCACGGTGATTTCCCATATTGATAACATGGTTCATCATTTCTTGATGATGCTGCTGGCTTTGCTCATAATGACGGCATACTTGAGAAAAGGCTGCTTCACTGCCTTGCTGACTTGACTGCCCCTGTGTGAAATTGTTACTTGTCTGGGTACCATAATTTTGTTTCGGCGGACTTGGCATGGAACGAGTCCAGGGACGAGGCATTTTCCACTCTGGGGTATTTTTGCAGAATTCGTGAGAAAAACTGAGTTGCAAAAATAAATAATTTTACAAAGGCGGAATTTTTTTCTTTTTAAAAAACTCCAAGATTTTTCAAGAAAATACTTGATTGCGCAAGGAGAAGGACCGCTCAGTACATATCTTACACACAAGCCGTAATTATACAATACATCACTCAGGATGTGCGTGCACATTCCTGACATGTTATTTAGGCTAGTGCACTTCTCCGAGTTCCTACATGATGCGGTGGCTAAGATGGCAGGTGTATAGGATGTTTGGTGAGAAGTAGTTTGTGTGCGCATCATGTAGGAACTCGGAGAATTGCACTAGCCTAAATAACATGTCAGGAATGTGTACGCACATCCTGAGTGATGTATTGCATAATTACGACTTGCGTGTAAGATATGTACTGAGCGGTCCTTCTCCTTGCGCAATCAAGTATTTTCTTGAAAAATCTTGGAGTTTTTTAAAAAGAAAAAAATTCCGCCTTTGTAAAATTATTTATTTTTGCAACTCAGTTTTTCTCATGAATTCTGCAAAAATACCCCAGAGTGGAAAATGCCTCGTCCCTGGACTCGTTCCATGCCAAGTCCGCCGAAACAAAATTATGGTACCCAGACAAGTAACAATTTCACACAGGGGCAGTCAAGTCAGCAAGGCAATGAAGCAGCCTTTTCTCAAGTATGCCGTCATTATGAGCAAAGCCAGCAGCAGCATCAAGAAATGATGAACCATGTTATCAATATGGGAAATCACCGTGAACCATATCAGCAGCATTCCAAATTGTCTGAACTACAAAAGACACGTCCCCCAACGTTCTCTCACACTGATAGACCTCTTGAGGCTGATGATTGGCTTCGAGACATTGAAAGGGAGTTAATTATTGCATAATTTTCAGACCGTGAGAAGGTACTTTATGCACCTCACTACCTCACTGGACCAGCTGCATCATGGTGGGAAAATTTCCTACACATGCACCCCAATGAAAATAACATCACCTGGGAAGAATTGAAAGAAGGTTTTCGTGGGGCTCACATTCCCAGAAGCATTATGAGGATCAAGAAAAGGGAGTTTGATGACCTCAAGCAGAGAAGCATGACAGTGACTGAGTACAATAGTCAGTTTACTCAATTATCTCATTATGCCAACGAAGAGTATATGACTAAAAATAAAAAGATGGAAAAATTTCTGGATGGTCTGGCACTAGTACTTAAATGCCAGTTGGTCGTCACACCTTTCCGGATTTCAAAACACTTGTGGACAAAGCTATTATATTGGAAAATGAGCGCCGCAGCTTGGAGGATTTTCGCAAGCGCAAAAGGGACAAGACTACTCATACTCGCAACAACCGGAACAAGACTGATTTTCAGAAAATTGGAGCGAACAAATCCACAACCATTGTTCCACGCCCAAGCAAAAAAATTAATGCAAGAGACAAGGATTTTACATATCACCCAGGTGTTACTTGCTATGCTTGTGTAGAGGAAGGACACTATGCCAAACAGTGCCCAAAGCCAAGAAACTCGGCCCCCAAGCCGAATAATAGTGGAAATAATTCAACACCCAAGCGTAACAACTTCAACCCCAATAACAATCACAAGAAGGGTCACTTGAACCATGTGACCAAGGAGGAAGCATAGAATGCCCCGGATATCGTACTCGGTACGTTCCCTGTCAACACAATACCTGCCATGATTTTGTTTGATTCTGGAGCTTCTCACTCGTTCATTTCAAAGAAATTTGCTTTGCAACATGATTTTTCGATGTTTCCCTTGGAAAAATCCATGACCATCAAGTCCCCCGGGATTAAGCAAATCACTCAGAGTTACTGCCAAGGTGTGGTTATTGAGATTGAGGGACTAAAGTTTTAGCCAAACCTCATTGTATTGGAAAATACGGGACTGGATGTTATCCTAGGAATGGACTGGTTAACCACCAACAAGGGATTTATCGACTGCTTCAATCGGACTGTAATTCTTACTCATCATCACGGGAAGACAATAAAAATTGCAGCTCAAGAAAGACCAATATCACGGCAACCAAGGTTGAACAAGGTGGACATTTCAGAGTTAAGAAAAGTTTCAGTGGTGTGTGAGATCCTTGATGTATTTCTCGAAGAACTACCAGGCATGCCACCAGACCGGAAAATAGAGTTCATCATTGAACTAGCACCTGGAACCACCCCCATTTACAAGAAACCCTATAGAATGGCACCCTCCGAGTTGGTAGAATTAAAGAAGCAAATAAAAGAATTATTGGACAAAGGATTTATACGGGCCAGCTCCTCACCTTGGGGTTCACCAGTATTATTTGCCAAGAAAAAGGATGGGACACTGAGATTATGTATAGACTATCGAGCACTCAACATGGTCACCATCAAAAACAAATATCCGATGCCATGGATAAATGATTTATTTGACCATCTCGCACAAGCCAAGGTTTTCTCAAAAATTGATTTAAGGTCGGGGTATCATCAATTAAAAGTATGAACAGAAGATATCCCTAAGACAGCATTCACCTCCAGATACGGATTTTATGAATTTACAGTAATGCCATTTGGACTGACAAACGCCCCCGCATATTTTGTCCACCTCATGAACAAAGTGTTTATGAAATTTATGGACAAATTTGTTGTGGTGTTCATTGATGATATTCTGGTATACTCTAAGACACCAGAAGAACATGCTGAACATCTCAGAATTGTACTGGGAGAATTAAAGAAACATCAATTATACGCCAAATTCAGCAAATATGAATTTTGGTTAAGACAGGTTGGTTTTCTAGGCCACGTATTGACCCAAGAAGGTGTTGCCGTGGACCCAGAAAAGGTCAAGGCCGTACTTGGCTGGAAACCACCAGCCAACGTAACAAATGTACAAAGTTTCCTGGGGATGGCTGGATATTACCGAAGGTTTATTAAGGGGTTCTCCACCATAGCAAAACCAATGACACAGTGACTCAAGAAGGATAAGAAATTTGTATGGACTGAAGCTTGCGAGAAAAGTTTCCAAGAACTCAAAAGGAAATTAACAACAGCACCAGTATTGGTTGTACCAGACATACACAAAAGTTTTGAAGTATATTATGACGCATCCCGGAAGGGCCTCGGATGCGTACTAATGCAAGAAGGCAAAGTAGTTGCATACGCTTCCAGGCAACTATGAAAGCATGAAGAAAATTATCCTACTCATGACTTGGAATTGGTAGCAGTCATTCATGCACTCAAAGAGTGGAGGCACTTTTTTCTTGGAAATCATTGTGAAATATATACGGACCATAAAAGCCTCAAATATATTTTCACACAACCAGAACTCAATTTACGACAACGGCGCTGGTTGGAATTAGTGAAAGATTATGATGTTGGCATTCACTACCATCCAGGAAAGGCGAATGTAGTGGCACATGCTCTTAGTCGAAACCCCAGTTCGGGAAACGACGGTCTACAGAACTTGAGACCTGAATTTTAGCAGGAGTTCGCCAAACTCAACTTGGTGATGGTCACTGAAGGCAATGTGTCAAATTTGGAAATACAGCCCACCCTAATGGAACAGATTAAGAAGGCTCGGCATGGACAGCCCAGCATCGAAGGCATAAAAAGAAAAGTGAGTCTGGGCAAGGCTTCAGAATTCGTCGTAGACGATAAGGGAATATTATGGTACGAAGACAAACTTTGCGTACCAAATATAGAGGACCTCAAACAGCAAATTCTAGCCGAAGGCCACACCGCTCCATACTCAATCCACCCTAGAGGAACCAAAATGTACAAGGACATTCAGGAAAAAATTTGGTGGCACGGTATGAAGAGGGATATAGCCACATTCATTGGATGTTGTGATTCATGTCAGCGCATTAAAGCCGAGCACCAAAAACCAGCAGGACTATTATAGCCAAACAGGATACCTGAGTGGAAGTGGGACGAAATTGGAATGGATTTTATTGTCGGACTACCTCGGTCACGACGCGGAAATGATGCCATATGGGTCATCACAGATAGATTAACTAAGGTGGCACATTTCATCCCAGTAAAGGCAACCCACACCACTTAGAAGCTTGCCAAACTTTATCTCTCCCGTATAGTTTGTCTGCATGGAATTCCAAACACTATAATACCCGACAGAGGCACTCAATTCGTCTCTAGATTTTGGGATCATTTACAAAAGCTCTAGGAACTCAACTAGTATTCAGTACAGCATACCACCCCCAGACTGGACGACAAACTGAACGTGTGAACCAAATTCTAGAGGACATGCTAAGAGCATGTGTTCTCACCTATGGAACCAGTTGGGAAGAAAGCTTGTCGTATGCCGAGTTCGCATACAACAATAGTTACCAAGCCAGTCTACAAATGGCACCTTTTAAAGCCTTGTACGGGCGAAGATGCCGTACCCCATTAAATTGGTCAGAAACAGGAGACAGTCATATCTTCGGCCCAGACATGCTCAAGGAAGCTGAGGAGAAAGTTAGACTAATCAGGGATCGACTCAAGACAGCCCAGAGCCGACAAAAGAGTTATTACGATCAAAAACATCGTGAAGTCAGCTTTGAACCCGGTGAATATGTGTACCTACGAGTATCTCCTATGAGGGGCCTGCAACGGTTCAAAGTTAAAGGAAAGCTAGCACCACGGTTTATTGGACCCTTCTGTGTGATTGCACGTAGAGGCACAGTGGCCTACCAGCTAGACCTACCCAAAGAACTGTCAGACGTTCACGACGTGTTCCACGTCTCACAGTTGAGGAAATGTGTAAGCAACCCAGAAAAGCATGTATCTCACGAGAACATTGACATGCAACCAGACCTCACCTACACGGAACGTCCAATAAAAATATTGGAGGAGTCTGAAAGAAGGACCCATCAGAAAACAATTAAGTTTTTCAAGGTCCAGTGGAGTAATCACACTGAGGATGAAGCAACATGGGAAAGAGCGGATTTCCTTCGGGCAGAGTACCCACACCTATTTGAGGATCAGCTGAAATCTCAGGGATGGGATTTTTCCTAAGGGGTAGGTGTTGTAACACCCCAAAATTTTGGTTTTGATTTTTATCTACTTCTTTATTTGATTTAAAGAAGGTCACTTGAATTTTTCAAAAAAAGGGGCTCATATTCTCAAATCTTTTTATGACAAATATTTCATGAGTTCTTCCCAATCTTGATTTTTGGTCTTGAAGATTTTTCATCTTGTGTTGGCTCAACACAAATAATTTTGGAAGGTTTTTACAATTCCTTTTTATTAAAAAGAATTCCTATAAATTATGAATTTTATTCTTCCCCATTCAAAAATTACTCTCTTGCCATGACCTATGTTGAAAACTTTCTTCCAAAACCCACCTCCCCACTTTGGGTCAAGTCAAGCATCAAGTCCAGCAAAGTTCAACTTCCCCTAGATTTTAATTCTATTTATTTTAAACTCAAAAACTTTTTCTGCCATTTATTTGGACCTTAGTGATTTACAAAGGAACTACTAGATTTCCTTTGAGTTTTGGTTCCAAATAAATTCCTCTGGCTAGTCCTTAGTGTCCTCAACCTAGATCCATCAAGATTTGCTAGTCCACAGTACAAATTTTTCAAAATTTGCTTGCTGCAAGTTTGGACCAGATTTGCCATTTTTGGTGAATCTCATTCTTTTTCTTTTCCAAAAATTATGAGATAATTCAGGCAGTCTCCAGATGCATCAAGAGATCACTTCACCAAGTTTCATCTCTAGAAAAAATTTCCACGTGCATAAATCATTTCGTCGAACAGGTGGCCGATACTGTTCCTGTCAAGTTTCAGAAGTTCAGTGTTGGGTTCAGTCGTCAGTGTCGCTTTCGTCAGGGCTCTTCGTCAATCTCGCCAGTAGCTACCTTGGATCGTTCCTCAATGCTCCTTCTTCTTATCCAATGCGCCGCACGGTTGTTTGGCCGGTCGCGAGCGTCGATGGCGATGTGTCACGTCAACTCCGGCGTCTTCCGCAGTGGCAGAACCGCCGTGGCGACCAGCAGGGGCCAGCCCTGCAGTACGGCGCCGTCTAGCACCGCCCACACCACCAGGAGCCTCCGCGTGGCCGTCCTCTTCCCTGTGCGTGCTGCAGAACCGTCGCCGTGGCCTGAGAGGCGCAGAGCGCGCACTCTGCCGCCGACGATCCCGTGAGCTCCGTTCCGTCGAGGCCACGGGAGCAGGCCAAATCCGATCAAGCTTAGTTGTTGAATGGAATCAGTGAACCAATCCGAAGGTGCCCAGTCACCTAAACCTCCAGCCCGACCACTGCCTCGCTGTAATCGCTCACCGGAGTGATCCCGTTCTCGGCAACCGCCTCGGGCCAGCTATAAATAGAGGCCCCGAGCTCGCCTTCAACCCAGCACCACTCCTCCACCTCACCAGAGACGCGCCCAGCCGCTAGAAGGACCTCGAGGTGGCCTTCTTCCCCAACTCCGGCTACCACGACCCGCTCTGGTAGCCAGCTTGATTCACTCGATTCCTTGCATAGCTCTAGCTCAAACTTGCGGAGGAACCTCCTAGTGCACACACTCCCCTAACCCGCGCTTCAATTTGGCGTTTGCAGCTCTCTTCGGAGGGATCCATCCTCGACCGAACCGCCGTCCGCCGGAGTGGAAGCCGCCGTCGGCGTGGTGCTCGCCGACAACCAAATCCACCACCCACCGACGCGGAATTGTCCCGTGAGTGCAACCATACCTTTGCCATCCTCTGGACCGCCGTCGATCGTCGCCGGCGATCATCGTTTGCTTCGGCCGGCGGTGGGATTTTAAACCTGACATGCGGGACCCCCTCGTCAGCCTCTCCTCTTTTATTCGAAACGTTTTCTGAAAGCGCCTTAGGGCAAAGTACGTTTTCCCTTTGGGTTGGCGTATTTCCAACCGAAACGTTTTCTGTTTTTTTAAGCTAGCCCCTGGAAAGTTTCTGTTTCATCACAGATTAGTCCCTGGACTAAAACCTTAATAACTTTTAAACAGAAGATGATTTTGAGTTGATTCTTTTTCTATCATATTTATTTTTCTATCTAGTTTTTTATCATATTTATTTGAAAAATATTTGGAACAATTTTTATGCACGCACGGTATTTACGTTAGTATCCGATTTCTTTTATAACGTAGATACCGAAGGAGGTGACGGAGCCGCAAAATTCGCCAAGCTAAACTCCGACTACTCCGAACCAGGCAAGCATGTTTGAACCTTTGATATGATGAGTGTTTTTCATGATTGCTTAAGTGGTTTTCTCATGACATGTTTATAAGCATTTGTGAATGTTATATTTCATGCAAGCAAGCTGCAAGTGAGCTTCGAAATTCGATGTGTTCATATGATGGTGAGATAACCTGATCATGTGGTGGCATGATAGGTTGCAAGCTGGTACTGTTGAATCATGCCAGTTTTATATCAACTGTTTAACTCCAGTATTAACGTGGATCAAGTCTTGTTCCCGTTCGTCCCCTTCCGTGCTACCACATGTTTTCTGCAAATAATACGGTTTAGTAAGTTGCAAACCTCTTTCCTTGTACACACCAAATAGAGGGGCCGTGATGAGGGTTCCATGGTCCTGGCTTAAAGCCCGTCATCCGGTTAGGGGGCATGGGTGTTTCCGGTTGGGACCGAGAGGCGGGCACCCCTTAGAGCGCGCGATATAAATTTGATCCCATGCTATTCGAGGTTGTAGCCTCCCCGTCTTAGAGTTTTTCTTGAACGTTGCCTAGGGTGATTCCTGGTAGCGGAATGTGGAATGGGTGTGTACTGGTTAGATGTGTTTCTCCTAAAATATCGTAAACGGAACTAGTCCTTTGTGACTACTGAAAACCGTTGGCTGTGGTTAAAGAGTACAAACTCTGCAGAGTCAAAACCATTCGAGTAACCATGTCCATGGTCAAGGACTTTGATCAACATATTAGTGTCAATCTCAGTATCAGTCTCAGTGTCAGTCTCAGTGAAAGTCTCCGGAGAATAAGCATGAAACTGAGAGTGGTAAACCCGACCGAATGTTATTCATGTGGATGGACTAACCAGTTTGTTATCATGTACCGAGTATCCCGTGGAATGATGTTACCTTCATGAACTACTTGAATTCGAATGATGAGATATAAGCCCTTTATGTGATGTCGCTCAGACATCCGACTATGGCATTCTTGTTATTTACTTTGATATAAACCCTTTATGTGATGTCGCTTAGACGTCCGACTGTGGCATTCTTGTTATTTACTTTGATATAAGCCTTTATGTGATGTCGCTTAGACGTCCGACTATGGTATTCTTGTTTTTTACTTTGATGTAAGCCCTTTATGTGATGTCGCTTAGACGTCCGACTGTGGCATTCTTGTTATTTATTTTTGATATAAGCCCTTTATGTGATGTTGCTCAGACGTCCGACTGCGACACCCTTGTTATTTACTTTCATTATAAGCCCTTTTCGAGATGTCGCTTAGACGTCCGACTGTGGCATGTACTGTCATTTACATTTCAATATAAGCCCTTTATGTGGTGTCGCCCTGACGCCCGACTGCGGCATGTTAAGTTATTTTACCTTTCGAGGCGTCGCTTCAGACACCCGACCGGTCTTCAACTATTTTATTGGGATTTTGGGAGGACTACCGCCTGACTTCCTTTTTATTTAACATGCAGTGCAAATTTATTATCTGAGTGCGCATTACTAGTCTGCTCATGTGCATCATGTTTGCATTCGTTATATCTTATGTCCAAACTGTCTTGCGAGTACATTCAAAGTACTCACCTGGCTTGTTGACTTGGCCAGATGTTGACGAAGGTGATCTTATGGATGAAGAGTACGATAGCGAGTCCGACGCCTAGAGAAGTCTAGTCAGTCCCGTGCGATCCTGGAGTTGGTCACTTGTATTATATACGCTTCTGCTATCCTAATAAAATCATCGAGCCTCACTCCGGCGCTTGATGAGTTGTAAGATTTTGGAGTCATGTCACCCACTTCACTGTGACATATCCACCACCACTTTTATTACGAGTCAGTAGTTATGCCACCATACCCTTTATGTCATATCTGCCTTTATGTATAATATCGGTGTGCTTGTTATAAATTGTTGAGCAGCCTCAGCTCAACCTTGTATAATATTTAGTACTTCTGGATTTCTGTATCAAGGATTTGTCTACCAGTAAGGAGGATTCTTCTATACTGGTTTGATATAATGGGTTTTTTCAATAAATGTTTTATTGGAAAGTCGGTCCTAACACACGCCTAGCTTTGTTGTAGCTGATAGGAAGGCTAATTTGATCTTCTGTTGTTTTCTTCAAAGCCCTAATACTAATGTTGAGACTTTGTTCCACAGTCCTTTGCATCCTCTGTGACACATATTATGCGGTCACATTGCAGTGATCTGAAAGAGTCTCAGTTTGCTCATAACTATGGGCCACTATTTTTATGATATGCCATGGCTGACAAACCCCAGGCTTCAGGCGAGCGACAACTCTTCCAAGGCAACCCTCAGCGGAATGGATGTAGATGACCTTCAACTTTTTTTTATCAGACTGCTCCACTCTATGTTGGTATGGAGGGTGATTGCATAGTTATTTATTGTCTGGTAAGCAGATTTGTTGTCTGGGAAAATCTGCCCAACCTGTAGACTTCCCGTTTCTAGTCCGGAAACAAAGTGAAATTCATTGATGATGCTCATAACCTATAAAAACTCAGGTTCCAATGGTGCCGCGGCCGCCCTCTGAGGAGGAACAACTTCTTATTTCTTCCTGAGTCCGAAGAGGCAGAAGAATGACCGGCATCGTCATCATCTAGCGCCTCCGGCAATCCTTCCACATGTTCGCTCAAGTAAACGGTCGCAGACCAATATCTTGTGCCATACACTTGGTTGCCGCCTGTCGGTTCTGATGAGCTGGCGCTAGGGGCTGTTGTGATGGCCAACTCGGCCTCACCACCGCTGCTACTACATCCGGCATCATCATTGATAAAAATGAACTCCACATACATCATCAGTTCTCCAAACATAGAGCAACTAGGATTGCTTGCAAACCTCATGTACGACCCCCACAAGTTTTCTCCTATGACCTGCCGCAGACCCCAACGGACAACTGTACCATCATTACATCCAACAACGACAAAGGCCTCCATGGTCATTTTCTTTCGTTGCATCTCAAGGCCAAACGCCGCTCGGATGTATCTTCTGACTGCTGCATAATCTACTTTGACCATGTCTCTCATTACCACTGTCGTCGATCCAAACATGGACACATCGACCCCGGAAGGATCTTCACGTACAACATCCCCATATAGAACACTAACAAATTTTCCATTATGTATAACTGAATCCTTTCCAAGTCCTCTAACGCCCCCACTGATTTAGGCCGTCGGATCACGCGTCTCGGCTGTCCCTGACCGTCCAGGGCAAGTTTTCCTCACGTGTGGGCTGATGCTGGTACGGATGTCCTGGGCCGCTATTCCCGCGGCCGAATCGGAAGAATCTCGTTCACTGGCATGCGCTAACGTCGGATGCCGATTGCCGAACAAACGACGGCAGCGGCCACCTCTCGGGGAAAAACTAGGCTAGGCGCCGACTTCACCGATCTGATCCTCCGGCCCCGATCTCAATCTCTTCCTGCTTGTCAAGTAGGTCGTCATCCACATGTGCGTTGCCATCCAAGTTCCAAGATGGCTGCTGCCCTGCTGCACTTGCTCCACGCTGGTCGTCCCTTGCCTACAGGTACAGCTCAAGATGGCCGCCGCCCTGCTGCACTTGCTCCATGTTGGCAGTCCCTTGCCTACAGGTACAGCTCAAGATGGCCGCAACCCGGCTGCACTTGCTCCACGTTGGTAGTCCCTTACCTACAGGTACAGTTCTCCTTTCCCCTTACGCAATATGCCTAGGCTACAGGGGAATGCCATCGACCAATACACGAGAATCCCAAAAGAAATGGCTGCAGACGCTCTCATGCAGCTTGCTATGTCTTAGAATATCTCCTTTGCGTGAGAGCTTTGACATGATACAAGGCCCTTGACAATTATCACTGATACACTCGATTGAATCATGTGAGTTCCATTGTATCTATTTGATCATTTTTTGTCTACTTGTTCAAGATATTCCAAATAAAACTCAAATTTCTCTTGTTTCTTTTATGTACCATTTGATCGTTTTTTAAGTGTAAAATGTATGTTGGTGATACTTTTTTAGTTGGTTCTTTCTCTTTTACAGAATTGAGCAGAAAGAAAATGATATAACTTTTCGTTTGCTTTAACAATGAAAGGTTTGAAGTTGGAAAATACTTCAATTCTGTCACAAGAGTCTTGTGCATTTAATCCTGAGGGGAAACCACATGCAGAGAAATTTAAGAAGTAGTTGTATAAGACTAGCCACAGTGGGAATAACTTCAACAGTAACATCGAGTCCAACTCAGGAAATTTGCTTATGTGGCAATGAGTTAATGAGGAGAGAGGTAGTTTGAGTAACTTAGCTAATTACTGTAACATCACATGTCCCAATGCAATATGAGTCTATAACCTAATAAATAAAGCTTTGCATGACACCACACTTATGTTACTACCCACTATAAAGGTAGTAACATAGTCTAGGGATATGTGTATGTTACTAGTGTATGTTACTCTCCATTGTGGCTAGTCTAACCAGGTTTGCTAACATCTATGTGTTTCTCTTATTTATATTGTGCATTCATTTATATTTTTAATTTCTCTCTTCATCTCTTGAAATTAGTACAGTAACCAATCCACTTTCTGATTTTCTGTGCAGCAACTATACTAGAAGCTGGCATGCACAACGAGGATGGTTACGTGCCTCTTTAAGTCATCCAGTGTTACATTAATTCTTTTCTTGGCACTAATTTGTTAAAAAATATAGAATTCCCTCTTTAGAAAATGATGTTAGTGAACATCTCAATTTAATTTTTTTAACATTCCAAAATAGTCAAGTTTTTTACATAACATTTTTTTGGCTCACATAATTCTTGAATGCCTTCCATGGGATGACAGGAATCTTGCTCATCTAGCAAAATAAAAGATAACAAAGAAATTTGGAAGGTGGGAAAACTTGGAATTTCTCGGAGGTATTGTCATGGCGGTGCCCACGTAGTTTGGGAAATTTTGCTTTCAGCTTGGATGAAGCTTTGTCATAAAGGATGGCACATACAATCTTAAAGGCAAGAGAGTTTAGTTGCTTAACTAATAAGGTTTATACTACCTCCTTTTCGGTTTATATGGCTCAATTTGTAAATCTCCCCAACCAAGGTAGATGGTGAGTGGTGAAATAAATTTCGTAGTTTGAAAAAAATACTTGATTACTACACTTGTTTTTTCTCAAAAAGTTGTATTTACCGATGCATTAATTATAATGCATGCATGTGTGACCATTAAACGACCAAAAACTTCTTGGTTAGTTTTTTGTTGATCCTTGCATGTAGTGATTTAATGCATTTTGAAATCTAAACATGTGATGATGAGTAGTAGAATTGATATAAAATGGAAAAGGATTTTTTTTAGATGAGCCATATAAACCAGAAAGGAGGGAGTACATCTTGCGGTGGATTCAACCTACAAACCTCATAAAGTGCGCCCCCAGTGTCTGACTAATCAAACCCTGAAAGTTTTCGCTAATGGTATTTAAAAAATTGTGTGGTTACATGTTTCCTACAATTTTTTGGTTACCATGCATTTCCTTCCCATTTAATAAATGCATCGCACAATATAAATGCTCAAATTTTAACTTCCGAGATAGGGCAAAGTCAATAACAGTGGAACATAGTATGTTAAATGTTGGTTGCTCTGGCTTATATGATGACAGATTGCCCCGCTAGCGCAGCCTGAGCCCACTAAAGATTACTTTTGTTATACTAAGAAAATATTTAGCCTGGGAGAAAATAAGTAAAGAATAATATTTTCCAGGTTATGAGCTTCCTTTTCGAAAAAAAAAAAGGTTATGAGCTTATCCTTTCTGAAGTTTGGCCAGCTTCGATTATCATGAACATCTATGACAATAATAAATTGAATATTTCTCCTTTTCGGCTATATTTGTAGTGGACTTATCGTTCGTATGGGTAAATGTAGTTTACTAATTCTGTGAGAAGTACCAAGAGGACACATTGTTAAAATTGGAACTATTTGTAGCTCTTGACTTTCCTGGTTAAGTTGTTATCCCATGGAATAACTCTCTTTGTTCTGCCTGTTTAGGATAGACTCTGACTTAACCGACTTCGGCACTCTGAATTCTGCTACAGTGCTCTTCTCTAGCTGCTGAGCTCCCTCATTTCGTGGGATTTAGTTAATCTACATGCATCCCTCTTATATTCCACAAAGTAGAAAGTTGGCAAACTATTTGACCATGTGTAGGATTAGAGGCAATTATGAGTACAACACTTACTTATTTCGTTACAGCCCAAGCTAAGATATCTTAATTTTATAAAAATCAAAGATACATAATCAGTAAATCTACATGCTTTCTAATATCATATTGCTACATGTTAATGATTTGTGCTATACTACAGTAGGATGTGGTCGTATTTGATCGGATTTTTTGTTGAAAAAGACCCTCTGGCCAACACAATTGACAAAAAGGACTACCTATATATCAAATTGACAAAAAAGACCCCCTCAACGGTGGCGGCAGGCGCGGCGGTCAACACGTGGCTCCCGCCGCCACGCTAGGAGGCGGCGGGCCCTACCGCCACGCGCTGAGGCGGGCGGCTGGCTATTACGTAATTTCCAGCGCGCCGGGAGCCGGGACGGTACGGGGCCGGGCATGTGGGCCCTGCCGCCACTCGTCGAGGCGGTCGGCACTGTTGCTACTGCGTGCATGCCGACAACACCTACTGTACACGCGGCAAGGAGGTGGGCCACACCACCACTCCCCGAGGCAGTCGCGTTGTTGCTGCTACTCGCGGCGCGACAACTTCGCTGTGGCAGACGGCGATGATTCCCACGTGCGGACGACGCTGATTTTCACGGACAGGAATCCGATGTTGTGCGGTAGGTGAATTTTTGACGTCTTGTGCCGACACTCTACGGTGCTCCTCTGCACTCTCTTTGCTTCCCTGCGTACACTCTCCACTCCACTCTGTGTGGTTCGCATGTCGTTCGGCGGGAATCGTTTCTGGCAGTGATTCCGCTGCGGTGTTGCCCGTTGTTTGATAATTCCCACTGCTTTTTATGCAGACGACATCGATCAAAAGCAGCGCGTGATTCCTGCCTAAAGTTTTGCTCATTGGTTGTTGCGGCCGACCCGACAGCACCAAGGCATGCTATGCCGACACTGGTTGCACAGTTTTGAATCACGCGTATTTCACACCTAAAATTTCATCTATTCACGCCTATTTTCTCGCCATCATTTCGTGAGACCAAGGCAGCAGAAGAAGCTGGCGATGAAAAAGAAAAATATCCGCGTTGGACTCAGTAGATACCTGTGCTACTATTTTAAATTTCGCAACCATTTGTATCTTAATTTCGGCAGTTTAATATAGCTTTATTTCAGTAGTTAAATATAGTTTTATTTCAATAGTATAATGTATCTTATTTTCAGTTGTGCCGTGTCCAAATGTCTTATTTACCTTATTTCCTTCTTTCTTTCTCTCCCCACCCGAAAACACTTTAATAATACAAACTAATTATCAAACGTTGTGCAACAACTACAACATCAAATTAAGATCAAACATAATGACCGTACAATAAGGCAGTACAAACTAATAATGCAAGTATATCTGAATTAAACAGTAGAACTGAACTTAAAAACTAAAAATACAGCTTAAAAACTACATGAAGGCATCATCGTCATCCTCTGTCGATGCAGAACTCTTGCTCTTCGACGATGCAGAACTCTTGCCCTTCGACGATGCAGAACTCTTGGCCTTGGTACTCGGCATGAAGATATCGTCTTCATCCTTGCTGTCCATAGTCCATAAAAAGGTATTTTCTGCTGCAAACTTTAGGTATGATTCACCCTTACTCTGTTACTTCATCCATTTTCCATGCAACCTGAGAAGTTCTTTCTGTATCTCCTCAAAGGTCCGGGAAGACCACTCGCACCTACTTAATGTGTGAGCCAGTTCATTCAGTAGGGTGTTAGTATTGATGAATTTGTCCCATGGAACTAATATGTTGTCTACCCTGAAATCGGCAGCTAAATCCAGAAGACATTGAGACATATGAGGGTGAAAACTACGATCAAAAGGATATCCGGACATCTTGGCAAGACTACGAGATTACACTAGAATGTTTACCCAAGTTAGTGTCAAGGGTGTTTTATAGGTTGAGAACACAAACAGAGGCAGCAACTCGGAGGCGGAAAAATATGGCAGGAACTAGATAGCGGGGAAATATGGCGGGAACTAAGAAAGCGGGAAAATATGGCGGGAGATATAGGCGGGAAACTATGGCAGGAGATATAGGCGGGAAACGACGACGCAAGATAAATGCGAGAACTTAGAAGCGAGAAACTATGGCGGGAGGTATACGCGAGAAACATTGTTGTCGCCTGGTCCAGTAGCGGCAGGTCCTCATACATAGATGTTTATTACATACATCGGTAAGTCTGAAACTGATATAGGTAGATACAATAGGTCGCACACGTAGATAAATGAATCACCCTAGTCGACGACGGCCACCTAGCCTTTCCCGAGGACCGGAAAGCGTCAAGCGATTAGGTGGTCGAGTTACACAAAGACCACGGCCGTACTCCCCTTCGGCTTCATGTGTCTACGACTCCTGCGTAGGTGATGGAGAATGGAATCCTTGTTGCGATCCTGATGCGTAATTGTAAACGTATGGTTGTGACTCCTCAGGGATAAAAGATGGGCTAATAACGTCCCCTTCGAAAGAAATCTGTAACTAATGCTATAACCATGTCGCCATGATCATGTGATGATCCTCGGATGCGTGTGTTCAGGCCATGTTGGGTGTCCTCATCGTCACATGTACGATCGGGTATGTCCTGCGCAGAGAAACATTGTAAATAAACCGTTAGAGGATAATATATGATATCATTATAAATGCATTAAAAACATAAACATGACTACCTGGTCAGATCCCTCGCCTGTAGTTTGTGGCCATTGTTTGTCGTAGTGGTTTATCTCTGGCACACGAGTCTCCTCGGGCATGGATATCCCTCGCGTGGAGAGATATGGATAAGATCCCTCACCTTGGGTGTATGCGCCATATCCTGTGTACGCATATGGGTTCGGGGAAAGAGTTTGCTCGAGCATCAAATCCAAGCCCGTGCCATGGTCCTGGGATGTCTGCCCATGACGAAGCTGCACCGAAGAAGAGCGATGCAGTGGCAGAGATGAGCCATGTCATGGCAATGTCGTTGTAGTACTCGGACCATCGCCCATCGCCCATGGCTCGTATGCGCCTCGCTCGGTCTGGACGACGGCGCCGCACTCGATCTGGATGACCTCGCTACCGGCATGTTGTACGCTCCAGTGACAATGTCGTCGCCTCTACGTGGCCACAAAGTTGAGTTGCGGTAGAGGCGGCGACGTTTTCACTGGAGCATACAGCATGCCAATAGCAAGGTCAGCCAAACCGAATGCGGCGCCGCCGTCCAGACCGAGCGAGGCGCGTACGAGCCATGGGCACTGAGGGAAGGGTCTGAGTACTACAATGACATTGCCACGACATGACTCATCTCTGCTACTGCATCGCTCTTCTTCGGTGCAGCTTCGTCATGGGCAGACATCTCAGGACCATGGCAAGGGTTTGGATTCGATGCCCGAGCAGACTCTTTCCCCGAACCCATGTGTGTACGCAGGATATGGCGAATACACCCAAGGTGAGGGATCTCAGCCATATCTCTCCACGCGAGGGATCTCCATGCTGGAGGAGACTCGTGTCCCAGAGATAAACCACTATGACGAACAATAGACACACACTACGGGCGAGGGAACTGATCAGGTAGTCATGTTTACATTTTTAATGCATTTACAATGATATCATATATTATCCTCTAACAGTTTATTTACAATGTTTCTCTGTGTAGGACATACCTGATCGTACATGGGACGATGAGGACACCCAACGTGGCCTCAACACACGCATTCGGGGAGCATCACATGATCATGGCGACACGGTTGTAGCATTAGTTACAGACTTTTTCAGAGGGGATGTTATTGGCCCATCTTTTATCCATGAGGAGTCACAACCATACGTCTACAATTACGCATCAGGATCGCAACAAGGATTCCAGACTCCACCACCTACGCAGGAGTCGCAGACATAGGAAGCCAAAGGAGAGTATGGCTGTGGTCTTCATGTAACTCGACCACCTAATCGCTTGACGCTTTCTGGTCCTCGGGAAAGGCCAGGTGGCCATCATCGACTAGGGTGATTCATTTATCTACGTGTGCAACCTATTGTATCTACCTATGTCAGTTTTAGACTTTCCGATGTATGTAAGAAACATCTATGTATGAGGACCTACCGCTACTGGACCAGGCGACAACAATGTTTCCCGCGTATATCTCCCGCCATAGTTTCTCGCTTTTGAGTTCCCGCGTTTATCTCACGCCGCCGTTTCCCGCCTATATCCCCCGCCATATTTTCCCGCTTTCTTAGTTCCCGCCATAGTTTCCCGCTATCTAGTTCCTGCCATATTTTCCCACCTCCGAGTTCCCGCCTCTGTTTGTATTCTCAACCTATAAAACACCCTCGCCACTAACTTGGGTAAGCATTCTAGTGTAGTCTCATAGTCTTGCCAAGATGTCCAGATATTCTTTTGATCGTAGTTTTCACCCTCATATGTCTCAATGTCTTCTGGATTTAGTCGCCGATTTCAGGGTAGACAACATATTAGTTCCATGGGACAAACTCATCAATACTGACACCCTACTGAATGAGCTGGCTCACGCATTAAGTAGGTGCGGGTAGCCTTCCAGGAATTCTAAGGAGATACAGAAAGAATTTCTCAGATTGCATGGAAGATGGATGAAGCAACAGAGTAAGGGTGAATCATACCTAAAGTTTGCACCAGAAAATATTTTTTGATGGAATGCAGACAGTGATGATGAAGACGATATCTTCACGCCGAGTACCAAGGCCAAGAGTTCTGCATCGTCGAAGGGCAAGAGTTCTGCATCGTCGAAGGGCAAGAGTTCTGCATCGACGGAGGATGACGATGATGTCTTCATGTAGTTTTTAAGCTGTATTTTTAGTTTTTAAGTTCAGCTCTACCATTTAATTCAGATGTAATTGCATTATTAGTTTGTATTGTCTTATTGTACGGGCATTATGTTTGATCTTAATTTGATGGTGTAGTCATTGCACCACGTTTGATAATTAGTTTGTATTATTAAAGTGTTTTCGAGTGGGGAGAGAAAGAAAGAAGGAAAGAAGGTAAATAAGACATTTGGACACGGTACAACTGAAAATAAGATACATTGTACTATTGAAATAATGCTACATGGAACTAATGAAATAAAGCTACATTAAACTACCGAAATTAAGATACAAATGGTTGCAAAATTTAAAATACTACCACAAGTATCTACTGAGTCTAGCGTGGATATTTTTCTTTTCCATCGCCAGCTTCTTCTGCTGCCTTGGCCTCACGAAATGATGGCGAGAAAATAGGCACGAACAAAAAAAAATTAGGTGGGAAATACGCATGATTCAAAACAGTGCTACCAGTGTCGGCATAGTGTGCCTCGGTGTTCTCGCGTCGGTCGCAGCAACCGATGAACACAACTTTAGGCGGGAATCACGCACTGCTTTTGATCGGTGTTGTCTGCATAGAAAGCAGTGGCAATTATCAAACAATGGGCAGCATCATAGGGGAATCACTGCCAAAAACGATTCCCGCCGAGCAGCATGCGAACCAGACGGAGTGGAGTGGAGAGTGTATGCAGGGAAGCAAAGAGAGTGCAGAGAAGCACCACAGAGTGTCGGCACAAGACGTCAAAAATTCACCTACCGCATAGCATCGGATTCCCATCCGTGGAAATCAGCGTCATCCGCGTGTGGGAATCATCGCCGTCTTCCACACCGAAGTTGTCACGCCGCGAGCAGCAGCAACAGCACGGACGCCTCGAGGAGTGGTAGCGTGGCCCACCTCCTCGTCGCACATGCAGCAGGTGTTGTTGGCTAGCGCGCAGCAACGGCAGTGTCATCCGCCTCGTCGAGTGGAGGCAGGGCCCACATGCTCAGCCCCGTTCCGTCCCGGCACCGGCGCGCTGGAAATTACGTAATAGATGGTCGGCTGCCTCGACGCGTGGCGGCAGGAGCCACGCGTCGACCGCCACGCCTGACGCCACCGTTGAGGGGGTCTTTTTTGTCAATTTGATTTGTAGGTAGTCATTTTGTCAATTGTGTTGGCGAGAGGGTCCTTTTCAACAAAAAATCCCGAAGCAACAGCAGATGCTGTCGGCTTGTAAGCATCACAAACAATGCGACCGCCTCATGGAGTGGCGGCATGGCCCACCGCCTCGTCGGGTGTGCATATGTCATGTCGGCAACCGGGCGGCAGCAGCAGTACAGGCTGCCTCGTACCGTGGTGGCAGGGCTCACCTGTCCGACCCCGTTACGTCCCAACACAGAAACACGTTATACGATGTTGGTCGCCTCAATGCGTGGTGGCAGGGCCCGCAATTTATCCATGGACATGGATACCCGCAGATACCTGACCCGAATGGGTAGGGTTTGGGTACATTTTTACGTCCATGGGCAGAACCCGAACCCGACCCGATTAATCGTGGGTAGGGCATGGATATAATTATGTATCCATGGATATACCTGAACCCGACCCGATAGTATGACATGCGTGGCAAAATTCGATGATCCCCACTATCCCATCTTTCAATGTATTTTTCCTTTATAAAAAGTAAAAAATAAACTATGCAATCCCTCCCCAGTTCCCATCGTAACTTCTCTGCCTCTTCTCATTCTTCTATATCCTCGGTAAATGACTCGCAATTGAGCGTCATCTCCATCACCTCGACTTCCTCCTCCCGCAGCCCTAGATGCCGCTAGACTTTACCTCTCTACATATGGTGGTACATGTGCTTGCTTGACATTGTGTTATGCCATTTTATGAGAAATCGAGATCGAGAAATGATGTTGTGTTATTGCTATGTCATTCTACGAGGACAGAGAATTGTGTACTTATGTTTATTTGATGTTATGTCATTATGAGAATCGGAGAGCTTTTTTGGTGATGTTCACTTGTCCTATGTCATTTTGTGAGAATTTAAGAGCTTATGATGTTATGCACTTGTGCTTTGTCGTTTTGTGAGAATTTGAGAGCTTATGTGAATGTTGTGCTACTTCTTATGAGAGCTTATGTGAATGTTGTGCTACTTCTTATGAGAGCTTATGTGAATGTTGTGCTACTTCTTATGTATATGTGTTGTGAGAACCCGATGGTTATCCATACCCGATGGATATTCGTCGGGTTTAGACATGGACGTAATTTTCCGCCCATGGATTTTTTTTGTGGATGGGCACATAATGTCTTCATGGATTTGGGTATGGATATGATATTGTTCAACCCGAGCCGAACCCGATCCATTGCCATCGTTAGCGGAAGGTGCCACGTGTCGCCTGCCGCGCTTGCCGCCACGACCGGGGGTCTCTTTTGTCAATTTCATCTACACGTAGTCCTTTTTGACAATTGTGTTGGGCACCTGGTCCTTTTCGACAAAAAAATCATTTGATCGAAAGATCCAGGTTGGGAAAGGCACATTTCTTTGACAAGCACAAGTAATGGAAGGAACCAAAGGTCCAGATTAGGAGGACAGCGTTACAAGGTAGAAGCCACATATCAGTATGTGATGTCGATGAATGATGTTGTATCTTGTTCCTTTGTACGTCTAATTTTATGATGGTGAATTGATGGATGTTGACTATTGGACAAGTGATGCCATTTATTTTAGATTGTTAATTCCTAATGAGTAATGCGAAATTTTGTCTTGGATAAAAGTGACTTTACCTTCCAATTTGGTGATCAAGGACTCCCTTATACTTATGGAGCGTATTATCACTATATTGTCAAAATAGATGGGTGCAACAACGCCGCCATCATTAATCTATATTTACATTTCAAATAATTAGTAACCGAATATTTTATTATTAGCCGATTAAAACTTTAAATATAATAAAAGGGAAGAACATTTTTATATCCATATTTACATTTGAAATAACTAGCACATATGCCCGTGTGTTGCAATGGGGGAAAATAATATGCATTTAAAGCTAATTAGAATTATATGTGCAAGTAAAACTCTGTGTGCACGTGAAAAAGGAACATTTAGCTTCTCGGTTTCGCTAGGTTTGAAGTGATCAATCTGTGATTTTTTTTACATTCATTGATCGCATTTAAGAGTTTTGTTACGTCAACGTACGCCAGAGAAGACCCATGAATTATTCAATCTACTTTTCCTTTCAATCGAGGAGATTTTAAGGTATGAAGTTTTTGAATATTTTAGAAAACATGAACCATATTTAAAATCCTAAAGATGCTCTTGAAAACCATGTACACTTTCAGAAAAAATGCGAACAATATTTGAAACAGAAACATCTTTAAAAATTCACAAACATTTTTTAAAAACACCAATATTTAAGAATTCAAAAACATTTTTAGAAAACACCAAATTTTATTATAAAAACATGGACATTATTTGAATTTGTGATTTTTTAAATACGAACATTTGTTGACAATTCATAATATTTTTCGAAAATGTGTATCTTTTATACGCGAACATTATTTTGAATTGTGAAAAATTCACTAAACCAAGATTATTTTTTGAATTTGGAATATTTTTAAAATACCATTTTTCTTTAGAAATCTCGAACAATTTTGCAAAACAGTAATTCTTTTCAAAAAATAGGAAACTTTTTAGAAATCTCGAACAATTTTGCAAACAGTAATTTATTTTTGGAAAAATGGGAAACTTTTTTCAAGTTCCAAATATTTTTTCAAAATAGCAACAGAATTTTGGAATTCTGAACATTTTCCAAAATTTGATTTGTTTTTTTGCTTTTGTAATATCACTCGGTTCGACTCTAAACATAATAATACGATCATAACACTTTAATAAGATACGATTAAAACTTTTAGTATATTTTGATTTTAATAACATTTTCATATCATCCAATAAAAATAGTTTATTACAACTAATGAAATGAGAATACATTTTAATAACATATTTTCATTAGAAAATAGTCGACTTTTTTTAGTATCATTCGGTTGGACCTTAAACATAATAGTATGATGATAACATTTAAATATCATATGACTAAACAAATAACCGTATTTTTGCTAGAAATATTTGCAGCAGCAGTAACATCATTCACAATAGTAAATCAATATAAAAAATATATACAAAATTACAAAGTCTCATTTATACCTCAGCTTCAATTTGGATGTTGTTCCGAATAAAATTAAGCGCCACAATAGTTCAAAAAAATCCATCAGCATGAACATATCACCAGTAATATATCAATGGAGTCAACCTATTATCACATGAACATAAATATTAGACACGGATTTTTTTTGCTATCAAAAGCATCAAAATGGCACTTTGCATGTATGTGATCATCACCTCAAAAGGGACATCAAAGATCGAAACATAATTTCTTCAATCACGCCAGCTCCTCATTGTTTGCTACTCAGATGATATTTTTTTACCTAATTACATACATCATTAAGGATATTAGCATCTAATCTTAATATACAAAACTTAGATTATTGCGACATAAAAAAATAGACCTACGGTTTCCTGACTATAAAAATTATTAATAAACATACCACATGAAATAGCATCACATTTAATCATGCAATGGCCAATTACAATACAAACTTTTTCTTAATTAGCATATTAAGAACTTTTCGCATGTCAAACTAAATTAATGCATTTGAAAGGCCTAACGTGATCTACAATACCGTCAAATATTTGTTGTCAAGTTTTGGCTCTAACCCAACCTAAACGTTCAACAGAAGTACTAATTACAACTTAATGACAAAAGTAACAACATCTTGCTTGTCAAAAAAATTACTAGTAATGGATACAGCTAACATTGATCTACAACATCTTCAACTTACTCATGTGAAAAGAATGGCTATAAATGCAACATACGTTACTCCACAAAAAAAATGCAACATACGTCATCTGAAAACTTTTCTAACCTCTAAGCAGTAAACATCACATAGATAATGATGGGCTAAAAGACTAACTAATTTCCACCGTGCATGCACAAGCAAATCCATGTATTGCAAAGCTTGTACCTTGATCTTCAACTTCGTAGTTCACTTCACACGGCAAATCCTACTCCATAAGCTCCAAATGACTCCACAAAGTGACGAAATCATGCCTAAAACAACAGAGAATACATACTTAGAAACTAATCAAATAGAACAAAAACATCATGCATGTGAACGAAACCAACAAAAATGAATAGATCTTACCTTGATCTATCTTTTCTTCAACTAATACTTCTTCTGAATCGACCTTCAAATCGCTCAAAATCATGATCAAAGAACCTATTTGAGCTGTTTTTCTCAGTGTGCTAGGGAAAGTAAAGAGCAGAGATGAGAGGAGTGAGCGGGCGGCTGCGCAAAATGAGGCACTTCCTGCCTCATATAAAGAAACGAACGTCGTGTAGGAGTATCAGAGAAGTGTCGGCACAACTGGACAAAAGTCACCAAACAGCTCGCAGTGCTGTCGCGTCGCGCCCAGCGGAAACAGTCTTGCCGCCTCGTTGCCGTTGGTTGCTCTGCGGGCTTCTCAAATTAACCGGATGGGCGCACGGACCACTGATCGGATAGGAGAGAAAAACAAAAAATCAACCCAATAGAATTCTTCAAAATCTCCTTAAATATCCGGGCTGTCCAATAGCCCTTATATTCATCTCATATATGAGATGAATATGAAAAGTGCCCAAATGTATCTGGTCATTGGACTTACGCAGTCACAGAATTGGGCTCGCCACAAAGCATTTTTTATTTATTATTTCTTTCTATCTCTTTTTCTCCATCAATTATATGCATGTGACCGGGCATATAAAAAAATATAAAAAACATGGCTTGTAAATAGAAAAATAGAGAGTCAAAATGGACACACATGAACGGGCCAAATTTGTTCAGTCCGGAATGCCCTTAAAACAGAGTAGAGAGAGCCAGGAGAACGAGATCACGGGCAGTGTCGGCAGAAATGGCCTAACTTCACCAACCGACCATCAGAGTGAGCGGTCGCGTCGCACGCAGCAGGAACAGTCGCTGCCGCCTCAGGGCGTGGCGGCTTGGCCCACATAACCCTGCTCCGCTCCGTTGCCAAACGCGCGCGGACGAAAAATCTGTCATCCACGGCCTGCCGCCCGGCCCAGGGGCGGCAGGTGGCATCGCGGCGATGGCGTGGCGCCGGTGGGTCTCTTGTGCCGGGAAGCGGAAGAGGGAGCCGCGGTGCGAGGCGCCGCCGAAGTGACATCTTCCCCAGCTCCTCGCACCGCCGCCAGGATCCGTGGCCTGCCGCCTCTCGCCCCGTAGTTCCCTGCCGCGTGGCGCCCGGTTCTTCGCCACCGCGTACCGCAGTGCGCCGTCACCGGGATCCTTCTCCTCTTCAACGCCGCCGCCGGGGCCTTGCTCCTCTTCCCGGCCGCCGGCTCCCCGCCAGAGCACGATTAGACCTGGTAACTCACCACATCGACCCTCTCTTTCATGATTTTCTCTTGTTCTTGTTGATTGTGATCATCAGCTTCAGCAATTAGTAATGCAGCAGGTACATTTTGTGGGGTAGCAGGCGGTCACTGTGTGTGATATTTTTGGTGCAATGTATGCTGAAATCCGTTGTGTGCAATGTTGTACAAGTTGTGTTATGTGCAAATTCAGAGGAGATTACTACCGTATCTAGCTCTGAAATACAGGAGATTAGCAACACTTATATATTCAATGTGAATACTCAGAATTAGAGTTGATCATGGTCACTTTTTTTGTAAGCATCCTTATAGATTTGTAGTATGTCCAAGAAATTTTCATGTTAAAATCAATGGGGATGCTTTTTTTCTATTCGGAAGATTTCTGAACCCTCAGTTTTCTTTGTGACAGGTGGGATGTATAACATATTAAGATCAGACTTGGATATGAAAAGAATATGCAGTGTTGCCCGAATAAACTTCTTCGGCTGTGGGATGCTACCATAGGTATGACCGTATGAGGTATCTGTGTAACGGGATGCCCGTGCGTTGCACGGAACAATAAACTTACACATATAGACATTGATCAAATATTTTTGCTATATATTCTTTAATGGTGTATAAGATATGAGTTGCCCTATTTTTTCAAGAGTTCATGAGTTGGGTATGACCATGAGACTCTAAAGACATGATACATGGTCTTCCGCAGTTTATATTTTGCCTCATGTCGTATGTCCATTGAAAAGTTTTATTCGTTAGTATATTAATAACGTAAATATTTGTGTGATTAAAAATCGCAGCGTATTCCTTTGAAAGATGTGAGAAATATATTTGGATTGGGGAAGCACAAAGCAGAAGTAATCATCTCATCATATAGGAAGGGGCTTGCAAAATCCTTTAATATTGATTTCGCTGCAGATCCTAGGAAAGCACTGTTCCTCCAAAATCTCTGCGATGAGTTACAGTTTGATCCTGAGCTTACTAGCAAGATGCATGAAGGTACCCCCCTGACACTTGTTTTTTTTATTGCATAATTAATTTACAACATTGCTTTATTAGCTACAATTTGATCTTGCTCCTGCTAGCAAGATGTGTACCATATAAACTACAGTTTGAAGGTTATAATCCTTTTTTTAGATTGAAGGTTATATAATCCTGCAGTGTGAAAGTTGCATTCTGTCCAAGTCTCTTCTGTGCATATGTTCTGCTATGTCTTTCAGATCCTAAAACTGTCAAATTAGTTATTGTTATACATATCGAATGGCATTACCGCGTCCGATGCTCCTATGTACTCTTTTCCATTTACTGGTTGCAAACTTCATTTGTGTTCTAACTATATGTATTTGGCTATCAAACTATTTTACCATTATCTGCTTTTGTTCCTGCAAAAGTTGTTTCGGTTGCATATAGTTGTGTCGTTTTCATGTTAATTGGAAATTTATAATAAAATGTGTTATTTGCTTGGAGAAAATTTGTGGGTTAATTCTCAAAAGGCGTTAAGTTTCCATCCATGTTGGTACTGATCAATCCGTCCCTCTAAAAACAGGGTAACCTCTTTTGTGTGCTTCATATATGCTATTTACATGGCATATCACCAAGCACTGTTAACATGTTTTATTCAATAGGTGTGCAAAACATTGATGTTCGTTGTTCCTCGAATGAATGAATATTTCTACTCATGGCTTTCTATTCCCGTTGCAAAGCACGGGCATTTAGCTAGTAGATGTGAATGGTCACAAGGTGGTGTACGTGGTAAGTAACCCAAAAGGAAGTAAACAGTTTAGGTTTGTTGATTCAATCATGTGCCAATCCAGTGAGGATTGAGTGTAAAAAAATGATAGATGTAAATGAGATGGCAGTGGCATATAGCCATCGATTGGCTATACTATTAAAACTCTCATAAAACTGTTTGACAAATAAAATACACATTTGAAAATAAATTGAACCTATGCATGGACATAAACTTGTTGTCACTCATCATTGAGGTGATCGTACTAAAAAAGCAACGCTTTGGGCGTGCTCAATTTTCTTAGATAATTTATAAATTCAGTCTTCAGTTGTGTCATATGAAGCGCTCATACTATACGAGTGTTTGTGCGGTTGGTGTTTCACACAATTTAGGAGGCATGCGTTTGTCTCTCTCACACACAGATAGCGCGGTAGGTGATTTCCCCTGAAATTGCGTCATAGTACCACCCGTCCATATGGTCTCTCTTTCTCTGCACACTGGCAGTCCCAGTTACACACATAGCCATTTCCGTTTGGCTGCTTCCAAACTGTCATATCTGCTGCTCCACTGACACTTCCCTTCCTCTGCGCTTTCTTTTCTCTCTAGTCTAGTAGTTCCAAGCAAACAAACTCGGCAACACTCTCTCACACTCTTTCTCTCCCTCCGGATTCCAAGCCACCTTCTCCTCCAATTCTGAGAGCAGAACCGACAGACAAGATTATATCTTCCGCCAGCCGCACTGGAAGCAGAGTCAGCGGTCATCAGGTAAAACAAGTGAAGTCATACTTCATTGATGAGGTTCTCGCCTGTCTTGCGGTTGATCGAGCATTCTGTCCAATTCTTGGCACAAGAATTCAGCAGTTACTGCCGTGTGTTGCGTCTAGCCGTTTGCTGCTGCTGCTGCTGTTGTTGTTGTTGCTGCTGCTGCTGTTGCTGCTCTTTTTGTTCTCCTGCTGAGCAGCTTGTACTTGTAAATGAAAATGATGCTCCTGCTTAGGTTGTTGCTTGCGCAATCAAGCCTGCACTGATTATTCTTCAACAATATAGGCAAATCATTCACAATCAATCAATGGTACAGCGTCACCCACGATTTTCTTAGTGTACTTTGCTCTTTTTGTCCTGAATCATCATATGACTCTTTCCGATTGTTGTAAGCAGAAAGTGTTCGAGAGAAAAAGTGTTGTCAGCAGAAACATGTTTTCTAATGCCGTAACAATTAGGGGCCATAAAAAGATCATTGCACTAGTAGTTCCTTTCATTTGCTAGAAATAAACATCTAAAACCGCAATATCTGTATATCTAGCTGAAGACCTAACTTACTAATCCTGTGAATGACCTGCAGTGCAGTGGCGTCAGCCGTGTTCTCAATGAGGACGAAGACTTCTTGGCGCAAATGTGGAAACCAATTAACATTCAGTTGATGCAGCATAAATGTTGCAAGCAAAAATGGTAACATAACGGGAATATATTTCATTTTTTTGTTCGACCTGTTCATTTTTTGCATCATGTGATCACTGAATTTCATATGTACATATTTGCAGATCGTGTACTCATCTAAAAGCTCAAAGGGAACGTTGTTTCCTGTACGATCAATGCTTGTCTTCTTCATTGCACTATTTGGTTTGTATGCCTGCTACTTCTCCTTCACTCAAATAGCCTTAGAAAATGAAGAAGAAGAAATGAACGGAGCAGAAGAACGAACAAACGTTCTATGCAAAAGACCTTCAGAAATTCCATATGATCAGATGCAGTATGTGCACTTTCCAAGACCTATGAGTTACGACAGGTAAACTTTGTCGTAAAACTTCCTCTGTACACAGACAGATTGCCTCGCTTCTGTACCTGACCCTGTTTTTGTAGAGCAATGCAGTGCATATTTACATGTTGTGTTTTCTGTTTTTGACTCTTTCTGATCCATTCATGTTGCTAAAATCGTAGGGGAGAATGCGCATGTACCCCGGTCCGTTTCTTCGTCATTATATCTATGCAAAGATCAGGCAGTGGGTGGTTTGAGACTCTGCTCAACAGCCACCCCAATGTGAGCTCAAATGGTGAAATCTTCTCGGTGAGGGAGCGCAGAGAGGATATTGCGTCGATCTTGTGGACTCTTGACAAGCTGTATGATTTGGATTGGCGCACCAGCGCAGCAAAAAATGAATGCACGGCTGCATTTGGATTGAAGTGGATGCTAAATCAGGTACACCATCATTCAGTTATTTAACAGCTATCTTATACTGCTGTTGCTATTAAACCGACAAAGTTTAGGTGCAAATATATATATAGATTACCAAACAAAAGTAGTTTTAGGTAGAATGATTGTAGTAATAGATAGAGTATAAAATAGGGAGTTTATGAATTGGTGTGTGCATGTGTTTGCAGGGTCTTATGGATTATCCAGATGAGATTGTGGATTATTTGATCAAAAAGGGTGTGATGGTGATATTTCTCTTCAGGAGGAATACATTAAGGAGGCTCGTCTCTGTGTTAGCGAACGACCATGACAAAAAGGAGAAGCAGTTGAACGGCACCCACAAAGCGCATGTTCACTCACAAGAGGAGGTGACTCTCGCATGCAATCATCTCAGATCCATTCATCTGTTCTTGTTGCCTAGAGTGAAAGAAGAGAGTAAAGCTCTTGTCAATTATGTGGTGTGCATGCAGGCTGAGATCCTAGCAAGGTTCAAACTGGAGGTGGACATGTCATCTCTGATCCCAAGCATGAGAAGCGCGGAGCAGTCCATGGACGCCTGCCTGCGCCGCTTCCGCGCCACGCGCCACATGATCCTCTACTACGAGGACTTAATCCGTGACAACAATGTAAGCTCCCCGGCCATATCAATCATATCATATCATATACTCCCTCCATTTCAAAATATAGTGCGCCCGCGCTTCCTGAGGTTCAACTTTGACCATAAATTTAACCAACGAATTCACTGGTATAACTTTTGCTCCCGCCGCAGTCGGTCTCGTTGGTTAAATTTATGGTCAAAGTTGAAGCACGGGAATAGAGGAAGCACTATATTTTGGAATGAAGGGAGTATCATCCATCGGGGTAAGTGGGTGACGAAGCATTGTTGTTGGAATGGTTTGGTTTGCAGGCGCTGTCTCGGGTGCAGGAGTTCCTGGGGCTCCCGGTGAGGAGGCTGTCCAGCAGGCACGTCAAGATCCACACCAGCCCACTCCCGGACCTGGTGGACAACTGGGAGGACGTGAGACGCACGCTCAAGCCCACGGAGTTTGCTCGTTTCCTTGACGGCTGAAGACTACTAGTAGACAGAACATGTCGATTCATCTGTTTTTGCTACGGCAGGCCCTTCTGTTTTCTTTTCTTTCGTGGGACTGCACAATGGGGTTGGAAGTTGTTGTTCAGCTGTTTTCCTTCTCAAAGGTAGGTGTAGCATTCTTGTGCAAAGGATGAAGCAAATATCATGAGACTGAATAAGTTTGCTTTTCAGATAAGGGAGTAGTGCCCAGATAATAAAGTATTCAAAAGTCAAAACTATTGATTGTTTCAGGAATGAATGATACTAGCAAAAAAAAAAGACTTGCACAGATTCTCATCTACAGGTAAATATTACCTCCGTCCCAAATTACTTGTCTTAGATTTGTCTAGATACAGATGTAATTTGGGTGGATGCAGTAGGCAACTGTTTTTGCTCTGAATCTGATCAGGTACTCAGGTACGTTGGCAATCCATGTCCCAATTCACACAATGTTCAGTTATTCAGCTCGAAATCATTAATAGCTCATTTTGATGAATTTTATGGTGTCATTCATTTTAGCCAATCAAAAGCTACTTCAAGTTACAAACACCCACCTGTCAGGAAAAAGAAAGATCACAAATATCCACTATAAATGAATAAAAGGCCACCAAGGTTTTAAAGTTTTAGACCTGACATTGGTGTTCTTTTTTCCTGGATTTATTTGAGGCTCTTCGACGATGTTTGTTTCAGTGGGAGACGTTGTTTCCGTCATGTGTAATGACTTCATCAATCTTAAAATGTGTTGGCTCAATCTCTCGAATATGTTATAGGGATATGTATGTATGTGCTCATAGGTATGAGTATATGTGTGTGTGTATGAGTATATGCACCGGTGGAAAATCAACTTCCTCTTACCATGTGCCTGTTGTGTGCTACTCCTACATTAGGTGTGGTTTTTTTTACAATAACCAGACTTTATTCCTCAAATAATACAAGAATTGAAAAATGAAGTCAAGGAAGTAAGAATCCCAAAAGGCTGAAGATCTGTTACTAAAAGCATGTTTAGCTAAACTACTCCATCCGTTCCTAAATATTTGTCTTTCTATAGATTTCAACAAGTGACTACATACGGAGCAAAATGAGTGAATCTACACTCTAAAATATGTCTATATACATCTGTATGTGGTAGTCCATTTGAAATCTCTAAAAAGACATATTTAGGAACGGAGGGAGTATTAGCTAAGAGCATCTCCAATAGAAGATGCAAATTTGAAGGTGTAAAACAGGAGATGTAAATATGCATCTCTAAAAAGTGCCTTTTGCATCTCCAACAAAGTGCCAACTCCAACAGAAGATGTATATTGACAATGTAAAAGAGCAACTCCAATAGAAGATGCAAATGGAGATGTAAAACTATACTTCAACTACTATTTCATTTGAAATTATACTTCAAACATACCAAATTCAACTGCTACTTCATTTCAAACATAATTAAACATAGTTCTAATTAATAAAAACATAGCAAACTCAACTACTAGTAGTTCGAGCCACTACGTTCATCAAGTTACTGCTACTACTACTAGCTAGCTAGCTAGCAGTAGCAGTAGTAGATGGAGGTAGTACCTCGAACTAGTAGTAGTCGTCCTTTAATTTATGTTTTTAATTAGAACTATGTTTAGTTATTATGCTGAAATGAAGTGGTAGTTGAATTTGCTATGTTTGAATTATATGTTTCAAATGAAGTGTTAGTTGAAGTATAGTTTTACATTTTCATTTACACCATCTATTGGAGTTGTTGTTTTACATGTCCAATATATATCTTCTGTTGGAGTTGCCTCTTTTTGAAGATGTAAAAAACACTTTTTGGAGATGTAAATTTTTACATCTGCTATTTTACATCTCTTGTTTTACATCTTCAAATTTACATCTTTTATTGAAAATGCTCTTAGGTGTGGCTTTGCACGGCTCAAGGTAGTATTGTTGTTTTGAAAGTATGAGACTACCTCAGTCCAATTAAATCGACTCTATTCCCTCAAATTCACTTTAAAGCAGTAGAGTTGCAGCTTCACAGTTAAGCAATTTATTATGTTTGTTTTTCAACTGGCTTCAAGAATAGAATTTGTTTTGGTGGGAAAAGTCTAGGTTGCGTGACATAGGAAAAAATCGAATGGATATCCATTTACTGGTGACACTGATGGTTAATTTTCCCCAACTTCATGAACGCTGTGTTTGGATCTCTCAATTGGGGCCCTTGACTTGGATTTCGTATTGGTAAACTTTCAATTCACTTCTTTGGCTGAACACTGAATTGGCAGTCTGTATTGAAACCAAATTTCAGGCTGAAATCACTCCCACGGGAAGTGCCCATCCGCAAATACAGAGGCCTACCGCTCCGAATTGCTCTGAAACAAGAAATCCTGCAAAACATACCACTTCGGCCCTCACGCCCCTTTTCTGTTTCCCATGCTCGAACAGATAAGGAGAAAACGCAGAGCGGCCGGCGCCCCATTCGCTGCTGCCCGGGTCGTGCCTCCCGCTTCCGGCATAGTCACTAGATGCGTCGGCATCGTTTGTCTGGCTGGATGAACGGTCGCCCCATGGCACGCTCTAAACCCTCAATCTCTCAATTTCTCTTGTAGGTGATGGTCGTACATCAACCAAAGCATCACTAGTACAGCCGCCCCATGGCACTCCCTGCCTTTGTCCTAAAATATCTCTGTTTATCTCACTGAACCAGAGATAGTTGTATGTTCAGGTTCATATGTGTATGGATGAATTTGATGTTTCATGTGTATGGTCAGATTCATCATATTTATATGGATAAATTCGATGTTCCATGTGTATAGTCAGATTCATATGTTTATGGACGAATTTGGGGTTTTATGCGTATGGTCTGATTCTTGTATGAAAGCATATTCACCCTCATGTAAATATGCAATTTCAATACGGAGTCATCCAAACATGATTTAGTATTGAAACATCACTAGCATTTCATCCAAATACGGATGAATTCGTATTCATGTTGATTTCAGTTTCCTTGTTGAATTGACATTTCAGCCAATTCAATATGAAGCCCTCCAATACAGACATCCAAACGCAGCGGAAGACTTTTTAAGCCGAGTTTTTAAGACTAGCCACAATGGGTAGTTACATCAAGTAGTAACATGCCTATGTTACTACTCTATGTTACAACACTTTATTTATTAGGCTATAGACTCATCTTACATTGATATGTATGATGTTACTCATATTAATAATAACTAGCTATGTTACCACATGTCTTTCTTTCTTCATTTATTGCTTGCCACATCATCTATTTTATCTAAATATGTGCGATGTTACTACCTATGTTATTTCCATTGTGGGTAGTCTAAGCACCTTTTGAAGAGTTAAAAAAAAACACAGAAAATGTATCAGTGACATTTATGTTCCGACGGAGAGAGTATTTTCTAGAGCGAGGATACCCGGTTTGGTTTACGTTTTCGAGAGCAAAGCTTATTGAAAACGAATACCGTATCTTGGAAATAGTTGTGCAAATCCGACGGTTTACGCCGGCCAGCTGCAATCCTGCCCCTCAGCTCACATCTGCCAAGCAAAACCTCCCCCGCCTGGCCCTGTCCCCGCCCCCTCCGGCGGAGCGAGCCACCGATGGCCGCCGTCAACCTCCGCCCATTCCACCCCCTCGCGCTCCCCGCGGCAAAAACCACCGCCAGTCCCAACCGCCTCCACCTGTCGGCGAAGGCAAGGGCGACGGGTAGAAGCGCCCGCCTCGCCTTGCTCGTGTGCTCCGCTTCCAGCCCCACCACGCCCGCAGCCCCCTCCTCCTCCTCGTCCTCAGGGGAAACGAGTGGCGCGGCGGCGGCCGCGGCCAGGTGGGCCGCGTGGATCCCACGCGCCGCGGTGGGCGGGGTCGGCCCGGAGAAGGTCCTCAGGCTCATCTCCGGCGCTGCGGCCACGCCCATCTGCCAGTTCGTCGACTCCCCCCGCACCTTCCTCCACTCCGTCGACCCCCGCGTCAAGCTGGTAACTAGCCTGCCTCGCATTTCGGATAAAGTATCATCAGTACCTTACAGGTGCCGGTACAGACTAGAGAGGGTTCACGGCAGGTCCCTGTGAAAATGTCTCCACTGGGTTATGAACTAGTGCATGTAGAATATAATGCATCACTCTTATTTCCCTGCTTTGTGACATCGCAACAGGTTGTTAGATGAACAATTGTGCAGTTGTGGTTCTATAGTTCTTGGTGATGCTGAATAGCCCATGGTAATCAAGGCGGATGAGAGATTAGAAGAGAGGGGAGGGTTTACTTAACCAAGGATCAGAGAACAGCTTGTCGGACATGCATACCCTGCTTTACCATTCTCCTATTCTGGGGTTAACCAAGATTTTTCATAAGAGATGCTTAAATTTGCTGTATCCTTCTGTAGGTCTAATGTATCGTAACCAATTGAAAAACGTCAAATGGAATCACTGAAATCAGATGGACAAGCTATGTGGTGTCTTACCTGGTTGACCAGTTGTTTTATGTATCTTTGAGGGAAGGAGAATATGTCATCTCAGACAGCACACATGTTTTTTCGTGTGCTGTGGGTCTACTTCTGTTAGATGGTGCTATCATCTTGGTAATTTTAAATGTTGTTATCACCTGGCAATTTTAGATGGTGTTATCGTCTTGGGAACATGAGACAGAATTTAAGTACTTCAATTTTAGTTTGAAGATCCACCAAATGGTCTTGTACCTGTTGCTCTCCTGCTGCTTTTTAACGATATACGTACTTATGTTTGCAGGTGTGGCTTTTGGCCCTTGTTGTCCTACCAGCCAGGTCAAATATCTATATGCGGTTTGGTTTGGTAGCATGCCTTGCTCTTCTTTCAATGTGGGTTCTGCCGAATCATGTTTGGAAGGTATCGTGTTCGATGTTAAGTTGAGATGCACGTGCATCATATCACTGAGAAGTGAGAACTGTGCATGCATGGCCAATTGTGTTTTTCAACCTTTAGTTTTGCCCAGTTACTTGGAATTTTTCATATGATGTTTGTATGTGGGGCATCCATAATTCTCCATGCTAGTCGAAGCTTATGATTTGTGGAAGTAAAGAGGGATTCAGTTAGTTTTTTAGGGGTCAAATATACAGAATGCGCAAGGATTCCTAGTCTAGACTGCAACCTAGGGCTGTGAGTTTTCTACTGAACCAAAACCGTCTTATATTAGTGTACAGAGGTAGTATCTGGTATTCGGTACGGGAAGACAGATTCCCTGGTTTTGGTATTCAATCTAATCAGTAACAACAACAGGATAAACCAACCGTGCTGAAAAAAAAACAGAATCTCTGTTGCACTCACATGAGTATTTATATCCTCTCGCAAAATTGTTATTTCAGTACAAGGCCTTGTCTGGAATATTGTATTTATTATTACTACGCACTTTAGTACAGTACAATATAGAAGTATGGATGGTCATCTGTAATGATTTTATTTCTCTACTTTCCTGCTTGGCTAGAAACTACACTGTATATTGTGAACATAAAAAAGTTGGACGTGCTAAAATGGATATAAGTAATGCGGTGAAAGGTAAACAAACACAAAATATATAGCTTGTCATTTGTGAGACTTGTTAATTTGTTATTGCACTCAAAAGGCACCATATATTCAGTGATTCACGTAAACTTTGGTAGATATGGTATTTACAGAAACATCATGGGAATATTTTTGGTATTTACTGACACTGAACACGTTTTTGATAATATCTTAGTTGTCAATATATAAACTATAGCACAAAAGCCAAACACTCACAGTGAAACTAATATTTTCCTACTTAATCTGAGTGCAAATTGAAGCACAAGAGAGTGCCACATCTTTACATTTATGTCCGCTGCAATTCTTGTCCCAGGAATAAAAAATGCACAGAAAAGGACATTCAATAGACCATAGTCACCACACATCTGTAATAACCTTCTTAATGTCACTCTATATATGTAGGATGATCAACACATTTAAATGGAATAATAAAACTTCAATATACAAATAGAGTAGGATAGAATTGCCACAACAACATGCAGGCACAATCCTAGTATCGTTCTAAAGCTAATATAATACTGTGATGTATGGTACTAGATCTTGGTAACCACCGTCACTAGCGGAGCCAGGATTGGAGCAAGCCCCGGGCCCCAAAAAAAATCGACGGAAGAGAAAAACTTAATGTCCATCTATAGCTATCTCACAAAAATACCTCAAACATGGCTCAATTGCACACAAAAATTAGAATTTAAACTCAATGCTTTAAGTTGCAACAAAATAGATTAAAAAACATGACAAAAACTATGAACAACACATGATAAAAAAAGAGTACCAAATCAATGGTTTGCTTCAACAATATCTTCCATAACCTGATTAAAAAAGAGAGTACCAAATCAATTGAATTTTTGACAGCAGCAACAACCATAAGCAATAATGCAGTAGCAAGTTCACAATTTATAGCGGATCAAAAAATGTCCAATCTATAAAGTTTTAACAAAAGCAGCAGCCATTACCAGTAGGCAGTAGCTAATTAGCATAAAAAAATTTGTTCAATACAGCAGCAGCCATTACCAATCCTGGGCAGCGTGACGGCATGTCAAGCAGGAGGAGCAGGGCAGCAGGCGTGCGACGGAGCCGTGGAGGGACCTGGCAGGCGAGCCGCGAGCTAGCGGAGGGACGGCCGGGAAACGCCGGCGCGGAGGGGAGTAACTGACGGGCGGCGGCGGCTCCCTCGGCGTACTGGAACTCGCATGCGTGGCTTGGCTAGGTCTCTGCATCCTGTCGGGCGACCTGGGCTGTGCACGTGCAACTCCAGAAATTGGTGGCCGCAACGGAGAGACTGGCCTGGGCCCTGGCTGTGTGTTGGGCTAAGCCCCGGGCCCATTGAAAAATATGGCTAGGTAATAACTAAAAAAAAAGAGCCACGCCCCGGTCCTGGGCCCTGGGGGCCTGGGGCCCATATCTGCCCCTGACCACCGTACTAAGGAGGGTCCACTGTCATGGCTAAAGGGGAGGGATATTAGATTCTTAGGAGAAATATGAGACCATAGACTTGGGACAACACATTAGATGCGAGGTTTCATACTACGTGACGTATGTGGTAAGCAATTCAAACTAATTCAAAAAAAAATAGATGTGAGATTTCATTGTTCATCTCAACAAATTTGATAACATGGCTCCTTGCTTATATACAGGTGCTAGAACGTAAAAGATAAGATCTGCTTAAAGCCTTAAAGGAAAGATGAAATATCATTCGTCCTAATACCCTTATTAATGCTGCTGTCATATGCTCTGACTTTCTCCTGTTGCTGGCTGGCTGGGGCCCCCATATGCACATGACAAATTCAAAATCAATACTCTCAACATAATAGTGTAGTGAAATTACATTGGGTTTTTGTTGCTGATATAGGGCTTTAGGTTAACCAATTTCCGCGATCCATGTTTTCTTATGTAGTTATCCTCCTCATCCCTAATTTACCCATGTTACTTGTAGCATTTATTGTCCTGTATATTAGGTATATTCTTCTTGAAATGCACTTGCTACCCGTAAATCAAACTATGTTTACTCTGTAGGATCAACTTGGAAGGGTTACTCTTCTTTCAGGCATCATATTCATAATGTTGGGATTTGGTTCCGATGGCGCGCCTTCGCTAGTCCAGACAAGAACTCCTCCCCCATCTGTTCTAGGTGTGCCAAATATTCCTAGTTCCTTGAGTGGATATTCTTACACAATCATGAAACTAGGACCACTGCAGTTTACCAGGAAAGGCCTATCAGTAGCGAGTACATCGGCATGCCTCTCCTTTGCGGTATGTCCTTCATTTCATCGAAAAGTATTTGCCAAAGGTTTTCTCTTACCCAAAATCTTCATTATCTTGTGTTTTCTAATGCCTTTTGCATTAGCTGGTGGCATACATCAGACAAACACGTCCTAAGTGGAAACTGCACTTTTTTCAGTTCTTTGAGACGCCAGTAGTGAAATATTTAGTTCATTTAGTTACTTTTTGTTTGGGTGCAGATATTCCAAAGTGCAAGTCTCTGCTTAACCACAACCACTCCTGAGCAGCTTGCTTCTGCTTTGTGGTGGTTTATGATTCCGCTGAAGCTTATTGGTGCGCCAGTACCTGAGATAATACTTACACTGCTATTATCTTTGAGGTTCATTAATCTAGTATTTGATGAGGCAAGTATATGGCACTTTCTTTTAATTATACATATGCATTGCTATTTGAGACCAAACTTTGAAGTATAACATTGCTCAAATATTGTACTAGGTTCGCAATTCTGCACTGGCAATCATAACACGTCGGATTGATTGGAAAAAGCTGGCCACTATGGAAACTATAGATAGTAAGTACTTTCTATATCTCTAATCTGGCTGCCAGGGTTGAATCAATAGCTTTACATATTACGTGGGAAAAACTTGAATTAACCTTTCCTTTTTTACATCATTTGCAGTTTTTTTCAACTATGTCCAGCGAATTTTCAAAAATATATTTGATCACGCGGAGCAAATATCCAAGGTCAGTTCATTTTCTAATTTTCACCTCGGCTGACAAGTCACAATGAATGTAATGCGATCTTTCACTATTCTCAAAAGAGCTAAATTGGTGAACATGGCTGCGTGCTATTCACTGTGTTCATACATTGTTTTATGAACTAATCAGAATTTTCTATGAAACCATCTACTCCTTCCTTCCATCTATATAGGGCCTAATGCGTTTTTCAAGACCGCCTTTGATTATTGATAAAATTAATAGTACATGACATCATTGAAAACTCCTTTCACATACGAATTTAATGATGTGCTTTGTGTAAGTTGCATGTCATATATTATTGCTCTAACATTTGGTCAAATTTAGGCTCGAAAAACGCATTAGGCCCTATATAGATGGAAGGAGGGAGTACCAGTTTTTGGTCCCACATACTATTTACTAAGTATAAGTAGGAATTAGCATTAATACGAGGATATATCTTGAGTAGTTCTGCAACATGCACTAGCATTATTGTATAATCAAATTCACCTGGTCTTTCAAATTGAATGCCAGGGTTTGAAAGGAATTAAAATTTGAACTGAAATTCCATGTGCATGTTGTTACTGTATGGTGTTATGTGCAACCTGTTAAGGCCAAAGAGGAGCAACATTAGCCATAAGCCCGGAATGTTGCTACTTTCATAGAGCCGGCTGAATATTACTTATCTATCAACTATTCTTTCATTGGTGATATGGTCTTATGTAGTTTGGAAGGTTATCTTTATTAGTTGGAAAGTTAAACGGGATAGTTAGGTTGGCTGTGATCTTCCTTGATTGGCTATTCCCGGTCAAGTCCTCCCACAAGTGGTGCCTTCCTTCACCAGTACTGCCACAAATCGTTGCTGCTGTGCAACCTCACCCTGATGAACTTTTACCCCAGTTATGTAGTAATCCTATGCACACTTAATAACTGTTGCTGAGACAGTAATACCAACCACTACGCTGTTTTTATTGCCTGTGCATGCATATATCTATTACTATTAGCTAGCCTATAGTTAATAGTGGCTTTTATATGCGAAAATAGTCTTGGTTGTGTTGTCTTAGAATGGATGTCCGAGAGGAAAACTGAAACAGACATGGACTTAACTGGTTGTGTAGGAATGCATTTGGCCCAAACTAGAGTAGGAATCACACAAGCGAAACATGACCGCCACAAGCTGTCTGGTATTTAGATGGCTTTTTGGCAGAATTTGATTGAGGAACATTGAAGATTGAACACATATGCATCCTTAATCTATAATGTAGTCTCATTGATATGGGTAGCTCATAAGAATGGTGAAACTAGATTACATCATGGGTGATATACTGCATTTCAGGCGCATAACTTCGTCTAAATCATCATACTTGTATGGAATCTACTTATATGGAACCCATATGTAACATGACATTACTTTGTAACATGTCATATACTTGATTACCTCTGATTCTTTCTGATTTGTGCAGGCAATGGTTGCTCGAGGATACCGCGGTGATCCTAGCAAGCACAAGATCTACTTCCTCGCGGAGTCTTCATTTGGCATCGTGGATGCATTGTCGTTGCTTTGTTTACTTGCTGTAATGGGCCTGGCTTCCTTTTCAGAAAGATTGGTTTGATGGTATTCAGGTATTCAAGAGCTATTCTCATATTTCATAATCGTGGTGTTCATGCGAACTTACTAGCATCTTCTTGATGGTTTCAGGAGTTGTTCTAGATTGTCATGTGACCATCATACCCCACATGTTGCTGAAAATTGTGATTTACACAATCAATTTTGGGACATCATGGGAGCAGCACATTTGGCAAGTGGAAACAAAGCAGTAGCATGGACCAGTTTGGGTTCCATATAAGTACAGCGTGACTCACGTGGACAAAAGAATAACATCCAAAAACCGTTTACAATCATGTTGGGTTCTAAGCAGGTGAGCTATATGTGCCCTGTATGCAAAGGAGGGCATCAGTGTTACATTTGAAGTAGGTTGCATATTGCATCATCTGATTTCAGTTGTTTTCTGCGCAGGTGCTAGGTCAAATGACCACTAACCATTTTAGGGGCACAACCTGTGTGATCATTGGAAGGGTACAGCTGACGCTGGTGAAAGCGAAGGGTGTTTATTAGCCCGTTTATTAGCGTTGTCAAAGATGGAGCAACCTCAAAGATCAGTGTATCAAATTTATATGAGTAGATACTTTCATCGCACTTGAGAGAATTGACTTGTACTTCCATTTATTTTAGTTATACCACTTTTAAAACAACTGCCACCAATTACCATCGTCAAATGTGAGACAAAGTGGTTAGACTTAGATGCGATGCATGGTTGGACAATCTGGTCTGGAAGTTCAGACAACTGCTTGAATCCAAACTTATCAACCACCACAGTTAAAAAAGATCCTAGTTATGATATTACAGGTGCCAGTTACTTTTTTTTAACACTAGCAGGACCCTGACTTCCATTAGATAGGCATGACATCACATTTTACATCAGCACACAAATTACAGACCAGTCGCAACCTTGCTTGGGGACTCTTCCCGGATAATCATGATGCGGAAGTTGGAGAGCATGCTGAGTCTTTGTTTGGATCATTTACAGCGCTCCACCAGGATCACTGATAACGCCAAGAAAGTCATCTTTTATCGTGCCGATGCAAAACTGATACAAAAAAGAATCAAACTATAAGATAATGATGCATCCAAGATTAAAAGGTGAGAGGATGGACACATATATGCAATTGTAGTTTCATGATGAAATTGCCTTTGAAATTGTCTTTCTTATTTTCGGTATCTGATTATGGTCCAGAAAGACAGAAATCCAGGAAAATATTCAACATTTTTGCGAAACATCTTCTCATAGATTAGCGCACTATCAGTTTATGTGCCTCGGGTAGTTACAACATATGCCAGAGGAAAGAACATCAAATTTTACACCACAAAAGAGATATTATTTGCATCTTAAATTCATAGTCATATGCTGGTTTTCTTGGACTGATTAAGCAAGTTATATCAAGATTGCTATTTGCGAACAAAACTACACATGCCTGTTCATGATAGGTAATTAGAGGCTACAAAGAATTGTATGCAATGATCTTAATGGTACTTCATATGGAATTAGATCATCAAGTCGAACATCAGTAACATATGGTAGTTACTCAGAGGTCCTGCCACAAAATTCTAAAGGACTTGAGCACTTTTAATTCAGAAACTTCCATAAAACAAAGGGTAACCAACTTACAATTTCTGTTGCGTCAACACGAGTGCCTATAATCTTCAGACGAACCTCACTTTCCTTTTGAATTTTCACCTGAACCAGACAAACAAGCAACTCCCACTTAACACAAAGAAAATACCATTGCAAATCATTTTCAACAGAACAATTCCTTTTAATTTCATAACGATACCCATTCATATTCTTATTTGAGAGAATATTTATATAGACATATCCATGTTTGCAGCAAGCATACGGATCCCACCATTATATGCAGGAAAAAAAATACAAGCACACAATTTCATTTCGAAGATGCCACAATGAGAGTAAACCAACAAGTGGATACTTCATGACCTACCAGTAGCCAGTAGTCTTTATATTATCTTTACATTTATTTACCATAACATAAAAGGGAGTTGGTGATGGTGGTTGGAGGCAGCAGTGGCTCGTTGCTCACCTCACTCACACAAAATAAAATTTGCCTACCTGTAAACCTTCTTATCCCATATTTTTTCTTGTGTACTTTATCTCTTTTCTTTATTCTCTCAACAAACTGAGCAACCTTTTGTGCAACTCCTAACAAACTAAACAAAAAATTCCTTTATTTTCAGTAAACTAATAAGATAGCATAGTTATTAATTGTGACATGTGGTATCTCATGATTTAATTTCTCAATAAATTGTGACATGTGGTATCTCGTTGATTTAATTTCTCAACGAGCCAAACAACCTCTTATGAAACTCTAAACAAAATTTCCTTCCTTTAAGAAAGGAAAAGCAGTGTAAATTTGATACATTTACAAAAATATAAAGGTCAAAAGAGATTAGTCCAAGTAACGTGTTTTAAGCCTAAGTTGTATTGGTAAAGCTATATATTTTTACATGACTTGAAGCCCTATTGGTGAAGTCCGCAGTAACAAGCGGGGGTAGTTACCAAAGATAAAAAGAACAGTAAGAACCACTTATATGCAGAAAGAAGCATACCGATCCATCCGAAGTAGTGTAGTTTGGCACATCACCAGATTGGAACTCCATATCGTCAGGAATCAACTGCATACAGAAACAGAACAACACACAAGCACACTTAATTTTTACGTGAACCGACACAATTCGAGGTCCGCGGCACAACCAAATCAGATGTAAGAGCTTGCACTGAACCATTAACCACACAGAAATTCTAAATTTTATCGATTTATATTCCACCAATTTGGCAAAGCAGCTCCAATTGATGGCAAGTCACTCACATGGTTTGACACAAAGATCTGCACAGGCCCAGCCTCAGCGAAGAACCCCATCTGCAGAACCAAACAATCCAAGTCAGTGAACCGGGCACTGAGCACATGGCACAATGGTGAAGAAGGCGAGTGAAAATCCACCTTGTTGACCATGGTGACGACGGCCTCGAGGATCTCGCCCTTGAAGGGGCGGAAGACGACGCACTGGTACTTGACGGGGAACGTGACGAAGCCCGTGCCCTCCCGGATGAGCCCCTTGCCGATGTCCTCCACTCCCGTGATCGCCACGACGAACCCGTGCCGCCCGCTGCGAGAAAGCCAGCCCTAGGGTTGAGCGAACCGCGGGGGGCGGGCGGAAGCGAACGAGCGCGACGGAACCCTACCTGCAGGTGCCCTCGACGTCCTTCATGAGCTTGGCGACGAGCTTGTCGCGGAGGTGCGGGCCGAAGTGCCGCGGGTGCAGCTGCATGTTCCGCTCCAGCACGATGTGGAAGAACATCTCGGCCTCTCCTCCTCCTCGTCGTCGGCCGGCGGCGGCGGCGGCGAGACAGTCCTTTCGCCGAGTCGGGAACGGCTAATCGATGGATGCCTCGCCCCGTGAGGTGCGGGGGAGTAATAGCCCTGAGGCTCGACGCTCTGGGCCGTCGATCTGACCTCCAGCGCATCTCAGCCGTCCAATGGGACAGCGTCAGCGTAAGACACTCACCCCTACTAGTGCTCCTTGGTTTGGTCTCTGATCCTTTTCCTCTGCCCTCGCCGTTGGAACCTGACGGAAAAACCCTACCCCGTCGTCGCCCCATCGTCGAACTTCCCGATGGCGGCGAGATGCGCGGCGAGGCTCCCACACCCACCGTGCGCGGCGCCGCAGCACGGTTGGGCGAGCTCGCGGGTCTCGGCACGCCCGGCGCAATCCGGCGCGTCAAGTATGTTTTCCCCCCTTTGAATATCTCTGTTGCTTGCTTCAGATGCAATGTTGCGGTGTCTGGCCGGGAATATGAGACTGGCCGTGCGTTTTGGCAGGAGGGCGTGCCGTCGCATGCGCCGTCAGCTTCAGGCCATGTATCGACATTCACAAGGTCAGTAGGAATGGCCCTTGCTCCGTTGTTGCATCAGTGTGTGACTAAGGTGCTCTGCACTTTGCTATATGATTGCAAATTGATGCTCAAATTTTCACAAACTGACTAATAGTGTAAAATAAGGGAACCACGTTCAGTGATTCATTTATCTGTACAGCTAGACCATCTCTGTGCAGTCATCAAAGTTTAGGCACCACTGGCATTAACATCATCGTTTATCTGATAGGTTTGTTTTTGCAATTTCCTAGGGGAAAGTTAAACAGATTGTTGGCTCTACTCTCCGGGATGCATTGGACGATGGCACGGCACTGGTGACAAACTTTGAATCAGACAAGTCTGCAGCGGAATTTGCAAATATTTATAAAGAAGATGGACTTGTTGGTGGACATGTGATAATGCTTGGCGGTGACCCTGCAAGTCGTTCTGCTGCCCTGGAAGCACTACATGCATATCCTGGTGAGAATGTGTTATCTAGTTATTACTTGTTACTAGAATTAGTATTGTTCATTTGGTTTGCTTTCTGTATAACTTTCTGTATTTGTTTGTTGTTCACTGTCTTTTGTGATGTTTCTGAAATAAACCACATTTTTGTTTGTATTTTGTTACCTTTTGCGAGATTTGAATGTTAACTTTTTGTCAGTGCATATGTTGTGTACATGGATAGTAAAATGTTTTATTTCAAAATCTATATGATGTAGCATTTGAGTCTGAGTGTTTTTGTTGTAAGTAAGCATGTTGTGCAACTTAATATGGCACACACATATCAAGCAGTGAAGAGATTTTTCATGTTGGGTTTATGATATTCGCCAGCGGCATAGATTTATTGTTGACAGGTTATTAACTTCAGTTCAACTTCTTATCTGGTCAAAACCTTCTTTGAGATTTCATACCAAAATTTGGCCTATTGCAAGAGCCCCATAGAGTGCCTATTTACAATTATTTTTAAGGCTACTATTGCTATTAACTTTTAACTTGGGAGCCTGTACATCTGCTAGTGGTGCTCATGGAGCATTTTTTGTTTCTGTTGCAAGCCACGATGTACCATCAATTTGACATATTATCATAAACATGGGCTATCATAATACTAGGTGGTTTGCAAGTTGGAGGTGGAATAAATTTGGAGAATGCAATGTCATACCTTAATGAAGGAGCAAGTCACGTGATTGTAACTTCTGTACGTGTTCATGATCTAATTTTGTTAAATAGTACAATTATTTATTTTTTTCTCATCTCATGAAACATTTAGACCTCTGTTTGTTAAATGTATTTATGTGTGTCAGCTCATGGAGTAAGATTAGGACCTGGCCCACATCATATTTGTGCTTCCTATCCATATCTTGTTTGTACATATGTTAAAATTAAAATTTTCTTCTATGTCAATATTGTTGTTTCCTCAAAACCTGAAATGATGCCAGAGCAAGGTTACCTATAAATCCCATCGATAATCACATATCCACAAGGCTACAACTGTTTCCAATAGTTTTCTCCACCTTGTGAGTGCTGTCATTGTCACATTTCTCCACCTTCATGCTGCCTGTTTTCCTCGATGTCATAGACTCCCTAAGAGCCTCAAGGGCTAGTATTTGTTATAACACATTCTTTGAAGTTCGACATTATTATTGTATCCAAAAAAAATTGGAATCATCTACCACCTGCTTCCCAGGCCCTTGTAAAACTTCCCATCTGTTTGAGTTCCTAATCAGTTTTTGTAGACAACTAATCAGTTGAATATCTGCAACTTATGTATTTGAGACTTTTATGCAGTATGTGTTTAGTGATGGCAAAATGAACATTGAAAGGCTGACGCAACTTGTCGAGCTTGTTGGGAAACAAAGGCTTATTTTGGACCTGAGTTGTCGAAAAAAGGTACGGAATTCATCTTGTATCTGAACTTGGAAGCATGTTAATTCACTGAACATTAGTGCCAATTTGCAATACTTTCTTTTAATGTGGCCCACCTTTCGAATTTCATGGGCAACTTAAATGAAATGTTCAAACTGGTTTGTCGTCTCTCGTCATCCAAACATAGTGCATATTGCCTTACCTGAATGAAACAATTACAGTGAACTCTTGATGATCTATCCCACTGCATAAATAGTAAGCTTCAAAATGCAACACAATCATTTCCTTGTTGACCACTGTTATCTTACTGACAGCTCTTTCTGTCTTCTGTTTTTCTTACCCAAATCTTTCTGGTTAGGATGGCAGATATGCCATTGTAACTGACAGATGGCAGAAGTTCAGTGATGTCTTTGTGGATGGGCCAACATTAGAACGTCTTGCTGCATATGCAGATGAGTTTTTGGTTCATGGAGTTGATGTGGAGGGCAAAAGGTGAGCCATGTTCCTTTTGTATTTAATTAGTCTGTCTTTTGTTGATATGTAGTAGTGTAGTCACCCTTGATGGGATTCAATTCAATTGTCTCATTGTTTAAGCTTCCCGTAAGTGTATGCTTTTTGGGTTATGATGGTGTGTTTGCATAGTTCTTCTGGAGTTTCAGAGTTAATTTAATCTTCAGAGATCTTTATGTACATGCATGTTAGTGTGCGTGTGTTCAAGCTTCATGTGTAAATTTGAAGACACATTGAACGAATGAAATTAAGGTTTGCGTGGTTTATGTACTAAGTGATTCATCTATGGAGTTGGTCGTAGAGAAATATTCAGCAAAACCTGTCAAACTAAATTGCTGTACATGGGCCATCTCATCCCATTCAGCAGCATTCCAGAACCAAACACACTGAAATGCTACTGTTTGCAGGCAAGGAGTTTTTGTTCTATATGTATTTAGTTACAGTTCCCTCTTTCTTGTAAGTGTGTGAGTTACTGGTGACTCGTCACCGGTGCACTTTCTATTCATTCAAAATATTTAATCTCACAAAAACCAGGCATCAGCTGAAATATCTTCTTGTTGATCGTCCTGTTACGGCAGTGTAAAAAAGTTCTTTGAGCAAATTTCTGTAGTCTAATTTAAGCTATTACATGGATTGCAGGTTAGGAATTGACGAGGAACTCGTGGAACTATTGGGAAGTCATTCACCTGTATGTGAACAATTCTTTACTTGATGCATTAGTTTAAATTTGATTTTTGTGTTTCTTTCTGTGCTTTTTCCATCTTTGTTCTTGAATCCTTTTATCCTTTGTTTTCACATTGTGACTGCCTTGTGTAGTTATTATATAATTGACAATTAACAAATCAGCCACTTGAAAGGGAAAAAGGGAGTTGAATCAAACACTTTATACTAGCTAGTTACTCAACCATTTTTCTATGTTTGATCTTATTGAACTTGAATGCATTTAGAAATGTGCATTCAATTAATCATGCTCTACACCAGATGTTCAATTTTATGCTGTAGTTACTAAATGTAAATGTTCATGTGTATTCAACATGTGCTTCTATTTTATCTTCGCTTCTGTAGATCCCGACAACATACGCCGGGGGCGTGTCAACGATGGACGACCTGGAGAGGATCAAGAAAGCAGGGAAAGGTCGAGTCGATGTCACTGTCGGGAGTGCCCTAGACATATTCGGGGGAGATTTGCCCTACGATACTGTTGTCCGTTGGCACAAGGAGCAAAACCTGGTTAGCCAACGGTGAAGAAATCAGATGATCTTTTTATAGAGCAAATGATCGAAGTTCAGCTCATGTGTGATCCCCACCTGACCATGGTCAGGTCAGGTTATAGAGCTTTATTGTTTGCTGGACATTGTAGTGTGAACCGTGTAGTGTGTATGTGTCTTGTGTGACATGTCAAAGCTGAAGCGGAGGTGTCAACTCAGTGTCGTAGAGGACCACCGGGTATTCAGATACTGTTCTTCACATTCTGTTTGTATTGTAGTACTGGTAATGGTGAATAAACAGGGGTTGAACTGCAGAAGTGTTACCAAGCCACTTGCAGCATCTGGTCAAAGCTGCCTGAAACTATCAAACTGCCTGTTGTATCGAAGTTATTTAGCTCAACCAACCAGTGGCGCTATTGTCAAATAGAGGCTGCAGGGGAGCCCAGGATTCCCGGCGCAACAAACGGCAGGTGATGGTGATGGTGATCCAGGAGAGGTGGCAGGAAGGAGACAAAAGGGTAGGAAACTGGAGGTTTCAGTCAAATGAAATTGGAAGCTGGGGAAGGCATAGAATTGCACAACAACGCGTAACTCGCCATCCTTCGTACTCTAATAAAATGACACAGCGTTTGAAAATAAGCTCAATGGCATTTGACCGAACACCTGCTTGGCGTGGTGTCCGCCATGGAGGTTGTCGACAGGGGGGGAGTGTAACGGCTCCAGGGTGGACAACTTCGTCATAAAGGCGAGCAGGCGTGTCGGTGCTGATTGCGCACGTTCGGCAATGCCTCTATGGTGATCGAAGACGTACAACACCGGCGGCGGAGGTGGAGAGTGCGGATGCAAAGCAAGGGGGAAAGAGGGTTGGATGGGCCGGGGGTGTCGGCGTCATACGTGTCTACTGTCCAGACTCCCGCAAACACCCCCCCCCCCCCCCCCCCCATCACTTTGTCTTCAATTTACGAAAGAAATCGCGTCCAGACCGATACAAGACCGTGTTGGATGGCTTCCGCGGTCTAAACGAATGCGGACGGTTTGAGAGTTGGCGTGAAGATGCCCTAATTAAATAGTGTTGGTTTTCTATAACTTTATCAATATATCGACATAAAATAATAGGGAGTTCGTAAATTAGGAACAGGGATAGCATATATTTATAAAATGAAGAGGGGGGGGGGGACTGCACATTCCCGTCACCTCGCTCTGTGTCGTTTTAGCATGGTGCATAAATGATCCGCCATCCCTCTTCAGTTATCACGGCGAAAACATACGCCGCGAGTCCAAAAGCCATCTATCCGCTTTCATTGGATCGTGTGATTGACCGTATCCACGGATTTCGTAGGCAAGAGCAGAGGGACGGCCTTCTGAGAGCAAATGCATGACAAGTTTCACGCACAAAAGCACATTGTGCCCTATAACATGTACATCATTCGACAACGCGATGTGAGGATGTTGTTGTATCGCTGGTACACAATCCAAACGAGCGTTACCAAATTTTGTGACGTGGTTTGTCAGCTCGAGGCAAGGTGACCGTTGGACGCGGCAGAGGATGAGATCGTAAATTTTGCTTCCTCTTAACACGCTGCCGTGGTGTATCACAGGACGGCCATTTATGTGCACACACTGTTGGATGAAATTGAGGGGGTGGGCTATGTGTGAAACGACATGATCCGTTGATGAAAAACTTATTAGACATCCGGTTAATCTAGTCGAATTTGAGACATGGATATACTAGACTTAATTTGCATGTTATGTATAGATGATTTGTGTTATTTTCTATCCGAACTTTGATGAATATCGGTCTGTTTGCATGAATTTTGTCCGGTTAATTAAAATGTGGATTGAAATATATGTGGCTATGTTTGGATGACGGTCTCCTGCATTTGTGTTCGCCGACTAATCATCTATTCGCGAACGGATACGAAAGAAAATTTATAGTTGCAGTTGGAGATGTCCTTTAGTGTGTGCACACTGGTAGTGTGCGTGGATCTTATATAATTGTACGATTCTCGGTGTGGGATGAGAACCATGAAATTTCAGTAGCAAAACCGAAGAATGGTGCAGAATGGTCGTTAAGAGACTCAATACACCTTAAGCAATGCTATTAGATTCACCATGAAATGCATTTTCATATGCCATACATTGGGTATATTTAAAGTTTAATTTTTTTCCCTGTACACTACAATAATTGACTTTGACCTGATTTTTTGTATGCGCTATAATTTGGCATGAAGATGCAGTGAACCATCGTAAAAATACCAAGAGTGTAACAAGTCTTCAAGGGGTACATAGATAATGAAACTGAATTACTCCCTCCGTTTCGTAATATATAAGAGCATTTTTCACAATACACAGGTACTGAATTAAGACTAATTCTGTTACGGCATCTCCCGTTGCCATGTCGTCGTGGTAACATCGCAGCAACGCATTCGTTCTGACAATCAAGCGTGCGTGGCGGGCAGTAAGCAATGAAGAATGTCTGACGATGCTGCCATGTGCGGGAGGCGCGCTAGACGACATCAGCATAAAAGCACGACAAGACAATCAGTAACGAAAAAGCAAATCGCCCGCGCAGCACGCCACCATACCACACCACCACTGCCGGCCGCTTTATACCGTTGCCTTGCATTAGGGGTTAAATTTCGTGTTTTGACGATTTTCTGAAACCTATTCAAGATTCAACTCTAATTTAAAAAAAATCGAGATATGATTCTTTTGCTATTGTCAGGGACCATGACGGTAGGGTATAACAGCCTATCGCCAAGGTCCCTGGCGGTAGGGTTGCATGCCTTACCGTCAAAAATCTTCTAAGTATTGAACACAATGTGTGCTCGTGCCTACCGTCAATTGTGTAGACTACCGCCAGCCCAGGTGGCGGTAGCGATGTTTCCTACCGCCAAAGTCTCTGACGGTAACCTGTTAGACCCTACCGTCATGGACTCTAACGGTAGCAAAAAGGTCAGATCTTGAAAAAAATTTAAACTAGGGTCAAATCTCGAATAGGTTTCTGAAAAGGGTTAAAACACGAAAATTTGCCGCGTTAGGGATGACACTTTTGCCCATGGGTATGGGTACCCGCGGGTATCCTACCCGAAACAATGGGTATGAGCAAGACTTGAAGAGATTTTCTACCCACGGGTAATGGGTACCCATACCCGCAAAATATATGGGTAGGACATGGGTAAGAAATTGTGTCCATAGGTAACCCAATGGATACCCAGAAAAAATTAATAAATGAAAATAACTCCTATAACATGTGGGGTTAGCATCCAACTCATATGATCCAACCCTAAATCTCATATTCCTTAAACAAGTCATAGCTCATAGGCTCATAATCACCTGCTCGCCACTCCTCATACATCCTATGTGACTCCTCGAAAAGATGAAATATCGACTCTTCGCTACCAGACTCTTGTCGAACACTCGATCCAACGATCCCCAATTCCCACCACCGCCTTCCACAACGTCGGCCTTCCACCAACCGTTGTTCATACTCCCCTGATGCTTCCAAGAGGCCACCCACTGGAGGAGGCCACTGTTGGGGAACGTAGTAATTTTAAAATTTTCCTACGCACACGCAAGATCATGGTGATGCATAGCAACGAGAGGGGAGAGTGTGATCTACGTACCCTTGTAGATCAACAGCGGAAGCGTTGACGCAACGTAGAGGAAGTAGTCGTACGTCTTCCCGATCCGACCGATCCAAGCACTGTTACTCCGGCACCTTCGAGTTCTTAGCACACGTACAGCTCGATGACGATCCCCGGGCTCCGATCCAGCAAAGCGTCGGGGAGGAGTTCCGTCAGCACGACGGCGTGGTGACGATCTTGATGTTCTACCGTCGCAGGGCTTCGCCTAAGCACCGCTACAATATGATCGAGGTGGAATATGGTGGCAGGGGGCACCGCACACGGCTAAGGAACGATCTCAATGATCAACTTGTGTGTCTAGAGATGCCCCTGCCTCCATATATAAAGGAGCCAAGGGGGAGGGGGCCGCCGGCCAGGAGGAGGGCGCAGGAGGAGTCCTACTCCTGGACTAGGATTCCCCGAGGGGGAAAGAGAGAGGGGGGCCGGCCACCTCTCCTAGTCCTAATAGGACTAGGGGAGGGGGGAGGCGCGCGGCCACCTTGGGCTGCCCCTTTCTCCTTTCCACTAAAGCCCATTAAGGCCCATATGGCTTCCGGGGGGTTCCGGTAACCTCCCGGTACTCCGGTAAAATCCCGATTTCACCCGGAACACTTCCGATGTCCAAATATAGGCTTCCAATATATCAATCTTTATGTCTCGACCATTTCGAGACTCCTCGTCATGTCCGTGATCACATCCGGGACTCCGAACTAACTTCGGTACATCAAAATTCATAAACTCATAATAACTGTCACCGTAACGTTAAGCGTGCGGACCCTACGGTTCGAGAACAATGTAGACATGACCGAGACACGTCTCCGGTCAATAACCAATAGCGGGACCTGGATGCTCATATTAGCTCCTACATATTCTACGAACATCTTTATCGGTCAGACCGCATAACAACATACGTTGTTCCCTTTGTCATCGGTATATTACTTGCCCGAGATTCGATCGTCGGTATCCAATACCTAGTTCAATCTCGTTACTGGCAAGTCTCTTTACTCATTCCGTAATACATCATCCCGCAACTAACTCATTGGCTGCAATGCTTGCAAGGTTTATGTGATGTGCATTACCGAGAGGGCCCGGAGATACCTCTCCGACAATCGGAGTGACAAATCCTAATCTCGAAATACGCCAACCCAACATCTACCTTTGGAGACACCTGTAGAGCTCCTTTATAATCACCCAGTTACATTACGTTTGGTAGCACACAAAGTGTTCCTCCGGTAAACGGGAGTTGCATAATCTCATAGTCATAGGAACATGTATAAGTCATGAAGAAAGCAATAGCAACATACTAAACGATCGGGTGCTAAGCTAATGAAATGGGTCATGTCAATCAGATCATTCAACCAATGATGTGACCTCGTTAATCAAATAACAACACTTTGTTCATGGTTAGGAAACATAACCATCTTTGATTAACGAGCTAGTCAAGTAGAGGCATACTAGTGACATTAAGTTTGTCTATGTATTCACACATGTATTATGTTTCCGGTTAATACAATTCTAGCATGAATAATAAACATTTATCATGATATAAGGAAATAAATAATAACTTTATTATTGCCTCTAGGGCATATTTCCTTCAGTCTCCCACTTGCACTAGAGTCAATAATCTAATTACACAGTAATGATTCTAACACCCATGGAGCCTTGGTGCTGATCATGTTTTGCTCGTGGAAGAGGCTTAGTCAACGGGTCTGCAATATTCAGATCCGTATGTATCTTGCAAATCTCTATGTCTCCCACCTGGACTAGATCCCGGATGGAATTGAAGCGTCTCTTGATGTGCTTGGTCCTCCTGTGAAATCTGGATTCCTTTGCCAAGGCAATTGCACCAGTATTGTCACAAAAGATTTTCATTGGACCCGATGCACTAGGTATGACACCTAGATCGGATATGAACTCCTTCATCCAGACTCCTTCGTTTGCTGCTTCCGAAGCAGCTATGTATTCCGCTTCACATGTAGATCCCGCTACGACGCTTTGTTTAGAACTGCACCAACTGACAGCTCCACCGTTTAATGTAAACACGTATCCGGTTTGCGATTTAGAATCGTCCGGATCAGTGTCAAAGCTTGCATCAACGTAACCTTTTACGGTGAGCTCTTTGTCACCTCCATATACGAGAAACATATCCTTAGTCCTTTTCAGGTATTTCAGGATGTTCTTGACCGCTGTCTAGTGATCCACTCCTGGATTACTTTGGTACCTCCCTGCTAAACTTATAGCAAGGCACACATCAGGTCTGGTACACAGCATTGCATACATGATAGAGCCTATGGCTGAAGCATAGGGAACATCTTTCATTTTCTCTCTATCTTCTGCAGTGGTCGGGCATTGAGTCTGACTCAACTTCACACCTTGTAACACAGGCAAGAACCCTTTCTTTGCTTGATCCATTTTGAACTTCTTCAAAATCTTGTCAAGGTATGTGTTTTGTGAAAGTCCAATTAAGCGTCTTGATCTATCTCTATAGATCTTTATGCCTAATGTGTAAGCAGCTTCACCGAGGTCTTTCATTGAAAAACTCTTATTCAAGTATCCCTTTATGCTATCCAGAAATTCTATATCATTTCCAATCAGCAATATGTCATCCACATATAATATCAGAAATGCTACAGAGCTCCCACTCACTTTCTTGTAAATACAGGCTTCACCGAAAGTCTGTATAAAACTAAATGCTTTGATCACACTATCAAAGCGTTTATTCCAACTCCGAGATGCTTGCACCGGTCCATAAATGGATCGCTGGAGCTTGCACACTTTGTTAGCTCCCTTTGGATCGACAAAACCTTCCGGTTGCATCATATACAACTCTTCTTCCAGAAATCCATTCAGGAATGCAGTTTTGACATCCATCTGCCAAATTTCATAATCATAAAATGTGGCAATTGCTAACATGATTCGGACAGACTTAAGCATCGCTACAGGTGAGGAAGTCTCATCGTAGTCAACCCCTTGAACTTGTCGAAAACCTTTTGCGACAAGTCGAATTTTGTAGACAGTAACATTACCATCAGTGTCAGTCTTCTTCTTGAAGATCCATTTATTCTCAATTGCTTGACGATCAACGGGCAAGTCAACCAAAGTCCATACTTTGTTCTCATACATGGATCCCATCTCAGATTTCATGGCTTCAAGCCACTTTGCGGAATCTGGGCTCACCATCGCTTCTTCATAGTTTGTAGGTTCATCATGATCTAGCAGCATGATTTCCAGAACAGGATTACCGTACCACTCTGGTGCGGATCTCACTCTGGTTGACCTACGAGGTTCAGTAGTATCTTGTCCTGAAGTTTCATGATCATCCTCATTAGCTTCCTCACTAATTGGTATAGGTGTCGCAGAAACAGTTTTCTGTGATGTACTATTTTCCAATAAGGGAGCAGGTACAGTTACCTCGTCCAGTTCCACTTTCCTCCCACTCACTTCTTTCGAGAGAAACTCCTTCTTTAGAAATGATCCATTCTTAGCAACGAATGTCTTGCCTTCGGATCTGTGATAGAAGGTGTACCCAACAGTCTCCTTTGGGTATCCTATGAAGACACATTTCTCCGATTTGGGTTCGAGCTTATCAGGTTGAAGCTTTTTCACATAAGCGTCGCAGCCCCAAACTTTAAGAAACGACAACTTTGGTTTCTTGCCAAACCATAGTTCATAAGGCGTTGTCTCAACGGATTTTGATGGTGCCCTATTTAACGTGAATGCGGCCGTCTCTAAAGCATAACCCCAGAACGATGGCGGTAAATCAGTAAGAGACATCATAGATCGCACCATATCTAGTAAAGTACGATTACGACATTCGGACACACCATTACGCTGTGGTGTTCCGGGTGGCGTGAGTTGCGAAACTATTCAATAATTTTTCAAATGTACACCAAACTCGTAACTCAAATATTCTCCTCCACGATCAGATCGTAGAAACTTTATTTTCTTGTTATGATGATTTTCAACTTCACTCTGAAATTCTTTGAACTTTTCAAATGTTTCAGACTTATGTTTCATTAAGTAGATATACCCATATCTGCTTAAATCATCTGTGAAAGTGAGAAAATAACGATATCCGCCACGAGCCTCAATATTCATCGGACCACATACATCGGTATGTATGATTTCCAATAAATCTGTTGCTCTCTCCATAGTACCGGAGAACGGTGTTTTAGTCATCTTGCCCATGAGGCACGGTTCGCAAGTACCAAGTGATTCATAATCAAGTGGTTCCAAAAGTCCATCAGTATGGAGTTTCTTCATGCGCTTTATACCGATATGACCTAAACGGCAGTGCCACAAATAAGTTGCACTATCATTATCAACTCTGCATCTTTTGGCTTCAACATTATGAATATGTGTGTTACTACTATCGAGATTCATCAAAAATAGACCACTCTTCAAAGGTGCATGACCATGAAAGATATTACTCATATAAATAGAACAACCATTATTCTCTGATTTAAATGAATAACTGTCTCGCATCAAACAAGATCCAGATATAATGTTCATGCTCAACACTGGCACCAAATAACAATTATTTAGGTCTAATATTAATCCCAAAGGTAGATGTAGAGGTAGCGTGCCGACCGCGATCACATCGACTTTGGAACCGTTTCCCACGTGCATCGTCACCTCGTCCTTCGCCAGTGTTCGCTTAATCCGTAGTCCCTGTTTCGAGTTGCAAATATTAGCAACAGAACCAGTGTCAAATACCCAGGTGCTACTGCGAGCTCTAGTAAGGTATACATCAATAACATGTATATCACATATACCTTTGTTCACCTTGCCATCCTTCTTATCCGCCAAATACTTGGGGCAGTTCCGCTTCCAGTGACCAGTCTGCTTGCAGTAGAAGCACTCAGTTTCAGGCTTAGGTCCAGACTTGGGTTTCTTCTCTTGAGCAGCAACTTGCTTGCCGTTCTTCTTGAAGTTCCCCTTTTTCTTCCCTTTGCCCTTTTTCTTGAAACTAGTGGTCTTACTGACCATCAACACTTGATGCTCCTTTTTGATTTCTACCTCCGCAGCTTTCAGCATTGCGAAGAGCTCGGGAATAGTCTTGTTCATCCCTTGCATATTATAGTTCATCATGAAGCTCTTGTAGCTTGGTGGCAGTGATTGGAGAATTCTGTCAATGACGCAATCATCTGGAAGATTAACTCCCATCTGAATCAAGTGATTGTTATACCTAGACATTTTGAGTATATGCTCACTGACAGAACTGTTCTCCTCCATCTTGCAGCTATAGAACTTATTGGAGACTTCATATCTCTCAATTCGGGCATTTGCTTGAAATATTAACTTCAACTCCTGGAACATCTCATATGCTCCATGACGTTCAAAACGTCGTTAAAGTCCCGATTCTAAGCCGTAAAGCATGGCACACTGAACTATCGAGTAGTCATCAGCTTTGCTCTGCCAGACATTCATAACATCTGGTGTTGCTCCAGCAGCAGGCCTGGCATCCAGCGGTGCTTCCATGACGTAATTCTTCTGAGCAGCAATGAGGATAATCCTCAAGTTACGGACCCAGTTCGTGTAATTGCTACCATCATCTTTCAACTTTGCTTTCTCAAGGAACGCATTAAAATTCAACGGAACAACATCACGAGCCATCTATCTACAAACAACATAAACAAGCAAGATACTATCAGGTACTAAGTTCATGATAAGTTTAAGTTCAATTAATCAAATTATTTAAGAACTCCCACTTAGATAGACATCTCTCTAATCTTCTAAGTGATCACGTGATCTAAATCAACTAAACCATAACCGATCATCACGTGAGATGGAGTAGTTTTCAATGGTGAACATCGTTATGTTGATCATATCTACTATATGATTCACGCTCGACCTTTCGGTCTTTGTGTTCCGAGGCCATATCTGCATATGCTAGGCTCGTCAAGTTTAACCTGAGTATTTTAGGTGTGCAAAAACTGGCTTGCACCCGTTGTAGATGGACGTAGAGCTTATCACACCCGATCATCACGTGGTGTCTGGGCACGACGAACTTTGGCAACGGTGCATACTCAGGGAGAACACTTCTTGATAATTTAGTGAGAGATCATCTTATAATGCTACCGTCAATCAAAGCAAGATAAGATGCATAAAAGATAAACATCACATGCAATCAATATAAGTGATATGATATGGCCATCATCATCTTGTGCTTGTGATCTCCATCTCCAAAGCACCGTCATGATCACCATCGTCACCGGCACGACACCTTGATCTCCATCGTAGCATCGTTGTCGTCTCGCCAATCTTATGCTCCCACAACTATCGCTACCGCTTAGTGATAAAGTAAAGCATTACATCGCGATTGCATTGCATACAATAAAGCGACAACCATATGGCTCCTGCCAGTTGCCGATAACTCGGTTAAAAAACATGATCATCTCATACAATAAAATTTAGCATCATGTCTTGACCATATCACATCACAACATGCCCTGCAAAAACAAGTTAGACGTCCTCTACTTTGTTGTTGCAAGTTTTACGTGGCTGCTACGGGCTTAAGCAAGAACCAATCTCACCTACGCATCAAAACCACAACGATAGTTTGTCAAATAGACTCTGTTTTAACCTTTGCAAGGACCGGGCGTAGCCACACTCGGTTCAACTAAAGTTGGAGAGACAGACGCCCGCAAGCCACCTGTGTGCAAATCACGTCGGGGGAACCGGTCTCGCGTAAGCGTACGCGTAATGTTGGTCCGGGTCGTCTCGTCCAACAATACCGCCGAACCAAAGTATAACATGCTGGTAGGCAGTATGACTTGTATCGCCCACAACTCACTTGTGTTCTACTCGTGCATATAATATCAAACCATAAAACATAGGCTCTGATACCACTGTTGGGGAACGTAGTAATTTTAAAATTTTCCTACGCACATGCAAGATCATGGTGATGCATAGCAACGAGAGGGGAGAGTGTAATCTACGTACCCTTGTAGATCAACAGCGGAAGCGTTGACGCAACATAGAGGAAGTAGTCGTACGTCTTCTCGATCCAACCGATCCAAGCACCGTTACTCCGGCACCTCCGAGTTCTTAGCACACGTACAGCTTGATGACGATCCCCAGACTCCGATCTAGCAAAGCGTCGGGGAGGAGTTCCGTCAGCATGACGGCGTGGTGACGATCTTGATGTTCTACCGTCGCAGGGCTTCGCCTAAGCACTGCAACAATATGATCGAGGTGGAATATGGTGGCAGGGGGCACCGCACACGGCTAAGGAACGATCTCAATGATCAACTTGTGTGTCTAGAGGTGCCCCCTGCCTCCGTATATAAAGGAGCCAGGGGGGAGGGGGCCGCCGGCCAGGAGGAGGGCGCAGGAGGAGTCCTACTCCTACCGGGAGTAGGACTCCCCCCCCCCCAATCCTAGTTGGACTAGGATTCCCCGAGGGGGGAAGAGAGAGAGGGGGACCAGCCACCTCTCCTAGTCCTAATAGGACTAGGGGAGGGGGGAGGCGCGCTGCCACCTTGGGCTGCCCCTTTCTCCTTTCCACTAAAGCCCATTAAGGCCCATATGGCTTCTGGGGGGTTCCGGTAACCTCCCGGTACTCCGGTAAAATCCCGATTTCACCCGGAACACTTCCGATGTCCAAATATAGGCTTCCAATATATCAATCTTTATGTCTCGACCATTTCGAGACTCCTCGTCATGTCCGTGATCACATCCGGGACTCCGAACTAACTTCGATACATCAAAATGCATAAACTCATAATAACTGTCATCGTAACGTTAAGCGTGCGGACCCTGCGGTTCGAGAACAATGTAGACATGACCGAGACACGTCTCCGGTCAATAACCAATAGCGGGACCTGGATGACCATATTAGCTCCTACATATTCTACGAACATCTTTATCGGTCAGACCGCATAACAACATACGTTGTTCCCTTTGTCATCGGTATATTACTTGCCCGAGATTCGATCGTCGGTATCCAATACCTAGTTCAATCTCGTTACTGGCAAGTCTCTTTACTCGTTCCGTAATACATCATCCCGCAACTAACTCATTGGCTGCAATGCTTTCAAGGTTTATGTGATGTGCATTACCGAGAGGGCCCGGAGATACCTCTCCGACAATCGGAGTGACAAATCCTAATCTCGAAATACGCCAACCCAACATCTACCTTTGGAGACACCTGTAGAGCTCCTTTATAATCACCCAGTTACGTTACGTTTGGTAGCACACAAAGTGTTCCTCCGGTAAACGGGAGTTGCATAATCTCATAGTCATAGGAACATGTATAAGTCATGAAGAAAGCAATAGCAACATACTAAACGATCGGGTGCTAAGCTAATGAAATGGGTCGTGTCAATCAGATCATTCAACCAATGATGTGACCTCGTTAATCAAATAACAACACTTTGTTCATGGTTAGGAAACATAACCATCTTTGATTAACGAGCTAGTCAAGTAGAGGCATACTAGTGACATTAAGTTTGTCTATGTATTCACACATGTATTATGTTTCCGGTTAATACAATTCTAGCATGAATAATAAACATTTATCATGATATAAGGAAATAAATAATAACTTTATTATTGCCTCTAGGGCATATTTCCTTCAGCTACATACGTGTTATACTACTCTACCATGGTCACTTGAATTTTAAACTCATTTCTCTACCTCTTAAGAATTTGAATACTATATATTGTACCCAATAGATACCTATTGGGTATAGGATACCCGATGGGTATGGGTATGGGTGTCATTTTTGTTGGAAATATGCCCTAGAGGCAATAATAAATTGGTTATTATTATATTTCCTTGTTCATGATAATCGTTTATTATCCATGCTAGAATTGTATTGATAGGAAACTCAGATACATGTGTGGATACATAGACAACACCATGTCCCTAGTAAGCCTCTAGTTGACTAGCTTGTTGATCAATAGATGGTTACGGTTTCCTGACCATGGACATTGGATGTCGTTGATAACGGGATCACATCATTAGGAGAATGATGTGATGGACAAGACCCAATCCTAAGCCTAGCACAAAGATCGTGTAGTTCGTATGCTAAAGCTTTTATAATGTCAAGTATCATTTCCTTAGACCATGAGATTGTGCAACTCCCGGATACCGTAGGAATACTTTGGGTGTGCCAAACGTCACAACGTAACTGGGTGGCTATAAAGGTGCACTACGGGTATCTCCGAAAGTGTCTGTTGGGTTGGCACGAATCGAGATTGGGATTTGTCACTCTATGTGACGGAGAGGTATCCCTGGGCCCACTCGGTAGGACATCATCATAATGTGCACAATGTGATCAAGGAGTTGATCACGGGATGATGTGTTACGGAACGAGTAAAGAGACTTGCCGGTAACGAGATTGAACAAGGTATCGGGATACCGACGATCGAATCTCGGGCAAGTACAATACCGCTAGACAAAGGGAATTGTATACACGATTGATTGAATCCTCGACATCGTGGTTCATCCGATGAGATCATCGTGGAGCATGTGGGAGCCAACATGGGTATCCAGATCCCGCTGTTGGTTATTGACCGGAGAACGTCTTGGTCATGTTTGCATGGTTCCCGAACCCGTAGGGTCTACACACTTAAGGTTCGATGACGCTAGGGTTATAAAGGAAGTTTGTATGTGGTTACCGAATGTTGTTCGGAGTCCCGGATGAGATCCCGGACGTCACGAGGAGTTCCAGAATGGTCCGGAGGTAAAGATTTATATATGGGAAGTCCTGTTTTGGTCACCGGAAAAGTTTCTGGGTTTATCGGTAACGTACCGGGACCACCGGGAGGGTCCCGGGGGTCCACCAAGTGGGGCCACCAGCCCCGGAGGCTTGCATGGGCCAAGAGTGGTAATGGACCAGCCCTTGAGTGGGCTGGTGCGCCTCCCACAAGGCCCAAGGCGCAGCAAAGGAGGAGAAGGGGAAACTCTAGGCTTAGATGGGCCCTAAGGCCCACCCTAGGGGCGCCCCCCTCTCTCCTCTTGGCCGCCCCCCTTTTCCCATCTAGGGCTGCCGCCCCCCCTAGGGGTGGGAACCCTAGAGGGGGCGCACCCTCCTCCCCTCCTCCTATAAATAGTGAGGCCTAGGGGCTGCCCAAGACACGATTTGATCTCTCCCTGTCGGTGCAGCCCTACCTCTCTTTTCCTCATATCTCGTAGTGCTTGGCGAAGCCCTGCTGGATCACCACGCTCCTCCACCACCACCACGCCGTTGTGCTGCTGCTGGATGGAATCTTCCTCAACCTCTCCCTCACTACTTGCTGGATCAAGGCATGGGAGACGTCACCGGGCTGTACGTGTGTTGAACGCGGAGGTGCCGTCCGTTCGGCACTAGGATCATCGGTGATTTGGATCACGACGAGTACGACTCCTTCAACCCCGTTCTCTTGAACGCTTCTGCTTAGCGATCTACAAGGGTATGTAGATGCACTCTCCTTCCCCTCGTTGCTGGTCTCTCCATAGATAGATCTTGGTGACACGTAGGAAAATTTTGAATTTTTGCTACGTCCCCCAACAGTGGCATCATGAGCTAGGTCTATTGCGTAGATTCTATGCACGAGTAGAACACAAAGCAGTTGTGGGCGTTGATTTTGTCAATTTACTTGCCGTTACTAGTCTTATCTTGATTCGGCGGCATCGTGGGATGAAGCGGCCCGGACCGACCTTACACGTACTCTTACGTGAGACTGGTTCCACCGACTGACATGCACTAGTTGCATAAGGTGGCTAGCGGGTGTCTGTCTCTCCCACTTTAGTCGGATCGGATTCAATGAAAAGGGTCCTTATGAAGGGTAAATAGCAATTGGCATATCACGTTGTGGTTTTTGCGTAGGTAAGAAACGTTCTTGCTAGAAACCCATAGCAGCCACGTAAAACATGCAAACAACAATTAGAGGACGTCTAACTTGTTTTTGCAGGGTATGCTATGTGATGTGATATGGCCAAGAAGAATGTGATGAATGATATGTGATGTATGAGATTGATCATGTTCTTGTAATAGGAATCACGACTTGCATGTCGATGAGTATGACAACCGGCAGGAGCCATAGGAGCTGTCTTTATTTATTGTATGACCTGCGTGTCATTGAACAACGCCATGTAATTACTTTACTTTATTGCTAACCGGTAGCCATAGTAGTAGAAGTAATAAGTTGGCGAGCAACTTCATGGAGACACGATGATGGAGATCATGGTGTCATGCCGGTGACAATGATGATCATGGAGCCCCGAAGATGGAGATCAAAAGGAGCAAAGTGATGATGGTCATATCATGTCACTATTTGATTGCATGTGATGTTTATCATGTTTATACATCTTATTTGCTTAGAACGACGGTAGTAAATAAGATGATCCCTCATTAAAATTTCAAGAAAGTGTTCCCCCTAACTATGCACCGTTGTGAAAGTTCGTCGTTTCGAAGCACCACGTGATGATCGGGTGTGATAGATTCTTACGTTCGAATACAACGGGTGTTGATGAGCCTAGCATGTACAGACATGGCCTCGGAACATATGCAAAACACTTAGGTTGACTTGACGAGCCTAGCATGTACGACATGGCCTCGGAACACAAGAGACCGGAAGGTCGAGCATGAGTCGTATGGTAGATACGATCAACATGAAGATGTTCACCGATGATGACTAGTCCGTCTCACGTGATGATCGGACACGGCCTAGTTGACTCGGATCATGTAATCACTTAGATGACTAGAGGGATGTCTATCTGATTGGGAGTTCATAAGATAAACTTAATTATCCTGAATATAGTCAAAAGGTCTTCGCAAATTATGTCATAGCTCGCGCTTCAGTTCTACTGTTTAGTTATGTTCCTAGAGAAAATTTAGTTGAAAGTTGATAGTAGCAATTATGCGGACAAGGTCCGTAAACTGAGGATTGTCCTCATTGCTTCATAGAAGGCTTATGTCCTTAATGCACCGCTCAGTGTGCTGAACCTCAAACGTCGTCTGTGGATGTTGCGAACATCTGACATACACGTTTTGATAACTACGTGATAGTTCAGTTAAACGGTTTAGAGTTGAGGCACCGAACACATTTTGAAACGTCACGAAACATATGAGATGTTTTGAGGGCTGAAATTGGGATTTCAGGCTCATGCCCACGTCAAGAGGTATAAGACCTCCGACGATTTTCTTAGCCTGCAAACTAAGGGAGAAAAGCTCAATTGTTGAGCTTGTGCTCAGATTGTCTGAGTACAACGATCATTTGAATCGAGTGGGAGTTGATCTTCTAGACGAGATAGTGATGTTTCTCCGAAGTCATTACCACCAAGCTGCTAGAGCTTCATGATGAACTATAATATATCAGGGACACATATGATGATCCTTGAGATATTCGCGATGTTTGACACCACAAAAGTAGAAATCAAGAAGGAGCATCAATTGTTGATGGTTGGTGAAACCACTAGTTTCAAGAAGGGCAAGGGCAAGAAAGGATACTTCATGAAACAGCAAATCAGCTGCTGCTCTAGTGAAGAAACCCAAGGTTGAACCCAAACCCGAGACTAAGTGCTTCCGTAATAAGAGGAACAGCCACTGGAGCAGTATTACCCTAGATACTTGGTAGATGAGATGGCTGGCAAGGTCGATAGAAGTATATTGGATATACATTGTGTTAATGTGTACTTTACTAGTACTCCTAGTAGCACCATGGTATTAGATACCGGTTCGGTTGCTAAATGTTAGTAAACTCGAAATAAAAGGCTACGGAGTAAACGGAGACTAGCTAAAGGTGAGCTGGCGATATGTGTTGGAAGTTTTTTCCAAGCTTGATGTGATCAAGCATCGCACGCTCCCTCTACCAACGAGATTGGTGTTTGCGTTGAGCATAGACATGATTGGATTATGTCTATCGCAATACGGTTATTCATTTAAGGAGAATAATGGTTACTCTATTTATTTGAATAATACCTTCAATGGTCTTGCACATAAAATGAATGGTTTATTGAATCTTGATCGTAGTGATACACATGTTCATGCCAAAAGATATAAGATAGTAATGATAGTACCACCTACTTGTGGCACTGCCACGTAAGTCATATCAGTATAAAACGCATGAAGAAGCTCCATGTTGATGGATCTTTGGGCTCACTCGTTTTTGAAAAGTTTGAGACATGCGAACCATGTCTATTGGTGTATATGAAACTCCATGCAAATGGACCGTTTGGACTCATTTGATTTTTAATCACTTGAGACATGCAAATCATACCACATGGGCAAGATGACTGAAAGCCTCGTTTTCAGTAAAATGGAACTAGAAAGCAACTTGTTGGAAGTAATACATTTTGATGTGTGCAGTCCAATGAGTGCTGAGGCGTGTAGTGGATATCGTTATGTTCTTACTTCACAGATGATTTGAGTAGATGTTGAGTATATTTACTTGATGAATCACGAGTCTGAATTATTGAAAGGTTCAAGTAATTTCAGGGTGAAGTTGAAAGATCATCATGACAAGAGGATAAAATATCTATGATATGATCATAGAGATGAATATCTGAATTACGAGTTTGGCACAGAATTAAGACATTGTGGAAATTGTTTCACAACTAAGACAGCCTAGAACACCATAGTGTGATGGTGTGTCCGAACATCATAACTGCACCCTAGTGGATATGATGCATACCATGATGTCTCTTATCGAATTACCACGATAGTTTATGGGTTAGGCATTAGAGACAACCACATTCACTTTAAATAGGGCACCACGTAATTCCATTGAGATGACACCGTATGAACTATGGTTTAGAGAAACTTAAGCTGTCATTTCTTAAAAGTTTGGGGCTGCGACGCTTATGTGAAAAAGTTTCAGGCTGATAAGCTCGAACCCAAAGCGGATAAATGCATCTTCATAGGACACCCAAAACAGTTGGGTGTACCTCCTGTCTCAGATCCGAAAGCAATAAGGGATTGTTTCTGGAATCGGGTCCTTTCTCGAGGAAAAGTTTCTCTCGAAAGAATCGAGTGGGAGGATGGTGGAGACTTGATGAGGTTATTGAACCGTCTCTTCAACTAGTGTGTGGCAGGGCACAGGAAGTTGTTCCTATGGCACCTACACCAATTGAAGTGGAAGCTTATGATAGTGATCATGAAACTTCAAATCAAGTCACTACCAAACCTCATAGGATGACAAGGATGCGTACTACTTCAGAGTGGTACGTAATCCTGTCTTGGAAGCCATGTTGCTAGACAACAATGAACCTATGAGCTATGGAGAAGCGATGGTTGGCCTGGATTCCAAAATGGCTCGAGGCCATATAATCCGAGAGAGGATCCATATATGGAAACAAAGTGTAGACTTTGGAAGAACTACTTGATGGTCGTAAGGCTATTAGGTACATATGGATTTTAAAAGGAAGACGGACAATGATGGTAAGTATCACCATTAAGAAAGCTCGACTTGTCGTTAAGATGTTTTCTGACAAGTTCAAGGAGTTGACTACGATGAGACTTTCTCACTCGTAGCGATGCTAAGAGTCTATTGGAATTATATTAGCGATTACTGCATTATTTATGAAATCTTGCAGATAGGATGTCAAAACATTGTTTCCTCGACGATTTTTGAGGAAAGGTTGTATGTGATACAACCGGAAGGTTTTGTCAATCCTGAAAGATGCTAATAAGTAAGCAAAGCTCCAGCAATCCTTCTAAGGACTGGAGTAAGCATCTCGGAGTTGGAATATACACTTTGATGGAGTAATCAAAGTTTATGGGTTTATACAAAGTTTGTTAGAAACTTGTATTTACAATAAAGTGAGTGGGAGCACTATGACATTTCTGATAAGTATATGTGGATGACATATTGTTGATCCGAAATGATGTAGAATTTCTGGAAAGCATGTAGGGTTATTTGGAAAGTGTTTTTCAATGAAAGCCTAGATTAAGCTACTTGAGCATTGAGCATCAAGATCTATAAGGATAGATCAAAACGCTTAATGGTACTTTCAAATGAGCACATACCTTGACATGATCTTGAAGGTGTTCAAGATGGATCAGTCAAAGAAGGAGTTCTTGCCTGAGTTGTAAGGTATGAAGTTAAGACTTAAAGCTCGACCACGGCAGAATAGAGAGAAAGGACAAAGGCCGTCCCCTCTGCTTAAGACGTAGGCTCTATAGTATGCTATGCTGTGTGCCGCACCTGAAATGTGCCTTGCCATGAGTGAGTCAAGGGGTACAAGAGTGATCCAAGAATGGATCACAGGACAGCGGTCAAAGTTATCCTTAGTAACTAGTGGACTAAGGAATTTTCTCGATTATGGAGGTGGTAAAAGAGTTCATCGTAAAGGGTTATGCCGATGCAAACTTTGACACTAATCCAGATTATTCTGAGTAGTAAACTGGATTCGTATAGTAGAACAGTTATTTGGAATAGCTCCAAATAGAACATGGTAGCTGCATCTAGGAGATGACATAGAGATTTGTAAAGCACACACGGATCTGAAAGGTTCAGACCCGTTGACTATAACCTCTCTCACAAGCATAACATGATCAAACCCAGAACTCTTTGGGTGTTAGTCACATGGGGATGTGACCTTGAGTGTTAATCACATGTCGATGTGAACTGGATTATTGACTCTAGTGCAAGTGGGAGACTGTTGGAAATATGCCCTAGAGGCAATAATAAATTGGTTATTATTATATTTCCTTGTTCATGATAATCGTTTATTATCCATGCTAGAATTGTATTGATAGGAAACTCAGATACATGTGTGGATACATAGACAACACCATGTCCCTAGTAAGCCTCTAGTTGACTAGCTCGTTGATCAATAGATGGTTACGGTTTCCTGACCATGGACATTGGATGTCGTTAATAACGGGATCACATCATTAGGAGAATGATGTGATGGACAAGACCCAATCCTAAGCCTAGCACAAAGATCGTGTAGTTCGTATGCTAAAGCTTTTATAATGTCAAGTATCATTTCCTTAGACCATGAGATTGTGCAACTCCCGGATACCATAGGAATACTTTGGGTGTGCCAAACGTCACAACGTAACTGGGTGGCTATAAAGGTGCACTACGGGTATCTCCGAAAGTGTCTGTTGGGTTGGCACGAATCGAGATTGGGATTTGTCACTCCGTGTGACGGAGAGGTATCTCTGGGCCCACTCGGTAGGACATCATCATAATGTGCACAATGTGATCAAGGAGTTGATCACGGGATGATGTGTTACGGAACGAGTAAAGAGACTTGCCGGTAACGAGATTGAACAAGGTATCGGGATACCGACGATCGAATCTCGGGCAAGTACAATACCGCTAGACAAAGGGAATTGTATATGGGATTGATTGAATCCTCGACATCGTGGTTCATCCGATGAGATCATCATGGAGCATGTGGGAGCCAACATGGGTATCCAGATCCCGCTGTTGGTTATTGACCGGAGAACGTCTCGGTCATGTCTGCATGGTTCCCGAACCCGTAGGGTCTACACACTTAAGGTTCGATGACGCTAGGGTTATAAAGGAAGTTTGTATGTGGTTACCGAATGTTGTTTGGAGTCCCGGATGAGATCCCGGACGTCATGAGGAGTTCCGGAATGGTCCGGAGGTAAAGATTTATATATGGGAAGTCCTGTTTTGGTCACCGGAAAAGTTTCGGGGTTTATCGGTAACGTACCGGGACCACCGGGAGGGTCCCGGGGGTCCACCAAGTGGGGCCACCAGCCCCGGAGGCTTGCATGGGCCAAGAGTGGTAAGGGACCAGCCCTTGAGTGGGCTGGTGCGCCTCCCACAAGGCCCAAGGCGCAGCAAAGGAGGAGAAGGGGAAACCCTAGGCTTAGATGGGCCCTAAGGCCCACCCTAGGGGGCGCCCCCCTATCCCCTCTTGGCCGCCCCCCCCCTTTCCCATCTAGGGCTGCCGCCCCCTAGGGGTGGGAACCCTAGAGGGGGCGCACCCTCCTCCCCTCCTCCTATAAATAGTGAGGCCTAGGGGCTGCCCAAGACACGATTTGATCTCTCCCTGTTGGTGCAGCCCTACCTCTCTTTTCCTCATATCTCGTAGTGCTTGGCGAAGCCCTGCTGGATCACCACGCTCCTCCACCACCACCACGTCGTTGTGCTGCTGCTGGATGGAGTCTTCCTCAACCTCTCCCTCACTACTTGCTGGATCAAGGCATGGGAGACGTCACCGGGCTGTACGTGTGTTGAACGCGGAGGTGCCGTCTGTTCGGCACTAGGATCATCGGTGATTTGGATCACGACGAGTACGACTCCTTCAACCCCGTTCTCTTGAACGCTTCCGCTTAGCGATCTACAAGGGTATGTAGATGCACTCTCCTTCCCCTCGTTGCTGGTCTCTCCATAGATAGATCTTGGTGACACGTAGGAAATTTTTGAATTTCTGCTACGTTCCCCAACAAGTTTATACCCATGGGTATTGAAGTGGGTGGGTATAAAAAGTTTCTATGGGTATGGGTTTGGGTAGAAGGAGGTTGTACCCGCCCATACCCTACCCATTGCCATCCCTACCTTGCGTCATGCCACCTATGCCCCCCTCCCTCGTGCCACCACACCTTAGGCCAACTCCAACGATCGACGCTATCCCGTACAGTCCGTTTGAGGTAAAACAGACAAATAACACGGCTCAACGTGCGGTCCCAAACGGATAAATGTCTGGATTTTGTTCGTTTTTGACTCATTTCTGGCCCAAACTTACGCCGCGTTTGGGGTGAAACGGATATCGCGCAGACGGGCTAGACGCACGCCCTTGTCCTTCCCGTGGCCCGCCTGTCGAGGACACTAGCACTCCATTCGCCTCCACCCGCCACCCCACCCCACCCAGCCGCCGGCGCCGCCACTATTCTCCGGCTGCCTCCTCACTGCTCACCCCCTCAGCTGTCCATACCAAACCATGTCTCGACATGGCCGCTACCGTGCCCGCGCTTTTGTAGGAGTTTTGGCCATCGGTTGGAGGAGATTTGGCCGTCACCGTCATAGCTGATGCCAGAGGGGATACGACCGCCGGCAACGGATATGGACCACGGCAGCTTCCGTCGGGTGCTCCAGAGCGGCCAGTAGCCGGCCGTCAACCACCCCTGCTGCATCGAGGTGATCATCGCGGCCTTTTTGCCACCACGGCTGCAAGGTGTTTGACACTTTCCCCACAAAGGTATGGACAGTGGAGATGAATTTTTCTTCCACCACTTCATTTATTCATCGAATGATTCGTCCTCGAATGACGAAGATCTTGTGGTGGCTGCACTGGTCGTTCACGACCACATTGAACGGCAGCTTCCTCGGTATAGGGGTCAGTCCCTGGCCGTGCTTCCAACCTGAACCGCAACAGAGAGAGGCCACGCCCTGCTCTATGCTGATTACTTTGCGAATACCTCGCTCTTCAAGCCAGATAAATTTCGTCACCGTTTTCGTATGGCAAGGCATCTGTTAAATCGTATCCGAGAGGGAGTGGTTGCTCATGATCCATACTTCGAGTGCAAGGCGGATGCCCTTGGCAAGCTTGGATTCTCCTCTTAGCAGAAATGCACCGCGCCCATCCGCATGCTTGCATATGGAATTCCAGGCGATCTGGTGGATAAGCACGTGTGCATGAGTGAGTCGACATGTCTGCTATCAGTGTACAACTTCTGCAAGGCCGTGGTGGCAGTGTTTGGTCCTGAGTACTTGAGGCAGCCAAATGCCGCTGATACAGAAAGGTTGTTGGCGACAACGCTGCTAGAGGCTTTCCAGGCATGCTTGGCAATATAGATTGTATGCACTGGGAGTGAAAGAACTGTCCATTTGCTTGGCAGGGCCAGTACAAGGGGCATGTTAAAGCATGCACTGTCATATTAGAAGCGGTGGCTTCGCAAGATCTTTGGATATGGCACTCTTTCTTCGGCATGGCAGGTTCTCACAATGATATCAACGTGATGCAACGTTCTCCAGTCTTCGCAAGGATTGCAGAATGCCACTCCCCACCTGTCAACTTTGAGATCAACGGCCACCAGTACAACAAGGGATACTACCTAGTTAATGGTATATATCTTCAGTGGTCAACTTTTGTGAAGACAATCTCGAACCCCCAAAGTGAGAAGAGACAGAGATTTGCCCAAAAGCAAGAAAGTGCTAGAAAGGATGTGGAACGTGCTTTTGGTGTGCTTCAATCTCGATGGGGTATCGCTTGAAACCCTGCACTGCCATGGGATGAAGGGAAGCTTTGGGAGCTGATGACTGTTTGTGTGATCATGCACAACATGATCATCGAGGACATGCGTGATAACAACATGTTCGACCAAGGATTTGATTTTCAAGGTGAAAGTGTTGAGCCCCTGCACCAAGAACATGCCACGTTTGAACAGTTTGTCCAATTTCATCGTGAAATGCGTGATTGACACACTCATTTGGATCTTTAAAATGGCTTGGTTGAGCACATGTGGAATCATATTGGCAACCAATAGATGTATTGGTTCATTATGTTCATTCAAGAAAAATTTGATTTGGTTGTAAAACTATTTTATTAGAGACAATTTTGATTGGGTTGTAAAACTATTTTTATTTCAGACAATTAATATTTGGATGTGCAAATTAGTTTTGAACATTGAAATATTAATATTTGGGCATTTTTAGCCGTGGCGGACAGAATGGGGCCAAAGGATGCGTCCACGCGTTGAGCGCACGGCCACCACATACCAGAAAAGGCCCGAACACAACCCCATTGCCCTATCCAAACGGACAGAATCCAGGCTAAATGGACGTCAGTTTGGGGTGATGCGCTGGAGTTGGCTTTATTTTTAACAGCAAATTCAAGGCTATTTTGCTCCCGGTGTCCAGGCCAGGTGATGTTTCCGCTTCACCAAACTGCGTGCAATTCCACACAAAGACTACCACTTGGCAAATTATCATATTTCAGAGCTACAATGGGAGAGGGGGGGGGGAGGGCATGGTTTTTTTAGATGTTTTAGTTTTAGTTTTATGGCTATTGTCCTACTCATAGATAGTGGCAATTCCATGAAGAAGACCTCGTCCCGGTGATGCATCTAATATTGCCGGTAGGCGTGTAGAGGCGTGTTTCCGTCGGATCTGTCTTCGGTGCATATGTTCGGATCTGATCGTCGTTCGTGTCTCTTCAGATTAGATCCTTTCGATCTACACTACTCTTCACCAGCTACGGCTGCTAATCTGATGCGTTGGTCTTATGAGATCTTAGCACGACAACTTTTCGACTATCTACTACACCAAGTTTTGCTCGACGATGGAGGACGTTGATTGCGGCACGCCTTCGGCTCGCTTCAATACTTGTACGCTAGGTGGTCTATGAATATGGATGTAATTTTTATTATGTCTCGTGTTCGTTATACTGCTATGATTGAACATGAAAATAAAACACACTATCCAAGACGGAATGTGGAATAACGTCTAGCTTACTTATCTTCACTGCAAGATTGAGAAGAAAAACAATATATCCTTCACTAAAGGATGTTGAGAAAAACAACTCCTTGCATACCCCATGAAACCTTCACAATAATCATATGTCCCCTCTCAGGGAATTATTAGCTACCCCAGAATAATCCAGCACTAGGAGGGCTAAACTGCAAAAAGCAGCCTACACAAAAGTCATCAGTGGAGCACACAATTGCCACTTGATCATTAATGGTCTCCCCTTCGTCGTCACCCCTAAACAGAAATCAAATCTGCCTCCCTAAACCGCAAAGCTTCAAGCACCAGCGACCTCCCTCCATCTCCGTCCCTTCTACTTCTCACCCATCTCCCCCTCCCCTCCCTCCCATGGCTGGAGTAAACACGAACCGCAAGGATAGTACAAGGTAGTGCAGCGGAGTGGCGTGGGGAGCTGGTCAAGCGCAGCAGCCTCACAGCATCCAACCTCCAACCACCGCCGCGACCATGCGTGCCGCCGCGGCGCTCCTCCTCGCTGCCGGCGTCCTCTGCCTCGTCGGAGGCCGCCCGGCGTCCGCGTCGCCCGACTTCGACTACCCGGCGGCGTTCAACTTCGGCGACTCCAACTCCGACACGGGCGGCCGCATCGCCGCGGGCTTCGAGCCCATGCCCCCGCCCTACGGCTCCACCTTCTTCGGCGCCCCCTCCGGCCGCTTCTCCGACGGCCGCCTCATCCTCGACTTCCTCAGTGAGCACCCCCTCCCCCTCCCGACCCCCGTCGATTCCCGACCCGCCTCGTCTCCACATCCACGCTTCGTCGCCATCTGCATCTCACCACCACCAGCACCAGGCGGTGCTGACGGAAGGAATCGCCGTGTCGTAGACTGTCGAAAATCGAAATGGCTCGTCAGTGCGTGATTTTTGCGTGCGCCCTCTGGATGTTGCAGCAGCAGCACGAAACGAATCGTCGTGTACGGATGATACCACCACCGTCTGCAGCCGATCGTTTCCCTGATGGCAGCGTGCACATCTCCGCCGGGTCCAGCCGGTGGTTGGAGCAAAAGGGCGAATTGGTTAGGATTGTCCTTTGCTCCACAGGTCAAACGCGCCCCCGGGGCGGTGGTTAGGAGTGGAGATCGACGCACCACTCTGCAGCCGGTCCTTGGTAGTTGCATTCACTGTCTCACACTATGCTAGTGGAATTGTGCTGGATGTGAGGTGAGGGGTCCAGTTTTGTTCGTGCGGTTTGGCACCCTGATAACATTTTGGTGAGATCGTGTGGATCTGTGGGGAAAGGAGGTTCTGCTTCTTGGGTGGTATTCTGTTCATACAGTGTACATCGAATTAGTTTGTTGCGATCCGGGTGCCTAACTTCCCGGCTGTAGTGAGCGAGACCTATCATGTGCTCTCATTTAACTAGTAGTTTGACAGGACAGGGCCAATACTTTGCACCTGACTTTTATAGGTTAAATCATTACGAGGCCAAGTGATGATGGATGTTTACTTTCTGGAAAAAAGAACTGATGATGGGTGTTTGGAGGAGAAACCTTTTTTAGAATAATTTGGAGTAGCTAAGAAGCAAACAAATGGCTTGCACAGTTCTCCTTGTAGGAACAACATTTTCCCCGTAGTTGAGCTGTTGATCAACGATCACTAACTTATAAGCATGAGTCCCATGGTTTGGTGGCAATGAGTCTAATTAAAAACATTTTTGCAGTATCGGTTTCATCGGCACAAATAAAATTTATGCAAAGCTGTGTATCAGATAAGGTGATTCAGTTGAGTTGCTCATGTCAGGAGGTGCTTTAGGGGGGCTATTGCATTATATTTTGTCTGAAATGCTGATCCCACTGAACCTTGATTTTCTTGATATGGTGGCACCTGACAGGCTATTGCTCTTACTTTTGTCAAAGAAAAATAATGGGGTGTTCTGTATTCTGATATGTGTTTCCTCCACTTCTCCTTGTAGTGGATGCGATGGATATGCCATTCCTCAATGCATACTTGGATTCTCTTGGTGCGCCTAACTTCCGGGCAGGTGTTAATTTTGCTCAAGCTGGCTGCTCGATTACTCCAGCAAGTGCAACATCTGTCAGCCCGTTTTCATTTGGTCTTCAGATTAAGCAATTCTTTGCATTCAAGGAAAAAGTCACCAGGCTGCTCTCTCAAGGTATGACTGATTAACAGGTTGTCTTGTACGGTACGCACAACCTTTGTATATTTTTGGACTGCAAAGCAAAACGTACATGTCTTCTGCAGTATCCTAGAAGTATTTATTCCTTAGTATAACCCTTGATTAAATGGATGTGACTTGCCAGCTGTTCTAAAGACTTTGTGCAAAAAAGTCTGAACTCATGAAAGATCTCAGCAGAACAATTGGAACCATCAAACTGAATAAGTAGACATTGTTGATTGATTACCATATTTGTGAAAGTGCAATTTCTGTATTTCACCAGAATAAATTAGACAATACAACATAGGATAACATTCATAACACATTAGAAATTATTGCACTGAGTGCAATCAGAAAATCTAAAGATTGATTGTCCTCTTTGAATAGTCTGACGAGCATCAGTTGTGGTACAAAGTTCCAAGAGTATATATCAACTGACGAGTAAATAATGATAAGCTCCTCGATACAACAGATAACCATCCAATTCTTTTGATTTCACCAATTCAGACTATGGAACTCTTATTATATTTTTACAGGAGATAGGTACCGTCGGTATATTCCTCAGTTGGATTACTTTTCAAAGGGACTCTACATGTTTGATATAGGTCAAAATGACCTTGCTGGTCAATTCTACTCAAGAACAGAGGACCAAGTCATTGCATCCATTCCGACTATTTTGTCGGAATTTGAAACTGGGCTCAAGGTTTGTAAATACATAGTGCTTCATGGTTCTAATATTTTCAGTCCATGGACTTGTTAGTTGTCATTTTGCCTCATTGCACTTTGGTAATCACATTGTTAATAGAGGTAAAAATCTCTGTTGTAGTTCATATAGGTTTCAGATTCTGTAACATGTATCTTGGTATTACTCTTTTAGTTATATAGTTTTCCAAATAAGTGCCTCACATTTAGGATATTTTTCTTTCATTTATAATACAATCTTATTCTATTATGTGTTCCTTGTTATTTCAGGCACTATACGATCAGGGTGCCAGGAAGTTCTGGATTCACAACACAGGTCCTCTTGGCTGCTTACCTCAAAACATAGATCTTTTTGGCAAAGACCCAACACAACTGGATGAACTTCATTGTGTAGCAAAGCACAATCGTGCTGCGAAGATTTTCAACTTACAGCTGCATGCACTTTGCACAAAGTTGAGAGGCCAGTTTTCTGGAGCTAATATCACTTACGTCGACATCTACTCCATCAAATACGCCCTGATTGGCAATTACTCTCGATATGGTATGCAAACTAGAGTTAACCACATCCTCTCGTTATCAACAAAACCAAGCATAAAAAATCATTTGGACTTGTCAGTATATCATATCAATAGGGTCTAGGAAGATGTTTCTAGATTACTAATCATGCTTCAAATATGATTATCATTTGGACTAAAAGAGAGTAAACAGTGACGCTTTGGATTTTGGCTCTTCGCTCATGCTGTCTTCTAGTTTTTCAACTTTCTTGTGCTAGGGATTTTTACATATGCTGAATTATCAGTTTTCATGTTACCTCATCATCAGAATATCTACACAGTAATACTCGTAAAGATCATTGAAGTAATGTTTTTTAAATTTCCGCTTTCAAACTTTTACAGGATTTGAAAGTCCCACCGAAGCATGCTGTGGATACGGAGGGCCACCCCTGAACTATGATGGCAGAGTGCCGTGTGGACAGACGAAATCTGTGAACGGTAATCTCGTAACCGCGAAAGGATGCAGCGACAGCACTGAGTATGTCAATTGGGATGGAATACATTACACGGAAGCTGCAAATTTCCACGTTACATCGCAGATTCTGACCGGGAAGTACTCAGATCCTCCGTTCGCCGACAAGATGCCATTCCTTATAAAACCGAGGTTCTAATGAGCGGGTATTTATTTCCGCAACTGAATTAGTAAAGCAATGTAATGTTGTATTGACCACAACTGATGTATTATTTATCACATGTCAATAATCACATATAGTTTCTTTTTTCATTAGTTCAAATCCTGGTCTTCGGTGATGTGCCTTGTTCTCTCTTTGCAAAATTACTCGAAATTTCGTTGTAGCATGCAAGTTTGGAAGGAGAGCTTCACATTTATTGAAGTTAGGCTAGTCATAGTGGGAGTAACTTAGGTAGTAACATAGCGCACCTCGAGAATTTTTTGCTTATGTGGCAAGTAGTTAATGAGAAGTAGTAACATAATATGTTACTGTAACATAGCGCTTTCCAAGACAACATGAGTCTACAAGCTATTAAATGACGCCACATATGACATTAATACTATGTTACTTTGCACTATGAAGGTAGGGGCTGTTTGGATTGTGCCCCATCTAGCCCTACCAAATTATTGGCATGGCCAACTTGAAGGCAAGACCAAAAAATTGGCAGTTTATGGCTGTTTGGATTGTAGCCCATGACACTTGCCAAGTTTTTGGCAAAACCATTGGCCACCGTTTGGTTTGAAGCCAAATATTTGGCAACCTTGATTGGACTGTGTTTGGTTTGGTCCCAAAATGCATGCCAGCCAATAAAAACCACATATGTATACTACCTCACATATATCACATGACATAAATACAAATTTTCAATTTGCAAACACACTCAGACACAAACTGTAAGCATGCATTTTCAGAAATTGACAATGACATGGTTCAGCTAATACATTAGATAACTCATAATGTTCGATACATCAGATTAATCAAGGAGGCTAAATAAAATTCACATAGTAACCAAGTCTTTACCAGACCATGAAGTCATACAAGTCAGGCATGCACCAAGTCTGCTCCATATAAACAAAATACGATGCACCCAGCCTGCTCTATATAGACAAAATATGCATGATGTATGTTACCCATGCTCCTAGCGATATAAACAAAAGGAAGCCACAAACTCTATCTAGTTATATGGCCATTCAGTGAGCAGTTGCAGATCCACCATTGCCACCATCTTCTTGAAACCGAGGCTCGAAGAAGCCAAGGACCCACTGTCCAAGAATCGTTTCATCAGCATAGTTTAGATAACTACGGAAGATATCTTGGTCTGGCTTGGATAGATATGCTACAGTCTCAAGTTTATCCTTAGCTGGTATGGTAAGGGCATTTATCCGCTTCCAAAGGTTTGCATATGGATCTGTAGATGGCATTGGTTGCACGGAAACAATAAGAGATGCAAGAGAGTCAGCTAGCTTCTTTATACTGGCTGCAAAATCATCAGAAGATATCTTGCTCTTCTTTTTTGCTTTCCCCTTAGTTGGCTTCTTGGAAGGTGAAGATGACACATGCTTGCGCTTCTTACTTAAAGGATTACCTTCCAAGTCAACTTTTGGACTGGCGATCAATAGTATCAGAGTCAGCTTCATCACTGTCTACTGGAATTAGATTGGCCTCAATTCCTCTTCCAAGAAACCGAGCCATGTCATCACTGTCATCATCCACATTGACAGTGGTTTGGTCAGTTGCAAGCGAGCCATCAGCATGGGACTGGTCAGAGAATAACTCTTGCAATTGATGAAAGAACCTGATGGGTCTAGTAAGATAATTGACTGCAGTTTTCTGCACATAATTGACCAGCATACAAACACCCATCTTCAGCAGCACTTATGAATCTGAAATAAGTCAGACAATCTTACAAGGATAAAATAAGTTACATAAATTCAGTCCAAAATGAAAATACATCAAAGATACACTACAAGCTTCAATTGTTCCCTCACATGGAAAATAGATCAGAGATACTATCTGCCCTCATTTGCACTCTCTCTATCTGCCCACATTTGTTGAGCTAATAAATCGCGCTTGGCAGCCCACTCACGTATGTCAGCCTCTTGATCACGAACCTGTCCACTACTCCTTGGGATGTCTCTCTGAACTAATGGACCATACTTCCTGCCTTTACCTCTAAATTTTCTACCATCTCTGCTTCTATACCAGAGGGCCAAGAGAAGAACAATAACAGATAGAGTTCTCTGCCTCAACATGCTGTAATAATAATATCTTTGTTGATCCATGTCCATCTGGGTTAATATGTAATGTACAAAAAAAAGGAGCAAACTTGGTACATCATTACAAATGATTACTTGCTAAAAGATACATGTTAGAAAGCAAAGCTGCTTATAACCAGTAACAGGGATGCGGAACTTGTAAAAAAAAATCCACCTGAATGGACTAAAAATTGAAGCATGTCCCAGTAGTTAAGTATGTGTATCCAACTTCAAAAAATCCACCTTAATGTTCTAAAAATGGAGACAGTATGGCATAGAAAGGGAACAGACCATAGGAAGCGGATTAGGAGCACTCGGGTGCTCCACTCCCCTATATTCAAAAATAATTTAATAATTCAAAAAAAAGTCAAGAAAATCCTGGATATATTTTTGAACCAAATATGACTAGGTATTGTACTCATATAAAAATTTTGGTCAAGGAATGATTCTTGTTGACTTCAGGGCAAAAAAAAAACAAATTTATGACGATAATATAGCATGAATAGTACTTGTATCTAGCATTTTTTTGGAAAATCTTTGATCCCGGATACAATAAAAGTCATTCCCTATTTAATCTTTTTATACGAGTGCAATACTCGGTCATGTTTGATTCCATAAAATGTTCCGGAATTTTTTGACTTTTCTTGAATTACTAAATTATTTTTGAATATAGGGGGCGTAGCGCCCGAGAGCTCCTATGCATTTTCAACAGACCATACTATTTTCAGAACCATAGTTGGTTAATTAACTAATTAACATGATTATTCTCATGTGATTTTACTTCCAGCAAACAGAGAAGAGGATTCAGCAAGCAATCTCTCAGATCTAGCAAGTAGTACATCCGTACAATACATATATCTATAAGGGGATGATGGGGATTTGAGCTGACAAATCAGACCATAGAAAAGGGAATCGGAATAGGGTTGATGGGATTTGAGCGGCTGACCTTGGGGCGTGGCTTGACTGAGAGAGGAGGACGAGAGATGGAGTAGCGTCGCCGGCCGCCAGAGAAGCGTCGCCGGCCGCCGGCTAAGCTCGCACTGACGCAGGAACACGGCCGCCGGAGAGCTCGCTTGTTTCTGTGCGTGGATGTGGATGTGAGAAGAGAGACGGGGAAAGTGGAGAGCAGGTAGGGAAAAAAAATCAATCGCGCCTTTATATCATGGTGGCTGGCTCGTGCCTGATTTGGCGGCCAATATTTTGGCGGACGATTTTCGCGCCGCGGTCTCGCCCGTGAGTTGGCGAAAACGGTACGCGGGCGCGCCAAAGTCGACGATGGCGAGCCAAAAAAGGTAGCGGACCAAACGCGAGCCAAATATCGTGGGCATGACCAATATATTGGTAAGGCGAGCGTTGGTATCCATCCAAACAGCCCCGTAGTAACTTAGACTAGTGTCATGCATATGACCAAGACCGGGCGGGCAAAATCCGGAGCCCTGTGCGAAAATTAAAAATAGGGCCCTGTCTCACTAAAAAAACTAACGAGCAATTACAATATATATATATATATCTTGTAGAAGAAAAAATATAATGTATATAATATAATGTCTTACATAACAATTGGACATATAAAAAATTTAAAATCATACCTATTCAACCCCCATTTGCTATTTATTTGAACAATATCATTCTTTTAGTATTCTTTGAAATGAAATCTTCAATGATATCCTTGTAATCAATCTTCTCCAACACTTCACTCTCAAATTATGTTCTCTTTCTTTTCTCTTGCGCTTAGAGGAACCAGATTGATGTTTTCCCACGACAACTCAAATATGTATTACTGAAACACAGCATACAAAAGGTGAATAAAATACAATCAAAGTTATGCAGTAGCATATATCAATTAAAGATCGTGCGTCAATGTTTGGCAATTAGACGAACCGTGTAATTCATCTAGTTTTGGATCATGTCCGGTTGAATTGCTACAATGTGAGTGTGATCTCTAACGAAGACACGAAGTAATGATCCTTGCCAAAAAGTTAATTACAAAATTAGGAATCAGGAATAGAAACTGAAGTTAATCGAAAAGAAAATTGAAAAGAAGGACTCACTAAGCACCTGGAGGCTGAAGTTGGTCATGGCTCGATCCGACGAGGCAACGAGGCGACAAGTATGGAATTTGTGAGAGAAAGCCAGGAACAGAAGACAACAACGGCAGCGGCCTGGTCCGATCGATCCGATGAGGTGAAGGCGACGAGACGGTCATCCCCGAATTCCGTTTCCAGTAGAGTCGCCCGGTCGCCGATGTGACTGCAGCGCGCAGTTACGGTTTCGCAATCGAGACGATCCCGATTCCCGATCGACTGCTGTAGGCTGTAGCTTAGGCATAGCGATTTCGTTTTTCTTTTCTGGACGATCGCATTTCAATCTTTCGATCGAGTAGTTTCGATGGAGCACCAGGCACCAACGCTTTATGGCCTCAACTCAGGCCCAGTTCCAGCGCCTAGCGGCCCAGTGTGGCCTTGATCTGGATTTTTCTTTTTTTGGAAATACTAGGCCTGCATAAATTTTTTGGGGCCCTTTAAAATTATGGACCCTGTGCGGGCCGCACAGTTGGTACAACTATGGGCCCGGCTCTGCATATGACACTAGTCTAAGTTACTCCGCACTATGATCAACCTTACTAAGAATATTGGCAAGAAAGAGTTGATTTGCATCCAAAATAATCACCAGTAATCACAGACATTTATATCCAGTCGAGCTATCGTAAGAAAAATTAATATGTCCTGTTTGGGTGAGAATTTTTTTCCCCGAATGCTGCAGGGGCTGAACTGTGTCTCCTGTAAAATTTCCAGTTCCAAACAGGCAAACATTGCACACGAGCGCGGGGTGCGCTTGCATTGATCTCTCTTTGTTTCACTTCTAAAAATCCAGCAGAAAAACGGGGGGACTCGAAAAATTACTGTACTGTACAGTGCGCGGTGCTAGATCACTTCTTGGAGATGTAGGCGTAGTACTGCGCCATGGGCACGACGAAGGCGATGACGAGCAGGCCGCCGACGACGAGCGTGAACTGCCCGCGCTTCTCCTCCGTCTCCTCCTTGCTCTTAAAGTTGGACTCCCGCTTGCTCTCCTGGAACGCCGGCCCGCCCGGGTCCGGCAGCCCGTCGATCGCCGCCACCAGCCGCTTCGCCGTCGAGAAGATGGCCTCGTTGTACTTCTCGTCCGTCGCCAGCACTGCAATGCGTGAGAGCATATCAGACGCTCATGCTCCGTCGCCGCCGCCGTAGTGATGAACAGCATACTAGTAGCATTTGACGGCCATTAGGGGGAAGGGGAAGCTAATTTAATTACCTGGGAGGTTCTCGGAGACGGTGGCGTCGAGGATGGCGTCGCCGACGGCCTGCACGAAGGCCGGGCCGCCGGTGATGGCGCCCTCCTTCTGGCTGGTGACCAGCACCACGATCCCCTTGTTGCTGCCGTCCTCCACCGTCGGGTACCACTTCTCCAGCACTTGGTCCGCGTACTCGAACGCGTCGGCTTTGCTCTGCACACACACAGACACACGTACCCAATGCGAGAGCATGGGTGAGCTTTTGCTAGCCGGCCGCCGGCGACGAGCTGCTTACTGATCGAGACCAGACAGTACACGTACCGTGAGCTTGCGGACGGTGACGAAGTTGATCCGGATGTTCTTGCGGGCCTCGAGGTCACGGGCGAGGCGCTTGACGTCGGACTTGGTCACGCGGCTGAGCACGCCGGCGTCGTCCACCACGTACGTGTCGGCCGGCGGCCCGTCGTTGAGCACGTCGAACTCCGACGCCGCGGCCGGCGCGGGCGCCGGCGACAGGGTGAGCGCCAGGGACAGCGCCGCTGCGGCGAGGCCGTGGTGCAGGAACGACGCCCAGCTCCCGACGCCGCCGCCGCCGTCGCCACGCCAGGCGACGCCCGCCTGCGCCTGCGCCTGCTTCTTGAGCGAGCAGGAGACGGCGGCGGGCCTGCCGCACGGGGCGGCGGCGGGGGCCGCTGGCTTCCTGGAGCCCCGGAGCGGGCCGAGCAATGCGGAGGGGGAAAGGAGGGTCTCCATGGCCGCGGACGCGGAGCGGGAGGTGGGGCTTGTGAGGGGCAGAGATCACGCCGGAGTTGCTCTGCCGCGTCCATTTTGTTTGTGCGAGCAGCGTCACTCGAGTCGGATCGTGATTGGGTGGCTGGGATTCTGGAGCCGGATAAGGCGCGGCGCCAGCGTGGACGCCCGGACATGTCTGTCTGTGTCACGATGCGATGGAGTTTGCAGTTTGCATCGCTATGGTTTTTTCTCCTGTTTGTGTCTACTAGTAATAATTTCTATTAGGTAGAATATTAGTTGCACATTATATTAGAAAAGATATATCTGTTGCATCTTAGTATTTAATAAGATATCAATTACTTTTTTACGGGAATGGTGTGATATTAATTACATGATAGATTTTAAAGAATAACATTGAGTCAAAACGTGTTTATAACCAATGACAATGATGGGTAATTAGAGTGTTAAACGTGTTTGATGCTCAACATTAAAGTGATTTGAACCGCTAGATAACATGATTTAACGGTTGAAATGGTTTGGATCTGCTGATTTAAGTTCTTTTATATTGGTATATAGATATAGATATGGACGCGTCTAGTGAGCGCGCATATGCTTGCTAGCGATCCCGGGCGGCCGGCCAATAAAGGAAACCCCTGCCCCCCTCGTCCCGAAAAGGAAACCGCCAGCCCGCGCCCGCTGCATGCCATCCCACCAACCAGGCGATCCCCCAGCCGCTGCATGCCGTCCCACCAACCAGGCGGCCCCCCAACGCAGGCAGGAGCCGTGGGAGATCACGTGAATCTTCCCCCAAGTCTCGCACCACCTCCAACCCCCGGATCCTTTTTCGCATACATCCATTGCAACTGCCTAGGCACATCTTCTTCCCCACGAAAGCTCTCCCTACAGGAAGAACCCTCAGATCGCCATGGCAGCTAAAACAAGCTAAGATCCAGGCCAAAAACCCCAGAAATCATGCCAGAAACCTATGAGTTCCTCCTCACCAGATCCTCCCTCCTTCACTCTCCCTCCCGATCCTCCCCTTCTTCTATTTCCCTTACCCTCTCTCCAGATCTTCTTCCCAGAAAAAAGTTCTTCATAGTTGTAGATAGCAGATACGCAGTATAGGAAAAACATAACAAAACTAAAAACTAACTAGAAACTATGTCCATGTAGAAAAATATAACAAAACTAAAGTCTGTCCAGGGTGCTATAAGCACAACTTCCAGTTGTAGTCACTTAAATTTTGCTGGGCTGTTTTTCCTTTGATATTTCCACACAATAGTATATTCTAGCTTGTATTAGGGCATTATGTGCAAAATGACAGCAACACTTCCACCTATAACCTGCGAAATGGGGCAAAAACAAAATTCCTGAGAAAAATAAATCAACCTTGGCTTGTATCTGTACAACTTAAGCACCACAACTGTTCAACTGGTATCACTTCTATGTGCAAATAAAGAGCATCACTTGAAAATGTGCTTGCACGAAATTCAACCAACCCCTGGTTAAATCTGTGCAACTAAAGAGCAAGAACTGTGCAACTGGCATCACTTCTATGTGCAAATAAAGAACATCACTTGAAAATGTGCTTGTACGAAATTCAACCAACCCCGGGTTAAATCTATGCAACTAAAGAGCAAGAACTGTGCAACTGGCATCACTTCTATGTGCAAATAAAGAACATCACTTGAAAATATGCTTGCACGAAATTCAACCAACCCCGGGTTAAATCTGTGGAACTAAAAAGCAAGAACTGTGCAACTGGCATCACTTCTATGTGCAAAAAAGTGCGTCACTTGAAAATGTGCTTGCACGAAATTCAACCAATCCTGGGTCAAATCTGTGCAACTAAAGAGCAAGAACTGTGCAACTGGCATCACTTCTATGTGCAAATAAGGAGCTTCACTTAAAAATGTGCTTGCACAAAAAACAACCAACCCTGACTTGAATCTATGCAACTAAAATAAACAGCCGATATGCACATTTTTTTCTCTACATGTGGGCACCTCCTCCCCAACTACCCCTACCAGTAGGACGTGCAACTTTGTCAACTGCCCTGACCAACTGGCTGGTTTTCGATGTGCAACTACGAAAGCATGGTTGTGCGACTTTGCGTGGCTTCCTAACGACTGTAGCACTCCAGCTCTATCACCGAGAGAAAAGGAATTGGAGGAGGTAGTGGCGGTGCTACTCCGGCTCCACGACCAGGGACTCCCCTGGCAACCTACTAACCCCAGCCACAATGGATCTGGCAGTAAGACCTTGACCACCACTGTTGGCGAGCTGTGGACACCCACTCATCAACTACCCATTGACACCCGCTCACCAACAACCCCTACCAGTATGATGTGCAACTTCGGCGGCTGCCCTAACCAACTACTTGGCAGTGGATGTGCAACTTCGAAAGCATGGTTGTGCAACTATGTATGCTTAGGCACATGGTTTTTGAGTCACGCGACTAGTCGTCGACTAGTTGATGAGTCGCAAAAAATTCCAACTCAACTTAGTGTCGACTCGAGTCGCGAGTCGCGACTAGTCGCAACTGCAGGCTCGACTTTTTCCGAGTCATGACTCGATAACCATGCTTAGGTGTGTAACTATGTACTACTTTTTGTGAAGCTTGTAATTCCTCCCAGTGCAACTATATATAACTAAGTGTGCAAACTATTCTACCTACTTTAAAATTGAGCTCTACCGAGTAGTAATTCCGACAAGCGCTATCGTAATGACAAATGCAATGTAAGCAAGAAATAGATGGATCAAGTTGCATCAACTACAGATCCATGGAGTTTTGAAAAGTAGGATCCTAAATTCATACCATCAGTGACAAAAAAATCTTTAGAACTTCAATTCTTTTCATTGATTCAACTAGATGTAATGAGCACCAACCAAAACCAAGAGTAACTAGTAACTATACCAACTAGTCTTCATTGATTCTTACTTACAAGAACTAGAAATTCCTTTGATTCAACCCAACCAAACACATCTAATAATTCAACAAGCGCAGGAAGCCATTGGTATTCAGTGGACCAACTACTTAGGGAAAACCCTTGATCCCATCAAAGTAAATTAGCCTCATACCTGGCAGCAAGCCTCCATGGAGAATGGGTCTGGATGCAGCAGCGCATACACACAACTCCATGAATGGGAACACAGCAGCGACCTGTTGGGGAACGCAGTAATTTCAAAAAATTTCCTACGCACACGCAAGATCATGGTGATGCACAGCAACGAGAGGGGAGAGTGTTGTCTACGTACCAACGCAGACCGACTGCGGAAGCGATCACACAACATAGAGGAAGTAGTCGTACGTCTTCTTCCCGATCCGACCGATCCAAGTACCGTTACTCCGGCACCTCCGAGTTCTTAGCACACGTTCAGCTCGATGACGTTCCTCGGGCTCCGATCCAGCAAAGCGTCGAGGAAGAGTTCTGTCAGCATGACGGCGTGATGACGATCTTGATGTACTACCGACGCAGGGCTTCGTCTAAGCACTACAACGGTACGATCGAGGTGGAATTTGGTGGCAGGGGGCACCGCACACGGCTAAGGAAAGATCTCAAGGATCAAGTTGTGTGTCTATGGGGTGCCCCCTGCCCCCGTATATAAAGGCCAGGGGCAGGGGGTTCGGCCGGCTAGGAGGGAGGCGCAGGGAGGAGTCCTATTCCCACCGGGAGTAGGACTCCTCCCCTCCAATCCTATTCCAACTAGGACTCTTGGGGGGAAAGGAGAAAGAGGGGGCCGGCCCACCTCTCCTAGTCCTACTAGGACTTGGGGAAGGGGGGGCGCCGGCTAGGCTTGTGGGCTGCCTCTTCTCTCTTTTCCACTAAGGCCCAATAGGCCCATTAGCCTCCCGGGGGGTTCCGGTAACCCTCCCGGTAATCCGGTAAAATCCCGATTTCACCCGGAACGCTTCCGGTGCCCAAACATAGGCTTCCAATATATCAATCTTTACGTCTCGACCATTTCGAGACTCCTCGTCATGTCCGTGATCTCATCCGGGACTCCGAACAACCTTCGGTACATCAAAATGCATAAACTCATAATAACTGTCATCGTAGCGTTAAGCGTGCGGACCCTACGGTTCGAGAACAATGTAGACATGACCGAGACACGTTTCCGGTCAATAACCAATAGCGGGACCTGGATGCCCATATTGGCTCCTACATATTCTACGAAGATCTTTATCGGTCAGACCGCATAACAACATACGTTGTTCCCTTTGTCATCGGTATGTTACTTGCCCGAGATTCGATCGTCGGTATCCAATACCTAGTTCAATCTCGTTACCGGCAAGTCTCTTTACTCGTTCCGTAATACATCATCTCACAACTAACTTATTAGTTGCAGTGCTTGCAAGGCTTATGTGATGTGCATTACCGAGAGGGCCCAGAGATACCTCTCCGACAATCGGAGTGACAAACCCTAGTCTCGAAATACGCCAACCCAACATTTACCATTGGAGACACCTGTAGTACTCCTTTATAATCACCCAGTTACGTTGTGACGTTTGGTAGTACCCAAAGTGTTCCTCCGGTAAACGGGAGTTGCATAATCTCATAGTTATAGGAACATGTATAAGTCATGAAGAAAGCAATAGCAACATACTAAACGATCGGGTGCTAAGCTAATGGAATGGGTCATGTCAATCAGATCATTCTACTAATGATGTGACCTCGTTAATCAAATAACAACTCCTTGTTCATGGTTAGGAAACATAACCATCTTTGATTAACGAGCTAGTCAAGTAGAGGCATACTAGTGACACTCTGTTGGTCTATGTATTCACACATGTATGTTTCCGGTTAATACAATTCTAGCATGAATAATAAACATTTATCATGAAGTAAGGAAATAAATAATAACTTTATTATTGCCTCTAGGGCATATTTTCTTCACGACCACACACACACAGGCTTCTAGTTGAAATTTCTTCAATTCCTCGAACATCAGAGGGAAAACAAAACTCAGGACCACATCCCACTTCAAATTACATAGCTCCATGGATGGGCTCAATTTTTTACACTAAATTCCATAGAAGCAAGACACGTACCATGAAAGGATGAAGAAGTACGGAGCACCTGCTGAGCAACTCTTGTGTGGAAAGTATAGGATGGGTACGTGAATATTGTTGTTGTATTGATCTGACCCTTGTAAGGGTATTTATAGAGTACAATATGAGGGAGAGAGACTTGGAGTAGAGGACAAGTCATACATGATTTAGACCTATCATATCTCGAACTCCTAATATCTAACTTAACATAATTATACTTCTAATAGCTTTTACATTGAGTGCTTGCTGAAATTCGTGGATATTGCTGTGAGACTATTTAAAACTCGAGGCCGCCGACTCCCAAATGGTTCTAGTGCAACTATAAAAGTTGAGGATGCCAACTCGTATGATACTGTTGTGCAACTATTTAAAAAGTTGAGGATACCCGGTCCTAATTGATTGTTGTGCAATTATAAAAGTTCAGGATGCATCTATAGAAGTTGAGGATACCTCTCCTTCACTAGAAGCTGCATCTCCTTCTACAACCATTTTTGGTATGTGAAAAAAGCAAACAAACAAATTAGTCGAAGCAACCAAATGCATAGAAGAAAAATGGGAAAAAACAATTTATATAAAAAATGTCATGAGGTAAGCAACTCATGATAATTTTTCAAAGCACACCTATAAAATAAAACGAATGTGTGCAACTTGATGTGCTGTATGGCCAACTGGGCACACATGAGTGTGCAATCAAAAAAATCAGCATACACACTGCCTAACATGATTTAGGCACCGGAGCCAAAACTAAACTAGCCGTCAACTGTGCAACTAGATAGCCCTTACCTGTGCAACTGCATAATTTTGGCTAAGCCAACTAGGATATGTACTGTTCTGATTTGCAAACTCCAGTACAAATGCATACCCTTGACAACTGGGCACATATGAGTGATGCCGACGCACACGCACACGCACACGCACACGCACTGCATGAACATGATTTACATGACCGCACGCGCGCGACTATGCACGTGCGTCTATGCCAACGCGTGTGCACCTCCATCACTATGCGTGTGTGATTACACGGACGAGAGTGTGCAACTTCGACAATTGCTTCGGCCAACTGCTTGACAGTGGATGTGCAACTTAAAAAAACATGGTTGTGCAACTTTGCATGGCTTCTCGTTGATGACATCGTTCTAGCTCTATCACCGAGAAAAAATTAGGACATGACGAGGCGGTGGGAGAAAAAAAATAGAAACATGGTGAGGCGGTGGTGCTTCTGCTCCGGCTCCATGGCCGGGGTCTCCCCGACGACCTGCTTACCTAGCTACAATGGATTTGTCAGCCCCACCGCAAGCACCGCTGCGCACATCGCCACCCAAATTACCCTTTTCAGTAGGATGTGCAACATCTACAGCTACCCCGGCCAACTACACACAGTCAAATGTGCAACTCTAAAAGTATGCTTGTGCAATTCTCCTTACGGTCTTCATAAAATCTGAGAAGATAATTTACAGAATATATAGACTGCTGTCGTTGGAAGACAAAAGCACAGAAGTAGCCACAATACACACACGAAATAGAGTGTGCGTTCGTCAATTGACATACAAAATCACAAGACAGAAGTATAGAATTGCCACAATACAAATGCACTTGCTATCGTCTATCATACACACCTGTATATTGTGGCGTCTACCCGTCGTCAATGTTCAGCACTGGTAACTTGTATTGTATCTCCCTTGAGGCGGCTCAATGACATACATACATGACATAGCCAACTGATTAAATGGCAGTAATAAAATTCTGTCGCATAATATTATAGATCAGAACTAGTACTAACAAGTTTTACTGAATTCTGTCGCACTGAATATAAATATACTACTGCAAGAAAAGAGTTGAACTGAATCCACCTTCCTGCTGGCTAAATTATGTATTACAGTCCACATGTGAAGAATACACAACAACCTCACACACCCGGCGTTCAAAGACTAAGTCCAAAAGAACAACTGCTTTTTAGAGCTAATCAAGCTGTTGTGCACCAAGAAGCAACATTTAGGGAGCTGCAGAGTGAAATCAAAAGAAAAACAATCGATATTGCCAGATCAAATGAATTGATGTATACTAATGAGAGAAAGTGAAACTTGTTGAACAGGAACTTGAGAAGCAGAATTTAGGATGGTTAGCAGCACAACACGAGTTTTCACCTCACGGGCTGCATCTCTCGTCAGGAACCACAACGCCGACCACCCGATGTTGAGCACGAAAGAACCATCCTCCCCCTCCACCTTCGTCTTCCCCCGCCCCCACGACCTTGATCTCCTTCCGCTCCCGCTCGACCCCTTCTTCACCCTACCCCTTCTCCGCCCCCTCCTCGTTCCCCGCACGCCTTCCTCTGCGGCACGTCGCCATGAGATGATCTGTCTGCTCAGGCCACACCACTTCGATCTGTTGGGTCTGCGATGTCGGGGGAGGAAGGGTCGCAGCTGGCCGTATGTAACGCCCCGAGACCGATGTGCCAGGTGTCGTTCAGTTATTCGTTGTTGTTGCGTTGTCATTGCTTGCGTGTCATGCATTGCATATCATGTCATCATGCGCATTTCATTTGCATACGTGTTCGTCTCATGCATCCGAGCATTTTCCCCATTGTCCGTTTTGCATTCCGGCGTTCCGTTCTCCTCCGGTGGTCATTTCTACTTTTCTTTCATGTGTGGGGTTTAAACATTTCCGGATTGGACCGAGTCTTGTCATGCGGCCTAGGTTTACTACCGGTAGACCGCCTGTCAAGTTTCGTATCATTTGGACTTCGTTTGATACTCCAACGGTTAACCGAGGGACCGAAAAGGCCTCGTGTGTGTTGTAGCCCAACACCCCTCCATTTTGGCTCAAAAACCACCAAACTCTGCTCCATCATCTCGGTCGTTCGATCACGACCGCGTGGCCGAAAACCGCACCTCATTTGGAGCTTCCTAGCTCCCCCTACCTATAAAAGAGCACCCCTCCCCGAAATTCCGGATCAATTCGCAGATGAAACCCCAGACCCACCCCTCCACCGCGCATCCGGACGCGTCCTCGCCGTGCCGGACATGTCCAGCCGTCGCCGCCACCTCGTTCCGGCGAATCCCGTCGCGACACGTCATCCCCGCCGCCGCTCCAGGCCAATCGGGTGCCGCCACCTCACCCGGCCAGCTCTCTCTCGCCACCGCGTGGCCCGCGGAGCCCGTGGCCGGCCCTCCCCGCCGACCCCCTCGGGCCAGAGGAGCCCCGCGCGCTGCCTCCTTCGTCCCCGCGCCAGATCGCCGGCGCCGCCGCCGCCCCTTTGCCGGCCATCGCCGGAGTTCCCCGCCGCCACCTCGTTCGTCGCGGGACCTTCACCACCGCGGCCAGATCCGGGGTCCCCGTGCCCGGATCCGTCCATTCCCGCAGGCCCCGCCGTGCCCGCCTGCCGGATCTGCCTCGCCCCGCCGCCTCAGGCCATCACCGGACTCTGCCGCCGCCACCATGGGTCGCCTCGGCCTCGGCGGGAGGTCGGGGACGAGATCCCCTTCGCCAGGCCCAGCTCCCCTTCATCCGGCCTAGCGCGCCGCCCCCGCCTGGCCTGCCTCCTCCGATCGGGCCGCGCCTCCAGGCCCAGCTTCCCAGGATCCAGCCGCAGGCGCCAAGGCCCAGCTCGCTCGTGCGCCGCATCCGGCCTGCCTCCTCCTCTCTGCGAACCGGGCCGAGCCCATGAGTGAGCCGCCCACTTCTCCTTTTGCCCTATGGACCCATGTGCAGTTTCGGCCCATAGCCATTTTTTCCCCAGATCTGCGATTTGTCCAATTATCCAGAGTTTGGCAGTTTTGCAGAATAGCCCCTGTTCTTCATGCATTTAATAACTCACAAATGGTGCATCGGATTAAAATGATTTATATATGAAACTTGCTCAGAATTTTGTGTAGATTAATAATATGTCATTTCCATCCATGTTTAAAATGTTAAAAATGCGGTTTGATTAAATTTGCCCCTATGCCATGTTAAAATGATTTTATTCATAACTAAATAACCGTAACTCCAATTTTAATAAACTTTGTATGTAAATGGGGTAGAATTTTGCCTAGTTTAACATGGTGGCCTTACTTTGCATGTTTAATAACTCTAAAATTGTGTTTAGGGCAGAACAGTACCAAATCTAAAATATGCTATGAGGATTTACCGGAATTGTTGTTCGTTGCTTCCGGCCTCATTTAACCTTGACTAGATAGGTAGTTTTCATTTGCTTCACCCTTGCCATGTTAATCAACATTTAATATTGTTGGGTACATAAACGAGAGAGAACTAAATAACTTGATGTGGTGTTTCATCAAGATGCAACGGAGTTGCATATTGAGCTCCACTTAATTTGTAGGATTGCTTGTGCACTTTGCCATGCCATGCCTCTTTAAACCGGACATGCATCATACTTGTTTGCGCATCGTGACATGCTTATGTGGTGGTTGTTTACTATGTTGTGTGCTTCTTTTCCGGTGATTGCTTCCTCGGGTTGATTCCGGTAACGTCGTGTTGTGAGGATCCGTTCGTCTACATCCGTTTGTCTTCTTCATGGACTCGTTCTTCTTCCTTGCGGGATTTCAGGCAAGATGATCATACCCTCGAAATCACTACTATCTTTGTTATGCTAGTTTGCTCGCTCTTTTGCTATGCCATTGCTACGATGCCTACCACTTGCTTGTCAGCCTCCCAAATTGCCATGTCAAACCTCTAACCCACCATGACCTAGCAAACCGTTGATTGGCTATGTTACCGCTTTGCTCAGCCCCTCTTATAGCGTTGTTAGTTGCAGGTGAAGATTGAAGTTCGTTCCTTGTTGGAACATTTGTTTACTTGTTGGGATATCACCATATATCTTATTTAATTAATGCATCTATATACTTGGTAAAGGGTGGAAGGCTTGGCCTTATGCCTGGTGTTTCGTTCCACTCTTGCCGCCCTAGTTTCCGTCATATCGGTGTTATGTTCCCGGATTTTGCGTCCCTTACGCGGTTGGGCTATAATGGGAACCCCTTGAAAGTTCGCCTTAAGTAAAGCTTTGCCAGCAATGCCCAACATTGGTTTACCATTTGCCACCTAGCCTTTTTCCCTTGGGAGTCGCGCATCCCGAGGGTCATCTTTATTTTAACCCCTCGGGCCAGTGCTTGTCTAAGTGTTGGTCCGAACTAGAGTCCTTTACAGCGCCACCTCGAGGAAACTTGAGGGCTGGTTTTAGTTGTACGGAGCGCTCATCCGGTGTTGCCCTGAGAACGAGATATGTGCAGCTCCTATCAGGATGTCGGTGCATCGGGCGGTGTTGCTGGTTTAGTTTTACCCTGTCGAAAAGTCTTGTTGTACCGGGATACCGAGTCTGATCGGAACGTCTCGGGTGGAGGTCTATTCCTTCGTTGACCGTGAGAGCTTGTCATGGGCTAAGTTGGGACACCCTGCAGGGATTTGAACTTTCGAAAGCCGTGCCCGCGGTTATGGGCAGATGGGAATTTGTTAACGTCCGGTTGTAGAAAACCTGAAGTCGACCTTAATTAAAATGAATCAACAGCGTGTGTAACCGTGATGGTCTCTTTCCGGCGGAGTCCGGGAAGTGAACACGGTTGTTGGAGTTATGCTTGACGTAGGTAGTCCAGGATCACTTATTGATCATACTTTTATCGATCGTGCTTTGCCTTCTCTTCTCGCTCTCATTTGCGTATGTTAGCCACCATATATGCTAGTCGCTTGCTGCAGCTCCACCTCATACCTTTACCTTACCCATAAGCTTAAATAGTCTTGATCGCGAGGGTGCGAGATTGCTGAGTCCATGTGGCTCACAGATTACTTCCAAAACCAGTTTGCAGGTGCCGATGAGTCCGTGCAGATGACGCAACCAAGCTCAGGAGGAGCTCGATGAAGATCTTGTCCTTTGTGTTGTTTCTGTTCTAGTTGATCAGTAGTGGAGCCCAGTTGGGGTCGATCGAGGACCTTTGTCGCATTTGGGGTTCTTCTTTTATTTTGGTTCCGTAGTCGGACCTTGAGTGTATTTGAATGATGTAATGCTTTATTTATGTAATTGTGTGAAGTGGCGATTGTAAGCCAACTATGTATCTTTTCCCTTATGTATTACATGGGTTGTGTGAAGATTACCTCACTTGCGACATATGCCTTCAATGCGATTATGCCTCTAAGTCGTGCCTCGACACGTGGGAGATATAGTCGGATCGAGGGTGTTACACCATAGCACCATCAGCAGCAGGGGCTGGAGACCGACGGCGAGGAGCACCACCACCATGAAGCGCGGTGACCTCCCGGTGTAGCAACCTCCTCGACCTCCCGCCGTGGATCTCCACCGAGCAGCCGGATCCGAACAGATGCGGCAGCGGCCACCCATTGAATGGACGGATCCAAGGCGGATAGGTGGTCGGCAGCGTCGTTGGTGGAGAGGAAGGTGGTCCTGACGGAGTGGCGGTGGGGGTCGACGATGGAGAACACTGGATGTCGAGGAGGCCGTAGACCGAGCTCGGGAAGCCACATAGTGAGCCCCGACCAGGTGGCACCTGACACAGGCGTGACGATACGGGCGAGATCGAGCGGCCAGGAGCCGGCCGCTCGTTTTCTCAAAATAGTGTGTATGCACTTTTTAGATTTTAGGTATAGATATAGATATAGACTAGAGAGATGGTGAACGGAAATTGAAAAAGAGCACCGAAAGATAACCAATAACAGAAAGCAAAGAAGCGACGCAAATACGAGCAGCAAACAGAGACTAGAGAGAGGGCCGCTGAGCACAGAGAAGCTAGCAGAACAGAGCTGTTTCAATTGATCATCGATCGACACGTCCACGAGGCATCACCGCATCAGTCAAGCTTCAACACCGATATATCCTGGTTATTTTTTTAAAAGAAACATAGAAACTTTATTCATTTGTGATAATAAGTACATCATTTATGAGGAGGGGTGCAATTTCACTCAAAGGCTCCTCAAACTAGTTCAAAGATGAAGAAAATCTAGCTAACTTAGCAAGTTCATGTGCAACCCTATTTGCTTCTCTATTACAATGCTCAAATTTAGTAATGGGAAAGTCACATGCTAAAAAATAACAATCGTCAAACACTGTCGCCGCTGTACTAGATGACCGTCCTCCATTGTTCATGGTTTCGATAACCTTCATGTTATCTGAGTTAATAACTAAGCGGTTGCAGCCCGCCCTTTGAGCAATAGAAAGACCATATCTAAGCGCCATAGCTTCAGCCGTCAAAACGTTTGTGCACCAATCAATCCTCCAATTCCCTCTTGCAATGATTTTTCCTTTATCATCTCTCAAAACAGCACCAGCCGTGCCCCTGAGCCGGTCATGATCAAAAGAGGCATCCACATTAAGTTTTACAAAACCCTTTGGAGGTTGGACCCAACCTCCTTTTTTTATCGTAGCCTTTGGTGATATAGCCAAAACATAGTTTAATGTAATTGCACGAATTTCCATGGAGATCTGGTTAGCATCTTGGGTTTCCTTCTTATGGACCAGTTTTTGCCTCTTCCATCATAAATACCAAGTTGAAATTGCAATTAATTCACGGACATTCGGAATACCCAAGATCGTAAGCTCCCGTTCATGCATAGAAAGCAAAAATTCAAGCACCGCCTCACCAACATAATGAACTTCACACGCTCTTTTAATGACCTGATCTAGACCCAGTTTTTTACAAACCTCTTTTGCATTCTGACACTGAAATAATATATGCTTTGTATCCTCTGATACAAAGGAACATGCCAGACAATTGGGGGTAACCTTTATATGTCTGTTCGCCAAATTAACTCTACATGGGAGGGTGCCATGCAGTGTGCGCTGAATGAAAATTTTAACCTTCGATGGACAAGATAATTTCCAAATCTCACTCCAAATAGGATTGATAGTCATATGTCCCATATCATCGGTTCTTCTCAATTTTCCTCCGTGTTGGTGTTCCCATTGCACTGCATAGGCTGATTGAACAGACAAAGTTTCATTCTTTGAATAGCTCCAAGCGACAAAATCCAACATATCATGTTGTGACAAAGGAATTGCAAGGACCCTTTGTGCATCAACTGGCCAGAACATTTGTGTGACCAAATTTTCGTCCGAATTACTAGTAGTAGCAGGATCAATTAAATCAGATACCCTTGAGATCAAATTACTCCCTCTTGGTGTGATTACTTTTCTATTTGCACAATTAGGAATCCAAGCATTTTCCCAAATATCAATGTTGTGACCATTTCCAACACGCCAAATATAACCAAGATTTAGACAATTAACCCCTGCCATAATACTTTGCCAAGTAAAACAAGAGCCCTTTTTTAGCTTTGTATTCAATAAATCACCGTTTGGGAAATATTTAGCTCTCAACAGGGTCGCACATAAGGAGTCTGGATTCTCAATAATACGCCACGCTTGTTTTGCCAGCATTGCTAGGTTGAAACAATGAATATCCGGGGAATCCCATGCCCCCTTGATTTTTGGGTACACACATTTTCCACCAAGCCATCCAATGCATCCGCTTCTGATTATCCTCGTCCCCCCACCAGAAATGAGATATCACATCAGTGATTCCTTACAATTTTTTTAGGAATTTTAAAGACGGACATCACATAGGTGGGGATAGTTTGTATAAAAGATTTCAGGAGGATTTCCTTCCCTCCCGCGGATAAAAGTTGTTCTTTCCATCCACTTATCTTCATGATGATACGGTCAATCAGATACTGCAAACAGTCAGATTTATGCATACCCACATTAGCTGGTAACCCCAGATATTTATCATTGAGAACTTCAGTCATGATATTGAGTGTTGTACATAGTTGCTCCTTGATTTCCACTTTTGTGTTGGGGCTGAAAAATATACTTGATTTGTCAACACTGATCAATTGCCCCAATGCTTTACAATACGAGTCCAGAATGGTTTTCAAAGCCTATGCATTGTGAATACTTGCCTTCATCAGGATCAATGAGTCATCCGCAAAAAGAAGATTCGTAATCGGTGGTGCCTCTCTACACACTTTCACACCTTCAATTTTCCCACTTTCCTTCGCATGTGACAAGAGAGCAGACAACCCCTCAATACATAGCAAAAATAAATGAGGCGATAACGGGTCTCCTTGTCGTAAACATCTGGATGGCTTAAAACTCTCAGTTTCTTCCGAATTAAATCTAACTCGATATTCAACGGTAGAAACACATTGCATGATAAAATTGACCCAACTCTCTTGGAAGCCTAATCTCAACATGATCTCCTTCAGAAAAACCCACTCCACTCGGTCATAAGCTTTATGTATATCAAGTTTGATCGCGCACAATTCTTCCTTTCCATCCCTTTTATTTTTTATTTTGTGAAAACATTTATAAGCCACTAAAACATTATGAGTAATCATTTGTCCAGATATAAAAGCACTTTGTGTCAGGCTAATAATTTCTGAAAGGAAAACCTTCAATCGAGCAACCACCATTTTGGATATAACCTTGTACACAACATTACACAGGTTAATTAGTCTGAACTGAGTTATCTTATCTGGTGAATTAATCTTTGGGATCATCACTATCGCAGTATCATTCCACCCTTCCGGGAGGATTTTTCTCCGGTCGCAGGGGAGCAAACGCATCTCCCTGCGCTCCATCGGCATAAGGAGCACATGACACTGACACGGCCACACCTACACCCGGGAGGATTTTTTTGTACTATATGTCGCCTGTAGCGACCCCGAAGGGAGCTCTTGCCTCTCGAGCCAGCCCAGCACATATTTTACGTTTATTAGTTATATTTGTAAAATTGACACTGTTTTGCTTAAATTTAAAAACATTCACCGCACATTTAGAAAATGTTTATACAATGAGTGTGGCTACGTCTCATACTTAACCAAGTCGAGTGACATAGTATAAGAAGAATAAAAAATAAAGTGAAAAGAAAAAATGTGTATGAATCATCATGCAAGATCAAAGAAATATACCATCGACTGAGACATAATGAAGTCTTAGTCGACCGAGACTTAGCAAAACTACCATACAATATAAAAGAACGTTTGCATAACTAAAAAAAGTGTGACATTTAAAAAGTGCTCACATGTTTCAAAAAATGTTCGTGTCATTTTTAAGAAAACTCTCTATACATGTAAAAAAAATCATGTACTTCAAGAAAAATGTTTCTTATCATTCAAAAAATTGTATGTGACATTTCAAAAAAAGTTAACATGTTTCAGAAAAATGTATCATGACATTTAAAAAATGTGTTTATACAATGTAAAGAAGCATGTTTTGTAGCACAAAAAACTTTTAAGTACCATTAAGGAAAATGTGCCTGACATTTTAAAGAAACATTCATGTATTTCAAAACAATGTTCGTGACATTTTAGAAAAAACATTACTATGTAAATAAATGTTCTCATAGTTTAAGAACATGTTTTATGCTATTAAAAAGTTGCCCGTGTATTTGATTTTTTATATGCATTTTCTTAAAACAAGTACATTTGAAAAACAATACATCATGTATTTAAAAATGTTCAATGTATATCAAAAAAATGTTTCACATATATACTAAAAATATACAATGCGTAGTAAAACAAGAAATGTGTTGACAAAAATAAAAAAGAAGAAAACTAGTCAAGAAACATAGAAAAATGAAGAAACCATTGAAGGAAAAAGAAAATTCGATAAGAAAAACACAAAGAAAATAAAAAAAACTCAAGCCACATGCGCTACAGTAGTAGGTCAACCCACTCACTTGCGCCCAAAGGCGAGACCGAGTTAGGTCTTGCAATGGGCGAGAAATAGCCCTGGAGGCATTTGTGGCAACTTAGGCCCACTATGCTTGGCCCATCACCATGGCCTCCCAACAACAATCATCTACAAAGCTTCGTCTCTTCGAGGAAAATTTATATTAAGAAACAGTAAGAGGGAACTACCTAGGAGCAATCACAACAATTTCACGTCCTCCACCGTCAGATCAGCCAGGTTTTTTTAGGTGTAACCAAACTTCTATGCATCAAAGTCCACACTTAGTGGGATACAAGCTTGGTCATGGGGGTGGAGCAGTCACAAGTGGCGTCGCCTCTCTAAAGAAAGCAACTATTTAGCTAAACTATGGGCTTCTACATTTGCATCCCTACCTTCAAACTTGAATTTTCTGTCCTAGTTCTTATTTAAGAGATAATAGGGGCATATTGGCCTCTGCTGTTGTTCATGATATCATAAACTATCTGCTTGGAGTCACATGCGATAATGAAATAGTGAAGATTCAAATCTTCTGCTAGAGCGATCCCCTCACGGCATGCGATTGCCTCCAGTGCTGTCGGGTCATGTAATACCAGAGGCCCCGCACGTGAACCACCTTTTATTTGCTGATGATAGCCTCCTATTTTTTGATGCAATAGTGAGTATGGTGGCAAGAGTGAGCTCCTTGTTGAAAAGTATTGTGATGCCTCCAGTCAGCATATAAATAAGGACAAATCCTCATTATTCTTCGGCAAAGGTTGTTCGGATATCCTGCTCCAAGAGATAAAAAGTGTACTACAGGTTCCAAATGAGAAATTATTAGATAATTATCTTGGGCTTCCCTCTGATGTGGGTCGGTCAAAGTAGGGATGTTTTAAATATTTGAAGGATCAAATTTGTAAGCAGGTCCAGGGTTGAATGGAGCAAGCACTTTCTGCTTTGGGGGGGGGGGGGGGGGGGTAGAAGTCCTTATAAAATCAGTAGCACGGGTGATCCCTATTTGTTACAAGCGGTGCTCCAAGCTTCCAAGGGTCTTTGTCAACATATATGGTTTTGTATTGAGTTTTGGTAGGAATCAACACTATAATATCTCGGCTATTTGGTGACGTTTTAGTTGTGTCACATAAAATTATTTTTGTCATAGAAAATATCCTGGTGAAGTTTTCCAGCCGTCACCCCCACTGCGACTGAAGCGCCCTCATGGAAAATAAAATCTTGTTGCTGCCACTTCCACTATCACGCAAGATGGTGTCTTGGGTGACAAACCCAAATTTGACGCTGAAGCTATCTTCTGCGACTGGCAAAAAATGTAACTAGAATTTTCACCGTATACGACCCGCACGTCCCTCATCGCAAACATTTCAGGTTGAACACTTTATGCAAAGGAAAGCTATGGTTTCTTATCCACTAAGCCAAGGGAAAATCTGACACGTAGGATTTGTACATCTCTTCATCGCCAACAATTTTTTATGATGACCTGTGTGCAACCACGTACAAATAATTTGGTAAGATTTACATCTGTCATATTGGGTATATTGCCATTTGTCAATTTAGAAATAGTGGCATTTGTCGGTCTACTAACAATGCCATGTGTCAATCTTGTAACACTACCATTTGTAAAATTTTGCACCTAAAAATCACCAACACTGTCTAATTTTGCAACTGAAATTCAGTCATCATATATTTCATTCATAGATTAAGCAGACGTTCTTTATATAAATAGTTCAACTCGACATCTGAATCGAACAAACTTTTCCCCAATTGTTGCCAACCACGTACTGAAATAGCTAGTTCAAACTATATATACTAGCTAATTTTAAGTACGTAGTACAGTTCAACCATATCTATAGTCAGATGAACTGAACAAAATAGCCCCTAAATACTGAAGGAAATATGCCCTAGAGGCAATAATAAAGTTATTATTCATATTTCCTTATATCATGATAAATGTTTGTTGTTCATGCTAGAATTGTATTAACCAGAAACTTAGTACATGTGTGAATACATAGACAAACAGAGTGTCCCTAGTATGCCTCTACTAGACTAGCTCATTAATCAAAGATGGTTAAGTTTCCTAGCCATAGACATGTGTTGTCATTTGATAAATCGGATCACATCATTAGAGAATAATGTGATGGACAAGACCCATCTGTTAGCTTAGCACTACGATCGTTTAGTTTATTGATATTGCTTTCTTCATGACTTATACATGTTCCTATGACTATGAGATTATGCAACTCCCAAATACCGGAGGAACACTTAGTGTGCTATCAAACGTCAACGTAACCGGGTGATTATAAAGATGCTCTACAGGTGTCTCCGATGGTGTTTGTTGAGTTGGCATAGATCGAGATTAGGATTTGTCACTCCGATTGTCGTAGAGGTATCTCTGGGCCCTCTCGGTAATGCACATCACTATAAGCCTTGCAAGCAATGTGACTAATGAGTTAGTTACGGGATGATGCATTACGGAACGAGTAAATAGACTTGCCGGTGACGAGATTGAACTAGGTATGATGATACCGACGATCCAATCTCAGGCAAGTAACATACCGATGACAAAGGGAACAACGTATGTTGTTATGCGGTTTTACCGATAAAGATCTTCGTAGAATATGTAGGAGCCAATATGAGCATCCAGGTTCCGCTATTGGTTATTGACCGAAGATGTGTCTCGGTCATGTCTACATAGTTCTCGAACCCGTAGGGTCCGCACGCTTAACGTTCGATGACGATTTGTATTATGAGTTATGTGATTTGATGACCGAAGTTTGTTCGGAGTCCCGGATGAGATCACGGACATGATGAGGAGTCTCGAAATGGTTGAGAGGTAAGGATTCATATATTGGAAGGCTATATTCGGACATCGAAAAGGTTCCAAGTGATTCGGGTATTTTTCGGAGAACCGGGGAGTTACGGGAATTCACCGGGGGAAGTATTGGGCCTTATTGGGCTTTAGTGGAAAGGAGAGAAGGGCCAGAAGGGGAGGCAGCGCGTCCCCCATGGGCTGGTTCGAATTGGACTAGGAGGGGGCGGCGCCCCCTCTTTCCTTCTCCCTCTCCCTCTCCTTCCTTCTTCTCCTACTTCGACTAGGAAAGGGGGAAACCTACTCCTACTAGGAGTAGGAATCCCCCCTTTGGGCGTGCCCCTTGAGGCCGGTCCTCCTCCTCCTCCCCTCCTTTATATAGGGGGGAGGGGGGCACCCCATAGACACACAAGTTGATTTCTTAGCCGTGTGCGGTGCCCCCCTCCACAAATTTCCACCTCGGTCATATTGTCGTAGTGCTTAGGCGAAGCCCTACGTCGGTAACTTCATCATCACCATCACCACGCCGTCGTGCTGACGAAACTCTCCCTCGGCCTCAGCTGGAGCTAGAGTTCGAGGGACGTCACTGAGCTGAACGTGTGTAGATCGCGGAGGTGTCATGCGTTCGGTACTTGATCGGTTGGATCGTGAAGACGTTCGACTACATCAACCGCGTTACTAAACGCTTCCGCTTTCGGTCTAAAGGGTACGTAGACACACTCTCCCCGCTCGTTGCTATGCATCTCCTAGATAGATCTTGCATGATTGTAGGATTTTTTTTTGAAATACTACGTTACCCAATAGTGGCATCTGAGCCATGTCTATGCGTAGATGTTATATGCACGAGTAGAACACAAAGGAGTTGTGGGCATGGGTACATACATATTGCTTGCCGTCACTAGTTGGTTCTTGATTCAGCGGTATTGTTAGATGAAGCGGCTCAGACCGACATTACGCGTACGCTTACGCGAGACTGGTTCTACCGTCGTGCTTCACACACAGATGGCTGGTGCGTGTCAGTTTCTCCAACTTTAGTTCAATCGGATTCAATGAATAGGGTTCTTTCTGAAGATCAAAAAGCAATCACTATACCGTGTTATGGTTTTTGATGCGTAGATAAGAACGTTTCTTGCTCAGCTCATAGCAGCCACGTAAACCTTGCAACAACAAAGTAGAGGACGTCTAACTTGTTTTTGCAGGGCATGTTGTGATGTGATATGGTCAAGACGTGATGAGATATAAATTGTTGTATGAGATGATCATGTTTTGTTAAAGTTACCGGCAACTGGCAGTAGCCTTATAGTTGTCTCTTTATTGCATAAGATGCAAGCGCCATATAATTGCTTTACTTTATCGCTATGCGATAGCAATAATTGCAAAAGCAATAGTTGGCGAGACGACCATGTGACGACACGTTGATAGAGATCAAGATGATGGAGATCATGGTGTCATGCCGGTGACGACGGAGATCATGACGGTACTTTGGAGATGGAGATCAAAGGCACAAGATGATAATGGCAATATCATGTCACATATTTTGATTGCATATGATGTTTATCTTTTATGCATCTTATTTTGCTTAGTTCGACGGAAGCATTATAAGATGATCTCTCACTAAATTTCAAGGTATAGGTGTTCTCCCTGAGTATGCACCGTTGCTATAGTTCGTCGTGCCGAGACACCACGTGATGATCAGGTGTAATAAGCTCTACGTTAACATACAACGGGTGCAAGCCAGTTTTGCACAAGCAAAATACTCGGGTTAAACTTGACGAGCCTAGCATATGCAGATATGGCCTCGGAACACTGAGACTGAAAGGTCGAGCATGAGTCATATAGTAGATATGATCAACATAGTGATGTTCACCATTGAAAACTACTCCATCTCACGTGATGACCGGACATGGTTTAGTTGATTTGGATCACGTGATCACTTAGATGATTAGAGGGATGTCTATCTAAGTGGGAGTTCTTAAGTAATATGATTAATTGAACTTTAATTTATCATGAACTTAGTCCTGATAATATTTGCATATCTATGTTGTAGATCAATTGCTCGCGTATAGCTTCCCGGTTTTATTTATGATATGTTCCTAGAGAAAACTATGTTGAAAGATGTTAGTAGCAATGATGCGGACTAGCTCCGTGATCTGAGGATTATCCTCATTGCCGCACAGAAGAATTATGTCCTTGATGCACCACTAGGTGACAGACCTATTGTAGGAGCAGACGCAGACGTTATGAATGTTTGGCAAGCTCGGTATGATGATTACTTGATAGTTTAGTGCGCCATGCTTTACGGCTTACAACCGGGACTTCAAAGACATTTTGAACGCTACAGAACATATAAGATGTTCCAAGAGCTGAAATTGGTATTTCAGACTCATGCCCGAGTCGAGAGGTATGAGACCTTTGACAAGTACTTTGCCTACAAGATGGAGGAGAATAGCTCAGCTAGTGAGCATGTGCTTAGTATGTTTGAGTACTACAATCACTTGAATCAAGTGGGAGTTAATCTTCCAGATAAGATAGTGATTGCCAGAGTTCTCTAGTCACTATCTCCAAGTTACTAGAACTTCGTTATGAACTATAATATGCAAGAGATAACGGAAACGATTCCCAAGCTCTTCGCGATGCTGAAATTGGCGAAGGTAGAAATCAAGAAAAAGCATCAAGTGTTGATGGTTGACAAGACCACTAGTTTCAAGTAAAAGGGCAAGGGAAAGAAAGGGAACTTCAAGAAGAATGGCAATCAAGTTGCCACTCCCGTGAAGAAGCCCAAAGCTAGACCTAAGCCTGAAACCGAGTGCTTCTACTGCAAAGGGAATGGTCACTAGAAGCTAAATTACCCCAAATACTTGGCGGATAAGAAGGACGACAAAGTGAACAAAAGTATATTTGATATACATGTTATTGATGTGTACTTTACTAGTGTTCATAGTAACCCCAGAGTATTTGATACCGGTATAGTTGCTAATATTAGTAACTCAAAACAGGAGTTGCAAAATGAACAGAGACTAGTTAAGGGCAAGGTGACGATGTGTGATACATCTCCAACGTATCTATAATTTTTGATTGTTCCATGCTATTATATTATCTATCTAGGATGTTTTATATGCATTTATATGCTATTTTATATGATTTTTGGGACTAACCTATTAACCTAGAGCCCAGTGCGAGTTTCTGTTTTTTCCTTGTTTTTGAGTTCTACAGAAAAGGATTACCAAACGGAGTCCAATTGACGTGCCAATTTTTGATGATTTTTTATGGACCAAAAGAAGCCCCCGAAGTAAAAGAGTTGGGCTATAAGAGTGCCGAGCCATCCACAAGGGTGGAGGACGCGCCCTACCCCCGGGGCTCGCCCCCCTATCTCCTGGACGACTCGAAGACCCCCCTGACGTGATACCAATGACAAAAATTCCTATAAATACAGAAACCCCCGAAAAGAAACCTAGATCGGGAGTTCCGCCGCCGCAAGCCTCTGTAGCCACCAAAAACCAATCGGGACCCTGTTCCGGCACTCTGCCAGAGGGGGGATCCATCACCGATGGATATCTTCATCATCCCGGCGCTCTCCATGACGAGGAGGGAGTAGTTCACCCTCGGGGCTAAGGTTATGTACCAGTAGCTATGTGTTTGATCTCTCTCTCTCTCTCTCTCTCTCTCTCTCTCGTGTTCTTGATATGGCACGATCTTGATGTATCACGAACTTTGCTATTATAGTTGGTTCTTATGATGTTTCCCCCCTCTATCTCTTATAATGGATTGAGTTTTCCCTTTGAAGTTATCTTATCGGATTGAGTCTTTAAGGATTTGAGAACACTTGATGTATGTCTTGCAATTGCTTATCTGTGGTGACAATGGGATATTCACGTGATCCACTTGATGTATGTTTTGGTGATCAACTTGCGAGTTATGTGACCTAGTGAACTTATGCATAGGGGTTGGCACACGTTTTCGTCTTGACTCTCTGGTAGAAACTTTGGGACACTCTTTGAAGTTCTTTGTGTTGGTTGAATAGATGAATCTGAGATTGTGTGATGCATATCGTATAATCATACCCGCGGATACTTGAGGTGACATTGGACTATCTAGGTGACATTAGGGGTTTGGTTGATTTGTGTCTTAAGGTGTTATTTTACTATAAACTCTAGGGTTGTTTGTGACACTTATAGGAATAGCCCAATGGATTGATCGGAAAGAATAACTTTGAGGTGGTTTCTTACCTACAATAATCTCTTCGTTTGTTCTTCGCTATTAGTGACTTTGGAGTGACTCTTTGTTGCATGTTGAGGGATAGGTATATGATCCAATTATGTTATTATTGTTGAGAGAACTTGCACTAGTGAAAGTATGAACCATAGGTCTTGTTTCTAAGCATTGCAATACTGTTTGTGCTCACTTTTATTATTAGTTACCTTGCTGTTTTTATATCTTCAAATTACAAAAACCTATATCTACCATCCATATTGCACTTGTATCACCATCTCTTCGCCGAACTAGTGCACCTATACAATTTACCATTGTATTGGGTGTGTTGGGAACACAAGAGACTCTTTGCCATTTGGTTGCAGGGTTGTTTGAGAGAGACCATCTTCATCCTACGCCTCCCACGGATTGATAAACCTTAGGTCATCCACTTGAGGGAAATTTGCTACTGTCCTACAAACCTCTGCACTTGGAGGCCCAACAACGTCTACAAGAAGAAGGTTGTGTAGTAGACATCAAGCTCTTTTCTGGCGCCGTTGCCGGGGAGGTTAGCGCTTGAAGGTATATCTTTAGATCTTGCAATCGAATCTTTTAGTTTCTTGTTTTGTCACTAGTTTAGTTTATAAAAGAAAATTACAAAAAAAATGTAATTAAGGTTGCCTCATATGCTTCATCTTTTTAATGTCTTTTGTGAAAATAAGGATTCCGATAATTGTGCCAAAGTGTTAGAAGAAGAATGTATTAAAATGTTTGGCACTAAATCTTTGGATGATGAGCATGATTGCAATGTTGTTAGTATGAATTCCTTGAATATCCATGATGCTAATGATATGCAAAGCCACAAGCTTGGGGATGCTATGTTTGATGAAGATGATATTTTTAGTCCCCCAAGTTTTGATGAGAATATTTATTATGATGAAAGCATGCCTCCTATTTATGATGATTATATTGATGAAAGTGGGTTTGGAAGAGTGTCAACTTTAGGAATGATGATCCCACTATTTTGGAGGGTGTTGAATCTTATTGTGATAATTATGAAAGTGGATTTGGAGAGGTCATGACTTTATTTAGTGATGAATCCACTATTTCGTAAGAGGTTCCAATTGATTATGAGAACAAAGTTGCTATCTATGAAGATTATTGTGATGACATGTATGCTACAAAGAATAATGATAACCATGAAACTTGTCATCATGATTTTAATTTTCAATTGGATTATGCCTCACATGATAGTTATTTTGTTGAATTTGCTCCCACTACTATTCATGAGAAGAAATTTGCTTATGTGGAGAGTAATAAAAAATCTATGCTTGTGCATCATGAAAATAATGCTTTATGTGATGGTTATATTGTTGAATTCATTCATGATGCTACTGAAAATTTTATGAGGGAGGGATATATGCTTGTAGGAATTACAATAATATCAAGTTGAAGGAAATATGCCCTAGAGGCAATAATAAAGTTGTTATTTATATTTCCTTATATCATGATAAATGTTTATTATTCATGCTAGAATTGTATTAACCAGAAACTTAGTACATGTGTGAATACATAGACAAACAGAGTGTCACTAGTTTGCCTCTACTTGACAAGCTCGTTGAATCAATGATGGTTATGTTTCCTAACCATAGACATGAGTTGTCATTTGATTAACGGGATCACATCATTAGAGAATGACGTGATTGACTTGACCCATCCGTTAGCTTAGCACGATGATCGTTTAGTTTGTTGCTATTGCTTTGTCCATAACTATACATGTTCCTATGACTATGAGATCATGCAACTCCCGAATACCGGAGGAACACTTTGTGTGCTACCAAATGTCATAACGTAACTGGGTGATTATAAAGGTGCTCTATAGGTGTCTTCGATGGTGTTTGTTGAGTTGGCATGGATCAAGATTAGGATTTGTCACTCCGATTGTCGGAGAGGTATCTCTGGGCCCTCTCGGTAATGTACATCACTATAAGCCTTGCAAGCAATGTAGCTAATGAGTTAGTTACGGGATGTAGCATTACAGAACAAGTAAAGAGACTTGCCGATAACGAGATTGAACTAGGTATTGAGATACCGACGATCGAATCTCGGGTAAGTAACATACCGATGACAAAGGGAACAACGTATATCGTTATGCGGTTTGACCGATAAAGATCTTTGTAGAATATGTAGGAAACAATATGAGCATCCAGGTTCCGTTATTGGTTATTGACCGGAGACATGTCTCGGTCATGTCTACATAGTTCTCAAACCCATAGGGTCCACACGCTTAACGTTCGGTGACGATCGGTATTACAAATTTATGTGTTTTGATGTACCGAAGGTAGTTTGGAGTCCCAGATTTGATCACGGACATGACGAGGAGTCTTGAAATGGTAGATACGTAAATATCAATATATTTTAAGCCTACGTTTGGACATCGGAATGGTTCTGGGTGAAATCGGGAGTACACCGGAGTACCGGGAGGTTACCGGAATCCCCCGGGAGGTATATGGGCCTTATTGGGCCTTAGTGGAAGAGAGGGGAAAGAAGCAAAGGAGGGGGCGCCCCCCAAGCCCAATCCGAACTGGGAGGGGGTCCGGCCCCCCTTTCCTTCCATCTTCCCGCTCCTTCCTTCTCTCCTAAAACCAACAAAGGGAAGGGGGGAATCCTACTCCTGGTGGGAGTAGGACTCCTTGGGGCCCGCCTAGAGAGGCCGGACCCTCCCCCTCCTCCACTCCTTTATATATGGGGAAGGGGCACCCCATAGACACACAAGTTGATCATTGATATTTAGCCGTGTGCGGTGCCCCCTCCACCATAATCCACCTCGGTAATATAGTAGCGGTGCTTAGGCGAAGCCCTGTTCGGGTAGCAACATCATCACCGTCATCACGCCGTCGTGCTGACGAAGCTCTCCCTCAAAGCTCTACTGGATCGTGAGTTCGTGGGACGTCACCGAGCCGAACGTTTGTAGATCGCGGAGGTGTCGTATCTTCGGTACTAGATCGGTCGATCGTGAAGACGTACGACTACATCAACCGCGTTGTCATAATGCTTCTGCTTACTGTAAGTGCATCTAGTGCCACCCCTAGTTGGTTTGGGAGTATTGACGACAAACCTAGTTGAGGGACTAATGTGTTTGTGAGAATTGCAGGATAACACAGGTAGAAGTCCCTCAATGATTCGGTTTTACTACCAGAGATGACCCCTAAAAATGTACGAAGACATTGAAGACAATGGTGGTATTTGAAGATATTCATATTGAAGACTATGACAAGAGAAGACACCATGTGAAGCCTATGGAACTCGAAGACTTAGATTCTTCGTAGTTTTATTTCATTTGTGTCGAGTCATAGGAACCACCGTACTGTTAAGTGGGGTCCAAGAGAACCAGTCAGAATGACTGAAGTGATGCCTAATTCAAAACCTATATCTTCGAGCGAAGACAATGAGAGCAAATCTTGTCCAGAGTCGGACAAGTCAGCTTTACTTGTAGCCCAAGTAAAGTTGCCGTGTGAGTTTGAAATCTGACCGTTGGTACACCTGTCAGTTCCTTAGTGACCCAGGGTCATTTCGGACAAATCAGGTCGGGTTGCCCAGTGGATATAAATAGTCCACCCCCTACAACCATAAACGGTTGGCTGCTCAGATTTCAGTGCACGACTTTTGTCGTTTGAGAGCAACCCACCTCGAAGCCTTTGAGAGAAAATTCCTAGCGAGGAGAAAAGCCCTAACCACCCAGAGCCAGAGTAAATTGGGCATCACTTAAGTCTTCGTGTCTGAGTGATCTGAAGACTTATTACACTTGAGGACTGTGCATCCTCCAGCCGGTTAGGCGTCGCATTCTGAGCATCCAAGAGAAATTGTGGATTGCCAGTGAACGAAGTCTATGAAGGTTTGGGAGTCTACCTTGAAGACTTACCAGAGTGATTGGGCGAGGTCTGTGTGACCTTAGCTCAAGGAGAAAACGGTGAGGACTGGGTGTCCTGAGCTGCGTGTTCAGGACTGGGTGTCCGGGACTGTGTGTCCTTTGGTTTAAATACCTAGCCGCTCCAACCAGACGTACAGTTGTCACAGCAACTGGAACTGGTCCAACAAATCATTGTCTTCAGCGTGTCACTGGTTTCATCTTCACTTCCTTTTACTTTTTGTTACACACTGTGAAGCCATTGCATGCTTGCTTTATCTTTTGTCTTCACAACATAACTGTATGATTTGTTTGGCTTCATAGCTTCTTTCTACCTGATCCTTATTACACTGCAGCTACTTGTCTTGTGCTTTCACTCTATTGAATACTTGACCATGGCGTGCCTAGTGTAATCTAACTTCCGCTGCTTAAGTGATTGGCATATCTGTACTGTTTGTCTTCATAACCTTCATGTTTTGAAGACTTTCATAAAAATCGCCTATTCACCCCCCTCTAGTCGATATAACGCACTTTCAATTGGTATCAGAGCAAGGTGCTCCCTTGTTCTGTGTGATTCGGTTTAACCACCTGGAGTTTTAGCTATGTCGACTGCAGGGATAATTAAAGTTTCCGCTGCGTGCCCCGTCTTCGATGGAACTGAATATCCCTACTGGAAGAATAAGATGCGCATGCATCTTGAAGCCATTGACGTCGACCTATGGTATGCCGTCGAAAACGGCGTTCCCAAGGCTGGAGAAGGTGTCACTGCTGCTGATGTCAAGAAGTTCACTCAATTGGACTCTACTGCCAAGAATATCATCTGACCAAGGGACAGTACGGCCGTGTGAGTGCCTTGAAGACATCCAAGCTGGTCTGGGACTGGCTCTCCAAAGTCAATGAAGGCATCTCAACCCAGAGAGATCAGAGAATCAGTGTTCTTCGCAATCTCTTCAACCGCTTCAAGCGAAATGACAATGAGAATGTCCAGCACACATTTGACCGGCTCACTGACATCACAAATGAGCTTCAAGCCCTCGGCGCCACTGAGATCACCAAACATGAAATCGTCAAGACGCTGCTGAGATCACTTGACAGTTCGTTTGACATCCTAGCCCTGATGATTCAAGAACGTCCAGACTTCAAGACACTCGATCCGTCTGACATACTTGAGAGGCTCAACACACATGAGTTTCAGCTTTCTGAGAAAAGAGATATCTACGGTCCAAACTATGGGCGAACTCGTGCCTTGAAGGCAAAAGCTGTGTCCTCATCTGAAGAAGAATCTGACAGCAGTTCTGATGATCTTGAAGACATTGGACGGGAACTTGCAATGCTAGTGAAGAAGTTCCAGAAATTCACCAAGAAGAAAGGCTTCAGAAAGTCTTCATGATCAATCTCAAGGAATGATGAAGCTTCTGCTCATGACTACAAGAAGAAAACATGTCACAAGTGCAAGAAAATTGGACACTTCATCTCTGAGTGTCCACAGTGGGATAATGAGAGCAGAAAGAAGAAGAAGAGCAAGGAATATGACTCTGACGACAAGAAGAAGAAGAAATATTCAAAGTCTTCTTCCAAGTCTTCCTCAAAGTCTTCATCACACAAGAAGAGCTCAACTGGCAAGGCTCGTGCGTTTGATGGCAAGGAAATGGATTCAGAGGAGGAGTCCGCTTCTGAGGAGGCAGAGGTGGAGTCTGAGGAGGAGTCTGATTCTGGCATTGCGAGTCTGGCTACAGCATACGTCGCCAAGTCCATCTTCAACACTGAAGACAATGACTTCATCACCAACACCGATGCAAATGACAAGGACGACTCTACTCCTACCTACTGCTTCATGGCACGCGGTGCCAAGGTAAACACACGCACTACTCACTATCAAACATCTAGTGACGATGACTCTGATTGTGATTCAAAACCCAGCTACAAAACACTTGCTAAAATTGCCACTGAACAACAGAAAGCCATGGAACATATTCAAAAACTGTTAGACAGAAGCGATGATCTGTTGGGTGCTGAAATGACTCGATCTGAATCCTTAATTGAAGACATAAAAAATCTTCATGTTAAGTATCAGGAACTTGAAGATCGTCATGATACTCTCTCAACAACTCATGAAAAGCTTTCCTATGATTATCTTCAAAGGAAGCGAGATCTTGAGAAATTGAGAGCGGCTCATGAAGATCTTCAAAAGGAAAACGAGTCACTTCGCGCCGAACAGATCAGTTCCGCTCAGGAAGGATTTGAACCACCATGCCTTAAATGCATTGAGCGTGATAATGCTACTTCTGTTGCTGAATGTTCCACTGCTACTGCTGTTGCAATATCTTCAACTGTTGAAGTGGTAACTAACCCCTCTGCTAAGGATACCACTGCTATTGCTGATGAGAATGCTAGGTTGAACTTGCTTGAAACAGGGATGTACAAAAGTCTCAAAGGACATCAGACATTATGTGATGTCCTCAAGAAGCAGATTCTGAACCGAAACCCTAGGAAAGAGGGTGTTGGGTTCGTGAGGAAAATTAATGCAGATGGCTCTTACTGGAAACCTGAGCAGTACCCCAAAACCACATGGGTTGCTGCAAAGGAATCCTCAGTAGATCCATCCAATCTATCTGGCTTCACTTGTGCTAATCCTATTATCATTGATGAATCCTTTGATGCAAACTATAAACTGTTTAAGAATCAGAATGGTGAAGTATTTGCCAGGTACATTGGTACTAACTGCAGGAATGGACCGCCTATGAAGAAGATCTGGGTTCCAAAAACGTGTCTGGAGAATCTTCCTGTGAATGTCCTCATGACACCTCACATGAAGAAGACAAACCTCAGACCAAAGGCTTCATATAGGCAGAGGACTCACCTGAGTTGCACTAACGCAAATGTTTTGTAGGGAAACCATGCTCAGGCATATGAGAGCGGTTCTTCAAACCGTCATGTTCATATGACCAAGAACTATTCTGCCTATTCTTATGAGTACTATTGCCCGCCTGCTAGACTGTTTGCTAGGGCTCCAAAGCCAAAATTCTCAGATGCTGCATTTAGACTTATTGCTTCTAAGCCACCCTTGAAGATGTGGGTGGTTAAGAAAGCTTAAGTCTCTTTTGCAGGGAAAGGTCTCCAGCAGAAAACCAAAATCTTCTGACACTATTGCTGGGGACCTTAAAAATCTTGTGGGGCGCAAGATCAAATGCCCGAATGGCATCACTATGTATTTCGTACCTGAATCGCATGCTACTCTCCCTATTAGTCCTAACCTGGATCTAAGTTTTCATAACCCACTGGTTCGTCAAATGTTTTTGCTTCACAATACTCTTCGTGAAGCCTATCCCCCTAACTGCACTGTAGGGTACGACACCAGCGTCTTCAGAGTCTTCAGAATGGATTATTGACAGTGGGTGTACAAATCACATGACTGGTAAAAGGAGTCTTTTTATGGACTCAACCTTACGTCCATCCGACAAGAGCCACATCACATTTGCTGACACTGGTAAAAGTAAGGTATTGGGTCTAGGTAGAGTTGAAATCTCAAAGGATCAACACATGGATAAAGTCATGTTTGTTGAATCCCTTGGCTTCAACTTAATGTCTGTCTCAATGCTTTGCGATTTGAACATGATTGTAATCTTTGGAAAATATCGTTGCCTGGTACTAATGGAATCTGACAAATCTCTAGTGTTTAAAGGGTATCGGAAAGATGATCTGTATGTGGTAGATTTGTCAGCAGGGCCACAACTTGCAGTATGTCTTCTGACAAAGGCTTCATAATGCTGGCTTTGGCATCGGAGGCTTGGGCATGCTGGCATGAGGAACTTCCACACCCTTGCGAAGAAGAAGCATGTCATAGGCATCGAGGGCATCAAGTTCAAGCAGGATCACTTATGCGGTGCCTGTGAAGCAGGGAAGATGACAAGGGCAAAACATCCTTCGAAGACAATCATGACCACTACTCGACCCTTTGAACTGCTTCACATGGATCTCTTTGGTCCCACTCACTACTCAACTTTTTCCACTACTGCTTGCCTCTATGGCTTTGTCATTGTTGATGATTACTCTAGATATACTTGGGTGCACATAATCCTTTACAAGACTGAAGTGCAGGATGTCTTCAGACGCTTCACAAATCGGGCTATGAACAATTATGGCGCCAAGATAAAGCACATCAGAAGTGACAATGGCACTGAATTCAAGAACACTGGCCTTGATACATATCTGGATACCTTGGGCATCACACATGAATTCTCAGCTCCGTACACGCCACAGCAGAATGGCGTCATCGAATGCAAGAACAGAACACTCATTGAGATGGCCAGAACAATGCTAGATGAGTACAAGACTCCAAGAAAATTCTGGCCTGAAGCCATTGACACTGCATGCCATACAATCAACCGTGTTTATCTTCACAAGCTTCTGAACAAGACATCTTATGAACTTCTAACTGGCAAGAAGCCAAATGTCAGTTACTTCATAGTATTTGGCTCAAGATGCTGGATCAAGGACCCACACCACACCTCAAAATTTGCACCAAAAGCACATGAGGGCTTTATGCTTGGATATGGAAAGGATTCGCACTCCTACAGAGTCTTCAATCTCTTTCACTACAAAGTGGTTGAAACAGTGGATGTGCGGTTTGATGAGACCAATGGTTCACAAAGAGAGCAACTGCCAGATGTGCTAGATGAAGTTCCAGCCAGTGAATCAATCAAGCTAATGGGAACTGGAGAAATTATACCTTCTGAAGCTCATCCTGAAGAAGAACTTATCATCTCAGCACCTGATCCACATGAAGACAATGCTCAGCCTGAAGACATTCCTCCCCACGACAACGTAGATCAGCAAGAGCAAAGTCTTTGACCCATACATCCTCATGTTGCCAATGAAGTGCAGATTGACAGAATAATTGACAGCATCAATGCACCTGGTCCACTGACTCGTTCAAGGGCAACTCAACTGGCAAATTTCTGCGGACACTTCACATTCGTTTCAATCACAGAACCCAAGAAAGTTGAAGAAGCTTTTATGGAACCTGAGTGGATTCAAGCAATGCAAGAAGAGCTTCATCAGTTTGAGCTGAACAATGTATTGGAATTGGTTAAGCGTCCTGATCCACGGAAGCATAACATAATAGGCACCAAATGGATATACCGCAACAAGCAAGATGAGCGTGGTCAAGTTGTCAGAAACAAAGCTCGTCTCGTTGCTCAAGGATATACTCAAGTGGAAGGCATTGACTTCGATGAAACATTTGCTCCTGTGGCCAGACTTGAAGCCATCCGTATACTGCTGGCCTTTGCGAATCATCATAACATACTTTTATATCAAATGGATGTGAAGAGTGCCTTTCTCAATGGCAAGATTGAAGAAGAAGTGTATGTTGCACAACCACCTGGGTTTGAAGATCCAAAACATCCTGACATGGTTTACAAGCTCAATAAGGCACTATATGGCCTCAAACAAGCCCCTCGGGCCTGGTATGACACACTCAAATACTTCCTGAAGAGCAAAGGCTTCATACCTGGCTCCCTAGATCCCACTCTCTTCACGAAGACATATGATGGTGAACTGTTTGTGTGCCAAATATATGTGGATGACATTATCTTCGGCTGCACCAATCAGAAGTACAGTGAGGAGTTCGGATATATGATGCAAGAGCAATATCAGATGTCTATGATGGGGGAGCTGAAATTCTTCCTCGGTCTTCAGATACGGCAACAACGCAATGGCATCTTCATATCTCAAGAGAAGTATCTCAAAGATTGCCTGAAGAAGTTCGGTATGCAAGACTGCAAAGGTTTCACAACACCAATGCCAGCCAAACATCATCTGGGTCCTGACGACAATGGTAAAGAGTTCGATCAAAAGGTATACCGCTCCATGATTGGTTCTTTGCTTTATTTATGTGCATCTAGGCCAGATATTATGCTTAGTGTTTGCATGTGTGCTCGATTTCATGCGGCACCAAAGGAGTCGCATCACTTAGCAGTGAAGCGAATTCTTCGATATTTGGCTCACACCCCAACTCTAGGATTGTGATATCCAAAGGGCTCAGAGTTTGATCTGGTTGGATTCTCGGATGCTGATTATGTTGGTGATAAGGTTGATCGGAAGTCTACATCAGGCACATGTCACTTTCTGGGACGATCACTTGTATGTTGGTCTTCAAAGAAGCAGAACTGTGTATCCCTCTCCACTGCTGAATCTGAATACATTGCTGCTGGATCTTGCTGCGCTCAGCTTCTCTGGATGAAGCAAACTCTCAAGGACTATGGCATTCATCTGAAGCAAGTGCCTCTTTACTGCGACAACGAAAGCGCCATCAAGATCGCCAAAAATCTAGTTCAGCACTCGAAGACAAAGCACATTGAAATTCGTCATCACTTTCTCAGAGATCATGTTGCAAAGGAAGATATTGATATCATACACGTCAACACTGAAGAGCAATTGGCAGATATCTTCACCAAGCCTTTGGATGAGAAGAGATTTTGCAAGTTACGGTGTGAGCTAAATATCTTGGAATCCTCAAATGTCCTGTGATCAGGCACACATCCTAACACTTATGCATGTTGATGACTTAGATGTGCAACACACAAAGTAACGTATATCTTCAATCAATGAAGACATATATTCTAAGTTTGAATACATTAATGTGGAAATTGACATCGGAGCGCCACGATAATTGTGCGCCGTGTCTGGGTCTAATACTTCCTATACGGTGGGTAACGCCACCACCAAACGTTCATTTTTGAAGTGTTTCACTCACGGCGTTACCTTGCAATGTCTTCACATTTGGTTTGGCTTCAATCTCTACATGTCTTCATGATTATCTTCATTACGTGGATTATATATCTATATATACTAGTGTTCTGTCCTCTACAGCATTCACTTATAGCTATGTCTTCTTGTTTTGAATCATTTGAATTAAGTGAATGTGATCGGACCCTAATCTCTCCATGCTCTCTATCTCAAATTCTATCTCTCCAAGTCTTATGCATCCTATTGAAACTGTCGAATGTCTTCTCTGCGTCCTTGTCAGCAGAAGGCACAGAGACAAACTTTAAAACCGTTTTCAATGCTCATTCATCCACAAGAAATCCGGAGAAGTAGGAACGACCACCCAACAATCCAAGCGTGCGTGGGATGTGGAACTGCCCCCGAGACTCCGCATGATGGCCATGTGCTGTTCAGATGCGAATCGCCAGGGGCACCTGTGTAATAGCGCAGTGCAGCCCCTGTGACTATAAATACACACTCACCGCGGTCATTATCTCCTTCTCCTTCTTCCTCCTTCGAACGAACCCTAGCGCCACTGCTAGCTCTCGACGACGCCGGCGATGAAGCGCTTCACTGCCGCAACCTCTCCGACGCCGTTTTCACGTCGACCGCGGACATCACTCTCTCCGCCGTCGCTGTAGGTATCTTCCATCGCCAAGTTAGGGCATGGAGGATCGAACTGCTTGGCCTCATCTCCCACTCCGTCTAGCAGTTCCAAGTGTTGTAAATAAAACCTCTTTTTACAGCCTCTTTTGATCCTATAGTTCGGTCACTTTCTGCCATAAGAAGTTTCTATTCACACAAGTTAGATCTGTCTCAGTCTGCATCTCATAACTTGCCTAGTATATTCACTTGTGCTTCATGAAGTAGTTATATTCCTCACTTGTACTGATCTATGGGTTCGTACAAATCTGGAACCAACTTCTTTTCTATAAGTGAATGTCTTCGCACGATGAGGTCAATATCTTCTAAACTGATTTATCTTCAAAATCTTCTGAGAATGCATATGACCTCTTCCCCTTCCCTCGCACCTTAATGCTATCACAGGTACATGTCCGTGGGAGAATCTTTTGGTTCTCATAGTCTGCATTCATTTGCAGAGTTCTTACAGCATCACATCAATTCTCCTGAAGCCAGTTCCTGTTGGTCCAGCAAAAGAAAGCCTTTGAAGCCTTTGAACGTTTTGAAGCCTTCCAAGTTAAGATTCATGGCTGCAGAAAAACCAGCAAGGAAGGGTGGCAGAAAGCATCGAGGGGAAACATCACGAGATCTGCCCGATGACCTCTTAGAGCTGTACAATACAGATCCTGAAGAGGATTACAATCAGCGCAAGGCACGAATCCAATGGATTCGACGCTATTGGGCGGAGCAATGGTTCCAATACCGCTTCGTCACCAAGGAGTACGCTGAGAAAAGCGCCATCAAGAGACCATGGGGAGACGTACTATACAAAAATCTCGTGCCCAGGTCCAGAGACGAAGCCATTGCTCAAGGCTTCTATCCATGCATGGTCAGAGGACCGCAGCCTGCTGATGCTCATCCGTCGTCACTACTCTGGTGTCGTGACGACAATCTGTTCAAGCGCAACTTCTAGTTTGCCTAGAGGTCAGCGAAGCACAACAAGAAGAAATTGGGTCTAGACTTCAACCCTGGTCCCTCTGCACCAAGGGCAGATGGCACACGTGAGGCCGACCCCAATATCATCGATCCGTATGCAAATCTTGAGGGCCTCATCACCCACATCTTAGTCCAAGGGACTACTGTCAATGACCCTCCCGCTGACTCGGAATCTGATGAAGCGCCTGCTGCACCGAAGCCAAAGCAGGCAAAGAAGCCAAAAGCTTTAAAGCAGATCCCTTCACCCAAAATCTCAAGGGCGAAGCCATTGGCAACTGCGCCTCCTGAAGCCAGTGCGCAGTCTGAAGACTTATCTTGAGTCTCCAAGCCCCAAGAAGCAAAGAAGCCTCAGCCACACACAGGCAAAGAGCTCACAGCTGCTGCCATTCTACGCAGCAAAACCATTGATCTGTCCAGCGACGAAGATCTTGGAGATGACGCTCTTGAGCAGCTCATCAAGAGCAAGGAGGAGGCTGAAATCTTCAACAATCTGCCTCTGTTTGATGTAGCAATCATCCACAACTTCATCGATGAGTGGTTTGCTACACCAAATATCAGCTTCGATGATCTGCAGCTGCCCATTGGCCTCAGCGTCGCCTTCCAAGGCGCTATTGCTTCAGAACTTGCAATTGCCCAGCGCATTGTGGAACTGAAGCAGAAAATTGATTTTGAAAAGGCTCAGTTCAAGCAGAATATGGCCAGGCTCAACGTCCAAGAAGTCAAGGACTTCAAGATCATGTTGCACGAGTTAAAGGAAAACTTTCTGAAGAAACGTGCAGAAGCTCAGGGTTCGCGGGAGCGAATGAAGATTCTGGCCGATCGCTGTGTGCAGGCCTACAATGAGGCCGAGAAGCGCAAGGCACTTGGGCGTCCCGGCATCGACCCCAGGATGGCCGCGAAGAAGAAGAAGAAGCCTGCTATGCCTGAACCAGAGGCACCAAGACAAGAAGCTGTTCCGATTGTCTTCCCCACTGCTACGACTGGCTCGAAGCCAAAGGGTCGGTCAACCGCTTCAGAGCTCAAGAAGACACGGACTGCAGAGGCTGAAGCTAGGAAGAGGAAACACTCTGAAGTCTCTCCTTCTGACCCCACCAAGAAGAAGCGCAAGATCAAAAAAACTCGGGCTGCTCCCACAGAGCCCTTGATAGTTGAACCCCTCTCTGTCATCTATCCTGACGCAGATCATCAGCTAACAGTTCATGAGCCTGCTCTCACAGAGGCTCCTGAAGCTGAAGATATTCCAGCAGCCGACCCCATCGCTGCTAAAGACATTGGTCATCAGGACCATGTACAAGATGATGCAGCCCTTCCTCAGCTTGAAACAAGCGAACTCATCAGCATTGGTCGTCCTCTGGCGCTAATTGCACAAGAGGCATCATGGGCGGATCGCCCACAAGTGGAAGAAGAATCTGAGGTCCAGCCCACTCCAACTCCACAGGCGTCGTCTGCATTTCGCAGGCTTCGCAAAGGTCCAAGGCCTCAGGACTCTGCTGACGACATTCCGGCTGCATCAGCCGAAGAGCATGAAGAAGTACCACAAGCTCCAACTCCCCCACTCCAACAAGAAACCATTCTCCAGGAGAACGTGCTGGAGTCTGTCCCTCCAACTACACAAGTGGAGGCTGGAAATGTTGAGGCTGCATCAGCCGAAGCCAATGTGGCGCCCTCCCCACCCAAAGCTTCTGAAGACAGTGAAGCTACTGATCCAGATACGTCTGTTCCTGAGTCTGCTGCAGGTCCTCAATTTGATTACCATGTTGAGCACAGGCCTCAGGTCCAGACGCCAATCCCTCGACTGCCAAGGTTCCCAGGTCCTGCATCAGCTCCTGGCTCCTTCAACATCACTAGCTTCAAGGCCGACAACACATTCTTCAACAGCTCCATGAACCCCTATTCAAGGGAAAGGATTGTATCTGATAGGTTCTGGAGCTATCCTCAGCGCAGCTACTACTCCTGCATCCTCTACAACCAAGGTCGCATCTTCCCGCACAAGCGCCTTGATATTGAAGCCATTGCTGGACTGCCCTGTTTGGAGGAAGCTTTGGATTGCTTTAAGCAAGTGGGTCTGCTGCAGTTCGTAACTGATGAAGAGCACTGGAATGAAGAGCTTCTGCTTCAATTCTATGCCACCCTCCACATTAAAGAATACAACAGAGATCCGAAGACTTGGATCCTGGAGTGGATGACCGGCAATGTCCATCACGAAGCCAATGCATTTCATATCATTGAGCTTACCGGCCTACCCACTCCTGGCGAATTCTTCGAAGAAGGCTGCCAATCACATGCTGAAGCAATTGAAAGCATATTTCAGAGGCCCGAACCAAATATGAGTCAGATGCTTTCAATGATGAAGCCATTGCCCCATGATGCACCCTATCCAACTGAGTTCTTCGTTGAAGACTTAGAGTACCTGCCCAGAACCATTTATCACATCACCAGGCGGACTCTCTGGCCCTTCAAGGGACACTCTCCACATGCCAAGGTTGAGGGTGCAATGAACTCTCATATTCTACATCCTTCATGGCAAATGCTTCAATGCGCAGGACTTCTTCATACGCCAGCTTGCGGCATCCGGCTCAAATTTATTTGGCTTGAAGTTTTATGCTCCTTGGGTTATGCGGCTGATCAAGCTTCATTCTGCGATTTCATATCAGCCCTCAGCCCGCAACCATCGGATCTTCTTGCCAGATGTGGACACCTCTGCTGAAGCTGTATATCCTGAGCCTGCCAAGCAACCCTTAAGTCTTCAGAATGCAGAACACCAGAGCTTCACGCAGGACGTTGAAGGTGTTGAAGCCATCTCCAGGGTGTACCCGTTGGCTGGCACTACACGTGCACCTGCATCCACTGAAGCCACTGACAGCGCAACTGCTCAGCGACCCAAGAAGCGCGCTCGTGCCCTCAATGACCGAGAGCTTCTTGTGGCCCTTCACCAAAAGCAAGATAGGCATCACGACTGGTTGAAGAGACAGATGAAAAGCCTCTTGGTGGATGTCAATCGCATCAGAAATCTTGCCACCAAGAATGCATTCGTGGCTCATGAAACTTGTCGCTGCACCTGGAAAGGCCTCACAACGCTGTGCCCTAAAGCTGATCTTCATGAGGATGGCTTCAGAGAGAGATTCAAGTTTGACTCCACACCCCCAGAAGAGCTGTGCTGCGCGGAACTCCCTCACTTGAAGATTCTGAGTTCTCTTCCTCTGCTGCCACGGTGACTACAAGAATCATCGAGGAAGAAGACGACGCTACATCACCACCACCCCCTCCTTCAGCGCGCGTCGACCCTGCACCAAGCTCTTCAGCACCACCAAACGCCTCCACCGACCCTGCTGCGCCTGGGAACGCGTAGAAAACTCTATGTCTTCAAACCTTTTCGGTCATCAATGACAAAAGGGGGAGAAGCATATGATGTTGATAGTCTTCAAGCGGGTCAATATGGGCGGGTGCTTTATATTTTGCTACATTTTGCTTCGTGTTTACAACTCCCGTTTTGCTACATTTGGTTCTTTGAGTTGTAACACTTAAACTCGATGGTCGTCTGCTACTTGTTTGCCACTATGCTTTTGCGAAGATAAATTCCGCATGTACAACGATAATTTCCGCACTTATATCATTCCGCAGACGTCCATTTTTCATTATGCATGTCACTCTCTTCATATACTTTTACATGCATGGTGGATTGTCATCATAAGTTGAAGTGGATTTCCACAAATACAACCTACCATGTGCATTTGCGCTCCAGAAGCAAATTACTTATATGCACATCTTCAGGGGGAACCCTTGCAGCTTATGAAGACAATTCCTTACAATTTCACAAATTATATTCCCCGTTGAAAACTTCAACTAGTTTGTCATCAATCACCAAAAAGGGGGAGATTGTAAGTGCATCTAGTGCCACCCCTAGTTGGTTTTGGAGTATTGACGACAAACCTAGTTGAGGGACTAATGTGTTTGTGAGAATTGCAGGATAACACAGGTAGAAGTCCCTCAATGATTCGGTTTTACTACCAGAGATGACCCCTAAAATTGTATGAAGACATTGAAGACAATGGTGGTATTTGAAGATATTCATATTGAAGACTATGACAAGAGAAGACACCATGTGAAGCCTATGGAACTCGAAGACTTATATTCTTCGTAGTTTTATTTCATTTGTGTCGAGTCATAGGAACCACCGTACTATTAAGTGGGGTCCAAGAGAACCAGTCAGAATGACTGAAGCGATGCCTAATTCAAAACCTATATCTTCGAGCGAAGACAATGAGAGCAAATCTTGTCCAGAGTCGGACAAGTCAGCTTTACTTGTAGCCCAAGTAAAGTTGCCGTGTGAGTTTGAAATCTGACCGTTGGTACACGTGTCAGTTCCTTAGTGACCCAGGGTCATTTCGGACAAATCAGGTCGGGTTGCCCAGTGGCTATAAATAGTCCACCCCCTACAACCATAAACGGTTGGCTACTCAGATTTCAGTGCACGACTTTTGTCGTTTGAGAGCAACCCACCTCGAAGCCTTTGAGAGAAAATTCCTAGCGAGGAGAAAAGCCCTAACCACCCAGAGCCAGAGTAAATTGGGCATCACTTAAGTCTTCGTGTCTGAGTGATCTGAAGACTTATTACACTTGAGGACTGTGCATCCTCCAGCCGGTTAGGCGTCACGTTCTGAGCATCCAAGAGAAATTGTGGATTGCCAGTGAACGAAGTCTGTGAAGGTTTGGGAGTCTACCTTGAAGACTTACCAGAGTGATTGGGCGAGGTCTGTGTGACCTTAGCTCAAGGAGAAAACGGTGAGGACTGGGTGTCCTGAGCTGCGTGTTCAGGACTGGGTGTCCGGGACTGTGTGTCCTTTGGTTTAAATACCTAGCCGCTCCAACCAGACGTACAGTTGTCACAGCAACTGGAACTGGTCCAACAAATCATTGTCTTCAGCGTGCCACTGGTTTCATCTTCACTTCCTTTTACTTTCTGTTACACACTGTGAAGCCATTGCATGCTTGCTTTATCTTCTGTCTTCACAACATAACAGTATGATTTGTTTGGCTTCATAGCTTCTTCCTACCTGATCCTTATTACACTGCAGCTACTTGTCTTGTGCTTTCACTCTATTGAATACTTGACCATGGCGTGCCTAGTGTAATCTAACTTCCGCTGCTTAAGTGATTGGCATATCTGTACTGTTTGTCTTCATAACCTTCACGTTTTGAAGACTTTCATAAAAATCGCCTATTCACCCCCCTCTAGTCGATATAACGCACTTTCACTTACGGTCTACGAGGGTACGTAGACGATACTCTCCCCTCTCGTTTCTATGCATCACCATGATCTTGCGTGTGCGTAGGAATTTTTTTGAAATTACTGCGTTCCCCAACAGTGGCATCCGAGCCAGGTTTATGCGTAGATGTTATATGCACGAGTAGAACACAAAGGAGTTATGGGCATGGGTATATACATATTGCTTGCCGTCACTAGTTGATTCTTGATTTAGCGGCATTGTTGGATGAAGCAACTCAGACTGACATTACGCGTATGCTTACGCGAGAGTGGTTCTACCGACGTGCTTCGCACACAGGTGGCTAGTGGGTGTTTATTTCTCCAGCTTTAGTTCAATCGGATTCAATGAACAGGGTTCTTTCTGAAGATAAAAAAACAATCACTATACCGTGTTGTGGTTTTTGATGCGTAGGTAAGAACGGTTCTTTCTCAGCCTGTAGCAGCCACGTAAAACTTGCAACAACAAAGTAGAGGACGTCTAACTTGTTTTTGCAGGGCATGTTGTGATGTGATATGGTCAAGACATGATGTTAAATTTTATTGTATGAGATGATCATGTTTTGTAACATAGTTATCGGCAACTGGCAGGAGCCATATGGTTGTTGCTTTATTGTATGAAATGCAATCGCCATGTAATTGCTTTACTTTATCACTAAGCGGTAGTGATAGTCGTAGAAGCAATAGTTGGCGAGACGACAACGATGCTTCGATGGGATCAAGGTGTCAAGCCAGTGACGATGGTGATCATGACGGTGCTTTGGAAATGGAGATCAAAGGCACAAGATGATGATGGCCATATCATATCACTTATATTGATTGCATGTGATGTTTATCCTTTATGCATCTTATTTTGCTTAGTTTGACGGTAGCATTATAAGATGATCTCTCACTAAATTTCAAGGTATAAGTGTTCTCCCTGAGTATGCACCGTTGCTATAGTTCGTCGTGCCGAGACACCACGTGATGATCGGGTGTGATAAGCTCTACGTTCACATACAACGGGTGCAAGCCAGTTTTGCACACGCGGAATACTCGGGTTAAACTTGACGAGCCTATCATATGCAGATATGGCCTCGGAACACTGGAGACCGAAAGGTCGAGTGTGAATCATATAGTAGATATGATCAACATAGTGATGTTCACCATTGAAAACTACTCCATCTCACGTGATGATTAGACATGGTTTAGTTGATATGGATCACGTGATCACTTAGATGATTAGAGAGATGTCTATCTAAGTGGGAGTTCTTAAGTAATTTGATTAATTGAACTTTAATTTATCATGAACTTAGTACCTGATAGTATTTTGCATGTCTATGTTGTTGTAGATAGATGACCCATGCTGTTGTTCCATTGAATTTTAGTGCGTTCCTAGAGAAAGCTAAGTTGAAAGATGATGGTAGCAACTACACGGACTGGGTCCGTAACTTGGGGATTATCCTCATTGCTGCATAGAAGAATTACATCCTGGAAGCACCGCTAGGTGACAAACCCGCTGCAGGAGCAACGCCAGATGTTATGAACACCTGGCAGAGCAAAGCTTATGACTACTCAATAGTTCAGTGTGCCATGCTTTACGAATTAGAACCGGGACTTCAACAACATTTTCAATGTCATGGAGCATATGAGATGTTCCAGGAGTTGAAGTTAATATTTCAAGCAAATGCCCAGATTGAGAGATATGAAGTCTCCAATAAGTTCTACAACTGCAAGATGGGAGAGAATAGTTCTATCAGTGAACATATACTCAGAATGTCTGGGTACCACAACCACTTGACTCAACTGGGAGTAAATCTTCCTGATGATAGTGTCATTGATAGAGTTCTTCAATCACTGCCACCAAGCTACAAGAGCTTCATGATGAACTATAATATGCAAGGGATGGATAAGACGATTCCTGAGCTCTTCGCAATGCTAAAGGCTGCGGAGGTAGAAATCAAGAAGGAGCATCAAGTGTTGATGGTCAAAAAGACCACCAGTTTCAAGAAAAAAAGTAAAGGGAAGAAGGGGAACTTCAAGAAGAACAACAAGCCAGTTGCTGCTCAAGTGAAGAAACCCAAGTCTGGACCTAAGCCTGAGACTGAGTGCTTCTACTGCAAAGGAACTGGTCACTGGAAGAGGAACTGCCTCAAGTATTTGGCGGAGAAGAAGGATAGCAAAGTGAAAGGTATATTTGATATACATGTTATTGATGTGTACCTTACTAATGCTCGCAGTAGTGCCTGGGTATTTGATACTAGTTTAGTTGCTAACATTTGCAACTCGAAACAGGGGCTACGGATTAAGCGAAGATTGGCTAAGGACAAGGTGACGATGCGCGTGGGAAATGGTTCCAAAGTCGATGTGATCGCCGTCGGCACGCTACCTCTACATCTACCTTCGGGATTAGTTTTTGACCTAAATAATTGTAATTTGGTGCCAGCGTTGAGCATGAACATTATATCTAGATCTTTTTTAATGCGAGGCGGTTATTCATTTAAATCAGAGAATAATGGTTGTTCTATTTATATGAGCAATATCTTTTATGGTCATGCACCCTTGATGAGTGGTCTATTTTTACTAAATCTTGATAGTAGTGATACACATGTTCATAGTATTGAAGCCAAAAGATGCAGAGTTGATAATGATAGTGCAACTTATTTGTGGCACTGCTGTTTAGGTCATATTGGTGTAAAGCGCATGAAGAAACTCCATTTTGTTGGACTTCTGGAATCACTTGGTACTTGCGAACCATGCCTCATGGGCAAGATGACTAAAACTCCGTTCTTTGGAACAATGGAGCGAGCAATAGAGTTATTGGAAATAATACACACTGATGTATGTGGTCCAATGAACATTGAAGCTCGCGACGGATATCATTATTTTCTCACCTTCACAGATGATTTGAGTAGATATGGGTATATCTACTTGATGAAGCATAAGTCTGAAACATTTGAAAAGTTCAAAGAATTTCAGAGTGAAGTGGAAAATCATCGTAACGAGAAAATCAAATTTCTACGATCTGATCGTGGAGGCGAATATTTGAGTTATGAGTTTGGAGTTCATTTGAAACAATGCGGAATAGTTTCGCAACTCACGCCACCTGGAACACCACAACGTAATGGTGTGTCCGAACATTGTAATCGTACTTTACTAGATATGGTGCGATCTATGATGTCTCTCACTGATTTACCGCTATCATTTTGGGGTTATGCTTTAGAGACAGCTGCATTCACATTAAATAGGGCACCATCTAAATCCATGGAGACAACACCTTATGAACTGTGGTTTGGCAAGAAACCCAAGTTGTCGTTTCTTAAAGTTTGGGGCTGCGATGCTTATGTGAAAAAGCTTAAACCTAATAAGCTCGAACCCAAATCGGAGAAATGTGTCTTCATAGGATACCCAAAGGAGACTGTTGGGTACACCTTCTATCACAGATCCAAAGGCAAGATATTCATTGCTAAGAATGGATCCTTTCTAGAGAAGGAGTTTCTCTCGAAAGAAGTGAGTGGGAGGAAAGTAGAACTTGACGAGGTAATTGTACCTTCTCCCTTATTGGAAACTAGTTCATCACTGAAATTAGTTCCAGCGATTCCTACACCAGTAAGTGAGGAAGCTAATGATGATGATCATGAAACTTCTAATCAAGTTACTACCGAACCTCGTAGGTCAACCAGAGTAAGATCCGCACCAGAGAGGTACGGTAATCTTGTTCTGGAAGTCATGTTACTTGACCATGATGAACCTACGAACTATGAGGAAGCGATGATGAGCCCAGATTCCGCAAAATGGCTTGAAGCCATGAAATCTGAGATGGGATCCATGTATGAGAACAAAGTGTGGACTTTGGTTGACTTGACCGATGATTGGCAGGCCATAGAGAATAACTGGATCTTGAAGAAGAATACAGACGCTGATGGTAATGTTACTGTCTACAAAGCTCGACTTGCTGCGAAAGGTTTTCGACAAGTTCAAGGAGTTGACTGCGATGAGACCTTCTCACCCGTAGCGATGCTTAAGTCCGTCCGAATCATGTTAGCAATTGCCGCATTTTATGATTATGAAATTTGACAAATGGATTTCAAAACCACATTTCTTAATGGATACCTTAAAGAAGAGTTGTACACGATGCAACCAGAAGGTTTTATTGATCCAAAAGGTGCTAACCAAGTGTGCAAGCTCCAGCGATCCATTTATGGACTGGTGCAAGCCTCTCGGAGTTGGAATATACGCTTTGATAATGTGATCAAAGCATATGGTTTTGTACAGACTTATGGAGAATCCTGTATTTACAAGAAAGTGAGTGGGAGCTCCATAGCATTTCTGATATTATATGTAGATGACATATTGTTGATCGGAAATGATACTGAATTTCTGAATAGCATAAAAGGATACTTGAATAAGAATTTTTCAATGAAAGACCTCGGTGAAGCTGCTTATATATTGGGCATCAAGATCTATAGAGATAGATCAAGACTCTTGATTGGACTTTCACAAAGCACATACCTTGATAAAGTTTTGAAGAAGTTCAAAATGGATCAGACAAAGAAAGGGTTCTTGCCTGTATTACAAGATGTGAAGTTGAGTCAGACTCAATGCCCAACCACTACAGAAGATAGAGAGAAAATGAAAGGTGTTCCCTATGCTTCAGCCATAGGCTCTATCATGTATGCAATGCTATGTACCAGACCTGATGTGTGCCTTGCTATAAGTTTAGCAGGGAGGTACCAAAGTAATCCAGGAGTGGATCACTGGACAACGGTCAATAACATCCTGAAATACCTGAAAAGGACTAAGGATATGTTTCTCGTATATGGAGGTGACAAAGAACTTGTCGTAAACGGTTATGTCGATGCAAGCTTTGACACTGATCCGGATGACTCTAAGTCACAAACCGGAGATGTGTTTTTATTAAATGGTGGACCTATCAGTTGGTGCAGTTCCAAGCAGAGCGTCGTGGCGGGATCTACGTGTGAAGCGGAATACATAGGTGCTTTGGAAGCAACAAATGAAGGAGTCTGGATGAAGGAGTTCATATCCGAACTAGGTGTCATACCTAGTGCATCGGGTCCAATGAAAATCTTTTGTGACAATACTGGTGCAATTGCCTTGGCAAAGGAATCCAGATTTCACAAGAGAACCAAGCACATCAGGAGACGCTCCAACTACATCGGCGATCAAGTCAAGGAGGGAGACATAGAGATTTGCAAGATACACACGGATCTAAATATTGCAGACCCGTTGACTAAGCCTCTCTCACGAGCAAAACACGATCAGCACCAAGACTCCATGGGTGTGATGGGTCACGTAGTAATTTCAAAAAATTTCCTATGCACACGCAAGATCATGGTGATGCATAGCAACAAGAGGGGAGAGTGTGATCTACGTACCCTTGTAGATCGACAACGGAAGCATTTGGTTGATGTAGTCGTACGTCTCCACGGCCCGACCGATCAAGCACCGAAACTACGGCACCTCCGAGTTCTAGCACACATTCAGCTCGATGACGATCCCCGGACTCCAATCCAGCAAAGTGTCGGGGAAGAGTTCCGTCAGCACGACGGCGTGGTGACGATGTTGATGTACTACCATCGCAGGGCTTCGCCTAAGCACCGCTACAATATTACCGAGGATTATGGTGGAAGGGGGCACCGCATACAGTTAAGAATATGATCACGTGGCTCAACTTGTGTCTCTAGGGGTGCCCCTACCTCCGTATATAAAGGTTCAAGAGGGGGAGGCCGGCCGGCCATCATAGGGCGCGCCAGGAGGATTCCTACTCCCTCCGGGAGTAGGACTTCTCCCCCAATCCTAGTTGGAATAGGAGTCGCGAGGTGGGAACAAAGAGAGGGAGAGAAGGAGGGGGCGCCGGCCCCCTCTCTCCTTGTCCTATTCGGACTAGGGGGGGAGGGGGCGCAGCCTAGCCCTGGCCGCCTCTCCTCTTCTTCCACTAAGGCCCATTAAGGCCCATGTACCTCCCCGGGGGTTCCGGTAACCTCCCGGTACTCCGGTAAAATCCCGATTTCACCCGGAACACTTCCGATATCCAAATATAGGGTTCCAATATATCAGTCTTTATGTCTCGACCATTTCGAGACTCCTCGTCATGTCCGTGATCACATCCGGGACTCCGAACAAACTTCGGTACATCAAAATGCATAAACTCATAATATAACTGTCATCGTAACCTTAAGCGTGCGGACCCTACGGGTTCGAGAACAATGTAGACATGACCGAGAGATGTCTTCGGTCAATAACCAATAGCGGAACCTGGATGCTCATATTGGTTCCTACATATTCTACGAAGATCTTTTATCGGTCAGACCGCATAACAACATACATTGTTCCCTTTGTCATCGGTATGTTACTTGCCCGAGATTCGATCGTTGGTATCCAATACCTAGTTCAATCTCGTTACCGGCAAGTCTCTTTACTCGTTCGGTAATACATCATCCCGCAACTAACTCATTAGTTGCAATGCTTGCAAGGCTTAAGTGCTGTGCATTACCGAGAGGGCCCAGAGATACCTCTCCGATGATCGGAGTGACAAATCCTAATCTCGAAATACGTCAACCCAACATGTACCTTTGGAGACACCTATAGAGCACCTTTATAATCACCCAGTTACGTTGTGACATTTGGTAGCACACAAAGTGTTCCTCCGGCACACGGGAGTTACATAATCTCATAGTCATAGGAACATGTATAAGTTATGAAGAAAGCAATAGCAACATACTAAATGATCGGGGGCTAAGCTAATGGAATGGGTCATGTCAATCAGATCATTCAACTAATGATGTGATCCCGTTAATCAAATGACAACTCTTTGTCCATGGTTAGGAAGCATAACCATCTTTGATTAATGAGCTAGTCAAGTAGAGGCATACTAGTGACACTCTATTTGTCTATGTATTCACACATGTATTATGTTTCCAGTTAATACAATTCTAGCATGAATAATAAACTTTTATCATGATATAAGGAAATAAATAATAACTTTCTTATTGCCTCTAGGGCATATTTCCTTCAGTCTCCCACTTGCACTAGAGTCAATAATCTAGATTATACAGTAATGATTCTAACACCCATGGAGCCTTGGTGCTGATCATGTTTTGCTCGTGGAAGAGGCTTAGTCAACGGGTCTGCTACATTCAGATCCGTATGTATCTTGCAAATCTGTATGTCTCCCACCTGGACTAGATCCCGGATGGAATTGAAGCATCTCTTGATGTGTTTGGTTCTCTTGTGAAATCTGGATTCCTTCGCCAAGGCAATTGCACCAGTATTGTCACAAAAGATTTTCATTGGACACAATGCACTAGGTATGACACCTAGATCGGATATGAACCCCTTCATCCAGACTCCTTCGTTTGCTGCTTCCGAAGCAGCTATGTACTCCGCTTCACATGTAGATCCCGCCACAACGCTTTGTTTAGAACTGCACCAACTGACAGCTCCACCGTTTAATGTAAACACGTATCCGGTTTGTGATTTAGAATCGTCCGGATCAGTGTCAAAGCTTGCATCAACGTAACCGTTTACGATGAGCTCTTTGTCACCTCCATATACGAGAAACATATCCTTAGTCCTTTTTAGGTACTTCAGGATGTTCTTGACCGCTGTCCAGTGATCCACTCCTGGATTACTTTGGTACCTCCCTGCTAGACTTATAGCAAGGCACACATCAGGTCTGGTACACAACATTGCATACATGATAGAGCCTATGGCTGAAGCATAGGGAACACCTTTCATTTTCTCTCTATCTTCTGCAGTGGTCAGGCGTTGAGTCTGACTCAACTTCACACCTTGTAACACAGGCAAGAACCCTTTCTTTGCTTGATCCATTTTGAACTTCTTCAAAATCTTGTCAAGGTATGTGCTTTGTGAAAGTCCAATTAAGCGTCTTGATCTATCTCTATAGATCTTTATGCCTAATATGTAAGCAGCTTCACCGAGGTCTTTCATTGAAAAACTCTTATTCAAGTATCCCTTTATGCTATCCAGAAATTCTATATCATTTCCAATCAGTAATATGCCATCCACATATAATATCATAAATGCTACAGAGCTCCCACTCACTTTCTTGTAAATACAGGCTTCTCCGAAAGTCTGTATAAAACCAAATGCTTTGATCACACTATCAAAGCGTTTATTCCAACTCCGGGAGGCTTGCACCAGTCCATAAATGGATCGCTGGAGCTTGCACACTTTGTTAGCTCCCTTTGGATCGACAAAACCTTCCGGTTGCATCATATACAACTCTTCTTTCAGAAATCCATTCAGGAATGCAGTTTTGACATCCATATGCCAAATTTCATAATCATAAAATGCGGCAATTGCTAACATGATTCGGACAGACTTAAGCATCACTACGGGTGAGAAGGTCTCATCGTAGTCAACCCCTTGAACTTGTCAAAAACCTTTTGCGACAAGTCGAGCTTTGTAGACAGTAATATTACCGTCAGCGTCAGTCTTCTTCTTGAAGATCCATTTATTCTCAATTGCTTGCCGATCAATGGGCAAGTCAACCAAAGTCCATACTTTGTTCTCATACATGGATCCCATCTCAGATTTCATGGCTTCAAGCCATTTTACGGAATCTGGGCTCACCATCGCTTCTTCATAGTTCGTAGGTTCATCATGATCTAGTAGCATGATTTCCAGAACAGGATTACCGTACCACTCTAGCGCGGATCTTACTTTGGTTGATCTACGAGGTTCAGTAGTATCTTATTCTGAAGTTTCATGATCATTATCATTAGCTTCCTCACTAATTGGTGTAGGTGTCGCAGAAACAGGTTTCTGTGATGTACTACTTTCCATTGAGGGAGCAGGTACAGTTACCTCGTCAAGTTCTACTTTCCTCCCACTCACTTCTTTCGAGAGAAACTCCTTCTCCATAAAGGGTCCATTCTCATCAACGAATGTCTTGCCTTCGGATCTGTGATAGAAGGTGTACCCAACAGTCTCCTTTGGGTATCCTATGAAGACACATTTCTCCGATTTGGGTTCGAGCTTATCAGGTTGAAGTTTTTTCACATAAGCATCGCAGCCCCAAACTTTAAGAAATGACAACTTTGGTTTCTTGCCAAACCATAGTTCATAAGGCGTTGTCTCAACGGATTTTGATGGTGCCCTATTTAACGTGAATGCGACCGTCTCTAAAGCATAACCCCAAAACGATAGCGGTAATTCAGCAAGAGACATCATAGATCGCACCATATCTAGTAAAGTACGATTACGACGTTCGGACACACCATTACGCTGTGGTGTTCCAGGTGGCGTGAGTTGCGAAACTATTCCGCATTGTTTCAAATGTACACCAAACTCGTAACTCAAATATTCTCCTCCACGATCAGATCATAGAAACTTTATTTTCTTGTTACGATGATTTTCAACTTCACTCTGAAATTCTTTGAACTTTTCAAATGTTTCAGACTTATGTTTCATTAAGTAGATATACCCATATCTGCTTAAGTCATCTGTGAAGGTGAGAAAATAACGATATCCGCCACGAGCCTCAATATTCATCGGACCGCATACATCTGCATGTATGATTTCCAACAAATCTGTTGCTCTCTCCATAGTACCGGAGAACGGTGTTTTAGTCATCTTGCCCATGAGGCACGGTTCGCAAGTACCAAGTGATTCATAATCAAGTGGTTCCAAAAGTCCATCAGTATGGAGTTTCTTCATGCGCTTTATACCGATATGACCTAAACGGCAGTGCCACAAATAAGTTGCACTATCATTATCAACTCTGCATCTTTTGGCTTCAACATTATGAATATGTGTGTTACTACTATCGAGATTCATCAAAAATAGACCACTCTTCAAAGGTGCATGACCATAAAAGATATTACTCATATAAATAGAACAACCATTATTCTCTGATTTAAATGAATAACCGTCTCGCATTAAACAAGATCCAGATATCATGTTCATGCTCAACGCTGGCACCAAATAACAATTATTTAGGTCTAATACTAATCCCGAAGGTAGATGTAGAGGTAGCGTGCCGACCGCGATCACATCGACTTTGGAACCATTTCCTACGCGCATCGTCACCTCGTCCTTTGCCAATGTTCGCTTAATCTGTAGTCCCTATTTCGAGTTGCAAATATTAGCAACAGAACCAGTATCAAATACCCAGGTGCTACTGCGAGCTCTAGTAAGGTACACATCAATAACATGTATATCACATATACCTTTGTTCACCTTGCCATCCTTCTTATCCGCCAAATACTTGGGGCAGTTCCGCTTCCAGTGACCAGTCTGCTTGCAGTAGAAGCACTCAGTTTCAGGCTTAGGTCCAGACTTGGGTTTCTTCTCTTGAGCAGCTACTTGCTTGCTGTTCTTCTTGAAGTTCCCCTTCTTCTTCCCTTTGCCCTTTTTCTTGAAACTAGTGGTTCTATTGACCATCAACACTTGATGCTCCTTTTTGATTTCTACCTCTGCAGCTTTCAACATTGCGAAGAGCTCGGGAATAGTCTTATTCATCCCTTGCATATTATAGTTCATCACGAAGCTCTTGTAGCTTGGTGGCAGTGATTGGAGAATTCTGTCAATGACGCAATCATCTGGAAGATTAACTCCCATCTGAATCAAGTGATTATTATACCCAGACATTTTGAGTATATGCTCACTGACAGAACTGTTCTCCTCCATCTTGCAACTATAGAACTTATTGGAGACTTCATATCTCTCCATCCGGGCATTTGCTTGAAATATTAACTTCAACTCCTGGAACATCTCATATGCTCCATGACGTTCAAAACGTCGTTGAAGTCCCGATTCTATGCCGTAAGGCATGGCACATTGAACTATCGAGTAGTCATCAGCTTTGCTCTGCCAGACGTTCATAACATCTGGTGTTGCTCCAGCAGTAGGCCTGGCACCCAGCGGTGCTTCTAGGACGTAATTCTTCTGTGCAGCAATGAGGATAATCCTCAAGTTACGGACCCAGTCCATGTAATTGCTACCATCATCTTTCAACTTTGCTTTCTCAAGGAACGCATTAAAATTCAACGGAACAACAGCACGGGCCATCTATCTACAATCAAACATACATAAGCAAGATACTATCAGGTACTAAGTTCATGATAAATTTAAGTTCAATTAATCAAATTACTTAAAGAACTCCCACTTAGATAGACATCCCTCTAATCCTCTAAGTGATCACGTGATCCAAATCAACTAAACCATAACCGATCATCATGTGAAATGGAGTAGTTTTCAATGGTGAACATCGCTATGTTGATCATATCTACTATATGATTCACGCTCGATCTTTCGATCTCAGTGTTCCGAGGCCATATCTGCATATGCTAGGCTCGTCAAGTTTAACCTGAGTATTCTGCGTGTGCAAAACTGGCTTGCACCCGTTGTAGATGGACGTAGAGCTTATCACACCCGATCATCATGTGGTGTCTGGGCACGACGAACTTTGGCAACGGTGCATACTCAGGGAGAACACTTTTATCTTGATAATTTAGTGAGAGATCATCTTATAATGCTACCGTCAATCAAAGCAAGATAAGATGCATAAAAGATAAACATCACATGCAATCAATATAAGTGATATGATATGGCCATCATCATCTTGTGCCTGTGATCTCCATCTCCGAAGCACCCTCATGATCACCATCGTCACCGGCGCGACACCTTGATCTCCATCGTAGCATCGTTGTCGTCTCGCCAATCTTATGCTTCCACGACTATCGCTACCGCTTAGTGATAAAGTAAAGCATTACAGCGCGATTGCATTGCATACAATAAAGCGACAACCATATGGCTCCTGCCAGTTGCCGATAACTCGGTTACAAAACATGATCATCTCATACAATAAAATTTAGCATCATGTCTTGACCATATCACATCACAACATGCCCTTCAAAAACAAGTTAGGCATCCTCTACTTTGTTGTTGCAAGTTTTACGTGGCCGCTACGGGCTTAAGCAAGAACCAATCTTACCTACGCATCAAAACCACAATGATAGTTTGTCAAGTTGGTGCTGTTTTAACCTTCGCAAGGACCGGGCGTAGCCACACTCGGTTCAACTAAAGTTGGAGAAACTGTCACCCGCAAGCCACCTATGTGCAAAGCACTTCGGGAGAACCGGTCTCGCATAAGCGTACGCGTAATGTCGGTCCGGGCCGCTTCGTCCAACAATACCGCCAAACCAAAGTATGACATGCTGGTAAGCAGTATGACTTATATCGCCCACAACTCACTTGTGTTCTACTCGTGCATATAACATCAACACATAAAACCTAGGCTCGGATGCCACTGATGGGTAACGTAGTAATTTCAAAAAAATTCCTACGCACACGCAAGATCATGGTGACGCATAGCAACGAGAGGGGAGAGTGTGATCTACGTGCCCTTGTAGATCGACAATGGAAGCATTTGGTTGATGTAGTCGTACGTCTCCACGGCCCGACCGATCAAGCACCGAAACTACGGCACCTACGAGTTCTAGCACACGTTCAGCTCGATGACGATCCCCGGACTCCGATCCAGCAAAGTGTCGGGGAAGAGTTCCGTCAGCATGATGGCGTGGTGGCGATCTTGATGTACTACCGTCGCAGGGCTTTGCCTAAGCACCGCTACAATATTATCGAGGATTATGATGGAAGGGGGCACCGCACACGGTTAAGAATATGATCACGTGGATCAACTTGTGTCTCTAGGGGTGCCCCTGCCTCCGTATATAAAGGGTCAAGAGGGGGAGGCCGGCCGACCATCATAGGGCGCGCCAGGAGGAGTCCTACTCCCTCCGGGAGTAGGACTTCTCCCCCAATCCTAGTTGGAATAGGATTCGCGAGGTGGGAACAAAGAGAGAGAGAAGGAGGGGGCGCCGGCCCCCTCTCTCCTTGTCCTATTCGGACTAGGGGGGGGGGGAGGGGCGCGCGGCCCAGCCTTGGCCGCCTCTCCTCTTCTTCCACTAAGGCCCATTAAGGCCCATGTACCTCCCGGGGGGTTCCGATAACCTCCCGGTACTCCGGTAAAATCCTGATTTCACCCGGAACACTTCAGATATCCAAATATAGGCTTCCAATATATCAATCTTTATGTCTCAACCATTTCGAGACTCCTCGTAATGTCCGTGATCACATCCGGGATTCCGAACAAACTTTGGTATATCAAAATGCATAAACTCATAATATAACTGTCATCGTAACCTTAAGCGTGCGGGCCCTATGGGTTCGAGAACAATGTAGACATGACCGAGACATGTCTCCGGTAAATAACCAATAGCGGAACCTGGATGCTCATATTGGTTCCTACATATTCTACGAAGATCTTTTATCGGCCAGACCGCATAACAACATACGTTGTTCCCTTTGTCATCGGTATGTTACTTGCCCGAGATTCGATCGTCGATCTCCAATACCTAGTTCAATCTCATTACCGGCAAGTCTCTTTACTCGTTCCGTAATACATCATCCTGCAACTAACTCATTAGTTGCAATGCTTTCAAGGCTTAAGTGATGTGCATTACCGAGAGGGCCCAGAGATACCTCTCCGACGATCGGAGTGACAAATCCTAATCTTGAAATACGTCAATCCAACATGTACCTTTGGAGACACCTGTAGAGCACCTTTATAATCAGCCAGTTACATTGTGATGTTTGGTAGCACACAAAGTGTTCCTCCGGCACACGGGAGTTACATAATCTCATAGTCATAGGAACATGTATAAGTTATGAAGAAAGCAATAGCAACATACTAAACGATCGGGTGCTAAGCTAATGGAATGGGTCATGTCAATCAGATCATTCAACTAATGATGTGATCCCGTTAATCAAATGACAACTCTTTGTCCATGGTTAGGAAACATAACCATCTTTGATTAATGAGCTAGTCAAGTAGAGGCATACTAGTGACACTCTGTTTGTCTATGTATTCACACATGTATTATGTTTCCGGTTAATACAATTCTAGCATGAATAATAAACTTTTATCATGATATAAGGAAATAAATAATAACTTTATTATTGCCTCTAGGGCATATTTCCTTCAGGGTGTTAGAATCATTACAATGTAATCTAGATTATTGACTCTAGTGCAAGTGGGAGACTGAAGGAAATATGCCCTAGAGGCAATAATAAAGTTGTTATTTATATTTCCTTATATCATGATAAATGTTTATTACTCATGCTAGAATTGTATTAACCGGAAACTTAGTACATGTGTGAATACATAGACAAACAGAGTGTCACTAGTTTGCCTCTACTTGACTAGCTCGTTGAATCAATGATGGTTATGTTTCCTAACCATAGACATGAGTTGTCATTTGATTAACAGGATCACATCATTAGAGAATGATGTGATTGACTTGACCCATCCATTAGCTTAGCACGATGATCATTTAGTTTGTTGCTATTGCTTTCTCCATAACTATACATGTTCCTATGACTATGAGATCATGCAACTCCCGAATACCGGAGGAACACTTTGTGTGCTACCAAATGTCATAACGTAACTGGGTGATTATAAAGGTGCTCTACAGGTGTCTCGGATGGTGTTTGTTGAGTTGGCATGGATCAAGATTAGGATTTGTCACTCCTATTCTCGTAGAGGTATCTCTGGGCCCTCTTGGTAATATACATCACTATAAGCCTTGCAAGCAATGTAGCTAATGAGTTAGTTACTGGATGTAGCATTACGAAACGAGTAAAGAGACTTGCCAGTAACGAGATTGAACTAGGTATTGAGATACCGACGATCGAATCTCGGGCAAGCAACATGCCGATGACAAAGGGAACAACGTATATCGTTATGCGGTTTGACCAATAAAGATCTTTGTAGAATATGTAGGAACCAATATGAGCATCCAGGTTCCGCCATTGGTTATTGACCGGACACATGTCTCGGTCATGTCTACATAGTTCTCGAACCCGTAGGGTCCACACGCTTGACGTTCGGTATTACGAGTTTATGTGTTTTGATGTACCAAAGGTAGTTCGGAGTCCCAATTTGATCACGGACATAACGAGGAGCCTCAAAATGGTCGAGACGTAAAGATCGATATATTGGAAGCCTATGTTTGTACATCGGAATGGTTCCGGGTGAAATCGGGAGTATACCGGAGTACCGGGAGGTTACCTGAACCCCCCAGGAGGTATATGGGCCTTATTGGGCCTTAGTGGAAGAGAGGGGAAAGAAGCAAAGGAGGGGGCGCCCCCCCCCCCAAGCCCAATCCGAATTGGGAGGGGGCGGCCCCCCTTTCCTTCCTTCTCTCCTAAAACCAACAAAGGGAGGGGGAATCCTACTCCCGGTGGGAGTAGGACTCCTTGGGGCGCGCCTAGAGAGGCCGGCCCCTCCCCCTCCTCCACTCCTTTATATACGGGGGAGGGGGGCACCCCACAGACACACAAGTTGACCATTGATTTTTAGCCATGTCCGGTGCCCCCCTCCACCATAATCCACTTCGGTAATATAGTAGCGGTGCTTAGGCGAAGCCCTGTTTCGGTTGAAACATCATCACCGTCATCACGTCGTCGTGCTGACGAAGCTCTCCCTCGAAGCTCTACTGGATCGTGAGTTTGCGGGACGTCACCGTGCCGAACGTGTGTAGATCGCGGAGGTGCCGTATCTTCGGTACTATATTGGTCGATCATGAAGACGTACGACTACATCAACCGCGTTTTCATAACTCTTCCGCTTATGGTCTACGAGGGTACATATATGATACTCTCCCCTCTCGTTGCTATGCATCACCATGATCTTGTGTGTGTGTAGGAATTTTTTTGAAATTACTATGTTCCCCAACACAAGTTTCCTCTATGTGCTTAAAGTTTTAAAGTTATGCTTGTTTTGCCTTCCCACACTTAGAAAGATGGTGGATGGTGTCAAGGTAGGGAGGAAATAATTGTCATGATCCCGTAACGGGGCACCTTGGGAAAGGTGACTCGTTGGACTGTTCCCTTAAGTGGCAAAAAGAATTACTTTTGATCCATAGATCATTGAAACTCTTCATACTAGCTTAAGGCAAATTACAATTGATTGCTTGAAAGAGCTCGAAGAAATTGCATACTCAGACTAGGATGGATGATGTGGACTACCTTGTTGAAGACAACATAATGGATGACTTTTGCTTATCACCGGAAATGGATGGGACCCATGACAGGACCACTTTGAGGATGATCCTGGACAACAATTACTGAGAGGGCAACTCATGGGAATTGGCACAATGGCGGTGCAAGCTGGGAACAAAATGCAAATGCTGGCAATGATTCTGGTAACTAGGAATAACTCAACGAGAGTGATTCCATCATTTGGATGGTTATAGCATAATCGAAGAAACCGGGAGTACAAGGATCCATAAGGAACAACTTCTAGAATATGTTGCACTAAATTCTCATGGAGAAGATGGTAAAATAGCTCAATCAAGATACTACAATGATAGATCTTCCAGCTAGGTGTGTCGGCCAACATAAACCTTGTTGGAACCTACATCATAGATCTTGGACTAGTTCCAACCATCATATCTGTTTGAGATTCAGATCTGGTTGGTAACAGGACATTTCAGACAGCATGTCTGGAAAATAAAATTTGCAACACTAACCAAAGAGATGACGTTGCGGGATTCTCAGGAACATGAACTACGATAGCATGCTCCAAAACATGAGCTAGTTCTGCTACAAACCTGTGAACACGCTGTCCAAGACAAGCATGACCATGTAGTAGTCTTATAATAGAACACTATCGAGTTCAGGTTAGGATCCATCATCAAAGATTTCGAAGTCTTTACGCATGCTAGACTTCTTTTCCTTGAACAAGTCAATCAGTGGCTTGGGGTGTTAGGAATTACACATGGAGTGGAGGTAGCTAGTCTCGCAAACCAGTGTATACTTCGCACATGCATAACTGACTTGGGATGGTTCCAGAGGAAGCAACATTTACTTTCTCGAATTCACGGCGGCAACTTGCATCAAATGCACATGAATTAGAGGAAATCACTCCTTTCAGCCAAACATATTCTTCATGAACGGAACATGAAGATAATGCTTATAAAAATTTCCAATGCTAACTGGATGCTCAACACGAATCATGGAGAAGATAAAAATGTTGCTGATGGGATCAAAAACAATTCATCCAGGTTTCCATATAAGTGGAATTACACAATTATGTGAACAAGGTGATAGCATCGGTCAGACCCAAAAAATATAATGGTGTATGCCTGGGGAAACAACCACGGGTAAGACAACAGTACGAACATCGTTGGTTCTGATTTGATTTGACGATAGCCCGTAGTCAAATCAAAGATTGGATAAGACAATAGGTCCAACAACTGATCACGAGGACCAATCAATGGATATATCATCTTTCTTCAACACACACACAGAGAAGATATCCCTTAGAGATGAACTAAGTTAAGCAAAGCTTCTACCTTCCAACTCTCCAAGTTGTTGTCTAGCTCAACCAACTAGCTCAGGGATATCCAACACAGATTCTTCGAGAAGGGGTGATTTAGAGGAAAAAACCAACATGATCACGAACTCAACATAGCGGTCAGGTGACAACCAGGTAATACTTCCGAGAAGATCTTCGGAAAATCACGAACCACCGATATGTTACTAAACTCGAGAACATTCTTGCTTTTCGGGGCAAGACGATGGGACCAAGAGAGTGATGGATTGCCACAATCCTATCTCATTGATCGAAGAGTGCACCAAAAATAAGGACTAGGTAGCACGATCCATCTTAGGATCATGATTCAATAACCAACATGCTAAGAATGAAATTATTGTCCATTAGCTACCAAGCAACGGGGTTGCTAGTAGTATTGATTTCACACATAATGGTTCACTTGTCGGCATTCCGGTTGCGACAACACGGGACCGAGGAATGAAACAATGATAGCGAGAAGTATCACTGCGTCAAGAATTCATAAGAGATGGTGCAATTCTCATGACAATCCTGACATAAAGGGGGTAATACTCCAGGGTAGAACAGAGCAAAAGCTGGATTGGCATTTGATCTGCAGAGCACAACTACTTTGACCCAATCCTGGAAATGGACGAGGTACTGGAGTTTGTTTCTCCTAGTCATTCCGGAATAGAACGACTTGACGGACCACAAGAATAAAAGGCATCGATGAACACAAATGCACACACTCTCTTGGCTATCAACTGATAGAGGATGGTCGGAATATAACTGAAGAGGAACAACTCAAGGAACATATAACTTTCTGAGTTGTGGATGCATAGATTAGTATGTCGAGCAAAACTCAACATTTCTTCCAGACAACCCATGCAGAAAGGTAGGACTGGCAGATTCACAATGCAGAATGGAGAACTCATCAAGAGCACTCTTATTGTGATCTTTTGGTTCAAAGGCTTTTGCCATATTGGTTCATGGTATTGGAAGAAGGATATACCACGGACCTCGAGGACTATCGCAGGGTTACTAATATCTTGAGGGAACTAGCAAATACTAACAACATGAAATAGGTGAACCTCGGGTTCAAAACCCAGGAGTAGAATGCCTACTACTAAGTGGCATCACGAGATGCTTTCGAGAATGGTGGCCAGAATCATCACACCGGGAACACAAAGCATTGCTAGATTACTAGGTGACTCCCTAAAACACCTAGGGACATAATAATAGCTCCAACATATATGTCGAGGCAATAGAGTACCTCAACTCATAGATTAGTGTGGTTGAACTGGCCCGAAGGAACATCGGGAACGGAAAGAAGCGATTTGCAAATGCATCCGACTATTTAGAAACCTGGGATGACTCGGATAGCATAACGACTGTAAATGCTCAAAATGATTTGTGACATCCCGCAAAATGGTGGCATAACCACTTAACATCACAATACCAAAGTTCTGAGATGAACTGCCAACACACAGAAGTAGTAGGAGCTGAACTCGGGCTTAAACTCAACAATCCTAGGCAACTACGGTTTAGTAACACGTCATCTTGATAGATAGATGAGAAGGCCTAGTTCTTAATCCCCGTAGAAAAGAAGAGGTTGACTCAGATCAGAAGGACATAAGGTAAAGGAGTAAAAAGAGCCTTACGTTCCCTTCCCCAATCAATTCCCTTATATAGCTAAAGCATTTCTAGACTCAACTTTGACCAGTTTGGCTTGGTAATCCTACAGGCAGTCAGGCTCTGATACCAAAGCTGTCAGGACCTCGATTCCAAGTCACATCGATCTAGTCGGTAACACTTCATATCACTTTGCGGCCTCACGCACGGTATTCCCACGGGTGTCGCCTTACCATGGCCCGGGACCGTTTGCGCCTTTTGGCTCACGTATATGATAGTGTCGCTAGCATCCATATGACAGGGAACCCGGGCCGTCATGGCTAGTCGTGAACCCAAAGTGGCACCAACCTATGGGGACAGGCATACATGAATCACATCGAGCATGTCGGTCAACAGCGTGTGAATCCGGGCTGTAGCACTGGGCTAACAGGACTCCGGGAACCCGGGCTATAGCAGGCTAGGCAGGACTCCGGATGTCACCATGTGACATTTCCCTTAAGGGACAGACACATGAACGAAGTGAAACACATGCCGGCCAGTCAAGTGTCCTGAGTAGTAGTGCTGGGCTAACAGGACTCCGGTGAACCAGGCTGTAGCGGACTACTATGGCTCATGGAAGCACTAGACTATATTTCCCCATAAGAGAGGCTGCCAAGGATAAACAACTAGATTGTCGGATCCCACACATACCAAGCATTTCAATCATACACACAATATGCTCGATATGTGTAAATACAACATGGCATCACAACATAACTCTGCAACTCAAGTATTTATTCATTAGGCTCCGAGGAGCGAGATATTACAAACATGGGTCTCATCACCCAACAATCATAGCATACAAATCAAAGCACATGCGAAAGCTTAACATGTCCGAGTACAGACATCTACAAATGAAAAAGGCTGAGAAGTCTGACTATCTACCAGATCCTGCCGAGGGCACAAGATCGTAGCTGAGGTATCAAGCTAAGCGTCGAAGTCCACGCGAAACTACTAGCGAGACTGAAGTCTCTCTACAAAACATAAATTAAGCAAATGTGAGTACAAAAGTACTCAGCAAGACTTACATCAGAACTAGCTACATATGCATCGGTATCAACATGGGGGTGGTGGAGTTTAACTGCAGCAAGCCAGCTTTGACTCGGTGGCTATCTTAAACTATGACTGCAAGTAACTCTTTTGAGGTGGCGCACACGAGTCCACATATTCACCATATCAATACACCACTATGGATCCGCTCCCATCTCCCTACGAGAACGCCATCCATAGCACTCACGCTTATCTTGCGCATTTTAGAGTATCCACTTTCACTTGTCTATGAACTGTTATAGGAAACCCAGAAGTCCTTTACCACGGACGCGGCTATTCAAATAGTTTTATACCCTCCCGGGGTGTACTTTGTCACACATGTTTCCACCACTTAGCGTCTGCACACGACATGTGCTCGGCAGACTTCAAGTGAAAGCCGACGTGGGTGTAGACCACGACCTGACTAACCGCACAAATCTCTAGTCCAGGTTTATCGCCTATTCGGGTTCCATCCGCAAGGAGATCCGGCCGGAGTTTCGCTCACAGCCCCAAACGATGTGTGCAGGGTTCCCGAGACACCAAACGGGCGCCTGGTACACCGTGCCACGGTGTATCTACCGCATCATAGCCCACACCTAGGGTCAGCGCTACGCACGACCGCCAACACATATCCTATAAACACTAGAAACTAGTTGCAACTCCTGGACAGAGGACGAGAGGGGTCAGTAAGTCGAGCGGGGGTCATATTTCAGGGCCCAATGTGTGGTAGTAGCTGTTTCATGGATCACAAACACAGAACTCAGTTCCTGAGAACGGTTTCAATGAGACAACCCACCATGTACTCCTACATGGCCTCTCACCGCTACCTTTACCAAATCATGTTCACACACTTAGCTCTCACACAGTAGGACATGTTCACAACTTTCCAATTCATCCCTGATGAATCATACCTAACACAACTCTAAGCAATAGCAGGCATGACAAGCAAACATGAATGAGTAGGCACATCAGGGCTCAAACAACTCCTACTCATGCTAGTGGGTTTCATCTATTTACTATGGCAATGACAGGTCATGCAAAGGAAAGGGGTTCAACTACCGCATCATGTAACAGTTGAATCGTTGTTGTCCTAATGCAGTAAAAGAGATCAGGAGCGAGAGAGTGGGTTTGTATCGGAATGAACAAGGGGGTTTTGCTTGCCTGGCACTTCTGAAGATAGTATAGTTCTTCATCGGTGTCATCGATCACATTATCAAAGTAACGTCTACTGAGAGGGGACAATCACCAGCAAACACAAAAGAACCAACATTCACTGCAATGCACAATCAAATGAATGCCATGTCATGTTAAGGAACTAAATTGACCTAATGCAGCAGCAAGCCAAATTAATTGAAGTGGAATTCAAACAGGGTTAAACTCTGAAAGTGCGTTATATCGACTAGAGGGGGGTGAATAGGTGATTTTTATGAAAGTCTTCAAAACGTGAAGGTTATGAATACAAACAGTACAGATATGCCTATCACTTAAGCAGCGGAAGTTAGATTACACTAGGCAAGCCATGGTCAAGTATTCAATAGAGTGAATGCACAATGACAAGTAGCTGCAATGTAATAAGGATCAGGTAGGAAGAAGTTATGAAGCCAAACAAATCACACAGTTATGTTGTGAAGAGAGAAGATAAAGCAAGCATGCAATGGCTTCACAATGTGTAACAGTAAGTAAAAGGAAGTGAAGATGAAACCAGTGACACGCTGAAGACAATGATTTGTTGGACCAGTTCTAGTTGCTGTGACAACTGTACGTCTGGTTGGAGCGGCTAGGTATTTAAACCAAAGGACACACAGTCCCGGACACCCAGTCCTAAACACGCAGCTCAGGACACCCAGTCCTCACCGTTTTCTCCTTGAGCTAAGGTCACACAGACCCCGCCCAATCACTCTGGTAAGTCTTCAAGGTAGACTCCCAAACCTTCACAGACTTTGTTCACCGGCAATCCACAATTTCTCTTGGATGCTCAGAACGCGGCGCCTAACCGTCTGGAGGATGCACAGTCCTCAAGTGTAATAAGTCTTCAGATCACTCAGACAAGAAGACTTAAGTGATGCCCAATTTACTCTGGCTCTGGGTGGTTAGGGCTTTTCTCCTCGCTAGGAATTTTCTCTCAAAGGCTTCGAGGTGGGTTGCTCTCAAACGACAAAAGTCGTGCACTGAAATCTGAGCAGCCAACCGTTTATGGTTGTAGGGGGTGGACTATTTATAGCCACTGGGCAACCTGACCTGATTTGTCCGAAATGACCCTGGGTCACTAAGGAACTGACACGTGTACCAATGGTCAGATTTCAAACTCACACGGCAACTTTACTTGGGCTACAAGTAAAGCCGACTTGTCCGACTCTGGACAAGATTTGCTCTCATAGTCTTCGCTCGAAGACATAGGATTTGAATTTGGCATCACTTCAGTCATTCTGACTGGTTCTCTTGGACCCCACTTAACAGTATGGTGGTTCCTATGACTCAACACAAATGAAATAAAACTACGAAGGATCTAAGTCTTCGAGTTCCATAGGCTTCACGTGGTGTCTTCTCTTGTCATAGTCTTCAATGTGAATATCTTCATATACCACCATTGTCTTCAATGTCTTCGTACATTTTTAGGGGTCATCTCTGGTAGTAAAACCGAATCAATGAGGGACTTCTACCTGTGTTATCCTGCAATTCTCACAAACACATTAGTCCCTCAACTAGGTTTGTCGTCAATACTCCAAAACCAACTAGGGGTGGCACTAGATGCACTTACAATTTCCCCCTTTTTGGTGATTGATGACAAACTAGTTGAAGTTTTCAACGGGGAATATAATCTATGAAATTGTAAAGGAATTGTCTTCATAAGTTGCAAGGGCTCCCCCTGAAGATGTGCATATAAGTAATTTGCTTCTGGAACGCAAATGCACATGGCAGGTTGTACTTGTGGAGATCCACTTCAACTTATGATGACAATCCACTATGCATGTAAAATTATATGAAGAGAATGACATGCATAATGAAAAATGGACGTCTGCGGAATGATCTAAGTGCGAAATTTATCGTCGTACATGCGGAATTTATCTTCGCAAAACATAGTGGCAAACAAGTAGCAGACGACCATCAAGTTTAAGTGTTACAACTCAAAGAACCAAATGTAGCAAAACGAGAGTTGTAAGCACGAAGCAAAATGTAGCAAAACGAGAGTTGTAAGCACGAAGCAAAATGTAGCAAAATATAAGGCACCCGCCCATAGTGACCCGCTTGAAGACTATAAACATCATATGCTTCTCCCCCTTTTGTCAGTGATGACCAAAAAGGTTTGAAGACATAGAGTTTTCTACGCGTTCCCAGGCGCAGCATTCTTGGTTGCAAGATTTTTGATACGATTGACGTCCTCCATGATGCTTTTCATCTGCCTCTTGAGCCAGTCGTGATGCCTATCCTGCTTTTGGTGAAGAGCCACAAGAAGCTCTTGGTCATTGAGGGCACGAGCACGCTTCTTGGGTCGCTGAGCAGCTATGCTGTCAGTGGCTTCAGTAGATGCAGGTGCACGTGTGGTGCCAGCTAACGGATACACTCTGGAGATGGCTTCAACACCTTCAACATTCTGAGTGAAGCTCTGGTGTTCTGCATTCTGAAGACTTAATGGTTGCTTGGCAGGCTCAGGATATATAGCTTCAGCAGAGGTGTCCACATCTGGCAAGAAGATCCGATGGTTGCGAGCTGAGGGCTGATATGAAATCGCAGAGTGAAGCTTGATCAGCCTCATAACCCAAGGAGCATAAAACTTCAAGCCAAATAGATCTGAGCCAGATGCCGCAAGCTGCCATATGAAGAAGTCCTGCGCATTGAAGCATTTGCCATGAAGGATGTAGAATATGAGAGTCTTCATTGCACCCTCAACCTTGGCATGTGGAGAGTGTCCCTTAATGGGCCAGAGAGTCCGCCTGATGATGTGATATATGGTTCTAGGCAGGTACTCTAGGTCTTCAATGAAGAACTCAGTTGGATAGGGTGCATCATGGGGCAATGGCTTTATCATTGAGAGCATCTGACTCATATTGGGTTCAGGTCGCTGGAATATGCTCTCAAGAGCTTCAGAGTGTAGTTGACAGCCTTCTTCGAAGAATTCGCCAGGAGTGGGCAGGCCGGTAAGCTCAATGATATCAAAAGCATTGGCTTCATGATGGACATTGACGGTCATCCACTCCAGGACCCAAGTCTTCGGATCTCTGTTGTAGCCTTTGATATGAAGAGTGGCATAGAATTGAAGCAGAAGCTCTTCATTCCAGTGCTCTTCATCTGTGATAAACGGCAGCAAACCCACTTGCTTGAAGCAATCCAGTGCTTCTTCCAGACTGGGCAGACCAGCAACAGCTTCAACCTCAAGGCGCTTGTGCGAGAAGATGCGTCCTTGGTTGTACAAGATGCATGAATAGTAGCTACGCTGTGGATAGCTCCAGAACCTATCTTATGAAATCCTTTCCCTGGAATAGGGGTTCTTGGAGCTGTTGAAGAACGTATTATCTGCCCTGAAGCTATTGACGTTAAAGGAGCCAGGTGCTGATGCAGGACCTGGGAACCTTGGCAGTCATGGGACTGGCTTCTGAACCTGAGGCCTGTGCACAACATGATAATTGAATTGTGGACTGGCAGCAGACTCAGGCACAGAAGTGTCAGGAGCAGTAGCTTCAGTGTCTTCTGAAGCTGTTGGTGGGGAGGGCTCCACATTGGCTTCAATGTTGGTGGTGGCAGCCTCAATATTTTCCGCCTCCACTTGACTAGCTGGAGGGTCAGATGCAGGCACGTTCTCCTGGAGAACTGCTTCTTGGTGGAGCGGGGGAGTGGGTTTTGGTGGTACTTCTTCATTGTCTTCGGCTGATGCAGCCAGAATGTCGTCAGCAGATTGTTGAGGCCTTGGACCTTTGCGAAGCCTGCGGAATGCAGACAACGCCTGTGGAGTTGCAGTGGGCTGGGCCTCATTGTCTTCCTCTTGTGGGTGATCTGCCCACGATGCATCTTGTGCAATTGGCGTCAATGGACAACCAATGCTGATGAGTTCACTTGTTTCAAGTTGAGGAAGGGCTGCATCATCTTGCACATTGTCCGGATGACCAATGTCTTCAACAGCGATGGGGTCGGCTGCTGGAATGTTTTCAGCTTCAGGAGCCTCTGTGGGAGCAGGCTCATGAACTGTCAGCTGACGATCTGCGTCAGGATAGATGACAGAGAGAGGTTCAACTATCAAGGGCTCTGTGGGAGCAGCCTGAGCTTTCTTGGTCTTACGCTTCTTTTTGGTGGGGTCAGAGGGAGAGGCTTCAGACTGTTTCTTCTTCCTCGCTTCAGCCTCTGCAGTCCGTGTCTTCTTGAGTTCTGAAGCGGTTGACTGGCTCTTTGGCTTCGAGCCAGTCGTAGCAGTGGGGAAGACAATCGGAGCAGCTTCTTGTCTTGGTGCCTCTGGTTCAGGCACAGCAGGCTTCTTCTTTTTCTTCGCGGCCATCCTAGGGTCGATGCCGGGACACCCAAGTGCCTTGTGCTTTTCGGCCTCATTGTAGGCATGCACACAGCGATCAGCCAGAGTCTTCATTCGCTCCCGCGAACCCTGAGCTTCTGCACGCTTCTGCAGAAAGTTCTCCTTTAGCTCGTGCAACATGATCTTGAAGTTTTTCACTTCTTGCACGCTGAGCTTGGCCATGTGCTGCTTGAACTGAGCCTTTTCAAAATCAATTTTCTGCTCCAGTTCAACAATGCGCTGGGCAATTGCAAGTTCTGAAGCAATAGCGCCTTGGAAGGCGACGCTGAGGCCTATAGGCAGCTGCAGATCGTCGAAGCTTATGTTCGGTGAGGCAAACCATTCATCGATGAAGTTGTGGATGATGGTGACGTCAAACAGAGGCAGATTGTTGAAGATTTCAGCCTCCTCCTTGCTCTTGATGAGCTGCTCAAGAGCGTCATCTCCAAGATCTTCATCGCTTGATAGATCAATGGTTTCGCTGCGCAGAATGGCAGCAGCTGTGAGCTCTTTGTCTGTGTGTGGCTGAGGCTTCTTGGCTTCCTGGGGCTTGGAGACTCGTGATAAGTCTTCAGACTGCACACTGGCTTCAGGAGGTGCAGTTGCCAATGGCTTCGCCCTTGAGATTTTGGGTGAAGGGGTCTGCTTTGAAGCTTTTGGCTTCTTTGACTGCTTTGGCTTCGGTGCATCAGGCGCTTCATCAGATTCAGAGTCAGCAGGAGGGTCATTGACTGCAGTCCCTTGGACTAAGATGCGGGTGATGAGGCCCTCAAGATTTGCATATGGACCGATGATATTGGGGTCTGCCTCGCGTGTGCCATCTGCCCTTGGTGCGGAGGGACCAGGGTTGAAGTCTAAGCCCAATTTCTTCTTGTTGTCCTTCGCTGACCTCTGGGCAAACTGGAAGTTGCGCTTGAACAGATTGTCATCACGACACCAGAGTAGTGACGACGGATGAGCATCAGCAGGCTGCGGTCCTCTGACCATGCATGGATAAAAGCCTTGAGCAATGGCTTCATCTCTGGACCTGGGCACGAGATTTTTGTATAGTACGTCTCCCCATGGTCTCTTGATGGCGCTTTTCTCAGCATACTCCTTGGTGACGAAGCGGTATTGGAACCATTGCTCCGCCCAATAGCATCGAATCCATTGGATTCGTGTCTTGCGCTGATTGTAATCCTCTTCAGGATCTGTCTTGTACAGCTCTGAGAGGTCATCGGGCAGATCTCTTGATGTTTCCCCTCGATGCTTTCTGCCACCCTTCCTTGCTGGTTTTTCTGCAGCCATGAACCTTAACTTGGAGGGCTTCAAGACGTTCAAAGGCTTCAAAGGCTTTCTTTTGCTGGACCAACAGGAACTAGCTTCAGGAGAATTGATGTGACGCTGTAAGAACTCTGCAAATGAATGCAGACTATGAGAACCAAAAGATTCTCCCACGGACATGTACCTGTGACAGCATTAAGGTGCGAGGGAAGGGGAAGAGGTCATATGCATTCTCAGAAGATTTTGAAGATAAATCAGTTTAGAAGACATTGACCTCATCGTGCGAAGACATTCACTTATAGAAAAGAAGTTGGTTCCAGATTTGTACGAACCCATAGATCAGTACAAGTGAGGAATCTAACTACTTCATGAAGCACAAGTGAATATACTAGGCAAGTAATGAGATGCAGACTGAGAGAGATCTAACTTGTGTGAATAGAAACTTCTTATGGCAGAAAGTGACCAAACTATATGATCAAAAGAGGTTGTAAAAAGAGGTTTTATTTACCACATTTGGAACTGCTAGACGGAGTGGGAGATGAGGCCGAGCAGTTCGATCCTCCGTGCCCTAACTTGGCGACGAAAGACACCTACGGCGACGTTGGAGAGAGTGATGTCCGCGGTGGCGTGAAAACGGCGCCGGAGAGGTTGCGGCAGTGAAGCGCTTCGTCGCCGGTGTCGTCGAGAGCTAGCGGTGGCGCTAGGGTTCGTGCGAGGGAGGAAGAGGGAGATAATGACCGCGGTGAGTGTGTATTTATAGTCACAGGGGCGGCACTGCGCTATTACACAGGTGCCCCTGGCGATTCGCATCTGAACAGCACGTGGCCATCATGCAGAGTCTCGGGGGCAGTTCCACATCCCACACACGCCTGGATTGTCGGGTGGTCGTTCCTACTTCTCCGGATTTCTTGTGGATGAATGAGCATTGAAAATGATTTTAAAGTTTGTCTCTGTGTCTTCTGCTGACAAGGACGCAGAGAAGACATTCGACAGTTTCACTAGAATGCATATGACTTGGAGAGATAGAGTTTGAGGTAGAAAGCATAGAGAGGTTAGGGTCCGATCACATTCACTTAGTTCAAAAGATTCAAAACAAGAAGACATAGCTATAAGTGAATGCTGTAGAGGACAGAGCACTAGTATATATATATATATATATATATATATATATATATATATATCTATATAATCCATGTAGTGAAGATAATCATGAAGACATGTTGGGAATGAAACCAGACCAAATGTGAAGACATTGCAAGGTAACGCCGTGAGTGAAACACTTCAAAATAGAACGTTTGGTGGTGGCGTTACCCACCGTATAGGAAGTATTAGACCTGGACACGACGCACAATTATCGTGGCGCTCCGAAGTCAATTTCCACATTAATGTATTCACACTTAGAATGTATGTCTTCATTGATTGAAGATATATGTTACTTCGTGTGTTGCACATCTAAGTCATCAATATGCATAAGTGTTTGGATGTGTGCCTGATCACAGGACATTTGAGGATTCCAAGATATTTAGCTCACACCGTAACTTGCAAAATCTCTTCTCATCCAAGGGCTTGGTGAAGATATCTGCCAATTGCTCTTCAGTGTTGACATGTATAATATCAATATCTTCCTTTGCAACATGATCTCTGAGAAAGTGATGACGAATTTCAATGTGCTTTGTCTTCGAGTGCTGAACTGGGTTGTTGGCGATCTTGATGGCGCTTTCATTGCCGCAGTAAAGTGGCACTTGCTTCAGATGAATGCCATAGTCCTTGAGAGTTTGCTTCATCCACAGAAGCTGAGTGCAGCAAGATCCAGCAGCAATGTATTCAGATTCAGAAGTGGAGAGGGATACACAGTTCTGCTTCTTTGAAGTCCAACATACAAGTGATCGTCCCAGAAAGTGACATGTGCCTGATGTAGACTTCCGATCAACCTTGTCACCAGCATAATCAGCATCCGAGAATCCAACCAGATCAAACTCTGAGCCCTTTGGATACCACAATCCTATAGTTGGGGTGTGAGCCAAATATCGAAGAATTCGCTTCACTACTAAGTGATGCGACTCCTTTGGTGCCGCTTGAAATCGAGCACACATGCAAACACTAAGCATAATATCTGGCCTAGATGCACATAAATAAAGCAAAGAACCAATCATGGAGCGGTATACCTTTTGATCGAACTCTTTACCATTATCGTCGGGACCCAAATGATGTTTAGCTGGCATTGGTGTTGTGAAGCCTTTGCAGTCTTGCATGCCGAACTTCTTCAGGCAATCTTTGAGATACTTCTCTTGAGATATGAAGATGCCATTGCGTTGTTGCCGTATCTGAAGACCGAGGAAGAACTTCAGCTCCCCCATCATAGACATCTGATATTGCTCTTGCATCATATATCCAAACTCCTCACTGTACTTCTGATTGGTGCAGCCGAAGATAATGTCATCCACATATATTTGGCACACAAACATTTCACCATCATATGTCTTCGTGAAGAGAGTGGGATCTAGGGAGCCAGGTATGAAGCCTTTGCTCTTCAGGAAGTATTTGAGTGTGTCATACCAGGCCCGAGGGGCTTGTTTGAGGCCATACAGTGCCTTATTGAGCTTGTATACCATGTCAGGATGTTTTGGATCTTCAAACCCATGTGGTTGTGCAACATACACTTCTTCTTCAATCTTGCCATTGAGAAAGGCACTCTTCACATCCATTCAATATAAAAGTATGTTATGATGATTTGCATAGGCCAGCAGTATACGGATGGCTTCAAGTTTGGCCACAGGAGCAAATGTTTCATTGAAGTCAATGCCTTCCACTTGAGTATATCCTTGAGCAATGAGACGAGCTTTGTTTCTGACAACTTGACCATGCTCATCTTGCTTGTTGCGGTATATCCATTTGGTGCCTATTATGTTATGCTTCCGTGGATCAGGACGCTTAACCAATTCCCATACATTGTTCAGCTCAAACTGATGAAGCTCTTCTTGCATTGCTTGAATCCATTCAGGTTCCATAAAGGCTTCTTCAACTTTCTTGGGTTCTGAAATTGAGACGAATGCGAAGTGCCCACAGAAATTTGCCAGTTGAGTTGCCCTTGAACGAGTGAGTGGACCAGGTGCATTGATGCTGTCAATTATTCTATCAATCTGCACTTCATTGGCAACTCGAGGATGTACAGGGCAAAGACTTTGCTCTTGCTGATCTGTGTTGTCGTTGGGAGGAATGTCTTCAGGTTGAGCATTGTCTTCATGTGGATCAGGTGCTGAGATGATAAGTTCTTCTTCAGGATGAGCTTCAGAAGGTATAATCTCTCCAGTTCCCATAAGCTTGATTGATTCACTAGCTGGAACTTCATCTAGCACATTTGGCAGTTGCTCTCTTTGTGAACCATTGGTCTCATCGAACCGCACGTCCACTATTTCAACCACTTTGTAGTGAAAGAGACTGAAGACTCTGTAGGAGTGCGAATCCTTTCCATATCCAAGCATAAAACCCTCATGTGCTTTTGGTGCAAATTTTGAGGTGTGGTGTGGGTCCTTGATCCATCATCTTGCGCCAAATACTCTGAAGTAACTGACGTTTGGCTTCTTGCCACTTAGGAGTTCATAAGATGTCTTGTTCAGAAGCTTGTGAAGATAAACACGGTTGATTGTATGGCATGCAGTGTCAATGGCTTCAGGCCAGAATTTTCTTGGAGTCTTGTATTCATCTAGCATTGTTCTGGCCATCTCAATGAGTGTTCTGTTCTTGCGTTCGACGACGCCATTCTGCTGTGGCGTGTACGGAGCTGAGAATTCATGTGTGATGCCCAAAGTGTCTAGATATGTATCAAGGCCAGTGTTCTTGAATTCAGTGCCATTGTCACTTCTGATGTGCTTTATCTTGGCGCCATAATTGTTCATAGCTCGATTGGCGAAGCGTCTGAAGACATCCTGCACTTCAGTCTTGTAAAGGATTATGTGCACCCAAGTATATCTAGAGTAATCATCAACAATGACAAAGCCATAGAGGCAAGCAGTAGTGGAAAAAGTTGAGTAGTGAGTGGGACCAAAAAGATCCATGTGAAGCAGTTCGAAGGGTCGAGTAGTGGTCATGATTGTCTTCGAGGGATGTTTTGCCCTTGTCATCTTCCCTGCTTCACAGGCACCACATAAGTGATCTTTCTTGAACTTGACGCCTTCGATGCCTATGACATGCTTCTTCTTTGCAAGTGTGTGGAGGTTCCTCATGCCAGCATGCCCAAGCCTTCGATGCCAAAGCCAGCATTCTGAAGCTTTTGCCAGAAGACATACTGCAAGCTGTGGCCCTGCTGAGAAATCTACCACGTACAAATCATCTTTCCGATACCCTTCAAACACTAGAGACTTGTCAGATTCCATCAGTACCAGGCAACGATATTTTCAAAAAATTACAATCATGTTCAAATCGCAAAGCATTGAACCAGACATTAAGTTGAAGCCAAGGGATTCAACAAGCATGACTTTATCCATGTGTTGATCCTTTGAGATTGCAACTCTACCTAGACCCAATACCTTACTTTTACCAGTGTCAGCAAATGTGATGTGGCTCTTGTCGGATGGACGTAAGGTTGAGTCCATAAAAAGACTTCTTTTCCCAGTCATGTGATTTGTACACCCACTATCAATAATCCATTCTAAAGACTCTGAAGACGCTGGTGTCGTACCCTACAGTGCAGTTAGGGGGATAGGCTTCACGAAGAGAATTGTGAAGCAAAAACATTTGACGAACCAGTGGGTTATGAAAACTTAGATCCAGGTTAGGACTAATAGGGAGAGTAGCATGCGATTCAGGTACGAAATACATAGTGATGCCATTCGGGCATTTGATCTTGCGCCCCACAAGATTTTTAAGGTCCCCAGCAATAGCGTCAGAAGATTTTGGTTTTCTGCTGGAGACCTTTCCTTGCAAAAGAGAGTTAAGCTTTCTTAACCACCCACATCTTCAAGGGTGGCTTAGAAGCAATAAGTCTAAGTGCAGCATCTGAGAATTTTGGCTTTGGAGCCCTAGCAAACAGTCTAGCAGGCGGGCAATAGTACTCATAAGAATAGGCAGAATAGTTCTTGGTCATATGAACATGACGGTTTGAAGAACCGCTCTCATATGCCTGAGTATGGTTTCCCTACAAAACATTTACGTTAGCGCGACTCAGGTGAGTCCTCTATCTGTATGAATCCTTTGGACCATATGAAGCCTTTGGTCTGAGGTTTGTCTTCTTCATGTGAGGTGTCATGAGGACATTCACAGGAAGATTCTCCGGACACGTTTTTGGAACCCAAATCTTCTTCATAGGTGGTCCATTCCTGCAGTTAGTACCAATGTACCTGGCAAACACTTCACCATTCTGATTTCTAAATAGCTTATAATTTGCATCAAAGGATTCATCAATGATAATTGGGTTAGCACAGGTGAAACCAGATAGATTGGATGGATCTGCTGAGGATTCCTGTGCAGCAACCCATGTGGTTTTGGGGTACTGCTCAGGTTTCCAGTAAGAGCCATCAGCATTTATTTTCCTCACGAACCCAACACCCTCTTTCCTAGGGTTTCGGTTCAGAATCTGCTTCTTGAGGACATCACATAATGTCTGATGTCCTTTGAGACTTTTGTACATTCCTGTTTCAAGCAATGTCTTCAACCTAGCATTCTCATCAGCAATAGCAGTGGTATCCTCAGCAGAGGGGTTAGTTACCACTTCAACAGTTGAAGATATTGCAACAGCAGTAGCAGTGGAACATTCAGCAACAGAAGTAGCATTATCACGCTCAATGCATTTAAGGCATGGTGGTTCAAATTCTTCCTGAGCGGAACTGATCTGTTCGGCGCGAAGTGACTCGTTTTCCTTTTGAAGATCTTCATGAGCCGCTCTCAATTTCTCAAGATCTTGCTTCCTTTGAAGATAATCATAGGAGAGCTTTTCATGAGTTGTTGAGAGAGTATCATGACGATCTTCAAGTTCTTGATACTTAACGTGAAGATTTTTTATGTCTTCAATTAAGGATTCAGATCGAGTCATTTCAGCACCCAACAGACCATCGCTTCTGTCTAACAGTTTTTGAATATGTTCCATGGCTTTCTGTTGTTCAGTTGCAATTTTAGCAAGTGTTTTGTAGCTGGGTTTTAAATCACAATCAGAATCATCGTCACTGGATGTTTGATAGTGAGTAGTGCGTGTGTTTACCTTGGCACCGCGTGCCATGAAGCAGTAGATAGGAGTGGAGTCGTCCTTGTCATTTGCATCGGTGTTGGTGATGAAGTCATCGTCTTCAGTGTTGAAGATGGACTTGGCGACGTAAGCTGTAGCCAGACTCGCAATGCCAGAATCAGATTCCTCCTCAGACTCCACCTCTGCCTCCTCAGAAGCGGACTCCTCCTCTGAATCCATTTCCTTGCCAACAAACACATGAGCCTTGCCAGTTGAGCTCTTCTTGTGTGATGAAGACTTTGAGGAAGACTTGGAAGAAGACTTTGAGTATTTCTTCTTCTTCTTGTCGTCAGAGTCATATTCCTTGCTCTTCTTCTTCTTTCTGTTCTCATTGTCCCACTGTGAACACTCAGAGATGAACTGTCCAGTTTTCTTGCACTTGTGACATGTTTTCTTCTTGTAGACATGAGCAGAAGCTTCATCATTCCTTGAGCTTGATCGTGAAGACTTTCTGAAGCCTTTCTTCTTGGTGAATTTCTGGAACTTCTTCACTAGCATTGCAAGTTCCCTTCCAATGTCTTCAGGATCATCAGAACTGCTGTCAGATTCTTCTTCAGATGAGGACACAACTTTTGCCTTCAAGGCACGAGTTCGCCCATAGTTTGGACCGCAGATATCTCTTTTCTCAGATAGCTGAAACTCATGTGTGTTGAGCCTCTCAAGTATGTCAGACGGATCGAGTGTCTTGAAGTCTGGACGTTCTTGAATCATCAGGGCTAGGATGTCAAATGAACTGTCAAGTGATCTCAGCAGCGTCTTGACGATTTCATGTTTGGTGATCTCAGTGGCGCCGAGGGCTTGAAGCTCATTCGTGATGTCAGTGAGCCGGTCAAATGTGTGCTGGACATTCTCATTGTCATTTCGCTTGAAGCGGTCGAAGAGGTTGCGAAGAACACTGATTCTCTGACCTCTCTGGGTTGAGATGCCTTCATTGACTTTGGAGAGCCAGTCCCAGACCAGCTTGGATGTCTTCAAGGCACTCACACGGCCGTACTGTCCCTTGGTCAGATGACCACAGATGATATTCTCGGCAGTAGAGTCCAGTTGAGTGAACTTCTTGACATCAGCAGCAGTGACACCTTCTCCAGCCTTGGGAACGCCGTTTTCGACGACATACCATAGGTCGACGTCAATGGCTTCAAGATGCATGCGCATCTTATTCTTCCAGTAGGGATATTCAGTTCCATCGAAGATGGGGCACGCGGCGGAGACTTTGATTATCCCTGCAGTCGACATAGCTAAAACCCCAGGTGGTTAAACCGAATCACACAGAACAAGGGAGCACCTTGCTCTGATACCAATTGAAAGTGCGTTATATCGACTAGAGGGGGGTGAATAGGCGATTTTTATGAAAGTCTTCAAAACGTGAAGGTTATGAATACAAACAGTACAGATATGCCTATCACTTAAGCAGCGGAAGTTAGATTACACTAGGCAAGCCATGGTCAAGTATTCAATAGAGTGAAAGCACAATGACAAGTAGCTGCAGTGTAATAAGGATCAGGTAGGAAGAAGTTATGAAGCCAAAAAAATCACACAGTTATGTTGTGAAGACAGAAGATAAAGCAAGCATGCAATGGCTTTCACAATGTGTAACAGTAAGTAAAAGGGAGTGAAGATGAAACCAGTGACACGCTGAAGACAATGATTTGTTGGACCAGTTCCAGTTGCTGTGACAACTGTACGTCTGGTTGGAGCGGCTAGGTATTTAAACCAAAGGACACACAGTCCCGGACACCCAGTCCTGAACACGCAGCTCAGGACACCCAGTCCTCACCGTTTTCTCCTTGAGCTAAGGTCACACAGACCCCGCCCAATCACTCTGGTAAGTCTTCAAGGTAGACTCCCAAACCTTCACAGACTTCGTTCACCGGCAATCCACAATTTCTCTTGGATGCTCAGAACGCGGCGCCTAACCGTCTGGAGGATGCACAGTCCTCAAGTGTAATAAGTCTTCAGATCACTCAGACAAGAAGACTTAAGTGATGCCCAATTTACTTTGGCTCTGGGTGGTTAGGGCTTTTCTCCTCGCTAGGAATTTTCTCTCAAAGGCTTCGAGGTGGGTTGCTCTCAAACGACAAAAGTCGTGCACTGAAATCTGAGCAGCCAACCGTTTATGGTTGTAGGGGGTGGACTATTTATAGCCACTGGGCAACCCGACCTGATTTGTCCAAAATGACCCTGGGTCACTAAGGAACTGACACGTGTACCAACGGTCAGATTTCAAACTCACACGACAACTTTACTTGGGCTACAAGTAAAGCCGACTTGTCCGACTCTGGACAAGATTTGCTCTCATAGTCTTCGCTCGAAGACATAGGATTTGAATTTGGCATCACTTCAGTCATTCTGACTGGTTCTCTTGGACCCCACTTAACAGTATGGTGGTTCCTATGACTCAACACAAATGAAATAAAACTACGAAGGATCTAAGTCTTCGAGTTCCATAGGCTTCACGTGGTGTCTTCTCTTGTCATAGTCTTCAATGTGAATATCTTCATATACCACCATTGTCTTCAATGTCTTCGTACATTTTTAGGGGTCATCTCTGGTAGTAAAACCGAATCAATGAGGGACTTCTACCTGTGTTATCCTGCAATTCTCACAAACACATTAGTCCCTCAACTAGGTTTGTCGTCAATACTCCAAAACCAACTAGGGGTGGCACTAGATGCACTTACAAACTCCAACTCCAAATGCTAGTTCATAAATTGCCATAATCATGATTTATCCTATTCAGGTAGGTTAACTTGTTCAATCATGCATGAAAGTGCCATAAACATATTCTTCATATTTTTCTGATCATTTTTCATATATAACTTATTTCATTTGGAGTTACGGTTGAATTTCTATGATTTTTAGAAGTTTATACTATTTTCTGGAATTTCCTGAATAAACTTAAATCCAGAATATGAGTTATTGCGTCAGCACTGCGTCATTGTGATGCCAGCTGGTCAACTGGGCGCGTCCAGGTCAAACCTGACCAGTAGGGCCCACTGGTCAGTAGTTAGTTAACTAACTAGAGTTAGTTAGTGTTAAACTAATGCTACTCCTAGATTAGTTAGTGGCCTGGGGCCGACACATCGGTGAGACAGAAACTAATCCCGCGTTGACTATGGCTTTGACCCGCTGTGGGGCCTGCTGTCAGCGTCTAATGGTGGTCCAGCTGGCGGGGTTAGTGCTAATGGCGAGGCCACGTCGGCACTCGCCGGAGCATGGCCGGCGGCGACCAAAACGACGGCGGCGCAGCTCAGATTTGAGCTTCGGGCGGTGGTTTGGCGCGCTGAGCGCACCGGGGAGGATCTCTTGCTCGTCCGCATCCAATGGACTGGACGGGAGGCCGCAGGGTAGCCGGAAGCAGCGCAGGCGTTGAGGTTAGTGGCGGTCGGAGCTACGGGATCGACGGGTTCGGCACTACGGTGATCTATAGGAGGAGTTGGTGAGTTCTACAGCTTCCTGGGAAGGCTCTAAGCACATTGGTGTGCTCGTACGTGAGCTGCAATGACTATGGCCACGACTGCGCCATTGCCGGCGACGAGGAGCTCACGGCTCCGGTGGCTAGGCTAGTTAGGGGAAGAGATTCACTATGGGGAGAGAGGGGTTCGGTAGAGGAGCTCACGGCAGGGGCGTCGGTGATCTCAGTGTGCTCGGGGATGGCCTGGTGACGATGAATCGGTCAACGATGGCCGTCGATGCAGAGGGCGGAGATGGCGTCGATGATGGCGCTCCAGGGCTTCCGGCGTCATGTAGCTCGGCGGGGAGGACCGGGGCATCATGGCGGAGCTCAGGGGTGCGTCGGAGGGGCTTGGAGATGGCTGTGGCCGTGGGGAAGCTCGACGGCGGTGACGTATGTGTTCGGCCGCGCTCGTGGAAGGGGCTAGAGGGCGAAAGAGAGAGCAGAGAGTGAGGGAGAGGAGCGAGGGGACTGTGGGGCATCTCCAGACGCGTCGGGGGCGCCTCGGTGGCAAGCAGGAGGTGGCCAGGGCGGCGTCGGCGCTCGCCACCGAGCTACTTCGGGGCGAGGGGGAGGAAGACGACAGAGGGGAGGAGGTGGGCTGGGCCGGCCAGCTCAGATGGTCCGCTAGGTGGGCTAGAGCGCCAGGTAAGTGCCCAGGTAAGTCTCTCACTCTTTTATTTCTGTTTTCTATTTTCTGTCTGTTTGTTTTGACTTTATTAAAAATGCCAGAGCATTTTCAGAAATCATGAGACTTCTTATGGCCACTGTTTGGATTATTTCCAACAGCAAACATTTCAGTTCATGAATATTTGGACATTTAGAATAATATATAAAATTTAAATGCCCAAATGCAAATAAGGTATGATTTAATTCAGAGCCCAAATATGTCATGGAAAAATGTGCATCACCTCTGGTACTATTTACAGCATTTTCCATAAATGATGAACATTTTTGAAAGCCATTTGGATTTACTGAAAATATTTTAGGTGAACCTAGTGAATTCCTTTGATGCTAAGGGTTTAGGCAATCCCCATTTCAAGTTTCTTTGGAATTTAAACATGATGGCAAGAAGAACAAGCAAAGTCAAGCAAGGGCTGAACTGGGGCTGTGACAGCTCACCTCCACTAAACAAGAATCTCATCCCGAGATTCAAGCGTAGGGTAAGGTGAAGGGGGGAACACAAGCTAACATAATCTTCACGATCCAGGTTGCACCTCATAAGGTTGTTGATTCGTTTCATACGTTGATCTTGACATCCTCGCTTATGAGATCTTCCATCCACGCGATGAGAACGGAAAGAAACCCTACTAGGATTGGTCTTCTCGAAGATCGAGCTATACAATATCACTCGCGGAATGAGATGTTGAAACATCTCGAGTTGAGACACAAAACACATCGAGAGGGATGGAAGAACAATGACAGGGTTTGATTTGTTGGGCAACAATTCCACGCTTAGAAAGATGGTGGATGGTGTCAAGGTGGGGAGGAAATAATTGCCATGATCCCGTAACGGGGCACCTTGGGAAAGGTGACTCGTTGGACTGTTCCCTTAAGTGGAAAAAAGAATTACTTTTGATCCATATATCATTGAAACTCCTCATACCAGCTTAAGGCAAATTACAATTGATTGTTTGAAAGAGGTCGAAGAAATTGCATACTCGGACTAGGATGGATGATGTGGACTACCTTGTTGAAGGCAACGCAATGGATGACTTTTGCTTATCACCGGAAATGGATGGGACCCATGACAGGGCCATTTTGAGGATGATCCTGGACAACAATTACTAAGAGGGCAGCTCATGGGAATTGGCACAATGGCGGTGCAAGCTGGGAACAAAATGCAAATGCTGGGAATGATACTGGTAACTGGGAATAACTCAACGAGAGTGATTCCACCGTTTGGAAGGTTATAGCATAATCGAAGAAACTGGGAGTACAAGGATCCGTAAGGAACAACTTCTAGAATATGTTGCACTAAATCCTCATGGAGAAGATGGTCAAATAGCTCAATCAAGATACTACAATGATAGATCTTCCGGCTAGGTGTGTCGGCCAACATCAACCTTGTTGGAACCTACATCATAGATCTTGGACTAGTTCCAACCATCATATGTGTCTGAGATTCAGATCTGGTTGGTAACAAGACATTTTAGACAGCATGTCTGGAAAAGAAAATTTGCAACACTAACCAAAGAGATGACGTTGCGGGATTCTCAGGAACATGAACTACGATAGCATGCTGCAAAACATGAGCTGGTTCTGCTACAAACCTGTGAACACGCTGTCCAAGACAAGCATGACCACGTAGTAGTCTTATAATAGAACACTATCGAGTTCAGGTTAGGATCCATCATCAAAGATTTCGAAGTCTTTACGCGCGCTAGACTTCTTTTCCTTGAACAAGTCAATCAGTGGCTTGGGTGTTAGGAATTACACATGGAGTGGAGGTAGCTAGTCTCCAAAACTAGTGTATACTTCGCACATGCATAACTGACTTGGGATGGTTCCAGAGGAAGCAACATTGACTTTCTCGAATTCACGGCGGCAACTTGCATCAAATGAACATGAATTAGAGGACGTCACTCCTTTCAGCCGAACATATTCTTCATGAACGGAACATGAAGATAATGCTTATAAAAATTTCCAATGCTAACTGGATGCTCAACACGAATCATGGAGAAGATAAAAATGTTGCTGATGGGCTCAACAACAATTCATCCAGGTTTCCATATAAGTGAAATTACACAATTATGTGAACAAGGTGATAGCATCGGTTAGACCCAAAAAATATAATGGTGTATGCCCGGGGAAACAACCACGGGTAAGACAACAATACGAACATTGTTGGTTCTGATTTGATTTGACGATAGCCCATAGTTAAATTAAAGATTGGATAAGACAATAGGTCCAATAACTGATCTCGAGGACCAATCAATGGAGATATCATCTTTCTTCAACACACACACAGAGAAGATATCCCTTAGAGATGAACTAAGTTAAGCAAAGCTTCTACCTTCCAACTCTCCAAGTTGTTGTCTAGCTCAACCAACTAGCTCAGGGATATCCAACACAGATTCTTGGAGAAGGGGTGAGTTAGAGGAAAAAACGAACATGATCATGAACTCAACATAGCGGTCAGGTGACAATCAGGTAATACTTCCGAGAAGATCTTCGGAAAATCACGAACCACCGATATGTTACTAAACTCGAGAACATTCTTGCTTTTCGGGGCAAGACGATGGGACCAAGAGAGTGATGGATTGCCACAATCCTATCTCATTGATCGAAGAGTGCACCGAAAATAAGGACTAGGTAGCACGATCCATCTTAGGATCATGATTCAATAACCAACATGCTAAGAATGAAATTATTGTCCATTAGCTACCAAGCAACGGGGTTGCTAGTAGTATTGATTTCACACATAATGGTTCACTTGTCGGCATTCCGGTTGCGACAACACGGGACCGAGGAATGAAACAATGATCGCGATAAGTATCACTGCATCAAGAATTCGTAAGAGATGGTGCAATTCTCATGACAATCCTGACATAAAGGGGGTAATACTCTAGGGTAGAACAGAGCAAAAGCTGGATTGGCATTTGATCTGCAGAGCACAACTACTTTGACGCAATCCTAGAAATGGACGAGGTACTGGCGTTTATTTCTCCTAGTCATTCCGGAATAGAATGACTTGACGGACCACAAGAATAAAAGTCATCGATGAACACAAATGCACACACACTCTTGGCTATCAACTGATAGAGGATGGTCGGAATACAGCTAAAGAGGAACAACTCAAGGAACATATAACTTTCTGCGTTGTGGATGCATAGATTAGTATGTCGAGCAAAACTCAACATTTCTTCCGGACAACCCATGCAGAAAGGTAGGACTGGCAGATTCACAATGCAAAATGGAGAACTCATCAAGAGCACTCTTATTGTGATCTTTTGGTTCAAAGGCTTTTGCCATATTGGTTCATGGTATTGGAAGAAGGATATACCACGGACCTCGAGGACTATCGCAGGGTTACTAATATCTTGAGGAAACTAGCAAATACTAACAACATGAAATAGGTGAACCTCGGGTTCAAAACCCAGGAGTAGAATGCCTACTACTAAGTGGCATCACGGGATGCTTTCGAAAATGGTGGCCAGAATCATCACACCGGGAACACAAAGCATTGCTAGATTACTAGGTGACTCCCTAAAACACCTAGGGACATAATAATAGCTCCAACATATATGTCGAGGAAATAGAGTACCTCAACTCACAAATTAGTGTGGTTGAACTGGCCCAAAGGAACATCGGGAACGGAAAGAAGCGATTTGCAAATGCATCCGACTATTTAGAATCCTGGGATGACTCGGATAGCATAACGGCTGTAAATGCTCAAAATGATTTGAGACATCCTGCAAAATGGTGGCATAACCACTTAACATCACAATACCAAAGTTCTGAGATGAACTGCCAACACACAGAAGTAGTAGGAACCGAACTCGAGCTTAAACTCAACAATCCTAGTCAACTACGGTTTAGTAACACATCATCCTGATAGATAGATGAGAAGGCCTAGTTCTTAATCCCCGTAGAAAAGAAGAGGTTGACTCAGATCAGAAGGACATAAGGTAAAGGAGTAAAAAGAGCCTTACGTTCCCTTCCCCAATCAATTCCCTTATATAGCTAAAGCATTTCTAGACTCAACTTTGACCAGTTTGGCTTGGCAATCCTACAGGCAGTCAGGCTCTGATACCAAAGCTGTCAGGACCCCGATTCCAAGTCACATTGATATAGCTGGTAACACTTCATATCACTTTGCGGCCTCACGCATGGTATTCCCACGGGTGTCGCCTTACCATGGTCCGGGACCGTTTGCGCCTTTTGGCTCACGTATATGATAGTGTCGCTAGCATCCATATGACAGGGAACCCGGGCCGACATGGCTAGTCGTGAACCCAAAGTGGCACCAACCTATGGGGACAGGCATACATGAATCACATCGAGCATGTCGGTCAGCAGTGTGTGAATCCGGGCTGTAGCACTGGGCTAACAGGACTTCGGGAACCCGGGCTGTAGCAGGCTAGGCAGGACTCCGGATGTCACCGCGTGACATTTCCCCGAAGGGACAGACACGGGAACGAAGTGAAACACATGCCGGCCAGTCAAGTGTCCTAAGCAGTAGTGCTGGGCTAACAGGACTCCGGTGAACCGGGCTGTAGCGGACTACTATGGCTCATGGAAGCACTAGACTACATTTCCCCATAAGAGAGGCTGCCAAGGATAAACAACTAGATTGTCGGATCCCACACATACCAAGCATTTCAATCATACACACAATATGCTCGATATGTGTAAATACAACATGGCATCACAACATAACTCTACAACTCAAGAAGTTATTCATTAGGCTCCGAGGAGTGAGATATTACAAACATGGGTCTCATCACCCAACAATCATAGCATACAAATCAAAGCACATGCGGAAGCTTAACATGTCTGAGTACAGACATCTACAAATGAAAAAGGCTGAGAAGTCTGACTATCTACCAGATCCTGCCAAGGGCACAAGATCGTAGCTGAGGTATCAAGCTAAACGTCGAAGTCCACGCGAAACTACTAGCGAGACTGAAGTGTCTCTACAAAACATAAAGTAAGCAAACGTGAGTACAAAAGTACTCAACAAGACTTACATCAGAACTAGCTACATATGCATCGGTATCAATAGGGGGGTGGTGGAGTTTAACTGCAGCAAGCCAGCTTTGACTCGGTGGCTATCTTAAACTACGACTGCAAGTAACTCTTTTGAGGTGGCGCACACGAGTCCACATATTCACCATATCAATACACCACTATGGATCCGCTCCCGTCTCCCTACGAGAACGCCATCCATAGCACTCATGCTTACCTTGCGCATTTTAGAGTATCCACTTTCACTTGTCTATGAACTGTTATAGGCAACCCGGAAGTCCTTTAGCACGGACGCGACTATTTGAATAGTTTTATACCCTCCAGGGGTGTACTTCGTCACACATGTTTCCACCACTTAGCGTCTGCACACGACATGTGCTCGGCAGACTTCAAGCAAAAGCCAACGTGGGTGTAGACCACGACCTGACTAACCACACAAATATCTAGTACAGGTTTATCGCCTATTCGGGTTCCATCCGCGAGGAGATCCGGCCGGAGTTTCGCTCACAGCCCCAAACGATGTGTGCAGGGTTCCCGAGACACCAAACGTGCGCCCGGTACACCGTGCCATGGTGTATCTACCACATCATAGCCCACCCCTAGGGTCAGCGCCACGCATAGCCGCCAACACATATCCTATAAACACCAGAAACTAGTTACAACTCCTGGACAGAGGACGAGAGGGGTCAGTAAGTCGAGCGGGGTCATATTTTAGGGCCCAATGTGTGGTAGTAGCTGTTTCATGGATCACAAACACATAACTCAGTTCCTGAGAACAGTTTCAATGAGACAACCCACCATGTACTCCTACATGGCCTCTCACCACTACCTTTACCAAATCATGTTCACACACTTAGCTCACACACAGTAGGACATGTTCACAACTTTCCAATTCATCCCCGATGAATCAGACCTGACACAACTCTAAGCAATAGCAGGCATGACAAGCAAACATGAATGAGTAGGCACATCAGGGCTCAAACAACTCCTACTCATGCTAGTGGGTTTCATCTATTTACTATGGCAATGACAGGTCATGCAAAGGAAATGGGTTCAACTACCGCAGCATGTAACAGTTGAATCGTTGTTGTCCTAATGCAGTTAAAGAGATCAGGAGCGAGAGAGTGGGTTTGTATCGGAATGAACAAGGGGGTTTTGCTTGCCTGGCACTTCTGAAGATAGTATAGTTCTTCATCGGTGTCATCGATCACAACAACAAAGTAACGTCTACTGAGACGGGACAATCACCGGCAAACACAAAAGAACCAACATTCACTGCAATGCACAATCAAATGAATGCCATGTCATGTTAAGGAACTAAATTGACCTAATGTAGCAGTAAGCCAAATTAATTGAAGTGGAATTCAAACAGGGTTAAACTCCAACTCCAAATGCTAGTTCATAAATTGCCCTAATCATGATTTATCCTATTCAGTTAGGTTAACTTGTTCAATCATGCATGAAAGTGCCATAAACAGATTCTTCATATTTTTCTGATCATTTTTCATATATAATTTATTTCATTTGGAGTTAGGTTGAATTTCTATGATTTTTAGAAGTTTATACTATTTTCTGGAATTTCCTGAATAAACTTAAATCCAGAATATGAGTTATTGCGTCAGCACTGCGTCATTGTGACGTCAGCTGGTTAACTAGGCGCCTCCAGGTCAAACCTGACCAGTAGGGCCCACTGGTCAGTAGTTAGTTAACTAACTAGAGTTAGTTAGTGTTAAACTAATGCTAATCCTAGATTAGTTAGTGGCCTGGGGGCCACTCGTTAGTGAGACAAAAACTAATCCCGCGTTGACTACGGCTTTGACCCGCTGCGGGGCCCCCTGTCAACGTCTAATGGTGGTCCAACTGGCGGGGTTAATGCTAATGGTGAGGCCACGTCGGCACTCGCCGGAGCATGGCCGGCGGCGACCAAAACGACGGCGGCGCGGCTCGGATTTGCGCTTCGGGCGTTGGTTTGGCGCGCTGAGCGCACCGGGGAGGATCTCTTGCTCGTCCGCATCCAATGGACCGGACGGGAGGCCGCAGGGTTGCCGGAAGCAGCGCAGGCGTTGAGGTTAGCGGCGGTCGGAGCTACGGGATCAACGGGTTCGGCACTACGGTGATCTATAGGAGGATTTGGTGAGTTCTACAACTTCCTGGGAAGGCTCTAAGCACATTGGTGTGCTCGTACGCGAGCTGCAATGACTATGGCTACGGCTGCGCCATTGCCGGCAGCGAGGAGCTCACGACTCCGGTGGCTAGGCTAGTTAGGGGAAGAGATTCACTGCGGGGAGAGAGGGGTTCTGTAGAGGAGCTCACGGCGGGGGCGTCGGTGATCTCAGCGTGCTCGGGGATGGCCTGGTGACGACGAATCAGTCGACGACGGCCGTCGGTGCAGAGGGCGGAGATGGCGTCGACGACGGTGCTCCAGGGCGTCCGGCGTCATGTGGCTCGTCGGGGAGGACCGGGGTGTTATGGCGGAGCTCAGGGGTGCGTCGGAGGGGCTCGGAGATGGCTGTGGCCGTGGGGAAGCTCGTCGGCGGTGACGTCTGCGTTTGGTCGCGCTCGTGGAAGGGGCTAGAGGGCGATAGGGAGAGCAGAGAGTGAGGGAGAGGAGCGAGGGGACTGCGGGGCGTCTCCAGACGCGTCAGGGGCGCCTCGGTGGCAAGTAGGAGGTGGCCAGGGCGGCGTCGGTGCTCGCCACTGAGCTGCTTCGGGGCGAGGGGGAGGAAGACGACAGAGGGAGGAGGTGGGCTGGGCCGGCCAGCTCAGATGGGCCGCTAGGTGGGCTAGAGCACTAGGTAAGTGCCCAGGTAAGTCTCTCACTCTTTTATTTCTGTTTTCTATTCTCTGTCTGTTTGTTTTGACTTTATTAAAAATGTCAGAGCATTTTCAAAAATCATGAGACTTCTTATGGCCACTGTTTGGATTATTTCCAACAGCAAACATTTCAGTTCATGAATATTTGGACATTTAGAATAATATATAAAATTTAAATGCCCAAATGCAAATAAGGTATGATTTAATTCAAAGTCCAAATATGTCATGGAAAAATGTGCATCACCTCTGGTACTGTTTACAGCATTTTCCATAAATGATGAACATTTTTGAAAGCCATTTGGATTTACTGAAAATATTTTAGGTGAACCTAGTGAATTCCTTTGATGCTAGGGGTTTAGGCAATCCCCATTTCAAGTTTCTTTGGAATTTAAACATGATGGCAAGAAGAACAAGCAAAGTCAAGCAAGGGCTGAACTGGGGCTGTGACAATGAGCATTTGTGCTCAGGAGCATAATAGCACTTTCGCGATCTATGATGTTTCTTAGCAATTTACCACTATCGTTTTGGGGTTATGCATTAGCGACAGCCGCATTCACGTTAAATAGGGCACCGTCTAAAAATCCGTTAAGATAACATTGTATGAACTGCGGTTTAGCAACAAACCTAAGCTGTCATTTCTTAAAGTTTGGGGTTGCGATGCTTATGTGAAAAAAGGTTTTAGCCTAATAAGCTCAAACCCAAATCAGAGAAGTGTGTCTTCATAGGATACCCAAAAGAAACTGTTGGGTACACCTTCTATCACAGATCCGAAGGCAAGATCTTTGTTGCTTAAAATGGATCCTTTCTAGAGAAGGAGTTTGTCTCGAAAGAAGTGAGTGGGAGGAAAGTAGAACTTGATGAGGTAATTTTACCTTCTCCCGAATTGGAAAGTAGTTCATCACAGAAATCAGTTCCTGTGATGCCTACACCAATTAGTGAGGAAGTTAATGATGATGATCATGAAACTTCGGATCAAGTTACTACCGAACCTCGTAGGTCAACCAGAGTACGTTCCGCACCAGAGTGGTACGGTAATCCTGTTCTGTAGGTCATGTTACTTGACCATGATGAACCTACGAACTATGAGGAAGCGATGATGAGCCCAGATTCCGCAAAATGGCTTGAGGCCATGAAATCTGAGATGGGATCCATGTATAAAGAACAAAGTATGGACTTTGAATGACTTGCCTGATGATCGGCGAGCCATTGAGAATAAATGGATCTTCAAGAGGAAGATGGACGCTGATAGTAGTGTTACTGTCTACAAAGCTCGAATTGTCGCAAAAAGGTTTTCAACAAGTTCAAAGTGTTGACTATGATGAGCTTTTCTCACTCGTATCGATGCTTAAAAGTCTATCTGAATCATGTTAGCAGTTGCCGCATTTTATGAAATCTGGCAAATGGATGTCAAAACTGTGTTCCTTAGTGGATTTATTGAAGAAGAGTAGTATATGATGCAACCAAAAGGTTTTGTTGATCCTAAAGGTACTAACAAAGTGTGCAAGCTCCAACGATCCATTTATGGACTGGTGCAAGCCTCTCGGAGTTGGAATATGTGCTTTGATAGTGTGATCAAAGCATATAGTTTTATACAGACTTGCGGTGAAGCCTGTATTTACAACAAAGTGAGTGGGAGCACTACAACCTTTCTGATAAGTATATGTGAGTGACATATTGTTGATCGGAAATGATGTAGAATTTTCTGGAAAGCATAAAGGAGTGTTTGAAAGGAGTTTTTCAAAGAAAGACCTCGGTGAAGCTGCTTACACATTGAGCATCAAGATCTATAGAGATAGATCAAGATGCTTGATAAGATTTTTTCAATGAGTACATACCTTGACAAGATTTTGAAGTAGTTCAAAATGGAATAGTCAAAGAAGGAGTTCTTACCTGTGTTGCAAGGTGTGAAGTTGAGTAAAGACTCAAAACCCGACCACGGCAGAAAATAGAAAGAGAATGAAAAGTCATTCCCTATGCCTCGGTCATAGGTTTTATAAAGTATGCTATGCTATGTACCAGTCCTATTGTATACCTTAGCATGATTTTGGCAAGGGAATACAATAGTGATCTACCAGTAGATCACTGGACAGCGGTCAAAATTATCCTTAGAGGACTAAGGAAATATTTATTGATTATGGAGGTGATAAAAGATTTCGTCATAAAGAGTTATGTCGATGCAAGCTTTTTGACACCGATCTAGATGACTCTAAGTCTCGATCTAGATACATATTGAAAGTGGGAACAATTAGCTAGTGTAGCCCCATGCAGAGTATTGTAGACACAGAAATTTGCAAAATACATATGGATCTGAATGTAGCTGACCCGTAGACTAAACTTCTCTCACAAGCAAAACGTGATCACTCTTTGGGTGTTAATCACATAGCGATGTGAACTAGATTATTGACTATAGTAAACCCTTTGGGTATTAGTCACATGAAGATGTGAACTAATCACATAAAGATGTGAACTATTGGTGTGAAATCACATGACGATGTGAACTAGATTATTGACTCTAGTGCAAGTGGGAGACTGAAGGAAATATGCCCTAGAGGCAATAATAAAGTTATTATTTATATTCCCTTATATCATGATAAATGTTTATTATTCATGCTCGAATTGTATTAACCGGAAACTTAGTACATGTGTGAATACATAGACAAACAGAGTGTCCCTAGTATGCCTCTACTAGACTAGCTCGTTAATCAAAGATGGTTAAGTTTCCTAGCCATAGACATGTGTTGTCATTTGATAAACGGGATCACATCATTAGAGAATGATGTGATGGACAAGACTCATCTGTTAGCTTAGCACTATGATCGTTTAGTTTATTGCTATTGCTTTCTTCATGACCTATACATGTTCCTATGACTATGAGATTATGCAACTCCCGAATACCGGAGGAACACTTAGTGTGCTATCAAACGTCACAACCGTAACCGGGTGATTATAAAGATGCTCTACAGGTGTCTCCAATGGTGTTTCTTGAGTTGGCATAGATCGAGATTACGATTTGTCACTCCGATTGTCGGAGAGGTATCTCTGGGCCCTCTCGGTAATGCACATCACTATAAGCCTTGCAAGTAATGTGACTAATGAGTTAGTTACGGGATGATGCATTACGGAACGAGTAAAGAGACTTGCCGGTGACGAGATTGAACTAGGTATGATGATACCGACGATCAAATCTCGGGCAAGTAACATACCGATGACAAAGGGAACAACGTATGTTGTTATGCGGTTTGACCGATAAAGATCTTCGTAGAATATGTAGGAGCCAATATGAGCATCCAGGTTCCGCTATTGGTTATTGACCGGAGATGTGTCTCGGTCAAGTCTACATAGTTCTTGAACCCGTAGGGTCCGCACGCTTAACGTTCGATGACGATTTGTATTATGAGTTATGTGATTTGATGACTGTAGTTTGTTTGGAGTCCCGGATGAGATCACGGACATGGCGAGGAGTCTCGAAATGGTCGAGAGGTAAAGATTCGTATATTGGAAGGCTATATTCGAACATCGGAAAGGTTACGAGTAATTCAGGTATTTTTCGTAGAACCGGGGAGTTACGGGAATTCACCGGGGGAAGTATTGGGCCTTATTGGGCTTTAGTGGAAAGAAAAGAAGGGCCACAAGGGGAGGCAGCGCCCCCCCATGGGCTGGTCCGAATTGGAATAGGAGGGGGCGGCGCCCCCCTCTTTCCTTCTCCCTCTCCCTCTCCTTCCTTCTTCTCCTACTTGGACTAGGAAGGGGGAAACCTACTCCTACTAGGAGTAGGAATCCCCCCTTTGGGCGCGCCCCTTGAGGCTGGCCCTCCTCCTCCTCCCCTCCTTTATATACGGGGGAGGGGGCACCCCATAGACACACAAGTTCATTTCTTAGGCGTGTACGGTGCCCCCTTCCACAGATTTCCACCTCGGTCGTATTGTCGTAGTGCTTAGGCGAAGCCCTACGTCGGTAACTTCATCATCCTCGTCACCACGTCGTCGTGCTGACGAAACTCTCCCTCAGCCTCAGCTGGATCTAGAGTTCGAGGGATATCACCGAGCTGAACATGTGCAGATCGCGGAGGTGCCGTGCGTTCGGTACTTGATCAGTTGGATCGTGAAGACGTTCGACTACATCATTCGCGTTACTAAACGCTTCCGCTTTCGGTCTACAAGGGTACGTAGACACACTCTCCCCGCTCGTTGCTATGCATCTCCTAGATAGATCTTGCGTGATCGTAGGAAATTTTTTGAAATACTGCGTTCCCCAATAAATACTACTAGTACAGTGGTGTTTGAACTACTTCTAGAAGCCTCTCCTCCGCCAAGCGCGCTCAGTAAGAGGCAGAGGAGGAGGAGCCTACCGACGAGCTGGAGAAGTGAAATCCGGCGCCTGCCGCCGCTGCAGTTATAGCAATGCCCAGCTCGAACGCCCTCTGCCACTCCAGATGACCCCTCTCGAAGCGGCGGGACTCCTCCTAGATCCCCGCATTCCACGCCATTGCGGCGGCTTCTGTTGCGGCCACGGCGACAGTGAAACTCTTTGCATGCTCAACTAGGCACTCCTCCCGCAGGAATTTGATGTAGCGCGCAAGGACGTTGACGGACATGCGGGCCTCCACCTCCCGCCTTCGGGCCACGGTGGCGAAGCGGGTGATGACCCCGGTGGTCAAAGGTGGGGTGGTGGCCATGACGGCCACCTTTCGTCTTTGGGCCGCGGTGGCGGAGCAAGTGTTGGCCACGGCGGCCGACGGTGGGGTGGCGGCACGATGGTCACCTCCCGCCTTTGAGCCGCGGTGGTGGAGTAGGTGATGGCCCTGGCGGCCGATGGTGGTGTGGCGGCCACGACAACCGACGCTGGGATACTTGGCTGGGACCGGCAGTGATTTTTCCTGTAACGAGTGATTGATTTTGCTAGGGATCTGCAACGATGGTGGGTTTTGCTGTGATTGGCGGCGGATTTTGCTGCGACTGACGACAATTTTTGCTCGAACAACGATGATTTTGATGCAATCAGCGGTGCGCCCTGAGCCACGACACAACAAGGGATGTTGTAACCTTGTTACGACGAGTTACAATCGTCCCTGATAGGTGTGGGTGGCGCTTGAGGCATGCTCTCTCCTTGTGCGGGGTGTGATTTTGGAGGCAAATAAAAAAGCAATGTGAGGGAAAAATTTGACAGTTGGGAAACGACGCAATTGACGTACGGGATGCGTCCAGCCGAGGGGCTGGCACCGGTCGACCGAAGCCTAGCACCATCCTTTCTAATGAGGGGGTATCAGGGGTTTTCTCTCTTCCGTTTAGTTCAAATTATACCTGGCCATGGGCAGCCCGGCCCGGTTGGCCCGACCCGGCCCGACCCGACCTTGTCCACGGGTCGGGCTCGAGCCTAGATTTCAAGCCCGACGGCTGGGCAGGGCCGAACCCGGACCCGTCGTATTCACGCATTAATGAAGAGGCCCGGCCCGAGGCACGGCGGGCTTTTAGCGTTATGGGCCGGGCTCGGGCCTGGGTTTTTTGCATTGGGCTTTGGTAGGCCCGGCCCGGCAGATGGCCAGGTATAGTTCAAATGATTGAAGGGTAACATCGACATTTAAGTCCAACTCTACAAACAAACAAAGACCCATTGTACCACCGTCTCAAAAGGGAAAGAAAGGGTGCGCCTTCTTCGCCACCGCCGATGGCGCAGTCGCTGGCGATGACGGCGATATCCCGCCTCCGCGGTGCCGCCACCCACTCCTGCGGCGGGCACTGGCGCCGCCTCTTCTCCCGCTCCCCCGCCGCCTGCGCTCCTCTCCTCGGCCACTTTCACCATCCCACTCCGACGCCGCCCAGTCCCAAAACCCTAGCTCCGTTCCCCGGCGTGCCCCCTTCCGCCTCGGCCTCGGCCCCCGCGTTCCAAACCCTCACCTCCTCCTCCCCGCGCCTCTCCCTGGACTTCATCCCTCCCGGCTTCTCCCTATTCGACTCCCACCTCGGCCTCCTCGTCCTCCTCAAGGAGACCGAGCCATACTCCTACCTCAAGCACCCCCAGATCCTCGTCTGCGACCCGGTCTCCCGCCGCACCGCGCTTCTCCCTCCGGGGATGGTCACCTGCACGTTTAGCAAGCTCGTAAGCGTCGTGATCCTCTCCCGCGACGCGGACGGCCCGGCCGGGTCCGGGCTCTGCTTCCGGGCAGCTGTCGTCACCCTCGAGGACACCACGCTGCGCGCCTTCGTGGCGACGTTCCGCGACGGCGTGTGCCACTGGGAGTGTCTGCTTCGGTCACAGGCGAGATGCAACGTCGACCAGCTGGAGCGCCACTGCGTGCGCGCTAGCCGGTTCCTCATCTGGCACATCCGCGACGAAGGTGCCGTGCTCACATTTGACCCTGAGACTCTGGAGTTCGGCTTCGTGCTCGCGCCGCCCGCACTCGACATGGGGGATCACTTTGTCAAGTACCGCGTCGGGGTGATGCCGGACGGGCGGTTCTGCTTCGGTTCGATGTCAATGGATCACGAGAACCTGGAGCTCCGGGTGCTGGGGCCCGGGCCGAAGGACGGCCAGAACGTGTGGGTGCTGGAGAGGGAGGTGTGCTTGCTCCAGGCGTTCGACGAAATGCCGCAGCTGCCCTCGAGTTTCATCGCCCGGCGCAAGTGCACCTGGCTGAGTGACATGGATGCCGGGCGCACCGGGAGGGTGTTCATCGGCACGTCGGGTTATGGGCACTACTCGTACCATCTGGACACCCGGAAGCTCGAGCGCCTGGTGACGGACGACGGCGAGGAGTACGGGCACCCCATGTTTGCCTACTTCTCCTTCCCGGGCTTGGATGACGGCTCTGACTGACCGACTCCTGGTAATTAATCTTGTCCTTGCATCCCAGTTACATGTAATGTAGGTTTTATGAGTAATGCTTAGTCAGAAGATATCTGTTTGAAGTTTGTTGCCTTGGATACTTTGTTGAAACTATATTAGTTTTACTATTCATCAACCCAGTTCATCAATAGTTCATAATTAGGGGAATATATGCATTCAAAGAATTTCAAACTCTAGCGTGTTCTCTGGTCTTTTTCTGTAAAAAAGGCGTGTTCTCTGATCTTTTTCGGTAAAAAAAGTGTGTTCTCTGATGACCGTGTTGTGTTTATTGAAGCTTGGATGTCTACTTGCAGAAGGTTTTGCAGATAGCATATGTGTCCGAAATCAAACATGCATTGGAGAAATATGCAGCATGCATCATTGATATACAATAGAAGACATTCATGTATGATTGTGGCAGTGTAGATGGAAAAGGTTCTGAATATTGTGCAGATTCATATGAATAGACATTCATTTGGATATCTATTCATTAATGTGTAGAATTACAAGATGGCTTGATTATAAAAATGACTTAAACTCAAGTGATCTTGGAAAAATTGCTAGGCTTGTAAAACTATAATTGAAAATACTACCTCCGTTCCTAAATATAAGTTTTTTTTTAGAAATTCCACTACGGACTACATATAAGTCTTATTCATGCTTGATTCAAACACCTCCGCATTGGAAAACGGAAATGCAAGGTTGTTGAGTTCGATCAACACTGTCTATATTTATGTATTGATGTGTTTTATGCATTAACATAATGTACAAAAATGTATGAATAAGATTTAGAAGAGAAAAAACATCTATGGATGAAGCATCAACCATCGGTGTATTTTCCAGAAGTGCATCATAAAGAAGAGAAGCTATCACTACGTTTGCACTAGGTGGAAATCAGCAGCAGCCTTCATCATTGTCTCATTGACATGCATAGAAAGAAGCTGATTAAATTCAGTTGACGGCGGGTACTACAGAAGAGTGTATTGCATAATTGTGTTGTCTGTGTAGAAAACTAGGCTTAAGCGTATGCATAGCTGCAGGAACACGTGCGTGTTAATATAGGGCTCAAGGCCAAGAGATTACAAGGGTTAGTTAGGCTAGGATTGATCTCCAAGTAATCTAACAAACTGTGGGATCATATCTCTAAGCCTAACCATATTACAACAACCATACACACGCACACGTCATAATACAATGTTTAACACTCCCCCTCAATCACAACTTTCTAAGTTGAGATTGTGCCTAAAAGCTTCTAATTGCCGCAAGGTGAGAGGTTTAGTAAACCCATCCGCCACCTGACCACCTGTAGGTATGAACCTGATATTCAGCAGTTTATCAGCCACTCTTTCTCGAACAAAGTGGTAGTCAATTTCAATATGCTTCGTCCTGGCATGGAAGATACGATTAGCAGACAAATAGGTTGCACCAAGATTGTCACACCAAAGTGATGCTGCTCTTGGATGAGAAACACCCAACTCTGTTAGCAAATTCTGAACCCAGATAATCTCTGCAGTGGCATTAGCTAACGCCTTGTACTCAGCTTCTGTACTTGATCTGGATACAGTTGGCTGCTTGCGAGCACTCCAAGAAATCAGATTACTGCCAAGAAACACTGCAAAGCCTCCTGTTGATCTTCTATCATCAGGACATCCTGCCCAATCTGCATCTGAAAAAGCACTTACAAGCATCGAGTCTGACTTTCCAATTTTCAGTCCATGACTCTGGGTCCCCTGAAGATATCTAAGTATCATCTTTACTGCAGTCCAATGTGCACTAGTAGGAGCATGTAAGAACTGACATACTTTATTTACTGAATATGAGATATCTGGTCTAGTTAATGTCAAATACTGTAATGCTCCTACAATACTTCTGTACCTGGTGGAGTCCTCTGCTCCAAGGATCTCTCCATCATGAAGAGACATTTTCTCAGAGGTAGACAAAGGTGTAGATGACGGCTTACATCCTTTCATGCCCATTTTCTGAAGTATTTCATGCACATATTTTCCTTGTGACAACACAATTCCATCTTTTGCATTCTTTACCTCAATTCCAAGGAAGAAGTGAAGACTACCAAGATCCTTAAGTGCAGACTCCTTGCTCAAGTCCATAAGAAGAGCTTCAACTGCTTTAGATGATGAACTGGTGACAACTATATCATCAACATAAATAAGCATAAAAATGGTTATCCCACGTCGGTGATAGAAAAACAATGAGGTATCTCCCTTTGAGGGAGTAAATCCAAGTGATTGTAACTTAGAGGAGAGCCGAGAGTACCAAGATCTAGGTGCTTGTTTTAGTCCATACAGTGCCTTATCAAGTTTGCAAATATGACGTGGTGCATTTGGATTCTCATACCCAGGAGGTTGTCTCATGAATACTTCCTCTTCCAGAACACCATGCAAGAACGCGTTCTTTACATCTAGTTGTCTTATGCACCAACCTCTAGATACTGCAACTGAAAGAATCAATCTAATAGTAGCAGCTTTTACCACTGGACTAAATGTATCCTCATAGTCAATCCCATACCTCTGCTTAAATCCTTTAGCAACTAGACGTGCCTTGTATCTGTCAATGGTGCCATCAGATTTCCTCTTTACCTTATAGACCCACTTGCAGTCAATTACATTTCTGCCTCTGACTGGTGGAACTAGACGCCAAGTTTTGTTCTTCATTAAAGCAGCATACTCTTCATCCATTGCCTCCCTCCAACGAGGTTCACCCAATGCTTCTCCAAAATTTTGTGGTTCACCTATTGCACAAAACGAGCCCCAACGTACACAGCCATCTTTATATATTTTAGGTTTAACAATACCACTTTGAGACCTGGTGTTGGAGCGCACAGGAGGTGGCGGAGCTGGTCGATCAAGTTGCTGTAGAAGACGATTTGAAGAAGACGACACGGCTGCACCAGAATCATCCGTAGAAGATCCTTGAGAGAGCTCCTGTAGCGGATCCAGATCGGGAGACGGGATCGCCTCTCCAGAACTGCCACTTGTCGCGCCTGGACTGGCCTGCAGCGTCCTGTCGGGCGCGTTCCCGCCCGCGTGACGTGGCCTCCGCTCGTCCACATCCGAGGGCCGACCACCCGCGCGTGGGAGTGGGCCACCAGGCCCCGCCGAGGCTGGCTGTCGGGCGACGCGGCGGACCGCGGGCCCGCTGCATGACCGAGACAGGTCTGCTGCCGAATCAGGAGATGGCGCAGATCCCGCCGGGGATTCTCCTGCATCTGCGCCGACTGACGCATCTGGCGCCATGGATCCCGAGCAATTCGCCCCGGGATTGACGTTTGGATCTTCTGCAGCCTCTTCTGTCGTTTCTGCATGCATAAAATCATGCAAATTTTGTCCAAAATCTTCTCCGTTTTCCTGCATACTTGCATCAAGGTTTTGATCAAAGGTATTATTAGACATAGACATGTGGTCAGCAGCATCTACTACTCCCCCTTGATCAAAACGAGGTGATGGCAGAAGATGAATTGGCAACAGAGTGAGCTCTTTGCGTAGTTGAGCACCAGCATTGGGATGGAGGGTGGCGAAAGGAAACACATGTTCATCAAAGACGACGTCCCTAGAAACATAGACACGACCAGAGGCTACATCGAGGCACTTGTATCCCTTGTGTAGGCTACTATACCCCAAGAAGACACATTGTTTTGACCTAAATTCAAGTTTGTGCTTATTGAAAGGACGCAGATTAGGCCAAACGGCACACCCAAAGATGTGGAGAAAGGTATAGTCAGGTTTCTTGCCAAAGAGACGTTCAAGTGGAGTTTGGTTTTTGATAACCCTGCTAGGGACACGGTTGATAAGATACACAACTGTAAGGAATGCCTCATCCCAAAATTTTAAGGGCATAAAGGCATGGGCAAGGAGGGACAGACCAACTTCCACGATATGCCGGTGCTTCCGTTCTGCAGATCCATTCTGCTGGTGAGCATGTGGACATGAGACGTAATGAGTGATGCCAATGCGTTCAAAAAAGGAATTGAGTTTTTGATACTCACCCCCCCCCCCCCCAATCCGTTTGCATAGCGAGAATGTTGCGATCAAAGAGACGTTCAACATGCTGTTGAAAGAGATGAAATTTCTCAAACACGTCAGACTTATTTTTGAGCAAATAAATCCAACTAAACTTGCTAAAATCATCAATAAAGCTCACATAATATTTTTGTCTGCCTACAGAGACGGGTCCAGGACCCCATACATCCGAAAAAATAAGCTCTAAAGGAGCTTTTGACACACTAAAAGACCTAGGATAGGGAAGTTGATGGCTCTTGGCCATCTGGCAAGCATCACAAACCAGCAAATGATCTTGTTTATTTGACATAGGAAGACTAAAATCTCGAAGAATTTTCTGAACCACCGGTAATGCAGGATGTCCTAAGCGCTTGTGCCACCGTGAAGTAGATGGTTTGATCACACTTAGGAAGGAGCATCTTGCCGGCCAGAAATAGGAAATAAGCCACCCCTACTCTCGTTTTGAAGAATGGTCCTCCGAGTGGCCCGATCCTTAACAAAAAAGGTTTCAGGGTAAATCTCAAGAAAAGCATGATTATCTTTGATGAGTTGATAGGCAGAAAGTAAACTTTTGTTGGCATGCGGAGAGTGAAGTATGTTCTTGAGATCTAAGGAGCCATGAGGATTAGATAGAACTGAATGACCGACATGTACAATGTCTATACCTTGACCACTTGCGGTGTGGATTTGCTCCGGGCCGGTGTAACGGTCATGAACAACAAGCTCCTCCAGCTCACCGGTCATGTGGTTGGTTGCGCCGGAGTCGAGATACCAGTTGGTATCAACTCCATAGGAGTGGACGGCGTTGGCAGAACGGTTCCCACCGCCGCCACCACCACCTCCACCACCAGCAGGGTTACGCACATTGTTGTTGAAGTTGCGGTCGTAGCGCTTCTTGCAGCGCCATGCACCATGCCCCACGTTCTTGCAGATTTGACACTTCTTGCGGTCACCACGGTCACCGCGATCACCACCCTGGCGAGGCGCTCCGCCAGAGCCGCCACCACCAGAGTAGTTGTCGAAGAAGCGGGCGCCCGTGTTGTTGTTGTTGTAGCCACGGGAGCCGCTGTTGCCGCCACCACGAGAGCCTCCCTGGTTGGAGTTGCCACAGCCTCCGCCTTTTGCAGCAACGTTGGCGGAGTAGGCGGAGGTCTGTGCGGCGATGCGTGACTCAGCAGCAAGTAGTAGCGAGAATAACTCGCCTAGGCCGATGGGCTGGTCGGTGATGGTGCGCGTGGAGACGGCGGAGACGAACCCGCTGTACTCCGGCTCGTGCATGAGCCCCTGGATGATGTGGGAGACAACATCATCTTCATCCAGAGGCCTCCCGGCGGCTGCAAGTTCGTCAGCGAGCCCCTTCATCTTGGTGAAGTAGGCGGCCGCCGTCATGTCACCCTTCTTGGTGTGGCCGATCTGATCGCGGAGCTGGATGATGCGAGCGCGGGACTGCGAGGAGAAGCTCTGGAGAAGAGCGCTCCAGGTGGCGGCGGCCGTCGTGCAGTTGCTGACCTGCAGGAGCACTTCGCGAGAAAGGGAAGCGATCAAAAACAAGAGCACCTGCTGGTCCTGGGTAACCCAGATGGCGTGCTCTGGGTTGGCGGCGACGGTGACCTCCTTCTTGGCGGCGACGTCCTTCTCCGTGCGGATCTCGGCGTCGGGTTCCTTCTGGGAACCGTCTAGGAACCCCATCATGCCCGCCGCGCGAACATGCGGTAGTACCTGCGCCCTCCAGACAAGGAAGTTCTCACGGTTCAGCTTTTCCGTGATGGTATGGCCGAGGGATGCGAGGGAGGGTGTGGCCATGGCGGAGGAGGACGATGAAGACATCTAGATGCGATAGAAGGGAGCGGCTCTGTATACCATGTAGAAAACTAGGCTTAAGCGTATGCATAGTTGCAGGGACGCGTGCGTGTTAATATAGGGCTCAAGGCCAAGAGATTACAAGGGTTAGTTAGGCTAGGATTGATCTCCAAGTAATCTAACAAACTATGGGATCATATCTCTAAGCCTAACCATATTACAACAACCATACACACGCACACGTCATAATACAATGTTTAACAGTCTGATCAAGTAATTAAGCATTGCATCTGAGCCTTTGACTTTATGAATTTAGAACTGGGCTGATATCATGGGGATATGAATTTAGTAACTTTCTCATTTCTATTCAGATGAATCTGCACAATCTTTAGAACCTTTTCAAGAAAGCGCTCGCATTATATCCTCTTGGTTTGTAGAAGTAACATTAGACTCATGAACTCCGGTGAATATATGGTCTTTTTTAGTCACAAGTCATTTTCATAAACAAATTGGGCTTGTTATTCGCTTAGGGAACCCCTATTTTGATTGGGAACTGTGCTGATAACTCTGCTGAAGTGAGAAGAGGTACCATGCGATTTTGCCTGAAGATGGCTCAACCGCTGCATTTCTGGTTACGGCCATGCCTTATTACTCAGCATTGAAGATTGAACACAAAGAGGATAATGCTCCGAATTTCTGATTTCATGTCCTTGACGGGACTATTTAAACAATGTTGTTGCGATGTTTGCTAAGCATGCTTCGGATTAGACGGTGTCCTGAAGAATTAGGTGATGTTTTGAAGTAGTGTGCTGTTTCGCAAGGATAGTGTCACATTATGCTGAGTTTTGGCAAACCATAAGAAATGCAGAGTTTATCACTTCATTGGTCAACATCTTTAATTTGTGGGCTACATACAAGCCTACAATCTAAAATAGTCTATCAGAACAACTTATAAACATTCTTGTATTGCACAGTTCCAAGAAATCATTCTGTTTTGGATGGTTAAGCTTAAAACCTGGTCGTTTGCTATGCCGGTTGCTTGTCAAACTGTTTACTTCTTGGACCATGCTCAATCTAATGGATAAAATAAATCCTTGCCGCTATGTACTGTGTCCAAGCCTGTAAGGATAGTTTGCCTCCCGCTCAACAACACAAGTGATCAACAGAGGAAATTGCCTGTATATAAAGCCATCTGCAAGCCCAAACTCGGCAGAACATGAACGGAAACATCTATGTATGTATGCATCCAGTTCTTTCACCGAACCAGAGGAGGAGATAGACAAAAAAGAAAAAGTTTTGATTGATTCATTCTGACCTCACCTATCCCTACTCATCATCATCATATTTCTACGTACCGCATCGGCCCTGTGCTACCCACAAGGCCACAAACTCAACTAGATTACAGGCAGACCAGACCAAACCCCACAACAAAGGAAAAAAAGAAACACCAGCACCAACGAGAGTCACCAAACAGAATACACAGGGAGGGAGGGCACTCTGCCCGTGCATTTTCCGAACTTTTTTCCTCGGAAGAAGAAGAAAAACTGCTCCACGAACCAACCGGGGATGTACGACGGCCTATCCATCAGATCCAACGGCTATGCCGGCGGCGAGGTGAGGTGCGGTCCGGCCGCTTCAGCCCTGCGACTCTATGGGCGACATCATCGCCGAGAACCGGCGCTTCTGGATGCGCGGGGGGAGGTGCTTGTTGTACCTCTTGGGCCCCACCGTCCACGGCAGGAACACGCCGGTGCCGCCGCGCCCCATCCTCTTGTTGATGTTGCTGGAGGGCGCCATCACCATTGGCCTCGCCGGCGCGGCGACCATCATGACGGGTGCCGCGCGCACGGCCATGCCCCAAGCCGGGGCGAGCATGGCCTGCGGCGCGGGGCAGTAGCCAATGATGGCGCCGTTGTTGCCATGGGGTGGTTTCTGCATGCCGGCCGTTGCCGCAGTCGGGGGAGGCTGCCAGAGCGTCATGGCCTTGGTGGGCGACGGGAGCGGGCTGAGGTCCACCGGAGTCGATGGCCTCACCCTCACGAACGTGATGCTCACGCGGCGGTTGGACGACGGGCAGACGACATGGCGCGCCATGTCCGCGCTGTTCCCGCGCATCACCAGAAGTGACCTGCAAAGATGATCCATAAACGTAAGATGCAAATTCTACTACTGCAATGCAAAGCTTTCTTCGGTTAGACGAACAGTAATAGTAAAGTCGAAAAGAAAGTGGAAATGTCACTGACAAGGTTCTGGTAAGCGAAAGCCTTAAGCGTACATACCCTTGCTTCAGTGAGAGTGTGAGAGGTCCCTTGTAGTTGCCGTTGCTGTCAGTGACAAGTGACCTTCCAAATGCCATTGAGGTTTCAGACAGCAGGAGAGTGGAAATAGGGTTGTCCAGGTGGGGAGGCTTGAAGTAGGGCTGCGAGTGCTCGTCCTGTCAAACAATTTCATCACTTGTCAGTCAGATACCAACACCTTAACAAGTTTCAAACATTTGAGTTCTCAATCTATATATGTTCATGCCCTGAAGAAAAGCACCGTGTGTTATACAGTGTAGTAGCATTGGTATTTTACTTTTACTATTTTAGTTCATATCTATTGAAAGGATCAAAGATACTTAATATGGACAGTTGACCCTACAAGAACCCACTAACTGTAATGTGCAAATTTACTTTGCTATTTGTATACACAAGTGGCTGGTTCTTTAAGGGGCAGAAAAGTGTGTACAGACTAGCAATTCTACTCAGATTTGACCCACATATCTCATGACAGTACAGGAAGCAAAATCTCATTTGGTTTCATCAAGTTTAGTTGTATGATTATTCTATAATTAATCACCAACCGGCAAACAGCACTGCAGCACCTACCTCATCGAAGAAATTGATGATGACACTGTTTGGTTTCCTGCTTTCTGGTATTAAGCGCCAAAGAACAAGGTGGTCGATGACAGCCTGCAGGACAACTGGGATTGGTTCTATATGACCTGTACACAAGGCCAAGAGAAAACAGGTGTTAGTTATGACATCATGCACTAGGGCATCTTCTTTGTCCGGAGAAGCGATACCCATGCAAGGATCCCACACCCAAAAGAATATTCTTGCAACTGTAAGCAAGTTGGAGGAAAAGTAGTGGTATGAGCTGAAAGTTTTCCTGAACATACAATTGGTTTCCTCTGTGGTATGTTGAAATAGTGGGACACCGAGCTGAATGATCTCTCTCTTATTCCCTTTGATCTGCTTGTTGAAGAATATGAAGGTCTCACCTAGATTTGAAACTAGAGAATTAACATCACAACGATCAATGAAATGGCACAAGGGCAAACATGCCAACAGAGTGCCACATTTGAAAGACAGGGTAGCCGAGCGCACTTCACAAAGCTAACAAGAAAATTCTGTCAAGTTAAGGCAGCTTACTTGCAATATGAAGATTTTGGCCAAAACCCTACAGAACTATACCAATGTTGTGGGCTCTATGTCAAACCTTAACTGAATCATACTTATTAGAAATTAAGCAAGGCTAGCAGGTTGAGATTCTACTTGGATCAACGTTTTGTGGTGCACACATTTGGAGGTGTTGTTAGAATTCCTATCCAATAAAGAGAAGTGATCTAACATGTTACTATAATTAATAATATACATTCATGCCTAACTTTCCTTCTGTCATTGAGAGGCAACGTTAAAGTTAGCTAGGTGAAGAAAACTACACATCCAAATAGGCCAGGTATTATAGTCAGTGTGTCACTAGGTTGATGGTTGTACCTTCTCATATGCGAGTTTTACATTTCCTAAATTAGGATAACCGGCGGCTTTCTATGCAACAGCAAGTACTCAACTATACTAATTTAGCCTAAATATGGAGAGAGTTGTTAGGACCTAAAACCAGTAGATACCGAGTCAGTTAGCACAAAAGTGCATCAGACAAAACCATCACCACCGTTAGAAAAAGTAGTAGTGCGCGAACTAGGACCACAGTTAGGTGCCCTAGGGATATTTGGTATCTTCAAAGCATCAATTGGATAGTATCAGAGGTAGTTGTGGTCTTGTGGGCACAACAGAAGTATCCAGAAAGGAATGTAAACAAAAAATAAGTAGGAAGATAAATTGCACCACACAAAACAATGCCCAAATGCTCCAACTTTTGAACATTTAAAGAAGGAAAAAACTTCAGGGCCACAAAACACAACTTACCTGAAAGCTCCCCATTTCTACCAGCCTGGCGAATTTCATTGATGAAATCAGCAACCTTCATGAGCTCCATTGTTGTGAACACATCTTCATATATCTTCAGGCCTTTCACAACGTTAACCTGGTAACACAAGGTCATAAACATATTGTTAGAAAAGAGCACCTTTACAAGAAGTATATGATAAACTGGTAGATCAATGGGTGTGCTACTACTTCCTACAGCATCTCTAGTTCTTCAATACAGAAAGTTTGCCGAGTGGTGTAAAGATGGAACTCGCCATGTGCCCCTTCACGGACTCCTTCGCCATGAAACCTTTCTGGATCTTGATCCTCTCGGGGCGGGCGATGCACTCGTCATGGTCAGAGCAGATAGGGTAGCTCTCTGGTAGGCTGTGCCCGCCTTGAGATCCTTGGTCGGTGTTATCTGCTGAGTAACATAAATCTCAGAGGGGTTCCAAGCATGGTATGACTGCATTTCGATTAGCTATTGCAAAACGTACACAGTGTTTCTTTAAGTGTGCTATATCTAGTTTCAAAAGAAGAAGAAAAACAGTACTCTGCTCCGCTGAGGAAAGCGTTAGAAAATGCATCAAATAAATACGGAAGAAATGCGTCATCAATAAAATTCTGTTCTGGTTGGTTTATCCTTCAGCTCACACGGAAAAAGCAGGTGGTTGCATGAAGGTGTTCACAAAATGAGAAACGTAGCTAGCATGCTTGCTAGGCCACCAACGGCAGCTTTTGGACAGGAATCCTCTAACAATTTTAGAATACGAAATGTTTTTAGCCTCAGCTTTTCTCGCATGGCGTATTCTGATCTTCACCTAGTGGGTACAGTCACGCAGCAACAAAAGGTCTAGTTGATCACCCGTTTGATGTTTTGAACTTACACTAGACTAGATGGCTCTATCCAGCACAGTTAGCATGATGCAGTTTCATTCGATCTTTCAAGATCACCATCATAACACAGGACGAAACTGAAATGACCTTGTGTGGAAGTTTTCCAAGGTGTAGTCGTAGTCCATTCATGTCATTTTCTACGGAGCACGGCGTGGAGAGAAAAGAGAGGCTGCCTTTCGTGGATGTAGAAAAGTGGGTATAACCGAGAGATTCTCTCGAGTCGAATGTACATGGACATTAGCACATCGGCATAAGTGTGGGGGCGACCGAGCAGGGACCAATACGTTGTTCAATTATTGCGAGAGGGGAAAAGCAGTATTGGGATGGTGATATCACAGCACGCTCTCTATGTACTCGCAAGAACATCTCTCTCCTTTCGCAGTTGTGTATCCTGCCTTTTTCCTAGGCACATGAAAACATGAGATTTTTCTTGCCCTCCCTTTTAAAAGGTGGCGGCCTCTCAGTTGTCAATTTGGAAGGGATCGCGGGAAATCTTTAAAAATGCTTCGAAGGTTGGTGGGTTAGCAGGAAACCGACAGGGCCGCTTCAGTGATGATCACATCAGCTGAGCGTATCATCGGTCCACATGCATATGCGACACTGGCAACGCTGGTGGCAACTTAGCCCAACCTAATATAAGTTATCAATTCAAAATCTCGTAATATAATCATAGTATAATCACGTGCTTAACACGCCCCTGCATGGCTGCACCACCTACCGCTGGCCCCTGCCTGAAGACTAACGCGAGAGCAGCCGCGGCCCACAGGTGTACGGTGTACCGATTTTCTCAGGACGGTCTTTCGAGAAGAAACGCGGCCAGGAGGGACCCACGGAATGCCTGGTTGATTGGGCCGGACCCAGCAGCCAGCGGCCGAGGGCGGGCCACGTGTACAGCGCAGAGTCGGAGGAGCGGCCACTTCGATCGGCATGGCACCAGATCCAGCCAGCCTCGGCCGGAGATCTTGGGCTTCTCGAACCCGATCCGGGTCCAGTCGAGTCGCTCTTCGACACGTGCAGGCCGTGGTGGAAAGGAGGAGGCGTGCAGGGATTTAATTTTCCACGGTGGCGGTCATGTGGGTCCATTAACTCGCTCGGGCCTCTGGCTCCTTCCGCTTGATTGCGATCAGACGGGTCGTCGCCGCTGGCGCCAGGCTCTGAATTCTGACCGGGGTGACGCCCTCCTCATGAGACCCACGCCAATACTACCAAGGGAATTGTACTCGTGTAGGCCACGCCTCCGGCTGCAGGGCATGTCTTCCAAAAGTCCTGTAGCGCTGGGCAAAAGACTCGTGTTTCCACTGAAACTATACCATTGAATTCTAGCTGTGTGTCCCCTCCCCCCAAGGGATTCCTGGCACAAGTTATTATGCGTGGCATTTCGAATTGGTACAACTTGAAAAAAGATTATGGCGCATGATTTGGTCCCTATGCTCTTTGCAATCACTCGCGTCGTTCTCATAGTGACAGTGAGCTAACCTGATGAGCAATTTCTTTTAAAAAATAAACATGCATGTTGTACCATGACAATTCAGAGTATTTTATTCAAGACAAGCGAAAATTATTCCCTCTGGAAAAAATGTCAACTCTTACGTGTCCAACTTTGTAGCGACGCGACAAATGCAACCATGGGCAGTCAATCTCGAAAACAGAGACGACAAATCAAAGCTCATAAAGTTCGCCCATTCTGGAAAACTTTCAAGTATCTTCATTGATGTTCTTTTCTTGCGTGTAAGAAATGCATTCCCGACTCTAATACTCTCTTTTTTTTGACCTGGTGACAAAGCGTGATCGTTCGTCACCCCAGCCCAAAGATGAAGATGGCAGACCTCATCCCGAGCCGCGGAGCGCTTGAAAACACAGCCCGAAAGTTAAAAACAACTCCAAAGCGGTTTAAACTCGGTGTCATCGCTAATTAATCTCCCCATTCAAAAGGGGCGAAGGATGCAAAGGTTTTGTCGAGACCGGCGGTGCCAAATCTGGTGACCCCGGGGGCACATGCTAGCCAGACTCACCTGAAATATTTTATGCCGCCCGCCCTCCGCGACGCTCCAGCCTAGCATCGCTGGAGCATATGCCTCCAAAGGGAGCCCCGCCCCATGGCAGCCTGCTGGCGCTCCTCGCCAGACCGCAACGCACAACGGTGGTGCCCTCGATGCCGCTGGAGTGGAACCGCCGCGAGCTGGCTGCCGGCCGTGAGGACAAGGGCGTCAGAGTCCCCGCCGCGGCGCGGCACGTTTTGCACCCCCGACAGGCGATGGTAGTACTAGTACCAGGAGTACATTAATTTGGCAAAGCCCCCACACCAAAAGTAAACACATGAGCTAATTACTGGTGGCGGGTAGCGGCCGTACTGGTCAGTACTTTCCCAAAAGGGTGGCCGGGCGAGGAGGGTGCGTGCGAAAAATAAAGTTGGCGCACGGAAAGAGAGGGGGGGACGGCGTCTGGAGGAAAGCCGTAGGGTTTTGCAGCTCCAGCGACCTCGTGATGCCGTTTCGCGGGCCGCCGCCGCCGCCACGGGTGGACAGGATTGACCGGCCGAGGCTGTCCCCGCCGTCCGATCCTCCCAAGGAGGACTGAATAACTCCGCCTCTGGTGGGGCTGCGCGGAAAATTATTGGCTCTCTCGCCCCAGTTTTTCCCCCTAACCACCAGACGTACTGGGCCCGGTACGTGTGGGTTCGTCGAACTGGCGTGAATACTATTATTAACGATGCCGCTTTAGCACCAAAAAAAAAAACTAGGAGGAGGAGTGCCATAAAGAAAACGTCATTTGGAAGCCTAATTCGGCCCCTTTTTGGTTATTAGGTCCCAATAAAACGGGAGATATTCAAGTGGGAAAAGCTTGCGGAAGAAACCACAGGCATAACGAACGACCAGATCCAACCGTCTGTGGAAGGGGGGCCAAAACGGGAGATCGGTTCGACAGACAGATTGAAACTAACGCAAATTTTCAAATGCGGCCGGAAAGGGAAATCTTAAGGGGAAAAAGGGTGGATAACACTACGCGCACACGAGGATTAATTAATAGAGATCACTCGGAAAAAAAACTTTAATAGAGATGATTGTACTTACGTCCGTCGTGGGCGGCGTCGTCTTCCGTGGAGGCTGCCTTCCGCTCCGACGAATCTCCCGAGGAATCTTCGCCGTCCGCCTCCGGCTCGTTGTCCGCACCGACGGGGTTGACGGCGACGACGGGGTTGACGGAGACGTCGGGCTGAGCCTCCGGTATCGGCTCGTGCTCGGCCTCGGGCTCGGGGTCCGGCTCCGCGGCGACGGTGACGACGAGCTCGTCCATGGGCTCGTGGATCACCGTGGACGCGGCCTCCTCCTCGGAGTAGGCGGCGGCCGCGGCGGCGCGGGCCTCGGAGACGCGGCGGAGCTCGGCGGCGACGTCGGCGACGGAGTAGAACTTCTGCATGTGGAGGACGGGGAACCAGTTGAGGCGGCGGCGGTGGAGCGCGGCGAAGACGGCGTCGTAGTCGGCCCCGCCGATCTGCGCGAGGTGGCCGCAGAGCGCGTCGATCACGGCGTTGGCGGCCGCGAACTCGCCGCGGTACCACCCGATCACGGCGTCCCTGGCCGCCACCTGATCCGGCGCCGCCACCGGTGACCCCGGGGCCCCCGCCGCCGGTGTCGTCATCCCTCCCGCGATCGCCAGGCTACCCACTCGCCCGCACCAACCACCGGCTATCCCTCCGTCCCTCTCGATTCCCGGCCCGTGTGATGCGTGGCGCTCTCTCCGCCCAAGCTTTTTGTAATGGCGTCGAGGTGTTCGACGGACGCCCGGCCTGTTCTAAATCGGCTTGGTATTGTGGGGAGCGCTTCTCTCTCGGGGGCGCGCCTATAAATACCCCCGGAGAAGAAGCGGCCGAGGGTACCCGTAGCCAACAGCGCCCAGGGGCGGGCAGGGTGACGTGGCGGGGGATTAGCGGGTACGGGCGCAGATCCGACAAGGCGGTGGTGGCAGCAGTTAGTTAAGGTCAGCCTCGCTTTATAGGAGGTGGCTCGACTCGACCCGGCCTACGGGGGCGCGTGTGGACCGCGCGCTCGCTCCCTCCGCAGAGATGGGCTGCGCCGCGATTCGGCGCACGGGGACGTCTCTCACCGTGGCGGATGGCCTGGGGATGCGCGGCGACGGCGTGCGCCTGGTCCTTGGGCCTTATCATGGACCGGGACACCGGGTGGCCATGCGGGGGAGCCTGGTTGGACCGCGCACCATCCCAGCCGTCCGTTTCAGGGCCCCGCATCCTTGTTCGGTTTTTTGTTCTTGTTTGTGCAAGACATGATTGGGTACAGGCGAATACGGAAGGATTTTTCTCTATTCGGTGTAATAACCGCGTAAGGATAGGCTGTAATGTGCGAGGGTAGAGCCCTGTTTTGGCAAGTAGGTAATTTGATCAATGAATTATCCAGCTATTTGCGTGCTTTTCTCAACAACAAAAAAAGGTATTTGCATGCTTACCCATTTGTGAAAATCAGGCGGTTTTGAGATTTGAAGATGGGGTATGCAGAATGCATTGGATATCCACAATGGTTTTGACCGTCTCTTAGATTTACGTGTATGATTTTTGTAGGGTTTGGCCTTTTGTTGCGAAAATAAATGGTCACCCGACATGATCACGTCTAGGAGATCGGTATTCTCCATTGTATGGCATATCTTCTTTTCATTAGATGTGTTTTTCAAAGAGAGGGAAAGATAGAGAGGGCGGGGGGGGGGGGGGGGGGGGGAGGGGGGGGCTATGAATATATGGAAGAGATCTTTTGTTGCAAGAGCATTACAGGGTACGATCGTAGTCACGCACAAAATCTTTAATGCCTACAAGCTTTCAATAGCAACCAATGCACTCATATTCGTTGTACAACATAGACCCATGCCTCATGGGCATAGGTGAGAAGGGGCGACGAGCATATTGCCAATCAACTCATCCACCCGATGATATGAGCAAAGACAATGACTGGTGAGGCAGTGCTCGGTCAAATGATCACATGTCCAACAATGATCCAACGATGCGGTTCATCCAAACATCTTAAACCTCAGCGACGCCCATGGTTTCCGCACAAGATCTCCCTAGCCACAGTTGGTTGGTCCTACACAAATCACGCGAACGCCAACGAGTAAAGTGTTTCCGCATCTGATTTTATTTGCCGCATAATTATGCATATTAATTGCTAGAAGATTTCAGTCGTCACAACCGATGTCAATGTTGTCGGTCGTCGTGAAGGTAGCTTGTGACTTGTGATTTTAAGGTTGTGCGGTTTTTCTACAACCAAATAGAATGAAGCATGCATAGGGTAGTAGAGTTGAACACTTTCCTAAGGCGATCACCACGCTTGGTGCTGGCTTCTCTCCACCGCAAGAAGATGGAACCGTTTGGCTAGGATGGGCCAACATATGGTTGTTTATATATTACGATACAAAAGAGGGTTTTTTTGTTGCAAGAGCATTACCAGCGATGACCCTACTTACACACAACATCCTGAAACCCTATTAATGCTGAAACCAACACATTCAAGCTATCATATGGAGATGATGTAGGTTCGGACGGCAACCAACATCCTTAAAGCCCTTGGTAGTCATGAACTTATCTTGTGACTTTCTCCTAAAGTTTATGTGATTTCTTTCCATCAAGATAGAGCAGAGCACACATAAGGCAAGAGAGAACCCTCCCCTAAGGCAAGCTTTGCACCAGACGCTAGCTGTCGGTGTCAAAACCGTCCGATCTCGGGTAGGGGGTCCCGAACTATGCGTCTATGGATCGAAGGTGACAGGAGACAAAGGGGACATGATGTCTACCCAGGTTCGGGCCTTCTTAATGGAGGTAATACCCTACTTCCTGCTTGATTGATCTTGATGAGTATAGGGGTTACAAGAGTTGATCTACCTCGAGATCGTAATGGCTAAACCCTAGATGTCTAGCCTATATGAATTCTGGTAGCCTCTACGGACTTAAACCCTCCGGTTTATATAGACACCGGAGGGGCCTAGGGTTGTACAGGGTCGGTTTACAGAGAAAGGAAACACATCCGGACGCCAATCGTGCCATCCACGCAAAGGAGAGTCCTATCCGGGCACGGGGGAAGGCCTTCTACCTTGTATCTTCATGGCCCATCAGTCCGGCCCATGTCACATAGCTCGGACACCCGAGGACCCCATAATCTAGGACTCCCTCAGTAGCCCCTGAACCAGTCTTTCGATGATGATGTGTTCGGCACGCAGATTGTCTTCGGTATTGCAAGGCGGGGTCCTCCTCCGAATACTTCAAAGTGGTCTTCTGAATAAGAGATATGTATCCGGCTCTGCATAACAGCCACAACCCTCAACCACGAAGGTAATATACTTAATCAAAATAAGGCTTGTCAACTGACAACTTTGTCGGCAAAAACGTTACGTCTGGCCTCTGTATCATTTCAAAACCGTTTTTTAGCCTCCCGCTTCGCGTTTCGAGGCGCAGTCTCTATTGACACGTCTTGTCAAAACAGAGATCGTGTCCCCTTATTGCGGGATTCTCATCAATACGGGTTTGGGTAATCCAACCGTGCCATTCGCACGACCCCTTGGGAATAGGCGAGTTTTAAGGCTTGTGGGAGGGGTGACGAAGCTATGTACCAAGGGTAGGGTCATGGATCTGTCCAAGATACCCTCCCAAGGACATCTCTAAAAGAACCAGAAGCAGTCAAAGAGAAATCATCATCCACTCGACCCAAAAGCTATGTTCCACTCGACAGTCTTGAAGACACTCGACCATACGAACAACCACTCGACCACCAGAAGATGTGAAGCCACTCACTCCGCAACAGTCAGGATTTAAGTCATAGATTTAATAATCATTTATAGCACTTTACTTCAGACGTTACCAGTAACGCTCCTCCTTTATGAACATTGAACCCTGTGTAACGGAGGGGAGCTGGGGTCCTGGCGCACTCTATATAAGCCACCCCCTCCTCTGGGACAAGGATTCGCACCCCGTATAACTCAGACGCATATATCCAGTCGACCGCCTCCGGGCTCCGAGACGTAGGGCAGTTACTTCCTCCGAGAAGGGCCTGAACTCGTAAAACTCGCGTGTACAACTCCTCCATAGCTAGGATCTTGCCTCTACATTCTTACCCCCCATTCTACTGTCAGACTTAGAACCACAACAGTTGGCCCCCACCATGGGGCAGGTGTCTTAGCGACTTGTTAGAGAAGTTGCAATTTTTCCGATCCCCTTCATCATGGTCCCAGGCGGAGGTTTGGCTGAGGGCCGCGAGATCCGTCTCGGCGCGCTCGTGTTTGTCGCCGACGACTCCGCTTGGCTTCAGGAGGCTCCACTCGACGTCGACGCACTCCTCGCCCGCGGGGCGACACACTTTCGCGCGTGCGTCCGCGGCGTCCTCCTGCGGCAGCCGTCGACCCAGTACCAGTCGGCTCTAGTAGCTTTCCCCCTCCCTGCGGCCCGCCGGAGCAAACGTTCCGGTCGGTCGAGACTTCAGCGGTGGGTGAGGCATGCGGTGGCTCGCCAGTCGGCCATCCCTCAAGTCGCGGCAATCGAGCCCGACGAAACTCTCTACGGCCTGTTCGATCTGTCGGCTGGCTCCGTAGAGACTGCATCCGAGTGTGACAGCAGCGACCCAGTGGCAGAAGTTTTGATGGTTAATGGACCACGCAGTCCTCCTGGCTTCACCCGTGAAGACGGAGGCGATGGGGATGGCGATCCGTCGCGCATTCATGAAGAGTACCGCCCCGAACCCCTCTCTTTGCAGCGGAGGGAGGAACTTCACCGTCGGAACATGGATGCACTGCATACTCCTATAGTTGGAGAAACCCCTGAGGCCCAGGCCTTGGAGCAGGCGCGCCTGGCCAACTTGGCTGAGCGCACTCGACTGGAGAACCTCCAGTGCGCACTCGACGATCGCGCTCGGCAGCGTGCTCCCGAATCCAGTCGACGCCTACTTTTTCCGCCTCCGACTCAGGTATACCGAACCCCGATCCAGAATCTCACAACTGCAGCCCGGATAGCGGAGTCGATCCAACCTTCTCAGTTAGAAGCTGGCCGAGGTCTGATACAGATCCGAGCTTTGCTCCGTGCGGCGGGAGAGCAGAATACAGCGGTATCTCAGTCACGGAATAGGATCCATAGCAGATCCGTAGTTGCTGATACAGTTCAGTCAGCTCACAGCCCAAGATTGCCCCCGAGGCGTCAGGGACGTGGAGATCGACAAGATCAGTACAGAAACCGTGAGCAGTATGAACACTGAGTCGATCGCGATGATCGTCGTCGAATGCCCACGCCTCCCCCAAGGAGTGGGTCGTATGTGCCTCGGCAACATGATGACAGGCGCCCTCACAGTGTTGGGCGAAGGATTCCAGTCGACCCCAGGGAGCCAGGCTTTCATGCGAGATCTATTCTCGTTCAGGGCTTGGTCGACAGAAATAGAGCTCACCGAGAGGGTCATGATAGAGATCTACCAACCAGCAGCAGAGTGCATGTCTCAGGTCCAGAGTGCTTCAGCAGATCCATCAGGGCTGCAGTGATTCCCCCCAACTTCAGGTTGGCGACTGGAGTCAGTAAGTTCACTGATGAGTCCAAGCCTGACACTTGGCTTGAAGACTACCGAGTGGCTGTCCAGATTGGTGGCGGCAGTGATGAAGTGGCCATGAAGCACCTTCCTCTAATGTTGGAGGGCTCGGCTAGAGCATGGCTGAATCAATTAGCACCTAGTAGCATTTATACTTGGGAAGATCTCGCCTAAGTATTTGTTAGAACATTCGAAGGTACTTGCAAACGACCGACAGGGTTGACTGAATTGCAGTGTTGCGTTCAGAAACCGAATGAGACTTTGAGGGATTATATCCAAAGATGGATCACATTGCACCACACGGTGGAGAATGTGTCTGATCATCAAGCAATTTGTGCCTTTAAAGAAGGCGTCAAGTATCGGGAGCTGAATATGAAGTTCGGTTGGACAGGAGATATGACTCTGACTCGGATGATGGAAATTGCCACCAAGTATGCCAACGGTGAAGAAGAAGACCGACTCTGGAGTGGTAAACACAAAGCAGTCGCCCATGAAGCCGGAGGAGGAAACTCCGGTCGGAAACAGAAGCGCAAGGCCGAGCCAGCTGCTCCTGGTGAAGCCTTAGCTGTGGTTCAAGGAAAATTCAAGGGAAAGCCCAAAGGGTCGTGGAACCCCAAGAAAGTAAAAGAGCAAGATGGAAATGATGTGCTGGACCTACCGTGCCACATCCACACCAAAAAAGATGAAGAGGGTAATTTCATTTACCCGAAGCACACCACTCGGCAGTGTCGACTCCTAATCCAGCAATTCCGAGAGAAATAGCCCAAGGAAAAGGAGAAAGAAGCAGACAAGGCTGAGGATGATGATGGTTATCCCCACGTGAATTCCACTCTGATGATTTTTGCTGACGTTGAGAGCAAAAGTCGATTGAAAGTCATCAACAGAGAAGTGAACATGGTTGCTCCGGCGACACCTAGTTATTTGAAGTGGTCATAGACTGCCATTACATTCGACCAGTCTGATCATCCAGCGCACATAGCCACCCCTGGGAGGCAAGCACTGGTGGTCGACCCGGTGGTCGAAGGCACCCAACTGACAAAGGTCCTGATGGATGGTGGCAGTGGTCTGAACATACTGTATGCAGAGACGTTGAAGGGAATGGGCATTACGATGTCCAGACTCAGCGAAAGCAATATGAGTTTCCATGGGGTCATTCCAGGCAAGAAGGCTGCATCACTCGGCCAGATTGCTCTCAACGTGGTTTTTGGTGATTCCAAGAATTACCGCAAAGAAAAGTTGACATTTGAAGTTGTGGATTTCCAGAGTGCCTATCATGCCATCCTGGGCAGACCAGTTTATGCATGCTTTATGGCTCGACCATGTTACGTGTACCTTAAATTGAAGATGCCTGGTCCCAAAGGAGTGATCACTATCACTGGTAATCGTAAGAAGGCAGAAGAGTGCTTCCAGAGGGGCTCAAAGATCGCTGATGCACAGATGGCTATAGTAGAATTGCAAGAATATCAGAAAAATGCAGATCCGAGTGATTTGTTGTGAGCCAAGAAGCCCGCCAAGGATTCAACATTCCAGTTGTCTAGAGAAACAAAGTCAATTCATATTCACCCGACAGATCCCAATGCTGCTTCGACTCACATTTCGACAACACTCAACTCCAAATAGGAAGAAGCGCTCACCCAGTTCCTCCGTGAGAACTGGAACATCTTTGCATGGAAACCTTCGGACATGCCAGGTGTTCCCAGGGAGCTGGCTGAGCATCGTTTGCGATTCGACTCAAAAGTGAAGCCAGTCAAAGAGCATCTTCGACGGTCCGCCGTACAGAAGAGGAAGGCAATCAGTGAAGAGGTGGCTCGGCTTTTGGCAGCTGAGTTTATCCGAGATATTTAACACTCCGAGTGGTTAGCCAATGTTGTCATGGTCCCAAAGAAGGACGACTCACTTCGCATGTGCATCGACCTCAAACATATCAATTGGGCCTGCCTCAAAGATCAGTTTCCTCTCCCTCGCATCGACCAGATAGTCGATTCGACTGCGGGGTGCGAGCGTTTGTCCTTTTTGGACGCTTACTCCGGGTACCACCAGATCCATTTGTACGGGCCCGCCGAGATAAAGATAGCTTTCATCACCCCGTTTGGGTGCTTCTGTTATGTCACAATGCCATTTGGTTTGAAGAACGCTGGAGCCACATTCATGCGGATGATTCAGAAGTGCCTGCTCACTCAGATCAGTCGGAATGTGGAAGCATACATGGATGAAATTGTGGTCAAGTCACGCAAAGGTTCCGACCTACTGGCTGACCTTGCTGAAACCTTTGCCAGCGTCAGAAGGTATGATATCAGCACATTTGGAGTTCCAGGCGGAAAGTTACTCGGTTTTCGCATTTCCGAACGAGGGATCGACGCTAACCCAGAGAAAGTGGGTGCTATACTCCGGATGAAACGCCCTGTGCATGTGCATGATGTCCAGAAGCTTACTAGTTGTTTGGCCGCCCTAAGTCGATTCATTTCTCGCCTCGGTGAAAAGGCACTGCCTCTTTACCGACTGATGAAGAAATCAGACAAGTTCGAGTGGACTCCTGAAGTTGATGCAGCGTTTGCAGAGCTTAAAGCCTTGCTTTCCACCCAGCCGATGCTTGCTACTCCAATCAGCAAAGAGCCCTTACTGCTTTATGTCGCAGCCACTGGACAAGTCGTCAGTACAGTACTTACGGTCGAGCGGGAAGAAGAGGGAAAAGCCTACAAAGTTCAGTGCCCGGTTTATTATATTTCTGAAGTTCTGACTCCGTCAAAGCAGAGATATCCGCACTATCAGAAGCTCGCATATGGGATTTACATGACCACGAAGAAGGTTGCACACTATTGCTCTGATCACTCTGTTACAGTCGTCAGCAACGCTCCATTGTCAGAGATTCTGCACAACAGAGACGCAACTGGACAAGTGGCAAAATGGGCGATTGAACTCCTCCCCTTGGATATCAAGTTTGAGGCAAAGAAAGCTATCAAGTCCCAAGCAATAGCAGATTTCCTCGCCGAGTGGATCGAACAGCAACTGCCGACTCAAGTTCACTCGGAGCACTGGACCATGTTCTTTGATGGATCCAAAATGCTGAATGGTTCTGGTGCTGGGGTAGTACTGGTATCCCCCCGAGGAGACAAGCTCAGATATGTCCTCCAGATTCACTTTGATTCCTCCAACAATGAAGCAGAATATGAAGCACTCATGTATGGGTTGTGCATGGCCATCTCACTCGGCGTCCATCGCCTCATGGTCTACAGCGACTCAGATTTGTTAGTCAATCAAGTGATGAAGGAGTGGGAGGTCAGAAGCCCAGCCATGATTGGTTACTGCAACGCGGTGAGGAAGTTGGAAAAGAAGTTTGAGGGGTTAGAGATTCATCACATACCTCGACTGAAAAATCAAGCAGACGATGACCTGGCGAAGATAGGATCCAAGAGAGAATCCATTCCCAGCAATGTGTTCTTGGAACATATTCACACGCTGATAGTTTAGGAAGATCCTTTTACTGAAGAGCCCCCGCAGCCTAAGAGCGCCACAGATCCGACTGAAGTCGAGGTCCCAGCCGTGGTCGACCTAGTCATGGAGGTTCTGGTCATTATTCCCGACTAGACAGTGACGTACATTGCGTACATCCTTAGGAAGGAACTCCCAGAGGAGGAAGAAGAGGCTCGACAGATCGTCCGTCGATCCAAGTCCTTTATTGTGATCAGAGGACAACTGTTCAGGGAAAGCGTGACTGGAGTCGGTCAGAAATGCATAACGCCAGAAGAAGGTCGAATGATCCTCAATGACATCCACTCGGGGACCTGTGGTCACCATGCGTCCTCTCGGGCCATCGTGGCTAAAGCATACCAAGCCGGATTCTATTTGCCACGAGCAAATGAAATGGCGAAAGATATAGTCGACAGATGTGAAGGCTGCCAGTTTTATGCCGACATGTCTCACAAGCCAGCGTCAGCCCTGAAGACCATTCCCCTCGTCTGGCCCTTTGCTGTTTGGGGACTGGATATGGTTGGACCACTGAGAACTGGTAGGAGCGGCTTCACTCATGTGCTCGTTGCAGTCGACAATTTTACCAAATGGATCGAAGATAAACCTATCAAGAATCTTGAAGCTAGCACCGCTGTCAGTTTTATCAGAGAATTGACATTCAGATATGGAGTCCCTCACAGCATCATCACTGACAATGGATCAAACTTCGATTCTGATGAGTTTAGACCTTTCTGCGCTTCTCAAGGCACACGAGTCGACTATGCTGCAGTCGCTCACCCGCAGTCGAACGGACAAGCAGAAAGAGCCAATGGCCTAATTCTCAAAGGATTGAAACCCCGACTGATGTGTGATCGCAAACACGCAGCAGGCGCTTGGGTCAATGAACTTCCGTCAGTTCTGTGGGGTTTGAGGACAACTCCCAATCGGTCGACTGGACGAACTTCTTTCTTTTTGGTCTATGGAGCCGAAGCTGTTCTGCCAAGTGACCTGCTCCACAATGCACCCGAGTTGAGCTTTTCTCCGAAGAAGAAGCAGAGCAGGCCTGGCAAGATTTAGTCGATCTCCTAGAGGAGGAAAGAGAGATGGCCTTGATCCGGTCGACCATCTATCAGCAAGACTTGCGTCGATTCCACGCCAGAAATGTGAGGGGTCGAGCCTTTCAAGAAGGAGACCTGGTTCTTCGAGTGGATCAACAGAAACCACACAAGCTCGCTCTGGCTTGGGAAGGCCCCTTCATCGTCACCAAAGTTCTCCTCAATGGAGCATACCATCTTTACAGTGTTGAGCATCAGAAGGACGAGCCACGAGCCTGGAACGCGGAGCTGCTCCGCCCCTTTTATACTTAAGCACTCGTTCGAATAAAATGTAATAAGAAACACCTTTGTAATTTGTTTACCAAAGACAAGAGCTTTACAGTCCTCTCGTACGATTGTTGTTGTTCTTATTTACCTCTGAAATCCCCCAGTGGGTGGGCTTAGTCGCGAATCCGTTTTGCCTAAGTTCGAAAGAAAATCCTACCGAGTGATGAGCAAGCCTGTCACTCGGGAGGCTTAGCTGCGAATCCGTTTCGCCTAAGCTCGAAAGAAAATCCTACCGAGTGGTGAGCAATCCTCCCACTCGGGGGCTTAGCTGCAGTCCAGTACTCGCCTAAGTTCTCTCACTCGGAGACTTAGCCGCAGTCCGGTTCTCGCCTAAGTTTGAAAAATCCTACCGAGTGGAGAGCAATCCTCCCACTCGGGGGCTTAGCTGCAGTCCAGTACTCGCCTAAGTTCTCTCACTCGGAGACTTAGCTGCAGTCCGGTACTAGCCTAAGTTTGAAAAATCCTACCGAGCGGAGAGCAATCCTCCCACTCGGGAGCTTAGCTGCAGTCCAGTACTCGCCTAAGTTTGAAAAATCCTATCGAGTGGTGAGCAATCCTCCCACTCGGGGGCTTAGCTGCAGTCTAGTACTCGCCTAAGTTCTCCCACTCGGAGGCTTAGCTGCAGTCCAGTACTCTCCTAAGTTTGTAAAATCCTACCGAGTGGAGAGCAATCCTCCCACTCGGGGGCTTAGCTGCAGTCTAGTACTCGCCTAAGTTCTCCCACTCGGAGGCTTAGCTGCAGTCCAGTACTCGCCTAAGTTTGTAAAATCCTACCGAGTGGTGAGCAATCCTCCCACTCGGGGGCTTAGCTGCAGTCTAGTACTCGCCAAAGTTCTCCCACTCGGAGGCTTAGCTGCAGTCCAGTACTCGCCTAAGTTTGTAAAATCCTACCGAGTGGAGAGCAATTCTCCCACTCGGAGGCTTAGCTGCAGTCTATTACTCGCTTAAGTTCGGAGCTACGCCACAAGTACAACGTGCGCTCCATCCCTATCCATAAGGACGACGAGGTGCAGGTCGACTGCAACCTTCTCCTTCGGAGCTACGCCACAAGTACAATGTTGGCTCCATCCCTATCCGCAAGGACGACGAGGTGCAGGTCGACTACAACCTTCTCCTACGGGACTACGCCACAAGTACAATGTGCGCTCCATCCCTATCCGCAAGGACGACGAAGTGTAGGTTGACTGGAGTCGCCACCTCAGAGCTGCATCTCCAGCGCAAAGACTATTTTGAGCAGAGAACAAAGTCCACTTGAAGGCAAAACGCAAGCATATTCGGAAATAAACCAAATTCGGATAAATCTTAAAGTTCCAAGCAGCAAACCAAAAGTATTCGAGCATCAAGCCCGAAGGAGTTTAACGGTTACAGCAATTACTCGGCATTCCGAGGCAAATTTATGGTAGATTCAAGTCTCATAAGTTTGTTCACTCGGCAGGAGGAGGGCTGGCAGGCTCGACGGATTCGTCCAAGTCGATCCCATCCGCGATCCGAGTGGCAGCAGCGATGAAAGTCTCCATGAAGGACTGGAATTCATGCTTTTTGGTGTTAGCGACCTTGATCACCGCCAGCTTGTCTTCACGAGCTTCCTTGCAGTGGACTCGCACCAAGGACAGCGGCACATCAGCACCACACCGGGCGGAGGACTTCTTCCATTCTTGCACTCGGTCAGGGATCTCGTTGAGTCGAGCCATCAGGGATTCCAGGTAATTTTGAAGTGTTGCCCTTGGCCAGAGCAATGAGTCGACTCGTGAGACTGCTTCCTTCAGACGCGCGAGGTAGCTTGTGATGCCGGCAACACGAGACTCCAGTTGGAGCACGTTCATTGCAGTTTTGTCGCAAACTGGAGAAGCGATAGGGTCCATACCCGTCTCGACCTTTCCAGTTTCCTCGTCAAAGTCTTGGCAGAATTCTGCAGTCAAAAATTAGTGAGTCAACTGGACAGGGTTCGTTTGTAAGCATCAACACAATCGGGTTGAAAGGAGTACCTTCCAGCATCAGATAGAGCTTCTTGGCGAGAGTTCTCAGATAAGCTACCGTGTCATTCCTCTTATGGACCGCAGACTCCAGCTTTTCATTCAGGGCAATTTTGTCCTTCTTCAGACGACTCGCCTCTCGGTTAGACTCATTGAGACAGGACTTCAGCTTGGTCACCTCCCCTTCCAGTGCTTCGACTGAAGCCAGGTTCTGGTCTGCAAGAGCAGTTTTATCTTGGGCTTCCTTCTGCGCAACGGCGAGGTCCGAGTCCTTCTTCTCTAGAGCCAACTTCATTTTCTCTGCAAGAGAAGCAACCGGATCAGACAAGAGCTCGAAGAAATGTTTTAAGAAGACAGTCGACAGGCAGTTACCTTCCATACCAGCAGCTTCATCTTGAGCTTTCTTTAGATTCTGCTGGGCCAACTCCAAGTCGAGGTTGAGTTGCCTTTGCTTCTCCTCAAGTTCAGCAAACTTGGAAATGAGAGTACAAGACTTCTGCAGAAGGCAAAAGACGTGTCAATCGACAAGATCAAAGGTTGTTTACTTCCGAGTGGATAAAGCTTAAAGAAGTTCGCTTAGACCCTAGCCGACTGCTCACAGTTGACTGCGGTCTCGGGGACTACACCCAGCGGGTGCACTTGGCGTGCCCCCGCTGATTAAGACCCAACTCGACCGATCCGCCCGGGTCAAGTAAAAAAAAAACTATTCAGACCCCAGTCGACTGCCAGCAGTCGACTGCGGTCTCGGGGACTACACCCAGTGGGTGCACTTAGCGTGCCCCTACCGGTTCAGATCTGATTCGAACGGTCCGCCCGGGTCGAGTGGAAGAAAAGAAAGAAAGAACTCAGACCCCCAGTCGACTGCGGTCTCGGGGACTACACCCAGTGGGTGCACTTAGCGTGCCCCCACCGGTTCAGATCCCACTCGCCCAGACCGAGTGGAAGAATCCAAATACCAAAGACAACAAAACACCCAGTGGGTGTACAGATTCGATGCAAACAACAGGAGATTGTATGGAAGAAAATGTTTCAGATAGCATATCCCGACAGAACAAGGTCAGCCAAAAAGTCTACTTACCCGGACATTGGCCTGAAGAGCAGCGCTGGCGTCATAAGCAGCCTGACTATTCTCATGCACCGTCTTCATCCGCTCCATCATCACGTTAGCCTGACGGATGGCTTCCGCAGCCGCTTCCGACTGGTTGTCCGGAACGGGGTAGCTGGTGAAAAAGAGAGCAGACGACCCAGGTGTGGCAGTTTGGAGCTCCGTGGCGTGGAGTTGGACGACTGAAGGAATCACCGGTGCAGTCGACGGTGCGGGGTGCTCACTCGACAAGGGTGCGGCGAAGGTTACAGAGGCCCTGCCCGCGTCTTCAGATTGACGGACGGGTGTTGTTGTTGTTGGCCCTTGCTGAGACATCTTGCCAGCTGCTACCTTTTTGCTCTTCCTGGGCTTAAGAGCCACATCTTCATCGTCATCTGGAAGATCGATGACGTTGGGTGGAGCTGCAAGAAAGATCAGTCGACCCCAAGTGAACCACTAGAATGCAACCGACCAAGTAATCAGGAACAAGATCATAAGAGTTTCTACCTGGGTTGGAGGTAACCGCGTCTTCCATCTCCTTGTCTCGATACTGGAGGGAAGAGGTTCCCGATGTAGCAGCACTGCAAGTGTCCGTACTCAGTCGGTTACATCTTGTTGCTCGAGTCGACGAAAAGAACAAGTCAGATGATTACCCGAAGATGGTAGGGACGGTCACTTTGATCCTAGGAAAATCCTTGGGCATTTTGGAGGAGGTGGCCTTCGGTGCTTTTGGAGCTGGAGGCGGCACAACCTTGGGCTGCTTCGGGGCCTTCTCAATCGGCGCTGGGGAAGACGTCCGGGGGCGCTTCGAAGGCTGCCCAGTTGGCACGGTCGCCAGGTCCGGAGTGCTCGCCAGGTCATGTGCGTGCTTGGATCTCCTCTCTCTGCGAGGAGGCGAGTCGACTTCTTCGTCATCGCTCGAGTCGTCGCTCTCCTCGTCCTCCTCTGCATCCGAATGCCACTCGCCGCTCTCGCCCCCGCTCGCTCCCTCCTTGACGTCTTGCTCCTGCACTCCGTTGGACATCGAGTACATGTCGATGAGAGCCTGAAAGAACAACGAGCAAAAGGAGTACAGTCGACCATCAACAAGGTGTCACACAGTGAATCGGAAAGATACTTGGTAAAACAGAATCATACCTGCTCCGGCTGGCGCGAGTGGTCGAATGGAATCACCCTCCTAGACCCCCAGGGGTTGTCTTTGTTGCTGGTGATTCCCATCAGCCATTTCTCCAAGATGTCTTCACTGACGTCCTCTGGGTGGATCCGAGTGGAGTCCTCGAGTCCAGAGTACATCCACATCGGATGATCAAGGGCCTGAAGCGGTTGGATGCGTTGACCGAGAAAGACCTCCAGCAGGTCCATCCCAGCCACCCCGTCGCGGACGAGTTGGACGACCCGCTCGACCAGCACCTTGACCTGCGCCTTCTCTTTGGGAACCACCTTCAAGGAGGAGGGCTTCTCCACCCGAGCCAGGGAAAATGGAGGAAGTCCAGTCGACTGACCCGGGGTCGGTTGATCCTTGCAGTAAAACCAAGTCAACTGCCAGCCGTGGACCGAGTCGGGAAGGATCATCGCCGGGAAGGTGCTCTTGTTCCTCATCTGGATCCCTAGGCCCCCGCACATCTAGATCACGTGCGTCCTCTCATCACTCGGATTGGCCTTTTTGACCGACTGGGAGCGGTAGGTGAAGATATGTTTGAAGAGGCCCCAGTGCGGTCGAGCGCCCAAGAAATTTTCACACATTGACACAAAAGCAGCCAGATAGACTACGGTGTTTGGAGTGAAGTGGTGGAGCTGAGCCCTCAAGAAGTTCAAAAAGCCCCGAAAGAAAGGATGGGGAGGCAGAGAAAATCCACGATCAACGTGGGTGGCGAGGAGAACGCACTCACCCTCCCTTGGCCGCGGCTCGTCTCGTTCCCCGGGAGCCACGCCGATTTGTGGGGGATCAGTCCCCCCTCCACCAGGTCATCGAGGTCGTCCTGGCTAATCGTCGAGCGAATCCAATCGCCCTGGATCCAGCCCGGCGATAGGCCGGATCTTGACGAGGATCCGCTCGACTGGTCCTCTTGCCCTTCGCCTTCGCGGTCGCCTTCTTCGCGCGCTCCAGCGCCACCGTCTTCTCTTTTCCCATGGCGGTAGATCGAGCTCAAGCGAGGTTTCGATGTGGAGAGTGGAAGCGTGCGCAGTGGAGAGGTCTGAGGAAGAAGAAAGAGAATGGGAGCATACGGTGCCAAGACCCGGCCCAGTGCCTTTTATAAGGTCATTCCTCGAGTGACTGACTGGTAGGCCCAGAAGATCTAAACAAATCCCGCAACAGTCGCACGCGCAATACGTGGCGAAAAAGGTGGCGCGGAGATCGAGGCGACCTGCCTAATCCGTCCCGATTACCATGGCCTCGCCCATCCGACACGCTTCCCAAAATTTGAATCCCGTGAAATCCGTGGAGAGCAGGGCAACTTGTCAGACTGAAAACGTCCTCCGCATTATCATTCGGAATTATACCGTGAAAGTTCAGTCGACAAAAACCAAGAATGGACCAAGGCGACTGAAAAAGAAGTTGACGTTGTCTCCTCAGTTCATGGCTCCAGAACAAGTTATACTCACAACACGAAGAATGAGTCAGAAGTGTTCTCAACTCCTTCCCCACTCAAACCCAGATCCATTCGGGGGCTAATGACGAAGCTATGTACCTAGGGTAGGGTCATGGATCTGTCCAAGATACCCTCCCCAAGGACATCTCTAAAAGAACCAGAAGTAGTCGAAGAGAAATCATCATCCACTCGACCCAAAAGCTATGTTCCACTCGACAGTCTTGAAGACACTCGACCATACGAACAACCGCTCGACCACCAGAAGATGTGAAGCCACTCACTCCGCAATGGTCGGGATTTAAGTCATAGCTTTAATAATCATTTATAGCACTTTACTTCAGACATTACCAGTAGCGCTCCTCCTTTATGAACATTGAACCCTGTGTAACGGAGGGGAGCTGGGGTCCTGGCGCACTCTATATAAGCCACCCCCTCCTCTAGGACAAGGATTCGCACCCCCTATAACCCACACGCATATATCCAGTCGACCGCCTCCGGGCTCCGAGACATAGGGATGTTACTTCCTCCGAGAAGGGCCTGAACTCGTAAAACTCGCATGTACAACTCCTCCATAGCTAGGATCTTGCCTCTACATTCTTACCCCCCATTCTACTGTCAGACTTAGAACCACGACAGGGGGGCTTGATATTCACTGCCTATATAAGCGGATAAAGATCCATCTTTTTACCCAACGCCTTCTTCTTCCCTGTGCCTCCCCAGCCTCGAGCTGCAGCACCCAAGCATCGATCTTTCCCACCGCCCAACCTCTCCAGCCATGGCCAGATCTGGCTCGCAGGGCAAGTGGGCGACCTCCTCCGTCACAGAGAAGGAACTTCGGGAAGTGGGGTACCTGGCTGCGAGTATCGCGCACAGGCTCCCTGCCAAAAAGCAGATCATTCCTACTCTGGAGCCCGGTGAGAGAGTGGTGTTTATCCCTCATTTCCATGATCTAGCCCCAAATTCCTCGCTCCACATTTCGGCGTTCATCGTCGTGTGCGAGGCGCTCCTCCGCATCCCCCACTTTGGCCTATGGCTTAAGGTCCTCAATGTGAAGCTGAAGGTGGTCGACGGGCAACACGCGAACTGCGGCGGCGCCATGGTGAGCAAGCTCCCCAGTGTCACCTGGCCCAAAGGGGCCTTCGTGGAGACTGTGAAGGCATGGCAGCAGGAGTTGTTCTACATCACCGAACCCCGCGGCACCACATGGACAGCCACTCCTGAGTTTAAATTCGGACCCCCAATGCGGCTTGCATCATGGATCAACAAGGGTCTGGACTGGGCGTCGTCCGATGAAGCGATGGTGCTGCAAAAGCGCATCAAAAATATGATAGAGAAGAACAGCAGTCTCACCGATATGATTCAGGTGCTGCTTTTGCACCGGATCCTCCCCTGCCAACGCCGGTCTCTCCACATGTGGGAGTTCAATCCAGAAGGGTTGCGGACCCTGCAGAGATTCTTCGGCACAACACACGAAGAGATCTGGAAGCTGCTCTTCAAGGCCCAGAAGACGTGGCCTAAGATGACCGATGACATCGGCCTTGATGGCGCGCATCCGGACACCCCGGTAAGCATTTAGTTTCTGAACATAACTTCAGTTAGTAAATCAAAAGGTATGCTGAGCCTTCCATCCTTCAATCAGGGCTAGACAAAGAAGGCGGAGCGGATCAAGTGTCCGGCTCCGCTACCCGAAGACCCATACATTCCCCTGCTAACGAGGATGCTGGTTTCGGCACCGTATCAGGCGCCGGAGAAGAAGGCCAAGAAGAAGAACAAGGAGGCCAAAGGTGGCCTCCGCCGTAAAGGAACTTCGGACGCTGTGTCCGGAGAGACCGAAGCTCCCTCCTCCCACGAGGGAGATGAAGACGAAGAGGAGGAGGCAGAGAGCGATTCTCCCCTTAAGGGGAGGAAGAAGAAGAGGGTGGCCTCCGTAGACCCGGAGGCAGGGACGTCCAAGAGAGGGAAAATATCTCTCTTGGACAGCTTGGATTCAGATGACGAAGTCATCCCCGAGCGGCGCCCTAGGATGAAGCCCCAGACCGCATCGTAATTATCCGAGATGCCTTACATATAGCCTGTCTTTTATGATTGCAGGATAACATGTTATATTATGTTTTTCAGTCTGGCCCTTGACCTCCCCCAACTATCATCATCTTCGGGAATTCTCTGGCGCCGGAGATGATGGAGAGAGAGACGCCTCCACGAGCCTCCCCGCCACCCGCCGCGTATGACACCGACGTGTTATCCCAAAGGACCTCTTAGGGCCACGGAGAAGTGCGGAGGCCACCAAGATGACGCCAGAGGGTAATGTCCTCGGCTTCCGTGAACATGGGGGGTACAACCCCCATGGAAATTGACGACGGGGGCCCTGACCAGTCCGGCCCCCAGACGAACACCATTCTAGAGACCCATGTGGCTCCGGAATCGAGTGAGCAACCCCCTTCAAAGGAGGGGGAGCGCCAACTCCGGCGGCGACCTCCACTAACTCGGAGGTGCCAAATGATGGAGGCACTACAACACGCTTCCATCACAGAGGAGCACCGCACCCTGATGGGTGTGGTGGTTGAGAAGATTCAGTCCGCCAAGAGCGGGCCGAACGAAGCCTTTATCAGCCTGCTAACAGGCTTCAAGGTATGCGATGTAATTTTCTTAGCCGATTTTCATATAAAAAAATATGCCTGTGTATAGTGATAACCCACAAGTATAAGGGACCGTGATAGTTTTCGAGGGTAGAGTATTCAACCCAAATTTATTGATTCGACACAAGGGGAGCCAAAGAATATCCTCAAGTATTAGCAGCTGAGTTGTCAATTCAACCACACCTAGAAACTTAATATCTGCAGCAAAGTATTTAGTAGCAAAGTAATATGATAGTAATGGTAACGGTGGCATAAGTAACGGTAGCAGTTTTGGTTTTATAGTGATTGTAAAACTAGCAAAAGAAAAGTAAATAAGTGAAGAACAATATGTGAAAAGCTCGTAGGCAATGGATCAGTGATGGAGAATTATGTCGGATGTGATTCCTCATGCAATAGTTATAACATAGGGTGACACATAACTAGCTCCAGTTCATCAATGTAATGTAGGCATGTATTCCGAATATAGTCATACGTGCTTATGGAAAAGAACTTGCATGACATCTTTTGTCCTACCCTCCCGTGGCAGCGGGGTCCTATCGGAAACTAAGGGATATTAAGGCCTCCTTTTAATAGAGTACCGGACCAAAGCATTAACACATAGTGAATACATGAACTCCTCAAACTACGGTCATCGCCGGTAAGTATCCCGATTATTGTCACTTCGGGGTTAATGGATCATAACACATAATAGGTGACTATAGACTTGCAAGATAGGATCAAGAACTTACATATATTCATGAAAACATAATAGGTTCAGATCTTAAATCATGGCACTCGGGCCCTAGTGACAAGCATTAAGCATAGCAAAGTCATAGCAACATCAATCTCAGAACATAATGGATACTAGGGATCAAACCCTAACAAAACTAACTTGATTACATGATAAATATCATCCAATCCATCATCGTCCAGCAAGCCTACAATGGAATTACTCACGCACGGCGGTGAGCGTCATGAAATTGGTGATGGAGGAAGGTTGATGATGACGATGGCGACGGATTCCCCTCCTCGGAGCCCCGAACAGACTCCACATCAGCCCTCCCAAGAGAGATTAGGGCTTGGCGGTGGCTCCGTATCGTAAAACGCAATGAATCCTTCTGTCCTATTTTTTTTCTCCTCGAACATGAATATATGGAGTTGGAGTTGAGGTAGGTGGAGCGTCAGGGGGCCCATGAGGCAGGGGGCGCACCTAGGGGGGGGGGGGGTAGGCACGCCCCACCCTCGTGGACAGGGTGTGGGCCCCCTGACGTTGATTCTTTCGCCAGTATTTTTTATATATTACAAAAATATTCTCCGTTGTTTTTAGGTCATTCCAAGAACTTTTATTTCTGCACAAAAATAACACCATGGCAATTCTGCTGAAAACAACGTCAGTCCGGGTTAGTTCCATTCAAATCATGCAAGTTAGAGTCCAAAACAAGGGCAAAAGTGTTTGGAAAAGTAGATACGTTGGAGACGTATCAACTCCCCCAAGCTTAAACCCTTGCTTGTCCTCAAGCAATTCAGTTGACAAACTGAAAGTGATAAAGAAAAACTTTTACAAACTCTGTTTGCTCTTGTTGTTGTGAATATGTAAAGCCAGCATTCAAGTTTTCAGCAAAGATTATGAACTAACCATATTCACAATAACATTTAGGTCTCATGTTTACTCATATCAATGGCATAATCAACTAGCGAGCAATAATAATTAAATCTCGGATGACAACACTTTCTCAAAACAATCATAATATGATATAACAAGATGGTATTTAATATGAGACCGCAAAACATAGATGCAGAGCACCCCTGAAGATCAAGGACTGACTGGAAATTGTAATTCATGGTAAAAGAGATCCAGTCACAGTCATACTCAATGTAAACTAACAATAATACATGCAAATGACAGCGGTGCTCTCCAAGTGGTGCTTTTTAATAAGAGGATGATGACTCAATAAAAAAGTAAATGGATAATCCCTTCACAGAGGAAAGCAGGGATTTGTAGAGGTGCCAGAGCTCAGTTTTGAAATAGAGATGAATAAAATTTTGAGCGGTATACTTTCATTGTCAACATAACAACCGAGAGATCTCGATATCTTCCATGCTACACACATTATAGGCGGTTCCCAAGTAGAATGGTAAATTTTATACTCCCCCACCACCAACAAGCATGAATCCATGGCTTGCCCGAAACAATGGGTGCCTCCAACTAACAACAATCCTGGGGGAGTTTTGTTTGCAATTATTGTGATTTGATTTGAGCATGGGATTGGGCATCCTGGTGACTAGCCATTTTCTCGTGAGTGAGGAGCAGAGTCCACTCCTCTTGAGAATAACCCGCCTAGCATGGAAGATACCGACAGCCCTAGTTGATACATGAGCTATTCGAGCATACAAAACAGAATTTTTATTTGAAGGTTTAGAGTTTGGCACATACAAATTTACTTGGAATGGCAGGTAGATACCGCATATAGGAAGGTATGATGGACTCATATGGAATAACTTTTGGGGTTTATGGAGTTGGATGCACAAGCAGTATTCCCGCTTAGTACAAGTGAAGGCTAGAAAGAGACTGTGAAGCGACCAGCTATAGAGCGACAACAGTCATGAACATGCATTAAAATTAATCAACACTGAATGCAAGCATGAACAAGATATAATTCACCATGAACATAAATATCGTGGAGGCTATGTTGATTTTGTTTTAACTACATGCGTGAACATGTGCCAAGTCAAGCCACTCGAATCGTTCAAAGTAGGATACCACCCTATCATACCACATCACAACCATTTTAATAGCATGTTGGCACGCAAGGTAAACCATTATAAACTCATAGCTAATTAAGAAAGGCATAATGAACTATAATCTCTAATTGTCATTGCAAACATGTTTCATTCATAACAGGCTGAATCAGGAATGGTGAACTAATCATATTTACAAAAACAAGAGAGGTCGAGTTCATACCAGCTTCTCTCATCTCAATCAGTCCATCATATATCGTTTGACTTGCACGACTGAACGATGTGGATAATAATAATAGTGCACGTGCATTGGACTAAGATGGAATCTGCAAGCATATATTCAATACAAGGGAGAAGACAAGGTAATATGGGATCTTTGTTAGATCAATAGTAATGCATATGAGAGCCACTCAACATTTTCATTAAGGTCTTCTCCTCTCGACCCCCATAGAAAAAGAAAGGAAATAAAACTATTTACACGGGAAAGCTCCCAACAAGCAAAAGAAGAACGAGAAATCTTTTTGGGTTTTCTTTTTAATTACTACTACTACATGCATGGAAAGTAAACTGGCTAAAAGCTACAACTAATTTTTTTTTCTTAAGGTTTTTCAAACACACAAGAAGAAAGCTAGAAAAAGAAATTGAACTAGCATGGATGATACAATGAAAAAGTATGAGCACCAACAACTGGCATGAGTGTGTGAACATGAATGTAATGTCAGTGAGAGATGCATACTCCCCCAAGCTTAGGCTTTTGGCCTAAGTTGGTATATGGCCATGGCTCAAAGCTGCTCTCTCCGGTGTACTGAGGAGGATCCTCAGGGTGCCACTGGTTGGCGATCTCCTCCGGATCCCACTGATAAACAGACTGATGATGAGGATCAGATAGTGGCTCCGGCTCTGGAGCTGATGTCAGGCTCTGGTATGCCTGAACAACCTCTGGCAAAACAAGGTACGTGCCTAAAAATATGTTGAACAAAGAGGGAGCAGGCAAGGTAATAGTCTCAAAGTGATTCTTATTAAATATCAATCTATAGTTAAGCATCTTCTTCTTATTCTTAACAATAAAATCATGTGTTACCATGCTTTTATAATCTAGAAAAATATGAGGCAGCAACTTTTCCTCTTTCTTATAATGCCTAATAGGTATGTTAAAGTGTGCAGCAAGGCGCGAGGCGAAGATGCCTCCTAAGATGGGACCCTTTGTACGGTTCAAATTTAACCGTTTAGCAACAATAGCGCCTAAACTAAAAGTGGTATCACGAAACAAAGCATGGTGCAAAATAACATTATAAGGGGCACTAAGATTTCCACAGTTCCCGCGAACAATTAAGCATCTACTAGCAAATATTGCAAAGTAACGTAGAACAGGAAAATGTATGCTAGTGATTCTTGCATAAAAAACTTTCCTTGTTTCCCCTAAAGCAATTATATCAATAAATCCCTCCACGTCATTACGATGTGGTTCCTCCATGCTGCCCTCAAAGGGTATCCTACAAACCCGGCAAAAATCATAAAGTGACATCTCCTTATGCTCATCATATAAATAAAATTCCACCGAAGGTGGTGATCTCCTAGCATGGAAATGAAAATTTTGCACAAAAATATTGGTGAGTAAGAGATACTGTTCGCGCTGGTCGTGGAGGAAGTTGGTGAGGCCTGCATTCTTAGCCAAATAATAAAAATCTTCATAAATCCCGACTTCTCTCAAGAACTCATCACAAGGCCATTCACAGAACCTCCGTAGTACGAGCGAGATTATACTTGGGCCTCTTATCTTCTTCACTTTGCTTATCCTTCGAGCTTCGGCTTGATGAGCCCCTCAAAAATCTCTTCACCTTTTTCTGAAAATTTCTGGAATTTTTAGTAACTTAAAATAAAAGTGAACCAAACTGAACAAAATTGATAGCAACTGCTCCTACAAGTGCCTAGAGGCTATATCATGCATTAAAACTACTTTTGACCAAATAAATTTGACATGCAAGCTCAAGAACAGGGTCACCTAAGCAGCAAAAATTTGCAATAAATAAAGCACTAGAACAAAAACTAATTGGACCATTGGAGGAGTCACATACCAAAGAACAATCCCCCAAAGCAATTTTGCGAATGGAGCTTTGAGCAAGGAGATCGAAAATGGCAGCAAGATGAGCCAGAACTCGGGTTTGAGCTGGTGGATGATTTTTTCTGGAGGAAGACGAAGTGTGTGGGTGCAAGGATAAGTGGAGGGGACCCACGTGGGGTCCACGAGGTAGGGGGCGCGCCCAGGGGGTGGGCGCATCCTCCACCCTCGTGGGCACATGGTGGGCCCCCTAGTGTGTTCTGAGTGCCAATAATTCTTAAATATTCTAGAAAAATCATATTTCATTTTCAGGGCATTTGGAGAACTTTTATTTTTGGGGTATTTTTTATTGTAAGAATAATTCAGAAAACAGACAGAAGATACTATTTTTGCTTTATTAAAACTAAATAACAGAAAGTAAAAAGAGGGTACAGAAAGTTGTGCTTTCCAACTTCATCCATCTCATGCTCATCAAAAGGAATCCACTAACAAGGTTGATCAAGTCTTGTTAACAAACTCATTCCGAATCGCATGAAACCGGAGAAATTTCGAATAACACTAGGTTACCTCAACGGGGATATGCACATCCCCAACAATAAGAATATCATACTTCTTCTTGATAGTAGGAAGAGAAAATTCAAAACCTCCAATAGTGATTGTTGAAATTTTTCCAATAGAATTGATACTATGGACTTGAGGTTGTTTCCTCGAAAAGTGTACCGTATGCTCATTACCATTAACATGAAAAGTGACATTGCCTTTGTTGCAATCAATAACAGCCCCTGCAATATTCAAGAAGGGTGTTCCAAGGATAATCGACATACTATCATCCTCGGGAATATAAAGAATAACAAAGTCCGTTAAAATAGTAACGTTTGCAACGACAATAGGCACATCCTCACAAATACCGACTGGTATAGCAGTTGATTTATCAGCCATTTGCAAAGATATTTCAGTACGTGCCAACTTATTCAAATCAAGTCTACGATATAAAGAGAGAGGCATAACACTAACACCGGTCCAAGATCACATAAGGCAGTTTTAACATAGTTTCTTTTAATGGAGGATGGTATAGTTGGTACTCCTGGGTCTCCTAGTTTCTTAGGTATTCCACCTTTAAAAGTATAATTAGCAAGCATGGTGGAAATTTTAGCTTCCGGCATCTTTCTCTTATTTGTAACAATATCTTTCATATATTTATCATAAGGATTCATTTTACGCATATCAGTCAAAAGCATACGCAAAAAGATAGGTCTAATCATTTTGGCAAAGCGCTCAAAATCCTCATCATTATTTTTTCTTGGATGGTTTGGGAGGAAATGGCATGGGTTTATGAACCCATGGTTCTCTTTCTTTACCGTGCTTTCTAGCAATGAAGTCTCTCTTATCATAACGTTGATTCTTTGATTGTGGGTTATCAAGATCAATAGCAGGTTCAATCTCTACATCATTATCATTGCTAGGTTGAGCATCAACATGAACATCATCATTAACATTATCACTAGGTTCATGATCATTACCAGATTGTGTTTCAGCATCAGAAATAGAAATATCATTGGGATTCTCAGGTGTGTCAACAACAGGTTCACTAGAAGCATGCAAAGTCCTATCATTTTTCTTCTTATTATTAGAAGAACTAGGTGCATTGCCGGTGTCAAAACCGGCGGATCTCGGGTAGGGGGTCCCGAACTGTGCGTCTAGGCCGGATGGTAACAGGAGGCAGGGGACACAATGTTTTACCCAGGTTCGGGCCCTCTTGATGGAGGTAAAAGCCTATGTCCTGCTTGATTAATATTGATGATATGGGTAGTACAAGAGTAGATCTACCACGAGATCAGAGAGGCTAAACCCTAGAAGCTAGCCTATGATATGATTGTATGTTGTGGCTATTGTATATATTCTATCGACTAGCCTGGCCTCGGTTTATATAATGCACCAGAGGCCTAGGATAACAAGAGTCCTAGCCGAATACACCGGTGGGGAGGAGTCCTTGTCTTGATCATCAAGTCTTGTGGAATCTTCCATGTATGCGATAGCTGTCCGAACTGGCCCATGAGTATACGGCCATGGGGGTCCTCGGCCCAATCTAACAGATCGGGAGATGACGTGATGAGTGCCCCCTAGTCCAGGACACCGCCAGTAGCCCCCTGAACCGGTCTTCAAGTTAGGGACGCTCCTCGGTTCTTCCGAACTGCTCTTCATCTTCAGTCGTCGGTCTTGAAAACTGGTTCAACAAATCTTCTCATCTTTGATCTTGAGGATCGCCAAAGTGCATCCGACGAGTTTACACGCTGGGTATCCGAGGAGCCCCTTTAAGTTTCCGGCCTTTATCAACGCCTTGTTATTTTTATGCCACACCTCGGGTTTGAAGTTGTTCCCAGGAGGCAGTGTCCTCTTGCATCCGAGCTCTAACACCGGACTGCATTCGAGGTATCTTATGCAGCCGAGCACCAATGCCGAACTGCTTCCGAGCTCCAACGCTGAAATATATCCGAGCTCCAACACCGGACTGTGTCCAAGCTCCAACGCCGGACTATATCCAAGAAGTCATAGATCATCTTTGATGCGGAGCATCCCAAGGTCATCCCCATGGACCTACCATCGTCTCACCGAGTGCCTACCGGGCCCATGACTCGATCACGTGCAAGAGCCCTTGAAACCGAGGTGACATCTCTCCTCTCACAATTCCACTTCGATACACATGAAGCATGGCTACTACCTCGTATGGATACCTTGTGCATACTTAGGTACAATGGAGAATCTAAGGAGCAAGGACAGGAAGAGGAGGAAGATGGACGAGAAGACAGAGAAGAAGAAGAGCTGCAGGAAAATTCCCAGCCACCGGACGACCGGCGCCTGAAGCGTCAGCCGAGCCCCAGCCAGCGGACGTCCGGCCCAGACCGGACGACCGGTGCCCCTGCACCCGAAGCGAACGAGCGGACGTCCGGTCCGGACCGGACGACCGGCGCACCAGCACCTGTCGGGTGGTAGGTGCGACATATGCCAATGGGTGGCTTATCATTGTGGGAGCCAATAGAACGTCGCCGGTGCCTGGAAACGGGATAAGGCAGAGACATGCTCGCCGGCGAATCTTACGCAGCTTCAGGGCTCTCCGGGGAGATAACACCCCTACTGCTGCTCTGCGGGGTCTCTGCATGGTTACTAAATGAACAAGAAGCTACACAATGCTCCTCGAGCTGTTTTGGGTGGAAGGAGGAAGAAGGGCTCAGCTAGCTTGCTTCCTCTCCTTGTATGGTGTCTAGGTCTAACTTGAGAATCCAACCCCTTGCATGGGTGCACCGGGGGGTTTATATAGGCCTACCCCCCAGGGGTACAAAGGTAATCCAGCTGGGCGCGGGGCCCAGCTGTTTGTGACTGTGCTTGCCGGCTTTCACGCCGGCTGCTGGGGCCCGCCGACTGGTGGGTCCCGCCGGCTGCCGGCTCCTTGGTCGACAGGCAGGCCCCACTGGCCAGGGCCTGGTCGGTGGCTGGTTGCTGTTGCTCCGTGCTGTTGACGCGGGCTTGGTCGGGGCAAGCGTGGCTACAGTACCGCCGCCCTGGCGGGCGATTACTGTAGCCCCGCCGTATCTTGTCTCTTTAATGGGCGTCTCCTTCGAGGATGATGGCGAGCCGGCTACGGGAGGCCGACTCCTCATCAGGCCGACTTGGGAGGAGGTGCGGCCGCCTTCGGTATCTCTCTGCCCGAAGGGGCCCACCGCCTCAGGGGCCACGCTGGTAGCCCGTCGTGGACGGCGTCGGGGCCGCCGTGGCAACAGTGCCGCGCCGGACGGGTCGTGGCCACCCGTATGGCGCACTGTACCAGGGGTGCTTCGGGTTTTGGGGGTGGCAGACTCCACTGTAGCCACGCCCTGCTTCATCATCGCGGGGTGGACGCGTACTCTGCGGGTACGGCCTTGACCGCTTTATGGGAGCCGGCCTCTTGGAGTCAGCCTTGTTGCAGCCGGCTTCTCGTAGTCGGCCCTCCCACAACTTTCTTCATGAGGGTAAAGGGCGGGCCGCCCCCGAAGCCGACCTAGAAGATAGCCGGCAAAGGGGAGAGGCGGCCCCAGGTCTTGAGTCTTCTTGAGAGCCGGATGGGCTCGTAATTTTTTCTGATGGGCCAGGGGAAGCCGGCTAGGCTACCCATGGCTATTTACTCCGACAGTAGTTCCCGAAGCTGGGCGAGCTTCGCGGCGGACAGAGGGATGAGAAGCTTGGCCAGCTTCATACCCTGAGGAGCCGACCTTGCCGTCGTAGGCCGACTTCGGAGAATTTATTTGTTTATCATTATGACCATGGTTGACCCGCGGGCGGCCCGCGGGCCCCACGACGGGCCACGTGGCGGAGAAGTCCTGCCGTCGCACGCGCGCGACGGGACGCCGCCGCAGGCCCGAGCCAGCCACTCCTCGGCCTCGGCCCGGGCGCAGATCTTCTGTGGCTCGAGGGGACTGCTCGCCTCCCCGCGGCCGTTTCTTCGTGTCTTTAGTGCGCAATAAACGCGGGGCGTGGGGAAAGTGGGCACGATCGATCCCCATGATCCCCCACGCCGCGCGTCCTTGGCTCCGGCGCACGAGCCTACAAGTAGGAGGGGGAGGGGGAGAGACAAAGGCTTGCTCGCTCCCTCGCTCCCCGTCCCTCCTTGTTCTCCTTTCCTTTCTTCTTCCTCCGCGCCCGGCGCAACCTCCCGTCGCAGCCTGCCCACGCCGCCATATCCATGGCGCTATCGAGCTCGTGGGACGGCTCCAACGTCCACGAAGATCACATAGAGTTTCTCCGCCGAACCCGGCGCCTGCCCGCCGCCAACCTCGTGCAGGCTCGTCTGGCGCCGGAGGCGGAAATCTCGTCGGCAACAGAGGAAGGCGAGCGCGTCGTCTTCCGCATGCATTTCCTACGCGGCTTCGGCTTCCCGGCGAGTGGGTTCATGCGTTCCTTCCTCGACTTCTACCGTCTCCAGCCGCATCACCTCACGCCCAACGCGGTGATGCTGCTGTCGGCCTTCGTCTCCCTCTGCGAAGGCTTCTTGGGAGTGCTGCCCATGCTGGAGCTTTGGGCGGAGCTCTTCCAGAACAAGCTCGGCACCGTCACCGCCGGCGTGCCCGCCCCCTGCGGGGCCTTCATCGCGATGAAGAGGTCAGGCGAGAACAACCCCTTCCCGCACATCCCTTTAATCCAATCGGTGAAGCTCTGGCAAAAATCATACTTCTACGTCAAGAACATCGCCTCGCAAGGAGACTACGTTAATCTGTCGGCTTACGTAGCCGGCCCGCCGGCTGGGAGGCAGCCCTCTTGGGGCTTCAGATCCAAGTCCTTATCTCCGGCTGGGAACGCCGCCATCACCCGGCTTCGGGTAATGATCCAGTCGGAAGGCCTGCGCAGGGCCGACTTGGTGGCCGCCTTCGTCGAGCGCCGGATCCTTCCCCTTTAGAGCCGGCCCCACATGCTATGCCAGATGAGCGGCCGCTTCGACCCTTGCCGGCTGAGCACATGGGACATGCCCCATGCCGAGGTAGCGCTCATGGTGAACTACATCGCCAACCTCAAGCTCGCTGACGGCTGGCAATACGGCAAGGCGCCGTACTCCCGCGCCCATCCACCGCCCGTGGTAAGTCCTTCTTTCTGTCATCAACCGGCTTTATGCCGGCCGGCTTCTGACCAGGCGGTTTCTTTTTATCAGAACCCTCTTCTTCCGCCGCCAGCCGGGGCGGCAGGAGTCGAACGCCGGTATGCCCCGGACCGTACGGTAGATGATATTGACGACCCGGATTTGGGGGCGGCCGCCATGGAGGACGCCGCCACGGGGGACGTCGCCGAGCCCGGAGGCATGGGGCTCTCGGCCAGTTTTGACGACTGGCCGGACAACGCCGACGCCGAAGAAATCCCGCGCCACCAGCCGGCAACCGATCGCCACAGCGCGGCCTCGTCCGCCGCGCCGGCTGCCGGTGGTGGAACGTCGAAGCGCCGGGCCGCGCTTCCTCTCTTCGGCAGCCGGCCGAAGAAAACGAGGGCCTCCGCCGCGGCAACGAAGCGAGACGAAGCGGCGGCGAAGGCGGCCCGTTTCCGGAAGGCGGTGAAGCAACCTCCAGCGGTTTCATCGTAAGCCATTTGGCCGCTTGTGTGCTTGTTTTTTGTTGTCTTCTTTTGTTCTAACCCTTCTCCGATTTCTGAGTAGGGCGCCGCTTTCCCTTGAGCAAGGCCCAGGCGGCTCTGTGGTTGGGCCGGGTGCTGGATCTTCAGGGCCCCGCCGCGTGGACCCCCGCGTCGATCTTGCGGAAGCCACGAAGCGGAACGCCCGCGAGGCGCGAGAAGAGAGGGCGGCGGCGAAGTGGGAGGCCGCCCGGGCAGCGATGGAGTGAGCGGATGCGGCAGCCGAGACTCCATTGGAGTGGGCGACCGCGGAGACGGAGGCGGAGGGCATGCGTAGCCGGCCTCCGCTGCTCGCCATCCCCCTCCGCACCGTGGACCCAGACATCCCGCTGCCCACGGCGGAGGAGATCACCCCCGATCAGCCGCCGGTGCAGAGGGATGAGCTCTTCGAGGTCTTCGCGGAGAGGACGTCGCCGGCAGCGCCAGCCGGAGCGGGCGAAGGCGGCCAGTCGTCGGCGGTGCCGGAGGAGCCGGCCCAGGGCGCACCCGAGGCCGGAGCCGGTCTTGAAATTCAGCTGGCGGCGAGCCAGCGCGCCGGAGGGAGCACGGCCCCGCCGGACATGCGCCAAGCCGCGGGTGCCAACCAGTCGGCAGAAGCCTTGGAGGCGGCCAGTTCCGCCACGTCCGGGTGGACTCCCAGCGGAGGAAGCGGCGAGCTGAACATGGCGGCCCAAGGGGTTCGGAGCCGGCTGCAGGCTCAGGCCGCCCTCCTACAGCAACTTAGTCAGGAGTTCTTGTCGACGCGGTCTGCAATCCGGGTAAGTTTTTTACTTGTCGACCGCTCTGGTCCTCTGATTTTTTCCGTGGGGGCGCGCTAGCGCACCCACTGGGTGTAGTCCCCGAGATCCGGGCCGACTGCAGTGCAGTCGGGTCGGATCTTTCTCGATGACTATCTTAACTCTGTTTTCTGTCTGATCTTTAGGATTATCACAACTCTCATGCTGCCGCCTTCAACTCCCAGGCTCGAGAGCTAAGCCGGAAGACCGAAGACCTGGCCAGCAGCCGACGTAAGTATATTGCTCTTATCTGTCTCTCGTGGGGGCGCGACAGCGCACCCACTGGGTGTAGTCCCCGAGATCCGGGCCGACTGCAGCGCAGTCGGGTCGGATCTTTCTTGATGACCTTTCCCTTATTGACTTTTTCTCTTTGTCTCTTGCTCATGTAGGGGCCAATGCCGACTTGCGGAGGGAGCTCGGCGAGGCGCAGACCGCTGTTCGTGCCAGGGACGCCGAGTATGCCGACTTGGTTCAGGAGCGTGACCGCCTGGTCAAGAACTGGCCGACCAGGAAGAGAGCCATAAGGCGGCCCTGCAGAAGGCGCAGGACAGTGAGGCTGCCCTGAAGGCGGAGTTTGAGATCAAGGCGGCGAGCTGGGCCGAGACGCGCCAGGCGCTGGAGGAAGGTTTCCGCCAAATCGAAGATCTGATCGATGGTAAGCCGCTTTTCTTGCCCTTCCTCCATTTGCCGGCCGCCTGGGGTTTTATTCTGACTTGTGCTTGTTACTTTGCGCAGATTACTTTCCCGGCCACTCCGTCCTCGCCACCCAAGCCATCGAGGCCCATCGTGAGGCGCGCCGTCAGGCTGGAGTTGTCATTGCGCCGGATGCAAATCGAACACTGTCGGAGCAGCTCATTGCCGTCCAAGCGCGACTACAGCCGGCCCATCGGATGCTCCGCCGGCTCCAACGTGCCGGGGCGCAGGTGCTGGCCACGCTCTGGCCCGGCCAGATGATTCCCCACACCCCAAGTCGGACCGCCGACTGGCTAGAAGTCGTAGTCGGCCGCTTCGAGGTTTGGAAGGCATCGGCAGCCCGTCTTGGAGCCGGGCGTGCGTTGGAGTTCATCCGCGCATGGTACCCAGGGCTTAGCCTGGACCAGCTGCGGACTTGGCGGCTGGAGGCCAACGCGGAGCTGGAGGAGGTACGGCCGGCGATCGCCCAGCGCGCCTCGACGATTGCCGAGTGCACCGACACCAGCGTCTTCGCGCCGGAACTCAATGACGACGGTATCGCCCAGCCGGAGGAGTGGTTCGGGCTGAACCCGGCGGAAGGCGAGGACTCGGCCGAGGAGATTGCCTCCAGCGACGAGGGCGAGGATGACGAGGAAGAGGACAGCGGAGACGCCGAGCCGGCCAGTGGAACGACCGACCGCCCTCAAGCCGACCGTGCCTCCAGCAACAAGCCGCGCGGAAGCGCGCCCTCTGCCGGAGGCGGTGATCAGGCCGAAGTTGGCCAGCCAGCCGCTCCTTCAGCCGGCGCGACCGTCTCCACCACCCAGCCCGGTTCGTCAGCGGCCCTTGTTGTTCCTTGTTGTTCCTGCTTTTGCTTTTTCGAACAAATTTTAAATTTCTGCAATTCCACCCACTGGGGGTGTATCAAACGATGTTGGGTGCTGACCTCTTCTGGAGGTCCTTTGTGTAAATATTATTGTATGCATGTTTTGGTTTCCATTCAAGTGCACTTTTTATCCTTAGGCTTTTTCCTTTGCCGCCTTCCCTCTTTGGGAAGGCAAGTACTCGAACTTTCTTGGATTTGAAGCAGACTGAATGCAAGCCGGCCGGCCGGCTACTCTGGTAGTCGGTCGGCGGGAGGCGGCAAGCCGGCTTTTGTTATATAAGTCCGTTAGTCCCTAGCCGTTTTTCGTGTGCGCACCCTTTCCGGCTTATGACTCTTGCCAGCCAGGCAGTCGGTTCTTCGAACTGCGACTTTGGCAAGAGCCAAGCCTGGGTGTCGGCACATTACTTGTCTGACCACGGGTAGGACTCCTAATATAACTCCAGTCGGCTAGTCCCCGGGCCGACTCGTCGAACCCGGTGCCGGACGAAATAAATAAATGAACAGTCGATATCATACGCATGATAACTTGCATTCATAAAATAAAAGATGGCAGTCCCCGAGTCCTCCTCGGGGAGCCTATTGTTTCGTACTTAATACAAAAGTGGACGTGATACATACTGCATTTTAACTGTAAAATTTTCAAAGAAGATTGGCATTCCATGGTCGCTCCGACTCCTTGCCGGAGTCGTCTCTCTTGCGTGCCTTCGGCTTCTGCGCGTCGATGAGGTAGTAGGAATCGTTGCCTAGAGCTCTGCTGACGACGAAGGGGCCTTCCCAGGGGGCTGCGAGCTTGTGCTGGCCGGCTGTTCGCTGGATCAGCCGGAGCACAAGGTCGCCCTCCTGGAAGGATTTTGGCCTGACCTTCCGGCTGTGGTAGCGGCGCAAACCCTGCTGGTAGATGGCAGACCGGCTGAGGGCTAACAGCCGGCCTTCTTCCAGCAGGTCGACGCCGTCTTCTCGTGCTTCTTTGGCCTCCGCCTCCGTGTACATGGTTACCCGAGGCGAGTCGAACTCGATGTTTGTTGGGATGACTGCCTCAGCACCATATACAAGGAAGAAAGGAGTGAAGCCGATTGATCGGTTTGGGGTAGTACGCAGACTCCATAGGACAACCGGCAGCTCGTCGAGCCAATAGCCGGCTGAACGCTCCAGAGGTACGACCAGTCGGGGCTTGATGCCGGACAGGATGATGCCGTTTGCTCGCTCTACTTGGCTGTTGGACTACGGGTGGGCGACGGACGCAAGGTCCAGCCGGATACCTTGTGCAGCGCAGAATCGTGCCAAGGCACCTTTGGCAAAGTTCGTGTCGTTGTCGGTGATGATGCTGTGCGGTACGCCGTACCAGGTTGTTATATCTGCAATGAAAGTCACCGCAGTCGGCCCATTCAGCTTCTTGATCGGCTTTGCCTCGATCCACTTGGTGAATTTGTCCACGGCGACGAGCAAATGTGTCATGCCGCCGTGCGCCGTCTTGAATGGGCCCACCATATCCAGTCCCCAGACGGCAAAGGGCCAGGTGAGGGGAATGGTCTTGAGTGCCGAAGCCGGCATGTGTTGCTTGGAGCTAAAAAGCTGGCAGCCTTTGCAGTGTTTGGCTAGCTCTTTGGCGTCGTCCAAAGCAGTCAGCCAGAAGAAACCGTGGCGGAAGGCTTTGGCGACAAGTGATCTTGATGCGGCATGGTGGCCGCACTCTCCTTGGTGTATATCTCTGAGGATTGCAATGCCTTTCTCCTGCTCGACGCATCGCTGTAAGACTCCGGTGACACTGCGCTTGACAAGTTCTCTGTTGACGATTGTGTATGCTCCGGCTCGACGTTGGACTTGTCTCGCTTCTGTTTCGTCAGCCGGCAGATCTTGGTTCACCAAGAAGTTGAGGATGGTTTGAGCCCATGATGGAGCTGCAACTTCCCCTGCCGCCAATGTGGCTACAGCCACCAGGGTGGGCGGGCTGGGTGATGAAGTGCTGGAGTCGGCCGCCGCTTGCTGTGCTGAAGAAGTCCCCGGGCCGGCTACCGCAGTCCCTGAGCTGGGTGCGGCAGTCCCTGAGCCGGCTACTGCAGTCCCCGAGCCGGCTACTGCAGTCCCCGAGCCGAGTACTGAAGTCCCCGGGCCGACTGCTTGATTCTTCGAGCCGGACCCGGCCCCATCGGGGTTAGGCGGCACAAAGATGGAGTCGGATTCCGGAGACGGCTTGATGGACGGCTTGAGGAGGCGTTGTAGGGCGACGCCGGTTGGTATTGCTTGCCACATGGAGCCTATTCGGGCCAGGGCATCTGCTGGCTCGTTATCGGCTCGTGGTACGTGGAGGAATTCGCATCCATCGAAGTACCCACTGATTTGCTGCACTAGGAAGCGGTAGCTTGCCATGTTTGCGTCCTTGGCGTCGCAGTCGCCAGATGATTGCTGAACCACCAAATCCGAGTCGCCATAACACAGGATCCGGCGGATGCCGAGTTCCTTGGCAAGCCGGAGCCCATGTATGGGTGCCTCGTACTCGGCTACATTGTTGGAGGCGGCGAAGTGGATCTGCAGCGTGTATCTGAGCTTGTCGCCCTTAGGAGAGGTAAGGACGACGCCGGCTCCCAAGCCGGTGCGCATCTTGGATCCGTCAAAGTGCATGCGCCAATGGGTGGAGTCGAGAGCTGGCGGTAAGTACTGGGTCTCGGCCCAGTCGACGAGGAAGTCGGCCAGTGCTTGTGACTTGATGGCGATGCGGGGTTGGTAGAAGATCATGTAAGGGGCCAGCTCGATGGCCCACTTAGCCACCCGGCCGGATGCATCCCGGCTGCCTATGATCTCGGCCAGCGGGGCAGTGCATACGACCGTGATGGGATGTTCTTGAAAGTATGGCTTCAGCTTCTTGGCGGTGAAGTACACGCCGTAGTACATCTTCTGGTAGTGCGGGTAGTTCTATTTTGAGGCGAACAACACCTCGCTCAGGTAATAAACCGGCCTCTGGACCGGCTGGGCTCGGCCTTCTTTGGGGCGTTGGACTACAATGATGGTGCTGACCACCCGGCTAGTGGCGGCAATATAAAGGAGCATGGGCTCTTTCTCAGTCGGCGCCGCCAAGACAGGCGGCGTGGCCAGCATTTTCTTCAGCTCGTGGAAAGCTTGGTCGGCCTGGTCATTCCACTCGAAGTGAGTGCTCTTCTTCAAGAGGCGGTACAGAGGGAGAGCTTTCTCTCCAAGCCGGCTGATGAAGCGGTTCAAAGAGGCTAGGCACCCGGTGAACTTCTGGATCTCTCGAAGCTTGGTTGGGACCGCCATCCTCTCGATGGCCTTGATCTTCACTGGGTTGCACTCGATGCCGCGTTCGGAGACCAGAAAGCCTAGGAGCTGGCCGGCTGGCACTCCGAACACGCATTTCTCAGGGTTGAGCTTGATTCGGAACCGGCGTAGGTTCTCGAATGTCTCTTTCAGGTCTTCCAGCAGAGTGCCGCGCTTCTCCGTCTTCACCACGATATCATCCACGTAGACGTGGGCGTTTTTGCCGAGCTGCGTGAGGAGACACTTCTGCATGCAACGCTGAAAGGTGGCGCCGGCATTCCTCAAGCCGAACGTCATGGTCAGGTAGCAGAAGGCTCCAAACGGCGTGATGAAGGCGGTCTTCAGTCGGTCATCCGGGTTCAGTTTTATCTGGTGGTATCCTGAATAAGCATCCAAAAAGCTCAACAGCTCGCATCCGGCTGTGGAGTCTATCACTTGGTCAATTCTGGGCAGGGCGAAGGGATCCTTGGGGCAGGCTTTGTTGAGGCTTGTGTAATCTATACACATACGCCACTTGTTATTCTTTTTCAGCACGAGAACTGGGTTCGCGAGCCACTCAGGGAAGAAAACTTCCATGATGAAGCCGGCTGCAAGAAGCCGGGCTATCTCCTCCCCTACGATCCTTCTCTTCTCTTCTGACAGTCGGCAGAGAGGCTGCTTGAATGGTTTTGCGTCCTCCCGCACATGTAATTTGTGCTCGGCGAAATCCTTCGGAACACCCGGCATGTCCTTGGGGGACCATGCAAAGATATCCCGATTCTCACGGAGGAAATCGACGAGCTCGCCTTCCTATTTGCTGTTTAGGCTCGCCCCAATGACGGCAAACCTCTCGGGGTGCTCGGGGTCGAGCTGTATCTTCTTGGTCTCCTTGGCCGGCTGGAAAGATCCTTGGGCATCATACTCCTTGGAGTCGACGGGCTGGCTCAGCTGCTTGCTGGCCAAGGCCACGACCCTGTCCAGCGTCTTCTTTTCTTTGGCAATCACGAGGGATTCGGCCAGCCGGCTGCTGGCCGCGGCGCAGTCGACGGACTTCTTGTAGTCGCCGGTGATGGTGATGATGCCCTTGGAACTTGGTATCTTCATCTTGAGGTATGCATAGTGGGGGACCGCCATGAACTTGGCCAAGGCAGGCCGGCCAAGCAAGGCGTGGTAAGGGCTCTCCAGGTCCACCACCTCAAACCAGATCGCTTCCCGGCGGAAATGATCCTTGCCCCCAAAGAGTACGTCGATCTTGATCTTGCCAATGGGTGCGCAGGACAAACCGGGTACAATGCCGTGAAACACCGTCCGGGTCGGCACGAGCTGCTTCATCTTGACACCCAACTTCTCTAGGGTGTCACGGTACAGGATGTTGATGCTGCTTCCACCGTCGATCAGCACACGGGAGAAGCAGGCGGCGCGCGTGTCCGTCGCGAGGGTGGCCTCCAGGACCAAAGCGTAGGAGCCGGGGGACGGCATCACCTCTGGGTGGTCGGCCCGGCTCCAGCTGATGGATTTCTCCGACCAATGCATGTGGCCGGCTGGGTTGGCGGCGGCCATATTGACTTCTTGTTGCTCTCGGCGCTTGCTGCGCCGGTCTTCGGGCTGGCTCGTAAAGACAACGTAAGATGCTTGCTCGTCGGGGAACTCGTCCTGCACGGCGTCGACTGCGGGCCGAGCGGCCTTGGGCGGCGGGGCCGGAGGCGGCGGGCCGGCAGGCGGAGTCGGCGTGAGCCCTTTGCCCTTGGAGATTCGGGCGAGCCAGCTACACTTTCGGGTCGTATGGTTGGACGGCTTCGCGCCGCTATGGAACTTGCACGGGGCGTCAAGGGTTTGTTCGTAGGAGAAGGCCGGCTGCCAAGCCGGCCGGCCGCCCTTGGGCTTCTTGGGCGCGGGCCGCCCCTCAGGCGGCGCGTCTTCGACCGTGGCCACCTGCCGGTTAGCGGGAGGCGGCGCGGGGCCTTTGCGCTTCTGGTCGTTCTGGTGTTGGCGTCGGCCGGAATCTCCCGCCGGTGCTTGGGGCACCAGATTAAGCACTTTCCCGGACGCGTCCACCCGGAGCTCGGTCTTCATCAAAGAGTCGGCGGTGGCGTACTTGTCGGCGATGTTCAAGAGCTCATCGAGAGTAGTCGGCTCGTCGCAAAGGAGCTTGTGCTTGAGGAGGGTGCCCTCTCAACACCCGGCAGTGAAGTATTCGATGGCTTGCACCTCGTGCACCCCTTCGCAAGAGTTGCGGAGCTCGGCCCAGCGCGTGAGGTAGTCGCGAGTGGACTCGGCTGGGCCCTGTACGCACAGGGAGAGCTGTCTGGGCTTGGGAGCCCGCTTGTAGGTGCTGGTGAAGTTGCGAATGAAGGCTTCATAAAAATCTACCCAGCTGTTGATGCTGAGAGGCTTGAGGCTGTTAAGCCAAGTCCGTGCCGTGCCTTGCAGCATGAGGGGCACGTACTTCACGGCAACACGCCGATTGCCGTTGGCGATGCTGACGGCTGTGGAGTAGTCGGTCAGCCAGTCTTCCGGCTTCACCGAGCCGTTGTACTTGGGCGTGTCTCTTGGGAGCGAGAACCCTTTGGGGAAGGGCTCGTCGCGGATGCGGGGGCCAAAGCAGGGCGGGCCGACATCGTCTTCTTCTTCTAGCGCCAGGGATCTGGCCAGGCGGTCGATCCGGTGGCGGGCGTCGTTTTCGCCGACTCCTTCGCGGCGACCAAGCCGGCCGCTGAGAGTCGGGTGCGCCACTTGAGGCGGGGTGGGGTATCTCTCCACGAGCTCGAGGCGGAGGCGGGGTGCCCCGCCATTCCATGGCTCGGGGGCGGCCGTCCGCGTCTCGCTCGATGGAGATTCGGGTCCGGCTTCGGCTGGAAGCCGGCTCTTTCTCGCGCCGCACGCGGGTGTTGCTCGTAGTCGGCGATTGGGAAGTCGCGTCGTGATCACGGCGCGGGGGAGGGCTCCCCGCGCAAGCGTCGGCTTCGTGCCGCCGAGCGGCTGCGTTAATTAGTTGCTGTATACGTCGCGTCATGTGGGGGAGGTCTTCGGCTTCCAAGCCGTCCAGCTCGTCTACGGCCGCCTGGGCGGCGCGCAGGTTCTCGAGCGGAGTGGCGTAGACCGGGCGATCGACTCCAAGCGTGTCGGCGATGACGGCGCCGCGTTGCCTGACAGCACCAGCCCGGCTTGGGCCAGCCGGAGCCGGCGTGCCGAAGGCGGCGCGGTCAGCTTCGCGCTGGTAGGCCTCGGTGAGGTGTCTTACGGAGGCCAGCCGCCGGCCCTCCGCGAGGAGGGCGAGGCGGCACGCCTCCAGTACTTCATCGTTAGCGTCAGCCGGAAGGGGGGCGGACAAGTCGTGGGCCGCCGCGCGCGGGGCGTCGTGGGCGTCCTCGTCGGTCGGGCCGTCGTGGCCGATAACCATCACCTCAGTGGTGACAGTATCGCAATCGCCGGCCGGAGGGAGCGGGTCGTTGTAGATCATGACGTTGGTGGGGAAGGTGTCGTAGGATGCCATGTCGGAGTCGACAGGCATCGGGTCGGTGGAGCCAACCGACTCCAAATCTGCAGCGGGCTCGCTGGAGACGTGGAGCTGGCCGAGGAGGTTGGCGAGGTGGTTGGTGCCCGCATCGGAGGCAAGCTCGTCGGAGATGCGGGCCTTGTCGAAGAGGTCGGCGAGGCCGCTCGCCGCGCAGATGTTGGTGACGCCATGCAGCGCGTCGTGGCAAGCGCCATCGGGCGAGCCGGGCTGGCTACGCTCGCGAGGGAGGAAAAGGGTTCCCGTCTAGAATAGGTCTTTGGACGACGGTGTACCTGGCCCCACGGTGGGCACCAAATGTCGGGTGGTAGGTGCGACATATGCCAACGGGTGGCTTATCATTGTGGGAGCCAATAGAACGTCGCCGGTGCCTAGAAACGGGATAAGGCGGAGACATGCTCGCCTGCGAATCTTAGCCAGCTTCAGGGCTCTCCGGGGAGATAACACCCCTACTGCTGCTCTGCGGGGTCTCCGCATGGTTACTAAATGAACAAGAAGCTACACAATGCTCCTCGAGCTGTTTTGGGTGGAAGGAGGAAGAAGGGCTCAGCTAGCTTGCTTCCTCTCCTTGTATGGTGTCTAGGTCTAACTTGAGAATCCAACCCCTTGCATGGGTGCACCGGGGGGTTTATATAGGCCTACCCCCCGGGGATACAAAGGTAATCCAGCTGGGCGCGGGGCCTAGCTGTCTGTGACTGTGCTTGCCGGCTTCCACGCTGGCTGCTGGGGCCCGCCGACTGGTGGGTCCCGCCGGCTGCCGGCTCCTTGGTCGATAGGCAGGTCCCACTGGCCAGGGCCTGGTCGGTGGCTGGTTACTGTTGCTCCGTGCTGTTGACGCGGGCTTAGTCGGGGTAAGCGTGGCTACAGTACCGCCGCCCTGGCGGGCGATTACTGTAGCCCCGCCGTATCTTGTCTCTTTAATGGGCGTCTCCTTCGAGGATGATCGCGAGCCGGCTACGGGAGGCCGACTCCTCATCAGGCCGACTTGGGAGGAGGTGCGGCCGCCTTCGGCATCTCTCTGCCCGAAGGGGCCCACCGCCTCGGGGGCCACGCTGGTGGCCCGTCGTGGACGGCGTCGGGGCCGCCGTGGCAACAGTGCCGCGTCGGACGGGTCGTGGCCACCCGTACGGCGCACTGTACCAGGCATGCTCCGGGTTTTGGGGGTGGCAGACTCCACTGTAGCCACGCCCTGCTTCATCATCACGGGGTGGACGCGTACTCTGCGGGTACGGCCTTGACCGCTTTATGGGAGCCGGCCTCTTGGAGTCGGCCTTGTTGCAGCCGGCTTCTCGTAGTTGGCCCTCCCACAACTTTCTTCATGAGGGTAAAGGGCGGGCCGCCCCTGAAGCCGGCCTAGAAGATAGCCGGCAAAGGGGGGAGGCGGCCCCAGGTCTTGAGTCTTCTTGAGAGCCGGATGGGCTCGTAATTTTTTCCGATGGGCCAGGGGAAGCCGGCTAGGCTACCCATGGCTATTTACTCCGACAGCACCCGAGCCAACATCAGCGGAAGTCCGGAGCCTCCGGACGTCCGGCACCCCCATCACAGAGCAGAACCAGCGGACGACCGGAGGACACCGGACGTCCGACAACTCCTGAGACGCCGGACAACCGGTCCCCAGCGGACGTCCGGTACCTGGTTGCGTCCAGATTCGGGCCTAAGGCCCATGTACCCCTTCACTTTGCCCCCTTTTGCACTAAGACTATAAATAGACCTCTCCCTCCTCCTTTCTAGGGTAGCGTTGGTTTAGCTCATACTACGAGATAGAGCTTCGCTCATCCATACCGATCTCCTCCTCGAGAGAGACTACGACCCCTCTTCGGAGAAGATCCATTTGGATTCAAGACCCCCTCTTGGGCGGCCCCATCAAGACCTCCTTCTAGGAGAAGAACCGGTTACTTATATCGTCCTTTGTTGACCTTGGATCATCGTGTATCTCTTTGTGTTTCGAGGATCTAGCACATGTGTAATCGAATCTTGTTGGTTTGAGTGATTCTCTTTTGTTTCCCCTCATGATTCCCCCTCGTGTTCTTCATGTTTCTCTTTGGGATCCGCTCCTTTCGTGAAAGATCGGCCTTCTAGGGTTTCACCCTACATCATCTTGGTGTCATGAGCAAGGTTGATCACGATTTCGGAGCCCCCTCTTCGTTTTTCTAGCTTGATTTTGTTGTTTTTCGTCCTAATCCGAAAATCCCCACCAAAAATAGCCCCAAAAATTTTCTTGTGTTTTGTGAGTTGTGATGATGTTTTGTTGGTTTTGATCCGTGAATTTGTTGCATTGCAAGTAGATCTAGCCTTCCCCCATCATCTCCACCTTGAAATCCCTCCCAAATTCCCCATATTCCCCCCCAAAAATCACCTCCCAGATCTAAAATCTCGTGTTGACCCCGACCACCGGACGACCGTCACATCTGTAAGTGCATCTAGTGCCACCCCTAGTTGGTTTTGGAGTATTGACGACAAACCTAGTTGAGGGACTAATGTGTTTGTGAGAATTGCAGGATAACACAGGTAGAAGTCCCTCATTGATTCGGTTTTCCTACCAGAGATGACCCCTAAAAATGTATGAAGACATTGATGTCAAAGGTGGTATATGAAGATATTCACATTGAAGACTATGACAAGAGAAGACATCGCATGAAGCCTATGGAGCTCGAAGACTTAGATCTTTCGTAGTTCTTTTTCTTCTTTGTTGAGTCATAGGAACCACCGTACTGTTAAGTGGGGTCCAAGAGAACCAGTCAGAATGACTGAAGTGATGCTTAACCAAAACCTATGTCTTCGAGTGAAGACTATGAGAGCGAATCTTGTCCAGAGTCGGACAAGTCAGCTTTGCTTGTAGCCCAAGTAAAGTTGCCGTGTGAGTTTGAAATCTGACCATTGGAACACGTGTCAGTTCCTTAGTGACCCAGGGTCATTTCGGATAAATCAGGTCGGGTTGCCTAGTGGCTATAAATAGCCCACCCCCTACAACCATAAACGGTTTGCTGCCCAGGGGAATACGGTGAGGACTGGGTGTCCTGAGCTGCGTGGTCAGGACTGGGTGTCCGGGACTGTGTGTCCTCAGGTTTAAATACCTAGCCGCCCTAACTAGACGTACAGTTGTCACAGCAACTGGAACTGGTCCAACAAATCATTGTCTTCAACGAGTCACTGGTTTCATCCTTCCCTTCCTTTACTTACTGTTGGTCCTTGTGAAGTCATCGTATGATTGCACTATCTTTTGTCTTCACTGTGTGACTGCGTGTTCTATTTGGCTTCATAATATCTTCCTACCTGATCCTTACTACCTAGCTGCTATTAGTCATTGTGCTTTCACTTCATTGAATACTCGACTATGGTTTACCTAGTGTAGTCTACCTTCCGCTACATGGAAATAAGTTTATTTCTATTGTTTGTCTTCGAAACTTCCATGTTTTGAAGACTTTCATAAAAATCGCATATTCACCCCCCTCTAGTCGATATAACGCACTTTCAATTGGTATCAGAGCGAGGTACTCCCTTGTTCTGTGTGATTCGGTTTAACCACCTGGAGTTTTAGCTATGTCGACTTCAGGGATAATTAAAGTCTCCGCTGCGTGCCCCGTCTTCGATGGAACTGAATATCCCTACTGGAAGAATAAGATGCGCATGCATCTTGAAGCCATTGACGTCGACCTATGGTATGTCGTCAAGAACGACGTTCCCAAGGCTGGAGAAGGTGTCACTGCTACTGATGTCAAGAAGTTCATTCAACTGGACTCTACTGCCAAGAATATCATCTATGGTCATCTGACCAAAGGACAGTATGGCCGTGTGAGTGCTTTGGAAACATCTAAGCTAGTCTGGGACTGGCTCTCCAAGGTCAATGAAGGCGTCTCAACCCAGAGAGATCAGAGAATCAGTGTCCTTCGCAACCTCTTCAACCGCTTCAAGCGAAATGACAATGAGAATGTCTAGCTCACATTTGATCGACTCACTGACATCACAAATGAGCTTCAAGCCCTCGGCGCTACTGAGATCACCAAGCATGAAGTCGTCAAGACACTACTGAGATCACTTGACAATTCATTTGACACCCTAGCCATGATGATTCAAGAACGTCCTGATTTCAAGACACTTGATCCGTCTGACATACTTGATGGGCTCAACACACATGAGTTCCAGCTTTCTAAGAAAAGAGATATCTATGGTCCAAACTATGGGCGAACTCGTGCCTTGAAGGCAAAAGCTGTCTCCTCATCTGAAGAAGAATCTGACAACAGTTCTGATGACCCTGAAGACATTGGAAAGGAACTTTCTATGCTTGTGAAGAAGTTCCAAAAATTCACCAAGAAGAAAGGCTTCAGGAAGTCTTCCCGATCAAGCTCAAGGAATGATGAAGCTTCTGCTCATGACTACAAGAAGAAAACATGCCACAAGTGCAAGAAAACTGGCCACTTCATCTCTGACTGTCCGCAGTGGGGCAATGAGAACAAAAAGAAGAAGAAGAGCGAGGAATATGACTCTGACGACAAGAAGAAGAAGAAATACTCAAAGTCTTCTTCCAAGTCTTCCTCAAAGTCTTCATCACACAAGAAGAGCTCATTTGGCAAGGCACATGCGTTTGTTGGCAAGGAAATGGATTCAGAGGAGGAGTCCGCTTCTGAGGAGGCGGAGGTGGAGTCTGAGGAGGAGTCCGATTCTGGCATTGCAAGTATGGCTACACCATACGTTGCCAAGTCCATCTTCAACACTGAATACAATGACTTCATCACCGACACCGATGCAAATGACAAGGACTACTCCGCTCCTACCTACTGCTTCATGGCACGCGGTGCCAAGGTAAACACACGCACTACTCACTATCAAACATCTAGTGAAGATGACTGATTGTGGTTCAAGACCCAACTACAAAACACTTGCTAAAATTGCAACTGAACAACAGAAAGCTATGGAACATATTCAAAAACTGTTAGAGAAAAGCGATGATCTGTTAGGCGCTGAAATGACTCGATCTGAGTCCTTAATTGAAGACATAAAAAATCTTCACGTTAAGTATGAGGAACTTGAAAGTCGTCATGAAACGCTCTCAACAACTCATGAAAAGCTTTCCTATGATTATCTTCAAAGGAAGCAAGATCTTGAGAAATTGAGAGCGGCTCATGAAGATCTTCAAAAGGAAAACGAGTCACTTCGCGTCGAACAGATCAGTTCCGCTCAGGAAGGATTTGAACCACCATGTCTTAAATGCATTGAGTGTGATAATGCTACTTCTGTTGCTGAATGTTCTACTGCTGCTACTGTTGCAATATCTTCAACTGTTGATGTGGTAACTAACCCCTCTATTGAGGATACCACTGCTATTGCTGATGAGAATGCTAGGTTGAAGACATTGCTTGAAACAGGGATGTACAAAAGTCTTAAAGGGCATCAAACACTATGTGATGTCCTCAAAAGGCAGATTCTGAACCGAAACCCGAGGAAAGAGGGTGTTGGGTTTGTAAGGAAAATGAATGCTGATGGCTCTTACTGAAAACCTGAGCAGTACCCCAAAACCACATGGGTTGCTGCAAAGGAACCTTCAGCAGATCCATCCAATCTATCTGGCTTCACTTGTGCTAACCCCATTGTCATTGATGAATCCTTTGATGCAAACTATAAACTGTTTAAGAATCAGAATGGTGAAGTGTTTGCCAGGTATATTGGTACTAACTGCAGGAATGGGCCGCCTGTGAAGAAGATCTGGGTGCCGAAAAAGTGTTTGGAAAATCTTCCTATGAATGTCATCATGACACCACAGGTGAAGAAGACAAACCCCAGACCACAGGCTTCATATGGTCCAAAGGGTTCATACAGATAGAGGACTCACCTGAGTCGCACTAACGCAAATGTTTTGCAGGGTAACCACACTCATGCCTATGAATACGAGCGCGGTTCATCGAACCACCATGTTCATAGGACCAAGAACTATTCTGCTTATTCTTATGAGTACTATTGTCCGCCTGCAAGACTTTTTGCTAGGGCTCCAAAGCCAAAGTTCTCAGACGCTGCACTTAGACTTATCGCTTCTAAGGCACCCTTGAAGATGTGGGTGGCTAAGAAGGCTTAACTCTCTTTTGCAGGGAAAGGTCTCCAACAGAAAACCAAAATCGTCTGACGCTATTGCTGGGGACCTTAAATATCTTGTAGGGCGCAAGATCAAATGCCTGAATGGTCTTACTATGTACTTCATTCCTGAATCGCTTGCTACTCTCCCTATCAGTCCTAATCTGGACCTAAGCTTTCATAACCCACTGGTTCGTCAAATGTTTTTGCTTCACAATTCTCTTCGTGAAGCCTATCGCCCTAACTGGACTGTAGGGTACGACACCAGCGTCTTCAGAATGGATTATTGATAGTGGGTGTACCAATCACATGACTGGCAAAAGAAGTCTTCTTATGGACTCAACCTTATGTCCATCCGACAAGAGTCACATCACATTTGCTGACACTGGTAAAAGTAAGGTATTGGGTCTAGGTAGAGTTGCAATCTCAAAGGATCAACACATGGATAAAGTCATGTCTGTCGAATCCCTTGGCTTCAACTTAATGTCTGTCTCAATGCTTTGCGATTTGAACATGCTCGTAATATTTGGAAAATATTGTTGCCTTGTTCTAATGGAATCTGACAAGTCTCTAGTGTTTGAAGGGTATTGGAAAGATGATTTGTACGTGGTAGATTTCTTAGCAGGACCACAGCTTGCCGTATGTCTTCTAGCAAAAGCTTCAGAATGCTGGCTCTGGCAACGGAGGCTAGGGCATGCTAGCATGAGGAACCTCCACACCCTTGCAAAGAAGAAGAATGTCATAGGCATCGAGGACGTCAAGTTCAAGAAAGATCACTTATGCGGTGCCTGTGAAGCAGGAAAGATGACGAGGGCCAAACATCCCTCGAAGACAATCATGACTACTACTCGACCCTTCGAACTGCTCCACATGGATCTTTTCGGTCCCACTCATTACTCAACTCTTACTACTACTGCTTGTCTCTATGGTTTTGTCATTGTTGATGATAATTCTAGATATACTTGGGTGCACATAATCCTCTACAAGACTGAAGTGCAGGATGTCTTCAGACGCTTCGCCAATCGAGCAATGAACAACTATGGCCCCAAGATAAAGCACATCAGAAGTGACAATGGCACTGAATTCAAGAACACTGGCCTTGATACATATCTTGATACCTTGGGCATCACACATGAATTCTCAGCCCCGTACACGCCACAGCAGAATGGCATCGTCGAACGCAAGAACAGAACACTCATTGAGATGGCCCGAACGATGCTTGATGAATACAAGACTCTAAGAAAATTCTGGCCTGAAGCCATTGATACTGCATGCCATACAATCAATCGTGTTTATCTTCACAAGCTTCTGAACAAGACATCTTATGAGCTCCTTACTGGCAAGAAGCCAAATGTCAGTTACTTCAGAGTATTTGGCGCCAGGTGCTGGATCAAGGATCCACATCACACTTCAAAATTTGCACCAAAAGCACATGAGGGTTTTATGCTTGGATATGGAAAGGATTCGCACTCCTACAGAGTCTTCAATCTCTTTCATTACAAAGTGGTTGAAACTGTGGATGTGCGGTTCGATGAGACTAACGGTTCACAAAGAGAGCACCTGCCAAATGTGCTAGATGAAGTTCCATCCAGTGAATCAATCAAACTAATTGGAATTGGAGAAATCATACCCTCTGAAGCTCAACCTGAAGAGGAACTTATCATATCCGCATCTGATCAACCTGAAGACAATGCTCAGCCTGAAGACAATCCCTCTGACAATGACAATGATCAGCAAGAGCAAAATCTTCGCCCTGTACATCCTCGTGTTGCCAATGAAGTGCAGATTGAGAGAATAATTGATAGCATCAATGCACCCGGTCCGCTCACTCGTTCAAGGGAAACTCAACTAGCAAATTTCTGTGGGCACTTTGCATTTGTCTCAATAACCGAACCCAAGAAAGTTGAAGAAGCCTTCATGGAACCTGAATGGGTTCAAGTTGTGCAAGAAGAGCTTCAACAATTTGAGCTGAATAATGTATGGGAACTGGTTAAGTGTCCTGACCCTCGGAAGCATAATATAATAGGCGCCAAATGGATATACCGCAACAAGCAAGATGAGCATGGTCAAGTTGTCAGAAACAAAGCTCGTCTGGTTGCTCAAGGGGGATTGACTTCGATGAAACATTTGCTCCTATGGCTTGACTTGAAGCCATACGCATACTGCTGGCCTATGCAAATCATCATAACATACTTCTATATCAAATGGATATAAAGAGCGCTTTTCTCAATGGCAAGATTGAAGAAGAAGTGTATGTTGCACAACCGCCTGGCTTTGAAGATCCAAAACATCCTGACATGGTATACAAGCTCAACAAGGCACTGTATGGCCTCAAACAAGCCCCTCGGGCTTGGTATGACACACTCAAACACTTCCTGAAGAGCAAAGGCTTCATACCTGGTTCCCTCGACCCCACTCTCTTCACGAAGACATATGATGGTGAACTGTTTGTGTGCCAAATATATGTGGATGACATTATCTTCGGCTGCACCAATCAGAAGTACAGTGAAGAGTTTGGATATATGATGCAAGAGCAATATCAGATGTCCATGATGGGTGAGCTGAAGTTCTTCCTCGGTCTTCAAATACGACAGCAATGCAACGGCATCTTCATATCTCAAGAGAAGTATCTCAAAGATTGCCTGAAGAAGTTCGGTATGCAAGACTGCAAAGGCTTCACGACGCCAATGCCAACCAAACATCATCTGGGTCCCGATGACAATGGTAAAGAGTTCGATCAAAAGGTATACCGCTCCATGATTGGTTCTTTACTTTATCTATGTGCATCTAGGCCATATATTATGGTTAGTGTTTGCATGTGTGCTCGATTCCAAGCGGCACCAAAGGAGTCGCATCACTTAGCTATGAAGCGAATTCTTCGATATTTGGCTCACACCCCAACTCTAGGATTATGGTATCCAAAGGGCTCAGAGTTTGATCTGGTTGGATTCTCAGATGCTGATTATGCTGGTGACAAGGTGGATCACAAGTCTACATCATGCACATGTCATTTTCTGGGACGATCACTTGTATGTTGGTCTTCAAAGAAGCAGAACTGTGTATCTCTCTCCACTGCTGAATCTGAATACATTGCTGCTGGATCTTGCTGCGCTCAGCTTCTGTGGATGAAGCAAACACTCAAGGACTATGGCATTCATCTGAAGCAAGTGCCACTCTACTGCGACAGTGAAAGCGCCATCAAGATTGCCAACAACCCAGTTCAGCACTCGAAGACAAAGCACATAGAAATTCATCATCACTTTCTCAGAGATCATGTTGTGAAGGAAGATATTGATATCATACACGTCAACATTGAAGAGCAATTGGCAGATATCTTCACCAAGCCCTTGGATGAGAAGAGATTTTGCAAGTTACGGTGTGAGCTAAATATCTTGGAATCCTCAAATGTCCTGTGATCAGGCACACATCCTAACACTTATGCATATTGATGACTTAGATGTGCAACACACACAGTAAAGTATATCTTCAATCAATGAAGACATTCTAAGTGTGAATACATTAATATGGAATTTGACTTCGGAGCGCCACGATAATTGTGCGCCGTGTCTGGGTCTAATACTTCCTATACGGTGGGTAACGCCACCACCAAATGTTCTGTTTGAAGTGTTTCACTCATGGCGTTACATTTGCTATGTCTTCACATTTGGTTTGGCTTCAATATCAACATGTCTTCATATTTATCCTCACTATGTTGAATATATATATATATACTAGTGTTCTGTCCTCTACAACATTCACTTATAGCTATGTCTTCTTGTTGAATCTTTTGAACTAAGTGAATGTGATCGGACCCTAACCTTTCTATGCTTTCTATCTCAAACTCTATCTCTCCAAATCATATGCATTCTATTGAAACTGTCGAATGTCTTCTCTGCGTCCTTGTCAACAGAAGATACAGAGACAAACTTTAAGTCCGTTTTCAGTGCTCATTCCTTCACCTGAAACCCGGAGAAGTGGGAACGACCACCCGACAATCCAGGCGTGCGTGGGACGTGGAACAACCCCCGATATGCTGCATGATGGCCACGTGTTCCTCAGATGTGAATCGCCAGGGGCACCTGTGTAATAACACTGAGCTGCCCTGTACCTATAAATACACGCCTCTCCACACTCATTATCTCTTCTTCCACTCCCGCACGAACCCTAGCGCCATCGCTAGCCCTCGACGACGTCGGCGACGAAGTGCTTCGCTGCCGCAACCTCTCCGACGCCGTCTTCACGCCGACCGCGGACATCGTCCTCTCCGCCGTCACCATAGGTGTCGTCCGTCGCCAAGTTAGGGCACGGACGATCGAACTGCTCGGCCTCCTCTTCCACTCCGTCTAGCAGTTCTACATGTGGTAAATAAAACTTCCTTTTTACGGCCCCTTTGATCCTATAGATTCGTCACTTTCTACCACAAGTGGTTTTTGTTCACACATGTTGGATCCACTTCAAACTGCATCTCATAATATGCCTAGTATATTCACTTATGCTTTACAAAGTAGTTAGATTCCTCACTTGTACTGATCCGTGGATTCGTACAAATCTGGAACCAACTCCTTATCTATGAGTGAATGTCTTCCCACGATGAGGTCAATGTATTCTAGTCTGCATTCATTTGCAGAATTGTTACAGTATCACATAAATTCTCCCGAAGCCAGTTCCTGTTTGTCCAGCAAGCGAAAGCCTTTGAAGCCTTTGAACGTGTTGAAGCCTTTCAGTTTGAAGTTCATGGCTTCAGAGAAATCAGCAAGGAAGGGTGGCACAAAGCGTCGAGGAGAAACATCAAGAGATCTGCCCGATGACCTCTCAGAGCTGTACAAGACAGATCCTGAAGAGGATTACAATCAGCGCAAGACACGGATCCAATGGATTCGACGCTATTGGGTAGAACAGTGGTTCAAATACAGATTTGTGACAAAGGAATATGCTGAAAAGGATGCCATCAAGCGACCATGGGGAGACATCCTCTACAAAAATCTTCAACCCAGGACCAGAGATGAAGCCATTGAACAAGGCTTCTATCCCTGCATGGTCCGTGGACCACAGGCTGCGGATGCTGACCCATCATCACTGCTATGGTGTCGTGACGGCAATCTGTTTAAGCGCAATTTCCAGTTTGCCCAGAACTCAGCGAAGCAGAACAAGAAGTCTTTGGGATTAGACTTCAACCCTGGTCCCTCTGCTCCCCGTGCCGATGGAACTCGTGAAGCTGAACCCAATCTTCTTGGGCCCTTCTACAACTTGGAAGGTCTCATCACTCACATCAGAGTTCAAGGGACAGCCGTGCATGAGCCTGCAGATGACGCTGAATCAGATGAAGCGCCTGCAGCACCGAAGCCAAAGAAGTTGAAGCAGCCTAAAGCTTCAAAGCCTGCCTCTGTGCCAAAAATCTTACGAGCGAAGCCACTGGCCACTGCACCTCCTGAAGACAGTGTGCAGTCTGAAGATTTGTCACGCATCTCCAAGCCCCAAAAGGTCAAGATGCCTCTGCCACACACCGGCCAAGAACTGACTGCTGCTGCCATTCTGCGAAACGATGCCATTGATCTGTCCAGTGATGAAGATCTTGCAGATGATGCTCTTGAGCAACTCATCAAGAGCAAAGAAGAAGAAGAAATCTTCAATAATCTGCCTCTCTTTGACGTGGCAATCATCCACAACTTCATTGATGAGTGGTTTGACACGCCCAACATCAGCTTCGAAGATTTGCAACTTCTGATTGGCCTCAGTGTCGCCTTCCATGGCGCCATTGCTTCAGAGTTAGCTATCGCCCAACGCATTGTTGAACTGAAGCAGAAGATTGACTTTGAGAAATCTCAGTTCAAGAAGCATATGGCCAAGCTCAGCATGCAAGAGGTGAAGAACTTCAAGATTATGCTGCACGAGCTCAAAGAAGCATTTCTCAAGAAACGTGCAGAAGCTCAGGGTTCTCGTGAGCGCATGAAGGCCCTAGCTGACAAGTGTGTGCAAGGCTACAATGAGGCTGAGAAGCGTAAGGCCCTTGGGCGTCCGGGCATCGACCCCAGGATGGCTGCAAAGCAGCAGAAGAAGAAGCCCGCTATGGCGAACCCACACCAAGGCAGGAAGAAGATACCATTGTCTTCCCAACTAGCATGACTGGCTCGAAGCGAAAGGCCGGGTCAACCGCTTCAGATTTGAAGAAGACAAGGACTGCTGAGGCTGAAGCCAGAAAGAGGAAACATTCTGAAGCCTCTGATGCTGCTCCCTCTAAGAAGAAGAGGAAGACCAAGAAGGAACGGGCTGCTCCCACAGAGACCTTGATTGTTGAACCCATCTCCATGGTTCGCCCTGATGCTGAACCTCAAGAGCACCAATTGACTGTCCATGAGCCCGCTTCCACAGAGGCTCATGAAGCTGAAGACTTTCCAACAACTGATCCCATCACTGTTGAAGACACTGGTCACCATGACCATGTTGAAGATGATGCAGTTCTTCCTCAGCTCGAGCACCAACAGGTATCATCACCTGTGCTCACACACAGCGAGCTCATCAGCATTGGTCATCCTCTGACGCCAATTGCTCAGGATGCATCATGGGCTGATCACCCACAAGCACAAGAGGAAGAAGACATTGAGGCCCAGCCAACTCCAACTCCATAAGCGTCGCCAGCGTTACGCATGCTTCACAAAGGACCAAGGCCTCTATTCTCTGAGTCTGAAGCTAAAGCTGCTGAAGACATTCCGGCTGCATCAGCCGATGAAGAAGAAATCCCAAGCATTGCTACACCCCCATCTCACCAAGAAGCTGTTCTCGAGGAGAACGTGACTGTGACCGACCCTCCAGCTCATCAAGTGGAGGTTGAGAATTTTGAGGCTGCCACCGACGCCAATGACGCTGTCATGGCTGAAGCCAATGTGGAGCCTACCCAAGCACCAAAAGTCAGTGAAGCCAATGATGCTACTGCTTCTATTCATGCACCTGCTGCTGGTCCTCAGTTTGACTACCATGTTGAGCACATGCCTCAGGTCCATAAGCCAATCCCCAGATTGCCCAGGTTTCCAGGTCCTGCATCAGCACCTGGATCCTTCAACGTCAATGGCTTCAAAGTAGACAACACCTTCTTCAATAGCTCCAGGAACCCCTACTCAAGGGAAAGAATATCATCTGATCGGTTCTGGAGCTATCCGCAGCGAAGCTATTACTCCTGCATTCTATACAATCATGGTCACATCTTCCCACATAAGCGTCTTGACATCGAAGCAATAGCTGGTCTGCCCTATCTGGAAGAAGCTCTGGATTGCTTCAAAGAGGTTGGATTGCTGCCGTTTGTCACCGACCAAGAGCACTGGAATGAAGAGCTGTTGCTCCAATTCTATGCCACACTTCACATCCGTGGGTACAATAGAGATCCGAAGACTTGGGTCCTGGAGTGGATGACAGGAAATGTTCATCACGAAGCCAAAGCCTTTGACATCATTGATCTCACTGGTCTGCCCACTCCTGGCGTTCTCTACGAACATGGTTGTCAGCTTCACAGTGAAGCTGTGGAGAGCATCTTTCAGAAGGCTGAACCTAACATGAGTCAGATGCTCAGTATGATGAAGCCATTGCCCCAAGATGCTACATATCCCAAGGAGTTCTTCATTGAAGACCTTGAGTATCTGCCAAGGACTATTTATCACATCATAAGGCGAACTCTCTGGCCAATCAAAGGACATTCTCCACATGCCAAGATGGAAGGTGCAATGAAGACTTTGGTCTTCTATATTCTTCATGGCAAATGCTTCAATTCACAGGACTTCTTCATCCGCCAACTTGCTACATCAGGCTCTGATCTTTTTGGCTTGAAGTTCTATGCTCCATGGATAATGCGGCTGATTAAACTTCACTCTGCTATCTCATATCAGCCATCTGCTCGCAATCATCGGATCTTTCTGCCTGATGTGGATATGTCTGTTGAAGCAATTTATCCTGAGCCTGCCAATGAACCTCTAAGTCTTCAGAATGCGGAGCATCAAAGTTTTTCTCAGAACATTGAAGGAGTTGAAGCAGTACTCGTGTGTATCCTTTGGCTGGAACTACACGTGCACCACATCCTGCCCTTACTGAAGCCACCGATAGCACAATTGCCCAACGACCTAAGAAGCGCACTCATGTTCTCAATGACCGAGAGCTTCTGGTGGCTCTTCATCAGAAACAGGATAGGCATCATGACTGGCTGAAGCGCCAAATGCAATGCCTCTTGGTGGATGTCAACCGTATTCGCAATCTTGTCACCAAGAATGCCTTTGTTGCACATGAAACCTCTCGACGCACATGGAAAGGGCTGACGCTTATGTGCTCTGAAGATGATCTTCAAGAGGATGGCTTCTCTGAACGCTTCAAGTTTGAACCCACACCTCCTCGAAGGGCAGTGCTGCGATGAACTCCATCTCTTGAAGACTCTGAGTTCTCTTCCTCTGCTGCAACTGTGAATGCCAGAGTGATCGAGGATGAAGACGATGCTACTTCACCGCCACCTCCTTCAGCATGCTTCGACACTGCTCCAAGTTCTTCTGCACCTCCGAACACCACCGAAGACCCTGCTGCTTCACCTACTCTTCATGGGAACGAGTAGATGCTCTATGTCTTCAAACCTTTTTGGTCCTTGCTGACAAAAGGGGGAGAAGCATATGAGTTTGATAGTCTTCAAGTGGGTCCATATGGGCGGTTGCTTCATATTTTGCTTCGTGTTTACAACTCTCGTTTTGATACATTTGGTTCTTTGAGTTGTAACACTTAAACTCGATGGTCGTCTGCTACTTATTTGCTACTTCGTGATGCGACGATAAATTCTGCATGTGCGACGATAAATCCCGCACTTAGATCATTTTGCAGACGTCCATTTTCCATTATGCATGTCATTATCTTCACATACCTTCTCATGCATAATGAATTGTCATCATAAGTTGAAGAGGATCTCCACGAGTACAACCTGCCATGTGCATTTGCATTCCAAAAGCGAATTACTTATATGCACATCTTCAGGGGGAGCCCTTGCAACTAATGAAGACAATTCCTTTACAATTTCACATATTATATTCCCCGTTGAAAACTTCAACTAGTTTGTCATCAATCACCAAAAAGGGGGAGATTGTAAGTGCATCTAGTGCCACCCCTAGTTGGTTTTGGAGTATTGACGACAAACCTAGTTGAGGGACTAATGTGTTTGTGAGAATTGCAGGATAACACAGGTAGAAGTCCCTCATTGATTCGGTTTTCCTACCAGAGATGACCCCTAAAAATGTATGAAGACATTGATGTCAAAGGTGGTATATGAAGATATTCACATTGAAGACTATGACAAGAGAAGACATCGCATGAAGCCTATGGAGCTCGAAGACTTAGATCTTTCGTAGTTCTTTTTCTTCTTTGTTGAGTCATAGGAACTACCGTACTGTTAAGTGGGGTCCAAGAGAACCAGTCAGAATGACTGAAGTGATGCTTAACCAAAACCTATGTCTTCGAGTGAAGACTATGAGAGCGAATCTTGTCCAGAGTCGGACAAGTCCGCTTTGCTTGTAGCCCAAGTAAAGTTGCCGTGTGAGTTTGAAATCTGACCGTTGGAACACGTGTCAGTTCCTTAGTGACCCAGGGTCATTTCGGACAAATCAGGCCGGGTTGCCTAGTGGCTGTAAATAGCCCACCCCCTACAACCATAAACGGTTGGCTGCTCAGAGTTAGAGTACGGCTTCTGTCGTTTGAGAGCAACCCACCTCGAAGCCTTTGAGAGAGAATTCCTTGCGAGGATAAAGCCCTAACCACCCAGAGCCTAAGAGTGTTAGGCATCACTTATGTCCTCTTGTCTGTGTGATCTGAAGACTTATTACACTTAAGGACTGTGAATCCTCCAGCCGGTTAGGCGTCGCGTTCTGAGCGTCCAAGAGACATTGTGGACCGCCGATGAACGAAGTCTGTGAAAGTTTGGGAGTCTACCTTGAAGACTTACCAGAGTGATTGGGCGAGGTCTGTGTGACCTTAGCTCAAGGGGAATATGGTGAGGACTGGGTGTCCTGAGCTGCGTGTTCAGGACTGGGTGTTCGGGACTGTGTGTCCTCAGGTTTAAATACCTAGCCGCCCTAACTAGACGTACAGTTGTCACAGCAACTGGAACTGGTCCAACAAATCATTGTCTTCAACGAGTCACTGGTTTCATCCTTCCCTTCCTTTACTTACTGTTGGTCCTTGTGAAGTCATCGTATGATTGCACTATCTTTTGTCTTCACTGTGTGACTGCGTGTTCTGTTTGGCTTCATAATATCTTCCTACCTGATCCTTACTACCTAGCTGCTATTAGTCATTGTGCTTTCACTTCATTGAATACTTGACTATGGTTTACCTAGTGTAGTCTACCTTCCGCTGCATGGAAATAAGTTTATTTCTATCGTTTGTCTTCGAAACTTCCACGTTTTGAAGACTTTCATAAAAATCACCTATTCACCCCCACCTCTAGTCGCTATAACGCACTTTCAACATCACCGGACGTCCGGCGACCCAGGAAGCACCAGACGTCCGACGTTACCGAACGACCAGCGACCGGACATCCGTCCGTGCCCGGACGACCACTACACCACCTCCAGCTTCCGCAAAACCGTCCCAATATCCCTACCCACACCACCACCTAACCGCCACCTACTCTGACGATTTTGGTCGCCTTTGGTTTTGAGAATTTGAGTTGCGGTACCGTATCCTTTTGTGTTTCGGCTATCTAGGTACGGTTCGACATCGACATCACCGCCGCTCATTTTCGCCAGGGACGCGTCATCAACACCGGTCATCAATAACGACCACCTCGACTACGACTTGGTATTCGTGCCACCATTTTGACACCATACCGGAAGCAAGACCGGTAACCTCATCTTGATATTGGACATATCACTCTTGCCATCACATTGTTAGCCATCATCGCCTTACTCCTTTGCGTTGCTTACCCATCGAGACTAGCCATTGAGTATTGCCGGCAACGAGACTTGTGCACTTTAGTGATCATACATCCCATAGCATACATACATACATCATTGTTGCCTATATTGATATCATCTCTTGTGTCACTAAGTTGTCATCGCATACTCACTTGCTATCTTGGTTTGTCAAGCATCGCATAAGAAAGGAGCTCAAACATCAAAGAGCCAACCAAGCTTTTAATCCAAGAGGAAAGATAAGCAAAGAGCTTTTAAGCAAGAACCATAGCATCATACACCATTAAGATTGTCATACTCGATCATCTTGGATCATATCATAGAAACACCTTGCATAAAACATATTTGGGATAGAAGTCGTTGCATTTTTGCTAAGTAGGTTGTGCACAAGTTCTTGTATCTGCCTATCGTGCAATCATGCTAGCGTCTCTCTAGTGTTGTGCAACAAGAGCATTTTTGTGGATTCCACATTTTGGCTCACCCTTGGTTGCTCAACCCCACTTATCTTTTTGCGTGTGTGTTTCCGTGTACCGTATATGCTTGGTCTACTTGTTACATTGCATCTTGCGAATCTTTTCCAACATTATTGAATCTAGCTTACATTCACATTAAAAATTGTGCCACCATCCTAACCAAGCTCCACCAAAAGCTTTTACTTGTGTAGGTGTGAGAACCGATAAGAATTGGTACCAATTGTGCTATTTCCTTGTTTCACATTGGAGTCATCTTTGATCCATTGTCAACATCGGTCAAAGTACATTTGATATTGGTTCTTCCCTTTCTTCCACTCACACTTGTCTTGGAATGATGGATAGGCCAAGTACTTCTACCAACCCGCTCTTCATGGAGCAAGACAACGACATGAACTCCTTCGTCACCAAGAGTCATCTCTTTGGTGCACAATGTGCTTTGCATCAAGAGCAACAAGCTATGAGTGAACGCATCGACAACCTTGCCGCCGACTTACGACTTTCCGAGCAACGTACAAGGGACTACTTTGACAACAAGCTCAACGATCACAAGCAAGAGAATGACGTAAGGATGGACGAGATTCGCGCTTTGTTGCTCAACCGCTCTTCTTCCACTTCAAGAAGGAGCCGTTCAAGTCGACACTCCAACGACACCATCTCCGGTTCAAGTACACCATCATCAAACACTCTCCGTCGAGCCGCGCGCAACGAGCGTCAAGCAAACCCCAATCCACTTCGAGACACCGACTCGCCAGAACACCGACGACGTCAAGCCGAAGAATCCTTTGCGCTAGCTCGGGAACGGAAACACCAACGTCAACACGAACAAGAGGAGCGAGCGCGCCAACATCAAGATGCACAAGACGCCGAGGCGGAACGACAAGCACAACAACTACGTGAAGCTCAAGCACTTGAAGCGCAACGTGCCCTTCATGAATCAAGTCGTGTCGTTGCCAACCAAGGCCGACAAGCCCGTGAAGAAGAGGAAGCACTTCGCGAAGAACTTCATGAACGACGATTTCAAGCTTGCATGCATCGTCTAGTTCCCCCTCGAGCTCGACGCGTTCCTCCACAAGCTCGCCAAGACCATCAAGTTCACCAAGAGCATGAAAACAATGGGAATCCTCCGTGGCAAGAGCAACACGAGGTTGACAACCCGCCGCGTCAAGAGTTCCACGAGTTGGACAATCATCTACAACATGGGCGTCATCATCCCCGACCCCAACACAATGAAGAGCAACGCTACGGCAAGCTCAAGTTCACCATGCCCAAGTTCAACGGAAGCAACAATCCCGAAGAATACCTTTCATGGGCATTGAAAGTTGACAAGATCTTCCGTTTGCACAATTATGAAGAAGAGAAGAAGATCGCGATGGCATCCCTTGAGTTCCAAGACTATGTCCTCATTTGGAGGGAACAAGTCATTGAGCGCCGCGAGGCAAGAGGTGATCCACCCATCACTAGTTGGGCACAAATGAAGGATGTCATGAGAGCACGCTTCGTGCCTACCTACTACAACCGCGACCTCTTCAAGAAACTCCAACAACTCAAGCAAGGAACCAAGAGCGTTGAAGAATACTACAAGGAGATGGAGATTGCAATGATAAGAGCCAATGTGACGGAAGATGATGAGCAAACTATGGCACGTTTCTTGAATGGACTCAATCATCCCATCAAGAAGATCGCCGACTTCCAACCATACTCAAATTTCATCGAGCTCGTGCACCAAGCTACCAAAGCGGAAAGCCAAGTGCAAGATGACTTCAAGTACGCCAAGTTCTCACCCAAGTCCTACGGCTTCTCCAATAACCAAACTTCAACGACCCCAACACTGACTACAAGAACGTCTACTTCCAACATCGACAAGCCGTCTTCCAAGAAAGCTTCGTCAACTACAAGTCATCCTCCTACGAGCAACTTCAAGCCGAGAGCTTCATCTTCATCTACCCCAACCGATGAGACCGTCAAGACGAGTTCCCTCAAGTGTTTCACTTGCGGAGGCCGAGGCCACAAGTCCTATGAGTGCACCAACAAGCGCACAATGATCTTCAACGACGATGGCACTTATGATTCCATGAGCGAAGGAGAAATGGAAGCCCTTGAGCAAGTGGCCATGCACCGCCAAGTGAACAATGAAGAAGAACAAGTCTTTTGTGATGAAGACTCAAGTCCCGCACTTGTTGTCTCAAAAGTCTTGACCCTCCAACATCACCAAGAAGAAGACCAAAGATGCACCATATTCCACACCAAGGCCGGCATCAATGGACGAGCCGTCAAGGTCATCATCGATGGAGGGAGTTGTCACAACCTCGCAAGTGAAGAACTTTGCTCCAAGCTCCAATTGCCCAAGACGAAGCATCCACACCCATAGAAAGTGCAATGGCTTAGTGACTACGGCACTATCCAAGTTGAGCACCGAGTACAAGTGTCCTTCAAAATCGGCGCTTACGAAGACACCTTGGAATGCGACGTCATCCCAATGACCGTTTGCCATCTTCTCCTTGGACGGCCATGGCAATTCGATAGAGGAGTCATCCACAATGGGCGCACAAACCACTATAGCTTCAAGATGCAAGGAAAGGAGTTTGTGTTATGACCCATGTCTCCAAGCCAAGTGATCATCGATAAGCAAGCCACCCATCGTGGAGAGAATGGTGAGAGAGTGAGCCACCAAAAAGAGAGTGAGCGCCACAAGCCCAAATTGAGTGCCTCCAAGATGAGCGAAAACAAGAACTTCGTTCTATTTGCCACCAAATGTGAGATGAGAGAAGTGTGTGAGAACCCATCAAGTGTCCTACACTATGTCCTATTGTGCAAGGACGAGGTCACAAAAACTAACAACTCTCACGATCTACCTTTGGTGTTATCTTCTCTATTGCAGGAATTCTAAGATGTTTTCCCCTATGAGCTACCTCCGGGTCTACCTCCACTAAGAGGCATTGAGCACCGAATTAATCTCATCCCCGGAGCGCCGCTTCCCAACAAAGCTCCATACCGCGTCAACCCCGAAGAAACCAAAGAAATCCAAAGGCAAGTAAAGCATCTCATAGACCATGGTCATGTGCGTGAAAGTTTGAGCCCTTGTGCTGTACCGGTCATTCTTGTGCCAAAACGTGATGGTAGCTTTCGCATGTGCTCCGATTGTAGATCTATCAATGCTATCACCGTTAGATATAGGTATCCCATTCCATGTCTTGATGATATGCTTGATGAACTTAGCGGTGCCGCTATATTTTCCAAAATTGATCTTAAGAGTGGTTACTATCAAATCCACATACAAGAGGGTGATGAATGGAAAACCGCCTTCAAAACCAAGTTTGGTTTGTATGAGTGGTTAGTCGTGCCTATGGGTCTGTCGGAAGCACTTAGCACTTTTATGCGCCTTATGAATCATGTCTTTCGCTCTTACATTGGTATATTTGTTGTGGTTTACTTCGATGACATTCTTGTGTTTAGCAAATCTATCCAAGTGCATGTCACCCATGTCCGCACCATTTTGCAAACTCTTAGGAAAGAGCGTCTCTATGCTAATATGGAGAAATGCCTTTTTGGTGTTGATAAGCTCGTTTTCTTAGGATTTGTTATCTCTTCTAAGGGTGTTCATGTAGATGAGTCCAAGATCAATGCTATTAAAACTTGGCCCCAACCAACCAATTTGCAACAAGTGCGTAGTTTTCTTGGTTTAGCCGGTTTCTACCGTAGATTTGTGAAGGATTTTAGCACCATTGCTTCTCATTTGCATGCTTTGAGCAAGAAGAACGCGCCTTTTGTTTGGGGACCATCTCAAGATATTGCTTTCAATGAGCTTAAGAATTTGCTTACTCATGCTCCCGTGCTTGCTTTACCGAACTTCGACAAGCCTTTTGAGATTCATTGCGATGCTAGCGGTAATGGCATAGGAGGAGTGTTAACGCAAGAGAAGCGCCCCATAGCTTACTTTAGTGAGAAAATTTCCGGAGCGCAACTCAACTATCCCATCTATTTCAAAGAGCTATATGCTTTAGTCCGTGTTTTACATGAATGGGAACATTACCTTCGTCCCCCTGAGTTTATCATTCATACTGATCATGAGACCCTCAAGTATCTCAACGGTCAAACTAAGTTGAACAAGCGTCATGCTAAATGGAGTGAATTCATTGAGTCTTTTCCCTATGTCATTAAGTACATCAAGGGTAAAGAAAACATCGTAGTGGATGCTCTTTCCCACATATGCATGCTAGTCACGCAACTTGAGTTAGATGTCATTGGCTTCGAGCATATCAAAGAATTGTATGTGCATGATGAGACTTTTGCCATTCCTTATGCCAAGTGTTTGTCGCATACATCGTGGGAACGCTATTACATCAAAGACGGCTACCTTATGAGAGCTAACAAACTTTGCATCCCCAAGTCGTCCCTTTGTTTATTGCTTTTGCAGGAATCGCATGGAGGTGGATTAATGGGACATTTCGGACGCGACAAGACGTTCGCCACGCTCTCGAAGAGCTACTTTTGGCCAATGATGTTTCGCGACGTCAATCGCTTCACCAACCGATGTTCGACATGCCGCAAAGCTAAGTCCAAAGCTCAATCTCATGGTCTCTATATGCCTTTACCAATTCCATACCAACCTTGGGAGGACATAAGCATGGACTTTGTACTTGGTTTGCCAAAAACTCGCAATGGGAAAGATTCCATATTTGTCGTTGTGGACCGTTTCTCCAAAATGGCACATTTTATTCCTTGTCACAAGATAGACGATGCTTCACATGTTGCTAATCTCTTTTGTAGGGAAATATTGCGTCTCCATGGTGTGCCAAAGACAATTGTCTCAGACTGCGGCATCAAGTTCCTTAGCTACTTTTGGAAGACTCTATGCGTCAAGCTCGGAATCAAGCTACTCTTCTCCACGGCGTACCATCCTCAAACCAACGGTCAAACGGAGGTTACAAACCACACACTCTCCGCTCTACTTCGAGTACTCATCAAGAAGAACATCAAGGAGTGGGAGGAGTGCCTACCTATCGCCGAGTTCGTCTACAACCGAGCACGACACTCAACAACCGGCAAGTCGCCTTTCGAGGTCGTTTATGGATTCAACCCATTGTCACCATTGGACATTCTTCCTCTACCACTCCGAGAGTGCATCAATTTGGACGCTAGTGCACGTGTGACACATCTCAAGAAGATGCATGAAGATACAAGAAACACCATCGAGCGCCAAGTTCAACGCCTTGCGACCAAGATCAACTTCAACAAGCAACCTATGGTATTCAACATTGGTGATCGAGTGTGGCTACACCTTCGCAAGGACCGCTTCCCACAAGAACGCAAATCCAAGCTTCAACCACGAGCGGATGGACCCTTCAAGGTGCTTGCACGCTACAACGACAACGCTTACACGATCGACCTCCCGCGCGACAAGTACAACGTGAGCGACATCTTCAACGTCAAAGATCTCTCTCCCTTCCATGGTGATGAAGATTTCGATCCGAGGACGGATCTTCCCCAAGGGAGGGGAGATGATGCGGAGCATCCCAAGGTCATCCCCATGGACCTACCATCGTCTCACCAAGTGCCTACCGGGGCCATGACTCGATCACGTGCAAGAGCCCTTGAAACCGAGGTGACATCTCTCCTCTCACAATTCCACTTCGATACACATGAAGCATGGCTACTACCTCATATGGATACCTTGTGCATACTCAGGTACAATGGAGAATCTAAGGAGCAAGGATAGGAAGAAGAGGAAGATGGACGAGAAGACGGAGAAGAAGAAGAGCTGCAGGAAAATTCCCAGCCACCGGACGTCCCGCGCCTGAAGCGTCAGCCGAGCCCCAGCTAGCGGACGTCCGGCCCAGACCGGATGACCGGTGCCCCTGCACCCGAAGCGAGCGAGCGGACGTCCGGTCTGAACCAGACGACCGGCGCACCAGCACCCGAGCCAACATCAGTGGAAGTCCGGAGCCTCCGGACATCCGGCACCCCCATCACAGAGCAGAACCAACGGACGACCGGAGGACACCGCACGTCCGGCAACTCCTGAGACGCCGGACGACCGGTCCCCAGCGGACATCCGGTACCTGGCTCCGTCCAGATTCGGGCCCGAGGCCCATGTACCCCTTCACTTCGCCCCCTTTTGTAGGGGAACGTAGTAATTTCAAAAAAATTCCTGCGCACACTCAAGATCATGGTGATGCATAGCAACGAGAGGGGAGAGTGTTGTCCATGTACCCTCGTAGACCGAAAGCGGAAGCGTTATAACAACGTGGTTGATGTAGTCGTACGTCTTCACGGCCCGACCGACCAAGCACCGAAACTACGGCACCTCCGAGTTCTAGCACACGTTCAGCTCGATGACGATCCCCGGACTCCGATCCAGCAAAGTGTCGGGGAAGAGTTCCGTCAGCACAACGGCGTGGTGACGATCTTGATGTTCTACCATCGCAGGGCTTCGCCTAAGCACCGCTACAATATTATCGAGGATTATGGTGGAGGGGGGCACCGCACACGGCTAAGAGATCTCAAGGATCAAGTGTTGTGTCTAGAGGTGCCCCCCTGCCCCCATATATAAAGGAGCAAGGGGGAGGGGAGGCCGGCCATGATGAGGCGCGCCAGGGAGGAGTCCTACTCCTACCGGGAGTAGGACTCCCTCCTTTTCCTGTCCAAGTAGGAGAGGGGGAAGGAAGGGAGAGAGGAGAGGAAGGAAAGGGGGGGCGCCGCCCCTCCCTCCTTGTCCAATTCGGACTAGGGGGAGAGGGGGCGCGCGGCCTGCCCTGGCCGCCCCTCCTCTTCTCCACTTTAGTCCCATGAGGCCCATTAACCCCCCGGGGGGTTCCGGTAACCCCCCGGTACTCCGGTTTTATCCGAAACTTCTCCGGAACACTTCCAGTGTCCGAATATAGCCGTCCAATATATCAATCTTTATGTCTCGACCATTTCGAGACTCCTCGTTATGTCCGTGATCACATCCGGGACTTCGAACTAACTTCGGTACATCAAAACCAATAAACCCATAATATAACTGTCATCGAAACCTTAAGCGTGCGGACCCTACGGGTTCGAGAACAATGTAGACATGACCGAGACATGTCTCCGGTCAATAACCAATAGCGGAACCTGGATGCTCATATTGGCTCCCACATATTCTACGAAGATCTTTTATCGGTCAAACCGCATAACAACATACGTTGTTCCCTTTGTCATCGGTATGTTACTTGCCCGAGATTCGATCGTCGGTATCTCAATACCTAGTTCAATCTCGTTGCTGGCAAGTCTCTTTACTCGTTCTGTAATACATCATCTCGCAACTAACTCATTAGTTGCATTGCTTGCAAGGCTTAGGTGATGTGCATTACCGAGAGGGCCCAGAGATACCTCTCCGACAATCGGAGTGACAAATCCTAATCTCGAAATACGCCAACCCAACATGTGTTGGGGAACGTTGCAGAAAACAAAAAATTTCCTACGGTTTCATCAATATCCATCTATGAGTTCATCTAGCAATGAGTGGTTTGATGCAACTACGTACCTTGTAGATCGCGAGCGAAAGTGTTCACTAGAACGTGGATGATGGAGTCGTACTCGCCGTGATCCAAATCACCGATGACCAAGCGCCGAACGAACGGCACCTCCACATTCAACACACGTACGGTCAGTGTAACGTCTCCTCCTTCTTGATCCAGCAAGGGGGAAGGAGAGGTTGAGGAAGATGGCTCCAGCAGCAGCACGACGGCGTGGTGGTGATGGAGCTGTAGTACTCCGGCAGGGCTTCGCCAAGCTCTATGGAGGAGGAGGAGGTGTTGGAGAGGGAGAGGGAGGCACCAATGGCGTAGGGTAAGAGGCCCTCCCTCCCCCCACTATATATAGGGAGCCTAGGGGGGGCGGCGGCCCTAGGAGATGCAATCTCCTAGGGGGGGCGGCGGCCAAGGGGTGGGGGGCTTGCCCCCCAAGCAAGGGGCGCCCCCCTTTAGGGTTTCCCCCCCCCACCCTAGGCGCATGGGCCCTTGGGGAAGTGGCGCCCCAGCCCACTTTGGGCTGGATCCCTTCCCACTTCAGCCCATGGGGCCCTCCGGGATAGGTGGCCCCACCCGGTGGACCCCCGGGACCCTTCTGGTGGTCCCGGTACAATACCGGTGACCCCGAAACTTGTCCCGATAGCCGAAATAGCACTTCCCATATATAATTCTTTACCTCCGGACCATTCCGAGACTCCTCGTGATGTCCGGGATCTCATCCGGGACTCCGAACAACATTCGGGGTACTGCATATACATATCCCTACAACCCTAGCGTCATCGAACCTTAAGTGTGTAGACCCTACGGGTTCGGGAGACATGTAGACATGACCGATATCGCTCTCCGGTCAACAACCAACAGCGGGATCTGGATACCCATATTGGCTCCCACATGCTCCTCGATGATCTCATCGGATGAACCACGATGTCGAGGATTCAAGCAATCCCGTATACAATTCCCTTTGTCAATCGGTATGTTACTTGCCCGAGATTCGATCGTCGGTATCCCAATACCTCGTTCAATCTCGTTACCGGCAAGTCACTTTACTCGTACCGTAATGCATGATCCCGTGACCAGACACTTGGTCACTTTGAGCTCATAATGATGATGCATTACCGAGTGAGCCCAGTGATACCTCTCCATCATACGAAGTGACAAATCCCAGTCTTGATCCGTGTCAACCCAACAGACACTTTCGGAGATACCCGTAGTATACCTTTATAGTCACCCAGTTACGTTGTGATGTTTGGTATACCCAAAGCACTCCTACAGTATCCGGGAGTTACACGATCTCATGGTCTAAGGAAAAGATACTTGACATTGGAAAACTCTAGCAAACGAACTATACGATCTTGTGCTATGTTTAGGATTGAGTCTTGTCCATCACATCATTCTCCTAATGATGTGATCTCGTTATCAATGACATCTAATGTCCATAGTCAGGAAACCATGACTATCTGTTGATCAACGAGCTAGTCAACTAGAGGCTTACTAGGGACATTGTGGTGTCTATTATTCACACATGTATTACGATTTTCGGATAACACAATTATAGCATGAATAAAAGACAATTATCATGAACAAGGAAATATAATAATAATCCTTTTATTATTGTCTCTAGGGCATATTTCCAACAGTCTCCCACTTGCACCAGAGTCAATAATCTAGTTACATTGTGATGAATCGAACACCCATGGAATTCTGGTGTTGATCATGTTTTGCTCTAGGGAGAGGTTTAGTCAACGGATCTGCTACATTCAGATTCGTATGTACTTTACAAATATCTATGTCTCCATCTTGAACATTTTCACGAATGGAGTTGAAGCGACGCTTGATGTGCCTTGTCTTCTTGTGAAACCTGGGCTCCTTGGCAAGTGCAATAGCTCCAGTGTTGTCACAGAAGAGCTTGATCGGCCCCGACGCATTGGGTATGACTCCTAGGTCGGCGATGAACTCCTTCACCCAAATTGCTTCATGTGCTGCCTCCGGGGCTGCTATGTACTCCGCTTCACATGTAGATCCCGCCACGACGCTCTGCTTGCAATGGCACCAGCTTACTGCCCCACCATTCAAAATATACACATATCCGGTTTGTGACTTACAGTCATCCAGATCTGTGTCGAAGCTAGCGTCGACGTAACCCTTTACGACGAGCTCTTCGTCACCTCCATAAACGAGAAACATTTCCATAGTCCTTTTCAGGTACTTCAGGATATTCTTGACCGCTGTCCATTGTTCCTTGCCGGGATTACTTTGGTACCTTCCTACCAAACTTACGGCAAGGTTTACATCAGGTCTGGTACATAGCATGGCATACATAATAGAACCTATGGCTGATGCATAGGGGATGACACTCATCTCTTCTATATCTTCTGCCGTGGTCGGACATTGAGCTGAGCTCAATTTCACACCTTGCAGCACAGGCAAGAACCCCTTCTTAGACTGATCCATATTGAACTTCTTCAATATCTTATCAAGGTATGTGCTTTGTGAAAGACCTATGAGGCGTCTTGATCTATCTCTATAGATCTTGATGCCTAATATATAAGCAGCTTCTCCAAGGTCCTTCATTGAAAAACTCTTATTCAAGTAGGCCTTAATGCTGTCCAAGAGTTCTATATCATTTCCCATCAAAAGTATGTCATCTCCATATAATATGAGAAATGCTACAGAGCTCCCACTCACTTTCTTGTAAACGCAGGCTTCTCCATAAGTCTGTGTAAACCCAAACGCTTTGATCATCTAATCAAAGCGAATGTTCCAACTCCGAGATGCTTGCACCAGCCCATAAATCGAGCGTTGGAGCTTGCACACCTTGTCAGCATTCTTAGGATCGACAAAACCTTCCGGTTGCATCATATACAATTCTTCCTTAAGGAAACCATTAAGGAATGCCGTTTTGACATCCATTTGCCATATTATGATCATAATCATAGAATGCGGCAATTGCTAACATGATTCGAACGGACTTTAGCTTCGCTACCGGTGAGAAAGTCTCATCGTAGTCAACCCCTTAAACTTGTCGATAACCCTTAGCGACTAGCCGAGCTTTATAGATGGTCACATTACCATCCGCGTCTGTCTTCTTCTTAAAGATCCATTTATTTTCTATGGCTCGCCGCTCAACGGGCAAGTCAGTCAAAGTCCATACTTCGTTTTCATACATGGATCCTATCTCGGATTTCATGGCTTCCAGCCATTTGTCGGAATCCGGGCCCACCATCGCTTCTTCATAGTTCGAAGGTTCACCGTTGTCTAACAACATGATTTCCAAGACAGGGTTGCCGTACCACTCTGGTGCGGAACGTGTCCTTGTGGACCTACGAATTTCAGTAGGAGCTTGATCAGAAGTATCTTGATCATCATCATTAACTTCCTCTCTAGTCGGTGCAGGCACCTCAGGAACATTTTCTTGAGTTGCGCCCTTTTCTGGTTCAAGAGGTAATACTTCATCAAGTTCTACTTTCCTCCCACTTACTTCCTTCAAGAGCAACTCCTTCTCTAGAAAGGATCCATTCTTGGCAACAAAGATCTTGCCTTCGGATCTGAGGTAGAAGGTATACCCAATAGTTTCTTTAGGGTATCCTATGAAGACGCATTTTTCCGACTTGGGTTCGAGCTTTTCAGGTTGAAGTTTCTTGACATAAGCATCACATCCCCAAACTTTTAGAAACGACAGCTTAGGTTTCTTCCCAAACCATAATTCATACGGTGTCGTCTCAACGGATTTCGACGGAGCCCTATTTAAAGTGAATGCGGCAGTCTCTAAAGCATAGCCCCAAAAAGATAGCGGTAAATCGGTAAGAGACATCATAGATCGCACCATATCTAATAGAGTGCGATTACGACGTTCAGACACACCATTATGCTGAGGTGTTCTAGGCGGCGTGAGTTGTGAAACTATTCCACATTTTCTTAAGTGTGTGCCAAATTCGTGACTCAAGTATTCTCCTCCACGATCTGATCGTAGGAACTTGATTTTCCTGTCACGTTGATTTTCAACCTCACACTAAAATTCCTTGAACTTTTCAAAGGTCTCAGACTTGTGTTTCATTAAATAGATATACCCATATCTACTCAAGTCATCAGTGAGGGTGAGAACATAACGATAGCCACCGCGAGCCTCAACACTCATTGGACCGCACACATCGGTATGTATGATTTCCAATAAGTTGGTTGCTCGCTCCATTGTTCCTGAGAACGGAGTCTTGGTCATTTTACCCATGAGGCATGGTTCACACGTGTCAAATTATTCATAATCAAGAGATTCTAAAAGTCCATCTGCATGGAGCTTCTTCATGCGTTTGACACCTATGTGACCAAGGCGACAGTGCCACAAGTATGTGGGACTATCATTATCAACCTTACATCTTTTGGTACTCACACTATGAATATGTGTAGCATTACGCTCGAGATTCATTAAGAATAAACCATTCACCATCGGAGCATGACCATAAAACATATCTCTCATATAAATAGAACAACCATTATTCTCGGATTTAAATGAGTAGCCATCTCGTATCAAACAAGATCCTGATACAATGTTCATGCTCAAACTTGGCACTAAATAACAATTATTAAGGTTCAAAACTAATCCCGTAGGTAAATGAAGAGGCAGCGTGCCGACGGCGATCACATCGACCTTGGAAACATTGCCGATGCGTATCGTCACCTCGTCCTTCGCCAGTCTCCGCTTATTCCGCAGCTCCTGCTTTGAGTTACAAATGTGAGCAACTGCACCGGTATCAAATACCCAAGAGCTACTACGAGTACTGGTAAGGTACACATCAATTACATGTATATCACATATACCTTTTGTGATGCCGGCCTTATTGTCCGCTAAGTATTTGGGGCAGTTCCGCTTCCAGTGACCACTTCCCTTGCAATAAAAACACTCAGTCTCGGGCTTGGGTCCATTCTTTGGCTTCTTCCCGGCAGCTTGCTTGCCGGGTGCGGCAACTCCCTTGCCGTCCTTCTTGAAGGTTTTCTTACCCTTGCCTTTCTTGAACTTAGTGGTTTTATTCACCATCAACACTTGATGTTCCTTTCTGACTTCTACCTCTGCTGATTTCAGCATTGCAAATACTTCAGGAATGGTCTTTTCCATCCCCTGCATATTGAAGTTCATCACAAAGCTCTTGTAGCTTGGTGGAAGCGACTGAAGGATTCTGTCAATGACCGCGTCATCCGGGAGATTAACTCCCAGCTGAGTCAAGCGGTTATGCAACCCAGACATAGTGAGTATATGCTCATTGATAGAACTATTTTCCTCCATCTTACAGCTGAAGAACTTGTCGGAGGCTTGATATCTCTCGACCCGGGCATGAGCTTGGAAAACCATTTTCAGCTCTTCGAACATCTCATATGCTCCGTGTCTCTCAAAATGTTTTTGTTGCCCCGGCTCTAAGCTGTAAAGCATGCCGCACTGAACGAGAGAGTAGTCATCGGTACGTGCCTGCCAAGCGTTCATAACGTCTTGTTCTGCAGGGAGAACAGGTGCGTCACCTAGCGGTGCTTGTAGGACATAATCTTTCTTGGCAGCAATGAGGATGATCCTCAGGTTCCGGAGCCAGTCCGTGTAGTTGCTGCCATCGTCTTTCAGCTTGGTTTTCTCTAGGAACGCGTTGAAGTTGAGGACTATGTTGGCCATTTGATCTACAAGACATATTGTAAATATTTTAGACTAAGTTCATGATAATTAAGTTCATCTAATCAAATTATTCAATGAACTCCCACTCAGATAGACACCCCTCTAGTCATCTAAGTATAACATGATCCGAGTTAACTAGGCCGTGTCCGATCATCACGTGAGACGGACTAGTCAACATCGGTGAACATCTTCATGTTGATCGTATCTACTATACGACTCATGCTCGACCTTTCGGTCTTCTGTGTCCCGAGGCCATGTCTGTACATGCTAGGCTCGTCAAGTCAACCTAAGTGTTTTGCACGTGTAAATCTGTCTTACACCCGTTGTATGTGAACGTTAGAATCTATCACACCCGATCATCACGTGGTGCTTCGAAACAATGAACTGTCGCAACGGTGCACAGTTAGGGGGAACACTTTCTTGAAATTATTATGAGGGATCATCTTATTTACTACCGTCGTTCTAAGTAAACAAGATGAAAAAACATGATAAACATCACATGCAATCAAATAATAATAGTGACATGATATGGCCAATATCACATAGCTCCTTTGATCTCCATCTTGGGGCTCCATGATCATCTTGTCATCGGCATGACACCATGATCTCCATCATCGTGTCTCCATGAAGTTGCTCGCCAACTATTACTTCTACTACTATGGCTAACGCGTTTAGCAATAAAGTAAAGTAATTTACATGGCGTTTCTCAATGACACGCAGGTCATACAAAAAAATAAAGACAACTCCTATGGCTCCTGCCAGTTGTCATACTCATCGACATGCAAGTCGTGATTCCTATTACAATAGCATGAACATCTCATACATCACATATATATGATTCATCATTCATCACAACTTTGGCCATATCACATCACAAAACCACTTGCTGCAAAAACAAGTTAGACGTCCTCTAATTGTTGTTGCAAGTTTTACGTGGCTGCAATAGGGTTCTAGCAAGAACGTTTTCTTACCTACGTGAAAGCCACAACGTGATTTGTCAACTTCTATTTACCCTTCATAAGGACCCTTTTCATCGAATCCGCTCCAACTAAAGTGGGAGAGACAGACACCCGCCAGCCACCTTATGCAACTAGTGCATGTTAGTCGGTGGAACCGGTCTCACATAAGCGTACGTGTAAGGTTGGTCCGGGCCGCTTCATCCCACAATACCGTTGAAGCAAGATAAGACTAGTAGCGGCAAGAAAGTTGACAACATCAACGCCCACAACGAATTGTGTTCTACTCGTGCATAGAGAACTACGCATAGACCTAGCTCATGATGCCACTGTTGGGGAACGTTGCAGAAAACAAAAATTTTTCCTACGGTTTCACCAAGATCCATCTATGAGTTCATCTAGCAACGAGTGGTTTGATGCATCTACGTAACTTGTAGATCGCGAGTGGAAGCGTTCACTAGAACGTGGATGATGGAGTCGTACTCGCCGTGATCCAAATCACCGATGACCAAGTGCCGAACGGACGGCACCTCCGTGTTCAACACACGTACGGTTAGCGTAACGTCTCCTCCTTCTTGATCTAGCAAGGGGGAAGGAGAGGTTCAGGAAGATGGCTCCAGCAGCAGCACGACGGCGTCGTGGTGATGGAGCTGCAGTACTCCGGCAGGGCTTCGCCAAGCTCTATGGAGGAGGAGGAGGTGTTGGAGAGGGAGAGGGAGGCACCAATGGCGTAGGGTAAGAGGCCCTCCCTCCCCCCACTATATATAGGGAGCCTAGGGGTGCGCCGGCCCTAGGAGATGCAATCTCCTAGGGGGGCGGCGGCCAAGGGGTGGGGGGCTTGCCCCCAAGCAAGGGGCGCCCCCCTTTAGGGTTTCCCCCCCACCCTAGGCGCATGGGCCCTTCGGGAAGTGGCGCCGCAGCCCACTTTGGGCTGGATCCCTTCCCACTTCAGCCCATGGGGCCCTCCGAGATAGGTGGCCCCACCCAGTGGACCCCCGGGACCCTTCCGGTGGTCCCGGTACAATACCGGTGACCCCGAAACTTGTCCCGATAGCCGAAATAGCACTTCCCATATATAATTCTTTATCTCCGGACCATTCCAAAACTCCTCATGACGTCCGGGATCTCATTCGGGACTCTGAACAACATTCGGGTTACTGCATATACATATCCCTACAACCCTAGCGTCACCAAACCTTAAGTGTGTAGACCCTACGGGTTCGGGAGACATGTAGACATGACCGATATCGCTCTTCGGTCAATAACCAACAGCAGGATCTGGATACCCATATTGGCTCCCACATGCTCCTCGATGATCTCATCGGATGAACCACGATGTCGAGGATTCAAGCAATCCCGTATACAATTCCCTTTGTCAATCGGTATGTTACTTGCCCGAGATTCAATCGTCGGTATCCCAATACCTCATTCAATCTCGTTACTGGCAAGTCACTTTACTCGTACCGTAATGCATGATCCCGTGACCAGACACTTGGTCACTTTGAGCTCATAATGATGATGCATTACCGAGTGGGCCCAGTGATACCTCTCCGTCATACGAAGTGACAAATCCCAGTCTTGATCCGTGTCAACCCAACAAACACTTTCGGAGATACCCGTAGTATACCTTTATAGTCACCTAGTTACGTTGTGATGTTTGGTATACCCAAAGCACTCCTACAGTATCCGGGAGTTACACGATCTCATGGTCTAAGGAAAAGATACTTGACATTGGAAAACTCTAGCAAACGAACTATACGATCTTGTGCTATGTTTAGGATTGGGTCTTGTCCATCACATCATTCTCCTAATGATGTGATCTCGTTATCAATGACATCTAATGTCCATAGTCAGGAAACCTTGACTATCTGTTGATCAACAAGCTAGTCAACTAGAGGCTTACTAGGGACATGTTGGTGTCTATTATTCACACATGTATTACGATTTCCGGATAACACAATTATAGCATGAATAAAAGACAATTATCATGAACAAGGAAATATAATAATAATCCTTTTATTATTGCCTCTAGGGTATATTTCCAACAACATGTACCTTTGGAGACAACTGTAGAGCACCTTTATAATCACCCAATTACGTTGTGACGTTTGGTAGCACACAAAGTGTTCCTCCGGCAAATGGGAGCTGCATAATCTCATAGTCATAGGAACATGTATAAGTTATGAAGAAAGCAATAGCAACATACTAAACGATCGGGTGCTAAGCTAATGGAATGGGTCATGTCAGTTACATCATTCTCTTAATAATGTGATCCCGTTAATCAAATGACAACACATGTCTATGGTTAGGAAACATAACCATCTTTGATTAATGAGCTAGTCAAGTAGAGGCATACTAGTGACGTTTAGTTTGTCTATGTATTCACACAAGTATTATGTTTCCGGATAATACAATTCTAGCATGAATAATAAACATTTATCATGATATAAGGAAATAAAATAATAACATTATTATTGCCTCTAGGGCATATTTCCTTCAGTCTCCCACTTGCACTAGATTCAATAATCTAGATTGCACGGTAATGATTCTAACACCCATGGAGCTTTGGTAATGATCATGTTTTGCTCGTGGAAGAGGCTTAGTCAACGGGTCTGCAACATTCAGATCCGTATGTATCTTGCAAATCTCTATGTCTCCCACCTGGACTAGATCCCGTATGGAATTGAAGCATCTCTTGATGTGCTTGGTTCCCTTGTGAAACCTGGATTCCTTTGTCACAAAAGATTTTCATTGGACCCGATGCACGAGGTATGACACCTAGATCGGATATGAACTCCTTCATCCAGACTCTTTCGTTTGCTGCTTTCGAAGCAGCTATGTACTCCGCTTCACATGTAGATCCCGCCACAACGCTTTGTTTAGAACTGCACCAACTAACAGCTCCACCGTTTAATGTAAACACATATCCGGTTTGCGATTTAGAATCGTCCGGATCAGTGTCAAAGCTTGCATCAACGTAACCATTTACGATGAGCTCTTTGTCACCTCCATATACGAGAAACATATCCTCAGTCCTTTTCAGGTATTTCAGGATGTTCTTGACCGCTGTCAAGTGATCCACTCCTGAATTACTTTGGTACCTCCCTGCTAGACTTATAGCAAGACACACATCAGGTCTGGTACACAGCATTGCATACATGATAGAGCCTATGGCTGAAGCATAGGGAACATCTTTCATTTTCTCTCTATCTTCTGCATTGGTCGGGCATTGAGTCTTACTCAATTTCACACCTTGTAACACAGGCAAGAATCCTTTCTTTGTTGATCCATTTTGAACTTTTTCAAAATTTTGTCAAGGTATGTGCTTTGTGAAAGTCCAATTAAGCGTCTTGATCTATCTCGATAGATCTTAATGCCCAATATGTAAGCAGCTTCACCGAGGTCTTTCATTGAAAAACTCTTATTCAAGTATCCCTTTATGCTATCCAGAAATTCTATATCATTTCCGATTAGTAATATGTCATCTACATATAATATCAGAAATGCTACAGAGCTCCCACTCACTTTCTTGTAAATATAGGCTTCTCCAAAAGTCTATACAAAACCAAATGCTTTGATCACACTATCAAATTGTTTATTCCAACTCTGAGAGGCTTGCACCAGTCCATAAATGGATCGCTGGAGCTCGCACACTTTGTTAGCTCCCTTTGGATCGACAAAACCTTCTGGCTGCATCATATACAACTCTTCTTCCAAAAATCCATTCAGGAATGCAGTTTTGACATCCATCTGCCAAATTTCATAATCATAAAATGAGGCAATTGCTAACATGATTCGGACAGACTTAAGCATCGCTACGGGTGAGAAGGTCTCATCGTAGTCAATCCCTTGAACTTGTTGAAACCCTTTTGCGACAAGTCGAGCTTTGTAGACAGTAATATTACCGTCAGCGTCAGTCTTCTTCTTGAAAATCCATTTATTCTCAATTGCTTGCCGATCATTGGGCAAGTCAACCAAAGTCCACACTTTGTTCTCATACATGGATCCCATCTCAGATTTCATGGCTTCAAGCCATTTTGCGGAATTTGGGCTCACCATCGCTTCTTCATAGTTCGTAGGTTCATCACGATCTAGTAGCATGACTTCCAGAACAGGATTACCGTACCACTCTGGTGCGGATCTTACTCTGGTTGATCTACGAGGTTCGGTAGTAACTTGTTCTGAAATTTCATGATCATTATCATTAGCTTCCTCACTAATGGTGTAGGTGTCACAGAAACCGTTTTCTGCGATGTACTACTTTCCAATAAGGGAGCAAGTACAGTTACCTCATCAAGTTCTACTTTCCTCCTACTCACTTCTTTCGAGAGAAACCCCTTCTCTAGAAAGGATCCATTCTTAGTGACAAATGTCTTGCCTTCGGATCTGTGATAGAAGGTGTACCCAACAGTTTCCTTTGGGTATCCTATGAAGACACATTTCTCCGATTTGGGTTCGAGCTTATCAGGTTGAAGTTTTTTCACATAAGCATCGCAGCCCCAAACTTTCAGAAACGACAACTTTGGTTTCTTGCCAAACCACAGTTCATAAGGCGTCGTCTCAACGGATTTTGATGGTGCCCTATTTAACGTGAATGCGGCCATCTCTAAAGCATAACCCCAAAACGATAGCGGTAAATCTGTAAGAGACATCATAGATCGCACCATATCAAGTAAAGTACGATTATGACGTTCGGACACACCATTACGCTGTGGTGTTCCGGCTGGCGTGAGTTGCGAAACTATTCCGCATTGTTTCAAATGTAGACCAAACTCGTAACTCAAATATTCTCCTCCACGATCAGATCGTAGAAACTTTATTTTCTCGTTACGATGATTTTCAACTTCACTCTGAAATTCTTTGAACTTTTCAAATGTTTTAGACTTATGTTTCATTAAGTAGATATACCCATATCTGCTTAAATCATCTGTGAAGGTGAGAAAATAACAATATCCGCCACGAGCTTCAACATTCATTGGACCACATACATCTGTATGTATGATTTCCAACAAATCTGTTGCTCTCTCCATAGTATCGGAGAACGGTGTTTTAGTCATCTTGCCCATGAGGCACGGTTCACAAGTACCAAGTGATTCATAATCAAGTGATTCCAAAAGTCCATCAGTATGGAGTTTCTTCATGCGTTTTATACCGATATGACCTAAACGGCGGTGCCACAAATAAGTTGCACTATCATTATCAACTCTACATCTTTTGGTTTCAACATTATGAATATGTGTATCACTACTATCGAGATTCATCAAAAATAGACCATTCTTCAAGGGTGCATGACCATAAAAGATATTACTCATATAAATAGAACAACCATTATTCTTTGATTTAAATGAATAACTGTCTCGCATTAAACAAGATCCAGATATAATGTTCATGCTCAACGCTGGCACCAAATAACAATTATTTAGGTCTAATACTAATCCCGTTGGTAGATGTAGAGGTAGCGTGCCGACCGCGATCACATCAACTTTGGAACCATTTCCCACACGCATCGTCACCTCGTCCTTCGCCAGTGTTCGCTTAATCTGTAGTCCCTGTTTCGAGTTGCAAATATTAGCAACAGAACCAGTATCAAATACCCAGGTGCTACTGCGAGCTCTAGTAAGGTACACATCAATAACATGTATATCACATATACCTTTGTTGACCTTGCCATCCTTCTTTTCCGCCAAATACTTCGGGCAGTTCCGCTTCCAGTGACCAGTCTGCTTGCAGTAGAAGCACTCAGTTTCAGGCTTAGGTCCAGATTTGGGTTTCTTCTCTTTAGCAGCAACTTGCTTGTTCTTCTTCTTCAAGTTCCCCTTCTTCTTCCCTTTGCCCTTTTTCTTGAAACCAGTGGTCTTGTTGACCATCAACACTTGATGCTCCTTCTTGATTTCTACCTCCGTAGCTTTTAGCATTGTGAAGAGCTCGGGAATAGTCTTATTCATCCCTTGCATATTATAGTTCATCACGAAGCTCTTGTAGCTAGGTGGCAGTGATTGGAGAATTCTGTCAATGACACAATCATCTGGAAGATTAACTCCCAATTGAATCAAGTGATTATTATACCCGGACATTTTGAGTATATGCTCATTGACAGAACTGTTCTCCTCCATCTTGCAGCTATAGAACTTATTGGAGACTTCATATCTCTCAATCCGGGCATTTGCTTGAAATATTAACTTCAACTCCTGGAACATCTCATATGCTCCATGACGTTCAAAACGTCGCTGAAGTCCCGATTCTAAGCCGTAAAGCATGGCACGCTGAACTATCGAGTAGTCATCAGCTTTGCTCTGCCAGAAGTTCATAACATCTGGTGTTGCTCCAGCAGCAGGCCTGGCACCCAGCGGTGCTTCTAGGACGTAATTCTTCTATGCAGCAATGAGGATAATCCTCAAGTTACGGACACAGTCAGTGTAATTGCTACCATCATCTTTCAACTTTGCTTTATCAAGGAACGCATTAAAATTCAACGAAACAACAGCATGGGCCATCTATCTACAATCAAACATAAACAAGCAAGATACTATCAGGTACTAAGTTCATGATAAATTTAAGTTCAATTAATCATATTACTTAAGAACTCCCACTTAGAAAGACATCCCTCTAATCTTCAAAGTGATTACGTGATCCAGAACAACTAAACCATAACTGATCATCACGTGAAATGGAGTAGTTTTCAATGGTGAACATTGCTATGTTGATCATATCTACTATATGATTCACGCTCGACCTTTCGGTCTCAGTGTTCCGAGGCCATATCTGCATATGCTAGGCTCGTCAAGTTTAACCTGAGTATTCTGCGTGTGCAAAAACTGGCTTGCACCCGTTGTAGATGGACGTAGAGCTTATCACACCCGATCATCACGTGGTGTCTGGGCACGACGAACTTTGGCAACGGTGCATACTCAGGGAGAACACTTCTTGATAATTAGTGAGAGATCATCTTATAGTGCTACCGTCAATCAAAGCAAGATAAGACGCATAAAAGATAAACATCACATGCAATCAATATAAGTGATATGATATGGCCATCATCTTCTTGTACTTGTGATCTCAATCTCCGATGTACCGTCATGATCACTATCGTCACCGGCATGACACCTTGATCACCATCGTAGCATCGTTATCGTCTCGCCAATCTTATGCTTCCACGACTATCGCTACCGCTTAGTGATAAAGTAAAGCATTATAGCGCGATTGCATTGCATACGATAAAGCGACAACTATATGGCTCCCGCCAGTTGCCGATAACTCAGTTACAAAACATGATCATCTCATACAATAAAATTTAGCATCATGTCTTGACCATATCACATCACAACATGCCCTGCAAAAACAAGTTAGACGTCCTCTACTTTGTTTGTTGCAAGTTTTACGTGGCTGCTACGGGCTTAAGCAAGAATCAATCTTCCCTATGTATCAAAACCACAACGATAGTTTGTCAAGTTGGTGCTGTTTTAATCTTCGCAAGGACCGGGCGTAGCCACACTCGGTTCAACTAAAGTTGGAGAAACTGACACCCGACGGCCACCTGTGTGCAAGGCACGTCGGTAGAACCAGTCTCGCGTAAGTGTACGCATAATGTCGGTCCGGGCCGCTTCATCCAACAATACCGCCGAACCAAAGTATGACATTCTGCTAAGCAGTATGAATTATATCGCCCACAACTCGTGCATATAACATCAACACATAAAACCTAGGCTCGGATGCCACTGTAGGGGAACGTAGTAATTTCAAAAAAATTCCTACGCACACTCAAGATCATGGTGATGCATAGCAATGACAGGGGAGAGTGTTGTCCACGTACCCTCGTAGACCGAAAGCGGAAGCGTTATAACAACACGGTTGATGTAGTCGTACGTCTTCACGGCCCGACCGATCAAGCACCGAAACTACGGCACCTCCGAGTTCTAGCACACGTTCAGCTCGATGACGATCCCCGGACTCCAATCCTGCAAAGTGTCGGGGAAGAGTTCCGTCAGCACGACGGCGTGGTGACGATCTTGATGTTCTACCATCGCAGGGCTTCGCCTAAGCACCGCTACAATATTATCGAGGATTATTGTGGAGGGGGGCACCGCACACGGCTAAGAGATCTTAAGGATCAACTGCTGTGTCTAGAGGTGCCCCCTGCCTCCGTATATAAAGGAGCAAGGGGGAGGGGCGGCTGGCCATGATGAGGCATGCCAGGGAGGAGTCCTACTCCTACCGGGAGTAGGACTCCCTCCTTTTCCTTGTCCAAGTAGGAGAGGGGAAAGGAAGGGAGAGAGCAGAGGAAGTAAAGGGGGGGAGCCCCTCCCTCCTTATCCAATTCGGACTAGGGGGAGAGGGGGTGCGCGGCCTGCCCTGGCCGCCCCTCCTCTTCTCCACTTTAGGCCCATGAGGCCCATTAACCCCCCAGTACTCCGGTTTTATCCGAAACTTCTCCGGAAGACTTCCGGTGTCCGAATATAGCCGTCCAATATATCAATCTTTATGTCTCAACCATTTCGAGACTCCTCGTTATGTCCGTGATCACATCCGGGACTTCAAACTAAATTCGGTACATCAAAACCAATAAACTCATAATATAACTGTCATCGAAACCTTAAGCGTGCGGACCCTACGGGTTCGAGAACAATGTAGACATGACCGAGACACGTCTCCGGTCAATAACCAATAGCGGAACCTGGATGCTCATATTGGCTCCCACATATTCTACGAAGATCTTTTATCGGTCAGACCGCATAACAACATACGTTGTTCCCTTTGTCATCGGTATGTTACTTGCCCGAGATTCGATCGTTGATATCTCAATACCTAGTTCAATCTCGTTGCCGGCAAGTCTCTTTACTTATTCTGTAATACATCATCTCGCAACTAACTCATTAGTTGCATTGCTTGCAAGGCTTAGGTGATGTGCATTAACGAGAGGGCCCAGAGATACCTCTCTGACAATCGGAGTGACAAATCCTAATCTCGAAATACGCCAACCCAACATGTACCTTTGGAGACACCTGTAGAGCACCTTTATAATCACCCAGTTACGTTGTGATGTTTGGTAGCACACAAAGTGTTCCTCCGGCAAACGGGAGTTGCATAATGTCATAGTCATAGGAACATGTATAAGTTATGAAGAAAGCAATAGCAACATACTAAACGATCGGGTGCTAAGCTAATGGAATGGGTCATGTCAGTCACATCATTCTCTTAATAATGTGATCCCGTTAATCAAATGACAACACATGTCTATGGTTAGGAAACATAACGATCTTTGATTAATGAGCTAGTCAAGTAGAGGCATACTAGTGACGTTTAGTTTGTCTATGTATTCACACAAGTATTATGTTTCTGGATAATACAATTCTAGCATGAATAATAAACATTTATCATGATATAAGGAAATAAAATAATAGCATTATTATTGCCTCTAGGGCATATTTCCTTCACCTTTTGCACTAAGACTATAAATAGACCTCTCCCTCCTCCTTTCTAGGGTAGCATTGGTTTAGCTCATACTACGAGATAGAGCTTCGCTCATCCATACCGATCTCCTCCTCGAGAGAGACTGCGGCCCCTCTTCGGAGAAGATCCACTTGGATTCAAGACCCCCTCTTGGGCGGCCTCATCAAGACCTCCTTCTCGGAGAAGAACCGGTTACTTGCATCGTCCTTTGTTGACCTTGGATCATCGTGTATCTCTTTGTGTTTCGAGGATCTAGCACATGTGTAATCGAATCTTGTTGGTTTGAGTGATTCTCTTGTGTTTCCCCTCGTGAATCCCCCTCGTGTTCTTCGTGTTTCTCTATGGGATCCGCACCTTTCGTGAAAGATCGGCCATCTAGGGTTTCACCCTACAACAATCTTGGTCCAAAAAAGTTGAAGGAGTTTAGCCGAGCTTAATGCCGAAAATGCCCTCTATGGAGCTAGCCGCTAGCGCCCGAGCTTTATGCCGGACTGCTTCCAAGGTGGTGCACCACCCCGACCGCGGGCTAATTTATTGTGAATATTTTTAACTGGTGCAGTTTATTCTCTGCCGAGATATATAGCCAGTAGCCCTCAAGGTGTGTATCGGTCTAAAACCTGAGATGCACCTGAAGGATGACATAAGACCGCTGATCCCAATAGCCACTGAGACTCAGGTTGATTTGCAAAATCGGCCTGAGGATCGAGTCCTAGCTCGGCAGAATACTTCGGCACACAAAAAGTAGCGTGCTCAGTCTTCGAGACTCAGGTTGGGTGCGGCCGACCAACCTGAGGATCATAATCTCCTTGGAAACTACATTGCACTTAAATTTTCTGCACTGGATTTCCAATGCAGTAGCCCCCGAGACACTGGTCGGGTGGCAACACCAGATCAGGGGATCGATGTGCCCCTTTAATATTTGTAAATAATAAGCTCGAAGCCCAGTAGCCCCCGAGCCTTAATGCGGGCACGTGTGGCCGAATTAAGGATCGATATCCATAGTAAAATCACAAATTATGTGTAATGACTCTATGTATCCAAGTACTTTACGTCATTAATGCTCGGATCCACATTGTACAAAACTTTCTTGACCGACCATCAGCTTCCACCTCCTCGGCCAGTAGCCGAGGAGTGTTTGTCCTACTTTATAAAGCCTTTATGAGGGCAAAGATTTATGACAAACAAGGCAATCAGGCCATACGGTTTTATAAACAAAGGTACGCAGAGAGATATGTTATATTACTATTTAACATAAGAAATGTCTTCCAGAGAAAATAGTCCCGCTATCGGTTCCTTTCTTTGGGTTGTCATGCTAAGCATGATCATGAAACCTCAGCTCTAATGTAAGAGCAAAATATCGAGGATTTAGTTTGGGAGGCCAGTTAATAGCCCCCGATAGTGTTCGGCGACAGTCGAGGTCAAGCCGTAAACACTTAGGCCATTGTTATGAATGGCCCGTCATTTAACACCGTCATCGGATCGCTGACCGGTTTACGCTTATTATGACAGTCAGTTTTCGGCTTTCTCCACTGAGGTGCTTAACCATGTGAGCTGGAAGCACAATCGCAGTGGTTCTCCCTTTGCACACCTAGCCGAACCAAGCAGAACGTAGGAGGCAAGCGCAGGAGCCGGGCAACCCAACTATTGACCAAAGGCACAATTCGAAACCAATGCATATATAGCAATATCCGAGAATGTTTTTGCCGAATCTCTAAAGGTGTCCGTCGTTGCACTGTGAGACTTGTGCTGAAAACACACAAATAGTTTAAAAGTGCCAAAAAGATTGGAAAACCAAAAAACATCATTAAAAACATGACGTCTGAACAAGATCAAGTGTTCGGTGCCAATCCAAAAATTGGTCTTAGAAAAAAGGAGTGCATCTGTCATGCTTTAACATGACACGTCCTATCTCAAGACTCCAAGTGGGTGAGCCTACAACTTCCCTCCTATCCCGAAGGCGGAGTACTTCTCATTAGGCCAGTTTAGCAAACTAAACTCTAGCGGCTTTGAGAGAGAAATTAGGCTCCCCGGCTAGTGACCACACACTCGTGTAGAAAAAGGGAGTGATGAATAATAATAGTAATAAAAACTTTGCAACAACTAAGAAGAAGAACACTTATTATAAAACGACTCATATAAATTTAAGAGCCCCCAAGTGACTTGGGTAAAAGAATTTTATGTATACTGATTGTATGTACTAAAGTACTAATATCATATCTTTGTTCACCTGAACTTGAAACACGTCTTAACCGACCGTCGGCTTCTCCCTCTTCGGTCAAGGACCGAAAAGTGTTATGTACTCCACCTGTCGAGAATATCGACAGTGTTTCCGATAACCAGGCAACCTGGCCATAAGGTTGTAACAGACCAAGCGCGCTCAGGGAACTTATGCTATATTACAGACAAAGTGTAAGAAGCATCTTCGAAGAAAATAGTACCCTCACCGATACCTTTCTTCGGTGCTCATTATTACTATGAGACTTGTGCAATAGATTTTTTGTACTCATGAGTTCCGTTGCATGCCAACAATGATTGAAAACAATAAGAGCGCTAGTTTTCGGCTGCACCCAGTCTGAGGTCAGAGCTTGGAGGACCCGGTCGTGACAATCATAGAGGTGCTCCCTTTACTCCCTAGCCGAACAATCGGGAACGTAGGGGTAAGCACAAGAGCCAGGAAACCCAGCTTGCAAATCTCTTAAGTCAATATGGTGCATATTGTGGCGTAATACACGAACAAGGAACGAAGCCGTACAAGTATAATCATATGCAAGAGGAAAAGCTTCATAAAGGAAGCCCTCAAATAAACGGGGCATTTGAATTTGTGCGTCACAAATAAAGTTTGGACAAGGAAATTTTATACAAGCAAATTTTTTCCAAAAAAGTATAATGTTTGGTCGAACCGAACACAAGTTAAAAATTTAAAACTTGGAGCATGAAGGCAACTTAGCTGGTTAATGTGTTCGGTATTGACGACGCGATCCGAGCTTGATGCGGGACAATGTTCCATCCCCCAAGCCGGTCCTGAGGTGGCGGAGCAAAGAGCTCGGCACTCCAAAGTGGTGACATAGCACGGTCAATGCAGGCCGACAGAGTGATGCTGAAGTCCCCGGCATGGGGTAATGAAGTGTTGACGAGGCCCCCCGTCCAGCCGAGGTGACGCCAAAGTATATAGTCCGGCTGGATCATTTTCCTGTGCACAAAAAATAGTGCAAACCGGAGATAATAGTAATAACAATAAATAAAAAAATCATTGCATAATAAATAATTTATGCAAAGTGAGTAATAAAACAAATATGGCCTAGCGCCGAAGTCAATGTCGATGCAGGGCGTCGACGTGATGCGGTAAAGGCGTGGCAAAGCCTGAATTCATAGGGCGGCCCGGGCTCCGGATGCGGCGTTCGCCGAACTATGTACGGAAACTGACCGAACCACCGCGCGACCGTTTTTAATGTGGCCGCCATTTGATAGACCTATGTACAGATGATGGAACAAACGAGAGTAATAATTCCTTAAGAAAAATAAACCCAACATGCAAAAAATGTTAGGATTAATAGCACCTGGTTTATTTGTTGTAGCATTCCGAAGAAAAGCGACTCCCAAAATCGGGAATCGATCTGCACACCCATTGCCTGATGGGTGATAAAGCGATGGCCTGGTGATGCTGGCAAAGGTTGGCTTGCCGAGACGAAGCTGGTCGGCTGGTGACGCCGAAGTCATCGGAGTATGTTGATGAAGAGATGATGAAGCCCCCGGTTTAGCCGAGGTGTTGGAGCGGCTTGCCGAAGAGATGCTGGAGTCTACCTGTCAGCCGATGTGTCGAAACAGGTCGGCGTGTTTGATGATGATTTGAAGAAGAGGCAGCATGGTGATGCCGACGCAGGTCAAGACTTGTGACGCGATCGACGCTGCTTGATGCAGCTATCGTGTGGCAATGCCGGTGTGCCCGCTCCGTGTAGTCCATGGGGTAGCGACGTTGATGATGATTTATCCTTCGCGATGCCAAACTCTTGTTCGGCTTGCCGAGATGATGATCGAAGGGGTTGAGCTCGGCTCAATAAAGCGGTGACGTGTCTAGCGCAGGTCGGCAGCCGCGGAGCAATACTGCCGGACTGGTTTGACATCAGCGTGTTGGTGAAGATTACCTCGGAGGATGCTCAAAATTTTATGGGACGTGTTTAAAAACAACGCTCAATAACATAGAAGAAAATTCCTTAAAAAAGGTTGTCCAATATCACGTTCATAAAGAAACACGAATTCGGGTGGGATCCATATTCGCGCTGAAAACGGATCGGAAAATTGGTCCACTCATCAGAAGGTTCCTGGAGTTTGAACCGTCGGATCGAGCTGAAATTTGGAGGGGTGTTAGATATGGGAATTACGCAGTAGATGAACAGTTGGATCTTCCAAAGGACCTCCAAGCTGGGTTCTGGAGACCATGCCCTAAACTTGCCCAGATTCCCATCCCCATTTGACAGGGTATATCGTAGATTGTCGGAGATTCCTCCATCAGAACTCGACGAAAATTTGCATGGCTGTTGTAGACGTAATTCCGCACTATTCCACTGAAGCAATCTTCAAACTGACGCTCGAGGAGGTGGCGACGGCGAATACAAGTTCGCTGTCCATAAAAACAGCACGGCCGCCCGAGGGCAATGTTTACATTGAGCCCTCAAGCTCCATGGATGACTCCTCTATGATCATGATAGAGAACGGAGTTGATGTTGAATAAGGCCCCCGTCCGAACATGATGATCGGAGATGGAGCGCGGTCCTCGGTCGAGCCAAGGTGACCAGTTGAGCCGGCGACGAAGATGCCGGCGTCGTAGTTGACCTGCGGGCGAGCCTGAAAGTGCGTTATATCGACTAGACGGGGTGAATAGGCGATTTTTATGAAAGTCTTCAAAACGTGGAAGTTATGAAGACAAACCGTAGAGATATGCCTATCACTATGCAGCGGAAGGTAGACTACACTAGGCAAGCCATGGTCAAGTATCAACAGAGTGAAAGCACAATGACAAATAGCTGCAGTGTAATAAGGATCAGGTAGGAAGATATTATGAAGCAAAACAGATCATACATTCACGTTGTGAAGACAAAAGATAGAGCAAACATGCAATGACTTCACAATGAGTAATAGTAAGTAAAAGGAAGTGAAGATGAAACTAGTGACTCGTTGAGGACAATGATTTGTTGGACCAGTTCCAGTTGTTGTGACAACTGTACGTCTGGTTGGAGCGGCTAGGTATTTAAACCTTAGGACACACAGTCCCAGACACCCAGTCCTGAACACGCAGCTCAGGACACCCAGTCCTCACCGTATTCTCCTTGAGCTAAGGTCACACAGACCTCGCCCAATCACTCTAGTAAGTCTTCAAGGTAGACTCCCAAACCTTCATAGACTTCGTTCACCGGCAATCCACAATGTCTCTTGGATGCTCAAAACGCGACGCCTAACCGGCTGGAGGATGCACAATCCTCAAGTGTAATAAGTCTTCAGATCACTCAGACAAGAAGACTTAAGTGATGCCCAATTCTCTCTGGCTCTGGGTGGTTAGGGCTTTATCCTCGCTAGGTATTCTCTCTCTCAAAGGCTTCGAGGTGGGTTGCTCTCAAATGACAAAAGCCGTGCACTAAATCTGAGCAGCCAACCGTTTATGGTTGTAGGGGGTGGGCTATTTATAGTCACTTGGCAACCCGACCTGATTTGTCCGAAATGACCCTGGGTCACTAAGGAACTGACACGTGTTCCAATGGTCAGATTTCAAACTCACACGGCAACTTTACTTGGGCTACAAGCAAAGCTGACTTGTCCGACTCTGGACAAGATTTGCTCTCATAGTCTTCACTCGAAGACATAGGTTTTTTGTTTAGGCATCACTTCAGTCGTTCTGACTGGTTCTCTTGGACCCCACTTAACAGTACGGTGGATCCTATGACTCAACACAAATGAAAGAGAACTACGAAAGATCTAAGTCTTCGAGCTCCATAGGCTTCACGTGGTGTCTTCTCTTGTCATAGTCTTCAATGTGAATATTTTCATATACCACCTTTGACATCAATGTCTTCATACATTTTTAGGGGTCATCTATGGTAGTAAAACTGAAATAATGAGGGACTTCTACCTGTGTTATCCTGCAATTCTCACAAACACATTAGTCCCTCAACTAGGTTTGTCGTCAATACTCCAAAACCAACAAGGGGTGGCACTAGATGCACTTACAATCTCCCCCTTTTTGGTGATTGATGACAAACTAGTTGAAGTTTTCAACGGGGAATATAATCTGTGAAATTGTAAAGGATAGGGAATTGTCTTCATAAGTTGCAAGGGCCCCCTGAAGATGTGCATATATGTAATTTGCTTTTTGAATGCAAATGCACATGGCAGGTTGTACTTGTCGAGATCCACTTCAACTTATGATGACAATCCACTATGCATGTAAAAGTATATGAAGATAATGTCATGCATAATGGAAAATGGACGTATGCAGAATGATCTAAGTGCGGAATTTATCGTTGCACATGCGGAATTTATCTTCGCAAAGCAAGGTGGCAAACAAGTAGCAGACGACCATCGAGTTTAAGTGTTACAACTCAAAGAACCAAATGTAGCAACACAAGAGTTGTAAGCACGAAGCAAAATATAGCAAAATATAAAGCACCCGCCCATATGGACCCGCTTGAAGACTATCAACCCCATATGCTTCTCCCCCTTTTGTCAGTAAGGACCAAAAAGGTTTGAAGACATAGAGTGTCTACTCGTTCCCATGAGCAGCAGGGTCGTTGGTGGTGTTTGGCAGTGCTGAAGAGGGTGGTGGCAAAGTAGCATCGTCTTCATCCTCGATAACTCGGGCAGTCACTGTTGCAGCAGAGGAAGAGAACTCGGAGTCTTCAAGTGATGGAGTTCCTCGCAGCACAGCCCTTCTAGGAGGTGTGGAGTCAAACTTGAATCGCTCAGTGAAGCCATCCTTTTGAAGATCAGCTTCAGAACACATCATCGTTAGCCCTTTCCATGTACGGCGACAGGTTTCATGAGTAACGAAAGCATTCTTGGTGGCAAGATTTCGAATGCAATTAACATCCACCAAGAGGCTTTTCATCTGACGCTTCAGCCAGTCATGATGCCTATCCTGTTTTTAATGAAGGGCCACAAGAAGCTCTCGGTCATTGAGAACACGAGTGCGCTTCTTGGGTCTTGGAGCAGTTGTGCTGTCAGTGGCTTCAGTGGAAGCAGGGTGTGGTGCACGTGTAGTGCCAGCCAACGGATACACCCGAGAGACTGCTTCAATTCCTTCAATGTTTTGAGTGAAGCTCTGGTGTTCTGCATTCTGAAGACTTAGAGGTTGCTTGGCAGGTTCAGGATAGATGGCTTCAGTAGAGGTATCCACATCTGGCAAGAAGATACGATGGTTGCGGGCAGAGGGCTGATACAAGATAGCAGAGTGAGGTTTGATTAGCCGCATTACCCAAGGGGCATAGAACTTCAAACCAAACAGATCAGAGCCTGATGCAGCAAGTTGGCGTATGAAAAAGTCCTGTGCATTGAAGCATTTGCCATGAAGGATATAGAATATCAAAGTCTTCATTGCACCCTCAATCTTGGCATTTGGAGAGTGTCCTTTAATGGGCCAGAGAGTCCGCCTGATGATGTGATAGATGGTTCTTGGCAGATACTCAAGGTCTTCAACAAAGAACTCTGTGGGATAAGCAGCATCTTGGGGCAATGGCTTCATCATGCTGAGCATCTGACTCATATTAGGTTCAGGCCTCTGAAAGATGCTTTCAATAGCTTCAGTATGCAGCTGACAGCCTTGCTCGAAGAGATCACCAGGAATGGGCAAGCGAGTGAGCTCAATGATGTCAAATGCATTGGCTTCGTGATGAACATTGCCGGTCATCCACTCCAGGACCCAAGTCTTCGGATCTCTGTTGTACCCACGGATGTGGAGTGTGGCATAGAATTGGAGCAGCAACTCTTCATTCCAATGCTCTTGGTCAGTTATGAATGGCAGCAGTCCCACTTGCTTGAAACAATGCAACGTTTCTTCTAGGCAGGGCAGGCCAGCTATAGCTTCAACGTCAAGGCGCTTGTGTGGGAAGATGCGACCTTGGTTGTACAGTATGCATGAGTAATAGCTTCGCTGAGGATAGCTCTAGAACCAATCTGATGAAATCCTTTCCCTTGAGTAGGGGTTCTTGGAGCTATTGAAGAATGTATTGTCTGCCCTGAAGCCATTGATGTTGAAGGAGCCAGGTGCTGATGCAGGACCTGGGAACCTTGGCAGTCTTGGGATTGGCTTCTGTACCTGAGGCCTGTGCTCAACATGATAGTCGAACTGGGGACCGGCAGTAGACTCAGGAACAGAAGTGTCAGGATCAGTGGCTTCGCTGTCTTCTGATGCTTTTGGTGGGGAGGGCTCCACATTAGCTTCATTGTTGGTTGTGGCAGCCTCATGATTGTCATCCTCCACTTGACGAGCTGGAGGGTCGGACACAAGCGCGTTCTCCGTAAGAACTGCTTCTTGGTGAGACGAGGGGACTTGTGGTACTTCTTCTTGTTCGGCTGATGCAGCCGGAATGTCTTCCGCAGAGACATGAGGCCTTGGACCTTTGTGAAGCCTACGCAACGTGGGCTGGGCCTCATTGTCTTCTTCCTCTTGTGGGTGATCCGCCCATGAGGCATCCTGGGCAATTGGCGTCAACGGACGACCAATGCTGATGAGTTCTCTATTATCTTGCTGAGGAAGGACTGCATCATCTTCTACATTGTCATGTTGACCAATGTCTTCAGCAGCGATGGGATCAGCTGCTAGAATGTCTTCAGCTTCATGAGCCTCTGTGGAAGCAGGCTCATGGACAGTCAGTTGGCGTTCAGCTTCAGGATAGACCATATAAATGGGTTCAACCATCAAGGGCTCTGTGGGAGCAGCCCGATCTTTCTTGGTCTTCCTCTTCTTCTTAGAGGGGGCAGTTTCAGATGCTTCAGGATATTTACGCTTCCTTGCTTCAGCCTCAGCACTCTTGGTCTTCTTGAGCTCTGAAGCGGTTGACCAGCTCTTTGGCTTTGAGCCAGTTATTGCAGTTGGGAAGACAATCGGAACTACTTCTTGCCTTGGTGCATCGGGTTCAGCTGTAGCAGGCTTCTTCTTCTTCTTCGCGGCCATCCTGGGGTCGATGCCAGGACGCCCAAGTGCCTTGCGCTTCTCAGCCTCATTGTAGGCTTGCAGACATCTGTCAGCCAGAGTCTTCATGCGCTCACGCGAACCTTGAGCTTCTGCATGTTTCTTCAGAAAAGCTTCCTTGAGCTCGTGCATCATGATTTTGAAGTTCTTCACATCTTACACGCTGAGCTTGGCCATATGCTTCTTGAACTAAGCCTTTTCATAGTCAATCTTCTGCTTCAGCTCAACAACGCGCTGGGCGATGGCTAGTTCTGAAGCAATGGCGCCATGGAAGGCGACACTGAGGCCAATGGGTAGCTGTAGATCATCGAAGCTGATGTTGGGCGTGTCAAACCACTTGTCAATGAAGTTGTGGATGATGGTGACATCAAAGAGTGGCAGATCATTAAAGATTTCTGCTTCTTCTTTGCTCTTGATGAGTTGCTCAAGAGCGTCATCTGCCAGGTCTTCATCACTTGACAGGTCAATGTCATCATTGCGCAGAATAGCAGCAACTGTGAGCTCTTGGCCGGTGTGTGGCTGAGGCATCTTGCTCTTCTGGGGCTTGGAGATGCGGGATACGTCTTCAGACTGCACACTGTCTTTAGGAGGTGCAGTCTCAAGTGGCTTCGCCCTTGAGATTTTCGGTGAAGAGGCAGGCTTTGAAGCTTTAGGCTTCTTTATCTTCTTTGGCTTCAGCACTGCAGGAGCTTCTTCTGATTCAGAGTCAGCTGGAGGCTCATTCACTGCAGTCCCTTGAACCAAGATGTGGGTAATGAGGCCTTCAAGGTTGGCATACAGACCGATGACATTGGGTTCTGCTTCTTGTGTGCCATCTGCCCTTGGTGCTGAGGGACCAGGGTTGAAGTCTAACCCAAATTTCTTCTTGTTCTGCTTCATTGAGTTTTGGGCAAACTGGAAGTTGCGCTTGAACAGATTGTCGTCACAACACCAGAGTAGTGACAACGGATGTGCATCATCAGGCTGTGGCCCACGGACCATGCATGGATAGAAGCTTTGGGAAATAGCTTCATCTCTGGACCTGGGTAGAAGATTCTTGTATAGGATGTCTCCCCACGGTCTTTTGATGGCACTTTTCTTAGCATACTCTTGGGTTGTGAAGCGGTATTTGAACCATTGTTCTGCCCAATAGCGTCGAATCCATTGGATTCGGGTCTTGCGCTGACTATAATCCTCTTCAGGATCTGTCTTATACATTTCTGCGAGTTCATTAGGCAGATCTCTGGATGTTCCGCCACGACGTTGTCTGCCCCCCTTCCTTGCTGCTTTCTCTGAAGCCATAAACTTTAACTTGAAAGGCTTCAAGACGTTCAAAGGCTTCAAAGGCTTTCTCTTGCTGGACCAACAGGAACTGGCTTTAGGAGAATTTATGTGATGCTGTAAGAATTCTGCAAATGAATGTAGACTATGAGAACCAAAGGATTCTCCCACGGACATGTACATGTGACAGCATTAAGGTGCGAGGGAAGGGGAAGAGGTCATATGCATTCTCAGAAGATTTTAAAGATAAATCAGTTTAGAACACATTGACCTCATCGTGCGAAGACATTCACTCATAGATAAGAAGTTGGTTCCAGATTTGTACGAACCCACAGATCAGTACAAGTGAGGAATCTAACTACTTTGTGAAGCACAAGTGAATATACTAGGCATGTTATGAGATGCAGTATGAGAGAGATCTAACTTGTGTGAATAGAAACTTCTTATGGTAGAAAGTGACAAAGCCATAGGATCAAAAGGGGCCGTAAAAAGAAGTTTTATTTACCACACTGGGAACTGCTAGACGGAGTGGGAGATGAGGCCGAGCAGTTCAATCTTTCGTGTCCTAACTTGGCGACGGAGGACACCTACAGCGACGACGGAGAGGATGATGTCCGCGATTGGCGTGAAGACGGCGTCGGAGAGGTTGCGACAGCGAAGCACTTCGTCGCCGGCGTCGTCGAGGGCTAGCGGTGGCGCTAGGGTTCGTGCGAGAGTGGAAGAAGAGATAATGACCGCTGTGAAGTGTGTATTTATAGGTACAGGGGCGGCACTGCGCTATTACACAGGTGCCCCTGGCGATTCACATTTGAGTAACACGTGGCCATCATGCGGAATTTTGGGGGTTGTTCCACGTCCCACGCACGCCTGGATTGTCGGGTGGTCGTTCCTACTTCTCCGGATTTCATGTGGATGCATGAGCATTGAAAACAGACTTGAAGGTTGTCTCTGTGTCGTCTGCTGAAGGGCGCAGAGAAGACATTCGACAGTTTCAATAGAATGCATATGACTTGGAGAGATAGAATTTGAGATATAGAAAGCATAGAGAGGTTAGGGTCCGATCACATTCACTTAGTTCAGAAGATTCAAACAAGAAGCCATAGCTATAAGTGAATGCTGTAGAGGATAGAACACTAGTATATATATATCTATATAATCAACATAGTTAAGATAATCATGAAGACATGTTGAGATTGAAGCCAAACCAAATGTGAAGACATTGCAAGGTAACGCCATGAGTGAAACACTTCAAAATAGAACGTTTGATGGTGGCGTTACCCACCGTATAGGAAGTATTAGACTCAGACACGGCGCACAATTATCATGGCGCTCCGAAGTCAAATTCCACATTAATGTATTCACACTTAGAATGTATGTCTTCATTGATTGAAGATATACGTTACTTTGTGTGTTGCACATCTAAGTCATCAATATGCATAAGTGTTAGGATGTGTGCCTGATCACAGGACATTTGAGGATTCCAGGATATTTAGCTCACACCGTAACTTGCAAAATCTCCTCTCATCCAAGGGCTTGGTGAAGACATCTGCCAATTGCTCTTCAGTTTTGATGTGTATGATATCAATATCTTCCTTCACAACATGATCTCTGAGAAAGTGATGACGAATTTCTATGTGCTTTGTCTTCGAGTGCTGAACTGGGTTGTTGGCAATCTTGATGGCGCTTTCGTTGTCGCAGTAAAGTGGCACTTGCTTCAGATGAATGCCATAGTCCTTGAGAGTTTGCTTCATCCACAGAAGCTGAGCACAGCAAGATCCAGCAGCAATGTATTTAGATTCAGCAGTGGAGAGGGATACACATTTTTGCTTCTTTGAAGACCAACATACAAGTGATCGTCCTGGAAAGTCGCATGTGCCTGATGTAGACTTCCGATCAACCTTGTCACCAGCATAATCAGCATCCGAGAATCCAACCAGATCAAACTCTGAGCCCTTTGGATACCATAATCCGAGAGTTGGGGTGTGAGCCAAATATCGAAGAATTCGCTTCACAGCTAAGTGATGCGACTCCTTTGGTGCCGCTTGAAATCGAGCACACATCCAAACACTAAGCATAATATCTGGCCTAGATGCACATAAATAAAGCAAAGAACCAATCATGGAGCGGTATACCTTTTGATCGAACTCTTTACCATTGTCGTCGGGACCCAGATGATGTTTGGCTGGCATTGGTGTTGTGAAGCCTTTGCAGTCTTGCATACCAAACTTCTTCAGGCACTCTTTGAGATACTTCTCTTGAGATATGAAGATGCCGTTGTGTTGTTGTCGGATTTGAAGACTGAGGAAGAACTTCAGCTCCCCCATCATAGACATCTGATAGTGCTCTTGCATCATATAGCCAAACTCGTCACTGTACTTCTGATTGGTGCAGCCGAAGATATTGACATCCACATATATTTGGCACACAAACAGTTCACCATCATATGTCTTCGTGAAGAGAGTGGGGTCTAGGTAACTAGGTATGAAGCCTTTGCTCTTCAGGAAATATTTGAGTGTGTCATACCAGGCCCGAGGGGCTTGTTTGAGGCCATACAGTGCCTTGTTGAGCTTGTATACCATGTCAGGATGTTTTGGATCTTCAAACCCAGGCGGTTGTGCAACATACACTTCTTCTTCAATCTTGCCATTGAGAAAGGCACTCTTCACATCCATTTGATATAGAAGTATGTTATGATGATTTGCATAGGCCAGCAGCATACGTATGGCTTCAAGTCTAGCCACAGGAGCAAATGTTTTATCGAAATCAATGCCTTCCACTTGAGTATATCCTTGAGCAACGAGACGAGCTTTGTTTCTGACAATTTGACCATGCTCATCTTGCTTGTTGCGGTATATCCATTTGGTGCCTATTATATTGTGCTTCTGTGGATCAAGATGCTTAACCAGTTCCCATACATTATTCAGCTCAAACTGTTGAAGCTCTTCTTGCATAGCTTGAATCCATTCAGGTTCCATGAAGGCTTCTTCAACTTTCTTGGGTTCTGTTATTGAGACGAATGCGAAATGCCCACAGAAATTTTCCAGTTGAGTTGCCCTTGAACGAGTGAGTGGACCGGGTGCATTGATGCTGTCAATTATACTTTCAATCTGCACTTCATTGGCAACACGAGGATGTACAGGGCGAAGACTTTGCTCTTGCTGATCATTGTCGTTGTTGGAGGGATTGTCTTCAGGTTGAGCATTGTCTTCAGGTTGATCTGGTGCGGAGATGATGAGTTCCTCTTTAGGATGAGCTTCAGAAGGTATGATTTCTCCAGTTCCCATTAGCTTGATTGATTCACTAGATGGAATTTCATCTAGCACATTTGGCAGGTGCTCTCTTTGTGAACCATTGGTCTCATCGAACCGCACATCCACTGTTTCAACCACTTTGTAATGAAAGATATTGAAGACTCTGTAGGAGTGTGAATCCTTTCCATATCCAAGCATAAAACCCTCATGTGCTTTTGGTGCAAACTTTGAGGTGTGATGTGGGTCCTTAATCCAGCACCTTGCGCCAAGTACTCTGAAGTAACTGACATTTGGCTTCTTGCCAGTTAGGAGTTCATAAGATGTCCTGTTAAGAAGCTTGTGAAGATAAACACGATTGATTGTATGGCATGCAGTGTCAATGGCTTCGGGCCAGAATTTTCTTGGAGTCTTGTATTCATCTAGCATCATTCTGGCCATCTCAATGAGTGTTCTATTCTTGCGTTCGATGACGCCATTCTGCTGTGGCGTGTACGGGGCTGAGAATTCATGTGTGATGCCCAAGGTATCAAGATATGAATCAAGGCCAGTGTTCTTGAATTCAGTGCCATTGTCACTTCTGATGTGCTTTATCTTGGCGCCATAGTTGTTCACTGCTCGATTGGTGAAGCGTCTGAAGACATCCTGCACTTCAGTCTTGTAAAGGATTATGTGCACCCAAGTATATCTAGAGTAATCATCAACAATGACAAAGCCATATAGATAAGCAGTAGTGGTAAAAGTTGAGTAGTGAGTGGGACCAAAAAGATCCATGTGAAGCAGTTCGAAGGGTCGAGTAGTGGTCATTATTGTCTTCGAGGGATGTTTGGCCCTCGTCATCTTCCCTGCTTCACAGGCACCGCATAAGTGATCTTTCTTGAACTTGACGCCCTCGATGCTATGACATGCTTGTTCTTCGCAAGGGTATGGAGGTTCCTCATGCCAGCATGCCCAAGTCTCCGATGCCAAAGCCAGCATTCTGAAGCTTTTGCTAGAAGACATACTGCAAGCTGTGGCCCTGCTGAGAAATCTACTACGTACAAATCATCTTTCCGATACCCTTCAAACACTAGAGATTTGTCAGATTCCATTAGTACCAGGCAACGATATTTTCGAAATATTACGATCATGTTCAAATCGCAAAGCATTGAGACAGACATTAAGTTGAAGCCAAGGGATTCAACAAGCATGACTTTATCCATGTGCTGATCCCTTGAGATTGCAACTCTACCTAGACCCAATACCTTACTTTTACCAGTGTCAGTGAATGTGATGTGGCTCTTGTCGGATGGACGTAAGGTTGAGTCCATGAGAAGGCTTCTTTTGTCGGTCATGTGATTTGTACACCCACTGTCAATAATCCATTCTGAAGACGCTGGTGTCGTACCCTACAATGTAGTTAGGGGGATAGGCTTCACAAAGAGAATTGTGAAGAAAAAACATTTGACGAACCAGTGGGTTATGGAAACTTAGATCTAGATTAGGACTAATAGGGAGAGTAGCATGCAATTCAGGAACGAAGTACATAGTAATGCCATTCGGGCGTTTGATCTTGCGCCCTACAAGATGTTTAAGGTCCCCAGCAATAGCATCAGAAGATTTTGGTTTTCTGCTGGAGACCTTTCCCTGCAAAAAAAAGAGTTAAGCTTTCTTAGCCACCCTCATCTTCAAGGGTGGCTTAGAAGCAATAAGTCTAAGTGCAGCATCTGAGAATTTTGGCTTTGGAGCCCTAGCAAACAGTCTAGCAGGCGGACAATAGTACTCATAAGAATAGGCAGAATAGTTCTTGGTCATATGAACATGGCGGTTTGATGTACTGCTCTCATATTCATATGCCTCAGTATGGTTTCCCTGCAAAACATTTGCGTTAGTGCGACTCAGGTGAGTCCTCTGTCTGTATGAAGCCTTTGGACCGTATGAAGCCTTTGGTCTGAGGTTTGTCTTCTTCATGTGAGGTGTCATGAAGACATTCACAGGAAGATTTTACAGACACCTTTTCGGAACCCAGATCTTCTTCATGGGCGGTCCATTCCTGCAGTTAGTACCAATGTACCTGGCAAACACTTCACCATTCTGATTCTTAAATAGTACATAGTTTGCATCAAAGGATTCATCAATGATAATGGGGTTAGCACAAGTGAAGCCAGATAGATTGGATGGATCTGCTGAAGGTTCCTTTGTAGCAACCCACATGGTTTTGGGGTACTGCTCAGGTTTCCAGTAAGAGCCATCTGCATTCATTTTCCTTACGAACCCAACACCCTCTTTCCTAGGGTTTCGGTTCAGAATCTGCTTCTTGAGGACATCACATAATGTCCGATGCCCTTTAAGACTTTTGTACATCCCTGTTTCAAGCAATGTCTTCAACCTAGCATTCTCATCAGCAATAGCGGTGGTATCCTCAGCAGAGGGGTTAGTTACCACATCAACAGTTGATGATATTGCAACAGTAGTAGCAGTGGAACATTCAGCAACAGAAGTAGCATTATCATGCTCAATGCATTTAAGACATGGTGGTTCAAATCCTTCCTGAGTGGAACTGATCTGTTTGGCGCAAAGTGACTCGTTTTCCTTTTGAAGATCTTCATGAGCCGCTCTCAATTTCTCAAGATCCTGCTTCCTTTGAAGATAATCATAGGAAAGCTTTTCATGAGTTGTTGAGAGAGTATCATGACGACTTTCAAGTTCCTGATACTTAACGTGAAGATTTTTTATGTCTTCAATTAAGGATTCAGATCGAGTCATTTCAGCACCCAACAGATCAACGCTTCTGTCTAATAGTTTTTGAATATGTTCCATAGCTTTCTGTTGTTCAGTTGCAATTTTAGCAAGTGTTTTGTAGCTGGGTTTCGAACCACAATCAGAGTCATCATCGCTAGATGTTTGATAGTGAGTAGTGCATGTGTTTACCTTGGCACCACGTGCCATGAAGCAGTAGGTAGGAGTGGAGTAGTCCTTGTCATTTGCATCGGTGTCGGTGATGAAGTCATTGTCTTCAGTGTTGAAGATGGACTTGGCGACGTATGTTGTAGCCAGACTTGCAATGCCAGAATCAGACTCCTCCTCAGACTCCACCTCTGCTTCCTCAGAAGTGGACTCCTCCTCTGAATCCATTTCCTTGCCAATAAACGCACGTGCCTTGCCAGATGAGCTCTTCTTGTGTGATGAAGACTTTGAGGAAGACTTGGAAGAAGACTTTGAGTATTTCTTCTTCTTCTTGTCGTCAGAGTCATATTCCTTGCTCTTCTTCTTTCTGTTCTCATTGTCCCACTGTGGACACTCAGAGATGAAGTGTCCAGTTTTCTTGCACTTGTGGCATGTTTTCTTCTTGTAGTCATGAGCAGAAGCTTCATCATTCCTTGAGCTTGATCGTGAAGACTTTCTGAAGCCTTTCTTCTTGGTGAATTTTTGGAACTCCTTCACAAGCATTGCAAGTTCCCTTCCAATGTCTTCAGGATCATCAGAACTGCTGTCAGATTCTTCTTCAGATGAGGAAACAACTTTTGCCTTCAAGGCACGAGTTCGCCCATAGTTTGGACCATAGATATCTCTTTACTCAGAAAGCTGAACCTCATGTGTGTTGAGCCTCTCGAGTATGTCAGACGGATCGAGTGTCTTGAAATCAGGACGTTCTTGAATCATCAGAGCTAGGATGTCAAACGAACTATCAAGTGATCTCAGCAGCGTCTTGACGACTTCATGTTTGGTGATCTCAGTAGCGCCGAGGGCTTGAAGCTCATTTGTGATGTCGGTGAGTCGGTCAAATGTGTGCTGGACATTCTCATTGTCATTTCGCTTGAAGCGGTTGAAGAGGTTGCGAAGAACACGGATTCTCTGATCTCGCTGGGTTGAGATGCCTTCATTGACCTTGGAGAGCCAGTCCCAGACCAGCTTGGATGTCTTCAAAGCACTCACACGGCCAAACTGTCCTTTGGTTAGATGAACAGAGATGATATTCTTGGCAGTAGAGTCTAGTTGAACGAATTTCTTGACATCAGCAGCAGTGACACCTTCTCCAGCCTTGGGAACGCCGTTCTCGATGACATACCATAGGTCGACGTCAATGGCTTCAATATGCATGCGCATCTTATTCTTCTAGTAGGGATATTCAGTTCCATCGAAGACGGGGCACGCAGCGGAGACTTTAATTATCCCTGCAGTCGACATAGCTAAAACTCCAGGTGGTTAAACTGAGTCACACAGAACAAGGGAGCACCAAGCTCTGATACCAATTGAAAGTGTGTTATATCAACTAGAGGGGGGGGGGGTGAATAGGCGATTTTTATGAAAGTCTTCAAAACGTGGAAGTTATGAAGACAAACCGTAGAGATATGCCTATTACTATGCAGCGGAAGGTAGACTACACTAGGCAAGCCATGGTCAAGTATCAACAGAGTGAAAGCACAATGACAAATAGCTGCAGTGTAATAAGGATTAGATAGGAAGATATTATGAAGCCAAACAGATCATACATTCACGTTGTGAAGACAAAAGATAGAGCAAACATGCAATGACTTCACAATGAGTAACAGTAAGTAAAAGGAAGTGTAGATGAAACCAGTGACTCGTTGAAGACAATGATTTGTTGGACCAGTTCCAGTTGCTGTGACAACTGTACGTCTGGTTGGAGCGGCTAGGTATTTAAACCTTAGGACACACAGTCCCGGACACCTAGTCCTGAACACGCAGCTCAGGACACCCAGTCCTCACCGTATTCTCCTTGAGCTAAGGTCACACAGACCTCGCCCAATCACTCTGGTAAGTCTTCAAGGTAGACTCCCAAACCTTCATAGACTTCGTTCACCGACAATCCACAATGTCTCTTGGATGCTCAGAACGCGACGCCTAACCAGCTAGAGGATGCACAGTCCTCATGTGTAATAAGTCTTCAAATCACTCAGACAAGAAGACTTAAGTGATGCCCAATTCTCTCTGGCTCTGGGTGGTTAGGGCTTTATCCTCGCTAGGTATTCTCTCTCTCAAAGGCTTCGAGGTGGGTTGCTCTCAAACGACAAAAGCCGTGCACTAAATCTGAGCAGCCAACCGTTTATGGTTGTAGGGGGTGGGCTATTTATAGCCACTTGGCAACCCGACCTGATTTGTCCGAAATGACCCTGGGTCACTAAGGAACTGACACGTGTTCCAACGGTCAGATTTCAAACTCACACGGCAACTTTACTTGGGCTACAAGCAAAGCTGACTTGTCCGACTCTGGACAAGATTTGCTCTCATAGTCTTCACTCGAAGACATAGGTTTTTTGTTTAGGCATCACTTCAGTCGTTCTGACTGGTTCTCTTGGACCCCACTTAACAGTACGGTGGTTCCTATGACTCAACACAAATGAAAGAGAACTACGAAAGATCTAAGCCTTCGAGCTCCATAGGCTTCACGTGGTGTCTTCTCTTGTCATAGTCTTCAATGTGAATATCGTCATATACCACCTTTGACATCAATGTCTTCATACATTTTTAGGGGTCATCTATGGTAGTAAAACTGAATCAATGAGGGACTTCTACCTGTGTTATCCTGCAATTCTCACAAACACATTAGTCCCTCAACTAGGTTTGTCGTCAATACTCCAAAACCAACAAGGGGTGGCACTAGATGCACTTACAGAGCCATTGACCCTTTTTGCCGATCACACACCAGAACTCTCAATGAAAGCACCAATGTCAGTGTCAAAACCGGCGGATCTCGGGTAGGCAGTCCCGAACTGTGCGTCTAGGCCGGATGGTAACAGGAGGCAGGGGACACAATGTTTTACCCAGGTTGAGGCCCTCTTGATGGAGGTAAAACCCTATGTCCTGCTTGATTAATATTGTTGATATGGGTAGTACGAGAGTAGATCTACCACGAGATCAGAGAGGCTAAACCCTAGAAGCTAGCCTATGGTATGATTTTATGTTGTGGTTGTTGTATATATTCTATCGACTAGCCTGGTCTCGGTTTATATAATGCAGCAGAGGCCTAGGATAACAAGAGTCCTAGCCGAATACGCCGGTGGGGAGGAGTCCTTGTCTTGATCATCAAGTCTTGTGGAATCTTCCATGTATGCGGCAGCTGCCCAAACTGGCCCATGAGTATACAGCCATGGGGGTCCTCGGCCCAATCTAACAGACCGGGAGATGACGTGATGAGTACCCCCTAGTGTAGGACACCGTCATGCATCAACATTAATTCTCTGAGAATCTTGCTCAATTCTCTTAGGGTGGCCCTCAGGATACAAAGGTTCCTGAGTCATTTTACCCCCTCTAGTCATAACTCTAACAACATTATCATTTTTCTTATTATTTAATTCATTGAGCAAATCATTTTGAGCTTTAAGTACTTGTTCTACTTGAGTGGTAACCATAGAAGCATGTTTACTAATCAGTTTAAGTTCACCTTTAACTCTATTCATATAATCACTCAAGTCTTCAACCATATCAGCATTGCGTTTCAATTGTCTACCAACATAAGCATTGAAGTTTTCTTGTTTAACAGTAAAATTATCAAACTCATCCAAGCATTGGCTAGCAAACTTAGTAGATGGGATTTCACATTTATCAAATCTATAGAGAGAATTTACCTTTACTACCTATGTCGGGTTATCAAGACCATGTATTTCTTCAATAGGTGGTAAATTCTTAACATCTTCAGCTTTAATACCTTTTTCTTTCATAGATTTCTTTGGCTCTTGCATATCTTCAGGACTAAGAAATAGAATACCCCTTTTCGTCGGAGTTGGCTTAGGAGTTGGTTCAGGAAGTGTCCAATCATTTTCATTACTCAACATATTATTCAATAGCAATTCAGCTTGATAAACAGTTCTTTCCCTGAAAACACAACTAGCACAACTATCCAGGTGGTCTCTGGAAGCATTGGTTAGTCCATTATAAAAGATATCAAGTATTTAATTTTTCTTGAGATGATGATCAGGCGAAGCATTAAGTAATTGGAGAAGCCTCCCCCAAGCTTGTGGGAGACTCTCTTCTTCAATTTGCACAAAATTATATATTTCCCTTAAGGTAGCTTGTTTCTAATGAGCGGGGAAATATTTACCAGAGAAGTAATAAATCATATCCTGGGGACTATGCACACAACCAGGATCAAGAGAATTAAACCATGTTTTAGCATCACCCTTTTATGAGAACGGGAATAACTTAAGGATAAAGTAGTAGCGAGTTTTCTCATCGTGCGTAAACAAGGTGGCTATATCATTTAATTTAGTAAGATGTGCCACAACAATTTCAGATTCATAGCCATAGAAAGGATCAGATTCAACCAAAGTAATTAACTCAGGATCGACAGAGAAATCATAATCCTTATCAGTGATAAAGATAGGTGAAGTAGCAAAAGCAGGGTCATATTTCATTCTAGCATTCAAAGATTTTTCTTTCAGTTTAGCTAATAATTTCTTAAGATCAGATCTATCATTGCAAGCTAAGAAGTCTCTAGTAGTTTCTTCGTCCATAATATAGCCCTCAGGCACAACATGCAATTCATATCTAAGGGGAGAATCTTCACCATCACATTCATCAATATTATCAGTTTCAATAATTTCATTCTGTCAAGTTGTTACATCAAGAATGTGATAGTAGACTTGATGTAACAACTTGCTAGGGTGATAATCCTTATCAGTTTCAATAATTTCATTCTGTCAACTTGCTAGGGGTGAATCAAGTACAGAGCTAGATGGCAGTTCCTTACCTCCCCTCGTAGTTGAGGGAAAAATCTTGGTTCTTTCATCTTTCAAGTTCCTCATAGTGATCAGTAGATATAAATCTCAAGTGACTCAAAGAATAGAGCTATGCCCCCGGCAACGGCGCCAGAAAACAGTCTTGATAACCCACAAGTATAGGGGATCGCAATAGTTTTCGAGGGTAGATGATTCAACCCAAATTTATTGATTCGACACAAGGGGAGCCAAAGAATATTCTCAAGTATTAGCAGCTAAGTTGTCAATTCAACCACACCTGGAAACTTAATATCTGCAACAAAGTATTTAGTAGCAAAGTAATATGATAGTAGTGGTAACGGTGGCAAAAGTAACGGTAGCAGTTTTGGTTTTATAGTGATTGTAACAGTAGCAACAGAAAAGTAAATAAGCGAAGAACAATATGTGAAAAGCTTGTACGCAATGGATCAGTGATGGATAATTATGTCGTATGTAATTCCTCATGCAATAGTTATAACATAGGGTGACACAGAACTAGCTCTAGTTCATCAATGTAATGTAGGCATGTATTCCGAATATAGTCATGCGTGCTTATGGAAAAGAACTTGCACGACATCATTTGTCCTACCCCCCCATGGCAGCAGGGTCCTATCATAAACTCAGGGACATTAAGGCCTCCTTTTAATAGAGTGCCGGTCCAAAGAATTAACACATAGTGAATACATGAACTCCTCAAACTACGGTCATCACCGGTAAGTATCCCGATTATTGTAACTTCGGGGTAAACGGATCATAACACATAATAGGTGACTATAGACTTGCAAGATAGGATCAAGAACTCACATATATTCATGAAAACATAATAGGTTCAGATCTGAAATCATGGTACTCGGGCCCTAGTGACAAGCATTAAGCATAGCAAAGTCATAGCAACATCAATCTCAGAACATAATGGATACTAGGGATCAAACCCTAACAAAACTAACTCGATTACATGATAAATCTCATCCAACCCATCATCGTCCAACAAGCCTATGATGGAATTACTCACGCACGGCGGTGAGCATCATGAAATTTGTGATGGAGGAAGGTTGATGATGACGATGGCGACGGATTCCCCTCTCCGGAGCCTCGTACGGACTCCAGATCAGCCCTCCCAAGAGAGATTAGGGCTTGGTCGCGGCTCCATATCGTAAAATGCGATGAATCCTTCTCTCCTATTTTTTTCTGCCTATACGTGAATATATGGATTTGGAGTTGAGGTCTGTGGAGCGTCAGGGGGCCCACGAGGCAGGGGGCGCGCCCAGGGGGGTAGTCGTGCCCCCACCCTCGTGGACAAGGTGTGGGCCCCCTGACGTTGATTCTTTCGCCAGTATTTTTTATATATTCCAAAAATATTCTCCATTGATTTTCAGGTCATTCCGAGAACTTCTTTTTCTGCACTAAAATAACACCATGGCAATTCTGCTAAAAACAGCGTCAGTCCGGGTTAGTTCCATTCAAATCTTGAAAGTTAGAGTCCAAAACAAGGGCAAAAGTGTTTGGAAAAGTAGATATGTTGGAGATGTATCATATAGATAGTAGCCCCTGAGACTATGTTTTTTAAGAAACGACCGAATAGAGGATCAAATAATAATTGCAGGAGGCAACGTACTGGTCTATTGGTAAACAGGCTTCCCTATTGGCGACGACCACCCAAGCCGCTGTGGTTTTCGAACTCAAGCGGAAGCTATAGCTGGCCGGTGATGATATCGTCCGCATTAACAAGCGGTTTGACGAGGCACAAGGTATGGTGTGAAAAATCTTTTACACACTTGAGGTAATATGCCAATGCGGAGTCTAAGCTCCTGTGTTACCCTGATTATTATTGCAGGTAGTGCGGCCGAAGTCGAGACCCTGAAGTGCGCCCTTGCCCAAGCCAAGGAGCAGGCACGGGTGAGCCAAGCGACCGCTGACAAAGCGGCCGTGGATTTAAAGGCTGAGCAGGTCGCTCGCTGTCGATATGAGGAGCGGGTGACCGAAGTGGAGCAAGAGCTCAAGGACGCCGACGGCAAGTGTGAGGCCTTGGAAGAGAAGAATAAGGCCCAAGCGACCGATCTCGCCAAGGCTCTCGAGGGGGCCAAGGAGGCGCGGACCGAGTCTCGGGTGGCTTGCGAGGAGATCAAGCAGGCCGAACAGATAGCGGTTGGTAAGCCCTTTCTTTTGTAGAGCAAATTCGACAGTCAGAAATATGCCTTGCTCACTTGACTATGGAGTTCTCTAGACGCCTTTGCAGATCTTCCGAGGAGTGCGGCCGACGCTGCACAATTCTTCCGGGCCTAGGAGGGGAACAACATGGAGAAGCTCTTCTGGTCACAGTACCTAGTGCCAGAGCGTCTGGCACTGCTGAACAACCAGATGATGCAGCTGGCGGAACTTTATAGGATGTCCCGTTTGTCCATGAAGGACATCATAGTCCGGCTCTGGCCAACCAAACCCATTCCTAGCAGTTACTTTTGCCTGGTGAAGCGAGTTGCCGACACGCTGCCCCGAATTGAAGCCGTCAAGCGCTCGGCATGCATCGAGGGTGCGCGGATGGCCTTTGCCCATGGCAAGATGCAATGGGCGAAGATGAAGGCCACTGTCGTGGCGACCGAGGACCCACCCGAAGGCAAGGACCACTTTAAGCCAGAGTGGTATTTTGACGATGTCCGAGAGGGTGCCCGGATAGTGGAGGGCCAATGCTCGACGGATATCATGTTTGTATGAATGTATCCGAGTTGTCCAGGTGTTGTTTTATGAAATAAGGCTTTGTAATATATTTATGCCTTTATCTGAAATTATTTTCCTCTTATGCGACCGTTGTTATGCCTGAGAGTTTTCCAGTCGTCGGCTTCAGCCCCCATGTAGATGCTATGGGGGTGTTTGGTATAGCGCACAACCACACTTTACCCAACGTCTTGGTCCGTAAAGGAGGTGTCCACGCAGCGAACTCGACAATCGGACTATGCGGCTTTATTGTTCTCACTTAGCCATAGGAGTTTGACAATGGGACTAGGAACTAGCCCCTAGTGCATGTGCGGCTATCCGAACTTCGGTGCCTCAGGCGCATGACTAGATGAAGGCCAGTCCTTCATATAGTACAGAAGAAAATCACAAGAGATTTATGGTGAGTCGCCGAATCACTGACCAGCTCTCGCCATATCATGACAGTCAGTTTTTGGCTTTCTCTACTAAGGTGCTTGACCGGACGAGCCAGAAACACAATCATAGTAGTTCTCCCTTTACCGCCTTAGCCGAACAAGCGGAACGTAAGGTGGCAACCACAGGAGCCGGGCAACCCAACTATTGACCAAAGACATGATTCAGAGCCGATGCATATAATGCAATTTTCGGGACGCTGAAGTGTACTTCTAAAAGTATTCGGACTTTTCTTTCTTGAACGTATGTGTGGCCGAATAGAGCCCCTGGTATTGAATCTGTACCAGAATATATATGTGGCGATCTTAGCACGAACGAGGAATGCAAATTATGAAACAAACCCAGACCGAACGAGGGTTGGTGAAAACTTGTTTTCATTGTCATCTGTTTGATACGTCAAGACGTGCTATTATAGATAGTGCCAAGGCTATTTCACACGCCAAGATTTGTTCACAAGGCAAAGCTGTATACGGGGCCTAAAAACATGGTCTTGAAGATCTCATTGATGCCCTGCAGCACGTCTGCGTTGCTTTTGTCCTTGTGGAAAAGATTCCTTGAGAGGAATGGTCCATGGTCGTTTATATGAAAATGGGCCCGGGAAGAGTCCCTGCACAACCATGAAGTAGCTAGGCTTTAATGCACTTGCGGTATTTGAAAAGAAAAAAGATCAAAGGGAAAAAGGGTCAAGGTCACATAGGGTTGAGCCACACTATGGACTTATCTGTATTGTGCCTCCGTCATTACAGAGGGTATTTTGAGTGTGTAATTATGCACACATGGTACATATGCCATGGATGTGTCATGTCTACAACACAACCTTCTTCTTGTAGATGTTGTTGGGCCTCCAAGTGCAGAGGTTTGTAGAACAGTAGCAAATTTCCCTCAAGTGGATGACCTAAGGTTTATCAATCCGTAGGAGGCGTAGGATGAAGATGGTCTCTCTCACGCAACCCTGCAACCAAATAACAAAGAGTCTCTTGTGTCCCCAACACACCCAATACAACGGTAAATTATATAGGTGCACTAGTTCGGCGAAGAGATGGTGATACAAGTGGTATATGGATAGTAGATAAAGGTATTTGTAATATGAAATAATAAAAACAGCAAGGTAACTAATGATAAAAGTGAGCGTAAACAATATTGCAATGATACGAAATAAGGCCTAGGGTTCATACTTTCGCTAGTGTAAGTTCCCTCAACAATACTAACATAATCGGATCATAAAACTACCCCTCAACATGCAACAAAGAGTCACTCCAAAGTCACTAATAGCGGAGAACAAACGAAGAGATTATGGTAGGGTACGAAACCACCTCAAAGTTATTCTTTCCAATCAATCCGTTGGGCTATTCCTATAAGTGTCACAAACAGCCCTAGAGTTCGTACTAGAATAACACCTTAAGACACAAATCGACCAAAACCCTAATGTCACCTAGATACTCCATTGTCACCTCAAGTACCCGTGGGCATGATTATACAATATGCATCACACAATCTCAATTCATCTATTCAACCAACACATAGAACCTCAAAGAGTGCCCCAAAGTTCTACCGGAGAATCACAACGAAAACGTGTGCCAACCCCTATGCATAGGTTCCCAATGTCACGAAACCCGCAAGTTGATCACCTTAACATACATCAAGTGGCACGTGGTATCCCATTGTCACCACAGATATCCACGGCAAGACATACATCAAGTGTTCTCAAGTCTTTAAAGACTCAATCCAATAAGATTACTTCAAAGGGGAATCCAGATTCATTACAAGAGAGTAGAGGGGGGAAGAAACATCATAGGATCCAAATATAATAGCCAAGCTCATGATACATCAAGATCGTGCCAAATCAAGAACACGACAGAGAGAGAGAGAGAGAGAGAGATCAAACACATAGCTACTGGTACATACCCTCAGCCCCGAGGGAGAACTACTCCCTCCTCGTCATGGAGAGCACCGGGATGATGAAGATGGCCACCGCAGAGGGATTGCCCCCTCCGGCAGGGTGCCGGAGCGGGTCTAGATTGGTTTTCGGTGGTTACGGAGGCTTCTGGCGGCGGAACTCCCGATCTAATCTCTGTTATGGATGTTTTAGGATACGTGGGTATATATGGGTGAAAGGAGTACATCGATGGACCGAAGGGGGGGCACGAGGCAGGGGGGCGCGCCCCAGGGGGGTGGGCGCGCCCTACCCTCGTGAGCTCCTCCTTCATCTTCTGATGTAGGGTCCAAGTCTATCTGGTAGGTTTCCTTCCAAAAATAACTTCTCCAGTTGATTTCGTTCCGTTTCGACTCCGTTTGATATTCCGTTTCTTTGAAACACTGAAATAGGCATAAAACAACAAATCTGGGCTAGGCCTCCGGTTAATAGGTTAGTCCCAAAAAATAATATAAAAGTGGAAAATAAAGCCCAATATTGCCCAAAAAAGTAGATAATATAGCATGGAGCAATCAAAAATTATAGATACGTTGGAGACGTATCAATGTGTGTGGCGATCGACGGAGGCAAAACTGCTAGTCTAGCTCTAGAGTCACCGAGCTATCATCAAGCATAGTAGACCGGACGCGTTTAACAGTGTACGGGGGCTTGATGGCCGATGAGGTGTTTGACCTAGGGAGGTCGCTCTGCACTTCAGCCGCGAGGGCCGCGGTGTGCTCCTCAGTTCGGAGGGAGCACTCCATGTTTCCATTGACTGTGATAATGCCGTGGGGTCCGGGCATTTTGAGCCTTAAGTAAGCATAATGCAGGACTGCATTGAAGCGGGCGAAGGCGGTTCGTCCGAGCAGTGCATGATAACCACTGCGGATGGGGATGATGTCGAAGATCAAGTCTTCACTTCGAAGTTATCCGGTGAACCAAAGACTCTTCCAATGTTATTGAGCCTGTGCAGTGGGCTTCTACACCGGGTATCACTCCTTTAAAGGTGGTGTTAGTATGCTTGTTTTTTGATGGGTCGATACCCATTTTGCGGACTGTGTCTTGATAAATCAAGTTAAGACTGCTGCCGCCGTCCATGAGGACTCTAATGAGATGGCACCCATCGATGATTGGATCGAGGACCAAAGCTGCCGAAACTCCATGATGGATACTGGTCGGGTGGTCCCTGCAATCAAAGGTGACCAGACAAGCCGACCACGGGTTGAATTTAGGGGCGACAGGCACTACGTCATAGATGTCCCTTAGCGCGCGTTTGCGCTCCCTTTTGGGGATATGCGTGACATAGATCATGTTCATTGTTTTCACCTCAGGGGGAAATTTCTTTGGCCCCCCTGTGTTCGGTGGGCGGGACTCTTCATCGTCCTCGCTTGGCGGTCCTTTCCCCTTATGTTCAGTGTTTAACTTACCGGCCTGTTTAAAGACCCAACAATTTCTGTTGGAGTGGTTGGCAGGCTTATCAAGGGTGCCATGAATCTGGCAAGGCCGATCGTGTATTTTGTCCAAGTTGGATGGACCATGTTTATTTCCTTTAAATGGCTTCTTTCGCTGATCGGATTTAGCGCAACTGAATCCAGTGTTGACCGTCGTGTCTTCGGTATCTTCATTATTGCTTTGACGCTTGTGTCTGTTGTGTCGTGGCCTGCCGTTGCCGTCTCTGGCTTCGGAGGTGCCTGGGTCGTTGGTACTATTGCTTCTACGACCTAATCAACTGTCTTCTCCCATGCAAAAGTGTCGGATCACGGGTTCCGGCAGACCCTTAAGGTTCGAACACTGGGGTGCGCGCGGAGATCACACCTTCTACCTCTCCGCCTCACAAAGATCTAAACTACTAAAAGAACTGCACAAGAGACACAAGGTTTATACTGGTTCGGGCCACCGTTGTGGTGTAATACCCTACTCCAATGTGTGGTTGGTGGATTGCCTTCTGGGGCTGGTGATGATGAACAATACAAGAAAGAACAGCCTCGCGAGGGTCTGTTCTTGGGTGGGGTGATGAACTGCTAGGAGGAGTTCAGTCACCCTCTCTCTCTATCTCTCTCTCTCTCTGCTTGCTAACCGGACCAACCCCCTTTAGTTTAGATCGAACCGACCCCTTGCTACGTGGGTGGCCGGTCCTATTTATAGGCAAAGGCCCTGGGCCTCTTCCCAAATATTGAGTGGGAAGGGCGCCAACAATGGTGGGCTAATTTGAAGGGGAACAGCAAGTACACTTATCCTGACTAAAGTTGGTCTTCGCCTGCGAAAGGCTCTGCGGTGATGCCGTGCTGGGCTCCATGGTGACCTCCGTCTCGTGGTCCGCCTGGTCTTGGTCTCGTTGCACCGAAATGGCAACCTTTGCCTGATGCCTCGGTACTCCGCGGCTGCGCTTGCCCCCTTTGCACCAAAGAGGATAGAAGGACGCTACGCGCGCTGGCGTCCGCCTGGCGCCCTGAGTCGTCATGGCTTGCATCATGGGCACCACGCGAGGTACCCCACCTTGATTTCTCCGCCTCCTCGCGAGCCAGCCCGAGGAGGCTGCGCCTGAGGATGCACCGTGTCGTCCGCCCCGCGAGGCTTCGCCCCTCGCGAGGGTCTTGAGTCTTGTGTTGATGAAGATGGGCCATGCTGGGCCTCCTTTGAGCCACGCCGTAGGCCGCAGGCAGGCAAGTCTGGGGACCCCCGTTCCTAGAATGCCGACATTAGCCCCCGGGCCCAAGGCGCGCATGGACTTGGCCGTGCCGAGAGGCGAAAGGGCAAGGGCGAAGTGCCGCGGGCCCTAACAGCCTGCGGCCTTGGGCGCCGCGTGGCGGTTGATGGGACATGGGCATCTCCACTTCCCCATGACGCCTCGGTGATCGTGCGAGGTGGACAAGTCCCTGCATGCAAATCGTGTCATGATTACCTGTGATCGTGGAGGCCAGCGGTTGGTCTTCGCCGGCTATAAGTACGAAGCTGTGCGTGCCCTTCCAGTCCATTCCTCCTGGCTTCTCCTTCTTCCCGTTCCTTTCTCCGTCCTTCTGCGATGGCTCCGATCCGCCGGTTCTCTGCAGCGGAGAAGGGAAAGGCTCCTCGAGAGGGGCCAGACCCGCTCCCGCCGAAGAAACGGCTCGCCCTTTGCAGCCGGGGCGAGGAAGACCGTCAAGTGGTGCCGAGGCCCTGGTGCGAGCGGGCTCCGCCGGGGTTCCCACTTCCCTTGTATGCCCACGCCGAGGGCCCCGAAGGTGTCGATGCCGATCTCCGCGGTCAGCACCGTCGTAGGCGCCGTCGGGTCACGAAGGCGTGGGTTGTTCCTCCTGGAGTCCATGCCGAGGGCTCCTCCCAAGAGTTCATGCTCCATATCGCCATTCCTCTCCAGTCCTGGATCTGTCTGCCTCCCTTCTTCGCCTCCATGGTCCCTCCAGGAGGGCCCCTGGAGCTCTGGCTGGAGCACGCCGGCTGCAGTGCCCTCGCGACCGAAGCAGAGGTCGTGGTCGCTGCCCCGGGCGAGGTCTACATGTCCCGCGGCTGGAGAGAGATCGCCCGGGTTTGCAGGGAAAGGGGCGTCTTCACGGTCCACTTGGAGTACGATGGCGCTGCGGTGATGTTCTTCAAGGTCTTCGACGCGAACGGGCACCGGCTGGAGTGTTGCTCTGAGAGAGGTGGTGTAACACCCTCGATGCGACTATATCTCCCACGTGTCGAGGCACGACTTAGAGGCATAATCGCATTGAAGGCATATGTCTCAAGTGAGGTAATCTTCACACAACCCATGTAATACATAAGGGAAAAGATACATAGTTGGCTTACAATCGCCACTTCACACAATTACATAAATAAAGCATTACATCATTCAAATACACTCAAGGTTCGACTACGGAACCAAAATAAAAGAAGAACCCCAAATGCGACAAAGGTCCCCGATCGACCCCAACTGGGCTCCACTACTGATCAACTAGCACGAAACAACACAAAGGACAAGATCTTCATCGAGCTCCTCCTGAGCTTGGTTGCGTCACCTGCACGGACTCATCGGCACCTGCAAACTGGTTTTGGAAGTATCTGTGAGCCACAGGGACTCAGCAATCTCGCACCCTCGCGATCAAGACTATTTAAGCTTATGGGTAAGGTAAAGGTATGAGGTGGAGCTACAGCAAGCGACTAGCATATATGGTGGCTAACATACGCAAATGAGAGCGAGAAGAGAAGGCAAAGCACGGTCGATAAAAGTATGATCAAGAAGTGATCCTGTACTACCTACGACAAGCATAACTCCAACAACCGTGTTCACTTCCCGGACTCCGCCGGAAAGAGACCATCACGGTTACACACGTGGTTGATTCATTTTAATTAAGGTCAACTTCAGGTTTTTCTACAACCGGACATTAACAAATTCCCATCTGCCCATAACCGCGGGCACGGCTTTCGAAAGTTCAAATCCCTGCAGGGTGTCCCAACTTAGCCCATGACAAGCTCTCACGGTCAACGAAGGAATAGACCTCCACCCGAGACGTTCCGATCAGACTCGGTATCCCAGTACAACAAGACATTTCGACAGGGTAAAACTAAACCAGCAATACCGCCCGATGCGCCGACATCCTGATAGGAGCTGCACATATCTCGTTCTCAGGGCAACACCGGATGAGCGCTCCGTGCAACTAAAACCAGCCCTCAAGTTCCCCCGAGGTGGCACTGCAAAGGACTCTAGTTCGGACCAACACTTAGACAAGCACTGGCCCGGGGGGGGGAGTTAAAATAAAGATGACCCTCGGGATGCGCGACTCCCTAGGGAAAAGGCTAGGTGGCAAATGGTAAAACCAATGTTGGGCATTGCTGGCAAAGCTTTACTTAAGGTGAACTGTCAAGGGGTTCCCATTATAGCCAAACCGCGTGAGGGACGCAAAATCCGGGGACATAACACTGATATGACGGAAACTTGGGCGGCAAGAGTGGAACAAAACACCAGGCATAAGGCCGAGCCTTCCACCCTTTACCAAGTATATAGATGCGTTAATTAAATAAGTATATAGTGATATCCCAACAAGTAAACATGTTCCAATAAGGAACGATCTCCATGTTCGAACAAGGAACAAACTTCACTCTTCACCTGCAACTAACAACGCTATAAGAGGGGCTGAGCAAAGTGGTAACATAGCCAATCAACGGTTTGCTAGGACAATGGTGGGTTATAGGCTGAACATGGCAATTGGGAGGCTGACAAGCAAGTGGTAGGCATCGTAGCATTGGCATAGCAAACGAGCGAGCAAACTAGCATAGCAAAGATAGTAGTGATTTCGAGGGTATGATCATCTTGCCTGAGATCCCGCAAGGAAGAAGAACGAGTCCATGAAGAAGACAAACGAATGTAGTCGAACGGATCCTCACAAACTCGACGTTAATGGAACCAACCCGAAGACGCAACACCGGAAAAGAAGCACACAACATAGTAAACAACCAACACATCAACATGGCATGATGCACAAACGAGTATGATGCATGTCCGGTTTAATGAAGCATGGCATGGAAAAATGCACAAGCAATCCTACAAATTAAATGGAGCTCAATATGCAACGAGTTGCATATTGACGAAACACCACATCAAGTTATTTAGTTCTCTCTCGTTTATGTACCCAACAATATTAAATGTTGATTAACATGGCAAGGGTTGAAGCAAATGAAAACTACCTATCTAGTCAAGGTTAAATGAGGCCGAAAGCAACGAACAACAATTCCGGTAAATCCCCATAGCATATTTTAGATTTGGTACTGTTCTGCCCTAAACATAATTTTAGAGTTCTTTAAAATGCAAAGTAAGGTCACCATGATAAACTAGGAAAAATTCTACCCCATTTACATATAAAGTTTATTAAAATCGGAGTTATGGTTATTTAGTTATGAATTAAATCATTTTAGCATGGCATAGGAGCAAATTAATGCAAACAACATATTAAACATTTAAACATAGATGAAAGTTGGATATTATTAATCTACACAAAATTCTGAGCAAGTTTCATGTATAAATTGTTTTAATCCGATGCATGGTTAATTAGTTAGGATATGCATGAAGTGCAAGGGTTTTTCTGAAAAATTGCAGTCACTGGATAAATAGGAAAATTTCAAGGCCTAAAAAAACTACATGGGCCGGAACTGCTGCCCAACAGTGGAAAAAAAACATCCGGAGACGCTAGGGCTTCTCACCCATGGGCCTTGCCCAGTCGGAGGAAGATGCAGGCCGTGAAGGGAGGCGCTGGGCCTTGGAGAGGTAAAGAGGCCCATGCGCGTGGTGGATGCTGGCCGGGTCTGGGCCTGGCACGGCCTCGGTCAACGCAGGTAGGAGCGCGCGTTCGCTATTCATTCTCTGCTCGACAGAGACGAAGCAACGGCGACGGCATGGGCGCAGCGGGTGCTCCATCCGGCGAGATGCGGGTGAGGAAGGCAGGCGGCGCAGGGCAGGCGCGGATCTGGTCGACGACGGGGTCGAGGAGTCTTCGGGCGGCAGCGGTGCTACGCGCCATCGGATCCGGCGGGGTTCGAGTCGGCAGGGGAGGCAACGGCGCTTGACGTGAGCTCCTGGCGGCGGGGTCGGCGGGAAGCGGCCGGAACGGAACTGGGACGACGGGATCTGACGGAGGGGCCGGATCTGGAGCGAACGGTGGCGGCTTGAGGCACTGGTGCAGGCAGAGCTCAGCAAGGCCATGGCGCGGGGATGCTCCTGTCGACAGAGAAAGGGAGAACAGAGAGAGATGAGAGAGGGAGAAAGGGAGGAGCACGGGAAGGAGAAGAAAGGGGCGACGAGGACGACCTGCGGTTTCAGGCGAGGAACCGAGCAGCTTCGGTGGTGGCGCTCGCCGGCATGGTGGTGGAGCGCGGGTCGAGGAAGGCTCTCGGGCAGAGGCGGTTGCCTCGATCCAGATCGGATCGAGCGCTGCGGGAGGTGGAGGCATGGTAGGCTGGGGCCACTGGCTGTGGTAGGTGGATCGGGAGGGGATGGATCCCAAGGAAGGGGATTGGGTCGATGGGGATAACGAGGAGGAGACCAGGGGAGGCGCTGCGGGATCCAAGGAGGATGGCGGCGCAATGATGGGATGGATGGGACATGAGGCCTAAAATTTAGGGTCTGGTCTGATATATATAGCAAAAGGATTTTTGGATAGGGGCATTTGGTCTGTCCGATCTTAAACGGAGGGTCGCAAAATAAAAGCTTAGGGAGACCAAATGAGAAAACGGTGACGTTTTGTAGATGTTTGGGGATGATCCGGACACAATGGTGGCAACTGTTCGAGTCGGGTCCGGGACAGCTTTCGGGTGCGCGCGACGAGGGTCGCGGGCTGACGAGAGAGGTTAGGTAGGGCCTGGCAGTGAGTAGTGGGCTGTGAAGGAGGGTTAGGCTGAGAGGAGAGGGGAGAGATGCAGCCCGGCACGGTTTCTGGAGACCGAAAACGTCCGACGAAAAGACCGGCTACTATTGCCGCTATATTTATCCGTTGGGCTATCAAACGAACTCCGAACGCGATGAAACTTGGCAGGCGGTCTATCTACACTATAATAAGACCACACGTCAAATCTCATCTCATTCCGAGAACATTACTCGGCCACTCATAAAATAATATTTCGGACATGCCGCGGGCGCGTGCAAGTGTGGTTGGCCTCAGAACGGACAACGGAAGGAACTGGGAGAACCCGAGCGAATGCAAGTTTTGAAAAAGATGATGATGCTATGCACATGATGACATGATGACATGCAACACGCAAGCAAATGACAAGGCAACAACAGCGAATAACTGGAGGACACGTGGCACATCGGTCTCGGGGCGTTACAGGTGGCCAGGACCTTGCCCTGGTGAGGGCTAGGCCCGTCGACTGCTCCCTTGGCGGAGGCGCCGGAGCGTCCAGCGACACCGGCGAAATCTTCGCGACTCCGGAGACGAGCGACGACAGCTATGAGCCCCCGAGTCGGCGCCGCTCCCGGAGCAAGGCGGGTTCATCGGGCCGTCGCCGACCCTGATCTGGATGGGGTTGGCGCCGGCGCCTGACGGCCCACTGTTAATGATGGCATCTTTTGCAGGAGCTCGTGTAGTTAGCACCCCTTAGGATCCGTTCCCTGCGAGGAATCAAAATGCGCCCCACAGGGGCTAGTAAGGTGCCTGCAGTCCCGTTTGTTAATACATAACCTTTGCTGCAGAGCTGTGTGAGTTGCTGATTTCGTCTTAGCTTAGTTCTCCCTTTCGAACCTCGCGAGGGCTTGGTGCTCTGCGTCGACAGGTCCCAGTCCCAAGGTGGCGTCAGCCGTCGCTAGTATGCTAGGTCGCGATGCCGTGGTCAAGGCCAGGAGGTGAGCGACCCGGGGTCTGGTAAGAGCCCCTGAGTCGCGATGCTCAGGAGGTCCCCTTTGGCGCCCAAGCAGCCGTCGCTTGGTGTGAAAGGGAAGCAACGTTGCTAGTACAGAATTGCTTTAGGTGAAGGGGTAATGCCACGGTAGCCAGTGCTTTGGATGGTGACTTATCTTGAGGATCGGGGATCGCCCCCAGCGCATCGTCGGGTCCGTGGGGTAGTTGGGACGGAGTTGCTCGGCGAGGTCCTCACACGCCCCTTCTCCCTCGCCTCTGCTCCCCTTTCTGCTCTACGTCCTCGGGTCCCGGCCCTCGAGCTGGTCTCAGCCGTCGCTGGTATGCCAGGTCGCGATGCCGTGGACAAGGCCAGAGGGTGAGGGCTGGAGAGCCAGTAGGAGCCCTGAGTCGCGATGCTCAGGCACCCCCCCCTTTAATGTGCAAGCGGTTCGCGCGGGCGAGGGTGAAGGGAACTCCGTGAGGGCCTTGGCTAGCGCAGTTCCCTCCAAGGATCCTGCAGATTCATCACAGAGAGAAGATGGGTTGCCATGGCAGTCATCAGTCGATCGTTAGTCGCTCAAGAACTCGCTGGTTGGGGCAGGTGAGGTGTATCAGGGCACCCGTGAGCCAGCGCGGGACTCACGAGGCCCTACCTCTAGGCGGGTTGCACCTGGCACTGGGTCGTATCTTGAGATGTGTCCCTGCAAAATTTGGTTAGATGCCGGTACTCTACGTCCTCGGGTCCCGGCCCTCGAGCTTGTCTCAGCCGTCGCTGGTATGCCAGGTCGCGATGCCGTGGACAAGGCCAGAGGGTGAGGGCTGGAGAGCCAGTAAGAGCCCCGAGTCGCGATGCTCAGGCACCCCCCCTTTAACGTGCAAGTGGCCGACATGGAGAAGAAAGGATTCCGCAGACAGGCATCAAGCAATCAAGCGTGATAGGCAAATGCATAGTTGGAAATAAATGCGAGGGAGATACACGCCGCCGGGCCTAGCCCGAGCGGCTTGGGGATGATGCAGCCCGAGGGGCGCCCCCAACAAGGCAAACTAACGACCGAAAAATAAAAGGGGATACATGTCGCACGGACGGACCCACGCGGCTTGGAAGTGATTCAACCCTGGGAGGGCGCCCCCAGCTAGGAATGAAGCTCGAAAGATGTCACCTGAGGATGTCGTCGGTGAAGTGGCGCTAGTGCAGCAGACTCGGTGGGCTGCGGAAGCCGATCCTCACGAGCCCCCAGGCCCCGGGGCCTCGGGAGGCTCCCGAGGCACTGGTGGCTCCTCGCGAGCTGTCTTCATCTCCGCCAGGGCCGCGGAACGCCTGTCTTCCTGAGACTCCATGATGCCCCTCATGAGGCGCTGGTACGCCGCAGCCATGCTCGGCAGGCCGCAAGGCATGCGAACGTAGCTGTGGGGTGGACCCCCGCAGCGCCCCACTCGCGAGGGCCATAGACGCTCCGTCGTGGCGATCTGATTGAGCCCTGGTACGTCGACGCAGACGTGCAGCCCACCATCCCCGCCTGGATGTGGGGCCACAGCTGGTAGACGGCGGCAACCTCTCATGATCCTTGACTCCTGTAGTTCTCGAATGGCCTCGTTAACGAACTCCTGCTGGTCTGACCTTCCTTGCCTGGCTCCTTCTCGGGGGAAATGTGCTTCGAAGCACGCCTCCACATGGTGCCCAAGCACCTCCCTCGTGACCCTGGCTAGGTCGGTGGCCCTCCAGGTGAGAGCCCCCGAGCCTTGCCTGAGGAGGGCGCTGGGCGCGCTTTCCTATGCGATGGAAGGGAGGTCCCCCTGGGCAGACACGGGCCCTGAAGGGCCCGCCTCCTGAGGGGCTGAGCCTGATGACGTCTTCTTCTTCTTGGGGGTGGTCTCAGGAAGCCTCCTGCTTCCGCGATCTGGATCTTCTAGCGACGCGGCCTGATAGGCTCGCTCTAGGGAACACACTGCATCCTTCTCTTCACAGGGCACCGTGATGACGCCGCCACTTCCTGGCATCTTGAGGACGTTGTAGCCGTGGTGAGTCACGGCCATGAACTTGGCCAGCGCTGGGTATGCGAGGATGGCGTTGTACGGCAGGCGGATGTGGGCGACGTCGAAGTCGATGAGCTCGGTGCAGTAGTTGCTGCAGGCCCCGAAGGTGACAGGGAGGCGGACCTCCCCGATCGGGACTTTGGAACCGTCAGTGACTCCGGAGAAAGGCTTGGTTGGCTGAAGCTGGTCATAGGGCACTTGGAGGTTGTTGAATGTTTCCATGGACAGGACGCTGAGCCCTGCCCCTCCGTCGATGAGGGTCTTGGTGACCAGCACGTTGCTGATGACTGGGGAGCAAAGCATCGGGAGGACCCCGGCCGTGGCCGCGCACTTGAGCTGGTCTGTTGAGCTAAATGTGATGGCGCACGCCGACCACCTGAGGGGGCGCGTTGCTCGAGCTTGGGGAGAACTGCATTCACTTCGCGGGCAAACTGCTTGAAGATACGTTGAGAGGCTGGGGCTTGAGCTCCGCCCAGGATGCAGGCGATTGCGCGTGGCTCCTGGAAGCACCCAGCCCCCTCGTCTTGATGGCGGTCTTCGTTCCTCCTTAGCTGAGGCGGCAGCGGAGGTAGGCCTGCGTTGCCATGAGGGCGATCCTCACGAGGCTGATCCCTCCAGTCTCCCTCGCGAGGCAGGTCCCGCCAGCGGTCCTCGCGAGGTTGGTCGCGCCACCCCTGGCACGGGCCGCGATCTTCCCAGCGTCCTGGGTTTCTTCCTCCTCCTCGGCCGTAGCCTCGGTCAGCACGGTCAGGGCGACAACTGATCCTTCCTTCTCGCACGGCGCGGAGTTCTTGACATTCGTTGGTGTTGTGGGTGTGGAGGTCATGGTACACACAGTACCGACTGCCCCTGGAGGGTTCGGGCAGATCCTTGCCCCGCTTGGTGTCTGGTTCTGCTGCGAGTACGGCAGCCCCCTTGCGCTTCACATCCTTGGCCTTGGGCTTCTTCTCTTCTGGGTCCGCAGCAGGCAGCTCGAGGAGGGAGAGACGCCCCTCCTCAGCCCTGGCGCACTTGGTCGCCAAGTTGAACAGCTCCAGGGAGGTGCAGAGGTCTTCATGCATCGCCAGCTCCTCCTTCATCTTGACGTCGCGCACACCATCGGAGAAGGCCGAGATGATGGCTTCCTCGGACACCTTGGGGATCTTGAGGCGCACACTGTTGAAGCGTTGGATGTACTTTTGCAGGGTTTCCCCAGGTTGTTGCTTGATGCGGCGCATGTCGCTCACGGCGGGTGGCCGGTCGCGAGTACCTTGGAAGTTGGCGATGAAACGGGTGCGCATCTGGTCCCAGGAGGAGATCGTGCCCGGAGCCAGATTCAGGAGCCAGGTTCGAGCTTCTTCCTTGAGCGCCATGGGGAACCAGTTCGCCATGACCTTTTCATCCCCGCTGGGAACCTCGATGCCCAGCTCATAGAGCTGGAGGAACTCTGCGGGATCAGTTGTGCCGTTGTAGCGAGGAGGTAGGTCTGGCTTGAACTTGCCGGGCCACGCGACCCTATGCAGCTCGGTGGTGTAGGCGCGGCAGCCTGCGGTGGCCACGAAAGGCTTCGGCTGGTGGAGAGCTTGGTCTTGAGGGTCCCCACGCGCTGTAGCTAGGAGCAGAGCGGGGTCTTGGCATGCCGGAGCTGGAGCAGGGTCGCGGCGTGCCGGAGCAGGGAGAGCCCTGGCAGCTCCTTGCGGGCGAGGGACTTCTTGGCAGCTCCGTTCTTGTTGCGCTCGCACCTGACGGAGCGGGTTCCGCCCAGGGGCCATGCGTCTTGGAGCCATGGCATCTTCTTGGAGAGGAGGCGGCTGGTGCGCCTCTGGAGCTTCATTGCCCGCGCAGGGCGGGGTGTGGCGCAGAGGAACGGACGGCGCGGAAGAGCCCCCTGCGGTGCGGACAAGCTCGGCGACGCGGTCGAGCCACTCTTCGTAGACGTCGTCGACGGGGCGGTAGCGCAGGAGCTCGTTTGCCGCGAGGAGCGTAGGTCGAGCCTCCAAGGGTGCGCGGAGCGCGCGAGACGAAGAACTAGCTGCTGCGAGCGATGGAGTAGCGGTGCGGCCGTCTTGGCGCACGGATGGATGCTGAGATGACGCTTGCTGCTCGCCCCCCGCCGGGCCGGTGGCGGCGTTGACGGCGGGCGACGGGGAACGACGAGGACGCCCACCAACGGGGGCCGTCTAGGCGACGCGAGAAGCGATGGCGGCCCGGCAGTCGGCGCGGGCCCGACGAGCGTCGGACATGGACACGACGATCGGAGGAGAACGGAGTGGTGGAAGACAGATTCCGGCACACCCCTACCTGGCGCGCCAAAATGTCGGATCACGGGTTCCGGCAGACCCTTAAGGTTTGAACACTGGGGTGCGTGCGGAGATCACACCTTCTACATCCCCGCCTCACAAAGATCTAAACTACTAAAAGAACTGCACAAGAGACACAAGGTTTATACTGGTTCGGGCCACCGTTGTGGTGTAATACCCTACTCCAGTGTGTGGTTGGTGGATTGCCTTCTGGGGCTGGTGATGATGAACAATACAAGGAAGAACAGCCTCGCGTGGGTCTGTTCTTGGCTGGGGTGATGAACTGCTAGGAGGAGTTCAGTCACCCTCTCTCTATCTCTCTCTCTCTCTGCTTGCTAACCGGACCAACCCCCTTTAGTTTAGATCAAACCGACCCCTTGCTACGTGGGTGGCTGGTCCTATTTATAGGCAAAGGCCCTGGGCCTCTTCCCAAATATTGAGCGGGAAGGGCGCCAACAATGGCGGGCTAATTTGAAGGGGAACAACAAGTGCACTTATCCTGACTAAATTTGGTCTTCGCCTGCGAAAGGCTCTGCGGTGACGCCGTCCTAGGCTCCATGGTGACCTCCGTCTCGTAGTCCGCCTGGTCTTGGTCTCGTTGCACCGAAATGGCAACCTTTGCCTGATGCCTCGGTACTCCGCGACTGCGCTTGCCCCCTTTGCACCAAAGAGGAAAGAAGGACGCTGCGCGCGCTGGCGCCCGCCTGGCGCCCTGAGTCGTCATGGCTTGCGTCATGGGCACCTCGCGAGGTATCCCGCCTTGATTTCTCCACCTCCTCGCAAGCCAGCCTGAGGAGGCTGCGCCTGAGGATGCGCCGTGTCGTCCGCCCCGCGAGGCTTGGCTCCTCGCGAGGGTCTTGAATCTTGTGTTGATGAAGATGGGCCATGCTGGGCCTCCTTTGAGCCACGCCGCAGGCCGTAGGCAGGCAAGTCTGGGGACCCCCGTTCCCAGAACGCCGACAAAAAGCGGGTCATAAGTGCGGTAAATGCTCTATTGAATGATGATCATCACACTTCTATTTATTTACAACTCAATGATTACAAATCGATACTAGAACAAAGTATGACTCTATATGAATGCCTCCGGCGTTGTACCGGGATGTGCAATGATGCATGAGTGACATGTATGAAAGAATTATGAATGGTGGCTTTGCCACAAATACAATGTCAACTACATGATCATGCTAAGCAATATGACAATGATGAAGCGTGTCATAATAAACAGAACGGTGGAAAGTTGCATGGCAATATATCTCGGAATGGCTATGGAAATGCCATAATAGGTAGGTATGGTGGCTGTTTTGAGGAAGGTAAATGGTGGGTTTATGGTACCGGCGAAAGGTGTGCGGTACTAGAGAGGCTAGCAAGGGTGGAAGGGTGAGAGTGCGTATAATCCATGGACTCAACATTAGTCATAAAGAACTCATATACTTATTGCAAAAATCTACAAATTATCAAAGAAAAGTATTACGCGCATGATCCTAGGGGGATAGATTGGTAGGAAAAGACCATCGCTCGTCCCCGACCGCCACTCATAAGGAAGACAATCAATAAATAAATCATGCTCCGACTTCATCACATAATGGTTCACCATACGTGAATGCTACGGGAATCACAAACTTCAACACAAGTATTTCTCAAATTCACAACTACTCAACTAGCATGACTCTAATATCACCATCTCCATATCTCAAAACAATCATGAAGCATCAAACTTCTCTTAGTATTCAATACTCTATATGAAAGTTTTTACTGTTCTTGGATGCCTAGCATATTAGGATTATTTAAGCAAATTACCATGCTATTTAAAACTCTCAAAATGATCTAAGTGAAGCATGAGAGTTCATCTATTTCTTCAAAATAAAACTACTACCATGCTATAAAAGATATAAGTGAAGCACTAGAGCAAATGACAAACTACTCCGAAAGATATAAGTGAAGATCAATGAGTAGTCGAATAATTATGCAACTAAGTGAAGACTCTCTAACATTTAATAATTTCAGATCTTGGTACTCTATTCAAACAGAAATCAAAGAAAAATAAAATCACGTCTAAGAATAGCAAACATCATGTGAAGAAGCAAAAACTTAGGATCAACCGATACTAACCGATAATTGTTGAAGAAGAAAGGTGGGATGCCAACCGGGGCATCCCCAAGCTTAGATGCTTGAGACTTATTGAAATATTATCTTGGGATGACTTGGGCATCCCCAAGCTTGAGGTTTTGTGTCTGCTTAATTCCTCTCATATCACGGTCTCCCTAAATCTCAAAATCTTCATCCACACAAAACTCAACAATGACTCGTGAGATAAGTTAGTATAAACCATTGCAAAAACCTTATCATACTCTATTGTAGCAAATCACTAAAATTATTATTCAACATTTCATACTAAATGCCTCTGCATATTTAATAGTCCTATCCTCAAATAGAATCATTAAAGAAGCAAACATATGCAAACATAACAGCAATCTGCCTAAACAGGATAGTCTGTAAAGAATGCTGCAACATCCATACTTCCCTAGCTCGAAAAATTATGAAAGAAAATTCCCACTGTATTAAATTTATCATATCTTAATATGCAAAAGGTTTCAATATTTTATCGCATTCTGACTTTTCTAGGGAATTATTGCAACAGCGGTAAACTTTCTGTTTTCAAACAGCAACATGTATACTTGTAACATAGGCATAGTAAAGACTATCAATGGCACTTTTATTGAAATAAAAGATGCAAAACATTGTTATAAATAACAGCAAGCAAATCCTAACAAAATAAATTGACGCTCCAAGCAAAACACATATCATGTGGTAAATAAAAATATAGCTCCAAGTAAAGTTACCGATGAACGAAGACGAAGGAGGGGATGCCTTCCGGGGCATCCCCAAGCTTAGGCTCTTGGTTCTCCTTGAATATTACCTTGGGGTGACTTAGGCATCCCCAAGCTTAGGCTCTTGCCACTCCTTATTCAATAGTCCATCGAATCCTTACCCAAAACTTGAAAACTTCACAACACAAAACTTAACAAAAAACTCGTAAGCTCCGTTAGTATAAGAAAACAAAAGACCACTTCAAGGTACTGTAATGAACTCATTCTTTATTTATATTGGTGTTAAACCTACTGTATTCAAACTTCTCTATGGTTTATAAACTATTTTACTAGCCATAGATTCATCAAAATAAATAAACAACACATCGAAAAACAGAATCTGTCAAAAACAGAACAGTCTGTAGTAATCTGGATCAAACGTATACTTCTGGAACTCATAAAATTCTCAAATAAATTGTTGGACCTGAGGAATTTATCTATTAATCATGTGCCAAAAGAATTAACTAAATATGACTCTCCAAATAAAAATGGCAGCAATTCTCGTGAGCGCTAAAGTTTCTGTTTTTTACAGCATGATCATAAAGACTTCACCCAAGTCTTCCCAAAGGTTCTACTTGGCACAAACACTATATAAAAGCATAAAACCACATATAAACAGAGGCTATATGGATTATTTATTACTAAACAGGAACAAAAAGCAAGGAACAAAAATAAAGTTGGGTTGCCTCCCAACAAGCGCTATCGTTTAACGCCCCTAGCTAGGCATGATGATTTCAATGATGCTCACATAAAGGATAAGAATTGAAACATAAAGAGAGCATCATGAAGAATATGACTAGCACATTTAAGTCTAACCCACTTCCTATGCATAGGGATTTTGTGAGCAAACAACTTATGGCAACAATAATCAACTAGCATAGGAGAGCAAGACAAGCATAACTTCAAAACTTTAAGCACATAGAGAGGAAACTTGATATTATTGCAATTCATACAAGCATATATTCCTCCCTCATAATGATTTTCAGTAGCATCATGAATGAATTCAACAATATAACCCGCACCTAAAGCATTCTTTTCATGATCTACAAGCATAGAAAATTTACTACTCTCCACATAAGCAAATTTCTTCTCTTGAATAATAGTAGGAGCAAACTCAACAAAATAACTATCATGTGATTGAAAATTAAGATCAAGATGACAAGTTTCATGGTTATCATTATTCTTTAAATGATACGTGTCATCAAAATAATCATCATAGATAGGAGGCATGCTTTCATCATAGTAAATTTGCTCATCAAAGCTTGGGGGACAAAAAATATCATCTTCATCAAACATAGCTTCCCCGAGCTTGTGGCTTTGCATATCATTAGCATCATGGATATTCAAGGAGTTCATACTAACAACATTGCAATCATGCTCATCATTCAAATATTTAGTGCCAAACATTTTATAGATTTCTTCTTCTAGCACTTGAGCACAATTATCCTTTCCATCATACTCACGAAAGATATTAAAAAGATGAAGCGTATGAGACAAACTCAATTCCATTTTTATAGTTTTCTTTTATAAACTAAACTAGTGATAAAACAAGAAACTAAAAGACTCGATTGAAAGATCTAAAGATATACCTTCAAGCGCTAACCTCCCCGGCAACGGCGCCAGAAAAGAGCTTGATGTCTACTACACAACCTTCTTGTAGACGTTGTTGGGCCTCCAAGTGCAGAGGTTTGTAGGACAGTAGCAAATTTCCCTCAAGTGGATGACCTAAGGTTTATCAATCCGTAGGAGGCGTAGGATGAAGATGGTCTCTCTCAAGCAACCCTGCAAACAAATAACAAAGCGTCTCTTGTGTCCCCAACACACCCAATACAATGGTAAATTGTATAGGTGCACTAGTTCGGCGAAGAGATGGTGATACAAGTGGTATATGGATAGTAGATAAAGGTATTTGTAATCTGAAATAATAAAAACAGCAAGGTAACTAATGATAAAAGTGAGCGTAAACGGTATTGCAATGATAGGAAATAAGGCCTAGGGTTCATAATTTCGCTAGTGTAAGTCCCTCAACAATACTAACATAATTGGATCATAAAACTATCCCTCAACATGCAACAAAGAGTCACTCCAAAGTCACTAATAGCGGAGAACAAACGAAGAGATTATGGTAGGGTACGAAACCACCTCAAAGTTATTCTTTCCAATCAATCCGTTGGGCTATTCCTATAAGTGTCACAAACAGCCCTAGAGTTCGTACTAGAATAACAGCTTAAGACACAAATCAACCAAAACCCTAATGTCACCTAGATACTCCATTGTCACCTCAAGTACCCGTGGGCATGATTATACAATATGCATCACACAATCTCAATTCATCTATTCAACCAACACATAGAACCTCAAAGAGTGCCCCAAAGTTCTACCGGAGAATCACGACGAAAACGTGTGCCAACCCCTATGCATAGGTTCCCAATGTCACGAATCCCGCAAGTTGATCACCTTAACATACATCAAGTGGCACGTGGTATCCCATTGTCACCACAGATATCCATGGCAAGACATACATCAAGTGTTCTCAAGTCTTTAAAGGCTCAATCCGATAAGATTACTTCAAAGGGGAAACTCGATCCATTACAAGAGAGTAGAGGGGGGAAGAAACATCATAGGATCCAAATATAATAGCAAAGCTCGTGATACATCAAGATCGTGCCAAATCAAGAACACGAGAGAGAGAGAGAGAGAGAGAGAAAGAGATCAAACACATAGCTACTGGTACATACCCCCAGCCCCGAGGGAGAACTACTCCCTCCTCGTCATGGAGAGCGCCGGGATGATGAAGATGGCCACCGCAGAGGGATTGCCCCCTCCGGCAGGGTGCCGGAGCGGGTCTAGATTGGTTTTAGGTGGTTACGGAGGCTTCTGGCAGCGGAACTCCCGATCTAATCTCTGTTCTGGAAGTTTCAGGATACGTGGGTATATATGGGTGAAAGGAGTACGTCGGTGGACCGAAGGGGGGGGGGCACGAGGCAGGGGGGCGCGCCCAGGGGGGTGGGCGCGCCCCCTACCCTTGTGAGCTCCTCCTTCATCTTCTAACGTAGGGTCCAAGTCTATCCGGTAGGTTTCCTTCCAAAAATTACTTCTCCAGTTGATTTCATTCCGTTTCGACTCTGCTTGATATTCCGTTTCTTCGAAACACTGAAATAGGCATAAAACAGCAAATCTGGGCTAGGCCTCCGGTTAATAGGTTAGTCCCAAAAAATAATATAAAAGTGGAAAATAAAGCCCAATATTGCCCAAAAAAGTAGATAATATAGCATGGAGCAATCAGAAATTATAGATACGTTGGAGACGTATCAATGTGTGTGGCGATCGACGGAGGCAAAACTGCTAGTCTAGCTCTAGAGTCACCGAGCTGTCATCAAGCATAGTAGACCAGACGCGTTTAACAGTGTACGGGGGCTTGATGGCCGATGAGGTGTTCGACCTAGGGAGGCCGCTCTCCACTTCAGCCACGAGGCCCGCGGTGCGCTCCTCAGTTCGGAGGGAGCGCTCCATGTTTCCATTGACTGTGATAACGCCGCGGGGTCTGGGCATTTTGAGCTTTAAGTAAGCATAATGCAGGACCGCATTGAAGTGGGCGAAGGCGGTTTGTCCGAGCAGTGCATGATAACCACTGCGGATGGGGACGATGTCGAAGATCAAGTCTTCATTTCAAAGTTGTCCGGTGAACCAAAGACTACTTCCAATGTTATTGAGCCTGTGCAGCGGGCTTCTACGCCGGGTATCACTCCTTTAAAGGTGGTGTTAGTATGCTTGTTTTTTGATGGGTTGATACCCATTTTGCGGACTGTGTCTTGATAAATCAAGTTAAGACTGCTGCCGCCGTCCATGAGGACTCTAATGAGATGGTACCCATCGATGATTGGATCGAGGACCAGAGCTGCCGAAACTCCATGATGGATACTGTAAGTGCATCTAGTGCCACCCCTAGTTGGTTTTGGAGTATTGACGACAAACCTAGTTGAGGGACTAATGTGTTTGTGAGAATTGCAGTATAACACAGGTAGAAGTCCCTCATTGATTGGGTTTTACTACCAGAGATGACCCCTAAAAATCTACGAAGATATTGATGTCAATGTTGGTATATGAAGATATTCACATTGAAGACTATGACAGGAGAAGACACCACGTGAAGCCTATGGAACTCGAAGACTTAGATCTTTCGTAGTTCTCTTTCATTTGTGTTGAGTCATAGGAACCACCGTACTGTTAAGTGGGGTCCAAGAGAACCAGTCAGAATGACTGAAGTGATGCCTAATTCAAAACCTATATCTTCGAGTGAAGACTATGAGAGCAAATCTTGTCCAAAGTCGGACAAGTCAGCTTTACTTGTTGCCCAAGTAAAGTTGCCGTGTGAGTTTGAAATCTGACCATTGGTACACATGTCAGTTCCTTAGTGACCCAGGGTCATTTCAGACAAATCAGGTCGGGTTGCCCAGTGGCTATAAATAGTCCACCCCTACAACCATAAATGGTTGGCTGCTTAGATTTCAGTGCACGGCTTTTGTCATTTGAGAGCAACCCATCTCGAAGCCTTTGAGAGAAAATTCCTAGCAAGGAGAAAAGCCCTAACCACCCAGAGCCAGAGAGAATTGGGCATCACTTAAGTCTTCTTGTCTGAGTGATCTGAAGACTTATTACACTTGAGGACTGTGCATCCTCCAGACGGTTAGGCGTCGCGTTCTGAGAATCCAAGAGACATTGTGGATTGCCGGTGAACGAAGTCTATGAAGGTTTGGGAGTCTACCTTGAAGACTTACCAGAGTGATTGGGCGAGGTCTGTGTGACCTTAGCTCAAGGGGAATACGGTGAGGACTGGGTGTCCTGAGCTGCGTGTTCAGGACTGGGTGTCCGGGACTGTGTGTCCTTTGGTTTAAATACCTAGCCGCCCTAACCAGACGTACAGTTGTCACAGCAACTGGAACTGGTCCAACAAATCATTGTCTTCAACGAGTCACTGGTTTCATTTTCACTTCCCTTTACTTACTGTTACTCTTTGTGAAGCCATTGCATGCTTGCTCTATCTTTTGTCTTCACAATGTAACTGTATGATTTGATTGGCTTCATAACCTCTTCCTACCTGATCCTTATTACACTGCAGCTACTTGTCATTGTGCTTTCACTCTATTGAATATTTGACCATTGCTTGCCTAGTGTAATCTAACTTCTGCTGCATAGTGGTAGGCATATCTCTACTGTTTGTCTTCATAACCGTCACGTTTTGAAGACTTTCATAAAAATTGCCTATTCACCCCCTCTAGTCGATATAACGCACTTTCAATTGGTATCAGAGCAAGGTGCTCCCTTGTCCGGTGTGATTCGGTTTAACCACCTGGAGTTTTAGCTATGTCGACTGCAGGGATAATCAAAGTCTCCGCCGCGTGCCCCGTCTTCGATGGAACTGAATATCCCTACTGGAAGAATAAGATGCGCATGCATCTTAAAGCCATTGACGTCGACCTATGGTATGTCGTCGAGAACGGCGTTCCCAAGGCTGGAGAAGGTGTCACTATTGCTGATGTCAAGAAGTTCACTCAACTGGACTCTACTGCCAAGAATATCATCTGTGGTCATCTGACCAAAGGACGGTATGGCCGTGTGAGCGCCTTGAAGACATCCAAGCTGGTCTGGGACTGGCTCTCCAAGGTCAACGAAGGCATCTCAACTCAGAGAGATCAAAGAATCAGTGTTCTTCACAACCTCTTCTACCACTTCAATCGAAATGACAATGAGAATGTCCAGCACACATTTGACCGGCTCACTGACATCACAATGAGCTTCAAGCCCTCGGCGCCACTGAGATCACCAAACATGAAATCGTCAAGACGCTGTTGACATCACTTGATAGTTCGACATCCTAGCCCTGATGATTCAAGAACGTCCAGACTTCAAGACACTCGATCCGTCTGACATACTTGAGAGGCTCAACACACATGAGTTTCAGCTTTCTAAGAAAAGAGATATCTACGGTCCAAACTATGGGCGAACTCGTGCCTTGAAGGCAAAAGTTGTGTCCTCATCTGAAGAAGAATCTGACAGCAGTTCTGATGATCCTGAAGACATTGGAAGGGAACTTGCAATGCTAGTGAAGAAGTTCCAGAAATTCACCAAGAAGAAAGGCTTCAGAAAGTCTTCACGATCAAGCTCAAGGAATGATGAAGCTTCTGCTCATGACTACAAGAAGAAAACATGTCACAAGTGCAAGAAAACTGGACACTTCATCTCTGAGTGTCCACAGTGGGACAATGAGAACAGAAAGAAGAAGAAGAGCAAGGAATATGATTCTGACGACAAGAAGAAGAAGAAATACTCAAAGTCGTCTTCCAAGTATTCCTCAAAGTCTTCATCACACAAGAAGAGCTCATCTGGCAAGGCACGTGTGTTTGTTGGCAAGGAAATGGATTCAGAGAAGGAGTCCCCTTCTGAGGAGGCAGAGGTGGAGTCTGAGGAAGAGTCTGGTTTTGGCATCGCAAGTCTGGCTACAGCATACGTTGCCAAGTCCATCTTCAACACTGAAAACAATGACTCCATCACCGACACCGATGCAAATGACAAGGACTACTCCGATCCTACCTATTGCTTCATGGCACGGGGTGCCAAGGTAAACTCAGGCACCACTCACTATCAAACATCAAGTGACGATGACTCTGATTGTGATTCAAAACCCAGCTACAAAACACTTGCTAAAATTGCAACTGAACAACAGAAAGCCATGGAACACATTCAAAAACTGTTAGACAGAAGCGATGATCTGTTGGGTGCAGAAATGACTCGATCTGAATCCTTAATTGAAGACATAAAAAATCTTCACGTTAAGTATCAGGAACTTGAAGATCGTCATGATACTCTCTCAACAACTCATGAAAAGCTTTCCTATGATTATCTTCAAAGGAAGCAAGATCTTGAGAAATTGAGAGCGGCTCATGAAGATCTTCAGAAGGAAAACGAATCACTTCGCACCGAACAGATCAGTTCCGCTCAGGAAGGATTTGAACCACCATGTCTTAAATGCATTGAGCGTGATAATGCTGCATCTGTTGCGGAATGTTCCACTGCTACTGCTGTTGCAATACCTTCAACTGTTGATGTGGTAATTAACCGCTTTGCTGAGGATACCACTGCTATTGCTGATGAGAATGCTAGGTTGAAGACATTGCTTGAAACAGGGATGTACAAAAGTCTTAAAGGGCATCAGACATTATGTGATGTCCTAAAGAAGCAGATTCTGGACCGAAACCCTAGGAAAGAGGGTGTTGGGTTCGTGAGGAAAATAAATGCAGATGGCTCTTACTGGAAACCTGAGCAGTACCCCAAAACCACATGGGTTGCTGCAAAAGAATCCTCAGCAGATCCATCCAATCTGTCTGGCTTCACCTATGCTAACCCAATTATCATTGATGAATCCTTTGATGCAAACTATAAGGTGTTTAGAAATCAGAATGGTGAAGTGTTTGCCAGGTACATTGGTACTAAATGCAGGAATGGACCACCTATGAAGAAGATCTGGGTTCCAAAAACGTGTCTGGAGAATCTTCCTGTGAATGTCCTCATGACACCTCACATGAAGAAGACAAACCTCAGACCAAAGGCTTCATATGGTCCAAGGGCTTCACACAGACACATGACTCACCTGAGTCGCACTAACGCAAATGTTTTGCAGGGAAACCATACTCAGGCATATGAATATGAGAGCGGTTCTTCAAACCGTCATGTTCATATGACCAAGAACTATTATGCCTATTCTTATGAGTACTATTGACCACCTGCTAGACTGTTTGCTAGGGCTCCAAAGCCAAAATTATTAGATGCTGCACTTAGACTTATTGCTTCTAAGCCACCCTTGAAGATGTGGGTGGTTAAGAAAGCTTAACTCTTTTTTGCAGGGAAAGGTCTCCAGCAGAAAACCAAAATCTTCTGACGCTATTGCTGGGGACCTTAAAAATCTTGCAGGGCACAAGATCAAATGCCCAAATGGCATCACTATGTACTTCGTTCCTGAATCACATGCTACTCTCCCTATTAGTCCTAACCTGGATCTAAGTTTTCATAACCCACTGGTTCGTCAAATGTTTTTGCTTCACAATTCTCTTCGTGAAGCCTATCCCCCTAACTGCACTATAGGGTACGACACCAGCATCTTCAGAATGGATTATTGACAGTGGGTGTACAAATCACATGACTAGCAAAAGAATCCTTCTTATGGACTCAACCTTACGTCCATCCGACAAGAGCCACATCACATTTGCTGACACTAGTAAAAGTAAGGTATTGGGTCCAGGTAGAGTTGCAATCTCAAAGGATCAACACATGGATAAAGTCATGCTTGTTGAATCCCTTGGCTTCAACTTAATGTCTGTCTCAATGCTTTGCGATTTGAACATGGTCGTAATATTTGGAAAATATCGTTGCCTGGTACTAATGGAATCTGACAAGTCTCTAGTGTTTGAAGGGTATCGGAAAGATGATTTGTATGTGGTAGATTTCTCAGCAGGACCACAGCTTGCAGTATGCCTTCTGGCAAAGGCTTCAGAATGCTGGCTTTGGCATCAGAGGCTTGGGCATGCTGGCAAGAGGAACATCCACACCCTTGCAAAGAAGAAGCACGTCATAGGCATCGAAGGCATCAAGTTCAAGAAAGATCACTTATGCGGTGCCTGTGAAGCAGGGAAGATGACGAGGGCAAAACATCCCTCGAAGGCAATCATGACCACTACTCGACCCTTCGAACTGCTTCACATGGACCTTTTTGGTCCCACTCACTACTCAACTTTTTCCACTACTGCTTTCCTCTATGGCTTTGTCATTATTGATGATTACTCTAGATATACTTGGGTGGACATAATCCTTTACAAGACTGAAGTGCAGGATGTCTTCAGATGATTCGCCAATCGAGCTATGAACAATTATGGCACCAAGATAAAGCACATCAGAAGTGACAATGGCACTGAATTCAAGAACACTGGCCTTGATACATATATCGATACTTTGGGCATCACACATGAATTCTCAGCTCCATACACGCCACAGCAGAATGGCGTCATCGAACGCAAGAACAGAACACTCATTGAGATGGCCAGAACAATGCTAGATGAATACAAGACTCCAAGAAAATTCTGGCCTGAAGACATTGACACTACATGCCATACAATCAACCGTGTTTATCTTCACAAGCTTCTGAACAAGACATCTTATGAACTCCTAACTGGCAAGAAGCCAAATGTCAGTTACTTCAGAGTATTTGGCGCAAGATGCTGGATCAAGGACCCACACCACACCTCAAAATTTGCACCAAAAGCACATGAGGGTTTTATGCTTGGATATGGAAAGGATTCGCACTCCTATAGAGTCTTCAATCTCTTTCACTACAAAGTGGTTGAAACAGTGGATGTGCGGTTCGATGAGACCAATGGTTCACAAAGAGAGCAACTGCCAGATGTGCTAGATGAAGTTCCAGTTAGTGAATCAATCAAGCTAATGGGAACTGGAGAAATTATACCTTCTGAAGCTCATCCTGAATAAGAACTTATCATCTCAGCACCTTATCCACATGGATACAATGCTCAGCCTGAAGACATTCCTCCCAACGACAACATAGATCAGCAAGAGCAAAGTCTTCGGCCTGTACATCCTCGTGTTGCCAATGAAGTGCAGATTGACAGAATAATTGACAGCATCAATGCACCTGGTCCACTGACTCGTTCAAGGGCGACTCAATTGGCAAATTTCTGCGGGCACTTCGCATTCGTTTCAATCACAGAACCTAAGAAAGTTGGAGAAGCTTTCATGGAACCTGAATGGATTCAAGCTATGCAAGAAGAGCTTCAACAATTTCACCTGAAGAATGTATGGGAACTGGTTAGGCGTCCTGATCCACGGAAGCACAATATAATAGGCACCAAATGGATATACCGCAACAAGCAAGATGAGCATGGTCAAGTTGTCAGAAACAAAGCTCGTCTCGTTGCTCAATGATATACTCAAGTGGAAGGCATTGACTTCGATGAAACATTTGCTCCCGTGGCCAGACATGAAGCCATACGTATACTGCTGGCCTATGCAAATCATCACAACATACTTCTATATCAAATGGATGTGAAGAGTGCCTTTCTCAATGGCAAGATTGAAGAAGAAGTGTATGTTGCACAACCACCTGGGTTTGAAGATCCAAAACATCCTGACATGGTATACAAGCTCAATAAGGCACTGTATGGCCTCAAATAAGCCCCTCGGGCCTGGTATGATACACTCAAATACTTCCTGAAGAGCAAAGGTTTCATACCTGGTTCCCTAGATCCCACTCTCTTCACGAAGACATATGATGGTGAACTGTTTGTGTGCCAAATATATGTGGATGACATTATCTTCGGCTGCACCAATCAGAAGTACAGTGAGGAGTTTGGATATATGATGCAAGAGCAATATCAGATGTCTATGATGGGGGAGCTGAAGTTCTTCCTCGGTCTTCAGATACGGCAACAATGCAATGGCATCTTCATATCTCAAGAGAAGTATCTCAAAGATTGCCTGAAGAAGTTCGGTATGCAAGACTGCAAAGGCTTCACAACACCAATGCCAGCCAAACATCATCTGGGTCCTGACGATAATGTTAAAGAGTTCGATCAAAAGGTATACCGCTCCATGATTGGTTCTTTGCTTTATTTATGTGCATCTAGGCCAGATATTATGCTTAGTGTTTGCATGTGTGCTTGATTTCAAGCGGCACCAAAGGAGTCGCATCACTTAGCAGTGAAGCGAATTCTTCGATATTTGGCTCACACCCCAACTCTAGGGTTATGGTATCCAAAGGGCTCAAAGTTTGATCTGGTTGGATTCTCGGATGCTGATTATGCTGGTGACAAGGTGGATCGCAAGTCTACATTAGGCACATGTCATTTTCTAGGACGATCACTTGTATGTTGGTCTTCTAAGAAGCAGAACTGTGTATCTCTCTCCACTGCTGAATCTGAATACATTGCTGCTGGATCTTGCTGCGCTCAGCTTCTGTGGATGAAGCAAACTCTCAAGGACTATGGCATTCATCTGAAGCAAGTGCCACTCTACTGCGACAACGAAAGCGTCATCAAGAATGCCAACAACCTAGTTCAGCACTCGAAGACAAAGCACATTGAAATTCGTCATCTCTTTCTTAGAGATCATGTTGTGAAGGAAGATATTGATATCATACACGTAAACACTGAAGAGCAATTGGCAGATATCTTCACCAAGCCCTTGGATGAGAAGAGATTTTGCAAGTTACGGTGTGAGCTAAATATCTTGGAATCCTCAAATGTCCTGTGATCAGGCACACATCCTAACACTTATGCATATTGATGACTTAGATGTGCAACACACGAAGTAACGTATATCTTCAATCAATGAATACATACATTCTAAGTGTGAATACATTAATGTGGAACTTGACTTCGGAGCGCCACGATAATTGTGCGCCGTGTCTGGGTCTAATACTTCCTATACGGTGGGTAACGCCACCACCAAAAGTTCTAGTTTGAAGTGTTTCACTCATGGTGTTACCTTGCAATGTCTTCACATTTGTTTTGGCTTACATCTCAACATGTCTTCATGTAACACCCTCGATGCGACTATATCTCCCACGTGTCGAGGCACGACTTAGAGGCATAATCGCATTGAAGGCATATGTCGCAAGTGAGGTAATCTTCACACAACCCATGTAATATAATAAGGAATAAGAGATACATAGTTGGCTTACAATCGCCACTTCACACAATTACATGAATAAAGCATTACATCAACCAAATATACTCATGGTCCGACTACGGAACCAAAATAAAAGAAGAACCCCAAATGCGACAAAGGTCCCCGATCGACCCCAACTGGGCTCCACTACTGATCAACTAGAACGAAACAACTCAAAGGACAAGATCTTCAACGAGCTCCTCCTGAGCTTGGTTGCGTCATCTGCACGGACTCGTCGGCACCTGCAAACTGGTTTTGGAAGTAATCTGTGAGCCATAGGGACTCAGCAATCTCGCACCCTCGCGATCAAGACTATTTAAGCTTATGGGTAAGGTAAAGGTGTGCGGTGGAGCTGCAGCAAGCGACTAGCATATATGGTGGCTAACATACGCAAATGAGAGCGAGAAGAGAAAGGCAAAGCACGATCGAGAAATCTATGATCAAGAAGTGATCCTATAGCAACCTACGTCAAGCATAACTCCAACAACCGTGTTCACTTCCCGGACTCCGCCGGAAAGAGACCATCACGGTTACACACACGGTTGATTCATTTTAATTAAGGGCAACTTCAGGTTTTCTACAACCGGACGTTAACAAATTCCCATCTGCCCATAACCGCGGGCACGACTTTCGAAAGATCAAATCCCTACAGGGGTGTCCCAACTTAGCCCATCACAAGCTCTCACGGTCAACGAAGGAATAGACCTCCACCCGAGACATTCCGATCAGACTCGGTATCCCAGTACAACAAGACATTTCGACAGGGTAAAACTAAACCAGCAACACCGCCCGAATGTGCCAACTAATCCCGATAGGAGCTGCACATATCTCTTTCTCAGGGCACACCGGATAAGCTAAGCGTACAGGAGCCAACGTAACCCAAGTTGCCAAGGCATGGCCCTGCACGGTGCTCTGGGTTGGACCAACGCTCAGAGGAGCACTGGCCCGGAGGGGGTAAAATAATGATGACCCTTGAGCCTGCAGAACCCAAGGGAAAGAAAAGGCTAGGTGGCAAATGGTAAAACCAATGTTGGGCATTGCTGGAGAAGCTTTACTTTAGGCGAACTGTCAAGGGGTTCCCATTATAGCCCAACCGCGTAAGGGACGCAAAATCCAGGAACATAACACTGATATGACGGAAACTAGGGCGGCAAGAGTGGAACAAAACACCAGGCATAAGGCCGAGCCTTCCACCCTTTACCAAGTATATAGATGCATTAATTAAATAAGATATATAGTGATATCCCAACAAGTAAACATGTTCCAACAAGGAACGGTATCTCCATGTTCCAACAAGGAACAAACTTCAATCTTCACCTGCAACTAACAACGCTATAAGAGGGGCTGAGCAAAGCGGTAACATAGCCAATCAACGGTTTGCTAGGACATTGGTGGGTTAGAGGCTGAACATGGCAATTTGGGAGGCTGACAAGCAAGTGGTAGGCATCGTAGCAATGGCATAGCAAAAGAGCGAGCAAACTAGCATAGCAAAGATAGTAGTGATTTCGAGGGTATGATCATCTTGCCTGAAATCCTGCAAGGAAGAAAGACGAGTCCATGAAGGAGATAAACAGACATAGTCGAACGGTTCCTCACAAACACGACGTTATCGGATCCAACACGAAGAAGCAAAACCGGAAAAGAAGCACTCAACATAGTAAACAACCACCACATAGACATGGCATGATGCGCAAACAAGAATGATGCATGTCCGGTTTAAAGAGGCATGGCATGGCAAAGAGCACAAGCAATCCTACAAATTAAGTGGAGCTCAATATGCAACGAGTTGCATATTGACGAAACACCACGTCAATTATTTAGTTCTCTCTCGATTATGTACCCAACAATATTAAATGTTGATTAACATGGCAAGAGGTGAAGCACAACAAAACTACCTATCTAGGCAAGCTTAAATGAGGCCGGAAACAACGAACAACAATTCCGGAAAATCCTCATGTGCATAGTTTAAGGTTTGGCGCTGTTCTGACCTAAAACATATTTTAGAGTTGTTAAACATGCAAGATGATGCCACCATGATAAACTAGGCAAAATTCTACCCCATTTACATATAAAGTTTATTAAATTCCGAGTTACGGTTATTTAGATATGAATTAAATCATTTTTGCATGGCATAGGGGCAAATATATGCAAACAGCATCTTAAATATTTTAAACATGGGTGAAAATGACATATTATGAAACTAGATGCAATTCTAAGCATCTTTCATATTAAGTTTATTTTAATACGATGCATCGTTTGTGAGTTACAATATGCATGATCATGAAGGGGTTTTCTGTAAAACAACAGTCTCTGGATAATGTCTAAAATCACAGGCAAGGGGAAAAAACATCACGGGCCGAAACTACTGGGCGCAGGACATCAGCAGTAGCCGAATCGGGCCAAGCCCAAGCAGGAACAGAGGAGGGGCGTTGGGGATCTGCTCACCATGGGCCAAGGCCCGTTCGGTGAAGAGGGAGGCCGGCAGGGGGCGACGCTGGGCCTGGAGGCGGTTGAGGCCTGGGCTCATCCCGCTCCTCGATCCCGCCTGGATCGAGCGAGGGGGGTGCGGGGGCCGCGGTCAACAGTTGAAGGGGAGGCGGCCCATGTGCGTGCGGCGGCGGATCCGGGCATGTGGAGAGGCGTGATGCAGGCGGGGCGGCACTGCTTTTTCTCCGGCGGCGACGGCAGACCATGAGGCGGGGCGATTGGGTCAGCGCGCAGGGACAACGGGAAAAACGGCGCGGAGGACGAGAAGAGGCGCACACGGGAGGGGCGCCATGGGTCTTGGGGGCGTGCCCGAGTTCAAGCAGCGACGAAGCAGGGGAGGTTCGAGGCGCCGGGGAACCACGGCGCTGGGGCGGATCCAGCCAGAAAAAAGGTCGGGGACGACGAGGCTGGACGAGGCCCACGCTCGAGGTGGTTGACGGGGAAGACAGCGCGGGTCGAGGTTGTTGCAGCTGGGGCTCCGGACTGCTGCTTCTTGGGTGGCCGGCGACCACCTGCGTGAGGACGACGAGGAACACCGGCGAGCTTGCTCCGGGACGAGGCGGATCAGCGAGAGGAGACCGACGCGCGAGGAAGGGGCTCAGCTGCAGGAGAGGTCCGATTGGGCAGCTCGTGGAGGAGGGGATCAACCAGAAGGCAGGGGCGGCGCGACTGAGCAAGGAGGAGGCGCTGCGGGATTCGGGTGGCTCCGATGTAGTGGTTGGCTCGCTGTGGAAAACAAGGGAGCATGGGTGGATCTGGATCCCGAGGAAGATGGTGGCGGCGGTGGGATGGATCCCTAAAATTAGGGATTTGGTTTGAAATTAGACTAGTGGTGGACTATATATATAGTAGGTGGGTTAGATTAGGGCTAATTGGACCCTCCGATTAAAATCAAACGGTCGAGATAAAATAGCTAGGGATGTCAAATAAGAAAACGGCGACGTTTTTAGACATTTGGGGATGATCTGGACACAATGGTGGCGACAGTCCGGTTCGGGTCCGGGATAGCTTTCGGGCGCGCGTGAGGGGGGCTGCGGGCTGACGAGATGGGTTAGGTTGGGCCTGGCGGTAGGTAGTGAGTTGTGTAGATGGTCTCGAGCTGAGAGAAGAGAAGAGAGGGAAAGCCCGACAACAGTTTTCGGAGACCGAAAACGTCCGACGTTAGACCGGCAACTATTGCCGCTATATTTATCCGTTGGGGCGTCAAACGAACTCCGATTGCGATGAAACTTGACAGGCGGTCTGTCTACACTATAATAAGACCACACGTCAAATCTCATCCCATTCCGAGAACATTTTCCGGCCACTTATAAAATAATATTTCGGACATGCCGCGGGCGCGTGCAAGTGTGTCTGGGCTCAGAACGGGTAACGGACGGAACTGGGAGAACCCGGGCTAATGCAAGTTTTAAAACATGATGACATGATGAAATGCAACACGCAAGCGAATGACATGGCAACGACGGTGAATAACTGGAAGACACCTGGCACATCGGTCTCGGGGCGTTACTACACTCCACCACTACGAGAGGATCTCGTCCCGAGATCTAGAATGGCACCGGAGGGAAAACGGAAGAGAAAGAGGAGAGGTAAAACTAAGTTGCTTCTTTGACAAACGAGTGAAACCACAACCTTGAGAGGTTGAATACATTCGAGACAGAATTCAACGAAGGTGAACAAGGTCGAAAACAGCCATTTAGAAAAGAGGAAGAAAGAACATTGCGAAAAAACCTTGAGGTTGAAGGGAAGATATATATTGAAAACACTCCGGTTAAAGAAGGGGATCAAGGAGAAACCAAAATTCGGGCAGCACTCCGGTTGAAAAGAAAAGGAATTGAATAATAACTTGAGAGGATGAGAAGATACTTGATGAAATCACAATACACTGCCTCCGTAACTATTGAATGAATGGAACAAGGGGTATGAAAGATCTCAGACAGCACTCCGGTTGAGAAGGTAGTCAAAATTTGATAAGATGAGAGAGCTCAAATGAAAACACGACACTCCGGTTAAGAAAGGGATGCAAGACTTGATAAGGCGAAAAGAACTTGAACAAAGGGGCACAATACTCCGGTTAAGCAAGATAGGGAAGGAGTAAGAGTGATATAATTTGGACAGCACTTTGACTATAAATGGAAGAAATTGAATATGATCTTGACAAACCGACATGAGGAGTGAAAAGAGCAACATCACTAGACCTCCGGGAGAAAGAATAGAAGTTGGATCTTGGAAAAGGAAAGAATTGAGAGGAAAAGACATCTTCTACCACAATAGAATTTGAAAAGCATCTTAAAGAGAAGGTTCGCACGGAGTTGTTGGAAACCAACAACGAAAAGATAGGCTTGAAGTGGGCTTATGGAAAACATCTCAAAACCAAGAGTTGAAAAATCTGCTACTAACGGAAAATGATATATTGGATTGATATGAACAAGAAGACGAGAACTTATTTCACCAGGAGGATAAATGAAGAACTTGGATCATTTATAAATACCATAGATAGCAACAAACCTTAGGGAAGACTTTAGGTGAAATATCACCCAAGATAACTCCAACGAAGAGGTTGATGGATTTAAAATACCCCATTCTTAACAACCTGTGAATCATGAAACATGAACTCAAATTATCAAGAGTGGCATAATACCACCTCCAATGATAAGGAAGAAAGAATTGCACTCCGGATTGCAAGATGAAGAAAACTTGAGCTCCTTTGAAAGTAATCTCAATGAACACTTGGAGAAGGAATTATTTCTTTGATTAACCATCATGTAGAACCTTCATAAAGAACTCCGGTAAACAAAAGGATGAACAAACGGAAGGAAAAAGAAGTCGAAAACACAAGTTTCATCCTTGTAACGATTTAGATGGACCTCCGTGTAGAAATAGTTGCGAGAGCTTGGAACTCCGGAAAGGAAAAGATAAGATGAACAATTGAGATCAAGAATCTTGATGAACCTGCGGAATAAGGAATTAAATCGCTTGGATCAAACAAGAGTAAGAATTACATTATGCTTATCCTTCACCAATTTAAATTGATGACAATCAACGGATTTGGCATATTACTTATTCTTGTAGAAAAGATTAAGAGAGATATAACATCAGACTTGGGAAGGTATTGAACGAACCGCCGGAAGGGTTGAAACAACGAATAAAATTGATATGATAAGAAAGGAAGAGAAATCTTGAACGAACCACCGTAAGAATTAAAATGAACGAAGAAAAGATAAAGGAACACCGGGAAGAATTAAGCAAATGAACGAAGACGCTTGAGAGAATATGGATACATGAGAGCGAAAAGATCACGAGCTGATTAGAGATCACTTGATGCATCGGTAAACTTGGAGAATGATAACTGACAGCTGAGAATGAATAAACCTGAATTGACGGACTCCGGATAACAAACTGAGAAGACTCTTGAATTGCTCCGGATGGGTGAAAAGAATTCTCACAATCAAACAATTATGAGAGGATGGCAACAAACTAGAATCACGAAACTTGAAGAGAATGGAGCAAGGTTGAAAGAAGAATCTTCTCCGGTCTTCTAAACTAAGAATGACGACGAGAAATACCATCAAGACTTATTTAGACACCCAGGAAGAATCAAAACGAAGAGGTTGAGCCAACGATGAAAAGAATTTGACAGATCTTGGAGAAAATACATATGACTGATGATAACTCATACTTACGTCAAACTTTGACAAGAATTTAGGATAACTCCGGGAAAATAAGAAGAGTTAGGTAAGATCCTGGAAAAAGACCTGTGGGTTAGGGCCCACTCAACAGAAACACCGTTGAACGATTAGAAGGAGAGATTGCACCGGTTGAATAAAAAGGCTTGAATAAGATAACATCCTCAAAATAGGATTAACGGATCTTGAATGACAAGACGATCCTTCTGAGATATCTTCAGCACTCCGGAACAATTGAATAGCGAGAGGTGAATGATTAAGAATGCACCGGTATGAGAAGGCACTTGAAACGAGGAAAAAGGATATGATCAACACCAAAACTAGAATTAAAACCACCGAAGAAGAGAAAAGAATGAAGGATGATGAACTAGAGGCTCCGTTAGGATCTTCATGAGAACCACCAGATCAGAATATTGATAGAAAAGAATGGAGAGACTTCATAAGAATAAAAGGATACTTGATTAAGAAATCTGAATCCTTGAAGAAAAAGGGTGGGTGGGCGGGAAAAACAAAGGCAACTTGGAGACGGATGGAACAAACACCGTTGAGAAGAAGTGATAATTGATCTTGCGGAAGTTGAAATGATCAGATCCACTTGAAGAGAAGCACACCGATTAAAAGGATTGACAAAACAATCTTGATGATCAAGAAGGATTAGTATTCACATCGGAATATGAGAACACCATTTGGGGAAGGTATGGAATCAACATTTGACTTCGAAGCAACTCGAATACCACAACTCAAAACAAAACAACGGATTGGCTTGCAGAATAAGCCGGAACAAACATATGATAGAGATTTCATCCGAAGCTTTCATGGTGGGACCTACACGGGCTTGATCGTATAGCACCATCATGTACAAGGCAGTGCACATGACATACGAAGCGTCCCCGAGTCAGCATAGCCAAGGACTCTTTAAGACACAACGAGACCACTGTAAAATCGACCGTGAATAGGCGAACCACTAGATGTCGAACCCCAATTTCATATCATACATCTGTCGGAAAGAAATCCTAAGAGCTACTTGAATTCCCACCTATGAAACTCCCGAAATTTTCCGGTTATGCAATCAGCTATTGGAGATACAGGGGAAGCATAATATCTCACCCAAACTAGCAAATCCTACATCCAGCTGTATCCATCCTTCAACACATAACCAAGAAACCTTCGGAAACCATCTACCTCAACCTTCAAAAAGCATCTGTTATACAAGTTATGGCGATACTCCCGAACTCCCGCCCCAGTACTGGGTGGCGTCGAGGTTATCTCACCAACAAACTGCATAAAAGAGATTTTCGATGTCGACGAACATATCTCAAGTATACCAGAATTGCAACGATAAAATTATGATGACAACACCTTAGAGCTCAACTCCTCGGGACACTTCCACAAAACCCCAGACAGGAGGCACCAAGACAGTGTTCTCATCATAAGCCATCGGAACAAATCCAAGATACTCGCGTGATCCTAAAAAAAATTTAGTGAAATCTGAGAAGAGAAGACTGAAAACTCTACGTCAGGATGCCTTACCAGAGCGATGAGGAGACTGGGAAGTAAAAAGAATTCCTAAGCTCTCCTATATATAATTCCTAAGGACTCAAATCATTTTCATAGACACAAGTCGGCTGCTAAAAACGATCAAGCAATGGGGGCTCCTAAGGTCGGGGAAGGCTCTGATTACCAACTTGTAACACCCTCGATGCGACTATATCTCCCACGTGTCGAGGCACGACTTAGAGGCATAATCGCATTGAAGGCATATGTCGCAAGTGAGGTAATCTTCACACAACCCATGTAATATAATAAGGAATAAGAGATACATAGTTGGCTTACAATCGCCACTTCACACAATTACATGAATAAAGCATTACATCAACCAAATACACTCATGGTCCGACTACGGAACCAAAATAAAAGAAGAACCCCAAATGCTACAAAGGTCCCCGATCGACCCCAACTGGGCTCCACTACTGATCAACTAGAATGAAACAACTCAAAGGACAAGATCTTCAACAAGCTCCTCCTGAGCTTGGTTGCGTCATCTGCACGGACTCGTCGGCACCTGCAAACTGGTTTTGGAAGTAATCTGTGAGCCACCGGGACTCAGCAATCTTGCACCCTCGCGATCAAGACTGTTTAAGCTTATGGGTAAGGTAAAGGTGTGTGGTGGAGCTGCAGCAAGCGACTAGCATATATGGTGGCTAACATACGCAAATGAGAGCGAGAAGAGAAAGGCAAAGCACGATCGAGAAATCTATGATCAAGAAGTGATCCTATAGCAACCTACGTCAAGCATAACTCCAACAACCATGTTCACTTCCCGGACTCCGCCGAAAAGAGACCATCACGGTTACACACACAGTTGATTCATTTTAATTAAGGGCAACTTCAGGTTTTCTACAACCGGACGTTAACAAATTCCCATCTGCCCATAACCGCGGGCATGGCTTTCGAAAGATCAAATCCCTGCAGGGGTGTCCCAACTTAGCACATCACAAGCTCTCACGGTCAACAAAGGAATAGACCTCCACCCGAGACATTCCGATCAGACTCGGTATCCTAGTACAACAAGACATTTCGACGGGGTAAAACTAAACCAGCAACACCGCCCGAATGTGCCGAAAAATCCCGATAGGAGCTGCACATATCTCTTTCTCAGGGCACACCGGATAAGCTAAGCGTACAGGAGCCGACGTAACCCAAGTTGCCAAGGGATGGCCCTGCACGGTGCTCTGGGTTGGACCAACGCTCAGAGGAGCACTGGCCCGGAGGGGGTAAAATAATGATAACCCTTGAGCCTGCAGAACCCAAGGGAAAGAAAAGGCTAGGTGGCAAATGGTAAAACCAATGTTGGGCATTGCTGGAGATGCTTTACTTAAGGCGAACTGTCAAGGGGTTCCCATTATAGCCCAACCGCGTAAGGGACGCAAAATCCGGGAACATAACACCGATATGACGGAAACTAGGGCGGCAAGAGTGGAACAAAACACCAGGCATAAGGCCGAGCCTTCCACCCTTTACCAAGTATATCGATGCATTAATTAAATAAGATATATAGTGATATCCCAACAAGTAAACATGTTCCAACAAGGAATGGTATCTCCATGTTCCAACAACGAACAAACTTCAATCTTCACGTGCAACTAACAACGCTATAAGAGGGGTTGAGCAAAGCGGTAACATAGTCAATCAACGGTTTGCTAGGACATTGGTGGGTTAGAGGCTGAACATGGCAATTTGGGAGGCTGACAAGCAAGTGGTAGGCATCGTAGCAATGGCATAGCAAAAGAGCGAGCAAACTAGCATAGCAAAGATAGTAGTGATTTCGAGGGTATGATCATCTTGCCTGAAATCCCGCAAGGAAGAGGAACGAGTCCATGAAGAAGACAAACGGACGTAGTCGAATGGTTCCTCACAAACACGACGTTATCGGATCCAACACGAAGAAGCAACACCGGAAAAGAAGCACACAACATAGTAAACAACCACCACATAGACATGGTATGATGCGCAAACAAGATTGATGCATGTCCGGTTTAAAGAGGCATGGCATGGCAAAGAGCACAAGCAATCCTACAAATTAAGTGGAGCTCAATATGCAACGAGTTGCATATTGACGAAACACCACGTCAATTATTTAGTTCTCTCTCGATTATGTACCCAACAATATTAAATGTTGATTAACATGGCAAGAGGTGAAGCACAACAAAACTACCTATCTAGGCAAGCTTAAATGAGGCCGGAAACAACCAACAACAATTCCGGAAAATCCTCATGTGCATAGTTTAAGGTTTGGTGCTGTTCTGACCTAAAACATATTTTAGAGTTGTTAAACATGCAAGATGATGCCACCATGATAAACTAGGCAAAATTCTACCCCATTTACATATAAAGTTTATTAAATTCCGAGTTACGGTTATTTAGATATGAATTAAATCATTTTTGTATGGCATAGGGGCAAATATATGCAAACAGCATCTTAAATATTTTAAACATGGGTGAAAATGACATATTATGAAACTAGATGCAATTCTAAGCATCTTTCATATTAAGTTTATTTTAATACGATGCATCGCTTGTGAGTTACAATATGCATGATCATGAAGGGGTTTTCTGTAAAACAGCAGTCTCTGGATAATGTCTAAAATCACAGGCAAGGGAAAAAAATCACGGGCCGAAACTACTGGGCGCAGGACATCAGCAGTAGCCGAATCGGGCCAAGCCCAAGCAGGGACAGAGGAGGGGCGTTGGGGATCTGCTCACCATGGGCCAAGGCCCGATCGGTGAAGAGGGAGGCCGGCAGGGGGCGACGCTGGGCCTGGAGGCGGTTGAGGCCTGGGCTCGTCCCACTCCTCGATCCCGCCTGGATCGACCGAGGGGGGTGCGGGGGCTGCGGTCAACGGTTGAAGGGGAGGCGGCCCATGTGCATGCGGCGGCGGATCCGGGCATGGGGAGAGGCGTGATGCAGGCGGGGCGGCGCTGCTTGGTCTCCGGCGGCGACGTCAGACCATGAGGCGGGGCGCTTGGGTCAGCGCGCAGGGACAACGGGAAAAACGGCGCGGAGGACGAGAAGAGGCACACACGGGAGGGGCGCCATGGGTCTTGGGGGCGTGCCCGAGTTCAAGCAGCGACGAAGCAGGGGAGGTTCGAGGCGCCGGGGAACCACGGCGCTGGGGCGGATCCAGCCGGAAAAAAAGGTCGGGGACGACGAGGTTGGACGAGGCCCCCGCTCGAGGTGGTTGACGGGGAAGACAGCGCGGGTCGAGGTTGTTGCAGCTGGGGCTCCGGACTGCTGCTTCTTGAGTGGCCGGCGACCACCAGCGCGAGGACGACGAGGAACACCGGCGAGCTTGCTCCGGGACGAGGCGGATCAGCGAGAGGAGACCGACGCGCGAGGAAGGGGCTCAGCTGCAGGAGAGGCCCGGCTGGGCAGCTCGTGGAGGAGGGGATCAACTAGAAGGCAGGGGCGGCGCGACTGAGGAAGGAGGAGGCGCTGCGGGATTCGGGCGGCTCCGATGTAGTGGTTGGCTCGCTGTGGAAAACGAGGGAGCATGGGTGGATCTGGATCCCGAGGAAGATGGTGGCGGCGGTGGGATGGATCCCTAAAATTAGGGATTTGGTCTGAAATTAGACTAGTGGTGGACTATATATATAGTAGGTGGGTTAGATTAGGGGCTAATCGGACCCTCCGATTAAAATCAAATGGTCGAGAGAAAATAGCTAGGGATGTCAAATAAGAAAACGGTGACGTTTTGTAGACGTTTGGGGATGATCCGGACACAATGGCGGCGATAGTCCGGTTCGGGTCTGGGACAGCTTTCGGGCGCGCGCGAGGGGGGCTGCGGGCTGACGAGATGGGTTAGGTTAGACCTGGCGGTAGGTAGTGAGTTGTGTAGACGGTCTCGAGCTGAGAGAAGAGAAGAGAGGGAAAGCCCGACAACAGTTTTCGGAGACCGAAAATGTCCGACGTTAGACCAGCTACTATTGCCGCTATATTTATCCGTTGGGGCGTCAAACGAACTCCGATTGCGATGAAACTTGACACGCGGTCTGTCTACACTATAATAAGACCACACGTCAAATCTCATCCCATTCCGAGAACATTTTCCGGCCACTTATAAAATAATATTTCGGACATGCCGCGGGCGCGTGCAAGTGTGTCTGGGCTCAGAACGAGCAACGGACGGAACTGGGAGAACCCGGGCTAATGCAAGTTTTAAAACACGATGACATGATGAAATGCAACACGCAAGCGAATGACATGGCAACGACGGCGAATAACTGGAAGACACCTGGCACATCGGTCTCGGGGCGTTACACTTCATGATTATCTTCACTACGTGGATTATATAGATATATGTATATACTAGTGTTCTGTCCTCTACAGCATTCACTTATAGCTATGTCTTCTTGTTTGAATCTTTTGAGCTAAGTGAACGTGATCGGACCCTAATCTCTCTATGCTTTCTATCTCAAATTCTATCTCTCCAAGTCATATGCATTCTATTGAAACTGTCGAATGTCTTCTCTGCGTCCTTGTCAGCAGATGACACAGAGACAAACTTTAAAACCATTTTCAAAGCTCATTCGTCCACAAGAAATCCGAAGAAGTAGGAACGACCACCCGACAATCCAGGCGTGCGTGGGATGTGGAACTGCCCCCGAGATTCCGCATGATGGCCACGTGTTGTTCAGAGGCGAATCGCCAGGGGCACCTGTGTAATAGCGCAGTGCCGCCCCTGTGACTATAAATACACACTCACCGCGGTCATTATCTCCTTCTTCCTCCCTCGCACGAACCCTAGCGCCACCGCTAGCTCTCGACGACGCCAGCGATGAAGCGCTTCACTGCCGCAACCTCTCCGACGCCGTCTTCACGCCGATCGGGGACATCGTCCTCTCCGCCGTCGCCGTAGGTTTCTTATGTAGCCAAGTTAGGGCACGGAGGATCGAACTGCTCGGCCTCATCTCCCACTCTGTCTAACAGTTCCAAGTGTGGTAAATAAAACCTCTTTTTACAGCCTCTTTTGATCCTATGGTTCTGTCATTTTCTGCCATAAGAAGTTTCTATTCACAGAAGTTAGATCTCTCTCAATCTGCATCTCATAACAAGCCTAGAATATTCACTTTTTCTTCATAAAGTAGTTAGATTCCTCACTTGTACTGATCTATGGGTTCGTACAAATCTGGAACCAACTTCTTATCTATGAGTGAATGTCTTCGCACGATGAGGTCAATGTCTTCTAAACTGATTTATCTTCAAAATCTTCTGAGAATGCATATGACCTCTTCCCCTTCCCTCGCACCTTAATGCTGTCACAGGTACATGTCCGTCGGAGAATCTTTTGGTTCTCATAGTCTGCATTCATTTGTAGAGTTCTTACAGCATCACATCAATTCTCCTGAAGCCAGTTCCTGTTTATCCAGCAAAAGAAAGCCTCTGAAGTCTTTGAACATCTTGAAGCCTTCCAAGTTAAGGTTTATGGCTTCAGAAACAGCAGCAAGGAAGGGAGGCAGACAGCGACGTGGCGGAACGTCCAAAGATCTTCCTGATGAACTGGCAGAAATGTACAAAACAGATCCTGAAGAGAATTATGGTCAGCGCAAGACCCGAATCCAATAGATTCGACGCTATTGGGCGGAGCAATGGTTCCAATACCGCTTCATCACCCAGTAGTACGCTGAGAAAAATGCCATCAAGAGACCATGGAGAGACGTACTATACAAAAATCTCGTGCCCAGGTCCAGAGATGAAGCCATTGCTCAAGGCTTCTACCCGTGCATGGTTCGTGGACCACAGCCAGCTGAAGCACATCCGTCATCACTACTCTGGTGTCGTGACGACAATCTGTTCAAGCGCAACTTCCAGTTTGCCCAGAACTCAGCGAAGCAGAACAAGAAGAAATTGGGCTTAGACTTCAACCCTGGTCCCTCCGCACCAAGGGCAGATGGCACACGCGAGGCAGACCAGAATATCATCGGACCATATGCCAACCTTGAGGGCCTCATCACCCGCATCTTAGTCCAAGGGACTGCAGTGAATGAGCCACCAGCTGACTCTGAATTAGAAGAAGCGCCTGCTGCACTGAAGCCAAAGCAATCGAAGATGCCAAAAGCTTCAAAGCTGGCCTCTCCACCAAAAATCTCAAGGGCGAAGCCATTGGCAACTGCACCTACTGAAGCCAGTGTGCAGTCTGAAGACTTATCACGAGTCTCCAAGCCCCAGAAGGCCAAGATGCCTCAGCCACACAGCGGCCAAGAGCTCACAGCTGCTGCCATTCTGCGCAACGACGCCATTGACCTGTCAAGCGATGAAGACCTTGCAGATGACACTCTTGAGCAACTCATCAAGAGCAAAGAGGGGGCAGAAATCTTCAATAATCTGCCTCTCTTTGATGTCGCCATCATCCACGACTTCATTGACGAGTGGTTTGCTACACCAAACGTCAGCTTTGACGATCTGTAGCTGCCCACTGGCCTCAGCGTCGCTTTCCAAGGCGCTATTGCTTCAGAACTTGCAATTGCCCAGCACATTGTTGAACTGAAGCAGAAAATTGATTTTGAAAAGGCTCAGTTCAAGAAGCATATGGCCAAGCTCAGTGTGCAGGAAGTGAAGAACTTCAAAGTCATGCTGCACGAGCTAAAGGAAAACTTTCTGAAGAAGCACGCCGAAGCTCAAGGTTCGCTTGAGCGGATGAAGACTCTGGCCGACAGATGTGTGCAAGCCTATAACGAGGCTGAGAAGCGCAAGGCACTTGGGCGTCCTGGCATCGACCCCAGGATGGCTGCGAAGAAGAAGAAGAAGCCTACTACAGCTGAACCAGATGCACCAAGGCAGGAAGCAGTTCCAATTGTCTTCCCAACTGCACTGACTGGCTCGAAGCCAAAGAGTCGGTCAACCGCTTCAGAGCTCAAGAAGACAAGAGCTGCAGAGGCTGAAGCCAGGAAGAGGAAACACTCTGAAGCCTCTCCATCTGCCCCCACTCAGAAAAAGAGAAAGATCAAGAAAGCTCGGGCTGCTTCCATAGAGCCCTTGATAGTTGAACCCAACTCTATGGTTCGTCCTGACGCCGAACGCCAACTGACAGTTCATGAGCCTGCTCCCACAGAGGCTCATGAAGTTGAAGACATTCCAGCAGCCGACCCCATCGCTGCTGAAGACATTGGTCATCAGGACAATGTACAAGATGATGCAGCCCTTCCTCAGCTTGAAACAAGTGAACTCATCAGCATTGGTCATCCTCTGACGCCAATTGCACAAGATGCGTCATGGGCGGATCGCCCACAAGTGGAAGAAGAATCTGAGGTCCCGCCCACTCCAACTCCACAGGCGTCGTCTGCATTTCGCAGGCTTCGCAAAGGTCCAAGGCCTCAGGACTCTGCTGATGACATTCCGGCTGCACCAGCCGAAGAAGATGAAGAAGCACCACAAGATCCCACTCCCCCGCTCCACCAAGACGTAGTTCTCTAGGAGAACGTGCCTGAGTCTGACCCTCCAGCTAGTCAAGTGGAGGCTGAAAATGTTGAGGTTGCCACAACCAACACTGAAGCCAATGTGGAGCCCTCCCCACCAAAAGCTTTAGCAGACAGCAAAGCTACTGATCCTGACACGTCTGTTCTTGAGTCTGCTGCAGGTCCTCAATTTGATTACCATGTTGAGCACAGGACTCAAGTACAGACGCCGATCCCAAGACTGCCAAGGTTCCCCGGTCCTGCATCAGCACCTGGCTCCTTCAACATCACTAGCTTCAAGGCAGATAATACGTTCTTCAACAGCTCCAAGAACCCCTATTCAAGGGAAGGATTTCATCAGACAGGTTCTGGAGCTATCCTCAGCGCAGCTACTATTCATGCATCCTATACAACCAAGGTCGCATCTTCCCGCACAAGCGCCTTGATGTTGAAGCTGTTGCTGGTCTGCCCTGTTTAGAGGAAGCTTTGGATTGCTTCAAGCAAATGGGTCTGCTGCAGTTTGTAACTGATGAAGAGCACTGGAATGAAGAGCTTCTATTGCAATTCTATGCCACCCTCCACATCAAAGGACACAACAGAGATCCGAGGACTTGGGTCCTGGAGTGGATGACCGGCAATGTTCATCACGAAGCCAATGCATTTGATATCATTGAGCTCACCGGCCTGCCCACTCCTGGCGCATTCTTCGAGGAAGGCTGTCAACTGCATGCTGAAGCTATTGAGAGCATCTTTCAGCGACCAGAACCTGATATGAGTCAAATGCTCTCCATGATGAAGCCATTGCCCCACGATGCTCCTTATCCAACAGCATTCTTCGTCGAAGACCTTGAGTACCTGCCCAGAACCATATATCACATCATCCGGCGGACTCTCTGGCCCATTAAGGGACACTCTCCACATGCCAAGATTGAGGGTGCAATGAAGACTCTGATATTCTATATCCTTCATGGCAAATGCTTCAACGCACAGGATTTCTTCATACACCAACTTGCGGCATCAGGCTCAGATTTATTTGGTTTGAAGTTCTATGCTCCTTGGGTGATGAGGCTGATCAAACTTCACTCTGCGATCTCATATCAGCCCTCAACCCGCAACCATCGGATCTTCTTGCCAGATGTGGATACCTTTGATGAAGCCATATATCCGGAGCCTGCCAAGCAACCTTTGAGTCTTCAGAATGCAGAACACCAGAGCTTCACTCAGAACGTTGACGGTGTTGAAGCCATCTCCAGGGTGTATGCGTTGGCTGGCACTACACGTGCACCATGCCCTGCTTCCACTGAAGCCACTGACAGCGCCACTGCTCCAAGACCCAAGAAGCGTGCTCGTGCTCTCAATGACCGAGAGCTTCTTGTGGCCCTTCATCAAAAGCAGGATAGGCATCATGACTGGCTGAAAAGACAGATGAAAAGCCTCTTGGTGGATGTAAATCGCATCCGAAATCTGGCCACCAAGAATGCATTCGTTGCACATGAAACCTGTCGCCGCACCTGGAAAGGACTCACCATGATGTGTTCTGAAGCTGATCTTCAAGAGGATGGCTTCAAAGAGCGATTCAAGTTTGACTCCACACCTCCCAGACGGGCTGTGCTGCGAGGCACTCCATCACTTGAAGACTCAGAGTTCTCTTCATCTGCTGCCACAGTGACTGCAAGGATTATTGAGGAAGAAGACGATGCTACATCACCATCAATTCCTTCAGCACGCGTCGACATTGCACCAAGCTCTTCAGCACCGCCAAACACCACCGACGACCCTGCCGCTCATGGGAACGAGTAGAAACTCTATGTCTTCGAACCTTTTTGGTCCTCACTGACAAAAGGGGGAGAAGCATATGAGGTTGATAGTCTTCAAGCGGGTCATTATGGGCGGGTGCTTTATATTTTGCTTTGTGCTTACAACTCTCGTTTTGCTGCATTTGGTTCTTTGAGTTGTAACACTTAAACTTGATGGTCGTCTGCTACTTGTTTGCCACCGTGTCTTTGCGAAGATAAATTCCGCATGTGCGACGATAAATCCCGCACTTAGATCATTCTGCAGACGTCCATTTTTCTTTATGCATGTCCTTATCTTCATATACTTTTACATGCATAGTGGATTGTCATCATAAGTTGAAGTGAATCTCCACGAGTACAACCTGCCATGTGCATTTGCATTCCAAAAGCAAATTACTTATATGCACATCATCAGGGGGAGCCCTTGCAGCTTATGAAGACAATTCCTTTACAATTTCACAAATTATATTCCCCGTTGAAAACTTCAACTAGTTTGTCATCAATCACCAAAAAGGGGAAGATTGTAAGTGCATCTAGTGCCACTTCTAGTTGGTTTTGGAGTATTGACGACAAACCTAGTTGAGGGACTAATGTGTTTGTGAGAATTGCAGTATAACACAGGTAGAAGTCCCTCATTGATTCGGTTTTACTACCAGAGATGACCCCTAAAAATGTACGAAGACATTGAAGTCAATGCTGGTATATGAAGATATTCACATTGAAGACTATGACAGGAGAAGACACCACGTGAAGCCTATGGAACTCGAAGACTTAGATCTTTCGTAGTTCTCTTTCATTTGTGTTGAGTCATAGGAACCACCGTACTATTAAGTGGGGTCCAAGAGAACCAGTTAGAACGACTGAAGTGATGCCTAATTCAAAACCTTTATCTTCGAGTGAAGACTATGAGAGCAAATCTTGTCCAGAGTCGGACAAGTTAGCTTTACTTGTAGCCCAAGTAAAGTTGCCGTGTGAGTTTGAAATCTGACCGTTGGTACACGTGTCAGTTCCTTAGTGACCCAAGGTCATTTTGGACAAATTAGGTCGGGTTGCCCAGTGGCTATAAATAGTCCACCCCCTACAACCATAAATGGTTGGCTGCTCAGATTTCAGTGCATGACTTTGTTGTTTCAGAGCAACCCACCTCGAAGCCTTTGAGAGAAAATTCCTAGCGAGGAGAAAAGCCCTAACCACCCAGAGCCAGAGAGAATTGGGCATCACTTAAGTCTTCTTGTCTGAGTGATCTGAAGACTTATTACACTTGAGGACTGTGCATCCTCCAGACGGTTAGGCGTCGCGTTATGAGAATCCAAGAGACATTGTGGATTGCCGGTGAACGAAGTCTGTGAAGGTTTGGGAGTCTACCTTGAAGACTTACCAGAGTGATTGGGCGAGGTCTGTGTGACCTTAGCTCAAGGGGAATACGGTGAGGACTGGGTGTCCTGAGCTGCGTGTTCAGGACTGGGCGTCCGGGACTGTGTGTCCTTTGGTTTAAATACCTAGCCGCCCTAACCAGACGTACAGTTGTCACAGCAACTGGAACTGGTCCAACAAATCATTGTCTTCAATGAGTCACTGGTTTCATTTTCACTTCCCTTTACTTACTGTTACTCTTTGTGAAGCCATTGCATGCTTGCTCTATCTTTTGCCTTCACAACGTAACTGTATGATTTGATTGGCTTCATAACCTCTTCCTACCTGATCCTTATTACACTGCAGCTACTTGTCATTGTGCTTTCACTCTATTGAATATTTGACCATGGCTTGCCTAGTGTAATCTAACTTCCGCTGCATAGTGATAGGCATATCTCTACTATTTGTCTTCATAACCGTCACGTTTTGAAGACTTTCATAAAAATCACCTATTCACCCCCCTCTAGTCGATATAACGCACTTTCAGATACTGGTCGGGTGGTCCCTGCAATCGAAGGTGACTGGACAAGCCGACCACGGGTTGAATTTAGGGGCGACAGGCACTATGTCGTAGATGTCCCTTAGCGCGCGTTTGCGCTCCCTTTTGGGGATATGCGTGACATAGATCATGTTCATTGTTTTCACCTCAGGGGGAAATTTCTTTGGCCCCCTGTGTTCGGTGGGCGGGGCTCTTCATCGTCCTCGCTTGGCGGTCCTTTCCCCTTATGTTCAGTGTTTAACTTACCGGCCTGTTTAAAGACCCAACAATTTCTGTTGGAGTGGTTGGCAGGCTTATCAAGGGTGCCATGAATCTGGCAAGGCCGATCGTGTATTTTGTCCAAGTTGGATGGACCATGTTTATTTCCTTTAAATGGCTTCTTCTGCTGATCGGATTTAGCGCCACTGAATCCGGTGTTGACCGCCGTGTCTTCGGTATCTTCATTATTGCTTTGACGCTTGTGTCTGTTGCGTCGTGGCCTGCCGTTGCCGTCGCTAGCTTTGGAGGTGCCTGGGTCGCCGGTACTGTTGCTTCTACTAGCTAACCAACTATCTTCTCCCATGCAAAAGCGGATCATAAGTGTGGTAAGGGCTGCCATGTACTTCGGATTTTCTTGCCGAGGTGCCCGGCAAGCCATTCTTCACGGACGTTATGTTTGAAGGTCGCCAGGGCCTCGGTGTCTGGTCAGTCGATGATTTGGTTCTTTTTAATTAAGAACCCAATCCAGAGTTTGCAGGCTGATTCTCTGGGTTGCTGGACTATATGACTGAGGTCATCAGCGTCCGGAGGCGGTACATAGGTGCCTTGGAAGTTGTCTCTAAAGGCATCCTCCGAATCGTCCCAGCTACCAATGGAGTTCTCTGGGAGACTGTTTAACCAGTGTCGTGCTGGTCCTTTCAGCTTTAAGGGGAGGTATTTGATGGCATGGAGATCGTCGCCGTGGGCCACGTGAATATGAAGAAGAATGTCTTCAATCCATACCGTGGGATCAGTCGTTCCATCATATGCTTCAATGTTTACGGGTTTAAACCCTTTTGGGAACTGGCGCTGCATTACCTCATCAGTAAAGCATAAGGGGTGTGCGGTGCCTCTGTAACGGGCAATGTCGCGACGGAGTTCGGATGACATCCGTATTCATTTTTTGGCCCAGATGAGCTTAGGCCGATTGCGCCAGGCTTGATCGTCGTCGTCTCGCGTTGGGTCATTCCCCCTTGATCCATAGATTGATCTGGCCTGACCGGCTCTATTGTCCAGGTCTTGGCGTAAGTCGTATGTATAGCCCGGAGCTGCTACCTCTTTGCCTTGATGGCGAGGTGGTAAGGGCTAGTGTTCGACATAAGTGGCCGCTTTATCTCGCCCACGTGGAGGTCGGTCTGGCTCATCAGCGCGGTCATATCTCGACGGTGTTGGCTCAAGGGCCTCGTTGTCGAATTGTGGTAGTGGTCGACGCTTCGGATAACTCTTTGTTGGGCGCTTGAGGCAGTATTCTTCGGCAGCTAGGACTTGAGTCCATCTGTTGTTAAGGGTATCTTGTTCGGCCAGGAGCTGTTGCTACTTCTTCTTTAGGCTTCACACAGTTGCGATTAGCTGATGCTGCTACCTCTTGAGCACTGCGTTGGTTTTCCCTTGAAGAGGAAAGGGTGATGCAGTAAAGTAGCTGAAAGCACAAGTGCTCCCTAGGTGGTTTTGGTAATTAATGACAACATATCTCTTGTTGGACTAACGTTTCTATCTAGTATGTTTCAGATAAGTTCAACAATGGAGTGGCATGGACTAAAGGTTGTGGGAAATTTTCCAAGATGCTAAGGACAAAGGATTGGCTAAAGCTTAAAGCTCAAGATTCTTCATTTTACATTTTAGTGATCCAAGATCACATTGAGTCCATAGGAAAAGCCAATACTATCAAGGAGGGATGAGGTGTTGCTTAATGAGCCTCTTGCTTCAAGTGCTTAATGATATGCTCCAAAATCCTCAGCTACTTTCCCACTTCCACATATGACCTAAACCTAAGCCAAACTCGGACCTACCGATTATTTCTATCCGGCGCCACCGAGTTTCACTTGTCATAGCCATTGCCAAACCCTAGCAAATCGGTTCTACCGATAGGGATCTCGGTCTCACCGAGATGGGATTGTAATCTCACTGTGTATGTCCATTGCCAAAATCGGTCTCACCGATCTTGTGCAATCGGTACTAGCGAGATTGCAATGCAAACTCTCTATTTCCTTTTTGTAACTTTTTGGTCTCACCGAAAGAGCAAATCGGTCCCACCGAGTTTGCCCGACCAACTCTCTAGTTAGCTTATTACCAAATCGGTCTCACCGAGTTTGTGTAATCGGTCTCACCGAGATTACGTTATGCCCTAACCCTAACCATATTGGTCCTACTGAGTTGCATGTCAGTCCCATCGAAAATCTCTAACGGCCACTAGGTTTACTATTTCGGTCGGACCGAGTTTGTTGATTCGGTCCCACCGAGATTGGTAAATTGTGTGTAATGGTTGGATTTTGTGTGGAGGCTATATATACCCCTCCACCTCCTCTTCACTCATGGAGAGATCCATCAGAACACATCTACACTTCCAACTCATATGTTCTGAGAGAGAACCACCTACTCATGTGTTGAGGCCAAGATATTCCATTCCTACCACATGAATCTTGATCTCTAGCCTTCCCCAAGTTGCTTTCCACTCAAATCTTCTTTCCACCAAATCCAAATCCTGTGAGAGAGAGTTGAGTGTTGGGGAGACTATCATTTGAAGCACAAGAGCAAGGAGTTCATCATCAACACACCATTTGTTACTTCTTGGAGAGTGGTGTCTCCTAGATTGGCTAGGTGTCACTTGGGAGCCTCCGACAAGATTGTGGAGTTGAACCAAGGAGTTTGTAAGGGCAAGGAGATCGCCTAATTCGTGAAGATCTACCGCTAGTGAGGCAAGTCCTTCGTGGGCGATGGCCATGGTGGGTTAGACAAGGTTGATTCTTCGTGGACCCTTCGTGGGTGGAGCCCTCCGTGGACTCGCGCAACCGTTACCCTTCGTGGGTTGAAGTCTCCATCAACGTGGATGTAGGATAGCACCACCAATCCGAACCATGGGAAAAACATTCGTGTCTCCAATTGCGTTTGAATTCTCCAAACCCTCCCCTTTACATTCTTGCAAGTTGCATGCTTTACTTTCCGCTGCCTATATACTCTTTGCATGATTGCTTGATATGTATTGTGAATGTTGAAATTGTGCCTAAACTCCACTTAAACCCAAAAAGCTTAAAAACTGCAACTTTAGCATTAAGTGTCTAATCACCCCCCCTCTAGACACATCTACTTCAAGGTCCTACAAGTGGTATCAGAGCTTTGGTCTCCACTGCCTTGGTTTAATCACCATTGGAGGAAGATGGATGTGTCTACTTTAGGGAGTCTTAGACATAGAGTGCCTATTCTTGATGGAGAGTATTTTCATGAGTGGAAAAATGAGATGCTTGTAATTTTCAATCAATATCATTTGAACAAGTATATTGCTAGCCCTTGTGCACCTCATATTGATCCTTTGCATCCTACCCTAGATGAAGATATCGACATAATTCACAATCTTAGAACTATTGAGCTCATCATTAGAGGATTGCCGAAAAATTTGATTGCTAGTTTGCCTACTCTTAATTGTGCCTATACTATATGGAAATTTCTTGAGGAACGATTTCCCGATTATTCCTTGAAAAATTTGGATGAAATTCTCCATAAATCTATTGCCTTGAGTAAGATGAACTCTAGTGATCCTAGTTTTGGTGATTGTCTATTTGAGCTTACCAATCTCAAGCGTGCTAAAGGAGATGTTGGAATCATTATATCCGAAGATATAAGAATTCATAAAGGTGACCACTTTGATGATCATTTATCTAATGAATTACCCTCTCTAGGAAATGATGAGTCACAAGATCATGGTGAACATGGATACTATGATGATGATGATGATGATGATGATGATAGTGACTTCGATCTTGATGATGCAATGAGACATTTTGGTCTTATGGCAAATCTTCGGGGATATGTGTCAGGAGGAAAGGAATGGGTTCTTGATAGTGGATGTACTGATCATATGACCGGAGATGAAGAGATGTTCCATGAGCTTGCTGAAAATGACGGTCCTCGAAAATATGTCACCTTTGGTGATAATTCAAAGGGTAAAGTGGTTGGCCTTGGTAAGGTGGCCATCTCACATGATAGTTCCATTCAAAATGTCATGCTCAATGAATCTCTCGGCTACAACTTACTTTCAGTATCTAGACTTGCTGATTGTCCTATTTACTGAGGTAGATTGCCAAGTGTTTCGTTGAGACAATCATAAAATGGTCTTTACCGGTATGCGTAGAGGTGATCTTTACATTGTCGATTTCTCTAAAAAGGCACAACCTAAAACTTGCTTTATTGCTAAATCCTCAAAAGGTTTGTTGCAGCATAGACGACTAGGTCACGTTGGCATGAGAAACCTTGACAAGCTTATTAAAGGAAATCATATCCTTGGAGTTAACGATGTCATATTTGATAAGGATAGACTTTGCAGTGCTTGTCAAGCAGGTAAACAGGTTGGAGGAAGGCATCCCGTGAAGAACATCATGACCACAAGGAGGCCACTCGAGCTACTTCATATGGATCTTTTTGGTCCCAACGCCTACAAGAGTCTCGGTGGAAATTCTTTTGGTCTAGTTATAGTTGATTATTTTTTAAGATTTACGTGGGTGTTCTTTCTTGATGACAAGTCGCAGGTCCAGAAGATCTTCAAAAACTTCGCTAGGAAGGCCCAAAATCAGTTTGACGTGAAGATCAAGAAGGTTCGGAGTGACAATGGAACAGAGTTCAAGAACGCAAATGTGGACACCTTTCTTGACAAAGAAGGGATTTCACACGAGTTCTCGGCTACATACACACCTCAACAAAATGGAGTTGTTGAGAGGAAGAACCGGACACTCATCAAAATGGCGAGAATGATGCTTGATGAGTACAAGACGCCGAAGCACTTTTGGGCAGAAGTGGTTGAGACAGCTTGTCATGCAACAAATCGCTTGTATCTTCACAGCTACTTGGCAAGACGGCATACGAGCTCCTCACCGGTAACAAACCCCAAGTTGGATACTTTCGAGTATTCGGCTCAAAGTGCTACATTCTTGACAAGCATCGTCGTTCAAAGTTTGCTCCTAAATCTCATGAAGGTTTTCTACTTGGTTATGGCTCAAACTCTCACACTTACCGTGTCTACAACTATTTCACCCGAAAGGTTGAAGAGACGGTAGATGTGAAGTTTGATGAATCTAATGGCTCACAAGTAGAGCAATTGCCAATCGATGTAGGAGACAAAGACACTTCAGAAGCAATCCAAGACTTGTCTATTGGCAAAATTCGTCCAACAGAGGTGAAGGAGAGTACCTCGTCCGTCCAAGTGGAAGCTTCTACTTCACGACAAGGTGAACCAAGAATTGATACGGAAGCATCCACAAGTGGGACACACCAAGATGAAGAAGACGAGGAAATGCATCAAGATGAACATCAACAACCTCCTTCTCCACCACGACAAGAGAACGACATGTCAACAATGAAGAAGGCCAAGAAGAAGAACAAGATGAAGAAGATGTTCAACGAAGACCCAAGCAAAAGCTCTCACGAGTTCGAGCAAGTATTGCCAAAGATCATCCCGTCGAGCAAATCTACAATGATATTCAAACCGGGAGAATCACTCGCTCAAAAACTCGTTTAGCTAACTTTTGTGAAAACTATTCATTCATCTCTAGCATTGAACCTATGAAGGTTGAAGAAGCATTGGAAGATCCGGATTGGATAAACGCTATGCATGAAGAGCTACACAACTTTGAGAGAAAGCAAGTTTGGACATTGGTTGAGAAGCCCGACAACAACCACAACATCATTGGTACCAAATGGGTGTTTTGCAACAAGCAAGATGAAGATGGACAAGTGGTTCGCAACAAACCACGTCTCGTCGCCCAAGGGTACACACAAGTCGAAGGTATGGAATATGGTGAGACATATGCTCCTGTTGCTAGACTTGAGTCCATTCGCATCTTACTTGCCTATGCTAATCACCATAATATCACCTTGTGCCAAATGGACATTAAAAGTGCTTTTCTAAATGGTGAAATAGAGGAGGAAGTTTATGTCAAACAACCTCCCAGCTTTATCAATCCTAAGAAACCAAATCATGTTTACAAACTTCACAAAGCTCTTTATGGTCTTAAACAAGCTCCTAGAGCATGGTACAAATGCTTGACCAAGTTCCTTATTGCAAGTGGTTTTGAAATTGGTAAAATTGATTCTACTCTTTTTACTAAAAGGGTTAATGGAGAACTATTTGTACGCCAAATTTATGTTGATGATATCATATTTGGTTCAACTAACCCTCTCTTTAGTGAAAAGTTTGGAAAGCTAATGTCAGAGAAGTTTGAGATGTCTATGATGAGTGAACTCAAATTCTTTCTCGGTTTCCAAATCAAGCAAACTAAGGAAGGTACATTTGTCTCTCAAACGAAGTACACCAAGGACTTATTCAAGAAGTTTAATATGCAAGAATGCAAAGGTATGCCTACACCCATGCCTACTAGTGGACATCTTGATTTGACCAAAGATGGTGAACCGGTTGATCAAAAGGTTTATCGCTCTATGATTGGTTCCTTGTTATACCTATGTGCTTCACGTCCCGACATTATGCTAAGTGTGTGCATGTGTGCACGTTATCAAGCTGCTCCTAAAGAATGTCATCTTAAGGCCGTGAAAAGGATAGTGAGATACTTAATTCATACACCAAACATTGGCATTTGGTTCCTAAGAGGTCTTCTTTTGATCTTGTTGGCTATTCCGACTTGGATTTTGCCGGAGACAAGGTTGATAGAAAGTCCACTTCAGGTACTTGTCAATTTGTTGGTAGATCTCTTGTGTCTTGGTCTTCCTAGAAACAAAACTCGGTATCCTTATCCACCGCCGAAGCGGAATACATTGCCGTTGGTTCATGTTGTGCTCAATTACTTTGGATGACCCAAACTCTTAAAGATTATGGGATCTATGTGAAACATGTTCCACTGCTTTGTGACAATGAAAGTGCTATCCAAATTGGTCATAATCCTGTACAACATTCTCGAACTAAGCATATTGAAGTTCGTCATCATTTCATTCGAGACCATGTTGCTAAGGGTGACACTGATCTTAAGCATGTTCGCACCGATAAGCAATTAGCGGATATATTTACTAAACCTCTTGATGAGAAAGTATTTTGCAGGTTGAGAGGTGAATTGAACATTATTGATGCTTCGAACTTGGAGTAGGAAATCCATTGGATACATGCAAGACATGAGCTTATGACTAATCCATGATATATCTCTTATGATGACTATCTTATGTCTTGGATATATTTGTACCTTGCATGTTGTCTAACCCATGTAGGTGCTTGGTTGAATCTAATTCCATGAGATTGCGACTCACTCACATCTTGAGCGATCTCTACATCACCAAGTCTCTACACAATGGTGGTTGAAGACAAGGAAGCACAAAACCATTCAAACATATCCTTTGACAAATTCTATGTTGAGCTTCATGATTGTCATTTTTGGATACACAAGTGCTCTTCCTTGCAAGAACTAACCCATGTAGGTAGATGAACTCAAACTCCAAGTGGTGCTCCCAACTCTTGATGAGCTACATCAACCTTGAGCACCCACACAAGTTCAACTACATGAGCAAGAACCACACCACCACCCAAGGTATGCTATTCCATCTTAGAGAAGCTTTACTCCAAGACATGAGTCAAAGCAACTCAACAAGATGTGAATACATCAAGATGCTTAAACGGAAAATGGTAACCCCATTTTGAGCTTAAATGATGAATATGACCTATGATCAAGTGTTCTCACTTGACTCCTAAGTCAACATACTCTAACATAGGTGACTATGTCACCGCCCAACTCTAGATGAAGTTCCATTGTGTTCTTTTCTGTGTTATTGCATTTGTCTCATGCATATTTATTTTCTTTCTCTTTTTCAAAAAAAAAATTCATCTAGATCTTTCAGTTTCTTCTCTTTTCTTTTTGTTTTTGTTCTGCATTTTCTGCATTCAATTCCTTGCAAATCCTTCAGATAATTCATTGCAAATCTTTGTGAGATCCTACATGTTTAGTGAGCTGAGGTGACAAGTGTTTTTCTCTATGTTGAACTTGGTTTCACCGACTTGTAGTTTTTGGTCCAACCGAATCTTTTCGGCCCCACCGAAACATGCCACTCGGTGCCACCGACTTCACAACAGGAAAAACAGTTTGCCACTTATTCTATATTTCTTCTAATCCAGCTCTACTCAATGAATCTTGTCCTCTACAAGCATCACAGTTTTATCCATTGCTTTGTGCTGAGTCTCAAGGACCAAACCTATACGACGGATTCCAGAAAGCCCTTCTTGGAAATTGATGTCAAAGGGGGAGAGAGAGATCACATCAAATCTTATCACCTACAAGGGAGAAAGTATTAAGGGGGAGAAAGAGATTTCCAGGGGGAGAGAATACTCAAGGATCCCAGATGCTTGATGTTCAAGAGGAGAGATGTCACATGTCTTTTTGGGGGAAAGACATGTTCATATATGCTTATTTGTATTAAGTTCTATCCATTTGTATCTCTCAGCTCTGATTTTCTGTTCCCTATCTTCTCCCAATATCCCATGTAGGATTTAGGGGGAGCAAGACACCTAAGGGAAAGAAATCAGTCAAATTCATTGCATATCTTTACTCTTGGGGACATGTTGAATCCATTGTGGTACCTTGTACTCACTCTCTACATGTCATCCCAGTCTTGGTACTCTTGTGGCTTCTTTGGTTTGCTCTGGCTAGTGGAGGTACCTGTGTTATCTAACCTTGTTTGTGCAGGTTCATTCCATCCTAAGCCAGCTAAAGACTACAAGGTAAGTGTATGCATCAAAATCATGAGTATGAGGAATTCTTGCTTATGTACATACTGTTCGCAAGGACTCATGAGCATGAAGGTATTTTCCTTGATAATCTTTTTCTCTGATGCATATGGCCAACATACATGTAACACATTGCCTACTCTGTCATGGTTATGCTCTCACATGCCTCTATATTTCACATTTACATGGGTGCATACATGTAGGGGGAGCCTATACTTGTTACATGTCCTTCCAAAGCTTTACTTGATGTTCTTTATATCTTTATCTAAAGCTTTGATGTATGTTGCCATCAATTACCAAAAAGGGGGAGATTGAAAGCACAAGTGCTCCCTAGGTGGTTTTGGTAATTAATGACAACATATCTCATGTTGGACTAACGTTTCTATCTAGTCTGTTTCAGATAAGTTCAACAATGGAGTGGCATGGACTAAAGGTTGTGGGAAATTTTCCAAGATGCTAAGGACAAAGTATTGGCTAAATCTTAAAGCTCAAGACTCTTCATTTTACATTTTAGTGATCCAAGATCACATTGAGTCCATAGGAAAAGCCAATACTATCAAGGAGGGATGAGGTGTTGCTTAATGAGCCTCTTGCTTCAAGTGCTTAATGATATACTCCAAAATCCTCAGCTACTTTCCCACTTCCACATATGACCTAAACCTAAGCCAAACTCGGACCTACCGATTATTTCTATCCGGCGCCACCGAGTTTCACTTGTCATAGCCACTGCCAAACCCTAGCAAATCGGTTCTACCGATAGGGATCTCGGTCTCACCAAGATGGGATTGTAATCTCACTGTGTATGTCCATTGCCAAAATCGGTCTCACCAATCTTGTGCAATCGGTACTACCGAGATTGCAATGTAAACTCTTTGTTTCCTTTTTGTAACTTTTAGGTCTCACCGAAAGAGCAAATCGGTCCCACCGAGTTTGCCTGACCAACTCTCTGGTTAGCTTATTACCAAATCGGTCTCACCGAGTTTGTGTAATCGGTCTCACCGAGATTACGTTATGCCCTAACCCTAACCATATCGGTCCTACCGAGTTGCATGTCAGTCCCACCAAAAATCTCTAACAGTCACTAGGTTTACTATTTCGGTCCGACCGAGTTTGTTGATTCGGTCCCACCGAGATTGGTAAATTGTGTGTAACGGTTGGATTTTGTGTGGAGGCTATATATACCCCTCCACCTCCTCTTCACTCGTGGAGAGAGCCATCAGAACACATCTTGTAGGACTTGAAGTAGATGTGTCTAGAGGGGGGTGATTTGACACTTCATGCTAAAGTTGCAAGTTTTAAGCTTTTTGGGTTTAAGTGGAGCTTAAGCATAATTTCAAAAATCACAATACATATCAAGCAAGTATGCAAAGAGTATATAGGCAGCGGAAAGTAAAGCATGCAACTTGCAAGAATGTAAAGGGAAGGGTTTGGAGAATTCAAATGCAATCGGAGACACAGATGTTTTTCCCGTGGTTCGGATAGGTGGTGCTACCCTACATCTGTTGCAAATATGCCCTAGAGGCGATAATAAAAGCATTATTATTATATTTCCTTGTTCATGATAATTGTCTTTATTCATGCTATAATTGTGTTATCAGGAAATCGTAATACACGTGTGAATAACAGACACCAACATGTCCCTAGTAAGCCTCTAGTTGACTAGCTCGTTAATCAACAGATAGTCATGGTTTCCTGGCTATGGACATAGGATGTCATTGATAACGAGATCACATCATTAAGAGAATGATGTGATGGACAAGACCCAATCCCAAACATAGCATAAAGATCGTATAGTTCGTTTGCTAGAGTTTTGCAATGTCAAGTATCTTTTCCTTAGACCATGAGATCGTGTAACTCCCGGATACCATAGGAGTGCTTTGGGTATACCAAACGTCACAACGTAACTGGGTGACTATAAAGGTAGACTACGGGTATCTCCGAAAGTGTCTGTTGGGTTGACACGGATTAAGACTGGGATTTGTCACTCCGTATGATGGAGAGGTATCACTGGGCCCACTCGGTAATGCATCATCATAATGAGCTCAAAGTGACCAAGTGTCTGGTCACAGGATCATGCATTACGGTACGAGTAAAGTGACTGGACGGTAACGAGATTGAAAGAGGTATTGGGATACCGACGATCGAATCTCGGGCAAGTAATATATCGATTGACAAAGGGAATTGCATACGGGGTTGATTGAATCCTCGACATTATGGTTCATCCGATGAGATCATCGTGGAGCATGTGGGAGCCAACATGGGTATCCAGATCCCGCTGTTGGTTATTGACAGGAGAGTCGTCTCGGTCATGTCTACATGTCTCCCGAACCCGTAGGGTCTACACACTTAAAGTTCGGTGACGCTAGGGTTGTGAAGATATGTATATGCAGTAACCCAAATGTTGTTCGGAGTCCCGGATGAGATCCCGGACGTCACGAGGAGTTCCGGAATGGTCCGGAGGTAAAGAATTATATATAGGAAGTGCTGTTTCGGCCATCGGGACAAGTTTCAGGGTTACCTGTATTGTACCGGGACCACCGGAAGGGTCCCGGGGGTCCACCGGGTGGGGCCACCTATCCCGGAGGGCCCCATGGGCTGAACTGGGAAAGGACCCAGCCCTTAGTGGGCTGGGGCGCCACCCCTAAGGGGCCCATGCGCCTAGGGTTAGGGGAAACCCTAAAGGGGGGCGCCCCCTTGCCTTGGGGGGCAAGCCCCCCACCCTTAGCCGCCGCCCCCCCTAGGAGATCCATCTCCTAGGGCCGGCGCCCCCCCCCTTGGCACCCCTATATATAGTGGGGAGAGGAGGGACTTGAGGCTACGCTTTTGGTGCTTCCCTCTCTCCCTGTTACATCTCCCTCTTGCGTAGTATAGGCGAAGCCCTGCTACTATGACGCCCTGCATCCACCACCACGCCGTCGTGCTGCTGGATCATCACCAACCTCTCCTCCCCCCTTGCTGGATCAAGAAGGAGGAGATGTCTCCCGCCCCGTACGTGTGTTGAACGCGGAGGTGCCGTCCGTTCGGCACTCGGTCATCGGTGATTTGGATCACGTCGTGTTCGACTACATCATCCCCGTTCGTTGAACGCTTCCGCACGCGATCTTCAAAGGTATGTAGATGCATCTCATGACTCGTTGCTAGATGAACTCCTAGATGGATCTTGGTGAAATGAGTTGGAAAAATTTTGTTTTCTGCAACGTTCCCCAACAGTGGCATCATGAGCTAGGTCTATGCGTAGTTCTTCTTGCGCGAGTAGAACACAATTTGTTGTGGGCGTGGATTTGTCAACTTTCTTGCCGCTACTAGTCTTTTCTTGCTTCAGCGGTATTGTGGGATGAAGCGGCCCGGACCAACCTTACACGTACGCTTACGTGAGACCGGTTCCACCGACTAACATGCACTAGTTGCATAAGGTGGCTGGCGGGTGTCTGTCTCTCCTACTTTAGTTGGAGCGGATTCGATGAACAGGGTCCTTATGAAGGGTAAATAGAAGTTGACAAATCACGTTGTGGCTTTCACGTAGGTAAGAAAACGTTCTTGCTAGAACCCTAATTCAGCCACGTAAAACTTGCAACAACAATTAGAGGACGTCTAACTTGTTTTTGCAGCAAGTGGTTTGTGATATGATATGGCCAAAGTTGTGATGAATGATGAATGATCTATATGTGATGTATGAGATGTTCATGCTATTGTAATAGGAATCACGACTTGCATGTCGATGAGTATGACAACCGGCAGGAGCCATAGGAGTTGTCTTTATTCTTTTATATGACCTGCGTGTCATTGAGAAACGCCATGTAAATTACTTTACTTCATTGCTAAACGCGTTAGCCTTAGTAGTAGAAGTAATAGTTGGCGAGCAACTTCATGGAGACATGATGATGGAGATCATGGTGTCAAGCCGGTGACAAGATGATCATGGAGCCCCAAGATGGAGATCAAAGGAGCTATGTGATATTGGCCATATCATGTCACGTTTATTATTTGATTGCATGTGATGTTTATCATGTTTTGCATCTTGTTTACTTAGAACGACGGTAGTAAATAAGATGATCCCTCATATTAATTTCAAGAAGTGTTCCCCCTAACTGTGCACCGTTGCAACAGTTCGCTGTTTCAAAACACCACGTGATGATCGGGTGTTTTATTCAGACGTTCACATACAACGGGTGTAAGACAGATTTACACATGCAAACACTTAGGTTGACTTGACGAGCCTAGCATGTACAGACATGGCCTCGGAACACAGAAGACCGAAAGGTCGAGCATGAGTCGTATGGAAGATACGATCAACATGAAGATGTTCACCGACGTTGACTAGTCCGTCTCACGTGATGATTGGACACGGCCTAGTTAACTCGGATCATGTAATACTTAGATGACTAGAGGGATGTCTAATCTAAGTGGGAGTTCATTATATAATTTGATTAGATTAACTTTATTATCATGAACATTAGTCTAAAATGTTTTACAATATGTCTTGTAGATCAAATGGCCCACGTAGTCCTCAACTTCAACGCGTTCCTAGAGAAAACCAAGTTGAAAGACGATGGCAGCAACTATACGGACTGGGTCCGGAACCTGAGGATCATCCTCATAGCTGCCAAGAAAGATTATGTCCTACAAGCACCACTAGGTGAAGCTCCCGTCCCATAGAACCAAGACGTTATGAACGCTTGGCAGACACGTGTTGACGACTACTCCCTCGTTCAGTGCGGCATGCTTTACAGTTTAGAACCGGGGCTCCAAAAGCGTTTTGAGAGACATGGAGCATATGAGATGTTCGAAGAGCTGAAAATGGTTTTCCAAGCTCATGCCCGGGTCGAGAGATATGAGGTCTCCGACAAGTTCTTCAGCTGTAAGATGGAGGAAAACAGTTCTGTCAGTGAGCACATACTCACTATGTCTGGATTACATAACCGCTTGACTCAGCTGGGAGTTAATCTCCCGGATGATGCGGTCATTGATAGAATCCTCCAGTCGCTTCCACCAAGCTACAAGAGCTTTGTGATGAACTTCAACATGCAGGGGATGCAAAAGACCATTCTTGAGTTCTTTTCAATGCTGAAATCAGCAGAGGTAGAAGTCAGAAAGGAACATCTAGTGTTGATGGTCAATAAAACCACTAAGTTCAAGAAAGGCAAGGGTAAAAAGAACTTCAAGAAGGACGGCAAAGAAGTTGCCGCGCCTGGCAAGCAAGCTGCTGGGAAGAAGCCAAAGAATGGACCCAAGCCCGAGACTGAGTGCTTTTATTGCAAGGGAAGCGGTCACTTGAAGCGGAACTGCCCCAAGTACTTAGCAGATAAGAAGGCCGGCAAAACAAAAGGTATATGTGATATACATGTAATTGATGTGTACCTTACTAGTGTCCGTAGTAGCTCCTGGGTATTTGATACCGGTGCAGTTGCTCACATTTGTAACTCAAAGCAGGGGCTGTGGAATAAGCGGAAACTGGCAAAGGACGAGGTGACGATGCGCGTCGGGAATGGTTCCAAGGTCAATGTGATCGCCATCGGCACGCTACCTCTACATTTACCTTCGGGATTAGTTTTAAACCTTAATAATTGTTATTTAGTACCATCTTTGAGCATGAACATTGTATCGGGATCTTGTTTAATTCGAGATGGCTACTCATTTAAATCCGAGAATAATGGTTGTTCTATTTATATGAGAGATATGTTTTATGGTCATGCTCCTATGGTGAATGGTTTATTGTTTATGAATCTCGAACGTAATACTACACACGTTCATAATGTGAGTGCCAAAAGATGCAAGGTTGATAATGATAGTCCCACATACTTGTGGCACTGCCGCCTTGGTCACATAGGTGTCAAACGCATGAAGAAGCTCCATACAGATGGACTTTTAGAGTCTCTTGATTATCAATCATTTGACACGTGCGAACCATGCCTTATGGGTAAAATGACCAAGACTCCGTTCTCAGGAACGATGGAGCGAGCAACCAACTTGTTGGAAATCATACATACTAATGTGTGCGGTCCAATGAGTGTTGAGGCTCGCGGTGGCTATCGTTATGTTCTCACCCTCACTGATGATTTGAGTAGATATGCATATATTTACTTAATGAAACACAAGTCTGAAACCTTTGAAAAGTTCAAGGAATTTCAGAGTGAGGTTGAGAATCAACGTGACAGGAAAATCAAGTTTCTACGATCAGATCGTGGAGGAGAATACTTGAGTCACGAATTTGGGACACACTTAAGAAAATGTGGAATAGTTTCACAACTCACGCCGCCTGGAACACCTCAGCGTAACGGTGTGTCCGAACGTCATAATCGCACTCTATTAGATATGGTGCGGTCTATGATGTCTCTTACCGATCTACCGCTATCTTTTTGGGGCTATGCTTTAGAGACTGCCGCATTCACTTTAAATAGGGCTCCGTCGAAATCCTTTGAGACGACACCGTATGAATTATGGTTTGGAAAGAAACCTAAGCTGTCGTTTCTAAAAGTTTGGGGATGCGATGCTTATATCAAGAAACTTCAACCTGAAAAGCTCGAACCCAAGTCGGAAAAATGCGTCTTCATAGGATACCCAAAAGAAACTATTGGGTATACCTTCTACCTCAGATCCGAAGGCAAGATCTTTGTTGCCAAGAATGGATCCTTTCTAGAGAAAGAGTTTCTCTCGAAAGAAGTAAGTGGGAGGAAAGTAGAACTTGATGAAGTGTTACCTCTTGAACCGGAAAATGGCGCGACTCAAGAAAATGTTCCTGAGGTGCCTGCACCGACTAGAGAGGAAGTTAATGATGATGATCATGAAACTTCTGATCAAGTTGCTACTGAACTTCGAAGGTCCACAAGGACACGTTCCGCACCAGAGTGGTACGGCAACCCTGTCTTGGAAATCATGTTGTTAGACAACGGTGAACCTTCGAACTATGAAGAAGCGATGGCGGGCTCGGATTCCGACAAATGGCTAGAAGCCGTGAAATCCGAGATAGGATCCATGTATGAAAACGAAGTATGGACTTTGACTGACTTGCCCGTTGAACGGCGAGCCATAGAAAATAAATGGATCTTTAAGAAGAAGACAGACGCGGATGGTAATGTGACCATCTATAAAGCTCGGCTTGTCGCTAAGGGTTATCGACAAGTTCAAGGGGTTGACTATGATGAGACTTTCTCACCGGTAGCGAAGCTAAAGTCCGTCCGAATCATGTTAGCAATTGCCGCGTTTTACGATTATGAAATATGGCAAATGGACGTCAAAACGGCATTCCTTAAGGAAGAATTGTATATGATGCAGCCGGAAGGTTTTGTCGATCCTAAGAATGCTGACAAAGTGTGCAAGCTCCAACGCTCGATTTATGGGCTGGTGCAAGCATCTCGGAGTTGGAACATTCGCTTTGATGAGATGATCAAAGCGTTTGGGTTTACGCAGACTTATGGAGAAGCCTGCGTTTACAAGAAAGTGAGTGGGAGCTCTGTAGCATTTCTCATATTATATGTAGATGACATACTTTTGATGGGAAATGATATAGAACTTTGGTACAACATCAAGGCCTACTTGAATAAGAGTTTTTCAATGAAGGACCTTGGAGAAGCTGCTTATATATTAGGCATCAAAATCTATAGAGATAGATCGAGACGCCTCATAGGTCTTTCACAAAGCACATACCTTGATAAGATATTGAAGAAGTTCAATATGGATCAATCTAAGAAGGGGTTCTTGCCTGTGTTACAAGGTATGAAATTGAGCTCGGCTCAAAGTCCGACCACGGCAGAAGAAATAGAAGAGATGAGTGTCATCCCCTATGCCTCAGCCATAGGTTCTATTATGTATGCCATGCTGTGTACCAGACCTGATGTAAACCTTGCCGTAAGTTTGGTAGGAAGGTACCAAAGTAATCCCGGCAAGGAACACTGGACAGCGGTCAAGAATATCCTGAAGTACCTGAAAAGGACTAAGGAGATGTTTCTCATTTATGGAGGTGACGAAGAGCTCGTCGTAAAGGGTTACGTCGACGCTAGCTTCGACACAGATCTGGATGACTCAAAGTCACAAACCGGATACGTGTATATTTTGAATGGTGGGGCAGTAAGCTGGTGCAGTTGCAAGCAGAGCGTCGTGGCGGGATCTACGTGTGAAGCGGAGTACATGGCAGCTTCGGAGGCAGCACATGAAGCAATTTGGGTGAAGGAGTTCATCACCGACCTCGGAGTCATACCCAATGTGTCGGGGCCGATCAAGCTCTTCTGTGACAACACTGGAGCTATTGCACTTGCCAAGGAGCCCAGGTTTCACAAGAAGACAAGGCACATCAAGCGTCGCTTCAACTCCATTCGTGAAAATGTTTAGGATGGAGACATAGATATTTGTAAAGTACATACGGACCTGAATGTAGCAGATCCGTTGACTAAACCTCTCCCTAGGGCAAAACATGATCAACACCAGAATTCCATGGGTGTTCGATTCATCACAATGTAACTAGATTATTGACTCTAGTGCAAGTGGGAGACTGTTGGAAATATGCCCTAGAGGCAATAATAAAAGCATTATTATTATATTTCCTTGTTCATGATAATTGTCTTTATTCATGCTATAATTGTGTTATCTGGAAATCGTAATACACGTGTGAATAACAGACACCAACATGTCCCTAGTAAGCCTCTAGTTGACTAGCTCGTTAATCAACAGATAGTCATGGTTTCCTGGCTATGGACATAGGATGTCATTGATAACGAGATCATGTCATTAAGAGAATGATGTGATGGACAAGACCCAATCCTAAACATAGCATAAAGATCGTATAGTTTGTTTGCTAGAGTTTTGCAATGTCAAGTATCTTTTCCTTAGACCATGAGATCGTGTAACTCCCGGATACCGTAGGAGTGCTTTGGGTATACCAAACGTCACAACGTAACTGGGTGACTATAAAGGTAGACTACGGGTATCTCTGAAAGTGTCTGTTGGGTTGACACGGATCAAGACTGGGATTTGTCACTCCGTATGACGGAGAGGTATCACTGGGCCCACTCGGTAATGCATCATCATAATGAGCTCAAAGTGACCAAGTGTCTGGTCACGGGATCATGCATTACGGTACGAGTAAAGTGACTTGCCGGTAACGAGATTGAACGAGGTATTGGGATACCGACGATCAAATCTCGGGCAAGTAATATATCGATTGACAAAGGGAATTGCATACGGGGTTGATTGAATCCTCGACATCGTGGTTCATCCGATGAGATCATCGTGGAGCATGTGGGAGCCAACATGGGTATCCAGATCCCGCTGTTGGTTATTGACAGGAGAGTCGTCTCGGTCATGTCTACATGTCTCCCGAACCCGTAGGGTCTACACACTTAAGGTTCGGTGACGCTAGGCTTGTGAAGATATGTATATGCAGTAACCCGAATGTTGTTCGGAGTCCAGGATGAGATCCCGGACGTCACGAGGAGTTCCGGAATGGTCCGGAGGTAAAGAATTATATATAGGAAGTGCTGTTTCGGCCATCGGGACAAGTTTCGGGGTTACCGGTATTGTACCGGGACCACCGGAAGGGTCCCGGGGGTCCACCGGGTGGGGCCACCTATCCCGGAGGGCCCCATGGGCTGAAGTGGGAAAGGACCCAGCCCTTAGTGGGCTGGGGCGCCACCCCTAAGGGGCCCATGCGCCTAGGGTTAGGGGAAACCCTAAAGGGGGGGCCCCCCTTGCCTTGGGGGGCAAGCCCCCCACCCTTGGCCGCCGCCCCCCTAGGAGATCCATCTCCTAGGGCCGGCGCCCCCCCCTTGGCACCCCTATATATAGTGGGGAGAGGAGGGACTTGAGGCTACGCTTTTGGTGCTTCCCTCTCTCCCTGTTACATCTCCCTCTTGCGTAGTATAGGCGAAGCCCTGCTACTATGACGCCCTGCATCCACCACCACGCCGTCGTGCTGCTGGATCATCACCAACCTCTCCTCCCCCCTTGCTGGATCAAGAAGGAGGAGACGTCTCCCGTCCCGTACGTGTGTTGAACACGGAGGTGCCTTCCATTCGGCACTCGGTCATCGGTGAATTGGATCACGTCGTGTTCGACTACATCATCCCCGTTCGTTGAACGCTTCCGCACGCGATCTACAAAGGTATGTAGATGCATCTCATGACTCGTTGCTAGATGAACTCCTAGATGGATCTTGGTGAAACGAGTAGGAAAATTTTTGTTTTCTGCAATGTTCCCCAACAACATCCACGTTGATGGAGACTTCAACCCACGAAGGGTAACGGTTGCGCGAGTCCACGGAGGGCTCGACCCACGAAGGGTCCACGAAGAAGCAACCTTGTCTATCCCACCATGGCCAACGCCCACGAAGGACTTGCCTCACTAGCGGTAGATCTTCATGAAGTAGGCGATCTCCTTGCCCTTACAAACTCCTTGGTTCAACTCCACAATCTTGTCGGAGGCTCCCAAGTGACACCTAGCCAATCTAGGAGACACCACTCTCCAAGAGGTAACAAATGGTGTTTTGATGTTGAACTCCTTGCTCTTGTGCTTCAAATGATAGTCTCCCCAACACTCAACTCTCTCTCATAGGATTTGGATCTGGTGGAAAGAAGATTTGAGTGGAAAGCAACTTGGGGAAGGCTAGAGATCAAGATTCATATGGTAGGAATGGAATGTCTTGCCCTCAACACATGAGTAGGTAGTTCTCTCTCAGAAATAGGATGCTGGAAGTGTAGGCTTAGTCTGATGGCTCTCACTTCAAATGAAGAGGAGGTGGAGGGGTATATATAGCCTCCACACAAAATCCAACCGTTACACACGATTTACCAATCTCGGTGGGACCGAATCAACAAACTCGGTCAGACCGAAAAGGTAAACCTAGTGACCGCTAGAGATTTCGGTGGGACTGACTGGATCAACTTGGTGGGACCGACGTGCTAGGGTTAGGGTAAATCCAAAACTCGGTTTGATCGATTACTCAAACTCGGTGGGACCGATTTGGGTAATAAGCGAAACAGAGAGTTGGCCAAGAAAACTCGGTGGGACCGAGTGCATATCTCGGTGGGACCGAGAATAATGCAATAGGTAACATAGAGTTTGCAAGCCCATCTCGGTGAGACCGAGATCCCATCGGTGAGACCGAACTGATTAGGGTTTTTGGCAGTTGCTATGACAAGTGAAACTCGGTGGCGCCGGATAGGAATAATCGGTAGGTCCGAGTTTGGCTTTGGGTTTAGGTCATATGTGGAAGTGGGAAAGTAGCTGAGGATTTTTGGAGCATATCATTAAGCACTTGAGCAAGAGGCTCATTAAGCAACACCTCATCCCTCCTTGATAGTATTGGCTTTTCCTATGGACTCAATGTGATCTTGGATCACTAAAATGTGAAATGAAGAGTCTTGAGCTTCAAGCTTTAGCCAATCCTTTGTCCTTAGCATCTTGGAGAACTTCCCACAACCTTTAGTCCATGCCACTCCATTGTTGAACTTATCTGAAACATACTAGATGAAAACGTTAGTCCAACAAGAGATATGTTGTCATAAATTATCAAAACCACCTAGGGAGCACTTGTGCTTTCAATCTCCCCCTTTTTTGTAATTGATGGCAACATACATCAAAGCTTTAGATAAAGATATAAAGAATAGCAAGTAAAGCTTTGGAAGGACATGTAACAAACATAGGCTCCCCCACATGTATGCAATCATATGAATATAAAATATAGCAGCATGTGAGAGCATAATCATGATAGAGTAGGCAATTTGTTACATGTATCTTGGCCATATGCATCAGAGTAAAAGATTATCAAGGAAAATACCTTCATGCTCATGAGTCCTTCTTGCAAAAAGTATGTACATAAGCAAGAACTCCTCATACTCATGATTTTGATGCATACACTTACCTTGTAGTTTTTGAGTTGGCTTAGGATAGAATGAACCTGCACAAACAAAGTTAGATAACATAGGTACATCCACTAGCCAGGGCAAACAAAAGAAACCACAAGAGTACCAAGACTGGGATGACATGTAGAGAGTAGGTACTAGGTACTACATTGAATTCAACATGTCCCCAAGAGTAAAGATATGCAATGAATTTGACTGATTTCTTTCCCTTAGGTGTCTTGCTCCCCCTGAATCTTACATGGGATATTGGGAAAAGAAAGGGAACAGAAGCTCAGAGCTGACAGATACATATGAACATGTCTTTCCCCCTAAAAAGACATGTGACATCTCTCCTCTTGAACATTAAGCATCTGGGATCCTTGAGTATTTTCTCTCCCCCTGGAAGTCTCTTTATCCCCCTTAATACTTTCTCTCTTGTGGGTTTGGTCCTTGAGACTTTTTCTCTCCCTTGATGTGATCTCTCTGTCCTACAAGCTTTGATGTGATCTCTCTCTCCCCCTTTGACATCAATTTCCAAGAAGGGCTTTCTGGAATCCGTCATATAGGTTTGGTCCTTGAGACTCAGCACAAAGCAATGGATAAAATTGTGATGCTTGTAGAGGACAAGATTCATTGAGTGGAGCTGGATGAGAAGAAATGTAGAACAAGTGGCAAACTGTTTTTCTGATTGCAAAGTCGGTGGCACCGAGTGGCATATTTCGGTGGTACCGAAAAGATTCGGTTGGACCGAAAATTGCAAGTCGGTGAAACCGAGTTTACACAGAGAAAAACACTTGTCACCTCAGCTCACTAGACATGTAGGATCTCACAAAGATTTGCAATGAATTACCTGAAGGATTTGCAAGGAATTAAATGCAGAAAATGCAGAACAAAAACAAAGAGAAAAGAGAAGAAACTGAAATATCTAGATGAAGTTTTTTTTTGAAAGAGAGAAAGAAAATAAACATGCATGAGACAAATGCACTAACACAAAGAAGGAACACAAGAGAACTTCATCTAGAATTGGGCGGTGACATAGTCACCTATGTTAGAGTATATTGACTTAGGAGTCAAGTGAGAACACTTGATCATAGGTCATACTCATCGTTTAAGCTCAAAATGGGGTTACCATTTTTCGTTTAAGCATCTTGATGTATTCACATCTTGTTGAGTTGCTTTGACTTCATGTCTTGGAGTAAAGCTTCTCTAAGATGGAATAACATACCTTAGGTGGTGGTGTGGTTCTTGCTCATGTAGTTGAACTTGTGTGGGTGCTCAAGGTTGATGTAGCTCATCAAGAGTTGGGAGCACCACTTGGAGTGTGAGTTCACCTACCTACATGGATTAGTTCTTGCAAGGAAGAGCACTTGTGTATCCAAAAATGACATTCATGAAGCTCAACATAGAATTTGTCAAAGGATATGTTTGAATGATTTTGTGCTTCCTTGTCTTCAACCACCATCGTGTAGATACTTGGTGATGTAGAGATTGCTCAAGATGTGAGTGAGTCGCAATCTCATGGAATTAGATTCAACCAAGCACCTACATGGGTTAGACAACATGCAAGGTACAAATATATCCAAGACATAAGATAGTCATCATAAGAGATATATCATGGATTAGTCATAAGTTCATGTCTTGCATGTATCCAATGGAGTTCCTACTCCAAGTTCGAAGCATCAATGATGTTGAATTCTCCTCTCAACCTGCAAAACACTTTCTCGTCAAGTGGTTTAGTGAGTATATCCGCTAATTGCTTATCGGTGCGAACATGCCTAAGATCAATGTCACCCTTAGCAACATGATCTCGAATGAAATGACGACGAACTTCAATGTGCGTAGTTCGAGAATGTTGTACAGGATTATGACCAATTTTAATAGCACTTTCATTGTCACAAAGCAGTGGAACATGTTTCACGTAGATCCCATAATCTTTAAGAGTTTGGGTCATCCAAAGTAATTGAGCACAACATGAACCAGCGGCAATGTATTCCGCTTCGGCGGTGGATAAGGATACGGAGTTTTGTTTCTTGGAAGACCAAGACACAAGAGATCTACCAAGAAATTGACAAGTACCCGAAGTTGACTTTCTATCAACCTTGTCTCCGGCATAATCCGAGTCGGAATAGCCAACAAGATCAAAAGAAGACCTCTTAGGATACCAAATACCAAAATTTGGTGTATGAATTAAGTATCTAACTATCCTTTTCACGGCCTTAAGATGACATTCTTTAGGGGCAGCTTGATATCGTGCACACATGCACACACTTAGCATAATATCGGGACGTGAAGCACATAGGTATAACAATGAACCAATCATAGAGCGATAAACCTTTTGATCAACCGGTTCACCATCTTTGGTCAAATCATTATGTCCACTGGTAGGCATGGGTGTAGACAGACCTTTGCATTCTTGCATATTGAACTTCTTGAATAAGTCCTTGGTGTACTTTGTTTGAGAGACAATTGTACCTTCCTTAGTTTGCTTGATTTGCAAACCGAGAAAGAATTTGAGTTCACTCATCATAGACATCTCAAACTTTTCTGACATTAGCTTTCCAAACTTTTCACTAAAGAGAGGGTTAGTAGAACCAAATATGATATCATCAACATAAATTTGGCATACAAATAGTTCTCCATTAACCCTTTTAGTAAAAAGAGTAGAATCAATTTTACCAATTTCAAAACCACTTGCAATAAGGAACTTGGTCAAGCATTTATACCATGCTCTAGGAGCTTGTTTAAGACCATAAAGAGCTTTGTGAAGTTTGTAAACATGATTAGGTTTCTTAGGATTGACAAAGCCGGGAGGTTGTTTGACATAAACTTCCTCCTCTATTTCACCATTTAGAAAAGCACTTTTAATGTCCATTTGGTACAAGGTGATGTTATGGTGATTAGCATAGGCAAGTAAGATGCGAATGGACTCAAGTCTAGCAACGGGAGCATATTTCTCACCATAGTCCATACCTTCGACTTGTGTGTACCCTTGGGCGACGAGACGTGCTTTGTTGTGAACCACTTGTCCATCTTCATCTTGCTTGTTGCGAAACACCCATTTGGTACCAATGATGTTGTGGTTGTCGTCGGGCTTCTCAACCAATGTCCAAACATGGTTTCTCTCAAAGTTGTGTAGCTCTTCATGCATGGCGTTTATCCAATCCGGATCTTCCAATGCTTCTTCAACCTTCATAGGTTCAATGCTAGAGATGAATGAATAGTTTTCACAAAAGTTAGCTAAATGAGTTTTTGAGAGAGTGATTCTCCCGGTTTGTATATCATTGAAGATTTGCTCAACGGGATGATCTTTGGCAATTCTTGCTCAAACTTGTGAGAGCTTTTGCTTGGGTCTTTGTTGAACATTTTCTTCATCTTGTTCTTCCTCTTGGCCTTCTTCATTGTTGACTTTGTCATTGTCTTGTCGTGGTGGAGAAGGAGGTTGTTGATGTTCGTCTTGATGCATTTCCTTGTCTTCTTCATCTTGGTGTGTCCCACTTGTGGATGCTTCCGTATCAATTCTTGGTTCACCTTGTTGTGAAGTAGAAGCCTCCACTTGGACGGGTGAAGTACTCTCCTTCACCTCCGTTGGACGAACTTTGCCTATGGACAAGTCTTGGATTGCTTCTGAAGGGTCTTTGTCTCCTACATCAATTGGCAATTGCTCTACTTGCGAGCCATTAGATTCATCAAACTTCACATCTACCGTCTCCATCAATGTGGATGTATGATAGCACCACCTATCCGAACCACCGGAAAAACATCCGTGTCTCCAATCATGTTTGAATTCTCCAAACCCTTCCCTTTACATTCTTGCAAGTTGCATGCTTTACTTTCCGCTGCCTATATACTCTTTGCATGCTTGCTTGATATGTATTGTGAATGTTGAAATTGTGCCTAAACTCCACTTAAACCGAAAAAGCTTAAAAACTGCAACTTTAGCATTAAGTGTCTAATCACCCCCCCTCTAGACACATCTACTTCAAGGTCCTACAAGTGGTATCAGAGCTTTGGTCTCCACTGCCTTGGTTTAATCACCATTGGAGGACGATGGATGTGTCTACTTTAGGGAGTCTTAGACATAGAGTGCCTATTCTTGATGGAGAGTATTTTCATGAGTGGAAAAATGAGATGCTTGTAATTTTCAATCAATATCATTTGAACAAGTATATTGCTAGCCCTTGTGCACCTCATATTGATCCTTTGCATCCTACCCTAGATGAAGATATCGACATAATTCGCAATCTTAGAACTATTGAGCTCATCATTAGAGGATTGCCCAAAAATTTGATTGCTAGTTTGCCTACTCTTAATTGTTCCTATACTATATGGAAATTTCTTGAGGAACGATTTCCCGATTATTCCTTGAAAAATTTGGATGAAATTCTCCATAAATCTATTGCCTTGAGTAAGATGAACTCTAGTGATCCTAGTTTTTGTGATTGTCTATTTGAGCTTACCAATCTCAAGCGTGCTAAAGGAGATGTTGGAATCATTATATCCGAAGCTATAAGAATTCATAAAGGTGACCACTTTGATGATCATTTATCTAGTGAATTACCCTCTCTAGGAAATGATGAGTCACAAGATCATGGTGAACATGGATACTATGATGATGATGATAGTGACTTCGATCTTGATGATGCAATGAGACATTTTGGTGTTATGGCAAATCTTTGGGGATATGTGTCAGGAGGAAAGGAATGGGTTCTTGATAGTGGATGTACTGATTATATGACCGGAGATGAAGAGATGTTCCCTGAGCTTGCTGAAAATGACGGCCCTCGAAAATATGTCACCTTTGGTGATAATTCAAAGGGTAAAGTGGTTGGCCTTGGTAAGGTGGCCATCTCACATGATAGTTCCATTTAAAATGTCATGCTCGTTGAATCTCTCGGCTACAACTAACTTTCAGTATCAAGACTTGCTGATTGTCCTTACTGAGGTAGATTGCCAAGTGTTTCGTCGAGACAATCATAAAATGGTCTTTACCAGTATGCATAGAGGTGATCTTTACATTGTCGATTTCTCTAAAAAGGCACAACCTAAAACTTTCTTTATTGCTAAATCCTCAAAAGGTTGGTTGTGGCATAGACGACTAGGTCACGTTGGCATGAGAAACCTTGACAAGCTTATTAAAGGAAATCATATCCTTGGAGTTAACGATGTCATATTTGATAAGGATAGACTTTGCAATGCTTGTCAAGCAGGTAAACAGGTTGGAGGAAGGCATCCCGTGAAGAACATCATGACCACAAGGAGGCCACCCGAGCTACTTCATATGGATCTTTTTGGTCCCAACGCCTACAAGAGTCTCGGTGGAAATTCTTTTGGTCTAGTTGTAGTTGATGATTTTTCAAGATTTACGTGGGTATTCCTTCTTGATGACAAGTCTCCTGGATCACGTTCGTTGAGAAAATCACGTTCCCAAAGGTTTCATTCCGTTTGGACTCCGTTTGATATTCCTTTTCGGCGAAACTCTAAAATAGGCAAAAAACAGCAATTTGGGTTGGGCCTCTGGTTAGTAGTTTAGTCCCAAAAATGATATAAGCATGTAAAATAAAGCCCATTAACATCCAAAATAGATAATATCATAGCATGGAGCAATCAAAAATTATAGATACGTTGGAGACATATCAAGCATCCCCAAGCTTAATTCCTGCTCGTCCTCGAGTAGGTAAATGATAAAAAAGAATTTTTGATGTGGAATGCTTTCTAACATATTTCTCAATGTATTTTTTCTTTATTGTGGCATGAATGTTCAGATCCTAAAGATTCAAGATAAAAGTTTAATATTGACATAAAAATAGTAATACTTCAAGCGTACTAACCAAGCAATTATGTCTTCTCAAAATAACATGGCCAAAGAAAGTTATCCCTACAAAATCATATAGTCTGGCTATGCTCCATCTTCACCAGACAAAATACTTAAATCATGCACAACCCCGATGAAAAGCCAAGCAATTGTTTCATACTTTTTGATGTTCTCAAACTTTTTCAATCTTCACGCAATACATGAGCGTCAGCCATGGATATAGCACTATATGTGGAATAGAATGGTGGTTGTGGAGAAGACAAAAAGGAGAAGATAGTCTCACATCAACTAGGCGTATCAACGGGCTATGGAGATGCCCATCGATAGATATCAATGTGAGTGAGCATGGATTGCCATGCAACGGATGCACTAGAGCTATAAGTATATGAAAGCTCAACAAAAGAAACTAAGTGGGTGTGCATCCAACTTACTTACTCACAAAGACGTTGGGCATTTTGAGGAAGGCCATCATTGGAATATACAAGCCAAGTTCTATAATGAAAAATTCATGCTAGTATATGAAAGTGACATCATAGGAGAGTCTCTATCATGAAGATCATGGTGCTACTTTGAAGCACAAGTGTGGAAAAAGGATAGTAGCATTGTCCCTTTTCTCTTTTTCTCTCATTTTTTGGGCCTTCTCCTTTTTTATGGCCTTTCTCTTTTTTTCGTCCGGAGTCTCATCCCGACTTGTGGGGGAATCATAGTCTCCATCATCCTTTCCTCACTTGGGACAATGCTCTAATAATGATGATCATCACACTTTATTTACTTACAACTCAAGAATTAAAACTCGATACTTAGAACAAAATATGACTCTATGTGAATGCCTCCGGCGGTGTACCGGGATGTGAAATGATGTATGAGTGACATGTATGAAGAATTATGAATGGTGGCTTTGCCACAAATACGATGTCAATTACATGATCATGCAAGAAATATGACAATGATGAAGCATGTCATAATAACGGAACGGTGGAACGCTGCATGGCAATATATCTCGGAATGGCTATGGAAATGCCATAATCGGTAGGTATGGTGGCTGTTTTGATGAAGGTATATGGTGGGTGTATGATACCCGCGGAAAGTGCGTGGTATTAGAGAGGCTAGCAATGGTGGAAGGGTGAGAGTGCGTATAATCCATGGACTCAACATTAGTCATAAAGAACTCACATACTTATTGCAAAAATCTATTAGTTACCAAAACAAAGTATTACGCGCATGTCGGATTTTGGGTTCCGGCAGAACCTTAAGGTTCGAACACTGGGGTGCGCATGGAAATCTCGCCTTCAACCTCTCCATCTCGATGGGATCTAAACTACTAAAAGAACTGCACAAAAGACACAAGATTTATACTGGTTCAGGCCACCGATGTGGTGTAATACCCTACTCCAGTGTGTGGTGGATGGATTGCCTCCTGGGGCTGGTGAGGACGAACAATACAAGGAAGAACAGCCTCGCGAGGGTCTGTTCTTGGCTGTGGTGATGAACTGTTGTGAAGAGTTCAGTCACCCTCTCTCTCTATGCTTTTTCTCTCACCCGTCGTCCCAGACCGAACGACCAGGAATCGAACCACCGAAAACCGAACCCAAAAACCGAACCCCTTGCTATGTGGGTGGCTAGTCCTATTTATAGAGGCCTTGGTCCTCTCCCCAAATATTGAGCGGGAAGGGATCCAACAATGGCGGGCTAATTTGAAGGGGGACAACGAGTACATCTATCCTGACAAAAGCAGTCTTCGCCTGCCAAAGGCTCTGGTGATGACGCCGCACTGGGCTCCATGGTGACCTCCGTCTCGTAGTCCTTCTGGTCCTAGTCTCGTTGCACCGAAGTGGCAACCTTTGCTTGATGCCTCGGTACTCCGCTGATACGCTTGCTCCCTTTGCACCAAAGAGGAAAGAGGGACGTTGCGTGCGCTGGCACCCGCCTAATGCCCCGTGTCGTCATGGCTTGCGTCATAGGTACCTTGCGAGGTACCCCGCCTTGAACTCTCCGCCTCCTCGTGAGCCAGCCTGACGGGGCTGTGCCCGAGGATGCGCCGTGTCGTCCTCCTCGCGAGGCTTGGCCCCTCGCGAGGGTCTCGAGCCTCGTGTTGATGAAGATGGGCCGCGCTGGGCCCCCACTCGAGCCACGCCGCAGGCCGCAAGCAGGCAAGTCTGGGGACCCACGTTCCCAGAACACTGACAGTAGCCCCCGGGCCCAAGGCGCGCATGGACTTGGCTGTGCCGAGAGGCGAAAGGGCAAGGGCAAAGCGCCGCGGGCCCTAACAGCCTGCGGCCTTGGACGCCGCGTGGCGGTTGATTGGACGTGGCGCCTCCGCTTCCCCATGACACCTTGGTGATCGTGCGAGTTGGACAAGTCCCTGCATGCAGAACGTGTTATGATTACCTGTGATTATGGAGACCGGCGGGTGGCCTTCGCCGGCTATAAGTACGGCACCGCTCGTGCCCGTCAAGTCCATCTCCTCTTGCTCTCCCCTTCGCCTCAGTTCTTGCTCCGTCTTGATGTGATGGCTCCGATTCGCCGATTCTCTGCAGCGGAGAAGGGAAAGGCTCCTCGAGAAGGGCCAGACCCTCTCCCGCCGAAGAAGCGACTCGCCCATTGCAGCCGGGACGATGGGGACGACCCGGTGGTGGCGAGGCCCCGGGGCGAGCAGGCTCCGCCGGGGTTCCCGCTGCCCTTGTACGCCCACGTCGAGGGCCCCGGAGGTGCCGATGCTGATCCCCTTGGTCAGTGTCGTCGTCGGCACCGTCGGGCTGTGAAGGCGTGGGTGGTTCCTCCTGGAGTCCATGCCGAGGGCTCCTCCGTCTTCTTCCTCCGTCTTGGAGCATGCTGCTGCTGAACTCGACTGGCTGCGCCAGGACCTTCTCGGCGCCGACCCTCGCCTGGTGGCCGGGCGTCTGGAACTGGCTTCGGGGTGGATTCGCTCTAATGCTTCGATCCGGGCGGCGCTGGTTCAGGCTTCGACGGCCTGCGACGAGGAGAAGCGGGCCGTCCTTGAGGCGAAGATTGCTCGTGACGCGGCCCTGGGGGAAGCGGTCAAGGCCCGCGACCGCTGCAAGGCGCTGGAGGACGAGCTGCAAGGCCTGTGGGGCCAACTTGCGGAGGAGGTTCGCCTTCGCCAAGAGCAGGAGAGGGGGGCGAAGGCGCGTGAGGCGGCGTTCGTGGACTCGGAGGCCAAGCTCAAGAAGCGCCGCGAACGTCTAGGCATGTGGAAGCAGGAGCTGGAGGCGACGAAGGCCGAGCTGGACGCCAAGGCTCAGGCCCTCGCTGAAGACCGCGTGGCCTTCGCGGACATGGAGAAGGACGCTCGCACTTCGCTGAAGATGCTTTACGAGAGCGGCTTGGACAGCCCGCTTGTGGGTGACGAGGATGGCCCCGCCAAGCTGCTTCCCTTCCTGGTCAAGGCTCTAGAGGACGTCGTCCTCGGCATCGGCCCCGCGGACGAGGCCGAGGCGCACGTCCTGTCTTCTGCCACGCTGACACGGGTCTTCGCCCACGTCTACCTCCGCGATCCCAACACCGACCTCGACACCCTACTGGAGCCGGTGAGCGGCGAGGGTGCTGCTGCCGCTATCGAAGCCGTGAAGGGGCGCGCGGAGGCGCTGCTGGAGAAGTTCCGGGCCTTCAGGACCAGGCCGAAGCAAGGCGCTGCCGACCGCGCTGTTCCACAAAGCGGAACCAGCGCCGACGAGTGACTCCGTCCCATCCCTGCTCTTCTTTAGGTTCCTGCACATGCATCACGCCTCGGGGAGGCATTTATACTTGCGTTTGGTATTGAGATTGACAGTATGGACTGTAATATTTGCTTTTAAGTTCCTTGGATTTTATGCTTTTCTTCCCTACTTGCTTGTGTTCTACGCCGGCAGGGCCCGGCCCTGCGCATGCCTCACACAGCATCAGCCCCGACCAGAAACCAGGACGGGACCAAAGGAGTGAGGGGCCACGTAACAAGTTAGGCTCCTGAGTCGCGATGCTCAGGAGTCCCCATTGGAGCTCGAACAACAAGTAGGGAAGCATGATGTAGGCGTGTTTTCTGTTCTACGTCTGTAGAGCCCGACCCTGCGCGTACCTCACCCAGCATAGTCTTTCGTAACTAAGGAGTGAGGGGCTACGGAGCCAGTTAGGCTCCTGAGTCGCGATGCTCAGGAGTCCCCCTTGACGAGCGAATAGCGGGTGATGAGGCGAGATGTAAGCGTGGCTGCCGTTCTACGTCTGCAGAGCCCGGCCCCGCGCGTACCTCACCCAGCATAGCCTTTTGGAACTAAGGAGTGAGGGGCTACAGGACCAGTTAGGCCCCTGGGTCGCGATCCCCAGGGGTCCCCCTTGACGCGCAAACGGCCTTCGTACCTTGGCTCCGCTCGGGGAGAGACGCACGGCGAACCAGGCCCGAGGGGCCTGCCTGGGCGGCGTACGTCTGGGCGTGACCCAGCCGTAGCCCCCGTGCCCAGCCCCCTCGCGCGGCGCTCCCGAGGGTAGGCGTTGCGATGAGGCCAGCTACTGAGCTCTGGGCTCCCTGAGGTTAACGCGGCCCGGAGGCCACCCTCAGTTGTTTATCACCAGCACAGAGCAGAGCGCTTCCGTATGTGTACGAGCATAGCCGCTCCTCGGCAGTGTCGTCAGCCAGCATGGAGCATGGTGCTTCCACTGGTACGTGGGAGGGGGCTCCCCTCCAGGAGGAGCCCCCGGGGTGTATGCAGCCCCGCCCTGACTCGTGACCGGCACGGTAGAGCTAGGTGAGGTGTATCTGGGCACCCATGAGCCAGTGCGGGACTCACGAGGCCCTACCTCTGGGCGGGTTGCGCCCGACACTGGGCCATATCTTGAGATGTGTCCCTGCAAAATTTGGTTATATGCCGGTACTCTAGGTCCTCGGGTCCCGGCCCTCGAGCTTGTCTCAGCCGTCGCTGGTATGCCAGGTCGCGATGCCATGGACAAGGCCAGAGGGTGAGGGCTGGAGAGCCAGTAAGAGCCCTGAGTCGCGATGCTCAGGCACCCCCCTTTAACGTGCAAGTGGCCGACATGGGAAGAGAAGATGCCGCCGACAGGCACCATGCAGCTAAGCGTGATAGGCAATGCATAGTTGGAAATAAACACTACGGAGATACACGCCGCTGGGTCTGGCCCGAATGGCTTGGGGGTGATGCAGCCCGAGGGGCGCCCCCAACAAGGCAAACTAATGATGGAAGGGTAAATGCAGATACATGTCGCGGGGACGGACCCACGCGGCCTGGGAGTGATGCAACCCTGGGAGGGTGCTCCCAGCTGAGAACGGAACTTGAAAGATGTCACCTGAGGATGTCGTCGGCATAGTGGCGTTGGTGCAGCAGACTTGACGGGCTGCAGAAGCCGATCCTCACGAGCCCCCAGGCCCCGGGGCCTCGGGAGGCTCCGGAGGCACTGGTGACTCCTCGCGAGCTGTCTCCACCTCCGCCAGAGCCGCGGGACGCCTGTCTTCCTGAGCCTCCACAATGCCCCTCATGAGGCGCTGGTACGCCGCAGCCATGCTCGGCAGGCCGTAAGGCATGCGAAAATAGCTGTGGGGTGGACCTCTGCAGCGCCCCACTTGCGAGGGCCAGAGGCGCTCTGTTGTGGCGATTTGATTGAGCCCGGGTACGTCGACGCAGACGCGCAGCCCACCATCCTCGCCTGGATGTGGGGCCACGGCTGGCAATCGCGCGCGGCTCCTGGAAGCCCCCAGCCCCCTCGTCTTGATGGCGGTCTTCGTTCCTTCTTGGTGGAGGCGGCGGCGGAGGTAGGCCTGCGTTGCCATGAGGGCGGTCCTCACGAGGCTGGTCTCTCCAGTCCCCCTCGCGAGGCAGGTCCCGCCAGCGGTCCTCGCGAGGCTGGTCGCGCCACCCCTGGCGCGGGCCGCGGTCTTCCCAGCGCCCTGGGTTTCTTCCTCCTCCCCGTCCGTAGCCCCGGTCAGCACGGTCAGGACGACGGCCGATCCTTCCTTCTCGCACGACGCGGAGCTCTTGACGTTCATTGGTGTTGTGGGTGTGGAGGTCATGGTACACACAGTACCGGCTACCTCTGGAGGGTTCGGGCAGATCTTTGCCCCGCTTCGTGTCTGGTTCGGCTGCAAGCACGGCAGCCCCCTTGTGCTTCATGTCCTTGGCCTTGGGCTTCTTCTCTTCTGGGTCCGCGGCAGGCAGCTCGAGGAGGGAGAGACGTCCCTCCTCAGCCCTGGCGCACTTGTTCGCCAAGTTGAACAGCTACAGGGAGGTGCAGAGGTCTTCGTGCATCACTAGTTCCTCCTTCATCTTGACGTCACGCACGCCATCAGAGAAGGCGGAGATGATGGCCTCCTCCGACACCCTGGGGATCTTGAGGCGCACGCTGTTGAAGCGCTGGATGTACTTTTGCAGGGTCTCTCCGGGTTGCTGCTTGATGCGGCGCATGTCGCTCACGGCAGGCGGCCGGTCGCGAGTACCTTGGAAGTTGGCGATGAAGCGGGCGCGCATCTGGTCCCAGGAGGAGATCATGCCTGGAGCCAGATTCAGGAGCCAGGTTCGCGCCCCTTCCTTGGGCGCCATGGGGAACCAGTTCGCCATGACCTTTTCATCCCCGTCGGTAGCCTCGATACCCAGCTCATAGAGCTGGAGGAATTCCGCGGGGTCAGTTGTGCCGTCGTAGCGAGGAGGCAGGTCGGGCTTGAACTTGCCGGGCCACGCGACGCTACGCAGCTCAGTGGTGTAGGCGTGGCAGCCCGCGGTGGCCACGAAAGGCCTCGGTTGGTGGAGAGCTTGGTCTTGAGGGTCCCCACGCGCTGCAGCTAGGAGCAGGGCGGGGTCTTGACGTGCCGGAGCTGGAGCAGGGTCGCGGCGTGCCGGAGCAGGGAGCGCCCTAGCAGCCCCCTGCGGGCAAGGGATTTCTTGGCAGCTTCGCTCTTGCTGCGCTGGCGCCTGACGGAGTTGGTTCCGCCCAGGGACCAAGCGCCTTGGAGCAATGACATCTTCTTGGAGAGGAGGCGGCCGGTGCGCCTCCGGAGCTTCGTTGCTCGCGCGGGGCGGAGTGCGGCGCAAAAGGACGGACGGCGCGGAAGAGCCCCCTGCGGCGCGGACAAGCTCGGCGACGCGGTCGAGCCATTCTTCGTAGATGTCGTCGACGGGATGGTAGCGCAGGAGCTCGTTTGCCGCGAGGAGCGCAGCTCAAGCCTCCAAGGGTGCGCGGAGCACGCGGGATGAAGAGCCAGCTGGTGCGACTGACGGAGTGGCGGTGCGGCCGTCTTGCCGCACGGACGGGTGCTGAGACGATGCCTGCTGCTCGCCCCCCGCCGGGCCGGTGGCGGCGTTGACGGCGGGCGACGGAGAACGACGAGGACGCCCACCGACGGGGGCCGTCTGGGCGACGCGAGAAGCGATGGCGGCCCGGCGCTCGGCGCGGGCCCGACGAGCGTCAGACATGGACGCGACGGTCGGAGGAGAGCGGAGCGGTGGAAGACGAATTCCGGCGCACCCCTACCTGGCGCGCCAAATGTCGGATTTCGGGTTCCTGCAGACCCTTAAGGTTCGAACACTGGGGTGTGCGTGGAAATCTCACCTTCAACCTCTCCGTCTCGATGGGATCTAAACTACTAAAAGAACTGCACGAAAGACACAAGATTTATACTGGTTCGGGCCACCGATGTGGTGTAATACCGTACTCCAGTGTGTGGTGGATGGATTGCCTCCTGAGGCTGGTGAGGACGAACAATACAAGGAAGAACAGCCTCGCGAGGGTCTGTTCTTGGCTGTGGTGATGAACTGTTGTGAAGAGTTCAGTCACCCTCTCTCTCCCTATGCTTTTTCTCTCACCCGTCGTCCCGGACCGAACGACCAGGAATCGAACCACCGAAAACCGAACCCAAAAACCGAACCCCTTGCTATGTGGGTGGCTAGTCCTATTTATAGAGGCCCTGGTCCTCTCCCCAAATATTGAGCGGGAAGGGATCCAACAATGGCGGGCTAATTTGAAGGGGGACAACGAGTACATCTATCCTGACAAAAGCAGTCTTCGCCTGCCAAAGGCTCTGGTGATGACGCCGCGCTGGGCTCCATGGTGACCTCCGTCTCGTAGTCCTTCTGGTCCTGGTCTCGTTGCACCGAAGTGGCAACCTTTGCCTGATGCCTCGGTACTCCGCTGATACGCTTGCTCCCTTTGCACCACAGAGGAAAGAGGGACGCTGCGCGCGCTGGCACCCGCCTGGTGCCCCGTGTCGTCATGGCTTGCGTCATAGGTACCTCGCGAGGTACCCCGCCTTGAACTCTCCACCTCCTCGCGAGCCAGCCTGACGAGGCCGTGCCCGAGGATGCGCCATGTCATCCGCCTCGCGAGGCTTGGCCCCTCGCGAGGGTCTCGAGCCTCGTGTTGATGAAGATGGGCCGCGCTGGGCCCCCACTCGAGCCACACCGCAGGCCGCAGGCAGGCAAGTCTGGGGACCCCCGTTCCCAGAACGCCGACAGCGCATACTCCTAGGGGGATAGAGTGGTAGGAAAAGACCATCGCTCATCCCCGACCGCCACTCATAACGAGGACACTCAATAAATAAATCATGCTCCGACTTGGTCACATAACAGTTCACCATACGTGCATGCTACGGGAATCACAAACTTCAACACAAGTATTTCTCAAATTCACAACTACTCAACTAGCATGACTCTAATATCACCATCTCCATATCTCAAAACGATTATCAAGTATCAAACTTCTCATAGTATTCAATGCACTTTCTATGAAAGTTTTTATATTATTCCTAAAAGCAAATTTCCATGTTGTTCTAAAGGACTCTCAAAATAATATAAGTGAAGCATGAGAGATCAATTATTTCTATAAAATAAATCCACCACCGTGCTCTAAAAGATATAAGTGAAGCACTAGAGCAAAAACTATATAGCTCAAAAGATATAAGTGAAGCACACAGAGTATTCTAATAAATTTCAAATCATGTGAGTTTCTCTCAAAAGGTGTGTACAACAAGTATGATTGTGGTAAACTAAAAAGCAAAGACTCAAATCATACAAGACGATCCAAGCAAAACACATATCATGTGGTGAATAAAAATATAGCTCCAAGTAAAGTTACCGATAGACGAAGACGAAAGAGGAGATGCCTTCCGGGGAATCCCCAAGCTTAGGCTTTTTGGTGTCCTTTAATTTTACCTTGGGGTTCCATGGGCATCCCCAAGCTTGGGATCTTGCCACTCCTTGTTCCATAATCCATCAAATCTTTACCCAAAACTAGAAAACTTCACAACACGAAACTTAAATAGAAAATCTCGTGAGCTCCGTTAGCGAAAGAAAACAAGACACCACTTCAAGGTACTATAATGAACTAATTATTTATTTATATTGGTGTTAAACCTACTGTATTCCAACTTCTCTATGGTTTATAAACTCTTTTACTAGCAATAGATTCATCAAAATAAGCAAACAGCACACGAAAAACAGAATCTGTCAAAAACCGAACAGTCTGTAGTAATCTGTAGCTAACGCAAACTTATGGAAACCCAAAAATTCTAAAATAAATTGCTGGACGGAGGAATTTATCTATTAATCATCTGCAAAAATAATTAACTAAATAGCTCTCTCCAAATAAAAATGGCAGCAATTCTCGTGAGCGCTAAAGTTTCTGTTTTTTACAGCAAGATAAAAAAGACTTTCCCCAAGTCTTCCCAACGGTTCTACTTGGCACAAACACTAGTTAAACACAAAAAACACAACCAAAACAGAGGATATATAAATTATTTATTACTAAACAGGAGCAAAAAGCAATGAATAAAAATAAAATTGGGTTGCCTCCCAACATGCGCTATCGTTTAACGCCCCTAGCTAGGCATAAAAGCAAGATAAATCTTGGTATTGCCATCTTTGGTATTAGGAAAGAAAAGAGAATTTTTTTCTATAGAATTTATCTTGCTATTTTGAGATAGCATGTGGCCATTAATGGTGGAAGAAAGATTAAGCATGTTACGGAAATTGGCATCTAAGCTAGCCTTCATTTCTTTGATAATTTCATTTTGATAAAAGCACAAAAGGGAGGTAGATTCAACCTTCTCACTCATGGGGTACCCAAATATAGTTTTCATATTTTCATAAGTATCAATGGAATCCCCCTCAAGAAAACCTTCTTCAAAGATAGAATCTAGAACTTGCTTGAACGAGGAGGGTAGAGCAATATAAATGTTTTTCAGGTAAACCTCAATTTGATATTGTGGCACATAGCTAGCTCGGATCCTTAATGGCCTATCCCAAGCGTCTTTCAAAGATTCATCAAGTAAATAACGAAAAATTCCGGGATCATCTTCATCAAAATTATTCAAACTCTCATTGATAACCCCGGTAGGTCTCTCCATAGCATCATTATTTATGAGCTTAGAGAGAACAGAGGGACTATCCAAGGTAAAACCCAGGAGAGAACCCTTAGCCCTTTTTGAATCGGCCATGGTACAAGAAAACAAATGGAAAAGAGGCGAATAAAACGGCAAGGGTGAAGTGGGGGATAGGAAAATGAGAGGCAAATGGCAAATAATGTAATGCGAGGGATAAGAGTTTGTGATGGGTACTTGGTATGTCTTGACTTGTGCGTAGACTCTCCGGCAACGGCGCCAGAAATGGCTCGTTGTAGGGAGTCAAATCTTGACTTGACTTGGTGCGAATCTCCCCGGCAATGGCACCAGAAATCCTTCTTGCTACCTCTTGAGCACTGCGTTGGTTTTCCCTTGAAGAGGAAATGGTTATGTAGTAAAGTAGCGTAAGTATTTCCCTCAGTTTTTGAGAACCAAGGTATCAATCTAGTAGGAGATCACGCTCGAGTCCCACGCACCTACACAAACACATAAGTGTCAACCCCTTCATGGTCGCTTACGAGAGTGAGATCTGATAGATATGATAAGACAATATTTTTGGTATTTTTATGATAAAGAGAAATAAAGAGGCAAAGTAAAATAAACGGCAATAGAAATAGCTAAGTGTTGGAAGATTAATATGATGGGAGATAGACCCGGGGGCCATATGTTTCACTAATGGCTTCTCTCAGGAGCATAAGTATTACAATGGGTAAACGAATTACTGTCGAGCACTTGATAGAAAAGCGAATAATTATGAGAATATCTAGACATGATCATGTATATAGGCATCATGTCCGTGACAAGTAGACCGAAACGATTCTGCATCTACTACTATTACTCCACACATCGACCGCTATCCTGCATGCATCTAGAGTATTATGTTCATAAGAACAGAGTAATGCTTTAAGTAAGATGACATGATGTAGAGGGATAAACTCATGTGATATGATATAAACCCCATCTTTTTATCCTCGATGGTAACAATACAATACGTGTCGTTTCCCTTTCTGTCACTAGGATCGAGCACCGCAAGATTGAACCCAAAGCTAAGCACTTCTTCCATTGCAAGAAAGATCAATCTAGTAGGCCAAACCAAACTGATAATTCGAAGAGACTTGCAAAGATAAACCAATCATACATAAAAGAATTCAGAGGAGATTCAAATATTGTTCATAGATAAACTTGATCATAAACCCACAATTCATCGGATCTCGACAAACACACCGCAAAAAGGAGAGTTACATCAAATAGATCTCCAAGAGAATCAAGGAGAACTTTGTATTGAGATCCAAAGAGAGACAAAAAGCCACCTAGCTACTAGCTATGGACCCGAAGGTCTGAAGTAAACTACTCACACATCACCGGAGAGGCCATGGAGTTGATGTAGAGGCCCTCCGTGATCAATGCCCCCTCCGGTGGAGCTCCGGAAAAGGCCCCAAGATGGGATCTCTCAGGTACAGAAGGTTGCGGCGGTGGAATTAGGTTTTCGTGCTGCTGCTGGATGTTTGGGGGGGGGGTACGTGGATATATATAGGAGGAAGAAGTACGTCGGTGGAGCAACGAGGGGCCCACGAGGGTGGAGGGCGCGCCCAGGGGGCAGGGTGCCCCTACCTCGTGGCCTCCTTGATTGTTTCTTGACGCCCACTCCAAGTCTCCTGGATCACGTTCGTTGAGAAAATCACGTTCCCAAAGGTTTCATTCTGTTTGGAGTCCATTTGATATTCCTTTTCGGCAAAACTCTAAAATAGGCAAAAAAACAGCAATTTGGGCTGGGCCTCCAGTTAGTAGGTTAGTCCCAAAATGATATAAAAGTGTAAAATAAAGCCCATTAACATCCAAAATAGATAATATAATAGGATGGAGCAATCAATAATTATAGATACGTTGGAGACGTATCAGACGCTTAAAGCGCTCTTTCTCAAGGGGTTCCTCTGGCACGATGATGTCTTCGTTCCCGACGCTGACATCATCCTCGGAGATCGGTAGATAGTTACTATCTTCTGAATCCCCATTCCCGACTGGCTGGTCGGGGTTGACTTATCCCTCCTCCCAATCATCCTGTTCGGACATAGGCTCAACGGGGTCTTCGGGATCCTCGGCATTGTACGGAGTGTTATTGTCTCCGGCGCCGGTATTACTGTCCTTTTTGCGACGCGATTTTGAGCGGTGTCACTGATGTCCACATTTTGGTGTTATGTCCGCGAGCTTGTCCTCACTCGGATCTTTCCTACCTTCGTCGTCGTCTTTGGGTGTATCCACCATATATACATCATATGTGGAGGTAGCCGTCCAGCGCCCGGTAAATGGCGGGTCTTGGCTTTGTTTGTGTCTGGCATCGTTGTCCAAACTGTCGATGTATTCGGAGGCGTAATATCGCAGGTCGGTCAGATCCTCGATAGTGGCTATTAAGTCGATGGTGGGTGGGACGTAAAATTCCCTGCTCTCAGCCCCTTGTCCGGGTTGGGCGTGGTTCGGAGGTGACGCTTTCGTAATGGCGAGGGAATGCATTAAGTCCAAGGCCTCATTTAAGAGCGAAGGCCGGACGGGGGACCAAGGACCTGCAGGGCTAGGCATGGCAGATTCTAGGTTGTGCCCACCAGATGCGGGCCTCGAGAGTTTGGAGTTTGCATGCTGAGGCGGGTTCGGCTGTCCGATGATCGAGAGAGTCCTGTTTGAGTCCAGGCTCACCGAAGACATAGCTACCTCCGGGTCTCCGGAGAAAAGTTCCATAATAGGAGAGGGTCCGGTGGATTTTAGATACCCATTTTCGGACGAAGTAGTCTGCCCTAGATCGAAGTCCAAGGCAGGGATGATAGTTGGTCCTCGAGTGGTTCCTGATGACGAGTCCGATGAGTTTCCCTCCCCAAGCAAAGGAACAATGGTCAAGGACGTGAACCCGCCGAACTCAAAAAGTTGACCGGGGAGGAAGGTTTCCCCAGAAACAACATCGTTGTTGATGGTCAAATGAGCCATCGAACCTTCTGCCGATGACAAAGTGGAACTCTCCATGAAAGCACCAATGTCGGTGTCAAAACCGGCTGATCTCGGGTAGGGGATCCCGAACTGTGCCTCTGAAAATCGAAGGTAACAGGAGATAAAGAGGACACGACGTTTACCCAGGTTCGGGCCCTTTAATGGAGGTTATACCCTACTTCCTGCTTGATTGATCTTGATGAGTATAGGGGTTACAAGAGTTGATATACCTCGAGATCATAATGGCTAAACCCTAGATGTCTATCCTATATGAATTCTGATATCCTCTACGGACTTAAACCCTCCGGTTTATATAGACACCGGAGGGGCCTAGGGTTGTACAGGGTCGGTTTACAGAGAAAGAAAGTACACATCCAGACGCCAATCGTGCCATCCACGCAAAGGAGAGTCCTATCCGGGCATGGGGGAAGGCCTTCTACCTTGTATCTTCACGGCCCATTAGTCCGGCCAATGTCACATAGCTCGGACACCCGAGGACCCCATAATCCAGGACTCCCTCACTAGCCACAGTCCATTAAGACAAGATGGAATGTTTGCCTGGAATGAGGCAAGTTGTTGCACTCCTATTCGTTGTAGAACCCAGGCACACACCTCATGGCCATATGTGAGAGGGAGCGACAAGCATATGGCCAATCAACTCATCCGAGTCGCCATGCCGCACATCAAGGGCGCATTTGGTAAGCTGCATTAGGTCGGGCCAGACCCTCACGGATGAAAATGGGTTGTTTGGATGCATGTGTTTACTATTTGGCCAGCATAGCACGAACGTCAAAGCACCCCTCAGCCAGGCCTGCTAGGAACGGCCGAATCGGCTATTTCCAGCGATCCAGGCTCGAGCGATGCAGGGGAGGGGAATGCCGCACCGTGCAAGGGAGGGTGATGGCGGGAGCGATGGCACATCTCTGCTACCTCTTGAGCACTGCGTTGGTTTTCCCCGAAGAGGAAGGGATGATGCAGCAAAGTAGCGTAAGTATTTACCTCAGTTTTTGAGAACCAAGGTATCAATCCAGCAGGAGGCTACGCAAGAGTTCCTTGTACCTGCACAAAACAAATAAATCCTCGCAACCAACGCGATAAGGGGTTGTCAATCCCAACACGACCACTTAGGAGAGTGAGATCTCATAGATGTGATAAGATAATATTTTTGGTATTTTTATGATAAAGATGCAAAGTAAAATAAAAGCAAAGTAAAAATCAAAGGAAATAACTAAATATTGGAAGATTAATATGACGAAGATAGACCCGGGGGCCATAGGTTTCACTAGTGGCTTCTCTCAAGAGCATAAGTATTTTACGGTGGGTGAACGAATTACTGTTGAGCAATTGACATAATTGAGCATAGTTTTGAGAATATCTAGGTATGATCATGTATATAGGCATCACGTCCGAGACAAGTAGACCGACTCCGGCCAGCATCTACTACTATTACTCCATTCATCGACCGCTCTCCAGCATGCATCTAGAGTATTAAGTTCATGAAAACAGAATAATGCCTTAAGCAAGATGACATGATGTAGAGGGATAAACTCATGCAATATGATGAAAATCCCATCTTGTTATCCTCAATGGCAACAATACAGTACGTGCCTTGCTGCCCCTACTGTCACTGGGAAAGGACACCGCAAGATTGAACCCAAAGCTAAGCACTTCTCCCATTGCAAGAAAGATCAATCTAGTAGGCCAAACCAAACTGATAATTAGAAGAGACTTGCATAGATAACCAATCATACATAAAAGAATTCAGAGAAGATTCAAATATTGTTCATAGATAGACTTGATCATAAACCCACAATTCATTGGTCTCAACAAACACACAGCAAAAAGAAGATTACATTGAATAGATCTCTGTAAGAGAGGGGGAGAACATTGTATTGAGATCCAAAAAGAGAGAAGAAGCCATCTAGCTAATAACTATGGACCCGTAGGTCTGAGGTGAACTACTCACAATTCATCAGAGGGGCTATGGTTATGATGCAGAAGCCCTCCGTGATGGATACCCCCTCCGGCGGAGCTCCAGAACAGGCCCCAAGATGGGATCTCGTGGATACAGAAAGTTGCGGCGGTGGAATGAGGGTTTTGGCTCTGTTTCTGATAGTTTGGGGGTACGTAGGTATATATAGGTGGAAGGAGTACATCGGTGGAGCAACAGGGGGCCCACGAGGGTGGAGGGCGCGCTTGGGGGGGGGGGGGGGTAGGCGCGCCCTCTACCTCATGGCCTCCTCCTTTGTTTCTTGACGTAGGGTCCAAGTCTCCTGGATCATGTTCGGCGAGAAAATCACGTTCCCGAAGGTTTCATTCCGTTTGGACTCCGTTTGATATTCCTTTTCTCCGAAACCCTAAATAGGCAAAAAAACAACAATTCTGGGCTGGGCCTCCGGTTAATAGGTTAGTGCCAAAAATAATTTAAAAGTGGATAATAAAGCCCAACAATGTCCAAAACAGTAGATAATATAGCATGGAGCAATCAAAAATTATAGATACGTTGGAGACGTATCAAGCATCCCCAAGCTTAATTCGTGCTCATCCTCGAGTAGGTAAATGATAAAAACATAATTTTTGATGCAGAGTGCTACTTGGTATAATTTTAATGTAATTTTTCTTAATTGTGGTATGAATATTCAGATCCGAAAGATTCAATATAAAAGTTTATATTGACATAAAAATAATAATACTTCAAGAATACTAACTAAGCAATTATGTCCTCTCAAAATAACATGGCCAAAGAAAGTTCATCCCTACAAAATCATATAGTTTAGTCATGCTCCAGTTTCGTCACACAAGAATGCTCTCATCATGCACAACCCCGATGACAAGCCAAGCAATTGTTTCATACTTTGGTAATCTCAAACCTATAAACTTTCACGCAATATATGAGCGCGAGCCATGGATATAGCACTATGGGTGGAATAGAATATGATGATGGGGGTTATGTGGAGAAGACAAAAAAGGAGAAAGTCTCACATCAACGAGGATAATCAATGGGCTATGGAGATGCCCATCGATTGATGTTAATGCAAGGAGTAGGGATTGCCATGCAACAGATGCACTAGAGCTATAAATGTATGAAAGCTCAACAAAAGAAACTAAGTGGGTGTGCATCCAACTTGCTTGCTCACGAAGACCTAGGGCACTTGAGGAGGCCCATTGTTGGAATATACAAGCCAAGTTCTATAATGAAAAATTCCCACTAGTAGATGAAAGTGACGAAATAAAAGACTCTCTATCATGAAGATTATGGTGCTACTTTGAAGCACAAGTGTGGCAAAGGATAGTAGCATTGTCCCCTTTTTTGCCTTTCTTTTTTTGGCCTTTATTTTTTTATTAGGAAAATGCTCTATGAATGATGGTAATCACACTTCTATTTACTTACAACTCAAGAATTACAACTCGATACTTAGAACAAGATATGACTCTATATGAATGCCTCCGGCGGTGTATCGGGATATGCAATGAACCAAGAGTGACATGTATGAAAGAATTATGAATGGTGGCTTTGCCACAAATACTATGTCAACTACATGATCATGCTAAGCAATATGACAATGATGAATGTGTCATGATAAACGGAATGGTGGAAAGTTGCATGGCAATATATCTCGGAATGGCTATGGAAATGCCATAATTGGTAGGTATGGTGGCTGTTTTGAGGAAGATATAAGGAGGTTTATGTGTGAAAGAGCGTATCATATCACGGGGTTTGGATGCACCGGCGAAGTTTGCACCAACTCTCAACGTGAGAAAGGGCAATGCACGGTACCGAAGAGGCTAGCAATGATGGAAGGGTAAGAGTGTGTATAATCCATGGACTCAACATTAGTCATAAAGAACGCACATACTTATTGCAAAAATCTACAAGTCATCAAAACAAAGCACTACGCGCATGCTCCTAAGGGGATAGATTGGTAGGAAAAGACCATCGCTCGTCCCCGACTGCCACTCATAAGGAGGACAATCAAATAAAACCTCATGTTTAAAATTTGTTACATAAAATTTACCATACGTGCATGCTACGGGACTTGCAAAATTCAACACAAGCATTTGTCAAATTCACAACTACTCAACTAGCATGACTTTGATATTATTACCTCCATATCTTAAAACAATCATCAAGCATCAAATTTCTCTTAGTATTCAAAACACTCATAAGAAAAAAATATTAATCTTGAATACCTAGCATATTAGGATTATTTAAGAAAATTACCATGCAATTTAAGACTCTCAAAATAATATAAGTGAAGCATGAGAGATCAATAGTTTCTATAAAACAAATCCACCACCGTGCTCTAAAAGATATAAGTGAAGTACTAGAGCAAAACTATATTACTCAAAAAGATATAAGTGAAGCACATAGAGTATTCTAAGAAATTCCAAATCATGTATAGCTCTCTCAGAAGGTGTGTACAGCAAGGATGATTGTGGTAAACTAAAAATCAAAGAATCAAATTATACAAGACGCTCCAAGAAAAACACATATCATGTGGTGAATAAAAATATAGCTCCAAGTAAAGTTACCGATAGAAGTAGACGAAAAGAGGGGATGCCTTCCGGGGCATCCCCAAGCTTTGGCTTTTGGGTGTCCTTATATTATCTTCGGGGTGCCATGGGCATCCCCAAGCTTAGGCTCTTGCCACTCCTTCTTCCATAATCCATCAAATCTTTACCCAAAACTTGAAAACTTCACAACACAAAACTTCAAGTAGAAAATCTCGTGAGCTCCGTTAGCGAAAGAAAACAAAAGACCACTTCAAGGTACTGTAATGAACTCATTCTTTATTTATATTGGTGTTAAACCGACTGTATTCCAACTTATCTATGGATTATAAACTATTTTACTAGCCATAGATTCATCAAAATAAGCAAACAACACACGAAAAACAGAATCTGTCAAAAACAGAACAGTCTGTAGTAATCTGTAGCTAGCGCAAGATCTGGAACCCAAAAAATTCTAAAATAAATTTCTGGACGTGAGGAATTTATCTATTAATCATCTTAAAAAATAATTAACTAAATATCACTTTCCAAATAAAAATTGCAGCAGTTCTCGTGAGCGCTAAAGTTTTGGTTTTTTACAGCAAGATATCAAGACTTTCCCCAAGTCTTCCCAACGGTTCTACTTGGCACAAACACTAATTAAACACAAAAAACACAACCTAAACAGAGGCTAGATAAATTATTTATTACTAAACAGGATCAAAAATCAAGGAATAAAAATAAAATTGGGATGCCTCCCAACAAGCGCTATCGTTTAACGCCCCTAGCTAGGCATAAAAAGCAAGGATAGATCTAGGTATTGCCATCTTTGGTAGGCAATCCATAAGTGGCTCTCATAATAGATTCATAAGGTAATTTTATTTTCTTTCTAGGAAAGTGTTCCATGCTTTTCCTTAACGGAAATTGGAATCTAATATTTCCTTCCTTCATATCAATAATTGCACCAATCGTTCTAAGGAAAGGTCTACCAAGAATAATAGGACATGAAGGATTGCAATCTATGTCAAGAACAATAAAATCTACGGGCACATAATTACTATTTGCAACAATAAGAGCAACATTAATTCTTCCCATAGGTTTCTTAATAGTGGAATCCGCAAGGTGCAAGTTTAGAGAGCAATCATCAAAATCACGGAAACCTAATAGATCGCACAAAGTCTTTGGAATTATGGAAACACTAGCACCCAAAGCACATAAAGCATAGAACTCATGATGTTTAATCTTAATTTTAATAGTTGGTTCCCACTCATTATAAAGTTTTCTAGGGATAGAAACTTCCAATTCAAGTTTTTCTTCATAAGATTGCATCAAGGCATCAACGATATGTTTAGTGAACGCTTTATTTTGACTATAAGCGCGAGGAGAATTTAGCACGGATTGCAACATGGAAATACAATCAATTAAAGAGCAATTTTCATAATTTAATTCCTTGAAATCCAAAATAGTGGGTTTAGCAACATCTAGGGTTTTAATTTCTTCAATCCCACTTTTATCAATTTTAGCATCAAGATCTAAAAACTCAGAATTCTTGGAACGCCTTCTAGGTAAAGGTGGATCATATTCAGTCCCATCATTATTAAGATTCATATTGCAAAACAAAGATTTAATAGGGGACACATCAATAACTTTTAGATCTTCATCTTTATTTTCATAGGAACTAGAAGAACACGCTCTTATAAAGGCATCTTTCTTAGCATGCATCCTAGCGGTTCTTTCTTTGCACTCATCAATGGAAATTCTCATGGCTTTGAGAGACTCATTGATATCATGCTTAGGTGGAATAGATCTAAGTTTCAAATAATCAACATCAAGAGAAATTCTATCAACGTTCCTAGCCAACTCATCAATCTTAAGCAATTTTTCTTCAATCAAAGCATTGAAATTCTTTTGCGAAGTAATAAATTCTTTAATATTAGATTCAAAATCAGAGGCATCTTATTATAATTTCCATAAGAATTGTTGTATGAATTACCATAATTATTAGAGGGATTAGTAGGATAAGGCCTAGGATTAAAATTTCCTCTATACGCGTTGTTACCAAAATTGTTCCTACCAACAAAATTCACATCCATAGATTCATTATTATTCTCAATCAAAGTAGACAAGGGCATATCATTAGGATCAGAAGAAACTCTTTTACTAGCAAATAATTTCATAAGTTCATCCATCTTTCCACTCAAAACATTAATTTCTTCTATTGCATGCACCTTTTCATTAGTAGATCTTTCAGTATGCCATTGAGAATAATTAACCATAATATTATCTAGGAGTTTAGTAGCTTATCCTAAAGTGATTTCCATAAAAGTGCCTCCTGCGGCCGAATCTAAAAGATTTCTAGAAGCAAAATTCAATACAGCATAAATTTTTTGTATAACCATCCACAAATTCAAACCATGAGTAGGGCAATTACGTATCATTAATTTCATCCTCTCCCAAGCTTGTGCAACTTGTTCATGATCAAGTTGCTTAAAATTCATAATATCATTTCTAAGGGAGATGATCTTAGAGGGAGGAAATTACTTAGAGATAAAAGCATCTTTGCACTTATTCCATGAATCAATACTATTTTTAGGCAAAGACGAAAACCAAGCTTTAGCACGATCTCTAAGTGAAAAAGGAAATAGCTTCAATTTAACAATATCATTATCCACATCTTTCTTCTTTTGCACATCACACAAATCAACGAAGCTATTTAGATGGGTAGCGGCATCTTCACTAGGAAGGCCAGAAAACAGATCTTTCATGACAAGATTCAGCAAAGCGGCATTAATTTCACAAGATTCAGCATTGGTAAGAGGAGCAATCAGAGTGCTAATAAAATCATTGTTGTTGGTATTGGTAAAGTCACACAATTTAGTGTTATCTTGAGCCATCGTGACAAGCAAGCAATCCAACACACAAGCAAACAAAAAAGCAAGCGGGCAAAAAGAGGCAAATAGAGAAAGAGAGGGAGGATAGAGAGAGAGAGAGCGAATAAAACGGCAAGGGTGAAGTGGGGGAGAGGAAAACGAGAGGCAAATGGCAAATAATGTAATGCGGGAGATAAGGATTGTGATGGGTACTTGGTATGTTGACTTTTGCGTAGACTCCTCGGCAATGGCACCAGTAATCCTTCTTGCCACCTCTTGAGCACTGTGTTGGTTTTCCCCGAAGAGGAAGGGATGATGCAACAAAGTAGCATAAATATTTCCCTCAATTTTTGAGAACCAAGGTACCAATCCAGTAGGAGGCTACACGTGAGTCCCTCGTACCTGCACAAAACAAATAAATCCTCGCAACCAACGCGATAAGGGGTTGTCAATCCCTACACGACCACTTACGAGAGTGAGATCTGATAGGTATGATAAGATAATATTTTTGGTATTTTTATGATAAAGATGCAACGTAAAATAAAAGCAAAGTAAAAAAGGAAAGGAAATAACTAAGTATTGGAAGATTAATGTGATGAAGATAGACCCGGGGGCCATAGGTTTCACTAGTGGCTTCTCTCAAGAGCATAAGTATTTTATGGTGGGTGAACGAATTACTGTTGAGCAATTGACAAAATTGAGCATAGTTATGAGAATATCTAGGTATGATCATGTATATAGGCATCACGTCCGAGGCAAGTAGACCGACTCCTGCCTGCATCTACTACTATTACTTCACTCATCGACTGCTATCGAGCATGCATCTAGAGTATTAAGTTCATGAAAACAGAGTAACGCCTTAAGCAAGATGACATGATGTAGAGGGATAAACTCCTGCAATATGATGAAAACCCCATCTTGTTATCCTCGATGGCAACAATACAACACGTGCCTTGCTGCCCCTACTGTCACTGGGAAAGGACATCGCAAGATTGAACCCAAAGCTAAGCACTTCTCCCATTGCAAGAAAGATCAATCTAGTAGGCCAAACCAAACTGATAATTCGAAGAGACTTGCATAGATAACCAATCATACATAAAAGAATTCAGAGAAGATTCAAATATTGTTCATAGATAAACTTGATCATAAACCCACAATTCATCGGTCTCAACATACACACCGCAAAAAGAAGATTACATCGAATAGATCTCCACAAGAGAGGGGGAGAACATTGTATTGAGATCCAAAAAGAGAGAAGAAGCCATCTAGCTAATAACTATGGACCCGTAGGTCTGAGGTGAACTACCCACACTTCATCGAAGGGGCTATGGTGTTGATGTAGAAGCCCTCCATGATGGATACCCCCTCCGGCGGAGCTCCGGAACAGGCCCCAAGATGGGATCTCGTGGATACAGAAAGTTGCGGCGGTGGAATTAGGGTTTTGGATCCGTTTCTGATCGTTTGGGGGTACGTAGGTATATATAGGAGGAAGGAGTACGTCGGTGGAGCAACAGGGGGCCCACGAGGGTGGAGGGCGCGCCTGGGGGGGGGGGGGGGGGGTAGGCGCGCCCCCTACCTCGTGGCCTCCTCCTTTGTTTCTTGATGTAGGGTACAAGTCTCCTGGATCATGTTCGGTGAGAAAATCACGTTCCCGAAGGTTGCATTCTATTTGGACTCCGGTTGATATTCCTGTTCTTCGAAACCCTAAAATAGGCAAAAAAACAGCAATTCTGGGCTGGGTCTCCGGTTAATAGGCCAGTCCCAAAAATAATATAAAAGTGGATAATAAAGCCCAATAATGTCCAAAACAGTAGATAATATATCATGGAGCAATCAAAAAATATAGATACGTTGGAGACGTATCAATATCCGAAAAAAGTGACGGGGATGAATTCGAGTCACCGCCCACCGAGTCATTCGCCCTATATATCAAGGGTGACCGCCGCAACAAAACTTCCTCCAGCATTTCCCCCTCTAAAACTTTTCCTTCCGTGCAGATCCACTTCAACGACAGAACTACTCCGGCGACTGGTTGACTGATACGTCTATTTTGCATCATGTTTTGCAGGCTGGACGCTGACTTGAGGGCCGCCTTGGGTCCTTCTTCGGCTGCGGCGTCTCCTAGCTATGCTCGCTCAACACCGATTCTCTCCCCCACCTCCACGGCCCGCAAGAGCGGCATGATCTCCAACAGTGGGGACCGGGTGGCTAAGCGTGTGGCGCGGCGTGCTGCGGCCAAGGACCACCCTAATCCAGGTACTCCATCTCAGCATTCCCCTCCCCTACCATTGTTTCTCCTGTTCGTTTGGTTCTCCCATCGCATTTGAATGAGCACTTGTTACATGTCCTCTCGGATGTGGGCATAACTTTTTGTAGGATTTCGCGTTCCGACAAAACCCTTGAGGTTCGAACACTGGGGTGCGCACAAAGATCTCTCCCCCTCTCTAGCTCGCACACTCTACGATCTCACGGCCTAGCTCGACGAACCCAAAGAACATGAGGCACAAGATTTATACTGGTTTGGGCCACCGTTGTGGTGTAATACCCTACTCCAGTGTGTGTGGTGAATTGCCTCTTGGGCTGAGGATGAACAGTTACAAGGGAAGAACAGCCTCGCTAGGAGAGGTGTTCTTGTGCCTAGTGAACTTGAGTGGTTGGGGGTTATATGGATCCGATCTAGGTCCGAATCGGATGCCTCCTGTGGTGGTGGCTAGTCCTATTTATAGAGGCCTTGGTCCTCTTCCCAAATATTGAGCGGGAAGGGATCCCACAACGGCCAAATTCGAAGGGAGACAACTAGTACAAGCTATCTTGACAAAAATAGTCTTCGCCTAGCAAAGGCTCTGGTGGTGACGCCGTCTTGGGCTCCATGATGACCTCTGTCTTGCCGTCCTGCTGGTCTTGGTCTTGTTGCACCGATATGGAAACCTTTGCCTGATGCCTTGGGACTCCTCGTCTGCGCTTGCCCCTTTAGCACCAAAGAAGAAACGAGGACACTGCATGCGCTAGCGCCCGCCTGGCTCCAGTCGCCATGGCTTGCATCACAGAAACCTCGTGAGGTGCCCCTTGCCTTGATCTCTCCGCCCCTCGCGAGCCAGCCTGGTGAGGCCGCCCCTGAGGAGGTCTTGCGTCATCCGCCTCGCGAGGCTTGGCCCCTCGCGAGGGTCTTGAACGTTTGCTGGTGAAGATGGGCCGTGCAGGGCCGCTGGTGGAGCCATGCTGCGGGCCGTAGGCAGGAAAGCCTGGGGACCCCAGTTCCCAAAGCGCCGACAGTTGCCCCCGGGCCCAAGGCGCGCTCGGGCTTGGCTTCGATACAAAGCCAAAGGGCAAGCACGGAGCGCCGCGGGCCCCATCAGCCTGCGGCCACGGTTGGCGCATGGCGACTGATTGGATGTGAGCTTCTCCGCTTCCCCACGCTGCCTTGGCGACTGCCCGACTTGACGGGTCCTTGCTGCATGCAGAAAAAAGATCATTATTACCTTAGATCATGGAGGCCGGCGGTGGGCCTTCCCTTGGCTATAGATGGGAAGTGGGGGTGAAGCCCCCGTCACCCGTCTCTTCCTTGCTTCTCCCGCTTCTTCTTCCTCCTTGATCCACTACCGGCAGCGACATCCATGGCGCCTGCGAAGAGGCTATCGGCTGCGGAGAAGGGGAAGGCCTGCCAGGAGGGGCCTGGCTTACCGTCGCCCAAGAGAGGGCGCGGCTGTCCCCGCAAGAACACTGTGACCCCCGCCGGGCCCCTCGTGACCGCGGCGGCGCCTCTTCTCGTGGCGGCAGCCGCCTAGGTCGTGGCGGTCCTGTTGATGAGGTGAGGCGTGCCGTGGTTGCGCGGCCCCCTCGGCCGCGCTTCCATTCGGCGGAGGTGATGCCAGAGTTCATCGTGTGGTCGGAGAACCCGGCTGGCACTTGGTTTCAGCTCCCGTGCTTCTTTGTCGGTGAGCTGTCTGCCACTAGTGCAGGCGGTCTTTGGCTGCAGGCAGACAGCTTCTGTAGCAAGGCTTCTTGGGTCGCGGTTGAGGTCTCTGCCACAGGCAACGCGGTCCTGGCTCGCGCTTGGCAGATGTTCGCCCGCGCGTGCGGACTGGGCAGGCGTTGTGCCCTCCACTTCAGGTACGACGGCCACGCAACCCTCTTCATGAGGGTATTTGGGGAAGATGGTCGCCGCTTCGGGTGCTGCCCCGAGGACAACGACAGCGACGAGTTGCTCGGCCTTGGCGATGGTCATGACAAGGAGGAGGGCGGCTTAGTCCTCGGAGCTGGCCATGGCTCGTCCAGCTACGGCGGTTCCTTTTCTGACAACAGCTCCAGCTCCAGCAGTGGCGGCTACGACCAGCCGCCGCGGCCGCTTCGAAGGTGGTAGCGGGTTGTCCCATCACCGCGCTCCGGTGAATCGCGAGGTGGGGTCTGGCTAAACCCAAGAGAGCGGCATGGGCCCGTCCTCGCGACCTGCCGCGGGAGCACATTCCGCTTTTGTTTCGTTCTTCCTTTCCTTCCTGCATTAGAGAGAGACAAGTATGGTGCCCTACTAGGGCGTCCAACAATTATGATTTCTAAGTGGCTGTGCTATGTTTATCATTCCTGTGTTGTGTTGCAGCATCATGTTTTATGTATGCACGTAGAATGACTTAGCTCGATGAGCCTGAAGTAGGTTCCGCCTCGCGAGATGCGCGTTCCCCAGCGCCTGACGAGGCCTTCTGTGCTCGGAAGGTGCCCGAGAACTACAAAAAATTTGTTAGGGAATCCTTATTCTTCCGGACCCTAGTCATAGGCACTGCCGGCCGTAACCCAGTGCTTCGCATCACGATACCCGGGGGACACGGATTGAGAGGAGAGCACTAGCTTGTGAGCTCGAGCGAGGGTGCCTTGCGAAAGACAAGAAAACGAAGACACTCACGAGGGCGCTTGTCCAGCCCCCTCGTGAGGCACGCGAGGGAGAGGACGGGTCAAAAATGAGAAACCAATGGCAAAAAAGGAGGCAACAAGGACAATGGAACCAGGCCAGCAAGGAACACCAGAAAGCAAATTCTCACTTAAAAGAGGGGGCAACCAACTGCAGAAAGCAAATGAAAAGCCGCGTCCGGCACATAGACTAGTCTTCTTGTCTTCTCACCAGCGCGGAGCTAAGTGCTGCCACTAGGCGTGGGAAGGAGCTCCCGAGGCCCTAGGGCGGCACTACTGAGACTCCGAGGCATGTACAGCCCCACTCATTATTACGTGAGAGTGTCACAAGCACTGGGCCTTGCTTCATGGCTAGAACTTTCCGGAGGTGTTGGATGTTCCAGGCGTTCTGGATGGGGATCCTGTCCTGTGTCTCCACGCACGTGGCGCCAGGCCTGGAGACGTGGGCGACCCGAAATGGGCCCTCCCACATGGGTGAGAGCTTGTGCAGCCCTTCCATCGAGAGCACCCGCCTCAAGACAAGATCACCCACCTCGAGCGTCCTGGGGCGGACGTTGCGGCAGTGGTACCACCGTAGCGCCCTGCTGGTACCACGTAGCTCGGAGCGAGGCTTCTCGGCGGCGTTCCTCCCCCAGCACAAGATCCATCCGCACACGGCGTCCTGCTATGTTTCATCAAACGCCAGGACCCATGCGGAGCGATGCCTGACCTCGTGTGGGAGAACCGCTTCTGCTGTGTACACAACGAAGAACGGGGTCTCACCTGTCAGCCTGGTAGCGGTGGTGCGGATGGACCACAGCACAGACTGAAGCTCGTCGTGCCAGCCCCTGCCGCAGGCCTCGAGCTTCTTCTTGAAGGTCATTGTCTTGAGATCCCTCAGGACCTCCGCGTTGGCGCGTTCGGCCTGGCCCTTGCTCCTAGGGTGCGCCACAGAGGCGTAGCAGATCTGCGTTCCAAGGTTAGCACGATACGTTTTGAAGAGATTGCTAGTGAACTGCGAGCCATTGTCGGTGATGATGCGATTAGGGACCCCAAATCGTCTTACAAGGCCCTTGATGAACTTGATTGCTGACCCGGCTGGGATGGTGCGGACAGCTTCCACTTCCGCCCATTTGGTGAATTTGTCAATGGCGACGTAGAGGTAGCAGTTTCCTCCAGGCGCTCGAGGGAATGGGCCCAGGATATCCAGCCCCTGGACCGCGAACGGCCATGAGAGCGGGATAGTCTGGAGGTCCTGAGCAGGCTGGTGGATCTGCTTGGCATGGAACTGGCAGGCGTCACAGGATTTTACCAGCTTGGCCTCGTAGTTGAGTGCCGTGGACCAGTAGAACCCGCTACAGAAAGCCTTGCCGACCAGGGTGCACGACGACGAGTGGTGACAGCAGTCTCCGCCATGTATGTCGGCCAGCAGCTCATTCCCCTATCCCCTGGAAATGCATCGTATAGAAACATCATTTGGCCGCTTCCTATATAGCTCACCGTCCTGAATGCAGTATGCCGTAGCCTGTCGGGCCACACGCTCCGCGTCTTCCTCCTTCTCCGGCAATGTGCCTTGCGTCAGGTACGCCTTGAACTCCTTGATCCTGCACCCCTCTTGAGGCTTGAGCGCTAAGAGGAGGCGCGCTCCTGAGGTCGGGCCGCAAGCGGGGGCTCCCGAGGCTGGAGGCTGGGGGAGTTCCTCCTGAGATGGCATCGGCTCCGTAGGCAGAGGTGCTGCCGAAGGCTTGAAGAGCCGCTCCTCGAAGACGCCAGGCTCTTGGGGCAGCCGCATGGATGCTCTTCTGGCGATGTCCTCGGCCTCTTTGTTGGTGCCGTGAGGCACATGCTGTGGCTCCAGGCCCAGGAACTACTTCTCCATTTTGCGCACCTCCGCGAGGTATGCCTCCATGTGCTCATCCTTTGGCTTGTACACCTTGTTGGAGAAGTTGACGAGGAGCTGCGAGTCTCCCTTGACGGTGAGGCACTTCACCCCCAGGGCCATCTCCGCTTTGAGGCCGGTGATGAGACCCTCGTACTCTGCGATGTTGTTGGAGAGCTTCTCGCCCCGCTAGAAGCAAAGTTGCATGTCGTAGTAAATCTTGTCCTGAGTGGGCGAGATGAGCACGACTCTAGCCCCCACGCCCCATCGTGCGAACGCGCCATCGAAGTACATGACCCAACCATCTGGCGCTTCACTTCTTGGCGAGAGGGATCGGTTCTCGCCTGCTTCGAGCTCCAGAGTATCGGTCCATTCCGCCACAAAGTCGGAGAATGCAGCCCCCTTAATGACTCTGGTTGTGCTGAACTCCAGGTGGAACGCTTGCAGCTCTATGTTCCATTTGGCGACCCTTCCCACAGCATTGGGGCTTCTGAGCTCTCTCCAATGGGTAAGCTGAAACGACCTTGATGGGGTGACCTTGGAAGTAGTGGCGCAGCTTGTGCGAGGCCACCAGGAGCGCGAGCAGGAGCTTTTGAGGCATGGGGTATCGCGCCCTCGCATCTCGTGGGACCGGGCTGACGAAGTACACTGGGTGCTCGAGAAGCGTGGGAGAGCTGACGAAGTTTTTGGCTCCCGGGGACTGAGGTGTTTCCTGCGGGTTTCCAGCTCCTGGGGCTTGATGACCTGTCGGGGCAGCCGCTGTCTGAGGGGCATCTCCTTGATGCTGAGCTACCTCATCCGGCTTGGCGACTCCAGTTGGTGGGTCCGCGACCTCGGGCCCCTCCCTGAGGGCCACCAGCGCCGCGTTGCGGAGTGGGGTATGGCAGATAGGTAGAGTACTAAGGGCTCGCAAGGACGAGGCGCCACCATCATCGGCGGGCTGGTCAAGTATCTCTTGAGGTCTTGAAATGCCAGGTCGGCCTCGCGGGCCCACTCGAACGGATTCTTCTTCACCATCATCTTGAAGAACGGCAATGTACGCTCCCCTAACTTGGAGATGAAGCGCCCCAACGAAGTCATGCAGCCTGCAAGCCTCTGCATCTCCGTGAGGTTTTGTGGTGGGCTCATGTCTTCGATTGCCTTGACCTTCTCCGGGTTGGCCTCGACCCCCCTATGAGACACGAGGAATCCCGGCAGCTTGCTCGAAGGGACACCAAACACGCACTTCTCTGTCTTGAGCCACAGGTCCACCTGGCGTAGGCTCGCGAAGGTCTCCTCCAGGTCCCGAATCAGAGTTCTTGCCTCCCGAGACTTCACCACAATGTCGTCAACGCAGGCCTTAGCGTTTCTTCCGAGTTGCTGCCCCAAGGCGATGTGCATTAGTCGTTGGAAGGTCGCTCCTGTGTTGCGTAGTTCAAATGGCATGCAAGTGTAGCAGTACACCCCACATGGGGTCAGGAAAGTTGTTTTCTCCTCATCTTCCACCGCCATCTTGATCTGGTGGTAACCTGAGAATGCATCCAGGAAACATAGCAGATCGCACTCAGCAGTGGAGTCGACAATCTGGTCCATGCGCGGCAGCGGGAACAGGTCTTGAGGGCAAGCCTTGTTGAGGTTGGTGAAGTGGACCCACATGCACTCCTTCCCTCCTTTCTTCGGCACGATGACCGGATTCGCCAGCCACTCTGGGTACCGGACTTCACGAATGACACCCGCTGCCACCAGCTTGCGGGTTTCTTGAACGATGAAGGACTGCTTCTCCATGGATTGCCGCCTTGCCCTCTGCTTCAAAGGGCGCACCTTGGGGCATACCCTCAGATGATGCTCGATCACTCTTCTCGGGACCCCAGCCAGCTGCTTGGGTTCCCAGGTGAACACTTCCCTTTTCGCCCGCAAGAAGTCCACTAACTCTTTTTCTTGATCTGGGGCGAGGTTGGCGCCTATGGTAAAGGTGGCGCCAGAGGCCCCGTCCATGTCGACCGGTATCTGCTTCGTCTGGGCTTGACCCTGAGTGAACAACTGCTTCTTGATACTCCACAAGTATAGGGGATCGCAACAGTTTTTGATAAGTAAGAGTGTCGAACCCAACGAGGAGCTAAAGGTAGAACAAATATTCCCTCAAGTTCTATCGACCACCGATACAACTCTACGCACGCTGGACGTTCGCTTTACCTAGAACAAGTATGAAACTAGAAGTACTTTGTAGGTGTTGTTGGATAGGTTTGCAAGATAATGAAGAGTACGTAAATAAAAAGTAGGGGCTGTTTAGATAAAGAAACAATAAAGTAAATATAGCGAGTGTGGAAAAGTGGTGGTAGGAGTTGCGAAGTTGCCCCTAAGCAATTGGCTACTTTACTAGACCGATAGCAAGTATTATGTGGGAGAGGCCACTGCTAGCATGTCATCCCTGACTTGGAATTCTATGCACTCATGATTGGAACTATTAGCAAGCATCCGCAACTACTAATGTTCATTAAGGTAAAACCCAACCATAGCATTAAGATATATTGGTCCTCCTTCAATCCCGTATGCATCAATTTCTATGCTAGGTTGAAGCTTCTGTCACTCTTGCCCTCCAATACATAGTCCTATCAACATACAACTAACCCCAGGGTGTGATCCACGCGCGCAATCATATGATGGGCACCAAAGGACAGCAACATAACCACAAGCAAATTAAATCAATCATAGCAATTCATCAACAACCGATAGGACAACGAAAATCTACTCAGACATCATAGGATGGCAACACATCATTGGATAATAATATGAAGCATAAAGCACCATGTTCAAGTAGAGGGTACAGCGGGTTGCGGGAGGGTGGACCGCTGTAGATAGAGGGGGGAAGGTGATGGAGATGTTGGTGAAAATGGCGGAGGTGTTGGTGTAGACCGCGGTGATGATGATGGCCCCCGACGGCGTTCTGGCGCCACCGGAAGCAAGGGGGAGAGAGCCCCCTCCTTATTCTTCATCCTTGACCTCCTCCCTAGATGGGAGAAGGGTTTCCCCTCTGGTCCATGGCCTCCATGGCACGGGAGGGGCGAGAGCCCCTCCGAGATTGGATCTGTCTCTCTGTCTCTCTCTGTTTCTGCGTTCCCAGATTCTTCCCTTTCACTGTTTCTTATATTCCCGGAGATCCGTAACTCCGATTGGGCTGAAATTTTAACATGATCTCTATCCGGAAATTAGCTTTCTTGCGGCGAAAGAAGGGCACCAACCGCCTTACAGGTGGCCCACGAGGGTTAGGGGCGCGCCCAGGGGGGGCAGGCGCGCCCCCTACCTCGTGGCCACCTCGGGCACCGTCTGGTGTGGAATTTTCTTCCCAAAAATCATATATATTCCAAAAAAAATCTTCGTTAGTTTTTATCCCGTTTGGACTCCGTTTGATATGGATATTCTGCGAAAAAAAACATGCAACAAACAGGAACTGGCACTGGGCACTGGATCAATATGTTAGTCCCAAAAATAGTATAAAAAGTTGCCAAAAGTATATGAAAGTTGAATAATATTGGCATGGAAAAATCAAAAATTATTGATACGACGAAGACGTATCAGCATCCCCAACCTTAATTCCTGCTCGTCCTCGAGTAGGTAAATGATAAAAAAGATAATTTTTGATGTGGAATGCTACCTAGCATAATCTTGATCACATATCTAATCATGGCATGAATATTAAGACACGAGTGATTCAAAGCAATAGTCTATCATTTGACATAAAAACAATAATACTTCAAGCCTACTAATAAAGTAATCATGTCTTTTCAAAATAACATGGCCAAAGAAAGTTATCCCTACAAAATCATATAGTCTGGCTATGCTCCATCTTCACCACACAAAATATTCACATCATGCACAACCCCGATGACAAGCCAAGCAATTGTTTCATACTTTTGACATTCTCAAACCTTTTCAACTTTCACGCAATACATGAGCGTGACCCATGGACATAACACTATAGGTGGAATAGAATATGATGGTGGAGAAGACAAAAAGGAAAAGATAGTCTCACATCAACTAGGCGTATCAACGGGCTATGGAAGATGCCCATCAATAGATATCAATGTGAGTTAGTAGGGATTGCCATGCACCCGATGCAGTAGAGCTATAAGTGTTGGGGAACGTAGTAATTTCAAAATTTTCCTACGCACACGCAAGATCATGGTGATGTATAGCAACGAGGGGGAGAGTCTGATCTACATACCCTTGTAGATCGCAACGGAAGCGTTGACACAACGTAGAGGAAGTAGTCGTATGTCTTCTTCCCGATCCGACCGATCCAAGCACCGTTACTCCGGCACCTCCGAGTTCTTAGCACATGTTCAGCTCGATGACGTTCCTCGGGCTCCGATCCAGCAAAGCGTCGAGGAAGAGTTCCATCAGCACGACGGCGTGGTGACGATCTTGATGTTTCACCGACGCAGGGCTTCGCCTAAGCTCTACAACGATATGACCGAGGTGGAATTTAGTGGCAGGGGGCACCGCACACGGCTAAGGGACGATCAAAAATGATCAATTGTGTGTCAAGAGGTGCCCCCTGCCCCCGTATATAAAGGAGCAAGGGGAGGGGGTTCGGCCGGCCAAGGGAGAGGGGCGCAGGAGGAGTCCTACTCCCACCGGGAGTAGGACTCCCCCCCAATCCTATTCCTAATAGGAATCCTCAAGGGGGAAAGAGAGAAGGGGTGGCTGGCCACCTTCCCTAGTCCTAATAGGACTAGGGAAAGGGGGGAGGTGCGCAGCCCTCTATGGCAGCCCCTTTCACTTTTCCACTAAGGCCCAATAGGCCCATTTGCCTCCCGGGGGGTTCCGGTAACCCTCCCGGTATTCCGGTAAAATCCCGATTTCACCCGGAACACTTCCGATGTCCAAACATAGGCTTCCAATATATCAATCTTTACGTCTCGACCATTTCGAGACTCCTCGTCATGTCCGTTATCACATCCGGGACTCCGAACAACCTTCGGTACTTCAAAATGCATAAACTCATAATAACTGTCGTCGTAACGTTAAGCGTGCGGACCCTACGGTTCGAGAACAATGTAGACATGACCGAGACACATCTCCGGTAAATAACCAATAGCGGGACCTGGATGCCCATATTGGCTCCTACATATTCTACGAAGATCTTTATCGGTCAGACCGCATAACAACATACGTTGTTCCCTTTGTCATCGGTATGTTACTTGCCCGAGACTCGATCGTCGGTATCCAATACCTAGTTCAATCTCGTTACTGGCAAGTCTCTTTACTCGTTCCGTAATACATCATCTCACAACTAACATATTAGTTGCAGTGCTTGCAAGGCTTATGTGATGTGCATTACCGAGAGGGCCCAGAGATACCTCTCCGACAATCGGAGTGACAAATCCTAATCTCGAAATACGCCAACCCAACATCTACCTTTGGAGACACCTGTAGTACTCCTTTATAATCACCCAGTTACGTTGTGACGTTTGGTAGCACCCAAAGTGTTCCTTCGGCAAACGGGAGTTGCATAATCTCATAGTCATAGGAACATGTATAAGTCATGAAGAATAGCAACAGCAACATACTAAACGATCGGTTGCTAAGCTAATGAAATGGGTCATGTCAATCAGATCATTTAACTAATGATGTGACCTCGTTAATCAAATAACAACTCTTTGTTCATGGTTAGGAAACATAACCATCTTTGATTAACGAGCTAGTCAAGTAGAGGCATACTAGTGACACTCTGTTTGTCTATGTATTCACACATGTATTATGTTTCCGGTTAATACAATTCTAGCATGAATAATAAACATTTATCATGATATAAGGAAATAGATAATAACTTTATTATTGCCTCTAGGGCATATTTCCTTCAGTCTCCCACTTGCACTAGAGTCAATAATCTAGTTCACATCGCCATGTGATTTAGCAGCAATAGTTCACATCACCATGTGATTAACACCCATAGTTCACATCGTCATGTGACCAACACTCAAAGGGTTTACTAGAGTCAGTAATCTAGTTCACATCTCTATGTGATTAACACCCAAAGAGTACTAAGGTGTGATCATGTTTTGCTTGTGAGATAATTTTAGTCAACGGGTCTGTCACATTCAGATCCATAAGTATTTTGCAAAATTCTATGTCTATAATGCTCTGCATGGAGCTACTCTAGCTAATTGCTCCCACTTTCAGTATGTATCCAGATTGAGACTTTAGATTCATCTGGATCAGTGTCAAAAACTTGCATCGACGTAACCCTTTACGACGAACCTTTTTGTCACGTCCATAATTGAGAAACATATCCTTATTTCACTAAGGATAATTCTGACCGCTGTCCAGTGTCTACTCCTAGATCACTATTGTACTCCCTTGCCAAATCAGTTTAGGGTATACAATAGATCTGGTACACAGCATGGCATACTTTATAGAACCTATGAATGAGGCATAGGGAATGACTTTCATTCTCTCTCTATCTTCTGCCGTGGTCGGGCTTTGAGTCTTTACTCAACTTCACACCCTGTAACACAGGCAAGAAACTTTTTCTTTGACTGTTCCATTTTGAACTACTTCAAAATCTTGTCAAGGTATGTACTTACTGAAAAACTTATCAAGCGTCTTGATTTATCTCTATAGATCTTGAAGCTCAATATGTAAGCAGCTTTACCGAAGTCTTTCTTTGAAAAACTCCTTTCAAATACTCCTTTTATGCTTTACAGAATAATTCTACATTATTTCCGATCAACAATATGTCATTCACATATACTTATCAGAAATGATGTAGTGCTCCCACTCACTTTCTCGTAAATACAGGCTTCACCGCAAGTCTGTATAAAACTATATGCTTTGATCAACTCATCAAAGCGTATATTCCAACTCCGAGATGCTTGCACCAGTCCATAAATGGATCGCTGGAGCTTGCACACTTTGTTAGCTCCCTTTGGATCGACAAAACCTTCCGGTTGCATCATATACAACTCTTCTTTAATAAATCTATTAAGGAATGCAGTTTTGTTTATCCATTTGCCATATTTCATAAAATGCGGCAATTACTAACATGATTCGGACAGACTTAAGCAAAGATACGAGTGAGAGAATCTCATCGTAGTCAACACCTTGAACTTGTCGAAAACCTTTTGCGACAATTCTAGCTTTGTAGATAATAACATTACTATTAGCGTCCGTCTTCCTCTTGAAGATCCATTTATTCTCAATTGCTTGCCGATCATCGGGCAAGTCAACCAAAGTCCAAACTTTGTTCTCATACATGGATCTTATCTCAGATTTCATGGCCTCAAACCATTTCGTGGAATCTGGGCTCATCATCGCATCTTCATAGTTCGTAGGATCATCATGATCTAGTAGCATGACTTCCAGAACAGGATTACCGTACCACTCTGGCGCGGATCTTACTCTGGTTGATCTACGAGGTTCAGTAGTGTCTTGTTCTGAAGTTTCATGATCATGATCATTAGCTTCCTCACTAACTGGTGTAGGTGTCACAGAAACATTTTTCTGTGATGTACTACTTTCCAATAAGGGAGCAGGTACAGTTACCTCGTCAAGTTCTACTTTCCTCCCACTCACTTCTTTCGAGAGAAACTCCTTCTCCAGAAAGTTTCCGAATTTAGCAACAAAAGTCTTGCCTTCGGATCTGTGATAGAAGGTGTATCCAATAGTTTCCTTTGGATATCCTATGAAGATGCACTTCTCCGATTTGAGTTTTGAGCTTATCAGGATGAAACTTTTTCATATAAGCATCGCAACCCCAAACTTTAAGAAACGACAACTTTGGTTTCTTGCCAAACCATAGTTCATAAGGCGTCGTCTCGACGGATATAGATGGTGCCCCTTTTTTGAACGTGAATGCAGCTGTCTCTAATGCATGACCCCAAAAACAATAGTGGTAAATCGGTAAGAGACATCATAGATTGCACTATATCCAATAAAGTACGGTTATGACGTTCGGACACACCATTATGATGTGGTGTTCCAGGTGGCGTGAGTAGTGAAACTATTTCACATTGTTTTAACTGAAGACCAAACTCGTAACTCAAATATTTGTCTCCGTGACCAGATCGTAGAAACTTTATTTTCTTGTCACGATGTTTTTCACTTCACTCCAAAATTCTTTGAACTTTTCAAATGTTTCAGACTTATGTTTCATCAAGTAGATATACTCATATCTGCTCAAATCATTTGTGAAGATCAGAAAATAATGATACCTGTCGCGAGCCTCAATATTCATTGGACCACATACATCAGTATGTATGATTTCCAACAAATCTTTTCTCGCTCCATTGTTCCGGAGAACGGCGTTTTAGTCATCTTGCCCAAAAGGCATGGTTCGCAAGCATCAAGTGATTCATAATCAAGTGATTCCGAAAGCCCATCAGCATGGAGTTTCTTCATGCGCTTTATACCAATATGACCTAAACAGCAGTGCCACAAATAAGTTGCACTATCATTATTAACTTTGCATCTTTTGGTTTCAATATTATGAATATGTGTATTATTAAGATCGATATCCAATGAACTATTTTCATTGGGTGTGTAACCTTATAAGGTTTTATTCATGTAAACAGAACAACAATTTATTCTTTTACTTAAATGAATAACCGTATTACAATAAACATGATCAAATCATATTCATGCTCAACACAAACACCAAATAACACTTATTTAGGTTCAACACTAATCCCGAAAGTATAGGGGAGTGTGCGATGATGATCATATCAATCTTGGAACTACTTCCAACACACATCGTCACTTCACCCTTAACTAGTCTCTGTTTATTCTGCAACTCCCGTTTTCGAGTTACTACTCTTAGCAACTGAACTAGCATCAAATACTAAGGGGTTGCTATAAACACTAGTAAAGTACACATCAATAACATGTATATCAAATATACTTATGTTTACTTTGCCATCCTTCTTATCCGCCAATCATTTGGGGTAGTTCCGCTTCCAGTGATCAGTCCCTTTGCAGTATAAGCACTTAGTCTCAGGCTTAGGATCAGACTTGGGCTTCTTCACTTGAGCAGCAACTTGCTTGCCGTTCTTCTTGAAGTTCCCCTTCTTCCCTTTGCCCTTTTCTTGAAACTAGTGGTCTTGTCAACCATCAACACTTGATGTTTTTCTTGATTTCTACCTTCGTTGATTTCAGCATCACGAAGGGCTTAGGAATTACTTTTGTCATCCCTTGCATATTATAGTTCATCACAAAGTTCTACTAACTTGGTGATGGTGACTAGAGAATTCTGTCAATCACTATCTTATCTGGAAGATTAACTCCCACTTGATTCAAGCGATTGTAGTACTCAGACAATCTGGGTACATGCTCACTAGTTGAGCGATTCTCCTCCATCTTTTAGCTATAGAACTTGTTGGAGACTTCATATCTCTCAACTCGGGTATTTGCTTGAAATATTAACTTCAACTCCTGGAACATCTCATATGTTCCATGACGTTCAAAACGTCTTTGAAGTCCCGATTCTAAGCTATTAAGCATGGTGCACTAAACTATCAAGTAGTCATCATATTGAGCTAGCCAAACATTCATAACGTCTGCATCTACTCCTGCAATAGGTCTGTCACCTAGCGGTGCATCAAGGACATAATTCTTCTGTGCAGCAATGAGGATAAACCTCAGATCATGGATCCAATCCGCATCATTGCTACTAACATCTTTCAACACAATTTTCTCTAGGAACATATCAAAATAAACACAGGGAAGCAAAAACGCGAGCTATTGATCTACAACATAATTTGCAAAATACTACCAGGACTAAGTTCATGATAAATTTAAGTTCAATTAATCATATTACTTAAGAACTCCCACTTAGATAGATATCCCTCTAATCCTCTAAGTGATCACGTGATCCAAATCAACTAAACCATAACTGATCATCACGTGAGATGGAGTAGTTTTCAATGGTGAACATCGTTATGTTGATCATATCTACTATATGATTCACGCTCGACCTTTCGGTCTCCGTGTTCCGAGGCCATATCTGTATATGCTTGGCTCGTCAAGTATAACCTGAGTATTCCGCGTGTGCAACTGTTTTGCACCCGTTGTATTTGAACGTAGAACCTATCACACCCGATCATCACGTGGTGTCTTAGTGAGAGATCATCTTATAATGCTACCGTCAATCAAAGCAAGATAAGATGCATAAAAAGATAAACATCACATGCAATCAATACAAGTGATATGATATGGCCATCATCATCTTGTGCTTTGTGATCTCCATCTCCGAAGCACCGTCATGATCATCATCGTCACCGGCGTGACACCTTGATCTCCATCGTAGCATCGTTGTCGTCTCGCCAATCTTATGCTTCCACGACTATCACTACCGCTTAGTAATAAAGTAAAGCATTACATCGCGATTGCATTGCATACAATAAAGCGACAACCATATCGCTCCTGCCAGTTGCCGATAACTCGGTTACAAAACATGACCATCTCATACAATAAAATCAGCATCATGCCTTGACCATATCACATCACAACATGCCCTGCAAAAACAAGTTAGACGTCCTCTACTTTGTTGTTGCAAGTTTTACGTGGCTGCTACGGGCTTAAGTAAGAACTTATCTCACCTACGCATCAAAACCACAACGATAGTTCGTCAAATAGACTCCGTTTTAACCTTCTCAAGGACCGGGCGTAGCCACACTTGGTTCAACTAAAGTTGGAGAGACAGTCTTCCGCAAGCCATCTATGTGCAAAGCACGTCGAGGGAACCGGTCTCGCGTAAGAGTACGCGTAAGGTTGGTCCGGATCGTCTCGTCCAACAATACCGCCGAACCAAAGTATGACATGCTGGTAGGCAGTATGACTTGTATCGCCCACAACTCACTTGTGTTCTACTCGTGCAAATAACATCAAACCATAAAAACCTAGGCTCGGATGCCACTGTTGGGGAACGTAGTAATTTCAAAATTTTCCTACGCACACGCAAGATCATGGTGTTGTATAGCAACGAGGGGGAGAGTCTGATCTACATACCCTTGTAGATCGCAACGGAAGCGTTGACACAACGTAGAGGAAGTAGTCGTACGTCTTCTTCCCGATCCGACCAATCCAAGCACCGTTACTCCGGCACGTCCGAGTTCTTAGCACACGTTCAGCTCGATGACGTTCCTCGGGCTCCGATCCAGCAAAGCGTCGAGGAAGAGTTCCGTCAGCACGACAGCATGGTTACGATCTTGATGTTTCACCGACGCAGGGCTTCGCCTAAGCTCTACAACGATATGACCGAGGTGGAATTTAGTGGCAGGGGCACCACACACGGCTAAGGGACGATCAACAATGATCAACTGTGTGTCAAGAGGTGCCCCCTGCCCCCGTATATAAAGGAGCAAGGGGGAGGGGTTCGGCCGGCCAAGGGAGAGGGGCGCAGGAGGAGTCCTACTCCCACCGGGAGTAGGACTCCCCCCCCCCAATCCTATTCCTAATAGGAATCCTCAAGGGGGAAAGAGAGAAGGGGTGGCCGGCCACCTTCCCTAGTCCTAATAGGACTAGGGAAAGGGGGGAGGTGCGCAGCCCTCTATGGCAGCCCCTTTCACTTTTCCACTAAGGCCCAATAGGCCCATTTGCCTCCCGGGGGGTTCCGGTAACCCTCCCGGTATTCCGGTAAAATCCCGATTTCACCCGGAACACTTCCTATGTCCAAACATAGGCTTCCAATATATCAATCTTTACGTCTCGACCATTTCGAGACTCCTCGTCATGTCCGTGATCACATCCGGTACTCCGAACAACCTTCGGTACATCAAAATGCATAAACTCATAATAACTGTCATCGTAACGTTAAGCGTGCGGACCCTACGGTTCGAGAACAATGTAGACATGACCGAGACACATCTCCGGTCAATAACCAATAGCAGGACCTGGATGCCCATATTGGCTCCTACATATTCTACGAAGATCTTTATCGGTCAGACCGCATAACAACATACGTTGTTCCCTTTGTCATCGGTATGTTACTTGCCCGAGACTCGATCGTCGGTATCCAATACCTAGTTCAATCTCATTACCGGCAAGTCTCTTTACTCGTTCCGTAATACATCATCTCACAACTAACATATTAGCTGCAGTGCTTGCAAGGCTTATGTGATGCGCATTACCGAGAGGGCCCAGAGATACCTCTCCGACAATCGGAGTGACAAATCCTAATCTCGAAATACGCCAACCCAACATCTACCTTTGGAGACACCTGTAGTACTCCTTTATAATCACCCAGTTACGTTGTGACGTTTGGTAGCACCCAAAGTGTTCCTCCGGCAAACGGGAGTTGCATAATCTCATAATCATAGGAACATGTATAAGTCATGAAGAATAGCAACAGCAACATACTAAACGATCGGGTGCTAAGCTAATGAAATGGGTCATGTCAATCAGATCATTCAACTAATGATGTGACCTCGTTAATCAAATAACAACTCTTTGTTCATGGTTAGGAAACATAACCATCTTTGATTAACGAGCTAGTCAAGTAGAGGCATACTAGTGACACTCTGTTTGTCTATGTATTCACACATGTATTATGTTTCCGGTTAATACAATTCTAGCATGAATAATAAACATTTATCATTATATAAGGAAATAAATAATAACTTTATTATTGCCTCTAGGGCATATTTCCTTCAATAAGTGTATGAAAGCTCTAACTAAAACTAAGTGGGTGTGCATCCAACTTGCTTGCTCATGAAGACCTCGGGCATTTGAGGAAGCCCATCATCAGAATATACAAGCCAAATTCTATAATGAAAATTCCCACTAGTATATGAAAGTGATAACTCTAGAGACTCTCTATATGAAGAACATGGTGCTACTTTGAAGCACCAGTGTGGAAAAAGGATAGTAGCCATGCCCCTTCTCTCTTTTTCTCTCATTTTTTGTTTCTATATTTTTTATATTTTCTTGGTGGGCTTCTTTGGCCTCTCTTTTTTATTTGGGCTTCTTTGGCCTCTTTTATTTTTTTGTAAAGTCCAGAGTCTCATACCGACTTGTGGGGGAACCATAGTCTCCATCATCCTTTCCTCACTGGGGCAATGCTCTAATAATGATGATCATCACACTTTTATTTACTTACAACTCAATATTACAACTCAGTGTCTAGAACAAAGTATGACTCTATATGGATGCCTCCGGCGGTGTACCGGGATGTGCAATGATCTAGCATAGCAATGACATCAAAAAACGGACAAGCCATGAAAACATCATGCTAGCTATCTTACGATCATGCAAAGCAATATGACAATGAATGCTCAAGTCATGTATATGATGATGATGAAAGTTGCATGGCAATATATCTCGGAATGGCTATGGAAATGCCATGATAGGTAGGTATGGTGGCTATTTTGAGGAAGGTATATGGTGGGTTTATGGTACCGGCAAAATTTGCGCGGTACTAGAGAGGCTAGCAATGATGGAAGGGTGAGAGTGCGTATAATCCATGGACTCAACATTAGTCATAAAGAACTCACATACTTATTGCAAAAATCTATTAGTCATCGAAACAAAGTACTATGTGCATGCTCCTAGGGGGATAGATTGGTAGGAAAAGACCATCGCTCGTCTCCGACCGCCACTCATAAGGAAGACAATCAATAAATACCTCATGCCCCAACTTCGTTACATAACAGTTCACCATACGTGCATGCTACGAGAATCACAAACCTCAACACAAGTATTTCTACAATAGACAACTACCCACTAGCATGACTCTAATATCACCATCTTTATATCGCAAAACTATTGCAAGGAATCAAACACATCATATTCAGTGATCTACAAGTTTTATGTAGGATTTTATGACTAACCATGTGAATGACCAATTTCTGTCATCTCTCTAAACAGATATAAGTGAAGCAAGAGAGTTTAATTATTTCTACAAAAGATATGCCCATGCTCTAACAAATATAAGTGAAGCAAAAGAGCATTCTACAAATGGCGGTTGTCTATGTAAAGAGAAACTGGCAATCCAAGCTTCAAATGATATAAGTGAAGCACATGAAGCATTCTATAAAGCCATACTCAAATGATATAAGTGAAGTGCATAGAGCATTGTATAAATCAACCAAGGACTATCTCATACCAGCATGGTGCATAAAAGAAAAATGAAAACTAAATGCAAAAGACGCTCCCAAATTGCACATATCGCATGAACGAAACGAATCCGAAAACATACCGATACTTGTTGAAGAAAGAGGGGATGTCTTCCAGGGCATACCCAAGCTTAGCCGCTTGAGTCTCCTTGAATATTTACTTGGGGTGCCTCGGGCATCCCCAAGCTTGAGCTCTTGCATGTCTTCCTTCTTCTCACATCAAGACCTTCTCGATCATCGAACACTTCATCCACACAAAACTTCAACAGAAAACTCGGTAAGACCCGTTACTATAATAAAGCAAATCTCTACTCTAAGTACTGTTGCAAACCAATTCATATTTTGTTTTTGCATCGTGTCTACTGTAATATAACTTTTCCATGCCTTAATCCACTGATATAAATTGATAGTTTCATGAAAACAAGCAAACTATGCATCAAAAACTAAATCTGTCTAAAACAGAATAGTCTGTAGAAATATGAACATTCACCATACTTCTGACACTTGAAACATTCTACCAAAATTAGGAAAAATAAACAATTTTTATAGGAAGATAGTGCAAAAAGAATCAGAACCATTTGACGTTCCAGCTAAAAATGTGAAATCACGCACTACAGCCAAAGTTTCTGTCCTGCACCGTATAAACCATCAAGCAAATGTAAACATCCTAAAGGCAAACCTTGGCACATTATTTTTATAATACAATGGAATTGTACAAGGGGATAATTATTTTTTTTGAAAAGTTTCTGTAATCAAGATTCACCAAGTTTCTGTGAGCATGAACAAAGTTCAAGGCCAGCTCCCACTTCAACAATGCTTGTCTTTCTCACTTTCGCTTTCCTTTTTGAAAAAGTTTTGGTTTCCCCTCTTTATTTTTGTTGTTTTTAAACTATATGAAAGCACCCAAAAGAAATAAATGACTCTCTAAAACTTCCGGTTGTCTCCCTGGCAGCGCTTTCTTTAAAGCCATTAAGCTAGGCATATAGTGCTCAAGTAGTGAATCCACCCGGATCCCAAGGTATATCAAAGCCAATTAACAATGATTTATAATTTAGTAGTGAGCACAATGTAACATATATCATGTAATGACGAAGTCTGACTCTCTTCCTATGCATCGGCATGTCATAAAAGAACAATTCATGCACATAAAGTAAAGGCCAATGCATAGTATAAACAGTTTCTTGCAATTTTATCATATTGGAAACATAGAGAGGTGGAGATATAGTTCCTCTCTCATAATAATTGCAAGTAGGAGCAGCAAGCACATGCATATTATATTCATCAAAATCATCATGTGCAACGGTATAAGGCAACCCATCAATATAATCCTTAATAAGTGCAAACTTCTCCGATATAGTGTAGTCGGGAGAATTCAAAAAGATAATAGGACTATCATGCGTGGGTGCAATAGTAACAATTTCATGTTTAACAAAAGGAACTATAGCAAGTTCATCTCCAGAAGCATAATTCATATTGGCATCTTGACCACAAGCATCATCAAAAAGGGATATTTCAAAAGAATCGAAGGGATCATAACAGTCATCATAGCAATCATCCTTCGGTAAGCACGAAGGGGAATTAAACAATGTATGAGTTGAAGAGTTACTCTCATTAATTAGAACGTGCGCACGGGTGATCAATCCGCTCTTCCTCCTTTTGTTCTTCGCTCTCCTCCTCATCTTTTTCATCCAATGAGCTCACAGTTTCATCAACTTCTTCTTCCATAGATTCCTGCAAAATATTAGTCTCTTCTTGGACAGCGGAGACTTTCCCAATAAGTGCATTAATGTCGGAATTGTATTCATAATTCTCATAGCAATATTTGAGGATAGCTAAATTTTCAGATCTATAAGCAGCATCATCAAAATCTTCAAACTCTTTACACATAGATTCAATTTCATAAGCACCCATAAAAGCAACAAATTCTTCTATTTGTTCCACATCATAGTAATCATATATACCATTAGCAGAAGAAGCTAAGGTTTTATTATCATTGAATTTGCATGAAAAGGGAAGGTGTGGAGCCTTCATCCTAGAGCAACAAGTATAATCATAACTCACGCATAATTGCCAAGCATACCACTTCAATATATGAATTTGATCCCATAATAGTTTCCCTTTTTGTTTCAAGCGATAATCCCTAAAGTATTCACGTTGATTCAACATTACTCCCATTACATAATTAAATGGGGTTTTCTCAGGATTATTAAAGTAGTACATAATATCTTTCACATAACCAGCATCGAGGGTTTTAGGAGGTTCCCCATCTCCGTGAGCAGAAAATACACCTAATTGTTTTGGTATTTCGTGTTCCATATCCGTAACTAAGGATAGAGAACAACTAAGAACAGAAAATAAAAATTACTTAGTGATAAAGCAAACAAGCACACACGAGAATATTCACCCCACGCTATTGCTCCTCGGCAACGGCGCCAGAAAAAGGTCTTGATAACACACAAGTATAGGGGATCACAACAGTTTTCGATAAGTAAGAGTGTCGAACCCAACGAGGAGCTAAAGGTAGAATAAGTATTCCCTCAAGTTCTATCAACCACCGATACAACTCTACGCACGCTTGACGTTCGCTTTACATAGAACAAGTATGAAACAAGAAGTACTTTGTAGGTGTTGTTGGATAGGTTTGGAAGATAATAAAGAGTACGTAAATAAAAAGTAGGGGCTGTTTAGATAAAGAAACAATAAATTAAATATAGGGAGTGTGGAAAAGTGGTGGTAGGAGTTGCGAAATTGCCCCTAAGCAACTGACAACTTTACTAGACCGATAGCAAGTATTATGTGGGAGAGGCCACTTGTAGCATGTCATCCCTGACTTGGAATTCTATGCACTCATGATTGGAACTATTAGCAAGCATCCGCAACTACTAATGTTCATTAACGTAAAACCCAACCATAGCATTAAGATATATTGGCCCCCCTTCAATCCCGTATGCATCAATTTCTATGCTAGGTTGAAGCTTCTGTCACTCTTGCCCTCCAATACATAGTCCTATCAACATACAACTAACCCTAGGGTGTGATCCACGCGCGCAATCATATGATGGGAACCAAAGGATAGCAACATAACCACAAGCAAATTATATCAAACATAGCAATTCATCAACCACCGATAGGACAACGAAAATCTACTCAGACATCATAGGATGGCAACACATCATTGGATAATAATATGAAGCATAAAGCACCATGTTCAAGTAGAGGGTACAGCGGGTTGCGGGAGCGTGGACCGCTGTAGATAGAGGGGGGAAGGTGATGGAGATGTTGGTGAAGATGGCGTAGGTGTTAGTGTAGATCGCGGTGATGATGATTGCCCCCGGCGGTGTTCCGGCGCCACCGGAAGCGAGGGGGAGAGAGCCCCCTTCTTCTTCTTCTTCTTCCTTGACCTCCTCCCTATGTGGGAGAAGGGTTTCCCCTCTGTTCCATGGACTCCATGGCACGGGAGGGGCGAGAGCCCCTCCGAGATTGGATCTGTCTCTCTGTCTCTCTCTGTTTCTGCTTTCCCAGATTCTTCCTTTCACCGTTTCTTATATTCCTGGAGATCCATAACTCCGATTGGGCTGAAATTTTAACACGATCTCTATCCAGAAATTAGCTTTCTTGCGGCGAAAGAAGGGCACCAACCGCCTTATGGGTGGCCCACGAGGGTCAGGGGCGCGCCCAGGGGGGCAGGCGCGCCCCCTACCTCGTGGCCACCTCGGGCACCGTCTCGCGTGGATTTTTCTTCCCAAAAATCATATATATTCCAAAAAAAATCTCTGTCAGTTTTTATCCCGTTTGGAATCCGTTTGATATGGATATTTTGCGAAACAAAAAACATGCAACAAACAGGAACTGGTACAGGGCACTGGATCAATATGTTAGTCCCAAAAATAGTATAAAAAGTTGCCAAAAGTATATGAAAGTTGAATAATATTGGCATGGAACAATAAAGAATTATAGATACGACGGAGACCTATCACTTCTTCTTGGTCGGCGCAGCCCCCTTGGTTCTAGGCACTGCCTTGTCGGTTAGGCAAGCTGCCGCTGTGGCCCTGAAGGCGAGCTTGAGGGCCGCCACGGCTTCCTTGGTGTCTCCGACCACGGTGAGGACTTCCTTGCTTCCCGACATCTTCATGAGGTTGTAGGCAGGATGAGTGGCTGCCATGAACTGGGCTAGCGCCGGGTACCCAAGGATGGCATTGTACGGCAAGCCGATGCGGGCGATGTCGAAGTCGATTAGCTCGCTGCGGTAGTTGTCGCGTGTGCCGAAAGTCACGAGGAGATGGATCTGCCCGAGGGGGTTAGAGGAGCCGCCGCCGACCCCGGGAAAAGGCTTGCTGGGGCGGAGCCGCTCAAGTGGTACGTGAAGGAGGCTGTAAGTCTCCACGGAGACCATGCTGAGGTCGGCACCGCCATCGATGAGGGTCTTGGTAACGGCTACGCCGCAGATCGTGGGTGTGCAAAGCATCGGAAGCACGCCCAAGACGACAGTGGTGACTGGGTGATCCCTCGTGTTGAAGATCAGGTCGGCCTTGGGCGCTGCCCAACCCGGGGGAGCACCCTGCCGCGTGGAGACGACGCTGATCTGGCGAAAGAACGACTTGGCGTGACGATCCGAGGGCGGCGCCTGCGAGCCACCGAGGAGAGCCGCAACGATAGGGGGTGCTGGTCCTCCAAAGCGTGCGATGAAGAGGTCACGCAGCTCCTCCCAGGAGGCCACGGAAGATTTTGGCAGATGGAGGAGCCAGGCGCGCGCCACGCCAGCCAGGGCCATTGGGAGCCAGTTGGCCATGACTTTACCGTCGCCCCCGTCCTCCAAGACGGCCTCCTCGTATGCCAGCAAGAAGGCTGCCGGATCTGCCGCACCATCATAACGGGGTGGCATCTCCGGCTTGAACTTGTGCGGGCACTGCACCTGCCACAAGGCTGGGGTGTAGGCCCGGAGCCCCCCCGGCGCTGTGGAGGGCGCCCGTCAATAGAGTCGGAGAAGAGGTGTCGTCCATGAGAGTCGGTTGGAGAGGCGAGGCCGTCGGGGGGGGGGGCGCAAGGTTTTGACGCACCCCTACTACTTGGTGTGCCAAATGTCGGATTTCGGGTTCCAACAAAACCCTAGAGGTTCGAACACTGGGGTGCGCAAAAAGATCTCCCCCCTCTCTAGCTCGCACACTTTACGATCTCACGGCCTAGCTCGATGAACCCAAAGAACATGAGGCATAAGGTTTATACTGGTTTGGGCCACCATTGTGGTGTAATACCCTACTCCAGTGTGTGTGGTGGATTGCATCTTGGGCTGAGGATGAACAGTTACAAGGGAAGAACAGCCTCGCTAGGAGAGGTGTTCTTGTGCCTAGTGAACTTGAGTGGTTGGGGGTGATATGGATCCGATCTAGGTCCGAATCAGATGCCTCCTATGGTGGCGGCTAGTCCTATTTATAGACGCCCTGGTACTCTTCCCAAATATTGAGCGGGAAGGGATCCCACAACGGCCAAATTCGAAGGGAGACAACTAGTACAAGCTATCCTGACAAAAGTAGTCTTCGCCTGCCGAAGGCTCTGGTGGTGACACCGTCTTGGGCTCCACGGTGACCTCCGTCCTGCTGGACTGCTAGTCTTGGTCTTGTTGCACCGATATGGAAACCTTTGCCTGATGCCTCGGGACTCCTCGTCTGCACTTGCCCCTTTAGCACCAAAGAAGAAACAAGGACACTGCGCACGCTGGCGCTCGCCTGGCTCCAGTCGTCACGGCTTGCGTCACAGAAACCTCGTGAGGTGCCCCTTGCCTTGATCTCTCCGCCCCTCACGAGCCAGCCTGGTGCGGCCTCCCCTGAGGAGGTCTTGCATCGTCCGCCTCGCGAGGCTTGGCCCCTCGTGAGGGTCTTGAACGTTTGCTGGTGAAGATGGGCCATACAGGGCCGCTGGTGGAGCCACGTTGCGGGCCGTAGGCAGGCAAGTCTGGGGACCCCCGTTCGCAGAATGCCGACACTTTTGATCCTAGCTTCGGCTCCCCATCTGCTCTCCTGGCTATTGTTCAGGCTAATGAAGTGGCTCAGGCGGCTATCACGGAGGCAAAAGAGGTAGGGGTCCCGCCGGTTGTGGCCGGTGGGACCGCGGATGTCACTGGCAGGGGCCACGTCTCCTCTGTTGCAGCTAAATGCAGGGAAGCTAAGCGCGCAAAACCGTGCATCGCCCCATGTAGGTCGAGGCTCCGTATCAAAAACCTTTCCATTAGATGAGGACCTTGTTTGGTAATATTAGGCGTTTCGACGCTAGGGGGCGTAGAGACCAGCTGAGATATCTCGTGCGTAGTGATTACATTGAAATTATTGGTCTTGTCGAAATGCTCAAAAACTCTTTCTCCCCCAATGAACTCTCCGCAGTTGCGGGGATGGACAGATTTGATTGGAATTTCCTGCCTTCTTCCGGCCACTCTGGTGGCATGCTTGGCACCAAGCACAATGTTTCTGATTTTGTGGCTTTTGATCATGGTGTTTTTTGGGCTAGCACTATTGTGTTTCATCACTTACTTAACATTCTCTGGGAGGTTATGGTGGTTTATAGGCCCGCTCATCACTCTCTTTCCCCTTTGTTCTTGCATGAGATCACGAACAAAATTGACTCTGACTCCCTGTTCCCTCGTGCGTCGCTTCGCGCCTTATCAATTGTAGGGTCTGGCCACGCTCCCTAATCGTTGACGACGGGATTCATTCAGTTTCTTCCCCTGGCTTCCAGTTTGATGCCTCTTGGCTGCTAGTAGAGGGCTTCTGTGATCTGATCTCAACAAAAAATACTTCCTTCTTGGCTGCTAGTAGAGGGCTTCTGTGATCTGATCTTGACAAAAAATACTTCCTTCTTGGCTGCTGATCGACGGTCCTTCGGCCCTATGGATGATTGGCACCAATGTTCTTATTTCCTGCGCAAATTCCCGCGCGGTTAGGCCCGGAATCACTACGGACATCCATAGAGATAAGTTGTGCCTCACTGATCAAATAGGATCCCTCGATCTGCGGGCTGACGGCCCTGGCCTCTCTGACCACGATTGGCAGGTGCGATACTCGCTTGAAGAGGCCTTGATGCAGTTGCATCGTCAGGCCGAGGTTTACTGGCGGCAGAGAGGTACTATCAACAGGACGCTCAAAGGTGACTCTCCAACGGCTTACTTCTTTTCCCTTGCTAACGGCAGGCGCAAGCACTGCTTGATCGATAGCTTGCTTATCAATGATATCAGGGTCTTTGACCAAAATCAAATCATGACGCACATTGTGGACTTCTTCTCCTCATTCCTATCTGCTAACCTGAGGTTGGGTTTAGGCTTGCTCACTCCTTCTGGTCGGACCAGGAGAAGGTTACCCTTGAGGATAATGAGGCCCTGTTGGTCCCCTTGTCGGACGAGGAGATCTTCGAAACCATCCGATCAGCGAACACTAATTCGGCCTCGGCCCGGACGGTTTCTCTATCCCTTTCTTCAGAAAGTTTTGGCCACAACTTCGTGGTCTTGTTCACGCAATCATCCAGGGCTTCTGCTTGGGGACAAATGACATCTCACGTCTAAAATATGCTATTCTCACCCTCATTCCTAAAGTTAAAGGGGCTGACAAGATCACTCAGTTTAGACCGATCGCCCTCATTAACAACTTTGCTAAATTCCCGACGAAAGCCTTTGCCACTCATCTTTCCCCAATCGCTCACCGGACCCTCAGTCCTTTCCAGACGGCTTTTGTTAAGGGTTGGTTCATCTTGGATGGCATTCTATGCCTCCACAGGATTGTGCATGATATTCGTGCTCGAGACACTAAGGCGGTCATTCTCAAGTTAAATTTTGAGAAGGCCTACGATTCTATTAGCTAGAATTTTTGGCGGCAAGTGCTGCTAGCCAAGGGTTTTGATGGAGCCAGGGTACACAGGCTCATGTAGTTGGTCACAGGTGGCCACACTACTATTTCGGTCAATGGGAACATTAGTAAGTTCTTCACCAATGTAGGGGCCTGAGGCAGGGTGACCCTGCCTCCCCTCTGTTATTCAATTTCGTGCCTGATTCCTTGTCTCACATCCTGTCGCAAGTGGTGGCAACTAGGCATATTACCCCTGTTAGCTCTCATCTCGTTCCTAATGGCATATCTCATCTACACTATGCGGACGATACCATCATCATGCTTGAGCTTAATGATGAGAGTGTAGCACACCTGAAGTTCCTTCTACTATGCTTTGAAGCTCTACCCGGACTCAAGATCAATTTTGCCAAGAGTGAAGTTATTGTCATTGGGGTTTCGGATGCCGAGGCCCTTTGGGTCGCCCAACTATTAAATTGCTTGCTTGTGTCCTTCCCTTTCAAGTATCTTGGTCTGCCTATTTCTCCTAATAATCTATTGGCGAGAGATTTCTGTTGGGGAACGTAGCATGCAATTTCAAAAAAATTCCTACGCTCACGCAAGATCTATCTAGGAGATGCATAGCAATGAGAGGGGGAGAGTGTGTCTATGTACCCTCGTAGACTGAAAGCGGAAGCGTTTGACAACGCAGTTGATGTAGTCAAACTTCTTCCTGTTCTGACCGATCAAGCACCGAACATACAGCACCTCCGAGTTCTGCACATGTTCAGATCGATGACGTCCCTCGAACTCTTGATCCAGCAAACTGTCGAGGGAGAGTTCCATCAGCACGACGGCGTGGTGATGGTGATGGTGAAGTGATCCGCGCAGGGCTTCACCTAAGCACTACGTGAATATGGCCGGATGTGTAAACTGTGGAGGGGGGGGGGGCGCCGCACACGACTAACAATTGTTGATGTGTGTTCTAGCGGTGCCCCCCTCACATATATATATATATATATATATACACGTTGGAGGGGAGGAGAGGCAGCCAAGGGGGAGCCCCAAATAGGAGGAATCCTACTTGGGCGCCTACCAATTCGGCCTCCCCCTTCCATAACATCCGGAGGGGCAAGGAAGGAGGAGGGAGGAGGGAAGGAAGGGGAAGGCCGAATCCCTCCCCTTCCTTCTCTCTTCCCCTCTTTCCTTCTCCTCCCATTTCGGCCTATATGGGGGACGCACCAGCCCCTTAGGGACTGGTCTGTCCCCCTCTTGGCCCATTAGGCCCATATAGTTGCCGGGGGATGCCCGGAACCCCTTCCGGTGACCCGATATGTACCCGGTACCCCCAGAACACTTATGGTGTCGGAATATCATCGTCCTATATATGAATCTTTACCTCTCGACCATTTCGAGACTCCTCGTCATGTCCGTGATCTCATCCAGGACTCCGAACAACATTCCGTCACCAAATCACATAACTCGTATAATACAAAATCGTCATTGAACGTTAAGCGTGCAGACCCCACAGGTTCGAGAACTATGTAGACATGACCGAGACACCTCTCTGGTCAATAACCAACAGCGGAACCTGGATGCTCATATTGGTTTCGACATATTCTACGAAGATCTTTATCGGCCGTACCGTAATGACAACATACGTTATTCCCTTTGTCATCGGTATGTTACTTGCCCGAGTTTCGACCGTCGGTATCTACATACCTAGTTCAATCTCGTTACCGGCAAGTCTCTTTACTCGTTCCGTAATACATCATCCCGCAACTAACTCATTAGTCATATTGCTTGTAAGGCTTATTATGATGTGCATTACCGAGAGGGCCGGGAGATACATCTCCGATACTCGGAGTGACAAATCCTAATCTCGATCTATGCCAACCCAACAAACACCTTCGCAGATACCTGTAGAGCATCTTTATAATCACCCTGTTACATTGTGACATTTGATAGCAAACAAGGTATTCCTCCGGTATCCGGGAGTTGCATAATCTCATAGTCAAAGGAATATGTATATGACATGACGAAAGCGCTAGCAATAAAACTTGACGATCATTATGCTAAGCTAACGGATGGGTCTTGTCCATCACATCATTCTTGTAATGATGTGATCCCATTCATCAAATGACAACACATGTCCATGGTTAGGAAACTTAACCATCTTTGATTAACAAGCTAGTCTAGTAGAGGCTCACTAGGGACACAGCGTTTTGTCTACATATCCACACATGTATGAAATTTTTGGTTAATACAATTCTAGCATGAATAATAAAACATTTATCATGATATAAGGAAATATTAAAATAACAACTTTATTATTGCCTCTAGGGCATATTTCCTTCAGTCTCCCACTTGCACTAGAGTCAATAATCTCGATGTAATGATTCTAACACCCATGGAGTCTTTGTGCTGATCATGTTTTGCTCATGGAAGAGGCTTAGTCAATGGGTCTGCCATAGTCAGCTCTGTATGTATTTTGCAAATCTCTATGTCACCCTCCTTGACTTGATCACGGATGGAGTTGAAGCGTCTCTTGATGTGTTTGGTTCTTTTGTGAAATCTGGATTCCTTCGCCAAGGCAATTGCTCAAGTATTGTCACAAAAGATTTTCATTGGACCTGATGCATTAGGTATTACACCTAGATCGGATTTGAACTCCGTCATCCAGACTCATTCATTCGCTTCACACATAGATCCTGCCACGATGCTTTGCTTGGAACCGCACCAACTGACAGCTCCACCATTCAATATAAATACGTATCCGGTTTGTGACTTAGAGTCATCCGGATCAGTGTCGAAGCTAGAATCGATGTAACCATTTACGATGAGCTCTTTGTGTCGGATTTCGGTTTCCGGCAGACCGTTGAGGTTCGAACACTGGGGTGCGCACGGAGATTTCACCTTCTACCTACCTGCACCCCTCCGCCATGCTAGGATCAGAACTATGGGAAGAACAACACAAGAGACACAGGGTTTATACTGGTTCGGGCCACCGTTGTGGTGTAATACCCTACTCCAGTGTGTGGTGTGTGGATTGCCTCTTGGGCTGATGATGATGAACAATACAAGTAAGAACAGCCTCGTGAGGGTCTGTTCTTGGCCGAGGCGATGAACTACTGGGAGGAGTTCAGTCACCTTTCTCTCTCTCTCTCTCTCTCTCTCTCTAACCAGTCGATCCCTAGAGACACTTCAACGCGACCGAACCGACCCCTCCAACCCCTTTGCTATGTGGGTGGCTGGTCCTATTTATAGAGGCCCTGGTCCTCTTCCCAAATATTGAGCGGGAAGGGAGCCAACAATGGTGGGCTAATTTGAAGGGGGACAACAAGTATCAGCTATCCTGACAAAAGTAGTCTTCGCCTGCGCAAAGCTCTAGGGATGACGCCATCTTGGGCTCCACGGTGACCTCCGTCTCGTAGTGCTCCTGGTCTTGGTCTCGTTGCACCGAAATGGCAACCTTTGCCTGATGCCTCGGTACTCCACGGCTGCGCTTGCCTCCTTTGCACCAAAGAGGAAAGGAGGACGCTGCGCGGGCTGGCGCCCGCTTAGCGCCTTGAGTCGTCACGGCTTGCGTCACGGGCACCTCGTGAGGTACCCCGCCTTGATCTCTCCGCCTCCTCGCGAGCCAGCCTGATGAGGGCGTGCCTGAGGAAGCTCCGTGTCGTCCGCCCCGCGAGGCTTGGCCCCTTGCGAGGGTCCTGAGTTTGTGTTGGTGAAGATGGGCCGTGCTGGGCCCCCCTTTGAGCCACGCCGCAGGCCGCAGGTAGGCAAGTCTGGGGACCCCCGTTCCCAGAACGCCGACAGTAGCCCCCGGGCCGAAGGCGCGCCCGGACTTGGCCATGCAGGGAGGCGGAAGGGCAAGAGTGAAGCGCCGCGGGCCCTAACAGCCTGCGGCCTTGGGCGCTGCGTGGCCGTTGACTGGACATGGGCGCCTTAGTAACCGCGCGAGTTGATAAGGGAGTGGCGTCCACCTAGGCCCTTCTTCTTCCTTTCCCTGGTTGCTGCTTAGATCCCCTTTCTTGCGCTTCTCCTCCCTTCCTCCGAAATCTCCAGATCTGCTCTGACCGTGCGACCTAGGAAGCCATGGCGCCTCGCCAGCCCCCAGTCGCAGCTTGGTACTCGTCTGCCCTGGACCCGCCGAACGTGTTGGAGACGGGCCTTGCCCGGTTGCGCCGATAGCGACGGCGCGAGGTATTGACAGGGCAAAGGTGTTCAAGGCCGGCTCCGCCACCCCTGAGGGCCAGAGGAGCACCTTCTATCTGCTCTTTGTAAGTGCCATTGTTGCTGGCCTGATGCCTCCCTTCTCCGAGTTCTTCTTCTCTGTCCTCCGCCATTACAAGCTACAGGCTCTGCATCTCCATCCCAACTCCGTCCTTCTACTCGCAATCTTTGCTTATTACTGCGAGGCCCACGTTGGGGTGCAGCCCTCAGTGGCCTTGCTGCGCCACTACTTCTACCTTCGGACCTCTCGCGGTCCTGCTTCTGCGTGCGCGAGCTTCGTCACGTACGGTGGCGCCATTGCCATCTCGAACTCTGGGAAGAGGATTGAGGGCTTCAGGAGCAAGTGGGTCTTGGTGGATGCTGAGCGCATCCACCCTCGGCTGATCTTGCCCACGGAGCAGCCCACGAGCTCCAGCAACTAGGGTCGGGCGGAGCTCACAGATCCCCGCGCGAAGATGGTGTTGGAGAAGATGGACGCGGATCTGAGGCCGACCGACATGGCGGCGGCGAAGCTGACCGGCGCGTCATTGCTGAGGGAGTTCCTGGAGCACCAGCTGGCTCTGCTTCAGAAGTACTCGCTTCCAATGTGGAGGCCCCGTCCGAGCCCCGCGGCCTGGGCCGACGGAGACCTGGCTGCGGTTCTCCAATCTCTGGTCGGGGGCAATGTGGCGAGGTTGGAGGGCGCTCCTACGCCCTTGTTCCTCCGCAACGACTGGGAGCGGGTATTGAAGTTCATGCCTGTCTTCAATGGGGAAGGGCCCGTGCCCCTGGAGGCTCCCGAGGGACCGGTGGCTGTGCCCTCCAACGACTCCAGCGAAGAGGAGGAAGGAGGGGAGCGGGGAAAAGGGCCTGACTCCGGGGCTACTGACGGAGAGTCGAGGGCTCCCCTTCCCCGGCGCAAGTCCCGCGCTCTCCGCCTCCCTCCGAGCGACGACTACGACGAGGATGAGGACGAGGATGACGTCGAGGACGACGACGTGGACGACGACGAGTAGGGAGGCGGGAGCTCACCCCCGATCCCGAAGAAGGACAGGACCGGGCTGATCTCCCGCGGGTCTGCCCTGGCCTCGGGGCGGACTGCAGGCGCACCTTCCGCCTCCAAGCTTCCCGAGGTTGACCCTTCCAGCCGGCTTTTGGGCTTCAAATTTGGCCGGAGGCCGCTTGAGCTCACTGGCGACGACCCGTAAGTGCTCTATTCTTGTCTTTATTTCTTGTTCTGCTTCTGAGGCTTGACGTTCGCATCCCTTGGATAGGCTGGCGCCCGCGGCGAAGAAGTCAAAGGGGGCTCCTGAGGTTCCGTCCGTGGCAGCGGCCCTGAAGGAGGGTGACCGCGACGCACAAGCTTCTCCTGCCTGGTCGTCCTCGCGAGGCCTGACTGAGCCGGCTGGGGCGAGCTCAGCCCCCACGGCCCAAGTGGCTCCCGAGGTGCTCTCGCCTACCGCCGCCGCTACAGCTGCCGGGGCGCGGCAGACTCCGCCTCAGGATGCTGCGGCCGTGCTGCCGCCTTCTCCTCCCACTCCACTGGCTGCTATCTCCCCGACTCCTTCCGCCGTTCTGGATCGCGCCGTTGCTGAGCTGGACCGGCTACGACAGGATCTTCTCGGCGCCGACCCTCGCTTGGTGGCCGGGCGCTTGGAGCTGGCTTCCGGATGTGTCCGCTCCGATGCTTCGATTCGGGCGGCGCTTGTCCAGGCCTCGACGGCATACGACGAGGAGAAGCAGGCCATCCTTGAGGTGAAGACTTCTCGCGATGTAGCCCTGGGAGAGCTGGTCGACGTCCGTGGTCGCTGCAAGGCGCTGGAGGACGAGCTGCAAGGCCTGCGGGATCAGCTCGCGAAAGAGGTCTGCCTTCGCCAAGGGCAGGAAGAAGGCATGAAGGCTCGCGAAGCGGCCGTCGAGGGTCGGGAGGCCAAGCTCAAGAAGCGCTGTGACCGCCTAGGCGTGCTGGAGCAGGAGTTGGGGGCGAGGAAGGCCGAGCTGGACGGCAAGGCCCTGGTCCTTGCCGAAGACCGCGCGGCCTTCGCGGAGCTGGAGGCGAAGGCTCGCTCCTCGCTGAGGACGCTTTACGACAGCGGTCTGGAGAGCCCGCTGGCAGGCGCCGAGGACGGCCCTGCCAATCTGCTTCCTTTCCTGGTTCATGCTCTTGAAGATGTCGCCCTTGGCCTTGGCCCCACGACCGAGGCCGAGGCGCGTGTTCTGTCTTCTGCAGCGCTGACGCGGGTCCTCACCCACATCCACCTTCGCGATCCCGGTTTCGACCTCGACAGCCTGCTGGAGCCCGTGAGCAGCGAGCGTGCCGCGGCTGCTGCCGAGGCCGTGAAGGGTCACGCGGAGGCTCTGCTGGGGAAGTTCCGGGCCTTCAGCACCAAGCTGGAGCAAGGCGCTGTCGACCCCGCTGCTCCGTGAGGCGAATACGCTACGCGCTGCTCCCCCGCCGCCAAGTGACTCCATCGTGGCTCCTGTCCTGCTTTTGATTCCTACACATGTATCATGCCTTGGGGAGGCGTTTGAACTTGCGTCTGATATTGGGATAACAGTGTGGACTGTAATATTTGCTTTAGAATTCCTTTGAAATTTGCGCTTTTCCTTCCTACTTGCTTATGTTCTACGCCGGCAGAGCCCGGCCCCGCGCGTACCTCACCCAGCAATAGCCCCGACCGGAAACCAGGACGGGACCAAGGAGTGAGGGGCTACGTGACAAGTTAGGCTCCTGAGTCGCGATGCTCGGGAGTCCCCCTTGGTGCACGAACAGCAAGTAGGGAGGTGTGATGTGGGTGGGTCCACCGTTCTACGTCTGTAGAGCTCGGCCCTGCGCGTACCTCACCCAGCAATGGCCCCGACCGGAAACCAGGACAGGACCAAGGAGGGAGGGGCTACATGACCAGTTAGGCTCCTGAGTCGCGATGCTCAGGAGTCCCCCTTGACGCTCAAATGGCCTTCATACCTTGGCTCCGGTTGGGGAGAGGCGCACGACGAACCAGGCCCATGGGAACCTGGCTGGGCGGCGTGCGTCTGGGCGTGACCCAGGTGCAGCCCCCGTGCCCAGCCCCCTCGCGCTGCACTCCCGAGGGGAGGCGTTGCGATGAGGATAGACACTGAGCTCTGGGCTCCCTGAGGTTGATGCGGCCCGGAGGCCACCCTCAGTTGTTTATCACCAGCGCGCAGCATAGCGCTTCCGTATGTGTACGGGTATAGCCGCTCCTCGACAGTGTCATCAGCCAGCGCGGAGCATGGTGCTTCCACTAGTACGTGGGAGGGGGCCCCCCTCTGGGAGGAGCCCCCGGGGCGTGTACAGCCCCGCCCTGACACATGGCTGCACGGTAGGGCCTGGTGAGGTGTATCTGGGCACCCGTGAGCCAGCGCGGGACTCACGGGGCCCTACCTCTAGGCGGGTTGCGCCTGGCACTGGGCCTTATCTTGTGTTGTGTCCCTGCAAGTTCGGTTAGATGCCTGCACTCTACGTCCTCGGGTCCCGGCCCTCGAGCTGGTCTCAGCCGTCGCTGGTATGCCAGGTTGCGATGCCGTGGTCAAGGCCAGAGGGTGTGGGCTGGAGAGCCAGTAAGAGCCCTGAGTCGCGATGCTTAGGTACCCCCCCTTTAACGTGCAAGTGGTCAGCATGGAGAAGAAGAGGTGCCGTGGACCGGCATCAAATAATCAAGCATGGTGGTTCTAACGCATAACCGGAAATGAACGCAAATGGGGTACATGCCGCTGGGCCTGGCCCGAGCGGCTTGGGGATCATGCAGCCCGAGGGGCGCCCCCAACAGGGTAAGCTAGCGACACGAAGTAAAAGGGATACACGCCGCAGGGACGGACCCACGCGGCCTGGGAATAATGCAGCCCTGGGGGCGCTCCCAGCTGGAAGTGAAACATGAAAGATGTCACCTGATGATGTTGCAGACGAAGGGGTGATGGTGTAGCCGGCTCGGTGGGTTGCGGAAGCCGATCCTCATGAGCCCCCAGGCCCAGGGGCCTCGGGAGGCTCCGGAGGCGCGGGCGGTTCCTCGCGGGCCATCTCCGTCTCCGCCAGCGCTACGGAGCACGTGGCCTCTTGTGCCTCCGTGATGCCCCTCATGAGGCGCTGGTACACATCAGCCGCGCTCGGCAAGCCGTGAGGCATGCGAACGTAGCTATGGGAGGGGGGACCTCCGCAGCGCCCCACTCGCGAGGGCCAAAGGCGCCCCAGGGAGGCGACTCGGTTGAGCCCTGGTACGTCGATGCAGACGCGCAGCTCGCCATCCTCGCCTGGATGGGGAGTCACTGCTGGTAGGCGGCGGCCGCCTCTCATGACTCTTGACTCCTGTAGCTCCCGAATGGCCTTGCTGACGAACTCCTGTGCATCTGGATCTCCTTGCCTTACTCCTTCTTGAGGGAATTGTGCTTCGAAACACGCCTCCATGTGGTGCCCAAGCGCCTCCCTCGTGACCCTAGCTAGGTCGGTGATCCTCCAGGAGAGAGCCCCCAAGCCCTACCTGAGGAGGGTGCCGGGCGCGCTTTCCTATGCGATGGAAGGAGGTTCCCCTGGGCAGGCATGGGCCCAGAGGGGCCTGGCTCCTGAGGGGCCAGGCCGGACAACGTCTTCTTCTTCTAGGGGGCGGCCTCGGGAAGCCTCCTGCTTCCGTGATCCAGGTCTTCCAGTGATGCGGCCTGAAAGGCTCGCTCTAGGGAACACACCGGGTCCTTCTCTTCACAGGGCATCGTGATGACTCCACCACTTCCCGGCATCTTGAGGACGTTGTAGCCGTGGTGAGTTACGACCATGAACTTGGCCAGCGCTGGGTACCCAAGGATGGCGTTGTATGGCAGGCGAATGTGAGCGACGTCGAAGTTGATGAGCTCGGTGCGGTAGTTGTCACGTGCCCCGAAGGTGACAGGGAGGCGGACCTGCCCGATCGGGACCATGGAGCCGTCGGTGATACCGGAGAAGGGCTTGGTTGGCTGAAGCTGGCTGTAGGGCACTTGGAGGTTGTTGAATGTCTCCACGGACAGGACGCTGAGCACTGCCCCGCCATCGATGAGGGTCTTGGTGACCACCACGTTGCTGATGATTGGGGAACAAAGCACCGGGAGGACTCCGGCTGTAGCTGCACACTTGAGCTGGTCTACTGAGCTGAAGGTGATGGCGCACACCAACCACCTGAGAGGGCGCGTGGCTTCGAACCTGGGGAGGGCTGCATTCACTTCGCGGGCGAACTGCTTGAAGATGCGTTGAGAGGCTGGGGCTTGAGCTCCGCCCAGGATGCAGGCGATCGCGCGCGTCTCTTGGAAGCCCCCAACCTCCTCGTCCTGGTGGCGGTCCTCGTCTCTCCTTGGCTACGGCGGCAGCGGTGGGAGGCCTGTGTTGCCTTGCGGGCGATCCTCGCGAGGCTAATCCCTCCAGCCTCCCTCGCGAGGGGGGTCTGGCCAGCGATCCTCGCGAGGTTGGTCGCGCCACCCCTGGCGTGGGTCACGGTCTTCCCAACGCCCTGCGTTCCTTCTTCCTCCTCAGCCGTAGCCCCGGTCACTGCGGTCAGGGCGACGGCCGATCCTTCCTCCTCGCACGGCTCAGAGTTCTTGGCATTCGCTGGTGTTGTGGGTGTGGAGGTCGTGGTACACGTAGTACCGGCTGCCCTTGGGAGGTTCGGGCTGATCTCTGCCCCGCCTGGTGTCTGGTTCTGCTGCGAGCACGACAGCCCCCTTGCGCTTCACTTCCTTGGCCTTGAGCTTCTTCTCTTCTGGGTCTGCGGCAGGCAGCTCGTGGAGGGAGAGACGCCCTTCCTCAGCCATGGCGCACTTGTTCGCCAAGTTGAACAGCTCCAAGGAAGTGCACAGGTCTTCATGCATCACCAGCTCCTCCTTCATCTTGACGTCGCGCACGCCGTCAGAGAAGGCTGAGATGATGGCCTCTTCAGTCACCTTGGGAATCTTGAGGCGTGCGTTGTTGAAGCGCTGGATGTACTTCTGCAGTGTCTCCCCGGGTTGTTGCTTGTTGCGGCGCATGTCGCTCATGGTGGGTGGCCAGTCGCGAGTACCTTGGAAGTTGGCGATGAAGCGGGTGCGCATCTCTTCCCAGGAGGAGATTGTGCCTGGAGCCAGGTTCAGGAGCTAGGAGCGGGCCCCGTCCTTGAGCACCATGGGAAACCAGTTCGCCATGACCTTCTCGTCTCCGTTGGCAGCTTCGATGCCCAGCTCGTAGAGCTGGAGGAACTCCACAGGGTCGGCCGTGCCGTCGTAGCGAGGAGGCAGGTCTTGCTCGAACTTGCCTGGCCACGCGACGCTGCGCAGTTCGGTGGTGTAGGCGCGGCAGCCCGCGCTGGCCACAGGAGGCCTTGGGTGATGCAGAGCCTGGTCCTGCATGTCCCCACGCGCTGGAGCAGGAGGATGGTCGCGACATGCGGGAGCAGGGAGCACCCGAGCAGCTTCTTGCGTGCGACGGACTTCTTGGCAGCTCTGTTCTTGCCGCGCTGGCACCTGGCGGAGCGGGTTCTGCCCAGGGGCCACGCGCCTTGGAGCCATGGCGTCTTCTTGAGGAGGAGGCGGCCGGGGCGCCACCAGAGCCTCGTCACCCGCACGGGGCGGGGTGCGGTGCAGCAGAACGGACGGCGCGGAAGAGCCCCCTGCGGCGCGGACGAGCTCGGCGACGCGGTCGAGCCATTCTTCGTAGACATCGTCGACGGGACGGTAGCGCAGGAGCTCGTTCGCCGCGATGAGTGCAGCCCGAGCCTCCATGGGCGCGCAGAGCGCGCGGGACGAATATCCAGCTGGGGCGAGTGAGGGAGTCGCGGTGTGGCCGTCGTGGCGCACGGATGGATGCCGAGACGATGCTTGCTGCTCGTCCCCCGCCAGGCCGGTGGCGGCGTTGACGGCAGGCGATGGGGAACGGCGAGGACGCCCACCGACAGGAGCTGTCTGGGCGACGCGGGAAGCTAGGGCGGCCTGGCGCTCCGCGCGGGCCCGACGAGCGTCAGACATGAGCGTAATGGTCAGAGGAGAACGGGGTAGTGGAAGACGAATTCCGGCGCACCCCTACCCGGCACGCCAAATGTCAGATTTCGGGTTCCGGCAAACCCTTGAGGTTCGAACACTGGGGTGCGCGCGGAGATTTGACCTTCTACCTACCTGCACCCCTCCGCCATGCTAGGATCAGAACTACGGGAAGAACAACACAAGAGACACAGGGTTTATACTGGTTCGGGCCACCGTTGTGGTGTAATACCCTACTCCAGTGAGTGGTGTGTGGATTGCCTCTTGGGCTGATGATGATGAACAATACAAGGAAGAACAACCTCGCGAGGGTCTGTTCTTGGCCGAGGCGATGAACTGCTGGGAGGAGTTTAGTCACCTTTCTCTCTCTCTCTCTCTCTCTCTCTCTCTCTCTCTCTCTCTCTAACCAGTCGATCCCTAGAGACACTTCGACGCGACCGAACCGACCCCTCCAACCCCTTTGCTATGTGGGTGGCTGGTCCTATTTATAGAGGCCCTGGTCCTCTTCCCAAATATTGAGTGGGAAGGGAGCCAACAATGGCGGGCTAATTTGAAGGGGGACAACAAGTATCAGCTATCCTGACAAAAGTAGTCTTCGCCTGCGCAAAGCTCTGGTGATGACGCCGTCTTGGGATCCACGGTGACCTCCGTCTCGTAGTCCTCCTGGTCTTGGTCTCGTTGTACCGAAATGGCAACCTTTGCCTGATGCCTCGGTAGTCATCGGCTGTGCTTGCCTCCTTTGCACCAAAGAGGAAAGGAGGACGCTGTGCGGGCTGGCGCCCGCCTGGCGCCTTGAGTCGTCATGGCTTGCATCACGGGCACCTCGTGAGGTACCCTGCCTTGATCTCTCCGCCTCCTCGCGAGCCAGCCTAACGAGGCCGTGCCTGAGGAAGCTCCGTGTCGTCCGCCCCGCGAGGCTTGGCCCCTCACGAGGGTCCTGAGTTTGTGTTGGTGAAGGTGGGCCGTGCTGGGCCCCCTTTGAGCCACGCCGTAGGCCGCACGCAGGAAAGTCTGGGGACCCCCGTTCCCAGAACGCCGACACTTTGTCACCTCCATAAATGAAAAACATATCCTTAGTCCTTTTCAAGTACTTCAGGATGTTCTTGACCGCTGTCCGGTGATCCACTCCTGGATTACTTTGGTACCTACCTGCTAGACTTATAGCAAGGCACACATCAGGTCTGGTACACAGCATTGCATACATGATAGAACCTATGGTTGAGGCATAGGGAATGACTTTCATTTTCTCTCTATCTTCTACAGTGGTTGGGCATTGAGTATAACTCAACTTCACACCTTGTAACACATGCAAGAACCCTTTCTTTGACTGATCCATTTTGAACTTCTTCAAAACTTTATCAAGGTATGTGCTTTGTGAAAGTCCAATTAAGCGTCTTGATCTATCTCTATAGATCTTGATGCCCAATATATAAGCAACTTCACCGAGGTCTTTCATTGAAAATCTCTTATTCAAGTAACCTTTTATGCTATCCAGAAATTCTATATCATTTCCAATCAACAATATGTCATCCACATAAAATATTAGAAGTGCTACAGAGCTCCCACTCACTTTCTTGTAAATACAGACTTCACCAAAAGTCTGTATAAAAGCATATGCTTTGATCATCTCATCAAAGTGTATATTCCAACTGCGAGATGCTTGCACCAATCCATAGATGGATCGCTGGAGCTTGCACACTTTGTTAGCACCTTTAGGATCGACAAAACCTTCTAGTTCCATCATATACAACTATTCTGTAAGAAATCCATTAAAGAATGCAATTTTGACGTCCATTTGCCAGATTTCATAATCATAAAATGCGGCAATTGCGAACATGATTCGGACAGACTTAAGCATCGCTATGGGTGAGAAAGTCTCATCATAGTCAACTCCTTGAACTTGTCGAAAACCTTTTGCGACAAGTCGAGCTTTGTAGATAGTAACATTACCATCAACGTAAATCTTCTTCTTGAAGATCCATTTATTCTCTATGGCTTGCCGATCATCAAGCAAGTCAACCAAAATCCACACTTTGTTCTCATACATGGATCCTATCTCAGATTTCATGGCCTCAAGCCATTTATCGGAATCTAGGCTCATCGTCGCTTCTTCATAGTTTGTAGGTTCGTCATGGTCTAGGAACATGACTTCCAGAACACGGTTACCGTACCACTCTAGTGCGGAACGTGCTTTGTTCGACCTATGAGGTTCAGTAGTAACTTGATCTGAAGTTTCATGATCATTATCATTAGCTTCCTCTCTAGTTGGTGTTGGCATCACGGGAACGGTTTTCTGTGATGAGCTACTTTCCAATTCGAGAGAAGGTACAGTTACCTCATCAAGCTCTACTTTCCACCCACTCACTTCTTTCGAGAGAAACTCCTTCTCTAGAAAGGATCCATTCTTACCAACAAAGATCTCGCCTTCGGATCTATGATAGAAGGTGTACCCAACAGTTTCTTTTGGGTATCCTATGAAGACGCACTTCTCCGATTTATGTTTGAGCTTATCAGGCTAAAGCTTTTTCACATAAGCATCACAACCCCAAACTTTAAGAAACGATAGCTTAGGTTTCTTGCCAAACCACAGTTCATACGGTGTCATCTCAACGGATTTAGACGGTGCCCTATTTAACATGAATGCAGCTGCCTCTAATGCATAACCCCAAAATGATAGTGGTAAATCGGTAAGAGACATCATAGATCACACCATATCTAATAAAGTACGGTTACGACGTTCAGACACACCATTACGCTGTGGTGTTCCAGGTGGCATGAGTTTTAAATGAAGGCCAAACTCATAACTCAAATATTCGACTCCGCGAACAGATCATAGAACCTTAGTTTCTTGTTATGATGATTCTCCACTTCACTCTGAAATTCTTTGAACTTTTCAAATAGTCGACATACCCATATCTTCTCAAATCATCTGTGAAGGTCGGAAAATAATGATACCCGCTGCGAGCCTCAATACTCATCGGACTGCACACATCGATATGTATTATTTCCAATAAGTCGGTGGCTCACTCCAATGTTCCAGAGAATGGAATTTTAGTCATCTTGCCCATGAGGCATGGTTCGCAAGCATCAAATGATTCATAATCAAGTGATTCCAAAAGTGCGTCCACATGGAGTTTCTTCATGTGCTTTACACCAATATGACCTAAACGACGGTGCCACAAATATGTTGCACTATCATTGTCAAGTTTGCATCTTTTTGCATCAATATTATGAATATGTGTATCACCACGATCGAGATTCAACAAAACTAGACCACTCTTCAAGGGTGCATGACCATAAAAGATATTACTCGCATAAATAGAATAACCATTATTCTCTGATTTAAATGAATAAATGTCTCACATTAAACAAGATCTAGATATAATGTTCATGCTCAACGCTGGCACCAAATAACAATTATTCAGGTCTAAAACTAATCCCAAAGGTAGATGTAGAGGTAGCTTGCTGACGGCGATCACATCGACCTTGGAACCATTCTTGACATGCATCATCACCTCGTCCTTAGCCAATCTTCGTTTAATCCGTAGCCTCTGCTTCGAGTTACAAATATGAGAAACTGAATCGGTATCAAATACCCAGGCACTACAACAAGCATTAGTAAGTTACACATCAATAACATGTATATCAAATATACCTTTCTTCACTTTGCCATGCTTCTTATCCGCCAAATACTTGGGTCAGTTCCGCTTCCAGTGACTAATCCCTTTGTAGTAGAAGCACTCAGTTTCAGGCTGAGGTCCAGACTTGGGCTTCTTCCCGGGAGTGGCAACTTGCTTGCCATTCTTCTTGAAGTTCCCCTTCTTTCCTTTGCCCTTTTTCTTGAAACTAGTGGTCTTGTTAACCATCAACACTTGATGCTCCTGTTTGATTTCTACCTCCGCAACTTTGAGCATTGCGAAGAGCTTGGGAATTGTCTTCTCCATCCCTTGCATATTATAGTTCATTATGAAGCCTTTGTAGCTCGATGGTAGTGATCGAAGAACTCTATCAATAACACTATCATCTGGAAGATTAACTCCCAGCTGAGTCAAGTGGTTATGATATCTAGACATTTTGAGTATGTGTTCACTGACAGAACTGTTCCCTCCATCTTGCAGCTATAGAACTTGTTGAAGACTTCATATCTCTCAACTCGGGCATTTTCTTGAAATATTAACTTCAACTCTTGGAACATCTCATATGCTCCATGCCGTTCAAAACATCTTTGAAGTCCCAATTCTAAGCCGTCCAGAACATCGCACGCTGAACCATAGAGTAGTCATTAGAGCGAGCTTGCCAGATATTCATAACATCAACATCTGCTCCTGCAGTAGGCCTTTCACCTAGCAGTGCATCAAGGGCATAATTCTTCTGTGCAGCAATGAGGATAATCCTTAAGTTACAGACCCAGTTCGTGTAGTTGCTACCATCATCTTTCAACTTAGCTATCTCTAGGAACACATTAAAATTCAATGGAACGGGCAGCACGGGCCATAGATCCACAACATAGATATGCAAAAACTATCAGGACTAAGTTCATGATAAATTAAGTTAAATTAATCATATTACTTAAGAACTCCCACTTGGATTAACATCCCTCAAATCACCTAAATGATTACGTGATCCAAATCGACTAAACCATGTCCGGTCATCACGTGAGATGGAGTAGTTTTCAATGGTGAATATGTTGATCATATCTACTATATGATTCACGTTCGACCTTCCGGTCTCCAGTGTTCTGAGGACATGTCTATACATGATAGGCTCGTCAAGTTTAACCCAAGTATTCCACATGTGCAAAACTGTCTTGCACTCGTTGTATATGAATGTAGAGCTTATCACACCTGATCATCACATGGTGTCTCAGCACGATGAACTGTCGCAATTGTGCATACTTAGGGAGAACACTTATACCTTGAAATGTTAGTAAGGGATCATCTTATAATGCTACCGCCGTACACAATAAGATTCTTAAAAGATAAACATCACATGCAATCAAAAGATGTGACATGATATGGCCATCATCATCTTGTGCCTTTGATCTCCATCTCCAAAGCACCGTCATGATCTCCATCGTTACCGACTTGACACCTTGATCTCCATCATAGCGTCGTTGTCGTCTCGCCAACTATTGCCTCTACGACTATCACTACCGCTTAGTGATAAAGTAAAGCAATTACATGGTGATTGCATTTCATACAATAAAGCGACAACAATATGGCTCCTGCCAGTTGACGATAACTGTTACAAAACATGATCATCTCATACAACAATTTATATCTCATCACGTCTTGACCATATCACATCACAACAAGCCCTGCAAAAACAAGTTAGACGTCCTCTGTTTTGTTGTTGCAAGTTTTATGTGGCTGCTATGGGCTCCTAGCAAGAATCGTTCTTACCTACGCATCAAAACCACAACGATTTTTCATCAAGTGTGTTGTTTTAACCTTCAACAAGGACCGGCCGTAGTCAAACTCAATTCAACTAAAGTTGGATAAACAAACACCCGCCCGCCACCTGTGTGCGAAGCATGTCGGTAGGACCAGTCTCATGAACGTCGTAATGTAATGTCAGTCCGGGTCGCTTCATCCAACAATACTGCTGAATCAAAGTAAGACGTTGGTGGTATGCAGTATGACTATTAGCGCCCACAACTCTTTGTGTTCTACTCGTGCATATCATCTACGCATAGACCTGCCTATGATACCACTGTTGGGGAATGTAGCATGCAATTTCAAAAATATCACTGCGATCACGCAAGAGCTTTCTTGGAGATGCATAGCAACAAGATGGGGAGAGTGTCTCCACGTACCCTCGTAGACGAAAAGCAGAAGCGTTAGGTTAACGCGGTTGATGTAGACTAACTTCTTCACAATCCAACCGATCCAAGTACCGAATGTAGGGCACCTCCATGTTCAGCACGCATTCATCACGATAACGTCCCTCGAGCTCTTGATCCAGTAGAGGGTCGAGGGAGAGTTTCGTCAGCACGACGGCACCGTGGCGGTGTTGATGATGTGATCCGCACAGGGCTTCACCTAAGCACTACGACAATATGACCGAGGTGGTAAACTATGGAGGGGCACCACACACAGCTAAGGAACAATTGATGTGCCTTTGGGGTGCGCCCCGCCCCCGTATATGAAGGGGGGGAGGAGGAGGTGGCCGGCCTAAGGGGGGCGCACCAATGGAGGAGTCCTACTTGGACTCCTAGTCCTAGTAGGATTGGCCCCCCCTCCTTCCAACCAACGGAGAGGGGAAAGGGGAAAGGGGGGCCGTTCCCCCCACCCTAGTCCAATTCGGTTTGGGTTTGGGTTTGGGCCCTCTCTGCACTATGGCCCAATAGGCCCGTTAACTTTCCCGGGGGGTTCCGGTAGACTCCCGGTACTCCAAAAAATCCCCGAACCTTATTGGAACCATTTCAGTGTCCGTATATAACCTTGCAATATATCAATGAATTACCTCTCAACCATTTCGAGACTCCTTGTCATGTCCGTGATCTCATCCGGGACTCCGAAACAAACTTTGGTCACCAAAAACACATAACTCATAATACAAATCATCATCGAACGTTAAGCATGCAGACCCTATACGGGTTCGAGAACTATGTAGACATGACCAAGACACATCTCTGGTCAATAACCAATAGCGGAGCCTGGATGCTCATATTGGCTCCTACATATTCTACGAAGATCTTTATCGGTTAAACCGCATAACAACATACGTCATTCCCTTTGTCATCGGTATGTTACTTGCCCGAGATTCGATCGTCGATATCTTCATACCTAGTTAAATCTCATTACCGACAAGTCTCTTTACTAGTTCCATAATGCATCATCCCGTAACTAACACATTAGTCACATTGCTTGCAAGGGTTATAGTGATGTGTATTACCGAGAGGGCCCAAAGATACCTCTTCGATACTCGGAGTGACAAATTCTAATATCGATCTATGCCAACTCAACAAGCACCTTCGGAGACACCTGTAGAGCATCTTTATAATCACCCAGTTACGTTGTGACGTTTGATAGCACACAAGGTGTTCCGTCAGTATTCGGGAGTTGCATAATCTCATAGTCAGAGGAATATGTATAAGTCATGAAGAAAGCAATAGCAATAAAACTTAACGATCATTATGCTAAGCTAACGGATGGATCTTGTGCATCACATCATTCTCCTAATGACATGATCCCGTTCATCAAATGACAACACATGTCCATGGTTCGGAAACTTATACATCTTTGATTAACGAGCTAGTCTAGTAGAGACTCACTAGGGACACGGTGTTTTGTCTATGTATCCACACATGTATCAAATTTCCGGTTAATATAACTCTAGAATGAATAATAAACATTTATCATGATATAAGGAAATATAAAATAACAACTTTATTATTGCCTCTAGGGCATATTTCCTTCAATTTCACCCCAGTGGTCATGATGGTTGGTAATCGGGTGATGCCTTGGAGAGGCCGATACAACACTCAAGCGGGCAAGGTTGCTCTTATCAATGCCTGCCTCTCCTCCCTCCCCATGTGTGATGACCCACAAGTATAGGGGATCTATCGTAGTCCTTTTGATAAGTAAGAGTGTCTAACCCAACAAGGAGTAGAAGGAAATGACAAGCGGTTTTCAGTAAGGTATTCTCTGTAAGCACTAAAATTATCGGTAATGGATAGTTTTGTGATAAGGTAATTCGTAACGGGTAACAAGTAAGAAAAGTAAACAATGTGCAGCAAGGTGGCCCAATCCTTTTTGTAGCAAAGGACAAGCCTGGACAAACTCTTATATAAAGGAAAGCGCTCCCGAGGACACATGGGAATTATCGTCAAGCTACTTTTCATCATGCTCATATGATTCGCGTTCGTTACTTTGATAATTTGATATGTGGGTGGATCGGTGCTTGGGTACTGCCCTTACTTGGACAAGCATCCCACTTATGATTAACCCCTCTCGCAAGCATCCTCAACTACGAAAGAAGAATTATGGTAAACCTAACCATAGCATGAAACATATGGGTCCAAATCAGCCCCTTACGAAGCAACGCATAAACTAGGGTTTAAACTTCTGTCACTCTAGCAACCCATCATCTACTTATTACTTCCCAATTCCTTCCCCTAGGCCCAAATAATGGTGAATTTTCATGTAGTCGAGTTCACATAACACCACTAGAGGAAAGACAAAACATACATCTCATCAAAATATCGAAGGAATACCAAATTCACATGACTAATTATAGCAAGACTTCTCTCATGTCCTCAGGAACAGACATAAATACTCACAAATCATATTCATGTTCATAATCAGATGGGTATTAGTATGCATAAAGGATCTGAACATATAATCTTCCACCAAATAAACCTACTAGCATCAACTACAAGGAGTAATCAACACTACTAGCAACCAACAGGTACCAATCTGAGGTTTTTAGACAAAGATCGGATACAAGAGATGAACTAGGGTTTGAGAGGAGATGGTGCTGGTGAAGATGTAGATGGAGATGGACCCCCTCCCAATGAGAGGATCGATGGTGATGACGATGGTGACGATTTCCCCCTCCCGGAGGGATGTTTCCCCGGCAGAACAGCTCCGCCGGAGACCTAGATTGGTTCTGCCTCGAGACGGCGGCGCTTCATCCCGAAAGCTTGCTCCCTATTTTTTCCAGGGAAAAAGACACCTTATACCAAAAGATGGGCATCGAGGGCTTGCTAGGTGGCCCACGAGGCAGGGTGGCACGCCCAAGGGGTAGGACGCGTCCCCCACCCTCGTGGACGGTGGCTGGCTCCCCTCTTGTGCTTTCTTCGCCCAATATTTTTAATATATTCCAAAACTGACTTCCGTGGAGTTTTAGGACTTTTGGAGGTGTGAAGAATAGGTCTCTAATATTTGCTCCTTTTCCAGCCAAGAATTCCAGCTGCCGACATTCTCCCTCTTCATGTAAACCTTGTAAAATAAGAGAGAAAAGGCATAAGTATTGTGACATAATGTGTAATAACAACACATAATGCAATAAATATTAGTATAAAAGCATGATGCAAAATGGACGTATGAACTCCCCAAGCTTAGACCTCGCTTGTCCTCAAGCGGAAGCCGATATCGAAAAATATGTCCACATGTTTAGAGATGGAGGTGTTGATAAAATAAAATACCGACATGAGGTCATCATGATCATTCTTAGAACAACAACAACAACACACACACACACACACACACATATATATATATATTGTCATATGATTTCTTATGCTAAAGTAACAATCTATTCACAATATAAAGTATGAATCAGAAACCTCATTAAAAACTAACAAACTATAATATTAGTCATTGAAGCAATTGCAATTTATATTAACATCGGAAAGAGTCAATATAAGAGCTTTTCAGCAAGTCCACATACTCAACTATCATTTAGTCTTTCACAATTGCTAACACTCACGCAATACTTATGGGTATGAAGCTTTAATCAAACACAGAGAAAGATAGGGGCTTATAGTTTTGCCTCCCAAGCTTTTACCTCAAGGGTAATGTCAACAATAATAGTTTATGAAAAACCACATCCAATTATCTATATATATTAGGATCTTTTCAACACATAGTGATTGCCAAAGGATAAAATGTAAAAAGGAAAGGTGAAGATCACCATGACTCTTGTATAAGGTATAGTACAAAAATAAAAGAAAGACCTTTCGCAGAGGGAAGCAGAGGTTGTCATGTGCTTTTATGGTTGGATGCACAAAATATTAATGCAAAAGAACGTCACTTTATATTGCCACTTGTGATAGGGACCTTTATTATGCAGTCCGTCGCTTTTATTTCTTCCATATCACAAGATCGTATAAAGCTTATTTTATCCACACTAATAGATCATACATATTTAGAGAGCAATTTTTATTGCCTGCAACAATGACAACTTACTTGAAGGATCTTATTCAATCCATAGGTAGATATGGTGGACTCTCATGGCAAAACTGAGTTTAAGGATATTTGGAAGCACAAGTAGTATCTCTACTTGGTGCATAGAATTTGGCTAGCATGAGGGGGAAAGGCAAGCTCAACATGTTGGATGATCCATGATAATAGAAATTATTTCGGATATAAGAAAGCATAACCTATTACATTGTCTTCCTTGTCCAACATCAACTTTTTAGCATGTCATATTTTAATGAGTGCTCACAATCATAAAATATGTCCAAGATAGTATATTTATATGTGAAAACCTCTCTTTCTTTATTACTTCCTATTAATTGCAACGATGACCAAAACTATGTTTGTCAACTCTCAACAACTTTTATTCATCATACTCTTTATATGTGAAGTCATTACTGTAACACCCCGGATATGATTTTCCTAATATGTAATCCAACTCTTGCCGTTTCCGGCTTTAAGTTATTTTATTTTCTCGGGTTCGGGTTTTTGTCTCCGTGTGTTGTTGTCGTTGTCATGCATCTCATACCATGTCATCATGTGCATTGCATTTGCATACGTGTTCGTCTCATGCATCCGAGCATTTTCCCCGTTGTCCGTTTTGCATTCCGGCGCTCTGTTCTCCTCCGATGGTCATTTCTACCTTTCTTTCGTGTGTGGGGATTAAACATTTCCGGATTGGACCGAGACTTGCCAAGCGGCCTTGGTTCACTACCGGTAGAACGCCTGTCAAGTTTTGTACCATTTGGACTTTGTTTGATGCTCCAATGGTTAACCGAGGGACCGAGAAGACCTCGTGTGTGTTGCAGCCCAACACCCCTCCATTTTCGCCCAAAACCCACCAAAACCCTCTCCATCATCTAGGGCGTTCGATCACGATCGCGTGGCCGAAAACCACACCTCATTTGGACACTCCTAGCTCCCTCTACCTCTATATATAGACCCCCTCCTCAAAATTCCGGATCCCCTCCTTCAAAACCCTAAAAATCTGCTCCCCTCGCCGCCGGACGTGTCCGAATCGGGCCGGACACATCCGCCCACCGCCGCCGACCAACGAGCCGCTGCCACGTGTCCCGCGGGACCGCATCACCGTGCCGCCTCCCACGGCCGGCCCGCGAGGCCCAGGGCCGGCCCTCTCCTCCGCCCAACCGGGCCCCGTGGCCCCTCGCGCCGCGCAGCCTCCTTCCCATCGCCGGCCACCGCCCCACCGTTCGCCGGTGCCGCTCCAGCTCGCCGGCGCCCCGCCGCGCCGTCCACCGCCATTGCCGGCCGCCGCCATCGCCACCACCGCCCCGGCCTTCTGCCCCTCCTCCGGCGCCCTCCAACGTCTCCGACGAGCTCCAAGTTCCCCGACGATCCTCGGCGTCTGTACATGAATAGTAACTCCGGCGAGATCCGCATCTGGATCTGAGATCCACCTCGGTTGACTTTTTGCCCGAAACCCTAATTATTATGCTATGTTCGTCGTGCCGTAACTTTGCATCCCTGGCTCCGTTTTGGACATTTAGCATATCAAAATGTTCATCTCAAAGAGTACATCATTTCATCCCATTGCATCATTTTCATTTCAGTTCATCTTGATGCCCGAAATGCTATTGGAAGAATGCTATTTGGGATAATTGTCAGATCTGCTGCTCCAATTAGATATTTGTCATTTTTGCCATGATTATTGTGTGCATGATATGCCCCTGAGCTCTACATGTGTTTTGTTATATGTTTTGCCATCTTTCCACAGGTGCAACCTATGTATTTTTGTGATGTGTGTGGTGACTAGAACGAGCTTGCAAAGTGGTGCATTCGTTAATGCTGATTTCAGGGACTTAGCAATTCCACCAAGTCCTTGATCTGTTTATCTCAATATGCCATATGTTCATGTTGTTTCCTAGTGATCCGAGCCTCTTTTGAGGATGATCAGTAAAGATTTTTTTGTTAATCTTGTAGTGCTCTATCCATCAATGTCTTTGTTTGCAATTTTGGAGAACCCTAGCCTGAGTCAATCGAGCTCTACTTTTGGTATTTCGTGAATCTGGGCAGAGTGTCTACTTGTTAGCGATTTTGCCGAGGATGTTGTAGTTGATCCGTGCATGTTATGTTGTTGTTCTTGCCATGTCTAGCTTGTATAATGTGTATTCTTGATGGGTGTATGCTTATATTGTCATGACATGCTCTGTAGTGAGTGCATCGAGCTCGTAAACATGCCTAATTGATATCTGATTTTGCATGCTCCAGTTTTCACTAAGTCTGAGAACTGATTATGTTTTTGCCATGTTCACATGCTTGCAATTGTATTTTCTGATCCCTTTTGGCTCAAGGTCACTAAGGGACTTTTGTTAAGATCTTTGAGAAGCTCCATTCCATGCTTTACTTTGCCATGTTCAGGCCATGTAGCATATAGTTTTCTTGCTCCAAAGTGTGCTACCTGATCTGAAATTCCAGACAAGTGTTAATTTCACTAAGTCTGAAATCTGTTTACCAAATGCATTTTTGCTATGCTTGTTTGAGCCTGTTAATGGATGAATTGGCCATAGCTCAGTGTTCATCTTTTGTTAAGCATCATGAATGGATCCCTGCCATGTATTTTCTTGCCATGTTTGGGTGCTGTAGCATGTTCATCTTGTTGCATGTAGATGGCTACTTGCTGTATATCGCAGACCGGTGCCATATTTGAATTGCTTGCCATTTCCAAACCGTGACTCCGATTCCGGTGACCTTTATATCGTTTTCAAGCGAAATCATCTCACCTTTCCAGTGGCACACTTGGATTTCCAAGTTGAGGCCAGGTTCATTTATTCCTTGTCAAATCTTGCATATGCATAGCATATCGCATCCCGCATAGCATACCATGTTTGCATCATGTTGTTTGAGCTTTGCACGTGGTTGATTGTGTTCTGTTTGCTTGTTTGGGTAGAGCCAGGAGACGAGCTCACTAACGAGGAGCCCGTTGAGTTTGCTTTCGAGGATCCAGTCAACTTTGACAACTTTGTAGGCAAGATGATCATACCCTCGAAATCACTACTATCTTTGCTTTGCTAGATGCTCACTCTTTTGCTATGCCTATGCTACGATGCCTACCACTTGCTTTTCAGGCCTCCCAAATTGCCATGTCAAACCTCTAACCGACCATGTCCTAGCAAACCATTGATTGGCTATGTTACCGCTTTGCTCAGCCCCTCTTATAGCGTTGCTAGTTGCAGGTGAAGATTGGAGACTGTTCCTTGTTGGAACATTATTTACTTGTTGGGTTATCATTATATTGCCTTGTTATCTTAATGCATCTATATACTTGGTAAAGGGTGGAAGGCTCGGCCTCTCGCCTAGTGTTTTGTTCCACTCTTGCCGCCCTAGTTACCGTCATATCGGTGTGATGTTCCCGGATTTTGCGTTCCTTACGCGGTTAGGTTATAATGGGAACCCCTTGATAGTTCGCCTTGAATAAAACTCTTCAAGCAATGCCCAACTTTGGTTTTACCATTTGCACCTAGCCTTTTCCCTTCGGTTTCGCGGACTCAAGGGTCATCTTTATTTTAACCCCCCCGGGCCAGTGCTCCTCTGAGTGTTGGTCCAACTGAGCGATGTCCGGGGCTACCAGGGGCAAATCTGGGCTGGCCTACCCGACGTCTTGCTCATCCGGTGTGCCCTGAGAACGAGATATGTGCAGCTCCTATCGGGATTTGTCGGCACATCTGGGTGGTGTTGCTGGTTTTGTTTTAACTTGTCGAAGTGTCTTGTAGAACCGGGATGCCGAGTCTAATCGGAATGTCTCGGGAGGAGGTATATTCCTTCGTTGACCGTGAGAGCTTGTCATGGGCTAAGTTGGGACTCCCCTGCAGGGATTTGAACTTTCGAAAGCCGTGCCCGCGGATATGGGCAGATGGGAATTTGTTAATACCCGGTTGTAGATAACTTGAACCTTAAACTTAATTAAAATGAATCAACTGTGTGACTTACCGTGATGGTCTCTTCTCGGCGGAGTTCGGGAAGTGAACACGGTGTTGGAGTAATGCTTGCGCAGGTTGCTCTCTAGTTATGCGATCGTGCTTTGCCTTCTCTTCTCGCTCTCTTTTTGCGAACAGGTTAGCCACCATATATGCTAGTCGCCGGCTGCAGCTCCACATATTTACCTTGCCTTACCTATAAGCTTAAATAGTCTTGATCGCGAGGGTGCGAGATTGCTGAGTCCCTGTGGCTCACAGTTTACTTCCAAACCAGATGCAAGGCCTCATGACTCCGTTCCAGATGACGCGCTTGAGCTCAAGTGGGAGTTCGACGAGGACTCACGCCGTTACTATGTGTCTTTCCCTGATGATCAGTAGTGGTGCCCAGTTGGGGCGATTGGGACCGTGTCGCATGTTGGGTTGATCTTTTATTTTGGCGCCGTAGTCGGGCCATGAGTGTTTGGATGATGTAATGCTATTTATGTACTTTGATTGATGTGGCGAGTGTAAGCCAACTATGTTCCTTCCCATTTTATTATTTATATTACATGGGATGTTGTGAAGATTGCCTAACTTGCGACATTGCTTTCAATGCAGTTATGCCTCTAAGTCGTGCTTCGACACATAGGAGATATAGCTGCATCGAGGGCGTTACAAGTTGGTAATCAGAGCCTTCCCCGACCTTAGGAGCCCCCACTGATTGATCGTTTTTAGCAGCCGTTGTTGAGTCTAGAAAAATATTTTGAGTCATTTAGGAATTATATATCGGAGAGTTTAGGAATTCTTTTTACTCCCCAGTCTCCTCATCGCTCTTGTAAGGCATCCTGACGTAGAGTTTTGACTCTTCTCTTCTCAAATTTCACTAAAAAAAATTTTAGGATCACGCGGGTATCTTGGAATCGTTCCGATGGTTTTGTGACGAGAACATTGTTCTTGGTGCCTCCTGTCTTTAGGGGTTGTGGAAGTGTCTCGGGGAGTTGAGCTCGGAGGTGTTGTCGTCACAATTTTATCGTTGCAGTTCTGGAATACCTGAGTTTAGTACACCGACATCGAAAATCTCTTTTATGCAGTTCGTTGGTGAGATAACCTCGACGCCACCCAGTACTGGGGCGAGAGTTCAGGAGTATTGCCATAACTTGTATAACGGATGCTTTTCGAAAGTTGAGGTAGATGGTTTCCGAAGTTTTTCTCGGTTATGTGTTGAAGGATGGATATAGCTGGATGTAGGATTTGCTAGATTTGGGTGAGATATTATGCTTCCCCTGTATCCCCAACACCTGATTGCATAACCGGAAAGGTTCGGGAGTTTCATAGGTGGGAATTCTTGTAGCTCTAGTTCTTCTTCCACGGATATTTGGTTTGATATTGGGATTTCTTACCGAGTATTCGTTCTTGATCCGTACCTTGTTGATTTATTCCTCTACCTAAATTCTAAGTGGCTTCTCAATTTATGGATATGTGACCATTTCAAGTGGAATGCATTCGTTCATTTTGTTCGTATGTGAAGACTATATGTTGCAATTTTCATTCCGTTGGATTCAGCTTCAATATTTGTCTATCAATGTGCTAATGGATGTAAACCTCTTCAGGATGGCTCCTCCAACGTGCACGACTCCGAATCATGATCCACGACCACCTCCACCTCCTCCGGAGGCATGGCAAGCTGTGATGGCCGCAACCAATGCAAACACGCAGTTGATCATGCAAATTCTTCAAGAGCGCAATCAAGCGAACCAAGGCAACCAAGGCAACAATCAGAATCACTTTGCTACACTAAACCAGTTCCTTGCAAATCAGCCAAAGACTTTCAGCAATTGTGTTGAGGCAACTGATGCTGACGATTGGCTAGTGGACTTGTGCAAGCATTTCGAGTGCAGTAACGTCAGGCCTGAGGACTTTGTCTAGTTTGCTTCCTTCCAACTGAAAGACCAAGCTGCAGAGTGGTTCCAGCAATACAAAGATTCCAAAGGAGGCCGTCTGATTACCTGGGATGAATTCCATCAAGATTTCAAAGCTCATCATATTCCTCAGAGCATGGTTGAAAGCAAGCGTGAGGTCCGCAACCTGAAGCAAGGCTCTTTGTCTGTCTATGACTACAACAAGTTGTTTCAGAAGCTCGCCCGCTTTGCTAAGCAGGACGTCCCTGATGAGAAGAGCATGATATACCAGTTCAGGGGTGGTCTCAGAGAAGAAATCCAGCTAGCTCTTGTTCTCTTTGAGCCCTTGAGCTACGATGAGTTCTACAACATGGCATTGAAGCAAGAGGCCGCTCAACTGAAGTGTGATGCTTCCAAGAAGCGAGTCAGAGATGCTACTCCTTCTTCCTCTACTCAAGTGGCCAAGCAGCAGAAGTATTGGCTTCCTCCTCCTCCGTTCTGCCAGCCGTATCAGCAGAAGAGCAAAGGTGGCAGTGGATCTTCCCACCCACCCAACCCTGGCTTTCAGAACAAGACTTCGTCTCACGCTCCAAGATCGAGTGCTCCGTATCACCGTCCGCTTTCAGAGGTCACGTGCAACAAGTGCCAACAGAAGGGTCACTATGCCAACAAGTGCTTCAACCAGAGGTGTCTCCCTCCTCCTCCTCCTGTGACATCGGCAAGTACAGCTGTGGTCAAGCATAACCCCAAGTCTGCTAAGGTCAACTTGCTGAACGCAGCTCAGGTAGAGGACTCGCCAGATGTGATTATGGGTAACCTTCTTGTTAATGACATTCCCGCAAGAGTTCTTTTTGACACTGGTGCATCTTTATCATTTTTATCGAAGCCTTTTGCGTCCATGCATGATGTGCATACTATTGATTTGCCTAAGCCGATAGCGGTCTCTGCTCCGGGTTTGTTCATGAACACCAAAATTATGGCTCCGGATGTTACTATCACGATGGGTGATTACAAGTTTCATTCTTCTCCAATGGTCATTGGCAACTCGAATATTGATCTTATTCTCGGAATGGATTGGCTTTCTAAGCACAAGGCGCATCTTGATTGTGCTGCCAGGCAGATTCAATTGACTCATTCGTCTGAGGATGTAATTGTCTTTGCCGCTCATGATGATACCATCCATCTGTTTTCTCTCAATGAGAGGGGTGAACTGGATGCCATCTCGCAAATTCCAGTCATTTGCAAATATCAAGACGTCTTTCCAGAAGAGCTTCCAGGAATGCCTCCGCACCTCCCAGTTGAATTCATCATCGATCTTGAGCCTGGCACGGAACCAGTGTGCAAGCGTCCCTACAAGCTCGGACCTGAAGAGTTGAAGGAGCTGAAGAAGCAACTCGGTATTCAAGAGCGAATGGGTCTCATCCGACCTAGTTCTTCTCCATGGGGTTGTGGTGTTCTTTTTGTGAAGAAGAAGGATGGAACGGACCGACTTTGTCTTGATTACCGTCCATTGAACAAGAAGACTATCAAGAACAAATAGCCACTTCCCAACATCAACGAGCTGTTCGAACAACTCAAAGGCGCCCAAGTATTCTCCAAGCTTGATCTCCGCATGGGTTGTCATCAGATTCGAATCCATGAGCAAGATATTCCCAAGATGGCTTTCAGGACAAGCTATGGTTCATATGAATACACTGTCATGTCTTTTGGCCTCGTCAACGCTCCTCCGACTTTCTCTCGCATGATGAACTTCATCTTCAACGCCTACACCAATGACTTCGTTTTGGTCTATCTCGACGACATTCTGGTCATTTCAAAGAACAAGGAAAATCATGCCAAGCACTTGCGTTTGGTGCTCGATAAGCTCAGGGAACATCAGTTCTACGACAAGTTCTCCAAGTGCGAGTTTTGGCTCAATGAGGTTCTTTATCTTGGTCATATCATCTCTGCCAAGGGCATTGCGGTGAATCCTGAGAAGGTGTCTGCAATTGTGAATTGGGAACCACCTCAGAACATGAAGCAACTCCGTAGCTTCCTCGGTCTCGCAAGCTACTGTCGAAGATTCGTTGAAAACTTTTCTAAGATCGCGAAGCCTCTCACAAATCTTCTCCAGAAGCACGTCAAGTACGTTTGGTCTCCGGAATGTGACATCGCTTTCAACACTTTGAAAGAGAAATTGGTCACTGCTCCAGTTCTGACTCCTCCTGATGAATCCAAACCGTACGAGGTCTTTTGCGATGCCTCCTCCAAGGTCTTGGCGCAGTGTTGATGCAACAGAAGAAAGTTGTGGCTTATACCTCTCACCAGTTGAAGCCCAACGAGAAGAACTACCCCACTCATGACCTCGAGTTGGCGGCAGTTGTGCATGCTCTTTTGACTTGGAGACATCTCTTATTGGGAAGAAAAGTGGACATTTTCACTGACCACAAGAGTCTCAAGTACATCTTCACTTAGCCTAATCTCAACCTTAGGCAGACTCGATGGGTCGAAATGATTCAAGAGTATAATCCGAGTATCGAGTATACTCCAGGCAAGGCCAATGTGATTGCTGACGCATTGAGCAGGAAGGCTTATTGCAACAGTCTGATTCTCAAGCCTTATCAACCCGAGTTTTGTGAAGCTTTCCGCAAACTTAATCTGCAAGTTGTTCCTCAAGGTTTCCTCGCCAACCTTCAAGTATCCCCTACCTTGGAAGACCAGATTCGCTAAGCTCAACTTCTCGATGCTATGGTGAAGAAGGTGAAGATTGGGATTGCCAAGAGTCAACCCATGTACAAGTGCTACCGCCTTGATGACAAGGATACTCTCTTCTTCGAGGATCGTATTGTTGTGCCCAAAGGTGACCTTCGTAAAGTGATCATGAACGAGGCTCACAATTCTCTCCTCTCCATCCACCCTGGGAGCACTAAGATGTATTAGGACCTCAAACAGGCTTATTGGTGGACTCGAATGAAGCGCGAGATTGCTCAGTTCGTGAATGAATGTGATGTCTGCAGAAGAGTGAAGGCAGAACACCAAAGGCCAGCTAGTCTCCTCCAACCTCTTGCCATTCTAGAATGGAAGTTTGACCACATTGAGATGGACTTCGTGACTGGGTTTCCAAAGTCCAAGCGTGGGAATGATGCTATATTCGTTGTCATCGACAAACTCACTAAAGTGGCTCACTTTCTGCGTATCAAAGAGTCAATCACTGCAGCTCAATTGGCGGAGCTCTATACCTCTCGAATTGTCTCTCTGCACGGTATTCCACAAGTGATCTCTTCAGACCGTGGCAACATCTTTACCTCCAAGTTTTGGGATTCTTTTCAGAAGTCCATGGGCACCAACATCCGCTTCAGCACAACTTTCCATCCTCAAACTAGCGGTCAAGTCAAGCGTGTCAACCAGATTCTTGAAGATATGCTCAGGGCTTGTGTGATCTCCTTTAGCATGAAGTGGGAGGATTGTCTTCCATATGCTGAATTCTCCTACAACAACAGTTTTCAAGCAATTTCGGGCAAGGCCCCATTCGAAATTCTGTATGGCGGGAAGTGTCGTACCCCTCTCAACTAGTCTGAAACCGGTGAACGTCAACTTCTGGGAAATGACTTAATCACAGAGGCAGAGGAAATGTGCAAAGTCATTCGAGATAACCTCAAAGCAGCCTAATCCCGCCAGAAGAGCTACTATGATAGTAAGCACCGTGATTTGGCTTTCGAGATTGGAGATCATGTTTACCTCCGCGTCTCTCCAATGAAAGGTACTCATCGCTTCGGTATCAAAGGGAAGCTTGCCCCTAGATACGTGGGACCTTTCAAGATCGTCAGCAAGAGAGGTGATCTCACCTATTAGCTCGAGCTTCCTTCAAACTTTGCAAACATGCATGATGTGTTCCATGTCTCTCAGCTCCGCAAGTGCTTCAAGACTCCTGACCGCACCGTCAACTTTGAAGACATTGAGCTCCAAGAAGATCCCTCTTATCGTGAGCACCCCATTGCAATTCTTGAAGAGACTGAACGCAAGACTCGCAACAAGTCAATCAAATTCCTCAAAGTCAAGTGGTCACACCATACCGACCGTGAAGCTACCTGGGAACGCGAGGATCACCTCCGTTCTGAATACCCGACGTTCTTTCAGTCCTAGATCTCGGGACGAGATCCTTTCGTAGTGGTGGAGTGTTGTAACACCCCGTATATGATTTTCCTAATATGTAATCCAACTCTTGCCGTTTCCGGCGTTAAGTTATTTTATTTTCGCGGGTTCGGGTTTTTGTCTCCGTGTGTTGTTGTCGTTGTCATGCATCTCATATCATGTCATCATGCGCATTGCATTTGCATACGTGTTCGTCTCATGCTTCCGAGCATTTTCCCCGCTGTGCGTTTTGCATTCCGGCGCTCCGTTCTCCTCTGATGGTCATTTCGACCTTTCTTTCGTGTGTGGGGATTAAACATTTCCGGATTGGATCGAGGACTTGCCCAGCGGCCTTGGTGAACTACCGGTAGACCGCCTGTCAAGTTTCATACCATTTGGACTTCGTTTGATGCTCCAACGGTTAACCGAGGGACCGAGAAGACCTTGTGTGTGTTGCAGCCCAACACCCCTCCATTTTGGCGCAAAACCCACCAAAACCCTCTCCATCATCTAGAGCGTTCGATCATGATCGCGTGGCCGAAAACCGCACCTCATTTGGACACTCCTAGCTCCCTCTACCTCTATATATAGACCCCCTCCTCAAAATTCCGGATCCCCTCCTTCAAAACCCTAAAAATCTGCTCCCCTCGCCGTCGGACATGTCTGAATCGGGCCGGACACATTCGCCCGCCGCCGCCGACCAACGAGCCGCTGCCACGTGTCCCGGGGGACCGCATCACCACGCCGCCTCCCACTGCCGGCCCGCGAGGCCCGGGGCCGGCCCTCTCCTCCGCCCAACCGGGCCCCGAGGCCCCTCGTGCCGCGCCGCCTCCTCCCCATCGCCGGCCGCCGCCCCGCCATTCGCCGGTGCCGCTGCAGCTCGCCGGCGCCCCGCCGCGCCGTCCACCGCCATCGCCGGCCGCCGCCATCGCCACCACCGCCACGGCCTTCTTCCCCTCCTCCGGCGCCCTCCAACGTCTCCGGCGAGCTCCAAGTTCCCCGACGATCCTCGGCTTCCGTGCATGAATAGTAACTCCGGCGAGATCCGGATCTGAGATCCACCTCGGTTGAATTTTTGCCCGAAACCCTAATTATTTTGCTATGTTCATCGTGCCGTAACTTTGCATCCCTGGCTCCGTTTTGGACGTTTAGCATATCAAAATGTTCATCTCAGAGAGTACATCATTTCATCCCATTGCATCATTTTCAGTTGAGTTTGTCTTGATGCCCGAAATGCTGTTGGAAGAATGCTATTTGGGATAATTGTCCGATCTGCTGCTCCAATTAGATATTTGTCATTTTTCCATGATTATTGTGTGCATGATATGGCCCAGAGATCTACATGTGTTTTGTTATATGTTTTGCCATCTTTCCAGAGGTGCAACCTATGTATTTTTGTGATGTGTGTGGTGACTAGAACGAGCTTGCAAAGTGGTGCATTCGTTAATGCTGATTTCAGGGACTTAGCAATTCCACTAAGTCCTTGATCTGTTTATCTCAATATGCCATATGTTCATGTTGTTTCCTAGTGATCCGAGCCTCTTTTGAGGATGATCAGTTAAGATTTTTGGTTAATCTTGCAGTGCACTATCCATCAATGTCTTTGTTTGCAATTATGGAGCACCCTAGCTTGAGTCAATCGAGCTCTACTTTTGGTATTTCGTGAATCTGGGCAGATTGTCTACTTGTTAGCGATTTTGCCGAGGATGTTGTAGTTGATCCGTGCATGTTATGTTATTGTTCTTGCCATGTCTAGCTTGTATAATGTGTATTCTTGATGGGTGTATTCTTATATTGTCATGATATGCTCTGTAGTGAGTGCATCGAGCTCGTAAACATGCCTACTTGATATCTGATTTTGCATGCTCCAGTTTTCACTAAGTCTGAGAACTGATTATGTTTTGCCATGTTCACATGCTTGCAATTGTATTTTCTGATCCCTTTTGGCTCAAGGTCACTAAGGGACTTTTGTTAAGCTCTTTGAGAAGCTCCATGCCATGCTTTACTTTGCCATGTTCAGGCCCTGTAGCATATAGTTTTCTTGCTCCAAAGTGTGCTACCTGATCTGAAATTCCAGACAAGTGTTAATTTCACTAAGTCTGAAATTTGTTTACCAAATGCATTTTTGCTATGCTTGTTTGAGCCTGTTAATGGATGAATTGGCCGTAGCTCAGTGTTCATCTTTTGTTAAGCATCATGAATGGATCCCTGCCATGTATTTTCTTGCCATGTTTGGGTGCTGTAGCATGTTCATCTTGTTGCATTTAGATGGCTACTTGCTGTATATCGCAGATTGGTGCCATATTTGAATTGCTTGCCATTTCCAAACCGTGACTCCGATTCCGGTGATCTTTATATCGTTTTCAAACGAAATCATCTCACCTTTCCAGTGGCACACTTGGGTTTCCAAGTTGAGGCCAGGTTCATATATTCCTTGTCAAATCTTGCATATGCATAGCATATCGCATCCCGCATAGCATACCATGTTTGCATCATGTTGTTTGAGCTTTGCACGTGGTTGATTGTGTTCCGTTTGCTTGTTTGTCTTATTTGGGTAGAGCTGGGAGATGAGTTCGCTAACGAGGAGCCCGTTGAGTTTGCTTTCGAGGATCTAGTCAACTCTGACAACTTTGTAGGCAAGATGATCATACCCTCGAAATCACTACTATCTTTGCTTTGCTAGATGCTCGCTCTTTTGCTATGCCTATGCTACGATGCCTACCACTTGCTTTTCATGCCTCCCAAATTGCCATTGTCAGATTTCGGGTTCTGGCAGACCCTTAAGGTTCGAACACTGGGGTGCACACGGAAATCACGTCCTCAACCTCCCCGTCTCGCAAAGATCTAAACTACTAAGGGAATCACACAAGAGACACAAGGTTTATACTGGTTCGGGCCACCATTGTGGTGTAATACCCTACTCCAGTGTGTGGTGGATGGATTGCCTCCTGGGGCTGGTGATGAAGAACAATACAAGGAAGAACATCCTCGCGAGGGTCTGTTCTTGGCTGGGGTGATGAACTGCTAGGAGGAGTTCGGTCACCTCTCTCTCTCTCCCTCTCTTTCTCTACTCTGTGTGCTTTCTCATCAAAACCGGACCCTTTGAACCCTACCGAACCAACCAACCCCTTGCTATGTGGGCGGCCAGTCCCTATTTATAGAGGCCCTGGTCCTCTTCCCAAATATCGAGCGGGAAGGGAGCCAACAATGGCGGGCTAATTTGAAGGGGGACAGCAAGTACATCTATCCTGACAAAAGGTGGTCTTCGCCTGCGAAAGGCTCTGGGGTGACGCCGTGCTGGGCTCCCTGGTGACCTCTGTCTTGTAGTCTGCTTGGTCCTGGTCTTGTTGCACCAAAACGGCAACCTTTGCCTGATGCCTCGGTACTCCGCGGCTGCGCTTGCCCCCTTTGCACCAAAGAGGAAAGAAGGACGCTGCACGCGCTGGTGCCCCCCTGGCGCCTTCGATCGTCATGGCTTGCGTCACGGGCACCTCGTGAGGTACCCCGCCTTGATATCTCCGTCTCCTCGCGAGCCAGTCTGAGGAGGCTGCGCCTGAGGATGCGCCGTGTCGTTCGCCTCGCGAGGCTTGGCCCCTCGCGAGGGTCTTGAGTCTTGTGCTTGATGGAGATGGGCCATGTTGGGCCCCCATCCGAGCCACGCTGCAGGCCGCAGGCAGGCAAGTCTGGGGACCCCCGTTCCCAGAACACCGACAGTATCCCCCGGGCCCGTGGCGCGCATGGGCTTGGCCTTGCCGAGTGGCGAAAGCGCAAGGGCGAAGCGTCGCGGGCCCTAACAGCCTGCGGCCTTGGGCGCCGCGTGGCGTTTGATGGGACGTGGGCGGCACTGTTCCCCCCACGCCCCTTATTCTGCGCTTTGTCAGGCGGACTTTTGGTTGCACATAGCCGCTCCCCTTCTTGTTGCTCGGGCGTCTCCTGCTCTTCCTTCCTTCGCACGCCGGCTCCCGCCTCCAATCCAATCCCAAATTGTCCCCCCTCCTTCCCATCTCCATGACTCCGACGAGGAAAGAGAGAGAGGGGAAATCCACGCCTCCGTCTTGTGTGCTGCCATTGGCGGCACCCGCCGTCGGCCAGTCGTCCGTACTCAACCAAGAGTGCCTGGGCAGGGACAGCTTGGCCCTAGCCTCCGTCTTCAACAAGTGCGGGAGGACGATGGCTTGGTCCGCGTCCCACTTCTCCATCAACAGGATAGCAACCGAGGTTCCATGTTTCACCGACGCCTTGTGGGCAGGTCTGGTTCTCCCCTTCTCTGATTTCTTCAATGCCGTGCTCTCCCATTATCAGATCCACTTGATGCATCTGAGTCCTGAGTCCATCACCCTTCTTTCAGTCTTCCCCTTCGTTTGCGAAGCCATGGTGGGCATCCCTCCTTCGGTTGCCTTGCTGCCCCACTTCTTCTCAATGTGTCTTGTCGATCCTTCACAACGCTGGGCATGCGTGAGCTTCGCTGCCGAGCATGCGACCGAGGCCTCTGGGATTGACTTCAAACTCCCCCAGGCCGCGGTCGGGTTCCGCGAGTGGTGGTTGTATGTTGACGCAGGGGTACCCAGCCCCCTGCTATCGGAGCCGACCTCGCCTGCTGTCCCCAACTCGGGTTGGGGCCAGGAGACGCTCAAGAGCCCCCTGCTCGTCTTCGTCTGGAGCCGCTTCATGCTCCTGAGGAAGCTTGGCATGACGGCGCCCAAAGTGGTGAATTAGTTTCTGTTGTGCCGCGTTGCTCCCCTGTAGCGCCACTATCGCCGGATGTGGGCTTTCCGTGGAAGCGAGGATAACATGAGGCTCCAGGAGGAGGACCTGGCTCCAGCGGTGTTGAAGTCGACGCTCTTGACCTTAGCCGGTGACCTCAACCCCGGCAACATCCGGCAGGGAGGGGCCCTGCTGTACCTCTGCCAGAGCAGGGCCGACTTCGTGAAGCAGATGCCTGCCTTCGATGAATGGGGACTGTCGGCGTTCTGGGAACGGGGGTCCCAAGACTTGCCTGCCTGCGGCCTGCGGCGTGGCTCAAGTGGGGGCCCAGCGCGGCCCATCTTCATCAACACGAGGCTCAAGACCCTCGCGAGGGGGCCAAGCCTCACGAGACGGATGACACGGCGCATCCTCAAGCACAGCCTCGTCAGGATGGCTCGCGAGGAGGCGGAGAGTACAAGGCGGGGTACCTCACGAGGTGCCCATGATGCAAGCCATGACGATATGGGGCACCAGGCGGGTGCCAGCGCGCGCAGCGTCCCTCTTTCCTCTTTGGTGCAAAGGGAGCAAGCGTATCAGCGGGGTACCGAGGCATCAGGCAAAGGTTGCCACTTCGGTGCAACGAGACCAAGGCCAGGAGGACTACGAGACGGAGGTCACCATGAAGCCCAGCGTGGCGTCATCACCAGAGCCTTTGGCAGGCGAAGACTGCTTTTGTCAGGATAGATGTACTTGCTGTCCCCCTTCAAATTAGCCCGCCATTGTTGGATCCCTTCCCGCTCAATATTTGGGGAAAGGACGAGGGCCTCTATAAAGAGGACTAGCCACCCACATAGTAAGGGGTTCGATTCCTGGTCGTTCGGCCCGGGACGATGAGTAAGAGAAAAAGCATAGAGAGAGAGGGTGACTGAACTCTTCATAGCAGTTCATCACCACAGCCAAGAACAGACCCTCGTGAGGCTGTTCTTCCTTGTATTGTTCATCCTCACCAGCCCCAGGAGGCAATCCATCCACCACACACTGGAGTAGGGTATTACACCACATCGGTGGCCCGAACCAGTATAAATCTTGTGTCTTTCGTGCAGCTCTTTTAGTAGTTTAGATCCCATCGAGACAAAGAGGTTGAAGGTGAGATTTCCGCGCGCACCCCAGTGTTCGAACCTTAAGGGTCTGCCGGAGCCCGAAATCCGACATTTGGCGCGCCAGGTAGGGGTGCGCCGGGATCCGTCTTCCACCGCTCCGCCCTCGTCCGGCCGCTGCAACCATGCGCGGCACAAGCCGGGCTCGCACCGCCCCGGCGGCCCTCGCTGGTAGGCGCTCTCATTGTCCCCCACCGCCCGCTGTCAACACCGCCACCGGCTCAGCGGGTAACGAGCTACAAACACCACCCCAGCGTCCGCCTACGCGACAGAGCAACTGCACCGCGGCACCGGCGCCTCCGGTCGTTGCGGCCCACCTGGGCGGCTCGCCGGTGCCGCCCACAAGTCGCCACATCAAGCCTTTTGCCCGCCGGGTTGGCACCGCTGCTGCACGGCAGGGGGCTCCCCCGGACCGGGCAGCGAGCCAGGTCGATTTGACCTTCAGCTCGGAGGACCACCCCACCAACCCGGTCAGCTCAGGCGCGCTCCCCTTGTTGTGCACCCCCACCATCTACCAGGTGGCCGTCACCCGGACCCTCGTCGACGGCGGCGCGGGCCTCAGCTTGCTTTCGGTCGAGACTTTCGACCTCTTCCGCATACCCCGGGAGCGGCTGCGACCCAGCCGATCCTTCTCGGGCGTCGGGGGCGGATCATCCAACTCCCTGGGGCAGATCCGGCTCCCGGTGACCTTCGGCACCTACGACAACTTCGCACGGAGATGGTCGACTTCGACATCGCCCCCATCGGCCTTCCTTACAATGCCATCCTCGGCTACCCGGAACTGGCCCAGTTCATGGCCGCCACGCATCCGGCGTACAACCTCATGAAGATGCCCGGGAGCAATGGTACCCTCATTGTGCGCGGGGACACCGGGGATGCATTGCGAGTACTCGAGCTCGCCTTCAAGACAGCGGCGTCGGCACGGCCCGCCAATGCGGAGTCCCCAGAGCCCAAGGGGGCTGCACCCGCCAAGAAGAAGCAGTTGTTCACCCAGGACAAAGCAGAAACCAAGCAGATCCCTGTCGACGAGGACGGGTCCTCCGGCGCCACTTCCACCATAGGCGCCAACCTAGAGCCCGAGCAGGAGGAGGCCTTGGTCAAGTTCTTGCGCTCGAATAAGAAGGTATTTGCTTGGGAGCTGGATCAGTTGGCGGGGATCCCCAGAAGTGTCATCGAGCACCACCTCAACGTATGCCCAAATGTACGCCCCGTGAAGCAGAAGGCCAGGCGGCAGTCCACGGAGAAGCAGGCTTTCATCACCCAAGAGACCCGCAAGCTAGAGGCTACAGGGGTCATTCGCGAGGTCCAATACCCGGACTGGTTGGCCAACCCTGTCGTTGTGCCCAAGAAGGGGGGGAAAGAACGCATGTGTGTCGACTTCACCAACCTCAACAAGGCATGCACGCAAGATCCGTTCCTGCTCCCCCGTATCGACCAAATTGTCGATTCCACTGCGGAGTGCGACCTGCTATGCTTCCTGGATGCCTTCTCCGGGTATCACCAGATCAAGATGGCCGTGGAAGATGTCGAGAAGACTGCTTTCTTGACCCCGTGCGGGGTATACTGCTATACGTGCATGCCATTCGGGCTATGTAACGCACGGGCAACCTTTTAGCGACTGATGCACATCACCCTAGGTCAACAGCTCGGAAGGACTGTCGAGGCCTACGTCAATGACATAGTGGTAAAGTCTAGGGAGGCCAAGACCCTGATACAAGACCTGGAGGAGACCTTCACGAGCCTCGACGCAGTAAACCTGCAGCTCAACCCGGAGAAATGTGTGTTTGGCGTCCCCTCGGGCAAGCTCTTGGGGTTCCTCGTGTCCCATCGTGGCATCAAGGCCAACCCCGAGAAGGTCAAAGCGGTCGAGGAGATGAGCCCGCCAAAGACCCTCAGAGAAATGCAGAAGCTCATGGGGTGCGTGACCGTGCTAGGGCGCTTCATCTCCAAACTAGGGGAGCGAGCGCTGCCTTTCTTCCAGCTGATGAAGAAGAAAGGGACCTTTGAGTGGACTGAAGAAGCAGATAAGGCGTTTCAAGATCTCAAGAGATACCTGACCAGTCCCCCAGTCATGGTGGCTCCGCGCCCTCAGGAGCCCCTACTGCTGTACCTTGCCGCCACACCCTACTCTGACAGCACAGCCCTGGTGGCGGTTAGGGAGGAGCGCCAAGTCAAGGCCGCAGCGGCAGCCCGAGGCAGGACAAAACGGGAACAAGGAAAGACTGCAGAAGCCGCAACCGCGGCTGAGGAGGGTCAGCTGCCGAGGAATGCACCGGGGGCAGGAGAGGCCGCCCGACCGGATGGTCCACCTCCCGAGGCCACGACGCCCCGTGAGGCGCCCTTACCTCCCAAGGGCGCAGCAACCCCAGATGCTCCCAGCCTTGTCGAGCACCCAATTTACTTTGTTAGCACGGTGCTACGGGACGCGAGGGCCCGGTACCCAATGCCTCAGAAGCTCCTCCTCGCGCTACTGGTAGCCTCGCACAAGCTGTGTCACTACTTCTAGGCTCACCCCATCAAAGTCGTCTCGTCATACCCCCTAGAGAGGGTGCTCAGGAGCCCTAACTCAGCCGGAAGGGTCGCCGAGTGGAACATAGAGCTGCAGGCGTTTCAGCTTGAATTCAGCACAACCAGGGTCATCAAAGGAGCAGCATTGGCGGATTTTGTGGCAGAATGGACAGAGGCACCAGGCCTCAAGGCCGACGAGGATCGGTCCCTCTTCCCGGGGAGCGAGGCGCCAGAAGGCTGGGTCATGCACTTTGACGGGGCGTTCTCCAGACATGGTGCTGGGGCTGGAGCGGTGCTTATATCGCCCACTCAGGACAAGCTCTACTATGCCGTACAGCTCTGCTTCCAACAAGGTGAAAAGGTCTCCAACAACATAGCGGAATACGAGGGTCTAATAGCGGGCCTGAAGGCTGCGGCAGCCCTGGGGGTGAAGCGCCTTACCATTAAGGGTGATTCATAGCTCCTCGTGAACTTCTCCAACAAGGTGTACGAGCCGAAAGACGAGCACATGGAATCTTACCTTGCGGAGGTCCGCAGGATGGAGAAGCAGTTCTGGGGGTTGGAGTTGCAGCATGTGCCCCGTGGCACCAATCAGGAGGCCGACGACATCGCCAAGCGGGCGTCCAGGCGGCTACCTCAGGAGCCTGGCATCTTCGAGGAGAGGCTCTTCAAGCCCTCAGCCTTGCCGTGACTGTCAAACATGGCTCAGCCTCGGGAGGAGCTCCCCCAGCCACCTGCCTCAGGAGCCCCGGTCTGTGGCCCGGCCTCAGGAGCATGCCTGCTCCTGACGATGGAACCTCAGGAGGAGTGCTGGATCACCGAGCTTCGGAGTTACTTGACGCAAGGGACCATGCCGGAGAAGGAGGAGGAAGCGGAGCGAGTGGCGCGGCAGGCCACTGCGTACTGCATCAGAGACGGAGAACTCTACCGAAAGCGTCCAAACGATGTACTCCTACGTTGCATTTCCAGGGAGCAAGGAAAGGAACTACTGGAGGACATAAATGACGGAGACTGCGAGCACCACTCATCATCACAGACCCTTGTCGCCAAGGCGTTCCGCAGTGGGTTTTATTGGCCTACCGCACTCAATGACGCCGTAGAGCTGGTGAGAGCTTATGAGGCCTGCCAGTTCCACGCCAAGCAAATCCATCAGCCGGCCGGAGGCCTGCAGACTATACCCCTTTCATGGCCGTTTGCAGTCTGGGGGCTGGACATCTTGGGCCTGTTTGCTCGGGCGCCAGGGGGCTACCGCTACCTCTACGTCGCCGTGGACAAGTTCACCAAGTGGGCTGAAGTGGAGGCCGTCCGCACCATCCCCGCGGGCTCCGCGGTCAAGTTCATCAGGGGCATCGTGAGCCGGTTCGGGATGCCGAACCGCATCATCACAGACAACAGTTCGTAGTTCACCAGTAACCTCTTCAAAACATACTGTGCTAACCTTGGAACGCAGATATGCTACGCTTCCGTGGCGCACCCTCGAAGCAACGGCCAGGCCGAACGAGCCAACGCAGAGGTCCTGAGAGGCCTCAAGACCAGGACGTTCAAGAAGAAGCTGGAGGCCTGCGGCCGAGGTTGGTACGACGAGCTTCAATCCGTGATGTGGTCCATCGGCACCACCGCGACCAAGCCGACTGGAGAGACCCCATTCTTCCTGGTCTATGGAGCAGAGGCAGTCCTCCCTCACGAGGTCAGACATCGCTCCGCGCGGGTCCTGGTGTTCGATGAGGCGCAGCAGGACGCCATGCAGGGGACGGACCTCGTGTTGGGGAAGGAACGACGACGGGAAGCCGCGCTGCAAGCGGCGAGGTATCAGCAGGCGCTGCAGCGATATCACTGCCGCAACATCCGCCCCAGGACTCTCGAGGTAGGAGACCTCGTGCTCAGGCGGGTTCTCTCCAGGGAGGGGTTGCACAAGCTCTCTCCCATGTGGGAGGGCCCGTTCAAGGTTGTTCATGTTTCCAGGCCCGGCTCCGCGCGCTTGGAGACTCAGGAGGGAGTGCCAATCCAGAATGCGTGGAACATCCAGCACCTCCGGAGGTTCTACCCCTGAAAAGGCCCAGAGCCTGTGAAGCAAAGTGAATGCCTGAAGATCATCTCTTTTTGGAAAGGCCCGGAGCCTGTGAAGCAAGGCGAGTGCCTGTGAAGCTATCGCGTTTTGGAAAGGCCTAGAGCCTATGAAGCAAGGAAGTGCCTGTGAAGCTATCGTGTTTTGGAAAGGCCCGGAGCCTGTGAAGCAAGGCGAGTGCCTGTGAAGCTATCGCGTTTTGGAAAGGCCCAGAGCCTGTGAACCAAGGCGAGTGCCTGTGAAGATCATCTCTTTTTGGAAAGGCCCGGAGCCTGTGAAGCAAGGCGAGTGCCTGTGAAGGTCATCGCTTTGGAAAAAGGCCCAGAGCCTGTGAAGCAAGGCCTATGCCTGTGAAGCTCGCCGCCCCGTGACACTCTCACGTAATAATGAGTGGGGTTGTACACGCCCCGGAGTCTCAGGAGCGCCGGCCTCAGGCCCTGGGGCTCCCTCCCACGCCCAGTGGCAGCACTTAGCTCCGCGCTGGTGAGAAGACGTCGAAGACTAGATTAGGTGCCGGACGCGGCTTGCCCATTTGCATTCCGCAGTTGACGTGTTCGTTTGCATTTGGAGTCTTATTGGAGTTATCGCTGTTGCTGATTTATGGTTCGTCGATTTTCACCCCTCGCTTTGGTTTCTCTCGTGAACAACCTCGCGAGGGATGGTGCTCAGGCGCCCTTGCGAGGATTTCTGCCCTAGCCACGGGAGGGTCTCACAGCCCTGGCGCATTACAGGAGCACCCCTCCTAGTCCGTGCCCCTCGGGTACCACGACATGCACACAGGGCCTGGGTCGGTCGCCCCACTCCCCAGCAGGGGTCGAAAGCTATCTACGCACAGGCGGGAAATCAGGAAGTACAAAAATAAGATCAAGGTAATCGCCGAAGCGGCAACATTTCCCAACACGCCCCAAGGGGGCTCCATGCATCTGTTTTGTTTTACACAGGGAACAAAAGAGAAAGGAAAAAGACGAGCCTAGCACCGCCCCTCCCGCATCGGCCCACGGCAGTGACACAGGCTGCCCCAAGGCCTCAGGCGGACCCCCTCTCGCGCGGCCCCGGGGCATGACGGCGGGCGGACGAACCACCACCTCCTAAGCAAACCCGATGGCGCGGCGGAGGACTGCTGCCACCACTGGAGGAGTCGCTTGAGGAAGAGCTGACGAGGCTGGGGGGGGTCGCTGACGCCGCTGCCGGCTCGGGCGCTATCTCCCCCATCACCATCGGAGAGGGGCCCGTGGACGCGGTCATCGTCCTCAGGGCAGCACCCCGCGCGGCGACCATCTTCCCCAAACACCCTCACGAAGAGGGTGGCATCGCCATCGAACCTGAAGTGCAGAGTGCACCGACGCTCCAGGCCGCGAGCGCGGGCGAACGCCTGCTAGCCGCGGGTGAAGGCCAAGCCCCCGCTGGCGGAGACCTCCAGCGCGACCCACGAGGACCTGCTGCAGCCCTCCTCCTGGAGCCAGGGGCCGCCAGGAGCGCTGGCCGGGAGTTCGCCAAGGAGGAAGCGAGGGAGCGGGAGCCGGGCGCGAGCCGGCTCCACTGACCAAATGATGAATTCCGGCGGCGCCTGCCCGGCGCGAAAGCGCGGCCTGGGGGAGCGCGCAACCCAGGTGCACCCTCCGGCTGCGGCGCCTTGCCCGCCGCCGTGCTGGGAGCCCCCCCCCCCCATAGCCGCTGGGAGCTGCCGGGGCGGCCGCCGGGTGCTTTCGAGGGCGCCCGCGACCACGCTTGGATGGGGGAGAGGCAGGACCGATCTGGAGGGCCTTCCCCTTCTCTGCGGCCGAGTACTTCCTCGATGGAGCCATCACACCAAGACGGAGCAAGAACTGAGGCGAAGGAGAGAGCAAGAGGAGATGGGCTGGACGGGCACGAGTGGTGCCCTACTTATAGCCGGCGAAGGCCAACCGCCGGTCTCCATGATCACAGGTAATCATGACACGTTCTGCATGCAGGGACTTTTCCAACTCGCACGATCGCCTAGGCGTCGTGGGGAAGCGAAGGAGCCACGTCCAATCAACCGCCACACGGCGTCCGAGGCCGCAGGCTGTTAGGGCCCGCGGCGCTTTGCCCTTGCCCTTTCGCCTCTCAGCACGGCCAAGTTCATGCGCGCCTTGGGCCCGGGGGCTACTGTCGGTGTTCTGGGAACGGGGGTCCCCAGACTTGCCTGCCTGCGGCCTGCGGCGTGGCTCAAGAGGGGGCCGAGCGCGGCCCATCTTCATCAACACGAGGCTCAAGACCCTCGCGAGGGGGCCAAGCCTTGCGAGGCGGACGACATGGCGCGTCCTCAGGCACAGCCTCATCAGGCTGGATCGCGAGGAGGCGGAGAGTTCAAGGCGGGGTACCTCACGAGGTGCCCATGACGCAAGCCATGACGACACGGGGCACCAGGCGGGTGCCAGCACGCGTAGCGTCCCTCTTTCCTCTTTGGTGCAAAGGGAGCAAGCGTATTAGTGGGGTACCGAGGCATCAGGCAAATGTTGACACTTCAGTGCAATGAGACCAAGGCCAGGAGGACTACGAGACGGAGGTCACCATGGAGCCCAGCGCGGCATCATCACCAGAGCCTTTGGCAGGCGAAATTGCTTTTGTCAGGATAGATGTACTCGCTGTCCCCCTTCAAATTAGCCTGCCATTGTTGGATCCCTTCCCGCTCAATATTTGGGGAGAGGACCAGGGCCTCTATAAAGAGGACTAGCCACCCACATAGTAAGGGGTTCGATTCCTGGTCGTTCGGCCCGGGACGACGAGTAAGAGAAAAAGCATAGAGAGAGAGAGGGTGACTGAACTCTTCATAGCAGTTCATCACCACAGCCAAGAACAGACCCTCGCGAGGCTGTTCTTCCTTGTATTGTTCATCCTCACCAGCGCCAGGAGGCAATCCATCCACCACACACTGGAGTAGGGTATTACACCACATCGGTGGTCCGAACCAGTATAAATATTGTGTCTTTCGTGCAGCTCTTTTAGTAGTTTAGATCCCATCGAGACGGAGAGGTTGAAGGTGAGATTTCCGCGCGCACCCCAGTGTTCGAACCTTAAGGGTCTGCCGGAACCCGAAATCCGACAGGGACTGCGCCCGACTGGCCTCCAGGGACCTCACAAGAACCCGGTGGTGGTGACTGCCCTTACAACCGGCCATGGCGACTCCTCCTCAAGTGGCAGAGCAGGGAGGCTGGAGGTGCCTGAGGCCGAGGATGCCCCTGAAGAGGTGGCAGCGCCGGGTGGCGCTCGCGAGGGAACAGCTCTTGAGGCCCGCGCCGCTGTGGCTGAAGGCGTCAAGCGGCCGCTCCCGGCACCTGGGGCTGAGGCCTCGGAGGCCCCAGTCGCGTCTTCTGGCGAGGCAACGAAAGGCAGGCGCCAGGCAGACGCCCTTGACGCGGACCGCCCAGAGGCTCCATCCTCGCGGCAGGATGATCCTTGTGCTCTTCGCTTGGGCCGCTTCCGCGTGGACTTCGAGGCCCTCTGGAGGAAGAGGGAGGCCCTAGGTGATGACTTCCCTTGCCGCACGCTGAAGCGCAGGAAGTACTTCGCCACTGACGAGTAAGTCCTTTTTCTCTCTGGCTCCTGATCCCCTTGTTGCTTTCGCTAATCCTTGTTCTGCAGGCCCCTTCCGACTGAGATCATGGAAGTCGCCGAGGTACCACCTCCCTCGGTCTTGCCTTCCCCGCCATCCTCAAATGCTCCGAGTAACTCTGCCCTCATGGCGAGGGCGTCTGATGGGGCGGATCATCCCGAGGTGCGCCTTGGCCCTTCATTCCCCGCGCTTCTCCTTCGCGGGCCTTCTCAGGGGATAGCCAGCCTGTCGGGTGCCTCCCGTCTGGTCTCGGACTGCGACTGGTTGAGGCGCCTCCTACGCTCCTCATCTGGAGGCAGGCTGGCCCTTGGTCGGGCTTCTGGTGTGGCGCATCCGGCCGTCGCAAGGGCGCCAGCCCCCAGCCCCCTGCCCGGAGGAGGGACGACAACTCACAGCCCCCGACGCTTGCTTGGGGCGGATCATGGTGTGGAAGATGTTCTTGAGCGCGCCCGGGAGCGCCGCGCCCGCCGCCAAGGGTTCCTTCGAAGAGCGGCCGACGCGGCGAACTTGCTTGGGGAGGAGCTTGCTGATGAAGACGCGTGCCTGGAGGCCGAGGGCCTGCGCCTGGCTGCAGGGAGGCGCGAGCTGGAGGCCGCCGTCACCCGCGCGCGCCGCCAACGTGACCTTGATGATGAAGAGGCGAAGGCGTCGCTGGAGGCCTCTCGAGTGGCCCGCTCCCAGGCCATCGAGGAGGCCCGGAGAGCTGACGAGTGGCGAGAGGCAGCGGAGGAACGGGCTCGCGAGCTCCTGGCCCGATGCCACTCGCTGGAGGAGCAAGCGGAGCTGTGCGAGGTAGCCCTCGCGTCGATGGGAATGGTTCCGGTGACTCAGTCGAGCTCCAGAGGCGCGAAGAAGCGTTGACGCTGGAACCCGACGAACGCACTCGCGAGTACGAGTGGCTGGAGAAGAGGGAGCGCCTAGTGACGCGGGCGGAAGATGATGTCGCTGCGTGGGAAGCGCGTGTCCTGGAGGAGGTTTGCTGTCGGGTGGCGGCGGTGCGCCAAGCCCTCGAACGAGAGTTCGAGGGGAAGCTGGGGATGATCCGGTTCGAAGCCAAGGGCAGAACCGCAGCCCTGAGGATCCAACGCGATGAGGCGACACGGGTGGCCGACGCCTCCCGAGCCGCCCTTGAGGCAGCACAAAAGGAGTTGGCTGCCTCCCAGGACGAGGTGCTCCGTCTTCACCATCGGATGGAAGAGGCCGAGGCCGTTGAGTGCCAGAACGCTGACGAAATACGCCAGTGGCGACTCCTGGAGCATGCGCATGGCCCCATGCTCACCACGCTCAGGGAGAGGGCTAACGTGGCCTTAGGCAACATCTGCGAGGCGTCCGTTGGTGAACCACACACGATCAATTATGCTGGTAACTTGCAGTTCTTCACCGCCGTGGTGACGCAGCTGGAGGCATGGTCGGTCAGGGCCGACAGGTTGGTGGAGGAGAGGAGCCGCGCCTTGCTCAAGCACGCCTTTTCCCGTGTCTTCAGCCAACTCCAGAACATGAATCCCCGCTTCGACTTTGACGCGGTCATCGCCCCAGTCTCCCAGGCCGTCCGGGGTGACTTGGCGTGCTGGGTGGAGGATAACATGGAGGCCCTCGTCAGGGCCTTCGCTTCGGACGACAGCGACGTGGTCGTGGGCGCTGATGAGGATGGCGCGGCGAGTGGCCCTGACGCCGCCGGCAGCGGCGCAGGCGGCGATGGCGAGCTCGACGACTCCGGCGAAGGCTCAGGAGGTGCCTCCGGGGACGCATTGGGGGATTGGTCCGACTGAGTGCGTATCGCTCCTGTCTTTTTCACCCTGCATGAATAGAACTCAGGCTTTCGACCTGGTGGCTTGTGAGAGCATTTTGGGAGGGGAAGCCTCTCATGTAAAAACCTGTGTTCATTATATCAGTTGTAATCAAATTGCGCTCGTGCCTGACAGTGGGCTGGTTTACCTTTGCCTCACGCTAGTTCAGAGGCAGCCTGCAGGAGGGCGCGACGCCTCGGGCGCTTTCTAGTTGGGTCCTCAGGATGTTAGATTGTCGCTGATGAGAAGCTTCTCATGCGTTGGCCTTCTCCCGAGCGCAATGACTTCACAGGCACTCGCCCTGCTTCACAGGCTCTGGGCCTTTTCCTCGAGCGCGAGAGCTTCACAGGCACTCGCCTTGCTTCACAGGCTCTGGGCCTTTTCCTTAGCACGAGGGCTTCACAGGCACTCGCCTTGCTTCACAGGCTCTGGGCCTTTTCCTTAGCGCGAGGGCTTCACAGGCACTCGCCTTGCTTCACAGGCTCTGGGCCTTTTCCTTAGCGCGAGGGCTTCACAGGCACTCGCCTTGCTTCACAGGCTCTGGGCCTTTTTAAATGGGACAACCTCCGCAGGCACCCGAAAATCCTCCCGAGGGGAAGTAACAGCGGCAGTCTGGGTTGCGCATGAGCCAGGCCTGACCTGACTCGCGAGGGGCTCGCGAGGGGAGGCAGCTGTGACGGAGCGGTAACTAGAATGCGAGAAACGGCTCGAGCGAGAATAAGCACCCCTTCACCGAACACACGCAAATCTCAAATTCGAATCCAACTTAAATCTAGCGGGGGAAAGCAACAGCCAAAGGGAAATGCAACAAAAAGCAGACAAAAAGCCGCGTCCGGCACCTAATCTAGTCTTCGACGTCTTCTCACCAGCGCGGAGCTAAGTGCTGTCCACTGGGCGTGGGAGGGAGCCCCAGGGCCTGAGGCCGGCACCCCTAAGACTCCGGGGCGTGTAAAGCCCCACTCATTATTACGTGAGAGTGTCACGGGGTGGCCAGCTTCACAGGCACTTGGCCTTCTTCACAGGTACTGGCCTTGCTTCATATCGCCAGACGAGGGCCACGCCTTGCACCACACTCCAGTGCCATCAGCAACGACCGGAACCCAGGACGCCGCCCAATGGGGTAGAGCGGTCGCCAGCGGTTCCCCCGACGACCACGGGTCCTCCGCCAGGGGCAGGCCCTGAGGCACCTCCCCAGCAGAGGGCCTACCTCCTGAGAACGACTTGTTCCGAACGCCGCGGTGGTGATGTCGGATCCCGGCCCCTCCCCTGCAGCCCCCTGCACCCTCCTCCCGAGGGGTGGGAGACTGTAGGAGCGGGGCAGCTGCTCGCCGCGGCGACCTGCTCCTCCTGCGATCCATGGTTAGCGTATACCTGCCCCTGAAGGGTTAGCGGCACCCGGTGATCGCTGCCTCCAGCGTGGCCAGCTGGCTCGTCCCGGAGCTCCTGGAAGGGCTCGGCTTCCGTTGCCTCGTCCCCCCAGCTTGGGCCGAGGAGCGAGCCTTGCCTGCTCTCGCGAGGGTGTCCTTGGTCCAGCATGAGGGGCACGTATTCCTCCGTCGTCGTCATCCCGAATGCCACGCCGTGATGCCCCACACGCCACGCGGTCCCACCAGCCATGCCTACCGCGGGGTGGCAGCGCGGCAGCCCTTTAGGGCCGCGGGTCGCGTCGAGTCCTTCTCCTTCGCGGGCTGGGGGCGGGGGCAGTGCCGCTACCGGTCCGGTGCTGACAGCTTCACTGGCGTCGGAGTAGCCTTGGAGCCTGCGGGCGCGCGTGGAGCCCCCGTGCGTGTCGCTCTGAGCTTGAGATGGGAGCTGGGTGGAGAAGGGGTGAGCCCCCGAGGCGGCGAAGCCCAAGAGCTCCGCCACTCGCTCCAGCAGTACGTCGCGGCCGCCCTCCAGGAGCCTGCACTGCAGCAGCTCCCGGGCCACCGTGAGCGCCACCCTCGAGTTCGCCTGCTCCCGGCGGGTGTACAGTGTCGTTGTCGCGGCGTGATTGGAGGCCCTTGCTGTCGAACGAGCCTGCCGCGACGTAAGAGTTGCCGAAGTCTGTCCGCGTCGCCCGCGGCCCGCAGCACCCTGTGGACCGCGAGCTGCCTGGGGCGCTGGGTCGCCCGAGGCGAGCGGTTATGCGCGTTTGGGCCACGCGGCCCATGGGTCGGGGTTTCCCTCCTGGTTGCCGGGCATGGTGATGAAGACACGACGGGGCACGGAGTGGTGGAAGACGAACTCCGGCGCACCCCTACCTGGTGCGCCAAATGTCGGATTTCGGGTTCCGGCAGACCCTTAAGGTTCGAACACTGGGGTGCGCGCGGAAATCACGTCCTCAACCTCCCCATCTCGCAAACATCTAAACTACTAAGGGAATCACACAAGAGACACAAGGTTTATACTGGTTCGGGCCACCATTGTGGTGTAATACCCTACTCCAGTGTGTGGTGGATGGATTGCCTCCTGGGGCTGGTGATGAAGAACAATACAAGGAAGAACAGCCTCGCGAGGGTCTGTTCTTGGCTGGGGTGATGAACTGCTAGGAGGAGTTCGGTCACCTCTCTCTCTCCCTCTCTTTCTCTACTCTGTGTGATTTATCATCAAAATCGGACCCTTCGAACCCTACCGAACCAACCAACCCCTTGCTATGTGGGCGGCCGGTCCCTATTTATAGAGGCCCTGGTCCTCTTCCCAAATATCGAGCGGGAAGGGAGCCAACAATGGCGGGCTAATTTGAAGGGGGACAGCAAGTACATCTATCCTGACAAAAGGTGGTCTTTGCCTGCGAAAGGCTCTGGGGTGACGCCGTGCTGGGCTTCATGGTGACCTCCGTCTCGTAGTCCGCTTGGTCCTGGTCTTGTTGCACCAAAACGACAACCTTTGCCTAATGCCTTGGTACTCCGCGGCCGCGCTTGCCCCCTTTGCACCAAAGAGGAAAGAAGGACGCTGCGCGCGCTAGCGCCTGCCTGGCGCCTTCGATCGTCATGGCTTGCATCACGGGCACCTCACGAGGTACCCCGCCTTGATATCTCCGTCTCCTCGCGAGCCAACCTAAGGAGGCTGTGCCTGAGGATGCGCTGTGTCGTCCGCCTCGCGAGGCTTGGCCCCTCGCGAGGGTCTTCAGTCTTGTGCTTGATGGAGATGGGCCATGTTGGGCCCCCATTCGAGCCACGCTGCAGGCCGCAGGTAGGCAAGTCTGGGGACCCCCATTCCCAGAAAGCCGACAGCCATGTCAAACCTCTAACCCACCATGTCCTGGCAAAACATTGATTGGCTATGTTACCGCTTTGCTCAGCCCCTCTTATAGCGTTGCTAGTTGCAGGTGAACATTGGAGACTGTTCCTTGTTGGAACATTATTTACTTGTTGGGTTATCATTATATTTCCTTGTTATCTTAATGCATCTATATACTTGGTAAAGGGTGGAAGGCTCGGCCTCTCGCCTAGTGTTTTGTTCCACTCTTGCCGCCCTAGTTACCGTCATATCGGTGTTATGTTCCCGGATTTTGCGTTCCTTACGCGGTTGGGTTATAATGGGAACCCCTTGATAGTTCACCTTGAATAAAACTCTTCCAGCAATGCCCAACTTTGGTTTTCCCTTGGGTTTCGCGGACTCAAGGGTCATCTTTATTTTAACCCCCCCCCCCCCCCCCCGGGCAAGTGCTCCTCTGAGTGTTGGTCCAACCGAGTGATGTCCGGGGCTACCAGGGGCAACTATGGGCTGGCCTACCTGACGTCTTGCTCATCCGGTGTGCCCTGAGAACGAGATATATGCAGCTCCTATCGGGATTTGTCGGCACATCTGGGTGGTGTTGCTGGTTTTGTTTTAACTTGTCGAAGTGTCTTGTAGAACCGGGATGCCGAGTCTGATCGGAATGTCTCGGGAGGAGGTCTATTCCTTCGTTGACCGTGAGAGCTTGTCATGGGCTAAGTTGGGACTCCCCTGCAGGGATATGAACTTTCGAAAGCCTTGCCCGCGGTTATGGGCAGATGGGAATTTGTTAATATCCGGTTGTAGATAACTTGAACCTTAAACTTAATTAAAATGAATCAACTGTGTGAGTTACCGTGATGGTCTCTTTTCGGCGGAGTCCGGGAAGTGAACACGGTGTTGGAGTAATGCTTGCGCAGGTTTCTCTCTAGTTATTCGATTGCTCTTTGCCTTCTCTTCTCGCTCTCTTTTTGCGAACAGGTTAGCCACCATATATGCTAGTCGCCTGCTGCAGCTCCACATATTTACCTTGCCTTACCTATAAGCTTAAATAGTCTTGATAGCGAGGGTGCGAGATTGCTGAGTCCCTGTGGCTCACAGTTTACTTACAAACTAGATGCAAGGCCTGATGACTCCATTCCAGATGACGCGCTTGAGCTCAAGTGGGAGTTCGACGAGGACTCACGCCATTACTATGTGTCTTTCCCTAATGATCAGTAGTGGTGCCCGGTTGGGGCGATCGGGACCGTGTCGCATGTTGGGTTGATCTTTTATTTTGGTGCCGTAGTCGGGCCATGAGTGTTTGGATGATGCAATGCTATTTATGTACTTTGATTGACGTGGCGAGTGTAAGCCACCTATGTTCCTTCCCATTTTATTATTTATATTACATGGGATGTTGTGAAGATTGCCTAACTTGCGACATTGCTTTCAATGCGGTTATGCCTCTAAGTCGTGCTTCGACACGTAGGAGATATAGCCGCATCGAGGGTGTTACAATTACACCCCATAAGATCAATATGATTTCTTTATTTCTTTTTATTCTTTCTCTTTTTTTCTCAAGATCATAGCAAGATAACCAAGCCCTTGGCTCAAAACTAATCTTTATTATATATAGCTCATGGACTCGATTACATAGATAAGGATCAATACTAAAACTCAAAGCTAGATCATAATAAAATTTATTCTACTAGATCAAGATATAACCAAAAGGATCGACTAAGAAAAACGGTAAAGATAGAAGTGTGATGGTGATACGATACCGGGGCACTCCCCTAAGCTTGGTACTTGCCAAGGGGAGTGCACATACCCATGTATTTATGTCTCTTTCCTCGAAGGTGGTGATGAATGGATCGTTGATGATGTAGGCTTGTCATCCAACATCGAGCATAGGAGGTGCTCCAACTTACGAATAATGCCCTTGAGTGCGATGATATGCTCTTGCAACAGAATATTTTCACGAGTAACATACTTGTTCTGAACCCGAACTATTTCGATCATCTTTAAAGCTTCAATTTCAATAGGGGTAAGAAGATTGTAATGAGGTTGAAGGATGTCTTCTTCTTCTGCTGCCGACGCTTGATCCTCCGTGTCCTTCTTGATCCTATCGTCCTTGTTGATCTCCCAGGGTTCTTCTCTCTTCAGCTCCATCTTCATTAGCCAAGCATCGTGTCCCTCATTGTTGGAGGAGGGGGACGACATAATGCCTGGCCTCGACAACTCTGGTAGAAAATAGCTCGAAACAAAAGTAGGAGATATTCGCATGGTACATTGGTCAAAACCTTCGGGAGATTATATAATGAACTTTTACTGACCAAAAGAAGTATCATGCAAGAATGGGAGTCCGAAGGGCACACGAGGTGCCCACGAGGCAGGGGGTGTGCCCAGGGGGGTAGGGCACGCCCTCCACCCTCGTGGACGCCTCGTGTCCTTCCTGTACTGCTTCTTATTTTCCTATTTTCTTAAATATTCCAAAACAGAGAAAAATTGCTATTAGAACTGCTTTGGAGTCGGTTTAGTTACCATACCACATACCTATTCCATTTCGGATTCTGAAACAGTCTGGAAAGTGTCCCTTATATACCCCTCGAGGGTTACGATGTCAATAACATTAGTTTCAACATTTATGGGATTACCTGAGATATAATGTTTGATTCTTTGACCGTTCACCACCCTCGGATTTGTGCCTACTAAGTTGTTGATTTTTATGGCACCGGAACGATAGACCTCCTCGATAATGTAAGGACCTTCCCATTTAGAGAGGAGTTTTCCTGCAAAAAATCTTAAACGAGAGTTGTATAGCAGAACATAATCACCTACATTAAACTCATGTTTTTGTAACCTTTCATCATGCCATCTTTTAACTTTTTTAAATAGTTTGGCATTCTCATAGGCCTGGGTTCTCCACTCATCAAGTGAGCTAATGTCAAATAGTCTCTTCTCACCGGAAATTTTGAATTCATAGTTGAGCTCTTTAATGGCCCAATATGCCTTATGTTCTAGTTCGAGAGGTAAGTGACATGCATTTCCATAAACCATTTTATACGGAGACATACCCATAGGATTTTTATATGCAGTTCTATAGGCCCATAATGCATCATCAAGTTTCTTGGACCAGTTCTTTCTAGACCTATTAACAGTCTTTTGCAATATTGATTTAAGCTCTCTATTACTCAGTTGAACTTGGCCACTAGACTGTGGGTGATATGGAGATGAAATTCTATGATTAACATCATACTTAGCAAGCTTTTTACGAAACACACCATGAATAAAATGTGAACCACCATCAGCCATTAAGTATCTAGGGACTCCAAACCTCAGAAAAATAACTTCTTTAACCATCTTAATAGAGGTGTTATGATCAGCACTACTAGTTAGAATAGCTTCCACCCACTTATTAACATAATCAACAGCAACAAAAATATGTGTATACCCATTAGAGGAAGGAAACGGTCCTATATAATCAAAACTCCAAACATCAAATGGTTCAATAACAAGTGAATAGTTCATAGGAATTTCTTGACATCTACTAATATTACCAATTCTTTGAAATTCATCACAAGACAAGACGAACTTACGGGCATCCTTGAAGAGAGTAGGCCAATAAAAACCAGATTGCAATACCTTATGTGTAGTTCTATCTCCAGCATGGTGTCCTCCATAAGCCTCGGAGTGACACTTGCGTAGGATCTGTTCATGTTCATGCTCAGGTACACAACGTCTAATAACACCATCTAATCCTTCTTTATAAAGGTGTGGTTCATCCCAGAAGTAATGTCTTAAATCATAGAAAAACTTTTTCTTTTGCTGGTATGTGAAACTATGTGGTATAAATTTAGCAATAATGTAATAGCATAATCAGCATACCATGGAGCAGTACGAGAAGCATTTATGACAGGTAATTGTTCATCAGGAAAGCTATCATCTATAGGTGGTGGGTCATCAAGAACATTCTCTAACCTAGACAAGTTGTCTGCAACGGGGTTCTCAGCTCCCTTTCTATCAATAACTAGATCATGGTGAGCGTGCGTTGTGGCGCCCATCCATTTTGGCAAAAGAGTGGTAGGCATTTTTGTTAAATATATGAAGATGTAGAATTGAATTAGCATAATATGCTTCATATATTTGTTTCAAATGGAAGAGTTAAATATAAAAGTGTGCATTGCCAACTCACTAAATAGTCAATAACTGGAGTAAATTGCATACTAAGGAGTACACTCACCACATAAAAACAGAAAAAAATACAAAGGTTTGACAAAGAGAACAGTTACATGCAAGTTATTATAGGATTCCCTTCCCCGTTGTGTCGCTGGAGTGCTGCTCGCCTCAGATTGGCTCATTATAGGTAGTTGTTTGGTTGGAAGGGCTTCTAACATAAGGCAGTGGTCTCCTGTCGGAACACTTCTTTTCTGTCATCACTGCCAGATTGGAGTAAGGCAATGGACTATCCAGTTCAGTTCAGTTGGAGAAGGGAAAAGTTTCAAGTTCAGAGAAAATCAAGGAACTATTAGCACAACCACAAAACCTGATTCACAACATGACATAACAAACCAACATCATGGCCCGTTGGCAACATGACATAAGAATCCAAATTGTTGATCCCAAGTTCCCAACATAACAATCATAAGCCGATGCAGTGTTCCAATCAACTTAAATATAACCTTGGAGTGATTCTTACTACAGTAAACTATATAAATTATGATTGGAGTAAAATGCAGTTAAAGTATATTTTATTTAACCAACAAAAGATAGGAAGTGATAGTAATTATAAAGATTGTAAAATATTTGAGATGGAACTGCGAAGGCATTAGACGTAGGACAATGAGTTAATATTTTGACTGTATAAAACACACATAAGACTTTTTGTAATGATTTTTTGAGTGCAAAAATGCACCTTTACTCAAAGGGTAAAGGTTTGTACATATTCATGATACAAGACACCAACGCCTTTGTTTAAACCGAACAAACTTTATATTGTAGCTGTAACAGTACTACATATTATTGCATTGGTAAAATATGAGTTTGTTGCCAGCTAGATTTCAGAATGCAGAAAATAAACACAAAAATGTTCTAGAAAGTAGGAAAGAAACAATTAAAATTGGATATGCAAGTCTCCCTACTGATTTGATGGCATTCTAATTTTTTTTGCTTGCCAAAATAGGAATTGCAGTTTATAGGATAATATGGCAGTATATCCTTACAATATGCAAAGTTATTCTATGAAAAGTCACCACACATGACATGCAAACTTGAAGGCAAGGACTTACCTTCGTTGAAAGATCGTACCCTTCTTTGTCTGTCAATGGCTAAGATCCATTTCGCAGTCCAAATATTTATAGGTATGCAGAGCAGTTCAGAGGAAGAAAAAAATGAGTTCCTTGCCATTACAGAGCAATCTTGTCAAACAGATCAGAAACAAACACGAATCATTTTCTTCTAGTAAATGAGCAACCAAGTATCAACATACAATACTCTTATAAGTTGGCATGTCATTGTCACTGTCAAGCTATTCCTTATTTTGAAGGACCAGTTAAAATTGCGTAGCACATCTCTTAAGCCTTTTTTTACAACATCACGTGCTTAGCTTTAAATTGTGCTTTTTTCTCGGGCTTGCATGGAATAGAACCATAAGCACCAGGCGAAATATCAAGGTTTAGGGAAAAAATAAGATATGTTAAAATACTCTGCTTTCCCCCTAAATGTCAATAGTTGGCTTCCCATGTCTTCACTTGTACAACATGTCCGTTTATATTATTAGTGGATCATCAACTACAGAAAATATATTCTCGCAAAAAAAACTAAAGAAACATATCACAATCCATACCTCGGATTCTAGGTTTGTCAAGATTGTTTATTTAACTGATGCAATAGCACGATCTAGTTGCTTTTGGTCAACTGCAATTAATATCTTTTGATTTGGGCAAGTGAACCATAAATTGATGAACAATGAAGCTCATGCTTAGAAAATAGCATATCATCCTGTTGGGGAACGTAGTAATTTCAAAAAAATTCCTACGCACACGCAAGATCATGGTGATGCATAGCAACGAGAGGGGAGAGTATGTCTACGTACCCTCGTAGACCAAAAGCGGAAGCGTTTATCAACGCGGTTGACGTAGTCGTACACCTTCACGATCCGTCCCAATCAAGTATCGAAGTTATGTCACCTCCGCGTTCAGCACACGTTCAGCTCGATGACGTCCTCGCCTTCTTGATCCAGCAAGAGGGGCGAAGTAGTAGCTGAGTTCCGGCAGCACGACGGCGTGGTGACGGTGTTGGTGAAGAACAATCTTAGCAGGGCTTCGCCTAAGCACTACGAAAACTATGACGGAGGATAAACTAGAGGGGACGGGGTTGCCGGCACACGGCTTGGTGTTTCTTGATGTGTCTTGGGTGCTAGCCCTACCCCTCTATTTATATGTTGAGCCTTGGGGTCGAAACTTGGAGTAAAAGCCTCCACAAAGTCGGTTTCACCCGAAAGGCAAGAGTCCTTCTCGGACTCTAGGGCGAGATGCCAGGGTTCCCGACGTCTGGACCCAGACGCCAGGGACCTTGGTGTATGGCCCTCGGACTCCGCAAAACTTCCTTCTGCGCTTTCCAAAAACCTTGTGGGCTTTCCCCTTTGGCCCAAATAAAGTGTTCTCGTACCCAAACATTTCGGGAAACATCCAGAACCCCTTTCGGAGACCAAACACTATTATCCCATATATCAAACTTTATCTCCGGACCATTCCTGAGTTCCTCGTCATGTCCGTGATCTTATCCGGAACTCCGAACAACATTCAGTTACCAACGTACATAACTCATAAATACTATATCGTCAACGAACGTTAAGCGTGCAGACCCTACGGGTTCGAGAACTATGTAGACATGACCGAGACACTTCTCTGGTCAATAACCAATAGCGGAACCTGGATGCCCATATTGGCTCCTACATATTCTACAAAGATCTTTATCGGTCGAACCGCATAACAACATACGTTGTTCCCTTTGTCATCGGTATGTTACTTGCCCGAGATTCGATCGTTACTTGCCCGAGATTCGATCGTCAGTATCTCAATACCTAGTTCAATCTCGTTCCCGAAAAGTCTCTTTACTCGTTCCGTAATACATCATCCCTCAACTAACTCATTAGTTATAATGCTTGCAAGGCTTATAGTGACGTGCATTACCGAGTGGGCCCAGAGATGTCTCTCCGACAATCGGAGTGACAAATCCTAATCTCGAAATACGCCAACTCAACAAGTACCTTCGGAGACACCTGTAGAGCACCTTTATAGTCACCCAGTTATGTTGTGATGTTTGGTAGCACACAAAGTGTTCCTCTAGTAAACGGGAGTTGCATAATCTCATAGTCATAGGAACATGTATAAGTCATGAAGAAAGCAATAGCAACATACTAAACGATCAAATGCTAAGCTAACGGAATGGGTCAAGTCAATCACATCATTCTCCTAATGATGTGATCCCGTTAATCAAATGACAACTCATGTCTATGGTTAGGAAACATAACCATCTTTGATAAACGAGCTAGTCAAGTAGAGGCATACTAGTGACACTCTGTTTGTCTATGTATTCACACATGTATAATGTTTCCGGTTAATACAATTCTAGCATGAATAATAAACATTTATCATGATATAAGGAAATAAATAATAACTTTATTATTGCCTCTAGGGCATATTTCCTTCACATCCCTCTAAACTTTCCCGAGCAAAATTATTGGCAATAAAATTATAAAATAAAAAGCAATTGATGTAAAAAAGGAGGGGCTTTAGAGAAAGGGGAGGGAAGTGAAGCCTGTTGTTCCCATCTTGTCCATTTTCTGTAAACAAAATAGTTGCACAGTTCATGAATAAATATTGATACCGAGGCAGATATAATATCCTAGATAACTCCACCATCATTACGTAAATTTATAATAACCATTTTTACACGCAGATGAGGAGAGGTCGTTCCACCAGATACAACAAATTGAACCAACCTATAACTGAATATTTAATAAATTGAGAAACAATCATGAAGAATTTGGGGCAGAATTTTCATCTTGACTTAAATGCTTTATTTTTTGTATTTCTCAACATCACGTTCATGAGAAGAGAATATGTAAAATGGCCAAATGGAACCGCTTCCAAATATACTTCGATTTCCAAATGGAAGTGTACAAATTTTGTTCCATGTGCTGAATTTTCCTTTTGGTTGAAGCAAACTGGTAAAGGATAAGGATGACAACAACTAATACGTACGTGACCCATATTTTTCTAACTTGTCAATCCATTCGTGATCTCAATAACTTGATGAAGAAAACACATGGAATGTTTAAATCCATAGACATCTCCTTTTATTTTGTCTAAAGGAGCATAACACATGTTCAAGTAGATCATGATTTCCAGTTTGTTTCATGATCAAGTAGATTCAGTTTTACCTCAAAAAAAGTAGATTTCAGTTTGCTAAATTGGCGCCCAATACAAAATTGAATAGCGCCAGTTGGGATCACCAAAAAATCAAGAAGGGGTAAGCATTGTATATCAATTAAATAAAGCATATTTTGAAGAAACTATGCACACTTCACCAAATGAATATGCAGACATAACTTACCTAGTGCCAACTTTTGTAGTCCCATCCCCTCCATGGATATCAACCACCAGGAACCGCACCAAGGTGGTACAGGCAAACCATTTCTTCACCAAGCGGATCTCGCCGAACTCATCACATTGAAGCTGACTGGTCACTGATCTAGAACTTGAGAACAAATACAGGGTTACAGATTGAAAGGTCAGCAAGTACAACGACAGACAAGAGGGAGGATCAATGGGAGAGGTCGCTGCTTTAGGATTCGTACGCATTGGAAGGGAGAGATGGAGTGCCACCAATACACATGGAACACCATCATAGATTGATTCCAAGGTCAAACTCTCGAGCTGTCACTAGTAGTCTTGGTCTTCCTCTTCGTGCATCTAACAAAGGGCTGCTTCCTCTCGCGGCGGCGACACATCTCTCTCTCTCTCACGGCGGCACATCTCTCTCCCTCTCTCTATCTCTCTCGCGGCAGCGGTGGTAGTAGAGCTGGCGCATAGGTTTCATCCTAGGTCGAGAGATCGAGAGGGGATGGGTGCGGTGCGGGGTCAATAGGTAGCCTCATCACGACCTTCTATCTGGATCAAACGAGAGGGCATAGAATTTATTTCTTGAGTAGTGGCCCACATGGGAGGGAGATGTGCATCCAACGGCCAAAAATTATTTGAAGGTTTGATCTAAAGACCAAATTTTTTGATGGCCTGAGAGGCTTCCTAGCATGCTGAGTTACAATGTATCTAAATATGCAAGTCAAATTCTTGTAGCAAGAGAACCCATCTAATAAGTCTAGGTTTAGCATCTTTCTTTTCCATAAGATATTTAATAGCAGCATGATCAGTGTGAACAATTACTTTAGAATCAACAATATAAGGTCTGAACTTATCACAAGCAAATACAACTGCTAAAAATTCTTTTTCAGTAGTAGCATAATTTCTCTGGGCACTGTCTAGAGTTTTACTAGCATATTGAATAACATTTAATTTCTTATCAACTCTTTGTCCTAGAACAGCGCCTACAACATAATCACTAGCATCACACATAATTTCAAAGGGTAAATTCCAATCAGGTGGCTGAACAATAGGTGCAGAAATCAAGGCTTTCTTAAGTATTTCAAATTCTTCTACACAATCATTATCAGAGATAAAAGGAACATCTTTTCGTAAGAGATTAGTCAGAGGCCTAGAAATTTTTAGAAGTCTTTAATGAACCTCCTATAAAAACCGGCAGTACTAAGGAAACTTCTTATACCTTTAATGTCCTTAGGACATAGCATCTTTTCAATAGCATCAACTTTAACTTTATCAACTTCAATACCTCTTTTAGAAACTTTATGCCCCAAGACAATACCTTCATTAACCATAAAGTGGCAGTTCTCCCAATTCAAGACAAGATTAGTTTCTTCACATCTCTGCAAAACTCGATCAAGGTTGCTTAGCAATCATCAAAAGAAGTTCCATAAACGGAGAAATCATCCAGGAAAACCTGAACAATCTTTTCACAAAAGGCAGAGAATATAGCAGTCATACATATTTGAAAGGTAGCATGTGCATTACATAAACCAAAAGGCATATGTTTGTAAGCAAAGGTACCGAAAGGGCAAGTAAAAGTGGTCTTTTCCTGATCCTCTTTCGACACACGTATTTGAGAGAAACCAAAATAACCATCTAGAAAGCAAAAATGTGTATGTTTGGATAATCTTTCTAGCATTTTATCAATAAAAGGTAAAGGGTAATGATCCTTTCTAGTAGCTTTATTTAATTTGCGGAAATCAGTTACCATTCTATAACCTGTAACAATCCTTTGTGGGATCAATTCATCTTTATCATTAGGAACAACAATAATACCTCCCTACTTAGGGACACAATGGACATGACTTACCCACTGACTATCAGCAACAAGATAAATTATACCTGCCTCCAGAAGCTTTAGTATTTCATTTCTTACCACTTCTTTCATCTTAGGATTTAACCGTCATTGGTGATCAACAACCGGTTTAGCATCTTCCTCCAATTTTATTTTGTGCCGACATAGAGTGGGATTAATGCCCTTAAGATCATCAAGAGTATATCCAATAGTAGCAAGGTGCTTCTTCAGAGTTTTCAATAATTTCTCTTCTTCCTGCTCTGAAAGGTTAGCACTAATAATAACAGGATATACTTATTTTCATCAAGATAAGCATATTTAAAAGTATCAGGTAATGGTTTAAGCTCAAACACAAGATCACCCTTGGGTGGAGGAGGATCCCCTAGAATTTCAATAGGCAAGTTGTGTTTCAAAATATGTCCCTGTTTAAAGAATACTTCATCTATTTCCCTTCTTTCAGTGATAAACATATCATTTTCATGGTCTAGCAAATATTGTTCTAAAGGATCATTAGGAGGCACGACAATAGAAGCAAGAATAATAATTTCATCTTTACTAGGCAATTCTTCATCATGGGGTTGTTTACGAAATTTAGCAAAATTAAATTCATGAGACTATCCCCTAAACCAACTGAAACAATATTCTTTTTGCAGTCTATCCTAGTATTAACAATATTAAAGAAGGGTCTACCAAATATAATGGGACAAAGGTCATCTTGTGGGGAACCAAGAACAAGAAAATCAGTAGGATATTTAACTTTCCCACACAAGACTTCAACATCTCTAACAATCCCAATTGGTGAAATAGTATCTCTATTGGCAAGCTTAATAGTAACATCAATACCTTCTTACTCAGTAGGTGCAATATCGTGCATAATTTCTTTATATAGGGAATGAGGTATTGCACCCGCACTAGCACCCATGTCACATTATCCATGATAACTGTGATCTCCTATTTTAACAGAAACAACAGGCATGCCAACAACAGGTCTATGTTTATCTTTAGTATCGGGTCTAGCAATTCTAGCAGCTTCATCACAGAAGTAAATAACATGCCCATCAATATTATCGACCAAGAGATCCTTAACCATAGCAATACTAGGTTCAACTTTAATTTTCTCATAGGGTGTAGGTGTTCTAGTATTACTCTTATGAACCACAGTTGAAGCTTTAGCATGATCCTTCATTCTAACAGGAAAAGGTGGTTTCTCAAAATAAGCGGTAGGAATAATATGATCAACATTATAAGTGATAGTCTTTTCTTCAATTTTGATAGGATCAACTACTTTTACTTACATGGGAGGATGATATTTAAACCACTTATCCTTAGGGAGATCAACATGAATACAAAATGATTCACAAAAAGAAGCTACTATCTCAGAGTCAAGTCCATATTTAGTGCTAAATTCATGAAAAACATCGATATCCATAAAAGATTTAACAAAGTCAAACTTAGGTGTTATACCTGACTCCTTACCTTCGCCGAGTTCCCAATCTTTAGAGTTGCATTTAATTCTTTCCAATAAATCCCATCTGAATTCAATAGTCTTCATCATAAAAGATCCAGTACAAGAAGTATCGAGCATGGATCGATTATTGAGAGAAAGCCGAGCATAAAATTTTTGAATAGTAATTTCTCTTGAGAGCTCATGATTGGGGCATGAATATAACTTTGACTTAAGCCTCCCCCAAGCTTGAGCGATAATTTCTCCTTTGCAAGGCCAAAAACTATATATATAATTATGACCACGCTGAACCATATGCATAGGATAAACTTCTGATGAAATTCCAATTTCAATCGGTTGTAGTTCCATGATCCAATATCATCACATAGCGTAAACCATGTCAATGCCTTTCCCTTCAAAGATAAAGGGAAGACCTTCTTCTTGATAACATCCTCGGGCATACATGCAAGCTTAAATAATCCACAAACGTCATCCACATAGATTAGGTGCATATCGGGATGTAATGCTCCATCTCCTGTAAAAGGATTATCGAGCAATTTCTCTATCATACCCAAAGAAATTTCAAAGCAAACATTTTCAGTTGGTTCATTAGATTGAGGCGAAACTCTTTGCTCTACCGGTCGGGGAGAAGTTACCCTGAACAAGCCCCTTAAAGGATTGTTTTCCATAGTAACAAGTGGCAGTAAATTTCAGCACCCTATACAAATTTTTCTTACCAAATTCCACTTACCAAAGGCGCTTCACACCCCGGCAACGGCACCAGAAAAGATTCTTGATGACCCACAAGTATAGGGGATCTATCATAGTCCTTCCGATAAGTAAGAGTGTCGAACCCAACAAGGAGCAGAAGGAAATGAAAAGCGGTTTTCAGTAAGGTATTCTCTGCAAGCACTGAAATTATCGGTAACAGATAGTTTTGTGATAAGGTAATTCATAACGGGTAACGAGTAATAAAAGTAAACAAGGTGCAGCAAGGTGGCCCAATCCTTTTTGTAGCAAAGGACAAGCCTGGACAAACTCTTATATAAAGGAAAGCGCTCCCGAGGACACATGGGAATTATCGTCAAGCTAGTTTTCATCATGCTCATATGATTCACGTTCGTTACTTTGATAATTTGATATGTGGGTGGACCGGTGCTTGGGTACTACCCTTACTTGGACAAGCATCCCACTTATGATTAATCCCTCTCGCAAGCATCCGCAACTAAGAAAGAAGAATTAAGGTAAACCTAACCATAGCATGAAACATATGGTCCAAATCAGCCCCTTACAAAGCAAACTAGGGTTTAAGCTTCTGTCACTCTAGCAACCCATCATCGACTTATTACTTCCCCATACCTTCCCCTAGGCCCAAATAATGGTGAAGTGTCATGTAGTCAACGTTCACATAACACCACTAGAGGAAAGACAACATACATCTCATCAAAATATCGAATGAATACCAAATTCACATGACTACTTATAGCAAGACTTCTCCCATGTCCTCGGGAACAAACGTAACTACTCACAAATCATATTCATGTTCATAATCAGAGGGGTATTAATATGTATAAAGGATCTGAACAAATAATCTTCCACCGAATAAACCAACTAGCATCAACTACAAGGAGTAATCAACACTACTAGCAACCCACAGGTACCAATCTGAGGTTTTGAGACAAAGATCGGATACAAGAGATGAACTAGGGTTTGAGAGGAGATGGTGCTGGTGAAGATGTTGATGGAGATGGACCCCCTCCCGATGAGAGGATCGATGGTGATGACAATGGTGACGATTTCCCCCTCCCGGAGGGATGTTTCCCCGGCAGAACAGCTCCGCCGGAGACCTAGATTGGTTCGCCTCAAGACTGCGACGCCTTGTGCCAAAAGCTTGCTCCTATTTTTTCCAGGGAAAAAGACACCTTGTACCAAAAGATGGGCATGGGGGGCCTGCCAGGTGCCCATGAGGCAGTGGGCGCACCCAGGGGGTAGGGCGCGCCCCCACCCTCATGGACGGTGGCTGGCTCCCCTCTGGTGCTTTCTTCGCCCAATATTTTTAATATATTCCAAAACTGACTTCCGTGGAGTTTTAGGACTTTTGGAGTTGTGTGCTACCTCTTGAGAACTGCGTTGTTTTCCCTTGAAGAGGAAAGGGTGATGCAGCAAAGTAGCGTAAGTATTTCCCTCAGTTTTTTAGAACCATGGTATCAATCGAGTAGGAGGCTACGCGCAAGTCCCTCGGCCCTGCACAAAACAAATAAATCCTCGCAACCAATGCAATAAGGGGTTGTCAATCCCTACACGGTCACTTACGAGAGTGAGATCTGATTGATATGATAAGATAATATTATTGGTATTTTTATGATAAAGATGCAAAGTAAAATAAAAGGCAATGAAAACAACTAAGTATTGGAAGATTAATATGATGAAGACAGACCCGGGGGCCATAGGTTTCACTAGTGGCTTCTCTCATGAGCATAGGTATTTTACGGTGGGTGAACAAATTACTGTTGAGCAATTGACAGAATTGAGCATAGTTATGAGAATATCTAGGTATGATCATGTATATAGGCATCACGTCCACGACAAGTAGACCGACTCCTGTCTGCATCTACTATTATTACTCCACACATCGACCGCTATCCATAATGCATCTAGAGTATTAAGTTCATAAGAACAAAGTAACGCCTTAAGCAAGATGACATGATGTAGGGGGATAGATTCATGCAATATTATAAAAACCCCATCTTGTTATCCTCGATGGCAACAATACAATACGTGCCCTGCTGCCCCTACTGTCATTGGGAAAGGACACCGCAAGATTGAACCCAAAGCTAAGCACTTCTCCCATTGCAAGAAAGATCAATCTAGTAGGCCAAACCAAACTGATAATTCGAAGAGACTTGCAAAGATAACCAATCATACATAAAATAATTCAGAGAAGATTCAAATATTGTTCATAGATAAACTTGATCATAAACCCACAATTCATCGGTCTCAACAAACACACCGCAAAAGAAGATTACATTGAATAGATCTCCACAAGAGAGGGGGGCAACTTTGTATTGAGATCCAAAAAGAGAGAAGAAGCCATCTAGCTAATAACTATGGACCCGTAGGTCTGAGGTAAACTACTCACACTTCATCGGAGAGGCTATGGTGTTGATGTAGAAGCCCTCCGTGATCGATGCCCCCTCCGGCGGGTTTTGGATCCGTCTCTGATCGTTTGGGGTTACGTAGGTATATACAGGAGGAAGAAGTACGTCGGTGGAGCAACAGGGTGCCCACGAGGGTGGAGGGCGCGCCTGGGGGGGTAGGCGCGCTCCTAACTCGTGGCCTCCCTGTTGGTTGCTTGACGTAGGGTCCAAGTCTCCTAGATCTTGTTTGGTGATAAAATCACGTTCCTGAAGGTTTCATTCCATTTGGACTCCGTTTGATATTCCTTTTCTTCGAAACCCTAAAATAGGCAAAATCAGCAATTCTGGGCTGGGCCTCCGGTTAGTAGGTTATTCCCAAAAATAATATAAAAGTGTATAATAAAGACCAACAATGTCCAAAACAGTAGATAATATAGCATGGAGCAATCAAAAAATACAGATACGTTGGAGACGTATCATTGTGCAGAACAGGTCTCTAATATTTGCTCCTTTTCCAGTCCAGAATTCCAGCTGCCGGCATTCTCCCTCTTCATGTGAACCTTGTAAAATAAGAGAGAAAAGGCATAAGTATTGTCACATAATGTGTAATAATAGCCCACAATGCAATAAATATCGATATAAAAGCATGATGCAAAATGGACGTATCAATGTTTCTGATGGGCTTCTACCTCCACTCTCGAGGGATCCATGCACGCTTTGACAAGCACATGGGTGCTTTCTATAGGAACTTGGCTGAGAACAAATGTAAATATAGGATGGTAAAGCGGAAGCAAATTTGTATACTTAAAAACCTCGGGGGTTGGGCATCATTGACACTTCTGTCATGATCAAATGTCTCATACTCAAATAGTGGTGGAAAATCATGTCCATCTCAGAGATGAAGGAAATATGCCCTAGAGGCAATAATAAAGTTGTTATTTATATTTCCTTATATCATGACAAATGTTTATTATTCATGTTAGAATTGTATTAACCAGAAACTTGATACAAGTGTGAGTACATAGACAAAACAAAGTGTCCCTAGTATGCCTCTACTAGACTAGCTCGTTAATCAAAGATGGCTAAGTTTCCCGACCATAGACATGTGTTGTCATTTGATGAATGGGATCACATCATTAGGAGAATGATGTGATGGACAAGACCCATCCGTTATCTAAGCACTATGATCGTTTAGTTTATTTCTATTGCTTTGTTCATGACTTATACATGTTCCTATGATTATGAGATTATGCAACTCCCGAATACTGGAGGAACACTTAGTGTGCTATCAAATGTCACATCGTAACTGGGTGATTATAAAGATGCTCTACAGGTGTCTCCAATGGTGTTTGTTGAGTTGGCATAGATCGATATTAGGATTTGTCACTCCGAATGTCGGAGAGGTATCTCTAGGCCATCTCGGTAATGCACATCACTATAAGCCTTGAAAGCAATGTGACTAATGCATTAGTCACGGGATGATGCATTACGAAATGAGTAAAGAGACTTACTGGTAATGTGATTGAACTAGGTATGATGATACCACGATCAAATCTCGGGCAAGTAACATACCGATGACAAAGGGAACAACGTATGTTGTTATGTGATTTGATCGATCAAGATCTTCGTAGAATATGTAGGAGCCAATATGAGCATCTAGGTTCCGCTATTGGTTATTGACCGGAGATGTGTCTCGGTCATGTCTACATAGTTCTCGAACCCGTAGGGTCCGCACGCTTAATGTTCGATGACGATTTGTATTATTAGTTATGTGATTTGATTACCAAAGCTTGTTCGGAGTCCGAGATGTGATCACGGACATGACGAGGAGTCTCGAAATGGTCAAGAGGTAATGATTCATATATTTCAAGGTTGCATTTGGACATCGAAATTGTTCCGAGTGGTTCGGGCATTTTTCCGGAGTACCAGGAGGTTACCGGAAGCCCACGAGAGAAGTTATGGGCCTTATGGGCCATAAGAGGGAAGCACACCAGCCCACAAGCGGCTGGTGCGCCCCCCCTTAGGCAGGAGGCCGATTAGGACGAGGAGAAGGGGTCGGCCCCCCTTTCCTTCTCCTTCTCTCTTCCCCCTTGCCTACTCCGTGTGGGAGGTGGAATCCTACTAGGACTATGGTGTCTTAGTGGGACTCCACACCTTGGCGCGCCCTCCTAGGGCCGGCTACCTCTCCCTCTCCCCCTATATATACGGAGGTAGGGGCACCCCAAAGACACACAAGTTGATCTTTTAGCCGTGTGCGGTGCCCTCGTCCACAGTTACACACCTTAGTCATATCGTCGTAGTGCCTAGGCGAAGCCCTGCGTAACTTCATCATCACCGTTGCCACGCCGTCGTGCTGACGGAACTCTCCCTCGGCCTCAACTGGATCAAGAGTTCGAGGGACGTCATCGAGCTGAACATGTGCTGATCGTGGAGGTGTCGTGTGTTCGGTACTTGGATCGGTTGGATCGCGAAGACGTTCGACTACATCAACCGTGTTACTTAATTCTTCCGCTTTCGGTCTACGAGGGTACGTAGACACACTCTCCCCGTATCATTACTATGCATCTCCAAGATAGATCTTGCGTGATCGTAGGTAAAATTTTTGAAATACTGTGTTCCCCAACATTGGCCTCCGAGCCAGGTCTATACGTAGATGTTGTATGCATGAGTAGAACACAATGAGTTGTGGGCGATAATAGTCGTACTACCTACCAGCATGTCTTACTTTGATTCGGCGGTATTGTTGGATGAAGCGGCCTAGCCCGACATTACATGACCGCGTTCATGAGACTGGTTCTACCGATGTGCTTCGCACACAGGTGGCTAGTGGGTGTCTAATTCTCCAACTTTAGTTGAATCGAGTTTGACTACGCCCGGTCCTTGTTGAAGGTTAATAGAACACACTTGATGAAAAATCGTTGTGATGTGATATGTAAGGACGGTTCTTGCGAAGAAGCCTGTAGCAGCCACGTAAAACTTGCAACAGCAAAGTAGAGGACGTCTAACTTGTTTTTGCAGGGCATGTTGTGATGTGATATGGTCAAGACGTGATGAGATATAAATTGTTGTATGAGATGATCATGCTTTGTTAAAGTTATCGACAACTGGCAGGAGTCTTATGGTTGTCTCTCTATTGCATAAGATGCTAGCACCATATAATTTCTTTACTTTATCGCTATGCGATAGCAATAGTTACAAAATCAATAGTTGGTGAGACGACCATATGACGACACATTGATAGAGATGATGGAGATCATGGTGTCGTGCCGGTGACGATGGAGATCATGACGGTACTTTGGAGATGGAGATCAAAGGCACAAGATGTTGATGGCCATATCATGTCACATATTTTGATTGCATGTGATGTTTATCTTTTATGCATCTTATTTTGCTTAGTACGGCGGTAGCATTATAAGATGATCCCTCACTAAAATTTCAAGGTATAAGTGTTCTCCCTGTGTATGCACCATTGCGACAGTTCGTCGTGCCGAGACACCACATGATGATTGGGTGTGATAAGCTCTACGTTCACATACAACGGGTGTAAGACAATTTTGCACATGCGGAATACTCAATTTAAACTTTACGAGCCTAGCATGTACAAACATGGCCTCAGAACACTGGAGACCGAAAGGTCGAACATGAATCATATAGTAGATATGATCAACATAGAGATGTTCACCATTAAAAACTACTCCATCTCACGTGATGATTAGACATGGTTTAGTTGATATGGATCACGTGATCATTTAGATGACTAGAGGGATGTCTATCTAAGTGGGAGTTCTTAAGTAATTATTAATTGAACTTTAATCTATCATGAACTTAGTCCTGATAGTATTTGCAAATTATGCTCTAGATCAATAGCTCATGTTATAGCTCCCTATTCATTTTTGATATAATCACGTCTTGACCATATCACATCACATCACAACATGCCCTGCAAAAACAAGTTAGACGTCCTCTACTTTGTTGTTGCAAGTTCTACGTGGCTGCTATGGGCTTCTAGCAAGAACCGCTCTTACCTACGCATCAAAACCACAACGTGGTATTGTGATTGCTTTTTGATCTTCAGAAAGAACCCCGTTCATTGAATCCAATTCACCTAAAGTTAGAGCGACTTACACCCGCCAGCCACCTGTGTGCAAAGCACATCGGTAGAACCAGTCTCATGAACGTGGTCATGTAATGTCGGTCCAGGACGCTTCATCTGACAATACCGCTGTCGGCATTCTGGGAACGGGGGTCCCCAGACTTGCTTGCCTGCGGCCTGGGCGTGGCTCAAAGGGGGGCCCAGCACGGCCCATCTTCACCAACACAAACTCAAGACCCTCGCGAGGGGCCAAGCCTCGCGGGGCGGACGACGCGGAGCTTCCTCAGCCACGGCCTCGTCAGGCTGGCTCACGAGGAGGTGGAGAGATCAAGGCGGGGTACCTCACGAGGTGCCTATGACGCAAGCCATGACGACTCAAGGCGCCAGGCGGGCGCCACCCCGCGCAGCATCCTCCTTTCATCTTTGGTGCAAAGGGGGCAAGCGCAGCCGCGGAGTACCGAGGCATCAGGCAAAGGTTGCCATTTCGGTGCAACGAGACCAAGACCAGGAGGACTATGAGACGGAGGTCACCGTGGAGCCCAAGACGACGTCATCACCAGAGCTTTGCGCTGGCGAAGACTACTTTTGTCAGGATAGCTGATACTTGCTGTACCCCTTCGAATTAGCCCACCATTGTCGGCTCCCTTCCCGCTCAATTTTTGGGAAGAGGACGAGGGCCTCTATATATAGGAACCGGCCACCCACGTATCGAGGGGTTGGAAGGGTTCGATCGGTGAGCGGTCGATCGGTTGGGGGATCGAAATCAGAGAGAGAGAGAGAGAGAGAGAGAGAGAGAGAAGAGCGACTGAACTCCTCCTAGCAGTTCATCGCCCCAGCCAAGAACAGACCCTAGTGCAAGCTTGCAAAGTGAGGCACTTGGTAATTCTGATTTCAGGGACTTAGCATTTTCACTAAGTCCTTGAGCTTTTTAGTTCATGATGCCATATGTTCATGTTGTTTCCTAGTGATCCGTGCCTCTTTTGAGGATGATCAGTAAGGATGTTTTGTTAATCTTGTAGTGCTCTATCCATCCATGCCTTTGTTTGCATATATGGTGCACCCTAGCTTGAGTCAATCAAGCTCTACTTTTGTTACTTTGTGAATCTGGGCAGATTGTCAACTTGTTTGCAATTTTGCCGGTGATGTTGTAGTTGATCCGTGCATGCTATGCCATTGTTCTTGCCATGTCTAGCTTGCATTTTGTGTGTTCGTGATAGATGTATGCTTAGCTTATCATGACTTGCACCGTAGTGAGTGCATCGAGCTCGTAAACATGCCTACTTGAGTTATGTTTCAGCATGTGCCAGTTTTCACTAAGTCTGAAAACTGATTTTGTTTTTGCCATGTTCATGTGCTTGTTAGTATATTTTCTGATCCCTTTTGGCTCATGGTCACTAAGGGACTTTTGTTAAGCTATTTGAGTAGCTCCATGCCATGTTTTACTTTGCCATGTTCAGATCCTGTAGCATGTTGTTTTGTTGCTCTGAAGAGGGCTACCTGATATGAAATTTCAGACAAGTGTTAATTTCACTAAGTCTTAGATCTGTTTTACCATTTGCATTTTTGCCATGCTTGTTTGAACCTCCTAATGGACGAATTGGCCGTAGCTCAGTGCTAGACTTTTGTTAAGCATCTTGAGTGCATCCCTGCCATGTATTTTGTTGCCTTGTTTGGGTGCTGTAGCATGTTCATCTCATTGCATTTAGATGACTACTTGCTGTAAATCGCAGACCGGTGTCATATATGAATTGTTTGCCATTTCCAAACCGTAACTCCGATTCCGGTGATCTTTCTATCGTTTTCAAGCGATTTCATATCATCTTTCCAGTGGCACACCTGGTTTTCCAAGTTGAGGCCAAGTTCATGCATTTCCTGTCATATCTTGCATATGCATCCCGCATAGCATATCATCATTGCATCGTATTGTTTGATCCTTGCACGTGGTTGATTGTGTCCTTGTTGCTTGTTTGTCTTGTTTGGGTAGAGCCTGGAGACGAGTTCGCTAACGAGGAGCCCGTTGAGTTTGCTTTCGAGGATCCAGTCAACTCTGACAACTTTGTAGGCAAGATGATCATACCCTCGAAATCACTACTATCTTTGCTATGCTAGTTTGCTCGCTCTTTTGCTATGCCAATGCTATGATGCCTACCACTTGCTTTCAAGCCTCCCAAATTGCCATGTTCAGCCTCTAACCCACCATTGTGCTAGCAAACCGTTGTTTGGCTATGTTACCATTTTGCTCAGCCCCTCTTATAGTGTTGTTAGTTGCAGGTGAAGATTGGAGACCGTTCATTGTTGGAACATTTATTTACTTGTTGTGATATCATTATATTTCCATGTTATCTTAATGCATCTATATACTTGGTAAAGGGTGGAAGGCTCGGCCTCTCGCCTAGTGTTTTGTTCCACTCTTGCCGCCCTAGTTTCCATCATATCAGTGTTATGTTCCCGGATTTTGCGTTCCTTACGCGGTTGGGTTATAATGGGAACCCCTTGATAGTTCGTCTTGATTAAAGCTTTTCCAGCAATGCGCAACCTTGGTCTTACCATTTTCCACCTATCCTTTTTTCCCTTGGGTTTTCGGAGCCCGAGGGTCATCTTATTTTAACCCCCCCCCCCCCTGGGCCAGTGCTCCTCTGAGTGTTGGTCCAAACTAGAGCCCTGTGTAGCGCCCCCTCGGTGAAACTCGAGGTTTGGTTTTAGTTGTACGGATTGCTCATCTGAGTGTGTCCTGAGAACGAGATATGTGCAGCTCCTATCGGGATTTGTCGGCACATTCGGGCGGTGTTGCTGGTCTTGTTTTAACCTGTCGAAATGTCTTGAAGAACCAAGGTACCGAGTCTGATCGGAACGTCTCGGGAGGAGGTCTATTCCTTCGTTGACCGTGAGAGCCTGTCATGGGCTAAGTTGGGACTCCCCTGCAGGGATTTGAACTTTCAAAAGCCGTGCCCGCAGTTATGGGCAGATGGGAATTTGTTAATGTCCGGTTGTAGATAACTTAAACTTTAACGTAATTAAAATGAATCAACGGTGTGAGTTACCGTGATGGCCTCTTCTCGGCGGAGTCCGGGAAGTGGACACGGTGTTGGAGTAATGCTTGTGCAGGTTGCTCTCTAGTTTCTCGCTCGCGCTTTGCCTCTTCTACTCACTCTCTTTTGCAAATAAGTTAGCCACCATATATGCTAGTCGCTTGCTGCAGCTCCACATATATTTACCTGACCCTACCTATTAAGCTTAAATAGTCTTGATCGCGAGGGTGCGAGATTGCTGAGTCCCTGTGGCTCACAGATTACTATTACACCAGATGCAGGGCCAGATGATACAGCTCCAGATGGCGCGCTTGAGCTCAAGTGGGAGTACAACGAGGACTCTCAGCGTTATTATGTTTCTTTTCCTGATGATCAGTAGTGGTGCCCTGTTGGGGTGATCGGGACCATGTCGCTTGTTGGGTTATCTTTCATTTTGGCGCTGTAGTCGGGCCATGAGTGTTTGGATGATGTATGTTATTTATGTACTTGATTGACGTGGCGAGTGTAAGCCAACTATGTTATCCCTTTTCATTATCTATATTACATGGGATGTTTGTGATGATTACCTGACTTGTGACATATGCCTTCAATGCGATTGTGCCTCTAAGTTGTGCCTCGACACGTGGGAGATATAGTCGCATCGAGGGTGTTACAAGTTGGTATCAGAGCCTTCCCCGACCTTAGGAGCCCCCATTGCTTGATCGTTTTTAGCGGCCGAGTTGTGTCTAGAAAAATGTTTTGAGTCATTTAGGAATTATATATCGGAGAGTTTAGGAATTCTTTTTACTTCCCAGTCTCCTCATCGCTCTATTAAGGCATCCTGACTTAGAGATTTGACTCTTCTCTTCTCAAATTTCACTAAAAAAAAATTTAGGATCACGCGGGTATATTGGAATCGTTCCGATGGTTTTATGATGAGAACATTGTCTTGGTGCCTCCTGTCAGGGGTTTTGTGGAAGTGTCCCGGGGAGTTGAGCTCTGAGGTGTTGTCATCATAATTTTATCGTTGCAATTCTGGAATACCTGAGTTTAGTACGCCAACATTGAAAATCTCTTTTATGCAGTTCGTTGGTGAGATAACCTCGACGCCACCCAGTACTGGGGCGGGAGTTCGGGAGTATCGCCATAACTTGTATAACGGATGCTTTTCAAAGGTTGAGGTAGATGGTTTCCGAAGTTTTTCTCGGTTATGTGTTGAAGGATGGATACAGCTGGATGTAGGATTTGCTAGATTTGGGTGAGATATTATGCTTCCCCTGTATCCCCAACACCTGATTGCATAACCGGAAAGGTTCGGGAGTTTCATAGGTGGAAATTCTTGTAGCTCTAGCTCTTCTTCCACGGATATTGGTTTGAGATTGGGATTTCTTACCGATTATTCATTCTTGATTCGTACCTTGTTGATTTACTTCTTCTACCTAACTCTACGTAGCTTCGCAATTTATGGATATGTGACCATTTCAAGAGGAATGCATTCGTTCATTTTGTTCGGATGTGAAGACTTTATGTTGCTATTTTCATTCCGTTGGATTCAGCTTCATTATTTGTCTATCAATGTGCTAATGGATGTCAACCTCTTCAGGATGGCTCCTCCAACGCGCATGACTCCGAATCCTGATCCGCCACCACCTCCACCTCCTTCGGAGGCATGGCAAGCTGTGATGGCCGCAACCAATGCAAACACACAGTTGATCATGCAAATCCTCCAAGAGCGCAATCAAGGCAGCCAGGGGAATCAAGGCAACAATCAGAATCATTTTGCTACACTGAACCAGTTCCTTGCTAATGGGCCAAAGACGTTCAGCAATTGTGTTGAGGCAACCGATGCTGACAATTGGCTTGTGAATCTGTGTAAGCATTATGAGTGCAGTAACGTCAGGCCTGAAGATTTCGTCAAGTTCGCTTCCTTCCAGCTCAAAGATCAAGCTGCAGAGTGGTTCCAGCAGTACAAGGATTCCAGAGGTGGACGTGTGATCACTTGGGATGAATTTTGTCAAGATTTCCGAGCTCATCACATCCCTCAGAGTGTGAATGAAAGTAAGCGTGAGGAATTCCGCAACCTAAAGCAAGGCTCTTTGTCTGTCTATGACTATAACAAGTTGTTCCAGAAGCTTGCCCGCTTTGCCAAGCAGGACGTACCTGATGAGAAGAGCATGATATACCAGTTCAGGGGTGGTCTCAGAGAAGAAATTCAGCTCGCTCTTGTCCTCTTTGAGCCCTTGAGGTACGATGAGTTCTACAACATGGCACTGAAGCAAGAGGCCGCTCAACTGAGGTGTGATGCTTCCAAGAAGCGAGTCAGAGACACTACACCTTCTTCCTCTACTCAAGTGGCCAAGCAGCAGAAGTATTGGCTTCCTCCTCCTCCATTCCGTCAGCCGTATCAGCAGAAGAGCAAAGGTGGTAGTGGTTCTTCCCACCCACCCAACCCTGGCTTTCAGAACAAGACTTCGTCTCAAGCTCCAAGATCGAGTGCTCCGTACCACCGTCCGCTTTCAGAGGTCACGTGCAACAAGTGCCAACATAAGGGTCACTATGCCAACAAGTGTTTCAACCAGAGGCATCTTCCTCCTCCTCCTCCTATGAGATCGGCAAGTACAGCTGTGGTCAAGCATAATGCCAAGCACGCCAAGGTCAACATGGTGAATGCAGCTCAGGCAGAGGACTCGGCAGATGTCATCATGGGTAACCTTCCTGTTAACGATGTTCCTGCAAAAGTACTTTTTGACACTGGTGCATCCCATTGTTTCATCTCGAGACCTTTTGCATCTAAGCATGATTTTGTTACTCAAGTGTTACCGAAACCGTTGTCTATTGACTCTCCGGCCCGTCTATTGACATCTCAAGTATGCGTTCCGGATGTCAAAATCACTTTGGGTGACTATAAGTTCTTGTCTTCTCCAAATGTTCTTGGTGACTCGGATATTGATCTTATTCTCGGAATGGATTGGCTTTCTAAGCACAAGGCGCATCTTGATTGTGCAGCCAGGCAGATTCAATTTACTCATTCGTCTGAGGATGTAATTGTCTTTGCCGCTCGAGACAATACCATCCGTTTGTTTTCTCTCAATGAGAAGGGTGAATTGGATGCTATCTCGCAAATTCCAATCGTTTGCGAATATCAAGAGGTCTTTCCAAAAGAGCTTCCAGGAATGCCTCCGCACCGACTAGTTGAATTCGTTATTGATCTTGAGCCCGGTACGGAACCAGTGTGCAAGCGTCCTTACAAGCTCGGGCCTGAAGAGTTGAAGGAGCTGAAGAAGCAACTCGATGTTCAAGAAAGAATGGGTCTCATCCGGCCTAGTTCTTCTCCGTGGGGTTGTGGTGTTCTTTTTGTGAAGAAGAAGGATGGAACGGACCGACTTTGTGTTGATTACCTTCCATCGAACAAGAAGACCATCAAGAACAAATACCCACTTCCCAACATCAATGAGCTATTCGAACAACTCAAAGGTGCCCAAGTATTCTCCAAGCTTGATCTCCGTATGGGTTATCATCAGATTCGAATTCATGAGCAAGATATTCCCAAGACAGCTTTCAGGACAAGCTATGGTTCATATGAATACACTGTCATGTCTTTTGGCCTCGTCAACGCTCCTCCGACGTTCCCTCGCATGATGAACTTCATCTTCAATGCCTACACCAATGACTTCATGTTGGTCTATCTCCACGACATTCTGGTTTTCTCGAAGAACAAGGAAGATCACGCCAAGCACTTGCGGTTGGTTCTCGATAAGCTGAGGGAACACCAGTTATACGCCAAGTTCTCTAAGTGTGAATTTTGGCTCGATGAGGTTCTTTATCTTGGTCATATAATCTCTGCCAATGGCATTGCCGTGAATCCTGAGAAGGTGTCTGCAATTGTGAATTGGGAACCTCCTCAGAACGTGAAGCAACTCCGTAGCTTCCTCGGTCTCGCAAGCTACTGCCGAAGATTCGTTGAAAACTTTTCTAAGATCGCGAAGCCTCTCTCAAATCTTCTCCAGAAGCACGTCAAGTACGTTTGGTCTCCGGAGTGTGATATTGCTTTCAACACTTTGAAAGAGAAATTGATCACTGCTCTAGTGCTGACTCCACCTGATGAGTCCAAGCCGTACGAGGTCTTTTGTGATGCCTCTCTCCAAGGTCTCGGTTCAGTGTTGATGCAAGAGAAGAAAGTGGTTGCTTATACCTCTCGCCAGTTGAAGCCTAATGAGAAGAACTACCCCACTCATGATCTCGAGTTGGAGGCAGTTGTGCATGCTCTTTTTACTTGGAGACATCTCTTATTGGGAAGAAAAGTGGACATTTTCACTGATCACAAGAGTCTCCAGTACATCTTCACTCAGCCTAATCTCAACCTCAGCCAAACTCGGTGGGTCGAAATGATTCAATAGTATAATCCGAGTATCGAGTATACTCCAGGCAAGGCCAATGTGATTGCTGACGCATTGAGCAGGAAGGCCTACTGCAGCAGTCTGATTCTCAAGCCTTATCAACCCGAGCTTTGTGAAGCTTTCCGCAAACTTAATCTGCAAGTTGTTCCTCAAGGTTTCCTCGCCAACCTTCAAGTCTCTCCTACCTTGGAAGACCAGATTCGCCAAGCCCAGCTTCTTGATGCAATGGTGAAGAAGGTGAAGATTGGGATTGCCAAGAGTCAACCCAAGTACAAGTGCTACCGCCTTGATGACAAGGATACTCTCTTCCTCAAGGATCGAATTGTTGTACCCAAAGGTGACCTCCGTAAAGTGATCATGAACGAGGCTCACAATTCTCTCCTCCATCCACCCTGGGAGCACGAAGATGTATCAGGACCTCAAGCAGGCTTATTGGTGGACTCGAATGAAGCGCGAGATTGCTCAATTCGTGAATGAGTGTGATGTCTGCAGAAGAGTGAAGGCAGAACACCAAAGGCCAGCTGGTCTCCTCCAACCTATTGCCATTCCAGAATGGAAGTTTGACCACATTGAAATGGACTTCGTGACTGGTTTTCCAAAGTCCAAACGTGGCAATGATGCTATATTCGTTGTCATTGACAAACTCACTAAAATGGCTCATTTTCTGCCTATCAAAGAGTCGATCACTGCAGCTCAATTGGCGGAACTCTATACCTCTCGAATTGTCTCTCTGCAAGGTATTCCTCAGGTGATCTCTTCAGACCGTGGCAGCATCTTTACCTCCATGTTTTGGGATTCTTTTCAGAAGGCCATGGGCACCAACATCCGCTTCAGCACAGCTTTCCATCCTCAAACAAGCGGTCAAGTCGAACGTGTCAACCAGATTCTAGAAGATATGCTCAGGGCTTGTGTGATCTCCTTCGGCATGAAGTGGGAGGATTGTCTTCCTTATGCTGAATTCTCCTACAACAACAGTTTTCAAGCAAGTTCGGGCAAGGCCCCATTTTAAATTCTGTATGGCAGGAAGTGCCGTACCCCTCTGAACTGGTATGAAACCGGTGAACGTCAGCTTTTGGGAAATGACTTAATCACAGAGGCAGAAGAAATGTGCAAAGTCATCCGCGATAACCTCAAAGCAGCCCAATCCCGCCAGAAGAGCTACTATGACAGTAAGCACCGTGATTTGGCTTTCGAGATCGGAGATCATGTTTACCTCCGTGTCTCTCCTATGAAAGGTACTCGTCGCTTCGGTATCAAAGGGAAGCTTGCCCCCAGATACGTGGGACCTTTCAAGATTGTCAGCAAGAGAGGCGACCTCGCCTATCAACTCGAGCTTCCTTCAAACTTTGCAAATGTTCATGATGTGTTCCATGTCTCTCAGCTCCGAAAGTGCTTCAAGACGCCTGACCGCACCATCAACTTCGAGGACATTGAGCTCCAAGAAGATCTCTCCTATTGTGAGCACCCCGTAGCTATCCTTGAAGAGACTGAACGCAAGACTCGCAACAAGTCGATCAAGTTCCTTAAAGTCAAGTGGTCACACCATTCTGACCGTGAAGCTACCTGGGAACGCGAGGATCACCTCCGTTCTGAGTACCCGGCATTCTTTCAATCCTAGATCTCGGGACGAGATCTTTTCGTAGTGGTGGAGTGTTGTAACACCCCGGATATGACTTTCCCAATTTGTAATCCAACTTTTGCCGTTTCCGGCGTTAAGTTAATTTATTTTCTTGGGTCCGGATTTTTGTCTCCGTGTGTTGTTATCATTGTCATGCATCTCGTATCATGTCATCATGTGCATTGCATTTGCATACGTGTTCGTCTCATGCATCCGAGCATCTTCCCCGTTGTCCGTTTTGCATTCCGGCGCTTCGTTCTCCTCCGGTGGTCATTTCTACATTTCTTTTGTGTGTGGGCATTAAACATTTCCGGATTGGACCGAGACTTGTCATGCGGCCTTGGTTTACTACCGGTAGACCGCCTGTCCAGTTTCGTATCATTTGGACTTCGTTTGATACTCCAACGGTTAACCGACGGACCGAAAAGGCCTCGTGTATGTTGCAGCCCAACACCCCTCCAATTTGGGCCAAAACCCACCAAACTCTGCTCCATCATCTAGATCTATTGATCACGATCGCGTGGCCGAAAACCGCTCCTCATTTGGACTCTCCTAGCTCCCTCTACCTCTATAAATAGCCCCTCCTTCGAAATCCCGGGTCTCCTCCTCCCCTTAACCCTAGATCCAACCCACCGCGCCGCGCCGGACGAAAATCTGCCGACGGACATTGTCCGGCCTCCCCGCCGCCGCCACGTGTCGCCTCCGCGTTCGTCCGCCGCCTCGCCCCACTTCGCCGGCCCGCGTTGGGCCCCCGCGGCCCGAAGCCACCGTGCCGCCGCCCGAAGCCCCGCTCCTCCTCAGCCGGCCACGCTCCGCCGCCTCCGTCGCGGGAGCTCGCCGCCGCCGCCGTTCTTCGTCTCCGGCAAGCTGCCGCCTCCACCGACGCGCGGCGCGCCTCGCCTCCGCCGCCTGCCGTCCAGCGCCTCCTCCTCGTCGCCCTGCCGCGCCTGGCGCCGGATCTGGCCACCCGGCCGCCGGATCTCACCGGCCCCGGCCACCACCGACATCGCCGGAGCTACAGTGCACGCGCCGCCATCCTCGATCCGCGTGCCTCGGGTCAAACCCTAGATCTGGGGTTGTGTTTTTTTCTAAGTCCCTGATATTTTCAGTCCATGTGCCTATATTCAACTTGCTATATCTCCGTATCCGTAGCTCCGATTCGTGCATATAGCATATCAAAATGTTCATCTCAGAGAGTACAACATTTCATTCCATTGCATCATTTTCATTTGAGTTCATCTTGATGCCAGAAATGCTGTTAGAAGAGGGCTACTTGAGTTAATTGTGAGGTCTGCTACTCCATCTTAGACATTTGTCATTTTTGCCATGATTGTGGTGTGCATGATATGCCCATGAGCTCTACATATGTTTTGTTAAGGGTTTTTTCATCTTTCCAGAGGTGCAACCCATGTATTTTTGTGATGTGTGTGGTGCCTAGTGCAAGCTTGCAAAGTGAGGCACTTGGTAATTCTGATTTCAGGGACTTAGCATTTCCACAAAGTCGTTGAGCTGTTTAGTTCATGATGCCATATGTTCATGTTGTTTCCTAGTGATCCGTGCCTCTTTTGAGGATGATCAGTAAGGATGTTTTGTTAACCTTGTAGTGCTCTATCCATCCATGTCTTTGTTTGCATATATGGAGCACCCTAGCTTGAGTCAATCGAGCTCTACTTTTGCTACTTTGTGAATCTGGGCAAATTGTCAACTTGTTTGCAATTTTGCCGGTGATGTTGTAGTTGATCCGTGCATGCTATGCCATTGTTCTTGCCATGTCTAGCTTGCATTGTGTGTGTTCTTGATAGATGTATGCTTAGCTTATCATGACTTGCACCGTAGTGAGTGCATCGAGCTCGTAAACATGCCTACTTGAGTTATGTTTCAGCATGTGCCAGTTTTCACTAAGTCTGAAAACTGATTATGTTTTTGCTATGTTCATGTGCTTGTTAGTATATTTTCTGATCCGTTTTGGCTCAAGGTCACTAAGGGACTTTTGTTAAGCTATTTGAGTAGCTCCATGCCATGTTTTACTTTGCCATGTTCAGATCCTGTAGCATGTTGTTTTGTGGCTCCGAAGAGGGCTACCTGATCTGAAATTCCAGACAAGTGTTAATTTCACTAAGTCTCAGATCTGTTTTACCATTTGCATTTTTTCCATGCTTGTTTGAACCTCCTAATGGACGAATTGGCCGTAGCTCAGTGCTAGACTTTTGTTAAGCATCTTGAATGCATCCCTGCCATGTATTTTGTTGCCTTGTTTGGGTGCTGTAGCATGTTTATCTCATTGCATTTAGATGACTACTTGCTGTAAATCGTAGACCGGTGTCATATTTGAATTGTTTGCCATTTCCAAACCATAACTCCGATTCCGGTGATCTTTATATCGTTTTCAAGCGATTTCATCTCATCTTTCCAGTGGAGCACTTGGTTTTCCAAGTTGAGGCCAGGTTCATGCATTTCCTGTCATATCTTGCATATGCATCCCGCATCGCATCCCGCATAGCATATCATCATTGCATCATATTGTTTGATCCTTGCACGTGGTTGATTGTGTCCTTGTTGCTTGTTTGTCTTGGTTAGGTAGAGCCGGGACACGAGTTCGCTAACGAGGAGCCCGTTGAGTTTGCTTTCGAGGATCCAGTCAACTCTGACAACTTTGCAGGCAAGATGATCATACCCTCGAAATCACTACTATCTTTGCTATGCTAGTTTGCTCGCTCTTTTGCTATGCCAATGCTATGATGCCTACCACTTGCTTTCAAGCCTCCCAAATTGCCATGTTCAGCCTCTAACCCACCTTTGTCCTAGCAAACCGTTGTTTGGCTATGTTACCGTTTTGCTCAGCCCGTCTTATAGCGTTGTTAGTTACAGGTGAAGATTGGAGACCGTTCCTTGTTGGAACATTTATTTACTTGTTAGGATATCATTATATTGCCATGTTATCTTAATGCATCTATATACTTGGTAAAGGGTGGAAGGCTCGGCCTCTCGCCTAGTGTTTTGTTCCACTCTTGCTGCCCTAGTTTCCGTCATATCGGTGTTATGTTCCCGGATTTTGCGTTCCTTACGCGGTTGGGTTATAACGGGAACCCCTTGATAGTTTGTCTTGATTAAAGCTTTTCCAGCAATGCCCAACCTTGGTCTTACCATTTGCCACCTATCCTTTTTTTCCCTTGGGTTTCCGGAGCCTGAGGGTCATCTTATTTTAAACCCCCCCCCCCTGGGCCAGTGCTCCTCTGAGTGTTGGTCCAAACTAGAGCCCTGTGCAGCGCCCCCTTGGGGAAACTCGAGGTTTGGTTTTAGTTGTACGGATTGCTCATCTGAGTGTGCCCTGAGAACGAGATATGTGCAGCTCCTATCGGGATTTGTCGGCACATTCGGGCGGTGTTGCTGGTCTTGTTTTAACCTGTCAAAATGTCTTGAAGAACCGAGGTACCGAGTCTGATCGGAACGTCTCGGGAGGAGGTCTATTCCTTCGTTGACCGTGAGAGCCTGTCATGGGCTAAGTTGGGACTCCCCTACAGCGATTTGAACTTTCGAAAGCCGTGCCCGCGGTTATGGGCAGATGGGAATTTGTTAATGTCCAGTTGTAGATAACTTAAACTTTAATGTAATTAAAATGAATCAATGGTGTGAGTTACCGTGATGGCCTCTTCTCGGCGGAGTCCGGGAAGTGGACACGGTGTTGGAGTAATGCTTGCGCAGGTTGCTCTCTAGTTTCTCGCTCACGCTTTGCCTCCTCTTCTCGCTCTCTTTTGCGAATAAGTTAGCCACCATATATGCTAGTCGCTTGCTGCAGCTCCACATATATTTACCTGACCCTACCTATTAAGCTTAAATAGTCTTGATCGCGAGGGTGCGAGATTGCTGAGTCCCTGTGGCTCACAGATTACTATTACACCAGATGCAGGGCCAGATGATACAGCTCCAAATGGCGCGCTTGAGCTCAAGTGGGAGTACGACAAGGACTCTTAGTGTTATTATGTTTCTTTTCCTGATGATCAGTAGTGGTGCCTAGTTGGGGTGATCGGGACCATGTCGCTTGTTGGGTTATCTTTCATTTTGGCGCCGTAGTCGGGCCATGAGTGTTTGGATGATGTATGTTATTTATGTACTTGATTGACGTGGCGAGTGTAAGCCAACTATGTTATCCCTTTTCATTATCTATATTACATGGGAAGTTTGTGATGATTACCTGACTAGCGACATATGCCTTCAATGCGATTATGCCTCTAAGTCGTGCCTCGACACGTGGGAGATATAGTCGCATCGAGGGTGTTACATGCAGGTAGGTAGGACGCGAAATCTCCGTGCGCACCCCAGTGTTCGAACCTCAAGGGTCCGCCAGAACCCGAAATCCTACATTTGGCGCGCCAGGTAGGGGTGCGCCGGAATTCGTCTTCCACCGCTCCATGCCCCGTCGCGCCGTCATCACCATGCCCGGCGACCAGGAGGGCAACCCAGACCCATGGGCGGCGTGGCCCGCTCGCGCAGAGCCGCTCGCCTCGGGCGACCCCGTGCCCAGGCAGCTCGCGGTCCATAGGGCGTTGCGGGCCGCGGGCGACGCGGATAGGCTCCGACAGCTCTCACACCGTGGCAGGCGTGGTCGGCAGCAAGGGCCTCCAATCACGCCGTGATCGCGACACCGTACACCCGCCGGGAGCAGGCGAACTCGAGGGCCGCGCTCACGGTGGCCCGAGAGCTGCTGCAGTGCAGACTACTGGAGGGCGGCCGCGACGTGCTGCTGGAGCGGGTGGCAGAGCTCCTGGGCTTCGCCGCCTCGGGGGCTCACCCCTTCTGCACCCAGCTCCCATCCCAAGCACAGGGCGGCCCGCGCGGGGGCTTTTCGCGCGCCCGCGGGCTCCAAGGCTACTCCAACACCAGCGAGGCTGTCAGAACTGGACCAGCAGCGATGCTGCCCCCGCTCCCGATCCGCGAAGAAGAAGGACTCGACGTGACCCGCGGCCCAGTGGACAGCTGCGCTGCCACCCCACGGTAGGCGCGTCAGGCGGGACCGCGTGGCATGTAGAGCACTACGGTGTGGCCTTCGGGATGACGGCGCCAGAAGAGTACGTGCCCCTCATGATGAACCAAGGACACATACACGGGGGCAAACAAGGCTCCCTCCTCATCCCAAGCTGGGGGGACGAGGTGCTAGAAGCTGAGCCCTTCCAGGAGTCTCGAGACGGTCCCACTGGGCACGATGGAGGGAACGATTATCGGGTACCACTAATTCTTCAGCAGGCATACGCTAACCATGGATCGCAGGAGGTGCAGGTTGCCGCAGCGGGCAGCTGCCCTGCTCCCACATTCTCCTACCCCTCGGGAGGAGGGCGTAGGTGTCGGATTTCGGGTTCCAGCAGACCCTTAAGGTTCGAACACTAGGTGCGCGCGGAAATCACGTCCTCAACCTCCCCGCCTCACAAAGATCTAAACGACTAAAAGTATCACACAAGAGACACAAGATTTATACTGGTTCGGGCCACCATTGTAGTGTAATACCCTACTCTAGTGTGTGGTGGATGGATTGCCTCCTGGGCTGGAGATGATGAACACTACAGGGAAGAACAGCCTCGCGAGGGTTTGTTCTTGGCTGGGGCGATGAACTGCTTGGAGGAGTTCAGTCGCCCTTCTCTCTCTCTCTCTCTCTCTCTCTCTCTCTCTCTGATTTCGATCCCCCAACCGATCGACCGCTCACCGATCGAACCCTTCCAACCCCTCGCTACGTGGGTGGCCGGTTCCTCTTTATAGAGGCCCTAGTCCTCTTCCCAAATATTGAGCGGGAAGGGAGCCAACTATGGCGGGCTAATTTGAAGGGGGACAGCGAGTACATCTATCCTGACAAAAGGTGGTCTTCGCCTGCGAAAGACTCTGCAGTGACGCCGTGCTGGGCTCCATGGTGACCTCCGTCTCATAGTTCGCTTGGTCCTGGTCTTGTTGCACCGAAACGGCAACCTTTGCCTGATGCCTTGGTACTCCGCGGCTGCGCTTGCCCCCTTTGCACCAAAGAGGAAAGGAGGACGCTGCGCGCGCTGGCGCCCGCCTCGCACCCTCGATCGTCATGGCTTGCGTCACGGCACCTCGCAAGGTACCCCGCCTCGATATCTCCGTCTCCTCGCGAGCCAGCCTGAGGAGGCTGCCTGAGGATGCGCCGTGTCGTCCGCCTCGCGAGGCTTGGCCCCTCGCGAGGGTCTTGAGTCTTGTGGTTGATGAAGATGGACCATGTTGGGCCCCCATTCGAGCCACGCCGCAGGCCGCAGGCAGGCAAGTCTGGGGACCCCCGTTCCCAGAACGCCGACAGTAGCCCCCGGGCCCGTGGCGCGCATGGGCTTGGCCGTGCCGAGAGGCGAAAGGGTAAGTGCGTAGCGCCGCGGGCCCTAACAGACTGCGGCCTCGGGCGCCGCGTGGCGGTTGACGGGACGTGGGTGCTTCAGCAACCACGCAGGTTGGTAAAGGAGCGGTATCTGCCCATGCTTCGCCTTTTGCTCTCTCCGGTCGTCGCTCAGATCCCCTTTCTTGCGCCTCCCCTTTCTTCCTCCAAACTTCCAGATCTACTCCCGCCGCGTGACCTAGGAAGCCATGGCGCCTCGCCAGCCTCCGGCCAAGGCTTGGTACTCCCCTGCCCTGGATCCGCCGAATGTGTCCAAGGCGAGCTTCGCCCGGCTATGCCGGATGGCGACGGTGCAGGGCGTCAACGGGACGGAGATGTTCAAGGCCGGCTCCGCCACCCCCGAGGACCAAGGGAGCACCTTTTATCCTCTCTTTGCGAGCTCCATTGTTGCGGGCTTGTTGCCTCCCTTCTCCGAGTTCTTCTTCTCCTTCCTCCGCCATTACAACTTGCAGGCTCTACATCTCCGTCCCAACTCTGTCCTCCTTCTGGCGATCTTCTCTTACTACTGCGAGGCCCACGTGGGGGTGCAGCCTTCGGTGGCCCTGCTGCGCCACTACTTCTACCTCCGGCTCACCGGCAGCTCTATTTCTGCGTGTGCGGGCTTCGTCGCGTATAGCAGCACCATTACCATCTCGAACCCCGGGAAGAGGGTCGAGGGCTTCAGGAGCAAGTGGATCTTGGCAGATGTCGGGCGCATCCACCCTCGGCTGATCTTGCCCATGGAGCAACCCGTGAGCACCAGCGACTGGTGCCGAGCGAAGCTCACGGACCCCCGCGCGAAGCCGGTGTTGGAGAAGATGGACGCGGACCTGAGGCCGGCCAACATGGCGACGGCGAAGTTGACCGGTGCGTCGCTGCTGAAGGAGTTCCTGGAGCACCAGCTGGCCCCGCTCTGGGAGTACTCTCCTCCGATGTGGAGGCCTCATCCGTGCCCCGAGGCTATGGACGAAGAGGATGTGACCGCGGTTCTCCAATCTCTAGTCGGGGGCGAGGTGGCAAGGCTGAAGGGCGCTCCCGAGCCCTTGTTCCTTCGCGAGGACTGGAAGCGGGTGGTGAAGTCCATGCCTGTTTTTAATGGGGACGGGCTCGTGCCCGCGGTGGCTTCTGAAGGACCGGTGGACATGCCCTCCGGCGACTCCAGCGATGAGTAGGAGGGCGAAGAGGAGCGGGGAGAGGGGCCCGACTCTGGGGCGACCGACGGAGAGTCGAGGGCTCCCCTCCCTCGACGCTCGCCCCGTACTCTCCAACTTTCACCGAGCGATGATGATGATGATGATGATGATGATGATGATGATGTGTTGGGCAGCAGGAGCTCACCCTTGATTCCGAAGAAGGACATGACCGCGCTGATATCCCGCGGGTCCGTCCCGGCTCCCGGGCGAACCGTGGGCACGCCTTCTGCTTCTGAGGTCGACCCTTCCAGCCGGCTGTCAGGCTTCAAGTTAGGCCGGAGGCTGCCCGAACTCACCGGCGAAGACCCGTAAGTGCTTGATCCTTGATCTTTTGTTTCTCATCCTGCCGATGAGGCTTGATGATTGCTTCTCTTGGATAGGCTGGCGGCAGCGGCGAATAAGCCGAAGGGGGCTCCTGAGGTCCCACCTGCGGTGACGCCTTCGCCTACAGGGGAGGGAGATCGTGACGCGTGGGCCTCTCCTGCCCGCGCATCCTTGCGAGGCTTGGCTAAGCTGGCTGGGGCAAGTAAAGCCCCCATGGCTCAAGTGACTCCGGAGGTGCCCTCGTCCGGCGGCGCTGCTATGGCTGCGGAGGCGCAGCGGACTCTGCTTCAGGACACTGCGGCCTCGCCGCCGCTACTTTCTCCTCCCATTCCAGTGACCGTTGCTTCCCCGGCCCCTCCTGTTGTCTTGGGGCGTACCGACGTTTCTCCGCCTCCTTCTTCCATCTTGGAGCGTGCCGGCGCCGAACTGGACCGTCTACGGCAGGATCTTCTCAGCACCGACCCTCGCCTAGTGGCCGAGCGCCTGGAACTGGCTTCGGGGTGGATTCGCTCTGATGCTTCGATTCGGGCGGCGTTGGTTCAGGCCTCAACGGCCTGTGACGGAGAGAGGGAGGCCACCCTCGAGGCGAAGGCTGCTCGCGATGCAGCCCTGGGGGAAGTGGTCGAAGTCCGCGGCCGCTGCAAGGCGCTGGAGGACGAGCTGCAAGGCCTACGGGGCTAGCTTGCGGAGGAGGTCCGCCTGCGCCAAGAGCTGGAGAAGGGGCGAAGGCGCGCGAGGCGGCGCTCGAGGACCAGGAGGCCAAGCTCAAGAAGCGCCGCGACCACCTAGGCGCGTTGAAGAAGGAGCTGGAGGTGATGAAGGCCGAGCTAGACGCCAAGGCCCGGGTTCTTGCCAAGGATCGCGTGGCCTTCGCGGACATGGAGAAAGATGCCCGTGCTTCGCTGAAGATGCTTTACGAGAGCGGCCTGGAGAGCCCACTAGCTGGTGACGAGGACGGCCTCGCCAAGCTGCTTCCCTTCCTGGTCAATGCCCTTGGGTATGTCGCCCTTGGCATCGGCCCCGCGGCCAAGGCCGAGGCGCAGGTCTTGTCTTCTGCTGCGCTGACGCGGGTCTTCGCCCATGTCTACCTTCGTGATCCCAACGCCGACCTCGACGGCCTACTGGAACCGGTGAGTGGCGAGGGTGCTGCCGCCGCTGTTGAAGCCGTGAAGGGGCGCGCGGAGGCGCTGCTGGAGAAGTTCTGGGCCTTCAGCACCAAGCCAAGGCAAGGCGCTGCCGGCCCCGTCGCTCCATGAGGCGAAGCCGCTCCACACAGCTTCACCGCCGACAAGTGACTCCATTCCATTCCTGTTCTCCTTTCGATTCCTGCACATGTACCACGCCTCGGGGAGGCATTTAAACTTTCGTTTGGCATTGAGACGACAGTATGGACTGTAATATTTGCTTTTAAGTTCCTTGGATTTTATGCTTTTCTTCCCTACTTGCTTGTGTTCTGCGCCGGCAGAGCCCTGCCCCGCGCGTACCTCACCCAGCATTAGCCCCGACCGGAATATAGGACGGGACCAAAGGAGTGAGGGGCTACGTGACAAGTTAGGCTCCTGAGTCGCGATGCTCAGGAGTCCCCCTTGGCGTGCGAACAACAAGTAGGGAGGCGCGATGTAGGTGTATCTTCTGTTCTACGTCTGCAGAGCCCGACTCCGCGCGTACCTCACCCAGCATAGCCTTTCGGAACTAAGGAGTGAGGGGCTACGGAGCCAGTTAGGCTCCTAAGTCGCGATGCTCAGGAGTCCCCCTTGACGCGCGAACAGCGGGTGATGAGGCGAGATGTATTCGTGGCTACCGTTCTATGTCTGCAGAGCCCGGCCCCGCGTGTACCTCACCCAGCATAGCCTTTCGGAACTAAGGAGTGAGGGGCTATGGGACCAGTTAGGCTCTTGAGTCGCGATGCTCAGGAGTCCCCCTTGACGCGCAAACGGCCTTCATACCTTGGCTCCGCTCGGGGAGAGACGCGCGATGAACCAGGCCCGAGGGGCCTGGCTGGGCGGCGTACGTCTAGGCGTGACCCAGCCATAGCCCTCGTGCCCAGCCCCCTCGTGCGGTACTCCCGAGGGGAGGCGTTGCGACGAGGCCAGCCACTAAGCTCTGGGCTCCCTGAGGTTAATGCGGCCCGGAGGCCACCCCCAGTTGTTTATCACCAGCGCGGAGCATAGCGCTTCCGTATGTGTACGGGCATAGCCGCGCCTTGGCAGTGTCGTCAGCCAGCGCGGAGCATGGTGCTTCCACTGGTACGTGGGAGGGGGCTCCCCTCCGGGAGGAGCCCCCGGGGCGTATACAGCCCCGCCCTGACACGTGACCGGCACAGTAGAGCTAGGTGAGGTGTATCTGGGCACCCATGAGCCAGCGCGGGACTCACGAGGCCCTACCTCTGGGCGGGTTGCGCCTGGCACTGGGCCGTATCTTGAGATTTGTCCCTGCAAAATTTGGTTAGATGCCGGTACTCTACGTCCTCGGGTCCCAGCCCTCGAGCTTGTCTCAGCCGTCGCTGGTATGCCAGGTCGCGATGCCATGGACAAGGCTAGAGGGTGAGGGCTAGAGAGCCAGTAAGAGCCCTGAGTCACGATGCTCAGGCACCCCCCCTTTAATGTGCAAGTAGTCGACATGGAGAAGAAGGGATGCCACGGACGGGCATCATGCAATCAAGCGTGATAGGCAAATGCATAGCTGGAAATAAACGCTAGGGAGATACACGCCGCTGGGTCTGGCCCGAGCGGCTTGGGGATGATGCAGCCCGAGGGGCGCCCCCAACAAGGCAAACTAACGACGGAAAGGTAAATGCAGATACATGTCGCGGGGACGGACCCATGCGGCCTGGGAGTGACGCAACCCTGGGAGGGTGCTCCCAGCTAAGAACGGAACTTGAAAGATGTCACCTGAGGATGTCGTCGGCATAGTGGTGTTGGTGCAGCAGACTTAACGGGCTGCAGAAGCCTATCCTCACGAGCCCCCAGGCCCTGGGGCCTCGGGAGGCTCCGAAGGCGCTGGTGACTCCTCGTGAGCTGCCTCCATCTCCGCCAAGGCTATGGAATGCCTGTCTTCCTGAGCCTCCACGATGCCCCTCATGAGGCGATGGTACGCCGCAGCCATGCTCGGCAGGCCGTGAGGCATGCGAACATAGCTGTGGGGTGGACCACCGCAGCGCCCCACTTGCGAGGGCCAGAGGCGCTCCGTCATGGCGATCTGATTGAGCCCTGGTACGTCGACGCAGGCGCGCAGCCCACCATCCTCGCCTGGATGTGGGGCCACAGCTGGTAGGCGGCGGCAACCTCTCATGACCCTTGTCTCCTGTAGCTCTTGAATGGCCTTGTTAACGAACTCCTGTTGGTCTAACCTTCCTAGCGCGACTCCTTCCCGGGGGAAAGATGCTGCGAAGCACGCCTCCACATGGTGCCCAAGCGCCTCCCTCATGACCCTGGCTAGGTCGGTGGCCCTCCAGGTGAGAGCCCCCGAGCCCTGCCTGAGGAGGGCGCCGGGCGCGCTTTCCTATGCGATGGAAGGAGGGTCCCCCTGGGCAGACACAAGCCCTGAGGGGCCTGCCTCCTGAGGGGCCGAGCCTGACGATGTCTTCTTCTTCTTGGGGGTGGTCTCAGGAAGCCTCCTGCTTCCGCGATCTGGGTCTTCTAGCGATGCAGCCTGATAGGCCCGCTCTAGGGAACACACTGCATCCTTCTCTTCACAGGGCATCGTGATGACGCCGCCACTTCCTGGCATCTTGAGGACGTTGTAGCCGTGGTGGGTCGCAGCCATGAACTTGGCCAGTGCTGGGTACCCGAGGATGGCGTTGTACGGCAGGCGGATGTGGGCAACGTCGAAGTCGATGAGCTCGGTGCGGTAGTTGCTGCCGGCCCCGAAGGTGACAGGGAGGCGGACCTGCCCGATCGGGACTGTGGAACCGTCGGTGATCCCGGAGAAAGCCTTGGTTGGCTAAAGCTGGTCATAGGGCACTTGGAGATTGTTGAATGTTTCCACGGACAGGATGTTGAGCCCTGCCCCGCCATAGATGAGGGTCTTGGTGACCAGCATGTTGCTGATGACTGGGGAGCAGAGCATCGGGAGGACTCCTGCCGTGGCCGCACACTTGAGCTGGTCTGCCGAGCTGAACGTGGTGGGGCACGCTGGTCACCCGAGGGGGCGCGTTGCTTCGAGCTTGGGGAGAACTGCATTCACTTCGCGGGATCAGTCATGCCGTCGTAGCGAGGAGGCAGGTCAGGCTTGAACTTGCCGGGCCACGTGACGCTGCGTAGCTGAGTGGTGTAGGCATGGCAGCCCGCGGTGGCCACAAAAGGCCTCGGTTGGTGGAGAGCTTGGTCTTGAGGGCCCCCACGCGCTGCAGCTAGGAGCAGGGCGGGGTCTTGGCGCGCCGGAGCTGGAGCAGGGTCGCGGCGTGCCGGAGCAGGGAGCGCCCTGGCAGCCCCTTGCGGGCGAGGAAATTCTTGGCAGCTCCGCTCTTGCTGCGCTGACGCCTAACGAAGCGGGTTCCGCCCAGGGACCAAGCGCCTTGGAGCCATGGCATCTTCTTGGAGGGGAGGCGGCTGGTACGCCTCTGGAGCTTCGTTGCCCGCGCGGGGCGGAGTGTGGCGCCGAGGGACGGACGGCGCGGAAGAGCCCCCTGCGGCGCGGACAAGCTCGGCGACGCGGTCGAGCCACTCTTCGTAGACGTCGTCGACCGGGCGGTAGCGCAGGAGCTCGTTTGCTACGAGGAGCGCAGCCCGAGCCTCCAAGGGTGCGCGGAGCGCACGGGACGAAGAATCGGCTGGAGTGAGTGATGGAGTGGCGGTGCGGCTGTCTTGCCGCACGGACGGGTGCTGAGACGATACCTGCTGCTCGCCCCCCGTCGGGCCGGTGGCTGCGTTGACGGCGGGCGACGAGGAACGACGAGGACGCCCACCGACGGGGGCCGTCTGGGCGACACGAGAAGCAATGGCGGCCCGGCGCTCAGCGCGGGCCCGGCGAGTGTCGGACATGGATGCGACGGTCGGAGGAGAACGGAGTGGTGGAAGACGAATTCCGGCGCACCCCTACCTGGCACGCCAAATGTCGGATTTTGGGTTCCGGCAGACCCTTAAGGTTCGAACACTAGGGTGCGCGCGGAAATCACGTCCTCAACCTCCCCGCCTCACAAAGATCTAAACTACTAAAAGAATCACACAAGAGACACAAGATATATACTGGTTCGGGCCACCATTGTGGTGTAATACCCTACTCCAGTGTGTGGTGGATGGATTGCCTCCTGGGGCTGGAGATGATGAACACTACAAGGAAGAACAGCCTCGCGAGGGTCTGTTCTTGGCTGGGGCGATGAACTGCTAGGAGGAGTTCAGTCGCCCTTCTCTCTCTCTCTCTCTCTCTCTCTCTCTCTCTCTCTCTCTCTGATTTCGATCCCCCAACCGATCAACCGCTCACCGATCGAACCCTTCGAACCCCTCAATACGTGGGTGGCCGGTTCCTATTTATAGAGGCCCTGGTCCTCTTCCCAAATATTGAGCGGGAAGGGAGCCAACAATGGCGGGCTAATTTGAAGGGGGACAGCGAGTACATCTATCCTGACAAAAGGTGGTCTTCGCCTGCGAAAGACTCTGCGGTGACGTCGTGCTGGGCTCCATGGTGACCTCCATCTCGTAGTCCGCTTGGTCCTGGTCTTGTTGCACCGAAACGGCAACCTTTGCCTGATGCCTTGGTACTCCGCGGCTGCGCTTGCCCCCTTTGCACCAAAGAGGAAAGGAGGACGCTGCGCGCGCTAGCGCCCGCCTGGCACCCTCGATCGTCATGGCTTGCATCACGGCACCTCGCGAGGTACCCCGCCTCGATATCTCCGTCTCCTCGCGAGCCAGCCTGAGTAGGCTGCCTGAGGATGCACCGTGTCATCCGCCTCGCGGGGCTTGGCCCCTCGTGAGGGTCTTGAGTCTTGTGGTTGATGAAGATGGGCCATGTTGGGCCCCCATTCGAGCCACGCCGCAGGCCGCAGGCAGGCAAGTTTGGGGACCCCCGTTCCCAGAATGCCGACAGCAGGGGGCTGCAGGAGAGGGGCAGGGATTCGACATCACCACCGCGGCGTTCGGAGCAAGGCGTCCTCTGGAGGTAGGCCCTCCGCTGGGGAGGTGCCTCAGGGCCTACCACCGGCGGAGGACCCATGGTCATTGGGGGAACCGCTGGCGACCGCTCTACCCCATCGGCGGCGTCCTGGTTTCCGGTCCTCGTTGATGGCACTAGAGTGTGGCGCAAGGCGGGGCCCTCATCTGGTGATATGAAGCAAGGCTGGTACCTGTGAAGAAGGCCCGGTGCCTGTGAAGCTCGCCGCCCCGTGACACTCTCACGTAATATTGAGTAGGGCTGTACACGCCCCGGAGTCTCAGGGGTGCCGGCCTCAGGCCCTGGGGCTCCCTCCCACGCCCAGTGGCAGCACTTAGCTCCGCGCTGGTGAGAAGACGTCCAAGACTAGACTAGGTGCCGAACGCGGCCTTTTCTTTGCTTTCGTTGCTCTTCCCTTTGGTTGTCGCTTTCCCCCGCTGGATTCAAGTTCGATTCGAATTTGAGATTTGCGTGTGTTCGGGGAAGGGGTGCTTAGTCTCGTTCGAGCAATTTCTCGTGTTTCGGTTACCACTTTGCCTCAGCTGCCTCCCCTCGTGAGCCCCTCGCGAGCTGGGTCAGGCCTAGCTTGCACGCAGCCCAGACTGCCGCCGTTGCGTCCTCTGAGGAGGGTGTTTTACTGCAGATCCAACGGATTCAATCAGGAAACACTCAGGGCACCACAGCCTCCTGCGGGCTGCCCCAGGGCCAGCACGGGACAAAGGTAAACTAGCCGACCAGCGCGTCGCTTAAGATGACCACTTAGCGCGGGCGCATGGGCAATGTAGCTCCTACTGATACGATAAACACAACTTTTACATGAGGGGCTACCCCTCCAAAATGCTCTCACAGTTATCAGGCCAAAACCTGAGTTCTATTCATGCAGGGTAAGGAAGCGGGAACGTTGCATGATTAGTCGGATGAATCCCCCAATGTGTCCTCAGGAGCACCACCGGGGCCATTGCTGGCATCGCTGAACTCGCCATCGATGTCCGCGTTGCCACCAGCGGCATTAGAGTCGCCCATCACGCCGCCCTCGTCGGCCGCCACGATCATGTCGTCGTTGTCCAAGGCGAAGGCCCTGATAAGAGCATCTACATTGTCTTCCACCCAGTGCGCCAGCTCACCTCGGACGGCCTGGGGGACTGGGGCGATGGCGGCGTCAAAATCAAGGTGAGGATCCTTGCTCCGGAGGTGGCTGAAGACGCGAGAAAAGGCGCGCCTGAGTAGGGCGTGGCTCCTCTCCTCCACTAACCTGTCAGCCTTGATCGACCGCGCCTCCAGCTACGTCACCACATCAGTGAAGAACTGAATATTGCCCGCATAGTTGACAGCGTGCGGCTCGCCGACGGCCTCCTCGCAGATGTTGCCCAAGGCCGCGTTGGCCCTCTCCCGAAGCGTGGTGAGCATGGGGCCGTGATCATGCTCTAGGATCCGCCGCTGACATATCTCGTCCGCGTTCTAGCGCGCGACGGCCTTAGCCTCCTCCACCCGCTGGCGAAGAAGGAGCACCTCAGCCTGGGAGGTGGTTAGCTCAGCTTGCGCCACCTCAAGGGCGGCCCGGGAAGCATCGGCCCGCCGCGTCACCTCCTCCAGCTTGGCCCTCAGGGCGGCAGTCCTGCCTTCGGCTTCGGCCCGGATCCACCCCAGCTTCTCCTTGAACTCGTGCTCAAGGTTCAAATGCGCCATCGCCACCCGATGTCCGACCTCCTCCCGGACACGGGCTTCTTGCGCAGCAACATCGTCCTCCGCCTGTGTCACCAGGCGCTCCCTCGTCTCCAGATGCTCGTACTCGCGGGTGCGTTCGGCGGCTTCCAGCATCAGCGCATCTTCACGCTTCTGGAGCTCTGCTGAGTCGCCAGAGGTCACCTTCATCGACGCAAGGGCTGCCTCGCGCAGCTCCACCTTCTCCTCCAGCGAGTGGCACCAGGCCAGGAGCTCCCGAGCCCGCTCCTCCGCAGCCGTTCGCCGCCAGTCAGCTTCCCGAGCCTCCTAAGCGGCCCAAGACTAGGCCTCCCGAGAGGCCACCAACAACGCCTTGGCCTCTGCTTCATCAAGGTCGCGCTGACGGCGCGCAAGAGCGATGGCGCCCTCCAGCTCATGCCTCTTTGCAGCCAGGCGCAGGCCCTCGGCCTCAAGGCGCGCGTCTTCATCAGCAAGCTCCTCGCCAAGCAGGCTCACTGCGTCAGTCGCCCTTCGAAGGAATCCTTGGCGGAGAGTGCGACGCTCCCGAGCACGCTCGAGCACGTCTTCCACACCATCATCTGCCCCAAGCAAGCGCCGGGGGCTGCAAGTCAGCACTCCCCCTCCGGGCTGGGGGCTGGGGGCTGGCGCCCTCGCGACGGCCGGGCACGCCGCGTCAAAAGCCCAGCCTGGGGCCAGCCTGACCTCAGGAGAAGAGCGCAGGAAGCGCCTCAGCCAATCGCAGTCCACGACCAGACGAGAAGCCCATGGCAGGTTGGCTATGCCACGAGAAGGCTCGCGAAGGAGGATCGCGAGGTGCCCGGGGCCACAATACGCCTCGGGATAGTTCGCCTCTTCGATCGCCCTCACCACAAGGGCTCCGCTTCTCAAAGCGCTCGAGGACGGTGGAGGGGGCAAAGCCAAAGGGGACGGCTCCTCAGCCGTCTCAGCAAGCTCGGCTGGAAGGGGCCTATGGAGCAAGGGTCAGTACAAGTAACAGAAGGATCGGGAGCTGGGGAATGAGAAGGCTTACTCATCAGTGGCAAAGTACTTGCTACGCTTCAACAAGCGACAAGGGTAATCATCGCCCAAGGCCTCCCTTTTCTTCCGGAGAGCCCCAAAGTCCACGCGGAATCGGCCCAAGAGTTGGGCGCATGGATCAACCTTCGACGAAGACGGAGCGTCAAGGCGATCTGCGGCAGGGGCGCCTGCCTGATGTGCGCTGCCAATCGCCCCCCAAGAGAAGCAGCTGGATCCTCAGGGGCCCCAGTCGCGGGCACCGAGGGCAGTTGCTTGTCACCCTCAGCCTCAACAGCACGGGCCCCAAGAGCTGCTTCCTCATGAGCCTCGCCCGGCGCTGTCCCCACGCCGGGAGCCCCCTCGGCCTCTGGCGCCTCGTGCCTCCCTACTCCACCACTTGACGAAGAGTCGCCTTGGCCGATTGGAAGGGCAGTCACCACCACTGGATTCTTGCGAGGTCCCTGGAGGCCGGTAGGGCGCAGCCCCCACTCATCAAAGACAGGCATCTGCTTCACGAAGTCGACCCTGCTCTGGCAGATGTACAACAAGGCCCCTCCCTGCCGGACATTGCCGGGGTTGGGGTCCCCAGCCAGGGTCAAGAGCGCCGTCTTCAGCACCTCAGGAGCCAGGTCCTCTTCCTGGAGCCTCGTACGATCCTTGCGCCCACGGAAGGCCCACATCCGGCAAGAGTGGCGTTGAAGCGGAGCAACACGGCATAGCAGAAACTCCTTCACCACCTTGGGCGCTGTCACGCCGAGCGACCTCAAGAGCGCGAAGCGGCGCCACACGAAGACGAGCTGGGGGCTCTCAAGCATCTCCTGGCCCCAGCCCGAATTGGGGACAACAGGCGAGGTCGGCTCCGATAGCAGGGGGCTGGGCACCCATGCGTCCACATACAGCCACCGCTCGCGGAACCCAACCGCGGGCAGGGGGAGCTTGAAGTCAATCCCAGAGGCCGCAGTCTCAGACGCGGCAACGAAGCTCACGCATGCCCAGCATTGGGTAGGGTCGACAAGATGCAGCGAGAAGAAGTGGCGCAACAAGGCAACCGAAGGAGGGATGCCCACCATGGCTTCGCAAACAAAGGCGAAGACCGAAAGGAGGGTGATGGATTCAGGACTCAGATGCATCATGTGGATCTGATAGTGGGAGAGCACGGCATTGAAGAAATCAGAAACGGGGGGAACCAGACCCGCCCACAGGGCGTCAGCAAAATATGGGACCTTGGTAACTATCCTGTCGATGGAGAAGTGGGACGCGGGCCAGGCCGTCGTCCTCCCGCATTCATTGAGGATGGTGGCCAGAGCCAAGCTGACCTTACCCAAGCCCTCGGCAGGGGCCGCCAACGGCGGCGGGCGAGGCGGAGACACGGGTTTCTTCCCTCTTCCCTTCTTCGTCGGGGCCATGGCGATAGGAAAGTGGGGGGAAGGATTCGAGATTGAATTGAAAACAGAAACCAGGGTTCGAGCGGAGGAAGGACAGGGAGCGCTCGAGCGATAAAAGTGGAACGGCTGTGTACGACTACGGGTCCGCCTAGCATGGCGCAAAATAAGGAGGGCGTGGGGGAATAGTCCCGCCCACATCCAATCAACTGCCGCGCGGCGCCTAAGGCTGTAGGCTGTTAGGGCCCGCGGCGCTTCGCTCTTGCCCTTCCGCCTCCCAGCACGGCCAAGTTCGGGCGCGCCTTGGGCCCGGGGGCTACTGTCGGCGTTCTGGGAACGGGGGTCCCCAGACTTGCCGGCCTGCGGCCTGCGGCGTGGCTCAAAGGGGGGCCCAGCACGGCCCATCTTCACCAACACAAACTCAAGACCCTCGCGAGGGGCCAAGCCTCGCGGGGCGGACGATGCAGAGCTTCATCAGGCACGGCCTCGTCAGGCTGGCTCACGAGGAGGCGGAGAGATCAAGGCGGGGTACCTCACGAGGTGCCTGTGACGCAATCCATGACGACTCAGGGCGCCAGGCGGGCGCCAGCCCGCGCAGCGTCCTCCTTTCCTCTTTGGTGCAAAGGGGGCAAGCGCAGCTGCGGAGTACCGAGGCATCAGGCAAAGGTTGCCATTTCGGTGCAACGAGACCAAGACCAGGAGGACTATGAGACGGAGGTCACCGTGGAGCCCAAGACGGCGTCATCACCAGACCTTTGCGCAGGCGAAGACTACTTTTGTAAGGATAGCTGATACTTGCTGTCCCCCTTCAAATTAGCACGCCATTGTCGGCTCCCTTCCCGCTCGATATTTGGGAAGAGGACCAGGGCCTCTATAAATAGGACCAGCCACCCACATAGCAAGGGGTCGGTTCGATCTCTTCCGAGGGCTCGACAAGTAGAGAGGTTGTAAGCAGAGAGAAAGAGAGAGAGAGAGAGAGAGAGAGAGAGAGAGAGAGAGAGAAAGAGAGAGAGAGAGAGAGAGAGAGAGAGAGAGAGAGATAGGTGGCTGAACTACTCCCAGCAGTTCATCGCCTCAGCCAAGAACAGACCCTCGCGAGGCTGTTCTTCCTTGTATTGTTCATCATCATCAGCCCAAGAGGCAATCCAGCACACCACACACTGGATTAGGGTATTACACCACAACGGTGGCCCGAACCAGTATAAACCCTATGTCACTTGTGCAGTTCTTCCCATAGTTTTGATCCTAGCGTGGCGGTGGGGTGCAGGTAGGTAGGAGGCGAAATCTCCGCACGCACCCCAGTGTTCGAACCTCAAGGGTCCACCGGAACCCGAAATCCGACAACCGCTGAATCAAGAAACAACTAGTGACGGCAGGGAATATGTATACACCCACGCCCACAACTCCTTTGTGTTCTATTCGTTCAAATAACAATTACGCATAGACCTGGCTCAGATGCCACTGTTGGGGAACGCGGTATTTCAAAAAAATTACCTACGATCACGCAAGATCTATCTAGGAGATGCATAGCAACGAGAGGGGAGAGTGTGTCTATGTACCCTCATAGACCGAAAGCTGAAGCATTTGGTAACGCGGTTGATGTAGTCGAACGTCTTCGCGATCCAACCGATCCAAGTACCGAATGTACCGCACCTCCGCGTTTAGCACACGTTCAGCTTGATGAGGTCACTCGGGGTCTTGATCTAGTTGAGGCCGAAGGAGAGTTCCATCAGCACGATAGCGTGGCAATGGTGATGATGAAGTTACCGGCGCAGGGCTTCGCCTAAGCACTACGACAATATGACCGAGGTGTGTAACTATGGAGGGGGGCACCACACATGGCTAAGACAAATCTTGGAGTGCCTTTGGGGCACCCCTACCCACGTATATAAAGGAGGGGGGAAGAGGAGGCTGGCCTAGGAGGGGCGCGCCTATAGGGGGAGTCCAACTAGGATTCCCAATCCTATAGTTGGAGTCCCCTTCCTTTTCCAAGAGGGGAGAGAGGGAAGGAGTAGGAAAGGGAGAAGGAAAGAGAAGGGGGCACCGCCCCCTCCCTAGTCCAATTCGGACTTGCAATGGGGGGCGCACGGCCACCCCTTGAGGCTCTTCTCTCCTTTCTCGTATGGCCCATTAAGGCCCACTACTTCCCCCAGCGAATTCCCGTAACTCTCTGGTACTCCGAAAAATACCCGAATCACTCGGAACCTTTCCGATGTCCGAATATAGGCATCCAATATATCGATCTTTACATCTCGACCATTTTGAGACTCCTCGTCATGTCCATGATCTCATCGGGGACTCCGAACAACCTTCGGTAAATCAAATCACATAACTCATAATACAAATCGTCATCGAACATTAAGCGTGCGGACCCTACGGGTTCAAGAACTATGTAGACATGACCGAGACACATCTCCGGTCAATAACCAATAGCGGAACCTGGATGCTCATATTGGCTCCCACATATTCTACGAAGATCTTTATCGATCAAACCGCATAACAACATACGTTGTTCCCTTTGTCATCGATATGTTACTTGCCCGAGATTCGATCATCTGTATCCTCATACCTAGTTCAATCTCGTTACCGGCAAGTCTCTTTACTCGTTTTGTAATGCATCATCCCGTAACTAACTCTTTAGTCACATTACATGGAAGGATTATAGTGATGAGCATTACCGAGAGGGCCCAGAGACACCTCTTCGACAATCGGAGTGACAAATCCTAATCTCAATCTATGCCAACTCAACAAACACCATCGGAGACACCTGTAAAGCATCTTTATAATCACCTAATTACGTTGTGACATTTGATAGCACACTAAGTGTTCCTCCGGTATTCGGGAGTTGCATAATCTCATACTCATAGGAACATGTATAAGTCATGAAGAAAGGAATAACAACAAACTAAACGATCATAGTGATAAGCTAACGGATGGGACTTGTCCATCACATCATTCTCTAATGATGTGATCTTGTTCATCAAATGACAACACACGTCTATGGCTAGGAAACTTAACCATCTTTGATTAACGAGCTAGTCAAGTAGAGGCATACTAGGGACACTCTGTTTGTCTATGTATTCACACATGTATAAAGTTTCCGGTTAATACAATTCTAGCATGAATAATAAACATTCATCATGATATAAGGAAATATAAATAACAACTTTATTATTGCCTCTAGGGCATATTTCCTTTGATATTGGTGTAAAGCACATGAAGAAACTCCATGCGGACGGACTTTTGGAATAACTTGATTATGAATCATTTGGTGCTTGCGAACCATGCCTCATGGGCAAGATGACTAAGACTCCGTTCTCTGGAACAATGGAGCGAGCCACTGACTTATTGGAAATAATACATACCGATGTATGTGGACCGATGAGTGTTGAGGCTCGTGGCTGGTATCGTTATTTTCTAACCTACTCAGTTGATTTGAGAAAATATAGGTGTATCTGCTTAATGAAACACAAGTCTGAATCATTTTGAAAAGTTCAAAGAATTTTAGAGTGAAGTGGAGAATAAACATAACACGAAAATAAAGTTTCGGCAATATGATCGCAGAGGCGAATATTTTAGTTACGAGTTTTGTTCTTCATTTAAAACAATGTGGAATAGTTTCACAACTCACGTGACCTGGAACACCATAGCATAATGGTGTGTCCGAACGTCGTAATCGTACTTTATTAGATATGGTGTGATCTATGATGTCTCTTACCGATTTACTGCTTTGGGGGTTATGCATTAGAGATAGTTGCATTCACGTTAAATAGGGCACCATCTAAATCCGTTGAGACGACACCGTATGAACTATGGTTTGGCAAGAAACCAAAGTTGTCGTTTCTTAAAGTTTGTGGTTGCGATGCTTATGTGAAAAAGATTCAAACTGATAAGCTCGAAACGAAATCGGAGAAGTGCATCTTCATAGGATACCCAAAAGAAACTGTTGGGTACACCTTCTATCACAGATCCGAAGGCAAGATATTTGTTGCTAAGAATGGATCCTTTCTAGAGAAGGAGTTTCTCTCGAAAGAAGTGAGTGGGAGGAAAGTAGAACTTGATGAGGTAATTGTACCTTCTCCCGAATTGGAAAGTAGTTCATCACAGAAATCAGTTCCAGTGATTCCTACACCAATTAGTGAGGAAGCTAATGATGATGATCGTGAAACTTCAGATCAAGTTACTACTGAACCTCGTAGGCGAACCAGAGTACGGTCCGCACCAGAGTGGTATGGTAATCCTGTTCTGGAAGTCATGTTACTAGACCATGACGAACCTATAAACTATGAGGAAGCGATGATGAGCCTAGATTCCGCGAAATGGCTTGAGGCCATGAAATCTGAGATGGGATCCATGTATGAGAACAAAGTATGGACTTTGATTGACTTGCTCGATGATTGGCGAGGCATTGGGAATAAATGGTTCTTCAAGAGGAAGACGAACACTGATAGTAGTGTTACTATGTACAAAGCTTGAATTGTCGCAAAAGGTTTTCGACGAGTTCATGGTGTTGACTATGATGAGAGTTTCTCACTCATATCGATGCTTAAAAGTCTGTCCGAATCATGTTAGCAGTTGCCGAATTTTATTTAATCTAGCAAATGGATGTCAAAACAGTATTCCTTAATGGATTTATTAAAGAAGAGTTGTACATGATGCAACCAAAAGGTTTTCTCAATCCTGAAGGTGCTAACAAAGTGTGCAAGCTCCAGCGATCCATCTATGGACTGGTGAAGCATCTCGGAGTTGGAATATACGCTTTGATGAGTTGATCAAAGCATATAGTTTTATACGGACTTGCAGTGAAGCATGTATTTACAATAAAGTGAGTGGGAGCACTACAGCCTTTCTGATAGGTATATGTGAATGACATATTGTTGATCGGAAATGATGTAGATTTTTCTAGAAAGCATAAAGGAGTGTTTGAAAGGAGTTTTTCAAAGAAAGACCTTGGTGAAGCTACTTACAGATTGTGCATCAAGATCTATAAAGATAGAACAAGATGCTTGATAAGACTTTCGATGAGTACATACCTTGATAAGATTTTGAAGGAGTTCGAAATGGATCAGTCAAAGAAGGAGTTCTTGCGTGAGTTGTAAGGTATGAAGTTGAGTAACACACAAAACCCGAGCACAGCAGAAGGTAGAGAGAGAATGAAAGCCATTCCCTATGCCTCAGCCATAGGTTCTATAAAGTATGTAATGCTGTATACCAGACCTATTGTGTACCTTTCCAAGAGTTTGGCAAAGGGGTACAATAGTGATCCAGGAGTAGATCACTGGACAACAGTCAAAATTATCCTTAGAGGACTAAGGAAATATTTCTCGGTTATGGAGGTGATAAAGAGTTCATCATATAGAGTTACGTCGATGCAAGCTTTAACACCGATGTGCATGAATCTAAGTCTCAATCTGGATACATATTGAAAGTGGGAGCAATTAGCTAGACACAGGTGTGTGTCGGTCCTAAACAAACGGTTTTAACCCATTTCCGCTACAGCATCTAGAACCGTCGCCAAGTGAGTGTGAGTGATAGGGGGGTCCTTCCCACACGACCCAGAAAACATCGAGGATATGCCCTCCTGGCACACATGTTCAGCAAAATGAGGTCGTGTGCGACCGGCGAGCGCTCAAATACGGAAATACTTACAGTAGAGCTAAAAATAAAATTATATGACGAAATTGTTTCCGGTCGCAAGTACATCTCACATAGTCAGTCCCCGCTAAACATTTCCGTTCGTATGTACATCCCACACAGTCGCTCCAAGGAAAACGTTTCCGTTCATAGGTACATCACACACAATTTTTCCCGTTAAATAGTTTGTGACAGTGTTGCCATTGCACACAATATTAATAACTTTATTGTTTGCATTATTGAATGCATCATACATGATGCATATGAGACCCATGGGCAATTCAAAACTCAAGATTGAATGATAAAGTAGCAGGTAATAATAACCGATGTATAACGTAAGCAAACACGAAAGACTGCAACCTCTCTTTCGGAATTGTGTAGTCCTCAGGTTCATCTGCTCGGTCGATGATGGTAATGCAGTTGGCGTGGCTGCCGACAATGGGGAAGATGATCTGAGGCAGCGAAAGGAAGTCTGCAGGGGGGATCTCTGCTGCAGTGAATGCTTCTGTCGATGGTGCACCTCAGGTGGGATGAATGATGGCACGGCAGGAGCAGGACATAACACATCGAGTTTTCTTTGACACCTATCTGAAAATGAAGTAAATCTGTAAGGGCTCCTTAGAATTGGAGGATTCTATAAACGCAGGGACAGGAAAAACACAGAATAGGATAGGACTGCACATGCAAAACAGAGCATTTGGAAACATAGGATTTCAGTCAACCTGGGTGTTTGGCTCACATGAATTGGAAGAACAGAGGAATGGAGAAAAAAGTGATGCGATGAGTGTACAACCTCTTTGGCATATGTCGGCGTTCTGGGAACGGGGGTCCCCAGACTTGCCTGCCTGCGGCCTACGGCGTGGCTCGGGTGGGGGCCCAGTACGGCCCATCTTCATCAGCCCAAGCTCAAGACCCTCGCGAGGGGCCAAGCCTCGCGGGGCGGACGACAGGAAGCTTCCTCAAGAGAGCGGCCTCATCAGGCAGGCTCACGAGGAGGCGGAGAGATCAATGGAAGGGTACCTTGCGAGGATCCCATGACGCAAGCCATGACGATCAAGGCCAGGTGGGCGCCGGCCTGCGCAGGGTCCTTGTTTCCCCTTTGGTGCAAAGGGGGCAAGCACAGGCCAAGGTTTTAAGCAAAGGTTACCATTCCGGTGCAACGAGACCAAGACCAGCCGGACGGCCGGACGGAGGTCGCCGTGGAGCCCAAGACAGCGTCATCACCAGTGCTTTTGGCAGCCGAAGACCACCTTTGGTCAGGATAATTTGTACTAGATGTTCCCCTTCAAAATGGCCAATTGTTGGCGCCCTTCCCGCTCAATTATTTGGGAAGAGGCCCAGGACCTCTATAAATAGAGCTAGCCACCACAGAGGGAGGGGACATCGAGAGGTCTGGTAGGACCCTAGCAGAGAGAAAGAGAGGCGACGGAACTCAGCCTAGCAGTTCATCGCACCAGCTCAAGAACACCTCTCGCGAGGCCCTTCTTCCCTTGTACTATTCGTCATCAGCCCCTGAGGCAATCCACCACACCACACACTGGAGTAGGGTATTACACCACAACGGTGGCCCGAACCAGTATAAACCTCGTGTCTCTTGTGTTGTTCATCATTTTCATCTTAGTTCGCACGAGAGGATCAGGCGTAGATCGGTAGGGGAGAGATCTCCGCGGGCACCCCGGTGTTCGAACCTCAAGGTTCTGCCGGAACCCGAAATCCGACATTTGGCGCGCCGGGTAGGGGTGTGCTGGAGTCCTCCCTCCTGACGACCCACTCTCCCCCAACATCACATCCCGCCCTCATGGCGGACAACGCACTGCCCGCTCCAGCAACGGATGTTGACACCAGGGCCAGGGGGCTCCAGGCCTTGGCCCCCGCCTTGCGACAGGTGTAGTGGCCGCGCAAGTTCAGGCCCGAGATGCCGCCGTGCTACGACGGCGCGATGGACCCGATGGTTTTCCTCCTGGTGTACGAGGAGGCCGTCCTCAGAGCTGGGGGTAGCGGCCGGGTGATGGCCAACTAGTTAGCCATGGACCTCACCGGCATCCCGCGCGTGTGGCTCCTCCAACTGCCGACGGCCTCTGTCACCTCCTGGGAGGAGCTGCGCGACTTCTTCCTCGCCCGTTTCGCCGCACCAGCGCCGCCCATCGTCGCAGCTCTCCTGGGTGGCTCCCAGGCACCACCCTCGAGCCATCACGTCAAGCCGTTCACCCGCCAGATCAGCACCGCCTCCAAGCACCGAGAAGCCCCCCCGGGCTGGGTGGCGCCAGAGGCCGATCTAACCTTCGACTCGGAGGACCACCCCTTCAACCCCATTGGTTCAGCACACTCCCGATGCTGTGCACCCCCACCATCTGCCAAGTGGCCGTCACCAGTACCCTCATCGATGGTGGTGCCGGCCTCAACGTGCTCTCGGTGGAGGCCTTCAGCCTCCTCCACGTGCCGCTGGAGCGGCTCCGACCCAGCAGGCCTTTCTCGGGCGTCGGATCCGCCTCCCAGTGACCTTCGGCACCTGCGAGAACTTCCGCATGGAGCTGATCGAATTCGACATCGCCCCCATTGGCCTCCCCTACAACGCCATCCTCGGCTAACCAGCCCTGGCTCGGTTCATGGCAGCAACTCACACGGCGTACAAGCTCATGAAGATGCCTGGGAGCAGCGGCGTCCTCACCGTGTCAGGAGACACAAGGGATGCGCTACAGGTGCTCCAGCTTGTTTTCAGGGCGGCCGCAGTTGTCGGATTTCGGGTTCTGGCAGACCCTTATGGTTCGAACACTGGAGTGGGCGCGGAAATCACGCCCTCTACCTCCCCGTCTCGCAAAGATCTAAACTGCTAAAAGAACTGCACAAGGGACACAAGATCTATACTGGTTCGGGCCACCGTTGTGGTGTAATACCCTACTCCAGTGTGTGGTGGATGGATTGCCTCCTGGGGCTGGTGATGATCAACGATACAAGGAAGAACAGCCTCGCGAGGGTCTGTTCTTGGCTGGGGTGATGAACTGCTGGGAGGAGTTCAGTCACCTCTCTCTCTCTCTCTCTCTCTCTCTCTTACTCTCTCTGCTTGCTAGTCGGATCCACACGCCGAGCCGAACCCTTTCTACGAACTGATTGAACCCCCTGCAACGTGGGTGACCGGCCCCTATTTATAGGCGAAGGCCCTGGGCCTCTTCCCAAATATTGAGCGGGAAGGGCGCCAACAATTGGCCAATTCGAAGGGGAACAACTAGTACACTTATCCTAACTAAAGGTGGTCTTCGCCTGCGAAAGACTCTGCGGTGACGCCGTGCTGGGCTCCATGGTGACCTCCGTCTTGTAGTCCGCTTGGTCCTGGTCTTGTTGCACTGAAATGGTAACCTTTGCCTGATACCTCGGTACTCCGCGGCTGCGCTTGCCCCCTTTGCACCAAAGAGGAAAGAAGGACGCTGCGCGCGCTGGCGTCCGGCTGGCACCCTCGATCGTCATGGCTTGTGTCATGGGCACCTCGCGAGGTACCCTGCCTTGATATCTCCGTGTCCTCGTGAGCCAACCTGAGGAGGCTGCGCCTGAGGATGCGCCGTGTCGTCCGCCTCGCGAGGCTTGGCCCCTCGCGAGGGTCCTGAGTCTTGTGCTGATGAAGATGGGCCATGTTGGGCCTCCTTTGAGCCACGCCGCAGGCCACAGGCAGGCAAGTCTGGGGACCCCCGTTCCCAGGACGCCGACATTAGCCCCCGGGCCCAAGGCGCGCATGGGCTTGGCCGTGCCGAGAGGCGAAAGGGCAAGGGCGAAGCGCCGCAGGCCCTAACAGCGTACGGCCTTGGGCGCCGCGTGGCGGTTGATGGGACGTGGGTGGCACTGTTCCCCCCACGCCCCCTTATTCTGCGCCCTGTCAGGCGGACTTGTGGTTGCACACAGCCGCTGCCCTTCTTGTTGCTCGAATGTCTCCTGCTCTTCCTTCCTTCGCATGCCGGCTCCCGCCTCCAATCCAATCTCAAATCTTCCCCCTCCTTCCCATCGCCATGACTCCGACGAGGAAAGAGGGAGAGGAGAAATCCACGCCTCCGTCTTGTGTGCCGCCATCGGCAGCCCCCGCCGTCGTCCAGTCGACCGTACTCAACCAAGAGTGCCTGGGCAGGGACAGCTTGGCCCTGGCCTCCGTCTTCAACGAGTGCGGGAGGATGACGGCTTGGCCCGCATCCCACTTCTCCATCAACAGGATAGCAACCGAGGTTCCATGTTTCACCGACACCTTGTGGGCGGGTCTGGTTCCCCCCTTCTCCGATTTCTTCAATGCCGTGCTCTCCCATTATCAGATCCACTTGATGCATCTAAGTCCTGAGTCCATCACCCTTCTTTCGGTCTTCGCCTTCGTTTGTGAAGCCATGGTGGGCATCCCTCCTTCGGTTGCCTTGCTGCGCCACTTCTACTCACTATGTCTTGTCGACCCTTCCCAACGTTGGGCATGCGTGAGCTTTGCTGCCGAGCCTGCGACCGAGGCCTCTGGGATTGACTTCAAACTCCCCCAGCCCGCGGTTGGGTTCCGTGAGCGGTGGTTGTACATGGACACAGGGGTACCGAGCCCCCTGCTATCGGAGCCGACCTCGCCTGCTGTCCCCAATTCAGGTTGGGGCCAGGATACGCTCAAGAGCCCCCGGCTCGTCTTCGTCTGGAGCCGCTTCACGCTCCTGAGGAAGCTTGGCGTGACAGCGCCCAAAGTGGTGAAGGAGTTTCTATTGTGCCGTGTTGCTCCCCTGCAGCGCCACTTTCGCCGGATGTGGGCCTTCCATGGGCGCGAGGATAACATGATGCTCCAGGAGGAGGACCTAGCTCCGGCGGTGCTGAAGTCGACGCTCTTGGCCTTAACCGGTGACCTCAACCCCGGCAACGTCCGGCAGGGAGGGGCCTTTATGTATCTCTGCCAGAGTAGGGCCGACTTCGTGAAGCAGATGCCTGTCTTCGATGAATGGGGACTGCGCCCGGCCGGCCTCCAGGGACCCCGCGAGAACCCGATGGTGGTGACTGTCCTTCCGACCGGCCAAGGCGGCTCCTCCTCAAGTAGCAGAGCAGGGAGGCAGGAGGCGCCTGAGGCCGAGGGTGCCCCTGATGAGGTGGCAGCACCGGGTGGCGCTCGCGAGGGGACAACTCCTGAGGCCCGTGCCGCTGCGGCTGAAGGTGGCAAGCAGCCGCTCCTGGCGCCCGGGGCTGAGGCCTTGGAGGCCCCAGTCGCGTGTTCTGGCGAGGCAATGGAAGGCAGGCGCCCCTGGCGCGGACCGCTCTGATGCTCCGTCCTCGCGGCAGGATGATCCTTGCGCTCTTCTCTTGGGCCGCTTCCGTGTGGACTTTGAGGCCCTCCGGAGGAAGAGGGAGGCCCTAGGTGATGACTACCCTTGTCGCACGCTGAAGCGCAGGAAGTACTTCGCCACTGATGAGTAAGTCCTCCTTCTCTCTGGCTCCTGATCCCCTTGCTGCTTCCGCTGATCCTTGTTCCGCAGGCCCCTCCCGACTGAGCTCGCGGAAGTCGCCGAGGTGCCGCCTCCCTTAGCTTCGTCCCCTCTACTGTCTTCAAATGCTCCGAGCAGCTCTGCCCTGGTGGTGAGGGCGTCTGAAGGGACGGACCATCCTGAGGCGCACCGCGGCCCGTCATTCCCCGCGATTTTCCTTCGCGGGCCCTCTCAGCGTATAGCCAGCCTACCGTGGGTTTCTTGTCTGGTCGGGGACCGCGACTGGTTGAGGCGCCTCCTGCGCCCCTCATCTGGAGACGGGCTGGCCCTTGCCCGGGCTTCCGGCGCGACGCGCCTGGCCATCGCGAGGGCGCCTGCCCCCAGCCCCCTGCCCGAAGGAGGAACAATGATTCGCGTCCCCCGGCGCTAGCTTGGGGCGGATGATGGTATGGAAGATGTGCTTGAGCGCGCCCGGGGGCGCTGCGCCCACCGCCAAGGGTTCCTTCGAAGAGCAGCCAACGTGGTGAACTTGCTTGGAGAGGAGCTCGCTGACGAAGATGCGCGCCTGGAGGCCGAGGGCCTGCGCCTGGCTGCAAGGAGGTGCGAGCTGGAGGCCGCCATCGCCCTCGCGCGCCGTCAGCAGGACCTTGATGACGAAGAGGCAAACGCGACGCTGGAGGCCTCTCGAGTGGCCTGATCCCAGGCCACCGAGGAGCCCCGTAGAGCTGACCGATGGCGAGAGGCAGCGGAGGAGCGGGCTCGTGAGCTCCTGGCCCGGTGCCACTCTTTGGAGGCGCAAGCGGAGCTGCGTGAGCTGGCCCTTGCGTCGATAAGGGTGGCCTCCGGCGACCCAGCTGAGCTCCAGAGGCGCGAAGAAGCGTTGACGCTGGAAGCCGATGAACGCACTCGCGAGTACGAGTGGCTGGAGACGAGGGAGCGCCTTGTGACGCAGGCGGAAGAAGATGTCGCTGCATGGGAAGCGCGTGTCCTGGAGGAGGTTTGTCGTTGGGTGGCGACGGCGCGCCAAGGCCTCGAGCGAGAGTTCGAGGGGAAGCTGGGGATGATCCGGGTCGAAGCTGAGGGCAGAACCGCAGCCCTGAGGGCCCAACGCGACGAGGCGGCGCGGCTGGTCGACGCCTCCCGGGCCGCCCTCGAGGCAGCGCAAAAGGAGCTGGCTGCCTCCCAGGCTGAGGTGCTCCATCTTCGCCAGCGGATGGAAGAGGTCGAGGCTGTCGAGCACCAGAATGCCGACGAAATACGCCAGCGGCGGGTCCTGGAGCACGCACATGGCCCCATGCTCACCACGCTCAGGGTGAGGGCTAACACAGCCTTGGGCAACATCTGCGAGGCAACCGTCGGCGAGTCGCACACGATTAACTATGCCGGCAACCTGCAGTTTTCTCCGCCGTGGTGACGCAGCTGGAGGCTCGGTCGGTCAAGGCCGACAGGTTGGTGGAGGAGAGGAGCCGCGCCCTGCTCGGGCGCGCCTTTTCCCGCGTCTTTAGCCATCTCCGGAACATGGATCCCCACTTTGACTTTGACGCCGCCATCGCCCCGGTTCCCCAGGCCGTCCGGGGCAACCTGGCGGAATGGGTGGAGAACAACGTGGATGCTCTCGTCCGAGCCTTCACTACGGATGACGACGATGTGGTCGTGGCTGCTGACGAAGGTGGCGTGGTGGATGGCCCCGACGCCGCTGGTGGTGGCGCAGACGACAAGGGCGGGTTCAGTGATGCCAGCGACAACTCGGGAGGCGCCCCCGAGGATGCGTTGGGGGATTTGTCAGACTGACCATGTACTTCTCCTGTCTTTCACCCTGCATGAATAGAACTCAAGTGTTTGGCCTGACGGTCGTGAGAGCATTTTGGGAGGGGAAGCCCCTCATATAAAAACTTGTGTCCAGCATATCAGTAGTAGTCAAATTGCGCGCGCGCCTGACGGTGGGCTGGTTTACCTTTGCCCCACGCTGGCCCCGAGGCGGTCTGCAAGAGGGCGCGACGCCTTGGGTGCTCTCTAGTTGGGTCCTCAGGATGTGAGATCGTTGCTGGTGAAAAACTTCACAGGTGTTGGCCTTCTTCACAGGCTCTGGGCCTTCTCCTGCGCGAGGGCTTCACAGGTACTCGCCTTGCTTCACAGGCTCTGGGCCTTTTCCTTAGCGTGAGGGCTTCACAGGCACTCGCCTTGCTTCACAGGCTCTGGGCCTTTTCCTTAGCACGAGGGCTTCACAGGCACTCACCTTGCTTCACAGGCTCTGGGCCTTTTCCTTAGCGCGAGGGCTTCACAGGCACTCGCCTTGCTTCACAGGCTCTGGGCCTTTTCCTTAGCGCGAGGGCTTCACAGGCAATCGCCTTGCTTCACAGGCTCTGGGCCTTTTTAAACAGGACAACCTCCGCAGGCACCCGAAAATCCTCCAGAGGGGGAGTAACAGCGGCAGTCTGGGTTGCGCACGAGCCAGGCCTGACCTGACTCGCGAGGGGCTCGCGAGGGGAGGCAGCTGTGATGAAGCGGTAACCAGAACGCGAGAAATGGCTCGAGTGAGAATAAGCACCCCTTCCCCGAACACACGCAAATCTCAAATTCGAATCCAACTTAAATCCAGCGGGGGAAAGCAACAACCAAAGGGAAAGGCAACGAGCAGCAGACAAAAAGCCGCGTCCGGCACCCAATCTAGTCTTGGACGTCTTCTCACCAGCACGGAGCTAAGTGCTGTCCACTGGCGTGGGAGGGAGCCCCAGGGCCTGAGGCCGGCACCCCTGAGACTCCGGGGCATGTACAGCCCCACTCATTATTACATGACAGTGTCACGGGGCGGCGAGCTTCATAGGCACTGGGCCTTCTTCACAGGTACTGGCCTTGCTTCATATCGCTAGACGAGGGCCCCGTCTTGCGCCACACTCTAGTGCCATCAGCAACGACCGGAACCCAGGACGCCGCCCGATGGGGTAGAGTGGTCGCCAGCGGTTCCCCCGACGACCACGGGTCCTCTGCCAGGGGCAGGCCCTGAGGCACCTCCCCAGCAGAGGGCCTACCTCCTAAGAACGCCTTGCTCCGAACGCCGCGGTGGTGATGTAGGATCTCGACCCCTCTCCCGCAGCCCCCTGCGCCCTCCTCCCGAGGGGTAGGAGACTGTGGGAGCGGGGCAGCTACTTGCCGCGGCGACCTGCACCTCCTGCGATCCATGGTTAGCATATACCTGCCCCTGAAGAGTTAGCGGTGCCCGATAGTCGTTGCCTCCAGCGTGGCCAGCGGGTTCGTCCATGGGCTCCTGGAAGAGCTCAGCTTCCACTGCCTCGCCCACCCAGCTCGGGCCGAGGAGCGAGCCTTGCCTGCTCTCGCGAGGGTGTCCTTGGTCCAGCATGAGGGGCACGTATTCCTCCATCGCCATCATCCCGAATGCCACGCTGTGATGCCCCGCATGCCACGCGGTCCCGCCTTCCGTGCCTACTGCGGGGTGGCAGCGCGGCAGGCCTCCGGGGCCGCGGGTCGCGTCGAGTCCTTCTTCTTCGCGGGCCGGGGGCGGAGACAGCGCCGCCGCCGGTCCGGTGCTGATGGCCTCGCTGGCATCGGAGTACCCTTGGAGTCCACGAGCACGCGCGGAGCCCCTGCGCGGGCCGCCCTAGGCTTGAGATGGGAGCTGGGTGGAGAAGGGGTGAGCCCCCGAGGCGGCGAAGCCCAGGAGCTCCGCCACCTGCTCCAGCAGCACGTCGTGGCCGCCCTCCAGCAGTCTGCACCGCAGCAGCTCCTGGGCCACCGTGAGCGCGGCCCTTGAATTCGCCTCCTCTCAGCGGGTGTACGGCGTCGTGGTTGCGGCGTGATTGGAGGCCCTTGCCGCTGATCGTGCTTGTCGCGGTGTGAGGGTCGCAGAAGCCTGTCCGCGTCGCCCGCGGCCCGCAACGCCCTGCGGGCCGCGAGCTGCCTGGGTGCGTGGCCGCCCGAGGCAGGCGGCTCCGCGCAGGTGGGCCACGCCGCCCATGGACCTTGGTTGCCCGCCTGGTCGCCGGACATGGTGATGACGATGCGACGGGAGGCGGAGCGGAGTGGTGGAAGACACATTCCGGCGCACCCCTACCTGGCGCGCCAAATGTCGGATTTCGGGTTCCGGCAGACCCTTAAGGTTCGAACACTGGGGTGCGCCCGGAAATCACGCCCTCTACCTCCCCGTCTTGCAAAGATCTAAACTACTAAAAGAACTGCACAAGGGACACAAGATTTATACTGGTTCGGGCCACCGTTGTGGTGTAATACCCTACTCCAGTGTGTGGTGGATGGATTGCCTCCTGGGGCTGGTGATGATCAACAATACAAGGAAGAACAGCCTCGCGAGGGTCTGTTCTTGGCTGGGGTGATGAACTGCTGGGAGGAGTTCAGTCACCTCTCTCTCTCCCTCTCTCTCTCTCTCTCTCTCTCTTACTCTCTCTGCTTGCTAGTCGGATCCACACGCCGAGCCGAACCCTTTCTATGAACTGATCGAACCCCCTGCAACGTGGGTGACCGGCCCCTATTTATAGGCGAAGGCCCTGGGCCTCTTCCCAAATATTGAGCAGGAAGGGCGCCAACAATTGGCCAATTCGAAGGGGAACATCTAGTACACTTATCCTGACTAAAGGTGGTCTTCTCCTGCGAAAGACTCTGCGGTGACGCCGTGCTGGGCTCCATGGTGACCTCCGTCTCGTAGTCCGCTTGGTCCTGGTCTCGTTGCACTGAAATGGCAACCTTTGCCTGATGCCTCGGTACTCCGCGGCTGCGCTTGCCCCCTTTGCACCAAAGAGGAAAGAAGGACGCTGCGCGCGCTGGCGCCCGCCTGGCACCCTCGATCGTCATGGCTTGCGTCATGGGCACCTCGCTAGGTACCCCACCTTGATATCTCCGTCTCCTCGCGAGCCAACCTGAGGAGGCTGCGCCTGAGGATGCGCCGTTTCGTCCGCCTCGCAAGGTTTGGCCCCTCGCGAGGGTCCCGAGTCTTGTGCTGATGAAGATGGGCCATGTTGGGCCTCCTTTGAGCCACGCCGCAGGCCGCAGGCAGGCAAGTCTGGGGACCCCCGTTCCCCGGACGCCGACAGCAGTGGCGCAGCCCACTGGCACTGAGGCCCTTGAGCCCAAGGGGGCTGCGCCGTCTAAAAAGAAGCAGATGTTCACCCAAGACAAGGCAGAAACCAAGCAGGTACCAGTCGACGAGGACGGGTCCGCTAGCGCCACCTTCACCATAGGGGCCAACCTCGAGCCCGAGCAAGAGAAAGCCCTGATCAGTTTCCTGCATGCGAACAAGAAGGTGTTTGCGTGGGAACCTGGTCAGTTAGCAGGGGTCCCAAGGGAACTCATTGAGCATCACCTCAACGTGTGCCCCAATGTGCGCCCCGTGAAGCAGAAGGCAAGGCGGCAGTCTACTGAGAAGCAAGCTTTCATCATTCAAGAGACCCGGAAGCTAGAGGTGGCATGAGTTATCCGCGAGGTCCGCTACCCTGATTGGCTGGCTAATCCGGTCGTTGTACCGAAAAAGGGAGGAAAGGAGCGCATGTGCGTCGACTTCACCAACCTCAACAAGGCCTGCCCACAGGATCCATTTCGGCTCGACCAGATAGTCGAATCCACAGCAGAGTGTGACCTATTGTGCTTCCTAGATGCCTTCTCGGGCTATCACCAGATCAAGATGGTGGTAGAAGACATGGAGAAGACGGCCTTCCTGACCCCGTGTGGAGTGTACTGCTATACGTGCATGCCATTTGGGTTGGGCAACATAGGCGCGACCTTTCAGCGGCTGATGCACATCGCCTTAGGCCGGCAGCTCGGGAGGAACGTAGAAGCTTACGTCGACGACATTGTGGTGAAGTCTCGTGAGGCAAGGACCCTGATATAGGACCTGGAAGAAACCTTCGCGAGCCTCAACGAAGTGGACCTACGGTTCAACCCGGAGAAGTTTCCTCAGGCAAGCTCCTGGGTTTCCTCGTATCCCACAGGGGCATCGAGGCCAACCCGGAGAAGGTCAAGGCAGTCAAAGACATGAGCCCGCCAAGGACCCTCAGAGAAATGCAGAAGCTCACCGGGCGTGTAACTGTGCTGGGGCGTTTCATCTCCAAGCTGGGGGAACGAGCGCTGCCGTTCTTCAAGCTGATGAAGAAAAAGGGCCCCTTCGAATGGACTGAAGAGGCCGACAAGGCATTGCAAGACCTCAAGAGGTACCTTCCTAGTCCACCGGTGATGGTAGCTCTGCGTCCTCGGGAGCCCCTGGTGCTCTACCATGCGGCCACCCCTACTAAGCTAGCGCAGCCCTGGTAGCGGTCAGGGAGGAGCGTTGTGCCAAGGCCGCATCAACCGTCCGAACTGAAGTAAAGCAGAGCCAGGAGGGCCTCGCAGAGGCCGTAACCGCAGCCGGAAAGGAACTGCCCCAGCAGGAGAACGCACCCGGAGCAGGAGAGGGCCCTTCAGGCGACCAAGCACTGGGAGCTTCGTCGTCTCAAGGGACGCCTCGACCTCTGGAGGACGCACGCAGTGCCAACACCCTCAACCTCGTCGAGCACCCCGTGTATTTCATCAGCAAAGTGCTACGGGACGCGAGGGCGCGGTACCCCATGCCTCAAAATCTCCTCCTCGCGCTATTGGTGGCCTCACACAAGCTGCGACGCTACTTCCAAGGCCACCCCATCAAGGTCATTGTCGGTGTTCTGGGAACGGGGGTCCCCAGACTTGCCTGCCTGCGGCTTGCGGCGTGGCTCAAGTGGGGGCCCAGCGTGGCCCAACTTCATCAACACAAGGCTCAAGACCCTCGCGAGGGGCCAAGCCTCGCGAGGCGGATGACACGGCGCATCCTCAGGCACAGCCTCGTCAGGCTGGCTCGCGAGGAGGCGGAGAGTTCAAGGCGGGGTACCTCGCGAGGTGCCCATGACGCAAGCCATGACGACACGGGGCACCAGGCGGGTGCCAGCGCGCGCAACGTCTCCCTTTTCCTCTTTGGTGCAACGGGGGCAAGCGTATCCGAGGAGTACCGAGGCATCAGGCAAAGGTTGCCACTTTAGTGCAACGAGACCAAGACCAGGAGGACTACGAGACGGAGGTCACCATGGAGCCCAGCGCGGCGTCATCACCAGAGCCTTTGGCAGGCGAAGACTGCTTTTGTCAGGATAGATGTACTCGTTGTCCCCCTTCAAATTAGCCCGCCATTGTTGGATCCCTTCCCGCTCAATATTTGGGGAGAGGACTAGGGCCTCTATAAATAGGACTAGCCACCCACATAGCAAGGGGTTCCATTCCTGGTGGTTCGGTCCGGGATCTGAGAGAGAAAGAGAGAGAAAGGTGATTGAACTCTTCATAGCAGTTCATCACCACAGCCAAGAACAGACCCTCGCGAGGTTGTTCTTCCTTGTATTGTTCATCCACACCAGCCCCAGGAGGCAATCCATCCACCACACACTGGAGTAGGGTATTACACCACATCGGTGGCCCGAACCAGTATAAATCTTGTGTCTTTCATGCAGCTCTTTTAGTAGTTTAGATCCCATCGAGACGGAGAGGTTGAAGGCGAGATTTCCGCGCGCACCCAAGTGTTCGAACCTTAAGGGTCTGCCGGAACCCGAAATCCGACATTTGGTGCGCCAGGTAGGGGTGCGCCGGAATTCGTCCTCCACCACTCCGTGCCCCGTCGCGTCTTCATCGCCATGCCCGGCGACCAGGAGGTCAACCCCGACCCGTGGGCTGCATGGCCCAAACGCGCGGAACCACTCGCCTCTGGCAACCCCGCGCCCTAGGCAGCTCGCGGTTCGCAGGGCTCTGCGGGCCGCGGGCGACGCGGACAGACTTCGGCAACTCTTACGCTGCGGCAGGCTCGGTCGCAGCAAGGGCCTCCAATCACGCTGCGACAACGACACCATACACCCATAGGGAGCAGGAGAATTCGAGGGCCGCGCTCACGGTGGCCCGAGAGCTGCTGCGGTGCAGGTTGCTGGAGGGCGGCCACAACGTGCTGCTAGAGCGAGTGGCGGAGCTCCTGGGCTTTGCCGCCTCGGGGGCTCACCCCTTCTCCACCCAGCTCCCGTCTCAAGCCCAGAGCAACCCGCACGGGGGCTCCGCGCGCGCCCGCGGGCTTCAAGGCTACTCCGACGCCAGCGAAGCTGCCAGCACCGGACCGGTGGCGGCGCTGCCCCCGCCCCCGGCCCGCGAAGGAGAAGGACTCGACGCGACCCGTGGCCCCGGAGGGCGGCCGCATTGCCACCCAGTGGCAGGCATGACAGATGGGGCCGCATGGCATGCAGGGCGCCATGGCATGGTGTACGGGATGACGGCGACGGAAGAGTACATGCCCCGCATGATGGACCAAGGACACCCTCACGAGGACGGGCAGGGCTCACTCCTCGGCCCCAGCTGGGGGGACGAGGTGATGGAGGCTGAGCCCTTCCAGGCGCCCCAGGACGAGCCCGCTGGCCACGCTGGATGCAGCGATCACCGGGCGCCGCTAACTCTTCAGGGGCAGGTATATGCTAACCGTGGATCGCAGGAGGTGCAGGTTGCCGCGGCGAGCGGCTGCCCCGCTCCTACAGTCCCTCACCCCTCGGGAGGAGGGTGCAGGGGGCTGCAGGGGAGGGGCCGGGATCCGACATCACCACCGCAGCGTTCGGAGCAAGGCGTTCTCAAGAAGTAGGCCCTCTGCTGGGGAGGTGCCTTAGGGCCTGTCCCTGGCAGAGGACCCGTGGTCGTCGGGGGAACCGCTGGCGACTGCTCTACCCCATCGGGCGGCGTCCTGGGTTTCGGTCGTTGCTGATGGCACTAGAGTGTGGCGCAAGGCGGGGCCCTCGTCTGGCGATATGAAGCAAGGCTAGTACCTGTGAAGAAGGCCCAGTGCCTGTGAAGCTCGCCGTCCCGTGACACTCTCACATAATAATGAGTGGGGCTGTACATGCCCCGGAGTCTCAGGGGTGCCGGCCTTAGGCCCTGGGGCTCCCTCCCACGCCCAGTGGACAGCACTTAGCTCCGCGCTGGTGAGAAGACGTCCAAGACTAGATTAGGTGCCGGACGCGGCCATTTGTCTGCCTTTTGTTGCCCTTCCCTTTGGTTGTAGCTTTTCTCTCGCTAGATTTAAGTTGGATTCGAATTTGAGATTTGTGTGTGTTTGGGGGAGGGGTGCTTGTTCTCGCTCGAGCTGTTCTCGCGTTCTGGTTGCCGCTCCGTCACAGCTGCCTCCCCTCGCGGGCCCCTCGCGAGCCGGGTCAGGCCAGGCTAGTGCGCAGCCCAGGCTGCCGCTGTTGCTCCCTCTCGGGAGGATTTTCGAGTGCCTGTGAAGCTCTCGCGCTCGAGTAAAAGGCCCAGAGCCTGCGAAGCAAGGCGAGTGCCTGTGAAGCTCTCGCGCTCGAGGAAAAGGCCAGAGCCTGCGAAGCAAGGCGAGTGCCTGTGAAGCTCTCGCGCTCGAGGAAAAGGCCCAGAGCTTGTGAAGCAAGGCGAGTGCGTGTGAAGCTCTTGCGCTCGAGGAAAAGGACCAGAGCCTGTGAAGCAAGGCGAGTGCCTGTGAAGCTCTCGCGCTCGAGGAAAAGGCCCGGAGCCTGTGAAGCAAGGCGAGTGCCTGTGAAGCTCTCGCGCTCGAGGAAAAGGCCCGGAGCCTGCGAAGCAAGGCGAGTGCTTGTGAATTCATCGCGTTCGGGAGAACGCCCAGGGCCGGTGGAGAAGGCCAACGCATGAGGAGTTTCTCATCAGCGACAACCTCACATCCTGAGGACCCAGCTAGAACGCGCGCAAGGCGTCGCGCCCTCTTGCAGGCCACCTCGGAACCAGCATGGGACAAAGGTAAACCAGCCCACCGTCAGGCGCGAGCGCAATTTGGTTACTACTGATATGATAGACACAGGTTTTTACATGAGTGGCTTCCCCTCCCAAAATGCTCTCACACACCACCAGGTCAAAAGCCTGAGTTCTATTCATGCAGAGTGAAAAAGACAGGGACCAATCCCCCCAATGTGTCCCCGGAAGCACCTCCTGAGCCCTCGCCGGAGTCGCCGAGCTCGCCATCGACGCCTGCATCGCTGCCGGCAGCGTCAGGGCCGCTCGCCGCACCATCCTCGTTAGCACCCACGACCACGTCGCTGTCGTCCGAAGTGAAGGCCCTGACGAGGGCGTCCACGTTATCCTCCAGCCAGCGCGACAGGTCGTCCCGGACGGCCTGGGGGACTGGGGCGATGACGGCGTCGAAGTCGAAGCGGGGATTCATGTTCTGAAGATGGCTGAAGACACGGGAGAAGGCGCGCTTGAGCATGCGCGGCTCCTCTCCTCCACCATCCTGTCGGCCCTAACCGACCGCGCCTCCAGCTGCGCCACCACGGCGGTGAAGAACTGCAGGTTACCGGCGTAGTTGATCGTGTGTGGCTCACTGACAGACGCCTCGCAGATGTTGCCGAAGGCCAAGTTGGCCCTCTCCCTGAGCATGGCGAACATTGGGCCATGCGCATGCTCCAGGAGCCGCCGCTGGCGTATTTCGTCGGCGTTCTGGCGCTCGACGGCCTCGGCCTCTTCCATCCGTTGGCGAAGGCGGAGCACCTAAGCCTGAGAGGCGGCCAGCTCTTTCTGCGTTGCCTCAAGGGCGGCCCGGGAGGCGTCAGCCAGCCGCATCGCCTCGTCCTGTTGGGTCCTCAGGGCTGCGGTTCTGCCTTCAGCTTCGACCCGGATCATCCCCAGCTTCCAATTGAACTCATGCTCGAGGCCTTGGCGCGCCATCGCCACCCAACGAGAAACCTCCTCCAGGACACGCGCTTCGCGCGCAGCGACGTCGTCCTCCACCTGCGTCACTAGGCGCTCCCTCGTCTCCAGCCTCTCGTACTCATGGGAGCGTTCGGCGGCCTCTAGCACCAACACTTCCTCGCGCTTTTGAAGCTCAGCTGGATCACCGGAGGCCACCTCCATCGACGCGAGGGCTGCCTCGCGTAGCTCCGCTTGCTCCTCCAATGAGTGGCATCGGGCCAGGAGCTCGTGAGCTCGCTCCTCCACCGCCTCTTGCCACCCGTCAGCTCTTCAGGCCTCCTCGATGGCCTGGGAGCGGGCCACTCGGGAGGCCTCTAGCGACGCCTTCGCTTCTTCATCATCAAGGTCGCGTTGGCGGCGCGCAAGGGCGACGGCGGCCTCCAGCTCGCGCCTCCCTGCAGCTAGGTGCAGGCCCTCGGCCTCCAGGCGAGCATCTTCAGCGGCAAGCTCTTCCCCAAGCAGGTCCACCGCGTCGGCCGCTCGTCGAAGGAACCTTTGGCGGCGAGAGCGGCGCTCCCGAGCGTGCTCGAGCACATCTTCCACGTCATCATCCGCCCCAAGCAGGCGCTGGGGGCTGCGGGTCATGGTTCCCCCTCTAGGCAGGGGGCTGGGGGGCTGGCGACCTCACAATGGCCGGACACGCCACATCAGAAGCCCGACCAAGGGCCAGCCCGCCTCCAGATGAGGGGCGTAGGTGGCGCCTCAACCAGTCGCATTCCAAGGCCAGACGGGAGGTACCCGACAGACTGGCTATCCCCTGAGAAGGCCCGCGAAGGAAAAGCGCGGGGAATGAAGGGCCGCGGCGCACCTCGGGATGATCCGCCCCATCAGACGCCCTCACCACGAGGGCAGAGCTGCTCGGAGCACTTGAGGATGGCGGAGGAGGCGAAGCCGAGGGAGGTGGTGCCTCGGTGACTCCCGCGATCTCAGTTGGAAGGGGCCTGCGGAGCAAGAATCAGCGAAAGCAACAAGAGGATCGGGAGTCAGAGAGGAAAAAGACTTACTCGTCAGTGGCGAAGTACTTCCTGCGCTTCAGCACGCGACAAGCGGAGTCAACACCCAGAGCCTCCCTCTTCCTCCGGAGGGCCTCGAAGTCCACGCGGAAGCGGCCCAAGAGAAGAGCGCAAGGATAAACCTGCCGCGAGGACGAGGCACCAGGACGGCCCACGTTGGGAGCGCCCGCCTGGCGCGTGCCACCAATCACCTCGTCAGAAACCGGGGCCAGGGCCTCCAAGGCCCCAGCCCCGGGCGCTGGGAGCGGCTGCCCACCACCTTCAGCCGCAGCAGTACGGGCCTCAGGAGCTGTCTCCTCACGAGCACCCTCCTCCGGAGCTGCCCCCGCGTGGGCAGCCTCGGGCGCCGCACCCTCCTCCGGAGCCATCCCCTCACGGGCGGCGCACAACGCTGCCCCCTCCTGTGGAGCCTCCTCGGCCTCAGGCGCCTCCTGCCTCCCTTCTCTGCCACTTGAGGAGGAGTCGCCTTGGCCGATTGGGAGGGTAGTCACCACTATAGGGTTCTCGCGAGGCCCTTGGAGACCGGCGGGGCGCAACCCCACTCATCGAAGGCGGGCATCTGTTTCACGAAGTCAGCCTTGCTCTGACAGAGATATAGCAAGGCCTCGCCTTGCCAGATGTTGCCAGGATTGGGGTCCCCAGCCAAAGTCAGGAGCGTCGACTTCAGCGCCGCGGGAGCCAGGTCTTCTTCCTGGAGCCTCATGTCGTCCTCGCGCCCCCGGAAGGCCCACATTCGGCGAGAGTGCCGCTGCAGGGGAGCGACATGGCACAACAAAAACTCCTTCACCACTTTGGGCGCTGTCACGCCGAGTTTCCTCAGGAGCGCGAAGCGGGGCCAGACGAAGACAAGCCGAGGGCTCTTCAGCGTCTCCTGGCCCCAACCCGAATTGGGGACGGCAGGCGAGGTCGGCTCCGATAGCAGGGGGCTGGGCACCCCTGCGTCCACATAAAACCACCGCTTGCGGAACCCGGCCGCGGGCTGGGGGAGTTGGAAGTTAATTCCAGACGCCTCGGACACAGGCTCGGCAACAAAGCTTGCGCATGCCCAGCACTGGGAAGGATCGACAAGACGCAGCGAGAAGAAGTGGCGCAGCAGGGCGACCGAAGGAGGGATGCCCACCATGGCTTCGCAAATGAAGGCAAAGACCGAAAGGAGGGTGATGGACTCAGGACTTAGATGCATTAAGTGGATCTGATAATGCGAAAGCACGGCGTTGAAGAAATCGGAGAAAGGGGGAACCAGACCCGCCCACAAGGCATCGGTAAAACATGGGACCTCAGTGGCTGTCCTGTCAATGGAGAAGTGGGACGCGGGCCAGGCAGTCGTCCTTCCGCACTCATTGAAGACGGTGGCCAGGGCCAAGCTGTCCCTGCCCAGGCACTCTTGGTTGAGCACAGTCGACCGGCCGACGAGGGGGGCCACCGTTGGCGGCGCACAAGACGAAGGCATGGGTTTCTCTGCTCTCTCCTTCCCCGTCGGAGCCATGGCGATGGGAAGGAGGGGGGATTCGAGATTGGATTGAAGGCAGGGGGAGGCGCTCGAAAGAAGGAAGAACAGAAGACACCCGAGCAACAGGAAAGGGGACGGCTGTGTACAACTACCAGTCCGCCTAGCAGGGCGTACAATAAGGAAGCGTGGGGGAACGGTGCCGCCCACGTCCAATCAACCGCCACGCGGCGTCCAAGGCCGCAGGCTGTTAGGACCCGCGGCACTTCGCCCTTGCCCTTTCGCCTCTCAGCACGGCCAAGTCCATGCGCGCCTTGGGCCCGGGGGCTACTATCGGCGTTCTAGGAACGGGGGTCCCCAGACTTGCCTGCCTGCGGCCTGCGGCATGGCTCAAGTGGGGGCCCAGCACGGCCCAACTTCATCAACACAAGGCTCAAGACCCTCGCGAGGGGCCAAGCCTCGCGAGGCGGACGACACAGCGCATCCTCAGGCACAGCCTTGTCAGGCTGGCTCGCGAGGAGGCGGAGAGTTCAAGGCCGGGTACCACGCGAGGTGCCCATGACGCAAGCCATGACGACACGGGGCACCAGGCGGGTGCCAGCGCGCAGCGTCCCCCTTTTCCTCTTTGGTGCAAAGGGGGAAAGCGTATCCGCGGAGTACCGAGGCATCAGGCAAAGGTTGCCACTTTGGTGCAACGAGACCAAGACCAGGAGGACTACGAGACGGAGGTCACCATGGAGCCCAGCGCGGCGTCATCACCAGAGCCTTTGGCAGGCAAAGACTACTTTTGTCAGGATAGATGTACTCGCTGTCCCCCTTCAAATTAGCCCGCCATTGTTGGATCCCTTCCTGCTCAATATTTGGGGAGAGGACCAGGGCCTCTATAAATAGGACTAGCCACCCACATAGCAAGGGGTTCGATTCCTGGTGGTTCGGTCCGGGATCTGAGAGAGAAAGAGAGAGAAAGGTGACTGACCTCTTCATAGCAGTTCATCACCACAGCCAAGAACAGACCCTCGCGAGGCTGTTCTTCCTTGTATTGTTCATCCACACCAGCCCCAGGAGGCAATCCATCCACCACACACTGGAGTAGGGTATTACACCACATCGGTGGCCCGAACCAGTATAAATCTTGTGTCTTTCGTGCAGCTCTTTTAGTAGTTTAGATCCCATCGAGACGGAGAGGTTGAAGGCGAGATTTCCGCGCGCACCCCAGTGTTCGAACGTTAAGGGTCTGTCGGAACCCGAAATCTGACAGTCGTCTCGGCATACCCCTTGGAGAGGGTACTCAGGAGCCCCAACTCAGCTGCAAGGGTTGCTGAATGGAACATCGAGCTACATGCATTTCAGCTAGAATTTAGTATGACCAGAGTCATCAAGGGAGCTGCGCTAGCGGATTTCATGGCAGAATGGGCAGAAGCGCCGGGTCTCGAGGCAGGCGAAGACCGATCACTTTCCCCGGTAAGTGAAGCACCGGATGGCTGGGTCATGTACTTTGATGGGGTGTTCTCCCAGCACGGTGTGGGAGCTGGCGCAGTGCTCGTATCCCCTACCCAGGAATACTCTACTACGTCGTGCAACTTTTCTTCCAGCACGGAGAAAAGGTCTCCAACAATATAGCGGAGTACGAAGGCCTAATAGCAGGCTTGAAGGCCGCAACTGCCTTAGGAGTGAAGTGCCTCATCATCAAGGGTGATTCGCAGCTCCTCGTCAACTTCTCCAACAAGATATACGAGCCAAAGGACGAGCACATGGAAGCCTACCTCGCTGAGGTCCGCAAGATGGAGAAACAGTTCTGGGGACTGGAGTTGCAGCATGTGCCTTGCGGCACCAATCAGGAGGCTGATGACATTGCCAAGAGGGCATCTAGGCGGCTGCCTCAGGAGCCTGGCGTCTTTGAGGAGCGGCTCTTCAAACCCTCGGCGGTGCCGTCGCTGTCGAGCACGGCACAACCGAGGGAGGAGCTCCCTCAGCCGCCTGCCTCAGGAGCCTCGGTCTGCGGCCCAGCCTCAGGGGCATGCCTTCTCCTGGCGTTAGAGCCTTAGGAAGGGTGTTGGATCCCGGAGCTCAAGAACTACCTGATGCAAGGAAGTCTGCCAGAGAATGAGGAGGAAGCAGAGCGCGTGGCGCGGCAGGCCACGGCTTATTGCATCAGGGATGGAGAGCTCTACAGGAAGTGACCGAATGACATGTCCTTACGTTGCGTCTCCCGAGAGCAAGGGAAGGAGCTACTGGCGGACATACACGGCGGAGACTGCGGGCACCACTCATCGTCATGGACCCTCGTCGGCAAGGCGTTCCGTAGTGGATTCTATTGGCCCACAGCACTCAACGACGCCGTGGAGCTTGTGAAGGCTTGCGAGGCCTGCCAGTTTCACGCTAAGCAGATCCATCAGCCTGCGAGGGGTCTACAAACTATACCCCTCTCATGGCCGTTCGCAGTTTGGGGGCTCGACATTCTGGGCCCGTTTCCTTGGGCGCCAGGGGGCTACCGCTACATGTACGTCATTGTGGACAAATTCACCAAGTGGGCTGAGGTGGAACCCGTCCGCACAATCCCGGCAGGCTCAGCGGTTAAATTCATCAAGGGCCTCGTGAGCCGATTTGGGGTGCCCAACCGCATCATCACCGAGAACGGTTTGCAATTCACTAGTAATCTCTTCAAAACGTACTGTGCTAACCTTGGAACGCAGATATGCTACGCTTCGGTAGCACACCCCCGGAGAAACGGCCAGGCCGAGCGGGCCAACGCGGAGGTCCTGAGGGGCCTTAAAGCCAAGACCTTCAAGAAGAAGCTGGAAGCCTGTGGCAGGGGCTGGTACAACGAGCTCCAGTCCATGCCGTGGTCAATCCGCATGATAGCAATCAAGCCGACTGGCGAGACCCCGTTCTTCCTCGTCTATGGAGCAGAGGCTGTTCTCCCTCACGAGGTCAGGTGTCGCTCCGCGTGGGTCCTGGCATTCGACGAGGCTCAGCAGGACGCCATGCGGGGGACGGATCTCGTGCTGGGGGAGGAACACCATCGGGAAGCCGCACTGCGAGCGGCAAGGTATCAACAGGCGCTACGACGATACTACTACCGCAACATCCACCCCAGGACCCTTGAGGTAGGGGATCTCGTGCTCAGACGGGTTCTCTCCAGGGAGGGGCTGCACAAGCTCTCTCCCATGTGGGAGAGCCCGTTCAAGGTTGTTCATGTTTCCAGGCCTGGCTCCGCGCGCTTGGAGACTCCGGAGGGAGTACCCATCCAGAACGCATGGAACATTCAACATCTCTGGAGGTTCTACCCCTGAGCGAGGCCTAGCGCCAAGGAAAGGCCCAGTGCCTGTGAAGAAGACGAATGCCTATGAAGCTGCTGCGTTTTGGGAAAGGCCCGGTGCCAGTGAAGAAGGCGAATGCCTGTGAAGCTGCTGCATTTTGGGAAAGGCCCGGTGCCTGTGAAGAAGGCGAATGCCTGTGAAGCTATCGCATTTTGGGAAAGTCCCGGTGCCTGTGAAGAAGGCAAATGCCTGTGAAGCTCGACGCCCGTGACACTCACGTAATAATGAGTGGGGCTGTACACGCCCCGGAGTCTCCGGAGTGCCGCCCTCGGGCCTCGGGGGCTCCCGCCCACACCCACTGGCAGCACTTAGCTCCGCGCTGGTGAGAAGACGTCGAAGACTAGAATAGGTGCCGGATGCGGCTTTCCCATTTGCTTTCTGCAGTTGGCTTGTTTATTCCCGTTTGAAGTTTTATTGGAGTTGCTCACGTTCCTGGCTTCTGACTCTTTGTCTTTCTTGCTCGCTTGCCTCGTTTTCTCTCGCACTAGTCTCGTGAGGGAGTCGTGGGCGCCCTCGCTAGTGTTTTCTGCCCCGATCATTTGGAGCTTCCCTATCCGAGTCCTCTGTGGGAACACCCCTCCCAGTCCGTGCCCCACGGGCATCGTGACACGAGAGCAGGACCTAGGCTGATCGCCCCCACAACCAAGACCGTAAGCTACCCCTCTAACTAATCCTTGCAGGGCATGAAATGCACGGCGAGGCCTCAGCCTCCGAAGGCGAGGGCCGCGTCAAGCTCCACCAAGCTCAAATGACTCCCGCACATGGACACACAGCATGGAACAAAGCACAGAAATGGCAAAAGCAACGCGACAGTTGACAGCAACAGTTCTAACACGCCCCCACGGGGCCCTGTACTACCTTCTTCTTACGCAGGAAAGGAAGGAAACAAAATGGACACGACCTGTCCAACACCAACCTACAGCAAAAGCTCGAGCTGCTCCTGGGGATCAGGCGGACGCCTCCTCTCACTTCACCAAGGCGCGGTGGCGGGTGGACTCGCTGCCTTCACCCAGGCGAGCGCGACGGCGCGGGGGCTGGTCGCGGCCACCGCTAGAGGAGCTGCTGCCTGAGGGAGAGTCACCGAAACTTGGCGAACCCCGAGCACCGCCGCTTGTACGCCAGTCGCCATCTTCATCCTGGTCAGTGCCGGGGCTGGGCAGGCGGCCGCGGTCGTCGTCTTCAGGGCAGCACCCGGCACGGGAACCATCTTCCCCAAACACCCTCACATAGAGGGTGGCGTCGCCATCGAACTTTAAGTATAGGGTACACCACCGGCCCAGGCCGCGTGCGCAGGCAAACGTGTGCCAGCCGCGCGCCAGGGCCCCGTTCCCAGAGACGGAGACCTCCAGCGAAGCCCAGGAGGCCCTGCTGCAGCAGCCGTCTGCCTGGAGCTAGAAGCCGCACCGAGCGCTGGCCGGCAGTTCATCTACGAAGAAACGTGGGAGCTGGAGCCGAGTGCTGGATGGGTCCGCCGACCACACGATGAACTCCGGCAGCACCTCCGCAGAGCGGAAGCATGGTCTAGGGGGGCGCACACCCACGGCGTGCCCCCCATCGCAACCGGGCGTTCACCACCACGCAGGGAACCGCCTCCATAACCGCGGGAGGCTACCACGGGGACCGTGGTGTACTTGCGAGGGCGGCCTCGGCCGCGCTTGGTCGGGGGAGGGTCAGGCCCTGCCTGGGGGGCCTTTCCTTTCTCCGCGGCCGAGAATCTCTTTGGGGCCATGGGGACGGCGATTAGCCAAGAAGAATAAAAGGAGCAGCAAGAAGGGATGGACTGAAGGGGCTCGCCCAGCCCCGTACTTATATCCGGAGGAGGCCAACCGCCGAGCACCACGATCGCAGGTAATCATGACCGGTTTCTTTGCATGTAGGGACTTGTCAAGTCATGCGGTCGTCGAGGCATCATGGGAAGCGCATACACCCACGTCCAGTCAACCGCCATGCGGCACCCAAGGCTGCAGGCTATTGGGGCCCGCGGCGCTTCGTGCTCGCCCCTTCGCTTCTCTGCTAAGCCAAGCCTGTGCGCGCCTTGGGCCCGGGGGCTATTGTCGGCGTTCTGGGAACGGGGGTCCCCAGACTTTCCTGCCTGCAGCCTGCGGCGTGGCTCAGGTGGGGGCCCAGCACGGCCCATCTTCATCAGCCCAAGCTTAAGACCCTCGCGACGGGCCAAGCCTCGCGGGGCAGATGACATGAAGCTTCCTCAAGAGAGCGGCCTCATCAGGCAGGCTCGCGAGGAGGCGGAGAGATCAATGCAAGGGTACCTCGCGAGGATCCCATGATGCAAGCCATGACGATCAAGGCCAGACGGGCGCCAGGCGGGCGCCGGCCTATGCAGGGTCCTTGTTTCCCCTTTGGTGCAAAGGGGGCAAGCACAGGCTAAGGTATCAGGCAAAGGTTACCATTCCGGTGCAACAAGACCAAGACCAGCCGGACGGCCGGACGAAGGAAACCGTGGAGCCCAAGACGGCGTCATCACCAGTGCTTTTGGCAGCCGAAGACCACCTTTGGTCAGGATAACTTGTACTAGATGTTCCCCTTCAAAATGGCCAATTGTGGGCGCCCTTCCCGCTCAATTATTTGGGAAGAGGCCCCGGGCCTCTATAAATAGAGCTAGCCACCACAGAGGGAGGGGACATCGAGAGATCTGGTAGGACCCTAGCAGAGAGAAAGAGAGGCGACGGAACTCACCCTAGCAGTTCATCGCACCAGCTCAAGAACACCCCTCGCGAGGCTCTTCTTCCCTTGTACTGTTCATCATCAGCCCCTGAGGCAATCTGTCGGATCACGGGTTCCGGCAGACCCTTAAGGTTCGAACACTAGGGTGCGCGCGGAGATCACGCCCTCTACCTCCCCGTCTCACAAAGATCTAAACTACTAAAAGGACTGCACGAGAGACACAAGGTTTATACTGGTTCGGGCCACCGTTGTGGTGTAATACCCTACTCTAGTGTGTGCTTGGTGGATTGCCTCCTGGGGCTGATGATGATGAACAATACAAGGAAGAACAGCCTCGCGAGGGCCTGTTCTTGGCTGGGGCGATGAACCGCTAGGAGGAGTTCAGTCACCCTTCTCTCTCTCACTCACTCTCTCTTCTTTTCTCCCACTTGTCGACTGTCTGGTTGAGATCGAACCGAACCCTTTGCTACGTGGGTGGCCGGTCCTATTTATAGGCAAAGGCCCTGGGCCTCTTCCCAAATATTGAGTGGGAAGGGCGCCAACAATTGGCCAATTTGAAGGGGAACATCTAGTACACTTATCCTGACTAAAGTTGGTCTTCGCCTGCTAAAGGCTCCGCGGTGGCACCGTGCTGGGCTCCATGGTGACCTCCGTCTCGTAGTCCGCCTGGTATTGGTCTCGTTGCACCGAAATGGCAACCTTTGCCTGATGCCACGGTACTCCGCGGCTGCGCTTGCCCCCTTTGCACCAAAGAGGAAAGAAGGACGCTGCGCACGCTGGCGCACGCCTGGCGCCCTTAGTCGTCATGGCTTGCGTCATGGGCACCTCGCGAGGTACCCCACCTTGATTTCTCCACCTCCTCGCGAGCCAGCATGAGGAGGCTGCGCCTGAGGATGCACCATGTCGTCCACCCCGCGAGGCTTGGCCCCTCACAAGGGTCTTGAGTCTTGTGTTGATGAAGATGGGCCATGCTGGGCCTCCTTTGAGCCACGCCGTAGGCCGCGGGCAGGCAAGTCTGGGGACCCCCGTTCCCAGAATGCCGACAGTAGCCCCGGGCCCAAGGCGCGCACGGACTTGGCCATGCCGAGAGGCGAAAGGGCAAGGGCGAAGCGCCGCGGGCCCTAACAGCCTGCGGCCTTGGGCGCCGCGTGGCGGTTGATGGGACGTGGGCGTCTCCACTTCCCCATGACGCCTCGGTGATCGCGCGAGGTGGACAAGTCCCTGCATGCAAATCGTGTCATGATTACCTGTGATCGTGGAGGCCAGCGGTTGGTCTTCGCCGGCTATAAGTACGAAGCTGTGTGTCCCCTTCCAGACCATTCCTCCTGGCTTCTCCTTCTTCCCGATCCTTGCTCCTTCTTGCTGCGATGGCTCCGATCCGCCGGTTCTCTGCAGCGGAGAAGGGAAAGGCTCCTGGAGAGGGGCCAGACTCCCTCCCGCTGAAGAAACGGCTCGCCCTTTGCAGCCGGGGCGAGGAAGACCATCAGGTGGTGCCGAGGCCTTGGTGCGAGCGGGCTCCGCCGGGGTTCCCACTTCCCTTGTATGCCCATGTCGAGGGCCCCGAAGGTGTCGATGCTGACCTCCGCGGTCGGCGCCGTCGTAGGCGCCGTCGTGTCACGAAGGCGTGGGTTGTTCATCCTGGAGTCCATGCCGAGGGCTCCTCCCAAGAGTTCATGCTCCACGTCGTCATTCCTCTCCAGTCCTGGATCCGTCTGCCTCCCTTCTTCGCCTCCATCGTCCCTCCAGGAGGGCCCTTGGAGCTCTGGCTGCATCATGCCGGCTGCAGCGCCCTCGCGACCGAGGCAGAGGTCATGGTCGCTGCCCCGGGCGAGGTCTACTTGTCCCGCAGCTGGAGAGAGATCGCCCGTGTTTGCAGGGAAAGGGGCATCTTCGTGGTCCACTTGGAGTACGATGGCGCTGCGGTGATGTTCCTCAAGGTCTTCGACGCGAACGGGCGCCGGTTGGAGTGCTGCCCCGGGAGCGCTGGCCGGGACCTTGCCCTGGTGAAGGCTAGGCCCGTCGACCTCTCCCTTGGCGGAGGCGCCGGAGGGTCCAGCGACTCCAGCGAAATCTTCGCGACTCCGGAGACGAGCGACGACAGCTATGAGCCCCCGAGTCGGCGCCGCTCCCGGAGCAGGGCGGGCTCGTCAGGCCGTCGCCGACCCTGATCTGGATGGGGTTGGCGCCGGCGCCTGACGGCCCACTGTTGATGATGGCATCTTTTGCAGGAGCTCGTGTAGTTAGCACCCCTTAGGATCCGTTCCCTACGAGGAATCAAAATGCGCCCCACGGGGGCTTGTAAGGTGCCTGTAGTCCCGTTTGTTAATACATAACCTTTGTCGTAGTGCTGTGTGAGTTGCTGATTTCGTCTTAGCTTAGTTCTCCCTTTCGAACCTCACGAGGGCTTGGTGCTCTGCGTCGACAGGTCCCAGTCCCAAGGCGGCGTCGGTGGTCGCTGGTATGCCAGGTCACGATGCCGTGGTCAAGGCCAGGAGGTGAGCAACCCGGGGTCCGGTAAGAGCCCCTGAGTCGCGATGCTCAGGAGGTCCCCTTTGGCGCCCAAGCAGCCGTCGCTTGGTGAGAAAGGGAAGCAATGTTGCTAGTACGGAATTGCTTTAGGTGCGGGGGTAGTGCCACGGTAGCCAGTGCTTTGGTTTGTGACTTATCTTGAGGATCGGGGATCGCCTCCAGTGCATCGTCGGGTCCGTGGGGTAGTTGGGACGGAGTTGCTCGGCGAGGTCCTCACACGCCCCTTCTCCCTCGCCTCTGCTCCCCTTTCTGCTCTACGTCCTCGGGTCCCGGCCCTCGAGCTGGTCTTAGCCGTCGCTAGTATGCCAGGTCGCGATGTCGTGGTCAAGGCCAGAGGGTGAGGGCTGGAGAGCCAGTAGGAGCCCTGAGTCGCGATGCTCAGGCACCCCCCCCCCCCTTTAACGTGCAAGCGGTTCGCGTGGGCGAGGGTGAAGGGAACTCCGTGAGGGCCTTGGCTAGCGCAGTTCCCTCCAACGATCCTGCAGATTCATCATAGAGAGAAGATGGGGTTGCCATGGAAGTCGTCAGTCGATTGTTAGTCGCTCAAGAGCTTGTTGGTTGGAGTAGGTGAGGTGTATCAGGGCACCCGTGAGCCAGCACGAGACTCACGAGGCCCTACCTCTAGGCGGGTTGCGCCTGGCACTGGGCCGTATCTTGAGATGTGTCCCTGCAAAATTTGGTTAGATGCCGGTACTCTAGGTCCTCGGGTCCCGGCCCTCGAGCTTGTCTCAGCCGTCGCTGGTATGCCAGGTCGCGATGCCGTGGACAAGGCCAGAGGGTGAGGGCTGGAGAGCCAGTAAGAGCCCTGAGTCGCGATGCTCAGGCACCCCCCCTTTAACGTGCAAGTGGCCGACATGGAGAAGAAGGGATGCCGCGGACAGGCAGCAAGCAATCAAGCGTGATAGGCAAATGCATAATTGGAAATAAACGCGAGGGAGATACACGCCGCTGGGCCTAGCCCGAGCGGCTTGGGGATGATGCAGCCCGAGGGGCGCCCCCAACAAGGCAAACTAATGACCGGAAAATAAAAGGGGATACATGCCACAGGGACGGACCCACGCGGCCTGGGAGTGATGCAACCTTGGGAGGGTGCTCCCAGCTGGGAATGAAGCTTGAAAGATGTCACCTGAGGATGTCGTCGGCGAAGTGGCGTTGGTGCAGCAGACTCGGTGGGCTGTGGAAGCTGATCCTCACGAGCCCCCAGGCCCCGGGGCCTCGGGAGGCTCCGGAGGCACTGGTGGCTCCTCGCGAGCTATCTTCATCTCCACCAAGGCCGTGAAACGCCTGTCTTCCTGAGCCTCCATGATGCCCCTCATGAGGCGCTGGTACGCCGCAGCCATGCTCGGCAGGCCGTAAGGCATGCGAACATAGCTGTGGGGTGGACCCCCGCAGCGCCCCACTTGCGAGGGCCAGAGACGCTCCATCGTGGCGATCTTATTGAGCCCTGGTACGTCGACGCAGACGCGCAGCCCACCATCCTCGCCTGGATGTGGGGCCACAGCTGGTAGACCGCGGAAACCTCTCATGATCCTTGACTCCTGTAGTTCTTGAATGGCCTCGTTAACGAACTCCTGCTGGTCTGACCTTCCTTGCCTGGCTCCTTCTCGAGGGAAACATGCTTCGAAGCACACCTCCACATGGTGCCCAAGCGCCTCCCTCGTGACCCTGGCTAGGTCGGTGGCCCTCCTGGTGAGAGCCCCCGAGCCCTGCCTGAGGAGGGCGCTGGGCGCGCTTTCCTATGCAATGGATGGGGGGTCCCCCTGGGCTAACACGGGCCCTGAAGGGCCTCCCTCCTAAGGGGCTGAGCCTGACGACGTCTTCTTCTTCTTTGGGGGTGGTCTCAGGAAGCCTCCTGCTTCCGCGATCTGGGTCTTCTAGCGACGCGGCCTGATAGGCTCGCTCCAGGGAACACACTACATCCTTCTCTTCACAAGGCACCGTGATGACGCCACCACTTCCTGGCATCTTGAGGACGTTGTAGCCGTGGTGAGTCACGGCCATGAACTTGGCCAGCGCTGGGTACCCGAGGATGGCGTTGTACGGCAGGCGGATGTGGGCGACGTCGAAGTCGATGAGCTCGGTGCGGTAGTTGCTGCGGGCCCCGAAGGTGACAGGGAGGCGGACCTGCCTGATCGGGACTGTGGAACCGTTGGTGATTCCGGAGAAAGGCTTGGTTGGCTGAAGCTGGTCATAGGGTACTTGGAGATTGTTGAATGTTTCCACGGACAGGACGTTGAGCCCTGCCCCTCCGTCGATGAGGGTCTTGGTGACCAGCATGTTGCTGATGACTGGGGAGCAAAGCATCAGGAGGACCCCGGCCGTGGCCGCGCACTTGAGCTGGTCCACTGAGCTGAACGTGATGGCGCACGCCGACCACCTGAGGGGGCGCGTTGCTTCGAGCTTGGGGAGAACTGCATTCACTTCGCGGTCAAACTGCTTGAAGATACGTTGAGAGGCTGGGGCTTGTGCTCCGCCCAGGATGCAGGCGATTCCGCGCGGCTCTTGGAAGCCCCCAGCCCCTCGTCTTGATGTCGGTCTTTGTTCCTCCTTGGCTGAGGCGGCAGCGGAGGTAGGCCTGCATTGCCATGAGGGCGATCCTCACGAGGCTGATCCCTCCAGTCTCCCTCGCGAGGCAGGTCCCGCCAGCGGTCCTCGCGAGGTTGGTCGCGCCACCCCTGGCACGGGCCGCGATCTTCCCAGCGTCCTGGGTTTCTTCCTCCTCCTCGGTCGTAGCCCCGGTCAGCACGGTCAGGGCGACGGCCGATCCTTCCTTCTCGCACGGCGCGGAGTTCTTGACATTCGTTGGTGTTGTGGGTGTGGAGGTCGTGGTACACACGGTACCGGCTGCCCCTGGAGGATTCGGGCAGATCCTTGCCCCGCTTGGTGTCTAGTTCTGCTGTGAGTACGGCAACCCCCTTGCGCTTCACGTCCTTGTCCTTGGGCTTCTTCTCTTCTGGGTCCGCGGCAGGCAGCTCGAGGAGGGAGAGACGTCCCTCCTCAGCCCTGGCGCACTTGGTCGCCAAGTTGAACAGCTCCAAGGAGGTGCAGAGGTCTTCGTGCATCGCCAGCTCCTCCTTCATCTTGATGTCGCACACGCCATCGGAGAAGGCTAATATGATGGCTTCCTCGGACACCTTGGGGATCTTGAGGCGCGCGCTATTGAAGTGCTGGATGTACTTTTGCAGGGTCTCCCCAGGTTGTTGCTTGATACGACGCATGTCACTCACGACGGGTGGCCGGTCGCGAGTACCTTGGAAGTTGGCGATGAAGCGGGTGCGCATCTGGTCCCAGGAGGAGATCGTGCCCGGAGCCAGATTCAGGAGCCAGGTTCGAGCTCCTTCCTTGAGCGCCATGGGGAACCAGTTCGCCATGACCTTTTCATCCCCGCTGGCAGCCTCGATGCCCAGCTCATAGAGCTGGAGGAACTCTGCGGGGTCAGTTGTGCCGTCGTAGCAAGGAGGCAGGTCTGGCTTGAACTTGCCGGGCCACGCGACGCTGCGCAGCTCGGTGGTGTAGGCGCGGCAGCCGGCGGTGGCCATGAAAGGCTTCGGCTGGTGGAGAGCTTGGTCTTGAGGGTCCCCACGCGCTGTAGCTAGGAGCTGAGCGGGGTCTTGGTGCGCCGGAGCTGGAGCAGGGAGCGCCGGGGCAGCTCCTTGCGGGCGAGGGACTTCTTGGCAGCTCCGTTCTTGTTGCGCTGGCACCTGATGGAGCGGGTTCTGCCCAGGGGCCACGCGCCTTGGAACCATGGCATCTTCATGGAGAGGAGGCGGCTGGTGCGCCTCTGGAGCTTCGTTGCTCGCGCAGGGCAGGGTGTGGCGCAGAGGAACGGACGGCGCGGAAGAGCCCCCTGCGGCGCGGACAAGCTCGGCGACGCGGTCGAGCCACTCTTCGTAGACGTCATCGACAGGGCGGTAGCGCAGGAGCTCATTTGCCACGAGGAGCGCAGCTCGAGCCTCCAAGGGTGCGCGGAGTGCGCGGGACGAAGAACCAGCTGGTGTGAGCGTTGGAGTAGCGGTGCGGCCGTCTTGGCGCACGGATGGATGCTGAGACGATGCTTGCTGCTCGCCCCCCGGCGGGCCGGTGGCGGCATTGACGGCGGGTGATAGGGAACGACGAGGAGGCCCACCGACGGGGGCCGTCTGGGCGACGCGAGAAGCGATGGCGGCCCGGCGCTCGGTGCGGGCCCGACGAGCGTCAGACATGGACGCGACGGTCGGAGGAGAATGGAGTGGTGGAGGACAGATTCCGGCGCACCCCTACCTGGCGCGCCAAATGTCGGATCATGGGTTCCGGCAGACCCTTAAGGTTCGAACACTGGAGTGCGCACGGAGATCACGCCCTCTACCTCCCCGTCTCACAAAGATCTAAACTACTAAAAGGACTGCACGAGAGACACAAGGTTTATACTGGTTCGGGCCACCGTTGTGGTGTAATACCCTACTCCAGTGTGTGGTTGGTGGATTGCCTCCTGGGGCTGATGATGATGAGAAATACAAGGAAGAACAACCTCACGAGGGCCTGTTCTTGGCTGGGGCGATGAACCGCTAGGAGGAGTTCAGTCACCCTTCTCTCTCTCTCTCACTATCTCTGCTTTTCTCCCACTTGTCGACCATCTGGTTGAGATCAAACCGAACCCTTTGCTACATGGGTGTCCGGTCCTATTTATAGGCAAAGGCCCTGGGCCTCTTCCCAAATATTGAGCGGGAAGGGCGCCAACAATTGGCCAATTCGAAGGGGAACATCTGGTACACTTATCCTGACTAAAGTTGGTCTTCGCCTGCGAAAGGCTCTGCGTGATGCCGTGCTGGGCACCATGGTGACCTCCGTCTCGTAGTCCGCCTGGTCTTGGTCTCATTGCACCAAAATGGCAACCTTTGCCTGACGCCTCGGTACTCCGTGGCTGCGCTTGCCCCCTTTGCACCGAAGAGGAAAGAAGGACGCTGCGCGCGCTGGCGCCCGCCTGGCGCCCTGAGTCGTCATGGCTTGCGTCATGGGCACCACGCGAGGTACCCCGCCTTGATTTCTCCACCTCCTCGTGAGCCAGCCTGAGGAGGATGCACCTAAGGGTCTTGAGTCCTGTGTTGATGAAGATTGGCCATGCTGGGCCTCCTTTGAGCCACGCCGCAGGCCGCAGGCAGGCAAGTCTGGGGACCCCCGTTCCCAGAACGCCGACACAATCCACCACACCACACACTGGAGTAGGGTATTACACCACAACGGTGGCCCGAACTAGTATAAACCTCGTGTCTCTTGTGTTGTTCATCATTTTCCTCTTAGTTCGCACGAGAGGATCGGACGTAGATCGGTAGGGGAGAGATCTCCGCGCGCACCCCAGTGTTCGAACCTAAAGGGTCTGACGGAACCCGAAATCCGACAGCATAGCCTTGTGGACCTCAGCATCATTGGGTTGGACGTGGAGGATGGTGATGATGCTGGTGTGACTGTCGGAGGCGGGGAAGAAGATCCGTGGCCTCTGGAAACGGCACCGAGGGTACTGCTCCGCTGTGATGACGGTTCCATCGTTGGAGCAGCTCCGCTAAGGTGTACGGCGACGAGGCTGAAGCATGACAAGACAGACAACATTTATCTGAAGTGGGACCCTAATATCATCTGCAATAGATGATGTAAAATACATCACCAAAAATTGCTAGATGTTAAACGCACCAGCCGCGCCACGGCCGCTCCGACAGATGCTGTAAGTACTGGTCACTCTGAACTTAACTAAAGAAAATGAACTTCACAGTCCAAACTGAATTTTACTGTCGAAACTGATTGAACTAGTAACAGAGCATTGCAATAGATGTTTAGGGCGTTCGAGCACTAGTAGCGGAGAAGCAGCGATCTAAATCAGCGGACGCTCGAGGAGGGAACGCACTAGCAGAGAGCAAGTCGTGCAATAGCACCGCGAGCGAGTGCTAAAGAAGCAACTCCTGTAGCTGCTGGAGGTCGTGCACCAGCAGCAGTAGCGCAAGCGAGAGAAAGTGCAGAGCAGCAGCACGAACGAAAGCAGGAGCAGTGCAGCAGCGCGACCGACAGCAAGAACAGAGCCGCAACGCGAGCGGGAGCCGGAGCAGCTGTAGCTAGTGCCGTTGTGGAAGTCGCCGCCGAGGAAGCAACGACATGGGGGAGAGACGCCGTGGATGATGTGGCCGGCAACGACACCGTCGATGGAGACACGCCATGTCTGCTCGGTATCGAGCACCGGCAGCCCCGTAAGATCGAATAAAAGGTAAAATGCAGCGGTGAGTGCAGAACCTCCTTGGTGGCGCCGAGTTGGCCTCGGCTTCATCGGAGGAATTGGTGAGGGTGTTGCGGTTCCGGTGGGGCAGGTCAAGACGACGCTGTGGGGATTGAGGTGGCGCGATAGATGAGGTGAACGTCGGGGCAGCTCCTTGGAGGTGGAGGACGGTGCGGCTGATTCGATGGGACGACGATATCGACAACGGATCCTCATGCGGTGCGGTGGATGAGGGACGGCGAGCTGTTACGGTGGACGACGTAGTCGGGGAAGAGTCTCCGGTTGGGCGGCGGTCGGGAGGCCGACGGAGGAGCGTGGGGGTTTCGAGGGTTTTCGCGGCCTCAGTGTATGAATGGGGGGGCGAAGGGGGAGGGGGGAGCAAAGCTTAGGGATGCGATTTTCCGAAATGTAGGGTAAGTTACCAACGTACCCCCACCGGTTTTGACACCGCGACGTGGAGCTTCATTTCCGGCTGAGGGTAGAAGGGGGATTTCGCGTGTCTGGGCTGTGGCAACGATTTTGGATGAGGAGGGAGTTCTCGCGCGCGTCCAAATTTCGGGATAACAAGGCGCGGCGCGGGTTGAAGAAGCGGGAGTTTCAAAGTAGGTGAGAAAAAAGATACTCGAGCTTGAAAATTTTGGGATAACAAGGTGTGGATTCCTTGTTCGGCAGAACACACTTAACGTGTAAAAACAATTCATACAAGACACAAGAGAGTCATGTCCCCTTTTACTATATTGCTATAGATGCCATTGAAAAAACTACAAGAAAAATGTAAACAAAATCGAGAGAATAAGATTACCCTGCACAGTACCAAATCGATTCGCACTTCCCTCAACAACAACAAAAAACAAATCAATTCCCACCAAAGAAAGAGTAATGTCCCTTTTTATATGATTACAAATGCCATGATCTCGAATTTCAATTTTTGAATCCACGTTATGTTGAATTCGAATATATCATTAGGTGACCTTGCGGTTTATAATTGATGTGGTCGTACATTTTGATCTTCCATCATATATGAACATTTTAATCCACCATGTGAACATATATATTGTCGTCTACCATATGGACTAAATTTGAATCAATTTTCCTTATTTGAATACGATTGTTGTCAAGTTATACAATAATTTAAATATTATCTTGATAACAAAAAACATACATATAGCAGTAATCATATTTCACTATGAACTACATGTACCATACGCTCTCCAATTCAAATATTTGTATCCATTTTATGTTGAATTCAAATCATAGTACATTATTGGTCTAGGTAGCGAGATGTTTGGGATAATCTAAACCCTGTTTTCATACGTATAATTTTTGGCTGAATTGGGACAAGTTTTGGTATAAGCCTCTTGCAAAACCAGAGATTCTCTCAACAAGCGTCGTGGTTCTGAGAGGGAAAGTGTCAACTTTGTGTACGAAACGATATACGCTGCCTCCCCCCTGATTTTATTTACAGAGGCAGCATAGAACTATATGAGTGCCCTGTTAAATTTTGGAATTATTTCGGGTTCATTTGGCCTTTTTATACATTAATTGAGTTTCTGGACTTTTTATATGCATAATCTAAATATGAATTGCATGCACATGCTCCGGTGCACCAAAGTGGGTTGAAAAATCACATGTGTGTCCTTGGTTGAATTTCTAGGTCCCATGGAAGAAATGAGAATGAAATTCAAACATCTGGGCATCATGACTCGGCCGAGAACATCGAGAAACTTTGATTTTAAATTCATCTAAATCAAAAACTCGCCTGGAAATCATGAAACTCGGCATGGTGTCATGTCATGGCACTAACATGTTGTGCTAAAAAATTGGGCCGATTTGGAAGCTCGTGGTTCTAAGAGGGAACGTGCCACCTTTGAGTGTGAAATGATATATGCTGCCCCCCTTGAGTTTCTTAACAAAGGCAACATAGAACTATATTAGTGCCCTGTTAAATTTTGGAATTATTCCGGGTTCGTTTGTCGTTTTTATACATTAATTGAGTTTCTAGTCATTTAATGTGCATAAGTAAAATTTGAACTACAAGCACATGCTCTCGTGCACCAAAGTTGGTTGAAGAATCACATTTGTTTCCTCGGGTGAATTTCTAGGTCCCATGCAAGAAATGAGAATGAAATTAAAACATCTGGGCATCGTGGCTCGGCCGAGTACATTGATAAACTTGGTTTTAAAATTCTTGTAAAATCAAAACATGTCTGGAAATCATGAAACTTGGCATGGATGTCATGTCATGGTACTACCATGTTGTGGTAAAAAAATTAGCCGAATAGGAACAGATTTTGGTATAAGCTTTTGCAAACCGAAGCTTCTCTCAAGAAGGCTCGTGGTTCAGAGAGGGAACGTGCCACCTTTGAGTGCGAAATGATGTACATTGTCCCCCTTGAGTTTATTTACAAAGGCAACATAGAACTGCATGAGTGCCCTGTTAAATTTTGGAATTATTCCAGCTTCGTTTGGCCTTATTTACACATTAATTGAGTTTTTGGTCATTTAATGTGCATAATTCAAATTTGAACTACAAGCACATGCTCCCGTGCACCAAAGTTGGTTGAAAAATCACATTTGTGTCCTTGGGTGAATTTCTACTCCCTCCTTCCATCTATATAGGTCCTAATGCGTTTTTCGAGGCTAACTTTGACCAAACGTTAGAGCAATAATATATGACATGCAACTTACACAAAGCATACCTTCAATTTTGTATGTCAAAGGAGCTTCCAATAATATAATTTTCATAGTATACATCTCATGTGCTATTAATCTTGTCAATAGTCAAAGGCTGTCTTGAAAAACACATTAGGCCCTATATAGATGGAAGGAGGGAGTAGGTCCAATGCAAAAAATGAGAATAAAATTCAAACATCTGGGCATCGTGGCTCGTTCGAGAACATTGAGAAACTTGGTTTTAAAATCATGAAACTTGGCATGGTGTCATGTCATGGAAGTACCATGCCATGGTTCAAAAATTGGCCAAATAGGAACAAATTTTGGTATAAGCTTCTTGCAAATCGGAGCTTCTCTCAAGAAGGCTCGTGGTTCTGGGAGGGAACGTGTCACCTTTGTGTGCATAATTCAAATTTGAAATACAAGAACATGTTCCAGTGCACCAAAGTTGGTTGAAAAATCACATGTGTGTCATCGGGTAAATTTCTAGGTTCCATGCAAGAAATGGGAATGAAATTCAAAATTCTGGGCGGCGTGGCTGGGTTGGAAACATTGAGAAACTTAGTTTTTAATTCCTGTAAATCCAAAACACACATGAAAATAATGAAACTTGGCTTGGTGCCATGACATGGCACCAATATACTCTGGTAAATTTGCAGTCTGATTTGCGAAGGCGCACACATTAACAATCAAGAAAGTCATTTTGGAACAAGTGCTGTGACATTACAATCGGAAACACAAGTATTATTGAAACCGTGGGCGTTCTACTTACTAGTACCATTTACGTGCCGCCACATGTCCCCATTTTTTATTAGCTAGGAGGCGCCATGCAGGGTAGCTATTTGAGTACGAGAGGCGTGCGATCAGACCCCTGCACATGCTTATTGGGAGAAGAGCCCTTTGACCTCCATCTACCGTCCAGCTCTCTCCCAAGGTCTCCATTAATGGCGCCCAAGCCTCTGTTTAATGGTGTGGCTATGTCTCACTCGACTGAGATTTAAGAGAGAAAAAAGAAAATCTAAAAGCATGGATCTTGATGTAAGATCCGATGGACCTATATAGCATCTACTGTGACTTATAGCAAGACTGATGAATATATAAGGACGATTAATATTTTTTTGATCAAAGAAGGGCTTGCCCCTTCTGATTTTCATTACTGAAAACCACCACAATTCACAAGAAGTTCAGCACAACTCCAGCCTAACACGAAGGACTAAAAGCTACCAGATTGAAATCGCAACATCCCAAGAGGCCAACAAAGGCCAAACATCCATGCTAGAACCCAACATTTCACAACTAACGAGACAATCCACATCCTAATCCGATTATTACATCAAAAGCAACCAGGAAACTAGTCTCTGCGGCGAGCGGCGATGAGCTCTTTCGTGTCCTCAAGATGCTGCTTGAGAACATCTACGGATTCCACCACTAGCCTTTGGCGCTCGTTGCGGAGCATGTCATTCTCGTTCATAAGTTTCTTCAACAAGGCACTGGTCTCCTCCTGCAGGTCTGCACTTCGGACGATCTTCTCCCTCAGCAGGTCGCGCTTGGCCCGGAGCCTCTCATTGCCCTCCCTTAGTTGCCAGATGACGCCGGTAGCCTGTTCAAACGAGGCTATCATGTCATCCTGCAACCTCGCCGAGCCGGAGATCTGATCCATCTGGCTATGGACGATCGCATGCATGCGCCTGTAACAGTCTTCGCCTTCCCGCAAGAAATTTTCCAAGGCCGCCGCGGCATGGCGGGACATCTCTGCTGCATTCATGGCGCGGCGGGACATCTCTACTGCTTCCGCGGCATGGCCGGACCAGTCTGCTGCATCGACGGCGCGGCGGGACCTCTGTGCTGCTACTTCCGCGCGGCGGGACATGTCGGCTGCTCTCGCAGCGAGGCGGGACATCTCTCATGCTTCTGCTTACATGCTCGCCTCTCCCTAGTGGCAATCTCTTGACCCAGAACTGACGCTGGTGCCTGGAAGGGCAAGGCTCTCCGTGGTTGGTGTGACATATGCCAACGGGTGGCTTATCATTGTGGGAGCCAATAAAACATCGTCGGTGCCTGCAAACGGGATAAGGCGAAGACATGCACGCCAGTGGATCTTACCCAGCTTCGGGGCTCTCCGTGGAGATAACACCCCTACTGCTGCTCTGCGGGGTCTCCGCATGGTCACTAGATCGACAAGTAGCTACAAGAGGCTCCGTGAGTTATTCGGTGAAAGGATGAAGAAGGGCAAGGCTCGCCCGCTTCTCCTCTCGATGTGGTGTCTAGAACTACTGAAAAGGGATCTCCCCCTGCATGGGTGCCCTGGGGGCTTTATATAGGCCTACCCCCCAGGGGTACAATGGTAATCCGGCTAGGCGTGGGCCCAAGCCATATGTGTCTACGCTTGCCTGCTTCTCCGCCGACCGATGGGGCCCGCCGACTGGTGGACCCTGCCGGCTACCGTTCTTCTGGTCGACATGCCGGTCCCACCGCTCGGGGGTCTTGTCGGAGGCTGGTTACTGTTGCCTCGCCTTTAGTGATGAGGGCTGTGTCGTGGTAAGCATGGCTACAGTGCTGCCGCCGAGCGGCTTATCACTGTAGCCTTACCTCGTCTTATCTCCTTAATGAGGCGCCTCCTTTGAGGGAGTGGACTAGCTGGCTATTGGGAGTCGGCCATACCCCAGGCCGACTGGGGGAGGCCTGGCCGCCTTTAGGCGTCTCCCTGACTAAGGGGGCCCGCCACCCACGGGTCGTACTGACAGCTCACCATGGTTGACGTCATGGCCAACATGGCAACAGTGTCGCACCGGACGGGTGATGGCCGCCCCGTATGGCGCACTGTGGTCATGTGTGTCCCGGGATTCGGGGGTGGTAGGCTTCACTATAGCCATGCCCCGTCTCATTGCCGTTATGTGCGTGCAGACTCCGAGGGAACGATCTTGGCCGCCTGCTGGGGGGCGGCTTCTTGGAGTCGGCCTTCTCGTGGCCGGATTCTTGGAGCCGGCCCTCTCGTGGTTTTCTTCACGGGGACTTTAGGGATGGGCCACCTTCGTGCAGCCGGCCTGAGAGATAGCCGACTGGGTGAAGGCAGGCCCACGTCTTGGATGCTTGAAGTCTCGATCGACCTATAATTTTTCTGAAGAGCCAGGGGGAGCCGGCTAGGCTACCCGTGGTCATTTACTCCGACAGTAGTCCTCGAAGCTGGTTGGGCTCCAAGGCAGAAAAAAGACGAGAAGCTCAATCAGCTTCCTATCTTGAGGAGCCGGCTTTGATTAGGTGCGCCATCTTCTGGAGGTTTCGAAGCTTGAAGGCGGGAACCACGCGGCGCGCGAGTTAGGCTGCGAGCTGACCGCTCGTCGCCTGCGCGCCACATGGCACCCTACGGCCAGAAGGGCCTGCCAGCCCACGCGCGCGACGGGACGCCGCCGCAGTCCGGGGCCCGCCACTACTGGACCTTGGCCCACGCACGGATCTTCTGCGGCCCAGATGGACCGCACGCCTCCCAGTGGCGGTTACCGCACGCCGTGAAGGCACAATAATCGCGGGACATGGGGGAATGGGCATAGTTAATCCCACGTCCCCCCACGCCTCGCCTCCTCGGCTTCGCCGCACGAGGCTATAAGTAGGGGGAGGAGGGGAGCGGCAAACGCTCGCACTCTCGCCCTCGCCCCGCCCCTTCCTTCTTCTTCTTCCTCTTCGTCGCCACAGCTTCCCGCCGCCGCCCGGCTCTTCCGCCAATCTTCTTGGCTCACCGTTGCTCTGTCATGACAGGGTCGCGCGCCTCTCTGCCACCGCACCTTTCTCATTGCCGCGCCGTCCCCATGGCGCTATCGAGCTCCTGGGATGGCTCCAACGTCCATGATGACCACCTCGACTTCCTCCGCCGGACGCGGCGGCTGCCAGGTGCTAACTACGTGCGGTCCGTCTCGCGCCGGAGAGGGGCATCTCGCCGGCACCGGAAGAGGATGAGCGGGCAATCTTCCGCTCGCACTGCCTGCGCGGCTTCGGCCTGCCGGTGAGTGGGTTCTTTCGCTCCTTCCTCGAGTTTTATCATCTCCAGCCGCATCACCTCACTCCAAATGCGGTGATGCTGCTGTCGGCCTTCGTCGCCCTGTGCGAGGGCTTTCTTGGCGTCCTCCCCACCCTCGAACTCTGGGAGGAATTCTTCCAGTGCAAGCTTGGCACTGTCGTCGCGGGCGTGCCCGCCCCATGTGGCGCCTTCATCGCCATGCGGAGGACGAGCGACAACAATCCATTTCCGCCCATCCCGATGATCCAGTCGGTGAAGCTCTGGCAGAAGTCTTACTTCTACGTGAAGAACGTCGCTCCGCAAGGCGACTTCGTCAATCTACTGGCTTACGTAGTCGGCCCGCCGGCTGGGAGGCAGCCCTCATGGTCCTACCGGGCCAGGTCGCTGTCTCAGGGTGGGGTCGCCTCCGTTGCACGGCTCCGGGTGGTGATCCAGTCAGAGGGCTTGACCGGGGCCGACCTGGTAGCCGTCTTCGTGGCGCGCTGGGTGCTCTCGCTCCAGGGCCGACCTCACATGATCTGTCAGATGAACGGCCGCTTCAACCCGTGCCGGCTAAGCACCAAGGAGATGCCTCACACCGAGGTGTCTTATATGGTGAACTATATTTCCAACTGCAAGCTCACCGAGGATTGGCAGTACAGCAAGGAGCCGTACTCTCGCGCCAATCCTCCGCCTACGGTAAGTTTCCCTTCTTTTATTCTTTCCCTGTTGTCGGGTTTGCGATGGCCGACTCCTGACCAGTCGTCTTGTTTTCGGCAGAACCCCAGGCTTCCATCGGCAACCGGGGTTGCGGAGGTCGAACGCCAGTTCCTCCCCGACCGCGCGGTGGACGACATTGACGACCCGGACCTGGGGGCGCCGCCATGGAAGACGGCGTCATAGGGGAATGCGGCGAGGCAGGCGGCCCTAGGCTCGGGGCCGCCTTCGAGCACTGGCCGGATGACGATGAGGCCGAAGTTATTCCGCGCCGCCGACCGGCGCCCGATCATCAAGGCGTGGGCCCATCTGCCGCGCCGGCTGCTCATGGTGGCGCGCAGAAATGTCGGGCCGCGTCGACCCACTTCGGCAGTCGGCCAAAGAAGCCCAAGAGTACCGCAGCGGCCGCAAAGGCGGCCCGCTTCCGCAAGGTGGTGAAGCAGCCGCAGGCGGTTTCAGCGTAAGTGTCGTTTTTCTTATGCCTTTCTTTTTCTTCTTCGGTTGATATTCTTCTAAGCCTTCTTCTTGACTTATCAAACAGGGCCCCACTTTCCCTCGGGCGGGTCCCTGCCGCCTCCATAGTCGGAGCCGTAGGAGGGTCTTCAAGCTCCCGCCGTGTGGATCCCCATGCCGATCTCCTAGAGGCGACGGAGCAAAACACGTAGGAGGCACGGGAGGAGCGGGAGGCGGAGGAGCGGAGGGCGGCTCGGGAGGTGGAGGAGAAGTCGGCGGAGGCGTGAGTCGACGCAGCTGCCAAGGCCCAGGCGGAGGCCGCGGCCGCGGAGAGGGAGGTAGAGGCCCCGCAGAACCAACCTCCACAGCTCGTCATCCCCCTTCACGCCGCGGCTCCCGACATCCCAGTGCCCCCGATGGAGGAAGCCGGCCGTGGCCGGCCGGCGATGGAGAAGGAGATGGAACCGATGCCGCCAACTGGAAATGGCCAAGGTGGCCGGCCCGACGCGCCGCCCGTGCAGCCGGCCGGAGGTGAGCCGACTATGGGGGCGGACCTTGTTGTCCTGCCGCCGTCTCGTTGGCGCGTGGGGAAGGCGACTTCAGCGCCGGAGCCGCAAAAAGCTACGGGCGCCAGCCTGTCGGCCCAGGACGCCGGGCGGTGGGACGACGATGCTGAACATGGCGGCGCAGGACGTCCGGAGCCGGCTTCAGGCCCAGGCTGCCGCGCTGAAGTAGTATACTCAAGAGTTTCTCACGACTCGAATAGTTATTCGGGTGAGTCCTCCCGTCTTTCGTTGATTGCTCCTGATTTCTTCCGTGGGGGCGCGTCAGCGCACCCACTGGCTGTAGTCCCCGAGTTCCGAGTCGGCTGCTGAGCAGGCGGCTTGGAACTTCTTAGTAGACTTTGATTGCCGTCTTGTTCTTACTCGCATCTTTTGTCTTGTCTGCAGGAGTACCACAACCTCCGCCCAGCTGCTTTCAACTCCCAGGCCCAGGAGTTGGACCAGAAGGCCGCTGACCTAACCTAGAGCCGGAGTAAGTGCTTCATCTTTTATCTCAACTGGGGGCGCGTCAGTGCACCCACTGGGTGTAGTCCCCGAGATTCGGGCCGACTGCTGAGCAGTCGGGTCGGATCTTTTCCTGACGACTTCTTTCTTCGTATCTGCACGGGTCAATGCTGACTTGAGGGACCAGCTAAGCAGAGCCCAGTCCGCCCTTCGCACCAAGGAGGCCGAGTGCGCCGCCCTGGCTCAGGAGCGCGATCGCCTGGCCAAGAAACTGGCCGACCAGGAGGAGAGCCACAAGGCGGCACTGACGGCAGCGCAGGATAGCGAGGCTGCCCTCAAAGCCGAATATGAAACCGAGGCGGCGAACTGGGCCGAGGCAAGGCAGGCGCTGAGTCAAGGCTACAGCCGGGTGGAAGACTTAATCGACGGTAGGCCGCCTTCTTCTTTGTTTCTTTGCCTACCTCCTGCCATCTGGTTCGTCTTCTGATTTTGTGCTACTGCTTTCTTCTTTGTGCAGATTACTTTCCCGGTTACTCTCTTGCCACTACCCAAGCCATCGAGGCCTACCGCGACGCGCGACGGCAGGCAGGGGCCGAGATCGCACCGGGTGTCGGGCGGTCACTTGAGGAGCACCTTCTGGCGTTTCAAGCCCGAGTGCAGCCGGCCCACCGTATGCTCCGCCATCTTCAGCACACCAGGGCGCAAGTGCTGGCCGCCCTCTGGCCCGGCGAGGTGGTTCCCCGCACCCCAAGTCGGACTGTCGACTGGCTGGAGGTCGCAGTCGGTCGCTTCGAGGATTGGAAGGCGTCAGCGATCCGGTCTGGCGCTAGGCGGGTGCTGGAATTCGTTCGAGCTTGGTATCCTGGGCTAAACTTGGACCAGCTGAGCACCTGGCGGCAGGAGGCCGACGAGGAGCTGGAGGTGGTGCGGCCGGCTATCATCCAGCACGCCTCGGCGATCGCCGACTACACCGACACCAGCGCCTTTGCCCCTGAGGTGGATGATTCTCGCGTCGCTCAGCCGGAGGAGTGGTTCAGGCTGAACCCGGCAGAAGGTGAGGACTCGGCAGAGGAGATTGCTTCCAGCGATGGGGGCGAAGAGGAGGAGGGAGAGGATGGTGAAGACGTTGTGCCAGACAGCGAAGCGACCAGCCCGCCTCAGCCTAATCGTGCCTCCAGCAATTAAGCGCGTGCAAGCACGCCGCCTGCAAGAGGTGATGATCATGCCGAGATTTGCCAGCCGGTCACTCCTCCAGCCGGCACTGCCGTCTCCACCAACCTGCCCAACTCGCCCGTCGTTCCCTTGGCCTGATCCGCCGTCCTTGCTTTCCTGCTTGTTACTCGTTTGAACAACTTTTATTAAATTTGCGCAGTTCCACCCACTGGGGTGTATTCAAACTATGTTGAATGCTGGGCTTTACAAGGTCTTTTGTGTAAATATAATTATGCATGTGCTTGGCTTCCGTTCATGTTTGCTTTTCATCCTTTTGGCTTTTTCCTTTGCCGCCTTCCCCTGGCCACCGCCATCCCAGCCGGACAGCTACTCTGCAGTCTGTGGCTGGAGAAGGACTTGGTCGTTTTGGGAAGACAAGTACTCGAGCTTTCTTAGATTGCAGCAAGGTGAACGGGAAGCCGGCCAGTCGGCTGCTCTGGTAGCCGGTTGGCGGGGAGGGAGGCCGGCTCGCGTTATATAAGTTCGTTAGTCCTTAGCCGTTTTTCATGTGGGCATCCTTTCCTGCCCTTGGCTCTTGCCAGTCGGACAGTCAATTCTTCGAGCTGCGACTTTTCACAAGAGGGGACTCGGGTGTCGGCACACTACTTGTCTGACTATAGGCAGAACTTTAGATATAACTCGAGGCGGCGACTCCCCGGGCCGACTGGTCGAACCCGGTGCCGGACGAAATAGCAAATGTAGTAACATAATCATATGTGTGATACTCATCATTCATAGATAAAAGAGGTTAGTCCCCGAGTGTTCCTCGGGCGACCCTTTGTGTCGTACTTAGTACAAAAGGTAGCGTGGTACATACTGCTTTTTAACTGTAAAATCTTCGGAGGAGATTGGCGTTCCATGGTCGTTCTGACTCCTTGCCGGAATCATCTCTCTTGCGTGCCTTCGGCTTCTGCACGTCGATTAGGTAGTAGGAGTCGTTGCCTAAAGCTCTGTTGATGACGAAGGGGCCCTCCCAAGGGGCCGAGAGCTTGTGCTGGCCGGTTGTTCGCTGGATCAGCCAGAGCACAAGATCACCCTCTTGTAACAATCTTGGCTTGACCTTCCGGCTGTGGTAGCGGCGCAGACCCTGCTGATAGATGGCGGACCGGCTGAGGGCTAACAGCTGGCCTTCTTCCAGAAGGTCGACGCCGTCTTCTCGTGCTTCCTTGGCCTCCGCCTCTGTGTACATGGTGACCCGAGGTGAGTCGAACTCGATGTCAGTTGGGATGATAGCCTCGGCACCATATACAAGGAAGAAAGGGGTGAAGCCGGTTGACTTGTTTGGGGTAGTGCGCAAACTCCAGAGGATGGCCGGCAGCTCGTCGAGCCAATAGCCGGCCGAACACTCTAGTGGCACGACCAGTCGGGGCTTGATGCCGGAGAGGATAAGGCCGTTTGCTCGCTCGACCTGGTCGTTTGACTGTGGGTGGGCAACGGACGCTAGGTCCAGCCGGATGCCTTGTGTTGCACAGAAACGTGCCAGTGCTCCCTTTGCAAAATTTGTGCCATTATCGGTGATGATGCTGTGCGGTACGCCGTACTGGGTTGTGATATCCGTGATGAATGTCACGGCAGTCGGCCCATTCAGCTTCTTGATCGGCTTTGCTTCAATCCACTTGGTAAATTTGTCCACAGCGACGAGCAGATGTGTCATGCCGCCGCGTGCCGTCTTGAATGGGCCCACCATGTCCAGCCCCCAGACGGCAAAAGGCCAGGTGAGGGGAATGGTCTTGAGTGCAGAAGCCGGCAGGTGTTGCTTGGAACTAAAAACATGGCACCCTTTGCAGTGTTTGCCTAGTTCCTTGGCGTCATCCAAAGCAGTCGGCCAGAAGAATCCATGGCGAAAAGCTTTGGTGACGAGTGATCTTGAAGCCGCGTGGTGGCTGCATTCACCTTGGTGAATGTCCTTGAGGATTGCTATGCCCTTCTCTGGCTCGATGCAGCGCTGGAAGACTCCAGTGATGCTGCGCCTAACAAGCTCTCGGTTTACTATTGTGTATGCTCCGGCTCGGCGTTGGACTTGTCTTGCCGAGATCTCGTCAGTTGGCAACTCTCTGTTTACTAAGAAGTTGAGGCTGGGCTGGGCCCATGATGGAGCCGCGACTTCTTCTCTTGACAAAACTGCTAATGTGACCAGGGCGGGTGGGCTGGGTGGTGAAGAGTTGGAGTCGGCCACCGCCTGTTGTGTCAATGCAGTCCCCGGGCTGGCTGCAGTAGCCCCCGGGCCGACTTCCGAAGTTCCCAGGCCGGGTGCGATTATGGCAATCCTCGGGCCGCCTGTCGAAGTCCCCGAGCCGCCTGCTTGGTTCCCCAAGTCGGACCTGGCCACATCGGGGTCAGGCGGCACGAAGATGGAATCAGATTCTGGAGGTGGCTTTATAGATGGCTTCAGGACATGGTGGAGAGAAACGCCGGCTGGTATAGCTTGCCGGGTGGAGCCTATTCGTGCGAGGGCATCTGCTCGCACGTTGTCGGCCCGTGGTACATGAGGGAACTCGCATCCTTCAAAATATCCACTGATTTGCTGAACGAGGAAGCGGTAGCTCACCATGTTTGCGTCCTTGGCATCCCAGTCGCCAGATGACTGCTGGACCACCAAATCTGAGTCGCCATAGCACAGGATCTGACGGATGCCGAGCTCTTTGGCTAGCCGGAGCTCGTGTATAAGCGCCTCGTACTCGGCCACATTGTTGGAGGCGGCAAAATGAATTTGCAATGTGTACTGGAGCTTGTCTCCCTTGGGAGAGGTGAGGATGATGCCGGCTCCCAAGCCGGTGTGCATCTTGGACCCATCGAAGTGCATCCGCCAGTGAGTGGAGTCGGGGGCCGGTGGCAGGTACTGGGTTTCGGCCAGTCGACGAGGAAGTCGGACAGTGCTTGGGACTTAATGGTGGAGCGAGGCTGGTAGAAGATCGTGTAGGGAGCTAGCTCAATGGCCCATTTTGCCACCCGGCCGGATGCATCCCGGCTGCCTATGATCTCGGCGAGCGGGGCAGTACATACGACCGTGATGGGGTGCTCTTGAAAGTAGGGCTTGAGCTTCTTTGCAGCGAAGTACACACCGTAGCACATCTTTTGGTAGTGTGGGTAGTTCTGCTTCAAGGCGGATAATGATTCACTTAAATAATACACTGGCCTCTGGACTAGCTGAGCTCGGCCTTCTTCTGAGTGTTGGACCACGATAACTGTGCTGACCACCCGGCTAGTGGCGGCAATGTAAAGGAGCATGGGATCTTTCTTAGTTGGTGCCGCCAAGACAGGCGGCGTGGTTAGCATCTTCTTTAGCTCATGGAAAGCTTGGTCTGCTTGGTCGTTCCACTCGAAGTGAGTGGACTTCGTCATGAGTCGGTAGACGGGAGAGCTTTCTTTTCGAGCCGGCTGATGAAGCGGTTTAGGGAAGCAAGGCATTCGGTGAACTTCTGGACGTCTCGTAGCTTGGTGGGAATCTTCATTCTCTCTATGGCCTTGATCTTCATCGGGTTGCATTCGATGCCGCGTTCGGAGACCAGGAAGCCTAGAAGCTGGCCGGCCGGTACTCCGAACACGCATTTCTCGGGGTGGAGCTTGATCTGAAACCGGCGCAAGTTTTCAAATGTCTCTCTGAGGTCTTCCAGCAAGGTGCTGCGCTTCTCCGTCTTCACCACAATATCGTCTACATAGACATGGGCATTTCTGCCGAGCTGCTTGAGGAGTCATTTCTGCATGCAACGTTGAAAAGTGGCACCGGCATTTCTCAAGCCGAATGTCATAGTCAGGTAGCAGAAAGCTCTGAATGGTGTGATGAAGGCGGTCTTTAGGCGGTCAGCTGGATCCAACTTTATCTGGTGGTAGCATGAGTAAGCATCCAGGAAGCTCAACAGCTCGCATCCGGCTGTGGAGTCTATTACTTGATCAATCCTTGGCAGGGCGAAGGGATCTTTGGGGCAGGCCTTGTTGAGGCTAGTGTATTCTATACACATGCGCCACTTGTTATTTTTCTTCAGCACGAGGACCGGGTTGGCGAGCCACTCTGGAAAGAAAACTTCCATAATGAAGCCGGCTACCAGAAGTCGGGCTATATCTTCTCCTACAATCTTTCTCTTCTCTTCCGATAGTCGGCGGAGGGGCTGTTTGACTGGTTTTGCACCTTCTCGGACGTGTAGCTTGTGCTCGGCGAATTCCTTCGGAACACCCGGCATGTCCTTGGGGGACCATGCGAAGATGTCCCAATTCTCACGGAGGAAATTGACGAGCTCGCCTTCCTATTTGCTGTCCAGGTTCGCCCCGATGGTGGCAAACCTTTCTGGGTGCTCCGGGTCCAGAGGTACCTTCTTTGTTTCTTTGGCCGGATGGAAAGAACCTTGGGCATCACACTCCTTGGGGTCGGGGGACAGGACGGCTGCTTGCCAGCCATGGCCACGACTCGATCCAGTATCTTCTTCTCTTCAGCAATCACGAGGGACTCGGCCAGCCAGCTACTAGCTGCCGCACACTCGGAGGATTTCTTGTAGTCTCCGGCTATGGTGATGATGCCCTTGGAACTCGGTATCTTCATCTTGAGGTAGGCATAGTGGGGTACAGCCATGAACTTGGCCAGAGCAGGTCGGCCAAGCAACGCGTGGTAAGGGCTCTCCAGGTCCACTACCTCAAACCACACTGGCTCTCGGCGGAAATGATCCCTGTCCCCGAAGAGGACATCTATCTTGATCTTTCTGATTGGGGAGCAGCACAGGCCGGGTACGATGCCAAGGAACACAGTCCGACTAGGCATGAGCTGCTTCGTCTTGATGCTCAGCTTCTCCATGGTGTCATGGTACAATATGTTGATGCTGCTCCCGCCATCTATCAGCACGCGGGAGAAACGGACATCTCGCTTTTCTGTTGCGAGGGTGGCGTCCAAAACCAATGCGTAAGAGCCGGGAGACGGCATCACCTCTGGGTGATCAGTCCGGCTCCAGCTGATAGGCCTTTCTAACCAGTGCATGAACTCGGGATTATTGGAGGCAACTGCGTTGACTTCTTGATGCTGTCAGCGTCGGCTACGCCGATCTTCTGGTTGGCTTGTAAAGACGACGTAGGCGGTATGCTCGTCGAGGAACTCGTCTTGAACAGCCCCGACTGCTGGTTGAGCGACCGGCTATGGTGGGGCCGGAGGCGGCTGACCAGCAGGCGGAGCAGGCGCTATCCCCTCGCCCTTGGAGATCCGCGTGAGCCAGTGGCATTTCCGGGTCGTGTGGTTTGAAGGCTTCGCGTTGCTGTGGAACTTGCAGGGGCATCAAGTGCTTGCTCGCAGGAGAAAATCGGCTGCCAAGCCGGCCTGCTGCCTTTCTGCTTCTTGGGCGTGGGCCGCCCTTCGGGTTGTTCGTCTTCGATTGTGGCCACCTGTCGACTCGTGGAAGGCGGCATGGGAGCCTTGCGCTTGTGGTCGTTCTGGTACGGGCATCGGCTGGAGTCTCCTGCCGGCATCTTGGGACTTGGAGCGAGCACCTTCCCGGGGGCGTCTACTCGGAGCTCAGTCTTCATTGAGGAATCAGTCGTGGCGTATTTATCAGCTATGACCAACAGCTTGTCGAGGGTAGTCGGCTCGTCGCAGAGGAGTCGGTGCTTGAGGAGGGGGCCTTCTCGGCACCCGGCGGTGAAGTACTCTATAGCCTGAACCTCGTGCACCCCCTCGCAGGAATTGCGGAGCTCGGCCCAACGCGTGAGGTAGCCGCGGGTCGATTCATTGGGCCCTTGTACACACAAGGAGAGCTGTCGGGGCTTGGGAGCCCATTTGTAGGTGCTGGTAAACTTGCGGATTAAGGCTTCTGTGAAGTCTAGCCAGCTGTTGACGCTGTAAGGCTTAAGGCTGTTGAGCCAGGTGCCTGCCGTGCCTTGGAGCATGAGGGGGACATACTTCACGGCAACATGCCTGTTGCCATTCGCGATGCTAACCGCAGTGGAGTAGTCGATCAACCAGTCTTCCGGCTTCACGGAGCCATTGTACTTGGGCGTGTCTCTTGGGAGCGAGAACCCTTTGGGGAAGGGCTTGTCGCGGATGCGGTGGCTAAAGCGGGGTGGGCCGACATCTTCTTCTTCTTCCAGGGCCAGGGATCGCGCGAGGCGGTCGATCCGGTGGCGGGCGTCATTCTCGCCGACTCCTTCACGGCAGCCCAGTCGGCTACTGAGAGTCGGATGCGTGACAGGCGGCGGGGTGGGATATCTCTCCCCACGAGGCGGAGGAGGAGGCGGGTCGCCCCGCCACTCCACAGCTCGAGGGCGGCCGTCAGCGTCATGCTCGATGGAGATTTGAGTCTGGCTGCGGCTAGCAGCCGGCTCCTTTTCTTTCCTTGCATGGGTGTTGCCCGTAGTCGGTGTTCGGGACGTCGCACCGTGCTCTCAGCGTGGGGGAGGACTTTGGGCGCGGACACCGGCTTCATGCTGCTCTGTGGCCGCGTCGATAAGCTGCTGGATGCATCTGGTCATGTAGGGGAGCTCGTTGGGCCCCAGTCCATTCAGCTCGTCTGCGGCCACCTGGGCGGCGCGTAGGTTCTCGAGAGGCATGGCATAGATTGGGCGGTCTGCTCCCAGCACATCGGCAATAGCCGCACTGCGTTTCTTGAGGACGCCGACGCGGCTCGGCCCGTTGGGAGGCGGCGTGCCGAAGGCGGCGCGGTCGACTTCGCGCTGGTGAGCCTCGGTGAGGCGTCTCATGGAAGCTAGCTTCTGGCCCTCCACAACGAGGGCGAGGCGGCGCGCCTCCAGTGTCTTGGCATCGGCGTCGGCCGGGATGGGGGCGGACAAGTCGTGCAGCGCCATCTGCAGGGCGTTGTGGGCGTTTTCGCCAGAGGCGGCGCCGTGGCTGATGACCAGTACCTCGGTGACGGCGTTGTCGCTGCTATCGGCTCGAGGTAGAGGGTCGTTGATGATTACTACATTGGTGGGGAAGGCGTAAAGTGACGCCGTGTCAGAGTCGTCAAGCATCGGGTCGGTGGAGCCAACCGACTCCAAGTCCGCGGCAAGCTCGCCGGAGACGTGGAGTTGGTCGAGGAGGCTGACGAGGTGGCTCTTGGGGCAGCCTGTGCCCACGTTGGATGCGGGCTCGTCGGAGATGCGAGCCTTGCCAAGAATATCGGCGAGGCAGCTCACCGCGCAGGCGTCGGCGGCGCCTTGCAGCGCGTCGGGGCAAGCGCCATCGGGCGAGCCGGGCTGGCTACGCACGCTGGGAAGGAAGAGGGTTCCCGTCCAGAACAGGTCTCCGGACGACGGTGCACCTGGCCCCACGGTGGGCGCCAAATGTCGGGTGGTTGGTGCGACATATGCCAACGGGTGGCTTATCATTGTGGGAGCCAATAAAACATCGTCGGTGCATGGAAATGGGATAAGGCGAAGACATGCACGTCGGCGGATCTTACCCAGCTTCGGGGCTCTCCGTGGAGATAACACCCCTACTGCTGCTCTGCGGGGTCTCCGCATGGTCACTAGATCGACAAGTAGCTACAAGAGGCTCCTTGAGCTGTTCGGTGAAAGGATGAAGAAGGGCAAGGACCGCCCGCTTCTCCTCTCGATGTGGTGTCTAGAACTACTGAAAAGGGATCTCCCCCTGCATGGGTGCCCTGGGGGGTTTATATAGGCCTACCCCCCAGGGGTACAATGGTAATCCGGCTGGGCGTGGGCCCAAGTCGTCTGTGTCTACGCTTGCCGGCTTCTCCGCCGACCGATAGGGCCCGCCGACTGGTGGACCCCGCCGGCTGCCGGCCTTCTGGTCGACATGCCGGTCCCACCGCTCGAGGATCTTGTCGGAGGCTGGTTACTGTTGCCTCGCCTTTAGTGACGAGGGCTTTGTCGTGGTAAGCATGGCTACAGTGCTGCCGCCGGGCGGCTTATCGATGTAGCCTTACCTCGTCTTATCTCCTTAATGAGGCGCCTCCTTCGAGGGAGTGGACTAGCCGGCTATTGGGAGTCGGCCATACCCCAAGCCGACTGGGGGAGGCCTGGCCGCCTCTAGGCATCTCCTTGACTGAGGGGGGCCGCCACCCACGGGTCGTACTGATAGCTCGCCGTGGGTGACGTCATGGCCAACATGGCAACAGTGCCGCGCCGGACGGGTGATGGCCGCCCCGTACGGCACACTGTGGTCATGTGTGTCCCGGGATTCGGGGGTGGCAGGCTTCACTGTAGCCACGCCCCGTCTCATCGCCGTTATGTGGGTGCAGACTCCAAGGGCACGATCTTGGTCGCCTGCTGGGGGCCGGCTTCTTGGAGCCGGCCCTCTCGTGGTTTTCTTCACGAGGACTTTAGGGCTGGGCCGCCTTCGTGCAGCCGACCTGAGAGGTAGTTGGCTGGCTGAAGGCGGCCCCACGTCTTGGATGCTTGAAGGCTCGATCGGCCTATAATTTTTCTGAAGAGCCAGGGGGAGCCGGCTAGGCTACCCGTGGTCATTTACTCCAACAAGTCTAAGATAGCATGTACCGTGCCTGTAAGCTTAAAATCGTTGGGGTCAGCTCCATGCTATGTGGCCGTCTTGAAGTTTAAAAAAATTAAAATAGTCTTCTGGCCCTACCCGAAAACTGCCGCGCGTACTGCGCGGGAAAAGCCCCGCCCTCAACTTTTAACTACGTGAAAATAGTTCGAGCTTGTTCGTTCTATATAAATACAATACTTACTGTATGTTTATTCACCCATGGGGTTGTTCGATGAATGGAGGGGCGGGGAGCACAAGTGAGCAATACTGTAGTACTACTAGTAGTGAGTAGGAGTCATACAGTAGTCACCTTAAATAGAGAGTTTCTTTTCTTTAATGCCACATACACAAATTGAAACGCTTGTTGTGGAGAGAAAAAAGATAATCACTCCACTATATATGGACGCAGGGGCTTAAGCGCTTGCTTTACTAGGGTTGCTCTCTTCATTCTCTCATCCTCTCCAGATATAAACAAGACATCGGTAGCGACATTTTCTCTCTGGTCACCGCTGGTCACAGATCCGGCCGGATCCCTTCAGCTGGTGTGTGTAAAGGACTAAAAGGTGCATCATTCACGCGGTCATCACCGCCGAGGGAGGAAACCCACAGCTGCCGGAGGGGCCCGATCCTCTGCCCGTGTTGTTCTCTCTGACACATGGCCGGCTCGGGAGGTCCTCCGACCCTTCTTCCTCCCTGCCGTATTGTCCACAGATCTGATCTGCCGCCGCCGACATCCCGGCGACCCTCAGGTATAACTTCTTCGAAAGCGGCCTTGCTCTACTGCCCCAGCTCCCCACGTGTCTGCATGTGCATCTTTTTCTACTCCCATCAGCTCTTCCAAAGCCACCTAAATTTTTAGTATTATTAGAGGCAAAGCTACTTCATGCATTCGAATCTAGGGCTTTGTTCAAACAACGAAAAAAGGGGGGAAAGTTGTAGCATGAATCTAGGACTTGATTCAAAGAGGAAATAATATGGTGAAAGTAGTAGAGACCGGATACCCAACCAGTCTCTTGGTTGAAAAGGGAAATAATGGGAAAACGCAGTACAAACTAGATAAGTAACAGATCTATTAATGGTTGAAAAGGATAGAAAGTGGCGGCTGGTGGACAAGTGAACAGAGTATGTCCAGGATTAGATTTGCTGCCATCACATAGTAAAAGGTCTCCAGGATTAGATTTGCTGCCCTCACATAGTAAAAGGTCTCAGGATTAGATTTGCTGCCCTCACATAGTAAAAGGTCTCCAGGATTAGATTTGCTGCCCTCACATAGTAAAAGGTCTCCAGGATTAGTTTTGCTGCCCTCACATAGTACAATGGCACTCCTACTGTTTTCCCCAGTATGATAAGTAAGTTGCTCCTTTACGCTGCTGAGTGTACTGGTGTCCCCACGGTCCCATGCCCTTAAACCAACTCTTTAGCTGCTGTTGATTTACTGTGTCTGGTAAACAAGCAATGCCACCATTAAAGTAATCCCATATTTGAGGAATCTCATTGTTGATCGTAATGCTTCTGGTAACATGAAGCATTGCTGACGTTTTAAAATTTCTACTGTCCTTGTGTGATTGCCATGAACATAATTAAGATGCTTCTTTTAATTTTGTATATGTTTCGTATATTCTTATTGGCCAGCAACTGTTTACTTTCTATCTTTCTGTGCAAATAGGGATATCCATTTCACCTTGTTGCTATTGTGACCTTTTGGTGAACTACACAAAACACTTTTTTTTGGAATGAGTGTCTTGTGCAGTTCAACTAAAATGTCACGTGGGCAACATCTAATTTTGGTGGAACTGCACAAAATGGTGATTGGAGTTTCCAAAATCTCCGTCAAGTTCTGCTGGTAATCTCGTGAAACATTTTATTAGCCTTTGCAGGATGGAGCCGTCACTATCACCACAATGGCACTTTATTTTAGTGGAACTGCACAAAAGGATAAGAAAGTTATAGTTGCACCTTACATGAGCCGGACAGCCAACCTTAATGTTCCTCAATTTTAGTGCAACTACTAAAGAAGAACCTACCAGCTCACAAGAGCAAGTACTTCTTGCTAGCTGAATGATGCAATCTTTGCTTCATTTCAGGTGAACTGCAGAAACAGGCGCATGAATTGAATCAGGGAACTCCAGGCAGACCTCATCCAAGTAGAGTTGGAGGTTGAGTTCAAGGAGGCCGCTATTAAAGGGAAATCATGCTCTCATGTCTCCTTGTTTCTGCTATGCAAACATGCTATGCAAACAGGAATACTCAACTACAGATGTTTTGACGGTCAAGAGCATTCGCCAAGTTCTTCGATTGTATGACATGGCTAGCCAAGATGGATTTAATCCCGATATTCACTTTATCAAAAGGCTCTAATGGGTTGGTTCTGAATCTTGCAATCTAGGAATCAATGATATGTCTAGGAATCTTTGTTGTACTTATTATTTGGATCTTATTTGTTGGTTCTGAATCTTGCAAGTAGGGAATCAATGAGATGTGTAGGCATCTTTGTTGTACTTATTATTTGGATCTTATTTGTTGGTTCTGAATCTCACAAGCTGGGAAACACGACATGATGATGCAGAGGACAACAACCATAACAAACAGTTCAAACTTGGTAGTATTATCTTTGTGAAAGTGCGACAAATGTGTTGATCGTGTGCGTCCTGAGAATAATAATTCTAATTGTTGTGTAGGTTGATCCAGTGGCACTGATAGAACGAGCGAATGCATTGCTTGTTTTAAGTACAAATTTCTATTAAAGCTAATTAAATTTAAGTAAAGTGACCACTAACTCCTGTTATTACAGTACCAATACAGACCCGCTCATGAACCGACGTGTGGCCGAGGGTGCATCTTCTGCCGGGCGTGCAGCGGACGAGGGAGGGGTAGTAACTGTAGTCGCCTGTACACACTCAGCTTACTATTGAATCCAGTTCCCCAAGAGCTGAAAAACGAACTGCCGCCGCCGCCTACACACTCGTTCACTCGAAGAGACTCCAATGGCGATCCGAGGGGTGAGCCTGCTGGATATGGACTTCAGCAAGGAGTTCCCCTTTGAGTTCTCCGTTCAGTCCTATGACTGCACCAAGTTGAATGTGATGTACACCAACGATACGGACTCGGTGAAGCTCTGCCTCGCCTCAGTCCTATGGCTGCCCCAGGTTCTGGAGCATTCACCCATTTCATCGGCAGTGCCGACTGCACCTTTGCTACAGTGGAGAGAAGGAAGAACGCGACGTTTCGGCCATCTGGTGCAACAAGCTTGTCGACATCCAGAAGCAATACAAGATCATCAGCAACGGGCAGGAGAAGGACTCCGTGGTTGACCTCGCTGAGACCATCATCGACCCTTGATACGCCAACATGAAAGAAGACAACCTGAACACGTGGGAGGTACCTTTGAATGTAGCCTACATAACCTACACGGCCAAGGACGCATACGCATGCTACGACATGTACAGGTAGATCTTGGACATGAGGGCGTGTCTGCTTCCCGTAACCGACGAGTACACGGACAGCCGCAGCGTCATGATCAAGCGTGCCAGAAAGGTCTAGATGTTGTACTTTATCTGTTTATAAGCACATTTATCATCTGAGTGTTTCAAGCATTAGCCTATGTGTCGTAATTATCTATTTTGTCCGAAATATTTCTTTTAAGAACCCATTAACCTGATTGCTTTTTTAGTGGCTATTTCCTTATGTATGTAAACTAGTTCACCTGTCCGTAAAAAAACTAGTTCACTTGGCTGCTGTGCTTTGAATCTCCTTCCTCCCAACATATTCCCCTCCTCAGGTGGACCCAGCAGGTCTTTGAATTTTCTCCCACTTTCTTTTTCGATGTAAACTGAGTTTTCTCCCAGTACTTTCCCCTAGAACCAACTCAACTGTCCCACGTCTAGCCTAAAAAATAATAATACCCCACGTACTATTAACTCATCAAATTAAAATGATATTTTATTTCGTAAGTTGAAAGTTCTTACAAAATAATAATAATAATTGTTTATATATAACTTGGCAAGTTAACTCCTAGTGATTGCGTACATAAGCTTGCAAAGATTTTACTGACGTGCAATCATGTGTTTATGTTTTTATAACATTTCTCCGTCTAGCCCAACATGATATTTTCACCCAGCCCAGCCAGTCCGCGGATTTCAAGAAAATGCAAATGGGATTTAAACGGGCTGCATAGATGCTACATCATTGTTTCACCCAGCCCACCAAATGGACTAAAAAAACAAATGGACTAACAGTTGGGTCCACGGCCACAGCCTAGTTTTTTTGTGATTTGCCAAATAAGTCGCTTTGTCAGGTCTATTGGGCCGCAAATCTTTCAAGACGAGGAGAGCTTTCATTTGGCTGGCCGAGAAAATGGCCCATCAGTAATGAGAACTGGGCTGTAAATTTTTAAAACACATCAAACCGGCAATTAGTTTCAAATATCTTTTTTTTCATTTCGAGATTTTAAATTACATTAATTTTTATGCATGGAGAATTTGTTGGATTTTATATTGATATACATTTATTTTTAAAATCAGTTTGAATGTGAGTCGAAATTTCGGGATTAAAACAGTTTGGACCGCACCGAAATATGCAAAATTTCGTATAATTTTTAAACCATGGCCACAATATGGGCTGTAATGCTAACAAAAAGAATATGGGCTCCAAAAAACATTAAGAATTAGCAAATGGGTTGTACGCTGTTTTCCACAGATTTGAGGCTTTCCTCAAAAAGGTTGATGCACAAGCAGTGACTGTTAGATGTCCATCGAACGGCCGTCGTGCTTCTTCAATCTCTGCTCTTCCTGCTCCAGCCGCTCAAACAAGCGCCGGTAGGAGGATTGCCTGCTCCCTCCTCCCCGCGGCCGGTTGTGCTGCCGTGCAGGCCTCACCGCCCCACCGTACTCCCATCGCTGGCCTAGCCATCCCTCTACTCACCCACACCTGCTGTTATTCTCCGACGACGGCAGATGAACCGGTAAACCCTCATACAGTCATACTCCCCTCCGCATGGGAAACAACTGCCGAGTCTTCCCTGCATCCGTGTCGTTCCCTTCCTAGGCCTCACCGTCGTCCACTGCCCTGGTGCTCTTGGCGCGGCCTGGTCAACGTGGTCAACGACCGACATGCATCTGAAGTGGACTGTACGTGGAGAGGCCGACAGCTGGGTCCACGACCGCACGCAAGGAAATGCCTCCTTATTACGCGCAAAATAATGATTCCTCCACCTGACATCAGGGACCCACTGAAAGGGCCTTTGTATTTCGCGAAAAAACATTACCGTCGCTGACAGCTCGGACCCACCAGCTATATCTTTGCACGCAAGGAAGTGCCTCCTTATTACGCACAAAAAAATGAATACTCCCCCTGTTAGCTGGGACCCAATATGGTGGCAGGCTGACTTGTGGGCCTACTAAGTTGACGGGGATGGAGAGCTTTGTCAATTTAGTCAATATATGCACGATTCTAGCTCCAGTGACCGTACGATGTCCATCCAACGGCCGTAGTGCTTCTTCAACATCTAGTCTTCTTGCTCCAGCCGCCCAAACCAACACCGGTCGTGCCTCGTGCTCCTGCCTCTCGTGGCCGGCTGCGATGCGGCGGAGGCCTCACCGCCCCCTACTACTCCCACCGCTGGCCAGGCCATCCCTCTACTCACAGACACCCCCTGTTATTCTGCGGCGACGGTAGCCTCACACCGCAGTGAACCAGTGAACCCTCGTACTCCTCTACGCGTGGGCATCCACTGTTGCGTCTTCCCCGGCTCCACATTGTCCCCTTCCTAGGCCTCGCAGTCGTCCACCGCCCTGGTCCTCTCGGCGCGGCATGGTCAACATGGTCAAGGAACGGCTTCCATCGGACGTGGACTGTAAGTGGAGAGGCTGACAGCTGGGTCCACGGCCGCAGCAAGGAAATGCCTCCTTATTACATGCAAATTAATTATTCCTCCACCTGACAGCGAGGACCCACCGGATAGGCCACCATATTTCACGAAAAAAATGTTTCCCCCCTGACTGTTGGGACCCGCCAGCTACACCTTCGCACACAAGGAAGTGCGTCCGGGAAAAAAAAACAAAACGGTTCGCCCCCTGACTACTGGGACCCACCAGCTACATCTTCGCACGCAAGGAAGTGCCTGACAGTCGGGACCCACCTGGTCAAAGCGTATGTAGCATTATCATTCTGGTCGCGAACGTGTACGTACATATATACTGGTCGATGTAGAGGCGCGCACGTGTCGTAGTATAGGAGCGCACGTGTCGTAGTAGAGGCGCGCACGTAGCATGTACACGTACGTACAGCAGCCAGGGTGCAAGAAAGAAAATATGGCCACGTACATACATACGGGCAGGGTCTCGAACGCCTACTCGCGCATACGTACGGCCAGGGCTCGTGTACATGGCTGGGTCGGAACGGCGAAACAGCGTCGTCGTCGTGTTCATGGGGTGGCAGGGTCGTCGTGTTCATGGGGAGGCAACGGAATGCGTCGTGTTCATAGGGAGGCAACGGAATGTGTCGTGTTCATCGGGAGGCAACGGAACGCGTGGGAGCCAACGGGCTAGGTCGGAACGAAATGTGTGGTCATGTTCATCGGGAGGGCTTGGATGGAACAGGCGATGGAAACGGGGTCCTGTTGATCGGGAGGGGTCTAGCATATCGCCAAACGGAGGAAACGGATCTCCTACGGTCGAAACGGGGGTCATGTTGATTGGGGGGTGTGGCGTACCGCAAAACGGACGAAACGGACCTCCTACAGTCGAAACGGGGGTCCTGTTGATCGGGAGGGGTGTGTCGTACCGCAAAACGGATGAAACGGACATCCTACGCTCGAAACGGGGGTCCTGTTCATCGGGAGGGGTGTGGTGTACCGCAAAACGGGACTCCACGGGATACTGTTCATCTCCACCGTCGACCTCCTCCAGCCTCCACGGGCTACCGTCGACCTCCTCCAGCCTCCACGGGCTCCTGTTCATCCAGCCTCCACCACGTGCTACTCCACCGGCTACTGTTCAACCACCCCTCCACCGGCTACTGTTCATCCAGCCCTCCACACCACGGGGTCCTGTTCAACCACCCCTCCACCGTCTACTGTTCATCCGGCCCTCCACCACACCACGGGGTCCTGTTCATCCAGAGGCAATGCCACCGCTCACTATTCATCCAAACCCCCCGCAACGCTCACTGTTCATCCCAGAGGCAGCATCGATCGGCTTCAGTTAGCAGCAGTAGCGAAGGAATCGCTCGATCGGGTTCAGTTAACAGCCATCGATTGATCGCTTGGGTTCAGTAACTCGTTGCCTGCAGTGCAATCGCTCGGGTTGAGTTAGAGCCCAACGCCTCGCTCGGGTTCAGTTAGAGCCAACGCCTCGCACACACGCGCGTACGTGTACGAGAGAAACGCGCATCGCTCGGCCCCCGACCTCCCACCGTAACCGGGAACTCCTCGAAATTTTCCTCCCCCTCGCTTCTACCATGGTTTTTTTCGTCATGGACGGCCCAAAGAATGTCATGCAGCTGCGTCTCCGGCCCGCCCAGGCGAAAAGCCCATTTTCTATCATGATTTTTTGTCATAAAAGTAGGAGCCCACCACATCTATTATGATACCGGGTTTTGTCACAATTATCGTCATAGAAGTGTCATATGTATGACAGAAAAAATTTCATTCGGCCCAAAATGTCACGGATGTGTCTTTTTTTTGTAGTGCTTTGAGCCGCCGAGCAGAGCGGGGATCTTCAGGGCTGGCAGGCAACCTGTCCAAAACTCTACGGCTATGGCAATGATAACCTCCAGGTCAGCGGCAGCCGGGGCAGGAGGCCATGTGCGCCCGCCGGCTCAGGTGCTGATGGAACTCATGGATAGGATGACAGCCCTGTTAACCGCCGTGGTTAATCCAGCGGATCAAGCTCAACATGATGCATAAGTGGCACGATTACGTGAGGAGGTAGCACAAGCCAAGGAAAACCTAGTAGCGGAGGACGTCGGGATGGCCACAGAGCGAGCGGCTTTGGATGCTCGAGCGCAGCAGATTCAATCAGAGGCTTTCCAGCTTACAATGGATTTGAACGCATCAAATGAGGTCATTAGGAGAAGGCACCAGAAGGCTCAATCCTGTCTGCCTCTGACTTATGATCCTAGAAACCTCTTCCGCACACCCGGTGCAGGCCCTAGTAACCCGCCGGAGGTAAACCGGGTTGCAACGCCTGGGGCTGGGACGCCGGTTCAACCACGGGTGATGGAACCTCCTCGTATGAATACTGCTCCTCCTCATTATGTACCAACACCACCAGGTCATTATTCTAACCCTTTGGAGAGCATGGTCGCTGCGGCAGCACGATTGGCAGCTCTCCCAGTGGAGGGTGACTCTCCGACGGAGCTTGCAACCCGAAGGGTCAGAGAACTTCTTCAAACGGCTCTGGCGCAGCAGGAGGCATATTCTTATAGTCGAGACAGGATTTATTCGACCCCTCGTCCAAGCCAGAGCCTGAATTATAGCAGGCACATAGATTCAGTAGCCGTTTCAACCAACGCCCGGCGCCGAGACCAGCTATGTAGGCATGACCCAACGCGTGATGGAGCTCCTAACTTGGTTGACCAGGACATGATACGTCAAGAGGCTGAGCAAGTGGCTCAGCGGGCGGCTTACCAGTCTTTTCCGGTTTATCCGACGACTTCTTATGAGGCAGGCGTGACCACAAGGACTGGAGGTGTCCCTTGCTTGGTGCCGGCTCTGTGTAACGAGCGTTCTCCTAAGGATTTCAAGGGGCCTCGAAAGGTACCTAATTACACGGCTGATTTATAGCCTAGGGCATGGATTCAAAGTTATGAGATGGCCATGGAACTACTGGAGGTCAGTGACGCTGCAATGGCCAAGTACTTCACTATGATGTTGGATGGGACGGCCCGCACTTGGTTAAAGGGGTTGCCACCTAATTCCATTTGTTCATGGGTAGAGTTAAAGGCCCGGTTTATTCAGAACTTCAAAGACACATGCAAGCAGCCCATGTTAATTGTGGATTTGACTAATTGCAAGCAAGAGGAAGGTGAGTCCACGACCCATTGGGTGCGCCGGGTCAAAGCCATAATACATTCATCTGATAAGATGGATGCTGGCTCTGCAGTCTTAATGTTGGAGAAAAATTGCCGTTTTACGCCTCTGAAACAGAAGCCGGGGCGGCTCAAGCGCAATTGTAATGACATGGGCCCGCTAATGGCGGCTCTAGTCAAGTACGCCGACTCAGATAGTACCAAGGATCCCGAGTCTGACGATGAGAAGACAGGGAAGGGAAAGAAGAACGGCAATGCCAAGGGTCATCAGCATAACTCGGCGAATCAAAGAGGCCATAATAAACGTAAGTTTGGCGGTAGCTCGGAGTTTGTGGCTAACACCAATGCACAGGGCAACAATCAACGATGTAAGGGGAGACCACCTCCTCGGTCCGGCGGGTCAGGTCCCACTCTTAAGCAGCTGTTAAATGAGCCCTGTCCAAGGCACAGTACTCAGCAGAAACCGGCCACTCACCTATGGAAGGACTATACGATCATGAAGGCTTTCAAGAACTCTAACATGTTCGACGGCAATCATGGGCCGGGTGGTGGCTCAGGTGGCGGCGGTTTTCATGTGCCGGGCGGCGGTTCAAATTCCAACTTTCAAGGCTCTCAAGGAAATCAAGGTGCCTATAATTAGCAACCTGGCCAGGGAGGTCAGTAGGAGCAGCAGTCTGGATATCAAAGCAATCCAAAGCAGTTGAATAGTGGACAGTATCATGTGTTCACCACCAGTTTGTGCAAACGGGACAAGACGCTTCATAAGAGGGTTGTGAATGCTGTTGAGACGGCAGTTCCTCGTTATTTGAGATGGTCTGAGAAGCCTATTCTATGGAGTAGGGAAGAGCACCCTCCCAGCTTGACAATCCGGGTCACCTGGCCTTGGTGGTGGCACCTCAGGTTGGTGGATATAAATTCACTAAGGTGCTCATGGACAGAGGCAGTAGCATCAACATCCTCTATTATGAGACTTCCCGTCGCATGGGGTTGACTGACAAAAATCTTAAAACGTTGATACGTCCATTTTGCATCATGCTTTTATATCGATATTTATTGCATTATGGGTTGTTATTACACATTATGTCACAATACTTATGCCTATTCTCTCTTATTTTACAAGGTTTACATAAAGAGGGAGAATGCCGGCAGCTGGGATTCTGGGCTGGAAAAGGAGCAAATATTAGAGACCTACTCTGCACAACTCCAAAAGTCCTGAAACTTCACGGAAGATGTTTTCCAAATATATAAAAAATATTGAGAGCAAGAACTTCACCGGGGGGGCACACCCTGCCCATGAGGGTGGGGGCGCGCCTCTCTACCTCGTGGGCCCCCTGGTGGCCCTCCGGTGGCCATCTTCTGCTATATGGAGTCTTTCGATGGGAAAAAATCATAAGCCATCTTCTCGGACGAAACTCCGCTGCCATGAGGCGGAACCTTGGCAGAAGCAATCTAGGGATCTCGCGGAGCTATTCTGCCTGGGAAACTTCCCTCCCGGAGGAAATCATCATCACAAACGCTCCTCTCATCAGGAGAGGGCAATCTCCATCAACATCTTCATCAGCACCATCGCATCTCAAAACCCTAGTTCATCTCTTGTATCCAATTCTTGTCTCCAAGTCCGGGATTGGTGCTAGTAGGTTGCTAGTAGTGTTAATTACTCCTTGTAGTTGATGCTAGTTGGTTTAATTGGTGGAAGATCATATGTTCAGATCCTATATGCATATTAATACCCCTCTAATTATGAACATGTTTATGCTTCGTGAGTAGTTACTTTTGTTCCTGAGGACATGGGAGAAGTCTTGCTATTAGTAGTCATGTGAATTTGGTATTAGTTCGATATTTTGATGAGATGTATGTTGTCTCTCCTCTAGTGGTGTTATGTGAACGTCGACTACATGAAACTTCACCATTATTTGGGCCTAGAGGAAGGCATTGGGAAGTAATAAGTAGATGATGGGTTGCTAGAGTGACAGAAGCTTAAACCCTAGTTTATGCGTTGCTTCGTAAGGGGTTGATTTGGATCCATATGTTTCATGCTATGGTTAGGTTTACCTTAATACTTTTGTTGTAGTTGCGGATGCTTGCAATAGAGGTTAATCATAAGTGGGATGCTTGTCCAAGTAAGGCCAGTACCCAACCACCGGTCCACCCACATACCAAATTATCAAAGTACCGAACGCGAATCATATGAACGTGCTGAAAACTAGCTTGACGATATTCCCATGTGTCCTCAGGAGCGCTTTACATCTTATAAGAGTTAGACCAGGCTTGTCCTTTGCTACAAAAAGGATTGGGCCACCTTGCTGCACCTTGTTTACTTTTGTTACTTGTTGCTCGTTACAAATTATCTTATCACAAAACTATCTGTTACCATTTATTTCAGTACTTGCAGAGAATACATTGCTGGAAACCGCTTATCATTTCCTTCTGCTCCTCGTCGGGTTTGACACTCTTACTTACCGAAAGGACTACGATAAATCCCCTATACTTGTGGGTCATCAAGACTCTTTTCTGGCGCCGTTGTCGGGGAGTAAAGCGCCTTTGGTAGGTGGAATTTGGTAAGGAAAAATTTATATAGTGTGCTGAAATTTACTGTCACTTGTTACCATGGAAGGTAATCCTCTGAGGGGCTTGTTCGGGGTATCTTCACCCTGACCAGTAGAGCAAAGAGTTGCTCCTCAACCTACTAAACCTACTGAAAATGAATATGAAAATGAAAATGCTTGCTTTGAAGTTCCTTCGGGTATGATAGAAAAACTGCTAAGTAATCCTTTTTTAGGAGATGGAACAAAACATCCTGATGAACATTTGATATATGTGGATGAAGTTTGTGTTTATTTAAGCTTGCAGGTGTACCCAGAGATGTTGTTAAGAAGAAGGTCTTCCCTTTATCTTTGAGGGGAGATGCATCGACATGGTATAGGCTATGTGATGATATGGGGTCTTGGAATTACAAAGGATTGAAATTGGAATTTCATCAGAAGTTTTATCCTATGCATCTTGTTCATCGTGATCACAATTATATATATAATTTTTGGCCTCGCGAAGGAGAAAGCATCACTCAAGCTTGGGGGAGGCTTAAATCAACGTTATATTCATGCCCCAATCATGAGCTCTCAAGAGAAATGATTATTCAAGATTTTATGCTCGGCCTTCTGGTAACAATCGCACCATGCTTGATACTTCTTGTGCTGGCTCTTTTATGATGAAGTCTATTGAATTCAAATGGGATTTATTGGAAAGAATTAAACGCTACTCTGAAGATTGGGACCTCGACAATGGTAAGGAGTCAGGTATGACACCTAGTTTTGATTGTGTTAAATCTTTTATGGATACCGTTATTTTTCATAAATTTAGCACTAAATATGGACTTGACTCTGAGATAGTAGCTTCTTTCTGTGAATATTTTGCTACTTATGTTGATCTCCCCGAGGAGAAGTGGTTTAAATATCATCCTCCCATACAAGTAAAAGTAGTTGCACCTAATAAAGTTGAAGAAAAGACTATTACTAATAATGATCCTATTGTTCCTACTTCTTATGTTGCGAAAACACCTTTCCCTGTTAGGATAAAGGATCATGCTAAAGCTTCAAGTGTGGTTCGTAAAAGCAATAATAAAACATATAAACCTCCTGAGCAAGTTAAAGTTGAATCTAATATTGCTATTGTTAAGGATCTCTTGTCTGATAATATAGATGGGCATGTTATTTATTTCTGTAATGAAACCGCTAGAATTGCTAAACCCCGTGATAAAGATAATCCTAGACCTGTGGTAGGCATGCCTATTATTTCTATTAAAATAGAAGATCATTGTTATCATGGCTTATGTGATATGGGTGCTAGTGCTAGTGCAATACCTTATTCCTTATACAAAGAAGTTATGCATGATATTGCACCTGCTGAGATGGAAGATATTGATGTCACAATTAAACTTGCCAATAGAGATACTATTCCACCAATGGGAATTGTTAGAGATGTCGAAGTCTTGTGTGGGAAAATTAAATATCCTGCTGATTTTCTTGTTCTTGGTTCCCCACAAGATAGCTTTTGTCCCATTATATTTGGTAGACCCTTCTTAAATACTGTTAATGCTACCATAGATTGCAAAAGAGATGTTGTTACTGTTGGTTTAGATGAAATGACTCATGAATTTAATTTTTCTAAATTTAGTAGACAACACCGTGAAGAAGAATTACCTAGTAAGGATGAAATTATTGGTCTTTCTTCTATTGCCGTACCTCCTAGTGATCCTTTAGAACAATATTTGCTAGACAATGAAAATGATACATTTATGAATGAAAGAAGGGAATTAGATGAAGTATTCTTTAAACAGGAACCTATTCTGAAAAATAATTTACCTATTGAAATCCTAGGGGATCCTCCTCCACCCAAGGGTGATCCTGTGTTTGAGCTTAAACCGTTACCTGATACTCTTAAATATGCTTATCTTGATGAGAAAAAGATATATCCTGTTATTATTAGTGCTAACCTTTCAGAGCATGAAGAAGAGAGATTATTGAAAACTCTGAAGAAGCATCGTGCTGCTATTGGGTATACTCTTGATGATCTTAAGGGCATCAGTCCCACTTTATGTCAACATAAAATTAATTTGGAAGAAGATGCTAAACTGGTTCATGATCATCAACGCCGACTGAATCCTAAAATGAATGAAGTGGTAAGAAAGGAGATACTAAAGCTCCTTGAGGCAGGTATAATTTATCCCATTGCTGATAGTCAGTGGGTAAGCCCAGTCCATTGTGTCCCTAATAAGGGAGGTATTACTATAGTTCCTACTGATAAAGATGAATTGATTCCTCAAAGAATTATTATAGGTTATAGGATGGTAATTGATTTCTGCAAATTAAATAAGGCTACTAAAAAAGATCATTACCCCTTACCTTTTATCGATTAAATGCTAGAAAGATTATCCAAACATACACATTTTTGCTTTCTAGATGGTTATTCTGGTTTCTCTCAAATACCTATGTCAGCCAGAGATCAATTAAAGACTACTTTTACATGCCCTTTTGGTACTTTTGCTTATAGACGTACGCCTTTTGGTTTATGTAATGCACCTGCTACCTTTCAAAGATGCATGGTGGCTATATTCTCTGACTTTTGTGAAAAGATTTGTGAGGTTTTCATGGACGACTTTTCCGTCTATGGATCTTCTTTTGATGATTGCTTGAGCAACCTTGATCGAGTTTTGCTGAGATGTAAAGAAACTAATCTTATCTTGAATTGGGAAAAGTGGCACTTTATGGTTGATGAAGGTATTGTCTTGTGGCATAAAGTTTCTGAAAGAGGTATTGAAGTTGATAAAGCCAAGGTTGATGCTATTGAAAAGATGCCATGTCCCAAGGACATTAAAGGTATAAGAATTTACCTTGGTCATGCTGGTTTTTATAGGACGTTCATTAAGGACTTCTCAAAAATTTCTCGGCCTCTGACTAATTTATTACAAAAAGATATACCATTTGTATTTGATGATGATTGTGTAGAAACATTTGAAATACTTAATAAATCATCGATTTCTGCACCTATTGTTCAGCCACCTAATTGGAATTTACCCTTTGAAATTATGTGTGATGCTAGTGATTATGTTGTAGGTGTTGTTCTAGGACAAAGAGTTGATAAGAAACTAAATGTTATTCAATATGCTAGTAAAACTCTAGACAATGCTCAAAGAAATTATGCTACTACTGAAAAAGAATTCTTAGCAGTTGTATTTGCTTGTGATAAGTTCAGACCTTATATTGTTGATTCTAAAGTAACTATTCACATTAATCATGCTTCTATTAAATACCTTATGGAAAAGAAAGATGCTAAACCTAGACTTATTAGATGGGTTCTCTTGCTACAAAATTTTGATTTGCATATTGTTGATAGAAAAGGAGTTGAGAACCCCGTTGCAGACAACTTGTCTAGGTTAGAAAATGTGCTTGATGACCCACTACCTATTGATGATAGCTTCCCTGATGAGCAATTAAATGTCATAAATGCTTCTCATTTTGCTCCATGGTATGCTGATTATGCTAATTACATTGTTGCTAAGTTTATACCACCTAGTTTCACATACCAGCAAAAGAAAAAGTTCTTCTATGATTTGGGGCATTACTTTTGGGATGACCCACATCTTTATAAAGAAGGAGTAGATGGTGTTATTAGACGTTGTGTACCTGAGCATGAACAGGAACAGATCCTATGAAAGTGTCACTCCGAAGCTTATGGAGGACACCATGTTGGAGATAGAACTGCACATAAGGTACTGCAATCTGGTTTTTATTGGCCTACTCTCTTCAAGGATGCCCCTAAGTTTGTCTTATCTTGTGATGAATGTCAAAGAATTGGTAATATTAGTAGACGTCAAGAAATGTCTATGAATTATTCACTTGTTATTGAACCATTTGATGTTTGGGGCTTTGACTATATGGGACCTTTTCCTTCCTCTAATGGTTATACACATATTTTAGTTGTTGTTGATTATGTTACTAAGTGGGTAGAAGCTATTCCAACTAGTAGTGCTGATCATAACACTTCTATTAAAATGCTTAAAGTTATTTTTCCAAGATTTGGAGTCCTAGATATTTAATGACTGATGGTGGTTCACATTTTATTCATGGTGCTTTCCGTAAAATGCTTGCTAAATATGATGTTAATCATAGAATTGCATCTCCTTATCACCCTCAGTCTAGTGGTCAGGTAGAATTGAGTAATAGAGAACTCCAATTAATTTTGCAAAAGACTGTTAATAGGTCTAGAAAGAATTGGTCCAAGAAACTTGATGATGCATTATGGGCCTATAGAACTACATATAAAAATCCTATGGGTATGTCTCCGTATAAAATGGTCTATGGAAAAGCATGTCACTTACCTCTCAAACTAGAACACAAGGCTTATTGGGCTATTAAAGAACTTAATTATGATTTTAAACTTGCCGGTGAGAAGAGGTTATTTGATATTAGCTCACTTGATGAATGGAGAACCCAAGCCTATGAAAATGCCAAGTTGTTTAAAGAAAAAGTTAAAAGATGGCATGATAAAAGGATACAAAAGCGTGAGTTTAATGTAGGTGATTATGTATTGCTATACAACTCTCGTTTAAGATTTTTTGCAGGAAAACTTCTCTCTAAATGGGGAGGTCCTTACGTTATCGAGGAGGTCTACCGTTCTGGTGCCATAAAAATCAACAACTTCGAAGGCACAAATCCGAAGGTGGTGAACGGTCAAAGAATCAAACATTATATCTCAGGTAATCCCATAAATGTTGAAACCAATGTTATTGAAACCGTAACCCCGGAGGAATACATAAGGGACACTTTCCGGAACGTTTCAGACTCCGAAAAGGAATAGGTATGTGGTACGGTAAGTAAACCGACCCCAAAACAGTTTTAAGGCAATATTTCTCCGTTTTTGAATATTTAGAAAAAATAGAAAAATAAGCCGCAGTCCGGGAAGGAGACGAGGCCTCCATGAGGGTGGAGGGCGCGCCCTACCCTACTGGGCACGCCCCCCTACCTCGTGGGCACCTCGTGTGCTCTCCGGACTCCGTTTTTGTACACGACACGTATTTTGGTCCGTAAAAATTCATTATATAATCTCCCGGGGGTTTTGAGTCCCATGTCACGCAAAAATCTCTTGTCTTTGTTTTGAGTGGTCCTGCTGCAGACAGAGCAACATGTCGTCCCAGGATTCGGAAGGAGAAAGCTACGTGGCTGATTACCTTGCAGATCCTAAGATCTATGGGGATGTGGAGCATTGTGGTTGGACTACGGAAGAAGAAGAGGACTATGAACCCAAGGGAAAGGAGGAGACGACCTCAGATGAAGATGAAGTCCCACTACCTCAACCTGGGGACATGCATGTGGAGTTCAAAAATTCAAGTCTCTCGGATAGAGTAAAGAAACCTAAGATGGAGTTTATTCCTTTTCGCCTCTTGCAGGAGAACAAGCAGGAACTATGCAAAAAGATACTGAGCCTGGAACAGGAGATCGAGGACCTAAGGGACCAAAATTCTGTCCTCAAACGCAAATTAAGGAAGAAGCCTATGTCATCAACAAAATCACCACTGTCTCCACCAACAAAGAAGAATTGAGTATCTGGTATGGGCACTCCACTTGGCAACTGCCAAGCTTGGGGGAGTGCCCCGGTATCGTATCACCATCACTTTTATCTTTACTATTTTTCTTAGTTCGATCCTTTTGATAATATCTTGATCTAGTAGAATAAAAGTTCTTAGTATGATTTAGATGTCAGTTTTGCTTTATTATTCTTCTATGTAATCGAGTCTATGAGCTATATAATAAAGATTAGTGTTGAGTCAAGGGCTTTATTATCTTGCCATGATCCTAAAGGAATAAAAGAAAAGAGAAAGAAATAAAAAAAGGAAACAAAGAGATCATATGAGTCTTATGGAGAGTAATGAGCTCACATAGAAGAGTATGATGAATAAAAGTTATTGAGGGTTGACAAACACAATTTTGGTCATCGTTGCAATTAATAGGAAGTAATAAAGAAAGAGAGGTCTTCACATATAAATATACTATCTTGGACATCTTTTATGATTGTGAGCACTCATTAAAATATGACATGCTAAAGAGTTGACATTGGACAAGGAAGACAACGTAATGGGTTATGTTTTCTTACATCTGAGATAAATTATATTGTCTTTGATCTTCCAACATGATGAGCTTGCCTTTCCCCCTCATGCTAGCCAAATTCATTGCACCAAGTAGAGATACTACTTGTGCTTCCAAATACCCTTAAACCAATCTTGCCATAAGAGTCCACCATATCTACCTATGGATTGAGTGAGATCCATCAAGTAAGTTGTCATCGGTGCAAGCAATAAAAATTGCTCTCTAAATATGTATGGTTGATTGGTGTGCAGGAAATAAGCTTTATACGAGCATGTGATATGGAAGTAATAAAAGCGACAGACTGCATAATAAAGGTCCATATCATGAGTGGCAATATAAAGTGACGTTCTTTCGCATTAAGATTTTGTGCATCCAACCATAAAAGCGCATGACAACCTCTGCTTCCCTCTATGAAGGGCCTATCTTTTACTTTTATCCCCTACCTTGCATAAGAGTCATGGTGATCTTCACCCTTCCTTTTTACATTTTGTCCTTTGGCAAGCAAAATATGTTGGAAAGATCCTGGCATATATGGCTAATTGGATGAGAGTTTTCATGAACTATTATTGTTGACACTACCCTTGAGGTAAAACGTTGGGAGGCAAAACTATAAGCCCCTATCTTTCTCTGTGTCCGATTAAAACTCCATACCCATAAGTATTGCGTGAGTGTCAGCAATTGTGAAAGATTATATGATAGTTGAGTATGTGGACTTGCTGAAAAGCTCTTATACATTGACTCTTTCCTATGTTATGATAAATTGCAATTGCTTCAATGACTAAGATTGTAGTTGTTAGTTTTCAATGAAGTTTAAGATCCATACTTAATATTGTGATTGAATTATTACTCTAGCATCAGAGATTATATGACAAGAATTATATAAGTTGTTGTTGTAAGAATGATCATGATGCCCTCATGTCCGTATTTATTTTTATCGACAGCTCTATCTCTAAACATGTGGACATATTTTTTGATCTCGACTTTTCACTCAAGGACAAGCAAGGTCTAAGCTTGGGGAAGTTGATACGTCCATTTTGCATCATGCTTTTATATCGATATTTATTGCATTGTGGGCTGTTATTACACATTATGTCACAATACTTATGCCTATTCTCTCTTATTTTACAAGATTTACATAAAGAGGGAGAATGCCGGCAGCTGGGATTCTGGGCTGGAAAAGGAGCAAATATTAGAGACCTATTCTGCATAACTCCAAAAGTCCTGAAACTTCACGGAAGATGTTTTACAAATATATAAAAAATATTGAGAGCAAGAACTTCACCAGGGGGGCCACACCCTGCCCACGAGGGTGAGGGGGCGCCCTACCCCCCTGGGCGCGCCCCCCTACCACGTGGGCCCCCTGGTAGCCCTCCGGTGGCCATCTTCTGCTGTATGGAGTCTTCGATGGGAAAAAATTATAAGCCATCTTATCGGACAAAACTCTGCCGCCACGAGGTGGAACCTTGGCGGAACCAATCTAGGGCTCTGGCGGAGCTGTTCTACTGGGGAAACTTTCCTCCCGAAGGGGAAAATCATCACCATCATCATCACCAACGCTCCTCTCATCGGGAGAGGGCAATCTCCATCAACATCTTCATCAGCACCATCTCATCTCAAAACCCTAGTTCATCTCTTGTATCCAATTCCTGTCTCCAAGTCCGGGATTGGTGCTAGTAGGTTGCTAGTAGTGTTAATTACTCCTTGTAGTTGATGCTAGTTGGTTTAATTGGTTGAAGATCATCTGTTCAGATCCTATATGCATATTAATACCCCTCTAATTATGAACATGTTTATGCTTTGTGAGTAGTTACTTTTGTTCCTGAGGACATGGGAGAAGTCTTGCTATTAGTAGTCATGTGAATTTGGTATTCGTTCGATATTTTGATGAGATGTATGTTGTCTCTCCTCTAGTGGTGTTATGTGAACGTCGACTACATGAAACTTCACCATTATTTGGGCCTAGAGGAAGGCATTGGGAAGTAATAAGTAGATGATGGGTTGCTAGAGTGACAGAAGCTTAAACCCTAGTTTATGCGTTGCTTCATAAGGGGTTGATTTGGATCCATATGTTTCATGCTATGGTTAGGTTTACCTTAATACTTTTGTTGTAGTTGCGGATGCTTGCAATAGAGGTTAATCATAAGTGGGATGCTTGTCCAAGTAAGGGCAGTACCCAAGCACCGGTCCACCCACATACCAAATTATCAAAGTACCAAACGTGAATCATATAAATGTGATGAAAACTAGCTTGACGATATTCCCATGTGTCCTCGGGAGCGCTTTACATCTTATAAGAGTTAGCCCAGGCTTGTCCTTTGCTACAAAAAGGATTGGGCCACCTTGCTACACCTTATTTACTTTTGTTACTTGTTGCTCGTTACAAATTATCTTATCACAAAACTATCTGTTACCACTTATTTCAGTACTTGCAGAGAATACCTTGCTGGAAACCGCTTATCATTTCCTTCTGCTCCTCGTTGGGTTCGACACTCTTACTTATCGAAAGGACTACAATAGATCCCCTATACTTGTGGGTCATCAAATGTCCAACACTGTTTTCCATGGAGTGGTGCCTGGTAAGTCGGCGTACCCAGTGAGTAAGATTGAACTGGAAGTAGCCTTTGGAGATGAGCATGATTCTAGGGCTGAGAAGGTAACTTTTGAGGTGGTCAAAATCAAGAGCCCGTATCACGCCCTGTTTGGACGGACGGCTTATGCCAAGTTCATGGCACGGTCGTGTTATGTTTATTTGCAGCTCAAGATGGCGGGTCATAAGGGCACCATCATAGTCCATGGGAGTCGGAAGATAGCCTTGTAATGTGAGGAAGGCGATGTTGCTCATGCTGAATCTGTTTGTGCAACAGAGGAGTTGAAGTTTTACAAGGACAATGTTGACCCGACGGACATGACGCCTTTGAAGAAGCCAACCACAGAACATGAGGTAGTGCTGAAGTTTAAGTCGGCTGATGACACCAAGCTTGTCGATTTTGTTCCAGCCGACTCGTATAAGCAGTTCAGTATCAGTGCTAATCTGGATCCCAAATAGGAAAGCGCGCTCATCAAGTTCATCCGTGAGAACCGGGACATCTTTGCTGGGTGTACCGAGAGAACTCGCTGAGCACACTCTCAATATTGATCCAAAGTTTAAGCCGGTCAAGCAGTTTCTTCGGCGGTTCAATGAGGAGAGGCATAAGGCCATTGGTGAGGAAGTGGCCCGGCTCTTGGCGACCGGGTTCATTATTGAAGTTTTCCATCTAGAATGGTTGGCTAACCCGATGCTCGTGCTTAAAAAGAATGGCACCTGGCATATGTGTGTGGATTACACGAACTTAAACAAGGCTTGTCCGGCTGATCCTTTCGCTCTCCTTCGTATTGATCAAATCATTGATGCTACGGCAGGTTGTGAGCGTTTGAGCTTTTTGGATGCTTATTCTGGTTATCATCAGATCAAGATGGTAGTTAAGGACCCGGAGAAGATGGCTTTTATTACTCCGTTTGGAGCCTTCTGCTATGTGTCTATGCCTTTTGGGCTTAAGAGTGCCCAGTCGACTTATCATCGATGTGTGCAGAACTGTCTTCATAGTCAGATTGGACGCAATGTTCATGCTTATCTGGACGACATTGTGGTGAAGTCCAGATAGAAGGAGACCTTGATAGATGATCTGAAGGAAACCTTTGATAACCTCTGGGTCTACAAGATGATGCTTAACTCGGCCAAGTGTGTTTTTGGATTGCCGGCGGGCAAACTTTTGTGTTTTCTGGTTTCCAACAGAGGCATCGAGGCTAACCCGGAGAAGATCAAGGCAATCACTTCTTTGGCTAAGCCGGCGTGTATCAATGATGTTCAGTGTTTGGCGGGTCGTATTGCTGCTTTAAGCCAGTTCATAAGCCGGTTAGGTGAGAAGGCCATACCGCTGTATCAGATGATGAAAAAGAGAGATGAGTTTGTCTGGAGTGATGCTGCTAACGCTGCCTTTGAAGATTTGAAGAGACAGCTTGCTGAGCCGCCGGTCCTTGCTGCTCCTATTGATGAGGAGCCATTATTGTTATATGTGGCTGCTAACACACGTGCTGTTAGTGTGGCCATTGTAGTAGAGCGCAAAGAGGCTGGCAAGGAATATCTGGTTCAACGGCTGGTTTACTACGTCAGTGAGTTGCTTATTGATTCCAAGCAAAGATATCTGCATTGGCAGAAGCTCGTTTATGGGGTGTTCATGGCAAGCCGGAAGCTTAAGCAATATTTTCAGGGTCATGCCATCACTGTGGTTAGTTCTGCTCCTTTAGGAGATATCATTCAAAATAGAGCAGCCACAGGACGAGTCGCTAAATGGGCCATTGAACTTTGGCCTCATGGTTTAAAGTATGTGACACGCACTACTATCAAGTCTCAAGAACTAGTGGATTCATCAATGATTGGACAGAGCTGCAGATGCCTGAAGAGAAGCCGGACAAGGCATATTGGTCTATTCATTTTGATGGGTCCAGGCAATTGGAGGGCTCGGGGGTTGGAGTTGTTTTAGCTTCCCCTCGAGGTGACAAATTTTGTTATGTGCTACGGTTGATGTTTACCTGTACTAACAATGCAGCTGAGTATGAGGCCATGCTGCATGGTCTTCGGATGGCTAAGGAGATGAGCTTAAGCCGGGTAAGGTGCTTTGGCGACTCAGATTTGGTGGCTCAACAGGTATCAGGCAAGTGGGATTCCAAGGATCCTCTCATCGCCGTGAAGTTGATGCCATTGCTGGACACTTAAAGGGTTACCAAGTGGAGCACATTGATCGCAGAAAGAATGAAGTGGCTGATGCTTTAAGCCGGCTGGGGTCTCAGCGTAAGTCAGTGCCACCTAACACTTTCTTAGATATTCTGCATAACCCTTCTGTCAAGTTGCCTACGGAGGAAGACTTGGCTGTTCCAGACCCGAAAGTACAATTGGTGGCGGCTCTTCACGCCATCCCGGATTGGACAGTGCCATATTTAGCTTATATGACCCGGGGCGAGTTGCCTGAGGATGAAACCTTGGCTAGACAGATAACCCGGCAGTCTAAGTCAATGACAATTGCCAATGGTGAGTTGATCATCGCAGTGTCATGGGGGCGTTTCAGTGTTGTGTCTCTCCTGAGGAAGGTCAAGAAATTCTTTGTGAAATCCATGAAGGAGATTGTGGCCATCATGCCGGTTCAAAGTCCCTTGTGGCCAAAGCTTTCAGTCATAAATTTTATTGGCTGACGGCTCACGCTGATGCAGAGGATCTGGTCAGTAAATGTGATGGTTGCCAGAAATTCTCATGACGGGCTCACGTGCCGGCTCAGGAATTGAGGATGATTCCAATTACTTGGTTGTTTACAGTCTGGGGGCTCGACATGGTTGGGCCTTTCAAAAGGTCCAAAGATAAAAAGACTCACCTTCTAGTGGCGGTTGACAAATTCACAAAGTGCGTTGAGCCAGAGCCGGTTAGTAAATGTGACGCAGCCATGGCGGTTCAATTCATGAAAAAGGTGATCTTTCGTTTTGGCTTTCCATGCAGCATTATAACTGACAACAGCACTAATCTGTCCAAGGGCGCCATGGAGGAGTTCTGGCAACATGAGCATATCCGGCTTCATGCCTCATCAGTAGCTCACCCCCAATCCAATGGTCAAGCTATAAGATCCAATCAGGAAATTTTTAAAGGCAACAAGCCCCGGCTTATGGTTCCTTTACAACGAACGCCGGGTTGTTGGGTGGAGGAGTTACCCTCTGTGATATGGAGCATCAATACTACCCCTAACAGGTCTACGGGTTATACGCCTTTTTCATGGTTTACGGAGCAGAGGCGGTTCTACCTAGTGACATCCGTCATGACTCGCCCCGCGTGGCATCTTACGTTGAAGCTGATAACGAACAAGCCCGTCAGGATGCACTTGATCTATTAGATGAAAAGCGTGACTTGGCAGCAGCCCGCTCGGTGATTTACCAACAGGACTTGCGCCGTTTTCACATCCGTCAAGTTAAGTCCAGAACCTTTCAAGAAGGTGACTTAGTGCTCTGGCTCATCCAGGATCAAACTAATGCACACAAGTTATCCCCACCTTGGGAAGGGCCTTTTGTGGTCAGCAAGAACTTGAGCAATGGGTCATACTACCTTATCGATGTTCGAGAGCACAAAGACTCACGTAAGTCAGAGGAAGAGACCCGCCAGCCATGGAATATCGCTCATCCTCGGCCTTATTATACTTGAGCCACCGGCTCTCATGATGTACATATTTTGACGATGTATATATTGTGATAAGTAATAAAGCAGGACCTCTGTCCTTTTCATCCTCAATAATCCTATGTCTTCATCATCATAATTTCAAATGACCAATTGGGGGTTGATCGTGTTCAAATCCAGCTTAACCCTTTGGTCCGGCTCATGGTCGTATTCGAATCTAGCCATTAAACCTCATGATCACTAGTGGGCTTCCTCTTCAAACATAGGTCGTATTCGAACCAAAGAGAACATAGCTATCGGTACCCTCTTGATCGGCACAATGCCAAACTCACTAGGGGGCTTCTTGATCGTATTCGAATCATAGCTTAACCCCTTTTTGGGCCCTGGCTCCATATCTGATCGTTTGGGGTACGTAGGTATATATAGGAGGAAGGAGTACGTCAGTGGAGCAACAGGGGCCCACGAGGGTGGAGGGCGCTCCTAGGGGGGTAGGCACGCCCCCTACCTCGTGGCCTCCTCTTTTGTGTCTTGACATAGGGTCCAAGTCTCCTGGGTCTTGTTCATTGAGAAAATCACGTTCCCGAAGGTTTCATTCCGTTTGGACTCTGTTTGATATTCCTTTTCTTCAAAACCCTAAAACAGGCAAAAAATGGCAATTCTGGGCTGGGCCTCCGGTTAATAGGTTAGTCCCAAAAATAATATAAAAGTGGATAATAAAGCCCAATAATGTCCAAAACAGTAGATAATATAGCATGGAGCAATCAAAAATTATATATACGTTGGAGACGTATCAAGCATCCCCAAGCTTAATTCCTGCTCGTCCTCGAGTAGGTAAATGATAAAAACAGAATTTTTGATGTGGAGTGCTCTTGGCATAATTTTAATGTAATTCTTCTTAATTGTGGTATGAATATTCAGATCCGAAGGATTCAAGATAAAAGTTCAATATTGACATAAAAATAATAATACTTCAAGCATACTAACAAAGCAATCATGTCTTCTCAAAATAGCATGGCCAAAGATATTTATCCCTACAAAATCATACAGTCTGGCTATGCTCTATCTTCACCACACAAAATATTTAAATCATGCACAACCCCGATGAAAAGCCAAGCAATTGTTTCATACTTTTGGTGTTCTCAAACTTTTTCAAACTTCACGCAATACATGAGCGTGAGCCATGGATATAGCACTATAAGTGGAATAGAATGGTGGTTGTGGGGAAGACAAAAAGGGAGAAGATAGTCTCACATCAACTAGGCGTATCAACAGGCTATGGAGCTGCCCATCAATAGATATCAATGTGAGTGAGTAGGGATTGCCATGCAACGGATGCACTAGAGCTATAAGTATATGAAAGCTCAACAGAAGAAACTAAGTGGGTGTGCATCCAACTTGCTTGCTCATGAAGACCTAGGGCATTTTGAGGAAGCCCATCATTGGAATATACAAGCCAAGTTCTATAATGAAAAATTCCCACTAGTATATGAAAGTGATAACATAGGAGACTCCCTATCATGAATATTATGGTGCTACTTTGAAGCACAAGTGTGGTAAAAGGATAGTAACATTGTCCCTTCTCTCTTTTTCTCTCATTTTTTTAGTTGGGCCTTTTCTCTCTTTTTTATGGCCTCTTTTCTTTCTCTTTTTTTATGGCCTCTTTTCTTTCTCTTTTTTTATTTTTCGTCCGGAGTCTCATCCTGACTTGTGGGGGAATCATAGTCTCCATCATCCTTTCCTCACTGGGACAATGCTCTAATAATGATGATCATCACACTTTTATTTTTCTTACAACTCAACAATTACAACTCGATACTTAGAACAAAATATGACTCTATATATGAATGCCTCCGGCGGTGTACCGGGATATGCAATGAATCAAGAGTGACACGTACGAAAGAATTATGAATGGTGGCTTTGCCACAAATACGATGTCAACTACATGATCATGCTAAGCAATATGACAATGATGGAGTGTGTCATAATAAACGGAACGGTGGAAAGTTGCATGGCAATATATCTCGGAATGGCTATGGAAATGCCATAATAGGTAGGTATGGTGGCTGTTCTGAGGAAGGTATATGGTGGGTGTATGATACCGGTGAAAGGTGCGCGGTATTAGAGAGGCTAGCAAAGGTGGAAGGTGAGAAAAGTGTGTATAATCCATGGGCTCAACATTAGTCATAAAGAACTCATATACTTATTGCAAAAATCTACAGGTTATCAAAGCAAAGTATTATGCGCATGCTCCTAGGGGGATAGATTGGTAGGAAAAGACCATCGCTCGTCCCCGACCGCCACTCATAAGGAAGACAATCAAAAAATAAATCATGCCCCGACTTCATCACATAACGGTTCACCATACGTGCATGCTACGGGAATCACAAACTTCAACACAAGTATTTCTCAAATTCACAACTACTCAACTAGCATAACTCTAATATCACCATCTTTATATCTCAAAACAATCATGAAGCATCAAACTTCTCTTAGTATTCAACACACTCATAAGAACGTTCTTTTATTATTCTTGAATACCAAGCATATTGGGATTATTTAAGTAAATTACCATGCTATTTAAGACTCTCAAAATAATCTAAGTGGAGCATGAGAGATCAATACTTTCTATAAAACAAATCCACCACCGTGCTCTAAAAAGATATAAGTGAAGTACTAGAGCAAAACTATATAACTCAAAAGATATAAGCGAAGTACATAGAGTATTCTAACAAATTCCAAATCATGTATGGCTCTCTCAAAAGGTGTGTACAGCAAGGATGATTGTGGTAAACTAAAAATTAAAGACTCAAATCATACAAGACACTCCAAGCAAAACACATATCATGTGGTGAATAAAAATATAGCTCCAAGTAAAGTTACCGATAGAAGTAGACGAAAGAGGGGATGCCTTCCGGGGCATCCCCAAGCTTTGGATTTTGGGTGTCCTTAGATTATCTTGGGGGTGCCATGGTAATCCCCAAGCTTAGGCTCTTGCCACTCCTTGTTCCGAAATCCATCATATCTTTACCCAAAACTTGAAAACTTCACAACACAAAACTCAAAGTAGAAAATCTCGTGAGCTCCGTTAGCGAAAGAAAACAAAAGACCACTTCAAGGTACTGTAATGAACTCATTATTTATTTATATTGGTGTTAAACCCACTGTATTCCAACTTCTCTATGGTTTATAAACTATTTTACTAGCCATAGATTCATCAAAATAAACAAACAACACATGAAAAACAGAATCTGTCAAAAACAGAACAGTCTGTAGTAATTTGTAGCTAGCGCAAGATCTGGAACCCCAAAAATTCTTAAAAAAATTATGAACGTGAGGACTTTATCTATTAATCATCTGAAAAAATAATTAACTAAATAGCACTTTCCAAATAAAAATGGCAGTAGTTCTCGTGAGCGCTAAAGTTTCTGTTTTTTACAGCAAGTTTAACAAGACTTTCCCCAAGTCTTCCCAACGGTTCTACTTGGCACAAACACTAATTAAACACAAAAAACACAACCAAAAAATAGTCTAGATAAATTATTTATTACTAAACAGTAGCAAAAAGCAAGGAATAAAAATAAAATTGGGTTGCCTCCCAACAAGCGCTATCGTTTAATGACCCTAGCTAGGCATAACAAGCAAGGATAGATCTAGGTATTGCCATCTTTGGTAGGAAATCCATAAGTGGCTCTCATAATAGATTCATAAGGTAATTTAATTTTCCTTCTAGGAAATTGTTCCATGCATTTCCTTAATGGAAATTGGAATCTAATATTTCCTTCCTTCATATCAATAATTGCACCAATCGTTCTAAGGAAAGGTCTACCAAGAATAATAGGACATGAAGGATTGCAATCTATGTCAAGAACAATAAAATCTGCAGGCACATAATTCCTATTTGCAACAATAAGAACATCATTAATTCTTCCCATAGGTTTCTTAATAGTGGAATCCGCAAGGTGCAAGTTTAAAGAGCAATCATCAAGATCACGGAAACCTAACAAATCACACAAAGTTTTTGGAATCGTGGAAACACTAGCACCCAAATCACATAAAGCATAGAACTCATGATCTTTAATTTTAATTTTAATAGTTGGTTCCCACTCATCATAAAGCTTTCTAGGGATAGAAACTTCCAATTCAAGTTTTTCTTCATAAGATTGCATCAAGGCATCAACGATATGTTTAGTAAACGCTTTATTTTGACTATAAGCGTGAGGATAATTTAGCACGGATTGCAACAAGGAAATACTATCAATCAAAGAGCAATTTTCACAATTAAATTCCTTTAAATCCATAATAGTGGGTTTAGCAACATCTAGGGTTTTAATTTCTTCAATCCCACTATTATCAATTTTAGCATCAAGATCAAAAAACTCTGAATTCTTGGGACGCCTTCTAGGTAAAGGTGGTTCATATTCAGTCCCATAATTATCAAGATTCATATTGCAAAACAAAGATTTAATAGGGGACACATCAATAACTTTTAGATCTTCATCTTTATTTTTATAGGAACTAGAAGAACACACTCTTATAAAGGCATCTTTTTTAGCATGCATCCTAGCGGTTCTTCCTTTGCACTCATCAATGGAAATTCTCATGGCTTTAAGAGACTCATTGATATCATGCTTAGGTGGAATAGATCTAAGTTTCAAAGAATCAACATCAAGGGAAATTCTATCAACGTTTCTAGCCAAGTCATCAATCTTAAGCAATTTTTCTTCAATCAAAGCATTAAAATTCTTTTGCGAAGTAATAAATTCTTTAATATTAGATTCAAAATCAGAGGGCATATTATTATAGTTTCCATAAGAATTGTTGTAGGAATTACCATAATTATTAGAGGGATTACTAGGATAAGGCCTAGGATTAAAATTTCCTCTATACGCGTTGTTACCAAAATTGTTCCTACCAACAAAATTAACATCCATAGATTCATTATTATTCTCAATCAAAGTAGACAAGGGCATATCATTAGGATCAGAAGAAACACTTTTACTAGCAAATAATTTCATAAGTTCATCCATCTTTCCACTCAAAAAATTAATTTCTTCTATCGCATGCACCTTTTTATTAGTAGATCTTTAAGTATGCCATTGAGAATAATTAACCATAATATTATCTAGGAGTTTAGTAGCTTCTCCTAAAGTGATTTCCATAAAAGTGCCTCCCGCGGCCGAATCTAAAATATTTCTAGAAGCAAAATTCAATCCGGCATAAAAAATTGTATAATCTTCCACAAATTTAAACCATGAGTAGGGCAACTACGTATCATTAGTTTCATTCTCTCCCAAGCTTGTGCAACATGTTCATAAGCAAGTTGCTTAAAATTCATAATATCATTTCTAAGAGAGATGATCTTAGCGGGAGGAAAATACTTAGAGATAAAAGCATCTTTGCATTTGTTCCATGAATGAATACTCTTTTTAGGCAAAGATGAAAACCAAGCTTTAGCACGATCTCTAAGCGAAAAAGGAAATAGCTTCAATTTAACAATATCATTATCCACATCTTTCTTCTTTAGCATATCACACAAATCAACGAAGCTATTTAGATGGGTAGCGGCATCTTCACTAGGAACGCCGGAAAACGGATCTTTCATGACAAGATTCAGCAAAGCAGTATTAATTTCACAAGATTCAGCATCGGTAAGAGGAGCAATCGGAGTGCTAATAAAATCATTGTTGTTGGTATTGGTGAAGTCACACAATTTAGTGTTATCTTGAGCCATCGTGACAAGCAAGCAAACTAACACACAAGCAAACAAAAAGCAAGCGGGCAAAAAGAGGCAAACAGAGAAAGAGAGGGAGGATAGAGAGAGGGCGAATAAAACGGCAAGGGTGAAGTGAGGGAGAGCAAAACAAGAGGAAAATGGAAAATATTGTAATGAGGGAGATAAGGGTATGTGATGGGTACTTGGTATATTGACTTTTGCGTAGACCTCCTCGGCAACGGCGCCAGAAATCCTTCTTGCTACCTCTTGAGCACTGCGTTGGTTTTCCCCGAAGAGGAAGGGATGATGCAGCAAAGTAGCGTAAGTATTTCCCTCAGTTTTTGAGAACCAAGGTATCAATCCAATATGAGGCTATGCGCGAGTCCCTCGTACCCGCACAAAACAAATAAATCCTCGCAACCAACGCGAATAGGGCTTGTCAATCCCTACAAGGCCACTTACGAGAGTGAGATCCGATAGATATGATAAGATAATATTTTTGGTATTTTTGTGGTAAAGTTGCAAAGTAAAATAAAAGCAAAGTAAAAAAGCAAAGGAAATAACTAAGTAGTAGGAGATTAATATGCTGAAGATAGACCCGGGGGCCATAGGTTTCACTAGTGGCTTCTCTCGAGAGCATAAGTATTGTACGGTGGGTGAACAAATTACTATTGAGCAATTGACAGAATTGAGCATAGTTATGAGAATATCTAGGTATGATCACGTATATAGGCATCACGTCCGAGACAAAGTAGACCGACTCCTGCCTACATCTACTACTATTACTCCACTCATCGACCGCTATCCAGCAAGCATCTAGAGTATTAAGTTAATGAAAATTGAGTAATTCCTTAAGCAAGATGACATGATGTAGAGGGATAAACTCATGCAATATGATGAAAACCCCATTTTTTTATCCTAGATGGCAACAATACAATACGTGCCTTGCTGCCCCTACTGTCACTGGGAAAGGACACCGCAAGATTGAACCCAAAGCTAAGCACTTCTCCCATTGCAAGAAAGATCAATCTAGTAGGCCAAACCAAACTGATAATTCGACGAGACTTGCATAGATAACCAATCATACATAAAAGAATTTAGAGAAGATTCAAATATTGTTCATAGATAGACTTGATCATAAACCCACAATTCATCGGTCTCAACAAACACACCGCAAAAAGAAGATTACATCGAATAGATCTCCACAAGAGAGGGGGAGAACATTGTATTGAGATCCAAAAAGAGAGAAGAAGCCATCTAGCTACTAACTATGGACCCATAGGTCTGAGGTGAACTACTCACACTTCATCGGAGGGGCTATGGTGTTGATGTAGAAGCCCTTCGTGATCGATGCCCCCTCCGGCGGAGCTCCGGAACAGGCCCCAAGATGGGATCTCGTGGATACAGAAAGTTACGGCGGTGGAATTAGTGTTTTGGCTCCGTATCTGATCGTTTGGGGGTACGTAGGTATATATAGGAGAAAGGAGTACGTCGGTGGAGCAACAGGGGCCCACGAGGGCGGAGGGCGCGCTTGGGGGGGTAGGCGCGCCCCCCTACCTCGTCGGCTCCTCTTTTGTGTCTTGATGTAGGGTCCAAGTCTCCTGGGTCTTGTTCGTTGAGAAAATCATGTTCCCGAAGGTTTCATTCTGTTTGGACTCCGTTTGATATTCCTTTTCTTCGAAACACTAAAACAGGCAAAAAAACATCAATTCTGGGCTGGGCCTCCGGTTAATAGGTTAGTCCCAAAAATAATATAAAAGTGGATAATAAAGCCCAATAATGTCCAAAACGGTAGATAATATAGCATGGAGCAATCAAAAATTATAGATACGTTGGAGACGTATCAGGCCCGACTTTGACTGTATTCGAATCAGAGTCGTTAAAAAACTCTCAAGGTCATTTGGGGGCTTCTTGTTCAAACATAGGTCGTATTCGAACCAAAGAGACAAAGTTGTCGGTACCCTCTTGATCGGCGCAACGCCAAAGCCACTGGGGGCTACATGATCGTATTCAAATCTTAGCTTAACCCCTTTGGTCCGGTTTACTGATCGTATTCGAATCAGTAGCCTCAAATTTTTCTTTCTATTTGGCTTAAGTTTTTTGAAAACAATCTTTGTTTCTGTCTTAAGGCTTTTTGTCCAGATCTAAGTATAAGTATAGTTTAAATTTAACCCGTCTTGGTTTTGGACAATAAGGTCGCCAGCGTATGACAGTCATCATACATGTGGAAGTGTTGGCTTCTAAAGGATTGGGTTATCACCCTTACTGTTCAGGTCACATGAACCGGCAGTGCAAATTCAAAATCACAGGTATGATATTATAGTTGTGTTTCAAAGCTATAATTCATAACAGGCTTATCTGTGTCTCTTCTTTCAATATTAATGGTTATATGTAAGATATTATGACCCGCCCTGCGGTAAGCCGCCAAGGGTTCTTGTGATCTATTTTTATGTGCAGGACAGTTCAAAGACTCTTATGCATAAAGAAAAACAGATGATAAGTTTAAAAAGGGGAAAGTATAAGGCGGCGGCTTAACAGTGTTGAGCACCGAAACATGCACGACGGCACAACAAAGCAAAGTCATTTCCACCCTATTACATGACTCGCCGAGTCCAAATGATTAAATTGTTTTTCAGCAGCGTACAAATGTGAGCCGCTCGGCGGGTCAATTCTCGTGTTGGCCTGAAGCTTCCGGATCAACCCTTTCCGCTCCTCCGTCTTGTTCCCTGTCCTGGAAGGTTGATGATGACCCATCAATGACATTCAACGCTTCAAATTCAGCTTCATCATCAATTAGTCCGGCCGGGTCAACTTCAGGGGCGAAGGTATGCTTACGGATTGGAGGGATCACGCTGGTCACTTTATAATGCAGTGTTGGAATCCTCTGATTTTCCGTGTCATAACCCGGCTGGTACTTGGTGAGATCCGCCTCATCAGCAATCAGGGTGGCCACGGGGCGTATTTCCTTCACACAAGCGGCAAAGTCTGAAGGAAATATGCCCTAGAGGCAATAATAAAGTTATTATTTATTTCCTTATATCATGATAAAAGTTTATTATTCATGCTAGAATTGTATTAACCGGAAACATAATACATGTGTGAATACATAGACAAACAGAGTGTCACTAGTATGCCTCTACTTGACTAGCTCATTAATCAAAGATGGTTATGTTTCCTAACCATGGACAAAGAGTTGTCATTTGATTAATGGTGTCACATCATTAGTTGAATGATCTGATTGACATGACCCATTTCATTAGCTTAGCACCCGATCGTTTAGTATGTTGCTATTGCTTTCTTCATGACTTATACATGTTCCTATGACTATGAGATTATGCAACTCCCGTGTGCCAGAGGAACACTTTGTGTGCTACCAAACGTCACAACGTAACTGGGTGATTATAAAGGTGCTCTACAGGTGTCTCCAAAGGTACATGTTGGGTTGGCGTATTTCGAGATTAGGATTTGTCACTCCGATCGTCGGAGAGGTATCTCTGGGCCCTCTCAGTAATGCACATCACTTAAGCCTTGCAAGCATTGCAACTAATGAGTTAGTTGCGGGATGATGTATTACGGAACGAGTAAAGAGACTTGCCGGTAACAAGATTGAACTAGGTATTGGATACCGACGATCGAATCTCGGGCAAGTAACATACCAATGACAAAGGGAACAACGTATGTTGTTATGCGGTCTGACTGATAAATATCTTCGTAGAATATGTAGGAGCCAATATGAGCATCCAGGTTCCGCTATTGGTTATTGATCGTAGACGAGTCTCGGTCATGTCTACATTGTTCTCGAACCCGTAGGGTCCGCACGCTTAAGGTTTCGATGATAGTTATGTTATGAGTTCATGAGTTTTGATGTACCGAAGGAGTTTGGAGTCCCGGATGTGATCACGGACATGACGAGGAGTCTCGAAATGGTCGAGACATAAAGATTGATATATTGGAAGCCGATGTTTGGATATCTGAAGTGTTCCGGGTGAAATCGGGATTTTACCGGAGTACCGGGAGGTTACCGGAACCCCCCGGGAGGTATATGGGCCTTAGTGGGCCTTAGTAGAAGAGAGGAGAGGTGGCCAGAGATGGGCCGCGCGCCTCTCCCTCCCTTGGTCTGAATAGGACAAGGAGAGGGGGCCGGCCCCCCTTCCTCCTCTCTCTCCTCTTTCCCCCCTCCACGAATCCTATTCCAACTAGGAAAGGGGGGAGTCCTACTCCCGAAAGGAGTAGGACTCCTCTTGGCGCGCCTCCTCTTGGCCGGCCGCCCCCCCCCCCTTTTGAGCCTTTATATACGGAGGTAGGGGCACCCCCTAGAGACACAAGTTGATCCACGTGATCATATTCTTAGCCGTGTGCGGTGCCCCCTTCCACCATAGTCCTCGATAATATTGTAGCATTGCTTAGGCGAAGCCCTGCGACATTAGTACATCAAGATCGGCACCACGCCGTCGTGCTGACGGAACTCTTCCCCGACACTTTGCTAGATCGGAGTCCGGGGATCGTCATCGAGCTGAACGTGTGCTCGAACTCGGAGGTGCCGTAGTTTCGGTGCTTGATCGGTCGAGCCGTGAAGACGTACGACTACATCAACCGCATTGTCATAACGCTCCCGCTATCGGTCTACGAGGGTACGTAGACAACACTCTCCCCTCTCGTTGCTATGCATCACCATGTGTTGGGGAACGTAGTAATTTCAAAAAAATTCCTACGCACACGCAAGATCATGGTGATGCATAGCAACGAGAGGGGAGAGTGTTGTCTACGTACCCACGCAGACCGACTGCGGAAGCGTTGACACAACATAGAGGAAGTAGTCGTACGTCTTCCCGATCCGGCCGATCCAAGCACCGTTACTCCGGCACCTCCGAGTTCTTAGCACACGTACAGCTCGATGACAATCCCCGGGCTCCGATCCAGCAAAGCGTCGGGGAGGAGTTCCGTTAGCACGACGGTGTGGTGACGATCTTGATGTTCTACCGACGCAGGGCTTCGCCTAAGCACTACAACAATATGATCGAGGTGGAATATGGTGGCAGGGGGCACCGCACACGGCTAAGGAACGATCACAATGATCAACTTGTGTGTCTAGAGGTGCCCCCTGCCTCCGTATATAAAGGAGCCAAGGGGGAGGGGGCCGCCGGCCAGGAGGAGGGCGCAGGAGGAGTCCTACTCCTACCGGGGGTAGGACTCCCCCCCCCCCTCCCAATCCTAGTTGGACTAGGATTCCCCGAAGGGGAAAGAGAGAGGGGGGGGCGGCCACATCTCCTAGTCCTAATAGGACTAGGGAGGGGGAAGGCGCGCGGCCACCTTGGGCTGCCCCTTTCTCCTTTCCACTAAAGCCCATTAAGGCCCATATGGCTCCCGGGGGGGTTCTGGTAACCTCCCGGTACTTCGGTAAAATCCCGATTTCACCCGGAACACTTTTGATATCCAAATATAGGCTTCCAATATATCAATCTTTATGTCTCGACCATTTCGAGACTCCTCGTCATGTCCGTGATCACATCCGGGACTCCGAACTAACTTCGGTACATCAAAATGCATAAACTCATAATAAATGTCATCGTAACATTAAGCGTGTGGACCCTACGGTTCGAGAACAATGTAGACATGAATGAGACACATCTCCAGTCAATAACCAATAGCGGGACCTGGATGCCCATATTGGCTCCTACATATTCTACGAAGATCTTTATCGGTCAGACCGCATAACAACATACGTTGTTCCCTTTGTCATCAGTATGTTACTTGCCCGAGATTCGATCGTCGGTATCCAATACCTAGTTCAATCTCGTTACCAGCAAGTCTCTTTACTCGTTCCATAATACATCATCTCGCAACTAACTCATTAGTCGCAATGCTTGCAAGGCTTATGTGATGTGCATTACCGAGAGGGCCCAGAGATACCTCTCCGACAATCGGAGTGACAAATCCTAATCTCGAAATACGCCAACCCAACATCTACCTTTGGAGACACCTATAGAGCTCCTTTATAATCACCCAGTTACGTTGTGATGTTTGGTAGCACACAAAGTGTTCCTCCGGTAAACGGGAGTTGCATAATCTAGTAGCATGACTTCCAGAACTGGATTACCGTACCACTCTGGCGCGGATCTTACTCTGGTTGATCTACGAGGTTCAGTAGTATCTTGTTCTGAAGTTTCATGATCATTATCATTAACTTCCTCACTTATTGGTGTAGGTGTCGCAGAAACAGTTTTCTGTGATGTACTATTTTCCAACAAGGGAGCAGGTACAGTTACCTTGTCAAGTTCTACTTTCCACCCACTCACTTCCTTCGAGAGAAACTCCTTCTCAAGAAAGTTTCCGAATTTAGCAACAAAAGTCTTGCCTTCGGATCTGTGATAGAAGGTGTATCCAATAGTTTCCCTTGGATATCCTATGAAGACACATTTCTCCGATTTGGGTTCGAGCTTATCAGGTTGAAGCTTTTTCACATAAGCATCGCAGCCCCAAACTTTCAGAAACAACAACTTTGGTTTCTTGCCAAACCATAGTTCATAAGGCGTCGTCTCAACAGATTTTGATGGTGCCCTATTTAACGTGAATGCGGCCGTCTCTAGAGCGTATCCCCAAAACGATAGCGGTAAATCAGTAAGAGACATCATAGATCGCACCATATCTAGTAAAGTACGATTACGACGTTCGGACACACCATTACGCTGTGGTGTTCCGGGTGGCGTGAGTAGCGAAACTATTCCACAATTTTTCAAATGTACACCAAACTCGTAACTCAAATATTCTCCTCCATGATCAGATCGTAGAAACTTTATTTTCTTGTTACGATGATTTTCAACTTCACTCTGAAATTCTTTGAACTTTTCAAATGTTTCGGACTTATGTTTCATTAAGTAGATATAACCATGGCTGCTTAAATCATCTGTGAAAGTGAGAAAATAACGATATCCGCCACGAGCCTCAATATTCATCGGACCACATACATCGGTATGTATGATTTCCAACAAATATGTTGCTCTCTCCATAGTACTGGAGAACGGTGTTTTAGTCATCTTGCCCAAGAGGCACGGTTCGCAAGTACCAAGTGATTCATAATCAAGTGGTTCCAAAAGCCCATCAGTATGGAGCTTTTTCATGCGCTTTACACCGATATGACCTAAACGGCAGTGCCACAAATAAGTTGCACTATCATTATCAACTCTGCATCTTTTGGCTTCTACATTATGAATATGTGTATCACTACTATCGAGATTCAACAAGAATAGACCACTCTTCAAGGGTGCATGACCATAAAAGATATTACTCATATAAATAGAACAACCATTATTCTCTGATTTAAATGAATAACCGTCTCGCATTAAACAAGATCCAGATATAATGTTCATGCTCAACGCTGGCACCAAATAACAATTATTTAGGTCTAATACTAATCCCGAAGGTAGATGTAGAGGTAGCGTGCCGACTGCGATCACATCGACTTTGGAACCGTTTCCCACGCGCGTCGTCACCTCGTCCTTAGCCAATCTTCGCTTAATCCGTAGTCCCTGTTTTGAGTTGAAAATATTAGCAACAGAACCAGTATCAAATACCCAAGTGCTACTACGAGCATTAGTAAGGTACACATCAATAACATGTATACCACATATACCTTTGTTCACCTTGCCATCCTTCTTATCCGCCAAATACTTGGGGCAGTTCCGCTTCCAGTGACCAGTCTGCTTGCAGTAGAAGCACTCAGTTTCAGGCTTAGGTCCAGACTTGGGTTTCTTCTCCTGAGCAGCAACTTGCTTGTCGTTCTTCTTGAAGTTCCCCTTCTTCTTCCCTTTGCCCTTTTTCTTGAAACTAGTGGTCTTGTTAACCATCAACACTTGATGCTCCTTCTTGATTTCTACCTCCGCGGCTTTCAGCATTGCGAAGAGCTCGGGAATAGTCTTGGTCATCCCTTGCATATTATAGTTCATCATGAAGCTCTTCTAGCTTGGTGGCAGTGATTGGAGAATTCTGTCAATAACGCAATCATCTGGAAGATTAACTCCCATCTGAATCAAGTGATTATTATACCCAGACATTTTGAGTATATGCTCACTGACAGAACTGTTCTCCTCCATCTTGCAGCTATAGAACTTATTGGAGACTTCATATCTCTCAATTCGGGCATTTGCTTGAAATATTAACTTCAACTCCTGGAACATCTCATATGCCCCATGCACATTGAACTATTGAGTAGTCATCAGCTTTGCTCTGCCAGACGTTCATAACATCTGGTGTTGCTCCAGCAGCAGGCCTGGCACCCAGCGGTGCTTCCAGGACGTAATTCTTCTGTGCAGCAATGAGGATAATCCTCAAGTTACGGACCCAGTCCATGTAATTGCTATCATCATCTTTCAACTTTGCTTTCTCAAGGAACGCATTAAAATTCAACGGAAAAACAGCATGGGCCATCTATCTACAATCAAACATACATAAGCAAGATACTTATCAGGTACTAAGTTCATGATAAATTTAGGTTCAATTAATCATATTACTTAAGAATTCCCACTTAGATAGATATCCCTCTAATCCTCTAAGTGATTACGTGATCCAAATTAACTAAACCATGTCCGATCATCACGTGAGATGGAGTAGTTTCATTGGTGAACATCACTATGTTGATCATATCTACTATATGATTCACGCTCGACCTTTCGGTCTCCGTGTTCCGAGGCCATATCTGTATATGCTTGGCTCGTCAAGTATAACCTGAGTATTCCGCGTGTGCAACTGTTTTGCACCAGCTATATTTGAATGTAGAGCCTATCACACCCGATCATCACGTGGTGTCTCAGCACATAAGACTATTCCTGAGCTCTTCGCGATGCTGAAAGCTGCGGAGGTAGAAATCAAGAAGGAGCATCAAATGTTGATGGTCAACAAGACCACTAGTTTCAAGAAAAAGGGCAAAGGGAAGAAGAAGGGGAACTTCAAGAAGAACAGCAAGCAAGTTACTGCTCAAGAGAAGAAACCCAAGTCTGGACCTAAGCCTGAAACTGAGTGCTTCTACTGCAAGCAGACTGGTCACTGGAAGCGGAACTGCCCCAAGTATTTGGCAGATAAGAAGGATGGCAAGGTGAACAAAGGTATATGTGATATACATGTTATTGATGTATACCTTACTAATGCTCACAGTAGCACCTGGGTATTTGATACTGGTTCTGTTGCTAAATTTGCAACTCGAAACAGGGACTACAGATTAAGCGAAGATTGGCTAAGGACGAGGTGATGATGCGCGTGGGAAATGGTTCCAAAGTCAATGTGATCGCGGTCGGCACGCTACCTCTACATCTACCTTCGGGATTAATATTAGACCTAAATAATTGTTATTTGGTGCCAGCGTTAAGCATGAACATTATATCTGGATCTTGTTTGATGCGAGACGGTTATTCATTTAAATCAGAGAATAATGGTTGTTTTATTTATATGAGTAATATCTTTTATGGTCATGCACCCTTGAAGAATGGTCTATTCTTATTGAATCTCGATAGTAGTGACACACATATTCATAATGTTGAAGCCAAAATATGCAGGGTTGATAATGATAGTGCAACTTATTTGTGGCACTTCCGTTTAGGTCATATCAGTGTAAAGCGCATGAAGAAACTCCATACTGATGGACTTTTGGAACCACTTGATTATGAATCACTTGGTACTTGCGAACCGTGCCTTATGGGCAAGATGACTAAAACGCCGTTCTCCGGTACTATGGAGAGAGCAACAGATTTGTTGGAAATCATACATACAAATGTATGTGGTCCGATGAATATTGAGGCTCGTGGCGGATATTGTTATTTTCTTACCTTCACAGATGACTTAAGAAGATATGGGTATATCTACTTAATGAAACACAAGTCTGAAACATTTGAAAAGTTCAAAGAATTTCAGAGTGAAGTTGAAAATCATCGTAACAAGAAAATAAAGTTTCTACGATCTGATCGTGGAGGAGAATATTTGAGTTACGAGTTTGGTGTACATTTGAAACAACGCGGAATAGTTTCGCAACTCACGCCACCCGGAACACCACAGCGTAATGGTGTGTCTGAATGTCGTAATCGTACTTTACTCGATATGGTACGATCTATGATGTCTCTTACTGATTTACCGCTATCGTTTTGGGGTTATGCTTTCGAGACGGCCGCATTCACGTTAAATAGGGCACCATCAAAATCCGTTGAGATGACGCCTTATGAACTATGGTTTGGCAAGAAACCAAAGTTGTCGTTTCTGAAAGTTTGGGGCTGCGATGCTTGTGTGAAAAAGCTTCAACCTGATAAGCTCGAACCCAAATCGGAGAAATGTGTCTTCATAGGATATCCAAAGGAGACTATTGGATACACCTTCTATCACAGATCCGAAGGCAAGACTTTTGTTGCTAAGTTCGGAAACTTTCTGGAGAAGGAGTTTCTCTCGAAAGAAGTGAGTGGGAGGAAAGTAGAACTTGACGAGGTAACTGTACCTGCTCCCTTGTTGGAGAGTAATGCATCACAGAAACCTGTTTCTGTGACACCTACACCAATAAGTGAGGAAGCTAATGATAATGATCATGAAACTTCAGAACAAGATACTACTGAACCTCGTAGATCAACCAGAGTGAGATCCGCACCAGAGTGGTACGGTAATCCTATTCTGGAATTCATGCTACTAGATCATGATGAACCTACGAACTATGAAGAAGCGATGGTGAGCCCAGATTCCGCAAAATGGCTTGAAGCCATGAAATCTGAGATAGGATCCATGTATGAGAACAAAGTGTGGACTTTGGTTGACTTGCCCGATGATCGGCAAGCGATTGAGAATAAATGGATCTTCAAGAAGAAGACTGAAGCTGACGGTAATATTACTGTCTACAAAGCTCGACTTGTCGCAAAAGGGTTTCGGCAAGTTCAAGGGATTGACTATGATGAGACCTTCTCACCCGTAGCGATGCTTAAGTCTGTCCGAATCATGTTAGCAATTGCCGCATTTTATGATTATGAAATTTGGCAGATGGATGTCAAAACTGCATTCCTGAATGGGTTTCTGGAAGAAGAGTTGTATATGATGCAACCAGAAGGTTTTGTCGATCCAAAGGGAGCTAACAAAGTGTGCAAGCTCCAGCGATCCATCTATGGACTGGTGCAAGCCTCTCGGAGTTGGAATAAACGCTTTGATGGTGTGATCAAAGCAGTTGGTTTTATACAGACTTTTGGAGAAGCCTGTATTTACAAGAAAGTGAGTGGGAGCTCTGTAGCATTTCTGATATTATATGTGGATGACATATTACTGATTGGAAATGATATAGAATTTCTGGATAGCATAAAGGGATACCTGAATAAGAGTTTTTCAATGAAAGACCTCGGTGAAGCTGCTTACATATTAGGCATTAAGATCTATAGAGATAGATCAAGACGCTTAATTGGACTTTCACAAAGCACATACCTTGACAAGATTTTGAAGAAGTTCAAAATGGATCAAGCAAAGAAAGGGTTCTTGCCTGTGCTACAAGGTGTGAAATTGAGCTAGACTCAATGCCCAACCACCGCAGAAGATAGAGAGAAAATGAAAGATGTTCCCTATGCTTCAGCCATAGGCTCTATCATGTATGTAATGCTGTGTACCAGACCTGATGTGTGCCTTGCTATAAGTCTAGCAGGGAGGTACCAAAGTAATCCAGGAGTGGATCACTGGACAGCGGTCAAGAACATCCTGAAGTACCTGAAAAGGACTAAGGATATATTTCTTGTATATGGAGGTGACAAAGAGCTCATCGTAAACGGTTACGTTGATGCAAGCTTTGACACTGATCCGAACGATTCAAAATCGCAAACCGGATACGTGTTTACATTAAACGGTGGGGCTGTCAGTTGGTGCAGTTCTAAACAAAGCGTCGTGGCGGGATCTACATGTGAAGCGGAGTACATAGCTCCTTCGGAAGCAGCAAACGAAGGAGTCTGGATGAAGGAGTTCATATCCGATCTAGGTGTCATACCTAGTGCATCGGGTCCAATGGAAATCTTTTGTGACAATACTGGTGCAATTGCCTTGGCGAAGGAATCCAGATTTCACAAGAGAACCAAGCACATCAAAAGACGCTTTAATTCCATCCGAGATCTAGTCCAGGTGGGCGACATAGAGATTTGCAAGATACATACGGATCTGAATGTAGTAGACCCGTTGACTAAGCCTCTTCCACGAGCAAAACATGATCAGCACCAAGGCTCCATGGGTGTTAGAATCATTACTGTGTAATCTAGATTATTGACTCTAGTGCAAGTGGGAGACTGAAGGAAATATGCCCTAGAGGCAATAATAAAGTTATTATTTATTTCCTTATATCATGATAAAAGTTTATTATTCATGCTAGAATTGTATTAACCGGAAACATAATACATGTGTGAATACATAGACAAACAGAGTGTCACTAGTATGCCTCTACTTGACTAGCTCGTTAATCAAAGATGGTTATGTTTCCTAACCATGGACAAAGAGTTGTCATTTGATTAACGGGATCACATCATTAGTTGAATGATCTGATTGACATGACCCATTTCATTAGCTTAGCACCCGATCGTTTAGTATGTTGCTATTGCTTTCTTCATGACTTATACATGTTCCTATGACTATGAGATTATGCAACTCCCGTGTGCCGGAGGAACACTTTGTGTGCTACCAAACGTCACAATGTAACTGGGTGATTATAAAGGTGCTCTACAGGTGTCTCCAAAGGTACATGTTGGGTTGGCGTATTTCGAGATTAGGATTTGTCACTCCGATCGTCGGAGAGATTTCTCTGGGCCCTCTCGGTAATGCACATCACTTAAGCCTTGCAAGCATTGCAACTAATGAGTTAGTTGCGGGATGATGTATTACCGAACGAGTAAAGAGACTTGCCGGTAACAAGATTGAACTAGGTATTCGATACCGACGATCGAATCTCGGGCAAGTAACATACCGATGACAAAGGGAACAACGTATGTTGTTATGCGGTCTGGCCGATAAAGATCTTTGTAGAATATGTAGGAGCCAATATGAGCATCCAGGTTCCACTATTGGTTATTGACCGGAGACGAGTCTCGGTCATGTCTACATTGTTCTCGAACCTGTAGGGTCCGCACGCTTAAGGTTTCGATGACAGTTATAGTATGAGTTTATGAGTTTTGATGTACCGAAGGATTTCATGGTCCCAGATGTGATCACGGACATGACAAGGAGTCTCGAAATGGTCGAGACATAAAGATTGATATATTGGATGCCTATGTTTGGATATCGGAAGTGTTCCGGGTGAAATCGGGATTTTACCGGAGTACCGGGAGGTTACCGGAACCCCCCGGGAGGAATATGGGCCTTAGTGGGCCTTAGTGGAAGAGAGGAGAGGTGGCCAGAGATGGGCCGCGCGCCTCTCCCCCCCCCCCCCCTTAGTGGAAGAGAGGAGAGGTGGCCAGAGATGGGCCGCGCGCCTCTCCCCACTTGGTTCGAATAGGACAAGGAGAGGGGGACGGCCCCCCTTCCTCCTCTCTCTCCTCTTTCCCCCCTCCACGAATCCTGTTCCAACAAGGAAAGGGGGGAGTCCTACTCCCGGAGGGAGTAGGACTCCTCCTGGCGCGCCTCCTCTTCGCCCCCCCCCCCCTTTTGAGCCTTTATATACGGAGGTAGGGGCACCCCCTAGAGACACAAGTTGATCCACGTGATCATATTCTTAGCCGTGTGCGGTGCCCCCTTCCACCATAGTCCTCGATAATATTGTAGCAGTGCTTAGGCCAAGACCTGCGACATTAGTACATCAAGTTCGTCACCACGCCGACGTTATGACGAAACTCTTCCCCGACACTTTGCTGGATCGGAGTCCGGGGATCGTCATTGAGCTGAACGTGTGCTAGAACTCGGAGGTGCCGTAGTTTCGGTGCTTGATCGGTCGAGTCGTGAAGACGTACGACTACATCAACCGCGTTGTCATAACGCTTCCGCTATCGGTCTATGAGGGTACGTAGACAGCACTCTCCCCTCTCGTTGCTATGCATCACCATGATCTTGCGTGTGCGTAGGAAATTTTTTGAAATTACTACGTTCCCCAACAGTGGTATCAGAGCCTAGGTTTTATGTGAAGGACTGGCCTATTCATGTTGATTAAACCGGCCCTTGGGGACTACGGAGTAAGCCGGATTTTTTACAGGTTTGACAGAAGGATATTACTAATGTTTATACATCCGTTCGAAGTCTACAGCATATTCATCATAAGCAATAGACTTGGGGGCTGGCATAGTAAGGATAATTCAGTGAAGGGAAAGAGTTTATACCTCAAATATCTGGTGCATTTGCTTCACCATATCAACTTCGAGGTCACGGCTGCTGTGCACTTGGCTAAGATATCCAGAAAAAACTTCCCCAATGCTCATGTGAGTATAATCAGCAATACCAAATCTGACCTTATGGCTTCCAGGTGCTCTTCCTTGGTAGAACACTTGGCTAGCACAATAGGTCTCCCCGGCTCAGTGTAGCCGGTCCTGGTAATTTCAACATCAGCATCTTGTGGGTCGTCTGTCTTGGCCCGGCTAGAAGCTTCAAGGGTTATAGAGTCGTCGGCAGCTTGATCAGCAGGCGGGTCAGCGGTTGGCGTTAGCATGTCATGAGCCGGTTCAAGCGGCGGCTCAGGAATAGAGGCTTCCGGTGCGGCCGTCTGGAGTTCTGGCTCATTGATGGAGGGCTCTTCGGCCGGCTTGCTTTTCTTCACCTTCTTGCTGGGCTTTGCTTTTCCGCTTCATAAAGATCAAAATATCAGTACAAATATAAAGAATTGAAATGAATACAGGATAAGTAAATTATCATTACCCTGGAGCGGTATTAAAAGTCGGCATGTTGGACTGGAGTGAGTCGCCGGAGGAAGGTGAAGTTTCCTGATAATTCACGTCAGAAGAATTGAGTGGTTGACGAGTGAGACCCGCCAAAGGATAAAAAGGAGTTAAGTCGGAGTTGACCTTGTTTTGATGCTTCCTTGGTGTATTTGGTAAGCCGGAGGAGAGTTCCGCGTCCTTGCTGGTCCGAGTCTGCCTTCGGTTGTCGTGTAACTGCCGCTTCAAAAGAAATTGAGGATCTTGATAAGCTAAAGGATGTGAAAATCTTACTTTCTGGGTTACTCTTCGGATTTTCTGTCTTGGCAAAGGCTTGGAGTCGGAGGAAATAATAGTTACCTCTTCACCCACTCCGCGACTCGTTCCTGTGTCCTCCTGATGATAATCAGTGTCAATAAGGTGGTTAAAAAAGGAGCCTAGAGAATCAAGAGCTACCTCCGACTCAGAGGTATCTTCTAGTCGAAGCAAATCAGAGGCACTGGTCTTATTTCCTTTCTTCTTGGCGGCGGTTTTTCTGGCGGCTCTCTTGGCCTTCCTGGCTCTCTTTGCAACTTCATGATCGTACTTTGTCTTCCAAAATTTGTCCTTAGCCCATGAAAATCAGCAAAAATCTAAGTAAAGACAAAACATCAAGATGAAGGTAAAAATGCTCAATTTGGCGGCTTACTGCTGGAGCCAGGTTAGCTTTGCAGAAAGGGCTTAAGCCCACTTTGCCACAGTCTGCTAGGCTTTCATTCAAAAGCGACTTTGTCATATCATCAATGACGTCGTTAGGTAAATTGTCAGGGTTGTGTCGCAGAGCATCATTCAACTCGCCTGTGTAGGTGCACATCAAACCAGAACGGCGGCTCAATGGAATGATCCGCCAGGCAAGCCAAACCCGGACCAAGTCGATACCACTTAAACCATTCCCCAAAAGAGCCTTGATTTTAGCCATGGTAGGGGCGAGTTTCTGGTGATCAGCAGCGGACAACTTGTCTGGTAGAGGATGATTAGACTCGAGGTGCACGGCGCGAAAGCCGGGCAGAGGATTCTCATCAGCCGGAGAAGTGTCTTGGCAATAGAACCATGTCTGGTTCCAATCTTTGGGGTGACTTGGTGGATTGGCATAAGGGAAAATGGCGTCTCTCCGTCATTGGATTGAGACCCCACCAAGCTCCAAGCTAGGCTCGTTGGCGCATTCATTCTGGCGGTTCAAATAAAGTAACTCTCTGAAGAGTAGCAAGCTGGGCTCTTCTCAAAGATACACCTCACAGAACACTTGAAAGTTGCATATATTAGACACAGAGTTGGGTCCTATGTCTTGAGGACGGAGGTCAAAGAAGTGTAGGACATCTCTAAAAAACTTTGAGCCAGGTGGGTAAAAGCCCCGATTCATGTGGTTAGTGAAGACGATGACTTCCCCCTCTTAGGGCTGAGGCTTTTCCTCGGTTGGATCAGGTGCACGGTAGGACATGACTTCCTTCTTTGGCAGATAGTCAGTCTTCACAAAGTCGTCAAGTGTACTATATGTGACGATGGACTTGACCCAATTGCATGAAGTGGGTGTTTTGGCGGCATTATGAAGACGGAAGCCTAACAAGGAGTGAAATTGTCGGTTCAAACTTAAGCCGGAGAGGAAAAATATTACAGTGCATATTCAAGATGGAGGCTTACAAAGGGGCCTAATGGTATATGACTAAATTATGTCAGGTTACGTAAACAGCCATGAGCAGTGCAAATTATTTAAGCCGCCATGATAAGTTGGATGATGTCTGTCGAGCATTTCAATTTAAGTCGGCAATTTGAGCCGCCATGGCTAGATGGATCTAACAAATGCAGTTTTTGCCTAAGTGTTACATAAACAAGTTTCACAGGTTGCAACTATTATTTTGGATCAACGGCTGTGCAGGAAAAGAAAAATAAATCTAGACCTAAAAACCAGTACAAATGAGTTCATGAGCTTTCACGAGATTTTTCTTCCAGGAAAGGGGATCTACTGATATCAAAAGTGGAAATAAAACAACTACCGCATTGGTTGGACACCATTTTCAGATTAAAGAAGCTCGCGGTACATCCTAGAAGATGAACTACAATGAACTACGAAGAACACAGAGAAACTCGCAAACCCTAATGCGGATCTTAGGCATGAGAAGGCAGAAACTTACAGCTACAGATCTACTGCGGAGGATCCTCGCCGTGCTCTGGTTCGATTCAGGTTGATGCAGCAGCCGAGGTTGAGGAAGACGAGGTGCTCTGTGGTGGCGGAGCAGCTCGAGCGGCAGAAGGGTTGCGAGAGGAAGAAGACGCTGGAAAGGGGGAGAATGAGGAAAGACCGGTCGTACCTATTTATAAGGAAAGACTCTTAAGTGGGCGTGAAAAACGAGGAGGCCAAAAATATGGTTATCCAACTACGAGGACGCCTCGATTCTCGGGATGGTCATTAAGATAAAGATTCGTTGAGATACGTTGGATAAAGTGTGAAGTAATGAAAGATGATGTCATGGCGGCTTATCACAAATCCAGAAGATGACGTCATGGCGGGTTACAAATTCTCGCACAATGAGGAGCAGAAGAATTTTCTATAAGTGTTGAAGATTGACATGAACCAGTTCAAATCAATATGGGGCCTAATGTTGGGGATATAATGATGTCTACTACACAACCTTCTTCTTGTAGACGTTGTTGGGCCTCCAAGTGCAGAGGTTTGAAGGACAGTAGCAAATTTCCCTCAAGTGGATGACCTAAGGTTTATCAATCCGTAGGAGTGATACGTCTCCATCGTATCTATAATTTTTGATTGTTCCATGCCAATATTCTACAACTTTCATATACTTTTGGCAACTTTTTATACTATTTTTGGGACTAACATATTGATCCAGTGCCCAGTGCCAGTTCCTGTTTGTTGCATGTTTTTGTTTTGCTGAATATACATATCAAACGGAGTCCAAACGGGATAAAAACTGACAGAGATTTTTTTTGGAATATATATGATTTTTGGGAAGAAAAATCCATGCGAGATGATGCTCGAGGTGGCCACGAGGCAGGGGGCGCGCCTGCCCCCCTGGGCGCGCCCCTGACCCTCGTGGGCCACCCGTAAGGCGGCTGATGCCCTTCTTTCGCGCAAGAAAGCTAATATCCGAATAGAGATCGTGTTAAAATTTCAGCCCAATCGGAGTTACGGATCTCCAGGAATATAAGAAACGGTGAAAGGGAAGAATCTGAGAACGCGGAAACAGAGAGAGACAGAGAGACAGATCCAATCTTGGAGGGGCTCTCGCCCCTCCCGTGCCATGGAGGCCATGGACCAGAGGGGAAACCCTTCTTCCATCTAGGGAGGAGGTCAAGGAAGAAGAAGAAGGAGGGGGCTCTCTCCCCCTCGCTTCCGGTGGCACCGGAGTGCCACCGGGGGCCATCATCATCACCGCGATCTACACCAACACCTCCGCCATCTTCACCAACATCTCCATCACCTTCCCCCTCTATCTAGAGCGGTCCACTCTCCCGCAACCCGCTGTACCCTCTACTTGAACATGGTGCTTTATGCTTCATATTATTATCCAATGATGTGTTGCCATCCTATGATGTCTGAGTAGATTTTCGTTGTCCTATCGGTGGTTGATGAATTGCTATGATTGATTTAATTTGCTTGTGGTTATGTTGCTATCCTTTGGTGCCCATCATATGATTGCGCACGTGGATCACACCCTAGGGTTAGTTGTATGTTGATAGGACTATGTATTGGAGGGCAAGAGTGACAGAAGCTTCAACCTAGCATAGAAATTGATGCATACGGGATTGAAGGGGGACCAATATACCTTAATGCTATGGTTGGGTTTTACCTTAATGAACATTAGTAGTTGCGGATGCTTGCTAATAGTTCCAATCATAAGTGCATAGAATTCCAAGTCAGGGAGGACATGCTAGTAGTGGCCTCTCCCACATAATACTTGCTATCGGTCTAGTAAAGTAGTCAATTGCTTAGGGGAAATTTCGCAACTCCTACCACCACTTTTCCACACTCGCTATATTTACTTTATTGCTTCTTTACTTACAACAGCCCCTACTTTTTATTTACGTACTCTTTATTATCTTGCAAACCTATCCAACAACACCTACAAAGTACTTCTAGTTTCATACTTGTTCTAGGTAAAGCGAACGCCAAGCGTGCGTAGAGTTGTATCGGCGGTCGATAGAACTTGAGGGAATATTTGTTCTACCTTTAGCTCCTCGTTGGGTTCGACACTCTTACTTATCGAAAACTATTGCGATCCCCTATACTTGTGGGTTATCAAGGAGGCGTAGGATGAAGATGGTCTCTCTCAAGCAACCCTGCAACCAAATAACAAAAAGTCTCTTGTGTCCCCAACACACCCAATACAATGGTAAATTGTATAGGTGCACTAGTTCGGCGAAGAGATGGTGATACAAGTGCAATATGGATGGTAGATAAAGGTTTTTGTAATCTGAAAATATAAAAACAGCAAGGTAACTAATGATAAAAGTGAGCATAAACGGTATTGCAATGCGTTGAAACAAGGCCTAGGGTTCATACTTTCACTAGTGCAAGTTCTCTCAACAATAATAACATTATTGGATCATATAACTATCCCTCAACATGCAACAAAGAGTCACTCCAAAGCCACTAATAGCGGAGAACAAACAAAGAGATTATGGTAGGGTACAAAACCATCTCAAAGTTATTCTTTCCAATCAATCCGTTGGGCTATTCCCATAAGTGTCACAAACAGCCCTAGAGTTCGTACTAGAATAACACCTTAAGACACAAATCAACCAAAACCCTAATGTCACCTAGATACTCCAATGTCACCTCAAGTATCCATGGGTATGATTATACGATATGCATCACACAATCTCAGATTCATCTATCCAACTAACACATAGGACCTCAAAGAGTGCCCCAAAGTTTCTACCGAAGAGTCAATATGAAAACGTGTGCCAACCCCTATCTATGCATAGGTTCATGGGCGGAACCCGCAAGTTGATCACAAAAACATACATCAAGTGGATCAATAGAATAACCCATTGTCACCACGGTTATCCCACGCAAGACATACATCAAGTGTTCTCAAATCCTTAAAGACTCAATCCGATAAGATAACTTCAAAGGGAAAACTCAATCCATTACAAGAGAGTAGAGGGGGAGAAACATCATAAGATCCAACTATAATAGCAAAGCTCGCGATACATCAAGATCGTACCACCTCAAGAACACGAGAGAGAGAGAGAGAGAGAGAGAGAGAGATCAAACAAATAGCTACTGGTACATACCCTCAGCCCCGAGGGAGAACTACTCCCTCCTCGTCATGGAGAGTGCCGGGATGATGAAGATGGCCACCAGAGAAGGATTGCCCCTCCGACAGGGTGCCGGAACGGGTCTAGATTGGTTTTTGGTGGTTACGGAGGCTTTTGGTGGCGGAACTCCCGATCTATTATGCTCCCCGAAGTTTTTAGGGTATATGGGTATATATGGGAGGAAGAAGTACGTCGGTGGACCTCCGGGCTGTCCACGAGGAAGGGGGCGCGCCCAGGGGGTGGGCGCGCCCCCAACCCTCGTGGGCAGCCTGGGACTCTCCTGGTCTAACTCCGATACTCCGTGGGCTTCTTCTGGTCCAAAAATAAGTTCCGTGAAGTTTCAGGTCAATTGGACTCCGTTTGATTTTCCTTTTCTGCGATACTCTAAAACAAGGAAAAACAGAAACTGGCACTAGGCTCTGGGTTAATAGGTTAGTCCCAAAAATAATATAAAAGTGCGTAATAAAGCCCATAAACATCCAAAACAGATAATATAATAGCATGGAACGATAAAAAATTATAGATACGTTGGAGACGTATCAACATCCCCAAAGCTTAATTCCAGCTCGTCCTGGAGTAGGTAAATGATAAAAACAGAATTTTTGATGTGGAATGCTACCTAACATATTTATCCATGTAATTCTCTTTATTGTGGCAAGAATATTCAGATCCATAAGATTCAAGACAAAAGTTTAATATTGACATAAAAATAATAATACTTCAAGCATACTAACTAAGCAATTATGTCTTCTCAAAATAACATGGCCAAAGAAAGCTATCCCTACAAAATCATATAGTCTGGCTATGCTCCATCTTCACCACAAAACGTATTTAAATCATGCACAACCCCGATGACAAGCCAAGCAATTGTTTCATACTTTTGATGTTCTCAAACGTTTTCAATCTTCACGCAATATATGAGCGTGAGCCATGGATATAGCACTATAGGTGGAATAGAATGGTGGTTGTGGAGAAGACAAAAAGGGAGAAGATAGTCTCACATTAACTAGGCGTATCAACGGGCTATGGATATGCCCATTAATAGATATCAATGTGAGTGAGTAGGGATTGCCATGCAACGGATGCACTAGAGCTATAAATGTATGAAAGCTCAACAAAAGAAACTAAGTGGGTGTGCATCCATTTTGCTTGCTCACGAAGACCTAGGGCACTTGAGGAGGCCCATTGTTGGAATATACAAGCCAAGTTCTATAATGAAAATTTCCCACTAGTATATGAAAGTGATAATACAAGAGACTCTCTATCATGAAAATCATGGTGCTACTTTGAAGCACAACTGTGGAAAAAAGGATAGTAGCATTGTACCTTTTATTTTATTTTTTTCTTATTTTTTATTTGGCCTTTCTTTTTTTGGCCTTTCTTTTTTTTTGTCTCTCTTTTTTTGGGGACAATGCTCTGTTAATGATGATCATAACACTTCTATTTATTTACAACTCAATCATTACAACTCGATACTAGAACAAAGTATGACTCTATATGAATTGCCTCCGGCGGTGTACCGGGATGTGCAATGACTCATGAGTGACATGTATGAAAGAATTATGAACGGTGGCTTTGCCACAACTAAAATGTCAACTACATGATCATGCAAAGCAATATGACAATGATGGAGCGTGTCATAGTAAATGGAACGGTGTAAAGTTGCATGGCAATATATCTCGGAATGGCTATGGAAATGCCATGATAGGTAGGTATGGTGGCTGTTTTGAGGAAGGTATATGGTGGGTTTATGATACTGGCAAAAGGTGCATGGTATTAGAGAGGCTAGCAATGGTGGAAGGGTGAGAGTGCGTATAATCCATGGACTCAACATGAGTCATAAAGAACTCACATACTTATTGCAAAAATCTATTAGTTATCGAAACAAAGTACTACGCGCATGCTCCTAGGGGGATAGATTGGTAGGAAAAGACCATCGCTCGTCCCTGACCGCCACTCATAAGGAGGACAACCAATAAACAAATCATGCTCCGACTTCGTCACATAACGGTTCACCATACGCGCATGGCACGGGAATCACAAACTTCAACACATGCATTTCTCAAATTCACAACTACTCAACTAGCACGACTCTAATATCACCATCTCCATATCTCAAAGCTATTTTCAAGTATCAAACTTCTCATAGCATTCATGCACTCTATATGAAAGTTTTTATTATACCCATCTTGGATGCCCATCATATTAGGACTAGTTTCATAACCAAAGCAAACTACCATGCTGTTCTAAAGACTCTCAAAATAATATAAGTGAAGCACGACAGTTCATCTATTTCTATAAAATAAAACCACCACCGTGCTCTAAAAAGATATAAGTGAAGCACTAGAGCAAATGACAAACTACTCCGAAAGATATAAGTGAAGATCAATGAGTAGTTGAATAATTATGCAACTATGTGAAGACTCTCTAACATTTAATAATTTCAGATCTTGGTATTTTATTCAAACAGCACGCAAAACAAAATGAAATAAAATGACACTCCAAGAAAAACACATATCATGTGGCGAATAAAAATATAGCTCCAAGTAAAGTTACCGATGAACGAAGACGAAAGAGGGGATGCCTTCCGGGGCATCCCCAAGCTTAGGCTTTTGGTTGTCCTTGAATATTACCTTGGGGCGCCTTGGTCTTCCCCAAGCTTAGGCTCTTGCCACTCCTTATTCCATAGTCCATCGAATCTTTACCCAAAACTTGAAAACTTCACAACACAAAACTTAACAGAAAACTCGTAAGCTCCGTTAGAGAAAGAAAACAAAACACCACTTCAAGGTACTGTAATGAACTCATTATTTATTTATATTGGTGTTAAACCTACTGTATTTCAACTTATATATGGTTTATAAACTCTTTTACTAGCCATAGACTCATCAAAATAAGTAAACAACACATGAAAAACAGAATCTGTCAAAAATAGAACAGTCTTTAGTAATCTGTAACTAACACAAACTTCTGGAACCCCAAAAATTCTAAAATAAATTTCTGGACGTGAGGAATTTATCTATTAATCATCTGCAAAAATAATTAACTAAATAGAACTCTCCAATAAAAATGGCAGCAATTCTCGTGAGCGCTAAAGTTTCTGTTTTTTACAGCAAGATCAACAAGACTTTCCCCAAGTCTTCCCAACGGTTATACTTGGCACAAACACTAATTAAAACATAAAAAATCAATCATTACAGAGGCTAGATAAATTTTTTATTACTAAACAGGAGCAAAAAGCAAGGGACAAAATTAAAGTTGGGTTGCCTCCCAACAAGCGCTATCATTTAACGCCCCTAGCTAGGCATGATGATTTCAATGATGCTCACATAAAAGATATGAATTGGAACATAAAGAGAGCATCATGAAGAATATGACTAGCACATTTAAGTCTAACCCACTTCCTATGCATAGGGATTTTCTGAGCAAACAACTTGTGGGAACAATAATCAACTAGCATAGGAAGGTAAAACAAGCATAACTTCAAAACTTTAAGCACATAGAGAGGAAACTTGATATTATTGCAATTCCTACAAGTATATATTCCTCCCTCATAATAATTTTCAGTAGCATCATGAATTAATTCAACAATATAACCAGCACCTAAAGCATTATTTTCATGATCTACAAGCATAGAAAATTTACTACTATCCACATAAGCAAGATTCTTCTCATTCGGAATAGTGGGAGTATCATAAGAGACTCGAATACTATAAATTGTTTCCACATTAAAAGAGTAATGTTCAGAAAAGGGGTAATCATAATCATGACAAGTTTTATAAATATAATCATCACTACTTTTTATAGCATATGTACCATCACAATAAGTATCATAAGTAGCAACTTTGTTCTCATCATAATCGATTGAAACCTCTTCCAAGATAGTGGAATCATCACTAAATAAAGTCATGACCTCTCCAAATCCACTTTCATAATTATCATAATAAGATTTAACATCCTCCAAAATAGTGGGATCATTACTTCCTAAAGTTGACACTCTTCCAAACCCACTTTCATCAATATAATCATCATAAGCAGGAGGCATGCTATCATTATAACAAATTTGCATATCAAAACTTGGGAGATTACAAATATCATCTTCATTAAACATAGCTTCCCCAAGCTTGGGAATAATATTAATTGCAGCAAATATATTCTCAAAAACATCATCTTCATCAAACATAGCATCCCCAAGCTTGGGCCTTTTCATATCATTAGCATAATCACTTTTATCATCAATAGTATGGATAGCACCAATAGTATAGCAATTATCATATTCTTTCAAGCAAGTGCCAAAAAGATTTTCAAGATCATAAGAAGTATCATTATCTTCCACAATTATATTTTCATGAGGCACAATAGTAATAGGAGAAGCATTATTTGGGGGAGATATCTTTTTACCTCTCTTCCTTTTTCTTTCCTTCTTCTTCACCACATCATGTGTGGGTTCAATCCTCTTTTTGGAGCTCCTTATTAATGAGATTGGTTGGATAGGAGGCTCTTCCTCGTTACCTGATTCATCATAAGAAATAATAGGAGGGTATTGGGAAGTCTCTTCCCTTTCATTAGTATTCTCTTCATCTTCTATTTGTTTTCTTTTCTTTATGTAGTTGGCAATATAAGGATTTTCAATACAATTCACCGCACAATACATATAAATTTCCTCTAGATCAAAATCAAGAAATTTAGCGAGATTAAATTTTGGAATACCCTCAGTTATATGTTTCATTTCTTCATAACCCAAAAGAAGACTAAGCTCTTTATGATGCTCGAGGGTAATCAAGTTATCACAATTTTTGGACACGACTTGATCATGAAACAAATAGCATTGGAGCTTTAAATGACCATGTTCATTGCAAAGTTCACAAGGATGGTGATAAATATTGAATCTTTCGGCACAAACATCTAGCCTTTCTTGCAACAATTTAGTTTCTGAATGCTTATGCCTCTTGCAATATCTATATTCCATATTTGGTGTGTACTTGCAAACCCAATGCACCCCACAAAAATTGACATGTTTATAGGAGACATTTTCATCATAACTAGTGCAATCATCATTAGTACTATGGATATTCAAGGAGTTCATACTAACAACATTGCAATCATGATCATCATTCAAAGATTTAATGCCAAACATTCTAACACTTTGGCACAATTTTCCTTTCCATCATACTCATGAAAGATATTAAAAAGATGAAGCGTATGAGGCAAACTTAACTCCATTTTTTGTAATTTTCTTTTATAAACTAAACTAGTGCCAAAACAAGAAAAAAAATCGATTGCAAGATCTAAAGATATACCTTCAAGCGCTAACCTCCCCGGCAACGGCGCCAGAAAAGAGCTTGATGTCTACTACACAACCTTCTTCTTGTAGACGTTGTTGGGCCTCCAAGTGCAGAGGTTTGTAGGATAGTAGCAAAATTCCCTCAAGTGGATTACCTAAGGTTTATCAATTCGTAGGAGGCGTAGGATGAAGATGGTCTCTCTCAAGCAACCCTGCAACCAAATAACAAAAAGTCTCTTGTGTCCCCAACACACCCAATACAATGGTAAATTGTATAGGTGCACTAGTTCGGCGAAGAGATGGTGATACAAGTGCAATTTGGATGGTAGATAAAGGTTTTTGTAATCTGAAAATATAAAAACTGCAAGGTAACTAATGATAAAAGTGAGCACAAACGGTATTGCAATACGTTGAAACAAGGCCTGGGGTTCATACTTTCACTAGTACAAGTTCTCTCAACAATAATAACATAATTGGATCACATAACTATCCCTCAACATGCAATTAAGAGTCACTCCAAAGCCACTAATAGCAGAGAACAAACGAAGAGATTATGGTAAGGTAAGAAACCACCTCAAAGTTATTCTTTCCAATCAATCCATTGGGCTATTCCTATAAGTGTCACAAACAGCCCTAGAGTTCGTACTAGAATAACACCTTAAGAGACAAATCAACCAAAACCCTAATGTCACCTAGATACTCCAATGTCACCTCAAGTATCCGTGGGTATGATTATACGATATGCATCACACAATCTCAGATTCATCTATTCAACCAACACATAGGACCTCAAAGAGTGCCCCAAAGTTTCTACCGGAGAGTCAAGATGAAAACTTGTGCCAACCCCTATGCATAGGTTCATGGGCGGAACCCGCAAGTTGATCACCAAAACATACGTCAAGTGGATCAATAGAATAACCCATTGGCACCATGGTTATCCCATGCAAGACATACATCAAGTGTTCTCAAATCCTTAAAGACTCAATCCAATAAGAAAATTCAAGGGAAAATCCAATCCATTACAAGAGATTAGAGGGGGAGAAACATCATCAGATCCAACTATAATAGCAAAGCTCGCGATACATCAAGATCGTACCACCTCAAGAACACGAGAGAGAGAGAGAGAGAGAGATCAAACACATAGCTACTGGTACATACCCTCAGCCCCGAGGGAGAACTACTCCCTCCTCGTCATGGAGATCATCGGGATGATGAAGATGGCCACCAGAGAAGGATTGCCCCCTCCGGCAGGTTGCCGGAACAGGTCTAGATTTGTTTTCGGTGGTTACGGAGGCTTCTGGCGGCGGAACACCCAATCTATTGTGATCCCCGGAGTTTTTAGGGTATATGGGTATATATGGGAGGAAGAAGTACGTCGATGGACCTCCAGGCTGTCCACGAGGCAGGGGGCGCGCCCAGGGGGTGGGCGCGCCCCCACCCTCGTGGGAAGCCCGGGACTCTCCTGGTCCAACTCCGATACTCCGTTGGGCTTCTTCTGGTCCAAAAATAAGTTCTGTGAAGTTTTAGGTCAATTGGACTCCGTTTGATTTTCCTTTTCTGTGATACTCTAAAACAAGGAAAAAACAGAAATTGGCTCTAGGCTCTGGGTTAATAGGTTAGTCCCAAAAATAATATAAAAGTGCATAATAAAGCCCATAAACATCCAAAACAGATAATATAATAGCATGGAACGATCAAAAATTATAGATACGTTGGAGATGTATCATATAACTATTAGGTATGACCCGCCCAAGAGGGGTTGGGTCATACCTATGGTGATTCATGAAGCCCAAGACAGCTCTGGAAGATGGCGGTTCAGTTAAGGGCCCAAGACCCAAAGGCGACTCAAGGCCCATAGAGATAAACCGCCATATGTACTTAACTTGTATTGTAAGGCAGGGATAGTTAGAGACCGAGCCGGACACTGTTTATGAGACGGCCAGGACTCTCTGAGCCATTGGGCTTCGACCTCTGTATATAAAGGGACGACCCGGCGGCGGTTCATGGCAAGTAAAATTAGATCGAAAGCTAGGTCAAGCGTATTCGCTCCCTAGTAATCGAAACATAAGCAATACCACCTCAAACTGGATTAGGCCTTTACCTTCACCGCAAGGGGCAAACCAGTATAAACCCTAGTGTCCTTTGTCCCATTTTAACCCCTTTAAGCTTCCTAGTTGCATGGCTCCACGATTAAGTCCTTTCACTAGGACATCTGCCGTGACAATTCCACGACACAAACCGTGTGCAGGGTAATCCCTATTTAGTCCATAATTAATCCATAATTAATCCAATTAATCCGTAATTTAAAAATCACATGTTATGAATTTGAAAGTAGGCAATCACTTATTTCATATCCAACCATGTTTATTGCAAATATAGGTTCAACCACGAATCCATAATTCAATGCACATGTACATATACTGAAGAACTATAGAAGCACCAAGTAAAGAATTATGAACCATAGTTGTACTAAAGACTGTAAACAGAGAGGCGAAAGACATTCTGGTTGCTGGAGAAGGTGAAGTGGAATGCCCATATTGTGCCCTCCTCCATGCGTAAGGCGCGCACGACTCTAGGCCAACCCCTTGTGATGGTTGCCCGTCCATCCTTCACTATCTACATTAGGACTTCTCGATTCTCATTGTAGTCTGGATGAAATACTTTAACCTTCATTGCGTGTCCACCAATCATGTACTTTGCGAGGTAATCTTGAGTGAACTGCTTCAGGAACCACTGGGAACGAAAAAGATTCAGACATTGTTGTCTAACAACTCATTATGGGCTGTAAAAAGAGAAGGTTGCAGAGTTTGTAGTTACCATCCGATAGCTCGTTGTTGTGTTGGATAGAGCATAAACAAATAATTTGCTTGCCATCATCCGTATCTTTTTGCTAATAATCCTTATCAGTTTCCTCACTTGATGCTTGTTCATCAATATCTCATTGCCCCATATGCAAAAAGGGTCAATGCGTGGATGCTTGCCAAGGGCATATGTACCTACAAGCAACAAGTCAATAATAGAATCTAACTAGTGTCCAGGCCTGGATCTATATGCACTACATTATGGAACGACGGTGGGAGTACAAGCCGAGGGATGAAGCTAACCTGGGCGGAAAATGGTGGCCACTCCCGTTGTTGTCCTGCATAAGTAGTGGAAAGGCATGATAAGTACAACAATCTTAACATCAAACAAATATAGCAAAGGTAAACAACATCATCTCCAAATGATAGCTTGAATGTGTTGGTTTCAGCATGTTGTTAAAGCAGATATAAAATGGAAGGCAATGTTATCGACAGCAGGCTTAACAACCATCAAATATTGCAATTCAAACTGGTATTGTTGAAAATGAATAGAACGTAGGTAATGCTTAAACATCACACTAGATAAATGTGTAAAACGGAAATAAAGAGCATGTGTTAACTACACCAGGAATAACTGGAACCAAATATAGCTGTTCAAACTGGTATTGATGTAGTCGAGCGGCATAGTTCCGACTTGCACATAGAACAACACATTGTAAATGACTGAAATAAACAAGGCATAAATGACCAGTATAACTGATGGGGAACGTAGCAATAATTCAAAAATTTCCTACGTGTGACCAAGATTAATCTAGGAGATGCTAGCAATGAGAGAGAGGGAGTGCATCTTCATACCCTTGAAGATCGCTAAGCGGAAGCGTTACAAGAACGCGGTTGGTGGAGTCGTGCACGTAGCGATTCAGATCGCGGTCGATTCCGATCTAAGCGACGAACAACGGCGCCTCCGCGTTCAACACACGTGCAGCCCGGTGACGTCTCCCGCGCCTTGATCTAACAAGGAGGAGTGAGAGGTTGGGGAAGACAACTCCAGCAGCAGCACGACGGCGTGGTGGTGGTGGAGCAGTGTGGTTCTCCAGCGGGGCCTCGCCAAGCACTACAAAAGACGAGGAGGTGGAGAGGTAGGGTTGCACCGAGAGAGAGAGAGAGAGAGAATTTCGTGTATGGTAGCCCCAACCCCCCCCCCCACCACCACCATATATAGGAGGAGGGGAGGGGGATGTGCCCCCTCTAGGGTTCCCACCCTAGGGGGCGGCAGCCCTAGACGGGATGGAGGGGGCGGCCAAGAGGGGGAGAGAGGGGGCGCGCCCTAGGGTGGGCCTTAGGCCCATCTGCGCCTAGGGTTTTCCCCTTCCCCCATTTTGCTGCGCCTTGGGCCTTGGTGGGAGGTGCACTAGCCCACTCAGGGGCTGGTCCCTTCCCACTCTTGGCCCATGCGAGCCTCCGAGGCTTGTGGCCCCTCCCAGTGGACCCCTGGAACCCTTCCGGTGGTCCCAGTACATTACCGGTGATGCCCGGAACACTTTTGATGTCCAAATCCTCACTTCCTATATATCATTCTTTACCTCCGGACCATTCCGGAACTCCTCGTGACATCTGGGGTCTCATCCGGGACTCCTAACAACATTCAGTAACCATGTACATACTTTCCCTATAACCCTAGCATCATTGAACCTTAAGTGTGTAGACCCTATGGGTGCGGGAGGCATGTAGACATGACTGAGACATCTCTCCGGTCAATAACCAACAGCAGGATCTAGATACCCATATTGGCTCCCACATGTTCCACGATCGGATGAACCACGATGTCAGGGATTCAATCAATACAGTATACAATTCCCTTTGTCTATCAGCATGTTACTTGCCCGAGATTCGATCGTCGGTATCTCTATACCTCATTCAATCTCGTTACCGGCAAGTCTCTTTACTCGTTCCGTAATTCATGATCCCGTGGCTAAATCCTTAGTCACATTGAGCTCGTTATGATGATGCATTACCGAGTGGGCCCAGAGATACCTCTCCGTCATACGGAGTGACAAATCCCAGTCTCGATTCGTGCCAATCCAACAGATACTTTCGGAGATACCTGTAGTGCACCTTTATAGCCACCCAGTTACGTTGTGACGTTTGGTACACCCAACGCATTCCTACGATATCCGGGAGTTGCACAATCTCATGGTCTAAGGAAATGATAATTGACATTAGAAAAACTTTAGCAAACGAACTACACGATCTTGTGCTACGCTTAGGATTGGGTCTTGTCCATCACATCATTCTCCTAATGATGTGATCCTGTTATCAATGACATCCAATGTTCATGGTCAGGAAACCATGACCATCTATTGATCAATGAGCTAGTCAACTAGAGGCTTACTAGGGACATCTTACGATCTATGTATTCACACATGTATTATGGTTTCCGGTTAATACAATTACAGCATGAACAGTAGACAATTATCATGAACATGGAAATATAATAATAACCACTTTATTATTGCCTCTAGGGCATATTTCCAACAGTCTCCCACTTGCACTAGAGTCAATAATCTAGTTACACTGTGATGAATCGAACACCCATAGAGTTCTGGTGTTGATCATGTTTTGCTAGCGAAAGAGGTTTAGTCAATGGATCTGCGACATTCAGATCCATATGCACTTTACAAATATCTATGTCTCCATCCTGAATATATTCGCGAATGGAGTTGAAGAGATGCTTGATATGCCTGGTCTTCTTGTGAAACCTGGGCTCCTTGGCAAGGGCAATAGCTCCAGTGTTGTCACAGAAGAGATTCATTGGGCCCGACGCATTGGGAATAACTTCTAGGTCGGTGATGAACTCCTTCATCTAGACGGCTTCATGTGCTACCTCCGAGGCCGCTATGTACTCTGCTTCACATGTAGATCCTGCCACGAAGCTTTGCTTGCAACTGCACCAGCTAACTGCCCCACCATTCAAAATGTACACGTATCAGGTTTGTGGCTTGGAGTCATCCAGATCTGTGTCAAAGCTAGCATCGATGTAACCCTTTACGACGAGCTCTCCGCCACCTCCATAAACGAGAAACATATCCTTAGTCCTTTTCAGGTACTTTAGGATATTCTTGACCGATGTCCAGTGTTCCATACCGGAATTACTTTGGTACCTCCCTACCAAACTTACGGCAAGGTTCACATCAGGTCTGGTACACAGCATGGCATCCATAATAGACCCTATGGCTGAGGCATAGGGGATGACACTCATCTTTTCTCTATCTTCTGTTGAGGTCAGGCATTGAGCCATGCTCAATTTCACACCTTGCAATGCAGGCAAGAACCCCTTCTTGGATTGATCCATATTGAACTTCTTCAATATCTTGTCAAGGCATGTGCTTTGTGAAAGACCAATGAGGCGCCTCGATCTATCTCTATAGATCTTGATGCCTAATATGTAAGCAGCTTCTCCAAGGTCCTTCATTGAAAAACACTTATTCAAGTAGGCCTTTATGCTTTCCAAAATTTCTATATCATTTCCCATAAATAATATGTCATCCACATATAATATGAGAAATCATACAGAGCTCCCACTCACTTTCTTGTAAACACAGGCTTCTCCATAAGTCCATGTAAACCCAAACGCTTTGATCATCTCATCAAAGAGAATGTTCCAACTCCGAGATGCTTGCACCAGCCCATAGATTGAGCGATGGAGCTTGCATACCTTGTCAACATTCTTAGGATCGACAAAACCTTCCGGGTGCATCATATACAATTCTTCCTTAAGGAAACCATTAAGGAATGCCGTTTTGACATCCATTTGCCATATCTCATAATCATAGAATGCGGCAATTGCTAACATGATTCGGACGGACTTCAGCTTCGCTATGGGTGAGAAGGTCTCATTGTAGTCAGCCCCTTGAACTTGTCGATAACCCTTAGCGACAAGTCGAGCCTTATAGATGGTCACATTACCATCCATGTTAGTCTTCTTCTTAAAGATCCATTTATTCTCTTTGGCTTGCTGATCATCAGGCAAGTCTGTCAAAGTCCATACTTCATTTTCATACATGGATCCTATCTCAGATTTCATGGCTTCAAGCCATTTGTTGGAGTCCGGGCCCGCCATCGCTTCTTCATAGTTCGAAGGTTCACCATTGTCTAACAACATGATTTACATGACAGGGTTGCCGTACCACTCTGGTGCGGAACGTGTCCTCGTGGAACTACGAAGTTTAGTAGCTTGATCCGAAGACTAATGATCAACATCATTATCTTCCTCTCTAGTCGGTGCAGGCACCACAGAAACGTCTTCCTGAGCTGTGCTACTCTCCGGTTCAAGAGGCAGTACCTCATCAAGTTCTACTTTCCTACCACTTACTTCTTTCGAGAGAAATTCTTTCTCTAGAAAGGATCCATTCTTGGCAACAAAGATCTTGCCTTCGGATCTAAGGTAGAAGGTATACCCGATAGTTTCCTTAGGGTATCCCATGAAGACACATTTTTCCGACTTGGGTTCGAGCTTTTCAGGTTGAAGTTTCTTAACATAAGCATCGCAGCCCCAAACTTTTAGAACGATAGCTTAGGTTTCTTTCCAAACCATAATTCATACGGTGTCGTCTCAACGGATTTCGACGGAGCCCTATTTAAAGTGAATGCGGCAGTCTCTAAAGCATAACCCCAAAATGATAGCGGTAGATCGGTAAGAGACATCATAGATCGCACCATATACAATAGAGTGCGATTACGACGTTTGGACACACCATTTCGATGAGGTGTTCCAGGCGGCGTGAGTTGTGAAACAATTCCACATTTCCTTAAGTGGGTTCCAAATTCATGACTCAAGTATTCTCCTCCACGATTTGATCGTAGGAACTTTATTTTCCTTTCATGTTGATTCTCTACCTCACTCTGAAATTCCTTGAACTTTTCAAAGGTCTCACACTTGTGTTTCATTAAGTAGACATACCCATACCTACTTAAGTCATCGATGAGGGTGAGAACATAACGATAGCCACCGCAAGCCTCAATGCTCATTGGATCGCACACATCAGTATGTATGATTTCCAATAAGTTGGTTGCTCGCTCCATTGTTCCGAAGAACGGAGTCTTGGTCATTTTGACCATGAGGCATGGTCCGCACGTGTCAAATGATTCATAATCAAGAGACTCCAAAAGTCCATCTGCATGGAGTTTCTTCATGCGTTTGACACCAATGTGACCAAGGCGGCAGTGCCACAAGTATTCAAGGGAACGATACCATGGGCCATTGATCTACGAGAAGATAGATATGCAAAAACTATCAGGTACTAAGTTCATGATAAATTAAAGTTCAATTAATCATATTACTTAAGAACTCCCACTTAGATAGACATCCCTCTAGTCATCTAAATAATCACGTGATCCATATCAACTAAACCATGTCCGATCATCACGTGAGATGGAGTAGTTTTCAATGGTGAACATCTCTATGTTGATCATATCTACTATATGATTCACGCTCGACCTTTCGGTCTCAGTGTTCCAAGGCCATATCTGCATATGCTAGGCTCAAGTTTAACCCGAGTATTCTGCATGTGCAAAACTGGCTTGCACCCGTTGTATGTGAACGTAGAGCTTATCACACCCGATCATCACGTGGTGTCTCGACACGACGAACTGTGGCAACAGTGCATACTCAGAGAGAACACTTATACCTTAAAATTTAGTGAGGGATCATTGTCGGTGAGGGAGTCCTGGATTAGGGGGTGTTTGGGTAGCCAGACTATACCTTCCGCCGGACTCCAGGACTATGGAGATACAAGATTGAAGACTTCGTCCCGTGTCCGGATGGGACTTTCCTTGGCGTGGAAGGCAAGCTTGGCGATGCGGATATTCAAGATCTCCTACCATTGTAACCGACTTTGTGTAACCCTAACCCTCTCCGGTGTCTATATAAACCGGAGGGTTTTAGTCCGTAGGACGACATCATCATACAACAATCATACCATAGGCTAGCTTCTAGGGTTTAGCCTCCTTGATCTCGTGGTAGATCTACTCTTGTACTACCCATATCATCAATATTAATCAAGCAGGACGTAGGGTTTTACCTCCATCAAGAGGGCCCGAACCTGGGTAAAACATCGTGTTCCTTGCCTCCTGTTACTGACCTAGACGCACAGTTCGGGACCCCCTACCCGAGATCCGCCGGTTTTGACACCGACATTGGTGCTTTCATTGAGAGTTCCTCTGTGTCGTCGTTTTTAGGCCCGATGGCTCCTTCTATCATCAACAACGATGCAGTCCAGGGTGAGACTTTTCTCCCCGGACAGATCTTCGTCTTCGGCGGCTTCGCACTGCGGGCCAATTCGCTTGGCCACCTTGAGCAGATCGAAAGCTATGCCCCTGGCCATCAGGTCAGGTTTGGAAGCCTAAACTACACGACTGACATCCGCGGGGACTTGATCTTCGACGGTTCAAGCCATAGCCAAGCGCGCCGCACTGTCTCTATGGGCATGATATAGCTCTGCCGCCAAACAGCGCCTTGGAGGCCGCACACGCATCGGTTACGACTATTGACTCGGAGCCTACGGCGTCGATCGAGGATCAGCGGTTGGACGCTGCCTCAGGGGCTGCAATCTCAGAGGTGATCGAGCCAAACTCCAGCCCCACACTCTGCATGGCCTGTGACTCCGAGGAGCCGGATTCCTCTCCGGACTCCGAGCCCCCCGCGCCCCTGCCAATCGAATCCGATTGGGCGTCGATAATGGAGTTCACTGTCGCGTACATATTTCAGCACTCGCCCTTCGGCGACATCTTGAATTCTCTAAAGTCTCTCTCTTTATCAGGAGAGCCCTGGTCGGACTACGGTCAGCAAGGTTGGGATACGGACGATGAGGAAATTCAAAACCCACCCAGCACCCACTTCGTAGCCACTGTCGACGACTTAACCGACATGCTTGACTTCGACTCCGAAGACATCGACGGCATGGCCGACGATGCAGGAGACGAACAAGAACCAGCACCTATAGGGCGCTGGAAGGCCACCTCGTCATATGACATATATATGGTGGACACTCCAAAGGATGGAGATGGCGATGGAACAGCAGGGGATGATACCTCTAAGAAACAGCCCAAGCCCCGGCGTCAGCGGCGCCGCTCTAAATCCCGCCAAAGCAAAAATGGTGATTCCGGCACGGGAGATAATACTACTCCGGATAGCGCCGAAGAACACCCCCTCTAGCAAGATTCAGCATAGGAGGACAGAGAAGCCAGCCCTCACAAGAGGGCGGCGGACCAAGAGGTTGAGGACGATAATTATACGCCCCCCTCCGAAGACGAGGCAAGCCTCGATGACGACGAGTTCGTCGTGCCAGAGGATCTCACCGAACAAGAGCGTTTTAAACGCAGGCTTATGGCCACGACAAGCAGCCTCAAGAAAAAGCAGCAACAGCTTAGAGCTGATCAGGATTTGCTAGCTGACAGATGGATTGAAGTCCTTGAGGCCGAAGAGTATGAACTCGAACGCCCCTCCAAGAGTTACCCAAAGTGCAGGCTGCTACCCCGACTAGAGGAGGAAGCACCTACATCACCAGCGCACGACATGGCCGACCGGCCACCTCGTGGCCGTGACAGAGAGGCCTCTTGGCCCTCCACTCAAGCCATGCCCCGACGCCGCGTCAAGCATACTAAGGCACGGGAAAATGCACCCGACCTGCGCGACGTACTGGAGGACAAGGCAAGGCAAACAAGATCGATCTACGGATCGCGCAGGCACCCCATGGCACGTGACGGTGATCGTCACTCCGGATGCAATAAATCCGGCCGGGCCGAACTCAACAGACAAAGCTCCTTCGAGCTGCGTCGTGATATAGCCCAATATAGAGGCGCCACACACCCACTATGCTTCATAGATGAAGTAATGGATCATAAAATCCCTAAGGGCTTCAAACCCGTAAACATCGAATCGTACGATGGCACAACAGATCCTGCGGTATGGATCGAGGATTATCTCCTTCATATCCAGATGGCCCGCGGTGATGATCTACACGCCATCAAATACCTCCCACTCAAACTTAAGGGACCGGCCCGGCATTGGCTTAACAGCTTGCCAGCAGACTCAATCAGTTCTTGGGAGGACCTGGAAGCCGCATTCCTTGATAACTTCCAAGGCACTTATGTGCGACCACCGGACGCCGATGACCTAAGCCACATAATTCAGCAGCCAGAGGAATCGGCCAGGCAATTCTGGACACGGTTCCTAACAAAGAAAAACCAGATAGTCGACTGTCCGGACACAGAGGCCTTAGCGGCCTTCAAGCATAATATCCGTGAGAAATGGCTTGCCCGGCACCTGGGACAGGAAAAGCCAAAATCTATGGCAGCCCTCATGACACTCATGACCCGCTTTTGCGCGGGAGAAGACAGCTGGCTAGCTCGCAGCAACAATTTAACCAAGAACCCTGGTAATTCGAATACCAAGGACAAAAGCGACAGGTCGCGTCGGAATAAACAAAAGCTCCGCGTTAACAGCGACAGCAACGAGGATACGGCAGTTAATGCCGGATTCTAAGGCTATAAATCTGGTCAGCGGAAAAAGCCATTCAAAAGAAATACTCAGGGCCTGTCCAGTTTGGACCGAATACTCGACCGCCTGTGCCAGATACATGGCACTCCCGAAAAGCCAGCCAATCACACCAACAGGGATTGTTGGGTGTTCAAGCAGGCAGGCAAGTTAAGAGCCGAAAACAAAGACAAGGGGCTGCATAGCGACAATGAGGAGGAGCCCAGGCCGCCGAACAACAGCGGACAGAAGGGATTTCCCCCGCAAGTGCGAACGGTGAACATGATATACGCAACCCACATCCCCAAGAGGGAGCGGAAGCGTGCGTTACGGGACGTATATGCGATGGAGCCAGTCGCCCCAAAGTTCAACCCATGGTCCTCCTGCCCGATCACCTTTGATCGAAGGGACCACCCCACTAGCATCCGTCACAGCGGCTTCGCTGCATTGGTTCTAGACCCAATCATTGACGGATTTCATCTCACAAGAGTCCTCATGGACGGCGGCAGCAGCCTGAACCTGCTTTACCAGGATATAGTGCGAAAAATGGGCATAGATCCCTCGAGGATCAAGCCCACCAAAACGACCTTTAAAGGCGTCATACCAGGTGTAGAAGCCAACTGTACAGGCTTAGTCACACTGGAAGTGGTCTTCGGATCTCCGGATAACTTCCGAAGCGAGGAGTTAATCTTCAACATAGTCCCATTCCGTAGTGGCTATCACGCACTGCTCGGGCGAACCGCATTCGCAAAATTCAACGCGGTACCGCACTATGCATACCTCAAGCTCAAGATGCCAGGCCCTAGAGGAGTAATCACGGTCAATGGGAACACTGAACGCTCCCTCCGAACGGAGGAGCACATGGCAGCGCTCGCAGCAGAAGTACAAAGCAGCCTCTCCAGGCAGTTCTCCAGCTCGGCCTTCAAAAAGCCGGACACTATCAAGCGCGCCCGGAGTACCCTACAACAAGACCGCCTGGCACATTCTGAGCTAGCGTAACAATGCGGCCCCAACCCTAGCCCTCGCGATATAGCGAAACCAGTGCTTCGCGCACATAACTACGCTCTTGAAATACCATGGGCACAGGGGAAGGGGCACTATCACGGCACGCCCGAAATATGGCTTAAACCGCACCAGGGACTGCCGGATTCCTTTTTTTCTTTTCTTGTTTTCTTTCTCTTACTCTCAGGACTCCATACTTTGGATGACCCGTTCGGCAATTCAACTGCCGCACAAACGATGCAAGATCCAGGAAAGCAGACAAGCCACGCCGCATTATGGAACTCCCAGGTGGTCTCTATTGCGAGCAGTATACCTGTTTTTTAATACAATTCCGCGGCCTGCCCCTGGCCAGGACATGTTAAATAGTCCAATTTCTTTTGCTTATCGCACTATTTGTATTGTTCCGCTTTCATAGCAGCCTTTCTATAAACAATGCATAGCTTTTTGTCTATTTTTTGCATTATCCTCTTTTTATATATATGTTTATTAATAACATGTTGCATCTGTACACTGTGGTACGGCAAAAATACGCCAGGGGCTTTAGTACCCATCAATATGGTGTGAGAAGTCCGTACACTTTCACAAGTGCGGCACCCCAAACTTATAGAACTATATGCATCGGCTCCGAATCATGATTTGGGTCAATAGTTGGGTTTGCCCGGCTCCTATGTTTTGGTGCCTTACGTTCCGCTCTATTGGCTAAGGTAGCACTAGGAGAACTACTGCGATTGTGCCCCAGTTGAGCTGGGCTGAGCACCTCAGTAGAGAAAGCTAAAACTGACTGTCATGATGAGGCGAGAGACCGGTCGATGTTCGAGAGGTTTTTCGAGTCCTTAAAGATTTATGCCGCTTCGAGCGAGGAACCGGCTTTGTCTGGCCAAGGCATGGATAGCGCCCCGAACTCGGTCTTTCGAATACTAGGGGCTTCGCCGAAATTTAAAATTATAGAGTTCTATGGCTAAGTGAGAGTGTTCAAGCATTATAGTCCGATTGCCTTGTTCGTTGTGCTGAGCGCCTCCCTCGACGGACCCAATCATGGGAAAAAGAGCGCTCAGGTTTATCCCGAACACCCCAGCACTAGTGGCATGGGGGCAGAAGCCGACGACTGGCCATCTCTCAAATTTTTCATAAACGGCCGCACAGAAAGTAATATTTTAAATTCAACAAGCATTGCTTAGCGCATATGAACAAGTTTTCAGCGCACAGGATAACACGAGCGAGTTCATTCAAAAATTACATCCTTGGTACATTCATCCGCCATAAGGCGGGCACCAGCCAGAACATCCTTGTAATAGTTCTCGGGCTTACGATGCTCCTTCCCCGGCGGCGGCCCGTCCCTCACAAGCTTCTCACCTTCCAGCTTACCCCAGTGCACCTTTGCACGGGCAAGGGCCCTACGGGCACCTTCAATGCAGACAGAGCGCTTGATGACCTCGAGCCTTGGACAAGCCTCCACCAGCCACCGCACCAGTCCGAAGTAGCTCCCAGGCAGGGCCTCTCCAGGCCACAGCCAAACTATGAAGCCCTTCAGGGCTTGTTCGGCCGCCTTGTGGAGCTCGACCAGCTGCTTCATCTGGTCGCTCAAGGGCACAGGGTGTCCGGCCTCAGCATACTGAGACCAGAACACCTTCTCCGTCGAGCTGCCTTCCTCGGCTCGGTAGAATGTGGCGGCATCGGATACGCTACGGGGAAGATCTGCGAATGCCCCTGGAGAGCTCTGGATTCGGGTAAGTAACAAGTAGCTTACTTTTATATGTCTGCTTTGCATAGAGAATGCTTTACCCGCCGCTATCCTTTTTACCGCATCCAATTCCTGGAGGGCCTTCTGGGCTTCGGCCTTGGCAAATTCGGCAGTTTTAAGGGCCGCAGCAAGCTCGGACGCTCGCGTCTTCGAGTCGAGCTCCAAACTCTCATGTTTTTTCATGAGAGCCTGAAGCTCTCGCTGCACCCCGCCGACCTGCGCCTCAAATTTCTCCCGCTCGGTACGCTCTGTGGCCGCTTTCTTCTCGGCCTCGGACAGGGCCTGCTTGAGGGTCACCACCTCAGTTGTGGCCCCTACACTAAGCAGTGTACTCCTGTCATTTTTTGCAATTGCGTCTTCTTATAGGCATTTTTTCTATAAGGTGTCTCTTAGCTTCTTTCTCCTTGAGCTGCCGTTTGGCAAGGTCGAGCTCTTGCTCGGTCCGCTTGAGGCCCTGCTTCAGGGCACCCACCTCCGCAGTCAGTGCGGCGGTGGCCAACAGCGAAGCTTGCATACCTATATTGACTCCTTTTTAGTTAGACTCCTGCGATATTTAATAGATCCTCTATTCGGCTTTTCTTTCCGAACACCAAATAGATCATCAGGGGCTACTGTCTATGCGGTAATATTTTTATATATTTTTTACTTACCTCGAAGCCTGTTAGAAGGCTAGCACAAGCTTCAGTCAGTCCGCTTTTGGCGGACCGAACCTTCTGGACCACCGTACTCATGATGGTACGGTGCTCCTCGTCGATGGAGGCGCCCTTAAGCACCTCCAGCAGATTGTCCGGCGCCTCCGGTTGGACGGAGGACGCTGGCTCAATAGGCTTGCTCCTCTTGGCAGGAGTTCGCCTACCGCGGTCCGGAACCATTGATGATTCCGGCGCAGTGTCCGGCTTAAAGCCGGACTTGGAGCCCTGGGGGGTCTTGTCCCCTGTACTCCTGGAGTCCGGGAGGTCGCCTCGTGGTTCCTCCTGGACCGCCTCCTCTTGCCCCGGAGCTTGTCGCGACGCCACTTCGGCGTCATCCGCAGCATAGGGGGAGGCAGCGGGCGGAACTGAATTCACGTCCGAGGAATCCGGGGAGCCGCTCGACGACTCGTCAAGGACGGGCTGCATGATTATATTCGACGTTAGGGAAAGCTGTGCAACAAAAGGAATATCATGAGTTACTCTGGTATCCGAACACTTACGATTTCGCCGGACGCTTAGCCCTGTCCGGCCACTCCTCTTCGTCCTCGTCGGCGTCGGGGGCGTAGTCTGGCGGAGGGGTTTTCCTCTTCTTGGACCCTTCGGCCTCCCCTACTGGGGCGGCCTTCCTCTTCTTTCCTCCCCCCGCTGGAGGGGGAGAGGTCTCTTCTTCCTCCTCCTCGTCTTCACGGGAGGAGTGCGTCTTGGACTCGTCGGACGACGAGTCTGACACCACCATATGCCGGGAACTCTTTTGAGTCCGCGTGGCCTTCTTCTTCTTGGCTTTCTTCTCTGGCACCACATAAGGTGCCGGAACCAGCAGCTTCACTAGGAGAGCAGGGGCTGGGTCTTTGGGCAAGGGAGCCGAACAGTTAATCGGTCCAGACTTCGCCTGCCAATCCTGTCAAAGGTGAGGGAGTTTAGATCCCGCATAGAGTCAAACTATGAAGAAACTTAACATCCTGTAAAAGATGAAAATATTTTACCTCGCCAGCAGGACGTTGCGAGCTGAATCCGCGGTCTTTGGAGGCCGATGCGGGAGCCTCGGCGCCTTTGGTTAGCCCCTTCCAGACATCTTCGTATGTCGTGTCGAAGAGCCTGCTCAGAGTTCGGTGCTGCGCCGGGTTGAACTCCCACAGATTGAAGTCCCGTTCTTGACACGGAAGGATCCGGCGGACGAGCATGACCTGGACTACGTTGACAAGCCTGAGCTGCTTGTTCACCAGGGACTGGATGCATTTTTGCAGTCCGATCACCTCTTCTTCGTCGCCCCATGACCAGCCCGTCTCCTTCCAGGACGTGAGCCACGTAGGGGGTTCGGATCGGAATTCAGGGGCTGCGATCCACTTCGGATCGCGTGGCTCGGTGATGTAAAACCACCCTGACTGCCACCCCTTCAAGGTCTCCACAAAGGAGCCCTCGAGCCATAGGACGTTGGCTATTTTGCCCGCCATGGCACCTCCGCACTCCGCCTGGTTGCCACGCACCACCTTTGGCTTGACGTTGAAGGTCTTGAGCCAGAGGCCGAAATGGGGGCGGATGCAGAGGAAAGCCTCGCACACGATGATAAACGCCGAGATATTGAGGATGAAGTTCGGGGCCAGATCGTGGAAATCTAGGCCATAGTAGAACATGAACCCGCGGACGAATGGGTGGAGAGGAAAACCCAATCCGCGGAGGAAGTGGGGAAGAAATACTACCCTCTCATGGGGCCTTGGGGTGGGGAGAAGCTGCCCCTCCTCAGGAAGCCGGTGCGCGATGTCTTTGGACAGGTATCCGGCCTTCCTTAGCTTTTTGACATGGCCCTCCGTAACGGAGGAGACCATCCACTTGCCTCCCGCTCCGGACATTGTTGGAGAAGGTTGAGGTAGGAAGTGTAGGCTTGGGCGCTGGAGCTCGGGTGCGCAGAAGATGGATAGGCAAAGGAGGAAGAAGGCGTAGGTAAAGAGGTGGATCCTTGTCCCCTCATATGGGCGGATGCGACTGTGCGTCCCCACCAGCCTAGTAAAACTCGCTTGCCCAGCGCCGTGATAAATGGCATGGTTGGGTTACCCACGTCCGTATTGATGAGAATCCCGTAAAATGGGGGACACGATCTCTGCTTTGACAAGACGTGCCAAGGAAACCGCCTCGCAAAACACGCTGAGGTGGAAAAGTGAAAACGATTCGAATAAAGGCTTGGCCATAGTGTGATGACACGCTGCGGAATACGTCAGCAGATTAGATTTGTGTTAATATTATTCTCTCTGTGGCAATACGTGGAAACTTATTTTGCAGCGTCGGACACTACTCTCGGTGTTTACAAACTTTTATGAAGAACTTGGAGGAGGAACCCGCCTTGCAATGTCGAAAACAATCTACGCGCCGGACTCATCGTCATTGAAGCCTGGTTCAGGGGCTACTGAGGGAGTCCTGGATTAGGGGGTGTTCGGGTAGCCGGACTATACCTTCAGCCGGACTCCAGGACTATGAAGATACAAGATTGAAGACTTCGTCTCGTGTCCGGATGGGACTTTCCTTGGCATGGAAGGCAAGCTTGGTGACGCGGATATTCAAGACAATCTCCGATGTCTATATAAACCAGAGGGTTTTAGTCCGTAGGACGACATCATCATACAACAATCATACCATAGGCTAGCTTCTAGGGTTTAGCCTCCTTGATCTCGTGGTAGATCTACTCTTGTACTACCCATATCATCAATATTAATCAAGCAGGATGTAGGGTTTTACCTCCATCAAGAGGGCCCGAACCTAGGTAAAACATCGTGCTCCTTGCCTCCTGTTACCATCTGGCCTAGACGCACAGTTCGGGACCCCCTACCCGAGATCCGCCGGTTTTGACACCGACATTGGTGCTTTCATTGAGAGTTCCTCTGTGTCGTCGCTTTTAGGCCCGATGGCTCCTTCGATCATCAACAACGATGCAGTCCAGGGTGAGACTTTTCTCCCCAGACAGATCTTCGTCTTCGGCGGCTTCGCACTGCGGGCTAATTCGCTTGGCCACCTTGAGCAGATCGAAAGCTATGCCCCTGGCCATCAGCTCAGGTTTGGAAGCCTAAACTACACGGCTGACATCCGCGGGGACTTGATCTTCGACGGATTCAACCCACAGCCAAGCGCGCCGCACTGTCTCGATGGCATGATATAGCTCTGCTGCCAAACAGCGCCTTGGAGGCCGCACATGCATCGGTTCCGACCATTGACTCGGAGCCTATGGCGCCGATCAAGGATCAGCGGTTGGACGCTGCCTCAGGGGCTGCGATCTCAGAGGCGATCGAGCCGAACTCCAGCCCCGCACTCCGCATGGCCCGTGACTCCGAGGAGCCGGATTCCTCTCCGAACTCCGAGCCCCCCGCGGCCCTGCCAATCGAATCCGATTGGGCGCCGATAATGGAGTTCACTGCCGCGGACATCTTTCAGCACTCGCCCTTCGGCGACTTCCTGAATTCTCTAAAGTCTCTCTCTTTATTAGGAGAGCCCTGGCTGGACTACGGTCAGCAAGGTTGGGATACGGATGATGAGGAAATTCAAAAGCCACCCACCACCCACTTCGTAGCCACTCTCGACGACTTAACCGACATGCTTGACTTTGACTCTGAAGACATCGATGGCATGGACGATGATGCAGGAGACGAACAAGAACCAGCACCTGTAGGGCGCTGGAAGGCCACCTCGTCATATGACATATATATGGTGGACACTCCAAAGGATGGAGATGGCGATGGAACAGCAGGGGACGATACCTCTAAGAAGCAGCCCAAGCGTCGGCATCAGCGGCGCCGCTCTAAATCCCGCCAAAGCAAAAATGGTGATTCCGGCACGGGAGATAATACTACTCCGGATAGCGCCGAAGAACACCCCCTCCAGCAAGATTCAGCACAGGAGGACAAAGAAGCCAGCCCTCACGAGAGGGCGGCGGACCAAGAGGTTGAGGACGATAATTATACGCCCCCCTCCGAAGATGAGGCAAGCCTCAATGACGACGAGTTCGTCGTGCCAGAGGATCTCGCCGAACAAGAGCGTTTTAAACGCAGGCTTATGGCCACGGCAAGCAGCCTCAAGAAACAGCAGCAACAGCTTAGAGCTGATCAGGATTTGCTAGCTGATAGATGGACGGAAGTCCTTGCGACCGAAGAGTATGAACTCGAACGCCCCTCCAAGAGTTACCCAAAGTGCAGGCTACTACCCCGACTAGAGGAATCACCTACATCACCAGCGCACGACATGGCCAACCGGCCACCTCGTGGCCGCGACAGAGAGGCCTCTTGGCCCTCCACTCAAGCCATGCCCCGACGCTGCGTCAAGCATACTAAGGCATGGGAAAATGCGCCCGACCTGCGCGACGTACTGGAGGACAAGGCAAGGCAAACAAGATCGATCTACGCATCGTGCAGGCGCCCCACGGCACGTGACGGTGATCGTCACTCCGGATGCAATAAATCCGGCCGGGCCGAACTCAACAGACAAAGCTCCTTCGAGCTGCGTCGTGATATAGCCCAATACAGAGGCGCCGCACACCCACTATGCTTCACAGATGAAGTAATGGATCATAAAATCCCTGAGGGCTTCAAACCCGTAAACATCAAATCGTACGATGGCACAACAGATCCTGCGGTATGGATCAAGGATTATCTCCTTCATATCCACATGGCCCGTGGTGATGATCTACACGCCATCAAATACCTCCCACTCAAACTTAAGGGACCGGCCCGGCATTGGCTTAACAGCTTGCCAGCAGACTCAATCGGTTCTTGGGAGGACCTGGAAGCCGCATTCCTTGATAACTTCCAGGGCATTTATGTGCGACCACCGGACGCCGATGACCTAAGCCACATAATTCAGCAGCCAGAGGAATCGGCCAGGCAATTCTGGACACGGTTCCTAACAAAGAAAAACCAGATAGTCGACTGTCCGGACGCAGAGGCCTTAGCGGCCTTCAAGCATAATATCCGTGACGAGTGGCTTGCCCGGCACCTGGGACAGGAAAAGCCGAAATCTATGGCAGCCCTCACGACACTCATGACCCGCTTTTGCGCGAGAGAAGATAGCTGGCTTGCTCGCAGCAACAATTTAACCAAGAACCCTGGTAATTCGAATACCAAGGACAAAAGCGACAGGTCGTGTCGGAACAAACAAAAGCGTCGCGTTAACAGCGACAGCAACGAGGATATGGCAGTTAATGCCGGATTCCGAGGCTATAAATCAGGTCAGCGGAAAAAGGCATTCAAAAGAAATACTCAGGGCCCGTCCAGTTTGGACCGAATACTCGACCGCCTGTGCCAGATACATGGCACCCCCGAAAGGCCAGCCAATCACACCAACAGGGATTGTTAGGTGTTCAAGCAGGCAGGGGCGTAGCTTTCAATCTGCTCCAGATGGCCAAGCGAATTAGCCCGCAGTGCAAAGCCACCAAATACGAAGATCTGTCCGAGGAGAAAGGTCTCACCCTGGACCGCATCGCTATCGATGATAGTAGGAGCCATCAAGCCTAACGGCGACGACACAGAGGAACTCTCAATGAAAGCACCACTGTCGGTGTCAAAACCGACGGATCTCGGGTAGGGGGTCCCGAACTGTGCGTCTAGGCCGGATGGTAACAGGAGGCAGGGGACACGAAGTTTTACCCAGGTTCGGTCCCTCTTGATGGAGGTAAAACCCTACGTCCTGCTTGATTAATATTGATGATATGGGTAGTACAAGAGTAGATCTACCACGAGATCAGAGAGGCTAAACCCTAGAAGCTAGCCTATGGTATGATTGTATGTTATGGTTGTTGTCCTACGGACTAAAACCCTTCGGTTTATATAGACACCGGAGAGGGTTAGGGTTACACAAGGTTGGTTACAAAGAAGGAGATATCCATATACGTATTGCCTAGCTTGCCTTCCACGCCAAGTAGAGTCCCATCCGGACACGAGACGAAGTCTTCAATCTTGTATCTTCACAGTCTAACAGTTCGGCCAAAGGATATAGTCCGGCTGTCCGGAGACCCCCTAATCCAGGACTCCCTAAGTAGCCCCTGAACCAGGCTTCAATGACGATGAGTCCGACGCGCAGTATTGTCTTCGGCATTGCAAGGCGGGTTCCTTCTCCGAATACATCACAGAAGAATTTGAATACGAGGATAGTGTCCGACCCTGCAAAATAAGTTCCACATTCCACTGTAGAGAGAATAATATTTTCGCAGATCTAATTTGCTGGCTTGTTTTGGCAGCATGACGTTATGTCATGGCCCAGTGATTATTCGAACCGTTTCTTTTAACCAGCTCCACACATAACGCGAGGCGGTTTCTTGACACGTCTTGCCGAAGCAGAGATCGTGTTCCCCCAATTACAGGATTCTCATTAATGCGGTCGTGGGTAACCCAACCGTGTCTAGGACTCCTAGATTATAGGCAAGTCCCAAACGGCTATGGAGAGGACGCTTGATATTCACCCTCTTTATAAGGGGACAAGGTTTTCGCTTTTTCCCTCTTGTGCTCAATCGAACCCTTCCCCCGCCTCGAGTTCTAACACCCAAAGCCCAGGTTAGATGCTCCGGATCTTCAACCATGTCCGGATCCAGCCTTCAAGGCTGATGGACGCCCTCCTCCGTTACGGAAGAGGACATTAAGAAGTTGAGGGAGGCCAGATACCTGACCATCGAGGTTTTGCATCGGCTGCCTGCTCGAGGGCAGATCGTCCCTACTCCCGAACCCAACGAGAACGTTGTGTTCGTCTCCCATTTCCTCCGAGGTCTAGGCCTCACTCTGGATCCTTTCGTCAGGGGTTTGATGTTCTATTATGGGCTAGATTTCCATGATCTAGCTCCGGACTCCTTCCTCCACATCACGACATTTATTGTCGTGTGTGAGGCCTTCCTCCGCGTCACCCCTCACTTCGGCTTGTGGCTCAAGACCTTTGAAGTAAAGCCGAAGATGATCGAGGGGCAACATGTAGCGTGCGGAGGTGCATCAATAGGCAAGATGGCAGGAGCTCCATGGCTGAAAGGTTCCTTTCTAGAGGTGTCCGAATTATGGCAACGGGAGTGGTTTTACGTCACGGCTCCCATAAGTGCCAAGTGGGCGGCTGCCCCCGCTTTCCGCTCGGGCCCCCCACCACAACTGATGTCATGGATTAACAGAGGTCTGAGCTGGGGTCCAGCCAAGGACGTGCCTATACTGCAGAGCCACATTCGAGATCTCTTCGAGGGAGATCTTAATTTGGTTGCGGTAATACAAATTATGTTGGTTCGTCAAGTCCAGCCTTGCAAACGCCGGCCCCTTCGCTTGTGGGAGTTCAACCCAGAGGGACCACGTGCCATTCAAAGTTTCCTCGGCCTGACGCACGAGGAGATGTACAAGTCATTCTTCGGACCTCAAGTGGAATGTCCAGATGTTACCGAAGACGTGGGCCTGAGCAGTAACCGCGCCGTCGAACAAGTAAGAAATCCTCTAGCCGAACACACTGTCTTTTATTCGAAGTTGTTTCTGAGAGTTTGCTTTTTGACCAGGACTGGCTAAAAAGGCGAAGATGATTCGGTGTTTGGCCCCCCTTCCTGAGGGTTTGGAAAATCCGGTATTGGAAAAGATGCTCGAGGTCGCACCTTGCCTGGAGCCCTTGAAGGAAGATACCGGGGGGGATAATACGGGCGGACGCGGGCCCCCATCGCTGCCCGTTCCAACCAAGGGAACGGGCGTCTCCACGAAGGAGGACGACCGGGGGAGGAAAAGGACTGCTTCCGAGGATCCAGAAGCCGAAGCCTCCAAATGGGAGAAGAAGTCTCCTACAGAGGGTCCTGCCTCGGGGGGTGCTTTTGCCGCACAAAGTCCGCGGGGGGATCAGCCCTCCAACGAGTCGTAAGTGATCCAGAATATTTTAATAGTAAAGGTATGCTATCTTTTTTCTCTGAGAAAATAACCACCGCATATATCTTGCAGTTCGGGCCTTAGCCCCTCTCAAATGAGCTCGTCTTCGGGGGATCTTCTTCCAGAGATGATGGAGAGCGAAACGCCTCCCCAGGACTCCTCCGCTCCAGAAGCGGGCGACCCCGAAGTGTCGTCGCGGAGGGCCTCTCCGGATCCAGTGAGGCCAGAAGATAATCCCGTAGACCCCCGAAGTCCCTAGTGTCCGGCTCCTGAAGAGAGCATACAAAAGAGTCCGGCACCATCTGGTGTGCGGTCGGACGTTCTGAGGGAGTTGGTGGGGCGAGCGGCCATCTCAGAAGAACACCGTATGCTGATGGGTATGGTGATGGAGAGAATCTCGTCCGCTGAAAGTGGATTACATGAAGCCTTTATGAGTCTACTGACAGGCTTTGAGGTACGTGAGATAATATGTGATAGTACTGCACATGTTAGGTGTGCCCTGTGTAGATAGTAGCCCCTGAGACTCTGGTTGTCGTCGAGAACGGCGGCGAACAGAGGATCATATTCCCAGGAAATAACCAGACTGCCCCTATGTGCAGGTGGTGGAAGCTCCGGTGGCTAGCCGGACTAGTGAGTTTGCCAAATTAAAACGGCAACTGGATGCGGCAGACGCCGACATCGAGCTTGTTAACAAGAGGCTAGACGAGGCACAGGGTAAGTGTTATTATCTGGTGAACGCCACATAGTAAGAGTAGCATGATGCCAGTATCTTTAATATGTTGTGACTGCAAATGGGGCTTCCACCGTGGAAGCCTTGCAGGCGGAACTTGCCCGAGCCAAGGAACAAGCGAGGATTAGTAATGCGGCTGCTTTGAAGGCAGCCGAAGAGTTGAAAGCCAAGAAGGCCGCACATTGCGAGAGCCAAGATAAGATGGCCAAGATGGCCGTAGAATTAAAAGACACCGCCGACCGTTGCCGGGTCCTTGAAAAATAAAATTGAGCGAAGGCAACGGACCTTGAGAAGGCCGTGGCGGCGGACAAAGACACCCGTTCTGCTATGAGAGCGAAGAAGGAGGAGCTGTGGGAAGCCGGGGATATTGCGACTGGGAAACCCTTCATGTTATGGAGGAAGTTCGGAGATCCACGGTATGCCCCTCTGGATCGGCTGTGGAGTTCAGCAGATGCGTATATGGATTTGGCGGCGAGCGCTGCCGATGCGGCCAAGTACTTCCAAGGCCAGACAGATCGTGAAGTGGACAAGCTGTTCTGGACGCAATTCCACGTTCCAGAGCCTCCGCTTTCACTGACTGACCAACTAGCCGAATGTGCCAAACTGAATAGGTTGTCCGGACTCGCCATGAGGTCTGTTGTGGATCAGCTATGGCCGGAAAGGCCAAAGCCGAACAACTATTTCAGCTTAGTGCAGCAGTTCCTTGATGTAGTGTCGTGCATTAACGCGATGAAGAGGTCGGCGTGTATAGAAGGCTCGCAGATGGCCCTTCCCGTGTTAAAGCATACTGGGCGGAGATGGACGCTACCACTATTGCGGCGCAGGGTTCGGCCATAGGCCGGGTGGCTGCCGAGCACTATTTCGAGGAAGTTCTCAAGGGTGCTCGTTTGATAGAGGCCCAGTGCTCGAAAAATATTATGTTTGAGTGATATGTATTCTCATTGTAAGCACAATGCTTTTATGAATTTTTTATAAGGTTATGTTTATACTTTTTTGCCTGAAAGTAGTATGATGCCTCCTGTGCGGCCGTTTATGTATACATGTGTATAACCTGAAAGATTGCAGCCGTCGGCTTCAACCCCCATGCATAGAATGCGGGGGTGCTCGCAAAAAATGCGTGTTTCACACTTAACCCAACGTCTTGGTCCTATTAAGGAGGTGATAGCGTAGCGAGCGAGGCAACCGGACTATAATGCTTTAACACTTTCACTTAGCCATAGGAGTTTGACAGTGGGGCTACTAGATAGCCCCTGGTGGCTCCGCACTCTCCCGATCGCGGGGTGCGTGCATGCCTGGCCGGAAAACGGCCCTTTGTTAAGGCGGAGGAATTCTAACATTCTGATAGGTCACGGAGTGCTTGACCAGTCTCACGCTATATCATGACAGTCAGTTTTCGGCTTTCTCTACTGAGGTGCTCGTCCGGATGAACCAGGGCACAATCGCAGTAGTTCTCCTGGTGCTACCTTAGCCGGTAAAGCGGAACGTAAGGCACCAAAACACAGGAGCCGGGCAAACCCAACATTTGACCAAATACAATGATTCAGAGCTGATGCATATAAGGCCAAACTCGCGACGCCGAACACTCCCTAAGGTATTCGGTCTTTATGGTATAAACCGGGCCTACATAGTGCCCTTTGTAAGAAGCCCCTTGTGTCCAGGTACATGCATTATTCTGACGTGGCCACATGCCAAGACGTCAGCATCCTTCTCAACTGTTCTAGGAATTCGGTGGATTTGTATCAACAAGAGACAGTAAAAAAGGTTTACGCAGGGTCTTAATCTAAAAAGAATCCTTGGAGCGGGTCCCTGCTGCGCGTCTGCGCCTGTGTCTCCGTTGTGCCGTATCCTGGACGGGTGTAGCACGATGATCATCTATAAAAGAGAGGAACTTAGGTGAAAAAGTTGTCGTGCAAAAGGATAGTTTTTAAAGGAACCAAGTATAATTCAAGATGAGTAAAAATTGCCACTTGTCTGCGCGCGTTGAGCCCCTTGTATAGGGGTGTGACCATTGATCCGGTATGAATTACATATAGCTGTGTCGGACTCGTCTAACCGTGTCCGAGGTCTTGACGACCTGTTAATGCTTTAGTTGGTGAGGCCATTTTTAGTGTGCGGCTGCCAAGGCGGCCGCACTCTCTTCGGTGCGCAAAGATCGCTTAATACTTCCGTTTACTGTAATGATGCCACGTGGACCAGGAATCTTGAGTGTGAGGGAAGCATAGTGCGGTATTGCATTAAAGCGAGCGAAAGCTTCGCGTCCGAGTAGTGCTTGATAGCCACTTTGGAACGGAGCGATGTGGAAGGTTAAATGTTCGCTACGGAAGTTATCAGGGGAGCCGAATATAACTTTTAGTAGCAGGGATCCCGTGCAATGAGCCCCTAGGCCTGGCGTTACTCCTTTAAAGGTAGTATTGCTATGGAAATTTTTTGTTGGGTCTATCCCCATTTCGCGGATTGTATCCTGATATATTAGGTTTAGACTGCTGCCACCGTCCATCAGGACTCGTGTGAAGTGATATCCATCAATTATTGGGTCTAATACCAGGGCAGCCCATCCTGCACGCCGAATACTTGCTGAGTAATCACGATGGTTGAAAGTGATCGGTTGAGACGACCAGTGACAGGACTCCGCGGTGATAGGCCCTTGCGCATATTTTTCTGGGAGTGCCATTTTGTTTCTTCCCTTGATCACGTGTAACACGTTTACTGTTTTGAATTTCGGTGGAAATTTCTTTTGTTCCCCAGTGTCTTCCTTGAGAGGCTCATCCTCGTCTTCGCTTGGTGTATCCTCCCCCTTGTGTACGGCGTTGAGCTTACCGGACTGCTTGAAGACCCAACATTCTCTGTGGGTATGATTAGCAGGTTTACCAGGGGTGATATGGATCTGACATATTTGGTCCAGAATTTTGTTTAGGCTGGACAGTTCGTCTCTGGTGCCTTTAGAGGGCGGCTTTTGCTGACCTGGCCGAGAGCTTTTGAATCCGGCGTTTACTGCCGTGCTCTTCGTGATGTCTTCTTTATTCCGGTGTTTGTTACTGCTGTTGCGCTGTGATTTCTTGTTTCCATCTCTAACTTCAGATGTACTGGGGTCACTGGTGTTGCATCTGGCTAGCCAGCTGTCCTCACCCACGCAAAAGCGGGTCATGAGGCTTGTTAATGCTGCCATCGTTCTCGGCTTTTCTTGGCCGAGGTGTCTGGCGAGCCGTTCGTCACGGACGCTATGCTTAAAAGCTGCCAAGGCTTCAGCGTCCGGACAGTCGACAAAGTTTTCGGGCTGACTCTCTGGGCTGTTGAGTTATATGACTCAAATCATCCGCGTCCGAAGGTCGGACATAAGTCCCTTGAAAATTTGCCCGAAAAGCGTCTTCGAGCTCTTCCCAGCTTCCAATGGAGTTTTCGGGGAGGCCTTTAAGCCAGTGACGAGCTGGCCCTTTAAGCTTGAGGGGTAAGTACTTGATGGTGTGGAGATCATCTCCTCGAGCCATATGGATATGGAGGATATAATCCTCAATCCAGACCCCAGGGTCTGTTGTTCCGTCGTATGCCTCTATGTTTACGGGTTTGAATCCCTCTGGAAATTCATAATCCAGCACCTCATCAGTGAAACATAGGGGGGTGTGGCACCCCTGTATCTGGGTGTACTGCATTGTTCGGATGTTTGTTGTGTTACATTGTATGCTGGGGCGCGCTTGTGTGGTCCATAGATGGATCTGGTTGCGTCGTCCTTTTGGTGCGAGCCCTTGCGTGGATCGCGTATTGGCTTGTGAGTGGCGTTGTTTGTCGCTCGATGTTGGCCGTGAGGTCGTCTATCCGGCCAGGTGGCTACTTTGATATTTGGTTGTGGGGGGTCTGAGGCATCCTCATCCAATTCAGGTAGCAACTTCCGCTTTGGGTAGCTCTTGGTGGGGCGATTGTCGCCGTACCTCGCTGCTGTGTTGAGTACTTTACTCCATCTGATTTAGAGTGTGTCTTGCGCAGCCTTGAGCCTTTGCTTTTGCTTTTTCAGACTCCTCGCAGTGGCAACAAGCCTTTGACGGGCATTCTGCTGCTCCGGGTGCCTGTCCGGCGTTATGTCGTCCGAACTATTATCTTTGACAGAATTGGTTTGTTCGGTTTGATTCCCCGGATTGTCGTGGCCCGGTAGTGGCTCGCCCTGCTCCAACGCTGGGTCTGTGTCATCATTATTTCTGCCGAGGCGGGATTTGGGGCGGCGCTTGTGCCGCCGCTTTGACTGCTTCTCGAGGGAACAAGCCTTCGGTGCGTCCTTCCATTCCTCGTCGTCGTCTTCTTTTGGTGTGTCCACCATGTATACGTCATATGATGAAGTGGACGTCCAGCGCCCTATGGGCGGTGGTTCCTCTTTGCCTCCCGCATCGTCGTCCATACCGTCGATGTCTGCGGAGACGAAGTTGAGCATGTAGGTTGAGTCATCGACAGTGGCTATTAAGTGGGTGGTGGGTGGGGGTCGAATTTCTTCGTCGTCCGCATCCCAATACTGTTGGCCATAATCCGGCCAGGGCTCTCCTGACAAAGAGAGAGACCTTAGTGAATTCAAAATGTCGCCAAAGGGCGAGTGCCGAGAGATATCTGCGGCGGTGAATTCCATGATCGGCGTCCAATCAGATTCGATTGGCGGGGGCGCGGGCGGTTCGGAGTCAGAAAAAGAGTCCGGCACCTTGGAGTCACGGGCTGCGCAGAGGATTATGCTGGTGCTTGGCTCGATCGCCATTCAGACTGCAGCCCCTGAGGCGGTGTCTAACCACCTGTCCTCGATTGGCACAGCTGGCTCCGAGCTAAGGATCGGAGCTGGTGCGGGCGCGGCCTCTGGGGTACTGTTCGGCGGCAGAGCTAGGTCATACCCATCGTGATAGTGCGGCGCGCCCGGCTGTGGCTCGAATCCGTCGAAGATCAAGTCTCCGCGGATGTCGGCCGTGTAGTTCAAACTTCCAAATCTTACCTGATGGCCAGGGGCGTAGCTTTCAATCTGCTCCAGATGGCCAAGCGAATTAGCCCGTAGTGCAAAGCCGCCGAATACGAAGATCTGTCTGAGGAGAAAAGTCTCACCCTGGACCGCATCGCTATCGATGATAGTAGGAACCATCAAGCCTAACAGCGACGACACAGAGGAACTCTCAATGAAAGCACCAATATCGGTGTCAAAACCGGCGGATCTCGGGTAGGGGGTCCCGAACTGTGCGTCTAGGCCGGATGGTAACAGGAAGCAGGGGACACGAAGTTTTACCCAGGTTCGGTCCCTCTTGATGGAGGTAAAACCCTACGTCCTGCTTGATTAATATTGATGATATGGGTAGTACAAGAGTAGATCTACCACAAGATCAGAGAGGCTAAACCCTAGAAGCTAGCCTATGGTATGATTGTATGTTATGGTTGTTGTCCTACGGACTAAAACCCTTCGGTTTATATAGACACCGGAGAGGGTTAGGGTTACACAAGGTTGGTTACAAAGGAGGAGATATCCATATACGTATTGCCTAGCTTGCCTTCCACGCCAAGTAGAGTCCCATCCGGACATGAGACGAAGTCTTCAATCTTGTATCTTCACAGTCTAACAGTCCGGCCAAAGGATATAGTCTGGCTGTCCGGAGACCCCCTAATCCAGGACTCCCTCAATCATCTTATAATGCTACCGCCTTACTAAGCAAAATAAGATGCATAAACGATAAACATCACATGCAATCAAAATATGTGACATGATATGGCCATCATCATCGTGTGCCTTTGATCTCCATCTCCAAAGCACCGTCATGATCTCCATCGTCACTGGCTTGACACCTTGATCTCCATCATAGTGTCGTTATCGTATCGCCAACTATTGCCTCTACGACTATCGCTACCGCTTAGTGATAAAGTAAAGCAATTACATGGCGATTGCATTTCATACAATAAAGCGACAACCATATGGCTCCTGTCAGTTGCCGATAACTGTTACAAAACATGATCATCTCATACAATAATTTATATCTCATCATGTCTTGACCATATCACATCACAACATGCCCTGCAAAAACAAGTTAGACGTCCTCTATTTTGTTGTTGCAAGTTTGACGTGGCTGCTATGGGCTTCTAGCAAGAACCGTTCTTACCTATGCATCAAAACCACAACTATATTTCTTCATGTGTGTTGTTTTAACCTTCAACAAGGACCGACCGTAGTCAAACTCGATTCAACTAAAGTTGGAGAAACAGACACCCTCCAGCCACCTGTGCGTGAAGCACGTCGGTAGAACCAGTCTCATGAACGCGGTCATGTAATGTCGGTCCGGACCGCTTCATCCAACAATACCGCTGAATCAATGTAAGACATTGGTGGTAAGCTAGTATGACTATTATCGCCCACAACTCTTTGTGTTCTACTCGTGCATATCATCTACGCATAGACCTGGCTCTGATACCACTGTTGGGAACATAGGATGCAATTTCAAAAAAATTCCTATGATCACACAAAATCTATCTAGGAGATGCATAGCAACGAGACGGGGAGAGTGTGTCCACGTACCCTCGTAGACCGAAAGCGGAAGCGTTAGGTTAACGCGGTTGATGTACTCGAACGTCTTCACGATCCAACCGATCCAAGTTCCGAATGTACGGCACCTCCGTGTTCAGCACATGTTCAGCATGATTACGTCCCTCGAGTTCTTGAACCAGTAGAGGGTCGAGGGAGAGTAACATACCAATGACAAAGGGAATGACGTATGTTGTTATGCGGTTTGATCGATAAAGATCTTCGTAGAATATGTAGGAGCCAATATGAGCACCCAGGTTCCGCTATTGGTTATTGACCGGAGATGAGTCTCGGTCATGTCTACATAGTTCTCGAACCCGTAGGGTCGGCACACTTAACATTCGATGACGATATGTATTGTGAGTTATGTGATTTGATGTACCGAAGGTTGTTTGGAGTCTCGTATGTGATCACGAACATGACGAGGAGTCTCGAAATGATCGAGACATGAAAATTGATATATTGTAAGGCTATGTTTGGATACCGGAAAGGTTTCGAATGGGTTCGGGCATTTTCCGGAGTACCGGGGGGTTACAGGAACCCCCCGCGGTGTTAATGGGCCTTCATGGGCTTTAGTGGAAGAGACAAGAGGCGGCCAAGAGGAGGGGCGCGCACCCCAAGCCCAATCTGAATTGGGGAGGGAGGAGGCCCCCTTTCCTTCTTCCCCTCTTCCCTTTCCTCCCCCCTCCTAGTTGGACTAGGAAAGGGGGGAACCTACTCCTAGTAGGAGTAGGATTCCTCCCTTGGGGCGCGCACTATGAGGCCGGCCTGCCAGCCCCCTCCTCCACTCCTTTATGTACGGGGGAGGGGGGCACCCCATAGACACACAAGTTGATTTCTTAGCCGTGTGTGGTGCCCCCCTCCACAGATTTCCACCTCGGTCATATTGTCGTAGTGCTTAGGCAAAGCCATGCGTCGGTAACTTCATCATCGTCGTCAACACGCCGTTGTGCTGACGAAACTCTTCCTCGGTCTCAGCTGGATCTAGAGTTCGAGGGACGTTACCGAGCTGAACGTGTGCAGATCGCGGAGGTGTCGTGCGTTCGATACTTGATCGGTTGGATCGCGAAGACGTTCGACTACATTAACCGCGTTACTCAATGCTTCCGCTTTCGGTCTACGAGGGTACGTAGACACACTCTCCCCTTGCGTTGCTATGCATTCCTAGATAGATCTTGCATGATCATAGGAAAATTTTGAAATATTGTGTTCCCCAACACAAATGTCTCATCATCAAATGGTGGTCGAAAATCATGTCCGCCTTGGAGACCCCGCTTTGGCTTAGCATCCTTAAAGCTAAATGCTTCCCTCTATCTAGCCCCATGTTTGCTCCAATGTTGGGTGGCTCCCAATTTGGAAAGACCATGTCAAAGTTCGCACGGTGTTTTAGTCCTTGGTTAAATTTGTGGTCCGGAATGACAAGTCTACATGTTTCTGGCTAGATTGGTGGTATGGGGATTCCACTCTTGAGGTAGCGTTTCCGGTGCTTTTCTCTTACTGTCCGGACCCGGAGATCTCTATCTCTGAGCTCTCGGAGAATAACTGGGACCTGGGCCTTCGTAGTTCTCTGTCTCCTGTACAGTTGGATGATTGGCAACGACTTGTTGCCTGCTTCCCTTTGCTCTCAGAGGGAGAGGACTCGGTTGTCTGGCCCCATACTACTTCTGGTCGCTTCTCTGTTAAGTCATTATATGCTAAAATTATCTCAGGGTCTCCTACCTCTAAGTTTAAGATCATCTGGTGTGTTCGTGTCCCTCCTAAGATTAAATTTTTCCTTTGGCAAGCGTTTCATGGAAGGTTGCCGGCGCTGAGGAACGACTCGGGTTCGGACATATGTGCTTTGTGTGGTGAGCTCGAAGATACGGAGCATATATTCTTTCAGTGCTCCCTGGCCAAATTCGTGTGGTGTTGTATGAGATCTTGGCTCCACGTTTCTTGGAGTCCATCATCCTTTGCTAAACTTAGGATCTTGACAAATGGCCTGTCCGGGATCTCTAAACGGGTTTTCTGGGTGGGGTTTGCGGCGATTTGTTGACCGCTGTGGACTACCAGAAATAAGTTTACTATCAAACACTCCTTCCCGGCTAAACCTGTTGACTGCTTATTTAAATCTAGCATATTTTTGCAGCAGTGGAGATCATTGACTAGGGACGTTGACCACGAGGCTTTCGACATGATGACTACCAAGATTCAGGCTACTGCTTCTTCCCTGGCGAGTAGGCAACCAGGAGTTTAATGGAACCTGGAGGTCCCCTTGCCGTTGTCTTCTCAGCTGGATCTAGAGTTCGAGGGACGTTACCGAGCTGAACGTGTGCAGATCGCGGAGGTGTCGTGCGTTCGATACTTGATCGGTTGGATCGCGAAGACGTTCGACTACATTAACCGCGTTACTCAATGCTTCCGCTTTCGGTCTACGAGGGTACGTAGACACACTCTCCCCTTGCGTTGCTATGCATTCCTAGATAGATCTTGCATGATCATAGGAAAATTTTGAAATATTGTGTTCCCCAACACAAATGTCTCATCATCAAATGGTGGTCGAAAATCATGTCCGCCTTGGAGACCCCGCTTTGGCTTAGCATCCTTAAAGCTAAATGCTTCCCTCTATCTAGCCCCATGTTTGCTCCAATGTTGGGTGGCTCCCAATTTGGAAAGACCATGTCAAAGTTCGCACGGTGTTTTAGTCCTTGGTTAAATTTGTGGTCCGGAATGACAAGTCTACATGTTTCTGGCTAGATTGGTGGTATGGGGATTCCACTCTTGAGGTAGCGTTTCCGGTGCTTTTCTCTTACTGTCCGGACCCGGAGATCTCTATCTCTGAGCTCTCGGAGAATAACTGGGACCTGGGCCTTCGTAGTTCTCTGTCTCCTGTACAGTTGGATGATTGGCAACGACTTGTTGCCTGCTTCCCTTTGCTCTCAGAGGGAGAGGACTCGGTTGTCTGGCCCCATACTACTTCTGGTCGCTTCTCTGTTAAGTCATTATATGCTAAAATTATCTCAGGGTCTCCTACCTCTAAGTTTAAGATCATCTGGTGTGTTCGTGTCCCTCCTAAGATTAAATTTTTCCTTTGGCAAGCGTTTCATGGAAGGTTGCCGGCGCTGAGGAACGACTCGGGTTCGGACATATGTGCTTTGTGTGGTGAGCTCGAAGATACGGAGCATATATTCTTTCAGTGCTCCCTGGCCAAATTCGTGTGGTGTTGTATGAGATCTTGGCTCCACGTTTCTTGGAGTCCATCATCCTTTGCTAAACTTAGGATCTTGACAAATGGCCTGTCCGGGATCTCTAAACGGGTTTTCTGGGTGGGGTTTGCGGCGATTTGTTGACCGCTGTGGACTACCAGAAATAAGTTTACTATCAAACACTCCTTCCCGGCTAAACCTGTTGACTGCTTATTTAAATCTAGCATATTTTTGCAGCAGTGGAGATCATTGACTAGGGACGTTGACCACGAGGCTTTCGACATGATGACTACCAAGATTCAGGCTACTGCTTCTTCCCTGGCGAGTAGGCAACCAGGAGTTTAATGGAACCTGGAGGTCCCCTTGTCGTTGTCTTCTCGTTGTCTCGCATGCGCGCCATGTATGGCTTGGGTGCCATGTATCAGAACTTTGTTTACTTTGTCTATGTGTTTGTGAAACTCTATCTGCTCAAGCTCATGCCTTTTCTTGAAAAAAATTTACTTTTTTTAAGTAGTAGAGATTTTAATCGCCAAGTAAATATGCACAGTAATTTCTACAGGAGACACGTGACACACTAACAGTTAACCTCTCTGCATAACTATAAAAGATGTCATTATCGTTTGTCCATGGACCAAAGGGCACGAGAGAGGACGGTGTTCTCTTGTCGGCAATCGGAACAAGCGTCGGACGATCGACGTGCCAAATCAGGCTCCCATTAACAGGGAGAACGGTCACAAATTTGTCAACCACCATCGACCCAATGGGTTGATTCTGACCTTTTGCAGCTCGACCGTGACTTTAAGGCTAGATTACCCCATTTTCCCCCGTTGATTAATGAGCCTAGCAGAAAGCAATGCGTAATGACGATTGGCTTAGGAAACATGCGTGGTCAAGTTACCTCGCATCTATGGCAGCGCATGTACCGCTCGTCCAAGCACCTTTCTAGAGTGCCCATCCGATGGGAACTCTGGAAGAATAATTGAACAACAACATGACCACTGCACCTCCTCTCATTAAGCTTCTCTTTTGGCTTGGCAGATTTTTTCTCATCCCAGTCTCGGTAATGCCAATAAATTTCAGATCATCCTCCTCTTGGGCCCTGTGATCTCAAACGTATGCGGTACATGCCCCCATGACCCAAGGTTTCATGTACAGAAACCACATGCATCTTGTTTGATCTCTATGCTAATCCCCTTTTCTTAATCCGCCCGCCTCGGGATCAGGGCTTCGATGGTAGTACTTTATTGTAGTGAAAATTGCGAGACTGTAAAAAGGGGTTCTTCTTGGATCCCCTTGGTGACTGTGAAGTTTACTCCTGCAGGCATAGGTTTTAACCTAGAAGAAGAGCGATGCATCTTACTTCTTTTTTGTTTCATTTGTTGTTGAGATGGCAGAAGAGTATTGGAAACTGGAATCAAGTTATGGTCGCTCCATTAGTTTAAGGCGTATTATTTAAATATATATTGGCCCTGAATCTGATTTGGTTCTCTTTAAATAAGAGCATCATACATCTGGTGTGGTAGGTGGCTGGATGCGCCGCGTCTGTTCTGGCTTCCCTTTTAGGATTTGGAACAAAATGTCACACGGGGTGCACCAACCCACATATATATATGGCATGTGATCAACGATTTATATCACGCAAACGATTTATAGTTGTCCCTCAACTTCGGTATGTCGGCAATATATACAACCCACTGCGCAATTCATAGTTGTTACATCATAATTTAGGACTAAGCTAACCGATGAGGAAAAAAGTTGCTAGAAATAAAAAGAAAGAAAACACTCTCCAATTCATACTAGGGGCTCATGATGCCAAAATGCGAAGACCGGCTCCGATATCATGACGGGTAAAACATGTCGTTGACAACCTGCTCCAATTGTTTACATGGCGCCATGACCAACTTGCGGTCCTTTGAACGCTGAAAAACATTGTAATCTACACATAAGTACACAAGTTTGCACATAAAAGTTAACATTCACTTTATCAAAAATAAGCATAATGACCAAAAGCAATAGCTTTGACCAGGATCAAAACCTGCAACCGATTTGAGGCCCCCCTCAACCAGTTACCAACACAAATTAGTAATATCTCAAGGAGGCGACAAACTGCCGCATGGACTAGGACTATACGTCTATACCACACAGCTCAAGCAAACTCACAATCGGAAAACGGATGACATATTGATGTTCAATGACACTTGACGTCGCGACAATCCGAGTGCTCTTTCACATTGAGCATTGGTGCCATATGTTAACTTCACACTGGTTGTGAGTGATAAATGTTCAAAATATCGTCTGATTCAACGATTTATTCCTTATTGGTGGGTGACCCTTAAGATTATACTCTTTCTTTGATACTACCATTGGACAGATTTATTGCTCTGACAAACGATTAATCAGGGATTTAGTGGTTAATCGGGCCGGGCCTTGTGGTCAGAAACCACAAAACAAGGCCTCCCCTTTAGCATCCTTCGGCATATCCCCCCCCCCCCCCCCCCCCCGCCCCCCACGCGCGCGCGTTTGACAGGACATGTTTTGTAGTGTTGTCCTACTCCCTTCATTTTAAATTACTCGTCTCGAAAATGGATACATCTAGAACTAAAATATATCTAGATATATCGATACCTGCGACAAGTAATTCGGAACGGAGGGAGTACTTTTGTTGTCATTGATTCATTTTATGTAATATGATATGATATCTAATATGTATTGTTGTTGTGACGTCCTATTTTACTTGTCATTGACTCATTGTTTGACATGTAATATGTCATTATGTATCAATTTAGTGTTGCCCTATTTACCTATGGTTGTTTTCCATTTTTACCTTAATAGTGCTTGGAACCTGGGAATTGCAAACAAAAACTAGTAGATTAATAATTGACCGATAAAATCGAATAATTGGTCGAATTTTGATTAATCTCTAATCCCCAGCCGACTGAAGCGCCAACGGTAAGCGATATTCTGAACATCAATAGTTTACAAATTTGAAACAAAAAATCTAACAAGGATGGGAAAGCCGGGTTTTGTGTAACCTGATGTGTCCAAATCTTTTATACAACAAAATTCAGAAATCTTCTATACAATATGAGAAACAAAGTTCAGAAATCTTTTATGCGATATAATAAGTACCCCACGCCAAAAGTGTGTAGTACTGAAAGTGAAAAGCATAGATGTTAATTGTGCCAATGTATACCCGCAAATTTTGTTCCAGTTTGAAAAGTGAGCAGCATCCAAATTGTCCTAGTAATCTGTTTTTCTTAACCCTGGGTTTATTATATCTGTTCACCAAATTTTGCAATATAACGTGACGTTCAGCTATGACTCGTCCAAAAAAAATCAAATATACTCTCTCCGTCCTATAATACAAATATTTTTTTAACTCTACAGTAAAGTCAAAAAATATCTTACATTATAGGACAGAAGGAGTAGCTCTGAAAAGGTAGCCGGATGGCAAACATAATTCTCGTGTTCGTGTCATCGTTAGCTCATCAAGCACGGGCACACATTACTTAACCCCATTGTCGAAAGAGTTGACATTTTTGGTATATACGGCCCCTGCCCTGTTGGAACGGGCACTGTCTTAATCAGTGACAGTATACTGTTAGTTAATTACCCTGAGATGCAGACCTTGGGCATGATAATACCACTACGTGTTACCAATTGCATCTGAGGGTACGTGGCTGGAGTATCTTGTTGCGTCAGATACTTATTTTTTTCCTTCTTCTTCTGAAAAAAGTACAAAATAAATCTGAACGACGGAGTATACAGATTGCCGTGAATTTGTTTTTCGGAAAAGGGGATTGTCGTGAACTTTGAGGATTTTAAGAATTGAATCTGAACATCGAGTACTTTTACGAGAAATGAAATCGGGTCTGAAAGAATGAAAATGGAGAGCTCGAAGGACAGCGACGTACGTGAGACAAACCGTGTTCATTGGCCGCGTACGTGTCAGCTCTCCTACCGTTTTGCTGGCCGTGACAAGAAGCCCGGCCATGACGTGATCTCGTCAGCGAACCTCCTGCCGGGCTGAAATATTTTAAGTCGTCTCCTGGCAAGCGACTATGGTTGTACATAATTGGCCACTAAAGTAATGGGTCTATAATGCCGAGTTTGCTTTCAGTTTCTAAACTCAGTTCGATGACAGGCAGCGGAGATATCTTACTTTAGCGTGTCGTCATGAAGAGCAATAATGCTCGTTATCAAACATAACATACCACTACATAGAGTTGATAGGATTTTCGAGGAGATTTTAAACGGCCCACGCCTTGAGCTGACAGCACTTGTATGCCACTTGTTTTTGCTTGATTAACTTAACCTTGGGTGTCTGTTTTTAGAATCTTAAAATAGAGTCGCAAAATTTTCATAGTCGATATTGCACATACAGCCGTGGTTGGAACTCGGGAGGCGGGTCTGGGACACGGAGTATCTGCTCCCTAATGAACAATAAAATACTTCCTTCGTCTCATAATATACGATGTTTTTTGACTCTAGTGAAATGTCAAAAAATGTCTTATATTATGAAACGGATGGAGTAGAACATAAAAAGTCCGAATTTTCTTATGGTAAACTTTGACAATTTTTCCGTGTGCTTGCAAAATTTCATCACGCAATGATATCTGTACAAGTTTTGGCAAAAAAAAAACCTCCAAAAATGTTAGTTTTGGAAATATTTCGATGTGCTTTTCTTTCTCCATGACTTCTACGAATGCCGAGCAATTTGGATAGTGGTATAGTTTTAAGGAGAGAAGGATTCTGTTAGGAGTTGACCATTTGGAGTAGCCGGAGCAAGATACCATCGGCCGCAGTTAAGAAGCCGCATTTGCCCTTTAGAGCGGGATAACAATAATGGCCTATCTTTCCCGGCCTCGAAAGGCTAAACAGGGTGACGCCCAATCGGATGCACGTCCTTGATACTAGGAATTCTTTTTCTTTTCATTTGGGGGCGCTAAACGGCCTCTTGTGCAGCAGCCGTACATTCGGAAAGGAAAAAAGACTTTGGTTAATGTTGACTCATATATATTTTGGATTTTTTTAATATTATATTTTCGGATTTTTCGGTATGTTAAACTCAGTGTCTTTTTGAATTTTAATATATTCTTTTGTGCCGAAAATTGGATAGTTGTCACTTTTCTTAGTGAACCGCGGCTTCGCGGAGCCGGCGCCGTCTCACGGCATTCGTTGGAGTAACAAATGTGAAGTTTGCCTCTTAGAGTACCTACAGCGGACGTCTCAAACCCGTCTAGTAGGTTTGAGCGGACCGCCCGATTATTGTTTGTTCATGTTATTTTATCCATATGACCATTTCAAATGATTCTCAAACATCCGGATTGATCGGCACCTTTTATATTCAGCCCAAATATTGAGCGAATATGGAGGAGTCCGGATGCGTCCGTTATGTCGGACCCGACCCACGCTGGCCCACCCGACCCCACATAAACGTCTTCTCATCCGATCGTCGGACCAAGCCCTAGCCACTTCACTCCCCTTTCATCCACTCCCCTCCACCACCCAAGCTCATCTCCGGCCAACTCCGACATGGCGAGCAGCGGATCTGAGTCCCTCACTTTCAGATCTGTCGACCCCGAGCTCATCCCACGCGGCCCTGAGGAGGAGATGGCCGTCCAGCTTGCGCTCCGCCGCACCTGGGAGGAGGGTCGTGCACGGCTGCGCTCGGACTCCATTCGTCCGGAATCCATTGCGTCCTCCCAAATGGCGCATGGATCCTGCGCTAGGCCAGCCATAGCTGCCTCGCCGGAGGCCGTGCGGTTCATCTGGCGTCCAAACGCGCTGGCGAGCGTGCAACCCCTCCATTAGCGTGCTGAGCATCGGGACGCACCACGGGCCTTGTCCGATAAGGCCATGGCACGACGTGTCGTGCAAGGCACCGGGCACGGGATGCGGCAGTAGCCCTCGTGACGGTGGATGTCGGCGAGGTGGAGTCGCATTCTTCGACGTCTCGTATGGCGCATCAGTCCGAGCGCCGCAACCACATCGTGGTGGACGTCGGCGGCTCGTCTCCGGACGGATCCGTCATCGATCTGACGTCCACCGGCACGTTCCGGGCTCCGACGAGGAAGAGTATGGCATGGGAATCGGCGGCGCCTTGAGTTCCGTGAGCTGGCTCGTGTCCCATGCCCTGCCCTACCTTGCCGGCGGCCGGAACCAACACTCTGATGGGCGCAACCAGCCGCCGGACATGGTCATGACGGAGCCGGGCGGGCAGGGAGCGGAACCGGATGAAGCTTCACTCAAAGATCGTTGTGTTGCATGTAGTAATATAGATTTGAGGATTCTAATTTGATATATCTAGATATGTGAATGCATTTTTGGAGGCGTGAACGGTTACTGTCCGCGTACGCTTGGGCGCGTTCTTGGGCATTTAAGGGGTCAGATTTGCCGTCGGGCTGTAAATGCTTTTAGCTCGGCTAAAAGAAAAAAAGTCTTTTGCCTCTCACCCGCATTATTGTCCGCTGGCGGATGACAAATTTTAGACAATCTACCGTAGCGTCGCATCGGACATGCACGGGCGCATAGACCACCGGGCACCCTACAATGTTTATCCATGCCCGCACTTCGACCAGTCACAGGTTTCTGTCGCCACGTCCCACTGGACGAAAGAGCCCCCCACGGTTGTACGACGGCCGTAGTACGTGCGTGCCAAGCTTGCACGGTTTCAGCACCCGAGCAGCTACGTGCCACAGCCCTAGACGGCGAGACGACGATCAAACACCACTACTGTGGTCTATTACTGTCCATCCCTGTCGATCCGGAGCAAACGTACACGCTTGATTTGGCCGTGCCCGCGCAGCCCAGCACCGTCCGGCGCGTGAAGGCGACACGTATTGTGCTCCAGCCGATCCGCATCCGCATCGGCGTAGCAAGTGCCGGGGCGGACGAGCACTCGTGCCAACCAAGATCCAGAGAGCGAGGGAGAGATGCCGGTGGTGGCAGCCAGTTCACACGTGCCGTGCGCCGCGCGCGTTCGTCTTTGCTTCCGTCTCTTTGCTTGTAGCTCCATACGTCCGTGTTCCTCTCACTCCGAGAGCATGTAGATGTAGATGTAATGATGAAGAAGAGAACAGAACGGGAAGAACGCGATCGAGTTGGGGATTTTGCAGGAGCACGTCGCGGTCCGAGCCTTTACAGCGTGTGGCCGAACGACGTGGCTTCCGGGATCATGACACAAGCTTGGCTTACCCGGCCCAGTCAGTAGCCGGTGTGGTGTGACTCGGCAAGGGAGCGTGGCCTCTCGGGCCGGGGACAATCCGTGTCATGTCATAATTACGTGGTAGCAATCACATCCCTGACGACAACTGGTTATATGCCACTCCTGCAAGCGAAACGCCGATTCGGCTGATGTGTCGCCCATGTTGTCTGCCTGAACGCGAGCTTGATTTCCAGACACGGACGGACCCGTCACATATGAATGAACTGTCAAACTGGAATATACATATCGCACGAACTGGTTATATGACCCGTTCCATTATTGATTGCCCGCCCTGTCAGATCACATCCATCGTTCTACACTTCGTGTCGCCAGAGGCCGGCCTTTTGGTTCTAGAGAAGGCAGCGCCCCCCAATCGCTACTGCAATTAAGACCTTAACGCAACACGACCCCAACCCAAAGTGGGCTGCCGTTACCGGCGATGCATGGGTTATGGGTCAAGATCCCGGCAGCAGTAGCACCCACGCGTGTCGCCGGGTGGTCACCGTCAGTTGCAGCGCGGCCGGGAAGAGACGAGAGCTCGATCGACCCCGCACGCGCGCGCGTGCCGTGCACCGCGCCACCAGGAGCCCGGCGTGGCGTGTGTGCGTCGGGCGCGCGGCTTTTGTCACCGCGCGGCGTGTAGGCTTCGACGCGAACGGAATCGCGGGATCCCTGCATGCACATTGAGCCAAGCCAACAACTAGAAGCGCGCTGAACCGGCTCCATGCGTACAGAATTGTACCGATCTCAGATCTTGGTCTCGCTGACCTCAGCTCAGCTGGTCTAGAAGAAGCGTGCCCGGTTTCAACTTGGTTCCAAGTTCCAACCACCGGACCACAGTTGCCTCCGGAGCGCGGTTCGGTCGGGGTCCGGGCTACGGCCTACCGGCCGCGCTAGCGTCACGTAGCCACCACGGACCACCTCAGCCAGCGGCAGAGATCTCCATCGGGCATTCAGGCCGGCTCCAAGTTGCCCGTGCGCGTCGCGGAGCGGTGATCAAACCAACAATGTCTATGCCGTGCTAGTGCGATACAGTGTGGTGCTTGCTACAGTAGCAACCCCACTAGCGTCCGCACCGGACGTCTCACCAAGCGCCACGGCTCCGGGTCCGTTTACGGGGGCGCGTGCACACGACACACCGGCACGGGCGCCGCGCACCAACGGAAAGCCGGAGCCATGAAAGTTGCCGCCGACCGGTCCCCGACTCCCCGGCCAGGCCACCACCCACAACTTGCGCGAATGAAACCACCACGGCATTCGCTGGTGCTTTGGCAGAGCCGCGGCGCACCCACTGCCCCGTCCATCGGCGCATACCATATCAGGCACAGGCAGGGCGAGGTGCCATACTGCCATGCATCACATCACAGTGAGTTAGAGCATACACAGCCGGACTTATCAAATCCAGCATCCTATACGTCGCGTTCACAGACAATGAACAAACATTTTTTAAATCCACGCCTTCATATTCGCGTATCTCATATATCCAACACTTTATATCGAGTATTTAACAAATAACTAATACAATTCGTGGAACCGTGTCTATAAACTACCACTTTACGAATTTGTGCGAAAAACTACCAGTTTCTCATTAATCTTTGACTAAAAACTACCATGTCTAAAAAGTGTCTAATTTGGCTCTTTTAAACACGTTTCTGACTAGTTGGGCCCACACATAAACGGGCTAAAAATGCAATCAGGTCCCTAGTTTTTCTTTCAAAAAAGCAAAACAGTCTGCCGCCCCCGCCGTACATCTCCCTCGTCACCTCCAGCAGTGAGTCCCTCACCCTGTCCGTCGGCACCGCCGCCTTGTTTTCCTCGACCGGCCGACGGGGAGGGATCCCCGACGAGAGCGGGACCTATGACGGCGCGGAAGACGTTGAGGGCGAGCTTGTCATAGGAGGTGACGTTGACGCTGGTGATCTGGAGGCCGAGGGCGGCGATCTCGTCCATGATGCGGACGAAGCGCCCGGACTTGTGGGAGCACAACACCTGCAGGAAGAACTCCTTCCCCTCCACCTGCGACTCCATGTCCTGGTCCTCCGCCTCCTTCTCCTCCTCATCGCCGGCCTCCTCCTTGCGGCCGCGGACGTGAACGGCTACTGCTGAGTCCTCGTCGTTGTCGAGGCCCGACGGCGGGTGGTTGTCAGGGAGTCATGGCGGAGGCGGCGGCGGTGCGGCGGTGGGTGGAGACCGGCAGCGGGAGGCTGGGGCTGGACGGCGGGCTGGCCACGGATGTGTGATGTTCGCCGGCCCCCGGTCGTGGTAGCGGCCAGCCATGGCTGCACATGTCCCCTTCCATGGACTAGATTGCTTTTTTGAAGAAAAACTAGGGACCCGATTGCTTTTGTTACATCATATCTCTCTCAAGGTAATTTTGGTGATTGATGACAACATGTTTGCGGACTAATCTTGTGCTTTGAATAATTCACAGATTCTCCCCTGGCACGAGACGCCTTCTTCCCCTCGGAGTGTATTTCAAGACGGTGTAGCTCTTTCATTTCTTTCTCGGTGGACTAGTTGCATAGAGGGCACCGTACTATCAAGAGGGGGTCCGCTGGGGTTTTGCATGGGTGGAATCATCACGTACACATCAGCTTCTCACCCTCCGAGCGTTTCCTTTCCATTGAAGAGATCTCTCCTCTCTTCCTTGTCCTGTCTGGGTCAAAGCGGTAGTACCGCGCACCCAGCGGTAGTACCGCTGAGGAGCCAAGCGGCAGTACCGCTCCGCAGCGGTAGTACCGCCCGTGGCTCCACAGCAGTAGTACCGCTCGGGGCCTGGCACCTCCGCCTTGTCCTCAGCATCTTTGAGAGATTCCTTCTCTCTCTTGCGCGCGTCCCAGCGGTAGTACCCCACTGCATGTGGTACTACGGCCGAAAGGTCACAAGCGGCAGTACCGCTCCACAGTGGTACTACCGCCCTTGACCCCACTGTCGTAGTACCGTTGGGCAGTCTGACTCCTACCGCCTCGATTCGAGAGGTCTTTTTCTCGTGTCGCGTTTTGCGGCACTAGCCACGGTTGTAGTGGCGGTAGTACCGTTCCAGGAGCGGTAGTACCGCCCTACCACCGCGGTAGTACCGCATTTGGGTCCGTTCCCTACTAGTCTCCTCAGCGCGGCAGTACCGCTGGCTGGCGCGGCAGTACCGTTGTACTGGCGGTAGTACCGCCCTGTGCGGGGCTGGTTGGTGGGGGGCAACGGGATTGTTGCCCCCACTATAAAAGGGAGTCCCCTTCTTCCTTCTCACCTACCTCTTCCTCCCCCAAGCTCCATTTATTGCTCAAGCTTCATTAAATACTCCAAGCTCCATTTCCGCCCGATCTATCTCTCTAACCAATCAAACTTGTTGATTGGCTCGGGAGTGGTTGAGAAGGCCCCGATCTACACTTCCACCAAAGGATTTTCGATTCCCCCACTCATCCCTAGCGGATCTTGTTACTCTTGGGTGTTTGAGCACCCTAGACGGTTGAGGTCACCTCGGAGCCATATTCCATTGTGGTGAAGCTTCGTGGTCTTGTTGGGAGCCTCCGATTAAGTTGTGGAGATTGCCCCAACCTTGTTTGTAAAGGTTCGGTCGCCGCCTTCAAGGGCACCAATAGTGGAATCACGGCATCTCGCATTGTGTGAGGGCGTGAGGACAATACGGTGGCCCTAGTGGCTTCTTGGGGAGCACTGTGCCTCCACACCGCTCCAACGGAGACGTACTTCCCCTCAAAAGGAAGGAACTTTGGTAACACATCCTCGTCTTCACCGGATCCACTCTTGGTTATCTCTTACCTTTACTTGTGCAAGCTCTTTAGTGTTTCTTCCCTTGCTTGCTTGTATGCTTGTTGTTATTGCATCATATAGGTTGCTCACCTAGTTGCACATCTAGACAACCTACTTTGATGCAAAGTTTAATTTGGTAAAGAAAAGCTAAAAATTGGTAGCTGCCTATTCACCCCCCTCTAGTCAACCATATCGATCCTTTCAATTGGTATCAGAGCCTCGTCTCTTTATTAAGGACTTTACCGTCCAAAGAGTATGGTTGATACCGTAGACGGTGTGGAGGAACACTCCGTGTGAATCTGATCTCGTCTACGGGAGATGGGGGAACTTCGGTCTCTCGTGAGGAGTTCAATGTGGCCTTGGAGACATTGAAAACCTCCATGACGTCCGAAGTTGAAAGCATGTTTACTAAATTTCTTGAGGGGCTTAAACTATCCACCACACCGTTGAAAGTGGGTGATCCCGCCAACAAGGTGACGGATGTTATCCCCGACAAGGGGGAAGCTAGTAGTGAAAAGGCTCCTTCTTCTAGTGGCAAGAATGGCACCGGCATCTTTGCCCATGTGGAACCACCACTTGTTTATGGTGGACCGGTTCCTTCCACTCATTTGAATCATGCCGGTCCTCCCCCTAAGATTGTGTAAAATGAGGATTTTGATTCTTGGGTTTACCACTTTAAACGTCATTTAAATCATGTGAACACTAACCTTTGGAGAATCATTGAAGAAGATTTCTATCCACATGATCCAAGCAACTTCACTCCTCGAGAAGCCGCGGACAATCAATTCAATGAGAATGCTCTCTTCATCATTCAAGATGCAATTCCACCCGGAGACCTACCTCATTTTCGTCCCTTCGCCTTGGCCAAAGATGCATGGCATTGTGTCGTGTCTCTCTACCGGGGAAGCGCAAGCATTCAACGCTCCAACTATGAAGTGGTACAAGATGAGGCCGATGAGTTTGCAATGAAGGAAGATAAAGAACCTCGTGAGCTTTATCGGAGAGTAACCAAACTCGCGGTCTCACTACGAGATCACGGGAGCAAGGACACGGATGACAATTGGATCAAGCGCAAATTCCTCAAGGCAATGATGCCCTACCACAAGGCCATGTCCTCCGTCATTCGTCAAAGACCGGACTTCCACACTTTGACCTCAAGCGAAGTGTTGGATGAGTTTGTGGCCATGAACATTTTGGACAAGACCGCCGACAATGCGGTGCTCCGTTCTCAATGGGCAAAGAAGCCTAACCTTGCATTGAAGGCCAAGCTCACCGTGGAAGAAGAAGAAGAGGAGGAAGAAGAGGAGAGCAACCCCGAAGATACGAAGTATGCATATCATGAACACATGGCACTTGCTTCAAGGCAATTTTGGAGCAAGAAAAACTTGAGGCCCAACTTTAACAAAAACAACTCGAGTGGCACAAGGGCCAAGCAACGTGTAAGGACTTGCTACAATTGCGGCAATGTGAGTCATTTCGTTGCGGAATGCCCGTATGAGAAGAGGGAAGACAATGGTGGCAAACTCATCCGAAAGGACAAGGCCAAGTCGTTCCCCAACAAGAACAACTTCACCAAGAAGACTCCTCCCAAGGCTTTGGTTGTGCAAGAAGAGTACAATGAGGATGATGACGATGATGAAGATGATGAGTCGGTTGCCATGGCCTCCGTTGCCATTGCAACAACGTCACGGGTGTCTCTCTTCGACTCACCCAACGAGAGCATCACCGCCAAGTGCCTCATGGCTAAAGCCACCAACAAGGTAACCTCCAACATCAAAACTACCATCATTAATCATCCTTCCCCAACGGATAGCATTAATGAACTTGAGGGAGTTAATGTGGAGGCTAACGAGTTTGAGGCCTTTATGGGCAAACTCAAGGGAAAATCCAAGAAGCACTTTGTTGCTCTCTTGGAACAACTTGGTGAGGCCAATGACATGATCGAGGCTCACGAAGACACCATCTCCAAGATGGAAGGGCATAGTCGTGACTATGCCGATGAGATTTCGGATCTTTCCAATACTCTTGAGGAAGAGCGTGGTCTTTGTTTGGCTCTTGAGGAGTCACACAACGCTGATCATGCTAAGTTAAAGAAAGATTATGATCATGCCCTCATTGTTTCTCGTGTGCTAAATTCTGAGAAGGCCAAACTCGGGGTTGATCTTGCTAGACTCAAAGAGGAGTTTGATATACTTGACAAGGCCCACAAGGCCTTGAAGGGTATTCACGCTAGTCTCAAGGAGTCTCATGATCAACTCCAAGTGAAGCTAACTAAGGAGAAAGCAACTTTTCCTCATATGGTTTTAATTGATAATGCAAATGCTATTAACCCGTGTTGTGAGCATATACATCTTGTTGAGGAAAATGCTAAGTTGAAGGAGCAACTTGAGAGAGGTCTTGCGACTTGCATACAAGGCAAGAAGAACCTCAACAATCTCTTGATCAACCAAAAGGGAGGTGTGGCCAAGGACGGGATTGGGTACGTGCCCGACTCCAAGAACAAGAAGAAGAATGACAAGACCAAACAACCTCCTCCCCTCATGCAAACCTTTGTGAGGGAGGGAGAGAGTGCCCCCGAGGAGAGGAAGAAGAACAATGTCAAGAAGGGCGATGTCACCTCTCCCAACAAAGCCGGCGATTTTAATCCTTCTTATGTGTTATGCCGTGCTAGTGATGGGCATGTTTATGCCAAATTTGTTGGTTCGCTTCATGAGTACATTGAATGGTCTATTTGGGTTCCTAAGACCCTTGTTACTAACATCAAAGGACCCATTACAAAATGGGTACCTAAAACCAAGCATTGATCTCTTGTAGGTGTTTGCTTCCGGTGGTGGATCATGGTTGCTCGATAGCGGAGCTACAAATCATATGACCGGAAGCAAGGACTTGGTAGTGGACGTGCACAAAGTTCCATCTATGCCCACCAATGTCGAGTGGGGTGACGCCTCATCCTCTAAGGTATTGGGACTTGGCAAGGTGGTCATCTCTCATGATCTCACGATCGAGAAGGTCATGCTTATTGAGTCCCTTGCATACAATTTACTTTCCATTCGTCAACTTGCAATCATGGGCTTTGCCACTTTCTTTGATATCGATACTGTGGCCCTCTTGTGGAGCAAGACTCTTAAAGTAGCTTTTGTTGGGCATGTCGAGAATGGTCTATATGTGATTAACTTTTCGGAGCGACCCACTAAGACCGCGACATGCCTAATGGCTAAAGTTGATGTGCGATGGCTTTGGCATCGCCGTTTAGCCCATGTCAATATGAGATCTTTGCAAAGTCTCCTCAAGGGGGACCATGTCCGTGGACTAACGAATGTTAGTTTTGTTAAAGATCGTGCTTGCAGTGCCTGTATCTAAGGAAAGCTATATGAGAAGGCTCACCCTCCCACGACTATCATTTATTCAAAGAGGCCCTTGGAGCTCCTTCACGTGGATCTTTTTGGGCCCCCATCCTTCGATAGTCTTGGAGGTAGGAAGTATTGCTTGGTGATTGTGGATGACTACTCAAGGTACACGTGGGTGTATTTCTTCAAGAGGAAGAGCGAGACCCAACAAACCGTCATTGACTTTGCAAATGAAGCACAACGTCAACACAATGCAAAGATCTTGACAATAAGAAGTGACAACGGCACCGAGTTCAAAAACTACACCTTGGATGAATTTATTAGTGATGAGGGAATCAAGCATCAATATTCCGCACCATACACCCCTCAACAAAACGGTGTTGCGGAGAGGAAGAACCGGACGTTGATGGATGCGGCAAGGACCATGATGGCGGAGTTCAAGTCTCCGTACAACTTTTGGGCCGAAGCCATCAACACCGCGTGTCATGCATCCAATCGGCTCTACCTCCGCAAGGGCTTGAACAAGACTCCATATGAGATACTCACCGGTAACAAGCCCAACCTCAAGTACTTCCGGGTATTCGGGTGTAAGTGTTTCATTCTCAAGAAAGGTGTTCGGTTGTCTAAATTTGAGGCTAGAGCTTATGAGGGCATATTTGTTGGTTATGCTACAAACTCTCATGCTTACCGTGTCCTCAATAAATCCACGGAACTTATTGAGGAGACGTGTAATGTGGAGTTTGATGAGAATAACGGCTCCCAAGTGGAGCAAAGTGGCACTTGTGATGTAGGTAATGAAATTCCTCCTCAAGCCATAAGAAGAATGGGTGTTGGTTTCATCCTACCCATTGAGGAACCCCTTGTGGCCGAAGGAGAAGGACAATGCTCCACTCAAGTGGAGACATCACCAACCCAAGGCCCACACGCTTCCGAAGAACAAAGTGAAGGCCCTCAACCTCATGAACAAGACCAAGGGCAAGATCATACTCAAGATGGTGTTGACACACCAATTTATGCCCAAGGTCAAGTTCTCTCCCCCGAGCAAGTTCAAGATCAAGAACAAGTTCATGACGGCGCTCAAGATGATCAAGTAACCGCTCCTCAACTCACCACCGAGGAGGAATTAGAGCATCGTGCCGCCAAGGTTGCTTCCAAGCTCTCCACCAAGGATCATCTCATGACGAATGTGCTTGGAAGCTTAAGAAAGGGGGTAAGCACTCGTAGACAATTAGCAAATTATTGTGAGCATCACGCGTTTGTCTCTTGTGTGGAACCCCACAAGGTCTATGAGGCGCTAGAAGATTCGGATTGGCTCAATGCCATGCACGAAGAACTCAACAACTTCGAGTGCAACAAAGTGTGGAGATTGGTGCCAAGGCCAATGGGGAACCACAATGTCATTGGAACCAAGTGGATATTCAAGAACAAGTAAGATGCCCATGGGATTATCATTCGCAACAAGGCTCGTTTGGTAGCACAAGGCTACTCCCAAGTCGAGGGTATCGACTACGATGAAACCTTTGCTCCCGTTGCTCGTCTTGAATCCATTCGCATGTTGATTGCATATGCTTCTCATCATAAATTGAAGTTACAACAAATGGATGTGAAGAGTCTTTTCTTAATGGTCTCATTAATGAATTGGTTTACGTCAAGCAACCCCCCGGGTTCGAGGATCCCTACTTTCCCGATCATGTGTATCAACTTGATAAGGCACTCTATGGCCTTAAACAAGCCCCACGTGCGTGGTATGACCACCTTACCGAGTTGTTACAAGACCGTGCTTTTGAAGTTGGGCTAATCGACCCCACTCTTTTTACTAAGAAGGTCAAAGGGGAGTTGTTTGTGTGCCAATTATATGTTGATGATATTATCTTTGGTTCGCCTAACAAAGCTTTCAATGAGGAATTTACCGCTCTCATGACCTAAAAGTTCGAGATGTCCTCCATGGGAGAGTTGAAGTTCTTTCTAGGGTTCGAAGTGAAGCAAAGAAGAGAAGGAATCTTCATCAATCAATCCAAATACACCCAAGACATGCTCAAGAGATTCAAGCTAAGTGACGTTAAGCCGGCCTCTACTCCAATGCCCACCAAGTGCCAACTTGACTTAGATCCCAATGGTAAAGTGGTGGATCAAAAGGTATATCGTTCCATGATTGGATCCTTGCTTTACCTTTGTGCATCTAGACCGGACATCATGTTGAGTGTGGGAATTTGTGCACGGTTTCAAGCCGCACCTAAGGAAAGTCACTATGTGGCGGTCAAACGAATCTTTCGATATTTGGCTCATACCCCAAACTTTGGCTTATGGTACCCAAGAGGATCAAACTTCAAGCTTGTAGGGTACTCGGATTCCGATTGGGCGGGAAACAAAGTGGATAGGAAGTCCACTTCTGGAGGGTGCCAATTCCTTGGTTGCTCTTTGGTAAGTTGGTCTTCCAAAAAGCAAAGTTGTGTGTCTCTCTCGTCCACTGAGGCGGAGTATGTTGCCGCCGGTAGTTGTTGTGCACAACTTCTATGGATGAGGCAAACTTTAAAGGATTACGCTGTCACTTGTGACAAAGTGCCTCTTTGGTGTGACAATGAAAGAGCCATCAAGATTTCTCTCAACCCAGTGCAACACTTCAAGACGAAGCATATTGAGATTCGGTATCACTTCATCCGGGATCACATTAGGCGAGGAGAGATTAAGCTCAACTATGTCAACACTCATGAAAACCTTGCAGATATTTTCACGAAGCCCTTGGATGAAGTAAGATTTCGCGAGTTAAGGCATGAGCTAAATATCATAAATTCGAGCAATGTGGCTTGAACCCGTGCACACCCTACCTCGCTCAATTTGTTGTCTAGTTTAGGTGTAGGCATGGACATAGGGGGAGTGTTGTTCTCTCAATGAACTCTCCCTCCCCCCATTATGCATAAATTGATCAAGTCTTTCACTTTAGCCATTGTTGATGGCACTTGTGCTTCAAAGACGAGTTTTGGTCATGGGCCCAAGGTTAAAATCTTCGCTGTGCCATACCTCTTGACTCAAACATAGGTGGCCTCGGCCACCGCCCTCTTTTGAAGAGGTGTGTCTTGGTCGTTTGCTGGTGTTTTTTTTTCTCTTGCCGTTTTTTGTCGTTTTGTCAAGCTAAAGCCGTGTTTGTTTAGTTGTCGTGGCATGCTGGGCGGTACTACCGCTGGTGGTGTGCGGTACTACTGCTCGTAAGCGGTACTACCGCCCCCCAGCACTGTACTACCACTGGGGAAGAGAACAGGGGGTTAAGTCGGGGCAGGGGGAGGTTTCTTCTCCCCCATACCCATTCACTTCGCCCCTCTTTTCTCTTCCTCTCTCTAGCCTCCACTCGCCGCGGGAGGGCTCTGGCGGATCTCCGTCTCCGGGGCGTCCCTCTCCATTTCCTTTGATGGAGTCGATCCCCACCTCGTCATCTTGCCATGGATGCCGGTATTGCCCCCGTTCCTTCTTTCGTTCTGTCTCTTTTTCAGATCTTGTTTCTTAGGGGCAATGGTGGTTGCATCTCTAGATTTTTGGCTAAATTTAGGCTTGAGTTGGTTGGAGAAGGCAACTAGACTATCTCGATTAGAGTTTGGTAGGATTATTTTTGAATTTGGTAGGCCGGTAGTGCCGGATCTGACCACGGTAGTAGGAACCCGCTGTTTCACCGCCACGTGCTATAAGAAACTGATGTTTCTCCGCCTCAAGCGGTACTACCGCTCTCTTTGGAGCGGTACTACCGCTTGACCTAGAGCGGTTCTACCGCTCCCTTTGGGGCGGTACTACCGCTTGGGGCAGTACTACCGCGGGCAGGTCACGGTACTACCGCTGCATTCCAATTTCCATCATTTTCCTGACTTACCTTGATTTTTTTGTTGAGTTTGTTGGCTTATGCTCGTTCTTTCTGGTTGTTTTGCGTGTTCTTGTGTTTGGCTCCAGGTGATGACCCTTCCGAGCAGCAAGGTCGCCGTATCAACCCCGGGCGTGCCACATCAAAACGCTACCGCACCTCAGAGCCAGCCGGTGGTTCCTCGAGCACCCAACTGCCTCCAGCAAGTGCATCTGCAAGTGTTCCTCCACCTCCTCAGCAATCGAAGCGAGCCGCCCACAAGCCCAAAGGGAAGACTGTGACTGAGATGACCAACAAGGAGTTTTGGGAGAAGCGTCGCTGCAACCCCTATGCGGTGGACCAAGAACCCACTTTGGTCAACCGCCCGTTCTGGAACCGTTTTCAGTTTGCCATCTACTTTGATGTGATCAAGGCCAAGAAGAATCTTTTTGTTGATGTTCGCTCCATTGATACTGATGCTATGGAGAAGGACCCAGAGTACTTTGGCGAAGCCCTTCAGATGTGCACTTAGTTGAACATTCTCAGGATCATGCAATTCAACAAGGATTTCGATGCGGATTTGGTGGCTCAATTCTATGCCACCGTCCATCTTGGGATGAATGTCGACAGGACTCTGACATGGATGACCAATGGCAAGCTGCTTTCTGTCAAGTGGCAGGCGTTCATGGGGTTACTTGATGTGGTGGATAACGGGCTTGAGACTTCTGTCGGTTTCTGTCCTCACCACAATGCTACATCCACCCACAAGCAAGCCCTTTGGCCCTACTGCACTATGAAGGTTCACCCAGTAACTGAGAAGAAGACCTATGAGCTGTCTCCGTATCTGGACATTCTTCATCGCATATTCCGTGAGACTCTCTTCCCTCGGATCGGGAATCTGGATATGGTCCACTCTTACCTCGTGGACATGCTCCTTTTTTGTCAGCATGAGAAGGAATCAAGCACTAGAGAGAGCCTGGATATCTCTCATGTCATGTGGTCTGAATTTCTATCTGCCGTGTCTGAGCGCAAGTGTCCTATCTATGGTCCATTTATCATGAGGCTCATTGAGAGGGCCTGGGCACAGACTTATCCCAGAGTGCTGCTAGAGACTGGAGACTTGGTTTCTCACGAGATCAAGCGTCTGAGGAAGAAGGACAACTGGACAGCGCCTCACACAGGGGGTCCATCTGCTACTGCTGCCACAGGGGGTCTGTCTGCTGCTGCTACTGCTGCCATGGGGACCGAGGGTGAGGCTGCTACTGATGATCATGAGGAGAACTTTGGCCCCTCTAGTGCAGAACCGTCGTGGGCACAAAAGCTTAAGCGCAAGATGAAGAAGCTTTTCTACATGGAGTCTCATGGTCAGTACATGACTCATGTGGCGGAGAAGCAAGCCAGGACGCGCCACAAGGAGCTCATGCGTCAGATGGGAGCAACAGTTGCCAGTGGGTCTGAGGGTCAGATCACTGAAGAGGAGGACTGGATTCATCAGAATTGTCACTGGACCGACTCTGATGCCGAGCAGTTTTCATCCCGCGATGAAGACACAGAGATGTGATGTTCGAGATCTTCCTCCTCCCATCACCTGGAGTCGTAGTGTCGCTCTATGCCCTTTTTGGTGTCTCGCTGCCAAAGGAGGAGAGAGTGTAGGGATTTGCTTCTTGTGTCGTGCTTTGAGTCGTCTTGTGGTTTCTTGTGTGTTCTCTCGGTGTCCTTCTTTGGTTTGGTTTGGTGTGAGACCTAAGTTCTAGACATATGGTGTGAGACATATGCTCCCTATCGCTACCTTATTACTTATGTCATGTCAGAGTACTGTAGTTTATTGTGAGATGCATGCTTGTCCTGTTTATTCACTTTTCTCATATATCTTGTGCTTAGTATTGTTGGACTATAAAATATAGGGGGAGTGTTGATCTGAATGTGTGGGCCGTGCCATCTCTTGGTGCACACATTCTGGGGGAGCCCGTCTATATTTTGTAGTTCTTAGCTTTCTTCGTTTTATTTCTTTTCCTTGCGCAAATCCCTAGTTGTCATCAATCCACCAAAAAGGGGGAGATTGTTACGGCATATCTCTCTCAAGGTAGTTTTGGTGATTGATGACAACATGTTTGCGGACTAATCTTGTGCTTTGAATAATTCACAGATTCTCCCCTGGCACGAGACGCCTTCTTCCCCTTGGAGTGTATTTCAAGACGGTGTAGCTCTTTCGTTTCTTTCTCGGTGGACTAGTTGCGTAGAGGGCACCGTACTATCAAGAGGGGGTCCGCTGGGGTTTTGCATGGGTGAAATCATCACGTACACATCAGCTTCTCACCCTCCGAGCATTTCCTTTCCATTGAAGAGATCTCTCCTCTCTTCCTTATCCTGTCTGGGTCAAAGCGGTAGTACCGCGCACCCAGCGGTAGTACCTCTGAGGAGCCAAGCGGCAGTACCGCTTCGCAGCGGTAGTACCGCCCGTGGCTCCACAACAGTAGTACCGCTGGGGGCCTGGCACCTCCACCTTGTCCTCAGCATCTTTGAGAGATTCCTTCTCTCTCGCGCGCGTCCCAGCGGTAGTACCGCACTGCCTGCGGTACTACGGCCGAAGGGTCACAAGCGGCAGTACCGCTTCACAGCGGTACTATCGCCCTTGACCCCACTGCCGTAGTACCGTTGGGCAGTCTGGCTCCTACCGCCTCGATTCGAGAGGTCTTTTTTCTGGTGTCGGGTTTTGCGGCACTAGCCACGGTTGTAGTGGCGGTAGTACCGTTCCAGGAGCGGTAGTACCGCCCTACCACCACGGTAGTACCGCATTTGGGTCCGTTCCCTACTAGTCTCCTCAGCGCGGCAGTATCGCTGGCTGGCGCGGTAGTACCGTTGTACTGGCGGTAGTACCGCCCCCTCTCAGCGGTAGTACCGCCCTGTGCGGGGCTGGTTGGTGGGGGGCAACGGGATTGTTGCCCCCACTGTAAAAGGGAGTCCCCTTCTTCCTTCTCACCTACCTCTTCCTCCCCCAAGCTCCATTTATTGCTCAAGCTCCATTAAATACTCCAAGCTCCATTTTCGCCCGATCGATCTCTCTAACCAATCAAACTTGTTGATTGGCTCGGGAGTGGTTGAGAAGGCCTCAATCTACACTTCCACCAAGGGATTTTCGATTCCCCCACTCATCCCTAGCGGATCTTGTTATTCTTGGGTGTTTGAGCACCCTAGACGGTTGAGGTCACCTCGGAGCCATATTTCATTGTGGTGAAGCTTCATGGTCTTGTTGGGAGCCTCCGATTAAGTTGTGGAGATTGCCCCAACCTTGTTTGTAAAGGTTCGGTCGCCGCCTTGAAGGGCACCAATAGTGGAATCACGACATCTCGCATTGTGTGAGGGCGTGAGGAGAATACGGTGGCCCTAGTGGCTTCTTGGGGAGCATTGTGCCTCCACACCGCTCCAACGGAGACGTACTTCCCCTCAAAAGGAAGGAACTTCGGTAACACATCCTCATCTTCACCGGATCCACTCTTGGTTATATGCTTCCCTTGCTTGCTTGTATGCTTGTTGTTATTGCATCATATAGGTTGCTCACCTAGTTGCACATCTAGACAACCTACTTTGATGCAAAGTTTAATTTGGTAAAGAAAAGCTAAAAATTGGTAGTTGCCTATTCACCCCCTCTCTAGTCAACCATATCGATCCTTTCAGCTTTTTTAGCCCGCTTATGTGTGGGTCCAACTAGTCAGAAATGCGTTTAAAAGAGCCAAATCGTGCACTTTTCAGACATGGTAGTTTTTACTCAAGGATTAATGAGAAAATGGTAGTTTTTCGCACAAATTTGTAAAATGGTAGTTTGTAGGCATGGTTCCACGAATTGTGGTGGTTTTTTTTGTTAAATACTCCTTTATATCCATACAAATTGATACAACGTAATAATACGTGGAACACCAAACGATCAAATCGACAGGAAAACAGACATATAAATCGGTACAAAGCATGCATAATTCACATAAACATCACCAAAAGATCAGCAAAACGGGAATAATGCACATAAGCATCACCAAAAGATCAGCAAACGGGCATAATTCACACAGTTCAACTATCCGGCACATTCTAACTAGATACTAGAGCTAGATTATATAAAAGGAGAGGGCCGAGCTTCACCACTTCCTCGCTAGCCCTTTGCCCTTCCGGTTGTCGGCGTTGATGTAGGCGTCCGCGGCAGGAGGTGGGTCAATGTCGGAGCCGTCGGAGTCGGAGCCGTCGGAGAAGCAGAAATCGGAGATGATGATGTAGCCTTGCAAGCGCCGGACGATGCGGTCTTCGCCGCCTCCCGCTCGGACTGCTCAATGCCGAGCCGGAACTGCCTGTCGTTGACCCTCCGGAGCCACCGGGCGCCGTGGTAAGTGACTGGAGCGGAGTGAAGTCAGGTAGGGTTTGCTTCGAAGGGGGATTTTGTGGGGTCGGGATGGGCCAGCGGTGGGCCGGGCTGACGCGGCAGACGCGTGCGGGCGCGCCCGGGCCACCTCATATCCTCCCAACATTCGGGCTAGATATGAGGATGCTAGTCAGCCCAGGCGTTTTTCCGCGGTTTGTGAGCTCCGGTTGTGTTGGTTTTTTGTGACCGGTTAGTGATCGGACACCCTGCCCGGACATTTGAGATGTGTTTAAGAGGTCCAGATGTAGATGCTCTTATCCACTGCTGCTGTGAAACTGTGATGCCAAATAATCCACCTACTTCCTCGATTCTTTTATCAAAAACATCGACCTGCATCAATGCTAGGCACTGAAATTATCTAACACATGGCGGCCGGGGACGTCACTGTCCAGCAGCTGAGATTTGGTTTGTTTCGTCCTAAACAAGATCAAGGCTGTTATCTTGAGCTTTTTGGCAGGTAATTTGGACCTTGACCCGATCGCGAGTAGGGCCCTGCACAGCCTTTTGACTTGGGACTTTTGTCACGCACGGCCACACGGGTGGGGTTAAAAGTGAGGTACCACGGCTCAAATGTCTGCGACAAGGGACACGTTCCGTCGACTATATATGCACGACGCATACACGCGCGCAAAGCAACAAAGGGGCATGTAGAGGCGGCGGCCCAAACACACACGCACAAACATGGGTAAAATCTTTCCAACCGTTGCATCATGCTGCTTGATTTCTTCATTGTTATCCTTCCGCCCTTCGAGAATGAAACCACGTTTTCCCCTAAAAAGGAAGAAGACAGAAGAAACAGACCGCCTTTCTGAGTCTTTGGAATTCGGTCCTGCCAATTTCGACCGGACTATGTTGGCATGGGTAAAATGCCCGGAATTATATTTCACTTGCTGTCAGTGCTCTCGCTTTCGGATGGCACCCTTGGACACCGGATCCGTATGGCGAGTGTTCCTTGTCATGGCAAAAGGCCCTTTTGATTTGGCATTCTTCCATGTTTTTGCCATCAAGGAGTCGCAGAATCGGCAGAGTGACTAAATATTTTTTTAACGAGGCAAAATTTTATCATTTTCATTGAATAACGAAATGAGTATGGTTTATTTAGTACATCACAGCCCCGCCAAAGCGGAAAAGGGCAAAGACCTACTCTCGCGGCATTTGATCCTGGTACTACATCAAAATTACTATTGTGAGACCAGCTGATTATCATTTCAAATTAGGGTGATGTCATGCATGTGCTGTGCCGTTGCACGGCAGCCCCATGCATCATGATTCATGCTCGCCGGCGCATCCACTGACCGAAGGGCGGCCACTTTCGCAACATTGAAGAACTCCCTTCCTCTAGTTGGGAAACCAACCTTCTAAGAGTAGTAGATATATTGGACGCCCTACATAACTAAACCGGTGTGACCTAACGGCATGGGTATCACGGCCTAATTAATCCCTGATGATTAGCCGACCATGTCGTGTTCCCGTAATAGTGCATGCAAGGTTCAGTGCGCCCCGGAATTCAAATGGTTTCTTCCCGGCGAGCTCACGCTGACGCTGCCGAATCTGGGCCGTTCTTTTTCTGGCAAAGGCAAAGGGAAGACAACTTTATGATATCACATGTCTGGATGCCCTCCGTTGATTGATCGATAGCTACCACTGAACGCACCTAATTAATTTGGTTACAGGGACGCTTACTATACTTGCTCTAAAGGGAAGCTGTTGTGCTCGATCGACTGTAGGTGGCTGGTTTGCAGGCTTTGGTTATCTCTGCCAAAGTAGGCAACTTGTAAGTTTGCGCAACATGGAATGGACTTGTCGGGTTGTTCGGCCCAGCTTGGGTCTGCATCTCACATCAACTTCAGAAATGTTAGCCTCTACTAAAACGCAAGGGACTCGTAGGAATGACACACCTTTGCAATGAAAAAAGGAAATATGTTTCCTTTACTTAAAGTCGGATGTAAGGGCAACTCTAGTTACTTAAAGGAAATGTTCATTTTTGAGAAGTTAAACCAGACCTAGCTGAATCCCCAAGGTGTTTATAACTCAAAAAAAAGGTGCCGCGTCGGTTGAGTCTCAAATATGAGCGGCCGTAACAACTTCTCAGCAAAAATATCCCTCTTCCCCGTTGACAGCCGCTCTCCCTCTCTCGTCCGCATCCAAGTTGGCACCCCCCTCCTTGCCTCCGCCGGGCACCACACACCCCCATTGACATCTTGTAGGCCCTGCCGCCCTTCCACGCTACTTTGATTCGCTCGTCGGTCGACGTTGTCGCCGAAATCGATGCAACTAGGCCCGTTGTTGGATTTGACGTATCTAGGCCTCAACACCATCACAATTCCCTGGGATTCGTCGGGAACGGAACCGCGTAGCCACCCCGAGAGATGCAGAGATCCTCGCGGGATGTCTTCATCCTCTGGCGGTCACATCTTGCCTCTGCTCCGATTGCCGGCAGATCCTCATCCGTTGTTAGGCCGGGCTGGTCGTCACCCAACAACTCGTCAGCTCGCTTCTGCCACTCGTAAAGTGCGATGACTGGTCCTGCGTTGGGTCTCCACAACGGAGAACCACCCCGGATATGTCTTCCAGAAGTGTGAAAAGGACAACATAAGTGTAATATTGTGCAGGTGTTCTACGGTTCCAAGCATGTTGAGCTCATTGTTGGCTTAATATTATGCAAAATGGTTGCAACTTTTGGTATTGAAAATAAGAATACATTGGTCCATTGATCAAGAGGGGTCTACTGGCCATTGGTGCACTAGTTGCTAGAGATGAGATCTTAGAGGACACAGTGTCCAAGTTTCTTCATGAGAAGGTAGAGAAGAAACAAGTGTGCAAGCCAGAGTAGTCGATAGAGAAGGGCAAAAGTGTTGGTAATGAACTAAGGGGCCTTACAAAAATATTTGAGGAGTTAAGATTTGAGAGGGCATCTGAGGGGTCAAATTCCCGCAAGAGAAACAAAAAATTGATGGGGTAAATTATAGAAGTTTGGCTAGAGATGCCTAAATAAGTTTTTTAAACGGAATCATAAGATTTGCCTCATCCATTAATTAATTAAGAATGAAATAGAGTTTGGATTAGACATGCATACGCGGACATATGCTCCTTGATACAAAAATCTTCACTCTTCCGGTAAAATATTCTCTAGTTTCTTGACTTCCGTGGTCTCCCAAAGTTTAGCTTCAAATTTAATGTTGTTGAGAAGGATTGGAGGAGGAGCGCTCTGAAAGGACATGTGCATTCAATTCATTCGAAACGGCCCAAGAAATGAGCATTGCGACGGAGGCCATGGCTTTTCTATTGTGCGTGTATTTGACAGATAGATTGACTCACCATTCCTTGAGGGAACACTGGAAGTGCCAAGTAGATGTATCAATGGACCCAAGATGAAGCAATAGTGAAGCGACCCTTGAAGAAAAGATGCATTCCGGATTCTTACCCCCTCTTGCAAAAAGGATAAAGATCACAATTTGTCAATTCTCGCATGACCAATCGATCGGTGGTCCAAATCCTATCTTGAATGGTTGGTCAAGTAAAGAATTTTGACCTTTGGTGGATCCCAAGTCTTCCAAACCATGTGCTCCATATGAGGGCCCGGATGCTCTCATATCACCTCATTATTTGGGCTGGATATGAGGAATGTCGGCCAGCCAGAGCGTTTGAGACCCGTTTGAGCATCCGTCTGGGTTGAATTTTCGTGATCGGCCAGTGACCGAGCCATCCGACCGGACGATTGGGGTGGGTTTGGGACGTTCTGGCTGTAAATGCTCTTACATGACTGGAATTGTCATCGAAAAACATCAGGACAGAAGTGCCACGCACCTGACATGTAACATTTATCATTTGGGTAAACTAAAGCGTTACGTGAAGCTCAACATTAACCGACGTCCGTAACAAAGTTGACCAGACCACTGTGTCACCATCCAATCTTACCGGAGCGCTGACATAAGCCGCCCCACTCTCGCACGCGAACCTTCCTCCTCACACTTCTACCCCCCAAGATCGCACCTCCCAGGCTCCCACGCGAGGGCCTCGACCAATCGATCACGATCACACTTCACACCAATGCCGTAGCGCGAGGCACCTCCAAGCGTTCCCGCTGCGCCGACGAAGCGCCACCGTGCCACGACGCCGTGCGCGCCGGTGCATCATCCATCGGGCCTCTGCCTCTCTGCGTCGGTCACGGGGATCGACCAGAGCCCAAGTACGAACCAGAGAGCACTCCTTTCCTTTTGTCAGAGCGATCGCCATCCCGGAATCGGGAAGCCCCGGGCAAGGTGGCCACGGGCGGCGAGAAAGCAGAGGACGTGGAGGCCGCGGCAGTTGCTTAAATGCCACGAAGGGTTGAAATTTCCCGATGCCATTCGATGCGGACAGGAACGTGGCGCGCGACCTCCCCTGCGCCGCGCGAGTTACGTGGGGGATCGCCCAAAAGAGGATGCTACCACCGGCTAGGAGATAGCTTGGAATATGTAGAGAGCGCAGTGAATTTCTCTCCTCTCCTAGGCTGCATGTGGTGACGGCCGGGAACAGTTTGCTTGCGCGAATCGATCTCCAATTATTTGGGCAGCGATTTTGTCATTGGATTCGCGGTTTCGGGTCCAACCTCACCTCCCTTCGGGACGGAGTGCCGGGCTTGGCTCATCCAGGAAATCTGAGCTGCGGGGTCGCGTGAAGATCGTCCTCGTTGCTGCGGGGACACGAACAGGGGATGTGAGCCAAGCTTTTGGGTCGCTTTCCCTCCCGAAAACTCCTAATCGCTTCCATTGGCCGCTCATCATTGTGCAGTGCAGGCATGCTGATGCGTATGCCCTGGCAATTGCAAAGTGCTAACCCTTTGCCTAGGAAGGCCCACGTTGGTTTGATACTACTTCAAGACTTGTAATGTTTTCGTTTAGATCATTTCTACTCCTTCCGCTTCTAAATATAAGTTATTTTAGAGATTTCAATAGGAACTAGATATGGATAGAAATTTCAATAGGAACTAAATATGGATGTATATAGACACATTTTAGAGTGTAGGTTCACTTGCTTCGTATGTACTCCCTCCGTTCCAAATTACTCGTCGCAGAAATGGATGTATCTAGAACTAAAATACATATAGATATATCCATACCCGCGACAAGTAATTCGGAACGGAGGGAGTACTCCGCATTGAAATATCTAAAAAAAACTTATACTCTGTATTTCAGAATGAAAAGAGTATTTCACAAGGATATAAAATATTACTCAAACTGAAAAACAACCAAGTATGAGTACTTTAGGGAAAAAAAAGGAGGCACTCACAAGATCGATGCAGCACTACCCGTACCCGGCCGCGAGAAAGTTCCATTCCTCAGGAAGAGTTTTTTTTATTTTCCTGCAATTAATAGGCACTGATTGCGAAAAAAAAGATTGATAGGCTATGATTGCAACTCTAGTGAGGGGAAGCCCCAATGGAGTAAATAGCACAAACCACGACAGCCGGCATTAGGTTTCAAACACCCACCACTTTTATTTTTTCGTTAAAACCTATCGGCATTGACAAAATTTAGCAAAAAACAATGATGGCTTCTGAATTACTAAGTTTATCTTCCACAATCAAATTAACTTCGAGTCATGGTAAAAACGTCTTATATCAAGTTATGGAAGAGTACTAAGTTTAAGATGGTACACGTGTCGGGGGAGTTCCACTCCTTAATCATGAAAGATAACTTAGTGATGTATATGTATATTAATTTTTTGTTACCCTGTATGCAAGTTTGAACCTACTCTGTAAAATTAATACCAGGAATACACTCCCTCCGTAGAAAGATGTAGGACATTTTTGCATTTTAAATTAAATTGCAAAACTGTCTTATATTTACGTACAAATGTAGTACAACTAAACAAGAAAACATGTTGTAACATCCCAAAATTCTAAATTTTGGAATGTTATAATAAATAGATAGATTTGATTGTTTGTTTGATTGTTGTGTGATTGATTGACTGAAAGTGAGTGAATTCGAAATTTTTTGAAAGTTAAATGAGAGGGTATAAAAGGATTTTCCCAAACTTTCATCTTTGCTTTCTAATCTCCATGAATTCAAATGCTTTTCATCACAAAACCCCGGAGAGAAGATGACATGACTTCTTCCATTTATTTAAATGAAAAGGGGTGTTGAAAATATTTGAATTTCATTTAAAAATATTTCAAATTCTGAAACTTTATGCAACTCAATGATTTTCACGAGAGAAGATGATATGACTTCTTCAAAATATATGAAATATGAGTTGGGAGTTTCAAAAAAACTCAAATTTAAAATCCATTTGAAATTATTTTTCAATTGGGTTATTTAAGTTTTATTCAAATTATTTTTCTCCAAAAATAAAATATATGGAAATTCGGGTAACATGATTCCCTACAATAAAAAATTGGAGAGAAATAAATTTAAATTAATTTTGGTATTTTTAAAATGGTTTTTATTGGATTTTATTAGGGAAGTAGCACTCTTTGAATTATCTGAATTTGTGTGGATTTTATTTGGCATTATAAAAATGTTCATGTCGTAGAAAATCTTTTTCTGAAAATTTTGATATATTATATGCCTATATAATATATTTGTTTTATTCTGTTTTTATTTGTCTGAGAAAATGTTTTATAAAAAAACACTTCGGACCGACTGGGCCGAAGCCCAGCCGGCCCAGCGCCGCGCCGGCCCACCCCGGGTCGTCCCCGATCTCCAGCGGGAGACCCGCCCGACCACGTCGCCGGAGATCGCCTCGCCCACGACTCCGTCGCCGCCTCCGTTTGCCCCTCCTCCACGCCTCTCCCCCCCTATAAAGTCGCCGCCCTGGGCCCCGCCTCTCTCTCTGCCGCGCCGCGCCGCCCCTCCCGCAGATCGCCGCCGCCGCCGCAAGCGAGCCGCCCCGCCGCCTAGTCTGCCGCCCCGCCTCGCTGCTCGCCGCCGCACCGTCGCCCCGCCGCCTAGTCCGCCGCCCCGCCTCGCTGCTCGCCGCCGCACCGTCGCCTCGCACCGCCCCGCGTCGCCCCGCGCCGCCGCCGCTGCCCGCACCTCGCCGGTGCCGCGCCGTCTCGCCGGAGTTAACCGCCGTCGCTCGCCGCCGTCGAGACGAACCGGTACAAACCGCCCGGTCCGGTTTATTGTTTTACTTCGGTTTTCTTTTCGGTTAGTTAGGTTTAGATCGGTTTTTATTTTTAGTTAGATTTATTTAATGGACGTTCATTAGTTAGGGTTCGGTAGTGAACGAGTTCGTTCGTTAGCGTTCTGTAGCGGGCGTTCGCTCGGTAGAGTTTTTCTTTTTCTTTTTATTTTAGTCAGGGACCTATCCGTAATTAGTTTCTTTACCGTTTAGCCCCTGATCGTCAAACCTTCGAAACTTTTCACTCGTTTGTCGAAATCCAACGAAACCAATGCCCACTTCTTCGTTATGATCTCCTCTATCCAGTAATCCAACTCAAACATGTTTTTGAAAAGTTTAAAATTTGAATTAGATTAGATTTGAATTCAAACTTTGTTTGATCATAACTTGAGTTTCGTAGCTCCGTTTGAGTTGATTCTTTTTGCAAATCGAAGCTCTTGACCTAGACTTTCTGATAAGGCCAAATTCAGATAATTTTGGTACTGTTAGAAATTGTTTTATGTTGCAAGAGTTATTTGCTTGGTTTTGATGTTTTCCAAATCGTCTTCTTCGTTCTTTCTGATATTTTGAGTGATTGCTTATGTGTGGTTACTATTGCTTGCTTACGATAGATTGACCGGAGTGTGACGAGTAGAACTATCAAGAGTTATGAGTGCGATTCATCTTCATCAATATTGCAGGCAAGTTCACACTTTGATCATATTCCTTTTATACCCAGTTTTTATGCATTAGTTTCACCCTCAAACATTGCATGAATATGATTGATAACATGTGGGTATTGGGAAGTAGTTGATGAGGTAGGAACCTATTGCCCTGCATTCAAATCTTGGGAGTTACTATTATGTTACGCTTATATCGCCATGCTATGCTCATAGACGTGGATTGGGTTTGAGAGTATTCATGAAAGATGTGAGATTGTTAATTAATGGTTCAACTTAAGGTGGAAACTTTAACACACATCTGGGTGGATTGAGGCACCTGGGTATTCCAGTGATTGCCTGTCTAGGCACCTGGGTATTCCAGGATTGCCTGTTTTTTTATGGACCGCCACCCAGGCTCAAAGCGATCATGAGATTATTCATACTAGAAACTTCTCTGTGCAGCCACAAGCTACTGTGCGCTCTAGCATAGTTGATTAAGTCGTGCGAACTCTTACAATGGTAGACTAACAGATATAGGGGATGTAGGTGGTACGGTCTACCCGATCGTAAGGTGCTAGCGCTTCTGAAAGACTATGTCCCGGTCATCCATTTCTCAAACACCATGTAGTGCGAGAAATCCAACGGAGGAGATCGAGTCTTGTGGGAAAAGTGCGCAAAACCTCCGCAGAGTGTATAAACTAATCATGATTAGCCGTGTCCCGGGTTATGGACGTCTTGAGTATCTAGTACTTGGATTATCATGTGAATCTCATCACGTTACTTTAAATTAATTTTGTTGGATTTAATGATGTTACTTAATTGGGATTGAGAATGCTATCAACCATTCTCAATGTTTAACAACCACCATGATAGTTAAATAAAATGTATTCCTTTGCAGTAGGGAAAAATTGGCTTTTCGCAAAAACTATAACCATAGAGCTTTTCCACCAGCCAAATATGCATGTAGTGATAGCCTTTATTCATCATTCTCTATGGTGTGAATTTGCCAGTACATTCAATGTACTGACCCTTTATGGCTGCAACGTCTCATGTTGCAGGATATCTTACGACGAGTAAGTGATATGTTAGGGTTACGATTTCTACACTCAATTTTGCCGTTGGTGTTGATGGGAATCCACAACCTTATTACTTCCGCTTTTTTTGGATTGAGGTAATAGTATTTATGTTACTTTATACATGTGATTTACCTCTGTTATAAATCCTCGAGTACTGTATGTGTCAGCATACCGATCCAGGGATGACACTTAAGCACAGAGACTTGATCCATTCGGGTCGGGTCGCTACAAGATGGTACCAGAGCACATGTTGACTGTAGGACGTGACCCTAGAAACTGGCAAGCCCATAGGAACGTTTTTTTCTCTAAAAACCTTACTTTTCAAAAAGATCTTTTACCTCTCTTCTCTTCTGAGCTTATTCAAATATCCCCTTTTAGTGAGACCATACCCCATTTTCCCCTTTTGACCACGCGAAGATTCGGCTGATGAGACCACTTCAAGAAGTACAAGATATCAGACAACTAAGACCACTTCGGAATGAAGAAGATTTTACCGTGTATTATAATAATGGAAACTACAATGGTTGAAGACTCCGAAAAGTAGGAGAATTTGAAGACTCTGAAGAATTTTCTAGATTTGTATGACCTAGGAAGACTACCTTTATGGAACTTGGCAGACTATGGAAACTGTCAATACCCGAGATCAAGGTGTGTTGGAGAAAGACCGGAACATGGAGCATGAGAACTCAAAATTTTGACAAGAAAACCCTAAGGCAGGAGATATCAACTATGGAAGATAGCTCCTGGCAATGACAAGGGCAAAAACACGGTTATCCGTGATGTCATCGCCCGCTGATGCTATTGTCACCGTGCTGAGTTAAGGATGCATTTCTTCAGAATGGATTTGATGGAAGAAGGCTGATGGAGCACCTATTAGTAAGATGAAGTCTTAACCTTAGTCGGTGTATCACCAGGATCTGGAGTAGTACATCAAGAAGTTAAGGTGGAGCTCCATGAGGCCGTATTAGACAAGGAAGCATTTCGTGAAGAACTCAGGAACCAAAAGCTGAAAGTAGCCAAGCTGGAGGAGGTACAACCTCGAGATACCGGAGATTTGTCACGAACTGAAGGGCAGTATGACCATGGCTCATGCCAAGGATGTTGAAACCTAGAAGTTAGGAATGCAGCTCCAGAATACTAAAGGACGTCTCAAGAGACCTCGCGTCAACAGAGTTGATCTGGCAAAAGAACTTGAGAAAGGCAAGCATGATCGGAAGAAGCCATTGGAGACATGAACAAGACTTGAAGAGTTTGGAGACGTTGAAGATTTATTGACCTTTAGAAGACCAAACCCCTGTTATATACCTACGTTAGATGCGACATTTGTGAGCTGTCATTTGTTTGATGTTTTTCCCGACAGCCACAAATAAAATCTGTCTTTTCAAAACTTTTGTTTGTATTGTGTGTATCCCTCTCTATCTCTCTTATCTCACCCCAAACCCATGGACCCAATAGAGGATGAATGAAGATGAGCTTATATTTTCTGGACCGATGAGTCAATTGGAGATGGACCAATGGATTCAGAACATGAAGGATCACATGGAGAACAACCCTATAGCCGGAAATGATATGACCAAGCATGCTCTTCAATGCTTTGAAAGAGGTGCTGCTACTTGGTGGAAGATGTACCAAACCATCAATGGATGGCAAGGAGTAACCACTTGGAAAGAATTTAAGTTAACTTTGCCAAAGTCTCGGTTTGTGTCCCAGAAGTTGAAACCTTATGGAAAGGATATGAAGAAACCCTGTGCATACAAGATTTATGGAGAAATAGGACACATCCATAAAGAACACAAGGATCAATGCCCTAATTGTGAAGGAAGTCACCCAGTTGAAGAATGCCCAACTAGACAGATTACTTGTTTCTTGTGTGAAGGGACTACCCACTATCCTACTCAGTGTCACATTTACCCCATGGTACGAAGAACCGTACAGCAGAAGAAAGAAGTAAAGAAAGGAGCCCTTATGGAAAATTTTAGAAGAACCCGTGATGAAGGAAGATGTGGAGGACACACCTAAAGAAGACCCGATTAAACCCTGCACTAAGTCTTGCTATTCATGTGGAGAAGAAGGACACATCTCCCAAAATTGTTTGAATGGGGATCTAGTAGAATTCCCGACAGAGAAAGTAGAATATGACCCACAGGAAATAGAAGCCCTGATTGGAATGGAAAAGTCTAGGAAGAGAAACCGATTGGAGCCCAAGAGGGACCTGAGTCATATCACCTGTTACAGGTGCAAGGAGTCAGGGCACTACCTCAACAGTTGCCCAAAAAGAAAACCTCAATACTTGCCAGAAGTAATATATTTTAGTTGTAATGGAGCAAGACACTTTGCCAGAGAATGCCCCAAGGAGAAGGAAACTTGTGCTAGATAGTTGAGTTTGCAACAAAAGAAATGGAGTAGTAGAAGAGAGAACATTTTCTTTTATATTGAGGTGTTGAGTTGAGACATGTAATGGAAAAGCGAGAGATTGTAATCAATTGAGAGTGAATAAAGTTAGAATCGTTGGTACTAATATGGATTTTATGAGTTGCTACTCTATGAAGAAGGATTTTAACCATTTCTGAGGATATGAGAAATATGGTCTATGGAAGATTTGTGCATTTTAAGGGTGGTAGTAACCTGTAAGAACCCTTGACCCCTGGAAAAGATAAGGATACTCCACTGAGTAGATTTCGGACAAAATGAATACGAGTTTTGTCTCGATATGTGTGATACCACAAGAGTAGGTGGGATGAAGTTGGAGACCGTCAGTTGTTTGGACCAAATGTGATCAAGGAGTCAGAAGAGAACGTTAAGTTGATTCGAGATAGACTGAAGGTAGCTCAGTCCAGGTAGAAGAGTTATGCAGACTCAAAAACGCAAGGAGGTAGTCTATGAAATTGGAGACAGAGCATGTCTTCGTGTGTCCCCTCTGCGAGGAGTTAAATGAATTGGAGTTAAGGGAAAGTTAGCCCCGAGATTCATAGGACCATACCGAGTTTTGGAGCATATGGGAGAAGTGGCCAACAAGTTGGAGTCACCCTAAGGACTATTAGGAGTTCAGGATGTGTTTCACGTTTCCCAGTTGAAGAAGTGCCATGCAGAGATGGCCAATATTTCCCTGTAAGGACGCTTGACCCTGGAAAGGATAATGATGTTCCACAAAGTGGAATATGGACTTCATAAGCATAAGTTTTTATCTCGGTATGTGGGATATCCCACGAGGATGAAGAGATGGATTACTATTGGATATAAAAGAGGTATGATGCCGGAAATATGGATCAATGGAAACTCCATGATGAGTCCGAGTAATTGTGCATGTCCTAGTTTGATGCCAATAGAAGGAAGGAAGACAGTACAATTGGATGGATTTAAGAATACTAGGAAGTTGGAAGTTGGAATAATGATCAGTTGCCTGATGATAAGTTCAAGGACCACAAGTAATGAGATGGGCCATAACCCACACGCCCCAGGACCCACCAAGAAGCAAGCACATTCTTGCTGAAGGAAAAACCCTGAAAGAAGTTATGATTTTATCGACAGACGATCTTATAGGAGTTACGCAAAACCTGAGAGTTGTGAAGGAACAATAGATGTTTGTTTGGCTTGCAGAATCCATGGATTTATCCGAACTTAGTTCGTCGACAAGAGAAATTCTGCAATGCTTGTGAGGATGACCGAGAGTTAGAACGCGGGATTCGCTAAACTATATATATGGTAATAATTTGAGCGCGGGATGGATTGATCACCATAACGACTTACTCTTATTGTTCGCCTTGATATATGGGATGGTAAATCTGAGTGACTTACCTATAGTAGAGCGCCGACGATCAAAACCTTGCTTAAACCTTAGAATGGTATAAGTATTTTCCCTTCTACAAGGAAGCTTTTTCCAACCGTAGGTTATACGGTGAGGATCAACCCAGACCCATTTCCTGCAGGAGAAACCATAATTGGATTACCACCATGAGATATAGATAGTTGTTTAGTATTGGCGCCATACCCGTCAGCTAAGAAGACCCAATCTCGGAATAACCTTACCAAGATGAAAGGACAGAAGAATTGCGGTAAAGGTTATGCCACTATCGTAAGAGCTCAGAGATGGAATTTCCCGAGATTTGAGAAGACCGACACTGTCAAGAATAAGGATGGAGTATATGAGTTTTGATGGAACCGTAACCATGCTTCTAAGGGCGGTAGCACCCCAGACCCCTGTGATGATCGATGGATTTTGAGAAGACCCAAAACCTAACCTATTTCCTGCTAGCTTCTCCGAATCTCAAGGACGAGATCCATTTTAAGGGTGGTAGGATTGTAACATCCCAAAATTCTAAATTTTGTAAAATGTTATAATAAATAGATAGATTTGATTGTTTGTTTGATTGTTGTGTGATTGATTGACTGAAAGTGAGTGAATTCAATTTTTTTTGAAAGTTAAATGAGATGGAATAAAAGGACTTTCCCAAACTTTCATCTTTGCTTTCTAATCTCCGTGAATTCAAATACTTTTCATGACAAAACCCCAGAGAGAAGATGACATGACTTCTTCCATTTATTTAAATAAAAAGGGATGTTGAAAATATTTGAATTTCACTTGAAAATATTTCAAATTCTGAAACTTTATGCAACTCAATGATTTTCACGAGAGAAGATGATATGACTTCTTCAAAATATATAAAATATGAGTTGGGAGTTTCAAAGAAACTCAAATTTAAAATCTATTTGAAATTATTTTTCAATTGGGTTATTTGAGTTTTATTCAAATTATTTTTCTCCAAAAATAAAATATATGGAAATTAGGGTAACATGATTCCCTACAACAGAAAATTGGAGAGAAATAAATTTGAATTAATTTTGGTATTTTTAAAATGGTTTTTATTGGATTTTATTAGGGCAGTAGCACTCTTTGAATTATCTGAATTTGTGTGAATTTTATTTGGCATTATAAAAATGTTCATGTCGTAGAAAATCTTTTTCTGAAAATTTTGATATATTATATGCCTATATAATATATTTGTTTTATTCTATTTTTATTTGTCTGAGAAAATGTTTTATTTAAAAAAACTCTTCGGACCGACTGGGCCTCCCCGATTTCCAGCGGGAGACCCGCCCGACCACGTTGCCGGAGACCGCCTCGCCCACGACTCCGCCGCCGCCTCCGTTTGGCCCTCCTCCACGCCTCTCCTCCCCCTATAAAGTCGCCGCCCCGGGCCCCGCCTCTATCTCTGCCGTGCCGCGCCGCCCCTCCCGCAAATCGCTGCCGCCGCCGCAAGCGAGCCGCCCCGCCGCCTAGTCTGCCGCCCCGCCGCCTAGTCTGCCGCCCCGTCGCCTAGTCCGCCGCCCCGCCTCGCTGCTCGCCGCCGCACCGTCGCCCCGCGCCGCCCCGCGCAGCCGCCGTCGCCCGCACCTCGCCGGAGCCGCGCCGTCTCGCCGGAGTTAACCGCCGTCACTCGCCATCGTTGAGACGAACCGGTACAAACCGCCCGGTCCGGTTTATTGTTTTAGTTCGGTTTGCTTTTCGGTTAGTTAGGTTTAGATCGGTTTTTATTTTTAGTTAGATTTATTTAATGGACGTCCATTAGTTAGGGTTCAGTAGTGAACGAGTTCGTTCGTTAGCGTTCTGTAGCGGGAGTTCGCTTGGTAGAGTTTTTCTTTTTCTTTTTATTTTAGTCAGGGACCTATCTGTAATTAGTTTCTTTACCGTTTAGCCCCTGATCTTCAAACCTTCGTAACTTTTCACTCGTTTGTCCAAATCCAACGAAACCAATGCCCACTTCTTCGTTATGATCTCCTCTATCCAGTAATCTAACTCAAACATGTTTTTGAAAAGTTTAAAATTTGAATTAGATTAGATTTGAATTCAAACTTCGTTTGATCATAACTTGAGTTTCGTAGCTCCGTTTGAGTTGATTCTTTTTGCAAATCGAAGCTCTTGACCTAAACTTTCTGATAAGACGAAATTCACATAATTTTGGTACTGTTAGAAATTGTTTTATGTTGCAAGAGTTATTTGCTTGGTTTTGATGTTTTCCGAATCGTCTTCTTCGTTCTTTCGGATATTTTGAGTGATTGCTTATGTGTGGTTACTATTGCTTGCTTACGATAGATTGACCGGAGTGTGACGAGTAGAACTATCAAGAGTTATGAGTGCAATTCATATTCATCAACATTGGAGGCAAGTTCACACTTTGATCATATTCCTTTCATACCCAGTTTTTATACATTAGTTTCACCCTCAAACATTGCATGAATAGGATTGATAACATGTGGGTATTGGAAAGTAGTTGATGAGGTAGAAACTTATTGCCCTGCATTCAAACCTTGGGAGTTACTATTACGTTACGCTTATATTGCCATGCTATGCTCGTAGACGCGGATTGGGTTTGAGAGTATTCATGACAGATGTGAGATTGTTAATTAATGGTTCAACTTAAGGTGGCAACTTTAACACACATCTGGGTGGATTGAGGCACCTGGGTATTCCAGCAATTGCCTGTCTAGGCATCCGGATATTCCAGGATTGCCTGTTTTTTTATGGACCGCCACCTAGGCTCAAAGGGATCATGAGATTATTCATACTAGAAACTTCTGTGTGCAGCCACAAGCTACTATGTGCTCTAGCATAGTTGATTAAGTCGTGCGAACTCTTACAATGGTAGACTAGCAGATGTAGGGGATGTAGGTGGTACGGTCTACCCGATCGTAAGGTGCTAGCGCTTCTGAAAGCCTGTGTCTCGGTCATCCGTTTCTCAAACACCATGTAGTGCGAGAAATCCAACGGAGGAGATCGAGTCTTGTGGCGAAAAGTGCGCAAACCTCCGCAGAGTGTATAAACTAATCATGATTAGCCGTGTCCCCGGTTATGGACGTCTTGAGTATCTAGTACTTGGATTATCATGTAAATCTCATTACGTTACTGTAAATTAATTTTGTTGGGTTTAATGATGTTACTTAATTGGGATTGAGAATGCTGTCAACCATTCTCAATATTTAACAACCACCATGACAGTTAAATAAAATTTATTTCTTTGCAGTAGGAAAAAATTAGCTTTTCACAAAAACTATAACCATAGAGCTTTTCCACCAGCCAAATATGAATGTAGTGATAGCCTTTATTCATCATTCTCTATGGTGTGAATTTGCCAGTACATTCAATGTACTGACCCTTTGTGGCTGCAACGTCTCATGTTGTAGGATATCTTACGACGAGTAAGTGATACGTTAGGGTTACCATTTCTACACTCAACTTTGCCGTTGGTGTTGATGGGAATCCACAACCTTGTTACTTCCGCTATTTTTGGATTGAGGTAATAGTATTTACGTTACTTTATACATGTGATTTATCTTTGTTATAAATCCTCGAATAATGTGTGTGTCAGCATACCGATCCAGGGATGATACTTAAGCACAGAGACTTGATCCATTCGGATCGGGTCGCTACACATGTACCCCCTTCGATCCTTAACAAGTGTCGCAATTTTGAATTAAGATCAAACTAACCTCAGTTCAACGCTGCGACCCCTATTTTGGATCGGAGGGAGTGACTAACAGTCAAAACTGTTTTAGTCGGACATTTTATCTTCCACGATCAAGTGAAGATGATATAACTTAAGTGCCAATAGATTTGTTGCAGTGATCGAACCTAGCCTAGTAAGAGATATGTTGATCTGTTTTTATCTTACCCATTTCATTTTCCATGTAACATATGAAGAAGTATCCACTTACCTTTGTACTACTACATTATCTTTGAGTTTGTGCAAGATGCATCATATTCCTTTTCTACTTATGTAGCGCTGATGTAAAATCACTTTTGTCACACCATACACGTTCCCCTCCGTGCTACAGTTAATTCGTTTGCCAACTGAACCTCGACAAATTTAGCTTAGCTTTGCTCACCACCACAAATTCAGTACTGCACTCATCTAGAAGGAATGTCCTTACAATGATTATTCAGTTTGTTACTGAAAATCACATGCACGCCTAGCTTAGCCAGTTGAACGATTATAGAATACTGTCTCGTGTCAGAAACCTTGTCGTTTGGCTACATTCTTGTACAAAAATCGGCAGAATTAGAGGATTGGGAGTTGGAACAGAGTTCACTTAGCAGGCAGACGTTCAGAACATGAGAGCTATCTCCGCAGCTGCGTATACGGATCTATATATTCATGTCTTTTTCAGCAGTTACTTACTGGTAAATCTTAACATGATTCGTGGAACAGGATACTGATATACTTCAATGATTAATATGCAACCAACTTTGAGCAGCAGCTTAAAAGTTAAGCACCCGAGGAGAATGGCTAGCTCAGCAAGTGTAAACCAGCTCCAAGGGACAAACACACTTGTACAACAGTACAAGTGCTCCCAAGTGCAGGAATGGGAATACATCCACCGAGGATGGCTCACTGTCACCATGATTGGAACCACGTACCGGACGACACCTATGTGCGGGAGCATATATGTCCCGAGCCCCCGACAGCTACGCCCGCCTCGAAAAGACCCGGCTTTCCGCCCGCCGCGATCTCGGTACATATCCCCGTAGCTAGCATCAGGGTCAGGACACCGATCGCGCATACAGATCACTGATGCGTACAGGACGCTTGCGACAGGCAGCCGCCCGTAGATGCTGAAAATGTGTGCACCACCCAGCGGCTCACTGCTCATGTCGACCGTGGGAGTCGGAATCCGATGCCCTTTCCATGTCGACCGGCCATGCAAAGGGAGGTGCATGGACCGATCGGGTGATGAGTGCTGGGTGCACGCACGTACAGGGAAGGGAACCACTGCCTAGCTACTGGCTGCCTGGCTGGTGGATGAATCATGGATGGATCAGTGCCGTGCCATGTAGTGATGTAGCTAGCTAGTAGCTAGTGGGATCTATCCATCCATGTCCATCTCCACGTACGGATCCAATCGAATCGTCAAGTTAACAAAATAGCAGCAATGAACTGAGGAATGGCTGAATTCCAGCACCAAGATCCATGCTGCTACCGAGGAGCAAGGCAACGGGATACCTAGAACAAGAAACAGCATCGCCTGATTAAGCAATTCCTCCTATGATTCGCTAGGTGTCATCAGTGACCAACACTGGCCGCTTCAAATTCTTTATGCAAAGTTTTCTCATGAGGGATAAAGAGCGGCAGTGCAAAGTACACTGGCAGTACGTAGTAGATTCTCCTATGTTTGGTTATTGTACAGTACACTGCTCTACGTACGATCAAGGCCCGAATAATTTTGCAGACGGCGGTAAGTTTCGCGAAAAGGGTTGCACCAGCCAGGGAGGAGCATGTCTATCTACTCTACACACACACACTTTATCATATTCGTGCCAAGGAGAGGTATGCGATGGTCGACAGACGACGTTATATTCCCGCCCCTCTTTAATTTGTACGCCACATCCTACAAAGCCCAGCTTTATACCCGTAGCGGTACTGTCATGTGGCGCTTTGTCTGATTCTCCTCGGCCCATTTCCGCGGATGCCGCACGAAATGAAAGGCGCTTTTGAGGTCGCTTTGGCGCTCTGCCCGTTTTGCATGGCCGACTGTCAATTGCCTTTCTAAGACGGTCTTAAGGGGAGCGACAATCACCTCCCAACAAGCTAGACAAGTCACAAGTACACGTGATTGGACGAACGCACATTTGTAATCAAGCACAAATTACATGACCTTTTAGACGTAAAGTCTATCCTTGCTTTTCTGCAAGGCCTAAAGTATGATTCGACGCAATATATACTTTTCAGATCTGAGCTAAAAATGTGATCGAAGTGAATAGGACATGCGGTGTTGTATATCGATAGGTGCAGGTTTTAATTCGGAGGTTGAATATTTGTTTTCTACGAGTGGTCAATTGCATGCGCATCATCTTGGGCATAAAACAAATTGTAACATCAAATCTCTCACAAATTGATGGGTGGACGGGTTTTTTTGGAGCTAGTAGCACGCTTCTCTTAGCAGTGTCACCATTGACCAATATGTAAGGAATCTTATTGGTTTTTATTGCCACATTTGCATTACTTTGATATTCTCATCAATTTGAGCATTTATTTGTTTTAGGATAATGTAGCCCAAGAGATGTACTGCAAAATCAACAATGTTGCAATTTATAGGAAAACCACAAGAAGTGGAAGTCGAGGATTGGTGACGACGGCCCAAAAACTGGGAAGTGCAACAATTTCTCTCTGGATATGGACGATGGTGAAGATGATGATAGTCATGGAGATGAAAGTGTTCCCAGAAGTCCCACTCCGACATCTAGTGCAGGTCGGCCCAACGGGAGAAAGAAAGGGAAGGAGAAGATCAAGAGAGAAGGAGAGGTGGAGACGATGAAAAAAGGATCGATGGGTTGATGAGGACAAGGAACTAGTACGCGAGGAAGTAAGAAAAGATAGAGATGGAGAAGAAGATCCAAGAGAAGAGGATGAGATGGGATGTTATGCAAGAGAGCAGACGACGTCAAGAAGAGATGGAGACGCATAGGCTCGAAATTGAGGAGCGTTGGGCGACAACTGAACGGATAGCCGTAGAGAATCGGTTCATCATGTTGGATGCAAACTCCATGGATCCAGTAACGTGAGAATTTTGAGAGAAGTCGTGAATGACGATCATACATTCTTGGGAAGCCGCAGGAGGGGATGGTGCACACGTTGGTAACATGTGATTTGTACATGTTGTCGATTAAATGCTTTTGTTCACACAATTTGCTAAAAAAATATGCGCATTATTGCTTTTGGAATTGTGTGATAAAACCTTTGATTTTTTAGGCAATCAAAGTGTTTGAATGAAAAATGAGAAAAATATTATGAAGGACGACTTCGGGTATAGCGACTCTGCTAGAGTTGCTCTTAGGCTTCAACCCATCAAAAAAGTCATACTACCATTCTATTCTTATGCTTCATGGGGGTGGGTGGGTAAAAATATGTTGTAAATATCAGACAAGCACATCCTATAATTAAGTTCGTTTTGGCGCTCTGCCCATTTTGCATAATCAACTGCCAATTTGCCTTTCTAAACTGGTCTTGCCTCTTTAAATCAGTCTAAGGTGAATGACAATCACCTCCCAACACGCTAGACAAGTACACGCTGATTGGACGAACACACATTTGTAATTAAGCACAAATTACATGATCTTTTAGACATAAAGTCTATCATTCCTTTTCTGCTAGCCATAAAGTACGATTTGACGCAATATATACTTTTCAGATCTGAGCTGAAAATGTGATCGAAGTGAATAGGACAAATGGTGTTGTATATGGATCGGTGAACGATTTAATTGGGAGGTTGAATATTCCTTTCTACGAGTGGTCAATTGCATTGCATGCACATCATCTTGGGCATAAAAGGAGTTGTCACCTCAAGTCTCTCACAAATCGATGGATTATTAAGAGATTTGCAACCATTGGGTGGGTTGTTTGGAGCTTATCAAGCACGCTCCTCCTAGCGGTGTCAGTATTGACCAATATATGTAAGCAATTTTGTTGTTTTTTTACTGTCACATTTTGCATTACACTGAGTATTCTCATCAATCTAAGCCCAAGAGATGTACCGCAAAATAGACAAGTCGAAGAGTCATTCGGCCCCGAACATTGTTGGAAGACCACAAAAAGTGGAAGTCAAGGAATGATGACGACTGTCCAAAAACTGGGAAGTGCAACAAGTCCTCTCTGAAGATGGACGATGATGAAGATGATGGTGGTGATGAAGAGCAAAGGGTTACTAGAAGTCTCAGTCTGACGTCTAGCACGGTTCGGACCGACATGAGAAAGAGATGAAGAAAGAAACTCAAGAGAGAAAGAGAGGTGGAGCTGATGAAAGAAAAGATCGGTGAGTTGATGAGGACAAGGAACGAATACGCGGAGAAGAGGAAGCAAGAAAAGATAAGATGGAGGAGAAGAAAATCCAAGAAAAGAAGATGAGATGGGATGATATGCAAGAGGGGAACAACGTCAAGAAAGATGGATATGGGTAGGCTCATAATTGAGGAGAGTTGGACGACAACTAAATGGATAGGCGAGGAGAATCGGTTCATCATGTTGGATACAAACTCCATGGATCCAGTGACGCGAGAATTTTGAGAGAAGACACAAACGACGATCATATGTTTCTAGGGAAGCCGAGGGAGGGGACAGTGCACATGTCGGAGAAGAAAGGAACGGTGCACACCTTGGCAACATGTGATTTGTACATGTTGTTGGTTAAATGCCTTTTTCAAACTGTTCTCTAAAAATTATATGCATAAAACCTTTGATTTTGGAGGCAATCAAAGTGTTTGATTGAAAATGGAAAACATATTGTGGAGGATGACTCCAAATAGCTATCACAAAGTAAAGTGCATAAGTAATGGGCTCGGGTAAGAGACAACTGAGGCACATCGAGAAAATGACGTATCCCGAAGTTCACACCCTTGCGAATGCTAATCTCCGTTTGGAGCGGTGTGGAGGCACAGTGCTCCCTAAAATGCCACTAGGGCCACCGTAATCTCTTCACGCCCTCGCACAATGCGAAATGTAGTGATTTCACTAAGGGACCTTTATGGGCGGTTACCAAACCCGTATAATTGGCGACCCTTGGGGGCGGTCACCAAACCTGTATAATTGGCAACCCTTGGGGGCAGTCACCGAGCCCGTACAAATTGCTCGGGGCAATCTCCACATACCATGAAGCTTGCCCAGAGCTTTCCACCACAATAATTGAGCTCCGCGACACCACCAACAGTCTAGGGAGCCCAAGCATCCAAGAGGCACAAGCTCTAGGGTGCCCAAACACCCAAGAGTAATAAGCTACTCAACTTTTCACTTCCACGTATCACCGTGGAGAACTCAAACCTATGCAGCAAATTCAATGGCACAAGCACATGTAATACCCAAGTCCTTCTCTTCCAAATCCTCCCACAACAACAAAACCTATGGAGGAAGATGAGACGAAGAACAAAGAAGAGGAAACAAAGAACTCCAATATCTAGATCCAAGGGGTTCCTCTCACTTCGAGGAGAGATGGATTGGTGGAAATATAGATTTAGACCTCCTCTCTCTTTTCCCACAAAAATATGCAAGAATCATGGGAGGAATAGAGAGAAAGCAAGCTCCAAGAGGTCAACAATGGTGGGGGCAAACTTGCTCAAGAACCGTGGAGGCAATGGTGATGAAGACCCCCTTAAATAGGCCCCCCATGTATCTAACCGTTATGTACTACATGTGCTTAAGCGGTACTAGCGCTTAAGGGAGCGGTACTTCCTCTAAATATTGAGGGGGCAACAAAAGGCTAAAAACAAGCGAAGCTAACCGCGGTACAAACCAGCAGAAGTACCGCATAAACGGTACTACCTCTAATTCTGCACAAACGGTATTACCTCTAAATATTCAGTAGCACAACCAGAATAGTCATAACGTCTGCAAATGAACTCCGATTTTGAGAAACTCAAGCTTGATAGAAAGGCAATGAAAAGAGTTGTCAATATACGAATGGAAAATTTCAAAAGAAGCAAGACTAATATGCCAACAATGTAGAGCTGTGAAACCTCCATAAGAGAAGAACCAACAAAAAAACCAACATCGAAAACATAAAAGAAGATGCAAATGAAATCCGTTTTTGATGAACTTGAGCTTGACATGAAGATAACCACAAGCCCCAAAGCTCACATAGTGAAAATCCACACAAGAACCAAGAAAGATGTTGCCAAGGATGCAATGGTTTGAGCTCTCTACGAATGATATGGTCAAGCTACTCATTTGAGAGCCCCCCTTGATAGTACGGCAATCAATCCTATAACCCGGTCTCCCGCATAACACCATGAGACCGGTAAAATAGAAAACCTATCAAGGACAAATCTTTGCCTTGCGCGTAGTTCACTTGAGCTAGATGATGACTATCTTGACCTCCTTAAGTTGGACCACCTTTCTTGATTGCGCTGGCTCGAAGAAGACTAGTAGATTGCTCCCCCATACTCCACTATGGGTGAGTCTCTCTTAGGCACATCTTCACATGTCCATTATCACGAGAATGGACGGCAATCTTCAAGCATGATCTCTTCGTGATGCTCCACTTGAACTTGCACACCGCAACCTTGATGACGATCACCACTTGATGTCATCCTCCATGGGCCATATGAGATCTTCCTTTTGATGCAAGCCCATGGAAATGTACCTAACCTCACATAGATCATGGGTCAGTACACAAAGCGTAATGGACAATACTTACCATACCATGAGATCACTTGATCCCACTCAATACATCTCTACACTTTATGTGTTGGTCAACTTGAATCCACCTTTTGTGTTAGTCTTGATCAACTTTGAATTTTATCTTCTCTCTTCATTAAGGTGATGTCTTGAAGGTAAACATGAATATTCACACAAACTTCTTCAAGACATGCTTGCAATAGGCTCAACTCTCACATGACCAAATCTTTGGACAACTCCTTAAATACCACTTTGGTCAACACATGAATTCCTTCTCTTAACCTTGAAACCAGCATATGGTCTTCAGGCAATGCCTATGGACAAACCTTAAAGTATAACTCAAAGAAACCATTAGTCCATAGGGATTGTCATCAATTGCCAAACCAAACATGGGGGCACCATGATCTTTCACTAGAGAAACAAATAGGCACAAGTACAAAGATAAATCTATCAGGACAGAAGGTAGAAGAACTTCTACGAATATATAAAATAAACAAATAAGCATGCAAACACTAGAGATAAATCTAAGATATCCATGGTGAACAACAAAGAGGTAAATACATAGCAGTTTCGAACAACCGATCACAGAGAAAGATGGGAGAAGTTCTTCGACAAGAGGAAAATTACTGAATGTAAAAATGATTAAGAGATAAAACTAGTGGTGCTAAATGGTAACAATGGATTTGTTTCACTAGTTCACACTTCTGGCAAAGTGCAACATCTTGTTCGAGGGACTTGTGATTGAACATAGGAGCAAATCTCTCTTCGTTCTATTCTCCTTGACCTAAAGTCTTCCAGACTCTGGTTAATTTACTCTCGGTAGATTCTTCTAGGTAATTACGAAACCTTCACATACACATCCTGGCGATCCACAATGACTTTAATGTTTTGGACCTATGCCTAACCGTCTAGTGGATGTGTAGCCTGATACGTCTCCAACGTATCTATAATTTTTTTGTTCCATGCTATTATATTATCTGTTTTGGCTGTTTAATGGGCTTTATTATACACTTTTATATTATTTTTGGGACTAACCTACTAACCCAAGGCCCAGTGCAAATTGCTGCTTTTTAGCCTATTTCAGTGTTTTGCAGAAAAGGAATATCAAACGGAATCCAAACGGAATGAAACCTTCGGGAGAGTTATTTTTGGAACAAACATGATCCAGGAGACTTGAAGTAGACGTCAAGAAAGAAGCAAGGCGGCCACGAGGCAGGGAGGCATGCCCCCACCCACGTGGGCCCCTCGCAGCTCCACCGACCTACTTCTTCCTCCTATATATATCCATATACCCCGAAAACATCCAGGAGCACCACGAAACCCTATTTCCACCGCCGCAACCTTCTGTACCCAAGAGATCCCATCTTGGGGCCTTTTCCGGAGCTCCGCCGAAGGGGGAATCGATCACGGAGGGCTTCTACATCAACACCATAGCCTCTCCGATGATGTGTGAGTAGTTTACTATAGACCTTCGGGTACATAGTGTTGGGGAACGTAGTAATTTCAAAAAAAATCCTACGCACACGCAAGATCATGGTGATGCATAGCAACGAGAGGGGAGAGTGTTGTCTACGTACCAACGCAGACCGACTGCGGAAGCGATCACACAACGTAGAGGAAGTAGTCGTACGTCTTCTTCCCGATCCGACCGATCCAAGCACCGTTACTCCGGCACCTCCGAGTTCTTAGCACACGTTCAGCTCGATGACGATCCTCGGGCTCCGATCCAGCAAAGCGTCGAGGAAGAGTTCCGTCAGCACGACGGCGTGGTGACGATCTTGATGTACTACCGACGCAGGGCTTCGCCTAAGCACTGCAACGGTATGATCGAGGTGGAATTTGGTGGCAGGGGGCACCGCACACGGCTAAGGAACGATCTCAAGGATCAACTTGTGTGTCTATGGGGTGTCCCCTACCCCTGTATATAAAGGATGGAGGAGGAGGAGGCCGGCCAAGGCAAAGGTGCGGCCAGGATAGGGAGTCCTACTAGGACTCCAAGTCCTAGTAGGAGTCCACCAAGAGGGGAGGAAGGGAGAAGGAATAGGAGGAGTAGGAAAGGTGGCCGGCCCCCTTTTCCCTAGTCCAATTCGGACCAAAGGGGAGGGGGGGCGCAGCAGCCTTTTCCTCTTCCCACTAAAGCCCATCAAGGCCCAATACTCTTCCCCGTATTCCCGTAACTCCCCGGTACCTCCGAAAATACCCGAATCACTCGGAACCTTTCCGATGTCCGAATATAGTCGTCCAATATATCGATCTTTACGTCTCGACCATTTCGAGACTCCTCGTCATGTCCCCGATCTCATCCGGGACTCCGAACTCCTTCGGTACATCAAAACTCATAATACAACTGTCATCGAAACCTTAAGCGTGCGGACCCTACGGTTCGAGAACAATGTAGACATGACCGAGACACGTCTCCGGTCAATAACCAATAGCGGGACCTGGATGCCCATATTGGCTCCTACATATTCTACGAAGATCTTTATCGGTCAGACCGCATAACAACATACGTTGTTCCCTTTGTCATCGGTATGTTACTTGCCCGAGATTCGATCGTCGGTATCCAATACCTAGTTCAATCTCGTTACCGGCAAGTCTCTTTACTCGTTCCGTAATACATCATCTCGCAACTAACTCATTAGTCACAATGCTTGCAAGGCTTATGTGATGTGTATTACCGAGAGGGCCCAGAGATACCTCTCCGACAATCGGAGTGACAAATCCTAATCTCGAAATACGCCAACCCAACATCTACCTTTGGAGACACCTGTAGTACTCCTTTATAATCACCCAGTTACGTTGTGACGTTTGGTAGTACCCAAAGTGTTCCTCCGGTAAACGGGAGTTGCATAATCTCATAGTCATAGGAACATGTATAAGTCATGAAGAAAGCAATAGCAACATACTAAACGATCGGGTGCTAAGCTAATGGAATGGGTCATGTCAATCAAATCATTCAACTAATGATGTGACCTCGTTAATCAAATAACAACTCTTTTGTCTATGGTTAGGAAACATAACCATCTTTGATTAACGAGCTAGTCAAGTAGAGGCATACTGGTGACACTCTGTTTGTCTATGTATTCACACATGTATTATGTTTCCGGTTAATACAATTCTAGCATGAATAATAAACATTTATCATGATATAAGGAAATAAATAATAACTTTATTATTGCCTCTAGGGCATATTTCCTTCAGTCTCCCACTTGCACTAGAGTCAATAATCTAGATCACATCACCATGTGATTAACATCGATAGTTCACATCATCATGTGATTAACACCCATATTTCACATCGCCATGTGACCAATACCCAAAGGGTTTACTAGATTCAGTAATCTAGTTCACATCGCTATGTGATTAACACCCAAAGAGTACTAAGGTGTGATCATATTTTGCTTGTGACAGAATCTTAGTCAACGGGTCTGCCACATTCAGATCCACATGTATTTTGCAAATTTCTATGTCAACAATGCTCTGCATGAAGCTACTCTAGCTAATTGCTCCCACTTTCAATATGTATCTAGACCGAGACTTAGAGTCATCTAGATTAGTGTCAAAACTTGCATCGGCGTAACCCTTTACGACGAGCCTTTTGTCACGTCCATAATCGAGAAACATATCCTTATTTCACTAAGGATAATTCTGACCGCTGTCCAGTGATCTACTCCTAGATCACTATTGTACTCCCTTGCCAAATCAGTGTAGGGTATACAATAGATCTGGTACACAGCATGGCATACTTTATAGAACCTATGGCTGAGGCATAGGGAATGACTTTCATTCTCTTTCTATCTTCTGCCGTGGTCGGGCTTTGAGTCTTACTCAACTTCACACCTTGTACTACAGGAAAGAACTCTTTCTTTGACTGCTCCATTTTTGAACTACTTCAAAATCTTGTCAAGGTATGTACTCATTGAAAAAAAAACTTATCAAGCGTCTTGATCTATCTCTATAGATCTTGGAGCTCAATATGTAAGCAGCTTCACCGAAGTCTTTCTTTGAAAAACTCCTTTCAAACACTCCTTTATGCTTTACAGAATAATTCTACATTATTTCCGATCAACAATTCACATATACTTTATCAGAAATGCTGTAGTGCTCCCACTCACTTTCTTGTAAATACAGGCTTTGATCAACTTATCAAAGCGTATATTCCAACTCCGAGATGCTTGCACCAGTCCACAGATGGATCGCTGGAGCCTGCACATTTTGTTAGCACCTTTCGGATTGACAAAACCTTCTGATTGCATCATATACAACTCTTCTTTAATAAATCCATTAAGGAATGCAGTTTTGTTTATCCGTTTGCCAGATTTCATAAAATGTGGCAATTACTAACATGATTCGGACAGACTCAAGCATAGATACGAGTGAGAAGCTCTCATCGTAGTCAACACCTTGAACTTGTCGAAAACCTTTTGCGACAATTCTAGCTTTGTAGATAGTAACACTACTATCAGCGTCCGTCTTCCTCTTGAAGATCCATTTATTCTCAATTGCTTGCCGATCATCGGGCAAGTCAACCAAAGTCCAAACTTTGTTCTCATACATGGACCATATCTCAGATTTCATGGCCTCAAACCATTTCGCGGAATCTGGGCTCATCATCGCTTCCTCATAGTTCGTAGGTTCGTCATGGTCAAGTAACATGATCTCCAGAACAGGATTACCGTACCACGCTGGTGCGGATCTCACTCTGGTTTACCTACGAGATTCGGTAGTAACTTGATCTGAAGTTACATGATCATCATCATTAGCTTCCTCACTAATTGGTGTAGTAGTCACAAGAACAGATTTTTATGATGAACTACTTTCCAATAAGGTAGAAGGTACAATTACCTTATCAAGTTTTCTACTTTCCTCCCACTCACTTCTTTCAAGAGAAACTCCTTCTCTAGAAAGGATCCATTATAAGCAACGAATGTCTTGCCTTAGGATCTGTGATAGAAGGTTTACCCAACAGTCTCCTTTGGGTATCCTATGAAGACATATTTCTCCGATTTGGGTTTGAGCTTATCAGGATGAAACTTTTTCACATAAGCATCACAACCCCAAACTTTAAGAAACGACTACTTTGGTTTCTTGCTAAACCACAGTTCAGATTGTGTCGTCTCAGCGGACTTAGATGGTGCCCCTTTTTAAAGTGAATGCAGCTGTCTCTAACGCATAACCCCAAAACGATAGTGGTAGATCGGTAAGAGACATCACAGATCACACTATATCTAATAAAGTACGGTTATGACGTTTGGACACACCATTACACTATGGTGTTCCATGTGGCGTGAGTAGTGAAACTATTTCACATTGTTTTTAACTGAAGGCCAAACTCGTAACTCAAATACTTTTCTCTACGATCAGATCATAGAAACTTTATTTCCTTGTTACGATGATTTTTCACTTCCCTCTGAAATTCTTTGAACTTTTCAAATATTTCAGACTTATGTTTCATCAAGTAGATATACTCATATCTGCTCAAATCATCTGTGAAGATCAGAAAATAATGATACCTGTCGCGAGCCTCAATATTCATCGGACCACATACATCAGTATGTATGATTTCCAACAAATCTGTTGCTCGCTCCATTGTTCCGAAGAACAGAGTCTTAGTCATCTTGCCCATGAGGCATGGTTCGCAAGCATCAACTGATTCATAATCAAGTGATTCGAAAATCCCATCAGTATGGAGTTTCTTCATGCGCTTTACACCAATATGACCTAAACGGCAGTGCCACAAATAAGTTGCACTATCATTATTAACTTTACATCTCTTGGTTTCAATATTATGATTATGTGTATCACCATGATCGAGATCCAACGAACTATTTTCATTGGGTGTGTAACCATATAAGGTTTTATTCATGTAAACAGAACAACAATTTATTCTCTTACTTTAATGAATAACCGTATTGCAATAAACATGATCAAATCATATTCATGCTCAACGCAAACACCAAATAACACTTATTTAGGTTCAACACTAATCCCAAAATTATAGGGAGTGTGCGATGATGATCATATCAATCTTGGAACCACTTCCAACACACATCGTCACTTCACCCTTAACTAGTCTCTGTTTATTCTGCAACTCCCGTTTCGAGTTACTAATCTTAGCAACTGAACTAGTATCAAATAGTTAGGGTTTGCTATAAACACTAGTAAAGTACACATCAATAACATGTATATCAAATATACTTATGTTCACTTTGCCATCCTTCTTATCTGCCAATCACTTGGGGTGGTTCCGCTTCCAGTGACCAGTCCCTTTGCAGTAGAAGCACTTAGTCTCAGGCTTAGGACCAGACTTGGGCTTCTTCACTTGAGTAGCAACTTGCTTGCCGTTCTCCTTGAAGTTCCCCTTCTTCTCTTTGCCCTTTTCTTGAAACTAGTGGTCTTGTCAACCATCAACACTTGATGTTTTTCTTGATTTCTACCTTCGTTGATTTCAGCATCACGAAGAGCTTGGGAGTTGTTTCCGTTATCCCTTGCATATTATAGTTCATCACGAAGTTCTACTAACTTGGTGATGGTGACTAGAGAATTCTGTCAATCACTATCTTATCTGGAAGATTAACTCCCACTTGATTCAAGCAATTGTAGTACCCAGACAATCTGAGCACATGCTCACTAGTTGAGCGATTCTCCTCCATCTTTTAGCTATAGAACTTGTTGGAGACTTCAGATCTCTCAACTCGGGTATTTGCTTGAAATATTAACTTCAACTCCTGGAACATCTCATATGGTCCATGACGTTCAAAACGTCTTTGAAGTCCCGATTCTAAGCCGTTAAGCATGGTGCACTAAACTATCAAGTAGTCATCATATTGAGCTAGCCAAACGCTCATAACGTCTGCATCTGCTCCTGCAATAGGTCTGTCACCTAGCGGTGCATCAAGGACATAATTTTTCTGTGCAGCAATGAGGATAAACCTCAGATTACGGATCCAATCCGCATCATTGCTACTAACATCTTTCAACACAATTTTCTCTAGGAACATATCAAAATAAACACAGGGAAGCAACAACGCGAGCTATTGATCTACAACATAATTTGCAAAATACTACCAAGACTAAGTTCATGATAAATTTAAGTTCAATTAATCATATTACTTAAGAACTCCCACTTAGATAGACATCCCTCTAATCCTCTAAGTGATCACGTGATCCAAATCAACTAAACCATAACCGATCATCACGTGAGATGGAGTAGTTTTCAATGGTGAACATCGTTATGTTGATCATATCTACTAAATGATTCACGCTCGACCTTTCGGTCTCCGTGTTCCGAGGCCATATCTGCATATGCTAGGCTCGTCAAGTTTAACCTGAGTATTCTGCGTGTGCAAAACTGGCTTGCACCCGTTGTAGATGGACGTAGAGCTTATCACACCCGATCATCACGTGGTGTCTGGGCACGACGAACTTTGGCAACGGTGCATACTCAGGGAGAACACTTCTTGATAATTTAGTGAGAGATCATCTTATAATGCTACCGTCAATCAAAGCAAGATAAGATGCATAAAAGGATAAACATCACATGCAATCAATATAAGTGATATGATATGGCCATCATCATCTTGTGCTTGTGATCTCCATCTCCGAAGCACCGTCATGATCACCATCGTCACCGGCGCGACACCTTGATCTCCATCGTAGCATCGTTGTCTTCTTGCCAATCTTATGCTTCCACGACTATCACTACCGCTTAGTAATAAAGTAAAGCCTTACATCGCGATTGCATTGCATACAATAAAGCGACAACCATATGGCTCCTGCCAGTTGCCGATAACTTGGTTACAAAACATGATCATCTCATACAATAAAATCAGCATCATGCCTTGACCATATCACATCACAACATGCCCTACAAAAACAAGTTAGACGTCCTCTACTTTGTTGTTGCAAGTTTTACGTGGCTGCTACGGGCTTAAGTAAGAACTCATCTCACCTACGCATCAAAACCACAACGATAGTTCGTCAAATAGACTCCGTTTTAACCTTCTCAAGGACCGGGCGTAGCCACACTCGGTTCAACTGAAGTTGGAGAGACAGTCGCCCGCAAGCCATCTATGTGCAAAGCACGTCGAGGGAACCGGTCTCGCGTAAGCGTACGCGTAAGGTTGGTCCGGGTCGTCTCGTCCAACAATACCGCCGAACCAAAGTATGACATGCTGGTAGGCAGTATGACTTGTATCGCCCACAACTCACGTGTGTTCTACTCGTGCAAATAACATCAAACCATAAAACCTAGGCTCGGATGCCACTGTTGGGGAACGTAGTAATTTCAAAAAATTTCCTACGCACACGCAAGATCATGGTGATGCATAGCAACGAGAGGGGAGAGTGTTGTCTACGTACCAACGCAGACCGACTGCGGAAGCGATCACACAACGTAGAGGAAGTAGTCGTACGTCTTCTTCCCGATCCGACCGATCCAAGCACCGTTACTCCGGCACCTCCGAGTCCTTAGCACACGTTCAGCTCGATGGCGATCCTCGGGCTCCGATCCAGCAAAGCGTCGAGGAACAGTTCCGTCAGCAAGACAGCGTGGTGACGATCTTGATGTACTACCGACGCAGGGCTTCGCCTAAGCACTGCAACGGTATGATCGAGGTGGAATTTGGTGGCAGGGGGCACCGCACACGGCTAAGGAACGATCTCAAGGATCAACTTGTGTGTCTATGGGGTGCCCCCTGCCCCTGTATATAAAGGATGGAGGAGGAGGAGGCCGGCCAAGGCAAAGGTGCGGCCAGGATAGGGAGTCCTACTAGGACTCCAAGTCCTAGTAGGAGTCCACCAAGAGGGGAGGAAGGGAGAAGGAATAGGAGGAGTAGGAAAGGTGGCCGGCCCCCTTTTCCCTAGTCCAATTCGGACCAAAGGGGAGGGGGGGCGCAGCAGCCTTTTCCTCTTCCCACTAAAGCCCATCAAGGCCCAATACTCTTCCCCGTATTCCCGTAACTCCCCGGTACCTCCGAAAATACCCGAATCACTCGGAACCTTTCCGATGTCCGAATATAGTCGTACAATATATCGATCTTTACATCTCGACCATTTCGAGACTCCTCGTCATGTCCTCGATCTCATCCGGGACTCCGAACTCCTTCGGTACATCAAAACTCATAATACAACTGTCATCGAAACCTTAAGCGTGCGGACCCTACGGTTCGAGAACAATGTAGACATGACCGAGACACGTCTCCGGTCAATAACCAATAGCGGGACCTGGATGCCCATATTGGCTCCTACATATTCTACGAAGATCTTTATCGGTCAGACCGCATAACAACATACGTTGTTCCCTTTGTCATCGGTATGTTACTTGCCCGAGATTCGATCGTCGGTATCCAATACCTAGTTCAATCTCGTTACCGGCAAGTCTCTTTACTCGTTCCGTAATACATCATCTCGCAACTAACTCATTAGTTGTAATGCTTGCAAGGCTTAAGTGATGTGCATTACCGAGAGGGCCCAGAGATACCTCTCCGACAATCGGAGTGACAAATCCTAATCTCGAAATACGCCAACCCAACATCTACCTTTGGAGACACCTGTAATGCTCCTTTATAATCACCCAGTTACGTTGTGACGTTTGGTAGCACCCAAAGTGTTCCTCCGGCAAACGGGAGTTGCATAATCTCATAGTCATAGGAACATGTATAAGTCATGAAGAAAACAATAGCAACATACTAAACGATCGTGTGCTAAGCTAATGGAATGGGTCATATCAATCAGATCATTCAACTAATGATGTGACCTCGTTAATCAAATAACAACTCTTTTGTCCATGGTTAGGAAACATAACCATCTTTGATTAACGAGCTAGTCAAGTAGAGGCATACTAGTGACACTCTGTTTGTCTATGTATTCACACATGTATTATGTTTCCGGTTAATACAATTCTAGCATGAATAATAAACATTTATCATGATATAAGGAAATAAATAATAACTTTATTATTGCCTCTAGGGCATATTTTCTTCACATAGTTATTAGCTAGATGGCTTCTTCTCTCTCTTTGGATCTCAATACAAAGTTCTCATCGATCTTCTTGGAGATCTATTCGATGTAACTCTTTTTGCGGTGTGTTTGTCGAGATCCGATGAATTGTAGGTTTATGATCAAGATTATCTATGAACAATATTTGATTCTTCTCTAAAATCTTTTATGTATGATTGGTTATCTTTGCAAGTCTCTTCGAATTATCAATTTGGTTTGGCCTACTAGATTGATCTTTCTTGCAATGAGAGAAGTGCTTAGCTTTGGGTTCAATCTTGCGGTGTCCTTTCCCAGTGACAGCAGGGGCAACAAGGCACGTATTGTATTGTTGCCATCGAGGATAAAAAGATGGGGTTTATATCATATTGCTTGAGTTTATCCCTCTACATCATGTCATCTTGCCTAATGCGTTACTCTGTTCTTATGAACTTAATACTCTAGATGCATGATGGATATTGGTCGATGTGTGGAGTAATAGTAGTAGATGCAGAATCGTTTCGGTCTACTTGTCGCGGACATGATGCCTATATACATGATCATGCCTAGATATTCTCATAATTATGCACTTTTCTATCAATTGCTCGACAATAATTTATTCACCCACCGTAATACTTATGCTATTTTGAGAGAAGCCACTAGTGAAACCTATGGCCCCGGGTCTATCTTTTATCATATAAGTTTCCAATCTATTTTATTTTGCAATCTTTACTTTCAATCTATATCATAAAAATACAAAAAAAATATCTTATTATCTCTATCAGATCTCACTCTCGTAAGTGACCGTGAAGGGATTGACAACCCCTTTATCGCGTTGGTTGCGAGGTTCATATTTGTTTGTGTAGGTACGAGGGACTTGTGTTTAGTCTCCTACTGGATTGATACCTTGGTTCTCAAAAACTGAGGGAAATACTTACACTACTTTGCTGCATCACCCTTTCCTCTTCAAGGGAAAACCAACGCATTGCTCAAGAGGTAGCAAGAAGGATTTCTGGCGTCGTTGCCGGGGAGATCTACGCCAAGTCAAGTCAAGTCAAGACATACCAAGTACCCATCACAAACTCTTATCCCTCGCATTACATTATTTGCTATTTGCCTCTCATTTTCCTCTCCCCCACTTCACCTTTGCCTTTGGCTTTTCTTCGCCTTCTTCCCGTATGTCTTTTTTGTTTGTGTTTCCACATGCCTTCCATTTGCTTGCATCTTTGCTCGCTAAAAATCTATTGATATGGATCCACTTAAAGTGTTCTATTTGGATCATCTTCAGTCCTTATGCGCTCGTGCTGAAATCCCAACTAGCCTAGTTGATGGGAAATCTTTAGATGAGCATGCTCCTTTTGTGCGTCATCGTTTGTCTGAAAAAGGAAAACTCTTATGGGATCAAATAAACAGATTGTTGTGTTATGCTTGGAATCTTTGTGAAATTTGTGATTTTACTTGTTGCTCTAAGAACCCTAAAAAACACCTTCCCTACCTACCGCTACTAGAATCAGCTTCTTTGCCGTCTGCCATGGCAGACGGCAAAGGCATAGATCCCGGACGGCAAACATGTTTGTCGTCTGCCAACGGACGGCAAACTGTCTGGCTGAACACGTGCCAGCAAAGGCCTTCTTTGTTGTCCGCTTCCTGGAAACAGACGGCAAAGGATTGTGCCGGCCACCATCTGAGGCCAGAAGATGGCATAGACAATGGACGGCAGTGCGGTGGCGTGATAGCCGTTTGGGGGTTAATGACGCTCTTTGCCGTCTGCCAGCGGACGACAAAGAGTCAAAGCTCTTTGCCATCCGCTGACAAACGGCAAAGATCTCAGCTAGGCAGCACTGGGAAGCTGCCACGTGGCCAGCTATGTCGTCCGCTAGCGGACGGCAAAGTGATTTGAATCTTTGTCGTCTGCTGGCAGATGGCAAAGTGACCAAATAGGCAGTCAGTGTTCCCAGTTCTTACAGGTAGCTTGTAACGCCCCAAGACCGGAGCTTCAAATGCCTTCTAGGGTTTCCGGGTTTCATTATGTGTTTTGTTTGGTTCTTTGCATTCATCATTGCATCATGTCATCATGCCATCATGTCATTTCTTTTCTTAACTCACTAGATGGGTAATCTTTACACATCCTCCTTGCCTTGGAGCCCCTTGCCTCGTCCTCGTGTCTCCTGACTCGTCCCCGACCACAGCAAGGCCGCCGCTCCGGTCAAGTTCCTTGCCGGATCCGGCGACCCCCGCCTTGAACCAGCCGTCTCCGTCCTGTTTCAGGCCTTCTCCGTCCACGCCCTCCTCCACCAGCAGCGTCAACGCCCCGCCGGACCTCCTTCCTCAGTGCCATATCCCACCTTCGCCTCGGCCTCATCCAGGAGATGAGCGAACGCATCTTCCCCGTGTTGACTTCCCCGACATCGCCCCATGCTGCCCTGCATTGAGCAGAGCTGCTGCTCGCTTGGACCGCTGCCCTGCCAAGATGAAGACTGCCCTGTACGACGTCGCCTCGCTGGATCGTCGAGATCATCTCGGATTGCACCAAGTATAGGGGACGCCTGTGCGTTTCCGTTGCTTCATACCCGTTGAATCATCAAGGCCCTCTGTTCGACTCCATGTACAACTACACGGTGAGACACCGGGTACCACGACTATAGTCGTTGCCCCGAGGACACCGAGTGCGACTACACACGACGATGCGCCAAGTACCTCTACCCATGACCCGAGAACGTCTACGACCCGTGTACAACTACTGTTGCCAAGACCGGACCGACAAGTACCCCAACAACGTGTGTACCACTACCATCGACTCTCGAAGACTCCGTGGACATCAAGTTCCTCGTCGTGCCCCTGAACATCTACGGAAACTTGTGAGACTAAGAACGTGAATGACTACCGTCGCTACGAGAACGACTACTTCCCACAATGAACCATGAACAACTATTTCCTCTACCATCGCCGAGTACCACTACTTCCCACGACGATCGTGAACGACTACACCACTTGACCCGAACCGCTCCGATAACGCACGCTTCGAAGGTATAACCCCGAGACGACCGCCCATGAACGAATGCATGTGTGATGTATGAGATGCTCGTGCTTGCTCCGTGCTCGAATTGTCGGTGCGCGTTGCCCCTCTTTTGCCTTGTCACCGTCGTCGACCTGTGGGAACCCGGTAACCGGGATCACCCCACCATCTTTTGCATGCTCCCGCCACACTTCCTTTGCACCGGTATCTCCCTGAGCTACCGGAACTGGAGTGTTGTCGTGGCACCATTTCCATTGTCGTTGCCGTTGCACCCCTTTCGTTTCCGCCACGTTGACAAATGCTCTAACATGCTTGTCAACCTTTTCATAAAATTGCATAACTTGCACATGTCATCCGCATCATGATAACAATAATTAAAATGTTTAAAATTGGTGTTGCATTATACTGCTAAATGCTTATGGGGTTTTACCGGAATTGTTGTTCGTTGTTCCGGCCTCATTTAAACTTGCCTAGATAGGTAGTTTTCTTTTGCCTCACCTCTTGCCATGTTAACGAACATTTAATATTGTTGAGTACGTAAACGAGAGAGAACTAAATAAGTCATGTGGTGTTTTCTTCAATATGCAACTCCGTTGCATATTGAGCTCCACTTAATTTGTAGGATTGTTTGTGCACTTTGCCATGCCATGCTTCATTAAACCGGACATGCATCATACTTGGTTGTGCATCATGCCATGTTGATGTGATGGTTGTTTACTATGTTGTTTGCTTCTTTCCGGTGTTGCTTCTTTGGGTTAGTTCTGATAACTTCGCGTTTGTGAGGATCCGTTCGACTACGTCCGTTTGTCTTCTTCATGGACTCGTTCTTCTTCCTTGCGGGAATTCAGGCAAGATGACCATACCCTCGAAATCACTTCTATCTTTGCTTGCTAGGTGCTCGCTCTTTTGCTATGCCTATGCTATGATACCTACCACATGCTTTATCACGCCTCCCATATTGTTAAGCCAAGCCTCTAACCCACCTTGTCCTAGCAAACCGTTGTTTGGATATGTTACTGCTTTGCTCAGCCCCTCTTATAGCGTTGTTAGTTGCAGGTGAAGATTGGAGTTTGTTCCATGTTGGAACATAGATTTTTGTTGGGATATCACAATATCTCTTATTTAATTAATGCATCTATATACTTGGTAAAGGGTGGAAGGCTCGGCCTTATGCCTGGTGTTTTGTTCCACTCTTGCCGCCCTAGTTTTCGTCATACCGGTGTTATATTCCTTGATTTTGCGTTCCTTACACGGTCGAGTTATAATGGGAACCCCTTGATAGTTCGACTTGAATAAAACTTCTCCAGCAAGGCCCAACCTTGGTTTTACCATTTGCACTAACAGCCTAGCCTTTTTCCCTTGGGTTTCCGGAGCCCGAGGGTCATCTTTATTTTAACACCCCCCCCCCCAGGCCAGTGCTCCTCTGAGTGTTGGTCCGAACTGAGCTGCCTGCGGGGCCACCTCGGGGAAACTTGAGGGTTGGTTTTACTCATAGCTAGTCTCATCCGGTGTTGCCCTGAGAACGAGGTACGTGCGACTCCTATCGGGATTTGTCGGCACATCGGGTGGCTTTGCTAGTCTTGTTTTACCATTGTCGAGATGCCTTGTAACCGGGATTCCAAGCCTGATCGGGTCTTCCTGGGAGAAGGAATATCCTTCGTTGACCGTGAGAGCTTGTGATGGGCTAAGTTGGGACACCCCTGCAGGGATTTGAACTTTCGAAAGCCGTGCCCGCAGTTATGGGCAGATGGGAATTTGTTAATGTCCGATTGTAGAAAACTTGACACTTAACTTATTTAAAATGCATCAACCGCGTGTGTAGCCGTGATGGTCCCTTTCCGGCGGAGTTCGGGAAGTGAACACGGTGTTGGAGTCATGCTTGAACGTAAGTAGTTTTAGGATCACTTCTTGATGACTTCTAGTTCATGAACGTGCTTTGCCTTCCCTTCTCGCTCTCTTTTGCGTATGTTAGCCACCATATATGCTAGTGCTTGCTGCAGCTTCACCTCATACCTTTTCCCTACCTATAAGCTTAAATAGTCTTGATCGCGAGGGTGTGAGATTGCTGAGTCCCGGTGACTCACAGTCACTTCCAAAACCATCTTGCAGGTGCCGATGATACCGTGCAGGTGATGCAGCTGAGCTCAAGTGAGAGCTCGATGAAGACCTTGTTCATTATGTTGTTCCGTTTCTAGATGATCTGTAGTGGAGCCCAGTTGGGACGATTAGGGATCTGTAGCATTAGGGGTAGTCTTCTTTTATTTTGGTTCTGTAGTCGGACCTTGTTTGTATCTGTTGATGTAATGCTTTATTCTTGTATTGTGTGAAGTGGCGATTGTAAGCCAACTCTGTACCTCTTTCTTATTCAGTACATGGGATGTGTAAAGATTACCCATCTTGTGACATGCCTACAATGCGGTTATGCCTCTAAGTCGTGCTCCGACACGTGGGAGATATAGCCGCATCATGGGTGTTACATAGCTGCCACGTGTCATCGTTGTCGTCCGCTAGCAGACGGCAAAGAGGCTACATATCCCTTGTTTTTATTTGAATCCATTTAATTTCACAGGAATTCATACACAGATATACATATTTTTTTCACATGCACAACAAACATATGATGTATCCAACACATAGCTCTATCCATGATCAACATAGATACATAATAAGAAACAGAGTTCCATCCATACATATTACAGTAACATCACAATGTTCATCCAACACATTATTCCATGCATCCATATAACAAGTTCCACATTTTTCATCGATACAAATGAAAAAAAGAAAAGGGAAACAAGCACTCCATCCATGCAAGCTTCCATATAGTGAATTAAATCTGCAAAATGGGAGACAAGAAAGTTAGAAGAAGAAGACTAGAATCAGAAGAAGAAGAAGAAGAAGAAGAAGAAGAAGAAAATGAAGAAGAAGAAGAAGAAGAAGAAGAAGAAGTAAGCATACTTAGGTAAAATAGAGCTAACCTAGCTAATTATTCCATTTTTGAGTGAACTAAGCATATTATGCCATTTCTGATATAACTTAGAGCTAACTTCATTTTGGAGAAGAAGAAGAAAAAGAAGAAGAAGAAGAAGTTCTTCTTCTTTTCTTCTTCTTCTTTTTCTTCTTCTTCTTTTCTTCCTATTCCTTCTTTTCTTCCTCTTCCTGGATTTTCTTCATCTTATTATGTCATTTGTGGACTAAATAGGCTAAATCATGTCATAAATGGACTAAATAAGAAGAAAAATGCCATTTTTGAGCTTACCTAGCTAATTATGCCATTTTTGACCTAACTAAGCATATTATGCCATTTTTGATATAACTTAGAGCTAACTTCATTTTGGAGAAGAAGAAGAAGAAGAAAAGTTCTTCTTCTTCTTTTTTCCTTCCTATTCCTTCTTTTCTTCCTCATCCTTGATTTTCTTCATCTTATTATGTCATTTGTGGACTAAATAGGCTAAATTATGTCATAAATGGACTAAATAGGCTAAATAAGAAGAAAAATGCCATTTTTGAGCTTACCTACCTAATTATGCCATTTTTACCTAACTAAGCATGTTATGCCATTTCTTATATAACTTACAACTAACTTCATTTTGGAGTTCTTCTAGTCTTCTTCTTCTTCTTCTTTTCTTCCTATTCCTTCTTTCCTTCCTCTTCCTTGATTTGCTTCATCTTATTATGTCATTTGTGGACTAAATAGGCTAAATTATGTCAAAAATGGACTAAACATGCTAAGTAAGAAGAAAAATACCGTTATCACGGAGGTGTAGGAATGGTCGGGGCTGCGCAAGTGCCAGACGGAGGTGAAGGACCGGTCGGGGTTCCGGCATTGGCAGAAGGAGTGGTCGATGCTTTTTGGGAGCCATGCTGCACCAAAGATCATTTCCAATAATGTCTCGTTAGCAAGTTCGCAAACTGAAATGTGAATAGTAGTAAGCAACAACCATTCAAATCAAACTCACCGTGGTCGCCGGAGCAATCTAGGGCATCGGCGGAGGGGCCTGGTCGTTTTTTTCGCACATGGTCTGCACATTTGGTTCTCACGAGTCAGTCATATTAGATAGTAATGCGAACATTACGTGCATGATTGGGCTAATATGCACGAGAAACGTACCACGATGAGCTCGTATAGGGCCCGGTTAGCGCTGTCGTTCCGGTTCCTCTCCTCCTCCAACATCTTAGCCGTCCTCTCCTCCATCCCCCTCTCCCTCTTTGCCGCCTCCCTTTTTGCCTCCTCCAAAAGCGTATGTGTCTTCAATCTCTCTTTCTCAACAATAGCCTGCAACACACCACTCCTCGTTAGCATTGTAATCATCGACGGACGCACATACAATGTAATGGGGAAAGGTGAGAGAGTCCGTATAACTAACCGCCATGGCGAGCTCTGGCCGTGCATGAGGCGTTATCTCAGGATCAGAGCTACTCAGGTGCTTCTTGATATGCGGGAGATTCTTAGGACAACGTATCAGTCCATCACCAATGGCTTGAGAGCCATGGGACCTCCCGCCCCCAGATATCATCACCAGCTCTGTATCAAAAGGATCCTGGCTCGGGTTAAAGTCCTCCCCTTTCCTCGCCTTCCCCTCGTCTCTGTACTTCACAAGCTTGTGGTGGGAGGACTTGTTGGTGAAGCTCTCTGGATGATCTAGGTCAAACTCCGTGAATGGCTTGGCCTTCTTGTACGGGGCCATATGGGCCATGCCATAGAGGTCGAACAGACTTGGCATAGGCTTCTTGTGGTGGTGCGCTTGAGAGAGAGGAACAAAATATTAGTTAAGGGCTCAAGCTAACATGAAGAATAATATTGCTATGTAAATAGGTCATTTTGGAGCTAAGAAAGGTTATTATGTCATTTTCGAGGAAAATAAGCTAAGTTTAGGTCATTTTCGAGGTAACCAAGATTATTATGCCATTTTTTGACCGAAGTATGCTAATTATGTCATTATTGAGCTATCCAAGGTTATTATGTCATTTTAGAGCTCATTATGTCATGAATGAACTAGCTAAGATTAGTTTAGGTCGTTATTGAGCTATCGAAGGTAGTTATGCCATTTTTAGTAACCTTAGCATATTAAGTCATTTTATAGAGCTATCTAAGGTTATTATGTCATTTTATAGCTAATTATGTCATGAATGAACTAGCTAAGATTAGTTTAGGTCGTTATTGAGCTATCGAAGGTAGTTATGCCATTTTTAATTAACTAAACAATATAAAGTCGTTTTATAGAGCTATCTAAGGTAGTTATGCCATTTTTTAACTAACTAAGCATATTAAGTCATTTTGGAAGGGATAAATGCTAGCATGAAGAATGAAATTGCATGAATCATGTAGCAAACCACATACCCAGTTATCCCCGTACTCAAACAGGTTGGAGCTCCCTTGATGGTGTGGTGCACCTTCCATTTGGTTGCACTTATCCTTGGCCCTCTGGTGTTCGACTAGCCATTCGGGAGAGCACCACGCATCCACCAACGCCTCCCAATAGTCCACGTTATCCACACACCATTTCGGGGGCACCTAAGTTAGTCAAGAGAAATTTGAGCGCTACGCCTACGAATCAAATCAAGAAAATTAAGTTCAAGGCCTTAAGAATAGGTAATTACCTTCATGTACTTCTCCTTACTCAGAAACTTGCCGCGACACTTCGTCTTGGCCCTCCTAATACCCTTCAAGGCATAGTAGTCTCGAACGGCCTGCACCCGAGCCTCGTGTCGTAAGTTCTGCAGTAGGCGCTTGCACTCGCTTTCGACAACCATAGACGCGGCCTCCCGCTCTTCCTCTGAAACCCTATAGAAGGTCTGCAATCAAACAAGACAACACTGATTAGTACAATCACTAGGTAATCACTAGGTAGTGTTGACTTTTAATTCTGTAAAGGAGAAATTACCCAAAACCAACGGAACACCATGTCAGCCACCGCCGACCATCTCCCCCGGCGGGGCCGGGGCAACTGAGTGCAGCTCCCAACTCAGTGCTAGCTGTGGAACCTGACCCTCACCGGGCAACATGACCCACCCAGGGAAGTGCTCCCGGCAAATCACACCAAGGACCTGGTTGGGCCTGCGGACAACACGGGGGTGTACCCAGCCCCTGTAGTATGACAAGGCCAACGTATTAGATATTAATTTGAAGGAACATGAAGGCAAAAGGTTAAAAAATATTAAATGCATTTACTTCAACCCTTAGGTGCAATCAACCACCTCTGGTCGGGGGTCGCCGGTACGGGCGGGAGCTTTGTACAGCCACGCTTGTAGACCTTCTTGCCCTTCTCAACCAGCTCGTCGTCGTTGTAGCTATCATCAGAAAAGGTGTCCTCGCTACCATCAGTAAGGCCACTAGCCTCCGGAGTCTCGTGGGAAGAAGCCTCCGGGATCGGAGTCTTCTGGGACGAAGACCCCGTGACCGGAGTCTTCTGGGATGAAGACTCTGGGACCGGACTCACATGGGGCGAAGGATCGGCGACACGAGTTAGGTGGGGTGAAGGATCAGCGACCCGAGTCTGCTGGGGCGAAGGATCGGCGATCGGAGTCCGAGATGGGTCCACGTCAGACGAAGCAGTCATGTGGTCAGATGAATCAGCTGAGGGTGGCGGCGAGGAAGGCGTAGCAGCCTTCCTACCTCTCCCGCTGCCACGCCCACCTCTACCAGCCTTCTTCGTCCTCCCCCGACCTCTCCCAGCCGTAGAAGAAGCGCCCGCCGCAGCTGTCTGCATACTGTCTAGCAGCGCTCTCTGGAGGGGCTGGGCTGGAATAATGGAACCACCCCTCCGAGTAGCGCTCGCAGGAGGCTCGGGGCCCTCTGGACACTTGCCCACCATCCTATCAACACCTGCAATGACAAAAAGTAAACGAAATTAGTACAACATAAAAAAAATTGGATACCTGACATGAATATAATAATATGTATATAATATAAGTGTATCATCATCATGAACATGGTAAAAATACACCCGATCAACACAAATATATATGATTTAAATGTATCTTCTTCTTCTTTCTTCTTCTCCCTCCTCCTCTTCCTTCCTCCACCTCCTCCTTCTTCTAAACTAAAACTAAAACTAAAACAGAAACTAAAACTAAACTAAAACTAATCTAAAATAAACTAAAATACTCTTCTTCTTCTTCTAAACTAAAACTAATCTTCTTCTTCTTCTAAACTAAAATACTCATCTTCTTCTTCCAAACTAAAACTAAAACTAATCTAAAATAAACTAAACTAAAATAAACTAAAACTAAACTCAAACTCATACTATAACTAAAATAGAAACTAAACTAAACGAACTAAACTAAAAAGAACGGGGGGGAGAACTCACCTGCAGGGATCGCCGCAGGAGGCGTGGGGCGGCCGGTGGATGGGAGGGCGGCAGGTGGAGGAGGCGGCGGCCCGGTGGAGGGGGAGGCCGGACGGCCGTGGCGGGATGGTGCGGGGACAACGACATAGGAAAGGGGGCGGGGCAGCTGGAGGGCCGCGGCGCGGCTGGCTGACGTGGCAGGGGCGGCGGGGCGCGGTGGAGGTCAGGGCGCCGCAGGGGAGGGGTGCGGGCCAGCGGGGCGGCCGACTACAGCGGTCGAGGTCGGCGGCGGCGCGGATCGGGGATGGCGACGCAGGGGAGGGGCGGGGGCGGCCGACGTGGAAGGGGTGGCGGGGCACGGTGGAGGTCAGGGCGGCGCAGGGGAGGGGTGGGGGCGGAAGGGTGGACGGCTACGGCGGACGGGGTCAGCGGCGGCGGGTGTGGGTTGAGGGTGTCGGGTACAGAGAGAGAAGAGAGAGAGGACGGGGTGGGACGGCCGTTTACGTACCCATCTCTTTACCGTCCACCAGCGGACGTCAAACAGTCTTTGCCATCCGCCAGTTGACGGCAAAGAAACTTTGCGGTCAACTGGCGGACGACAAAGAACTAGCTGATGGTGAAGGACCTCTTCACCGTACGCTGTCTCTTTGTCGTCCGCTTCCTCAAAGCGGACGGCAAAGGACCTCTTTGTCGTCAGCTGGCAGACGGCAAAGAGGCGGCGGATGGCAAAATGCCAAATTCCAGTAGTGTATGTGAGTTTAATGAAAATGAAATCGTATCTTCTTATGCAAAGGGTGTTTATAGTTACTATGATATTGAACAAATTGAAGAATTTGTTTCTTTTAAGGGTGCTTATGAAGTTGCTTCTTTGATTGAAAAGTATGATATTACTCTCTACGAATCTGAAAATCTTAACATACTTAAATAGTGCTATGAAAACTATGCTCATAATGTCTATGTCAAAGAATTTATTAAAAGAATGACCGCTGCTTTGGAAGAAAATAATGATATGCATGAAGCTATAGATAATTATGATTCCAATTATTTGATTGAAATATCCCTTGATGAACATGATGCTTGCTATTCTTGTGGCCATGATGCCAATATTTATGAAGATGAATTTGCTACAGTTCCTTATGTTAAACATGAGATCGTTGCTATTGCACCCATACTTGATAGTTCCTTCAATGAAAAGCATGATTGCAATGATGTTATTATAACTTCTCTTAATGTCAATTGTGTTAATGATATGAAAAACCTCAAGCTTGGGGATGCTAGTTTTCCTATAACTACTATTTGTTGCAATGATCATGATTGGGGTGATTCTTCTTTTGATCTTGAAAATTTATTTAAGCCCCATGATGAATATGAGATTGATAATAGTGTTTGCAATATCATTGAAAGTGAGTTTGGAAGAGTGTCAACTTTAGATCCCACATATTTGGAGAATGTTCAATCTTATGAAATTTTTGATAAAAGTGGGTTTGGAGAGGTCATGACTTTAGTTAATGTTAATCCCACTATTTTGGAAGAGTGTCAACTTTGCATGCATGTGGATCATGTTGAAAATATTTTGTGTGATAGATATTTTGTTGAATTTGCTTATGATCCCACATGTAATTATTATGAGAGAGGAAAATATGATTGTAGAAAATTTCATGTTACTAAATTACCTCTCGTTATATTGAGATTGCTATTGTTTCTTTCCACTTCCTTGCATATGCTAGTTTTTGCTTGCTATGATAATTTGTTTGCCTATAAGATGCCTATGCATAGAAAGTATGTTAGACTTAGATGTGTTTGTCACGCGTTTTATGATGCTCTCTTTTGTGCTTCAATTCTTGTCTTTCATGTGAGCATCATTGAATTTATCAATGCCTAGCTAGGGGCGTTAAACGATAGTGCTTGTTGGGAGGCAACCAAATTTTATTTTTGTTTCTTGATTTTTGGTTCTGTTTAGTAATAAATAATTCATCTAGCCTTTGTTTAGATGTGGTTTTATGCTTTTAATTAGTGTTTGCACCAAGTAGAACCTTTGGGAAGACTTGGGGGAAGTTTTTGCGATCTTGCTGTAAAAAAGAGAAACTTTAGCGCTCACGATATTTACTGCCATTTTTTACTGGAGAGTGCGATTAGGTTGATTATTTTTGCATATGATTAATAGATAAATTCCTCACGTCCACCAATTTATTTCAGAATTTTTGGGGTTACAGAAGTATTTGAAACCTACATATTACTACAGACTATTCTATTTTTGACAGATTCTGTTTTTCGTGTGTTGTTTGCTTATTTTGATGAATCTATGGCTAGTATCGATGGGTATGAACCATAGAGAAGTTGGAATACAGTAGGTTTAACACCAATATAAATAAATAATGAGTTCATTACAGTACCATAAGTGGTGGTTTGTTTTCTTATACTAACGAAGCTCATGAGATTTTCTGTTGAGTTTTGTGTTGTGAAGTTTTCAAGTTTTGGGTAAAGATTTGATGGATTATGGAATAAGGAGTGGCAAGAGCCTAAGCTTGGGGATGCCCAAGGCACCCCAAGGTAAAATTCAAGGACAACCAAAAGCCTAAGCTTGGGGATGCCCCGGAAGGCATCCCCTCTTTCGTCTTCTTCCATCGGTAACTTTACTTGAGGCTATATTTTTATTCACCACATGATATGTATTTTACTTGGAGCATCTTGTATGATTTGAGTATTTGCTTTTTAGTTTACCACAATCAACCTTGCTGTACACACATTTTGGGAGAGACACACATGAATTGGAATTTATTAGAATACTCTATGTGCTTCAGTTATATCTTTTGAGCTAGATAATTTTGCTCTAGTGCTTCACTTATATCTTTTAGAGCACGGTGGTGGTTTTATTTTATAGAAATTATTGATCTCTCATGCTTCACTTATATCATTTTGAGAGTCCTTTAGAACAACATGGTAATTTGCTTTGGTTATAAAATTGGTCCTAATATGATAGGCATCTAGGATGGGTATAATAAAAACTATCATAAAAAGTGCATTGAATACTATGAGAAGTTTGATACTTGATAATTGTTTTGAGATATGAGGATGGTGATATTAAAGTTGTGCTAGTTGAGTAGTTGTGAATTTGAGAAATACATGTGTTGAAGATTGCAGGTCCCATAGCATGCACACATGGTAACCGTTGTGTAACAAATTTGAAACATGAGGTGTTATTTGATTGTCTTACTTATGAGTGGCGGTCGGGGATGAGCGTGGTCTTTTCCTATCAATCTATTCCCCTAGGAGCATGCACGTAATGCTTGGTTTTTGATGACTTGTAGATTTTTGCAATAAGTATGTGAGTTCTTTATGAGTAATGTTTAGTCCACGGATTATACGCACTCTCACCCTTCCATCATTGCTGGCCTCTTCGGTACCGTGCATTGCCCTTTCTCACCTTGAGAGTTGGTGCAAACTTCACCGGTGCATCCAAACCCCGTGATATGATACGCTCTATCACACATAAACCTCCTTATATCTTCCTCAAAACAGCCACCATACCTACATATTATGGCATTTACATAGCCATTCCGAGATATATTGCCATGCAACTTTCCACCGTTTCATTTATGACACGCTTCATCATTGTCATATTGCCTTGCATGATCATGTAGTTGACATCATATTTGTGGCAAGGCCATCATGCATAATTTATCATACATGCCACTCTTGATTCATTGCCCTTCCCGGTAATACCATCGGAGGCATTCATGTAGAGTCATATTTTATTCTAGTATCGAGTTGTAATCATTGAGTTGTAAATAAATAGAAGTGTGATGATCATCATTAATAAAGCACTGTCCCAAATAAAAAGAAAGAGAAAGGCCAAATAAAAAAAGGCCCAAAAAAGGAAAAATGAAATAAAAAGGGACAATGCTACTATCCTCCTTTTCCACACTTGTGCTTCAAAGTAGCACCATGATCTTTATGATAGAGAGTCTCTTGTTTCGTCACTTTCATATACTAGTGGGAATTTTTCATTATAGAACTTGGCTTGTATATTCCAACAATGGGCTTCCTCAAATGCCCTAGGTCTTCGTGAGCAAGCAAGTTGGATGCACACCCACTTAGTTTCTTCTATTGAGCTTTCATACATTTATAGCTCTAGTGCATCTGTTGCATGGCAATCCCTACTCCTTGCATTGACATCAATTGATGGGCATCTCCCTAGCCCGTTGATTAGCCGCGTCGATGTGAGACTTTCTCCTTTTTTGTCTTCTCCACACAACCCCCATCATTATATTCTATTCCACCCATAGTGCTATATCCATGGCTCACGCTCATGTATTGCGTGAAAGTTGAAAAAAGTTTGAGAATACTAAAGTATGAAACAATTGCTTGGCTTGTCATCGGGGTTGTGCATGATGAGAACATTCTTGTGTGACGAAAATGGAGCATGACCAAACTATATGATTTTGTACGGATGAACTTTCTCTGGCCATGCTATTTTGAGAAGACATGATTGCTTAGTTAGTATGCTTGAAGTATTATTATTATTATGTCAATATTTAACTTTTGTCTTGAACCTTTCGAATCTGAGTATTCATGCCACAATAAAGAAAATTACATTGATAATTATGCTAGGTAGCATTCCACATCAAAAATTATGTTTTTATCATTTACCTACTCGAGGACGAGTAGGAATTAAGCTTGGGGATGCTTGATATGTCTCCAACGTATCTATAATTTTTTATTGTTCCATGCTATTATATTATCTGTTTTGGATGTTTAATGGGCTTTATTATACACTTTTATATTATTTTGAGGACTAACCTACTAACCCAAGGCCCAGTGCAAATTGCTATTTTTATTGCCTATTTTAGTGTTTCGCGGAAAAAGGAATATCAAACGGAATCCAAACGGAATGAAACCTTCGGGGAGTTATTTTTTGAACAAACGTGATCCAGGGGACTTGGAGTAGACGTCAATAAAGAAGCGAGGCGGCCACGAGGCAGGGAGGCATGCCTGCCCCCCTGGGCGCGCCCCCACCCTTATGGGTCCCTCGCAGCTCCACCGACCTACTTCTTCCTCCTATATATATGGATATATATATATATATACATATACCCCGAAAACATCCAGGAGCACCACGAAACCCTATTTCCACCGCCGCAACCTTCTGTACCCAAGAGATGCCACCTTGGGGCCTTTTCCGGAGCTCCACCGGAGGGGGAATCAATCACGGAGGGCTTCTACATCAACACCATAGCCTCTCCGATGATGTGTGAGTAGTTTACCACAGACCTTCGGGTCCATAGTTACTAGCTAGATGGCTTCTTCTCTCTCTTTGGATCTCAATACAAAGTTCTCCTCGATCTTCTTGGAGATCTATTCGATGTAACTCTTTTTGCGGTGTGATTGTCGAGATCCGATGAATTGTGGGTTTATGATAAAGATTATCTATGAACAATATTTGATTCTTCTCTGAAATCTTTTATGTATGATTGGTTATCTTTGCAAGTCTATTCAAATTATTAGTTTGGTTTGGCCTACTAGATTGATCTTTCTTGCATTGGGAGAAGTGCTTAGCTTCGGGGTCAATCTTGCGGTGACCTTTCCCAGTGACAGCAGGGGCAGCAAGGCACGTATTGTATTGTTGCCATCGAGGATAAAAAGATGGGGTTTATACCATATTGCCTGAGTTTATCCCTATACATCATGTCATCTTGCCTAATGCGTTACTCTGTTCTTATGAACTTAATACTCTAGATGCATGCTGGATAGCGGTCGATGTGTGGAGTAATAGTAGTAGATGCAGAATCGTTTCGGTCTACTTGTCACGGACGTGATGCCTATATACATGATCATACCTAGATATTCTCATAATTATGCACTTTTCTATCAATTGCTCGACAGTAATTTGTTCACCCACCGTAATACTTTTGCTATTTTGAGAGAAGCCACTAGTGATACCTATGGCCCCCGGGTCTATCTTTTATCATATAAGTTTCCAATCTATTTTATTTTGCAATCTTTACTTTCAATCTATATCATAAAAATACCAAAAATATTTATCTTATTATCTCTATCAGATCTCACTCTCGTAAGTGACCGTGAAGGGATTGACAACCCCTTTATCGCGTTGGTTGCGAGGTTATTATTTGTTTGTGTAGGTACGAGGGACTTGCGTGTAGTCTCCTACTAGATTGATACCTTGGTTCTCAAAAACTGAGGGAAATACTTATGCTATTTGCTGCATCACCCTTTCCTCTTCAAGGGAAAACCAACGCAGTGCTCAAGAGGTAGCATAGCCCACAAGAGTAATATGCACAAGCTTCGTCTCAATCTAGTTCTTTTGTGATGCTCAGAAAGTAGGCTTTGTGGTTTTCTATCTAGGACTCTATCAATACTCAAGAAGACTGCGTTGGTCACACAAACTCATGTCAAATCAAATGGACCAGCCAACTGTTGCTGGTTGGGGTGGGCTGTCTATTTATAGCCGAGGCAATTATGAGGTGTTAGATAACCAATGAGGGTATGGCCACTCGACGGACAACCAACACATGGCATAAATGTCAAATTTCAAATTCAGCCCACTAATTAGTTCAGGAACAAGTCAAGTCGACTCATCTTCCAGTGATTCTTTCTCCAAGTTTCAAAGAACATCGTCTTACTCTCAAAGAATAATCACTTTGCACGAAGAAAATTTTCTCGTCTTTATTCGAACAAATTGGTATTGGATTGAGCATACAGCGAAGACCTAAATCTCAACTACACTAGGACTCCCTTAGTAGTAAGAAAAATGTAACTAGAAAAACATCTATGTCTTCACTCTGACTTAATTCTTCTTGCTGCAACCAATTGTTCCTCGAATAGCATACCAAGCCTATTGCTTTTCATCATGATTTTTAGAGGTCATCTTCCACACGGATAGCAACCTTGTCTGAACTCTTCGGGGACCTGCTTCATGTGTATACTCACAAACACATTAGTTCATTAATTGTTTTGTCCAACAATCTTTGAAACTCTTGAGGGACACTAGATGCACCTACACTGACTTTTTGTGTCTTTATAAGATGTTCTTATGAAATGTGGTAGCTCGGAAACAATTAAAAAATCCAACATGTTGCATTTTATTTCGGAATAAGTAACTTACATACAGGATTATATATATATACACATACATATACATATACATATATATATATTGCACATGTAAAATTGCTATTAAATAAAGTTGTTGCTCCCCACCTATAACCCCCTGGACACACCCATTGGTTGTTGGTCGTTACTTCTAGTGGGATCTAGACTGCCCCCACAGATCATCATTAGTCTTTCCTATGCACTTTGTCCCCACTCTTGCACACCTGAGACCAACTTCTCAGTCGGTCACCCTTAGCACGCTTAGCTTTGGAGTTCTTTCTTAATGGGCTCCTAGAAAAGAAGGAATTCCTTGGTGATATGAGTAGTCTATTATCCCTATTGAGCTAGTCTCTCACATACACCCCCACACAGAGGAACTGACGTCCCCGTTGCCTCATATGAACGTTCTCTCTTGGCACATACGTCTGTGGTCCAGTCTGGCACATGTGCCATGCCGTGTGCCACGACGGGTCACAAACGTCATGCACAACATGACCGCGCACTGACCCACAAACATCCGTGTAACTGCGAGGGCCGGCTCTGATACCAACTTTTAATGCCCCGGACACACCCGTTGGTTTTTATTGACCGTTACTCTTGGCAGGATTTAGACTGGCCCCACAAATCACCACTAGTCTTTTCTGTACACTTTGTGCTCACTCGTGCGCACCTGGGACCAACTTTCCAGTCGGTCACCCATCCTAAATTTGCTCCAAGCTGATCACTCTTAACTTTGAAGTTTTTTCTGAATGGGCTCCCGGAAAACAATGAATTCCTTGGTGATATGATTAGTCTGTCATCCTTATTAAGCCGGGCTCTCACACCTCCCCTTCCCGCCTCCCCCACACTTTTATATTGTGTCAAGATTTACTTTAAGATCTTTCAAACATGTCCAACCTGTAGCTAACATAATGTTAAAGTGATTAAAAAGAAGCATCGTATAGATTATGAAATGTTGTAAAATCGATCGACAACATCTTTTTTGGAAAGAAGGATAACACCATCGAGCTCTGCATCAATTGACACACACAACCTTATATTATCAATTATTTAATGATGCCAAGCAAAGCCTAACATCGATGTCGAACCAAACAACTTACAGAAAAAAACTAGAAGCCATCCAAAAATGGTCTGCCACCTTCGATCCCCGTCGTTAGGAGAGAGGGACGCTTCAACGTAAGCTGGTCCTCAGATTCAGCCACCGTTGCTGCCACCTCGTAGATCGCCGCCATTGCAGCCACGTCACGGATCCACCCAACATGTACCCGCCCTGATGTCCACCACCATGGCCCCCAACGACGAGATTAGGGCCCTAGGCAGGGCCGTGCCACGGAATCCAACACATGCCCACATCGAGCCAACTGATACGTCCATTTTGCATCATGCTTTTATATAGATATTTATTGCATTATGGTCTTTTATTACACATTATGTCACAATACTTATGCATATTCTCTCTTATTTTACAAGGTTTACATGAAGAGGGGGAATGCCGGCAGCTGGAATTCTGGGCTGGAAAAGGAGCAAATATTAGAGACCTATTCTACACAACTCCAAAAGTCATGAAACTTCACGGGAGCACGTTTCAGAATACAAAAAAAATATTGGGCGAAGGAAGTACCAGAGGAGGGCCACCCACCATCCACGAGGGTGGGGGCGCGCCCTACCCCCCTGGGCGCGCCCCTGCCTCGTGGGCCCCTTGGCAGGCCTCCGGAGCCCATCTTCTGCTATATGAGGTATTTTACCCTAGAAAAAATCATAAGCTAGCTCATGGGAGGAAACTCCGCCGCCATGAGGCGGAACCAATCTAGGGCTCTGGCGGAGCTGTTCTGCCGGGGAAACTTCCCTCCGGGAGGGGGAAATCATCACCACCGTCATCATCATTGATCCTCTCACCGGTAGGGGGTCAATCTCCATCAACATCTTCACCAGCACCATCTCATCTCAAACCCTAGTTCACCTCTTGTATCCAATCTTTGTCCCAAAACCTCAGATTGGTACTTGTGGGTTGCTAGTAGTGTTGATTACTCCTTGTAGTTGATGCTAGTTGGTTTACTTGGTGGAAGATCAAATGTTCAGATCCTTTATGCATATTAATACCCCTCTGATTATGAACATGAATATGATTTGTGAGTAGTTACGTTTGTTACTGAGGACATGGGAGAAGTCTTGTTATAAGTAGTCATGTGAATTTGGTATTCGTTCGATATTTTGATGAGATGTATGTTGTCTCTCCTCTAGTGGTGTCATGTGAACGTCGACTACATGGCACTTCACCATTGCTTGGGCCTAGAGGAATGCATTGGGAAGTAATAAGTAGATGATGGGTTGGTAGAGTGACAGAAGTTTAAACCCTAGTTTATAAGTTGCTTCGCAAGGGGCTGATTTAGATCCATATGTTTCGTGCTATGGTTAGGTTTACCTTAATACTTCTTCTTTAGTTGCAGATGCTTGCAAGAGGGGTTAATCATAAGTGGATGCTTATCCAAGGAAGGGCAGCACCCAAGCACCGGTCCACCAACATATCAAATTATCAAAGTACCGAACGCGAATCATATGAACGTGATGAAAACTAGCTTGACGATAATTCCCATGTGTCCTCAGGAGTGCTTTCCTTTATATAAGAGTTTGTCCAGGCTTGTCCTTTGCTACAAAAAGGATTGGGCCATCTTGCTGCACCTTATTTACTTTCATTACTTGTTACCCGTTACAAATTACCTTATCACAAAACTATCTATTACCGATAAATTCAGTGCTTTTAGAGAATACCTTACTGAAAACTGCTTATCATTTCTTCCTACTCCTCATTGGGTTCGACACTCTTACTTATCAAAAGGACTATGATAGATCCCCTATACTTGTGGGTCATCAAGACTCTTTTCTGGCGCCGTTGCCAGAGAGTGAAGCGGCTTTGGTGAGTGGAATTTGGTAAGGAAAAATTTATATAGTGTGCTGAAATTTACTGTCACTTGTTACTATGAAACATAATCCTTTGAAGGGCTTGTTCGGGGTATCTTCACTCCGACCAGTAGAAAAAAGAGTTTCTCCTCAACCTAATGAACCTACTGAAAATGTTTGCTTTGAAATTCCTTCGGGTATGATAGAGAAACTGCTAGCTAATCCTTTTACAGGAGATGGAACACTGCATCCCGATTTGCACCTAATCTATGTGGATGAAGTTTGTGGATTATTTAAGCTTGCAGGTATGCCCGAGGATGTTATCAAGAAGATGGTCTCCCTTTTATCTTTGAATAGAAAGACATTGACATGGTTTAGGCTATGTGGTGATATGGGATCATGGAACTACAACCGATTGAAATTGGAATTTCATCAGAAGTTTTATCATATGCATTTTGTTCATCGTGATCGTAATTATATATATAATTTTTGGCCTCGCGAAGGGGAAAGCATCGCTCAAGCTTGGGGGAGGCTTAAGTCAATGTTATATTCATGCCCCAATCATGAGCTCTTCAAGATTAATTATTATTCAATTTTTTATGCTCGGCTTTCTCTCAATAATCGCTCCATACTCGATACTTCTTGTACTGGAACTTTTATGATGAACACTATTGAATTCAAATGGGATTTATTGGAAAGAATTAAATGCAACTCTGAAGATTGGGATCTCGACGAAGGTAAGGAGTTAGGTATAACACCTAAGTTTGATTGTGCTAAATCTTTTATGGATACCGATGTTTTCCGTGAATTTAGCACTAAATATGGACTTGACTCTGAGATAGTATCTTCTTTTTGTGAATCCTTTGCTACTCATGTTGATCTCCCTAAGGTGAAGTGGTTTAAATATAATCCTCCCATTGAAGTAAAAGTAGTTGCACCTATTAAAGTTGACGAAAAGACTATCACTCATAATGTTGATCCTGTTGTTCCCACTGCTTACATTGAGAAACCACCTTTCCCTGTTAGAATACAGGATCATGCTAAAGCTTCAACTGTGGTCCGTAAGAGTAACACTAGAACACCTACACCCCCTAAGCAAATTAAAGTTGAATCTAATATTGCTATGGTTAAAGATCTCTTAGCTGATAATATTGATGGGCATGTTATTTACTTCTGTGATGAAGCTGCTAGAATTGCTAGACCTGATACTAAAATTAAGCATAGACCTGTTGTAGGCATGCCTGTTATTTCTGTTAAAATAGGAGATCGTTGCTATCATGGCTTATCTGATGTGGGTGCTAGTGCAAGTGCAATACCTCATTCCCTATACAAAGAAATTATGCATGATATTGCACCTGCTGAGATAGAAGAGATTGATGTTACAATTAAACTTGCCAATAGAGACACTATTTCACCAGTTGGGATTGTTAGAGATGTTGAAGTCTTGTGTGGGAAAGTTAAATACCCTGCTGATTTTCTTGTTCTTGCTTCCCCACAAGATAACTTTTGTCCCATTATATTTTGGTAGACCCTTCTTGAATACTGTTAATGCTAGGATAGATGGCAAAAAGGATGTTGTTACTATTGGTTTGGGGGATATGTCTCATGAGTTTATTTTTGCTAAATTTCATAGACAACCCCATGATAAAGAATTGCCTAGTAAAGATGAAATTATTGGTCTTGCTTCTATTGTCGTGCCTCCTATGATCCTTTAGAACAATATTTGCTAGACCATGAATATGTTTATGAATGAAAGAAGGGAAATAGATGAAGTATTCTTTAAACAAGGACCTATTTTGAAACACAACTTGCCTGTTAAAATCCTAGAGGATCCTCCTCCACCCAAGGGTGATCCCGTGTTTGAGCTTAAACCTTTACCTGATACTCTTAAATATGCTTATCTTGATGAGAAAGAGATATATCCTGTTATTATTAGTGCTAACCTTTCAGAGCATGAAGAAAATAAATTATTGAAAACTCTGAAGAAGCACCGTGCTGCTATTGGATATACTCTTGATGATCTTAAGGGCATTAGTCCCACTCTATGCCAGCACAAAATAAAATTGGAGAAAGATGCGAAACCGGTTGTTGATCACCAACGACGGTTAAATCCTAAGATGAAAGAACTGGTAAGAACAAAAATACTAAAGCTTCTAGAGGCATGTATAATTCATCTCGTTGCTGATAGTCAGTGGGTAAGTCCTGTCCATTGTGTCCCTAAGAAGGGAGGTATTACTGTTGTTCCTAATGATAAAGATGAATTGATCCCACAAAGAATTGTTACATGTTATAGAATGGTAATTGATTTCCGCAAATTAAATATAGTTACTAAAAAGGATCATTACCCTTTACCTTTTATTGATCAAATGCTAGAAAGACTATCCAAACATACACAATTTTGCTTTCTTGATGGTTATTCTGGTTTCTCTCAAATACCTGTGTCAAAAGAGGAACAAGAAAAGACCATCTTTACTTCCCCTTTCGGTACCTTTGCTTATAAACGTATGCCTTTTGGTTTATGCAATGCACCTGCTACCTTTCAAAGATGTATGACTGCTATCTTCTCTAACTTTTGTGAAAAGATTGTTTAGGTATTCATGGATGATTTTTCTATATATGGAACTTCTTTTGATGATTGCTTAAGCAACCTTGATCGAGTTTTGCAGAGATGTGAAGAAACTAATCTTGTCTTGAATTGGGAGAAGTGCTACTTTATGGTTAATGAAGGTATTTTCTTGGGGCATCAAATTTCTAAAAGAGGTATTGAAGTTGATAAAGCTAAAGTTGATGTTATTAAAAAGATACCGTGTCCTAAGGACATTAAAGGTATAAGAAGTTTCCTTGGTCATGCCGTATTTTATAGGAGGTTCATTAAGGACTTCTCTAAAATCTCCAGGCCTCTGACTAATCTCTTACAAAAAGATATTCCTTTTGTCTTTGATGATGATTGTGTAGAAGCATTTGAAATACTTAAGAAAGCTTTGATTTCTGCACCTATCGTTCAACCACCTGATTGGAATTTACCCTTTGAAATTATGTGTGATGCTAGTGATTATGCTGTAGGGGCTGTTTTAGGACAAAGGGTTGATAAGAAATCAAATGTTATCCAATATGCTAATAAGACTCTGGACAATGCCCAGAGAAATTATGCTACTACTGAAAAAGAATTTTTAGCGGTTGTATTTACTTGTGATAAGTTTAGACTTTATATTGTTGATTCTAAAGTAACTGTTCACATTGATAATGCTGCTATTAAATATCTTATGGAAAAGAAAGATGCTAAACCTAGACTTATTAGATGGGTTCTCTTGCTTCAAGAATTTGTTTTGCATATTATTGATAGAAAGGGAGCTGAGAACCCCGTTGCAGACAACTTGTCTATGTTAGAGAATGTTCTTCATGACCCACTACCTATTGATGATAGCTTTCCTGATGAACAATTAGCTGTCATAAATGCTTATCATATTGCTCCATGGTATGCTGATTATGCTAATTACATTGTTGCTAAATTTATACCACCTAGTTTCACATACCGACAAAAGAAAAAGGTTTTCTATGATTTAAGACATTACTTCTGGGATGACCCACACCTTTATAAAGAAGGAGTAGATGGTATTATTAGACGTTGTGTACCTGGGCATGAACAGGAACATATCATATGCAAGTGTAATTCCGAGGCTTATGGAGGACACCATGCTGGAGACAGAACGGCACATAAGGTATTGCAATCTGATTTTTATTGGCCTACTCTCTTCAAGGATGCCCGTAAGTTTGTCTTGTCTTGTGATGAATGTCAAAGAATTGGTAATATTAGTAGACGTCAAGAAATGCCTATGAATTATTCACTTGTTATTGAACCATTTGATGTTTGGGGCTTTGATTATATGGGACCGTTTCCTTCCTCTAATGGGTATACACATATTTTAGTTGTTGTTGATTACGTTACTAAGTGGGTAGAAGCTATTCCAACTAGTAGTGTTGATCATAACACCTCTATTAAGATGCTTAAAGAAGTTATTTTTTTCGAGGTTTGGAGTCCCTAGATACTTAATGACTGATGGTGGTTCACATTTTATTCATGGTGCTTTTCGTAAAATGCTTGCTAAGTATGATGTTAATCATAGAATTGCATCTCCATATCATACACAATCTAGTGGTCAAGTAGAACTGAGTAATAGAAAGCTTAAATTAATTTTGCAAAAGACTGTTAATAGATCTAGAAAGAATTGGTCCAAGAAACTTGATGATGCATTATGGGCTTATAGAACTGCATACAAAAATCCTATGGGTATGTCTCCATATAAAATGGTTTATGGAAAAGCATGTCACTTACCTCTTGAATTAGAACATAAGGCATATTGGGCCATTAAAGAGCTCAATTATGATTTCAAACTTGTCAGGGAGAAGAGGCTTTTTTGACATTAGCTCACTTGATGAATGGAGAACCCAGGCCTATGAGAATGCCAAACTGTTTAATATTTTTTTAAAGATGGCATGACAAAAGGATACAAAAATGTGAGTTTAATGTAGGTGATTATGTATTGTTATACAACTCTTGTTTAAGATTTTTTTGCAGGAAAACTCCTCTCTAAATGGGAAGGTCCTTACGTCATTGAGGAGGTCTATCGCTACGGTGCCATAAAAATCAACAACTTCGAAGGCACAAATCCGAGGGTAGTGAACGGTGAAAGAATCAAACATTATATCTCAGGTAATGCCATAAATGTTGAAACTAATATTATTGAAACCGTAACCCCGGAGGAATACAAAGGGACACTTTCCAAAACGTTTCAGACTCCGAAAAGGAAGAGGTATGAGGTACGGCAAGTAAACCGACTCCAAAATAGTTATAATAGCATTTTTTTTCTCCATTTTGGATTATTTAAGAAAATAGGAAAATAAGAAGTAGTCCGGGAAGGACACGAGGCGTCCACGAGGGTGGAGGGCGCGCCCCCCTGCCTCGTGGGCACCTCGTGTGCTCTCCGGACTCCGTTTTCTTGCACGATACTTCTTTTGGTCGGTAAAAATTCATTATATAATCTCCCGAAGGTTTTGACCACCGTATCACACAAATATCTTCTGTCTTTGTTTCAAGCTGTTTTTCTGACAGATCTAGATCGTCATGGCATCTTCAAGTGCCCCCAAGGACAAGTTCTTCGAGAAGGTCATCAACCCCTACCTCGCGGAGGTGCTGCAACACCCTCAAACCATTGAGATGCGTGAGGGGTTGCTGCACATCCGTGATGTTGAGGGACCAAGGAGGACCGGAAGCGTGGAGACAAGACTCGAAGCAATGGAGCAACAAGTTTTCAAGTGCCAGGATATGGTGGAACGTGGACTCGACACGAACCACATAATGATCATGGAGTTCACCAACACCGCCAAGCTAGATGCCAGAAACATCGGAGAGACCATCTTCAAGCTTCACGAGAAAATCAAGCATCTCCAAGCCCAGATCTATGACCTGCAAAACCAAAACTATGAGTATGAATATAGATTCAAGAGGATGAGTTTGGCTGCAGATTCGAGGATCCCGGAGACTCGATCATCCTTCTATGATGGTGAGCCTATGCCTTGGAAGATGGACGACAAGCCTACATCATCAACAACTCCACCATCACCACCTCCGAGGAAGGAGACATAAACACATGGGTATGGGCACTCCCCTTGGCAACTGCCAAGCTTGGGGGAGCGCCCCGGTAATGTATCATCATCACACTTTTATCTTTATCGTTTTTCTTAGTCCGATCCTTTTGGTAATATCTTGATCTAGTAGAATAAAGTTTTAGTATGATCTAGTTTTGAGTTTTTACCTTATGATCCTTCTATGTAATCAAGTCCCTGAGCTATATAATAAAGATTAGTGTTGAGTCAAGGGCTTGATTATCTTGCTATGATCTTGAGGGAATAAAAATAAAAGAGAAAGAATAAAAAGAAATAAAGAGATCATATGGATCTTATGGAGAGTAATGACTTTACATATAAAGAGTATGATGAATAAAAGTTGTCGAAAGTTGACAAACATAGTTTTGGTCATCGTTGCAATTAATAGGAAGTAATAAAGAAAGAGAGGTTTTCACATATAAATATACTATCTTGGACATCTTTTATGATTGTGAGCACTCGTTAAAATATGACATGCTAAAGAGTTGATGTTGGACAAGGAAGACAACGTAATGGGTTATGTTTTCTTACATCTGAAATAAATTATATTGTCATGGATCATCCAACATGTTGAGCTTGCCTTTCCCTCTTATGCTAGCCAAATTCTTTGCAGCAAGTAGAGATACTACTTGTGCTTCCAAATACCCTTAAACCCAGTTTTGCCATGAGAGTCCATCATATCTACCTATGAATTGAGTAAGATCCTTCAAGTAAGTTGTCATTGTTGCAAGCAATAAAAATTGCTCTCCAAATATGTATGATTTATTAGTGTGGAGAAAATAAGCTTTATACGATCTTGTGATGTGGAAGAAATAAAAGCGACAGACTACATAATAAAGGTCCATATCACAAGTGGCAATATAAAGTGACGTTCTTTTGCATTAAGATTTCGTGCATCCAATCATAAAAGCACATGACAACCTCTACTTCCCTCTGCGAAGGGCCTATCTTTTATTTTTGTCTTATACTTCATACAAGAGTCATGGTGATTTTCACCTTTCCTTTTTACATTTTATCCTTTGGCAAGCACAATGTGTTGGAAAGATCCTGATATATATAGCTAATTGGATGTGAGTTTTCATGAACTATTATTGTTGACATTACCCTTGAGGTAAAAGGTTGGGAGGCAAAACTATAAGCCCCTATCTTTCTCTGTGTCTGATTAAAACTTCATACCCATAAGTATTGCGTGAGTGTTAGCAATTGTGAAAGACTAAATGATAGTTGAGTATGTGGACTTGCTGAAAAGCACTTATATTGACTCTTTCCGATGTTATGATAAATTGCAATTGCTTCAATGACTGAGATTATAGTTTGTTAGTTTTCAATGAAGTTTATGATTCATACTTGAAACTGTGAATGAATTGTTACTTTAGCATAAGAGATCATATGAAAATATATATATATATATATGTGTGTGTGTGTGTGTGTGTGTGTTGTTCTAAGAATGATCATGATGCTCTCATGTCCGTATTTTATTTTTATCGACACCTCTATCTCTAAACATGTGGTCATATTTTTCGATAGCGGCTTCCGCTTGAGGACAAGTGAGGTCTAAGCTTGGGGGAGTTGATACGTCTTTGCATCATGCTTTTATATCAATATTTATTGCATTATGGGTTGTTATTACACATTATGTCACAATACTTATGCATATTCTATCTTATTTTACAAGGTTTACATGAAGAGAGGGAATGCCGGCAGCTGGAATTCTGGGCTGGAAAAGGAGCAAATATTAGAGACCTATTCTGCACAACTCCAAAAGTCCTTAAACTTTACGGGAGCACGTTTCAGAATGTATAAAAAATATTGGGCGAAGGAAGTACCAGAGGGGGGCCAACCACCATCCACAAGGGTGGGGGCACGCCCTACCCCCTGGGCGCGCCCCCTGCCTCGTGGGCCCCCTGGTAGGCCTCCGGTGCCCATCTTATGCTATATGAGGTCTTTTGCCCTGAAAAAATCATAAGCTAGCTCACGGGACGAAACTCCGCCACCACGAGGCGGAACCAATCTAGGGCTCTGGCGGAGCTGTTCTGCTGGGGAAACTTCCCTTCGGGAGGGGGAAATCATCACCACCGTCATCATCATCGATCCTCTCACCGGGAGGGGGTCAATCTCCATCAACATCTTCACTAGCACCATCTCATCTCAAACCCTAGTTCATCTCTTGTATCCAATCTTTGTTCCAAAACCTCATATTGGTACCTGTGGGTTGCTAGTAGTGTTGATTACTCCTTGTAGTTGATGCTAGTTGGTTTACTTGGTGGAAGATCGTATGTTCAGATCCTTTATGCATATTAATACCCCTCTGATTATGAACGTGAATATGATTTGTGAGTAGTTACATTTGTTACTAAGGACATGGGAGAAGTCTTGTTATAAGTAGTTATGTGAATTTGGTATTCGTTCGATATTTTGATGAGATGTATGTTGTCTCTAGTCTAGTGGTGTCATGTGAACGTTGACTACATGACACTTCATCATTGCTTGGGCCTAGAGGAAGGCATTGGGAAGTAATAAGTAGATGATGGGTTGTTAGAGTGACAGAAGCTTAAACCCTAGTTTATGAGTTGCTTCGTAAGGGGCTGATTTGGATCCATATGTTTCATGCTATGGTTAGGTTTACCTTAATACTTCTTCTGTAGTTGCGGATGCTTGCAAGAGGGGTTAATCATAAGTGGGATGCTTGTCCAAGGAAGGGAAGAACCCAAGCACCGGTCCACCAACATATCAAATTATCAAAGTACTAATCATATGAACGTGATGAAAACTAGCTTGGCGATAATTCCCATGTGTCCTCAAGAGCACTTTCCTTTATATAAGCGTTTGTCCAGGCTTGTCCTTTGCTACAAAAAGGATTGGGCCATCTTGCTGCACCTTATTTACTTTCATTACTTGTTACCCGTTACAAATTACCTTATCACAAAACTATCTATTACCGATAAATTCAGTGCTTTTAGAGAATACCTTACTGAAGTCTGCTTATCATTTCCTTCTGCTCGTCGTTGGATTCGACACTCTTACTTATCGAAAGGACTACGATAGATCCCCTATACTTGTGGGTCATCACCAACGCCGCCACTACATTATGCCACTCCGTGTAGGAGTTGGGACCGCACCACCTCACGTCTGCGGCGACGCCTGAGCCATAGAGATCGAGCGCCTGTATGGGATCCCTCTATGTTGCATCATTGGTAATGGCGCCATCATGCGGTGTGCGTAGTTGGCAATCTTATCGATCCCCTTGTCCTTATTCCCGGTGTTGCACGACGCCAACGCTATGCCCCTAACTACGCGCTCTGGCGACGAGCCTCCACTTCATGTCCCGGTGGATCCGAGTTTGGCTCGAAGTCATCGATGAACCCACCATCTTGGCGATGGAGTAGCCACATTGGAGCACCTTCTCCGACGCAACAGAGAGGTCTTGATCGGCGCTAGGACAACAAAATCATCCTCCATCACACGCATTCCTTGCCGGCAACTGGACGTCATATGCAACCGTGGCTCCTGACGGTACGACCCCAGGCACGGCTGACCACAACATGACAATAACAAAGTAAAAAATAACGAGAAAAATGATGCCTACAAACCGCGAAACGCAAATGTCCCCAAAATCATATTCTGATGAAGATGAAGACAATGTTTTGCTAATGCATGTTATTTGGAATTCTAACGTTCTGGATTTCTCTACGGCCTAGAACTCCAATCGATGAAAAGTACTAGGTGTTGCCGCCACCTCGTAGACCGCCGCCATTGCAGCCACGTCACGGATCCACCCAACATGTCCCCGCCCTGATGTCCACCACCATGGCCCCCAACGACGAGATTAGGCCCCTAGGCAGGGTCGTGCCACGGAATCCAACACACGCCCGCATCGAGCCAACACCGCCTCTACATTATGCCACTTCGTGAAGGAGCCGGGACCGCACCACCTCATGTATGCGGCATCGCCTGAGCCATAGCGATCGAGCGCCTGTATGGGATCCCTCTGTGTTGCGGCATTGGTAATGGCGCCATCGTGCGGTGTGCGTAGTTGGCAATCTCATCGATCCCCTTGTCCTTGTTCCCGGTGTTGCGCAACGCCAACGCTATGCCCCTAACCGTGTGCTCCGGCGACGAGCCTCTACTTCATGTCCCGGTGGATCCGAGTTTGGCTCGAAGTCGTCGATAAACCCGCCATCTTGGCGATGGAGTATTGGAGCACCTCCTCCGACGGCAAAAGAAAGGTCTTGATCGGCGCTAGGACAACAAAACCGTCCTCCATCACACACGTCCCCTGCCAGCAACTGGACGTCGTATGCAACCGTAGCTCCTGACGGCGCGACCTCAGGCGCGCGGCTGACGACAACATGACAATAACGAAGTAAAAATAACAAGAAAAATGATGCCTACAAACCGCAAAATGCAAATTTCCCCAAAATCATATTTTAATGAAGATGAAGACAACTTTTTGCTAATGCATATTATCTTAAATTCTAACGTTCTGGGTTTCCCTGCGGCCTAGAACTCCAACCGACGAAAAGTACTTCCAGCCAATGATTGCTGTGCAGAGCAAGGCAGGCTTTATACATAACGAAATCAACGGAATCTAGCTAAAGGGGCTCAGCAATGAACATTGAGCTGATATACCATCTGAGTTGAGTACCCCTTTTCATTCTCCATTCAGAGTGTCACCCAATTCCTCGTTGCAGCTGCATGCGAGCGTCCCCCACATTCCCTGTTCCCGACTCAACGCATTCCTGAACGCAATCTCATCATCATCACCATCACCCTGCAATCTCAGTCACTATCGGCCGTCTGACTTTCTCCCGTAGGATCTTGGGCAAGTTCATGTGAGGCACAGTGGACACGCACGGGCATGGTCGAGCCGCAGCAGTGCATGCAGTTGCGCGGTGCTGTCGCCCGGCAAAGAGAGAGAGGATTTACGGGAGGGGCGCGGCGCTTTCCGCGGGTGGCTGGGAATCGCCGGCACGAGGCGACGGCCGGCCACCGCTGCTTTAGCTGGCCAGGCCTCTCACCGGCCGGCCGTGGGGGCCCGGGCGCCGGGCGCGGGGGTGCACGGGAGAAAGGCGGAAAACTACCGGAAAAGGCCCGTCCGCTGTGGTGGTAGGCGGCTCCGATCCTCAATCATTGGGGCCGTGGACGCGCGGGTTCCCGAGGGGATCGGGTGGGGTGGTGGATGGACGGCCGGCGGCAAGTGGTGGGGAGCTGGGCTTCTCGAGGAAATGGACGTGCGCTAGTGGCGGGCCGGGCGCCGGCCCGCGTGTCGCCCGTTGCGGCCGGGGGATCTGGGGTTTGGACACTAGCGGCGAGATGATTAGGTGATCTAGTTTGGATTAGATCTGCTCTAACTTTCAACGCAATGCTCAGGCTAAAGTTGAGGGGCCATGCATATGGATGGCAGTGGGGAGGAAGATCCTGCTCGGGGAGACAATGTCACGGTGCAGTGGCGTGACAGGGAGCTGGGGTGGGTCGTTTGAGGGGTGCTGGTGTCGGGGTTCGGCCTCTGAATTATGCAGCGGCAATTGATACGGATCGGGGGAAGCATTTCTTTTTGAAAATAAATTTCATGCCATATAATTATATAAACACTCGAAAAAAGAAGTTAAGAGCCACTCGGGCTCGGATTTAGTTTAACAGTAGGTTTTTCCTATTCCTTTTCATGTTTTGAAATAGATTTGATTCCGAAACCAATCCAATTCAATTTGGGAACTTCTAAAAAATCCAACATAATATGTAGGACTTAGGGAGAATATTTCGGGACCAAATACTACATAAAATACATATAATAATTATATAAACTCTATATTTGGCATTCTAAGTATTCCCTGATAAATATTTTTTGGGTTATAAATAACTACCAAAATGTTTTTGAAGTACAAATAAAATCTAAGGCTTCAAATCCTAGTCAAAACTAGCTAAGCTCAAGCAACACAAGCAAAAATTTAATTAACCCTATTTAAATGGTTAACATTCCAAAAGACAAAAAACTGGGATTTTTTTACTATCTATTTCTGTTTCAAGGTTCACGAGGGTGCATTTGAGCTCAGAAGAAGAAACCCCATGCCCGAAAAGAAAAGTGTCCTTGTAGAACTCCTATTGTGTAACAGCAACAAAGGCTGAAGGACCAGGACTGTTTACTAAGCACAAAAAATAGATAGTATATGAAGGACTATATAACTCCTTGTTAAACTCAACTGTTTACTAAGCACAAAAAATACCAAAACATTCAATTAAACTGACTATATTGGGGTGAGATAACCCAGCCACCACAAAATCCTGAGTGGTATAATAATGTCCTGTCTCTAAAAATAAATCAATGACTAGTTTAGAGATGTTACATGGTACAGTACTTTTGACATTATCTGATCAATTTTGGCTTGAGCCAATTCCTTTAGAGAGCCAAGCAATTTTTGGCATTTTGGCTTGTGCACAGCAGAATCTGCAGATAAGAAGTTGGTCTGCAAGTGGTAGGCCTCCAGAATTTGCAGTTACGAAGTTGATGTCTGCTGGTGGAAGGAACTAATGTAGCTCGGATATTCTTATCACATTATTATGCAGTAGTCAAACTATCACACAGAGTCTGGTATGCTGCACTGCAATGTTTGAATTTCTCCTCTGCGGTAGCCTGCCCAAGAAAGAAAATCCATAATACTCATGAGTTTTGTAGACAAGCAATTGTAACAGAAGTCCTTGAGGTAAATAAAAAACAGAAGTTCAAAACATCAAATTAGACACTAGAAGATACAATGTTTTGCAGGTACTATGTCGGTCTGAACCAAGATTAAATGCCTGTCTTCTACTGAATCATGTGTGGCCTACTTTTGAATGGAAAAAATGGCTGTAACATATGTTTTGTATGGAACCTAGGTGAGTTGCTAACCAATCCTTATTGATCTAATGTTACATTAATTATAGATAGTGTGCTGCATTATCACTAAGGTTGGGCCATTGGAAGTGCACTCCTACAGCATTTGAGTCAAGAATAAAGGACGGAAGAGGGGGTCTGGATGTGTGGTTTTAGTTCCTGATATTTAATTTGGCTAATTGTCATCTCACGGTAGCACCTGAGCCTGGGGTGAACTCAGGAAACCAGCAGATCTATCACAGAATGAAATGAAGGCATACAAAAAAAAACTTTGCAAAGAGAAGTTAAACTTGGATGTTGAAAGATTACTACCTTCGATGAGCCATGATGACGATCTGGATGCCATCTAAGTGCACACGTCCGGTATCTAGTATGAAAAGGGGAGGAGATAAATGGTAAAACAAATGTTCCAGAGTAAAAACGAAATGAAGGATACGATGTTATCATGGCTCATGCCATAGTCCCCAAAAAATTACTCAAGGCTAGTGAAATACTCAAAGCCTCAACGATCTTACGCGCTTTTAACATCTTCGAGTTTTAGTGGGCCAGAAGTACTCAATCCAAGAGCCTGACGCGCCACAGATACCTCTGTCTGGGTGGATATTTCGCCCTCGTCGTCTGTTTCATAACTCCAGTGTCCGGAACTTTCTGAATGAGAACGTCTTGAATTCCTCCTTGGAAAATCATCAGATTCAAAAGACCAATAATATGTGTGCTGGTTCCCACGAAAAGCATTGCGAAAAACAGTCTCTGGTTCATCATCATCATCGCTTGTGCAAAACTCAAATCCCCCTGTCCAAACAAGAAACACCCAAACTTTATAAGGTTCAGTACAGGTCTAACTAGAATAGAATATAGTAACCGAAATAGCCGTACTTCATAAATGCTTAAGAAGTTGGAGTCCTGACTCCTGAATTAAACTACGGTGCATACCAGAAAATGATTCAAAATTATTCATTAAGTAGAAAGAGAAGTGCAGATAAGGAACGGTACCCCTGCTTTTGACAGTATCGTAAAAAAACTCATGTGGACGGAAACCATTATTCCTCGAATCTCTGACCCAACGATGTCCTCTAAACCATGAAGGTCCACTAGATGCGTCTTTTTTCTCATCTTCATCACGCCAACTCTGAACATTGTTATAAATGAAAATGTCTAGGTTAAAAACACAAGTACTTACAAGTCATTTTGATTGAAAACTGCAACCGGTGTTAAAGTGAATACAACTACGGGAGCACAAAAATACAGAGCAATATTTAGTTCATTTTCTTTCCTTGCAAAACTTTAAGCAATGAAATAAAGGGACATTACTTGTATACCAGTCTCTTGATTACTAAATTTTACACACCTTGTAGGGTTGCAAGCCTTAAAGTTGCCAATCTCAAAAAGGATTTAACCCTACTTTCTCGCAGAGATCTTCCAGAACAAACTTTGAGCATTCATTTATCTCAAGACTTTGCAGGGTATATATGGTTCATATGTTTTCCAAAACACTGCATTTATTCTTGACGAATGTAAGTTAAAATTACAAGAATGCAAAGAACATGATAACAGATAATGAGTAATATGTATCTAAGTTCGATCATCCTAAGTTCAGCAGTTGTGAAAGCCAATCATCTTAACCTAATTACCCAAAACTAATTGAACAAAATTGAATGACACAAAGATGCTAATCATTTTGTTTCACTGACATTGAAGAGCTGCTCCGCATACTCAGACATATTCCGTATCATTGTTCTTTTTGTGTCTCTATTTCTCCTGCGTTTTGCATAAAAATTGAACCTCTGCAGAAAGCAAAAGATAGTAGTGTTAGCTCTTTCTCTGTTCAAGAAACGAACTAATTTCTAGTGATAAGACATCATCAGTTGCAAAAGAAGAAGTTAAAAGTGCACTTACAAGCAAACAAATTATACTCCCCCCTTCCCGAATTAGTTGTCTTAGATTTGTTCAGATACGAATGTATCTAGGCACGTTTTAGTGTTAGGAACATCCGTATCTAGACAAATCTAAGACAACTAAAGTTGGCTAAACTTTGCAACTTCATATCTCCCGTCCCCCGCGTCGCCTTCCGGGGCGACACGGGCAGAACCTAGATCCGCCGCCGCCAGTCTTCCCCGCCGCCCCTACCTCTCCTCGCCGTCGCCAGATGAAGCCGCCGGACTAAGTCTGCCCAGCGGACGGCGGCGGCGGGGTTTCCCCCGTTCTGCGGGGCGTTCTCTGGTGGAGGGAGGCTCGCTCCCGCTCGTCATGGCAGCCATGGCGCCTGGTGGATTCAGGCCGTGTCTTCGGCGGGTGGCAGCCGCCATGTCTTCGTCATCGGGATCCTGGGCTGCGGCCTGAATCTCCCGCCGGCGAGTCAGGTAGGGATGGCGTCCCTCCCCTTCCTGCCCTTGAAGTTCCTCCACGCGTGACTGGCGGCCTGCGAGCTCCGGGGCTCCGCCCTAAGCTCCTTCCCGGTGTGGCGGGGCGGGGTGGCAGCCCCCCCTCCTGCGAGTGCAGGCCCGCAGCTGTGCTTGCTGCTGCTGCTGCGGTGTTGTGGCGGCGGGGTGCCGGATCTGGCCGGTCTCGGTCGTTTTTGGCTCGCTGGCGTCTGCTGGTGGTGAGGTGGCTCCTGCGTGGCATTGGCAACTTCGCCACACTGGAGGTGCACGGGTCAGCGGGTGCGGCCGTCTTCGACCGTCAGCGCGAGGGTGTTTGTCAAGTCTACTCCGAGCGAAAGCTTAATCGGCAAGAGCCAGCCGGCGATGGCGGCGCCTACGAGCTTCGTTCTCCTTTTTGAGGGCGTCACTATGGAGTTTCTTTGACCCGCTTCATCCTCAGATCTGGTTCTTTGGGCGAAAGCCTAGACCCGTTTGGGTCGGGCAACGGCGTCGTCCCTACGGCGTTTCTTCCTTTGGGGCGTTGCTTTGAAGACCGGCGATCCTTCTCCGCGCTCCTATTGGGCTGGACGTGCACGGCGTCACGGTTGGCAGGTGCCCAATCGGTGATGCGAGCGGTTGGTGTTGCGACCTGTGCGGCTACGACGATGGTGACGTGTAGAGCTGGGTCACGGCTTGTCCTTCTAATGTTGATGGTTTGGTTCGCCGACGAGTGCGTTGCCTATGCTCGTTTCTCACTATGACAGAGAAGTCGGAGCTGCGTGTGGCGGGGCCCGTGCGGCATCGATGACTCCATGAGGGTGGTTTCAGTGGACAGTACTCTTTGGAGGTTGCGCTAAGCTAGGTCGATGCGAGTCTTTCAACTTTCTCCAGTGAAGCCCTTCAACAAAATCGGAGTTGTCGGTCCTCGACGTCTGTGATCGATTGTTTGGCTATGGCCAATGAGGTCCTTGTGTGTCGTTCATTCGATGGGGTCTTGGTAGGTCGTCAGCGGCAGAATCGGAGTCGCCTGCTCGGGGAGAGGTGATAACGATGACATTGCAGGCAACCTCGACGGTGTCCTCTTCTCGGCGGTGTGTGGTCTTGTAGGTGCCAGGTCGGCCAAGGTACCCTTTCTTGTGGGCGTGTTGTAACAGTTTTCGCCCAGGTTTCCATTAATTAACCGGGCAACTCTATTCTACCTTTTTAATGAATCGGGCCCTAAGGGACCGCGTTTCAAAAAAATCTAAGACAACTAATTTGGGACGGAGGTAATACAAAACAAGAAAACTTAAGCAGGCTGCGCATGCAAAGTGGTTGAGCCAAGCAAGACACATCACACCATGTGGAGGAGAGTGCGGAATGCATAAATGATATGGTTCTTGTGCTGATTCCCAAGGTAATGGACCCGTCTTTGTTATATCAATTCAGACCCATTAGCTTATGCAACATACTCTACAAGATTGCTTCAAAAGTGGTATCTAACAGATTGAAGCTTATTCTGCCAGACATTATCTCTGAAGAACAGTCAGCCTTTGTCCCTGGCAAGCTAATTACAGATAACATCATATGTGCATATGAGTGCCTGCATTTTATGAAGAGATCAAAATCAAAAGCAAACAGTTTTTGTGCCCTAAAACTGGATATGATGAAAGCTTATGATAGGCTGGAGTTGGACTTGGAAGCTATTATGGTGAAGCTTGGATTTGCAACAACATGGATTGACACAGTTATTGGTATGGTGAGGTCAGTGTCTTTTTCAGTTTTATTCAATGGAGAAAAGCTTGATGATTTCAGACCTAGCAGAGGTATAAGACAGGGAGATCCAATTTCCCCCTATCTTTTCTTGACTGCGGTAGAGGGCCTTTCGTGCCTTTTAAAGACCAGTTCTCAGTCATCAATTCTTAGCGGAGTTAAGGTGGCACCATAAGCCCTGACGGTCAACCACCTTCTGTTCGCAAATGACAGCCTGCTGCTTTCCAAGTCAAGTGTTGAGGGAGAGGAAGCGGTTTCAAACCTGTTGAATATTTACTGTTCAGCATCAGGACAAAGGGTGAACCATGATAAATCCTCAATCTTTTTTAGCAAGGGGTGCCCTCAGATTTTGAGAGACAGTATAAAGGCCTCCCTCAATGTGCAGAACAAGTCTTTGAGCAACGGGTATTTGGGGAATGCCAACTGACTTGGGACACTCAAAGAATGGCACGTTCAAATATTTGAGTGATAGAGTTTGGGAGAAGGTAAAAGGCTGGATGGAGAAAATATTATTTGCTGCAGGGAAGGAAGTGTTAATTAAATTAGTTGCTCAGGCGGTCCTAGTCTATTCCATGGCCTGCTTTAGACTCACACGGGACTATGCAAGAATGTAACATCTATCATACGACAGTTCTGGTGGGGGAGTAAGCAAGGAAAAAGAAAAACATGCTGGGTCTAATGGGACGTTATGACTCGGCCAAAAAGCATGGGGGGGGGCTTGGCTTCCGTGATCTCGAATTTTTTAACCTTGCACTTTTGTCCAGGCAAGCTTGGTGTTTGATGCAGGAACCATCTTCTCTCAGTGAACGGATTCTACAGCCAGTTTATTATCCGAATTGCTCAGTGCTGGATGCCGAGCTCAGACCACACCCATCACAAATCTGGAGGGCTGTTCTAGATGGCAAGGATGTGTTATCACAAGGAATCATTCGAAGGATAGGAGATGGTAAAACTACCGATATTTGGAAACACAATTGGGTTCCACGAGACATGACTATGAAGCCGATTTCTTCTCAGGTACCCAACCCGCCCAGGAAGGTAGCGGAGCTGATTGATCCAACCTCTGCGCCGGCGGTGTGGCGCGAGGATCTCATTAGAGAAGTATTTGTGCCAGTGGATGCGGAAGCAATTTTGAGGATTCCAATTTGCACAAAAAAAGGTAGATGACTTTTGGGCTAGGAGCGCTGATCGGAAGGGGCGTTTTTCAGTGAGCTTGGTGTACAAACTTATTGTCCGAACAAAATGCAGCAGAGAAGGGTGGATTGCAGAAGGCACAGGTTGCTTGGATCACTTGGGAGGAGCGAAAAACTGGACATCACTCCGGAACATCAAGGTGCCCTCAAAAATTAAAGTTTTTCTGTGGTGTTTGGTCCGGCACTCGCTACCCATTAGCGATGTCCTAGATCACGGAAACATGGCTGATACACGGGTATGCCTGTTATGCAGAGCGGAAGACAGCTGACGCCACTCTCTCCTGAGTTGCAATATGGCTAGAAGCGTGTGGGCACTCTCGTTGGAAGAGATGGTTGAACATATGAGGTCGAACCAGGACGGAAGTGCCAAAAATTGGTTGTTTGCAATGCATGATTCTCTCATTCATAATGAATTCAACAGAATGGTAGTGACATTATGGGCTGTGTGGAGCGCGAGAAGAAAGGCAAATCATGGGGAAATTTATCAAAGCCTGCTATCTACTCATTGCTTCATATCATCTTTCTTGTCTGATATTCAGATCTTGTCCAAACCAGCAAAGGAACGGAGGAATCCATTGCCTAGATCCTGTCAGTGGATCCCCCCACTTGATGATCACGTGAAGTTCAATGTGGATGCCGCTGTTTCTAGGGCAGGAGGTTTTGGTGCACCAGCAGCAATATGCAGAAGTGCGGAGGGAAATTTTCTGGGGGCATCTGGAGTAATTTTTAATGCCATCGACGATCCAGCAACACTTGAGGCATTGGCCATCAGGGAAGCCCTTGCTCTAGCAGAGGACCTTCATGTCCAGAAAATCGTGATCCCTTCTGATTGTGAAGTTGTGGTAGATGATATCAACGAAAGAAGTGGAGCTAGCTATGGAGCCATTGTATATGAAATAATAGGCAGATCATCTTCTTACACCTCATGTAATTTTAAGCATGAGTTTAGGAGCTCGAATTTCAAGGCTCACAACCTCACGAAGCATGTATTAACCCTGGGGGTAGGCCGCCATGCTTTGGTTAGGCCACCCGGGAGATCTCAATTTTGTACCTGGAAACATCCTGATAGATCAATAAAGCTTTGCGAGTTTGTCTCAAAAAAAAACATCGCACCATGGCAAAAAATGATTTTGGAAAGCACAAGGAATTCCATTCCGGTCAAGCTTCCACAATCTGGTACGGCCCTAACTATTCTCTGGGGGGCATTTCGCCAAGCATGCAAGGACGTCCAAATTCACCTTGAGGAACCCAATATTCAGAAGCATCTAATTTCGTCAAAACAAGCAAGCATCTAACAGAGAAGTCCCCAAATCTAGCGGTGGTATGGCCTACCTTTCTCACGGGAAATACATCAAACAGATCAAGCAAGAATTCCTCTCAAAAGAGTAATACATCGACGGAAACGGAAGGCTTTTCCCCATACAGGCATTTCAGCAAACAGCCTACCGACCAACTGCAAAGTACAGGCGGATCTAACAAAATAAAAATAAAAAAATTCCCGCGAGCTATCAATAACACAACAGGGAGGGAGATGTTTACGTGCTGCCACTGGGTCTTGCGCTTCCGCTGCAGGGGAGGCGTGGAGTGGAACGACGCGGTGGCCGCCAGCTGCTGCGGCGCCGCCGCCGCGAGACGGTGCGGGCGGTGGCCTGAGAGAAGAGCCGACTTGACGTGGTTCATCTCGGCGGATGGGCCGTGCGTCACACCCACACCTTTCGCTGCAGGGTGGACATAGAGAGATAGAGAGGAGATGAGGCAACTAGGATGCTGGCCCATGGGCCATGGATGGATAATTGGTGCCAGATTGTGACCCAAAAAATGTGGGGCTAATGGTCCCTCCAAAAAAAATGTGAGACTAATACCTTCACTTCACAAAAAATGTGGGACTAATACCCTGCCTCAAAAAAAGTGGGGCTAATAACCCTAAAAAAAGTGGGACTAACTAATTAGAGAGGGTGATCTAAATAAAACTAATCAAAGGGTACCTGGCATGCCTATTTTTTGTGGGCTGAAAGCATGCCACTTGGTGTGTCTAGCCGCCACCACATGTCGCGCGTTGGGTGCACCCCATGGGAGCACGAATTTTCCTCTTTTCTACATGTTTTTTTGATTATTTGGATTTTCAAAGTATACTGGTTTTCCTATGTTTTCTTGAAAAAAAAAATCTCGTGTGAAGCACAATTGTGCTTTCCAAAAAGGGGACATCATATCTGCTTCTCACATAAACCCAACTGCGCTTTTGGTTTTTGATTTTTTTTCGGTTTGCGTTCTTTTTTTTTGGTTTCCTATTTTGGGGAGAAAGGTTAGTCAAACCTAGTAACATGGCATACAATTTTGATGATCTCGGAATGAGAAATTCAATGATGAAATGGTTCATGATCTGGACGCACGGTTCATGAAATAAAACCTTTAAAAAACAAATCTACGAAAAAGTGTAAAAGTCAAGTTGCGGAAGTAGCACACTAACACCACCAAAGAAGGTCAGAGTGTCCATGTCGCTACCCTCTTGGTGGTGTCGCCTTCAAGGTCATTGGTCCCATTCGCGCATTCATGGAGCTAAATGTGCACGACATTGCGATCGGCAGATGCTCGGTTGGCGATGTGAATGGTTTGCACGACTTTTTATGTGGCAACGATAGCAGCTTCAGACGGAGTTGGTTTGCAGCTAGATTTTGGTAGTCGGTCTCATCCGGTGCGTGCGAGGGGTTGTCGTGCATCACTTGGTCTTTCTAGAGTCGAAGTTGCTGAGGTGGGCCCTTGCGGCGACGATGACGTGCGGCGGGTGGTCAGTTCCAGCGCTGGCTTGGCGCAAACCCAACACTTTTTCTCCTGCAATGCTCGTCGACAGAGTCGGAGCTGCCTGGTCACCGGCACGTGTGGTTGACGGTTTGGCTTTCGCCGGCACAGACCTCGACACTTGTTTGCGGTGATAACTTCGTGGTTGTCATCGATGGTCAAGTCACAGTCGCTGGCTCGCGGAGAAGTGATGACGACACCGGATAGCAACCCCGACAGTCCTTTTCTCCTCGATGGTGTGTGTGTGTGTGTGTTCTTGTGTGGGTTGTTAGGCCGCCCGGGGTGCCTTGTTTTTGCGAGCGTGTTGTGACAGTCTTCGTCCGGTTCTCCGCAGATAAACCATACAAATCTTTCCTTCTTTTATAAGAAATCGAGACCATCATGTGCTAAGTTCTGTAAAAATAAATCCCAACCAACATCGAGATCAACAGATCAACTTATGTGAATAAACTTGGTGGCTTGCTTGTCTTCTGTTTTAATTATAAAATAGATAATATACACCTTTCTAAATAAAAACATGAAGTTTTTTAAATTCACATGAACATTTTATTCAAAGGAATGAACACTTTTTAAAGTTTAATGATTTTTCAAAATACATGAAAAAAATTAGAATAAAGCAAACATTTCATGTTAAATGTGAGAATACTTATTAACAGTAGATGAACATTTCTAAATACAATTCTTTAAATGTACAAACACTTCAAAAATTGCTTGGGCATTCTTTTGTAATATGTGAACATTTTTATTACATAAGGAATGTTTCAAATATGTTCAGAGGGACCAGCATTTTTTAGAATGAATAATAAAATAAATAAAAACAAAATAAAATTTTAAAAAATGTGCAGAAAACCAATAATGCGCCTGGCCCATGAGGTATGCGGCTGTGCGATTTTCACTCTATTGGGCGCCCAACCTTGCAGCCCAGAGCACGTGCCTCCGTCTAAATGAGGAAAACCCCTCTTCGGCGCCCTCGACGTCGGCGCAGGATCGGTCCCGTCCAACAACATGTTAAAACAAACGGGGAGAAGAACTATATCCACGGATGTTATTATATTCTGTGAGACAAGGGATTCAAACCCGCACACCAACATTTACCTGCTTGGCGCATTAACCATTGTACAACAATCAATCTGATGAGTTATAACTGAAGACGGCGCCATTCTACCGTTGTTTCAGTCCCAGTTAGGATTTTTTCGAAAAAGGAAAACATAAATATGAAACAGAATTCATGAATATTAAAAATGTTCATTGATTTTGCAAAATGGATTAACGAAATTCCCCCAAAAAGATCGAAAAAAGTTCACTGGATTACAAAAAAGGTTCACGAATTTGAAAAACATTCACTTATTTTTAAAACGTTCATCAATTTTGTTAGAATTATGTCGAATATTATTGTACAAGGTAGGTTATAGTTGGACTTGGTTTTGGACTGTGTGTAGACAGGGTAGGAGTTGTGTCCTAATAGGACACTTGTATCCTAGGTCTCTCATATATATCGGGGGTAGTCACACGATGTAACCTATGCCAACATAATAGCACGGGCACGCGGGGGAGCCGGCGGCGTGTGCCGGCGCCCGGGCAGCCGGGGTGCGGTATTGTGACGGTGTCATAGGGAGGAGCGCCCGTAGTCATGCCTCGGGGATGTAGCCATGATGGTGAACCTCGTTAACAAATCTCGGTGTCGTGCTTGTGTGATTGCTTGATCCTTGATAGATCAATAGTGGCCTCGGATTTATTCTAACAAGTGGTATCATGAGCAAAGTTCAATTCGAAGGCTGAAGATGTTGATTTAGAGGTGGAGCAGAATTCGTCGAATCGATCGGTGGTGGTGGTCGAGACTTGCGACTGGAGAAGCTCGATGCAAGCGGTGGGAGTTCTGTTTATATATATCTATATCTACATCTATACCAATATAAAAAGACCCAAATGGTCAGATCCAATAGATCTTGACCATCCATCCACGTTAATCCAACAGCCCAACTCACTCTAATGGTGAGCACCTCAACGTGTTTAGTGCTTTAATCATAGCGCTTAATTAATCTCATCTGATGTTCAAGATTCACCGGGTCCGGTATCAGCCGAACAACGCCGCTTCCCGCTCGGATCGCTCGTACCCCCATCAACCCCGCAAATCACGGAGGAAAATTACCCAAGAGTCCATGATGTTTCCTTTGTTCGCTTGCAGGCTGTTCCGATCCTTCCGATGCAACTTCGTCCCGACGCCCTACTTCATCACTCCAGCCGATACTACGACGCGATCTGCCCTCCACCGCGCTCGCCCAAGCCCAATCCCCGCCGGCGAGTCGGCGACCAACCCACTCCATCACGCCAGTTGGGCACGTGAGTCGTGAGTCGCTACCCCGACCATGCCTCCTTTCCACATCAATCGGCGGCGGAGGTGGAATGGTGAACCACAGGCGAAGCCCGCCGGTTAGGACACTATCGTCCTACAAATTAATATAGGGATCGCCTGGAACTCAGCTGACTGAGGCATAGTTATGTCTCAGTCACCTGATGTCACCTGACGTCATACTGCATGCCAAGGTCCAGTTCGTTTCCCTGTCCGGCTTGCTTGTCTTTTTTATTTTTTTTACTTTTTTTTGGGCTGGCCTTGTCTTCTCTTTCACTTGTCCTTCCTGTCAATTTACTCGGGCTGCACAACGTCAAGGCAAATGTGCTGGCCACAAGCCGACGAGTTTCATGCACGATCAACAAACACATGAACATTTGCATGTGTGTGTCACTAACAAAAAAGAGGAAACATTGAATAATTAAAGCTCCGAGATCACAAATTAAAATAGTTTTGCTTAATATTTTTGTTCACTAAGCCAAGGCCTTTATAGTTGATTTTTCATTCAAGGCTAAAAAAATAAATTTTAAAATGGAAACAAAGAGTAAACCAAAATAAAATGATATAAGATGAAAAGCTAAGACATTGGAGTGATATTTTTTTGAAAACATTATGTACGACCGACGAAGATACAACTATAAGCGTTCAACAGTGCGAAACTGGGATCAAGTGTGTGTGTGTGTGTGTGTGTGTCGCTTATAGTTGTATCTTCGTCGGTCGTACATAATGTTTCCAAAAAACAATGTGTGTGTGTATACACACATATATATATAGGAAAAAAACAATGCAGTGTGCACCTTGGAGTGTTATTCAAGAATATTATGTATTTTCATGTGGGAAATGCCGGAGTTGGGTCGTGCGTTCCAAAAAAAACACAAAAAATTAGCCAAAATGAAAAAATTGCTTGTATGTACCCACCGTGAGGGGAAATGATAGAAAACCCATCTATGTGATGCTAAAAAAACATCCAACCGCTAACCGTGGTTGTGACGCCCGGATAATCAAGCTACAGTAACCTCTGCTAATAATGCCACGTCATCTCGATTACGGTTGCTAATCTCACGTTAGTTCGAAACCGATTCAAATTCCGTTAATTCGAAACCGATTCAAATTCAAATTCAAAAGAAAAGCAAACAACAAAAGTTTTCAAAAAATTAAAACTAAAATGTTCGGATTGTTTCAAATAAATCGTAAGTAATGTTGGTGGAGAAACCACATTTTTATAAAAGTTCTAAATGCATTTAAATAATTAAAACTGTAGGTAAAACAAATAAATAAATGCGTTGGTATTTTATAAAATACTAAACTATATTATTTGGGTGTTAAACCATTTTGTGGCAGAGGTATAATTAGTGTTACTATTTAAGATACAACTTTTATGTTTTATAAAACTAGAATAAAATAAAACGGTAAAAGAAAAAGAACAAAAAAAGACAAGAAATTACAGCCCCCCCCCCTCGCTGGGCCTCGGCCCAGATGGCCTTGGGCCAATCAGGCCGGCCCGGCCGGCCCCTCCTCTCTCTCCTTATCCACCCCATCGAAACCCTAGCCACCACTGACCGCACCCAGTCCCCCCCACACTCGTCCCACTTCCCCCTTCTACGGTGCCTCCCCGATCCAGATCGGGATCGGAGGCACCCGGCCCCGCGCCCCACTCGGTCACCGCGGCGCCACCCTCCCGGTCTCCTTCCTCCCCCTCCAACACTGCGCCATCCTCCCCGACGCCGCTGCTCGACCACCGCGCGACCCATCGCCGTCGCGCCCGACCCCGACGCAAGCACCCATCCCCGACGCCCCTGGCGCCGCCACCCGTCGCCTGAAGCCGCCCCCCCCCCCCGCACCACCGGACCTCGTCACCACGCCGGAGCGTCGTCCCCGTCCTCCTCCCCACGGGTCGCCTCCGAGCCGCTGCCGTGCCCCTCCCGCTCCCATGTGAGCCGCTGCCTCCCCTTTCCTCCATCTCCTCCTCTGTGCGCGCGCTCCGCCATCACCGCGCACTCCCGCTGCATCCCGTGGCCGCCGTCGCGCCGCACTTGCGCGCCGCCCCGCTCCCTGCTGGCGCTGCCGCCTGCGGCTGCTGCGCGCTGCTCTACGTCGCTTGCCACCTCTGCCTTCGTCGAGGCCGAGGCCAACGACCCAGTGCACCCCCCTGGCCTCTCCCTCTCTCCCCGTCGTCGCGGTCGCCGTGCTCCGCACGCGCACACGCTCACTCGCCGTCGCCCCTCGCCCGTGCGTGGCCACGCGCCCGCGCTGCCCCCTGGCCGCACCCGCCTCCGCCTGACCTTGCTGGCGGCGGCCCGCATCTGCCCCGCGGCCAACCTACCGGCCACCACGCCACCGCCCTGGCCGAGGCCACCCCTGCCACGCGAGCGTGCCCAGCCGAGGCCACGGCCTCGCCCTCGAAGGGCGCCCGTGACCCAGCGCCCGCTAACCCACTAAGGCCCCAGGGGCCTATGACATGGGGGCCCCACGCCCCAAATCCCAGAACGTTTAAAAAAAAGAGGAATTAAAAATAAAATAAAATAAAATAAATATAATTAATAAAAATGAAAATGATTTAAAAAAATTATTAATTAATTAATTAAGTTAATTAATCCGGTTTAATTAATTTAATTAACTAGTTAAGTTTAATTAAACTGTAATTAGATTAACCTAAACCCTAATTAACCTAATTAGAGAATGACAGGTGGGTCCCCCCCTGGACCCACATGTCAGGTTGACCAAGTCAACTCTGTTGACTGCTGATGTCAGCATGACATCATGCTGATGTCATTAAATCATTTTTGAATTAATTAAATAATTAATTAAATCCCAGAAAGTAATAATATTTTTAGAAAACCATATCTTTTAATCCGTAACTCGGATTAAAATACTTTGAACATGAAAGTTGCTCAGAACGACGAGACGATTCCGGATACGCAACCCGTTCGTCCACCACACCTCCCTAACCTATCGAACTCGCAACTTTCCCCCTCCGGTCCTCTGCACGAAAACGCAAAACACCGGGAATACTTTCCCGGATGTTTCCCTTTTCGCCGGTATCACCTATCCCTGCGTTAGGTCACCCCTAGCACAACGTATTGCCGTGTTGTACTTTGTGTTACATTTGATTGCTCTATTATTTATTGTGTTCCCCCTCCATTACTTCTTTCCGGTAGACTCCGAGTCCGCTGCCGATGTTCGTGTGTTCGACTACATCGAAGACGACCCCTCCTACTTGCCAGAACAACCAGGCAAGCCCCCCCTTTGATCACCAGATACCGCCTACTCTTCTCTATACTGCTTGCATTAGAGTAGTGTAGCATGTTACTGCTTCCCGTTAATCCTATACTGATGCATAGCCTGTCCTTGCTATTACTGTTGTTACCTTTACCTGCAAACCTAATGCTTAGTATAGGATGCTAGTTTATCATCAGTGGCCCTACATTCTTGTCCGTCTGCCATGCTATACTATCGGGCCGTGATCACTCGGGAGGTGATCACGGGTATATACTATATACTTTATACATGACACATGTGGTGACTAAAGACGGGTAGGCTCGTAGGAGCACCCGCGAGTGGATCTTTGAGGCGGAGCGACAGGGCAGGTTCCGACCACCTAGGAGAGAGGTGGGCCTGGCCCTGGTCGGTGTTCGCGGATACTTAATACGCTTAACGAGATCTGGGTATTTGATCTGAGTCTGGACATTTGGTCTATACGCACTAACCATCTACGTGGGAGCAGTTATGGGTATCCCGACGTCGTGGTATCAGCCGAAGCCTTCGTGACGTCAGCGACTGAGTGGCGTGCGCCGGATTGGACTGGAAAGCCACTAGGCTAGGTCTGCTTCCGGCCGCGTACGCAACGTGCAGGTGTGCAAAGGGCGATGGGCCCAGACCCCTGCGCCATAGGATTTAGACCGGCGTGCTGACCTCTCTGTTGTGCCTAGGTAGGGCTGCGACATGTTGATCTTCCGAGGCCGGGCATGACCCAGAAAAGTGTGTCCGGCCAAATGGGATCGAGCGTGTTGGGGTATGTGGTGCACCCCTGCAGGGAAGTTTATCTATTCGAATAGCCGTGTCCCTCGGTAAAAGGACGACCCGGAGTTGTATCTTGACCTTATGACAACTAGAACCGGATACTGAATAAAACACACCCTTCTAAGTGCCAGATACAACCGGTGATCGCTCTCTCATAGGGCAACGAGGGGAGGATCATCGGATAGGTTTATGCTATGCGATGCTACTTGGAGGACTTCAGTCTACTCTCTTCTACATGCTACAAGATGGAGGCTGCCAGAAGCGTAGTCTTCGACAGGATTAGTTATCCCCCTCTTATTCTGGCATTCTGCAGTTCAGTCCACATATGATACCCTTATTCCATTTGATACCCATGCATATGTAGTATAGCTCCTTGCTTGCGAGTACTTTGGATGAGTACTCACGGTTGCTTTCCCCTTCTTTTCCCTCTATCCCTTCTACCTGGTTGTCGCAACTAGATGTTGGAGCCCAGGATCCAGACGCCACCGTCGACAACGACTCCTACTACACCGGAGGTGCCTACTACTACGTGCTGCCCGCTGACGACGACCAGGAGTAGTTAGGAGGATCCCAGGCAGGAGGCCTGCGCCTCTTTCGATCTGTATCCCAGTTTGTGCTAGCCTTCTTAAGGCAAACTTGTTTAACTTATGTCTGTACTCAGATATTGTTGCTTCCGCTGACTCGTCTATGATCGAGCTCTTGTATTCGAGCCCTCGAGGCCCCTGGCTTGTAATATGATGCTTGTATGACTTATTTTATTTGTAGAGTTGTGTTGTGATATCTTCTCGTGAGTCCCTGATCTTGATCGTACACGTTTGCGTGTATGATTAGTGTACGATTAAATCGGGGGCGTCACAGTGGTTGCGGTCACATTATATGGCTTGCAGTTTCGCTTGTGTGTGTTGAGTTGCGATTGCACTCGGGATGGGGCGGTTGCAACTACAACAATAAACCCTATCAAAAAATGGAACCGATTTCATCGGCACCGACAACCCCCTCCTCGACGCCCGGGCGCTTGGGTGTGTTGAGTTGCGAATGCGCTTGGGTTGGAGTGGTTGCAACTACAACAACAAAAAACCTAACATAATAAAAAAAATAAAAAAGGAACCGATTTCATCGGCGTCAACAGCCCTCCGCCGACCCCGGTTGCGAGTCCAAGTTCGACTTGCAAGTGGCATCGAGTAAACACCGCCCCGACTTGTGAGTCGATGGTCGAGTTGCATCTGGGGCATTCAGGCCCCTCGCAGTTGCGAGTCGATGGTGGACTTGCAATTGGGGCAATCATGGCAAAAAAGAAGAAAAAACAAACTAGTTGTGAGTCGATGGTCTAGTTGCAAGTGGCACCGAGTAAACACCCCCCCCCCCCCCCCCCGAGTTGCGGGTCTGGGGTCGAGTTGCAACTAGGGCATTCGGGCCGTCATAGTTGCGAGTCGATGGTGGACTTGCAACTGGGGCAATTATGATAACAAACAGACCAGTTGCGAGTCCAAGGTCGAGTTGCAAGTGGCATCGAGTAAACACCGCCCCGAGTTGCGAGTCGATGGTCGAGTTGTAACTGGGGCATTCAGGCCCACGCAGTTGCGAGTCGATGCTAGAGTTGCAATTAGGGCAACCATGGCAAACAAGAAGACAAAAAATTAACCAGTTGTGAGTCGATGGTCTAGCTGCAAGTGGCATCAAGTAAACACCCCCCCCCCCCCCGCGAAGTTGCGGGTCGGGGGTCGAGTTCCAATGGGGGCATTCGGTCCCTCACAGTTGCGAGTCGATGGTAGACTTGCAACTGGGGCAATTATGGCAAAAAAGAAAGACAACAAAACAGACCACTTGCGAGTTCATGGTCGAGTTGCAAAGTGGCACCGAGTAAACACCCCCCAGTTGCAAGTCGATGATCGAGTCGCAACTGGGGCATGCGGGGCCCACAGTTCCTTGTATTTCATCGGTGAAACCAAAAAGTTGCTTGTATTTACAAGGAAAGTAATTGTGAACAAACAAAAACAACAAACAACAACAATAACAACAACAACACACAACAAAAACAGACCAGTTGCAAGTCCAAGGTCGAGTTGCGAAGTGGCATTGAGTAAACACCCCCCCCTGAGTTGCGAGTCGATGGTCGAGTTGCAACTGGGGCATTTGGGGCCTTGCAGCTGCGAGTTGATGGTGGACTTGCAATTGGGGCAATTATGGCAAAAAAGAAAGACAAAAAAGACTAGTTGTGAGTCCAAGGTCGAGTTGCAAGTGGCATCGAGTACACCCCCCCGAGTTGCGAGTCGATGGTCGAGTTGCAAGTGTTGTGTGGGCCCTACAGTCGCGAATCGATGATGGACTTGCAACTAAGGCAATATGGCAGTAAAAGAAAAGACAAAAAATCATACCAGTTGCGAGTCCAAGGTCGAGTTGTAAGTGGCACCGAGTAGACACCCTAATTGCAAGTCGATGGGCATGAAAACACATGGTGCAGGCCTGAGGGCTTGTGCGGCTTCGACAGAATATGGCACGGGGTTGATTCAAGACGGTGCGCACAAGGGAGCTTGAAGTCAACAGGGCACGGGGTAGCAAGGCGCAGCTACATGAAGTCATGTTGAAGGTGGAGTTGGAGTCTAATGGGTGATTTCACTCTGTGCTGATGGAGGGGCTAAGGTGTAAGATATCGGAGAATCGAAGCCTATTTCAGCGGGATAGCGAGAGACACGTGGATCGGACTGGGGCCCAATGGTCTGATGGATACGTGATACTCGGCATCGGTCAGTGATGATCGGTGGTTCTCTGCAGTAGGGGTTAAGGCGGTGTGGGCTAGCTACTTGGGAGACTCGACCAGGACAGCAGAGGTTCGACGCGATGATAGCGGCGAGGCGTACGGTAAGCACGGGACATAGCAACAGGCCAAGGCACTGATGGTCAGACATGTGGTTAGACAAACTGTGCAGGGGGTGCTGAAGCAGTGTTGACGAGTACCGGATTCAAGTTGGTGACTGGATCTATCGGTGCTAGTTGATGGACAGGAGTTGACCATGGAGAATCTGAGAAAGTGCGGAAAGTCTGAAATTGTCAAAAGCTGGGAGAGTACATAGCCGTATATTCTGTGATGTTTCAGTGCACATGGCAAAGTGCGGATGACAAGGACAGAAGGAGGCGGAGTGCTATAGCTGTGGGACATGTCAGAGACTATCCAGAAAAAAAGGATGAGACAACTGTGAATTTGACTCAGGGTGACACAGGGCGACGGTGAAATTCCTTCAAGTTTCAGAAAGACGGTCAAGAAAAAGCGGTGATGTTGAGTTCAGGTAACTCTTGTATGTGACATCCAATATGTGAGTTGTTCATTTTCACGCAGATAAGTTATCGGTGTGTGATGGCGTTGAACGTAAACTCCGGAAGTTGGGAGCACGAAGTAGAGTAATAAAAAATTTAACTTTGCTCAAGTGTTGACTGTGAAGAAGACGAGAAGGGACTACAGTTGCAGGTGGAGTCACATGGAGTCTGGGAGTAGCAGCGGTGCTCATGGCGTATCTCAAGTCCAATGTACATAGAGGTTCGACGCACGGACGAATTCAAGGTGGTGACGAATATTCGTCAAGGTGGAGTTTGTTAGAGTTGTGCCGAATATTATTGTACAAGTTAGGTTACAGTTGGACTTGGAGTCGTACGGTGTGTAGACAGGATACGGAGTCTGATGGTGAACGTAGTAATTTCAAAAAAATTCCTACGCACACGCAAGATCATGGTGATGCATAGCAACGAGAGGGGAGAGTGTTGTCTACGTACCCTCGTAGACCAAAGCGGAAGCGTTGACACAACGTAGAGGAAGTAGTCGTACGTCTTCCCGATCCGATCGATCCAAGCACCGTTACTCCGGCACCTCCGAGCTCTTAGCACACGTACAGCTCGATGACGCTCCCCGGGCTCCGATCCAGCAAAGCCTCGGGGATGAGTTCCGTCAGCACAACCGCGTGGTGACGATGATGATGTTCTACCGACGCAGGGCTTCGCCTAAGCACCACAACGATATGACCGAGGTGGAATATGGTGGAAGGGGGCACCGTACACGGCTAAGGAACGATCACGAGGATCAACTTGTGTGTCCTAGGGTGCCCCCTTGCCTCCGTATATAAAGGATCCAAGGGGGGGTGCGGCCGACCCTATGGAGGCACGCAGGAGGAGTCCTACTCCTACCGGGAGTAGGACTCCCCCCTTTCCTTGTCCAATTAGGAGAGGTGGGAGAAGAGAGGGAAAGAGGGGGGCGCCGCCCCTCCCTCCTAGTCGAATTCGGACTAGGGGAAGAGGGGGCGCGCGGCCTGCCCTGGCAGTCCCTTCCTCTTCTCCACTTTAGGCCCATGAGGCCCATTAACCCCCCGGGGGGTTCCGGTAACCCCCCGGGGGGTTCCGGTAACCCCACGGTGCTCCGGTTTTATCTGAAACTTCACCGGAACGCTTCCGGTGTCCGAATATAGTCATCCAATATATCAATCTTTATGTCTCGACCATTTCGAGACTCCTCGTCATGTCCGTGATCACATCCGGGACTCCGAACTAACTTCGGTACATCAAAATGTATAAACTCATAATAACTGTCATCGTAACATTAAGCGTGCGGACCCTACGGTTTGAGAATCAATGTAGACATGACCGAGACACGTCTCCGGTCAATAACCAATAGCGGGACCTGGATGCCCATATTGGCTCCTACATATTCTGAAGGAAATATGCCCTAGAGGCAATAATAAAGTTATTATTTATTTCCTTATATCATGATAAATGTTTATTATTCATGCTAGAATTGTATTAACCGGAAACATAATACATGTGTGAATACATAGACAAACAGAGTGTCACTAGTATGCCTCTACTTGACTAGCTCGTTAATCAAAGATGGTTATGTTTCCTAACCATGGACAAAAGAGTTGTTATTTGATTAACGAGGTCACATCATTAGTTGAATGATCTGATTGACATGACCCATTCCATTAGCTTAGCACCCGATCGTTTAGTATGTTGCTATTGCTTTCTTCATGACTTATACATGTTCCTATGACTATGAGATTATGCAACTCCCGTTTGCCGGAGGAACACTTTGGGTGCTACCAAACGTCACAACGTAACTGGGTGATTATAAAGGAGCATTACAGGTGTCTCCAAAGGTAGATGTTGGGTTGGCGTATTTCGAGATTAGGATTTGTCACTCCGATTGTCGGAGAGGTATCTCTGGGCCCTCTCGGTAATACACATCACATAAGCCTTGCAAGCATTATAACTAAGATGTTAGTTGTGAGATGATGTATTACGGAACGAGTAAAGAGACTTGCCAGTAACGAGATTGAACTAGGTATTGGATACCGACGATCGAATCTCGGGCAAGTAACATACCGATGACAAAGGGAACAACGTATGTTGTTATGCGGTCTGACCGATAAAGATCTTCGTAGAATATGTAGGAGCCAATATGGGCATCCAGGTCCCACTATTGGTTATTGACCGGAGACGTGTCTCGGTCATGTCTACATTGTTCTCGAACCGTAGGGTCCGCACGCTTAACATTACGATGATAGTTATTATGAGTTTATGCATTTTGATGTACCGAAGGTTGTTCGGAGTCCCGGATGTGATCACGGACATGACGAGGAGTCTCGAAATGGTCGAGACATAAAGATTGATATATTGGAAGCCTATGTTTGGACACCGGAAGTGTTCCGGGTGAAATCGGGATTTTACCGGAATACCGGGAGGGTTACCGGAACCCCCCGGGAGCCAAATGGGCCAACATGGACCTTGGTGGAAAGGTGAAAGGGCTGCCCACATAGGGCTGCGTGCCTCCCCCCTTCCCTAGTCCTATTAGGACTAGGAGAAGGGGCCGGCCCCCCTCTTTCTCTCTTCTCTTTGGAGAATCCTAGTTGGAATAGGATTGGAGGGGGGGAGTCCTACTCCCGGTAGGAGTAGGACTCCTCCTAGCGCACCAAGGGGCCGGCCGCACCTCTCCCCCTTTGCCCCTTTATATACGGGGGCAGGGGGCACCTCTAGACACACAAGTTGATCCTGGAGATCGTTCCTTAGCCGTGTGCGGTGCCCCCTGCCACCAAATTCCACCTCGATCATACCGTTGTAGTGCTTAGGCGAAGCCCTGCGTCGGTAGTACATCAAGATCGTCACCACGCCGTCGTGCTGACGGAACTCTTCCTCGACGCTTTGCTGGATCGGAGCCCGAGGATCGTCATCGAGCTGAACGTGTGCTAAGAACTCGGAGGTGCCGGAGTAACGGTGCTTGGATCGGTCGGATCGGGAAGACGTACGACTACTTCCTCTATGTTGTGTGATCGCTTTCACAGTCGGTCTGCGTTGGTACGTAGACAACACTCTCCCCTCTCGTTGCTATGCATCACCATGATCTTGCGTGTGCGTAGGAAATTTTTTGAAATTACTACGTTCCCCAACAGTGGTATCCGAGCCTAGGTTTTATGGTTTGATGTTATTTGCACGAGTAGAACACAAGTGAGTTGTGGGCGATACAAGTCATACTGCCTACCAGCATGTCATACTTTGGTTCGGCGGTATTGTTGGACGAGACGACCCAGACCAACCTTACGCGTACGCTTACGCGAGACCGGTTCCCTCGACGTGCTTTGCACATAGATGGCTTGCGGGTGACTGTCTCTCCAACTTTAGTTGAACCGAGTGTGGCTATGCCCGGTCCTTGAGAAGGTTAAAACAGAGTCTATTTGACAAACTATCGTTGTGGTTTTGATGCGTAGGTGAGATGAGTTCTTGCTTAAGCCCGTAGCAGCCACGTAAAACTTGCAACAACAAAGTAGAGGACGTCTAACTTGTTTTTGCAGGGCATGTTGTGATGTGATATGGTCAAGGCATGATGCTGATTTTATTGTATGAGATGATCATGTTTTGTAACCAAGTTATCGGCAACTGGCAGGAGCCATATGGTTGTCGCATTATTGTATGCAATGCAATCGCGATGTAATGCTTTACTTCATTACTAAGCGGTAGTGATAGTCGTGGAAGCATAAGATTGGCGAGACGACAACGATGCTACGATGGAGATCAAGGTGTCGCGCCGGTGACGATGGTGATCATGACGGTGCTTCGGAGATGGAGATCACAAGCACAAGATGATGATGGCCATATCATATCACTTATATTGATTGCATGTGATGTTTATCTTTTATGCATCTTATCTTGCTTTGATTGACGGTAGCATTATAAGATGATCTCTCACTAAATTATCAAGAAGTGTTCTCCCTGAGTATGCACCGTTGCCAAAGTTCGTCGTGCCCAGACACCACATGATGATCGGGTGTGATAAGCTCTACGTCCATCTACAACGGGTGCAAGCCAGTTTTGCACACGCAGAATACTCAGGTTAAACTTGACGAGCCTAGCATATGCAGATATGGCCTCGGAACACAGAGACCGAAAGGTCGAGCGTGAATCATATAGTAGATATGATCAACATGACGATGTTCACCATTGAAAACTACTCCATCTCACGTGATGATCGGTTATGGTTTAGTTGATTTGGATCACGTGATCACTTAGAGGATTAGAGGGATGTCTATATAAGTGGGAGTTCTTAAGTAATATGATTAATTGAACTTTAATTTATCATGAACTTAGTCCTGGTAGTATTAGCATATCTATGTTGTAGATCAATAGCTCGCGTTGTTGCTTCCCTGTGTTTATTTTGATATGTTCCTAGAGAAAATTGTATTGAAAGATGTTAGTAGCAATGATGCGGATTGGATCCGTGATCTGAGGATTATCCTCATTGCTGCACAGAAGAATTATGTCCTTGATGCACCGCTAGGTGACAGACCTATTGCACGAGCAGATGCAGACGTTATGAACGTTTGGCTAGCTCAATATGATGACTACTTGATAGTTTAGTGCACCATACTTAACAGCTTAGAATCGGGACTTCAAAGACGTTTTGAACGTCATGGACCATATGAGATGTTCCAGGAGTTGAAGTTAATATTTCAAGCAAATACCCGAGTTGAGAGATATGAAGTCTCCAACAAGTTCTGTAGCTAAAAGATGGAGGAGAATCGCTCAACTAGTGAGCATGTGCTCAGATTGTCTGGGTACTACAATCGCTTGAATCAAGTGGGAGTTAATCTTCCAGATAAGATAGTGATTGACAGAATTCTCTAGTCACCATCACTAAGTTAGTAGAACTTCGTGATGAACTATAATATGCAAGGGATAACGGAGACAACTCCCAAGCTCTTCGTGATGCTGAAATCAACGAAGGTAGAAATCAAAGAAAAACATCAAGTGTTGATGGTTGACAAGACCACTAGTTTCAAGAAAAAGGGCAAAGGAAAGAAGGGGAACTTCAAGAAGAACGGCAAGCAAGTTGCTGCTCAAGTGAAGAAGCCCAAGTCTGGTCCTAAGCCTGAGACTAAGTGCTTCTACTGCAAAGGGACTGGTCACTGGAAGCGGAACTGCCCCAAGTATTTGGCGGATAAGAAGGATGGCAAAGTGAACAAAAGTATATTTGATATACATGTTATTGATGTGTGCTTTACTAGTGTTTATAGAAACCCCTCAGTATTTGATATTGGTTCAGTTGCTAAGAGTAGTAACTCAAACAGGAGTTGCAGAATAAACAAAGACTAGTTAAGGGTGAAGTGACGATGTGTGTTGGAAGTAGTTCCAAGATTGATATGATCATCATCGCACACTCCCCTATACTTTCGGGATTAGTGTTGAACTTAAATAAGTGTTATTTGGTTTTTGCGTTGAGCATGAATATGATTTGATCATGTTTATTGCAATACGGTTATTCATTAAAGTCAGAGAATAATTGTTGTTCTGTTTACATGAATAAAACCTTCGATGGTCATACACCCAATGAAACAAGTTCGTTGGATCTCGATCGTAGTGATACACATATTCATAATATTGAAACCAAAAGATGCAAAGTTAATAATGATAGTGCAACTTATTTGTGGCACTGCCGTTTAGGTCATATTGGTATAAAGCGCATGAAGAAACTCCATGCTGATGGGCTTTCGGAATCACTTGATTATGAATCACTTGATGCTTGCGAACCATGCCTTTTGGGCAAGATGACTAAAACGCCGTTCTCCGGAACAATGAAGCAAGCAACAAATTTGTTGGAAATCATACATACTGATGTATGTGGTCCGATGAATATTAAAGGCTTACAACAGGTATCATTATTTTCTGACCTTCACAAGATGATTTGAGCAGATATGGGGATATCTACTTAATGAAATAGAAGTCTGATACATTTGAAAAGTTCATATAATTTCAGAGTGAAGTGGAAAATCATCGTAACAAGAAAATAAAGTTTCTATGATCTGATCGTGGAAAAGAGTATTTGAGTTACGAGTTTGGTCTTCAGTTAAAACAATGTGAAATAGTTTCACTACTCACGCCACCTGGAACACCACAGCATAATGGTGTGTCCGAACATCATAACCGTACTTTATTGGATATAGTGCAATCTATGATGTTTCTTACCGATTTACCACTATCGTTTTTGGGGTCATGCATTAGAGACAGCTGCATTCACGTTAAAAAAAGGGCACCATCTATATCCATCGAGACGACGCCTTATGAGCTATGGTTTGGCAAGAAACCAAAGTTGTCGTTTCTTGAAGTTTGGGGTTGCGATGCTTATGAGAAAAAGTTTCATCCTGATAAGCTCAAACCCAAATCGGAGAAATATGTCTTCATAGGATACCCAAAGGAAACTGTTGGGTACACCTTCTATCACAGATCCTAAGGCAAGACATTCGTTGCTTATAATGGATCCTTTCTAGAGAAGGAGTTTCTCTCGAAAGAACTGAGTGGGAGGAAAGTAGAACTTGACGAGGTAACTGTACCTGCTCCCTTATTGGAAAATAGTACATCATAGAAAACTGTTTCTGCGATACCTATACCAATTAGTGAGGAAGCTAATGATGATGATCATGAAACTTCAGGACAAGATACTACTGAACCACGTAGATCAACCAGAGTGAGATCCGCACCAGAGTGGTACGGTAATCCAATTCTGGGAGTCATGCTACTAGATCATGATGAACCTATGAACTATGAAGAAGCGATGGTGAGCCCAGATTCCGCAAAGTGGCTTGAGGCCATGAAATCTGAGATATGATCCATGTATGAGAACAAAGTTTGGACTTTGGTTGACTTGCCCGATGATCGGCAAGCAATTGAGAATAAATGGATCTTCAAAAGGAAGACGGACGCTGATAGTAGTGTTACTATCTACAAAGCTAGAATTGTCGCAAAAGGTTTTCGGCAAGTTCAAGGTGTTGACTACGATGAGGGCTTCTCACTCGTATCTATGCTTGAGTCTATCCGAATCATGTTAGTAATTGCCGCATTTTATGAAATCTGGCAAACGGATAAACAAAACTGCATTCCTTAATGGATTTATTAAAAAAGAGTTGTATATGATGCAACCAGAAGGTTTTGTCAATTCGAAAGGTGCTAACAAAATATGCAAGCTCCAGTGATTCATCTATGGACTGGTGCAAGCATCTCAGAGTTGGAATACACGCTTTGATAAGTTGATCAAAACATATAGTTTTATACAGACTTGCGGTGAAGCCTGTATTTACAAGAAAGTGAGTGGGAGCACTACAGCATTTCTGATAAAGTATATGTGAATGACATATTGTTGATCGGAAATGATGTAGAATTATTCTGTAAGCATAAAGGAGTGTTTGAAAGGAGTTTTTCAAAGAAAGACTTCGGTGAAGCTGCTTACATATTGAGCATCAAGATCTATAGAGATAGATCAAGATGATTGATAAGTTTTTTCAATAAATACATACCTTGACAAGATTTTGAAGTAGTTCAAAATGGAGCAGTCAGAGAAAGAGTTCTTGCCTGTATTACAAGGTGTGAAGTTGAGTAAGACTCAAAAGCCCGACCACGGCAGAAGATAGAAAGAGAATGAATGTCATTCCCTATGCCTTGGCCATAGGTTCTATAAAGTATGTCATGCTGTATACTAGATCTATTGTATACCCTGCACTGATTTGGCAAGGGAGTACAATAGTGATCTAGGAGTAGATCACTGGACAACGGTCAGAATTATCCTTAGTGAAATAAGGATATGTTTCTCGATTATGGACGTGACAAAAGGTTCGTCGTAAAGGGTTACGCCGATGCAAGTTTTGACACTAATCTAGATGACTCTAAGTCTCAATCTGGATACATATTGAAAGTGGGAGCAATTAGCTAGAGTAGCTCCATACAGAGCATTGTTGACATAGAAATTTGCAAAATACTTACGGATCTGAATGTGACAAACCCGTTGACTAAAATTATCTCACAAGCAAAACATGATCACACCTTAGTACTCTTTGGGTGTTAATCACATAGATATGTGAACTAGATTACTGACTCTAGTAAAACCTTTGAGTGTTGGTCACATGACGATGTGAACTATGGGTGTTAATCACATGGTGATGTGAACTATTGCTGTTAAATCACATGGCGATGTGAACTAGATTATTGACTCTAGTGCAAGTGGGAGACTGAAGGAAATATGCCCTAGAGGCAATAATAAAGTTATTATTTATTTCCTTATATCATGATAAATGTTTATTATTCATGCTAGAATTGTATTAACCGGAAACATAATACATGTGTGAATACATAGACAAACAGAGTGTCACTAGTATGCCTCTACTTGACTAGCTCGTTAATCAAAGATGGTTATGTTTCCTAACCATGGACAAAAGAGTTGTTATTTGATTAACGAGGTCACATCATTAGTTGAATGATCTGATTGACATGACCCATTCCATTAGCTTAGCACCCGATCGTTTAGTATGTTGCTATTGCTTTCTTCATGACTTATACATGTTCCTATGACTATGAGATTATGCAACTCCCGTTTGCCGGAGGAACACTTTGGGTGCTACCAAACGTCACAACGTAACTGGGTGATTATAAAGGAGCATTACAGGTGTCTCCAAAGGTAGATGTTGGGTTGGCGTATTTCGAGATTAGGATTTGTCACTCCGATTGTCGGAGAGGTATCTCTGGGCCCTCTCGGTAATACACATCACATAAGCCTTGCAAGCATTATAACTAAGATGTTAGTTGTGAGATGATGTATTACGGAACGAGTAAAGAGACTTGCCAGTAACGAGATTGAACTAGGTATTGGATACCGACGATCGAATCTCGGGCAAGTAACATACCGATGACAAAGGGAACAACGTATGTTGTTATGCGCGCTGACCGATAAAGATCTTCGTAGAATATGTAGGAGCCAATATGGGCATCCAGGTCCCACTATTGGTTATTGACCGGAGACGTGTCTCGGTCATGTCTACATTGTTCTCGAACCGTAGGGTCCGCACGCTTAACGTTACGATGACAGTTATTATGAGTTTATGCATTTTGATGTACCGAAGGTTGTTCGGAGTCCCGGATGTGATCACGGACATGACGAGGAGTCTCGAAATGGTCGAGACATAAAGATTGATATATTGGAAGCCTATGTTTGGACACCGGAAGTGTTCCGGGTGAAATCGGGATTTTACCGGAATACCGGGAGGGTTACCGGAACCCCCCGGGAGCCAAATGGGCCAACATGGACCTTGGTGGAAAGGTGAAAGGGCTGCCGACATAGGGCTGCGTGCCTCCCCCCTTCCCTAGTCCTATTAGGACTAGGAGAAGGGGCCGGCCCCCCTCTTTCTCTCTTCTCTTTGGAGAATCCTAGTTGGAATAGGATTGGAGGGGGGGAGTCCTACTCCCGGTAGGAGTAGGACTCCTCCTAGCGCACCAAGGGGCCGGCCGCACCTCTCCCCCTTTGCCCCTTTATATACGGGGGCAGGGGGCACCTCTAGACACACAAGTTGATCCTGGAGATCGTTCCTTAGCCGTGTGCGGTGCCCCCTGCCACCAAATTCCACCTCGATCATACCGTTGTAGTGCTTAGGCGAAGCCCTGCGTCGGTAGTACATCAAGATCGTCACCACGCCGTCGTGCTGACGGAACTCTTCCTCGACGCTTTGCTGGATCGGAGCCCGAGGATCGTCATCGAGCTGAACATGTGCTAAGAACTCGGAGGTGCCGGAGTAATGGTGCTTGGATCGGTCGGACCGGGAAGACGTACGACTACTTCCTCTACGTTGTGTGATCGCTTCCGCAGTCGGTCTGCGTTGGTACGTAGACAACACTCTCCCCTCTCGTTGCTATGCATCACCATGATCTTGCGTGTGCGTAGGAATTTTTTTGAAATTACTACGTTCCCCAACATATTCTACGAAGATCTTTATTGGTCAGACCGCATAACAACATACGTTGTTCCCTTTGTCATCGGTATGTTACTTGCCCGAGATTCGATCGTCGGTATCCAATACCTAGTTCAATCTCGTTACCGGCAAGTCTCTTTACTCGTTCCGTAATACATCATCTCACAACTAACTCATTAGTTGTAATGTTTGCAAGGCTTATGTGATGTGCCTTACCGAGAGGGCCCAGAGATACCTCTCCGACAATCGGAGTGACAAATCCTAATCTCGAAATACGCCAACCCAACATCTACCTTTGGAGACACATGTAGAGCACCTTTATAATCACCCATTTACGTTGTGACATTTGGTAGCACACAAAGTGTTCCTCCGGTAAACGGGAGTTGCATAATCTCATAGTCATAGGAACATGTATAAGTCATGAAGAAAGCAATAGCAACATACTAAACGATCGGGTGCTAAGCTAATGGAATGGGTCATGTCAATCAGATCATTCAACTAATGATGTGATCTCGTTAATCAAATAACAACTCTTTGTTCATGGTTAGGAAACATAACCATCTTTGATTAACGAGCTAGTCAAGTAGAGGCATACTAGTGACACTCTGTTTGTCTATGTATTCACACATGTATTATGTTTCCGGTTAATACAATTCTAGCATGAATAATAAACATTTATCATGATGTAAGGAAATAAATAATAACTTATTATTGCCTCTAGGGCATATTTCCTTCAGTCTCCCACTTGCACTAGAGTCAATAATCTAGATTACATTGTAATGATTCTAACACCCATGGAGCCTTGGTGCTGATCATGTTTTGCTCGTGGAAGAGGCTTAGTCAATGGGTCTGCAACATTCAGATCCGTATGTATCTTGCAAATCTCTATGTCTCCCACCTGGACTAGATCCCGGATGGAATTGAAGCGTCTCTTGATGTGCTTGGTTCTCTTGTGAAATCTGGATTCCTTTGCCAAGGCAATTGCACCAGTATTGTCACAAAAGATTTTCATTGGACCCGATGCACTAGGTATGACACCTAGATCGGATATGAACTCCTTCATCCAGACTCTTTCGTTTGCTGCTTCCGAAGCAGCTGTGTACTCCGCTTCACATGTAGATCCCGCCACAATGCTATGTTTAGAACTGCACCAACTGACAGCTCCACCGTTTAATGTAAACACGTATCTGGTTTACGATTTAGAATCGTCCGGATCAGTGTCAAAGCTTGCATCAACGTAACCGTTTACGATGAGCTCTTTGTCACCTCCATATACGAGAAACATATCCTTAGTCCTTTTCAGGTACTTCAGGATGTTCTTGACCGCTGTCCAGTGATCCACTCCTGGATTACTTTGGTACCTCCCTGCTAGACTTATAGCAAGGCACACATCAGGTCTGGTACACAGCATTGCATACCTGATAGAGCCTATGGCTGAAGCATAGGGAACATCTTTCATTTTCTCTCTATCTTCTGCAGTGGTCGGGCATTGAGTCTGACTCAACTTCACACCTTGTAACACAGGCAAGAACCCTTTCTTTGCTTGATCCATTTTGAACTTCTTCAAAATCTTGTCAAGGTATGTGCTTTGTGAAAGTCCAATTAAGCGTCTTGATCTATCTCTATAGATCTTTATGCCTAATATGTAAGCAGCTTCACCGAGGTCTTTCATTGAAAAACTCTTACTCAAGTATCCCTTTATGCTATCCAGAAATTCTATATCATTTCCAATCAGTAATATGTCATCCACATATAATATCAGAAATGCTACAGAGCTCCCACTCACTTTCTTGTAAATACAGACTTCTCTGAAAGTCTGTATAAAACCAAATGCTTTGATCACACTATCAAAGCATTTATTCCAACTCCGAGAGGCTTGCACCAGTCCATAAATGGATCGCTGGAGCTTGCACACTTCGTTAGCTCCCTTTGGATCGACAAAACCTTCCGGTTGCATCATATACAACTCTTCTTCTAGAAATCCATTCAGGAATGCAGTTTTGACATCCATCTGCCAAATTTCATAATCATAAAATGCGGCAATTGCTAACATGATTCGGACGGACTTAAGCATCGCTACGGGTGAGAAGGTCACATCGTAGTCAACCCCTTGAACTTGTCGAAAACCTTTTGTGACAAGTCGAGCTTTGTAGACAGTAACATTACCGTCAGCGTCAATCTTCTTCTTGAAGATCCATTTATTCTCAATTGCTTGCCTACCATCGGGCAAGTCAACCAAAGTCCAGACTTTGTTCTCATACATGGATCCCATCTCAGATTTCATGGCTTCAAGCCATTTTGCGGAATCTGGACTCACCATCGCTTCTTCATAGTTCGTAGGTTCATCATGATCTAGTAGCATGATTTCCAGAACAGGATTTCCGTACCACTCTGGCGCGGTTCTCACTCTGGTTGATCTACGAGGTTCAGTAGTATCTTGTCCTGAAGTTTCATGATCATTATCATTAGCTTCCTCACTAATTGGTGTAGGTGTCGCAGAAACAGATTTCTGTGATGTACTACTTTCCAATAAGCGAGTAGGTACAGTTACCTCGTCAAGTTCTACTTTCCTCCCACTCACTTCTTTCGAGAGAAACTCCTTCTCTAGAAATGATCCATTCTTAGCAACGAATGTCTTGCCTTCGGATCTGTGATAGAAGGTGTACCCAACAGTCTCCTTTGGGTATCCTATGAAGACACATTTCTCCGATTTGGGTTTGAGCTTATCAGGTTGAAGCCTTTTCACATAAGCATCGCAGCCCCAAACTTTAAGAAACGACAACTTTGGTTTCTTGCCAAACCATAGTTCATAAGGCGTCGTCTCAATGGATTTTGATGGTGCCCTATTTAACGTGAATGTGGCCGTCTCTAAAGCATAACCCCAAAACGATAGCGGTAAATCAGTAACAGACATCATAGATCGCACCATATCTAGTAAAGTACGATTACGACGTTCGGACACACCATTACGCTGTGGTGTTCCGGGTGGCATGAGTTGCGAAACTATTCTGCATTGTTTCAAATGTACACCAAACTCGTAACTCAAATATTCTCCACCACGATCAGATCATAGAAACTTTATTTTCTTGTTACGATGATTTTCAACTTCACTCTGAAATTCTTTGAACTTTTCAAATGTTTCAGACTTGTGTTTCATTAAATAGATATACCCATATCTGCTTAAGTCATCTGTGAAGGTGAGAAAATAACGATATCCGCCACGAGCCTCAATATTCATCGGACCACATACATCGGTATGTATGATTTCCAACAAATCTGTTGCTCTCTCAATAGTACCGGAGAACGGTGTTTTAGTCATCTTGCCCATGAGGCACGGTTCGCAAGTACCAAGTGATTCATAATCAAGTGGTTCCAAAAGTCCATCAGTATGGAGTTTCTTCATGCGTTTTATACCGATATGACCTAAACGGCAGTGCCACAAATAAGTTGCACTATCATTATCAACTCTACATCTCTTGGCTTCAACATTATGAATATGTGTGTTACTACTATCGAGATTCATCAAAAATAGACCACTCTTCAAATGTGCATGACCATAAAAGATATTACTCATATAAATAGAACAACCATTATTCTCTGATTTAAATGAATAACCGTCTCGCATCAAACAAGATCCAGATATAATGTTCATGCTCAACGCTGGCACCAAATAACAATTATTTAGGTCTAATACTAATCCCGGAGGTAGATGTAGAGGTAGCGTGCCGACCGCGATCACATCGACTTTGGAACCATTTCCCACGCGCATCGTCACCTCGTCCTTTGCCAGTGTTCGCTTAATCCATAGTCCCTGTTTTGAGTTGCAAATATTAGCAACAGAACCAGTATCAAATACCCAGGTGCTACTGCGAGCTCTAGTAAGGTACACATCAATAACATGTATATCACATATACCTTTGTTCACCTTGCCATCCTTCTTATCCGCCAAATACTTGGGGCAATTCCGCTTCCAGTGACCAGTCTGCTTGCAGTAGAAGCACTCAGTTTCAGGCTTAGGTCCAGACTTGGGTTTCTTCTCTTGAGCAGCAACTTGCTTGCTGTTCTTCTTGAAGTTCCCCTTCTTCTTCCCTTTGCCCTTTTTCTTGAAACCAGTGGTCTTGTTGACCATCAACACTTGATGCTCCTTTTTGATTTCTACCTCCGCAGCTTTCAGCATTGCAAAGAGCTCGGGAATAGTCTTATTCATCCCTTGCATATTATAGTTCATCACGAAGCTCTTGTAGCTTGGTGGCAGTGATTGGAGAATTCTGTCAATGACGCAATCATGTGGAAGATTAACTCCCATCTAAATCAAGTGATTATTATACCCAGACATTTTGAGTATATGCTCACTGACAGAACTGTTCTCCTCCATCTTGCAGCTATAGAACTTATTGGAGACTTCATATCTCTCAATCCGGGCATTTGCTTGAAATATGAACTTCAACTCCTGGAACATCTCATATGCTCCATGACGTTCAAAATGTCGTTGAAGTCCCGATTCTAAGCTGTAAAGCATGGCACACTGAACTATCGAGTAGTCATCAGCTTTGCTCTGCCAGACGTTCATAACATCTGGTGTTGCTCCAGCAGCAGGCCTGGCACCCAGCGGTGCTTCCAGGACGCAATTCTTCTGTGCAGCAATGGGGATAATCCTCAAGTTACGGACCCAGTCCGTGTAATTGCTACCATCATCTTTCAACTTTGCTTTCTCAAGGAATGCATTAAAATTCAACGGAACAACAGCACGGGCCATCTATCTACAATCAAACATACATAAGCAAGATACTATCAGGTACTAAGTTCATGATAAATTTAAGTTCAATTAATCAAATTACTTAAGAACTCCCACTTAGATAGACATCCCTCTAATCCTCTAAGTGATCACGTGATCCAAATCAACTAAACCATAACCGATCATCACGTGAAATGGAGTAGTTTTCAATGGTGAACATCGCTATGTTGATCATATCTACTATATGATTCACGCTCGATCTTTCGATCTCAGTGTTCCGAGGCCATATCTGCATATGCTAGGCTCGTCAAGTTTAACCTGAGTATTCTGCGTGTGCAAAACTGGCTTGCACCCGTTGTAGATGGACGTAGAGCTTATCACACCCGATCATCACATGGTGTCTGGGCACGACGAACTTTGGCAACGGTGCATACTCAGGGAGAACACTTTTATCTTGATAATTTAGTGAGAGATCATCTTATAATGCTACCGTCAATCAAAGCAAGATAAGATGCATAAAAGATAAACATCACATGCAATCAATATAAGTGATATGATATGGACATCATCATCTTGTGCTTGTGATCTCCATCTCCGAAGCACCGTCATGATCACCATCGTCACCGGTGCGACACCTTGATCTCCATCGTAGCATCGTTGTCGTCTCGCCAATCTTATGCTTCCACGACTATCGCTACCGCTTAGTGATAAAGTAAAGCATTACAGCGCGATTGCATTGCATACAATAAAGCGACAAGCATATGGCTCCTGCCAGTTGCCGATTACTTGGTTACAAAACATGATCATCTCATACAATAAAATTTAGCATCATGTCTTTGACCATATCACATCACAACATGCCCTGCAAAAACAAGTTAGATGTCCTCTACTTTGTTGTTGCATGTTTTACGTGGCTGCTACGGGCTTAAGCAAGAACCAATCTTACCTACGCATCAAAACCACAACAATAGTTTGTCAAGTTGATGCCGTTTTAACCTTCGCAAGGACCGGGCGTAGCCACACTCGGTTCAACTAAAGTTGGAGAAACAGTCACCCGCAAGCCACCTTTGTGCAAAGCACGTCGGGAGAACCGGTCTCGCGTAAGCGTACGCGTAACGTCGGTCTGGGCCGCTTCATCCAACAATACCGCCGAACCAAAGTATGACATGCTGGTAGGCAGTATGACTTATATCGCCCACAACTCACTTGTGTTCTACTCGTGCATATAACATCAAACCATAAAACCTAGGCTCGGATGCCACTGATGGGGAACGTAGTAATTTCAAAAAAATTCCTACGCACACGCAAGATCATGGTGATGCATAGCAACGAGAGGGGAGAGTGTTGTCTACGTACCCTCGTAGACCGAAGCAGAAGCGTTGACACAACATAGAGGAAGTAGTCATACGTCTTCCCGATCCGATCGATCCAAGCACCGTTACTCCGGCACCTCCGAGTTCTAAGCACACGTACAACTCGATGACGCTCCCCGGGCTCCGATCCAGCAAAGCTTCGGGGATGAGTTCCGTCAGCACGACGGTGTGGTGACGATGATGATGTTCTACCGATGCAGGGCTTCGCCTAAGCACTACAACAATATGACCGAGGTGGAATATGGTGGAAGGGGGCATCGCACACGGCTAAGGAACGATCCCGAGGATCAACTTGTGTGTCCTAGGGTGCCCCCTTGCCTCCGTATATAAAGGATCCAAGGGGGGGTGCGGCCGGCCCTATGGAGGCGCGCAGGAGGAGTCCTACTCCTATCGGGAGTAGGACTCCCCCCCTTTCCTTGTCCAATTAGGAGAGGTGGGAGAAGAGAAGGAAAGAGGGGGGCGCCGCCCCTCCCTCCTAGTCCAATTCGGACTAGGGGAAGAGGGGGCGCGCGGCCTGCCCTGGCAGCCCCTTCCTCTTCTCCACTTTAGGCCCATGAGGCCCATTAACCCCCCGGGGGGTTCCGGTAACCCCCCGGTGCTCCGGTTTTATCCGAAACTTCACCGGAACACTTCCGGTGTCCGAATATAGTCATCCAATATATCAATCTTTATGTCTCAACCATTTCGAGACTCCTCGTCATGTCCGTGATCACATTCGGGACTCCGAACTAACTTCGGTACATCAAAATGTATAAACTCATAATAACTGTCATTGTAACGTTAAGCGTGCGGACCCTATGGTTCGAGAACAATGTAGACATGATCGAGACACGTCTCCGGTCAATAACCAATAGCGGGACCTGGATACCCATATTGGCTCCTACATATTCTACGAAGATCTTTATCGGTCAGACCGCATAACAACATACGTTGTTCCCTTTGTCATCGGTATGTTACTTGCCCGAGATTCGATCGTCGGTATCCAATACCTAGTTCAATCTCGATACCGGCAAGTCTCTTTACTCATTCCGTAATACATCATCTCACAACTAACTCATTAGTTGTAATGCTTGCAAGGCTTATGTGATGTGCATTACCGAGAGGGCCCAGAGATACCTCTCCGACAACGGAGTGACAAATCCTAATCTCGAAATACGCCAACCCAACATCTACCTTTGGAGACACCTGTAGAGCACCTTTATAATCACCCATTTACGTTGTGACATTTGGTAGCACACAAAGTGTTCCTCCGGCAAACGGGAGTTGCATAATCTCATAGTCATAGGAACATGTATAAGTCATGAAGAAAGCAATAGCAACATACTAAACGATCGGGTGCTAAGCTAATGGAATGGGTCATGTCCATCAGATCATTCAACTAATGATGTGATCTCGTTAATCAAATAACAACTCTTTGTTCATGGTTAGGAAACATAACCATCTTTGATTAACGAGCTAGTCAAGTAGAGGCATACTAGTGACACTCCGTTTGTCTAAGTATTCACACATGTATTATGTTTCCGGTTAATACAATTCTAGCATGAATAATAAACATTTATCATGATGTAACGAAATAAATAATAACTTTATTATTGCCTCTAGGGCATATTTCCTTCAGAGTCGTGTCCAAGTAGGACACTTGTATCCTAGGCCTCTCATATATAGCGGGGGTAGACACACGATGTAATCTATACCAACATAATAGCACAGGCACGCGGGGGGAGCCGGTGGCGTGTGTGTTGGGGAACGTAGTAATTTCAAAAAATTTCCTACGCACACGCAAGATCATGGTGATGCATAGCAACGAGAGGGGAGAGTGTTGTCTACGTACCCACGCAGACCGACTGCGGAAGCGTTGACACAACGTAGAGGAAGTAGTCGTACGTCTTCCCGATCCGACCGATCCAAGCACCGTTACTCCGGCACCTCCGAGTTCTTAGCACACATACAGCTCGATGACGATCCCCGGGCTCCGATCCGGCAAAGCATCGGGGAGGAGTTCCGTCAGCACGACGGCGTGGTGACGATCTTGATGTTCTACCCACGCAGGGCTTCGCCTAAGCACTACAACGATATGATCGAGGTGGAATATGGTGGCAGGGGGCACCGCACACGGCTAAGGAACGATCTCAATGATCAACATGTGTGTCTAGAGGTGCCCCCTGCCTCCGTATATAAAGGAGCCAAGGGGGAGGGGGCCGCCGGCTAGGAGGAGGGCGCAGGAGGAGTCCTACTCCTACCGGGAGTAGGACTCCCCCCCAATCCTAGTTGGACTAGGATTCCCCGAGGGGGAAAGAGAGAGAGGGGGGCCGACCACCTCTCCTAGTCCTAATAGGACTAGGGGAGGGGGGAGGCGCGCGGCCACCTTGGGCTGCCCCTTTCTCCTTTCCACTAAAGCCCATTAAGGCCCATATGGCTGGTTTCGGTAACCTCCCGGTACTCCGGTAAAATCCCGATTTCACCCGGAACACTTCTGATATCCAAATATAGGCTTCCAATATATCAATATTTATGTCTCGACCATTTCGAGACTCCTCGTCATATCCGTGATCACATCCAGGACTCCGAACTAACTTCGGTACATCAAAATGCATAAACTCATAATAACTGTCATCGTAATGTAAAGCGTGCGGACCCTACGGTTCGAGAACAATGTAGACATGACTGAGACACATCTCCGGTCAATAACCAATAGCGGGACCTGGATGCCCATATTGGCTCCTACATATTCCACGAAGATCTTTATCGGTCAGACCGCATAACAACATACGTTGTGCCCTTTGTCATCGTTATGTCACTTGCCCAAGATTCGATCGTCGGTATCCAATACCTAGTTCAATCTCGTTACCGGCAAGTCTCTTTACTCGTTCCGTAAACATCATCTCTCAACTAACTCATTAGTTGCAATGCTTGCAAGGCTTATGTGATGTGCATTACCGAGAGGGCCCAGAGATACCTCTCCGACAATCGGAGTGACAAATCCTAATCTCGAAATACGCCAACCCAACATCTACCTTTGGAGACACCTATAGAGCTCCTTTATAATCACCCAGTTATGTTGTGACGTTTGGTAGCACACAAAGTGTTCCTTCGGTAAACGGGAGTTGCATAATCTCATAGTCATAGGAACATGTATAAGTCATGAAGAAAGCAATAGCAACATACTAAATGATCGGGTGCTAAGCTACTGAAATGGGTCATGTCAATCAGATCATTCAACTAATGATGTGACCTCGTTAATCAAATAACAACACCTTGTTCATGGTTAGGAAACATAACCATCTGTGATTAACGAGCTAGTCAAGTAGAGGCATACTAGTGACACTAAGTTTGTCTATGTATTCACACATGTATTATGTTTCCGGTTAATACAATTCTAGCATGAATAATAAACATTTATCATGATGTAAGGAAATAAATAATAACTTTATTATTGCCTCTAGGGCATATTTCCTTCAGTCTCCCACTTGCACTAGAGTCAATAATCTAGATTACACAGTAATGATTCTAACACCCATGGAGCCTTGGTGCTGATCATGTTTTGCTCGTGGAAGAGGCTTAGTCAACGGGTCTGCAACATTCAGATCCGTATGTATCTTGCAAATCTCTATGTCTCCCACCTGGACTAGATCCCAGATGGAATTGAAGCGTCTCTTGATGTGCTTGGTCCTCTTGTGAAATCTGGATTCCTTTGCCAAGGCAATTGCACCAGTATTGTCACAAAAGATTTTCATTGGACCCGATGCACTAGGTATGATACCTAGATCGGATATGAACTCCTTCATCCAGACTCCTTCGTTCGCTGCTTCCGAAGCAGCTATGTACTCCGCTTCACATGTAGATCCCGCTACGACGCTTTGTTTAGAACTGCACCAACTGACAGCTCCACCGTTTAATGTAAACACGTATCCGGTTTGCGATTTAGAATAGTCCGGATCAGTGTCAAAGCTTGCATCAACGTAACCTTTTACGGTGAGCTCTTTGTCACCTCCATATACGAGAAACATATCCTTAGTCCTTTTCAGGTATTTCAGGATGTTCTTGACCGTTGTCTAGTGATCCACTCCTGGATTACTTTGGTACCTCCCTGCTAAACTTATAGCAAGGCACACATCAGGTCTGGTACACAACATTGCATACATGATAGAGCCTATGGCTGAAGAGCATAGGGAACGTCTTTCATTTTCTCTCTATCTTCTGCAGTGGTCGGGCATTTAGTCTGACTCAACTTCACACCTTGTAACATAGGCAAGAACCCTTTCTTTGCTTGATCCATTTTGAACTTCTTCAAAATCTTGTCAAGGTATGTGCTTTGTGAAAGTCCAATTACGCATCTTGATCTATCTCTATAAATCTTTATGCCTAATATGTAAGCAGCTTCACCGAGGTCTTTCATTGAAAAACTCTTATTCAAGTATCCCTTTATGCTATCTAGAAATTCTATATCATTTCCAATCAGCAATATGTCATCCACATATAATATCAGAAATGCTACAGAGCTCCCACTCACTTTCTTGTAAATACAGGCTTCTCCGAAAGTCTGTATAAAACCAAATGCTTTGATCACACTATCAAAGCGTTTATTCCAACTCCGAGAGGCTTGCACCAGTCCATAAATGGATCGCTGGAGCTTGCACACTTTGTTAGCTCCCTTTGGATCGACAAAACCTTCTGGTTGCATCATATACAACTCTTCTTCCAGAAATCCATTCAGGAATGCAGTTTTGACATCCATCTGTCAAATTTCATAATCATAAAACGCGGCAATTGCTAACATGATTCGGACAGACTTAAGCATCGCTACGGGTGAGAAGGTCTCATCGTAGTCAACCCCTTGAACTTGTCGAAAACCTTTTGCGACAAGTCGAGCTTTATAGACAGTAACATTACCGTCAGCGTCAGTCTTTTTCCTGAAGATCCATTTATTCTCTATTGCTTGCCGATCATCGGGCAAGTCAACCAAAGTCCATACTTTGTTCTCATACATGGATCCCATCTCAGATTTCATGGCTTCAAGCCACTTTGCGGAATCTGGGCTCACCATCGCTTCTTCATAATTCGTAGGTTCATCATGATCTAGTAGCATGACTTCCAGAACTGGATTACCGTACCACTCTGGCGCGGATCTTACTCTGGTTGATATACGAGGTTCAGTAGTATCTTGTTCTGAAGTTTCATGATCATTATCATTAACTTCCTCACTTATTGGTGTAGGTGTCGCAGAAACAGTTTTCTGTGATGTACTACTTTCCAACAAGGGAGTAGGTACAGGTACCTCGTCAAGTTCTACTTTCCTCCCACTCACTTCTTTCGAGAGAAACTCCTTCTCAAGAAAGTTTCCGAATTTAGCAACAAAAGTCTTGCCTTCGGATCTGTGATAGAAGGTGTATCCAATAGTTTCCTTTGGATATCCTATGAAGACACATTTCTCCGATTTGGGTTCAAGCTTATCAGGTTGAAACTTTTTCACATAAGCATCGCAGCCCCAAACTTTCAGAAACGACAACTTTGGTTTCTTGCCAAACCATAGTTCATAAGGTGTCGTCTCAACGGATTTTGATGGTGCCCTATTTAATGTGAATGTGGCCGTCTCTAGAGCGTATCCCCAAAACGATAGCGGTAAATCAGTAAGAGACATCATAGATCGCACCATATCTAGTAAAGTACGATTACGACGTTCGGACACACCATTACACTGTGGTGTTCCGGGTGGCGTGAGTTGCGAAACTATTCCACAATTTTTCAAATGTACACCAAACTCGTAACTCAAATATTCTCCTCCACGATCGGATCGTAGAAACTTTATTTTCTTGTTACGATGATTTTCAACTTCACTCTGAAATTCTTTGAACTTTTCAAACGTTTCAGACTTATGTTTCATTAAGTAGATATACCCATATCTGCTTAAGTCATCTGTGAAGGTGAGAAAATAATGATATCCGCCACGAGCCTCTACATTCATCGGACCACATACATCTGTATGTATGATTTCCAACAAATCTGTTGCTCTCTCCATAGTACCGGAGAACGGTGTTTTAGTCATCTTGCCCATGAGGCACGGTTCGCAAGTACCAAGTGATTCATAATCAAGTGGTTCCAAAAGTCCATCAGTATGGAGTTTCTTCATGCGCTTTACACTGATATGACCTAAACGGCAGTGCCACAAATAAGTTGCACTATCATTATCAACTCTGCATCTTTTGGCTTCTACATTATGAATATGTGTATCACTACTATCGAGATTCAACAAGAATAGACCACTCTTCAAGGGTGCATGACCATAAAAGATATTACTCATATAAATAGAACAACCATTATTCTTTGATTTAAATGAATAACCGTCTCGCATTAAACAAGATCCAGATATAATATTCATGCTCAACGCTGGCACCAAATAACAATTATTTAGGTCTAATACTAATCCCGAAGGTAGATGTATAGGTAGCGTGCCGACTGCGATCACATCGACTTTGGAACCGTTTCCCACGCGCATCGTCACCTCGTCCTTAGCCAATCTTCGCTTAATCAGTAGTCCCTGTTTCGAGTTGCAAATATTAGCAACAGAACTAGTATCAAATACCCAGGTGCTACTGCGAGCATTAGTAAGGTACACATCAATAACATGTATATCACATATACCTTTGTTCACCTTGCCATCCTTCTTATCCGCCAAATACTTGGGGCAGTTCTGCTTCCAGTGACCAGTCTGCTTGCAGTAGAAGCACTCAGTTTCAGACTTAGGTCCTGACTTGCGTTTCTTCTCCTGAGCAGCAACTTGCTTGCCGTTCTTCTTGAAGTTCCCCTTTTTCTTCCCTTTGCCCTTTTTCTTGAAACTAGTGGTTTTGTTAACCATCAACACTTGATGCTCCTTCTTGATTTCTACCTCCGCAGCTTTCAGCATTGCGAAGAGCTCGGGAATAGTCTTGTTCATCCCTTGCATATTATAGTTCATCGCGAAGCTCTTGTAGCTTGGTGGCAGTGATTGGAAAATTCTGTCAATGACGCAATCATCTGGAAGATTAACTCCCATCTGAATCAAGTGATTATTATACCCAGACATTTTGAGTATATGCTCACTAACAGAACTGTTCTCCTCCATCTTGCAGCTATAGAATTTATTGGAGACTTCATATCTCTCAATCCGGGCATTTGCTTGAAATATTAACTTCAACTCCTGAAACATGTCATATGCTCCATGATGTTCAAAACGTCGTTGAAGTCCCGATTCTAAGCCGTAAAGCATGGCACACTGAACTATCGAGTAGTCATCAGCTTTGCTCTGCCAGACGTTCATAACATCTGGTGTTGCTCCAGCAGCAGGCCTGGCACCCAGCGGTGCTTCCAGGACGTAATTCTTCTGAGCAGCAATGAGGATAATCCTCAAGTTACGGACCCGGTCTGTATAATTGCTATCATCATCTTTCAACTTTGCTTTCTCAAGGAACGCATTAAAATTCAACGGAACAACAGCACGAGCCATCTATCTACAATCAAACATAAACAAGCAAGATACTATCAGGTACTAAGTTCATGATAAGTTTAAGTTCAATTAATCAAATTACTTAAGAACTCCCACTTAGATAGACATCCCTCTAATCCTCTAAGTGATCACGTGATCCAAATCAACTAAACCATGTCCGATCATCACGTGAGATGGAGTAGTTTCATTGGTGAACATCACTATGTTGATCATATCTACTATATGATTCACGCTCGACCTTTCGGTCTCCGTGTTCTGAGGCCATATCTGTATATGCTTGGCTCGTCAAGTATAACCTGAGTATTCCGCGTGTGCAACTGTTTTGCACCCGTTGTATTTGAATGTAGGGCCTCTCACACCCGATCATCACGTGGTGTCTCAGCACGAAGAACTTTCGCAACGGTGCATACTCAGGGAGAACACTTCTTGATAATTTAGTGAGAGATCATCTTATAATGCTACCGTCAATCAAAGCAAGATAAGATGCATAAAAGATAAACATCACATGCAATCAATATAAGTGATATGATATGGCCATCATCATCTTGTGCTTGTGATCTCCATCTCCGAAGCACCGTCATGATCACCATCGTCACCGGCGCGACACCTTGATCTCCATCGTAGCATCGTTGTCGTCTCGCTAATCTTATGCCTCCACGACTATCGCTACCGCTTAGTGATAAAGTAAAGCATTACATCGCGATTGCATTGCATACAATAAAGCGACAACCATATGGCTCCTGCCAGTTGCCGATAACTCGGTTACAAAACATGATCATCTCATACAATAAAATTTAGCATCATGTCTTGACCATATCACATCACAACATGCCCTGCAAAAACAAGTTAGACGTCCTCTACTTTGTTGTTGCAAGTTTTACGTGGCTGCTACGGGCTTAAGCAAGAACCAATCTCACCTACGCATCAAAACCACAACGATAGTTTGTCAAATAGACTCCGTTTTAACCTTCGCAAGGACCGGGCGTAGCCGCACTCGGTTCAACTAAAGTTGGAGAGACAGTCGCCCGCAAGCCACCTGTGTGCAAAGCACATCGGGGGAACCGGTCTCGCGTAAGCATACGCGTAATGTTGGTCCGGGTCGTCTCGTCCAACAATACCGCCGAACCAAAGCGTCGGGTAGGAGTTCCGTCAGCACGACGGCTTGGTGACGATCTTGATGTTCTACCGACGCAGGGCTTCGCCTAAGCACTACAACGATATGATCGAGGTGGAATATGGTGGCAGGAGGCACCACACACGGCTAAGGAACGATCTCAATGATCAACTTGTGTGTCTAGAGGTGCCCCCTGCCTCCGTATATAAAGGAGCCAAGGGGGAGGGGGCCGCCGGCCAGGAGGAGGGCGCAGGAGGAATCCTACTCCTACCGGGAGTAGGACTCCCCCCCGCCCCAATCCTAGTTGGACTAGGATTCCCCGAGGGGGAAAGAGAGAGAGGGGGGCCGGCCACCTCTCCTAGTCCTAATAGGACTAGGGGAGGGGGGAGGCGCGCGGCCACCTTGGGCTGCCCCTTTATCCTTTCCACTAAAGCCCATTAAGGCCCATATGGCTCCCAGGGGGTTCCGGTAACCTCCCGGTACTCCGGTAAAATCCCAATTTCACCCGGAACACTTCCGATATCCAAATATAGGCTTCCAATATATCAATATTTATGTCTCGACCATTTCGAGACTCCTCGTCATGTCCGTGATCACATCCGGGACTCCGAACTAACTTCGGTACATCAAAATGCATAAACTCATAATAACTGTCATCGTAACGTTAAGCGTGCGGACCCTACGGTTCGAGAACAATGTAGACATGACTGAGACACATCTCCGATCAATAACCAATAGCGGGACCTGGATGCCCATATTGGCTCCTACATATTCCACGAAGATCTTTATCGGTCAGACCGCATAACAACATACGTTGTTCCCTTTGTCATCGGTATGTTACTTGCCCGAGATTCGATCGTCGGTATCCATTACCTAGTTCAATCTCGTTACCGGCAAGTCTCTTTACTCGTTCCGTAAACATCATCTCGCAACTAACTCATTAGTTGCAATGCTTGCAAGGCTTATGTGATGTGCATTACCGAGAGGGCCCAGAGATACCTCTCCGACAATCGGAGTGACAAATCCTAATCTCGAAATATGCCAACCCAACATCTACCTTTGGAGACACCTGTAGAGCTCCTTTATAATCACCCAGTTACGTTGTGACGTTTGGTAGCACACAAAGTGTTCCTCCGGTAAACGGGAGTTGCATAATCTCATAGTCATAGGAACATGTATAAGTCATGAAGAAAGCAATAGCAACATACTAAACGATCGGGTGCTAAGCTACTGAAATGGGTCATGTCAATCACATCATTCAACTAATGATGTGACCTCATTAATCAAATAACAACACCTTGTTCATGGTTAGGAAACATAACCATCTTTGATTAACGAGCTAGTCAAGTAGAGGCATACTAGTGACACTAAGTTTGTCTATGTATTCACACATGTATTATGTTTCCGGTTAATACAATTCTAGCATGAATAATAAATATTTATCATGACGTAAGGAAATAAATAATAACTTTATTATTGCCTATAGGGCATATTTCCTTCAGTGTGTTGGCGCCCGGGCGGCTGGGGTGCGGTATTGTAGCGGTGTCATGGGGAGGAGCGCCTGTAGTCATGCCCCGGAGACGTAGCCATGACGGTGAACCTCGTTAACAAATCTCGGTGTCGTGCTTGTGTGATTGCTTGGTCCTCGGATGATCAACGGAGTGCCTCGGATTTATTCTAACAAATTTTGACCAAAAAAATTCACCAGATTCTGAAAAAAAAAGTTCACTGATTTGAAAAACATTCATCGATTTTGATAAAAAGGCCATGAATTTTAAAAAAGTTCATTGATTTTGGAAAAAGGATCGCAGATTTTCAGAAAAACAAGAATAAGGAAAAAGTTCATCAATTTTGAAAAGGTTAACGAATTCCTAGAAGTTCACCCGTTTTGAAAAAAGTTCATCAATTTTGTGAAAAAGGATCATGTATCTTTCAAAAGAGGAACAGAAAAAAGAAAAAGAAAGGAAAGAACGGAACAAAAGAAGGAAAGGGAAGTAACGAATCACATTATGTGGATTGTCTAGCTGGTTATGGTAGCTAATCCTGAGTGAGGAGGTCACGGTTTGAATCTCACCCATGCAGAGTTTTTTGCCCTTTAAAACAGGAAAAAGAGACAAATGGGGTGGTCCAGCGTTGAAGGGAAGGTGTGAGCTCGTTTGTGGAAAAGGAAGTAAGGGGCGCTGAAGACGCTGAATAGGGTTTGGCATAAATGAGACCTCTTGTTCCCCGCATAGGGTAGAGCGAGACCTCGTGTTAAAGGGCGCTGATATGTCTCGCCTACAGCGAGACGAGTGGAAGTTTCGCTGAAGGCGAGCTCCATATTGGTCTGGCCCATCGCGTCGCTGACCACAGGGATACTCTCATTTTTTACTTTTCTTTAACTTTATTTATACTTTTAGATATTCTATATTACAAAAAATATTTGAATTATGTTGATCAAGCATTTGAAAAAATGTTAAATGCATATAGAGAAAATGTTTATCATGTATACGAAAATGGTATATGAAAAAATGTGTATGGAGAAATATGAATCAAGCATTTGAAAACAATGTTGAACAAGTATTTGAGAAATGTTAAATGTGTATAGAAAAATGTTGACCATGTATTAAAAAATGAGAAAAATTATCATGTATATAAAAATGTCATTCAAGCAGTTGAAGAAATATTGAACAAGTATTAAAAAATGTTAATCAAGCATTTGAAAAATATTAAATGCGTATAGAGAAAATAGTGACCATGTATTAAAAATAATGAAAAACTTTTATCATGTATATAAAAATGTTAATCAAGCATTTGAAAAAATTATTGAACAAGTATTTGAAAACTATTAATCAAGCATTGGAAAATGATAAATGTGCATAGAAAAATGTTAATCAAGCATTTGAAAAATGTTCAATGTTTATAGAAAAAAATTGTCCATGTATTCGAAAAATTTTGATATTGTATTTGATTTTTTTTAATCAAGCATTTGAAAAGGGTTGAATATGTATAGAGAAAATGTTGACCAGGTATTCAATAAATGTTGATCTTGTGTTTGAAAAATGTTAAACTTGTACTAGAAAATTGTATTAAAAATGAAGACAAAAGAAAGAAAGAAAAAAGGCATGAAAGCTGAAAAAAAGCAAAGAAAAACAAAGGAAAATAGAGAAAATAAAAAAAACAATGAAAACAAAGAAAGAAACAAAGAAAACTGGTATAAAAACAACTGATGGAGAAAACCGGCTATTTTACCTAAGTATGTCGCGCCCTACAATTTCACCATGAACTCGACACACACACAGCGGCTAGCATCTCTAGCAACTATCCAGGAGACCTGAGTCCGATTCCCACTTTTGCTCTTTTTATCTCCACTATTTCTCTTATTAAGTACTCCCTCCGTCCCAAAATATAAGAACGTTTTTAACACTAGCATATTGTCAAAAACGTTTTTATATTTTGGGACGAAGAGAGTATGTGCTAATGGGCCAGTTCAGTTGCGTTCTTATATTTTGGGACGAAGAGAGTATGTGCTAATGGGCCAGTTCAGTTGCTACGCGAGACAGAGAAGTCCTTCAAGGAGAGATCCTTCTAACCCATTTAATGTGAGATATAGTCGCCCCACGTATTGAATCCTTCTAACCCACTTAATGCAAGATATAGTCGCTCCGCGTGTTGAATGCCCGAAGGAGTGAAATCACTAGTTACTTTCTCATATGCCCGAAGTGGCACACTGCATATGTGTCATTTGTCGCAATCTGGGAGTTTCCTTTCTATCGTAAGATTTTTCGTTAAAAACAAAAAATAAACAGGAATCAACAAAACGGAGCCGTTTAAATTTGTGCCTCCATGAGAGGCAAATCTGTGCTTGTGGAAACACATTTTTTTTTTCATTTTGTGCTTCTTGCGAAAGTAAATCTATGCTTCTTATGGAAGTACAATTTTTCCCCAAGATGCATAGTTGTTCTCGCGGAAGCAAATCTATACCTTCACGAGAAGCAAATTTGATTATTTTTTCTTTTTCTGGCGGAGGTAAATTTGTGCCTCCATGAGAAGCAAAAATGTGTTTCTCACGTAAGCACTTCTTTTCCTTTTTCCAATAAGCACAACTTTCATAGAAGCAAATTTGCGCTTCTCATGAAAGCAAAAAAGAACGCACAAAATAATTCATGATTTTTTTCCTCCAAAACCTAGCGAAAGTCGGATGAAAACCAAAATTCTAAAAACCCAAATAAAACTCATCTAAAACCCAAAAATATGTACGGAAGAGGGAGCGTCCAACATGAGACATGTGGTGACGGCTGGACGCACCATTTAGCATGCTCTAAAGGCATCAAAAGTGACCTCTGAAAATGATATGTCGGCTATAAAGGCGTCCGTGATGACTTCGTCAATCTTAAAATGATGTGCTGGGTCTAAGATAAATTTAAAAAAATGCTAGCACCAATGTCAAAGTTTAGAACTTAAACTCTGATGTAGGGTTATTGTATCTTTGATAAAATGAATCATGATGGAGAACCAACCTATATTTGGATGATTAGAAGATCAGTGGTATACCTAGCCCACCACAAAATTGTTATGAAGTTTTTACTTATTCTTCCTATCTAATCTATCCATCCCCTGAATTCAGCTGGGTAGGCCTCCCTCCTCTAATTTCCTCCAACCAAAAAAGCCCACCTCGGTTGTTACATTAATCACGTAACATTTCTTATGTAGGTGTAGCATTGCTAATAGGTGTTAAAAAAAAGACTCCAACGTGATTTATGAGAGCGGACACATCAAATGTCTGTGTACAACAGTTAGGAAGACGACCATTCAACCTTATGCATCAAATATAGTCTATTTTCCAAAGAAAATAGAATGAACTAAACCAAATATCCGCCATGCAGCCTCACTTTGAATCATTGATGGATATCAATTCCACCGTACATTTAAATTCTAAAAGCTTCGGATGTTCGATAAGTTTTTAAAATTCATCAATCCAAATTTAACCATACTCCTCAAAAACGGCCTTCGTCTCAAGCTTTCTCTCCTTCATCGACACATGTTGTTTATCCATATGTTGTGCCCCTAGAGGTTCATCCAACAATGCATCAATATGAAGGGCTTGCCCTCCATCTTTCGGTACAACGCGGCAGCGTGTCCAGACTATACAATGACGTGATCAAGTTACAATATTGAGTGAATCAATGAACTGATCAACACTTAAAGCAATAAGAAGCAAAACTTACGATCTCCATGATTGATATGCCCGGTAGCCACCTTCTTTACACTTGTCGTAATTCATGACGACGTTTGAAATGGTGTACAATCGATGGAGTAGCGACTTCACGTTGTGACAGATCACATCCAAGTTGTAGGGCGCATAGTGCTAATACTCGTGAAACCAAGAATGCACGTGTTATGCTCATGAAACCAAGAATGCACGTGTTATCAAATTATTGTGCCCTTTTGCTTCATGCCTACAAACCATGCACTTGTTCCCAACCACGCGTCGCATAACAATGCATCACCCCTACCAAGTACCCTGTCATCATGCTTGCTTCATGTTAAACAAGGAGAAAGCAAAAAAAAAAATCTCAATGGCATTTGGCCGCAAAATAAAATCTCAATGGCATTTGGCCGAACACTTGTAGGGCGTGGTGTCCGCCATGGACGGCGTCCAGACGGCTGCAATGGTTGCAGAGTACAAGGCACCTGGATGAAGCACCAGAGGTCTGGCCAGAACTCAGCGGCGGCCAAAGTGGTGGCGATGTGTTGATGGGTGCAGATGGAAGGTATAAAGCGGAGGGAAAGAGAGGTTCTGGGTGGGCCGAGTATGTCGGTGTCCGAACTCCCTCAAACCTCCCACGAGTTTGTTTTCGGTTTGGGGGATTTTGGACGTCCAGACTACACCCCAGACTGCACGATCCGTACACGGTCACTTTAGAGAACCACGTTGGAGTTGCACTAAGGAGTAAGGGGACAAATAACACGCACAAACGAAACGACGCGACAATTATTGGTACAAAATGTTCATACGATCACTGATTGTTGGCAGTTTAACAACACTCAGGCACATAAACTCACAATAGAACACCTATACATATGGTTGTACTTTGGCCTCATCTCTGGATGATGGCAAAAACTCACTACCATGTCTTCCAAGTTATGTAGATAGCAATTCAAAAGACTTGATAAATGTTGGACATATGCCTGGGTTGGCACAAGGTCCTGGTGGTTCAGACAGGACCCATCAGTTGTCATTCTGCCTGAGCATCTGTAGGATGGTCAGGAACAGGTTGAGGATGTCGAGGTAAAGCTCAACAGACGCCCAGATGTACTCGTCGTAAGTGTGGCGCTTTATCAAGTTCTCAGTGTCGTAGACGATGAAGCCTGAGAAGACTAGAGCTCCAAACCCACCGATCACAGCATTCGATGCAGGTCCAAATGGGAAGAAGATCTGCAACACAGCAATTTGCGGCACAAGGATTACGACTAGTGGAATGTTCAACCGGAATGCTTCTATGCGAGTCAGTTAAACGATATTTTCCAAAGTTCATCATGCATGTTACCTGGGTAAAGCTTATCACGACCAGGATGGTGAGAGCAGAAAACAGAAATGGTCCAAGGTAACTAAATTCCTTGCCCTTCTTTGCGGCCCAGAATGTGTATGCAGTCAGAGACACAACCACAGCTGAGGTCAGTACCAATGCTTGAAGCACAATAGTTCCTGCAACATACAAGTGAGCCTTTAATAAAACTAGTCTAAAGCAAGACAATGAAAACAATTATATGAAAGAAACAAACCTTCAGTGTTTGCACAAGCCACACCAATGCTGAAGCTCAAGCACAGAGTGAACAAACCCAAGATAGCAAGATTGTGAGGGTGTCTGTGCTGATAGATGTACAATGGGATCATCACTGCAACAAATATCACAAAATTAGCTAAGGGAAACAATATCTTCTGATACAAAATAACAACAATGGACTATCATCTGATCAGCATTCTCTCAGAACTCAAAAGATGGTCCAGGGGAAGGGGTCTGGGAGTGCTTCAGTGTGATGGATTGATGCTGCTGGAAATACTAACACGGGCAGAATTTCTATTCTCTTGCACTCTATGTTCTGAGACTTCAGACTCCTGCCAAATTATTTCTCCATATCCTACTGGACTAAATATTAATCATTAGGACTTTTAACATATTTGTGTCTAATTTGATGGTGTAAGTATGATTTTACCAAGAATCAGTTTGCTCAAATAAGAAAATTTCAGAACAAAGAAATGTTCGCAATTTATATGCACCTACAGAGATAACGCCAAAAGTGCTATATACTGCTATTGCTGAAAGTGGTTTAGTAACTTCAAAATGTAATATTTGTGGGCAATATGAACTAGAGAGAAAACACACAACTGATCAATTTGTTATACATGTATCATAGATTGTTTTCACATAGGACATTGATAAGGATTTAGTCACTACTAGCTTCAACTTTCTAATGATGAAAGGAACTAAACAGCCAAACAATATGAGACCAAAACATTTTTACCTGCATCATAACCTACACGTACAGACAGAAACGGAGCTATATCAGGAAAATTAGTACTTATTACAGTTCCTCAAATACAATACTATCTCTACTTGCATCCATGCACACTAACTATCGACACAAACTACTACCCCCTTAGTTCAAAACTGCGACAATTATTTTGGATCGGACGGAGTAGTAAACTAAAACTTTCTCGGTTTTGCTATTTCTAAGGTACCTGAAAATTTCTCTAGCGTCAGTCACCTTCCTTCCTCCCTTCCTTCTGGCACGGGGAGGTTGAGGGGAGGGCAGTAGCGCCGCCGGCCGCAGGTGGTGGAGGCCGGCGGTTAGGGCGGGGCAGGCCGGCGGCGTCACGAGGAAGAAGAGAGGGAGGTAGAAGATGAACAGTGCGCAGCCGATCTGTTTTTGATCGTTGGATGAAGATCTAATGGCTCTGGTTGGAAGTGACTGATGGACTTTCATTTTCAGGTACCTGACTTATAGTCCGCCCCAAACTTTCTAGTCTCTCTCACTTCCAACATGGCCAACACTATCAGAATGGTCATCAAGTACCAGGTCCCCCACCTCACTTTCAATTGAGTCAAAGTGTAAAGACTATCCCATCCATGTTTTGTGCTGTCGATTAGGTTGTTGGGGAAGCCAATTATTTTATCAAGGAAACAAATTGAACAAAAATTCTGGTCGCTATGAAGGCCTTTACCGCACCTCAAGGCATGCTAAACTGATGCCAAGGCCTACTAAACCTTGACATTTGATGTATATTCATATAGTGGCTACCTTGAATGGTGGAAACCATAAAGGCGTCTATTTAGAACCCTGTCCTGCCGGTTACACTCCAAACTCGACTCCACATTAAGAGCATCTCCATTAGCCCCCCCAAGAAGCCCCCCAGGAGCACTTTTTCAGCGCCGGCGGGCGAAAAAAGCCCCACTCACGCCCCCAAAGGCTAGTTTTTCGCCGGATTTGACTAAAATTAGCCCCGGCGATCCCACCCCGAACCCAGCCCCCCGGGGCAGCTGGGGACGCCGGCGCTGCTTTTTTGCCTCATGTGGCCCACTTGCAGCCACATCTCCCCCCAGATTCTCTCTTCCCGTTGCTTTCTCGCCCCCACCTTTCCTCTCCCCGTCCGCTTCTCTCTCCCCGTGCCCCAGCTCCACCTTGACTTCCCGCCTGCTCCCCGTGCTCGCCCTGCGCCCCCCTTCCTCCTCCTCTCCGTTCTCGTCGCCGCCGCCGCAGCGGCCTCGGAGGAGCGCCCGCACGTCACCCCTCCTCGCCAAGCTCCCCTCCGCCACCGCTCCCACGGGATTCGCCTCCCTGCGCTCCGTCAGAGTGGCCGTCCGCGGGCTCCACCCCGTCCCAGTGCCGCGAGTGCCTGGCCGCCGCGGCCAGGAAGCTCGCCGTCAGCGCGAGCACGGCCACGGCCAGGCATGGGCGCGGCCAGCGCGAGCAGCAGACGCCAGGGAGTAGCAGATGGCGCACATGAGGGCGGCCCAGTCGCCCTGCTTCCCCAGGTTGTCCCTGAGTGGGACGCGCCGCCCCAAGTCAATGAGCAGGTTGGACGCGATGCGACTGCCGTCCAGGGACCCGCCGTCCATGTACTCGAGCAGGATCTGCAGCTCGCCGGCCTGCTCATACATGCCGTGGCAGTGCACAATGGCCGGGTGCTCCGCGGTGCGCAGGATGAGCGCGTAGGCAGCGGAAGCGGCACGGCCAGCGCGAGCAGCAGGCACGGGGCGGCAGCAGCAGGCGCGGCAAGGACGACGGCTCACTTGGGGATGGAAACGGCTGGAGATTTTTTCATCCCCAGGCCAAAAATCTCGCCAGCAGCCCCCCAAGCGGCTAAAAAAATGCCTCCTGGGGGGCTCAACGGATGGAGATGCTCTAAGTTGTCTGAAGAAACTCTGATGTCTTTAGGTCCTATGTCATGGAGGCAAACCACAGGTGCATATAACCCTTCATATAGGCCCGTTGCACACAACTACAGTCAAACTAAAATACACACATATCATGTTATTAAGGGCATGGTAACAGTTTCAGCATTATTCCTATTGCATGTAAATCACCATGGATTCGTTGCTTACTGATTATGAACGGCTTCATCTTAATCCACAATTTGATTTGGAAAGAAGAAAAACACATATAATGTAACTAAAATTTGTAACCAAAATCCACTGAATCAAACTATTTGCATCTTGAACTAGCTAGATCCACGATCTACACTGTTGATTCGAACAGCTGGGCGTCCTACAACCAACGGGTCAAGCAAACTGCTAATTGAGGCGAGGTCAACGAATTTCTAGGTGTCGTCAGATTCATCACAGAATAAACGCGCCACGACAAGGACAAGGATGGCGCCAGATGGGGGAGAAAACTAGAGCACTTACGGATGAAGGGGAGGACGGCGAGCACGAGCGCGAGGACGGGCGAGTTGGAGAGCGTGGCGTTGAGGGTGGGGTGGAAGACGGTGATGGCGGAGACGACGGTGGTGAGGACCAGCTGCGCGCAGAGGATGCCGTAGACCTTGCGGATGAAGCCCCAGCGGAGGGCGTTCTCCCCGCGCGAGATCCCCGGGTAGAGCGTCTCCCCGTTCCCCGCCTCCAGGTCGATCGACGACGCCTCCACCTTCTCCTTCATCTCCGGCGCCCGGCGGTAGCCCGACGGTGCCAGCGGCTGCATCTCCGTCGCCGACGCCATCTCTCTCGCCGACGCTCTGGCGTGGGGATTTGGGGATTTCGGTTGGGACGCGGTTTGTTCGATGGGCGGCGAATTGGGGCTACTATATAGATTTGTTTTTTCTTCGGGGAGAAATGGTGCTGTGTGTGTGTATATCTATTCGCTAGCGCTACGCGTACTCGTGGGTGGTGCCGAACTTTCCTGGCCTATGAGGTGGGCCCAATTTGGCATGTTATTTTTTCTTGAAAAAATTATTTTTTTCCTAAAAAAGTAAAATACACCACAAATGATTAATCGAGGGTTGTCAAGTTAGTCCTAATACAAGAATCGTTTTCCTCTCCCCTGGCGGCTGCAATCCTAGCCACCGCCAGGAGAGGCCAGTCTTCCAGCGTCGTCCTCCGGCGGCCCCTCTCTACCGACGACCTAGGTCGTCGGTGGTGAGGGGGGTCGCCGGATTCACGTGTGTGGATCGTTTTTACTCTCTCGTAGTCTAGGTTTTTTTAGGTTGTTTATCGCTTTGGCTTCGGCGACGACGATGACAGCGCTGAATAAAGATTCTTCGGATCCTTCCCTGACGAGGTCATCGGTCGTATGGTTGGGGATGGATTTGTAAATCAGTCTGTTCAAGCAAGGATGGCGTGGCGGCAACGGCATCCTCGTAGTGGACCTGTGTCCTCGGGCTCCGCCATTGCGACGGCGTTTGCTCCAGCGTCGGCGCGGAGCTTGGGAGGTAGGCCACGAGCGGATGCAGATTGTGGTCTACATCGACGACATCTGAAAAATAGAACGTGTGCTGAGTTCTTGGTTCATGGATGGCAGGTATGGTTTCCTCCTTCAGCGTTTTAGTCATGGTGGGGTTCCAGATCTGGAGTTCGACGATGGCGTGTCCGGGGTGTTGCCCCGGTCTAATTCGTTCAACGATAAGGGCTTCACATTTGGTGAGCCACCTTGGAGGTCCACAAAGCTGCATATCAGCTATGGAGCTGCGTCGAGCTCGGGTGAGAAGGTGATCCGCCATTCTTTTCTTCGGTGGCCGCCGTGGTGGTGTCGGAGGCAGACGACGGGCATTGGTGTGAAACTCAGAGATGTTCTGCTATCTTTTCAGTTTTGTCATGTCGGTCCTTACGTGACTTGTACTTTGATCTTTATAATATGAATGTGACACATATTACCATGCAAAAAAAAGTTAGTCCTAATACATGTACTGTACACTTGTTTACTCGTATGTGTGTGTAAGTTTTCCCCTCAGAAACCCGACATCCCCTCACACGCGACTAGGGTTTTAGGGTGGAACCTTGGGGTGCACATCGATCTCGTCGGGCGGGGCATGTTGGGGAACGTAGTAATTTCAAAAAATTTCCTACGCACACGCAAAATCATGGTGATGCATAGCAACGAGAGGGGAGAGTGTTGTCTACGTACCCTCGTAGACCGCAACGGAAGCGTTGACGCAACGTAGAGGAAGTAGTCGTACGTCTTCCCGATCCGACCGATCCAAGCACCGTTACTCCGGCACCTCCGAGTTCTTAGCACACGTACAACTCGATGACGCTCCCCAGGCTCCGATCTAGCAAAGCTTCAGGGATGAGTTCCGTCAGCACAACGGCGTGGTGACGATGATGATGTTCTACCGACGCAGGGCTTCGCCTAAGCACTACAATGATATGATCGAGGTGGAATATGGTGGCAGGGGGCACCGCACATGGCTAAGAAACGATCACGTGGATCAACTTGTGTGTCTATGGGGTGCCCCTTGCCTCAGTATATAAAGGATGGAGGAGGAGGAGGCCGGCCAAGGCTTGGTGCGGCCAGGATGTGGAGTCCTACTAGGATTCCAAGTCCTAGTAGGAGTCCACCAAGAGGGGAGGAAGGGAGAAGGAAGTGGAGGAGAAGGAAAGGTGGCCGGCCCCCTTTTCCCTAGTCCAATTCGGACTAGAGGGGAGGGGGGGGGCGCAGCAGCCCCTTGGCCCTTTCTCCTCTTTCCACTAAAGCCCATCAAGGCCCATTGCTTCTCCCGTAACTACCCGGTACTCCGAAAAATACCCGAATCACTCGGAACCTTTCTGATGTCCGAATATAGTCGTCCAATATATCGATCTTTACGTCTCGACCATTTCGAGACTCCTCGCCATGTCCCCGATCTCATCCGGGACTCCGAACTCCTTCGGTACATCAAAACTCATAAACTCATAATATAACTGTCATCGAAACCTTAAGCATGCGGACCCTACGGTTCGAGAACAATGTAGACATGACCAAGACACGTCTCCGGTCAATAACCAATAGCGGGACCTGGATGCCCATATTGGCTCCTACATATTCTACGAAGATCTTTATCGGTCAGACCGCATAACAACATACGTTGTTCCCTTTGTCATCGGTATGTTACTTGCCCGAGATTCGATCGTCGGTATCCAATACCTAGTTCAATCTTGTTACCGGCAAGTCTCTTTATTCGTTCCGTAATACATCATCCCGCAACTAACTCATTAGTTGCAATGCTTAAGTGATGTGCATTACCGGGAGGGCCCAGAGATACCTCTCCGACATTCGGAGTGACAAATCCTAATCTCGAAATACGCCAACCCAACATGTACCTTTGGAGACACCTGTAGAGCTCTTTTATAATCACCCAGTTACGTTGTGACGTTTGGTAGCACACAAAGTGTTTCTCCGGCAAACGGGAGTTGCATAATCTCATAGTCATAGGAACATGTATAAGTCATGAAGAAAGCAATAGCAACATACTAAATGATCGGGTGCTAAGCTAATGGAATGGGTCATGTCAATTAGATCATTCAACTAATGATGTGATCCCGTTAATCAAATAACAACTCTTTGTTCATGGTTAGGAAACATAACCATCTTTGATTAACGAGCTAGTCAAGTAGAGGCATACTAGTGACACTCTGTTTGTCTATGTATTCACACATGTATTATGTTTCCGGTTAATACAATTCTAGCATGAATAATAAACATTTATCATGATATAAGGAAATAAATAATAACTTTATTATTGCCTCTAGGGCATATTTCCTTCAGTCTCCCACTTGCACTAGAGTCAATAATCTAGATCACATCACCATGTGATTAACATCGATAGTTCACATCATCATGTGATTAACACCCACAGTTCACATCGCCATGCGACCAACACCCAAAGGGTTTACTAGATTCAGTAATCTAGTTCACATCGCTATGTGATTAACACCCAAAGAGTACTAAGGTGTGATCATGTTTTGCTTGTGAGAGAATCTTAATCAACGGGCCTGCCACATTCAGATCCGCATGTATTTTGCAAATTTCTATGTCAACAACGCTCTGCATGGAGCTACTCTAGCTAATTGCTCCCACTTTCAATATGTATCTAGATTGAGACTTAGAGTCATCTGGATTAGTGTCAAAAACTTGCATCGGCGTAACCCTTTACGACGAACCTTTTTTCACTTCCATAATCGAGAAACATATCCTTATTCCACTAAGGATAATTTTGACCGCTGTCCAGTGATCTACTCCTAGATCACTATTGTACTCCCTTGCCAAAATCAGTGTAGGGTATACAATAGATCTGGTACACAGCATGGCATACTTTATAGAACCTATGACTGAGGCATAGGGAATGACTTTTATTCTCTTTCTATCTTCTGCCGTGGTCGGGCTTTGAGTCTTACTCAACTTCACACCTTGTAACATAGGCAAGAAACTTTTTCTTTGACTGATCCATTTTGAACTACTTCAAAATCTTGTCAAGGTATGTACTCATTGAAAAAACTTATCAAGCGTCTTGATCTATCTCTATAGATCTTGATACTCAATATGTAAGCAGCTTCACCGAGGTCTTTATTTGAAAAATCCTTTCAAACATTCCTTTATGCTTTGCAGAATAATTCTACATTATTTCCGATCAACAATATGTCATACACATATACTTATCAGAAATGTTGTAGTGCTCCCACTCACTTTCTTGTAAATACAGGCTTCACCGCAAGTCTGTATAAAACTATATGCTTTGATCAACTTATCAAAGCGTATATTCCAACTCCGAGATGCTTGCACCAGTCCATAGATGGATCGTTGGAGCTTGCATATTTTGTTAGCACCTTTAGGATTGACAAAACCTTCTGGTTGCATCATATACAAATCTTCTTTAAATCCATTAAGGAATGCAGTTTTGTTTATCCATTTGCCAGATTTCATAAAATGCGGCAATTGCTAACATGATTCGGACAGACTTAAGCATAGATATGAGTGAGAAACTCTCATCGTAGTCAACACCTTGAACTTGTCGAAAACCCTTTGCGACAATTCTAGCTTTGTAGATAGTAACACTACTATCAGCGTCCGTCTTCCTCTTGAAGATCCATTTATTTTCTATGGCTTGCTGATCATCGGGCAAATCCATCAAAGTCCATACTTTGTTCTCATACATGGATCATATCTCAGATTTCATGGCCTCAAACCATTTTGCGGAATCTGGGCTCATCATCGCTTCCTCATAGTTCGTCATGGTCTAGTAACATGACTTCCAGAACAGGATTACCGTACCACTCTGGTGCGGATCTCACTCTAGTTTACCTACGAGATTCGGTAGTAACTTGATCTGAAGTTTCATGATCATCATCATTAGCTTCCTCACTAATTGGTGTAGGTGTCACAGAAATCGGTTTCTATGATGTACTACTTTCCAATAAGGGAGGAGGTACAGTTACCTCATCAAGTTCTACTTTCCTCCCACTCACTTCTTTCGAGAGAAACTCCTTCTCCAGAAAGTTTCCGAATTTAGCAAGAAAAGTCTTGCCTTCGGATCTGTGATAGAAGGTGTACCCAACAGTAACTTTTGGGTATCCTATGAAGACATATTTTTCCGATTTGGGTTTGAGCTTATCAGGACGAAACTTTTTCGCATAAGCATCACAACCCCAAACTTTTTAAGAAACGACAACTTTGGTTTCTTGCTAAACCATAGTTCATGTAGTGTCGTCTCAACGGATTTAGATGGTGCCCTATTTAACGTGAATGCAGCTGTCTCTAATGCATAACCCCAAAACGATAGTGGTAAATCGGCAAGAGACATCATAGATTGCACCATATCTAATAAAGTACGGTTACGATGTTCGGACACACCATTACACTGTGGTGTTCCAGGTGGCGTGAGTAGTGAAACTATTTCACATTGTTTTAACTGAAGGCCAAACTCGTAACTCAAATATTTTACCTCTGCGATCATATCGTAGAAACTTTTATTTTCTTGTTACGATGATTCTCCACTTCACTCTGAAATTCTTTGAACTTTTCAAATGTTTTAGACTTGTGTTTCATCAAGTAGATATACCCATATCTGCTCAAATCATCTGTGAAGGTCAGAAAATAATGATACTTGCCACGAGCCTCAACACTCATCGGATCGCATATATCAGTATGTATTATTTCCAATAAGTTAGTTGCTTGCTCTATTGTTCCGGAGAACGGAGTCTTAGTCATCCTGCCCATGAGGCATGGTTCGCAAGCATCAAGTGACTCATAATCAAGTGATTCAAAAAGCCCATCAGCATGGAGTTTCTTCATGCGCTTTACACCAATATGACCTAAACGGCAGTGCCACAAATAAGTTGCACTTATCATTATTAACTTTGCATCTTTTGGTTTCAATATTATGAATATGTGTATCACTACGATCGAGATCCAATGAACCATTTTCATTGGGTGTGTAACCATATAAGGTTTTATTCATGTAAATAGAACAACAATTTTTCTCTAACTTAAATGAATAACCTATTGCAATAAACATGATCAAATCATATTCATGCTCAACGCAAACACCAAATAACACTTATTTAGTTTCAACACTAATCCTGAAAATATAGGGAGAGTGCGATGATGATCATATCAATCTTGGAACTACTTCCAACACACATCGTCACCTCGACTTTTACTAGTTTCTGTTTATTCTGCAACTCCCGTTTCGAGTTACTACTCTTAGCAACTGAACCAGTATCAAATACTGAGGGGTTGCTATAAACACTAGTAAAGTACACATCAATAACATGTATATCAAATATACTTATGTTCACTTTGCCATCCTTCTTATCCGCCAATCACTTGGGGTAGTTCCGCTTTCAGTGACCAGTCCCTTTGCAGTAGAAGCACTTAGTCTCAGGCTTAGGACTAGACTTGGGCTTCTTCACTTGAGCAGCAACTTGCTTGCCGTTCTTCTTGAAGTTCCCCTTCTTCCCTTTGCCCTTTTCTTGAAACTAGTGATCTTGTCAACCATCAACACTTGATGTTTTTCTTGATTTCTACCTTCGTTGATTTCAGCATCACGAAGAGCTTGGGAGTTGTTTCCGTTATCCCTTGCATATTATAGTTCATCACGAAGTTCTACTAACTTGGTGATGGTGACTAGAGAATTCTGTCAATCACTATCTTATCTGGAAGATTAACTCCCACTTGATTCAAGCGATTGTAGTACCCAGACAATCTGAGCACATGCTCACTAGTTGAGCGATTCTCCTCCACCTTTTAGCTATAGAACTTGTTGGAGACTTCATATCTCTCAACTCGAGTATTTGCTTGAAATATTAACTTCAATACCTGGAACATCTCATATGGTCCATGGCATTCAAAACGTCTTTGAAGTCCCGATTCTAAGCCGTTAAGCATGGTGCACTAAACTATCAAGTAGTCATCATATTGAGCTAGCCAAACGTTTCATAACGTGTGCATCTGCTCCTGCAATAGGTCTGTCACCTAGCGGGGCATCAAGGACATAATTTTTCTGTGCAGCAATGAGGATAAACCTCAGATCACAGATCCAATCCGCATCATTGCTACTAACATCTTTCAACACAATTTTCTCTAGGAACATATCAAAATAAACACACGGAAGCAACAACGCGAGCTATTGATCTACAACATAATTTGCAAAATACTACCAGGACTAAGTTCATGATAAATTTAAGTTCAATTTAATCATATTACTTAAGAACTCCCACTTAGATAGACATCCCTCTAATCCTCTAAGTGATCACGTGATCCAAATCAACTAAACCATGTCCGATCATCACGTGAGATGGAGTAGTTTGATTGGTGAACATCACTATGTTGATCATATCTACTATATGATTCACGCTTGACCTTTCGGTCTCCGTGTTCCGAGGCCATATCTGTATATGCTTGGCTCGTCAAGTATAACCTGAGTATTCCGCATGCGCAACTATTTTGCACCCGTTGTATTTGAACGTAGAGCCTATCACACCCGATCATCACGTGGTGTCTCAGCACGAAGAACTTTCGCAACGGTGCATACTCAGGGAGAACACTTCTTGATAATTAGTGAGAGATCATCTTATAATGCTACCGTCAATCAAAGCAAGATAAGATGCATAAAAGATAAACATCACATGCAATCAATATAAGTGATATGATATGGCCATCATCATCTTGTGCCTATGATCTCCATCTCCGAAGCACCGTCATGATCACCATCGTCACCGGCGCGACACCTTGATCTCCATCGTAGCATCGTTGTCGTCTTGCCAATCTTATGCTTCCACGACTATCGCTACCGCTTAGTGATAAAGTAAAGCATTACAGCGCGATTGCATTGCATACAATAAAGCGACAACCATATGGCTCCTGCCAGCTGCCGATAACTCGGTTACAAAACATGATCATCTCATACAATAAAATTTAGCATCATGTCTTGGTCATATCACATCACAACATGCCCTGCAAAAACAAGTTAGACGTCCTCTACTTTGTTGTTGCAAGTTTTACGTGGCTGCTACGGGCTTAAGTAAGAACCAATCTCACCTATGCATCAAAACCACAACGATAGTTTGTCAATTTGACTGCGTTTTAACCTTCGCAAGGACGGGGCGTAGCCACACTTGGTTTAACTAAAGTTGGAGAGACTGTCGCCCGCAAGCCACCTATGTGCAAAGCACGTCGGGAGAACCGGTCTCGCGTAAGCGTACGCGTAATGTCAGTCCGGGTCGTCTCGTCCAACAATGCCGCCGAACCAAAGTATGACATGCTGGTAGGCAGTATGACTTATATCGCCCACAACTCACTTGTGTTCTACTCGTGCATATAACATCAACATAAAAACCAGGCTCGGATGCCACTGTTGGGGAACATAGTAATTTCAAAAAAATTCCTACGCACACGCAAGATCATGGTGATGCATAGCAACGAGAGGGGAGAGTGTTGTCTACGTACCCTCGTAGACTGCAACGGAAGCGTTGACGCAACGTAGAGGAAGTAGTCGTACGTCTTCCCGATCCGACCGATCCAAGCACCGTTACTCAGGCACCTCTGAGTTCTTAGCACACGTACAGCTCGATGACGCTCCCCGGGCTCCGATCCAGCAAAGCTTCAGGGATGAGTTCCGTCAGCACAACGGCGTGGTGACGATGATGATGTTCTACCGACGCAGGGCTTCGCCTAAGCACTACAACGATATGATCGAGGTGGAATATGGTAGCAGGGGGCACCGCACATGGCTAAGGAACGATCACGTGGATCAACTTGTGTGTCTATGGGGTGCCCCTTGCCTCAGTATATAAAGGATGGAGGAGGAGGAGGCCGGCCAAGGCTTGGTGCGGCCAGGATGTGGAGTCCTACTAGGATTCCAAGTCCTAGTAGGAGTCCACCAAGAGGGGAGGAAGGGAGAAGGAAGTGGAGGAGAAGGAAAGGTGGCCGGCCCCCTTTTCCCTAGTCCAATTCGGACTAGAGGGGAGGGGGGGCGCAGCAGCCCCTTGGCCCTTTCTCCTCTTTCCACTAAAGCCCATCAAGGCCCATTGCTTCTCCCGTAACTACCCGGTACTCCGAAAAATACCCGAATCACTCGGAACCTTTCTGATGTCCGAATATAGTCATCCAATATATCGATCTTTATGCCTCAACCATTTCGAGACTCCTCGTCATGTCCCCGATCTCATCCGGGACTCCGAACTCCTTCGGTACATCAAAACTCATAAACTCATAATATAACTGTCATCGAAACCTTAAGCATGCGGACCCTACGGTTCGAGAACAATGTAGACATGACCGAGACACATCTCCGGTCAATAACCAATAGCGGGACCTGGATGCCCATATTGGCTCCTACATATTCTACGAAGATCTTTATCGGTCAGACCGCATAACAACATACGTTGTTCCCTTTGTCATCGGTATGTTACTTGCCCGAGATTCGATCGTCGGTATCCAATACCTAGTTCAATCTTGTTACCGGCAAGTCTCTTTACTCGTTCCGTAATACATCATCCCGCAACTAACTCATTAGTTGCAATGCTTGCAAGGCTTAAGTGATGTGCATTACCGAGAGGGCCCAGAGATACCTCTCCGACATTCGGAGTGACAAATCCTAATCTCGAAATACGCCAACCCAACATGTACCTTTGGAGACACCTGTAGAGCTCCTTTATAATCACCCAGTTACGTTGTGACGTTTGGTAGCACACAAAGTGTTCCTCCGGCAAACGGGAGTTGCATAATCTCATAGTCATAGGAACATGTATAAGTCATGAAGAAAGCAATAGCAACATACTAAACGACCGGGTGCTAAGCTAATGGAATGGGTCATGTCAATTAGATCATTCAACTAATGATGTGATCCTATTAATCAAATAACAACTCTTTGTTCATGGTTAGGAAACATAACCATCTTTGATTAACGAGCTAGTCAAGTAGAGGCATACTAGTGACACTCTGTTTGTCTATGTATTCACACATGTATTATGTTTCCGGTTAATACAATTCTAGCATGAATAATAAACATTTATCATGATATAAGGAAATAAATAATAACTTTATTATTGCCTCTAGGGCATATTTCCTTCAGGGCACACATGCTTGCTAGTTCGAGGATGGCGATGTCCTTTGATCGGGGTGCGGGGAAGGAAACCTTGTCGCCGAGGGCAGCAAGGGCAAAACTAGCGGAGGCGTTAGGGAAACTGGACATCACTGAGGAAGCCATGCTCCTGGTTCTGGATGACAGAGAAGAAACTCCAGCAACGAAGTGGTTGGTTGCTAGGAAGGTTTTGTATCGTCATGTCCTCCACATACAGATGATCTCAAGTGCTCTCCGGATGGCTTGGGGTAACCCTGAGGTACTATTTTTCAGATCTATGAGGAGAATTTGTTTGTGGCAGAATTTGCGTCTCAAAGGGATAAGGCTCGAGTTTGGGAGGGCTCGCCATGGCACATCAGTAAACATGAGATAATTCTTTCTGATTTTGATGAATGCATGCGACCTTCAGAACTGAGATTTGACAAGCTCGTCGTCTGTTGAAAGAGGCAAATTCTAGAAATGGGAGGTGTAGGTGTCAAAACTGGCGGATCTCGGATAGGGGGTCCCAAACTATGCGTCTAGGATCGATGGTAACATGAGACGGGGACACGATGTTTACCCAGGTTCGGGCCCTCTATATGAAGGTAATACCCTACGTCCTGCTTGATTGATCTTGATGAATATGAGTGTTACAAGAGTTGATCTACCACGAGATCGTAATGGCTAAACCCTAGAAGTCTAACATGTATGACTATGGTAATGAATATATGCTTTCCGGACTTACCCCTCCGGTTTATATAGACACCGGGGGATCTAGGGTTTACATATAGTTGGTTACATAAGAAGGAATCTTCATAATCGATTGCCAAGCTTCCCTTCCACGCCAAGGAGAGTCCAATCCGGACACAGGTACAGTCTTCGGCCCTCATGTCTTCACAACCCATCAGTCCGGCCCATGGATAACAGGCCAGACGCCCGAGGACCCCTTAGTCCAATACTCCCTTAGTAGCCCCTGAACCTGGCTTCAATGACGAGGAGTCCGGCGCGCAGATTGTCTTCGGCATTGCAAGGCGGGTTCCCCCTTCTGAACTCCCAGTTGATCTTCAGATGTGATGATTGTATCCGGACTTGTATACACAACTGCAGAGGACATAATATTTTACGAGTTCACCTTGTCGACCATTTTTTTGGTAATATGACACCACGCCTGCCCAACCACTACTTGTGAACCGTTTTAGCCGGCCCGTCGCCCCACGTCCCAAGACGTGGCTTTATTGGCGCGTCTTATCCGAGCGGAGATCGTGCCTCCCTTTTTAAGGGATTCCTGTCAACCTAGACGTGGGTAATCCAACCATCGCTGGGGTACAACTCCTTGGAAACAAGCACGTTTTTGAGGCCCAAGAGGAGACGTTTGATATTTGCAGCCTTTATATAGGGGCACAGGCCCGTCTTTTTCTTCTACGCTTGCCTCTTCCTCGACCCCTGCAACCCCGAGTTCCAACACCCGGGTTTCGGTCGCCACAAGCCCCAATCATGTCCGGATCTAGCCGTCAAGGCCGGCGGGTAGCTTCTTCTGTCACCAAGGAAGATATCGAAAAGCTTCGGGCGGTGAGATACTTGAGCGCAGAAATCCATCACCGGCTTCCTGCCGAGGGGCAGGTTATTCCCACCCCCAGATCCCGCGAGAAGGTCGTGTTCGTGTCCCACTTCCTCCGCGGGTTAGGGTTTGCACTTAACCCCTTCGCCTGAGGGCTCATGTTCTACTATGGGCTAGATTTTCATGATCTGGCCCCAGACTCTATTCTTCTTATCTCGATGTTTATCGTCACATGCGAAGCCTTCCTCCGAACTACTCCGCACTTCAGCTTGTGGCTCAAGACCTTCGATGTGAAGCCGCAAGTGGTAGAGGGGGAGCAAGCCGAGTGCAGCGGCACTGTAGTGAGCTAGCTTGCTAGCGCCGTTTGGCTGAAAGGATCCTTCGCCAAATCTTTCGATCTGTGGCAGCAGGGGTGGTTCTATATCACCGAGCCCCGCAGCTCCAAGTGGGCAACTGCGCCCGCCTTCCGATCCAGCCCCCCAATTCAGCTTGCATCATGGATTAACAAGGGGCTGGATTGGGGATCAATGAATGATGTGCGAACTCTGCAAAGTCGCATCCGAAGCTTCATTGAGAGGGACATCGACATAGCCAACGTCGTTCAAGTAATGCTAGTTCATCGGACCCTATCATGTCAGCGACGGCCACTCTGCCTATGGGAGTTTAATCCAGAAGGGCCGCGGACTCTTCAACACTTATTCGGCACAACGCACAAAGGAATGTGGAAATTATTCTTCGGGAAACGAAGGCAATGGTCGGATACCACCGAAGATGTCGGCCTAGACTGTAACCGTCCGGATACCCCGGTAAGTACCCGATTACCGAATACCCTATAATCAAATACCTAGTGGCAAGATACCAACAGTATTCCTTTTTCAGGGCTGGATAAAGAAGGTGGAACCGATTAGGTGTCCGGCTCCCCTTCCCGAAGACTCAGCAACTCCCGTGTTAACAAGGATGCTGGCCTCGGCGCCATACCAGGCGCTAGCAGGGGAGGGCGAGAAGACCCAATATGACCTTGGCTCCAAGGGTAAGTCGGACACTGAGTCCGAGGAAATCGACCTTTCCTTGCCCGAAGACGGAGGCGGAAAAGGACCCAGTACCCCTTCTCCAAACAGGAGGAAAAAGGTCGCCTCCGAAGATTGGGAGGGGCGGTCTCCCAAGAAGGGCAAGATGCCATCGTCGAGCGGCCTGGGTTTGGAAAGCGATGCCGTTAAGGAGCTCCAACAAGGGGACAAGCCCTCGGTCAAACCGTAAGAGAATCCGGAGCACTTTGATAACGTCCCGCTCCGTTGTTGTTACCGAAGATATACGTAAAGCATTCATGTATTTCTACAGGTCGGCACAGAGTTTTTCTAGGCGATCCTCTTCTTCGGGGAGTCTCCTTCCTGAGATGATGGAGAGCGAGACGCCTCCTCCAACCTCCTCGCCCAACAAGGCGGATGACTCTGAAGTGTCATCGCGGAGGGTCCCTTTTGACCAACAAGTTACGCAGGGGACATAAGAGGCAGTACCCAAAGGTGGAGCTTCGACCATCCGGGGTTCCGGGACTGACTGGTTCGCAGCCGACAGTGATTCTGGAGACGGGTGAACAGATTCCTTTAAAGGATGATTGTGCTCTTGGAGTAGCTTCCGGAAACCCGGAGACTCCGGGTATATTGCGGGACATGTTGCGGAAAGCATCTGTCTCGGGGGAACAACGTACCTTGATAGGTACAGTGATTGAGAAGATTTCGTCCGCGAAGAGTGGATTAAATGAAGCCTTCATGAGTCTACTGAAAGGCTTCGAGGTTTGTGACATAATGTTTTCGGCTATGCTTCATTTGCAAATATGTGCCTGTGTATAGGTAGTAGCCCCTGGTACTCGGGTTGGCTTCCACCGGGAAGCAAAACTTAGGATCGAAAAGGATCGTTTGAGGACTAACCTGATCAACTTTGAACACAGGCTGCTTCCCCCTTGGTGTAGGATCGAAAGTATGTCTAGAGGGGCGGTGATTAGACTACTTGACCAAATAAAAGCTTAACATTTTCCCAATTTTAGTTCTTGGCAGATTTTAGCTATCTTAGGATAAGTCAAGCAATCATCACACAATTCAAGCAAGCATGCAAAGAGTATATTGGCAGCGGAAAGTAAAGCATGCAACTTGCAAGAATATAAAGGGAAGGGTTTTGAGGATTCAAACGCAATTGGAGACATGGATGTTTTTCCCGTGGTTCGGATAGGTGGTGCTGTCCTACATCCACGTTGATGGAGACTTCAACCCACGAAGGGTAATGGTTGCGCGAGTCCACGGAGGGCTCCACCCATGAAGGGTCCACGAAGAAGCAACCTTGTCTATCCCACCATGGCCATCACCCACGAAGGACTTGCCTCACTAGCGGTAGATCTTCACGAAGTAGGCGATCTCCTTGCCCTTACAAACTCCTTGGTTCAACTCCAAAATCTTGTCGGAGGCTCCCAAGTGACACCTAGCCAATCTAGGAGACACCACTCTCCAAGAAGTAACAAACGGTGTGTTGATGCTGAACTCCTTGCTCTTGTGCTTCAAATGATAGTCTTCCCAACACTCATCTCTCTCTCATAGGATTTGGATCTGATGGAAAGAAGATTTGAGTGGAAAGCAACTTGGGGAAGGCTAGAGATCAAGATTCATATGGTAGGAATGGAATATCTTGGCCTCAACACATGAGTAGGTGGTTCTCTCTCAGAACATATGAGTTGGAATGGTGTATGTGTTCTGATGGCTCTCTCCACGAGTGAAGAGGAGGTGGAGGGGTATATATAGCCTCCACACAGAATCCAACCGTTACACACAATTTACCAATCTCGGTGGGACCGAATAAACAAACTCGGTCAGACCGAAATAGTAAACCTTGTGACCATTAGGAATTTCGGTGGGACTGACATGCAACTCGGTAGGACCGATTCGGTTAGGGTTTGGGCATAACGTAATCTCGGTGAGACCGATTGCACAAACTCGGTGAGACCGAGTTTGGCAATAAGCTAACCAGAGAGTTGGTCAGGCAAACTCGGTGGGACCGACTCGCTCTTTCGGTGAGACCGAAAAGTTACAAGAAGGAAACATAGAGTTTACATTGCAATCTCGGTGGGACCGATTCTCTCTTTTGGTGAGACTGAAAAGTTACGAAAGGGAAACAGAGAGTTTGCAATCCCATCTCGGTGAGACCGAGATCCTTATCGGTAGGACCGAATTGCTAGGGTTTGGCAGTGGCAAATGTCAAGTGAAACTCGGTGGCGCCGGATTGAAAGAATCGGTATGACCGAGTTTGGCTTAGGGTTTAGGTCATTTGTGGCTATGGAAAAGTGGTTGAGGATTTTGGAGCATATGACCAAGCACATAAAGCAAGAGGCTCATTAAGCAACACCTCATCCCTCCTTGATAGTATTGGCTTTTCCTAAAGACTCAATGTGATCTTGGATCACTAAAATATAAAATGAAGAGTCTTGAACTTTTGAGCTTGAGCCAATTCTTTGTCCTTAGCATTTTGAGGGTTCCACTTTCACATCCATGCCATGCCAATCATTGAGCTTTCCTGAAATAATCATCTTGCAATAGCATTAGCTCAATGAGCTATATGTTGTTATGAATTACCAAAACCACCTAGGGATAGTTGCACTTTCAATCTCCCCCTTTTTGGTAATTGATGACAACATATAGATCAAAGCTTCGACAAATTATAATAATCATGAAATACATCGTCGCTTTGAGAAGTATGTGGCAAGTAAGAGCTCCCCCTAAATTTGTGCATATTTAGAATTTGCTTTGGACTGCAAATGCACAAGGAGTTAGAGTCATGGGTTACTCTTCCATGTCACATACGTCTTGGTGGAGCGCTCAAAACTGATAAGATTGAAATACATGCACTCATCACCAAGAATAGTGAGTGATCACATAAGATAGATAGAATAATAATAGCATTAAGCAAACATTAAGTGTGGCTTATGATCAAACATAGGATCATCGATGTCTCACAGATAAGGACGTAGTATCTCACACACAAGCAAATAAAGTTTGAAAAACCACCAAATAAAACAAGAGAGAATAAAAACAACACTCTCTCTCGAAGCCTATGATCTATACATTTTCTCCCCCTTTGGCAACAAGTTACCAAAAAGTTCCTAAAAAATGCATAGTGCTAAGTCGACGCTCAGGCTTGATCTTCGGGTGGTGGTGGAGTCCGGAGCACTCCAAGGACGAAGCCTTCGGTAGACGTGGTCGGAGTTGAGGCTGAAGTGGACACTGGAGCTGGTGGAATTGAGGCTGTGGCTGGCGCAGATGTGGTAGCTCTGGTGTCAGGAACTGACATTGCAAACGACCTCGGACCTCGTGGCACCCTGGCAAAAGCATCAGTCATAGTCCTGCCTCTCCTATCATTCATGTCATCCTGGAGCTGCTCCACAACAGTCTGTATCTCTGTCACCTTGATGTCCAAATCATAGAACCTATGTTCCATGATCCTCTGTAAGCTTGCCTGGTTCTGAGTTAGGGTGGCTAGTCCTTGCTCAATCCGCAGGGTGGACGCAATCAGGTAACCAAGCTGCTCTTGTTTGGTTTTCAGAAAATATTCAGATGCCTCCTCTTGAGTAGGCATCCTGGCAGCTTTCTCCTTCTTCGCCTTCTCCTTCTTGGCTTGTGCTTGGGCAGATGATGGCTCATTCTCAGTCATGATCACTTGATTATCTTTGAAGTCCGGACGGATGGGCAGGTGTTCCTTATCTAACAAGTATGTGCCTGTGCCCATCTTTGAGTTGATGAGCTCCTGAATCTGTGGGGCATACCCACAACTCCTCTTCTGTTCTGCTGCAGTCCTTTTGATTGTTTCCACTATGAGGCTCATGACTTTGAATTTTTGAGGCACGTCAAAGACATGAAGCAAATTGATCGCGTGACCTCTGATCATCTTGTGATCTCCAGACTTGGGCAATAGGGCGTACCTCAGTATCCAATTGATAGTGGGCAGTCCTGATAGAAGATAATGCACTGAGGCAAATTTGAACGTGTCAAGTGCTTCATTCAGAATCTCCTTGTACATGTTGGACATTGAGTTGTGGTCCATCTTCTTCTTGGCATAAATGTCCAAGTCATCTGCTTGCTCCTCTGGGGCATGAATTAGCTGAGCCCATTCAGCAACTGTGGACTGGTACCTCGTACCCTTTGACATCGATACAATCCTGTCATCTGGATAGAAATGTGCTGTGGAGTAGAATTGCTTGATTAGCTCCTCGTTCCACTTTGTGAGCTTCTGCCCAACAAAGTCTGCAACTCCACACGCACTAAAGCTGTCATACACTCCAGGATAGTGTTCCTCATTTTCCTTCATGTAGGTCCAGTCGACCCATCTCATGTCACATACTATTGGCTTCTTGTCAAGCAAAACTGTCTCATAGAAATCCTGCTGCTCCTTGGTGTGAAACCTGTAGTCCACTGCAGTCCTTCTCCTAGAAGCATACGGATCTGCTTCTCTCCACTTCCTCAGCCCTGAATCTCTCCTGAGCTTCATATCCTCAGCCACAGGATGAGCATCGTTGTGGTCTGGGATCTTGGGCTTGAGCTTTCTAAGGACATTCTCTTCCTCTTCCTCTGCAGCTTCAGGCACTGGGGCCTTGTTCTTTTCAGTGGCTGGAATGCTTCTTGTGTTTCTCTTTGGTGCACTCTTTGGCTTAGATGCAGCCTTGGGTGCTTCCTTGGGCTTGGATGCAGTTGCCCCTGACCTTATGGCATCTCCCATAAGTTTGGGTGCCTTGGGTGCTGGTGCAGCAACCTCTTCTTCTTCCTCCTCATCTTCCATGATGGAGGCCTTGCCAAGCACTCTGGCTACAGTCTTCTTGACCCTTTCCTTCCTCTTTTTGCCCTTAGCAACAACTGGCTCTGTGGGTGCAGGCTTCACAGCTGAAGCTCTAACCTTAGACATGGGCTACCTGCCTGCTGGCCTTTTGATTTTTAGCCCTGGCTTTGTGCCTTGAGCTGGCTCAACTCTCCTTGATGTGGCCTCTTCCTCTGCCACATAATCTTCATCTTCAGAATCAGAAGTTCTCTTCTTCCTTTGTCTAGTGGCAGCTTTAGGCAGATTGCTGGGGGTGCTCCTGCTGCCATCATTTGAAGAGCTGGAGGGACTAGTGCCCTCACTCATCACCACTTGCTGCTCTGAGAGGTTCTGGCTGTCACTTTGGTCTGACATGATGCAAACTCTGACTGCTGACCCCTAGTGAATAGATTATAGATGAGATAGAGTGGATGAGCATCATAAAGTGCAGAGATTTTGCAAAAGAGTAATTCAAAAACTTAGTTTTAGTTTCCCACTGAAATCATCTCGGATCTACCGATTTTCAAACTCGGTGACACCGAAGCAGTTTTGGCACCAGAACTAGTGAACTCGGTCAGACCGAGTCACAGTTCGGTGGCACCGAGACTGCTAGGGTTTCACAGAGTTCCAAAATCGGTCACACCGATAAGTAATTCTCGGTCAGACCGAGTTTTACTGGTGCAATGGCATAAGCCAAATCAGTGGGACCGAGTTTTTCAACTCGGTGGGTCCGAGATGGTTTCGGCGGAAACCTAACCCTAAAATTTTTGAATGAAACCTAATCTACGAGTTCATTGACTGGATAGGAGTTTATCAAACGTGGCAAGAATCATGATGATCACAATGTGCTAGGAAGCGGATTGGAGAATAGCACAAAGATTGAGTCCATACCCTAGTTCGGCGGAGACTCGCTACGGCGGCAACGGCGGGGCAGAATTCCCGTTGACGGTGATGGAGACCAGCGACTGGAGGTGGCTGGCGGCGAGGAGGACGATCCGGAGATCTAGGAGGCAGAGCGAGTTATGCGCGGGCGAAGAGGTTTTGGAGAAATTTCTAAAATTTTGCCCGTCACTATATATAGCCCGACCCTGTCGGTGTGACCGAGTGGAACAACTCGGTGGCACCGAGGTGCAAAACTGTATACAGTTATTGCAACTCAGTGTGACCGAGTGGTTCAAATCGGTTGCATCGAGATCGAAAACCTAGATCAACTTAATGATCTCGGTAGGACCGAAAGTATGGTATCGGTTAGACCGAGAATCACAAAGAGGTTTTGGAAGTTTAAGTCTATGACGAATCGGGGACTCCGAGCGCTCGTCACATAGAGTGGTTCGAATCTGACTTGATCAAATTTTGTGATGCAGCATGAATAGAGTTTGAGACGAGAAAAGCATAGATAGCTAGAGGAGGTTCTTAGGCATTCTTGTCCATCCACTTGGCAAAAGAAGATAAAGCCAAACAATCAAAACAACAAGTGGATGTCCTCGAATGAGTAAAATATGCAACCAACATTCTCACACAATAAGATGGCAAATGAAATATGTGGCAAAGCATGCACAACCAATTCTAGCATCTATCAAGCAATTTGCAATGACTAGGTCATCTATATATGAGTATATTGACTTAGGAGTCAAGTGATAACACTTGATCGTAGGTCATACTCATCGTTTAAGGTCAAGTGGGGTTACCACTTTTACATAAAGCATTTTTGTATTCACATCTTTAGAGTTGCTTTAGCTCAAGTTTTAGAGTAAAGCTCCCCCTAGATTTGATATCCCCCCTAAGAGGGATGAACTAACCTTGGGTTTTGTCGATGATGACTTCATGTAGATGTTGAAGATGTGGATGCTCAATGTTGATGTAGATCACTTGGAGCTATCCATTTGAGTGAATTGCACTTTCAATACCTACATGGGTTAGTCCCACAAGGAACAAACAAGGATATCCATAGACATAGAGTGATGCATACACAAGATGATGTCCATGAAAACTTTAGGTTACCTTGTCCCTTGTCTTACCAACAAGAGGGTTTGTGACTCCTTGAACTAGTGCATGATGTGGAAGTTGATTGCACTTGTTCTTGCCAAAATGATGAGAGTGAAATATGTTGGCGGAGTCACCCTCAAGAACTCTCTAGTTCTTCTTCTTTTGGATCCACACCATCTTGATGGGAATCCTTAGAGTTGTAGTCGTACTTGATGAAGTGGAACTTGACGTGGTCTTGGGAATCCACTTGACTAAGGTCTTAGGAGCTTCTTCAAATGCATCAATCTCCTCTTGAAGCTTGTCCTTGCCTTTTTGCTTATAGTCTTGTGGTGGAAGATCATCTTGAGCTTGTGTCCCCTTGAAAGAAGTGTCATACTTCTCTTGTTGAGGAACAAACTTTGTCTTGGGGTATTGATCTTCTTCCCACTCAACTCCATTGGCATTGAACTTTCGTTCAAAACCAACACCTTGATTCTTCTGGTGCATTCCTTGCTTGCGCACAATTTCCTCGAATTGTTTACTCCCGGCAAGGCTTTTGTACACTCCTTTCTCTATAATCCTCTTCAATAAGCTATTTTCTTGCTCAAGTGTAACTTGGCTAAGAGAATCATTAGTGGAATCAAGAGAACTACTAGAAGCAACAATATTGGATTTAGCATGATCATTGTTACTACTAGAGGAAGAATCTTTCTTGTTCTTGTTACTCGACTTGACTTGAGGCATGTAAGTGGATAATAGTAAACGCTTGGAAATGTAAGAAGAACTTTTGGCGGAGATCATCATTGATTGCTTTTAAGAACTCATGCTCTTGCTCAAGATTGAGCTTTTCAAAGCGTAATTTCTCATGAGCTCTTAAAAGTTCTCGATGATCTTCGAAGATAGTTTCATGAGCTAACTTAAGAGTGTTTAGTTCTTTAGTTAGAGCCTCAATCTTCTCCTTATCATTATCATTCGTTTTATCTTGATTAGCATGATTAATTGATGTTTCATCATAGTACTCATCACTAGAGTTGTCAACAAGCAAGTCATCATCACCTAACAAGTCATCTTCATCACTATTAAAATCAACATACTCGGGGTGTGTTACCTTAGGACCTTTGACCATGAAGCATCTTCCAATTCCTTCATTTGGTGAGTCAAATATGTCGTAGGAGTTGGTTGACACAAGTGCTAGACCGGCAACACCTTCATCTTGAGTATCTTCGGAGTCGGAGTGATAACTTCTCTCGGAGTGGCTGTCGGAGTCGGAGCCGGATATGCATTCACCAACATGAGCTTGATGTCTTCGTTTTGTGTAGCTCCTTGATGATTTTTCCTTCCTTTCCGAATCCTCGCTTCTCCGTGAGTATCTCCGTTCATAACGATCATCTCTACTCCTTCTCTCTCTTGGTGGTGATTCTTTGCTTCTTCCTTTTGGAGAATCTTCTCTTCTCTTGTAGGGAGCCGTACACTCATTGGAATAGTGTCCGGGTCTTCCACAATTATAGCAGTTTCGTTCTCGACTAGAAGATCTTTTGTCATTGTAGGACCTTGGCTTGAAGCTTCTATCTTTGCTTCTACTCTTGTATAACTTGTTGAAGTTCTTCACCATTAAGCTCAATTCTTCATTGAAGTTTTGTTTCTCGCTTGATGATGTGGGGACTTCACATGAGGCTTTGTAGGCACCACTTGATTTGTTGTGAAGTTCCTCTTTTTCCTTGAGTGACATCTCATGAGCGACAATCCTTCCAATCACTTCTGTTGGTTTGAGATCTTTGTAATTGGGCATCATTTGAATCAATGTGCACACGGTATCATATTTCCCATCCAAGGCTCTTAGGATCTTCTTGATGATGAATCTATCGGTCATCTCTTCACTTCCTAAGCCGGCAATCTCATTTGTGATGAGAGCAAGCCTAGAGTACATTTTGGCGACACCTTCACCATCCTTCATCTTGAACTTGTCAAGTTGACTTTGGAGCACATCCAACTTGGATTCCTTGACGGAGTCGGTACCTTCGTGCATATCAATCAAAGTGTCCCAAATTTCCTTTGCATTCTCAAGACGGCTGATTTTGTTGAATTCTTCGGGGCACAAGCCGTTGAAGAGAATATCACAAGCTTGAGCATTGTATTGCAACATCTTCAACTCATCCGCGGTAGCTTCACGATTTGGTTCCCTCCCATCAAAGAACTCACCTTGCAAACCAACACAAATAATAGCCCACACGGCGGGGTTATGTCCAAGAATATGCATTTTCATTTTATGCTTCCAACTAGCAAAATTAGTACCATCAAAGTAAGGACCTCTACGGTGATAATTTCCCTCGCTAGACGCCATACTCTCCTAGGTTGTGAAACCAAGGCTATGACCACCAAAAGCTATGGAGATCAAGGCAAATGGAGACCAAAGCCCTGATACCACTTGTAGGATCAAAAGTATGTCTAGAGGGGGGGGGGGTGATTAGACTACTTGACCAAATAAAAGCTTAACCTTTTCCCAATTTTAGTTCTTGGCAGATTTTAGCTATCTTAGGATAAGTCAAGCAATCATCACACAATTCAAGCAAGCATGCAAAGAGTATATTGGCAGCGGAAAGTAAAGCATGCAACTTGCAAGAATATAAAGGGAAGGGTTTTGAGGATTCAAACGCAATTGGAGACACAGATGTTTTTCCCGTGGTTCGGATAGGTGGTGCTATCCTACATCCACGTTGATGGAGACTTCAACCCACGAAGGGTAACGGTTGCGTGAGTCCATGGAGGGCTCCACCCACGAAGGGTCCACGAAGAAGCAACCTTGTCTATCCCACCATGGCCATTGCCCACGAAGGACTTGCCTCACTAGCGGTAGATCTTCACGAAGTAGGCGATCTCCTTGCCCTTACAAACTCCTTGGTTCAACTCCACAATCTTGTCGGAGGCTCCCAAGTGACACCTAGCCAATCTAGAAGACACCACTCTTCAAGAAGTAACAAACGGTGTGTTGATGATGAACTCCTTGCTCTTGTGCTTAAAATGATAGTCTCCCCAACACTCAACTCTCTCTCATAGGATTTGGATCTGATGGAAAGAAGATTTGAGTGGAAAGCAACTTGGGGAAGGCTAGAGATCAAGATTCATATGGTAGGAATGGAATATCTTGGCCTCAACACATGAGTAGGTGGTTCTCTCTCAGAACATATGAGTTGGAATGGTGTATGTGTTCTGATGGCTCTCTCCATGAGTGAAGAGGAGGTGGAGGGGTATATATAGCCTCCACACAAAATCCAACCATTACACACAATTTACCAATCTCGGTGGGACCGAATAAACAAACTCGGTTAGACCGAAATAGTAAACCTAGTGACCGTTAGGAATTTCGGTGGGACTGACATGCAACTCAGTAGGACCGATTCGGTTAGGGTTTGGGCATAACGTAATCTCGGTGAGACCGATTGCACAAACTCGGTGAGGCCGAGTTTGGCAATAAGCTAACCAGAGAGTTGGTCAGGCAAACTCGGTGGGACCGACTCGCTCTTTCGGTGAGACCGAAAAGTTACAAGAAGGAAACATAGAGTTTACATTGCAATCTCGGTGGGACCGATTCTCTCTTTCGGTGAGACCGAAAAGTTACGAAAGGGAAACAGAGAGTTTGCAATCCCATCTCGGTGAGACCGAGATCCTTATCGGTAGAACCGAATTGCTAGGGTTTGGCAGTGGCAAATGACAAGTGAAACTCGGTGGCGCCGGATTGAAAGAATCGGTATGACCGAGTTTGGCTTAGGGTTTAGGTCATTTGTGGCTATGGAAAAGTGGTTGAGGATTTTGGAGCATATGACCAAGCACATAAAGCAAGAGGCTCATTAAGAAACACCTCATCCCTCCTTGATAGTATTGGCTTTTCCTAAAGACTCAATGTGATCTTGGATCACTAAAATATAAAATGAAGAGTCTTGAACTTTTGAGCTTGAGCCAATTCTTTGTCCTTAGCATTTTGAGGGTTCCACTTTCACATCCATGCCATGCCAATCATTGAGCTTTCCTGAAATAATCATCTTGAAATAGCATTAGCTCAATGAGCTATATGTTGTTATGAATTACCAAAACCACCCAGGGATAGTTGCACTTTCACTTGGCCGCTTCCTGGACTATGGAAATTGCTGACTTGCAGCGGAAGCTTGATGTGGCAGGGGATGATCTTGCTTTAATCAATATGCGTCTGAACGAGTCGCAAGGTATGTATTCGGGACAATCCTCATACATTTTTGTGGTATAAGCATGATGCTGAGTTTGGCTGCAGATGGTGCTGCCGCCGTTGAAGTTCTTCGAGCGGAGCTGGCCCGGGCCAAGGAGCAGGCCCGACATAGCAATGCTGCTGCCGAAAAGGCATCGGCTGAATTAAAAGCCGAACAAGCTGCATGGCGCCAAGATGAGGAGAAGATATCCACGATGATGCTCGAACTGGAGAATGCTACCGGTCGCTGCGAATTTCTGGAGAAGGAGAGTAAAGCCTTAACGGCTAATCTGGACAAGGCCTTACAAGAGGCGAGGGAAGCACGGTCGGAATGCAGAGCAGCCCGTGAGGAGGTTCGACATGCGAGGGAGATTGCGGCTGGAAAGCCCTTTCTGTTGCAAACTAAGTTCGGTGATCCGAACTATGCCCAGCTTAACCAAGTATGGAGTTCTCCGGATGAGTTCTTGGACTTGGCGAAGAGTTCTGCCGATGCGGCGCAGTATTACCAAGCGCGAGATGGATATGCAATGAAGAAGCTTTTTTGGTCGCAGTTTGGCGCATCAAAGCGCCCTTTGTTGCTCAATGAACAGATGTCCCAATGGGCCGAACTTCATAGGATATCCGGCGCTGCCATGAAGGACGTCGTGATCCAGTTTTGGCCAACCGAGTCTGTTTTGAATAGCTATTTTGGTTTGATGCAAAGGCTTGTTGACGCGGTGCTGCGTATCGACGCTGTGAAGCGGTCAATGTGCATTGAGGGTGCACGGATGGATTTTGCCCAAGTCAAGACGTTCTGGGGGAATATGAAGGCCATCGATGTTGCGACGAAGGGTCCACCCAAAGGCAAGGACCGTCTGGACCGGAGCATTATTTTGAAGACGCCCTAGAGGCCGTCCACTTTATAGAGGGTCAGTGCTCAAAAGACATAATGTTCGAGTGAGGTGTATGAAAATTGTAAAAGTCAATTTTATAGTTAATCTATTTATGTTTTGCTTGAAAGCTTGAATTCCTCCTGTGCGGCCGTTTTGATATAATTTGAAAGTTTTCCAGTCGTTGGCTTCATCCCCCTCGTAGGAAGTACGAGGGTGTTCGAAAAAGCATTTAATCACTCTTTATCCAATGTCTTGGTCCATGAAAGAGGTGATAATGCGGCGAACCAGGCAATCGGACTATAAGACGTTAACACTTTCACTTAGCCATAGGAGTTTTATGGTGGGGCTACGACATAGCCCCTGGTATGTATGCGGTGTATGGTGCCTTACATATTTGATCTGAAAAAGATCCCTCGTGTGACACGGAGAATCACTAAAGATTCCAATAAGTCGTCAAGTGGTTGACCAGCTCACGCCGCATCATGACAGTCAGTTTTCGGCTTTCTCTACTGAGGTGCTCGTCCGGTTTAGACCAGGGCACAATCGCAGTAGTTCTCCCTTTACTACCCTAGCCGATAGAGCGGAACGTAGGGTAGCAAGCACAGGATCCGGGCAACCCAACTATTGACCCAAGACAATGATTCGGAGATGATGCATATAAGGCCAAACTTGCAACGCCGAAGTATGCTATAGAGCTGTTTGGACTTTTACTAGCAACTCATTTGTTCCCACACCAAGCCCCTGGCAGGTTATGCCAAGGTATTTCTGTGAAATAACCGTAGGAGCCATATTTGTCGGGAAAACAATACAGATGATTAGTTCGGATATTGTTTACTGGTTATTGAGCGATATGCCAATGATTACTTATGATATATATATATATATATATATATATATATATATATATATATATATATATATATCCGTCCGGCTATTTGACATGCTCGGGGTTGGAGGCGGAGGAACATGCATAGTACAGGCTCAAGAAATAGGGAGTGCGGTCTACAAAAAGTTATTTTGGACCTCCTATCGCACGTCTGCGTCGCCAGTCCTCGGTGGGGGGAATCCTTGATGGAAGTAGCCCCTTGGGTGAGTGTACGGATCCGGACTCCGATAGAGCCAGTTTCAGATCTTTATCCTGTTCGTCACCTGTTTTTAAAGGATAGTGAAGGAAGAGAATAAAAAAAATAAGTAACAAAAGAAAGTTACTGGAGTGCTTGCAGGCTTGTCCGTATTGTGCTTCCGCCAATGCCCATGGTATCTTGAGTGCGTAATGATGTATGTGCGGTACAAATTTTGTAGGTGTGTGGAGTGGGCGGTGGAAGCCGCATTGCTATTTCCGTTCTAGGAGTAGATGATCCTTGGGTGGAGATTGCTTCTGACCCCCGGTGTTTCGTCGATGAACCTTTCCGTCATCCCTGTCGCTTGGCGGCCTCCTCCCCCTGTGTTTGGCGTTGAGCTTGCCGGCCTATTTGAAGACCCAGCAGTTTATGTTGGTATGATTAGCTGGTTTATCGGGGTGGCCATGAATCTGGCATGGTCGACCCAATATCCTGTCTGGGTTGGATGGTTCATCTCGATTCGCCTTGAATGGCTTCTTCCACTGACCGTGCATGGGGTTGCTGAATCCGGCGTTGACCGCCGTGTTGCCTGATCTTTCATTGTCATTGCGACTGCTATTTTTTCTTCCTCGTGGCTTGCCGTTGCCATCTCGGATTTCGAAGGTGCCTTGGTTGCTGGCACTATTGCTTCTACGAGCGAGCCAGCTGTCTTCTCCCGTGCAAAAGCGGGTCATCAGAGCAGTGAGGGCTGTCATGGATTTAGGTCCTTCTTGGCCGAGGTGGCGTGCAAGCCATTCATCCCGGACGCCGTGTCTGAAAGCCGCAATGGCTTCCACGTCCGGACAGTCGATGATTTGGTTCTTTTTGACTAAGAACCGAGTCCAGAGCTCCCTGGCTGATTCTCCGGGCTGTTGGACAATTTGACTTAGGTCATCGGCATCCGGTGGCCGGACATATGTTCCTCGGAAGTTATCGAGGAAGGCCTCTTCCAAGTCCTCCCAGCTGCCTATGGAATTTTCAGGCAGGCTGTTTAACCAGTACCGAGCTGGCCCTTTTATTTTTAGTGGGAGGTATTTAATGGCGTGGAGGTCGTCCCCACAGGCCATATGGATGTGGAGGATGAAATCTTCTATCCACACCGCGGGATCGGTTGCCCCGTCGTATGATTCAATATTGACGGGTTTGAATCCTTCGGGGAATTCATGATCCATTACTTCATCAGTGAAGCAAAGCAGGTGTCTAGCGCCTCTATGCTGGGCCACATTGCGATGTAACTCCGAAGGAGTCCCTTTGCGGTTTTTGGCTCGGGCGTGGCGAGGTTTGACACGTCCAAATAGGTAGCCGTCATCGCATGTCGAAGCATGCTTTCGCGATCCGTAGATCAGTCTTGCGTGTCCTGCTCTATTGTCCAAGTCTCTCTGCAGGTCATTTGGGTAATCATGACATGCGTTGTTCCTGCCTTTACGGTGAGGTGGGGCTGTCTGGTGTTCGGCTTGAGTTGCCTCTTTATCCGGACAGAGTTGCCAGCGACCTATCGCATTGTGTGATGATGGTATGGGCTCCAACGCCCCTTCATCGGACTGGTATAGCAATCTGTGCTCTGGGTAGCCTTTGGCTAGGCTACTAAGGCCGTATTCTGATAACCCACAAGTATAGGGGATCATAACAGTTTTTGATAAGTAAAAGTGTCGAACCCAACGAGGATCTAAAGGCAGAACAAATATTCCCTCAAGTTCTATCGACCACCGATACAACTCTACGCACGCTTGACGTTCGATTTACCTAGAACAAGTATGAAACTAGAAGTACTTTGTAGGTGTTGTTGGATAGGATTGCAAGATAATAAAGATTACGTAAATAAAAAGTAGGGGCTGTTTAGGTAAAGACACAACTAAGTTAGTTTTAGTAAAGAGCTTTTTGTTACGAGAAAGTTATTTGTCCCTAGGTAATCGATAACTAGACCGGTAATCATTATTGCAATTTTATTTGAGGGAGAGGCATAAGCTAACATACTTTCTCTACTTGGATCATATGCACTTATGATTGGAACTCTAGCAAGCATCTGCAACTACTAAAGATCATTAAGGTAAAACCCAACCATAGCATTAAAGCATGAAGTCCTCTTTATCCCATACGCAACAACCCCTTACTCGGGTTTGTGTTTCAGTCACTCACGCAACCCACTACAAGCGAATCATGAACGTATTGCAACACCCTACAGCGGGGATCCCTCACGCTTGCACGACACGAAGAGCACCATAGGACAACACCAATAACAAAACATGCAACTCAAACCAATCTTGATCATCAAATAGCCCATAGGACAAAACAGATCTACTCAAACATCATAGGATAGCCATACATCATTGGGAAATAATATATAGCGTTGAGCACCATTTTTAAGTAGAGATTGCAGAGGGTAAGAGAGAGGTTACACCGCTGCATAGAGGGGGAAGAGTTGGTGATGATTATGGTGAAGTTGTTGGTGAAGATTGCAGTGGTGATGATGGCCATGGCAGCGTTCCGGCGCCACCGGAAGAGAAGGGGAGAGGGGGCCCCTTCGTCTTCTTCTTCCCTGACCTCCTCCCTAGATGGGAGAAGGGTTTCCCCTCTGGTCCTTGGCCTCCATGGCATGGGAGGGGCGAGAGCCCCTCCGAGATTGGATCTGTCTCTCTGTCTCTCTCTGTTTCTGCGTTCTCAGATTCTTCCCTTTCACCATTTCTTATATTCCTGGAGATCCGTAACTCCGATTGGGCTGAAATTTTAACACGATCTCTATCTGGATATTAGCTTTCTTGCGGCGAAATAAGGGCACCAACCGCCTTATGGGGTGGCCACGAGGGTCAGGGGCGCGCCTGCCCCCCGGGGTGCGCCCCCTGCCTCGTGGCCCCCTCGGGCATCGTCTCGCGTGGATTTTTCTTCCCAAAAATCATATATATTCCAAAACATCTCCGTCAGTTTTTATCCCGTTTGGACTCCGTTTGATATGGATATTTTGGGAAACAAAAAACATGCAACAAACATGAACTGGCACTGGGCACTAGATCAATATGTTAGTCCCAAAAATAGTATAAAAAGTTGCCAAAAGTATATGAAAGTTGTAGAATATTGGCATGGAACAATAAAAAATTATAGATACGACAGAGACGTATCAGCATCCCCAAGCTTAATTCCTGCTCGTCCTCGAGTAGGTAAATGATAAAAAAGATAATTTTTGATGTGGAATGCTACCTAGCGTAATCTTGATCACATATCTAATCATGGCATGAATATTAAGATACGAGTGATTCAAAGCGATAGTCTATCATTTGACATAAAAACAATAATACTTCAAGCCTACTAATAAAGCAATCATGTCTTTTCAAAATAACATGGCCAAAGAAAGCCATCCCTACAAAATCATATAGTCTGGCTATGCTCCATCTTCACCACACAAAATATTCACATCATGCACAACCCCGATGACAAGCCAAGCAATTGTTTCATACTTTTGACGTTCTCAAACCTTTTAAACTTTCATGCAATACATGAGCGTGAGCCATGGACATAGCACTATAGGTGGAATAGAATGGTGGTTGTGGAGAAGACAAAAAGGAGAAGATAGTCTCACATCAACTAGGCGTATCAACGGGCTATGGAGATGCCCATCAATAGATATCAATGTGAGTGAGTAGGGATTGCCATGCAACGGATGCACTAAGAGCTATAAGTGTATGAAAGCTCAAACTGAAACTAAGTGGGCATGCATCGAACTTGCTTGCTCATGAAGACCTCGGGCGTTTGAGGAAGCCCATCATCGGAATATACGAGCCAAGTTTTATAATGAAAATTCCCACTAGTATATGAAAGTGATAACTCAAGAGACTCTCTATATGAAGAACATGGTGCTACTTTGAAGCACAAGTGTGGTAAAAGGATAGTAACATTGCCCCTTCTCTCTTTTTCTCTCATTTTTTTGGGCCTTCTCTTTTTTTGGCCTTTCTCTTTTCTTTGTTCGTCCGGAGTCTCATCCCGACTTGTGGGGGAATCATAGTCTCCATCATCCTTTCCTCACTGGGGTAATGCTCTAATAATGATGATCATCACACTTTTATTTACTTACAACACAATATTACAACTCGATACTAGAACAAAGATATGACTCTATATGAATGCCTCCGGTGGTGTACCGGGATGTGCAATGATCTAGCGTAGCAATGACATCAAAAAACGGACAAGCCATGAAAACATCATGCTAGCTATCTCACGATCATGCAAAGCAATATGACAATGAATGCTCAAGTCATGTATATGATGATGATGGAAGTTGCATGGCAATATATCTCGGAATGGCTATGGAGATGCCATGATAGGTAGGTATGGTGGCTGTTTTGAGGAAGGTATATGGTGGGTTTAAGGTGTGAAGTTGAGTCAGACTCAATGCTCGACCACTGCAGAAGATAGAGAGAAAATGAAAGTCATTCCATATGCTTCAGCCATAGGTTCCATCATGTATCCAATGCTGTGTACTAGACCTGATGTGTGCCTTGCTATTAATTTAGCAGGGAGGTACCAAAGTAATATAGGAGTGGATCACTGGACAACAGTCAAGAACATTCCTGAAATACCTAAAACTAACTAAGGATATGTTTCTCTTTTATGGAGGTGACAAAGAGCTCGTCGTAAATGGTTACGTCGATGCAAGCTTTGACACTAATTCGGATGACTCTAAGTCACAAACTGGATACATATTTTTATTAAATGGTGGAGCTGTCAGTTGGTGCAGTTCCAAGTAGAGCGTCGTGGTGGGATCTACGTGTGAAGCGGAGTACATAGCTGCTTCGGAAGCATCAAATGAAGGAGTCTAGACGAACGAGTTCATATTCGATCTAGGTGTCATACCTAGTGCATCGGGTCCAATGAAAATCTTTTGTGACAATACTGGTGCATTTGCCTTGGCAAAGGAATCCAGATTTCACAAGATAACCAAACACATCAAGAGACGCTTCAATTCCATCCACGATCAAGTCAAGAAGGGAGACATAGAGATTTCCAATCATACGGATCTGAATGTTGCAGACCCGTTGACTATGCCTCTCTCACAAGCAAAACATGATCAGCACAAAGACTCCATGGGTGTTAGAATCATTAAAATGTAATCTAGATTATTGACTCTAGTGCAAGTGGGAGACTGAAGGAAATATGCCCTAGAGGCAATAATAAAGTTTTTATTTATATTTCCTTGTATCATGATAAATGTTTATTATTCATGCTAGAATTGTATTAACCGAAAACTTAGTACATGTGTGAATACATAGACAAACAGAGTGTCACTAGTATGCCTCTACCTGACTAGCTCATTGATTAAAGATGGTTAAGTTTCCTAGCCATGGACAAAGACTTGTCCTTTGATGAATGGGATGACATCATTAGAGAATGATGTGATTGACTTGACCCATCCGTTAGGTTAGCACTTTGATCGTTTAGTTTATTGCTATTGCTTTCTCCATAACTTATACATGTTCGTATGACTATGAGATTATGCAACTACCGAATACCAGAGGAACACTTAGTGTGCTATCAAACGTCACAACATAACTGGGTGACTATAAAGATGCTCTACAGGTGTCTCCGATAGTGTTTGTTGAGTTGGCATAGATCGAGATTAGGATTTGTCACTTCATGTATGGGAGAGGTATCTATGTGCCCTCTCGGTAATGCACATCACTATAAGCCTTGCAAGCCTAATGAGTTAGTTACGGGATGTTGCATTACGGAATGAGTAAAGAGACTTTTCGGTAACGAGATTGAACTAGGTATTGAGATACCGACGATCGAATCTCGGGGAAGTAACATACCGATGACAAAGGGAACAACATATGTTGTTATGCGGTTTGACCGATAAAGATCTTCGTAGAATATGTAGGGACCAATATGAGCATCCAGGTCCCGCTATTGGTTATTGACCAGAGATGAGTCTCGGTCATGTCTACATAGTTCTCGAACCCGTAGGTCTGCATGCTTAATGTTCGGTGACGATCGATATTATGAGTTTATGTGTTTTGATGTACCGAAGGTAGTTCGGAGTCCCATATATGATCATGGACATGACGAGGAGTCTCGAAATGGTCGAGACATAAAGATCTACATATTGGAAGGCTATGTTCGGACATCGGAATGGTTCCGAGTGAGTTCGGGCATTTAACTGGAGTACCGGGGGGTTACTGGAACCCCCCGGGGAGTATATCGGCCTTATTGGACCTTAGTGGAAGAGAGGAGAGGAAGGCCAAGGTGGAGGGCATGCCCCTGGCCCAATCCGAATTGGGTGGGGGGCCGGCCCTCCTTCCTTTCCTCTCTCTCCCCCTTCCTTCTCTCCAACTCCAACAAGGGAAAGGCGGAATCCTACTCCCACCGGGAGTAGGACTCCCCCCTTGGGCGCGCCATAGAGGGCCGGCCCTCCCCTCCTCCACTCCTTTATATACGGGGGAGGGGGGCATCACATAGACACACAAGTTGATCTCTTAGCCCTGTGCGGTGCCCCCCTCCACAGATTTTGTTGTAGGGTGGAACCCTAAGTGGGGTTCTTTCACGAATTGGAGGGGGAATCTCCAAGAACAAGAAGAACACAAGAGAGAAAACAAGAGGAGACACTCAATTGACTAGATCCAATCACACATATGCTAGATCCAAGAACATACAAGAGGTCACAATGATTCAAGAACAACAAAGGAAAGATACAAGATACTATTTCATCCCAATCCTATGAGGAGAGAGGTCTTGATGATCCTATGATGGGGATCCTTCCCACATGTGGGGGTCTTGATATCCACAAGTGGATCTTCTCCCTTAGGAGGACATGATCTCCTAGAGGAGTGGGTACAAGGAGCAAAGCTCACATAATCATCTCATATACTTTGATATCCCTAACAAATGGTCTAGGTACGGAATATATAGGTGGCTGGAGGTGAGGGACGAGGTGGATGAAGAGGAGGCCCAAACAGCAATCACAGCCGTCCATCCTGTAGGGCCCGTGCGCACGGGGTAAGTTGGGCCCGTGCGCACGGGGGTCCCATGGGCACGGTACAAGCCCGTGCGCATGGGATGCTCCGGCGCCAGCTCCCTGTGTAGTCTATGTGCACGGGGTCGCTTGGGAGGTGCAACATTGATCTTGTTGCACTCCTTCTTCCTCCTTGTGGCCTTGGGGTCCTTCTCCTTGGCCTCCGGGATGCTCCCCAACTGCTTGGTGGCGGTCGTCATCGTAACTAGTGATGCACAATGATCAATGGTGAGGTAGCAACCAAGTCCTATGGATATTCATGTAAATCTTGGAGAGGAGCGGGTTCACCTTAGGTTCGTTAGGTCCACTTGGGGTTTGAGGTGCAATGAAGGTGAACATGGTGATGTCCATAGGATGCTCCGCATCATCCCCTCCCCCTTGGGAAAGATCCGACCTCGGATCGTAAACCATATCACCATGGGAAAGAGATGATGTCGCCGTGTATAAGTTGACTATCACCAAGCATTCATCCTATTGTAGCTTGAAATGGGCACTCTCCAATGTCCCACCCTCTTGAAATTCCTTCAAAAGGAGCAAAGATAACAAGCACTTGGAAAAACAAATGTGGTTGGCATTAGAGAAAAACCAAGCATTCGAGAGGTGATTCACCCAACAAGTGTTGTCATCACGCATAGCATATGGTGTAACAAAGGATTGTGACATGGCATGAAAGCACATAAATTGAGAGAAATCAAGGACATCATGGAAACAAGCACATAAATGTGAGGTAGCAATGCAAATATGTGTGTCAAGAGAATAAGCATCTACCTCAAACTCATAGAAAGCATGCATAAGGCGCTCAACAAATGGTCTATGGTATGCATATGAAGCATTCACAACACCAAATATAATGAGATGTCTAAACACATGGGGCAAGTGCAAGACAATCCAAGCATAATGTGCACGGGTTGTAGTGAATATAGAGTGGCACTTAACACAACAGAAAGAGCAATTGTTCATCATGTGCAAGGCAATCATAGTGATCAAGTAGTGCAAGCTAATAGTGCGAAGATGCAACATACTAGAAGGAATCATGGCTAGCATGTCATGTGTATAAATAGTGGGCATGAATAATTCACATGACATAGCACAAGCATGAAAGCAAGATATGAGCAAAACATCATCAATGTATTGGCGAGAGGGCATATGTAAATAGCAATGGGGCATAATGACTCTCCCAACACAACAAGCATCAAAAGCATTGGGAACAAAGAAATCATGGCAATAGCTATTAGGGTCTCCGCCAAGCATGCAAATACACATAGAAGTAGTATAAAGATGAATCATGGGTAGATGCAAGCAAGGATCACAATTGCATGACAAAGGCATGAAAAGAGGCATAGCATGCAAAGTGAACACGAGAAAATGGGCATAACGTAACAAGTGATATATAACCCAAAGCCGTGTGAGAGCCAAGTAGAAGAGATGCGTGTGGTCGTTGTGCGAAGGGAACGGTGGTAAGGATAGTCCACGTGATCCCAAGTCATCCTTTCTCTCAAGAGCTCGTTTCGTCAACTCTTGGGATTGAGAGGTTGACAAATATACGTGAGTACCTACACAAAACAAAGGCAAAGGAAAATTGTGTGTGCGTGGTAGATGTACACATCATCCATCATGATGTGCACGTGCTTGTGTTGGTTAGCACAAAATATCCAATGCTCAAATAAATGAGTTGCATGATATAGAAACATGTCATCCATCATGAGAGGTTTGTTGTTATGTATAGCATAATGGAGACTCAAAGGATGTAATACATCACTCGCAATATCTAGAGCATTGTGAGGAATGGTATGCATGTGGTGCACACAAGGGGTGTAATCATGCGATACACAATAATTTTCATGGCATGGCATATGAGATGAATTGCACAAGTCATGTAAGGGAAGCATGGCAATATCATCACATGAAAAACAAAAGCCAATGACCGTCATCTCGTCATCTATGCCATATGTGCAAATAGGATTTATTTTAATGGGGCATGCAATGTTACTATGTTGAGGTTGAAATGATGCAATATGGGATATCTCACTCATAGAATATGACAATTGTAACACATGATGTGACCAAAAGAATTTCACATGGTATCCTATGGAGCATAGCATCACAAGTAGGCAATTCAACATGCTTATCATCATATTCATCATACATGGGTGGCATATCGAAACAAGACATAGTATGTGATGAATCCATAGGGTGATCATCATCATGCAAGCAATCGTTTGCAAGATAGTCCACTAGTGGGACAAGAGAAGCACCATCACCTATGTTACCTATGGAGCTCCACTCATGTGGTGTAGGTGAGGTGTCGAAGATCGAGTCGTGGTCATCTTCATCGTGATGGAACCATGTGGGGGGGGGGGTGCATCGTATTCCACCATGGCCATCATCTTGTCCATAGGAAGGACGAAGTCGTCGAGGATCGATGCATCATCATAAATGGGACCTAGCACCAAATGAGAAGACACAATAGAGGTAGAGGTCAAGTCGTTAGAGTTGAAAGTGGCCTCACATGACCTATCAACTATCTCACTCTCTCTATGTGGTGGTTCACTCACTCCCTCAAGGTAGGTGCACTCAAACTCACATATGGTGGAGTCACTCATCTCACTCAAGTGGTGGGGGTTGTGGCTCTCCTCACATGGGAGTTGTGGCAACTTGTCATATATGAGGCTAGTGGTGAAGTCACTCTTACTCTCAATATGGTGGCACAAGTCACTCAAGTCATCATATGTCGCCGTGGTCGAAGGGAAAATCCAATGCTCAACCATCTCTCTTGAGTGGCTTCCGAAGATGGAAGTGTCGCCCTCGCTCGTAGGTGATTGCCTTGGACTTGATGATGTCAAAGTAGGCGTACTTGTCGGAGGTAGGAGAAGATGCCGTACGCCGAAAGGTGAAGATGCCTTGATAAGTCTTGGCGAAGATGCCGAAGTGGCGGTAGTAGTCGTAGCTCCATCTTGGTGGTGCTCGTCTCGCGGTCTTCTCTTGTACTCATGAAGTTTTTCTTGACGGTGGCACGTGGTACTTGCATCTTGCGGCCATAACGAAGACTTGCGACTTGAGCGTCTCCGCCGTGAAGATGACGATGAGGAAGAAGACTTGTAGTTGTCCCACACGTGTCGGATGTCATCCAATTGTGCGTACAACTTGGTGTCGATGTAGTCCCTTGTCCGTGCTTCACGTTGGTGAATGTTGACGGTGAGTCGCTCAATGCTTCGCATTGCTCGTTGTAGTCCGAAGATGGGCATTTTGGTGATGTAGTTGTTCACGCCGTCGTTGTCGTGGAAGACCGGAGATGAAATGGCTTGCCTATCCATCACAAGACTCGAGCAAATGTGAGTGGAAGAAAGGAAAGAACTAGAGCAATGTACCTTATCCAATGTTGAAGATGGATCAATGATCACTCAATAATGTAACAAGGAAATAACACAATTGGTACCGGATCTTGTGAATTCTCACACCTACACAAGTAAGGCTTATGGTGGAGCTCGGTGAGGATAGTGGCACAAAAATTTGATGCAAAAATGTTAGCAAGAGACAATAATGTTGGAAAAGATTCACAAATTCGCAAGTGAAACAAGTAGACCAATAGCAATATGTGGCACACGGAAACACACACACGGATAGATAAATGGGGTCGTGCAACCAAGGAATGAGCACAAAATGTGGAATCCACGGAAAACGCTCGTGTGGCACAACTCAAGAGAGACGCTAGCACGATTGCTCAATAGGAAAATACGACACTTGTGCACAACCTATAAGATGCAAAATGTATGAGCTTCCTATCCCAAGTATGCTATGTGTATGATGTTCCAGTGTTCTTCTCAAGATGATCCAAGATGATCGGATATGACAATCTTATGCACAATGTGGTATGATGCTATGGCACTTGCATACAAGCTCTTTGCTCTCTTTTCTTTTGCTTAAAAGCTTATTCTCTTTTTATGGCCACTATGCGAAATGCATAAACCAAGATAGCGATTTTGTATATGTGGGAACAATCTTGTGACACAAGAGATGATATGATGCCAAGATGATACCAATATGATATGGTATGTATGCAATGGAAGGTACAGATCACTAATGTGCACAAGTAATGTTGCCGACAATACTCAAATGGCTAGTCTCGATAGGCAAGTGACGCAAAATGGGCTAAGGGGTTAACAAAGTAATGGCAAGAATGTACAATGATGGGATACCACAACACCAAGATGATATAGAGGTTATCGTTCTTGTTTACGGTTAGGGTGTCAAAATGGTGAAGATGTCAATGTCAATGACGACCTCATGGCGATGATGAGTGGCGGTGTTCTTGATGTAGATACCAAGATGATGTAGACCCGTCCCTAAGTAGCCGAAACACCTTAGGAAACGGTAAAAACCGCAAACTCAAAATCTCATACGGAAAAGGTCAAATGGTGGAAGCGGAGATGGAAATGCGGAAGTGGTTGTGGTGGTTGATGAAGAAGCAACCGTCCCTAAGTAGCCGAAACACCTTAGGAGACTCAAGTCACCACTCAAACAACCACAAATGCTATATGGAGCAAAAAGGGTTAGGTTGCGGAAGGCTATGATGGTTTTGCGGGGTGATATGGTGGAGGGCCTAGGCAAAGATGCCGAAATGTCAAAAATTTTATTGAGTCGAATGGTGTTGGAACCTATCTAGGTGGATGGGGGATGTCAATAGCTACTCAACGAGCTAAAGAACGCGAAAATCGGACTCTGGATGTGGAAGTTATGGCCGAAACGGTGAAGTGCTCGTGGCTGGCCTAGGAGGGCCGTGCGCACGGGGGTAGGAGCCCGTGGGCATGGAGTCCCGTGTGCATGGTACACACACCGAGGGCACAGGGTCACCTGGGACACGCGTGTTTGGCGGAGTTCCTCCCGATCTGGGCTCCAAATGGATGGATCTCATTGCTGGGGTTTAGCTGGGGGTATGGGGGTGGGCGAAAACCAAGTGGCCAAAGCGCACTGGAAGGGTCATGCGCACGGGGTCTGTGAAGCCCGTGTGCACGGGGGCCCGTGTGCACGGGGTCCCGATGGCCCGTGCGCACGGGGTCCCGAAGGAGCGGACGAACAGCTCCGGATCCGTGGCAAATCTCAAATCTGAGGTCAAAATCAAAGGATGGAAGGTAGGGGAAGGTGGAGGAAAGCTAGATCCACTTGAAACCAAGCAAATCCATGGATCAAATCCAACAAAACCTCATCAAACCAAGAAATCACAAAAAAATTGGGGCTATTTTTGGTGGGGAAATTTCGAAATTGGGACAAAAACAACAAAACTAGGCTAGAAAACAAAGAGGGGGGGGGGGTCCAATTTCGTGATCAACCTTGGCTCATGATACCAAGATGTTGTAGGGTGGAACCCTAAGTGGGGATCTTTCACGAATTGGAGGGGGAATCCCCAAGAACAAGAAGAACACAAGAGAGAAAACAAGAGGAAACACTCAATTGACTAGATCCAATCACACATATGCTAGATCCAAGAACATACAAGAGGTCACAATGATTCAAGAACAACAAAGGAAGAATACAAGATACTAGTTCATCCAAATCCTACGAGGAGAGAGGTCTTGATGATCCTATGATGGGGATCCTTCCCACATGTGGGGGTCTTGATATCCACAAGTGGATCTTCTCCCTTAGGAGGACATGATCTCCTAGAGGAGTGGGTATAAGGAGAAAAGCTCACATAATCATCTCATGTACTTTGCTATCCCTAAAAAATGGTCTAGGCACGGAATATATAGGTGGCTGGAGGTGAGGGACGAGGTGGATGAAGAGGAGGCCCAAACAGCAATCACAGTCGTCCATCCTGTAGGGCCCGTGCGCACGGGTTAAGTTGGGCCCGTGTGCACGGGGGTCCCGTGGGCACGGTACAAGCCCATGCGCACGGGGTGCTCCAGTGCCAGCTCCCTGTGTAGTCCGTGCACACGGGGTCGCCTGGGAGGTCCAGAGTTGATCTTGTTGCACTCCTTCTTCCTCCTTGTGGCCTTGGGGTCCTTCTCCTTGCCCTGCGGGATGCTCCCCAACTGCTTGGTGGCGGTCGTCCTCGTGCCTAGTTATGCACAATGATCCATGGTGTGCTAGCAACCAAGTCCTATGGATATGCATGTAAATCTTGGAGAGGAGCGGGTTCACCTTAGGTTCGTTAGGTCCACTTGGGGCTTGAGGTGCAATGAAGGTGAACATGGTGATGTCCATAGGATGCTCCGCATTAGATTTCCACCTCGGTCATATCATTGTAGTGCTTAGGCGAAGCCCTAGTCGGTAACTTTATCATCACCGTCATCATGCCGTCATGCTGACGAAGCTCTCCCTCAACACCCAGCTAGATCTAGAGTTCGTGTGACGTCACCGAGCTGAACGTGTGCAGATCATGGAGGTGCCGTACCTTCGGTGCTAGGATCGGTTGGATCGTGAAGACGTACGACTACATCAACCGCGTTGTCATAACGCTTCCGCTTTCGGTCTACGAGGGTACGTGGACAACACTCTCCCCTCTTGTTGCTATGCATCACCTAGATGGATCTTGCGTGTGCGTAGGATTTTTTTTGAAATTACGGCGTTCCCCAACAGTGGCATCCGAGCCAGGTCTATGAGTAGATGTTATATGCACGAGTAGAACACAAAGGAGTTGTGGGCGTGGGTATATACATATTGCTTGCCGTCACTAGTTGATTCTTGATTCGGCGGTATTGTTGGATGAAGCGGCTCAGACCGACATTACGCGTACGCTTACTCGAGACTGGTTCTACCGACGTGCTTCACACACAGGTGGCTAGTGGGTGTCAGTTTCTCCAACTTTAGTTGAATCAGATTCAATGAACAGGGTTCTTTCTGAAGATCAAAAAGCAATCACTATACCGCATTGTGGTTTTTGATGCGTGGGTAAGAACGGTTCTTGCTCAGCCCGTAGCAGCCACGTAAAACTTGCAACAACAAAGTACAGGACGTCTAACTTGTTTTTGCAAGGCATGTTGTGATGTGATATGGTCAAGACATGATCCTAAATTTTATTGTATGAGATGATCATGTTTTGTAACAGAGTTATCGGTAACTGGCAGGAGCCATATGGTTGTCACTTTATTGTATGAAATGCAATCGCCATGTAATTGATTTACTTTATCACTAAGTGGTAGCAATAGTCGTAGAAGCAATAGTTGGCGAGACGACAATGATGCTTCGATGGAGATCGAGGTGTCAAGCCGGTGATGATGGTGAACATGACGGTGCTTTGGAGATGGAGATCAAAGGCACAAGATGATGATGGCCATATCATATCACTTATATTGATTGCATGTGATGTTTATCCTTTATGCATCTTATTTTGCTTAGTTCGTCGGTAGCATTATAAGATGATCTCTCACTATATTTTAAGGTACATGTGTTCTCCCTGAGTATGCACCATTGCTACAGTTCATCGTGCCGAGACACCATGTGATGATCGGGTGTGATAAGCTCTACGTTCACATACAATGGGTGCAAGCCAGTTTTGCACACACAAAATACCCGGGTTAAACTTGACGAGCCTAGCATATGCAGATATGGCCTCGGAACACTAAGACCGAAAGGTCGAGCGTGAATCATATAGTAAATATGATCAACATAGTGACGTTCACCTTTGAAAACTACTCCATCTTACGTGATGATCGGACATGGTTTAGTTGATATGGATCACGTGATCACTTAGATGATTAGAGGGATGTCTATCTAAGTGGGAGTTCTTAAGTAACTTGATTAATTGAACTTTAATTTATCATGAACTTAGTACCTGATAGTATTTTGCATGTCTATGTTGTTGTAGATAGATGGCCCGTGCTATTGTTCCGTTGAATTTTAATGCGTTCCTAGAGAAGGCTAAGTTGAAAGATGATGGTAGCAATTACACGGACTGCGTCCATAACTTGAGGATTATCCTCATTGCTGCACAGAAGAATTACATCCTGGAAGCACCGCTAGGTGACAAACCCGTTGCAGGAGCAACACCAGATGTTATGAACGTCTGGCAGAGCAAAGCTGATGACTACTTGATAGGTCAGTGTGCTATGCTTTACGGCTTAGAACCGGGACTTCAACGACGTTTTGAACGTCATGGGCATATGAGATGTTCCAGGAGTTGAAGTTAATATTTCAAGCAAATGCCCGAATTGAGAGATATGAAGTCTCCGATAAGTTCTACAGCTGCAAAATGGGGGAGAATAGTTTTGTCAGTGAACATATACTCAAAATGTTTGGGTACCACAACCACTTGACTCAATTGGGAGTTAATATTCCTGATGATAGTGTCATTGACAGAGTTCTTCAATCACTGCCACCAAGCTACAAGAGCTTCATGATGAACTATAATATGCAAGGGATGGATAACACAATTCCTGAGCTCTTCGCAATGCTAAAGGCTATGGAGGTAGAAATCAAGAAGGAGCATCAAGTGTTGATGGTCAACAAGACCACCAGTTTCAAGAAAAAGGGTAAAGGGAAGAAGGGGAACTTCAAGAAGAACGGCAAGCAAGTTGCTGCTCAAGTGAAGAAGCCCAAGTTTGGACCTAAGCCTAAGACTAAGTGCTTTTACTGCAAAGGGACTGGTCACTGGAAGCGGAACCGCCCCAAGTATTTGGCGGAGAAGAAGGATGGCAAAGTGAAAGATATATTTGATATACATGTTATTGATGTGTACCTTACTAATGCTCATAGTAGCACCTAGGGATTTGATACTGGTTCTGTTGCTAATATTTGCAACTCGAAACAGGGGCTACGGATTAAGCGAAGATTGGCTAAGGACTACGTGACGATGCACGTGGGAAATGGTTCCAAAGTCGATGTGATCGCCGTCGGCACGCTACCTCTACATCTACATTCGGGATTAGTTTTAGACCTAAATAATTGTTATTGGGTGCTAGCGTTGAGCATGAACATTATATCTGGATCTTGTTTGATGCGAGATGGTTATTCATTTAAATCAGAGAATAATGGTTGTTCTATTTTGTCGGCGTTCTGGGAACGGGGGTCCCCAGACTTGCCTGCCTGCGGCCTGCGGCGCGGCTCAAAGGAGGCCCAGCACGGCCCATCTTCATCAACACAAGACTCAAGACCCTCGCGAGGGGCCAAGCCTCGCGGGGCGGACGACACAGAGCTTCCTCAGGCACGGCCTCGTCAGGCTGGCTTGCGAGGAGGCGGAGAGATCAAGGCGGGGTACCTCGCGAGGTGCCCGTGACGCAAGCCATGACGACTCAGGGCGCCAGGCGGGTCCCAGCGCGTGCAGCGTCCTTCTTTCCTCTTTGGTGCCAAGGGGGCTAGCGCAGCCGTGGAATACCGAGGCATCAGGCAAAGGTTGCCATTTCGGTGCAACGAGACCAAGACCAGGAGGACTACGAGATGGAGGTCACCGTGGAGCCCAAGACGACGTCATTACCAGAGCTTTGCGCAGGCGAAGACTACTTTTGTCAGGATAGTTGATACTTGCTGTCCCCCTTCAAATTAGCCCGCCATTGTTGGCTCCCTTCCCGCTCGATATTTGGGAAGAGGACCAGGGCCTCTATAAATAGGACCAGCCACCCACATAGCAAGGGGTTCGGTTTTAGGTTCGGAGGGGGTTCGTTCGTTTGGTTTGCAAGCAAAGAGAGAGAGAAGAGAGAAAGGTGGCTGAACTCCTCCCAGCAGTTCATCGCCCCAGCCAAGAACAGACCCTCGCGAGGCTGTTCTTCCTTGTATTTTTCATCATCATCAGCCCCAAGAGGCAATCCATCCACCACACACTGGAGTAGGGTATTACACCACAACGGTGGCCCGAACCAGTATAAACCTTGTGTCTCTTGTGCAGTTCTTTCTGTAGTCTAGATCTTTGCGAGACGGGGTGGTAGAAGGCGTAATCTCCGTGCGCACCCCAGTGTTCGAACCTTAAGGGTCTGCCAGAACCCGAAATCCGACATTTGGCGTGCCAGGTAGGGGTGCGCCGGAATTCGTCGTCCACCGCTCCGTTCTCCTCCGACCGTCGCATCCATGTCCAACGCTCGTCGGGCCCACGCCGAGCGCCGGGCTGCCATCACTTCCCGCTTCGCCCAGACGGCGCCCGTCGGCGGACGTCTTTGTCTTTCCCCGTCGCCCGCCATCAACGCCGCCATCGGCCCGGCGGGGGGCGAGCAGCAAGCGTCGTCTCAGCATCCATCCGTGCGCCAAGACGGCCGCACCGCTACTCCATCGCTTGCGCCAGCTGGTTCTTCGTCCCGCACGCTCCGCGCACCCTTGGAGGCTCGAGCTGCGCTCCTCGCAGCAAACAAGCTCCTGCGCTACCGTCCCATCGACGACGTCTACGAGGAGTGGCTTGACCGCGTCGCCGAGCTTGTCCGCGCCGCAGGGGGCTCTTCCGCGCCGTCTGTTCCTCTACGCCACACCCCGCCCCGCGCGGGCAACGAAGCTCCGGAGGCGTACCAGCCGCCTCCTCTCCAAGAAGACGCCATGGCTCCAAGGCGCGTGGCCCCTGGGCAGAACCCACTCCGTCAAGCACCAGCGCAGCAAGAACGGAGCTGCCAAGATATCCCACGCCCGCAAGGAGCTGCCCGGGCGCTCCCTGCTCCGGCACGCCACGACCCTGCCCCAGCTCCGGCACGCCTAGACCCCACGCTGCTCCTAGCTGCAGCGCGTGGGGACCCTCAAGACCAAGCCCTCCACCAGCTGAGGCCTTTCGTGGCCACCGCAGGCTGCCGCGCCTACACCACCGAGCTGCGTAGCGTCGCGTGGCCTGGCAAGTCCAAGCCAGACCTGCCTCCTCGTTACGATGGCACGACTGACACTGCAGAGTTCCTCCAGCTCTATGAGCTGGGCATCGAAGCTGCCAGCGGGGACGAAAAGGTCATGGCGAACTGGTTCCCCATGGCGCTCAAGGAAGGAGCTCGCACCTGGCTCCTGAATCTGGCTCTAGGCACGATCTCTTCGTGGGACCAGATGCGCACCCGCTTCATCGCCAACTTCCAAGGTACTCGCGACCGGCCACCCGCCGTGAGCGACATGCGCCGCATCAAGCAACAACCTGGAGAGACCCTGCAAAAGTACATCCAGCGCTTCAACAGCGCGCGCCTCAAGATCCCCAAGGTGTCCGAGGAGGCCATCATCTCGGCCTTCTCCGATGGTGTGCGCGACGTCAAGATGAAGGAGGAGCTGGCGATGCATGAAGACCTATGCACCTCCCTGGAGCTGTTCAACTTAGCGACCAAGTGCGCCAGGGCTGAGGAGGGACGCCTCTCCCTCCTCGAGCTGCCTGCCGCAGACCCAGAGGAGAAGAAGCCCAAGGCCAAGGACGTGAAGCGCAAGGGGGCTGCCGTGCTCGCAGCAGAACCAGACACCAAGCGGGGCAAAGATCTGCTTGAGTCCTCCAGGGGCAGCCAGTACTGTGTGTACCATGACCTCCACACCCACAACACCAACGAATGCCAAGAACTCCGCACCATGCGAGAAGGAAGGATCGGCCGTTGTCCCGACCACGCCGATCGGGGCTACGGCCGAGGAAGAAGAAGAAACGCAAGACGCTGGGAAGACCGCGGCCCGCGCCAAGGGTGGCGCGATCAGCCTCGCGAGGATCGCTGGCGAGACCTGCCTTGCGAGGGGGACTGGAGGGATCATCCTCGTGAGGATCGCTCACAGGGCAACACATGTCTCCCTCCACTGCCGCCTCAGCCAAGGAGGAACGAGGACCGCCATCAAGACAAGGGGGCTAGGGGCTTCCAGGAGCCACGCGCAATCGCCTGCATCCTGGGCGGAGCTCAAGCCCCAGCCTCCCAACGCATCTTCAAGCAGTTTGCCCGCGAGGTGAATGCAACCCTCCCCAGGCTTGAAGCAACGCGCCCTCTCAGGTGGTCGGCGTGTGCCATCACATTCAGCTCAGCGGATCAACTCAAGTGTGCGGCCATAGCAGGAGTCCTCCCGATGCTTTGCTCCCCAGTCATCAACAATGTACTAGTCACCAAGACCCTCATCGATGGTGGGGCAGGGCTCAACGTCCTGTCCGTGGAAACGTTCAACAATCTCCAAGTGCCCTACGACCAGCTTCAGCCAACCAAGCCCTTCTCCGGAATCACCGACGGCTCCACGGTCCCGATTGGGCAGGTCCGCCTCCCTGTCACCTTCGGGGCACGCGACAACTACCGCCCGAGCTCATCGACTTTGATGTCGCCCACATCCGCCTGCCGTACAACGCCATCCTCGGGTACCCAGCGCTGGCCAAGTTCATGGCCGTGACTCACCACAGCTACAACGCCCTCAAGATGCCAGGAAGTGGCGGAGTCATCACGGTGCCCTGTGAAGAGAAGGATGCAGTGTGTTCCCCGGAGCGAGCCTTTCAGGCCGCGTCACTTGAAGACCCGGATCACGGAAGCAGGAGGCTTCCCGAGACCACCTCCAAGAAGAAGAAGACATCATCCGGACCGGCCCCTCGGGAGGCAGGCCCCTCAAGGCCCGCGTCTGCCCAGGGGAACCTCCTTCCATCGCATAGGAAAGCGCGCCCAGCGCCCTCCTCAGGCTGGGCTCGGGGGCTCTCCCCTGGAGGGCCACCGACCTGGCCAAGGCCATGAGGGAGGCGCTTGGGCGCCACGTGGTGGCGTGCTTCGAAGCACGTTTCCCTCAAGATGGAGCAAGGCAAGGAAGGCCAGACCCGCAGGAGTTCGTCGACAAGGCCATTCAAGAACTACAGGAATCAAGAATCATGAGAGGTTGCCACCGTCTGCCGGCTGTGGCTCCCCATCCAGGCGAGGATGGTGGGCTGCGCGTCTGCATCGACGTACCAGGGCTCAACCAAGTCGCTACGATGGAGCACCTCTGGCCCTCGCGAATGGGGCGCTGTGGGGGTCCGCCCCACAGCTACGTTCGCATGCCTTACGGCTTGCCGAGCGCGGTTGCCACGCGCCAGCGCCTCATGAGGGGCATCATGGAGGCTCAAGAAGACAGGCGTTCCGCAGCCTTGGCGGAGATGGAGATGATTCGCGAAGAGCTACCAGAGCCTCCGGAGCCTCCCGAGGCCCCTGGGCCTGGGGGCTCATGAGGATCGACTTCCGCAGCCTACCGAGTCTGCTGCACCAACATCCCTTCGCTCTCGACACCCTCAGGTGACATCTTAGAAGTTTCATTTCCAGCTGGGAGCGCCCTCCCAGGGCCGCATCATTCCCAGGCCGCGTGGGTCCGTCCCTGCGGTATGTATCCCTTTTTATTTTCATGTCGTTAGCTTGCTTTGTTGGGGGCGCCCCTCGGGCTGCATCATCCCCAAGTCGCTCGGGCCAGGCCCAGTGGCATGTATCTCCCTTGCGTTTATTTCCGGCTATGCATTCGCCCATCATGCTTGATTACTTGATGCCTGTCCATGGCACCTCTTCTTCTCCATGTCGACCACTTGCACGTTAAAGGGGGGGGGGTACCTGAGCATCGCGACTCAGGGCTCTTACTGGCTCTCCAGCCCTCACCCTCTGGCTATGTCCACGGCATCGCGACCTTGCGTACCAGCGACGGCTAAGACAAGCTCGAGGGCTGGGACCCGAGGACGTAGAGTGCCGGCATCTAACCAAGTTTGCAGGAACACAACACAAGATAAGGCCCAGTGCCAGGCGCAACCCGCCTAGAGGTAGGGCCCCGTGAGTCCCGCGCTGGCTCACGGGTGCCCAGATACACCTCACCTAGCCCTACCGTGCCGGCCACGTGTCAGGGCGGGGCTGTACACGCCCTGGGGGCTCCTCCCGGATGGGAGCCCCCTCCCACGTACCAGTGGAAGCACCATGCTCCACGCTGGCTGACGACACTGCTGAGGAGCGGCTATGCCCGTACACATGCGGAAGCGCTATGCTCCGCGCTGGTGATAAACAACTGAGGGTGGCCCCCGGGCCGCATCAACCTCAGGGAGCCCAGAGCTCAGTGTCTAGCCTCGTCGCAACGCCTCCCCTCGGGAGCGCCGCGTGAGGGGGCTGGGCACGGGGGTTGCGCCTGGGTCACGCCCGGACGTACGCCACCCAGCCAGGCCCCTCGGGCCTTGTTTGTCGCGCGCCTCTCCCCGAGCGGAGCCAAGGTATGAAGGCCGTTTGCACGTCAAGGGGGACCCCTGAGCATCGCGACTCAAGGGCCTAACTGGTCCCGTAGCCCCTCACTCCTTAGTTCCGAAAGGCTATGCTGGGTGAGGCACGCGCGGGGCCGGGCTCTGCAGATGTAGAACGGTGGTCCCACTCGCATCTCACCTCATCACCTGCTGTTTGCGCGTCAAGAGGGACTCCTGAGCATCGCGACTCAGGAGCCTAACTGGCTCCATAGCCCCTCACTCCTTTGGTCCCGTCCTGGTTTCCGGTCGGGGCTAATGCTGGGTGAGGTACGCGCGGAGTCGGGCTCTGCAGACGTAAAACAGAAGATTCACCTACATCACACCTTCCTACTTGTTGTTCGTGCGCCAAGGGGGACTCCTGAGCATCGCGACTCAGGAGCCTAACTGGCTCCGTAGCCCCTCACTCCTTTGGTCCCGTCCTGGTTTCCGGTCGGGGCTAATGCTGGGTGAGGTACGCGCGGGGCCGGGCTCTGCCGGCGTAGAACACAAGCAAGTAGGGAAGGAAAGCATAAAATTCAAGGAACTTAAAAGCAAATATTACAGTCCATACTGTTGTCTCAATACCAAACGCAAGTTTAAACGCCTCCCCGAGGCATGATGCATGATGCAGGAATTAAAAGCAGGACAAGAGCAATAGCGGAGTCACTTGGCGGCGGTGGAGCAGCGCGGGTGGCCCCGCCTCATGGAGCAGCAGGACCGGGAGCATCCTGCTTCGACTTGGTACTGAAGGCCCGGAACTTCCCCAGCAGAGCTTCCGCGCGACCCTTCACGGCCTTGGCAGTGGCAGCAGCACCCTCGCCGCTTACTGGCTCCAGCAGGCTGTCGAGGTCGGCACTGGGGTCGCGAAGGTAGATGTGGGTGAAGACCCGCGTCTGCGCAGCGGAAGACAAGACATGCGCCTCGGCCTCGGCCGTGGGGCCAAGGCCAAGGGTGACATCCTCAAGAGCACGAACCAGGAAGGGAAGCAGCTTGGCGGGGCCGTCCTCGGCGCCGGCCAGCGGGCTCTCCAGGCCACTGGCATAGAGCATCTTCAGCGAAGCACGAGCCTTCTTCTCCATGTCTGCGAAGGCCACGAGATCCTCGGCAAGAACCTTGGCCTTGCTGTCCAGCTCGACCTTCGTCGCCTCCAGCTCCTGCCCCAGCGCACCTAGGCGGTCGCGGCGCTTCTTGAGCTTGGCCTCCCGGCCCTCGATAGCCGCCTCGCGAGCCTTCATGCCTTCTTCTTGCTCCCGGGAAGACGAACCTCCTTCGCGAGCTGGTCCCGCAGGCCTTGCAGCTCGTCCTCCAACGCCTTGCAACGGTTGCGGACTGCAACCACCTCCCCCAGGGCTGCGTCCCGAGCAGCCTTCGTCTCAAGGATGGCCTGCCTGCCCTCGTTGCAGGCCGTCGAGGCTTCAACCAGCGCCACCTGGATCGAGGCATCGGAGCGAATCCACCCCGAAGCCAGCTCCAAGCGCCCGGCCACCAGGCGAGGGTCGGCGCCAAGAAGATCCTGCCGTAGCCGGTCCAGTCCAGCAACAGCACGCTCCAGGATGGCAGGAGGAGTTGGAGAAACAATAGTCGGCGGAATGGGGGAAGAAGGCGGCGACGGCAAGACCACAGTGTCCTGAGGTGGAGCCTGCTGCACCCCACCGGCTGTGGTGGCGGCAGTGGGCAAAGGCACCACATGACTCACTTGGGCCATGGGGGCTGAGCTCGCCCCAGCCAGCTCGACCAGGCCTCGCGAGGCCGACCGGGCAGGAGAAGCCCGCGCGCCGCGGTCACCCTCCTCCATAGGCGGAGGCGCCGCCGCGGATGGAGCCTCAGGAGCCCCCTTTAGCTTCTTCGCCACGGGCTCCAGCCTATTCAAGAGATGCGAACGTCAAGCCTCGGCAGCGGAACAAGAAATGAAGACAAGGGTCAAGCACTTACGGGTCATCACCGGTGAGCTCGGGCAGCCTCCGGCCAAACTTGAAGCCTGATAGCCTGCTGGAAGGGTCAACCTCAGAAGCAGAAGGCGCGTCTGCAGACTGCCTCGGGGTAGGGGCAGGCCCGCGGGAGATCAGCCCGGTCCTGTCCTTCTTCAGGATCAGGGGCAAGCTCCCGCCGACCTGCCTGTCTCCATCCTTGTCATCATCGCTCGAAGAAAGGCGGAGACTGTGGGGCCTACACCGGGGGGAGGGGAGCCTTGATTCTCCGTCGGTCGCCTCGGAGTCGGGCCCCTTTCGCCGCTCCTCTTCGTCCTCCTCCTTGCTGGAGTCACCGGAGGGCACGTCCACCAGTCCCTCGGAAGCCGCCACGGGCACGAGCCCGTCCCCGTTAAAAACGGGCATGGACTTCACCACCTACTCCCTGTCGTCGTGAAGGAACAAGGGCTTGGGAGCACCCTCCAACCTTGCCACCTCGCCCCCGACCAGAGATTGGAGGACCGCGGCCAAATCTTCGTCGCTCATGGCCTCGGGGCTCGGATGAGGCCTCCACATCGGAGGTGAGTACCGCCGGAGTGGAGCCAGTTGGTGCTCCAGGAACTCCTTCAGTAGCAACGCACCGGTCAACTTCGCCGCCGCCGTGCTGGCCGGCCTTAGGTCCGCGTCCATCTTCTCCAACACCAGTTTCGCGCGGGGGTCCGTGAGCTCCGCTCGGCCCCAGTCGCCGGAGCTCACGGGTGGCTCCGCGGGCAAGATCAGCCTAGGATGGACGCGCCCGGCATCTACCAAGACCCACTTGCTCCTAACGCCCTCAATCCTCTTCCCGGGATTCGAGATGGCAATGGAGCCACCGTACACGACAAAGCCCGCGCACGCGGAAGGAGAACCACGAGAGACCCGGAGGGAGAAGTAGTGGCGCAGCAAGGCCACTGAAGGCTGCACCCCTACATGGGCCTCGCAGTAGTAAGCAAAGATCGCCAGAAGAAGAACGGAGTTGGGGTGGAGATGCAAAGCCTGCAAGTTGTAATGGCGGAGGACAGAGAAGAAGAACTCGGAGAAGGGAGGCACTAGGCCCACAGCAATGGAGCTTACAAAGAGAGGATAAAAACTGCTCCCTCGGCCCTCAGGGGTGGCGGAGCCGGCCTTGAACACCTGCGCCCCATTGATTCCCTGCGCATCCGCCATCTGGCGCAGCCAGGCAAGGCCCGCCTTGGACACGTTCGGCGAGTCCAGAGCAGGTGAGTACCAAGCTTTGGCCGGAGGCTGGCGAGGCACCATGGCTTCCTAGGTCACGCAGCCGGAGTAGATCTGGAAATTTGGAGGAAGAAAGGGGAGGCGCAAGAAAGGGGATCTGAGCAGCAACCGGAGTAAGCAAAAGACAAAGTCTGGGCAAATGCCGTTCCTTTATCAACTACGCGGTTGCTGAAGCACTGGTGTCCAATCAACCGCCACGCGGCACCCAAGGCCGCAGGCTGTTAGGGCCCACGACGCTTTGCCCTTGCCCTTTCGCCTCTCGGCACGGCCAAGTCCGGGCGCACCTTGGGCCCGGGGGCTACTGTCGGCGTTCTGGGAACGGGGGTCCCCAGACTTGCCTGCGTGCGGCCTGCAGCGCGGCTCAAAGGAGGCCCAGCACGGCCCATCTTCATCAACACAAGACTTAAGACCCTCGCGAGGGGCCAAGCCTCGCGGGGCGGACGACACGGAGCTTCCTCAGGCACGACCTCGTCAGGCTGGCTCGCGAGGAGGCGGAGAGATCAAGGCGGGGTACCTCGCGAGGTGCCCGTGACGCAAGCCATGACGACTCAGGGCTCCAGGCGGGTGCCAGCGTGCGCAGCGTCCTTCTTTCCTCTTTGGTGCAAAGGGGGCAAGCGCAGCCGCGGAATACCGAGGCATCAGGCAAAGGTTGCCATTTCGGTGCAGCGAGACCAAGACCAGGAGAACTACGAGACGGAGGTCACCGTGGAGCCCAAGACGGCGTCATTACCAGAGCTTTGCGCAGGCGAAGACTGCTTTTGTCAGGATAGTTGATACTTGCTGTCCCCCTTCAAATTAGCCCGCCATTGTTGGCTCCCTTCCCGCTCGATATTTGGGAAGAGGACCAGGGCCTCTATAAATAGGACCAGCCGCCCACATAGCAAGGGGTTCGGTTTTAGGTTCGGAGGGGGTTCGTTCGTTTGGTTTGCAAGCAGAGAGAGAGAGGGAAGAGAGAAAGGTGGCTGAACTCCTCCCAACAGTTCATCGCCCCAGCCAAGAACAGACCCTCGCGAGGCTGTTCTTCCTTGTATTGTTCATCATCATCAGCCCCAAGAGGCAATCCACCCATCACACACTGGAGTAGGGTATTACACCACAACGGTGGCCCGAACCAGTATAAACCTTGTGTCTCTTGTGCAGTTCTTTCTGTAGTCTAGATCTTTGCGAGACGGGGTGGTAGAAGGCATAATCTCCGCGCGCACCCCAGTGTTCGAACCTTAAGGGTCTGCCGGAACCCAAAATCCGTCATATTTATATGAATAATATCTTTTATGGTCATGCACCCTTGATGAGTGGTCTATTTTTACTAAATCTTGATAGTAGTGATACACATGTTCATAGTATTGAAGCCAAAAAGATATAAGTTTAATAATGATAGTGCAACTTATTTATGGCACTGCTGTTTAGGTCATATTGGTGTAAAGCGCATGAAGAAACTCCATGTTGATTTACTTTTGGAATCACTTGATTATGAATCACTTGATGCATGCGAATCATGCCTCATGGGCAAGATTACTATGACTCCGTTCTCCGGAACAATGGAGCAAGCAATGGACTTGTTGGAAATATTACATACTGATGTATGCGGTCCAATGAGTATTGATGCTCGCGGTGGGTATCGTTATTTTCTTACCTTCACAGATGATTTTAGCAGATATGGGTATATCTACTTGATGAAACATAAGTCTGAAACATTTGAAAAGTTCAACAAATTTTAGAGTGAAGTGGAAAATCATCATAACGAGAAAATTAAGTTTCTACGATCTGATTGTGGAGGAGAATATTTGAGTTACGAGTTTGGTCTTCATTTGAAACAATGCGAAATAGTTTCGCAACTCATGCCACCTGGAACACCACAGCGTAATGGTGTGTCCGAACATCGTAACCGCACTTTATTAGATATGGTGTGATCTATGATGTCTCTTACTGATTTACCGCTATCGTTTTGGGGTTATGCTTTAGAGACGACTGCATTCACGTTAAATAGGGCTCCATCGAAATCCGTTGAGACGACGCCTTATGAACTCTGGTTTGGCAAGAAACCCAAGTTGTCATTTCTTAAAGTTTACGGCTGCGATGCTTATGTGAAAAAGCTTCAAGCTGATAAACTCGAACCCAAATCAGAGAAATGTGTCTTCATAGGATACCCAAAGGAGACTGTTGGGTACACCTTCTATCACAGATCCGAAGGCAAGATATTCGTTGCTAAGAATGGATCCTTTCTAGAGAAGGAGTTTCTCTCGAAAGAAGTGAGTGGGAGGAAACTAGAAATTGATGAGGTAATTGTACCAACTCCCTTATGGAAAGTAGTTCATCACAAAAATCAGTTCGTGTGATTCCTACACCAGTAAGTGAGGAAGCTAATGATGATGATCATGAAACTTCTGATCAAGTTACTACCGAACCTCGTAGGTTAACCAGAGTAAGATCCACACCAGAGTTGTATGATAATCCTGTTCTGGAGGCATGTTACTTGACCATGACGAACCTACGAACTATGAGGAAGCGATGATGAGCCTAGATTCCACAAAATGGCTTGAGGCAATGAAATCTGAGATGGGATCCTTGTATGAGAACAAAGTGTGCACTTTGGTTGACTTGCCTGATGATCGGCATGCCATAGAGAATAAATGGATCTTCAAGAAGAAGACTGACACTGACGGTAATGTTACTGTCTACAAAGCTTGACTTGTTGCAAAAGGTTTTCGACAAGTTCAAGGAGTTGACTATGATGAGACTGATGAAGCTATGCACCTAGGGTAGGGTCATAGGCCTGACCTAGACACTCTCCCCAAGGACATCATCCTAAAGCCAGAAGCATTCAAAGGGTACCATCATCCACTCAACCAGAGACATTCCACTCGGAAGAAGCAATGTCACTCGACCGTCACAGAAATCACTCGACAAACTGAAGATCTAAAATCACTCTACACGGCAATGGTCAGGTGTTTACTCATAGACTTAACTATCATTTATAGCACTTTAATACAGACGTTACCTGTAATGCTACTTCTTTATGTACATTGAACCCCGCGTAATGGAGGGGAGCTAGGGTCCTGGCACACTCTATGTAAGCCACCCCTCCTCCAGGACAGGGGTTCGCATCTTTTGTAAACTCACACACGCATATAATCCAGTCGACCGCCTCAGGGCACCGAGACGTAGGGCTATTACTTCCTCCGCGAAGGTCCTGGACTCGTAAACTCGTGTGTACAACTACTCCATAGCTAGGATCTTGCCTCCTCATACCTACCCCCATTCTACTGTCAGTCTTAGATCCACGACAGTTGGTGCCCACCGTGGGGCAGGTGTCTTAGCAGTTTGTTGGAGAAGTTGCGATTCTTCCGATTCCTGTCATCATGGTTTCTGGCGGAGGATTGGCTGAAGGCTGCGAGATCCGTCTCGGCGCGCTTATTTTCATCGCCGACGACTCCGCTTGGCTCCATGAGACTTGATACATCTCCAACGTATCTATAATTTTTGATTGCTCCATGCTATATTATCTACCATTTTGGACTATATTGGGATTTATTTTCCACTTTTATATTATTTTTGGGACTAACCTATTAACCAGAGGCCCAGCCCAGAATTGCTATTTTTTTTGCCTATTTCAGTGTTTTAGATAAACGGAATATCAAACGGAGTCCAAACAGAATAAAATCTTCAGGAATGTGATTTTCTCACCGAACGTGATCCAGGAGACTTGGACCCTACTGCAAGGAAGCAAAGAGGTGCTCACGAGGGTAGGGGCGCGCCTCCCCCCTAGGGCGCGCTCCCTGCCTCGTGGGACCCTCGGTGCTACACCGACGTACTTCTTCCTCCTATATATACACACGTACCCCCAAACGATCAGAACAGGAGCCAAAAACCTAATTCCACCGCTGCAACTTTCTGTATCCACGTGATCCCATCTTGGGGCCTGTTCCGGAGCTCCGCCGGAAGAGGGCCGTCATCATGGAGGGCTTCTACATCATCATAGCCTCTCCGATGAAGTGTGAGTAGTTTACCTCAGACCTTCGGGTCCATAGTTAGTAGCTAGATGGCTTCTTCTCTCTCTTTGAATCTCAATACAAAGTTCTCCCCCTCTCTTGTGGAGATCTATTTGATGTAATCTTCTTTTTGCGGTGTGTTTGTTGAGACCGATGAATTGTGGGTTTATGATCAAGTCTATCTATGAATAATATTTGAATCTTCTCTGAATTCTTTTATGTATGATTGGTTATCTTTGCAAGTCTCTTCGAATTATCCGTTTGGTTTAGCCAATTAGATTGGTAGTTCTTGCCATGGGAGAAGTGCTTAGCTTTGGGTTTGATCTTGCGGTGTCCTTACCCAGTGACAGAAGGGGCAGCAAGGCACGTATTGTATCGTTGCCATCGAGGATAACAAGATGGGGTTTATTTCATATTGCATGAATTTATCTCTCTACATCATGTCATCTTGCTTAAGGCGTTCCTCTGTTTTTCACTTAATACTCTAGATGCATGCTGGATAGCGGTCGATGAGTGGAGTAATAGTAGTAGATGCAGAATCGTTTCGATCTACTTGTCACGAACGTGATGCCTATATACATGATCATGCCTAGATATTCTTATAATTATGCACAATTCTAGCAATTGCTCAACAGTAATTTGCTCACCCACCGTAGAATACTTATGCTCTTGAGAGAAGCCACTAGTGAAACCTATGGCCCCCGGGTCTATTCTTATCATATCAATCTCCATCACTTTTATATTGTTTTGCTGTTTACTTTGCCTTTACTTTTTACCTTGCATCTTTATATCAAAAATACCAAAAATATTCTATCTATCAGATCTCACTCTCGTAAGTGACCATGAAGGGCTTGAGAACCCCTAATCGCGTTGGTTGCGAGTAGCTATCGTTTTGTGCAGGTACAAGGGACTTGAGCATGGCCTCCTACTGGATTGGTACCTTGGTTCTCAAAAACTCCTGCATCATCCCTTCCTCTTCGGGTAAAACCAACGCAAGCTCAAGACGTAGCAAGAAGGATTTCTGGCGCCGTTGCCGGGGAGTCTACACAAAAAGTCAATATACCAAGTACCCATCACAATCCCTATCTTTCGCATTACATTATTTGCCATTTGCCTCTCGTTTTCCTCTCCCCCCCAATTCACCCTTGCCGTTTTATTCGCCCTCTCTCTCCCTATCCTCCCTCTCTATTTGCCTTTTTGTTTGCTCGTGTGCTAGTTTGCTTGCTTGTCGTTATGTCTGAAATTGGGGAAGTTATCACCAATATGGATGATAACAGTATCATGGAAAATTCTGATGCTCCTGCTAAAGAACCTACCATCTTTCATACAAAAAACATTCCATGTTGGTAGTGGTAATATTATTGGAAAAGGAGTTATTCAAGATTTCTTTACTTATGCCGGTGCTTTACCTTCTATGGGTAGTTCTATCCTTCACAGAACTAGTAGTCTTGCGGATGCTATTGCCATGCTTGTAGTTGAACTTGAAAGACAATTCATGCACATGCATCCTTCTATACAAAGGATTTTTCTGGAATTTTCTAATATTGAGCATTCTTCTGTTAAGCGTGCCGCTACTATCTTTTTGGCTCATGAGTTTAGATTTATAATAAGAGAAGCAAAAGAAATCTTTGTGCATTATAGGGTGGACGCTTGCCGTCCTCCCATAGAGGCTATCCTCTTTGATCAAGAAGAAATAATGCGTTTTCAATCTCTAGATTATGTTGCTTTTAATGAAAATCTTAGAAGAAGGGTTCCTACCAATGTTTTAGTTGATAAAATTTCTGAACTTAATGATGATTTGGCTATTTGAAATAACGAACTAGGATATTCTCTTGAATATAGACTCACAAAGTTCTGTCAAAAGAATGCTTATAATGATGAATTGGTTGTGCATTATGAAGGATCGAAGGAGGAACCTATACCTCCCAAAGTTGATCTTGGGGACTTTTGTCCCGTTAAATTTAGTCCTTTTGATTACTTTTGCTTGCCTCAAAGAAAACTTGCTGCTGAACATAGAGAATATGAAATGAGTTTCACTAATCTATCTTATTACTATGGCAATACCTAGATCTATCCTTTCTTGTTATGCCTAGCTAGGGGTTTAAACGATAGCGCTTGTTGGGAGGCAACCCAATTTTATTTTTATTCCTTGCTTTTTGCTCCTGTTTAGTAATAAATAAATTATTTAGCCTCTGTTTTGGTTGTGTTTTTTTGTGTTTAATTAGTGTTTGTGCCAAGTAGAACCGTTGGGAAGACTTGGGGAAAGTCTCGTTGAACTTGCTGTAAAAAACAGAAACTTTAGCACTCACGAGAACTGCTGTCATTTTTATTTGAAGAGTGATATTTAGTTAATTATTTTTTAAGATTATTAATAGATAAATTCCTCACGTCCAGAAATTTATTTTAGAATTTTTGGGGTTCCAGATCTTGCGCTAGCTACAGATTACTACAGACTGTTCTGTTTTTGACAGATTCTGTTTTTCGTGTATTGTTTGCTTATTTTGATGAATCTATGGCTAGTAAAATAGTTTATAATCCATATAGAAGTTGGAATACAGTAGGTTTAACACTAATATAAATAAATAATGAGTTCATTACAGTACCTTGAAGTGGTATTTTGTTTTCTTTCGCTAACGGAGCTCACAAGTTTTCTATTTTGAGTTTTGTGTTGTGAAGTTTTCAAGTTTTGGGTGAATTCTTTTGATGGATCATGGAACAATGAGTGGTAAGAGCCTAAGCTTGGGGATGCCCATGGCACCCCCAATATAATACAAGGACACCAAAAAGTCAAAGCTTGGGGATGCCCCCGGAAGGCATCCCCTCTTTCGTCCACTTCCACCAGTAATTTACTTGGAGCTATATTTTTATTCACCAACATGATATGTGTTTTGCTTGGAGCGTCTTGTATTATTTGTGTCTTTGTTTGCTAGTATACCACAATCATCCTTGCTGTACAGACCTTTTTGAGAGAGCCATACATGAATTAAAATTTGATAGAATACTCTATGTGCTTCACTTATATCTTTTGAGCTAGATAATTTTGCTCTATGTGCTTCACTTATATCTTTTGAGCTAGATAATTTTGCTCTATGTGCTTCACTTATATCTTTTGAGCATTACAATTTTGCTCTATGTGCTTCACTTAGACCTTTTAGAGCACGGCGGTGGATATGTTTTAAAGAAACTATTGATCTCTCATGCTTCACTTAAATTAATTTGAGAGTCTCTTAATAGCATGGTAATTTGCCTAATAATAATATGCTTGGTATTCAAGATTTGTGAAACTTTCTTTTGAGTGTGTTGAATACTAAGAAAAGATTGAAGCATGATAATTGTTTTGAGATATGGAGGTGATAATATTAAAGTCATGCTAGTTGAGTAGTTGTGAATTTAAAGAATACTTGTGTTGAAGTTTGTGATTCCAGTAGCATGCATGTATGGTGAACCATTATGTGATGAAGTCGGAGCATGATTTATTTATTGATTGTCTTCCTTATGAGTGGCGGTCAGGGACGAGCGATGGTCTTTTCCTTCCAATCTATCCCCCTAGGAGCATGCGCGTAATACTTTACTTTGATAACTTCTAAAATTTTGCAATAAGTATATGAGTTCTTTATGACTAATGTTGAGTCCATGGATTATACACACTCTCACCCTTCCACCCTTGCTAGCCTCTCTAATACCGCGGAACTTTCACCGGTATCATACACCTACCATATACCTTCCTCAAAACAGCCACCATACCTACCTATTATGGCATTCCCATAGCCATTTCGAGATATATTGCCATGCAACTTTCCACCGTTCCGTTCATGACACATTCATCATTGTCATATTGCATATCCCGGTACACCGCCGGATGCATTCACATAGAGTCATATTTTGTTCTAAGTATCGAGTTGTAATTGTTGAGTTATAAGAAAAATAAAAGTGTGATGATCATCATTATTAGAGCATTGTCCCAGTGAGGAAAGGATGATGGAGACTATGATTCCCCCATAAGTCGGGATGAGACTCCGGACGAAAAAAGAGGCCAAAGAAGCCCAAATAAAAAAAGAAGAAGAGAAAGGCCATAAAAAAGAGAAAGGCCATATAAAAATTAAAAAATGAGAGAAAAAGAGAGAAGGGACAATGTTACTATCCCTTTACCACACTTGTGCTTCAAAGTAGCACCATGATCTTCATAGTAGAGAGTCTCTCATGTTATCACTTTCATATACTAGTGGGAATCTTTCATTATAAGAACTTGGCTTGTATATTCCAATGATGGGCTTCCTCAAATTGCCCTAGGTCTTCATGAGCAAGCAAGTTGGATGCACACCCACTAGTTTCTTTTTGAGCTTTCATATACTTATAGCTCTAGTGCATCCGTTGCATGGCAATCCCTACTCACTCACATTGATATCTATTAATGGGCATCTCCATAGCCCGTTGATACGCCTAGTTGATGTGAGACTATCTTCTCCCTTTTTGTCTTCTCCACAACCACCATTCTATTCCACCTATAGTGCTATATCCATGTCTCACGCTCATGTATTGCGTGAAGATTGAAAAAGTTTTGAAAAAGTTAGAGTATGTAACAATTGCTTGGCTTGTCATCGGGGTTGTGCATGATTTAAATACTTTGTGTGGGGCAGATGGAGCATAGCCAGACTATATGATTTTGTAGGGATAACTTTCTTTGGCCATGTTATTTTGAGAAGACATAATTGCTTTGTTAGCATGCTTGAAGTATTATTATTTTCTATGTCAATATAAACTTTTGTCTTGAATCTTTCTAATTTGAATATTCATACCACAATTAAGAAGATTTACATTGAAATTATGCCAAGTAGCACTCCGCATCCAAAATTCTCTTTTTACCATTTACCTACTCGAGGACGAGCAGGAATTAAGCTTGGGGATGCCTGATACGTCTCTAACGTATCTACAATTTTTGATTGCTCCATGCTATATTATCTACCATTTTGGACTATATTGGGCTTTATTTTCCACTTTTATATTATTTTTGGGACTAACCTATTAACCGGAGGCCCAGCCCAGAATTGCTGTTTTTTTTGCCTATTTCAGTGTTTCAGATAAACGAAATATTAAACGGAGTCCAAACGGAATAAAATCTTCGGGAACGTGATTTTCCCACCGAACGTGATCCAGGAGACTTGGACCCTACTTCAAGGAAGCAAAGAGGTGCTCACGAGGGTAGGGGGCGCGCATCCCCCCTAGGGCGCGCCCCCTGCCTCGTGGGATCCTCGGTGCTACACCGACGTACTTCTTCCTCCTATATATACACACGTACCCCCAAACGATCAGAATAGGAGCCAAAAACCTAATTCCACCGCTGCAACTTTCTGTATCCACGAGATCCCATCTTGGGGTCTGTTCCGGAGCTCCGCCGGAAGAGGGCCTTCATCACAGAGGGCTTCTACATCATCATAGCCTCTCCGATGAAGTGTGAGTAGTTTACCTCAGACCTTCGGGTCCATAGTTAGTAGCTAGATGGCTTCTTCTATCTCTTTGAATCTCAATACAAAGTTCTCCCCCTCTCTTGTGGAGATCTATTTGATGTAATCTTCTTTTTGCGGTGTGTTTGTTGAGACCGATGAATTGTGGGTTTATGATCAAGTCTATCTATGAATAATATTTGAATCTTCTCTGAATTATTTTATGTATGATTGGTTATCTTTGCAAGTCTCTTAGAATTATCCATTTGGTTTGGCCAACTAGATTGGTAGTTCTTGCCATGGGAGAAGTGCTTAGCTTTGGGTTCGATCTTGCGGTGTCCTTACCCAGTGACAGAAGGGGCAGCAAGGCACGTATTGTATCGTTGCCATCGAGGATAACAAGATGGGGTTTATTTCATATTGCATGAATTTATCTCTCTACATCATGTCATCTTGCTTAAGGCGTTACTCTGTTTTTCACTTAATACTCTAGATGCATGCTGGATAGCGGTCGATGAGTGGAGTAATAGTAGTAGATGCAGAATCGTTTCGATCTACTTGTCACGAACGTGATGCCTATATACATGATCATGCCTAGATATTCTTATAATTATGCACAATTCTAGCAATTGCTCAACAGTAATTTGCTCACCCACCGTAGAATACTTATGCTCTTGAGAGAAGCCACTAGTGAAACCTATGGCCCCCGGGTCTATTCTTATCATATCAATCTCCATCACTTTTATATTGTTTTGCTGTTTACTTTGCCTTTACTTTTACCTTGCATATTTATATCAAAAATACCAAAAATATTCTATCTATCAGATCTCACTCTCGTAAGTGACCGTGAAGGGCTTGAGAACCCCTAATCGCATTGGTTGCGAGTAGCTATCGTTTTGTGCAGGTAGAAGGGACTTGAGCGTGGCCTCCTACTGGATTGGTACCTTGGTTCTCAAAAACTGCTGCATCATCCCTTCCTCTTCGGGGAAAACCAACGCAAGCTCAACATGTAGCAAGAAGGATTTCTGGCGCCGTTGCCGGGGAGTCTACGCAAAAAGTCAATATACCAAGTACCCATCACAATCCCTATCTCTCGCATTACATTATTTGCCATTTGCCTCTCGTTTTCCTCTCCCCCCAATTCACCCTTGCCGTTTTATTCGCCCTCTCTCTCCCTATCCCCCCCCTCTATTTGCCTTTTTGTTTGCTCATGTGCTAGTTTGCTTGCTTGTCGTTATGTCTGAAATTGGGGAAGTTATCACCAATATGGATGATAACAATATCATGGAAAATTCTGATGCTCCTGCTAAAGAACCTACCATCTTTCATACAAAAAAATTCCATGTTGGTAGTGGTAATATTATTGGAAAAGGAGTTATTCAAGATTTCTTTACTTATGCCAGTGCTTTACCTTCTATGGGTAGTTCTATCCTTCACAGAACTAGTAGTCTTGCGGATGCTATTGCCATGCTTGTAGTTGAACTTGAAAGACAATTCATGCACATGCATCCTTCTATACAAAGGATTTTTCTGGAATTTTCTAATATTGAGCATTCTTCTGTTAAGCGTGCCGCTACTATCTTTTTGGCTCATGAGTTTAGATTTATAATAAGAGAAGCAAAAGAAATCTTTGTGCATTATAGGGTGGACGCTTGCCGTCCTCCCATAGAGGCTATCCTCTTTGATCAAGAAGAAATAATGCGTTTTCAATCTCTAGATTATGTTGCTTTTAATGAAAATCTTAGAAGAAGGGTTCCTACCAATGTTTTAGTTGATAAAATTTCTGAACTTAATGATGATTTGGCTATTCGAAATAATGAACTAGGATATTCTCTTGAATATAGGCTCACAAAGTTCTGTCAAAAGAATGCTTATAATGATGAATTGGTTGTGCATTATGAAGGATCGAAGGAGGAACCTATACCTCCCAAAGTTGATCTTGGGGACTTTTGTCCCGTTAAATTTAGTCCTTTTGATTACTTTTGCTTGCCTCAAAGAAAACTTGCTGCTGAACGTAGAGAATATGAAATGAGTTTCACTAATCTATCTTATTACTATGGCAATACCTAGATCTATCCTTTCTTGTTATGCCTAGTTAGGGGTTTAAACGATAGCGCTTGTTGGGAGGCAACCCAATTTTATTTGTATTCCTTGCTTTTTGCTCCTGTTTAGTAATAAATAAATTATTTAGCCTCTGTTTTGGTTGTTTTTTTGTGTTTAATTAGTGTTTGTTCCAAGTAGAACTGTTGGGAAGACTTGGGGAAAGTCTCGTTGAACTTGCTGTAAAAAACAGAAATTTTAGCACTCACGAGAACTGCTGTCATTTTTATTTGAAGAGTGCTATTTAGTTAATTATTTTTGAAGATTATTAATAGATAAATTCCTCACGTCCAGAAATTTATTTTAGAATTTTTGGGGTTCCAGATCTTGTGCTAGCTACAGATTACTACAGACTATTCTGTTTTTGACAGATTCTGTTTTTCGTGTATTGTTTGCTTATTTTGATGAATCTATGGCTAGTAAAATAGTTTATAATCCATATAGAAGTTGGAATACAGTAGGTTTAACACTAATATAAATAAATAATGAGTTCATTACAGTACCTTGAAGTGGTATTTTGTTTTCTTTCGCTAACGGAGCTCACAAGTTTTCTATTTTGAGTTTTGTGTTGTGAAGTTTTCAAGTTTTGGGTGAATTCTTTTGATGGATCATGGAACAAGGAGTGGTAAGAGCCTAAGCTTGGGGATGCCCATGGCGCCCCCAATATAATACAAGGACACCAAAAAGTCAAAGCTTGGGGATGCCCCCGGAAGGCATCCCCTCTTTCGTCTACTTCCATCAGTAATTTACTTGGAGCTATATTTTTATTCACCAACATGATATGTGTTTTGCTTGGAGCGTCTTGTATTATTTGTGTCTTTGTTTGCTAGTATACCACAATCATCCTTGCTGTACAGACCTTTTTGAGAGAGCCATACATGAATTAAAATTTGATAGAATACCCTATGTGCTTCACTTATATCTTTTGAGCTAGATAATTTTGCTCTATGTGCTTCACTTATATCTTTCGAGCTAGATAATTTTGCTCTATGTGCTTCACTTATATCTTTTGAGCGTTACAATTTTGCTCTATGTGCTTCACTTAGACCTTTTAGAGCACGGCGGTGGATATGTTTTAAAGAAACTATTGATCTCTCATGCTTCACTTAAATTAATTTGAGAGTCTCTTAATAGCATGGTAATTTGCCTAATAATAATATGCTTGGTATTCAAGATTTGTGAAACTTTCTTTTGAGTGTGTTGAATACTAAGAAAAGATTGAAGCATGATAATTGTTTTGAGATATGGAGGTGATAATATTAAAGTCATGCTAGTTGAGTAGTTGTGAATTTAAAGAATACTTGTGTTGAAGTTTGTGATTCCCGTAGCATGCATGTATGGTGAACCGTTATGTGATGAAGTCGGAGCATGATTTATTTATTGATTGTCTTCCTTATGAGTGGCGGTCGGGGACGAGCGATGGTCTTTTCCTTCCAATCTATCCCCCTAGGAGCATGCGCGTAATACTTTTCTTTGATAACTTCCAAATTTTTGCAATAAGTATATGAGTTCTTTATGACTAATGTTGAGTCCATGGATTATACACACTCTCACCCTTCCACCCTTGCTAGCCTCTCTAATACCACGCAACTTTCGCCGGTATCATACACCTACCATATACCTTCCTCAAAACAGCCCCCATACCTACCTATTATGGCATTCCCATAGCCATTTCGAGATATATTGCCATGCAAGTTTCCACCGTTCCGTTCATGACACATTCATCATTGTCATATTGCATATCCCGGTACACCGCCGGATGCATTCATATAGAGTCATATTTTGTTCTAAGTATCGAGTTGTAATTGTTGAGTTATAAGAAAAATAAAAGTGTGATGATCATCATTATTAGAGAATTGTCCCAGTGAGGAAAGAATGATGGAGACTATGATTCCCCCATAAGTTGGGATGAGACACTGGACGAAAAAAAGAGGCCAAAGAAGCCCAAATAAAAAAAGAAGAGAAAGGCCATAAAAAAGAGAAAGGCCATATAAAAATAAAAAAAATGAGAGAAAAAGAGAGAAGGGACAATGTTACTATCCCTTTACCACACCTGTGCTTCAAAGTAGCACCATGATCTTCATAGTAGAGAGTCTCTCATGTTATCACTTTCATATACTAGTGGGAATCTTTCATTATAAGAACTTGGCTTGTATATTCCAATGATGGGCTTCCTCAAATTGCCCTAGGTCTTCATGAGCAAGTTGGATGCACACCCACTAGTTTCTTTTTGAGCTTTCATATACTTATAGCTCTAGTGCATCCGTTGCATGGCAATCCCTACTCACTCACATTGATATCTATTAATGGGAATCTCCATAGCCCGTTGATACGCCTAGTTGATGTGAGACTATCTTCTCCCTTTTTGTCTTCTCCACAACCACCATTCTATTCCACCTATAGTGCTATATCCATGGCTCACGCTCATGTATTGCGTGAAGATTGAAAAAGTTTTGAAAAAGTTAGAGTATGTAACAATTTCTTGGCTTGTCATCGGGGTTGTGCATGATTTAAATACTTTGTGTGGGGAAGATGGAGCATAGCCAGACTATATGATTTTGTAGGGATAACTTTCTTTGGCCATGTTATTTTGAGAAGACATAATTGCTTTGTTAGCATGCTTGAAGTATTATTATTTTCTATGTCAATATAAACTTTTGTCTTGAATCTTTCTAATCTGAATATTCATACCACAATTAAGAAGATTTACATTGAAATTATGCCAAGTAGCACTCCGCATCAAAAATTCTCTTTTTACCATTTACCTACTCGAGGACGAGCAGGAATTAAGCTTGGGGATGCCTGATACGTCTCTAACGTATCTATAATTTTTGATTGCTCCATGCTATATTATCTACTGTTTTGGACTATATTGGGCTTTATTTTCCACTTTTATATTATTTTTGGGACTAACCTATTAACCGGAGGCCCAGCCCAGAATTGCTGTTTTTTTTGCCTATTTCAGTGTTTCAGATAAACGAAATATTAAACGGAGTCCAAATGGAATAAAATCTTCGGGAATGTGATTTTCCCACCGAACGTGATCCAGGAGACTTGGACCCTACTTCAAGGAAGCAAAGAGGTGCTCACGAGGGTAGGGGGCGCGCATCCCCCCTAGGGCGCGCCCCCCTGCCTCGTGGGATCCTCGGTGCTACACCGACGTACTTCTTCCTCCTATATATACACACGTACCCCCAAACGATCAGAATAGGAGCCAAAAACCTAATTCCACCGCTGCAACTTTCTGTATCCACGAGATCCCATCTTGGGGCCTGTTCCGGAGCTCCGCCGGAAGAGGGCCTTCATCACAGAGGGCTTCTACATCATCATAGCCTCTCCGATGAAGTGTGAGTAGTTTACCTCAGACCTTCGGGTCCATAGTTAGTAGCTAGATGGCTTCTTCTATCTCTTTGAATCTCAATACAAAGTTCTCCCCCTCTCTTGTGGAGATCTATTTGATGTAATCTTCTTTTTGCGGTGTGTTTGTTGAGACCGATGAATTGTGGGTTTATGATTAAGTCTATCTATGAATAATATTTGAATCTTCTCTGAATTCTTTTATGTATGATTGGTTATCTTTGCAAGTCTCTTAGAATTATCCATTTGGTTTGGCCAACTAGATTGGTAGTTCTTGCCATGGGAGAAGTGCTTAGCTTTGGGTTCGATCTTGCGGTGTCCTTACCCAGTGACAGAAGGGGCAGCAAGGCACGTATTGTATCGTTGCCATCGAGGATAACAAGATGGGGTTTATTTCATATTGCATGAATTTATCTCTCTACATCATGTCATCTTGTGTAAGGCGTTACTCTGGTTTTCACTTAATACTCTAGATGCATGCTGGATAGCGGTCGATGAGTGGAGTAATAGTAGTAGATGCAGAATCGTTTCGATCTACTTGTCACGAACGTGATGCCTATATACATGATCATGCCTAGATATTCTTATAATTATGCACAATTCTAGCAATTGCTCAACAGTAATTTGCTCACCCACCGTAGAATACTTATGCTCTTGAGAGAAGCCACTAGTGAAACCTATGGCCCCCGGGTCTATTCTTATCATATCAATCTCCATCACTTTTATATTGTTTTGCTGTTTACTTTGCCTTTACTTTTACCTTGCATCTTTATATCAAAAATACCAAAAATATTCTATCTATCAGATCTCACTCTCGTAAGTGAGCGTGAAGGGCTTGAGAACCCCTAATCGCGTTGGTTGCGAGTAGCTATCGTTTTGTGCAGGTACAAGGGACTTGAGCATGGCCTCCTACTGGATTGATACCTTGGTTCTCAAAAACTAAGGGAAATACTTATGCTACTCTGCTGCATCATCCCTTGCTCTTCGGGGAAAACCATCACAAGCTCCAGACGTAGCAAGGTTCCACTCGACATCGAGGCGCTCCCTGTCCACGGGGCAACGCACTTCCGTGCATGCGTTCGCGGTGTCCTTCTTTGGCAGTCGTCGACTCAGTATCAGTCGGCTCCTTTGGCAACCCCGCTTTTCGTTGTTCACCTGCGCCAGCGATATGGTCGATCGCGGCTTCAGTGGTGGGTGAGGCATGCGGTGGCCCACCAATCAGCCACCCCATAAATTGCGGCTATCGAGCCTGATGAAACTATCTACGGCCTGTTCGATCTATCGACTGGCTCCATCGAGACTGCATCCGAGTGCGACAATAGCGACCCCGCGGCGGAAGTTTTATTGGTCAATGGACCACGCACTCCTCCTGGCTTCACCCATGAAGACGGTGGTGATGGCGTCGACGACCCATCACATGCCCACGAGGAGTACCGCCCCGAACCCCTCTCTTCGCAGCGGAGGGAAGAGCTTCGCCGCTGTAATATGGACGCACTTCACACTCCTATCGTTGGAGAAACCCCCGAGGCCCAGGCCTTGGAGGAGGCGCGCCTGGCCAACTTGGCTGAGCGCACTCGACTGAAGAACCTCCAGCGCGCACTCGACGAGCGTGCTCGGCAGCGGATTCCTGAATCCAGTCGATGACAACTTTTTCCGCCTCCGACTCAGGTATATCAAACTCCAATCCAGAATCTCATAGCTGTAGCTCAAATAGCAGAGTCAATTCAACCTTCCCAGTCAGAAGCTGGCCGAGGTTTGATGCAGATCCGGGCTTTACTCCGGGCAGCGGGAGAGCAGAATACAACAGTATCTTAGTCGCGGAATAGGATTCATAGCAGATTTGTGGTGGCAGATACTGTCCAATCTGCTCACAGCCCAAGATTTCCTCCGCGGCGTGAGGAACGTGGGCACCGGCAAGATCAGTACAGGAACCATGAGCAGTATGATCATCGACTCGACCATGATGACCATCATCGAGTGCCCACGCCTCCTCCGAGGAGTGGGTCATACGTGCCTTCACGACAAGATGACAGGCGCCCCCACAGCGGCGAATGAAGAATTCTAGTCGACCCTAGAGAGCCAGGCTTTGATGCAAGATCTATCCTCGTTCAAGGTCTGGTTGATAGGAACAGGGCTCACAGAGAAGGCCATGATAGAGATCATCCGACTGGAAGCAGGGTGCACATTTCAGGACCTGAGTGTTTTAGCAGAGCCATCAGAGCAGCAGTGATTCCTCCCAACTTCAGGTTGGCAACTGGAGTCAGCAAGTTCACCAGCGAGTCCAAGCCAGACACTTGGCTTGAGGACTACCGAGTGGCTGTGCACATTGGTGGCGGCAATGATGATGTGGCTATGAAGCACCTCCCCTTGATGTTGGAGGGCTCAGCTAGAGCGTGGTTGAATCAGTTGGCTCCTGGTAGCATATATAGTTGGGAGGAACTTGCTTGAGTGTTTGTTAGAACCTTTGAAGGTACTTGCAAAAGGCCGACAGGGTTGACAAAATTGCAGTGTTGTGTTCAGAAACCGAATGAAACCTTGAGGGATTATATCCAGAGATGGATCACGTTACACCATACAGTGGAGAATGTGTCAGATCACTAAGCAATTTGTGCCTTCAAGGAAGACGTTAAGTATCAGGAGTTGAATCTGAAATTCGGTCGGACAGGAGATATGACTTTGACTCGGATGATGGAGATTGCCACCAAATATGCCAATGGTGAAGAGGAAGACCGACTCTGGAGTGGCAAGCACAAAACAGTCACCCAAGAAACCAGAGGAGGGAATTCCAGTCGGAAACAGAAAAGGCTGAACCAGCTGCTCCTGGTGAAGCTTTAGCTGTTGTCCAAGGAAAGTTCAAAGAAAAGCCCAAGGGGCCCTGGACTCCCAAAAAAGTTAAGGATAAAGATGGGAATGATGTGTTGGATTTACCATGCCATATTCATACCAAAAAAGATGAAGAGGGAAACATCATTTACCCTAAACACACCACTCGATAGTGTCGTTTCCTGATCCAGCAGTTCCAAGAGAAACAACCCAAGGAGAAGGAAAAGGAGTCGGACGGAGGTGAGGATAGGGAAGAAGATGATGATGGTTTTCCCAATGTCAATTCCACACTGATGATTTTTGCTGATGTTGAAAGCAAAAGTCGGTTGAAAGCTATTAACAGAGAAGTAAACATGGTTGCTCCTACAACACCCAGTTATCTGAAGTGGTCCCAGACTGCCATCACATTCGACCAGTCAGACCATCCAGCTCATATAGCCACCCCTAGGAGGCAAGCACTGGTGGTCGACCCAGTAGTTGAAGGCACTCGACTAACTAAAGTGCCGATGGATGGTGGCAGTGGCCTGAATATTCTTTATGCTGAAACTTTGAAGGGAATGGGCATTCTGATGTCCAAGCTTAGTGAAAGCAACATGAGTTTCCATGGCGTTATACCTGGCAAGAAGGCTCAGTCACTCGGCCAAATCGCCCTCGATGTGGTTTTCAATGATTCCAAGAATTACCGCATGGAAAAGTTGACATTTGAGGTAGTAGATTTCAAGAGTGCTTACCATGCTATTCTGGGTAGGCCTGCTTATGCATGTTTTATGGCTCAACCATGTTACGTGTATCTCAAATTGAAGATGCCTGGTCCTAGAGGAGTTATCACTGTCACTGGTAATCGGCAGAAGGCAGAAGAGTGTTTCCAAAAGGGCTCAAAAATTGCCGATGCACAAATGGCAGTAGTAGAACTGCAAGAATATCAGAAAAATGCAGATTCGAGTGATTTGCTACGAGCCAAGAAGCCTGCCACAGATTCTGCATTTCAGTCGTCCGGTGAAACGAAGTCGATTCATATTCACCCGACCAATCCCAATGCTGCTCCGACCCATATCTCAACAACACTCGACAGCAAATAGGAAGAGGCGCTCATCCAGTTCCTCCGTGAGAACTGGGACATCTTTGCATGGAAACCTTCTGACATGCCGGGTGTACCCAGGGGGCTGGCTGAGCATCGTTTGCGAGTCGACCCAAAAGTAAAACCAGTCAAGGAACATCTCTGACGGTCCGCCGTACAGAAGAGAAAAGCAATTGGTGAGGAAGTGGCTCAGCTCCTGGCAGCTGAGTTCATCCGAGAGATTTACCACTCCGAGTGGCTCGCCAATGTTGTCATGGTCCCCAAGAAGGACGATTCACTTCGCATGTGCATTGACTTCAAGCATATCAATCGGGCCTGCCCAAAAGATCATTTTCCTCTCCCCTGTATCGACCAAATCGTCGACTCAATTGTGGGGTGTGAGCGTTTGTCTTTTTTGGACGCCTATTCCAGGTACCATCAGATCCGACTGTATGGACTTGATGAGATAAAAACGGCTTTCATCACTTCATTCAGATGCTTCTATTATGTCACCATGCCATTCGGCTTGAAGAACGCCGGAGCCACATTCATGAGGATGATCCAGAAGTGTCCGCTCACTCAAATCAGTTGGAATGTGGAAGCATACATGAATGACATTATGGTCAAGTCATGTAAAGGTTCCGACCTGCTGGCTGACCTTGCTGAAACCTTTGCCAATCTCAGAAGATATGATATCAAGCTTAATCCATCAAAGTGCACATTCGGAGTTCCTGGTGGAAAGTTACTCGGTTTCCTCATTTCCGAACGAGGGATCGACGCTAACCTAGAGAAAGTTGGTGCTATACTTCGGATGAAACACCCTGTGCGTGTGCACGATGTCCAGAAACTTACTGGTTGTTTGGCCACCTTGAGTCGATTCATTTCTTGCCTGGGTGAAAAGGCATTGCCTCTTTACCGACTGATGAAGAAGTCTGATAAGTTCAAGTGGACTCCCGAAGCTGATGCAGTGTTTGCAGAGCTCAAAGCCCCACTTTCCACCCAGCCGGTGCTTGCTGCACCAATCAGCAAAGAGCCTTTACTGCTTTATATTGCAGCCACTGGACAAGTTGTCAGTACAGTACTCACGGTCGAGCGGGAGGAAGAAGGAAAAGCCTATAAAGTTCAGCACCCAGTATATTATGTTTCTGAAGTTCTGACTCCGTCAAAGCAAAGATATCCACATTATTAGAAACTTGTTTATGGGATTTACATGACCACGAAGAAGGTTGCACACTATTTCTGTGATCATTCCATTACAGTCGTCAGCGACGCTCCATTATCAGAGATTCTGAACAATAGAGACGCAACTGGTCGAGTGGCAAAGTGGGCGATTGAACTCCTCCCCCTGGACATCAAATTTGAGGCAAAGAAAGCTATCAAGTCCCAAGCAATAGCTGATTTCCTTGCCGAGTGGATCGAACAACAAGTTCCGACCCAAGTTCACTCGAAGCATTAGACCATGTTCTTCGATGGGTCCAAGATGTCGAATGGTTCCGGTGCTGGGGTGGTGTTAGTATCCCCCCGTGGTGACAAACTCAACTATGTTCTCCAGATTCACTTCGACTCCTCCAACAATGAAGCCGAATATGATGCACTTCTGTATGGGTTGCGTATGGCCATTTCACTCGGCGTCCGCCGCCTCATGGTCTATGGCGACTCGGATTTGGTGGTCAATCAAGTGATGAAGGAGTGGGGCATCATAAGCCTAGCTATAACTGGTTATTGCAATGCGGTGAGAAAGTGAGAGAAGAGGTTTGAGGGGTTAGAGCTTCATCACATCCCTCGACTGAAAAATCAAGTAGCCGATGACCTGGCAAAGATAGGCTCCAAGAGGGAAGCCATTCCCAGCAATGTGTTCCTGGAGCATATTCATACACCTTCAGTTCAAGAAGATCCCTTTACTGAAGAGCCCCCGCAGCCGAAGAGTCCCACCGATCCGACTGAAATCGAGGTTCCAGCTGTGGTCGATTTGACTATGGAGGTTTTGGTCATCACCCCCGATTTGACAATACCATATATCGCATACATTCTTAGAAGGGAACTCCCAGAAGATGAAGAAGAGGCTCGACAGATCGTACGTCGATCTAAAGCCTTTATTGTGATAAGAGGACAGTTGTTCAAAGAAAGTGTGACTGGAGTTTGCCAGAAATGCATAACACCTGAAGAAGGTCGAGTGATCCTCAATGACATCCACTCGGGGACCTGTGGTCACCATGCGTCCTCTCGGACCATTATGGCCAAAGCATACCGAGCGGGATTTTACTGGCCACGGGCAAATGAGATGGCACAGGAAATAGTCGACAAATGTGAAGGTTGCCAGTTTTACTCCAACTTGTCTCACAAGCCTGCGTCGGCCCTGAAGACTGATACGTCTCCGTCGTATCTACATTTCCAAACACTTTTGCCCTTGTTTTGGGCTCTAACTTGTATGATTTGAATGGAACTAACCCGGACTGACGCTGTTTTCAGCAGAATTTCCATGATGTTGTTTTATGTGCTGAAAACAAAAGTTCTCGAAGTGCCCTGAAACTCCATGGAATATCTTACAATAAATAATAAAAAATCCTTGCCAAAGATGAAGACCAGGGGCCCACACCCTTGCCACGAGGGTGGGGGACGCCCCCCTAGGGCGCGCCCCCTACCTCGTGGCCCCCCTGGAGACCTCCCGACTCCAACTCCAACTCTATATAACTGCTTTCGAGGAGAAAAAAATAGGAGAGAAGAAATCATCACGTTTTACGATATGGAGCCGCCGCCAAGCCCAAAAACCTCTCGGGAGGGCTGATCTGGAGTCCGTTCGGGGCTCCGGAGAGGGGGATTCATCGCCGTCGTCATCATCAACCATCCTCCATCAGCAATTTCATGATGCTCACCGCCGTGCGTGAGTAATTCCATCATAGGCTTGCTAGACGATGATGGGTTGGATGAGATTTATCATGTAATCGAGTTAGTTTTGTTAGGGTTTGATCCCTAGTATCCACTATGTTCTGAGATTGATGTTGCTATGACTTTGCTATGCTTAATGCTTGTCACTAGGGCCCGAGTGCCATGATTTCAGATCTGAACCTATTATGTTTTCATCAATATATGAGAGTTCTTGATCCTATCTTGCAAGTCTATAGTCACCTATTATGTGTTATGATCCGTTAATCCCGAAGTGACAATAATCGGGATACTTACCGGTGATGACCATAGTTTGAGGAGTTCATGTATTCACTATGTGCTAATGCTTTGTTCCGGTTCTCTATTAAAAGGAGGCCTTAATATCCCTTAGTTTCCATTAGGACCCCGCTGCCACGGGAGGGTAGGATAAAAGATGTCATGCAAGTTCTTTTCCATAAGCACGTATGACTATATTCGGAACACATGCCTACATTACATTGACGAATTGGAGCTAGTTCTGTGTCACCCTATGTTATGACTGTTACATGATGAACCACATCCGACATAATTATCCATCATTGATGCAATGCCTACGAGCTTTCCATATACTGGTTTACGCTTATTTACTTTCCCATTGCTATTGTTACAATCACTACAAAATACCAAAAACATTACTTTGCTTTCGTTACTCTTTTGTTACCGTTACCACCACTATCATATTACTTTGCTACTAAACACTTTGCTGCAGATACTAAGTTTCCAGGTGTGGTTGAATTGACAACTCAGCTGCTAATACTTGAGAATATTCTTTGGCTCCCCTCGTGTCGAATCAATAAATTTGGGTTGAATACTCTACCCTCGAAAGCTGTTGCAATCCCCTATACTTGTGGGTCATCAAGACTAATTTCTGGCGCTGTTGCCGGGGAGCATAGCTCTATTCTTTGAGTCACTTGGGAGATATATCTGCTTATCATTATGAAGAACTTGAGAGATCCAAAAACCAAGATCTATCCCTCAACTACGAGGGGAGGTAAGGAACTGCCATCTAGCTCTGCACTTGATTCACCTTCTGTTATGATAAGCTTGCGACACCTAAACCTGCTTCTGCTATTCGTTCTGATATGTCGCATGTTATTGATGATGCCACTTCTGCTATGCATGATACTTATGATGAAACTACCTCTATGCCTGATACTACTGTGCCACTTAGTGATTTTCTTGATGAACAACTTGCTAGGGCTAGAGAGATTGAAAATATTGAATCTGATTATGATGATGAAAGTGACGATGAAGAATCACTTATTATTCCTGAGGGTTATTTATTTGATCAAGAAGCTTCTTTAGCTATTTTAGCTTGCAAAGATAGGTATGAACTCAAAAGGTTATTAGCTAAATGGAATAATGTAACGCCCTCGATGCGGCTATATCTCCCATGTGTCGAAGCACGGCTTAGAGGCATAACCGCATTGAAAGCAATGTCGCAAGTGAGGTAATCTTCACAACAACCCATGTAATGAAATAGGGGATTAAGAGGTACATAGTTGGCTTACACTCGCCACTTCACACAATACATGAAATAACATTACATCATCCAGATACACACAAGGTCTGACTAGGAACCAAAATAAAAGAAGACTACCCCAAAAGCTACACAGATCCCCGACCGTCCCAACTGGGCTCCACTACTGATCAACTGAAAAACGGAACAACATAACAAACACTGTCTTCATCGAGCTCCTCCTTGAGCTCGGTTGCGTCACCTGCACGGTATCATCGGCACCAGCAACCTGGTTTTGGAAGTAATCTGTGAGTCACGGGGACTCAACAATCTCACACCCTCGCGATCAAGACTATTTAAGCTTATAGGAAGGGTAAAAGTATGAGGTGGAGCTGCAGCAAGTGACTAGCATATATGGTGGCTAACATACGCAAATGAGAGGGAGAAGAGAAAGGCCACGCACAGTGGAGAAACTATGATCAAGAAGTGATCCTAGAACAACCTACATCAAGCATAACTCCAACACCGTGTTCACTTCCCGGACTCCGCCGGAAAGAGACCCTCACGGTTACACTCACGGTTGATGCATTTTAATTAAGTTAAACTTCAGGTTTTCTACAACCGAACATTAAAAAATTTCCATCTGCCCATAACCGCGGGCACGACTTTCGAAAGTTCAAAATCCCTGCAGGGGTGTCCCAACTTAGCCCATCACAAGCTCTCACGGTCAACGAAGGATAATCCTTCTCCCAGGAAGACCCGATCCGGCTCGGAATCCCAGTTACAAGACATTTCGACAATGGTAAAACAAGACCAGCAAAGCCACCCGAATGTGCCGACAAATCCCGATAGGAGCTGCACATATCTCGTTCTCAGGGCACACCGGATTGTCCAAACTTCCGGTAGGCCAGCCCAAAATTGCCCCTGGTGGCCATCGACGGCTGACAAGTTGGACCAACACTCAGAGGAGCACTAGCCCGGGGGGTTTAATAAAGATGACCCTTGAGCCGACCGACTCAAGGGAAATAAAAGGCTATGTGGAAAATGGTAAAACTAATGTTGGGCCTTGGTGGAGGAGTTTTATTCAAGGCGAACTGTCAAGGGGTTCCCATTATAACCCAACCGTGTAAGGAACGCAAAATCCGGGAACCTAACACCGATATGACAGAAACTAGGGCGGCAAGAGTGGAACAAAACACCAGGCATAAGGCCGAGCCTTCCACCCTTTATCAAGTGTATAGATGCATTAATTAAATAAGAGATATTGTGATATTCCAACAAAATATCCATGTTCCAAACATGGAACAAGCTCCAATCTTCACCTGCAACTAACAACGCTATAAGAGGGGTTGAGGAAAGCGGTAACATAGCCAAACAATGGTTTGCTAGGACAAGGTGGGTTAGAGGCTTGGCTTAACAATATGGGAGGCATGATCAAGCAAGTGGTAGGTATCGCAGCATAGGCATAGCAAAAGAGCGAGCATCTAGCAAGCAAAGATAGAAGTGATTTCAAGGGTATAGTCATCTTGCCTGAGATCCCGCAAGGAAGAAGAACGAGTCCATGAAGAAGACAAACGGACGTAGTCGAACGGATCCTCACAAACGCGACGTTATCGGAACCAACCCGAAGAAGCAACACCGGAAAAGAAGCAAAACACATAGTAAACAACCACCACATGAACATGGCATGATGCACAATCAAGTATGAGGCATGTCCGGTTTAATGAAGCATGGCATGGCAAAGTGCACAAACAACCCTACAAATTAAGTGGAGCTCAATATGCATATTAACGAAACACCACATTCAAGTTATTTAGTTCGATCTCGTTTATGTACCCAACAATATTAAATGTTGTTAAACATGGCAAGAGGGTGAAGCCAAGTAAAACTACCTATCTAGTCAAGTTTAAATGAGGCCGGGACAACAAAACAAGTCCGGAAACTCCTCATGTGCATATTTTAGATTTGGTACTGTTCTGCCCTAAACACAATTTTAGGGTTGTTAAACATGCAAAGTGAGGCCACCATGTTAAACTAGGCATTTTTCTACCCCATTTACATATAAAGATTATTTAAAACCAAGCTACGGTTAATTAGTTATGAATTAAATCATTTTAGCATGGCATAGGAGGAAAGTTAACCAAACAACATTCTAAACAAGGATGAAAAAGACATATTATGAAACTACACAAAATTCTAAGCAACTTTCATATTAAGTTTGTTTTAATCCGATGCACGGTTCAACAGTTATTAAATGCATGATACTTGGGGGGTTTTCTGCAAAACTGCCAGCCCCTGGATAATTAGCAAATTTGCAGGTCAGGGAAAAAATGCTATCGGGCCGAAACTGCAGGCTGGCCCAACAGTGGAAATAAAACAAAAGGAGGGGCGCTGGGGGTGGCCTCACGCATGGGCCAAGCCCAGATCGGGGGGAGAGGCCAAGGCAGGCCCGCTCTAGAGGGGAAGCAGGCTTGGCCTACCGCGGGCTGAGTCCTCGCGTGGTCAACGAAGGCGGGCGAGTGCTCGTCTCTGCTCGAACGGAAACAGAGGAGCGGTACTGGAACAGAAGTGCGACGGCGAGGAAGAAACGATGGAGGGGTGCGGTGAGGTTCCCTTGGCGCGAATCCATGACGACACTGGACGCCGGTGACGGGGCGCAGGGGTCTTGGACCCGTGAGGAGAAGAGGGGCGACCATGGCATTCCTGGGACTTGGCCGGTTCGATGAAGACGAGCAGCAGCGGACAGGCGCGGCTCCTGCAGAGGGACTTGACGCGAGGTCTTGGGGCTCCGGCGACCCGAGGAGGTCCGGCAACGACGAGGATGGCCAGGACCCGACGAATCTGGGCGATGGAGGACGAGGAGGAGGAGGCAGGGAGCTCGGGGCCGGACGGCGCTGCTCCAGTTCTCCCTGAATAAAGAGAGAGAGACCACGGGGTGAGGAAGAGAGAGGAAGCAGGGGAAGAAGGAAAAGAGAAGGAGAGGCAGGGTGCGGTGCGGGGACGGCCTGGTTCTGGTGCTCGTCTCCGGGGGTTTGAGGCAGAGGGCTCGGGCGAGCAACAGGAGGAAAAAATGGGTGGATTTTGGATCGGGAGGGGATCCCGAGGTGGGGATTAGAGTGTGGCGGCGGGGGGACAAGTGCCTAGAAGTTAGGGTTTGATCTGATTTGGGCAGGGCTTCGTCTATATATAGGTACAAAAGGATCTAGGGTTAGACTGATATTTATATCAGATGAATTTAGGTTTGGGGCTAACTCGTCCCTCCGATCAAAATAGGGCGGTCAGGAAAAATAGGCTAGGGAGGCCAAATAAGAAAACGGTGATGTTTTGTAGATGTTCGGGGATGATCCGGACACAACGGTGACGACTGCTCGGGTCGGGTCCGGGACAATTTTCGGACGCGCGCCCGAGGAGGGCCGCGGGCTGACGAGAGAGGTTAGGTTGGGCCTGGCGATAGGTAGTGGACTGTGCAGAAGGCCTTAGGCTGAGAGAAGAGAAGAGAGGGAGGCCCGGTGACTGTTTCCGGAGACCGAAACCGTCCGACGTGTGCCCGGCTATAATGCCGCTATAGTTTAACGGTTGGGCTATCAAACAAACTCCGAATGTGATGAAAATTGACAGGCGGTCTATCTACACTATAATAAGACCACACGCCAACTTTCAACCCAATCCGAGAACATTTTCCGTCCACTTATAAAATAATATTTCAGATGTGCCGCGGGCGCGTGCAAGTGTGGTTGGGCTCAGAACGGACAATGGACGGAACGAAGAGACCGGGACGGATGCAAGTTTTTTTAAAACATGATGATGCAATGCACATGATGACATGACAAGATGCAACACGCAAGCGAATGACAAGGCAACAACAGCGAATAACTGGAAGACACCTGGCGCATCGGTCTCGGGGCGTCACAACACTCCACCACTACGAGAGGATCTCGTCCTGAGATCTAGAATGGCACCGGAGGGACAACGGAAGAGAAAGAGGAGGGTGAAACTAAGTTGCTTCTTTGACAAACGAGTGAAACCAAAGAACCTTGAAAAGGTTAAGCCATTGAAAGAAAGAATACAACAAAGATGAACGAATTTGAAAACACTCCGTTGGAAAAGAGGAACAAGGATCAATAGTAGAACCTTGTAGGTTGAAAGACATAAGAATAAAGGTTGGAATGAACAAGAAGCACATGCAAACACTCTGGTTGAAAGAAGGAGCACACGGAATGATAGAGATCAAATATGACAACACTCCGGTTGGAAAAGGAAGGAGTTGAACATGATCTTGACAAGATGAGAGGATACTTGAAAAGAGGACGCGCCACTCTGGTTACATGGATAAGCATGAAAAGAATAAGGTCCTGACAAGAACAAGAAGAAGGGTTGAAGGGAGCAACAACACAATGCCTCTAGAATGAAAGGATAGAAGATAGATAATTGAAATAAAAGAATGGAGAAGAAAAGGCCAACTTCTGCCACAAAAGAGCTTGAGAAGGTATCCTTAGGAGAAGGGTCGAACGGAGTTGTTGGAAAACCAACAACGAAAAGGATAAGCTTGATATGGACTTATAGGAGACATCTCAAAATTATGAGGTGACAACTTGCCACTCACAAAAAAGATTTGATTGGATTGATATTACAAGTAGACGAGAAACTATATCACCGGGGGGATAGATGAAGAACTTGGGTCATATATGAGCACCATAAATAGCGACAATCCTTAGGGAAGGCTTTAGGTGAAGTATAAACCCAGATAACTCCAAAAGAAGAGATTGATGGATTTAAAATACCTCCTTCTTAACAACATGTGAATCATGGAACATGAAAGTGCGTTATATCGACTAGAGGGGGGGGGGGGTGAATAGGCGATTTTTAAGAAAGTCTTCAAAACGTGGAAGTTATGAAGACAAACAGACTTGAAGCCTATCACTATGCAGCGGAAGGTAGATTACACAACGCAAGCCATAGTCAAATATACAGTACAGTGAAAGCACAGAGACAAATAGCTTCAGTGTAATGAGGATCAGGTTGGAAGAAGTTATGAAGCCAAACAGATCATACAGTCAGGTTGTGAAGACAGAAGATTAAGCAGGCATGCAATAGCTTCACAATGTGTACTGGTAAGTAAAGGGAGGTGAAGATGAAACCAGTGACACGTTGAAGACAATGATATGTTGGACCAGTTCCAGTTGCTGTGACAACTGTACGTCTGGTTGGAGCGGCTAGGTATTTAAACCAAAGGACACACAGTCCCGGACACCCAGTCCTGAACACGCAGCTCAGGACACCCAGTCCTCACCGTTTTCTCCTTGAGCTAAGGTCACACAGATCCCGCCCAATCACTCTGGTAAGTCTTCAAGGTAGACTCCCAAACCTTCACAGACTTCGTTCACCGGCAATCCACAATTCCTCTTGGATGCTCAGAACGCGATGCCTAACCGTCTGGAGGATGCACAGTCCTCAAGTGTAATAAGTCTTCAGATCACTCAGACAAGAAGACTTAAGTGATGCCCAATCACTCTGGCTCTGGGTGGTTAGGGCTTTTCTCCTCACTAAGGATTTTCTCTCAAAGGCTTCGAGGTGGGTTGCTCTCAAACGACAAAAGCCGTGCACTGAAATCTGAGCAGCCAACCGTTTATGGTTGTGGGGGTGGACTATTTATAGCCACTTGGCAACCCTGACCTGATTTGTCCGAAATGACCCTGGGTCACTAAGGAACTGACACGTGTACTAACGGTCGGATTTTGAACTCTCACGGCAACTTTACTTGGGATGCAAGTAAAGCTGACTTGTCTGACTCTGGACAAGATTTTCTCTCATTGTCTTCACTCGAAGACATAGGATTTGAATTAGGCATCACTTCAGTCATCCTGACTGGTTTTCTTGGACCCCACTTAACAGTACGGTGGTTCCTATGACACAACATGAATAAAGTAAAGCTACGAAGGATCTAAGTCTTCGAGTTCCAAAGGCTTCATGGGGAGTCTTCATATGTCATTATCTTCGACACGAATGTCTTCATGAACCACCATTGTCTTCAATGTCTTCGTACATTTTTGGGGGTCATCTCTAGTAGCTAAACCGAATCAATGAGGGACTTCTACCTGTGTTATCCTGCAATTCTCACAAACACATTAGTCCCTCAACTAGGTTTGTCGTCAATACTCCAAAACTAACTAGGGGTGGCACTAGATGCACTTACAATCTCCCCCTTTTTGGTGATTGATGACAAACTAGTTGAAGTTTTCAACGGGGAATATAATTTGTGAAATTGTAAAGGAATTGTCTTCATAAGCTACAAGGGCTCCCCCTGAAGATGTGCATATTAAGTGATTTGCTTCTAGAATGCAAATGCACACAGCAGGTTGTATTTGTGGGAATCCGCTTCAACTTATGATGACAATCCATCATGCACGTAAAGATATACGAAGATAATGATATGCATAATGAAAAATGGACGTCTGCGAAATGATAAGAGTGCGGAAATTATCGTCGTACATGCGGAATTTATCTTCGCAAGAACACAGTGGCAAACATAGTAGCAGACGACCATCAAGTTTAAGTGTTACAACTCAAAGAACCAAATGTAGCAAAACGAGAGTTGTAAGCACGAAGCAAAATGCAAAATATAAAGCACCCGCCCATATTATTGACCCGCTTGAAGACTATAAACATCATATGCTTCTCCCCCTTTTGTCAGTGATGACCAAAAAGGTTTGAAGACATAGAGTTTTCTATGCGTTCCCAGGCGCAGCAGGGTCGGTGGAGACGTTTGGTGGTGCAGGCGAGCTTGGGGCAGTGACGACGCGCGGTGAAGACATTGGTGGTGATGTGGCGTCGTCTTCTTCCTCAATGATTTTTCCCGTCATGGTGGCAGCAGAGGAAGAGAACTCGGATTCTTCAAGTGAAGGAGTCCCACGCAACACAGCTCTTCTGGGGGGGTGTGGAGTCAAACTTGAAACGCTCCTTGAAGCCATCCTCTTGCAATTCAGCTTCAGTGCACATCATAGTGAGGCCTTTCCAAGTGCGGCGACAGGTTTCGTGTGCGACGAAGGCGTTCTTGGTGGCCAGATTCCTGATGCGATTGACGTCTTGCATGAGCCTGTGCATCTGCCTCTTGAGCCAGTCGTGATGCCTATCTTGCTTTTGATGCAGAGCCACAAGAAGTTCACGATCAGTGAGTGTACGAGCGCGTTTCTTGGGTCTCTGCCCAGCTTCGCTGGTAGTGGCTTCAGTGGATGCAGGGGCACGTGTGGTGCCAGCCATTGGATAGACTCTGGAAATGGCTTCAACACCTTCATCATGTTGAGTGAAGCTTTGGTGTTCTGCATTCTGAAGACTTAGTGGCTGTTTGGCAGGCTCAGGATAAATAGCTTCAACAGAGGTGTCCACATCGGGTAAGAAGATTCTGTGGTTGCGGGCTGAGGGCTGATATGATATCACAGAGTGGAGCTTGATTAGCCTCATAACCCATGGAGCATAAATCTTCAGACCAAAGAGATCTGAGCCAGACGCAGCAAGTTGACGGATGAAGAGATCCTGGGCATTGAAGCATTTGCCGTGTAGGATGCAGAAGATGAGAGTCTTCATGGCACCTTCAACCTTGGCATATCGAGAGTGCCCCTTAATGGGCCATAGAGTCCGCCTGATGATGTGATAGATAGTTCTCGGCAGGTACTCTAAGTCTTCAACGAAGAACTCCGTTGGGTAAGGTGCGTCAGAAGGCAATGGCTTCATCATTGAGAGCATCTGACTCATATTTGGCTCAGGTCGCTGAAATATGCTCTCTACTGCTTCAGAATGGAGTTGGCAGCCTTCTTCGAAGTGTTCGCCTAGAGTGGGTAGGCCAGTGAGCTCAATGATATCAAACACATTGGCTTCATGATGGACGTTGCCGGTCATCCACTCCAGGACCCAAGTCTTCGGATCTCTGTTGTAGCCCTTGATGTGCAATGTGGCATAGAACTGAAGCAGAAGCTCTTCGTTCCAGTGCTCTTCGTCCGTGACAAACGGCAGCAGGCCAACTTGCTTGAAGCAGTCCAGGGCTTCTTCCAGACCAGGCAGACCAGCAAAAGCTTCAACTTTAAGGCGCTGATGTGGAAAGATACGGTTCTGGTTGTAGAGGACGCAGGAGTAGTAGCTGCGCTGTGGGTAGCTCCAGAACCTATCTGACACAATCTTTTCCCTTGAGTAAGGGTTCTTGGAGCGGTTGAAGAAAGTGTTGTCTGCCCTGAAGCTATTGACATTGAAGGAGCCAGGAGCAGTGACTGGTCCTAGAAACCTTGGCAGTCGTGGGATTGGCTTCTGTACCTGGGGCCTGTGCGCAATATGATAATTGAACTGTGGTCCGGCAGCAGACACAGGCACAGAAGGGTCAGAGGCAGTTGCTTCAGTATCTCTTGAAGCTGTTGGTTGGTCTGGCTCCACAAATGCTTCAGTAGTATGTGTGGCAGCCGCAGTGGTGTCAGCCTCCTTGAGAATTTCTTCTTGCTGGTGTGGGGAAGATGGAGCTTGAGGTTCTTAATGCTCTTCTGCTTGTGCTTCGGCTGATGCAGCCGGAATGTCGTCAGCAGTCTGAGCCCTTGGTCCTTTGCGAAGCCTACGGAATGCAGGTGACGCCGGTGGAGTTGCAGTGGGCTGGGGCTCATCCTCTTCCTCTTGTGGGCGATCTGCCCACGATGCATCTTGTGTGATTGGCGTCAGGGGACGACCAATGCTGAGCAATTCACTCGATTCGAGCTGAGGAAGGACTGCATCATCTTGTACATTGTCTTGGAGACCAATGTCTTCAGCAGCGGTGGGGTTGGCTGCTGGAATGTCTTCATCACGCTGAGCCTCAGTGAGAGCAGGCTCATGGACGGTCATCTGACGATCTTCATTAGGACGGCGAACGGAAAGGGGTTCAACTATCAAGGGCTCTGTGGGAGCAGCCCGAGACTTCTTGGACTTGCGCTTCTTGGTGGTGGGGTCTGAAGGAGAGGCTTCAGAGTGTTTCCTCTTCCTTGCTTTAGCTTCGGCTATCCTTGTCTTCTTAAGCTCTGAAGCGGGTGAGCGCTTTGGCTTCGAGCTAGGCTTGGCGGTGGGGAAGACAATTGGAATAGCTTCTTGGCGTGGGGCCTCTTCTTCAGCCACGGTGGGCGTCTTCTTTTTCTTGGCGGCCATCCTGGGTCGATGCCGGGATGCCCAAGTGCCTTTCGCTTCTCGGCCTCATTGTAGGCCTGTACACAGAGATCAGCCAAGTTCTTCATGCGCTCGCGTGAACCCTGAGCCTCTGCACGTTTCTGCATGAAGTTTTCCTTCAGCTCATGCAGCATGACTTTGAAGTCTTTGATCTCTTGGACGCTGAGCGTGGCCATGTTCTGCTTAAACTGAGCCTTTTCAAAATCTATCTTTTGCTTCAGTTCCACGATGCGCTGGGCAATAGCGAGTTCTGAAGTGATAGCTCCTTGGAAGGCTACGCTGAGGCCAATGGGCAGCTGCAGATCATCAAAGCTGATGTTGGGCGTGTCAAACCACTCATCTATGAAGTTGTGGATGATTTTTGCATCGAACAGAGGCAGATTGTTGAAGATTTCAGCCTCCTCCTTGCTCTTGATGAGCTGCTCAAGAGCGTCATCACCAAGATCTTCATCACTGGACAGATCAATGGCTTCGCAGCGAAGAACGGCAGCGACAGTTAGCTCTTTGCTGGTGTGTGGCTGTGGTTTCTTTGCTTCTTGAGGCTTGGAGACTCTTGATAAGCCTTCAGACTGCACACTGGCTTCAGGAGGTGCAGTGGCCAATGGCTTCGCTTTGGAGATCTTGGGGAAGGCGACTGGCTTGGAAGCTTTTGGCTTCTTCTTCATCTGCTTCGGCTCTGGGGCAGTAGGAGCATCATCAGACTCAGTGTCTGCTGGAGGGTCGTTCACGGCAGTCCCTTGGACTATAATGTGAGTGATGAGGCCGTCGAGATTGGCAAATGGCCCGATGACATTGGGATTAGCGTCGCGTGTGCCATGTGCCCTTGGTCTGGAGGGACCAGGGTTGAAGTTCAATCCAAACTCCTTGTTTTGCTTCGCAGAGTTCTGGGCAAATTGGAAGTTGCGCTTGAACAGAGTGTCATCGCGACACCAGAGAAGGGACAATGGATGTGCATCAGCTGGCTGTTGTCCCCTGACCATGCATGGAAAGAAACCTTGAGCAATGGCTTCGTCTCTGGTTCGGGGTACGAGATTCTTGTACAAGGCATCTCCCCATGGCCGCTTGATGGCGCACTTCTCTGCATATTCTTTGGTGACGAAGCGGTATAGGAACCACTGCTCTGCCCAATACCTGCGAATCCATTGGATTCGTGTCTTGCGCTGAGCATAGGTTTCTTCAGGATCTGTTTGGTACGTTTCTGCCAAATCTTCAGGCAGATCCTTTGATGTGTCACCCCGTCTCTGTCTGCCTCCCTTCCTTGATGGTTTCTCGGATGCCATGAAGCTTAACTTGGAAGGCTTCAAAAGTTTCAAAGGCTTCAAAGCTTTCAAAGGCTTCAAAGGCTTCCTTTTGCTTGACCAACAGGAACTTGCTTCGGGTGAATTGATGTGACGCTGTAGGAATTCTGCAAATGAATGCAGACTATGAGAACCAAAAGATTCTCTCACGGACATGTACCTGTGACAGCATTAAGGTGCGAGGGAAGGGGAAGAGGTCATATGCATTCTCAGAAGATTTTGAAGATAAATTAGTGTAGAAGACATTGACCTCATCATGCGAAGACATTCACTTTATAGAAAAGAAGTTGGTTCCAGATTTGTACGAACCCATAGATCAGTACAAGTGAGGAATCTAACTACTTCATGAAGAACAAGTGAATATGCTAGGCAAGTTATGAGATTCAGACAAGAGGAATGAAACTTGAAGGAATAGAAACCTCTTTTGGCAGAAAGTGATGGATCAATAGGATCAAAAGAGGCTGTAAAAAGCTTGTTATTTACCAGACTTGGAACTGCTAGACGAGAAGAGAGGTGAGGCCGAGCAGTTCGATCCTCCGTGCCCGAACTTGGCGATGGAAGACACTTAGGACGACGGCGGAGAGACTGGTGTCCGCGGTCGGCGTGAGAATGGCGTCGGAGAGGTCGCAGTAGTGAAGCACGTCGTCGCCGGCGTCGTTGCGAGTTAGCGGTGGTGCTAGGGTTTGTGCGAGGGAGGAAGAAGAGATAATGACCGCAGTGAAACATGTACTTATAGGGATATGGGCGGCACTGCGCTATTACTCAGGTGCCCCTGGCGATTCGCATCTGATCAGTACGTGGCCAGCATGCGGAATTGTGGGGGCAGTTTCACCCCACGCACGCCTGGTTTGTCGGGAGTCGTTCCTACTTCTCCGGAATTCTAGTTGATGGAAAAACATTGAAAGCTGTTTTAAAGTTTGTCTCTGTGTCTTCTTCTGACAAGGATGCAGTGAAGACATTCGACAGTTTCAATAGAGTGCATATGACTTGGAGAGATAGAGTTTGAGGTAGGAAGCATGGAGAGGTTAGGGTCCGATCACATTCACTTAGTTCAAAAGATTCAGACAAGAAGACATAGCTATAAGTGAATGCTGTAGAGGACAGAAGACCAGTGCATATATAATCAACATAGTGAAGATAGACATGAAGACATGTTGAGATTGAAGCCAAACCAAATGTGAAGACATAGCAAATGTAACGCCATGAGTAAAACACTTCAAGCAGTAAAATTTTGGTGGTGGCGCTACCCACCGTATAGGAAGTATTGGACCCAGACACGGCGCACAATTATCGTGGCGCTCCGAGGTCAAATTCCACGTTAATGTATTCACACTTAGAATGTATGTCTTCATTGATTTAAGATATACGTTACTTTGTGTGTTGCACATCTAAGTCATCATCATGCATAAGTGTTAGGATGTGTGCCTGATCACAGGACATTTGAGGATTCCAAGATATTTAGCTCACACCGTAACTTGCAAAATCTCTTCTCATCCAAGGGCTTGGTGAAGATATCTGCCAATTGCTCTTCAGTGTTGACATGTATGATATCAATGTCTTCCTTTGTAACATGATCTCTGAGAAAATGATGACGAATTTCAATGTGCTTTGTCTTCGAGTGCTGAACTGGGTTGTTGGCGATCTTGATGGCGCTTTCGTTGTCGCAGTAAAGTGGCACTTGCTTCAGATGAATGCCATAATCCTTGAGGGTTTGCTTCATCCATAGAAGCTGAGCGCAGCAGGATCCAGCAGCAATGTATTCAGATTCAGCAGTGGAGAGAGATACACAGTTCTGCTTCTTTGAAGACCAACAGACAAGAGATCGGTCCAGGAAATGACATGTGCCTGATGTGGACTTCCGATCAACCTTGTCACCAGCGTAATCAGCGTCCGAAAATCCAACCAGATCAAACTCCGAGCCCTTTGGATACCATAACCCTAGAGTTGGTGTGTGAGCCAAATATCGAAGAATTCGCTTCACTGCTAAGTGATGCGACTCCTTTGGTGCCGCTTGAAACCGAGCACACATGCAAACACTGAGCATAATATCTGGCCTAGATGCACATAAATAAAGCAAAGAACCAATCATGGAGCGGTATACCTTTTGATCGAACTCTTTACCATTTTCGTCAGGACCCAGATGATGTTTGGCTGGCATTGGTGTTGTGAAGCCTTTGCAATCTTGCATACCGAACTTCTTCAGGCAGTCTTTGAGGTATTTCTCTTGAGATATGAAGATGCCATTGCGTTGTTGCCTTATCTGAAGACCGAGGAAGAATTTCAGCTCCCCCATCACAGACATCTGATATTGCTCTTGCATCATATATCCGAACTCTTCACTGTACTTCTGATTGGTGCAGCCGAAGATAATGTCATCCACGTATATTTGGCACACAAACAGTTCACCATCATATGTCTTTGTGAAGAGAGTGGGATCCAGGGAACCAGGTATGAAGCCTTTGCTCTTCAGGAAGTATTTGAGTGTATCATACCAGGCCCGAGGGGCTTGTTTGAGGCCATATAGTGCCTTTTTGAGCTTGTACACCATGTCAGGATGTTTTGGATCTTCAAACCCAGGTGGTTGCGCAACATACACTTCTTCTTCAATTTTGCCATTGAGGAAGGCACTTTTTACATCCATTTGATACAGGATTATGTTGTGATGATTTGCATAGGCCAGCAGTATACGGATGGCTTCAAGTCTGGCCACAGGAGCAAATGTTTCGTCGAAGTCGATGCCTTCCACTTGAGTATATCCTTGAGCAACGAGACGAGCCTTGTTTCTGACGACTTGGCCATGCTCATCTTGCTTGTTGCGGTATATCCATTTGGTGCCTATTATGTTATGTTTCCGTGGATCAGGACGCTTAACTAACTCCCATACATTGTTCAGCTCAAATTGTTGAAGCTCTTCTTGCATAGCTTGAATCCATTCAGGTTCCATAAAGGCTTCATCAGTTTTCTTGGGTTCTGTGATTGAAACAAATGCGAAGTGTCCGCAAAAGTTTGCCAGTTGAGTTGCCTTTGAACGAGTCAGTGGACCAGGTGCATTGATGCTATCAATTATTCTGTCAATTTGCACTTCATTGGCAACACGAGGATGTAGGGGTCGAAGACTTTGCTCTTGCTGATCTACGTTGTCATGGGGAGGAATGTCTTCAGGCTGAGCATTGTCTTCATGTGGATCAGGTGCTGAGATGATAAGTTCTTCTTCAGGACGAGCTTCAGAAGGTATAATTTCTCCAGTTCCCATTAGCTTGATTGATTCACTGGCTGGAACTTCATCTAGTACATCTGGTAGTTGCTCTCTTTGTGACCCATTGGTCTCATCAAACCGCACATCCACTGTTTCAACCACTTTGTAGTGAAAGAGATTGAAGACTCTGTAGGAGTGCGAATCCTTTCCATATCCAAGCATGAAGCCCTCATGTGCTTTTGGAGCAAATTTTGCGGTGTGGTGAGGGCCTTGATCCAGCATCTCGATCCAAATACTCTGAAGTAACTTACATTTGGCTTCTTGCCAGTCAGAAGTTCATAAGATGTCTTGTTCAGCAGCTTGTGAAGATATACATGGTTGATAGTATGGCATGCAGTGTCAATGGCTTCAGTCCAGAATTTTCTTGGTGTCTTGTACTCATCTAACATTGTTCTGGCCATCTCAATGAGTGTTCTGTTCTTGCGTTCGACGATGCCATTCTGTTGTGGCGTGTATGGAGCTGAGAATTCATGAGTAATGCCCAATGTATCAAGATATGTGTCAAGGCCGGTGTTCTTGAATTCTGTGCCATTGTCACTTCTGATGTGCTTTATCTAGGCGCCATAATTGTTCATTGCCCGATTTGCAAAGCGTCTGAAGACATCCTGCACTTCAGTCTTGTAAAGGATTATGTGCACCCAAGTATATCTAGAGTAATCATCAACAATGACGAAGCCATAAAGGCAAGCAGTAGTGGAGAAAGTTGAGTAGTGGGTAGGACCGAAGAGATCCATGTGAAGCAGTTCGAAGGGTTGAGTAGTGGTCATGATTGTCTTCGAAGGATGTTTTGCCCTTGTCATCTTCCCAGCTTCACAGGCACCGCATAAGTGATCTTTCTTGAACTTGACGCCCTCGATGCCTATGACATGCTTCTTCTTAGCAAGGGTGTGGAGGTTCCTCATGCCAGCATGCCCAAGTCTTCGATGCCAAAGCCAGCATTCTGAAGCCTTTGCGAGAAGACAAACTGCAAGCTGTGGCCCCGCTGAGAAATCTACCACGTACAAATCATCTTTTCGATACCCTTCAAACACTAGAGACTTGTCAGATTCCATTAGTACCAGACAACGATATTTTCCAAAGATTACAATCATGTTTAAATCGCAAAGCATTGAGATAGACATTAAGTTGAAGCCAAGGGATTCAACAAACATGACTTTATCCATGTGTTGATCCTTTGAGATTGCAACTCTACCTAGACCCAGTACTTTACTTTTACCAGTGTCAGCGAATGTGATGTGGCTCTTGTCAGATGGACGTAAGGTTGAGTCCATAAAGAGACTTCTCTTGCCAGTCATGTGATTTGTACACCCGCTGTCAATAATCCATACTGAAGACTCCGAAGTTACTGGTGTCGTACCCTACAGTGCAGTTAGGGGGATAGGCTTCACCAAGAGTGTTGTGAAGCAAAAACATTTGACGAACCAGTGGATTATGAAAACTGAGATCCAGGTTAGGACAAGCAGGGAGAGTAGCATGCGATTCAGATATGAGATACATAGTGATGCCATTCGGGCATTTGATCGTGCGCCCCACGAGTTTTTTAAGGTCCCCAGCAATAGCATCAGAAGATTTTGGTCTTGTGCTGGAGACCTTTCCCTGCAAAAGAGAGTTAAGCTTTCTTAACCACCCACATCTTCAAGGGTGGCTTAGAAGCAATAAGTCTAAGTGCAGCATCTGAGAATTTTGGCTTTGGAGCCCTAGCAAACAGTCTAGCAGGTGGGCAATAATACTCATAAGAATAGGCAGAATAATTTTTGGTCATACGAGAATGATGGTTTGAAGAACCTCTCTCATAAGCCTGAGCATGGTTTCCCTGCAAAGCATTTGTGTTAGTGCAACTCAGATGAGCCCTCTGCCTGTATGAACCCTTTGGACCATATGAAGCCTTTGGTCTGAGGTTTGTCTTCTTCATGTGAGGTGTCATGAGGACATTCACAGGAAGATTCTCAAGACACGTTTTTGGAACCCAGATCTTCTTCATAGGCGGTCCATTCCTGCAGTTAGTACCAATGTACCTGGCAAATACTTCACCATTCTGATTCCTAAACAGTTTATAGTTTGCATCAAAGGATTCATCAATGATAATTGGATAACACAAGTGAAGCCAGATAGATTGGATGGATCTGATGAGGATTCCTTTGCAGCAACCCATGTGGTTTTGGGGTACTGCTCAGGTTTCCAGTAAGAGCCATCTGCATTAATTTTCCTCACGAACCCAACACCCTCTTTGCTAGGGTTTCGGTTCAGAATCTGCTTCTTGAGGACATCACATAGTGTCTGATGTCCTTTGAGACTTTTGTACATCCCTGTTTCAAGCAATGTCTTCAACCTAGCATTTTCATCAGCAATAGCAGTGGTATCCTCAGCAGAGGGGTTAGTTACCACTTCAACAGTTGAAGATATTGCAACAGCAGTAGCAGTGGAACATTCAACAACAGAAATAGCATTATCACGCTCAATGCATTTAAGGCATGGTGGTTCAAATCCTTCCTGAGCAGAACTGATCTGTTCGGCTCGAAGTGACTCGTTTTCCTTTTGAAGATCTTCATGATCCGCTCTCAACTTCTCAAGATCTTGCTTCTTCTGAAGATAATCATAGGAAAGCTTTTCATGAGTAGTTGAGAGAGTCTCAAGACGATCTTCGAGTTCCTGATACTTAATATGAAGATTTTTTATGTCTTCAATTAAGGATTCAGAACGAGTCATTTCAGCACCCAACAGATCATCGCTTCTGTCTAACAGTTTTTGAATATGTTCCATGGCCTTTTGTTGTTCAGTTGCAATTTTGGCAAGTGTTTTGTAACTGGGTTTTGAATCACAACCAGAGTCATCGTCACTGGATGTTTGATAGTGAGTGGTGCGCGTGTTTACCTTGGCACCACGTGCCATGAAGCAGTAGGTGGGAGTAGAGTCGTCCTTGTCATTTGCATCGGTGATGGTGATGGAGTCATTGTCTTCAGTGTTGAAGATGGACTTGGCGACATAGGCTGTAGCCAAACTTGCAATGCCTGAATCAGACTCCTCCTCAGACTCCACCTCTGCCTCCTCAGAAGCGGACTCCTCCTCTGAATCCATTTCCTTGCCAACAAACGCACGAGCCTTGCCAGATGAACTCTTCTTGTGTGATGAAGACTTTGAGGAAGACTTGGACGAAGACTTTGAGTATTTCTTCGTCTTGACAGCGTCTTGACGATTTCATGTTTGGTGATCTCAGTGGCGCCGAGGGCTTGAAGCTCATTTGTGATGTCAGTGAGCCGGTCAAATGTGTGCTGGACATTCTCATTGTCATTTCGCTTGAAGCGGTTGAAGAGATTGCGAAGAACACTGATTCTCTGATCTCTCTGGGTTGAGATGCCTTCATTGACCTTGGAGAGCCAGCCCCAGACCAGCTTGGATGTCTTCAAGGCACTCACACGGCCGTACTGTCCCTTGGTCAGATGACCACAGATAATATTCTTGGCAGTGGAGTCCAGTTGAATGAACTTCTTGACATCAGCACCAGTGACACCTTCTCCAGCCTTGGGAACGCCGTTTTCAACGACATACCATAGGTTGATGTCAATGGCTTCAAGATGCATGCGCATCTTATTCTTCCAGTAGGGATATTCAGTTCCATCGAAGACGGGGCACGCAGCGGAGACTTTAATTATCCCTGCAGTCGACATAGCTAAAACTCCAGGTGGTTAAACCGAATCACACAGAACAAGGGAGCACCTTGCTCTGATACCAATTGAAAGTGCGTTATATCGACTAGAGGGGGGGTGAATAGGCGATTTTTAAGAAAGTCTTCAAAACGTGGAAGTTATGAAGACAAACAGACTTGAAGCCTATCACTATGCAGCGGAAGGTAGATTACACAACGCAAGCCATAGTCAAATATACAGTACAGTGAAAGCACAGAGACAAATAGCTTCAGTGTAATGAGGATCAGGTTGGAAGAAGTTATGAAGCCAAACAGATCATACAGTCAGGTTGTGAAGACAGAAGATTAAGCAGGCATGCAATAGCTTCACAATGTGTACTGGTAAGTAAAGGGAGGTGAAGATGAAACCAGTGACACGTTGAAGACAATGATATGTTGGACCAGTTCCAGTTGCTGTGACAACTGTACGTCTGGTTGGAGCGGCTAGGTATTTAAACCAAAGGACACACAGTCCCGGACACCCAGTCCTGAACACGCAGCTCAGGACACCCAGTCCTCACCGTTTTCTCCTTGAGCTAAGGTCACACAGACCCCGCCCAATCACTCTGGTAAGTCTTCAAGGTAGACTCCCAAACCTTCACAGACTTCGTTCACCGGCAATCCACAATTCCTCTTGGATGCTCAGAACGCGACGCCTAACCGTCTGGAGGATGCACAGTCCTCAAGTGTAATAAGTCTTCAGATCACTCAGACAAGAAGACTTAAGTGATGCCCAATTACTCTGGCTCTGGGTGGTTAGGGCTTTTCTCCTCACTAAGGATTTTCTCTCAAAGGCTTCGAGGTGGGTTGCTCTCAAACGACAAAAGCCGTGCACTGAAATCTGAGCAGCCAACTGTTTATGGTTGTGGGGGTGGACTATTTATAGCCACTTGGCAACCCTGACCTGATTTGTCCGAAATGACCCTGGGTCACTAAGGAACTGACACGTGTACTAACGGTCGGATTTTGAACTCTCACGGCAACTTTACTTGGGCTGCAAGTAAAGCTGACTTGTCTGACTCTGGACAAGATTTTCTCTCATTGTCTTCACTCGAAGACATAGGATTTGAATTAGGCATCACTTCAGTCATCCTGACTGGTTTTCTTGGACCCCACTTAACAGTACGGTGGTTCCTATGACACAACATGAATAAAGTAAAGCTACGAAGGATCTAAGTCTTCAAGTTCCAAAGGCTTCATGGGGAGTCTTCATATGTCATTATCTTCGACACGAATGTCTTCATGAACCACCATTGTCTTCAATGTCTTCGTACATTTTTGGGGGTCATCTCTGGTAGCTAAACCGAATCAATGAGGGACTTCTACCTATGTTATCCTGCAATTCTCACAAACACATTAGTCCCTCAACTAGGTTTGTCGTCAATACTCCAAAACCAACTAGGGGTGGCACTAGATGCACTTACAGAACATGAACTCAAATTATCAAGAATGACATAATACCACCTCTATTGATACGGAAGGAAGAATTGCACTCCGGATTGCAAGATGAAGAATACTTGAGCTCCTTAGAAAAGAATCTCGATGAAAACTTCGAGAAGGGATAAAATCCTTTATGAGCCATCATGTAGAACCTTCATTAGGAACTCTGGTAGCAAAAGAATGATCAAACAAAATGAAGGATGGAAAGAATAAGGTTGAAGCCTTGCAATGATTTAGATGGATCTTCGTGATGATATAATTGAGAGATCTTGGAACTCTGGAAAGGGAAAGATGTGCAGTTGAAATGAAGAATTTAATCATCATGAACAAACTCTGAAAGAAAGGAATTAACCACTTGGATAAAACAAGACTAAGAATTAAGTTATGCCTGTCCTTCATCAATTAAATTGATGACAAACAATGGATTTGGCATAGTACTTATTCTCGTAGAAAGGATTAAGATAGCTATAACGTCAACTTGGAAAGGTCTTCAGCGAATCAGCAGCCGGGTTGGAACAACGAATAAATTGATATGAAAAGAAAGAAGAGAAATCATGAACGAACACCGTAAGAATTGGAAATGAACGAAGAAAAGATAAGGAAAACACCGGGAAGAATTATGAAATGAACGAAGGTGCTTGAGGGAATTTAGATACAGGTGAAACGAATAGAACACGAACCGATTAGAGAATATTTGAATGATGCACTGGTAAGATATGGAGAACAATAGTTGAAAGCTGAGAATGAATAAATCTTCTGAGATGATGGGCTCCGTGAAATCAAACTGAGAAGACTCCTGAATTGCTCCTGATGGGTGAAAATAATTCTCACAATCGAAAACAATTATGAGAGGATGGCATAAAGCTAGCACCATGAATCTTGAAGAGAATGGAGCAAGATTTAATAGAAAATCTTCTTCGGTCTTCAAAATCTGAGAATGACGATGGGAAAACACCACCAAGAATTGTTGAGGAACTCCGGAGTTAAAATTGGAAATGTTGAACCAACGATGAAAGAATTTGACAGATCTTGGAGAAAAACACATGACTGATGATAGTTCATTCTTACGTCAAACTTTGAGATGAATTTGAAAAGCTCTGGGAGAATAGAAGAGTCAGGTAAGATCCTGGGAAAAGACCTGTGTGTTAGGGCCCACTCAAAAGATACACCGTTGAACGATTTAAAAGAGAGATTGCAGCGGTTGAATTAAATGGCTTGAATGCGATAACCACCTCGAAAGAGCTTGAACGGATGCAGAGTGGAAACACGAATCTTCGAGATATCTTGAGCACTCCGAAACAATTGAATAGCAAGCGAGGAAGATTAAGAGGTGCACCGACATGAGAAGACATTTGAAATGAGGAAAAAGGATATGATCAATACCAAAAGCTTGATTGAAACCATTGGAGAAGAAAAACAATGCAGACTATTGAACTTGTAGCTTCCTTAGCATCTTGATGAGAATCACCGGATAAGAACATGAAGGAAAAGAATGGAGAGACTTCCATCGATAACATGGATACTTGAATAAGAAATCCGAGTCCTTGAATAAACAAAGGGAGGGAGGGTGGGAAAACAAAGGCAATTTGGGACGGATGAGACAACAACATTGAGAAGACTTTAGTTGATCTCGCGAATGTTGGAATGATTGGATCTACTTGAAGAGAAGCGCACCGGTTGACAAGGATTGACATGACAAACTCGATGATCGAGAAGGATTAGTATTCACATAGAAATATGAGAATACCGCTTAGGAAAAAGTATGGCATCAACACTTGACTTCGAAGCAACTCTAATACCACAACTGAAAACAAAAACAAAGGATTGGCTTGCAAAATAAGCCAGAACAAACATATGATAGAGATTTCGTCCGAAGTTTTCGTGGTGGGGCCTACACGGGCTCGATCGTACATCACCATCATGTACAAGGCAGTGCACATGACATACGAAGCGTCCCCGAGTCAGCATAGCCAAGGACTCTTTAAGACACAACGAGACCACTGTAAAACCAACCGTGGATAGGCGGACCACTAGACGTCGAACCCCAATTTCATATCATACATATGTCGGAAAGATATCCTAAGAGCTACTTGAATTCCCACTTATAAACTCCCGAAACCTTCCGGTTATGCAATCGGGTGTTGGGGATACAGGGGAAGCATAATATCTCACCCAAAACTAACAAATCCTACATCTAGCTGTATCCATCCTTCAACACATAACCAAGAAACCTTCGGAATCATTTACCTCAACCTTCGAAAAGCATCCGTTATATGAGTTATGGAAATACTCCCAAACTCCCGCCCCAGTAATGGTGGCGTCGAGGTTATCTCACCAACAACTGCATAAAAGAGATTTTCGATGTCGGCGAAACTCAGGTATTCCAGAATTGCAACGATAAAATTGTGACGACAACACCTCGGAGCTCAACTCCCCGGGACACTGCCACAACCCCTAAATGTCAGGAAGCACCAAGAACAATGTTCTTGTCACAAAACCATCGGAACAATTCCAAGATACCCGCGTGATCCTAAAAAAAATTCATGAAATTTGAGAAGAGAAGTGCCAAAACTCTATGTCAGGATGCCTCACCAGAGCGACGAAGGGACTGCGGAGTAAAAAGAATCCTACTCTCCGATATATATATATAATCCAAAAAGACTCAAAACATTTTTCTAGACTCAACAATGCCAATGATTCGATCAAGCAGGGGGGCTCCTAAGTCGGGGAAGGCTCTAATTACCAGCTTGTAACGCCCTTGATGCGGCTATATCTCCCACGTGTTGAAGCACGACTTAGAGGCATAACCGCATTGAAAGCAATGTCGCAAGTGAGGTAATCTTCACAACAACCCATGTTATGAAATAGGGGAATAAGAGGTACATAGTTGGCTTACACTCGCCACTTCACACAATACATGAAATAACATAACATAATCCAGATACACACAAGGTCCGACTACGGAACCAAAATAAAAGATGACTACCCCAAAAGCTACACAGATCCCCGATCGTCCCAACTGGGCTCCACTACTGATCAACTGAAAAACGGAACAACATAACAAACACGGTCTTCATCGAGCTCCTCCTTGAGCTCGGTTGCGTCACCTGCACGGTATCATCGGCACCTGCAACCTGGTTTTGGAAGTAATCTGTGAGTCACAGGGACTCAACAATCTCACACCCTCGCAATCAAGACCATTTAAGCTTATAGGAAGGGTAAAAGTATGAGGTGGAGCTGCAGCAAGCGACTAGCATATATGGTGTCTAACATACGCAAATGAGAGCGAGAAGAGAAAGGCCAAGCACGGTCGAGAAACTATGATCAAGAAGTGATCCTAGCACAACCTACGTCAAGCATAACTCCAACACCGTGTTCACTTCCCGGACTCCGCCGGAAAGAGACCATCACGGTTACACTCGCGGTTGATGCATTTTAATTAAGTTAAACTTCAGGTTTTCTACAACTAGACATTAACAAATTCCCGTCTGCCCATAACCACGGGCACGGCTTTCGAAAGTTCAAAATCCCTGCAGGGGTGTCCCAACTTAGCCCATCACAGGCTCTCATGGTCAACGAAGGATAATCCTTCTCCCAGGAAGACCCGATCAGGCTCGGAATCCCGGTTACAAGACATTTCGACAATGGTAAAATAAGACCAGCAAAGCCACCCGAATGTGCCTACAAATCCCGATAGGAGCTGCACTTCTCAGGGCACACCAGATTGTCCAAACTTCCGGTAGGCCAGCCCAGAGTTGCCCCTGGTGGCCACTGACGGTTGACAAGTTGGACCAACACTCAGAGGAGCACTGGCCCAGGGGGTTTAATAAAGATGACCCTTGAGCCGGCCGACTCAAGGGAAAGAAAAGGCTAGGTGGCAAATGGTAAAACCAATGTTGGGCCTTGCTGGAGGAGTTTTATTCAAGGCGAACTGTCAAGGGGTTCCCATTATAACCCAACCATGTAAGGAAAGCAAAATCCGGGAACATAACACCGATATGACGGAAACTAGGGCAGTAAGAGTGGAACAAAACACCAGGCATAAGGCCGAGTGAGGGAGTCCTGGATTAGGGGGTCTCCGGACAGCCAGACTATATCCTTTGGCCGGACTGTTACACTATGAAGATACAGGATTGAATACTTCATCTCGTGTCTGGATGGGACTCTACTTGGCATGGAAGGCAAGCTAGGCAATACGTATATGTGTATCTCCTCCTTTGTAACCGACCTTGTGTAACCCTAACATCTCCGGTGTCTATATAAACCGGAGGGTTTTAGTCCGTAGGACAACATACAATCATACCATAGGCTAGCTTCTAGGGTTTAGCCTCTCTGATCTTGTGGTAGATCTACTCTTGTACTACCCATATCATCAATATTAATCAAGCAGGACGTAGGGTTTTACCTCCATCAAGAGGGCCCGAACCTGGGTAAAACATTGTGTCCCCTGCCTCCTATTGCCATCCACCTTAGACGCACAGTTCGGGACCCCCTACCCGAGATCCGCCGGTTTTGACACCGACATTGATGCTTTCATTGAGAGTTCCTCTATGTCGTCGCTGTTAGGCTTGATGGCTCCTACTATCATTGATAGTGAAGCAGTCCAGGGTGAGACTTTTCTCCCCGGACAGATCTTCGTGTTCGGCGGCTTTGCACTACGGGCCAATTCGCTTGGCCATCTGGAGCAGATTGAAAGTTACGCCCCTGGCCACCAGGTCAAGTTTGGAAGCTTAAACTACACGGACGATATCCGTGGAGACTTGATCTCCGACGGATTCGAGCCTCTGCCTTGTGCGTCACGCGGTCACGATGAGTACGATTTAGCTCTACTGTCGGACAGTGTTCAGGAGATCGCACATGCAGCCGCTCTGACCCTCAATTCGGAGCCAGTTGCGCCGTCCATGGACGGGTGGATGGACCCCGCCATGGAGGCCTTACCCTCAGCGGCGATCGAGCCAAACATCGACCTTACCTTGCACAAGAGCCGTGTTGTTAAACTGCCGGATCCTTCTCCGGCCACAAACTCTAAGCCGCCTGCACCCGTTCCTTTCGAATCCGATTGGACGCCGATCATGGAGTTTACTTTCGTAGATATTTTTCAGCACTCGCCCTTTGGCGACATACTGAACTCATTAAGGTCTCTCTCCTTGTCAGGAGGATCCTAGCCGAACTATGTCCGGCAGGACTGGGATGCGGACGACGAAGAAATTCGCGGCCCACCCACCACCCACTTAGTAGCCACTGTCGATGACTTAACCGACATGCTCGACTTCGACTCCGAAGACATCGATGGTATGGACGACGATGCGGGAGACGAAGAGGAACCACTACCCACAGGGCACTGGACAACCACCTCATCATACGATATATACATGGTGGATACACCCAAAGAAGGCAATGGCGACGAGATAGCGGAGGATGACCCCTCCAAGAAGCAACCCAAGAGCCGACATCAGCAGCGCCGCTCTAAGTCCCGCCAAAGCAAAAGTGGTTATACCGGCACAGGAGATAATAACACTCTGGATAGTGCCGAAGACAACAACAATCCCCTCCAGCAAGATTTAGAGCAGGAGGATGGAGGAGCCAGCCCTCCTGAGAGAGCGGCAGATGGAGAGGCGGAGGATGATAATTACATGCCCCCTCCGAAGACGAGGCAAGCCTTGGCGACGACGAATTCACCATACTAGAGGATCCCGTCGAACAAGAGCGCTTCAAACGCCGGCTTATAGCCACGGCAAATAGCCTTAAGAAAAAGTAGCAGCAGCTTCAAGCTGATCAAGATCTGCTAGCTGACAGATGGACTGAAGTCCTCGCGGCCGAGGAATATAAACTCGAGCGCCCCTCCAAGAGTTACCCAAAATGCAGGTTGCTACCACGACTAGAGGAAGAAGCGTATGATACAGCTGATCGGCCACCTCGTGGCCGCGACAGAGAGGCATTCCAGCCAAAAACTCAGCCTGCACCCCGACGCCATTCAAATAAAAAGGCATGGGGAGATACGCGAGACCTGCGAGACATATTGGAGGACAAAGCAAAGCATGCAAGATCAATCTACGGATCACGAGGGCGCGCCACTATGCGAGACGATAAACGTCACGCCGGATACAGTAAACGTAAATCCGCCCGGGCCGAACATAGCGGGCAAGACCCATTCGAGCTGCGTCATGATATAACCCAATACAGAGCCGCCGCACACCCCTTATGCTTCACAGACGAAGTAATGGATCATCAAATCCCAGAAGGTTTCAAACCTGTAAATATTGAATCATACGACGGCACAACAGATCCCGCAGTATGGATCGAGGATTTCCTCCTCCACATCCACATGGCCCGTGGTGATGACTTACATGCCATCAAATACCTCCCACTAAAGCTCAAGGGACTAGCGCGGCATTGGCTTAACAGCTTGCCAGCAGAGTCCATTAGCTGTTGGGAAGATCTAGAAGCCACATTCCTCGACAACTTTCAGGGCACTTATGTGCGGCCACCAGATGCCGATGACTTGAGCCACATAATTCAGCAGCCAGAAGAATCGGCCAGGCAATTCTGGACTCGGTTCCTAACAAAGAAAAATCAAATCGTCGACTGTCCAGATGCAGAGGCCCTAGCAGCTTTCAAACACAACATCCGCGATGAATGGCTAGCCCGGCACCTTGGTCAGGAAAAGCCGAAATCTATGGCAGCCCTCACGACACTCATGACCCGCTTTTGTGCGGGAGAAGACAGCTGGCTGGCTCGCAGTAATAACATATCAAAGAAGCATGGTACTTTGGATACCAAGGATGGCAATAGCAGGTCACGTCACAACAAACATAAGCGCCGCATTAACAACGATAATACCGAGGATACGGCAGTCAATGCCGGATTCAAAGGCCCTAAACCCGGTCAGCGGAAAAAGCCATTCAAACAAAGTACGCCGGGTCTGTCCAGCTTGGACAGTATACTCGATCGCTCATGTCAAATACACGGCACCCCAGAAAAGCCAGCCAATCACACCAAGAGGGATTGTTGGGTGTTCAAGCAGGTAGGCAAGTTAATTGCCAAAAACAAGGACAAGGGGCCACATAGCAATGACGAGGAGGAGCCCCGACAGCCACACACCGGAGGACAGAAGAGGTTTCCCCCACAAGTGCGGACGGTGAACATGATATACGCAACCCACATCCCCAAGAGGGAGCGGAAGCGTGCGCTCAGGGACGTATATGCGTTGGAGCCAGTCGCCCCAAAGTTCAACCCATGGTCCTCCTATCCGATCACTTTCGATCGCAGGGACCATCCCACTAGTATCCGTCATGGTGGATTCGCCGCACTGGTTCTGGACCCAATCATTGATGGATTTCACCTCACTCGAGTCCTTATGGATGGTGGCAGCAGCCTGAACATGCTTTAGCAGGACACAGTGCGCAAAATGGGTATAGACCCCTCATGGATCAAACCCACAAAAATGACCTTTAAGGGCGTCATTCCAGGCGTAGAGGCCCATTGCACAGGCTGAATTACACTGGAAGTGGTCTTCGGATCCCCGGATAACTTCCGAAGCGAAGAGTTAATCTTCGATATAGTCTTGTTCCGCAGTGGTTATCATGCACTACTCGGGCGGACCGCATTTGCGAGATTCCATGCGGTACCGCATTATGCATACCTCAAGCTCAAGATGCCAGGACCTCGCGGGGTTATTATAGTCAATGGAAACACAGAGCGCTCTCTCCGAATGGAGGAGCACACCGCGGCCCTCACAACAGAAGCGCAAAGCAGCCTCTTAAGGCAATCCACCAGTTCACCGTTTCAAGACCCGGACACATTCAAGCCCACTTGGAGCAATCGGCAACTAGACCGCCTGGCGTGATCTGAGCTCGCGTAGCAATGCGACCCCACCCCAGTCCCAGCCGAACGACGAAATTCGTGCCACGCGTACGTAATCACGCATTAAAAATACCATGGGCACAGGTGGGGAGGGGGGCACAACTGCGGCACGCCCCAAGACGCGGCTTAAACCACACTAGGGGCTTCCCGTTTGGTTATTTTTCTCTTTTTTAGGACCTTAATCTCTGGAAACCCTGTCCGGCAGCACTATCGCCGAACACATGATGTAGCAACCAAGGAGGCAGAAAGCTACATCACACCACAGAATTCCCAGGCGGATTACAATAACGAGCGAAATATTTGATTTAATACTGTTCCTCAGCTTGCCCTTGGAAGGGACATAGTCCTACACTTTGCTTATCGCACCATCTGTATCATTCTGCTTTAACGCACCCCTTTTGAATAAACAACACATAACAAAGTGTATTCATTAATGACACCTTGCAGCCATACACTTTGGTATGGCCAATACACCAGGGGCTTACGTACCCCACAATATGGTGTGAAAAGTCCGAACACTTTCACAAGTGCGACACCCCGAACTTATAGCATTATATGCATCAGCTCCGAATCATGTCTTTGGTCAAATGTTGGGTTTGCCCGGCTCCTATGTTTTGGTACCTTACGTTCCGCTCTGCTGGGCTAAAGCACCTCAGTAGAGAAAGCTAAAACTGACTGTCATGATAAGGCGAGAGACTGGTCGCTGTTCAGCGAGGTTTTCGAGTCCCTAAAGACTTATGCCGCTTAGAGCGAGGGGCCGGCCCTGTCCAGCTTAAAGGCGTGTATCGCGCCCCGAATTCGGCCTTCCGAATACCAGGGGCTTCGCTGAAATTTAAAATTATAGAATTCTATGGCTAAGTGAGAGTGATAAAGCATTATTAGTTCGGTTGCCTTGTTCGTTGTGTTGAGCACCTCCCTCGAAGGACCCAAACATGGGAACAAGAGTGCTCACGTTTATCCCGAACACCCCAGCACTCGTGGCATGGGGGCAGAAGTTGAGGACTAGCCATCTCTCAGATTGGATAAACAGCCAAACAGAAGGTAATATTTTAAATTCACACAAGCGTTGCATAGCGCATATGAAACAAGTTTTCATCATACAGGACCACATGAGCAAGTTTACTCAAATATTACATCCTTTGAACATTCGCCCGCTACAAGACGGGCACCCTTCAGGACACCCTCATAATAAATCTCGGGGGTGCGATGCTCCTTGCCCTGCGGCAACCCTTCTTTGATCAGCTTCACAGCGTCTAGCTTGGCCCACTGCACCTGCACACAGGCGAAAGCCCGGCATGCACCTTCGATGCAGATGGACCGCTTGACGACCTCCAGCCATGGGCAGGCATCCACAAGCCGCCTCACCAGGCCGAAGTAGCTGTTCGGAAGGGCGTCGCCAGGCCACAGCCGGACTATAAGGCCCTTCATGGCCTGTTCGGCCGCCTTGTGCAGCTCGACCAGCTGCTTTAGCTGGTCGCTCAGAGGCATCGGGTGTTCGGTCTCAGTATACTGAGACCAGAGCAACTTCTCCGTTGAGCTTCCCTCCTCGGCCTGTAAAAATAGTGCGACATCTGACACGCTGCGGGGCAAATCTGTGAATGCTCCTGGAGAGCTCTGGAATCGGGTAAGTAATAGGTAATTTACTCTCACATGCTTGCTTTGCATATAGAATGCCTTACCCGCCACTATCTTCCTCATCGCATGAATCTCCTGGAGGGCCTTCTGTGCTTCGGCCTTGGCACTCTTTGCACTTTCACGGGCGGCGGCAAGCTCGGACTCTCGCGTCTTCGAGTCAGGCTCCAACGCCTCATGCTTCGACACGAGAGCTTGGAGCTCTTGCCGCACCTCGCCCACCCGTGCTTCTTGCCTTTCCCGCTCAGTCCGCTCCTTAGCTGCCTTGTCTTCGGCCTCAGTTAGCGCTTGCTTTAGGGTCGCCACCTCGGTCGTGGCCCCTGGCAAATATATGATGATCCTGTCATTTTGCAATCGCGTCTTCTTTTATATATATACATAGACATGGTATTACTTACCTTTGTTCTCCTCGAGCTGCCTCTTGGCAAGGCCGAGCTCTTTCTTGGACCCCTTGAGGTCCTGCTTCAGTGCGGCGACCCCCGCAGTCAGTGCGGCTGAGGCCAGCAACGAAGCCCGCATACGCATATTGACATACTTATATTAGACTCCTGCGATGTTGTTTGATCCTCTGTTTGGCTTTTCTTTGTCAACACCGAACAGAGCATCAGGGGCTACTGTCTATGAGGTAATATTTTTCCTATATTTTAACACTTACCTCAAAGCCTGTTAGAAGGTTGGCACAGGCTTCAGTCAATCCGCTCTTGGCGGACTGAACCTTCTGGACCACCACACTCATAATAGTGCGGTGCTCCTCGTCGATGGAAGCGCTGCGAAGCGCTCCCAACAGATTGTATGGTGCCTCTGGATGGACAGAGGTCACCGGCACAGGCGTCTTGCCCCTCTTGGAAGGAGGCCGCCTGCCCGAATCTGGAACCGCTGGAGGTTCCGGCGCGGTGTTCGGCCAAGGGCCGAACTTGGAGCCCCCGGGGGCCTTGTCCCCTCTGCTTCCGGAGTCCGGAAGGTCGCCTTGAGGCGCCTCCGGGCCTGTCTCCCCTCGATCCGGTGCCTCTTGAGACAATACCTCAGCGTCGTCCGCAGGGCATGCAGAGGTGGCGGTCGGAAGTGGATCGCTATCCATATCCAACGAGCCCAGGGAGCCGTCCGACGATACATCGATACTGGCTCGTGGCGGCCTGCATAATCATATTCGGCGTTAGGGGAAGTAGTGCACAAAAGGATACTATGAGTTACTCTGGTGTCCGAATACTTATGACCTCCCCAGGGGCTTGGCCCTGGGCAACCACTCGTCTTCGCCTTCAGCGGCGGCGGTGGAACTATCCGGAAGGAGAGTCCTTCCCTTCTTGGACCCTTCGCCCCCTAGTTGGGGCGGCCTTTCTTTTCTTGTCTCCCCCAACTGAAGGGGGAGCATCTTCTTCTTCCTCCTCGTCTTCGGGGGAGGAGTGTGCCGCAGAGTCATTGGACGATGAGTCCGATAACACCTGGCGTCGGGAACTCTTTCGGGTTCCCTTGGCCTTCTTGGTCTTCTCCGGCACCTTGTAAGGAGCCGAAGTTAGCATCTCCGTCAGGAGAGCGTTTTCTGGACCTTCAGGCAAGGGAGCCGGACAGTCGATCTATCCGGCCATTTCCTGCCAGTCCTGTCAAAGGAATGGGAGCTTAGATCCCCCATAGAGTCGAACTATGAAAAACAAGTATCCTGTAAGAGGTAAAACAACTTACCGCACTGGCTTGGCGCTTTGCGCAGAATCTGTGATCCTCGGTAGTACGAGGAGGAACCTCGGCGCCCTTGAATAGCACCTTCCAGGCATCCTCATGTGTTGTATCGAAGAGCCTGTTCAGAGTTTGGTGCTGGGCCGGGTCGAACTCCCACAAGTTGAAGGCCCGTTGTTGACACAGGAGGATCCGGTGGACGAGCATGACCTGGACTACGTTGACGAGTTTGAGCTTCTTGTTCACCATGTTTTGAATACATGTTTGGAGTCCGGTCAGCTCTTCCGAACTACCCCAGGATAGGCCCTTCTCTTTCCAGGAGGTGAGCCATGTGGGGATGCCAGATCGGAACTCGGGGGCCACTGCCCATGCAGGGTCACGCGGCTCGGTGATGTAGAACCACCCGGATTGCCACCCCTTTATTGTCTCCACAAAGGATCCCTTGAGCCATGTAATGTTGGGCATCTTGCCCACCATGGCGCCTCCGCACTCTGCCTGGCGGCCGCCCACTACCTTCGGCTTGACATTGAAGGTCTTCAGCCATAAGCCGAAGTGGGGCTTGATGCGGAGGAAGGCCTCGCACACGATGATAAACGCCGAGATGTTGAGGATGAAGTTCGGGGCCAGATCGTGGAAATCCAGGCCGTAGTAGAACATGAGCCCCCAGACGAATGGGTGGAGTGGGAATCCCAGTCCGCGGAGGAAATGGGTAAGGAACACTAACCTCTCATGGGGCCTGGGGGTGGGTATGAGCTGCCCCTCATCTGGGAGCCGGTGCGCGATGTCGTCGGGCAGGTATCCGGCTCTCCTTAGCTTCTTGATGTGTCCCTCCGTGACGGAGGAGACCATCCACCTGCCTCCCCCTCCGGACATGGTTGGAGAAGGTTGAGGTAGGAAGTGTGGACTTGGGCACTGGAGCTCAAGTGTGCGAAAATGGATGAGCAAAGGAGGAAGAAGGCGTAGATAAAAAGGTGAATCCTTATCCCTTTATATAGGTGGACGAAACTAAGCATCCCCACTAGCCTGGTAATACTCACTTATCCCCCAAGTGCCGTAATCGATGGCGCGGTTGGGTTAGCCACACCCGTATTGATGAGAATCCCGTGATAAGGGGATACGATCTCTGCTTTGACAAGACGTGTCAAAAAACTGCCTCGCGTTATGTGCGGGGCTTGTTAATGGAAACAGTTCGAATAATCGCCGGGCCATGACATAATGTCGTGTTGCCAAAACAAGTCAGCAAATTAGATTTGCGAAAATATTATTCTCTCTGCGGTGGTATGTGGAGCTTATTTTGCAGGGTCAGACACTATCCTTGTATTCAAATTCTTCTGTGGTATATTCGGAGGAGGAACCCGCCTTGCAATGCCGAAGACAATACTGTGCGCCTGACTCATTGTCATTGAAAGCCTAGTTCAGGGGCTACTGAGGGAGTCCTGGATTAGGGGGTCTCCGGACAGCCGGACTATATCCTTTGGCCGGACTATTAGACTATGAAGATACAAGATTGAATACTTCGTCTCGTGTCTGGATGGGACTCTACTTGGCGTGGAAGGCAAGCTAGGCAATACGAATATGTGTATCTCCTCCTTTGTAACCGACCTTGTGTAACCCTAACCTCTCTGGTGTCTATATAAACCGGAGGGTTTTAGTCCCTAGGACAACATACAATCATACCATAGGCTAGCTTCTAGGGTTTAGCCTCTCTGATCTCGTGGTAGATCTACTCTTGTACTACCCATATCATCAATATTAATCAAGCAGGACGTAAGGTTTTACCTCCATCAAGAGGGCCCGAACCTGGGTAAAACATTGTGTCCCCTGCCTCCTGTTACCATCCGCCTTAGACGCATAGTTCGGGACCCCCTACCCGAGATCCGCCAGTTTTGACACCGACACCGAGCCTTCCACCCTTTACCAAGTGTATGGATGCATTAATTAAATAAGAGATATTGTGATATCCCAACAAAACATCCATGTTCCAAACATGGAACAAGCTCCAATCTTCACCTACAACTAACAACGCTATAAGAGGGGTTGAGCAAAGCGGTAACATAGCCAAACAATGGTTTGCTAGGACAAGGTGGGTTAGAGGCTTGGCTTAACAATATGGGAGGCATGATAAAGCAAGTGGTAGGTATTGCAGCATAGGCATAGCAAAAGAGCGAGCATCTAGAAAGCAAAGATAGAAGTGATTTCGAGGGTATGGTCATCTTGCCTGAGATCCCGCAAGGAAGAAGAACGAGTCCATGAAGAAGACAAACGGATGTAGTCGAACGGATCCTTACAAACGCGACGTTATCGGAACAAACCCGAAGAAGCAACACCGGAAAAGAATCAAAACACATAGTAAAGAACCACCAGATGAACATGGCATGATGCATAATCAAGTATGATGCATGTCCGGTTTAATGAAGCATGGCATGGCAAAGTGCACAAACAACCCTACAAATTAAGTGGAGCTCAATATGCAACTCCGTTGCATATTGACGAAACACCACATTCAAGTTATTTAGTTCGATCTCGTTTATGTACCCAACAATATTAAATGTTGTTAAACATGGCAAGAGGGTGAAGCCAAGTAAAACTACCTATCTAGTCAAGTTTAAATGAGGCCGGAACAACAAAACAACAGGTCCGGAAACTCCTCATGTGCATATTTTAGATTGGGTACCGTTCTTCCCTAAACACAATTTTAGGGTTGTTAAACATGCTGTCGGTGTCAAAACCGGCGGATCTCGGGTAGGGGGTCCCGAACTGTGCGTCTAGGCCGGATGGTAACAGGAGGCAGGGGACACGAAGTTTTACCCAGGTTCAGGCCCTCTTGATGGAGGTAAAACCCTACGTCCTGCTTGATTAATATTGATGATATGGGTAGTACAAGAGTAGATCTACCACAAGATCAGAGAGGCTAAACTCGAGAAGCTAGCCTATGGTATGATTGCATGTTGTGATTGTTGTCCTACGGACTAAAACTCTTCAGTTTATATAGACACCAGAGAGGGTTAGGGTTACACAGGGTCGGTTACAAAGGAGGAGATATTCATATCCGTATTGCCTAGCTTGCCTTCCACGCCAAGTAGAGCCCCATACGGACACGAGACGAAGTCTTCAATCTTGTATCTTCATAGTATAATAGTCTGGCCAATGGAGATAGTCCGGCTGTCCAGAGACCCCCTAATCCAGGACTCCCTCAGTAGCCCCCGAACCAGGCTTCAATGACGATGAGTCCTACGCGCAGTACTATCTTCGGCATTGCAAGGCGGGTTCCTCTTCAAATTCTGTGTACCTGTCGAAATAGTGTCCGGTTTCTTGTGAATGTTGCACTCCTTGGCTTCCACGCCCAATAATGGCCGCTTTCCACGTGTCGAGCGAATGTGAAGAGTCAGGGTGTTTTCGCATTTAACCCCCTAGCTGTGAAAATGAGCCTCCTATTTAAAAAAACGAGGATTCAGATCCAAATCACATCATCCTCCCTCGGCGAGCCTTCATCGGAGCGCACTTGACAGAGATCCATTCCATCATGGCCGGTCGATGCAGCTCCTCTCGCGCCCCTAGCCCCAAGCCTGGAGATTGGGAGAGATGTTCCGTCCCGCACATCAAATTAGTGATGCTTTAGACCAAGGGATTTCTTCCCCCAGCGTACCTGGTCCCGGTTCGAGCCGGGCTTGCCACCTATAATGGCAGAGAGCAAGCGGAGAGCCTTCCCAATCCCTCCAAGGGAGAGCGGGTATGCCTTGTCTCTTATTTGGTAAGAGGGCTCGGATTCCCAGTTCATCCATTTCTCCGGGGGCTCCTGGAGTTCTATGGCCTCCAGTTGCACAACCTTACGCCTGCCTCCCTGCTGCATATCGCGGGATTCGTAGCCCTTTGCGAGTTGTTTTTGGGCTGTGAGGCTCATTTCACTCTGTGGAAGAAGCTATTCTGCCTTGTGCCCCGTTCTCAGAAGGGATCAATATATCAAGTGGGCGGAGCCGAAGTGTGGCGTATTGCCGGGACCGGATACCTGCCCGGGACCCCAAAGAAGACGTCTGAAGACTGGCCTTCAGAATGGTTTTATATAGAAGATGTCCCCCTCCTAGACCCTATTCGGATCGGCCTTCCGGAGTTCGACAACGCCCCTTTGAAGAAGCGCCGGAGCTGGCGTCCACGGAGCTCCCTGGAGGAAGATGACAGGGACATTCTTTACCTCATGAGCCGGATAAGTTTTTTAGCTCGATCCGGATTGACCATGATCGAGGTCATGGCCACATGCATCATGCGGGGGGTGCAGCCGCTTCAGTATAGAGGCCACCCCATGTGGGATTTCAACGGGAAGGATGACGCCACCCGCCACGGCCGCAAAGGGCCGGGATTGGCTGCTGATCTAATAAAGATCTTATCCACTTTATACAAGGGAGAAGAGGAGGAATTCCTTCATGTCAACCCGCAAGGCGGATTTTCTATGTACAATCCTCCGAGCTGGGTAAGCGGAGACTTTTTATCGCCCATCCATTTCGTATTCCCGTAGTTAAGTATTCATTCTAGTGATTTCATTGCAGGAGCTGCGCTAGGAAGTAAAGGAGATAAACAGCTCTCCTCCACAACTCGAGGACCCTGGACGGTCCCTTGACCCGGCCTCCCAGGAGGATCCAGACATATCGGTGGAGCTGATCGACGGGGTATTTTACCAATGGAGTAATGACAACGCCTTGGTGGCCATTACAGCCGATTACCCCGGGCTAGTTCCAGCCTCACAGGTGACTGAGACCGAAGTCCCAACACTTAAAAAGGGATTCGTCCTTGCACTTTTTTGATTGCCGTATAACAGCCGTGTTTTGCAGGGGAGGTCCTCGGGGAAGAAGGCTGAGCCTGTGGCAACTAGCCAACAAGGGGCCGCGAGGCCAGGCAGGCTAAAAAGATCCGCAGTCCGGATTGAGACACCGGCGTAGCGGTACGACGCGCCGTCTTTATTGCAAGATATTATTTTCAGAGGCATATTAACGCCCATGCCTTTTTTCCAGGAAAAAGAGCGCTCGCCGGACTATACCCGGAGAGGATACCAATCGCGCCTCCACAAGCCAGGCTCCCAGGCCGGATTCAAAGGCGGGAACGAATACAAGGCGTGCACCGGGTGCTCCTCCAACAGAGGATGCGGATAAACTGTCCTCCACCCATTCCGAGGTGGAAAGTGCCATGAACCATAGGTGTCGCCGGACTGTCCTTCATGACGCTTTTTTCTCCCAAGAGGCATTGGATGCCTTCAACTCGGGAGACGCGCACCTCCGTGCCGCTCAAAATGGTCTAGCCAGAGCCACGGAGTAGTATGTAAAAGACATACGGGTGAGAAAATTTGATGATTATATATATCAGTAGCCCCTGAGACTTGAAACAGTTAGGATAACTGATTTAAGGATCATTTGTTATGCAGGTTCTTACAGAAAAGAATTCTCAACTGTCCCAGGAGCTGGAAGAGTGCAAAGCCCAACTTCAGGCCGCACTGTCCGCAGCAGGGGAGCCCAAAGAGACCCCCCTGGTAACATATCCTTCGAATGATAAGTATCATATTAGAATGCAACGTATATGCCAATCTGATGATAAAATTGCAGATGACGCTGGAGTAAATCCGGATAAGCAACAACTCATATGCCAGCTGAAGGCTGGTGAGAGCATGCTTACGAGGGTGAGGCAGGAGAAGAATGATCTCCAAGATGCCAACACCAAGCTGGGCGTGGAACTAAAAGATGTTCGTGCCCAACTGTCGGACTCTGTTATGGAGAATCGGCGGCTTCGACGCGGCATATTTAGTAAGTGCTTGGACGAACTTTGAAAAAGAGTTTGACGAGGAAGCTGGCTAACAGAGTTATGTCTGTAGGTATGCTAACAGGTCATCCTGTCGAGGAGATGCCTGGTTCAACGGGTGATCTTCTTCCCGAGATCGCACAGTTGCACGAACGAGTTCGGTAGGTGATGCAAGGCGTCGCCCAGGCCTTGTGGCCGTCCGTCTCCATACCCGAAGACCTTGGAGAGCTTGTAGAAAAGCTGAAGGGGGCATAGCGGTGCTTCCGATTATGGAAGATATCGGCTTGCCGTCAGGGTACCAGGGAAGCCTGGGCAATGGTGAAGACACGATACACGAAGGCTGACCCGAACCACATGGCCGAAGTCGGACCTGTGGGGCCTGATGGCAAGGAGATCCTTGTGAGTTTAGTGTACGGCCAAGTAGAATTGGCTACAAAGTATTCCCAACAGGATTGTAGACTAGACAGCCTATTGGATGGCATTGAAGAGGAATTCAACCAGTCAAATTGACTATGTAATTTTAAAGTGACATGTATGATGCCTTCTAGCCGGATTGTAGATTGTTTGTCGTGGCGGACCTTTTCGCTTCAACCTCGGGACGCCACAGTCCGGAGTGTATCCGAATACCCTCTCGATTATGTAAGAACCGGGGCATGCGTGGAGACCAGGCGTAGGGGTCATTAGTGCTTTATAAGACAAGTGCCCAACTAGTTATGTTATATTACATGGGTAGTAAGAAATATCTTCCAGAGAGAATAGTTCCGTTAAGGGTTCCTTTCCCTGGGTAGGCATGCCCTAAAGTGCATGTCCGGACTGTGACAAGAAGCACAGAAAAAACATCTGTGGGCAGATATGGATAATAAATAAAAGTCATCTTTTGTTCATCGACCGAATATTCTCTTAAGAACGCTAGCTTTCGGCTTCACCCAGTCTGAGGTACATGTCCGGCTGATCCGGCGGTAAAAATCGCAGAGGTGCTCCCCTTATGCCCTAGCCGAATTAACGGGAACGTAGTGCATAAATACAAGAGCCAGGCAACCCAGCTTGGCCAAAACTTAAGTCATATCGATGCATATAATGGTGAAAAAGGTACATGCGGAAGTATAACACATGTGTTGGGCGTGAGGCCCAGGTAAATAATTTAAACTTCTGTGAAAGAAGCCTGCAGGTATGAAGAGTGCGGCTAGCACATCTGTGATGTATGAGTGAGGCACAAGGTGACCCTTGAAGGCCTAGAGAAATAAAAGAAAGAAAGGGAAACAAGACATGTGATGCATATGCAGAAAATGGACAAAGGGAGGGGACTAACATAAAGTCTGGTGCTAGGCGTAGAATCTTCGGAGCCTTGCTGCGTTCCATGGGTTCGGCTCGAGTTGACTAGTCGATGCATCCCGCAGTCGGTACGCTCCACCGGTCAGAACTTGGTCGATAATGAAGGGACCTTCCCATTTGGGCTCGAGCTTGTTCTTTTTCTTATCCGGCAGCCGTAGAACTAGTTCGCCAACATTATAAGTTTTGGCCCGTACTTCTCTGCTTTGGTATCTGCGAGCCTGTTGCTGGTAAAATGCGGAATGGGCTGTGGCTATGTCGCGCTCTTCCTCCAAGGTGTCCAGACTATCCTGCCGATCGAGCTCGGCTTCTCTTTCTTCGGACATGCGCACTGAAGGTGAGTCATGAATTATGTCACAGGGCAGGACTGCCTTTGCGCCGTACACCATAAAAAACGGTGTATATCCGGTACTACGATTCGGCGTGGTCTGCAGCCCCCAGAGTAAGGAGTCGAGCTCCTCTACCCAGTGCGTGTCAGACTCCGTTAAGGAGCGCACTAATCTGGGTTTAATGCCGCTCATTATAAGACCATTTGCTCATTTGACTTGACCGTTGGTTTGTAGGTGATAGACTGAAGCATAATCGAGCTTGATGCCCATTTTGCTACACCAGAGTTTTACCTTGTCGACCGTGAAGTTCGTGCCGTTATCAATGATGATGGTGCGGGGGACGCCGTAACGGTGTACAACCCCGGATATGAAATCTATCACCGGTCCGGATTCGGCTGTTTTCACAGGTTTAGCCTCTATCCATTTGGTGAATTTATCCACCATGACCAGTAAGTATTTTTTCTTGTGGGTTCCCCCTTTAAGGGGTCCAACCATGTCAAGCCCCCAGACCATGAAGGGCCATGTAATGGGGATTGTCTGGAGGGTGGTGGGTGGCATGTGGCTTTGATTTGCAAAGAGCTGGCAACCGGTGCAACGTTGGACCAAGTCCTGTGCATCTACCCGGGCCATTGGCCAATAAAATCCTGTACGCGAAGGCCTTGCTTACAAGAGCCCGGGCTGCGGCGTGATGGCCGCCGAGTCCGGCGTGAATTTCTGCCAAAAGGTTCCGCCCTTCCTCTTCAGAGATGCACCTTTGAAGGACTCCAGGAGCGCTTTTTTGTACAATTCTCTCTCATGGACCCTATAGGCATTGGATCGCCGCACTCTGCAGCGTGCCTCATTTTGGTCCTTCGGAAGTTCCTGTCTAGTTAGGTAGGCCAGGAATGGTTCTCTCCACGGGGCAATAATGGCCATTATTTCATGGGCTGATTGTGTTATTTCGGTGGCGGGGCCTCCGATTGTGTCAGAGAGTTCGATATCGGGTATTTTGGCTGGGTCCAGACTGTTGTTACCGGTGTCCCCTTCCCATGCTACGGATGGCTTGAAGAGCCGTTCCAGAAATATGTTGGGAGGGACCGCGTCGCGTTTTGCGCTGATGCAGGCGAGGATATCCGCCGCCTGATTGTTTTCCCGAGCCACATGGTGAAATTCGAGCCCCTCGAACCGAGCTGACATTTTTAGGACAGCATTGTGATAAGCTGCCATTTTCGGATCCTTGGCATTGAAGTCCCCATTTATTTGGGATATCGCGAGGTTCGAATCCCCGCGCACCTCTAGGCGTTGAATGCCCATAGATACTGCCATCCAGAGACCATGTAGAAGGGCCTCATATTCGGCTGCGTTGTTGGAGTCCATATACATTATCTGTAGTACGTATTGGACGGTATCTCCTATTGGGGACGTCAAAATGACGCCAGCCCCCAGACCAGCCAACATTTTGGAGCCGTCGAAGTGCATGATCCAATTTGAATATGTGCCGTACTCTTTAGGGAGTTTGGCTTCCAGCCACTTAGCGATGAAGTCAGCCAAAACTTGCGACTTGATAGCTCACCGTGGCTTGTAAGTTATGTCGAACGGGAGGAGCTCAATGGCCCATTTGGCAATCCGGCCCGTCGTGTCGCGGTTGTTTATAATATCGTGAAGTGGTACTTCCGAGGCTACCGTTATGCAACACTCTTGAAAGTAGTGTCGCAGCTTCCGGGATGCCATAAATACCGCGTATGCTATCTTTTGATAATGCGGGTACCATGATTTGCATGGAGTAGGGACAGTGGACACATAGTAAACCGGCTTTTGAAGGGGGAATTTGTGTCCGTCCGCTTCTCGCTCGACGACGAGCACTGCGCTTACTACTTGATGAGTTGCCGCAATGTATAATAGCATTGGTTCGCCAATGTTTGGCACAACCAGGACTGGGTTTGTTGCCAATATGGCTTTTATTTCGTTGAGTCCGGCCGAGGCGGCATCCGTCCACTCGAAGTGTTCGGTGCGCCGGAGGAGGCGATAAAGGGGTAATGCCTTTTATCCCAAGTGGGAGATAAAGCGGCTTAGAGCCGCCACGCATCCAGTCAATTTTTGTATTTGTTTGAGGTCTGTTGGGGTAGCCAACTGTGACAACGCTCGGATTTTGGCCGGATTAGCTTCAATACCTCTACTAGAGACAATGAATCCCAGGAGCTTTCCGGCTGGTACGCCGAAAACACATTTTTCCGGATTGAGCTTGATGTCATATGTTCGGAGGTTGTCGAATGTGAGCCTCAAGTCGTCTACTAGAGTTTCAACATGCTTGGTTTTAACAACCACGTCATCCACGTATGCCTCCACTGTTTTGCCGATCTGGTTTGCCAGACATGTCTGAATCATGCGCTGATATGTTGCCCCGGCATTTTTGAACCCGAAGGGCATTGTGTTGAAGCAGAATGGGCCGTATGGTGTGATGAATGCCGTTGCGGCTTGGTCTGGCTCTGCCATTTTAATTTGATGGTAGCCGGAGTATGCGTCAAGGAAACACAATGAATTGTGTCCTGCGGTATCATCGATGATTTGATCGATGCGGGTGAGGGGGAAGGGATCCTTTGGGCAGGCCTTGTTAAGGTCCTTAAAATCGACGCACAAGCGCCATGATTTGTCCTTCTTTGGTACCATCACCAGGTTTGCTAGCCAGTCCGGATGTTTTATGTCTCTGATGAATCCGACCTCCAATAGCTTGGCGAGTTCCTCTCCCATGGCTTGTCTCTTAGGCTCGGAGAAACGTCGAAGAGCCTGCTTGACTGGTTGAATCCTTTTAGGATATTTAGGCTGTGCTCAGCCAGCCTGCGTGGGATTCCTGGCATGTCTGAAGGGTGCCAAGCGAAAATGTCCCAGTTCTCGCGTAGGAACTCTCGCAGTGCGGCGTCGACATTAGGGTTTAATTGTGCCCCGATGGAAGCTGTTTTTGTAGGGTTTGTTGGATGGACTTGGAATTTGACTATTTCGTCCGCTGGTTTAAAGGAGGTGGACTTGGATCTTTTATCGAGTATCACATCGTCCCTGTTCACCATGGAGCGCAGTGCAGTTAGTTCCTTGGCTGCTAGGGCTTCGGATAGTGCCTCGAGGGCCAGTGCGGCTATCTTATTTTCGGCGCGGAGTGCTATGTCCGGATCACTAGCAAGAGTGATGATTCCGTTGGGCCCGGGCATTTTGAGCTTCATGTACCCGTAATGGGGTATGGCTTGGAAGATTGTAAACGCCTCCCGCCCTAGTAGAGCGTGGTATCCGCTGCTAAACGGGGCCACTTGGAATGTAATTTCTTCGGACCTGTAATTATCCGGCGTGCCGAATACCACATCTAGTGTGATTTTCCTAGCACAGCGTGCTTCCCGACTGGGGATGATTCCTCTAAAGGTTGTGCTACTATGCTCAATGCGTCTCCAGTCTATTTCCATCTTTTGAAGAGTTTCCTCATAGATGAGGTTTAATCCGCTGCCGCCGTCCATGAGTACCTTGGTGAGTCGAAAGCCGTCCATGATTGGACTGAGGACTAGTGCGGCTGGTGCTCGGGCTGTTCGGAATTTGGGTTCGTCACTGGCATTGAAGGTAATAGCCATGTCACTCCAAGGATTTATTTCTGCTATGTGGCGGATTTCGGCCATGCTGCAGAGTGTTCGCTTGCGTCTATTATTTGATGCGAAGGTCTCAAAGACCGTTAACACCGTATTGTTGTCCGCGGGATGGTGCTCTATGGTTTTTGGGAGGAGTAGATCCTCACCACTTTTGGCCACCTACGGGAGTATCCAACATGCTCTAAGGCTGTGCGTTGGTATTGCATCCGCTGTACTATGAATTTTGCAGGGTCCGTTCAGCCATCCCTCCAGTACGGTTCCTTGCCCCGTTGAGGGTTTTTTCTTTTGGTAGTTAACCCAGGTGTATTGTGATAATGCACCCTTTTATTTCGGACTGGGTTTGTATTCAGGGCCGGATTATCCCAAAATTTTATTTCGGTTTCCCAGGCGCTTTCCATGGCACAGTACTTTCGTACTATGGACACCAAGTCGGCAAAGCGTGTAATTTCGCGGCGAATTATGGCATTGAGGATTCCCTTGTCCGTGCAATTATTGCAAAAGAATGAAATTGCGTCTTCCTCGCGGCAGTCCTTTATCCTGTTCATGACTAGGAGGAATTTGGCCCAGTAATGGTGTACTGTTTCTTCGGGATCTTGCCTAATTTGGGATAGATCGCGTATGTTTGGGTGGGTGGGTGGAATTGAATCCGAATCCTCACCCGATCTGAGACTCAGGGGCCAAGGAGTTTACGAACTCGAAAGTTTGGATTCTTGGATGTTTTCCGATAAATCTAGCCCGCTGCCTGATTCCAGGTTCCGGCCTTGAGTGACGTCCAACCCTCCGCGGGTATCCGGCTTGGAGGGATCGGGAATCCGGACATAGCTAGTCCTTAAGATAGATGAAGGGTTGCCGCATTGTTCCTCCACCACTGCAACGTGATGGGTGACCTGGGGAGAGTTAATTTCTCTCAGATCGGGTTTCGGCCCAATTTGATCGTAGTCTGTAGCAACTGCTAGGGCCGCAATGCGATCCAAGAGCTCGTTCTGGGAAGAGAGCTCCATTGGATCTAACTGCTCGGCGAGTTCCGAGTTGACGTGCAGATTGCTTTCGATGACCCGAGAAGTCATCGTCGGTGCAGCGGCCGAACAGGCGGTCGTAAGAAAACCACCTAGCCGGAGAGTTTGGCCGATAGCCAAAGCTCCCTCAGCGATAGTGCCGTCTTTAAAGACGAGATGAGACATCCTTCCTGGTGGCGACGGCACAACGGAACTCTCAATGAAAGCACCAATGTCGGTGTCAAAACCAGCGGATCTCGGGTAGGGGGTCCCAAACTGTGCGTCTAGGCCGGATGGTAACAGGAGGCAGGGGACACGAAGTTTTACCCAGGTTCGGGCCCTCTTGATGGAGGTAAAACCCTACGTCCTGCTTGATTAATATTGATGATATGGGTAGTACAAGAGTAGATCTACCACGAGATCAGAGAGGCTAAACCCTAGAAGCTAGCCTATGGTATGATTGTATGTTGTGATTGTTGTCCTACGGACTAAAACTCTTCGGTTTATATAGACACCAGAGAGGGTTAGGGTTACACAGGGTCGGTTACAAAGGAGGAGATATTCATATCCGTATTGCCTAGCTTGCCTTCCACGCCAAGTAGAGTCCCATTCGGACAGGAGACGAAGTCTTCAATCTTGTATCTTCATAGTCTAACAGTCTGGCCAATGGAGATAGTTCGGCTGTCCGAGACCCCCTAATCCAGGACTCCCTCACATGCAAAGTGAGGCCACCATGTTAAACTAGGCATTTTTCTACCCCATTTACATATAAAGATTATTTAAAACCGAGCTACGGTTAATTAGTTATGAATTAAATCATTTTAGCATGGCATAGGAGCAAATTTAACCAAACAGCATTTTAAACATGGATGAAAAAGACATATTATGAAACTACACAAAATTCTAAGCAACTTTCATATTAAGTTTGTTTTAATCCGATGCACGGTTCAACATTTATTAAATGCATGCTACTTGGGGGGTTTTCTGCAAAACTGCCAGCCTCTGGAGAATTAGCAAATTCGTAGGTCAGGGAAAAATGCTATCGGGCCGAAACTGTAGGCTGGCCCAACAATGGAAATAAAACAAAAGGAGGGTCGCTGGGGGTGGCCTCACCCATGGGACAAGCCCAGATCGGGGGTAGAGGCCAAGGCAGGCCGGCTCTAGAGGGGAAGCAGGCTGGGCCTACCGCGGGCTGAGTCCTCGCGTGGTCAACGAAGGCGATCGAGCGCTCATCTCTGCTCGAACGGAAACAGAGGAGCGGCGCTGGAACAGAAGTGCGGCGACGAGGAAGAAACAACGGAGGGCGCAACGAGGTTCCCTTGGCGTGAATCCATGACGGCGCTGGACGCCGGTGACGGGGCGCAGGGGTCCAGGACCCGTGAGGAGGAGAGGGGCGACCATGGCGTTCCTGGGACTTCGCCGGTTTGATGAAGACAAGCAGCAGCAGACAGGCGCGGCTCCTGCAAAGGGACTTGGCGCGAGGTCTTGGGGCTCCGGCGACCGGAGGAGGTCCGACAACGACGAGGATGGCCAGGACCCGGCGAATCTGGGTGATGGAGGACGACGAGGAGGAGGCATGGAGCTCGGGGCCGGATGGCGCTGCTCCAGTTCTCCCTGAAGAAAGAGAGAGGGACCACGGGGTGAGGAAGAGAGAGGAAGCAAGGGAGGAAGGAAAAGAGAAGGAGAGGCAGGGTGCGGTGCGGGGACGGCCTGGTTCTGGTGCTCGTCTCCGGCGGTTTGAGGCAGAGGGCTCGGGCGAGCAATAGGAGAAAAAAATAGGTGAATTTTGGATCGGGAGGGGATCCCGAGGTGGGGATGAGAGTGTGGCGGCAGCGGGGGGGACAAGTGCCTAGAAGTTAGGGTTTGATCTGATTTTGGCAGAGGTTCGTCTATATATAGGTACAAAAGGATCTAGGGTTAGACTGATATTTATATCAGATGAATTTAGGTTAGGGGCTAACCCATCCCTCCGATCAAAATCGGACGGTCAGGAAAAATAGGCTAGGGAGGCCAAATAATAAAACGGTGATGTTTTGTAGATGTTCAGGGATGATCTGGACACAATGGTGACGATTGCTCGGGTTAGTTCCGGGACAATTTTCGGACGCGCGCCCGAGGAGGGCCGCGGGCTGACGAGAGAGGTTAGGTTGGGCCTGGCGGTAGGTAGTCGACTGTGCAGAAGGCCTTAGGCTGAGAGAAGAGAAGAGAGAGAGGCCCGTCGACTGTTTCTGGAGACCGAAAACGTCCGACATGTGCTCGGCTATAATGTCACTATAGTTTAACGGTTGGGCTATCAAACGAACTCCGAATGCGATGAAAATTGACAGGCAGTATATCTACACTATAATAAGACCACACGCCAACTTTCAACCCAATCCGAGAACATTTTCCGACCACTTATAAAACAATATTTCAGACATGCCGCGGGTGCGTGCAAGTGTGGTTGGGCTCAGAACGGACAACGGACGGAACGAGGAGACCGGGACGGATGCAAGTTTTTTTAAAACATGATGATGCAATGCACATGATGACATGACAAGATGCAACACGCAAGCGAATGACAAGGCAACAACAGCGAATAATTGGAAGACACCTCGCGCATCGGTCTCGGGGCGTCACAAATAAGCAATCTCTAAATGCTAGGTTGAGATCTGACCCTGCTTTTGCTACTTCACCTATTTGTGTTACTGATAAGGATTATGAATTCTCTGTTGATCCTGATGTAATTACTTTGGTTGAATCTGATCCTTTTCATGGCTAGGAATCTGAAACTGTTGTGGCACATCTTACTAAATTAAATGATATAGCTACCCTATTCACTAATGATGAGAGATCTCACTACTTTTATATCCTTAAAATATTTCCGTTCTCATTAAAGGGTGATGCTAAGATATGGTTTAATTCTCTTGATCCTGGTTGTGTGCGTAGTCCCCAGTATATGATTTACTACTTCCACTACAAAAAAATACACTTTCGTGATGATACGTGTTTGTCACAGTAGGTCGCTTTTTTTGTCATGCATGTACATCCATGACAAATTTATGACAGAATCAAGATAGTCATACCTGTGCTATCGTAGAAGTGTTCCATGACATTACCAATATTATCATCACGGAAGTGTGCACTTCCATGACGATAAATCGCGCGTCACAGAAGTGCTTTTGTCAAGGGTGACCGACACGTGGCATCCACCGTAACGGAACACCGTTAAGCTATCGGGTCGGGTTTTGGATCCGATAACCCGTTAACAGCCCCGACCAATGGGGATTTTCCACGTGTAAAATCATCATTGGCTAGAGGAAACACGTGTCGGCTCATCGTCGGGACAGATGCCATCCACTCACTGGACAGAAGGCGCCTACGATACGTCGACACATGGCACGACCCAACAAGTTTAAATGGGCCGGCCCAACTAGAGGCCCACAAGATTTTGCGGACCATAATGGGACGGCCCAGCTAAAGGCCCACAAAATTTTGCGGACCATAATGGGCTGGCCTAGCTAAAGGCCCACAAGATTTTGCGGGCCATAATGGGCCAACCCAGGTAAAGGCCCATAAGATTTTTTTGTGCCATAATGGGCCGGCCCAGGTAAAGGCCCACAAGATTCTTGCGGGTCATAATGGGCCAGCCCAGCTAAAGGCCCACGAGATTTTGCCGACATTAATGGGCCGACCCAGCTGTAGGCCCACAAGATTTTGAGGACCCTAGTAGGCCGGCCCATTAACTGCCTGCCATCTTTTGGGCTAAATGTCGGCCCATATTTGATCCGGTCCATTAATGACCTGCCACGCTCCTTGCCTAATAGTGGCCCATATGAGATCCGGCCCGTTAAAAGCCTACCACGTTCTAGGCCAAATTACGGCCCAGATCAGGTCCGGCCCTTTAAGAGGCTTTGGGCTCAATTATGGCCCATATCAGATTCGGCCCATCAACTGGACACTATGCTTTTGGGCCCACTTGCTAAATGCCCACTTAGTAATTCGGCCTAATATTAGTTTTGGCCTGTTAAGGGCCCGTTTAACATTTCGGCCCTATATTAATTTCGGCCTATTGAAAGCCCGTCATATAGTTGGGCCTAACTACGGCCCGGTTTGCATCCGGCCTGCTCGCAGCCGATATCTGATTGGGCCAAACAAGGACCCAGACAAATTTGGCCTGTTAAAAGCCCGTGATTTGATTCGCACAATCATGGGCCGGGGTTCATTTCGGGCTGCTGCATAACTAGTAGGAATTAAGAACAAACCTACTCTATACAATAAACAAATTATGGCATAATAACTAAGAATAAACCTACACTACACAATAAAGGATTTAAGGTATATTACAATCCACTGGGCATCAAAGTTCGCCACCAGTGATCATAAAGTGCAACGAAGAAGCAGATTACAAAAACTGGGCACCATTGTAGCGTAACAAAATAATACTGAACCGAGACCACTTCCAAGACAGTTCAAGACAGGTTAGCCTTGCGGGGGAACTGCTGCGCAAGCTACTGAGCAGGCTGTGAGACCGGCCTAGCATGTCGGTCATAGCTTCCAGGTGTAACTGTTTAGCGATGAGTTTCTCATTGGTGTTCTCCGCAATCTTTCTTAGAGATAGGACTTCAAGTCGAAGTTGAGTTGTAGAATGCCTTTCTACTAGAACTTGGGACTGAAGAAGTCGAACTGATTCAGACAACGAATTCTGTGAGCTTGTCTGACTGTTAGTCTCAAGTAACTTGAAAATTGCATCAAGACAAGACTTTGGGGTTGTCTCGCTATCTTCAAGATGTTTTGCCTTCTTTGCTGCAATATATGTTGGGTTCGTCTCACAGCCTTCAGCAGACTTGTGCATGCCATCAGGCATATCACCCTGAAACAAAGCAGAGAGATGACAAGTTTTGTACATGTATAAACAAAGATGATAACTGTTCTGTCAATTCTATCCAATTTCAAATTAGAAAATAAAGAGTATGTTCAAAATATCAATAGCATAATTTGGCATTGTTCATAATGCGGGGAGCTTCACCACACTACTGTATTACCATGTCAACATAACAAGCATAGATGAAGGCAAAGAAAATCATTGTATCTATTTTGGACAATGTGCATGGCATGTTGTTCATATCACCAGCCACATCAGTAAGATAAAAAAGGAGATGACAAGGTGCAAACGTAGGCTGCTTCACCACACACTGGATTGTAGATCTACAAAAACAAGCATACATATAGGGAGTATTAAGTAATGTGCATGGTATGAATAAGGAATTTGGTTTTACCTGTAAAACTTAGAACTTACGGTTCTGACGAACATGCATTTTGGTAGAAACAACAAACTAAACAACAGTAAATGATAGGGAGTATGAGCAAATTAAACAGCAGTTGAGGATAAAGGCTTTAGAAGGACTGACTTATATTAACAGTTAACACCGGCTTTATAATGCCCTTCTCCATGGCAAGGGAAGGATAACTCAAGAATTTCATCACAGAATCTTCTTCATAAGCATTGCTTGTACTCTACATTTTGTAGAGAGTAATTATAGATATGATAATACTAGAAGCAAGGTTGTCAGAATCGCGATTCTATTGTACGATTCTACGACTTTACGATCAAAACTAACCCCTCCGATTCTACGACTTTAGTCTCTAGAATCTACGTTTCTACGATCCTGATAATGAAGATTCTACAATTTGCGATCCTACCATCGGAGCTCCGATTCGATTCAGAATCACGATTCTGACAACCTTGACTGGAAGGGATAGAGGATAATGAAGATAAGATGCAGATTGATGCTACATAATCAACTACCAATCCCTGGAAGTACAAGCGTTACAGTACAAAATGTACTGACAAGAGCAATGGGCTACACTTCTGCACTGGCATTGTCTGTGTATTCTACTTGTTGGTAAGATTAAATATAGATCTGATCTTTTCTAGTAAATGGTGGGCGAGGGAGATAAGATGAAGAATGCTACAAAATGAACCAATCCCTCTTCCCATAATACAAGAGTGTTTTGGACACTGGTGTACTGTACAAAACGTTCTTATATTATGGTACGGAGGGAGTAGCTGTTAATGTAAGTACAGTGATAGACCACGTTCAGTACTTACAAGAGGACTACAGAGCTAAACCTCTTCAAAAGCATTGGGTTGATTCTAAATTTATGTAAGAGTCCATACGGATCTTATAATGTACACCAAATGGATGATTACGAGGCTAACATGTGAAGTGATGCTATATAATCAAACAGCTACGAAAGTAAGTATGGTCATACAGGGCAAGAGGTACTCACAAGAGCAATGCAGTGTGCAGTATAGTTGTGAGATTCTGTGGTCCCTTGAGAACGAATGTTCTTCTGCTAACAATTTTCATACAAGTGAGACATTAAGGAAAATGCAGAAATGTAGTTCAAATTGTGATGTGATATCATAGACAGTACCTTATGCTATAGCCGAGACCAATGTGTAACAAGATTATTCCAGTCACCGTCGGATAAATGTAGCACCGGAGACTTTATAGAAATTTCGTTCAAAGGCTTGCCATTGAAGTGTGCTTGCCTCAGGTAGGAACGATACTTCATCAATGAGTGCTTGAAAGGCGCAACCAACCCTTGCTCGTCATCACAATCCAGTTTGCGCCTCGCCTATTTAAAATAACGAAATCTTGTGTCTTCTGTCAGCAGAAACATATGCAGTAATGACCATGAATAACATTAGTACATTACTTACGCGTAAGTTGCGGAGGAAGACCGGAAATTGTTCTGTGTCTATGGTATAATCTTTCCATGAAGGAAAGATGCGCACAAAGTTCCTGACAATAACATAAGCTTCGTCTTCTAAACTGGGAAGAAATGGAACAGGGGTCCTATTTGCTGCAATTGGGGCTCTCTCTGGTTCGAAAAGGGATTTGGCAGCTGGATTTGGTGTACTCTTTGCTGGAATGGGGGTTTTGCGTGGTACAACTGGTGCCATGTCAACTGGCATAATCATACTGTTTGCTGCAGTTGGGGTCTACTGAGTTGGGGCATCAGGAATGACCAGTGTAGTAGGGCTAGAGTCTGCTAGAGTTGGGGTATTTTGTGGGTCAGGTGATATTGCAACTACACCTAATGGGCTATTTGATTTATCAGGTGCCACTACCTTTTCCAAATACTTTGCTTGTGCTCCTCCACGATCAGCAATCACCCTCTTCCTTTTGAACGTCTGATACACAAGAACAACATTTGAATGGATAAATATGGTATGATGACAGATGGAATATGTACTGAAAATGGATAGGCAGGGCGTATTCACATACATGATGTGTAAACTAAGCTAATGGCAGTTCAACAAAGTAGAAGCAATGCAAAGCATCAGTTGCAAGATATGTGCGAGCAATGTAACCTTGGAAAGTTAGAGCAAGTACCTTGATGGGTGAATAAGATAGGGCATCTTCCTTTGACTCCTCCACTAGGGAGCTACATTGACTTAGGTCTCCCTCTAGCTCAGAATCACTGTTAGGATCATATTCTGAGCATGAATTTGTAGGGGAGAGTGTTTGCATTGCATTGCATCCAGACTTGATTTCAGTCCCTTAATGCCAAGTTTGACAGCCATGGCATTGTTCTGCTTTATTCTTTTCATGCACGCAAGCTCATAATCATTACGATGCTGTTCAGAATCTGAGATTCATGAAAACATAAAAAGTAGTCAGATTATCTATGGAATGCATTGCGGTTTCAACTCGGAGAGTGTCTCCCTATAAACCCTTGCATATGCAAAGTTCACCTCCCCAACCGTGCTGACCAGACCACACACAGAGATACACACCCGAGCGGCGAACATGCATTTTCGAAACTAATTTAGGAACATTTAGCTGACCAATTAAACAACTCTGTTTTAATAATATCAGATTCGTATTTGAACAACTAAGCTTGTTTAGCTTGATGGGTGGAGCAGTGTTATTATGACACGAAGCATGTATTCTGATCATATAGTGATCATAAAAGGGGGAAACTCTAAGCATATATTTTTTAGCAAAAGAGGGTTTCCCCTCTGATTTCTATTAAAGAAACCACCACGGAACCAACACAATCAATTAAACCCTAAGCATGATCAATTAAACCATATTATGGCTGTGCCATGGCAGATTTGAAGCTGCAAACAGGAGAAATGATATTTAGCATCCATTGTTTGCTTCGAACTAAGAACTAAATTCTAAGTGCTGAAAAGAAAGTAGAGTAACCACGTTAAGATCTATTTTTTGGTTGAGATCAAAAAGTTGAGGAGATATGAAGTACCACCTCTCTTGCGGCGCCGTGTAGGCATCGGGGGTGCGATGGCTGTCGGTGGCATTGAAGCAGATCTGCGATGGTAGACGGGTGCATCGGGGGATAAGTCCCGTTGCGGTGGAAGAGAAGGTCGTGCGAGCGGTCCCGGCAAAGAGGACGACGGCGCCGATGAAGCAAGAGGACGCGATGCAAGGCTATTGGTCCATCACCGTGGATGAGAAATGTCCATCTCTAGCAGTGGACGACGCGGTCTTGGTAGGCACTTCAGCATGGTGGAGGACGGTGGCGATGGATGTGGTGGAGGACGGCGGCGATGGATGGGGTGGCGGACGGAGGCTGGTGTGGGAATGGGGTGTTCTAGCGTGGACGGTGTATGAATGGGAAAATGGAGGGAGAGGTACGGGGAACCATGTTTTTGGGACGCGCCTGTCTGAAATATGGGAAAGTTACGAACTTATCCCCCGTTTCAAATTTGGACGTCTCGTCGGTTGGGGATAAGACGGTAATCTCGCATCTCCCAAATATTTACCGGTAACTATTTCGGGCAATGAGAGGGTGCACTAGTGCAGAACCGGGCAAAAGCACCGATTCGTAAGGCCCTTTAGTGCCGGTTTGGTAACTGGCGCTAAAATGTAGGCACTAAAGCCCCCCCCCCTTTAGTACCGATTCAGCACGAACCGGTGCTAAAGGGCAACCACGTGGCACGAGCCAGCTTCGGGGGCAGGGAGCCCTTTAGTACCGGTTGGTGTCACCAACCGGTATTAAAATGTTGGGGGGGGGGTTGGGTTTATGATTTCTTTTTCATTTAATTTTGTGTTTTCCATTTAATTATTTTTCATTTGCTGGTATTTTACGTACTACATATTGTACACGTTATGCATATATATAAATAGAATTTCTAGTAGAACCGATCATAATATATATATATATATATATATATATATATATATATATATCATCGAATGTCTCACAACCACCATTAATTAATTCACACATATATACACACATGTATATATATATATATACAATTTCTCCTAATTGGTGCCTTCAGAGCCAGTGGCATTAGCCTAGCTAATTGGTGCCTTCGGAGCACGATAACAATTGAAGTGGTTCATGGGGGCGTTAGCGGGTAATAGTATTCTCCTTTGGGATCTATGACCTGGTCGAGCAAAAATCCCGCTATTTCCTCTTGAATTGCTTCTATGCGGTCCTGTGCTAGGAGCTTGTCCCACACCTCTTTGAACTGTTAAGAAGGAGATCAATATGCATGTGTATTAATTGTGTGACTAGATATCGATAATGGTGTAAAAATTGTGAATAGTGTTCTAACAATCGATATCGTACCCACTCCTGTCTTTGAGATTTGCTCCTTTCGGACGCCATCATGCGAATGTTCTCGCAAACGTAGTATGCACATAGATCATTCTGCGGCGCCTGCTTCAGAGCCTTTACGAGAATGGAATTTGATCAATAATAATTAATCAAGCATGATAATTAAAGAGATGGCAGCTAGCTAGTACTATTTAATTACTTACCTTGGGTCGATACCATTTCAGACTTTGTTTCCATGGGCCTAGAGTGACCCTGATGAACTTTGCCCAAGCCCTGCCCGCCGACAAAGAAAATGAATAAATGGGTTATTAAATAGTTGTTATCAGGAAATGACGAACTAATTAAATAGGCCGAGATATAGTTAATTATGATTGAAATTACCTGTTGACTATCCCCTTCACGATGGTGTAGTGACTTGCTTTCTTAAGTAGTGAGTCTAGTACTTCAACTGTTCCTTCATCAACTTTAATGATTAACAAGATCTAGTGAAATCTGCATGCACACACGTTTGCATGTCTTAATTAAGCAGGCATATGTAAGCAAAAACATGTAGCTATAGCTAGTAGGGAAAACAGAATTTGTAGTACAAGACAGTGTGACTCACTGGAAGTTGTAAGGAAGTAGTATATCTTCATTCTATTTGAGTTCCTTGAAGAACTGTAGCATGCTTTCCTCTACACTTTTTCATGATATGGATCTATTTTTCATGTGTATTCATTAATGGTATTTGGGTCAACGAACCCAATGCCATAGCGTCCACCTTTTTTCATTTCATAAATCTTCATCCTGCATAATACTGTAGAAAAGAATATAGTGAGGATAATTACAGGTAATGATTGATCAAAATGATCACTACAGCTAGCTTGAGACTTTAATTACAGAAAGAAATCACTTACAGACAATAGCAACTGACGATAGATTTGTCGAGTGCGTCTTTATTGTATAGCTGAAATAGTTCTGAATACTCAATGGTGACAACTTTCTCATGGTAGTAATGCTCCTTGTTGACATTCACCATGAGGGACTCTCGATTGGAAATCTTGGTAATGTCCATGTACCATTGATGCAATTCATACATTCTCGTTGGGAGCTTATTGACCTCCTCTGGCTCGACCAAAGGTTGGCCCCGGGCATATTTCCGTTTTATTTCCTCCTCTCTAGTCGGAGACATGGGCTCGATATCGAGGAGTTGTCCAACAGTGATCTTGATCGATTCAGCCTGTGCAATATGCTCCTCGATTATTACCACATTGCCCACCCCGGGAATGTTAATGGTTTTCCCACAATAATATTGGGCGCGCGTACTCTCATGTGTTGTTGGCACAACAAGCGGGGCGATTGATTGCGCCGCCTGTTCTCCCAGCTGGGGAACGGTTTTACTGCATGTTTTGCCAGCTGATTTGCTCGAGCTCGAGCTCGCCTCTTTCTGTAGACATGCTCGATTTAACTTCCTGAGGTGGCGCTCATAGTCTGTGTCAACAGGCTTGGGAGCTGGTGGTCTAGCCATACGAATGAAGTGGTCAATCTTTTCCACAGGCACTTTCTCCCTTGGCGGCGGTGGCGGTTTCAGTGCAAAATGGGCTTCCACCTCGGCCTTCGATATGGCTACATTTTCCTCCTCGGACTTGTCGTAAGGCCTCTGCGGAAGAGGCGCGAGGCTTGGGCCATATTGAAATCGTTTGCCTCCGCCTGTACCTGTAGTACTATCTCGACTTGTACCGCTACGCACCATAGCTGAGGCGGCTCTCTTCCGTGATTGCTGAGGCGGCGAAGGCGGCTGACGTGGCTGAGTTGGAGGAGGAGGAGTGGCCTGAAGCTGTGCTGGACTTGGAGGAGGAGTGGCCTGAAGCTGTGCCTGTCAGGGTACGCAGCCACGGGTAGCCCAGCCGGCATCCCCTGGCCCCTCAGAAAAAATTGTGAGCCCTTCCGGCTCATAAGAAGACTCAAGACTTGGGCTGGCTCCCCCCTAGCCGGCTGACTTCCTGGCCGGCTTGGGGGGCGGCCCGCTCCTTTTTACCCCCGCAAAGAAAACTATGGAGGGCCGGCTACGGCAGGGCCGGCTATGGAAGGCCGGCTATAGACGGCCGGCTACCACTGGGCCGGCTCCGATAAAGCAGTCAACGCCGTACCCGCGATGTACGCGTCCACTCTGTGATGATGAAGCGGGGCGTGGCTACAATGAAGCCTGCCACCCCCAAAACCCGGAGCACGCCTGGTACAGCGCGTCGTGCGGGCAGCCGCGGCCCGCCCGGCGCGGCACTGTAGCCACGGTGGCTCTGACGCCGTCCATGACGGGCCACCAGCGTGGCCCCCGAGGCGGTGGGCCCCTTCGGGCAGAGAGATGCCGAAGGCCGCCACACCCCCTCTCAAGCCGGCAAGACAGAGGGCCGGCTTGGCGTAGCCGGCCTGCCGCCTTCCTCGAAGGAGACGCCCACTAAGGAGACAAGGTGCGGCGGGGCTACAGTAATCGCCCGCCAGGGCGGCGTTACTGTAGCCACGCTTACCCCGACCAAGCCTGCGCCAACTAACACGGAGCAACAGTAACCAGCCGCCGACCAGGCCCTGGCCCGTGGGGCCGGCCTATCGACCCAGGAGCCGGCAGTCGGCGGGACCCACCAGCTGGCGGGCCCCAGAAGCCGGCGAACATAGCCACAGACAGCTGGGCCCAGTGCCCAGTCGGATTACCATTGTACCCTCGGGGGGTAGGCCTATATAAACCCCCCGGTGCACCCATGCAAAGGGTTGGACTCTCTTTCTAGACTTAGACGCGTACAAGGAGAAGAAGCAAGCTGAGCTAAGCCCTTCTTCCTCCTTCCACCCAAAACAGCTCAAGGAGCATTGTAGCCACCTGTGAACTTAGTAACCATGCGGAGCCCCCGCAGAGCAGCAGTAGGGCTGTTATCTCCCCGGAGAGCCCTGAAGCTGGGTAAGATTCGCCGGCGTGCATGCCTACGCCTCATCCCGTTTCCAGGCACCGGCGACGTTCTTTTGGCCCCCGCAATGATAAGCCACCCGTTGGCATATGTCGATCCTACCACCCGACATTTGGCGCCCACCGTGGGGCCAGGTGCACCGTCGTCCGGAGACTTGTTCTGGACGGGAACCCTTTTCCTCCCTCGCGGGCGCAGCCAGCCTGGCTCGCCCGATGGCGCATGCCGCGACGCGCTGCACGGCGTCGCCGATGTCTGCGCGGCTAGCGGCCTCGCCAGCCTCTTCGACAATGCCCGCCTCTCCGACGAGCTCGCCGCCAATGCGGGCGCATGTCACCTCGCCAACCTCCTCAGCCAGCTCCACGTCTCCGGCGAGCCCGCTGCGGACTTGGAGTCGGTTGGCTCCACCGACCCGATGCCCGTCGATTCCGACGCGGTATCCTACGACACCTTCCCCACCAACGTCACGGTCTACAACGACCCGCTCCCTCCGGCTGGCGATCGCGATTCTGACGCCCCCGAGGTGATGGTTATCGGCCTCGACGGCCCGACCGACGAGGGCGCCCGCGACTCCCCGCGCGCGGCAGCCCAAGACTTGTCCGTCCCCCTTCCGGCTGACGCCAGCGACGAAGTTCTGGAGGCACGCCGCCTCGCTCTCCTCGCGGAGGGCCGGCGGCTGGCCTCCGTAAGACGCCTCACCGAGGCCTACCAGCGCGAAGCTGATCGCGCCGCCTTCGGCACGCCGGCTCCGGCTGGACCTAGCCGGGCCGGCGCCGTCAGGCAACGCGGCGCCGTCATCGCCGACACGCTCGGCGTGGATCGCTCGGTCTATGCCACCCCGCTCGAGAACCTGCGCGCCGCCCAGGCGGCCGTCGATGAGCTAGACGGCTTGGAAGCCAAAGATCTCCCCCATATGACGCGGCGCATCCAGCAGCTGATCGACGCGGCCGCACGACGGCACGAGGCCGACGCCTGCGCGGGGAGCCCGCCCCCGCGCCGCGAACACGGCGCGACCTCCCGGTCGCCGACTACCAGCTACACCCGCGCGCGGCGCGAGAAAGAACCGGCTCCCAGCCGAAGCCGGACCCAAGTCTCCATCGAGCGAGACGCGGACGGCCGCCCCCGAGCCATGGAATGGCGGGGCACCCCGCCTCCGCCTCGAACCCGCGGAGAAAGATATCCTACCCCGCCTCCCGTGGCTCACCCGACTCTCAGCGGCCGGCTTGGTCGCCGGGAGGGAATCGGCGAAAACGACGCCCGCCACCGGATCGACCGTCTGGCCCGATCTCTGGCGCTGGAAGAAGAGGATGATGTCGGTCCGCCTTGCTTCGGCCCCCGCATCCGCGACGAGCCCTTCCCCAAAGGGTTCTCGCTCCCAAGAGACACGCCTAAGTACAACGGCTCGGTGAAGCCGGAAGACTGGCTGACCGACTACTCCACGGCCGTCAGCATCGCCAATGGCAACCGGCGCGTTGCCGTAAAATACGTGCCCCTCATGCTGCAGGGCACGGCGCGGACGTGGCTTAACAGCCTTAAGCCGCTCAGCATCAACAGCTGGGTATACTTCACTGAAGCCTTCGTTCGCAACTTCACCAGCACCTACAAGCGGGCCCCCAAGCCCAGACAGCTCTCCCTGTGTGTACAGGGCCCAGCCGAGTCCACTCGCGACTACCTGACGCGCTGGGCCGAGCTCCGCAACTCCTGTGAGGGGGTGCACAAGGTGCAAGCCATCGAATACTTCACCGCCGGGTGCCGAGAGGGCACCCTCCTCAAGCACAAGCTTCTCTGCGATGAGCCGACCACCCTCGATGAGCTCCTAAACATCGCCGACAAGTACGCCACCGCCGACTCCTCGATGAAGACCGAGCTCTGGGTGGACGCATACGGAAAGGTACTCAATCAGGCACCCAAAGCGCCGGCTGGAGACGGCGGCCGACGCCAACACCAGAACGATCAAAAACGCAAGGGCCCTGCGCCGCCTCCCGCCAGCCGGCAGGTGGCCACGGTCGAAGATGCGTCGCCTGAAGGACGGCCTGCGCCCAAGAAGCCAAAGGGTGGCCGGCCGGCTTGGCAGCCGGCCTTCTCCTACGAGCAAACTCTTGATGCCCCGTGCAAATTCCATAGCGGCGCGAAGCCGTCCAACCACACGACCCGCAAATGCAACTGGCTCGCCCGAATCTCGAAGGGCGAAGGGCTCACACCGACTCCGTCTGCCGGCCCGCCGCCGCCGGCTCCGCCGCCCAAAGCCGCCCGGCCCGCGGTCGACGCCGTGCAGGACGAGTTCCCCGACGAGCAAGCGTCATATGTCATCTTCACGAGCCAGCCCGAAGACCGGCGCAGCAGGCGCCGAGAGCAACAGGAGGTCAACATGGCAGCCGGCCACATGCACTGGTCAGAGAAACCCATTAGCTGGAGCCGGGCCGACCACCCGGAGGTGATGCCCTCCCCCGGGTCCTACGCATTGGTCCTGGAGGCCACCCTCGCTACTGATACGCGCGCCGCACGCTTCTCCCGCGTGCTGATCGACGGCGGAAGCAGCATCAACATCCTGTACCACGACACCATGGAGAAGCTGGGCGTCAAGGCCAAACAACTTGCGCCGACTCGAACGGTGTTCCACGGCATCGTGCCCGGACTGTCCTGCGCCCCCGTCGGCAAGCTCAAGATCGATGTACTCTTTGGGAGCAAGGATCATTTTCGCCGAGAAGCAATCTGGTTCGAGGTGGTGGACCTGGATAGCCCTTATCATGCCTTGCTTGGCCGACCCGCCTTGGCCAAGTTCATGGCGGTCCCCACTATGCTTACCTCAAGATGAAGATACCAAGCTCTAAGGGCGTCATCACCATCGCCGGCGACTACAAGAAGTCCGCCGACTGCGCCGCGGCCAGCAGCCGGCTGGCCGAATCCCTTGTGATCGCGGCCGAGAGGAAGACGCTGGACCGGGTCGTGGCCCTGGCCAGCAAGCAGTTAAACCAACCCGCCGACTCCAAGGAGTATGATGCCCAAGGATCTTTCCAGCCGGCCAAGGAGACCAAGAAGATACAGCTCGACCCCGAGCACCCCGAGAGGTTCGCCGTCATTGGGGCGAGCCTAGATAGCAAATAGGAAGGCGAGCTCGCCGATTTCCTCCGTGAGAATCGGGATATCTTTGCATGGTCCCCCAAAGACATGCCGGGTGTTCCGAAGGATTTCGCCGAGCACAAATTGCACGTGCGGGAGGATGCCAAACCAGTCAAACAGCCCCTCCACCGACTGTCAGAAGAGAAGAGAAGGATCATAGGGGAGGAGATAGCCCGGCTCCTTGCAGCCGGCTTCATCATGGAAGTTTTCTTCCCCGAATGGCTCGTGAACCCAGTTCTCGTGCTGAAGAAGAATAACAAGTGGCGCATGTGTATAGATTACACGAGCCTCAACAAAGCCTGCCCAAAGGATCCCTTCGCCCTGCCCAGGATCGATCAAGTAATAGACTCCACAGCCGGATGCGAGCTGTTGAGCTTTTTGGACGCCTACTCGGGATACCACCAGATCAAGCTGAACCCGGATGACCAGCTGAAAACCGCCTTCATCACGCCGTTTGGGGCCTTCTGCTACCTGACCATGACTTTCGGCCTGAGGAATGCCGGCGCCACGTTTCAGCGTTGCATGCAGAAGTGCCTCCTCACACAGCTCGGCAAGAATGCCCACGTTTACGTGGATGATGTTGTGGTGAAGACGGAGAAGCGTGCCACCCTGCTGGAAGACTTGAAGGAAACATTCGAGAACCTGCGCCGGTTCCGAATCAAGCTCAACCCAGAGAAATGTGTGTTCGGAGTGCCAGCCGGCCAGCTCCTAGGCTTCCTGGTCTCTGAACGCGGCATAGAGTGCAACCCTATGAAGATCAAAGCCATCGAGAGGATGGCGGTCCCAACCAAGCTCAGAGAGATCCAGAAGTTCACCGGGTGCCTGGCCTCCCTTAACCGCTTCATCAGCCGGCTCGGAGAAAAGGCTCTCCCCCTCTACCGCCTCATGAAGAAGAGCACTCACTTCGAGTGGAACGACCAGGCCGACCAAGCTTTCCACGAGCTGAAGAAAATGCTGTCCACGCCGCCTGTCTTGGCGGCACCGACTGAGAAGGAGCCCATGCTCCTATATATTGCCGCCACCAGCCGGGTGGTCAGCACCGTCATTGTGGTCGAACGCCTCGAAGAAGGCCGCGCCCAGCCGGTGCAGAGACCGGTCTATTACCTGAGCGAGGTGCTGTCCACCTCAAAACAAAATTACCCACACTATCAGAAGATGTGCTACGGCGTGTACTTAGCCGCTAAGAAGCTGAAGCCGTACTTTCAAGAGCACCCCATCACGGTCGTATGCACTGCCCCGCTTGCCGACATCATAGGCAGCCGGGACGCATCCGGCCGGGTGGCCAAATGGGCCATCGAGCTGGCCCCCTACACCATCTTCTACCAACCCCGCACCGCCATCAAGACGCAAGCGTTGGCCGACTTCCTCGTCGACTGGGCCGAGACCCAGTACTTACCGCCGGCGCCCGACTCCACCCATTGGCGCATGCACTTTGACGGATCAAAGATGCGCACCGGCATGGGAGCCGGCGTCGTCCTGACTTCTCCAAAGGGCGACAAGCTCAAATACACGTCGCAGATCCACTTCGCCGCCTCCAACAACGTCGTCGAGTACGAGGCACTCATACACGGGCTCCGGCTGGCCAAGGAGCTTGGTATTCGCCGGATCCTGTGCTATGGCAACTCGGATTTGGTGGTGCAGCAGTCTTCTGGCGATTGGGACGCCAAGGACGCAAACATGGCGAGCTACCGTTTCCTGGTATAGCAAATCAGCGGATACTTCGACGGATGTGAGTTCCTTCACGTGCCGCGGGCCGACAACGAGCCGGCGGACGCCCTGGCTCGAATACGATCCACGCGGCAAGCAATACCAGCCGGCGTCGCCCTGCAGTGCCTCCTCAAGCCTTCAATCAGGCCGTCTCCGGAGTCCGATTCCATTTTCGTGCCGCCTAATCCCGAGGGGGCCGGGTCCGGCTCGAAGAATCAAGCAGCCGGCCCGGGGACTACACCCACTAGGACTTCAATATTCGGCTCAGGAACTGCCGCACCCGGCCCGGGGACTGCAGCAGCCGGCCCGGGGGCTGCAGTGGCCGGCCCGGGGACTTCTTCAGCACAGGAAGCGGCGGCCGACTCCAGCGCTGCACTACCCAACCCACCCACCCACCCTGGTGGCTCTGGCCACATTGGTGGCCGAGGAGGTCATCTCCCCATCATGGGCCCAAGCCATCCGCAACTTTCTGGTGAACCATGACCTGCCGGCTGACAAAAACGAAGCAAGACAAGTCCAGCGCCGGGCTGGAGCATACACCATCGTCAACAGAGAGCTTGTCAAGCGCAGTGCCACCGGAGTCTTGCAGCGATGCGTCAAGCAGGAGAAGGGCATCGCGATCCTTAGGGATATACACCAAGGAGAATGCGGCCATCACGCCCCATCAAGGTCACTGGTCGCCAAAGCTTTCCGCCACGGTTTCTTCTGGCCGACTGCTTTGGACGACGCCAAAGAGCTAGTCAAACACTGCAAAGGCTGCCAGCTTTTCAGCTCGCAGCAACACATGCCGGCTTCGGCACTCAAGACCATTCCCATCACCTGGCCCTTTGCCGTCTGGGGGTTGGATATGGTGGGCCCATTTAAGACGGCGCGCGGCGGCATGACTCATTTGCTCGTCGCCGTTGACAAATTCACCAAGTGGATCGAGGTGAAGCCGATCAAGAAGCTAAATGGGCCGACTGCAGTGACGTTCATTGCAGATATAACAACCCGGTACGGCGTACCGCACAACATCATCACCGACAACGGCACGAATTTTGCCAAAGGTGCCCTGGCACGGTTCTGCGCTGCGCAAGGTATCCGGCTGGACCTTGCGTCAGTCGCCCACCCACAGTCAAACGACCAAGTGGAGCGAGCAAACGGCCTCATTCTGTCCGGCATCAAGCCTCGACTGGTCGTACCCCTGGAGCGTTCAGCCGGCTGCTGGCTCGATGAGCTGCCGGCTGTCCTATGGAGTCTGCGCACTACTCCGAACAGATCAACTGGCTTCACTCCCTTCTTCCTTGTATATGGTGCTGAGGCGGTCATCCCAATAGACATCGAGTTCGACTCGCCTCGGGTAACCATGTACACGGAAGCGGAAGCCAAAGAAGCACGAGAAGACGGCGTCGACCTGCTGGAAGAGGCCCGGCTGTTAGCCCTCAGCCGGTCCGCCATCTACCAGCAGGGTCTGCGCCGCTACCATAGCCGGAGGGTCCACCCAAGATCCTTCCAGGAGGGCGACCTTGTGCTCCGGCTGATCCAGCGAACAGCCGGCCAGCACAAGCTCGCAGCCCTCTGGGAAGGCCCCTTCATCATCAGCAGAGCCTTGGGCAACGACGCCTACTACCTCATCGACGCGCAGAAGCCGAAGGCACACAAGAGAGACGACTCCGGCAAGGAGTCGGAGCGACCATGGAACGCAAATCTCCTTCGGAAGTTTTACAGCTAAAATGCAGTATGTGTTATGCCCACTTTTGTATTTAGTATGAATAGTAGGCTCCCCGAGAAAGACTCGGGGACTGCCACCCTTTACCTTATGAATGAAAGTTATCATGCGCATGATTTTACCTCTTCATTTATTCCGTCCGGTACCGGGTCCGACGAGTCGGCCCGGGGACTGGCCGGCTAGAGTTATATTCAGAGCCCTACCCGCAGTCAGACAAGTAATGCGCCGACACCCAGGCTTGGCCCTTGCCGAAATCGCAGCTCGAAGAACCGACTGCCCGACTGGCAGGAGCCACCAGCCGAAAAGGGTGCGCACATGAAAAACGGCTAGGGACCAAACAGGCTCGCATATATAGCAAAGGCCGGCTTGCTGCCTCCCGCCGACCGACTACCAGAGTAGCCGGCCGGCCGGCTTACATCCAGTCTACTTCAAATCCAAGAAAACTCAAGTACTTGCCTTCCCAAAGAGGGAAGGCGGCAAAGGAAAGAGCCTAAGGACAAAAAGTACACTTGGATGAACGCCAACACATGCATATATTAATATATTACAAAAAAAACCTCTAGAGAGGTCGACATTCAGCATTGTTCGATATACACCCAGTGGGTGGAATTGCAGAAACTTAAACTTGTCCAAAAAGAAAGACAGGGACGAAACGAAAGGCAGCTCAAGCCGGCAGGGCCGCAGACGAGCTGGATTAGGCGGCGGAGGTAGTCGCGCCGGCTGAAGGAGCGGCCGACTGACGAACCTCGGCTTGATCGTCGCCTCCGGCAGAGGGCGCGCTCCTGCGCGGCTCGTTGCTAGAGGCACGGTCGGCTGGGGGACGGTCGGCCGCCCCACCAGTCGGCTCGGCGTCTTCGCTGTCCTCCTCCTCGTCGTCTTCGCCCTCGTCGCTAGAGGCGATCTCTTCCGCCGAGTCTTCGCCGTCCGCCGGGTTCAGCCCGAACCATTCCTCCGGCTGGGCGGCGCCATCGTCGTTAAGCTCCGGCGCAAAGACGCTGGTGTCGGTGCACTCGGCGATCGTCGAGGCGCGCTGCGCGATCGCCGGCCGCACCTCCTCCAGTTCGGCGTCGGCTTCCGACCGCCACGTCCGCAGCTGGTCCAGGCTCAGCCCTGGGTACCACGCGCGGACGAACTCCAGCGCGCGCCCGGCTCCAAGACGGGCCGCGGACGCCTTCCAGGCCTCGAAGCGGCCGACTGCGACCTCGAGCCAGTCGGCCGTCCGGCTTGGGGTCCGGGGAATTGCCTGGCCGGGCCAGAGCGCGGCCAGCATCGTCGCCCCGGCGCGCTGGAGTCGACGGAGCAACCGGTGGGCCGGCTGCAGCCCCGCCTGGACGGTGATAAGCTGCTCCGACAATGTTCGGTTCGCATCCGGCGGAATCACGACCCCGGCTTGACGACGCTCCTCGCGGTAGGCTTCGATGGCTTGGGCGGCTAGGACAGACTGGCCGGGGAAGTACTCTGCGCAAGACAGCAAACACAAGTCAAAACAAAACCATAGGCAGCCGGCGATTGGAAGAAGAGCAAGGAAGACAGCCTACCGTCAATAAGATCCTCGACCCGGCCGAAGCCTTCTTCCAGTGCCCGCCGCGTCTCGGCCCAGCTCGCCTCCCTGGCCCCGAACTCCGCCCTCAGGGTAGCCTCGTCGTCCTGCGCTTTTTGCAGGGCCGCCTTGTGGCTCCTCTCCCGGTCGGCCAGTTTCGTTGCCAGGCGGTCGCGCTCTTGAGCCAGATCAGCGTACTCGGCGTCCTTGGCACGAAGAGCGGCCTGCACCACGCCGAGTTCCCTCCACAAGTCGGTGTTGGCCTCTGCTCGAGCAAAAAATAAAGAGAAAAATCAGCAAAGGGAAAGTCGTCAAGAAAGATCCGACCCGACTGCACTGCAGTCGGCCCGGATCTCGGGGACTACACCCAGTGGGTGCGCTGTCGCGCCCCCACGAGAAGTTAACCACGACAAGACACTTACGCCGGCTGCTGGCGAGGTCCTCGGTCCTCCGGCTTAGCTCCCGAGCCTGGGAGTTGAAGGCGGCCGCGCGAGAGTTGTGATAATCCTGAAGATCAGAAAAAACAGTCAGCATAGTCGTCTAGTAAGATCCGACCCGACTGAGCTGCAGTCGGCCCGGATCTCGGGGACTACACCCAGTGGGTGCGCCAGCGCGCCCCCACGGAAAAAACTCAAAGGACCAGAGCGGTCAAGGAGCGAAGACTTACCCGGATTGCAGACCGCGTCGACAGAAACTCCTGAGTGAATTGCCTCAGGAGGCCGGCCTGCGCCTGCAACCGGCTCCGAACCCCTTGGGCCGCGACGTTCAGCTCGCCGCTCCCTCTGCTGGGAGTCCACCCGGACGTGGCGGAGCTGGCCGCCTCCAGGGCATCCGCCGTCCGCTCGGCTCCCGCGGCTCGGCGCGTGTCCGGCGGGGCCGTGCCCCCTCCGGCGGGCCGGTCCCCCACCGGCTCGATCTCGAGGCCGGCTCCGGTCTCGGGTGTGGCCCGGGCCGGCTCCTCCGGCACCGCCGACGATCGGCCGCCTTCGCCTGCTCCAGCTAGCACTGCCGGCGGCGTCCTCTCGGCGGATCCCTCGACGGCCTCGCCCCTCTGCACCGGCGGCTGCTCGGGGATAATCTCCTCCGCCGTGGGCAGAGGGACGTCCGGATCCAAGGTCTGGAGGGGGATGGCGAGCAGCGGAGTCTGGCTGCGCACGCTTTCCACCTCCGCCTCCATGGCCGCCCGCTCCGATGGAGCCTCAGCCGCCGCGCTCGCCCGCCCTGGCGCCGTTTGGGCGGCCTCTCGCTCCGCCATCGCCCGCTCGGCCGCCTCCATCTCCCGGCGTGCCTCGCGTGCGTTGCGCTGCGTGGCTGCGTCAAGTTCGGCGCGGGGGTCCACTCGGCGGGACCTTGAAGAGGCGGCACTCGGCCCGACCACGGAGCCGGCTGGGCCCCTCTCGAGGGAGAGCGGCGCCCTGCTCAGGAAATCAGAAAACATTCAAGGAAAGAAAACTTCAGAATAACAAGCACGCAGGCGGCTACTAGACTTACGCGGAAACTGACGGGGGCTTCTTCACCGCCTTCCGAAAGCGGGCTGCCTTCGCCGCTGCCTCCTCGCGCTTCGTGGCCGCGGCGGTGGCCTTCGGTTTCTTCGGCCGGCTCCCGAAGAGCGGGAGCGCGGCCCGGCGTTTTCCCTTCCCGCCGCCGGCAGTCGGCATGGCGGACGAGCTCGCGCCGCGGCAGTCGGTTGCCGACTGGCGGCGAGGGAGTTCTCCGGCTTCGAAGTCGTCCGGCTAGTCGTCGAAGCTGGCCGAGAGCCCGGTGCCGCCAAGCTCGACGGCACCCCCCGTGGTGGCGTCCTCCATGGCGACGGCGGAGAGATCCGGGTCGTCAGGGTCATCCTCCGTGCGATCCGGGGCATACTCGCGGTCGACTCCGGCTGCCCCGGCTGGCAGCGGGAGGAGAGGATTCTGATAAAGGAAAAGAGAAAAGGGGTCGCCTGGTCAGAGGCCGGCTATCCCAAGCCGGCAGACGGCGAGGGGAAAGGCTTACCACAGGCGCAGGCTGGGCGCGGGAGTACGGCGCCTTGCCGAACTGCCACTCGTCGGTGAGCTTCAAGTTGGTGACGTAGTTCGCCATCAGAGCCACCTCGGCGTGCGGCATCTCCCAGGTGCTCAGCCGGCTGGGATTGAACCGGCCGCTCATCTGGCACATCAGGTGCGGCCGGCTTTGGAGAGGCAAGATCCGGCGCTCGACGAAGGCGGTTACCAAGTCGGACGCAAGCAGACCCTCCGATTGGATCATCACCCGAAGCCGGGAGATGGAAGCGTTCCCCGCTGGAGAAAGGGACTTCGACCGGTAGCCCCAGGTCCGCCGCTTCCCAGTCGGCGGGCCGGCTATGTAAGCCGGCAGGTTGACGTAGTCGCCGTGCCGGGCGACGTTCTTGACGTAGAAGTAAGACTTTTGCCACAGCTTGACCGACTGGATCAGAGGAATGTGGGGGAAGGGGTTGTCGTCGCTGGCCCTCTTCATCGCGATGAAGGCGCCGCAGGGAGCCGGCACGCCGGCGGAGACGGTGCCGAGCTTGTTCTGGAACAGTTCGGCCCAGAGATCCAGCGTCGGCAGCAGCCCCAAGTACCCTTCGCAGAGCGTGACGAAGGCCGAGAGTTGGAGCACCGCGTTGGGCGTGACGTGATGCGGTTGAAGATTGTAGAACTCGAGGAACGATCGCATGAAACTGCTCGCCGGAAAGCCGAAGCCCTGGAGGAAGTGCGCGCGGAAGACGACGCGCTCGCCTTCCTCCGGCGCCGGCGAGACCTCCTTCGCGGGCGCTAGGCGCACCTGCACGAGGTCGGCGGAGGGTAGACGCCGGGTCTGGCGGAGGAACTCGATGTGCTCGTCGTGGACGTTGGACCCGTCCCACGAGCTCGACAAGGCCAGCGACATGGCGACGTGGGAGGGCTACGGCGCGAAGCAGTGTCGAGCAAGAAGAAGAGCAGGAAGAAGAATTGCAGGAAGAAGAAGAGCGGGGGGGATGGGGAGCGAGCGGGCCCGTGCCTCTCCTCCTCCCCTCTTACTTGTAGGCGCGTGCGCCGGAGACGAGGAGGCGCGGCGTGGGGGGTCGTGGGGATCAATCGTGCACATCTCCCCCACGCACGCGTCATTTACACGCCTTGATGGTGCAGGGTAACGGCCGCGGGGAGGCGAGCGGCCCCCTTGGGCCATAGAAGATCTGCGCCCGGGCCGAGGCCGGGGAGTGGCGGGCCCGGGCCTGCGGCGGCGTCCCGTCGCGCGCGTGCGACGGCAGGATTTCCCTGCCACATGGCTCGTCGTGGGGCCCGCGGCCGGCCCGCGGGTCAACCACGGTCGCCCTAATAAAGAATAGTGTTCCGAGGCCGGCAGCGACAACGCAGTTGGCCCTGCACGGTATCAAGCCGGCCTAGCTTCCCGTCCGTTCATCTGCCGCGAAGCTCGCCCGCCTTCGGGGACTACTGTCGGGGTACGCAGCCACGGGTAGCCCAGCCGGCATCCCCTGGCCCCTCAGAAAAAATTGTGAGCCCTTCCGGCTCATAAGAAGACTCAAGACTTGGGCCGGCTCCCCCCTAGCCGGCTGACTTCCTGGCCGGCTTGGGGGGCGGCCCGCTCCTTTTTACCCCCGCAAAGAAAACTATGGAGGGCCGGCTACGGCAGGGCCGGCTATGGAAGGCCGGCTATAGACGGCCGGCTACCGCTGGGCCGGCTCCGATAAAGCAGTCAACGCCGTACCCGCGATGTACGCGTCCACTCTGTGATGATGAAGCGGGGCGTGGCTACAGTGGAGCCTGCCACCCCCAAAACCCGGAGCACGCCTGGTACAGCGCGTCGTGCGGGCAGCCGCGGCCCGCCCGGCGCGGCACTGTAGCCACGGTGGCTCTGACGCCGTCCATGACGGGCCACCAGCGTGGCCCCCGAGGCGGTGGGCCCCTTCGGGCAGAGAGATGCCGAAGGCCGCCACACCCCCTCTCAAGCCGGCAAGACAGAGGGCCGGCTTGGCGTAGCCGGCCTGCCGCCTTCCTCGAAGGAGACGCCCACTAAGGAGACAAGGTGCGGCGGGGCTACAGTAATCGCCCGCCAGGGTGGCGTTACTGTAGCCACGCTTACCCCGACCAAGCCTGCGCCAACTAACACGGAGCAACAGTAACCAGCCGCCGACCAGGCCCTGGCCCGTGGGGCCGGCCTGTCGACCCAGGAGCCGGCAGTCGGCGGGACCCACCAGCCGGCGGGCCCCAGAAGCCGGCGGAGAAGCCGGCGAACATAGCCACAGACAGCTGGGCCCAGTGCCCAGTCGGATTACCATTGTACCCCCGGGGGGTAGGCCTATATAAACCCCCCGGTGCACCCATGCAAAGGGTTGGACTCTCTTTCTAGACTTAGACGCGTACAAGGAGAAGAAGCAAGCTGAGCTAAGCCCTTCTTCCTCCTTCCACCCAAAACAGCTCAAGGAGCATTGTAGCCACCTGTGAACTTAGTAACCATGCGGAGCCCCCGCAGAGCAGCAGTAGGGGTGTTATCTCCCCGGAGAGCCCTGAAGCTGGGTAAGATTCGCCGGCGTGCATGCCTACGCCTCATCCCGTTTCCAGGCACCGGCGACGTTCTTTTGGCCCCCGCAATGATAAGCCACCCGTTGGCATATGTCGATCCTACCACCCGACAGTGCCGGACTTGGAGGAGGAGTGGCCTGACGATTTGCCGGACTTGGAGGAGGAGTGGCCTGACGCGTTGGTGGACTTGGAGGAGCGGGAGTCTGCTGACTCGGTGGCGGACTGCGACGAGGAGTCGGATGACACGGTGTCGGTGGCCTTTGAAAGATGATGCAATCCTTTCTCCATAGGATGATACGATGGTTGGCCTCTCCTAGTGTGTGCTCATCGTCACCTCCAGGAATGTCAATCTCTAGCCCCGAATATTGGTCCACCACCTCATCAACAAAGACACGAGCATAGCCCGCTGGAATCGGGTTGCAATGGAAGGTTGCCTCAGGGGGATTTGTAAAAGTAAGGGCGTCCGCCACCTTCATGGATATGTTCTTCATTTTGAAGTGTAGGTCACAGTTAGTGTTCTCCATGATGTCATCCACTGGGTAGCTATCCAGCAATGCGTCGCCCGAGGCGGAACCCACACTGCTTCTCAGCATGGATGGGACGGTGCTATCCATTGGTGGATCATCCGCTAGCTGATGAGACCCCCTTTGCTGGCTAAGTGAGTCGATCTGCTCCTGCTGCCACTGGAATTTGATTGCCAAGTCCGCATGCGCTGATTCTAGGCCTTGAAGGCGTTCATAGTCTAGCTTCCTCTGCTCCTCCTCCATCTTCCTCTTCTTCTCCTCCCCAATGTTCTTTCTCACACGGGTTCTGTAGTTGGCGTTCCAGTCTGAAAACCCCTCATACCACGGAATAACGCCCATGCCTCGTGTTCTTCCCGGGTGTTCAGGATTTCCCAGGGCACGCGTAAGCTTGTCGTTCTCTCTGTTGGGCTCGAACAACCCGGATCGAGCCTCTTCTATTGCAACAAGTAGCTTATCTTCGGCTCCGTCCAGACATGCCTTCTTTGAAACTTTGCCTATCTTCGGGTCCAACTCTCCCCATGCGAATAGAACCAAGTCCTGCACCTGGGGGGCCAGCTCAATGTTTCTGGAGTGACACCTGCATCCAGCATCTCTTTCTCAGACTTATCCCACTTAGGCATTCCCACCGCATAGCCACCTGGCCCCAGCTTATGGAACTTATCCTTTTTTTGCGGCATTGGCCTTGTTTATTCTCGACCATTCCTTAGATAATTCCGAATCCTTGAATTTCACGAAATCGTCCCAATGAGCACTTTGGTTCTCTAGTGTTCCCTCGAATACTGGAGTCTTCCTTCCTCCGTTGACGTACTTGGCCCATTCACGAATCTTGTGGTTCTTGAATGCAACCGCCATCTTCCTAAGAGCATCGTCCTTGACTTTCTCCACATCTGCATCTGTGAAATGATCTGGTAGGGTGAAATGTTCCATGAGCGTTTCCCAAAGCAAATTTTTTGTCTGTCATCAACAAAAGTAACTCCTGTACATGGCTTTGCTGGCTCTCTCCATTCTTGAAGGGAGATCGGGAGTTGGTCCTTCACAAGAACTCCGCACTGACAAACGAACTTGTCCGCAATCTTCTTAGGCGCGAATGGTTCGCCATTAGGTCTGATTGCCTCGATACTGTACTTTACGCCCTCCTTCAACTTTTTGTTCAGGCCTTGTTTCGTCCTGTTGCCTGAAGATTTGCTCGATCCGGATGGCTAAAAGAAGAAAGATCGATTCGTTAACATATCTTCAAGTCATTTAAAACATGTGATGATCACCAGATGCCTGCTTATATAAATATATATACCTCGCCGGTCTTTGTTGTTTCAAGATCAACATTTTCTTCGTCATGTTCATAGTTCATGACTTCATCAATTCGGTCATCACGATCGAATATCATATCACCCTCCCCGGTGTTGTTTAGATATTCGGAGCCGTCATAATCTTCTTCATTCTGATCATCATTTGGCCCGCGAGGATTGCGTATGATATTGAACAGGGCCTCTTCTCCCTCTCTGCTAGTATTGTGTGCCATAGGTTTTGTTTAACTAATCCAAAATAAATATATTCAAATTACAATGCATGGATGCAATCAATTAATAAGGAAAACTGAATCAATCATAGTACATAATAAGCATCACCGAATATAATCTCGAATACATCGTCTCGAGTAATAGATATAATCTCGAATACATCGTCTCGAATAATAGATATAATCTCGAATACATCGTCTCGAATAATATATAATCTCGAATACATCGTCGGATCATGCAGCGCGGGCGGTGGACACCCAAAGAGAAGGAACCCTCACATGATCATAGCTGAAGTGAGATCCCTGAAGAAACTGCCAGGTACTGGAGAACCTGCCGCCCTCTAACACAACCATGTAGCGATGGACGTGCTCGTCCTCCTCGCTGACACGACGACGTACCACCTCCGGCGGGGCCGGCTCCCTCCGCACCGAAACTGGCCCACGCGAACGCCACCAAACGAGATCAGGGTCGACAACCGGGGCTGGGTTCCTCATCAAGCGGCGCGCCCCTCCAGGCATCACCTCCCAGTGCCAGCCCGGCGGAGCCCAGTCCCGGACATGGGTCAGCCGGACATTGTCGCGGACGGGTCGATGGCGAGGATGCGGGCCGGGCATCGTCGAGAACAAATACTAGCTATATGCCCGCAAAAAGTAACATTTTTTTAATGATTGGATTTTGATAACTAAAATTTCTAACATTTCTATATAACTAACATTCCTATAACATTTCTAACAATGCTATATAACTAACATTTCTATAACATTTCTAATATTTCTATAACTAAAAAGCAGAAAAAAATTATAACATTTCTATATATATAACTAACATTTTATAACATTTCTAATATTTCTATAACTAAAAAAAGAAAAATTTCTAACTTTTTTATAACTATTTCTATAACTAAAAAACAGAAAAATTTCTAACAATTCTAACTTTTCTATAACATTTCTAACAATGCTATATAACTAACTATTTCTATAACTAAAAAAAGAAAAATTTCTAACATTTTACTATTTCTATAACTAAAAAACTAAAAAAAATTATGTGTGTGTGTGTGCTCACCGGCGAGGCGAGAGGCGACGGGGGGCAGCGACGGGGACGGCGACGGGCGCGGCAACGACGGGGATGGCGACGACGGGGACAGGGACGGGGCAATGACGACGGGGACGGGCCGGGGCAGCGACGACGGGGACGGGGCGGCGATGACGGGGACGACGCGGGATGGGTCGGGACGGCTCGGCGGTGACGACGGGGACGAGGACGACGGGGCGGCGACGACGGGGACGGGGTGGCGATGGGGGCGGCGACGAGGGATATGGAGATAGGGGCGGCGGGTGACGGGGCAGACGAGAAGAAGTAGATGAGAAACTGAAATTTTTGAAGTGTTTAGTTATATAGGATGGACCTTTATTACCGGTTGGAGCCACCAACCGGTACTAAAGGCCTGTTTTGGCCAGGCCAAGCGGCGTGAACCACACCCCCTTTAGTACCGGGTGGTGGCTCCAACCGGTACTAAAGCCCCCCCCCTTTAGTACCGGCTGGTGCCACCACCCGGTACTAAAGGGGGTGCGCTGGCAAGGTGCGGTGCGGCAAGTTTAGTCCCACCTTGCTAGCCGAGGGGCGTCCGCACTAGTTTATAACCCCCCGTGCGGTAGCTCTCTCGAGCTCCTCTCCAAAGAAGGCCTACTGGGCCTACATGTATTGTGCTGCCCTGTGGGCCTACTAGGCCTTTGCGAGCCTGCATCCTGGCCCAACAACAGGTTGGGTTTCTAGTCGTATGCAGGCCGCTCTGGCCCAGTAGGCGGGATTTTTTATTTTTTTGCTTTATTTATTTTTGAGTTATTTTTTGTGTATTTAGAGTTTCTTTGTGAATATTTTTGCTTTAGGTACAAAAAATTACAAACTTTCTGTTAGTGCCCGTAGTTTTCAAATTTGAATAGCTTAAATTTTGAATTATTTGAAATTAGTGTGAATCACTAGTTTGTGAATAACTTAACTTTAAAAATCATTTAAGGCATGAAATAATTTGTTTGCACATAAAATTTCTTCGCGTTTCAAATGCCAAAACACATAACTACCCTAACTATTACAGAGATTCCCTCCTGGGTGTGAAACACAGAAGAAAGTGATGATAGTGAAGCCGATCACATCCCAGATCTTTGGGTGTGAAACTTTTTCTTCGCGTGTGTCCCTTTGCATCGTAACCATGGAAAATCTTCATCATTTAACGGGATGCTCGGGTCAATATTCACTCTGAATGGAGAAATTTCATCAAACTTTTCATAATCTGCTGACATGTCTGCCTTGTCATCCACTCCCACGATGTTTCTCTTCCCAGAAAGAACTATGTGCCGCTTTGGCTCATCGTACGATGCATTCGCTTCCTTATCTTTTCTTTTTCTTGGCTTGGTAGACATGTCCTTCACATAGAAAACCTATGCCACATCATTGGCTAGGACGAATGGTTCGTCTGCATAAGCAAGATTGTTGAGATCCACTGTTGTCATTCCGTACTGCGGGTCTTCCGTTACACTGCCTTGTTTCATATTAACCCATTTGCACCGAAACAAAGGGACCTTCAAACCACGTCGATAGTCAAGTTCCCATATGTCCTGTATATAACCATAATATGTTTCCTTTACTGTCTTGGTTTCTGCATCAAAGCGGACACCACTGTTTTGGTTGGTGCTCTTCTTATCTTGGGAGATCATGTAAAATGTATTACCATTTGTCTCGTACCCTTTGAAAGTCATTATATTCGAAGATGGTAACTAGGACAGCAAGTACAGGTCATCTTCAATAGAGGTGTCATGCATGGTACGTGTCTGCAACCAGCTGGCGAAACTCCTGGTTTGTTCACGTGTAATCCAGTCATCAGACCGCTCCGGGTGTTTGGAGCATAGAAAATTCTTGTGTTCATCCACATACGGAGCCACCAAGGCGCAATTCTGTAGAACTGTGTAGTATGCTTGAGTGATGTAACGCCCTCGATGCGGCTATATCTCCCACGTGTCGAAACACGACTTAGAGGCATAACAGCATTGAAAGCAATGTCGCAAGTGAGGTAATCTTCACACAACCCATGTAATACATAAGGGAAAGAGATACATAGTTGGCTTACAATCGCCACTTCACACAATTACATGAATAAAGCATTACATCATCCAAATACACTCAAGGTCCGGCTACGGAACCAAAATAAAAGAAGAACCCGAAATGTGACAAGGTCCCCGATCGACCCCAACTGGGCTCCACTACTGATCAACTAGAACAGAAATAACACAAAGGACAAGATCTTCAACGAGCTCCTCCTTGAGCTTGGTTGTGTCATCTGCTCGGTTCAACGGCCCCTGCAAGCTGGTTTTGTAAGTATCTATGAGCCACGGGGACTCAACAATCTCGCACCCTCGTGATCAAGACTATTTAAGCTTATGGTTAAGATAAATGTATGAGGTGGAGCTGCAACAAGCGACTAGCATATATGGTGGCTAACATATGCAAATGAGAGCGAGAAGAGAAGGCAAAGCACGGTCGATAAAGCTATGATCAAGAAGTGATCCTAGAACAACCTACGTCAAGCATAACTCCAACACCGTGTTCACTTCCCGGACTCCGCCGAGAAGAGACCATCACGGTTTCACACGCGGCTGATGCATTTTAATTAAAGTCAACTTCAGGTTTTCTACAACCAGACAATAACAAATTCCCATCTGCCAATAACCGCGGGCACGACTTTTGAAAGTTCAAATCCCTGCAGGGGAGTCCCAACTTAGCCCATCACAAGCTCTCGCGGTCAACGAAGGATAAACCTTCTCCCGAGACATTCCGATCAGACTCGGCATCCCGGTTCTACAAGACATTTCGACAAGTTAAAACAAATCCAGCAACACCGCCCGAATGTGCCGACAAATCCCGATAGGAGCTGCACATATCTCGTTCTCAAGGCACACAAAGATGATCTCTCCGTACAACTAAAACCAAACCTCGAGTTTCCCCGAGGGGGCGCTGCACAGGACTCTAGTTTGGACCAACACTCAGAGGAGCACTGGCCCGGGGGGTTAAAATAATGATGACCCTTGAGTCTGCAGAACCCAAGGGAAAGAAAAGGCTAGGTGGCAAATGGTAAAACCAATGTTGGGCATTGCTGGAAGAGTTTTATTCAAGACGAACTGTCAAGGGGTTCCCATTATAGCCCAACCGCGTAAGGAGCGCAAAATCCGGGAACATAACACCGATATGACGGAAACTAGGGCGGCAAGAGTGGAACAAAACACCAGGCAGAAGGCCGAGCCTTCCACCCTTTACCAAGTATATAGATGCATTAATTAAATAAGAGATATTGTGATATCCCAAAAAGTAAACATGTTCCAACAAGGAACAGCATCTCCATGTTCCAACAAGGAACAAACTTCAATCTTCACCTGCAACTACCAACGCTATAAGAGGGGCTGAGCAAAGCGGTAACATAGCCAAACAACGATTTGCTAGGACAAGGTGGGTTAGAGGCTTGGTTCAACAATATGGGAGGCATGATAAGCAAGTGGTAGGTATCGCAGCATAGGCATAGCAAAAGAGCGAGCATCTAGCAAGCGAAGATAGAAGTGATTTCGAGGGTATGGTTATCTTGCCTGAGATCTCGCAAGGAAGAAGAATGAGTCCATGAAGAAGACAAACGGACATAGACGAACGGGTCCTCACAATCACAACGTTACCGGATCCAACCCGAAGAAGCAAACACCGGAAAGAAGCACACAACATTATAAACAACCAACACAGGAACATGGTATGATATGCGGGATGCGGTATGCGATGCATATGCATGATTTGATGAGGAATGATTGAACCTGGCCTCAACTTGGAAATCCAAGAGTGCCACTGAAAAGGTGAGGTGATTTTGGTTGAAATCGATATAAAGATCGCGGAATCGGATGCACGATTTGGAAATGGCAAGCAAAACAAATATGGCACCGGTCTGCGATAAACAACAAGTAGCCATCTAAATGCAACAAGACAAACATGCTACAGCACCCAAACATGGAAACAAAATACATGGCAGGGATACATTCATGATGCTTGACCAAAGATGAACACTGAGCTATGGCCAATTCATCCATTAACAGGTTCAAACAATCATGGCAAAAGTGCAATTGATAAACAGGTTTCAGACTTAGTGAAATTAACACAAGCCTGGAATTTCAGATCAGGTAGCACACTTTGAAGCAAGAAAACTAGATGCTACAGGAACTTAACATGGAAAAGCAAGGCATGGCATGGAGCTACACAAAGATCTTAACAAAAGTCCCTTAGTGACCTTGAGCCAAAAGGGACCAGAAAATATAATTGCAAGCATGTGAACATGGCAAAAACATAATCAGATTACAGACTTAGTGAAAAACTGGAGCATGCAAATCAGATATCAAGTAGGCATGTTTACGAGCTCGATGCACTCACTAAAGAGGAAGTCATGACAAACTAAGCATACACCCATCAAGAATACACATTATACAAGCTAGACATGGCAAGAACAATAACATAGCATGCACGGATCAACTACAACATCCTCGGCAAAATCGCTAACAAGTAGACAATCTGCCCAGATTCTCGAAATAGCAAAAGTAGAGCTCAATTGACCCATGCTAGGGTGCTCCATAATTACAAACAAAGACACGGATGGATAGAGCACCACAAGACTAACAAATCATCCTTAATGATCGTCCTCAAAAGAGGCACGGATCACTAGGAAACAACATGAACATATGGCATATTGATAGGAACAGGTCAGGGACTTAATGAAATTCTAAGTCCCTGAAATCAGCATTAACGAATGCACCACTTTGCAAGCTTGTGCTGGTCATCACACACATCACAAAAATACATGGATGGCACCTCTGCAAAGATGGCAAAGCATATAACAAAACTCATGTAGAGCTCATGAGCATATCATGCACACATTAATCATGGCAAAAATGACAAATAGCTATTTGGAGCAGCAGATCTGACAATTAACTCAAATAGCACTCTTCCAACAGCATTTCGGGCATCAAGATGAGCTCAAATGAAAATGATGCAATGCGATGAAATGATGTACTATCTGAGACGAACATTTTGATATGCTACACGCATGAATCGGAGCTACGGATGCAAAGTTACGATGCAATGAACATGGGCATTTGAAACTGGAAAACTCGGGGACTTAGTGGAATTCTCACCCCGCGAGATCTAGGGTTTGCACGGTTATCAAAGCGGCGGCGGATCTGGCCAGAGTTCACGTCAAAGAGGCGTCGGAGTGGAAGAGGGAGCTCGGAGGAGGCGCGCCGGCGAGGGAGGACGAGGCGACGACCTCGGGCGGCGCCTTCCGGCAAGGGAGCTCGCCGGAGTTCACCTCCCTCCGGCGAGAGGTGAGGCGGCCGGCGGGGATGAAGCATGGCGGCGGAGGAGCAGGGCACCGGCGAACTCGTCGGTGACGGCGGGGAGCTGGCGGGCGGCGCGGCCCTGGAGCCAGGCGGCGGCGTTGGGCGCTCCAGGCGCGGGCGGCGGCTCGGGTGCGGCCCGGTTCGGCCCGGGGCGGGCCGGATCTGGGTCCGGTGGGCTGCGGCGGTGGGGGAAGAGAGAGAGGGTGACGTAGCGGCATGGGATTCGCCGGGGACGGCGGTGCGGACACGTCCGGTCCGGGACGGACACATCCGGCGGCGGGAGGTGGAAGAAGGCTAGGGTTCATCCGCGAATTTCGGGAGGGGAGCACATATTTATAGGTAGAGGGAGCTAGGAGAGTCCAAATGAGGTGCGGTTTTCGGCCACGCGATCGTGATCGAACGACCGAGATGATGGAAGAGGTTTACGTGGGTTTTGGGTCAAATTGGAGGGGTGTTGGGCTGCAACACACACAAGGCCTTCTTGGTCCCTCGGTTAACCGTTGGAGCATCAAACGAAGTCCAAATGGTACGAAACTTGACATGCGGTCTACCAGTAGTAAACCAAGGCCACTTGGCAAGTCTCGGTCCAATCCGGAAATGTTTAACACCCACACACGAAAAGAGGGTAGGAAGGACCACCGGGGGAGATAGGAGCGCCGGAATGCAAAACGGACAACGGGGAAAATGCTCGGATGCATGAGATGAACATGTATGCAAATGAAATGCACATGATGACATGATATGCAATGCATGACACACAAGCAATGACAAAGCAACAACAGCGAATAACTGGAGGACACCTGGCACATCGTTCTCGGGGCGTTACAACACTCCACCACTACGAGCGGATCTCGTCCCGAGATCTAGAATGGCACCGGAGGGACAACGGAAGAGAAAGAGGAGAGGTAAAACTAAGTTGCTCCTTCGACAAACGAGTGAAACCAAAGAACCTTGCAAAGGTTAAGCCATTTCGAGAAAAGAATACAACAAGGACGAACGACGTTGAAAGTACTCCCTTAAGAAAGAGGAATAAGAAAGAACAACTTCGGGCAGCACTCTGATTGAAAGGAAATGGAACTGAATAAGAACTTGATAAGATGAGAAGATACTTGATGAAAACACAAAACACTGCCTCTGTAACTATTGAATGAATGGAACAAGGGGTAAGAAAGATCTCAGACAGCACTCCGGTTGAAAAGAGATGCAAGGCCTGATAAGGCGAAAAGAACTTGAGCAGAATGGCACCACACTCCGGTTAAATGGATAGGCATGAAAAGAACATGATCTTGACAAACAAGATGATGGATTGAAGAGAGCAACATCACCATGCCTCCGGAACAAAAGATTAGACGATAAATAATTGAACTAAAAGGATGGAGAATAAAATGCCGACTTCTGCCACAAAAGAGCTTGAAAGGCATCTTTAGTAGAAGGGTCGAACGGAGTTGTTGGAAAACCCAACAACGAAAAGAGCAAGGTTGTAGTGGGCTTATGGAAAACCTCTCAAAACTAAGTTGAAATTCTGCCACTGACGGAAAACGATAGATTGGATTGATATCAACAAGGAGACGAGAACTTATTTCACCGGGCGGATAAAAGAACTTGAGTCATTTATAAGCACCATAATAGCAACAATCGTTAGGGAAGGCTTTAGGTGAAAATATTACCCAAGATAAGTCAAATGACGAGATTGATGGATTTAAAATACCCCATTCTTAACAACCCGTGAATCATGAAACATGAAGTCAAATTATCAAGAATGACATAATACCACCTCCAATGACATGGAAGAAAGAAATTGCACTCCGGATTGCAAGATGAAGAAAGCTTGAGCTCCTTTGAAACGAATCTCAATGAACACTTCGAGAAGGAATTAAATCCTTGATGAACCAACATGTAGAGCCTACATGAAGAAAGTCTAGTAACAAAAGGATAATGAAAAGAAAGAGAAGTTGAAAACACAAGGTGAAACCTTGTAATGATTCAGATGGATCTCCATGGTGATATAATTGCTAGAGCTTGGAACTCCGGAAAAGAAAAGATGAACAAAAGAAATCAAGAATTTATTCGTCATGAACAAACTCCGAAGGAAGGAATTGATTACTTGGATGAAACAAGAATAAGAATTTCATTATGCGTATCCTTCAACAATTTAATTGCTGACAAGCAACAGATTTGCATATTACTTATCCTCGTAGAAAGGATTAAGATAGATATTGCATAGATTTGAGAAGGTCTTCAACGAACCACCGGTAGGATTACAACGAATAAATTGATATGATAACGAATGATGAGAACTCTTGAATGAACCACCATAAGAATTGAAAATGAACGAAGTAGGGGTGAATCACCGGTAAGAATTAGAGAACGAAAGAAGATACTTGAGGGAAATTTAGATCCATGAGAACAAAGAGATCACGAGCTGATTAGAGGATATTTGAATGAAGCACCGGTAAGATTTGGAGAGTGATAACTGAAGTCTGAGAATGGATAAGTCTTCCGGAATGATGGGCTCCGGAGAATCAAATTGAAAAGAATCTTGAATTGCTCCGGATAGGTGAAAAGAATTCTCACAATCGAAAACAATTATGAGAGGATGGCATCAAGCTAGAACCATGAATCTTGAAGAGAATGGAACAAGATTGAGAGAAAATCTTCTTCGTTCTTCAAAATCTGAGAATGACGACGAGAAACACCACCATGAATTATTGAGGCACTCCGGAAGAATCAAAAGCGAAGAGGTTGAGCCAACAATGAAAAGAATTTTAAAGATCTTGGGGAAAGGCATTTGACTGATGATAATTCATTCTTACGTCAAACTTTGAAATTTTTGAGAATAGCTCCGGTGAAATAAGAAGAGTCAGGTAAGATTCTGGAAAAAGACCTGTGGGTTAGGGCCCACTCAAAAGAAACACCATAGAACGATTTAAAAGAGAGAATGCACCGGTAAGATTTAAATGGCTAGAATGAGATAACAACCTCGAAATAGGTTGAACTGATCTTGAAAGACAAGACAAGCCTTCTGAGATATCTTCAGCACTCCCGAACAAATGAATAGCGAGAAGTGAATTATTATGAGGTGCACCGGTATGAGAAGGTATTTGAAACGAGGAAAAAGGGATATGAGATCAACACCGAAAGCTTGAATTGGTTCCACTGGAGAAGAAAGAGAATGAAAAATGATGAACTTGAGGTTTCGTTAGAATCTTCATGAGAATCACCGGGTAAGAACATTGAAGGAAAATAATGGAGAGACTTCCCATCAATAAAAGGATACTTGAATAAGAAATTCGAGTCCTCGAAGAAAAAGGGTGGGTGGGCGGGAAAAACAAAGGCAACTTGGAGACGGATGAAACAAACACCATTGAGAAGAAGTGATAATTGATCTTGCGAATGTTGAAGTGATCGGATCTAGTTGAAGAGGAGCACACCGGTTGAAAAGAAATTGAAAAGACAAACTCGATGATCGAGAAGGATAAGTATTCACATAGAAATATGAGAACACCGCTTAGAAAAGGTATGGAATCAACACTTGACATCGAAGCAACTTGAATACCACAACTCAAAACAAAACAAAGGATTGGCTTGCGGAATAAGCCGGAACAAACATATGATAGAGATTTCGTCCGAAATTTTCGTGGTGGGGTCTACACGGGCTCGATCGTACAGCACCATCATGTACAAGGCAGTGCACATGACATATGAAGCGTCCCCGAGTCGGCATAGCCAAGGACTCTTTAAGACACAACGAGACCACTGTAAAACCGACCGTGAATAGGCGGACAACTAGACGTCGAACCCCGATTTCAAATCATACATCTGTCGGAAAGATATCCTAAGAGCTATTTGAATTCCCACTTATAAACTCCCGAAACTTTCCGGTTATGCAATTAGGTGTTGGGGATACAGGGGAAGCATAATATCTCACAGAAAACTAGGAAATCCTACATCCAGCTGTATCCATCCTTCAACACATAACCAAGAAACCTTCAGAAATCATCTACCTCAACCTTCGAAAAGCATCCGTTATACAAGTTATGGCAATAATCCCGAACTCCCGCCCCAGTACTGGGTGGCGTCGAGGTTATCTCACCAACAACTGCATAAAAGAGATTTTTGATGTCGGCGAACTAAACTCAGGTATTCCAGAACTGCAACGATAAAATTGTGACGACAACACCTCGGAGCTCAACTCCCCGGGACATTGCCACAACCCCTAAATGACAGGAGGCACCAAGAACAATGTTCTTGTCACAAATCGATCGGAACGATTCCAAGATACCCGCGTGATCCTAAATTTTTTTAGTGAAATTTGAGAAGAGAAGAGTCAAAACTCTACGTTAGGATGCCTTACCAGAGCGATGAAGGGACTGGGGAGTTAAAATAATTCCTAAACTCTCCGATATAATTCCTAAATGACTCAAAACATTTTTCTAGACTCAACAACGGTTGCTAAATACGATCAAGCAGTGGGGGCTCCTAAGGTCGGGGAAGGCTCTGATACCAACTTGTAATGCCCTCGATGCGGCTATATCTCCCATGTGTCGAAGCACGACTTAGAGGCATAACCGCATTGAAAGCAATGTCGCAAGTGAGGTAATCTTCACACAACCCATGTAATACATAAGGGAAAGAGATACATAGTTGGCTTAGAATCGCCACTTCACACAATTACATGAATAAAGCATTACATCATTCAAATACACTCAAGGTCCGACTATGGAACCAAAATAAAAGAAGAACCCCAAATGCGAGAAGGTCCCCGATCGACCCCAACTGGGCTCCACTACTGATCAACTAGAAAGGAAATAACACAAATGACAAGATCTTCAATGAGCTCCTCCTTGAGCTTGGTTGCGTCATCTGCTTGGTTCAACGGCACCTGCAAGCTGGTTTTGGAAGTATCTGTGAGCCACGGGGACTCAGCAATCTCGCACCCTCGCGATCAAGACTATTTAAGCTTATGGGTAAGGTAAAGGTATGAGGTGGAGCTGCAACAAGCGACTAGCATATATGGTGGCTAACATACACAAATGAGAGCGAGAAGAGAAGGCAAAGCATGGTCGATAAAGCTATGATCAAGAAGTGATCCTAGAACAACCTATGTCAAGCATAACTCCAACACCGTGTTCACTTCCTGGACTCCGCCGAGAAGAGACCATCACGGTTTCACACGTGGTTGATGCATTTTAATTAAAGTCAACTTCAGGTTTTCTACAACCGGACGTTAACAAATTCCCATCTACCCATAACCACGGGCACGGCTTTCGAAAGTTCAAATCCCTATAGGGGAGTCCCAACTTAGCCCATCACAAGCTCTTGCGGTCAACGAAGGATAAACCTCCTCCCGAGACATTTCGATCAGACTCGGCATCCCGGTTCTACAAGACATTTCGACAAGTTAAAACAAATCCAGCAACACCACCCGAATGTGCCGACAAATCCCGATAGGAGCTGCACATATGTCGTTCTCAGGGCACACTCAGATGAGCTCTCCATACAACTAAAACCAAACCTCGAGTTTCCCCGAGGGGGCGCTGCACAGGACTCTAGTTTGGACCAACACTCAGAGGAGCACTGGCCCGGGGGGTTAAAATAATGATGACCCTTGAGTCTGCAAAACCCAAGGGAAAGAAAATGCTAGGTGGCGAATGGTAAAACCAATGTTGGGCATTGCTGGAAGATTTTTATTCAAGACGAACTGTCAAGGGGTTCCCATTATAGCCCAACCGCGTAAGGAGCGCAAAATCCGGGAACATAACACTGATATGATGGAAACTGGGGCGGCAAGAGTGGAACAAAACACCAGGCATAAGGCCGAGCCTTCCACCCTTTACCAAGTATATAGATGCATTAATTAAATAAGAGATATTGTGATATCCCAACATGTAAACATGTTCCAACAAGGAACAACATCTCCATGTTCCAACAAGGAACAAACTTCAATCTTCACCTGCAACTACCAACGCTATAAGAGGGGCTGAGCAAAGCGGTAACATAGCCAAACAACGGTTTGCTAGGACAAGGTGGGTTAGAGGCTTGGTTCAACAATATGGGAGGCTTGATAAGCAAGTGGTAGGTATCGCAGCATAGGCATAGCAAAAGAGCGAGCATCTAGCAAGCAAAGATAGAAGTGATTTCGAGGGTATGGTCATCTTGCCTGAGATCCCGCAAGGAAGAAGAACGAGTCCATTAAGAAGACAAATGGACGTTCACGAACGGGTCCTCACAATCATGAAGTTACCGGATCCAACCCGAAGAAGCAAACACCGGAAAGAAGCACACAACATTGTAAACAACCAACACATGAACATGGTATGATATGCGGGATGGGGTATGCGATGCATATGCATGATTTAATGAGGAATAATTGAACCTGGCTTCAAATTGGAAATGCAAGAGTGCCACTGAAAAGGTGAGGTGATTTCGGTTGAAATCGATATAAAGATCGCCGTAATCGGATGCACGGTTTGGAAATGGCAAGCAAAACAAATATGACACCGGTCTGCGATAAACAGCAAGTAGCCATCTAAATGCAACAAGACAAACATGCTACAACACCCAAACATGGCAACAAAATACATGGCAAGGATACATTCATGATGCTTGACAAAAGATGAACACTGAGCTACGGCCAATTCGTCCATTAACAGGTTCAAACAATCATGGCAAAAGTGCAATTGATAAACAGGTTTTAGACTTAGTGAAATTAACACAAGCCTAGAATTTCAGATCAGGTAGCACACTTTGAAGCAAGAAAACTAGATGCTACAGGAACTTAACATGGCAAAGCAAGGCATGGCATGGAGCTACTCAAAGATCTTAACAAAAGTCCGTTAGTGACCTTGAGCCAAAAGGGATCAGAAAATACAATTGCAAGCATGTGAACATGGCAAAAACATAATCAGATTACAGACTTAGTGAAAAACTGGAGCATGCAAATCAGATATCAAGTAGGCATGTTTACAAGCTCGATGCACTCACTACAGAGCAAGTCATGACAAACTAAGCATACACTCATCAAGAATACACATTATCCAAGATAGACATGGCAAGAACAATAACATAGCATGCACGGATCAACTACAACATCCTTGGCAAAATCGCTAACAAGTAGACAATCTGTCCAGATTGTCGAAATAGCAAACGTAGAGCTCGATTGACTCAAGCTAGGGTGCTCCATAATTGCAAACAAAGACATGGATGGAGAGAGCACCACAAGATTAACAAATCATCCTTACTGATCATCCTCAAAAGAGGCACGGATCACTAGGAAACAATATGAACATATGGCATATTGATAAGAACAGATCAAGGACTTAGTGAAATTCTAAGTCCCTGAAATTAGCATTAATGAATGCACAACTTTGCAAGCTTGTGCTAGTCATCACACACATCACAAAAATACATGGATGGCACCTCTTTAATATGGAAAATCATATAACAAAACTCATGTAGAGCTCATGAGCATATCATGCACACATTAATCATGGCAAAAACGACAAATAGCTATTTGGAGCAGCAGATCTGACAATTAACTCAAATAGCACTCTTCCAACAGCATTTCGGGCATCAAGATGAGCTCAAATGAAAATGATGCAATGAGATGAAATGATGTACTATCTGAGGCGAACATTTTGATATGCTACACGCATGAAAGCTACGGATGTAAAGTTATGATGCAATGAACATGGGCATTTGAAACTAGAAAACTCGGGGACTTAGTGGAATTCTCACCCCGCGAGATCTAGGGTTTGCACTTGTATCAAAGCGGCGGCGTATCTGGCCGGAGTTCACGTCGAAGAGGCGCCGGAGTGGACGAGGGAGCTCGGAGGAGGCGCGCCGGCGAGGGAGGACGAGGCGACGACCTCGGGCGGCGCCTTCCGGCGAGGGAGCTCCCGGAGTTCAGCTCCCTCCGGCGAGAGGTGCAGCGGCCGGCGGGGATGAAGCATGGCGGCGGAGGAGCAGGGCGCCGGCGAACTCGTTGGTGATGGCAGGGATCTGGCGGGCGGCGCGGCCCTGGAGCTAGGCGGCAGTGGCGGGCGCTCCAGGTGCGGGCGGCGGCTCGGGTGCGGCACGGTTCGGCCCGGGGCGGGCCGGATCTGGGTCCTGTGGGCTGCGGCGACGGGGGAAGAGAGAGAGAGAGGGTTACTTGGAGGCACGGGATTTGCCGGGGACGGCGGTGCGGACACGTCCGGTCCGGGACGGATACGTCCGACGGCGGGAGGTGGAAGAAGGCAAGGGTTCATCCGCGAATTTCGGGAGGGGAGCACATATTTATAGGTAGAGGGAGCTAGGAGAGTCCAAATGAGGTGCGGTTTTCGGCCACGCGATCGTGATCGAACGGCCGAGATGATGGAAGAGGTTTAGGTGGGTTTTTGGCCAAATTGGAGGGGTGTTGGGCTGCAACACATATGAGGCCTTTTCGGTCCCTCGGTTAACCGTGGGAGCATCAAACGAAGTCCAAATGGTACGAAACTTGACAGGCGGTCTACCGGTAGTAAACCAAGGCCGCTTGGCAAGTCTCAGTCCAATCTGGAAATGTTTAACACCCGCACACGAAAAGAGGGTAGAAAGGACCACCGGTGGAGATAGGAGCGCCGGAATGCAAAACAGACAACGCGGAAAATGTTCGGATGCATGAGATGAACATGTATGCAAATGAAATGCTAATGATGACATGATATGCAATGCATGACACGCAAGCAATGACAAAGCAACAACAGCGAATAACTGGACGACACCTGGCACATCGGTCTCGGGGCGTTACAAGTGAGAGAATGTCCGTCCATACATATTATTTGTTCCCCTCCTAGCGTACCTTTTCCATCCAGTCTGCCGTTATGCCGCGATTCAGGAACACCAATCGGCTTAAAGTCAGGAATAAAGTCAATACAAAACTCAATGACCTCCTCATTTTCATGGCCCTTGGAGATGCTTCCTTCTGGCCTAGCACGGTTATGAACATATTTCTTTAAGACTCCCATGAACCTCTCAAAGGGGAACATATTGTGTAGAAATACAGGACCCAAAACGTTAATCTCTTCGCATAGGTGAACTAGGACGTGCGTCATGATCTTGAAGAAGGATGGTGGGAACACCAACTCGAAACTGACAAGACATTGCACAAAATCATTCTCTAACCTTGGTATGATTTCTGGATCGATTACCTTCTGAGAGATTGCATTGAGAAATGCACATAGCTTCACAATGGCTAATCGAACGTTTTCCGGTAGAAGCCCCCTCAATGCAACCGGAAGTAGTTGCGTCATAATCACGTGGCAGTCATGAGACTTTAGGTTCTGGAACTTTTCTCTGCCATGTTTATTATTCCCTTTATATTCGACGAGAAGCCAGACGGTACCTTAATAGTAAGCAGGCATTCAAAGAAGATTTCCTTCTCTTCTTTGGTAAGAGCGTAGCTTGCATGACCCTGATGTATGCCGTCTTTTCCATGCATACGTTGCTGGTCCTCCCGTGCCTCAGGTGTATCTTTTGTCTTCCCATACACGCCCAAGAAGCCAAGCAGGGTCACACAAAGATTCTTCATCACGTGCATCACGTCGATTACGGAGCGGACCTCTAGGTTTTTCCAATAGGGCAGGTCCCAAAATATAGATTTCTTCTTCCACATGGGTGCGCGTCCGTCAGTGTCATTCAGAACAGGTTGTCCACTAGGACCCTTTCCAAAGACCACCTTTAAATCCTTGACCATATCATGTACATCAGCACCAGTACGGTGGCGAGGCTTCGTCCGGTGATCCGCCTCACCTTTGAAATGCTTGCCTTTCTTTCTTACGAGATGCCTGCTTGGAAGAAATCGACGATGTCCCAGGTACACATTCTTCTTACAATTAGCCAAATATATACTGTCGGTATCGTCCAAACAGTGTGTGCATGCGCGACATCCCTTGTTTGTCTGTCCTGAAAGGTTACTGAGAGCAGGCCAATCATTGATGGTCACGAACAGCAACGCCTTTAGGTCAAATTCTTCCCCCATGTGCTCATCCCACGCACGTACACCTATTACATTCCACAGTTGTAAGAGTTCTTCAACTAATGGCCTTAGGTACACATCAATGTCGTTGCCGGGTTGCTTAGGGCCTTGGATGAGCACTGGCATCATAATGAACTTCCGCTTCATGTACAACCAAGGAGGAAGGTTATACAAACATAGAGTCACAGGCTAGGTGCTATGGTTGCTGCTCTGCTCCCCAAAAGGATTAATGCCATCTGCGCTTAGACCAAACCATACGTTCCTTGCGTCATCTGCAAACTCCTTCCCGTACTTTCTTTCGATTTTTCTCCACTGCGACCCGTCAGCGGGTACTCTCAGCTTTCCGTCTTTCTTACGGTCTTCTCTATGCCATCGCATCGCCTTGGCATGCTCTTTGTTTTGGAACAAACGTTTCAACAGTGGTATTATAGGAGCATACCACATCACCTTGGTAGGAATCTTCTTCCTGGGGCGCTCGCCCTCGACATCACCTGGGTCATTGTGGCTGATCTTATAGCGCAATGCACCGCATACCGGGAAAGCGTTCAAATCCTCGTACTCACCGCGGTAGAGGATGCAATCATTAGGGCATGCATGTATCTTCTGCACCTCTAACCCTAGAGGGCAGACAGCCTTCTTTGCTTCGTATGTACTCTCGGGCAATTCGTTGTCCTTTGGAAGCATATCCTTTATCATTACCAGCAACTTTCCAAATCCCTTGTCAGATACACCATTCTCTGCCTTCCATTGCAGCAATTCCAGTGTGGTGCCCAACTTTTTCTTGTCACCTATGCAATTCGGGTACAACAATTTTTTGTGATCCTCTAACATGCGCTGCAACTTCTTCTTCTCCAAATCACTTGCACAGTTTCTCTTTGCATCGGCAATGGCCCGACCTAGATCATCAACGGGCTCATTCGATGCCTCTTCTTCAGCTTCTTCCCGCATTGCCGGCTCAGCTTCTTCCTGCATTACCGGCTTAGCTTCTTCCCTCATTGTTGTATCATCGTATTCAGGGAACCCATGGCCAGGATAGCTGTTGTCGTCTTCTTCTTCTTCATTGTCTTCCATCATAACCCCTCTTTCTCCATGCTTGGTCCAAACATTATAGTGGGGCATGAAACCAAACTCAAACAGGTGGACATGAATGGTTCCTGACGTGGAGTAATTGCGACCATTGTTACAGCCAGCACGTGGACAATGCATAAAACCATCCTCTCGCTTGTTTGCCTCAGCCGCAAGCAGAAAAGTACGCACGCCATTAATGAACTCGGGAGAGCATCGATCATCGTACATCCATTGCCGGCTCATCTTCAATACACAGCACCGAAAACATCAAATTAATACAATACATAAAGTTCATACATAAAGATCATACAACACTTAAATGCAACAAACAAATAACTCTCTAGCTAAAGAATTTAAATGCAACAACAAATGCGATCAAGATCGCAACTAAGGTAAAAATTGATCCAACAGCATAATGATACCAAGCCTCACTATGAATGGCATATTTTCTAATCTTTCTAATCTTCAAGCGCATTTTCTCCATGTTAATCTTGTGATCATCGACGACATCGGCAACATGCAACTCCAATTCCATCTTCTCCCCCTCAATTCTTTTCAATTTTTCCTTCAGATCCTCGTTTTCTCTTTCAACTAAATTTAACCCCTCGACAATAGGGTCGGTTGGAATTTCCGGTTCAACTACCTCCTACATACAAATATCTATGTCAACTTGATGGGCATAATTTGTCATAAACACGAAATGCAATGAATAGTTTTAAAAGAGAATATACCACATCCGAATCATAACCCGGACGAGGGGCGACGGGGACGGATATCAAAACCATGGCACTATGCATAACAAACAACGTATGGGTAAGATAATTATACGAGTAACTATATATCCAAATCACACAAACATCATTTTTTATATAAAACTTCATGAACAAGAGGCTCACCACAAGGTGGTGCCGGCGACGGGAGGTTGCGAGCGATCGACGGTGGTTACGATGGAGATTTAGAAGGTACTAAGTAAACCACACCTACATATGCAAAACTAAGTGTTATTTTTGACCTCAAATTGCATATAAATCAAATACTGGCACATATATATAATTCCTCCCAAATTACTAAACTCAAAAACCAATCACTATATAAAGCATTGCACGAGCTAATCTAGCAATGAGGGATGAAAGGAAAAAGTTGCTAACCTTTGTGATCATTTGAATGGATGGGGGCCTTCAAATCTTGGGCAAAATGTGTGATGAGCTTGAGAGGAAGAGGGAAAAGAACAAAGAAGAGAGGGGAAAGGGGAAGAACAGAGCGAGCTTGGGTGGACGAAGGGTCTATGTAGGACGACCTTTAGTACCGGTTCGTGATATGACCCGGTACTAAAGGTGCTGGAGGGGCCACGGACTGACAACATCCTGCCACCACTCACTTTAGTACCGGTCCGTGGCACGAACTGGTGCTAAAGGTTCGCCACGAACCGGTACTAATGAGAGCGGCCCGGCTAGCCGTTGGAACCGGCACTAATGCACACATCAGTGCCGGCTCAAATTCAAACCGACACTAATGTGCTTCACGTTTGACCCTTTTTCTACTAGTGGTGTTTTGCCGCCCACGGTAGGCGCCCACGGTGTATGAACGGGGCTGACAGGTAGGGCGGTTGTGTCACATTTGATGGAAGTTACACATCTGCCCCTATTTAAAATATTAGCCTACATCTATTTCGGACGAGGAGAGGGTGTTTTGCCGCCCACCGTGTATGAATGGGGAATGGAGGGAGAAACATAGGTCTTTCGGACAAGCTTGAATCAAATGAGTTTTGCTGCCCATGTTTGACGCCCACCGTGTCGGAATGGGCTCAGAGGCGGTCGTGTCACGTCTAATTGAAATTACTAAACTACCCCTATTTAGAGCAGTGGAAATCAGACTGATGGATTGTCCGTGTAATGGGTAGACAGTAATTTCCATCTCCCAAACACTTGGCTTCGGGCAGCCGATGTGGGAGTGGACATTTTGCTGCTTCTTTCGAATTTGGGACAATAAGCATCCACATTTACCCTGGCAACTAAATTCGAATCCATTTTGTATTCCTATATGAATCTTTATAAATCATTCTATGTATTTTTATATATCTTCAAAAGGACAACAAAGATGTATTCCACTGTCATATATGAATATGGTTTACAAATGCCGATACTCAAATTCAGAAACTAGAATCCAGTTTAAGGTGAATTCGAATATTTGGAACACTTCATGTCCAACTCAAATGTCACACGCAACATAATGTGTACTCCCATTTAGATATGTACACAAGCGATGTATCAAGATTCAAATACCGAGTCAATCAACCAAGAATGTACGGAACTAACAGACATATAAACACTTATAGAGTATATGGATCAATAATATCAACTAACATACATAACCCAGGCCGCTGTACTTTTTTTGGCTACAACAACATCCTTTTTTAGCCAGCATCTTGGCCCTTTCCGATGCGTGCCACTTATGGTCCATCTATACTACTATTGCTGAATGCACATTCAGCCCGATTGGCATATTTGTAGGTCTGGCACAGCAATCCAAATGAAATGTCTCCGAGTCTTATCAATTAATATAGACTTGTGCTCAAATAAAATTACAAACAGAAAAATAAAAAAAAACAATTATTACATGATCTCTAAAACAAATGGTTTGATTGATTACATGAACAGACAACACAAAGGTTATTCAACTATGGAAAGAACATTTCACCTATGATTTACCAAGTAGGAATTTAATTTCCTTTTTTTCCTTTAGGACCTTAACAATCTGGTCAGTCTCAGCTTGCTTCGTTTTGAAATCCACCAAATATTTAATGGTTGTCTTGAATACTGCTTGTGATTGTGCTGTTTGCTTCCTCAACATGTCAACTTCATCTCTAAGTGCAGAAGCAGAATCTCTTTCTACCACTAGTTTAGCCTCTAGAGCATCAGCAGTTGGCAATTCATAATGCACGATTGGGCCAGTGCCACTGCTGTGGGATGATGCAACGTCCATGGGGACCTCGCTCTTTGATCTTGGGCTAACCTGTTTTGCCATTAAAGTTCCGATTGGATTCAGAAAAGTTGAAGTTAGCAAAACATCTCAACTAGGAGTTATAACATCAAAGTAGTTAAACAAGCAAGGAATTAAAGAGTTTCAATTGGATGCTGAAAAGTAGTTATTAACATCATTGTAACCCGCTGTTGCAGCAGCAAAGCAGTTAAACAAACAAGTAGATATTTAAGTTAAGGCAAACAGGTAATTCTTAACAGTAAGTATCAAACACATAGATAGGCACTCTACAATATGATTAACAGGCTGTGCCATTATGTAATCAGTAGCAAACTAAATTAAGCCAAGCAATGTAATTGAACAATTTTGCAATAAGTGGATAACTAAAATTCCGAGAAGCAGGTAACTGAACTTACGCTAGTTCTTTATACAGGCTCACTGCAACTTCTTTTTTGCTTACAAGGTTGTACGAAGGAGTCCATGGCATCAATTGCTTGGATACGCAGTCCCAATACTTCTTTCTTCCCACACTGCATGGGTAAGTCGAATGGTTAATCTGGTAAGATGGTGCGTCCTTGATATGATATATGAGCACGTGTAGTCAGACTAGTTGTAGCCAAACACATCACACTAGATTTTACTGTATATTTTATGCGATTACTTTTGGCATATCGAGATCTAAGCAATCTACAATAGGATCAAAAGACTGTCATCCTTCACATTATTGGCGAACTCAGTTCATAGAAACAAGCAATTCAACCATTCTGTGGGTAAATCAAAAGCGCCACTGGAATATTTTTCACTATCCAATCATACACGCAAAAAGGGGCGACGCCACCATAGGGGCTAGTATGGGCGGCCGCCTCAGGTGGCTGGAAAGTGTGCACCTAGTTTGAGTCGTCCAGGTTGGCCCACGTTAGTTTTGTTCGTCCCAACGCACGAGCAGGCAATGTAAAAAATGAAGAAAAATGTTTCAATTTCGATGGGCCAATAACATAAGTGCAAGGCAGGCCCTATAGCAGGCTCGCAGCCCAAACGAGCGCCACCCATATCGATCGACAACAGGAAAAATCCCAATTCATTCGCTCCAGCCTCCAGTCTGGTTTGCTCCTAACCTAGCCGCCGCTAGACAGACCGACACAACACTTCCTTGCGCCCTCGTTGGAGGGCGGTTGCCGGGCTTCAAGTGAACGGAAGGACAAGAAGATGAAGATCCAACCCTGGGTGTAGCCTGCGTGGGAGGCAGCAGCGGCAACACGGGCATGGCATCGAGCTTGCGCAAACGGACAGTCGCAGCTTGCAAGAGTAGCATGCGCAACGAGCAGGTACATCACATCCCTGATTATATCTAATTCAACTCTTCAATTTTTGGTCAATAGTTAAATCTGACGGTGTTGTAAAACTGCTTGTATGTAGGGAATCTATGAGAAAATGAAACCAATTTCTACTTATTTTATAACTCCCCCAATCAATACTGAACTGACTGAATCTGATGTATCTAATCAAGTTTCTGGTGCAAACATACAAGCTCATGTTGTTCTTGAGCCTGAAGTGTCTAATGAACAGACTGCTAATGAAGGATTTGATGCAAACATTTTACATGCTCCTGGTGATGAACATATAGTGTCTAATGAGGGATCTAATGCAAGCATTTTGCAAGCTCATTGAAGGATTTAGTGTCTAATGATGATCTACTATGTTGAGAGAGACAGATATTTGCAGGCATTGATGACAAGCAAATTATAGTGCATTTTCATAGCTTGAGGAAACGTCGAGGCCATCTACCAGAAAGTCCCCGTATCATGACAACATAGCATAAATACTTTTCTAATCTGTTGTTTGAAACTATTGGCATACTTGTGCAGGATAGATATATTGATATGCAGTTTGCGCACTGGTTATACGTGCAATTACACTTCGATATTTTTAGCCAGAGAACGAATAATTCAAGCAGGTACAGACCATGTTTGTAGTCCTTGTACACCATGTTGCATTTTGTGTTTTTTGGTGCTTGCATCATTTAGTGTTTATAATCTGAACTACTTTGGATCATTAGCTGGTTTTCAAAGTGCATGTAGCTTCACATTTCTCAAGTTATATTGATTTCCAGAGTGCAAGTGCCTTCGTATTTTTTAATTTAAATGTTCGCCCCCGGTAACTTGAATTCATGGATCAGCCACTGCACACAAATCATACACGAATGCCAGTATGAATTAAATGAAATGCAGGGACTTACGCTAGCTCGTTGTACAGGCTCACTGTAGCTCTACTTGCGCTTGGGATGTTCCATGTACAAGTCCATGTTACCACTTGCTTGGATGTGCGGGCCTTGTGCTCCTTGCATCCCCCTCTGCATTTTTGACACGGCGAATGGTTGATCAAATAAGAGGAATCGACCTTGATGTTGTATCGGAGGACAGGTACTTACAAGGTTATACGGGTGTGCAGGATGTGTACCAGATCCCGTAGCGCTGTCATGCTTTGCTAAAATATGGATTTGCTTGTTTCAGATGATATCTCCAGAAGAAATAAGAGTTAAGGTCAGAGTTGCATAGGAGTGTAAGCTAAGAGAGCAGTGAAAGGATATCCAAACATCGTCGGAACAGTGCACAAGGGAGTGATGTGTGGATACCTAGTTCGGGCCGGCATTTGGGCATGCTCGCCTAGCTAGAGTGCGGGTCACTTCAGAGCCGTTGAGGGTGATGCGCTGGCGTTGGCTGGCCGCACACGGATGCAGATCTTGAGTGGCAGCAGAGCGCTACGATGCGGTGGACGAGACCGTTGGTGAAGCCCCAACGACCTCGGGGGGCGGAGGTGCGACGATGTGCTCGGTGAAGTAGCCTCGGTGAGCTGGGAGACGACATCAGTGAAGCGCACCTGATGCGGTGGAACTCGGTGTCTGTGAGGCACATCGGTTGCGGCGGCTGACGTTGTCGGTGGACCACCCGGTGCGGTGGACGAGGGCATAGATGAGGTAGCTCTGGTGCCGTGGTGAAGCGCGATCGTCGTCTTCGTCGTCGTCGTCCGGCACAGAGGTGGGGAACGGTGGGGAAAGAGACGAGACAAGGGGCGATTCGAGGGTTGGCGGCGAATTAGGGATTTGAGCAATCTAGGCGCGGAAGGGGACAGTGGAGAAGAGAGATTTTTCAGGGCTGGAATTGGGGCCGCTAGATATTTCAATCCGAAACGTGGAAGCGCGAACTTATATTGTCGTCATCCTTTTTTGGGGGGGGGGAGGGGGTGGGTGGCTGGGTGCTACGCGTCCGTCCAACACACGCGACCACCCCGACAGGACTATGCTTCGATGCCTTAAGGCACCTGCCTTTGTGTCCATGACATATGGGCCCAACAGGTGGCTGGCCCACATGTCAGTGACCCAAAGGTAGTTGCCTTTAAGGCACCGAAGCAACGTCCACCCAGACACGACCCTGGTTTGCCTGGTGCGCCTACATTTGAGAATGCAAACGAATCTTCTTTCATTTGCAAACGAATCTGTATGTATTACCATGCCCGTGTTTTCCTTGCAATAATTAGTCATTCGAAACGAGATACTCCATCCGTTCACTTTTTTAAGTCATAGACAACTTAAAATGAACTGCTTTGCACATTGTCTGAAATGTCTTCAAGGTCTTATAAAAGCGAACAGAGGGAGTACTATAAATTAATTAATGAGGAGTTATTTGAAAAAAATCGAAACGGTACCCACGCTAATGTGGATTAGAGTGTGTGTCACATAATTAGTTATTTGAATTAGAGTGTGTGTCACGTAGTTAGTTATTTGAATTAGAGTGTGTGTCACGTAGCGATCTCCAATTCTAACGTGGATTTCGCATTTCACTGTATCCACGCTACTTTTTTAATACAAATTCATATGTATATGATGAACACCATGGTAGTGAGAAAACTTTTGGATGGATTCAAACATACAACCTACAAAATAGCACAACAAACTTAGTCAATGTCAACTTTTCGAAACTTAGTATGGCACGAATTCGAAATAATTACCCGTATGCCTGGTCCTCGGTTCAAATCTTACAATGTACACCGAATTGAAACATTGATATCAAGTCTCGTACTATGTACATTCAAATGTTGTTTTTAGCCCCCCCCCGCACAAACCCTAGATACTTCTTGTATCGGTCAATCTTCCTCTCCTAACCACCTTAGGAAGCTATCGGTTTCCAACACACGTTCATTCTTTCTCTCCACGTTTCGATCTCTTAGTCTCTCAACTACACAACCCCCTTTTCCACTCTGTTACCAAATGTATTTACCTCACACACCCGCCATTGCACCCCATGCCAAGCTCTCTCTCCCCCCTCTCCCTCTCACCCTCTCGCGCTAAATACATGCATTGCCTATCTAGCCCCCCAACCTCTCGTGCATGCGCACGCACGCATGTTGGATATCTAGGTCACTCCCTCGAGACTGTCTCACTCTTTCTTCCACACGACGGGCCACACTCGCTCAATTTCGCTCTCTTTATCTGAGTCTCGTTTAACCTTGTTTTATTTCACACACAAATGATATATCTCCCTATTCGGGCCTCGATCGACACACTCTATACTCTCTGACGCAGATTGTCTATCTAGGTCAGTCCATCCAAGCCGCCACCACTCTTTCGACCTGATGGTGGGCCACGCTCACTCAATCTCTCTCTCTCTCTCTCTCTCTGTATGTCTCGATTGACCTCGCTCTTTCTCAGACAAAAACGATATATCACCATGTTGAGCCCAATTCGAACTATTCACATTGTATACTCTCTCACGCACATCGTCTATCTAGGTCACTCTCTCCAACCCGTCTCACTCTTTCGATCGCACAGCGACCCTATGTGATCGGTTGACCTTGCTTCCTCTCACACACAAAATATATCTACACATGTGTGACTGGATCATCTCTCAAGCTCTATCTTATAGCCCTCACCTTTGCCAAAAAGCTCAATTGGACGATATCTCTCTAGAGCATATATATTTGTTCAAAGAATGTCGGACCACACTCACTTTGTCTCTCTATCTATATGTCTCTCGATTGACCTCGCTTTCTCACACCGTATCTTCCACGCGTTGAAGCTACTACCTCTCCATCCCTCGCAAAGCCGGAGCTATTTACATTGCGAGGGGCACTCCAACCTTGGATTAATTTGTGTAGGTATTTATTCTGGTCGGTCTAGATTATATTTTTGTAGCATTCGGCCCACAACTACTCCAATCACCGTAGTGGGTAATTAAGCTACGGGGAGCACCTAATATGAGCACCGGGGAGCCGTTGGATCGAAGATGCAGCGGCACACACGAGGCTTGAATGTTTTATTTGCAAAAAAACCTTTGGAGAGTTAGGAAATTGTGCATAATTACAAAGACTACTCCCAAGCCATTGGATCTCACTTCCAACGGTGTAAAAACTCGTATCACCATAGTATCTAAGCTGCGGGGTGGATGTGATATTCTATGCCGCTGTCATTTTTGTTCGAAAACTTGCAAAAAACCTGTAACTCGTGCCGTTACTTGTCTAACCGCGCAAAGTGTTTGTTCAAAAAAACCATCCTACACTAAAATATCGGAACAACACAGGGGTCCCACTTGTCATTAATCAAATTTGGACCTATAACTAACAAATCTGAAAGACGAGATTCGAACTGGTAACCTAGACTACAAAGCATAAGTCGATAGCCTGAGAAAACGAACGGTTGTTGGCTTTGTCCCATAATTTGATTTTATACAGTACTTGCGTTGACTAGAGTAGAGGGTGTGCCTCGTCAACACGTGCATGACCGTTATCTCACTTACTAGTGGGTCCCAGGTCTGCGATCTCAATCTCTCTTCTCTCCATCGTCTAACCTTTGCACGGGCACACACGAAGAGCGGTGTTAGCTTGCCGTGGTGTTATTACAACTAAAAAAACTTGGAAAATAGAAGAATCGCCTAGAACAAGAGGCGTTGTGGCTGGTCGAGACGGAGCTAACCAGATCTATCCTGTGGCTAGTGGGGTGTTTTCAACCGACTGGCTAGGTCCCGAGGTCCAACCATAGGTACTCTACTACGTTTGATACAGTATATTTTTACACGCACATTTTTCCTCCGTCACGAGATGTGGCACACCCTACCACGCGGTTTCGGGGTCCTCCCGGGTAGTGCATGCATATATTCTTCCTTACGTGGGACGCCCTACCGCACTTTTTCTGGGTCCTCCTCGGTCGGAGCGTCGAAGCAAGTAAATGAGTCGTCAAATCACGAAAGACCACCTTTCCCGCCGAGTACATCAGTGAAGCATGGTGGCTAGCTACTTGGGCTAGTTCGACCGATCAGCTAGGCCGCCGCCACATTTGTTTTTTCACCCCTTTATTTATCTACTTGCCAGCAGGTAAATTTAAGTATCCACCGCGGCGTTGCTCTGGTGTTTGGGTGTGGCAAGATTTTTAATTTTTTGATTGACGGGAGCAGGCGCGACAGGATTTTTAATTTTTTGATTGACGGGAGCAGGCGCGGCAGCAATTAGTCATGATGACTCCGCCTGTACCCACTGCTCCCTGATATGAGAAGTCGTCGACTGGTGTTTTACCGTGGTGAAAACCAAAAGATTCCCCGCTCCCTCTGCCTTCCCGTAGATTGCATGGCCTTTCAGCCATTTCACCCCCTTTGCTTCCTCTCCCCATTGCTTCTACCTGGTGCCATGGCGGCGCAGCAGATCACGGAGTCCGAGGTGCGGCTCCTAACACAGGAGCTCCATGCTAAGGATGCGGAGCTCAGGGCCAAGGACGAGGAGATTCGTGAGCTCAAGGAGGAGAGGAGTGCCATGCTCCTCCGTTATGTGCGGGAGTTCACGAAGCTTCAAAAGCAGCAGGCGTCCACCACAAAGATGCTCAAGGCGTCGGCGGCGTTGCTGCAGAAAGTGGGAGATACGATAGGCCATCAGGGGAGCTGGCTGGAGCGCGAGCGGGCCGATCGTGACGAGGTACAGGATATCCTTAGCCACTTGGTGAACCAAGTTGCCACGCACGTGTTGCGGCTGCGCGAAGCCTACCGTCATGCCAGCATGGCAATGCTGGCCGTCGGGCTAAACCCTCTGCATGGGCATGTCCATGTCTCGGCGCAACATGACCGTTGGATCAAACTCAGACGGTGCAGATCAGTCATTGTAGCACAAAGTGTGTGGGTGTGTTTGGTTGCATTCTCATCTCAATATAGTTGTTTCCTCTTCATGTATTTTTGTCAACCTACTAGTGTGGACTCATGCACCCTTCATGCACTCTGCCAAACACCCAAAAGTGGGTCGAGAAGGGAACTTTTGCTCCCATCCCGTGCACCCTGCCTAACACTATTCGTGCTTCATGTGGTTCATGTTTCGTGGAGTACTGGAGCACCATACTCTCTGTGCGTTGTGGACCTAGTTCTGTTAACATTGATCTCATCGTCCATTCTCGACCGAACAGTCGAAAAAGCGGTACTATGTTACATGTAGGAGTAGTTGACATGCGCACAACATCATTTGTTATCGTCATATCTTACTACACTAGCAACAAGATTGTGTAGTACTGACGTAAGAACCACTGCACATGCCTAGTAGTAGGAGCACTATGTATGCTCAAGTGGCTGCCATGTTTCTCACTCCTCCGTCGTAAGAGTGGAAACACTTGCTGTAATCATTTTTTTCTTTTGAAAAACAGTGGACACGCTCTACCGTGTGGATCCTCCTCCAGCCATGCACTAAATTACTCACTTTCGCCGACGTGTGGGACAACCAGCATCGGGGTCCACCAGCCATGCACTAAATTACTCCGTAGTAGAGTGACGGTAGACTACCCCGATCGAAGTGCTACAGTAGTGCCCAATGAGCCGTCAAATCACAAAACCCCCTCCTTTCCAGTAGTAAGTTGGATGGACGAAGCAACCATCATTTCACTCTTCTCTCTCAGCTTCCTCTCTACCCAACCCTCGCTTCTGCCTCATCTTTTTCCTCATTTCTTCAAGAAAACCCTGACCTGCTTCTGCCATTGCTCTTCTCTCCCAAAGAAGGAAAGGTGAGCGCATCAATGGTGTTGATTCTGGCCAAGGCCCGGTCTTGCAACCCCGGGACTGATCCTATAACTCCCTCTCTTTTCTTCTTTTGGGTTTGTGATTATGGTTTCTTTTCTTTTATTTCTATTTGACAGTTTCTTGATGGACGCTGGAGCACCGGCCGAAGTGATGTCTATGGCTCCAGCCAAAACCGTCGAGGCTCATGGTACGAAGAAGCGCAAGCACCCCGCTGAGACTACCGCAGACAAGCTCAAAGCCATCGCCCTGTCCAAGCCCCCCTCTCCGGGATCCCTCATTAAGCAAGTCCAGGTAATATCTCTTCTTGAAGATCTTTTTCTCGATCTTGATTGTGTTTTTTCATCTAACACGCAGTACTAGTACTAGTAGTACCACTTTCTGGGTGATCTTGCATGTATTTTTGTGTGCCAAATGATGGTTCTAAATTCCTCTTTTGACCAAAACATGCGAGAGGTTGACACTGATTTCTTATAGATTTCTTTCAACTAGTACTTTATGAACATCAATGCTACCTTTTAAGAGGGTATATTTGCCTCAGTAACTTGTGTTATGGATATTGCATGTAATCCCTCTGCTCTCATGCCTTTGAAGACATGTTCTAGTGTCTTTGTTCACTCATTTCTATGCGTATATGTAGTCATATATGGAGTATAATATCGAAAATCATCTTATATTTCTGAACGGAGGTAGTAATAAATATGGTTTCTGTTTGAATTAGAACCAGGTCCGCGGTGGAGATGAAGTACTCAAAGTCATGCCGTGTGAACTGGAAGACCTGATGATGAGTTCTACTGCTGAACTATCCAGCTGCTGTGTCCTTGTCGCCACGTGTCCTGAACTAGTGTTTTCCTGTAGCATTGTTGTCAGGCATGTTCTCAAGGCTGTACTTGACCACAACAATTTCCTGGATGTGCCTTCGATTATGAATGGTGTGGTTCTTGTAAAGCTTCCCAACAAATCTGATGCGGCCTGTCTTCATCATCATGTTTATGAGTGAAAAGACCACTCTGTTAGGTTCTCCAAGGTTGACAAGATGGTGATGGTGCATGTAGACATCTCACACGAAGTCCATGGCCTAGTCAGTTATGCGGGGTTCATCCCGTAGGTCGGTGGCAAAAATAGTCTGCAGAGTTTAGTTAGTGCAACTTTGCTTGTCTTTAGTAAGTACTATTGTTCAGTACTTGATTTGTGTTTGTGAACCCTGTATTGTTTATTAGTACTGCCGCTTTTGGTGTGTGGTCAGTCCTGAGAACGGTCTATGTTAATGTCTGTCCACTCAATTCAGTTTGTATATTTTGAAGTATCCATACCATATTTTTTGTGAGGACGGTCTATCAATTATGGTTACACTCCAATATCTGTATGCATTGCAGGGTTTATCGCACCCACCAGGATTTCCAGCCCCATGGATGTTCGGTCCATACGATTTGTCAAGACCTTTGGACTATCCTGCTTGTGGGAGTAGGCGAGGCCCCTGCATGCCACGCGTAGTTGAACGATCAATCTTCTGTTTAGTACTTCAACATAGTGATTTCCCGGTAAGGATTCACTCGTGTCACATCAAGTAAATCTTATTGATTTACTGTCTAAATCTTATTGATTTGATGTCATGTTTTCTTTCTTTTCCTGCAATTTTACGATGCAGGTTTTGCCATGTGACATTCATCACAGAATAAACCATTTGGTTTGCTCTACGATGGCTATTTTTGCAGGTTTCACTTCTTATGTCGTGTCAGTAACAAAGGCACTGTCTATCACTTATATTACTGGAAAAAATTGGACCAGTCTGTTGTTTGAGTACAAGCTGAATCCCTATGATGAACTGCAGTTTGGTTTAACAAAAACGCCACAATTAGTCCTTCTCGCGTTTAAAAGAAATGACGAAAAAGACTGGATCACGGTCACGGATCCTAGTCAAGTTAGAAAGCTGATCATAGTAGACCAGCCACGATCGCCGCTGTCTCGCACAGATCGAGCACCGACAGTTGCTCTAGCACTGACAGCGGCAGCAACTCAGTCTGATCCAGCTGAGGATTGGGCACCGACCACGTCAGCAGATCAGTCTGATCTACCGGAGGATTAGGCATCGACACCGGCACCTGCTCCGACAGCCGGCACCAGCTCTACAAGGAGCACCATCTCCGGCAGTAGCAGCGGCTTCGGCACCTGCACCAACACTTGCACTTGCATCTGCTCCGGCCTGTGCAGTTGCACCGGCAACAGACTGGGCTGCAGTTCGCACTTCATATACCAAAGTCCTTACAAAAACCGACATGTCCACCTTCTTGGTAAGCCTTGGCCGCCCAAGTGCTTCGTTCTTTTTTCTTTCCATGTTGTTTCACATGATTCACTATGTTGATCTAACTGTTTGGGTATGTCTTCTTGTTTGCAAACAGAGAATTCCTAGAGCAACGAGGGAGTCGTTCAACAATCCAGGCGACCGCGACCAAGTTTCTCTTACCATGCGCAGCCTTGGTGTGAATGAACCTGCTCAATATATCGTAAGTACAAAGGATGGTCGCATGATGATTGATGCTAAAGGATGGTCAAGGTTCAAATCTAAATCATATCTTGCAGTAGGGGATGATGTCAAAATCGAACTTTCTCGGCAAGGAGAGCTGGTCCAAATCAACTTTGAAATTCTTTAGTAGCAGCACGCAACTGCCTAACTGATCTATCCTCTGAGAGATTTTGATGTAATAATCTGGCATGGTGAAACAAGTGTCTTGTGTGTATAAGTAGTACGATAGTATTATTTATCACATGGTATATCGTTGATAGAATTGCAACTCTGATTGATGGTTAGGAATTGTCGTTCGATTTCATTCCAACAGCTGCCGTGCTTTATTCAATTTTGTGTATTCGCCTTGCGACAGCATCTAAAACCAGCACTGTACCGATCGCTTGCAATATGAAAAGCGCTGAGGTAGAACACATGGGCCCCCAAACATGCAGGGTCGGCCTGCGGCCCAAAGTCCAGAACCTGGTTTCGAGAAGCACTAGCTCAGTGCAGAAGTGGCATCCTCCTCCTGCTGTGGGTTGGGTGAAGATGAATGTTGATGCTGCGTTATTTCGCAATGGTGAAAGGGGAGCCCTGGCAGTTGTGAGCCAGGATCATACAGGCTTCTTCCTTGGAGCATCGACACTGGTGTGTGAAAGTGTTACTGATCTAGAAATCCTAGAGGCAATGGCATGTTGCGAGGGGCTATCTCTGGCTCTTGACTTAAACCCGCAACAAGTTCAGATTAGCACCGATTGTTCAGCAACAGTCAAGTATATCGGAGAGGCATACTTGGGGCCCAGCAAAGTTATTATGGACGAGATCAACATGAAGAAGAATATGTTCCAAACCATGGAGATCATACATGAAAAACGCGAGTGTAATGTTGAAGCGCATGTGCTCGCAAAAGCTGCTACTTCTTTGCCCCGTGGATGCCATCTTTGGCTCACAGGAACCCCCGAAATTATTTGTATACCTATGACTGTTAATCTTCAATAAAGCAGCTTTTATCCCTCCAAAAAAACATCTAAGTATTATATTCTCAGCTGAACCCCCATAATGCCCGTGCGTTGCAGAGGGAGTATCTTTCTCGGCAAGGTGAGCCTGTGATATAAAAGATTTGTATATTTCTTTACAAAGGGAGTATCTCTATGTCAAAATATATATTTACGTGTAACTAGTTACTCCTGTCTTTCTACTTCCTTTCGCTGATATGTGGGGCAATCGGCAATGGGGTCCACGTGCCATATGCACAAATTAGAGTGCACAACTTCACGGTAGACACACCCCGGTCGTAGCGCCACAGTAATGCCCAATGAGCTGTCAAATCACAACCCCCCTTTCCAGCTTTAGCAGTAAGCTGGACAGACTAAGCGGCAATATTTCACTGGGCCTGAATCCCTTTCTCCCTCGTCTGCTTGTTTAGAGAAAACTCCCTCTCGGCGATTGCATAGGGTTTTCTCTTGGAGAACCAGGTACGAATTCTTCATCCATCCCCGATAAACCCAAGTCCCTTGGTCGCAGGTAATCCTAGGATGGCAGCCGCCGCCATTGATGCATTTTTCTTCCTACTGAATCTAGTTTGTTTCATTTGAAGTTCCCAAAGTGCGAGTACCCTACAGGTTTCTCCGCGCTCAGCGAGACGCCACACTTGTTCCTTCTCATCCTAACACAGCATTTTGAAACACGCACAGTATGTTCCTAGAATCCTCTTTTCTATATGGGAGGGTGGGGTTTTTTTGAACATGTTGTGTTCTCATATTATTTTTCCTGTAGTGTATTTTTTGCTCTGCCAGAACACATGTACTCAAGATGCTCGGCCTTGCCATAACTAAATACACTAGTTTAATGGTCATAGTGAAGACAAGCCATGGATATAAGCTCCGAGTTGGGTTCATGAACCAAGAAGATCGCTGCTTTTTTTTATGGACGAACTTGGATAAACTTTCTCAAGTGTTACGGACTGAAAGTTGGTGCACGTATGTTGATGGAAATAGCAGAACCTGGTCTCATCTTCACTGCGATCTTACACCCCGACGTCTTTCCAATTGTTCATCCATGTTAGTTTTGTATCTGGTTCTTGCTTGTTGCCTCGATTACTTCTTAATCCACCTATCCTGTCTAACTAATCACAATTTAACTTTAGAAGTAGCAACGAATCTCTCACGAAGATGCTACTTCTAGCTAATATTTTCTTATAATTGGTGGCACGTGTAGGTTTTTTCAGAGTAAAGCAGTCTGCTCGTTCGTTACTCTGTAATAACTCGGCTGTTACTAATGGCACTGAAGTTGACTGGATCGACATCCACAAGTTCCTACACTCTATTGATCGTCTTGAGGTCCTTGTGGGGCGTTTCAATGGTGGAAGGCCACGTGGGATATGTGTGCCACTGCTGCACTCGTTGAATAGGTCCAACTGTGTCGAGAAACTTATGGTACGAGCTGTTTTCTGTTATATATGTTGTTCATAAACTATTTCTTATACACAGTTTTACAGCTATGATCTTCTTGAAACAGGAACTGTCGAGTTCTATTGTTCCTATACAGATGCCTGACCATGGTCGGGTGAGACTTGCGCTTGGTCACAACATGATGTTTATGTCGACCTACTCAATTCCCCTTGGAGGTGAAAAGATACTTATTCATGGGTGGTCTCAAATAATGAAGGCCCGTCCATCTTGGAGAATAGGACATAAGATTATGTTCATGCTTTTCCATGGCTCTAAAGCGAATATCCTATTTATTGACCACGTTGTGAGATGAAGCCACTTTCAGAAGGTTGTCGATGCGCGGGGTGGCGCCTGGGCCTTGTCCTGGGGCTTGGCGGCCTCATCCTTGGTTAACTGTAGGCAAAGTAGCACTGTCCGAGGCGTGCTTTGTACGGTTGAACCTGTATAAGTACTCATACTGCTTTCAGCTTTGGTTGTTAAGCGCCCCTGCTGGTTTCAGTTAAGGTTGTTAAGTACTACAGTCTGTCGTGTTTCTTCAGTCCTGTCTTCCTCCAGCCGCCAAAACCAAACTAGCGCCGACGGGGCCGCCTGCTTCCGCCTCCCACGGCTGGCTGCGCCTCAGCGCACGCATCGTCGCCCCACTATCTCCTAAATCATTAATGCCGACGTCCTCCGCACGCTTTGGTGTGCTCACCACGGCACCGCCCTCTCGCGTTGTCAACATGGTCAACAAACAACATGAATCGACAGAAGTACATGGAGAGGATGATAGTAGGGGCCCACCACGTTAGCGTATGGAAAAATAAAATGCTTCCTCCTAGTGTTTTCCTGACATCTAGGACCCACGACATTGGGAGCGTATATAGTCAATAGACAAGAGAACAACACAAGATCGGCTGACACCTGGGACGTAGCTACTTGAGCAGTATTTTTTGTTTGGTATTGTTGAGACGGAGCAGGGTTTGAACTGGGCTGTGGCCCGTCTAGCCCATGCTTATATTTTATGTTCACCATGTGACCAGCCCAGCTATTTTTTCTTTGTGAAAATGAGCCCAGTTTATTTTTTTTGAAGAATACCCAATCCAGGCCTACTTAGTTTTCTACGCCCTGATGGGCTACAACTCTTTCAAGACGACTGCAAAATCTTGAAAGTAATACGAAATGGGTTGTAAATATAAAAACAGATGACAAATTGGCAATTACTTTATAATTTCTGAATTTTATTACATTTTCAGATTCCTATTTCACTGGGCATTAACCTAATTTAAATATATCTTCAAAGTACTTTAAATCTGGCTGGACATTTCAGTATTAAAAATAGTTTGGAACCCACAGAAATATGCGAAATTGGCCCTGGCCAACCAAAAAAAACCGACTACAATAAATTGCATAAGAAGTTGCCATGAGCTATATATAAATTATTAAAAAGAGGGACTGGTCTGACTTGTGGGCCTGTTTAGTTGACGCGTATGCAAGATTTTTTTAGTTATTATATACGTCAACAAACGATGCTAGTAGACGTAACCGTTGGATGTCAGTCCAACGACCATTGTGTTTCTTCAATCTCTGATCTTCTTGCTCCAGCCGCCAAAGCAGCGCCGGCAGGACCGCCTACTCCCGCCTCCCGTGGCCGACTGTGCTGCCGCGCAGGCTTTAGCGCCCCCTACTACTCCCACCGCTGGCCAGGGCATCCCTCTACTCACCCACACCCCCTGTTATACTGCGGCAACGACAACCTCACACCGCAGCCGAACCGGTGAACACTCGTACTCCTCTCCGCGCGGGCATCCACTGCCGCGTCTTCCCGGCTCCGCGTCGTCCCCTTCCTATGCCTCGCCGTCGTCCACTGCCGTGGTGCTCTCGGCGTGGCGTGGTCAATGTGGTCAATGACCAACTTCCATCGGAAGAGTACTGTACGTGGAGAGGCTGACAGCTGGGTGCACGACAGCCGCAAGGAAGTGCCTCCTTATTACGCGCAAAATAATTATTCCTCCACCTGACAGCGGGGACCCACCGGATGGGCCACCAGTATTTTGCGAAAAAATTGTTTCCCCCTGATTGCTGGGACCCACCGGACGGGCCACCGTATTTCATGAAAAAATGTTCCCCCCTCTGTCAGCTCGGACCCACCGAAAGTGCCTCCTTATTACGCACAAAAAAATGAACTCCCCCGGCTAGCTGGGACCCACCTTGGTGGGAGGCTGACTTGTGGGCCTACTAAGTTGACAGGGACGAAGGGCTTTGTCAACTTAGTCAATATGAACGATTCTAGCTCCAGTGACCGTACGATGTCCATCCAACAGCCGTAGTGCTTCTTCAACCTCTGGTCTTCTTGCTCTAGCCGCCCAAAGCAGTGCCGGTCATGCGGCATGCTCCTGCCTCCCGTGGCCGGCTGTGCTGCCGCGGAGGCCTCACCGCCCCTACTATTCCCACCGCTGGCCAAGCCCTGCGGCGACGGCAGCCTCACACCGCAGCCGAACCAGTGAACCCTCGTACTGCTCTCCGCACAGGCTTCCACTGCCGCGTCTTCCCCGGCTTCGCGTCGTCCCCTTCCTAGGCCTCGCCGTCGTCCACCGCCATGGTGCTCTCGGCGCGGCGTGGTCAATATGGTCAATGAACGACTTCCATCGGAAGAGTACTGTGCGTGGAGACGCTGACAGCTGGGTCCACGGCCGCAGCAAGGAAGTGCCTCCTTATTACGCGCAAAATAATTATTCCTCCACCTGACAGCGGGGACCCACCGGACGGGCCACCGTATTTCGCGAAAAAAAACGTTTGCCCCTGACTGCTGGGACCCACGAGCTACATCTTCGCACGCAAGGAAGTGCCTGACAGTCGGGACCCACCTGGTCAAAGCGTACGTAGCGTTGTCATTCTGGTCGCGAACATGTACATACATATATACTAGTCGATGTAGAGGCGCGCACGTGTTGTAGTAGAGGCGCACACATAGCATGTACACGTACGTACAGCGGCCAGGGCGCAAGAAATAAAATACGGCCACATATGTGTACATACAGGCGGGGTCTCAAACGCCTACTCGCGCATACGTACGGCCAGGGCTGGTGTACATGGCTGGGTCGGAACGGAGAAACAACATCGTCGTCGTGTTCATGGGGAGGCAACGGAATGCGTCATGTTCATGGGGAGGCAACGGAATGCGTCGTGTTCATGGGGAGGCAACGGAATGCATCATGTTCATCGGGAGGGCTTGGACGGAATAGGCAATGGAAACGAGGCCTGGCGTACCGTAGAACAGAGGAAACAACCTTGTGTTAGACCGGCCACGTTCGAAATGGGATCCTGTTCATCGGGAGGGGTCTGGCGTACCGCAAAACGGAGGAAACGGACCTCCTATGGTTGAAACGGCGGTCCTGTTGATCGGGAGGGGTGTGGCGTACTGCAAAACAGACGAAACAGACTTGTGTTGGAGCGCCACGGTCGAAACGGGGGTCCTGTTCATCGGGAGGGGTGTGGCGTACCGCAAAACGGGACTCCACGGGATACTGTTCATCTCCATTGTCGACCCCCTCTAGCCTCCACGAGTTACTGTTCATCCACCGTCGACCTCCTCCAGCCTCCACCTATGACTGTTCATCCACGGGCTCCTGTTCATCCAGCCTCCACCGCGCGCTACTCCACCGGCTACTGTTCAACCAGCCCTCTCCATGGGCTCCTGTTCAACCACCCCTCCACGGGCTACTGTTCATCCTGCCCTCCACCGTCTACTGTTCATCCTGCCCCCCACGGGGTCCTGTTAATCCAGAGGCAACACCACGGGGTCCTATTCATCCAGAGGATGAACAGTAGCCGGTGGAGTAGTGCGCGGTGGAGGCTGGATGAACAGGAGCCAATGCCTCGCACACACGCGCGTACGTGTATGAGAGAAACGCGCATCACTCGGCCCCCGACCTCCCACCATAACCGGGAACTCCCCAAATTTTCCTCGCACTCGCTTCTACCACGGTTTTTTCCGTCATCGACGGCCCAAAGAATGTCATGCAGCTGCGTCTCCGGCCCGCCCAAGACGAAAAGCCCATTTTCTGTCATGATTTTTTGTCATAGAAGTAGGAGCCCACCACATCTATGATGCTACCGCGTTTTGTCACAATTATCGTCATAGAACTGTCATATGTATGACAGATTTTTTTTTCGTTCGGCCCAAAATGTCACGGATGTGTCTTTTTTTGTAGTGTTCTCTGCAAAACATTTCCTTGCTCATAAGAAACAAGCTGCTTTAAAGGAAATATACAACTTTGTGCAAATTAAAGAAGAGAGTCTCTCACAAGCTTCGGGGAAGCTTCTCAAGTTACTTAATGCTTTGCCTGATCATCCTCTTAAGAAAAATGAAATACTTGATATCTTTTATAATGGACTAACCGATGCTTCTAGAGATTACCTGGATAGTTATGCGGTTCTCTTTTCAGGGAAAGAACACCGGATGAAGCTGAAATCTTATTGAATAATATGTTGACAAATGAAAATAATTGGGCACCTCCTGAGCCAGCTCCTGCTCCAATTAATGATCCTATTCCTAAACCAACTCCGGAGAAGAGATGTGTCCTATTTCTCAGCCCCGAAGATATGCAAGAGGCAAAGAAATCTATGAAAGAAAAAGGTATTAAAGCTGAAGATGTTAAGATTGTACCTCCTACTGAAGAAATACATGGTCTTAATTTACCACCTGCCGAAGAAACATATGATCTTGATCTTTTACTTATTGAAGAACCTCTAGACCTCGATAACCCGACACAGGTAGTAAAGGTAAATTCTCTTTATAGATATGATAAAGCTGAAATCCCTCCTGCTAAAATTGCTAGTCAATGCTTGGATGAATTTGATAATTTTATGTTTAAGCAAGAAGACTTCAATGCTTATTTTGGTAGACAATTAAAACAATATGCTGATATGATTAAATATTTAGGTGATTATATGGCTAATATTAGAGGTGAACTTAAACTTGTTAGCAAACATGCTTCTATGGTTACCACTCAAGTAGAACAAGTACTTAAAGCTCAAAAAGAATTGCTCAATGAGATGAATAGTAAGAAAAATGATTATGCTGTTAAAGTGGCTACTAGAACTGGTAGAATGACTCGGGAACCTTTGTATCCTGAAGGCCACCCTAAGAGAATTGAGAAAAATTCTCAGAGAAATAATATTGATGCACCTAGTTCTTCTAAAAGGAAGAAAAAGAAAAAAAATGATAGAACTGTGCAAACTTCTAGTGAACCTATTGCTGAACCACCTGATAATCCAAATGATATCTCTATGTCTGATGCTGAAACACAATCTGGCAATGAACATGAACCTAATGAAAATGTTAATGATGATGTTCCTAATAATGCTCAACCTAGTAATGATAATGATGTAGAAATTGAACCTGCTGTTGATCTTGATAACCCACAATCAAGGAATCAACATTATGATAAGAAAGACTTTGTTGCTAGGAAACAAGGTAAAGAAAGAGAACCATGGGTTCATAAACCCATGCCTTTTCCTCCCAAACCATCCAAGAAAAAGGATGATGAGGATTTTGAGTGCTTTGCTGAAATGATTAGGCCTATCTTTTTGCGTATGGGATTGACTGATATGCTCAAAATGAATCCTTATGCTAAATACATGAAAGATATTGTTACAAATAAAAGAAAGATACCAGAAGCTGAAATTCCCACCATGCTTGCTAATTATACTTTTAAGGGTGGAATACCAAAGAAACTTGGAGATCCAGGAGTACCTACTATACCATGCTCCGTTAAAAGAAACTATGTTAAAACTGCTTTATGTGATCTTGGAGCCGGTGTTAGTGTTATGCCTCTCTCTTTATATCGTAGACTTGATTTGAATAAGTTGACACCTACTCAAATATCTTTGCAAATGGCTGATAAATCAACTGCTATACCTGTCGGTATTTGCGAGGATGTGCCTGTTGTGGTTGCAAACGTTACTATTTTAACGGACTTTGTTATTCTTGATATCCCCGAGGACGATAGTATGTCTATTATTCTTGGAAGACCTTTTCTTAATACTGCAGGGGGTGTTATTGATTTCAACAAAGGCAATGTCACTTTTCATGTTAATGGTAATGAGCATACGGTACACTTACCGAGGAAACAACCTCAAGTTCATAGTATCAATTCTATCGGAAAAATTCCATCGATTATATTTGGAGGGTTTGAATTTCCTCTTCCTACTGTCAAGAAGAAATATGTTATACTTATTATTGGGGATGTGCATATCCCCATTGAGGTAACCTAGTGTTATTCTAAATTTCTCTGGTTTCATGTTAATCTTAATGAGTTTGTTAACAAGACTTGATCAACCTTGTTAGTGGATTCCTTTTGATGAGCATGAGATGGATGAAACTAGAAGCACAACCTTCTATACCCTCTCTATACTCTCTGTTACTTAGTTGAAATAAAGTGAAGATAAATAATTTTCTGTCTGTTATCTGATTATCCGTGCAATATAAAAATATCTCGAAAATAAAAGTTCTCCAAATGCCCTGAAAATTAAATATGATTTTTTTTTTCTAGAATATTTGAGGATTTATGGAACGAAGAACACACTAGGGGGCCAACCACCTTGCCATGAGGGTGGAGGGCGCGCCCCTTGCCTCGTGGGCCCACGGTGGCCCTCCTCCACTTATTCCTGCACCCATCCTCTTCTTCTTCCTCCCACAAACACGAAAAACCAACTCAAACCCGAGTCTGAGCTCGTTTTGCTGCCATTTTCGATCTCCTTGCTCAAAGCACCTCTCACAAAACTGCTTGGGGAGATTGTTCCTTGGTATGTGACTCCTCCATTGTTCCAATTAGTTTTTGTTCTAGTGCTTTATTCATTGCAAATTTTTGCTGCTTTGGTGACCCTGTTCTTGAGCTTGCATGTCAAATTTATATGGTCAAAAGTAGTTTTGATGCATGATATATGCTCTAGGCACTTGTAGGAGTAGTTGCTATCAATATTATTGAGTTTGGTTTACTTTTATTTTTCAGAGGAAGAAATATGCTTAGGAAAATGTTCCAAGGTGGTTCTTCAAGGAAGAAAGGACCCAGGCTTGCAATGCGTGATGCTGATGAAGAGCCACCAAGAGACGCTCCAGTGCATCCTTGTGAGTGGCCTTCTGAAAATTTTATGGATCGAGCGGGAATTAAAGAAGAATTTAACGCATATTTGCGTAATGCCAGCCTTGAGGACTTTGAGGCAGAAAAATGCCCCCAGTATCATGAGCTCACTAGCTCCTTTGTGAGGAGGTTTGAATTTTCCACTTCGCGTAATTCTCCTTCAGTCATGTTTGATCTTTATGACAAATCTTATACCATGGACTTGGATTTCACTTTTGCTTGTAAACTTCCACAATGGGGTAGTGTTAGGGATCCCCCTAAATCTGAATATAGAAACTTTCTTGCTAGTATAACTGTAGGGGAATCTAGAGATATAACGCAAGCTACCATAGGGAGCATTCACTTTCCTGCTATACATTATTTTGCTCTCTTCATAGGTAGGTGCATAAATGCTAAGGATGAAGCATGTCACATGTGTGTCCCTGACCTTAGCATTCTCAGGAGTGCTGTGTCAGGAGACCAATCTTATCATATGGGAGGCATTGTAGCTCGTAGGTTGCATCATAATAGATATAATGGAGATTTCTTTGGAGGAATTTATGCAACCCGCTTAGCTAAATTTCTTGAGATAGACATTCGTGAAGGAGACATGGAGTTGCCTCCTGCTTATTTAGATTTTGATTCTATGGTTTCTCACCATTTTGTCGAGAGGAACGAATCACCTCTCCAGTACCGACTAATCTTTGACAGACGCCGTGCTGTCCGTATTACTCTCCCTGCTCCTGCTTTCTTTGATTATCAGGCAAGAGGAGGATATACTATTACCAGAGAGGAGGCAGATGAGTACGAGAGGAGAGCGGAGGCCGCTCATCGCCACACTGCAGCTCAGGAGGCGCTAGCCGCTGCATCGCAGTACGACCCCAACAACTATTATTATGGATATCCGCCAGGCCAGCCGTGGCCATAGACCAACTTAGGCCAAAAGCCTAAGCTTGGAGGAGTATGTATTTATCACCGACATTATATTTATGTTCACACACACTCATTGCTAGATGTCGGTGCTCATACTTTTTCATTGTATCATCCATGCTAGTTTATTTACTTTTATGCTTTCTTCTTGTGTGTTTAAGAAACCTTAAGAAAAAAACAAAAAATAGGTGTAGCTTTTAATTAATTTACTTTCCATGCTTGTAGTAGTAATTAAAAAGAAAACCCAAAAAGATTTCCCGTTCTTCTTTTGCTTGTTGGGAGCTTTCCCGTGTAAATAGTTTTATTTCTTTTCTTTTCTTTGGGGTCAGTAGGAGAAGACCATGATTAAATTGTTGAAGTGGCTCTTATATGCTTTATTGTTGATTTAACCAAGAGCCCATATTGCTTTGTCTTCTCCTGTTTATTGAATGCTCACAGATTCCAGCTTAGTCCAATGCACATGCACTCTTATTATTATTCACATCGTTCGGTCGTGCAAGTGAAAGGCAATTATGATGATATATGATGGACTGACTGAGATGAGAAAAGCTGGTATGAACTCGACCTCTTTTGTTTTTGTAAATATGATGAGTTCATCATTCTTGATTCAGCTTGTTATGAATAAACATGTTTGCCATGACAATTAGAGATCATAGTTGCTTGTGCCATGCTTGATTAGCTATGAGTTATAATGGTTTACCTTGTGTGCCAACATGCTATTAAAATGGTTATGATGTGGTATGATAGGGTGGTATCCTCCTCTGAATGATTTAAGTGACTTGACTTGGCACATGTTCACGCATGTAGTTGAAACAAATCAACATAGCCTTCACGATATTTATGTTCATGGTGGATTATATCCTACTCATGCTTGCATCCAATGTTTATTAATTTTAATGCATGTACATGGCTGTTGTCGTTCTCTAGTTGGTCGCTTCCTAATCTTTTGCTAGCCTTCACCTGTAATAAGCGGGAATCCCTTAAACCCCAAAGTTATTCCAGATGAGTCCACTATACCTTCCTATATGCGGTATCTACCTGCCGTTCCAAGTAAATTTGTACGTGCCAAACTCTAAACCTTCAAATAATCATCCTGTTTTGTATGCTCGAATAGCTCATGTATCAACTAGGGCTGCCTGTATCTTCCATGCTAGGCGGGTTATTCTCAAGAGGAGTGGACTCCGCTCCTCACTCACGAGAAAATGGCTGGTCACCGGGATGCCCAGTCCCATGCTTTATGCAAACTAAATCAAAATAATTGCAAAACAGAACTCCCCCTGGGACCTGATGTATGTTGGAGGCACTCATTGTTTCGAGCAAGCCATGGATTGATGTTTGTTGGTGGAGGGGGAGTATAAACTTTACCATTCTGTTTGGGAACCGCCTATAATGTGTGTAGCATGGAAGATATCGCCATCTCTTGGTTGTTATGTTGACAATGAAAGTATACCACTCAAAATGTTATTCACCTCTATTTCAAAACCAAGTTCTGGCACCTCTACAAATCCCTGCTTCCCTCTGTGAAGGGCCTATCTATTTACTTTTATGTTGAGTCATCACCCTCTTATTAAAAGCACTAGCTGGAGAACGCAACTGTCATTTGCATTCATCACTGTTAATTTATATTGGGTGTGACTATGATTGGATCTCTTTTATCATGAATTACAATATCTAGTCAGTCCTTGATCTTTAAAGGAACTCTGCATTTATGTTTTGCGGTCTCAGAAAGGGCTAGCGAGATACCATCTTGTTATATCATATTATGATTGTTTTGAGAAAGTGTTGTCTTCCGAGATTTATTATTATGGCTTGCTAGTTGATTATGCTATTGATATGGGTAATCATGAGACCTGAGAATTATTGCAAATATGGTTAGTTATAATCTTTGCTGAAAACTTGAATGCTAGCTTGACATATTTATAACAACAAGAGCAAACATAGTTTGTAAAAGTTTTTCTTTATTTCTTTCAGTTTGTCAACTGAATTGCTTGAGGACAAGCAAGGGTTTAAGCTTGGGGGAGTTGATACGTCTCCGTCGTATCTACTTTTCCAAACACTTTTGCCCTTGTTTTGGACTCTAACTTGTATGATTTGAATGGAACTAACCCGGACTGACGCTGTTTTCAGCAGAATTGCCATGATGTTGTTTTATGTGCAGAAAACAAAAGTTCTCGGAATGACCTGAAACTCCACGGAATATCTTACAATAAATAATAAAAAATCCTTGCCAAAGATGAAGACCAGGGGGCCCACACCCTTGCCACGAGGGTGGGGGGCGCCCCCTAGGGCGCGCCCCTACCTCGTGGGCCCCCTGGAGACCTCCCGACTCCAACTCCAACTCTATATAACTGCTTTCAGGGAGAAAAAATAGGAGAGAAGAAATCATCGCGTTTTACGATACGGAGCCACCGCCAAGCCCTAAAACCTCTCAGGAGGGCTGATCTGGAGTCCGTTCAGGGCTCCGGAGAGGGGGATTCATCGCTGTCGTCATCATCAACCATCCTCCATCACCAATTTCATGATGCTCACCACCATGCATGAGTAATTCCATCGTAGGCTTGCTCGACGATGATGGGTTGGATGAGATTTATCATGTAATCGAGTTAGTTTTGTTAGGGTTTGATCCCTAGTATCCACTATGTTCTGAGACTGATGTTCCTATGACTTTGCTATGCTTAATGCTTGTTACTAGGGCCCGAGTGCCATGATTTCAGATCTGAACCTATTATGTTTTCATCAATATATGAGAGTTCTTGATCCTATCTTGCAAGTCTATAGTCACATATTATGTGTTATGATCCGTTAACCCCAAAGTGACAATAATCGGGATACTTACCGGTGTTGACCGTAGTTTGAGGAGTTCATGTATTCACTATGTGTTAATGCTTTGTTCCGGTTCTCTATTAAAAGGAGGCCTTAATATCCCTTAGTTTCCATTAGGACTCCGCTGCCACGGGAGGGTAGGACAAAAGATGTCATGCAAGTTATTTTCCATAAGCACGTATGACTATATTCAGAATACATGCCTACATTACATTGACGAATTGGAGCTAGTTCTGTGTCACCCTATGTTATGACTGTTACATGATGAACCACATCCGGCATAATTATCCATCATTGATCCAATGCCTACGAGCTTTCCATATACTGGTTTACGCTTATTTACTTTCCCGTTGCTATTGTTACAATCACAACAAAATACCAAAAACATTACTTTGCTTTCGTTACTCTTTTGTTACCGTTACCATCACTATCATATTACTTTGCTACTAAACACTTTGCTGCAGATACTGAATTTCCAGGTGTGGTTGAATTGACAACTCAGCTGCTAATACTTGAGAATATTCTTTGGCTCCCCTTGTGTCGAATCAATAAATTTGGGTTGAATACTCTACCCTCGAAAGCTGTTGCGATCCCCTATACTTGTGGGTCATCAAAGACCATTCCACTCGCCTGGCCTTTTGCTGTTTGGGGATTGGATATGGTTGGACCGTTGAGTACTGGTAGGAGTGGATTCACTCATGTGCTTGTAGCAGTCGACAAGTTCACCAAGTGGATTGAAGCCAATCCTATCAAGAACCTTGATGCCAGTACTGCTATCAGCTTCATCAGAGAGTTAACATTCAGATATGGTGTTCCACACAGCATCATCACTGACAAGGGATCAAACTTCGATTCTGATGTGTTCAGAACTTTCTGTGCTTCACAAGGTACTCGAGTCGACTATGCCTCAGTCGCCCACCCCCAATCGAATGGGCAAGCTGAAAGAGCAAATGGATTGATTCTCAAAGGATTGAAACCCTAACTGATGCGTGACCTCAAACATGCAGTAGGAGCCTGGGTCGATGACCTTCCATTAGTATTGTGAGGATTGAGGACAACTCCCAATCGGCCGACTGTCATAACCCCATTTCTCTTGGTTTATGTAGCCGAAGCTGTACTTCCTAGTGACTTGCTCCACAATGCGCCCCGAGTCGAGCTTTTCTCAGAGGAAGAAGCAGAACAAGCACGACAAGATGCAGTTGATCTCTTGGAAGAAGAAAGAGATATGGCCTTGATCTGATCAACCATCTATCAGCAAGACCTATGTCGATTCCATGCCAGAAACGTGAGGGGTCGAGCATTTCAAGAGGGAGACTTGGTTCTTGATACGTCTCCAACGTATCTACAATTTTTGATTGCTCCATGCTATATTATCTACTGTTTTGGATTTTTATCGGCTTTATTATACACTTTTATATCATTTTTGGGACTAACCTATTAACCCAGAGCCCAGTGCCAGTTTCTGTTTTACCTTGTTTTAGGGTTTCGAATAAAAGGAAAACCAAACGGAGTCCAATTGACCGGAAACTTCACGGAACCCATTTTTGGAAGGAAATAAGCCCAGAAGACTTGAAGTGCACGTAAGGGAAGCTTCGAGGAGGCCACGAGGTAGGGGGCGCGCCCACCCCCCTGGGCGCGCCCTCCACCCTCATGGGCCCCTCATGGCCCCCCTGACGTACTTCTTCCGCCTATATATCTCCATATACCCTAAAACTTCCAAAGAGCACAATATATCGGGAGTTCCACCGCCAGAAGCCTCCGTAGCCACCGAAAGCCAATCTAGACCCGTTCCGGCACCCTGCCGGAGGGGGGATCGCTCTCCGGTGGCCATCTTCATCATCCCGGTGCTCTCCATGACGAGGAGGGTGTAGTTCTCCCTCAGGGCTGAGGGTATGCACCAGTAGCTATGTGTTTGATCTCTCTCTCTCTCTCGTGTTCTTGAGGTGGTACGATCTTGATGTATCGCGAGCTTTGCTATTATAGTTGGATCTTATGATGTTTTGTCCCCCTCTACTCTCTTGTAATGGATTGAGTTTCCCCTTTGAAGTTATCTTATCGGATTGAGTCTTTAAAGATTTGAGAACACTTGATGTATGTCTTGCCGTGCGTATCTGTGGTGACAATGGGATATCATGTGATTCACTTGATGTATGTTTTGGTGATCAACTTGCGGGTTCCGCCCATGAACCTATGCATAGGGGTTGGCACACGTTTTCGTTGTGATTCTCTGGTAGGAACTTTGGGGCACTCTTTGAGGTTCTATGTGTTGGTTGAATAGATGAATCTGAGATTGTGTGATGCATATCGTATAATCATACCCACGGATACTTGAGGTGCCATTGGAGTATCTAGATGACATTATGGTTTTGGTTGATTTGTGTCTTATGGTGTTATTATAGTATGAAGTCTAGGGCTGTTTGTGACACTTATAGGAATAGCCCAATAGATTGATTGGAAAGAATAACTTTGAGGTGGTTTCGTACCCTACCATAATCTCTTCGTTTGCTCTTCACTATTAGTGACTTTGGAGTGACTCTTTGTTGCATGTTGAGGGATAGTTATGTGATCCAATTATGTTATTATTGTTGAGAGGACTTACACTAGTGAAAGTATGAACCCCATGCCTTGTTTATCAGCATTGCAATACCATTTACGCTCACTTTTATCATTAGTTACCTTGCTGTTTTTATATTTTAAGATTACAAAAACTATTATCTACTATCCATATACCACTTGTATCACCATCTCTTCGCCAAACTAGTGCACCTATAAAAGTTACCATTGTATTGGGTGTGTTGGGGACACAAGAGACTCTTTGTTATTTGGTTGCAGGGTTGCTTGAGAGAGACCATCTTCATCGTACACCTCCTACGGATTGATAAACCTTAGGTCATCCACTTGAGGGAAATTTGCTACTGTCCTACAAACCTCTGCACTTGGAGGCCCAACAACGTCTATAAGAAGAAGGTTGTGTAGTAGGCTTCAAGCTCTTTTCTGGCGCCGTTGCCGGGGAGGTTAGCGCTTGAAGGTATATCTTGAGATCTTGCAATCGAGTCTTTTAGTTTCTTCTTTTATCACTAGTTCAGTTTATAAAAGAAAACTATAAAAAATGGAATTGAGTTTATCTCATACGCTTCACCTTTTTAATATATTTCGTGAGTATGATGGAAAGGATAATTGTGCTCAAGTGCTAGAAGAAGAAATCTATAAAATGTTTGGCACTAAATATTTGAATGATGAGCATTATTGCAATGTTCTTAGTATGAATTCCTTGAATATCCAGGATGCTAATGATATGGAAAGCCACAAGCTTGGGGAAGCTATGTTTGATGAAGATGATATTTTTTGTCCCCCAAGTTTTGATGAGCAAATTTATTATGATGATAGCATGCCTCCTATTTATGATGATTATGTTGATGAAAGTGGTTTCGGAGAGGTCATGACTTTATTTTTTGATGAATCCACTATTTCGGGAGAGGTTCCAATTCATTATGAGAAAAAAGTTGCTATCTATGATGATTATTGTGATGACTTGTATGCTATAAATAATAATGATATCCATAAAACTTGTCATCATGATTTTAGTTTTCAACTGGATTATGCCTCACATGATAATTATTTAGTTGAGTTTGCTCCCACTATTATTCATGAGAAGAATTTTGCTTATGTGGAGATTAGTAAATTTTCTATGCTTGTAGATCACTAAAAGAATGCTTTAGGTGCTGGTTATATTGTTGAATTCATTCATGATGCTACTGAAAATTATTATGAGGGAGGACTATATGCTTGTAGGAATTGCAATAATATCAAGTTTCCTCTCTATGTGCTTAAAGTTTTGAAGTTATGCTTGTTTTACCTTCCTAGGCTAGTTGATTCTTGTTCCCACAAGTTGTTTGCTCACAAAATCCCTATGAATAGGAAGTGGGTTAGACTTAAATGTGCTAGTCATATTCTTCATGATGCTCTATTTATGTTTCAATTCTTATCCTTTATGTGAGCATCATTGAAATCATCGTGCCTAGCTAGGGGCGTTAAACGATAGCGCTTGTTGGGAGGAAACCCAATCCTATTCTTGTTGTTTACTTTTTGCTCCTGTTTAGTAATAAATAATTCATATAGCATCTGTTTAGATGTGGTTTTATGCTTTTAATTAGTGTTTGTGCCAAGTAGAACCTTTGGGAAGACTTGGGAAAGTCTTGTTGATCATGCTGTAAAAAACAGAAACTTTAGCACTCACGAGAATTGCTGCCATTTTTATTTGGAGAGTGCTATTTAGTTAATTCTTTTTGCAGATGATTAATAGATAAATTTGTCAGGTCCACAAATTCATTTGAGAATTTTATGAGTTCCAGAAGTATACGTTTGATCCAGATTACTACAGACTGTTCTGTTTTTGACAGATTCTGTTTTTCATGTGTTGTTCACTTATTTTGATGAATCTATGGCTAGTAAAAGAGTTTATAAACCATTTTCTGTTAAGTTTTGTGTTGTGAAGTTTTCAAGTTTTGGGTAAGGATTCGATGGACTATGGAATAAGGAGTGGTAAGAGCCTAAGCTTGGGGATTCCCAAGGCACCCCAAGGTAATATTCAAGGATATACAAGAGCCTAAGCTTGGGGATGCCCCGGAAGGCATCCCCTCTTTCGTCTTCGTTCATCGGTAACTTTACTTGGAGCTATATTTTTATTCGCCACATGATATGTGTTTGGCTTGGAGCGTCATTTTTTTTTTGCTTGCTGTTTGAATAAAATAACAAGATCTGAAATTATTAAATGTTAGAGTCTTCACATAGTTGCGTAGTTATTCGACTACTCATTGATCTTAACTTAAATCTTTCGGAGTAGTTTGTTGTTTGCTCTAGTACTTCACCTATATTTTTTAGAGCATGGTGGATTTGTTTTATAGAAACTATTGATCTCTCATGCTTCACTTAGATTATTTTGAGAGTTTTAAATAGCATTGTAATTTGCTTAAAATCCTAAAATGCTAGGTATTCAAGATTAGTAAAATTTTCTTATGAGTGCATTGAATACTAAGAGAAGTTTGATACTTGATGATTGTTTTGAGATATGGAGGTAATAATATCAAAGTCGTGCTAGTTGAGTAGTTGTGAATTTGAGAAGTGCTTGTGTTGAAGTTTGCAAGTCCCATAGCATGCATGTATGGTAAACGTTAGGTAACAAATTTGAAACATGAGGTGTTATTTGATTGTCTTCCTTATGAGTGGCGGTCGGGGACGAGCGATGGTGTTTTCCTACCAATCTATCCCCCTAGGAGCATGCGCGTAGTGCCGAGGTTTTTGATGACTTGTAGATTTTTGCAATAAGTATGTGAGTTCTTTATGACTAATGTTGAGTCCATGGATTATACGCACTCTAACCCTTCCATCCTTGCTAGCCTATTCGGTACCATGCATTGCCCTTTCTCACATTGAGAGTTGGTGCAAACTTCGCCGGTGCATCCAAACCCCGTGATATGATACGCTCTATCACACATAAACCTCCTTATATCTTCCTCAAAACAGCCAGCATACCTACCTATTATGGCATTTCCATAGCCATTCCGAGATATATTGCCATGCAACTTTCCACCGTTCCGTTTATCATGACACATTCATCATTGTCATATTTCTTTGCATGATCATGTAGTTGACATCGTATTTGTCGCAAAGCCACCGTTCATAATTTTTCATACATGCCACTCTTGATTCATTGCACATCCCGGTACACCGCCGGAGGCATTCATATAAGAGTCATACTTTGTTCTAGTATCGAGTTGTAATCATTGAGTTGTAAATAAATAGAAGTGTGATGATCATCATTTTCTAGAGCATTGTCCCAAGTGAGGAATAAATTAAAAAGAAGGAAAAAATAAAAAGGGAGAAAGGCCATTAAAAAAGGGCCAAAAAAAAGAAAACAGAGAAAGGCCATAAAAAAGAGAAGGCCCAAAAAAATGAGAGAAAAAGAGAGAAGGGACAATGCTACTATCCTTTGCCACACTTGTTCTTCAAAGTAGCACCTTAATCTTCATATTAGAGAGTCTCTTGTTTTGTCACTTTCATATACTAGTGGGAATTTTTCATTATAGAACTTGGCTGGTATATTCCGACAATGGGCCTCCTCAAGTGCCCTAGGTCTTCGTGAGCAAGCAAGTTGGATGCACACCCACTAGTTTCATTTGTTGAGCTTTCATACATTTATAGCTCTATTGCATCCGTTGCATGGCAATCTCTACTCCTTGCATTAACATCAATTGATGGGCATCTCCATAGCCCATTGATTAGCCTCGTTGATGTGAGACTTTCTCCTTTTTGTCTTCTCCACATAACCCCCTCATTATTCTATTCCACCCATAGTGCTATGTCCATGGCTCGCGCTCATATATTGCGTGAATGTTTATAGGTTTGAGATTACTAAAGTATGAAAAAATTGCTTGGCTTGTCATCGGGGTTGTGCATGATGAGAGCATTCTTGTGTGACGAAAATGGAACATAACTAAACCATATGATTTTGTAGGGATGAAGTTTCTTTGGCCATGTTATTTTGAGAAGACATAATTGCTTACTTAGTATGCTTGAAGTATTATCATTTTTATGTCAATATGAACTGTTTTCTTGAATCTTTCGGATCTGAATATTCATGCCACAATTAAGAAGAATTACATTGAAATTATGCCAAGTAGCACTCCGCATCAAAAATTATGTTTTTATCATTTACCTACTCGAGGACGACCAGGAATTAAGCTTGGGGATGCTAATACGTCTCCAACGTATCTATAATTTTTGATTGCTCCATGCTATATTATCTACAGTTTTGGATGTTTATGGGCTTTATAATACACTTTTATATCATTTTTGGGACTAACTCTATTTTTTACCTTGTTTTAGGGTTTCGAAGAAAAGGAAAACCAAACGGAGTCCAATTGACCTGAAACTTCACGGAACCCGTTTTTGGAAGGAAAGAAGCCCAGAAGACTTGAAGTGCACGTAAGGGAAGCTTCAAGGAGGCCACGAGGTAGGGGGGTGCGCCCTCCACCCTCGTGGCCCCCTGACGTACTTCTTCTGCCTATATATCTCCATATACCCTAAAACTTCCAAAGAGCACAATAGATCGGGAGTTCCACCGCCATAAGCCTCCGTAGCCACCGAAAGCCAATCTAGACCCGTTCCGGCACCCTGCCGGAGGGGGATCCCTCTCCGGTGGCCATCTTCATCATCCCGGTGCTCTCCATGACGAGGAGGGAGTAGTTCTCCCTCGGGGCTGAGGGTATGTACTAGTAGCTATGTGTTTGATCTCTCTCTCTCTCTCGTGTTCTTGAGGTGGTATGATCTTGATGTATCGCGAGCTTTGCTATTATAGTTGGATCTTATGATGTTTTCTCCCCCCTCTACTCTCTTGTAATGGATTGAGTTTCCCCTTTGAAGTTATCTTAGCGGATTGAGTCTTTAAAGATTTGAGAACACTTGATGTATGTCTTGCCGTGCGTATCTGTGGTGTCGGAGTAAATAGCCATGGGTAGCCAAGCCGGCTTCCCCAGGCCCTTCTGAAAAAATTACGAGCCCGTCCGGCTCTCAAGAGCCCAAGATGTGGGGCCGCCTTCCCCTTGCCGGCCATCTCCCGGGCCGGTTGCCAGAAGGTGGCCCGACTTTAGCCCTCGCAAAGGAGGCCGCAGGAGGGCCGGCTTCAAGAAGCCGGCCACGAGAAGGCCGACTCCAAGAAGCCGGCTCCCACAAAGCAGTCGAGACCGTACCCTCAAAGTTTGCATCCACCTAACGGCGGTGCGACGGGGCGTGGCTATAGTCAAGCCTGCCACCCCCAAATCTCGGAGCACGACCGGCACAGTGCGCCGTACGGGTAGCCATGACCCGTGCGGCGCAACACTGTTGCCATGTTGACCCTGATGTCATCCACGATGGACTGCCAGTACAGCCCACGGGCGGTGGGCCCCTTCGGGCAGAGAGACACCCGAAGGCGGCCATGCCTCCCCTAGTCGGCCCAAGACAGAGCCGGCTCCCCACAGCCGGCTTGCCGCCTTCCTCGAAGGAGACGCCCCATTAAGGAGACAAGATGCGGTGAGGCTACAGCAATCGCCCACCGGGCGGCGGTACTGTAGCCACGCCTACCACAACGAAGCCCACGTCACCAAGATAGAGCAACAGTGACCAGCCGCCGACCAGATCCTGGACAGTGGGGCCCGCATGTCGACCAAGGGGCCGGCAGCCAGCGGGACCCTCCAGTCGGTGGGTCCCAGCGGCCGGCGCAGGAGCCGGCGAGCGCAGTCACAGACGGCTGGGCCCCGCGCCCAGTCGGATTACCATTGTACCCCCGGGGGGTAGGCCTATATAAACCCCCCGGGGCGCCCATGCAAAGGGTTCGACCCCTAGCTAGTTTTAGACACCTCACGAGGAGAAGAAGCAGGCCAGCTGACCCTTCTTTCTCCTCCCACCGAACATCTCAAGGAGCATTGTGTAGTTACTTGTCCTTCTAGTGATCATGCGGAGACCCCGCAGAGCAGCAGTAGGGGTGTTATCTCCACGGAGAGCCCCGAAGCTGGGTAAGATCCGCCGGCGTGCATGTCTTCGCCTCATCCCGTTTCCAGGCACCGGCGATGTCTTACTGGCTCCCACAATGATAAGCCACCCGTTGGCATATGTCGCACCTACCACCCTACATTTGGCGCCCACCATGGGGCCAGGTGCACCGTCGTCCGGAGACCTATTCTGGACGGGAACCCTCTTCCTCCCCAGCGAGCGTAGCCATCCCGGCACGCCTGATGGCACTTGCCACGACGCGCTGCAAGGCGTCACTAGCATCTGCGCGGCGAGCAGCCTCGCCGATCTCCTCGACGAAACCCTCATCTCCGACGAGCTCGCCTCTGATGCGGGCACCGATCACCTCGCCAAACTCCTCGGCCAGCTCCATGTCTCCGGTGAGCCTGCTATGGATTTGGAGTCGGTTGGCTCCACCGACCCGATGCCTGTCGACTCTGACACGGCCTCACTCGACACCTTCCCCACCAACGTCACGATCTACAATGACCCGCTTCCTCGGACCGATGGCCACGACACTGTCACCACCGAGGTGATGGTCATCGGCCACGGCGGCACGGCTGACGAGAGCGCCCACGACGCCCCGCACGTGGCGGCCCACGACTTTTCCATCCCCCTCCCGGCTGATGCCGACGACAAAGCACTGGAGGCACGCCACCTCGCTCTCCTCGCGGAGGGCCGGAGGCTGGCTTCCGTGAGACGCCTCACTGAGGCCTACCAGCGTGAAGCTGACCGCGCCGCCTTCGGCACGCCGGCCCCGGGCGGGCCAAGCCGGGCCGGCGTTGTCAAGCAACGGGGCGCTGTCATTGCCGACACGCTGGGAGTCGACTGCCCGGTCTATGCCACTCCACTCGAGAACTTGCGTGCCGCCTAGGCGGCCGTAGACGAGTTGGACGGATTGGAGGCCGAAGAACTCCCCCACATGACCCGGCGCATCCAGCAGTTGATTGATGCGGCCGCACGGCGGCACGAAGCCGACGCCCACGCAGGAAGCCCTCCCGCGCGACGTCCCGGACACCGACTACGAGCAACACCCACGCGCGGCGCGAGAAAGAGTCGGTGGCCAGCCGAAGCCGGACCCGAATCTCCATCGAGCGAGACGCAGAAGGCCATCCCCGAGTCGTGGAATGGCGGGGCAACCCGCCTCCGCCTCGACCACGTGGAGAGAGATATCCCACTCCGCCGCCTGTGGCACACCCGACTCTCAGCGGCCGACTAGGTCGCCGTGAAGGAGTCGGCGAGAACGACGCCCGCCATCGGATCGACCGCCTGGCGCGATCCCTGGCGCTGGATGAAGAAGACGATGTTGGCCCGCCTTGTTTCGGCCCCGCATCTGCGATGAGCCTTTCCCCAAAGGGTTCTCGCTCCCAAGAGACACGCCCAAGTACAACGGCTTCGTGAAGCCGAAAGACTGGTTGATCGACTACTCCACGGCGGTTAGCATAGCCAACGGCAACCAGCGCGTTGCCGTGAAGTACGTGCCCCTCATGCTGCAAGGCACGGCGCGGACCTGGCTCAACAGCCTCAAGCCTTTCAGCATCAACAGCTGGCTAGATTTTACCGAAGCTTTCATCCACAACTTCACCAGCACCTACAAGCGGGCTCCCAAGCCCAGGCAGCTCTCCTTGTGCGTGCAGGGCCCAGCCGAGTCCACTCGCGACTACCTCACGTGTTGGGCCGAGCTCCGCAATTCTTGCGAGGGGGTGCACGAGGTGCAAGCCATAGAATACTTCACTGCTGGGTGCCGGGAAGGCACCCTCCTCAAGCACAAGCTCCTCTGCGACGAGCCGACTACCCTCGATGAGCTTCTGGACATAGCGGACAAATACGCCACCACCGCCTCTTCGATGAAGACCGAGCTCCGGGTAGACGCGTCCGGGAAAGTACTCAACCCGGCGCCCAAGACGCCGGCAGGGGATTCCGGCCGATGCCCACACCCGAACGACCACAAACGCAAGGGCCCTGCGCCGCCTCCCGCCAGTCGGCAGGTGGCCACAGTCGAAGACGCACCGCCTGAAGGGCGGCCCGCGCCCAAGAAACCCAAGGGCGGCCGGCCGGCTTGGCAGCCGGCTTTCTCCTACGAGCAAACTCTCGATGCCCCATGCAAATTCCACAGCGGCGCGAAGCCGTCCAACCACACACCCCGGAAGTGCCATTGGCTCACCCAAATCTCTAAAGGTGAAGGGCTCGCACCGCCTCCGCCTACCGGCCCGCCGCCTCCGGCTCCGCCGCCTCCGGCTCCGCCGCCTCCGGCCGCTCGGCCCGCAGTCGGAGCCGTGCACGATGAGTTCCCCGACGATCAAGCGACCTATGTCGTCTTTACAAGCCAGCTCGAAGACCAGCGCGGCAAACGCCGAGGGCACCAGGAAGTCAGCATGGTCGCTGCCGACCCCGCCGGACACATGCATTGGTCCGAAAAACCCATCAGCTGGAGCCGGGCCGACCACCCAGAGGTGATGCCGTCTCCTGGCTCTTATGCGTTGGTCCTGGAAGCCACCCTCGCGACGGACAGATGCGCCGCCCGCTTCTCCCGCGTGCTGATAGACGGCGGGAGCAGCATCAACATCCTGTACCGCGACACCCTGGAGAAGCTAAACGTCAAGGCGAATCAACTCATGCCTACTCGGACAGTGTTCCATGGCATCGTACCCGGCTTGTCCTGCGCCCCCATTGGCAAGATGAAGATTGATGTGCTCTTTGGGGACAAGGAGCATTTCCGCCGGGAAGCGATCTGGTTTGAAGTGGTGGACCTGGAGAGCCCCTACCATGCGTTGCTTGGCCGACCCGCCTTGGCCAGGTTCATGGCAGTTCCCCACTATGCATACCTCAAGATAAAGATACCGAGTTCCAAGGGCGTCATCACCATAGCCGGCGATTACAAGAAGTCCTCCGAGTGCGCGGCCGCCAGCAGCCGGCTGGCCAAGTCCCTTGTGATTGCCGAAGAGAAGAAGATGTTGGACCGGGTCGTGGCCGTGGCTGGCAAGCAGCCGAATCTGTCCCCGACCCCAAGGAGTATGATTCCCAAGGATCTTTTTAGCCGGCTAAAGAAACCAAGAAGATACCCCTTGACCTCGAGCACCCCGAGAGGTTTGCCGTCATCGGGGCAGGCCTGAACAGCAAATAGGAAGGCGAGCTCGCGGATTTCCTCCGTGAGAATCGGGACATCTTTGCATGGTCCCCCAAGGACATGCCGGGTGTTCCGAAGGAATTCGCTGAGCACAGACTACACATCCGAGAAGACGCAAAACCAGTCAAGCAGCCCCTCCGCCGACTATCAGAGGAAAAGAGAAGGATTGTAGGGGAAGAGATAGCCCGGCTTCTGGCAGCCGGCTTCATTATGGAAGTCTTCTTTCCAGAGTGGCTCGCCAACCCGGTCCTCGTGCTAAAGAAGAACAACAAGTGGCGCATGTGTATAGACTACACAAGCCTCAACAAGGCCTGCCCTAAAGATCCCTTTGCCCTGCCAAGGAATGACCAAGTGATAGACTCCATGGCCGGATGCGAGCTGTTGAGTTTCCTGGATGCTTACTCACGATATCACCAGATAAAGCTAGATCCGGCTGATCGCCTGAAGACCGCCTTCATCACGCCATTTGGAGCCTTCTGCTACCTGACTATGACATTCGGCTTAAGAAATGCCGGTGCCACTTTTCAGCGTTGCATGCAGAAGTGCCTCCTCAAGCAACTCAGCAGAAACGCCCATGTCTACGTAGACGACATTGTGGTGAAGACGGAGAAGCGCGACACCTTGCTGGAAGACCTCAAAGAAACATTTGAGAACTTACGCCGATTCCAAATCAAGCTCAACCCCGAGAAATGTGTGTTCGGAGTGCCAGCCGGCCAGCTCCTAGGCTTCCTGGTCTCTGAACGCGGCATCGAATGCAACCCGGTGAAGATCAAGGCTATTGAGAGAATGGCGATCCCCACCAAGCTTCGAGACATCCAGAAGTTCACCGGATGCTTGGCCTCCTTAAACCGCTTCATCAGCCGTCTCGGAGAGAAATCTCTCCCCTCTACCGCCTCATGAAGAAGAGCACTCACTTTGAGTGGAACGACCAGGCCGACCAAGCTTTTCACGAGCTGAAGAAGATGCTGGCCACGCCGCCTGTCCTAGCGGTGCTGACTGAGAAAGAGACCATGCTCCTTTACATTGCCGTAGCCAGCCGGGTGGTCAGCACCGTCATCGTAGTCCAATGCCCAGAAGAGGGCCGAGCCCAGCTGGTCCAGAGGCCGATGTACTATTTGAGCGAGGTGTTGTCCGCCTCAAAGCAGAACTACCCGCACTACCAGAAGATGTGTTACGGCGTGTACTTCACCGCCAAGAAGCTGAAGCCCTACTTTCAAGAGCATCCCGTCACGGTCATATGCATTGCCCCGCTGGCCCAGATCATAGGCAGCCAGGATGCATCCGGCCGGGTGGCAAAATGGGCCATTGAGCTGGCCCCTTACACGATCTTCTACCAGCCCCGCACCGCCATCAAGTCCCAAGCATTGGCTGACTTCCTCGTCGACTGGGCCGAGACCCAGTACCTGCCACCGGCTCCCGACTCCACCCATTGGCGCATGCACTTCGACGGGTCCAAGATGCGCACCGGCTTGGGAGCCGGCGTCGTCCTTACCTCTCCCAAGGGCGACAAGCTCATATACACGCTGCAGATTCACTTTGCCGCCTCCAACAATGTAGCCGAGTACGAGGCGCTCATACATGGGCTCCGGCTTGCCAAGGAACTCGGCATCCACCGGATTTTATGTTATGGCAACTTAGACTTGGTGGTCCAGCAATCATCCGGCGACTGGGACGCCAAGGACGCAAATATGGCAAGCTACCGCTTCCTGGTTCAGCAACTCAGTGGATACTTTTAAGGATGCGAGTTCCTCCATGTACCGCGAGCCGACAACGAGCCAGCCGATGCCCTGGCTCGAATAGGCTCCACTCGGCAAGCAATACCAACCGGCGTCGCTCTACAATGCCTCCTCAAGCCGTCCATCAAGCCGTCTCCAGAGTCCGATTCCATCTTCGTACCACCTGACCCCAATGCGGCCGGGTCCGGCTCGAAGAACCAAGCAGGCAGCCCGGGGACTTCGGCAGTTACGCCCGATCCGGGGACTGCCACACCCGGCTCGGGGACTACGGTAGTCGGCCCGGGGACTGCACCAACACAACAGCCGGCGGCCGACTCTAGCATTTCACCACCCAGCCCGCCCACCCTGGTGGCAGTAGCCACACTGGCAATAGGAGAAGTCGTGGCTCCATCATGGGCTCAGTCCATCCTCAACTTCCTAGTAAACCAAGATCTGCCGGCTGACGAAACAGAGGCAAGACAAGTCCAATGTCGAGCCGGAGCATACATAATCGTCAACAGAGAGCTCGTCAAGCGCAGTGTCACTGGAGTCCTCCAACGGTGCGTCGAGCAAGAGAAGGGCATTGCAATCCTCAGAGACATCCACCAAGGAGAATGCGGCCACCATGCGGCCTCAAGTTCACTCGTCGCCAAAGCTTTCCGCCATGGTTTCTTTTGGCCGACTTCTTTGGACGACGCCAAAGAATTGGTTAAATATTGCAAAGGGCGCCAACTCTTCAGCTCCAAGCAACACATGCTGGCTTCGGCACTCAAGACCATTCCCCTCACCTGGCCCTTCGCCGTTTGGGGACTGGACATGGTGGGCCCATTCAAGATGGCGCGCGGCGGCATGACGCATTTGCTCGTCGCCGTGGACAAATTCACCAAGTGGATTGAGGCAAAGCCGATCAAGAAGCTGAATGGGCCGACTGCCGTGACATTCATCGCAGATATAACAACTCGGTACGGCATGCCACACAGCATCATCACCGACAATGGCACGAATTTCGCCAAAGGAGCCTTGGCACGTTTCTGCGCAACGCAAGGTATCCGGCTGGACTTAGCATCCATCGCCCACCCGCAGTCAAACGGCCAGGTCGAGCGAGCCAACGGCCTCATCCTCTCCAGCATCAAGCCCCGACTGGTCGTACCACTGGAGCATTTAGCCGGCTATTGGCTCGATGAGCTGCCGGCTGTCCTCTGGAGTCTGCGCACTACCCCAAACAAGTCAACCGGCTTCACTCCTTTCTTCCTCGTGTACGGTGCCGAGGCGATTATCCCAACCGACATCAAGTTCGACTCGCCCCGGGTAACCATGTACATAGAGGCGGAGGCCAAGGAAGCACGAGAAGATGGCGTCGACCTGCTGGAAGAAGGCCGGGTGTTAGCCCTCAGCCGGTCTGCCATCTACCAGTAGGGTTTGTGCCGCTACCACAGTCGGAAGGTCAGACCAAGATCCTTCCAAGAGGGCGACCTTGTGCTCCGGCTGATCCAGCGAACAACCAGCCAGCACAAGCTCTCGGCCCCTTGGGAGGGCCCCTTCGTCATCAGCAGAGCTTTAGGCAACGACTCCTACTACCTAATCGACGCACAAAAGCCCAAGGCACGCAAGAGAGACGACTCCGGCAAGTAGTCGGAACGACCATGGAACGCCAACCTCCTTCGAAGATTTTACAGTTGAAATGCAATATGTATCATGCTAACTTTTGTACTAAGTACGAGACAATAGGCCCCCCGAGAAGGGCTCGGGGACTGCCATCTTTTATCTATGAATGAAGATTATCATGCTTATGACCTTGTCATTTCATTTACTTGTTCCGTTCGGCACCGGGTTTGACTAGTCGGCCCGGGGACTGGCCGACTGGAGTTATATTAGAAGTCCTACCCGCGGTCAGACAAGTAGTGTGCCGACACCCAAGCTTAGCTCTTGCCAAAGTCGCAGTTTGAAGAACCGGCTGTCCGGCTGGCAAGAGTCAAAAGCAGGAAAGGATGCCCACACGAAAAATGGCTAGGGACTAACGGACCAATATAACGAAAGCCGGTTTGCCTCCTACCGCCGACCGACTACCAGAGTAGCCCGCCGGCCGGTTTCCATTCACTTCACTTCAATCCAAGAAAGCTCGAGTACTTGCCTCCCCAAAGGGGGAAGGCGGCAACAGAAAAAAGCCTAAGGATAAAAAGTATACGCGAATGGAAACCAAACATGCACACAATAATATTTACATAAAAGACCTCCAAGAGGCCAGCATTCAACATAGTTTGGATACACCCCCAGTGGGTGGAACTGCGAAAGCTTAATAAAGATTGTTCAAAAGGCAACAAGCAGGAAAAACAAGGACGGCAGGTTAAGCCGGCAGAGCGACCGACGAGCCAGGCTGATCGGTGGAGACGGTTGTGCCGGCTGAAGGAGTGGCCGGCAGGCGAACCTCGGTTTGATCACCTCCTCCCGCAGAGGGCGCGCTTCCGCGCACCTCATTGCTGGAGGCACGGTCAGCCTGAGGCCGGCCGGTTGTTCCACTGGCCGGCTCGACGTCTTCACCGTCCTCTTCTTCGTCGTCTTCGCCTTCGTCGCTGGAGGCGATCTCCTCTGCTGAGTCCTCGCCCACCGCCGGGTTCAGCCCGAACCACTCCTCCGGCTGGGCAACACCGTCATCGTTGATTTCAGGCGCAAAAACGCTGATGTTGGTGCACTCGGCGATTGTCGAGGCACGCTGAGCGATAGCCGGCCGCACCTCCTCCAGCTCCGCGTCGGCCTCCAGCCGCCAAGTCCATAGCTGGTCCAGGTTCATCCCTGGGTACCAGGCTCGGACGAACTCCAACGCCCGCCCGGCTCCAAGCCGGGCCGCGGACGCCTTCCAAGCTTCAAAGCGACCAACTATAACCTCCAGCCAGTCGGCAGTCCGTCTCGGGGTGCGGGGGATCATCTCACCGGGACAGAGGGCGGCCAACACCTGCGCTCCGGCACGTTGGAGGCGGCGAAGCATCCGGTGAGCCGGCTGCAGCCGCGCTTGGACCACCAAGAGCTGCTCCTCAAGCGCTGATTCGCGTCCGGCGCGATGTTGACCCCCGCCTGACGGCGCGCCTCGCGATAGGCCTCGATGGTTTGGGCGGCGAAGACGGAGTAGCCGGGAAAGTAGTCTGCACAGAGAACAGGAAGCAGCACAAGTCAGAGCAAGAACCAGGCGGCCGGGGGCAGGGAAGGAGCGAGGAAGGCAGCTTACCGTCGACCAAGTCCTCGATGCGGTCGAAGCCTTCATTCAACGCTTGCCGGGTCTCAGCCCAGCCCACCGCCTCGGTCTCGAACTCTGCCTTCAGGGCGGCTTCGCTATCCTGCACTTTCTTCAGGGCCGCCTTGTGGCTCTCCTCCGGGTCAGCCAGCTTCATGGCCAGACGGTCACGCTCCTGGACCAAGGCAGCGTACTCAGCATCCTTGGTGCGAAGGGCGGCCTGCACTTCGCCGAGCTCCCTCCTCAAGTCGGCGTTGGCCCCTGAAAGCACGAAAGACAAAAGAAAAAACCAATGAGGAAAAAGTCGTCAAGGAAGATCCGACCCGACTGCTCAGCAGTCGGCCCGAATCTCGGGGACTACACCTAGTGGGTGCGCTGACGCGCCCCCACAGGAGACAAACAAGATCAAGCACTTACTTCGGCTGCTGACCAGGTCTTTGGTCTTCCGACCCAACTCCTGAGCCTGGGAGTTGAAGGCGGCAGCACGGGAGTTGTGATACTCCTGGAAGATCAGACAGGAGGCGAGAATAAGGTAGTCGTCAAGGAAGATCTGACCCGACTGCTCGGCAGTCGGCCCAGTGGGTGCGCTGACACGCCCCCACAGAAGAAATCAAGAGAAAAAAGGGACCAAGGATAAAAGACTCACCCGGATGGCGGCCCGCGCCGAAAGGAACTCCTAGGTGTACTGCTGCAGCAAGGAGGCCTGAGCTTGAAGCCGGCTCCGGACCTCTTGGGCCGCCACATTCAGCTCGCCAGTCCCCCCACTGGGAGTCCACTCAGATGTGGCGGTGCTAGCCGCCTCCAGGGCCTCCGCCGACTGGCCGGCGCCCGCAAGTTGGCGCAACTCCGGCGCAGCGGCGCCTCCCCCTGCGCGCCAGCGCGTTACCGGCTGCACCTCGAGGCCGGCTCTGACCTCCGGCTCTCCCCCGGCTGGCTCCTCTGGTGCCGCTGACGATTGGAAGCTTTGGGCCGCTCCGGTTGGCACTGCCGGCAGCACTCTCTCCGCGAAGACCGCGGGGTCGTCCCTCCTCTCCATCAGCGGCGGGTCTTGGCCGATTTCCTCCGCCAGGGGCAATGGGGTGTCAGGGGCCATGGCTTGGAGGGTAATGGCAAGCAGCGGAGGCTGGTTAAGCGAACCCTCCGCCTCCGTCTCCGCGGCCGCCGCCTCCGCCTGAGCCTTGGCTGCTGCGTCGGCCTGCTCCTTCGCTGCCTGGGCGGCCGCTCGATCCGCCGCCTCCCGCTCCTCCCGCGCCTCACGGGCGTTCCGCTCCGTGGCCTCCCTGAGGTCGGCGTGGGGGTCCACGCGGCGGGTGTCGGCGTTCTGGGAAAGGGGGTCCCCAGATTGCCTGCCTGCGGCCTGCGGTGTGGCTCGAATGGGCGCCCAACATGGCCCATCTTCATCAAGCACAAGACTCAAGACCCTCGCGAGGGGCCAAGCCTCACGAGGCGGACGACACGACGCATCCTCGGGCGCAGCCTCCTCAGGCTGGCTCGTGAGGAGATGGAGATATCAAGGCGGGGTGCCTCGCGAGGTGCCCGTGACGCAAGCCGTGACGATCGAGGGCACCAGGCGGGTGCCAGCGCGCGCGGCGTCCTTCTTTCCTCTTTGGTGCAAAGGGGGCAAGCGCAGCCGCGGAGTACCGAGGCATCAGGCAAAGGTTGCAGTTTCGGTGCAACAAGACCAGGACCAAGCGGACTATGAGACGGAGGTCACCATGGAGCCCAGCGCGGCGTCACCGCAGAGCCTTTCGCAGGCGAAGACCACCTTTTGTCAGGATAGATGTACTTGCTGTCCCCCTTCAAATTAGCCCGCCATTGTTGGCTCCCTTCCCGCTCGATATTTGGGAAGAGGACCAGGGCCTCTATAAATAGGGACCAGCCGCCCACATAGCAAAGGGTTCGGTTCGAGCAGTTAGCGGATCGAAGATCGGAAATCAGAGAGAAAGAGAGAGAGAGAAGGGCGACTGAACTCCTGCTAGCAGTTCATCGCCCCAGCCAAGAACAGACCCTCGCAAGGTTGTTCTTCCTTGTAGTGTTCATCATCACCAGCCCCAAGAGGCAATCCATCCACCACACACTGGAGTAGGGTATTACACCACAATGGTGGCCCGAACCAGTATAAATCTTGTGTCTCTTGAGTGATTCTTTTAGTAGTTTAGATCTTTGCGAGGCGGGGAGGTTGAGGACGTGATCTCCGCGCGCACCCCAGTGTTCGAACCTTAAGGGTCTGCCGGAACCCGAAATCCGACATTTGGCGCGCCAGGTAGGGGTGCGCCGGAATCTGTCTTCCATCACTCCGTTCTCCTCCGACCGTCGCATCCATGTCTGACGCTCGTCGGGCCCGCGCCGAGCGCCGGGCCGCCATCCCTTCTCGCGTCGCCCAGACGGCCCCCGTCGGTGGGCGTCCTCGTCGTTCCCCGTTGCCCGCCATGAACGCCGCCACCGGCCCGGCGGGGGGCGAGCATCAGGTATCTCTCAGCACCCGTCCGTGCGGCAAGACGGCCGCACCGCTACTCCATCACTCGCTCCAGCCGGTTCTTCGTCCCGCGCGCTCCACGCACCTTTGGAGGCTCGGGCTGCGCTCCTCGCGGCAAACGAGCTCCTGCGCTACCGTCCTGTTGACGACGTCTACGAAGAATGGCTCGACCGCGTCGCCGAGCTTGTCCGCGCCGCAGGGGGCTCTTCCGCGCCGTCCGTCCCTCTGCGTCGCACTCCGCCCCACGCGGGCAACGAAGCTCTAGAGGCGCACCAGCCGCCTCCCCTCCAAGAAGATGCCATGGCTCCAAGGTGCTTGGCCCCTAGGCGGAACCCGCTCCGTCACGCGTTAGCGCAGCTAGAGCGGAGCTGCCAAGAAGTTCCTTGCCTGCAAGGGGCTGCCAGGGCGCTCCCTGCTCCGGCGCGCCGCGACCCTGCTCCAGCTCCGGCGCGACAAGACCCCGCCCTGCTCCTAGCTGCAGCCCGTGGGGACCCTCAAGACCAAGATCTCCACCAACCAAGGCCTTTTGTGGCCACCGCGGGCTGCCACGCCTACATCACTGAGCTGCGCAGCGTCGCGTGGCCCGGCAAGTTCAAGCCCGACCTGCCTCCTCGCTACGACGGCACAACCGATCCTGCAGAGTTCCTCCAGCTCTATGACCTGGGCATCGAGGCTGCCGGCGGGGATGAAAAGGTCATGGCGAACTGGTTCCCCATGGCGCTCAAGGAAGGAGCTCGAACCTGGCTCCTGAATCTGGCCCCAGGCACGATCTCCTCCTGGGACCAGATGCGCGCCCGCTTCATCGCCAACTTCCAAGGTACTCGCGACCGGCCGCCCGCCGTGAGGGACATGCGCCACATCAAGCAACAACCGGAGAGACCCTGCAAAAGTACATCCAACGCTTCAACAACGCGTGCCTCAAGATCCCCAAGGTGACCGAGGGGGCCATCATCTCTGCCTTCTCCGACGGCGTGCGCGACATCAAGATGAAGGAGGAGCTGGCGATGCACAAAGACCTCTGCACCTCCCTGGAGCTATTCAACTTGGCGAACAAGTGCGCCAGGGCTAAGGAGGGACGTCTCTCCCTCCTCGAGTTGCCTGCCGCGGACCCAGAAGAGAAGAAGCCCAAAGCCAAGGATGCGAAGCGCAAGGGGGCTGCCGTACTCGCGGCAGAACCAGACACAAAGCGGGGCAAGGATCTGCCCGAACCCTCCAGAGGCAGCCAGTACTGCGTGTACCACGACCTCAACACCCACAACACCAACGAATGTCAAGAGCTCCACACCGTGCGAGAAGGAAGGATCGGCCGTCGCCCTGACCATGCTGACCGGGGCTACGGCCGAGGAGGAGGAAGAAACCCAGGGCGCTGGGAAGACCGCGGCCCGCGCCAGGGGTGGCGCGACCAGCCTCGCGAGGACCGCTGGCGGGACCTGCCTCGCGAGGGAGACTGGAGGGATCAGCCTCGTGAGGGCCGCCCTCACGGCAACGCAGGCCTACCTCCTCTGCCGCCTCCACCAAGAAGGAACGAAGACCGCCATCAAGACGAGGGGGCTGGGGGCTTCCAGGAGCCGCGCGCAATCGCCTGCATCCTGGGCGGAGCTCAAGCCCCAGCCTCTCAACATATCTTCAAGCAGTTTGCCCGTGAGGTGAATGCAGTTCTCCCCAAGGTCGAAGCAGCGCGCCCCCTCAGGTGGTCGGCGTGCCCCATCATGTTCAGCTCGGCGGACCAGCTCAAGTGCGCGGCCACAACAGGAGTCCTCCCGATGCTCTGCTCCCCAGTCATCAGCAACGTGCCGGTCACCAAGACCCTCATCGATGGTGGGGCGGGGCTCAACGTCCTGTCCGTGGAAACATTCAACAACCTCCAAGTGCCCTATGACCAGCTTCAGCCAACCAAGCCTTTCTCCGGGATCACCGACGGTTCCACAGTCCCGATCGGGCAGGTCCGCCTCCCTGTCACCTTCGGGGCTCGCAGCAACTACCGCACCGAGCTCATCGACTTCGACGTCGCCCACATCCGCCTGCCGTACAACGCCATCCTCGGGTACCCAGCGCTGGCCAAGTTCATGGCTGTGACCCACCACGGCTACAACGTCCTCAAGATGCCAGGAAGTGGCAGCGTCATCACGGTGCCCTGTGAAGAAAAGGATGCAGTGTGTTCCCTGGAGCGGGCCTATCAGGCCGTGTCACTAGAAGACCCAGATCGCGGAAGCAGGAGGCTTCCTGAGACCAACCCCAAGAAGAAGAAGACATTGTCAGGCTCGGCCCCTCAGTAGGCAGGCCCCTCAGGGCCCATGTCTGCCCAGGGGGACCCTCCTTCCATCGCATAGGAAAGCGCGCTCGGTGCCCTCCTCAGGCAGGGCTTGGGGGCTCTCATCTGGAGGGCCACCGACCTAGCCAAGGTCACGAGGGAGGCGCTTGGGCACCATGTGGAGGCGTGCTTCGCGGCACGTTTCCCCCGGGAAGGAGCTGAGCAAGGAAGGCCAGACCAGCAGGAGTTCATTGACAAGGCCATTCAAGAACTATAGGAGGCAAGGATCATGAGAGGTTGCCGCCGCCTGCCAGCCGTGGCCCCGCATCCAGGCGAGGGTGGTGGGCTGCGTGTCTACGTCGATGTACCAGGGCTCAATCAGATCGCCGCGACGGAGCGTCTCTGGCCCTCACAAGTGGGGCGCTGCGGGGGTCCACCCCATAGCTATGTTCGCATGCCTTACGGCCTGCCGAGCATGGCTGCGGCGTACCAGCGCCTCATGAGGGGCATCATGGAGGCTCAGGAAGACAGGCGTTCCGCGGCCTTGGCGGAGATGGAGGCAGCTTGCGAGGAGTCACCAGCGCCTCTGGAGCCTCCCGAGGCCCCGGGGCCTGGGGGCTCGTGAGGATTGGCTTCTGCAGCCCGTCATTTCTGCTGCACCAACGCCACTACGCCGACGACATCCTTAGGTGACATCTTTCAAGTTCCGTTCTCAGCTGGGAGCACCCTCCCAGGGTTGCATCACTCCCAGGCCACGTGGGTCCGTCCCCGCGGCATGTATCTGCATTTACCTTTCCGTCGTTAGTTTGCCTTGTTGGGGGCGCCCCTCGGGCTGCATCATCCCCAAGCCGCTCTGGCCAGACCCAGCGGCGTGTATCTCCCTAGTGTTTATTTCCAACTATGCAGTTGCCCATCACGCTTGATTGCATGATGCCCGTCCACGGCATCCCTTCTTCTCCATGTCGACTACTTGCACGTTAAAGGGGGGTGCCTGAGCATCGCGACTCAGGGCTCTTACTGGCTCTCCAGCCCTCACCCTCTGGCCTTGTCCATGGCATCGCGACCTGGCATACCAACGACGGCTGAGACAAGCTCGAGGGCCAGGACCCGAGGACGTAGAGTGCCGGCATCTAACCAAATTTTGCAGGGATACATCTCAAGATACGACCCAGTGCCAGGCGCAACCCGCCTAGGGGTAGGGCCTCGTGAGTCCCGCGCTGGCTCACGGGTGCCCAGATACACCTCACCTACTCCAACCAGCAAGCTCTTGAGTGACTAACGATCGACTAATGGCCGCCATGGCAACACCCTCTTCTTTCTGAGATGACTCTGCAGGATCCTTGGAGGGAACTGCGCTAGCCAAGGCCCTCACGAGGTTCCCTTCACCCTCGCCCGCGAGAACCACTTGCACGTTAAAGGGGGGGGGGTGCCTGAGCATCGCGACTCAGGCCTCCTACTGGCTCTCCAGCCCTCACCCTCTGGCCTTGTCCACGGCATCGCGACCTGGCATACCAGCGACGGCTGAGACAAGCTCGAGGGCCAGGACCCGAGGACGTAGAGCAGAAAGGGGAGCAGAGGCGAGGGGGAAGGGGCTCGCGAGGACCTTGCCGAGCGACTCCGCTCCTACCGACGGCGCACCAGGGATAATCCCCGACTCTCGAGATAAGTCACCTCCCGTAGCACTGACTACCGTGGCACTACCCCCGCACTTAAGGCAATTCCGTACTAGCGATGTTGCTTCCCTTTTTCACCAAGCAACGGCTGCTTGGGCGCCAAAGGGGACCTCCTGAGCATCGCGACTCAGGGGCTCTTACCGGACCCCAGGTCGCTCACCTCCTGGCCTTGACCACGGCATCACGACCTGGCATACCAGCGACGGCTGACGCCGCCTTGGGACTGGGACCTGTCAGCGTAGAGCACCAAGCCCTCGCGAGGTTCGAAAGGGGAAACTAAGCTATGACGGAATCAACAACTCGCACAAATCCATAGCAAAGGTCATATATTAACAAACGGGACTACAGGCACCTTACAAGCCCCCGTGGGGCGCATTTTGATTCCTCGCAGGGAACGGATCCTAAGGAGTGCTAACAACACGGGTTCCAGCAGAAGATGCCATCATCAACAGTGGGCCGTCAGGCACCAGCGCCAACCACATCCAGATCAGGGTCGGCGACGGCCTGATGAGCCCGCCCTGCTCCGGGAGCGGCGCCGGCTCGGGGGCTCGTAGCTGTTGTCGCTCGTCTCTGGAGTCACGAAGATCTCGCTGGAGTCACTGGACCCCCCGGCGCCTTCGCCAAGGGAGCGATCAACGGGCCTAGCCCTCTCCAGGGCAAGGTCCTGGCCACCTCTCCCGCGGCAGCACTCCAGCCGGCGCTTGATCACATCGAAGACCTTGAGGAACATCACTGCAGCGCCATCGTACTCCAGGTGGACCGCGAAGACGCCCCTCGCCTTGCAGACCCGGGTGATTTCCCTCCAGCCGCGGGACAAGTAGACCTCGCCCGGGGCGGCGACCACGACCTCAGCCTCGGTCGCGAGGGCGCTGTAGCCGGCGTGCTGCAGCCAGAGCTCCAGAGGCCCTCCTGGGGGGACGACGGAGGCGAAGAAGGGAGGCAGACGGATCCAGGATTGAAGAGGAACAACGACGTGAAGCACGAACTCATGGGAGGAGCCCTCGGCGTGGACTCCGGAAGGAACAACCCACGCCTTCGTGACCCGACGGCGCCTACGACAGCGCCGGCCGCGGAGATCAGCATCAACACCCTCGGCGGGGGCGTATAGAGGAAGCGGGAACCCCGGCGGGGCCCGCTCGCACTGGGGCCTCGGCTCCACCTGCCGATCTTCCTCGCCCCGGCTGCAGATGGCGAGCCGCTTCTTCGGCGGGAGCGGATCTGGCCCCTCTCGAGGAGCTTTTCCCTTCTCCGTTGCGGAGAACCGGCGGATCAGAGCCATCACGCCAAGACGAAGCAAGAACTGGGGGCGAAGGAGGAAGCAAGGAGAGATGGACTGGAAGGGCACGCGCCGTACAGTACTTATAGTCGGCGAAGGCCAACCGCCGGCCTCCACGAGCACAGGTAATCATGACACGATTTGCATGCAGGGACTTGTCCAGCTCGCGCGATCACCAAGGCGTCGTGGGGAAGTGGGGTCGCCCACGTCCCGTCAACTGCCACACGGCGCCCAAGGCCGCAGGCTGTTAGGGCCCACGGCGCTTCGCCCTTGCCCTTTCGCGTCTCAGCACGGCCAAGCCCATGCGCGCCACGGGCCCAGGGGCTACTGCCGGCGTTCTGGGAACGGGGGTCCCCAGACTTGCCTGCCTGCGGCCTGCGGCGTGGCTCGAATGGGGGACCAACATGGCCCATCTTCATCAAGCACAAGACTCAAGACCCTCGCGAGGCGTACGACACAGCGCATCCTCGGGCGCAGCCTCCTCAGGCTGGCTCGCGAGGAGACGGAGATATCAAGGCGGGGTGCCTCGCGAGGTGCCCCTGAGGCAAGCCATGACGATCGAGGGCACCAGGCGGGTGCCAGCGCGCGCGGCGTCCTTCTTTCCTCTTTGGTGCAAAGGGGGCAAGCGCAGCCGCGGAGTACCGAGGCATCAGGCAAAGGTTGCCGTTTCGGTGCAACAAGACCAGGACCAAGCGGACTACGAGACAGAGGTCACAATGGGGCCCAGCGCGGCGTCACCGCAGAGCCTTTCGCAGGCGAAGACCACCTTTTGTCAGGATAGATGTACTTGCTGTCCCCCTTCAAATTAGCCCACCATTGTTGGCTCCCTTCCCGCTCGATATTTGGGAAGAGGACCAGGGCCTGTATAAATAGGGACCAGCCGCCCACATAGCAAAGGGTTCGGTTCGAGCAGTTAGCGGATCGAAGATCGGAAATCAGAGAGAAAGAGAGAGAGAAGGGCGACTGAACTCCTCCTAGCAGTTCATCGCCCCAGCCAAGAACAGACCCTCGCGAGGCTGTTCCTCCTTGTAGTGTTCATCATCACCAGCCCCAAGAGGCAATCCATCCACCACACACTGGAGTAAGGTATTACACCACAATGGTGGCCCGAACCAGTATAAATCTTGTGTCTCTTGAGTGATTCTTTTAGTAGTTTAGATCTTCGCGAGGCGGGGAGGTTGAGGACATGATCTCCACGCGCACCCCAGTGTTCGAACCTTAAGGGTCTGCCGGAACCCAAAATCCGACAGCGGGGGCCTGAAGACCCTCCAGTCGGCCCAACTACGGAGCCGCCCGGACCCCGCTCAAGGGAAAGCGGCGCCCTGTCCAGCGAGCGGGGAAGGGTTAGGAAGATTCAACAGAAGAGAACAATGAAAAGCATGCGTCCGAGCCATCGACGACTTACGCTGAGACCGCCTGAGGCTGCTTCACCGTCTTGCGGAAGTGAGCCGCCTTCGCGGCCGCCTCATCTCGTTTGGTCGCCGCGGTGGAGGCCTTGGACTTCTTCGGCCGACTGCCGAAGAGGTTTGACGCGGCCCGGCGCTTCTGTGTGCCGCCGCCGACTGCCGGCGCGGTGGACGAGCCTGCGCCTTTGTGGTCAGGCGCGGGCTGGCGACGCGGGGCGACTTCGACTTCGGCATCATCCGGCCAGTCCTCGAAGCCGGCAGTAAGCCCTGTGCCTCCAGGCTCGTCGTTGTCGCCCACGACGGCGTCTTCCATGGCGGCTGCTCCGAAGTCCGGGTCATCGATGTCGTCCATCGTGCGGTCGGGGGCGTACTGGCATTCTATCCCTGCTGGCCCGGTCGACGGCGGAAGGAGGGGGTTCTGCTAGAGAGAACCGACTGATCAGAAGCCGGCCATCATGAGGCCGGCTACCAAAAAAAGAAGAAAGAGAGGAAAGCTTACCACGGGCGGAGGGTTGGCGCGAGAATACGACGCCTTGCCGTATCGCCAGTCCTCGGCGAGCTTGCAATTGGAGATATGATTCACCATGTACGATACCTCCGCATGAGGCATCTCCCTGGTGCTCAGCCGGCTTGGGTCGAAGCGGCCGCTCATTTGACACATCATGTGGGGCCGGCTTTGGAGAGGAAGTAGCCGGCGCTCCACGAAGGCGGCCACCAAGTCAGCTCCGGTCAGGCCTTCTGACTGGATCATCACCCAAAGCCGGGAGACGGCTGCGTTCCCGGCCTGAGACAGTGACCTGGACCGGAAGCTCCATGAGGGTTGCCTCACAGCCGGCGGGCCGGGTACATAAGCCGGCAAGTTGACGTGGTCTCCTTGCTGGGCGACATTCTTCACGTAGAAGTACGACTTCTGCCAGAGCTTCACCGACTGGATTAGGGGGATGGACGGGAACGGATTGTTCTCGCCCAACCTCCTCATGGCGATGTAGGCCCCGCAGGGTTTGCTCTAGAAGAATTCCCCCCAGAGCTCCAGCGTGGGGAGCACCCCCAAGAAACCTTCGCAGAGAGAGACGAAGGCCGACAGCAGCATCACCGTGTTGGGCGTGAGGTGATGCGGCTGAAGATTGTAGAATTCGAGGAAGGAGCGCAGGAGCCTGCTCGCCGGAAGGCTGAAGCCACGCAGCAAGTGCAAGCGGAAGATGACCCGCTCGCCCTCCTCTGGTGCCGGCGAGATCTCCTCCGGTGCCAGCGAGATCTCCTCCTTCGGCGCCAGGCGGACCCGCACGAGGTTGGCGCCGGGCAGGCGCCGAGTCAGGCGGAGGAACTCAACATGGTCCTCATGGACGTTGGAGCCGTCCCACGAGCTCGATAGTGCCATGGGAGCGAGACGATGTGGCGGCGTGGCGGCGCTGAGACGGGAAGCTGCGGCAGCAACGAGAGGAAGAAAGGAAGACGAGGAGGGGCGGAGTGAGAGAGAGCGTGCGAACCTCTGTCTCTCCCCCTACCCCTACTTATAGGCTGGCGTGGCGGAGCCGAGGAGGCGTGGCGTGGGAAATGTGGCGATCGACCGTGCCCACTCCCCCACGTCCCGCGTTTATTGCGCCCTAACAGCGAAATAAAATCGCCACGGGGAGGCGAGTGGTCCACCTGGGCCGCAGAAGATCAGCGCTGGGGCCGAGGCCCAGGAGTGGCGGGCCCAGGCCTGCGGCGGCGTCCCGTCGCGCGCGTGCACTGGCAGGGTTTTAATGCCACGTGGCCCGCGGGAGGGCCCGCGGTCAGCGCGCGGGTCAACCACTTTCCCACCTGCAGGACACAGAGCTCTCCGAAATCGGCGTACACCAGCAAAGCCGGCTCCTCAGGGTTGGAAGCTGACCAAGCTTCTCGTCCCTCTGTCCGCCTCGAAGCTCGATCAGCTTCGGGGACTACTGTCGGAGTAAATAGCCATGGGTAGCCAAGCTGGCTTCCCCAGGCCCTTCTGAAAAAATTACGAGCCCGTCCGGCTCTCAAGAGCCCAAGACGTGGGGCCACCTTCCCCTTGCCGGCCGTCTCCCGGGCCGGTGGTCGGAAGGTGGCCCGACTTTAGCCCTCGGAAAGGAGGCCGCAGGAGGGCCGGCTTCAAGAAGCCGGCCACGAGAAGGCCGACTCCAAGAAGCCGGCTCCCACAAAGTGGTCGAGACCGTACCCTCAAAGTTTGCATCCACCTAACGGCGGTGCGACGGGGCGTGGATACAGTGAAGCCTGCCACCCCCAAATCCCGGAGCACAACCGGCACAGTGCGTCGTACGGGTAGCCATGACCCATCCGGCGAAACACTGTTGCCATGTTGACCCTGATGTCATCCACGAAGGACTGCCAGTACGGCCCACGGGCGGTGGGCCCCTTCGGGCAGAGAGACACCCGTAGGCGGCCATGCCTCCCCTAGTCGGCCCAAGACAGAGCCGGCTCCCCGCAGCCGGCTTGCCGCCTTCCTCGAAGGAGACGCCCCATTAAGGAGATAAGATGAGGTGAGGCTACAGCAATCGCCCACCGGGCGGCGGTACTGTAGCCACGCCTACCACGACGAAGCCCTTGTCACCAAGATAGAGCAACAGTGACCAGCCGCCGACCAGATACTGGACAGTGGGGCCCGCCTGTCGACCAAGGGGCCGGCAGCCGGCGGGACCCACCAGTTGGCGGGTCCCAGCAGCCGACGCGGAAGCCGGCGTGCGCAGTCACAGACGGCTGGGCCCCGCGCCCAGTCGGATTACCATTGTACCCCCGGGGGTAGGCCTATATAAACCCCCGGGGTGCCCATGCAAAGGGTTCGACCCCTAGCTAGTTTTAGATACCTCACGAGGAGAAGAAGCAGGCCAGCCGACCCTTCTTCCTCCTCCCACCGAATAGCTCAAGGAGCATTGTGTAGTTACTTGTCCTTCTAGTGATCATGCGGAGACCCCGCAGAGCAGCAGTAGGGGTGTTATCTCCACGGAGAGCCCCGAAGCAGGGTAAGATCCGCTGGCGTGCATGTCTTCGCCTCATCCTGTTTCCAGGCACCGGCAATGTCTTACTGGCTCCCACAATGATAAGCCACCCGTTGTCATCTGTCGCACCTACCACCCGACATGTGGTGACAATGGGATATCATGTGATTCACTTGATGTATATTTTGGTGATCAACTTGCGGGTTCCGCCCATGAACCTATGCATATGGGTTGGCACACGTTTTTGTCGTGATTCTCCGATAGGAACTTTGGGGCAATCTTTGAGGTTCTATGTGTTGGTTGAATAGATGAATCTGAGATTGTGTGATGCATATCGTATAATCATACCCACGGATACTTGAGGTGACATTGGAGTATCTAGGTGACATTAGGGTTTTGGTTGATTTGTGTCTTAAGGTGTTATTCTAGTACGAACTCTAGGGCTGTTTGTGACACTTATAGGAATAGCCTAACGGATTGATTGGAAAGAATAACTTTGAGGTGGTTTCGTACCTACCATAATCTCTTCGTTTGCTCTCCGCTATTAGTGACTTTGGAGTGAATCTTTGTTGCATGTTGAGGGATAGTTATGTGATCCAATTTTTTTTATTGTTCAGAGGACTTACACTAGTGAAAGTATGAACCCCAGGCCTTGTTTACCAGCATTGCAATACCGTTTACGCTCACTTTTATCATTAGTTACCTTGCTGTTTTTATATTTTTAGATTACAAAATCTATTATCTACTATCCATATACCACTTGTATCACCATCTCTTCGCCGAACTAGTGCACCTATACAATTTACCATTGTATTGGGTGTGTTGGGGACACAAGAGACTCTTTTTTATTTGGTTGCAGGGTTGCTTGAGAGAGACCATCTTCATCCTATGCCTCCTACGGATTGATAAACCTTAGGTCATCCACTTGAGGGAAATTTGCTACTGTCCTACAAACCTCTGCACTTGGAGGCCCAACAACGGCTACAAGAAGAAGGTTGTGTAGTAGACATCAGTTCTCCGAGTGGATCAGCAGAAACCACACAAGCTTGCTCCCTCTTGGGAAGGCCCCTTCGTTGTCACCAGAGTGCTCCATAATGGAGCGTACCACCTCTACGATGTCGAGCACAAGAAAGACGAGCCGCGCACTTGGAATGCAGAGCTGCTCCACCCCTTTTATACTTAAGCATTTAGTCTACTGGGATGTAATAAAAAACACCTTTGTAGTGTGTTTATCAAAGACAAGAGTTTTTTACAGTCTTCTAAAATGATTGTCGAATTGTTTACATTTGTTTTTGAAATCCACCAGTGGGTGGCTTAGCTGCGAATCCGTTTCGCCTAAGTTTTTAAAAAATCCTACCGAGTGATGAGCAAGCCTCTCACTCGGTAGCTTAGCTGTGAATCAGTTTCGCCTAAGTTTAAAAAATCCTACCGAGTGATGAGCAAGCCTCTCACTCGGGGGCTTAGTTGTAGTCTAGTACTCGCCAAAGTTTACAAAATCATACCGAGTGATGAGCAAGTCTCTCACTCAGGGGCTTAGCTGCAGTCCAATACTCGCCTAAGTTGAAAAATTCCTACCGAGTGATGAACAAGCCTCTCACTCGGGGGCTTAGCTGCAGTCGAGTACTCGCCTAAGTTTAAAAAATCCTACCGAGTGATGAGCAAGTCTCTCACTCGGGGGCTTAGCTGAAGTCCAGTACTCGCCTAAGTTGAAAAAATCCTACCGAGTGATGAGGAAGTCTCTCACTCGGGGGCTTAGCTGCAGTCCAGTACTCGCCTAAGTTTCAAAAATCCTACCGAGTGATGAGCAAGTCTCTCACTCGGGGGCTTAGCTGCAGTCCAGTACTCGCCTAAGTTGAAAAAATCCTACCGAGTGCTGAGCAAGCCTCTCACTCGGGGGCTTAGCTGCAGTCCAGCACTTGCCTAATTTTAAAAAATCCTACCAAGTGATGAGCAAGTCTCTCACTCGGGGGCTTAGCTGCAGTCGAGTACTCGCCTATGTTTCAAAAATCCTACCGAGTGATGAGCAAGTCTCTCACTCGGGGGCTTAGCTGCAGTCCAATACTCACCTAAGTTTCAAAAATCCTACCAAGTGATGAGCAAGTCTCTCATTCGGGGGCTTAGTTGCAGTCCAGTACTCGCCTAAGTTGAAAAAATCCTACCGAGTGATGATCAAGCCTCTCACTCTGGGGCTTAGCTGCAGTCCAGTACTCGCCTAAGTTTAAAAAATCCTACCGAGTGATGAGTAAGTCTCTCACTCGGGGGCTTAGTGCTACCTCTTGAGCACTGCGTTGGATTTCCTTGAAGAGGAAAGGATGATGCAGCAAAGTAGCGTAAGTATTTCCCTCAGTTTTTGAGAACCAAGGTATCAATCCAGTGGGAGGTTGCGCACGCGTCCCTAGTACCTACACAAAACAAATAACTCCTCGCAACCAACGCGATAAGGGGTTGTCAATCCCTTCACGGTCACTTACGAGAGTGAGATCTGATAGATATGATAAGATAATATTTTTGGTATTTTTGTGATAAAGATGCAAAGTAAAATAAAAGCAAAGTAAAAAGCAAAGGAAATAACTAAGTTTTGGAAGATTAATATGATGAAGATAGACCCGGGGGCCATAGGTTTCACTAGTGGCTTCTCTCAAGAGCATAAGTATTTTACGGTGGGTGACCAAATTACTGTTGAGCAATTGACAGAATTGAGCATAGTTATGAGAATATATAGGTATGATCATGTATATAGGCATCATGTCCGAGACAAGTAGACCGACTCCTGCCTGCATCTACTACTATTACTCCACTCATCGACTGCTATCCAGCATGCATCTAGAGTATTAAGTTCATGAAAACAGAGTAACGCCTTAAGTAAGATGACATGATGTAGAGGGATAAATTCATGCAATATGATAAAAACCCCATCTTGTTATCCTCGATGGCAACAATACAATACGTGCCTTGCTGCCCCTACTGTCACAGGGAAAGGACACCGCAAGATTGAACCGAAAGCTAAGCACTTCTCCCATTGCAAGAAAGATCAATCTAGTAGGCCAAACCAAACTGATAATTCGAAGAGACTTGCAAAGATAACCAATCATACGTAAAAGAATTCATAGAAGATTCAAATATTGTTCATAGATAATCTTGATCATAAACCCACAATTCATCGGTCTCAACAAACACACCGCAAAAAGAAGATTACATCGAATAGATCTCCACAAGAGAGGGGGAGAACATTGTATTGAGATCCAAAAAGAGATAAGAAGCCATCTAGCTAATAACTATGTACCCGAAGGTCTGAGGTAAACTACTCACACTTCATCAGAGAGGCTATGGTGTTGATGTACAAGCCCTCCGTGATGGATGCCCTCTCCGGCGGAGCTCCGGAACATGCCCCAACATGGGATCTCGTGGATACATGAAGTTACGGCGGTGTAATTAGGGTTTGGGCTCCGTATCTGATCGTTTGGCGGTACATAGGTATATATAGGAGGAAGGAGTATGTCGGTGGAGCAACAGGGGGCCCACGAGGGTGGAGGGCGCGCCTGGGGGGGGGGAGGGGGTAGGCGCGCCCCTACCTCATGGCCTCCTCCTTTGTTTCTTGACGTAGGGTCCATGTCTCCTGGATCATGTTCGGTGAGAAAATCACGTTCCCGAAGGTTTCATTCCGTTTGGACTCTGTTTGATATGCCTTTTCTTTGAAACCCTAAAATAGGCAAAAAAACAACAATTCTGGGCTGGGCCTTCGATTAATAGGTTAGTCCCAAAAATAATATAAAAGTGGATAATAAAGCCCAATAATGTCCAAAACAGTAGATAATATAGCATGGAGCAATCAAAAATTATAGATACGTTGGAGATGTATGAAGCATCCCCAAGCTTAATTCCTGCTCGTGCTCGAGTAGGTAAATGATAAAAACAGAATTTTTGATGTGGAATGCTACTTGGCATAATTTTAATGTAATTCTTCTTAATTTTGGTATGAATATTCAGATCCAAAAGATTCAAGATAAAAGTTTAACATTGACATAAAAATTAATAATACTTCAAGCATACTAACAAAGCAATCATGTCTCCTCAAAATAACATGGCCAAAGAAAGTTATCCCTAGAAAATCGTATAGTCTGGCTATGCTCTATCTTCACCACACAAAGTATTTAAATCATGCACAACCCCGATGACAAGCCAAGCAATTGTTTCATACCTTTTACATTCTCTAAACTTTTTCAATCTTCATGCAATACATGAGCGTGAGCCATGGATATAGCACTATAGGTGGAATAGAATGGTGGTTGTGGAGAAGACAAAAAGGAGAAGATAGTCTCACATCAACTAGGCGTATCAACGGGCTATGGAGATGCCCATCAATAGATATCAATGTGAGTGAGTAGGGATTGCCATGCAACGGATGCACTAGAGCTATAAGTATATGAAAGCTCAACAAAAGAAACTAAGTGGGTGTGCATCCAACTCGCTTGCTCATGAAGACCTAGGGCATTTTGAGGAAGCCCATCATTGGAATATACAAGCCAAGTTCTATAATGAAAATTTCCCACTAGTATATGAAAGTGATATCATAGGAGACTCTCTATCATGAAGATTATGGAGCTACTTTGAAGCACAAGTGTGGTAAAAGGATAGTAGCATTGCCCCTTCTCTCTTTTTTTCTCTCATTTTTTTATTTTGGCCTTTTCTCCTTTTTTATGGCCTCTTTTCTTCTTTATTTTTTTATTTTTCATCCGGAGTCTCATCCCGACTTGTGAGGGAATCATAGTCTCCATCACCCTTTCCTCACTGGGACAATGCTCTAATAATGATGATCATCACACTTTTATTTTCTTACAACTCAACAATTACAACTCGATACTTAGAACAAAATATGACTCTATATGAATGCCTCATGCGGTGTACCGGGATATGCAATGACTCATGAGTGACATGTATGAAAGAATTATGAACGGTGGCTTTGCCACAAATACGATGTCAACTACATGATCATGCTAAGCAATATGACAATGATGGAGTGTGTCATAATAAATGGAACGGCGGAAAGTTGCATGGCAATATACCTCGGAATGGCTATGGAAATGCCATAATAGGTAGGTATGGTGGCAGTTTTGAGGAAGGTATATGGTGGGTGTATGATACCGGCGAAAGGTGCGCGGTATTAGAGAGGCTAGCAATGGTGGAAGGAAGAAAAGTGCGTATAATCCATGGACTCAACATTAGTCATAAAGAAGTCATATACTTATTGAAAAAATCTACAAGTTATCAAAGCAAAGTATTACGCGCATGCTCCTAGGGGTATAGATTGGTAGGAAAAGACCATCGCTCGTCCCTGACCGCCACTCATAAGGAAGACAATCAAAAAATAAATCATGCTCCAATTTCATCACATAACGGTTCACCATACGTGCATGCTATGGGAATCACAAACTTTAACACAAGTATTTCTAAAATTCGCAACTACTCAACTAGCACAACTTTAATATCACCATCTTCATATCTCAAAACAATTATCAAGCATCAAACTTCTCATAGCATTCAACACACTCATGAGAAAGTTTTTACTAATCTTGAATACCAAGCATATTAGGATTATTTAAGAAAATTACCATGCTATTTATGACTCTCAAAATGATCTAAGTGAAGCATGAGAGATCAATAGTTTCTATAAAACAAATCCACCACCGTGCTCTAAAAGATATAAGTGAGGTACTAGAGCAAAACTATATAACTCAAATGATATAAGTGAAGCACATAGTGTATTCTAACAAATTCCAAATCATGTATGGCTCTCTAAAAAGGTGTGTACAGCAAGGATTATTGTGGTAAACTAACAAATAAAGAATCAAACAATACAAGACGCTCCAAGCAAAACACATATCATGTGCTGAATAAAAATATAGCTCCAAGTAAAGTTACCGATAGAAGTAGACGAAAGAGGGGATGCCTTCCGGGGCATCCCCAAGCTTTGGCTTTTAGGTGTCCTTAGATTATCTTGGGGGTTCCATGGGCATCCCCAAGCTTAGGATCTTGCAACTCCTTGTTCCATAGTCCATCAAATCTTTGCCCAAAACTTGAAAATTTCACAACACAAAACTTAAAGTAGGAAATCTCGTGAGCTCCGGTAACGAAAGAAAACAAAAGACCACTTCAAGGTACTGTAATGAACTCATTCTTTATTTATATTGGTGTTAAACCTACTGTATTCCAACTTATCTATGGTTTATAAACTATTTTACTAGCCATAGATTCATCGAAATAAGCAAACAACACACGAAAAACAGAATCTGTCAAAAACAGAACAGTCTGTAGTAATCTGTAGCTAGCGCAAGATCTAGAACCCCAAAAATTCTAAAATAAATTTCTGGACGTGAGGAATTTATCTATTAATCATCTGCAAAAAAATTAACTAAATATAACTTTCCAAATAAAAATGGCAGCAGTTCTCGTGAGCGCTAAAGTTTCTGTTTTTTACAGCAAGATATCAAGACTTTCCCCAAGTCTTCCCAACGGTTCTACTTGGCACAAACACACAAAAAACACAACCAAAGCAGAGGCTAGGTAAATTATTTATTACTAAACAGGAGCAAAAAGCAGGGAATAAAAATAAAATTGGGTCGCCTCCCAACAAGCGCTATCGTTTAACGCCCCTAGCTAGGCATAAAAAGCAAGGATAAATCTAGGTATTGGCATCTTTGGTCTTAGGAAAGAAAAGAGCAAACTTGCTATCTATAGAATTAATCCTTATATTTTGATAAAGCACATGGCTATTAATGGTAGAGGAAAGATTAAGCATGTTACGTAAATTTGTATCTAGGCTAGCCTTTATCTCTTTAATAGATTCGTTTTGGTAAGAGAGCAAAAGAGATAGATTCAACTTTCTCATTCATGGGGTGCCCAAATATGGTTTTCATTTTTTCATAAGTGTCTATGACATCCCCTTCAAGAAAACCTTCTTCAAATATAGAATCTAAGACATTCTTAAAAGAAGTAGGAAGTGCAATATTAAAGCTTTTTAAGTAAACTTCAATTTGGTATTGAGGCACATAGCTAGCCCTGATCCTTAATAGTCTATACCAAGCATCTGTCAAAGATTCATCAAGTAAATAATGAAAAAATATAGAATCATCTTCATCAAAATTATTAAGATTCTCATCGATAACTCCGGTAGGTTTTTCCATAGTATCCTTATTTATGAGCTTAGCGTGGATAGAAGGGTTGTCTAAAGTACTAAAACTTTGGAGAGAACCCCCAACCCTTTTTGATTCAGACATGGCGGAAGAAAGGCGAGCGAGAAGAGAGGGCGAATAAAACGGCAAGGGTGAAGTGGGGGAGAGGAAAATGAGAGGTAAATAGAAAATAATGTAATGCGGGAGATAAGGGTTGTGATGGGTACCTGGTATGTTGACTTTCGCGTAGACTCCCTGGCAACGGCACTACAAATGGCTCGTTGTCGGGAGTCAAATCTTGACTTGCGCGAACCTCCCCGGCAACGGCGCCGGAAATTCTTCTTGCTACCTCTTGAGCACTACGTTGGATTTCCTTGAAGAGGAAAGGATGATGCAGCAAAGTAGCGTAAGTATTTCCCTCAATCGTTGAGAACCAAGTTATCAATCCAGTAGGAGGTTGCGCGCGCGTCCCTAGTACCTGCACAAAACAAATAACTCCTCGCAACCAACGCGATAAGGGGTTGTCAATCCCTTCACGGTCACTTACGAGAGTGAGATCTGATAGATATGATAAGATAATATTTTTGGTATTTTTTGTGATAAAGATGCAAAGTAAAATAAAAGCAAAGTAAAAAGCAAAGGAAATAACTAAGTATTGGAAGATTAATATGATGAAGATAGACTCGGGGGCCATAGGTTTCACTAGTGGCTTCCCTCAAGAGCATAAGTATTTTACAGTGGGTGAACAAATTACTGTTGAGCAATTGACAGAATTAAGCATAGTTATGAGAATATCTAGGTCTGATCATGTATATAGGCATCACGTCAGAGACAAGTAGACCGACTCCTGCCTGCATCTACTACTATTACTCCACTCATCGACCGCTATCCAGCATGCATCTAGAGTATTAAGTTCATGAAAACAGAGTAACGCCTTAAGCAAGCTGACATGATGTAGAGGGATAAATTCATGCAATATTATAAAAACCCTATCTTGTTATCCTCGATGGCAACAATACAATACATGCCTTGCCGCCCCTACTATCACTGGGAAAGGACACCGCAAGATTGAACCCAAAGCTAAGCACTTCTCCCATTGCAAGAAAGATCAATCTAGTAGGCCAAACCAAACTGATAATTCGAAGAGACTTGCAAAGATAACCAATCATACATAAAAGAATTCAAAGAAGATTCAAATATTGTTCATAGATAATCTTGATCATAAACCCACAATTCATCGGTCTCAACAAACACACCGCAAAAAGAAGATTACATCGAATAGATCTCCACAAGAGAGGGGGAGAACATTGTATTGAGATCCAAAAAGAGAGAAGAAGCCATCTAGCTAATAACTATGGACCCGAAGGTCTGAGGTAAACTACTCACACTTCATCGGAGAGGCTATGGTGTTGATGTAGAAGCCCTCTTTGTGATGGATGCCCCCTCCGGCGGAGCTCCGGAACAGGCCCCAAGATGGGATCTCGTGGATACAGGAAGTTACGACGGTGGAATTAGGGTTTTGGCTGCGTATCTGATCGTTTGGGGGTACGTAGGTATATATAGGAGGAAGGAGTACGTCGGTGGAGCCACAGGGGGCCCAGAGGGTGGAGGGCGCGCCTTGGGGGGGGGGGGGGGTAGGCGCGCCCCCTACCTCGTGGCCTCCTCCTTTGTTTCTTGACGTAGGGTCCAAGTCTCCTAGATCATGTTCGGTGAGAAAATCGCGTCCCCGAAGGTTTCATTCCATTTGGACTCCGTTTGATATTCCTTTTCTTCGAAACCCTAAAATAGGCAAACAACAGCAATTTTGGGCTGGGCCTCCGGTTAATAGGTTAGTCCCAAAAATAATATAAAAGTGGATAATAAAGCCCAATAATGTCCAACACAGTAGATAATATAGTATGGAGCAATAAAAAATTATAGATACGTTGGAGACGTACCACTTGGCTGCAGTCCAGTACTTGCCTAAGTTTAAAAAATCCTACCGAGTGATGAGCAAGTCTCTCACTCGGGGGCTTAGCTGCAGTCCAGTACTCGCCTAAGTTTCAAAAATCCTACCGAGTGATTAGCAAGCCTCTCACTCGGGGGTTTAGCTGCAGTCCAGTACTCGCCTATGTTTCAAAAATCCTACCGAGTGATGAGGAAACCTCACACTTGGAGGCTTAGCTCCAGCACAATGCTCTCCTAAGTTTCAAAAATCCTACCGAGTAATGAGTAAACCTCACACTCGGGGGTTTAGCTGCAGCCCAGTGCTCGCCTAAGTTTTAGAAATCCTACCGAGTGATGAGCAAACCTCACACTAGGAGGCTTAGCTGCAGCCCAATGCTCGCCTAAGTTTCAAAAATCCTACCGAGTGATGAACAAACCTCACACTCGGGGGCTTAGCTGCAGCCCAGTGCTCACCTAAGTTTCAAAAATTCTACCGAGTGATGAGCAAACCTCACACCTGGGGGCTTAGCTGCAGTCTAGTACAAACCTAAGTTGAAAAACCATCCCTATCCGCAAGGTTGACGAGGTGCAGGTTGACTGCAATCCTCTCCATGGAACTGAGCTACAAGTAGAATGTCCGCTCCATCCCTATCCGCAAGGATGACGAAGTGCAGGTCGACTGCAATCCTCTCCACGGAGCTGCGCCACAAGTACAATGTCCGCTCCATCCCTATCTGCAAGGTTGACGAGGTGCAGGTTGACTACAATCCTCTCCACGGAACTGCGCTACAAGTACAATGTCAGCTTCGTCCCTATCCGCAAGGATGACGAGGTGCAGGTCGACTGCAATCCTCTCCACGGAGCTGCACCACAAGTACAATGTGCGCTCCATCCCTATCTGTAAGGGCGACGAGGTGCAGGTCGACTACAATCCTCTCCACGGAGCTGCGCCACAAGTACAATATCTGCTCCATCCCTATCCGCAAGGACGACGAGGTGCAGGCCGACTGGGATATCTCCCTCAGAGTTGCATCTCAAAAAATATTCCGAGTGAAGATTAAGTTCCACTCTAAAGGAAACGCAAGCACATGCAGAAGATAAACCAAGATCAGATAAAGTCTCAACAGTTTCAGGATGAAGATAAAAGTACTCAGGCGTCAGGCCCGAAGGACTTTAATGGTTACAAGAACCACTCGGCATTCCGAGGCAAATTTAAAGCAAGTTTAAGTATCAAGTTTGTTCACTCGGCAGGACGAGGACTTGCAAGCTCAACGAACTCGTCCAAATCAATCCCGTCGGCGATCCGAGTGGCAGCAACAATGAAAGTCTCCATGAAGGACTGGAATTCGTGCCTTTTTGTGTTGGCGACCTTGATCGCCACCAGCTTCTCCTCTCGAGCTTCTCTGCAGTGGACCCTGACCAGTGATAGAGCCACGTCAGCACCGCATCGGGCAGGGGACTTCTTCCATTCCTGCACTCGACCAGGGACCTCATTGAGTCGAGCCATCAGAGACTCGAGATCATTCTGAAGCGTTGCCCTTGGCCAGAGCGATGAGTCGATGCGTGAAACTACAACCTTCAGACGGGCAAGATAACTTGTAACAGTGGCGACGCGGGATTCCAGTCGAAGCACATTCATGGCAGCCTCGTCGCCGACTAGAGAAAGGATAGGGTCCAAGCCCGTCTTGACCCGTCCATTCTCCTCTTCAAAGTTTTGGCAGAATTCTGCAGAGTCAAGGAGTTAATGAGTTGACTGGTCGGGTCTAACTTGCAAACAGTAAAACAGTCGGGTAAAAAAGGGGTACCTTCGAGCATAAGAAAGAGTTTCTTGGCGAGAGCTTTTAGATAAGCCTCCAAATTGTTCCTCCTGCGAGTCATGCTTTCCAGCTGGTCGTTCAGAGCCACTTTATATTTTTTCAGACAAGTCGCCTCTCGATTGGATTCAGTGAGAGACGACTTCAACTTGTTGATTTCTTCCTCCAGGGCTCCGACCGAAGCCAGTTTCTGGTCAGCAAGGGCAGTCTTCTCCTAAGCCTCATTCTATGCAACTGCAAGGTCCGAGTCCTTCTTCTCCAGGGCCATCCTCATTTTCTCTGCAAAATACACATTTAGATAAAACAGAAGATTGAAGAGATAACTTGAAGGATGGTCAAGATAAGCAGTCGACAGGCCGTCACCTTCCGTACCAGCGACTTCATCTTGAGCCTTCTTCAAGTTCTGCTGAGCCAACTCCAGGTCAAGGTTGAGTTGCCTTTGCTTTTCCTCAAATTCGGCAAACTTGGAGATAAGCGAACAAGATTTCTACAATGAGTAAAATACATATCAATCGACAAGATCAAAGATTATCTACTTCCGAGTGAACAAAACTTCAAGACTACTCAGACCCCAACCGACTGCCAGCAGTCGACTACGGTCTCGGGGACTACACCCAATGGGTGCACTTAGGGTGCCCCCACTGGTTTGGATTCCACTCGGCTGGTCCGCCCAGACCGAGTACAAAAAAAGAGAAGGGAGAGGAAGAAGTACTCAGACCCCAACTGACTGTCAGCAGTCGACTGCGGTCTCGGGGACTACACCCAGTGGGGGCACTTAGCGTGCCCCCACTGGTTCAGATTCCACTCGGCCGGTCCGCCCAGGCTGAGTAAAAAAAGGGGGGAAGTGCTCAGACCCCAACTGATTGCCAGCGGTCGACTGCGGTCTCGGGGACTACACCCAGTGGGTGCACTTGGCGTGCCCCTACTGGTTCGGATTCCACTCTACTGCACCAAGTGGGTGTATAATCTCGAAGTGCAAGACAATGAAAGATTGCGCTAAGGAAAATATTCGGGTAGCATATCCTAAAAGAACAAGTTCAGTCGGAAGTTGACTTACCTGGACATTGGCTCGAAGAGCCGCGCTGGCGTCATAAGGAGCCTGACTGCTTTCGTGCACCACCTTCACCCGCTCCATCATTTTGCTAGCCTGACGAATAGCCTCCACAGCGGCGTCCGACTAGCTTTCTAGAACATGATGAGTAGCAAAGAAGGGGACAGATGGTCCAGACGCAGCGGCTTGGAGATCCGAGGCATGAAGTTGGATGGTTGAAACAAGCTCTGGAGCAGTCAATGATGCAAGACGCGCACTCGACATAGGGTCAGCAAAGGTTACAGAAACCCTACTCGCATCTTTGATCCGCTGAACTACCCGCTCCACTGCCGGCTCTGACTGGTATGTCTTGCTAGCTGTTGCCTTCTTCCTCTTGGGCCTCAGCGGCACATCCTCGTCATCATCCGGAAGCTCAATGACATTTGGAGGGGCTACAAAGAAATCAGCCGACCCTAGATGAGTCACCAAAATTTAATCGACCGAACAATCGAGAACAAGATCACGAGGATTGTACCCGGGTTGGAGGTGACCGCATCTTCCATGTCCTCATCTTCATACTGGCGGGTGGAGGTCCCAGAATTAGCAGCACTACAAATTTCAGAATTCAGTCGGTCATGTTTGACGAAATGAGTCGACTCAAATCCAGATTCATACTAAAACAAGAAATCAAGCCCAACTAATACTCGGAAGCAATGGGGATGGCCACTTTGATCCTCAGAAAGGCTTTTGGCAGTTTGGACAGCGTAGCTTTTGGTTGCTTCGACGGCTTTTTAGTCGGCGCTGGAGAAGACGTCCAAGGGCGCTTCGATGACTGTCCAGTTTGCAAGGTCGCTTTGTCGCGGGCGCTTGCTGGATCGTGAGAAAGCTTGGATCGTCTTTCCCTCTGAGGAGGAGAGTCGACCTCTTCTTCATCATGTGGGTCGTCGGTATTGTCGTCCTCTTCATCGCCCGAGTGCCACTCGCCGCTTTCACCTCCACTCGCTTCTCCTTCTGGGTCCTGCTCTTACTCCCCGTTGGGCATCGAGTACATCTCAGTCAGGGTCTGGAAGACAACAACCAAGATAGGAGTCAGTCGGATAACAGCAAACAGCTACTTGATAAATCAAGAAGACACTCGACCATTTGGAGTCATACCTTGTCGGTTTCGTACGAGTTGTTGAGTGGAGGAACCCTCTGAGATCCCCTGGGGTTGTCCTTGTTGCCAGTAATACTCTTCAGCCACCCTTCCAACGTAGCATCGTCGACTTCCTCTGGATGGATCCGAGTGGTGTCGTTGGTGCCCGAATACATCCACATCAGATGGTCACGAGCTTGAAGTGGTTGGATGCATCGCCTAAGGAAGACCTCCAACAGATCCATACCGGTTACCCCATCACGGGCAAGCTGAACTACTCGCTCAACCAGCAGTTTCACTTGTGCCTTCTCCTCTGGGATCACTTTCAAAGAAGAGGGCTTCTCCACTCGGGCCATGGAAAAGGGAGGATGTCCAGTTGACTGACCCGGAGTCGGCTGGTCCTTGCAGTAGAACCAGGTCGACTGCCACCCTCGGACCGATTCAGGAAGGATCATGGCTGGGAAAGTACTTTTACTCCTCATCTGAATCCCAAGACCCCCGCACATCTGAATCACTTGCATCCTCTCGTCACTCGGGTTGGCCTTCTTGACCGACTGAGAACGGCACGTGAATATGTGTTCGAAGAGGCCCCAGTGCGGCCGACAGCCCAGGAAGCTCTCACACATGGACACAAAAGCAACAAGATAAACGATGGTGTTCGGGGTAAAGTGGTGGAGTTGCGCCCCAAAGAAGTTCAAGAAACCTCGAAAGAAAGGGTGGGGAGGCAAGGAAAACCCGCGGTCGACGTGAGTAGCGAGGAGGACGCGCTCACCCTCCCGTGGCTATGGCTCGTTCTCGTTCCCCGGGAGTCGCGCTGATTCGTGGGGGATCAGTCCCCCCTCGACCAGGTCATCGACGTCGTCCTGATGGATCATCGAGCGAATCCAGTCGCCCTGGATCCAGCCCGGCGGCAGGCCGGACCTTGAGGAAGATCCGCCCTGGCCGAACTTCTTCCCCTTCGCCTTCGCCGTCGCCTTCTTCGCGCGCTCCAATGTCACCGTCTTCTCCTTCCCCATCACGGCGAGCGGAGCTCGAACGGGGCGACGACGCTGGAGCAGGAGCAGATGCAGCGGAGAAAATTGAGAGAGAAAGAAAAGAACGAAGACACACTGTTCAAAGAAAACCCTTATATGGGCCGCTTCTGAGTGGCTGACCTATGGGTCCGGATGACCCAACCAAATCCCGCAACAGTCGTGCGTGAGGTACGTGGCGAAAAAGGTGGCGTGGTTGTTGGCGTTCTGGGAACGGGGTCCCCAGATTTGCCTGCCTGCGGCCTGCGGCGTGGCTCAAAGGAGGCCCAGCATGGCCCATCTTCATCAGCACAATACTCAAGACCCTCGCGAGGGGCCAAGCCTCGCGAGGCGGATGACACAACGCATCCTCAGGCGCAGCCTCCTCAGGCTGGCTCGCGAGGAGACGGAGATATCAAGGCGGGGTACCTCGCGAGGTGCCTGTGACGCAAGCCATGACGATCGAGGGTGCCAAGCGGGCGCCAGCACGCGCAGCGTCCTTCTTTCCTCTTTGGTGCAAAGGGGGCAAGTGCAGCCGCGGAGTACCGAGGCATCAGGCAAAGGTTGCCATTTCGGTGCAACGAGACCAGGACCAAGCGGACTACGAGACGGAGGTCACCATGGAGCCCAGCACGGCGTCACCGCAGGGTCTTTCGCAGGCGAAGACCAACTTTAGTCAGGATAAGTGTACTAGATGTTCCCCTTCGAATTGGCCAATTGTTGGTGCCCTTGCCGCTCAATATTTGGGGAGAGGCCCAGGGCCTTCGCCTATAAATAGGACCGGTCACCCACGTAACAAAGGGGTCGGTTCGGTTGGGGGTTCGGTTCATGGAGTTGGTTGCTCGGTTCGGCATGTGGATCCGACTAGCAAGCAGAGAGAGTAAGTGAGAGAGAGAGAGAGAAGGTGACTGAACTCCTCCCAGTAGTTCGTCGCCCCATCCAAGAGCAGACCCTCGCGAGGCTGTTCTTCCTTGCATTGTTCATCACCATCAGCCACAAGAGGCAATCCAGCCACCACACACTAGAGTAGGGTATTACACCACAATGGTGGCCCGAACAAGTATAAATCTTGTGTACCTTGTGGAGTTCCTTTAGTAGTTTTAGATCTTTGTGAGACGGGGAGGTAGAAGGTGAGATTTCCGCGCGCACCCGAGTTTTCGAACCTTAAGGGTCTGCCGGAACCCGAAATCCGACAGTGGTGATCGAGGCGGACACACCTAATCCATTATGATTACTACGTCCTCCCCCGTCCCGCACGCTTCCCCAAAACCAAATCCCACGATATCCACATGCAGCAAGGCAATATGTCAGATGGAATATCTTCTCCATATCAGTACTCAAGACATCATAATAAAGTTCACTCGGCAGATTCAAGAATGGATCAAGGTGACTGAAAAAGAGTTGAGATCATCATGGTTGTTCGCTTGGTCACAATAAGTCACTCCCAGAGCACAAAAATTGAATCCGAGGAATTATCGACTCCTCCTCCACTCAAGCCTCGAACCATTCGGGGGCTAATGATGAAGCTATGCACCTAGGGTAGGGTCATAGGCCTGACCTAGACACCCTCCCAAAGGACATCACCCTAAAGCCAGAAGCATTCAAAGGGTACCATCATCCACTCGACCAGAAACATTCCACTCGGAACCAAAGTCACTCGACCATCACAGAAATCACTCGACAAACAGAAGATCTAAAGTCACTCTACACGGCAACGGTCGGGTGTTTACTCATAGACTTAACTATCATTTATAGCACTTTAATACAGACATTACTATAGTAATGCTCCTTTATGTACATTGAACCCCGCTAATGGAGGGGAGCTGGGGTCCTGGCGCACTCTATATAAGCCACCCCTCCTCCAGGATAGGGGTTCGCATCTTTTGTAAACTCACACACGCATATAATCCAGTCGACCACCTCAGGGCACCGAGACGTAGGGCTGTTACTTCCTCCGCGAAGGGCCTGAACTCGTAAACTCGTGTGTACAACTACTCCATAGCTAGGATCTTGCCTCCTCATACCTACCCCCCATTCTACTGTCAGTCTTAGATCCACGACAGAGACCTTCTCACCCATAGCGATGCTTAAGTCCGTCCGAATCATGTTAGCAATTGCCACATTTTATGATTATGAAATTTGGCAAATGGATGTCAAAACTGCATTCCTTAATGGATATCTTAAAGAAGAGTTGTATATGATGTAACCAGAAGGTTTTGTCGATCCAAAAGGTGCTAACAAAGTGTGCAAGCTCTAGCGATCCATTTATGGACTGGTGCAAGCCTCTCGGAGTTGGAATATACGCTTTGATAGTGTAATCAAAGCACATGGTTTTATACAGACTTTTGGAGAAGCCTGTATTTACAAGAAAGTGAGTGGGAGCTCTGTAGCATTTCTGATATTATATGTGGATGACATATTGCTGATCGGAAATGATACTGAATTTCTGAATAGCATAAAAGGATACTTGAATAAGAATTTTTCAATGAAAGACCTCGGTGAAGCTCCTTATATATTGGGCAACAAGATCTATAGAGATAGATCAAGACGCTTAATTGGACTTTCACAAAGCACATACCATGATAAAGTTTTGAAGAAGTTCAAAATGGATCAAGCAAAGAAAGGGTTCTTGTCTGTGTTACAAGGTGTGAAGTTGAGTCAGACTCAATGCCCGACCACTGCAGAAGATAGAGAGAAAATGAAAGTCATTCCCTATGCTTCAGCCATAGGTTCTATCATGTATGCAATGCTGTGTACCAGACCGGATGTGTGCCTTGCTATTAGTTTAGCAGGGAGGTACCAAAGTAATCCAGGAGTGGATCACTGGATAGTGGTCAAGAACATCCTGAAATACCTGAAAAGGAGTAAGGATATGTTTCTCATTTGTGGAGGTGACAAAGAGCTTGTCGTAAATGGTGACGTCAATGCAAGCTTTGACACTGATCCGGATGACTCTAAGTCACAAACCGGATACGTATTTTTATCAAATGGTGGAGCTGTCAGTTGGTGGAGTTCCAAGCAGAGCATCGTGGCGGGATCTACGTGTGAAGCGGAGTACATAGCTGCTTCGGAAGGAACAAATGAAGGAGTTTGGATGAAGGAGTTCATATCCGATCTAGGTGTCATACCTAGTGCATCGGGGCCAATGAAAATCTTTTGTGACAATATTGGTGCAATTGCCTTGGCAAAGAAATCTAGATTTCATAAGAGAACCAAGCACATCAAGTGACGCTTCAATTCCATCCGCAATCAAGTCAAGGAGGGAGACATAGAGATTTGCAAGATACATACAGATCTGAATGTTGTAGACCCGTTGACTAAGCCTCTCTCACGAGCAAAACATGATCAACACCAAGACTCCAAGGGTGTTAGAATCATTACAATGTAATCTAGATTATTGACTCTAGTGCAAGTGGGAGACTGAAGGAAATATGCGCTAGAGGCAATAATAAAGTTGTTATTTATATTATTTTATATCATGATAAATGTTTATTATTCATGCTAGAATTGTATTAACCGGAAACGTACATGTGTGAATACATAGACAAACAGAGTGTCACTAGTATGCCTCTACCTGACTAGCTCGTTGATCAAAGATGGTTAAGTTTCCTAGCCATGGACAAAGAGTTGTCATTTGATGAACGGGATTACATCATTAGAGAATGATGTGATTGACTTGACCCATCCGTTAGCTTAGCACTTTGATCATTTAGTTTATTTCTATTGCTTTCTCCATAACTTATACATGTTCCTATGACTATGAGATTATGCAACTCCCGAATACCGGAGGGACACTTAGTGTGATATCAAACGCCACAACGTAATTGGGTGACTATAAAGATGCTCTACAGGTGTCTCCTATGGTGTTTGTTGAGTTGGCATAGATTGAGATTAGGATTTGTCACTCCGTGTATCGGAGAGGTATCTCTGGGCCCTCTCGGTAATGCACATCACTATAAGCCTTGCAAGAAATGCGACTAATGAGTTAGTTACGGGAGGTTGCATTACATAATGAGTAAAGAGACTTGCCAGTAATGAGATTGAACTAGGTATTGAGATACCGACAATCGAATCTCGGGCAAGTAACATACCGATGACAAAGGCAACACCGTATGTTGTTTTGCGGTTTTATTGATAAAGATCTTCATAGAATATGTAGGAACCAATATGAGCATCCAGGTTCTGCTATTGGTTATTGACCAGAGATGAGTCTCGGTCATGTCTACATAGTTCTCAAACCTGTAGGGTGCGCACGCTTAACGTTTGGTGACGATCAATATTATGAGTTTATGTGTTTTGATGTACCGAAGGTAGTTTGGAGTCCCGATATGATCACGAACATGACGAGGAGTCTCGGAATGGTCGATACATAAAGATCGATATATTGGAAGGCAATGTTTGGACATCGAAATGGTTCCTGGTGAGTTCGGGCATTTAACCGGAGTACCGGGGGGTTACCGGAACCCCCCGAGGAGTATATGGGCCTTATTGGGCCTTAGTGGAAGAGAGGAGAGGAAGGCCAAGGTGGAGGGAGCCCCCCTAGCCCAATCCGAATTGGGTGGGGGGCCGCCCCCCTTCCTTCCCTCTCTCTCTCCCCCTTCCTTCTCTCCTACTCCAACAAGGGAAAGGGGGAATCCTACTCCTACCGGGAGTAGGAATCCCCCCTTGGGCGCGCCATAGTGGGCCAGCCCTCCCCTCCTCCACTCCTTTATATACGGGGGAGGGGCCACCCCATGGACACACAAGTTGATCTCTTAGCTATGTGCAGTGCCCCCTCCATAGATTTCCACCTCGGTCATATCGTTGTAGTGCTTAGGCGAAGCCCTGTGTCGGTAACTTCATCATCACCGTCATCACGCCGTCGTGCTGACGAAGCTCTCCCTCGACACTCAGCTGGATCTAGAGTTCATGGGACGCCACCGAGCTAAACATGTGTAGATCGCGGAGGTGCCATACCTTCGGTGCTAGGATCGGTCGGATCGTGAATACGTACGACTACATCAACCGCGTTGTCATAGCGCTTCTGCTTTCGGTCTACGAGGGTACGTGGACAACACTCTCCCCTCTCGTTGCTATGCATCACCTAGATGGATCTTGCGTGTGCGTAAGAATTTTTTTGAAATTACTGCGTTCCCCAATAGTTGGAGGAGAAGCAAAACAAGGAGCGCAAAGCTAAGCACCAGAAGCAACAAACTAGCGAGTTAGACTAGACTCAAGCTTGTTCTACATTGTGATGTGTTTAGTATGACCAAAATGAGTGAATAAAGTGGGTTTGTCTACATCTGTTGTACTATCTGCTCTTATTTCAATGGCCGCGTGCATCGAAACTAGAAAGCATAATAACATACAGATGAAAGTAACATTATATTGAAAAGCACAGATGAAAGTAACATTATATTGAAAAGCACAAATCATAACAGAGTTCTCAGACAACATGGGGTACATGGGTGCTAACTTGGCAAATTCAGAATTATAGACATAATGAAGTCACCTCAAACATGAAGTTCTGACTTGTTGACAACATCATATAGCATCGCACAGCCATGGGCACGGAAAGAGAGTGGCTACTCCACGGTCACAACATCTGTAATTGAAGCAGATTCTACAAATCCCTCGGTTCTGCTGTAACAATGCAAGTCAACCATCTAAAATGCCTTATATTCTTCAATCATCTTCCGAAGTGTAGAATCATTGGTTAGTTCAGCCATCGTCATCCCGCCAACTGTGTTCAACCTCAACCACCCACCTGAGCTCATCCTCATCTCGCAACTTGACTTCAATATCCTCTAGTAACTTGAGCTAAACCTATTCGTGCTACTAAACTTCCACATGATCCTGTCACCTGGCATCACCCTGCTTCAATAGTAGATAAAATCAGTTCATCCTAACCCATGTTGCACCAACTATCCCTTTAGATTTTCAATAGTGATTGAGTCTTCCAGCCATGGCTTAGGTGCTGGTTGACGAAAAGATGCTTTATGCACAATGAACCTAAACATGCACAACTTATCGATCTGTAGGAGACAATATAAACAACTAATCAAGTTTTATATTCAGATCATGAATCCACAGACTGACAGACGAGGTTCATGATTCATCTCAGCACATAAAAGAACTTTCCCTAGAAGCAGAGAGGCATATCCGAAAAGGGCCCTAAAAGATATTTTAAAACACTAAGACCATCATACCTACTAATAGAGTTCATGATTCATCTAATCACACAATAAAAACTTGCCCTAGAGGCAGAGAGGTAGATCAGAGAGAGGACGTCACCGGTGATACTTGTAACACAAGGAGTTGACGGTGTTAGAGAAGACAAATACATGCTTGAAGCTCCTATGGCAAGAGGGTTGGTGACGTCCTTCATGCTAGGGAATGGTGACATCCTTCCCTGCTGATGTGGGAAGAAGCTCAGGCAGGCAGATTGGGAGGGGAAGAAGCTCAGGCTGGAAGAAATGGGGGTTTTCGTGGGCGAATGGGGATGGGTGGATGCAGGGCAAACATATTTAAAGAGACCAACCACACCAATGAATCCGACGAGGAAAAAATGGGCAGGTTGGAGGATTTGAAGAGAATGACATGCCAAATAGGCTCATTACTTTAGTAAATGACAACCTAACACAATTTATCAGATGGTTTGCCATGTGTCAAATAGATCAGACTATCTGCCAAATAAGACGCGTCAGTCAATCTGGTGGGTTAGCACGACAATGGAGGCAACCAGATAAAAAGTTAGATGCTCTGGTAACGTAAATATAAACGCTTAGGGAAAAGGCATGTCATCAATATAAGAGGCCTAACCATATGACATAACATAAAATTAGGAAATGCGTCGTTCAATCTGGCACTTCATGCTGGCACCATGCTCGCGGCATGACCGACGACCGTGGGCTGTGAGAGGTCAAGGCGCCTTCGCGGGCGGCGCGGCGACATGCAAGTGAGACGCCTATCAGTTAGCCTCGAATGGGGGGGGGCAGGCGATGAAAATAAGTTTTTTCTTGGGGTCAGTGCATGAAATAAGACCCTCTGGGGTCATTTAGTAAAAATAATACCTCGACCGCTCCTACACTGAAGTTGGTGGAGACAGGCGGGGCTGACGCTCGCAGGCGGACCTCGGAGGGCGCTCCTATACATGAGTTGGTGTAGCTGGTCGGGGCTATCTCTTCAATGTCAAGGGCCACTTCTTCATCGACCGCTACGACAATGACGTTCACATGTCCAACGGTTGCTGTTCGGGAGGGGGTCTCAACACCATCCCCATATCCTCCGGCAGCAGCCGCACATATATGCACTTGAGACGGCAGACTAATCGCTTGCTCCAACGGTTGAGACTGCCGGAGAGGGGGTTTCTACTCCACCACCATCCCCTCCTCCGACAGCGAAATCGACGTGACATCCATCGATGGGGTGACACCTACACGCCAAAGTAGCCGACATAAAGTTGCCGATGACAGAACAATGGACACAGTTGAGGACACCTTGGCCAATGCCATGCAGTGTAAAGCAGCGCAGAACCTCGACAACCAATGTGGCACCCCGACTCAGAGCGAGTGGTTTACCCTGTGTTGCCAACCCAGAGATCATGTCTTCTGGCAACACAAAACATCTTGGTACAGAAATCACCGCTTTATTGAAACTAGCGGAAGTATAGTGTGACATTACAACAAGTTGCAAGGCCAAGCGGAACACTCGGTGCGGCTGAACAATATGTACATTATTTAGTGGACATAAAGGGGCCTCGAACACGACATCTACACGGCAGCGGAATAACGACGTAGCGGGACTCCATAGCATAGGGACACCTATGTGGACACGGTCTAGACATGGCGGCTCTCTGATCTAGTTAGGCTTTCCTAAAATCTGGCATAACACGCCAGGTCAGTACATTGAATGTACTTGCAAGATCACAGCAAACAGAACCATAATGACCAACAACATCATGACATTTAATCTAGTTAAATGCGAACAACTACATGCTACTCATGCAGTGAAACCAAACTTGTGCATCGAGTCACACGGACTCCCTTACCAACCGGTTGCCTTGCAACCGAACAGTTCTCATGACAAAGCACGAGCAGAACCATACTTGGTCCAACTGGTTACCTCGTAACCAAACCTTGATCGCTCCCGGATCACAAATAAAACCACAACAGTCAGTCTCACTGACTTCATCATCATCTAACCAGTGCAATGCAAGTTGGTTAGTGTGAAAGTTTCCTTAATAACAGTTGGTCCATGGTGTGACTTACTTACGAACTGGGCCCTTATCCACGGGCGCGGCTATCGATAGATTAATACACTCTGCAGAGGTAGCGCACTTTACCCACACCACGGAATCCATGGCCTCACCCTCCCATTTGGGTGGACCAACGGCATTCTGACAGAACTCTCCCATTGCCATGACACTCTTACCGACACTCCGACCAACTCACCACTGGGATTAGTCCTGGGTGACCCAGCATACCAAAGGCAAAACTATCACCGTCGTGGCATACAAACAGTCCCAAACAGGGACACAGTACCATAACAACAACAGGTTCACAAGGTTATGTCTGCTTACCGGGCCAGGGTAATGCATGCCCATAACCTTCCCTCTTTGGAGGCACCTACAAAAGGCATGACAACGGACGACTACCGGCCTCCCCACAAAGGTAAGTATGGTTGCACTCGTTAGCCCGATTCAGCGGCACCATGATCCGACCAACTTTTATGTTCAAGTTCAATTACCATCAAGTTTAACTTGAAATAAAAATGCACAAGTCAAGAATATGCCATGGTTATGCAACCATATATCATGCATCACAAATCACAACAAATCAACTTCATTCCAAGTTCTACTTGCACAAACTTAACTTTCAACATTTCTGGTCCTTTCTTACTTGTTATTTAAATTCATCACTTTGGTTGGCATTAATCAACTAAAACTTTTCTTAGCAAGAATATAGCAAAATAAGACCGATAATCGTATCACAATAGTCATGTCAAACTTACTTAGATCAACTACTCCATCTATTCTTCACTAGTTCAAGCATTCACTTCTGTTAACTAAGCCCTTTGACCATGACAAACTAAATAACACAAGAATAATTGATTTTAATACTATATGCAATGAATAATATATATATTCAAGTAGAAAATCATGAATATTGAAAACACACCATGATAATGTTGTTGTGGCTTGCCTTAGTGCAGAGGAGCTTCACACTCCTCTTGGATGCCTTCAAGACAAGCTTCACCTTATGAAAATAATTCAAATGACAAAAAGAAAATATCAAGAACACTTCTGAAAATCACCAGAAATTCTAGGCAGCAAGGAAAAATCCCATCTTGGGTGTGCTGCTAGAGTTTTCCAGTAAGAACATAATGCAAAAAGAATCAACTCATTTGGACTTGTAGAATAAGAGTTAGAGCTAGTCAAAGTTCTGGTCAAATTTAAACTAATTTTGAATTAAAAGGAAAATCCAGGGGGGTGGCATCGAAGGCGTAAAATTCCCGGGCGTCACCACTCATACCGCTTTTGGCGCGGCCTAAATGGCTGTCAGCGGGTCCTGCTGGTTAGGTCTAAGGGGGACTGGGAGAGAGACAGAGCACGGCGAGGCTCCGCTGGAGCACACACCGGCGAGGAGGGCTCCTTGGCCCGATCCAAAGGCATAGGATCGGAGAGGAGGTTGAGACGCACCTGCCCATACCCGTAGCATAGCTAGAGGTGACCAGACAGGGTCAGAACTGAGCTCTCCGGCGGCGGCAGCAGGTGGGGCTCATCGGAGTTGGTGATTCCATCGAGGCAAGGCCGGTTCAGCCGCTCCAACGGCACCAGCTCACACCAGTGGATCACCACGAACACGCCTGAGGAGTCGGTGGAGCATGAGCGGCTTTGGAGAGGGGGCAGCCTAGGACAGGGGTCGCCGGCGAGCTCGGGACGGGTGCGATATCCAGAGGCCTGCCCAGCCGGGCTGCGGCTTCCTACGGGGTCGTGGTGATATGGTGGTGGTGAGTGAGGAGGGAAACAAGCTCGGGAGGGACTATATATATAGGTGAGGCCGAGGCGGGGATCGAGAGCTCTCTGGAGCTCTCTGGAGCGTCGCCCGATGACGAATGGCGTCAGTGAGAGAGGGGGAAGACGCTGGGGATCATGCGGAGGCTGTAGACGAGCGGCGGCGAGCACAGGGGCACGGGCGCACTGTTGCCTTGGCCGCGCCATGCCCATGTTCGTTGTGGCGAGCTCTAGCATCGGAGAGCGCCAGGGTGTAGTTATGGAGGTTCAAACGAAGATGGGGGCACAGTTTGGCAAGGTGTGATGGTCGGGGCAGCGAGCACGCGCGCAACAGAGGCGCTAGCGCAATGCAGAGCGCGTCGACCGCATGCCTACCCCCTTGGACGAACGTGGCCACCACGAGAACTTTGGCATCTGGCTGAGCTAAGCGCAAAAACCATGTCTAGCAGCTAGTCCTTAGTGGTTTTGGTCATTTTGCATAGTTGGCTTGGTCACAGGTGCACTATGGGAGTGGCTCTCTTCCTGACAAGTTTCTGGACTGAAACTTGTGAGCTTGACTGTGGTCAAACTAGAGAGGGTTTAGGGCTGATTTTTTTTTGAGAACTAATGACCATGAGGTTCCCTCACTGCCTTTTATATTAATATGTTAAAAGAGAGGGGGGGTTAGAAAGTCTAGAGAGTTATAGATTACATTGGAGGAGAGGGGGGAGGGGTTATAGAGACTCAAATATTACAAGAAAAATTTACAAGGATCTTTACAGAGAATCAGCAAGTGGTAAAATGTAGGGGCTATACTCCTGCTTTGCTCTGTGAACTAGCATGGCAAAGTCCCGTTTGAATCTGTCCCTCCAGGATCCAAAAGAGGGCTGAATCCCACGGAAGTGCTTGTCATTTCTCTCCTTCTAGATCCCCCAAGCTGCCACCACAAAGACTTCGAGGAACATTGGTCGAGCCCATCTAGCCCTGGCTTCATGCAGTTTCCTCAACCTGCATGGATCACTTGGCCATTGTATCCCCAGAGCATTCCAACATCTCTAACTGAAGGGACAAGTAAAAAAGAGGTGTGTAATGTCTTCCTCCGGGGGGTTACAGCAGAGCAGACACGTATAATCATCATTTTGGATTATGTAATGTCTTCTCTTGAGCATATTTCTAGTGTTCAATCTGTCGGACATTAGCAGCCATAGGAAAACCTTCCACTTCATGGTGCATTTGGATTTCCAATCCACCTGAAGGCGTCATCAACCTGAACTTGACTGAAGCAACAAGCGTAGTATTGCATGGAATGAAAAACTCCCCCCCCCCAGACACAAGACCAAATATCCTTGTCCTTGGTGATGGATACCTCCATAGTATCCGCCTGCGAACCAGCCACCTCTTGGAGCGCCTCTTGCAATAATGGAAGGTGAAACACCTCACTCAAACGTTGAGAAGAGAGCAGCTGGCGCACCGATATGTCTGGATCTATGGAAAACGAGAAGGCTCTCGGGAACCGATCCTGAAAAACCTCATTTTTCCATTTGTCCTTCCAAAAGAGGATCGTGTCACCCGCAGCCACCTCCGCCTTGGTGATCCCTCGGTAGATATCCGAGAGCTGCATGATATCCCTCCACCAAAATGATCCACAGGGCTCCGTCGCATGAGGTACCCTGCCTGTATAATAAGCATTCCAGATCAAGTTTACCCAGGGGACATCAAGCTTGTTGTAGAACTTGTGGAGCTGTTTGAGCAGAAGCCCTTGATTTTGGATTTTGATATCAATGACTCCCAGGCCTCCATTGTTCTTTGGTCTACACACCATCCCCCATGCTGCCAGAGAGCTACTTTTGTTTCCATCATCCGATTTCCTCACCCAGAGACAAGACGTACACAGTTTATCAAGGTGTTCAATGATTTTAGGGTTTATCTTGATCGAGCACATGGAATATATGGCTAGAGAGGTCACCATAGAATTTAGTAACGTTAGCTTGGAGCCATAATCCAACAGGGACGCAACAGCCGAAACCCTCCTCTGCACTGACGTGACCAATGGCATCAAATCATTTACAGACGGGCGCGTGGTGCCCATGGGTAAACCAAGATATGTGAACGACATCTGGCCGATGGAGCAACCACAGACTGCCGACAACACCGTGGCATTCATCCGATCTAGGTTGATAGGTACCAAAGTGGACTTGTGAAAGTTGATCTTGAGACCCACAGATGTTGTGTAATCCATCAAAATATTCCTCAACACCTGAGCCTGCATGGGGCAAGTAGGGAACACAACGATCGTATCGTCAACGTACTGGATTACAGGGTAGTCATTATTTGGCGTTGGTATAGGTAGTTGGATCAACCCGGAGTTGCAGGCGTCATTGATCGCCGACTGCAGCAGATCCGCTACGAGAATGAAAATCAGTGGTGATAGAGGATCACCCTGACGAACACCGCAAAGACACTGGAACTGCTTCCCCGGGGTGCCGTTGACCAGCACCGAAGAACAACCATAGGAGAAAATGCAATTGATCCAGCCCAACCACTTATCATCGAAACCCATACTGCGCATGATCTCAATCATTGGTTCATGCTGAATCATGTCGAAAGCCTTTGCAAAGTCCAACTTCAGAATACAACATTCACTCCCAAAGGCCTGACACTGATGGATGTACTCAAAGGCCCAAGCTAAGCAGTCCTGGATTGACCTCCCTTTGAGAAAACCATACTGGTTGCGATGGATAACCTTGAGAACAATTTTTTGTAGACGATTAGCTAGCAACTTAGTTATAAGCTTGAGACAACACTTGAGCAAGGTGATTGGTCTGTAATCATTAGAAGTTTCAGGCGACTGGATCTTCGGGATGAGTGTGATATAACCTGAGTTGAGACTTTGGAGATCTAAAGTGCCATCATAGAAATCCTTGCAAAGACTGTAAAAATCCTCTTTGACAATATGCCAGCAAGTTTTGATGAAGTAACCATTGAACCCATTGGGGCCTGGTGCGCTGTCCAGAGGCATCTCCTACACCACCTTGTCTATCTCCTCATGCTTGAAGGGTTTAGTCAGTTCATCCAAGCCCTCAACTTTCTTAATAATCCTCGCCAGATCAAATTTCATTTAATAAGGTGTCTTTCTGCCTAGTCTTTCCTTGTACATTTCACAGAGCTCCTTTGCTTTACCTGCATGGTCAGAAACAATAGTACCATCCTGAAGTTTGAGAGAGGCGATGGAATTTTTGCGATATCTCTCCGATGCTTCCTAGTGGAAAAATTTGGTGTTATCACCCCCACATTTGAACCAACGAACTGTGTACCTCTTCTTCCAATATTCTTGTTTATAGCCAAGGAGGGTGATCAAATGATCCTTAAGAATTCCCCTGAAGTTTGCTTCAGGTATTGTTAACGCCCGCTTATCTTCGATATTATCCAGTTCGAGAAGTGCCCAGTTTGAATTGTCAATACACAAATTCAAACGAGAGATGTTTTTACTCCATTTTTAAGAGCATACCTCAAGTTTTTCAGATTCTTGCATAGCAATGCAACTGAGTTGGGCGCGTAATAATATTTACCCCATGTTGATTTTTGGTGGTTAGTAGTTTCTTATGAGGGTAATGAGGCTCAAGAAAAACCAGCCTCATTGGATTAAGGAAAATAGTACTTGTTGTAGAAAGTGATCATTTTGTCCAGAACAGAAGTGATTTTCTGTAGAAAAAATATTACAAAAGTTATGCAATATTTTTGCTCAGGAAGGTGCACTAGGGTTCAAAGAATATTTGGGAATTTCCTCAGATTTTTGTGGGCAAAGAAAATGAGGGTTGCTTTGAAGCGTACTTCTCTGAAAGATTTTCAGGGAAGAAAATGAATATTTTCCTTTATGAAAAATATTCCTTGGGCTTTTGTGGAGTTTAACAGAGAAGGAAAAGATGAGTTAGAGGTGGAAAGGTCACTTGGGTGAAAATCAAGGGTGGACCCAAGTGTTCAAGTCCATTTGAATTGATTCAAAACTCCAAATCCAAAGCAAAAGCGGTAGAAAGTCTGGAAAAAGAGAGAAGGCAAAAACCAGGCTGTCACAACCAAGGTATTACGTCGTCACCCAAATTCTTTTTAGCTTTTTCCACCACAACCGTTGTTTCTAAGTTGAATAATGTGGTTAGTTTAGGAAAGAATGAGAACGGTATTTCTGTTCCGTCAAATGCTTTGAAACATTTTGAATACGACCGATTCATAGTTACTCCACATGTTTTTAGCAAGTCTTTTGCCTCCTATGTAGATGAGGAGGAGCTGCATGCCACATCAGATGGTCAGCTGCTCTCTCATTTAGTAGCAGTGGATTCGGACATGGGCCTAGATGAACCCGGGCTTAGTTCATTGATTGAGCTTACAGCCTCCGGATGTAAATCAAAGGTAGCAAGTCCCATAAGAGGGCGAAATTTTCTAAATCTATTTCCTCATGAATGGCATGTTATTTAATAGCAGAGGTCTTGGTGACTTGGCTAAAAATCTATTCATTGTGAAATGTAATAGGGAATACAATTTAGACTTTTTGGCTATCTCTGAAATGAGGAGACGTGATTTCTCATTAAGTCTACTTAATCGTCTTTCTGGTGGGGTAGACTTTACTTGGATTTCACGACCGCCTAGAGGTCGTTCCAGGGGCATTTTACTTTGCATAAATACAGGGACTATGGATGTTTTGGCTAGTTCAGATGGTGTGTTTCATGTTAAACTCCATCTTCACAACAAAGCCGACAACTTTACATGGCCCCTTGTTGTCATGTATGGGACAACCCAAGATGAGTTCAAGGCTGATTTCTCCATGAATTGGTTAATATGGCGAAAGGTAATCCCTACCCCATTATTATTGTTGAGGATTTCAATTTGCTATGATTAGCAAATAAGAAAAGCCGTGGGAGGTTTGATAATCATTTACCTTTCCTTTTCAATGATGTCATTGGCAGTCGAGATCTATGAAAGGTTTACATGATCAGAAGATAGTTCACTTGGGCGGACAATCTTCCGAAGCCGACATAGAAGAAACTGAAGGAAATATGCCCTAGAGGCAATAATAAAGTTATTATTTATTTCCTTATTTCATGATAAATGTTTATTATTCATGCTAGAATTGTATTAACCGGAAACATAATACATGTGTGAATACATAGACAAACAGAGTGTCACTAGTATGCCTCTACTTGACTAGCTCGTTAATCAAAGATGGTTATGTTTCCTAACCATGGACAAAGAGTTGTTATTTGATTAACGGGATCACATCATTAGATGAATGATCTGATTGACATGACCCATTCCATTAGCTTAGCACCCGATCGTTTAGTATGTTGCTATTGCTTTCTTCATGACTTATACATGTTCCTATGACTATGAGATTATGCAACTCCCGTTTGCCGGAGGAACACTTTGTGTGCTACCAAACGTCACAACGTAACTGGGTGATTATAAAGGAGCTCTACAGGTGTCTCCAAAGGTACATGTTGGGTTGGCGTATTTCGAGATTAGGATTTGTCACTCCGATTGTCGGAGAGGTATCTCTGGGCCCTCTCGGTAATGCACATCACTTAAGCCTTGCAAGCAATGCAACTAATGAGTTAGTTGTGAGATGATGTATTACAGAACGAGTAAAGAGACTTGCCGGTAATGAGATTGAACTAGGTATTGGATACCGACGATCGAATCTCGGGCAAGTAACATACCGATGACAAAGGGAACAACGTATATTGTTATGCGGTCTGACCGATAAAGATCTTCGTAGAATATGTAGGAGCCAATATGGGCATCCAGGTCCCGCTATTGGTTATTGACCGGAGACGTGTCTCGGTCATGTCTACATTATTCTCGAACCGTAGGGTCCGCACGCATAAGGTTTCGATGACAGTTATATTATGAGTTTATGAGTTTTGATGTACCGAAGGAGTTTGGAGTCCCGGATGAGATCGGGGATATGACGAGGAGTCTCGAAATGGTCAAGACGTAAAGATCGATATATTGGACGACTATATTCGGACTTTGGAAAGGTTCTGAGTGATTCGGGTATTTTTCAGAGTACCGGAGAGTTATGGGAATTCGCCGGGGAGTATATGGGCCTTATTTGGCCATACGGGAATAGAGGAGAGAGGCCAAAAGGAAGGAGGCCTGCGCCCCCCCCCCCCCTCTGGTCCGAATTGGACAAGGGGCGCAACCCCCTTTTCCTTCTTCCTCTCCCCCTCTTTCCCCTTCTCCTACTCCAACAAGGAAAGAGGGAGTCCTACTCCCGGTGGGAGTAGTACTCCCCTTGGCACGCCCCCTCCTAGGCCGGCCGCCCCTCCTCCCTTGCTCCTTTATATACGGGGGTAGGGGGCACCCCATGACACACAAGTCGATCCACATGATCGTTCCTTAGCCGTGTGCGGCGCCCCCTGCCACCATAGTCCTCGATAATATTGTAGCGGTGCTTAGGCGAAGCCCTGCGACAGTAGTACATCAAGATCGTCACCACGCCGTCATGCTGACGAAACTCTTCCCCGACACTTTGCTGGATCGGAGTCCCGGGATCGTCATCGAGCTGAACATGTGCTAAAACTCGGAGGTGCCGTAGTTTCGCCGCTTGATCGGTTGGGCCGTGAAGACGTACGACTACATCAACCGCGTTGTCATAACGCTTCCGCTGTCGATCTACAAGGGTACGTAGATCACACTCTCCCCTCTCGTTGCTATGCATCACCATGATCTTGCATGTGCGTAGGAATTTTTTTGAAATACTACGAAACCCAACAGAAACTAGATCGCGTTTTAGTGGATACCGACTGGGAATCCAAATTCCCTACGGTTTATGTCCGTGCACTACCTCGTATCGAGGCTATATCAGACCACACCCCATCCTCCTAACTACTGGTATGCCACGACCACAACATAGACGCAAGTTCAAGTTCAAACTTGGTTGGTTGCATCGGGATGGCTTCCATGACATGGTCAAGGAGGTGTGGGAGAAACCGGTGCTCGGGCATACCCCAATACACAAACGGAATAAAAAAATGCGTGCATTACGTAAATTCCTTGGTGGTTGGGCTAGGCATACCGCATACGACAGGTATCCTGAAAAACGTCTATCATCTTGATACGTCTCCAATGTATCTATAATTTTTTATTGTTCCATGCTATTATATTATATGTTTTGGATGTTTTATATGCATTAATGATACGTCTCCAACGTATCTATAATTTCTTATCATTCCATGCTGTTATATTATCATTCTTGGATGTTTTACAATCATTTTATATCATTCTTTGGGACTGACCTATTGACATAGTGCCCAGTGCCAGTTGTTGTTTTTTTCTTGTTTTTTTACATCTCAGAAAATCAATATCAAACGGAGTCCAAATGCAGCGAAACCTTTTGTGGAAGTTTTATGAACTAGAAGACACCCAATGGGCCGGAGAAGCACCTAGGGGGTGCCCCGAGGGGGGCACAACCCAACAGGGCGCGCCCAGGTGGTTGTGCCCACCTCGGTGGCCTCCCGCACCACCTCTTTGCTCTATAAATACTCCAATATTCCATAAACCCTAGGGGAGTCGACAAAAATAATTCCAGCTGCCACAAGTTCCAGAAACACCAGATCCAATCTAAACACCATCACAGAGGGGTTCATCATCCTCATTGGTGCCTCTTCGATGATGCTTGATTAGTCTTTTGTAGACCTTCGGGTCCATAGTTAGTAGCTAGATGGCTTCCTCTCTCTCTCTTTCTCTCTCTCTCTCTCTCTCTCTATTCTCAATACAGTGGTCTCTTGGAGATCTATTTGATGTAACTCTTTTTGCGGTGTGTTTGTTAGGATCCGATGAACTTTGAGTTTATGATCATATCTACGTTTTTATCCATGAAAGTTATTTGAGTGTTTTGATCTTTTATATGCATGATTACTTATAGCCTCGTATTTCTTCTTTGAATCTTTGGTTTAGTTAGGCCGACTAGATCACTTTTTCTTGCCATGGGAAGAGGTGCTTTGTGATGGGTTCGATCTTACGGTGCTTGATCCCAGTGACAGAAGGGGAACCGACACGTATATATCGTTGCTATTCAGCATAACAAGATGGGGTCTATTTCTACAAAAATAGATCTTGTCTACATCATGTCATTGTTCTTATTGCATTACTCCGTTTCTCCATGAACTTAATACACTAGATGCATGTTGGATAGCGGTCGATGTGTGGAGTAATAGTAGTAGATGCAGGCAGGAGTCGGTCTACTAGTCTTGGATGTGATGCCTATATAATGATCATTGCCAGGATATCATCATGATTATTTGAAGTTCTATCAATTGCCCAACAGTAATTTGTTTACCCACCGTTGTTATTTTTCTCGAGAGAAGCCACTAGTGAAATCTACGGCCCCCGGATCTCTTCTTTATTATATTTGCCTTTGCGATATATTTTTATTTGCTTTTATTTTCAGATCTATTAATCCAAAAACCCAAAAATACCTTGCTGTAATTTTTATTTATTTACTTTATCTCACGTTCCTATGAGATCTATTTATCCAATCTACTACAATTTTACCTATCATTTTATCCGTGAGGGATTGACAACCCCTCTCTTATGTCGGGTTGCAAGTATTTGTTCTTTGTGTGCAGGAACTGTTTACGTGGTGTTGCGTGGTTCTCCTACTAGTTCAATAACCTTGGTCTCATCACTGAGGGAAATACCTACGGTAGTTGTGCTGCATCATCCCTTCCTGAAAGCACAAGTGCTCCCGAGGTGATTTTGGTAATTAATGTCAACATATCTCTTGTTGGACTAATACATTTATCTTGTATATTTCAGAAAGTTCAACAAAGGCGTGGCATGGACAATAGGATGTGGAACCCCTTCAAGAAGCTAAGGATACGGATTGGCAAAATCTCAAGACTCTACATTTTCATTTTAGTGATCCAAGATCACATTGAGTCCATAGGAAAGCCAATACTATTAAAATGCGATGAGGTGTTTCTTAATGGCTTGCTTGCTCAAAGTGCTTAGTGATATGCTCGAAAGCCCTCAACCACTTTCTCATTTCCACATATGTCCCAAACCTAAAGTCAAACTCAGCCCCACCGATTTGATCTATTCGGAGCCACCGAGTACACTTGACATAGCCACTGCCAAAAACCCTAATCAATTCGGTCTCACTAATGGGATCTCAGTCTCATCGAGATGGGCTTGCAAATTCTCTGTTGCCTATTGCAATTATCTCAGTCTCACCGAGATATTCAATTGGCCCCACCGAGTTTGCTTGACCAACTCTCTATTTTTCTTATTACCAAAATCGGTCTCATCGAGTTTGTGTAATCGGTCAAACCGAGTTGAGGTATTACCCTAACCCTAGCACATCGATCCCATTGAGTTGATCATATTGGTCCCACCAAAAACTCTAACATTCACATTTTGAACCATATTGGTCTGACCGAGTTTCTCGATTTGGTCCCACCGAGTTTGGTGAATTGTGTGTAACGGCTAGATTTTGTGTGGAGGCTGTATATACCCCTCCACCCATCCTCCATTTGTGGAGGGAGCATTCAGGACGTGCCTACACTTCCACTACTCATTTTTCGAGAGAGAACCACCTACTCGTGTGTTGAGACCAAGATATTCCAATCCAACCACAAGAATCTTGATCTCTAGCCTTCCCCAAGTTGCTTTCCACTCAAATCATCTTTCCACCAAATCCAAATCTGTGAGAGAGAGTTGAGTGTTGGGGAGACTATCATTTGAAGCACAAGAGCAAGGAGTTCATCATCAACACACCATCTATTACCTTTTGGAGAGTGGTGTCTCCTAGATTGGTTAGGTGTCACTTGGGAGCCTCCGTCAAGATTGTGGAGTTGAACCAAGGAGTTTGTAAGGGCAAGGAGATCGCCTACTTCATGAAGATCTACCCAAGTGAGGCAAGTCCTTCATGGGCAATGGCCATGGTGGAATAGACAAGGTTGCTTCTTCATGGACCCTTCATGGGTGGAGCCCTCCATTATCGGTGTTCTGGGAATGGGGGTCCCCAGGCTTGCCTACCTGCGGCCCACAGCGTGGCTCCTCTAGCAGCCTGGTATGGCCCATATTTACCAGCAAACAATCAAGACCCTCGTGAGGGGACAAGCCTCGCGATGTTGTAGACTTGTTCATCCTTAGCCTACAAGGCAATCCACCACAAAACACTTGAGTAGGGTATTACACCACATCGGTGGCCCGAACCAGTATAAACTCTTGTGTCCCTTGTTCTTCGAGTTCGACGAGCTGAGCTTTGAGATCGTGGTGAGCGAGCGAGCTATGGAGAGGGAGAGATCTTCATGCGCACCCCAGAGTTCGAACCTTAAGGGTTTTGCTGGAACCCGAAATCTGACATTTGGCGCGCCAGGTAGGGGTACGCTGAAGCTTTCCCTTCGTCGATCCATGTTCCGCAGCTCCATTACGTCCATGTCAGATGCTCGCTAAGCCCGTGTCGAGCGTCGCGACGCCCGTGTCGCTCAGACAGCACCCGTTGGCGGACCTCCCCGCCGTTCTCCGTCACCCGCTGCCAACACCGCCACCGGCCCGATAGTGAATGAGAAGCAAGCATCATTGCTACACCCCTCTGTGCGGCGGTACGGCCGCACCGCCACCCCGTCGCTGACTCCAGCGAGCTCGTTGTCCCACGCTCATCGTGCGCCCACGGACGCGCAGGCCGCGCTGCTCATGGCACGCGAGCTCCCGCATTACCGCCCGGTCGATGACCTCTACAAAGACTGGCTGGACCGCATCGCTGAGCTCGTCATCGCTGCTGGGGGCTCTCCTGCACCATCCCTCTCGCTGCCTCGCCCACCTCCAGCCGCGGGCGATGTAGCTCACGGAGCGCCTCCGCCGTCTCTGCATCAAGACGGCGCCCTCGTGCCGATACACGCGGCTCACGGAGCGCCCCCGCCTCCTCCACATCAAGACGGTGTCCTCGCCCCAAGACGCATGGTCCCACGGCGTGATCCGCCACGCCGTGTGCTTGCGCACGAAGAAGGAAGCTGCCAGGAGGTCCCTCGACCGCAAGAAAACACTCATGCACTCCCTGCACCACCACGTCAAGACCGCGTGCCGCCTGCGATGGCAGTGCGCAGGGATCAAGAGCAGGCCCCGCCTCTGCAAAGAGCCCTGGTGGCCACAGCGGGCTGTCGTGCCTTCACTCCGGAGCTCCATAGCATTGTCTCACCAGGCAAGTTCAAGCCAGACCTGCCTCCTCGCTATGACGGCACCCCCAACCATGCGGAGTTCTTGCAGCTCTACGAGCTGAGCATCGAGGCGGCCAACGGCGATGAGAAAGTCATGGCGAACTGGTTCCCCATGGCTCTCACGTACGGTGCTCGCTCGTGGCTCCTAAACATGCCCCCAGGGTCAATCTCTTCCTGGGGCGAGATGCGCGACCGCTTCATCGCCAACTTCCTGGGCACTCGCGACCGCCCTCCAGCCGCAGGTGACCTGCGCCGCATCCAGCAGCAGCTGGGAGAGACCCTGCAGAAGTACATCTAGTGCTTCAACATCGTTCGCCTCAAGATCCCCAAGGTGACAGATGAGGCCATCATCTCAGTGTTTTCCGATGGCATCTGTGACATCAAGATGAAGGAGGAGCTCGCCATCCACGAGGAGATATGCACAACTCTGGAGATGTTCAACATGGTGACCAAGCGCGCGAGAGCTTAGGAAAGGCGCCTCTCCCTCCTCGAGTTCCCTGATGCCGACCTAGAAGAGAAGAAAGCCAAGGCCAAGGACGTGAAGTGCAAGGGAGTAGCCGTGCTCGCGGCGGAGCTAGACACGAAGCGTGGCCGGGACCACCCCGAGTCGTCCAGGACCAGCCATCCATTGTGCGCCTTCCACAACAGGGTGGGCGGGCAAAATCCGGGGCCCTGTGCGAAATTTAAAAATGGGGCCCTGTCTCACTAAAAAAAACTAACGAGCAATTACAATGTGTGTATATATATATATATATATATCTTTAGAAGAAAAAATATAATGTATATAACATAATGTCTTACATAACAATTGGACATATAAAAAATTTAAAATCATACCTATTCAACCCCCATTTGCTATTTATTTGAACAATATCATTCTTTTAGTAGTCTTTGAAATGAAATCTTCAATGATATCCTTGTAATCAATCTTCTCCAACACTTCACTCTCAAATTATGTTCTCTTTCTTTTCTCTTGTGCTTAGAGGAACCAGATTGATGTTTCCCCATGACGACTCAAATATGTATTACTGAAACACAGCACACAAAAGGTGAATAAAATGCAATCAAAGTTATACAGTAGCATATATCAATTGAAGATCATGCGTCAATGTTTGGCAATTAGACGAACCGTGTAACTCATCTAGTTTTGGATCCTGTCCGGTTGAATTGCTACAATGTGAGTGTGATCTCTAACGAAGACACGAAGTAACGATCCTTGCCAAAAGTTAATTACGAAATTAGGAATTAGGAGTAGGAACTGAGGTTAATTGAAAAGAAAATTGAAAAGAAGGACTCACTAAGCACCTGGAGGCTGAAGTTGGTCATGGCTCAATCCGACGAGGCAACAAGGCGACAAGTATGAAATTTGTGAGAGGAAGTCAGGAACAGAAGACAACAACGGCAGCGGCCTGATCCGATCGATCCGATGACGTGAAGGCAACAAGACGATCATCCCCGGATCCCGTTTCCAGTAGAGTCGCCCGGTCGCCGATGCGACTGCAACGTGCAGTTATGGTTTCGCAATCAAGACGGTCCCGATTCCCGGTCGACTGCTATAGGCTGTAGCTTAGGCATAGCGATCTCGTTTTCTTTTCTGGACGATCGAGTAGTTTCGATGGAGCACCAGGCACCAACGCTTCATGGCCTCAACTCAGGCCCAGTTCCAGCGCCTAGCGGCCTAGTTTGGCCTCGATCTGGATTTTTCTTTTTTGGAAATACTAGGCCTACATAAAAATTTTGGGGCCCCTCAAAATTATGGGCCTGGCCCTATTCCACAATGTACATATATAGCCACAACACTAACGGTTGTCAAGCGCTCAGGGCCATCCGAGATGGATGCTTCGGTCGACGCCCCGAGCACAACGACCGGAGCTACGACCGAGGAGGAGGACGAAGTGGAGGACGTTGGGACGATCGCGGCCCTCGCCAGGAGTGCCGCGACCGGCCTTGTGAGGACCACTGGCAGGAACAACCTCGTGAGGGCGCCTGGAGGGAGCAGCCGTGCGAGGACCATCCTCAGGGCAATCCAGGCCTCCCTTCGCTACCGCCACCACCAAGAAGGAACGACGACCACCATTAGGACGAGAGGGATGGGGGCTTCTAGGAGCCGCACGCTATAGCCTGCATCCTGGGTGGTGCTCAGGCCCCAGCTTCCCATCACACCTTCAAGTAGTTTGCTCACGAGGTGAACACGGCCCTCCCCAGGCTCAAGGCCACACGCCCGCTCAGGTGGTCCAAGTACGCCATCACCTTCAGCTCAGCGGACCAGCTCAAGTGCGCGGCAACTGCCGGCGTCCTCCCGATGCTCTGTTCACCCGTCATCAGCAACGTCCAAGTCACCAAGACCCTGGTCGATGGTTGCGCGGGCTCAATGTCCTGTCCGTCGAGACGTTCGACAACCTCCAAGTGCCATACGACCACCTGCAGCCTACCAAGCCTTTCTCAAGAGTGACTGACGGCTCCACCACCCCGATAGGGCAGGTCCGCCTCCCTGTCACCTTCGACCAACGTTATAACTACCGCACCGAGCTCATTGACTTCAACGTCGCCCACATCCGTCTGCCGTACAATGACATCCTTGGGTATCTAGCATTGGCCAAGTTCATGGCAGTGACTGATATGTCCATTTTGCATGATGCTCTATATTGATATTTATTGCATTATGGGCTGTTGTTACACATTATGTCACAATACTTATGCCTATTCTCTCTTATTTTACAAGGTTTACACGAAGAGGGGGAATGCCGGCAGCTGGAATTCTGGGCTGGAAAAGGAGAAAATATTAGAGACCTATTCTGCACATCTCCAAAAGTCCTGAAACTCCACGGAATTTATTTTCAGAATACATAAAAAAACTGAGCGAAGAAAGTACCAGAGGGGGGCCACCCACAATCCATGAGGGTGGGGGTAGCGCCCTACCCCCCTGGGCGCCCCTGCCTTGTGGGCCCCCTGGTGGCGCTCTGATGCCCATCTTTGGCAATATGGAGTCTTTCGTCAAGGAAAAAATCATAAGCAAGCTTTCAGGAAGAAACTCCGCCGCCACAAGGCGGAACCAATCTAGGGCTCTGGCAGAGTTGTTCTGCCAGGGAAACTTCCCTCCGGGAGGGGGAAATCATCTCCATCGTCATGACCAATGATCCTCTCATCGGGAGGGGGTCAATATCCATCAATATCTTAACTAGGACCATCTCCTCTCAAACCCTAGTTCATCTCTTGTATCCAATCTTTGCCCCAAAGCCTCAGATTGGTACCTGTGGGTTGCTAGTAGTGTTGATTACTCTTTGTAGTTGATGCTAGTTGGTTTACTTGGTGGAAGATCATATTTCCAGATCCATTATTTATATTAATACCCCTATGATTATGAACATGAATATGATTTGTGAGTAGTTACGTTTGTTCCTGAGGACATGGGAGAAGTCGTGCTATAAGTAGTCATGTGAATTTGGTATTTGTTCGATATTTTGATGAGATGTATGTTGTCTTTCCTCTAGTGGTGTCATGTGAACGTCGACTACATGACACTTCGCCATTGTTTGGGCCTAGAGGAAGGCATTGGGAAGTAATAATTAGATGATGGGTTGCTAGAGTGACAGAAACTTAAACCCTAGTTTATGCGTTGCTTCGTAAGGGGCTGATTTGGATCCATATGTTTCATGCTATGGTTAGGTTTACCTCAATACTTCTGTTGTAGTTGTCGATGCTTGAAATAGGGGTTAATGATAAGTGGGATGCTTGTCCAAGGAAGGAAATTACCCAAGCACCGGTCCACCCACATATCAAATTATCAAAGTACCGAACGCGAATCATATGAACGTGATGAAAAGTAGCTTGATGATAATTCCCATGTGTCCTTGGGAGCGCTTTCCTTTATGTAAGAGTTTGTCCAGGCTTGTCCTTTGCTACAAAAAGGATTGGGCCATCTTGCTGCACCTTATTTACTTTCATTACTTGTTGCGCGTTACAATTTACCTTATCACAAAACTATCTGTTACCGATAATTTCAGTGCTTGCAGAGAATACCTTGCTGAAAACCGCTTATCATTTCCTTCTGCTCCTCATTGGGTTCGACACTCTTACTTATCGAAAAGGATACGATAGATCCCCTACACTTGTGGGTCATCAAGACTCTTTTCTGGCGCCGTTGCCAGGGAGTGAAGCGCCTTTGGTAGGTGGAATTTGGTAAGGAAAAAATTATATAGTGTGCTGAAATTTACTGTCACTTGTTACTATGGAACATATCCTTTGAGGGGTTTGTTCGGGGTATATTCACCCCGACCAGTAGAGAAAAGAGTTGCTCCTCAACCTACTGAAAATGTTTTCTTTGAAATCTCTTCGGGTATGATAGAGAAACTGCTAGCTAATGCTTTCACAGGTGATGGAACATTACATCCCGATTTGCACCTAATCTATGTGGATGAAGTTTGTAGATTATTTAAGCTTGCAGGTATGCCCGAGGATGTTATCAAGAAGAATTTCTTCCCTTTATCTTTGAAGGGAGAAGCATTGACATGGTTTAGGCTATGTGATGATATGGGATCATGGAACTACAAATGATTGAAATTGGAATTTCATCAGAAGTTTTATCCTATGCATCTTGTTCATCGTGATCGTAACTATATATATAATTTTTGGCCCCGTGAGGAGAAAGCATCGCTCAAGCTTGGGGGAGGCTTAAGTCAATGTTATATTCATGTCCCAATCATGAGCTCTCAAAAGAAATGATTATTCAAAAAATTTATGCTCGGCTTTCTCTCAGTAACCGCTCCATGCTCGATACTTCTTGTACTAGTTCTTTTATGATGAGGACTATTGAATTCAAATGGGATTTATTGGAGAGAATTAAACGTGACTCTAAAGGTTGGGATCTCGAGGAAGGTAAGGAGTCAGGTAGAACACCTAAGTTTGATTGTGTTAAATCTTTTATGGATACCGATGCTTTTCGTGAATTTAGCACTAAATATGGACTTGACTCTGAGATAGTAGCTTCTTTCCATGAATCCTTTGCTACTCATGTTGATCTCCCTAGGGAGAATTGGTTTAAATATAATCCTCCCATTGAAGTAAAAGTACTTGCATCTATTAAAGTTGAAGAAAAGACTATCACTTATAATGATCCTGTTGTTCCTACTACTTATATTGAGAAACCACCTTTCCCTGTTAGAATAAAGGATCATGCTAAAGCTTCAACTGTAGTCAACAAAAGTAATATTAAGACACCCAAACCCCCTGAGAAAATTAAAGTTGAACCTAATATTGCTATGGTTAAAGATCTCTTGGCCGATAATATTGATGGGCATATTATTTACTTCTATGATGAAGCTGCTAGAATCGCTAGAACTGATACTAAAATTAAACATAGACCTGTTGTAGGCATGCCTGTTATTTCTGTTAAAATAGGAGATCATTGTTATCATGGCTTATGTGATATGGGTGCTAGTGCAAGTGCAATACCTCATTCCTTATATAAAGAAATTATGCATGATATTGCACTTGCTGAGATAGAAGAGATTGATGTTACAATTAAGCTTGCCAATAGAGATACTATTTCACCAGTTGGGATTGTTAGAGATGTTGAAGTCTTGTGTGGGAAACTTAAATATCTTGCTGATTTTCTTGTTCTTGATTCCCCACAAGATTACTTTTGTCCCATTATATTTGGTAGACCCTTCTTGAATACCGTTAATGCTAAGATAGACTGCAATAAGGATGTTGTTACTATTGGTTTAGGGGATATGTCTCATGAGTTTAATTTTTCTAAATTTCGTAGACAACCCCATGATAAAGAATTGCCTAGTAAAGATGAAATTATTGGTCTTGCTTCTATTGCCGTGCCTCCTAGTGATCCTTTAAAACAATATTTGCTAGATCATGAAAATGATATGTTTATGAATGAAAGAAGGGAAATAGATGAAGTATTCTTTAAACAAGGACCTATTTTGAAGCACAACTTGCCTATTGAAATCTTAGGGGATCCTCCTCCAGCTAAGGGTGATCCCGTGTTTGAGCTTAAACCTTTACCGGATACTCTTAACTATGCTTATCTTGATGAAAAGAAGAGATATCCTGTTATTATTAGTGCTAACCTTTCAGAGCATGAAGAAAAGAAATTATTGAAAACTCCGAAGAAGCACGGTGCTGCTATTGGATATACTCTTGATGATCTTAAGGGCATTAGTCCCACTCTATGCCAGCACAAAATAAAATTGGAGAAAGATGCTAAACAGGTTGTTGATCACCAACGACGGTTAAATCCTAAGATGAAAGAAGTGGTAAGAAAAGAAATACTAAAGCTTCTGGAGGCAGGTATAATTTATCCCGTTGCTGATAGTCAGTGGGTAAGTCCTGTCCATTGTATCCCTAAGAAGGGTGGTATTACTATTGTTCCTAATGATAAAGATGAATTGATCCCACAAAGAATTGTTACAGGTTATAGAATGGTAATTGATTTCCGCAAATTAAATAAAGCTACTAAAAAGGATCATTACCCTTTACCTTTTATTGATCAAATGATAGAAAGGCTATCCAAACATACACACTTTTGCTTTCTAGATGGTTATTCTGGTTTCTCTCAAATACCTGTGTCAAAAGAGGATCAATGTCGGGACCCCGATCCCAAGTCACACCGATCTAGCATGTAACACTTCATATCACTTTGCGACCTCACGCATGGTATCCCCACGGGTGCCACCTTACCTAGCCCGGGACCATTTGCGCATTTTGGCTCACGTATATGATAGTGTCGCTAGCATCCATATGACAGAGAACCTGGGCCGACATGACTAGTCGTGAACCCAAAGTGGCACTAACCTATGGGAACAGGCATACATGATTCACATCGAGCGTGTCGGTCAGCAGCGTGTGAATCCGGGCTGTAGCACTGGGCTAACAGGACTCCGGGAACCCGGGCTGTAGCAGGCTAAGAAGGACTCCGGATGTCACCGCCTGACATTTCCCCGAAGGGACAGACACATGAACAAGGTGAAACACATGCCGGCCAGTCAAGTGTCCTGAGCAGTAGTGCTGGGCTAACAGGACTCCGGTGAACCGGGCTGTAGCGGACTACTATGTCACATGGAAACACAAGACTACTTTTCCCCATAAGAGAGGCTATCAGAGGTAAACAACTAGGTTGTCGGACCCCACACATAGCAATACACGTTACACGTACGCATAACATGCAAGTATGTGCTATACATCATGGCATCACAACATAACCCAAACTCATATAGATAAAGGCCCAGAAGAGCCACAAAGCATAAATACAAACAGGGGTCACATGACCCATCATTCAGAGCATACAAGCAACAAGCGGAAGCATTACATGTCTGAGTACAGACAACTACAAAAGAAAAAGACTAAGAAGCCCGACTAAACACGACCCTCCCAAGGGTACAAGATCGTAGCTGGGATACAAGCTACCCGTCGAAGCCACTAGTGTAACCAACTGCAAAACATAAATAAGCAAACGTGAGTACAAAGGTACTCAGCAAGTCTTACTTCAGAACTATCTACATATGCATCATTATCAACAAAGGGGGTGGTGGAGTTTAATAGCAGCAAGCCAGCTTTGACTCAATGGCTAATCTATACTAGGAGTATCAGAAACTTCCTTGAGGTGAGAAGACGCACACGAATCCAAAAATTCACCATATCAATACTCCACTATGGATCCGTTCCCGTCTCCCTACGAGAAGGCCATCCATAGCACTCACGCTTATCTTGCGTATTTTAGAGTATCCACTTCAAGTTGTCTATGTACTATATAAGTCCTCCAAGTTTCCATATCCGAGGAAAACGGCTATTCGAATAGATAATATTGACCCTGCAGGGGTGTACTTCTTCACACACGCTCTCGCCACTTATAGCCCTGTACACGTCATATACCTCGGCAACCTTCAAGTGGAAACCGAGCGAGGGTGTCGGCCATGACCTGACTAACCACACAAGTCTCTCGTCCAGGTTTATCGCCTATTCAGGTTCCATCCCGCAAGGAGATCCGGCCGGGGTGTCGCTCACAGCCCCAAACGATGTGTGCAGGGTTCCCAAGCCCACCATCCGGGTGCCACTCGGTACACCGTGCCACAGTGCCTAGTCTGTGCCAAGCCCGTCCCGTCGGACACCACCTGGTAGACAAGTAGCACTACCTACAAACGCCGGAAACTAGATGCAACTCCTGGACAGAGATCAAGTGGATTAATAAGCCAAGAGGGGACGGATAACCGGAACCCAATGTGTGGTAGTAACTAGACTTGGATAACATACACAGAACTTAGTGCTTAAGGACGGTTCCAATGAGACAACCCACCATGTACTCCTACATGGCCTCTCATCGCTACCTTTACCAAAACGTGTTCACATACTTAGCCTTTACCGGTAGGACATGTTCACCACTCCGATTCATTCCCGATGAATCAGACCTGACACAACTCTAAGCATAGCTGGCATTAATAAGAACAAACATGGATGAGCAGGCACATCAGGGCTCAAGCAACTCCTACTCATGCTAGTGGGTTTCAACTATTTACTGTGGCAATGACAGGTCATGCAGAGGAATGGGTTTAGCTACCGCAGCAAAAAGTAGCAGTTTGAATCGTTGTTGTCCTAATGCAGTAAAAGGAGCAGGAGCAAGAGAGTGGGATTTATCGAGATGCTCAAGGGGGTTTGCTTGCCTGATAGATCCACGAAGAAGCACTGCTCCTCAGACAGGTACTCGGGACACCTTCCGGAGTAGAACCTATCGAGAGGGAATGGTGCCGGCAATCAATAAACAACCATATGCAATAATATGATGCATGAAGATAACATTCAAAGATGCTATGATTTTCCCTAATGCATCTAGCATCAATTTGGTTGAAGTCCATATGAACCAAGGGTTCATATGCAAACCCTAATTTAAGTATATATCATGCCATTATTACGTTTTCACTTACACAGCAGGTATAAGTTGGTTTTTCATGCATGAAACTAGCATAAATGGATTCCTTGCATTTTTCTGATAATTTTTCATATATAATTTATTTGATTTGGAGTTACGGTTGAATTACTATGATTTTTTGAAGTTTTAACTATTTTCTGGAATTTCCTGATTTAAATTAATACCAGAAGTCAATTATTGCGTCAGCTCTACGGTATGCTTACGTCAGCAGGTCAAAGGCGGCTGACCAGGTCAAACCTGACGTGTGGGGCCCACACATCAGTGTCTATAACTAATCCTAATTAAATTAAAACTAAACTGGCTTGGTTAATGGGGTTGGGCCCACGCATCAGTGACCCATTTAATTAATCAGGGATAATTAGTTGTTAAACTAATCTTAACTAAAAACTTAACAGGGCCGGGCCCACATGTCACTGACCCATACGGTTAAACTGGTCAACTGGGGGGGGGGGGGGTCAAACACGGTCAGCCCGCCGGCGTTTAGCCGCCGGCGAGGCCGAACGCGGCGGAGCGCTCGGGATCGCCGTTCTGGCGACCAAAAGGACGGCGGACGGGCTCTGCGTGGAGCTGGGCGTGCGCCGCATCCATCTATGCAAACGGCAGGGGCTCAGGTGGCCCGAGCTCGCCGGAATCAAGCTCACAGCGGCGGCCGGAGTTCGGACCTCGACGGAAACAAAGCTACGGTGGACGGGAGGACGAACGGATGCTTATTTTGGGCTCCTGGGACCACGCTGAGCACAGACACATGCTCAAACGCAGGCGGCAGCAACTGTGGCCGCGGCGGCTACGTGGCCGACGGAGCAAAGCTCTCGGCCGCGACGGCGAAGCTAGCTAGAGGGAGAAATCGACACTGGGAGTAGAGGGAAACGACGGAGGGGCTCACTGCGAAGTCGAAGAGAAGGTCATTTGCTCGGGGGAGGCTCTGGAGTCGAAGGGCCGATGGTCGCGATCTCCGGCGTCGGGAGGTTGAAGACGACGGCGTGAGGGCGTACGGCGGCGTCCGGCGTCGCTTGGCTTGGCGAGGAGGACTAGGGCGACGAGGCGGACCTCGTGGGCGCGTCAGAGAGGCGATTGGAAGGCGGTGGTCGCGGTGGCAGCGAGCGGCGGCGACGAGCGCGCTCGGGTGTGCTGCGAGGAGAGGATAGAGGAGGGGGGAGGAGCGAGAGGGAGTGAGAGGGGGGTCGGGGAGATGCGTGGCGACGCGAGGGAAGGTCCAGGGCATCGTGGCAGCGGCGGGAAGCAGGAGGTGGCCTGGCGTGCGCCGGGGTGCGTCGGCCACGCGCTCGGCGTCCTCCTAGCGGGAGGAGGAAGACCTCCCTGCCCCTGGTGGGCTGGGCCGCCAGGTGGGCTGGCCAGCTGGGCTGCCAGGTAAGGACAGGTAACCTTTTCCTTAATTCCTGTTTTCTTTTTCTATTTCTGACATTTGTTTTGTATTTAAAAGAAATGTTAAAACATTTCCATAAATGTTGAAAATAATTGTGGCATCTAGATATAATATTCTAGAGGCCCTCACCAATTCCCAACATTTTTGGAGCTATTAAAAATATTTATATAATTTAAACAGCTCCAATTCAAATATTTAAGCATTGATTCAAAAATCCAAAATGAGAAGGAAAAATGTGCATCACCTCTGGTTGTTGTTCCCAACATCTTCCGAAGACCATGAACATTTTCGAAAAGCATTTTGGGTTCATTGAAATTCCACTTTTAATTTGAACCTATTTGAATTGCTTTGGTGCTAGGGTTTGCAACTTCCCCATTTCAATTTCATTTGAGAAAATAAACATGATGCACAAAGCAAGCCTAGGACCATACCAGAACTAGGGATGTGACAACTCGGCCCCACTCGAAGAAATCTCGTCCCGAGATTCAGGAGTTGGCGGAAAGAAAGCGGGGTACTCAAGTCGAAGACGATCTTCTCGCTCCCAAGTAGCTTCTCTCTCGGTATGATGAGACCATTGAACCTTGAGAAACTTGATGTTATGACGTCGAGTGACGCGCTCTGCTTGATCCAGAATGTGAATGGGGTACTCTCGATAAGTGAGGTTATCTTGGAGATCAAGCGTTTCGTGGTCCACTCCGCGGATGGGATCCGAGAAGCAACGCCTGAGTTGGGAGACGTGGAAAACATCATGAACTCGAGAAAGATGTGGGGGTATTTCCAACTGGTAGGCAACCTCTCCTCGTTTAGCGAGAATGCGAAAAGGACCGATCTAATGAGGAGCCAACTTGCCCTTGATACCGAAACGATGGGTACCCTTCAAAGGAGTAACCCGAAGGTAAGCCTTGTCGCCAACTTCATAAGCCACTTCCTTATGACGACGGTCATACTGGCTCTTTTGACGAGATTGGGTTGTTTTCAAATTCTCACGAATGATGCGAACTTGCTCTTCTGCCTCCTGGATCATATCCGGTCCAAAGAATTGTCTTTCCCCGGTTTCTGACCAGTTCAAAGGTGTTCGACATCTTCGTCCATACAGGATCTCGAAGGGTGCTTTCTTAAGACTGGATTGGTAGCTATTGTTATAAGCAAACTCGGCAAAGGGAAGACATTTCTCCCAATCCATACCGAATGAGATAACGCAAGCTCTAAGCATGTCTTCGAGAATTTGGTTGACCCTTTCCACCTGACCACTTGATTGAGGGTGGAAAGCGGTACTGAAAGAAAGATGGGTGCCCATGGCAGTTTGGAAACTTTCCCAGAAATGAGAGGTGAAAAGACTGCCACGGTCTGAATTGATCTCTAGTGGAACACCATGGAGTGACACTACTCGGGAGATATATAAGTCAGCGAGCTGACTAGTAGTGATACTCTCTCGAACAGGTAGGAAGTGAGCCACTTTGGAAAGACGATCAATGACTACGAAGATAGCATTATTTCCTTTCTTGGTCCTGGGAAAGGCGGTGATGAAGTCCATACCAACTTTGTCCCATTTCCACTCAGGAATAGCTAAAGGTTGAAGGGTGCCAGCAGGTCTTTGATGCTCTGCCTTAACGCGACGACAAACTTCACAGTTGGCAATATACTGAGCGATTTCTCTCTTCATCCTAGTCCACCAGAACCTCTGGCGTAGGTCCTGATACATCTTTGTACTACCGGGATGAATCATGAGAGGGGATTCATGGGCCTCCTTAAGGATCAGTTGCTGCATCTGTTGACATCTGGGAACCACCAAACGGTTACCAAAGTAAACAACACCTCGTTCATCCATGGAGAAACAACCAGCAACTCCCTTGGAAATATTCTTCTTGATCCGGGAGATTCCCGTATCATGCTTCTGAGCCTCTACGATCTGATCCGTAAGGGTAGGTTTCGCCACCAAGGTAGAAAGGAAACCATGAGGAGCTATGTGAAGGTTAAGCTTACAGAATTCCTCATGGAGGGGCGGTTGACAATGTTGCAACATGAGGTTGTTGCAATAGGATTTACGACTTAAAGCATCAGCCATGACATTGGCTTTGCCTGGGGTGTAGGTGATTCCTAAGTCGTAATCCGAGATCAACTCCAACCAACGTCTCTGTCTGACATTCAGATCCGGTTGGGTGAAGATATACTTGAGACACTGATGGTCGGTGTAGATTTTGCAACGGTTACCAAGAAGGTAATGTCGCCAGGTCTTAAGTGCATAGACTACGGCTGCAAGCTCCAGATCATGTGTAGGATAATTTTCCTCATGTGGATGCAACTGTCGAGATGCATAGGCAATCACATGACGATCCTGCATAAGAATGCAACCTAGTCCTTGACGCGAAGCATCGCAATAGATAACAAAGTCTTTAGTGAAATCCGGTGGCACGAGTATGGGCGCAGAAGTCAGGCGTCTTTTCAGTTCCTGAAAACTATGCTCACACTGTGGGGTCCACTCAAACCTTTTATCTTTCTTGAGAAGCTCCGTGAGGGGTTTGGCCACTTTGGAGAAGTTTTCAACGAAGCGGCGACAATAACTGGCTAGACCGAGGAAACTCCTAACTTGTTTGACTGCTTCGGGTGGAGTCCAATCGAGAACGGCTTTGACTCTCTCGGGATTTACAGCAATGCCCTTACCGGAGATCACGTGGCCTAAATAGGTCACTTCTGGCAACCAAAATTCACACTTGGAGAACTTGGCATAAAGGCGATGCTCTCTGAGTTTTTCTAACACAAGCCTAAGATGTTCGGCATGCTCTTCCTCGTTCTTCGAGTAAATAAGAATATCATCGAGATAAACCACGACGAACTTATCTAAGTACTCCATAAAGATCGAGTTCATCAAGCGGGAGAAAGTAGCTGGAGCATTGGTTAGGCCGAAAGACATCACGGTTTACTCGTATTGACCATAACGAGTGACAAAGTCCTTTTTGGGGATGTCCCCATTTCTGATCTTGATTTGGTGGTAGCCTAACCTCAAATCCATCTTGGAAAAGACTGAGGATCCAGCGAGCTGATCATACAGGTCGTTGATCCTGGGGAGCGGATACTTGTTCTTTATCGTGACCAAATTAACGGGACGATAATCTACAACCATTCGATCTGAACCATCCTTCTTCTTGACGAAGAGAACGGGGCAAGCCCAGGGAGAAGAACTAGGACGGATGAAACCCTTTTGCAAGGATTCATCGAGTTGTTTCTTAAGCTCGGCTAACTCCAAAGGTGCCATCTTGTATGGTCTCCTAGAGATTGGAACAGTTCTTGGGATAAGTTCTATGACAAACTCTACATCTCTGTCAGGTGGGACACCTGGCAGTTCTTCTGTAAAGACATCCGGGAAGTCACGGACTACCGGAATATCTCCAAGGTCTGGAAGAGGGCTGGCATTAAGAGAATAGAGTTGACGCCTTGCAACTCTAGTGGAGACAGTGACTATTTTGCCAGATGGATGTGTAAGTTGAACAGATCTAGTGTAACAATCGATCTTGGCATGATGAGCTGTCATCCAGTCCATACCCAAGATGATGTTAATATCTGAGGACTTGAGAGATATCAAAGAAGCAAGGAAAACCAGTCTATCAACAAGGATTTCATGACCATGGCTTACCTTGGAGGTTTGCCATTTGGAACCAGGAGTCTGGATTATTAATGGAGTTGGCATATCACAAAATGACATGTCGTGCATCCGAGCGTAACCTTCAGATATGAAGGAGCGGGATGCTCCAGTATCAAACAGAACTGAAGCTGGGTGACAATTGACAAGAAGTGTACCCAGTACGACATCGGGATCATCTTGAACTTCTGAAGCTGAGACATGGTGCACACATGCTCGTTCAATGGAGGCTGGCTTGGTACTGATCATCTTGACTGATGGCTTTTCACGGCCAACAGACCTCTCAGACTGGGGTGGAGCATAACTGGACTGAGGGCAGTCACGTGCATAGTGTCCTGGTTCTCCGCAGGTAAAGCAAGTTCCTGAGGTAGGACGTGGACCTACGTTGGCAAGTGGTCCACTAATAGGCCTGAGTGGAGCATGTTGCTGAGTTGGGTGAGGCGCCACATAGGATAGCCTCGGTGCATATCGAGGTGGAAGAGCCGAGTTCGGAATCCAAATCCGTCGCTTCTGAGAGCTAGAGCGGGAGGAAGAACCCAGATCACGGTTGTGCTTACGAGACTCCTCGTAAGTGAGTTGAGCTGTCTCTGCATTAATGGCCTTGTTCACAAGAGCCTGGAAAGTATCACAATGATGAAGGTGGAGATCACGACGCAACTTAGGGTGGAGACCCTTCCGGAACCTAGCCTGCTTCTTAGCGTCCGTGGACACTTCTTCTGTAGCATAGCGGGCGAGGTTTCCAAACTCCCTACTGTAAGCATCAACAGGCAGCTTACCCTGGGTAAAATTACAGAACTCTTCCCTCTTGCGGTCAAAGAGAGCCTAAGGAATGTGGTGCTCACGAAAAGCCTCGGTGAAATCTCTCCAGGTAGGAATCTGACCAGCTGGAAGCATAGCCTCATAGCTCTGCCACCAAATACTAGCAGGTCCTTCCAAGTGATATGTAGCATAGGTGACCTTGTCACTTTCAGCGACGTTCGCAGAATGCAACTTGTGAGTGATGCTTCGGAGCTAGTCATCCGCATCGAGTGGCTCAATGGAATGATGGAAGGTGGGTGGTTCCAGACCAATGAAGTCGGTGATGGAAACCAACTTCTTATGCTGATGTGCGGTGTTCTGCTCAATCTGTGCCAGCAAGCGGTTAGTCTCACGCTTGTTCCTCTCGGATGCTAACAAGAACTCTGCCACCAAAGGCTGGTCAGGAGGATCCTCGTCCCCACCATCTCCATGGTTCTTGCTACGAGCAACTGAAGCTCGGTTAGCAGATGACATCCTGACACAGAAACCAAGGAAACAAGGATGGAATTAGCATCGACCTAGGGATGCGGAAAGTAATGCAAAAGCATTGGAAAGTCTTGAAATCCTGGGACAATTTCGGCAGCATAACGGCTGTAAATGCTCAAAAGAATTTTTGAGACGTTCATCAAAGGAATAGCATAATCAATCAGCATCATAATATCAAGGTTCTGGGTCAAACTGAGGACACACAGAAGTAGTAGAACTATATTGAGACACAACCCAACAATCCTAAGACTTTACGGTTTAGTAACATGTCATCCTGAGAGATAGAGGAGAAGCCTAGGCCTTAACCCTCGTAGAAAAAAAGAGGCTGACTCAGAAAGAATGACATGAGGTAAAGGAGTAAAAAGAGCCTTACGTTCCCTTCCACAATCAATTCCCTTATGTAACTAAAGCATTTCTAGACTCAACTTCGACCAGTTTGGCTTGGTAATCCTACAGTCATTCAGGCTCTGATACCAACGCTGTCGGGACCCCGATCCCAAGTCACACCGATCTAGCATGTAACACTTCATATCACTTTGCGACCTCACGCACGGTATCCCCGTGGGTGCCACCTTACCTGGCCCGGGACCGTTTGCGCATTTTGGCTCACGTATATGATAGTGTCGCTAGCATCCATATGACAGAGAACCCGGGCCGACATGACTAGTCGTGAACCCAAAGTGGCACTAACCTATGGGAACAGGCATACATGATTCACATCGAGCGTGTCGGTCAGCAGCGTGTGAATCCGGGCTATAGCACTGGGCTAACAGGACTCCGGGAACCCGGGCTGTAGCAGGCTAAGCAGGACTCCGGATGTCACCGCGTGACATTTCCCCGAAGGGACAGACACAGGAACAAGGTGAAACACAAGCCGGCCAGTCAAGTGTCCTGAGCAGTAGTGCTGGGCTAACAGGACTCGGTGAACCGGGCTGTAGCGGACTGCTATGGCACATGGAAACACAAGACTACATTTCCCCATAAGAGAGGCTATCAGAGGTAAACAACTAGGTTGTCGGATGCCACACATAGCAATACACGTTACACGTACGCATAACATGCAAGTATGTGCTGTACATCATGGCATCACAACATAACCCAAACTCATATAGATAAAGGCCCAGAAGAGCCACAAAGCATAAATACAAACAGGGGTCACATGACCCATCATTCAGAGCATACAAGCAACAAGCAGAAGCATTACATGTCTTAGTACAGACAACTACAAAAGAAAAAGACTAAGAAGCCTGACTAAACACGACCCTCCCAAGGGTACAAGATCGTAGCTGGGATACAAGCTACCCGTCGAAGCCACTAGTGTAACCAACTGCAAAACATAAATAAGCAAACGTGAGTACAAAGGTACTCAGCAAGTCTTACTTCAGAACTATCTACATATGCATCATTATCAACAAAGGGGGTGGTGGAGTTTAACAGCAGCAAGCCAGCTTTGACTCAATGGCTAATCTATACTACGAGTATCAGAAACTTCCTTGAGGTGAGAAGACGTACACGAATCCACAAATTCACCATATCAATACTCCACTATGGATCTGTTCCCGTCTCCCTACGAGAAGGCCATCCATAGCACTCATGCTTATCTTGTGTATTTTAGAGTATCCACTTCAAGTTGTCTATGTACTATATAAGTCCTCCAAGTTTCCATATACGAGGAAAACGGCTATTCGAATAGATAATATTGACCCTGCAGGGGTGTACTTCTTCACACAAGCTCTCGCCACTTATAGCCCTGTACACGTCATGTACCTCGGCAACCTTCAAGCGGAAACCGGGCGAGGGTGTCGGCCATGACCTGACTAACCACACAAGTCTCTCGTCCAGGTTTATCGCCTATTCGGGTTCCATCCGCAAGGAGATCCGGCCGGGGTGTCGCTCACGGCCCCAAACGATGTGTGCAGGGTTCCCAAGCCCACCATCCGGGTGCCACTTGGTACACCGTGCCATAGTGCCTAGTCTGTGCCAAGCCCGTCCCGTCGGACACCACCTGGTAGAAAAGTAGCACTACCTACAAACGCCAGAAACTAGTTGCAACTCCTGGACAAAGATCAAGTGGATTAATAAGCCAAGAGGGGCCGGATAACCGGAACCCAATGTGTGGTAGTAACTAGACTTGGATAACATACACAGAACTCAGTGCTTAAGGACGGTTCCAATGAGACAACCCACCATGTACTCCTACATGGCCTCTCATCGCTACCTTTACCAAAACGTGTTCACACACTTAGCCTTTACCGGTAGGACATGTTCACCACTCCGATTCATTCCCGATGAATCAGACCTGACACAACTCTAAGCATAGCTGGCATAAATAAGAACAAACATGGATGAGCAGGCACATCAGGGCTCAAGCAACTCCTACTCATGCTAGTGGGTTTCAACTATTTACTGTGGCAATGACAGGTCATGCAGAGGAATGGGTTCAGCTACCGCAGCAAAAAGTAGCAGTTTGAATCGTTGTTGTCCTAATGCAGTAAAAGGAGCAGGAGCGAGAGAGTGGGATTTATCGACATGCTCAAGGGGGTTTGCTTGCCTGATAGATCCACGAAGAAGCACTGCTCCTTAGACAGGTACTCGGGACACCTTCCGGAGTAGAACCTATCAAGAGGGAACGGTGCCGGCAATCAATAAACAACCATATGCAACAATATGATGCATGAAGATAACATTCAAAGATGCTATGATTTTCCCTAATGCATCTAGCATCAATTTGGTTGAAGTCCATATGAACCAAGGGTTCATATGCAAACCCTAATTTAAGTATATAACATGCCATTATTACGTTTTCACTTATACATCAGGTATAAGTTGGTTTTTCATGCATGAAACTGGCATAAATGGATTCCTTGCATTTTTCTGATAATTTTTCATATATAATTTATTTGATTTGGAGTTACGGTTGAATTACTATGATTTTTTGAAGTTTTAACTATTTTCTAGAATTTCCTGATTTAAATTAATACCAAAAATCAATTATTGCGTCAGCTCTACGGTATGCTTACGTCAGCAGGTCAAAGGCGGCTGACCAGGTCAAACCTGACGTGTGGGGCCCACACGTCAGTGTCTGTAACTAATCCTAATTAAATTAAAACTAAACTGGCTTGGTTAATGGGGTTGGGCCCACGCGTCAGTGACCCATTTAATTTATCAGGGATAATTAGTTGTTAAACTAATCTTAACTAAAAACTTAACAGGGCCGGGCCCACATGTCACTGACCCATACGGTTAAACTGGTCAACTCGGGGGGGGGGGGGGGGTCAAACACGGTCAGCCCGCCGGCGTTTAGCCGCCGGCGAGGCCGAACGCGGCGGAGCGCTCGGGAACGCCGTTCCGGCGACCAAAAGGACGGCGTACGGGCTCTGCGTGGAGCTGGGCGTGCGCCGCATCCCTCTGTGCAAACGGCAGGGGCTCAGGTGGCCCGAGCTCGCCGGAATCAAGCTCACGGCAGCGGCCGGAGTTCGGACCTCGACGGAAACGAAGCTACGGTGGACGGGAGGACGAATGGATGCTTATTTTGGGCTCCTGGGACCACGCTGAGCACAGACACACGCTCAAACGCGGGTGGCAGCAACTGTGGCCGCGGCGGCTACATGGCCGGCGGAGCAAAGCTCTCGGCCGCGACGGCAAAGCTAGCTAGAGGGAGAAATTGACACTGGGAGTAGAGGGAAACGACGGAGGGGATCACTGCAAAGTCGAAGAGAAGGTCGTTTGCTCGGGGGAGGCTCTGGAGTCGAAGGGCCGATGGTCGCGATCTCCGGCGTCGGGAGGTTGAAGACGATGGCGTGAGGGCGTACAACGGCGTCCGGCGTCGCTTGGCTTGGCGAGGAGGACTAGGGCGACGAGGCGGACCTCGTGGGCGCGTCGGAGAGGCGATTGGAAGGCGGTGGTCGCGGTGGCAGCGAGCGGCGGCGACGAGCGCGCTCGGGTGTGCTGCGAGGAGAGGACAGAGGAGGGGGGGAGGAGCGAGAGGGAGTGAGAGGGGGGTCGGGGAGATGCGTGGCGACGCGAGGGAAGGTCCAGGGCGTCGTGGCAGCGGCGGGAAGCAGGAGGTGGCCTGGCATGCGCCAGCGTGCGTCGGCCACACGCTCGGCGTCCTCCTGGCGGGAGGAGGAAGACCTCCCTGCCCCTGGTGGGCTGGGCCGCCAAGTGGGCTGGCCAGCTGGGCTGCCAGGTAAGGACAGGTAACCTTTTCGTTAATTCCTGTTTTCTTTTTCTATTTCTGACATTTGTTTTGTATTTAAAAGAAATGTTAAAAAATTTCCATAAATGTTGAAAATAATTGTGGCATCTAGATATAATATTCTAGAGGCCCTCACCAATTCCCAACATTTTTGGAGCTATTAAAAATATTTATATAATTTAAACAGCTCCAATTCAAATATTTAAGCATTGATTCAAAAATCCAAAATGAGAAGGAAAAATGTGCATCACCTCTGGTTGTTGTTCCCAACATTTTCCAAAGACCATGAACATTTTTGAAAAGCATTTTGGGTTCATTGAAATTCCACTTTTAATTTGAACCTATTTGAATTGCTTTGGTGCTAGGGTTTGCAACTTCCCCATTTCAATTTCATTTGAGAAAATAAACATGATGCACAAAGCAAGCCTAGGACCATACCAGAACTAGGGATGTGACAATCAAGAAAAGACAACTTTTACTTGCCCTTTCGGCACCTCTGCTTATAGACGTATGCCTTTTGGTTTATGTAATGAACCTGCTACCTTTCAAAGATGTATGGCTGCTATATTCTCTGACTTTTGTGAAAAGATTGTTGAGGTATCCATGGATGATTTCTCCGTTTATGGGACTTCTTTTGATGATTGCTTAAGCAACCTTGATCGAGTTTTGCAGAGATGTGAAGAAACTAATCTTGTTTTGAATTGTGAGAAGTGCCACTTTATGGTTAATGAAGGTATTGTCTTGGGGCATAAAATTTCTGAAAGAGGTATTGAAGTTGATAAAGCTAAAGTTGATGCTATTGAAAAGATGCCGTGTCCTAAGGACATTAAAGGTATAAGAAGTTTCCTTGGTCATGCCAGTTTTTATAGGAGGTTCATTAAGGACTTTTCTAAAATTTCTCAGTCTCCGATTAATCTTTTACAAAAAGATGTTCCTTTTGTCTTCGATGATGATTGTGTAGAAGCATTTGAAATACTTAAGAAAGCTTCGATTTCTGCACCTATTGTTCAGCCTCCTGATTGGAATTTACCATTTGAAATTATGTGTGATGCTAGTGATTATGCTATAGGGGCTATTCTAGGACAAAGAGTTGATAAGAAATTAAATGTTATTCAATATGCTAGTAAAACTCTAGACAGTGCCTAGAGAAATTATGCTACTACTAAAAAGAATTTTTAGCAGTTGTATTTGCTTGTGATAAGTTTAGACCTTATATTGTTGATTCTAAAGTAACTGTTCACACTGATCATGCCTCTATTAAATATCTTATGGAAAAGAAAGATGCTAAACCTAAACTTATTAGATGGGTTCTCTTGCTTCAAGAATTTGATTTGCATATTATTGATAGAATGGGGGCTGAGAACCCTGTTGCAGACAACTTGTCTAGGTTAGAGAATGTTCTTGATGACCCACTACCTATTGATGATAGCTTCCCTGATGAACAATTAGCTGTCATAAATGCTTCTCGTACTGCTCCATGGTATGCTGATTATGCTAATTACATTGTTGCTTAATTTATACCACCTAGTTTCACATACCAGCAAAAGAAAAAGTTCTTCTATGATTTAAGACATTACTTTTGGGATTACCCACATCTTTGTAAAGGTGTAGATGGTGCTATTAGACATTGTGTACCTGAGCATGAACAGGAACAGATCCTACGCAAGTGTCACTCCGAGGCTTATGGAGGACACCATGCTGGAGACAGAACTGCACATAAGGTATTGCAATCCGTTTTTTAGTGGCCTACTCTCTTCAAGGATACCCATAAGTTTGTTTTGTCTTGTGATGAATGTCAAAGAATTGGTAATATTAGTAGACGTTAAGAAATGCCTATGAATTATTCACTAGTTATTGAACCATTTGATGTTTGGGGCTTTGATTATATGGGACCGTTTCCTTCCTCTAATGGGTACACACATATTTTAGTTGCTGTTGATTACGTTACTAAGGGGGTAGAAGCTATTCAAACTATTAGTGCTAATCATAACACCTCTATTAAGATGCTTAAAGAAGTTATTTTTCCGAGGTTTGGAGTCCCTAGATATTTAATGACTGATGGTGGTTCACATTTTATTCATGGTGCTTTCCGTAGAATGCTTGCTAAGTATGGTGTTAATCATAGAATTGCATCTCCTTATCATCCACAGTCTTGTGGTCAAGTAGAATTGAGTAATAGAGAGCTTAAATTAATTTTGCAAAAGACTGTTAATAGATCTAGGAAGAATTGGTCCAAGAAATTTGATGATGCATTATGGGCTTATAGAACTACATATAAAAATCCTATGGGTATGTCACTGTATCACACAAATATCCTCTGTCTTTATTTCGAGCTATTTTTCTGATAGATATTGATCGCCATGGCGTCTTCAAGTGCCCCCAAGGACAAGTTCTTCGAGAAAGTCATCAACCCCTACCTTGTGGAGGTGCTGCAACACCCTCAAACCATTGATATGCATGAGGGGTTGCTGCACATCTGCGATGTTGAAGGACCAAGGAGGACCGGAAGCGTGGAGACAAGGTTCGCGGGAATGGACCAACAAGTTTTCATGTGCCAGGAGATGGTGGAACATGGACTTGACTCCAATCATATAATGATCATGGTGTTCACCAACAACCACAAGCTAGATGACAAGAACATTGGGGAGGCCATCTTCAAGCTTCACGAGAAAATCGAGCACCTCCAAGCTCAGATCTATGACCCGCAAAACCAAAACTATGAGTATGAATATAGATTCAAGAGGATGAGTTTGGCTGCAGATTTGAGGATCCCGGAGACTCGATCATCCTTCTATGATGGTGATCCTATGCCTTGGAAGATGGACGACAAGCCTACATCATCAACAACTCCATCATCACCACCTCTAAGGAAGGAGACATAAACACATGGGTATGGGCACTCCCATTGGCATCTGCCAAGCTTGGGGGAGAGCCCCGGTATCGTATCACCATCACACTTTTATCTTTATCATTTTTTTGGTTCGAGACTTTTGGTAATATCTTGATCTAGTAGCATAAAGCTCTAGCATGATCCAGTTTTTAGTTTTGCTTTATGATCCTTCTATGTAATCGAGTCCGTGAGTCATATATAATAAAGATTAGTGTTGAGTCAAGGGCTTGATTATCTTGCTATGTTCTTGAGGGAATAAAATAAAGTAGAAAAATAAAAATAAATAAAGAGATCATATGTATCTTATGGAGAGTAATGACTTCACATATAAAGAGTGATGAATAAAAGTTGTTGAGAGTTGACAAACATAGTTTTGGTCAACGTTGCAATTAATAGGAAGTAATAAAGAAAGAGAGGTTTTCACATATAAATATACTATCTTGGACATCTTTTATGATTGTGAGCACTCATTAAAATATGACATGCTAAAGAGTTGACGTTGGACAAGGAAGACAACGTAATGGGTTATGTTTTCTTACATCTGAGATAAATTATATTGTCATGGATCATCCAACATGTTGAGCTTGCCTTTCCCTCTCATGCTAGCCAAATTCTTTGCACCAAGTAGAAATACTACTTGTGCTTCCAAATATCCTTAAACCCAGTTTTGACATGAGAGTCCACCATATCTACCTATGGATTGAGTAAGATCCTTCAAGTAAGTTGTCATCGTTGCAAGCAATAAAAATTGCTTTCTAAATATCTATGATTTATTAGTGCGGAGAAAATAAGCTTTATACGATATTGTGATGTGGAAGAAATAAAAGCGACGGACTGCATAATAAAGGTCCATATCACAAGTGGCAATATAAAGTGACGTTCTTTTGCATTAAGATTTCGTGCATCCAACCATAAAAGCACATGACAACCTCTGCTTCCCTCTGCGAAGGGCCTATCTTTTATTCTTGTCTTATACTTCATATAAGAGTCATGGTGATCTTCACCTTTCCTTTTTACATTTTATCCTTTGGCAAGCGCAATGTGTTGGAAGGATCATGATATATATAGCTAATTGGATGTGAGTTTTCATGAGCTATTATTGTTGACATTACCCTTGTGGTAAAAAATTGGGAGGCAAAACTATTAGCCCCTATCTTTCTCTGTGTCCGATTGAAACTTCATACCCACTAATATTGCGTGAGTGTTTGCAATTGTGGAAGACTAAATGATAGTTGAGTATGTGGACTTGCTGAAAAGCTCTTATACTGACTCTTTCCGATGTTATGATAAATTGCAATTGCTTCAATGACTGAGATTATAGTTTGTTAGTTTTCAATGAAGTTTATGATTCATACTCGAAACTGTGAATAAATTGTTACTTTAGCATAAGATATCATATGACAATATATATATATATATATGTTGCTGTTCTAAGAATGATCATGATGCCCTCATGTTCGCATCTTATTTTATCGACACCTCTATCTCTAAACATGTGGACATATTTTTTGATTTTGGCTTTCGCTTGAGGACAAGTGAGGTCTAATCTTGGGTGAGTTGATACGTCCATTTTGCATCATGCTTTTAAATCGATATTTATTGCATTATGTGCTGTTGTTACACATTATGTCACAATACTTATGCCTATTCTCTCTTATTTTACATGGTTTACATGAAGAGGGGGAATGCCGGCAGCTGGAATTCTGGGCTGGAAAAGGAGCAAATATTAGAGACCTATTCTGCACATCTCCAAAAGTCCTGAAACTCCACGAGAATTAATTTTAGAATATATAAAAAACACTGAGCGAAGAAAGTACCAGAGGGGGGCCACCCACCATCCATGAGGGTGGGGGCGCGCGCCTGCCTCATGGGCCCCCTGGTGGCCCTCTGATGCCCATCTTTGGGTATATGGAGTCTTTCGTCGACGAAAAAATCATAAGCAAGCTTTCGGGAAGAAACTCTACCGCCACGAGGCGGAACCTTGGCAGAACCAATCTAGGGCTCCGGCAGAGCTGTTCTGCCGGGGATACTTCCCTCTGAGAGGGGAAAATCATCACCAACGATCCTCTCATCGGGAGGGGGTAAATCTCCATCAACATCTTCACCAGCACCATCTCCTCTCAAACCCTAGTTCATCTTTTGTATCCAATCTTTGCCCCAAAGCCTCAGATTGGTACCTGTGGGTTGCTAGTAGTGTTGATTACTCTTTGTAGTTGATGCTAGTTGGTTTACTTGGTGGAAGATCATATGTTCAGATCCATTATGCATATCAATACCCCTATGATTATGAACATGAATATGATTTGTGAGTAGTTACGTTTGTTCCTTAGGACATGGGAGAAGTCTTGCTATAAGTAGTCATGTGAATTTGGTATTCATTCGATATTTTGATGAGATGTATGCTGTCTTTCCTCTAGTGGTGTCATGTGAACGTCGACTACATGACACTTCACCATTGTTTGGGCCTAGAGGAAGGCATTGGGAGGTAATAAGTAGATGATGGGTTGCTAGAGTGACAGAAGCTTAAACCCTAGTTTATGTGTTGCTTCGTAAGGGGCTGATTTGGATCCATGTGTTTCATGCTATGGTTAGGTTTACCTTAATACTTCTGTTGTAGTTGCGGGTGCTTGCAATAGGGGTTAATCATAAGTGGGATGCTTGTCCAAGGAAGGACAATACCCAAGCACTGGTCCACCCACATATCAAATTATCAAAGTATCAAACGCGAATCAAATGAACGTGATGAAAACTAGCTTGTGATAATTCCCGTGTGTCCTCGGGAGTGCTTTCCTTTATATAAGAGTTTGTCCAGGCTTGTCCTTTACTACAGAAAGGATTGGGCCGTCTTGCTGCACCTTATTTACTTTCATTACTTGTTGCTCATTACAATTTACCTTATCACAAAACTATCTGTTACCGATAATTTCAGTGCTTGCAGAGAATACCTTGCTAAAAACCGCTTATTATTTCCTTCTGCTCCTCGTTGGGTTCGACACTCTTACTTATCGATAAGGGTATGATAGATCCCCTACACTTCTGGGTCATCAGTGACCCACCACGGCTACAACGTCCTCAAGATGCCAGGAAGCGGCGGAATCATGACAGTCCCCTGTGAAGAAAGAGATGCGGTGTGCTCCCTGGAGCGTGCCTTCCAAGCCGTAGCAATCGAAGACCCCGACAACACGGGCACTGTCGTTGTCAAAACCAGCGGATCTCGGGTAGGGGGTTCCGAACTATGTGTCTATGATCGATGGTAACAGGAGATAGGGGACATGATGTTTACCCAGGTTCGGGCCCTCTCTATGGAGGTAATACCCTACTTCCTGCTTGATTGATCTTGATGAATATGAGTATTACAAGAGTTGATCTACCACGAGATCGTAATGGCTAAACCCTAGAAGTCTAGCCTAAGAATATGGTAATGAGTGTATGTGGTGTCCTTTCCGGACTATCCCCTTCGGTTTATATAGACACCGAGGGGATCTAGGGCTTACATGGAGCCGGTCACATAAAAAAGGAATCTTCGGTCGCCAAGCTTGCCTTCCATGCCAAACAGAGTCCAATCCGGACACGAGTATGGTCTTTGATCTTCACAGCCCATCAGTCCGGCCCATGGGTATCAGGCCAGACGTTAGAGGACCCCTTAGTCCAGGACTCCCTCAGTAGCCCTTGAACCTGGCTTCAATGACGAGGAGTCCGGCGCGCAGATTTGTCTTCAGCATTGCAAGGCGGGTTCCCTCCTTCCGAACTCCAGAACAGTCTTCGGGTGAAGTAAGTATATCCGGACCTGTCTGTAGAGAGTATAATATCCCATGAGCTCAACTTGTTGATAATTGTTTATGACATCACATCATGCCTGCCTGGTTGCTATTTCCAACCGTCAGCTTGCGAGCCGCCCCACGTCTCGGGGTGTAGTTTTACTGGCATGTCTCATCAGGGTATAGATCGTGTCCCTTTATTTACGGGATTTTCATTAATGTAGGCATGGGTAACCCAACTGCCCCCTAGGTACAACTCCTTGGTGATAGGTAAGTTTAGAGACCCTGGGAGAGGCGCCCAATATCCGAGGCCTTTTTATAGAGAGCATGTCTCTTCTTCTTCCCTTGTGCTTGCTCCTTCCTCAACCCAGCCACCCCAAGTTCCAACCCTCGGGTTACAATCACCACCAGTCTTAGTCATGTCCGGATCCAACCGTCAGGGCCATTGGGTGGCTTCTTCTGTCACAGAGGAGGACATTGCGGAGCTTTGTGTAGCGAGGTACCTGACCTCGGAAATCTTTCATCGGCTTCCGGCGCAAGGGCAGGTCATACTAACACCCAGATCTGGTGAGAGGGTTGTATTTGTGTCTCACTTCCTTCATGGGCTAGGGTTTGTGCTTAACCCCTTAGTCTAGGGGCTCATATTTTACTATGGGCTAGATTTTCATGATCTGACCCCGGACTCTATTCCCCTCATCTCAACATTTATCGTCATGTGTGAGGCCTTACTCCGGACTCCTCCGCACTTCAGTTTGTGGCTCAAGACCTTTGATGTGAGGCCGTAGGTGGCAGAGGAGGAGCAGGCAGAGTGCGGCAATGTCATAATAAGCAAACTGGCCGGTGCGGTTTTGCCCGAAGGATCTTTCGCCAAATCTTCAGACCTACGGCAGCAGGGGTGGTTTTATGTCAACGAGCCGCGGAGCTCCAAGTGGGCGGCTACACCTGCGTTCCGACCCGGCCCTCCAGTTCAGCTTGCTTCATGGGTCAATAAGGGATTGGACTGGGGATCCTTCAATGAAGTGCAGACTCTACAAAGTCGCATCCGAAGCCTTATGGAGAAGGGCATCGATCTTGTGAACTTCGTTTGAATAATGCTAGCCCGCCGGGTCCTGCCATGTCAGCGGCGGCCTCTTCGTATGTGGGAGTTCAACCCAGAAGGGCGACGGACCCTACATCACTTCTTTGGCGCTATGCACCAAGGAATGTGGAAATTATATTTCGGGGAACGAGAGCAATGGCCGGACACCACCAAAGACACTGGCCTTAACTGCAATCATCCGGACACTTCGGTAAGTATTTGGTATCCAAGCACATTCCATTCAGGTATCTCTTAACAAGATATTGATTAATCCATCCCTGTACAGGACTGGATAAAGAAAGCGGTGCTGATCTGGTGTCTGGCGCCTTTTCCCGAAGGCCCTACGACCGACCTGCTGACGAGGATGCTGGTTCCGACACCGTACCAGGTGGCCGCGTTCAGGGAAACTGAAACCCTTTTACCCAAGGGCAAAAGTGCAGAGGGAGCCTTCCAGGGCAAGAACAGGGCCGCCTCCAAAGGCCAGGAGGGGAAACCTTCCAAGAAGGGAAAAACTCCATGATCGAGCGGCTTGGGCCGGGCGAACGATGACGAGGACGAACATCACGGCAAAACGTAAGCGTGGCTGGTGCACCTCATTCTTTTCCTATTAGTGAAGTAATCATCCGATATATGTTCATCCACGCAGGTTAACGCCTGGTGTTTCTTAATCATTCTCCTCCTCGGGAGATCTTCTTTCAGAGATGATGGAGAGTGATACGCCTTCTCCGGACCCATCACCCGATAGGGGGGATGATACCGAGGTATCGTCCTGAAGTGCTCCTCCAGAACACCAAGTGGTACAAGAAACAAAGAAGGCGTTACCTGAAGGCGGCGCCTCTGTCACTCGGGGTTCCGGGATCAAGACTGGAGTCCCTCAACCGTCCGGTTTATAGTTGGAGACGATTCTGGAGGTAAGTAAGTGGGATCCTTCACGGGAAGGCCGTACTTCGGCGGCAGTTTCCGAAGATCCGAGGGTGCCGGAGCCGCTGACGGGCTTGCTATGACGAGCATCCCTTTCAAAAGAGCACCATGCTTTGATGACTACGATGGTTAAAAGGATTCTATCCGCGAAGAGTGGATTGAACGAGGCTTTTACGAGCCTTCTATGAGGTTTTGAGGTTTGTGATGTAGTTTTGTCAATTAAATTTTATTGACAGAATGCACCTGTTGTATGTGCAGTAGCCCCTAAGACTCGGATTGTCTTCCGAAGGAAGCGCTCGGAGTATCAAAGAGATATGCTCAGGTATTAACCTTGGTTTAATTTGAAATACAGGTTGCTGCCCCTCCTGTGGCTGCCCAAAATACGGAAGTAGCCGAACTGCAGCAAAAGCTGGATATTGCGGAGGATTACATTGCATTGATCAACAGGCGTCTTGACGACTCACAAGGTATGTATTTCGAGCATTCTTTACACCAGTGTGCTTGACGTAGGAAAGAGCTTTATATGAAATGTGCATGAAATGCAAATGGTGCTGCCGCCATTAAGGCTCTTCTGGCGGAGCTAGTCTGGGCCAATGAGCGGGCTCGGTTGAGTGATGCTGCTACAGAGGCATTGGTTGAACTGAGGGTCGAACAAGCTACACGATGCCAGGTCATGGAGAAGGTATCCATAATAACACTTGCTTTGGAGAATGCCACTGGCCACTGTGAAATTCTTGAGAAGGAGAATGAAGCCTTAACGGCTGAACTGGACAAGGCCCGAGAGGAGGCAAGAGAAGCGCGATCAGAGTCCAGAGCACTCCATGAGGAGGTTCAGCAGGCGAAAGAGATAGTGGCTGGAAAGCCTTTTTTGCTGCAGACTAAGTTCGGCGACCCGGACTATGCTCAGCTGAACCAAGTGTGGAGTTCTCTGGATGAGTATTTGGATTTGCCGAAGAGTTCTTCCGATGTAGCGCGGTATTACCAAGCGCAAGCTGGATATGCAATAGAGAAGCTTTTTTGGTCACAGTTCGGCGCGTCGAAGCGCCCGCTGCTATTTAATGAACATATGTCCCAATAGGCTGAACTTCATAGGGTATCCGGCGCTGCCATGAAGGATGTTATAATCCGGCTGTGGCCAACTGAACCTGTTCCGAGTAGCTATTTCGGTCTAGTGCAGAAACTTGTCGATGCGGTGCCGCGAATCAATGCTGCGAAGCGATCAACGTGCGTTGATGGTGCACGGATGGCCCTTGCCCGAGTCAAGACATTCTAGGGAAAGATGAAGGCCATCAACGTCGCAACGAAGGGTCCGCCTGAAGGCAAGGACCGTTCAGAACCGGAGCGTTATTTTGAAGAGGGTCAATGCTCGAAAAGCATAATGTTCGAGTGAGCTGTATGATGATTATAAAAGACAAATTTGTAGTTAATCTATTTGTGTTTTGCTTGAAAGCTTGAATTCCTCCTGTGCGGTTGTTATAATCTGAAAGTTTTCCAATCGTCGGCTTCAACCCCCTCGTAGGAAGTACGGGGGTGTTTGGAAAGCATTTAATCACTCTTTATCCAATGTCTTGTTCCATGAAGGAGGTGATAATGCGGTGAACCAGGCAATCGGACTATAAGACGTTAACACTTTCATTTAACCATAGGAGTTTTATGGTGGGGCTACGACATAGCGCCTGGTGTGTAAGCGGCGTGTGGTGCCTTGCATATCTGATCTGAAAAAGATCCTTCATGTTACATGGAGAATCACTAAGGATTCCAACAAGTCGTCAAGTGGTTGACCAGCTCCCGCTGCATCATGACAGTCAATTTTCGGCTTTCTCTACTGAGGTGCTCGTCTGGTCTAGGCCAGGGCACAATCGCAGTAGTTCTCCCTTTACTACCCTAGCCAATAGGGCGGAACTTAGGGTAGCAAACACTGGAGCCGGGCAACCCAACTATTGACCCAAGACAATGATTCGGAGCTGATGCATATAAGGCCAAACTTGCGATGCTGAAGTACGCTATAGAGCTGTTCGGACTTTTACTGGCAGCTCATTCGTTCCCATGCCGAGCCCCTAGAAGAGTATAACGAGGGGTATCTACAGAGCAGCCGTTAAGGCCTTACCTATTGTTGAAAGAGTATAAAAGATTGGTTCGGATGAGACTTACTAAGAATGGAGCGATGTGCCAATGGTAAATTTATGTATATAATAATAATAATAATAATAATAATAATAATAATAATAATAATAATAATAATAAGGGAACCATGAACCCGGCTATTTGACATGCTCGGGGTCAGGATGAGGGGAAAAAATGCATATTACAGGCTCGGAATAAAGAGTATGGTCCACAAAATATTATTTTGGACCTCCTGTTGCACGTATGCGTCGCCCATCCTCGGGGAGGGTAATCCTTAACAGAAGTAGCCCCTTAGGTGAGCGTACAGATCCGGACTCCGATAGAGTCCGTTGTATATGCTGTCCGGCTGGTCACCTGTTATTTAGGGATGATACAGAAAAATAAAGTAAGTAGATATAAATCGTTATGGGAATGCTTGTAGGGTTGTCCGTATTATGCTTCCGCCGATGCCCATGGTATCTTGAGTGCGTAGGGATGTGCGCGTGGTGCAAATTTTGCCAGTACAGTACGTGGGTGGCGGAAGACGGACTGCTATTCACGTTCTCGGAGTAGTCGAATGTTGGAGGGAAACTGTTTCTGGCCCCTGGCGGTCTGCTGGTGAGCCGATCCGTCGTCTTTATCGCCTGTTGGCCTCCTCCCCTTGTGATCAGCGTCAAGCTTGGCTGCCTGCTTGAAGACCCAACATTTTCGGTTGGTATGATTAGCTGGCATATTAGGTTGACTGTGAATCTAACAACATCGGTCCAATATCCTGTCGAGGGTGGATGGTCCATCCTGGTTTGCCTTTAGTGGCTTCTTCCATTGACCGGGCTTCCGATTGTGAAATCTGACTTTCACTGCTGTGTCGCGTATATTATTGCTACTGTTGTGTTCGATTCATTGTGGCTTGGTGTTGCCATCTCGGATTTCGGAGGTGCCCGGGCTGCCGGCGTCGTTACTTTTACGAGCCAGCCAGTTGTCTTCTCCCGTGCAGAAGCAGGTCATTAGAGCGGTAAGAGCTGCCATGGATTTGGGTCCTTCTTGGCCGAGGTGACGCGCTAGCCATTCGTCCCGGACGTCGTGTCTGAAGGCCGCAAGGTCTTCTATGTCCGGACGGTCGACAATTTGGTTCTTTTTGACTAGGAACCTGGTCCAGAGCTCCGTGGCTGACTCTCCAGGCTCTTGGACAATGTGACTTAAGTCATCGGCGTATACTGGCTGGACATATGTTCCCTGGAAATTGCCTCGAAAGGCATCTTCCAAATCTTCCCAGTTGCCGATGGAATTTTCTGGCAAACTGTTTAGCCAGTATCGAGCTTGCCCTTTAAGCTTGAGAGGTAGGTATTCAATGGCGTGGAGGCCATCTCCACGGGCCATGTGAATATGAAGGGGGTAATCCACGATCCATACCGCGGGATCTATTGTTCCATCGTATGATTCGATGTTGATGGGTTTAAACCCGTCTGGGAATTCGTGCTCCATTACTTTGTTAGTGAAGTAGAGAGGGTGTGCGGCTCCTCTATGTTGGGCCACACTATGAAGCACCTCCGGCGGGTTCCATTTATGATGTACGACCCGGGCATGATCGGCTTTATAGCATCCGAATAGGCGACCATCATCGTCGGTCGGGGTATATCTTCGTGATCTGTACGTCGATCGTCTACGTCCTGCTCTACCCTCAGTGTATTGGTTGATATCGCGGGTATTCCTTAGAGCTGTTTTGTTTTAACGGCCGGATGGGTTGGTATGGTGCTCTGCTTGGGCTGCTGCTTTGACTAGACCGAACTTTGGTCGGCCCGCCACGTTATTCAATGGTGGTATGGGCTCCATCGCCCTGCCATCGTATTGAGGGAGCCACCTACTCTTTGGGTGGCTTTTGACTGGGCTGCTAAGGCCGTGTTCTTTGGCGGCTAAGACCTCGGTCCATCTATCATTGAGAAAATCTTGGCTTGCTTGAAGCTGCAACTGCTTCTTTCTTTGGCTCCTTGCAGTGGCTATAAGCTGGCGTTTAAAGTGCTCCTGCTCGAGAGGTTCCTTGGGCATGATAAAGTCTTCGTCACCAAGGATCTCCTCTTCCTCAGAGTGTGGGAGATAATTGCCGTCCTCTAAGTCCCCATATGTGGTCTGTTCACCAGAGCTGTCCTGCCCGCCTTCCTATTCATCATGTTCGGATTCTACCTCAGCAGGGTCTTTGTTGTCCAGGGTGTCGTCTTCTCTAGTGTTGGAAGTGTTTTCTCTTGGGAGATGTGGCCTAGGGTGCCAGTTTCCTAGCTGTGTACCAGGCGGTTTATTCTTGACCGGATTCTCCTTATCATTGTTGAGAGCGTCGTAAGGTGTATCCTTCATACACATGTCATACCAGGAAGTGGTCTTCCCATGTCGAGCGGGCAATAAGATCTGGCCTTGCCCCTCATCGTCGTCCAAACCGTTGATGTCTTTGGGGCAGGGACCGGGCGTGTTGGTTAGTTCTTCCAAAGTGGCTACGAGCTGGGTGGCGGGTGGGAAACAAAATTCTCCATCGTCCGCTGAAAGTTCGAACCAAACATAGTTCAGCGACGGGTCGTTTGCTAGGGATAGGTTTTTTAGCGAGTTTAGTATGTCACCCATGGGCACGTGTTGGAAGACATCTGTAGTACTGAACTTGAAGATCGATAACCGATCGAGTTTGGTATATGCGGGCTCGCAAGGTTCGGAGTTCGACGTCAGAGGCGAGTCCGGGGTTTCGTTGATGCGGATACCGTATGAGGTGGATTCTACGTGCGACTCCAACACCGCGGAATCGGTAGCCCTCGTGATGGAGTCAAGCTTCCCATCTTCGGGCAATTTGATCTGCTCCAGATTTAAAGCCGGGGCTCCTACAGGAGCTATCTTCTTGGTGCTGCATGATGACAGGTTTAAGCCATGTTTATCGAGGAAATGGGGAGCGGCTGTCGTGGTCTCGAATCCGTCAAAGATCAAATCTCCACGGATGTCCGCGACGTAATTCAAGCTCCCGAATCTGACCTGATGGCCAGGGGCGTAGCTGTCGATCTGCTCTAGATGGCCAAGCAAGTTGGCCTGCAGTACGAAGCCGCCGAATACGAAGATCTGTCCAGGGAGGAAGGTTCCTCCTTGGACAGCGTCATTATTGACGATCGAAGGGGCCATCCAGCCTTCTGCCGACGACACAGTGGAACTCTCAATGAAAGCAGCAATGTCGGTGTCAAAACAAGCGGATCTCGGGTAGGGGGTCCCGAACTCTGTGTCTAGGATCGATGGTAACAGGAGACAGGGGACATGATGTTTACCCAGGTTCGGGCCCTCTCTATGGAGGTAATACCCTACTTCTTGCTTGATTGATCTTGATGAATATGAGTATTACAAGAGTTGATCTACCACGAGATCGTAATGGCTAAACACTAGAAGTCTAGCCTAAGAATATGGTAATGAGTGTATGTGGTGTCCTTTCCGGACTATCCCCTTCGGTTTATATAGACACCGAGGGGATCTAGAGTTTACATGGAATCGGTTACATAAAAAGGAATCTTCGGTCACCAAGCTTGCCTTCCTTGACAAGCAGAGTCCAATCCGGACACGAGTATGGTCTTCGATCTTCACAACCCATCAGTCCGGCCCATGGATATCAGGCCAGGCATCCGAGGACCCCTTAGTCCAGGACTCCCTCAGGCACCATGTACCCTCCTGAGGCCATTCCCAGGAAGAAGAAGCAACTACTCCATACATGGCCTCAGGAGAGCGGTGTCCCCAGCAGCACCACCTTAGGTTCCGCGCCCGCAGCTGGGGTGCCTCACCCCCTCGCATAGGAAGGTGCGCCCAGCGCCCTCCTCGGGCAAGGCTCGGGGGCTCTCTTCTGGAGGGCCTCAGACCTAGCCAACATCACGAGGGAGGCGCTCGGGCACCACGTGGAGGCATGCTTTGCTACACGTTTCCCTCAAGAGGGCACAAGGCGAGGAGCGCCGGGTGCTCAGGAGTTCACCACCCAGGCAACCCAGGAGCTTCAGGAAGCAAGGACCATACACAGCGACCGTCACCCACCACCCGGCCCAGCTCCCCATCCTGGCGAGGACGGCGAACTGCGCGTCTACGTCGACATCCCAGGGCTCAATAGGGCCGCGTCTCAGGAGCGCTTCTGGCGTTCGCACACTGGCCTGTGCGAGGGCCCACCTCATAGCTACGTTCGCATGCCGTTTGGCTTGCTGAATGCGGCTGTCACCTACCAGCATCATCTATGGAGCATCCTGGCGGCTCAGTTGGCCAGGCACCACGCAGTCCTGGCAGAAATGGCGACAGTCCTCAAGGAACCACCCGAGCCCCCAGAGCCTCCTGAGGCTCAGGGCCCTGTGGCTCGTGAGGAGCGACTCTTCGGCACGCATCATCAGCTACTTCAACACTCCTTAGACGATGGTACCAGGTGAAATTTTCCGGTTTAATCAGCTGGGAGCGCCCCTCAGGCTGCATCATTCCCAGGTCGCATGGGCTTGCCCCTGCGGCATGTATCTTTCTACATCTTTAGCTTACTGTGCTGGGGGCGCCCCTTGGGCTGCATTATCCGCAGGCCGCTCGAGTCCATCCCAGTGGCATGTATCATTATCGCATCTATCTAAACTAGCTCGTCCCCATGCATAAGTTATCTATTATTGCCACCTGCCTGTCTAGTACTTCGATACCATGAATGTCGTACACCCTCGCAGGCTCGATGTCAGTGTCAAAACCAGCATATCTCGGGTAGGGTGTCCCGAACTATGCGTCTAAGGCGGATGGTAACATGAGGCAGGGGACACGATGTTTTACCCAGGTTCGGGCCCTCTTGATGGAGGTAATACCCTACGTCCTGCTTGATTATTCTTAATAATATGAGTAGTACAAGAGTTGATCTACCACGAGATCAAAGAGGCTAAACCCTAGAAGCTAGCCTATGGTATGATTGTATGTTGTCCTACGGACTAAAACCCTCCAGTTTATATAGACACCGGAGGGGGCTAGGGTTACACAGAGTCAGTTACAAGGAAGGAGATCTACATATCTGTATTGCCAAGCTTGCCTTCCATGCCAAGGAGAGTGCCATCCGGACATGGGTCGAAGTCTTCAATATTGTATCTTCATAGTCCAACAGTCCGGCCAAAGGATATATTCCGGCTGTCCGGATACCCCCTAATCTAGGACTCCCTCAGTAGCCCCTGAACCAGGCTTCAATGACGATGAGTCCGACGTGCAGATTGTCTTCGGCATTGCAAGGCGGGTTCCTCCTCCGAATACTTCATAGAAGATCTTGAACACGAGGATCGTGTCCGGCTCTGCAAAATAAGTTCCACATACCACCATAGAGGGAATAATATTTACAAAAGTCTAATCTGCTGATGTTCCCCGTAGTGTGATATCACACCACAGCCAGGTCTTTATTCGAATCGTTTTTCATAACCTGTCTCAGCGCGTTTCGCGAGGTGGTTTCCTCGGCACGTCTTGTCGAAGCAGAGATCGTGTCCCCTTATTACGGGATTCCCATTAATACGGATGTGGGTAACCCAACCGCGCCATCAATTACGACGCTTGGGGGATAAGCAAGTTTTACCAGGCTGGTGGGGGCGCATAGTTTTGCCCGCCCTTATAAAGGGATAAGGTCTCACCTTTTTCTACCCAAGCCTTCTTCCTCCTTGCCCATCCATTCTCATGCACTCATGCTCCAGTGCCCAAGTCTACATCCTTTTCCTCAACTCTCTCCAAACATGTTCGGAGCGGGAGGCAAGTGGATGGCCTCCTCCGTCACAAAGGGACACATAAAAAAACTACGTGGAGCCGGATACTTAGCCGCGGATATCGCGCACCGGCTGCTAGCCGCGGGGCAGATCGTCCCTACCCCGGAACCACATGAAAGGGTGGTTTTCCTCCCCCACTCCGTCCGCGGACTGGGGTTTCCCCTCCATCCATTCATCCGCAGCCTTATGTTCTATTATGGGCTGGAGTTTCATGATCTGGCCTCGAATTTCATCCTCAACATCTCGGCGTTTATCATCGTGTGTGAGGCTTTCCTTCGCATCCGGCCCCACTTCAGCCTATGGCTGAAGACCTTCAATATCAAGCCGAAGGTAGTAGGCAGCCAACAAGTGGAATGCAGCGGAGCCATGGTGGGCAAAATGCCCAATGTTACATGGCTCGAGGGCTCCTTCGTGGAGACCATAAAGGGGTGGCAATTGGGGTGTTTCTACATCACCGAGCCGCGCGACACCAACTGGGTGGCGGCCCCCGAGTTTCGATCCGAAATCCCCACGCGGCTCTTTTCCTGGAAGGAGAAGGGCCTATCTTGGGGCTCATTGGTGGAGCTGGACGGACTCCAAAAGTGTATCCGGAACATTACAAGCAAGAAAGTTAAGCTTGTCAACATAGTCCATGTCATGCTCTTCCGCCGGATCCTCCCGTGTCAACAACGGGCTTTCAACTTATGGGAGTTCGACCAGGCCCAACACCAGACTCTGCACGAGCTCTTCGACACGACGCATAAGGACGTCTGGAAGGGGCTATTCAAAGGCGCCGATGTCGGCGTTCTGGGAACGGGGGTCCCCAGACTTGCCTGCCTGCGGCCTGTGGCGTGGCTCAAAAGGGGGCCCAGCACGGCCCATCTTCACCAACACAAACCCAAGACCCTCGCGAGGGGCCAAGCCTCGCGGGGCGGACGACGCGGAGCTTCCTCAGGCACGGCCTCGTCAGGCTGGCTCGCGAGGAGGCGGAGAGACCAAGGTGGGGTGCCTCACGAGGTGCCCGTGATGCAAGCCATGACGACCAAGGGCGCCAGGCGGGTGCCAGCCCGCGCAGTGTCCTCCTTTCCTCTTTGGTACAAAGGGGGCAAGCGCAGCCGCGGAGTCCTGAGGCATCAGGCAAAGGTTGCCATTTCGGTGCAATGAGACCAAGACCAGGAGGACTACAAGACGGAGGTCATCGTGGAGCCCAAGACAGCGTCATCACCAGAGCTTTGCGCAGGCGAATACTACTTTTGTCAGGATAACTGATACAAGCTGTCCCCCTTCAGATTAGCCCGCCATTGTTGGCTCCCTTCCTGCTCAATATTTGGGAAGAGGACCAGGGCCTCTATAAATAGGATCAGCCACCCGCAAGAGGGGGCAGCTGAGAAGGAGAGAGAGAGAGAAGGGTGACTGAACTCCTCCTAGTAGTTCATCCCCCCAGCCAAGAACAGACCCTCGCGAGGCTGTTCTTCCTTGTATTGTTCATCATCATCAGCCCAAGAGGCAATCCACCACACACTGGAGTAGGGTATTACACCACAACTGTGGCCTGAACCAGTATAAACCCTGTGTCTCGTGTGTTGTTCTTTCCATAGTTTAGATCCTAGCGAGGCGGAGGGGTGCAGGTAGGTAGGAGGCGAAATCTCCGCATGCACCCTAGTGTTCGAACCTCAAGGGTCTGCCGGAACTTGAAATCCGACATTTGGCACGCCAGGTAGGGGTGCACCGGAGTTTTCTCTTCCGCCACCGCCACGGCCTACCTCGCGATGGGTAGCGCGTCGCCTGCTCCGGAGCCGGCGCTAGCACGGGGGCCAGGGGGCTCCGAGCTCTGGCCCCAGCACTGCAATGGGTACGGTGGCCGGACAAGCTCAAGGCAACGATGCCGCCATGCTACGGCGGCGCGACAGATCCGCTGGCCTTCTTGCTGGCGAGCGAGGAGGCCCTCCTCGAAGCCGGAGGTGATGATAGGGTCGTGGCCAACTGGCTCTCCATGGCCCTCACCGGCGCCCCGCGCACATGGCTGCTCCACCCGCCGGCAGCCTCCGTGGCCTCTCGGGAAGAGCCCCATAGCCTCTTCCCTGCCCATCGCGCTACACCAACACCCCCGGTCGTCGCGGCCCTCTTGGGCGGCTCGCAGGCGCCACCTACAAGTCACCACATGAAGCCGTTCATCCGCCGGGTCAGCGCTGTTTCCATATAGCAGGAGGCTCCCCTGGACCGGGCGGCACCCGAGACCGGCCTGACCTTCAGCTCGGAGGACCACCGCTCCAACTCGGCCTGCTCGGGTGCGCTCCCCATGCTGTGCACCCCCACCATCTGCCAGGTGGCCGTCACTAGAACCCTCATTGATGGCGGCGCGGGCCTCAGCATGCTCTCAGTCGAGGCCTTCAACCTCCTCTGCATACCCCTGGAACGGCTGCAACCCAGCCGGCCCTTCTCAGACGTTGGGGGCGAGTCGTCCTTGGGACAGAACCGGCTCCCAGTAACCTTCGGCACCTACGACAACTTCCGCACGGAGCTGGTCGACTTCGACATCACCCCCATCGGCCTCCCCTACAACACCATCCTCGGCTACCCAGCGCGGACCCAGTTCATGGCCGCGACGCACCTGGCGTACAACCTCATGAAGATGCCCGGGAGCAGCGGTGTCCTCACCATGCACGGGGACACCGGGGACACGCTGCGGGTGCTCAAGCTCGCCTTCAAGACGGTGGCATCGGCACAGCCCACCGACTTGGAGACCCCCAAGCCCAAGGGGGCTGCACCCGCCAAGAAGAAATAGTTGTTCACCCAAGACAAGGAAGAAACCAAGTAGATACCCGTCAATGAGGACGGGTCCACCAACGCCACTTTCACCATAGGCGCCCACCTCAAACCCGAGCAGGAGGAGGCCCTGGTCGGGTTCCTGCGTGCAAACAAGAAGGTATTCGCTTGGGAGCCTGACAAGTTGGCAGGGATCCCTAGGAGTGTAATCGAGCATCACCTCAATGTGTGCCCCAACGTGCGCCCTGTGAAGTAGAAGGCCAGGCGGCAGTCCACAGAAAAGCATGCCTTCATCGTCCAAGAGACCCGCAAATTAGAAGCCGCTGGGGTCATTCGCGAGGTCCGATACCCAGATTGGTTGGCCAACCCTGTCGTTGTGCCAAAGAAGGGAGGGAAGGAGTTCATGTGTGTCGACTTCACCAACCTCAACAAAGCATGCCCGCAAGATCCGTTCCCACTCCCCCGCATCGACCAGATCGTCGATTCCACTTCGGAATGCGACCTGTTTTGCTTCTTGGATGCCTTCTCTGGGTACCACCAGATCAAGATGGCGGTAGAAGACGTCGAGAAGAGAGCCTTCCTAACCCCGTGTGGGGTGTACTGCTACACATGCATGCCATTCGGGCTGCGTAACGCAGGGGCGACCTCTCAGCGGATGATGCACATCACCTTGGGCCCGCAGCTCGGGAAGAATGTTGAAGCTTACGTTGATGACATTGTGGTAAAGTCTCGGGAGGCCAGGACCTTGATACAAGACCTGGAGGAAACCTTCGCGAGCCTCAATGCAGTGAACCTACGGCTCAACCCAGAGAAGTGTGTGTTCGGAGTCCCCTCGGGCAAGCTCTTGGGTTTCCTCGTGTCCCACCGAGGCATCGAGGCTAACCTGGAGAAGGTCAAGGCGGTGGAAGACATGAGCCCGCCAAAGACCCTTAGAGAAATGCAGAAGCTCACGGGGCGCGTGACCGCGCTAGGGCGCTTCATCTCCAAGTTGGGGGAATGAGCGCTGCCTTTCTTCCAGCTAATGAAGAAAAAGGGGCCCTTCTTGTGGACTGAAGAGGCCGACAAGGCATTCCAGGATCTCAAGAGATACCTGACCAGCCCATAGGTCATGGTGGCTCCGCGCCCTCAAGAGCCCCTGGTGCTTTACCTCACCGCCACTCTCTACTCCGCCAGCGCAGCCTTGGTGGCAGTCAGAGAGGAGCGCCGAATCAAAACCGCGGCAGCAGCCCGGGACAAGGCAGAACAGGGACAAGGAAGGCCCACAGAAACTGCCACCGCGGATGAGGAGGATCAGCCGCCACAGAGGGGCGCACCGGAGGCGGAAGAGGCCCCTCTCCCAGATGGCCAGTCTCGGGAGGCCTCATTGCCTCAAGAGGCGCCATGGTCTCCGAAGGCAGCCACCAGCACTGACGCACCCCACCTCGTTGAGCACCTAGTGTACTTCGTCAGCATGGTGTTGCGGGATGCAAGGGCACGGTACCCCATGCCTCAGAAACTCCTCCTCGCGCTACTAGTGGCCTCGCGCAAGCTGCGGCACTAATTTTAGGGTCACCCCATCAAGGTCGTCTCGTCATACCCCTTGGAGAGAGTGCTCAGGAGCCCCAATTTGGCTGGAAGGGTCGCTGAGTGGAACATAGAACTGCAAGTGTTTTAGCTCGAATTCAGCACGACCAGAGTCATCAAGGGAGCAGCGTTGGCGGATTTTGTGGCCGAATGGACGGAGGCGCCAGTCCTCAAGGCCGACGAGGATCGGTCCCTATCCCCGGGAAGCAAGGCGCCAGAAGGCTGGGTCATGTACTTCGATTGGGAGTTCTCCAGGCATGGCGCTGGGGCTGGGGCGGTGCTTATATCGCCCACTCAGGACAAGCTCTATTACGCCGTGCAGCTCTGTTTCCAGCAAGGTGAAAAGGTCTCCAACAATATAGCGGAGTATGAAGGTTTAATAGCGGGCTTGAAGGCCGCAGCTGCCCTGGGGGTGAAACGCCTCACCATCAAGGGCGATTCGTAGCTCCTTGTCAATTTCTCCAACAAGGTGTACGAGCCGAAGGATGAGCACATGGAAGCCTACCTAGCGGAGGTCCGCAGGATGGAGAAGCAGTTCTGCGGGTTGGAGTTGCAGCATGTGCCCCGTGGCACCAATCAGGAGGCCGACGACATCGCCAAACGGGCGTCCAGGCAGTTACCTCAGGAGCCTGGCATTTTCGAGGAGCGGCTCTTCAAGACCTCAGCCCTGCCGTCATTATTGAACACGGCTCAGCCCTGAGAGGAGCTCCCCCAGCCACCTGCCTCAGGGGCTCTGGCCTGTGGCCCGGCCTCAGGAGCACGCCTGCTCCTGACGATGGAACCTCAGGAGGGATGTTGGATCGCGGAGCTCCGGAGTTACTTAACGCAAGGGACCCTGCCGGAGAAGGAGGAGGAAGCGGAGGGAGTGGCACGCCAGGCCACGGCATACTGCATCAAGGATGGAGAGCTCTACCGGAGGCGACCAAACGATGTGTCCCTGTGCTGCATCTCCAGGGAACAAGGGAAGGAACTGCTGGAAGATATACACGGCGGAGACTGTGGAAATCATTCATCATCACGGACCCTCGTCGGCAAGGTGTTCCGCAGTGGGTTTTATTGGCCCACCGCGCTCAATGACGCCGTTGAACTAGTGAAAGCTTGTGAGGCCTGCCAGTTCCACGCCAAAGCAGATCCATCAGCCAGCAGGAGGCTTGCAGACTATACCCCTTTCATGGCCATTCGCAGTCTGGGGGCTGGACATCTTGGGCCCGTTTCCTCGGGCGCCAGGGGGCTACCGCTACCTCTACGTCGCTGTGGACAAGTTCACCAAGTGGGCTGAAGTAGAGGCTGTCCGCACCATTCCCGCGGGTTTCGTGGTCAAGTTCATCAAGGGCATTGTGAGCCGGTTCGGGGTGCCGAATCGCATCATCACAGACAACGGTTCACAGTTTACCAGTAACCTCATCAAAACATACTGTGCTAACCTTGGAACGCAGATATGCTACAGTTCGGTGGCGCACCCCCGAAGCAACGGCCAGGCCGAGCGAGCCAACGCGGAGGTCCTGAGGGGCCTCAAGACCAGGACGTTCAAGAAGAAGCTGGAGGCCTGCGGCAGAGGTTGGTACGACGAGCTTCAGTCCGTGTTGTGGTCCATCCGCACAACCGTGACCAAGCCGACTGGAGAGACCCCCTTCTTCCGGGTCTACAGAGCCGAAGCGGTCATCCCTCACGAGGTCAGACGTCGCTCCGCGCGGGTCCTGGCGTTCGACGAGGCGCAGCAGGACGCCATGCGGGGGATGGACCTCGTGCTGGGGGAGGAACGTCGCCGAGAAGCCGCGCTACGAGCGGCGAGGTACCAACAAGCACTGCGGCGATATCACTGCCGCAACATCCGCCCCAGAACTCTCGAGGTAGGAGACCTCGTGCTCAGGCGGGTTCTCTCCAGGGAGGGGCTGCACAAGCTCTCTCCCATGTGGGAGGGCCCGTTCAAAGTTGTTCATGTTTCCAGGCCCGGCTCCGCGCGCTTGGAGACTCAGGAGGGGGTGCCTGTCCAGAACGCATGGAACATCCAGCACTTCTGGAGGTTCTACCCCTAAAAAGGCCCAGAGCTTGTGAAGAAGGCGAATGCCTATGAAGCTATCGCGTTTTGGAAAAGGCCCAGAGCCTGTGAAGAAGGCGAATGCCTGTGAAGCTATCGCGTTTTGGAAAAGGCCCAGAGCCTGTGAAGAAGGCGAATGCATGTGAAGCTATCGCGTTTTGGAAAAGGCCCAGAGCCTGTGAAGAAGCAGAATGCCTGTGAAGCTATCGCGTTTTGGAAAAGGCCCAGAGCCTGTGAAGAAGGCCAACGCGTGTGAAGCTTGCCGCCCGTGACACTCTCACGTAATAATGAGTTGGGGCTGTACACGCCCCGGAGTCTCAGGAGCGCCGGCCTCAGGCCCTGGGGCTCCCTCCCACGCCCAGTGGTAGCACTTAGCTCCATGCTGGTGAGAAGACATCGAAGAATAGATTAGGTGCCAGACGCGGCTTTTCATTTGCTTTCCGCAGTTGGCTTGTTCCTTCTCATTCGAAGTTTTATTGAAGTTGTTGCTGTCTTTGGCTTGTGGTTCTTCGACTTTTCACTCTCCTGCCTCGATTTCTCTTGTGCAAGGCCTCGCGAGGGGGGCAGCCGAGCGCCCTCGCGAGTGTTCCTATCCTAGTCATTCAAAGGGTTCGCGACCTGGGCGCATTACAGGAGCACCCCACCAGTCCTTGCCCCACGGGCACCGCGACACAAACAAAGGGCCTGGGTAGGTCGCCCCCACGGCCGGGGCCAGGAACTATCCACGCGCGGGCACGTAGCCAGAAGGTACGATAACGAAAGCAAAACGATGATTAACAGCAATAACCCAAACACGCCCCCCCGGGGCTCCACACTACTATCTTTGTTACGCAGGAAAAAGGACAAGAAAGAACAAATCTGGTGCAGCTCGCCTCACACCGGCCCGCAGGGAAGGCCCGAGCTGCCTCCGGAGCTCAGGCGGACTCCCTCTCGTGCTTCACCAGGGCGCGACGGCGGGCGGACACGTTACCACCTCCCAAGAAGATACGACGGCATGGAGGCTGACCGCGGCCACCGCTAGAAGAGTCGCCACCTGAAGAAGAACCGGAGAAGCTTGAGGAACCCTGAGTGCTGCCAGCCGCGCGAGCGCTGCCCTCTCCATCATCACCGGAGATGGGTTCCCAGCCGCGGTCGTCACCCTCGGGGCAACACCCTACGCGGCGACCATCTTCCCCAAACACCCTCACGTAGAGGGTGGCATCGCCGTCGAACTTGAAGTGTAGGGTGCACCGACGGCTTAGGGCACGCGCACGGGCAAACGTCTGCCAACCGCGGGCCAGGGACAGGCTCCCGGCTGCGGAGACCTCAAGTGAGACCCATGAGGCCTAGCTGCAGCAGCCGTCGGCCTAAAGCCAGAGGCCGCCCGGGGCGCTGGCCGGGAGCTCGCCAAGGAGGAAGCGAGGAAGTGGAAGCCGGGTGCCAGTCGGCTCCGCCAACCATACGACGAACTCCAACAGCACTTCAGCAGAGCGAAAGCGCGGCCTAGGGGGACGCGCCGCCGGAGCGCGCCTCCCGGCCACAGCAATCCGCCCGTCGCTGTGCTGAAAATCGCCTCCACAGCCGCGGGGAGCTACCATGGTGACCACAGGATATTTGCGAGGGCGCCCTCGGCCGCGCTTGGGCGGGGGAGAGGCAGGCTCAACATGGTGAAACTTCCCCTTCTCTGCGGCCGAGGACCTCCTTGACGGGGCCATGAAGAAGAAGGAGAGGCAAGAGGGGATGAACTGGAAGGGCGCGCGCCGATCCGTACTTATAGCTGGCGAGGGCCAACCAATGCCCCCCCATGATTGCAGGTAATCATGACCCACTTTGCATGCAGGGACTTGTCCAGTCCATGCAGTTGCCGAGGTGCCATGGGGAAGTGGAGACGCCCACGTCCAATCAACCGCCACGCGGCACCCAAGGCCGTAGGCTGTTAGGTCTCGCAGCGCTTCGCTCTTGCCCTTCCGCCTCCCTGCACGGCCAAGTCCGGGCGCGCCTTGGGCCCGGGGGCTACTGTCAGCGTTCTGGGAACGGGGGTCCCCAGACTTGCCTGCCTGCAGCCTGCGGCATGGCTCAAAAGGGGGGCCCAGCGCGGCCCATCTTCACCAACACAAACCCAAGACCCTCGCGAGGGGCCAAGCCTCGTGGGGCGGATGACGTGGAGCTTCCTCAGGCATGGCCTCGTCAGGCTGGCTCGCGAGGAGGTAGAGAGACCAAGGCGGGGTGCCTCACGAGGTGCCCATGACGCAAGCCATGACGACCAAGGGCGCCAGGCGGGTGCCAGCCCACGCAGTGTCCTCCTTTCCTCTTTGGTGCAAAGGGGGCAAGCGCAGCAGCGGAGTACCGAGGCATCAGGCAAAGGTTGCCATTTCGGTGCAATGAAACCAAGACCAGGAGGACTATGAGATGGAGGTCATCGTGGAGCCCAAGACGGCGTCATCACCAAAGCTTTGCGTAGGCGAAGACTACTTTTTTCAGGATAACTGATACTAGCTGTCCCCCTTCAAATTAGCCTGCCATTGTTGGCTCCCTTCCCGCTTGATATTTGGGAAGAGGACCAGGGCCTCTATAAATAGGATCAGCCACCCGCAAGAGGGGGCAGCTGAGAAGGAGAGAGAGAGAGAGAGAGAGAGAGAGAGAGAGAGATAAGGGTGACTGAACTCCTCCCAGCAGTTCATCCCCCCCAGCCAAGAACAGACCCTCGCGAGGCTGTTCTTCCTTCTATTGTTCATCATCATCAGCCCAAGAGGCAATCCACCACACACTGGAGTAGGGTATTACATCACAACGGTGGCCCGAACCAGTATAAACCCTGTGTCTCTTGTGTTGTTCTTTCCATAGTTTAGATCCTAGCAAGGCGGAGGGTGCAGGTAGGTAGGAGGCGAAATCTCCGCGCGCACCCCAGTGTTCGAACCTCAAGGGTCTGCTGGAACCCGAAATCCGACAGCCGAGGTCCCCCCTTCTCTTACCGAGGACTGTGGGTTAAGCGCGAAGCGCCCTACGAATCCGGTAAGCTCTGTACACCGGGTAGGGTATTTATTTCCCATAGCTTAACCATGTGTGGGGTCTGAGCTCCCATTCCTTTGACAGGACTGGGTGGAGACATCGGAGCAGATTAACTATCTGACCCCTCTACCCGAAGACCCTGCAGACGCTCTCCTGACGGAGATGCGGACTCGGGCTCCTTATGAGGTGCCGGAGAAGACCAAGAAGAAGGCCACGGGAACCAGAAAGAGTTCCCGGCGCCAGGTGGTATCGGACACATCGTCCGATAATGTCACACCCTGCATTTTGTAACTATTCATTTGCATTATTAAAGCATGAAATATGTGGACCAACAAAAACTTTTGCATTATTTGGTTTTCATTTGGAGTTGGTTTTTCTCTCTGTGCTTTTCTAGTGCTCTTTAGAGTCAACACAACTCCACCTTCTATACTTAATATCCTTGCCCCAAATTTCTGCCCAATGATCATGCCATGTGTACAGTACAATATAGTATTTTCTTACAAAAATAATTTGGCAAAAAGGTATTTTCAAAAATTAGTTTTCCAAAAACACCGGGATTGAGGTTTGCACTGCAAGTACCTAATTTGGGGTATGAAAAATGTTTCAAAAAGTATACTTGGAACCTATTAGATATAGGAGTCCCATAAACCCTAAAAATATAATTTTAAAAGCTAATTTCCTATTTTATTTAAAGGATTTTTCCTAAGGCCAGAAATGGTCTTTAATAGGTTAAAATTATTTTAATGTTTCAAAAATATTTGAGAAATTTTAGGGAAACTCAGTGGACATATATTTTCCATATATAAGAGTTTCAACACATGGTCATGTTCAAAATATTGGACAAAACCTCCCAAAACCATTTCTGCCCATTTCAAGGATTTGAAATATTTCTAGAGGAAATATTTTCATAAAAATCCAAGAAAAATCCAGCAAGTCACAAATGCATATTGTGATGACCTTGCAAAGCCTCATGTCAATTGAAGTCATTTTGGTTCACCAAAATGCCCAAAACCCTCTCTGTCCAGAATCAAATTTGAGCAAGTTTGTACTACCAACTTTCTCTCCTTGACCCCATCTTTTGTGAGCATGTGCAAATCCCCAAATAAGGCCACTACACCAAGTGGTGCATCATGGAGAAGTGATTTGCTCAACTAGATCTTCACAAGTCCATTTCTGCTAATTTCTAGGGTTTGCCAAAGTTACATTGGCAACTTTTTCCAAATGAGCTCAAATTTGGTGGCACACCCTGTTTCTAAGTGTCTTTCCATCCTTCTAAGTATCATGGCAATTGGAGTTCATTTACTTGCCCAAAACTTTATCAAACACCTTCTGACATTTTGCAAAAACTTCTGTTTTGACCCCTTCCACTATTCTTGTAGAGCCCAAATTTTTACCACAGCCCCAGCTAGTCATAATCTAACTCCAGCAAGCTTCCCTAGCCCAAACTCAATTGTTGGGATGGATGAAAACCTCCTTTTCTCTCTCTGGACAGCCCCTGTACCCATCTTCCTCACTTCCCTCCTCACCCCAGTGGCCATCCATGGCATCCAAAGCCCCTCTCCTCTTCTTTACTCCCCCCTAGACCTGCTAGACACCAGAGGACGCGCTCCCCATGCATAAAGAATGGCCATGCCGGCCATTTGGGCGCTCTGGAGCGTGCTATAGTGCGCTCCCGCACTGTAGCCGCCCCCGGACAAGCGCATCCGGCCACCTCAGCTCTCCCCCTCGTGTCCCCCGAGGTCACCTCGACGTCCGCAGCACGCCACCCTGTCGCCCCCTCCTCTCTCCTCCTCCCCGCGCCTCCGCGCTAGCGAACAGGGGCCGCCCGAGCGCGCCAATAGCGCGGCACACACGCGCGCTGCCCTGATGCTTCCCCCGCTCCTTCTCTCCCTCCCTCTGGGCGTAGACCACCCCTATAAACGCCCCAGACAGGGCACCAGCTCCTCCCGAGCCCTACAGCGACGAGCAAGAGCTCGCCGGCGCACGGGTCTACGGGACCTCGCCGTTCGCCTATAAAAAGGTCTCCCCGAGCCCCTCTCTCCTCACCACTCGCTCCCTGCACCACCAACGCCTCCCCCTGCACCCCCAGTTCTTCTCCAGAGCCGCCCGAGCTCGAGATCGAGCTCGAGCTCCGCCGCTTCGGCTCGCCGGAGTTCACGAGGTATAGGCCTCCCCCGCTCCTCCTCTGCCTCGATCTGGAGCCCCTGCATTCCATTAATCATTTCCCCCTCGTTTCCCCTCTCTGTAGCCACCGGAAACGGCCGGAGTCGCCACCTCCCAAAGCTCCTCCGCCGCAGCTCCTCGTCACCGGCGAACCAGGCACCCCCGCCGGCCAAGTCCACCAACCACCGACGTGCGGGAGTCCCCTGAGGCCATCCCCGCACTCGCCGGAGCTCGCCGTGGCCTGCATCGACGCCGGTGAGTGCCGCGACCCCCCCTGTCCGCGGGTTAGTGATGACAGGCAGGCCCCGCCTGTCATCCTCTCCCACGTTCCCGCGCCCCTCTCTCTCTCTGACTTGCCGGCCCCGCCCTTCAGGTTTGAAAAGGGGTGGGCGGGCGCGCGCGCTGTGCGCTGGCTCGGCTGGGCCTGCTGCGCTGCGGCTGCTCTGGCCCAGCAAGCACAGTGCTGTTTCCCTTTTTCCTTTTTTTGGAATATTGCAAAAATTCCACAGGATTAAATAATAATCCAAATGCAATAAATCCAACTCCCATATTTTTCTAAATATCCCACATATTTAATGGTACCCCTTTCATTCAAATCCAACCAACTTTTATGCACTGTTCAAATTTCAATTCAAATTTGAGCAGTTTAATCTCTGTTTGAAAATCCATATCCGTCTTGTATAACTCCAAATCAAAAACTAGGAATTTTCCCCTTCTTAGTTTTCAACCTAGTATTTTACAAAAATAAGTTGACATTTTTCTGAGCACTTTGATTTTTCTGTTTTATTGTTGCCTTATTTTTCTCGTTATTGTTTTGCGACGATAGATTGCGTTGCTGACGAAGGAGTTGGACCAGAAGACTTTGAAGACCCAGAAGACCTTGTTGAGCCAGGCAAGCAGCCCTTTGACCATGTCTATGAAACCCTTTTTGCATGTCATATAGCACTTTATTAGTGTTGTTTCGGAACTCATGATGAGAGGGTAACCACTTTGGTGGACTGCCTTTGCTACTTCCTCGTTGATACCTGCAATGTGCATAACCCTACCTTCTTATGAGGGTTATGCCTGTGGGAGTAGATAGGATGCTAAGTAGTTGCTACGCAAAAAGGGACGGGAATATGCATAGTAATGAGGCAAAGTATTTTCAAAGGACTTTTCGAAAAACCCGTCGGGTGCCACTTATGCCCGAGGGAGATGATGAGTTGGGGTAGCCACTTGATGACGAAGTGGTGTACCGAGGCAAGTGTGTGTGTTGTTTTCGAAAACGGATTGGTTTAAGTTGTGACCGTTACTCCAACCTTACATGCGCAACCACTCTACCCTTATATGGGGAAGGGCATTATTGATTACCTAGGCCGATACTAGCTTGGAGCCCGCATTACTAGTGACGGGAGAGTTGTTGGTGCACTCTCTCGGGACGGGGTCATGCCAGGTAGGGTGGCCATGACTGTTTTCACAGGGCACCGGATACACCGTTGTGTCCCCTCTCGGATGTTACGATCTTGAGTGAGTCTCGTATGATGTACATCGTGAGGATACGGAACAACGAGTGGACTCCTTGTTAGTGTCGTCTAGGGAAAGATAGTGATCGGGTGCTTACCCGGGTACTTCAGGTACCGCGGGTCATGGATGACATGGAAGTTCCCCGGATCTTGTGGGTAAAGTGTGCAACCTCTGCAGAGTGTGAAACTATTCGAATAGCCGTGTCCATGGTCAAGGATAGTTGGGTAACCGCTCTTGGGCTACGTCCACTTGTTTTTAACCAGTGTGTGTGAGAAGAACTCCTCGGGTCAAGTTAAAGGACTTTACATGACTGAGTTGGGTTGGTGCCCACTCCTTTTATGGTGATACCATTACTTGGGTCAAGTCAGAGGACTTGACATGATTATGTTGGGTTGGTGCCCACTCCATCCATGTTGATATCTGTAACCTGTCCTTATGGTTACTTGAACCCTCCTGATGCATGTCTTACGAGTTGTGGACATGTCATGGCACTCAAAAACTAGCTTTCCACAAAATTTACTTATATCATGCATTGTTGTACCTTGAACCAAAACATGGGTTGCTTGCGAGTACATTCAAAGTACTCATTGACTTGCCACTGGCTATTTCATTGGCCAGGCATGGAAGAACAGGAGTTCGAAGAAGAATTCTTTGAAGGCGAACATGCGAACTAGGACGTTTCCCAGTCAGAATGTCTGTAGGGTTAAGGCAGGTGGCATGGGTTCTACTTATCAACGAAGATTTCCACTGCTTGTGTTTCATTTGATGTTCAGCCCTTAAGGCTTTATCTATGTAAGACTTGACCAGAATGGTCATAATTTGTGTAAGATGATATGTATGGATGTAAGACTCTTGTTATTCAGCTTCTGTGTGTTCAGTGAGCGTTGATCTCTGGGATCACTGTACACGTGCATTCGGTGATCACGACTTATGAGTTGGGGTCCCCACAGAGCTGGTATCAGAGCCATCCTGACTGTAGGAAGCCTTAGTTAGCATGGGTGTTAGTTAGCTTGAGACCATCTAAACTTCTCTTCTTTTCTAAAGCTTACCCAACCCAAGATATATTTCCCTTATTGACCTCTCCCATTCAACCTTTGTAGATGGCTACCATACCTGAAGACTTCCTGACCACAGGATTCCCCGTGCTTCTCAAGGATAGCCTCAAGAAGTGCCAGTACCACCGAGCCCCCATTTACACCGACCATGAGCATTGCATCAATGACACCAAAGCGGAGTATCATGTGGAAGTGATCGTGAAGGCCAATAACTCCCCAACAAGCTGGTTCTTTGAGGGACCCCAGATGGCAACACTAGTCCTTGCCGTCGAGATGGCAACCCTCAAGGCACTCACCCGCTTCCGAGACCTTCTTCCAGAGGTGGCAGACGAGTTAGCAACCCGTTTCTTGCCTCATCGGAAGGAAGGTGAGGATGAGAGCAGTGCCCCAGCTCCACCATTAGAAGAAGGACTTCCACTTCGATTCCAGACCTACTTCAGCCTTTGTGCCGATAGTTTGGCACAACGCTTGGCCTCGGAATCGATGGAACTCCGAAAGGAACTTCATGAGACCAAGGCACTCCTTCTTCAAGCACAAGGAAAGAAGGATAGGATCAAGAAGGAAGGTGCTCCCCCTGGACAACCTGCAATCGCATACAGGGGCGGAAGACCCCCAAAAGACGGAGAACCACCACAGCAACACCGCCTGAGCGCAAAGGAATACCGCAAGCTCTTCGCACCTCCGACAAAGCAATGCCGTGTTGAGCTCCTCCACTCCCCCACCACTTCAAGTGAAGAAGAAAGTCAGGCCGCCGATGACTAGGAGGAAGACCCAGAAGAGCCAGACTACACGACCGAGCATTCCACCACTTAGGCATCATTCGCAGCCCGGATATGCCCGTTAGTAACCCCTACGGTAGGGTAGGTCGTGTACCCCTATGCGAAGTCGAGTCCTTGTAATGGTTCATATGAAACCATGTAGTGTTGTGTTTGCTTTCGATTTGTTTGATGGACGTCGTACTTTCCCTCGGGAACTTGTAAGCGACTACATCACCCATTTGGTTTTTAATGAATGTGTTCTGCCTTTTTGGCCCTTGCATTAAAACAGTTAGTGTCATACCAACCCCCTTACTAGGCATCCCATCTATATTGCTTCCCCATCTTTCTCAATCATGAGACCTTGACCGCTCCGACAGGATGCCTGTTGTAACTCGTACTGGTACCTCTACCCAGCAGCCAGAAGCCGGAGAAGGATCCAGTCAGGACCAAACCCAAGGATAAGCTCCACCACTGCCGCCACCTCCAAGCATGGACATGGCTCAGCTTGTCCAAGCCTTCCGAGAGGAACGCCAAGCCAACACTGCAGCCCTCCAGATGATCGCTCAAGCTGTCAACCGCCAGCCGGCGGGAAACGGCAATGCACGTTCCACACTGGTGGAGTTCAAGAAGCATGCGCCACCGACCTTCATCGAGACTGCTAAACCCCTGGATGCAGACGACTGGGTCCGCACCATTGAGGATCTGCTGGAACTAGTCGGATGCACTGAGGACCATGAGAAGGTGGCTTACGCTGCTCACTGTCTCGGGGGAACTGCTAGAGCTTGGTGGGATGGATTCAAGGCCATGCATGCTGAGCAAAACATCACTTGGAACAACTTCAAGGCAGAATTCCGCAAGGCCCACATTCCTTCCGGAATCATGGCCATTAAGAAGCATGAGTTCCGAGCCCTGAAGCAAGGTAGCAACACTATCAAGGAGTACATGCAGAAGTTCAATGTTCTCTCAAGGTATGCCCCTGAAGACGTCAGCACTGATGCTGCCAAAAGGGAGCGCTTCATGGAAGGCCTTAATCAGACTCTGCAGTACTCGCTTGTTGTGTGTGACTGCCCGACCTTTCCTGATCTGGTGAACAAGGCACTCATGCTTGAAGACAAGCGACGCGCCTTGGATGACACCCGTAAGCGCAAGATGATCAGCAAGGGTAGCTCCAGCAACCAGAAGCCTCGCCCATGTCCCGGTCAAGCCAACCTATCAGCAGCCAAGAGCTCCTGCACCCCGCACCAGCTATCCACCTCAGCAGTACTCCAACCCCAGGCCAGCTTACATCAACCCCAATAACAATGCCGGCAAGAGCAGCAACCCCAATCAAGTCACTTGCTTCGGATGTGGTCAGGCAGGACACTACTCCAAGTATTGCCCCAACAAGAAGCCCGACGCACCGCGCCCCAATGTGCAAAACCCAGGACAAGGTCGTGGAATGCCACCATGGAACCAAGCTCCCCGCAACCTGCCCAACAACGGCAAGGGTCATGTGAATCATGTCACTTCATAAGAAGCCCAGGAAGACCCGGACGTCGTGCTGGGTACGTTCCTTGTCAATTCAACACCTGCAACTGTCTTGTTTGATTTTGGAGCCACGCATTCATCTGTCACCCAAAAGTTTGCATTAAAAAGTGGCATGACCCCTACACCCCTGAATAACCCCATGGTGGTGCAAACCCCCGGAGCAGAGATGAGAGCCAAGATAGGATGTAAAGGAGTCAGGATTGTCATTAATGGGGTAGACTTCCTAGCAGACCTTATCATCTTGAGATCGCAAGGCATGGATGTGATCTTAGGAATGGATTGGCTCATTAAGCACCAAGGCTTGTTAGATTGTGCCAACCGGGCTGTCACTTTGACCAATGACCAAGGAGTCGAAGTTAGTTATGCCTCCAACCCCTCATCTGCTCAAGCCTCCCAAGTCAACTCTCTGTCAGAAGTTGGATTGGAGCAAGTACCGGTAGTATGTGAATACCCCGATGTCTTTCCTGATGAGCTACCAGGAATGCCTCCTGCCCGAGACATTGAGTTCATCATCGAGCTCATACCCGGAGCAGGACCCATCAATAAGAAGCCTTATAGAATGGGATCGGAAGAGTTAGCAGAATTGAAGAAGCAACTGGAAGAGCAGTTGAGGAAGGGATTTATTCGCCCTAGTGCCTCCCCTTGGGGATCACCTGTTCTGTTTGTGACAAAGAAGGACGGTACCATCCGCTTATGCATTGACTACCGCTCCCTCAATGAAGTTACAATAAAAAACAAGTATCCAGTCCCCAAGATTGAAGATCTATTTGATCAACTCAATGGAGCCAGGGTGTTCTCCAAGATTGATCTCAGATCTGGGTACTACCAGCTGAAAATCAGACCCCAAGATATTCCAAAGACGGCATTTGTAACCAGATATGGCCTGTATGAGTGCACGGTCATGTCCTTTGGATTGACCAAGGCCCCAGCTTCATGTATCTCATGAATAAGGTCTTCATGGAATATTTGGACAAGTTTGTCGTTGTCTTCATTGATGACATTCTTGTTTTCTCGAAGACGGAAGAAGAACACGAGCAACACTTGAGGATGGTCCTAGACAAGCTTCGAGAGCACCAACTGTATGCCAATTTCAGCAAGTGCGAATTTTGGCTGCACGAAGTTGGATTCTTGGGTCATGTTTTGACTGAAGAAGGATTGTCGGTCGATCCCACTATCGATGTACTAAAGTAGGGGTACCTTAGTATCCCGAACTTGTGCACGGGCAGTTGCAGCGTCCCGCGGCAAGGCTTGCCAGGCGACCGCCAAGATCCTCCTTGGTTCCTTTGGAACCATTCAAGAACAAAGTATCCAAACCAAGGAAACAAGGCCCCGGCAAGAGGAGCTTGCCGGGAAGGCCAACCAAGGCATCTCAAGGAACTTGCCGCAGCACACCATGTGTCCCGGCAAGACCCAGTGAGCGACAAGCTCCTGGACACGACAAGATAATAACCGCGGCAAGGCGCTTGCCGCGGCAAGCTTCCATCCTGTACCTGCGCTCCAGCGCATCCACCAATGTGTCGCTCTGGGGGTCCTTCCAGGCGTACGTGGTAGAAGGCTGTGAAGCCAGAGGTACATGGTGGCGAGCGGCGCTGACAAGATAGCCATCGTGGCAAGCAGTGGCGCCCCTGGCGGTCCCTTTCTGTACCATCTAGGCGATGCAGACGGGCATTTAATGCCTTTGTCCCCTGCCGCTTAGGTTAGGTATGATAACACTGTAGTAGGCGATGGTGCCAACCACCACGTCTTTTCCATTTTTACCCTCGTCTATGTTGCCACCTGTCGGTGACCTCTTTGACATATAAAAGGAGGCCCATGCGCAACGTAGAGAAAAAAAACGATCATTCGCACACTCGGTCTGGCTAGCTGCTGGTGTGTACTGTAGCAATCAGCGCTCCCGAGCAAGAACTCAATACAACCACAAAGCAGGAGTAGGGTTTTACGCATCCGTGCGGCCTGAACCTGGGTAAACCGATTGCGCCGCTCGTGCGTTTCACCTCGATCTGCTCTTCGTGCACTCTCCGCCCCCCTGCCGAACCGAAAGGGGCCTCGGTCCGCCATGGTCCGATAGGTGTCCGCGGGATCAGCACCCCCAACATCTTTGGCGCGCCAGGTAGGGGCTGCGTCGAGGCTGTGTGAATCTGATCCGGCGTTCGCACGAGCCGAATCTTCATCATCTTCATCAACATGCCACCGAAGAAGAAGGCTTCGGAGGCAGCTGCTCCGTCCGCGCCGAGCCCACCACCGCAAGAGCGAACGACTGGTGGGGTAGACGCCGGCGGGAGAACGGGCGCCGACGAGGAGGCTCATGGTGCTGCCAGGTCCAAGGACAAGACTGCGCTGCACATCGGCGGCCCGGTCGGCTCCCACAACGACCGAGCGCACTCCAAGACCTCGGCATCCGTACACACATCGCGCCCATCTCAGGAAGCGCGGGACCAGCAGCGTCATGGTACTCACGGTACCATACGTTTGCTGGGCCAAGATCAAGCTGGCGGATCCCGGAGTGCTCGAGACCAGCATGCACGCCAGCATGCTGGCGCGAGCGTGGCACGGTCGCCTGGACGAGATACTGCTCCTTCTAACGTAGTTAGAAGTCCGAGCATATCCCGTTCATCGCACTGTTCGCCACCGCCGCCCGCCACTCCGGCAGAAGCTTTAGCACGAGCTCAACTGCTCCTAGATTACCCTCCAGCGCCAGAGAAGATCGATGACTGGAGGGCCACTATCCAGAGCCTCATCGGCTTCGCCAACGGCGACGACCCGCGGCAGCCGAGCGCATCGCAGCCGCGGCAAGTCAGTCAGGCACGGGCCGGTGGCGACAAGACCGGAGAGGGGGCATCCACTGTGCACTCTGCGCCTAGAAGGCCAAGATCGCCGACTCGCCGGATCCACCTCGACAGTGACTCCACCGCGTCATCATATCCGCGAGCTCGTCGCGATCAGCGCCAAGTTCTTCATGAGAGACAGCAAGAAGACACTCGAACACGCATCGAGTGCCGAAGAGAAGCGCGGCGTCAATCAGACCTGCGCGCTGGGCCTTCTATTGACATGCATGCGCCCGGAGAACCAGGCGACTTGCCGTACGCGGTAGGTTGCCCTGCGTTTACCCGTGAGCTGCGGCAAGTCTAGTGGCCCAGCTAGAAGCATTTCAAGCCAGACGTACCGGAGAAGTATGACGGCAAGTCGCACCCGTCAGAGTTCCTCAGCATCTACACCATTGCGGTGCAAGATGCCGGGGGGCGAGATGACAAGGTCCTTGCCAACTACTTCCCACTGGTGCTCAAGCCCGAAGTCAGGTCCTGGCTTATGCACTTGCCGGACAACTCCATATCCTGTTGGGCAGACCTTTGCCATCAGTTTGTCGGCGCCTTTACAGGCGCCCACAAGCCTCATGGCCAGGAAAGTGATCTTCACCTGCTTGCCCAGAAGGAAGGAGAGCCCCTGCACAAGTATATTCAAAGATTCAGCCGTGTACAGCACAACATCCCAGATATCCACCCAGCCGCGGTTATTAGCGCATTCCACTAGAATGTGCATAATCGCAGGATGCGGGAGGAGATGGCGATGAGCAGGATCAGAGACATCAGTGAGCTATACGCCCTGGCCGACAAGTGCGCACGCGCTGAGGAAGGGAGGAAACTTCACGGAGAGACTGCAGGAGCAGGAGGATCTGACAGTGAGGATGCCGCCCCAGCAAAGAAAAACCGGCGGCGCAATAGGAAGAAGAAGGGCAAAGAGGTGCTAGTCGTTGAGCAGTCCGGCAATGACGGCGCCACCAAGCAAGCCAAAATTGGTAGCTCCGGCAAGGAGGTTGCCGCGTGCACCAACTGTCAGGCTGTGGCAGCCGCCGACAAGCAGGACGGCACTGACAAGCAGTATTGCAAGATCCACCGCACCAAAGGCCATGACCTCCAGAGCTGCAAGAAGCTCGAGCAGCTCGTCCAGCAGCAAAAAGCTGAGTATGAGCGGCGCGACAAGGAGAGGGCCCAAGGAGGCGGTGGAGAAGCCGGCAAGAAGCATGCTGGCCGGGGAGGGCGCCGGGGCAAGGCCAAACAGCGGCAAGGAGACAGACCTCCCCACGGCCGTGACAAGGATGAAGACGATGATGATGACGAAGACATGGATGATGTCGAGAATAGTGAGCAGGAGTTTCAGAAAGCTACAGAAGTCTTGTGTGTTGACGGCGGTGCTTCTCTGCATTCCCACCGCCAACTCAAACGGTGGCTGTGGGAAGTTAATGCGGCAGAGCCATGTAACGCCCTGAGACCGATGTGCCAGGTGTCGTCCAGTTATTCGCCGTTGTCGCCATGTCATTTGCTTGCGTGTGCATCTTATCATGTCATCATGTGCATTGCATCATCATGTTTTTCAAAACTTGCATTAGCCCGGGCTCTCCGAGTTTCTCTCCGTTGTCCGTTCTGAGCCCAACCCCACTTGCACGCGCCCGCAGCATGTCCGAAATAGTATTTTATAAGTGGCCGAAAAATGTTCTCGGAATGAGATGAAAGTTGGCGTGCGGTGTTGTTTTGTTGTTAGTAGGCCACCTACCAAGTTTCGTCGTATTCGGAGTCCGTTTGACGCCCCAACGGATAAATATAGCGCCAATAGTAGCCGGTCTAACGTCGGAAGTTTTCGGTCTCCGGAAACAGATGCCGGGCCCTCTCTCTCTCTCTTCTCCCCCTCGCAGTCTCGCCACAGCCCACCTAGTCCATCCTCCTTCCCCTCTTCGCTTCCAGAGTTGTCCGATGCGACCGCGCGGTCTGAAACCCTCTTTGCACAGTGCATCGAACCCCTCACGTGAGCGTCCGACAATTGTTCCGGACCCGACCCGAGCTGTCGTCACCGTTGGATCCGAATCATCCCCTAACATCTACAAAACGTCTCCGTTTTTCTCTTTGGACTACCTAACCTATTTTTCCCGTCCATCCAATTAAAATCGGAGGGACCAAATGCCCCTATCCAAAATCCGATTGCTATATAAAAGAGCAACCCTAGAAATGAGGAACCTTGTCCCATCTTCCCAGCCGCCGCCGCCAGCATCTTCCACCTCGGGATCCTCCCAGATCGGATCGATCTAATAGACTAGCGCCACATAGCCTCCTCCTCCATCCACAGCTGCCCTCCTCCGCTCGTTCTTCCCCTAGCATGCTTCCCCGCGCAGCAAGTAGGAGCCGCAACCCATGCTTCCCCTCGTCTCTCTCCATGCCCGTGGCCGAGCAGGAGCGCTCGGCCTCATCTCGTCGCCCCAGGCCAGCGCTCCAAGGCCGGCTGTGCAGCTCCTCGTCGCCGTCTTAACCAGCGCCGCCGCCAGGACCGGCCTCGTCCCTCTCCCTCCCTTCGTTCTCCTCCTCCCGTCGTCTCCCTCTCTCATTCCCTGATCTCTCTCGCAGGAACACCGCGCCTTGCTGCGTCATTGCCCACGCCAGCCCTCCTCTGTTTCGCCATCGCCGTGGGCCGTTCCTCTGCTTTGTCGCCGTCCAGGACCACCGCGAGCCGCCGCTAGATCCCTCCCTCCTCAACTCCAGCAAGCCTCGTCGGAGTCCAATCCCTCGCCGTCCCGAGCCTGGAGCGGCGCTCCTCCGCCCCTGCACCTGCAGCGCGCCACCGCCTGGAGCTCCAAGTTCGTCGGCCTGCCTCCGTTTCGATCCGGCACAGAACGGGACCCCGGCGACCTCCCGTGTCCGGATCCGGCCTCCCATCCCCTGCGCCCGAGCTCGCCTTTACTGAAGCCGTCGCCCCGCGCCAAGTTCCTTGTTGCGCCGCTGCCTCACCTGTTTCTGCTTCGAGCAGGAGAAAACACTCGCAGCACAGCCGCCCGCGTTGACTAGTCCAGCGCCTCGCTTGGACCGCTGCCAAGGCCCAGCTCCCTCCGTTGACCGCAGCCAGCATCGCCAGCCCAGCTCCCCGCGGTCCAGCCTCCTTCCGCCTCAGGCCCAGCGTGCCAAGGCCCAGCGTCGCCTTGGCCTCCCAGGCCAGCTCCAGCCGGGCCAGATCCGCAGCACCAGGCCCATCTCCCACCGGCCTGCCTTCTCCTCCAACCAGGCCGAGCCCACTTGGTGAGCCGCCCCAGCGCCCCGCCTCCTTTTTTCCTGCTGTTGGGCTTGCCTGAGATTCGGCCCGATTCATGTTTTTTCCTCGTTCTGTGAATTTGTCCAATTATCCAGAGATTGCCAGTTTTGCAGAACAGTCCCCCATGTTCATGCATTTAATAACTCACCAACCGTGCATCGGATTAAAATGGTTTATATATGAAACTTGCTCAGAATTTTGTGTAGATTAATAATATCCAACTTTCACCTATGTTTCAAATATTTAAAATGTTGTTTGCATTAATTTGCTCCTATGCCATGCTAATATGATTTAATTCATAACTAAATAACCGTTGCTCCGATTTAAATAATCTTTATATGTAAATGGGGTAGAATTTTGCCTAGTTTAACATGGTGGCCTCACTTTGCATGTTTAACAACTCTAAAATTATATTTAGGGCAGAACAGTACCAAACCTTAAATTATGCATATGAGGATTTTCCGGAATTGTTGTTCTTTGCTTCCGGCCTCATTTAACCTTGACTAGATAGGTAGTTTTCATCATGCTTCACCTCTTGCCATGCTAACAACATTTAATCTTGTTGGGTACATAAACGAGATCGAACTAAACAACTGATGTGGTGTTCCGTCAATATGCAACCCGTTGCATATTGAGCTCCACTTAATTCGTAGGATTGCTTGTGCTCTTTGCCATGCCATGCATACTTAAACCGGACATGCATCATACTTGATTGTGCATCATGCCATGATTATGTGATGGTTGTTTACCATGATTGTTTGCTTCTTTCCGGTGTTGTTTCTTCGGGTTGGTTCCGATAACGTCGCGTTTGTGAGGATCCGTTCAACTACATCCGTTTGTCTTCTTCATGGACGCGTTCTTCTTCCTTGCGGGATTTCAGGCAAGATGATCATACCCTCGAAATCACTACTATCTTTGCTATGCTAGTTTGCTCGCTCTTTTGCTATGCCATTGCTACGATGCCTACCACTTGCTTGTCAGCCTCCCAAATTGCCATGTTCAGCCTCTAACCCACCATGTCCTAGCAAACCGTTGATTGGCTATGTTACCGCTTTGCTCAGCCCCTCTTATAGCTTTGTTAGTTGCATGTAAAGATTGAAGCTTGTTCCTTGTTGGAACATGTTTACTTGTTGGGATATCACTATATATCTTATTTAATTAACGCATCTATATACTTGGTAAAGGGTGGAAGGCTCGGCCTTATGCCTGGTGTTTTGCTCCACTCTTGCCGCCCTAGTTTCCGTCATATCGGTGTTATGTTCCCGGATTTTGCGTCCCTTACGCGGTTGGGCTATAATGGGAACCCCTTGACAGTTCGCCTTAAGTAAAGCTTTTCCAGCAATGCCCAACATTGGTTTTACCATTTGCCACCTAGCCTTTTTCCCTTCGGAGTCACGCATCCCGAGGGTCATCTTTATTTTAACCCCCCCGGGCCAGTGCTTGTCTAAGTGTTGGTCCGAACTAAGTAGACTGCGGGGCCACCTCGGGGAAACTTGAGGGCTGGTTTTACTCGTAGGATGTCTCATCCGGTGTTGCCCTGAGAACGAGATATGTGCAGCTCCCATCAGGATCTCGGTGCATCGGGCGGTGTTGTTGGTTTAGTTTTACCCTGTCGAAATGTCTTGTTGTACTGGGATACCGAGTCTGATCGGAATGTCTCGGGTGGAGGTCTATTCCTTCGTTGACCGTGAGAGCTTGTCATGGGCTAAGTTGGGACACCTTGCAGGGATTTGAACTTTCGAAAGCCGTGTCCGCGGTTATGGGCAGATGGGAATTTGTTAACATCCAGTTGTAGAAAACCTGAAGTCGACCTTAATTAAAAAGAATCAACCGCATGTGTAACCGTGATGGTCTCTTTCCGGCGGAGTCCGGGAAGTGAACACGGTTGTTGGAGTTATGCTTGACGTAGGTAGTCCAGGATCACTTCTTGATCATACTTTTATCGACCGTGCTTTTCCTTCTCTTCTCGCTCTCATTTGCGTATGTTAGCCACCATATATGTTAGTCGCTTGCTGTAGCCCCACCTCATACCTTTACCTTACCCATAAGCTTAAATAGTCTTGATCGCGAGGGTGCGAGATTGCTGAGTCCCTGTGGCTCATAGATACTTCCAAAACCAGTTTGCAGGTGCCGATGAGTCCGTGCAGATGACACAACCCAGCTCAGGAGGAGCTCGTTGAAGACCCTGTTCATTTGTGTTGTGTCGTTCTAGTTGATCAGTAGTTGAGCCCAGTTGGGGTCGATCGGGGACCTTTGTCGCATTTGGGGTTCTTCTTTTATTTTGGTTCCGTAGTCGGACCATGAGTGTATTTGATTGATGTAATGTTTATTCATGTAATTGTGTGAAGTGGCGATTGTAAGCCAACTATGTATCTCTTTCCCTTATGTATTACATGGGTTGTGTGAAGATTACCTCACTTGCGACATATGTCTTCAATGCGATTATGTCTCTAAGTCGTGCCTCGACACGTGGGAGCTATAGTCGCATCGAGGGTGTTACAAGTTGGTAATCAGAGCCTTCCCCGACCTTAGGAGCCCCCATTGCTTGATCGTTTTTAGCGGCCGAGTTGTGTCTAGAAAAATGTTTTGAGTCTTCTAGGAATTATATATATCGGAGAGTTTAGGAATTCTTTTTACTTCCCAGTTCCTTCATCGCTCTGGTAAGGCATCCTGACGTAGAGTTTTGACTCTTCTCTTCTCAAATTTCACTAAATTTTTTTTAGGATCACGCGGGTATCTTGGAATCGTTTCGATGGTTTTATGATGAGAACATTGTCTTGGTGCCTCCTGTCAGGGGTTTAGTGGAAGTGTCCCGGGGAGTTGAGCTCTGAGGTGTTGTCGTCATAATTTTATCGTTGCAGTTCTGGAATACCTGAGTTTAGTATGCCGACATCGAAAATCTCTTTTATGCAGTTCGTTGGTGAGATAACCTCGACGCCACCCAGTACTGGGGCGGGAGTTCGGGAGTATCGCCATAACTTGTATAACGGATGCTTTTCGAAGGTTGAGGTAGACGATTTCCGAAGGTTTCTTGGTTATGTGTTGAAGGATGGATACAGCTGGATGTAGGATTTGCTAGTTTGGGTGAGATATTATGCTTCCCCTGTATCCCCAACACCTGATTGCATAATCGGAAAATTTCGGGAGTTTCATAGGTGGGAATTCAAGTAGCTCTTAGGATATCTTTTCTGACAGATGTATGATATGAAATTGGGGTTCGACGTCTAGTGGTTCGCCTATTCACGGTCGGTTTTACAGTGGTCTCGTTGTGTCTTAAAGAGTCCTTGGCTATGCTGACTCGGGGACGCTTCGTATGTCATGTGCACTGCCTTGTACATGATGGTGCTGTACGATCGAGCCCGTGTAGGTCCCACCACGAAAACTTCGGACGAAATCTCTATCATATGTTTGTTCCGGCTTATTCTGCAAGCCAATCCTTTGTTTTGTTTTGAGTTGTGGTATTCGAGTTGCTTCGAAGTCAAATGTTGATTCCATACCTTCTCTAAGCGGTGTTCTCATACCTCGATGTGAACACTAATCCTTCTGGATAATCGAGATTGTCATGCCAATTTCTTTTAAACCGGCGTGTTTCTCTTCAAGTGGATCCGATCATTTCAACTCCCGCAAGATCAATTATCAATTCTTCTCAACGGTGTTTGTTTCATTCGTCCCAAGCTGCCTTTGTTTTTCCCTCCCTCCCACCCTTGTTTCTTCGAGGAACCATATTTCTTATTCAAGTATCCTTTTATTCATGTGAAGTTTCTCCATTCTTTTCTATCAATATTCTTATCCGGTGATTCTCATAAAGATTCTAACGGAGTTTCTAGTTCATCATTCTTCATTCTTTTTCTTCTCCGGTGTTGCCAATTCAAGCTTTCGGTGTTGATCATATCCTTTTCCTTGTTTCAAATACCTTCTCATGCCGGTGCACCTCATATTCATTCACTTCTCGCTATCTAATTGTTCCGGAGTGCTAAAGATATCTCGAAGATTCGTGTATCCACTCTTCTTTCATTCAAGCTATTTCGAGGATGTTATCTCTTTCAAGCCATTTAATTTCAACCGGTGCAATCTCTCTTTGTAATCGTTCTACGGTGTATCTTTTCAGTGGGCCCTAACCCACAGGTCTTTTTCCAGGATCTTACCTGACTCTTCTTATTTTCCCGGAGTTATTCTCAAATTCCTTTCGAAGTTTGACGTAAGAATGATTTATCATCAGCCAAATGTTTTCTCCAAGATCTTTCTAATTCTTTTCATCGTTGGCTCAACCTCTTCGTTTTGATCCTTCCGGAGTGTCTAAATAATTCATGGTGGTGTTTCTCGTCATCATTCTCAGCATTTCAATACCGAAGAAGAGTTTCTCCTTAATCTTGCTCTTTAAACTTCAAGATTCGTGGTTCTAGTTCGAGGCCATCCTCTCATAATTGTTTTTGTTTGTGGGAATTCTTTTCACCCATCCGGAGTAATTCAAGTTTCTTCTCAGTTTGTTATAAGGAGCCATCAATTCTGGATTGTTCATGTCAGCTTCTAGTTATCATTCTCCAATCATACCGATGCATCATTCAAGTATATCCTCTAATCAGTTCATGATCTTTTGGTCTCGTGGATCTAATTTCCCTCAAGTATCTTCATTCGTTCTTCATATAATTACTGGTGATTCATCCTTTACTTCGTTCATTTAATTCTTACGGTGGTTCTGTCAAGATCTCTCTTCCTTGTTCATCATATCAATTCATTTGTTGTTCCAATCCTACCGGTGGTTCGTTGAAGACGTTCTCAAGTTTATGTTATGTCTCTCTTAATGCTTGATACGAGAATAAGTAGTGTGCCAAATCCGTTGATTGTCATCAATTTAATTGGTGAAGGATAAGCATAACATAATTCTTATTCTTGTTCATTCAAGTGATTAATTCCTTATTCCATAGGTGCATCATATCACATTCTTGGTTCGAGATGCTTTATCTTTTCTTTCCCAAGAGTTCCAAGCTTTCACAATTACATCTCCACGGGGGTCCATCTAAATCATTGCAAGGCTTCAACCTTATTCTTTTCATCCTCCATTTCGATTGATCATTTCTTTTATTTCCGGAGTTCTCATGAAAGTTCTACATGATGGTTCATCAAGGATTTATATTCCTTCTCGAAACGTTCATCAACTTTCTTTTCAAAGGAGCTCAAGTTTTCTTCATCTTGCAATCCGGAGTGCAATTCTTTCTACCATATTACCGGAGGTGGTATTGTGTCATTCTTGATAATTTGAGTTCATGTTTTCATGATTCACATGCTGTCAAGATTGGGATATTTTAAATCCATCAACCTATTCGTTGGTATTGTCTTGGGTTATATTTCACCTAAAGCCTTCCCTAAGGATGGTTGTTATTATGGTGCTGATATATGATCCAAGTTTTTCATTTATCCTCCTGGTCAAATAAGTTTCTCGTCTCTTTGTTCTTATCAATCCAATTCTTTTCCCGTGAGTGGCAGGTTTTTCATCTCTTAATTTGAGAGGTATTCCATAAGACCATATCAAGCTTATTATTTTCGTTGTGGGTTTTCCAACAACTCCGTTCTAGCTTCTGTTGTAACCGTGCTCTCTCAAGATATTGTTTTCCTTCGTTCACTCCATTCCATTCTTACTTTTGTTCCGGAGGCATTGTGATGTTCATCTTTTCAACCAATCATCTCGTTTTGTCAAAGATCATGATCTTTCCATGCCTCTACTTTTATCTGAGTGTTGTGTCCTCTTTACAAGTATCCTCTCATCTTGTCATGTTCAATTCCTTCCATTTACAGACGGAGTGCTGTCCAAATTATATCACTCTTATTCCTTCCCTATCTTGCTTAACCGGAGTATTGTGCCCCTTTGTTCAAGTTCTTTTCACCTTATCAAGTCTTGCATCCCTTTCTCAACCGGAGTGTCGTGTTTTCGTTTGAGTTCTCTTATCTTATCAAATTTTGGACTCCCTTCTCAACCGGAGTGCTGTCTGAGATCTTTCTTACCCTTTGTTCCATCCATTCAATAGTTATGGAGGTAGTGTGTTGTGATTTCATCAAATATCTTCTCATCTTATCAAGTTATTATTCAATTCCTTTTCTTTTCAACCGGAGTGCTGCCCGAATTTTGGTTTTTCCTTGATCCCCTTCCTTAACCGGAGTGTTTTTAATAAATATCTTGCCCTTGAACCTCAAGGGTTTCGCAATGCTCGTTGTCCCTCTTTTCTAACGGAGTGTTTTCGACTTTGTTCACCTTTGTTGTATTCTTTTCTCGATTTGTTCAACCTCGCAACATTCTTTGGTTTCACTCGTTTGTCAAAGAAGCAACTTAGTTATACCTCTCCTCTTTTCTCTTCCGTTTTCCCCCGGTGCCATTCTAGATCTCGGGACGAGATCCTCTCGTAGTGGTGGAGTGTTGTAACGCCCCGAGACCGATGTGCCAGGTGTCGTCCAGTTATTCGCCGTTGTAGCCATGTCATTTGCTTGCGTGTGCATCTTATCATGTCATCATGTGCATTGCATCATCGTGTTTTTCAAAACTTGCATTAGCCCGGGCTCTCCGAGTTTCTCTCCATTGTCTGTTCTGAGCCCAACCCCACTTGCACGCGCCCGCGGCATGCCCAAAATAGTATTTTATAAGTGGCCGAAAAATGTTCTCGGAATGAGATGAAAGTTGGCGTGCGGTGTTGTTTTGTTGTTAGTAGGCCACCTGCCAAGTTTCGTCGCATTCGGAGTCTGTTTGACGCCCCAATGGATAAATATAGCGGCAATAGTAGCCGGTCTAACGTCGGAAGTTTTCGGTCTCCGGAAACAGATGCCAGGCCCTCTCTCTCTTCTCCCCCTCGCAGTCTCGCCACAGCCCACCTAGTCCATCCTCCTTCCCCTCTTCGCTTCCGGAGTTGTCCGATGCGACCGCGCGGTCTGAAACCCTCTCTGCACAGTGCATCGAACCCCTCACGTGAGCGTCCGAAAATTGTTCCGGACCCGACCCGAGCTGTCGTCACCATTGGATCCGAATCATCCCCTAACTTCTACAAAACGTCTCCGTTTTTCTCTTTGGACTACCTAACCTATTTTTCCCGTCCATCTGATTAAAATCGGAGGGACCAAATGCCCCTATCCAAAATCCGCTTGCTATATAAAAGAGCAACCCTAGAAATGAGGAGCCTTGTCCCATCTTCCCAGCCGCCGCCGCCAGCATCTTCCACCTCGAGATCCTCCCAGATCGGATCGATCTAATAGACCAGCGCCACATAGCCTCCTCCTCCATCCACAGCTGCCCTCCTCCGCTCGTTCTTCCCCTAGCATGCTTCCCCGCGCAGCAAGTAGGAGCCGCAACCCCTGCTTCCCCTCGTCTCTCTCCATGCCCGTGGCCGAGCAGGAGCGCTCGGCCTCATCTCGTTGCCCCAGGACAGCGCTCCACGGCCGGCTGTGCAGCTCCTCGTCACCGTCTTAACCAGCGCCGCCGCCAGGACCGGCCTCGTCCCTCTCCCTCCCTTCGTTCTCCTCCTCCCGTCGTCGCCCTCTCTCATTCCCGGATCTCTCTCGCAGGAACACCGCGCCTCGCTGCATCATTGCCCGCGCCAACCCTCCTCTGTTTCGCCATCACCGTGGGCCGTTCCTCTGCTTCGTCGCCGTCCAGGACCACCATGAGCCGCCGCTGGATCCCTCCCTCCTCGACTCCAGCAAGCCTTGTCGGAGTCCAATCCCTCGCTGTCCCGAGCTTGGAGCGGCGCTCCTCCGCCCCTGCACCTGCAGCGCGCCACCGCATGGAGGTCCAAGTTCGTCGGCCTGCCTCCGTTTCGATCCGGCACAGAACGGGACCCCGGCGACCTCCCGTGTCCGGATCCGGCCTCCCATCCCCCGCGCCCGAGCTCCCCTTTACTGAAGCCGTCGCCCCGCGCCAAGTTCCTCATCACGCCGCTGCCTCACCTGTTTCTACTTCGAGCAGGAGAAAACGCTCGCAGCACAGCCGCCCGCGTTGACTAGTCCAGCGCCTCGCTTGGACCGCTGCCAAGGCCCAGCTCCCTCCGTTGACCGCAGCCAGCATCGCCGGCCGAGCTCCCCACGATCCAGCCTCCTTCCGCCTCAGGCCCAGCGCGCCAAGGCCCAGCGTCACCTTGGCCTCCCAGGCCAGCTCCAGCCGGGCCAGATCCGCAGCGCCAGGCCCATCTCCCACCGGCCTGCCTTCTCCTCCAACCGGGCCGAGCCCACTGGGTGAGCCGCCCCAGCGCCCCGCCTCTTTTTTTCCTGCTGTTGGGCTTGCCTCAGATTCGGCCCGATTCATGTTTTTTCCTCGTTCTATGAATTTGTCCAATTATCCAGAGATTGCCAGTTTTGCAGAACAGTCCCCCATGTTCATGCATTTAATAACTCACCAACCGTGCATCGGATTAAAATGGTTTATATATGAAACTTGCTCAGAATTTTGTGTAGATTAATAATATCCAACTTTCACCTATGTTGAAATATTTAAAATGTTGTTTGCATTAATTTGCTCCTATGCCATGCTAATATGATTTAATTCATAACTAAATAACCGTAGCTCCGTTTTAAATAATCTTTATATGTAAATGGGGTAGAATTTTGCCTAGTTTAACATGGTGGCCTCACTTTGCATATTTAACAACTCTAAAATTATGTTTAGGGCAGAACAGTACCAAAACTTAAATTATGCATATGAGGATTTTCCGGAATTGTTGTTCTTTGCTTCGGGCCTCATTTAACCTTGACTAGATAGGTACTTTTCATCATGCTTCACCTCTTGCCATGCTAACAACATTTAATCTTGTTGGGTACATAAACGAGATCGAACTAAACAACTGATGTGGTGTTCCGTCAATTTGCAACCCGTTGCATATTGAGCTCCACTTAATTCGTAGGATTGCTTGTGCGCTTTGCCATGCCATGCATACTTAAACCGGACATGCACCATACTTGATTGTGCATCATGCCATGATTAGGTGATGGTTGTTTACCATGATTGTTTGCTTCTTTCCTGTGTTGTTTCTTCGGGTTGGTCCCCATAACGTCGCGTTTGTGAGGATCCGTTCAACTACATCCGTTTGTATTCTTCATGGACGCGTTCTTCTTCCTTGTGGGATTTCAGGCAAGATGATCATACCCTCGAAATCACTACTATCTTTGCTATGCTAGTTTTCTCGCTCTTTTGCTATGCCATTGCTATGATGCCTACCACTTGCTTGTCAGCCTCCCAAATTGCCATGTTCAGCCTCTAACCCACCATGTCCTAGTAAACCGTTGATTGGCTATGTTACCGCTTTGCTCAGCCCCTCTTATAGCATTGTTAGTTGCGGGTGAAGATTGAAGCTTGTTCCTTGTTGGAACATGTTTACTTGTTGGGATATCACTATATATCTTATTTAATTAACGCATCTATATACTTGGTAAAGGGTGGAAGGCTCGGCCTTATGCCTGGTGTTTTGTTCCACTCTTGCCGCCCTAGTTTCCGTCATATCGGTGTTATGTTCCCGGATTTTGCGTCCCTTACGCGGTTGGGCTATAATGGGAACCCCTTGAAAGTTTGCCTTAAGTAAAGCTTTTCCAGCAATGCCCAACGTTGGTTTTACCATTTGCCACCTAGCCTTTTTCCCTTGGGAGTCGCGCATCCCGAGGGTCATCTTTATTTTAACCCCCCGGTCCAGTGCTTTTCTAAGTGTTGGTCCGAACTGAGTAGACTGCGGGGCCACCTCGGGGAAACTTGAGGGCTGGTTTTACTCGTAAGATGTCTCATCCGGTGTTGCCCTGAGAACGAGATATGTGCAGCTCCCATCAGGATGACGGTGCATCGGGCGGTGTTGCTGGTTTAGTTTTACCCTGTCGAAATGTCTTGTTGTACTGGGATACCGAGTCTGATCGGAACGTCTCGGGTGGAGGTCTATTCCTTCGTTGACCGTGAGAGCTTGTCATGGGCTAAGTTGGGACACCCTGCAGGGATTTGAACTTTCGAAAGCCATGCCCGCGGTTATGGGCAGATGGGAATTTGTTAACGTCCGGTTGTAGAAAACCTAAAGTCGACCTTAATTAAAATGAATCAACTGCGTGTGTAACCGTGATGGTCTCTTTCCGGCGGAGTCCGGGAAGTGAACACGGTTGTTGGAGTTATGCTTGACGTAGGTAGTCCAGGATCACTTCTTGATCATACTTTTGTCGACCGTGCTTTGCCTTCTCTTCTCGCTCTCATTTGCGTATGTTAGCCACCATATATGTTAGTCGCTTGCTGCAGCCCCACCTCATACCTTTACCTTACCCATAAGCTTAAATAGTCTTGATCGCGAGGGTGCGAGATTGCTGAGTCCCTGTGGCTCACAGATACTTCCAAAACCAGTTTGCAGCTGCCGATGAGTCCGTGCAGATGACGCAACCCAGCTCAGGAGGAGCTCGTTGAAGACCCTGTTCATTTGTGTTGTTTCGTTCTAGTTGATCAGTAGTGGAGCCCAGTTGGGGTCGATCGGGGACCTTTGTCGCATTTGGGGTTCTTCTTTTATTTTGGTTCCGTAGTTGGACCATGAGTGTATTTGATTGATGTAATGTTTATTCATGTAATTGTGTGAAGTGGCGATTGTAAGCCAACTATGTATCTCTTTCCCTTATGTATTACATGGGTTGTGTGAAGATTACCTCACTTGCGACATATGCCTTCAATGCGATTATGTCTCTAAGTCGTGCCTCGACACGTGGGAGCTATTGTCGCATCGAGGGTGTTACAAGCCACCTGTCAAATCACGCAAGCTTCTGAAATGGTCCAGCACGCCTATCATCTTTGACATTGAGGACCACCCTGGTCGCACAACTACGGTCGGGTGCTTGCCGTTGTTGGTTTCGCCAATAATCCGCAACCTCAAAGTCACTAAGATGCTAGTTGACGGCGGGGCTGGCTTAAATCTGATCTCCTCCGCTGTGCTCCAGAAACTCTAGATCCCAGACAGCGAGCTCGAAGAGACCGGTACATTCCAAGGAATTAACCCGGGAAGGAGCAAGCCGAAAGGGAAGGTCACGTTGCCGGTGACATTTGGCAACGAGCTGAATTTCAGAACGGAGAGGGTCACTTTTGACGTTGCCAATTTTCCATTGCCTTACAATGGGATACTTTTCCGTCCAGCGCTCGCCAAGTTCATGGAAGCCTCTCACTATGCATACAACATGCTCAAGATGCCAGGCCCGATAAGCATCATCTCTGTCCCTGGCGACAAGAAGGACGCCCTTATCTGCGCCGACAAGATCTACCGGGAAGCAACAGCCGCTATAGACTGCAAACCACTTGCTGCTGAAGCTCCCGGGGGGAAGAAGAAGACCAAGCCCGGCAAGAGCCCTGATGCCCACTCCGGCAAATGCACCTCTTCGGAGTGCTGCGTTACCATCAAGGACGCACCATCGAGCTCCACCGGCAAGTGTAAGAAGGCAATGGCAGCTCCACCACATACCAAGAAGGTGTCTGCCAAGGAGGACGGTACTGGTGGTACCTTCACCATCAGTGCCATGCTTGACCCTAAATAGGAAAGCGCGCTCGTTACTTTCCTGCGGGCGAATGTCGACGTGTTTGCATGGCAACCGTCTGATATCCCCGGTGTTCCCAGGAAAGTAATTGAGCACCATCTTGCCATTTGTCCTCATGCGCGGCCCGTCAAGCAGAAGGTCGGGAAACAAGCAGTGGAGCGCCAAGAATTCATGGCAGAAGAAATCAAGAAATTGGAAGCAGCAGGCCTTGTCAGAGGAGTGCTTCATCCCACGTGGTTGGCCAATCCTGTTGTAGTGCGCAAGGCAAATGGAAAATGGAGGCTTTGTATTGACTTTACTGATGTTAATAAAGCTTGTCCCAAAGACCCATTTCCCTTGCCGCGCATTGACCAGAATGTTGACTCCACAGCCGGATGTGATTTGCTTTCATTTCTTAACGCATATTCAGGATACCATTAGACCTTCATGGCAGAAGAGGATGAGGAGAAAACATCATTCATTACTCCATGTGGCACATACTGTTTCATACGGATGCCTTTCGGATTAAAGAATGTTGGTTCAACATTTGCAAGAGTAGTCCATGTCACCTTGAAGCCACAGATACACAGAAATGTAGAAGCCTACATGGATGACATAGTGGTCAAGAGCAAAGACAGGGCAACCTTAATTCAAGATTTAGATGAGACCTTTGCAAATCTGCGCAAGATCAACCTCAAGCTCAACCCCGAAAAGTGTGTGTTTGGAGTCCCTTCCGGCAAGCTTCTCGGGTTCTTTGTGTCTCAGTGGGGATTAGAGCCAATCCCGACAAGATCAAGGCCATTGAGCAGATCGAAGCACCAAAGCGCGTCAAGGATGTACGGAAGCTTGCCGGTTGCGTGGCTGCTCTCAACAGGTTTATTTCTCGGTCTGCTGAGCGCACCCTGCCGTTTTTCAAAATTTTGAAAAAGGCAGGTCCAATGAAATGGACTCCAGAAGCGGAGGCTACGCTGCAGGACTTGAAGAGATACCTGTCCTCCACTCCAACACTTGTCGCACCTAAACCGCAAGAGAAGTTGCTGCTGTATATAGCGGCAACCAATCAAGTGGTTTGTGGTGCGTTAGTGGCAGAGAGGGAGGCAGATGACGAGCCAGTAACCGCGGCAAGCACGTCCAGCGACAAGCAGGGGGCTTCCCCGACAAGCTCTAGTCCCGGCAAGGATGGATCTGCACAGGCATGCGAAGAGGTGCAAAAGAGAATGGTGCAGCGCCCAGTCTACTTTGTCAGTTCCCTTTTGCAGGGGGCTAGGTCAAGGTACTCTGGCGTGTAGAAGTTGCTTTCGGCCTTCTTATGGCCTCGAGAAAGCTGCGCCATTACTTCCAGGCACATCAGATCACAATCGTCACTCGCTTTCCGCTGAAGAGGATACTGCAGAATCCAGAAGCGACAGGCAGGATTGTCGAGTGGGCGTTGGAACTGTCAAGCTTTGGTCTCAAGTTTGAGAGCACTTCAACTATCCAAAGCAGAGCATTGGCAGAATTCATAGCAGAGTGGACGCCAACACCAGATGAAGAAATTCCGGAGACAAGCATCCCCTCCAAGGAAATAAACAAAGAGTGGCTCATGTACTTTGACGGTGCCTTTTTGCTGCAAGGCGCCGGTGCTGGAGTGCTGCTTGTCGCACCCACCGGAGAGCACCTCAAGTACATAGTCCAGATGCACTTTCCCAAGGAACAAGCGACAAACAATACTGCAGAGTATGAAGGCTTGCTTGCCGGTCTCAGGATCGTGGCAGAACTTGGGATTAAGAAGCTCATTGTTAGGGGTGACTCGCAGCTTGTCGTCCGCCAAGTGAACAAGAATTACCGGAGTCCTTTGATGGAAGCCTATGTTGACGAAGTGAGAAAGCTAGAAGAGCACTTTGACGGCCTGCAGATGGAGCATGTCCTGAGAGCTCAGAATGACATTGCTGATGGCCTATCAAAATGCGCCGCACTTAAGTTACCTGTCGAACCAGGGATTTTTGTGCTCAAGCTAACTCAGCCGTCCGTAACACCATCAAATGGACAGAGCAAAAAGAGGAAGTTGATTTCTGGCGACTATCTTCCGGCAGAGCTTCCCGAAGCCGCCGCCAAAAAGGTCCCCAAGATCAACACCAACAGTGCTGAGGAGCAGTCTGCTCTGGCAAGCCCCAGGGTTTGTTCCATTGCTCCCGACAAGTTTTGCTCTGGCAAGCTTGCCGGGGGACGTCAAGCTCCGGCAGAGCCGCAGGTTCTTGCCGTAGAAGCGGATGTTCCCGCAGCAGCAGATATGCCTTTAGTCCTTGTTGTTGAGCCACAAGCTCCAACGTGGGAGCAGCAGATTGTCCATTTCCTTCAGACAGGAGAACTTCCCGCAGAGCAAGAAGAAGCGGAAAGAGTAGCCCGGCAGTCTAGTATGTACCAGTTTGTCGATAACATACTGTGCAGAAGGAGACTCAACGGTGTGAAATTGAAGGGCATTCCCCGGGAAGATGGACAGAAGCTGTTGGCAGAGATACATGGAGGCATATGTGGTCACCACATTGGCGCAAGAGCACTTGTCGGCAAAGCATTCCGGCAAGGTTTCTTCTGGCCGACAGCCCTCCAGGATGCAACTGCACAAGTAACCAAGTGTGAAGCATGCCAGTTCCATTCCAAGCAGATACACCAGCCAGCTCAAGCTCTCCAGACGATCCCTTTATCCTAGCCATTTTCGGTCTGGGGGCTCGATATCCTCGGCCCCTTTTCCCAAGCTGTCGGGGGCTTTGAGTACTTGTACGTTGCCATCGACAAGTTCACAAAGTGGCCGGAAGTGGAACCAGTGAGAAAGGTGACAGCACAGTCAGCAGTCAAGTTCTTCAGGTCGATTGTTTGCCGTTTTGGATCCCTAACAGGATAATCACCGACAACGGTACACAATTTACGAGCCGCACCTTCATGCAGTACGTCCAAGATCTTGGTGCCAAGGTCTGCTTCGCTTTTGTTGCTCACCCGAGAAGCAACGGTCAAGCGGAGAGGGAAAATGCTGAAGTGTTGCGCAGGCTCAAGACCAGAACTTTCGACAGGCTGCACAAGTGCGGAAGAAACTGGATCGAGGAGCTGCTGGTGGTTCTTTGGTCGATCAGGACAACGCCAAATCGAGCCACTAGCCAGACACCCTTCGTTCTAGTCTATGGAGCGGAGGCAGTTCTCCCCACGGAACTCGTATACGGGTCGCCTCGAGTGCTCGCTTATGATGAGCTTGAGCAAGAGCAGCTGCGGCAAGATGACGCGCTGCTCCTCGAGGAAGACCGTCTTCAGGCTGCTATGCGAGCTGCTCGGTACCAGCAAGCTCTGCGCCGCTACCATAGCCGCAAAGTTAATGCCAGAAGTCTCGAGGAAGGCGACCTTGTTCTTCGGCGCGTTCAGTCCACCAAGAATTCAAACAAGTTGACGCCGAAGAGGGAAGGCCCTTACCGGGTGAAACGAGTCACTAGGCCTGGCGCTGTCCGCCTGGAGACCGAAGATGGCATCCCAGTGAGCAACTCCTGGAATATTGAGCATCTTCGCAAGTTTTACCCGTAGGGCGCGGTTGCCGGAACCCGTTCCGGCAACCACCTTTTGTACAAGTCTTGCCGCTATTGCATGTAATCCTTTGTACAAAGCCGGGCGCAGATCCCGTGCATAAATATCAAGTTCTCAACACACCTTGTCAGTTTCATGCCTTTTATTAGTATTTGCATGCGCGATCTGACATTTTGTGCAGCATTTGCCTCCGGTAAGCAACAACGAGCCATAAGGCTCCATACTGTTATTTCATCCTTTTTCTTTTTCGCAAGGAAAAGAAGGTTCCCTCGCGCACAAGTTTGCCGGGGGAAAGGGAGAAGATACGTTATGGACCAGGCGTCGTTCAAGAAGGTTTCGCCTTGCCGGGAAGCAAACAACAGAAAAGATAAGTTTGCCAAAGTTTGAGCAATCAGATTCTTAAATTTATAGAGTTATCTTCCTTGAACGACCGTCCCTTGTATGGAAAACCTGTGCGCAGAGGAACCAACTCGTAGCTAGTTGCGCCCTTACTGTTGTTTCGAGTCCGCTCAACAACTTAAGTGAGCTGCGACTAGCTTTGCGACAAGGTTCTTGTCGGCCGCGGCACCGCCTGCAGGCTGCTGACGTTTCGCACTCAGCACTCGCGGCAAAGGTGCCCGCGCCGGCAAGTCCCCTAAAAGCAAAGGGTAAAAGCATACAAGGGAAGAAATCAAGTAAAGGAAATAACATAGTCATTACTATCCAAGATAGAGTATATTACAAAATAACTTGTCGCAGCTCTAATAGACTGTTTTTCATAACATGATTAATAGCGACAAGGAAAGAAGAAGATGGATGGCCTAGTCTACGCGGTCACCTTCGACCCTCCTAATTCCGCTCACCCTGTCCACAATAGGTGCGACAAGGGCCTTGAGCTCCTCCAGATCAGCATCTGGCGACAAGCTTCGGAGGACGTTGGTGAGGCGGACGCCTGGGTTGCGGAAGGCCACCTTCATCAGCACCTTCTGGAGAGCTCCCGCGCAAATCTTGCGCGACTCATCGGCAAGCTGCTTTGGGATTTGCTCCCGGAGTCACTGAAGCGCCGTCGCCACGCCTTTGAAGAACAGAGTCAGCTTGGCGCTGGGTTGGAGATTCTCGTCGGAGGAGTACCCGAGATCCACCATCCCCAATTGCGCCAACTCCTTGTCGACGTCCGTGGCGACGTTCACCAGACCCTCCGTCCAGTGCTCCACGTTCTCCGACAAGGTCTTCTAGGCGGCGGCAGCATTCGCCAGCAGCACCTTGCCGGCCTCAACTTCCTCCTTCAAGGCCGTCTCCTACTCCTTGGCGCTGTCCAAAGATTGCGTCAGAGCCGCCAGCTTCACTTCGAGATCAGCATTGGACTTATTGGCGGCGTCGAGTTCCTTGTCCTTCTCGGCAAGATGGGCCTGCAACTCCGAATAACTGTTGGTGTCCCTCTCCCGCTCGAGCTTGAGCGCGGCGATCTCGTCGCCGTTCGCCTTAAGGCTCGCCTCCAGCTGCGCCACCTTCAGCTCCAGCTCGTTCTTGGCGGCCTCGACGGCTGCGGCGGCGTCTTCAGCTTGTTTAAGGGCTCCGCCGACTGCCCGCTCGCGTGCGGCAAGTTCCTCCTCGTGGTTGTCGAGGTTGACCTTCCGCTGCGCCAAGTCACCCTCTTGCGAAGACAACTTCTTGCCGTTGGCGCTCTTCGACGTCGGCCTTCTCAAGGAGGAAGGCCTACGGCGCCTCGGCAAGTTGCTCCCGCTCGTTTGCCAGGGAGCGGAGAGCTTCCTGATTGGTGCCCCGGAGCTCTTCCACGCGCTTCTCGATATCAGCGCCGGCATTCGCAACGAGCGCTTCGCGGGACTCCAGCTTGGCCTGCCCGGCGCGGTAGAGCGCCACCAGCTTCCACAGCAGACGCTCCTCTTCAGGTTCACCGCTGCCGCTGCTTGGCGCGTTGACCAGCTTCAGCCCGGCGGGGCAAGCACCTCTCCGTCAAGAATCTCTCCCTCGACAGGCGCCCTGGAGCTCGACGCCCAGGGGAGGTTGATGAAGATGCTGTCGCCGGCCTTCAGGTAGACGCCAGGCTGGGGCTCTTCGGAGCCTGGCGCGGCGGCAGCGGCGTGGGAGTCGGTGGTCGGAGCAGCGCCTGGCGCTCCTGGCGGCCTCCTCGCCGGTGCCGGCTGCTTCCTCCGTGGCAACAGCGTCGTCGGCGGCGACTTCTGTCTCCATTGGCTCTGCAGCAGATGGATCTGATAGCCGGAAGAGGGGAGAAGATTCAAGCAAAATTCGAGCAAAATCCAAGAGGAAGATCAAGAAGGCGAAGAAGCTAAGGGGAGTTTGGAAGCAAGGAAGTTACCTGTGCCAGGGTCTGCAGCTGTGGTCTCCGTCGCCGGGGGATCACTGACGCAGTCCCTTGCCGGAGATCCCTCCCTTGCCGGGAGCTCCTCCCTTGCCGGAGCCTCCTCCCTTGCCGGGGGCTCCTCCCTAGCCAGAGTCTCCTCCCTCGCCGGAGAGCTCTCCCTCGCCGAAGACCTCTCCCTCGTCGGAGGACTTTCCCTTGGCGCTTCGGGGGCGGCCTCCGGGCTCTTCTGGGCTCCTGCACAAGTCATTAAACAAACATCAGCAAAGCAAAAATCTTTGTGCGCGCCCGACAGCGGAAAACGAACAAGACACTTACGCTGGGGGCTGCTCTGAAGATCAACCGCCGGGTCCGACAAGTTTGTCTCAGGCACGTCCCCTGTTGACGCAATGGGTTCATCCTCGATGACGATCACCGGCGCCTTGGCTCTCTTTGCCGCTCTCTGCGCCAGAGTCCTAAAAAGGAATAGATACAGGGAAAGGCAAGTGAGAAACAAGACAAGACAAAAACAACAAAACTCAAAGAATTGCAAGTACAATAAGAGAAACTTACTCTTCTTCTTCTTACTCGTCGAAGCTGAACGCGGAGAAGTCGAAGTCCGGCCCGCCTCCAGCGCGGGAAGGTGGAGGAGTAGGCTCCCTTGGCCGCTTGGCGGGAGCGGAGGCAGCAGTCCGAGAAGACCCCGCTCTAGTTGTTGTGGCAGCGTGGGACGCTCCCGCGGCAACAGTGCTTGCCGCGGTGGAGCGTGTCACGCGGTGCGGCGACTGTCGACGCGCTTGCCGCCTCGCTACATCCCCGACCTTGCGGAGACGCCTTCTTGGTGGAGACGGAGGCGCTGCTGGCGGCGTGCTGTCTGAGGACGAAGTGGAAGAGGAGCCAATCTCCAACGACCCGCTCGCATCCTCGGCAGGCTCGCTCGGTTCGGCGTCATGCCCGGCAGCCTTGCTCGGTTCGGCATCGCGCCCGGCAACCTCCTTCTTGCCGGCAAGCTCCTTCTTGCCGGCAAGATCTTCCCGCTCGGCACGGTTTGCCGCCTCTGCTGCCGCTGCCTCCTCCAAGGTGAAGCCGAACTCGCCCGCCGTGGCAGCTGCCGCCGCCTCCTCCAACCTGGTGGCGATGCGCTTCAACTCCGCCTCGGTGGTGTCGCGGGTGAGGCCGTCCTTCTCATCGGCGCGGATTGGCACTTCCACCAAGTCGTCGAAGAACTGCTGCACGACCTCGTCTTCTGGCTCTTGCCAGGTTGGCACGATTCCGTGCGAATCGCACAGTGGCATCATCGCCCTGATGCGGTCGAGCACCGAATTGTTGCATAGCGGGACGACGCCCTGCGGCAACCTGAAGACTTCTGGGTGGTCAGGATCATATTTGAAGAGCTCCTGCAACATTGCGTTGAGCTCCAAGACGGTGAAATTGTAGTTGAGCCCCGGGCGCAGCCTCATGATGTCTGTCGCGTTCTTGAACTCCCAAGCAGGCCTTCTCCGTTCTTGCAGGGGGGCGATGCGGCGGTGAAGGAAGTCTGTGCCAACGGCGCCTACGGTGAGTCCGGCAAGACTAAGGCGCTGGATCCTAGTGACGGCAATCCTTAGCCTGCTGTCCTTCGGGGCCACGTCACTCCAGTCGCTGCCGCGTACTACTGCTACTTGGCGCCGGGCGGTGAATGGCTGCGGGCTCTCCTCGACAATCCAACACCAATCTGCCCTCCACTCCTCCCACTTGCCGCGGAATTCGCCCTCCAAATAAGAATCCTTCTTGCCGGTCCTAGAGACCCAGGCGATTCCGCCGGACAAGGGCTCTCCTCTCTCTACCCGGGGAATGAAGAAATGGCGGAAAAGGGCTACATTAGGGTGGACTCCGACAAAGTTCTTGCAAAGGTGTGCGAAAACGGCCATGGTGAGGATGGCGTTGGGAGTGAAGTCAAGGAGGCAGAGGTTGTAGGTGTTCATGATGTCACAGAAGAACTCGGAAAAGGGCGGGCAGAGCCCGCAGTAGAAGAAGACAGCGAAAAAGGGGTATCCTTGCGGAGCAGTTTTGTGAGCAGCAGCTGGGAGTACCTTGGTGCCCAGGTGAGCTCGCGTCTCCGTCGGCCAAAACAGGTAATAGTACTCCCTCAGCTCCTTCGCGGCAAGCTTTGGGGGGGGGGGGGATGGCTCGCTCCTTCCGGAGCGCCGCAAGCCGCTGCGCCTCGGACGACTTCGCGGCTTTCCCCTTGTCGCCTTTCGGAGCCATGGCGGAAACGGTGGAGGAGGTCGACGGCATTGGTGGTGCTCGTGGCAATGCGGGGGGCAGGGCGCTGCGCTCTGTTTGCTTTGGGAAGACGGAGGTGGGGCGGAGTTTTTCAAGATTGGAGCGGAATGGGGGCGAGTGGGCGCACTACCCATGCTTCCCCTTGCTTATAAAGGGGGAGTGGGCGGACGTTCCACCTTTCCAAATAAAGCAACCACCCACGATCTCTCCCACGATGCTGCGTTCGACGTGTGCCGTGCGGGGAGGGCGCGGTGGATGCAGAGTGAGCTACGGTGTAACCTAGGCCGAGCGTGCCCGTGCCCTGTTTTGGGCCTGGCCCAACAGCGCTCGGCACCGTGTATGGCCCAGGCCCGAGGGCTCCTGTCGGTGTACTAAAGTAGGGGTACCTTAGTATCCCGAACTTGTGCATGGGCAGTTGCAGTGTCCCGCGGCAAGGCTTGCCAGGCGACCACCAAGATCCTCCTTGGTTCCTTTGGAACCATTCAAGAACAAAGTATCCAAACCAAGGAAACAAGGCCCCGGCAAGAGGAGCTTGCCGGGAAGGAAACAAGACCCCGGCAAGAGGAGCTTGCCGGGAAGGCCAACCAAGGCATCTCAAGGAACTTGCCGCAGCACACCATGTGTCCCGGCAAGACCCAGTGAGCGACAAGCTCCTGGACACGACAAGATAATAACCGTGGCAAGGCACTTGCCGCGGCAAGCTTCCATCCTGTACCGGCGCTCCAGCGCATCCACCAACGTGTCGCTCTGGGGGTCCTTCTAGGCGTACGTGGCGGAAGGCTGTGCAGCCAGCGGCACACGGTGGCGAGCGGCGCTGACAAGATAGCCATCGTGGCAAGTAGTGGCGCCCCTGGCGGTCCCTTTCTGTACCGTCTAGGCGACGCAGACGGGCATTTAATGCCATTGTCCCCTGCCGCTTAGGTTAGGTATGATAACACTGTAGTAGGCGGTGGTGCCAACCACCACGTCTTTTCCATTTTTACCCTCGTCTACGTTGCCACATGTCGGTGACCCCTTTGACATATAAAAGAAGGCCCATGCGCAACGTAGAGAAAAAAAACGATCATTCGCACACTCAGTCTGGCTAGCTGCTGGTGTGTACTATAGCAATCAGCGCTCCCGAGCAAGAACTCAATACAACCACAAAGCAGGAGTAGGGTTTTACGCATCCGTGCGGCCCAAACCTGGGTAAACCGATCGCGTCGCTCGTGCGTTTCGCCTCGATCTGCTCTTTGTGCACTCTCCGCCCCCCTGCCGAACCGAAAGGGGCCTTGGTCCGCCGTGGTCCCATAGGTGTCCGCGGGATCAGCACCCCCGACACGCACTAAGATTGAAGCCGTGACTGAATGGCAATCCCCAAGCAATGTGAAGGAAGTCAGGAGCTTCCTCGGATTCGCGGGATATTACCACAAGTTCGTTGAAGGGTTCTCAAGCATTGCATGACCTATGACTCAGCTCTTGAAGAAGGACAAGAAGTTTGAATGGATGCCGAAGTGTGAAGAAAGCTTCCAGGAGCTGAAGAAGAGATTGGCCACCGCCCCAGTTCTGGCCACACCAGATATACACAAGGAGTTTGTGATATATTGTGATGCGTCAAGAACCGGACTGGGAGGTGTTCTGATGCAAGAAGGTAGAGTCGTAGCTTACCTTTCAAGGCAGCTACGGCCTCATGAAGAGAACTATGCTACTCATGACCTTGAGTTGGCAGCTATAGTTCATGCCCTGAAAACGTGGCGACATTCCCTCCTAGGAAAGTGGTTTGAGATATACACGGATCACAAAAGTCTGAAGTATATTTTCACCCAAAAGGAATTGAATATGAGGCAAAGAAGGTGGCTAGAGTTGATCAAGGATTATGACCTCAGTGTTCAATACCACCGTGGAAAGGCTAATGTGGTAGCAGATGCATTAAGCAGAAAGGCTTGTTCCTTGAATGCTATGCTTAAGGAGAGGCTACCCGCCTTGTATGAGGAACTCGAAAGCTTTGGGTTGGAACTGGTTGCACTAGGATTCTTAGCCAACCTTGAAGTCAAGCCTACCCTGATGGATGATATTAAGGAAGCCCAGAAGGGGCACGAGAGTATTGAAGGCATCAAGAGGAAGATCAAGGCAGGCAAGGCCCCAAGATTCTCAGAGGATGAGCAAGGAATTGTGTGTTTCGGGAATCGCGTTTGCGTACCCAACAAAATTGAGCTCAAGAATTTGATCTTGCAAGAAGCTCATGACACCCCGTATTCCATTCACCCCAGAGGAACCAAGATGTACCGAGACCTAAAGGAAAGATTCTGGTGGCATGGCATGAAGAGGGAGATTGCCACCTATGTTGCAAAGTGTGATGTATGCCAAAGGGTCAAAGCTGAGTATCAGCGACCTGCTGGATTGCTCCAACCACTCAAGGTTTCCGAATGGAAATGGGACAAGATCGGAATGGACTTTATCACTAGTTTACCCAGCAGAATTGTAAGCCTTCATGGTGTTCCTAAGGAGATTGTGTCAGACCGGGGAACCCAGTTTACCTCAAGATTCTGGAAGAAGTTCCAAGAGGCCATGGGGACCAAGTTATCTTTCAGCACTTCTTTCCACTCACAGACTGGAGGTCAGACAGAACGAGTAAATCAGATACTCAAAGACATGCTCCGAGCCTGTGTCTTAGCATATGGAGCTAGGTGGGAAGATTGCCTCCCTTTCACCGAGTTCTCCTACAACAATAGTTATCAGTCAAGCCTTCAAATGGCACCATTTGAGGTGTTGTATGGGCGCAAGTGCCGCACACCCCTCAATTTGTCGGAAATGGGAGAAGGACTAGTCTTTGGGCCCGATATCCTCCGTGAAGCACAAGAGCAAGTCCAGTTTGTCAGAGAGCGTTTGATGACTGCCAAATTAAGGCAGAAGAGCTACGCTGACTCTCGTCGGAGGGACATGACCTTCTGAGTTGGAGACCATGTCTATCTCCGGTCACACCTCTCAAGGGGACCCAGCGCTTCCATGTCAAAGGAAAGCTCGCCCCAAGATTCATCTGCCCCATCAAGATCACTGACCGACGAGGAGAAGTGGCTTACCAGTTGGAACTGCCACCTGAACTATCCAATGTGCACAACGTATTCCACGTGTCACAACTTCGGAAGTTCCTCCAAGTCCCAAGCAAGCCTAATCTTTACAAGGACGTCAACCACCAAGCCATTGACCTTCAGCCCGATTTGACTTACCGCGAGAGGCCCATCTGCATTTTGGATGAGGCTGAGCGACGCACCCGAAGCCGCACGATCAAGTACTTCAAGGTCCAGTGGAGCAACCACACTGAAGCAGAAGCAACCTGGGAACGTGAAGACTACCTTAGATCCGAGTTTCCGTCTCTCCTTAAAGCCTAGTTTAGGAATCTCGGGGACGAGATTCTTGTAAGGGGGGTAGGTCTGTCACACCCTGCATTTTGTAACTCTTCATTTGCATTATTAAAGCTTGCAATATTTGGACCAACAAAAACTTTTGCATTATTTGGTTTTTATTTGGAGTTGGTTTTTCTCTCTGTGCTTTTCAAGTGCTCTTTAGAGTCAACACAACTCCACCTTCTATACTTAATCTCCTTGCCCCAAATTTCTGCCCAATGATCATGCCATGTGTACAGTACAATATAGTATTTTCTTACAAAAATAATTTGGCAAAAAGGTATTTTGAAAAATTAGTTTGCCAAAAACCCCTGGATTGAGGTTTGCACTACAAGTACCTAATTTGGGGTATGAAAAATGTTTCAAAAAGTATATTTGGAACATATTAGATATAGGAGTCCCATAAACCCTAAAAATATAATTTTAGAAGCTAATTTCCTATTTTATTTAAAGGCTTTTTCCTAAGGCCAGAAATGGTCTTTAATAGGTTAAAATTATTTTATTGTTTCAAAAATATTAGAGAAATTTTAGGGAAACTCAGTGGACATATATTTTCCATATATAAGAGTTTCAACACATGGTCATGTTCAAAATATTGGACAAAACCTCCCAATACCATTTCTGCCCATTTCAAGGATTTGAAATATTTCTACAGGAAATATTTTCATAAAAATCCAAGAAAAATGCAGCACGTCACAAATGCATCTTGTGATGACCTTGCAAAGCCTCATGTGAATTAAAGTCATTTTGGTTCACCAAAATGCCCCAAAACCCTCTCTAGCCAGAATCAAATTTGAACAAGTTTGTACTACCAACTTTCTCTCCTTGACCCCATCTTTTGTGAGCATGTGCAAATCCCCAAATAAGGCCACTACACCAAGTGGTGCATCATGGAGAAGTGATTTGCTCAACTAGATCTTCACAAGTCCATTTCTGCTAATTTCTAGGGTTTGCCAAAGTTACATTGGCAACTTTTTCCAAATGAGCTCAAATTTGGTGGCACACCTTGTTTCTAAGTGTCTTTCCATCCTGTTAAGTATCATGGCAATTGGAGTTCATTTACTTGCCCAAAACTTTATCAAACACCTTCTGACATTTTGCAAAAACTTCTGTTTTGTCCCCTTCCACTATTCTTGGAGAGCCCAAATTTTTACCACAGCCCCTTCTAGTCATAATCTAACTCCAGCAAGTTTCCCTAGCCCAAACTCAATTGTTGGGAAGGATGAAAACCTCTTTTTCTCTCTCTGGACAGCCCCTGTACCCATCTTCCTCACCTCCCTCCTCATCCCAGTGGCCATCCATGGCATCCAAAGCCCCTGTCCTCTTCTTTACTCCCCCCTAGACCTGGTAGACACCAGAGGACGCGCTCCCCATGTATAAAGAATGGCCATGCCAACCATTTGGGCGCTCTAGAGCGCGCTACAGTGCGCTCCCGCACTGTAGCCGCCCCCGGACAAGCGCATCCGGCCACCTCGGCTCTCCCCCTCGTGTCCCCCGAGGTCGCCTCGACGTCCGCAGCACTCCACCCTATCGCCCCCTCCTCTCTCCTCCTCCCCGCGCCTCCGCGCTAGCGAACAGGGGACGCCCGAGCGCGCCAGTGGCGCGGCACACACGCGTGCTGCCCTGATGCTTCCCCCGCTCCTTCTCTCCCTCCCTCTGGGCGTAGACCACCCCTACAAATGCCCCAGACATGGCACCAGCTCCTCCCGAGCCCTACAGCGACGAGCACGAGCTCGCCGGCGCACGGGTCTACGGGACCTCGCCGTTCGCCTATAAAAAGGTCTCCCCGAGCCCCTCTCTCCTCACCACTCGCTCCCTGCACCACCAACGCCTCCCCCTGCACCCCCAGTTCTTCGCCAGAGCCGCCCGTGCTCAAGATCGAGCTCGAGCTCCGCCGCTTCGGCTCACCGGAGTTCGCGAGGTATAGGCCTCCCCCGCTCCTCCTCTGCCTCGATCTGGAGCCTCTGCATTCCACTGATCGTTTCCCCCTCGTTTCCCCTATCTGTAGCCACAGGAAACGGCCAGAGTCGCCACCTCCCGAAGCTCCTCCGCCGCAGCCCCTCGTCGCCGGCGAACCAGGCACCCCCGCCGGCCAAGTCCACCACCCACCGACGTGCGGGAGTCCCCTGAGGCCATCCCCGCACTCGCCGGAGCTCGCCGTGGCCTGCATCGACGCTGGTGAGCGCCGTGACCCCCCCTGTCCGCGGGTTAGTGATGACAGGCGGGCCCCGCCTGTCATCCTCTCCCACGTTCCCGCGCCCCTCTCTCTCTCTCTGACCTGCGGGCCTCGCCCGTCAGGTTTGAAAAGGGGTGGGCGGGCGCGCGCGCTGTGCACTGGCTCGGCTGGGCCTGCTGCGCTGCGGCTGCTCTGGCCCAGCAGGCACAGTGCTGTTTCCCTTTTTCCTTTTTTGGAATATTGCAAAAATTCCACAGGATTAAATAATAATCCAAATGCAATAAATCCAACCCCCATATTTTTCTAAAAATCCCACCTATTTAATGGTACCCCTTTCATTCAAATCCAACCAACTTTTATGCACTGTTCAAATTTAAATTCAAATTTGAGCAGTTTAATCTCTGTTTGAAAATCCATATCCCCTCTTGTATAACTCCAAATCCAAAACTAGGAATTTTCCCCTTCTTAGTTTTCAACCTAGTATTTTACAAAAATAAGTTGACATTTTTCTGAGCACTTTGATTTTTCTGTTTTATTGTTGCCTTATTTTTCTCATTATTGTTTTGCGACTATAGATTGCGTTGCTGACGAAGGAGTTGGACCAGAAGACTTTGAAGACCCAGAAGACCTTGTTGAGCCAGGCAAGCAGCCCTTTGACCATGTCTATGAAACCCTTTTTGCATGTCATATAGCACTTTATTAGTGTTGTTTCGGAACTCATGATGAGAGGGTAACCACTTTGGTGGACTGCCTTTGCTACTTCCTCGTTGATACCTGCAATGTGCATAACCCTACCTTCTTATGAGGGTTATGCCGGTGGGAGTAGATAGGATGCTAAGTAGTTGCTACGCAAAAAGGGACGGGAATATGCATAGTAATGAGGCAAAGTATTTTCAAAGGACTTTTCGAAAAACCCGTCGGGTGCCACTTATGCCCGAGGGAGATGATGAGTTGGGGTAGCCACTTGATGACGAAGTGGTGTACCGAGGCAAGTGTGTGTGTTGTTTTCAAAAACGGATTGGTTTAAGTTGCGACCGTTACTCCAACCTTACAAGCGCAACCACTCTACCCTTATATGGGGAAGGGCATTATTGATTACCTAGGCCGATACTAGCTTGGAGCCCGCATTACTAGTGACGAGAGAGTTGTTGGTGCACTCTCTCGGGACGGGGTCATGCCAGGTAGGGCGGCCATGACTGTTTTCACAGGGCACCGGATACACCGTTGTGTCCCCTCTCGGATGTTACGATCTTGAGTGAGTCTCGTATGATGTACATCGTGAGGATACGGAACAACGAGTGGACTCCTTGTTAGTGTCATCTAGGGAAAGATCATGATCGGGTGCTTACCTGGGTACTTGAGGTACCACGGGTCGTGGATGACACGGAAGTTCCCCGAATCTTGTGGGTAAAGTGTGCAACCTCTGCAGAGTGTGAAACTATTCGAATAGCCGTGTCCATGGTCAAGGGCAGTTGGGTAACCGCTCGTGGGGTACGTCCACTTGTGTTTAACCAGTGTGTGTGAGAAGAACTCCTCGGGTCAAGTTAAAGGACTTGACATGACTGAGTTGGGTTGGTGCCGACTCCTTTTATGGTGATACCATTACTTGGGTCAAGTCAGAGGACTTGACATGATTAAGTTGGGTTGGTGCCCACTCCATCCATGTTGATATCTGTAACCTATCCTTATGGTTACTTGAATCCTCCTGATGCATGTCTTACGAGTTGTGGACATGTCATGGCACTCAAAAACTAGCTTTCCGCAAAATTTACTTATATCATGCATTGTTGTACCTTGAACCAAAACATGGGTTGCTTGCGAGTACATTCAAAGTACTCATTGTCTTGCCACTGGTTATTTAATTGGCCAGGCATGGAAGAACAGGAGTTTGAAGAAGAATTCTTTGAAGGCGAACATGCGAACTAGGACGTTTCCCAGTCAGAATGCCTGTAGGGTTAAGGCAGGTGGCATGGGTTCTACTTATCAACGAAGATTTCCTCTGCTTGTGTTTCATTTGATGTTCAGCCCTTAAGGCTTTATCTATGTAAGACTTGACCAGAATGGTCATAATTTGTGTAAGACGATATGTATGGATGTAAGACTCTTGTTATTCAGCTTCTGTGTGTTCAGTGAGCATTGATCTCTGGGATCACTATACACGTGCATTCGGTGATCACGACTTATGAGTCGGGGTCCCCACAGATAACTCCAAGACGCACTCCTCCCGTGAATACGAGGAGAAGGAAGATGAAGATTCTCCCCCTCCAGCCGGGGAGACAAGAAAAGGAAGGCCGCCCCAACCAGGGATGCCGAAGGGTCCAAGAAGGTAAGGACTCTCCTTCCGGACTGCTCCACCACCGCCGTCGACGGAGAAGACGAGTGGCTGCTCAGGGCCAAGCCCCTGGCAAAGTCGTAAGTATTCGGATACCAGAGTAACTCATAGCATACTTTTGTTGCACTGCTTCTCCTAACATCGAATATGATTAAGCAGTCCGCCCCAAGCCCGTATTGACGTATGCTCGTCGGCCGGTTCCTTGGACTCGTTGGACATGAATAGTGATACACTTCCAACCGCCTCCTGTCCTTGCCCTACGGACAATGCCGAGGTATTGTCTCAAGGGGCACCGAGCTGGGGGGGGAGATAGTCCCAGAGGCGCCTCAAGGTGACCTTCCGGACTCCAGGAGCAAAGGGATCAAGGCTCCCAGGGGCTCCAAGTTCGGCCCTCAGCCGAACACCGCACCGGAACCTCCAGTGGTTCCGGACTCGGGCAGGCGGCCCCCTTCCGAGAGGGGCAAGCCACCCATGCCGGTGACCTCTATCCATCCAGAGGCACCGGACGACCTGCGGGGAGCGCTTCACCGAGCTTCCATCGATGAAGAGCACCGCACTATTACGAGTGCGGTGATCAAGAAGGTTAAGTCCGCCAAGAGCGGACTGACTGAAGCCTGTGCCAGCGTTCTAACAGGCTTTGAGGTAAGTATTTAAAATATAGGAAAAATATTACCGCATAGACAGTAGCCCCTGATGCTTTGTTTGGTGTTCACAAAGAAAAGCCGAATAGAGGATCAAATAATATCTGCAGGAGTCTAATATAAGTATGTCTGTATGCGTATGCAGGCTTCGCTGCTGACCCCTGCCGCACTGACTGTGGAGGTCGCCGCACTGAAGCAGAACCTCGAGCGGTCTGAGAAAGAGCTCGGCCTTGCCAAGAGGCAGCTCGAGGAGAACAAAGGTAAGAAATACCTTGTCTATATAAAAAAGAAAATGTGGTTGCGAAATGACAGGATCATCATGAATGTGCCAGGGGCCACGACTGAAGTGGTGACCCTTAAGCAAGCGTTGTCCGAGGCCGAAAACAAAGCGGCCAAGGAGTGCACCGAGCGGGAGAAACAAGAGGCATGGGTGTGCGAGGTGCAGCAAGAGCTCCATGCTCTCGCAAAGAAACACGAGACTTTGGAGCTTGACTCGAAGACGCGAGAGTCCGAGCTTGCTGCGGCCCTCGAGAGCACAAAGCATGCCAAGGCTGAAGCCCAAAAGGCCCTCCAGGAAATTGAGGCGATGAGGAAGATAGCGGCGGGTAAGGCATTCAATATGCAAAGCAAGCATGTGAAAGTAAATTACTTGTTACTTACCCGAGTCCAGAGCTCTTCAGGAGCATTCGTAGATTTGCCCCGCAGCATGTTGGATGCCGCGAAATATTACTAGGCCGAGGAGGGAAGCTCGACAAAGAAGTTGTTCTGGTCTCAGTATACTGGGACCGAACACCCGATGCCTATGAGCGACCAGCTGAAGCAACTGGTCGAGCTGCACAAGGCGGCCGAACAGGCCATGAGGGGCCTTATAGCCCGGATGTGGCCTGGCGACTCCCTTCCCAATAGCTACTTCGGCCTGGTGAGGCGGCTTGTGGATGCCTGCCCCTGACTGGAAGTCATCAAGCGGTCCATCTGCATCGAAGGTGCCCGCCGGGCTTTTGCCCGTGCGAAGGTGTACTGGGCCAAGATGGACGCCAAGAAGCTGGTGAAGGAGGGGCCGCCGCAGGGCAAGGAGCATCGCCGGCCTGAAATGTATTATGAGGGTGTCCTGAAGGGTGCCTGTCTTGTGGTGGACGAGTGTGCGAAGGATGTAATTTTTGAATGAACTTGCTCGTGTGATCCTGTATTAAGAAAACTTGTTCATATGCGCTATGCAACGCTTGTTTGAATTTAAAATATTACCTTCTGTGTGGCTGTTTATTAACTCTAAGAGATGGCCAGTCGTCGGCTTCTGCCCCCATGCCCTGAGTGCTGGGGTGTTCGGGATAAATCTGAGCACTCCTTTTCCAATTGTTGGGTCTTTCGAGGGAGGTGCTCAGCACAATGAACAAGGCAATCGGACTATAATGCTTTATCACTCTCACTTAGCCATAGAAGTCTACAATTTTAAATTTTGGCGAAGCCCCTAGTATTCGGAGGGCCGAATTCGGGGCGCTATACACGCCTTAAGCCGGACAAAGCCGACTCCTCGCTCTAAGCGGCATAAGTATTTAGGGACTCGAGTCCTCTCGAACAGCGACCAGCTCTCGCCTTATCATGACAGTCAGTTTTAGCTTTCTCTCCTGAGGTGCTTGCCCAGATGAACCGGGGCACAATCGCAGTAGTTCTCCCAGTGCTACCTTAGCCGATATAGCGGAACGTAAGGTACCAACACATGGGAGCCGGGTAAACCCAACTATTGACCCAAGACATGATTCGGAGCTGATGCATATAATGCTATAAGTTCGGGGTGCCGCACTGTTGAAAGTGTTCGGACTTCTCACGCCTTATTATGGGATTCGCTTAAGCCCCTGGCATATTGGCCGTACCAAAGTGTACGGGTGCTGAATGTTGTCAATGAACATATATATATATATATATATATATATATAAGAATAGAGAATGCGGTAATAGTCTAGTGCTATGCATTATTTATGCAAAAAGGTGCGTCGAAGCAGAATGATACAAGTAGTGCGATAAGCAAAAAGTAGGACTATTTGACATGTCCCCTCCAAGGGCAACCTGAGGAATGGTATTTTAAGCAAGTATTTCACTCGTTATCAGAGACCACCTGGGAGTTCCGTGGTGCGACGTAGCTTTCTGCCTCCTTGGTTGTTGCATCGTGTGTTCGGCAATCGTACAGCCGGACGGGGTTTCCAGAGATTAAAGTCCTGAAAGAGAGAAAAATAACAAAGCGGGAAGCCCCTAGTGCGATTGAGCCATGTCTTGGGGCGTGCCGTAGTCGTGCCCCCTCCCCACCTGTGCCCATGGTATTTTCAATGCGTAATTATGTGCGTGGCACGGATTTCGCCGTTTGGCTGGGACTGGGTGGGGGCCGCATTGCTATGCGTGCTCGGAATGTGCCAGGCGGTCTTGTTGCCGATTACTCCAGGCGCGCTTGAAGGTGTCCGGGTCTTTTATCGCCGAACTGGTGGATTGCCTTAAGAGGCTGCTTTGCGCTTCTGCTGTGAGGGCCGCAGTGTGCTCCTCCGTGCTGAGAGAGCGCTCTGTGTTTCCATTGACTGTGATGACCCCCCGAGGTCCTGGCATCTTGAGCTTGAGATATGCATAGTGTGGTACCGCGTTGAATCTCGCAAATGCGGTTCGCCCGAGCAGTGCATGATAGCCGCTGCGGAATGGGACTATATCGAAGATTAACTCCTCGCTTCGGAAGTTATCCGGGGATCCGAAGACCACTTCCAGTGTGACTGAGCCTGTGCAATGGGCCTCTACACCTGGTATGATGCCTTTGAAGGTCGATTTTGTGGGTTTGATCCTTGAGGGGTCTATACCCATTTTGTGCACTGTGTCCTGATAAAGCAGGTTCAGGCTGCTGCCGTCGTCCATAAGGACTCGAGGGAGGTGAAATCCGTCGATGATTGGGTCTAAGACCAGTGTGGCGAATACGCCATGACGGATACTAGTGGGATGGTCCCTGTGATCGAAGGTGATCGGACAGGAGGACCATGGGTTGAACTTTGGGGCGACTGACTCCAACGCATATACATCCCTTAACGCACGCTTCCGCTCCCTCTTGGGGATGTGGGTTACGTATGTCATGTTCACCGTCCGCACTTGTGGGGGGAACCTCTTCTGCCCTCCGGTGTTTGGCTGCCGGGGCTCCTCCTCGTCATCGCTATGTAGCCCCTTATCTTTGTTTTTGGCATTTAACTTGCCCGCCTACTTCAACACCCAACATTCCCTGTTGGTGTGGTTGGCTGGCTTGTCGGGGTGCCATGTATTTGGCATGAGCGATTGAGTCTACGGTCCAAACTGGACGGGCCCGGAGTGCTTCTTTTGAATGGCTTTTTCCGCTGACCGGGTTTAGAGCCTCTGAATCCGGCATTGACTGTCGTATCCTTGGTATTGTCTCTATTGACGCGGTGCTTATGTTTGTTGCGACATGACCTGCCATTGCTATCCTTGGTATCTGAAGTACCGTGGTTCTTTGATATGTTATTACTGCGAGCCAGCGATCTGTCTTCTCCCGCGCAAAAGCGGGTCATGAGTGTCGTGAGGGTTGCCATAGATTTCGGCTTTTCTTGACCAAGGTGTCGAGCGAGCCACTCGTCGCGGATGTTGTGCTTAAAAGCTACTAGGGCCTCTGCATCCGGACAGGCGACGATTTGATTTTTCTTTGTGAGGAACCGTGTCCAGAATTGCCTGGCCGATTCCTCTGGCTGCTGAATTATGTGGCTCAAGTCATTGGCATCTGGTGGTCGCACATAAGTGCCCTGGAAGTTGTCGAGGAATGCGGCTTCCAGATTGTCCCAACAGCCAATGGATTCTGCTGGCAGGCTGTTGAGCCAATGCTGAGCTGGTCCTTTGAGCTTGAGTGGGAGGTATTTGATGGCATGTAGATCGTCACCGCGGGCCATGTGGATGTGCAGTAGGAAGTCCTCGATCCATACCACAGGATCTGTTGTGCCGTCGTATGATTCGATATTTACGGGTGTGAAACCCTATGGGATTTGGTGATCCATTACTTCGTCTGTGAAGCATATGGGGTGTGCGGCGCCTCTGTAGTGGGCTATGTCGCGACGCAGCTCGAATGAGTCTTGTCCGCTGTGTTCGACCCGGTCGGATTTACTTTTACTGTATCCGGCGTGACGGTTATCGCCTCGCGTAGTGGCGCGCCCTTGTGATCCATAGATCAATCTTGCGTGTTTTGCTCTGTCCTCCAATACGTCTCGCAGGTCTAGCGTGTTTCCCCGTGCCTTGTCATTTTTATTTGAGTGGCATCGGGGTGCAGACTGAGTTTTTGGCTGAAATGCCTCTCTGTCGCGGCCACGAGGTGGCCGATCAGCCGCGTCATATGCTGGAGATGTAGGTTTTAATGCTTCCTCCTCCCGTCAGGGTAGCAACCTACGCTTTTGGTAACTCTTGGAGGGGCATTCGAGTTCATATTCCTCAGCCGCAAGGACTCCAGTCCATCTGCCAGCTAGCAAATCTTGATCAGCTTGAAGCTGCTGCTGCTTTTCCTTAAGGCTATTTGTCGTGGCTATAAGCCGGCGCTTGAAGCACTCTTGCTTGGCGGGATCCTCCGGCACGACAAATTCGTCATCGTCGAGGCTTGCCTCATCTTCGGAGGGAGGCATGTAATTATGATCCTCCGCCTCTCCATCTGCCGCTCCCTCGGGGGGGCTGGCTTCTCCATCCTCCTGCTCTAAATCTTGCTGGAGGGGATTGTTGTTGTCTTCGGCACTGTCAGGAGTGCTATTATCTCCTGTGCTGGTGTCACCGCTTTTTCTTTGGTGAGACTTAGAGCGGCGCCGCTAACGTCGGCGCTTGGGTTGCTTCTTGGAGGGTTCATCCTCCGATGTCCCGTCGCCATTGCCTTTTTGGGTGTGTCCACCATGTATATATCATATGATGATGTGGCTGTCTAGTGCCCTGTGGGCAGTGGCTCCTCTTCGTCTCCCGCCTGGTCGTCCATACCGTCGATGTCTTCAGAGTCAAAGTCGAGCATGTCGGTCAAATTGTCGACAGTGGCTACTAAGTGGGTGGTGGGTGGGCGGCGAATTTCTTCGTCATCCGCATCCCCATCCTGTCGAACATAGTTGGGCCAGGACTCTCCTAACAGGGAGAGAGACCTTAATGAGTTCAGCATGTCGCCGAAGGGCGAGTGCCGAAAGATATCCGCGGAGGTGAACTCCATGATCGGCGCCCAGTCGGATTCGATAGGCACGGGCACAGGCGGTTCGGAGTCCGTGGCCGGGGAAGAATCCGGCAATTTGGCGTCACGGCTCTCGTGAAGGGTAAGATCGATACTCGGCTCGATCGCCACTGAGAATGCGACCTCCGTGGCGGGGTCTATCCCCTCGTCCGTGGATGGCGCAATCGGCTCCGAATTGAGGGTCGGAGCGGTTGCCGGTGCGATCTCCTGCACACTGTCCAACGGTAGAGCTAAATCATGCTCATCTTGACCGTGCGACGTACTCGGCAGGGGCTCAAATCCGTCGAAGATCAAGTCTCCGCAGATGTCGGCCATGTAATTTAAGCTTCCAAACCTGACCTGGTGGCCAGGGGCGTAACTCTCGATATGCTCCAGATGGCCAAGCGAGTTGGCCCGCAGTGCAAAGCCGCCGAATACAAAGATCTATCCGGGGAGAAAAGTCTCACCCTGGACTGCATCGCTATCGATGATCGAAGGAGCCATCAAGCCTAATGATGATGACACAAAGGAACTCTCAATGAAAGCACCAATGTCGGTGTCAAAACCGGCGGATCTTGGGTAGGGGGTCCCGAACTGTGCGTCTAAGGCGGATGGTAACAGGAGGCACGAGACACGATGTTTTACCCAGGTTTGAGCCCTCTTGATGGAGGTGAAACCCTACGTCCTGCTTGATTATTCTTGATAATATGAGTAGTACAAGAGTTGATCTACCACGAGATCAGAGAGGCTAAACCCTAGAAGCTATCCTATGGTATGATTGTATGTTGTCCTATGGACTAAAACCCTCCGGTTTATATAGACATCGGAGGGGGCTAGGGTTACACAGAGTCGGTTACAAGTAAGGAGATCTACATATCCGTATTGCCAAGCTTGCCTTCCACGCCAAGGAGAGTGCCATCCGGACACGGGACGAAGTCTTCAATCTTGTATCTTCATAGTCCAATAGTCCGGCCAAAGGATATAATCCGGCTGTCCGGATAACCCCTAATCCAGGACTCCCTCACCGGCCCCGACCACCTCATGATTAAGGATGGGCACGGCGTCTGTACTCAGGTCTGTCCCTGCAGCGTCGCCAAACCTAAGAGGCTGAGCTCTGGCTCGCGGGCCCGCCCCATGTACGTCACCTCCCATGGCCCTTGGTGTCTTGTCCTCGCATGAGCTAATCGAGGACGGACATGCCACGACACGCGACCCGGTGCCTCGCCACCACGGGAGCCGCGCACCGGTCGTCTTTCTTCAGGATCCTTCGCATGAGAAGTCTAGGCACGGCGTCTGTGCTCGGGTCCATCCCTGCAGCGTCAATAAACCCAACGGCTGAGCTCTGTCAGGCAGGCCGGCCCCGTTCATGTCACCTCCTGGGGTCGTTGGTGTTTGGCCTTCTCAGGAGATTCATCCGACGCAGGTTACCTAACCATCTTGCAGGACTGCTAAAGCTATCAAGAATCAAGGCCAGGCGCAACCCGCCTTGAGGTAGGGCCTCGTGAGTCCCGCGCTGGCTCACGGGTGCCCAGACACACCTTGTCTAGCCCTGCCGTCCAAGCCATATGTTAGGGCGGGGTTGTACATGCCTCGGGGGCTCCACTCAGAGGGAGCCCCCACCCACGCACCAGTGGAAGCACCATGCTCCATGCTGGCAGTCGATGCGGTCGAGGAGCGGCTATGTCCGTGCAAGTGCGGAAGTGCTATGCTCCGCGCTGGTGATAAACAACTGAGGGCGGTCCCATGGCCATACCAACCTCGGGGAGCCACCCGACTCAGTGCCAGCCTCACCGCAACGCTTTCCCATCGGTAGAGTCGCGCGAGGGGGCTGGTGAAGGAGTCCTGGATTAGGGAGTCTCCGGACAGCCAAACTATATCCTTTGGCCGGACTGTTGGACTATGAAGATACAAGATTGAAGACTTTGTCCCGTGTCTGGATGGGACTCTCCTTGGCGTGGAAGGAAAGCTTGGCAATACGTATATGTAGATCTTCTTCCTTGTAACCGACTCTGTGTAACCCTAGCCCCCTCTGGTGTCTATATAAACCGGAGGGTTTAGTCCGTAGGACAACATACAATCATACCATAGGGGTTTAGCCTCTACGATCTCATGGTAGATAAACTCTTGTAATACTCATATCATCAAGATCAATCAAGCAGGACGTAGGGTATTGCTCCATCAAGAGGGCCCGAACCTGAGTAAACATCATGTCCCCCCGCCTCCTGTTACCATCCGCCTTAGACGCACAGATCGAGACGCCCTACCTGAGATCCACCGGTTTTGACACCAACATTGGTGCTTTCATTGAGAGTTCCCTTGTGCCGTCACCATAAGGCTTGATGGCGCCTTCAATCATTGATAACGATGTGGTCCTGGGCGAGGTTTTCCTCCCCGGACATTTCTTCGTATTCGGCGGCTTCGCACTGCGGGCCAACTCGCTTGGCCATCTGGAGCAGATCGAGAGCTACGCCCCTGGCCATCAGGTCAGGTTTGGAAATTTAAACTACACTGCCGACATCCGCAGAGACTTGATCTTCGACGGATTCGAGCCCATGTCAGGTGCACCACACGATCACGATGAGCATGATTTAGCTCTGCCATCGGACAGTGTTCGGGAGATCACACCTGCAACTACTCCGGCCTTCAATCTGGAGCAAATTGTGCCATCCGAGGACGGGTGGATAGACCTCGCGATGGAGGCCGCACTCTCAGTGGCGATAGAGCTGGATACTGACTTCACCCCTTACTATAGCCGAGTTGCCGAACCACTGGATTCGTCTCCGGCCACGGACTCCGAGCCGCCTGCGTTCGTGCCTATCGAATCCGATTGGGCGCCAATCATGGAGTTCACCTCTGCGGATATCTTTCAGCACTCACCTTTTGGTGACATGCTAAATTCATTAAGGTCTCTCTCCTTGTCAGGAGAACCTTGGCCGAACTATGTCCAGCTAGAATGGGATGCGGACGACGAAGAAATTCGCTCCCCACACACCACCCACTTAGTAGCCACTATCGATGATTTAACCGACATGCTTGACTTCGACTCCGAAGACATCGACGGTATGGACGACGATGCAGGAGACGAACAGGAACCACCGCCCATGGGCCGCTGGACCGCCACCTCATCATATGATATATACATGGTGGACAACCCCCAAAGAAGGCAATGGCGACAAGACAGCGGGTGACACTACTAGGAAAAGGCCTACTAATGGCGCACCTAATTTGGCCATTAATGGCGCATTAGTGGTGCGCCATTAGTAGCACGCCATTAGTATATTTTACTAATGGCGCACCACTGGTGCGCTATTAGTATCTGGTATACTAATGGCGCACCACGCGGTGCGCCATTAGTATAGTCCACGGTGCGCCATTAGTATGCCTCCCAGGGGGCCATGTATACCCAGGTGCTTTGGCATACTAATGGCGCACAACAACAGGATGCGCCATTAGTAACTTCGGCATACTAATGGCGCACTATTTAATGATGCGCCATTAGTATCCTTTGGGTATGCCACATCCTTCTCTCCGAGACGCCGCTTCTCCAAAGAAAGAACACTGTCATGCAGACTCCGCATAGCACCGGTTGCAGCATCGAGCATATTTCTCAGTAGCATCGGCCTACCCGCCACATGCACCCTCCTCGAGATATCCTCAGGTGCAGGTGGCCCGTCTTGAGCACGGATCGTACTTGGTGCCGGCTGGCCCGCACCCTTGTTAGTCTTTCTTTTGCGTGCCTTCTTCTTCTCCTGTAATGGGACCGAGTTCTGCTCACAGACCGCCTTCTTGAGTGTGTTGGGACTGATAATATTTCGCTCCTCGCCTATCTGAGGCTCGGTGAAGTCGGCAGCTGGAGGCGTCTCTTGAGAGCTGAATGCTAGACGACGCCTGTTGCAACTTGGCTTCTCCGTGGTACCAGCTAGATCGCGCACGTCTTTTGTTGGGTTTGGTTCTTGAGAAGGAGGCCCCATGAAGTCGCCACCGTACCCATGATCGGCAAAGTACTGATCAACGTTGGCAAATGTATCGTCGTCGTCGTCGTTCTGATCCTGTGCCATATGCATGTTTGGATCCAGTGGCATAGGGATGTCCGGCACCGTTGTGGCGGTCTTGCCATGGGGCCGACTTGGCGCCGGCACGACTGGCGGTGTTGTCTTTGGGGTGGTGTCCCCCGCCCCCAAACGAATCTGGCTCTTCGGCCAAAGCAGGGGCCAGCTCAGGCAGGCGCTGAGGGTCATCACGTCATCATCGTCAGCCCCGACGGGTCGAATTGGAGGTAACAACTCGTCGCAGCCTGGCAGCACCCGAACCAGTTGAACCCTAAACAAGTTGGGTGGCATCTGGGTACCATTGGCGCCTTTCGCTTCTTTCCCGGCTCTGGCGCCTTTTGCTTCTTTCCCGGTAGTGGGCAGTCTTTCCAATTTTTCAACAGCTCGTCTATTTCCTCGCCGCTCCTCGTACGCGGGCGTCCTCGGGGTTCGGTTTCACCATCGAACTGATCCTTGCGTTTTCTCCACGGCTCATCGTCGCGAAGCCACCTTCGATGTCCCATGAACACGGTTTTCGAAGACTCGGGATCTCTATCTAGCTGGCGATACGTTGTGTCATCCATGCACCTGGCGCATCCAAAAAATCCGTGGACCACCTGCCCCACGACATATCCGTAACCGAGATAGTCGTGCACCATCGTGAGCAGCGCGGCTCTCATAGGAAAATATTCTTTCTCTGCGGCGTCCCATGTATTGGCTGGAGTTTTCCACAGCGTGTCAAGCTCCTCTTTTAGTAGCCCCAGATACAGATTGATGTCGTTCCCTGGTTGTTTCGGTCCTTCAATTAGCATACTCATGTGAATGTACTTCCTCTTCATGCACAACTAGGGGGGAAGGTTGTACATCCACACAAACACAGGCCAGGTGCTATGTGTGCTTCTCTGGCTGCCAAACGGATTGACTCCATCGGTGCTCGTGCCCAGCACGATGTTCCTTGGATCGTTCCCAAATTCTGGGTCTTCGAAGTTCAACGCTTGCCACTGGCTCGCATCCTTAGGGTGACTCAGCATCTTGTCTTTTTTATCTATCTCCGGATCATTTGCGTCATCTTCTCGCTTCTTCTCCTCCCTATCCGCGTGCCAACGCAGGAGCTTTGCTACCTTAGGGTCCGCAAAATACCGCTGCAGACGAGGAGTGATCGGAAAGTACCACACCACTTTTCGAGGACCTTTCTTCCTCTTCTTGTATCGAGTGACGCCGCACACCGGACATATGGTAGACTCCGCGTGCTCGTCTCGATAAATGATGCAATTGTTCATGCACACATGGTATTTCACGTGCGGTAAATCCAGAGGACACACGATTTTCTTCGCCTCCTCCAAACTGGTCGGGCACTTGTTCCCCTTGGGAAGACGTTCGTGCCAGAATGACATGTTCACGTCGAAGCATGCATCGGTCATTTTGTGTTTTACCTTCATCTCCAGAGCCATGAGCGTTACTTTCAGGCGGGTATCCTCGGGCCTGCATCCTTCATACAATGGAGTGACCACGTCTAACTCAAGTTGATCCATCTTGGCTTTCTCTCGGGCGGTAGCTCTTGCATTATCCGTCTGCTTGAGAAGCAGCTCTTGAGTATGAGGGTCCTGCACCCAGCCCATCGATGGTCCAGCGTCGTCTGCTCCGGCATCTTCCTCATCATCATGTCCTGCATCTTCTACATGATGACTGTGTACAACATCACCGTCGTGATCATCTCCTGGGGATTCTTTGTCTTCTCGCCCGCCCGAGCCGCGGTGGTTGTCTTGCTGCCCTTCGTCATTTCTTGCCCGGGCCCCATGAACGACTTCGTAGTCATCTTCATCACCTTGCCACCGATAGCCATCCATGAAACCACGCAAGAGCAGGTGGTCCCGCACCTGCCCGGATTCCGGGTCCGCAATAAGGCTCTTCAGCTTGCATCTTCGACACGGACATCTTATCTCCGTCTCGTTCTTTTGAAGCATCTCGGCCTTCGCGGACCTCAAAAACCTATTCATGATGCCTTCGGTCATCATGCGGACCATGGTCGCCTGCGGGGTAGAGCAAAACGATATTTTAGAACCAAGAAAAGATTTGGCATGACTTCCCCTAAAAATAGGACCTAAAAGAATGCTTAATGCCAAAATTCTCGCCGAAACGAAAATGAATCAACATTCCGGCAAAATATTGGCAACTATCGCATTTCAAATACCGGTAAACCTCCAAACACAAACACATATGCAACACCACAAACATATGCAACACCACGAACATACATAGATCTAGCTAGGCCATAAAAAGTGCATGTGCACATTGTTGTAGGGAGAAATACATAAATATAGCTTCCCCCATTACTTACCTATCAAAACAAGGTAATTTAACCACTTAAATTGAATGAATCTATGGTGGAAATGAGGTGAAAAAGAGGAGGCACCCGAGACAAGGAGGCGGTGGAGAGAATGAAGTGGGGAGAAAGTGAGTGTGGGTAGGAGAGGCTCCCCAAAATATCTTGTTGCTGCCCACTTACTAATGGCGCACCGACACAAAATGCGCCATTAGTAATCCAGGTTACTAATGGCGCACCATCTGGTGGTGTGCCATTAGTAGTTTTGCAAAAAAAATAAATATTAATGGCGCACTGTCCCACAGTGCGCCATTACTAGTTTGAACTATTAATGGCGCACGGTGCAACAGTGCGCCATTAGTAGTTTTGCAAAAAAGGGAATAAAAAATATAATTAAAAAACAACATTAGTGGCGCACTTTCCGATTGGTGCGCCATTACTAGTTACAACTAGTAATGGCGCACTTTGTCTGGATGCGCCATTAGTATGTTTGGACAGGCGCACTAGTTCCAAAAAAAAATTTGATACTAATGGCGCACCCTGTGCCAGGTGCGCCATTAGTAGTTTCAACTCTAATGGCGTACCGGATGGTGGTGCGCCATTAGTATATACTAATGGCGCACCGCTTGTCAGGTGCGCCATTAGTGTCTATCCCATCTATAGCCCTTTTTCTTGTAGTGTGATGACCCCTCCAAGAAGCAACCCAAGCGCCGACGTCAGCGGCGCCGCTCTAAGTCCCGCCATAGCAAAAGTAGTGATACCAACACAAGAGACAATAACACTCCGGGTAGTGCCGAAGACGACAACAATCCCCTCTAGCACGATTTAGAGCAGGAGGGTGAACAAGCTAGCCCTCCAGAGCGGGCAGCAAATAGAGAATCATAGGAGGACAATTACATGCTTCTTTCCGGAGACGAGGTGAGCCTCGGCAACGAAGAATTTACCATGCCTGAGGATCCCGTCGAGCAAGAGCGCTTCAAGCGCCGGCTTATAGCCACAGCAAATAGCTTGAAGAAAAAGCAACAACAGCTTCGAGCTGATCAAGATTTGCAAATAGACAGATGGACCGAAGTCCTTGCGACCGAGGAATACGAACTCGAGCGCCCCTCCAAGAGTTACCCAAAGCGTAGGTTGCTACCCCCGACTCAAGGAGGAAGCATTAAACCTACATCACCAGCGTACGGTGCGACTGACTGGCCACCTCGTGGCCGAGCCAGAGAGGCATTTCAGCCTGAAGTTCAGCCTGTACCCTGCCGCCACTCAACCAAAAATACCAAGGCCCGGGGAAACACACGGGACCTACGAGACGTATTGGAAAGCAGGGAAAAACATGCAAGGTCGATATATGGGTCACGGGGGCGCGCGCCAACGCGGGACGATGACCGTCACGCCAGATACACTGAAGGTAAATCCGGCCGGGCCGAATACAGTAGACAAGACTCATATGAACTGCGTCGTGATATAGCCCAGCACAGAGGCGCCTCACACCCCCTATGCTTCACTGATGAAGTTAGGGATCACGAATTCCCGAAGGGTTTTAAACCCGTAAATATCGAATCGTATGATGGTACAACAGATCCCGCTGTATGGATTGAGGATTTCCTCCTCCACATCCACATGGCTCACAGTGATGATCTGCATGCCATCAAGTACCTCCCACTAAAACTCAAAGGACCAGCTCGGCATTGGCTGAATAGCTTGCCAGTAGACTCCGTCAGCAGTTGGGAGGATTTGGAAGACGCATTCCTTGACAACTTCCAGGGCACTTATGTGCGACCACCGGATGCTGATGACTTGAGCCATATAACCCAGCAGCCAGGGGAATCGGCCAGGCAATTCTGGACACGGTTCCTAACTAAGAAAAACCAAATCATCGAGTGTCCCGATGTAGAGGCCTTAGCGGCATTCAAGCATAACATCCGTGACGTGTGGCTCGCCCGGCACCTCACTCAGGAGAAGCCGAAGTCTATGGCAGCCCTCCCGACACTCATGACCCGGTTTTGCGCGGGCGAGGATAGCTGGCTGGCTCGCAGCAACAACAGATCAAGGAATCCGGGCACTTCGGATACCAAAGATGCCAACGGCAGACCACGTCATAACAGACACAAGCGCCGCAACAACGGCGATACCACCGATGATATGGCAGTCAATGCCGGATTCGGAGGCTCTAGATCTGATCAGCGGAAAAAGCCATTCAAAAGAAGTACTCCGGGCCCGTCCAGTTTGGATCGCATACTTCATCGCTCGTGTCAAATACATGGCACCCCCGATAAGCCAGCCAATCACACCAACAGAGAATGCTGGGTGTTGAAGCAGGCTGGCAAGTTGAATGCCGAAAACAAGGACAAGGGGGTGCATAGTGATGACGAGGAGGAGCCCCGGCCGCCGAACACGGGAGGACAGAAGTGTCGGCGTTCTAGGAACGAGGGTCCCAGACTTGCCTGCCTGCGGCGTGGCTCAAAGGAGGCCCAGCACGGCCCATCTTCATCAGCACAAGGCTCAAGACCCTCATGAGGGGCCAAGCCTCGTGGGGCGGACGATACGGCGCATCCCCAGGCACAGCCTCCTCAGGCTGGCTCGCGAGGAGGCTGAGGAATCAAGGCGGGGTACCTCGCGAGGTGCCCATGACGCAAGCCATGACGATCAAGGGTGCCAGGCGGGCGCCAGCGCGCGCAGCGTCCTTCTTTCCTCTTTTGTGCAAAGGGAGCAAGCGCATCTGCAGAGTACCGAGGCATCAGGCAAAGGTTGCCATTTCGGTGCAACGAGACCAGGACCAAGCGGACTACGAGACGGAGGTCACCATGGAGCCCAGCATGACGTCACCACAGAGCCTTTCGCAGGTGAAGACCAACTTTAGTCAGGATAAGTGTACTAGATGTTCCCCTTCGTATTGGCCAATTGTTGGCGCCCTTCCCGCTCAATATTTGGGGAGAGGCCCAGGGCCTTTGCCTATAAATATGACTAGCCACCTACAAAGAAAGGGGGATCAACGATCGGAAAACCCAGAAGCAAGAGGTTCGGTTCGGTTGGTTCATTCGGTTCGCAGGAAGAGAGAGAGAGAGAAGGGTGACTGAACTCCTCCTAGTAGTTCATCGCCCCTGCCAAGAACAGACCCTCGCGAGGCTGTTCTTCCTTGTATTGTTCATCATCATCAGCCCCAAGAGGCAATCCACCCACCACACATTGGAGTAGGGTATTACACCACAACGGTGGCCCGAACCAGTATAAATCTTGTGTCCCTCGTGCAGTTCTTTTAGTAGTTTAGATCTTTGCGAGACAGGGAGGTAGAAGGCTTGATCTCCGCGCGCACCCCAGTGTTCGAACCTTAAGGGTCTGCCGGAACCCGTGAATCCGACATTTGGTGCGCCAGGTAGGGGTGCGCCGGAATTTGCCTTCCTACCGCTCCGCCTCCCGTCGCATCGTCATCACCATGTCCGGCGGCCAGGCGGGCAACCAAGGTCCATGGGCGGCATGGCCCACCGCGCCCCAGGCAGCTCGCGGTCCGCAGGGCGCTGCGGGCCGCGGGCGACGCGGACAGGCGTCCGCAACCCTCACACCGCGGCAAGGCGGTCGGCGGCAAGGGCCTCCAATCACGCCGCAACCACGACGCCGTACACCCGCCGGGAGCAGGCGAATTCAAGGGCCGCGCTCACGGTGGCCCGAGCGCTGCTACGGTGCAGACTGCTGGAGGGCGGCCATGACGTGCTGCTGGAGCGGGTGGCGGAGCTCCTAGGCTTCGCCGCCTCGGGGGCTCACCCCTTCTCCACCCAGCTCCCATCTCAAGCCCAGGGCGAACCGCGCGGGGGCTCAGCACGCGCCCGCGGACTCCAAGGCTACTCCGACACCAGCGAAGTTGTCAGCACTAGGCCTATGGCGGCGCTGCCCCCGCCCCCGGCCCGCAAAGAAGAAGGACTCGACGTGGCCCGCGGCCCCGGAGGGCGGCCGCGCTGCTACCCCACAGTAGGCACGACAGGTGGGATTGCGTGGCATGCGGGGCATCACGGCATGGCTTTCGGGATGACGGCGACAGAGGAATACGTGCCGCTCATGCTGGACCAAGGACACACTCGCGAGAGCAGGCAAGGCTCGCCCCTCGGCCCAAGCTAGGGGGACGAGGCAGTGGAAGCTGAGCCCTTCCAGGAGCCCATGGACGGGCCCGCTGGCTACGCTGGAGGCAACGACTATCGGGCACCGCTAACTCTTCAGGGGCAGGTATATGCTAACCATGGATCGCAGGAGGTGCAGGTCGCCGCGGCAAGCAGCCGCCCCGTCCCTACAGTCTCCTGCCCCTCGGGAGGAGGGCGCAGGGGGCTGCAGGAGGGGGGCCGGAATCCTACATCACCACCGCGGCGTTCGGAGAAAGGCGTTCTCAGGAGGTTGGCCCTCTACTGGGGAGGTGCCTCAGGGCCTGCCCCTGGCAGAGGACCCGTGGTCGTCGGGGGAATCGCTGGCGACCGCTCTACCCCATCGGGCGGCGTCCTAGGTTCCGGTCGTTGCTGATGGCACTAGAGTGTGGCGCAAGGCAGGGCCCTCGTCAGGCGATATGAAGCAAGGCCAGTACCTGTGAAGAAGGCCTAGTGCCTGTGAAGCTCGCCGCCCCGTGACACTCTCACGTAATAATGAGTGGGGCTGTACATGCCCCGGAGTCTGAGGGGTGCCGGCCTCAGGCCCTGGGGCTCCCTCCCATGCCCAGTGGACAGCACTTAGCTCCGCGCTAGTGAGAAGACGTCCAAGACTAGATTAGGTGCCGGACGCGGCCTTTTGTTTGCTTTTCGTTGCCTTTCCCTTTGGCTGTTGCTTTCCCCCGCTGGATTTAAGTTGGATTCGAATTTGAGATTTGCGTGTGTTCGGGGAAGGGGTGCTTATTCTCGCTCGAGCCGTTTATCGCGTTCTGGCTACCGCTTCGTCACAGCTGCCTCCCCTCGCGAGTCGGATCAGGCCTGGCTCGTGCGCAACCCATACTGCCGCTGTTGCTCCCTCTCGGGAGGATTTTCGGGTGCCTGCGGAGGTTGTCCTGATTAAAAAGGCCCAGAGCCTGTGAAGTAAGGCAAGTGCCTGTGAAGCCCTCACATTCTGGAAAAGGCCCAGAGCCTGTGAAGCAAGGCGAGTGCCTGTGAAGCCCTCGCATTTTGGAAAAGGCCTAGAGCCTGTGAAGCAAGGCGAGTGCCTGTGAAGCCCTCGCGTTCTGGAAAAGGCCCAGAGCCTGTGAAGCAAGGCGAGTGCCTGTGAAGCCCTCGCGTTCTGGAAAAGGCCCAGAGCCTATGAAGCAAGGCGAGTGCCTGTGAAGCTATCGCGCTAAGGAAAAGGCCCGGAGCCTGTGAAGAAGGTGAATGCCTGTGAAGTCATCACGCTCAGGAGAAGGCCCAGAGCCTGTGAAGTTTTTCATCTGCAATGATCTCACATCCAGAGGAGCCAACTAGAGAGCACCCAAGGCGTCGCGCCCTCCTGCAGGCCGCCTCGGGGCTAGCGTGGGGCAAAGGTAAACCTGCCACCGTCAAGCACGCGCGCAATTTGACTACTACTGATATGATGCACACAAGTTTTTATATGAGGGGCTTCCCCTCCCAAAATGCTCTCACGACCATCAGGCCAAACACCTGAGTTCTATTCATGCATGGTAAAAGACAGGAGAAGTACATGATTAGTCTGACAAATCCCCCAACGCATCCTCGGGGGCGCCTCCCGAGCTGTCGCTGGCATCACTGAATTCGCCCTCGTTGTCTGCGCCGCCACCAGCGGCGTCGAGGCCATCCACCACATCGCCTTCGTCGGCAGCCACGACCACATCGTCGTCATCGGAAGTGAAGGCCCGGAAGAGAGCATCCACGTTGTTCTCCACCCAATCCGCCAGGTCGCCTCGGACGGCCTGGGGAACTTGGGCGATGGCGGCGTCAAAGTCGAAGTGGGGATCCATGTTCTAGAGATGGCTGAAGACACGGGAAAAGGCGCGCCCGAGCAGGGCGCCGCTCCTCTCCTCCACCAACCTGTCGGCCCTGACCGACCGAGCCTCTAGCTGCGTTACCACAGCGGTGAAGAACTGCAGGTTGCCGGCATAGTTAATCATGTGCGGCTCACCAACGGCTGCCTCATAGATATTGCCCAAGGCCGCGTTAGCCCTCACCCCGAGCGTGGTGAGCATGGGGCCGTGCGCGTGCTCCAGGCTTCGCCGCTGGCGTATTTCGTCGGCATTCTGATGCTCAACGGCTTCACCCTCTTCCATCTGCTGGCGAAGACAGAGCACCTCGGCCTGGGAGGCGGCCAGCTCCTTTTGCGCTGCCTCAAGGGCGGCCCAGGAGGCGCCGCCCAGCCGTGTCACCTCATCCCGTTGGGCCCTCAGGGCTGCAGTTCTGCCCTCGGCTTCGACCCGGATCATCCCCAGCTTCCCCTCGAGCTCACGCTCGAGGCCTTGGCGCGCCGTCGCCACCCGACGGCAAACCTCCTCCGGGACACATGCTTCCCGCGCAGCGACATCGTCTTCCGCCTGCGTCACTAGGCGCTCCCTCGTCTCCAGCCGCTCGTACTTGTGAGTGCGTTCGGTGGCTTCCAGCGTCAACGCTTCCTCGCGCCTCTGGAGCTCGGCTGGGTCGCCAGAGGCCACCCGCATCGACGCAAGGGCCAGCTCACGTAGCTCTGCTTGCTCCTCTAGTGAGTGGCACCGGGCCAGGAGCTCGCGAGCCCGCTCCTCCGCTGCCTCTCGCCATCGGTCAGCTCTCCGGGCCTCCTCGGTGGCCTGGGATCGGGCCTCTCGAGAGGCCTCCAGCGACGCCTTCCCCTCTTCATCGTCAAGATCGCGCTGATGACGCGCGAGGGCAATGGCGGCCTCTAGCTCGCGCCTCCCTACGGCCAGGCGCAGGCCCTCGGCCTCCAGGCGCGCGTCTTCGTCAGCAAGCTCCTCCCCATGCAAGTTCACCGCATCGGTCGCTCTTCGAAGGAACCCTTGGCGGCGAACGCGGCGCTCCCGAGCGCGCTCAAGCACGTCTTCCACACCATCATCCGCCCCAAGCAAGCGCCGGGGGCCGCGAATCATCATCCCTCCTCCGGGCAGGGGGCTGGGGCTGGCGCCCTCGCGATGGCCGGGCACGTCGCACCAGAAGCCCGGCCTAGGGCCAGCCCGTCTCCAGATGAAGGGCGCAGGAGGCGCCTCAACCAGTCGCAGCCAGCGACCAGACAAGAGGCCCATGGCAGGCTGGCTATACCAAGAGAGGGCCCACGAAGGAAAATCGCGGGGTATGAAGGGTCGCAGTGCACCTCGGGATGGTCCACCCCTTCAGACATCCTCATGACAAGGGCAGAGCTGCTCGGAGCATCTGAGGACGATAGAGGGGGCGAAGCCAAGGGAGGCGGCACCTCTGCAACTTCCGCGAGCTCGGCCGGAAGAGGCCTGCGGAGCAAGGATCAATGAAAGCAACAAGAGATTCAGGAGCCAGAGGGGAAAGAGACTTACTCGTTAGTGGCGAAGTACTTCCTACACTTCAGCACGCGACAAGGGAGGTCATCACCCAGGGCCTCCCTCTTCCTCCGGAGGGCCTCAAAGTCCACGCGGAAGCGGCCCAAGAGAAGAGCGCAAGGATCAACCTGCAGCGAGGGCAGAGCATCAGAGCGGTCCGCGTCAGGGGCGCCTGCCTGGCGCGTGCCGTCCATCACCTCACCAGAAGATGCGGCTGGGACCTCCAAGGCCTCAGCCCCGGGCACCGGGAGTGGCTGCTTGCCACCTTCAGCCGCAGTGGCACGGGCCTCAGGAGCTGTCCCCTCGCGAGCGTCACCCGGTGCTGCCACCTCATTAGGGGCACCCTCGGCCTCAGGCGCCTCCTGCCTCCCTTCTCCGCCACTTGAGGAGGAGCCGCCTTGGCCGGTTGGAAGGGCAGTCACCACCATTGGGTTCTCGCGAGGTCCCTGGAGGCCGGTTGGGCGCAGTCCCCATTCATCGAAGACAGGCATCTGCTTCACGAAGTCGGCCCTGCTCTGGCAGAGATACAGCAAGGCCCCACCCTGCCGGACGTTGCCAGGGTTGAGGTCCCCGGCCAATGTCAAGAGCGTTGACTTCAGCACCGTGGGAGCCAGGTCCTCCTCCTGGAGCCTCATGTTATCCTCGCGCCCACAGAAGGCCCACATCCGGCGAGAGTGGCGCTGCAGCGGAGCGATGCGGCACAACAGAAACTCCTTCACCACTTTGGGCGCTGTCACGCCGAGCATCCTCAGGAGCGTGAAGCGGGTCCAGACGAAGACGAGCCAGGGGCTCTTGAGCGTCTCCTGGCCCTAACCCGAATTGGGGACAGCAGGCGAGGTCGGCTCCGTTAGCAGGGGGCTGGGGACCCCTGCGTCCACATACAACCACCGCTCGCGGAACCCAACCGCGGGCTGGGGGAGTTTGAAGTCAATTCCAGAGGCCTCAGTCTTAGGCTCGGCAGCAAAGCTCACGCATGCCCAGCGTTGGGAAGGGTCGACGAGACGCAGTGAGAATAGGTGGCGCAGCAAGTCAACCGAAGGAGGGATGCCCACCATGGCTTCGCAAACGAAGGCGAAGACCGAAAGGAGGGTGATGGACTCAGGACTTAGATGCATCAAGTGGATCTGATAATGGGAGAGCACGGCATTGAAGAAATCGGAGAAGGGGGGAACCAGACCCGCCCACAAGGCGTCGGTAAAACATGGGATCTTGGATGCTATCCTGTCAATGGAGAAGTGGTACGCGGGCCAGGCCGTCGTCCTCCCGCACTCGCTGAAGATGGAGGCCAGAGCCAAGCTGTCCCTACCCAGGCACTCTTGGTTGGGTACGGTCGACTGGCCAGCGACGGAGGTCACCGATGGCGGCGCACAAGACGGAGGCGTGGATTTCTCCCCTTTCTCCTTCCTCGTCGGAGTCATGGCGATGGGAAGGAGGGGGAAGATTCGAGATTGGATTGGAGGCGGGAGCAGGCGTTCGGAGGAAGGAAGAGCAGGAGACGCCCGAGCAACAAGAAGGGGAGCGGCTGTGTGCAACCACAAGTCCGCCTGACAAGCGCAGAATAAGGAGGCGTGGGGGGAACAGTGCCGCCCACGTCCCATCAACCACCATGCGGCGCCCAAGGCCGCAGGCTGCTAGGGCCCGCGGCACTTCGCCCTTGCCCTTTTGCCTCTCAGCATGGCCAAGTCCATGCGCGCCTTGAGCCTGGGGGCTACTGTCGGCGTTTTGGGAATGGGGGTCCCCAGACTTGCCTGCGTGCGGCCTGCGGCGTGGCTCAAAGGAGGCCCAGCACGGCCCATCTTCATCAGCACAAGGCTCAAGACCCTCGCGAGGGGCCAAGCCTCATGGGGCGGACGACACGGCGCATCCCCAGGCGTAGCCTCCTCAGGCTGGCTCGCGAGGAGGCGGAGGAATCAAGGCGGGGTACCTCGCGAGGTGCCCATGACGCAAGCCATGACGATCGAGGGTGCCAGGCGGGCGCCAGCGCGCGCAACGTCCTTCTTTCCTCTTTGGTGCAAAGGGAGCAAGCGCAGCCGCAAAGTACCGAGGCATCTGGCAAAGGTTGCCATTTCGGTGTAACGAGACCAGGACCAAGCGGACTACGAGACGGAGGTCACCATGGAGCCCAGCACGACGTCACCATAGAGCCTTTCGCAGGTGAAGACCAACTTTAGTCAGGATAAGTGTACTAGATGTTCCCCTTCGAATTGGCCAATTGTTGGCGCCCTTCCCGCTCAATATTTGTGGAGAGGCCTAGGGCCTTTGCCTGTAAATAGGACTAGACACCTACAGAGAAAGGGGGATCGAGGATCGGACAACCCAGAAGTAAGGGGTTCGGTTCGGTTAGTTCATTCGGTTCGCAGGAAGTGAGAGAGAAGGGTGACTGAACTCCTCCTAGCAGTTCATCGCCCCTGCCAAGAACAGACCCTCGCGAGGCTGTTCTTCCTTGTATTGTTCATCATCATCAGCCCCAAGAGGCAATCCACCCACCACACACTGGAGTAGGGTATTACACCACAATGGTGGCCTGAAACAGTATAAATCTTGTGTCCCTCATGCAGTTCTTTTAGTAATTTAGATCTTTGCAAGACGGGGAGGTAGAAGGCTTGATCTCCGCACGCACCCCAGTGTTCGAACCTTAAGGGTCTGCCGGAACCCGTGAATCCGACAAGAAGGGGTTCCCCCCACAAGTGAAGACGGTGAACATGATATACACAACCCACATTACCAATAGGGAACGGAAGCGTGCACTAAGGGACGTCCATGCGATGGAGCCCGTCGCCCCAAAGTTCAACCCATGGTCCTCTTGTCCGATCACCTTCGATCGCAGGGACCACCCCACTAGTATCCGTCATGGCGGATCCGCTCCATTGGTCCTAGACCCCATCATCGATGGATTTCACCTCACTCGAGTCCTTATGGACGGCGGCAGCAGCCTGAACCTGCTCTATCAGGATACAGTGCGCAAAATGGGTATAGATCCCTCGAGGATCAAACCCACCAAAACCACCTTTAAGGGTGTCGGGTGGTAGGAGCGACATATGCCAACGGGTGGCTTATCATTGCGGGGGCCAATAGAACATCGGCGGTGCCTGGAAACGGGATGAGGCGAAGACATGCACGCCGGCGAATCTTACCCAGCTTCAGGGCTCTCGGGGGAGATAACACCCCTACTGCTGCTCTGCGGGGTCTCCGCATGGTTACTAAGTGAACAAGTAGCTACAATGCTCCTTGAGATGTTTTGGGTGGAAGGAGGAAGAAGGGCTCAGCTCAGCCTGCTTCCTCTCCTTGTATGGTGTCTAGGTCTAGAATGAGAGTCCAACCCTTTGCATGGGTGCATCGGGGGTTTATATAGGCCTACCCCCGGGGGTACAATGGTAATCCGACTGGGCGCAGGGCCCAGCTGTCTGTGACTATGCTCGCCGGCTTCTACGCCGGCTTCTGGGGCCCGCCGGCTGGTGGGTCCCGCCGGCTGCCGGCCCCTGGGTCGACAGGCCGGCCCCACCGGCCAGGGCCCGGTCGGCGGCTGGTTACTGTTGCTCCATGTTGTTGACGCAGGCTTTGTCGGGGTAAGCGTGGCTACAGTAACGCCGCCTTGACGGGCGATTACTGTAGCCCCGCCGCATCCTGTCTCCTTAATGGACGTCTCCTTCAAGGAGGGGGGCAGGCCGGCTATAGGAAGCCGGCCCTCTATCTTGCCGACTTGAGAGGAGGCACGGCCACCTTAGGCGTCCCTCTGCCCGAAGGGGCCCGCCGCCTCGGGGGCCACGGTGGCGGCCCGTCGTGGATGGCGTCAGAGCCGCCATGGCTACAGTGTCACGCCGGGCGGGCCGTGGCTGCCCGCACAGCGTGCTGTACCAGGCGTGCTCCGGGTTTTGGGGGTGGCAGGCTCCACTGTAGCCACGCCCCGCTTCATCATCGCAGAGTGGACGCGTACATTGCGGGTACGGCTTTGACTGCTTTATGGGAGCCGGCCTGGCTGTAACCGGCCTTGCTGTAGCCGGCCTCTCGTAGCCGGCCTTGCCGTAGCCGGCCCTCCACAGCTTCCTTCATGAGGGTAAAGGGTGGGCCGCCCCCGAAGCCGGCTAGGAAGGTAGTCGGCTAGGGGGGAGGCGGCCCAGATCTTGAGTCTTCTTATCAGCCGGACGGGCTCATAATTTTTTCTGAGGGGCCAGGGGAAGCCGGCTGGGCTACCCATGGCTATTTACCCCGACAGTAGTCCCTGAAGCCGGGCGAGCTTCACGGCGGACGGAAGGACGGGAAGCTTGGCCGGCTTCATACCCTGAGGGGCCGACCTCGCCGTCGCATGCCGACTTCGGAGAACTTTTTTGTTCATTAAGGTGACCGTGGTCGACCCGCGGGCTGGCCGCGGGCCCCACGATAGGCCACGTGGCGGAGAAGTCCTGCCGTCGCACGCGCGCGACGGGACGCCGCCGCAGGCCCGGGCCCGCCACTCCCTGGCCTCGGCCCGGGCGCAGATCTTCTGTGGCCCGAGGGGACTACTCGCCTCCCCGTGGCCGTTTCTTCGTGTCATCAAGGCGCGTAATTAACGCGGGCGTGGGGGTGATGGGCACAATCCCCCACGCCGCGCCTCCTCGGCTCTGGCGCACTAGCCTACAAGTAGGGGGGGAGGGGGAGAGACAAAGGCTCGTTCGCTCCCCCGCTCCCCGTCCCTCCTTGCTCTTCTTCTCCCTTTCTTCTTCCTCGCGCCCGACGCAGTCTCGCGCCGCAGCCCGCTCACGCCGCCATGTCCCTGGCGCTGTCAAGCTCGCCGCCAACCTCGTGCAGGTCCGTCTGGCGCCGGAGACGGAGGTCTCGCTGGCGCCGGAGGAAGGCGAGCGCGTCGTCTTCTGCACGCACTTCTTGCTTGGCTTCGGCTTCCCGGCGAGCGGCTTCATGCGATCCTTCCTTGAATTCTACAACCTCCAGCCACATCACCTCACGCCCAATTCGGTGCTGCAGCTATCAGCCTTCGTTTCCCTCTGCGAAGGTTTCCTGGGGGTGCTGCCGACACTGGAGCTCTGGGTGGAGCTCTTCCAGAACAAGCTCGGCACCGTCACCACCGGCGTGCCGGCTCCCTGCGGGGCCTTCATCACAATGAAGAGGGCGAGCGACAACAACCCCTTCCCTCACATCCCTCTAATCCAGTCTGTCAAACTCTGGCAGAAATCCTACTTCTACGTCAAGAACGTCGCCCCGCACGGTGACTACGTCAATCTGCCGGCTTACGTAGCCGGCCCGCCGGCTGGGAGGCGGCCGTCTTGGGGCTTCCGATCCAAGTCCTTGTCTTCGGCTGGGAACGCCTCCATCGCCCGGCTCCGGGTGATGATCCAGTCGGAAGGCCTGCGCGCGGCCGACCTGGTAGCCGCCTTCGTCGAGCGCCGAATTCTCCCCTTTCAAAGCCGGCCCCATATGCTGTTCTAGATGAGCGGCCGGTTCGATCCTTGCCAGCTGAGCACATGGGAGATGCCCCATGCCGAGGTGGCACTTATGGTGAACTACATCGCCAACCGGAAGCTCACCGACGACTGGCAATTCGGCAAGGCGCCGTACTCCCGCGCCCATCCTCCGCCTGTGGTAAGTCCTTCTTCTTGTCGTCTGCCGGCTTGAGCCAGGCGGCTTCTGACCAGGCGGCTCTTCTCTTTTTTTCTTTTATCAGAACCCTCTCCTCTCGCCGCCAGCCGGGGCGGCAGGAGTCGAACGCGAGTATGCCCCGGACCGCACGGTGGATGACCTCGACGACCCGGACCTTGCTGCAGTCGCCATGGAGGACGCCGCCACGGGGGACGTCGCCGAGCCCGGAGGCATGGGGCTCTCGGCCAGTTTCGACGACTGGCCAAACAATTTCGACGCCGAAGAAATCCCGCGCCACCAGCCGCAACCGACCGCCACAGCGCGGGCTCGTCCGCCGCGCCGGCCGCCGGTGGTGGAAAGGGGAAACGTCGGGCTGCGCTCCCACTCTTCGGAAGCCGGCCGAAGAAAACGAGGGCCTCCGCCGCGGCCATGAAGCATGACGAGGCCGGGGCGAAGGCGGCCCGCTTCCGAAAGGCGGTGAAGAAGCCTCCGTCAGTTTCCGCGTAAGCCCTCTGGCCGCTTACATGCTTGTTATTTTGAAGTCTTCCTTTGCCTTAATTCTTCTCTGATTTCTTGAGCAGGGCGCCGCTCTCCCTCGAGCGAGGCCCAGGCGGTTCCGTGGTCGGGCCGGGTGCTGGATCTTCAGGGTCCCGCCGCGTGGACCCCCGCGCCGGTCTTGCAGAAGCCACGGAGCGGAACACTCGCGAGGCGTGGCGAGAGAGGGGGGCGGTGGAGCGGGAGGCGGCGGAGTGGGAGGCCGCCCGGACGGTGACGGGGCGAGCAAGCGCGGCGGCCGAGACTCCGTCGGAGCGGGCGGCCGCGTAGACGGAGGCGGAGGGCGCACGTAGCTGGCCTCCGCTGCTTGCCATCCCCCTCCACACCTTGGATCCGGACATCCCTCCGCCCACGGCGGAGGAGATCACCCCCGAACAGCCGCCGGTGCAGAGGGACGAACTCTGCGAGATCTTCGCGGAGAGGACGCCGCCAGTAGCGCCAGCCGGAGCGGGCGAAGGCGGCCAGTCATCGGCGGTGCCGGAGGAGCCGGCTCGGGCCACGCCCGAGGCCGGAGCCGGTCTTGAGATCGAGCTGGCGGCGGGCCGGCATGCCGGAGGGAGCATGGCCCCACCGGACACGCGCCGAGCCGCGGGTGCCGACCAAACGGCAGACGTCTTGGAGGCGGCCAGCTCCGCCACGTCCGGGTGGACTCCCAGCAGAGGAAGCGGCGAGCTGAACATTGCGGCCCAAGGGGTTCGGAGCCGACTGCAGGCACAGACCGGCCTCCTGAGGCAATTCACTCAGGAGTTTCTGTCGACGCGGTCTGCAATCCGGGTAAGTCTTTACTGGTTGACCGTTCTGGTCCTCTAAATTTTTTCCGTGGGGGCGCGCTAGCGCACCCACTGGGTGTAGTACCCGAGATCCGGGCCGACTCAGCGCAGTCGGGTCGGATCTTACTCGACGACTATCTTGACTGTTTTTTCTGATCTCTAGGATTATCACAATTCTCGTGCCGCTGCCTTCAACTCCCAGGCTCGGGAGCTGAGCCGGAGGACCGAAGACTTGGCCAGTAGCCGGCGTAAGTGTATTGTCTTTATCTGTTTCTCGTGGGGGCGCAACAGCGCACCCACTGGGTGTAGTCCCCGAGATTCGGGCCGACTGCAGCGCAGTCGGGTCGGATCTTCCATGGCGACTTTTCCCTTGCTGACTTTTTCTCTTTGTCTTTGGCTCGCGCAGAGGCCAACGCCGACTTGCGGAGGGAACTCGGCGAAGTGCAGGCCGCTCTTCGTGCCAGGGACGCCGAGTACGCTGACTTGGTACAGGAGCTCGACCGCCTGGCCAAGAAACTGGCCGACCAGGAGGAGAGCCATAAGGCGGCCCTGCAAAAGGCGCAGGACGGCGAGGCTGCCCTGAAGGCGGAGTTCGAGACCAGGGAGGCAAGCTGGGCCGAGACGCGCCAGGCGCTGGAAGAAGGCTTCGGCCGGATCGAGGATCTTATCGATGGTAGGCCGCCTTTCTTGCCCTTCCTCCATTAGCCGGCCGCCTGAGGTTTTGTTTTGACTTGTGTTTGCTATCTTGCGCAGAGTACTTACCCGGCCAATCCGTCCACCCCGCCCAAGCCATCGAGGCTCACCGCGAGGTGCGCCGTCGGGCCGGAGTTGTGATTCTTCCAGATGCGAATCGGACGCTGTCGGAGCAGCTCATCGCCATCCAGGCGCGACTGCAGCCGGCCCACCGGCTGCTCCGCCGGCTCCAACGTGCTGGGGCGACGGTGCTGGCCGCGCTCTAGCCCGGCCAGACGATTCCCCGCACCCCAAGCCGGAGGCCGACTGGCTAGAAGTCGCAGTCGGCCGCCTCGAGGCTTGGAAGGCGTCCGCCGCCCGTCTTGGAGCCGGGCGTGCGCTGGAGTTCGTCCACGCGTGGTACCTAGGGCTAAGCCTGGACCAGCTGCGGACTTGGCGGTCGGAAGCCGACGCGGAGCTGGAGGAGGTGCGGCCGGCGATCGCGCAACGCGCCTCGACGATCGCTGAGTGCACCGAGACCAGCGTCTTCGCCGGAGCTCAACGATGACGGCGCCGCCCAGCCGGAGGAATGGTTCGGGCTGAACCCGGCGGACGGCGAGGACTCGGCCGAGGAGATCGCCTCCAGCAACGAGGGCGAGGACGACGAGGAGGAAGACGGCGAAGACGCCAAGCCGACTGGTGAGACGGTCGACCGCCCTCAAGCCGACCGTGCCTCCAGCAACGAGCCACGCGGGAGCGCGCCCTCTGCCGAAGGCGATGATCAAGCCGAGGTTGGCCAGCCGGCCGCTCCTCCAGCTGGCACGACCGCTTCCACCGCCCAGCCCGTCTTGTTAGCGGCCCCGCCGGCTTGATCTGCCGTTCCTATTGTCCCTGTTTTGCTTTTTCGAACAATTTTTAAGTTTCCGCAATTCCACCCACTGGGGGTGTATCAAACAATGTTGGATGTCGACCTCTCTAGAGGTCCTTTGTGTAAATATTAACGTATGCATGTGTTACCTTTCATTCAAGTGCACTTTTTGTCCTTAGGCTCTTTCCTTTGCCGCCTTCCCTCTTTGGGAAGGCAAGTACTCGAGCTTTCTTGGATTTAAAGCAGAATGAATGTAAGCCGGCCGGCCGGCTACTCTGGTAGTCGGTCGGCGGGAGGCAGCAAGCCGGCTTTTGTTATATATATGCCTGTTAGTCCCTAGCCATTTTTCGTGTGCGCACCCTTTCCGGCTTGTGACTCTTGCCAGCCGGGCAGTCGGTTCTTCGAGCTGTGATTTTGGCAAGAGCCAAGCCTGGGTGTCGGCACATTACTTGTCTGACTGCGGGTAGGGCTCCTAATATAACTCCAGTCGGCCAGTCCCCGGGCCGACTCGTCGAACCCGGTACCGGACAAAATAAATGAACAGGTGATATCATACGCATGATAACTTTCATTCATAAAATAAAGGATGGTAGTCCCCGAGTCTTTCTCGGGGAGCCTACTGTTTCGTACTTAATACAAAAGTGGGCATAATACATACTGCATTTTAACTGTAAAACTTCCGAAGAAGATTTGCGTTCCATGGTCGCTCCGACTCCTTGCCGGAGTCGTCTCTCTTGCATGCCTTCGGCTTCTGCGCGTCGATGAGGTAGTAGGCATCGTTGCCCAAGGCTCTGCTGACGATGAAGGGGCCTTCCCAGGGGGCTGCGAGCTTGTGCTGGCCGGCTGTTTGCTGGATCAGCCGGGGCACAAGGTCACCCTCCTGGAAGGATCTTGGTCGGACCCTCCGGCTATGGTAGCGGCGCAAACCCTGCTGGTAGATGGCAGACCGGCTGATGGCTAATAGCCGGCCTTCTTCTAGCAGGTCGACGCCGTCTTCTCTTGCTTCTTTGGCCTCCGCTTCCGTGTACATGGTTACCCGAGGCGAGTCGAACTCGATATCTGTTGGGATGACTGCCTCGGCACCATATACAACGAAGAAGGGAGTGAAGCCGGTTGATCTGTTGGGGGTAGTACGCAGACTCCATAGGACAGCCGGCAGCTCATCGAGCCAACAGCCGGCTGAACGCTCCAGAGGTACGACCAGTTGGGGCTTGATGCCGGACAAAATGAGGCCATTTGCCTGCTCCACTTGGCCGTTTGACTGCGGGTGGGCGACCGACGCAAGGTCCAGCCGGATACCTTGCACGGCGCAGAACCGTGCCAAGGCACCTTTGGCAAAGTTCGTGCCGTTGTCGGTGATGATGCTATGCGGTATGCCGTACCGGGTTGTTATATCTGCAATGAAAGTCACTGCAGTCGGCCCATTCAGCTTCTTGATCGGCTTCGCCTCGATCCACTTGGTGAATTTGTCGACGGCGACGAGCAAATGTGTCATGCCGCCGCGCGCCATCTTGAATGGGCCCACCATATCCAATCCCCAGACGGCAAAGGGCCAGGTGATGGGAATGGTCTTGAGTGCCGAAGCCGGCATGTGTTGCTGCGAGCTAAAAAGCTGGCAGCCTTTGCAGTGTTTGACTAGCTCTTTGGCGTCGTCCAAAGCAGTCGGCCAAAAGAAGCCGTGGCGGAAGGCTTTGGCGACAAGTGATCTTGATGCGGCGTGGTGGCCGCACTCTCCTTGGTGTATATCCCTGAGGATCGCGATGCCTTTCTCCTGCTCGACACATCGCTGCAAGACTCCGATGGCGCTGCGCTTGACAAGCTCTCTGTTGACGATTGTGTATGCTCCAGCCCAGCGCTGGACTTGTCTTGCTTCATTTTTGTCAGCCAGCAGATCTTGGTTCACCAAAAAGTTGCGGATGGTTTGGGCCCATGATGGAGCGGCGACTTCCTCTGCTACCAATGTGGCTAAAGCCACCAGGGTGGGCGGGCTGGGTAATGCAGTGCTGGAGTCGGCCGCCGCTTGCTGTGCTGAAGAAGTCCCCGGGCCGGCTACCGCAGTCCCCGGGCCGGCTACCGCAGTCCCCGGGCCGGCTACCGCAGTCCCCCAGCCGGGTGCGACAGTCCCCGAGCCGGGTACTGTAGTCCCCGAGCCGAATATTGAAGTCCCCGGGCCGGCTGCTTGATTCTTCGAGCCGGACCCGGCCTCCTCGGGGTTAGGCGGCACGAAGATGGAGCCGGATTCCGGAGACTGCTTGATTGATGGCTTGAGGAGGCGCTGTAGGGCGACACCGGTTGGTATTGCTTGCCGCGTGGAGCCTATTCAGGCCAGAGCATCTGCTGGCTCGTTGTCGGCTCACGGCACATGAAGGAATTCACACCCGTCGAAGTATCCGCTAATTTGCTGCACTAGGAAGCGGTAGCTCGCCATGTTTGCGTCCTTGGCGTCCCAGTCGCCAGAAGATTGCTGCACCACCAAATCTGAGTCGCCATAGCACAGGATCCGGGGGATGCCAAGTTCCTTGGAAAGCCGGAGCCCGTGTATGAGCGCTTCATACTCGGCTACATTGTTGGAGGCGGCGAAGTGGATCTGCAGCATGTATCTGAGCTTGTCGCCCTTTGGAGAGGTAAGGACAACGCCGGCTCCCAAGCCGGTGCGCATCTTTGATCCGTCAAAGTGCATGCGCCAATGGGTGGAGTCGGGTGCTGGTGGTAAGTACTGGGTCTCGGCCCAGTCGACGAGGAAGTCGGCCAGCGCTTGCGTCTTGATGGCGGTGCGGGGTTGGTAGAAGATCGTGTAGGGGGCCAGCTCGATGGCCCATTTAGCCACCCGGCCGGATGCATCCCGGCTGCCTATGATCTCGGCCAGCGGGGCAGTGCATACGACCATGATGGGATGCTCTTGAAAGTACGACTTCAGCTTCTTGGCGGCGAAGTACACGCCATAGCACATCTTCTGATAGTGCGGGTAATTTTGTTTCGAGGCGGACAACACCTCGCTCAGGTAATAAACCGGCCTCTGGACCGGCTGGGCTCGGCCTTCTTCGGGGCGTTCGACCACAATGACGGTGCTGACCACCCGGCTAGTATATAGGAGCATGGGCTCCTTCTCAGTCGGTGCCGCCAAGACAGGCGGCGTGGACAGCATTTTCTTCAGCTCGTGGAAAGCTGGGTCGGCCTGGTCGTTCCACTCAAAGTGAGTGCTCTTCTTCATGAGGCGGTAGAGAGGGAGAGCTTTTTCTCCAAGCCGGCTGATGAAGCGGTTCAGAGAGGCCAGGCACCCGGTGAACTTCTGAATCTCTCTGAGCTTGGTTGGGACCGCCATCTTCTCGATGGCCTTGATCTTCACAGGGTTGCACTCTATGCCGCGTTCGGAGACCAGAAAGCCTAGGAGCTGGCCGGCTGGCACTCCGAACATGCATTTCTCCGAGTTGAGCTTGATCCGGAACCGGCGCAGGTTCTCGAATGTCTCCTTCAAGTCTTCCAGCAGAGTGCCACGCTTCTCCGTGTTCACCACAACATCATCCACGTAGACGTGGGCGTTCTTGCCGAGCTGCGTGAGGAGGCACTTCTGCATGCAACGCTGAAAAGTGGCGCCGGCATTCCTCAAGCCGAACGTCATAGTCAGGTAGCAGAAGGCTCCAAACGGCGTGATGAAGGCGGTCTTCAGTTGGTCATCCGGGTTCAGCTTTATCTGGTGGTATCCCGAGTAGGCATCCAAAAAGCTCAACAGCTCGCATCCGGCTGTGGAGTCTATCACTTGATCAATCCTAGGCAGAGCGAAGGGATCTTTTGGGCAGGCTTTGTTGAGGCTTGTGTAATCTATACACATGCGCCACTTGTTATTCTTTTTCAGCACGAGAACCGGGTTCGCGAGCCACTCGTGGAAGAAAACTTCCATGATGAAGCCGGCTGCGAGAAGCCGGGCTATCTCCTCCCCTACGATCCTTCTCTTCTCATCTGACAGTCGGCGGAGGGGCTGCTTGACTGGTTTGGCGTCCTCCCGCACGTGCAATTTGTGCTCGGCGAAATCCTTCGGAACACCCGGCATGTCCTTGGGGGACCATGCAAAGATATCCCGATTCTCACGGAGGAAATCGACGAGCTCGCCTTCCTATTTGCTATCCAGGCTCACCCCAATGACGGCAAACCTCTCGGGGTGCTCAGGGTCGAGCTGTATCTTCTTGGTCTCCTTGGCCGGCTGGAAAGATCCTTGGGCATCATACTCCTTGGAGTCGGCGGGTTGGTTTAGCTGCTTGCTGGCCAGGGCCACGACCCTGTCCAGCGTCTTCTTCTCTGCAGCGATCACAAGGGATTCGGCCAGCCGGCTGCTGGCCGCGGCGCAGTCGGCGGACTTCTTGTAGTCGCCGGCGATGGTGATGACACCCTTAGAGCTTGGTATCTTCATCTTGAGGTAAGCGTAGTGGGGGACCGCCATAAACTTGGCCAAGGCGGGTCGGCCAAGCAAGGCGTGGTAAGGGCTCTCCAGGTCCACCACCTCGAACCAGATTGCTTCCCGGTGGAAATGATCCTTGCCCCCAAAGAGTACATCGATCTTGATCTTGCCGATGGGGGCACAGGACAAACCGGGTACGATGCCGTGGAACACCGTTCGAGTCGGTGCAAGCTGCTTTGCCTTGACACCCAGCTTCTCCATGGTGTCGCGGTACAGGATGTTGATGCTGCTCCCACCGTCGATCAGCACGCGGGAGAAGCGTGCGGCGCTCGTATCCGTTGCAAGGGTGGCCTCCAGGACCAATGCGTAGGAGCCGGGGGACGGCATCACCTCTGGGTGGTCGGCCCGGCTCCAACTGATGGGTTTCTTTGACCAGTGCATGTGACCGGCTGGGCTGGTGGCGGCCACATTGACTTCTTGTTGCTCTCGGCGCTTGCTGCGCCAGTCTTCGGGCTGGCTCGTGAAGACAACATAAGATGCTTGCTCATCGGGGAACTCGTCCTGCACGGCGTCGACCGCGGGCCGGGCGGCCTTGGGCGGCGGAGCCGGCGGCGGCGGGCCGGCGGGCGAAGTCGTCGTGAGCCCTTCGTCCTTGGAAATTCGGGCGAGCCAGTTGCATTTGCGGGTCGTGTGGTTGGACGGCTTCGCGCCGCTGTGGAACTTGCACGGGGCATCAAAGGTTTGCTCGTAGGAGAAGGCCGGCTGCCAAGCCGGCCGGCCGCCCTTGGGCTTCTTGGGCAAGGGCCGCCCCTCAGGCGGCGCATCTTCGACCGTGGCCACCTGCCGGCTAGCGGGAGGCGGCGCATGGCCCTTGCGCTTCTGATCGTTCTGGTGTTGGCGTCGGCCGCCGTCTCCAGCCGGCGCTTGGGGCGCCGGATTGAGCACTTTTCCGGACGCGTCCACCCGGAGCTCGGTCTTCATTGAGGAGTCGGCGGTGGCGTACTTGTCGGCGATGTTCAGGAGCTCGTCGAGGGTAGTCGGCTCATCGCAAAGAAGCTTGTGCTTGAGGAGGGTGCCCTCTCGGCACCCGGCAGTGAAGTATTCGATGGCTTGCACCTCGTGCACCCCCTCGCAGGAGTTGCGGAGCTCGGCGCAACGCGTGAGGTAGTCGCGAGTGGACTCGGTTGGGCCCTATACACACAGGGAGAGCTGTCTGGGCTTGGGAGCCCGCTTGTAGCTGCTGGTGAAGTTGCGAACGAAGGCTTTAGTGAAATCCACCCAGCTGTTGATGCTGAGGGGCTTGAGGCTATTAAGCCAAGTCCGTGTCGTGCCTTGCAGCATGAGGGGCACATACTTTATGGCAACGCGCCGGTTGCCATTGGCGATGCTGACGGCTGTGGAGTAGTCGGTCAGCCAGTCTTCCGGCTTCACCGAGCCGTTGTACTTGGGTGTGTCTCTTGGGAGCGAGAACCCTTTGGGGAAGGGCTCGTCGCGGATGCAGGGGCCAAAGCAAGGCGGGCCGACATCGTCTTCTTCTTCTAGCGCCAGGGATCGGGCCAGGCGGTCGATCCGGTGGCGGGCGTTGTTTTCGCCGATTCCCTCGCGGCGACCAAGCCGGCCGCTGAGAGTCGGGTGAGCCACTGGAGGCGGGGTGGGATATCTCTCTCCGCGAGCTCGAGGCGGAGGCGGGGTGCCCCGCCATTCCATGGCTCGGGGGCGGCCGTCCGCGTCTCGCTCGATGGAGATTTGGGTCCGGCTTCGGCTGGAAGCCGGCTCTTTCTCGCGCCGCGCGCGGGTGTTGCTTTTAGTCGGCGATCGGGAAGTCGCGCCGTGGTCGCGGCGCGGGGGAGGGCTCCCCGCGCAGGCGTCGGCTTCGTGCCGTCGTGCGGCCGCATCGATTAGTTGCTGGATGCGCCGCGTCATGTGGGGGAGGTCTTCGGCTTCCAAGCCGTCCAGCTCGTCTACGGCCGCCTGGGCGGCGCGCAGGTTCTCGAGCAGGGTGGCGTAGACCGGGCGATCCACTCCAAGTGTGTCGGCGATGACGGCACCGTGTTGCCTGACAACGCCAGCCCGGCTTGGGCCAGCCGGAGCCGGCATGCCGAAGGCGGCGCGGTCAGCTTCGTGCTGGTTGGCCTCGGTGAGGCGTCTTACGGAGGCTAGCCGCCGGCCCTCCGCGAGGAGGGCGAGGCGGCGTGCCTCCAGAACTTCATCGCTGGCGTCAGCCGGAAGAGGGGTGGACAAGTCGTGGGCCGCCGCGCGTGGGGCATCGCGGGCGCCCTCGTCAGTCGGGCCGTCGAGGCCGATAACCATCACCTCGGGAGGGTTAGAATCGCGATCGCCAGCCGGAGGGAGCGGGTCGTTGTAGACCATGACGTTGGTGGGGAAGGTATCGTAGGATGCCATGTCGGAGTCGACAGGCATCGGGTCGGTGGAGCCAACCGACTCCAAATCCGCAGCGGGCTCGCTGGAGACGTGGAGCTGGCCAAGGAGGTTGGCGAGGTGATCAGTGCCCGCATCGGAGGCAAGCTCGTCGGAGATGCGGGCCTTGTCGAAGAGGTCGGCGAGGCCGCTCGCCGCGCAGATGTTGGTGACGCCATGCAGCGCGTCGCGGCAAGCGCCATCGGGCGAGCCGGGCTGGCTACGCTCGCGGGGAAGGAAAAGGGTTCCCGTCCAGAACAGGTCTCCGGACAACGGTGCACCAGGCCCCACGGTGGGCACCAAATGTCGGGTGGTAGGTGCGACATATGCCAATGGGTGGCTTATCATTGCGGGGGCCAATAGAACATTGCCGGTGCCTGGAAACGGGATGAGGCGAAGACATGCACGCCGGCGAATCTTACCCAGCTTCAGGGCTTTCCGGGGAGATAACACCCCTACTGCTGCTCTGCGGGGTCTCCGCATGGTTACTAGGTGAACAAGTAGCTACAATGCTCCTTGAGCTGTTTTGGGTGGAAGGAGGAAGAAGGGCTCAGCTCAGCCTGCTTCCTCTCCTTGTATGGTGTCTAGGTCTAGAATGAGAGTCCAACCCTTTGCATGGGTGCACCGGGGGGTTTATATATGCCTACCCCCCGGGGGTACAATGGTAATCCAACTGGGCGCAGGGCCCAGATGTCTGTGACTATGCTCGTCGGCTTCTACGCCGGCTTCTGGGGCCCGCCGGCTGGTGGGTCCCGCCGGCTGCCGGCCCCTGGGTCGACAGGCCGGCCCCACCGGCCAGGGCCCGGTCGGCGGTTGGTTACTTTTACTCCGTGTTGTTGACGCAGGCTTGGTCGGGGTAAGCGTGGCTACAGTAACGCCGCCTTGGCGGCGTTACTGTAGCCCCGCCGCATCCTGTCTCCTTAATGGACATCTCCTTCGAGGAGGGGGGCAGGCCGGCTATAGGAAGCCGGCCCTCTATCTTGCCGACTGGAGAGGAGGCGCGGCCGCCTTCGGCGTCCCTCTGCCAGAAGGGGCCAGCCGCCTCGGGGGCCACGCTGGGGCCCGTCGTGGATGGCGTCAGAGCCGCCGTGGCTACAGTGCCGCGCCGGGCGGGCCGTGGCTGCCCGCACGGCGCGCTGTACCAGGCGTGCTCCAGGTTTTGGGGGTGGCAGGCTCCACTGTAGCCACGCCCCGCTTCATCGTCACAGAGTGGACGCGTACATTGCGGGTACGGCTTTGACTGCTTTATGGGAGCCGGCCTGGCTATAACCGGCCTTGCTGTAGCCGGCCTTGCCGTAGCCGGCCCTGCCGTAGCCGGCCCTCCACAGCTTCCTTCATGAGGGTAAAGGGTGGGCCGCCCCCGAAGCCGGCTATGAAGGTAGTCGGCTAGGGGGAGGCGGCCCAGATCTTGAGTCTTCTTATGAGCCGGACGGGCTCATAATTTTTTCTGAGGGGCCAGGGGAAGCTGGCTGGGCTACCCATGGCTATTTACCCCGACAAAGGGCGTCATCCCAGGTGTAGAGGCCCATTGCATGGGCTGAATCAATCTGGAAGTGGTCTTCGGAGCTCCGGACAACTTCCGAAGGGAGAAGTTAATCTTCGATATCGTCCTGTTCCATAGTGGCTATCATGCACGGCTCGGGCGAACCGCATTTGCAAAATTCAATGCGGTAGCACATTACGCATACCTCAAGTTCAAGATGCCAGGACCTAGGGGGTCATAACAGTCAATGGAAACACAGAACGCTCGCTCCGCACGGAAGAGCATACTACGGCCCTCACAGCAAAAGTACAAAGTAGCCTTTTAAGGCAAACCGCCAATTCGGTGATACAGCCCCCGGACAACGTCAACTGAGTCTTGAGTAACCTACAACAGGATCGTCTGGCATGTTCAGAGCTCACCTAGCAATTCGGCCCCCGTCCCAGTCCCAGTCAAGCGACGAAATCCATGTCGCATGTACATAATTACGCACTGAAAATACCATGGGCATAGGTGGGGGCACGATCAGGGCACGTCCCGCAATGCGGCTTAACCGCCCTAGGGGCTGCACACCTTTATCATTTTTTTATTTTAGGACCTTACTCGCTGGAAGCCCTTTCCGGCAGTACAATTGCCGGACACATTACGGGAAGGAACACCCAAGGAGGCAAGAAGCTGAGACGTACAAGGGAACCCCCAGGTGGTCTCTACTAACAATCGATATACCTGCTTTTTATTACCCGTAGGCAGCTTGCCCTTGGATAGGACATGTCAAATAGTCCTATTTTTTGCTTATTGCACTACTTGTATCAATACGCTTCGACGTATTATTTAAATAACAATGCATAGCATCAGTCTATTATTGCATTATCCATCCCCTTTTTTCTTACATGTTCATTTACGACAACTTGCACCCGTACATTCTGGTACATGAAGGAAATATGCCCTAGAGGCAATAGTAAAGTTATTATTTATTTCCTTACATCATGATAAATGTTTATTATTCATGCTAGAATTGTATTAACCGGAAACATAATACATGTGTGAATACATAGACCAACAGAGTGTCACTAGTATGCCTCTACTTGACTAGCTCGTTAATCAAAGATGGTTATGTTTCCTAACCATGAACAAGGAGTTGTTATTTGATTAATGAGGTCACATCATTAGTAGAATGATCTGATTGACATGACCCATTCCATTAGCATAGCACCCGATCGTTTAGTATGTTGCTATTGTTTTCTTCATAACTTATACATGTTCCTATAACTATGAGATTATGCAACTCCCGTTTACCGGAGGAACACTTTGGGTACTACCAAACGTCACAACGTAACTGGGTGATTATAAAGGAGTACTACAGGTGTCTCCAATGGTAGATGTTGGGTTGGCGTATTTCGAGATTAGGGTTTGTCACTCCGATTGTCGGAGAGGTATCTCTGGGCCCTCTCGGTAATGCACATCACTTAAAGCCTTGCAAGCATTGCAACTAATGAGTTAGTTGTGGGATGATGTATTACAGAACAAGTAAAGAGACTTTCCGGTAACGAGATTGAACTAGGTATTGGATACCGACGATCGAATCTCGGGCAAGTAACATACCGATGACAAAGGGAACAACGTATGTTGTTATGCGGTCTGACTGATAAAGATCTTCGTAGAATATGTAGGAGCCAATATGGGCATCCAGGTCCCGCTATTGGTTATTGACCGGAGACGTGGCTCGGTCATGTCTACATTGTTCTCGAACCGTAGGGTCCGCACGCTTAACGTTACGATGACAGTTATTATGAGTTTATGCATTTTGATGTACCGAAGGTTGTTCGGAGTCCCGGATGAGATCACGGACATGACGAGGAGTCTCGAAATGGTCGAGACATAAAGATTGATATATTGGAAGCCTATGTTTGGACATCGGAAGTGTTCCGGGTGAAATCGGGATTTTACCGGAATACCGGGAGGGTTACCGGAACCCCCCGGGAGACTAATGGGCCTATTGGGCCTTAGTGGAAAATAGAAAAGGGAAGCCCACTAGCTGGCCGGCGCCCCCCCCAAGTCCTATTAGGAATAGGATAAGGGGCCGGCCCCCCTTCTCTCTCTTTTCCCCCTGGGAGTCCTAATTGGATTAGGATTGGGGGGAGGAGTCCTACTACCGGTGGGAGTAGGACTCCCCTGCGCCTCCCCTCCCTTGGCCGGCCGGCCCCCCTCCTCCAACCTTTATATACGGGGGCAGGGGGCACCCCAAGACACACAACTTGATCCTTGAGATCGCTCCTTAGCCATGTGCGGTGCCCCCTGCCACCAAATTCCACCTCGATCGTACCGTTGTAGTGCTTAGGCGAAGCCCTGCGTCGGTAGTACATCAAGATCGTCACCACGCCGTCGTGCTGACGGAATGCCTCCCCGAAGCTTTGCTGGATCGGAGCCCGGGGATTGTCATCGAGCTGAACGTGTGCTAAGAACTCGGAGGTGCCGGAGTAACGGTGCTTGGATCGGTCGGATCGGGAAGAAGACGTACGACTACTTCCTCTACGTTGTGTGATCGCTTCCGCAGTCGGTCTGCGTTGGTACGTAGACAACACTCTCCCCTCTCGTTGCTGTGCATCACCGTGTGCGTAGGAAATTTTTTTGAAATTACTGCGTTCCCCAACAGTGGCATCCGAGCCTAGGTTTTATGGTTTGATGTTATATGCACGAGTAGAACACAAGTGAGTTGTGGGCGATATAAGTCATACTGCCTACCAGCATGTCATACTTTGGTTCGGCGGTATTGTTGGGAAGCGGCCCGGACCGACATTACGCGTACGCTTACGCGAGACCGGTTTCCCCGACGTGCTTTGCACACAGGTGACTTGCGGGTGACTGTTTCTCCAACTTTAGTTGAACCGAGTGTGGCTACGCCCGGTCCTTGCGAAGGTTAAAACAGAGTCTATTTGACAAACTATCATTGTGGTTTTGATGCGTAGGTGAGATGAGTTCTTGCTTAAGCCCGTAGCAGCCACGTAAAATTTGCAACAACAAAGTAGAGGACGTCTAACTTGTTTTTGCAGGGCATGTTGTGATGTGATATGGTCAAAACGTGATGAGTTATAAGTTGTTGTATAAGATGATCATGTTTTGTTGAAGTTATCGGCAACTGGCAAAAGCCTTATGGTTGTCTGTCTATTGCATAAGATGCAAGCACCCAATAATTGCTTTACTTTATCGCTATGAGATAGCAGTAGTTGCAAGAGCAAGTGTTGGCGAGACGACCACGTGACGACACATTGATATAGATCAAGATGATGGAGATCATGGTGTCATGCCGGTGACGATATAGATCATGACAGTACTTTGGAGATGGAGATCAAAGAAGCAAGATGATGATGGCCATATCATGTCACATATTATGATTGCATATGATGTTTATCTTTTATACATCTTATTTTGCTTAGTTTGACGGTAGCATTATAAGATGATCTCTCACTAAATTATCAAGAAGTGTTCTCCCTGAGTATGCACCGTTGCCAAAGTTCGTCGTGCCCAGACACCACGTGATGATCGGGTGTGATAAGCTCTACGTCCATCTACAACGGGTGCAAGCCAGTTTTGCACATGCAGAATACCCAGGTTAAACTTGACGAGCCTAGCATATGCAGATATGGCCTCGGAACACAGAGACCGAAAGGTCGAGCGTGAATCATATAGTAGATATGATCAACATGACGATGTTCACCATTGAAAACTACTCCATCTTACGTGATGATCGGTTATGGTTTAGTTGATTTGGATCACGTGATCACTTAGAGGATTAGAGGGATGTCTATCTAAGTGGGAGTTCTTAAGTAATATGATTAAATTGAACTTAAATTTATCATGAACTTAGTCCTGGTAGTATTTTGCAAATCATGTTGTAGATCAATAGCTCACGTTGTTGCTTCCCTGTGTTTATTTTGATATGTTCCTAGAGAAAATTGTGTTGAAAGATGTTAGTAGCAATGATGCGGATTGGATCCATGATCTGAGGTTTATCCTCATTGCTGCATAGAAGAATTATGTCCTTGATGCACCGCTAGGTGACAGACCTATTGCAGGAGCAGATGCAGACGTTATGAACGTTTGGCTAGCTCAATATGATGACTACTTGATAGTTTAGTGCACCATGCTTAACGGCTTAGAATCGGGACTTCAAAGACGTTTTGAACGTCATGGACCATATGAGATGTTCCAGGAGTTGAAGTTAATATTTCAAGCAAATACCCGAGTTGAGAGACATGAAGTCTCCAGCAAGTTCTGTAGCTAAAAGATGGAGGAGAATCGCTCAACTAATGAGCATGTGCTCAGATTGTCTGGGTACTACAATCGCTTGAATCAAGTGGGAGTTAATCTTCCAGATAAGATAGTGATTGACAGAATTCTCTAGTCACCATCACCAAGTTAATAGAACTTCGTGATGAACTATAATATGCAAGGGATAACGGAAACAACTCCCAAGCTCTTCATGATGCTGAAATCAACGAAGGTAGAAATCAAGAAAAACATCAAGTGTTGATGGTTGACAAGACCACTAGTTTCAAGAAAAGGGCAAAGAGAAGAAGGGGAACTTCAAGAAGAACGGCAAGCAAGTTGCTGCTCAAGTGAAGAAGCCCAAGTCTGATCCTAAGCCTGAGACTAAGTGATTCTACTGCAAAGGGACTTGTCACTGGTAGCGGAACTACCCCAAGTGATTGGCGGATAAGAAGGATGGCAAAGTGAACATAAGTATATTTGATATACATGTTATTGATGTGTACTTTACTAGTGTTTATAGCAACCCCTCAGTATTTGATACTAGTTCAGTTGCTGATTAGTAACTCGAAACAGGAGTTGCAGAATAAACAGAAACTAGTTAAGGGTGAAGTAACGATGTGTGTTGGAAGTAGTTCCAAGATTGATATGATCATCATCGCACACTCCCTATAATTTCGGGATTAGTGTTGAACCTAAATAAGTGTTATTTGGTTTTTGCGTTGAGCATGAAGATTTGATCATGTTTTTGCAATACGGTTATTCATTAAAGTCAGAGAATAATTGTTGTTCTGTTTACATGAATAAAACCTTCGATGGTCATACACCCAATGAAACAAGTTCACTGGATCTCGATCATAGTGATACACATATTCATGATATTGAAACCAAAAGATGCAAAGTTAATAATGATAGTGCAACTTATTTTTGGCACTGCCGTTTAGGTCATATTGGTGTAAAGCGCATGAAGAAACTCCATGCTGATGGGCTTTTTGAATCACTTGATTATGAATCAGTTGATGCTTGCGAACCATGCCTCATGGGCAAGATGACTAAAACTTTGTTCTTCGGAACAATGGAGCAAGCAACATATTTGTTGGAAATAATACATACTGATGTATGTGGTCCGATGAATATTGAGGCTCGCGACAGGTATCATTATTTTATGATCTTCACAGATGATTTGAGCAGATATGAGTATATCTACTTGATGAAACATAAGTCTAAAACATTTGAAAAGTTCAAAGAATTTTAGAGTGAAGTGAAAAATCATCGTAACAAGAAAAATAAAAGTTTCTACGATATGATCACAGAGGTAAAATATTTGAGTTACGAGTTTGGTCTTCAATTGAAACAATGTGGAATAGTTTCACAAAATCATGCCATATGGAACACCACAGCATAATGGTGTGTCCGAACGTCATAACCGTACTCTATTGGATATAGTGCAATCTATGATGTTTCTTACCGATTTACCACTATCGTTTTTGGGGTTATGCATTAGAGACAGCTGCATTCACGTTAAAAAGGGGAACCATCTGAGTCCATTGAGATGACACAATCTGAACTGTGGTTTAGCAAGAAACCAAAGTAGTCGTTTCTTAAAGTTTGGTGTTGTGATGCTTATGTGAAAAAGTTTCATCCTGATGAGCTCAAAACCAAATCGGAGAAATATGTCTTCATAGGATACCCAAAAGGAGACTGTTGGGTACACCTTCTATCACAGATCCTAAGGCAAGACATTCGTTGCTTATAATGGATATTTTCTAGAGAAGGAGTTTCTCTCGAAAGAAGTGAGTGGGAGGAAAGTAGAACTTGACGAGGTAACTGTACCTGCTCCCTTATTGGAAAATAGTACATCGCAGAAAACTGTTTCTGCGACACCTATACCAATTAGTGAGGAAGCTAATGATGATGATCATGAAACTTCAGGACAAGATACTACTAAACCACGTAGATCAACCAGAGTGAGATCCGCACCAGAGTGGTACGGTAATCCAATTCTGGAAGTCATGCTACTAGATCATGATGAACCTACGAACTATGAAGAAGCGATGGTGAGCCCAGATTCCGCAAAGTGGCTTGAGGCCATGAAATCTGAGATGGGATCCATGTATGAGAACAAAGTATGGACTTTGGTTGACTTGCCCGATGATCGGCAAGCAATTGATAATAAATGGATCTTCAAGAGGAAGACGGACGCTGATAGTAGTGTTACTATCTACAAAGCTAGAATTGTCGCAAAAGGTTTTCGACAAGTTCAAGGTGTTGACTACGATGAGTTTTTCTCACTCGTATCTATGCTTAAGTCTGTCCGAATCATGTTAGCAATTGCCGCATTTTATGAAATCTGGCAAATGGATAAACAAAACTGCATTCCTTAATGGATTTACTAAAGAAGAGTTGTATACGATGCAACTAGAAGGTTTTGTCAATCCGAAAGGTGCTAACAAAATGTGCAAGCTCCAGCGATCCATCTGTGGACTGGTGCAAGCATCTCGGAGTTGGAATATACGCTTTGATGAGTTGATCAAAGCATATAGTTTTATACAGACTTGCGGTGAAGCCTGTATTTACAAGAAAGTGAGTGGGAGCACTACAGCGTTTCTGACAAGTATATGTGAATGACATATTGTTGATCGGAAATAATGTAGAATTATTCTGTAAAGCATAAAAGGAGTGTTTGAAAAGAGTTTTTCAAAGAAAGACTTCGGTAAAGCTGCTTACATATTGAGCTTCAAGATCTATAGAGATAGATCAAGACGCTTGATAAGTTTTTCAATAAGTACATACCTTGACAAGATTTTGAAGTAGTTCAAAATGGAACAGTCAAAGAAAAAGTTTCTTGCCTGTGTTACAAGGTGTGAAGTTGAGTAAAGACTCAAAGCCCGACCACAGCAGAAGATAGAAAGAGAATGAAAGTCATTCCCTATGCCTCATTCATAGGTTCTATAAAGTATGCCATGCTGTGTACCAGATCTATTGTATACCCTGCACTGATTTGGCAAGGGAGTACAATAGTGATCTAGGAGTAGATCACTGAACAGCGGTCAGAATTATCCTTAGTGAAATAAGGATATGTTTCTCGATTATGGACGTGACAAAAAGGTTCGTCGTAAAGGGTTACGTCGATGCAAGTTTTTGACACTGATCCAGATGAATCTAAAGTCTCAATCTGGATACATATTGAAAGTGGGAGCAATTAGCTAGAGTAGCTCCGTGCAGAGCATTATAGACATAGATTTGCAAGATACATACGGATCTGAATGTTGCAGACCCGTTGACTAAGCCTCTTCCACGAGCAAAACATGATCAGCACCAAGGCTCCATGGGTGTTAGAATCATTACTGTGTAATCTAGATTATTGACTCTAGTGCAAGTGGGAGACTGAAGGAAATATGCCCTAGAGGCAATAATAAAGTTATTATTTATTTCCTTACATCATGATAAATGTTTATTATTCATGCTAGAATTGTATTAACCGGAAACATAATACATGTGTGAATACATAGACCAACAGAGTGTCACTAGTATGCCTCTACTTGACTAGCTCGTTAATCAAAGATGGTTATGTTTCCTAACCATGAACAAGGAGTTGTTATTTGATTAACGAGGTCACATCATTAGTAGAATGATCTGATTGACATGACCCATTCCATTAGCATAGCACCCGATCGTTTAGTATGTTGCTATTGTTTTCTTCATAACTTATACATGTTCCTATAACTATGAGATTATGCAACTCCCGTTTACCGGAGGAACACTTTGGGTACTACCAAACGTCACAACGTAACTGGGTGATTATAAAGGAGTACTACAGGTGTCTCCAATGGTAGATGTTGGGTTGGCGTATTTCGAGATTAGGGTTTGTCACTCCGATTGTCGGAGAGGTATCTCTGGGCCCTCTCGGTAATGCACATCACTTAAAGCCTTGCAAGCATTGCAACTAATGAGTTAGTTGTGGGATGATGTATTACAGAACGAGTAAAGAGACTTCCCGGTAACGAGATTGAACTAGGTATTGGATACCGATGATCGAATCTCGGGCAAGTAACATACCGATGACAAAGGGAACAACGTATGTTGTTATGCGGTCTGACCGATAAAGATCTTCGTAGAATATGTAGGAGCCAATATGGGCATCCAGGTCCCGCTATTTGTTATTGACGGGAGACGTGTCTCGGTCATGTCTACATTGTTCTCGAACCGTAGGGTCCGCACGCTTAACGTTACGATGACAGTTATTATGAGTTTATGCATTTTGATGTACCGAAGGTTGTTCGGAGTCTCGGATGAGATCACGGACATGACGAGGAGTCTCGAAATGGTCAAGACGTAAAGATTGATATATTGGAAGCCTATGTTTGGACATCGGAAGTGTTCCGGGTGAAATCGGGATTTTACCAGAATACCGGGAGGGTTACCGGAACCCCCCGGGAGACTAATGGGCCTATTGGGCCTTAGTGGAAAAGAGAAAAGGGAAGCCCACTAGCTGGCCGGCGCCCCCCCCCCCAAGTCCTATTAGGAATAGGATAAGGGGCCGGCCCCCCTTCTCTCTCTTTTCCCCCCGGGAGTCCTAATTGGATTAGGATTGGGGGGAGGAGTCCTACTCCCGGTGGGAGTAGGACTCCCCTGCGCCTCCCCTCCCTTGGCCGGCCGGCCCCCCTCCTCCAACCTTTATATACGGGGGCAGGGGGCACCCCAAGACACACAACTTGATCCTTGAGATCGCTCCTTAGCCGTGTGCGGTGCCCCCTGCCACCAAATTCCACCTCGATCGTACCGTTGTAGTGCTTAGGCGAAGCCCTGCGTCGGTAGTACATCAAGATCGTCACCATGCCGTCGTGCTGACGGAACTCCTCCCCGAAGCTTTGCTGGATCGGAGCCCGGGGATCTTCATCGAGCTGAACGTGTGCTAAGAACTCGGAGGTGCCGGAGTAACGGTGCTTGGATCGGTCGGATCGGGAAGAAGACGTACGACTACTTCCTCTACGTTGTGTGATCGCTTCCGCAGTCGGTCTGCGTTGGTACGTAGACAACACTCTCCCCTCTCGTTGATGTGCATCACCATGGTCTTGCGTGTGCGTAGGAAATTTTTTTGAAATTACTGCGTTCCCCAACAGTACGATCATTACGCCAGGGGCTTTCGTTTACCTCATAATACGGCGTGAGAAGTCCGAACAGTTTCGACAGTGCGGCACCCCGAACTAATAGCATTATATGCATCATCTCCGAATCATGTCTTGGGTCAATAGTTGGGTTTGCCCGGCTCCCATGTTTTGGTACCTTACGTTCCTCTATATCGCTAAGGTAGCACTAGGAGAACTACTGCGATCGTGTCCCGGTTCTTCCGGACGAGCACCTTAGTAGAGAAAGCCGAAAACTGACTGTCATGATAAGGCAAGAGCTGGTCGCTGTTCGAGAGGTCTCAAGTCCTTAAAGACGTTTTCTGCTTCAGGTGAGCAGTCGGCCTTGCCCGACTTAGGCATATATAGCGCCCCAAATTCGGCCTTCCGAATACTAGGGGCTTCGCTAAAATTTAAAATTGTAGACTTCTATGGCTAAGTGAGAGTGATAAAGCCTTATAGTCCGATTGCCTGGTTCGTTGTGTTGAACACCTCCCTCGAAGGACCCAAAATTGGGATAAAGATTTCTCAGGTTTATCCCGAACACCCCAGTACTAGTTACATGGGGGCAGAAGCCGACGACTGGCTAACTCTCTGATTTTATAAACGGCCACACAGAAGGTAATATTTTAAATTCAAAAAGCGTTGCATAGCGCAAATGAACTCGTTTCACACTACATGATCACGTGAGCATTTTCATTCAAAAATTACATCTCTAGTACATTCCTCCGCCACAAGGCGGGAACCCTTCAGGACACTGTCATAATACATTTCGGGGCAGCGATGCTCCTTGCCCTCCGGCGGCCCCTCCTTCACCAGCTTTACGGCGTCCAGCTTCGCCCAGTGCACCTTCGACCGGGCAAAAGCCCTGCGCGCACCCTCGATGCAAACAGACCGCTTTATGACTTCAAGCCATGGGCAGGCATCCATAAGCCGCCTCACTAGATCGAAGTAGATGCTAGGCAGGGGATCGCCAGGCCACATCCGGACTATAAGACCCTTCATGGCATGTTGGGCCGCCTGGTGAAGCTCGACCAATTGCTTCAGCTGGTCGCTCAAGGGCATTGGGTGTTCGATCCCAGTATACTGAGACCAGAACAACTTTTCCGTCGAGCTCCCCTCCTCGGCTCGGTAAAAATCTGCGGCATCCAGTACACTGCGGAGAAGATCTGCGAACGCTCCTGGAGAGCTCCGAACTCGGGTAAGTAAAAGGAAAGTTTCCTTCACATGCTTGCTTTGCATAATGAATGCCTTACCCGCTGCTATCTTCTTCACCGCATCAATCTCCTGGAAGGCCTTGTGGGCTTCAGCCTTGGCGCTCCGTTTGATTTCGAGTGCCTTCACAAGCTCGGACTTTCGCGTCTTAGAGTCAAGCTCCAAGGACTCGTGTTTTTGGCGAGAGCCTCGCGCTCTTGCTGCACCTCGCCTACCCAGGCTTCTTGCTTTTCCCGCTCAATGCGCTCCTTGGCCGCTTTGTCTTCGGCCTCAGACATCGCCTTCTTCAGGGTCGCCACCTCGATCGTGGCCCCTGGCAAATTCATGATGATCCTATTACTTTACAACCGAATTTCCTTTTAATATGTAGACAAGGTATTGCTTACCTTTGCTCTCCTTGAGCTGCCTCTTGGTAAGGTCGAGCTCGTCCTCGGACCGCCCAAGGTCCTGCTTCAGTGCAGCGACCTCCACAATACGTGCGGCAGCGGCCAGCAGTGAAGCCTTCATTTGCACATAGACATATTCTGATTAGACTCCTAAGTCATTATTTGGTCCTCTATTCGGCCTTTCTTCGCGAATGCCAAACAAAGCATCAGGGGCTACTGTCTATGCGGTAACATTTTCCTATATTTTGATTGCTTACCTGAAAGCCTGTTAGAGGCTGGCACAAGCTTCGGTTAGTCCGTTTTTGGCGGACTGAACTTTCTCGATCATCGCACTCATGATAGTGTGGTACTCTTCGTCGATGGAAGTGTCGCGAAGAACTTCCAGCAATTTGTCCGGTGCCCCTGGATGGACAAAGGCCACCGGCACGGGCGGCTTGCCCCCCTTAACGGGGGATCGCCTCCTAGAGTCCGGAACCACCAAAGGTTCCGGCGCAGTGTTCGGCTGGGGGCCGAACTTGGAGCCCATGGGAGTCTTGCTCCCTTTGCGCCTAGGGTCCGGAAGGTCGCCTCGAGGCGCCCCCAGGACTACCTCCCCTTGGCTCGGTGCCTTTTGAGACAACACCTCGATGTAGTCCGTAGGGCAAGGGGTGGAGGCGGTCGGAAGTGAATCACTATTCATATCTGACGAGTCCAAAGAACCGTCCAACGAAGATATGTTGAGACGGGCTCGGGATGGACTGCATAATCATATTCGGCGTAAGAAGCAGTGTAATAAAACATACCAATAATTACTATGGTATCTAGATACTTACGACTTCACCAGGGGCCTGTCCCTGGGTAACCACTCGTCGTCGCTGTAGGCGGCCGTCGTGGAGCAGTCCGGAAGGAGGGTCCTTCCCTTCTTGGACCCTTCGGCCTCCGCGGTTGTGGCGGCCTTCCTTTTCTTGTCTGCCCCGGCTGGGGGAGAACTTTTCTCTTCCTCCTCCTCGTTTTCGTGGGAGGAGTGCACTTTGGAGTTATCGGACGATGAGTCCGATATAACCTTGCGCCAGAGACCCTTTCGGGTCCCCTTGGCCTTCTTCTTGGCCTTCTTCACCGGCACCTCGTAAGGCATCGGAGCCAGCACTCCGTTAGGAGAGCATCTACAAGATTTTCAGGCAGGGGGGCTGGGCAATCGATCTGCTCTGCTGTCTCTACCCAGTCCTGTTAGTGGCATGGATGCTTAGATTCCGCACATGATTAAACTAGGGCAAATAAATATCCTGTGAGATATAAAAACTTACCGGATTGGCATGGCGCTTTGCGCTGAGTCCGCGGTCCTCGGTAAGGGGAGGAGGAACCTCGGCGCCCTTGAACAGTACCTTCCAGACGTCCTTGTGCGTCATGTCGAAGAGCTCTTGCAGCGTCTGGTGCTTGGCCGGGTCGAATTCCCACAAATTGAATACCCGTCGTTGACACAGGAGGATCTGGCGGAAGAGCATGACCTGGACTACGTTGACGAGCTTGATTTTCTTGCTCATCATGTTCATGATGCCGGTCTGGAGTCCGGTCAGCTCTACTAGAGAACCCCAGGACAGGCCCTTCTCTTTCCAGGAAGTGAGCCGCATGGGGATTCCGGATCGAAATTTGGGAGCCGCCACCCATTTGGTGTCGCGCGGCTCGATGATGTAGAACCACCCCGATTGCCACCCCTTTATTGTCTCCACATAGGAGCCTTCGAGCCAGGTGATGTCAGGCATTTTTCCCACCATGGCGCCTCCATGCTCTGCTTGCTGGCCGACCACCACCTTCGGTTTAACATTGAAGGTCTTCAACCACAGGCCGAAGTGGGGCCTGATGCGGAGGAAGGCCTCGCACACGACGATAAACGCCAAGATGTTGAGGATGAAATTGGGGGCCAGATCATGAAAATCTAGCCCGTATTAGAACATGAGCCCGCGGACAAACGGGTGAAGGGGAAATCCCAGTCCACGGACAAAGTGGGTAAGGAAAACTACCCTCTCATGGGGTTCGGGCATAGGGATGATCTGCCCCGCATCTGGCAGCTGGTGCATGATATGCGCGGCCAGATATCCAGCTTCCCGTAGCTTTGTGATGTTCTCCTCCGTCCACTTGCCTCCCGCTCCGGACATGCTTGGAGTGGTTTGAGGAGAAAGACGCGAACTTGGGCACTAGAGCTTGAGTGTGCGAGAATGTATAAGCAAGGAGGAACAAGGCGCGGGTAAAAAGGGTGAATCTTTGTCCCTTTATAAGGGCGGAAGAGGCGATGCGCCTCCCCACTTACCTGGTAAAATCGCTTATTCCCCGAACACCGTAATTGATGGCGCGGTTGGGTTATCCATACCCGTATAGATGAGAATTCCGTGATAAGGGGACACGATCTCTACTTTGACAAGACGTGTCAAGAAAACCGCCTCGTGATATGTGCAGTGCTGGTTGAGAAAAACGGTTCGACTAATGACCGGGACATGGCATGATGTCATGTTGCAAAACGTGTCAGCAGATTAGATTTGTGGAAATATTATTCTCTCTATGGTGGTATGTGGAACTTGTTTTGCAGAGCCGGACACTATCCTTGTGCTCAAAATCTTCTATGGAGTATTCGGAGGAAGAACCCGCCTTGCAATGCCGAAGACAAAATTGCGCGCCGGACTCATCGTCATTGAAGCCTGGTTCAGGGGCTACTGAGGGAGTCCTGGATTAGGGGGTCTCCGGACAGCCGAACTATATCCTTTGGCCGGACTGTTGGACTATGAAGATACAAGATTGAAGACTTCATCCCGTGTCCGGATGGGACTCTCCATGGCGTGCAAGGCAAGCTTGGCAATACAGATATGTAGATCTTCTTCCTTGTAACTGGCTGTGTGTAACCCTAGCCCCCTTCGGTGTCTATATAAACCGGAGGGTTTAGTCCGTAGGACAACATACAATCATACCATAGGCTAGCTTCTAGGGTTTAGCCTCTACGATCTCATGGTAAATCAACTCTTGTAATACTCATATCATCAAGATCAATCAAGCAGGACGTAGGGTATTACCTCCATCGAGAGGGCCCGAACCTGGGTAAACATCGTGTCCCCCGCCTCCTGTTACCATCCGCCTTAGACGCACAGTTCGGGACCCCCTACCTCAGTTGGGCACGGGGGCTACGCTCAGGTCCTACCTAGCATACACCGCCCTGCGAGGTCCCTTGGACCTGGTCGTCGTGCGCCACTCCCGAGCAGGACCTCGGCGAGGATAAGTATGAAGGCTGTTTGAGCGTCAAAGGGGACTCCTAAGCATCACGACTCAGGAGCCTAACTGGGCAGTTAGCCCCTCACTCCTTGGTCCGTCCCGGTGATCCAGACGACCCAATGGTGGCTGAGGTATGCGCGGGGTCGGGCCCTGCCGACATAGAACACTAGGCCTACTTACACACCTGCTTTCCGCAAGCTGTTTGCGCGTCAAGCGGGTTTCCTGAGCATTGCGACTCAGGAGCCTAACTAGCCACGTAGCCCCTCACTCCTTGGTCCGTCTTGGTGATTCGGACGGCCCAATGGCGGTTGAGGTATGCGTGGGGTCGGGCCCTGCCGACTTAGAACATCAAGCAAACAGAAAGGAAATCGCGGAATCTCAAACAAATATTACAAGATATACTGTTTTTCGAATACCAAACACAAGTTTAAACGTCTCCACGAGGCATGGTTCATGTTGCAGAAGCAAAGCAGGAAAATGAGCCACCAGCAAGCCATCTCGTCATCCCTGGACGCTGTCATTACTTGCAAAAGGTGCCCCTCCAACGGCGACGTTGCCCTCACCAGCGCCGCCCGCCCGAGTTGCAGGTTCGGTGGCGCCGCCAGTCGGGGGCACAGGGTCGAAGGCGCGGAACTTCTTCAGCAAGGCCTCCACCTGGCTCTTCACGGCTTCGGCAGCGGCTGCGCAGCGCTCGTCATCCACGGGCTCGAGCAGCTCGTCAAGGTTGGCATCAGGATCGCAAAGATGGAGGTGGGTGAAGACGTGCGTCAGTGCAGCAGAGGAGAGCGCACGGGCTTCCCCCTCCACCAAGTGGCCGATCCCGTCGACGACGTCTTCAAGCACCGTGAGAAGATGAGGAAGTAGCTGGGCGGTGACCTCGTCGTCTGTCGCTAGCGGCTTCTCCAAGCCCTTCTCATAGAGTGCCCGTAGCGCCACGCGGGACTTCTCTTCAAGGGACCTGAAGGCCACGCGGTCCTCAGCCAGGACTTTCACCTTGTCTTCTAGCTCGGCCTTCTCTGTCCTCGTCTCCTGCTCCAGCTTCTCCAAGCGGCTGCACTCTGTGGCCTGTGCCCTCGACAACTGCTCCAGCTTGGTGTCGCGACCTCAGACAGCGTCCTCTCGGGCCTTCATCTTCTCCTCCTCCGCCTTGCAGTCTCGAGCCTCGATTGCGCGCTCGTTGCCCATGGCCTCCAGCTCAGTCTCCAGCGACCGTCAGCGATCCTAGGCAGCCCCGGCATCCTTCAGGGCCACCTCGCGGGTGGCCGTGGCTTGGACAGCGGCCTGATTGTCCTTCTCAGAAGCATCCATGGCCTGGCTCAGCGCCTCTCGGATGGATGCATCAGAATGCAACCAGCCCGAGATCAGCTCCAGGCGCCCGGCCCCTAGGCGACAGTGGGCACCTTGAAGATCACTCCGCAGCCGGGTCAGCATAGAAAGGGCGTGCTCTAGGGTGTCAGGCGAGGCAGAAGAATCATGAGTTGGCGGTGGGGCGGAAGAAGGCAGCATCATCGCCAGGACCTGCAGGTCGACGACGGCGGAAGAAGCCAGAGCCTACGAAGCCTTAGCCGGTGAGTTGAGGACAAGCGCCTCGGGAGACGACGTAGAATCAGGAGTCGCTCCCCTTGAGGACACCCCTCCAGTCCTCACGAGGAAGACCGGGTGAGGGAGTCCTGGATTAGGGGGTGTCCGAATAGCCGGACTATACCTTCGGCCGGACTCCTAGACTATGAAGATACAAGATTGAAGACTTCGTCCCGTGTCCGGAAGGGACTTTCCTTGGCGTGGAAGGCAAGCTTGGCGATACGGATATGTAGATCTCCTACCATTGTAACCGACACTGTGTAACCCTAGCCCTCTCCGGTGTCTATATAAACCGGAGAGTTTTAGTACGTAGGACGAACAACAATCATACCATAGGCTAGGTTCTAGGGTTTAGCCTCTCCGATCTCGTGGTAGATCTACTCTTGTACTACCCATATCATCAATATCAATCAAGCAGGACGTAGGGTTTTACCTCCATCAAGAGGGCCCGAACCTGGGTAAAACATCTTGTCCCCTGCCTCCTGTTACCATCTGGCCTAGACGCACAGTTCGGGACCCCCTATGCGAGATCCGCCGGTTTTGACACCGACATTGGTGCTTTCATTGAGAGTTCCTCTGTGTTGTCACTTTTAGGCCTGATGGCTTCTCCGATCATCAACCACGATGCGATCCAGGGTGAGACTTTTCTCCCCGGACAGATCTTCGTATTCGGCGGCTTTGCACCGCGGGCCAATTCGCTTGGTCATCTGGAGTAGATCGAAAGCTACGCCCCTGGCCATCAGCTTAGATTTGGAAGCTTGAACTACATGGACGACATCTGTAGAGACTTGATCTTCGACGGATTCGGGCCACAGCCGAGCGTGCCGCACTGTCACAATGGGCATGATTTAGCTCTGCCGCCGAATAGTGCCCTGGAGGCCGCACCTGTGTCCGCTCCGACCCCTAGCTCGGAGCCGATCACATCAATCGAGGATGGGTGGTTAGACACCACCTCGGGGGCTGCAATCTCTACGGCGATCGAGCTGAACACCAGCCCTATTCTCTGCGAAGCCCGTGACTCCAAGGAGCCGGACTCCTCTCCAGACTCCGAGCCCTCCGCGCCCCGACCGATCGAACCCGATTGGGCGCCAATCATGGAGGTCACCGCCGCGGACATCTTTCAGCACTCGCCCTTCAGCGATATTCTGGATTCACTAAAGTCTCTCTCTTTATCAGGAGAGCCCTGGCCGGACTATGGTCAACGAGGTTGGGATGCGGATGATGAAGAAATTCAAAGCCCGCCCACCACCCACTTTGTAGCCACTGTCGATAATTTAAACGACGTGCTCGACTTCGACTCCGAAGACATCGACGGTATGGACGATGATGTAGGAGATGAACATGAACCAACGCCTATAAGGCACTGGACAGCCACCTCATCTCATGATGTATACATGGTGGACACACCCAAAGGAAGCAACGACGAGGAACACAGGGATGCAACGAGGGATCGTTCACTCGAAAAGCAATGAAAGCGGCGATGTAAGCGCCGCTCCAAGCCCCGCCTCGACAGAGATAGCAACCATATAGAGCCAGCCATAGAGCATCACGAGTAGGCGGACGATGAACATGCCTTCGAGCAAGCGTCCGAATAGGGCAACTTGGATAAACAAACCGAACACCCCGTCCCCGGCGAAAACAACAGTCCGGACGACCTTACGCCGGATAAACTCATGGAGCGGAAGAACCTCCACAAAAGGCTCGTCGCCACTGCGCATAGCCTGAAAAAGCAGAAGCGGAAGCTCAAAACTGCGGAAGATGCACTTAGAATCATATGGAGCAAAGTATGTAACACCGCAGACAAATATGCCGGCAGTCACCGCACAAAAAGCTATCCAAAGTGAAAGCTACTGCCTGAATTTGACGAGGAGGCCTTAGATCCCCCGCACTCAAAAAATAGGAAAGCCATCCGGTCGGATGGACGACCGCATGGCCAGCATGGAGCGGGAAGCGGCGCCGCACACAAGCCGGCACGTGATCCACTAAAGGATCTGCATCAAAAAGACGGCCCAGCCAGATCTATATACAGGCCAAGAAAGCAAGCTCTAGTAAGCAATGCAACACAAGAAATATCTGAACATCACAGCACACCCAAATACAGGGGTGCCGCACACCCCCTATGTTTCACCGATGAGGTGCTGGACCATGAATTTCCAGCGGAATTCAAGCCCGTAAACATAGAGGCGTATGATGGAACAATAGACCCTGGGGTCTGGATCGAGGATTATATCCTCCACATACACATGGCCAGAGGAGATGACTTCCACGCCATAAAATACTTACCCCTCAAGCTTAAAGGGCCAGCCCGGCATTGGCTCAAAAGCCTTCCCGAAAACACCATTGGAAGCTAGGAAGAGCTTGAGGATGCTTTCCGGGAAAACTTTCAAGGGACCTATGTCCGCCCTCTGGATGCAGACGATCTCAATCACATAACACAACAGCCAGGAGAGTCAGCCCAGAAATTCTGGAACAAATTTCTTACTAAAAAGAATCAGATAGTCGACTGTCCGGACGCCGAAGCCCTAGCAGCTTTTAAGAACAACGTTCGAGATGAATGGCTCGCCAGACACCTCGGCCAAGAAAAGCCAAGAACAATGGCCGCATTAACAAGCCTCATGACCTGCTTTTGCACAGGAGAGGACAGCTGGTTGGCAAGATGTATCACCAGCGACCCAACTACATCCCAAGTTAGGGATGGAAACGGAAAACCCCGACACAGCAAGGACCAGCGCCGGAATAAGGGAAACAGCCCAAAGAGCATGGCGGTCAACACCAGAATCAAAAGCTCGCGGCAGAATCAGAGAAAGCCGCCCCTCAAGGATAACAGGGACGAGCTATCCAACTTAAACAAAATCTTGGACAAGATATGTCAAATACACAGTACTCTCGGGAAGCCTGCGAACCATACCCACAGAGATTGTTGGGTTTTCAAGCAAGCCGGCAAACTCAACGCCGAAAACAAGGGGCTCGACACACCAAGTGAGGACGACGACGAACCCCACAAGAAGAGCACCAGAAAACAAAAGGATTTCCCAGAAGAAGTCAAAACAGTACACTTACTTCACGTGACGAACAGAATGGCGCCACCAGAGATATGTGCCATACGGCCTATCCCAAAGGAGTCTCGCCAATGGTTGTTAAAACCGATCACCTTCGACCATCAGGATTACTCTAGAAGTGTCTAGAACGCAGGCTGGACTGCCTTGGTATTAGATCCAATAATCGGCGGACTCCATTTTACAAATGTCCTGATGGACGATGGCAGTGGTCTAAACCTGTTATACCAGGACACAATCCGCAACATGGGGATAGACCCAACAAAAATTTGCCATAGCAAAACCTCCTTTCAAGGGGTAACGCCAGGCCTGGATGCCCGTTGCATGGGTTCTCTCCGACTAGAAGTTATGTTCGGCTCTCCCGATAACTTCCGTTGCGAATGGCTAACTTTCCACATCGCCCCATTCTCAAGTAGCTATCAAGCAGTGCTGGGATGCGAAGCTTTCGCCCGCTTTAACGCAATACCGCATTATGCATCTCTTACGCTTAAGATGCCCGGTCCACGAGGCATCATCTGATTAAAGGGAAAACATTGAGTGTTCCTCCCGCACAGAAAACAGTGCGGCTGCCTTGACAGCCCCACAGTAAAGCGGCTTCACCAGCCAAAGCATCTAAACAGGTCATCAAGGCCACGGACATGGCTAGACAAGTCCGGCATAAACATACAATTGATAAAGGCTTAATAGCCGTATACCCCTGTACTAGGGGCTCCGCGCATATAAAACAAGAGACAATAAAGCTCAATTTTACCCATTTCGATTTATACTTTGTTTATTTAGTATAACTCATGCTCGGCACGATCTTTCTTTAACTAAGTTCCTCTCTTTTACAGATGAACACCGTGCTATGCCCATCCAGGATACGGCACAACGGAGACACAGGCGCAGACGTGCAGCACGGACCCGTTCCAAGGATTCTTTTAAGATTAAGACCATGCGTAAACCTTTTTTACTGTCTCTTGTTGATACACATCCCCTGGTTTCTTGGTATAACCAAGGAGGAGGCTAGCGTTTTGGCATGTGGCCACGTCAGAGTTTTGTGCGTACCTCAACACTAGGGGCTTATTACTAAGGGCGTTATCCCGCCCGCCCTCATAAAGACCGAATACCTTAGGGAGTGTTCGGCGTCACGAGTTTGGCCTTATATGCATTACATCCGAATCATGTCTTTGGTCAAATGTTGGGTTTGCCCGGCTCCTCTGTTTTGCTGCCTTACGTTCCGCTCTATTGGCTAAGGCGGCACCAGGAGAACTACTGCGATTGTGCCCCGGTTCGGCCAGGCGAGCACCTTAGTAGAGAAAGCCGAAAACTGACTATCATGATATAGCGTGAGACTGGTCAACCACTCGATGACATACCGGAATCTTTAGGATTCCTCCGCATTAATGAAGGGTTGTTTACCGGCCAGGCACATACGCGCCCTGAGTTCGGGCGAGCGCAGGCGCCACCAGGGGCTATATAAGTAGCCTCAATGTCAAACTCCTATGGCTAAGTGAAAGTGATAAAGCATCATAGTCCGATTGCCTAGTTCGCTGCGCTATAACCTCCTTTGTAGGACCAAGATGTTGGATCAAGTGTGAAAATGCACCTTCTGTGAACACCCCCGCATTATGTGCGTGGGGGCTGAAGCCGACGACTGCCATCTTTCAGATTATATATACGTATATGTTAAATGGCCGCACAGGAGGTATTCCAATACTTGCAGGCACAAGTATAAAAAGCTTCTACAATTTATCAAAATATTGTTTTACAATAATACATGCTATTCGAATATAGTATCCTTCGAGCACTGCGTCTCTATTAAACGAGCGCCTTGCAGAACTTCCTGAAAATAGCGCTCGGCAGGTACTCGGCTTCCATCCGAGTCTGGGGATGCAACAGCGGTGGCTTCCATTTCCGCCGAGTATGTCTTGACATGGGCAAGAGCCATCCGCGCACCCTCAATGCATGCTGACCTCTTCATCGCATTGATATGTGGCGCCGCACCAAGGAACTGCTGCACCAAGTTGAAATAACTTTTCGGCTCTGGCCTCTTTGGCCATAGATGACTCATGACATGCGTCATGGCGAGTCTGGACAACCTATTTAGCTCGGCCCATTCGGCCAAACGATCGGCTAATGACAGTGGACGCTCTGGATTGTGGAATTGCGACCAGAAGAGCTTTTCCACTTCACGATCTTCTTGATCTCGGAAGTGTTCAGCCACATCTGCGGCACTCGCTGCTAAATCCAGATAGGTGTCCGCCGTACTCCACATCTGGTCTAACGGAGCATGTTTAGGATCACAGAACTTCCTCCGCAGCATAAAGGGCTTTCCAGCCGCGATCTCTCCGGCGTGACGCGGCTCTTCCTTCATAGCGAGAATCGCAGAGCGAGCATCCTTGGCATCGGCAACGACCTTCTTCAGGTCCGTCTGTTCCACCCGATCTTCTTTTTCAAGAAGCTTGCAATGGTCAGCAGCGTTCTTCAGCCTCACGGCCATCTCGGCCATTTCCTTCTTGCTTCGGCAGTGAGCAGCATGTTTAGCTTTTAGCTCTTCAATTGCCTTTCCGGCAGCCACATCACTTTTCCTGGCTTGCTCCTTGGCTCGGGCAAGTTCCGCCCGAAGATTCTCCATGGCAGCAGCACCATCTGCATCAAGCACACACATTGTAAGATGCTGGCATAAAGCTCCTCTTACCAAGAGCCGCCGAAGGAATTACATACCTTGTGCCTCGTCAAGCCGCTTGTTGACAAGCGCGATGTCGGCATCTGCCACGTCAAGTTGCCGCTTTAGCTCGGCAAATCCATTAGCCCAGCTGGCCACCGGACACTTCGCCACCTACGTATAAAGGCGGCATATTAGACCTGGGATTATGATCCTCTGTGCGCTGTCACTTTTGACAACACACAGAGTCTCAAGGGCTACTATCTACACAGGGCGCATCTTATTTATGCGCAACTGTCCAAAAAGGGTACATTATTTCGCGTACCTCAAAACCTGTCAGTAAACTCCTGACGGCCTCGTGCAATCCGCTCTCTACAGATGAAATCCTCTCAATCACCGTACCCATCAATGCACGGTGCTTCTTTGAGATAGATGCTCGCCCTAGCAGATCCTTCAGCTCCTCCGACCGCGCACCAGACGGCACCAGACTCGTCCGATGGCCCTTTTCGAAGGCCGGACACGGAGGGCTTTGGGGGGCCATATGACTACCTTCCGGCCCCGCCGGATTCGAAGAAACCCTCCACGACGATACTCCAGGGCTGCCCGCCCTGCAAGGCGGTACGGCAGGGGGAGGCGTTCCGCTCTCCATCATCTCCGGAAGACGAGCTCTGCTGAGAAGGGCTAAGGTCCGAGCTACAAGGTAAATTTTCGATTACTTTTCTCAGATATAAAGCAGGGATTTCTCTCGTTTCTTAAAAAGAAAACTCCTCTCTACTTACGACTCGGTGGAGGGCTGATCCCCTTGAGGGCATAATTCAGCCAAAGTATCCCCCAGCACAGGACCCTCTGGCGAAGATTTATTCCCCTGCTTTAAGGCCACGGTCTCCGGGTCTTCAGAGGCGGTCCTCTTCTTCCCCTGAGGAGAGGAATTTTCGATTCCTCCCTTTCGGACAACCTCCTTTGAGGAGGTTGTAGCTTCCTTGTCCCCTCCCTTGCTTCCCTTTGAAGGCAAAACCTCCAACATCCTGACTAGCACGGGACCCGGCATGGTCTTGGGGAGGGGGCCGGACACCTGATTAGCTTTGCTTTCGCTATCCACTCCTATTTAAAGGACAACTCTTTTAGGGGCAATTTCATGATAAATATACGGATAGTGAGTCCGGGCACAAGGCTACTTACTTGAGTATCCGGAAGATTGCAGCTCAGACCTGCATCCTCCATAGAATCCGGACACACTACTTGTGGTTCGAAGAACAATTTGTACATCTCCACGGGCATCATGCCAAGAAAATGCTGGAGAACTCGTGGTCTTTCTGGGTTGAACTCCCACAGGCGGAGGGGGCAACGTTTGCAGGGCAGAACTCGGCGAATTAACATAACCTGCGTCACCACGACTAGACTGATGTCTCTTTCTAGGAGATCTCGGATGTGGCCCTGCAACAGGGGCACATCCTTTGCCGCCCCCCAGTCCAGCCCCGTATTGACCCATGACGCCAGTCGTGGCGGGGGACCCGAGCGAAAGGCAGGTGGCGCCACCCACTTAGGGGCCCTGGGAGCGGTAATATAAAACCACTCTTGTTGCCATAAGCTGGACTCCTCTTGAAAAAGCTCTCGGGCCATGGAGTACCAGCATTCTTGCTTATAAAAGCACCTCCGCACTCCCCGTGCCGTCCCTCGATCATCTTCGGCTCTACTTTGAAGGTCTTGAGCCATAGTCCAAAGTGAGGAGTGATACGGAGGAAGGCTTCACACACGATGATGAATGATGAAATATGGAGGATGGACTCCGGGGCTAAGTCGTGAAATTCCAGCCCAAAATAATACATGAGCCCCCTCACGAAGGGATCCATCGGGAAGCCTAGCCCCTGGAGGAAGTGAGACATGAACACCACACTCTCACCGGGTCTGGGAGTGGGAATGACCTGCCCTTGAGCAGGCAGCCTATGCGAGATTTCACTGGTCAAAAACCTGGCCTCTCTCCACTTTAGCACGTCCTCCCCCGTGACGGAGGAGGGCATCCATCAGCCTCGTAGGTCGGAACCAGACATTATCGAAGGTCCGAAGCGCCTGAAATCTAGAGCCTTGGGTGTTGGAACTCGAGGCAAAGGGCGAACTCATTTGAGATTAAAAGAAAGGAGTTAGGCCTTGGTCTCTTTATAATAGGTTGAATACTAAGGGCCTTCCCCGTGACCGTTTGGGACTCGCCTTTGATCGAGAAAATATACCCACGGGTACGGTTCGGCTACCCACGCCCGTATTGATGAGAATCCCAGAATAAGGGGACACGATCTCTGCTTTAACAAGACGTGCCAAGGAAACCGCCTCGCTAAACGCGCTGAGGTAGAACAATAAAACAATTCAAATAAAGACTTGGCCGTGGTGTGATGTCACGCTACAGAATACGTCAGCAGATTAGATTTGTGTAAATATTATTCTCTCTATGGCAATATGTGGAAACTTATTTTGCAGAGCCGGACACTACCTTTGTGTTCAAAATCTTCTATGAAGTACTTGGAGGAGGAACCCGCCTTGCAATGCCGAAGACAATCTGCGCGCCGGACTTGTCGTCATTGAAGCCTGGTTCAGGGGCTACTGAGGGAGTCCAGGATTAGGGGGTGTCCGGATAGCCGGACTATACCTTCGGCCGGACTCCTGGACTATGAAGATACAAGATTCAAGACTTTGTCCCGGGTCCGGAACGGACTTTCCTTGGCGTGGAAGGCAAGCTTGGCGATATGGATATGTAGATCTCCTACCATTGTAACCGACTCTGTGTAACCCTAGCCCTCTCCGGTGTCTATATAAAACGGAGAGTTTTAGTCTGTAGGAGGAACAACGATCATACCATAGGCTAGCTTCTAGGGTTTAGCCTCTCCGATGTCGTGGTAGATCTACTCTTGTACAACCCATATCATCAATATCAATCAAGCAGGACGTAGGGTTTTACATCCATCAAGAGGGCCCGAACCTGGGTAAAACATCGTGTCCCCTGCCTCCTGTTACCATCCGGCCTAGACACACAGTTCTGGACCCCCTACCTGAGATCCGCCGGTTTTGACACCGACACCGGGACAGAGAGGTGTGGACGCCATCGCTGCCCTTCTGCGTCAGAGGAGGTGTGGCCGTGCTAGGCTGCTGGGTCCCCAAGGATGTGGCCGCCGCCTCCTTCTTCTTCCTTGACGATGGCGTCGGCCTAGCAACACGAGAAGGAAATGTCAGGAAGCCGAAACGGAAGCAGGAGCAAGGGCAAGGTCATGACAGGACAGTCACTAGTCCACGGCGGCGTAGTCCCGTCGCCTCTTCAGAAGTGCGGAGCCAGGGGGCTTCGCAGCCTGAGGTGCGGGCGCGCGGGCCCCGGAAGTCGGCGAGCTTGCGGTGGCCCCGGGCGGCGGTGAGGTAGGGGCGTCGCCCCGAGAGATCAGCAACTATCTACTCTTCGTTGGGACACCAAGCGCTGGATTCCTCGAGGGGGAGACCCTGGACCTCGTAGTGACCCTAGCAGGGGGCATGACTTCCCTCACTGGGTTGGTCTTCAACATCGTCGTCGTCAGGCAAGGCGCGGAGGAGATCGGCCTTGCGCGAGGGGGAGGTCTCCCCAGACCCCTCCGGGGTGGCCGTCGAGTCCTCCTCCTCCTCGCCAGAATGGCTGGAGGAAACCACCACCGGAGTCGTCACTGCCAGGGCCTCTAATGGCGTCAGCGGCACGAGACCACGTCCATCAAAGACAGGCAGGGCGGCGGCAATCTTCGCCCCATCCAGACAATGGTGCAAGGGAACGAAGGTGTCCGGTGGGTACCCTGGTCGTCCCCAACCAAGGAGCGGAGGGTCGTGCCCAACTCCATGTCAGACAAGGCCTCTGGGCACAGGCGGAGGTCGTCACCCTAGCCCCGAGCTTCCACAAGGGGTGTGGGCACGACTGGAGCGGAGCCACGCGCTGTGCCATGAACTCCTTGATGATCATGGCCCCCGTCAGCTTCGCCGCCCTTGGATCGACAGGCTTCAGGTCGGCGGTCATCCTCTCCAGCACCAACTCTGCCCGAGGGTCGTCGAGCTTCACGCGGAACCACCCGTCGTAAGGCATTGGCATCACCGTCGGTAGCACCAGCCGGGGGTGAGAGCACTTGGCATCCATCAGGACCCACTTGCTCCTGAAGCCCTCGGCCTTCTTCCTGGCCTTCGAGATCACATTGGTCTTGTTGGCTGCGACGAAGTTGACACACCCCGAGCAGGGGCCGTCCTTGATCCGAAGATAGAAGAAGTGGCGCAGTAGCGCCACAGATGGCATCACCCCAACATATGCCTCACAATAGAAGGCAAAGATCGATAGAAGGAGGATGGAGATGGGATTAAGGTGGAGGGCGTGAAGCTTGTAGTGGCTGAGGACGGAGTAGAAGAAGTCGGAGAAGGGGGGAACCAACCCCGCAATAACGCTGCTCATGAAGAAGGGATAGAAGGTGCTACCTGAGGGCTCCGGCTCGACGGAGCCAGCCTAAAGCACAGTTTCCTCTTCTCATCGCCCGCCGCCGTCATCAGGAGCGTGGTGGGAAGGTTCTTCACCGAAACGATTGGCGCGCTCAATGCAAGCTCATACCAGGATGGCGGAGCGGTGGCCCGAGCCTTGTTGGGCGCCATTGGTGGCGGGTTCGGAGGAGCATTTGGGCGCATCTAGAGTCCTTGGGAGTGAGGAGTAAGAAAGAGGATCTGGAGAAAGACGAAGGGGAGCAATGAAGGCATCGCAACCCGCGCCAGCCTTTTGTCAATCGGGCAGTTGCCGAGGCAGCATGGGGAAGCGGATACGCCCACCTCCCGTCAGTCGCCACATGTCAATCAAGGCCGCAGGCGGTTGGGGCCCGCGGCGCTCTGCACTTGCCCCTTGGCTTCGCCTCGAAGCCAAGTCTGAGCGCGCCTTGGGCCCGGGGGCTACTGTCGGTGTTCTGGGAACGGGGGTCCCAAGGCTTGCCTGCCTGTGGCCCACGGCATGGCTCCTCTAGTGTCCTGGTACGGACCATAGCAAACACTCAAGACCCTCGCGAGGGGCCAAGCCTCGCATTGCAGATGACGCAAAACCTCCTCGGGGGCAGCCTCACTAGGCTGGCTCGCGAGGAGCGGAGAGATCAAGGTGAGGGGCACCTCGTGAGGTTCCCGTGACGCAAGCCATGACGACCAAGGCCAGGCGGGCGCCAGGAGGCGCAGAGCACCGGTTTCCTCTTTGGTTCTAAAGGAGTAGGCACAGGCGAGGAGTCCCGAGGCATCAGACAAAGGTTTCCATATCGGTGCAACAAGACCAAGACCAGCAGGACGACAGGACGGAGGTCATCACGGAGCCCACGATGCCGTCACCACCAGAGCCTTTGGCAGGCGAAGACCACCTTTTGTTAGGATAGCTTGTACTAGTTGTCCCCCTTAGAATTGGCCATTGTGGGATCACTTCCTGCCTAATATTTGGAAGAGGGCCAGGGCCTCTATAAATAGGACTAGCCACCACCATAGGAGGGACGGATCATTCAGATCATCCTCAACCACACAAGCTCACCAAGCTCAAGGACACCTCTCCTTGGGAGGTAGTTCGTCCTTTGTACTTGTTCATCCTTAGCCTATAAAGCAATCCACCACACCACACTGAAGTAGGGTATTACACCATATCGGTGGCCCAAACCAGTAAACTCTTGTGTCCCTTGTTCTTCGAGTTCGATGAGCTAAGCTTTGAGATCGTGGTGAGTGAGCGAGCTAGGGAGAGGGAGAGATCTTCGTGCACACCGCAGAGTTCGAACCTAAAGGGTTTTGCCGGAACCCAAAATCCAACATCCGTGGACTCGTGCAACCATTACCCTTCATGGGTCGAAGTCTCCATCAACATGGATGTACGATAGTACCACCTATCGGAACCACGCCAAAAATCTCCGTGTCTCCAATTGCATTTGCACACTTCAATCCCATCCCTTTACTTTCTTGGAAGTTGCATGCTTTACTTTCCGCTGCTCATATACTCTTGCCCTGCTTGTTTGAAATGTATTGTGAATGTTTGAACTTGTGCTAAAACTCCACCTTAACTTGAAGAAATTAAAAACTGCTACTTTTCTTTGTTGAGGGTGTAATCACCCCCCTCTAGACAGATCTTCTCGATCCTTTCAATTGGTATCGGTCTAATCACCATTGGAGGAAGATGGATGAGTCTACATTGGGGAATTTTAGACATGGAGTGCCTATACTTGATGGAGAGTTCTTTCATGAGTGAAAAAATGAGATGCTTGAGATTTTCAATGATTATCACTGGAACAAGTACATTACGAGCCCTTGTGCACCCCTTGTTGATCCTTTGCATCCTACCCCTGATGAGTCTATTGACATGATCCGCGACCTTAGAACTGTCACTATTATTACTAGAGGTTTGCCTAGAAATTTGTTTGGTTGCTTGCCTACTCTTGATTGTGCTTACACTATATGGAGATTTCTTGAGGAACGATTTCCAAACTATTCCTTGCAAAACTTAGATGAGACTCTTCACGAGTTTATTGCTTTGAATAAGATGAATTCCAATGATCCTAAGTTTGGTGATTGTTTTTTTGAGCTTCGTGACCTTATGCATGCCAAAGGACATGTTGGAATCATTAGTAATGTCATCTTCGAAGCCATTAGAATTTTTAAAGATGAACATTGCGATGATCACTTATCTAATGAATCACTCTCTCTAGGAATTGATCAATCACAAGATGATATTGAACATGAATACTATGATGAGGATGATGATACTAACTTTGATCTCGGCGAGTCAATGAGACATTTTGGTCTTATGGCCAATCTTCATGGCTACATGGTTGGAAGAAAGGAATGAGTTCTTGATAGTGGATGTACCGATCACATGACCGGAACAAGGATATGTTTCGTGAGCTTGCTGAAAATGACGGCCCTCGAAAATATGTCACTTTTGGTGATAACTCAAAGGGTAAGGTGGTTGGCCTTGGTAAGGTGGCCATCTCACATGATAGCTCCATACAAAATATTATGCTCGTTGAATCTCTTGGCTATAATTTACTTTTCGTATCTAGACTAGCTGACTTTGGTTTCAATGTCCTATTTACTGAAGTAGATTGCAAAGTGTTTCGAAGAGATAATCATAATCGATATACGTAGAGGTGATCTATACATTGTTGATTACACTAAAAAGGCTCAACCTAGAACTTACTTAATTGCTAAATCCTCTGAAGGTTGGTTGTGGCATAGAAGGTTAGGTCATGTGGGCATGAGAAATCTTGATAAGCTTATTAAAGGTGATCATATCCTTGGAGTGAAAGATGTTATATTTGATAAGGATAGATTGTGCAGTGCTTGTCAAGCAGGAAAACAGGTTGGAGGAAGCCACCCTGTGAAGAACATCATGACCACGAGAAGACTCCTCAAGCTACTTCATATGGATCTCTTTGGTCCCAACGCCTATAAAAGTCTCAGTGGAAACTCATTTGTTCTAGTCATAGTCGATGATTTTTCAAGATTTACGTGGGTGTTATTTCTTGATGATAAATCATAGGTCCAAAAGATCTTCAAGAAATTTGCTAGGAAGTCCCAAAATCAATTTGAAGTGAAGATCAAGAAGGTTCGCAGCGACAACAGAACGGAGTTCAAGAACGCAAATGTGGATACCTTTCTTAACGAAGAAGGCATTTCACAAGAGTTCTCGGCTATGTACACGCCTCAAAAAAATGGAGTTGTTGAGAGGAAGAACCGGACTCTTATTGAGATGGCGAGAATGATGCTTGATGAATACAAGACGCCAAAACACTTTTGGGCGGAAGTGGTTGAGACATCTTGTCATGCAACAAATCGCTTATATCTTCGCAAGCTACTCGGCAAGACGACATGCGAGCTTCTCATCGGTTACAAACCCCAAGTTGGATACTTTCGAGTATTCGGCTCAAAGTGCTATATTCTTGATAAGCATCGCCATGTTAAATTTGCTCCTAAATCTCATGAGGGTTTCCTACTTGGTTATGGCTCAAACTCTCACATTTACGGTGTCTACAACAATTTCACCCGAAAGGTTGAAGAGATGGTAGATGTGAACTTTGACGAATCTAACGGCTCACAAGTAGAGCAATTGCCAATTGATGTAGGAGACAAAGACCCTTCGAAAGCAATCCAAGACTTGCCTATTGGCAAGATTCGTCCAACATAGGTGAAGGAGAGTACCTCATCCGTCCAAGTGGAAGCTTCTACCTCACGACAATGTGAACGAAGAGTTGTCACGGAGGTATCCACAAGTGGGACACATCAAGATGAAGAAAACGAGGAAGTACACCAAGATGAACCTCATAAACCTCCTTCTCCACCTCGACAAGAGAACAAAAACACCAACAACGAAGAAGGCCAAGAGGAAGAACAAGATGATGATGAAGAAGTTCCACCCCGACCCAAACAAAAGCTCTCATGAGTTAGAGCAAGAGTTTCATGAGACCATCCCGTCGAACAAATCTTCAATGATATACAAACCGGGAGAATTGCTCGCTCTAAAACTCGTTTGGCTAATTTTTGTGAACATTATTCATTCATCTCTAGCATTGAATCTATGAAGTTTGAAGAAGCATTGGAAGATCCTGATTGGATAAATGCCATGCATTAAGAGCTAAACAACTTTGAGAGGAACCAAGTGTGGACATTGGTTGAGAAGCCCGACAACAACCACAACATCATCGGTACCAAATGGGTGTTTTGCAACAAGAAAGACAAAGATGGACAAGTTGTTCGCAACAAAGCATGTCTCATCGCCCAAGGCTACACTCAAGTTGAAGGTATGGACTATGGTGAGCCGTATGCCCCCGTTGCTAGACATGAGTTCATCCGCATCTTACTTTCCTATGCTAATCACCATGTTATTACCTTGTACCAAATGGACATTAAAAGTGCTTTTCTAAATGGTGAAATTGAGGAGGAAGTTTATGTTAAACAACCTCCCGGCTTTGTTAATCCTAAGAAACCCGACCATGTTTTCAAACTTCACAAAGCTCTTTATGGTCTTAAACAAGCTCCTAGAGCATGGTATAAATGCTTGACCAAGTTCCTTATTGAAAAAGGCTTTGAGATTGGAAAATTTGATTCCACTCTTTTTACTAAAAGGGTTAATGGTGAATTATTTGTGTGCCAAATCTATGTTGACGATATCATATTTGGTTCGACGAACCCTCATTTTATTGAAAAGTTTGGAAAGCTAATGTCGCAGAAGTTTGAGATGTCTATGATGAGTGAACTCAAGTTCTTTCTTGGGTTGCAAATCAAGTAAACTAAGGGGGGTACCCTTGTTTCCCAAACAAACTATACCGAAGACTTATTCAAGAAGTTCAACATGCAAGAATGCAAAGGTATGAATACACCCATGCCAACTAGTGGACATCTTGACTTGACTAAGGATGGCAAACCGGTTGACCAAAAGGTTTATCACTCTATGATTGGTTCATTGTTGTATTTATGTGCCTCCCGTCCCGATATTATGCTAAGTGTGTGCATGTGTGCATGATATCAAGCGCCCCCAAAGAATGTCATCTTAAGGTTGTGAAAAGGATAGTGAGATACTTAATTCATACACCAAATTTTGGCATTTGGTATCCTAAGAGGTCCTCTTTTGATCATGTTGGCTACTCTAATTTGGACTATGCCGGAGACAAGGTTGATAGAAAGTCCACTTCGGGTACTTGTAAATTTCTTGGTAGATCTCTTGTGTCTTGGTCCTCCAAGAAACAAAACTCAGTATCCTTATCTACCACCAAAGCGGAATACATTGCTGCCAGTTCATGTTGTGCTCAATTACTTTGGATGACCCAAACTCTTAAAGATTATGGCATATATGTGAAACATGTTCCATTGCTTTGTGACAATGAAAGTGTTATTAATATTGCTCACAATCCCGTGCAAAATTCTCGAAATAAGCATATTGAAGTTTGTCATTGTTTCATTCGAGATCATGTTGCTAAAGGAGATATTTATCTTAAGCATGTTCATACCGATAAGCAATTGGTGGATATATTCACCAAACCGCTTGATGAGAAAGTATTTTGCCATTTGAGAGGTGAATTGAACATCATTGATGCTTCAAACTTGGAGTAGAAACTCCATTTGGATACATGCAAGGCATGAGCCCTTGACTAATCCTTGATATTTCTCTTATGATGATAATCATATGTCTTGGATCTACACTTGTACCCTTGCATGCTATCTAACCCTTGTAGGTACTTGGATGAGATCAAATTCATGAGATTGCAACTCACTCACATCTTGAGCAATGTCTATATCACCAAGTCTATACAATATGGTGGTTGAAGACAAGGAAGCATGAAACCTTTCAATATATCCTTTGACAAATTATATATATCAAATTTCACTTGGTATCAAATTTCATGATTGTCACTTCGGATACACAAGTTGTTGGGGATATTACTACTGGAGGTAAACCAGCCTTATGTAGCCGGGTTGACTCTTTGAAGATTAGAAGCCCATGAAGATGTAAAGATGATGGCGCTTTACGGAGGGCCTAAAGGTGGGTTACAGTCTGTAAATGTAAGCCGGCCTAGTCATGTAACTTCTATAGTAAGATAGAAAGAGAGAAGGCGAACCGGATACGTTTATGATCCGGCTTCGGGACTCTGTAGCCTAGCGGGCGTCAACACGACCCGGCCGCGGTTTAGAGATATACAACAACAATTCGAGAGCCAGACAAAGCGGATTCGCTCCCTGGCCTTCGAAACCCTAGCAATACCAATCACAACTAGACATAGGCTTTTACCTTCATCGAAGGGGCCGAACTAGTATAAACTCCCGTGTCCCCTTGTCCAGTTAACCCCTTTAAGCTAACCCGTTGCGATGGCTCCACAACTAAGTCCTTTCCCGAAGACATCTGCCGTGACAAACCCAGGACAGTTGGCGCCCACCTTGGGGCTATCGCGCGATGGTTTTGAGTTCTTGAAGGGCAGCTTCGATGGAATCAAGGGATACACTGTGGGTCGGATGACAAAGAATCACCGCGGCAAGCTCTACATCGACAACGCAGGATGGGGTCCCGATGTCCATTCAATCGAATACGGGTACCGGGTCCCCTTTGGTGGGATTCACGTCTTCATCGGCAAGATCGGCGAACCGGCCCCCGAGCCGGACATCTGCACCGACATCATCGAAACGGCTCGGCGTGCAAGTTCTTCGCCGGTTCAGCCCGAGGCAAGGCATGTTTTCGTAGGTGTCGTCCATGGATTGGGGTACGAGGACGGACCGGTGTCCGATGGAGAACCGTAGTCTGCTCTGATGACGAATCTTCTGGAGAAACCGAACCACTTTACAAGTTGTAGGACGGTCGGATTGAGGGAGGATCTGAGGGCAACAATATTCCGGATTCCCCCGGTCTGCCAAACCGGGCCGCCATCTTCAGGCCGGCACACAATCGATGCCTCATTCATCTACCGCCACAGCAATGCTCTCCGGTTCAACGATGGCCACACCAGCAGGGGCAGGAAGCTCGGCGCCACCTCCGGCCCAAGTCTTGTCTGATTTGTTCGACGCTCTGGCAACATTGATGTCCGCGGAAGTGGACGTAGCAGCCAGGGATCAGCATGATGCGGAGATTGTAAAAGTGAAAGATCAGATAGACCAGGCTAAAGCGGACCTGGCAGCAGAGAACGCCAGGATGGCTACGGAGCGGGACGATTTGGAAGCATAGGCTTACAGGATCTCATCCAGCAGAGGAAGTCATGAGAAGAAGGTACCGATCACGTCTCCCGTCGGTTTATGAGCCGCGGAATCTTTTCAACACGCCAGACGCAGGAGCTCGTAACCAATCCACGCTAAACCAGGCGGGGGCACCGGTAGCAGGAGCGCCGGTTCAGCCGCGCACGACGGACCTGCCTCGCCAGAACAACGTTGTACCACAAACGCCGCCCGGGCATTATTCCAACCCATTGGACAACATTGTGGCCGCCGCTTCATGCTGGCGGCCCTCCCAACCGACGGTGAGTCACCAGTTGCAGTGGAAGCGCGTCGGGCCAGGGATCTCCTACAGACAGCACTAAATCAACAGCAGGCATATTCACACAGCCATGAGAGGATTCATTCCACTCCCCGTCCAAGCCGGAGTTACAGCAGACACGTGGAGGACGAACCGGCCGTGTCCAGTAGTGCACGTCGCCGAAATTCGCCATGAGGGAACAACCCGGCTGGGGGAGGTGCTAATGCGCAAGATGTTATGGACCATGGCCGCGCATGTCGAGAGGCCGAGTTGACAGCTCGACACGGAGCACGACATCATACTTCGGTTCACCCCACTGCCTCCATGGAGCTAGGGCGATGTTCAGTTCCTTAGGGGTACCATGTTTAACTCTCGCTTTGCGTAATGTGCGACTACCCAAGGATTTCAAGGGACCTCGTAAGGTACCAAATTACACCGCCGATCTGCAGCCAGAGGCGTGGGTGGAAAGCTATGAGATGGCAATGGAGATGTTAGATGTGGATGAGGCGGTGTGTGCTCAATATTTCACCATGATGTTGGAAGGAACAGCTTGCACTTGGTTGAAGAGCTTGCCAACCAACTCTGTTGGATCATGGGCCGAACTGAAGCACCGGTTTATCCAGAACTTCAAGGTTACGTGTTAGTAGCCAATGTCAATTGTAGATCTGGCCGCTTGTGTCCAAGAAGAAGGGGAGTTCACGACCCATTGGGTCAAACGGGGCTCGGCGATTTTGCATTCATCAGATCGTATCAATGCGGACACCGCAGTGTTAACGTTAGAGCGCAATTGCCATTTCAAACCATTGACACCGAAGTTGGGAAGGCTCAAACCTCACTGCAAAGACATGTCAACACTCATGGCCGCTTTGGTTAAATATGCCGATTCAGATAATACCAAGGATCCCGATTCAGAGGAGGACAAACCGGAGAAGGGTAAGAAGAACGGCAATGCCAAAGGCCAACAACATAATCTGGCAGGCCATGGAAATGCTGGTAAGTGCAAGGCCGACAATAGTTTGGATTTTGTCGCAAATACCAACGCGCAGGAGAATGGCCAGCGCCGTAAAGGCAAGAAGCCCCAGAGGGGTGGAGGTCCAGGAAATAATTTGGAGCGTTTGTTAAATCAGCCCTGTCCAAAGCATGGATCGAAGGACAAACCGGCATCACATCTCTGGAAAGATTGTTATATCATGCGGGATTTCAAGAATTCCAATATGTTCCAATATGACAGCGGCCCGCCCGGCGGTTCAGGAGGAGGCTTCCACGGGCCGGGTTACAAAGGTGGTTGTTCCGGTTCAGGATTTCCAGGCAATGAAACCGGACACGTCAATCAAGGACACCATGGAAACCAGAGAGGTTACAACCATCAGGGGAGTCAGCAGCAGCAGCAGCAGTCGAGTTATCAGAGCAATCCCAAACAGCTGAACAGCGGGCAATATCATGTCTTCACTACTAGTTTGTGCAAACGTGATCAGAAGCTTCACAAAAGGGCAGTCAACTCCGTTGAGCCGGCAGTACCTCAGTATTTATGCTGGTGGAGCAACCTATTTTGTGGAGTAGAGAGGATTACCCGCTCCGGGTTGATAATCCAGGTCATTTGGCCTTGGTGGTAGCCCCTCAAGTTGGGGGATACAAGTTCACTAAAGTGCTCATGGATGGGGGAAGTAGTATCAATATTTTGTATTATGATACATTCCGCCGTATGGGGTTGACAGATAAGGATCTTAAACCGTTGAATACGGTATTTCATGCTGTGGTGCCTGGTAAGTCTGCATATCCTATAGGTAAGATAGCTTTGGAGGTAGCTTTTGGAGAAGACTACGATTCAAGGTCAGAAACATTGACATTTGAGATGGTGAAGATCAAAAGTCCGTACCACGCCTTGTTTGGGCGGTCGGTTTATGCTAAGTTTATGGCAACGCCATGTTATGTTTACCTATAGCTTAAAATGCCAGGTCGTAAGGGGACTATCACAGTACATGGAAGTAGAAAGATTGCTTTGGAGTGTGAAGAAGGCGATGCGGCTTATGCTGAGTCAGTTTGTGCCATGGAGGAGTTAAAGTTCTATAAGGAGCAAGTTGATCCGGCAGACATGACCTCCTGAAAAGAGCCAACTATGGAACATGATCCAACATTGAAGTTCAAATCAGCTACAGACACTAAGATGGTTGATTTTGTCCCTGGCGATTCATCCAAACAGTTCAGCATCAGTGCTAACCTGGATCCCAAATAGGAAAGCGCGCTCATCGAGTTCATCCGTTAGAATCGGGACATCTTTGCATGGAAACCTTCTGACATGCCAGGTGTACCAAGAGAACTCGCTGAGCACACACTCAACATTGATCCTAAGTTCAAACCGGTCCGAGAGTTCCTCCGCCGTTTCAATGAGGAAAGACGCAAGGCTATAGGAGAAGAGGTAGCCCGTCTGTTGGCTGCTGGGTTTATTGTCGAAGCTTTTCATCGAGAGTGGTTAGCGAATCCGGTGCTGGTTCTTAAGAAAAATGACACTTGGCGCATGTGTGTGGACTACACAGATTTGAACAAGGCTTGCCCTGCAGACCCCTTTGCTCTCCCTGACATTGATCAGATAATTGATGCTACGACGGGTTGTGACGGTTTGTGTTTTTTGGATGCTTACTCTAGTTATCATCAGATCAAAATGGCAGTTAAGGACCAGGAGAAGACAGCCTTTATAACTCCCTTTGGAGCCTTCTGCTATGTTTCCATGCCCTTTGGACTCAAGAGTGCCCAGGCGACTTACCAGCGATGCGTTCAGAATTGCCTTCATAAGCAAATTGGGCGCAATGTTCATGCGTATGTGGATGATATTGTGGTCAAATCCAGAAAGGAGGGGACATTGATAGATGATCTACGGGAAACCTTTGACAATCTCCGGGTTTACAAGATGATGCTCAATCCGGAGAAGTGTGTTTTCGGTGTCCCAGCAGGCAAGCTCTTAGGCTTTCTGGATTCAAACAGAGGCATTGAGGCTAATCTGGAAAAGATTGCAGCAATTACGTCCTTGGCTAAACCGGCGTGTATTAATGATGTTCAACGTCTGACCGGCCGGATTACAGCCTTAAGCCGGTTTATCAGCCGCCTTGGAGAAAAGGCCATCCCCTTATATCAGATGCTCAAGAAAACAGATAACTTTGTCTGGAGTGAGGCAGCTGATAAGGCATTTGAAGATCTGAAGAGGCAGCTAGTGGAACCGCCCGTGCTCGCAGCACGGATCAATAAAGAGCCATTATTATTATATGTGGCTGCTAATGCCCGGGCTGTCAGTGTAGCCATTGTGGTAGAGCGCAAGCAGCCTCGCAAAGAGTATCCGGTTCAACGGCCGGTTTATTATATCAGTGAGGTGCTCATTAAGTCAAAGTAGAGGTATCCACATTGGCAGAAACTGGTGTATGGGGTGTTTATGGCAAGCCGGAAGCTCAAGCACTATTTTCAGGGCCATCCTATCACAGTGGTCAGTTCAGCTCCTCTAGGCGACATCATTCAAAACAAATAGGCAACTGGCTGGATTGCCAAGTGGGCCATTGAGCTTGGACCTCACAGGCTCAAATATATATCCCGCACGGCGATCAAGTCCCAGGAACTCGTGGATTTCATCAATGATTGGACCGAGTTACAGGCACCTGAGGAGAAACCAGATAATACATATTGGACTATTCATTTTGATTGGTCCAGACAGTTAGAGGGTTCGGGGGCTGGAGTCGTATTAACTTCCCCACAAGGTGACAAGTTTTGTTATGTCCTCCGTTTAATGTTCCCTTGTACTAACAATGCAGCTGAATATGAGGCTTTACTCCACGGTCTTCGGATGGCTAAAGAGATGAATTTGAGCCGGGTTAAGTGCCTCGGCGATTCAGATCTAGTGGCTCAGCAAGTGTCTGGCACTTGGGATTCTAAGGACCCACTCATGGCTGCATATCGGCGAGAGGTGGATGTAGTGGCTGGTCACTTTAAAGGTTATCAGGTGGACCATATAGACTGGCAGAAGAATGAAGCGGTGGATGCTTTAATTCATCTTGGTTCCCAACGTAAACCGGTTCCGCCCAATGTCTTTCTTGATGTATTGCACAATCCGTCAGTCAAAATACCAACCGAAGAAGATTTGGCTATTCCTGATCCGGAGGCTCAGTTGGTGGTAGCTCTGCATGCCATACCGGATTGGACGATCCCATATCTGGATTACTTGAACCGGGGCGAGTTACCAGCTGAGGAAACGTTGGCTCGACAGATAATCCGGCGTTCCAAGTCCATGACCATACTCAACGGAGAGTTACATCGTTACAGTGTTTCAGGAGCAATTCAGCGATGTGTTTCTCCTGAAGAAGGTTGTGAGATATTGCGAGAAATTCATGAAGGGGATTGCGGTCACCACGCCGGTTCAAAGTCGTTGGTTGCCAAAGCTTTTCGCCACAGTTTTTACTAGTTGACGGCGCATGCTGATGCAGAGGATTTAGTCAAAAGAAGTGATGGATGTCAAAAGTTTGCCCACCGTGTGCACATTCCGGCTTAAGAGTTGCAGGTGATTCCAATTACGTGGCCGTTTGCAACTTGGGGGCTGGATATGGTTGGACCCTTCAAGCGCTCCAAGGACAAGAAGACCCACCTGTTAGTAGCAGTTGATAAATTCACTAAATGGGTAGAGGCAGAGCCAGTCAGCAAGTGTGATGCAGCCACGGCGGTTCAATTCATCAAAAAGGTGATATTTCGGGTTGGCTTTCCACATAGCATTATAACAGATAATGGTACTAACTTATCAAAAGGAGAAATGGAAGAATTCTGTCAACGTGAGCACATCCGGCTTGATCTAGCATCAGTGGCTCACCCCCAATCTAATGGTCAAGCGGAAAGGGCAAATCATAATTATTTCCTATTTGAATTTTGTTTGTTGACAATCAAAAGTATTTTTTGATAAACCGGCATCCTTGACCCGGCTTGCTTTCCAACCACCAGTTGTTGGTACATGATCAATTATAAACCGATGGTCATTGACCCGATCTAGTTTGACTAAATCACCAGAGTGATAAAGAAAATCCGGTAATTATATCGGTCCGGTTTAATAAATAGACCAGCATTATGAAGATGAAATTATCAAACGTATCGGGTTGGTGTTAAACACCTTTGTTGTATACACATTTGGTCAATCAATGAGGTATGTTCTGTACATTATTTTTTGTACAAACACTTGATTATTCAGCTAAAGTACTATATACTTCTTGGATATTATGGCATGTTTAGCGGTAAACCGCTAGGCACTTTTAAGTTTTTTTGGACCCAGGAAGGCAAGTCATCATAGGCTATGCATAAAATATATCCTGAAGGGCGGCACAGATTGTTACAAAGCGTTATGAAACATGCTCGATGGCATGGCAGATAAACAAAGTTTCAGCTATCCTATTACATGAAGCTTCAAAGCGGCTCAAATAGTGCCATTGTTTTTCAAAGTAGCCATATAAACCGGCAACCGGATCAGGACTCTTCATCACGACGGTTTGACGGCTGCGGATCAGTCGGTGTAGGCACTTCTTCATCCCTGGAAATCAGTCGTTGACCAATCAGTTCCGGTTAAAGATTGGAACACTACTTCCTCATGGATAAGATCAGAAGGGTTATTATCAGGGGCATAAGTGTGCTTACGAATCGGAGGCACAAGTTCTTCGACTTCATGGATATCGGTCAGCTGTCTTTTCCCTTCTGCATCATAAAACGGTTGAAAATGGGACAAATCGGTGTCCTCAGCCAATTTGCTGGCTGCTGGTCGCATCTGTTTGGTCAGCCGCCGAAGATCATCATTGTCAAAGTTTGAACCGTCTTCTTTAACGCCTGGATATCCTTTAATGATATCCTCCGCTTCAAGGTCTGGAATCCAGGCCTTGGCTCGACTAAGGGCGGTTAATGCTCCTGCTCTCGCAGCGGCTCTTTTCAACTCGGCAATACGCGCCGGTAACATGCCCAGCTTCTCAAGGGTCTCCTTAATCAACGTTGGCGCCAGTTTTTTATAAGCCGCTGTACGAATGGCTCGTTGAGACCCAGAGTATAGCTGCTCAACCAATGTATATGTCGCTTTGAGCTTCATCCACATATCTGCACCAAGATGAGTGATCCAAGTTCCTGCCAAAGATTTTATCAACATTTTGGTGAGTTGTAAGATTCATTGACTGGTGCAACATACATAAACATACACTTACCAAATATAGCAGAGGTCATAGCGTTGATTTGGTGCTTCAAACCGGCTAGTTCTTCAACCACCGGTTTTAGGGCACCCTCGGCATCTACAACTCTTTTGGTTAAAGCGGCTTTTTCGGTTTCCCATTCAACACGATCTTGGTTGAAGGATTCTTTCAGCTTTTCCATTCCGGCCAGGGCCTGCGTCAGCTCCTCTTTGGCTTTTGCACCTTCGGCTTGTTGAGACTTCACATTTTCTTGCAAGTCAGAGTTTTGGGCATCTTTGTTTCTCAGTTCAGCCTGCAACATTGAAGGTATATTCAACAAAAGAACATATTTATGCACTAAGTATAAAGCATATAACAAGTTATCCACTTCATACTTGGGGGCTAATGCATATTTGCTCTCAAATTCTACCCTCTATACAAGTCTCCAGTGTTGGGGAACGCAGTAATTTCAAAAAAATTCCTACGCACACGCAAGATCATGGTGATGCATAGCAACGAGGGGGAGAGTCTGATCTACGTACCCTTGTAGATCGCAACGGAAGCGTTGACACAACATAGAGGAAGTAGTCGTACGTCTTCTTCCCGATCCGACCGATCCAAGCACCGTTACTCCGGCACCTCCGAGTTCTTAGCACACGTTCAGCTCGATGACGTTCCTCAGGCTCCGATCCAGCAAAGCATCGAGGAAGAGTTCCGTCAGCACGACGGCGTGGTGACGATCTTGATGTACTACCGACGCAGGGCTTCGCCTAAGCACTGCAACGGTATGATCAAGGTGGAATTTGGTGGCAGGGGGCACCGCACACGGCTAAGGAACGATCTCAAGGATCAACTTGTGTGTCTTGGGGTGTCCCCTGCCCCCGTATATAAAGGATGAAAGGGGGGAGGCTGGCCGGCCAAAGGAGGGAGGCGCAGGAGGAGTCCTACTCCTACCGGGAGTAGGACTCCCCCCCCCCAATCCTATTCCAACTAGGACTCCTTGGAAAAAAGGGAGAGGAAAAGAGAGAGAGGTGGCCGGCCACCTCTCCTAGTCCTAATAGGACTAGGGGAGGGGGGGAGGCGCGCAGCCCTCCTTGGCAGCCCCTTTCACCTTTCCACAATGGCCCATATAGGCCCATTTGGCTCCCGGGGGGTTCTGGTAACCCTTCCGGTATTCCGGTAAAATCCCGATTTAACCCGGAACACTTCCGATGTCCAAATATAGGCTTCCAATATATCAATCTTTATGTCTCGACCATTCCAAGACTCCTCGTCATGTCCGTGATCACATCCGGGACTCCAAACAACCTTCGGTACATCAAAATGCATAAACTCATAATAACTGTCATCGTAACGTTAAGTGTGCGGACCCTACAGTTCGAGAACGATGTAGACATGACCGAGACACGTCTCCGGTAAATAACCAATAGCGGGACCTGGATGCCCATATTGGCTCCTACATATTTTACGAAGATCTTTATCGGTCAGACCGCATAACAACATACGTTGTTCCCTTTGTCATCGGTATGTTACTTGCCCGAGATTCGATCGTCGGTATCCAATACCTAGTTCAATCTCGTTACCGGCAAGTCTCTTTACTCGTTCCGTGATACATCATCTCACAACTAACATATTAGTTGCAGTGCTTGCAAGGCTTATGTGATGTGCATTACCGAGAGGGCCCAGAGATACCTCTTCGACATTCGGAGTGACAAATCCTAATCTCGAAATACGCCAACCCAACATCTACCTTTGGAGCCACCTGTAGTACTCCTTTAGAATCACCCAGTTACGTTGTGACGTTTGGTAGTACCCAAAGTGTTCCTCCGGCAAACGGGAGTTGCATAATCTCATAGTCATAGGAACATGTATAAGTCATGAAGAAAAGCAATAGCAACATACTAAACGATCGGGTGCTAAGCTAATGGAATGGGTCATGTCAATCAGATCATTCAACTAATGATGTGACCTCGTTAATCAAATAACAACTCTTTGTTCATGGTTAGGAAACATAACCATCTTTGATTAACGAGCTAGTCAAAGTAGAGGCATACTAGTGACACTCTGTTGGTCTATGTATTCACACATGTATTATGTTTCCGGTTAATACAATTCTAGCATGAATAATAGACATTTATCATGATATAAGGAAATAAATAATAACTTTATTATTGCCTCTAGGGCATATTTCCTTCAGTCTCCCACTTGCACTAGAGTCAATAATCTAGATTACACAGTAATGATTCTAACACCCATGGAGCCTTGGTGCTGATCATGTTTTGCTCGTGGAAGAGGCTTAGTCAATGGGTCTGCAACATTCAGATCCGTATGTATCTTGCAAATCTCTATGTCTCCCACCTGGACTAGATCCCGGATGGAATTGAAGCGTCTCTTGATGTGTTTGGTTCTTTTGTGAAACCTGGATTCCTTTGCCAAAGAAATTGCACCAGTATTGTCACAAAAGATTTTCATTGGACCCGATGCACTAGGTATGACACCTAGATCGGATATGAACTCCTTCATCCAGACTCCTTCGTTCGCTGCTTCCGAAGCAGCTATGTATTCCGCTTCACATGTAGATCCTGCTACGACGCTTTGTTTAGAACTGCACCAACTGACAGCTCCACCGTTTAAAGTAAACACGTATACGGTTTGCAATTTAGAATCGTTCGGATCAGTGTCAAAGCTTGCATCAACGTAACCTCTTATGGTGAGCTCTTTGTCACCTCCATATACGAGAAACATATCCTTAGTCCTTTTCAGGTATTTCAGGATGTTCTTGACCGCTGTCCAGTGATCCACTCCTGGATTACTTTGGTACCTCCCTGCTATACTTATAGCAAGGCACACATCAGGTCTGGTACACAGCATTGCATACATGATAGAGCCTATGGCTGAAGCATAGGGAACATCTTTCCTTTTCTCTCTATCTTCTGCAGTGGTCGGGCATTGAGTCTGACTCAACTTCACACCTTGTAACACAGGCAAGAACCCTTTCTTTGCTTGATCCATTTTGAACTTCTACAAAATCTTGTCAAGGTATGTGCTTTGTGAAAGTCCAATTAAGCGTCTTGATCTATCTCTATAGATCTTTATGCCTAATATGTAAGCAGCTTCACCGATGTCTTTCATTGAAAAACTTTTATTCAAGTATCCCTTTATGCTATCCAGAAATTCTATATCATTTCCAATCAGTAATATGTCATCCACATATAATATCAGAAATGCTACAGAGCTCCCACTCACTTTCTTGTAAATACAGGCTTCTCCAAAAGTCTGTATAAAACCAAATGCTTTGATCACACTATCAAAGCGTTTATTCCAACTCCGAGATGCTTGCACCAGTCCATAAATGGATCGCTGGAGTTTGCACACTTTGTTAGCTCCCTTTGGATCAACAAAACCTTCCGGTTGCATCATATACAACTCTTCTTCCAGAAATCCATTCAGGAATGCAGTTTTTACATCCATTTGCCAAATTTCATAATCATAAAATGCGGCAATTGCTAACATGATTCTGATAGACTTAAGCATCGCTACGGGTGAGAAAGTCTCATCGTAGTCAACTCCTTGAACTTGTCGAAAACCTTTTGCGACAAGTCGAGCTTTGTAGACAGTAACATTACCATCAGCGTGTGTCTTTTTCTTAAAGATCCATTTATTCTCAATTGCTTGCCGATCATCGGGCAAGTCAACCAAAGTCCATACTTTGTTCTCATACATGGATCCCATCTCAGATTTCATGGCTTCAAGCCACTTTGCGGAATCTGGGCTCACCATCGCTTCTTCATAGTTTGTAGGTTCATCATGATCTAGCAGCATGACTTCCAGAACAGGATTACCGTACCACTCTGGTGCGGATCTTACTCTGGTTGATCTACGAGGTACAGTAGTATCTTGATCTAAAGTTTCATGATCATCATCATTAACTTCCTCTCTTATTGGTGTAGGTCTCACAGAAACAGTTTTCTGTGATGTACTATTTCCCAATAACGGAGCAGGTACAGTTACCTCGTCAAGTTCTACTTTCCTCCCACTCACTTCTTTCGAGAGAAACTCCTTCTCAAGAAAGTTTCCGAATTTAGCAACAAAAGTCTTGCCTTCGGATCTGTGATAGAAGGTGTATCCAATAGTTTCCTTTGGATATCCTATGAAGACACATTTCTCCGATTTGGGTTCGAGCTTATCAGTTTGAAGCTTTTTCACATAAGCATCGCAGCCCCAAACTTTAAGAAACGACAACTTTGGTTTCTTGCCAAACCACAGCTCATAAGGCGTCGTCTCAACGGATTTTGATGGTGCCCTATTTAACATGAATGCGGCCTTCTCTAAAGCATAACCCCAAAACGATAGCGGTAAATCAGTAAGAGACATCATAGATCGCACCATATCTAGTAAAGTACGATTACGACGTTCGGACACACCATTACGTTGTGGTGTTCCGGGTGGCCTGAGTTGCAAAACTATTCCACAATTTTTCAAATGTACACAAAACTTGTAACTCAAGTATTCTCCTCCACGATCAGATCGTAGAAACCTTATTTTCTTGTTACGATGATTTTCAACTTCACTCTGAAACTCTTTGAACTTTTCAAACGTTTCAGATTTGTGTTTCATTAAGTAGATATACCCATATCTGCTTAAATCATCTGTGAAAGTGAGAAAATAACGATATCCTCCACGAGCCTCAATATTCATCGGACCACATACATCGGTATGTATGATTTCCAACAAATCTGTTGCTCTCACCATAGTACCGGAGAACGGTGTTTTAGTCATCTTGCCCATGAGGCATGGTTCGCAAGTACCAAGTGATTCATAATCAAGTGGTTCCAAAAGTCCATCAGTATGGAGTTTCTTCATGCGCTTTACACCGATATGACCTAAACGGCAGTGCCACAAATAAGTTGCACTATCATTATCAACTCTGCATCTTTTTGCTTCAACATTATTAATATGTGTATCACTACTATCGAGATTCATCAAAAATAGACCACTTTTCAAAGGTGCATGACCATAAAAGTTATTACTCATATAAATAGAATAACCATTATTCTCTGATTTAAATGAATAACCGTCTCGCATTAAACAAGATCCGGATATAATGTTCATGCTCAACGCTGGCACCAAATAACAATTATTTAGGTCTAATATTAATTCCGAAGGTAGTTGTAGAGGTAGCGTGCCGACCGCGATCACATCGACTTTGGAACCGTTTCCCACGCGCATCGTCACCTCGTCCTTTGCTAGTGTCCGCTTATTCTGTAGTCCCTGTTTCGAGTTGCAAATATTAGCAACAGAACCAGTATCAAATACCCAGGTGCTACTGCGAGCATTAGTAAGGTACACATCAATAACATGTATATCACATATACCTTTGTTCACCTTGCCATCCTTCTTATCCGCCAAATACTTGGGGCAGTTCCGCTTCCAGTGACCAGTCTGCTTGCAGTAGAAGCACTCAGTTTCAGGCTTAGGTCCAGACTTGGGTTTCTTCTCTTGAGCAGCAACTTGCTTGCTGTTCTTCTTGAAGTTCCCCTTCTTCTTCCCTTTGCCCTTTTTCTTGAAACTAGTGGTTTTGTTAACCATCAACACTTGATGCTCCTTTTTGATTTCTACCTCCGCAGCTTTCAGCATTGCGAAGAGCTCGGGAATAGTCTTGTTCATCCCTTGCATATTATAGTTCATCACAAACCTCTTGTAGCTTGGTGGCAGTGATTGGAGAATTCTGTCAATGACGCAATCATCCGGAAGTGTAACTCCCAATTGAATCAAGTGATTATTATACCCAGACATTTTAAGTATATGCTCACTGACAGAACTGTTCTCCTCCATCTTGCAGCTATAGAACTTATTGGAGACTTCATATCTCTCAATCCGGGCATTTGCTTGAAATATTAACTTCAACTCCTGGAACATCTCATATGCTCCATGACGTTCAAAACGTCGTTGAAGTCCCGGTTCTGAGACGTAAAGCATGGCACACTGAACTATTGAGTAGTCATCAGCTTTGCTCTGCCAGACGTTCATTACCTCTGGTGTTGCTCTTGCAGCAGGCCTGGCACTCAGCGGTGCTTCCAGGACGTAATTCTTCTATGCAGCAATGAGGATAATCCTCAAGTTACGGACCCAGTCCGTGTAATTGCTACCATCATCTTTCAACTTTGCTTTCTCAAGGAATGCATTAAAATTCAACGGAACAACAGCACGAGCCATCTATCTACAATCAACATAAACAAGCAAGATACTATCAGGTACTAAGTTCATGATAATTTTTAAGTTCAGTTAATCAAATTTACTTAGAACTCCCACTTAGATAGACATCCCTCTAATCCTCTAAGTGATCACATGATCCAAATCAACTAAACCATAACCGATCATCACGTGAGATGGAGTAGTTTTCAATGGTGAACATCAATATGTTGATCATATCTACTATATGATTCACGCTCGACCTTTCGGTCTACGTGTTCCGAGGCCATATCTGTATATGCTTGGCTCGTCAAGTATAACCTGAGTATTCCGCGTGTGCAACTATTTTGCACCCGTTGTATTTAAACGTAGAGCCTATCACACCCGATCATCACGTGGTGTCTCAGCACGAAGAACTTTTGCAACGGTGCATACTCAGGGAGAACACTTCTTGATAATTTAGTGAGAGATCATCTTATAATGCTACCGTCAATCAAAGCAAGATAAGATACATAAAAGGATAAACATCACATGCAATCAATATAAGTGATATGATATGGCCATCATCATCTTGTGCTTTGTGATCTCCATCTCTGAAGCACCGTCATGATCACCATCGTCACCGGCGCGACACCTTGATCTCCATCGTAGCATCGTTGTCGTCTCGCCAATCTTATGCTTCCACGACTATCACTACCGCTTAGTAATAAAGTAAAGCATTACATTGCGATTGCATTGCATACAATAAAGCGACAACCATATGGCTCCTGCCAATTGCCGATAACTCGGTTACAAAACATGATCATCTCATACAATAAAATCAGCATCATGCCTTGACTATATCACATCACAACATGCCCTGCAAAAACAAGTTAGACGTCCTCTACTTTGTTGTTGCAAGTTTTACGTGGCTGCTACGGGCTTAAGTAAGAACTCATCTCACCTACGCATCAAAACCACAACGATAGTTCGTCAAATAGACTCCGTTTTAACCTTCTCAAGGACCGGGCGTAGCCACACTTGGTTCAACTAAAGTTGGAGAGACAGTCTTCCGCAAGCCATCTATGTGCAAAGCACGTCGAGGGAACCGGTCTCGCGTAAGGTTGGTCCAGATCGTCTCGTCCAACAATACCGCCGAACCAAAGTATGACATGCTGGTAGGCAGTATGACTTGTATCGCCCACAACTCACTTGTGTTCTACTCGTGCATATAACATCAAACCATAAAAACCTAGGCTCGGATGCGACTGTTGGGGAACGCAGTAATTTCAAAAAATTTCCTACGCACACGCAAGATCATGGTGATGCATAGCAACGAGGGGGAGAGTCTGATCTACGTACCCTTGTAGATCGCAACGGAAGCGTTGACACAACGTAGAGGAAGTAGTCGTACGTCTTCTTCCCGATCCGACCGATCCAAGCACCGTTACTCCGGCACCTCCGAGTTCTTAGCACACGTTCAGCTCGATGACGTTCCTCGGGCTCCGATCCAGCAAAGCGTCGAGGAAGAGTTCCGTCAGCACGACGGCGTGGTGACGATCTTGATGTACTACCGACGCAGGGCTTCGCCTAAGCACTGCAACGGTATGATCGAGGTGGAATTTGGTGGCAGGGGGCACCGCACACGGCTAAGGAACGATCTCAAGGATCAACTTGTGTGTCTTGGGGTGTCCCCTGCCCCCGTATATAAAGGATAAAAGGGGGGAGGCTGGCCGGCCAAAGGAGGGAGGCGCAGGAGGAGTCCTACTCCTACCGGGAGTAGGACTCCCCCCCCCAATCCTATTCCAACTAGGACTCCTTGGAAAAAAGGGAGAGGAAAAGAGAGAGAGGTGGCCGGCCACCTCTCCTAGTACTAATAGGACTAGGGAAGGGGGGAGGCGCGCAGCCCTCCTTGGCAGCCCCTTTCACCTTTCCACAATGGCCCATGTAGGCCCATTTGGCTCCCGGGGGTTCCGGTAACCCTCCCGGTATTACGGTAAAATCCCGATTTAACCCGGAACACTTCCGATGTCCAAATATAGGCTTCCAATATATCAATCTTTACGTCTCGACCATTTCAAGACTCCTCGTCATGTCCCTGATCACATCCGGGACTCCGAACAACCTTCGGTACATCAAAATGCATAAACTCATAATAACTATCATCGTAACGTTAAGCGTGCGGACCCTACAGTTCGAGAACGATGTAGACATGACCGAGACACGTCTCCGGTCAATAACCAATAGCGGGACCTGGATGCCCATATTGGCTCCTACATATTTTACGAAGATCTTTATCGGTCAGACCGCATAACAACATACGTTGTTCCCTTTGTCATCGGTATGTTACTTGCCCGAGATTCGATCGTCGGTATCCAATACCTAGTTCAATCTCGTTACCGGCAAGTCTCTTTACTCGTTCCGTGATACATCATCTCACAACTAACATATTAGTTGCAGTGCTTGCAAGGCTTATCTGATGTGCATTACCGAGAGGGCCCAGAGATACCTCTCCTACATTCGGAGTGACAAATCCTAATCTCGAAATACGCCAACCCAACATCTACCTTTGGAGCCACCTGTAGTACTCCTTTATAATCACCCAGTTACGTTGTGACATTTGGTAGTACCCAAAGTGTTCCTCCGGCAAACGGGAGTTGCATAATCTCATAGTCATAGGAACATGTATAAGTCATGAAGAAAAGCAATAGCAACATACTAAACGATCGGGTGCTAAGCTAATGGAATGGGTCATGTCAATCAGATCATTCAACTAATGATGTGACCTCGTTAATCAAATAACAACTCTTTGTTCATGGTTAGGAAACATAACCATCTTTGATTAACAAGCTAGTCAAAGTAGAGGCATACTAGTGACACTCTGTTGGTCTATGTATTCACACATGTATTATGTTTCTGGTTAATACAATTCTAGCATGAATAATAAACATTTATCATGATATAAGGAAATAAATAATAACTTTATTATTGCCTCTAGGGCATATTTCCTTCATCCAGAACAATGCAAGCATTATCCTTGACACTTGGGGGCTAATGTACGTTTGTTCTAAACCGGTGGTGTGGATTAAAAACCGGATTAACTTGCCAAGTTAAACCGGCCTTTGGGGGCTATGCTGCAGAACGTTATCTAATTTTTTTCACACATGAGTCTTATCTATGATTGAGGACACGCCTTTGCAAGGATCAACGATGGGATGCTTGAAGTGTTACAAAGACCCGGTTGATGATTAACAATCATAAAACGGTTCTTGGTGGCTACTTGGAATAGTATTTCAGCTATAAATCAATGTACAAGGGAGAAGCATTTACCTCATATCGTTCTTTTATCAAATTCACCAAACCGGCTTCATAATCCTAGTTTGAGTGCAGACGGTTCAAGAAGCCGGAATGAAGCTCATCAGTGTTAAGATGAGCATAGTTTGATAAGTCGCGGCTCCATTTAACTTTATCCCCGGCAATTTGCTCTTCTTTGGCACTATGCTGAGCCAAAATGACGGGATGACCAGGAGAGATGTGGCCTATTCCAGTAATAATAACGTCATCACCTTGGCCTTCAGGATTTTTGGTGGATGATGATGGAATTTCAGTGTCTTTCATTGGATTAGCCCGGTTTGGTTCTGCCGGTTCAGTATCAGGGGCGGCAGGCTCAGCTTCTGTTGGTTTGTCAGTATGTTGGACGTCAAGGGGCGGATCATCAAAAGTTGTTTCAGGATGGAGGCCTTCCGGTTCACTAGTCTGATCCGGTTCACCTCTTGGTTCTTCTTCTTCGAGAATAGGGTCTTCTGGTGGATTGGTGACCCGAGCTTTCTTGCTGGGTCTGGCTTTGGCCCTGCAAACAGAATAAAAAAGAGTTAACATCATAACTCACCCGGCTACATAAGGCCGCATTGAAGGAAAGTTTTTTCATAACTCACCCGGCCACAGTTTTCAAAGGGGGGAGTTGAGTTGCTGTCGATTCACCAGAAGAGGAAGGAGGTGTCACCTGATAATTTGAATCGGAAGGATTAAGAGGCTGTCTGAAATAACCTGCCTTGGGGTAAGAATGGTCAGAAGTAGGAGAGACCTCAGACTGGCGCTTCCGAATCGGAGTATCAGGTAAACCGGCAAAGGTGACCTATTGGCCACTGTGTCGGGTTGCCCGGCGAGCTTCATGCTGTTGAGTCTTCAAAATAAATGTTGGATCCAAGTGAGCAAGAGGATGAGAAAAGCTTACTTTCTGGATTGCTTGGTGAGTTTTTTGTGTTGGCATAGAGTCTGAACTAGAGGAAAGGATAATTACCTCTACGTCATCAGCGTGACTAGCTTCTGCCTCCTCCTGAGGAAGATCATTGTTAACAAGATGCATAAAAAGAGAGCCAAGTGAGTCAAGTTCTACCTCAACTTCTGGGTCATCAGTATCATCATCAAGTTCCGTATTAATCCGGTCAGCTGTTTTCCGCTTTGACGTCCATTTTACGGCTTTAGTCTTCGGGCGGGTTGGTTTGACCACTTTTTCTCCAGTTGGCCTTGCCGCATTATCTCTATGGATTTCCGTTTCCAGAAGGGGCCATCACCCTATATATATATATATATATAAAGAAGAAGGGTTACAGCTTGTATAAGTTAAAGATATTCCAGATGAAGAGGAAGTTTAATGCTTACAGCAGGCGGTTTGTTATTGGTATAGAAGGGACTCAGACCGGTTTGACTACAGACCAGTTCCGATTCATTCAGAATCTTCTTTACACCTTCAGTAACTTCTTCCTCAGATAATTGGATGTTGCAGTGGCGTTGAGGATCATCAACTTCACCGGTATATTCGCACATTAAACTGGGACGCCGGCTTAGCGGCAAGATACTCCAGGATATCCAACAGCGCACAAAATCCACACATGTTAAACCGTTTGCCATAAAGGCCCGGAGCTTGGCGATTTAAGGAGCGTATTTTGCCCTTTCTAAAGAGCTCAGGCATTGTAGCATTGGGTGAGTATTGGATAATCTATGATCACGAAAGACGGGGAGGGGATTTTCATCCTCAGGCGAAGTGTCTCTGCAATAAAACCATGTTTGGTTCCATTCCTTTGGGTGGCTATGATGTTTGGCATGAGGAAATTCCACTTCTTTCCGCTTTTGAATTGAGACACCACCAAGATCTGTGTTCGGGCCATTCACAAACTCTGTGCACTGGTTTAAGTGAAAGAAATCCCGGAATAGTTCTGCAGTTGGTTCTTCTTGTAAATAGACTTCACAAAAGACTTGGAAATTGCATAAGTTGGAGATTGAGTTGGGACCAATATCTTGTGGATACAGTTGGAAGCTGGCAAGCACATCACGATAAAATTTTGACCCTGGCGGTTTGACACCACGGCATATATGGTCAACAAAGATTACCACCTCGCCTTGTCTTGGGGTTGGAGGATTCTTTGCTCCTGGAACTCGCCATTTGATCTCAGTTTTCTTAGGCAGAGAGCCGATGCTAACCATCTCATTCAATTGAGCCTCAGTAACCCGGGAACAAGCCCAGTTGCAGGCAGTGAATTGTTTGGCCATTGCAAAGCGAACAAGCTGAAAATGAAAGGCCGGTTTATAAATTACGCATGATTATACACAAGAGACAAGGGAGTAAGAAACATACTGATATGATAAATGGTACAACCCAGAGACTAGTATAATGAGAGAGAGGTAATGCTAGCGCATGATTGATCAGACACTGTTAAACCGGAGCATAATTATGAAGGTAACATGCTCTTTCGGTTTATCAAAGGGCTAATGGCATAGACTATTTATACAAATGTTAAACCGCCTATATTGCTGCGAGGAGAAACAGATCTCACAGTGACATATAAAACTTTCGGATCTAAGATATGACAGAAAAGTAAAAATAATTGGATCTTGAAGGGGTGCAAAACTGAAGCAATTTTTTGACAGACTAGATCAGTTTTTTGCGCATAAGGATTTGTGAGGACCATGGTAGGTAAGCTACGGCAAGAGATGCATCAAGCAGAAAGTGTCCATCTATTAAAGGAAGAACAGGGAAGAATAGCACTAATGAACTTCGGAAGAACTGCGAAGAATGTCGAAACCCTAGAACAGATCTATGGTGAGAAAAACAGAGAACTTACCAGAGCTGGTGAGGAAGCGGAAGGGCGCCGCAATATTCTGGTGTGTTCAGGGTGATGTAGCGGCCAAGGTCGGAGCAGAGGCGACGGTCGACGGTGGCGGCGGAGCTCAAGAGGCTGAGCGACACGAGGAAGACGATGCGAAGAGGCACAGGGGGAAACGGTGAAAATGACCCCTCGGTCCTATTTATAAGGCGAAGTGATAAAATGGCAAGTACGGGAATCGAGGAGCCCAAAAAATGGATAAGTTAATAAAGGTGTCGCCTTGATGACTGGATATGTATTAAATGAAGGAAATCTCCGACATCAACGGATGGATGATGTCAGGGTGGCTTATCATAATTTTGAAGTATGACGTCACGGTGGCTTACAAGATCAAAAATGAAGATAAGAGAGAAGATTTTTTCTAAGTGTGGAAGATTGACATGAACAAGTTCAAACCAATCTGGGGCCTAATGTTGGGGATATTACTACTGGAGGTAAACCGGCCTTATGTAGCCAGGTTGACTCTTGGAAGATTAGAAGCCCATGAAGATGTAAAGATGATGGCGCTTTACGGAGGGCCTAAAGGCGGGTTACAGTGTTTAAATGTAAACCGGCCTAGTCATGTAACTTGTATAGTAAGATAGAAAGAGAGAGGTCAAACCGGATACGTTTATGATCCGGCTTCGGGACTCTGTAGCCCGGCGGGCATCAACCTATGTATATAAAGGGACGACCCGGTCGTGCTTTAGAGATATACAACAACAACTCGAGAGCTAGACAAAGCGGATTCGCTCCCTGTCCTTCGAAACCCTAGCAATACCAATCACAACTAGACGTAGGCTTTTACCTTCATCGAAGGGGCTGAACTAGTATAAACTCCCGTGTCCCCTTGTCCGGTTTAACCCCTTTAAGCTAACTCGTTGCGATGGCTCCACGACTAAGTCCTTTCCCGAGGACATCTGCCGTGACAAACCCATGACACAAGTGCTCTTCCTTGCAAGACTAACCCATGTAGGTAGATGAACTCAAACTACAAGTGGTGCTACCAACTCATTGATGAGGTACATCAACCTTAAGCATCCCACACAAGTTCACCTACATGATCAAGATCAACACCACCAACCAAGGTATGTTATTCCATCTTAGAGAAGCTTTACCCCAAGTCATGGGTCGAAGCAACTCAACAAGATGTGAATACATCAAAATGCTTAAACGAAAAAGGGAAACCCCATTTTGAGCTTAAACGATGAGTATGACCTACGATCAAGTGATATCACTTGACTCCTCAGTCAATATACTCTAACATAGGTGACTTTGTCACTGACCAATTCTAGATGAAGTTCTCTAATGTTTTTCTGTGTTCATGCATTTGTCTCTTGCTTGTTTGTTTCCCTTTTCAAAAAAAAAACTTCATCTAGGTTTCTTTTCTTTTTCTCTGTTATGTTCTGCATTCCTTGCATCCAATTCATTACAAATCCTTCAGTTAGTTCCTTGCAAATATTTGTGAGACCTTATTTTCCTAATGAGCTGAGATGACAATTGTTTTCTCTCTGTGTTAAACTCGGACTCGCTGGTTTGTTTCTTTCGGTTAAACCGAACCACGTCGGTGCCAACGAAGAAAATAACTCGGTGTAACTGATTTAAATGTTGAGAAAACACTTTGCCATTTGCATCCTGTGTATTTATTCCAGTCCCACTCGATGATTCTTGTCCTCTGCCAGCATCTTATATTACATGTTGCTTTGTAATGTGACTTGAGGACCAAACCTACTTGACTCATGCTCCAGAAGATCCCTTCTTGGAAATTGATGTCAAAGGGGGAGAGAGAGCACACGAAAGCTGATCACATATGAGAGAATACACACCTTCAGCTTCTCCAAATGCTTTTATCCATAGAGGAGAGAAGTCACATGTCTTCAAGAGGGGAAAGACATGTTAGCATGTGTTAAGTTTGTTATGTTTGTTTTTTCTCTGATTTTCGTTTTCCATATAAGATTCAGGGGAGAAAGATAGTTAATGGAAGGAAATCTTCGAATTCATTGCATATCTTTACTCTTTGGGGACATGTCTATATTAAATAGAGTACCTAGTACTCACTCTCTACATGTCATCCCAATCTTGGTACTCTTGTGATTTCTTAAATTGCTTTGTCCAGTAGATGTTCGTGTGTTATCTAACCTTGTTTACTCAGGTTCATCTCTTTCAAAGCTACCTCAAGACCACAAGGTAAGGATATGCATCAAATCCATGTGCATGATGATTTCTTGCTAATGTACATATTGTTTGAAAGAAGAAATCATGAACATGGAGGTACACTTCCTATATTCTCATCATTTTCTCTAATGCATATAGCCAAGATACATGTAACTCATTACTTTCTCTGTCATGGTTATGCATTCACATGCTCTTATATTCCATATTCACATGATTGCGGACATGTAAGGGGAGCCTATGCATGTTACATGTCTTTCCAAAGCTTTACTTGTTATTCTTCATATCTCTATCTAAAGCTTTGATGTATGTTGTCATCAATTACTAAAAAGGGGGAGATTGAAAGCACAAGTGCTCCCTGGGTGATTTTGGTAATTAATGTCAACATATCTCTTGTTGTACTAATACTCTTATCTAGTATATTTCAGAAAGTTCAACAAAGGCGTGGCATGGACAAGAGGATGTGGAACGCCTCCAAGAAGCTAAGGACAAGGATTGGCAAAAGCTCTAGACTCTACATTTTCATTTTAGTGATCCAAGATCACATTGAGTCCATAGGAAAGCCAATACTATTAAAAGGGGATGAGGTGTTGCTTAATGGCTTGCTTGCTCAAAGTGATTAGTGATATGCTCCAAATCCCTCAACCATTTTCTCATTTCCACATATGTCCCAAACCTAAAGTCAAACTCGGCCCCACCGATTTGATCTATCTGGCGCCACCGACTTCACTTGACATAGCCACTACCAGAAACCCTTATCAATTCGGTCTCACCGGGATGGGTTTGCAAACTCTTTGTTTCCTATTGCAATTATCTCGGTCTCACCGAGATATGCAATCGGTCCCACCGAGTTTGCTTCACCAACTCTTTGTTTTGCTTATTACCAAAATCGATCTCACCGAGTTTGTGTAATCGGTCAAACCGAGTTGAGGTTTTACCCTAACCCTAGCACATAGGTCCCACCGAGCTGATCATATCAGTCCCACCAAAAACTCTAACGTTCACATTTTGAACCATATCGTTCTGACCGAATTTCTTGATTTTGTCCCACCGAGTTTGGTGAATTGTGTGTAACGCTAGATTTTGTGTGGATCCTATATATACCCCTCCACCCATCCTCCATTCATGGAGAGAGCAATCAGAACGTGCATACACTTCCACTACTCATTTTCTGAGAGAGAACCACCTACTCATGCGTTGAGACCAAGATATTCCAATCCAACCACAAGAATCTTTATGTCTAGCCTTCCCCAAGTTGCTTTCCACTCAAATGATCTTTCCACCAAATCCAAATCTGTGTGAGAGAGTTGAGTGTTGGGGAGACTATCATTTGAAGCACAAGAGCAAGGAGTTCATCATCAACACACCATCTATTACCTTTTGGAGAGTGGTGTCTCCAAGATTGGTTAGGTGTCACTTGGGAGCCTCCGTCAAGATTGTGGAGTTGAACCAAGGAGTTTGTAAGGGCAAGGAGATCGCCTACTTCATGAAGATCTACCCAAGTGAAAGTCCTTCGTGGGTGATGGCCATGGTGGGATAGAAAAGGTTGCTTCTTCGTGGACCCTTCATGGATGGAGCCCTCCGTGGACTCACACAACTATTACCCTTTGTGGGTTGAAGTCTCCATCAACGTGGATGTACGATAGCACCACCTATCAGAACCACGCCAAAAATCTCCACGTCTCCAATTGCGTTTGCACACTCCAATCCCATCCCTTTACTTTCTTGCAAGTTGCATGCTTTACTTTCCGCTGCTCATATACTCTTGCCATGCTTGCTTGAAATGTATTTTGAATGTTTGAAATTCTGCTAAAACTCCACCTTAACTTAAAGAAATTAAAAACTGCTACTTTTCTTTGTTGAGGGTCTAATCACCGCCCCTCTAGACACCTCTTCTCGATCCTTTCACTTCCTCTTTGGGAAAATACTGACGTAGTTCAAGTCGTATCAAAAGGAATTTCTGGCGCCGTTGCAGGGGAGACATCATCAACATCTACTAGGTTCCTAATCACAAATCCCATCTCCTTGCAATTTACATTATTTGCCATTTGCCTCTTGTTTTCCTATCCGCCACTTCATAAAAATTTGTCGTTTTATTCGCCCTCTTTCCCGTTCGCGTTCCTTGTTGGATTTTCGTTTGCTAGATTCGTCACCATGAGTGACTTTGGTATGGCAGAAACAGATGATGGCCTAACTCCTAAAACTGGACGATCTGGCAATCTGGATGCTAAAACTTTTTATTTTGGGGCAAGGGAATGTTATAGGAAAAGAACGTATCCAAGAATTTTTCAATTGTGTTGGAAATTTAAGTCTTGATGATGCTCCTATTCTTAAGAGGACTAAATCTTATGCGGAAGCTATTTCAGCACTAGTTCTGAAACATGAAAATAAATTTATCCATACCCATTCTACCTTGCAGAGATTATTTTTTGAGCTACCCATTATAAAGAGTCCTAAAGCTAAAAACTTAGCCACCATTGTCCTTATGAATGAATTTTATTACGTAATACGGGAAGCTAGAGAAAATTTTGATCTCTATGTTATATATGAATCGTGAAAACCCAGTGATAGATGGAATTATTTATAATAGTGATTATATGCTAAGACATTTGCTTGGGGATAATCAAATCTTTGATGAGAATCTTAAAAAGGAAGTCCCTGTTTTAGATATAATCCAACAAGTTTTCAATGATGTTAATCAACACTATTCTTGGATTGTTGCCAGAAATCAAAAAGGATATGATGATAAGCAACTTGATAGTGCTAAGGTTTGTATGGATAAGATGTTCTATGATGTCTTTACAAAACCCCTTGCCAAGGACACCTCTAAGGAAAATAGAAACAAGGATGACAACACTTGAATATTTGCTTTATGCCTAGCTAGGGGCGTAAAACAATAGTGCTTGTTGGGAGGTAACCCAATGAATAAAACTTATTTTTGTCTTTTTCTTTCTATTCTTGAGTGTTTGCACATTTATTATATTGTTATGATTGTGCTTTTTGTGTTTTAATTAGTGTTTGTGCCAAGTAAAGCCTTTGCGATCATTTTGGGTGATAGTTGATTTGATCTTGCTGAAAAACAGAAATTTTTGTGCCCAGAAAAATAATTTTCATTTTAAACAGAAGCACGGTAAAATACTGATTGTTTTTGAGGAAGTTTAATATAAAAATTTCTCACGTTTTCCTAATTTTTCAGAATTTTTGGGGTTACAAAAGTATTATAAATCTCCAGATTATTACAGACTGTTTTGTTTTTGACAGATTCTGTTTTCTTTGCGGTGTGTGCTTGTTTTGATGATTAGAAGGTTTTCTTTGAAGATTTATTGCCATAGAAAAGTTGGAATACAATATATATATAATGCAAAAATAAAATATTAATGGGTTTTCAACAATACTTATAGTAGTGATTTGCTTTCTTATACTAATGGATCTCACGAAGGTTTTGTTGAGTTTTGTGCGATTGAAGTTTTCAAGTTTTGGGTGACTTTACGATGGATGAAGGAATAATGATTAGCAAAAGGCTAAGCTTGGGGATTCCCGAGGCACCCCAAGATAATATTCAAGAAGTATCAAGCAACTAAGCTTGTGGATGCCCCCGAGTGGCATCCCCTCTTTCTTGTAACAACCATCGGTATTGTACTTGAAACTATATTTTTATTCGTCACATATTATGAGTTTTGCTTGGAGCGTCTTGTATGATATGAGTCTTTCCTTGTTTTTCTTTGTGTGTTTAGTCATGAATCCTTGCTGGACACACCTATTTGAGAGAGCCAAAATTATGCCATGACTTGTTAGAATTGCTCTCTATGCTTCACTTAAATCTTTATGAGCTATGGAATTGCTCTAGTGCTTCACTTATATCTTTTTGAGCACGGTGTTCTTTAGTATTTTTGAAGAAATGCTCTCATGCTTCACTTATATTTATTTGAGCTATCAAAATCAATATATGAAACTAGTCCCAAAGTGATAGATATCCAAGGAGGATATAATAAAAACTTTCATGAAGATCATTGGACAAAATAAACTTGATTCCTTGTAATAGTTTTGAGATATGTTGATATAATATGTGAGTCATGTTGATGAGTAATTACGCTTTAGTAAGAATATTGGTGTTAAGGTTTGTGATTCCCTATGCAAGCACGAAAGTCAATAGTTATGCAATGAAATTACATCCTACTTATGGTGCATTATTCAATGTTAGTTATGCTTAATGCTCACTTATGACATTTTCCGTTTCTTGGTTGGATGCTTCTCAATCTTTTGCTAGCCTTCATTTTGCACTAAGCATGATCACTACTTGTGCATCCAAAATCCTTTAAACCAATTTTTGCCACATGAGTCCACCATACCTACCTATATGCGGTATTCTTTTGCCATTCTAAGCAAATTTGTATGTGCCATCTCTAATTTTCAAAATAAACTTCTCTTTTGTGTGCTCATACCACTCATGAAACGGGAGGGAGTGGCTAATATATTTCATGCTAGATGTGTTATTCTAAAGATGAGTGTTTATTCACCTGTCATTGCATGAGATTACGACAAAGGTATTATGGATGCCGAGTCCCAAAATGAAAAATTAATTTACTTTATGTTGTCAAATAATAAATTCCTTGGAAAGTGTTGGCATGGAAGGCACCTGTGGATACAGTTAGCCATGGAAAGCGAAAGTATGGTGGAAAAAGGAATAAACTTTATTTGCTATTTGGGAACCGCCTATGATATATCTAGCATGGGAAGTATTGGGAACTACTCGATCATTTTCGTTGACAGGAAAAGCATGCCACCCAAAAATGTTTTATCTCTATCTTTTTCGCTTTGAGCTCTGGCACCTCTACAAATCCCTACTTCCCTCTGCAAAGGGTCTTTCCATTTACTTTATGCATTTTTTATTTTTTTACTTGAGTCTCCATCTTCTCTTATAAAGCACCAATTAATTAAGGGGCACTATGATCGTACTTGAGCATTGGGTGTAGCTAATATGCGAGTATGATTCATGAATAGATCAATGATTGAGCATAATGGGCTAGGGATAACTTTCTTTAGCGTTGATATTTTGAAAGACATGGTTGCTTGTTGATATGCTTGAGTATTAAAGTCCTCATGTAAAAACTAGACTATTGCTTTGAACCATATAAAATTCCAATTGTCCATGCTATAAAAAAAGAATATGTGATGAACATGTTAGGCAGCATTCCACATCAGAAATTCTGTGTTTATCATTTACCTACTTGGGGACGAGCAGGAATTAAGCTTGGGGATGCTGATACGTCTCCAATGTATATATACTTTTTGATTGTTCCATGCTGTTATATTATCATTCTTGGATGTTTTACAATCATTTTATATCATTTTTTGGGACTAACCTATTGACATAGTGCCTATGCCAGTTGCTGTTTTTTGCTTGTTTTTTTACATCGGAGAAAATCAATATCAAACGGAGTCCAAATGCAGCGAAACTTTTTGTGGAATTTTTATGGACCAATAGACATCTAATGGGCCGGAGAAGCACCTGGGCGTGCCCCGAGGGGGCACAACCCACCAGGGCGCGCCCAGGTGGGTTGTGCCCATCTCGATGGCCTCCCGCACCGCCTCTTTGCTCTATAAATACCCCAATAATCGAGAAACCCTGGGGGAGTCAACGAAAATCAATTCCAGCCGTCGCAAGTTCCAGAAACACTAGATCCAATCTAAACACCATCGCGGAGGGGTTCACCATCCTCATTGGTGCCTCTTTGATGATGCGCGAGTAGTGTTTTGTAGACCTTCAGGTTCGTAGTTAGTAGCTAGATGGCTTCGTCTCTCTCTCTCTCTTGATTCTCAATACAATGGTCTCTTGGAGATCTATTTGATGTAAATCTTTTTGCGGTGTGTTTGTTGGGATCCGATGAACTTTGAGTCTATGATCAGATCTATCTTTTTAGCCATGATATTTATTTGAGTGTTTTAATCTCTTATATGCATGATTACTTATAGCCTCGTGTTTCTTCTTCGAATCTTTGGTTTAGTTAGGCCGACTAGATCGATTTTTCTTGCCATGGAAAGAGGTGCTTTGTGATGGGTTCGATCTTATGGTGCTTGATCCCAGTGGCATAAGGGGAACCAACACGTATGTATCGTTGCTATTAAGGATAACAAGATGGGGTCTATTTCTATATAAATAGATCTTGTCTACATCATGTCATCGTTCTTATTGCATTACTCTGTTTCTCCATGAACTTAATACACTAGATGCATGCTGGATAGCGGTTGATGTGTGGAGTAATAGTAGTAGATGCAGGCAGGAATCGGTCTACTAATCTTGGATGTGATGCCTATATAATGATCATTGTCTGGATATCGTCATGATTATTTGAAGTTCTATCAATTGCCCAACAGTAATTTGTTTACCCACTGTTGCTATTTTTCTCGAGAGAAGCCACTAGTGAAACCTACGGCCCCCGGGTCTCTTCTTTATTATATTTGCCTTCACGATCTATTTTTATTTTCTTTTATTTTCAGATCTATTAATCAAATAACCCAAAAATACCTTGCTGCAATTTTCATTTATTTATTTTATCTCGCGTTCCTGCGAGATCTATTTATCCAATCTACTACAATTTTACCTATCTTTTTCCCCGTGAGGGATTGACAACCCCTCTCTTACGTCGGGTTGCAAGTATTTGTTCTTTGTGTGCAGGAGCTGTTTACGTGGTGTTGCATGGTTCTCCTACTGGTTCGATAACCTTGGTCTCATCATTGAGGGAAATACCTTCCGTAGCTGTGCTGCATCATCCCTTCCTCTTTGGGGAAATACCGACGTAGTTCAAGCCACATCAATTAATATGCTATTTTATATTATTTTTGGGAATAACCTATTAACCTAGATCCCAGTGCCAGTTCATGTTTTTCCCTGTTTTTGAGTTTCGCAGAAAAGGAATACCAAATGGAGTCCAAATGGAATAAAACCTTTGCGATGATTTTTCTTGGACCAGAAGACAACCAGGAGACGTGGAGATGAAGTTGGAGGAGCCACGAGGTGGCCACAAGGACAGAGGGTGCGCCCAGGGGGGTAGGGCACGCCCCCACCCGTGTGGGCCCCTAGTGCACTCCCTGGCCTAATTTTTGCATCTATATATTCCCATATATCCCCAAACCAACAGAAGCTTCCACGAAAACACTTTTCCACGGCCGCAACCTTCTTTACCCGTGAGATCCCATCTAGGGACCTTTTCCAGCACCCTGCCAGAGGGGGATTCGATCACGAAGGGCTTCTACATCTACTCTATTGTCGTTCCGATGAAGCGTGAGCAGTTTACCACAGAGCTACGTGTCCATAGCTAGTAGCTAGATGGCTTATTCTCTCACTCTGATTCTCAATACCATGTTCTCCTCAATGTTCTTGGAGATCTATTCGGTGTAATACTCTATTGTGGTGTGTTTGCCGAGATCCGATGAATTGTGGATTTATGATTAGTTTATCTATGAATATTATTTGAATCTCCTCTGAATTCTTTTATGCATGATTTGATATCTTTGTAATTCTCTTCGAACTATCGGTTTGGTTTGGCCAACTAGATTAGTTTTTCTTGCAATGGCAGAAGTGCTTAGCTTTGGGTTCAATCTTGCGGTGTCCTTTCCCAGTGACAGTAGGGGCAGCAAGGCACGTATTGTATTGTTGCCATCAAGGATAAAAATATGGGCTTTTCATCATATTGCTTGAGTTAATTCCCCTACATCATGTCATATTACTTAATGCATTACTTCGTTCTTTATGAACTTAATACTCTAGATGCATGCTGGATAGCGGTCGATGTGTGGAGTAATAGTAGTAGATGCAGAATCGTTTCGGTCTACTTGACACAGACGTGATGCCTATATTCATGATCATTGCCTTAGATATCGTCATAACTTTGCGCTTTTCTATCAATTGCTCGATGGTAATTTGTTCACCCACCATATTATTTTCTATCTTGAGAAAATCCTCCAGTGAAACCTATGGCCCCCGGGTCTATTTTCCATCGTATAAGTTTCCGATCTACTATTTTGTAATCTTTTCCTTTCTGATCTATAAACCAAAAATAGCAAAAATATTTACTTTACTGTTTATCTATCTCTATTAGATCTCACTTTTGCAAGTAATTGTGAAGGGATTGACAACCCCTTTATCGTGTTGGGTGCAAGTTGTTTGATTGTTTGTGCAGGTATTCAGTGACTTGTGCGTTGTCTCCTACTGGATTGATACGTTGGTTCTCAAACTGAGGGAAATACTTATCTCTACTTTGCTGCATCAACCTTTCCTCTTTAAGGGAAAAAATGATAACCCACAAGTATAGGGGATCACAACAGTTTTTGAGCGTACAGTATTCAACCCAAATTTATAGATTCGACACAAGGGGAGCCAAAGAATATTTGTAAGTATTAGCAGCTGATTTGTCAATTCAACCACACCCGGAGATTAATTATCTGCAGCAAAGTGATCAGTAGCAAAGTAGTATGATAGTTTTGATAATAATAGTAGTAGCAGCAATAGTAACGGTAACAGTGATAACGGTGATTTTGTAGCAAGTGCAACAGTAATAGAAGGAGTAGTAATTTAGGAGAAACAATATGTAGGAAAACCATAGGAATTCGATCAATGATTTGTTGGATTATATTCATCATGTGACAATTATAACCTTGGATGGTACAACACTAGCTCCAGTTCATAAATATAATGTAGGCATGTATTCCGTAAATAGTCATACGTGCTTATGGAAAGAACTTGCATGACATCTTTTGTCCTACCCTCCCGTGGAAGCGGGGTCCTATTTGGTAACTAAGGGATATTAAGGCCTCCTTTTAATAGAGAACATGAACAAAGCATTAACACATGGTGAATACATGAACTCCTCAAAGTACGGTTATCACTGGGAAGTGTCCCGACTATTGTCACTCCGGGGTTGCCGGATCATAACACGTAGTAGGTGACTATAACTTGCAAGATCGGATCTAGAACATAGATATAATGGTGATAACATAAATGGTTAAGATCGGAAATCGTGGCACCCAGGCCCAAACTGACAAGCATTAAGCATGGCAAAGTAATAGCAACATCAATCTCAGAACATAATGGATACTAGGGATCAAGCCCTAACAAAACTAACTCGATTACATGATGAATCTCATCCAACTCCTCACCGACTAGCGAGCCTACGAAGGAATTACTCACTCCCGGTGGGGAGCATCATGGAATTGGCGACGGAGAAGGGTTGATGATGACGAAGATCGACGATCCCCTTCTCCGGAGCCCCAAACGGACTCCGGATCCGGCCTCCTGATGAAGAACAGGAGACGGCGGCGGCTTCGTATCGTGGAATGCAATAATTCTTTCTCACTGATTTTTTTGGAAAAATAGGATTTTATAGCGTCGGTTTCAGGATCTGCAGGGCCACCAGGTGGGAACAACCCACATGGGCATGCCTGGAGGGGGTGGCACGCCCTGGTGGGTTGTCCCCACTGATACGTCTCCAACATATCTATAATTTTTGATTGTTCCATGCTATTATATTATATGTTTTGGATGTTAATGGGCTTTATTTTACACTATTATTTTTGGGACTAACCTACTAACCCAAGGCCCAGTGCAAATTGTTGTTTTTTTGCCTATTTCAGTGTTTCACAGAAAAGGAATATCAAACGGAATCCAAAGGGAATGAAAACTTCGGGAGAGTTATTTTTGGAACAAACATGATCCAGGGGACTTGGAGTAGACTTCAAGAAATCAACGAGGAGGGCACGAGGCAGGGAAGCGCGCCTGCCCCCCTATGCGTGACCCCACCCTCGTGGGCCCCTTGTAGCTCCAACAACCTACATCTTCCTCCTATATATACCCATATACCTCGAAAACATCCGGGAGCACCATGAAACCCTATTTCCACTGCTGCAACCTTCTGTACCCAAGAGATCCCATCTTGGGGCCTTTCCCGGAGCTCCGCCGAAGGGGGAATCGATCATGGAGGGCTTCTACATCAACACCATAGCCTCTTCGATGATGTGTGAGTAGTTTACCTCAGACCTTCGGGTCCATAGTTATTAGCTAGATGGCTTCTTGTCTCTCTTTGAATCTCAATACAAAGTTCTCCTTGATCTTCTTGGAGATCTATTCGATGTAACTCTTTTTGCGGTGTGTTCGTCGAGATCCGATGAATTGTGGGTTTATGGTCAAGTCTATCTATGAACAATATTTGATTCTTCTGTAAAATCTTTTATGTATGATTGGTTATCTTTGCAAGTCTCTTTGAATTATCAGTTTGGTTTGGCCTACTAGATTGATCTTTCTTGCAATGGGAGAAGTGCTTAGCTTTGGGTTCAATCTTGCGATGTTCTTTCCCAGTGACAACAGGGGCAGCAAGGCACGTATTGTATTGTTGCCATCGAGGATAAAATGATGGGGTTTATATCATATTGCTTGAGTTTATCCCTCTACATCATGTCATCTCGCTTAATGCGTGTAACACCCACGATGCGGCTATATCTCCCACGTGTCAGAGCACGACTTAGAGGCATAACCGCATTGTAGGCAATGTCGCAAGAGGGGTAATCTTTACACATCCCATGTACTGAATAAGAAAAGACGTACATAGTTGGCTTACAATTGCCACGTCACACAATAGCATAAATATATCATTACAATCATCCAGATACAATCAAGGTCCGACTACGGAACCAAAATAAAGACAACCCCAAATGCATAATGTCCCCGATCGCCCCAACTGGGCTCCACTACTTATCGTCTAGAAAGGAAACGTAGTATCATCCCGAGTCCTCATCGAACTCCCACTTGAGCTTAGTCGCATCTCCTAGAGCGGTATGATCGGTCCCTGCATCTGGTTTTGGAAGTAATCTGTGAGTCACGGGGACTCAACAATATCACACCCTCGCGATCAAGACTATTTAAGCTTATAGGTAGGGTAAGGGTATGAGGTGGAGCTGCAGCAAGCACTAGCATATATGGTGGCTAACATACGCAAATGAGAGCGAGAAGAGAAAGGCAAGGCACGGTCGAGGGACTATGATCAAGAAGTGATCCAAGACTACTTACGTTCAAGCATCACACGAGATCGTGTTCTCTTCCTGGACTCCATCAAAAAGAGACCATCATGGCTACACACGCTGTTGATTCATTTTAATTAAGTTTAAGTTTCAGGTTTTCTACATCCAGACATTAACAGATTCCCATCTGCCCATAACCACGGGCACGGTTTTCAAAAGTTCAAATCCCTGCAAGGGTGTCCCAACTTAGCCCATCACAAGCTCTCACGGTCAACGAAGGATATTCCTTCTCCCAGGATGGACCGACCAGACTCAGAATCCCGGTTACAAGACATCTCGACAATGGTAAAACTAAACCAGCAAAGCCACCAGAATGTGCTGCCAAATCCTGATAGGAGCTGCACATATCTCGTTCTCAGGGCACACCGGATAAGCAATCCATACAACTAAAACCAACCCTCGAGTTTCCCCGAGGTGGCGCTGCAAGGGGCTCTAGTTTGGACCAACACTCAGAGGAGCACTGGCCCGGGGGGGTTTAAAATAAAGATGACCCTTGAGTCCGCGGAACCCAAGGGAAAAAGAGGCTAGGTGGCAAATGGTAAAACCAATGTTGGGCCTTGCTGGAGGAGTTTTATTCAAGGTGAACTGTCAAGGGGTTCCCATTATAACCCAACCATGTACACTAGTGCAGAACCGGGCAATAGCACCGGTTCGTAAGGCCCTTTAGTGCCGGTTAGGTAACCGGCACTAAAATTTCGGCACTAAAGCCCCCCCCCCCTTTAGTACCGGTTCAGCACGAACTGGTGCTAAAGGACAACCACGTGGCATGAGCCAGCTCCGGGGGCCGAGAGCCCTTTAGTACCGGTTGGTAACACCAACCGGTACTAAAATGTTTGGGGGGGGTTTGGTTTTATGATTTCTTTTTCATTTAATTTTGTGCTTTCCATTTTAATTCTTTTTCGTTTGCTGGTATTTTACGGTACTACACATTGTACACGTTATGCATATATATATATATATATAAATATAATTTCTAGTAGAACCAATCATATATATCATCAATCATGTCTCACAAACCACCATATTAATTCACACATACACACATGTATAGCTATATACAATTTCTCCTACATATGCATGTTGCCTTCGGAGCTAGTGGCATTAGCCTGATTGGTGCCTTCGGAGCACGGTGACAATTGGAAGTGGTTCATGTCTTTTTTGATGGGGGCGGTAGCGGGTAATAGTATTCTCCCTTCGGATTTATGACCTGGTCGAGCAAAAATCCTGCTATTTCCGCTTGAAGTGCTTCTACGCGCTCCGTTGGTAGGAGCTTGTCCCACACCTCTTTGAACTGTTAAGAAGGAGATCAATATGCATGTGTATTAGTTGTGTGACTAGATATCGATAATGGTGTAAAAATTGTGAATATTGTTCAGACAAACGTACCCATTCCTGTCTTTGAGATCTGCTCCTTTCGGACGCCATCATGCGAATGTTCTCGCAAACGCAGTATGCACACAGATCAGTCCCCGGCGCCTGCTTCAGGGCCTTTATTACGAGAATGGAATTTAATTTGATCAGATAATAATTAATCAAGCATGATAATTAATGAGATGGCAGCTAGCTAGCTAGCTAGTACTACTTAATTACTTACCTTGGCTCGAAACCATTTCAGCGTTGGTTTCCATTCGCCTGGAGTGACGCTGATGAACCTTGCCGAAGCCCTGCCCGCCGACAAAGAAAATAAATAAAGGGGTTATTAAATAGTTCATATCATGAAATGACGAACTAAATAGGCCGAGATATATAGTTAATAATGATTGAAATTTCCTGTTGACTATCCCAAACAAGATGTTATAGTCAGTATTTGCTTTGAGTAGCGAGTCCAGTATTTCAACTGTTCCGGCGTCAACTTTACTGATACACAAGATCCAGTGAAATCTGCATGCACACACGTTTGCATGTCTTAATTAAGCGGGCATATGTATGCAAAAACATGTAGCTAGCTAGTAGGCAAAAACAGAGAATTTGTAGTACAAGAAAGTGTGACTCACTCGAAGTTGTAAGGAAGTAGTATATCTTCATTGTATTTGAGGCACTTGAAGAACTCTAGCATGTTGTCCTCTACCTCTTTTTCATAATATGCATCTAATTTCCATGTGTATTCATTAACGGTGTTTGGGTCAATGAACCCAATGCCATAGCGTCCACCTTTTCTCATTTCAGACATCTTCATCCTGCATAATACCACAGAAAAGAATATAGTGAGGATAATTACACGTAATGATTGATCAAAAGGATCACTACAGCTAGCTTGAGACTTAAATTACAGAAAGAAATCACTTACAAACAATGGCAACTGACGATAGATTTGTCGAGTGCGTCTTGATTGTATAACTGAAACAGTTCAGAATACTCAACAGCCACAGCTTTCTCATGGTAGTAATCATCCTTCTTGACATACACGATGAGGGACTCTCGATCGGATCTCTTGCTAATGTCCATGTACCATTGATGCAATTCATACATTCTCATTGGGAGCTTCTTGACATCTTCTGGCTCGACCAAAGGTTGGCCCCGGACAAATTTCCGTTTTATTTCCTCCTCTCTAATTGGAGGCATGTCCTCGATCTCGAGGAGTTGTCCAACAGTGATCTTGAGTTCTTCAGCCTGCACTATGTGCTCCTGGGTTATTACCACATCGGCCACCTTGGGAACGTAAACCGTTTGGCCACATAATATTGGGCGCGCGTACTGTCACGTGTTGTTGGCGGCACAACAAGCGGGGGGATCGATTGCACCGCCTGTTTTCCCAGCTGGGCAATGGTTTTCCCACATTTTTTGACAGCTGCTTGTTGTTTGCTCGAGCTCGCCTCCTTCTATAGACATTGTCGATGTAACTTCCTGATGTGGCGCTCATAGTCTGAGTCAACAGGCTTAGGAGCTGGTGGTTGAGCCATACAAATGAAGTGGTCAACTACTTCCAACAGGCACTTTCTCCCTAGGCGGCGGTGGCGGTTTCGGTCCAAAATGGGCGCCGACTTCTGCTCGCACTATGGCATTGGTTTGCTCCTCGGTCCTGTCGTAAGCCCTCACAGGAAGAGGAGTACTGAGGTTTGGACCATATTTATATCGCTTGCCTCCGCCTGTACTTCCTGTACTATCACCTCGACTCATACCGCTACGCACCATAGCTGCAGGGTGTCTCTTCTGCGATTGCTGAGGCGGTGGAGACGGCTGACGGGGCTGAGTTGGACGAGGAGGAGTGGCCTGAAGCTGTGCCGGACTTGGAGAAGGAGTGGCCTGAGGTTGTGCCGGACTTGGAGGAGGAGTGGACGTCTGACGCTGTGTCGGACTTGGAGGAGGAGTGGCCTGACACTTTGCCGGACTTGGAGGAGGAGGAGTGGCCTCACGTGTTGGTGGACTTGGAGGAGCGGGAGTCTGCTGAATCGGTGACGGACTTCGACGAGGAGTCGGGTGACGCGGTGTCGGTGGCCTTCGAAAGATGATGCAATCCTTTCTCCATAGGATGACATGATGTATGGCCTCTCCCAATGTGTGCTCGTCGTCACCTCCAGGAATGTCAAGCTGTAGCTCCGAATATGGGTCCACCACCTCATCAACCAAGACACGAGCATAGCCCGCTGGAATCGGGTTGCAATGGAAGGTTGCCTCGGGGGAATTTGAAAAAGCAACGGCGTCCGCCACCTTCATGGATATGTTCTTCATTTTGAAGTGTAGCTCGCAGTTAGTGTTCTCCGTGATGTCATCCAAGGGGTATCTCTCCAGCACTACTGCGTCGCCTGGGGCAGAACCCACGCTGCTTCTCGGCATGGATGGGGCGGTGGTATCCAATGCTGGATCATCCGCTAGCTGCTGCAGCTGCTGAGACCCCCTTTGCTGGCTAAGTGAGTTGATCTGCTCCTGCTGCCGCTGGAATTTAGCTGCCAATTCCGATTGACTTGCTTCTAGTCCTTGAAGGCGTTCATAGTCCCGCTTCCTCTGCTCCTCCTCCATCTTCCTCTTCTTCTCCTCCGCAATATTCTTTCTCGCACGAGTACTGTAGTCGGCGTTCCAGTCCGAAAACCCCTCATACCACGGAATAGCGCCCTTGCCTCATGTTCTTCCCGGGAGTTCACGATTTCCCAAGGCACGTGTAAGCTCGTCGTTCTCTCTGTTGGGCTGGAACACCCCTGATCGAGCATCTTCTATTGCAACAAGTAGCGCATCATCGGCTCCGTTCAGACATGCCTTCGTCGAAACATTGCCTGTCTTCGGGTCCAACTCCCCCCATGCACATAGAACCAAGTCCTGCACCTGGGGGGCCAGCTCTTAGTAACCGGAGTGACACTTGCATCCTCCATCTCTTTCTCAGACTTATCCCACTTAGGCATTGCCACCGCGTAGCCACCTGGCCCCAGCTTATGGAACTTATCCTTTTTTTCGGCATTCTTCTTGTTTATTCTCGACCGTTCCTTAGCTAATTCTGAATCCTTGAATTTCACGAAATCGTCCCAATGAGCACTTTGATTCTCTAGTATCCCCTCGAATACTGGAGTCTTCCTTCCTCCCTTGACGTACTTCTCCCACGCCATTCTCTTGTGGTTCTTGAATGCAACTGCCATCTTCCTAAAAGCAGCGTTCTTGACTTTCCGCACATCTGCTTCTGTGAAATGATCTGGTAGGGTGCAATGTTCCATGAGAGTATCCCAAAGCAGATTTTTTTGATTCTCGTCGACAAAAGTAACATCTGGACGTGGATTTGCTGGCTTTCTCCATTCTTGAAGGGAGATCGGGAGTTGTTCCTTCACAAGAACTCCGCACTGACGAACGAACTTGTCTGCAATCTTCTTAGGCGCTAATGGTTCGCCATTAGGTTTGAATGCCTCGATATTGTACTTTACGCCCTCCTTCAACTTTTTGTTCGGGCCTCGTTTCGTCCTTTTGCCTGAAGATTTGCTCGATCCGGATGGCTGAAAGAAGAAATATCGATTCGTTAATATATCTTCAACTCATTTAAAACATGCGATGATCACCAGATTCCTGCTTATATAAATATACATACCTCGCCGGTATTTGTTGTTTCAGGAACAACATGTTCTTCGTCGTAGTTCATGACTTCATCTTCTCAGTCGTCGCGATCGAATATCATATCACCCTCTCCGGTGTTGTTTAGAAATTCGGAGCCGTCAAAATCTTCTTCATTCTGATCATCATCTGGCCCGCGTGTGATATCGAAAATGGTCTATTCTCTCTCGCTGTCGGTATTGTCCGCCATAGCTTTTATTTAACTATGCCAAAAGAAATATAAAACAATTTAGTATAATCTCGAATAATAGATATAATCTCGAACACATCGTCTCGAATAATAGATATAATCTCGAATACATCGTCTCGAATAATACATATAATCTGGAATACATCGTATCAAATAATATATAATCTCGAATACATCATCTCGAATAATATATAAACTCGAATACATTGTCTCGAATATTATATATCGAGTACATCACTGGCTAGGTAGCTAATAAAGATCGAATACTATAGAAGAATCTAGGACACTCGTGGTTCCTTCGGCACGGGCGGTGGACACCCAAAGAGAAGGAACCCTCACAGGATCATAGCTGAAGTGAGATCCCTGAAGAAACTGCTAGGTATTGGAGAACCTGTCGCCCTCTAACGCAACCATGTAGCGATGGACGTGCTCGTCCTCCTCCCTGACACGGCGACGTACCTCCTCCAGCGGGGCCGGTTCCCTCCGCATCGAAACTGGCCCACGCGAATGCCACCAAACGAGATCAGGGTCGACGACGGGACTCGGGGCCGGGTTCCTCATCAAGTGGCGCGCCCCTCCAGGCAGCACCTCCCAGTGCTAGCCCGGCGGAGCCCAGTCTCGGACATGGGTCAGCCGGACGTCGTCGCGGACGGGTCGCCGGCGAGGATGCAGGCCGGGCATCGTCCAGAATAAATACTAGCTATATGCACGCAAAAAGTAACATTTTTTAATGATTGGATTTTGATAACTAAAATTTCTAACATTTCTATATAACTAACATTCCTATAACATTTCTAACAATGCTATATAACTAACATTTCTATAACATTTCTAATATTTCTATAACTAAAAAACAGAAAAAAAATTATAACATTTCTATATATATAACTAACATTTGTATAACATTTCTAATATTTCTACAACTAAAAAACAGAAAATTTCTAACTTTTTTATAACTATTTCTATAACTAAAAAACAGAAAAAATTTCTAACAATTTTAACTATTTTATAACTATTTCTATAACTAAGAAATAGAAAAATTTCTATCAATTCTAACTATTTTATAACTTTTTCTATAACTAAAAAATAGAAAATTTTCTATCAATTCTAACTATTTTATAACTATTTCTATAACTAAAAACAGAAAAATGTGCATGTGTGTGTGTATGGGCTCGGGGAGGGGCGGCGGCCACCGGGGGCGAGGGATCGGAGAGGGGTTAGAGGGGGGAGAGCTCACAGCGGGGCGACGGCGACGGCTCGGGGAGTGACGGGGCGGCAACGCGGGGACGGCGCGACGGGGACGGGGACGGGCCCGGGGCGGCGACGGCGTTGGGGGCGGCGACGGGGACGAGGGCGGCGACGAGGATGGGGGCGGTGACGGCAACGGCGCGCGACGAGGGCGGCGTAGGACGGGGGCGGCGTCGATCGATCGGGAAGAAACAGAGGGGGAGAATGAAATTTTTCAAAGTCTTGTATATATAGAAGGCACCTTTAGTACCGGTTGGAGCCACAGACCGGTACTAAAGGTCTGTTTTGGCTAGCCCAAGCGGTGGGAAGTGACCCCCTTTAGTATCGGGTGGTGGCTCCAACCGGTACTAAAGGCCTCCCCTTTCGTACCGGTTGGTGCCACGAACCGGTACTAAAGGGGGGTGCGCTGCCAGCCGAGGGGCGCAAAGTTTAGTCCCACCTCGCCTAGCGAAGGGCAGCCGCACTGGTCTATAAACCCAGCCGCGGCTGCTCCTTCGAGATCCTCTGAAATGTAGGCCTTCTGGTCCTATCTCTGCTACTCTGCCCTGTGGGGCCTATTGGGCTTGCGGGCCTGCATCCTGGCCCAACAACAGGTTGGGTTTCTAGTCGTATGCAGGCCGCAGTGGCCCGGTAGGTGGGCTTTTTTCATTTAGTTTTTCCTTTTCTGCTTTATTTATTTTGTTTTATTTATTTTTAGTTGTTTTTTGCTGTATTTAGAGTTTCTTTGTGAATATTTTTGATGGTTTTTAGAAACTTTCAGTTAGTGCCGGTAGTTTTTAAATTTGAATAGTTTAAATTTTGAATTATTTGAAATTTGTGTGAATCACTAGTTTGTGAATAACTTAACTTTAAAAATACATTTTCCAGTGATTCTTTTTTCTTATGTTTAATATTAGTGTGTTTTATCATTATATTCAATTTGGTAATGCTTAAGTTATTTAAAAAATGAAATGCCTTTGTAACGGATGAGTTTTCGTCTGAAACCCTGATACTTCGAAACAGATTGTCCATTTTGTACACGAAGTGCATCCAGTTTTTGCGGTAACCCTCTCTACTTTTTTGCACATGCTATGTGGGTGAAATTATGATACCATGCCAACTTTCATCCTTTTCTGAGTTCATTTGAAATGCTTTTCAATTTCAGGGTCATTTAGCTGAAAAAAATCAGTAAATGCATGAAAGAATTTGCTTGCGCATAAAATTTCTTCGCGTTTCAAATGCCAAAACACATAACTAGCTACCCTAACTATTACAGAGATTCCCTCCTGGGCGTGAAACACAGAAGAAAGTGATGATAGTTAAGCCGATCACATCCCAGATCTTTGGGTGTGAAACTTTTTCTTCGCGTGTGTCCCTTTGCGTCGTAGCCATGGAAAACCTTCATCATTTAACGGGATGCTCGGGTCAATATTCACTGTGAATGGAGTAATTTCATCATACTTTTCATAATCTTCTGACTTGTCTGTCTTGTCATCCACTCCCACGATGTTTCTCTTCCCAGAAAGAACTATGTGCCGCTTTGGCTCATCGTACGATGCATTCGCTTCCTTATCTTTTCTTTTTCTTGGCTTGGTAGACATGTACTTCACATAGAAAACCTGTGCCACATCATTGGCTAGGACGAATGGTTCGTCTGCATACGCAAGATTGTTGAGATCCACTGTTGTCATTCCGTACTGCGGGTCTTCCGTTACCCCGCCTCGTGTCATATTGACCCATTTGCACCGAAACAAAGGGACCTTCAAACCACGTCGATAGTCAAGTTCCCATATGTCCTGTATATAACCATAATATGTTTCCTTTCCCGTCTTGGTTTCTGCATCAAAGCGGACACCACTGTTTTGGTTGGTGCTCTTCTTATCTTGGGCGATCGTGTAAAATGTATTACCATTTATCTCGTACCCTTTGAAAGTCATTATATTCGAAGATGGTAACTGGGACAGCAAGTACATGTCATCTTCAATAGAGGTGTCATGCATTGTACGTGCTTGCAACCAGCTGGCGAAACTCCTGGTTTGTTCACGTTTAATCAAGTCATCAGACCGCTTCGGGTGTTTGGAGCGTAGCAAATTCTTGTGTTCATCCATATACGGAGCCACCAAGGCCGACTTCTATAGAACTGTGTAGTGTGCTTCACTGAGAGAATGTCCGTCCATACATATTATTTGTTCCCCTCCTAGCGTGCCTTTTCCATCCAGTCTGCCCTTATGCCGCGATTCAGGAACACCAATCGGCTTAGGGTCAGGAATAAAGTCAATACAAAACTCAATGACCTCCTCATTTTGACGGCCCTTGGAGATGCTTCCTTCTGGCCTAGCACGGTTATGAACATATTTATTTAAGACTCCCATGAACCTCTCAAAGGGGAACATATTGTGTAGAAATACAGGACCCAAAACGTTAATCTCTTCGCATAGGTGAACTAGGACGTGCGTCATGATGTTGAAGAAGGATGGTGGAAACACCAACTCAAAACTGACAAGACATTGCACCAAATCATTCTGTAACCTTGGTATGATTTCTAGATTGATTACCTTCTGAGAGATTGCATTGAGAAATGCACATAGCTTCACAATGGCTAATCGAACGTTTTCCGGTAGAAGCCCCCTCAATGCAACCGGAAGCAGTTGCGTCATAATCACGTGGCAGTCATGAGACTTTAGGTTCTGGAACTTTTTCTCTGCCATGCTTATTATTCCCTTTATATTCGACGAGAAGCCATACGGTACCTTAATATTGAGCAAGCATTCAAAGAAGATTTTCTTCTCTTCTTTGGTAAGAGCGTAGCTTGCATGACCCTGATGTATGTCGTCTTTTCCGTGCATACGTTGCTGGTCCTCTCGTGCCTCAGGTGTATCTTTTGTCTTCCCATACATGCCTAAGAAGCCAAGCAGGGTCACACAAAGATTCTTCGTCACGTGCATCACGTCGATTGCGGAGCGGACCTCGAGGTCTTTCCAATAGGGCAGGTCCCAAAATATAGATTTCTTCTTCCACATGGGTGCGTGTCCGTCGGCGTCATTCGGAACAGGTTGTCCACCAGGACCCTTTCCAAAGACCACCTTCAAATCCTTGACCATATCATGTACATCAACACCAGTACGGTGGCGAGGCTTCGTCCGGTGATCCGCCTCACCTTTGAAATGCTTGCCTTTCTTTCTTACGGGATGCTTGCTCGGAAGAAATCGACGATGTCCCAGGTACACATTCTTATTAGCCAAATATATACTGTCCGTATCGTCCAACAGTGCATGCATGCGCGGTATCGCTTGTTTGTCTGTCCTGAAAGGTTACTGAGAGCAGGCCAATCATTGATGGTCACGAACAGCAACGCCTTTAGGTTAAATTCTTCCCCCATGTGCTCATCCCACACACATACACCTGTTCCATTCCACAGTTGTAAGAGTTCTTCAACTAATGGCCGTAGGTACACATCAATGTCGTTGCCGGGTTGCTTAGGGCCTTGGATGAGCACTGGCATCACAATGAACTTCCGCTTCATGCACAACCAAGGAGGAAGGTTATACAAACATAGAGTCACAGGCCAGGTGCTATGGTTGCTGCTCTGCTCCCCAAAAGGATTAATGCCATCTGCGCTTAGACCAAACCATACGCTCCTTGCATCATCTACAAACTCTTTCCCGTACTTTCTTTCGATTTTTCTCCACTACGACCCGTCAGCGGGTACTCTCAACTTTCCGTCTTTCTTACGGTCTTCTCTGTGCCATCGCATCGCCTTGGCATGCTCTTTGTTTTGGAACAAATGTTTCAACTGTGGTATTATAGGAGCATACCACATCACCTTGGCAGGAGTCTTCTTCCTGGGGCGCCGGCCCTCGACATCACCAGGGTCATCGCGGCTGGTCTTATAGCGCAATGCACCACATACCGGGCAAGCGTTCAAATCCTCGTACTCACTGCGGTATAGGATGCAATCATTAGGGCATGCATGTATCTTCTGCACCTCTAACCCTAGAGGGCAGATAGCCTTCTTTGCTTCGTACGTACTCTCAGGCAATTTGTTGTCCTTTGGAAGCATATCCTTTATCATTACCAGCAACTTTCCAAATCCCTTGTCAGATACACCATTCTCTGCCTTCCATTGCAGCAATTCCAGTGTGGTGCCCAGCTTTTTCTTGTCACCTCCGCAATTCGGGTACAACAATTTTTTGTGATCCTCTAACATGCGTTGCAACTTCTTCTTCTCCAAATCACTTGCGCAGTTTCTCTTTGCATCGGCAATGGCCCGACCTAGATCATCAACGGGCTCATCTGATGCCTCTTCTTCAGCTTCTTCCCGCATTACCGGCTCAGCTTCTTCCCCCATTGTTGTATCATCGTATTCAGGGAACCCATGGCCAGGATAGCTGTCGTCGTCCTCTTCTTCTTCATTGTCTTCCATCATAACCCCTCTTTCTCCGTGCGTGGTCCAAACATTATAATGGGGCATGAAACCGGACTTAAACAGGTGGACGTGAATGGTTCTTGACATAGAGTAATTGTTACCATTCTTACAGCGAGCACATGGACAAGGCATAAAACCATCCGCCCGCTTGTTTGCCTCAGCCGCAAGCAGAAAAGTATGCACGCCCTCAACGAACTGGGGAGAGCATCGGTCATCGTACATCCATTGTCGGCTCATCTTCATTACACAACACCGAATAGACCAAATTAATACAAGTACATACATAAAGTTCATACAACACTTAAATGCAACAAACAAATAACTCTCTAGCTAAAGCATTTAAATGCAACAACAAATACGATCAAGATCGCAACTAAGGTAACAATTGATCCAACAGCATAATGATACCAAGCCTCACTATTGATGGCATATTTTCTAATATTTCTAATCTTCAAGCGCATTTTCTCCATCTTGATCTTGTGATCATTGACGACATCGGCAACATGCAACTCCAATTCCATCTTCTCCCCCTCAATTCTTTTCAACTTTTCTTTCAAGTACTCGTTTTCTCTTTCAACTAAATTTAACCTCTCGGAAATAGGGTCGGTTGGAATTTCCGGTTCACATACCTCCTAGAAAAAATTTCTATGTCAACTTCATGGGCATAATTTGTCATAAACACAAAATGCACTAGTTTTAAAAGAGAATATACATACCACATCCGAATCATAACAAGGACTAGGGCCGACGGGGACGGATATCAAAACCATGGCACTATATGTATAACAAACAACGTACGGGTAAGATAATTATACGAGTAACTATATATCCAAATCACACAAACATCAATTTTTATATAAAATTTCATGAACAAGAGGCTCACCACAAGGTGGTGCCGGCGACGGGACGGTGCGGGCGATCGATGGTGGCTACGATGGAGATTTAGAAGGCACTAAGTAAACCACACCTACATATGCAAACTAAGTGTTATTTTTGACCTCAAATTGCATATAAATCAAATACTAGCACATATATATATATATATATCCTCCCAAATTACTAAACTCACAAATTAATCACTATATAAAGCATTGCAAGAGCTAATCTAGCAATGAGAGATGAAAGGACAAAGTTGCTAACCTTTGTGATCATTTGAATGGATGGGGGCCTTCAAATCTTGACAAATTTTGGGCAAAATGTGTGATGGGCTTGAGTGGAAGAGGGGAAGAACAGAGAGGAGAGGGGAAAGGGGAAGAACAGAGCGAGCTCGGGTGGACGAAGGGTTTATGTAGGACGACCTTTAGTACCGGTTTGTACCAAGAACCGGTACTAAAGGGGCTGGAGGGGCCCCATTTTGACGACATCCTACAACCACTCTCATTAGTACCGGTTCGTGGCACGAACTGGTGCTAAAGGTTCCCCACGAACCGGTACTAATGAAAGCGGCCCGGCTAGCCGTTGGAACCGGCACTAATGTATACATTAGTGCCGGCTCAAATACAAACTGGCACTAATGTGCTTCACGTTTGACCCTTTTTCTACTAGTGGTAAGGAATGCAAAATCAAGGAACATAACACCGGTATGACGGAAACTAGGGCGGCAAGAGTGGAACAAAACACCAGGCATAAGGCCGAGCCTTCCACCCTTTACCAAGTGTATAGATGCATTAAATAGACAATATATAGTAATGATATCCCAACAATAAACATGTTCCAACAAGGAACAAACTCTAATCTTCACCTGCAACTAGCAACGCTATAAGAGGGGCTGAGCAAAGCGGTAACATAGACAAACAACGGTTTGCTAGGACAAGGTGGGTTAGAGGTTTGACATGGCAATATAGGAGGCATGATAAGCAAGTGGTAGGTATCGTAGCATAGGCATAGGAATAGAGCAAGCATCTAGCAAGCAAAGATATAAGTGATTTCGAGGGTATGGTCATCTTGCCTGCAAAGTTCTCCGAGTTGACGTTAGCTTGATCCTCATAAGCGTACTCCATGGGTTCCTCGATCACGTACACGTCTCCCGGCTCTACCCAAAGCAAGAACACAAACAAAAGGAACCACAATCAACCACGGAGCAATGCACAAGCAACATGATGCGAAACATGGCATGATATGTGGGATGTGATACGCGATGCATATGCATGTTTCAGAAAGGAAATATTGAACCTAGCCTCAACTTGGAAAACCAAGAGTTCCGCTGGAAAGATGAGTTGATTTCAGTCGAAATCGATATAAAGATCACTGGAATCGGATGCACGGTTTGCAAATGACAAGCAAAATAAATATGGCACCTATCTGCGATTAACAACACAGGGCCATCTAAATGCATCAAGAACAACAAGCTACTGCACTCTAATATAGCAACAAAGCACATGGCAGGGATCCACTCAAGATGCTTGGCAAAAGATGAACAGTGAGCTAAGGCTAATTCACTCAACAGCAGGTTCAAACAAGCATGGCAAAAGTGCAAAAGATATCAGGTTCCTAGACTTAGTGAAAATAACAGCATGTCATGAATTAACATCAGGAAGCAATGTTTAGAGCAAGATAACGACATGCTATAGGAACATATCATGGAAAAGCAAGGCATGGCATGAAGCTACTCAAAGCATATAACAAAAGTCCCTTACTGACCATAAGCCAAAAGGGATCACAAAGTACAATGGCAACCACGTGAACATAGCAACTTTCGTTAACAGATTCAGACTTAGCAGAAAATTGTAACATGGCAAAACAGATTTACGTAGTCATGTTTACGAGCTCGATGCACTCACCACACAGCATGGCATGACAAACTAAGCATACACCCAGCAAGTAGACATGATGAATAATCTAACCATGGTAAGAACACTCTCATAGCATGCATGGATAAACTATAACAACCTCGGTAAAATTGCTTAACATGTAAACAATCTGCCAGGAACATTTTATAGCAAAAGTAGAGCAAGGTTGAGTCATGCTAGGGTGCTCCATAAATGCAAACAAAGACACGGATGGATAGAGCATAACACTATCTCAAAATCATCCTTACTGAACATGCTCAAAAGATGCATGGATCACTCTGTAGCAACAAGAATACATGGCATAAAATATTAATAGGGAAATGACTTTGAATAATTCTAAGTCCTTGAAATCAGCAGCATCACAAGAGCTACTTTGCATGCTTGTTCCAGTCACCACAAAGATCACAAAAAATACATGGCATACACCCCTGTAAAGATGGCATGGCATACTTCAAAACACATGTAGGGCTCAAGTTCATAGGAGGCACACATTAAACATGGCAAAAATGACAAATGTCCAATCTTTGATAAGAATCTGAAACTAACATTACATAGCACTCTTGCAACAATATTTAGGGCATCAGGATGAGCCCAAATGAACATGGTGCAATGGAATGAAATGGAGTACACGTCGATACGAACAATTTGATATTCTACACGCCCAAAACGGAGCCACATATGCAAAGTTATGACATGATGAAGTATGCTAAAAATTACTGGGACTTAGGGAAAAAATCAACCCTTAGGGTTTCGTCCAGATCTGGATCGGGATCGGGCATGGAAACCGGAGTTTGCCAGAACAGGAGCAGTGCCGCCCGGCCTTGCCGGAGTAGGAGGACGACGGGCGCCGGCGAGGAGGCGTGGGATCCGCCGGCGACGAGGAGGACGAGGCAGCGGAGTCGATCGGGCGGCGCAACGGAGAGGCGTAGGTGGCGACTGGGCGGCGAGGTCGCGGCGCTCGCCGGCGAGGGTGGCAGCCGGCGGCGTGGCGAGCGAAGGCGGCGGGGTGAGGGAGCCGGGCGGCGCGGGCGAGGGAGCTGGGCGGCGGCGACCGCGGGCCGGGAGGGCCAGTATAACACCCTTGATGCGACTATATCTCCCACGTGTCGAGGCATGACTTAGAGGCATAATCGCATTGAAGGCATATGTCACAAGTGAGGTAATCCTCACACAACCCATGTAATATAATAAGGAAAATGATACATAGTTGGCTTACAATCGCCACTTCACACAATTACATGAATAAAGCATTACATCAACCAAATACACTCATGGTCCGACTACGGAACCAAAATAAAAGAAGAACCCCAAACGTGACAAAGGTCCCCGATCAACCCCAACTGGGCTCCACTACTGATCAAGTAGAACGAAACCACATAAAGGACAAGATCTTCATCGAGCTCCTCCTGAGCCTGGTTGTGTCATCTGCTTGGTCTCATCGGCACCTGCAAGCTGGTTTTTGGATGTATCTGTGAGCCACGGGGACTCAGCAATCTCGCACCCTCGCGATCAAGACTATTTAAGCTATGGGTAAGGTAAAGGTATGAGGTGGAGCCTCAGCAAGCGACTAGCATATATGGTGGCTAACATACGCAACTGAGAGCGAGAAGAGAAGGCAAAGCACGGTCGATAAAAGTATGATCAAGAAGTGATCCTGGACTACCTACGTCAAGCATAACTCCAACAACCGTGTTCACTTCCCGGACTCCGCCGGAAAGAGACCATTACGGTTACACACGTGGTTGATTCATTTTAATTAAGGTCAACTTCAGGTTTTCTACTACCGGATGTTAACAAATTCCCATCTGCCCATAACCATGGGCACGGCTTTCGAAAGTTCAATCCCTGCAGGGGTGTCCCAACTTAGCCCATCACAAGCTCTCACGGTCAACGAAGGAATAGACCTCCACCCGAGACATTCCGATCCGACTCGGTATCCTGGTACAACAAGACATTTCGACAGGGTAAAACTAATCCAGAAACACCGCCCGAATGTGCCAACAAATCCCGATAGGAGCAGCACATATCTCTTTCTCAGGGCACACCGGATCGTCCAAACTTCCGGTAGGCCAGCCCGGAGTTGCCCCTGGTGGCCACCGGCGGCTGACAAGTTTGGACCAACACTCAGAGGAGCACTGGCTCGGGGGGGGGGGGGTAAATAATGATGACCCTTGAGTCTGCAGAACCCAAGGGAAAGAAAAAGGCTAGGTGGCAAATGGTAAAACCAATGTTGGGTATTGCTGGAAGAGCTTTACTTAAGGCGAACTGTCAAGGGGTTCCCACTATAGCCCAACCGCGTAAGGGACGCAAAATCGGGGAACATAACACCGATATGACGGAAACTAGGGCGGCAAGAGTGGAACAAAACACCAGGCATAAGGCCGAGCCTTCCACCCTTCACCAAGTATATAGATGCATTAATTAAATACGATATATAGTGATATCCCAACAAGTAAACATGTCCCAACAAGGGACAACATCTCCATGTTCCAACAAGGAACAAACTTCAATCTTCATCTACAACTAACAATGCTATAAGAGGGGCTGAGCAAAGCGGTAACATAGCCAAACAACGGTTTGCTAGGACAAGGTGGGTTAGAGGCTTGGTTCAACAATATGGGAGGCATGACAAGCAAGTGGTAGGTATCGCAGCATAGGCATAGCAAAAGAGCGAGCATCTAGCGAAGCAAAGATAGAAGTGATTTCGAGGGTATGATCATCTTGCCTGAAATCCCGCGAGGAAGAAGAACGAGTGCATGAAGAAGACAAACGGAACGTAGACGAACGGTTCCTCACAAGCACGACGTTATCGGAACCAACCCGAAGAAGCAACACCGGAAAGAAGCAAACAACATAGTAAACAACCACCACATAAGCATGGCAAGATGCGCAAACAAGTATGATGCATGTCCGGTTTAAAGAGGCATGGCATGGCAAAATGCACAAGCAATCCTACAAATTAAGTGGAGCTCAATATGCAACGAGTTGCATATTGACGGAACACCATGTCAATTATTTAGTTCAATCTCGTTTATGTACCCAACAATATTAAATGTTTTCAAACATGGCAAGAGGGTGAAGCAAAGTAAAACTACCTATCTAGTCAAGGTTAAATGAGGCCGGAAGCAACAAACAACAATTCCGGTAAAATCCCCATAGCATATTTTAGATTTGGTACTGTTCTGCCCTAAACATTATTTTAGAGTTGTTAAACATGCAAGATGAGGCCACCACGTTAAACTAGGCAAAATTCTACCCCATTTACATATAAAGATTATTTAAATCGGAGCTACGGTTATTTAGTTATGAATTAAATCATTTTAACATGGCATAGGAGCAAATATAAACAAACATCATTTTAGACATTTTAAACATGGATGAAAGTGACATATTATTAATCTACAAAAAATTCTGAGCAAGTTTCATATATAATACATTTTAATCCGATGCACCAATTGTGAGTTATTAAATGCATGATCTCTAAGGACTATTCTGCAAAACGGGTAGTACTCAGGAAATTAGCTAAAACGTTCTGTGGGAAAAAAATACATCTCGGGCCGGATCTGGTTGGCCCAACAGTGGGAGGGGCGCAGCAGTGAGGCTCACCCATGGGCTTCGGCCCGGTCGGTGGAGCAGGAAGGCAGGCCGGATCTTGGCATGGCTGGGCCTTGACCAACAGGCGAAGGGGAGGTGGCCCAGGCGCGGGTCAACGCATGAAGTGCGCTCATTCTCTGCTCGATGAGGACAAGGCTGAAACAGGGCGAAGCAGGGAGTCAGCGACGCAGCTTGGAACTCCGGCGACGACGAGGCAGATGCGGACGAGGCAAGGGACTTGACGCATGTCCACGCTGGCAGGATCGAACAAGGTGGAGGGCGCGGTCAATGAAGCAGGGGACTTGGCGAGCGCAGCGCTCGTCTTCCTCCCGGAACAGAAGCAGGGGAGGCCGAGGCTTCATGGCCGGAGAACGGCAGCGCGGACGGGAACTTAGGGCGCCGGCAGCGCCAAGAACGGCGAAGGCGGGTGGATCCGGTGGGTCGGTGCCGGGTCCGGGCAAACGGCAGCACGGAAGGAGGAGCTCTTGGGCGGAGCTGCTTGTGTTTCCCCATGGCGGCTACTGCGAGAAAAAACAGCAAGAGGAAGCGAGAAGTGAGAGGAGAAGTATGGGACCGGGAAAGAAAAGGGAATGGAGAGGGTGAGATGGCGCGACGGAGGGTGGAGGTGCACGGGATGCGGCTTGGAGCAGATCGGGCGCGAGCAAGGAAGGGGAGGCATCTCCCATCGATGGTCATGGCGGCGGTCATCGATTCCTGATCCTGACGAAGAGAAGCACAGGCGGGCTCCAATCCAAGGCGGGGATGGTTGGCATCGGGCAGAGGAAGGCACCGCCTTGAGCGAGGCGACGAGGAGAAAACTGCGCTGGGAGGCTCCTGTCGCTGGTGGCAGGGAAGATCAAGGAGGAGGTGGAGGCTCTGGTTGGTTCGCTAGTGAAATCTAGGAAGGAAAAGAGGCGGCGACTGGGTGGTGCTGAGATTGAGGAGAAAGTGGGCGGCGGCGCTAGGGTAGGATCCCTAGAAATTAGGGGTTTGGTCTCGGTTTAGACTAGTATATATAGCGGGTAGGTTAGGCTTCGGTCTATCTCGTACCTCCGATCGCAATCGGACGAACACGAATAAAATAGCTAGGGAGTCCAAATAGGAAAACAGTGACGTTTTGTAGACGTTTGGGGTTGATCCGGACAAAGCGGTAACGACTGTCCGGGTCGGGTTCGGGACAACTTTCGGGCGCGCGCGCGAGGAGGGTCGCGGGCTGACGGGAGAGGTTAGGTAGGGCCTGGCGGTAGGTAGTGAGCTGGGTAGATGGTCTCGAGCTGAGAGAAGAGAAGAGAGGGCGGCCCGGCGACTGTTTTCGGAGACCAAAAACGTCCGACGTTAGACCGGCTACTATTGCCGCTATATTTATCCGTTGGGGCGTCAAACGGACTCCAAATGTGACGAAACTTGGCAGGCGGCCTACTAACAACAAAACAACACCGCATGCCAACTTTCATCTCATTCCGAGAACATTTTTCGGCCACTTATAAAATACTATTTCGGACGTGCCGCGGGTGCGTGCAAGTGTGGTTGGGCTCAGAACGGACAACGGAAGAAACTGGGGGAACCCGGACGGATGCAAGTTTTGAAAACATGATGATGCAATGCACATGATGACATGATAAGATGCAACACGCAAGCAAATGACATGGCAACGACAGCGAATAACTGGACGACACCTGGCACATCAGTCTCGGGGCGTTACAACACTCCACCACTACGAGAGGATCTCGTCCCGAGATCTAGAATGGCACCGGAGGGAAAACGGAAGAGAAAGAGAATAGGTAAAACTAAGTTGCTTCTTTGACAAACGAGTGAAACCACGAACCTTGAAAAGGTTAAGACATTTCGAGGAAAGAATACAATGGAGATGAACAAAGTTGAAAACACTCCGTTAGTAGAGATGAACAAGGAAGAACAACTTTGGGTAGCACTCCGATTGAAAAGAAAAGGAATTGAGTAAGAACTTGATAAGATGAGAAGATACTTGATGAAATCACAACACACTGCCTCCGGAACTATTGAATGAATGAAACAAGGGGTAAGAAAGATCTCAGACAGCACTCCGGTTGAGAAGAGATGAAAGGCTTGATAAGGCGAAAAGAGCTTAAGCAAAAGGCACAACACTCCGGTTAAGTGGATAAGCATGAAAAGAACATGATCCTGACAAGAACAAGAAGAAGGTTGAACAGAGCAACATCACAATGTCTCTGGAACAAAAGTAAGAATGGAATGGGATGAACGAAGGGAAACAGAACTCGAGGGAGCACACTTACAACAATTGCTAGAGCGGAGCTGTTGGGAAAACCCACAACAAAAAGAATAATCTTTATATGGTCTTATGGAATACAACTCAAACATTATGAGGTGACCACCTGCCACTCACGGGAAGAAGAATTGGATTGGCATGAACAAGGAGACGAGAAGATTATCACCGGAAGGATATATGAAGAACTTGGATCATATATGAGCACAATTATAGCAACAATCCTTAGGGAAGGCTTTAGGTGCAATATAACCCATGATAACTCCAATGACGAGATTGATGGTTTAAAATATCCCAATCCTGACAACTAGCGAATCATGAAACACGAACTCACATTGTCAAGAATGACATAATACCACCTCCAATGATACAGAAGAAAGAATAATTGCACTCCGGATTACAATATGAAGAAAGCTTGAGCTTCTTAAAAGAATCTCGATGAAAACTTTGAGAAGGAATTACATTCTTGATGAACCATCATGTGGCACCTTGATGAAGTACTCTGGTAAACAGAAGGATGACGAAAGAAAGGGAAGTTGAAAACACAAGGTGAAACCTTGTAATGATTTAGATGGACCTCCGTGGAGATATAGTTGCGAGAGCTTGGAACTCCGGAAAAAAAAGATAAGATGAACAATTGAGATCAAGAATCTTGATGAACTTCCGGAATAAGGAATTAAATCGCTTGGATCAAACAAGAGTAAGAATTACATTATGCTTATCCTTCACCAATTTAAATTGATGACAATCAACGGATTTGGCACACTACTCATTCTCGTAGAAAGGATTAAGAGAGATATCGCATAAACTCGAGAAAATCTTCAACGAACCATCGGTAGGATAGAAACAACGAATAAATTGATATGATAACGAATGACGAGAACTATTGAATGAACCACCGTAAGAATTGGAAATGAACGATGTAAAGGGATGAATCACCGGGAACGATTAGCAAATGAACGAAGATGCTTGAGAGAATTTAGATACATGAGAACAAAGAGATAACGAGCCGATAAAAGATCACTTGAACAAAGCACCGGTGAAATAGGAGACTGATAACTGACAGCTGAGAATGAATAAACCTGAATTGACGGACTCCGGATAACAAACTGAGAAGACTCTTGAATTGCTCCGGATGGGTGAAAAGAATTCCCACAATCAAAACAATTATGAGAGGATGGCCTCGAACTAGAACCACGAATCTTGAAGTTTAAAGAGCAAGGCTAAGGAGAAACTCTTCTTTGGTCTTCAAATGTTGAGAATGATGACGAGAAACACCACCATGAATTATTTAGACAATCCGGAAGAATCAAAATGAAGAGGTTGAGCCAACGATGAAAAGAATTTGAAAGATCTTGGATAAATACATTTGACTGATGACAATTCATTCTTACGTCAAACTTTAGAAAAGAATTTGAAAAGCTCCGGAAAAATAAGAAGAGACAGGTAAGATGCTGGGAAAAGACCCGTGGGTTAGGGCCCACTCAAAAGAAAACACTGTTGAACGATTTAAAAGAGAGGTTGCACCGGGTGAATTAAAAGGCTTGAATGATATAACATCCTCGAAATAGGTTGAATGGATCTTCAATGACAAGACGAGCCCATTTAGATATCTTGAACACTCCAGAACAAATGAATAGCGAAGAGTGGATGATTATGAGGTGCACCGGTATGATAAAACTTCTAAAACGAGGAAAAGGATATGATCAACAAAGCTTGACTTGAAACCACCGGAGAAGATAAATGAAACGAAGAATGATGAACTAGAAGCTCCGTTAGAATCTTCATGAGAAACACCAGATACGAACATTGAAGGAAATAGAACGGAGGGACTTCCATCAATAAAATGGATAGTGATTAAGAAATCTGAATCCCTTGAAGAAAAAAGGGTGGGTGGGAGGGAAAAACAAAGGCAACTTGGAGACGGATGGAACCAACACCGTTGAGAAGAAGTGATAAAAGATCTTGCGGATGTTGAAATGATCGGATCCACTTGAAGAGAAACACGCCGGTTGAAAAGGATTGACAACACAATCTCGATGATCAAGAGGGATTAGTATTCACATCGGAGTATGAGAACACCACTTGGGAAAGGTATGGAATCAACATTTGACTTTGAAGCAACTCGAATACCACAACTCAAAACAAAAACAAAGGATTGGCTTGCAGAATAAGCCGGAACAAACATATGATAGAGATTTTGTCCGAAGTTTTCGTGGTGGGGCCTACACGGGCTCGATCGTACAACACCATCATGTACAAGGCAGTGCACATGACATACGAAGCGTCCCCGAGTCGGCATAGCCAAGGACTCTTTAAGACACAACGAGACCACTTTAAAATCAACCGTGAATAGGCGAACCACTAGACGTCGAACCCCAATTTCATATCATACATCTGTCAGAAAGATATCCTAAGAGCTACTTGAATTCCCGCCTATGAAACTCCCGAACCTTTCCGGTTATGCAATCAGGTGTTGGGGATATAGGGGAAGCATAATATCTCACCCAAACTAGCAAATCCTACATCCAGTTGTATCCATCCTTCAACACATAACCAAGAAACCTTCGGAAACCATCTACCTCAACCTTCGAAAAGCATCCATTATACAAGTTATGGCCATACTCCCGAACTCCCGCCACAGTACTGGGTGGCATCGAGGTTATCTCACCAACGAACTGCATAAAAGAGATTTTCGATGTCGGCGTACTAAACTCAGGTATTCCAGAACTGCAACGATAAAATTATGACGACAACACCTCAGAGCTCAACTCCCCGGGACACTTCCACTAAACCCTGACAAGAGGCACCAAGACAATGTTCTCATCATAAAACCATCGTAACGATTCCAAGATACCCGCGTGATCCTAAAAAATTTTTAGTGAAATTTGAGAAGAGAAGAGTCAAAACTCTACGTCAGGATGCCTTACCAGAGCGATGAGGAGACTGGGGAGTAAAAATAATTCCTAAACTCTCCGGTATATAATTCCTAGAAAACTCAAAAAAAATTCTAGACACAACTCGGCCGCTAAAAACGATCAATCAGTGGGAGCTCCTAAGGTCGGGGAAGGCTCTGATTACCAACTTATAACACCCTTGATGCGACTATATCTCCCATGTGTCGAGGCACGACTTAGAGGCATAATCGCATTGAAGGCATATGTCGCAAGTGAGGTAATCTTCACACAACCCATGTAATATAATAAGGAAAAGGAGACATAGTTGGCTTACAATCGCCACTTCACACAATTACATGAATAAAGCATTACATCAACCAAATACACTCATGGTCCGACTACGGAACCAAAATAAAAGAAGAACCCCAAATGCGACAAAGGTCCCCGATCGACCCCAACTGGGCTCCACTACTGATCAACTAGAACGAAACCACATAAAGGACAAGATCTTCATCGAGCTCCTCCTGAGCCTGGTTGCGTCATCTGCTCGGTCTCATCGGCACCTGCAAGCTGGTTTTTGGAAGTATCTGTGAGCCACGGGGACTCAGCAATCTCGCACCCTCGCGATCAAGACTATTTAAGCTTATGGGTAAGGTAAAGGTATGAGGTGGAGCTGCAGCAAGTGACTAGCATATATGGTGGCTAACATACGCAACTGAGAGCAAGAAGAGAAGGCAAAGCACGGTCGATAAAAGTATGATCAAGAAGTAATCCTAGACTACCTACGTCAAGCATAACTCCAACAACCGTGTTCACTTCCCGAACTCCACCGGAAAGAGACCATCACGGTTACACACGCGGTTGATTCATTTTAATTAACTCAACTTCAGGTTTTCTACAACCGGACGTTAACAAATTCCCATCTGCCAATAACCACGGGCACGGCTTTCGAAAGTTCAATCCCTGCAGGGGTGTCCCAACTTAGCCCATCACAAGCACTCACGGTCAATGAAGGAATAGACGTCCACCCGAGACATTCCGATCAGACTCGGTATCCCGGTACAACAAGACATTTCGACAGGGTAAAACTAAACCAGCAACACCGCCCGAATGTGCCAACAAATCCCGATAGGAGCTGCACATATCTCTTTCTCAGGGCACACCGGATCGTCCAAACTTCCGGTAGGCCAGCCCAGAGTTGCCCCTTGTGGCCACCGGCGGCTGACAAGTTTGGACCAACACTTAGAGGAGCACTGGCCCAGGGGGGTAAATAATGATGACCCTTGAGTCTGCAGAACCCAAGGGAAAGAAAAAGGCTAGGTGGCAAATGGTAAAACCAATGTTGGGCATTGCTGGAAGAGCTTTACTTAAGGCGAACTGTCAAGGGGTTCCCATTATAGCCCAACCGCGTAAGGGACGCAAAATCCGGGAACATAACACCGATATGACGGAAACTAGGGCGGCAAGAGTGGAACAAAACACCAGGCATAAGGCCGAGCCTTCCACCCTTTACCAAGTATATAGATGCATTAATTAAATACCATATATAGTGATATCCCAACAAGTAAACATGTCCCAACAAGGAAAAACATCTCCATGTTCCAACAAGGAACAAACTTCAATCTTCATCTGCAACTAACAACGCTATAAGAGGGGCTGAGCAAAGCGGTAACATAGCCAAACAACGGTTTGCTAGGACAAGGTGGGTTAGAGTCTTGGTTCAACAATATGGGAGGCATGACAAGCAAGTGGTAGGTATCGCAGCATAGGCATAGCAAAAGAGCGAGCATCTAGCGAAGCAAAGAGAGAAGTGATTTCGAGGGTATGATCATCTTGCCTGAAATCCCGCGAGGAAGAAGAACGAGTGCATGAAGAAGACAAACGGAACGTAGACGAACGGTTCCTCACAAGCACGACGTTGTCGGAACCAACCCGAAGAAGCAACACCGGAAAGAAGCAAACAACATAGTAAACAACCACCACATAAGCATGGCAAGATGCGCAAACAAGTATGATGCATGTCCGGTTTAAAGAGGCATGGCATGGCAAAATGCACAAGCAATCCTACAAATTAAGTGGAGCTCAATATGCAACGAGTTGCATATTGATGGAGCACCACATCAATTATTTAGTTCGATCTCGTTTATGTACCCAACAATATTAAATGTTGTTAAATATGGCAAGAGGGTGAAGCAAAGTAAAACTACCTATCTAGTCAAGGTTAAATGAGGCCGAAAGCAACGAACAACAATTCCGGTAAATCCCCATAGCATATTTTAGATTTGGTACTGTTCTGCCCTAAACATTATTTTAGAGTTGTTAAACATGCAAGATGAGGCCACCAGGTTAAACTAGGCAAAATTCTACCCCATTTACATATAAAGATTATTTAAATCGGAGCTACGGTTATTTAGTTATGAATTAAATCATTTTAACATGGCATAGGAGCAAATATAAACAAACATCATTTTAGACATTTTAAACATGGATGAGAGTGACATATTATTAATCTACACAAAATTCTAAGCAAGTTTCATATATAATACATTTTAATCCGATGCACCAATTGTGAGTTATTAAATGCATGATCTCTAGGGACTATTCTGCAAAACGGGTAGTACTCAGGAAATTAGCTAAAACATTCTGCAGGAAAAAAATACATCTCGGGCCGGATCTGGTTGGCCCAACAGTGGGAGGGGCGCAGCAGTGTGGCTCACCCATGGGCTTCGGCCCGGTCGGTGGAGCAGGAAGGCAGGCCGGATCTTGGCACGGATGGGCCTTGACCAACAGGCGAAGGGGAGGTGGCCCAGGCGCGGGTCAACACATGAAGTGCGCTCATTCTCTGCTTGATGAGGACAAGGCTGAAACAGGGCGAAGCAGGGAGGCAGCGATGCAGCTTGGAACTCCGGCGACGACGAGGCAGATGCGGACGAGGCAAGGGACTTGACGCATGTTCACGCTGGCAGGATCGAACGAGGTGGAGGGTGCGGTCAATGAAGCAGGGGACTTGGCGAGCGCAGCGCTCGTCTTCCTCCCGGAACAGAAGCAGGGGAGGCCGAGGCTTCATGGTCGGAGAACGGCAGCGCGGACGGGAACTTAGGGCGCTGGCAGCGCCAAGAATGGCGAAGGCGGGTGGATCCGGTGGGACGATGCCGGGTCCGGGCAAATGGCAACGCGGAAGGAGGAGCTCTTGGGCGGAGCTGCTTGTGTTTCCCCATGGCGGCTCCTGCGAGGAAAAACAGCAACAGGAAGCGAGATGTGAGAGGAGAAGTATGGGACCTGGAAAGAAAAGGGAATGGAGAGGGAAAGATGGCGCGATGGAGGGTGGAGGTGCACGGGATGTGGCTTGGAGCAGATCGGGCGCGAGCAAGGAAGGGGAGGCATCTCCCATCGATGGTCATGGCGGCGGTCATCGATTCCTGATCCTGACGAAGAGAAGTAGAGGCGGGCTCCAATCCAAGGCGGGGATGGTTGGCGTCGGGCAGAGAAGGCACCGCCTTGAGCGAGGCGACGAGGAGAAAACTGCGCCGGGAGGCTCCTGTCGCTGGTGGCAGGGAAGATCGAGGAGGAGGTAGAGGCTCTGGTTGGTTCGCTGGTGAAATCGAGGAAGGAAAAGAGGCGGCGACTGGGTGGCACTGAGGTTGAGGAGAAAGTGGGCGGCGGCGCTAGGGTAGGATCCCTAGAAATTAGGGGTTTGGTCTCGGTTTAGACTAGTATATATAGCTGGTAGGTTAGGCTTCAGTCTATCTCGTACCTCCGATCGCAATCGGACGAACGCGAATAAAATAGCTAGGGAGTCCAAATAGGAAAACGGTGACGTTTTGTAGACGTTTGGGGTTGATTCGGACACAGCGGTAACGACTGTCCGGGTCGGGTTCGGGACAACTTTCGGGCGCGCGCGCGAGGAGGGTCGCGGGCTGACGAGAGAGAAGAGAAGAGAGCTGTGTAGACGGTCTCGAGCTGAGAGAAGAGAAGAGAGGGCGGCCCGGCGATTGTTTCCGGAGACCGAAAACGTCTGACGTTAGACCGGCTACTATTGCCGCTATATTTATCCGTTGGGGCGTCAAACGGTCTCCGAATGCGACAACACTTGGCAGGCGGCCTACTAACAACAAAACAACACCGCACGCCAACTTTCATCTCATTCCGAGAACATTTTTCGGCCACTTATAAAATACTATTTCGGATGTGCCGCGGGTGCGTGCAAGTGTGGTTGGGCTCAGAACGGACAACGGAAGAAACTGGGGGAACCCGGACGGATGCAAGTTTTGAAAACATGATGATGCAATGCACATGATGACATGATAAGATGCAAGACGCAAGCAAATGGCATGGCAACGACAGCGAATAACTGGACGACACCTGGCACATCGGTCTCGGGGCGTTACAGCCAGGCACGCGCCAGGCGGGCTGGCGGCACGGGGGCGGCGGGCGCGCCACATGTCGCACACGGGTTGGCTGGAGGCGATGGCAGGGGACGTGTCCGGCGCGAATGGACGCGTCCGGCGGCGGGAGGTGAGGGGATCTAGGGTTTTGCCCGAAAATGGAGGGGGACGGGACGTTTTTATAGGTAGAGGGAGCTAGGAGGCTCCAAATTGAGCATGTTTTTCGGCCACGCGATCGTGATCGAATGACCAAGAAGCTGGAGGGGGTTTAGGTGGGTTTTGGGCCACTTTGGAGGGGTGTTGGGCTGCAACACACACAAGGCCTTATCGGTTCCTCGGTTAACAGTTGGAGTATCAAACAAAGTCCAAATGGCACGAAACTTGATAGGCGGTCTACCGGTAGTAAACCAAGGCCGCTTGGCACGTCTCGGTCCAATCCGAGAACGTTTAACACCCGCACACGAAAAGAGGTAAAAGGGAACATCGGAGGACATAGGAGCGCCGGAATGCAAAACGGACAACAGGGAAAATGCTCGGATGCATGAGACAAACACGGATGAAAATGCGATGCACATGATGACATGATATGAGATGCATGACAAAGACAAAAGCAACACGGAGTCAAAAACCCAACAACGAGGAAATATCATAACTTAGTGCCGGAAATGGCAAGAGTTGGAATACAAATATGGCAGGTTACATATGGGGCGTTACAACACTCCACCACTACGAAAGGATCTCGTATCGAGATCTAGGACTGGAAAAACTCCGGATATTCAGAATGGAGGTGGTCCTCTTGTTCCCAGGTGGCTTCACGGGCGGAATGATGTGACCACTTCACTTTCAGGAATTTGATAGACTTGTTGCAAGTCTTGCACTCAGTTTCTTCAAGAATTGCAACGGGATCCTCATGATAAGATAGGTCTTCTTGGAGATCAATCTCTTCGAAGTTGATGGTGCGGTCAGGAGTCTTGAAACACTTGCGAAGCTACGACATGTGAAACACGTCGTGCACGTTTGCAAAGTTGGATGGAAGCTCATGTTGATAGGTGAGATCGCCTCTGTTGCCAATGATCTTGAAAGGACCCACGTATCTAGGGGCAAGCTTCCCTTTGATACCGAAGCGACGAGTACCTTTTATTGGAGAGATGCGGAGGTAGACATGGTCTCCGATCTCGAAAGCCAAGTCACAATGCTTGCTATCATAGTAACTCTTCGGGTGCGATTGCACGGCTTTGAGATTTTCATGAATGACTTTGCACATTTCTTCAGCCTCTGTGATCAAGTCGTTGCCAAGAAGTTGGTGTTCACCTGTCTCTGACCAGTTAAGAGGAGTACGACACTTCCTGCCATAGAGAATCTCGAATGGGGCCTTGCTCGAACTCGCTTGGAAGCTGTTGTTGTAGGAGAACTCGGCATATGGGAGACAATCTTCCCACTTCATACTGAAAGAAATGACAGAAGCCTTGAGCATATCTTCAAGAATTTGATTGACTCGCTCGACTTGGCCACTAGTTTGAGGATGAAAAGCTATGCTGAAGCGAATGTTGGTGCCCATGGCCTTCTGAAAAGAATCCCATAACTTAGAGGTGAAGATGCTTGCACGATCTGAAGATATCAACTGTGGAATGCCGTGCGAGGAGACAATCCTGGAGGTATATAGCTCTGCCAACTAAGATGCTGTGATAGATTCTTTGATAGGAAGAAAATGAGCCAGTTTGGTGAGCTTGTCGATGACAACAAAGATAGCATCATTGCCATGCTTGGACATTGGAAATCCAGTCACGAAGTCCATCTCAATATGGTTAAACTTCCATTCTGGAATGGCAAGAGGTTGGAGGAGACCAGCTGTTCATTGGTGTTCTGCTTTCACTCTTCTGCAAACATCACATTCATTCACGAACTGAGCAATCTCGCGCTTCATTCGAGTCCACCAATACGACTGCTTGAGGTAATGGTACATCTTTGTACTTCTAGGGTGAATAGAGAGGAGTGAATTTGTGAGCCTCGTTCATAATGACTTTACGAAGGTCACCTTCAGGAACAACAATGCGATCCTCAAAGAATAGAGTATCCTTGTCATCAAGACGATAGCACTTGTACTTGGGTTGACTCTTGGCAATCCCAATCTTCACCTTCTTCACCATCGCATCAAGAAGTTGAGCCTCGCGAATCTGATCTTCCAAAGTAGGAGTGACTTGGAGGTTGGCAAGGAATCCTTGAGGAACAACTTGGAGATTAAGTTTGCGGAACGCTTCACAAAGTTCTGGTTGGTAGGTCTTGATAGTCAAATTATTGCAGTAAGCCTTCCTGCTCAATGTGTCAGCAATTACATTGGCCTTTCCTGGAGTATATTCAATACTCAGATTATACTCTTGAATCATTTCGACCCAACGAGTCTGCCTAAGGTTGAGGTTGGGCTGATTGAAGATGTACTTGAGACTCTTATGATCAGTGAAGATGTCCACTGTCCTTCCCAACAAGAGATGTCTCCATGTTAAAAGAGCATAGACAACTGCCGCCAACTCGAGGTCATGAGTGGGGTAGTTCTTTTCGTTGGGCTTCAACTAGCGAGAGGTATAGGCCACAACTTTCCTCTCTTGCATCAACACTACACCGAGACCTTGAAGGGAAGCATCACAGAAGACCTCGAATGGTTTGGATTCATCAGGAGGAGTCAGAACTGGAGCAGTGACTAACTTCTCTTTGAGGGTGTTGAAAGCGATGTCACATTCAGGCAACCAGACATACTTCACATGCTTCTGGAGAAGGTTGGAAAGAGGCTTCGTGATCTTAGAGAAGTTCTCAACGAACCTTCGACAATAGCTTGCGAGCCCAAGGAAGCTGCGGAGTTGCTTCACGTTCTGAGGCGGTTCCCAATTCACAATTGCAGACACCTTCTCTAGATTAAAAGCTATGCCCTTGGTAGAGATGATATGCCCAAGGTAGAGAACCTCATCGAGCCAAAACTCACACTTTGAAAACTTCGCATAAAACTGATGTTCTCTGAGCTTGTCCAACACCAATCTCAAGTGCTTGGCATGATCCTCTTTGTTCTTGGAAAAGACCAAAATGTCATCGAGGTAGACCAAGAGAAAGTCATTTGTGTAGGGGTTTAAGATGAAGTTCACCATGCGAGAGAATGTTGGAGGGGCGTTGACAAGGCCGAAAGACATGATAGTGTATTCATATGAACCATAGCTTGTTCTGAATGCTGTCTTGGGGATATCTTCTTCACGAATGCGAATTTGATGAGAACCCATACGGAGGTCAAGCTTGGAGAATACTTGAGCACCTTTGAGTTGTTCAAAAAGCTCATTGATGTTAGGAAATGGGTACTTGTTCTTTATGGTCTTCTTGTTCAATGGATGGTAGTCGACACAAAGTCGGTCCGTTCCATCCTTCTTCTTGACGAAAAGAACACCACAACCCCATGAAGAAGAACTTGGTCGGATGAGACCCATGCGCTCTTGAATATTGAGTTGTTTCTTCAGCTCCTTCAACTCTTCAGGTCCGAGCTTGTAAGGATGTTTGCAAACAGGTTCCGTGCCAGGCTCAAGATCAATGACAAATTCAACTGGCCGGTGAGGAGGCATTCCTGGAAGCTCTTCTGGAAAGACGTCTTGATATTCACAAACGATTGGAATCTGAGAGATGGCATCCAACTCGCCCTTCTTGTTGAGAAAAACAGTCGAATGGTATCATCACGAGCGGCAAAGATGATTACATCCTCAGACGAATGTGTCAAATGAATCTGCCTGGCAGCACAATCAAGCTGAGCCTTGTGCTTAGAAAGCCAGTCCATTCCGAGAATAAGATCAATATCCGAGTCACCAAGAACATTAGGAGAAGACAAAAACTTATAGTCGCCCAACATGATAGAAACATCCGGAACGAAAAGTATGGAAGTCATTTGCCGGGCCGGAGATACAATAGACAACAGTCTCGGCAAAACTTCAATAACCAAATCATGCATAGCCACAAAAGGTCTTGAAATGAAAGAATGCGATGCACCAGTATCAAAAAGGACTCTTTCAGGAATATCGTTAACAGGAAGGTTACCCATGATCACTTCTGATGAGTCCTCTGCCTGAGCTGCGTTCATCATGTTGACCTTTGCAAACTTGGGATTATGCTTGACCACCATGGTACTGGCAGATCTCACAGGAGGAGGAGGAAGACGCCTCTGATTGAACCATTTGTTGGCATAGTGACCCTTCTGCTGACACTTGTTGCACGTGACCTCCGAGAGCGGACGGTGATACGGAGCACTTGATCTTGGAGCATGAGACGAAGTCTTGTTCTGAAAGGCTGGGTTGGGTGGGTGGGAAGATGCATTGCCACCTTTGCTCTTTTGCTGATAAGGCTGACGGAATGGAGGAGGAGGCAACCAATACTTTTGTTGCTTAGTTGCCACTTGAGTTGAGGAAGAAGGAGTTGCATCCCTGACTCATTTCTTGGAAGCATCGCACTTGAGCTGAGCAGTCTCTTGCTTCAGTGCCATATTGTAGAACTCATCATACTTCTTCGACTCAAGAAGCACGAGAGCTAGTTGCAAATCTTCTCTGAGGCCACCTCTGAACTGATAAATCATGCTCTTCTCGTCACGGATGTCTTGCTTAGCGAAACAAGTGAGCTTCTAGAACATGATGTTATACTATTAAACAGACAAGCTGCCTTGCTTCAGATTGCGGAACTCCTCACGCTTGCTCTCAACAATACTCTGAGGAATGTGGTGAGCTTTGAAGTCTTGGCGGAATTCATCCCAGGTAATCACAAGACCTCCTCTGGAATCTTTGTATTGCTGATACCACTCTGCAGCTTGGACTTTGAGTTGGAACGAGGTAAACTTGACAAAGTCCTTAGGCCTGATGTTGCTGCGCTCGAAAAGCTTGCAGATATCCATGAACCAATCATCAGCGTCTGTTGCCTCGACACAATTACTGAAGGTCTTTGGCTGGTTTGCGAGGAACTGGTTGAGTGTAGCAAAATGGTTCCGATTGTTTCCATGGCCTTGGTTTCCTTGGTTGCGCTCTTGCAAGAGTTGCATGATCAGCTGCGTGTTGGCGTTAGTAGTAGCCATCACAGCTTGCCATGCCTTTGGAGGTGGAGGTGGTGGCGGCGGTTCAGGATTCTGATGTTGGAGGAGCCATCCTGAAGAGGGTGACATCCGTTAGCATCTTGACAGACATATATTCAAGATGAATCAAATGGATCGAAATTGCAACATATACTCTTAACATCCGAACAAAATGAACAAATGAATTCCAATAGAAATGGTCACACTTCCATAAATTGAGAAGCCACTTAGATAGAGGTAGATAAATAAAACAACAAGGTATGGACAAGAACAAATACTTGGTGAGGATTGCCCAATCACAAACCAAATATCCGCGGAAGAAAATACTAGAGCTACATGAATTCCCACCTATGAAACTCCCGAAATTTTCCCGGTTATGCAACCAGGTGTTGGGGATACAGGGGAAGCATAATATCTCACCCAAGCTAGCAAATCCTACATCCAGCTGTATCCATCCTTCAACACATAACCAAGAAACCTTCGGAAATCATTTACCTCAACCTTCGAAAAGCATCCGTTATACAAGTTATGGCAATACTCCCGAACACCCACCCCAGTACTGGGTGGCGTCGAGGTTATCTCACCAACAACTGCATAAAAGAGATTTTCGATGTCGGTGAAACTCAGGTATTCCAGAACTGCAACGATAAACTTGTGACGACAACACCTCGGAGCTCAACTCCCCGGGACACTGCCACAACCCCTAAATGTCAGGAGGCACCAAGAACAATGTTCTCGTCACAAAACCATCGGAACGATTCCAAGATACCCGCGTGATCCTAAATTTTTTTAGTGAAATTTGAGAAGAGAAGAGTCAAAACTCTACGTCAGGATGCCTCACCAGAGCGACGAAGGGACTAAGGAGTAAAAAGAATCCTACTCTCCGATATATATAAATCCTAAAAGACTCAAAACATTTCTAGACTCAACAACACCAATGATTCGATCAAGCAGGGGGCTCCTAAGTCGGGGAAGGCTCTGATTACCAACTTGTAACACCCACAATGCGGCTATATCTCCCATGTGTCGGAGCACGACTTAGAGGCATAACCGCATTGTAGGCAATGCCGCAAGAGGGGTAATCTTTACACATCCCATGTACTGAATAAGAAAAGAGGTACATAGTTGGCTTACAATCTCCACGTCACACAATAGCATAAATATATTATTACAATCATCCAGATACAATCAAGGTCCGACTACGGAACCAAAATAAAGACAACCCCAAATGCATAATGTCCCCGATCGCCCCAACTGGGCTCCACTATTGATCGTCTGGAAAGGAAACGTAGTATCGTCCTGAGTCCTCATCGAACTCCCACTTGAGCTCAGTCGCATCTCCTGGAGCGGTATCATCGGTCCCTGCATCTGGTTTTGGAAGTAATCTGTGAGTCACGGGGACTCAGCAATCTCACACCCTCGCGATCAAGACTATTTAAGCTTATATGTAGGGTAAAGGTATGAGGTGGAGCTGCAGCGAGCACTAGCATATACGGTGGCTAACATACACAAATGAGAGTGAGAAGACAAAGGAAAGGCACAGTCGAGGAACTATGATCAAGAAGTGATCCAAGACTACTTACGTTCAAGCACAACAAGAGACTGTGTTCTCTTCTCGGACTCCACCGAAAAGAGACCATCACGGCTACACACGCTATTGACTCATTTTAATTAAGTTTAAGTTTCAGGTTTTCTACAACCATACATTAACAAATTCCCATCTGCCCATAACCGCGGGCACGGCTTTCGAAAGTTCAAATCCCTGCAGGGGTGTCCCAACTTAGCCCATCACAAGCTCTCACGGTCAATGAAGGATATTCCTTCTCCCAGGACAGACCGATCAGACTCGGAATCGCGGTTACAAGACATCTCGACAATGGTAAAACTAAACCAGCAAAGCCACCCGAATGTGCCGACAAATCCCGATAGGAGCTGCACATATCTCGTTCTCAGGGCACACCGGATAAGCAATCCGTACAACTAAAACCAACCCTCGAGTTTCCCCCGAGGTGGAGCTACAAGGGGCTCTAGTTTGGACCAACACTTAGAGGAGCACTGGCCCGGGGGGGGGGGGGGTTAAAATAAAGATGACCCTTGAGTCCGCGGAACCCAAGGGAAAAAGAGGCTAGGTGGAAAATGATAAAACCAATGTTGGGCCTTGTTGGAGGAGTTTTATTCGAGGCGAACTGTCAAGGGGTTCCCATTATAACCCAACCGTGTAAGTAACGCAAAATCAAGGAACATAACACCGGTATGATAGAAACTAGGGCGGCAAGAGTGGAACAAAACAACAGGCATAAGGTCGATCCTTCCACCCTTTACCAAGTGCATAGATGCATTAAAGTAGACAAGATATCGTAATGATATCCCAACAATAAACATGTTCCAACAAGGAACAAACTCCAATCTTCACCTGCAACTAGCAACGCTGTAAGAGGGGCTGAGCAAAGCGGTAACATAGCCAAACAACGGTTTGCTAGGACAAGGTGGGTTAGAGGTTTGACATGGCAATATAGGAGGCATGATAAGCAAGTGGTAGGTATCTTAGCATAGGCATAGCAATAGAGCAAGCATCTAGCAAGCAAAGATAGAAGTGATTTCGAGGGTATGGTCATCTTGCTTGCAAAGTTCTCCGAGTTGACATTAGCATGATCCTCGTAAGCGTACTCAACGGGTTCCTTGATCACGTACTCGTCTCCCGGCTCTACCCAAAGCAAGAACACAAATAAAAGGAACCGCAATCAACCACGGAGCAATGCGCAAGCAACATGATGCGAAACATGGCATGATATGCGGGATGTGATATGAGATGCATATGCATGTTTCGGAAAGGAAAGATTGAACCTGGCCTCAACTTGGAAAACCAAGAGTGCCGCTGGAAAGATGAGTTGATTTCGGTCGGAATCGATATAAAGATCACCGGAATCGGATGCACGGTTTGCAAATGACAAGCAAAACAAATATGGCACCGATCTACGATTAACAACACAGGGCCATCTAAATGCATCAAGAACAACAAGCTACTGCACTCTAATATAGCAACAAAGCACATGGTAGGGATCCACTCAAGATTCTTGACAAAAGATGAACACTGAGCTACGGCTAATTCACTCAATAGCAGGTTCAAACAAGCATGGCAAAAGTGCAAAAGATATCATGTTCATAGACTTAGTGAAAATAACAGCATGTCAGGAATTAACATCAGGAAGAAATGCTTAGAGCAAGATAACGACATGGTACAGGAACAAATCATAGCAAAGAAAGGCATGTCATGAAGTTACTCAAAGCATATAACAAAAGTCCCTTACTGACCATAAGTCAAAAGGGATCAGAAAATACAATGGCAACCATGTGAACATAGCAACTTTCGTTAACAGATTCAGACTTAGCAGAAAACTGGAACATGGCAAAACAGATTTACGTAGGCATGTTTACGAGCTCGATGCACTCACCACAAAGCATGGCATGACAAACTAAGCATACACCCAGCAAGTAGACATGATGAATAAGCTAACCATGGCAAGAACACTCTCATAGCATGCATGGATAAACTATAACAACCTCGGCAAAATTTCTTAACATGTAAACAATCTGCCAGGAACATTTTATAGCAAAAGTAGAGCAAGATCGAGTCATGCTAGGGTGCTCCATAAATGCAAACAAAGACATGGATGGATAGAGCATAACATTATCTCAACATCATCCTTACTGAACATGCTCAAAAGAGGCATGGATCACTCTGTAGCAACAAGAATACATGGCATAAAAATATTAACAGGGAAATGACTTTGAATAATTCTAAGTCCCTAAAATCAGCAACATCACGAGAGCTACTTTTCATGCTTGTGCTAGTCACCACAAAGATCACAAAAAATACATGGCATACACCCATGTAAAGATGGCATGACATACTTCAAAACACATGTAGGGCTCAAGTTCATAGGAGGCACACATTAAACATGGCAAAAATGACAAATGTCCGATCTCTGATAAGAATCTGAAACTAACATTACATAGCACTCTTGCAACAACATTTAGGGCATCAGGATGAGCTCAAATGAACATGGTGCAATGGGATGAAATGGAGTACACGTCGAGACGAACAATTTGATATGCTACATGCCCAAAACAGAGCCACAGATGGAAAGTTATGACATGATGAAGTATGCTAAAAATTACTGGGACTTAGGGAAAAAAATCAACGCTTAGGGTTTCGTCCAGATCTGGATCGGGATCGGGCACGGAAACCAGAGTTTAGCGGAATAGGAGCGATGGCCGGCCGGGCTTGCCGGAGCGGAAGGACGACAGGCGCCAGCGAGAAGGCGCGGGATCCGCCGGCGACGAGGAGGTCGAGGCGGCGGAGACGATCGGGCGACGCGACGGGGAGGCGGAGGCGGCGACCGGGCGGTGAGGTGGCGACTGGGCACGGGCCAAGTGGGCCGGCGGCGCGGGGGCGGCGAGCGTGCCACGTGTCGCACATGGGTTGGCTGGAGGCAATGGCGGCAGATGTGTCCGGCGCGAACGGATGCTTCCGGCGGCGGGAGATGAGGGGAGCTAGGGTTTTTCCCGAAAATGGAGGGGGAGGGGACGTTTTTATAGGTAGATGAAGCTAGCAGGCTCCAAATTGAGCATGATTTTTGGACACGCGATCGTGATCGAACGACCGAGATGATGGAGGGGGTTTTGGTGGGTTTTGGGCCACTTTGGAGGGGTGTTGGTGTGACGCCCCTGATTTGACCGTACACTAATCATACACGCAAACATGTACGATCAAGATCAAGGACTCACGGGAAGATATCACAACACAACTCTACAAATAAAATAAGTCATACAAGCATCATATTACAAGCCAGGGGCCTTGAGGGCTCGAATACAAGAGCTCGATCATGGAAGAGTCAGCGGGAGCATCAATATCTGAGTACAGACATAAGTAAAACAAGTTGCCATAAGATGGCTAGCACAAACTAGGATACAGACCGAAAGAGGCGCACGCCTCCTGCCTGGGATTCTCCTAAACTACTCCTGGTCGTCGTTAGCGGGCATCACGTAGTAGTAGGCACCTCCGGTGTAGTAGGAGTCGTCGTCGAAGGTGGCGTCTGGCTCATGGGCTCCAACATCTGGTTGCAACAACCAGGTAGAAGGGATAGGGGAAAAGAGGGAGAAAGCAACCGTGAGTACTCATCCAAAGTACTCGCAAGCAAGGAGCTATACTACATATGTATGCATTGGTATCAACTGGAATAAGGCTATTATATGTGGACTGAACTGCAGAAAGCCGAGATAAGGGGGGATAGCTAGTCCTTTCGAAGACTACGCTTCTGGCAGCCTCCGTCTTGCAGCATGTAGAAGAGAGTAGACTGAAGTCCTCCAAGTAGCATCGCATAGCATAATCCTAACCGATGATCCTCCCCTCATCGCCCTGTGAGAGAGCGATCACCGGTTGTATCTGGCACTTGGAAGGGTGTGTTTTATTAAGTATCCGGTTCTAGTTGTCATAAGGTCAAGGTACAAATCCAAGTCGGCCTGTTACCGAAGATCACGGCTATTCGAATAGATTAACTTCCCTGCAGGGGTGCACCACATATCCTAACACGCTTGATCCCATTTGGCCGGACACACTTTCCTGGGTCATGCCCGGCCTCGAAAGATCAACACGTCGCAGCCCTACCTAGGCACAACAGAGAGGTCAGCACGCCGGTCTAAATCCTATGGCGCAGGGGTCTGGGCCCATCGCCCATTGCACACCTGCACGTTGCGTACGCGGCCGGAGAGCAGACCTAGCAACCTCCATTACAAAGGAAGTTGCGTTACGCGGTCCAACCCGGCGCGCGCCACTCCGTCGCTGACGACACGAAGGCTTCGGCTGATACCACGACGTCGAGTGCCCATAACTATCCCCGCATAGATGGTTAGTGCGTATAAGCCAGTGGCCAGACTCAGATCAAATACCAAGATCTCGTTTAACGTGTTAAGTATCTGCGAACACCGACCAGGGCCAGGCCCACCTCTCTCCTAGGTGGTCTTAACCTGCCCTGTCGCTCCGCCACAAAGTAACAGTCGGGGGCCGTCGGGAACCCAGGCCCACCTCTATCGGGATGGAGCCACCTGCCCCTTCAGCCCCCATCTCCGAACAGTATCACAGGTAATGTAATAGTGTAAAATATATAGTATATGCCAGTGATCACCTCCCGAAGTGATCACGGCCCAGTAGTATAGCATGGCAGACGGACAAGAGTGTAGGGCCACTGATGGAACACTAGCATCCTATACTAAGCAGTAGGATAGCAGGTAAAGGTAACAATAGTAGTAGCAAGGACAAGCTATGCAGCAGTATAGGATTAACTGAAAGCAGTAACATGCTACACTACTCTAATGCAAGCAGTATAGAGAAGAGTAGGCGATATCTGGTGATCAAAGGGGGGGCTTGCCTGGTTGCTCTAGCAAGAGAGAGCGGTCCTCAACTCCGTAGTCGTGCTGGGTAGCAGCGGCGTCGGTCTCGGTGTCTAGCGGAAGAAGAGGGGGGAATAAATAGTGAATACAATGCAAACAGATGGATAACAAAGCACGACAAAGCAAAGCGTGATGCTAGGTGCGCCCTAACGCGGTATGAGGTGATACATGTGAAGGGGGAAACATCCGGGAAAATATCCCCGATGTTTCGCGTTTTCGGACAGATGAACCGGAGGGGGAAAGTTGCGTGTTCGCTATGCTAGGGATGCGTGACGGACGAATGGGCGGCGTATCCGGATTCGTCTCGTCGTTCTAAGCAACATTCATGTTGAAAATAATTTAATCCGAGTTACGGATTAAAAGATATGATTTTCTAAAGATTTTATTAATTTCTGAAATTTAATTAATTATTTAATTAATTCAAAAATGGATTTATGACATCAGCATGATGTCATGCTGACATCAGCAGTCAACAGGGGTTGACTCGGTCAAACTAACGCGTGGGTCCAGTGGGACCCACCTGTCATACTCTGTTAGGTTAATTAGGGTTTAGTTAAACTAATTACTGTTTAATTAAGCTAACAAGATAATTAGATTAATTAATTAAGGTTAATTAACTTAATTAATTTAATTAATTAAATTTATTTTTATTTTAATTATTATTTTATTTATTTTTATATACTTGTTTTTAACGTTCTGGGGCGGGCCCCCTTTGTCATAGGGCCCTAGGGGCTAACGAGCGTGCGGTTGCCGCGGGTGCGGGCGCTGAGCGTTGGCGCCCGACTGGGCGAGCGCCCAGATCGACAGGTAGGGGGGCCTGCCACGGGCGTGGCAAGGCCGCCGGCGTGGCCGCCAGCGCCCATGACGCCGGCCAAGGGAATGGAGGGCGGCGCCACGGGAGGGCGGTGACGGGCGTTTAGCGCGGCAAGGCCTCATGCGAGAGGAGGACAGTGGGGCGGTCGGAGCTGGCCGCGGACATGGCGGCGTCGCCGGTGCAGGGGGTGCAGGAGCGGGGCAAGGCGAACGGCGCAGCAGCGGGTCGCGCGAGGCAGGGCACAGCGGCCATGGGGGTGAGGCGGAGGCAGTGTGGGGCGGTAGTAGTGCGGAGGGGATGCGTATAGCAGCCGGCAACAAGCAGCGGTGGCTAGCGCAGTAGTAGCAGCAAAGCAGGAGGCAGCGGGCGCACGCGCAGGTGGCCGAAGGTGTTGCGAGCGGCAGGGGCGTGTGGCACGCGCGGGGGCGAGCAAGTGGAGGCCGGGGCGTGCGCGTGCAAAGGAGGGCGCGGTGGCCGCGAGCGCTGGGCATGAACGAGGCGCCGATGCGGGCGGCAGAGCACGGCGACAGTCGTGCAGGGCGTGCGGTGAGCGCGGTGGGAGTGAGGCGCAGACGGGCATGGAGCAGGGGAAGAGAGGAGGAGAGGCTGGGCCTCACTTGCGGTGCAGGGGAACGGGGCGGCGAGGCTCGGTGATGCAAGTCGGGGAGGAGGACGACGAAGGCGTGCGGTCCGATGAGGGAGGCCGGCGAGGTCCAGGCGCGGCGCGGGCTCCGGGCGGCGTCCGCGAGGCGACGAGGCGATGGGGCCAGGGCACCGTTTTCTCGATCCAGATCGGGATCAGAGGAGGTCGTGGGAGGGGGAGTGGACCGAGAGGGAGGAGTGGGGAACGTGGGGTTTGGGTTAGGTTAGGGTTCGACTGGGGGTTATAGGCCAGGGAGGGGAAGCTGGGCCGGCCTGGCCGGGACTTGGCCCAGTTGGGCCGGGGGCTGCTGGGCCGGAGCCCCGGGGGGGTTCTTTCCTTCTTTGTGTGTGTGTGTGTTAGTTCTGTTTTTGTTTTGATTCTTTTTCTTATTTTCTTTTCTGTTTTATTTCTAGTTTCTTTTAATTTTTAGTTTTTAAAAAATCACCACTAGTACCTAAATTAGTATTTATAAACAAACTAATGGCACATCAATTCTTAAACCATAATAAAATAATTTTAATATTTTATAAAATCCAATAGGTATTTGTTTAATTGTTTTCACTACTGTTTTAATTAGTTTAGAGCCCTTAAACATTTTATCAAGGTTTGGTTTCTCCATCGTATTTACACATGATTTATCTGACCCACCTTGAACATTTTGGTTTCATTGTTTGAAAACTTTTGTTGTTTGCATGTATTTTAAATTTGCATTTGAATCGTTTTGATCCAACGTGATTTTATCAGCAGCAACCGAGGTGACGTGGCATCATTAACGCATGATTATTGTAGGTAATTATACGGGCGTCACAATTCTCCTCCACTACAAGAAATCTCGTCCCGAGATTTAAGAGGCGGGGTAAAGGGGGAAGGTTCTGGTTACGAAATTCTAACGGATATGCTCGGCCTTGGTTGCTCTCCTCGAAGAGGTCGATCCATTTCATTGACGTCTTCCTTCCTCTGTTTCGGGTCATCATGGTGAAGTCATCCTTTTCTTCGGGAACTTCAACGTACTTACGAATAGGTAAAGGACAGCTCGGCTACGACAGAATGCTTAGGAGAGAAACAATCTAGGGTTAACCCATGAATGAGCATAAGATTATCTCTCGAGTTGAACATATAAAATACATCGAGAGTAAGGTACGAAGGTACAATAAGAGGTTCCAAGCGGATAGATAGTTGCTTGAAGTCTGAACCAGAGTGAGAAAGGGGTTTAGAGCAGCGAGAGTAAGTGTTGCGTCTGATACCAGAATAGAGCACTAGGAAGGTGGCCCGTGAATTAAATACGAAGCCAAGCGTGGGGAATAACCATTAGAAATAGGGTTGTACAGGAGAGTCAGGTTTCAATCCTGTGGAACTATGGGTTATGGGCCCACCATGTGGGTTAAAGCTAGGAAGGGTGGTGACATCTTGCACGATCATGTAAGCAAGGCATGTCAGAGGATAGTCTGTCGGTTATGTTGGCAACAACATCGGTACCAAGGGCGAGGGACGAAGAGAACCATTTTCCTGCTCGTTGAACGAGGCGGCCATTAGGAAAGGTTCTCGTCCATCGGCGGTTACCGGAATGTCAGCAACAGTAGAAACAGGGTATCACTGACAGAGTTGTCCACCGAGGTGTTTACATAAGCAGTGAATTATTACTGCTTAGATTATATAGCTCACAAGAAAAGGTCAAACAAACCAATGGAAAGGAAAATGTGATCATCAGGTTATAGAGAACAATGGAAAGGAAAAATGTGTTTGAACACATATTTCAGGGGTATATCATTCTCAAGGACAAACAGAGCATGATATCTGTGATAGGATATAATGTAGAAAACCCTTTAGGTAAGGGGAGAGAAATTTCATGACATTAACCATACAATGGTGTTTGGATAATTGAGCAAGAAACATTTAACATTGGGCTCCAAATGTCCTTGTTGAAAATCGGAGTACCACAGACATGCTTCGAGATAGCATTGACATGGTCTTCATGCAAAGGTCAAACTTTGGCTACACAAATGATCCATCAGGAGCAACTTATAAAATAGGTCTTACAATTTCCTCCAGGAAGAATGGTTATCCTTGCAAAAGAAATTATAATGATAGGTCCTCCAGCCAGGGGGGGTGCTAAGCATGACATCATGTTACCGGGTCATCAAAGGACCAACATCATAACTCTTGGAAAGTTGTCCCAACCATCATATCTGACCGAGATTCAGATCCGATTGGTGTCATGATACCTCAGACTCAGGATGTCCGAGAAGAAAAGGTGCAACACAAATAGACGAAATGACAATGCAAGATTCTTAGGAAATGTACTATGGGAGCGGGTTCCTGAAACAATAGTTCATCATTAAACCAAGGAGAGGATGAGAAGGTGGCTGATGGACTCAGCGATAATTCTACTAGGTATCCAAAAGATGGATCTCCACAACTATGTGGATAAGGAGATAGCATTTGTCAGATCAAATGATATAATGAAGTATGCTCCCAGAAAACATACACATTTAAACATTGGTTGAAAGGTGCACCCGAATATGGGTTGGGTTGCACGATCAATGCCAGAATGGTGATTCAATAATCAATAGTCCAAGAATGAACGGCCGACCATTAACTTCAAAGCAATAGGGTTGCTAGAAGGAAAGAATACAAACAACACCGTTCACTTGTTGGAATCAACACGAGGACCCAAGAAAGAATGGTGATGGTGAGAAGTATCACCATACCAAGAATTCTTAAGAGGTGGTGAAATTCCCACGACATCCTTGACATAAAAGATGGTAATATTCCAAAGTAGAACATAACACATGCTGGGTAGGAAGGACTCAAGGTAATACACAAAACATGAGAAAGTTTGTGTTGGAGGGAGGGCATTAACGTTGCCGATGATAATACAAAGCATCGAGGGGCAAGGATGGTATTTTCCCATTAGGAATTCAATAGATATTTTGGAAGAGCTCAGAGTGTTGATGATCACGACACCTTTGTCGAAAGATTCCATGAGGCTGCCATTGAATAACGACGACATCAAGCACAAGGAATGGTGAAGCAAAAGACCACTGGAACCACGGATATGACACAACCTCGGAATCAAGTATTGTTGTTCAAGACAATAATATATGACAAGGAAGATCGATGTAAGCTTAGCTCAGCGTCAAAAATTGTGTTCCAGGAAGAAGGACCAGGAAGCACAGTTAAGATTTAGCACGTTAATGATACAACCGATCAGGCTAGGAATGACATGATCGAGTACAAACTCGCAAGTAAAGAAGATTACTAAGAGTTGTTTAATCGTGATGCGGACTCGATTCAGTTATCGATGTCCTTGAATGTTTAATAACTCCAAGCCCATGAAAAACCGTAATCAGTGAGAATGTAGTACTTGATGAAGAACTGATAAGAAGTTATGCAGCTCCAAGATAATCTCGAGATACCAGGGGGGTAACACTCGACAAAGAATCAAAGTAGAGGTTGGACTGGGGTATTGCTCTACAAAAGACAAGTGCTTAAACTTGCACGAGAAATGGTGTTTAGAGGAGAACATGGTCGGAACCACGATTGCAAAAGGCCAGATCCCAGATAAAAGATGAACTTATACCAGAGGAATAATTAATTTAAGAGAAGCTTTAATGATAAGATCTACATCGTGTCCATGGGCATGAACGCAAGGTTCAAGGTCGACTCCCACTTCGTCAATGTATAACCTTCCATTCACTTCTCGCTTTGATAAAGGCGATAGTGTTGAAAGGTTTACCTGGTGAAATACCAGATGAGTATGACTCGTGAAAACTTCCGAGTTCACACATATTAAGGAAGGCATAGGTTCAACCCGTCAGGCTATCATGGAAACATATACCACAAGCTTCAATAGTAAATAACACAAGCTCGATACTAGAGCATGGTTGACAAAAGGAGAGGATACAATTTAACTAAGGTATTATGTATCAGGGAAAGAACTTCTCGAGGTTTTTGTATACGAAGGACGCTGTCGGATGATATTTCAACAAATGATCCGACGGTCCATAGTGGAGCTGATGTGAGCACCGGCACACAACCAGTTGAAGAAAGAATGCAACGACATCATATTATAGAACATCTGAATGATTTGATGCTTAGATATCAAAGGAATTAAGATTTCCAAATCGAAGGATCAGAAGAAGACGCTCTAATCAAAGATGGATAAGTAGAATAGACCTAAGGGCACAATCGATGACAAATAGATTAGTCGAGAACCAGCTCATGTTCAAAATGACGTCTGAGCCGGAAACGTAATTTAGAAGGATCAACTGATGATTGCGTGCTTTCACACACATGTTGAATCGATAGGATCAAAATGATGGTGTCAAAGGATACTAATGAATATTGCTACACATATGGAAAGCATCCATATTGCAAGCAGACAAGTATTTGCCAAGCAATAGTTTGAAGAGGATACTCGGAAGATCAGGTAGTATTTCCAAGTATTTTGAAAAGCGTATGAACAACTGGGGATAAGCAGACCACGGTTAAGTGAATTATCCTTAGTGCAAAAGGAAGCTGCAAAGCAGATGGCACAAGGATTCTCAGAACAACGGAGAGTGCTAGGGGTATCTTGTAACAACAAGAACAACTGGGGATGAATGTAAGAATAACAACTACAAGTAGTTATCCATAAGGGATGACGGCGGAAGGGGAATTGCAAATGTGATGAACACAAGTTCTCGGGTTAACAACAGAGAGTATCTTCAGGGTCTTCTAGTACAGTAGGCGATCATCAATAATAAGGGGCTCTCCGGGTGAAAGTGATAACGAGATCCTAATTTAGATTTAGCAAAATTCATTTAACCCGAATAGAAGAGAGATCAGAGTCCCAGAGTATAGACAAGGAGTAAAAGATCCTAATACCACCCGATGGCGACGTGGGCCCGTAAGGCACACAGCCAAGTTAGTAAAAGTTTTTGCAATGTCTAGACTCGACTTCGGCCAAGGAGTGTGGAAGGGGGATTGCTACAGGCAGTCGGCTCTGATGCCAACTTGAGACACCCCCGATTTGACCGTACACTAATCATACACGCAAACGTGTACGATCAAGATCAAGGACTCACGGGAAGATATCACAACACAACTCTACAAATAAAATAAGTCATACAAGCATCATATTACAAGCCAGGGGCCTCGAGGGCTCAAATACAAGAGCTCGATCATGGACGAGTCAGCGGAAGCAACAATATCTGAGTACAGACATAAGTAAAACAAGTTGCCATAAGATGGCTAGCACAAACTGGGATACAGATCTAAAGAGGCGCAGGCCTCCTGCCTGGGATCCTCCTAAACTACTCTTGGTCGTCGTTAGCGGGCATCATGTAGTAGTAGGCACCTCCGGTGTAGTAGGAGTCGTCGTCGAAGGTGGCGTCTGGCTCCTGGGCTCCAACATCTGGTTGCGACAACCAGGTAGAAGGGATAGGGGAAAAGAGGGAGAAAGCAACTGTGAGTACTCATCCAAAGTACTCCCAAGCAAGGAGCTATACAACATATGTATGCATTGGTATCAACTGGAATAAGGCTATTATATGTGGACTGAACTGCAGAAAGCCGAGATAAGGGGGGATAGCTAGTCCTTTCGAAGACTACGCTTCTGGCAGCCTCCGTCTTGCAGCATGTAGAAGAGAGTAGACTGAAGTCCTCCAAGTAGCATCGCATAGCATAATCCTAACCGATGATCCTCCCCTCGTCGCCCTCTGAGAGAGCGATCACCGGTTGTATCTGGCACTTGGAAGGGTGTGTTTTATTAAGTATCCGGTTATAATTGTCATAAGGTCAAGGTACAACTCCAAGTCGTCCTGTTACCGAAGATCACGGCTATTCGAATAGATTAACTTCCCTGCAGGGGTGCAGCACATATCCCAACACGCTCGATCCCATTTGGCCGGACACACTTTCCTGGGTCATGCCCGGCCTTGGAAGATCAACATGTCGCAGCCCTACCTAGGCACAACATAGAGGTCAGCACGCCGGTCTAAATCCTATGGCGCAGGGGTCTGGGCCCATCGGCCATTGCACACCTGCACGTTGCGTACGCGGCCGGAGAGCAGACCTAGCAACCTCCATTACAAAGGAAGTTGCGTTACACGGTCCAACCCGGCGCGCGCCACTCCGTCGCTGACGTCACGAAGGCTTCGGCTGATACCACGACGTCGAGTGCCCATTACTGTCCCCGCGTAGATGGTTAGTGCATATAAGCCAGTGGCCAGACTCAGATCAAATACCAAGATCTCGTTTAACGTGTTAAGTATCTGCGAACGCCGACCAGGGCCAGGCCCACCTCTCTCCTAGGTGGTCTTAACCTGCCTTGTCGCTCCGCCACAAAGTAATAGTCGAGGGCCGTCGGGAACCCAGGCCCACCTCTACCAGGATGGAGCCACCTGCCCCTTCAGCCCCCATCTCCGTACAGTATCACAGGTAATGTAATAGCGTAAAGTATATAGTATATGCCCGTGATCACCTCCCGAAGTGATCACGGCCCAGTAGTATAGCATGGCAGACGGACAAGAGTGTAGGGCAACTGATGGAACACTAGCATCCTATACTAAGCAGTAAGATAGCAGGTAAAGGTAACAACAGTAGTAGCAAGGACAGGCTATGCAGCAGTATAGGATTAACTGAAAGCAGTAACATGCTACACTACTCTAATGTAAGCAGTATAGAGAAGAGTAGGCGATATCTGGTGATCAAAGGGGGGCTTGCCTGGTTGCTCTAGCAAGAGAGAGGGGTCCTCAACTCCATAGTCGTACTGGGTAGCAGCGGCGTCGGTCTCGGTGTCTAGCGGAAGAAGAGGGGGGAATAAACAGTGAATACAATGCAAACAGATGCATAACAAAGCACGACAAAGCAAAGCGTGGTGCTAGGTGCGCCCTAACGCGATATGAGGTGATACCGGTGAAGGGGGAAACATCCGGGAAAATATCCCCGATGTTTCGCGTTTTCAAACAGATGAACTGGAGGGGGAAACTTGCGTGTTCGCGATGCTAGGGATGCGTGACGGATAAATGGGCTGCGTACCCAGATTCGTCTCGTCGTTCTAAGCAACTTTCATGTTGAAAATAATTTAATCCGAGTTACGGATTAAAAGATATGATTTTCTAAAGATTTTATTAATTTCTGAAATTTAATTATTTATTTAATTAATTCGAAAATGGATTTATGACATTAGCATGATGTCATGCTGACATCAGCAGTCAACAGGGGTTGACTGGGTCAAACTGACGTGTGGGTCCAGTGGGACCCACCTGTCATACTCTGTTAGGTTAATAAGGGTTTACTTAAACTAATTACTGTTTAATTAAGCTAACAGGTTAATTAGATTAATTAATTAAGGTTAATTAACTTAATTAATTAATTAATTAAATTTATTTTTATTTTTATTATTATTTTATTTATTTTTATACACTTGTTTTTAACGTTCTGGGGGCGGGCCCCCTTTGTCATAGGGCCCTGGGGGCTAACGGGCGTGCGGTTGCCGTGGGTGCGGGCGCTGGGCGTCGGTGCCCGACTGGGCGAGCGCCCAGATCGACAGGCAGGGGGGCCAGCCACGGGCGTGGCGAGGCCGCCAGCGCCCACGACGCCGGCCAAGGGAACGAAGGGCGGTGCCACGGGAGGGCGGTGACGGGCGTTAAGCGCGGCAAGTCCTCGCGCGAGAGGAGGAGAGTGGGGCGGTCGGAGCTGGCCGCGGACATGGCGGCGTCGCCGGTGCAGGGGGGTGCAGGAGCGGGGCAAGGCGAACGGCGCAGCAGCGGGTCGCGCGAGGCAGGGCACAGCGGCCATGGGGGTGAGGCGGAGGCAGTGTGGGGCAGTAGCGGTGCGGACGGAATGCATATAGCAGCCGGCAACGAGCAGCGGTGGCTAGCGCACTAGTAGCAGCAAAGCAGGAGGCAGCGGGCTCACGCGCAGGTGGCCGAAGGTGTTGCGAGCGGCAGGGGCGTGTGGCATGCGCAGGGGCGAGCAAGTGGAGGCCGGGGCGTGCGCGTGCGAAGGAGGGCGCGGTGGCCGCGAGCGCTGGGCATGAACGAGGCGCCGATGCGGGCGGCAGAGCACGGCGACGGTCGTGGAGCGCGTGCGGTGAGCGCGGTGAGAGTGAGGCGTAGACAGGCATGGAGCAGGGGAACAGAGGAGGAGAGGCTGGGCCTCACTTGCGGTGCAGGGGAACGGGGCGGCGAGGCTCGGTGATGCGAGTCGGGGAGGAGGACGAGGAAGGTGTGCGGTCCGGCGAGGGAGGCCGGCGAGGTCCAGGCGCGGCGCGGGCTCCGGGCGGCGTCCGTGAGGCGACGAGGCGATGGGGTCGGGGCACCGTTTTCCCGATCCAGATCAGGAGCAGAGGAGGTCGTGGGAGGGGGAGTGGACCGAGAGGGGGGAGTGGGGAACGTGGGGTTCGGGTTAGGTTAGGGTTCGACTGGGGGGTTATAGGCCAGGGAGGGGAAGCTGGGCCGGCCTGGCCAGGACTTGGCCCAGTTGGGCCGGGGGCTGCTGGGTCGGAGCCCCGGGGGGGTTCTTTCCTTCTTTGTGTGTGTGTGTGTGTGTGTGTTAGTTCTGTTTTTGTTTTGATTCTTTTTCTTATTTTCTTTTCTGTTTTATTTCTAGTTTCTTGTAATTTTTAGTTTTACAAAAATCACCACTAGTACCTAAATTAGTATTTATAAACAAACTGATGGCACATCAATTCTTAACCCATAATAAAATAATTTTAATATTTTATAAAATCCAATAGGTATTTGCTTAATTGTTTTCACTACTGTTTTAATTAGTTTAGAGCCCTTAAACATTTTATCAAGGTTTGATTTCTCCATCGTATTTACACATGATTTATCTGACCCACCTTGAACATTTTGGTTTCATTGTTTGAAAACTTTTGTTGTTTGCATGTATTTTAAATTTGAATTTGAATCATTTTGAGCCAACGTGATTTTATCAACAACAGCCGAGGTGACGTGGCATCATTAACGCAGGATTACTGTAGGTAATTATCTGGGCGTCACAGTTGGGCTGCAACACACACAAGGCCTTATCGGTTCCTCGGTTAATCGTTGGAGTATCAAACGAAGTCCAAATGGCACGAAACTTGATAGGTAGTCTACCGGTAGTGAACCAAGGCCGCTTGGCAAGTCTCGGTCCAATCCGAGAACGTTTAACACCCGCACATGAAAAGAGGTAAAAGGGAACACTGGAGGACATAGGAGCGCCGGAATGCAAAACGGACAACGGGGAAAATGCTCGGATGCATGAGACAAACACGTATGCAAATGCGATGCACATGATGACATGATATGAGATGCATGACAAAGACAAAAGCAACACGGAGACAAAAACCCGACAGCGAGGAAATATCATAACTTAGTGCCGGAAATGGCAAGCGTTGGAATACAAATATGGCAGGTTACATATGGGGCATTACAATATGTTACTCTGTTCTTATGAACTTAATACTCTAGATGCATGCTGGACAGCGGTCGATGTGTGGAGTAATAGTAGTAGATGCAGAATCGCTTCGGTCTACTTGTCGTGGACATGATGCCTATATACAGGATCATGCCTAGATATTCTCATAAGTATGCACTTTTCTATAAATTGCTCGATAGTAATTCGTTCACCCACCGTAATACTTATGCTATCTTGAGGGAAGCCACTAGTGAAACCTATGGCCCCCGGGTCTACCTTTTATCATATAAGTTTCCAATCTATTTTATTTTGCAATCTTTACTTTCAATCTATATAAGAAAAATACCAAAAATATTTATCTTATTATTATTATCTCCATCAGATCTCACTCTCGTAAGTGACCGTGAAGGGATTGACAACCCCTTTATCGCGTTGGTTGCGAGGTTCTTATTTCTTTGAGTAGGTACAAGGGACTTGCGTGTAGTCTCCTACTGGATTGATACCTTGGTTCGAAAAAACTAAGGGAAATACTTACGCTACTTTAATACATCACCCTTTCCTCTGTAAGGGAAACCCAACGCAGTGCTCAAGAGGTAGCAACAAGCCATTTCTGGCACCGTTTCCGGGGAGGTTGCACCAAGTCAAGTCAAGATTTGATCTCCCGTCAACAAGCCATTTCTGGCGCCGTTGCCGGGGAGATCTAAATCAAGTCAAGACATACCAAGTACCCATCACAAACTTTTATCCCTTCCATTACATTATTTGCCATTTGCCTCTCGTTTTCCTCTCCCCCACTTCACCCTTGCCATTTTATTCGCCCTCTCTTTCCACTCATTTTTTCTGCTTGCTTCTAGTGTGCTTGTGTGTTGGATTGTTTTTCATGATGGCTCAAGATAATACTAAATTATGTGACTTTTCTACTACCAACAATAATGATTTTATTAGCACTCTGATTTCTCCTCTTACCGATGCCGAATCTTGTGAAATTAATATTGCTTTATTGAATATTGTCATGAAAGATCCGTTTTCCGACCTTCCTAGTGAAGATGCCGCTACCCATCTAAAGAGCTTTGTTGATTTGTGTGATATGCAAAATAAGAAAGATGTGGATAATGATATTGTTAAATTGAAGCTATTCCCATTTTTGCTTAGAGACCGCGCTAAAACTTGGTTTTCGTCTTTTCCTAAAAATAGTATCGATTCATGGAATAAGTGCGAAGATGCTTTTATCTCTAAGTATTTTCCTCCCGCTAAGATCATCTCTCTTAGAAACAATATTATGAATTTTAAGCAACTTGATCATGAACATGTTGCACAAGCTTGGGAGAGGATGAAATTAATAATATGTACTTGCCCTACACATGGTTTGAATCTTTGGATGATTATACAAAAAAAATTATGCCGGATTGAATTTTGCTTCTAGAAATCTTTTCAATTCGGCCATGGGAGGCACTTTTATGGAAATAACTTTAGGATAATCTACTAAACTCCTAGATAATAGTATGGTTAATTATTCTCAATGGCACACTAAAAGATCTACCAGTAAAAAGGTGCACGCAATAGAAGAAATTAATGTTTTGAGTGGAAAGATGGATGAACTTATGAAATTGTTTGCTAATAAGAGTGTTTCTTCTGATCCTAATGATATGCCTTTGTCTACTTTGATTGAAAATAATAATGAATCTATGGATGTGAATTTTGTTGGTAGGAACAATTTTGGTAATAACGCATATAGAGGTAATTTTAATCCTAGGCCGTTTCCTAGTAATTCCTCTAATAATTATGGTAATTCCTACAACAATTCTTATGGAAATTATAATAAGATTCCCTCTGATTTTGAATCTAATATTAAAGAATTTATTAGTTCGCAAAAGAGTTTCAATGCTTTGATTGAAGAAAAACTGTGTAAGATTGATGAGTTGGCTAGGAACGTGGATAGCATTTCTCCTGATGTTGATTCTTTGAAACTTAGATCTATTCCACCTAAGCATGATATCAATGAGTCTCTCAAAGCTATGAGAATTTCCATTTATGATTGCAAAGAAAGAACCGCTAGGATGCGTGCTAAAAAAGATTGCTTTGTGAAAGCGTGTTATTCTAGTTTTCATGATAATAAGGATGAAGATCTAAAAGTGATTGATGTGTCTCCTATTAAATCTTTGTTTTGCAATATGAATCTTGATAATGATGGGACTGGAGATGAGTCAACTTTAGTTAAAAGGCGTCCCAATGATTCGGAGTTTTTAGATCTTAATGCTAAAATTGGTAAAAGTGGGATTGGAGAGGTCAAAACTTTACATAACAATGAACCCACTATTTTGGATTCAAGGAATTTAGTTATGATAATTGTTCTTTAATAGATTGTATTTCCTTTTTGCAATCCATGCTAAATTCTCCGCATGCTTATAATCAAAATAAAGCTTTTACTAAACATATCGTTGATGCTTTAATGCAATCTTATGAAGAAAAGCTTGAATTGGAAGTTTCTATCCCTAGAAAACTTTCTGATGAGTGGGAACCCACTATTAAAATTAAAATTAAAGAACATGAATGCTAGCGTTTCCACGATTCCAAAAACTTTGTGTGATGTGTTAGGTTTCCGTGAATTTGATGATTGTTCTTTAAATTTGCACCTCACGGATTCCACTATTAAGAAACCTATGGGAAGAATTAATGATGTTCTTATTGTTGAAAATAGGAATTATGTGCCCATAGATTTCATTGTTCTTGATATATATTGCAATCCTACATGTCCCATTATTCTTGGTATACCTTTCCTTAGAACGATTGGTGCAATTATTGATTTGAAAAAGGGAATATTAGATTCCAATTTCCATTAAGGAAAGGAATGGAACACTTTCCTATAAAGAAAATTAAATTACCTTATGAATCTATTATGAGAGCCACTTATGGATTGCACACCAAAGATGATAATACCTAGATCTATCCTTGCTTTTATGCCTAGCTAGGGGCGTTAAACGATAGTGCTTGTTGGGAGGCAACCCAATTTTATTTTTGTTCCTTGCTTTTTGGTTCTGTTTAGTAATAAATAATTCATCTAGCCTCTATATAGATGTGGTTTTATTCTTTTAATTAGTGTTTGTGCCAAGTAGAACCTTTGGGAAGACTTGGGGAAAGTCTTTGCGATCTTGCTATAAAAAACAGAAATTTTAGCGCTCACGAGATTTGCTACCCTTTTTTAACTAGAGAGTGAGATTAGGTTGATTCTTTTTTAAGATGATTAATAGATAAATTCCTCACGTCCAGCAATTTATTTTAGAATTTTTGGGGTTACAGAAGTATTTGAAACCTACAGATTACTACAGACTGTTCTGTTTTTCGCGTGTTGTTTGCTTATTTTGATGAATCTATGGCTAGTATCGGAGGTTATGAACCATAGAGAAGTTTGAATACAGTTGGTTTAACACCCAAATAAATAAAGAATGAGTTCATTACAGCACCTTAAGTTGTGGTCTGTTTTCTTATACTAATGGAGCTCATGAGATTTTCTGTTTAAGTTTTGTGTTGTGAAGTTTTCAAGTTTTGGGTAAAGATTTGATGGATTATGGAACAAGGAGTGGCAAGAGCCTAAGCTTGGGGATTCCCAAGGCACCCCAAGGTAAAATTAAAGGACAACCAAAAGCCTAAGCTTGGGGATGCCCCGGAAGGCATCCCCTCTTTCGTCTTCTTTCATCGGTAACTTTACTTGAGGCTATATTTTTATTCACCACTTGATATGTGTTTTGCTTCGAGCGTCTTGTATGATTTGAGTCTTTGCTTTTTAGTTTGCCACAATCATCCTTGCGGTACACACCTTTTGGGAGAGAGACACATGAATTGGAATTTATTAGAATACTCTATGTGCTTCACTTATATCTTTTGAGCTAGATAATTTTGCTCTAGTGCTTCACTTGTATCTTTTAGAGCATGGTGGTGTTCTTATTTTATAGAAATTATTGATCTCTCATGCTTCACTTATATTATTTTGAGAGTCTTTTAGAACAGCATGGTAATTTGCTTTGGTTATGAATTTAGTCCTAATATGATAGGCATGCAAGATGGGTACAATAAAAACTATCATAGAAAGTGCATTGAATACTATGAGAAGTTTGATTATTGATAATTTTTTTGATATGTAAAGGTGGTGATATTAGAGTGTGCTAGTTGAGTGGTTGTGAATTTGAGAAATACTTGTGTTGGAGATTGCAAGTCCCGTAGCATGCACGTATGTTAACCATTGTGTAACAAATTTGAAACATGAGGCGTTATTTGATTGTCTTCCTTATGAGTGGCGGTCGGGGACGGGCGATGGTCTTTTCCTACCAATCTATCCCCCTAGGAGCATGCGCGTAATGCTTGGTTTTTGATGACTTGTAGATTTTTGCAATAAGTATGTGAGTTCTTTATGACTAATGTTGAGTCCACGGATTATACGCACTCTCACCCTTCCATCATTGCTAGCCTCTTCGGTACTGTGCATTGCCCTTTCTCACCTTGAGAGTTGGTGCAAACTTCGCTGGTGCATCCAAACCCCGTGATTTGATATGCTCTGTCACACATAAACCTCCTTATATCTTCCTCAAAACAGCCACCATACCTACCTATCATGGCATTTCCATAGCCATTCCGAGATATATTGCCATGCAACTTTCCACCGTTTCATTTTTGACACGCTTCATCATTGTCATATTGCCTTGCTTGATCATGTAGTTGACATTGTATTTGTGGCAAAGCCACCATTCATAATTTTTCATACATGTCACTCTTGATTAATTGCCCATCCCAATATACCACCGGAGGCATTCGTATAGAGTGATACTTTGTTCTAGTATTGAGTTGTAATCATTGAGTTGTAAATAAATAGAAGTGTGATGATCATCATTAATAGAGCATTGTCCCAAATAAAAAAAAGAGAGAAATGCCAAATAAAAAAAGGAAGGCCCCAAAAGAAGAAATAAAAAGGGACAATGCTACTATCCTATTTTTCCACACTTGTGCTTCAAAGTAGCACCATGATCTTCATGATAGAGAGTCTCTTGTTTTGTCACTTTCATATACTAGTGGGAATTTTTCATTATAGAACTTGGCTTGTATATTCCAACAATGGGCTTCCTCAAATGCCCTAGGTCTTTGTGAGCAAGCAAGTTGGATGCACACCCACTTAGTTTCTTTTGTTGAGCTTTCATACATTTATAGCTCTAGTGCATCTGTTGCATGGCAATCCATACTCCTTGCATTGACATCAATTGGTGGGCAGCTCCCTAGCCTATTTATTAGCCGCGTCGATGTGAGACTTTCTCCTTTTTTGTCTTCTCCACATAACCCCCATCATCATATTTTATTCCACCCATAGTGCTATATCCATGGCTCACGCTCATGTATTGCGTGAAAGTTGAAAAAAGTTTGAGATTACTAAAGTATGAAATAATTGATTGGCTTGTCATCGGGGTTGTGCATGATGAGAGCATTCTTGTTTGACGAAAATCGAGCATGACCAAACTATATGATTTTGTAGGCATGAACTTTCTTTGGCCATGTTATTTTGAGAAGACATGACTGCTTAGTTAGTATGCTTGAAGTATTATTTTTTATGTCAATATTGGACTTTTGTCTTGAATCTTTCGGATCTGAATATTCATGCCACAATAAAGAAAATTACATTGAGAATTATGCTAGGTAGAATTCCACATCAAAAATTATGTTTTTATCATTTACCTACTCGAGGACGAGCACGAATTAAGCTTGGGATGCTTGATACGTCTCCAACGTATCTATAATTTTTTATTGTTCCATGCTATTATATTACCTATTTTGGATGTTAATAGGCTTAATTTTACACTTTTATATTATTTTTGGGACTAACCTACTAACCCAAGGCCCAGTGCAAATTGCTGTTTTTTTGCCTATTTTAGTGTTTCGCAAAAAAGGAATATCAAACGGAATCCAAACGGAATGAAACCTTCGGGGGAGTTATTTTTGGAACAAACATGATCCAGGGGACTTGGAGTAGACGTCGAGAAATCAACGAGGAGGCCACGAGGCAGGGAGGCGCGCCTGCCCCCCTTGGGCGTGCCCCCACCCTCGTGGGCCCCTCGTAGCTCCACCGACCTACTTCTTCCTCCTATATATACCCATATACCCCGGAAACATCGGGGAGCACCATGAAACCCTATTTCCACCGCTACAACCTTATGTACCCAAGAGATCCCCTCTTGGGGCCTTTTCTAGAGCTTCGCCGGAGGGGGAATCGATCACGGAGGGCTTCTACATCAACACCATAGCCTCTCCGATGATGTGTGAGTAGTTTACCACAGCCCTTTGGGTCCATAGTTATTAGCTAGACGGCTTCTTCTCTCTCTTTGAATCTCAATACAAAGTTCTCCTCGATCTTCTTGGAGATCTATTCGATGTAACTCTTTTTGTGGTGTGTTTGTCGATATCCTATGAATTGTGGGTTTATGATCAAGTCTATCTATGAACAATATTTGATTCTTCTCTGAAGTCTTTTATGTATGATTGGTTATCTTTGAAGTCTCTTCGAATTATCAGTTTCGTTTGGCCTACTAGATTGATATTTCTTGCAATGGGAGAAGTGCTTAGCTTTGGGTTGAATCTTGCGGTGTCATGTCCCAGTGACAGCAGGGGCAGCAAGGCACATATTGTATTGTTGCTATCAAGGATAAAAAGATGGGGGTTTATATCATATTGCTTGAGTTTATCCCTCCACATAATGTCATCTTGCTTAATTCGTTATTCTGTTCTTATGAACTTAATACTCTAGATGCATGCTGGACAGCGATCGATGTGTGGAGTAATAGTAGTAGATGCAGAATCGTTTCGGTCTACTTGTCGTCGACGTGATACCTATATACATGATCATGCCTAGATATTCTCATAACTATGCACTTTTCTATCAATTGCTCGAAAGTAATTCGTTCACCCACCGTAATACTTATGCTATCTTGAGAGAAGCCACTAGTGAAACCTATGGGCCCCGGGTCTATCTTTTATCATATAAGTTTCCAATCTATTTTATTTTGCAAACTTTACTTTAAATATATATCATAAAAATACTAAAAATATTTATCTTATTATTATTATCTCTATCAGATCTTACTCTCGTAAGTGACCGTGAAGGGATTGACAACCCCTTTATCGCGCTGGTTGCAAGGTTCTTATTTGTTTGTGTAGGTACGAGGGACTTGTGTGTAGTCTCCTACTGGATTGATACCTTGGTTCTCAAAAACTAAGGGAAATACTTACGCTACTTTACTAGATCACCCTTTCCTCTTCAAGGGGAAACCAACGCAGTGCTCAAGAGGTAGCACCCACCCAGGTGCCCCCCTCCGGTGGTTCTTGTCTCCAGAAATTCTCTTAATTGATATAAAAAATCCGCGCAATGTTTCGTGCCAATCCGAGAACTTTTATTTCTGCACAAAAAATAAGAGGAATAGCATTAGGAAAAGTAGATACGACAGAGACGTATCAACTCCACCAAGCTTAAACCTTTGCTTGTCCTCAAGCAATTCAGTTGATAAACTAAAAGTGAAAAAGAAAAACTTTTACGAACTCTTTTGCTCTTGTTTGCATAAATAAGCTTAAACAACACCGAGGTTTTCAGCCAAGATTATAACTAACCATGCCGATAATAACTCTTAAAAATTATATTAACTCATATCAATGACATAATCAGCTAGCTAGCAATAATAAGATATCTCAAACAACAACACATTGTCAAAACAGCCATGATATAATATGACATAGTGGTATCTCGCTAGCCCTTTCTGAGACCGCAAAACATAAATGCAGAGCACCTCCAAAGTTCAAGCAGCGACTAAACATTGTAATTCATGGTAGAAAAGATCCAGTCATGATGCACCCAACATTAGCTACACACAATGCATAAGCATGACAACAGTGCTCTCAGGTTCTGGCGCTTATTTTAGAAGGTGATGACACAACATAAAAGTAAATAGATAGTCCCTTCGAAGAGGGAAGGAGTGATTTGCAGAGGTGCCAGAGCTCAAGTTTTTAAAGCAGAGGTAAATGAAATTTTGAGAAATGCACCCTTCTTGTTTACTTCGTGACCATCAGTTATCAATATCTTCCATGCTAAACACGCTAGTGGCAGTTCCCAAGCGATAAAATAAAGGTTATGACTCTGTAGGAGTTTTTGTTTGATTATTTGTAAGCTCAATTCTTTTTGCAGTTTGGGACTGGGCATCCCTATTACCGCCCCCTTCTCGTGTAGTGGTGAGTGAATAAACACTCATCCTGAGAATAACCCGCTTAGCATGGAAGATACCGACTACCTCATGTCGCTCTATGAACAATCCAGGCATACAAAAAGGATATTTATTTGAAGTTTTTAGAGGTGGCATATGCAAATTTACTTAGGACGACAGGGTAATACCGCATATAGGTAGGTATGGTGGACTCATCTGGAACAACTTGGGTTTAAGGTTTTTGATGTATAAGAAGAATTCCCACTTAGTACAGGCGGAGGGTAGCAAATAGGTTGAGAAGCGGCCAGCTAGAGAGCAACAACAGTCATGAACATGCATTATGCATAAATAACATTGGATAGTAGCATGAGTAGGATATGAACACCATGAACATAAATATCATGGAGGCTATGTTGGTTTTGATTCAACTACATGCATGAACATGTGCCAAGTCAAGCCACTCGAACATTCAGAGGAGGATACCATATCATCATACTACATCACAATCATTTTAACGCAATGTTGACACCCAAGATAAATCATTATCCACTCCTAGCTACTTATGCATGGCATGAGAAACTATAATCTCTAATTGTCATTGCAAACATGTTTAATCACAATGGGTTGAATCATGGATACTAGGTTAAACATATTTTCAAAAACATAACAAGTCGAGTTCATACACGTTTCTCTCTGCCACAGCCAATTCATCAAATATCGTCATTATTGCCTTTCACTTGCATGACCGAACGATATGAAAATAATAATAGTGCAAGAGTGCCGTGGACTAAGCTAGAATCTGCAAACATTTTATTCAAAAGGAGAACACAAGGTAATATGAGCTCTTTGTTAGATCAACAATAATGGATATGAGAGCCACTCAACATTTTCATCGTGGTCTTCTCCTCAGTAGGACTCAATAAAAAGAAAAGAAATTTAGAGAAACACACCGAAATATTTTTGGAGTTTTTGGTTTTTCTTGAACAAGCAAATAAAAAGTAAAAAAATTGAGAAAAACTATTTACACGGGAAAGCTCCCAACAAGCAAAAGAAGAACAAGGAAATATTTTTGGATTTTCTTTTTAGTGCTACAGAAATTTAAACTAGGAAGAAAAATCAAAAAGAAGCAAGAAATATTTTTTGATTTTCCCAAAGTTTTTCAAACACACAAGAAGAAAGTGAGAAAATAAATTTAACAAGGATAATACAATGAAAAGTGTGGACACCGACAACTAGAATGAAATGTGTGAACATGAATGTAATGTTGATGGAAATACATAGTCCCCCAAGCTTAGGCTTTTGGCCTAACTTGGTAACCAGATTGTAGCCTGCATAGTGATCGGGGTGATAGCTCACGGAAGCTCTCCGTGCGGATGCATCAGCCTGCCGTGCGGCCACAACCGTCAGTTTATGAGCTCGGGCTTCGCTCTCAAGAACAAAATATCTTCCCCTCCTATGAGCATCAAAGAGAGCAGGCGCATGCAAATATGTGTGCACAATGGAATTTTGATTAAACAACAGTTTATAGGTGAAATTATGGGGTTCACCTCTAAGGATCTTATGGCGTTTCATAGCATCAAAGTCTAAATATTGTGTGGGTAAAATAGGGTCATAGGGCAAAGGTGCAACACCCAGCTCTCTTGCTAAGCGTGTGGCATAAATTCCACCATAGAAATAACCACTACTAGCGTTGTGTTGCAACCTGCGTGCAACAGTCGCTCCAAGATTATAACTTTTGTCACCGGTGAGAGCGGTGCGTATGAGGCTCAAGTCTGGAGCTCAAAGTGTACTACAATCTTGTTTGCCTACAATACATTTTCCATTAAATAATGCAAAGTACTGAATTGAGGGAAAATGAATGCTCTTTATTCTACCTTGCGCCACTCCACTAGTCTCACCGTAGCAAAGACTAGTCAAGAATGCTTGAAAATCAGATCTTGGTGGTTCTTCAAGCGAACCCCGGAATGGGATTTTTTAGTGGTGAGAAAACCTCTCTAAAGATACGGTAAATGGATTTTCATACAATTTAAAAGACACCCTAGACTCAATGATTCAATGAGGGTGAGGTGTTGGTTGCACTTATCTTAAATGTAGGGACCGAGATCGACATTGTGAACATATTGCTCAAATTCCTCCTTAATGCCCACACTCACCATATAAACGTCGCATGGCCATAAGCATGTTTTGGTGGCAACATCTCGTATGGAACTTTCACTTGGTTCAACATAAGACCGACGAACGGAGCTGTCACTAGAAAATGCCTCCAAAGATCTCCTCCTCGAAGAACTCCTCCCAAAGAGGTTCATCATGTTCGCGTACAATTTTCTGAAAATTTTTAGGTGACAAAAATTTAGCAACAAAACTTCACAAAAATGAAGGCAACTACTCATAGGGATGCATAGTGGCCATAGAAAGCATTCAAACTACTTAGAACTCTAACGATTCAACATGCGAGCTCATCTACAGCAGCACCAAGAGTAGCTAATCATTCAAAATATAAACCACTAAAGAAAAAACTAATTGGACAAATGGAGGAGTCACGTACCAAGCAACAATCCCCTGAACCAGTTTCAGAAACCAAGCTTTGAGCAAAGAGATCGAAATCCGTAGGTTTGAGAGCAAGAACACGAGAGAGGGAGAGAGAGAGAGAGAGAGCAATGGTGATTTTTTTCTAGAAGTAGGTGGTGATGTGGGATGAAGAGATAAGTGAGGGGGCCACGTGGGGACCACAACCCACCAGGGCGCGCCTGGGGGTCCTGGCACACCCAGGTGGGTTGTGCCCACCTGGTGCACCTCCCTCTGATGTTATTTGCACAAAAAATTCTTAAATATTCTGAAGAAATTGTATTAAAATTTCAGAGCATTCTAAGAACTTTTATTTTTGGGTCATTTTTTATTGCCCGGGAAATTCAGAAATTAGACAAAACATGGCATTTTATTTTATTTAACTAATAAAAACAGAAAACAAAAGGTAAAGACAGAAGGTAGTGCTCACTAAATTCATCAACTTCATACCTCTCAAAAATGATCCATTAATAAGGTTGATCAAGTCTTATTAACAACCACTTTCGATTAGTATGAAACCGAAGAACTTTCGTCAATCACTAAGTTACCTCAACGGGGATATGAATGTCCCCAACAATAAGCATTTCATATTTCTTTTTAACAGTAGGTAGAGGTAGCTGAAAACTTCCAATAGTGATTGTCGGAGATTTCTCAATAACATTAATACCATTCACTTGGAATTGTTTCTTCAGAAAGTGCACCGTATGCTCATTACCATTGATATGAAAGGTGACCTTCCTTTTATTGCAATCAATAACAGCCCCTGCAGTTGAAGGACCTTGAAGTAGATGTGTCTAGAGGGGGGTGATTAGACACTTCATGCCAAAGTTGCAATTTTTAAGCTTTTTCGGTTTGAGTGGAGTTTAAGCATAATTTCAACACTCACAACACATATCAAGCAAGCATGCAAAGTGTATATAGGCAGCGGAAAGTAAAGCATGCAACTTGCAAGAATGTAAAGGGAAGGGTTTTGGAGAATTCAAACGCTATCGGAGTTTTTCCCATGGTTCGGATAGGTGGTGCTATCCTACATCCACGTTGATGGAGACTTCAACCCACGAAGGGTAATGGTTGCGCGAGTGCACAGAGGGCTCCACCCACGAAGGGTCCACGAAGAAGCAACCTTGTCTATCCCACCATGGCCATCGCCCACGAAGGACTTGCCTCACTAGCGGTAGATCTTCACGAAGTAGGCGATCTCCTTGCCCTTACAAACTCCTTGGTTCAACTCCACAATCTTGTCGGAGGCTCCCAAGTGACACCTAGCCAATCTAGGAGACACCACTCTCCAAGAAGTAACAAATGGTGTGTTGATGATGAACTCCTTGCTCTTGTGCTTCAAATGATAGTCTCCCCAACACTCAATTCTCTCTCATATGATTTGGATCTGGTGGAAAGAAGATTTGAGTGCAAAGCAACTTGGGAAAGGCTAGAGATCAAGATTCATATTGTAGGAATGGAATGTCTTGGCCTCAACACATGAGTAGGTAGTTCTCTCTCAGAAATAGGATGCTGGAAGTGTAGGTTTAGTCTGATGGCTCTCTCCATGAGTGAAGAGGAGGTGGAGGGGTATTTATAGCCTCCACACAAAATCCAACCGTTACACATAATTTACCAATCTCGGTGGGACCGAATCAGAAAACTCGGTCGGACCGAAATGGTAAACCTAGTGACCATTGTGAATTTCGGTGTGACCGATTGGAACAACTCGGTGGGACCGATGTGCTAGGGTTAGGGAAAATCCAAAATTCCGTTTGACCGATTACTCAAACTCGGTGGGACCGATTTGGGTAATGAGCAAAACAGAGAGTTGGCCAAGCAAACTCGGTGGGACCGATTGCATATCTCGGTGGGACCGAGAGTAATGCAGTAAGTAACAGAGAGTTTGCAAGCCCATCTCGGTGAGACCGAGATCCCATCGGTGAGACCAAACTGATTAGGGTTTGGCAGTGGCTATGACATGTGAAACTCGGTGGCGCCGGGTTGAAAGAATCGGTATGACCGAGTTTGAGTTAGGGTTTAGGTCATTTGTGGATATGGGAAAGTAGCTGAGGGTTTTGGAGCATATCATTAAGCACTTGAGCAAGAGGCTCATTAAACAACACCTCATCCCTCCTTGATATTATTGGCTTTTCCTATGGACTCAATGTGATCTTGGATCACTAAAATGTAAAATGAAGAGTCTTGAACTTCAAGCTTTAGCCAATCCTTTGTCCTTAGTGTCTTGGAGAACTTCCCACACCCTTTAGTCCATGCCACTCCATTGTTGAACTTATCTGAAACATACTAGGTGAAAACATTAGTCCAACAAGAGATATGTTGTCATCAATTATCAAAACCACCTAGGGAGCACTTGTGCTTTCAATCTCCCCCTTTTTGGTAATTGATGGCAACATACATCAAAGCTTTAGATAAAGATACAAAGAGTAGTAAGTAAAGCTTTGGAAGGACATGTAACAAACATAGGCTCCCCCTACATGTATGCAATCATGTGAATATAAAATATAGAATCATGTGAGAGCATAATCATGACAGAGTAGGCAATGTGTTACATGTATCTTGGCGATATGCATCAGAGCAAAAGATTATTAAGGAAAATACCTTCATGCTCATGAGTCCCTCTTGCAAACAGTATGTACATAGGCAAGAATTCCTCATACTCATGATTTTGATGCATACACTTACCTTGTAGTCTTAAGTTGGCTTAGGATGGAATGAACCTGCACAAACAAGGTTAGATAACACAGGTACATCCACTAGCCAGAGCAAACAAAAGAAACCACAAGAATACCAAGACTGGGATGACATGTAGAAAGTAAGTACTAGGTACTTCATTGAATTCAACATGTCCCCAAGAGTAAAGATATGCAATGAATTTGAATGATTTCTTTCCCATGGGTGTCTTGCTCCCCCTGAATCTTTCATGGGATATTGGGAGAAGATAGGGAACAGAAAATCAGAGCTAAAAGATACAAATGAATATGTCTTTCCCCCTAAAAAGACATGTGACATCTCTCCTCTTGAAAATCAAGCATCTGGGATCCTTGAGTATTGTCTCTCCCCCTAGAGATCTCTTTCTCCCCCTTAATACATTATCTGGGATGTCCGGGATCCTTGAGACTTTCTCTCCCTGAAGATAGGCTTTGATGTGATCTCTCTCTCCCCCTTTGACATCAATTTCCAAGAAGGTTTTTCTAGAATCCATCGAATAGGGTTGGTCCTTGAGACTCAGCATAAAGCAAAGAATAAAATTGTGATGCTTGTAGAGGACAAGATTCATTGAGTGGAGCTGGAGAGTAGAAATGTAGAACAAGTGGCAAACTGTTTTTCTGACTGCAAAGTCGGTGGCACCGAGTGGCATATTTCGGTGGTACCGAAAAGATTCGGTTGGACCGAAGATTGCAAGTCGGTGAAACCGAGTTTACATAGAGAAAAACACTTGTCACCTCAGCTCACTAGACATGTAAGATCTCACAAAGATTTGCAATGAATTAAATGCAGAAAATGCAGAACAAAAACAAAAAGTAAAGAAAAAAGACTGAAAGATCTAGATGAAGTGAAAAAGAGAAAGGGAACAACTACACAAGCATGAGACAAATGCAATAACACAAAGAGGGAACACAAGAGAACTTCATCTAGAGTTGGGAGGTGACATAGTCACCTATGTTAGAGTATATTGACTTAGGAGTCAAGTGAGAACACTTGATCATAGGTCATACTCATCGTTTAAGCTCAAAATGGGGTTACCATTTTTCGTTTAAGCATCTTGATGTATTCACATCTTGTTGAGTTGCTTTGACTCATGTCTCGGAGTAAAGCTTCTCTAAGATGGAACAGCATACCTTGGGTGGTGGTGTGGTTCTTTCTCATGTAGTTGAACTTGTGTGGGTGCTCATGGTTGATGTAGCCCATCAAGAGTTTGGAGCACCACTTGGAGTTTGAGTTCATCTACCTACATGGATTAGTTCTAGCAAGGAAAAGCACTTGTGTATCCAAAAAAATGACATTCATGAAGCTAAACATAGGATTTGTCAAAGGATATGTTTGAGTGATTTTGTGCTTCCTTGTCTTCAACCATCATTGTGTAGAGTCTTGGTGATGTAAAGATTGCTCAAGATGTGAGTGAATCGCAATCTCATGGAATTAGATTCAACCAAGCACCTACATGGGTTAGACAACATGGAAGGCACAAATATATCCAAGACATAAGATAGTCATCATCAGAGATATATCATGGATTAGTCATAAGCTCATGTCTTGCATGTATCCAATGGAGTTCCTACTCCAAGTTCGAAGCATCAATGATGTTCAATTCTCCTCTCAACCTGCAAAACACTTTCTCATCAAGTGGTTTAGTGAATATATCCGCTAATTGATTATTAGCGCGAACATGCTTAAGATCTATGTCACCCTTAGCAACATGATCTCGAATGAAATGATGACGAACTTCAATATGCTTAGTTCGAGAATGTTGTACAGGATTATGACCAATTTTGATAGCACTTTCATTGTCACAAAGCAGTGGAACATGTTTCACATAGATCTCATAATCTTTAAGAGTTTGGGTCATCCAAAGTAATTGAGCACAACATGAACCAGCGGCAATGTATTCCGCTTCGGCGGTGGATAAGGACACTGAGTTTTGTTTCTTGGAGGACCAAGACACAAGGGATCTACCAAGAAATTGACAAGTACCCGAAGTTGACTTTCTATCAACCTTGTCTCCAGCATAATCTGAGTCGGAATAGTCAACCAGATCAAAAGAAGACCTCTTAGGGTACCAAATGCCAAAATTAGGTGTATGAATTAAGTATCTAACTATCCTTTTCACAGCCTTAAGATGACATTCTTTAGGGGCAGCTTGATATCTTGCACACATGCACACACTTAGCATAATATCGGGACGTGAAGCACATAGGTATAATAATGAACCAATCAGAGATCGATAAACCTTTTGATCAACCGGTTCACCATCTTTGGTCAAATCATTATGTCCACTAGTAGGCATGGGTGTAGACATACCTTTGCATTCTTGCATATTGAACTTCTTGAATAAGTCCTTGGTGTACTTTGTTTGAGAGACAAATGTACCTTCCTTAGTTTGCTTGATTTGCAAACCGAGAAAGAATTTGAGTTCACTCATCATAGACATCTCAAACTTTTCTGACATTAGCTTTCCAAACTTTTCACTAAAGAGAGGGTTAGTTGAACCAAATATGATATCATCAACATAAATTTGGCATACAAATAGTTCTCCATTAACCCTTTTAGTTAAAAGAGTAGAATCAATTTTACCAATTTCGAAACCACTTGTAATAAGGAACTTGGTCAAGCATTTATACCATGCTCTAGGAGCTTGTTTAAGACCATAAAGAGCTTTGTGAAGTTTGTAAACATGATTAGGTTTCTTAGGATTGACAAAGCCGGGAGGTTGTTTGACATAAACTTCCACCTCTATTTCACCATTTAGAAAAGCACTTTTAATGTCCATTTGGTACAAGGTGATGTTATGGTGATTAGCATAGGCAAGTAAGATGCGAATGGACTCAAGTCTAGCAACGGGAGCATATGTCTCACCATAGTCCATACCTTCGACTTGTGTGTACCCTTGGGCGACGAGACGTGCTTTGCTACAAACCACTTGTCCATCTTCATCTTGCTTGTTGCGAAACACCCATTTGGTAACAATGATGTTGTGGTTGTCGTCGGGCTTCTCAACCAATGTCCAAACTTGGTTTCTCTCAAAGTTGTGTAGTTCTTCATGCATGGCATTTATCCAATCCGGATCTTCCAATGCTTCTTCAACCTTCATAGGTTCAATGCTAGAGATGAATGAATAGTTTTAACAAAAGTTAGCTAGACGAGTCTTTGAGCGAGTGATTCTCCCGGTTTGTATATCATTGAAGATTTGCTCTACGGGATGATCTTTGGCAATTCTTGCTCGAACTTGTGAGAGCTTTTGCTTGGGCCTTCGTTCAACATTTTCTTCATCTTGTTCTTCTTGTCCTTCTTCATTGTTGACGTTGTCATTGTCTTGTCGTGGTGGAGAAGGAGGTTGTTGATGTTCATCTTGATGCATTTCCTTGTCTTCTTCATCTTGGTGTGTCCCACTTGTGGATGCTTCCGTATAAATTCTTGGTCCACCTTGTTGTGAAGTAGAAGCCTCCACTTGGACGGAAGAAGTACTCTCCTTCACCTCCGTTGGACGAACTTTGCCTATGGGCAAGTCTTGGATTGCTTCTGAAGGGTCTTTGTCTCCTACATCAATTGGCAATTGCTCTACTTGCGAGCCATTAGATTCATCAAACTTCACATCTACCGTCTCTTCAACTTTTCGGGTGAAATTGTTGTAGACACGGTAAGTGTGAGAGTTTGAGCCATAAGCAAGTAGGAAACCTTCATGAGATTTAGGAGCAAACTTTGAACGACGATGCTTATCAAGAATGTAGCACTTTGAGCCAAATACTCGAAAGTATCCAACTTGGGGTTTGTTACCGGTGAGGAGCTCGTATGCCGTCTTGCCGAGTAGCTTGTGAAGATACAAGCGATTTGTTGCATGACAAGCTGTCTCAACCGCTTCTGCCCAAAAATGCTTTGGCGTCTTGTATTCATCAAGCATTGTTCTTGCCATTTCGATGAGCGTCCGGTTCTTCCTCTCAACAACTCCATTTTGTTGAGGTGTGTACATAGCCGAGAACTCGTGTGAAATCCCTTCTTCGTCAAGAAAGGTGTCCACATTTACGTTCTTGAACTCCATTCCGTTGTCACTCCGAACCTTCTTGATCTTCACGTCAAATTGGTTTTGGGCCTTCCTAGCGAAGTTTTTGAAGATCTTTTGGACCTGCGACTTGTCATTAAGAAAGAACACCCACATAAATCTTGAAAAATCATCAACTATAACTAGACCAAAAGAATTTCCACCGAGACTCTTGTAGGCGTTGGGAACAAAAAGATCCATATGAAGTAGCTCAAGTGACCTCCTTGTGGTCATGATGTTCTTCACGGGATGTCTTCCTCCAACCTGTTTACCTACTTGACAAGCACTGCAAAGTCTGTCCTTGTCAAATATGACATCGTTAACTCCAAGGATATGATTTCCTTTAATAAGCTTGTCAAGATTTCTCATGCCAACGTGACCTAGTCGTCTATGCCACAACCAACCTTTTGAGGATTTAGCAATAAAGCAAGTTTTAGGTTGTGCCTTTTTAGAGAAGTCGACAATGTAAAGGTCACCTTTACGCCTACCGGTAAAGACCATTTTATGGTTGTCTCGACGAAACACTTGGCAATCTACCTCAGTAAATAGGACATTTAAACCGAAATCAGCAAGCCTATATACTGAAAGTAAGTTGTAGCCGAGAGATTCAACGAGCATGACATTTTGAATGGAACTATCATGTGAGATGGCCACCTTACCAAGGCCAACTACTTTACCCTTTGAATTATCACCAAAGGTGACATATTTTCGAGGGCCGTCATTTTCAGCAAGCTCACGGAACATCTCCTCATCCCCGGTCATATGATCAGTACATCCACTATCAAGAACCCATTCCTTTCCTCCTGATTCATATCCCCGAAGATTTGCCGTAAGACCAAAGTGTCTCATTGCATTATCAAGATTGAAGTCACTATCATCATCATCATAGTATTCATGTTCACCATGATCTTGTGACCCATCATTTCCTAGAGAGGGTAATTCATTAGATAAATGATCATCAAAATGGTCACTTTTATGAATTCTTATAGCTTCGAATATAATATCACTAATGATTCCAACATCCCCCTTAGCTCGCTTGAGATTGGCAAGCTCAAGTAGACAATCACCAAGGTTAGGATCACTAGAGTGCATCTTACTCGAGGCAATAGATTTATGGATAATTTTATCCAAATTTTTTAAGGAATGGTCGGGAAATCGTTCCTCATGAAATTTCCATATAGTATAAGCACAATCAAGAGTAGGCAAACTAGCAATCAAGTTTTTGGGCAATCCTCTAATGATGAGCTCAATAGTTCTAAGATTGCGAATCATGTCAATATCTTCATCTAGGGTAGGATGCAAAGGATCAATGTGAGGTGCACAAGGGCTAGCAATATACTTGTTCGAATGATATTGGTTGAAGATTACAAGCATCTCATTTTTCCACTCATGAAAATATTCTCCATCAAGAATAGGCACTCTATGTCCAAGACTCCCTAAAGTAGACACATCCATCTTCCTCCAATGGTGATTAAACCAAGGCAATGGAGACCAAAGCTCTGATACCACTTGAAGGACCTTGAACTAGATGTGTCTAGAGGGGGGGTGATTAGACACTTCATGCCAAAGTTGCAATTTTTAAGCTTTTTCGGTTTGAGTGGAGTTTAAGCATAATTTCAACACTCACAATACATATCAAGCAAGCATGCAAAGTGTATATAGGCAGCGGAAAGTAAAGCATGCAACTTGCAAGAATGTAAAGGGAAGGGTTTGGAGAATTCAAACGCAATCAGAGACACGGATGTTTTTCCCGTGGTTCGGATAGGTGGTGCTATCCTACATCCATGTTGATGGAGACTTCAACCCATGAAGGGTAACGGTTGCGCAAGTCCAGGGAGGGCTCCACCCACGAAGGGTCCACGAAGAAGCAACCTTGTCTATCCCACCATGGCCATCGCCCATGAAGGACTTGCCTCACTAGCGGCAGATCTTCACGAAGTAGGCGATCTCCTTGTCCTTACAAACTCCTTGGTTCAACTCCACAATCTTGTTGGAGGCTCCCAAGTGACACCTAGACAATCTAGGAGACACCACTCTCCAAGAAGTAACAAATGGTGTGTTGATGATGAACTCCTTGCTCTTGTGCTTCAAATGATAGTCTCCCCAACACTCAACTCTCTCTCATATTATTTGTATCTGGTGGAAAGAAGATTTGAGTGGGCAGCAACTTGGGAAAGGCTGGAGATCAAGATTCATATGGTAGGAATGGAATGTCTTGGCCTCAACACATGAGTAGGTAGTTCTCTCTCAGAAATAGGATGCTGGAAGTGTAGGTTTAGTCTGATGGCTCTCTCCACGAGTGAAGAGGAGGTGGAGGGGTATTTATAGCCTCCACACAAAATCCAACCGTTACACACAATTTACCAATCTCGGTGGGACCGAATCAGAAAACTCGGTCAGACCGAAATGGTAAATCTAGTGACCGTTGTGAATTTCGCTGGGACCGATTGGAACAACTCGGTGGGACCGATGTGCTAGGGTTAGGGAAAATCCAAAACTCGGTTTGATCGATTACTCAAAATCGGTGGGACCGATTTGGGTAATGAGCAAAACAGAGAGTTGGCCAAGCAAACTCGGTGGGACCGATTGCATATCTCGGTGGGACCGAGAGTAATGCAGTAGGTAACAGAGAGTTTGCAAGCCCATCTTGGTGAAACCGAGATCCCATCGGTGAGACCGAACTGATTAGGGTTTGGCAGTGGCTATGACATGTGAAACTCGGTGGCGCCGGGTTGAAAGAATCGGTATGAACGAGTTTGAATTAGGGTTTAGGTCATTTGTGGATATGGGAAAGTAGCTGAGGGTTTTGGAGCATATCATTAAGCACTTGAGCAAGAGGCTCATTAAATAACACCTCATCCCTCCTTGATAGTATTGGCTTTTCCTATGGACTCAATGTGATCTTGGATCACTAAAATGTAAAATGAAGAGTCTTGAACTTCAAGCTTTAGCCAATCCTTTGTCCTTAGTGTCTTGGAGACCTTCCCACACCCTTTAGTCCATGCCACTCCATTGTTGAAATTATCTGAAACATACTAGGTGAAAACATTAGTCCAACAAGAGATATGTTGTCATCAATTATCAAAACCACCTAGGGAGCACTTGTGCTTTCAGCAGTATTCAAGAAGGGTCTACCAAGGATAATCAACATGTTGTCGTCCTCGGGCATCTCAATTATAACAAAGTGAGTCAAAATAGTAACATTAGCAGCAGCAACAACAGGCACATCCTCACAAATACCGATAGGTATGGTAGTTGATTTGTCATCCATTTTGCAAAGATATTTCGGTAGGTGTGAGTTTATTCAAATCAAGTCTTTTATATAAAGAGAAAGGCATAACACTAACACCAGCTCCCAAATCACATAAAGCAGTTTCAGATAGTTTGTTTTGATGGAGCAAGGTATAGTTGGGATTCCCAGATCTCCATGTTTTTTAGGTACTCCATCTTTAAAAGTATAATTAGCAAGCATGGTGGAGATTTCAGCTTTTGGTATTTTTCTCTTATTGGTGATCATTTCTTTCATGTACTTTGCATAATGAGGCATTTTCAAGATATCAGTCAAGCAAGTATGCAAAAAGACTGGTCTCAGCATTTCAGCAATGCATTAAAATTCTTCATCATCTTTCTTTTTAGTTGCCTTAGGTGGAAAGGGCATAGGTTTTTGAACCCATGGTTCTATTTCCTTACCATGTTTTGTAGCAACAAAGTCTCTTTTATCATATCTTTTATTCTTGGGTTGTGGGTTATCAGGATCAACAGCTGGTTCTATCTCAACATCATTGTCTGGTTCTTTATTATTTGTTTGTGTATCTTCATGAACCTCATCATTATCTTTTTCATTATCAGAAGGTGAGTGTTCACTACTAGATTGAGTTTCAGCATCGGAGATAGAAAATTCATTATCATTATAAGGAGGTTTTTCTACTTTAGGTTCACTAGAGGCATGCAAAGTCCTATCGTTTTTGTTCTTCTTCTTTTTCTTTTTCTTTTCAGACGGACTACGTGCATCAGTGTTAATTCTTTGTGAGTCTTGTTCAATTATTTTTGGGTGTCCCTCGGGATAGAGTGGTTCCTGAGTCATTCTACCTCCTCTAGTCATTACTCTAACAGCATGATCATTAATATTATTGTTCATTTCATGAAGCAACTCTCTTTGAGATTGTGAAACTTGTTCTAACTGAGTTTGAACCATAGAAGCATGCTTCCCCACACCTCTAACATCATTTGAGATTCTAAATAACACGTCACTTACGCAAGCAATAATACCAGAATTGTATTTCAACCATTTCATAACATTTGCATTGAAGTGATCTTTCTTTCTAATGTAATTTTCAAACTCGTAAAGGCATTGGCTAGGGTGCATATTATGAGGATTATTGATACGTCTCCAATGTATCTATAATTTTTGATAGCTCCATGCTATTATATTATCTATTTTGGATGTTAATGGGCTTTATTTTACACTTTTATATCATTTTTGGGACTAACCAACTAACCGGAGGCCCAGCCCAAATTGTTGTTTTTGCCTATTTTAGGGTTTCGAAGAAAAGGAATATAAAATGGAGTCCAAATGGAATGAAACCTTTGGGAACGTGATTTTCTCAACAAACATGATCCACGAGACTTGGAGTGGCCGTCAAGAAACAAGGGAGGAAGGCACGAGGCAGGCGGTGCGCCTACCCCCCTGGGCGTGCCCTTCACCCTCGTGGGCCCTCTGTTGCTCCACCGACGTACTTCTTCCTCCTACATGAGTCCACGTACCCACCCCCCCCAAACATCCAAGAGCACCATGGAAACCTAATTCCATCGCCGCAACCTTCTGTACCCGAGAGATCCCATCTTGGGGCCTTTTCCGGAGCTCCGCCGGAGGGGGCATTGATCACGGAAGGCCTCTACATCAACTCCACGGCCTCTCCGGTGATGTGTGAGTAGTTTATTTCAGACCTACAGGTCCATAGTTATTAGCTAGATGGCTTCTTCTCTCTCTTTGGATATCAATACAAAATTCTCCTCGATTCTCTTGGAGATCTATTCGATGTAATCTTCTTTTGCAGTGTGTTTGTCGAGATCTGATGAATTGTGGGTTTATGATCCAGATTATCTATGAACAATATTTGATTCTCCTCTGGATTCTTTTATGTATGATTGGTTTATCTTTGCAAGTCTCTTCGAATTATCAGTTTGGTTTGTCCTACTAGATTGATCTTTCTTGCAATGGGAGAAGTGCTTAGCTTTGGGTTCAATCTTGCGGTGCTCGATCCCAGTGACAGAAAAGGAACCGACACGTATTGTATTGTTGCCATCGAGGATAAAAAGATGGGGTTTATATCATATTGATGAGTTTATCCCTCTACATGATTTCATCTTCCTTAAAGCATTACTCTGTTCTTATGAACTCAATACTCTAGATGCATGCTGGATAGCGGTCGATGTGTGGAGTAATAGTAGTAGATGCAGAATTGTCTCGGTCTACTTGTGTGGGACGTGATGCCTATATACATGATCATACCTAGGTATTCTCATAACTATGTTCAATTCTAACAATTGCTCGATAGTAATTCATTTACCCACCGTAATACTTATGCTCTTGAGAGAAGCCACTAGTGAAACCTATGGCCCTGGGTCTATCTTCCATCATATTAATCTTCCAATACTTAGTTATTTCTTTTGCCTTTTATTTGACTTTGCATCTTTATCATAAAAATACCAAAAATATTATCTTATCATATCTACCAGATCTCACTCTCGTAAGTGATCGTGAAGGGATTGACAACCCCTTTATCGCGTTGGTTGCGAGGTTCTTATTTGTTTGTGTAGGTGTGTGGGATTTGAGCGTGATCTCCTACTGGATTGATACCTTGGTTCTCAAAAACTGAGGGAAATACTTACGCTACTTTGCTGCATCACCCTTTCCTCTTCAAGGGAAAACCAACGCAGTGCTCAAGAGGTAGAAAGAAGGATTTCTGGCGCCATTGCCGGGGAGATTCGTGCAAAGTCAAGTCAAGATTTGACTTCTAACAACGAGTCATTTCAGGTGTTGTTGCCAAGTCAAGACATACCAAGTACCCATCACAAACCCTTATCCCTCGCATTACATTATTTTCCATTTGCCTCTCGTTTTCCTCTCCCCCACTTCACCCTTGCCATTTTATTCGCCCTCTCTTCCTCTTTCCCTCTCTCTCTCTGTTCCCCTTCTCTTTTCCTATTTGCCTTTTTTGCCTATTTCTTGTTTGCTTGTGTGTTGGATTGCTTGCTTGTCATGATGGCTCAAGATAATACTAAATTGTGTGACTTTACCAATACCAACAACAATGATTTTCTTAGCACTCCGATTGCTCCTCTTACCGATGCTGAATCTTGTGAAATTAATGCTGCTTTGTTGAATCTTGTCATGAAAGTTCAATTTGCTGGCCTTCCTAGTGAGTATGTCGCTACCCATCTGAATAGCTTTGTTGATTTGTGTGATATTGAAAAGAAGAAAGATGTGGACAATGATATTGTTAAATTGAAGCTATTTCCATTTTCGCTTAGAGATCGTGCTAAAGCTTGGTTTTCGTCTTTGCCTAAAAATAGTATTGATTCATGGAATAAATGCAAAGATGCTTTTATCTCTAAGTATTTTCCTCCCGCTAAAATCATATCTCTTAGAAACGATATTATGAATTTTAAGCAACTTGATCCTGAACATGTTGCACAATCTTGGGAGAGGATGAAATTAATGATACGTAATTGCCCTACACATGGTTTGAATCTTTGAATGATTATACATAATCTTTATGCCGGATTGAATTTTGCTTCTAGAAATCTTTTAGATTCGGCCGCGGGAGGCACTTTTATGGAAATCACTTTAGGAGAAGCTACCAAACTCCTAGATAATATTATGGTTAATTATTCTCAATGGCACACCAAAAGATCTACTAGTAAAAAAGTGCATGCAATTGAAGAAATTAATGTTTTGAGTGGAAAGATGGATGAACTTATGAAATTGTTTGCTAATAAGAGGGCTCCTACTGATCCTAATGATATGCCTTTGTCTACTTTGATTGAGAATAATAATGAATCTATGGATGTGAATTTTGTTGGTAGGAACAATTTTGGTAACAACGCGTATTGAGGTAATTTTAATCCTAGGCCGTTTCGTAGTAATTCCTCTAATAATTATGGTAATTACTACAACAATTGTTATGGAAATTATAATAAGATGCCCTCTGATTTTGAATCTAATATTAAAGAATTTATTACTTCACAAAAGAGTTTCAATGCTTTGATTGAACACAAATTGCTTAAGATTGATGAGTTGGCTAGGAACGTTGATAGAATTTATCTTGATGTTGATTCTTTGAAACTTAGATCTATTCCACCTAAGCATGATATCAATGAGTTATGAAAGCCATGAGAATTTCCATTGATGAGTGCAAAGAAAGAACCGCTAGGATGCGTGCTAAGAAAGATTGCTTTGTGAAAGCGTGTTCTTCTAGTTTTCATGATAATAAATATGAAGATCTAAAAGTGATTGATGTGTCTCCTATTAAATCTTTGTTTTGCAATATGAATCTTGATAATGATGGGATTGAAGACGATCCACCTTTACCTAGAAGGCGTTCCAAAAATTCGGAGTTTGTAGATCTTGATGCTAAAATTGATAAAAGTGGGATGGAAGAGATTCAAACTATAAATAGTAATGAACCCACTATTTTGGATTTCAAGGATTTTAATTATGATAATTGATCTTTGATAGATTTTATTTCTTTGTTGCAATCCGTGCTAAATTCTCCTCATGCTTATAGTCAAAATAAAGCTTTTACTAAACATATCATTGATGCAATCTTTTGAAGAAAAACTTGAGTTGGAAGTTTCTATCCCTGGAAAACTTTATGATGAGTGGGAACCTACAATAAAAATTAAAATTAAAGATCATGAGTGCAATGCTTTGTGTAATTTGGGTGCTAGTGTTTCCACGATTCCGAAAACTTTGTGTGATTTGCTAGGTTTCCGTGATTTTGATGATTGTTCTTTAAACTTGCACCTTGCGGATTCCACTATTAAGAAACCTATGGGAAGAATTAATGATGTTCTTATTGTTGCAAATAGGAACTATGTGCCCGTAGATTTCATTGTTCTTCATATAGATTGCAATCCTTCATGTCAGAGGTATTCTTGGTAGACCTTTCCTTAGAACGATTGGTGCAATTATTGATATGAAGGAAGGGAATATTAAATTCCAATTTCCATTAAAGAAAGGCACGGAGCACTTCCCTAGAAAGAAAATTAAATTACCATATGAATCTATTATGAGAGCCACTTATGGATTGTTTACCAAAGATGTCAATACCTAGATCTATCTTCGCTTTTATGCCTAGCTAGGGGCGTTAAACGCTAGCGCTTGTTGGGAGGCAACCCAATTTTATTTTTATTCCTTTCCTTTTGATCCTGTTTAGTAATAAATAATTTATCTAGCCACTGTTTGGGTTGTGTTTTTTGTGTTTAATTAGTGTTTGTTCCAAGTAGAACCGTTGGGAAGACTTGGAGAAAGTCTTTCTGATCTTGCTGTAAAAAACCGAAACTTTAGCGCTCAAGAGAACTACTGCCATTTTTATTTGGAAATTGATATTTAGTTAATTCTTTTTGAATATGATTAATAGATAAATTCCTCACGTCCAGCAATTTATTTTAGAATTTGTGGGATTCCAGAGTTTGCATTAGCTATAGATACTACAGACTGTTCTGTTTTTGACAGATTCTGTTTTTTCGTGTGTTGTTTGCTTATTTTGATGAATCTATGGTTATTAAAAGAGTTTATAAACCATAGTGAAGTTGGAATACAGTAGGTTTAACACTAATATAAATAAAGAATGAGTTCATTACAGTACCTTGAAGTGGTGTTTTCTTTTCTTTCCCTAACGGAGCTCACGAGATTTTCTATTTTGAGTTTTGTGTTGTGAAGTTTTCCAGTTTTGGGTAAAGATTTGATGGATTATGGAACAAAGAGTGGCAAGAGCCTACGCTTGGGGATGCCCATGGCACCCCAAGGTAAAATTCAAGGACACTTCTACCTCTTGAGCACTGCGTCGGTTTTCCCCGAAGAGGAAGGGATGATGCAGCAAAGTAGCGTAAGTATTTCGCTCAGTTTTTGAGAACCAAGGTATCAATCCAGTAGGAGGCTACGCGCGAGTCCCTCGTACCTGCACAAAACAAATAAATCCTCATAACCAACGCGAATAGGAGTTGTCAATCCCTACACGGCCACTTACGAGAGTGAGATCTGATATATATGATATGATAATATTTTTGGTATTTTTGTGATAAAGATGCAAAGTAAAATAATGGCAAAGTAAAGAGCAAAGGAAATAACTAAGTAGTAATATGATGAAGATAGTCCCGGGGGCCATAGGTTTCACTAGTGGCTTCTCTCGAGAGCAGACATATTCTACGATGGGTGAACAAATTACTGTTGATCAATTGACAGAACTGAGCATAGTTATGAGAATATCTAGGTATGATCATGTATATAGGCATCACGTCCGAGACAAAGTAGACCGACTCCTGCCTGCATCTACTACTATTACTCCACTCATCGACCGCTATCCAGCATGCATCTAGAGTATTAAGTTAAAAACAGAGTAACACCTTAAGCAAGATGACATGATGTAGAGGGATAAACTCATGCAATATGATGAAAACCCCATCTTGTTATCCTCGATGGCAACAATACAATACGTGCCTTGCTACCCGTACTGTCACTAGGAAAGGACATCGCAAGATTGAACCCAAAGCTAAGCACTTCTCCCATTGCAAGAAAGATCAATCTAGTAGGCCAAACCAAACTGATAATTCGAAGAGACTTGCAAAGATAACCAATCATACATAAAATAATTCAAAGATGATTCAAATATTGTTTATAGATAGACTTGATCATAAACCCACAATTCATCGGTCTCAACAAACACACCGCAAAAAAAGAAGATTACATTGAATAGTTCTCCACAAGAGAGGGGGAGAACATTGTATTGAGATCCAAAAAGAGAGAAGCCATCTAGCTAATAACTATGGACCCGTAGGTCTGAGGTAAACTACTCAGACTTCATCGAAGGGGCTATGGTGTTGATGTAGAAGCCCTCCGTGATCGATGCCCCCTCCTGCGGAGCTCCGGAACAGGCCCCAAGATGGGATCTCATGGATATAGAAATTTGTGGCAGTGGAATTAGGTTTTTGGCTCCGTATCTAATCGTTTGGGGGTACGTAGGTATATATAGGATGAAGGAGTACTTTGGTGGAGCAACAGGGGGCCCACAAGGGTGGAGGGCGCGCCTGGGGGGGGGGGGGGGGGGGGTAGGCGCGCCCCCTACCTCGTGGCCTCCTCTTTTGTGTCTTGACATAGGGTCCAAGTCTCTTGGGTCTTGTTTGTTGAGAAAATCACGTTCCCGAAGGTTTCATTCCGTTAGGACTCTGTTTGGTATTCCTTTTCTTCAAAACCCTAAAACATGCAAAAAACAACAATTCTGGGATGGGCCTCCGGTTAATAGGTTAGTCCCAAAAATAATATAAAAGTGGATAATAAAGCCCAATAATGTCCAGAACAGTAGATAATATAGCATGGAGCAATCAAAAATTATAGATACGTTGGAGACGTATCAAGCATCCCCAAGCTTAATTCCTGCTCGTCCTCGAGTAGGTAAATGATAAAAAAAGAATTTTTGATGTGGAGTGCTACTTGGAATAATTTTAATGTAATTCTTCTTAATTGCGGTATGAATATTCAGATCCGAAAGATTCAAGACAAAAGTTTAATATTGACATAAAAATAATAATACTTCAAGCATACTAACAAAGCAATTATGTCTTCTCAAAATAACATGGCCAAAGAAAGTTATCCCTACAAAATCATATAGTCTGGCTATGCTCCATCTTCACCGCACAAAATATTTAAATCATGCACAACCCTGATGACAAGCCAAGCAATTGTTTCATAATTTTGACATTCTCTAACTTTTTCAATCTTCACGCAATACATGAGCGTGTGCCATGGACATAACACTTGTAGGTGGAATAGAACGGTGGTTGTGGAGAAGACAAAAAGGGAGAAGATAGTCTCACATCAACTAGGCGTATGAACGGGCTATGGAGATGCCTATCAATAGATATCAATGTGAGTGAGTAGGGATTGCCATGCAACGGATGCACTAGAGCTATAGGTATATGAAAGCTCAAAAAGAAACTAAGTGGGTGTGCATCCAACTTGCTTGCTCATCAAGACCTAGGGTAATTTGAGGAAGCCCATCATTGGAATATACAAGCCAAGTTCTATAATGAAAAATTCCCACTAGTATATGAAAGTGACGAAATGAGAGATTCTCTACTATGAATATCATGGTGCTACTTTGAAGCACAAGTGTGGCAAAAGGATAGTAGCATTGTCCCTTCTCTTTTTCTCTCATTTTTTTATTTGGGACTTTTCTCTTTTTATGGCCTCTTTGTTTAGTCCAGAGTCTCATCCCGACTTGTGGGGGAATCATAGTCTCCATCATCCTTTCCTCACTGGGACAATGCTCTAATAATGATGATCATCACACTTTTATTTTCTTACAACTCAACAATTACAACTCGATACTTAGAACAAAATATGACTCTATATGAATGCCTCCGGTGGTGTACCGGGATATGCAATGACTCATGAGTGACATGTATGAAAGAATTATGAATGGTGGCTTTGCCACAAATACGATGTCAACTACATGATCATGCTAAGCAAAATGACAATGATGGAATGTGTCATAATAAACGGAACGGTGGAAAGTTGCATGGCAATATATCTTGGAATGGCTATGGAAATGCCATAATAGGTAGGTATGGTGGCTGTTTTGAGGAAGGTATATGGTGGGTGTATGATACCGGCGAAAGGTGCGCGGTGTTAGAGAGGCTAGCAAAGGTGGAAGGGTGAGAAAAGTGCGTATAATCCATGGACTCAACATTAGTCATAAAGAACTCATATACTTATTGAAAAAATCTACAAGTTATCAAAGCAAAGTATTACGCGCATGCTCCTAGGGGGACAGATTGGTAGGAAAAGACCATCACTCGTCCCCGACCGCCACTAAGAAGGAAGACAATCAAAGAAATAAATCATGCTCCAACTTCATCACATAACGGTTCACCATACGTGCATGCGACGGGAATCACAAACTTTAACACAAGTATTCTTCAAATTCACAACTACTCTACTAGCACAACTTTAATATCACCATCTTCATATCTCAAAACAATTATCAAGCGTCGAACTTCTCATAGTATTCAACACAGTCATAAGAAAGTTTTATTATTAATCTTGTATACCAAGCATATTAGGATTTTAAGAAAATTACCATGCTATTTAAGACTATAAAAATAATCTAAGTGAAGCATGAGAGATCAATACTTTCTATAAAACGAATCCACCACCGTGCTATAAAAGATATAAGTGAAGTACTAGAGCAAAACTACATAACTCAAAAGATATAAGCGAAGCACATAGAGTATTCTAACAAATTCCAAATCATGTATGGCTATCTCAAAAAGGTGTGTACAGCAAGGATGATTTTGGTAAACTAAAAAGTAAAGACTCAAATCGTACAATATGCTCCAAGCAAAACACATATCATGTGGCGAATAAAAATATAGCTCCAAGTAAAGTTACCGATAGAAGTAGACGAAAGAGGGGATGCCTTCCGGGGCATCCCCAAGCTTTGGCTTTTAGGTGTCCTTAGATTATATTGGGAGTGACATGGGCATCCCCAAGCTTAGGCTCTTGCCACTCCTCATTCCATAATCATTCAAATCTTTACCCAAAACTTGAAAACTTCACAACACAAAACTTAAAGTAGAAAATCTTGTGAGCTCCGTTAGCGAAAGAAAACAAAAGACCACTTCAAGGTACTGTAATGAACTCATTCTCTATTTATATTGGTGTTATACCTACTGTATTCCAACTTCTCTATGGTTTATAAACTATTTTACTAGCCATAGATTCATCAAAATAAGCAAACAACACACGAAAAACAGAATCTGTCAAAAACAGAACAGTCTGTAGTAATATGTAGCTAACGCAAGATCTGGAACCCTAAAAATTCTAAAATAAATTTCTGGACGTGAGGAATTTATCTATTAATCATCTGAAAAAAGAATTAACTAAATAGCACTTTACAAATAAAAATGGCAGCAGTTCTCGTGAAAGCTAAAGTTTCTTTTTTTTACAGCAAGTTTAACAAGACTTTCCCCAAGTCTTCCCAACGGTTCTACTTGGCACAAACACTAATTAAACAAAAAAACACAACCAAAACACAGGCTAGATAAATTATTTATTACTAAACAGGACCAAAAAGCAAGGAATAAAAAATTTGGGTTGCCTCCCAACAAGCGCTATCGTTTAACACCCCTAGCTAGGCATAACAAGCAAGGATAGATCTAGGTATTGCCATCTTTGGTAGGAAATTCTTCAATGAGGCATCTACCATCTTTAGGAATTTATTTATTTTTATTGATTATCAAAATTTTAGGCACAAGATCGAAAAAATCATTTGTAACAAATGGTTCCTTAATGATAGCAAAAAGATTGGGATGAACACTTATAGATTTGAGATCCGCAGTTTCCATACTAGAGGATTCACCCTTATTCTTAGGAACATACATAAGCTTGGCAATTTTAGCAGGAGGACTTGGAGTGTTCTTTACGAAAGAAAAGGCGGTTCCCAAGTTGGTAATAATATCCTCAATTTTATCAATTCTAGTGGAATCGTGATTTATTTTCTTATTAACTATGGGTTCCTTCTCTTTAATATTTTTCAAAGTGACTCCTACTTTAGATCCATATTGAGAGATTCGGTTGTGGATCTTTTTATCCAAATTTTCAATTAACTCTACGGTAGCAACCTTATTTTCAATAGTTTCAAGTATTTTCATTACATGCTCCAAAGTTAATACAGTTCCATTAACCAAAAGAGGGGGTAAGCCAAACAAATCTATCATAGCATTATAAGAATCAAAAGTATGGTTACCCAAGAAGTTCCCTCCAGTAATAGTATCAAGGACATATCTGTGCCAAGGAGTAATGCCTACATAAAAATTGCGAAGAAGAACAGAAGTAGATTGCTTCCTGGTGGATCTATTTTGAGCATTGCAAATTCTATACCAAGCATCTTTTAGATTTTCTCCCTCCCTTTGCTTAAAATCTAGAATTTCACTCTCGGGGAGACAACGGAGAAGATAAGAGACTAGCCATAATGGCAAGAAAACAAACTAACACATAAGAAAACAAAAAGCAAGCGAGCAAAAAGAGGCAAATAGAGACAGAGAGGGAGGATAGAGAGAGATAGGGCGAATAAAATGGCAAGGGTGAAGTGGGGGAGAGGAAAACGAGAGGCAAATGGAAAATAATGTAATGTGGGAGATAAGGGTATGTGATGGGTAATTGGTATGTTGACTTTTGCGTAGACCTCCCCGGCAACGGCGCCAGAAATCCTTCTTGCTACCTCTTTGAGCACTGCGTTGGTTTTCCCCGAAGAGGAAGGGATGATGCAGCAAAGTAGCGTAAGTATTTCCCTCAGTTTTTGAGAACCAAGGTATCAATCCAGTAGGAGGCTACGTGCGAGTCCCTCGTACCTGCACAAAACAAATAAATCCTCGCAACCAACACGAATAGGGGTTGTCAATCCCTACACGGCCACTTACGAGAGTGAGATCTGATAGATATGATAAGATAATATTTTTGGTATTTTTTGTGATAAAGATGCAAAGTAAAATAAATGAAAAGTAAAGAGCAAACACTACAAAAAAAACACACTTCTGTGATGATACGTGTTTGTCACAGTAGGTCGCTTTTTTGTCATGCATGTACATCCATGACAAATTTATGATAGAATCAAGATAGTCATACCTGTGCTGTCGTAGAAGTGTTCCATGACATTACCAAAATTATCATCACGGAAGTGTCCACTTCCATGACAATAAATCGCGCGTCACAGAAGTGCTTTCGTCAAGGGTGACCGACACGTGGCATCCACCGTAACGGAACGCCGTTAAGCTATCGGGTCGGGTTTTGGATCCGAAAACACGTGTCATCTGAAAACAACCTATGGGGATTTTCCACATGTAAAATCATCATTGGCTAGAGGAAACACGTGTCGGCTCATCGTTGGGACAGATGTCATCCACTCACTGGACAGAAGGCACCTATGAAACGTCGACACGTGGCACGGCCCAACAGTGGCCCATTCCTGTGAAAAGGCCGGCCCATTTGACTTGGTCAAAAGCTAGCGGGCCGGCCCATGGAAAGGCTGTTAACGGCATGTTCGCATATAGCCCATTTACAGCCCGCTAACCCAAGGCCCGTTACGCCCTATCCGAATTAGGCCTGTCCAATATGATTCCAGCCCGTTTTCACTTCTGGCCCATGTATAGCCCGTGACGTCTTTCGGCCCATATGAGGCCCTTTGTAACTCTTGGCCCATTAGCGGCCCGTGTTGAAACTGGCCCGTAATGAACAGCGTATCACTTTACACCCATTAACGGCCCGTGGTGAAACTGGCCCGTAATGAACAATGTATCACTTTATACCCATTAACGGCCCGTTATTCCGTTGGGCTGTCTCCATCCCATGTTATCTTTCGACCTTCTCAGAGCCCATTTATTCTTGGGTTCATTTCCAGCATTCATTTACTTACGGCCCGTTACTGTCATTTTCTGCTTGTGGGCCAAATTCAGCCCGTGGTTACAGTCAGCCCGTTTGTGGTCCATTAATACGTTGGGCCATTTTCATAGCGTCATCAAATACGACCTATTACCAATGGCCCATTATGGTCGGCCCATGAACAGATGATTCCAACTCTCGCCCATTTACGGCCAGAATGCGGTCTGTTTGGCCCATGTTTGTCCAATCGATTATACGGCCCGTATAAGGCCCATTGATGATACGGCCCATAGAAGGCCCATTGATGATACGGCCCGTAGAAGGCCCATTATTTCTACGGCCCGTAGAAGGCCCACTATTTCTATGGCCCGTAGAAGGCCCACTGTTTCTACGGCTCATAGAAGGCCCACTGTTTCTACGGCTCGTAGAAGGCCCACTATTTCTACGGCCCTTAGAAGGCCCACTGTCACTACAGTAAATATTAGCCCATGGTTATTGTGGCCTAGTTTTAAAAAATAGGTTATTGCAGCCACTAGCAAACCGCAAAAAAAGAACTGCACTGACTACAAGCAAACAAATAAACAAGACAACAAGGAACTAAATAAGCAAGGAACTTACACTAGGCTATCATTGCTATTACACATATTACATCCACTGGGCATCAAAGTTCGCCACCAGTGCAAATATAGGGAACACAGCAGCATATAAACGCCGCAGCAAAACAAGTCCAGAACTGAAACCACTTCAGAAGAGCTCAAGAAACAATATCCTGGGTACCATAATGCTGGCAAGATGCTTAGCAAGCTTATTAAGTTTCTCTTGTTTGGCTCTTAAGTCCTCCAGCGCTTGTTGTTGCACCAGAAAGTATGCATCTGAATTCTGCAGGGACTTCCTCAGTCCTTCAGCTTCCTGTCGCATAACATCTGATCGATGTCTTTCAACTTGAAGTTGAGACTCAAGAAGCCGAACTGATTCAGGCAATGAGTTCGAAGAGCTGGTGCCAGCAGTGGTAGCCAGTAACTCGAACACTACATCAAGATAGGACTTTGGGGTTGTCTCAGTGTCTTCAATATAGTTTTTATCAGCTTTCTTGGAGACCAACAGGGATGTCTCACTATCTTGAACCTTATCTCCATTACTTCCTTTACCATTGCATAACAGGGTACTCTTCTCCAATATTTTATCCGCGTTCTAAAAGAGAAACAAACAAACACATCTCAGGTTTACAATGTAATATATGAAACTCATTTTGGTAAACCAGCTCAGTAGTAAGATGGACAGGATAACAGCATGAAACAAACATATATCTATGTAGTATGGTCACTGTATGGTCTATATCATTCTAGTTTATCTTGCCAAATCAAGATAGATATAGTTCGAATCATATCTATTTAAGACAAAGCAGCATAGACAGAATATAAGTGTGGGAAACTACACAGCAATAACAACACTTGTAATGTGCATGGCATGAGAACATAACTGTTTATTCAATCGAAACTGAGATCAACATAGATCAAGTTACAACAGCAAACAACGAACCACGTTGAAGAAACAGGTTTAAAACATACTTGTTGCGCCATTGGAGTTTCAATTGCATTCTTCAAATTTGAAATTAGTTGGTATCAGTAAATACAGTGATGCCAGAGCAAAGTAGTTTGAACCATAGCTACGGAACCTGACCTGAGAACAATTCTTCTTCTGCTTTAAGCGTTGACTTTGGGTTCGGAGTGGTGATCCTCGTGATTTGGGCACTGCAGTTGCCTTACTAATTGCTCGTGTTTGGGTGATCTATGGTGGAGACGGTGCTGTGTCAACAGGAACTGGGTGTCTATCTGCTGGGGTTTGGGTTAGAAGGGGTGTAGCTAGTTCTCTGTCCAACTGGGTAGGGGTACAATCTGCATGACTGTGGGTTATGTGTGGTGGGGCTGGTTCTTGGGCAAGTACAACCGTGGTTCTATCTGCATCGACAGGTAGCACAATCTTTTCTGAAGATCGTGTTTTTACTCCCACAGATACTGCCATCTCTCCCTCCAATTGAAATGGCTGATAAACAAGAAAAGTAATTGAATGTACAGACATTGTAAGATAGACAGGTGCAATGGATAGTAGGGAAGAAAATAGGGCATGAAATAATTCACATTTATGTTGTCTAAGCAAACAGAATAGCAGGAAATAATTTCACATATATGATGGCTAATTAAACGGGATGGCATGAGACAATTTCACATGTATGATGGCTAACTAAACAGGATAGAATGACATACTTCAAAATATGATGACTATGTAAATAGGATGACATGATATAACTATACGATGTGTCTATTAAAGTGGTTGGCATGCCATAAATCACAAACATGTCGTCGATGGAAAAATGATGGCATGATATAATTCACGGATAGAATGACATAATTTAAATATGATGACCATGTAAACAGGATGAGATGATATAACTATATTATGTCTTTAGAAAATGGGTTGGCATGCCATAATTCAGATACATGCTGTCTATGTAAACATCATGGCATGACATAATTCAAATATATGATTTATATACTAAGGAAGTGAGAAGAGGGCAATCGCATATATGATGTGTCAACTAAGGAGATGGCATTCAGTATTGTGTATATGATGTAAAAAGTAAGCATTGCAATACAACATATGCATTATATGAGTAATATAACCGTGCCAAGTTTGAGCATACACCTCAGGGGATAATAGGACTGGTCATCTGCCTTTGAATCCTCCTCTGAAGAGCTATCTGTAACCAGCAAGATATCTGCTTCAACAGGTAGCATTGTCTGCTCTGAAGACCTTGTTTTCACTCCAGATTTCTCCATCACCAATTCAAATGGCTGATGCACAGGAAGAGCACTTGAATATACAAACATTGTCGACAAAAGCAATGAGAAATACAAAAAAAAGGATGGCATGATATAATTCACATATATGACGCTTGCCTAAACAACATGTCATTGCATAATTCACATACATAATGCCTTGCAACAAGATAACATTGCATAATTCACATATATAATGTCTTGCAACAAGATGGCATTTTATAATTCACATATATGGTAATTAGACACTAAACAGGTGGCATTCACACAAAGCATGTCTAAACTAAGCAAATGACATAGCAATGCAAGATACCATACGCACGATATGAGCAACATAACACTGCCAAGTTAGGGCATGCACCTCGGGGAGGGGGGGGGGAATATGACTGGTCATCTGTCTCTGAATCCTCCTCTGAGGAGCTATCGGTAACCAACAAGATATGCGCTTCGTCAGATAGCATTGTCTGCTCTGAAGACCTTGTTTCCACTCCAGATTTTTCCATGACCGTGCCAAATGGCTGATGCACAGGAAGAGTAATTGAATCTACTAAAATTGTTGAAAAATTTAACACGTAATAAAAAATGATGGCATGATATAATTCACATATAAGATGACTGGCTAACCAGGGTGGCATTGTAAAATTCACATATATGATGCCTGGCTAGACAAGATGGCATTGCATGATTCACATATATGATAAAGAAACTAAACAGATGGCTTTGACACAAAGCATGTCTGAACTAAGCAGATGACATCTTTAATGTATACAGTAAGCAATGCAAGGCACCATATGCATGATATTACCAACATCAGCATGCCAAGTTAGAGCGAAGACCTCATGGGGTAAATAGGAGTGGTCTTCTCCTTCTGAATCCCCCTCATAAAAGTTATCTTCCTCTTGACTATGATCCGAAATGGGTGGAGGGGGGGCTGCCTTTGCGCCCACCATGGAACGACGTCTGCATGAAATTTTATTGCCACACAAGGCTCGTCTCTTTTGCTCTACATGATCAGTTCCATTGTGTGCAATAATTGGCATGCATAGGAATAAAACATAGTGAGATTATGTAAGGAGTGCATGCACAAATCCAGAGTGATGGTAGCAAACTGTGGATAGACCCAAAACCAATGATAGCAGGCAGATAATAGCTTTAGTTAAAAAATACAGATAATGGCTCCTTAAATGTTTGTTTGCACCCAACATGAAACTCATAGTAGACACCGGAGATTAACCAGATAGTATTGATTGCTGCCCTAATATGTACCCCACAACCATTTAAAAACTCAAGTTTCAGCATTAGTTTGGACCTGACTCGGAGTCTAATAGGTGAACACGATTATAATGTAGCATGTCATCATATTAAGCGACGCATAACGTAAACAGACATGGAAGAGTGCAACCTCTCTTGCGGACCTGTGTAGTCCTCAAGGTCATCTGCTCAGTTGATGATGGTAATGGAGTTGCCGTGGTTGCTGGTGGCGGGGAAGAAGATCTGAGGCGGCGAAAGACAGTCTGGAGAGCGGATCCCTGCTGTGGTGAACCCTTCCGTCATTGGAGCAGCTGAGCTGGGGTGGAACACAGCGCCGCAGGAGCAGGACAAACCACACAAGGTTTTCTTTGACACATATCTGTAACAGAAGTAATTTAGTAAGGGCTTGTTTGAATTTGAGGATTCTAACAATGCAGGGATAGGAAATAGACAGGAATAGGATAGGAATGCACGTGCAAAATAGAGAATTTAAACACATAGGATTTCTGCCAATCTAGGTGTTTGATTCACAACAATTGGAAGATGACAGGATGCAAAAAAGCCTGGTGAGATTAAGTGAAACCACAAGAAAATGTACGGTTATAATGCTATTATTCTACTATCTCTTAGTCTTGTGCTTGATGAATAGGGATATGAAAAGGAGGAGAAGTGGAAATTAGAATTCCTATGGTTTTTCTTTCAAGGAGACACTAAAGGAACAAATCCTATAGTTTTCCTTTGCTCCATTCCTTTGCACCAAATTCATGAAAAGTAGTACCATAGGAAACTTTCCAATTTCGATGTTTTTCATTCACTTTCCTTTCAAGCACTGGCGATTCTAGTAGGCAGGCTTGAGCATGGAAAATCCTACACTAAAAAATGTTTTTGTGCTACTTCTTTTACTTTGGACCCAGGCCACTGCCATACTAGCTCAACTCCCAGGCCCATCAACAAATGCACAGCTCAAACGCGCAGAGATAAATAATGATGGCGTCCAAGAGAGTCTATCACGGATAGCTAAGTTGCCTGGTACCTCACTGCTTGTCATATAGTAGGATAAAATAATCATATTTCCCGTTACTACGAGTGCTAAGTGGAAAATATATATAACATGTAGAGTAAAAAAGAGATGCAACAAGTGTACAACCTCTTTGGCAAAGCCATGTTGATCTCAGCGTGATTGGGTTGGCCGGTGAGGATGCTTCGGCTGACTTGGCTGTCGAAGGAGGGGAAGAAGATCTTAGGCTTCTAGAGATGGAGCCCGAGGTACCGCTCCGCTGTGATGGAGGGTTTCATCGTTGGAGCAGCTCCGGTGAGTTGTACGATGCCGAGGCTGAAGCAGGACAAGAGAGACAACAAACAATGTTAACCTGAGTGGAATTCTAATAGCATCTCCAATACATGACGTAAAATACATAAACACAAAGTGCTAGATGTAAAATACATCAGCCGCTCCTCTCTGAACTTAACTGTCGAAACTGAATTTAACTGTCGAAACTGAACTTAACTGTCGAAACTGAACTTAACTGTTGAAACTGAATTTTGCTGTCGAAACTAAATTTTGCTGTCGATACTGAACGCACTAGCAAGGTGAGGCTACACGTCGGTCGACTGACTTTTTCATCTCTGGTCAGTCGATTTTGCAGCCGTTGGATACGAAATCAAGGGCTTGCGGTTCATCTTCAACCTCCACCCCCCTGAGCCAGCCAAACAGTAGGCCCCCGCCGCCCGCGGCTGGTGGTGCGCCGCCTCGCCCGCCCCAAAAACACTCCCCACCGCCGGTCCGCCGCCGCCCCGGCCATCCCTCTAGCCCCCCCCCCCCCCCCCCCGTGCTGAGCTTTTTCTTCGGTGATCCCCACGCCACCGCCCCGCCAACACCCCGCCACCGCCAGCGACCACCGCCCCCATCCTGAACCCTAAGATAGATAGTGGGGTACCTCTCCGGCGAGCCCCCCTCCCCACTGCGGCTGGTTCTTCCTTCTCCCCGACGGCATCGGAGTGAAGTGTAGCTAAATCGGAGCAGCAACGCAAGCAAGAGCGAGAGCAGCAGCACGAGCAAGAGCAATAGCAAGTGCAGACCAGGCAGGGGACCGAGAGCAAGAGCAGAGTAGCAGCGCGAGTGAGAGCTAAAGCAGCAGCAGGTCCTACCGATGTGGACATCACCGCCAAGGGAGCGACGCCGTGGAGGAAGTGGCCGGCGACGCCGCCATGGATGGAGCCGTGCCGTGTCGGCTCGGGACCGAGCGCTGGCAACACCGTGAGATCGAATCAAGAAGAAAATGCGGCGATTAGTGTACAACCTCTTTGGTGGCGCCGATTAGGCCGCAACTTCATCCGAGGAAACGGTGATGATGATGCTCTTCCGATGGTGTAGGTGAAGACGACGATGTGGGAATGGAGGTGGTGTGAAAGACGAGGGGAACATCGGGGCAGCTCCTTGGGGGTGGAGGACGGTGTGGGTGAACCGGCGGGATGATGAGATCGACGATGGATCCTCATCCGTTATGGTGGATGAGGGACATCGAGGTGTTGCTGTGGACGACGTCGTCGGGGAAGAGGCTCCAGCTGGGTGGCGGACGGAGCAGGGTGTGGGGTTTCGTCGCGGGTTTTCGCGGCCTCGATGTACGAATGGGTGGGCAGATGGGATGGCAGTGGGGAACCATGGCTTAGAGACGCGCTTGTCCGAAATGTGGGGTAAGTTACGATAGTATCCACACCGATTTGAGGCGGTTCTTTTGGTTCAGGGGTACCACAGACATTTCGCGGGTCGGGATTTCACAGGAGGTGGGAGTTTTTGCGCGCGTTGTAATATCGGAATAGCAAGGAGCGGGTTGAGATGGAGGGAGTTGTTGGAGCACAACAAGACAAAGATATATCTTAAATATTTCGGGCTAACAAGGCACGGGTTGAAGAGGCGGGAGTTTCGCAACATGATAGACAGAGACGCTAGCTTGAATTTTCGGCATAACAAGGCGCGTCTTGAAATTTCGAAAGAACAAGCTTAACATGTACCCCAAAAAAAGACAATTTGCACCTCAACACGCACAACACACACACACAAACACCATTTAGACTAGAGTAAGGTACACGTGCATTGCACGCATGAGATTTGGCAACCAAATTATGAATAAATACCACATTATAGCATGCAAGATTTGAGTCATATATGCATGATGTAGATGTTCGTTTAATTCTTATAGTTCATTTCATTCAAAATCATCTAGTTTTTATAACAAAGCTAATCTATTTTAAGATTCATGGAATTGTGCGTCATAAGACATAAAGTAAAAACAAATAATGGCAAATCATGTAGAAAAACATTTGGGCAATTCTGATACGGAAGATTCTAGAACAAATAAGAAGTGCTTGTGTTTTGATGTTTGTGCATTATGCTTAAGTTCAACCATGGAGTCTTCTAGATTATACATGTGGCGAAATCTGGTGGAATCTAGATGATATCCAACGGCCAGTAGTGCTCAAATTTTCCATCTTTAGACCATCGGATTCGCCTCATCCAACGACCATCTTTCAAAGTTAAAGTTACCTGCACACAATATAAAATATATATATAATATAATATATATAGGGGTATAGATATAGATATGTGATCCAAAAGCCGCCCATCATCTCCAATTAGAATAGTGTGTCCATGCACGAATGCGACGTGGCCAAATGATATCTTCCATCGGTATCTCAAATTCAAATCAGTCTGACCTTGTTCAATGTGTATATATTACAACATGATCGTTTCCAAACCACACCGCGCAGATCTCCGTTATATTCATGCATGCATGGGTTTCAAACATCAGGATCTCTTATTCAAATATTTGAATTCAACTTTACATTGATTGTGACCTCACCTATTCAACTATTTTTTACACCCACACAGTAGTCTTCTCTTTATAATTGTACCACTAACTTTCTCTCATGCATGCATGCACACACACTACCAGTCGGCATTATCCATCGCACGCATGCAATCTCTTTCTTAAGGTCGGTCTCCCATGAAGGCACACACCAACACACATCCCCCGCTCCATCATATCGGGCATTCTTTATCTCTCACGCGTGCATGCACAATGATCAATGTTCCTCTATGTATGTGTGTATATAGCTAGGTCTTTCATAGTTTTCCACACAAACCGATCAATCGATATATCCAGTGAGGTCTCACCCTCTTTCCCACGTCCACATCGATCAATCTATACCTCTCTATATAGGACTAACATATATAGCTAATACACCCACATTAATTATGTATCCAACGTCCCCCTCTCATCATCCATGCCTTCCACTTCATCTCTCAGACGCGTGCACAATGGCGAAGACAGGGGGCAGTAAGGGCCCTGCCCCCTCCCCCCCTGACATCACTATATATCAAGGCTAATATGAATGTGATCATTAGACAATTGCTGCTAAAAATGGTTTAAGTTCATGAATTGACCCTCCTCGTAAAGGATTAGCAATGCTTGGCCCCCTAGCTCATTTATTTTTCATGGCTCCGCCACTGCGCGCATCAACGCACGTGTTCACCCTCTCTCTCTAAATATCGATCTCGCACTTGTGCATTCCTTCATAGTCTCCCTCCACTTGTCCCCTCGCACCATCTTCTAGCCCCCCACCGGATTTTGCCACATGTACAATCTAGCAGACTCCATGGTTGAACTTAAGCATAATGCACAAACCTCAAAACAACAGTGGTTCTCTTTTGTTCTAGAATCTTCCGTATCATAACTGCCCAAACTTTTTTCTAGTTGAATTGCCATTATTTGTTTTTAATTTATGCTTTACAACGCACAATTCCATGAATCATAAAATAGATTAAGGGCTTCTTTGATTCAAAGGATTCTCAAAGGAATTTTGGAGGATTCTAATCACTAGGAATTTTTCCTATCTTGGTTGTTTGATTCGTAGGATTGTAAACCATAGGAATTTTTCCATATGATTCATTTGCACTAGATTTCATAGGAAACACCCCATCCACTCAAACCTCTTTGAAAGAATTCTGTGTTTTTCTATGCACAATCGAACACTCGTACAATCCTGTAGGATTCAAGATGACATTCCACTATAATCCCATGTTTTTCCTATTCCCGCGTTCTTAGCTTTTTTATAAAAACTAATTGATTTTGAATGAGGTGAACTATAAGAACTAAACAAAGGGCTACATCAGGCATATATGACTCAGAGCTTACATGCTATATTGTGGTATTTATTCATAATTTGGTTGCAAAATCTGATGCGTGCAATGCACGTGTACCTTACTAGTACTTCGAGTATGTGCAAAACACGTAAATTAGAATACCAATGGCAAGCTACAAAGTGTCTCTCTTACAGTTCATGAAGCCATGTGGCATATGTGTAGGCGTTGTCGCGACCTCCTTGCGTGGATTGCTCACAGTGACGTGCTGCTGGTTCCAGAAGAATGTACTCGTCCTCCCTGAGCCATACTAGTGGTACATGCACGAAGCGAAGATGTGCACGCACGCCATGCACGCACTCATTCCTCGCATGCACACGCGGGTACACGGGCGGACGGAATTTTGTACCAAGATCCACCCCATGTGATAATTTGACGCGTGTAAAGTCGTTCACTTCATTCATGGTCAATTAATACAGCGCATGCAAATTGAGTGGACGTGAGGGCGGAAGAAAGAAATTATTACTCCACTGCGCGCATGCGAGTAGTTAAATCTTGGGTTGCTAGTAGTACTTCCATTGGTCTCCTTCGTATTTTGTGCCAATTTTTGACAGTAACATAATATTTATGCATTTGAGCAGTGTAGTACTTGAAATTTATGTTCCGCTAAACTCATCGGGAGCCGTTTCGGGCCTTGAAACCAAAACCATTAATTAATCTTTACCTTGTTCCCATCACATTCGAAAGCCTGCTCTACTAGTAGTACGTACCAAACCTGAACGTGTTCCCACTATGCATGTATTAGTACTAGTGCTAGTACTTAGGTTATAAAAAGGGGAACTACCTAAACGAAAATCACTCTACCTTTCCTCCTCATAAGTGCTTTTTCTTCGTCTGTCGTTGCCATGGCCGGTGAGCAGAGCTCTAGGTCGAGACCTACTCATAACAAGGGAGCGGCAACCAAGGCTGCGGAAAAAAAGAGAGGGCTCGCCGCCACGCAGAGACCTCAAAAGATCTCTCACGGGCAGGCGATGGCTCCGAGGAGCGCCCTAGCCGCGGAGGCAAACATGCCGAGCCGGCGGAGCTGGAGTCGTTGTCCCTCGACGGCATGCCCGATCAGCTCAATAAGCAGAAGAAGTTCATCCAAGGCTTGATGGAGTTGCTGAAGGAGAGCCTCGACAACATGCCCGCTGAGCTCAACCAGCAGGGGGAGTTGACTACCGGCTTGGTGATGCTGCTGAAGAAGAGCATTGCCTCGGAGAAGAAGGCAACCGGTGAAATCCCGCGACTTCGGGAGGACAATGCGAAGCTCTGCCACGAGATCGACCTGTTGAAGGAGAAGAACGCCAGCTGGAAGAAGCTGCATGAGAATAGTAGTTCCTCGATGAAGATGCTGCAGGCCCTTGCCATGGAACAGAAGGAAGAGTTGATGAAGCTCTGCATCAAGCACCCGGCTACTATCAAGGTACGTAATATGGCCGTGGAACAGATGATGAAGGCTCGCGTCGAGAAATGTCGTGTCATGGACACAATGATAAAGATGGCAGAGGAGACGCGCAAGGAGATGGAGGTCGTGGAGGCGATGAAGAAGCAATTACGACTCCGCGGCGAATTAGATCATTTGGGGTGATAATCTTCCTTCTTCTTTTGCTCCTGTGTTTCATCTTTTGCTTCGGGTGTTTCGCCGCACGTGTCACGTTCTCTGCGAGGCATGAATAGAACAATGTTTTTTTGAGGGAATGAATAGAATAATGCTAACAATGAGATGACAAATTAGATCATTTTTTATCGCCAAATGGCACTGGGCTGCCGTGTTTCGTGCTCCTCCATCGCAGTACTACTCAAGTGGAAAACTTGAGTATACCACACGGTTCTTTGCTCCTCCTCGATCAGGTCATCGGCGCATTTATACGAGCAGTCAAATCACAAGGCCCGCCTTCCAGCAGTAATGAGCCGTCAAATCACAAAGGCCCTCGCCTCTCGTGAAACTGGCCAAGCTAGACTGCCCCGCCCTCTAGCCTTTTAACAAATGTATACTTTTGTACAGCAGTAGTATCGATGGATTGCGCCATGGAGCAAAACTTGAAACTAAAAAAAGGTGGTACATATAGAGAGCACTCGTCGCCAAATTATGCATATAGTACTATTAAAAAGGCTAGTCACAATAATGGTTAGTGCCGCTTTGGTTTCATGACTAGCCATGTCGGCCCGGGTTCTTTGTCATATGGATGCTAGCGACACTATCATATACGTGAGCCAAAAGGCGCAAACGGTCCCGGGCCATGGTAAGGCGACACCCGTGGGATACCGTGCATGAGGCCGCAAAGTGATATGAGGTGTTACCGGCTAGATCAATGTGGCTTGGAATCGGGGTCCTGACAGCATTGGCATCAGAGCCGGACTGCCTGTAGGTTCGTTGAGCTAAACTGGTCGATGTCGAGTCTAGAAATGCTTTAGTTATATGTAGGGGAATTGATTGTGGGAGGGAACGTAAGGTTCTTTTACTCCTTTACCTTATGCCCTCTGATCTGAGTCATTCTCTTCTCAATCAACATGGGTTAAGGACTAGGCTCTCTTCTTCTATCAGGTTCACGTGTTACTAATCCATAGTAGCTTATAGGATTATTGTTACAAGACCCAGTTCAGTTTCTACTATTTTAGTATGTTGCTATTTGAATCAGAACCTTGATATGATGTTGTTGAGCGGTATTGTGAACTGTTGTGGATGTCTCAAATCTTTTTATGAGCATTTACAGCCGTTATGCTGTCCAATTTTCCCTAGAAATTCTAATGTCTTTGCATTGTGGTTGTGCTTTCATATGGCCAACCGTGTTCAAAACCAAGTGGATCGCCTGACCAGGTGCCTCGACATGCCTGGTCATACTGCTATGTTAGTCCGGGTCATGATCGAGACGGGTTACCGTTGGTATCCCGAATACACCGTCGAAGAGCAGTTCTGCGACTTTAATCAAAGCCAGTATTTCTGCACCGTCAGGATATTTCCTTCTTATCCTGGATCTACCGAGCCCCTTCACTGTTCCTATGGACTCGGGGTTACAGTTGAGATGGCTGTGCAGGATGCTGCCTATTCCATGATGACCATCATGCGAGTCTGGACTGGCCTGCTTCGGAACACCGACTTCCGTTACATGCCAGCTTCACTTCCGGGAGCGCAAGGGTATCTTCAGGCTATCTATGCTGACTCCACTCAGGAGGACTCATTAACTCGTACCACTGCCGAGATGCTCGAAGATAAGGACCGAGAGAATCGGGCCTTGAGGCTGGAGCTTTTTAATACCCGTGCTGATCATTGGGCCACATTGACTCGGTTTGCACCTGCGGTGCAAGCTGGATGTATGGATACAAGGGATCTGTATCCTGTGAGATCTGCTTTGCCAGACGTGGTGGATTGGCGTGATGTGGGAGGCATCACCCCACCCCGTTGTCCCCGCAGGCCACCATTTGGTGGTCCAAGACCCCATCCTAGCCCCTATGGTCCACAGGCTCCTCAGGACCGTCTGTTCCCGGATGGTCACGTTGAACTACCAGGCTATGGAGGTGACTTCTATGAGGACTACTATGGAGCTGTCTGAGTTAGTAGTAGTACCACTAGTATTGTAGTAGTTGTATCTCCACTGTCCTGCGTGACTTGTGGAATATGACTTTGCGTGTAATCGATTCCGGAGGTGTAGACAAATAATGTATAGGAGCTTGGAATGCCTCCGATGAGATGTAACGTCTTTCATCATAGTTGTACTATAGCCTGGGCTTGTAGTAAAATATGTATGATGTGTATGACCGTTGGTATATATATGGCAGTTTTATATTGCCGTGACATACGGATGAACATCTCTGCTTTCCGTGTTATCCATTACATTCTACACTTCCTTGCTAAGTTTGAGCCATCCTTGTCTAAACCATTGTCTTGTTTTCTCCTAGGATGGTCAACACCCGCAGCAACCCTGCTGCCCCGGAGCAGGGGGAAGCCAGGCTAGAGGTGAAAATCTTCCTCACCCGCCTTCTCTGGCCAAAGTAATGTTGGAGGCGGAAAGAAACAAGCATGAGACCAACCGCCTGCTGGAGCGGATTGAGTAGAACACTGCATGCCACCCGCAAAATGACTTGGTGTCAATCAATGACTTTATCAAGCTGTACCCACCAAAGTTTAACCATTCCATCGAGCCCCTCGATGCGGATGACTGGCTTCGGAGCATCACCCACAAGCTACGTTCTGCCAACGTAATCGAAGCCGACAAGGTTACTTATGCTGCCTATCACCTCGAAGGCCCTACTAGCCTTTGGTGGGAAAACTTCGAAGCTATGCGCCCGGTCAGCCAAATCACTACTTGGGCTGAATTCAGTGAGGCTTTCCGTGAGCATCACATTCCGGAAGGTCTCATGGATCGCATGAGGGAGGAGTTCTGCAACTTCACCCAAGGAAGATTGACTGTGGATGCTTACAGTCGTGAATTTGGGAATCTGGCACGTTATGCCCCTAAAGAGGTATCTACTGAGGCCAAGAAGTAGGCAAGGTTCCGCAAGGGACTTAGCCCTGAGCTTCCCCACGATCTCCGTCTACACGAGTGCACATCCTTTCAGAAGTTGGTCAATAAAGCCATCAGTGCTGAGACAGGCCAGACTGATTATGATGCTTCATGCAAGCAGTCCCGTGATTTTGGCTCTTCATCCGGCTCTGGAGCTCAGAAGCGCCGGGTGTGGATCCCAAGCACGGCACTGCCACCCAGATTCATCCCGAGGCCATCCTTTGAGGCACCACGTCCCAACCAGCAATTTGCACCGCCCAAGCCCTATGGTGGCCCCGCTGCTAACGCTGCTCCACGCCCCAATGTGGTGACATGCTTTAAGTGTGGAGAGCCGGGTCACTATAGTCGAGAGTGTCCCCAGAACAATCCCAATCAAACTAGAAAGTCCGTTGGCCGTGGTAAGCCCGTGGGAAAGACATTCTACGCCAAGCCGGGCACTACTACACGTGGCCATGTCAACTATGTTTCAGCCGAGGAGGCTCATGAGGATCCTAACGTCGTCCTTGGTATGCTCCTTGTTAACTGCCATCTGGCATCTGTTCTTTTCGATACTGGAGCATCTCATTCATTCATATCCGAGAACTATGCCCGATTGCATAACACGACATTCTGTGACATGCCCACTTCCATGGTAATTCAAACTCCGGGTTCCAAATGGGAAACTTCTAGAGTAAGCCATGGGAACGGAATTCTTGTCGATAGACTTGTCTTCCTTGCATCCTTAATAGCTCTCAAGTCCTCGGGCATAAACATCATCTTAGGTATGGACTGGATGTCAGCTCATTATGCTAAGATTGACTGTGCCACTAGAACCGTTCAACTTACTCACCCATCGGGCAAGACAGTCAATGTCTTAACTCGAGTGGCCAAGCGCTAGCTTTACTCCTTAAATGCCAACCCCCTTCCAGACCTTGAGGATGTTCCGATAGTCCGAGACTTTCCGGATGTCTTTCCAGAAGAACTGCCAGGTGTTCCTCCTGACAGGGATGTCGAGTTTGTGATAGACCTTGTTCCAGGAACCGTTACAATTTCTAGAAGACCCAACAAGATGGCATCGTTAGAACTAGCCGAGCTTAAGAACCAACTCGATGAGTCCTTGAAAAAGGGTTTCATCCGTCCTAGTTCCTCTCCTTGGGCTTGCCCCATCCTCTTCGTCAAGAAGAAGGATGGAACAGATCGAATGGTTGTGGATTACCGACCTGTCAACTTGGTCACCATCAAGAACAAATACCCGCTTCCCAGGATCAACGATCTGTATGGTCAGCTCGCTGGATCCTCAGTATTCTCCAAGATGGATTTGAGGTTGGGCTACCATCAAATCAAAATCAGAAACGGGGACATTCCCAAAACGGCCTTTGTTACTCGATATGGCCAATACGAGTACACCGTTATGTCCTTCGGTTTAACCAATGCCCCGGCTACCTTCTCCCGGTTAATGAACTAGGTTTTCATGGAGTACTTGGATAAATTCGTCGTAGTATACCTCGATGACATACTCATCTACTCCAAGAATGAAGAGGAACATGTCGAACATCTAAGGCTAGTATTGATGAAACTTCGAGAGCATCGCCTTTATGCCAAATTCTCCAAGTGTGAATTTTGGTTGCCAGAAGTAACCTATCTAGGCCATGTAATCTCTGGTAAGGGTATTGCTATCAATCCCGAGCGAGTTCAAGCCGTCCTTGATTGGACTCCACCCGAGACGGTTAAGCAAGTTCGGAGCTTCCATGGCTTAGCGAGCTATTGCCGCTGCTTCATCGAGAATTTCTCCAAGGTTGCTAAACCTCTAACTGAACTCCTCAAGAAAGATAAAAAGTTTGAGTGGACTCCACAGTGCGAGTTCAGCTTTTAGGAACTGAAAAGACGCCTAAGGTCTGCTCCCGTACTGGTACCACCAGATTTCTCCAAGGACTTTATTATCTATTGTGACGCCTCGCGACAAGGACTAGGTTGCATACTCAAGCAAGATCGTCAGGTAATTGCCTATGCTTCATGGAAATTACACCCACATGAGGAAAATTATCCCACACATGATCTAGAGCTTGCAGCTGTAGTCCATGCACTTAAAACTTGGCGACATTACCTCCTCGGTAATCATTGCGAGATCTTCACCGATCACCAAAGTTTGAAATATACCTTCACCCAACCAGATTTGAATCTCAGGCAAAGACATTGGGTCGAGTTGATCTTGGATTACGACTTAGGAATAACTTACACCCCGGGAAAAGCCAGTGTCATGGCTGATGCGCTAAGCCGTAAGTCCTATTGTAACAACCTGATGTTACAACAAAGTCAACCACTTCTCCATGAGGAATTTCGTAAGCTTAATCTTCACATTGTTCCTCGAGGATTCCTATCCACCCTGGTGGCAAAACCTACCCTTACGGATCAGATCATCAAGGCACAGAAGGTAGATCCGGGAATCTCCCGTATTAAAAGGAACATTAAGAAAGGAGTCGCGAACTGTTTCTCCATTGATGATCAAGGTGTCGTATACTTTGGGAATCACCTAGTGGTTCCAAAGGCACGAAACCTGAGGCGGCTGATCCTTAAGGAAGCTCATGAATCCCCTCTCACCATTCATCCCGGTAGTACCAAAATGTATCAAGACCTACGCCAGAGGTTTTGGTGGACTAGGATGAAGAGACAAATTGCTCAATACATTGCTAATTGCGATGTTTGTCGTCGCGTTAAAGCAGAGCATCAACGGCCTGCTGGCACCCTTCAACCTTTGGCTATTCCTGAATGGAAATGGGATAAAATCAGTATGGATTTCATTACTGGGTTTCCCAGGACCAAGAGAGGGAATAATGCCATCTTCGTCGTGATCGATCGACTTTCCAAAGTAGCCCATTTCCTACCTGTTCATGAGAGTATCACCGCTAGCCAGCTAGCCGAATTATACATCTCCCAAATAGTGTCCCTTCATGGTGTCCCATTGGAAATTAACTCAGACCATGGGAGTCTCTTCACCTCTCGATTTTGGGAAAGTTTCCAAAATGCTATGGGAACTCATCTCTCCTTTAGCACCGCCTTCCATCCTCAATCATGTGGTCAAGTAGAGCGAGTCAATCAAATTCTGGAAGATATGCTCCGAGCTTCTGTTATCTTGTTCGGAATGAGTTGGGAGAAATGCCTCCCATTCGCGGAGTTTGCTTATAACAATAGTTATCAAGCTAGCTTGGGCAAAGCTCCTTTCAAAGTTCTCTATGGACGAAAATGTCGAACGCCTCTTAACTGGTCAGAAACCGGGGAAAGACAACTCTTTGGCCCGGATACGATTCAGGAAGCAGAAGAGCAGGTTCGCGTTATTCGTGAGAAATTGAAAATAGCCCAATCTCGTCAAAAGAGTCAATATGATCGTAAACATAAGCCTATGACTTATGAAGTCGACGAGAAGGCTTACCTTCGGGTTACCCCGTTAAAAGGAACCCATCATTTCGGTATCAAAGGCAAATTGGCTCCTCGTTACATTGGACCCTTGCCAAACGAGGGGAAGTTGCCTACCAGTTGGAACTACCTCCGCATCTCTCTAGGGTTCATGATGTCTTCCACGTCTCTCAACTCAGGCGTTGCTTCTCGGATCCTATCCGTGGAGTGGACCATGAAACGCTTGATCTCCAGGATAACCTCACATATCGAGAATATCCCGTTCGGATCCTTGATCAAGCCGAGCGTACCACTCGACGCCAGAATATCAAGTTTCTCAAGGTTCAATGGTCACACCATGCCGAGAAAGAAGCTACATGGGAAAGGGAGGATCGTCTTCGACTTGAGTACCCTACCTTCTTTCCAGAGGATCCTAAATCTCGGGACGAGATTCTTTCGAGTGGGGGTGAGTTGTCACATCCTAGCTAGACCATGCATTAGAGTGTTGCATCGTGTCTTCTTTCAACAGAAACTTGAAATGGGGAAGGCAGAACCCCCAGCACCCCCCCTGAAATCAACTAGGGTTTACTAAAAATAATTTCAATGAACCTGAAATGCCCTTCTAAAATGTTCACCCTCTTTGTCTTGGGTTAGAACCTCTGGCAAATTTGATGCACAATTTTCTAGGTCATCAGAAGGTCACTGAATTAAATCATATGTATGTTGCTTTTGGACATTTAAATACTAATAAATATTTTAAATGTTCAAATAATTCTGGATTTAAGTCAGGGCTGTTAGGAATAATCCCAACAGAGCCCACAATTATTTTCAGGATTTTGGAAAATGCCTAGGTATTTTTAATAAAGCCCTAAACCTACAGAAAAATAGAAAAAAACAAAACAGAAAGGGAAAACTTACTTGGCGCCACCCACCAGGCCCACCTGCCGGCCCAGCCCAGTCACCGTGCCAGCGAGGAGCTTGGCTCGGCCAGGCAGGCAGGCAGGTGCTCGACGGCGGCGCCAGCGCGTGCCACGTAGCTGGCTGCCACCCTGCTTACTCCCCTCGCCGCCCTGCTGGCCTGGCCAGGCTCCACGTCACTGCCTCGACCCCCTGGACACGCTCATTCGCCCCTGCCTCACTCCCTCGCTCCCCTTCGCCATGGCCGACGCAGCCGTCGCCGTCCCGCCACCGTAGTCGCGTGCACCGCCGTCCCCGTGCTGCTCCACCATGTCCTGAAGCTCAGGCACTTCCTCCTCGATCGCTCCACCAAGCCACGCCCTGCCGGAGGCCTGCAAACGACTCCTCCAAGCTCGTCTTCAACCCCGGGCTGCCCAGATCGCCTCCGCCGCCCCGCTTGCTCCGGCTCGTCCCCGACCGCGCCATTTGCCCCTATGTGATCACCGTGAGCTGCTGCACCTCTCCATCCTCTCCGCTCTTCTTCTCATGCACCACAACGAGCACACGAAGCTCACCCGCACGCGCCGCCGCGGAGCTCGTCGCCGACGTGTCTCCGGCCAAACACCGGCCACGCCACCTAGTCTAACAACTTCACCGCATCCCTAGGGGCACAACGCACCTCACCACGCGCCTCGCCGTGCCCCGTAGCCTCGGGCTCACTTTCACCCGACTCCGGCGACCACAAAGCTCGTCGCCGGTGATGTTTCCGGCCACCCCGAGCCCAACCACCACCACCAAACGCCGCGGCTCGTTCCCGGCTACCCGTAGATGATCTCCGCCGTCGTTTTGGTCGCCTGAGGGCGTTTTTCGAAGTCCTCCACCGTCTCGGCCTCGCCGGCGACTCAACGCCGGCGGGATTAGCCCTGTTGACCGGTGGGTTTGACCACTGACATGGACTGGGTGGGCCCAGTTTGACTCCCCTGAGTCAACGACAAGTGGGCCCCCTCTACTAACCAAATCATATTAGTTTTAATTAAAGTTAATTAGCTTAATTAACTACTGACACGCGGGACCCACTAGTCAGGTTTGACCTGGACGTCCCCATTGACCCTGACGTCACCCTGACGCACTGCTGACGTAGTAATTGATTTACTGGAATTAGTTTTATACAGGAAATTCCAGAAAATAGTTCAAACTTCAAAAATTCATAGAAATTCAACCGTAACTCCAAATGAAATAAACTATATATGAAAAATTATCAGAAAAATTCAATCTATCCATCTGTAATGGCTTCATGCATGAAAAAACAAGTTTACCTTGCTGTTTAAGCAGAATAAGGAAATGCACTATTAAGGCCATGTTTAATGAGCTAATATTGAATCTTTGATTCAAATGAGTTCATTCCTTTCTATTATAGCTTGCATTAGGCCAAGACACATTCATATTGCCATGTCATAGCATGCATCATGTTGTTGCATATCGTCATGTGTTGATTGTGTTTCGATGTGTTCTTCGTGGTAGGTTCTACCTCCGAGGATATTCACGAGTATCCAATTGAAGGGCAGTATCCCACTACCACTCCATCAGGCAAGCAACCATTGATCATTCCGATACAACCCATGTTCTCGCTTCTGCTCTTGTTTACTGCATTAAGACATCAAGATTCAAACTGCTGTGAGCTACGGTAGTTGAACCCTTATTCTCTACATGACCTGTCATTGCCATAGTAACTAGATGAAACCCACTAGCATGTGTAGGAGTTGATTGAGCCATGTATGTGATTCCTACCTTGCTATGCCTGCTATGCTTAGAGTTGTGTCAGGTCTGGTTCATCTGGGTGATGGGCTAGAGTGAAATGCTTATGTCAGTAATATGAGGGATGTGTTGAACATGTTTTGGTAAAGGTATCGATGAGAGGCCATGTAGGAGTACATGGTGGGTTGTTTCATTGAGGCCATCCATAACAACTGAGATCTGTATGTGTGATTTAAGATGCAATTACTACCGTACATTGGGCCCGAAACCAATGGACCCTCTCGGCTTCTTAATCACCCTAGTACTCTGTCCAGGAGTTGCAAATAGTTTCTGATGTTTGTCGGTTATGTGTTGGCGGCCGTGCGTAGCGCTGACCCTAGGGGTGGGCTATGTTGCGGTAGATACACTGTGGCATGGTGTACCGAGTCACCCGTTTGGTGTCTCGGGAACCCTGTTCACATCGTTCGGGGCCGTATGTGGAAACCTCGGCCGAACTCCCTGCGGATGGAACCTGGATAGGCGATAAACCTGGACTAGAGACTTAAGTGTTTAGGTAGGCCGTGGCCAACACCCTCGCTGGGCTTCCGCTTGAAGGTTGCCGCGTACATGTCGTGTAAACGGCGGTAAGTGGTGAAAGCGTGTATGAAGAAGTACAGCCCTGCAGGGTATAAAACAATTCGAATAGCCGCGTCCGTGGTAAAGGACCACTTGGTTGCCTATACAGTTCATAGACAAGTAAATGGATACTACTAAAAGACTCAAGATAAGCGTGAGTACCGAGGATGGCTCTCTCATAGGATGACGCGGGAGGATCCTCGGTGGAGTATTGTGTTGGTGAGTAGTGGACTCGTGTGCAAAAATTATTTTACTAGAGAAGTTCCGTAGGATAGCTTAGCCAAGAGTCAAAGCTGGCTTGCTGCAATAACCCCACCACCTCCTCGAGAATGAGCATGTATATTAGGTTTTGATGTAAGACTTGCTGAGTACCTTTGTACTCATGCTTGCTTAATTACTGTTTTCAGACGACAACACCGCCCCCTCTGATGGATTCTACATAGACCTTGACGTCGACGAGTGAGTAGCCACCCAGGTGGTGATCCTGGCCATGGAGGGCCCTATGTAGATAGACAGGCCTCGAGAAGCCTACTTTCTTTCTAGTGTCTGTACTCAAACCGGTTGCTTCCGCATGTGCTTTTATGATTGTATGACTTGAGTGTCGGGTCATGTGACCCCTATCTGTATGAACTTATTATGTATGGCTCCCTGGAGCCTTTTAAATAAAGTACTTGAGTTGTAGAGTTTTGTTGTGATGCCATGTTGTATGTACTCATATCGGGCATATTGTGTGTATGATTGAAATGCTTGGTATGAGTGGGATCCGACAATCTAGTTGTTTATCCTTGGTAGCCTTTCTTATGGGGAAATGTAGTCTAGTGTTCCTCGAGCCATAGTAGTCCGCTACAGCCCGGTTCACCGGAGTCCTGCTAGCCCAGCCCTACTGTTTAGGACACTTGACTGGCCTGCATGTGATTCACTTCGTTCCTATGTCCGTCCCTTCGGGGAAATGTCACGCGGTGATTTCTGGAGTCCTGCCTAGCCTGCTACAGCCCGGGTTCCCCGGAGTCCTGTTAGCCCAGTGCTACAGCCCGGAATCGCTCGCTGATGACCGACATGCTCGATGTGATTCATGTATGCCTGTCTCCATAGGTCTGTGCCGCTTTGGGTTCACGACTAGCCATGTCGGCCCAGGTTCTCAGTCATATGGATGCTAGCGACACTATCATATACGTGAGCCAAAAGGCGCAAACGGTCCTGGGCCATGGTAAGGTGACACCCGTGGGATACCGTGCATGAGGCCGCAAAGTGATATGATGTGTTAGCAGCTAGATCAATGTGGCTTGGAATCAGGGTCCAGACAGAGTTAAAGTAACGAGCAGAAAGATAACATAGTTCTGCTGGGGGATCAACACAACACACCCCTCAAATTAAATTAAGCACACCTGAAATTAAACTTTGCAACTATTCCGGTAGACACTGCATTAGAACCACCATGAGCAACGACACTGCCACCTTACTCGGAGTCCTCGTCCACGTCCTCGACTTCGTCCTTGTCCCTGTTCCTCTTGGCCGATACTTCTTTGCTTGAACCACACACTTGGCTGTTGCTCTTCATCCAACCCTTGTAGATATTGAAGCAAAGGTAGCCATCCATTGCAGCGTAGTGGATGTGGTCTATATCTAGTAAATTCCGCTGCCATGCATGATGATGAAACGTGTAATGAGGTTTCTCCAGTTTACCGTACGAAGGATGAACCATGGCTCCTGCCAGGGTCAGCATTGAAGGTTGATGAGAGGACACCAACAGATTCTTCTGGAGGTCGAAGGTGTTGCCTACAACGAGGCCTATCCGATGCAGGACTTCTTTGTCGTTACCAAAGTCTACAGTAACGAATTTGACTAGGTTGCTCTTGAGGAAGTCCTTAAAATCCTGGCACTCAACGTCGGCATGGCATATGTGGTTAACCAAGCATAAGTCATGCACGCAAACCTGGATCACGGCGGGCTTCTTCCTCTCTTCGCCCTTTAGATCCTTCTCTCGTCCCAAGACTATGGTGTACTCAACATCTAGCCCAGCGACCCACTCATCATCTGAGTCTTCGAACATGTGTCTGAAGCGAGAAAGGCATCCTTTCACCGTCGCGGAAGAACGAGTGTAGATGACGTCGAACTCATCGCCGGTGATGGTTCTAACCTTGTACTCACCGCCAATCGTGGAGATTTGGGATGCCATGGATTTGGGAGGAGGGTTAGGATTAGTGGAACTGCCGTAATGTGAATGGACGGGATGACTAGGAGCGAACCGCCGTAGTATTGAAGGACGTGCGGGGACGAGTAGGAGCGAACTACCAGCGTGCGAATGGCAGTGTAGTGGCTTTCCATTCTCCCATGATACGGGCTTCCGAGAGCCCTTGGATCTGAGATCGAATGGTTGCATGGCGTGATTCTAGACCTATGGGTGAATATCCTATCCTGGAGGGTTATTCTGCAAATTTTCAGCAACTTAGCATGCGACCGTTTGATCTCAGATCGAAGGGCTACCAGCAGCCCGTATCATGGTCGCGCCTACCACGACCGTCGCGTTGCTCGCGTGGTCGCGCCCTTGGAGATTTAACACGCTGCGTTAGGCTATCTGATGTTGTCATGTCATACATAGTCATCACTTAGTCACTCATACTACAACAAGGTTGGCTATAAGTGTATTTTTTTACTCATCTCTATCTCTTTCTTCGTACTCAAGGAAGAAATGGTGCTAAGCGTGTGTATTTATTGCATTTGCCAAGGAGTGACCTCTTCCAATGAAATGGTGTTGCTAAATTTGCTTCATTTAATTAGCTATAGACTCAAAATTTTCTTTTCACCTAGGTACACGCGCTTAGCACCGTTTCTTCCTTGGGTCACCAAACTAGTCTCTCTCTTCTTGATTAACTTGCCACATCAGACTTTATGCTTATGTGGCAAGCTTAAGCACTTGTAGGAGCAAGTAAAAGTAAGTACAATTGTGCGCTTTACATGGCATTTTTGCATATGTGGAGGAAAGAGAGGCAAGGAAAAAGTGGAGAAGTGGGCTCTCGTGCAAGAGACAGCCTCTACTACACGGTGGAGCATTGTGAGAGGCACCTGTATGGAGGTGGTCAGGAATCTGGGAGACTCACACCGGTCGTAGCGCCACAGTTAAAATGATAATGGAAAGTCAAATCACGGGGCCCCACCTGTCCAACAGTAACTCGCTGTCAAATCACACAGCCCTACATTTGCAGCAGCCTACTCCCTCGTCTTCTCGCGTCTCCGTCGAACCGACTAGGCGGAACTTCCCTGCCGCCTACCGTGCAGGAAAATCCCCGCCCTCGACTTTTAAATAGTATACATTATACTAATTTTGTATCCATGGATTGCGCCCGCGCCATGGAGCAAAGCGTCTAGAAAACGGAGGAGAGACGGTGGTCTTGCAATAGAGAAGAGGGAGAGGCGAGACGGTGGTTTTGGAATGGAGATGATGGAGAGGAGAGGAGGTGGTTTTGCAATGGAGAAGAGGGAGAGGAGCGTGCGGCAGCGATTTAGGATTGGACGAGAGGGCCGGCGCGCTCTTACTGGATCAAAATCAAAATCAACTTACACTTCAATTAAGAAAGCGACCCCACATTAACTAGTCTCCCTTTTATTCTGGGTCATAATTGACCATGATTTTCGCACATAAAATATATGTTATACGTTGTATACAAGGCCACACCAAAATTACAATTTGCAACTATGCAAGGCCACTAACATTAATCGAGGCAAAATTGATGGCGTTTGCCTCGTACTAGCACCCAAGGACATTAATATTCCTCGTGTGCATGCGAGTGAGAAGGTTAGCTTGCATTCCCAACATTAATCAACCAATGAGGAGTAAGAGGGTTGGCTTGTTGTGCTTGGGAGAGAAAAACCACATTAATTAACACGACAATCAAGGTGACAAGCTAGCTTGCAACATTGACTTAAACATAGCATAAATTTTTACATTGGTACCTATAATATGAGTTTGTGGCCTTGTATACAAAAATGGAGGGAGTATAATTTGAAAGTACATTCAGATACGAACCAAACGATACAATTTTTGGTTACATGCATTCAAATTTTGCTTGTCAAATACAATACATGGTCAAACTTTGACCCAAAATACGCGAAAGAACAAAAAAATACTTCCAAGACCAGCGCCGCTCTTTCGCTCTTCTCCTCTTAAACCACCGCCGCTCCTCTCATGTTCCAATCTAAATGTAGTGCCGGTCGTCTCCTCTTCCATTTCAAAACCACCGCCCCTCCTCTCCTGTTCCAGTCCAAAACCAGCATCGCTCCTCTCCCGTTCTAATCCAAAACCAGTGCTGCTCCTCTCCTCTTCCATTCAAAAACCACCGCCGGCGAGTGAAGGTGCTGTGGAGAACTAGATTGATGGAGGAGTACCACCGATATGTGAGGATCGCAGACGGCGACCCTGTGAGCTAGCTAGGATGTTGGAGATACAGTCTTGGTTTGACAACAAGGACCAACTAGCGGCGACGGCGACATCCATGGCCAAATATCTGCAACAGAGCGAAAAGGCGGCGATACTCCCGGAGGGAGTCGCACCGGAGTACATAGAGCTGCTCCTCTGGGCCATGGAGCAAACAGAGTCACCGAATCCGATCGTGAGGGAGCGGTGGTGGGAGTATCGATCCCAGATGGAGCATCCACCAGAGATTGAAGGATCGAGCATCTACAAGGTGTCGTTTGTGAGGGTGTCCTGCCAGAGCGAGCCGGTGGAGTCTTCGTCGACCGAACCCAACTTCAAGAGGAGAAAAGCAGTTGGCCCGGCGACGCTTCCCCGCCATCGTCTCCCTCGCTGTTCACATCGTCTCACGGGGCGGTTGTCTGCCACTGAGGAATAGGAGGGGGCTGCCCCCCAGCCCAATAGTCGGGCAGGTTGTGAATTGTCAGGAGGAGCTTAGGGTTGTCAGTATTTGCAGGTTGTGAATTGTGTTTTGTGTTGTGTATTTCGAGAGTACTTTCAGATATGAATGTCTTTTGAATTTCAGATTTGTAGTATTGAGCATATGAAGTATTTTATGAATTATAGATATCTATTTTTAGCACTTAAAAAATGTAGTTTCATAGGAGTATAAAAGTGCAGACAATGTGATTCTCAGAGAAGAAACTGCAAGTATTAGTTTCAGATAAGAAACTGCAAGTTCAGTTTCAGATAAGAAAATGCAACTTTCAGAGGCAGAGCATTTATGTTAACACGGCCTTTTCAAACAGGGTTAACATCATGTTGGAAGTTTTATTCATGGTCGAAAATGGAACTACCAGCCAGTTAACATCATGCTGATCAACATTCATGCATAGCACATCTTCATATGATGCACAGTCAAAATGCCCACACAATGTCGAGTGTGCGAAACACAGAGAAAATGAGGGACGAAGTTTTGGCAAGTGTTGGACGTGGTTTTGGGCTGCCCCATCTAGGCTTTCATTTTTAACATGCGCAGCCCACATCCTCGGATGGGAGGTCCATAGGCATGTTTGTATTTTCTTAGGGCCGTCATGTATCGACCGGCCTATGGACCTCCCATCCAAGGTTTTATTTTCGGCAGCCCAATTTATGTATTTTTTGACGAAAATGCAGAGGTCTGTTCTATTTTTCTAATTAAGAATAGGAACGCAGGTCCAACTTATGTTTCCCTTCTTACTATATTATATATATTTAAGTTATTTTATATGTTGACTGTTTAGTTCACATAATTGGCAAATAGATGACCGCTCTCGCGATCCCCTTCGCCTCTGCCACCACCTCCACCCTCGCCGCCGCCCCCGCCACTACCTCCACCCTCGCCGCCGCCATAGATCTCACCGCCACCCCCCGCCTCCTGACTCCGGGCGCGCCTGCCCCCCTCAGCAAGTCCGCTCGCGCGCCCCATGGAGTCGCCGGCCATATCCACGGGGGAATGGCTGGAAGATAGGCAGATGTACAAGATGCATCTCCCACATGTCTACAAAGCCTTCCCGCAGATGCTCCAGCCGCTCGACTCCGTCGCACCGGCGGTGCTGCGGGAGACTCGAGGGAGGAGATGGAGGGAGCGGGCGATGCGGATCCGCGACGACGCTCTCTCCTGGACCCAGTGCACGCGCGAATGGAGGGAAGCAGAGGAGGAAGCTGCGAGGGAGGAAGCCAAGGAGGTACCAAATCCATTCTCTCACTCGCGCAGGTATGCTCGGATGTGCAAGGATCATGTGGATTGGGAGCTACTGAATCTAGCCCTGCGGATCTACTTTGAAGGAGATTTCTCGGAGAAGCACAGGATGCCCCACCCCAGTGAGCCGCCGATTGCGTTCATTCGATGGGCGAAAGGAGAAGTGAATTCAGGAGATCCACGCCGTGTTGCGAGATGGGAATGCTTGACTGGACTCCTGCCCACTAGCATGCCACCAGAGTCGGAGCAGGTGGATCCCCTACCTTAACTCTCCCCCAAACCTGCAGAAGATTGAAATTAGGCTTGCAATCTGCTTCAATTGAGCTGTCTGGTGGTTATTTGTGCTTCCTGAGAGACAATGTCTGGCTGGAGGATGAGAAGGAACCAGGAACTCCGATGAATTTCCCCTATCACAATGGGGGAGCGCTGGTTGGGCAGTGGTATAGCCCACCTCTGCCCCAAATGGGGGCACAATCTGGGCAGGCTCCTGTAATTGCCCAAGATCAATCTGCTGGTGGTTCTGACTCTCAGATCAGTGGGAAATCTCAAGGCAAGAATCAGCAAAAGAAGAGATAGGACATCCAGAAAACTGCTCCTGCCCCTGCTTCGGGCCTTATGGCATACTCTGAGGTGATCTGCTACAACTATGGGCTACCAGGGCATCATTTGGATAAATGTGTCAAGCCCAAGATTTGTTTTATCGGCAAAATGGTTACCCATAAAGTTGAGAATTGCCCTGTTAGAAGGAAAACCCACAGTTCTGCTAGATATGTTGGAAGTGCTGCTCCAGGATTATGTCCACCATTGACAGAATTTTCCGTGACACAGAATTACATAGTTTTTCCCCTTTCTAGTAGTAGAGCTCTGCCTAGATGTGGTAGTGACCACACTCCTTTGCTCTGGGACTCTGGTCTTAACCAAACTCCAAAGAGCAATAGTTTTAAATTTGAAAAGTGGTGGTTGCTTAGAGAAGATTTTACTGAGCTAGTCAAGAAAATCTAGAATGAGCCTACTGGGAGCAGATGCCCCCTAGAAAATTGGCAGATTAAAATCAGGAGATTTAGAAGAACTACCAAAGGGTGGAACTCCAATGAGGAAGCTAATCTTAGAAGATACAAAAGGCTTCTCCTCCTTGACTTTGATTCTCTAGATATTAAGGCAGAAACCACTGACCTCTCTAAGGCTGAGACTAATAGATTAAACTTTGTCCATGGAGAGCTCAATAAAATTTGGCTTCAAGAAGAAATCAAAGCCAAAGAAAGGTCTAGAGATAGGAACATTAAGGAGGGTGATAGAAATACTGCTTACTTCCATACAGTAGCTAACTAGAGGAGGAGGAAAACCCTCATTCACTCCCTTGATGGCCCTAATGGCCCTGTTACTGAGGTAGATGAGATGCTGAAAGCGGCTAGTGACTTCTACAAAGACCTGTTTAAGAAAGAAAACCCTTCTGGGTTCTCTCTACAAAACATTTTTTCTCTGCTTCTGAAAAAGTCTCTCCTGCTGAAAATGAGCTGCTAGAAGCGCCTTTTTCAGAGACAGAGGTGAAGGAAGCCATTTTTAGCTCTTATCCTGATGGGGCTCCTGGTCCTGATGGGATTCCCTTCTTGTTTTACTAGCATTTTTGGGACTTGGTGAAAAATGATCTCTTAGATCTTCTCCAAGCCTTCATAGAGGAGAGTTGGATCCAGCAAGTTACTCATGGGGGGTCTGTTGGGGTCAAGTTAAATAACTGTGAAAGTGATTTTTTCCTTGCTGGTAAAGGCCTTAGGCAAGGTGACCCCATCTCCCCGCTTTTGTTTAATTTAGTAGTGGACGTTCTTACTAAAATGTTGAGCAAAGTTGCTGATCATAGTCTGATTGCAGGGCTCTGTCCTGAGGTCTGCCCTGGTGGCATCATCTGCCTTCAATATGCAGATGATACCAGCCTTTTCTTAGACAATGACTCCACACATGCAAACAATCTGAAAACTTTTCTAACCTGGTTTGAACAAGTCTCAAGCATGAGAATCAACTACTGTAAAAGTGAACTCATCCCTATCAACATGGATGATCAGGAGTTAGCTGACTTCCTCTCTATTTTAGTGTGTAATAAAGGTAAGTTCCCCATTAAGTACCTAGGTATCCCTCTCCACTATGATAAACTGAGGAGGGAGGTTATCCAACCCCTTCTGGATAAAATCATTAAAAGGATTGCTGGGTGGAGGGGCAAACTTCTCTCATACAAAGGTAGATCGATCCTCATACAAGCTTGTTTGGCTAGCATTCCAGTGTATCTCCTCTCCTTCTTCAAGTTCCCTAAATGGGCAGTGAACCTCATCAATTCTCAGATGTCTCATTGCTTATGGAATGATTTTGAGGGAAATAGGAAGCTACACCTTGCTAATTGGGCCCTAGTCTCTATGAAAAAAGATTTTGGAGGCCTAGGCATACCTAACCTCCAAGAAATTAACATATGTCTTCTAGGGTCTTGGATTAAAAGATTCTATGAGGAAGACCTGAAACCCTGGAAGATTCTTATTGCCCATAAATACCTAGGAAATAAACATAATATTTTTGTCCCTTCCTCCAACCCTAAGACCTCTAGATTCTAAAAAGGATTAAAATCTATTATGCGTGCTGTGAAATTTGGCTATAGATGGAACATAGGGGATGGGAGCAGAACCCCCCTAGCAGTCCAATTTTGGCCTATTTACTCTGTCCGCAATGAGCTTAACAAAAGTGTCAATGAAGTTTGGGACGGTCAATGCCTAAAACTCTCTTTTAGAAGGAACTTTAGTGATAGTCTCATGGAACAATGGTTCCAGTTGGAGGAAATTGCCAAAAGCATTACCTTTACTGCCGAGCCGGATGCCCTGATTTGGCAGCTGGACAATAAGGGGAAGTATTCCTCCAGCTCCCTCTATCATGTTATCAACTTTAGAGGGGTTCAACCCGTGGTTATCCTTGTTGTCTGGAAATTGAGAGTTCCCCCTAAAATTCATGTATTTCTTTGGCTTCTCTCCAAAAACAAATTGATGACTAGGGATAACCTTAGGAAGAGACACATCATCAAACCCCTTGATTGTGTTTACTGCTTGGAACAACAGTCTTGTTCTCACCTATTTTTTGAATGTATAGTTGCTAAACATCTCTGGGCCCACATTGAGGAATATATCTCTAGTCAGATTGGCTCATCCTTCGAATCTGTCGCCAGATTCTGGATTGCTACCAAAAAGTGCTCAGTTTTAAACACTATTAGCTTAGCTGTCCTTTGGTGCCTCTAGAAATATAGAAATACTATGATTTTCAGTAACACCTCCTGGATTTCCATTCCGCAGGTCTTGTGGTTGATCAGGAACATGGTGAGGAACTGGGCGATTCTCTCCTCTGGATCGGACAAGGACAAGTTGATGAGCTTCGTGGAAACCCTAACAAGATCCCACCAGAAACCGTTGGCGATCACTTGTGGCTGAACAAGGCTCGACCTGCTCCGGGGCTGGACCCGTGGGCTCATCTCAAGATCTCTAATGAAGATGATGGGCACCTGGAGCCAAAAAAGAGGGACATCCACCATGCTACGCCTTCCAGCCCGGTGTCTCCGCTTAATTATTGGTCGCCACAGGCTAACACGGCCCCTCGGCTGAAACCATGAAGGCTTCGCTGGACCCTCCTTGTGTCATTTGAGTGCTCTATCCGCTCTGCATTTGGTACCGCGCGGGTGATTTGTGTTATTCAGAGAACTTGTTCATCCACCCCCCTAGTTTGTAGCTTTTCTACCTTTGCTTTCGAACTACTCTTTGAGCTGCTGTATCAGAATATGTTATGGTTTTGTTCTCAGCAATGGAACCGGGTAGATGCTCCCTGTTTTTCTACAAATTTTTTTTATATGTTATTATATAAAGCTTGGTAAGACTGTAAATTTAAGGACGAATGTAATAATATCACTTATTATTTATATATATTTATAACAAAATGCTCAACCCCCTTTTATTTTTGGATAATATTACTAGCCCAACCCAACATTATAATTAGAATCAGCCCAACAAAATCATGTATTTCAAGAAAGTGCAAATGGGCTGTAATTTTTTAGGAGATAAAATAAACGGGCTGCATGGACGCTACGTTATTTGTTCACCCAGCCCAGCTAATGGCTGTAATTCAAAAAAAGATCAAATCGACTGTAAATTCTACCGCGCAAAAAAGACTGTAAATTCTGAAAAAATGGGTTGAATACGTGCCACATTTTTGGAGGGTAAAATGTGGGCCAATAGGTCAAAGCCAATGCAAGTCGTTGTCAATTTAGGCAACAAATGATTCTGACATGTTAGCCGTTGGATTTACATCCAACGACCGGCATCCATCTTCAATCTCTCATCTTCTTCCTCCAGCGCCGCCAGGACCACCTCCCGCCTCCTGCTGCTAGCAGCTCTGCTTAGCACGCTTCGCTATGAAGCGCTACTCCACCGTTGGCCAGGCCATCCCTCCACCCCTTCCACACCTCCTGTTCTTCTCGACCAACTGCCGAACCACACCGCACTAGAACCAGTTAACCCTCGTACACCTCTCTGTCTGCGACTCTACTCCCGCGTCTTCCCATCTCTGGCTCATTGCTGTCCGGGGCCTCGCTGTCGTCCACCACCTTGGATACGCTCGGCACGGCGTGGTCAACGTGGTCAACAACGACACCATCGGAAGTAGACTGTGTGTGGAGAGGCTGACAGCTGGGTCCACGACCGCACACAAGGAAATGCCTCCTTATTACGCGCAAAATAATGATTCCTCCACCTGACATCTAGGACCCACCAAAAGGGCCTTTGTATTTCGCGAAATAAAGTGCCCCCTGCTGACATGTCAGACCCACCAGCTATCTTCGCACGCAAGGAAGTGCCTCCTTATTACGCACAAAAATAATGAATATTCCCCCTGCCAGCTGGAACCCACCATAGTGGGAGGCTGACTTGTGGGCCTACCAAGTTGACGGGGACGGAGGGCTCTGTCAACTTAGTCAATATGAACGATTCTAGCTCCTATTACCGTACGATGTTCATCCAATGGCCGTAGTGCTTCTTCAACCTCTGGTCTTCTTGCTCCCGCCGCCCAAACAAGCGCCGGTCGTGGCGCGTGCGCGTGCCTCCCATGGCCGGCTGTGATGCCGTGGAGGCCTCACCGCCCCCTACTACTCCCACCGCTGGCCAGGCCATCCCTCTACTCACCCACACCCCTTGTGATTCTGCGGCGACAGCAGCCTCACACCCCAGCTGAACCAGTGAAACCTTGTACTGCTCTTCGCGTGGGCATCCACTTCTGCGTCTTCCCCGGCTCCGAGTCGTCCCCTTCCTAGTCCTCGTCGTTGTCTACCGCCCTGGTGCTCTCGGCGCGGCGTGGTCAACGTGGTCAACGACCGACTTCCATCGGAAGAGTACTGTACGTGGAGAGGCTGACAGCTGGGTCCACGGCAGCCGCAAGGAAGTGCCTACTTATTATGCGGAAAATAATTATTCCTCCACCTGACAGCAGGGACCCACCAGACAGGCCACCAGTATTTTGCGAAAAAATCGTTTCCCCCTGACTGCTGCAACCCACCGGACGGGCCACCGTATTTCACGAAAAAATGTTCCCCCCGCTGTCAGCTCGGACCCATCGGAAGTGCCTCCTTATTACGCACAAAAAAATGAATGCTCCCCCGGCTAGCTGGGACCCACCTTGCTGGGAGGCTGACTTGTGGGCCTACTAAGTTGACGGGGACGAAGGGCTTTGTTAACTTAGTCAATATGAACGATTCTAGCTCCAGTGACCGAACGATGTCCATCCAATGGCCGTAGTGCTTCTTCAACCTCTGGTCTTCTTGCTCCAACTGCCCAAAGCAGCGCCAGTCATGCCGCATGCTCCTGCCTCCCATAACTGGCTGTGCTGCCACAGAGGCCTCACCGCCCCCTAATATTCCCACCGCTGGCCAGGCCCTGCGGCGACGGCAGCCTCACACCACAGCCGAACCAGTGAACCCTCGTAGTCCTCTCCACGCGGGCTTCCACTGTCGCGTCGTCCCCTTCCTAGGCCTTGCCGTCGTCCACCGCCGTGGTGCTCTCCGCGCGGCGTGGTCAACATGGTCAAAGAACGACTTCCATCGGAAGAGTACTGTACCTGGAGAGGCTGACAGCTGGGTCCACGGCCACAGCCCAGTTTTTTTGTGATTTGCCAAGTAAGTCGCTTTGTCAGGCCTGTTGGGCTGCAAATCTTTCAAGACGAGGAGAGCTTTCATTCGGCTAGCCGAGAAAATGGCCCATGAGTAATGAGCAATGGGTTGTACATTTTTAAAACACATCAAACCGGCAATTAGTTTCAAATATCTTTTTTTCATTTCAAGATTTTAAATTACATTAATTTTTATGTGTGGAGATATTTTTGGATTTTATATTGATATTCATTTAGTTTTAAAATCAGTTTGGATGTGAGTCAAAATTTCAGGATTAAAAATAGTTTGGACCGCACCGAAATATGCAAAATTTCGTATAATTTTTTAACCGTTGCCACAATATGGGTTGTAATGCTAACAAAAAGAATATGGGCTCCAAAAAAACCTTAAGAATTAGCAAATGGGCTGTAAATTATTAGAAATAATGGCAGATGGGCTGTATGCTGTTTTCCACAGATTTGAGGCTTTCCTAAAAAAGGTTGATGCATAAGCACTGACTGTTAGATGTCCATCCAACGGCCGTCGTGCTTCTTCAATCTCTGCTCTTCCTGCTCCAGCTGCTCAAACAAGCGCCGGCGGGAATGCCTGCTCCCTCCTCCTCGCGGCCGGCTGTGCTACCGCGCAGGCCTCACCGCCCGATCGTACTCCCATCGCTGGTCTAGCCATCCCTCTACTCACCTACACATGTTGTTATTCTCCGGCGACGGCAGACGAACCAGTAAAGCCTCATGCAGTCATACTCATCTCCGCGTGGGAAACAACTGCCGAGTCTTCCCTACCTCCGTGTTGTCCCCTTCCTAGGCCTCGCCGTCATCCACCGCCCTGGTGCTCTCGGCGCTGCGTGGTCAACATGGTCAAGGAACGACTTCCATCGGACGTGGACTGTACATGGAGAGGCTGACAGCTGGGTCCACGGCCATAGCAAGGAAGTGCCTCCTTATTACGTGGAAAATAATGATTCCTCCACCTGACAGCTAGGACCCACTGGACGGGCCACTGTATTTCACGAAAAAAATGTTTCCCCCTGACTGCTGGGACCCACCAGCTACATCTTCGCATGGAAGGAAGTGCGTCTGGGCAAAAAAACGATTCGCCCCCTGACTGTTGGGACCGACCAGCTACATCTTCGCAGGCAAGGAAGTGCCTGACAGTCGGGACCCACCTGGTCGAAGCGGACGTAGCTTTGTCATTTTGGTCGCGAACGTGTATGTACATACTGGTCGATGTAGAGGCGCGCATGTGTCATAGTAGAGGTGCACACGTGTCGTAGTAGAGGCGTGCATGTAGAATTTACATGTACGTACAGCGGCCAGGGTGCAAGAAAGAAAATACGGCCACGTATGTGTACATACGGGCGGGGTCTCGAACGCCTACTCGCGCATACGTACGGCCAGGGCTCGTGTACATGGCTGGGTCGGAACGGAGAAACAGCGTCGTCGTCATGTTCATGGGGAGGCAACGGAATGCGTCGTTTTCATGGGGAGGCAATGGAATGTGTCGTGTTCATCGGGAGGGCTTGGACGGAACAGGTGATGGAAACAAGGCCTGGCGTACCGCAGAACGGAGGAAACGGCCTTGTGTTCGACTGGCCACGTTTGAAACGGGATCCTGTTCATCGGGAGGGGTCTGGCGTACCGCAAAACAGAGGAAACAGACCTCCTACGGTCGAAACGGGGGTCCTGTTCATCGGAGGGGTGTGGCTTACCACAAAACAGAGGAAACGGACTTGTGTTGGAGATCTACGGTCAAAACGGGGGTCCTGTTCATCGGGAGGGGTGTGGCGTACCACAAAACGGGACTCCACGGGATACTGTTCATCTCCATCGTCAACCTCCTCTAGCCTCCACGGGCTCCTGTTCATCTAGCCTCCACCGCGCGCTACTCCACCGGCTACTGTTCAACCACCCCTCCACCGTCTACTGTTCATCCAGTCCTCCACACCACGGGGTCATGTTCAACCACTCCTCCACGGGCACCCCTCCACCGTCTACTGTTCATCCAGCCCTCCACACCACGGGGTCCTGTTGAACCACCCCTCCACCATCTACTGTTCATCCAACCCTCCACACCACGGGGTCCTGTTCATCCACCCCCTCCACGGGCACCCCTCCATCGTCTACTATTCATCCAGCCCTCCACCACACCACGGGGTCCTGTTCATCCAGAGGCAACGCCACCGCTCATTGTTCATCCAACCCCCCCCCCCCCCCCCCCCGCAATGCTCATTGTTCATCCCATCGATCGGCTTCAGTTAGCAGCAGTAGAGAAGGAATCGCTCGATCGGGTTCAGTTAACAGCCATCGATCGATCGCTCGGGTTCAGTAACGCGTAGCCTGCATTGCAATCACTCGGGTTCAGTTAGAGCCTAACGCCTCGCTCGGGTTCAGTTAGAGCCAACGCCTCGCACACACGCGCGTAAGTGTACGAGAGAAACGTGCATCGCTCGGCCCCCGACCTCCCACCATAATCGGGAACTCCCTGAAATTTTCCTCCCCCTCGCTTCTACCATGGTTTTTCCGTCATAGACGGCCCAAAGAATGTCATGCAGCTGCATCTCCGGCCCGCCCAGGACGAAAAGCCCATTTTTTGTCATGATTTTTTTCATAGAAGTAGGAGCCCACCACATCTATGATGATACCGGGTTTTGTCACAATTATCGTCATAGAAGTGTCATATGTATGACAGAAAAAAAATTGTTCGGCCCAAAATGTCACGGATGTGTCTTTTTTGTAGTGAAAGGAAATAACTAAGTAGTAGGAGATTAATATGATGAAGATAGACCCGGGGGCCATAGGTTTTACTAGTGGCTTCTCTCGAGAGCATAGGTATTCTATGGTGGGTGAACAAATTACTGTTGAGCAATTGACAGAATTGAGCATAGTTATGAGAATATCTAGGTATGATCATGTATATAGGCATCACGTCCGAGACAAGTAGATCGACTCCTGCCTGCATCTACTACTATTACTCCACTCATCGACCGCTATCCAGCATGCATCTAGAGTATTAAGTTAAAAGCAGAGTAACACCTTAAGCCAGATGACATGATGTAGAGGGATAAACTCATGCAATATGATGAAAACCCCATCTTGTTATCCTTGATGGCAACAATACAATACGTGCCTTGCTGCCCCTACTGTGACTGGGAAAGGACACCGCAAGATTGAACCCAAAGCTAAGCACTTCTCCTATTGCAAGAAAGATCAATCTAGTAGGCCAAACCAAACTGATAATTCAAAGAGACTTGCAAAGATAACCAAACAAACTTCTCATAGTATTCAATGCACTTCTATGAGTGATATTAGAGTCATGCTAGTTTAGTAGTTGTGAATTTGAGGAATACTTGTGTTGAAGTTTGTGATTCCTGTAGCATGCACCTATGGTGAACCTTTATGTGATGAAGTCGGAGCATGATTTATTTATTGATTGTCTTCCTTATGAGTCACGGTCGGAGACGAGCGATGGTCTTTTCCTACCAATCTATCCCCCTAGGAGCATGCGCGTAATACTTTGTTTCGATAACTAATAGATTTTTGCAATAAGTATGTGAATTCTTTATGACTAATGTTGAGTCCATGGATTATACGCACTCTCACCCTTCCACCAATACTAGCCTCTCTAGTATCGCACAACTTTCGCCGGTACCATAAACCCACCATATACCTTCCCCAAAACAGCCACCATACCTACCTATTATGGCATTTCCATAGCCATTCCAAGATATATTGACATGCAACTTTCCACTGTTCCGTTATTATGACATCTTCATATTGTCATATTGCTTGCATGATCATGTAGTTGACATCGTATTTGTGGCAAAGCCACCGTTCATAATTCTTCATACATGTCACTCATGCATCATTGCACATCCCGATACACCGCCCGAGGCATTCACATAGAGTCATATTTTGTTCTAAGTATTGAGTTGTAATTCTTGAGTTGTAAGTGAATAAAGTGTGATGAGCATCATTATAAGAGCATTGTCCCAAATGAGGAAAGGATGATGGATACTATGATTCCCCTACAAGTCGGGATGAGACTCCGGACGAAAAAAAGAGGCCAAAAAGCAAAAAAAAAAGGCCCAAATAAAAAAATGAGAGAAAAAGAGAGAAGGGACAATGCTACTATCCTTTTTCCACACTTGTGCTTGAAAGTAGCACCATGATCTTCATGATAGAGAGTCTCCTATGTTATAACTTTCATATACTAGTGGGAATTTTTCATTCTAGAACTTGGCTTGTATATTCTAATGATGGGCTTCCTCAAAATGCCCTAGGTCTTCATGAGCAAGCAAATTGGATGCACACCCACTTAGTTTATTTTGTTGAGCTTTCGTATGCTTATAGCTCTAGTGCATCCGTTGCATGGAAATCCCTACTCACTCACATTGATATCTATTGATGGGCATCTCCATAGCCCGTTGATATGCCTAGCTGATGTGAGACTATCTTCTCCTTTTTGTCTTCTCCACAACCACCATTCTATTACACATATAGTGCTATATCCATGGCTCATGCTCATATATTACGTGAAGGTTGAAAAAGTTTGAGAACATCAAAAGTATGAAACAATTACTTGGCTTGTCATCAGGGTTGTGCATGATTTAAATATTTTGTGTGGTGAAGATAGATCATAGTCAGACTATATGATTTTGCAGGGATAACTTTCTTTGGCCATGTTATTTTGAGAAGACATAGTTGATTAGTTAGTATGCTTGAAGTATTATTATTTCTATGTCAATATTAAACTTTTATCTTGAATCTTTCAGATCTAAACATTCATGCCACAATAAAGAAAAATTACATTGAGAAATATGTTAGAAAGCATTCCACATCAAAAATTCTTCTTTTATCATTTACCTACTCAAGGACGAGCAGGAATTAAGCTTGGGGATGCTTGATATGTCTTTAACGTATCTATAATTTTTGATTGCTCCAAGCTATTATATTATCTATTTTGGATGTTAATGGTCTTTATTTTACACTTTTATATCATTTTTGGGACTAACCTACTAGCCCAAATTGCTGTTTTTGCCTATTTTAGGGTTTCGAAGAAAAGGAATATCAAACGGAGTCCAAACGGAATGAAACCTTCGGTAACATGATTTTCTCAACAAACGTGATCCAGGAGACTTTGAGTGGCTGTCAAGAAACAAGGGAGGAAGTTACGAGGCAGGGGGCGCGCCTACCCCCTCGGCACGCCCTCCACACACGTGGGCCCTTCGTTGCTCCACCGACGTACCTCTTCCTCCTATATAAGTCCACGTACCCCCCAAACATCCAGGAGCACCACCAAAACCTAATTCCAACGCTGCAACCTTCTGTACTTGAGAGATCCCATCTCGGGGCCTTTTCCAGAGCTCCGCCGGAGGGGCATTGATCACGGAGGGCCTCTACATCAACTCCATTGCCTCTTCGGTGATGTGTGAGTAGTTTATTTCAGACCTACGGGTCCATAGTTATTAGCTAGATGGCTTCTTCTCTCTCTTTGGATCTCAATACAAAGTTCTTCTTGATTCTCTTGGAGATCTATTCGATGTAATCTTCTTTTGCGGTGTGTTTGTCGAGATCCGATGAATTGTGGGTTTATGATCCAGATGATCTATGAACAATATTTGATTCTCCTCTGAATTCTTTTATGTATGATTGGTTTATCTTTGCAAGTCTCTTCAAATTATCAGTTTGGTTTGGCCTACTAGATTGATCCTTCTTGCAATGAGAGAAGTGCTTAGCTTTGGGTTCAATCTTGTGGTGCTCGATCCCAGTGACAGAAAGGGAACCGACACGTATTGTATTGTTGCCATCGAGGATAAAAAGATGGGGTTTGTATCATATTGCATGAGTTTATCCCTCTACATCATGTCATCTTCCTTAAAGCATCACTCTGTTCTTATGAACTTAATACTCTAGATGCATGTTGGATAGCGGTCGATGTGTGGAGTAATAGTAGTAGATTCAGAATCGTTTAGGTCTACTTGTAACATCCCAAATTTTCAATTTGGAATGTTATACACTAGATCATCATTGCATATCATATTTATTGCATTTTGGTTGATCTTAGAAATTTTTTGCAACTAAGGACCCTCGGAGAGAGTTGGGGATTTCGCTATTTTCATATTTGAGTTGTCTCAAATTTTGAAAATAGGATCATTTGATTTTATTTATTTTATCTTCAATAATTTCTATTACAAAAATATGAGAGAGGCAATAAAATGACTTTCCCAAAATAAAGAAATATTGACGATTTAATAAGAAAATCAAATAAGATTTTATTTGGTTTTATTTGCTATTTTATGTGAATTTAGGAAAAAAGCGCGTTTTTCAAAATAGCATTTAGGCCCCAAATAAATGTTCATCCTATGCGGATTGATTTTAGAAGCCGGGGAAAATTTATTTCGAGATTTTTGGAGTCTGTTTAGTATTTCTTTTTTTTTCTGCGTGTTATTATTTATAAAAAAACGCGAACCGACTCCGGGCGGTACCCGAGCGGGACTCCGCCCGGGGCAGCCTTTAAATAGCGCCGCCGGAGCCCCGCCGCAGCCCACCAGCCCACCCGCGCCCTAACCCTAACCCTAGCCGCCGCCCCGCTGCCGCCGCTGCCGCGCCGCCATACGCCACTGCTGCCGCCGCCCCGCGTCGCCCCGCCGTCTCGCTGCCGCCCCATGCCGCCTCGCCGCTGCCGCGCCGCTCGCCGGAGCCGCCGTCGCCACCTCGCCCGCTCGCAGAAGCCGGCCCGCCGCCCAAGGTAGCCGCCGTCGCCGGCGGTTTTCTTTAGAAAACCGCCCGGTTTTTTTAAAAGCCGAAGTTTATTTTTTAGATTTTGTTTTTCTATTAGATCGGTTTTATTTTTGGTTTAGTCTAATTAGTGAGCGTTCGCTCGTTCGTTTGTTTTAACGAACGTGTTCATCGTTTAGATCCAGTTAACAAACGTTTGTTTGTTAAACTGTTTGTCGTTTTCTTTTTCTCGGATTAAATCCGCGATTTTTCTGATCGTGATTTCTGATCCGACTTTCGTTTTAGTATAACTTTTCGCTCGTTTACCGAAATTAGGCGATTCAAGCGCTTGGAGTTTCGTCTCGAAACCCACTTTCCGTTTGACCAACTTAAACAAGTTTTTGTTTCTGTAAAAATTGCCCTAGATCCAGAATAGTAATCGAAGCCTTTTTCTTTTGTTGTTTGTCTTTCGTTGCTTCGTTCGATTTGATTTTTTTTTGCCAACCGGAGTTCTTAAGTTGAACTTTCTGGTTAGATCTCTTATTTGAGTTTTACCTGTGCATTAGTTGAGTACTTATTGTATGCTTGTTTGTTTGCGATAGAGTACCCGGAGTGCGCCGCTTGTTACTTCGAATCACTAGGTTTCCCGGATCATCAGCAAGGCAAGTAACACTTTGATCATACCTCCTACTACCCACTTTTATTGCATTAGATCAATCCTCACACACTGCATGATTAGGATCTAATTAAATTGTGGGTTTGGGAAGTAGTTGAGGTAGTACCAATAACCTATTTATTTTCAAACCTTTGGGAGTTACTTCTACGTTTGCTTATTATTGCTATGCTATGCCAGTAGACGTGGATTGGGTAAGTGATATCCATGACAGATGAGAGATTTCTTTTAAATCAATGGTTTATCTAAGGTGGCAACTTAAATACACATCTGGATGGATTGAGGTACCTGGGTATTCTAGGATTGCCTGTTTTCTTTTGGACCGCCACCCAGGCTCAAAGGGAACATGAGATTATTCATGCTAGAAACTTCCGTGTGCAGACACAAGCTATTATGGGCTCTAGCATAGTTGACTAAGTCGTGCGAACTCTTACAGTGGTAGACTAGCAGATGTAGGGGATGTAGATGGTACAGTCTACCCGATCGTAAGGTGCTAGCGCTTCTGAAAGACTATGTCTCGGTCATCCGTTTCTCAAACACCATGTAGTGCGAAAAATCCAACGGAGGGGATCGAGTCTTGTGGGGAAAAGCGCGCAAACCTCTGCAGACTGTATAAACTAATCATGGTTAGCCATGTCCCCGGTTATGGACATCTTGAGTATCTAGTACTTGGATTATCATGTGAATCTCAACATGTTACTATAAAAATTAAGTTTGATGGGTTTGTTTAATGATGTTTAATTGGGATTGAGAATGCTGTCAACAATTCTCAATGTTTAACAACCACCATGATAGTTAAATAAATTTATTCCTTTGCAGTAGGGAAAAATTGGCTTTTCGCAAAACTGTAACTATAGAGCTTTCCACCAGCCAAGATGCATATAGTATAGCTGTTTCATTCCATTACTCTCTATGTGTTACCTTGCCAGCATATTCCATGTGCTGACCCATTTTCGGGTTGCAACGTTAATGTTGCAGACTTTTCAGACGACAATCAAGGAGTTTTAGGTCGTGGTTCTATACTCAGTGATGCCGTTGGAGTTGATGGACTCACTTATCTTCTAAGCCTTCCGCTGTTATTGTTATTAGATGGCCTTAAGCCATATTTATTGTAATAAGTTCTCTATTGAGACACTCGATGTAATAAGTGTGTGATTGCTACTCTGTTATAAATCCTTCAAGTACTATGTGGTGTCAGCATTACTGATCCAGGGATGACACCGGAGCACAGAGATTGGACCGTTTGAGGTCTGGTCGCTACAAGATGGTATCAGAGCACACACTGACTGTAGGACATGACCACTAAGCTAAAGACCTAGATCACTACTCACTCTCTTCTCTTCTGACCTCTCATCTTTTCTACTCTTTAGGATGGCGGAGGCAAGGAACAACGTTCACGCAACCGGATGAAGATACACCCTTTGGACGTCACTTGAAGGAAGTCACTAGATACCTGAACATAGGAGTACCAAGCTTCACCGAAACCTACAACGCCACTTTACTTGAAGAAGAGCGCTGGATGATTCAAGTTCAAGTTCCAGGAAGGACGTTCATGCCAGTCACTGAGCCCATAGAGTTTTCTTTTGATGCACCAACTTGGAGTCTAGGAAAGAGCATGGCAGCTCACATCGCCATGGGACGCATTGGACAAGTCTACCGCAATAATCTCAAGGATACTATCTACCAGATTTGTGGGCGCCGAGATGAGCACTGGGAGATGATCAGCACCAGAAAGGATAGATCAATTGCAGCTTTTATCCAGGAATTAAACCAGCACATTTGATGTCAGGAGAACCAGATGTGCGCCGACATGATAGACCTGAAGAAGGCAAGTACAAGAATCAAGGAACTGGAGGAAGAACTCAAGGCTACACGTGAAGATTATGAAGAAGAAATTGAAGTATTAGTGGATAAGAATGCCGACCTAACAATGAAGATCGGGATATTTATGGGAGGCCCTACACCAGTAGATGAAGACGAAGAACCCAAGGAGATTCGCCCGGAAGACTACATCATCATCGACGACACCGACTCGGATCCAGATAATAGCGATGATGACTATGTTGATGAAGCCGGAGCAGAAATCATGGAGTCTGCAACCGAAGAATACTTCTAGTAGACCACCTCATCAGTAGTAGTAGTCCACAATGTAAATACAGTAGTCCGAGCACTTTTGCGATAGTTAGATCGATTGTATGCCCTTGTTTGATTGAATGAAGTGAATTGTTTGCTTTTGCCTCATGTGCATATGGGTAGTGTTTTCTCTTTAGACCCCCACTATTCTTAAATCTCATCTTTTCTAAACCCTTAGATGCCTCTGAGACGTGACCCCGGATTTACCTTTCCACCGGAGCTCACTCAGTTGATCTAGCAGCAGAACACATTGATGCAGTTGCTAGTCCAGAATCAGAATCAGGGGAACAACAACAACAACCCACCACCACCACCACCACCACCTGTTGATCACTTAGCCCGTTTTCTTAGGCTGAATCCGCCGGTGTTTTCCAGTAGCACCGAGCCGATAGTAGCAGATGATTGGCTCCACAAGATAGCTAGAGAGTTGACCACAGCAGGATGCACAGATGCGAAGAAGGTGAAGTTTGCCGCACATCAGCATGAAGGACCCGCAGCATCATGGTGGGAGAATTTCACAGCCACTTTCCCTATCGACACTGTCACATGGGACCAGTTTCAGCAGGCTTTTCGAACTACCCATGTTTCAGCAGGAGCTATGGCCTTGAAGAAGTGAGAGTTTCGCAATTTGCGCCAAGGAGGACGGACAGTTGGCCAGTATGTTGAGGACTTTAGTAAATTAGCACGTTATGCCCCAGATGACGTTGCTACGGATGCAGCTAAGCAGGAGAAGTTTCTGGAAGGACTAAATGATGAGTTGAGCATGCAGTTGATGGTAGCAACCTTCAACAATTACCAGGAGTTGGTAGATCGTGCTCTTATAATTGAAGGGAAGCAGCAGCAAATTGAAAATCGCAAGACGAAGTATGCACAAGGAAAGTACAATTCAGGAGCTCAGCAGAAGCCACGATTTACCCCTAGACCGGGAGGACATTTTCAGCATACCCATGGAGGAGGTAGCTCGCACAATCACAATGGCCCCAGGAATGGTAATGGTAATGGAGGAAGCAACGGCCAGAACCGTACCAACCCATCAACCCCAGCCAAGAAAGACCTGAGCCAAGTCACTTGCTTTAAGTGCCAGAAGACTGGACATTATGCCAATGAATGTCCTGAATCACAAAATGGAAATGGCAATGGAAGCTCTGGGAAGAAGCCGAACCCTTTCAACGGGGGACAGGTGAACCACGTTAGTGTGGAGGAGGTTGAAGAACATCCGGATGCAGTAATCGGTAAGTTTTTGGTTAAGTCATTTACTGCACTCGTTCTTTTCGATACTGGTGCATCGCATTCATACATATCCAGGGGATTTGTGGATAAGTATAAACTTCCAACCCAAGCCCTTAGGTCATCCATGTTAGTAACCTCGCCTGGAGCAGAATATACGGCTAGTCTATGGTGTGATTGCTTACCATTAAGGATTGGTAACTATGTTTTTCCATCAGACCTAATAGTATTGGAATCCCAAGGATTGGATGTGATATTAGGCATGGATTGGTTATCAAAGTATGAAGGGAATATTGAATGTGCTAGTAAGTAAATTTTGCTTACCACCCCAGAAGGGAGAAGGATCAAGTATGTATCCCGACATGTGCCAAAGAGGACTCAAGTAAATTGCTTAACATGAGTTGTGCAGGAGGAAGTACCAGTAGTAAAGGATTTCCCCGAAGTATTTCCAGAAGAGTTGCCAGGCATGCCACCGAATAGAGATATTGAGTTTTTGATTGAGCTATTGCCAGGCACAGGGCCAATATCAAAGAGACCATATAGGATGCCTGCAAAGGATTTGTGGAAATTAAGAAGCAAATTAAGGAGTTACTGGATAAAGGATATATTCACCCAAGTTCCTCACCTTGGGGATCGCCAGTACTTCTAGTGGAGAAGAAGGATGGATCGTTAAGGATGGTTGTCGATTATCGAGGATTGAATGAAGTAACCATTAAGAACAAGTACCCACTACAGATGATTAATGATCTGTTTGATCGATTGCAAGGAGCTAAGGTATTTTCCAAGATCGATCTGCGATCAGGATACCACCAGTTGAAGATTCGGGAACAGGATATACCCAAGACGGCTTTTACCACCAGGTATGGGTTGTACGATTATACCGTTATGTCATTTGGTCTGACTAACTCACCTGCATATTTTATGAACATGATGAACAAAGTGTTTATGGAGTTCTTGGATAAGTTCGTCGTAGTGTTCATTGATGATATCCTGGTTTACTCGAAGAATGAAGAGGAGCATAAGGAACATTTGCGTTTGGTTCTTAGAAAATCAGAGAACATCAATTATATGCCAAGTTTAGCAAATGTGAGTTTTGGTTGAAGGAAGTTGGATTTCTCGGACACGTTATATCCGGAGAAGGAATAGCAGTAGATCCCACTAGAATTGATACCGTGACCAAGTGGGAAGCACCAACCACCGTGGGAGAGATCCGGAGTTTTCTTGGACTCGCAGGATACTACCGGAGGTTTATTGAAAATTTCTCAAAGATTGCAAAGCCTGTGACAGAGTTGTTGAAGAAGGATACCAAGTTCATATGGACGGAGGAATGTGTGGCTAGTTTTCAGGAGTTGAAGAAACGTTTGGTTACTTCACCAGTGTTGATTTTGCCAGACCAAACCAAGGATTATGAGGTGTATTGCGACGCTTCACGTCGAGGACTTGGAGCAGTGCTTATGTAGGAAGGGAGAGTTGTTTCATATGCCTCATGACAGCTTAAGCCTCATGAGTTGAATTATGCTACGCATGATTTGGATATAGCAGCCGTAGTGCATGCTCTGAAGACTTGGAGACATTTTCTGATTGGAAACCATTGCGAGGTGTACATGGATCACAAGAGTTTGAAGTATATTTTCACACAGAAGGAGTTGAATCTCAGATAAAGGAGATGGTTGGAGCTCATCAAGGATTATGATATGAAATTGCATTATCACCCCGGAAAGGCTAATGTAGTATCATACGCATTAAGCCGTAAGAGCCATGTCAACACCCTAATGACGGGAGAATTACCAAGGGAGTTAGCCGAAAATCTTCGAGAGTTATGTTTCGAAATAGTCCCGAGAGGCTATGTAGCGGCATTGGAGATTCAGTCTACATTGATGGATAAATTCAGAGAAGCCCAAAGGACTGACAAGGAGATTGCTTCTATTAAGGAGAAAATTAGCAATGGAAAAGCTAAGCGATTTCGTGAGGATGAGCACGATACCTTATAGTTTGAAGACCGCGTCTATGTACCAAATGATCCGGAGATTAGAAAGCTAATTCTGCAAGAGGCCCATGATTCACCATATTCGATTCACCCAGGAAATACCAAGATGTATTTGGATTTGAAGGATATTTTCTGGTGGACCGGAATGAAGAAGGATATTGTGGAGTACATAGCAGTTTGTGATGTATGTCAGAGAGTGAAGGCAGAGCATCAGAAGCCAGCAGGATTGCTACAACCATTGCCGATACCCGAATGGAAGTGGGATAAGCTAGGCATGGATTTTATTACAGGATTGCCCAGAACACGTTCAGGCTATGACTCAATATGGGTTGTTGTCGATCGTTTGACAAAGGTAGCTCATTTCATTCCAGTGAAGACTACCTATACCAGTGCAAAGTTGGCAAAGATATACATGACCAGGATCATATGTCTGCATGGAGTTCCGAGGAGCATTGTATCAGATAGAGGAACCCAGTTTACTTCAAAGTTCTGGAATCAGTTGCATGAGACTTTGGGAACCAGACTAGAGTTTAGCACAGCTTTCCACCCGCAGACAGATGGACAGACTGAGAGAGTCAACCAAATCTTGGAGGATATGCTAAGAGCTTGTGCACTAGATTACGGATCTAGTTGGGATGAGAATTTTCCATATGCAGAGTTCTCTTACAACAATAGCTACCAATCCAGTTTGAAGATGGCCCCTTTCGAAGCCTTGTACGGAAGGAGGTGTAGGACCCCATTGTCCTGGGATGAAGTTGGAGATCGCTAGTTGTTTGTACCGGATCTGATAAAGGAATCTGAATAGAAAGTGGAATTAATTCGCGACATACTAAAGGTAGCTCAATCTAGGCAGAAGAGTTATGCAGACTCTAAACGCAAGGAGACAGGTTACGAAGTCGGAGACCGAGTTTATCTTCGAGTATCACCACTTCGAGGAGTTAAGCGCTTTGGAGTTAAGGGAAAACTAGCGCCACGTTTTGTAGGCCTATAAAAGTGTTGGAACGTATGGGAGAAGTAGCCTACAAGTTGGAATTACCCGAAGGACTGTCAGGAGTTCACAACGTGTTTCATGTATCCCAGTTGAAGAAGTGCCACGCAGAGATGGCTGACATAACGCTGAGGGATATGGTACCACTGGAAGCAATTCCGTTGGATAGTGATTTGACCTATGAGGAGAAACCAGTTAAGATTCTAGAGTATGCCAGTCGAGTCACCCGTAGCAAGGTTATCAAGTTTTGCAAAGTTCAGTGGAGCCACCACACAGAGGAAGCCACTTGGGAACGAGAGGAAGATTTGCTGAACCTGAATCTCGAGGGCGAGATTCATCTTAAGGGGGGTAGGTTTGTAACATCCCAAATTTTCAATTTGGAATGTTATACACTAGATCATCATTGCATATCATATTTATTGCATTTTGGTTGATCCTAGAATTTTTTCGCAACTCAAGGACCCTCGGAGAGAATTGGGGATTTCGTTATTTTCATATTTGAGTTGTCTCAAATTTTGAAAATAGGATCATATGATTTTATTTATTTTATCTTCAATAATTTCTATTACAAAAATATGAGAGAGGGAATAAAATGACTTTCCCAAAATAAAGAAATATTGAGGATTTAATAAGAAAAATCAAATAAGATTTTATTTGGTTTTATTTGCTATTTTATTTGAATTTAGGAAAAATGCGCGTTTTTCAAAATTTCATTTAGGCCCCAAATAAATGTTCATCCTCTGTGGTTTGATTTTAGAAGCCGGGTACAATTTATTTCGGGATTTTTGGAGTCCGCTTAGTATTTCTTTTATTTGTTTTTCTGTGCGTCATTATTAAAAAAATGCGAACCGACTCCGGGTCGTACCCGAGCGGGACTCCACCTGGGGCAGTCTTTAAATAGCGCCGCCTGAGCCCCGCCGCAGCCCACCAGCCCACCCGCGCCCTAACCCTAACCCTAGCCGCCCCCCCCCCCCACCGCCGCGCCGTTGCTGCCGCCGCCTGCGCCGCCCCGCGTCGCCCCGCCGCCTCGCCGCCACCCCGGGCCGCCTCGCCGCTCGCCAGAGCCGCAGCCGCCGCCTCGCCCGCTCGCCGGAGCCGCCCCGCCGCCTGAGGTAGCCGCCGTTCCCAGCGTTTTTCTTTAGAAAACCGCCCGGTTTTTTTTAAAAGCCGCGGTTTATTTTTTTTAGATTTTGTTTTTTTATTAGATCGGTTTTAGTTTTTGTTTAGTCTATTTAGTGAGCATTCGCTCGTTCGTTCGTTTTAACGAACGTGTTTGTCGTTTAGATCCAGTTAACGAACGTTCGTTCGTTAAACTGTTCGTCATTTTCTTTTTCTCGGATTAAATCCGCGATTTTCCTGATCGCGATTTCTGATCCGACTTTCGTTTTAGTATAACTTTTCGCTCATTTATCAGAATCAAGCGATTCAAGCGCCTGGAGTTTCGTCTCGAAACCCTCTTTCCGTTTAACCAACTTAAACAAGTTTTTGTTTTTGTAAAAATTTCCCTAGATCCAGAATAGTAATCGATGCCTTTTTCTTTTGCCGTTTGTCTTTTGTTGCTTCATTCGATTTGATTCTTTTTGCCAACCGGAGTTCTTAAGTTGAACTTTCTGGTTAGGTCTCTTATTTGAGTTTTACCTGTGCATTAGTTGAGTACTTATTGTATGCTTGTTTGTTTGCGATAGAGTACCCGGAGTGCGCCGCTTGTTACTTCGAATCACTAGGTTTCCCGGATCATCAGCAAGGCAAGTAACACTTTGATCATACCTCCTACTACCCAGTTTTATTGCATTAGATCAATCCTCACACATTGCATGATTAGGATCTAATTAAATTGTGGGTTTGGGAAGTAGTTGAGGTAGTACCTATTACCTGTATATTTTCAAACCTTTGGGAGTTACTTCTATGTTTGCTTATTATTGCTATGCTATGCTAGTAGACGTGGATTGTGTGAGTGATATCCATGACAGATGTGAGATTTCTTTTAAATCAATGGTTTATCTGAGGTGGCAACTTAAATACACATCTGGGTGGATTGAGGTACCTGCGTATTCCAGGATTGTCTGTTTTCTTTTGGACCACCACCCAGGCTCAAAGGGATCATGAGATTATTCATGCTAGAAACTTCCGTGTGTAACCACAAGCTATTATGGGCTCTAGCATAGTTGACTAGGTCGTGCGACCTCTTACAGTGGTAGACTAGTAGATGTAGGGGATGTAGGTGGTACGGTCTACCCGGTCGTAAGGTGCTAGCGCTTCTGAAAGACTATGTCTCGGTCATCCGTTTCTCAAACACCATGTAGTGCGAGAAATCCAACGGAGGAGATCGAGTCTTGTGGGGAAAAGTGCGCAAACCTCTGCAGAGTGCATAAACTAATCATGGTTAGCCGTGTCCCCGGTTATGGACATCTTGAGTATCTAGTACTTGGATTATCATGTGAATCTCAACATGTTACTATAAAAATTAAGTTTGATGGGTTTGTTTAATGATGTTTAATTGGGATTGAGAATGCAGTCAACCATTCTCAATGTTTAACAACCACCATGATAGTGAAATAAATTTATTCCTTTACAGTAGGAAAAAATTGGCTTGTCGCAAAACTGTAACTATAGAGCTTTCCACCAGCCAAATATGCATATAGTATAGCTGTTTCATTCCATTACTCTCTATGTGTTACCTTGCCAGCATATTCCATGTGCTGACCCGTTTTCGGCTGCAACGTTAATGTTGCAGACTTTTCAGACGACGATTAAGGAGTTTTAGGTCATGGTTCTATACTCAGTGATGCCATTGGAGTTGATGGACTCACTTATCTTCTAAGCCTTTCGCTGTTATTGTTATTAGATGGCCTTAAGCCATATTTATTGTAATAAGTTCTCTATTGAGACACTCGATGTAATAAGTGTGTGATTGCTACTCTGTTATAAATCCTTCAAGTACTGTGTGGTGTCAGCATTACTGATCCAGGGATGACACCGGAGCACAGAGATTAGACCGTTTGAGGTCTGGTCGCTACACTACTTGTCTCGGACGTGATGCCTATATACATGATCATACCTAGATATTCTCACAACTATGCTCAATTCTATCAATTGCTCGACAATAATTCGTTTACCGACCGTAATACTTATGCTCTTGAGAGAAGCCACTAGTGAAACCTATGGCCCCCGGGTCTATCTTTCTTCATATTAATCTTCCAATACTTAGTTATTTATTTTGCCTTTTATTTTACTTTGCATCTTTATCATAAAAATACCAAAAATATTATCTTATCATATCTATCAGATCTCACTCTTGTAAGTGACCGTGAAGGGATTGACAACCCCTTTATCGCGTTGGTTGCGAGGTTCTTATTTGTTTGTGTAGGTGCGTGGGACTTGAGCATGATCTCCTACTGGATTGATACCTTGGTTCTCAAAAGCTGAGGGAAATTCTTACGCTACTTTGCTGCATCACCATTTCCTCTTCAAGGGAAAACCAACGTAGTGCTCAAGAGGTAGCAATTATTATTTTCATCGAATTTCATTAGAGAATTTACCTCTACCACCTTAGGTGGTGGTGGTGTGTCAAACCCGTGTATTTCTTCAATAGGGGGTAAATTTTTGACATCATCAGCTTTAATACCTTTTTCCTTCATAGATTTCTTTGCCTCTTGCATATCTTCAGGACTGGGATATAAGACACCCCTCTTCTTCGGAGCGGGTTTAAGCGGTGGTTCAGGAAGAATCCAATCATCATAATTTTTCAATATGTCATTCAATAATTCTTCAGCTTGCCCAATAGTTCATTCCCTGAAAACACAACTAGCACAACTATCTAGGAAATCCCTAGAAGCATCGGTTAGTCCATTATAGAAGATATCAAATATTTCATTTTTCTTAAGAGGATGATCAGGCAAAGCATTAAGCAATTGGAGAAGCCTCCCCCAAGCTTGTGGGAGACTCTCTTCTTAAATTTGCACAAAATTAAATATTTCCTATAAGGCAGCTTGTTTCTTATGAATAGGAAAATATGTCGGCGTTCTGGGAACGGGGGTCCCTAGACTTCCTGCCTGCGGCCTGCGGCGTGGCTCGAATGGGGGCCCAACATGGCCCATCTTCATCAAGCACAAGACTCAAGACCCTCGCGAGGGGCCAAGCCTCGCGAGGCGGACGACACGGCACATCCTCAGGCCCAGCCTCCTCAGACTAGCTCGCGAGGAGACGGAGATATCTAGGTGGTGTACCTCGCAAGGTGCCAGTGACGCAAGCCATGATGATCGAGGGCGCCAGGTGGGCGCCAGCGCGCGCAGCATCCTCCTTTCCTCTTTGGTGCAAAGGGGGCAAGAGCATCCACGGAGTACCGAGGCATCAGGCAAAGGTTGCCATTTCGGTGCAATAAGACCAGGACCAAGCGGAGTACGAGACGGAGGTCGCCATGGAGCCCAGCGCGGTGTCACCGCAGAGCCTTTCGCAGGCGAAGACCACCTTTTGTCAGGATAGATGTACTTGCTGTCCCCCTTCAAATTAGCCCGCCATTGTTGGCTCCCTTCCCGCTCAATATTTGGGAAGAGGACCATGTCCCCTATAAATAGGACCAGCCGCCCACATAGCAAGGGGTTCGGTTTTCAGGTGAGAGGGGGATCTAAATCAGAGAGAGGAGAGAGAGAGAGAGAGAGAGAGAGAGAGAGAGAAGGGCGACTGAACTCCTCAGTTCACCGCCCCAGCCAAGAACAAACCCTCGCGAGGCAGTTCTTCCTTGTAGTGTTCATCATCACCAGCCCTAGGAGGCAATCCATCCACCACACACTGGAGTAGGGTATTACACCACAATGGTGGCCCGAACCAGTATAAATCTTGTGTCTCTTGCGCAGTTCTTTTAGTAGTTTAGATCTTTGTGAGACGGGGAGGTTGAGGACGTCATCTCCGCACGCACCCTAGTGTTCGAACCTTAAGGGTCTGCCGGAACCCAAAATCCGACATTTGGTGCGCCAGGTAGGGGTGTGCCGGAATTCGTCTTCCACCGCTCCGTTCTCCTCCGACCGTCGCATCCATGTCAGACGCTCGTCGGGCCCGCGCCGAGCGCTGGGCCGCCATCGCTTCTCCCGTCGCCCAGACGGCCCCCGTCGGTGGGCGTCCTCGTCGCTCCCCGTCGCCCGCCGTCAACACCGCCACCGGCTCGGCGGGGGGCGAGCAGCAAGCATCGTCTCAGCACCCGTCCGTGCGGCAAGACGGCCACACTGCCACTCCATCACTCGCTCTAGCCGGTTCTTCGTCCCGCGCGCTCTGCGCACCCTTGGAGGCTCGAGTTGCGCTCCTAGCGACAAACGAGCTCCTGCGCTACCGCCCCGTCGACGACGTCTATGAGGGGTGGCTCGACCGCGTCGCCGAGCTTCTCCGTGCCGCAGGGGCCTCTTCCGCGCCGTCCGTCCCTCTGCACCACACTCCGCCCCACGCGGGCAACGAAGCTCCAGAGGCGCACCCGCCGCCTCCACTCCAAGAAGATGCCATGGCTCCAAGGCGCTTGGCCCTTGGGCGGAACCCACACCGTCAGGCGCCAGCGCAGCAAGAGCGAAGCTCCCAAGAAGTTTCTTGCCCGCAAGGGGCTGCCAGGGCGCTCCCTGCTCCGACATGCCGCGACCCTGCTCCAGCTCCGGGGCGCCAAGACCCTGCCCTGCTCCTAGCTGCAGCGCGTGGGGACCCACAAGACCAAGCTCTCCACCAACCGAGGCCTTTTGTGGCCACCGCGGGCTGCCACGCCTACACCACTGAGCTGCGCAGCGTCGTGTGGCCCGGCAAGTTCAAGCCTGACTTGCCTCCTCGCTACGATGGCACAACCGATCCCGCAGAGTTCCTCCAGCTCTATGAGCTGGGCATCGAGGCTGCCGGCGGGGATGAAAAGGTCATGGCAAACTGGTTCCCCATGGCGCTCAAGAAAGGAGCTCGAACCTGGCTCCTGAATCTGGCTCCAAGCACGATCTCCTCCTGGGACCAGATGCGCGCCCGCTTCATCGCCAACTTCCAAGGTACTCGTGACCGGCCGCCCGCCATGAGCGACATGTGCCGCATCAAGCAACAACCCGGAGAGACCCTGCAAAAGTACATCCAGTGCTTCAACAGCGCGCGCCTCAAGATCCCCAAGGTGTCCGAGGAGGCCATCATCTCGGCCTTCGCCGACGGCGTGCGCGACGTCAAGATGAAGGAGGAGCTGGCGATGCATGAAGACATCTGCACCTCCCTGGAGCTGTTCAACTTGGCGAACAAGTGCGCCAGGGCTGAGGAGGGATGCCTCTCCCTCCTCGAGCTGCCTGCCGCGGACCCAGAAGAGAAGAAGCCCAAAGCCAAGGACGTGAAGCGCAAGGGGGCTGCCGTACTCGCGGCAGAACCAGACACAAAGCAGGGCAAGGATCTGCCCGAACCCTCCAGAGGCAGCCGGTACTGCGTGTACCATGACCTCCACACCAACAACACCAACGAATGTCAAGAGCTCCGCGCCGTGCGAGAAGGAAGGATCGGCCGTCGCCCTGACCGTGCTGACCGGGGCTACAACCGAGGAGGAGGAAGAAACCCAGGATGCTGGGAAGATCGCGGCCCGCGCCAGGGGAGGCGCAACAAGCCTCGCGAGGACCGCTGGCGGGACCTGCCTCGCGAGGGAGACTGGAGGGATCAGCCTCGTGAGCACCGCCCTCATGGAAATGCAGGCCTACCTCCGCTGCCGCCTCAGCCAAGGAGGAACGAAGACTGCCATCAAGACGAGGGGGCTGGGGGCTTCCAGGAGCCGCGCGCAATCGCCTGCATCCTGGGCAGAGCTCAAGCCCCAGCCTCTCAACGTATCTTCAAGCAGTTTGCCCGCGAAGTGAATGCAGTTCTCCCCAAGCTCGAAGCAACGCGCCCCCTCAGGTTGTCGGTGTGCGCCATCACGTTCAGCTCGGCAGACCAGCTCAAGTGCGCAGCCACCGCCGGCGTCCTCCCGATGCTCTGCTCCCCAGTCATTAGCAATGTGCTAGTCACCAAGACCCTCATTGATGGTGGGGCAGGGCCCAACGTCCTGTTCGTGGAAACATTCAACAACCTCAAAGTGCCCTATGACCAGCTTCAGCCAACCAAGCCTTTCCCCGGGATCACCGACAGTTCCACAGTCTCGATCGGGCAGGTCCGCCTGCCTGTCACCTTCGGGGCCCGCAGCAACTACCGCACCGAGCTCATCGACTTTGACGTCGCCCACATCCGCCTGCCATACAACGCCATCCTCGGGTACCCAGCGCTGGCCAAGTTCATGGCTGCGACTCACCACGGCTACAACGTCCTCAAGATGCCAGGAAGTGGCAGAGTCATCACGGTGCCCTGTGAAGAGAAGGATGCAGTGTGTTCCCTGGAGAGAGCCTATCAGGCTGCGTCGCTGGAAGACCCAGATTGCGGAAGCAGGAGGCTTCCTGAGACCACCCCCAAGAAGAAGAAGACGTCGTTAGGCTCGGCCCCTCAGGAGGCAGGCCCTTCAGGGCTCATGTCTGCCAGGCGGGACCCTCCTTCCATCGCATAGGGAAGCGTGCCCGGCGCCCTCCTCAGGCAGGGCTCGGGGGCTCTCACCTGGAGGGCCACCGACCTAGCCAGGGTCACGAGGGAGGCGCTTGGGCACCATGTGGAAGCATGCTTCGCAGCACGTTTCCCCCGGGAAGGAGCCAGGCGAGGAGAGTCAGACCAGCATGATTTTGTTGACAAGGCCATTCAAGAACTACAGGAGACAAGGATCATGAGAGGTTGCCGCCGCCTACCAGCCATGGCCCCACATCCAGGCGAGGATGGCAGGCTGTGCGTCTGCGTCGACATACCAGGGCTCAATCAGATCGCCACGACGGAGTGTCTCTGGCCCTCACAAGTGGGGCGCTGCGGGGGTCCACCCCACAGCTATGTTCGCATGCCTTACGGCCTGCCGAGCATGGCTGCGGCATACCAGCGCCTCATGAGGGGCATCATGGAGGCTCAGGAAGATAGGCGTTCCACGGCCTTGGCGGAGATGAAGGCAACTCGCGAGGAGTCACCAGTGCCTCCGGAGCCTCCCGAGGCCCTGGGGTCTGGGGGCTCGTGAGGATCAGCTTCCGCAGCCCACCGAGCCTACTGCACCAACGCCACTTCACCAACGACATTCTCAGGTGACATCTTCCAAGCCTCATTCCCAGCCGGGAGCGCCCTCCCAGGGTTGCATCACTCCCAGGCCACGTGGGTCCGTCCCCGCGGCATGTATCTGCATTTACTTTTCGGTCGTTAGTTTGCCTTGATTGGGGGCGACCCTCGGGCTGCATCATCCCCAAGCCGCTGGGGCCAGGCCCAGTGGCGTGTATCTCCATCGCGTTTATTTCCAACTATGCATTTGCCTATCACGCTTGATTGCATGATGCCCGTCCGCGGCATCCCTTCTTCTCCATGTCGACTACTTGCACGTTAAAGGGGGGGTGCCTGAGCATCGCGACTCAGGGCTCTTACTGGCTCTCCAGCCCTCACCCTCTGGCCTTGTCCACGGCATCGCCACCTGGCATACCAGCGACGGCTGAGACAAGCTCGAGGGCCGGGACCCGAGGACGTAGAGTACCGGCATCTAACCAAATTTTGCAGGGACACATCTCAAGATACGGCCCAGTGCCGGGCGCAACCCGCCCAGAGGTAGGGCGTCGTGAGTCCCGCGCTGGCTCACGGGTGCCCAGATACACCTCACCTAGCCCTACCGTGCCGGTCACGTGTGAGGGCGGGGCTGTATACGCCCCGGGGGCTCCTCCCGAAGGGGAGCCCCCTCCCACGTACCAGTGGAAGCACCATGCTCCGCGTTGGCTGACGACACTGCCGAGGCGCGGCTATGCCCGTACACACATGGAAGCAGTATGCTTCGCGCTGGTGATAAACAACTGAGGGTGGCCTCCGGGCCGCATTAACCTCAAGGAGCCCAGAGCTCAGTGGCTGGCCTCGTCGCAACGCCTCCCCTCGGGAGTGCCGCGCGAGGGGGCTAGCCACGGGTGCTACGACTGGGTCACGCCCAGACGTACGCAGCCCAGCCAGGCCCCTCGGGCCTGGTTCGCCGCGCGTCTCTCCCCGAGCGGAGCCAAGGTATGAAGGCCGTTTGCGCGTCAAGGGGGACTCCCGAGCATCGTGACTCAGGAGCCTAACTGGTCCCGTAGCCCCTCAGTCCTTAGTTCCGAAAGGCTATGCTGGGTGAGGTACGCGCGGGGCCGGGCTCTGCAGACGTAGAACGGTAGCCCCGCGTACATCGCACCTCATCACCTGCTGTTCGCGCGTCAAGGGGGACTCCTGAGCATCGCGACTCAGGAGCCTAACTGGCTCCGTAGCCCCTCACTCCTTAGTTCCGAAAGGCTATGCTGGGTGAGGTACGCGCGGAGTCGGGCACTACAGACGTAGAACGGAAGACACGCCTACATCACGCTTCCCTACTTGTTGTTCGTGCGCCAAGGGGGACTCCTGAGCATCGCGACTCAGGAGCCTAACTTGTCCCATGGCCCCTCACTCCTTTGGTCCCGTCCTGGTTTCCGGTCGGGGCTAATGCTGGGTGAGGCATGCGCGGGGCCGGGCTCTGACGGCGTAGAACACAAGCAAGTAGGGAAGAAAAGCATGAAATCCAAGGAATTTAAAAGCAAATATTACAATCCATACTGTCGTCTCAATGCCAAACGCAAGTTTAAATGCCTCCCCGAGGCGTGGTGCATGTTCAGGAACTGAAAGAAGAACAAGCATGGAAAAGAGTCACTTGTCGGCGGTGACTCCGCCTCGTGGAACGACAGGGTCGGCAGCGTCTTGCTTCGGCCTGGTGCTGAAGGCCCGGAACTTCTCCAGCAGCGCCTCCACGCGCCCCTTCATGGCTTCGACAGCGGTGGCAGCACCCTCGCCGCTCACCGGTTCCAGCAGGCCGTCGAGGTCGGCGTCGGGATCACGAAGGTAGACGTGGGCGAAGACCCGCGTCAGCGCAGCAGGAGACAAGACGTGCGCCTCGGCCTCGGCCGCGGGGCCGATGCCAATGGCGACATCCCCAAGAGACTTAACCAGGAAGGGAAGCATCTTGGCGGGGCCGTCCTCGTCACCAACTAGCGGGCTGTCCAGGCCGCTCTTGTAAAGCATCTTCAGTGAAGCGCGGGCGTCCTTCTCCATGTCTGCGAAGGCCACGCGATCCTCGGCGAGGACCTGAGCCTTGGCATCCAGCTCGGCCCTCGTCACCTCTAGCTCCTTCTTCAACGTGCCTAGGTGGTCGCGGCGTTTCTTGAGCCTGGCCTCCTGGTCCTCGAGCGCTGCATCGCGCACCTTCGCCCCCTTCTCCAGCTCTTGGTGCAGGCGGACCTCCTCCGCAAGCTGGCCCCTCAGGCCTTGCAGCTTTTCCTCCAGCGCCTTGCAGCGATCGCGGACTTCAACCACCTCTCCCAGGGCCGCGTCTCGAGCAGCCTTCGCCTCGAGGGTGGCCTCCCTCTCTCCGTCACAGGCCATTGAGGCCTGAACCAACGCCGCCCGAATCGAAGCATCGGAGCAAATCCACCCCGAAGCCAGTTCCAGGCGCCCGGCCACCAGGCGAGGGTCGGCACCGAGAAGATCCTGCCGTAGCCGGTCCAGTTTGGCGACGGCACGCTCCAAGATGGAAGAAGAAGACGCAGTAGCATCGGCACGCTCTAGGACAACAGGAGGAGCTGAGGAAGCAACGGCCAGTAGAACGGGTGGAGAAGGTAACGGCGGCGAGGCCGTAGTGTCCCGAGGCGGAGCCCGTCGCGCCTCCACAGCCGTAGCAGGGGCGCCTGACAAGGGCACCTCCGGAGTCACTTGGGCCATCGGGGTTGAGCTCGCCCCGGCCAGCTCGGCCAAACCTCGCAAGGATGCGCGGGCAGGAGAGGCCCGCGCGTCACGATCTCCCTCCGCTGCAGGCGAAGGCGTCGCCGCAGGTGGGACCTCAGGAGCCCCCTTCGGCTTCTTCGCCGCGGGCGCCCGCCTACTCAAGAGAAGCAATCATCAAGCCTCTTCGGCGGAACAAGAAACAAAAGAACAAGGATCAAGCGCTTACGGGTCGTCGCAGGTGAGCTCGGGCAGCTTCCGGGCGAACTTCAAGCCAAACAGCCGGCTGGAAGGGTCGACCTTGTAAGCAGAAGGCCCGACTGCGGACTGCCTCGGGGTAGGGGCAGACCCGTGGAGGATCAGCCGGGTCCTGTCCTTCTTGGGGATCGGGGGCGAGCTCCCGCTGCCCAGCACACCATCATCATCATCATCATCATCATCATCATCATCATCATCATCATCATCATCATCATCATCATCGCTCGGCGAGAGGCGGAGAGTACGGGGCGAGCGCCGAGGGAGGGGAGCCCTCGACTCTCCGTCGGTCGCCCCAGAGTCGGGCCCCTCTCCCCGCTCCTCTTCGCCCTCCTCCTTGCTGGAGTCGCCAGAGGGCACATCCACCGGCCCTTTAGAGGCCAGCGCGGGCACGAGCCCATCCCCGTTAAAAACGGGCATGGACTTCACCACCCGCTTCTAGTCGTCGCGAAGGAACAAGGGCTTGGGAGCGCCCTTCGGCCTAGCCACCTCGCCCCCGACCAGAGATTGGAGAACCGCGGTCACATCCTCTTCGTCCACAGCCTCGGGGCACGGATGAGGCCTCCACATTGCAGGAGAGTACTCCCGGAGCGGGGCCAGCTGGTGCTCCAGGAATTCCTTCAGCAGCGACGCACCGGTCAACTTCGCTGTCGCCATGTTGGCCGGCCTCAGGTCCGCGTCCATCTTCTCCAACACCGGTTTCACGCGGGGGTCGGTGAGCTCCGCTCGGCACCAGTCGCTGGTGCTCACGGGTTGCTCCGTGGGCAAGATCAGCCGAGGGTGGATGCGCCCGACATCTGCCAAGACCCACTTGCTCCTAAAGCCCTCAATCCTCTTCCCGGGATTCGAGATGTCAATGGTGCTGCCATAGGCAACGAAGCCCGCGCACCCAGAAAGAGAGCTATCGGAGACCCGGAGGGAGAAGTAGTGGCGTAGCAAGGCCACCGAAGGCTGCACCCCTACATGGGCCTCACAGTAGTAAGCGAAGATCACCAGGAGAAGGACGGATTGGGATGGAGATGCAGAGCCTGCAAGTTGTAGTGGCGGAGGACAGAGAAGAAGAATTCGGAGAAGGGAGGCACCAGGCCCGCAGCAATGGAGCTTACAAAGAGAGGATAAAAGGTGCTCCCTCGGTCCTCAGGGGTGGCGGAGCCGGTCTTGAACACCTCCGTCCCGTCGATGCCCTGCGCCGCCGCCATTCGGCACAACCGAGCAAGGCTCGTCTTGGGCACATTCGGTGGGTCCAGAGTTGGAGAATACCAAGCTTCGGCCGGAGGCTCGCGAGGCGCCATGGCTTCCTAGGTCGCGCAACTGGAGCAGATCTGGAAGTTCGGAGGAAGAAAGGGGAGGCGCAAGAAAGGGGATCTGAGGAGCAACTGGGGAGAGTAGGGGCGAAGTCTGTGAAGATGCCTCTCCCTTATCAACCCATGAAGTTGCTAAAGCACCCACGTCCAGTCAACCGCCACACGGCGCCCAAGGCCGCAGGCTGTTAGGGCCTGCGGCGCTTCGCCCTTGCCCTTTCTCCTCTCAGCACGGCCAAGTCCGTGCGTGCCTTGGGCCCGGGGGCTACTGTCGGTGTTCTGGGAACGGGGGTCCCCAGACTTGCCTACCTGCGGCCTGTGGCGTGGCTCGAATGGGGGCCCAACATGGCCCATCTTCATCAAGCACAAGACTCAAGACCCTCACGAGGGGCCAAGCCTCGTGAGGCGGACGACACGGCGCATCCTCAAGCACAGCCTCCTCAGACTAGCTTGCGAGGAGACGGAGATATCAAGGCGGGGTACCTCGCGAGGTGCCAGTGAAGCAAGCCATGACGATCGAGGGCGCCAGGCGGGCACCAGCGCGCGCAGCGTCCTCCTTTCCTCTTAGGTGCAAAGGGGGCAAGCGCATCCGCGGAGTACCGAGGCATTAGGCAAAGGTTGCCATTTCGGTGCAACAAGACCAGGACCAAGCGGACTACGAGACGGAGGTCACCATGGAGCCCAGCGCAGCGTCACCGCAGAGCCTTTCGCAGGCGAAGACCACCTTTTGTCAGGATAGATGTACTTGCTGTCCCCCTTCTAATTAGCCCGCCATTGTTGGCTCCCTTCCCGCTCAATATTTGGGAAGAGGACCAGGGCCCCTATAAATAGGACCAGCCGCCCACATAGCAAGGGGTTCGGTTTTCAGGTGAGAGGGGGATCGAAATCAGAGAGAGAGAGAGAGAGAGAGAGAAGGGCGACTGAACTCCTCCGTTCACCGCCCCAGCCAAGAACAAACCCTCGCGAGGCAGTTCTTCCTTGTAGTGTTCATCATCACCAGCCCCAGGAGGCAATCCATCCACCACACACTGGAGTAGGGTATTATACCACAATGGTGGCTCGAACCAGTATAAAGCTTGTGTCTCTTGCGCAGTTCTTTTAGCAGTTTAGATCTTTGTGAGACGGGGAGGTTGAGGACGTGATCTCCGCGCGCACCCCAGTGTTCGAACCTTAAGGGTCTGCCGGAACCCGAAATCCGACAAAATATTTTTTACAGAAATAATAAATCATCTCCTGGGGACTACGCACACAACCAGGAGTAAGAGCATTGTACCAAGCTTTAGCATCACCCTTTAATGAGAATGGTAATAATTTGAGGATATAATAATAGCGAATCTTCTCATCATGTGCAAAAAGGGTGGCTATATCATTCAACTTAGTAAGATGTGCCACAATAGTTTTAGTTTCATGACCATGGAAAGGATCAGATTCAACCAAAGTAATTAACTCTGCGTCGACAGAGAATTCATAATGCTTATCATTAACAAAGATAGGTGAAGTAGCAAACTCAGGATCACATTTCATAGTCCTTTATTTATATTTGCATAATAATTTCTCTAGATCATGTCTATCCTTACAAGAAAGAATATCTCTAGTTGTCTCCTCATTCATAACATAACCTTTCGGTACCTTAGGCAATTCATATCTAGGAGGACTAGTTCTAATAGGTGTTTCAAGATTTTCAGCTCCAAGCTCATCATCAGTTTCAACAATATCATGTTGTCTTACTTTAGCAATTTATTCATCAAGAAATTCACCTAGTGGCACATTATCATCAAGCAAGGTGGTAGCATCATCATAAGCATCATTCATAGCAGAGGTAGCATCATCAATAACTTGCGACATATCAGAATTGATAACATGTGGTGGTGTTGCAAGTTTACTTATAATAGAAGGTGAATCAAGTGTAGAGCTAGATGGCAGTTCCTTACCTCCCCTTGTCTTAGAGAGAAAAATCTTAGTCTTAGCATCCTTCCAATTCTTCATAGTGATAATTTGATAATAACCCCAAGTGACTCAATAAATATAGCTATGCTCCCCGGCAACAGCGCCAAAAAAGGTCTTGATAACCCACAAGTATAGGGGATCGCAACAATTTTCCAGGGTAGAGTATTCAACCCAAATTTATAGATTCGACACAAGGGGAGCCAAAGAATATTCGCAAGTATTAGCAGCTGAGTTGTCAATTCAACCACACCTGGAGATTAATTATCTGCAGCAAAGTTATCAGTAGCAAAGTAGTATAATAGTTTTGATAATAGTAGCAGCAGCAATAGTAACGGTAACTGTGATAGCAGTGATTATGTAGCAAGTGCAACAATAATAGAAGCAGTAGTAATATAGCAGAAACAATATGTAGGAACATCATAGGCATTGGATCAATGATTTGTTGGATGATATTCATCATGTGAGAATTATAACCTAGGGCAATACGGCACTAGCTCCAGTTCATAAATACAATGTAGGCATGTATTCCGTAAATAGTCATACGTGCTTATGGAAAGAACTTGCATGACATCTTTTGTCCTACCCTCCCATGGCAGCGGGGTCCTATTGGAAGCTAAGGGATATTAAGGCCTCCTTTTAATAGATAACTGGAACAAATCATTAACACATGGTGAATACATGAACTCCTCAAACTACGGTCATCACCGGGAAGTGTCCCGACTATTGTCACTCCGGGATTGCCGTATCATAACACGTAGTAGGTGACTATAACTTGCAAGATCAGATCTAGAACATAGATATAATGGTGATAAGATAAATAGTTCAGATCTGAAATCATGGCACCCGGGCCAAAGTGACAAGCATTAAGCATGGCAAAGTCATAGCAACATCAATCTCAGAACATAATGGACACTAGGGATCAAGCCCTAACAAAACTAACTCGATTACATGATAAATCTCATCCAACTCCTCATCGACCAGCGAGCATGTGAAGGAATTACTTACTCCTAGTGGGGAGCATCATGGAATTGGCGATGGAGAAGGGTTGGTGATGACGAAGATCGAACATCCCCCTCTCCGGAGCCCCAAACGGACTCCAGATCTGGCCTCCTAATGAAGAATAGGAGACGGTGGTGCCTCCATCTCGTGGAACGCAATAATTCTTTCTCCCTGATTTTTTCTGGAAAAAATAGAATTTTATAGCATCGGTTTTAGGGTCTACGGGGCCACCAGGTGGGGACAACCCACCTGGGCACGCCTAGAGGGGGTGGCGCGCCCTGGTGGGTTGTGCCCACCTAGGTGCCCCCTCCGGTGGTTCTTGGCTCCAGAAATTCTCTTTATTGACATAAAAATCCTCGCAAAGTTTCATTCTAATCCATGGTAGTTCTGCTGAAAACAATGTCAGTCCCAGTTAGTTTCATTCAAATCATGCAAATTAGAGTCCAAAACAAGAAGAAAAGCGTTAGGAAAACTAGATAGGACGGAGACGTATCAAAAACCAATGCAAGCTCAAGAAGTGGCAGGAAGAATTTCTGGTGCCGTTGATAGGGAGATCTATGCCAAGTGAAGCCATACCAAGTACCCATCATAAACTCTCATCTCTCGCATTACATTATTTGTCATTCGCCTCTCGTTTTCATCCCCCCACTTCTAAAACAATTTTCGAAAAGATTTGCCTTTTCTTCACCCCTCTTCCGTTCGTCTTCTTTGCTTGCCTTTTGGTTGCTCGTTTGCTTGATTTGTTTGCTGCTACCATGTCTGAAATTGGGAGGTTATCATTGAAAATCTTGAGGAAAAACTAGAATCTTGTTCTTTGGATCATGAAACTGAAACTGTCGTATTTCGGGTTCCGGTAGACCCTTGAGGTTCGAACACTGGGGTGCGCGCGGAGATTTTGCCTTCTACCTACCTGCACCCCTCCACCTCGCTAAGATCTAGGCTATGGAAAGAACAACACAAGAGACACAGGGTTTATACTGGTTCGGGCCACCATTGTGGTGTAATACCCTACTCCCGTGTGTGGTGTGGTGGATTGCCTCTTGGGCTGATGACGATGAGCAATACAAGGAAGAACAGCCTCGCGAGGGTCTGTTCTTGGCTGGGGCGATGAACTGCTGGGAGGAGTTCAATCACCCTTCTCTCTCTCTCTCTCTCTTCTCGATTCTCCCTCTGATTCGATCACCTCCCCCCTACCCTGTGGGTGGCTGGTCCTATTTATAGGCAAAGGCCCTGGGCCTCTTCCCAAATATTGAGCGGGAAGGGCGCCAACAATTGGCCATTCTGAAGGGGAACATCTGGTACATTTATCCTGAATAAGTTGGCCCTCGCCTGCCAAAGACTCTGGTGGTGACGCTGGCTTGGGCTCCACAATGACTTCCTCCCTGCCGTTGGACTGGTCTTGGTCTCGTTGCACCGAAACGGGCGCCTTTGCTTGATGCTCCCGCCTGCGCTTGCTCCCTTTGCACCAAAGAGGAAAGGAGGACACTGTGCGGGCTGGCGCCCTTGCTCGTCATGGCTTGCGTCACGGATACCTCGTGAGGTACCCTGCCTTGATCTCTCCACCTCCTCGTGGGCTAGCCTGATGAGGCCGGGCCTGAGGAAGTTCTGTGTTGTCCGCCCCACGAGGCTTGGCCCCTCGCGAGGGTCTTGAGTTTGTGTTGATGAAGATGGGCTGTGTTGGGCCCCCTTTTGAGCCATGTTGCAGGCCGCAGGCAGGCAAGTCTGGGGACACCCGTTCCTAGAACGCCGACAGTAGCCCCCGGGCCCAAGGCGCGCCCGGGCTTGGCCGTGCAGGGAGGCGAAAGGGCAAGAGCGAAGCGCCGCGGGCCCTAACAGCCTGCGGTCTTGGGTGCCGCATGGCGGTTGATTGGACGTGGGCGTCTCCACTTCCCCATGGCGCCTCGGCAACTGCACGGATTGGACAAGTCCCTGCATGCAAAGCGGGTCATGATTATCTGCGATCGTGGGCGCCGACGGTTGGCCCTCGCCGGCTATAAGTACGGATCGACGCGCGCCCTTCCAGTTCATCCCCCCTTGCTTCTCCTTCTTCTTCATGGCCCCGTCGAGGAGGTTCTCGGCCGCAGAGAAGGGGAAGGCTCGCCAGGTTGAGCCTGCCTCTCCCCCGCCCAAGCGCGGCCGAGGGCACCCTCGCAAACATCCTGTGGCCACCACGGCAGCTCCCCGCGGCCGCGGAGACGATTTCCAGCATGGTGATGGGCGGACTGCTGCGGCCGGGGGGCGTGCTTCGGTCGCGCGTCCCCCTAGGCCGCGCTTTCGCGCTGGAGAGGTGCTGCCGGAGTTCGTTGTGTGGTCGGCGGAGCCGACTAGCACCCGGCTTCCACTTCCTCGCTTCCTCCTCGGTGAGCTCCCGGCCGGTGCCCCGGGCGGCCTCTAGCTCCAGGCTGAGAGCTGCTGCAGCTGGGCCACATGGTCTTCACTAGAGGTCTCCGCAGCCGGGAGCCTGGCCTTGGCCCGCGGTTAACAGACGTTTGCCCGCGCGCGTGGCCTCAGCCGCCGGTGCACCCTGCACTTCAAGTTTGACGGCGATGCCACCCTCTATGTGAGGCTATTTGGGGAAGATGGTCGCCGCGCAAGGTGCTGCCCCAAGGACGACGACCGCGGCCGGGAACCCAGCTCCGGCGATGATGGAGAGGACAGCGCTCGCGTGACTGGCGGCGCTCAGGGTTCCCCAAGCTTCTCCTATTCTTCTTCAGGCAGCGACACTTCTAGCGGTGGCCACGGTCAGCCTCCACGCCGTCGTACCTGCTTGGGAGGTGGTAGCATGTCTGCCCACCGTCGCGCCTCGGTGAACCGCAAGAGGGAGTCTGCTTGAGCCCCGGAGGCAGCTCGAGTGTTCCTTGCAGGCCGGGGTGAGGCGAGCCTGCCTGATTTGTTCTTTCTTTTCCTTTTTCCTGCGTAAAAAGGCAGTAGCGTGAAGCCCCGCGGGGGCGTGTTTGGGTTATTGTTGTTAATCATCGCTTTGCTTCCGTTATCGTGCCTTTCGGCTACGTGCCCGCGCGTGGATAGTTCCCAGCCCCCAGCCGTGGGGGGGGGCGACCGACCCAAGCCCTGTGTTCGTGTCGCAGTGCCCGTGGGGCATGGACTGGAGGGGTGCTCCTGTAATGGACCCAGGTCACGAAACCTTTGAACGACTAGGACAGGAACACTCGCGAGGGCGCTCGGCTGCCCCCCTCGCGAGGCCTTGCATAAGAGAAATCGAGGCAGGAGAGTGAAAAGTTGAAGAACCACAAGCCAAAGACGGCAACAGCTTCAATAAAACTTCGAATGAGAATGAACAAGCCAACTGCGGAAAGCAAATGAAAAAGCCACGTCCGGCACCTAATCTAGTCTTCGATGTCTTCTCACCAGCGCGGAGCTAAGTGCTGCCACTGGGCGTGGGAGGTAGCCCCATGGCCTGAGGTCGGTGCTCCTGAGACTCCGGGGCGTGTACAGCCCCAACTCATTATTACGTGAGAGTGTCACGGGCGGCGAGCTTCACAGGCATTGGCCTTCTTCACAGGCTCCGGGCCTTTTCCAAAACACGACGGCTTCAGAGGCATTCGCCTTCTTCACAGGCTCTGGGCCTTTTTCCAAAACGCGCATTCTTCACATGCTCTGGGCCTTTTCCAAAACGCGACAGCTTCACAGGCATTCGCCTTCTTCACAGGCTCTGGGCCTTTTCCAAAACGCGACAGCTTCATAGGCATTCGCCTTCTTCACAGGCTCTGGGCCTTTTCCAAAATGCGACAGCTTCACAGGCATTCGCCTTCTTCACAGGCTCTGGGCCTTTTCCAAAATGCGACAGCTTCACAGGCATTCGCCTTCTTCACAGGCTCCAGGCCTTTTTATGGGTAGAACCTTCGGAGGTGCTGGATGTTCCATGCGTTCTGGACCGGCACCCCCTCCTGAGTCTCCAAGCACGCGGAGCCGGGCCTGGAAACATGAACAACCTTGAACGGGCCCTCCCACATGGGAGAGAGCTTGTGCAGTCCCTCCCTGGAGAGAACCCGCCTGACCACGAGGTCTCCTACCTCGAGAGTTCTGGGGCGGATGTTGTGGCAGTGATATCGTCGCAGTGCTTGTTGGTACCTCGCCGCTCGCAGCGCGGCTTCTCGGCGACGTTCCTCCCCGAGCATGAGGTCCATCCCCCGCATGGCGTCTTGCTGCGCCCCGTCGAATGCCAGGACCCGCGCGGAGCGACATCTGACCTCGTGAGGGAGGACCACTTCGGCTCCGTAGACCAGGAAGAACGGGGTCTGTCCAGTCGGCTTGCTCGCGGTTGTGCGGATGCACCACAACACGGACTGAAGCTCGTCGTACCAACCTTTGCCGCAGGCCTCCAGCTTCTTCTTGAACGTCCTGGTCTTGAGGCGCCCAGGACCTCTGCGTTGGCTCGCTCGGCTTGGCCGTTGCTTCGAGGGTGCGCCACCGAAGCGTAGCATATCTGCGTTCCAAGGTTAGCACAATATGTTTTGAAGAGGTTACTAGTGAACTACGAACCGTTGTCCGTGATGATGTGGTTCGGCACCCCGAACCGGCTCACAATGCCCTTGATGAACTTGACAGCGGAACCTGCGGGGATGATGCGGACGGCCTCTACTTCAGCCCACTTGGTGAACTTGTCCACAACGACGTAGAGGTAGCGGTAGCCCCCTGGCGCCCGAGGAAACGGGCCCAGGATGTCCAGCCCCCAGACTGTGAATGGCCTTGAAAGGGGTATAGTCTGCAGGCCTCCTATCGGCTGATGGATCTGCTTGGCGTGGAACTGGCAGGCCTCACAAGCTTTCACTAGTTCGACGGCATCATTGAGTGCGGTGGGCCAATAAAACCCACTACGGAACGCCTTGCCGACAAGGGTCCGTGATGATGAATGATGTCCATAGTCTCCGCAGTGTATATCTTCCAGCAGTTCCTTTCCTTCCTCCCTGGAGATGCAGTGCAGGGATACATCGTTTGGTCGCTTCCGGTAGAGCTCTCCATCCTTGATGCAGTATGCCATGGCCTGCCATGCCACACGCTCTGCTTCCTCCTCCTTCTCCGGCAGGGTCCCTTGTGTTAAGTAACTCCGGAGCTCCATGATCCAGCACCCCTCCTGAGGTTCCATCGTCAGGAGCAGGCATGCTCCTGAGGCCGGGCCACAGGCCGGAGCTCCTGAGGCAGGTGGCTGTGGGAGCTCCTCCCGCGGCTGAGCCGTGTTTGACAATGACGGCAGGGCTGAGGGCTTGAAGAGCCGCTCCTCGAAAATGCCAGGCTCTTGAGGTAACCACCTGGACGTCCGTTTGGCGATGTCGTAGGCCTCTTGATTGGTGCCATGGGGCACGTGCTGCAACTCCAACCCCCAGAACTGCTTCTCCATCCTGCGGACCTCCGCAAGGTAGGCTTCCATGTGCTCATCTTTCGGCTTGTACACCTTGTTGGAGAAATTGACAAGGAGCTGCGAATCGCCCTTGATGGTGAGGCGTTTCACCCCCAGGGCAGCTGCGGCCTTCAAGCCCGCTATTAAACCTTCGTACTCCGCTATGTTGTTGGAGACCATTTCACCTTGCTGGAAACAGAGCTGCATAGCGTAGTGGAGCTTGTCCTGAGTGGGCGATATAAGCACCGCCCCAGCACCAGCGCCATGCCTGGAGAACGCCCCATCGAAGTACATGACCCAGCCTACTGGCGCCTCACTTCTCGAGGAGAGGGACCGATCCTCGTCGGACTTGAGGCCTGGTGCCTCCGTCCATTCTGCCACAAAATCCGCCAATGCTGCTCCCTTGATGACTCTGGTCGTGCTGAATTCAAGCTGAAACGCTTGCAATTCTATGTTCCACTCAGCAACCCTTCCAGCTGAGTTAGGGCTCCTAAGCACTCTCTCCAGGGGGTATGACGAGACGACCTTGATGGGGTGACCCTAAAAATAGTGCTGCAGTGAAAGCACAAGTGCTCCCTAGGTGGTTTTGCTAATTAATGACAACATATCTCTTGTTGGACTAACGTTTCTATCTAGTATGTTTCAGATAAGTTCAACATCGGAGTGGCATGGACTAAAGGTTGTCGAAAATTCTCCAAGATGCTAAGGACAAAGGATTGGCTAAAGCTTAAAGCTCAAGATTCTTCATTTTACATTTTAGTGATCCAAGATCACACTGAGTCCATAGGAAAAGCCAATACTATCAAGGAGGGATGAGGTGTTGCTTAATGAGCCTCTTGCTTCATGTGCTTAATGATATGCTCCAAAATCCTCAGCCACTTTCCCACTTCCACATATGACCTAAACCTAAGCCAAACTCGGACCTACCGATTATTTCTATCCGGTGCCACCGAGTTTCACTTGTCATAAGCCACTGCCAAACCCTAGCAAATCAGTTCTACCGATAGGGATCTCGGTCTCACTGAGATGGGATTGTAATCTCTATGTGTATGTCCATTGCCAAAATCGGTCTCACCAAGTTTAGGCAATCAGTACTACCGAGATTACAATGCAAACTCTCTGGTTAACTTATTACCAAAATCGGTCCAACCGAGTTTAGTAATCGGTCCCACCGAGTTTGCCTGACCAACTCTCAGGTTAGCTAATTACCAAAATCGGTCTCACCGAGTTTGTGTAATCGGTCTCACCGAGATTACGCTATGCCCTAACCCTAACCACACCGGTCCTACCGAGTTGCATGTCAGTCCCACCGAAAATGTCTAACGGTCACTAGGTTTACTATTTCGGTCCGATCAAGTTTGTTGATTCGGTCCCACCGAGATTGGTAAATTGTGTAACGGTTGGATTTTGTGTGGAGGCTATATATACCCCTCCACCTCCTCTTCATTCGTGGAGAGAGCCATCAGAACACATCTACATTTCCAACTCATATGTTCTGAGAGAGAACCACCTACTCATGTGTTGAGGCCAAGATATTCCATTCCTACCATATGAATCTTGATCTCTAGCCTTCCCAAGTTGCTTTCCACTCAAATCTTCTTTCCACCAAATCCAAATCCTGCGAGAGAGTTGAGTGTTGGGGATACTATCATTTGAAGCACAAGAGCAAGGAGTTCATCATCAACACACCATTTGTTACTTCTTGGAGAGTGGTGTCTCCTAGATTGGCTAGGTGTCACTTGGGAGCCTCCGACAAGATTGTGGAGTTGAACCAAGGAGTTTGTAAGGGCAAGGAGATCGCCTACTTCGTGAAGATCTACCGCTAGTGAGGCAAGTCCTTCATGGGCGATGGCCATGGTGGGATAGACAAGGTTGCTTCTTCGTGGACCCTTCGTGGGTGGAGCCCTCTATGGACTCGCACAACCGTTACCCTTTGTGGGTTGAAGTCTCCATCAACGTGGATGTAGGATAGCACCACCTATCCGAACCACGGGAAAAACATCCGTGTCTCCAATTGCGTTTGAATTCTCAAAACCCTTCTCTTTACATTCTTGCAAGTTGCATTCTTTACTTTCCGCTGCCTATATACTCTTTGCATGCTTGCTTGATATGTATTGTGAATGTTGAAATTGTGCCTAAACTCCACTTAAACTGAAAAAGATTAAAACTGCAACTTTAGCATTAAGTGTCTAATCACCCCCCCTCTAGACACATCTACTTCAAGGTCCTACAAGTGGTATCAGAGCTTTGGTCTCCATTGCCTTGGTTAATCACCATTGGAGGAAGATGGATGTGTTTACTTTAGGGAGTCTTAGACATAGAGTGCCTATTCTTGATAGAGAGTATTTTCAATAGTGGAAAAATGAGATGCTTGTAATTTTCAATCAATATCATTTGAACAAGTATATTGCTAGCCCTTGTGCACCTCATATTGATCCTTTGCATCCTACCCTAGATGAAGATATCGACATAATTCGCAATCTTAGAACTATTGAGCTCATCATTAGAGGATTGCCCAAAAATTTGATTGCTAGTTTGCCTACTCTTAATTGTGCCTATACTATATGGAAATTTCTTGAGGAATGATTTCCCGATTATTCCTTAAAAAATTTGGATGAAATTCTCCATAAATCTATTGCCTTGATTAAGACGAACTCTAGTGATCCTAGTTTTGGTGATTGTCTATTTGAGGTTTCCAATCTCAAGCGTGCTAGAGGAGATGTTGGAATCATTAGTGATATTATATCCGAAGCTATAAGAATTCATAAAGGTGACCACTTTGATGATCATTTATCTAATGAATTACACTCTCTAGGAAATGATGAGTCACAAGATCATGGTGAACATGGATACTATGATGATGATGATGATGATAGTGACTTCGATCTTGATGATGCAATGAGACATTTTGGTCTTACGGCAAATCTTCGGGGATATGTGTCAGGAGGAAAGGAATGGGTTCTTGATAGTGGATGTACTGATCATATGACCGGAGATAAAGAGATGTTCTGTGAGCTTGCTGAAAATGACGGCCCTTGAAAATATGTCACCTTTGGTGATAATTCGAAGGGTAAAGTGGTTGGCCTTGGTAAGGTGGCCATCTCACATGATAGTTCCATTCAAAATGTCATGCTCGTTGAATCTCTCGGCTACAACTTACTTTCAGTATCTAGACTTGCTGATTTCGGTTTGAATGTCCTATTTACTGAGGTAGATTGCCAAGTGTTTCGTCGAGACAATCATAAAATGGTCTTTACCGGTATGCGTAGAGGTGATCTTTACATTGTCGATTTCTCTAAAAAGGCACAACCTAAAACTTGCTTTATTGCTAAATCCTCACAGGGTTGGTTGTGGCATAGAAGACTAGGTCACGTTGGCATGTGAAACCTTGACAAGCTTATAAAAGAAAATCATGTCCTTGGAGTTAACGATGTCATATTTGATAAGGATAGACTTTGCAGTGCTTGTCAAGCAGGTAAATAGGTTGGAGGAAGGCATCTCGTGAAGAACATCATGACCACAATGAGGCCACTCGAGCTACTTCATATGGATCTTTTTGGTCCCAACGCCTACAAGAGTCTCGGTGGAAATTATTTTGGTCTAGTTATAGTTGATGATTTTTCAAGATTTACGTGGGTGTTCTTTCTTGATGACAAGTCACAGGTCCAGAAGATCTTCAAAAACTTCGCTAGGAAGGCCCAAAATCAGTTTGACGTGAAGATCAAGAAGGTTCGGAGTGACAACGGAACAGAGTTCAAGAACGCAAATGTGAACACCTTTCTTGATGAAGAAGGGATTCCACACGAGTTCTCGGCTACGTACACACCTCAACAAAATGGAGTTGTTGAGAGGAAGAACTGGACGCTCATCAAAATGGCGAGAACGATGCTTGATGAGTACAAGACGCCGAAGCACTTTTGGGCAGAAGCGGTTGAGATAGCTTGTCATGCAACAAATCGTAGGTCCAAAAGATCTTCAAGAACTTCTCTAGGAAGGCCCAAAATCAATTTGATGTGAAGATCAAGAAGGTTCGCAACGACAACGAAACGGAGTTCAAGAACGCAAATGTGGATACTTTCTTGACGAAGAAGGGATTTCACATGAGTTCTCGGCTACATACATGCCTCAACAAAATGGAGTTGTTGAGAGGAAGAACCGGACTCTTACTGAGATAGCGAGAATGATGCTTGATGATTATAAGACTCCAAAAAACTTTTGAGCGGAAGCGGTTGAGACAGCTTGTCATGCAACAAATCGCTTATATCTTCACAAGCTACTCGGCAAGATGGCATACAAACTTCTCACTGGTAACAAACCCCAAGTTGGATACTTTCAAGTATTCGGATCAAAGTGCTATATTCTTGATAAGCATCGTCGTTCTAAATTTGCTCCTAAATCTCATGAGGGTTTCCTACTTGGTTATGGCTCAAACTCTCACACTTACCGTGTCTACAACAATTTCACCCGAAAGGTTGAAGAGACGGTAGATGTGAAGTTTGATGAATCTAATGGCTCGCAATTAGAGCAATTGCCAATCAATGTAGGAGGCAAAGACCCTTCAGAAGCAATCCAAGACTTGTCTATTGGCAAAATTCATCCAATGGAGGTGAAGGAGAGTACCTCGTCTGTCCAAGTGGAAGCTTCTACTTCACGACAAGGTGAACCAAGAATTGATACGGAAGCATCCACAAGTGGGACACACCAAAATGAAGAAGATGAGGAAATGCATCAAGACGAACATCAACAACCTCCTTCTCCACCACGACAAGAGAACGACAACGTCAACAATGAAGAAGGCCAAGAAGAAGAACAAGATGAAGAAGATGTTCAATGAAGACCCAAGCAAAAGCTCTCACGAGTTTGAGCAAGAATTGCCAAAGATCATCCCGTCGAGCAAATCTACAATGATATTCAAACCGGGAGAATCACTCGCTCAAAAACTCGCTTAGCTAACTTTTGTGAAAACTATTCATTCATCTCTAGCATTGAACCTATGAAGGTTGAAGAAGCATTGGAAGATCCGGATTAGATAAATGCTATGCATGAAGAGCTACACAATTTTGAGAGAAAGCAAGTTTGGACATTGGTTGAGAAGCCCGACAACAACCACAACATCATTGGTACCAAATGGGTGTTTCGCAACAAGCAAGACGAAGATGGACAAGTGGTTCGCAACAAAGCACGTCTCGTCGCCCAAGGGTACACACAAGTCGAAGGTGTCGGATTTCGGGTTCCGGCAGACCCTTAAGGTTCGAACACTAGGGTGTGCGCGGAGATCACGTCCTCAACCTCCCCGCCTCACAAAGATCTCAACTACTAAAAGGATCACACAAGAGACACAAGATTTATACTAGTTCGGGCCACCATTGTGGTGTAATACCCTACTCCAGTGTGTGGTGGATGGATTGCCTCTTGGGGCTGGTGATGACGAACAATGCAAGGAAGAACAGCCTCGCGATGGTCTGTTCTTGGCTGGGGCGATGAACCGCTAGGAGGAGTTCAGTCGCCCTTCTCTCTCCCTCTTTCTCTCTGATTTCCGATCTTCGATCCGCTAACTGCTCGAACCGAACACCTTGCTATGTGGGCGGCTGGTCCTATTTATAGGGGCCCTGGTCCTCTTCCCAAATATCGAGCGGGAAGGGAGCCAACAATGGCGGGCTATTTTGAAGGGGGACAGCAAGTACATCTATCCTGACAAAAGGTGGTCTTCGCCTGCGAAAGGCTCTGTGGTGACGCCGCGCTGGGCTCCATGGTGACCTCCGTCTCGTAGTCTGCTTGGTCCTGGTCTTGTTGCACCGAAACGACAACCTTTGCCTGATGCCCCGGTACTCCACGGCTGCGCTTGCCCCCTTTGCACCAACGAGGAAAGAAGGACGCTGCGCGTGCTGGCACCCGCCTGGTGCCCTTGATCGTCATGGCTTGCGTCACGGGCACCTCGCGAGGCACCCCGCCTTGATATCTCCGTCTCCTCGTGAGCCAGCCTGAGGAGGCTGCGCCCGAGGATGCGCCGTGTCGTCCGCCTTGCGAGGCTTGGCCCCTCGTGAGGGTCTGGAGTCTTGTGCCTGATGAAGATGGGCCATGTTGGGCCCCCATTCGAGCCACGCCGTAGGCCGCAGGCAGGCAAGTCTGGGGACCCCCGTTCCCAGAACGCCGACAGTAGCCCCTGGGCCCGTGGCGCGCATGGGCTTGGCCGTGCCGAGAGGCGAAAGGGCAAGGGCGAGGCGCCGCGGGCCCTAACAGCCTGCGGCCTTGGGTGCCACGTGGCGGTTGATGGGATGTGGGCGACTCCACTTCCCCATGACGCCTTGGTGATCGCGCGAGCTGGACAAGTCCCTGCATGCAAATCATGTCATGATTACCTGTGATCGTGGAGGCTGGCGGTTGGCCTTTGCCGGCTATAAGTACTGTACGACGCGTGCCCTTCCAGTCCATCGAGAGGGGCCAGATCCGCTCCCACCGAAGAAGCGGCTCGCCATTTGCAGCCGGGGCGAGGAAGATCGGCAGGTGGAGCCGAGGCCCCGGTGCGAGCGGGCTCCGCCGGGGTTCCCGCTTCCTCTGTACGCCCCCGCTGAGGGTGTTGATGCTGATCTCCGCGGCCGGCGCCGTCGTAGGCGCCGTCGGGTCTCGAAGGCGTGGGTTGTTCCTCCCGGAGTCCACGCCGAGGGCTCCTCCCATGAGTTCGTGCTCCACGTCATCATTCCTCTTCAATCCTGGATCCGTCTGCCTCCCTTCTTCGCCTTCGTCGTCCCCCCAGGAGGGCGTCTGGAGCTCTGGCTGCAGCACACCGGCTGCAGCGCCCTCGCGACCGAGGCTGAGGTCATGGTCGCCGCCCCGGGCGAGGTCTACTTGTCCCACAGCTGGAGGGAAATTGCCCGGGTCTGCAAGGAGAGGGGCGTCTTCGCGGTCCACCTGGAGTACGATGGCGCTGCAGTGATGTTCCTCAAGGTCTTCGGCGCGATCGGGCGCCGGCTGGAGTGCTGCCGCGGGAGAGGTGACCAAGACCTTGCCTTGGAGAGGGCTAGGCCCGTCGACCGCTCCCTTAGCGAAGGCGCCGGGGGGTCCAGCGACTCCAGCGAGATCTTCGTGACTCCCGAGACGAGCGACGACAGCTATGAGCCCCCGAGCCGGCGCCGCTCCCAGAGCAGGGCGGGCTCGTCAGGCCGTCGACGACCCTGATCTGGATCTCGTTGGCGCCGGTGCCTGACGGCCCACTGTTGATGATGGCATCTTCTATTGGAACCCATGTAGTTAGCACTCCTTAGGATCCGTTCCCTGCGAGGAATCAAAATGCGCCCCATGGGGGCTTGTAAGGTGTCTGTAGTCCCGTTTGTTGATATATGACCTTTGCTATGGATTTGTGCGAGTTGCTGATTCCGTCATAGCTTAGTTCTCCCTTTCGAACCTCGCGAGGGCTTGGTGCTCTACGCCGACAGGTCCCAGTCCCAAGGCAGCGTCAGCTGTCGCTGGTATGCCAGGTCGCGATGCCGTGGTCAAGGCCAGGAGGTGAGCGATCCGGGGTCCGGTAAGAGCCCCTGAGTCGCGATGCTCAGGGGGTCCCCTTTGGCGCCCAAGCAGCCGTTGCTTGGTGAAAAAGGGAAGCAACGTCGCTAGTACAGAATTGCCTTAAGTGCAGGGGTAGTGCCATGGTAGTCAATGCTGCGGGAGGTGACTTATCTCGAGAGTCGGGGATTATCCCTGGTGCGCCGTCAGGTTCGCGCGTCGGTAGGAGCGGAGTCGCTCGGCAAGGTCCTCGCGAGCCCCTTCCCCCTCGCCTCTGCTCCCCTTTCTGCTCTACGTCCTCGGGTCCCGGCCCTCGAGCTTGTCTCAGCCGTCGCTAGTATGCCAGGTCGCGATGCCGTGGACAAGGCCAGAGGGTGAGGGCTGGAGAGCCAGTAGGAGCCCTGAGTCGCGATGCTCAGGCACCCCCCCTTTAACGTGCAAGCGGTTCGCGCGGGCGAGGGTGAAGGGAACCTCGTGAGGGCCTTGGTTAGCGCAGTTCCCTCCAAGGATCCTGGAGAGTCATCACATAAAGAAGATGGTGTTGCCGTGGCGGCCATTAGTCGATCGTTAGTCACTTGAGAGCTTGCTGGTTGGAGTAGGTGAGGTGTATCTGGGCACCCGTGAGCCAGCGCGGGGCTCACGAGGCCCTACCCCTATGCGGATTGCGCCTGGCACTGGGCCGTATCTTGAGATGTGTCCCTGCAAATTTTGGTTAGATGCCGGTACTCTACGTCCTCGGGTCCCGGCCCTGGAGCTTGCCTCAGCCGTCGCTGGTATGCCAGGTCACGATGCCATGGACAAGGCCAGAGGGTGAGGGCTGGAGAGCCAGTAAGAGCCTTGACTCGCGATGCTCAGGCACCCCCCGTTTAACGTGCAAGTAGTCGACATGGAGAAGAAGGGATGCCGCGAACGGGCATCATGCAATCAAGCGTGATAGGCAATTGCATAGTTGGAAATAAACGCTAGGGAGATACATGCCGCTGGGTCTGGCCCGAGCGGCTTGGGGATGATGCAGCCCGAGGGGCACTCCCAACAAGTTAAACTAACGACGGAAAGGTAAATGCAGATACATGCCGCAGGGACGGACCCACACGGCCTGGGAGTGATGCAACCCTGGGAGGGCGCTCCCAGCTGAGAACGGAACTTGAAAGATGTCACCTGGGGATGTCGTCGGCGTAGTCGAGCGGACATGACGGGCTGCAGAAGCCGAACCTCCCGAGCCCCCTGGCCCCGGGGCCTTGGGAGGCTCCGGAGGCGCTGGTGACTCCTCGCGAGCTGCCTCCATCTCCGCCAAGGCCGCGGAACGCTTGTCTTCCTGAGCCTCCACGATACCCCTCATGAGGCGCTGGTACGCCGCAGCCATGCTCGGCAGGCCGTGAGGCATGCGAACATAGCTGTGGGGTGGACCTCCGCAGTGCCCCACTTGCGAGGACCAGAGGCGCTCCGTCGTGGCGATCTGATTGAGCCCTGGTACGTCGACGCAGACGCGCAGCCCACCATCCTCGCCTGGATGTGGGGCCACTGCCTGTAGGCGGCAGCAACCTCTCATGATCCTTGTCTCCTGTAGTTCTTGAATGGCCTTGGTGACGAACTCCTGCTGGTCCGACCTTCCTGGCATGACTCCTTCCCGGGGGAAACATGCTGCGAAGCACGCCTCCACGTGGTGCCCAAGCGCCTCCCTCGTGACCCTGGCTAGGTCGGTGGCCCTCCAGATGAGAGCCCCCGAGCCCTGCCTGAGGAGAGCACCGGGCGCGCTTTCCTATGCGATGGAAGGAGGGTCCCCCTGGGCAGACGTGGGCCATGAGGGGCCTGCCTCCTTAGGGGCCGAGCCTGACGATGTCTTCTTCTTCTTGGGGGTGGTCTCAGGAAGCCTCCTGCTTCCGCGATCTGGGTCTTCTAGCGACGCGGCCTGATAGGCCCACTCCAGGGAACACACTGCATCCTTTTCTTCGCAGGGCACCGTGATGACACCGCCACTTCCTGGCATCTTGAGGACGTTGTAGCCGTGGTGGGTCGCAGCCATGAACTTGGCCAGCGCTGGGTACCCGAGGATGGCGTTGTACGGCAGGCGGATGTGGGCAACGTCGAAATTGATGAGCTCGGTGCGGTAGTTGCTGCGAGCCCCGAAGTTGACAGGGAGGCGGACCTGCCCAATCGGGATTGTGGAACCGTCGGTGATCCCAGAGAAAGGCTTGGTTGGCTGAAGCTGGTCATAGGGGACTTGGAGGTTGTTGAATGTTTCCATGGACAGGACGTTGAGCCCCGCGCCACCATCGATGAGGGTCTTGGTGACCAGCACGTTGCTGATGACTGGGGAGCAGAGCATCGGGAGGACTCCTACCGTGGCCGCGCACTTGAGGTGGTCCGCCGAGCTGAACGTGATGGGGCACGCCGACCACCTGAGGGGGTGCGTTGCTTCGAGCTTGGGGAGAACTGCATTCACCTCACGGGCAAACTGCTTGAAGATACATTGAGAGGCTGGGGCTTGAGCTCCGCCCAGGATGCAGGCGATTGCGCGCGGCTCCTGGAAGCCCCCAGCCCCCTCGTCTTGATGGCGGTCTTCGTTCCTTCTTGGTGGAGGCGGCAGAGGAGGTAGGCCTGCGTTGCCGTGAGGGCGGTCCTCACGAGGCTGATCCCTCCAGTCTCCTTCGCGAGGCTGATCCCTCCATCCTCTCTCGCGAGGTGGGTCTTGCCAGTGGTCCTCGCGAGGCTGGTCGCGCCACCCCTGGTGCGGGCCACGGTCTTCCCAGCGTCCTGGGTTTCTTCCTCCTCCTCGGCCGTAGCCCCGGTCAGCACGGTCAGGGCGACGGCCGATCCTTCCTTCTCGCACGGCGCGGAGCTCCTGACATTCGTTGGTGCTGTGGGTGTGGAGGTCGTGGTACACGCAGTACCGGCTGCCTCTGGAGGGTTCGGGCAGATCCTTGCCCCGCTTTGTGTCTGGTTCTGCCGCGAGTATGGCAGCCCCCTTGCGCTTCACGTCCTTGGCTTTGGGCTTCTTCTCTTCTGGGTCCGCGACAGGCAGCTCGAGGAGGAAGAGACGTCCCTCCTCAGCCGTGGCGCACTTGTTCGCCAAGTTGAATAGCTCCAGTGAGGTGCAGAGGTCTTCGTGCATCGCCAGCTCCTCCTTCATCTTGACGTCGCGCACGCCGTCGAAGAAGGCAGAGATGATGGCCTCCTCGGACACCTTGGGGATCTTGACGCGCGCGCTATTGAAGCGCTGGATGTACTTTTGCAGGGTCTCTCCAGGTTGTTGCTTGATGCGGCGCATGTCGCTCACGGCGGGCGGCCGGTCGCGAGTACCTTGGAAGTTGGCGATGAAGCGGGCGCGCATCTAGTCCCAGGAGGAGATCGTGCCTGGAGCCAGATTCAGGAGCCAGGTTCGAGCTCCTTCCTTGAGCGCCATGGGGAACCAATTCGCCATGACCTTTTCATCCCCGCCGGCAGCCTCGATGCCCAGATCGTAGAGCTGGAGGAACTCTGCGGGATCGGTTGTGCCGTCGTAGCGAGGAGGCAGGTCAGGCTTGAACTTGCCGGGCCACGCGACGCTGCGCAGCTCAGTGGTGTAGGTGTGGCAGCCCGCGGTGGCCACAAAAGGTCTTGGTTGGTGGAGAGCTTGGTCTTGAGGGTCCCCATGCGCTGCAGCTAGGAGCAGGGCGGGGTCTTGTCGCGCCGGAGCTGGAGCAGGGTCGCGGCGTGCTGGAGCGGGGAGCGCCCTGGCAGCCCCTTGCGGGCGAGGAACTTCTTGGCAGCTCCGCTCTAGCTGCACTGACGCCTGACGGAGCGGGTTCCGCCCAGGGGCCAAGCGCCTTGGAGCCATGGCATCTTCTTGGAGGGGAGGCGGCTGGTGCGCCTCTGGAGCTTCGTTGCCCGCACGGGGCGGAGTGTGGCACAGAGGGACGGACGGCGCGGAAGAGCCCCCTGCGGCGCGGACAAGCTCGGCGACGTGGTGGAGCCACTCTTCGTAGACGTCGTGGACAGGGCGGTAGCGCAGGAGCTCGTTTGCCGCTAGGAGCGCAGCTGGAGCCTCCAAGGGTGCGCGGAGCGCACGGGACGAAGAACTGGCTGGCGCGAGCGATGGAGTGGCAGTGCGGCCGTCTTGCCACATGGACAGGTGCTGAGACGATGCTTGCTGCTTGCCCCCCGCCGGTCCGGTGGCGGCGTTGACGGCGGGCGACGGGGAACGACGAGGACGCCCACCGACGGGGGCCGTCTGGGCGACGCGAGAAGCGATGGCGGCCCGGCGCTCGGCGCGGGCCCGACGAGCATCGGACATGGATGCGACGGTCGGAGGAGAACGGAGTGGTGGAAGACAGATTCCAGCGCACCCCTACCTGGCGCGTCAAATGTCGGATTTCGGGTTCCGGCAGACCCTTAAGGTTCGAACACTGGGGTGCGCGCAAAGATCACGTCCTCAACGTCCCCGCCTCACAAAGATCTAAACTACTAAAAGGATCACACAAGAGACACAAGATTTATACTGGTTCGGGCCACCATTGTTGTGTAATACCCTACTCCAGTGTGTGGTGGATGGATTGCCTCTTGGGGCTGGTGATGATGAACAATGCAAGGAAGAATAGCCTCGCGAGGGTCTGTTCTTGGCTGGGGCGATGAACTGCTAGGAGGAGTTCAGTCGCCCTTCTCTCTCTCTCTTTCTCTCTGATTTCCGATCTTCGATCCGCTAACTGCTCGAACCGAACCCCTTGCTATGTGGGCGGTTGGTCCTATTTATAGGGGCCCTGGTCCTCTTCCGAAATATCGAGCGGGAAGGGAGCCAACAATGGCGGGCTAATTTGAAGGGGGACAGCAAGTACATCTATCCTGACAAAAGGTGGTCTTCGCCTGCGAAAGGCTCTGCGGTGACGCCGCGCTGGGCTCCATGGTGACCTCCGTCTCGTAGTCCGCTTGGTCCTGGTCTTGTTGCACTGAAACGGCAACCTTTGCCTGATGCCTCGGTACTCCGCGGCTACGCTTGCCCCCTTTGCCCCAAAGAGGAAAGAAGGACGCTGCGCGCGCTGGCACCCACCTGGTGCCCTCAATCGTCATGGCCTGCGTCACGGGCACCTCGCGAGGCACCCGCCTTGATATCTCCGTCTCCTCGCGAGCCAGCCTGAGGAGGCTGCGCCCAAGAATGCGCCGTGTCGTCCACCTCGGGAGGCTTGGCCCCTCGCGAGGGTCTTGAGTCTTGTGCGTGATGAAGATGGGCCATGTTGGGCCCCAATTCGAGCCACGCCGCAGGCCGCAGGCAGGCAAGTCTGGGGACCCCCGTTCCCAGAACGCCGACAGAAGGTATGGACTATGGTGAGACATATGCTCCCGTTGCTAGACTTGAGTCCATTCGCATCTTACTTGCCTATGCTAATCACCATAATATCACCTTGTACCAAATGGACATTAAAAGTGCTTTTCTAAATGGTGAAATAGAGGAGGAAGTTTATGTCAAACAACCTCCCGGCTTTATCAATCCTAAGAAACCAAATCATGTTTACAAACTTCACAAAGCTCTTTATGGTCTTAAACAAGCTCCTAGAGCTTGGTATAAATGCTTGACCAAGTTCCTTATTGCAAGTGGTTTTGAAATTGGTAAAATTGATTCTACTCTTTTTACTAAAAGGGTTAATGGAGAACTATTTGTGTGCCAAATTTATGTTGATGATATCATATTTGGTTCAACTAACCCTCTCTTTAGTAAAAAGTTTGAGATGTCTATGATGAGTGAACTCAAATTCTTTCTCGGTCTGCAAATCAAGCAAACTAAGGAAGGTACATTTGTCTCTCAAACGAAGTACACCAAGGACTTATTCAAGAAGTTCAATATGCAAGAATGCAAAGGTATGCCTACACCCATGCCTACTAGTGGACATCTTGATTTGACCAAAGATGGTGAACCGGTTGATCAAAAGGTTTATCGCTCTATGATTGGTTCTTTGCTATACCTATGTGCTTCACGTCCCGACATTATGCTAAGTGTGTGCATGTGTGCACGTTATCAAGCTGCTCCTAAAGAATGTCATCTTAGGGCCGTGAAAAGGATAGTGAGATACTTAATTCATACACCAAACTTTGGCATTTGGTATCCTAAGAGGTCTTCTTTTTATCTTGTTGGCTATTCCAACTCGGATTATGCCGGAGACAAGGTTGATAGAAAGTCCACTTCAGGTAATTGTCAATTTCTTGGTAGATCTCTTGTGTCTTGGTCTTCCAAGAAACAAAACTCGGTATCTTTATCCACCGCCGAAGCGGAATACATTGCCAAACCTAAGCCAAACTCGGACCTACCGATTATTTCTATCCGGTGCCACCGAGTTTCACTTGTCATAAGCCACTGCCAAACCCTAGCAAATCAGTTCTACCGATAGGGATCTCGGTCTCACTGAGATGGGATTGTAATCTCTATGTGTATGTCCATTGCCAAAATCGGTCTCACCAAGTTTAGGCAATCAGTACTACCGAGATTACAATGCAAACTCTCTGGTTAACTTATTACCAAAATCGGTCCAACCGAGTTTAGTAATCGGTCCCACCGAGTTTGCCTGACCAACTCTCAGGTTAGCTAATTACCAAAATCGGTCTCACCGAGTTTGTGTAATCGGTCTCACCGAGATTACGCTATGCCCTAACCCTAACCACACCGGTCCTACCGAGTTGCATGTCAGTCCCACCGAAAATGTCTAACGGTCACTAGGTTTACTATTTCGGTCCGATCAAGTTTGTTGATTCGGTCCCACCGAGATTGGTAAATTGTGTAACGGTTGGATTTTGTGTGGAGGCTATATATACCCCTCCACCTCCTCTTCATTCGTGGAGAGAGCCATCAGAACACATCTACATTTCCAACTCATATGTTCTGAGAGAGAACCACCTACTCATGTGTTGAGGCCAAGATATTCCATTCCTACCATATGAATCTTGATCTCTAGCCTTCCCAAGTTGCTTTCCACTCAAATCTTCTTTCCACCAAATCCAAATCCTGCGAGAGAGTTGAGTGTTGGGGATACTATCATTTGAAGCACAAGAGCAAGGAGTTCATCATCAACACACCATTTGTTACTTCTTGGAGAGTGGTGTCTCCTAGATTGGCTAGGTGTCACTTGGGAGCCTCCGACAAGATTGTGGAGTTGAACCAAGGAGTTTGTAAGGGCAAGGAGATCGCCTACTTCGTGAAGATCTACCGCTAGTGAGGCAAGTCCTTCATGGGCGATGGCCATGGTGGGATAGACAAGGTTGCTTCTTCGTGGACCCTTCGTGGGTGGAGCCCTCTATGGACTCGCACAACCGTTACCCTTTGTGGGTTGAAGTCTCCATCAACGTGGATGTAGGATAGCACCACCTATCCGAACCACGGGAAAAACATCCGTGTCTCCAATTGCGTTTGAATTCTCAAAACCCTTCTCTTTACATTCTTGCAAGTTGCATTCTTTACTTTCCGCTGCCTATATACTCTTTGCATGCTTGCTTGATATGTATTGTGAATGTTGAAATTGTGCCTAAACTCCACTTAAACTGAAAAAGATTAAAACTGCAACTTTAGCATTAAGTGTCTAATCACCCCCCCTCTAGACACATCTACTTCAAGGTCCTACAAGTGGTATCAGAGCTTTGGTCTCCATTGCCTTGGTTAATCACCATTGGAGGAAGATGGATGTGTTTACTTTAGGGAGTCTTAGACATAGAGTGCCTATTCTTGATAGAGAGTATTTTCAATAGTGGAAAAATGAGATGCTTGTAATTTTCAATCAATATCATTTGAACAAGTATATTGCTAGCCCTTGTGCACCTCATATTGATCCTTTGCATCCTACCCTAGATGAAGATATCGACATAATTCGCAATCTTAGAACTATTGAGCTCATCATTAGAGGATTGCCCAAAAATTTGATTGCTAGTTTGCCTACTCTTAATTGTGCCTATACTATATGGAAATTTCTTGAGGAATGATTTCCCGATTATTCCTTAAAAAATTTGGATGAAATTCTCCATAAATCTATTGCCTTGATTAAGACGAACTCTAGTGATCCTAGTTTTGGTGATTGTCTATTTGAGGTTTCCAATCTCAAGCGTGCTAGAGGAGATGTTGGAATCATTAGTGATATTATATCCGAAGCTATAAGAATTCATAAAGGTGACCACTTTGATGATCATTTATCTAATGAATTACACTCTCTAGGAAATGATGAGTCACAAGATCATGGTGAACATGGATACTATGATGATGATGATGATGATAGTGACTTCGATCTTGATGATGCAATGAGACATTTTGGTCTTACGGCAAATCTTCGGGGATATGTGTCAGGAGGAAAGGAATGGGTTCTTGATAGTGGATGTACTGATCATATGACCGGAGATAAAGAGATGTTCTGTGAGCTTGCTGAAAATGACGGCCCTTGAAAATATGTCACCTTTGGTGATAATTCGAAGGGTAAAGTGGTTGGCCTTGGTAAGGTGGCCATCTCACATGATAGTTCCATTCAAAATGTCATGCTCGTTGAATCTCTCGGCTACAACTTACTTTCAGTATCTAGACTTGCTGATTTCGGTTTGAATGTCCTATTTACTGAGGTAGATTGCCAAGTGTTTCGTCGAGACAATCATAAAATGGTCTTTACCGGTATGCGTAGAGGTGATCTTTACATTGTCGATTTCTCTAAAAAGGCACAACCTAAAACTTGCTTTATTGCTAAATCCTCACAGGGTTGGTTGTGGCATAGAAGACTAGGTCACGTTGGCATGTGAAACCTTGACAAGCTTATAAAAGAAAATCATGTCCTTGGAGTTAACGATGTCATATTTGATAAGGATAGACTTTGCAGTGCTTGTCAAGCAGGTAAATAGGTTGGAGGAAGGCATCTCGTGAAGAACATCATGACCACAATGAGGCCACTCGAGCTACTTCATATGGATCTTTTTGGTCCCAACGCCTACAAGAGTCTCGGTGGAAATTATTTTGGTCTAGTTATAGTTGATGATTTTTCAAGATTTACGTGGGTGTTCTTTCTTGATGACAAGTCACAGGTCCAGAAGATCTTCAAAAACTTCGCTAGGAAGGCCCAAAATCAGTTTGACGTGAAGATCAAGAAGGTTCGGAGTGACAACGGAACAGAGTTCAAGAACGCAAATGTGAACACCTTTCTTGATGAAGAAGGGATTCCACACGAGTTCTCGGCTACGTACACACCTCAACAAAATGGAGTTGTTGAGAGGAAGAACTGGACGCTCATCAAAATGGCGAGAACGATGCTTGATGAGTACAAGACGCCGAAGCACTTTTGGGCAGAAGCGGTTGAGATAGCTTGTCATGCAACAAATCGTAGGTCCAAAAGATCTTCAAGAACTTCTCTAGGAAGGCCCAAAATCAATTTGATGTGAAGATCAAGAAGGTTCGCAACGACAACGAAACGGAGTTCAAGAACGCAAATGTGGATACTTTCTTGACGAAGAAGGGATTTCACATGAGTTCTCGGCTACATACATGCCTCAACAAAATGGAGTTGTTGAGAGGAAGAACCGGACTCTTACTGAGATAGCGAGAATGATGCTTGATGATTATAAGACTCCAAAAAACTTTTGAGCGGAAGCGGTTGAGACAGCTTGTCATGCAACAAATCGCTTATATCTTCACAAGCTACTCGGCAAGATGGCATACAAACTTCTCACTGGTAACAAACCCCAAGTTGGATACTTTCAAGTATTCGGATCAAAGTGCTATATTCTTGATAAGCATCGTCGTTCTAAATTTGCTCCTAAATCTCATGAGGGTTTCCTACTTGGTTATGGCTCAAACTCTCACACTTACCGTGTCTACAACAATTTCACCCGAAAGGTTGAAGAGACGGTAGATGTGAAGTTTGATGAATCTAATGGCTCGCAATTAGAGCAATTGCCAATCAATGTAGGAGGCAAAGACCCTTCAGAAGCAATCCAAGACTTGTCTATTGGCAAAATTCATCCAATGGAGGTGAAGGAGAGTACCTCGTCTGTCCAAGTGGAAGCTTCTACTTCACGACAAGGTGAACCAAGAATTGATACGGAAGCATCCACAAGTGGGACACACCAAAATGAAGAAGATGAGGAAATGCATCAAGACGAACATCAACAACCTCCTTCTCCACCACGACAAGAGAACGACAACGTCAACAATGAAGAAGGCCAAGAAGAAGAACAAGATGAAGAAGATGTTCAATGAAGACCCAAGCAAAAGCTCTCACGAGTTTGAGCAAGAATTGCCAAAGATCATCCCGTCGAGCAAATCTACAATGATATTCAAACCGGGAGAATCACTCGCTCAAAAACTCGCTTAGCTAACTTTTGTGAAAACTATTCATTCATCTCTAGCATTGAACCTATGAAGGTTGAAGAAGCATTGGAAGATCCGGATTAGATAAATGCTATGCATGAAGAGCTACACAATTTTGAGAGAAAGCAAGTTTGGACATTGGTTGAGAAGCCCGACAACAACCACAACATCATTGGTACCAAATGGGTGTTTCGCAACAAGCAAGACGAAGATGGACAAGTGGTTTGCAACAAAGCACGTCTCGTCGCCCAAGGGTACACACAAGTCGAAGGTGTCGGATTTCGGGTTCCGGCAGACCCTTAAGGTTCGAACACTAGGGTGTGCGCGGAGATCACGTCCTCAACCTCCCCGCCTCACAAAGATCTCAACTACTAAAAGGATCACACAAGAGACACAAGATTTATACTGGTTCGGGCCACCATTGTGGTGTAATACCCTACTCCAGTGTGTGGTGGATGGATTGCCTCTTGGGGCTGGTGATGACGAACAATGCAAGGAAGAACAGCCTCGCGATGGTCTGTTCTTGGCTGGGGCGATGAACCGCTAGGAGGAGTTCAGTCGCCCTTCTCTCTCCCTCTTTCTCTCTGATTTCCGATCTTCGATCCGCTAACTGCTCGAACCGAACACCTTGCTATGTGGGCGGCTGGTCCTATTTATAGGGGCCCTGGTCCTCTTCCCAAATATCGAGCGGGAAGGGAGCCAACAATGGCGGGCTATTTTGAAGGGGGACAGCAAGTACATCTATCCTGACAAAAGGTGGTCTTCGCCTGCGAAAGGCTCTGTGGTGACGCCGCGCTGGGCTCCATGGTGACCTCCGTCTCGTAGTCTGCTTGGTCCTGGTCTTGTTGCACCGAAACGACAACCTTTGCCTGATGCCCCGGTACTCCACGGCTGCGCTTGCCCCCTTTGCACCAACGAGGAAAGAAGGACGCTGCGCGTGCTGGCACCCGCCTGGTGCCCTTGATCGTCATGGCTTGCGTCACGGGCACCTCGCGAGGCACCCCGCCTTGATATCTCCGTCTCCTCGTGAGCCAGCCTGAGGAGGCTGCGCCCGAGGATGCGCCGTGTCGTCCGCCTTGCGAGGCTTGGCCCCTCGTGAGGGTCTGGAGTCTTGTGCCTGATGAAGATGGGCCATGTTGGGCCCCCATTCGAGCCACGCCGTAGGCCGCAGGCAGGCAAGTCTGGGGACCCCCGTTCCCAGAACGCCGACAGTAGCCCCTGGGCCCGTGGCGCGCATGGGCTTGGCCGTGCCGAGAGGCGAAAGGGCAAGGGCGAGGCGCCGCGGGCCCTAACAGCCTGCGGCCTTGGGTGCCACGTGGCGGTTGATGGGATGTGGGCGACTCCACTTCCCCATGACGCCTTGGTGATCGCGCGAGCTGGACAAGTCCCTGCATGCAAATCATGTCATGATTACCTGTGATCGTGGAGGCTGGCGGTTGGCCTTTGCCGGCTATAAGTACTGTACGACGCGTGCCCTTCCAGTCCATCGAGAGGGGCCAGATCCGCTCCCACCGAAGAAGCGGCTCGCCATTTGCAGCCGGGGCGAGGAAGATCGGCAGGTGGAGCCGAGGCCCCGGTGCGAGCGGGCTCCGCCGGGGTTCCCGCTTCCTCTGTACGCCCCCGCTGAGGGTGTTGATGCTGATCTCCGCGGCCGGCGCCGTCGTAGGCGCCGTCGGGTCTCGAAGGCGTGGGTTGTTCCTCCCGGAGTCCACGCCGAGGGCTCCTCCCATGAGTTCGTGCTCCACGTCATCATTCCTCTTCAATCCTGGATCCGTCTGCCTCCCTTCTTCGCCTTCGTCGTCCCCCCAGGAGGGCGTCTGGAGCTCTGGCTGCAGCACACCGGCTGCAGCGCCCTCGCGACCGAGGCTGAGGTCATGGTCGCCGCCCCGGGCGAGGTCTACTTGTCCCACAGCTGGAGGGAAATTGCCCGGGTCTGCAAGGAGAGGGGCGTCTTCGCGGTCCACCTGGAGTACGATGGCGCTGCAGTGATGTTCCTCAAGGTCTTCGGCGCGATCGGGCGCCGGCTGGAGTGCTGCCGCGGGAGAGGTGACCAAGACCTTGCCTTGGAGAGGGCTAGGCCCGTCGACCGCTCCCTTAGCGAAGGCGCCGGGGGGTCCAGCGACTCCAGCGAGATCTTCGTGACTCCCGAGACGAGCGACGACAGCTATGAGCCCCCGAGCCGGCGCCGCTCCCAGAGCAGGGCGGGCTCGTCAGGCCGTCGACGACCCTGATCTGGATCTCGTTGGCGCCGGTGCCTGACGGCCCACTGTTGATGATGGCATCTTCTATTGGAACCCATGTAGTTAGCACTCCTTAGGATCCGTTCCCTGCGAGGAATCAAAATGCGCCCCATGGGGGCTTGTAAGGTGTCTGTAGTCCCGTTTGTTGATATATGACCTTTGCTATGGATTTGTGCGAGTTGCTGATTCCGTCATAGCTTAGTTCTCCCTTTCGAACCTCGCGAGGGCTTGGTGCTCTACGCCGACAGGTCCCAGTCCCAAGGCAGCGTCAGCTGTCGCTGGTATGCCAGGTCGCGATGCCGTGGTCAAGGCCAGGAGGTGAGCGATCCGGGGTCCGGTAAGAGCCCCTGAGTCGCGATGCTCAGGGGGTCCCCTTTGGCGCCCAAGCAGCCGTTGCTTGGTGAAAAAGGGAAGCAACGTCGCTAGTACAGAATTGCCTTAAGTGCAGGGGTAGTGCCATGGTAGTCAATGCTGCGGGAGGTGACTTATCTCGAGAGTCGGGGATTATCCCTGGTGCGCCGTCAGGTTCGCGCGTCGGTAGGAGCGGAGTCGCTCGGCAAGGTCCTCGCGAGCCCCTTCCCCCTCGCCTCTGCTCCCCTTTCTGCTCTACGTCCTCGGGTCCCGGCCCTCGAGCTTGTCTCAGCCGTCGCTAGTATGCCAGGTCGCGATGCCGTGGACAAGGCCAGAGGGTGAGGGCTGGAGAGCCAGTAGGAGCCCTGAGTCGCGATGCTCAGGCACCCCCCCTTTAACGTGCAAGCGGTTCGCGCGGGCGAGGGTGAAGGGAACCTCGTGAGGGCCTTGGTTAGCGCAGTTCCCTCCAAGGATCCTGGAGAGTCATCACATAAAGAAGATGGTGTTGCCGTGGCGGCCATTAGTCGATCGTTAGTCACTTGAGAGCTTGCTGGTTGGAGTAGGTGAGGTGTATCTGGGCACCCGTGAGCCAGCGCGGGGCTCACGAGGCCCTACCCCTATGCGGATTGCGCCTGGCACTGGGCCGTATCTTGAGATGTGTCCCTGCAAATTTTGGTTAGATGCCGGTACTCTACGTCCTCGGGTCCCGGCCCTGGAGCTTGCCTCAGCCGTCGCTGGTATGCCAGGTCACGATGCCATGGACAAGGCCAGAGGGTGAGGGCTGGAGAGCCAGTAAGAGCCTTGACTCGCGATGCTCAGGCACCCCCCGTTTAACGTGCAAGTAGTCGACATGGAGAAGAAGGGATGCCGCGAACGGGCATCATGCAATCAAGCGTGATAGGCAATTGCATAGTTGGAAATAAACGCTAGGGAGATACATGCCGCTGGGTCTGGCCCGAGCGGCTTGGGGATGATGCAGCCCGAGGGGCACTCCCAACAAGTTAAACTAACGACGGAAAGGTAAATGCAGATACATGCCGCAGGGACGGACCCACACGGCCTGGGAGTGATGCAACCCTGGGAGGGCGCTCCCAGCTGAGAACGGAACTTGAAAGATGTCACCTGGGGATGTCGTCGGCGTAGTCGAGCGGACATGACGGGCTGCAGAAGCCGAACCTCCCGAGCCCCCTGGCCCCGGGGCCTTGGGAGGCTCCGGAGGCGCTGGTGACTCCTCGCGAGCTGCCTCCATCTCCGCCAAGGCCGCGGAACGCTTGTCTTCCTGAGCCTCCACGATACCCCTCATGAGGCGCTGGTACGCCGCAGCCATGCTCGGCAGGCCGTGAGGCATGCGAACATAGCTGTGGGGTGGACCTCCGCAGTGCCCCACTTGCGAGGACCAGAGGCGCTCCGTCGTGGCGATCTGATTGAGCCCTGGTACGTCGACGCAGACGCGCAGCCCACCATCCTCGCCTGGATGTGGGGCCACTGCCTGTAGGCGGCAGCAACCTCTCATGATCCTTGTCTCCTGTAGTTCTTGAATGGCCTTGGTGACGAACTCCTGCTGGTCCGACCTTCCTGGCATGACTCCTTCCCGGGGGAAACATGCTGCGAAGCACGCCTCCACGTGGTGCCCAAGCGCCTCCCTCGTGACCCTGGCTAGGTCGGTGGCCCTCCAGATGAGAGCCCCCGAGCCCTGCCTGAGGAGAGCACCGGGCGCGCTTTCCTATGCGATGGAAGGAGGGTCCCCCTGGGCAGACGTGGGCCATGAGGGGCCTGCCTCCTTAGGGGCCGAGCCTGACGATGTCTTCTTCTTCTTGGGGGTGGTCTCAGGAAGCCTCCTGCTTCCGCGATCTGGGTCTTCTAGCGACGCGGCCTGATAGGCCCACTCCAGGGAACACACTGCATCCTTTTCTTCGCAGGGCACCGTGATGACACCGCCACTTCCTGGCATCTTGAGGACGTTGTAGCCGTGGTGGGTCGCAGCCATGAACTTGGCCAGCGCTGGGTACCCGAGGATGGCGTTGTACGGCAGGCGGATGTGGGCAACGTCGAAATTGATGAGCTCGGTGCGGTAGTTGCTGCGAGCCCCGAAGTTGACAGGGAGGCGGACCTGCCCAATCGGGATTGTGGAACCGTCGGTGATCCCAGAGAAAGGCTTGGTTGGCTGAAGCTGGTCATAGGGGACTTGGAGGTTGTTGAATGTTTCCATGGACAGGACGTTGAGCCCCGCGCCACCATCGATGAGGGTCTTGGTGACCAGCACGTTGCTGATGACTGGGGAGCAGAGCATCGGGAGGACTCCTACCGTGGCCGCGCACTTGAGGTGGTCCGCCGAGCTGAACGTGATGGGGCACGCCGACCACCTAAGGGGGTGCGTTGCTTCGAGCTTGGGGAGAACTGCATTCACCTCACGGGCAAACTGCTTGAAGATACATTGAGAGGCTGGGGCTTGAGCTCCGCCCAGGATGCAGGCGATTGCGCGCGGCTCCTGGAAGCCCCCAGCCCCCTCGTCTTGATGGCGGTCTTCGTTCCTTCTTGGTGGAGGCGGCAGAGGAGGTAGGCCTGCGTTGCCGTGAGGGCGGTCCTCACGAGGCTGATCCCTCCAGTCTCCTTCGCGAGGCTGATCCCTCCATCCTCTCTCGCGAGGTGGGTCTTGCCAGTGGTCCTCGCGAGGCTGGTCGCGCCACCCCTGGTGCGGGCCACGGTCTTCCCAGCGTCCTGGGTTTCTTCCTCCTCCTCGGCCGTAGCCCCGGTCAGCACGGTCAGGGCGACGGCCGATCCTTCCTTCTCGCACGGCGCGGAGCTCCTGACATTCGTTGGTGCTGTGGGTGTGGAGGTCGTGGTACACGCAGTACCGGCTGCCTCTGGAGGGTTCGGGCAGATCCTTGCCCCGCTTTGTGTCTGGTTCTGCCGCGAGTATGGCAGCCCCCTTGCGCTTCACGTCCTTGGCTTTGGGCTTCTTCTCTTCTGGGTCCGCGACAGGCAGCTCGAGGAGGAAGAGACGTCCCTCCTCAGCCGTGGCGCACTTGTTCGCCAAGTTGAATAGCTCCAGTGAGGTGCAGAGGTCTTCGTGCATCGCCAGCTCCTCCTTCATCTTGACGTCGCGCACGCCGTCGAAGAAGGCAGAGATGATGGCCTCCTCGGACACCTTGGGGATCTTGACGCGCGCGCTATTGAAGCGCTGGATGTACTTTTGCAGGGTCTCTCCAGGTTGTTGCTTGATGCGGCGCATGTCGCTCACGGCGGGCGGCCGGTCGCGAGTACCTTGGAAGTTGGCGATGAAGCGGGCGCGCATCTAGTCCCAGGAGGAGATCGTGCCTGGAGCCAGATTCAGGAGCCAGGTTCGAGCTCCTTCCTTGAGCGCCATGGGGAACCAATTCGCCATGACCTTTTCATCCCCGCCGGCAGCCTCGATGCCCAGATCGTAGAGCTGGAGGAACTCTGCGGGATCGGTTGTGCCGTCGTAGCGAGGAGGCAGGTCAGGCTTGAACTTGCCGGGCCACGCGACGCTGCGCAGCTCAGTGGTGTAGGTGTGGCAGCCCGCGGTGGCCACAAAAGGTCTTGGTTGGTGGAGAGCTTGGTCTTGAGGGTCCCCATGCGCTGCAGCTAGGAGCAGGGCGGGGTCTTGTCGCGCCGGAGCTGGAGCAGGGTCGCGGCGTGCTGGAGCGGGGAGCGCCCTGGCAGCCCCTTGCGGGCGAGGAACTTCTTGGCAGCTCCGCTCTAGCTGCACTGACGCCTGACGGAGCGGGTTCCGCCCAGGGGCCAAGCGCCTTGGAGCCATGGCATCTTCTTGGAGGGGAGGCGGCTGGTGCGCCTCTGGAGCTTCGTTGCCCGCACGGGGCGGAGTGTGGCACAGAGGGACGGACGGCGCGGAAGAGCCCCCTGCGGCGCGGACAAGCTCGGCGACGTGGTGGAGCCACTCTTCGTAGACGTCGTGGACAGGGCGGTAGCGCAGGAGCTCGTTTGCCGCTAGGAGCGCAGCTGGAGCCTCCAAGGGTGCGCGGAGCGCACGGGACGAAGAACTGGCTGGCGCGAGCGATGGAGTGGCAGTGCGGCCGTCTTGCCACATGGACAGGTGCTGAGACGATGCTTGCTGCTTGCCCCCCGCCGGTCCGGTGGCGGCGTTGACGGCGGGCGACGGGGAACGACGAGGACGCCCACCGACGGGGGCCGTCTGGGCGACGCGAGAAGCGATGGCGGCCCGGCGCTCGGCGCGGGCCCGACGAGCATCGGACATGGATGCGACGGTCGGAGGAGAACGGAGTGGTGGAAGACAGATTCCAGCGCACCCCTACCTGGCGCGTCAAATGTCGGATTTCGGGTTCCGGCAGACCCTTAAGGTTCGAACACTGGGGTGCGCGCAAAGATCACGTCCTCAACGTCCCCGCCTCACAAAGATCTAAACTACTAAAAGGATCACACAAGAGACACAAGATTTATACTGGTTCGGGCCACCATTGTTGTGTAATACCCTACTCCAGTGTGTGGTGGATGGATTGCCTCTTGGGGCTGGTGATGATGAACAATGCAAGGAAGAATAGCCTCGCGAGGGTCTGTTCTTGGCTGGGGCGATGAACTGCTAGGAGGAGTTCAGTCGCCCTTCTCTCTCTCTCTTTCTCTCTGATTTCCGATCTTCGATCCGCTAACTGCTCGAACCGAACCCCTTGCTATGTGGGCGGTTGGTCCTATTTATAGGGGCCCTGGTCCTCTTCCGAAATATCGAGCGGGAAGGGAGCCAACAATGGCGGGCTAATTTGAAGGGGGACAGCAAGTACATCTATCCTGACAAAAGGTGGTCTTCGCCTGCGAAAGGCTCTGCGGTGACGCCGCGCTGGGCTCCATGGTGACCTCCGTCTCGTAGTCCGCTTGGTCCTGGTCTTGTTGCACTGAAACGGCAACCTTTGCCTGATGCCTCGGTACTCCGCGGCTACGCTTGCCCCCTTTGCCCCAAAGAGGAAAGAAGGACGCTGCGCGCGCTGGCACCCACCTGGTGCCCTCAATCGTCATGGCCTGCGTCACGGGCACCTCGCGAGGCACCCGCCTTGATATCTCCGTCTCCTCGCGAGCCAGCCTGAGGAGGCTGCGCCCAAGAATGCGCCGTGTCGTCCACCTCGGGAGGCTTGGCCCCTCGCGAGGGTCTTGAGTCTTGTGCGTGATGAAGATGGGCCATGTTGGGCCCCAATTCGAGCCACGCCGCAGGCCGCAGGCAGGCAAGTCTGGGGACCCCCGTTCCCAGAACGCCGACAGAAGGTATGGACTATGGTGAGACATATGCTCCCGTTGCTAGACTTGAGTCCATTCGCATCTTACTTGCCTATGCTAATCACCATAATATCACCTTGTACCAAATGGACATTAAAAGTGCTTTTCTAAATGGTGAAATAGAGGAGGAAGTTTATGTCAAACAACCTCCCGGCTTTATCAATCCTAAGAAACCAAATCATGTTTACAAACTTCACAAAGCTCTTTATGGTCTTAAACAAGCTCCTAGAGCTTGGTATAAATGCTTGACCAAGTTCCTTATTGCAAGTGGTTTTGAAATTGGTAAAATTGATTCTACTCTTTTTACTAAAAGGGTTAATGGAGAACTATTTGTGTGCCAAATTTATGTTGATGATATCATATTTGGTTCAACTAACCCTCTCTTTAGTAAAAAGTTTGAGATGTCTATGATGAGTGAACTCAAATTCTTTCTCGGTCTGCAAATCAAGCAAACTAAGGAAGGTACATTTGTCTCTCAAACGAAGTACACCAAGGACTTATTCAAGAAGTTCAATATGCAAGAATGCAAAGGTATGCCTACACCCATGCCTACTAGTGGACATCTTGATTTGACCAAAGATGGTGAACCGGTTGATCAAAAGGTTTATCGCTCTATGATTGGTTCTTTGCTATACCTATGTGCTTCACGTCCCGACATTATGCTAAGTGTGTGCATGTGTGCACGTTATCAAGCTGCTCCTAAAGAATGTCATCTTAGGGCCGTGAAAAGGATAGTGAGATACTTAATTCATACACCAAACTTTGGCATTTGGTATCCTAAGAGGTCTTCTTTTTATCTTGTTGGCTATTCCAACTCGGATTATGCCGGAGACAAGGTTGATAGAAAGTCCACTTCAGGTAATTGTCAATTTCTTGGTAGATCTCTTGTGTCTTGGTCTTCCAAGAAACAAAACTCGGTATCTTTATCCACCGCCGAAGCGGAATACATTGCCGCCGGTTCATGTTGTGCGCAACTACTTTGGATGACCCAAACTCTTAAAGATTATGGGATCTATGTGAAACATGTTCCACTGCTTTGTGACAACGAAAGTGCCATCAAAATTGGTCATAATCCCGTACAACATTCTCGAACTAAGCATATTGAAGTTCTTCATCATTTCATTCGAGACCATGTTGCTAAGGGTGACATTGATCTTAAGCATGTTCGCACCGATAAGCAATTAGTGGATATATTTACTAAACCTCTTGATGAGAAAGTATTTTGCAGTTTGAGAGGTTAATTGAACATTATTGATGCTTCGAACTTGGAGTAGGAACTCCATTGGATACATGCAAGACATGAGCTTATGACTAATCCATGATATATCTCTTATGATGACTATCTTATGTCTTGGATATATTTGTACCTTGCATGTTGTCTAACCCATGTAGGTGCCTGGTTGAACCCAATTCCATGAGATTGCGACTCACTCACATCTTGAGCAATCTCTACATCACCAAGTCTCTACACAATGGTGGTTGAAGACAAGGAAGCACAAAACCATTCAGACATATCCTTTGACAAATTCTATGTTGAGCTTCATGATTGTCATTTTTGGATACACAAGTGCTCTTCCTTGCAAGAACTAACCCATGTAGGTAGATGAACTCAAACTCCAAGTGGTGCTCCCAACTCTCGATGAGCTACATCAACCTTGAGCACCCACACAAGTTCAACTACATGAGCAAGAACCACACCACCACCCGAGGTATGTTATTCCATCTTAGAGAAGCTTTACTCCAAGACATGAGTCAAAGCAACTCAACAAGATGTGAATACATCAAGATGCTTAAACAAAAAATGGTAACCCCATTTTGAGCTTAAACGATGAGTATGACCTATGATCAAGTGTTCTCACTTGACTCCTAAGTCAATATGCTCTAACATAGGTGACTATGTCACCGCCCAACTCTAGATGAAGTTCTCTTGTGTTCTTTTCTGTGTTATTGCATTTGTCTCATGCATATTTATTTTCTTTCTCTTTTTCAAAAAAAAACTTCATCTAGATGTTTTAGTTTCTTCTCTTTTCTTTTTGTTTTTGTTCTGCATTTTCTGCATTCAATTCCTTGCAAATCCTTCAGTTAATTCATTGCAAATCTTTGTGAGATCCCACATGTTTAGTGAGCTGAGGTGACAAGTGTTTTTCTCTGTGTTGAACTCGGTTTCACCGACTTGTAGTTTTCGGTCCAACCGAATCCTTTCGGTACCACCGAAACATGCCACTCGGTGCCACCGACTTCGCAACAGGAAAAACAGTTTGCCACTTGTTCTATATTTTTTCTGATCTAGCTCTACTCAATGAATCTTGTCCTCTACAAGCATCACAGTTTTATCCATTGCTTTGTGCTGAGCCTCAAGGACCAAACCTATACGATGGATTCCGGAAAGCCCTTCTTGGAAATTGATGTCAAAGGGGGAGAGATAGATCACATCAAAGCTTATCACCTACAAGGAAGAAAGTATTAAGGGGGAGAAATAGATTTCCAGGGGGAGAGAATAATCAAGGATCCCAGATGCTTGATGTTCAAGAGGAGAGATGTCACATGTCTTTTTCGGGGAAAGACATGTTCATATGTGCTTATTTGCATTAAGTTCTATCCATTTGTATCTTTCAGCTCTGATTTTTTGTTCCCTATCTTCTCCCAATATCCCATGTAAGATTCAGGGGGAGCAAGACACCTAAGGGAAAGAAATTAGTCAAATTCATTGCATATCTTTACTCTTGGGGACATGTTGAATCCATTGTGGTACCTTGTACTCACTCTCTACATGTCATCCCAGTCTTGGTACTCTTGTGGCTTCTTTGGTTTGCTCGGGCTAGTGGAGGTACCTGTGTTATCTAACCTTGTTGTGCAGGTTCATTCCATCCTAAGCCACCTAAAGACTACAAGGTAAGTGTATGCATCAAAATCATGAGTATGAGGAATTCTTGCTTATGTACATACTGTTTGCAAGAAGGACTCATGAGCATGAAGGTATTTTCCTTGATAATCCTTTGCTCTGATGCATATGGCCAAGATACATGTAACACATTGCCTAATCTGTCATGGTTATGCTCTCACATGCCTCTATATTTCACATTTACATGAGTTCATACATGTAGGGGGAGCCTATACTTGTTACATGTCCCTCCAAAGCTTTACTTGCTGTTCTTTATATCTTTATCTAAAGCTTTGATGTATGTTGCCATCAATTACCAAGAAGGGGGAGATTGAAAGCACAAGTGCTCCGTAGGTGGTTTTCGTAATTAATGACAACATATCTCTTGTTGGACTAACGTTTCTATCTAGTATGTTTCAGATAAGTTCAACAATGGAGTGGCATGGACTAAAGGTTGTGGGAAATTCTCCAAGATGCTAAGGACAAAGGATTGGCTAAAGCTTAAAGGTCAAGACTCTTCATTTTACATTTTAGTGATCCAAGATCACATTGAGTCCATAGGAAAAGCCAATACTATCAAGGAGGGATGAGGTGTTGCTTAATGAGCCTCTTGCTTCATGTTCTTAATGATATGCTCCAAAATACACAACTACTTTCCCACTTCCACATATGACCTAAACCTAAGCCAAACTCGGACCTACCGATTATTTCTACCTGGCGCCACCGAGTTTCACTTGTCATAAGCCACTGCCAAACCCTAGCAAATCGGTTCTACCAATAGGGATCTTGATCTCACAGATGGGATTGTAATCTCTCTGTGTATGTCCATTGCCAAAATCAGTCTGATCGAGTTTAGGCAATCGGTACTACTGAGATTACAATGCAAACTCTTTGGTTAACTTATTACCAAAATCGGTCCAACCAAGTTTAGTAATCGGTCCCACCGAGTTTGCCTGACCAACTCTCTGGTTAGCTAATTACCAAAATCGGTCTCACCGAGTTTGTGTAATCGGTCTCACCGAGATTACGTTATGCCCTAACCCTAACCATATCGGTCCTACCGAGTTGCATGTCAGTCCCACCGAAAATCTCTAACGGTCACTAGGTTTACTATTTCGGTCCGACCGAGTTTGTTGATTCGGTCCCACCGAGATTGGTAAATTGTGTAACGGTTGGATTTTGTGTGGAGGCTATATATACCCCTCCACCTCCTCTTCATTCGTGGAGAGAGCCATCAGAACACATCTACACTTCCAACTCATATGTTCTGAGAGAGAACCACCTACTCATGTGTTGAGGCCAAGATATTCCATTCCTACCATATGAATCTTGATCTCTAGCCTTCCCAAGTTGCTTTCCACTCAAATCTTCTTTCCACCAAATCCAAATCCTGTGAGAGAGTTGAGTGTTGGGGAGACTATCATTTGAAGCACAAGAGCAAGGAGTTCATCATCAACACACCATTTGTTACTTCTTGGAGAGTGGTGTCTCCTAGATTGGCTAGGTGTCCATTGGGAGCCTCTGACAAGATTGTGGAGTTGAACCAAGGAGTTTGTAAGGGCAAGGAGATCGCCTACTTCGTGAAGATCTACCGCTAGTGAGGCAAGTCCTTCGTGGGCGATCGCCATGGTGGGATAGACAAGGTTGCTTCTTCGTGGACCCTTCATGGGTGGAGCCCTCCGTGGACTCGCGCAACCGTTACCCTTCGTGGGTTGAAGTCTCCACCAATATGGATGTAGGATAGCACCACCTATCTGAACCATGGGAAAAACATCCGTGTCTCCAATTGCGTTTGAATTCTCAAAACCCTTCTCTTTACATTCTTGCAAGTTGCATGCTTTACTTTCCGCTGCCTATATACTCTGTGCATGCTTGCTTGATATGTATTCTGAATGTTGAAATTGTGCCTAAACTCCACTTAAACGAAAAAGCTTAAAAACTGCAACTTTAGCATTAAGTGTCTAATCACCCCCCCTCTAGACACATCTACTTCAAGGTCCTACACGCAGCTTGCGCGAGGCCACCAGTAGCACGAGGAGGAGTTTCTGAGGCATGGGGTACCGTGCCCTCGCGTCCCGCAACACCGTGCTGACGAAGTACACTGGGTGCTCAACGAGGTTGGGTGCGTCAGTGCTGGTGGCTCCCTTTGGATACCATGGCGCCTCCTAAGGCGATGAGGCCTCCTGAGGGTGGCCATCTGGGAGAGAGGCCACTTCCGCCTTCGGTGCACTCCTCTGCGGCGGCTGATCCTCCTCAGCCGCGGTGGCGGTTTCTGTGGGCCTTCCTTGTTCCTGTTTTGCCTTGTCTCGGGCTGCTGCTGTGGTTTTGATTCGACGCTCCTCTCTAACCGCCCCCATGGCTGCGCTGGCGGAGTAGGGAGTGGTGGCGAGGTAAAGCACGAGGGGCTCTTGAGGGCGCAAAGCCATCATGACCGGTGGGCTGGTCAAGTATCTCTTGAGATCCTGGAACGCCTTGTCGGCCTCTTCAGTCCACTCAAAGGGCCCCTTTTTCTTCATTAGCTGGAAGAAAGGCAGCGCTCGCTCCCCCAACTTGGAGATGAAGTGCCCTAGCGCGGTCACGCGCCTAGTGAGCTTCTGCATTTCTCTGAGGGTCTTTGGTGGGCTCATGTCCTCCACCACCTTGACCTTTTCCGGGTTAGCTTCGATGCCTTGGTGGGACATGAGGAAACCCAAGAGCTTGCCCAAGGGGACTCCGAACACACACTTCTTTGGGTTGAGCCGCAGGTTCACTGCGTTGAGGCTCGCTAAGGTTTCCTCCAGGTCTTGTATCAGGGTCCTGGCCTCCTGAGACTTTACCACAATGTCATCGACGTAAGCTTCAACATTCTTCCAGAGCTGCGGGCCCAAGGTGATGTGCATCAGCCGCTGAAAGGTCCCCCCTGCGTTACGCAGCCCGAATGGCATGCATGTGTAGCAGTACACCCCACACGTGGTTAGGAAAGCTGTCTTTTCGACGTCTTCTACCGCCATCTTGATCTGGTGATACCCAGAGAAGGCATCCAAGAAGCATAGCAGGTCGCATTCCGCGGTGGAATCGACGATCTGGTCGATGCGGGGGAGCGGGAACGGGTCTTGCGGGCATGCCTTGTTGAGGTTGGTGAAGTCGACACACATGCGCTCCTTCCCTCCCTTCTTTGGCACAACGACAGGGTTGGCCAACCAATCCAGGTATCGGACCTCGCGAATGACCCCAGCATCTTCTAGTTTGCGGGTCTCTTGGACGATGAAGGCCTGCCTTTCTATGGACTGCCGCCTTGCCTTCTGCTTCACAGGGCGCACGTTGGGGCACACATTGAGGTCATGCTCGATTACGCTCCTAGGGATCCCCGCCAACTGGTCAGGCTCCAAACTGAATACCTTCTTGTTTGCACGCAGGAACCCGACTAGGGCCTCCTCCTGCTCGAGTTCGAGGTTGGTGCCTATGGTGAAAGTGGCGTTGGTGGACCCGTCCTCATCGACGGGTATCTGCTTGGTTTCTGCGTTGTCTTGGGTGAACAACTGTTTCTTCTTGGCCGGTGCAGCCCCCTTGGGCTCGGGGGTCTCCGAGTCAGCGGGCTGCGCCGACGCCGCCATCTTGAAGGCGAGCTTGAGCACCCATAGCACGTCTCCGGTGTCCCCGTGCACGGTGAGGACACCGCTGTTCCCGGGCATCTTCATGAGGTTGTATGTCAGGTGCGTCGCGGCCATGAACTGGGCTAGCGCTAGGTAGCCGAGGATGGCGTTGTAGGGGAGGCCGATGGGGGCGATGTCTAAGTCGACCAGCTACGTGCGGAAGTTGTTGTAGGTGCCGAAGGTTACTGGGAGCCGGATCTGTCCCAAGGAGCTGGATGATTCGCCCCCAACGCCTGAGAAAGGCCAGCTGGGTTGCAGCCATTCCAGGGGTATGCAGAGGAGGTTGAAGGCCTCGACCGAGGGCATGCTGAGGCCCGCACCGCCATCGATGAGAGTTCTGCTGACAGCCACCTAGCAGATGGTGGGCGTGCATAGCATGGGGAGCGCACCTGAGCAGGCCGAGTTGGAGGGGTGGTCCTCCGAGCTGAAGGTCAGGCCGGCCTTAGGCGCCGCCTGGTCTGGGAGAGCCCCCCTGCCGCGTGGAAGCGGCGCTGACCCAGCGCATGAACGGCTTGACATGGTGACTTGTAGGCGGCACCTGCGAGCCGCCTAGGAGGGCCGCGACGACCGGGGGTGTTGGTGTAGCATGGTGGGGGGGGGAGAGGCTGCGGGGCTCTTCCCAAGAGGCCACGGAGGCTGCTGGCAGGTGTAGCAGCCATGCGCGTGGAGCGCCGGTGAGGGCCATGGGGAGCCAGTTGGCCATGACCCTATCGTCATCTCCAGCTTCAAGGATGGCCTCCTCCTACGCCAGCAAGAAGGCCAGCGGATCAGTCGCGACGCCGTAGCGCGGCGGTGTCCTTGGCTTGAACTTGTCCGACCACCGTACCCGTTGCAGGGCTCGGAGCCCCCTGGCCCCCGTGCTGGCGCCGGCAGCCGGAGCGGGCGACGCGCTACTCATCACGAGGCAGGTCGTGGCGGTGGCGGAAGGGAAAACTCCGGTGCACCCTACCTGGCGCGCCAAATGTCGGATTTCGGGTTCCGGCAGACCCTTGAGGTTCGAACACTGGGGTGCGCGCGGAGATTTCGCCTTCTACCTACCTGCACCCCTCTGCCTCGCTAAGATCTAGGCTATGGAAAGAACAACACAAGAGGCACAGGGTTTATACTGGTTCGGGCCACAGTTGTGGTGTAATACCCTACTCCAGTGTGTGGTGTGGTCGATTGCCTCTTGGGCTGATGATGATGAGCAATACAAGGAAGAACAGCCTCGCGAGGGTCTGTTCTTGGCTGGGGCTATGAACTGCTGGGAGGAGTTCAATCACCCTTCTCTCTCTCTCTCTCTTCTCGATTCTCCCTCTGATTCGATCTCCTCCCCCCTACCCTGTGGGTGGCTGGTCCTATTTATAGGCAAAGGCCCTGGGCCTCTTCCCAAATATTGAGCGGGAAGGGCACCAACAATTGGCCATTCTGAAGGGGAACATCTGGTACACTTATCCTGACTAAAGTTGGTCCTCGCCTGCCAAAGACTCTGGTGGTGACGCTGGCTTGGGCTCCACAATGACTTCCTCCCTGCCGTTGGACTGGTCTTGGTCTCGTTGCACCGAAACGGGCGCCTTTGCTTGATGTTCCCGCCTGTGCTTGCGCCCTTTGCACCAAAGAGGAAAGGAGGACACTGCGCGGGCTGGCGCCCGCCTGGCGCCCTTGGTCGTCTTGGCTTGCGTCATGGGCACCTCGTGAGGTACCCCGCCTTGATCTCTCCGCCTCCTCGCGGGCCAGCCTGATGAGGCCGTGCCTGAGGAAGTTCCGTGTCGTCCGCCCCGCGAGGCTTGGCCCCTCGAGAGGGTCTTGAGTCTGTGTTGATGAAGATGGGCTGTGCTGGGCCCCCTTTTGAGCCACGCCGCAGGCCGCAGGCAGGCAAGTCTGGGGACCCCTGTTCCCAGAACGCCGACAGAAACTCCTCCTAATTACAAAAAAATATTTCGTGTGGGGGACGGTAATATTATTGGAAAGAGTGTCATCCAAGAATTCTTTGATTGTACGGGATCCATGCCTATTAATAAAAGATCTATTCTTCTTGAGACAAATTGCTATGCACATGCTATTATTATGCTTGTTGAGAAATTAGAAATAAAATTTGTGCATATTCATCTTGCTTCGCGAAAAGTGTTTTATGAACTTCCTAACATTAATCATCCAATAGCTAAAAAGATTGCCACTACTATCCTTATGTGTGAATTTGATTTTATAATACAAGAAGCTAGGGATATTTTTGCTTTCTACAAAAAGGATGTTGAACACCCTCCAATTATAGATATCCTCCATGATATAGAAACTATGCATAGTTTGGAATCTAGGGATTATCAATCTTATAGTGAAAATCTTAGGAGAAGAGTTCCCTATTCAGAAATATCCCAATCTTTGTATCTTGAGGCTTTTGAGGAGTTTGATTGGATAACTAGGGGAATTTATGTAGGACTTAATAGGGATTGGTTGAATAAAATGATGAAGGAACCCGTTAGTAACGAGTTACGTATTTTATATGATGATATATACGGTGATGATCCCGACTATGGGTTTATGAATGTTAAAATTACCAATCAAAGTCCTTTTCATGATCTATGTTCATCTACTAGGAGGGAAATAAAGGAAATTATAGAATTTATAAGATGAGTTTTGGAGTATTTGATGAGAAAAGTATTGCATACCAAAGATGAGAATACCTAGATCTATTCATGTTTTATGCCTAACTAAGGGCGTTAAACAATAGCACTTTTTGGGAGGACACCCAATTTTATTTTTATTATTGCTTTTTAGGTCCTGTTTTGCATTAAATAATTCATCGATCCTCTAGTTAGATGTGGTTTTGTGTTTTAATTAGTGTTTGTGCCAAGTAAGACCTTTGGGATAGCTTACGATGATAGTTGGTTTGATCTTGCTGAAAAACAGAAACTTTTGCGCCCAGGAAATTACTTTTCATTTTTAGCAGAAGCATGAATAAAATAATGATTCTTTTTTCAGAAGATTAATAAACAAATTTCTTAGGCTGTCCTAAATTTTCAGAATTTGTGGAGTTACATAAGTATTCGAAATATCCAGATTGCTACAGACTGTTCTGTTTTTGACACATTCTATTTTCTATGTGTTTGTTGCTTATTTTGATGAATCTATGGGTAGTATCGGGGGGTATGAACCATGGAAAAGTTGGAATAAAATATATATTACACCTATATAAATAAATAATGAGTTCACAACAATACCAAAAGTGGTGATTTATTTTCTTATACTAACGGAGCTTATGAGATTTTCTGTTGAGTTTCGTGTTGTGAAGTTTTCATGTTTTGGGTAAGGATTTGATGGACTATGGAATAAGGAGTGGCAAGAGTCTAAGCTTGGGGATTCCCAAGGCACCCCAAGGTAATATTCAAGGACAACCAAGAGCCTAAGCTTGGGGATGCCCCGGAAGGCATCCCGTCTTTCGTCTTCGTCTATCGGTAACTTTACATGAGGCTATATTTTTATTCACCACATGATATGTGTTTTGCTTGGAGCTTCTTATATGATTTGAGTCTTTGCTTTTCAGTTTTCCACAATCATCCTTGTTGTACTCACCTTTTCAGAGAGACATGCATGAATCGTGATTTATTAGAATACTCTATGTGCTTCACTTATATCTTTTGAGCTAGGCAATTTTGCTCTAGTGCTTCACTTATATCTTTTTAGAGCACGTCGGTGGTTTTATTTTATAGAAATTGATGAACTCTCATGCTTCACTTATATTGTTTTGAGTGTCTTTAAACAACATGGTAATTTTCTTTGGTTATAAATTTAGTCCTAATATGATAGGCATCCAAGAGGGATATAATAAAAACTCCCATATAAAGTGCATTGAATATTATGAGAAGTTTGATTCCTTATGATTGTTTTGAGATATGCAGATGGTGATATTAGAGTCATGCTAGTGAGTAGTTGTGAATTTGAGAAATACTTGTGTTGAGGCTTGTGAGTCACGTAGCATGCACGTATGGTGAACCATTATGTAACGAAGTTGGAGCATGAGATATTTTTTGATTGTCTTATGAGTGGCGGTCGGGGACGAGCGATGGTCTTTTCCTACCAATCTATCCCCCTAGGAGCATGCGCATAGTACGTTGTTTCGAAGACTAATAGATTTTTGCAATAAGTATGTGAGTTCTTTATGACTAATGTTGAGTCCATGGATTATACACACACTCACCCTTCCACCTTTGCTAGCCTCTCTAGTGTCGCGCAACTTTCGCCGGTACCATAAACCCACCATATAATTTCCTCAAAATAGACACCATACCTACCTGTTATGGCATTTCCATAGCCATTCCGATATATATTGCCATGCAACTTTCTACCATTCCATTTATTATGACACACACCATCACCGTCATATTTCTTTGCATGATCATGTAGTTGACATTGTATTTGTGGCAAAGCCACCATTCATCATTTATACATATCGCTCTTGAGTCATTGCACATCCCGGTAAACTGCCGGAGGCATTCATATAGAGTCATATTTTGTTCTAGTATCGAGTTGTAATTTTTGAGTTCTAAGTAAATAAAAGTGTGATGATCTTCATTATTAGAGCATTGTCCCATGTGAGGAAATAAAAAGGAGAGAAAGTCCAAATAAAAAAAGAAGGCCAAAAAATTAAAAAAGAGAGAAGGGGCAATGTTACTATCCTTTTTCCACACTTGTGCTTCAAAGTAGCACCATGATCTTCATGTCCTATTTTGTCACTTTCATATACAAGTGGGAATTTTTCATTATAGAACTTGGATTGTATATTCCAATGATGGGCTTCCTCAAATTGCCCTAGGTCTTCATGAGCAAGCAAGTTGGATGCACACCCACTTAGTTTTTCTTTTTGAGCTTTCATAAACTTATAGCTGTAGTGCATCCGTTGCATGGCAATCCCTACTCACTCACATTGATATCTATTGATGGGCATCCCCATAGCCCGTTGATGTGAGACTATCTGCCTCTTTTGTCTTCTCCACAACCACCTTCTATTCCACCTATAGTGCTATGTCCATGGCTCAGGCTCATGTATTGCATGAAAATTGAAGAAGTTTGAGAATATTAAAAGTATGAAACAATTGCTTGGCTTGTCATTGGGGTTGTGCATGATTTGAATATTTTGTGTGATGAGGATGGAGCATAGCCAGACTATATAATTTTGTAGGGATAAAGTTTCTTTGGCCATGTTATTTTGAGAAAACATAATTGCCTTGTTAGTATGCTTGAAGTATTATTTTTGATGTCAATATTAAACTTTTGTTTTGAATCATACGGATCTAAACATTCATGCCACAATAAAGAAGTATTCCATGGATAAATATGTTAGGTAGCATTCCACATAAAAAATTCTGTTTTTATCATTTACCTACTCGAGGACGAGCAGGATTTAAGCTTGGGGATGCTTGATATGTCTCCAATGTATCTATAATTTTGATTTTCTTGTTCCATGCTATTATATTGTCTGTTTCGGGTGTTTTATATGCATTAATATGCTATTTTATATTACTTTTTGGACTAACCTATTATCCTAGAGCCCAGTGCCAGTTCTTGTTTTCCCTTGTTTTTTGAGTTTCGCAGAAAAGGAATACCAAACGGAGTCTAAACGGAATAAAACCTTCGCGATGATTTTTGTTGGACCAAAGACAACCAGGAGACTTGGCGATGAAATCGGAGGAGCCACGAGGCGGCCACAAGGACGGAGGGTGCGCCCAGGGGGTAGGGCACGCCCCCACCCTTATGGGCCCCTCGTGCACTCCCTGACCTAATTTCTGTGCCTATATATATTCCCATATATCCCCAAACCAACAGAGGCATCCACAGAAACACTTTTCCACCACCACAACCTTCTGTACCCATGAGATCCCATCTAGGGACCTTTTTCGGCACCCTACCAGAGGGGGATTCGATCACGGAGGGATTCTACATCAACTCTATTGCCCTTCCGATGAAGCGTGAGTAGTTTACCATAGACCTACGGGACCATAGCTAGTAGCTAGATGGCTTCTTCTCTCTCTTTGATTCTCAATACCATGTTCTCCTCGATGTTCTTGGAGATCTATTCGATGTAATACTGTTTTGTGGTGTGTTTGCCGAGATCTGTTGAATTGTGGATTTATGATTAGCTTATCTATGAATATTATCTGAATCTCCTCTCAATTCCTTTATGCATGATTTGAAATCTTTGTAATTCTCTTCAAACTATCGGTTTGGTTTGGCCAGCTAGATTGGTTTTTCTTGCAATGGGAGAAGTGCTTAGCATTGGGTTCAATCTTGCAGTGTCCTTTCCCAGTGACAGTAGGGGGAGCAAGGCACGTATTGTATTGTTGCCATCGAGGATAAAAAGATGGGGTTGTCATCATATTGCTTGAGTTAATTCCTCTACATCATGTCATCTTACTTAATGCATTACTCCGATTGTTATGAACTTAATACTCTAGATGCGTGCTGGATAGCGGTCGATGTGTGGAGTAATACTAGTAGATGCAGAATCGTTTCGGTCTACTTAACACGGACGTGATTGATACGTCTATTTTGCATCATGCTTTTATATTGATATTTATTGCATTATGGGTTGCTATTACACATTATATCACAATATTTATGCCTATTCTCTCTTATTTTATAAGGTTTACATGAAGAGGGAGAATGTTGGCATCTAGAATTCTGGGCTAGAAAAGGAGCAAATATTAGAGACCAATTCTGCACAACTCCAAAAGTCCTGGAACTTCACGGAGCATGTTTTTGGAATGAGAGTCATGAAAGTCCACCATACCTACCTATGGATTGAGTAAGATCCTTCAAGTAAGTTGCCACCGGTGCAAGCAATAAAAATTGCTCTCTAAATATGTATGATCTATTAGTGTGAAGAAAATAAGATTTAGACGAACTTGTGATATGGAAGAAATAAAAGCGACAGACTGCATAATAAAGTTCCTTATCACAAGTGGCAATATAAAGTGACATTCGTTTGCATTCAGATTTTGTGCATCCAACCATAAAAGCTCATGGCAACCTCTGCTTCCCTGTGCGAAGGCCCTATCTTTTACTTTTATCTTCTACCCTTATACAAGAGTCATGGTGATCATCACCTTTCCCTTTTACAGTTTTTCCTTCGGCAAGCACTACATGTTGGAGAGATCGGATGTAGGTTATCATAAAGTATTATTGTTGACATTACCCTTGAGGTAAAAGGTTGGGAGGCAAAACTATAAGCCCCTATCTTTCTCTGTGTCCAATTGAAACTTTGTACCCATAAGTATCGCGTGAGTGTTAGCAATTGTGAAAGATTAAATGATAGTTGAGTATGTGGACTTGCTGAAAAGCTCTTATATTGACTCTTTCTGATATTATGATAAATTGCAATTGCTTCAATGACTAAGATCATAATTTGTTAGTTTTCAATGAAGTTTCCGATTCATACTTTGCCATGTGAACTGTTGGATTCTGGGTTCCGGCTAACCCTTGAGGTTCGAACACTAGGGTGCACACGAAGTAATCTCCCTCCCTCCCTAGCTCGCTCGCACAACAATCTCAAGGCCGAGCTCAATGAACCCAAGGAACACGGGACACAGAGGTTTATACTAGTTTGGGCCACCATTGTGGTGTAATACCCTACTCCAGTGTGGTGTGGATTGCCTCGTGGGCTAGGGATGAACCAGTACAACGGATGAACTGCCTCCTGAGGAGAGGTGTTCTTGAGCTTGCTGAGTTGGTGTGTGCGAGGATGGTATGAATGATCTCCCTTTGCTACGGTGGTAGCTAGCCCTATTTATAGATGCCCTCGTCCTCTTCCCAAATGTTAGGCAGGAAGGGATCCCACAACGGCCAAGTTTCAAGGGGGACAACCAATACAAGCTATCCTAACAAAAGGTGGTCTTCGCCTGCCAAAGACTCTGGTGGTGACGCATCTATGGGCTTTGCGATGACCTCCGTCCTGCCGTCCTACTGGCCTTGGTCTTGTCGCACCAATAAGTGTCGGGTGGTAGGAGCGACATATGCCAACGGGTGGCTTATCATTGCGGGGGCCAATAAAACATCGCCGGTGCCTGGAAACGGGATGAGGCGAAGACATGCACACCGGCGAATCTTACCCAGCTTCAGGGCTCTCCGGGGGGATAACACCCCTACTGCTGCTCTGCGGGGTCTCCGCATGGTTACTATATGAACAAGTAACTACACAATGCTCCTTGAGCTGTTCTGGGTGGAAGGAGGAAGAAGGGCTCAGCTAGCTTGCTTCCTCTCCTTGTATGGTGTCTAGGTCTAGATTGAGAGTCCAACCCTTTGCATGGGTGCACCAGGGGGTTTATATAGGCCTACCCCCCAGGGGTACAATGGTAATCCGACTAGGCGCGGGGCCCAGCTGTCTGTGACTACGCTCGCCGGCTTCTGCGCCGGCTTCTGGGGCCCGCCGGCTGGTCGGTCCCGCCGGCTGCCGGCTCCTTGGTCGACAGGCAGGCCCCACAGGCCAGGGCCTAGTCGGTGGCAGGTTACTGTTGCTCCATACTGTTGACGCATGCTTGGTCGGGGTAAGCGTGGCTACAGTAGCGCCACCTTGGCGGGCGATTACTGTAGCCCCGCCGCATCTTGTCTCCTTAATGGGCGTCTCCTTCGAGGAAGGTGGCAGGCCGACTACGGGAAGCCGTCCCTCTATCTTGCCGGCTTGAGAGGAGGTGCGGCCGCCTTCGGCATCTCTCTGCCCGAAGGGGCCCACCGCCTCGGGGGCCATGCTGGCAGCCCGTCATGGACAGCGTCAGAGCCGCCGTGGCTACAGTGCCGCGCCGGGCGGGCCGCGGCTGCCCGCACGGCGCGCTGTACCAGGCGTGCTCCGGGTTTTTGGGGGTGGCAGGCTCCACTGTAGCCACGCCCTGCTTCATCATTGCAGGGTGGACGCGTACATTGCGGGTACAACTTTGACTGCTTTATGGGAGCCGGCCTTGCTGTAGCCGGCCTTGCTGTAGCCGGCTTCTCGTAGTCGGCCCTCCACAGCTTTCTTCGTGAGGGTAAAGGGCGGGCCGCCCCCGAAGCCGGCCTAGGAGGTAGCCGGCTAAGGGGGGAGGCGGCCCTGGGTCTTGAATCTTCTTGAAAGTCGGCCGGGCTTGTAATTTTTTCTGATGGGCCAGGGGAAACCGGCTAGGCTACCCATGGCTATTTACTCCGACAGTAGTCCCCGAAGCTGGGCGAGCTTCACGGCGGACAGAGGGACGAGAAGCTTGGTCAGCTTCATACCCTGAGGAGCCGACTTCGTCGTTGTAAGCCGACTTCGGAGAACTTCCTTGTTTATTAATGTGACCGTGGCTGACCCGCGGGCTGGCCACGGGCCCCACGACGGGCCACATGGCAGAGAAGTCCTGCCGTCGCACGCGCGTGACGGGACGCCGCCGCAGGCCCGGGCCCGCCACTGCTTGGCCTCGGCCCGGGCGCAGATCTTCTGCGGCCTGAGGGGACTGCTTGCCTCCCTGCGGCCGTTTCCTCGTGTCTTCAAGGCACGCAATTAACGCGGGGCGTGGGGGAGATGGGCACGATCGATCCCCACGATCCCCCACGCCGCGCCTCCTCGGCTCCTGCGCACGAGCCTACAAGTAGGAGGGGGAGGGGGAGAGACAAAGGCTCGTTCGCTCCCCCGCTCACCGTCCCTCCTTGCTCTTCTTCTTCCCTTGCTTCTTCCTCGCGCCCGACGCAGCCTCCCGCCGCAGCCCGCCCACGCCGCCATGTCCATGGCGCTGTCAAGCTCGTGGGACGGGTCCAACATCCACGAAGACCACATCGAATTTCTTCGCCAGACCCGGCGCCTGCCCGCCGCCAACCTCGTGCAGGTTCGCCTGGCGCCGGAGACGGAGATCTCACCGGCGCCAGAGGAAGGCGAGCGCGTCGTCTTCCGCACGCATTTCTTGCGTGGCTTCGGCTTCGCGGCGAGCGGTTTCATGCGATCCTTCCTCGACTTCTACCATCTCCAGCCGCATCACCTCACACCCAACGCGGTGATGCAGCTATCGGCCTTCGTCTCTCTCTACGAAGGCTTCTTGGGAGTGCTGCCGACGCTGGAGCTCTGGGCGGAGCTCTTCCAAAACAAGCTCGGCACCGTCTCCGCCGGCGTGCCCGCCCCCTGCGGGGCCTTCATCGCGATGAAGAGGGCAAGCGACAACAACCCCTTCCCACACATTCCTCTAATCTAGTCTGTCAAACTCTGGCAGAAATCGTATTTCTACGTCAAGAACGTCGCCCCGCATGGAGACTACGTCAATCTGCCGGCTTACGTAGTCGGCTCGCCGGCTGGGAGGCGGCCGTCTTGGGGCTTCTGGTCCAAGTCCTTGTCTCCGGCTGGGAACACCTCCATCGCCCGGCTTCGGGTAATGATCCAGTCGGAAGGCCTGCGCGGAGCCGACCTGGTGGCCGCCTTCGTCGAGCGCTGGATTCTTCCCCTTCAGAGCCGGCCCCACATGCTGTGCCAGATGAGCGGCCGCTTCGACCCTTGCCGGCTGAGCACATGGGAGATGCCCCATGCCGAGGTAGCACTTATGGTGAACTACATCGCCAACCTCAAGCTCACCGACGACTGGCAGTTCTGCAAGGCGCCGTACTCCCGCGCCCATCCTCCGCCTGTGGTAAGTCCTTCTTTCTGTCATCAGCCGGCTTGAGTCAGTCGGCTTCTGACCAGGCGGCTCTTCTCTTTTCTCTTTTATCAGAACCCTCTTCTCCCGCCGCCAGCCGGGGCGGCTGGAGTCGAACGCCAGTATGCCCCGGACCGCACGGTAGACGACCTCGACGACCCGAATTTTTCCGCGGTCGCCATGGAGGACGCCGCCACAGGGGACGTCGCCGAGCCCGGAGGCACGGGGCTCTCGGCCAGTTTTGACGAATGGCTGGATGACGCCGACGCCGAAGAAATCCCGCGCCACCAGCCGGCAACCGACCGCCACAGCGCGGGCTCGTCCGACGCGCCGGCTGCCGGTGGTGGAAAGGCGAAACGCCGGGCCGCGCTTCCTCTCTTCGATAGCCGGCCGAAAAAGACGAGGGCCTCCGCCGCGGCCACGAAGCGAGACGAAGCGGCGGCGAAGGCGGCCCGCTTCCGGAAGGCGGTGAAGAAACCTCCAGCAGTTTCCGCGTAACCCCTCTGGCCGCTTACGTGCTTGTTTTGCGTTGTCTTCCTTTGTCCTAACTCTTCTCTGATTTCTGAGCAGGGCGCCGCTCTCCCTCGAGCGAGGCCCAGGCGGCTCTGTGGTCGGGACGGGTACTGGATCTTCAGGGCCCCGCCGCGTGGACCCCCGCACCGATCTTGCAGAAGCCACAGAGCGGAACACTCGCGAGGCGCGACAAGAGAGGGAGGCGGCGGAGCGGGAGGCCGCCCGGGCGACGACGGAGCGAGCGAACGCGGCGGCCGAGACTCCATCGGAGCGGGCGGCCGCGGAGACGGAGGCAGAGGGCACACGTAGCCGGCCTCCGCTGCTCGCCATCCCCCTCCACACCTTGGACCCGGACATCCCGCTGCCCACGGCGGAGGAGATCACCCCCGATAAACCGCCGGTGCAGAGGGATGAACTCTTCGAGATCTTCGCGGAGAGGACGCCGCCGGCAGCGCCAGCCAGAGCAGGCGAAGGCGGCCAGTCGTCGGCGGTGCCGGAGGAGCCGGCCCGGGCCGCACCCGAGGCCGGAGCCGATCTTGAATCGAGCTGGCGGCGAGCCAGCGCACCGGAGGGAGCACGGCCCTGCCGGACACGCGCCGAGCCGTGGTTGCCAACCAGACGGCAGACACCTTGGAGGCAGCCAGCTCCGCCACGTCCGGGTGGACTCCCAGCGGAGGAAGCGGCGAGCTGAACGTGGCGGCACAATCCGGGTAAGTTTACTCAGGAGTTTACTCAGGAGTTTCTGTCGACGCGGTCCGCAATCCGGGTAAGTTTTTTACTTGTCGACCGCTCTGGTCCTTTGATTTTTTTCTGTGGGGGCGCGCTAGCGCACCCACTGGGTGTAGTCCCCGAGATCCAGGCCGACTGCAGCGCAGTCGCGTCGGATCTTTCCGGACGACTATCTTAACTCTGTTTCCTGTCTGATTTTCAGGATTATCACAATTCTCGTGTCGCCGCCTTCAACTCCCAGGCTCGGGAGCTGAGCCGGAGGACCGAAGACCTGGCCAGCAGTGGACGTAAGTGTATTGCTTTTATCTGTCTCTCGTGGGGGCGCGATAGCGCACCCACTGGGTGTAGTCCCCGAGATTCGGGCCGACTGCAGAGCAGTCGGTTTGGATCTTCCTTGACGACTTTTACCTTGCTGACTTTTTCTCTTTTCGTCTTTTGCTCATGCAGAGGCCAACGCCGACTTGCGGAGGGAGCTTGGCGAAGTGCAGACCGCTCTTCGTGCCAAGGACGCCGAGAACGCCGACCTGGTTCAGGAGCGCGACCGCCTGGCCAAGAGACTGGCCGACCAGGAGGAAAGCCACAAGGCGGCCCTGCAGAAGGCACAGGACGGCGAGGCTGCCCTGAAGGCGGAGTTTGATACCAGGGAGGCGAGCTGGGCTGAGACGCGCCAGGCGCTGGAAGACGGCTTCGGCCGGATCGAAGATCTGATCGATGGTAAGCCGCCTTTCTTGCCCTTCCTCCATCTGCCGGCCGCCTGAGGTTTTGTTTTGACTTGTGCTTGCTACCTTGCGCAGAATACTTTCCCGGCCACTCCGTCCTTGCCGCCCAAGCCATCGAGGCCCATCGCGAGGCGCGCCGTCAGGCTGGAGTTGTGATTCCGCCGGATGCGAATCCAACGCTGTCGGAGCAGCTCATCGCCATCCAAGCGCGACTGCAGCCAGCCCAGCGGATGCTCCGCCGGCTCCAACGTGCCGTGGCGCAGGTGCTGGCCGCGCTCTGGCCCGGCCAGGTGATTCCCCGCACCCCAAGCCGGACTGCCGACTGGCTAGAAGTCGCAGTCGGCCGCTTCGAGGCTTGGAAGGCGTCCGTAGCCCGTCTTGGAGCTGGGCGTGCGCTGGAGTTCGTCCGCGCATGGTACCCAGGGCTAAGCATGGACCAGCTGCGGACTTGGCGGTTGGAGGCCGGCGCGGAGCTGGAGGAGGTGCGGCCGACGATCGCGCAGCACGCCTCGACGATCGCCGAGTGCACCGACACCAGCGTCTTCGCGCCGGAGCTCAATGATGATGGCGTCGCCCAGCCGGAGGAGTGGTTCGGGCTGAACCCGGCGGAAGGCGAGGACTCGGCCGAGGAGATCGCCTCCAGTGACGAGGGCGAGGACGACGAGGAGGAAGACGGCGAAGACGCCTAGCCGACTGGTGAGACGGCCGACCGCCCTCAAGCTGACCGTGCCTCCAGCAACGAGCCACGCGGGAGCGCGCCCTCTGCCAGAGGCGATGATCAGGCCAAAGTTGGCCAGCCGGCCGCTCCTCCAGCCGGCACGACCGCCTCCACCGCCCAGCCCGGCTCGTTAGTGGCCCCGCCGGCTTGATCTGCCGTTCCTACTGTTCCTACTTTTGCTTTTTCGAACAATTTTTAAGTTTCCGCAATTCCACCCACTGGGGGTGTATCGAACAATGTTGGATGTCGACCTCTCTGGAGGCCCTTTGTGTAAATATTAATGTATGCATGTGTTGGCTTCCATTCAAGTGCGCTTTTTTAACCTTAGGCTTTTTCCTTTGCCGCCTTCCCTCTTTGGGACGGCAAGTACTCGAGCTTTCTTGGATTTGAAGCAGACTGAATGTATACTGGCCGGCCGGCTACTCTGGTAGTCGGTCGGCGGGAGGCGGCAAGCTGGCTTTTGTTATATATAAGCCCGTTAGTCCCTAGCCGTTTTTCGTGTGCGCACCCTTTCCGGCTTATGACTCTTGCCAGCCGGGCAGTCGGTTCTTCGAGCTGCGATTTTGGCAAGAGCCAAGCCTGGGTGTCGGCACATTACTTGTCTGACTGCGGGTAGGGCTCCTAATATAACTCCAGTCGGTTAGTCCCCGGGCCGACTCGTCGAACCCGGTGCCGGACAAAATAAATGAACAGGTGATATCATATGCATGATAACTTTCATTCATAAAATAAAGGATGGCAGTCCCCGAGTCCTCCTCGGGGAGCCTATTGTTTCGTACTTAATACAAAAGTGGACATAATACATACTGCATTTTAACTGTAAAACTTCCGAAGAAGATTTGCATTCCATGGTCGCTCCGACTCCTTGCTGGAGTCGTCTCTCTTGCGTGCCTTCGGCTTCTGCGCGTCGATGAGGTAGTAGGCATCGTTTCCTAGAGCTCTGCTGACGACGAAGGGGCCCTCCCAGGGGGCTGCGAGCTTGTGCTGGCCGGCTGTTCGCTGGATCAGCCGGAGCACAAGGTCACCCTCCTGGAAGGATCTTGGTCGGACCCTCCGGCTGTGGTAGCGGCGCAAACCCTACTCGTAGATGGCAGACCGGCTGAGGGCTAACAGCCGGCCTTCTTCCAGCAGGTCGATGCCATCTTCTCTTGCTTCTTTGGCTTCCGCTTCCGTGTACATGGTTACCCGAGGCGCATCGAACTCGATGTCTGTTGGGATGACTGCCTCGGCACCATATACAAGGAAGAAAGGAGTGAAGCTGGTTGATCTGTTTGGGGTAGTACGCAGACTCCATAGGACAGCCGGCAGCTCATCGAGCCAACAGCCGGCTGAACGCTCCAGAGGTACGACCAGTCGGGGCTTGATGCCGGACAGGATGAGGCCATTTGCTCGCTCCACTTAGACGTTTGACTGCGGGTGGGCGACTGACACAAGGTCTAGCCGGATACCTTGTGCAGCGCAGAACCGTGCCAAGGCACCTTTGGCGAAATTCGTGCCGTTGTCGGTGATGATGCTGTGCGGTACGCCGTACCGGGTTGTTATATCTGCGATGAAAGTCACCGCAGTCGGCCCATTCAGCTTCTTGATCGGCTTTGCCTCAATCCACTTGGTGAATTTGTTGACGGAGACAAGCAAATGTGTCATGCCGCCGCACGCCGTCTTGAATGGGCCCACCATGTCCAATCCCCAGACGGCAAAGGGCCAGGTGATGGGAATGGTCTTGAGTGCCGAAGCCGGCATGTGTTGCTGTGAGCTGAAAAGCTGGCAGCCTTTGCAGTGTTTGACTAGCTCTTTGGCATCGTTCAAAGCTGTCGGCCAGAAGAAACCATGGCGGAAGGCTTTGGCGACAAGTGATCTTGATGCGGCATGGTGGCCGCACTCTCCTTGATGTATATCTCTGAGGATTGCAATGCCTTTCTCCTGCTCGATGCATCGCTGTAAGACTCCGGTGGCGCTGCGCTTGACAAGCTCTCTGTTGACGATTGTGTATGCTCCGGCTCAGCGCTGGACTTGTCTCGCTTCGGTTTCGTCAGTCGGCAGATCGTGGTTCACCAGAAAGTTCCGGATGGTTTGGGCCCATGATGGAGCTGCGACTTCCCCTGCCGCCAAAGTGGCTACAGCCACCAGGGTGGGCGGGCTGGGTAATGAAGTGCTAGAGTCGGCCGCCGCTTGCTGTGCTGAAGAAGTCTCCGGGCCGGCTACCGCAGTCCCCGGGCCGGCTACCGCAGTCCCCGAGCCGGGTGCGGCAGTCCCCGAGCCGGGTACTGTAGTGCCCGAGCCGAGTATTGAAGTCCCCGGGCCGGCTGCTTGATTCTTCGAGCCAGACCCGGCCCCATCGGGGTTAGGCGGCACGAAGATGGAGTCGGATTCCGGAGATGGCTTGATGGATGGCTTGAGGAGGCGCCGTAGGGCGACGCCGGTTGGTATTGCTTGCCGCGTGGAGCCTATTCGGGCCAGAGCATCTGCTGGCTCGTTGTCGGCTCGCGGCACATGGAGGAATTCACACCCATCGAAGTATCCACTGATCTGCTGCACCAGGAAGCGGTAGCTCGCCATGTTTGCGTCCTTGGCATCCCAGTCGCCAGAAGATTGCTGAACCACCAAATCCGAGTCGCCATAACACAGGATCCGGCGGATGCCGAGTTCCTTGGCAAGCCGGAGCCCGTGTATGAGCGCTTCGTACTCGGCTACGTTGTTGGAGGCGGTGAAGTGGATCTGCAGCGTGTATCTGAGCTTGTCGCCCTTAGGAGAGGTAAGTACGACGCCGGCTCCCAAGCCGGTGCGCATCTTGGATTCGTCAAAGTGCATGCGCCAATGGGTGGAGTCGGGAGCTGGCGGTAAGTACGGGGTCTCGGCCCAGTCGACGAGGAAGCCGGCCAGTGCTTGCGATTTGATGGCGGTGCGGGGTTGGTAGAAGATCGTGTAAGGGGCCAGCTCGATGGCCCATTTAGCCACCCGGCCGGATGCATCCCGGCTGCCTATGATCTCGGCCAGCGGGGCAGTGCATACGACCGTGATGGGATGTTCTTGAAAGTACGGATTCACCTTCTTGGCGGCGAAGTACACGCCGTAGCACATCTTCTGGTAGTGCGGGTAATTCTGTTTTGAGGCGGACAGCACCTCGCTCAGGTAATAAACCGGCCTCTGGACCGGCTGGGCTCGGCCTTCTTCGGGGCGTTCGACCACAATGACGGTGCTGACCACCCGGCTAGTGGCGGCAATATAAAGGAGCATGGGCTCTTTCTCAGTTGGTGCCGCCAAGACAGGCAGCGTGGACAGCATCTTCTTCAGCTCGTGGAAAGCTTGGTCGGCCTGGTCATTCCACTCAAAGTGGGTACTCTTCTTCATGAGGCGGTAGAGAGGGAGGGCTTTCTCTCCAAGCCGGCTGATGAAACGGTTCAGAGAGGCCAGGCACCCGGTGAACTTCTGAATCTCTCGAAGCTTGGTTGGGACCGCCATCCTCTCGATGGCCTTGATCTTCATAGGGTTACACTCTATGCCGCGTTCGGAGACCAGGAAGCCTAGGAGCTGGCCGGCTGGCAGTCCGAACACGCATTTCTCAGGGTTGAGCTTGATTCAGAACCACCGCAGGTTCTCGAATGTCTCCTTCAAGTCTTCCAGCAGAGTGCCATGCTTCTCCGTCTTCACCACAACATCATCCACGTAGACGTGGGCATTCTTGCCAAGCTGCGTGAGGAGGCACTTCTGCATGCAACGCTGAAAAGTGGCGCCGGCATTCCTCAAGCCGAATGTCATAGTCAGGTAGCAGAAGGCTCCAAACGGCGTGATGAAGGCGGTCTTCAGTTGGTCATCCAGGTTCAGCTTTATCTGGTGGTATCCCGAGTAAGCATCCAAAAAGCTCAACAGCTCGCATCCGGCTATGGAGTCTATCACTTGATCAATTCTGGGCAGAGCGAAGGGATCTTTTGGGCAGGCTTTGTTGAGGCCTGTGTAATCTATACACATGCGCCACTTGTTATTCTTTTTCAGCACAAGAACCGGGTTCGCGAGCCACTCGGGGAAGAAAACTTCCATGATGAAGCCGGCTGCGAGAAGCCGGGCTATCTCCTCCCCTACGATCCTTCTCTTCTCCTCTTACAGTCGGCGGAGAGGCCGCTTGACTGGTTTGGCATCCTCCCGCACATGTAATTTGTGCTCGGCGAAATCCTTCGGAACACCCGGCATGTCCTTGGGGGACCATGCAAAGATATCCCGATTCTCACGGAGGAAATCGACGAGCTCGCCTTCCTATTTGCTGTCCAGGCTCACCCCAATGACGGCAAACCTCTCGGGGTGCTTGGGGTAGAGCTGTATCTTCTTGGTCTCCTTGGCCGGCTGGAAAGATCCTTGGGCATCATACTCCTTGGAGTCGGCGGGCTGGTTTAGCTGCTTGCTGGCCAGGGCCACGACCCTGTCCAGCGTCTTCTTCTCTGCGGCAATCACGAGGGATTCGGCCAGCCGGCTGCTGGCCGCGGCGCAGTCGGCGGACTTCTTGTAGTCGCCGGCGATGGTGATGACACCCTTGGAGCTTGGTATCTTCATCTTGAGGTAAGCGTAGTGGGGGACCGCCATGAACTTGGCCAAGGCGGGTCGGCCAAACAAGGCGTGGAAAGGGCTCTCCAGGTCCACCACCTCGAACCAGATTGCTTCCCGGCGGAAATGATCCTTGCCCCCAAAGAGTACATCGATCCTGATCTTGCCGATCGGTGCACAGGACAAACCGGGTACGATGCCGTGGAACACCGTTTGAGTCGGCGCAAGCTGCTTTGCCTTGACACCCAGCTTCTCCATGGTGTCGCGGTACAGGATGTTAATGCTGCTTCCACCATGGATCAGCACGCGGGAGAAGCATGCGGCGCATGTATCCGTTGCAAGGGTGACCTCTAGGACCAAAGCGTAGGAGCCGGGGGACAGCATCACCTCTGGGTGGTCGGCCCGGCTCCAGCTGATGGATTTCTCTGACCAGTGCATGTGGCCGGCTGGGCTGGCGGCGGCCACATTGACTTCTTGTTGCTCTCGGCGCTTGCTGCGCCGGTCTTCGGGCTAGCTCGTGAAGACAACATAAGATGCTTGCTCGTCGGGGAACTCGTCCTGCACGGCGTCGACCGCGGGCCGAGCGGCCTTGGGCGGCGGAGCCAGAGGCGGCGGGCCGGCAGGCGGAGTTGGCATGAGCCCTTCGCCCTTGGAGATTCGGGCGAGCCAGTTACATTTGCGGGTCGTGTGGTTGGACGGCTTCGCGCCGCTGTGGAACTTGCACGGGGCATCAAGGATTTGCTCGTAGGAGAAGGCCGGCTGCCAAGCCGGCCGGCCGCCCTTGGGCTTCTTAGGCCCGGGCCGCCCCTTAGGTGGCGCATCTTCGACCGTGGCCACCTGCCGGCTAGTGGGAGGCGGCGCAGGGCCTTTGCGCTTCTGATCATTCTGGTGTTGGCGTCGGCTGCCATCTCCAGCCGGCGCTTGGGGCGCCGGATTGAGCACTTTTCCGGACGCGTCCACCCGGAGCTCGGTCTTCATCGAGGAGTCGACGGTGGCGTACTTGTCGGCGATGTTCAGGAGCTCATCGAGGGTAGTCGGCTCATCGCAGAGAAGCTTGTGCTTGAGGAGGGTGCCCTCTCGGCACCCGGCAGTGAAGTATTCGATGGCTTGCACCTCGTGCACCCCCTCGCAGGAGTTGCGGAGCTCGGCCCAACGCGTGAGGTAGTCACGAGTGGACTCGGCTGGGCCCTGTACGCAAAGGGAGAGCTGTCTGGGCTTGGGAGCCCGCTTGTAGGTGCTGGTGAAGTTGCGAACGAAGGCTTCAGTGAAATCCACCCAGCTGTTGATGCTGAGAGGCTTGAGGCTATTAAGCCAAGTCCGTGCCGTGCCTTGCAGCATGAGGGGCACGTACTTTACGGCAACACGCCGGTTGCCATTGGCGATGCTGATGGCTGTGGAGTAGTCGGTCAGCCAGTCTTCCGGCTTCACCGAGCCGTTGTACTTGGGCACGTCTCTTGGGAGCGAGAACCCTTTGGGGAAGGGCTCGTCGCGGATGCGGGGGCCAAAACAAGGCGGGCCGACATCATCTTCTTCTAGCGCCAGGGATTTGGCCAGGCGGTCGATCCGGTGGCGGGCATCGTTTTCGCCGACTCCCTCGCGGCGACCAAGCCGGCCACTGAGAGTCGGGTGCGCCACTGGAGGCGGGGTGGGGTATCTCTCTCCACGAGCTCGAGGCGGAGGCGGGGTGCCCCGCCATTCCATGGCTCGGGGGCGGCCGTCCGCGTCTCGCTCGATGGAGATTTGGGTCCAGCTTCGGCTGGAAGCCGGCTCTTTCTAGCGCCGTGCACGGGTGTTGCTCGTAGTCGGTGATCGGGAAGTCGCGCCGTGGTCGCGGCGCGGGGAGGGCTTCCCGCGCACTCGTCGGCTTCATGCCGCCAAGCGGCCGCGTCGATTAGTTGCTAGATGCGCCGCATCATGTGGGGGACGTCTTCGGCTTCCAAGCCGTCCAGCTCGTCTACGGCCGCCTGGGCGGTGCGCAGGTTCTCGAGCGGGGTGGCGTAGACCGGGCGATCCACTCCAAGCGTGTCGGCGATGACGGAGCCGCGTTGCCTGACAGCACCAGCCCGGCTTGGGCCAGCCGGAGCCGGCGTGCCGAAGGCGGCGCGGTCAGCTTCACGCTGGTAGGCCTCGGTGAGGCGTCTTACGGAGGCTAGCCGCCGGCCCTCCGCGAGGAGGGCGAGGCGGCGCGCCTCCAGAACTTCGTCGTTGGCGTCAACCGGAACGGGGACGGACAAGTCGTGGGCCGCCGCGCGTGGGGCGTCGCGGGCGCCCTCGTCAGTCGGGCCGTCGTGGCCGATAACCATCACCTCGGTAGTGTCAGAATCGCAATCACTAGCCGGAGGGAGCGGGTCGTTGTAGACCGTGACGTTGGTGGGGAAGGTGTCGTAGGATGCCGTGTCGGAGTCGACAGGCATCGGGTCGGTGGAGCCAACCGACTCCAAATCTGCAGCGGGCTCGCTGGAGACGTGGAGCTGGCCAAGGAGGTTGGCAAGATGATCAGTGCCCGCATGAGAGGCAAGCTCGTCGGAGATGCAGGCCTTGTCGAAGAGGTCGGCGAGGCCGCTCGCCGCGCAGATATTGGTGACGCCATGCAGCGCGTCGCGGCAAGCGCCATCGGGCGAGCCAGGCTAGCTACGCTCGCGAGGAAGGAAAAGGGTTCCCTTCCAGAATAGGTCTCCGGACGACGATGCACCTGGCCCCATGGTGGGCGCCAAATGTCGGGTGGTAGGAGCGACATATGCCAACGGGTCGCTTATCATTGCGGGGGCCAATAAAACATCGCCGGTGCCTGGAAACGGGATGAGGCGAAGACATGCACGCCGGCGAATCTTACCCAGCTTCAGGGCTCTCCGGGGAGATAACACCCCTACTGCTGCTCTGCGGGGTCTCCGGATGGTTACTATATGAACAAGTAACTACACAATGCTCCTTGAGCTGTTCTGGGTGGAAGGAGGAAGAAGGGCTCAGCTAGCTTGCTTCCTCTCCTTGTATGGTGTCTAGGTCTAGATTGAGAGTCCAACCCTTTGCATGGGTGCACCGGGGGGTTTATATAGGCCTACCCCCGGGGGTACAATGGTAATCCGACTGGGCGCGGGGCCCAGCTATCTGTGACTACGCTCGCCGGCTTCTGCGCCGGCTGGTGGGTCCCGCCGGCTGCCGGCTCCTTGGTCGACAGGCAGGCCCCACAGGCCAGGGCCTGGTCGGTGGCTGGTTACTGTTGCTCCATACTGTTGACGCATGCTTGGTCGGGGTAAGCATGGTTAGAGTAGCGCCGCCTTGGCGGGCGATTACTGTAGCCCCGCCGCATCTTGTCTCCTTAATGGGCGTCTCCTTCGAGGAAGGTGGCAGGCCGGCTACGGGAAGCCGGCCCTCTATCTTGCCGGCTTGAGAGGAGGTGCCGCCGCCTTCGGCATCTCTCTGCCCGAAGGGGCCCACCGCCTCGGGGGCCACGTTGGCGGCCCGTCATGGACGGCGTCAGAGCCGCCGTGGCTATAGTGCCGCACCGGGCGGGCCGCGGCTGCCCGCACGGCGCGCTGTACCAGGTGTGCTCCGTGTTTTTGGGGGTGGCAGGCTCCACTGTAGCCACGCCCCGCTTCATCATTGCAGGGTGGACGCGTACATTGCGGGTACGACTTTGACTCCTTTATGGGAGCCGGCCTTGCTGTAGCCGGCCTTGCTGTAGCCGGCTTCTCGTAGTCGGCCCTCCACAGCTTTCTTCATGAGGGTAAAGGGCGGGCCGCCCCCGAAGCCGGCTGAGGGGGGAGGCGGCCCTGGGTCTTGAATCTTCTTGAAAGTCGGCCGGGCTTGTAATTTTTTCTGATGGGCCAGGGGAAACCGGCTAGGCTACCCATGGCTATTTACTCCGACAATAAGGAAACCTCTGCCTGATGCCTTGAGACTCCTCGCCTGCGCCTGCCTCTTTAGCACTAAAGAGGAAACAGGTACACTACGCCTGTTGGCGCCCGCCTGGCCTTGGTCATCATGGCTCACATCACGTGAACCTCACGAGGTGCCCCTTACATAGATATATCCGCTCCTCGGGAGCCAGCCTAGTGAGGCTGCCCCCTGGGAGGTCTTGGCATCGTCCGCCTCGTGAGGCTTGGCCCCTTGATAACCCACAAGTATAGGGGATCGCAACAGCTTTCGAGGGTAGAGTATTCAACCCAAATTTATTGATTCGACACAAGGGGAGCCAAAGAATATTCTCAAGTATTAGTAGCTAAGTTGTCAGTTCAACCACACCTAGAAACTTAGTATCTGCAGCAAATTGTTTAGTAGCAAAGTAATATGATAGTGGTGGTAGCAGCAACAAAAGTAAAGACAGCAAAAGTAATGTTTTTGGTCTTTTGTAGTGATTGTAACAGTAGCAGCAAGAAAGTAAATAAGCGAGAACCAGTATATGGAAAACTCGTAGGCACCGGATCAGTGATGGATAATTATGCCAGATGCGGTTCATCATGTATCAGTCATAACATAAGGTGACACAGAAGTAGCTCCAATTCATCAGTGTAATGTAGGCATGTATTCCGTATATAGTCATACGTGCTTATGGAAAAGAACTTGCATGACATCTTTTGTCCTACCCTCCCATGGCAGTGGGGTCCTATCAGAACCTAAGGGATATTAAGGCCTCCTTTTAATAGAGAACCGGAACAAAGCATTAGCACATAGTGAATACATGAACTCCTCAAACTATGGTCATCACCGGGAGTGGTCCCGATTATTGTCATTTCGGGGTTGCCGGATCATAACACATAGTAGGTGACTATAGACTTGCAAGATAGGATCAAGAACTCACATGTATTCATGAAAACATAATAGGTTCAGATCTGAAATCATGGCAGTCGGGCCCTAGTGACAAGCATTAAGCATAGCAAAGTCATAGCAAAATCAATCTCAGAACATAGTGGATACTAGGGATCAGACCCTAACAAAACTAACTCGATTACATGATAAATCTCATCCAACCCATCACTGTCCAGCAAGCCTACGATGGAATTACTCACGCACGGCGGTGAGCATCATGGAATTGGTGATGGAGGATGGTTGATGATGATGACGGCGACGAATCCTCCTCTCCGGAGCCCCGAACGGACTCCAGATCAACCCTCCCGAGAGGTTTTAGGGCTTGGCGGCGTCTCCATATCGTAAAACGCGATGATTTCTTCTCCCTAATTTTTTTCTCTCCAAAAGAAAATATATAGAGTTGGAGTTGGCGTCGGAGGGCATCCAGGGGGCCCACGAGGTAGGGGGGCACGCCCTAGTGGGGGCCCACCCTCGTGGACAGGGTGTGGGCCCCCTGGTCTTCATCTTTGGCGAGGATTTTTTATTATTTTTTCTAAGATGTTCCGTGGAGTTTCAGGTCATTCCGAGAATATTTGTTTTCTGCACATAAAACAACACCATGGCAGTTCTGCTGAAAACAACGTCAGTCCGGGTTAGTTCCATTCAAATCATACAAGTTAGAGTCCAAAACAAGGGCAAAAGTGTTTGGAAAAGTAGATACGACAGAGACATATCAACTCCCCCAAGCTTAAACCCTTGCTTGTCCTCAAGCAATCCTGTTGACAAAGTGAAAGAAAGAAAGAAAAACTTTTACAAACTCTGTTTGCTCTTGTTACTGTAACTATGTCAAGCCAGCATTCAAGTTTTCAACATAGATCATAACTAACCACATTTGCAATAATTCTTAGGTCTCATAATTACTCATATCAATAGCATAATCAACTAGCAAGTCATAATAATAAATCTCGGATGACAACACTTTCTCAAAACAATCAAAATATGATATAACAAGCTGGTACCTCGCTAGCCCTTTCTGAGACAGCAAAACATAAATGCAGAGCACCTTTAAAGATCGAGGACTGACTAGACATTGTAATTCATGGTAAAAGAGATCCAATCATAGTCATACCCAATATAAATTAACAGTGATGAATGCAAATGACAGCTGTGCTCTCCAGCTAGTGCTTTTTAATAAGATGGTGATGACTCAACATAAAAGTAAATGGATAGACCCTTCGCAGAGGGAAGCAGGGATTTTTTAGAGGTGCCAGAGCTCAGTTTTGAAATAGAGATAAATTGTATTTTGAGCGGTATACTTTCATTGTCAAGGTAGCAACTAAGAGATGGCGATATCTTCCATGCTAAACACATTATAGGCGGTTCCCAAATAGAATGGTAAAGTTTATACTCCCCCTCCACCAACAAGCATCAATCCATGGCTTGCTCGAAACAACGAGTGCCTCCAACATACATCAGGTCCCAGGGGGAGTTTTGTTTGCAATTAATTTTGATTTAGTTTCAACTACATGCGTGAACATGTACCAAGTCAAGTCACTTAAATCATTCAAAGGAGGATACCACCCCATCATACCACATCATAATCATCGCAATAGCATGTTGGCACACAAGGTAAATCATTATAACTCATAGCTAATCAAGCATGGCACAAGCAACTACGATCTCCAATTGTCATTGCAAACATGTTTATTCATAATAAGCTGAATCAAGAACGAGGGACTCATCATATTTACAAAAACAAAAGAGGTCAAGTTCATACCAGCTTTTCTCATCTCAGTCAGTCCATCATATATCATCATAATTGCCTTTCACTTGCACGACCGAACAATGTGAATAATAATAAGAGTGTGCGTGCATTGGACTAAGCTGGAATCTACGGGCATTCAATAAACAGGAGAAGAGAAGGCAATATGGGCTCTTGGTTAAATCAACAATAATGCATATAAGAGCCACTTCAACAATTTAATTGTGGTCTTCTCCTACTGACCCTCAAAGAAAAGAAAAGAAATAAAACTATTTACACAGGAAAGCTCCCAACAAGCAAAAGAAGAACGGGAAATATTTTTGGGTTTTCTTTTTAATTATTACTACTACAGCAGAAAAAAATAAAGTACTACTAATTTTTTTGGTTTTTCTTAAGGTTTAACAAACACACAAGAAGGAAGCAGGAAAAAGAAACTAAACTAGCATGGATATTACAGAGAAAAAGTATGAGCACCGACATCTAGCAATGAGTGTGTGTGAACATAAATGTAATGTCGGTGAGAAATACGTACTCCCCCAAGCTTAGGCTTTTGGCCTAAGTTGGTCTATTGCCAGGGATAGCCTGGCGGGTACCCATAGGTGTAGCTGGGGTCGTACTGCGACGAAGAATAGTTGGGATCATACTGATGTGCAGCGGTTATCGCCCGCTGAGCTGCAGCATGGAGTCGAGCTGCCTCTGCTCTCCTCTCGTACTCTTCTGCCTCCTCTCTGGTAACAACATATCTTCTTTTTGTCTGTGAATCAAAGAAGGCAGGAGCAGGGAGAGTAATACGGAAAACACGTTGTTTATCAAAAATTAAACGATATAAGAGAGGTGATTCAGGTCTCTCAGCTAACTGGTGCGAAGCCATAGAGTTATAATCTAAATATGCAGGAGGAAACTCCGTGTCACCCTCACGAATGTCTATCTTAAGAAAATGAGCTAAGCGGGTTGCATAAATTCCTCCAAAGAAATCTCCATTATGTCTATTATGATGCAACCTACGAGCTACAATGGCTCCCATATGATAAGATTGGTCTCCTGACACAGCACTCCTAAGAATGCTCAGGTCAGGGGCACACATGTGACATGCTTCATCCTTAGCATTTATGCATCTACCGATGAAGAGAGCAAAATAATGTATAGCAGGAAAGTGGACGCTTCCTATGGTAGCCTACGTTATATCTCTAGATTCCCCTACAGTTATACTAGTAAGAAAGTTTCTAAATTAAGATTTAGGGGGATCCCTAATACTTCCCCATGATGGAAGTTTGCATGCAAGAGTGAAATCCTCTAGGTCCATGGTATAAGATTTGTCATAAAGATCAAACATGACTGAAGGAGAATTACGCGAAGATGAATACTCAAACCTCCTCAGAAATGAACTTGTGAGATCATGATACTGGGGGCATTTGTTAGCCTCAAAATCCTCAAGACTGGCATTGTGCAAATATGCTTTGAATTCTTCTTTAATTCCCGCACGATCCATAAAATTTTCCAATGGCCATTCGCAAGGCCGTACTGGAGCGTCTCTTGGTGGATCCTCGTCAGCATCGCGCATAGCAATCCTAGGTCCTTGCTTCTTAGAGGAACCACCTTGGGACATCTTCCTAAGCATATTGTTTTGCTCTGAAAAATCCTGAAATTTTTAGTAACTTCAAAATAAAAGTAAACCAAACTCAATAATATTGATAGCAACTACTCCTACAAGTGCCTAGGCCTATATCATGCATCAAAACTACCTTTGACCATATAAATTTGACATACAAGCTCAAGAACAGGGTCACCTAAGAAGCAAAAATTTGCAAAGAATAAAGAACTAGAACAAAAACTAATTGGACCAATGGGAGAGTCACATACCAAGGAACAATCTCCCCAAGCAGTTTTGCGAGAGGTGCTTTGAGCAAGGTGATCGAAAATCACATCAAAAGTGGCTGGAACTCGTGCTTGAGTTGGTTTTTCGGGTTTGTGTGAGACAGAGGAAGAAGATGGGTGTTGGGATAAGTGGAGGAGGGCCACCGTGGGCCCACGAGGCAGGGGGCGCGCCCACCACCCCCGTGGCCAGGTGGCAGCTCCTCCCGCGGTAATTTTTGGACAGTAAATCCTCAAGTATTCCCGAAAAAATCATATTAAATTGGCATGGCATTCTGAATACTTTTATTTTCGGGATATTTTTATATTGCACGAATAAGTCAGGAAATAGACAACAAAATACTATTTTTACTTTATTTCTACTAATTAACGGAAAGTATAGAGAGGGTACAGAAGTTTGTGCTTCTAGTTTGATCCATCTCATGCTCATCAAAAAGAATCCACTAACAAGGTTGATCAAGTCTTGTTAACAAACTCATTCCGATAATCATGAAACCGGAGAAATTTCGAATAACACTAAGTTACCTCAACGGGGATATGCACATCCCCTATAATAAGTATATCATATTTCTTTTTGACAGTAGGAAGAGGAAATTCAAAACCTCCAATTATAATCGATGGAATTTTTCCAATGGAGTTGATACTATGAACTTGAGGTTGTTTCCTCGGAAAGTGTACCGTATGCTCATTACCATTAACATGAAAAGTGACATTGCCTTTGTTGCAATCAATAACAGCCCCTGCAGTATTAATAACTTGAGGTTGTATATTTCCCTCAAAGCAGCTTGTTTCTTATGAGCAGGGAAATATTTAGCAGAGAAGTAATAAATCATATCCTGGGGACTACGCACACAACCAGGATCATGAGAATTAAACCATATCTTAGCATCACCCTTTAATGAGAACGGAAATATTTTGAGTATATAGAAGTAACGCGATCTCTAATCATTAGTGAATAGGGCAGCTATATCATTTAACTTAGTAAGATGTGCCACAACAGTTTCAGATTCATAGCCATAAAACGGATCAGATTCCACCAAAGTAATTATATCAGGATCAACAGAGAATTCATAATCCTTATCAGGAACACATATAGGTGAAGTAGCAAAAATAGGGTTAGGTTTCATTTTATCTCTAAGTGATTCTTTGTTCCATTTAACTAATAACCTCTTAAGCTCATATCTATCTTTGCAAGCTAAAATAGCGGCAGAAGATTCCATATCAAAAAGATAGCCCTTGGGGGTAACAGGCATATTTTCATCATCACTATCATCATCGTATTCAGATTCAATAATTTCTTTTTATCTAGCCCTAGCAATTTGTTCATCAAGAAATTCACCAAGGGTCACAGTAGTATCACGCATAGAAGAAGTTTCATCATAAGTATCATGCATAGCAGAAGTGGCATCATCAATAACATGCGACATATCAGAACGAATAGTAGAAGCGGGTGCAGGTGTTGCAAACTTACTCATAACAGAAGGTGAATCAAGTGCAGAGCTAGATGGCAGTTCCTTACCTCCCCTCGTAGTTGAGGGATAAATTGGTGTCTTAGCGTCTTTCAAGTTCTTCATAGTGTCCAGCAGATATAAATGACAAGTGACTCAAAGAATATAGCTATGCTCCCCGGCAACGGCGCCAGAAATTGGTCTGGATAACCCACAAGTATAGGGGATCGCAACAGCTTTCGAGGGTAGAGTATTCAACCCAAATTTATAGATTAGACACAAGGGGAGCCGAAGAATATTCTCAAGTATTAGCAGCTAAGTTGTCAATTCAACCTGTCGGTGTACTAAAGTAGGGGTACCTAAGTATCCCGAACTTGTGCACGGGCAGTCGCAGTACCCCGCGGCAAGGCTCGCCGGCCGACCGCCAAGACCCTCCGTGGTTCCTTTGGAGCCATTCAAGAACAAAGTATCCAAGACCCCGACAAGAGGAGCTTGCCGGGGAGGAGACAAGACACCGGCAAGAGGAGCTTGCCACGGAGGCCAACCAAGACGTCTGAAGGAACTTGCCGCAACGCATCATGTGTCCCGGCAAGACCCAGTGAGCGACAAGCTCCCGGACGCGACAAGACAACATCCGCGGCAAGGCGCTTGCCGCGCCAAGCTAGTACTCCGCAGCCCGCGCTCCAACTCACCCACCAACGTATCGCTCTGGGACCGTTCGTGGCGTACGTGGCGGGAGGCTGTGCAGCCAGGGGCATGCGGTGGCAAGCAGGCGCTGACAAGATAGCCATCGTGGCAAACGGTGGCGCCCCTGACGGTCCCTTTCCGCACCGTCTAGGCGACACAGGCAGGCATTTAATGCCTTTGTCCCCTACCGTCAGGGTTAGGTATGATACAACTGTAGCAAGCGGTGGCGCCAACTACCACCTCTTTTACATTTTTACCCTCACCTCTGTTGCCACCTGTCGGTGACCCCTTTGACATATAAAAGGAGGCCCATGTGCAACAGAGGGGGGGGGAGGACGATCATTCTCACGCTCGGCCTCGCTAGCCACCCAAGTGTACTGTAGCATCCATCGCTCCCGAGCAAGAACACAATACAAATCAAAGCAGGAGTAGGGTTTTACGCATCCGTGCGGCCCGAACCTGGGTAAACCGATCGCGTCAATCGTGCGTTCGCCTCGATCTGCTCTTTGTTCATCCTCCGCCCCCTGCCGAACCGAAAGGGGCCCCGGTCCGCCGCGGAAGAACCAGCGCCGACGAGGAGGGTCACGGTGCTGCCAGGTCCAAGGACAAGGCTGCGCCGCACGTCGGCGGCGCGGTCGCCTCCCACAACGACCGAGCGCACTCCAAGACCTCGGCGTCCGTACACGCACCGCGCCCGTCCCAGGAGGCGTGGGACCAGCAACGTCATGGTACTCACGGTACCATACGTTTGCTGGGCCAAGACCAAGCTGGCGGATCCCGTAGTGCTCAAGACCAGCATGAACGCCAACATGCTGGCATGAGTGTGGCACGGTCGCTTGGGCGAGATATTGCTCCTTCTAATGTAGTTAGGAGTCCGAGCATGTCTCGCTCCTCGCACCGTTCGCCGCCGCCTCCCGCCACTCCAGCGGAAGCGTTGGCACGGGCCCAACTGCTCCTAGATTACCCTCCAGCGCCAGAGAAGATCGATGACTGGAGGGCTACTATCCAGAGCCTCATCGGCTTCGCCAACGGTGACAACCCACAGCAGCGGAGCGCATCACTGCCGCGGCAAGTCAGCCAGGCGCGAGCCGGTGGCGACAAGACCGGCGAGGGTGCAACCACTGTGCACTCTCTGCCCCGATGACCAAGATCACCGACTCGCCGGATCCACCTCGACGGCTACTCCACCGCGTCGTCAGATCCGCGAGCTCGTCGCGATCAGCACCAAGTTCTTCATGAGAGACAGCAGGAAGACGCTCGAACATGCATCGAGCACCGAAGAGAAGCGCGGTGTCAATCAGACCTGCGCACTGGGCCCTCTGTTGACATGCATGCGCCCGGAGAGCCAGGCGACTTGCCGTACGCGGTAGGTTGTCCTGCGTTTACCCGTGAGCTGCGGCAAGTCCAGTGGCCCAGCCAGAAGCATTTCAAGCCAGACATACCGGAGAAGTACGACGGCAAGTCGCACCCGTCTGAGTTCCTCAGCATCTACACCATTGCGGTGCAAGCTGCCGGGGGGCGAGACGACAAGGTCCTTGCCAACTACTTCCCGCTCGTGCTCTAGCCCGAAGTCAGGTCCTGGCTCATGCACTTGCCGGACAACTCCATATCCTCTTGGGCGGATTTGTGCCATCAGTTTGTCGGCGCCTTTACGGGTGGCCACAAACCACATGGCCTCCACCTGCTTTCCCAGAAGGAAGGAGAGCCCATGCGCAAGTATATCCAGAGATTCAGCCATGTGCAGCGCAACATCCCAGACATCCACCCTGCCGCGGTTATCAGCGTGTTCCATCAGAACGTGCGTAATCGCAGGATGCGGGAGGAGATGGCGATGAGCAGGATCAGAGATGTCAGCGAGCTGTACGCCCTGGCCGACAAGTGTGCACGCACTGAAGAAGGGAGGAAGCTACCCGGAGAGGATACTGGAGCAGGGGGATCTGACAGTGAGGATGCCGCCCCGGCAAAGAAGAACCAGAGGCGCAACATGAGGAAGGGCAAAGAGGTTCTAGTCATCGAGCAGTCCGGCAATGACGGTGCCGCCAAGCAAGCCAAAGTGCCAACTGCCAAGCTGTGGCGGCCGCCGACAAGCAGGACGGCTCCGACAAGCAGTACTGCAAGATTCACCGCACCAAGGGCCATGATCTCTAGAGCTGCAAGAAGGTCGAGCAGCTTGTCCGGCAACAAAGAGCTGAGTACGAGCGGCGCGACAAGGAGAGAGCCCAAGGAGGCGGTGGAGAGGCCGGCAAGAAGCGCGCTGGCCAGGGAGGACGCCGCGACAAGGTCAAGCAGCGGCAAGGAGACAGACCTCCCCGCGGCCGCGACAAGGATGATGACGAAGACAACGACGAAGACATGGATGATGTTGAGACCAGTGAGCAGGAGTTTCAGAAGGCTACAGAAGTCTTGTGTGTTGACGGTGGTGCTTCACTTCTTACTTCCCACCGCCAACTCAAACAGTGGCTCCGGGAAGTTCATGCGGTAGAGCCACCTGTCGAATCACGCAAGCTTCTGAAGTGGTCCAGCACGCCTATCGTCTTTGACATTGAGGACCAACCTGATCGCACAACCGCGGTCAGGTGCTTGCCATTGTTGGTTTCGCCAACAATCCGCAACCTCAAAGTCACTAAGATGCTAGTTGACGGCGGGGCCGGCTTAAATCTGATCTCCTCCGCTGTGCTCCAGAAACTCCAGATCCCGGATAGCGAGCTCAAAGAGACCGGTACATTCCAAGGAATTAACCCGGGAAGGAGCAAGCCAAAAGGGAAGGTCACGTTGCCGGTGACATTTGGCAGCGAGCTGGATTTCAGAACGGAGAGGGTCACTTTTGACGTTGCTGATTTCCCATTGCCTTACAATGGGATACATGGTCGTCCAGCACTCGCCAAGTTCATGGCAGCCTCTCACTATGCATACAACATGCTCAAGATGCCAGGCCGATAAGCGTCATCTCTGTCCCTGGCGACAAGAAGGATGCCCTTATCTGTGCTGACAAGATCTACCGGGAAGCAGCTGCTGCGACAGACCGCAAGGCACTTGCCGCTGAAGCTCCCGGGGGGAAGAAGACCAAGTCCGGCAAGAGCTCTAATGCCCACTCCGGCAAGCGCACCTACTCGGAGTGCTTCGCTGCCGTCGAGGACGCACCATCGAGCTCCACCGGCAAGTGTAAGAAGGCAATGGCAGCTCCACCACTTACCAAGAAGGTGTCCGCCAAGGAGGACGGCACTGGTGGTACCTTCACCATCAGTGCCACGCTTGACCCTAAATAGGAAAGCGTGCTCATTACTTTCCTGCGGGCGAATGTCGACGTGTTTGCATGGCAACCGTCTGATATCCCCGGTGTTCCCAGGAAGGTAATTGAGCACCATCTTGCCGTTTGTCCTCATGCGCGGCCCGTCAAGAAGAAGGTCAAGAAACAGGCAGTGGAGCGCCAAGAATTCATAGCAGAAGAAATCAAGAAATTGGAAGCAGCAGGCCTTGTCAGAGGGGTGCTCCATCCCACGTGGTTGGCCAATCCGGTTGTAGTGCGCAAGGCGAATGGGAAATGGAGGCTTTGTGTTGACTTTACTGATGTTAATAAAGCTTGTCCCAAAGATCCATTTCCCTTGCCGCACATTGACCAGATTGTTGACTCCACAGCCGGATGTGAGTTGCTTTCATTTCTTGACGCATATTCAGGATACCATCAGATCTTCATGGCAGAAGAGGATGAGGAGAAAACCGCATTCATTACTCCATGTGGCACGTACTGTTTCGTATGGATGCCTTTTGGATTAAAGAATGCTGGTTCAACATTTGCCAGAGTGATCCATATCGCCTTGAAGCCAGATACACAGAAATGTAGAAGCTTACATGGATGATATAGTGGTCAAAAGCAAAGACAGGGCAACTCTGATCCAAGACTTAGAAGAGACTTTTGCAAATCTGCGCAAGGTCAACCTCAAGCTCAACCCCGAGAAGTGTGTGTTTGGAGTCCCTTCCGGCAAGCTTCTGGGGTTCTTTGTGTCTTAGCAGGGAATCGAAGCTAATCCCGACAAGATCAAGGCCATTGAGCAGATCGAAGCACCAAAGCGTGTCAAGGATGTACGGAAGCTTGCCGGCTGCGTGGCTGCTCTCAGCAGGTTTATCTCTCGGTCTGCTGAGCGCGCCCTGCCGTTTTTCAAAATTTTGAAAAGGGCAGGTCCAATGAAATGGACTCCGGAAGCGGAGGCTGCGCTGCAAGACTTGAAGGGATACCTGTCCTCCACTCCAACACTTGTCGTACCTAAACCACAAGAGAAGTTGCTGCTGTACATAGCGGCAACCAATCAAGTGGTTAGTGCTGCGTTAGTAGCGGAGAGGGAGGCAGATGACGAGCCAGCGACCGCGGCAAGAACATCCAGCGACAAGCAGGAGGCTTCCCCGACAAGCTCTGGTCCCGACAAGCAAGGATCTGCGCAGATGCAAGAGGAGATACAGAAGAAGATGGTGCAGCGCCCAGTTTACTTTGTCAGTTCCCTTTTGCAGGGGGCTAGGTCAAGGTACTCTGGTGTGCAGAACTTGCTTTTCGGCCTTCTCATGGCCTCGAGAAAGCTGCGCCATTACTTCCAAGCACATGAGATCACAGTTGTCACTCACTTTCCGCTGAAGAGGATATTACAAAATCCAGAAGCAACAGGCAGGATTGTCGAGTGGGCACTGGAACTGTCAAGCTTTGGCCTCAAATTTGAGAGTACATCAACAATCCAAAGCAGAGCATTGGCAGAGCTCATAGAAGAGTGGACGCCAACTCCAGACGAAGAAATTCCGGAGACGAGCATCCCCGCCAAGGAAGCAAGCAAAGAGTGGCTCATGTACTTTGACGGTGCCTTCTCGCTGCAAGGCGCCGGTGCTGGCGTGCTGCTTGTCGCGCTCACCGGAGAGCACCTCAAGTACATCGTCCAGATGCACTTTCCCAAGGAGCAAACGACAAACAATACTGCAGAGTATGAAGGCTTGCTTGCCGGTCTCAGAATCGCGGCAGAACTTGGGATTAAGAAGCTTATTGTCAGGGGTGACTCGCAGCTTGTCGTCCGACAAGTGAACAAGGTTTACCAGAGTCCGTTGATGGAAGCTTACGTTGATGAAGTGAGGAAGCTAGAAGAGCGCTTTGACGGCCTACAAATGGAACATGTTTCAAGAGCTGAGAATGACATTGCCGATGGCCTGTCAAAGTGCGCAGCACTTAAGTTACCTGTGGAACCAGGGATTTTTGTGCTCAAGCTGACTCAGTCGTCTGTGACACCATCAACTGGATAGAGCAAGAAGAGGAAGTTGATTTCTAGCGACTATTTCCCGGCAGAGCTTCCCGAAGCCACCGCCAAAAAGGTCCCCAAGATCAACAGTACCCCGCGGCAAGGCTCGCCGGGCGACCGCCAAGACCCTCCGTGGTTCCTTTGGTGCCATTCAAGAATAAAGTATCCAAGACCCCGGCAAGAGGAGCTTGCCGGGAAGGAGACAAGACCCCGGCAAGAGGAGCTTGCCGGGGAGGCCAACCAAGACATCTCAAGGAACTTGCCGCAACGCATCATGTGTCCCGGCAAGACCCAGTGAGTGACAAGCTCCCGGACGCGACAAGACAACATCCGTGGCAAGGCGCTTGCCGCGGCAAGCTACTACTCCGCAGCCCGCGCTCCAGCTCACCCACCAACGTGTCGCTTTGGGACCGTTCCTGGCGTACGTGGCGGGAGGCTATGCAGCCGGGGGCATGCGGTGGCAAGCAGGCGCTGACAAGATAGCCATCGTGGCAAACGGTGGCGCCCCTGACGGTCCCTTTCCGCACCGTCTAGGCGACACAGACAGGCATTTAATGCCTTTGTCCCCTGCCGTCAGTGTTAGGTATGATACAACTGTAGCAAGCGGTGGCGCCAACTACCACCTCTTTTACATTTTTACCCTCACTCTGTTGCCACCTGTCGGTGACCCCTTTGACATATAAAAGGAGGCCCATGTGCAACAGAGGGGGGGGGGAGGACGATCATTCTCACGCTCGGCCTCGCTAGCCACCCAAGTGTACTGTAGCATCCATCGCTCCCGAGCAAGAACACAATACAAATCAAAGCAGGAGTAGGGTTTTACGCATCCGTGCGGCCCGAACCTGGGTAAACCGATCGCGTCACTCGTGCGTTCGCCTCGATCTGCTCTTTGTGCATCCTCCGCCCCCTGCCGAACCGAAAGGGGCCCCGGCCCGCCGTGGTCCGATAGGTGTCCGTGGGATCAGCAACCCCCGACACAACCACACCTGGAAACTTAGTATCTGCAACAAAGTGTTTAGTAGCAAAGTAATATGATAGTGGTGGTAGCAGCAACAAAAGTAAAGACAGCAAAAGTAATGTTTTTGGTATTTTGTAGTGATTGTAACAGTAGCAGCGAGAAAGTAAATAAACGAGAACCAGTATATGGAAAACTCGTAGGCACCGGATCAGTGATGGATAATTATGCCGGATGCGGTTCATCATGTATCAGTCATAACATAAGGTGACATAGAACTAGGTGCAATTCATCAATGTAATGTAGGCATGTATTCCGTATATAGTCATACGTGCTTATGGAAAAGAACTTGCATGACTTTGTCCTACCCTCCCGTGGCAGCGGGGTCCTATCGGAAACTAAGGGATATTAAGGCCTCCTTTTAATAGAGAACCGGAACAAAGCATTAGCACATAGTGAATACATGAACTCCTCAAACTATGGTCATCACCGGGAGTGGTCCCGATTATTGTAACTTCGGGGTTGCCGGATCATAACACATAGTAGGTGACTATAGACTTGCAAGATATGATCAAGAACTCACATATATTCATGAAAAAAATAATAGGTTCAGATCTGAAATCATGGCACTCGGGCCCTAGTGACAAGCATTAAGCATAGCAAAGTCATAGCAACATCAATCTCAGAACATAGTGGATACTAGGGATCAAAACCTAACAAAACTAACTCAATTACATGATAAATCTCATCCAACCCATCACCGTCCAGCAAGCCTACGATGGAATTACTCACGCACGGCGGTGAGCATCATGAAATTGGTGATGGAGGATGGTTGATGATGACGACGGTACCGAATCCCCCTCTCTAGAGCCTCGAACGGACTCCAGATCAGCCCTCCCAAGAGGTTTTAGGGCTTGGCAGCGGCTCCGTATCGTAAAACGCAATGTTTTCTTCTCCCTATTTTTTTCTCTCCAAAAGCAAATATATAGAGTTGGAGTTGCCATCGGAGGGCATCCAGGGGGCCCACGAGGTAGGGGGGCGCCCTAGGGGGGGTGCCCCCCACCCTCGTGGACAGGGTGTGGGCCCCCTGGTCTTCATCTTTGGCGATGATTTTTTATTATTTTTTCTAAGATGTTCCGTGGAGTTTCAGGTCATTCCGAGAATATTTGTTTTCTACGCATAAAACAACAAGATGGCAGTTCTGCTGAAAACAGCGTCAGTCCGGGTTAGTTCCATTCAAATCATACAAGTTAAAGTCCAAAACAAGGGCAAAAGTGTTTGGAAAAGTAGATACGACGGAGACGTATCACCCCATGCGAGGGTCTTGAGTTGTCGCTTCAGATGATGGCCCATACCAGGCCATTGGTGGACCCCCGTCGTGGGCCGCAGGCAGGCAGGCCTGGGTACCCTCATTCCGAGGACGCCGATAGTAGCCCCTGGGCCGAAGGCGCGCTTGGACTTGGTTTCGAGGCGAAACCAATGGGCAAGTGCAGAGCGCCGCGGGCCCCATCCGTCTGCGGCCTTGATCGGTGCGTGGCGACTGATGGGACGTGGGCGTCTCCACTTCCCCATGCAGCCTCGGTTTCCGCCTGGCTAGGCGGCTGCTGTTGTCTACACAGCTCTGCCTCCATTACTGGTAGCGCGCTTCACAGTTCCCCCGCCTTCTAGAAAATAGCGGACCCTTCCCCCAAGTCTGATCCGACACCAAACTTCCTCGCTGCCATGACGCCAAGCCGAAAGAAGAAAGGGAATAAGAAGTCCCATACCTCGGCCCCCATGTCGCCGGTCTTCAAGCCCGCCATCGAGCGGTCGGTGGTGCTTATCCAGGAAGTGATGGACAAGGATCGCCCACCGCTTGCCTCCGATTCCAGTAAGTGGGGTCGATGGTGGCTTGGCCTGCTTCCTGCGCCTCGATTGACTGGACGGCCACCGAGATCCCCATCCATCTCCACGCCCTCTGGGCTGGCTTCATCCCTCCCTTCTCCGATTTCTTCAATGCTGTGCTTTCGCATTATCAGATCAATGTGTTGCACCTCGACCCCCAATCCATCATCCTCCTTGCCGCCTTCACCTTTGTCTGCGAAGCCATGGTGGGCATTGCCCCTTCCGTGTCCTTGCTTCGCCACTTTTTCTCTTTGCACCTGACGGATGCTCTCCAGCGCTCGGGGTGCGTATCCCTTTAGGCCGTTGCGGCGACGGCCGGCTCAGGGATCGACTTCGAGCTCTCGCCGGTCGTGGAAGGTTTTCGGAGGCGGTGGGTGTTTGTGGATGTTGGCGTGCTTATCCCCCTGCTGCTGCTCCCGCGGATTCCGGCTGCCCCAAGCTCTGGCTGGGGGCACGCGAAGCTTGCCGACCGGCGGCTTGCCCATGTATGGTGTTGGCTGGCCAGGCTGAAGGATCTTGGGGTGACAGCGCTGATGGTGGTGAAGGAGTTCATCCGGTGTCACATTGCTCCACTTTAGCACCACTCCCGGCCGATGTGGGCCTTCTTCGGTTACAGGGACCCCATGAGGCTTCATGCGCCTGCTCTTCCTCCCGAGGCGCGACACACATTGCTCGAGCTCCTGACGCGCGACCCAGCGCCAGCTGATCTGCCAGAGAAAGGCTTCCTTCTGTACTGCTGCTCGAACAAGGTGGAGTTCGTGAAGCAGATGACCCCTTCGACGAATGGTGAGTGCACCCAGCCGGCCTCAAGGGGCCGTGCGAAAGCCCCGTCTTCGTGTCTCCCTGCCTGCAGTCACATCAGCGCTCGCCCTGGAAGCTGGTGCAGGGGGGCGAGCACCATCAAGCGCCAGCGAGATGGCCGCCGAGGAAATGACACCAGTCAAGACCCCTGAGGCTGCGGCTTCTGACGCTTGGGCGAGCCTTCCCGAAGTAGCAGCAGGAGGACCGACGTGGTCAGAGGCCCCCGGGGTAAAGGCTCACGAGGCTCTGGCGGGTCGTCCTGAGGTGGAGGTCGTGGGGCTGATGCAGACGGGTGCTCCCGTGGCAGCCCCCTCAGGAACCTCACCAACTGCCCAAGACTACGGTGGCCACGCCCAGGGCTTTGGGCAACTCCGCCTGAATTTTGAGGCACTCCGCGAGAGGAAGGTGTCTCCAAGCTGCAATGGAGGCGCATACCGGCCGCTGAAGCAGAGGAAATACATTGCCAAAGACAAGTAAGTACCTCATATGCGCGAGTCCTTGAGTGCTGCATCCTTTTCTGACCAACGATCTTCAAGTTTCCCTCGGCTGAGACGACGAAATCCCTTGAGGTGCAGCCCTCATCGGCCGCGGGCTCGCCATTGACCTTGAGCTCTATAGACCGCCGCACGGGGCCCGGGGCCTGCTTCGGAGGCAGATGCGTCTACCTGGAGCCTTGACTTGTCCTTCTTGGCGTCACTTCTCTACGCTCTGGCCGGGGGCGCAGCCGTCGTGCCAAGGGCCCCTCCATTGATCAGCGCTAGCAGCTGGGCGTCCCCAGCACCGGCCTCGTCTTCAGGTGGTGGGGCCACGTCATCTAGCACCATTGCCGGGGCCCGCGAGGCGGCGGAGAAGGCGCCGGCCTCATGCCCCTCATCGAGGACAAGCAGGCCAGCTCGAACTTCCCCAGCGACCTCAGGCGCGAAGGATGGATTTGGCCGTGCAATGGAGCTTGCACGTGGTCGTGGCATCGTGCACCATGAGCTCTTGCAGGAGGCGCTGAGCGCGCTGAGCCACCCTGGAGGAGAGCTCGTGGCGGTTGCCATCAACCTTGGGTAGCTTCAGCTCGGGCATGACAAGGCAAAGGCCGCAGCGAAACTTGCAGCCTCTCGTGAGGCCAGCGCTCGGGCCCAGGAGGAAGCGAAGGAGGCTGACCACCGCCGAGAGAAAACCGAGAAGTGGGAGCGCGAGCTCCAGGCCTTGAGTGCTGCTCTAGAAGAGCAGATCGAGGCGCGCCGGACCGTCTTGGCCTTGATGAGGGGAGAGCCCCTCAAAGAGAAGGAGATCCTGAAGCTTGAGGAAGCGCTGGCGCTGGAAGCCTCGGAGTGCAGCCTCGAGCTCAAGTGGCTGGAAACGAGGGAGCACCAGGTGGCCATGGCCGAAGACACCGCCACTGCGTGAAGCAAAGATGCAAGAGGATTTTGATCGGAGAGTAGCGGAAGCTCGCGCGAACCTTGTCAACAAGTATGATATGAAGTCGAAGTTGTTCAAGGTCGAAGCTGATGGCAGAACCACCGCCCTCAGGGCAAGGTTGGACGAGGCGGAATGGCACGAGAAGGCCGCTTCGGAGGCCTTGACCTCTGCCCAGGCCGACCTGGCTGAGGCGTGTGAGGATTTGCTCTCACTCCAACAGCAGATCGACAGCGCCGCGTCCCTCGCGCAGCAGAACAGGGAGGAGGCGTGCCGCCTCCAGACGTTGCAGTGCGAGCACGCCACCATGCTCCAGAATATCAAAGTGAGGGCCAACCGAGCATTGGGCTGTATCTGCAAGGAGAATGTCCCTCATCTCCGCGTGGAGGACTACGCCAGCCATCTCCGCTTCTTCACTAAGATCGTGACCCGCCTGGAGGACCGGGCCGCGAGGGCTCGCGAGCTTGTCGAAGAGAGGAGCCGGGTCCTCCTTGGGAGCGCATTCTCCCGTGTCTTCAGCCTCCTCCAGGACCACGACCCCCATTTCAACTTCGACGCCATCATTTCCCCAGTGCCCGGGGTTATTCGTGAGAACCTGGTGCACTGGGTGTATAATCACGTGGACGCCCTGGTCAGGGCGTTCGCCACCGAAAATGACGCGGTGGTGTTCACGGCAAATGAAGACAGTGCAGTCGACGACGGTGGAGATGACTCCAGTGACGACGCCAACAGCGCACATGAGGGCGACCAAGACAACGTTGCGAGCGAGATGTTCGACTGAGCCCGCGTTCCTTCGCTTGGACCTGTACACAGAGACTTGGGCGCGACCCCACAGGACATGAGAGCATTTTGTAGGGATAGCCCCTCGTGCATGTAAATTGATATTTTTCATTTTGCTTTATGCTGGGCATGGAACGTGTTTTTGCGAGCCCCTCAACTGAGTTGCTATTGTGATTTACCTTGGTCCTGGCAGGCCTTGTGCGGTCCTCGGGGTTGCTGATGCACCCTTCTCCTGAGAGGAGCTCCTTCTAGGCTCGCGTGGTTTTGACCTCCCGAGGGACCTGCCGTCTCGCCCACGAGAGCCTCACGAGGAGCGGATGCCACACTATGGCAAGGCGTGCGCGCGGCGGCGGCCTGTGACCACCCAGGTTTTCCCGAGCGCGATTGTTGTGCGCACACCATGCCCAGCCCCCGACGGCGAGGCGCTCGCAAGGGGGAGGATCGGCCGGCGTGAGCTTCTGAACAAAGCATGCAACTGAAACGCAAGAAATCGACACAATAAGAGAAGAACCCCCCACGCTTGAAGGTAGAAAAGACTCTGAGTTCAATCCAAAAAAGGGCAGCGATGAATCGAGCTACAGAAAACAGGGGGAGTAAAAGAAAATGGCCGCGTCTGGCATAGTCATTGGGGGACAGTGTCGACGGCCAGCGCGGAGCATGGTGCTTCCACTAGGACGTGGGTGGGAGCCCCCGAGGCCCGAGGGAGGCTCTCTGGAGACTCCGGGGCGCGTACAGCCCCACTCATTATTATGTGAGAGTGTCACGGGCGGAGACCTTCATAGGCGTGAGCCTTGCTTCATATCGCCACACAAGGGCCCCGCCCTGCGCCACCCCCGACCACCGTTGGGGCATCCAGAAACCAGGATGGTGCCAAGGTGCAAGGGGGACGCTAGCGGCACCCTCGGTGACCACAGGCCCTCTGCCAGGGGGAAAGGATCGCCGGTGCCTCCCCAGTAGAGGACCTATCTCTGGGCAGCACCTTGCTCCGTGCGCCGCGGGGAAGGGCCTAGCTCCAGACCTCTCCCACATAGCCCCCAGTGTGCTACCCTCGGTTGGAGCGGGGTTGCCGCCCTGGGGTCCCCGTCTGCCGCTGTGGCCTGGTCCACCTGCGACCCATGGTTAGCGTAAGCCTGCTCCTGAGATATCAGTGGTACCCTGTGATTGTTGTCGTTGGCGGGGTTGGTGAGGCTCCTGGGCGGCTCGTGGAAAGCCTCAACTTCCAGCATCTCATCTTCCCAGCCCAACTCGGGAAACGAGATGGGGCCATCCTCCAGTGTGTACTCTTGGTCCACCATGTAGGGCACATAGGCTTCCGAAGTCTCAGCTCCGGGACCCTCGCCTAGGTGCCCTGCGCTTTGCGCCGCCGAGCCCTGCACGCCCCCCTGATGGTTGTAGGGTTCCGACCCAGTATGGCCACGCAAGGGGTCGCCCAGGCCCGCACCGCCCGGGGGAAGCGCAGGCACGGCCGGATGAACAGCGCCGTCGGCCGTGCTGACGTCGTTGAACCCTTCTATTGCGTCGGTGAGCATGCGAGCGTGACAGGGCCTGCCGTGCAATCTGGCCAAAACTTGAGGTGTAGGTGGGGAGTAGAAAGGCGGCGTACCCTTGGATGCGGCGTCCAACAACTTAGCGACATGCTGCTGCAGCGCGTCGCGGCCGCTCTCTGCTGATACGTCTCCAACATATCTATAATTTTTTATTGCTCCATGCTATATTATCTACTGTTTTGGATTATATTGGGCTTTATTTTCCACTTTTATATTATTTTTGGGACTAACCTATTAACCGGAGGCCCAGCCCAGAATTGCTGTATTTTTGCCTATTTCAGTGTTTCGGAGAAACAGAGTATCAAACGGAGTCCAAACGAAATGAAACCTTCGCAAACGTGATTTTCTCATCAGATAAGATCCAGGAGACTTGGAGCCTCCATCAAGAAAGCCACGAGGCGGTCACGAGGGTGGAGGGCGCTCCCCCCTAGGGCGCGCCCCCTGCCTCGTGGGCCCCTCGAAGCTCCACCGACGTACTCCTTCCTCCTATATATACCTACGTACCCCCAAACGATCGGGGACGGAGCAAAAAACCCAATTCCACTGCCTCAAATTTCTGTATCCACGAGATCCCATCTTGGGGCCAGTTCCGAAGCTCCGCCGGAAGGGGCATCGATCAAGGAGGGCTTCTACATCATCATCCAAGCCCCTCCGATGAAGTGTGAGTAGTTTACTTCAAACCTACGGGTCCATAGTTAGTAGCTAGATGTCTTCTTCTCTCTTTTTGGATCTCAATACAATGTTCTCCCCCTCTCTTGTGGAGATCTATTCGATGTAATCTTATTTTTGCGGTGTGTTTGTTGAGACCGATAATTGTGGGTTTATGATGAAGCCTATCTATGAATAATATTTGAATATTATGTAAATTCTTTTATGTATGATTGGTTATCTTTGCAAGTCTTTTCGAATTATCAGTTTGGTTTGGCCTACTAGATTGGTCGTTCTTGCCATGGGAGAAGTGCTTAGCTTTGGGTTCGATCTTGCGGTGTCCTTTCCCAGTGACAGAAGGGGCAGCAAGGCACGTACTGTATTGTTGCCATCGAGGATAACAAGATGGTTTTTTTATCATATTGCATAAAACTATCCCTCTACATCATGTCATCTTGCTTAAGGCGTTACTCTGTTTTTAACTTAATACTCTAGATGCATGCTGGATAGCGGTCGATGAGTGGAGTAATAGTAGTAGATGCAGGCAGGAGTTGGTCTACTTGTCTCGGACATGATGCCTATATACATGATCATGCCTAGATATTCTGATAACTATGCTCAATTCTGTCAATTGCTCAACAGTAATTTGTTCACCCACCGTAGAATACTTATGCTCTTGAGAGAAGCCCCTAGTGAAACCTATGGCCCCCGGGTCTCTTTCTCATCATATCAATCTCCATCACTTTATTATTGCTCTTCTTTTTACTTTGCTTTTACTTTTTACTTTGCATCTCTATACCAAAAATATTATTTATCATCTCTATCAGATCTCACTTTCATAAGTGATCGTGAGGGATTGACAACCCCTAAGCACGTTGGTTGCATTGAGCTATTATTTTTGCGTAGGTACAAGGGACTCGGGCGTAGCCTCCTACTAGATTGATACCTTGGTTCTCAAACACTGAGGGAAATACTTACGCTACTTTGCTGGATCATCCTCTCCTCTTCGGGGAAATCCAACGTAGTGCAGAAGAGGTAGCAAGAAGAATTTCTCGCGCTGTTGACGGGGAGTCTGCGCAAAAGTCAACATACCAAGTACCCATCACAATCCCTATCTCCCACATTACATTATTTGCCATTTGCCTCTTGTTTTCCTCTCCCCCACTTCACCCTTGCCGTTTTATTCGCTCTGTCTCTCTCTATCCTCCCTCTCTTTCTCTATTTGCCCGTTTGCTTTTTTGTTTGCTCATGTGTTGGATTGCTTGTTTGTCACGATGGCTCAAGATAATACTAAATTGTGTGACTTCACCTATACCAACAATAATGATTTCCTTAGCACTCTGATTGCTCCTCTTACCGGTGCCGAATCTTGTGAAATTAATGCTGCTTTGCTGAATCTTGTCATGAAAGATCCGTTTTCCAGCCTTCCTAGTGAAGATGCCGCTACCCATCTTAATAACTTCGTTGATTTGTGTGACATGCAAAAGAAGAAAGATCGATAATGATATTGTTAAATTGAAGCTATTTCCTTTTTCTCTTAGAGATCGTCCTAAAGCTTGGTTTTCATCTTTGCCTAAAACTAGTATTGATTCATGGAACAAGTGCGAAGATGCTTTTATCTCTAAGTATTTTCCTCCCGCTAAGATCATCTCTCTAAGAAATGATATTATGAATTTTAAGCAACTTGCTCATGAACATGTTGCACAAGCTTCGGAGAGAATGGAATTAATGATACATAATTGCCCGACTCATGGTTTGAATTTGTGGATGATTATACAAAAATTTTATGCCGGATTGAATTTTTCTTCTAGAAATCTTTCAGATTCGGCCGCGGGAGGCACTTTTATGGAAATCACTATAGGAGATGCTACTAATCTCCTAGATAATATTATGGTTAATTATTCTCAATGGCACACTGAAACATCCACTAATAAAAAGGTGCATGCGATAGAAGAAATTAATATTTTGAGTGGAAAGATGGATGAACTTATGAAATTATTTGCTAATAAGAGTGTTTCTTCTTATCCTAATGATATGCCCTTGTCGACTTTGATTGAGAATAATAATGAATCTATGGATGTGAATTTTGTTGGTAGGAACAATTTTAGTAACAACGCGTATAGAGGAAATTTCAATCCTAGGCCTTATCCTAGTAATCCCTCTAATAATTATGGTAATTCCTACAACAATTCTTATGGAAATTATAATAAGATGCCCTATGATTTTGAATCTAATATTAAAGAATTTATTTCTTCGCAAAAGAATTTTAATGCTATGATTGAAGAAAAAATGCTTAAGATTGATGATTTGGCTAGGAACATTGATAGAATTTCTCTTGATGTGTATTCTTTAAAGCTTAGATCTATTCCTCCTAAGCATGATATCAATGAGTCTCTCAAAGCCATGATAATTTCCATTGATGAGTGCAAGGAAAGAACCGCTAGGACGCGTGCTATGAAAGATGCCTTTATTAAAGCGTGTTCTTCTAGTTCCTATGAAAATAATGATGAAGATCTAAAAGTTATTGATGTGTCCCCTATTAAATCTTTGTTTTGTAATATTAATCTTGATAATGATGGGACTGAATATGATCCACCTTTACCTAGAAGGTGTTCTAAAAATTCGGACTATTCAGATCTTGATGATGAAATTGATAAAAGTGGGACTAAAAGAAATAAAACCCTAGATGATGCTAAACCCACTATATTGGATTTCAAGGAATTTAATTATGAAAATTGCTCTTTATTTGATTGCATTTCCTTGTTGCAATCCGTGCTGAAATCTCCTCATGCCTATAGTCAAAATAAAGCCTTTACCAAACATATCGTTGATGCCTTGATGCAATCTTATGAAGAAAAACTTGAGTTGAAAGTTTCTATCCCTAGAAAACTTTATGATGGGTGGGAACCTACTATTAAAATTAAAATTAAAGATTATGATTTTTATGCTTTGTGTGATTTGGGTGCTAGTGTCTCTACCATTCCCAAAACTTTGTGTGATTTGCTAGATTTCCGTGATTTTGATGGTTGCTCTCTAAACTTGCATCTTGCGGATTCCACTATTAAGAAACCTATGGGAAGAATTAGTGATGTAATTATTGTTTCAAATAGGAATTATGTGCCCGTAGATTTTATCGTTCTTGATATAGATTGCAATCCTTCTTGCCCTATTATTCTCGGTAGACCTATCCTTAGAACGGTTGGTGCAATTATTGATATGAAGGAAGGGAATATTAGATTTCAATTTCCATTACAAAAGGGAATGGAACACTTCCCTAGAAAGAAAATAAAATTACCATATGAATCTATCATGAGAGCCACTTATGGATTGCCTACGAAAGATGGCAATACCTAGATCTATTCTTGCTTGTTTTGCCTAGCTAGGGGCGTTAAACGATAGCGCTTGTTGGGAGGCAACCCAATTTTATTTTTATTCCTTGCTTTTTGCTCCTGTTTAGTAGTAATAAATTATCTAGCTTCTGTTTTGGTTGTGTTTTTTGTGTTTAATTAGTGTTTGTGCCAAGTAGAACCATTGGGAAGACTTGGGGAAAGTCTTGTTGAACTTGCTGTAAAAAACAGAAACTTTAGTGCTCACGAGAACTGCTGTCATTTTTATTTGGAAAGTTATATTTAGTTAATTCTTTTTGAAGGTGATTAATAGATAAATTCCTCACGTCCAGAAATTTATTTTAGAATTTTTGGGGTTCCAGATCTTGCACTAGCTACAGATTACTACAGACCGTTCTGTTTTTCATGTGTTGTTTGCTTATTTTGATGAATCTATGGCTAGTAAAATAGCTTATAATCCATAGAGAAGTTGGAGTACAGTAGGTTTAACACCAATATAAATAAAGAATGACTTCATTACAGTACCTTTAAGTGGTCTTTTGTTTTCTTTCGCTAACGGAGCTCACGAGATTTTCTACTTTAAGTTCTGTGTTGTGAAGTTTTCAAGTTTTGGGTAAAGATTTGATGGAATATGGAACAAGGAGTGGCAAGAGCCTAAGCTTTGGTATTCCCATGGAACCCCCAAGATAATCTAAGGAAATATAAAAGCCAAAGCTTGGGGATGCCCCGGAAGGCATCCCCTCTTTCGTCTACTTCTATCGGTAACTTTACTTGGAGCTATATTTTAATTCACCACATGATATGTGTTTTGCTTGGAGTGTATTTTATGATTTGAGTCTTTGCTTGTTAGTCTACCACAATCATCCTTGCTGTACACAACTTTTGAGAGAGCCATACATGATTTGGAATTTGATAGAATACTCTATGTGCTTCACTTATATCTTTTGAGCTTTATAGTTTTGCTCTAGTGCTTCACTTCTATCTTTTAGAGCACGGTGGTGGATTTGTTTTATTGAAACTATTGATCTCTCATGCTTCACTTAGATTATTTTGAGAGTCTTAATAGCATGGTAATTTGCTTAAAATCCTAATATGCTTGGTATGCAAGATTAATAATAAAACTTTCTTATGAGTGTGTTAAATACTAAGAAAAGTTTGATGCTTGATGATTGTTTTGAGATATGGAGGTAATAATATCAAAGTCATGCTAGTTGAGTAGTTGTGAAACTGAGAAATACTTGTGTTGAAGTTTGCAAGTCCAGTAGCATGCACGTATGGTAAACGTTATGAAACAAATTTGAAACATGAGGTGTTATTTGATTGTCTTCCTTGTGAGTGGCAGTCGGGGACGAGCGATGGTCTTTCCCTACCAATCTATCCCCCTAGGAGCATGCGCGTAGTGCCGAGGTTTTTGATGACTTGTAGATTTTTGCAATAAGTATGTGAGTTCTTTATGACTAATGTTGAGTCCATGGATTATATGCACTCTCACCCTTCCATCCTTGCTAGCCTCTTCGGTACCGTGCATTGCCCTTTCTCACATTGAGAGTTGGCGCAAACTTCGTCGGTGCATCCGAACCCTGTGATATGATACGCTCTTTCACACATAAACCTCCTTATATCTTCCTCAAAATAGCCACCATACCTACCTATTATGGCATTTCCATAGCCATTCCGAGATATATTGCCATGCAACTTTCCATCATTCCGTTTGTCATGACACATTCATCATTGTCATATTGCTTAGCACGATCATGTAGTTGACATAGTATTTGTGGCAAAGCCACCATTCATAATTCTTCCATACATGTCACTCTTGGTTCATTGCATATCCCGATACACCGCCGGAGGCATTCATATAGAGTCATCTTTGTTCTAGTATCGAGTTGTAATCATTGAGTTGTAAATAAATAGAAGTGTGATGATCATCATTATTAGAGCATTGTCCCAAGTGAGGAATAAAAAAAGAGAAAGGCCATAAAAAAGAGAAGGCCCAAAAAAAAGAGAAAGGCCATAAAAACGAAAAGGCCCAAAAAATGAGAGAAAAAGAGAGAAGGGACAATGTTACTATCCTTTTACCACACTTGTGCTTCAAAGTAGCACCATGATCTTCATAGTAGAGAGTCTCTCATGTTATCACTTTCATATACTAGTGGGAATTTTTCATTATAGAACTTGGCTAGTATATTCCAACAATGGGCCTCCTCAAGTGCCCTAGGTCTTCGTGAGCAAGCAAGTTGGATGCACACCCACTAGTTTCTTTTGTTGAGCTTTCATACATTTATATCTCTAGTGCATCCGTTGCATGGCAATCCCTACTCCTTGCATTAACATCAATCAGTGGGCATCTCCATAGCCCATTGATTAGCCTCGTTGATGTGAGACTTTCTACTTTTTTCTCTTCTCCACATAACCCCCCTCATTATACTCTATTCCACCCATAGTGTTATGTCCATGGCTCGCACTCATATATTGCGTGAAAGTTTATAGGTTTGAGATTACTAAAGTATGAAACAATTGCTTGGCTTGTCATCGGGGTTGTGCATGATGAGAGCATTCTTGTGTGACGAAAATGAAACATGACTAAACTATATGATTTTGTAGGGATGAACTTTCTTTGGCCATGTTATTTTGAGAAAACATAATTGCTTAGTCAGTATGCTTGAAGTATTATCATTTTATGTCAATATGAACTTTTGTCTTGAATCTTTCGGATCTGAATATTCATACCACAATTAAGAAGAATTACATTAAAATTATGCCAAGTAGCACTCCGCATCAAAAATTCTCTTTTTATCATTTACCTACTCGAGGACGAGCAGGAATTAAGCTTCGGGATGCTTGATACGTCTCCAACGTATCTATAATTTTTGATTGCTCCATGCTATATTATCTACTGTTTTGGACTATATTGGGCTTTATTTTCCACTTTTATATTATTTTTGGGACTAACCTATTAACCGGAGGCCCAGAATTGCTGTTTTTTTTGCCTATTTCAGTGTTTCGGAGAAATAGAATATCAAACAGAGTCCAAACAGAATGAAACCTTCGGAAACGTGATTTTCTCATCAGATAAGATCGAGGAGACTTGGACCCTCCGTCAAGAAAGCCACGAGGCGGTCATGAGGGTGGAGGGCGCCCCCCCTAGGGCGCGCCCCCCTGCCTCGTGGGCCCCTCGAAGATCCATCGATGTACTCCTTCCTCCTATATATACCTACATACCCCCAAACGATCGGGGACGAAGCAAAAAACCTAATTCCACCGCCGCAACTTTCTGTATCCACGAGATCCCATCTTGGGGCCTGTTCCTGTCACAGCCCTAGAATTTGATTGCAATTAGTTTCATAAGCATACATGCGTCATGTTTAAATTTTTGAAAGTTGAATTGGGGAAAGCTGAAAGCCTCAAAAATCATTTCAAAAAAATGATCAACATTAAAAATTGCTTCAAATAACCCAATAAAATGTTCCTGTTAAGCTATAAAAATATTGGCAAGAGGTAAATTTCAAACCAATATTTTTAGATTCACAGAAATATTTATTTTGGGCATTTGAGTTAATCCAATAATTATTTGCATTGGATTTATATAGGTGATATATTAACTATACATCCAATAATTCTGGTAATTGTTGAGGGGCTTTGGAATAATCCATTTAGTCCCTGCAAAAATTGTCAGAAGCAGAAAAATTAGTTTGGTTCAAGAACCAAATTAAAACAAATGTCAGAAATAGAAAAATAGAAAAGAACTAGAAAAAGAGAGAGAGAAAGCCCACCTGAGGTTACCTGCGCAGCCCACCTGGTGGCCCACTTACCTGGCCTAGCCCACCAGAGCCGCCACCGTCTCCCACCTCGCGCCAGAAGGACGCGAGGCGTGTGGCCACCGTGCACCGGCACGCGCCCAGCCACCTCCTCCCTCCCTGCCTGGCTGGCTCCTCCTCGACGCGTCCGGACGATGCCACACGACCCCCAGAGCCGTCTGGCTCTCCTTCTCTCTCCCCGAACGCTCTCCCCCCCTCCTCTGTTCTCCTCACCGAACGCGCCCGCCGCCGCCGACGAGAACCATCGCGGCCATCGTCCACCCCTCGCCTCGTCGATGCCTCCAGAAGAACCGCCGTGCCTTCCTCTTCGTCTCCACCAACCCACGTGACGCCGGAAGCCCCGAGTGCTCCCCCCGTCTTCTTCTTCAACCCTGGATGCCGGAGATCCCCATCGCCGCCCCGCTCTTTCGGGTGCTTCCCCGACCTTGCTGACGACGCCATCGAGTTCACCGTGAGCCCCTTCCCCCTCCCCCTCCCTCGTTTTGCTCTTGTCCGTGCCATAGCACCTTTGCCTGCGAGCTTCGAGCTCCGGCCGCCGCCATGGCCGACGAGCTCCATGCTCGTGCGCTCTCCCGCCCGCCCTAGCATCACCAACATGCTCAACGCGTCCCCAGGAAGCGAACACGCCACGCCGTTGCTCTAAGCTCGCGCTGAAACCCCGTGCCCGTGTGTCCCGAGCTCCGGCCGCCGCCTTGCTCGCCGCAGTTGCCGCTACCGGCCACCACAGCCGCGGCCACAGCCACCGCTGGACGCGCTGCATCGCGGGCGTTCCAACGAGCCAAACCGCGCTCGAAACCACCCCCTGTAGCCCCTTCCCGCGGCGTCTCCGTCGTTGGTTTTTGTCACCGCCGGCGCAACTCCGGCGACCGCTGACCCGTTGACCGGCATGGGTTGACCCCACTGCCCGGTTTGACCTCCCCCCGTCTCTCACTGACTCACGGGCCCCGCCCGACTAATTACTTTAGTTAGCGCTAATTAGCTAGTTAGGTTAGTTGGGTTAGTCGCTGACCAGTGGGCCCAGCCCAGTTAGTTAGGGCTAACTAAATTAGTTAGTTGACTGTGTCACTGACGTGTGGACCCCACACGTCAGGTTTGACCTGGACCGAGCCGTTGACCTGCTGACGTCACTATGAGGTCATGCTAACGCAATAATTCCTTTCTGGAATTTAAATAAATCTTAAATGATTTATTTATTTCATAAAATACCCAAAACTTCTAAAAATCAAAGAAGTTAAACCGTAACTCCAAATAAGATAAATTATATATGAAAAATTATCAAAAAATTCAAGGAATCCATCTGTACCATTTTCATGCATGTTTGAAAAACTTAACCTCACTGTTTAGACCAAAACATGATAATGCACTATTTGAATTCATAGTTTGAATTTGAATTTGAACCTAGTGTTCAAACCAACTCCATTTAACTTGTTGTTAGTTGCATTAGCTCAATCAACAGCATATTGCCATGTCATGATCATGCATCATATTGTTGCATCGCGTTGATTGTGTCCTTCCCTGTTTGCCGGTAACCGTCCCCTCTTAGATGACGATGTTTCCGACGACGTGATCATTGACACCGATGAAGAACTATATTGTCTTCAGAAGTGCCAGGCAAGCAAAACCCCCTTGTTCATTTCGATACAATCCCACCCTCTCCCTCCTGCTCTCTTTTACTGCATTAGGACAACACGTTTCCTCTGTTACTTGCCACGATAGTTGAACCCCTTATCCTCTGCATGACTTGTCATTGCCACAGTAAATAGATGAAACCCACTAGCATGAGTAGGAGTTGTTTGAGCCCTGATGTGCCTACTCATTCATGCTTGATTGTCATGCCTACTACTTCTTAGAGTTGAGTCAGTTCCGATTCATCGGGGATGAATCGGAGATGTGTGAACATGTCCGACTGTGTCTGAGCTAAGTGTGTGAACACGATTTGGTAAAGGTAGCGGTGAGAGGCCATGTAGGAGTACATGGTGGGTTGTCTCATTGAAACCGTTCTTAGGAACTGAGTTCTGTGTTTGTGATCGATGAAACAGTTACTACCACGCATTGGGCCCAAAACCAATGGACCCTCTCAGCTTCTTGATCACCCTTGTCCTCTGTCCAGGAGTTGCAACTAGTTTCTGGTGTTTATAGGATATGTGTTGGTGGTCGTGCGTAGCACGGACCCTGGGGGTGGGCTATGTTGCGGTAGATACACCATGGCATGGTGTACCGGGCGCCCGTTTGGTGTCTCGGGAACCCTGTTCACATCGTTTGGGGCCGTATGTGGAAACCTCAGCCGGACTCCCTCTGGATGGAACCTGGATAGGCGATAAACCTAGACTAGAGACTTGAGTGTTTAGGTAGGCCGTGGCCGACACCCTCGTTGGGCTTCCGCTTGAAGGTTGCCGAGTACATGTCGTGTAAACGACAGTAAGTGGTGAGAGCGTGTGTGAAGAAGTACACCCCTGCAGGGTTAACATCATCTATTCAAATAACCGTGTCCGCGGTAATGGACTTCTGGGTTACCTATAACAGTTCATAGACAAGTGAAAGTGGATACTCTAAAACTCGCAAGATAAGTGTGAGTGCTATGGATGGCCTTCTCGTAGGGAGACGAGAGCGGATCCATAGTGGTGTATTGAATGGTGAATATGTGGACTCGTGTGCGCTACCTCAAAAGAGTTGCTTGCAATCGTAGTTCAGGTTAGCCACTGAGTCAAAGCTGGCTTGCTGCAGTTAAACTCCACCCCCCCCCCCTTGATGATACCGATGCATATGTAGTTTAGATCTGATGTAAGTCTTGCTGAGTACCTTTGTACTCACGTTTGCTTAATTTATGTTTTGTAGAGAGATTTCAGTCTCGCTAGTAGTTCCGCATGGACTTCGACGTTTAGCTTGATACCTCAGCTACGATCTTGTGCCCTCGACAGGATCTGGTAGATAGTCAGGCTTCTTAGCCTTTTTCATTTATAGATGTCTGTACTCAGACATGTTAAGCTTCCCCATGTGCTTTGCATTGTATGCTATGATTGTTGGGTCATGAGACCCATGTTTGTAATATCTGGCTCTTCAGAGCCTAATGAATTAATACTTGAGTCGTAGAGTCTTGTTGTGATGCCATGTTGTATTTACACATATCGAGCATATTGTGTGTATGATTAAAATGCTTGGTATGTGTGGGATCCGACAATCTAGTTGTTTATCCTTGCCAGCCTCTCTTATGGGGAAATGTGGTCTAGTGCTTCCATGAGCCATAGTAGTCCGCTACAGCCCGGTTCACCGGAGTCCTGCTAGCCCAGCACTACTGCTCAGGACACTTGACTGGCCGGCATGTGTTTCACTTCGTTCCTGTGTCTGTCCCTTCGGGGAAATGTCACGCGGTGACATCCAGAGTCCTGCCTAGCCTGCTACAGCCCGGGTTACCGGAGTCCTGTTAGCCCAGTGCTACAGCCTGGATTCACACGTTGTTGACCGACATGCTCGAGGTTGATTCATGTATGCCTGTTCCCATGGGTTAGTGCCACTTTGGTTTCATGACTAGCCATGTCGGCCCGGGTTCTTTGTCATATGGATGCTAGCGACACTATCATATACGTGTGCCAAAAGGCGCAAACAGTCCCGGGCCATGGTAAGGCGACACCCGTGGAATACCGTGCGTGAGGCCGCAAAGTGATATCAGGTGTTACCGGCTAGATCGATGTGACATGGAATCGGGGTCCTGATAGCTTTGGTATCAGAGCCTGACTACCTGTAGGTTTACCAAGCCAAACTGGTCGAAGTTGAGTCTAGAAATGCTTTAGTTATATAAGGGAATTGATTGTGGAAGGAAACGTAAGGCTCTTTTTACTCCTTTACCTTATGCCCTTCTGATCTGAGTCAGCCTCTTCTCTTCTACGGGGATTAAGAAGTAGGCCTTCTCACCTGTCTATCAGGATGACGTGTTACTAATCCATAGACTCATAGGAATGATGGATTCAAGCCCCAGTTCAGTTTCTACTACTTCCGTGTGTTCATATTTGGTCTCGGAACCTTGATATTATGATTCTGAGTGGTCATGTCACTATTTTGCAGGATGTCTCAAATCTTTTCTGAGCATTTACAGCTGTTATGCTGTCCGAGTCGTCCCAGGTTTCTAAGTAGTCTGATGCATTTGCAAATCCCTTCTTCTCGTTCTCGATGATCCTTTTGGGCCAGATTAATCACACTAATTGCTGAGTTGAGGTACTCTGTTGCCTCGGCATATATGTTGGAGCTATTATTATGACCCTAGGTGTCTTAGAGGGTCACCTAGTAATCTAGCCATGTTTTGTGTTCCTAGTGTGATGATTCTGGCCATCATTCTCGAAAGCATCCCATGATGCCATGTAGTGGTAGGTATTCTATTCATGTGTTCCTGAACCCGAGATTCACCCTAGTTACCTCATGTTGATAGTGTTTGATAGTTCCTTTAGGATATTAGTAACCTTTGCATCAGTCCTCGAGGTCCGTGGTATATCGTTCTTCCAATTATCATGAACCATTCTTGGCAGGAGTTCTTTTGAACCAAAAGGTCACGACAGAGTGCTCCCGATGAGTTCTCCATTCTATGTTGTCGCTCTGCCAGTTCTACTTTTCTGCATGGGTTATCCGGAAGAAATATGTTGAGCTTTGCTCGACATACTAATCTATGCCTCCACAGCTCAGAAAATTATATGTTCCTTGAGTTGTTCCTCTTCAGTTGTATTCCGACCATCCTCTATCAGTAGATAGCCAAGAGTATGTGTGCATTTGTGTTCATCGGTGCCTTTCATTCTTGTGGTCCGTCAAGCCATTCTATTCCGGAATGACTAAGAGAAACAAACTCCAGTACCCCATCCATAAGTAGGGTTGGGTCAAAATAGTTGTATTCCGCAGATCAAATTGCCAATCCAACTTTTGTTCTGTTCTACCTCGGAGTATTACCCCCTTTATGTCAGGATTGTCATGAGAATTGCACCATCTCTCATGAATTTCTGACGTAGTGATACTTCTCGCCATGATTATTCATTCCTCGGTCTCCGTGTTGTTGTGACCGGAATGCCAACAAGTGAACCATGATGTGTGAAATCAATACTCCTATCAACCCAGTTGCTTGGTAGTTAATGGACAATATTCTCTTTCTTAGCGTGTTGGTTATTGAATCGTCATTCTAAGATAGCTTGTGCTACCTAGTCCTTGTCTCCTGGTGCACTCTTCGGTCAACGAGTTAGGATTTTGCCAAACCCTTGCTCTATCGATCATATCGTCTTGCCCTGAAAAGCAAGAGTTCTCGAGCTTAATAACATATTGGTGGTTCGTGATTTTCCGAATATCTTCTCGGAAGTGTTACCAGGTTGTCACCTGACCGTTATGTTGAGTTCGTGGTCAAGTTGGTTTTCGGATAAACCACTTTTCCCCAAGAACCTGTGTTGGATACACCCGAGCTAGTTGGTTAAGCTTAACAACAACTTGGAGAGTTAGAAGATAAAAGCTTGTCCTACCACGCTCATCCCTAAGGGATATCCTTGTGTGTGCGTGTGTGTGTTGAAGAAAGATGATATCTTCATCGACTGATCCCCATGATCAGTTATTGGATCTATTATCTTGACCAATCCTTGATTTGAGTATGGGCTATTGTCAAATCAAATCAGAACCGACGATGTTCGTAATGTTGTCTTACTTGCGGTTGTCCCTCGAGCATACACCATTATATCTTTGGTCTGACCAATACTATCACATTGTTCACATAGTGGTGGAAGTCCAGTGATATGGAAATTTTGATGAGTTGCTGTTGAGCCGATCAGCGGCATTTTGTCCCCTCCATGATTGTGTTGAACATCCAGCTAGTGTTGGAAACTTTATAGGCATTGCCCTCATGTCCCGATCATGAAGCATATGTCCGGTTGAAAGATGTGACTTCCTCTAATTCATGTGCATCTGATGTAAGTTGCCGCCGTGAATTCGAGAAAGTTTGTTTTTTCTTCCTCTGGAATCATCCCAAGTCAATCATGCATGTGCGAAGTATTCTATGGTTTGATATACTGATCATCTACATTCCATACATATCCCTAGCACACCAAGCCACTGATCGATTTGTTCAAGGAGAAGAAGTTTCTTCTTAAGGGTTAGACCTACGCAAGGACTTCGATATCCTCGTTGATGGTTCCCCTGAACTCGGTAGTGTTTCATTTTAAGACTACCAGGTGACCATGCTTGTCTAGGACAATGTGTTTACATGCTTGTAGCAGAACCGGCTCATGTTTTGGAGCTTACTACCGTAGTTCATTCCCCGAGAATCTCGCAACATCGTCTCGTCGATTTGTGTTGCAAACCTTCACTTTCCTTTCTAGACTCGATGAGTCTGGAATATCCCGTCACCAACCAGATGTGAATCTCAGGCAGATATGATGGTTGGAGCATTTTCCAAGAACTATAATATTGGTCTCCCGATAACCGGTAAAGTGGATGTCGTGGCCAACACATCCAGCCGGAAGACCTATTATTGTAGTATCTCGATTGAAGAAAGTTGGCCACCTTCCCATGAGGATTTCGTAGGATTTACCTCCGTTGTTAATCCTTACAGATTCTTGAGCTTCCGAAGTCCGACCTTTACTTGATGTCCTAGATACGAAACCGTATCAATAAATGGGATACACTAGCACATCAATGAGAACATTAGAAGCGGAGTGCTATATGTCTCTCGGTCGATCATCCAGATTTTGTTCCCTTGGCCTCGCTAAGGTGAAATCCGAGAAAGTGTTATCTTCCTTTGCATCTGCATCATCCATCACCATTCATCATGGTGGTATGTTGTGTTGCCAAGATCCTTGACACGGATATTGGTAAAACCTTGATGAATATGGAGATGCTCAAGTTCTTGAGAGCATGCACAAGAACTAGGTTTTACCGTTGGCGTTAACTGGGATTTGCCTCCAGTTTCCTCGGTTATGTTATAACCTTTTCAAACAGTGGACTCACTCTCGACTGTTGAGTTCTTCCCCAGTGACCAGAATCATTCCCGACATTTGCATTTTGTTCCCAGCTTGCACCTCAGTAGTTGTTGTTCAGGATCATCTTCAAAAGTGGACTTACCATGGGTCCCATCCATTTCCGATGATAAGCAAATCATCCATTGCGTTGTCTTCAACAAGGTAGTCCACATCATCCATTCTAGTATGAGTATACCATTTCTTCAAGCTCCTTCACGCGATCGTTTGTGATTGCCTCTGGCTGGTGAGAAGAGTTTCAATGATCTCTGAATCAAAAGTAATTCTTTTTGCCACTTAAGGGAATATTTCTGCGAGTCACCTTCCTTAAGATGTCTCGTTATGGTATCATGACAATTATCTCCTCCCTATTTTGAAACCATGCACCATCCTACTCCAGTGTGGAATCGTTGCCTATCAATTTGAACCCTTGTTATCTATTACCTTCCATCTCTCTCGATGTGTGTTTTGCCTCTCAGCTCCAGAGAAGTTCCTATGTCTCATTCCATGAGTTGATCTTGTGATCATTGAGATGATCCTAAGTTGCTGAAACCTCAGGAAGGTCGATTCTTCTTAAATTCTCCCTTTCTACTTGTTGTCATGTTGGATGTAGTTCTCAAAGCAAGACGTCGAGATCAAGGTGATGCAATGAATCAACATCCTCGAGAAAGACATCCGGATCGTGAAGATTGTGTTAGCTTGTATCCCCTCTGTCTTCTTACCTCACGTATTGAATCTCAGGACGAGATTCTTGTTTAGTGGGGGTGAGTTGTCACAGCCCTAGAATTTGATTGCAATTAGTTTCATAAGCATCCATGCATCATGTTTAAATTTCTGAAAGTTGAATTGGGGAAAGCTGAAAGCCTCGGAAATCATTTCAAAAAAATGATCAACATTAAAAATTGCTTCAAATAACCCAATAAAATGTTCCTGTTAAGCTATAAAAATATTGGCAAGAGGTAAAATTCAAACCAATATTTTTAGATTCACAGAAATATTTATTTTGCGCATTTGAGTTAATCCAATAATTATTTGCATTGGATTTATATAGGTGATATATTAACTATACGTCCAATAATTCTGGTAATTGTTGAGGGGCTTTGAATAATCCATTTAGTCCCTGCAAAAATTGTCAGAAGCAGAAAAATTAGTTTGGTTCAAGAACCAAATTAAAACAAATGTCAGAAATAGAAAACAGAAAAGAACTAGAAAAGGAGAGAGAGAGAAAGCCCACCTGAGGTTACCTGCGCAGCCCACCTGGTGGCCCACTTACCTGGCCCAGCCCACCAGAGCCGCCACCGTCTCCCACCTCGCGCCAGAAGGACGCGAGGCGTGTGGCCACCGCGCACCGGCACGCGCCCGGCCACCTCCTCCCTCCCTGCCTGGCTGGCTCCTCCTCGACGCATCCGGACGACGCCACGCGACCCGCAGAGCCGTCTGGCTCTCCTTCTCTCTCCCCCGAACGCTCTCCCCCCCTCCTCTGTTCTCCTCACCGAACACGCCCACCGCCGCCGATGAGAACCACCGCGGCCATCGTCCACCCCTCGCCTCGTCGATGCCTCCAGAAGAACCGCCGCACCTTCCTCTTCGTCTCCACCAACCCACGTGACGCCGGAAGCCCCGAGTGCTCCCCCCCGTCTTCTTCTTCAACCCTAGATGCCAGAGATCCCCATCGCCACCCCGCTCTTTTGGGTGCTTCCCCGACCTTGCTGACGACGCCATCTAGTATGAGTATACCATTTCTTCAAGCTCTTTCACGCGATCGTTTGTGATTGCCTCAGGCTGGTGAGAAGAGTTTCAATGATCTCTGAATCAAAAGTAATTCTTTTTGCCACTTAAGGGAATATTTCTGTGTGTCACCTTCCTTAAGATGTCTCGTTATGGTATCATGACAATTATCTCCTCGCTACTTTGAAACCATGCACCATCCTACACCAGCGTGGAATCGTTGCCTACCAATTTGAACCCTTGTCATCTATTACCTTCCATCTCTCTCGATGTGTGTTTTGCCTCTCAGCTCCAGAGAAGTTTCTATGTCTCATTCCATGAGTTGATCTTGTGATCATTGAGATGATCCTAAGTTGCTCGAACCTCAGGAAGGTCGATTCTTCTTAAATTCTCCCTTTCTACTTGTTGTCATGTTGGATGTAGTTCTCAAAGCAAGACATCGAGATCAAGGTGATGCAATGAATCAACATCCTCGAGAAAGACATCTGGATCATGAAGATTGTGTTATCTTGTATCCCCTCTGTCTTCTTACCTCACATCTTGAATCTCGGGACGAGATTCTTGTTTAGTGGGGGCGAGTTGTCACAGCCCTAGAATTTGATTGCAATTAGTTTCATAAGCATCCATGCATCATGTTTAAATTTCTGAAAGTTGAATTGGGGAAAGCTGAAAGCCTCAGAAATCATTTCAAAAAAATGATCAACATTAAAAATTGCTTCAAATAACCCAATAAAATGTTCCTGTTAAGCTATAAAAATATTGGCAAGAGGTAAAATTCAAACCAATATTTTTAAATTCACAAAAATATTCATTTTGGGCATTTGAGTTAATCCAATAATTATTTGCATTGGATTTATATAGGTGATATATTAACTATACGTCCAATAATTCTGGTAATTGTTGAGGGGCTTTGGAATAATCCATTTAGTCCTTGCAAAAACTGTCAGAAGCAGAAAAATTAGTTTGGTTCAAGAACCAAATAAAAACAAATGTCAGAAATAGAAAACAGAAAAGAACTAGAAAGAGAGAGAGAGAGAGAGAGAGAGAGAGAGAGAAAGCCCACCTGAGGTTACCTGCGCAGCCCACCTGGTGGCCCACTTACCTGGCCCAGCCCACCAGAGCCGCCACCGTCTCCCACCTCGCGCCAGAAGGACGCGAGGCGTGTGGCCACCGCGCACCAGCACGCACCCGGCCACCTCCTCCCTCCCTGCCTGGCTGGCTCCTCCTCGATGCGTCCGGACGACGCCACGCGACCCCCAGAGCCGTCTGGCTCTCCTTCTCTCTCCCCCCTCCTCTGTTCTCCTCACCGAACGCGCCCGCCGCCGCCAACGAGAACCACCGCTGCCATCGTCCACCCCTCACCTCGCCGACGCCTCCAGAAGAACCGCCGTGCCTTCCTCTTCGTCTCCACCAACCCACGTGACGCCGGAAGCCCCGAGTGCTCCCCCCCCCGTCTTCTTCTTCAACCCTGGACACCGGAGATCCCCATCGCCGCCCCGCTCTTTTGGGTGCTTCCCCGACCTTGCTGACGACGCCATCGAGTTCACCGTGAGCTCCTTCCCCCTCCCCCTCCCTCGTTTTGCTCTTTTTCCGTGCCGTAGCACCTTTGCCCGCGAGCTCCGAGCTCCGGCCGCCGCCATGGCCGATGAGCTCCATGCTCGTGCGCTCTCCCGCCCGCCCTAGCATCACTAACAGGCTCAACGGGTCCCCAGGAAGCGAACGCGCCACGCCATTGCTCTAAGCTCGCGCTGAAACCCCACGCCCGTGTGTCCCGAGCTCCGGCCGCCGCCTCGCTCGCCGCAGTTGCCGCTACGGGCCACCACAGCCGCGGCCACAGCCACCGCTGGACGCGCTGCATCGCGGGCATTCCAACGAGCCAAACCGCGCTCGAAACCGCCCCCTGTAGCGCCTTCCCGCGGCGTCTCCGTCGTCGGTTTTTGTCGCCGCCGGCACAACTCCGGCGACCGCTGACCCGTTGACCGGCGTGGGTTGACCCCACTGTCCGGTTTGACCTCCCCCTCTCTCTCACTGACTCACGGGCCCCGCCTGACTAATTACGTTAGTTAGCGCTAATTAGTTAGTTAGGTTAGTTGGGTTAGTCGCTGACCAGTGGGCCTAGCCCAGTTAGTTAGGGCTAACTAACTTAGTTAGTTGACTGTGTCACTTACGTGTGGACCCCACACGTCAGGTTTGACCTGGACCGAGCCGTTGACCTGCTGATGTCACTGTGATGTCATGCTGATGCAATAATTCCTTTCTAGAATTTAAACAAATCTTAAATGATTTATTTATTTCAGAAAATACTCAAAACTTCTAAAAATCATAGAAATTAAACCATAACTCCAAATAAGATAAATTATATATGAAAAATTATCAGAAAAATTCAAGGAATCCATATGTACCATTTTCATGCATGTTTGAACAACATAACCTCACTGTTTAGACCAAAACATGATAATGCACTATTTGAATTCATAGTTTGAATTTGAATTTGAACCTAGTGTTCAAACCAACTCCATTTAACTTGTTGTTAGTTGCATTAGCTCAATCAGCAGCATATTGCCATGTCATGATCATGCATCATATTGTTGCAGCGCATTGATTGTGTCCTTCCCTGTTTGCTGGTAACCATCCACTCTCAGACGACGATGTTTCCGACAACGTGATCGTTGACACCGATGAAGAATTATATTGTCTTCAGAAGTGCCAGCCAAGCAAAACCCCCTTGTTCATTTCGATACAATCCCACCCTCTCGCTCCTGCTCTCTTTTACTGCATTAGGACAACACGTTTCCTCTATTACTTGCCGCGGTAGTTGAACCCCTTATCCTCTGCATGACCTGTCATTGCCATAGTAAATAGATGAAACCCACTAGCTTGAGTAGGAGTTGTTTGAGCCCTGTTGTGCCTACTCATTCATGCTTGTTTGTCATGCCTGCTACTGCTTAGAGTTGAGTCAGTTCCGATTTATCGGGGATGAATCGGAGATGTGTGAACATGTCCTACTGTGTGTGAGCTAAGTGTGTGAACACGATTTGGTAAAGGTAGCGGTGAGAGGCCATGTAGGAGTACATGGTGGGTTGTCTCATTGAAACCGTTCTTAGGAACTGAGTTCTGTGTTTGTGATCCATCAAACAGTTACTACCACGCATTGGGCCCGAAACCAATGGACCCTCTCGGCTTCTTGATCACCCTTGTCGTCTGTCCAGGAGTTGCAACTAGTTTCTGGTGTCTATAGGATATGTGTTGGCGGTCGTGCGTAGCGAGGACCCTAGGGGTGGGCTATGTTGCGGTAGATACACCATGGCACGGTGTACGAGGCGCCCGTTTGGTGTCTCGGGAACCCTGTTCACATCGTTCGGGGCCGTATGTGGAAACCTCGGCCAGACTTCCTGCGGATGGAACCTGGATAGGCGATAAACCTGGACTAGAGACTTGAGTGTTTAGGTAGGCCGTGGCCGACACCCTCGTTGGGCTTCCGCTTGAAGGTTGCCGAGTACATGTCATGTAAACGGCAGTAAGTGGTGAGATCGTGTGTGAAGAAGTGCACCCCTGCGGGGTTAACATCATCTATTCAAATAGCCGTGTCCGCGGTAATGGACTTCTGGGTTACCTATAACAGTTCATAGACAAGTGAAAGTGGATACTCTAAAACTTGCAAGATAAGTGTGAGTGCTATGGATGGCCTTCTCGTAGGGAGACGAGAGCGGATCCATAGTGGTGTATTGAATGGTGAATATGTGGACTCGTGTGCGCCACCTCAAAAGAGTTGCTTGCAATCGTAATTTAGGTTAGCCACTGAGCCAAAGCTGGCTTGCTGCAGTTAAACTGCACCCCCCCCCCCTTGATGATACCGATGCATATGTAGTTTAGATCTGATGTAAGTCTTGCTGAGTACCTTTGTACTCACGTTTGCTTAATTTATGTTTTGCAGAGGGATTTCAGTCTCGCTAGTAGTTCCGCGTGGACTTCGACGTTTAGCTTGATACCTCAGCTACGATCTTGTGCCCTCGACAGGATCTGGTAGATAGTCAGGCTTCTTAGCCTTTTTCATTTATAGATGTCTGTACTCAGACATGTTAAGCTTCCGCATGTGCTTTGCATTGTATGCTATGATTGTTGGGTCATGAGACCCATGTTTGTAATATCTGGCTCTTCGGAGCCTAATGAATTAATACTTGAGTCGTAGAGTCTTGTTGTGATGCCATGTTGTATTTACACATATCGAGCATATTGTGTGTATGATTGAAATGCTTGGTATGTGTGGGATCCAACAATCTAGTTGTTTATCCTTGGCAGCCTCTCTTATGGGGAAATGTGGTCTAGTGCTTCCAGGCGCCATAGTAGTCCGCTACAGCCCGGTTCACCGGAGTCCTGCTAGCCCAGCACTACTGCTCAGGACACTTGACTGGCCGGCATGTGTTTCACTTCGTTCCTGTGTCTGTCCCTTCGGGGAAATGTCACGCGGTGACATCCGGAGTCCTGCCTAGCCTGCTATAACCTGGGTTACCGGAGTCCTGTTAGCCCAGTGCTACAGCCCGGATTCACACGTTGTTGACCGACATGCTCGAGGTTGATTCACGTATGCATGTTCCCATGGGTTAGTGCCGCTTTGGTTTCACGACTAGCCATGTCGGCCCGGGTTCTTTGTCATATGGATGCTAGCGACACTATCATATACGTGTGCCAAAAGGAGCAAACGGTCCCGGGCCATGGTAAGGCGACACCCGTGGAATACCGTGCGTGAGGTCGCAAAGTGATATGAGGTGTTACCGGCTAGATCGATGTGACTTGGAATCGGGGTCCTGACAGTTCCGGAGCTCCACCGGAAGGGGCATCGATCACAGAGGGCTTCTACATCATCATCCAAGCCCCTCCGATGAAGTGTGAGTAGTTTACTTCAGACCTACGGGTCCATAGTTAGTAGCTAGATGGCTTCTTCTCTCTTTTTGGATCTCAATACAATGTTCTCCCCCTCTCTTGTGGAGATCTATTCGATGTAATCTTCTTTTTGCGGTGCGTTTGTTGAGACCGATGAATTGTGGGTTTACGATCAAGTCTATCTATGAATAATATTTGAATCTTCTCTGAATTCTTTTATGTATGATTGGTTATCTTTGCAAGTCTCTTCGAATTATCAGTTTGGTTTGGCCTACTAGATTGGTTGTTCTTGCCATGGGAGAAGTGCTTAGCTTTGGGTTCGATCTTGCGGTGTCCTTTCCCAGTGACAGAAGGGGCAGCAAGGCACGTATTGTATTGTTGCCATCGAGGATAACAAGATGTTTTTTTTATCATATTGCATAAAACTATCCCTCTACATCATGTCATCTTGCTTAAGGCGTTACTCTGTTTTTAACTTAATACTCTAGATGCATGCTGGATAGCGGTCGATGAGTGGAGTAATAGTAGTAGATGCAGGCAGGAGTCGGTCTACTTGTCTCGGACATGATGCCTATATACATGATCATACCTAGATATTCTCATAACTATGCTCAATTCTGTCAATTGCTCAACAGTAATTTGTTCACCCACGGTAGAATACTTATGCTCTTGAGAGAAGCCACTAGTGAAACCTATGGCCCCCGGGTCTCTTTCTCATCGTATCAATCTCCATCACTTTATTATTGCTCTGCTTTTTACTTTGCTTTTACTTTTTACTTTGCATCTCTATACCAAAAATATTATTTATCATCTCTATAAGATCTCACTTTCATAAGTGATTGTGAGGGATTGACAACCCCTAAGCACGTTGGTTGCGTTGAGCTATTGTTTTTGTGTAGGTACAAGGGACTTGGGCGTAGCCTCCTACTAGATTGATACCTTGGTTCTCAAAAACTGAGGGAAATACTTACGATACTTTGCTGCATCATCCTCTCCTCTTCGGGGAAATCCAACGCAGTGCACAAGAGGTAACAAGAAGAATTTCTGGCGCTGTTGCCGGGGAGTCTGCGCAAAAGTCAACATACCAAGTACCCATCACAATCCCTACCTCCTGCATGACATTATTTGCCATTTGCCTCTCGTTTTCCTCTCCCCCACTTCACCCTTGCCATTTTATTCGCTCTCTCTCTCTCTATCCTCCCTCTCTTTCTCTATTTGCCTCTTTTTGCCCGTTTTCTTTTTGTTTGCTCGTGTGTTGGATTGCTTGTTTGTCACGATGGCTCAAGATAATACTAAATTGTGTGACTTCACCTATACCAACAATAATGATTTCCTTAGCACTCTGATTGCTCCTTTTACCGGTGCTGAATCTTGTGAAATTAATGCTGCTTTGCTGAATCTTGTCATGAAAGATCCGTTTTCCGGCCTTCCTAGTGAAGATGCCGCTACCCATCTTAATAACTTCGTTGATTTGTGTGACATGCAAAAGAAGAAAGATCTCGATAATGATATTGTTAAATTGAAGCTATTTCCATTTCGCTTAGAGATCGTCCTAATGCTTGGTTTTCATCTTTCCCTAAAACTAGTATTGATTCATGGAACAAGTGCAAAGATGCTTTTATCTCTAAGTATTTTCCTCCCGCTAAGATCATCTCTCTAAGAAACGATATTATGAATTTTTAGCAACTTGCTCACGAACATGTTGCACAAGCTTCGGAGAGAATGAAATTAATGATACGTAATTGCCCTACTCATGGTTTGAATTTGTGGATGATTATACAAAAAATTTTATGCAGGATTGAATTTTTCTTCTAGAAATCTTTCAGTTTCGGCCGCGGGAGGCACTTTTATGGAAATCACTTTAGGAGATGCTACTAATCTCTTAGATAATATTATGGTTAATTATTCTCAATGGCACACTGAAAGATCCACTAATAAAAAGGTGCATGCGATAGAAGAAATTAATATTTTGAGTGGAAAGATGGATGAACTTATGAAATTATTTGCTAATAAGAGTGTTTCTTCTGATCCTAATGATATGCCCTTGTCTACTTTGATTGAGAATAATAATGAATCTATGGATGTGAATTTTGTTGGTAGGAACAATTTTAGTAACAACGCGTATAGAGGAAATTTCAATCCTAGGCCTTATCCAAGTAATCCCTCTAATAATTATGGTAATTCCTACAACAATTCTTATGGAAATTATAATAAGATGCCCTCTGATTTTCAATCTAATATTAAAGAATTTATTTCTTTGCAAAAGATTTTTAATGCTATGATTGAAGAAAAATTGCTTAAGATTGATGATTTGGCTAGGAAGATTGATAGAATTTCTCTTGATGTGTATTCTTTAAAGCTTAGATCTATTCCTCCTAAGCATGATATCAATGAGTCTCTCAAAGCCATGATAATTTCCATTGATGAGTGCAAGGAAAGAACCGCTAGGACGCGTGCTATGAAAGATGCCTTTATTAAAGCGTGTTCTTCTAGTTCCTATGAAAATAATGACGAAGATCTAAAAGTTATTGATGTGTCCCCTATTAAATCTTTGTTTTGTAATATTAATCTTGATAATGATGGGACTAAATATGATCCACCTTTACCTAGAAGGTGTTCTAAAAATTCGAACTATTCAGATCTTGATGACGAAATTGATAAAAGTGGGATTAAAAGAAATAAAACCCTAGATGATGCTAAACCCACTATATTGGATTTCAAGGAATTTAATTATGAAAATTGATCTTTATTTGATTGTATTTCCTTGTTGCAATCCGTGCTGAAATATCCTGATGCTTATAGTCAAAATAAAGCCTTTACCAAACATATCGTTGATGCCTTGATGCAATCTTATGAAGAAAAACTTGAGTTGAAAGTTTCTATCCCTAGAAAACTTTATGATGGGTGGGAACCTACTATTAAAATTAAAATTAAAGATTATGATTTTTATGCTTTGTGTGATTTGAGTGCTACTGTCTCTACTATTCCCAAAACTTTGTGTGATTTGCAAGATTTCCGTGATTTTGATGATTGCTCTCTAAACTTGCATCTTGCGGATTCCACTATTAATAAACCTATGGGAAGAATTAGTGATGTAATTATTGTTGCAAATAGGAATTATGTGCCCGTAGATTTTATCGTTCTTGATATAGATTGCAATCCTTCTTGCCCTATTATTCTCGGTAGACCTATCTGTCGGGGGTTGCTGACCCCACGGACACCTATAGGACCGCGGCGGACCGGGGGCCCTTTTGGTTCGGGAGGGGGCGGAGGATGCACAAAGAGCAGATCAAGGCGAACGCATGGGCGACGCGATCAGTTTACCCAGGTTCGGGCCGCACGGATGCGTAAAACCCTACTCCTACTTTGATTTGTATTGTGTTCTTGCTCGGGAGCAATGGATGCTACAGTACCCTTGGATGGCTAGCCAGGCCGAGCGTGAGAATGGTCGTCCTCCCCCTCCCTGTTGCGCATGGGCCTCCTTTTATATGTCAAAGGGGTCACCGACAGGTGGCAACAGAGATGAGGGTAAAAATGTAAAAGAGGTGGTAGTTGGCGCCACCGCTTGCTACAGTTGTATCATACCTAACCCTGACGACAGGGGACAAAGGCATTAAATGCATGTCTATGTTACCTAGATGGTGCGAAAAGGGACCGTCAGGGGCGCCACCGTTTGCCACGATGGCTATCTTGTCAGCGCCTGCTTGCCACCGCATGCCCCTGGCTGCACAGCCTCCCGCCACGTACGCCAGGAACGGTCCCAGAGCGACACGTTGGTGGGTCAGCTGGAGCGCGGGCTGCGGAGTAGTAGCTGGCCGCGGCAAGCGCCTTGCCGCGGATGTTGTCTTGTCGCGTCCGGGAGCTTGTCGCTCACTGGGTCTCGTCGGGACACGTGGCGTGCCGCAGCGAGTTCCTCGGGATGCCTTGGTTGGTCTTCCCGGCAAGCTCCTCTTGCCGGGGTCTTTGTGCTTCCTCCCGGCAAGCTCCTCTTGCTGGGGTCTTGGATACTTTGAGTGGCCTTCCCGGTAAGCTCCTCTTGCCGGGGTCTTGTGCCTTGGCTCGAATACTTTGTTCTTGAATGGCTCCAAAGGAACCACGGAGGGTCTTGGCGGTCGCCCGGCAAGCCTTGCCGCGGGTCGCTGCGACTGCCCGTGCACAAGTTCGGGATACTAAGGTACCCCTACTTTAGTACACCGACAGGAGCCCCCGGGCCTGGGCCATACACGGTGCCGAGCGCTGTTGGGCCAGGCCCAAAACAGTGCACGGGCACGCGCGGCCTAGGTTTTGCCATAACTCACTCCGCATCCACCGCGCCCTCCCCGCACGGCACGCGTCAAACGCGGCATAATGGGAGAGATCGTGGGCGGTTTTCGAGGTGCCCACTCCCCACGATCACGGGTTGGGGAGAGGCCGCCTCCTCCGTCGCCTCGGTTCTTCACACCTGCCACGCGGTTCCCATGCGCTTGGGGTCGTGGACGGTGGAGGCGGGAAACTGGGCCGTCGCGAGTCGAGGCAGCGGGTCGGCCCCAGCTCCATGCTCTTCCCGTGCCTTGATTCGCTGAGCGGGGCGGCCGAGCCCCCACCTCGCTCCTTTATAAGGAACGGGAGGGGAGGATGGAAGCCCGCATTCTCTCATCTCCTCCTTCCTTCAGCTTCTGCTCTCCTTTCTCTTATTCGCCATGGAGAAAGGGAACCCTGGTCCTTCATCGGTGGCGGCGAGGGTCGCCGCCAGACAGCGCATCCCACCCTCTCCCGCACCCGTGGTGGCGGAGCCAGCCGTAAGGGGAAGAGGGAGGGGGCGAGGTCGTGGACGTGCACGAGGATGAGGTCGAGGCACTCGGGGAAGAGGTGGACGGGGTGGCGCGCCAGCTTCGCCCCCGCCGGCGCCTCCTCTTCCCACGGGGGTCCATGTTGGGGACGACCCTTGCGAGTTCTTCGTCAGGCTGCGCCGGGCGCCTCGTCGTCGACTCCGACTCCCAGCTCCGTTCGCGAGCGCGATGGAGCTGGACCCGCCCGAGACACTGAGACTGCACATGAGGGGCTATGGGATTAGCGGCACGCGAGTCCGTGTTGAAGTCCCAGCCCCCGGTGTGATGTATCTTGGTCGAGGGTGGAAGACGTTCGCCCGTATCCACAGCTTGACGGCGGGGCTCACCCTCCATTTTAAGTTGGTGGAGGGCGATCTCCTCTCCGTCAAGGTCTTCGGGTGCTTCGGCACTCGGGCGAAGTGCTGCGTGGACAGCTCCTCCGATAGAAAAGGCCCCTCCTCGAGCGAGAGTGACGAGGAGGGGAGCGACAGCGACGACGAGGGTAGCGGGCGGCAGGACGACGGGTCCGACTAGGTGTCGGGCGCCGCTCCATGCGGCACCGGCGACCCCATCATCCATGTCGCCGGCTCCATGAACTCCCCGGGGTCGTCTCCTTGGGCGGCTGGCGTAGGGAGGCTGCGGAAGAGGAAGAGGGCTGGCGGCAAGGCCGTCAAGCCGGAGTACGAGGGCGTGGTGCCCTCGACAGCGTGCTGACGTCCTGCCGCCTCGTCTTCGAGCCCTGCTTCCGGCGCCGCCATCACCGTCCAGCCTTCGGACGACCCCCTGGATGTTCTCTTGGTGTCTTCTGGCACCCGTAGCTCGCCTAGGCGCTCCTTTTGCCCTTTTCGCCTCCTTGATCTACCTCCTGAAAAGAGGGACAAGAAAGGGATTACGGGCATCTTATCTTTTTAATTTGTAAGCCTTCGGGCCTTAGTTGCATTTAAAACTTGTAATCCTCTCTTTCATGTTTATCATCCTCTATGGACTGTACCTGAGTGGAATGTTTTTTTAATGAAAAGGGGATGCTTGCCGGGTCGTTTGTCTCGCGGGTAGAACCCACGTCAAGGAGCGAATCCTTGGTATCTTTCAGATAGACACTTCTTCCCCGGCAACAGGCCCTGTCGTCTTCCCACGTCGCTCGACCTTTCTCACGCTTTTGACGGAGGCAGGGACGAGGCGGGTGCGGCCCCTCGTTTCATCCCTTTGCTGCCGCGACTACGACCAAACTTGGCCCCAGGAACGAGCCCCAGGGCCTAGAGTTAAGGGAGCATGGTGGTTTTCGGGAAGAAACGAGGTTTCGTATTCCCCAGTCCATAAGAGAATGCATCATGAGGGATGAAAGACTTATCTGAGATTGCAGCCCCCGGCAACTCTGGCTTGCCGTGGGTGAATCTTGGTACTTGCAGCCCCCGGCAACACTGGCTTGCCGGGGCCCAGATGCCGGTACGTCCTTCTTCCCCTTTTCGTCCTCAGGCGGTCCGGCAAGGATATACGAGCCCTACGAACCAAGGGAAACGAAAGAAAGGCAAAGGGACGCACACTCGACCTCTAAGTTAGGGGTTAGCCGCTGTTAAGCACTATCAAACCTGACGAAGGACGAGACTCGACCTAGCATGCATGCTACAACTTAGGGCGCCAGCGCTTCATTTACTTGTGCTTAGGGTCTGCGCCTGGCTTTGTACAAAGGATTACATGCAACAGCGGCAAGACTTGTACAAAAGAGTGGTTGCCGGACAGGGTCCGACAACCGCGCCTTACGGGTAAAACTTACGAAGATGCTTGATATTCCAGGAGTTGCTCACTGGGATGCCATCTTCGGTATCCAGGCGGACAGCGCCAGGCCTGGTGACTCATTTCACCCGGTAAGGGCCTTCCCACTTCGGCGTCAACTTTTTGGAATTCTTGGCGGAGTGAACGCGCCGAAGAACAAGGTCGCCTTCCTCGAGACTTCTGGCCTTTGCGGCTATGATAGCGGCGCAAAGCTTGCTGGTAGCGAGCGGCTCGCACAGCAGCCTGAAGACGATCTTCCTCAAGGAGCAGCGCGTCATCTTCACGCAGCTGCTCTTGCTCAAGCTCATCATAAGCGAGCACTCGAGGTGACCCGTATATGAGTTCCGTGGGGATAACTGCCTCCGCTCCATAGACTAGAGCGAAGGGTGTCTGGCCAGTGGCTCGATTTGGCGTCGTCCTGATCGACCAAAGAACCACCGGCGGCTCCTCGATCCAGTTTCTTCCGCAATTGTGCAGCTTGTCGAAAGTTCTGGTCTTGAGCCCGCGCAGCACTTCAGCATTTGCCCTCTCAGCTTGACCGTTGCTTCTCGGGTGAGCAACAGAAGCGAAGCAGACCTTGGCGCCAAGATCTTGGACGTACTGCATGAAGGTGCGGCTCGTAAATTGTGTACTATTGTCGGTGATTATCCTGTTAGGGATTCCGAAACGGCAAACAATCGACCTGGAGAACTTGACTGCTGACTGTGCTGTCACCTTCCTCACTGGTTCCACTTCCGGCCACTTTGTGAACTTGTCGATTGCGATGTACAAGTACTCAAAGCCCCCGACAGATCAGGGAAAGGGGCCGAGGATGTCGAGCCCCCAGACCGAAAATGGCCAGGATAAAGGGATCATCTGGAGAGCTTGAGCTGGCTGGTGTATCTGCTTGGAATGGAACTGGCACGCTTCACACTTGGTTGCTTGTGCAGTTGCATCCTGGAGGGCTGTCGGCCAGAAGAAGCCTTGCCGGAATGCTTTTCCGACAAGAGCTCTTGCGCCAATGTGGTGACCACATATGCCTCCATGTATCTCTGCCAACAGCTTCTGTCCATCTTCCCGGGGAATACACTTCAATTTCACTCCGTTGAGTCTTCTTCTGCACAGTGTGTTGTTGACAAACTGGTACATACTAGACTGCCGGGCTACTCTTTCCGCTTCTTCTGGTTCCTCAGGAAGTTCTCCTGTCTGATGGAAACGGACAATCTGCTGCGCCCAAGTTGGAGCCTGTGGCTCGACAACAAGGACTAAAGGCACATCTGCTGCTGCGGGAACGTCCGCTTTTACGGCAAGAGCCCACGGCTCTGCCGGAGCTTGACGTTCCCCGGCAAGCTTGCCGGAGCAAAACTTGTCGGGAGAATCTGCTTCAATGAAACAAACCCTGGGGCTTGCCGGAGCAGACTGCTCCTCAGCATTCTTGGTGTTGATCTTGGGGACCTTCTTGGCGGCGGCTTCGGGAAGCTCTGCCGGGAGATAGTCACCAAAAATCAACTTCCTCCTCTTGCTCTGTCCAGTTGATGGTGTCACGGACGGCTGAGTCAGCTTGAGCACAAAGGTCCCTGGTTCCACAGGTAACTTAAGTGCTGCGCACTTTGACAGGCCATCGGCAATGTCGTTCTCAGCTCTTGGAACATGTTCCATTTGCAGGCCGTCAAAGCGCTCTTCTAGCTTCCTCACTTCATCAACGTAAGCTTCCATCAACGGACTCTGGTAAACCTTGTTCACTTGGCGGACGACGAGCTGCGAGTCACCCCTGACAATAAGCTTCTTAATCCCAAGTTCTGCCGTGAGTCTGAGACCGGCAAGCAAGCCTTCATACTCTGCAGTATTGTTTGTCGCTTGCTCCTTGGGAAAGTGCATCTGGACTATGTACTTGAGGTGCTCTTCGGTGGGCGCGACAAGTAGCACGCCAGCACCGGCGCCTTGCAGCGAGAAGGCACCGTCAAAGTACATGAGCCACTCTTTGCTTGCTTCCTTGGCGGGGACGCTCATCTCCGGAATTTCTTCGTCTGGAGTTGGCGTCCACTCTGCTATGAACTCTGCCAATGCTCTGCTTTGGATTGTTGATGTACTCTCAAATTTGAGGCCAAAGCTTGACAGTTCCAGTGCCCACTCGACAATCCTGCCTGTTGCTTCTGGATTTTGTAATATGCTCTTCAGCGGAAAGCGAGTGACAACTGTGATCTCATGTGCTTGGAAGTAATGGCATAGCTTTCTCGAGGCCATGAGAAGGCCGAAAAGCAACTTCTGTACACCAGAGTACCTTGACCTAGCCCCCTGCAAAAGGGAACTGACAAAGTAAACTGGGCGCTGCACCATCTTCTTCTGTATCTCCTCTTGCATCTGCGGAGATCCTTGCTTGTCGGGACCAGAGCTTGTCGGGGAAGCCCCCTGCTTGTCGCTTGATGTGGTTGCCGCGGTCCCTGGCTCGTCATCTGCCTCCCTCTCCGCTCCTAACGCAGCACTAACCACTTGATTGGTTGCCGCTATGTACAGCAGCAACTTCTCTTGTGGTTTAGGTACGACAAGTGTTGGAGTGGAGGACAGGTATCTCTTCAAGTCTTGCAGCGCAGCCTCCGCTTCTGGAGTCCATTTCATTGGACCTGCCCTTTTCAAAATTTTGAAAAACGGCAGGGCGTGCTGAGCAGACCGAGAGATAAACCAGCTGAGAGTAGCCACGCAGCCGGCAAGCTTCCGTACATCCTTGACGCGCTTTGGTGCTTCGATCTGCTCAATGGCCCTGATCTTGTCGGGATTAGCTTCGATTCCCCACTGAGACACAAAGAACCCGAGAAGCTTGCCGGAAGGGACTCCAAACACACACTTCTCAGGGTTGAGCTTGAGGTTGACCTTGCGCAGATTTGCAAAAGTCTCTTCTAAGTCTTGGATCAGAGTTGCCCTGTCTTTGCTTTTGACCACTAGATCATCCATGTAAGCTTCTACATTTCTGTGTATCTATGGCTTCAAAGCGATATGGACTACTTTGGCAAATGTTGAACCAGCATTCTTTAATCCGAAAGGCATCCGTACGAAACAATACGTTCCACATGGAGTAATGAATGCGGTTTTCTCCTCATCCTCTTCTGCCATGAAGATCTGATGGTATCCTGAATATGCGTCAAGAAATGAAAGCAACTCACATCCGGCTGTGGAGTCAACAATCTGGTCAATGCACGGCAAGGGAAATGGATTTTTGGGACAAGCTTTATTAACATCAGTAAAGTCAATACAAAGCCTCCATTTCCCATTTGCCTTGCGCACTACAACCGGATTGGCCAACCACGTGGGATGGAGCACCCCTCCGACAAGGCCTGCTGCTTCCAATTTCTTGATTTCTTCTGCTATGAATTCTTGGTGCTCCACTGCCTGTTTCCTGACCTTCTGCTTGACGCGCCGTGCATGAGGACAAACGGCAAGATGGTGCTCAATTACTTTCCTAGGAACACCGGGGATATCAGACGGTTGCCACGCAAACACGTCGACATTCGCCCGCAGGAAAGTAACGAGCGCGCTTTCCTATTTAGGGTCAAGCGTACCACCAGTGCTGTCCTCCTTGGCGGACACCTTCTTGGTAAGTGGTGGAGCTGCCATCGTCTTCTTACTCTTGCCGGTGGAGCTCAATGGTGCGTCCTCGACGGCAGCGCAGCACTCTGAAGAGGCGCGCTTGCCAGAGTAGGCATCAGAGCTCTTGCCGGACTTGGTCTTCTTCTTCCCCCCGGGAGCTTCAGCGGCAAGTATCTCGCGGTCTGTCGCGGCAGCTGCTTCCCGGTAGATCTTGTCAGCGCAGATAAGGGCATCCTTCTTGTCGCCAGGGACAGAGATGATGCTTATCGGGCCTGACATCTTAAGCATGTTGTATGCATAGTGAGAGGCCGCCATGAACTTGGCGAGTGCTGGACGGCCAAGTATCCCATTGTAAGGCAATGGGAAATCAGCAACGTCAAAAGTGACCCTCTCCATTCTGAAATTCACCTCGCTGCCAAATGTCACCGGCAACGTGACCTTCCCTTTCGGCTTGCTCCTTCCCGGGTTAATTCCTTGGAATGTACCGGTTTCTTCGAGCTCGCTGTCTGGGATCTGGAGTTTCTGGAGCATAGCGGAGGAGATCAGATTTAGGCCGGCCCCGCCGTCAACTAGCATCTTAGTGACTTTGAGGTGCGGATTGTTGGCGAAACCAACAATGGCAAGCACCCGACCGCGGTTGTGCGATCAGGGTGGTCCTCAATGTCAAAGATGATAGGCGTGCCGGACCACTTCAGAAGCTTGCGTGATTCGACAGGTGGCTCTGCCGCATTAACTTCCCAGAGCCACTGTTTGAGTTGGCGGTGGGAAGTATGCAGAGAAGCACCACCGTCAACACACAAGACTTCTGTAGCCTTCTAAAACTCCTGTTCACTGTTCTCAACATCATCCATGTCTTCGTCGTTGTCTTCGTCATCATCCTTGTTGTGGCCGCGGGGAGGTCTGTCTCCTTGCCGCTGCTTGACCTTGTCGTGGCGTCCTCCCTGGCCAGCGCGCTTCTTGCCGGCTTCTCCACCACCTCCTTGAGCTCTCTCCTTGTCGCGCCGCTCGTACTCAGCTTTTTGTTGCCGGACAAGCTGCTCGACCTTCTTGCAGCTCTGGAGATCATGGCCCTTGGTGCGGTGGATCTTGCAGTACTGCTTGTCAGAGCTGCCCTGCTTGTCGGCGGCCGCCACAGCTTGGCAGTTGGTGCATGCGGCAACCTCCTTGCCGGAGCTACCAACTTTGGCTTGCTTCGCGGCGCCGTCATAGCCGGACTGCTCGACGACTAGCACCTCTTTGCCCTTCCTCCTGTTGCGCCTCCGGTTCTTCTTTGCCAGGGCGACATCCTCACTGTCAGATCCCTCTGCTCAAGTATCCTCTCTGGGGAGTTTCCTCCCTTCTTCAGCGCGTGCGCACTTGTCGGCCAGGGCGTATAGCTCACTGACGTCTCTGATCCTGCTCATCGCCATCTCCTCCCGCATCCTGCGATTATGCACGTTCTGATGGAACGCGCTGATAACCGCGGCAGGGTGGATGTCCGGGATGTTGTGCTGCACACGGCTGAATCTCTGGATATACTTGTGTAGGGGCTCTCCTTCCTTCTGGGCAAGCAGGTGGAGATCACTTTCCTGGCCATGTCGTTTGTGGCCGCGTGTAAAGGCGCCGACAAACTGATGGCAAAGGTCTGCCCAAGAGGATATGGAGTTGTCCGGCAAGTGCATGAGCCAGGATCTGACTACGGGCTTGAGCATGAGCGGGAAGTAGTTGGCAAGGACCTTGTCGTCTCGCCCCCCGGCAGCTTGCACCGCAATGGTGTAGATGCTGAGGAACTCTGACGGGTGCGACTTGCCATCGTACTTCTCCGGCACGTCTGGCTTGAAATGTTTCTGGCTGGGCCACTGGACTTGCCGCAGCTCACGGGTGAACGCAGGGAAACCTACCGCGTACGGCAAGTCGCCTGGTTCTCCGGGCGCATGCATGTCAACAGAAGCCCCAGGGCGCAGGTCTGATTGACGTCGCGCTTCTCTTCGGTGCTCGATGCGTGCTCGAGCGTCTTCCTGCTGTCTCTCATGAAGAACTTGGTGCTGATCGCGACGAGCTCGCGGATCTGACGATGCGGTGGAGTAGATGTCGAGGTGGATCCGGCGAGTCAGCGATCTTGGCCTTCGGGGCGGAGAGTGCACAGTGGTTGCACCCTCGCCGGTCTTGTCGCCACCGGCTCGCGCCTGGTTGACTTGCCGCGGCAGCGATGCGCTCGGCTGCCGCGGGTTGTCACCGTTGGCGAAGCCGATGAGGCTCTGGATAGTGGCCCTCCAGTCATCGATCTTCTCTGGCGCTGGAGGGTAGTCTAGAAGCAGCTGGGCACGTGCCAACGCTTCCGCCGGAGTGGCGGGCGGCGGCAGCGAACGGTGCGAGGAGCGAGATATGCTCGGACTTCTAACTGAGTTAGAAGGAGCAACATCTCGTCCAAGCGACCGCACCACGCTCGCGCCAGCATGTTGGCGTGCATGCTGGTCCTGAGCACTCCGGGATCCGCCAGCTTGATCTTAGCCCAGCAGACGTATGGTACCGTGGGTACCATGATGCTGCTGGTCCCGCGCCTCCTGGGACGGGCGCAGTGCGTGTACGGACGCCGAGGTCTTAGAGTGCCCGCGGTCGTTGTGGGAGCCGACTGCGCCACCGATGTGCAGCGCAGCCTTGTCCTTGGACCTGGCAGCACCATGAGTCCCCTCGTCGGCGCCCATTCTTCCGCCGGCGCCTACTCCACCAGCCGTTCGCTCTGGCGACAATGGGCTCGGCGCAGACGGAGCAGCTGCCTCCGAAATCTTCTTCTTCGGCGGCATGTTGATGAAGATGATGAAGATTCGGCTCGTGCGAACACCGGATCAGGTTGGCACAACCTCGACGCACCCCTACCTGGCGCGCCAAAGATGTCAAGGGTTGCTGATCCCACGGACACCTATGGGACCGCGGCGGACCGGGGCCCCTTTTGGTTCGGCAGGGGGCGGAGGATGCACAAAGAGCAGATCGAGGCGAACGCACGGGCGACGCGATCAGTTTACCCAGGTTCGGGCCGCACGGATGCGTAAAACCCTACTCCTTCTTTGATTTGTATTGTGTTCTTGCTCGGGAGCAATGGATGCTACAGTACCCTTGGATGGCTAGCGAGGCCGAGCGTGAGAATGGTCGTCCTCCCCCTCCCTGTTGCGCATGGGCCTCCTTTTATATGTCAAAGGGGTCACCAACAGGTGGCAACAGAGATGAGGGTAAAAATGTAAAAGAGGTGGTAGTTGGCGCCACCGCTTGCTACAGTTGTATCATACCTAACCCTGACGGCAGGGGACAAAGGCATTAAATGCCTGTCTGTGTCGCCTAGACGGTGCGGAAAGGGACCGTCAGGGGCGCCACCGTTTGCCACGATGGCTATCTTGTCAGCGCCTGCTTGCCACCGCATGCCCCTGGCTGCACAGCCTCCCGCCACGTACGCCAGGAACGGTCCAGAGCGACACGTTGGTGGGTGAGCTGGAGCGCGGGCTGCGGAGTAGTAGCTGGCCGCGGCAAGCGCCTTGCCGCGGATGTTGTCTTGTCGCGTCCGGGAGCTTGTCGCTCACCGGGTCTCGTCGGGTCACGTGGCGTGCCGCGGCGAGTTCCTCGGGGTGCCTTGGTTGGTCTTCCCGGCAAGCTCCTCTTGCCGGGGTCTTTGTGCTTCCTCCCGGCAAGCTCCTCTTGCCGGGGTCTTGGATACTTTGAGTGGCCTTCCCGGCAAGCTCCTCTTGCCGGGGTCTTGTGCCTTGGCTCGAATACTTTGTTCTTGAATGGCTCCAAAGGAACCACGGAGGGTCTTGGCAGTCGCCTGGCAAGCCTTGCCGCGGGTCGCTGCGACTGCCCGTGCACAAGTTCGGGATACTAAGGTACCCCTACTTTAGTACACCGACACTATCCTTAGAACGGTTGGTGCAATTATTGATATGAAGGAAGGGAATATTAGATTTCAATTACCATTAAAAAGGGAATGGAACACTTCCCTAGAAAGAAAATAAAATTACCATATGAATCTATCATGAGAGCCACTTATGGATTGCCTACCAAAGATGGCAATACCTAGATCTATTCTTGCTTGTTTTGACGATAGCGCTTGTTGGGAGGCAACCCAATTTTATTTTTATTCCTTGATTTTTGCTCCTGTTTAGTAATAATAAATTATCTAGCCACTGTTTTGGTTGTGTTTTTTGTGTTTAATTAGTGTTTGTGCCAAGTAGAACCGTTGGGAAGACTTGGGGAAAGTCTTGTTGAACTTGCTGTAAAAAACAGAAACTTTAGCGCTCACGAGAACTGCTGTAATTTTTATTTGGAAAGTTATATTTAGTTAATTCTTTTTGAAGATGATTAATAGATAAATTCCTCACGTGCAGAAATTTATTTTAGAATTTTTGGGGTCCAGATCTTGCACTAGCTACAGATTACAACAGACTGTTCTGTTTTTCATGTGTTGTTTGCTTATTTTGATGAATCTATGGCTAGTAAAATAGTTTATAATCCATAGAGAAATTGGAGTACAGTAGGTTTAACACCAATATAAATAAAGAATGAGTTCATTATAGTACCTTTAAGTGGTCTTTTGTTTTCTTTCGCTAACGGAGCTCATGAGATTTTCTACTTTAAGTTTTGTGTTGTGAAGTTTTCAAGTTTTGGGTAAAGATTTGATGGATTATGGAACAAGGAGTGGCAAGAGCCTAAGCTTTGGTATTCCCATGGAACCCCCAAGATAATCTAAGTACACCTAAAAGCCAAAAGCTTGGGGATGCCCCGGAAGGCATCCCCTCTTTCGTCTACTTCTATCGGTAACTTTACTTGGAGCTATATTTTTATTCACCACATGATATGTGTTTCGCTTGGAGCGTCTTTTATGATTTGAGTCTTTTCTTGTTAGTCTACCACAATCATCCTTGCTGTACACACCTTTTGAGAGAGCCATACATGATTAGGAATTTGATAGAATACTCTCTGTGCTTCACTTATATCTTTTGAGCTTTATAGTTTTGCTCTAGTGCTTCGCTTCTATCTTTTAGAGCACGGTGATGGATTTGTTTTATTGAAACTATTGATCTCTCATGCTTCACTTAGATTATTTTGAGAGTATTAATAGCATGGTAATTTTCTTAAAATCCTAATATGCTTGGTATGCAAGATTAATAATAAAACTTTCTTATGAGTGTGTTAAATACTAAGAAAAGTTTGATGCTTGATGATTGTTTTGAGATATGGAGGTAATAATATCAAAGTCATGCTATTTGAGTAGTTGTGAAATTGAGAAATACTTGTGTTGAAGTTTGCAAGTCCGGTAGCATGCATGTATGGTAAATGTTATGCAACAAATTTGAAACATGAGGTGTTATTTGATTGTCTTCCTTGTGAGTGGCAGTCGGGGGCGAGCCTTTCCCTACCAATCTATCCCCCTAGGAGCATGCGCGTAGTGCTGAGGTTTTTGATGACTTGTAGATTTTTGCAATAAGTATGTGAGTTCTTTATGACTAATGTTGAGTCCATGGATTATATGCACTCTCACCCTTCCATCCTTGCTAGCCTCTTCGGTACCGTGCATTGCCCTTTCTCACATTGAGAGTTGGCGCAAACTTCGCCGGTGCATCCGAACCCTGTGATATGATACGCTCTTTCACACATAAACCTCCTTATATCTTCCTCAAAATATCCACCATACCTTCCTATTATGGCATTTCCATAGCCATTCCGAGATATATTGCCATGCAACTTTCCATCATTCCGTTCGTCATTACACATTCATCATTGTCATATTGCTTAGCACGATCATGTAGTTGACATAGTATTTGTGGTGAAGCCACCGTTCATAATTCTTTCATACATGTCACTCTTGGTTCATTGCATATCCCGATACACCGCCGGAGGCATTCATATAGAGTCATCTTTGTTCTAGTATCGAGTTGTAATCATTGAGTTGTAAATAAATAGAAGTGTGATGATCATCATTATTAGAGCATTGTCCCAAGTGAGGAATAAAAAAAGAGAAAGGCCATAAAAAAGAGAAGGCCCAAAAAAAGAGAAAGGCCATAAAAAAGAAAAGGCCCAAAAAATGAGAGAAAAAGAGAGAAGGGACAATGTTACTATCCTTTTACCACACTTGTGCTTCAAAGTAGCACCATGATCTTCATAGTAGAGAGTCTCTCATGTTATCACTTTCATATACTAGTGGGAATTTTTCATTATAGAACTTGGCTAGTATATTCCAACAATGGGCCTCCTCAAGTGCCCTAGGTCTTCGTGAGCAAGCAAGTTGGATGCACACCCACTAGTTTCTTTTGTTGAGCTTTCATACATTTATAGCTCTAGTGCATCCGTTGCATGGCAATCCCTACTCCTTGCATTAACATCAATCGGTGGGCATCTCCATAGCCCATGGATTAGCCTCGTTGATGTGAGACTTTCTACTTTTTTCTCTTCTCCACATAACCCCCCTCATTATATTCTATTCCACCCATAGTGTTATGTCCATGGCTCGCACTCATATGTTGCGTGAAAGTTTATAGGTTTGAGATTACTAAAGTATGAAACAATTGCTTGGCTTGTCATCGGGGTTGTGCATGACGAGAGCATTCTTGTGTGACGAAAATGAAACATGACTAAACTATATGATTTTTTAGGGATGAACTTTTTTGGCCATGTTATTTTGAGAAAACATAATTTCTTAGTTAGTATGCTTGAAGTATTATCATTTTATGTCAATATGAACTTTTGTTTTGAATCTTTCGGATCTGAATATTCATACCACAATTAAGAAGAATTACATTAAAATTATGCCAAGTAGCACTCCGCATCAAAAATTCTCTTTTTATCATTTACCTACTCGAGGACGAGCAGGAATTAAGCTTGGGGATGCTTGATACGTCTCCAACGTATCTATAATTTTTGATTGCTCCATGCTATATTATCTACTGTTTTGGACTATATTGGGCTTTATTTTCCACTTTTATATTATTTTTGGGACTAACCGCTTAACCGGAGGCCCAGAATTGTCGTTTTTTTGCCTATTTCAGTGTTTCGGAGAAATAGAATATCAAACGGAGTCCAAACGGAATGAAACCTTCGGAAACGTGATTTTCTCATCAAATAAGATCGAGGAGACTTGGACCCTCCATCAAGAAAGCCACGAGGTGGTCACGAGGGTGGAGGGCGCCCCCCCTAGGGCGCGCCCCCTGCCTCATGGGCCCCTCAAAGCTCCATCGATGTACTCCTTCCTCCTATATATACCTACGTACCCCCAAACGATCGGGGACGAAGCAAAAAACCTAATTCCACCGCCGCAACTTTCTGTATCCACGAGATCCCATCTTGGGGCCTGTTCCAGAGCTCCGCCGGAAGGGGCATCGATCATAGAGGGCTTATACATCATCATCCAAGCCCCTCCGATTAAGTGTGAGTAGTTTACTTCAGACCTACGGGTTCATAGTTAGTAGCTAGATGTCTTCTTCTCTCTTTTTGGATCTCATTACAATGTTCTCCCCCTCTCTTGTGGAGATCTATTCGATGTAATCTTCTTTTTGCGGTGTGTTTGTTGAGACCAATGAATTGTGGGTTTATGATCAAGTCTATTTGTGAATAATATTTGAATCTTCTCTGAATTCTTTTATGTATGATTGGTTATCTTTGCAAGTCTCTTCGAATTATCTGTTTGGTTTGGCCTACTAGATTGGTTGTTCTTGCCATGGGAGAAGTGCTTAGCTTTGGGTTCGATCTTGCGGTGTCCTTACCCAGTGACAGAAGGGGCAGCAAGGCACATATTGTATTGTTGCCATCGAGGATAACAAGATGGGGTTTTTATCATATTGCATGAAACTATCCCTCTACATCATGTCATCTTGCTTAAGGCGTTACTCTGTTTTTAACTTAATACTCTAGATGCATGCTGGATTGCGGTCGATGAGTGGAGTAATAATAGTAGATGCAGGCAGGAGTCGGCTAATTGTCTCGGACGTGATGCCTATATACATGATCATACCTAGATATTCTCATAACTATGCTCAATTCTGTCAATTGCTCAACAGTAATTTGTTCACCCACCGTAGAATACTTATGCTCTTGAGAGAAGCCACTAGTGAAACCTATGGCCCTCGGGTCTCTTTCTCATCATATCAATCTCCATCACTTTATTATTGCTTTGCTTTTTTACTTTGCTTTTACTTTTTACTTTCCATCTCTATACCAAAAATACCAAAAATATTATTTATCATCTCTATCAGATCTCACTTTCGTAAGTGACCGTGAAGGGCTTGACAACCCCTAAGCGCGTTTGTTGCGTTGAGCTATTGTTTTTGTGTAGGTACAAGGGACTCGCGTGTAGCCTCTGGATTGATACCTTGGTTCTCAAAAAATGAGGGAAATACTTACGCTACTTTGCTGCATCATCCTCTCCACTTCGGGGAAATCCAACGCAGTGCTCAAGAGGTAGCATCCGCCAGCCGGCACCGCAGCAGGTCCCGCGCCACGACAAGCGCAACTCGCATGTTTGCCTGTTCCCATCGGGTATGTGGTGCCGTTGCCGGGGCATAGCCAGAGGATCTCGTGGTGGCTCACGCGCGCCATGGTGTTTGGTTGGGGGGTGCTGGTCCGCTCCGCCTGCATCCGGCGGCGTTCGGCGTTACGCGGGCCGCCTGGAGTGCGGAGTTGAGGTCTTCTTGGGCGGACAGCGCCGCCTGGATGGGCCAAGCAACCCAATGGTCGGCGTGAGTCCTCGGGTCGTCAGACATCGGAGCCACGGGGTGTCGGCAGGAGAGGGGCTTCGGCGCACCCCTACCTGGCGCGCCAAATGTCGGATTCTGGGTTCTGGCTAACCCTTGAGGTTCGAACACTGGGGTGCACACAAAGTAATCTCTCTCCCTCCCTAGCTCGCTCAGACAACAATCTCAAGGACGGGCTCGACAAACCCAAGGAACATGGGACACAGAGGTTTGTACTGGTTCGGGCCACCGTTGTGGTGTAATACCCTTCTCTAGTGTGGTGGTTCATTGCCTTGTGGGATGAACTAGTACAATGGATGAACTGCATCCTGAGGAGAGGTGCTCTTGAGCTCGGTGAGCTGGTGTGTGTGAGGATGGTCTGAATGATCTCCCTTTGCTACGGTGGTGGCTAGTCCTATTTATAGAGGCCCTGGTCCTCTTCCCAAATGTTAGGCGGGAAGGGATCCCATAACTGCCAAGTTTGAAGGGGGACAACCAGTACAAGCTATCCTGAAAAAAGGTGGTCTTCACCCGCCAAAGACTCTGGTGGTGATGCTATTGTGGGCTGCGCGGTAACCTCTGTCCTGCCGTCCTGCTGGCCTTGGTCTTGTTGCACAAATAAGGAAACCTCTGCCTGATGCCTCGGGACTCCTCGCCTACGCCTGCCTCTTTAGCACCAAAGAGGTACACTGCGCCTGCTGGCGCCCGCCTGGCCTTGGTCATCATGGCTCACGTCACATGAACCTTGCAAGGTGCCCCTTGCATAGATATCTCCGCTCCTCGGGAGCCATCCTAGTGAGGCTGCCCCCCGAGAGGTCTTGGCATCATCCGCCTCACGAGGCTTGGCCCCTCGCAAGGTTCTTGAGTTGTCGCTGCAGGTGATGGGCCCTACCAAGCCGCTGGTGGAGCCATGCCGTGGGCCGCAGGCAGGCAGGCATGGGTACCCCCGTTCCTAGGGCACCGACATGAATGAATTGTTACTTTAGCATAAGAAAGTATATGACAATATATGTTGCTATTCTAAAGATGATCATGATGCCCTCATGTCCGTATTTTGTTTTATCGACTCCTCTATCTCTAAACATGTGGACATATTTATCGATATCGGCTTTCGCTTGAGGATAAGAGAGGTCTATGCTTGGGGGAGTTGATACGTCCATTTTGCATCATGCTTTTATATTGATATTTATTGTATTATGGGTTCTTATTACACATTTATATCACAATACTTATGCCTATTCTCTCTTATTTTATAAGGTTTACATGAAGAGGGAGAATGCCGGCAGCTGGAATTCTAGGCTCGAAAAGGAGCAAATGTTAGAGACCTATTCTACACAACTCCAAAAGTCCTAAAACTTCACAGAGCATGTTTTTTGAATATAAAAAATATTGGGCGAAGAAAATACTAGAGGGGGGCCACGAGCCAGCCACAAGGGTGGAGGGCACGCCCTACCCCCTGGGCACGCCCTCCAGCCTTGTGGTGCCCCTGGTAGGCCTCCGGTGCCCATCTTTGGCTATATGGTGTGCTTTGACCTGGAAAAAAATCAGAAGGAAGCTTTCGGGATGAAGCGCCGCCGTCTCGAGGCGAAAGCTGGGCAGAACCAATCTAGGACTCCGGCAGAGCTATTCTACCGGGGAAACATCCCTCCCGAAGGGGGAAATCGAAGCCATCGTCATCACCAACGATCCTCTCATCGAGAGGGGGGGTCAATGTCCATCAACATCTTCACCAGCACCATCTCCTCTCAAACCCTAGTTCATCACTTGTATAATTTCTTGGTCCCGAAACCTTAGATTGGTACCCGTGGGTTGCTAGTGGTGTGGATTACTTTTTGTAGTTGATGCTAGTTGGTTTATCCGGTGGAAGATTATATTTTCAGATACTTAATGATAATTAATACTCCTCTTATCTTGATTATGAATATGCTTTGTGAGTAGTTACGTTTGTTCATGAGAACATGGGAGAAGTCTTGTTATAATTAATCATGTGAATTTGGTATTCGTTCGATATTTTGATGATATGTATGTTGTCTCTCCTCTAGTTGTGTTATGTGAACATCTACTACATGACACTTCACCATTATTTGGGCGTAGGGGAAGGCATTGGGAAGTAATAAGTAGATGATGGGTTGCTAGAGTGACAGAAGCTTAAACCCTAGTTTATGTGTTACTTCGTAAGGGGCTAATTTGGATCCATATGTTTCATGCTATGGTTAGGTTTAGCTTAATTCTTCTTTCGTACTTGCGGATGCTTGCGAGAGGGGTTAATCATAAGTGGGAGGATTGTCCAAGGAAGGGAAGCACCCAAGCACCGGTCCACCCACATATCAAATTATCGAAGTAACGAATGTGAATTATATGAGCATGATGAAAACTAACTTGACAACAATTCCCATGTGTCCTCAGGAGCGCTTTGCTTTATATAAGAGTTTGTCCAGGCTTGTCCTTTGCTACAAAAAGGATTGGGCCACCTTGTTGCACATTAGTTACTTTATTTACTCGTTACCTGTTACGATTTATCTTATCACAAAACTATTTGTTACCTATAATTTCAGTGCTTGCAAAAAATACCTTGCTGAAAACTACTTGCCATTTCCTTCTACTCCACGTTGGGTTCGACACTCTTACTTATCGAAAGGACTACGATAGACCCCCTATACTTGTGGGTCATCAAGACTCTTTTCTGGCTCCGTTGCCGGGGAGTGAAGTGCCTTTGGTAAGTGGAATTTGGTAAGGAAACATTTATATAGTGTGCTGAAATTTACTGTCACTTGTTACTATGGAAAATAATCCTTTGGGGACTTGTTCGGGGTATCTTCACCTTGATCAGAAGAACAAAGAGTTGCTCCTCAATCTGCTACACCTACTGAAAATATTTATTATGAAATTCCTTCGGGTATGATAGCGAAACTGCTAGCTAATCCTTATGCAGGAGATGGAACATTACATCCTGATATGCACCTAATCTATGTGGATGAAGTTTGTGGATTATTTAAGCTTGCAGGTATCACTACTGCAGGATGCTACTAACGCGACACTATGATCAGAGACCCTTTGATGAAATTGTGTGCGATGCATTAATCACAAATCGGGATGTAAAAAACCGTCAAAAATTAAACATGGTTCAGATTTTAGTTGCGTGTGCAATTCAGGGCACACGGTTAACCCCCTCGAACTGTTTGCGATGAGGCAGAACAACAGAAACAGGCAGCCATATCAATGTGTGTGCGATATACGGCATATAGTTCTCTTTGATGAAAATTACAACACAGACGGTTAATACAGTTAGTTCGTGTGCGATTTTGTGTGTACAAAAGACTTTGAAAAATGCAAACTAGTTGCTTGTGGTGGCTAGGAGTATCGCACACGATGTGTCTGCGAGTACTCGTGTGTGATGATTAGTAAGTTACACATACGTTTCCTTATGTTAACACTTGTGTGATAAATAACATGTGGCACCGGATACGGTATTCGGGTTGTGTGTGTGCTCCACTTAGTCTTCCCGCGCTCCAGCGAATGCTTCCTGTGCTCCATATGGGTGAATTGTAAAATCTACACCTCTTCCCCCACCTGTTTCCCGCCACTAGCTAACGGCTTGCTGCATAACCCAGGCGGTAACGCACCACCGCGACACTATGCGCAGATCTAGTCCACACCCATCTAACATTAGTTATTCCAAGCATGCCAGGCAACGACCAAAGCTTCGACGTCGACGCCTACCTGCGTTACATCTTCGGTGAGGAGAATGAGCCGGAGAAGGTCGGGGATCCAGAGCTTTATCGGTCGGTGCAGGCACCATGGCCCATCGGCAGCGATATCAGCGTGATAGTCCTTGGGAGCACACTCGACATATTGCAGAGGAGGTCTGATGAGCAGTTTTCCATCCACCGTGCAAAAGATCTAGAGCTGCTCGGCGGCACGATCGATGACCCACCCGGGGAGCCGCCATCACCAGTGCTCATCGAGAGCATGATGCCCTGCAAGGAATGGGTAGAGGACGTCTGTGATTCAGTCAAGATAAAGGCAGCCTGCGGCTTCATCATTGCTCACGGCGGGCATGTCAACCTCGATCCTGATGATGTGGTGGCAAGGCTCGAGTGCATGCTTGGTGGAGTTGACGTCCCGGACGAAGTAGAACATCGCCAACATGATATCTTGAGGATGCAGGTGATGGAAGGAATTTGCTACCAGGCCACAGACATGGAAATGGAGCGGTTCTGCGGAGTTGTCATGCGCGCAATTGCACGCTGTCAAGCTCTTATGGAAGAGGCCCAGCAGCCCCTAGAGCCTCTCAGCGCTAGCAGCTCCATAGGCGGAGGTGGGTCGGGACACTTGCTGTGAACGGTCGCAAAGGGTGCCATGCTAATCATGGAGTTCGAGAAGACCATCGTCGGAAGGCCGCCAGCTCAGCATTTTAGCTTATATTTTATTATAATTGTATGCATATGTAGGTCGTGAGTGTTTTGGGCCTTGCCGCATGTGGCATTTTAAATTATCCTGAATATGTAAGACAATTATTAAGAATTATTAACTGTTGCCATTGTAAATTTGCCTCAACGGCGAGCAGAGCGTGCGCAGGGACGCCAGACCGGAGCGTGCCGCGGCCGACTCAACGACGAGCAACCACGTGGTCAACCTTCTACCGTCAATAAATTTTGACCTTCTTTCTCGTCACATTGCAAATTACAACGCAATAAGTAATTGCAAATCTGTTCACATCTATCAAACTAATATGTGTTCCCACTTAGCACCGGGCTATAAAAACTACCCACTCAAAAATTACTTCACAGTTCCTCTCCTCATCACCCACAAAACTGGTCTTTCCTGTCAAGTCGTTCTGCCATGACTGGTAGGTGGAGTTTAGGGTGGACATATAACCATCCAGCAAATACCAAGGCCGCGGAAGCACTAGAGAGGTCCCGCCGCCAAGCCGTAGCCACAGCAGAGATGTCCCGACGCGCCTTGGAGCCCTCAAACGAGCTCTCACGGGAACACGAGGGCTCTCACAAGCGCATTTGCAGCGTCGGCCATCGCGACAAGTAGGCATTCCTAAAGTCCTTCGCCGGCGACGACGACATTCTCGCTGGTGTCACTACGCAGCAGGAGCTGGTCGACGGCTTGATGAAGCTGCTCAAGATCAGTGATGCCTCGGTTGACAAGGCAAACGGCCTCGCCGAGCAACTCATGGGTGACAATGTGAAGCTCCTCAAGTTGCTCGCCGAGAAGGAGGAGGGGGCTGCCAGCTGGAAGATGATGCATGAGCAGAGCAGTGCCTCGGAGATGACGCTGAAAGCGGTCGTCGAGGAACTGATGGGTGGCTTGAGGAAGCTCCTGATCGAGCGCGAGTAGGAGGTGGAGGAATCCATGGCTGCTTTCAAGCAAAGTCGTGAGGAATTGAAGAAGGAGCTGGAGGATTTCATCGCCCGGCGATCCATCGACGAGTAGAGACAGTAGCGACCCAGATCGTTGTCTGCAATTTCCTTCTTCTCTTGCCCCTGTGTCTTCCGGGCTTTGCCGCATGTGGCATTTTAAATTATCCGGAATATGTAAGACAATTATTATCTGTGCCATTGTAAATTTGTCGTCGTATTATCCGTTGCCATTTTGTCTGTGGTCGTATTATCCGTTGACCTACGTGGCAATTTAAATTAGGGTGGAATAGGAGTTGAAAACACGAACAAAGCAAATGCTTCCATGGGATCACAAGCAAACACCCTCCGTCTAGGTGCTTTAATTAACCCATTAATGGAGAAGTTGTGAGCGAGGCGGGCGGCGGCCAGTGCATGGAGGTCAAAGAGCTCGCTTCCCGATGATCCTGGGCGGCCTTGCTACTCGCACCTGTCCCGTCGAGCCTGCGAGGTGGACAGGATCCACGCATCCCGTCGAGCCGGCACGGCGGACTGCTCGCACGCATCCCGTCAAGCCTGCACGGCGGACTTCTCGCACTCGTCCCGTCTAATCAAACAGCCGCACGCACGCCACCTAGTATGGTTAAATTTTGACACGGTTAATATAATACAACCACTTGCGATATTAACATGTCAGCTTTTTGTTTCAAAAAGGACTTTGTTGGCTATTAATGTGTGCGCCTCTTCTCAAACTCGACGATTTTTTTTACCACGACATATATGTGCCATGTCATGAAACCATTCCAAGTTTCATGTTTTTTGGGTGAGTTTTTGATTTACTGGGATTTAAAAATCGAGATTCTCAATGTTTCAGGATGATGACAAGTTTGTAATTCATACCCATTCCTTAAATGAGACCTAAACATGCACCCAATGACACATGTATGATTTCCCACCCATTTTTCCTCATTGGAGCAAGTGCATGTAGTTCAAATTTGAATTATGGACTACATTAAATGCATAGAAAACTTAGTAATTAGTGATATATATATATATATATACAATGGCCAAATGAACCCTGAACAGTTTCAAATTTCTGCCCGACACTCCTTTTATTCTATGTTGCATGTGGAAAACAAAGTTCAAGGCGAAAGAGGCAGCGATTATCATTTTGCCCACAAGAGGGGCATGTTTCCCTACCGGAACCACGAGGGTTGCGACAGGCTCTGGTTTGTAACAGGCTTGTAATATAGCTTTGCCCAAATTGGACAATTATATGTACCATGCAGTGACACCATGCCTAGTTTCATGATTTCCTAGTGAGTTTTGGATTTACAGAGATTTAAAAACTAAGATTCGCAATGTTTATGGCCAATCTAGGACGGCGAGACGGTTGAATTCGTTCCCATTCATTCCATGGGACCTAAACATGCACCCCAAGGAAACATGTACCTTTTTCTAGCCATTTTGGTGCACTAGAGCATGTATTGGTAGTTCGGATTTGAATTATGGACATTAAATTGCCTAGAAAACTCAATTAACGAATAAAAAAGGTCAAACGAACCCTGAATAATTTCAAAGTTCAGCGCGAAGCTCCCATTGTTCCATGTCGCGTGTAGAAGAAAATACGAGGCTAGAAGAGGGAGTGATTATCGTTTGGCCCACAAGGGGACACGTTTCCCTATCAAAACCATGAGGATTCTTGCAACAGGCTCTGGTTTGTAAGAGGTTTGTAATAAAGCTTGGCCCAAATTGGCAATGTTTTTACCATGACATATATGTGCCATGACGTGACACCATGCCACCTTTTATGACTTTCTGGTGAGTTTTGGGTTTATGGGGACTTAAAAACCGAGATTCGAAATGTTTGAGGACGAGCCAGGACACCGGTACGGTTGTAACTCATTCCCATTCCTGGCATGGGACCTAAACATGCACCCAAGGACACATGTATATTTTTTCTAGCCATTTTGGTGAACTGGAGCATGTATTCGTAGTTCAGATTTGAATTATGGACATTAAATGCCTAGGTAACTCAATTAGTGTATGTATAAAAAGGCCAAACGAACCCTGAATAAGTTTAAATTTCAGCACGGATATCATGTCATTATTCCATGTTGCCCGTGGAAGAAAATACAAGGCAAAAAGAGGTAGTGATTGCATTTCACCCACAAGGGGAACAACTTTCCCTATCGGAACCACAAGGCTTCTTTGAGAGAAGCTCCGGTTTTTGTAAGAGGTTTCTAATAAAGCTTGGCTCAAATTGGACAATGTTTTTACTGTTGGGGAACGCAGTATTTCAAAAAAAATCCTATGATCACGCAAGATCTATCTCGGAGATGCATAGCAACGAGAGGGGAGAGTGTGTCTACGTACCCCCGTAGACCGAAAGCGGAAGCGTTTAGTAGTGCGGTTGATGTAGGCGAACGTCTTCGTGATCCAAGTACCGAACGTACAGCACCTCTGCGATTAGCACAAGTTTAGCTCGGTGACGTCCCTCGAACTCTTGATCCAGTTGAGGCCGAGGGATAGTTTTGTCAGCACGACGGAGTGGTGAAGGTGATGATGAAGTTTACCAGCGTAGGGCTTCGCCTAAGCACTACGACGATATGACCGAGGTGTGTAACTATGGACGTGGGCACCGCACATGGCTAAAAGATCAACTTGTGTGTTCTAGGGTGCCCCTCCCCACATATATAAAGGAGGGAGGAGGGGAGGGCCGGCCGGCCCCTAGGGCACGCCCAAGAGGGGAGTCCTACTAGGACTCCTAGTCCTAGTAGGATTCCAACAAACGGGATAGAGGGAGAAGAAGGAGAGAGTGTCGGTGTCAAACCGGCGAATCTCGGATAGGGGGTCCCGAACTGTGTGTCTAAGGTGGATGGTAACAGGAGGCGGGGGACATGATGTTTACCCAGGTTCGGGCCTTCTCGATGGAGGTAATACCCTACGTCATGCTTGATTGATCTTGATGATATGAGTATTACAAGAGTTGATCTACCACGAGATCGTAGAGGCTAAACCCTAGAAGCTAGCCTATGGTATGATTGTATGTTGTCCTACGGACTAAACCCTCTGGTTTATATAGACACTGGAGGGGGCTAGGGTTACATAGAGTCGGTTACAAGGAAGAAGATCTACATATCCGTATTGCCAATCTTGCCTTCCACGCCAAGGAGAGTCCCATCCGGACACAGGATGAAGTCGTCAATCTTGTATCTTCACAGTCCAACAGTCCGGCCAAAGGATATAGTCCGGCTGTCCGGAGACCCCTAATCCAGCACTCCCTCAGTAGCCCCTGAACCAGGCTTCAATGACGATGAGTCCGGCGCGTAGTTTTGTCTTTGGCATTGCAAGGCGGGTTCTTCCTCCGAATACTCCATAGAAGATTTTGAACACAAGGATAGTGTCCGGCTATGCAAAACAAGTTCCACATACCACCGTAGAGAGAATAATATTTCCACAAATCTAATCTGCTGACACGTTTTGCAACATGGCATCATGCCATGGCCCGGTCATTATTCGAACTGTTTTTCTCAACCAGCACTACACATATCGCGAGGCGGTTTTCTTGGCACGTCTTATCGAAGCAGAGATCGTGTCCCCTTATCACGGGATTCTCATCAATACGGGTATGGGTAACCCAACCGGGCCATCAATTATGGCGTTCGTTGAATAAGCAATTTTACCAGGTAAGTGGGGAGGCGCATCGCCTCTTCCGCCCTTATAAAGGGACAAAGATTCACACTTTTTACCCACGCCTTCTTCCTCCTTGCTTATCCATTCTCGCACACTCAAGCTCCAGCACCCAAGTTCGCGTCTTGATCCTCAAACCACTCCAAACATGTCTGGAGCGGGAGGCAAGTGGATGGTCTCCTCCGTCACCGAGGAGAACATCACAAAGCTACGGGAAGCCGGATATCTGGCAGCAGATATCATGCACCGGCTGCCAGATGCGGGGCAGATCATCCCTATGCCCAAACCCCATGAGAGGGTAGTTTTCCTTACCCGCTTTGTCCCTGGACTGGGATTTCCCCTTCACCCGTTTGTCCGCGGGCTCATGTTCTACTACGGGCTGGATTTTCATGATCTGGCCCCCAATTTCATCCTCAACATCTCGGCGTTTATCGTCGTGTGCGAGGCCTTCCTCCGCATCAGGCCCCACTTCGTCCTGTGGGTGAAGACCTTCAATGTTAAACCGAAGGTGGTGGTCGGCCAGCAAGCAGAGTGCGGAGGCGCCATGGTGGGCAAAATGCCTAATGTAACCTGGCTCGAAGGCTCCTATGTGGAGACCATAAAGTTGTGGCTATTGGGGTGGTTCTACATCACCAAGCCGCGTGACACCATCTGGGTGGCTGCCCCTGAATTTCGATCCGGAATCCCCACGCGGCTCACTTCCTGGAAAGAGAAGGGCCTGTCCTGGGGTTCCCCGGTAGAGCTGACCGCACTCCAGACCTGAATCAAGAACATGATGAGCATGAAAATCAAGCTCGTCAACATGGTCCAGGTCATGCTCTTCCACCGGATCGTCCCATGTCAATGACGGGTATTCAATTTGTGGGAGTTCGACCCGGCCAACCACCAGACGCTGCGAGAGCTCTTCGACACAACGCACAAGGACGTCTGGAAGGTGTTGTTCAAGGGCGCCGAGGTACCTCCTCCCCTTACCGAGGACCACGGACTCAGCGCAAAGCGCCATGCCAATCTGGTAAGTTTTTATATCTCATAGGATATTTATTTGCCCCAGTTTAATCATGCACGGGATCTAAGCTTCCATGCCATTAACAGGACTGGGTAGAGATAGCGGAGCAGAACGATTGCCCAGCCCCCTGCCTGAAGATCATGCAGATGCTCTCCTAACGGACATGCTGGCTCCGGCACCTTATGAGGTGCCGGTGAAGAAGGCCACGGGGACCTGAAAGGGTCTCCGGTGCAAGGTTATATCGGACTCATCGTCCGATAACTCTGAAGCGCACTCCTCCCATGAAAACGAGGAGGAGGAAGAGAAAAGTTCTCCCCCCAGCCGGGGAGACAAGAAAAGGAAGGCCGCCCCAACCGGGTAGGCCAAAGGGTCCAAGAAGGGAAGGACCCTCCTTCCGGACTGCTCCACGACGGCCGCCTACAGCGACGACGAGTGGTTACCCAGGGACAAGCCCCTGGCGAAGTCGTAAGTATTTGGATACCATACTAATTCATTGTATGTTTTATTTCGCTGCTTCTCCTCACGCCGAATATGATTATGCAGTCCGTCCCAAGCCCATCTCGACGTATCTTCGTCGGACAGTTCTTTGGACTTGTCGGATATGAATAGCGATTCACTTCCGACCGCCTCCAACCCTTGCCCTACGAACAATGTCAAGGTGTTGTCTCAAAAGGCACCGAGCCGAGGGGAGGTAGTCCTTGGGGCGCCTCGAGGCAGCCTTCCGGACCCTGGGCACAAAGGGAGCAAGACTCCCACGGGCTCCAAGTTCGGCCCCCAGCCGAACACTGCGCAGGAACCTTTGGTGGTTCCGGGCTCCGGCAGGCGATCCCCCGTTAAGGGGGCAAGTCGCCCGTGCCGGTGGCCTCTGTCCATCCAGAGGCACTGGACAACTTGTTGGAAGCGCTTCACATCGCTTCCATCGACGAAGAGCACCGCACTATCATGAGTGCGGTGATCGAGAAAGTTCAGTCCGCCAAAAATAGACTAACCGAAGCTTGTGCCAGCCTCCTAACAGGCTTTCAGGTAAGCAATCAAAATATAGGAAAATGTTACAGCATAGACAGTAGCCCCTGATGCTCTGTTTGGCGTTCGTGAAGAAAGGCCGAATAGAGGATCAAATAATGACTCAGGAGTCTAATCAGAATATGTCTATGTGCATATGCAGGCTTCACTGCTGGCCGCTGCCGCACGTACTGCGGAGGTCGCTGCACTGAAGCAGGACCTTGAGTGGTCCAAGGACGAGCTCGGCCTTACCAAGAGGCAGCTCGAGGAGAGAAAAGGGTAGCAATACCTTGTGTACGTATTAAAAGGAAATTCGGTTGTAAAGTAATAGGATCATCATGAATTTGCCAGGGGCCACGACCGAGGTGGCGACCCTGAAGAAGGCGCTGTCCGAGGCCGAAGACAAAGCAGCCAAGGAGCACATTGAGTGGGAAAAGAAAGAAGCCCGGGTAGGCGAGGTGCAGCAAGAGCTCAAGGCTCAAGCCAAAAAACACGAGTCCTTGGAGCTTGACTCTAAGACGCGAGAGTCCGAGCTTGCGAAGGCGCTCGAAAGCGCACGGAGCGCCAAGGCTGAAGCCCACAAGGCCCTCCGGGAGATTGATGCGGTGAAGAAGATAGCAGCGGGTAAGGCATTCATTATGCAAAGCAAGCATGTGAAGCAAAATTTCCTTTTACTTACCCGAGTTCGGAGCTCTCCAGGAGCGTTCGCAGATCTTCCCCGTAGTGTACTGGATGCCGCGGAATTTTACCGAGCTGAGGAGGGGAGCTCGACGGAAAAGTTGTTTTGGTCTCAGTATACTGGGACCGAACACCCAATGCCCTTAAGCTACCAGCTGGAGCAACTGGTCGGGCTTCACAAGGCGGCCGAACAGGCCATGAAGGGTCTTATAGTCCATATGTGGCCTGGCGATCCCCTACCTAGCAGCTACTTCGGTCTAGTGAGGTGGCTTGTGGATGCCTGCCCATGGCTTGAAGTCATAAAGCGGTCCGTCTGCATCGAGGGTGCGCACAGGGCTTTTGCCCGGGCGAAGGTGCACTGGGCGAAGCTGGACGCCGTAAAGTTGGTGAAGGAGGGGCCGCCGGATGGCAAGGAGCATTGCTGCCCCGAAATGTATTATGACAGTGTCCTGGAGGGTTCCCACCTTGTGGCAGAGGAATGTACTAGAGATGTAATTTTTGAATGAACGTGCTCATGTGATCCTGTAATGTGAAACGAGTTCATTTGCACTATGCAATGCTTTTTGAATTTAAAATATTACATTCTGTGCGGTCGTTTATAAAATCTGAGAGTTGGCCAGTCATCGGCTTGTGCCCCCATGTAACTAGTACTGGGGTGTTCGGGATAAACCTGAGCACTCTTTATTACAATTTTGGGTCCTTCGAGGGAGGTGTTCAGCACAATGAACCAGGCAATCGGACTATAAGGCTTTATCACACTCACTTAGCCATAGAAGTCTATAATTTTAAATTTTGGCGAAGCCCCTAGTATTCGGAAGGCCGAATTTGGGGCGCTATATATGCCTAAGTCGGGCAAGGCCGACTCCTCGCCTGAAGCAAAAAAAAGTCTTTAAGGACATGAGACCTCTCGAACAGCGACCAGCTCTCGCCTTATCATGATAGTCAGTTTTCGGCTTTCTCTACTGAGGTGCTCGTCCGGAAGAACTGGGACACAATCGCAGTAGTTCTCCCAACGCTACCTTAGCCGATATAGCGGAACGTAAGGTACCAAAACATGGGAGCAGGGCAAACCCAACTATTGACCCAAGACATGATTCGGAGCTGATGCATATAATGCTATAAGTTCGGGGTGCCGCACTGTCGAAAGTGTTCGGACTTCTCACGCCGTATTATGGGGTAAACGAAAGCCCCTGGCGTACTGATCATACCAGAATGTATGGGTGCAAGTTGTCGTAAATGAACGTATAAGAAAAAGGGGATGGATAATGCAATAATAGACTGATGCTATGCATTGTTATTTAAATAATATGTCGAAGCGTACTGATACAAGTAGTGCAATAAGCAAAAAATAGGACTATTTGACATGTCCTATCCAAGGGCAAGCTGCGTATGGGTAATAAAAAGCAGGTACATCGATTATTAGTAGAGACCACCTGGTGGTTCCCTTGTACGTCTTAGCATCTTGCCTCCTTGGGTGTTCCTTCCCATAATGTGTCCGGCAATCGTACTGCCGGAAAGGGCTTCCAGCGAGTAAGGTCCTAAAAGAGAAAAAATGATTAAGGTGTGCAGCCCCTAGGGCGGTTAAGTCGCATTGTGGGATGTGCCCTGATCGTGCCCCTGCCTATGCCCATGGTATTTTCAGTGCGTAATTATGTACGCGTGACACGGATTTCGTTGCTTGACTAGGACTGGGACGGGGGCCGAATTGCTAGGCGAGCTCTGAACGTGCTAGGCGATCCTGTTGCAGGTTACTCCGGACTCGCTTGATGGTGTCCGGGGGCTGTATCGCCGAATTGGCAGTTTGCCTGAAAAGGCTGCTTTATGCTTCTGCTACGAGGGCCGCAGTATGCTCTTCTTTGCGGAGCGAGCATTATGTGTTTCCATTGACTGTTATGACCCCCTAGGTCCTGGCATCTTGAGCTTAAGGTATGCGTAATGCGGTACCACATTGAATTTTGCAAATGCGGTTCACCCCTGCAGTGCGTGATAGCCACTGCGGAACGAGACGATATCGAAGATTAACTCCTCGCTTAGGAAGTTGTCCAGAGCTCCGAAGACCACTTCCAGTGTGATTAAGCCCGTGCAATGGGCCTCTACACCAGGGATGACGCCCTTAAAGGTGGGTTTGGTGGGTTTGATCCTTGAGGGATCTATACCCATTTTGCGCATTGTATCCTGATAGAGCAGGTTTAGGCTGCTGCCGCCATTCATATGGACTCGAGTGAGGTGAAATCCATCGATGATGGGGTCTAGGACCAATGCGGTAGATCCGCCATGATGGATACTAGGGGGTGGTCCCTGCGATCGAAGGTGATCGGACAAGAGGACCATTTGTTGAACTTTGGGGCGACGGGCTCCATCGCATAGACGTCCCTTAGTGCATGCTTCCGTTCCCTCTTGGGAATGTGGGTTGCGTATATCATGTTCACCGTCTTCACTTGTGGGGGGAACCTCTTCTGTCCTCCCGTGTTCAGCGGCCGGGGCTCCTCCTCGTCATCACTATGCAGCCCCTTGTCCTTGTTTTCGGCATTCAACTTGCCGGCCTGCTTGAACACCTAGCATTCTTTGTTGGTGTGATTGGCTGGCTTATCGGGGGTGCCGTGTATTTGACATGACACCTCAAGTATGCGATCCAAACTGGACGGGCCCTGAGTACTTCTTTTGAATGGCTTTTTCCGCTGACCGGATCTAGAGCCTCTAAATCCGGCATTGACTGCCATATCATCGGTGTTATCGCCGTTGTTGCGGCGCTTGTGTCTGTTGCGACGTGGTCTGCCGTTGGCATCTTTGGTATCTGAAGTGCCCGGATTCCTTGCTGTGTTGTTCCTGCGAGCTAGCCAGCTATCCTCACCCGCGCAAAAGCGGGTCATGAGTGTCGTGAGGGTTGCCATAGTCTTCGGCTTCTCCTGGGCAAGGTGTCGGGCGAGCCACTCGTCACGGATGTTATGCTTGAATGCCGCTAAGGCCTTTGCATCCGGACAGTCGATGATTTGGTTTTTCGTAGTTAGGAACCGTGTCTAGAATTGCCTAGCCAATTCCCCTGGCTGCTGAGTTATATGGCTCAAGTCATCAGCATCCGGTGGTCGCACATAAGTGCCCTGGAAGTTGTCAAGGAATGCATCTTCCAAATCCTCCCAACTACCGACGGAGTCTGCTTGCAAGCTATTCAGCCAATGCCAAGCTGGTCCTTTGAGTTTTAGTGGGAGGTACTTGATGGCATGCAGATCATCACCGCGAGCCATGTGGATGTGGAGGAGGAAATCCTCAATCCATACAGCGGGATCTGTTATACCATCATACGATTCGATATTTACGGGTTTAAAACCCTCCAGGAATTCATGATCCATAACTTCATCAGTGAAGCATAGGGGGTGTGCGGCGCCACTATGCCGGGCTATATCACGACGCAGTTCATATTTGTCTTGTCAGCTGTATTCGGCCCGACCGGATTTACTTTTAGTGTATCCGGCGTGACGGTCATCGTCCCACGTTGGCGTGCACCCCCGTGACCTATATATCGACTTGCATGTTTTGCCCTGCTTTCCAATACGTCTCATAGGTCCCGTGTGTTGCCTGGGCCTTGGTATTTTTGTTTGAGTGGCAGCGGGGTACAGGCTGAACTTCAGGCTGAAACGCCTCTCTGGCTCGGCCACGAGGTGGCCGATCAGCCGCATCGTACATTAGTGATGTAGGTTTCAATGCTTCCTCCTCGAGTCGGGGTAGCAAGCTGTGCTTTGGGTAACTCTTGGAGGGGCGCTCGAGTTCGTATTCCTCGGCTGCAAGGACTTCGGTCCATCTGTCTGTTAGCAAATCTTGATCAGCTCGAAGCTGTTGTTGCTTTTTCTTCAAGCTATTTGTTGTGGCTATAAGCCGGCGCTTGAAGCGCTCCTGCTCGATGGGATCCTCAGGCATGGTAAATTCTTTGCGCCAAGGCTCTCCTCGTCTTTGGAGAGAGGCGTGTAATTGTCCTCCTCCGATTCTCTATCTGCTGCTTGCTCTGGAGGGCTAGCTTGTTCACCCTCCCGCTCTAAATCTTGCTGGAGGGGATTGTTGTCGTCTTCGGCACTATCCAGAGTGTTATTGTCTCTTGTGCCGGTATCACTACTTTTGCTATGGCGGGACTTAGAGTGGCGCCGCTGACATCGGCCCTTGGGTTGCTTCTTGGAGGGGTCATCCCCCGCTGTCTCGTCGCCATTTCCCTCTTTGGGGTGTCCACCATGTATATATATCATATGATGAGGTGGCGGACTAGCACCCCGGGGGCGGTGGTTCCTGTTCGTCTCCTGCATCGTCGTCCATACCGTCGATGTCTTCGGAGTCGAAGTCGAGCATGTCGGTTAAATCGTCGGCAGTGGCTACTAAGTGGGTGGTGGGTGGGGAGCGAATTTCTTTGTCGTCCGCATCCCATTCTAGCCGGACATAGTTCGGCCAAGGTTCTCCTGACAAGGAGAGCGACCTTAATGAATTTAGCATGTCGCCGAAAGGTGAGTGCTGAAAGATATCCGCGGAGGTGAACTCCATGATCGGTGCCCAATCGGATTCCATAGGCATGGACGCAGGCGGCTCAGAGTCCGTGGCCGGAGACGAATCCAGTGATTCGGCAACATGGCTCTCGTAAGGGGTGAAGTCAGTATCCGGCTCAATCGCCACTAAGAGCGCGGCCTCCGTGGCGGGGTCTATCCACCCGTCCTTGGATGGCGCAATTTGCTCCAGATTGAAGGCCAGAGTAGTTGCAGGTGTGGTCTCCCAAACACTGTCCGACGGCAGAGCTAAATCATGCTCGTCGTGATTGTGCGGCGCACCTGACATGGGCTCGAATCCGTCGAAGATCAAGTCTCCGCAGATGTCGGCAGTGTAGTTTAAATTTCCAAACCTAACCTGATGGCCAGGGGCGTTGTCGGAGTAGTGGGCCATGGGTAGGCCAACCCGTGCCCCATAACCGTTCAAGACATCGGGGCAGGCTACGCCCCTCAAGACCACGGGGCGAAGAGCCGCTTCCTGGGGAGTCTACGGCAAGGCGGTCGACTGCCCGCTCACGGCCGAGTCCCAGGGACGACTTCCAGAGAAGCCGGCTTTGGGGAGTCGGCCGGCGACTCCAACAAACCGTGACCTCATTGAAGGGGACGGGGCAGGGGCGTGGCTACAGTGAAGCCCACTCCCCGCCCCTTACCAAGGGCAGGCATGGCTACAGCACGCCGTACTTGGGAAGATCTCCCTGCGGCGTGGCACTGTTGCCCGGCCGGCCCTAACATCAGCACCACTGTACCGGGTCCTACGCCCACGACGGCTTGTCTGTATGGCCTGGAGGTAGCGGGGCCCACCAGTCAGCGAGACCTTGGGAGACGGCGGGAGAACCGCCAGTCGGACCCGTCGGGAGCCGGCCCAGGGGAGTCGGCCGGGCCCTCCCCCGGGGCCCACACACCATTAATCAAGAAGAGATGGGGAGTGGCCACAGTGATCGCCCGCCAGGCGGCGGGGCTGTTGCCACGACCCCATGACCAAGCTTGCGTCATCAGGAGCACGACCACAGTAATCAGCAGCCGGCAAGACCCGCCCGTGGCGGACGCGGCCTGTCGGCTCCGTACCAGACTAGTCGGCGGGGCCCACCAGTCGGCGGGACCCAGCAGTCGGCGGAGAAGTCGGAGGTCAGAGGCACTGACGGCTGGGCCCGCGCCCAGTCGAATTACCATTGTACCCCTGGGGGGTAGGCCTATATAAACCCCCAGAGCACCCATGCAAAGGGTTGGAACCCAGTAGCACTAGACAATACCAGATAGAAGGAGAGAGCTAGCCTTGCCCTCTTCTACCACCCGAAACAGCTCAAGGAGCAACCGTGTAACACTTGACCATAGTGATCATGCGGAGACCCCGCAGAGCAGCAGTAGGGGTGTTATCTCCCCGGAGGGCCCCGAAGCTGGGTAAGATCCGCCGGCGTGCATGTCTTCGCCTCATCCCGTTTACAGGCACCGGCGACGTTCTACTCGCCCCCACCATGATAATCCATCGGTTGGCATATGTCGCACCAAACCCCCGACATTTGGCGCCCACCGTGGGGCATGGTGCACCGCCGTCCGGAGATCTGTTCTGGACGGGAACCCTTTTCCTCCCTGGCGAGCGCAGCCAGCCAGGCACACCAGACAAAGTTTGTGTCGACGCGCTGCGTGGCGTTGAGATCGCCTGCGCAGCCAGCTCCTTGGCCGAACTTGTCGGCGAGGTCCGCCTCTCCGACGAACCTGCATCCGACGCAGGTGCAAGCGGCCATAGACTTGGGGGCCTCCTCGATCAACTCCACGTTTCCGGCGAGCCTGCCATAGACTTGGAGTCCGTAGGCTCCACGGACCCGATGCTGGTCGACTCCGACACCACGTCGGTCGACGCATTCCCCACCAACGTGGTGGTCTACGACGATCCCCTCCCCCACGCGGAGAGCGATGGAAGCACCGTCACTGAGGTGCTAGACATCAGTCATGACAAGTTCCCTGGCGGAGGGGCGCCCGACTCACTCGGCGCGGCGCTGCAAGACCTAGCTGCGCCTATTCCGGAAGATGCTGACGCAGAGACGTTAGAAGCGCGCCGCCTTCAGCTTGTTGAAGGCGCGAAGAAGCTGGCCAGCATGAGACGCTTGTCAGAAGCTTACCAGCGGGAGATGGATCGCGCTGTTGGCGGCTCGCCGGCCCCGGTAGGGCCCAGCCGCATTGGCGCGGTTCAGCAGCGCGGCGTAGCCATCGCCAGCCTGTTTGGGGCTAGCCACCCCGTGTATGCCACACCAGCGGAGAACATCCGAGCCGCCCAGGCAGCGGTGGATGAGCTGGACAATTTCGAGGGCGAAGAGTGCCGCCTCATGATGGAGCGAGTCCAGCGGCTCCTCGACGCGGCCGCCGCGCAGAACGAGGCCGGCTGCCGCACGGAGGCGCCGCAGCGGCCAAACGACAACCCGCACCGAGATCAAGGCGCGACGTCTCGGACACCGACTGGCAGTGCCCGAGGAAGAAAGGACAAGGAGCCGGTTGTCAGCCACAGTCGGACTCATTTTACCATAGAGCGCGACCGAGACGGCCACCCGAGAGCAGTGGAACGACGGGACGACTGTCCACCTCCCCCTCCCCGCAAGGAGAGGCGAGTCTCCCCGCCGCCTGTTGACCATTCGACTGTCGGAGACCGCCTTGGCCGCCGAGTGGGAGTTGGAGAGAATGACGCCCGCCACCGGATCGACCGACTTCACCGGTCCCTGGTGCTGGAAGGAGAAGACGAGCTGGGTCCGCCCTGTTTCGGGCCCCGCATTCGGGACGAGCCCTTTCCCAGAGGGTTCACGCTCCCAAGAGACACGCCCAAGTATACCGGCTCTGTGAAGCCGGAAGACTGGCCAGTCGACTACTCCACGGCTGTCAGCATAGCAAACGGCAACAAGCGTGTCACCGTAAAGTACATTCCGCTCATGCTCCAGGGCACGACCCGGACATGGCTGAACAGCCTGAAGCCCCACAGCATCAACAGCTGGGTCGACTTCACTGAAGCATTCGTCCGCAACTTCACCAGCATGTACAAGCATCCTCCCAAGCCTCGTCAGCTCTCCTTGTGCGTGCAAGGCCCTGACGAGTCGACTCGCGACTACCTCATATGTTGGGCTGAGCTCCGGAACTCCTGCGAGGGCGTGCACGAGGTGCAGGCCATCGAGTCCTTCACAGCCGGGTGCCGAGAAGGCACCCTCCTCAAGCACAAGCTCCTCTACGACGAGCCAGAAACCCTCCACGAGCTGCTGATCATAGCGGACAAGTACGCTACGGCCGACTCCTCCATGAAGACGGAAATTCAAATCAGCATGACTGGCAAAGTGGCTCCTCAAGCTCCAAGAACTCCGGCGGCAGATGCCAGCCGGCGACAGCAGCAGGGCGACAACAAGCGCAAGGCCCCGCAGCCGACTTCCAGCAGCCGGCAAGTCGCGACTGTTGAAGCCCAGCAGCCAGAAGATCAGCCTCTGCCCAAGCGATAGAAAGGCGGCAAGCCAAACTGGTTGTTGGCCTTCTCCTATGAGCAGACCTTGGATGGGCCATTTAAGTTCCACAATGGTGCGAAGCCATCAAACCACACCACCTGGCTCACCAGGATCGCCAAGGGAGACAGCCTCCTGCCACCCCCGCCTGCTGGGCAGCCACCTCCGTCTCCGCCCCAGCAGCCGGCAGTTAGGCCAGTCGGCACAGTACAAGATGAGTACCCTGAAGAGCATGGAGCCTATGTGGTGTTCACCAGTTTGGCTGATGATCGACGCAGCAGGCGGCTGCAGCGACAAGAGGTGAACACAGTAGCCTCAGAGACGCCAGAGTTCATGCACTGGTCTGAGAGGCCCATCAGCTGGAGCAGGGCTGACCACCGAGAAGTGATGCCGGTTCCGGGCTCCTATGCCTTGGTCCTAGACGCCACCTTTGCCACGGACAAACGGGCCACCCGTTTTTCACGAGTTCTGATAGACGGGGGCAGCAACATCAATATCCTGTACAAGGACAGCATGGAGAAGTTAGGAATCAAGCAGAGACAGCTTCAGAACAGCCGGACTATGTTCCACGGCATCGTTCCTGGGCTTTCCTGCTCACCAATCGGCAAGATCCTGATTGATGTCCTCTTTGGGGACAAAGACCACTTCCGAAGAGAGCCTGTTTGGTTTGAGGTGGTGGACCTTGAGAGCCCATACCATGCGCTGCTTGGCCGACCCGCCTTGGCCAAGTTCATGGCGGTCCCCCACTATGCCTACCTCAAGATGAAGATGCCCAGTTCCAGGGGAATTCCGACTGTGGCCGGCGACTACCGGAAGTCGTCTGCTTGCAGCCGAGAGCAGTCGGCTGGCCGAGTCCCTGGTGATTGCAGCCGAGAAGCGGCTCCTTGAACGAGTTGTGGCGATGGCCGGCAAGCAGCCGGAGATATCGCCCGACCCAAAGGAGTCAGAAGCCGAAGGTTCGTTCAAGCCGGCCAAAGAGACAAAGAAGATACCTTTGGATCCGGAGCACCCGGAGAGGTACACTGTCATAGGTGCAAACCTCGACAGCAAATAGGAAGGAGAGCTTGTCGATTTCCTCCGTGAGAATCGGGACATCTTCGCATGGTCTCCGAAAGACATGCCAGGTGTACCGACGGATTTCACGGAGCACAAGTTACATGTCCGATCTGATGCAAAGCCGGTCAGGCAGCCCCTGCGCCGCTTATCAAAAGAGAAGAGAAGAGTTGTCGGAGAAGAGATAGCCCGGCTCCTCGCAGCCGGCTTCATTATGGAAGTTTTCTTCCTAAAGTGGCTGGCAAATCCGGTCCTGGTGCTAAAGAAGAACAAGCAATGGCGAATGTGTATTTACTACACGAGCCTCAACAAGGCCTGCCCCAGGGACCCATTTGCTCTACCAAGAATTGATCAGGTGATAGACTCCACAGCCGGATGCGAGTTGATGAGTTTCTTGGATGCATACTCAGGATATCACCAGATCAAGCTGAACTCGGCAGACAGATTGAAGACTGCCTTCATCACGCCGTTTGGAGCATTCTCCTACCTCACCATGATGTTCGGCTTGAGAAATGCTGACGCCACCTTTCAGTGTTGCATGCAGAAGTGTCTCCTCATGCAGCTCGGCAGGAACGCCCACGTTTACGTGGACGACGTGGTGGTGAAGACGGAAAAGCATGGAACACTGCTGGAAGAGCTCAAGGAGACCTTTGAGAACCTGTGCCGGTTCCAGATCAAGCTCAACCCTGAGAAGTGTGTCTTTGGAGTACCAGCCGGCCAGCTGCTAGGTTTCCTGGTCTCTGAACGCGGCATAGAATGCAACCCAGTAAAAATCAAGGCCATCGAGAGAATGGAGGTACCCAGCCGACTGCTGGATGTGCAGAAGTTCACCGGCTGCTTGGCGTCCATCAGCCGATTTATCAGTCGGCTGGGCGAGAAAGCTCTCCCCTTATACCAACTCATGAAGAAGACCACTTTTTTCGAGTGGAACCATAAGGTGGATGAAGCTTTTCACTAGTTGAAGAAGATGCTGACTACTCCACCTGTCTTGGTGGCTCCGACTCCCAAGGAACCCATGCTCCTGTACATCACCGCCACCAGCCGAGTAGTCAGCACAGTCATTGTAGTAGAGCGCAAGGAGGAAGGCAAGGCGCTACCTGTCCAGAGACCAGTACATTACCTGAGCGAGGTACTGTCGACCTCCAAGCAGAACTACCCCCACTACTAGAAGATGTGCTATGGCATGCACTTTGCCACCAAGAAATTGAAGCCTTACTTCCAAGAGCATCCAATCATAGTGGTCTGCATGGCTCCATTGGCCGAGATCATCGGTAGCCGAGATGCCTTTGGTCGAGTGGCCTGCATGGCTCCACTGGCCGAGACCCAGTACCTGCCTCCAGCGCCTGACTCCACCCATTGGCGGATGCGCACCGGCTTGGGAGCCGGCGTCGTCCTCACCTCTCCCAAAGGCGACAAGCTCAAATATGCATTGCAAATCCATTTTGCCGCCTCCAACAACGTGGCCGAGTACGAGGCGCTCATTCATGGGCTCCGGCTTGCCAAAGAACTTGGCATCCGCTGGATCTTGTGTTATGGCGACTCAGACTTAGTGGTCCAGCAGTCATCTGGCGACTGGGACGTGAAAGATGCAAACATGGCGAGCTATCATTTCCTCGTGCAACAACTCAGCGGGTATTTCGAAGGGTGTGAGTTCCTCCATGTGCCAAGAAACGACAACGACCAAGCAGACGCCTTGGCACGAATCGGCTCTACCTACCAAGCAATACCATCTGGCATCGCCCTTCAACGCCTCCTTAGGCCGTCTGTCAAGCCTTCACCAGAATCAGACTCCATTTTTGTGCCGGCTCCTCCCGAAGACGGTGGATCCGACTCCAGAGCTCCGGCAGTCCGAACAGGGACTTTGGCGGGCGACTCCAAAGCTGCCACAGTCGAGCCCGGCCCGGGGACTGCGGTGACGGACTCGAAGATTCCAGAACTCGGCCCAAGGACCACGCCAGTCGGCCTGGGGACTTCATCAGCCCAGCAAGCGGCTGTCGACTCCAGCCCGCCGCCTCCCAGCCCAGCCGCCCTCATCCAAGTCGCAGTTCTGGTAGTCGAAGAAATAGCAGCACCCTCATGGGCCCAGCCCATCCTCAAATTCCTGGTGAACAAAGAGCTACCAACTGATGAGACCTTAGCTCGGCAAGTACAACGCCGGGTGGCAGCCTATACCATAATCAACAGAGAGCTGGTCAGGCGCAGCATCACTGGTGTCTACCAGCGCTGCGTAGAGCCAAAGCAAGGCCAGGCGATCCTCAAAGACATCCATCAAGCACTGGTAGAAAAAGGGCCTATAGTCTCGGTTCGTAAGGGCCTTTAGTCCCGGTTCCTGAACCGGGACTAAAGTGTCGGTACTAATACCTCCCACCTTTAGTCCCGGTTCAATCCAGAACCGGGACTAAAGCCCATCCACGTGGGCAGTGTGCAGAGCCCAGTCAGGAGACCCTTTGGTCCCGGTTGGTGGCACCAACCGGGACCAATAGGCATCCACGCGTCAGCATTTCTGTGGCTAGGGTTTTTGTTTTTTTTTGAAAGGGGGGGGGGTTGGGGGTTTTGGGGGGTTAATTTAGGTGTTTCATATATTGTGTTAGCTAGCTATAATTAATATAGAGAAGTGTCCTCTCTTATGTTCGTGCTTGGTCGACGCTACGTACTATACATACGTATAGAGAGGACTAGACACGCTGGCTAGCTAGTAAAGCAAACGAAGGAAACAGAAGATCGTCATGAACATATATGCATATAGAGAGAAGTGATATCGACCACCTCTCCTTCTCCGAGAGATTGGTCGAACAACAAGTTCTCGTATATCTATCTGACAGTACCGGCTACATATATACAGTAATTATCTCTTACAAATATAATCATACGGACTCAGGTTTAACATAGAATTCTCCGTCTTCAGGGATCACGTGGTCAAGAAAGAATGCCACCAATTCCTCTTGAATTGCTTGCATGCGAGCTGGTGCTAGGAATTCATCCCGCTTCCGAAACATCTAATTTGAAGAAGGGGGTCAATACATATATATATATATATATATGAATGAATGAAACTCAACACAAATGATGGTAATAAAATAAAATTGTGAATATTGTTATTTACGTACTTCATATTGTTCGTTAGAGTACCCGCCCCGCTCACACGTCGTGTGGCGGATGGACTCGCAGATGTAGTATCCACAGAAATCATTCCCTTGTTCCTGCCACAACCACTTTACAAGAAATAGAGGTCAATCAAACTGATAAGCAAGAATGCTAAATGGTATTGATGAAACTAGCGCTTGAATCACTAGGAGATGCGCGGAACATGCTACTATAGTACTTACTTTCGGGTGTCTAAATTCCAGCTCCTTCGGCAGTCCCGGAACTTTTTTGGTGAATTTTCTCCAAACCCTGCCGGACAAAGAAAACAATTACTTGATATCAGGAAATGAACAAAGTTGCTGATATGGTGGATAATGATCGATTTAACTTACTTCTTGAGGATTTCAGTCATGTCTGCATAGTCCTGGGGATCTTTTCGTTTTGAGTCTAAGACGGTTACTAGTCCCTGCTCAAGCTTAATCTCTAGGAGAATATAGTGGAAACTGCACACGCATGCATAACTCATGAATTACATTACTATAACCTTGAGTAATATATAAGGGAAACCGAATACGCACAAGACAGTAACACTCACTTGAAGTTGTAAGGAAAGAGTATTATATCTTTGTTTTGATTTATTATGAACGATTGTAGCAAGTTGGCCTCGGTAGCTGCGACATGAAGTTTAACCTGAATTGCATCTATGAGATATGTGTTAATGAACCCAATATCACCGACTTGTCTTTTCTTCAATTCGACGATCTTCAATCTGCATAATATAGTGAGGATGATTATAAATACATGCAATGAAAGAGCTAAGCTATATAGAGAAACTTAATGACTGAAGTAGTACTACTTACAGACAGTAGCAGGCGACCGTTGTTTTATCGAGGGCCAACTGATTGAAAAACTGATAGAACTCCTCAAATGGAACAGGCAACAGATCAATTCCAACGAGGTCATGCTCCTTTTTAACTCTCACATACAAAGTACTCCTCCCCCCAGAGTCTCTGCAGATTTTCAAGTACCAATCATGCAATCTTCGCATCATCGTTGATAGAGATCTTTCATCTTTGACGAGAGGCTTCCCGTACTCGTATCTTTGCATCTGCATGTCCATGGGTTCATAATGTACTTCGTCGGGCAGGTAATCTGCAAGATTATTATAACCGGGCACCATCCTCGGATCATTAGCGACGTTGTGGCTAGGCACCTTGAGCGGGGGGCATGATTGCTTCGCTTGTTTGCCGAGCTGGGCAATTTGTTTCCCAGCTCGTCGTTTTTTCAGCCTTTCATCACTGACAGTAGTTCCCGACCGCTCCGCTTCGGCAAATTCCTTTCCAATAATGCGGTCATAGTTTCCTTTCGGCGGATCAGACTTTGGTGGTTTTGTCAGGGCAGCCAGAGTGCGCTTCACTTTCACCCCATCTACCTTCTCCTCCGGAGGTGGGTGTTTCTTTGCTTTCACCCCTTCAAAGAATTTCCTCACTTCTTCTCACACGATCTCGGCGTTCTCCTCCTGGGTCCTCTCGTATGGTAACTTCTCTGGAGTCTTCAGAGAAGGACTGAATCTGTATGTCCTCCCGCCTCTGGTTGTACTGCTAGACGCCGACCGAGCAGACGAAGCGGTTGTCTTCTTTACTTGCTTAAGAGGCGGAGGAGAAGGACTACGACCCGCCGGAGCAGCTGGAGCAGCGGCAGGTCTCTTCTGCCCATGCTGACGAGGCGGAGAAGGAGGAGGTTGGCTGCTCGGGCGCGTCGGCGCAGGCGGAGATGGAGGCGGAGTGCCTCCACGCGCCGAAGAAGGAGCCGGCCGAGGGCCCTGATCGTCACTCGCCGGAGGAGGAGGCAGAGGAGGAGGCGGAGTGCCCTGACTCGCCGGAGGAGGAGGAGGAGGAGGCGGAGGCGTCCAGTTCGGAAGGTTGATGAGGTCCTTCCGCCATAGGCATGGAGTCTTCAGAGCAGACCCCAGCCGAGTCTCCCCTTCACCGGTAGGGTGGTCAAGCTGGAGGTCCTCAAATCCCTCCGTTATCTCATCCACCATCACCCTAGCATATCCTTCTGGAATTGGCATGCAGTGAAAAGTTGCGCCGGGTTCAGTAGGATAAACAGAGCCAACAGCCGCCTTGACCTTCAAATTCATCCATTAAGTCATAAGGTGGCAATTTTGAGACTCCGTTATAGCATCCACAGGATAGCTGGCAGGAGCCGTCAAGGCATGCTGCAGCTGAAGCTGCTCGGTGGAAGCCACGCTGCTTCTGCGCTGAGATGGCGGGGTAGCTTCGGGGGAGGCTTCTGCAGTACGTTTGCTGTGATTTGCTTCTCGTTCCTCTATCACTTGTACCCTTGCGTGCAGCTCCTGCAGTTCGGTCTGCTGCACTTTTTCCTCCTCTCATGGGATTTGTAACCGCCTGCGTCCGGAAACCCAACCTTCCACGGAACGGAGCCTGGCGTGCCTCGTGTCCGTCCAGGGTGCTCAGGATTCCCGAGGGCCATTGTGAGCTCGTCGTGCTCTCTGTCTGGAAAGAACGTCCCTTCCTGCGCTGCGTCGATATAGTGCTTAAGCTTACTGACTGGTATGTCCATTTGTTTGTTTGTCCAAATGCATTCCCCTGTTTCAGGGTCCAAGGTTCCGCCAGCCCCGAAGAACCAAGTCCGGCAACGGTCTGGCTAGTTATTTGTCTCTGGTCTGATCCCTTTATGAACCAGATCATTCTCAACCTTGGACCACTTAGGCCGGGCTACGAAGTAGCCACCTGACCCCGTGCGATGGTGAAGCTTCTTCTTCACGGCATTCTGCTTGTTTGTCGCCGACATCTTCTTACTCCTTCCCGATGTCTTGTAGGCCACAAATGCGGGCCAGTGATCTCTGATCTTCTCATATCTGCCCTTGAATTCTGGTGTCTCTTTTTTATCGACAAACCTATTCAGCTCTTTCTTCCACCTCCTGAATAGATCTGCCATCCTCCTCAGAGCAAAAGACTTGATTAATTTCTCTTTAATTGGGTTCTCTGGATTATCCTCTGGCGGTAGGGTGAAATTTGACTTCAGCTCAGTCCAAAGATCATTTTTCTGCATATCATTGACATAAGACACCTCAGGGTCTTCTGTAGCCGGCTTAAACCATTGCTGGATGCTTATCGGGATCTTGTCCCCAACCAGAACCCTGCACTGAGCAACAAATGCCCTCTTTGTCTGGAGGGGTTCAATAGGTTGGCCGTCGGGCACGATTGCTGTGATCTCAAGCTTTTCATCCGAGCTCAACTTTTTCTTCGGGCCTCGTCTCTTTACCGAAGTTGTGCTTGATCCAGAGGGATAGAAAAAAGAACAAAGACTTAATTAATATGTGTACATACCAAAACAATGAATGCATCAATCAGCTAGTCAGCATAGGCTTAACTAATATATATACCTGGCTGGACTCGGTTCGGTCACCGGAGCCGTCATCACGGTCTCCTTCTTGCACTGCCATTGGGTCACCGGCGCCGTCCTCATGTTCTTCTTCTTGCACCGGCATTAGGTCACCGTAGCCAGCTTGTTCACCCTCTCCTTCTGGACCATCGATGATATCGTTGAGATAGTACGAGACGGCATCACTTCCTTGTGCGATTATCTCCCTCAACAACGCTTCTTTTGTTGCTTCGTCTAGGGCAGTGTCCATAGTTTCTACAAATATTTACAACATGGCAATTATTATTCAAACATGACAGATGGATATATTAGTGCCAAACGTAGAACTAGCTACCTAATCATAGTAAGCTATCGGGAGGGGGTATATATCGACAACGACGACACTACATCTATATATGTCCCTCGATGACCCTCGTTCCTGATAAAAAAAGAGGAAGAAGAAGAAAAAAAGAGGAGAAGAAAGAATAGAGGAGAATAACTCCTCTATTCTTTCTTCTCCTCTTTTTTCTCCTCTATTCTTTCTTCTCCTCTTTTTTTCTTCTTCTTCCTCTTCTTTTTTTATCCTCTTCTTCCTCTCATGTTCGAGAGGATCGCCTTGGGGTCGGGAGGTTGCCTAGTGTCAAAGGATTCAACAAAACTATGTCTTCATCATTAGGCGAAAGTAACATGTGCATGATGGTAGGAAGCTCTTCAAAGTTGTTCTAGAACGGAGTCCCAGATAGGATAATTCGCTTTTTGGTACAAAGTTCAGCAAGAGCCTTCCGAATATCGCTATTTGGAAGGCCTTTGCTGAATTCGTACCAAAAGGCGGATTATTCTATCCGGGACTCCATTCCAGAACAACTTTGCAGAACTTCGTACCAACATGCCCTGGTTACTTCCGGCTAATGATGAAGGCATGGATTTCTTCAATACTTTGACACTAGGAAACCTCTCTCGACCCCTCGGCGATTCTTGACCCCTCGAACCCTCAACGACCCTGAAACCCTCGACCCTTGACCCCTTAACGACCCTCGACCCTCTACCCTAGTTCCCGACCCTCGACCAATAGAGGAGAAGAAGAAAGGAATAGCTAGAGGAGAAGATCGAAGAAAAAAAAGAAGAAACAAAAGAGGAGAAGAAGAAAGGAATAGTGGAGAAGAAGAGAAAATAGAATATATTCTATTTTCTCTTCTTCTCCACTATTCCTTTCTTCTTCTCCTCTTCTTTTTCTTCTGTTTTCTTCTTCTTATTTATTTCTCCTCTTCTTTTCGGTAGACGAAACCCTAAATAGCTAGCAAGTATCGTGGGTGTGAGATACATGTGGCCTTCGGTGTCGGACACTACATCCACGTCCCACAAGTGACGTGGGCATCAAAACCCGCACCACTTGTGGGATGTGGATGTAGTGTCCGACACCGACGGTACATGTATCTCACACCGACGATACTTTCTATTTAGGGTTTCTCCTCTACCACTCGGTGGCCCTCTCGACGACCCTCGGTCCCGATAAAATAAAGAGGAAGAAGAAGAAGAAAAAAAAGAGAAGAAAGAATAGAGGAGAAGAACCCTCGAACCCTAGACGACCCTCTTCTTACTCTCATGTTCGAGAGGATCGCCGAGGGGTCGGGAGGTTGCCTTGTGTCAAAGGAAACCCTAAATAGCTAGCAAGTATCGTGGGTGTGAGATACATGTGGCCTTCGGTGTCGGACACTACATCCACGTCCCACAAGTGACGTGGGCGTCGAAGCCCGCGCCACTTGTGGGATGTGGATGTAATGTCCGACACCGACGGTACATGTATCTCACACCGACGATACTTTCTATTTAGGGTTTCTCCTCTACCACTCGGCGGCCCTCTCGACGACCCTCGTTCCCGATAAAATAAAGAGGAAGAAGAAGAAGAAGAAAAAAGAAGAGAAGAAAGAATAGAGGAGAAGTCTCCTCTATTCTTTCCTCGCCTCTCTCATGAATGTCCGGCGTTCTCGACCCCCCCCCTCCCCACGTGTCGAAGAAAAAAAAGAAGAAAAAAAAGAGGAGAAGAAGAAAGGAATAGAGGAGGAAAGAGAAAAATAGAATATATTCTATTTTTCTCTTTCCTCCTCTATTCCTTCCTTCTTCTCCTCTTTTTTTTCTTCTTTTTTCTTCTTCTTATTTATTTCTCCTCGTCTTCCTCTCCCCTCTCGGCGACCCTAGACCCCCTCTTGACCCTCGACCCCTAGGCGACCGTCGACCCCTCTTTTTTTTTTCCTCTTCTATTTTATCCTCTTCTTCCTCTACCGCTCGGCGACCCTCAACGACCCTCGTTCCCGATAAAAAAAGAGGAAGAAGAAGAAAAAAAAGAGGAGAAGAAAGAATAGAGGAGTCCTCTATTCTTTCTTCTCCTCTTTTTTTTCTTCTTCTTCCTCTTTTTTTATCCTCTTCCTCCTCTCATGTTCGACGACCCTCGACCCCTCGGCGACCCTAGACCCCCTCTCGACCCCTTCTTCTTCTCCCTCTTCTAATTCATTTGTTCATATGAATATAAAAACAATTTCATATTTACAATAATTAATATCACCAAAAAAATCCTAATTTTTCTAAAGAACTATTTTTTGCATATATACATGAACATAGATATATACACAGAGAACATATATACACATATATATAAAAAGAAAGCATATATATGAAAAAATATCTATGAACAGAAAACAAATCCTAATATAGCTATGAAAAAATATCTATGAACAGAAAAATATCTATGAAAAAACAAGCATATATATACATATATTTTTTTTGCATATATACATGAAAAAAAGCATATAACAGAAAAAAAGGGCGCCGCGGCCGGACCAGAGGAGGACCGCGACGGCGACGATGGGGGCGGGCGGGCGACGGCGACGGCGGGGCGGCGCGCGGGAGGGCGACGGCGACGGGGCAGGGACGGCGAGCACGGGGCAGCGACGGCGAGCAGGGCGCGCGGGGGCGCGACGAGGACGGCGGGGGCGGCGAGGGCGCCGGCGCGCGGGGGCAGGGGCAACGGCGACGGCGAGCATGGGGTAGGGGCACGGTGACGGCGACGAGGAGGACGAGCAGCCTGGCGGCGTCGGCGATGGGGAATGGAGCAGTTGCCGAAAATTTCGCAAGTGCTGTATATATAGGCATAGCAATGGTCCCGGTTCGTGGCACGACCCGTGACTAATGCTCCCTTTAGTCCCGGTTGTTGCCACGAACTGGGACCAAAGGCCAATTTTCAGCAGCCCAAAGGGCGGGAAGTGGCGGCCTTTGGTCCCGGTTGGTGGCACCAACCGGGACTAAAGGGGGGTAATGGTCACGGTTGGTGCCACGAACCGTGACCAATGCCCCCTTTAGTCCCGGTTGTTGCCACCAACCGGGACCACCAACCGGGACCAATGCCCTTGTGCGCCCCGCGCCCAGAAGTTTAGTCCCACATCGCTAGCTGAAGGGCACCGATACTGGTTTATAAGCGCTGCTCTGCCTCCCCTTTCGAGCTCCTCTCAAATGCAGGCTTTCAGGCCTAAACTGCTATTGCCTGTGGGCCTATTGGGCCTCTGCGGGCCTGAATCCTGGCCCATGTAGGGTTTCTAGTCGTATTCAGGCCGTGGAGGCCCAGTAGGAGGCATTTTTTTGGTTTTTTCTTTTTTGTTTCTAAATTTTTTTGGTTTTTTATTTTTTTATTTCTACTTACAACTAAATACTTACAGTTTTTTAGTGATTTCTTTTTTGCTTTTAGGTCACAAAAATTATAAACTTTCTAGTAGTGCCATTAGTTTTAAATTTTAAATAGTTTAAATTTGAATTTTTAAAAATTTGTGTGAATCACTAGTTTATGAATAACTTTACTATAAAATTAGAATTTTTTTTTCTATTTATTTTTTATTTCTACTTACAACTAAATACTTACAGTTTTTTAGTGATTTCTTTTTGCTTTTAGGTCACAAAAATTATAAACTTTCTGTTAGTGCCATTAGTTTTAAATTTTAAATAGTTTAAATTTGAATTTTTAAAAATTTGTGTGAATCACTAGTTTATGAATTTTTTTCTTCTTTGCTATTTATTTTTTATTTATACTTACAATTAAATACTTATAGTTTGCTTTTAGGTCACACAAATTATATTCTTTTTGCTATTGAAGAATATTATAGTTTTATTTTAGTTGATCATAACATAATATTTTAATTGATTGTTTTCATTTTAATAAAAGTTTTGTAGTTCATTCTGTTTGCTATTAATTCATTCTTTGAGCTAAATGACTCTGAAATTGGAAAGCATTTCAAAATGAACTCTGAAAAGGTTGAAAGTTGGCATGGTATCATCATTTCACCCACATAGCATGTTCCAAAAAGTAGAGAGGGTTGCGACAAAAACTTGATGCACTTCGTGTACAAAATGGACAATCACTTTCGAAGTATCAAAGTTTCAAACCATAAGACATGAAAGCATTTCAAATGAACTCTGAAAAAGTTGAAAGTTGGGATGCATGGTATCATAATTTCACCCACATAGCATTTTCTTATTGCTGGAGAAAGTCTTCACTTTTTCTTCGCTTGTGTCATTTGCTTATTGCGCCGTAACCATGGATAATCTTCATTGTTTATCAGGATGCTTGGGTCAGCCTTGACATTGAAGGGAGGAATTTCATGAAACTTTTCATAATCTTCAGACATGTCTGTCTTGCCGTCCACTCCCAGGATGTCCCTTTTTCCTGAAAGAACTATGTGGCGCTTTGGCTCATCGTATGATGTATTCGCTTCCTTATCTTTTCTTTTTCTCGGTTTAGTAGACATGTCCTTCACATAGATAACCTGTGCCACATCATTGGCTAGGACGAACGGTTCGTCAGTGTACCCAAGATTTTTCAGATCCACTGTTCTCATTCCGTACTGTGGGTCTACTTGTACCCCGCCGCCAAATAGAATGGTCCATTTCCACTTAAACAAAGGGACCTTAAAATCAGGTCCGTAGTCAAGTTCCCATATGTCCACTATGTAACCATAATATGTGTCCTTTCCGCTCTCGGTTGCTGCATCAAAGCGGACACCGCTGTTTTGGTTGGTGCTCTTTTGATCTTGGGCGATCGTGTAAAATGTATTCCCATTTATCTCGTATCCTTTGTAAGTCAATACAGTCAAAGATGGTCCCCTGGACAACAAGTACAACTCATCACAAACAGTGTTGTCACCTCTAAGACGTGTTTCCAACCAACTGCTGAAAGTCCTGATGTGTTCACATGTAATCCAGTCGTTGCATTGCTCCGGGTGTTTGGAGCGCAGACTGTTCTTGTGTTCATCGACATACGGGGTCACCAAGGTAGAGTTCTGTAGAACTGTGTAGTGTGCTTGAGACCAAGAATATCCGTCCCTGCATATTATTGAGTCTCTTCCAAGAGTGCCTTTTCCAGTCAGTCTCCCCTCATACCGCGATTTAGGGAGACCTATCTTGTTAAGGCCAGGAATGAAGTCAACACAAAACCCGATAACATCCTCTGTTTGATGGCCCATGGAGATGCTTCCTTCTGGCCTAGCGCGGTTACGGACATATTTCTTTAGGACTCCCATGAAACTCTGAAAGGGGAACATATTGTGTAGAAATACGGGCCCGAGGATGACAATCTCGTCGACTAGATGAACTAGGACGTGCATCATGATATTGAAGAAGGATGGTGGGAACGCCAGCTCGAAACTGACAAGACATTGCGCCACATCACTCCTTAGCCTTGGTACCATTTCTGGATCGATCACCTTCTGAGAGATTGCATTGAGGAATGCACATATCTTCACAATGGCTAATCGGACGTTTTCCGGTAAAAGCCCCCTCAATGCAACCGGAAGCAGTTGCGTCATAATCACGTGGCAGTCATGAGACTTTAGGTTCTGAAACTTTTTCTCTGGCATATTTATTATTCCCTTTATATTCTATGAGAAGCCAGTCGTAACCTTCATACTAAGCAGGCATTCAAAGAAGATTTCTTTCTCTTCTTTCGTAAGAGCGTAGCTGGCAGGACCTTTATACTGCTTCGGAGGCATGTCGTCTTTTTCGTGCAAACGTTGCAGGTCCTCCCGTGCCTCCGGCGTATCTTTTGTCTTCCCATACACGCCCAAGAAGCCTAGCCAGTTCACGCAAAGGTTCTTCGTCACGTGCATCACGTCAATTGAGGAGCGGACCTCTAGGTCTTTCCAGTAGGGTAGATCCCAAAATATAGATTTCTTCTTCCACATGGGTGCGTGTCCCTCAGCGTCATTCGGAACAGCTAGTCCACCGGGACCCTTTCCAAATATGACATAGGGTGAATCATTGACCATAGCAAGCACGTGATCACCGGTGTGCATGGCGGGCTTCTTCCGGTGATCTGCCTCGCCTTTGAAATGCTTGCCTTTCTTTCGACATTGATGGTTGGTCGGAAGAAATCGACGATGGCCCAGGTACACATTCTTCCTGCATTTGTCCAGGTATATACTTTCAGTGTCATCTAAACAGTGCGTGCATGCGTGGTATCCTTTGTTTGTCTGTCCTGAAAGGTTATTGAGAGCGGGCCAATCGTTGATGGTCACGAACAGCAACGCCTTAAGGTTAAATTCCTCCTGTCCGTGCTCATCCCACGTACGTACACCGTTTCCATTCCACAGCTGTAAAAGTTCTTCAACTAATGGCCTTAGGTACACATCAATTTCGTTGCCGGGTTGCTTAGGGCCTTGGATGAGAACTGGCATCATAATGAACTTCCGCTTCATGCACATCCAAGGAGGAAGGTTATACATACATAGAGTCACGGGCCAGGTGCTGTGATTACTGCTCTGCTCCCCGAAAGGATTAATGCCATCCGCGCTTAAAGCAAACCATACATTCCTTGGGTCCTTTGCAAACTCATCCCAGTACTTTCTCTCAATTTTTCTCCACTGCGACCCGTCAGTGGGTGCTCTCAACTTCCCATCTTTCTTTCGATTCTCACTGTGCCATCGCATCAACTTGGCATGCTCTTCGTCTCTGAACAGACGTTTCAACCGTGGTATTATAGGAGCATACCACATCACCTTTGCAGGGACCCTCTTCCTGAGGGGCTCGCCGTCAACATCACTGGGGTCATCTCGTCTGATCTTATACCGCAACGCACCGCATACCGGGCATGCGTTCAGATCCTTGTATGCACCGCGGTAGAGGATGCAGTCATTAGGGCATGCATGTATCTTCTCCACCTCCAATCCTAGAGGGCATACGACCTTCTTTGCTGCGTATGTACTGTCGGGCAATTCGTTATCCTTTGGAAGCTTCTTCTTCAATATTTTTAGTAGCTTCTCAAATCCTTTGTCAGCCACAGCATTCTCTGCCTTCCACTGCAGCAATTCCAGTACGGTACCGAGCTTTGTGTTGCCATCTTCACAATTGGGGTATAACCCTTTTTTGTGATCCTCTAACATGCGATCGAACTTCAGCTTCTCCTTTTGACTAATGCATTGCGTCCTTGCATCGACAATGACCCGGCGGAGATCATCATCATCGGGCACATCGTCTGGTTCCTCTTGATCTTCAGCAGCTTCACCCGTGGCAGCATCATTGGGCACATCGTCTGGTTCCTCTTGATCTTCACCAGCTCCCCCCGTTGCAGCATCACCGTATTCAGGGGGCACATAGTTGTTATCGTACTCTTCTTCTTCGCCGTCTTCCATCATAACCCCTATTTCTCCGTGCCTCGTCCAAACATTATAGTGTGGCATGAAACCCTTGTAAAGCAGGTGGGAGTGAAGGATTTTCCGGTTAGAGTAAGACCTCGTATTCCCACATTCAGTGCATGGACAACACATAAAACCATTTTGCTTGTTTGCCTCAGCCGCATTGAGAAACTCATGCACGCCCTTAATGTACTCGCGGGTGTGTCTGTCACCGTACATCCATTGCCGGTTCATCTGCGTGCATTATATATAATTGAGTGTCCAAATTAATAGAAGTTCATCATCACATTAAAACCAAAGTACATACATAGTTCTCATCTAACAACATATAGCTCTCCAGAGCATCTAATTAATTAAACCATACATTGAAACTATGTAAAACATTTCAATGCGAAAACAAATGCGATCATAATCGCAACCAAGGTAACAATTGATCCAACGGCATAATGATACCAAGCCTCGATATGAATGGCATATTTTCTAATCTTTCTAATCTTCAAGCGCATTGCATCCATTTTGATCTTGTGATCATCGACGACATCCGCAACATGCAACTCCAATATCATCTTCTCCTCCTCAATTTTTTTTATTTTTTCCTTCATCAAATTGTTTTCTTCTTCAACTAAATTTAACCTCTCGACAATAGGGTCGATTGGCATTTCCGATTCACATACATCCTAGATAAATAAAATCTATGTCACGTTGGTCGGCATAATTTTCATAAACAATAAATGAACCAATAGTTATAAAGATAATATACATACCACATCCGAATCATAGACAGGACGAGGGCCGACGGGGGCAGATACCAAAACCATCGCACTATATAAGATGCAATAATAAATGTAAGAAAATGATACAAGTATCTATCTAAACATACAAGTAAGAATATTTTTCCTTTCAGAAAGAAGATAAGAACAAGAGGCTCACCACGGTGGTGTCGGTGATGAGATCGGCGTGGGTGATCGACGGCGGTGAAGACGGGGACGGGGCGTGACGGACCGCTAAATCTAGACAAATCTCGAGGAAAATGGAGCTTGGAGGTCGAGCTTCGAGAGGAGAAAGCTTAAGTAGTGTGGCTCGGGCATTCCATCGAACACCTCATGTGCATAGGAGGTGAGCTAGAGCACCACAAAGGCCTCTCCCCCTCGGCCAGAAAAAACAGAGCACTGTGCTCTGCTCTTGTGCGAGGGGGTATATATAGGCAATTCATTGGTCCTGGTTTGTGGCATGAACCGGGACTAAAGGGGAGCCTTTGGTCCCGGTTCATGCCACCAACCGGGACCAATGGTGGTGGGCCAGGAGGGAGGCCCTTTGGTCCCGGTTCATCCCACCAACCGGGACCAAAAGATCCATACGAACTGGGACCAATGGCCCACGTGGCCCGGCCGGCCCCCTGGGCTCACGAACCGGGACCAATGCCCACATTGGTCCCGGTTCAAGACTGAACCGGGACTAATGGGCTGAGGCGGCCTGGACCATAGCCCCTTTTTCTACTAGTGAAGGTGAATGCGGCCACCATGCAGCTTCAAGAGCACTCATCGCCAAAGCTTTTCGGCACGGTTTCTTTTGGCCGACTGCCTTGGAAGAGGCCAAGGAATTGGTCCAAAAATGCAAAGGGTGCCAGAAGTTCAGCTCCAAGCCGCACCAGCCGGCTTCTGCGCTCAAGACCATCCCCATTGCCTGGCCTTTCGTAGTGTGGGGTCTAGACATGGTGGGACCATTCAAGACATCATGAGGTGGTTTAACTCACCTACTTGTCACAATGGACAAGTTCACCAAGTGGGTGGAAGTGAAGCCAATTAAGAAACTGAACGGTCCGACTGCCGTGACCTTCATCACCGATATAACAATTCGGTACGGCATACCACACAGCATCATCACCGACAACGGCACAAATTTTCCCAAAGGCGTCTTGGCCCGTTTCTGCGCAACACAGGGTATCCAGCTAGACCTAGCATCCGTCGCCCATCCGCAGTCAAACGGCCAAGTGGAGCAAGCAAATGGCCTCATCCTGTTTGGCATCAAGCCTCGGTGGATCGAGCCTCTGGAGCGCTCAGCTGGCTGCTGGCTCGACGAGCTGCCAGCCGTCCTCTGGAGGCTGCGCATGACTCCAAACAAGTCAACCGTCTTCACGCCCTTCTTCCTCGTCTATGGTGCCGAAGCCGTCATCCCAACAGACATAGAGTTCGACTCCCCACGAGTCACCATGTATACCGAGGAGGAAGCAGAAGAAGCATGACAGGACGGCGTCGATCTGCTGGAAGAGGGTCGGCTGTTGGCAGTCAGCCGGTCCACCATCTACCAGCAGAACCTGTGCCAATACCACAATAGGAAGGTCAGGACAAGATCTTTCCAAGAAGGCGACCTTGTGCTTGAGGGGGGGGGGTGATTAGACTACTTGACCAAATAAAAACTTAGCCTTTTCCCAATTTTAGTTCTTGGCAGATTTTAGCTATCTTAGAGCAAGTCAAGCAATCGTCACACAATTCAAGAAAGCATGCAAAGAGTTTATTGGCAGCGGAAAGTAAAGCATGCAACTTGCAAGAATGTAAAGGGAAGGGTTTGGAGGATTCAAACGCAATTGGAGACACGGATGTTTTCCCGTGGTTCGGATAGGTGGTGCTATCCTACATCCACATTGATGGATACTTCAACCCACGGAGGGTAACGGTTGTGCGAGTCCATGGAGGGCTCCACCCACGAAGGTTCCACGAAGAAGCAACCTTGTCTATTCCACCATGGCCATCGCCCACGAAGGACTTGCCTCACTAGCGGTAGATCTTCACGAAGTAGGCGATCTCCTTGCCCTTACAAACTCCTTGGTTCAACTCCACAATCTTGTCGGAGGCTCCCAAGTGACACCTAGCCAATCTAGGAGACACCACTCTCCAAGAAGTAACAAATGGTGTGTTGATGATGAACTCCTTGCTCTTGTGCTTCAAATGATAGTCTCCCCAACACTCAACTCTCTGTCATAGGATTTGGATCTGGTGGAAAGAAGATTTGAGTGGAAAGCAACTTAGGGTAGGCTAGAGATCAAGATTCATATGGTAGGAATGGAATATCTTGGTCTCAACACATGAGTAGGTGGTTCTTTCTCAGAACATATGAGTAGGAATGATGTATGTGTTCTGATGGCTCTCTCCTCGAATGAAGAGGTGGTGGAGGGGTATATATAGCCTCCACACAAAATCCAACCGTTACACACAATCTACCAATCTCGGTGGGACCGAATCAGAAAACTCGGTCTGACCGAAATAGTAAACCTAGTGACCGATAGGAATTTCGGTGGGACTGAGATGCAAGTCGATAGGACCGATTCGGTTAGGGTTTGGGCATAACGTAATCTCAGTGAGACCGATCGCACAAACTCGGTGAGACCGAGTTTGGCAATTAGCTAACCAGAGAGTTGGTCAGGCAAACTCGGTGGGACCGACTTGCTCTTTCGGTGAGACCAAAAAGTTACAAGAAGGAAACATAGAGTTTACCTTGCATTCTCGGTCGGACCGATTCGCTCTTTCGGTGAGACCGAAAAGTTACGAAAGGGAAACAGAGAGTTTGCAAGCCCATCTCGGTGAGACCGAGATCCTTATCGGTAGGACCGAATTGCTAGGGTTTGGCAGTGGCAAATGACAAGTGAAACTCGGTGGCGCCGGATTGACAGAATCGGTATGACCGAGTTTGGCTTAGGGTTTAGGTCATTTGTGGATATGGAAAGGTGGTTGAGGATTTTGGAGCATATCATTAAGCACATAAAGCAAGAGGCTCATTAAGCAACACCTCATCCCTCCTTGATAGTATTGGCTTTTCCTAAAGACTCAATGTGATCTTGGATCACTAAAATATAAAATGAAGAGTCTTGAACTTTTGAGCTTGAGCTAATTCTTTGTCCTTAGAATTTTGAGGGTTCCACTTTCACATCCATGCCATGCCAATCATTGAGCTTTCCTGAAATAATCATCTTGGAATAGCATTAGCTCAATGAGCTATATGTTGTTATGAATTACCAAAACCACCTAGGGATAGTTGCACTTTCAATCTCCCCCTTTTTGGTAATTGATGACAACATATAGATCAAAGCTTCGACAAATGATAATAAGCATGAAATATATCGTCGCTTTGAGAAGTATGTGACAAATAAGAGCTCCCCCTAAATTTGTGCATATTTAAAATTTGCTTTGGACTGCAAATGCACATGGAGTTAGAATCATGGGTTACTCTTCCATGTCACATACATCTTGGTGGAGCGCTCAAAATGATAAGATTGAAATACATGCACTCATCACCAAGAATAGTGAATGATCACAGACAATAGATAGAATGATAATATTTAAGCAAGCATTAAGCAAACATTAAGTGTATCTTATGATCAAACACATGATCATCGATGTCTCATGAATAATGACATAGTATCGCACACGCAAGCAAACAAAGTTCGAAAAACCACCAAATAAAGCAAGAGAGAAAAGCAACACTCTCTCTCTCTCTCTCGAAGCCTATGATTTATACATCTTCTCCCCCTTTGGCAACAAGTTACCAAAAAGTTCCTAGAAAATGCATAGTGCTAAGTCGACGCTCAGGCTTGATCTTTAGGTGGTGGTGGAGTCCAGAGCACGCCAAGGACGAAGCCTTCGGTAGAAGTGGTCGGAGTCGAGGCTGAAGTGGATGCTGGAGCTGGTGGAACTGAGGCTGTGGCTGGTGCAGACGTTGTGGCTCTGGTGTCAGCAACTGGCAGTGCAGACGACCTCGGACCTCGTGGCACCCTCGCAAAAGCATCAATCGTGGTCCTGCCTCTCCTCTCATTCATGTCCTCCTGAAGCTGCTCCACGGCGGCGTGTATCTCTGTCACCTTGATGTCCATGTCATAGAACCTCTGTTCCATGATCCTCTCTAGGCTCGCCTGGTTCTGAGTCAGGGTGGCAAGTCCTTGCTCAATACGCAGGGTGGACGCTATCAGGTAACCGAGCTGCTCTTGTTTTGTCTTCAAGAAGTAATCGGATGCCTCCGCTTGAGTAGGCATCCTGGCAGCTTTCTCCTTCTTCGCCTTTTCCTTCTGAGCTTGTGCATGGGCAGATGAGGGTTCATTCTCAGCCATAACCACTTGGTTATCCTCAAAATCTGGACGGATGGGCAGGTGTTCCTTATCCAATAAATACACGTCCGTGCCCATCTTGGAGTTGATGAGCTCCTGAATCTGTGGGGCATACCCACAACTCCTCTTCTGGTCTGCAGCTGTCCTCTTGATTGTTTCCACAATGAGACTCATGACCTTGAATTTCTGAGGCACGTCAAAGACATGAAGCAAGCTGATCGCATGACCTCTGATCATCTTGTGATCTCTAGATTTGGGCAGAAGGGTGTGCCTAAGGATCCAGTTGATCGTAGGAAATCCTGAGAGCAGATAGTGCACTGAGCCAAACTTGAACGTGTCGAGCGCTTCATTCGGGATCTCCTTGTACATGTTGGACATGGAGTTGTGATCCATCTTTTTCTTGGCATAAATGTCCAAGTCATCAGCTTGCTCCTCTGGGGCATTGATCAACTTCGCCCATTCTTCAACAGTGGATTGGTACCTTGTACCCTCTGACATCCATGTGATCCTGCCATCCGGATAAAAGTGTGCTGTGGAGTAGAATTGCATGATCAGCTCCTCGTTCCACTTTGTGAGCTTCTGCCCAACAAAGTCTGCAACTCCACATGCACTAAAGTTGTCAAATACACCGGGGTAGTACTCTTCATTTTCTTTGATGTAGGTCCAGTCGACCCATCTCATGTCACAAACTATTGGCTTCTTGTCAAGCAAAACAGTCTCATAGAAATCTTGCTGTTCCTTGGTATGAAATCTGTAATCCACGACAGTCCTTCGCCTAGAAGCATACGGATCTGCTTCTCTCCATTTCCTCAGCCCTGAATCTCTCCTGAGCTTCATATCCTCAGCCACAGGATGAGCATCGTTGTGGTCTAGGATCTTGGGCTTGAGCTTCCTAAGGACACTCTCTTCCTCTTCTTGGATAGCTTCAGGCATTGGGGCCTTGTTCTTTTTCGCAGCTGGGATGCTTCATGTGTTTCTCTTTGGTGCACTCTTAGGCTTAGATGCAACCTTAGGTGCTTCCTTGGGCTTGGATGCAGCTGTTCCTAACCTTATAGCATCTCCCATGAGTTTGGCTGCCTTGGGTGCTGGTGCAGCAACCTCTTCTTCTTCTTCCTCCTCATCTACCATGATGGAGGCCTTCCCAAGAACTCTGGCTACAGTCTTCTTGACCCTTTCCTTCCTCTTTTTGCCCTCAGCAGCAACTGGCTCAACGGGAGCAGGCTTCACAGTTGAAGCTCTAACCTTAGACATGGGCTGCCTGCCTGCTGGCCTTTTGATTTTCAGGCCTGGCTTTGTGCCTTGAGCTGGCTCAACTCTCTTTGATGTGGCCTCTTCCTCTGCCACATAGTCTTCATCCTCAGAATCAGACGTTCTCTTCTTCCTTTGACGTGTGGCAGCCTTAGGCAGATTGCTGGGGGTGCTCCTGCTGCCATCATCAGAAGAACTTGAGGGGCTAGTGCCCTCACTCATCACAACTTGCTGCTCAGACACATTCTGGCTGTCACTTTGATCAGACATGTTGCAAACTGACTGCTGACCCTGTGAATAGATTATGGATAAGATAGAGTGGATGAGCATCACAAAAAGCAGAGATTTTTGCAAAAGATTAATTCAGAAACTTAGTTTTAGTTTTCCACAGAAAGCATCTCGGATCTACCGATTTTCAAACTCGGTGACACCGAAGCAGTTTTGGCACCAGAACTGGTGAACTCGGTCAGACCGAGTCACAGTTCGGTGGCACCGAGACTGCTAGGGTTTCACAGAATTCCAAAATCGGTCGCACCGATAAGTTATTCTCGGTCATACCGAGTTTTACTTGTGCAATGGCAAAAGCCAAATCGGTGGGACCGAGTTTTTCAACTCGGTGGGTCCGAGATGGTTTCGGCGGAAACCTAACCCTAAAATTTCCGAATGAAACCTAATCTCCGAGATCACTGACTAGATAGGAGTGTTTCAATCATGGCAAGAATCATAATGATCAAAATGTGCTAGGAATCGGAGTGGAGAATAGCACAAAGATCGAGTCCATACCCTAGTTCGGCGGAGACTCGCTACGGCGGCAACGGCGGGGCAGAATTTCGTTGACGGCGGCGGAGACCAGCGACTGGAGGCTACTGGCGGCAAGAAGACGATCCGGAGACCACGAAGGCAGAGCAGGCTATCGCGTGGGCGAAGAGGTTTCGGAGAAATTTCCAAAATTTTGCCCGTCACTATATATAGCCCGACCCTGTCGGTGTGACCGAGTGGAACAACTCGGTGGCACCGAGATGCGAAACTGTGTGCAGTTATTGCAACTCGGTGTGACCGAAAAGTTCAAATCGGTTGCACCAAGATCGAAAACCTAGATCAACTTAATGATCTCGGTAGGACCGAAAATGGAGTATCGGTCAGACCGAGATTCATAAAGAGGTTTTGGAAGTTTAAGTCTATGACGAATCGGGGACTCCGAGCGCTCCTCACACAGAGTGGTTCGAATCTGACTTGATCAAGTTTTGTGATGCAGCATGAATAGAGTTTGAGATGAGAAAAGCATAGATAGCTAGAGGAGGTTCTTAGGCATTCTTGTCCATCCACTTGGCAAAAGAAGAAAGCCAAACAAGCAAAACAACAAGTGGATGTCCTCGAATGAGTAAAATATGCAACCAACATGCTCACACAATAAGATGGCAAATGAAATATGTGGCAAAGCATGCACAACCAATTCTAGCATCTATCAAGCAATTTTCGATGGCTAGGTCATCTATATATGAGTATATTGACTTAGGAGTCAAGTGAGAACACTTGATCATAGGTCATACTCATCGTTTAAGCTCAAGTGGGGTTACCACTTTTACATAAAGCATTGTTGTATTCACATCTTTAGAGTTGCTTTAGCTCAACTCTTAGAGTAAAGCTCCCCCTAGATGTGATATCCCCCCTAAGAGGGATGAACTAACCTTGGGTTTTGTCGATGATGACTTCATGTAGATGTTGAAGATGTGGATGCTCAATGTTGATGTAGATCACTTGGAGCTATCCATTTGAGTGAATTGCACTTTCAATACCTACATGGGTTAGTCCCACAAGGAACAAAAACGGATATCCATAGACATAGAGTGATGCACACACAAGATGATGTCCATGAAAACTTTTAGGTTACCTTGTCCCTTGTCTTACCAACAAGAGGGTTTGTGACTCCTTGAACTAGTGCAAGATGTGGAAGTTGATTGCACTTGTTCTTGCCAAAATGATAAGAGTGAAGTATGTTGGCGGAGTCACCCTCAAGAACTCTCTAGTTCTTCTTCTTTTGGATCCACACCATCTTGATGGGAATCCTTGGAGTTGTAGTCGTACTTGATGTAGTGGAACTTGAAGTAGTCTTGGGAATCCACTTGACTAAGGTCTTAGGAGCTTCTTCAAATGCATCAATCTCCTCTTGAAGCTTGTCCTTGCCTTTTTGCTTGTAGTCTTGTGGTGGAAGATCATCTTGAGCTTGTGTCCCCTTGAAAGAAGTGTCATACTTCTCTTGTTGAGGAACAAACTTTGTCTTGGGGTATTGATCTTCTTCCCATTCAACTCCATTGGCATTGAACTTTCGTTCAAAACAAACACCTTGATTCTTCCGGTGCATTCCTTGCTTGCGCACAATTTCCTCGAATTGCTTACTTCCGGCAAGGCTCTTGTAAACACCTTTCTCTATAATTCCCTTCAATAAGCTATTTTCTTGCTCAAGTGTAACTTGGCTAAGAGAATCATTAGTGGAATCAAGAGAACTACTAGAAGCACCAATATTGGATTTAGCATGATCATTGTTACTACTAGAGGAAGAATCTTTCTTATTCTTGTTACTAGTCTTGACTTGAGGCATTTAGGTGGATAAAAGTAAACGCTTGGCAATGTAAGAAGAACTTTTCTTGCGGAGATCATCATTGATTGCCTTTAAGAACTCATGCTCTTGCTCAAGATTGAGCTTTTCAAAGCGTAATTTCTCATGAGCTCTTAAAAATTCTCGATGATCTTCAAAGATAGTTTCATGAGCTAACTTAAGAGTGTTTAGTTCTTTAGTTAGAGCCTCAATCTTCTCCTTATCATTGTCATTCGTTTTAGCATGATTAATTGATGTTTCATCATAGTACTCATCACTAGAGTTGTCAACAAGCAAATCATCATCACCTAACAAGTCATCTTCATCACTATTAAAGTCAACATACTCGGGGTGTGTTACCTTAGGACCTTTGGCCATGAAGCATCTTCCAATTCCTTCATTTGGTGAGTCAAATATGTCGTAGGAGTTGGTTGACACAAGTGCTAGACCGGCAACACCTTCATCTTGAGTATCTTCGGAGTTGGAGTGATAACTTCTCTCGGAGTGGCTGTCGGAGTCGGAGCTGGATACCCATTCACCAACATGAGCTTGATGTCTTCGTTTTGTATAGCTCATTGATGATTTTTCCTTCCTTTCCGAATCCTTGCTTCTCCATGAGTATCTTCGTTCATAACGATCATCTCTACTCCTTCTCTCTCTTGGTGGAGATTCTTTGCTTCTTCTTTTTGGAGAATCTTCTCTTCTCTTGTAGGGAGCCGTGCACTCATTGGAATAGTGTCCGGGTCTTCCACAATTATAGCAGTTTCGCTCTCGACTAGAAGATCTTTTGTCATTGTAGGACCTTGACTTAAAGCTTCTATCTTTGTTTCTACTCTTGTAGAACTTGTTGAAGTTCTTCACCATTAAGCTCAATTCTTCATTGAAGTTTTGTTTCTCACTTGATGATGTGGGGACTTCACATGGCGCTTTGTAGGCACCACTTGATTTATTGTGAAGTTCCTCTTTATCCTTGAGTGACATCTCATGAGCAACAATCCTTCCAATTACTTCCGTTGGCTTGAGATCTTTGTAGTTGGGCATCATTTGGATTAATGTGCACATGGTATCATATTTCCCATCCAAGGCTCTTAGGATCTTCTTGATGATGAATCTATCGGTCATCTCTTCACTTCCTAAGCCGGCAATCTCATTTGTGATGAGAGCAAGCCTAGAGTACATTTCAGCGACACCTTCACCATCCTTCATCTTGAACTTGTCAAGTTGACTTTGGAGCACATCCAACTTGGATTCCTTGACGGAGTCGGTACCTTCGTGCATATCAATCAAAGTATCCCAAATTTCCTTTGCATTCTCAAGGCGGCTGATTTTGTTGAATTCTTCGGGGCACAATCCGTTGAAGAGAATATCACAAGCTTGAGCATTGTATTGCAACATCTTCAACTCATCCACGGTAGCTTCATGGTTTGGTTCTCTCCCATCCAAGAACTCACCTTGCAAACCAACACAAACAATATCCCATACGGCGGGGTTATGTCCAAGAATATGCATTTTCATTTTATGCTTCCAACTAGCAAAATTAGTACCATCAAAGTAAGGACCTCTACGGTGATAATTTCCCTCGCTAGACACCATACTCTCCTAGGTTGTGAAACCAAGGCTATGACCACCAAAAGCTATGGAGATCAAGCCAAATGGAGACCAAAGCTCTGATACCACTTGTAGGATCGAATGTGTGTCTAGAGGGGGGTGATTAGACTACTTGACCAAATAAAAACTTAGCCTTTTCCCAATTTTAGTTCTTGGCAGATTTTAGCTATCTTAGAGCAAGTCAAGCAATCGTCACACAATTCAAGCAAGCATGCAAAGAGTTTATTGGCAGCGGAAAGTAAAGCATGCAACTTGCAAGAATGTAACGGGAAGGGTTTGGAGGATTCAAACGCAATTGCAAACACGGATGTTTTCCCGTGGTTCGGATAGGTGGTGCTATCCTACATCCACGTTGATGGAGACTTCAACCCACGGAGGGTAACGGTTGCGCGAGTCCACGGAGGGCTCCACCCACGAAGGGTCCACGAAGAAGCAACCTTGTCTATTCCACCATGGCCATCGCCCACGAAGGACTTGCCTCAATAGCGGTAGATCTTCACGAAGTAGGCGATCTCCTTGCCCTTACAAACTCCTTGGTTCAACTCCACAATCTTATCGGAGGCTCCCAAGTGACACCTAGCCAATCTAGGAGACACCACTCTCCAAGAAGTAACAAATGGTGTGTTGATGATGAACTCCTTGCTCTTGTGCTTCAAATGATAGTCTCCCCAACACTCAACTCTCTCTCATAGGATTTGGATCTGGTGGAAAGAAGATTTGAGTGGAAAGCAACTTGGGGTAGGCTAGAGATCAAGATTCATATGGTAGGAATGGAATATCTTGGTCTCAACACATGAGTAGGTGGTTCTTTCTCAGAATATATGAGTAGGAATGATGTATGTGTTCTGATGGCTCTCTCCTCGAATGAAGAGGTGGTGGAGGGGTATATATAGCCTCCACACAAAATCCAACCGTTACACACAATCTACCAATCTCGGTGGGACCGAATCAGAAAACTCGGTCTGACCGAAATAGTAAACATAGTGACCGTTAGGAATTTCGGTGGGACTGAGATGCAACTCGGTAGGACCGATTCGGTTAGGATTTGGGCATAACGTAATCTCGGTGAGACCGATCGCACAAACTCGGTGAGACCGAGTTTGGCAATTAGCTAACCAGAGAGTTGGTCAGGCAAACTCGGTGGGACCGACTTGCTCTTTCGGTGAGACCGAAAAGTTACAAGAAGGAAACATAGAGTTTACCTTGCATTCTCGGTGGGACCGATTCGCTCTTTCGGTGAGAACGAAAAGTTACGAAAGGGAAACAGAGAGTTTGCAAGCCCATCTCGGTAAGACCGAGATCCTTATCGGTAGGACCGAATTGCTAGGGTTTGGCAGTGGCAAATGACAAGTGAAACTCGGTGGCGCCGGATTGACAGAATCGGTATGACCGAGTTTGGCTTAGGGTTTAGGTCATTTGTGGATATGGAAAGGTGGTTGAGGATTTTGGAGCATATCATTAAGCACATAAAGCAAGAGGCTCATTAAGCAACACCTCATCCCTCCTTGATAGTATTGGATTTTCCTAAAGACTCAATGTGATCTTGGATCACTAAAATATAAAATGAAGAGTCTTGAACTTTTGAGGTTGAGCCAATTCTTTGTCCTTAGCATTTTTAGGGTTCCACTTTCACATCCATGCCATGCCAATCATTGAGCTTTCCTGAAATAATCATCTTGGAATAGCATTAGCTCAATGAGCTATATGTTGTTATGAATTACCAAAATCACCTAGGGATAGTTGCACTTTCACCAGCACAAGTTGTCGCCGCCTTGGGAAGGCCCTTTCATCATCATCAAAGTACTAGGCAGCGATTCCTAGTACCTGATCGACGCTCAGAAGCCCCGAGCACGCAAGAGGGACGACTCCGGCAAGGAGACGGAGCGGCCATGGAATGCAAATCTTCTGCGAAGATTTTACAGTTGATGCAGTATGAACCACGCTACCTTTTGTATTAAAGTACCAAGACTTCGGGCCCCCCGAGGCAAGCTCGGGGACTGCCCTCTTTTGTCTGTATGATAAAAATTATGCCTACAAGTATGTTACTCTTTGTCATGTCGCTTGGCACCGGGCTCGACGAATCGGCCCAGGGACTTGCCGCCTTGCACTATGAAATGCTTCCTGCAGCCGGACAAGTAGTGTGTGTCGGCGTTCTGGGAACGGGGGTCCCCAGACTTGCCTGCCTGCGGCCTGCGACGTGGCTCAAATGGGGGCCCAACATGGCCCATCTTCATCAAGCACAAGACTCAAGACCTTCGCGAGGGGCCAAGCCTCGCGAGGCGGAGGACACGGCGCATCCTCAGGCGCAGCCTCCTTAGGTTGGCTCACGAGGAGACGGAGATATCAAGGCGGGGTACCTCGCGAGGTGCCCGTGACGCAAGCCATGACGATCGAGGGTGTCAAGCGGGCGCCAGCGCGCGCAGCGTCCTTCTTTCCTCTTTGGTGCAAAGGGGGCAAGCACAGCCACGGAGTACCGAGGCATCAGGCAAAGGTTGCCATTTTGGTGCAACGAGACCAGGACCAAGCGGACTACGAGACGGAGGTCACCACGGAGCCCAGCACGGCATCACCGCAGAGTCTTTCGCAGGCGAAGACCACCTTTAGTCAGGATAAGAGTACCTGCTGTCCCCCTTCAAATTAGCCCGCCATTGTTGGCTCCCTTCCCGCTCAATATTTGGGAAGAGGACCAGGGCCACTATAAATAGGGACCGGCCACCCACGTAGTAGGGGGTTCGGTTCGATCAGTTGGTAGGTTCGTTCGGTTCTCCGTGGGGCGGTACACAGAGTAGACAGAGAGAGAGAGAGAAGGCGACTGAACTATGCCCAGTAGTTCGTCGCCCCAGCCAAGAACAGACCCTCGCGAGGCTGTTCTTCCTTGTATTGTTCATCATCACCAGCACCAAAGGGCAATCCATCCACCACACACTGGAGTAGGGTATTACACCACAATGGTGGCCCGAACCAGTATAAATCTTGTGTCTCTTGTGTGATCCTTTTAGTAGTTTAGCTCTTTGTGAGACGGGGAGGTAGAAGGCGTGATTTCCATGCGCACCCCAGTGTTCGAACCTTAAGGGTCTCCCGGAAACCGAAATCCGACATTTGGCGCGCCAGGTAGGGGTGCGCCGGAATCTGTCTTCCACCGCTCCGCCCTCCTCCGACCGTCGCATCCATGTCTGACGCTCGTCCTGCCCGCGACGAGCGCCGGGCTGCCATCGCTTCTCGCGTCGCCCAGACGGCCCCCGTCGGTGGGCGTCCTCATCGTTCCTCGTCGCCCGCCGTCAACGCCGCCATCGGTCCGGCGGGGGGCGAGCAGCAGGCATCATCTCAGCACCCGTCCGTGCGGCAAGACGACCGCACCGCTACTCCATCACTCGCACCAGCCGGTTCTTCGTCCCGCGCGCTCCGCGCACCCTTGGAGGCTCGAGCTGGGCTCCTCGCGGCAAACGAGCTCCTACGCTACCGCCCCGTCGACGACGTCTACGAAGAGTGGCTCGACCGCGTCGCCGAGCTTGTCCGCGCCGCAGGGGGCTCTTCTGCGCCGTCCGTCCCTCTGCGCCGCACTCCGCCCCGCGCGGGCAACGAAGCTCCAGAGGCGCACCAGCCGCCTCCCCTCCAAGAAGATGCCATGGCTCCAAGGCGCTTGGCCCCTGTGCGGAACCCGCTCCGTCAGGCGCCAGCGCAACAGGAGCGGAGCTGCCAAGAAGTTCCTCGCCCGCATGGGGCCGCCAGGGCGCTCCCTGCTCCGGCACGCCGTGACCCTGCTCCAGGTCCGGCGCGCCAAGACCCCGCCCTGCCCTAGCTGCCATGCGTGGGGACCCTCAAGGCCAAGCTCTCCGCCAACCGAAGGTTTTCGTGGCCACCGCGGGCTGCCACGCCTACACCACTGAGCTGCGCAGTGTCGCGTAGCCCGGCAAGTTCAAGCCTGACCTGCCACCTCGCTACGACGGCACAACTGATCCCGTAGAGTTCCTCCAGCTCTATGAGCTGGGCATCGAGGCTGCCAGCGGGGATGAAAAGGTCATGGCGAACTGGTTCCCCATGGCGCTCAAGGAAGGAGCTCGAACCTGGCTCCTGAATCTGGCTCCAGGCACGATCTCCTCCTGGGACCAGATGCGCGCCCGCTTCATCGCCAACTTCCAAGGTACTCGCGACCGGCCGCCCGCCGTGAGCGACATGCGCCGCATCAAGCAACAACCCGGAGAGACCCTGCAAAAATACATCCAGTGCTTCAACATCGCACGCCTCAAGATCCCTAGGGTGTCCGAGGAGGCCATCATCTCGGCCTTCTCTGACGGCGTACGCGACGTCAAGATGAAGGAGGAGCTGGCGATGCACGAAGACCTCTGCACCTCCCTGGAGTTGTTCAACTTGGCGAACAAGTGCGCCGGGGCTGAGGAGGGACGCCTCTCCCTCCTCGAGCTGCCTGCCGCGGAGCAGAAGAGAAGAAGCCCAAGGCCAAGGACGTGAAGCGCAAGGGGGCTGCCGTACTCGCGGCAGAACCAGACACAAAGCGGGGCAAGGATCTGTCCAAACCCTCCAGAGGCAGCCGATACTGTGTGTACCATGACCTCCACACCCACAACACCAACGACTGTCAAGAACTCCGAGCCGTGCGAGAAGGAAGGATCGGCCGTCGCCCTGACTGTGCTGACCGGGGCTACGGCCGAGGAGGAGGAAGAAACCCAGGACGCTGGGAAGATCGCGGCCCGCGCTAGGGGTGGCATGACCAACCTCGTGAGGACCGCTGGCGGAACCTGCCTCGCGAGGGAGACTGGAGGGATCAGCCTCATGAGGACCACCCTCATGGCAATGCAGGCCTATCTCCGCTGCCGCCTCAGCCAAGGAGGAACGAAGACCGCCATCAAGACGAAGGGGCTGGGGCTTCCAAGAGCCGCGCGCAGTCGCCTGCATCCTAGGCGGAGCTCAAGCCCCAGCCTCTCAACGTATCTTCAAGCAGTTTGCCCGCGAAGTGAATGCAGTTCTCCCCCAGCTCGAAGCAACGCACCCCGTCAGGTGGTCGGCGTGCGCCATCACGTTCAGCTCGGCAGACCAGCTCAAGTGCGCAGCCACGGCAGGAGTCCTCCCGATGCTTTGCTCCCCAGTCATCAGCAACGTGCTCGTCACCAAGACCCTCATCGATGGTGGGGCAGGGCTCAACATCCTGTCCATGGAAACATTCAACAACCTCCAAGTGCCCTATGACCAGCTTCAGCCGACCAAGCCTTTCTCCGGGATCACCGACAGTTCCACAGTCCCGATCGGGCAGGTCCGCCTCCCTGTCACCTTCGGGGCTCGCAGCAACTACCGCACCGAGCTCATCGACTTCGACGTCGCCCACATCCGCCTGCCGTACAACGCCATCCTCGGGTACCCAGCGCTGGCCAAGTTCATGGCTGCGAATCACCACGGCTACAACATCCTCAAGATGCCAGGAAGTGGCGAAGTCATCACGGTGCCCTGTGAAGAGAAGGATGCAGTGTGTTCCCTGGAGAGAGCCTATCAGGCCGTGTCGCTAGAAGACCCTGATCGCGGAAGCAGGAGGCTTCCTGAGACCACCCCCAAGAAGAAGAAGACATCGTCAGGCTCGGCCCCTCAGGAGGCAGGCCCTTTAGTCCCCGTCTCTGCCCAGGGGGACCCTCCTTCCATCGCATAGGGAAGCGCGCCGAGCGCTCTCCTCAGGCAGGGCTCGAGGGCTCTCACCTGGAGGGCCACCGACCTAGCCAGAGTCACGAGGGAGGCGCTTGGGCACCATGTGGAAGCGTGCTTCGCGGCACGTTTCCCCCGGGAAGGAGCTAGGCGAGGAAGGTCAGACCAGCAAGAGTTCGTTGACAAGATCGTTCAAGAACTACTGGAGACAAGGATCATGAGAGGTTGCCGCCGCCTACCAGTTGTGGCCCCACATCCAGGCGAGGATGGTGGGCTGCGCATCTGCGTCGACGTACCAGGGCTCAATCAGATTGCCGTGACGGAGCGTCTCTGGCCCTCACAAGTGGGGCGCTGCAGGGGTCCACCCCACAGCTATGTTCGCATGCCTTATGGCCTGCTGAGCATGGCTGCGGCATACCAGCGCCTCATGAGGGGCATCATGGAGGCTCAGGAAGACAGGCGTTCCGTGGCCTTGGCGGAGATGAAGGCAGCTCGCGAGGAGTCACCAGTGCCTCCGGAGCCTCCCGAGGCCCCGGGGCCTAGGGGCTCGTGAGGATCAGCTTTCGCAGCCCACCGAGTCTGCTGCACCAACGCCACTTCGTCGACGACATCCTCAGGTGACATCTTTCAAGTTCCATTCCCAGCTGGGAGCGCAATCCCAGGGTTGCATCACTCCCAGGCCGCGTGGGTCCGTCCCTGCGGCATGTATCCGCTCTTTTACCTTTCGGTCGTTAGTTTGCCTTGTTGGGGGCGCCCCTCGGGCTGCATCATCCCCAAGCCGCTTGGGCCAGACCCAGCGGCGTGTATCTCACTCGCGTTTATTTCCAACTATGCATTGCCTATCACACTTAACTGCATGGTGCCTGCCGCGGCATCCTTTCTTCTCCATGTCGGCCACTTGCACGTTAAAGGGGGGGTGCCTGAGCATCACGACTCAGGGCTCTTACTGGCTCTCCAGCCATCACCCTCTGGCCTTGTCCATGGCATCGCGACCTGGCATACCAGCGACGGCTGAGACAAGCTCGAGGGCCGGGACCCGAGGACGTAGAGTACCGGCATCTAACCAAATTTTGCAGGGACACATCTCAAGATACGGCCCAGTGCCAGGTGCAACCCGCCTAGAGGTAGGGCCTCGTGAGTCCCGCGCTAGCTCACGGGTGCCCAGATACACCTCACCTACTCCAACCAGCAAGCTCTTGAGCGACTAACGATCGACTAACAACTGCCATGGCAGCCCCATCTTCTTTCTGTGATGAACCTGCAGGATCCTTGGAGGGGACTATGCTAGCCAAGGCCCTCACGAGGTTCCCTTCACCCTCGCCCGCGCGAACCGCTTGCACGTTAAAGGGGGGGTGCCTGAGCATCGCGACTCAGGGCTCTTACTGGCTCTCCAGCCCTCACCCTCTGGCCTTGACCACGGCATCGCGACCTGGCATACCAGCGACGGCTAGGACAAGCTCGAGGGCCGGGACCCGAGGACGTAGAGCAGAAAGGGGAGCATAGGCGAGGGAGAAGGGGCTCGCGAGGACCTTGCCGAGCGATTCCGCTCCTACCGACGCGCGAACCCGACGGCACACCAGGAATAATCCCTGACTCTCGAGATAAGTCACCTCCCACAGCGCTGGCTACCGTGGCACTACCCCCGCACCTAAGGCAATTCCGTACTAGCGACGTTGCTTCCCTTTCTCACCGAGCAACGGTTGCTTGGGCGCCAAAGGGGACCTCCTAAGCATCGCGACTCAGGGGCTCTTACCGGACCCCGCGTCGCTCACCTCCTGGCCTTGACCACGGCATCGCGACCTAGCATACCAGCGATGGCTGACGCCGCCTTGGGACTAGGACCTGTTGGCGTAGAGCACCAAGCCCTCGCGAGGTTCGAAAGGGAGAACTAAGCTATGACGAAATGAGCAACTCACACAAATCCATAGCGAAGGTCAAGTATTAACAAACGAGACTATAGACACCTTACAAGCCCCCGTCGGGTGCATTTTGATTCCTCGCAGGGAACAGATCCTAAGGAGTGCCAACTACACGGGCTCCTGCAGAAGATGCCATCATCAACAGTGGGCCGTCAGGCGCCGGTGCCAACCCCATCCAGATCAGGGTCGGCGACGGCCTAACGAGCCCGCCCTGCTCTGGGAGCGGCGCCTGCTCGGGGGCTCGTAGCTGTCGTCGCTCGTCTCCGGAGTCGCGGAGACTTCGCTGGAATCGCTGGACCCCCCAGCACCTTCGCCAAGGGAGCGGTCGACGGGCCTAGCCCTCTCCAGGGCAAGGTCATGGCCACCTCTCCTGCGGCAGCACTCCAGCCGGCGCCCGATTGTGTCGAAGGCCTTGAAGAACATCACCGCAGCGCCATCATACTCCAGGTGGACCGTGAAGACGCCCCTCTCCTTGCAAACCCAGGCGACTTCTCTCCAGCCGCGGGACAAGTAGACCTCGCCGGGGCAACGACCACGACCTCAGCCTCGGTCGCGAGGGCGTTGCAGCCGGCGTGCTGCAGCCAGAGCTCCAGAGGCCCTCCTGGAGGGATGACAGAGGCGAAAAAGGGAGGCAGACGGCTCCAGGACTGAAGAGGAACGACGACGTGGAGCATGAACTCATGGGAGGAGCCCTCGGCATGGACTCCGAGAGGAACAACCCACGCCTTAGTGACCCGACGGCGCCTACGACGGCGCCGGCCGCAGAGATCATCATCGACACCCTCGGGGCCCTCGGCGGGGGTGTACAAAGGAAGTGGGAACCCCGGCGGAGCCCGCTCGCACCGAGGCCTCGACTCCACCTGCCGGTCTTCCTCGCCCCGGCTGCAAAGGGCGAACCGTTTCTTCGGCGGGAGCGGGTCTGGCCCCTCTCGAGGAGCTTTTCCCTTCTCCGCTGCGGAGAACCGGTGGATTGGAGCCATCACACCAAGACGGAGCAAGGATCGGGAAGAAGGAGAAGCCAGGAGGAATGGACTGGAAGGGCACGCGCCATACAGTACTTATAGCCGGCGAAGGCCAACCGCCGGCCTCCACGATCACAGGTAATCATGACATGGTTTGCATGCAGGGACTTGTCCGGCTCGCGCGATCACCAAGGCATCATGGGGAAGTGGAGTCGCCCACGTCCAATCAACAACCACGCGGCGCCCAAGGCCGCCGGCTGTAAGGGCCCGCGGCGCTTCGCCCTTGCCCTTTCGCCTCTCGGCACGGCCAAGCCCATGCGCGCCTCGGGCCCGGGGGCTACTGTCGGCGTTCTGGGAACGGGGGTCCCCAGACTTGCCTGCCTGCGGCCTGCGGCGTGGCTCAAATGGGGGCCCAATATGGCCCATCTTCATCAAGCACAAGACTCAAGACCCTCGCGAGGGGCCAAGCCTCGCGAGGCGGACGACACGGCGCATCCTCAGGCGCAGCCTCCTCAGGTTGGCTCACGAGGAGACGGAGATATCAAGGCGGGGTACCGCGCGAGGTGCCCGTGACGCAAGCCATGGAGATCGAGGGTGTCAGGCGGGCGCCAGCGCGCGCAGCGTCCTTCTTTCCTCTTTGGTGCAAAGGGGGCAAGCGCAGCCGCGGAGTACCGAGGCATCAGGCAAAGGTTGCCATTTTGATGCAACGAGACCAGGACCAAGCAGACTACGAGATGGAGGTCACCATGGAGCCCAGCACGGCATCACCGCGGAGTCTTTCGCAGGCGAAGACCACCTTTAGTTAGGATAAGAGTACTTGCTGTCCCCCTTCAAATTAGCCCGCCATTGTTGGCTCCCTTCCCGTTCGATATTTGGGAAGAGGACCAGGGCCTCTATAAATAGGGACTGTCCACCCACGTAGCAGGGGGTTCGGTTCGATCAGTTGGTAGGTTCGTTCGGTTCTCCGTCGGGCGGTACACAGAGTAGAGAGAGAGAGAGAGAGAGAGAGAGAGAGAGAGAAGGCGACTGAACTCCGCCCAGTATTTCGTCGCCCCAGCCAAGAATAGACCCTCGCGAGGCTGTTCTTCCTTGTATTGTTCATCATCACCAGCCCCAAAGGGCAATCCATCCACCACACACTGGAGTAGGGTATTACACCACAATGGTGGCCCGAACCAGTATAAATCTTGTGTCTCTTGTGTGATCCTTTTAGTAGTTTAGCTCTTTGTGATACGGGGAGGTAGAAGGCGTGATTTCCACGCGCACCCCAGTGTTCGAACCTTAAGGGTCTGCCGGAACCCAAAATCCCATAGTGTGTAACACCCAAGCCGTCTTCTGTCAGAAGCCGCAGCTCGCAGAGCGACTGTACGGTGGGCAGAGGTAAGGTAGAATGGGTGCTCGCACGAAAAATGGCTAAGGACTCAAAGCGTAAAACATAGCTCAAGACGGCTTCCAGCCTTCCTCGCAAACCGACTCTCGGACAGTCGGATTGTCATTTTCTACCCAACTTGCTCAAACAATCTTGAAATCGGCTAAGTACTTGCTTTTCCAAAGTAGCAAGTACTTGATCCAGCAACAGTCCGCAGAGCGGCTGTCCGATTGGCAAGGAAGGCAACTAAGAGAAAGTGGCAAAGGAAAATAGCCAAAAGAACAATGAGCAAGAAAAGATATATATATATATATATATAACATAGGCCCTTGGCCGAATTGTCGAGTAGAGGTTCAAAATACACCCCTTGGGTGGAATTGTGCGAATTAACAAGTTCTTCAAAAAGACTACTGAAGCAGATAAAACAAAAGACACAGCGGCAGCTTAGGAGGCGGCAGATGGATTCGGGGGGTCGGAGGAGGCGCCGGCGTCAGGCGTCGGGACGGTCGGCCGGCTAGTCTCAGCTTGATCGCCTGCGGCAGCAGTTGGGTCGGTTGCACGCGGCTCGTTGCTGGAGGCGTGGTCGGGCTGAGGCTGGCCGTCTGCTCTATCTTCCGATGCCTCCGCCTCGCCCTCATCCTCTGCCTCGTCCTCCTCCTCGACGCTGGAGCCAATCACCTCCGTTGAGTCTTCGCCGTAGTCTGGGTTCATCCCAAACCACTCCGGCGGTACCTCCTCGCTGTCTTCAGACCGCTCGGGGACGAAGATGCTCCTGTCGGTGTACTCGGCGATCACCGCACCACGCTTGACGAGGGAATCCGCCGCAACCGCCAGCTCTGGCTGGGCCTCCGACCGAAGCGTGGCCAGCCGGTCCAGATCCAGCCCCGGGTACCACGCCTTGATGAAGTCCAAGGCCCGGCGCGCTCCATCCTGGGCCAAAGAGCCCTTCCAGGCCTCGAGGCGACCAGCCGCGACCTCCAACCAGTTGGCCGTCAGGCTGGGGGTGCGTGGAGCCTGCATATCCGGCCAAAGGGCGGAAATCGCCTGGGCACCGATGCGCTGAAGCTGGCGCAGCATCCGGTGAGCCGGCTGGAGGCGAGCCTCGATGCTCAAGATGTGCTCATCAAGAGTTTGGGGGGCATCGGCGGCGATCTCCGCACCCTCTGCCCTTCGACTTTCATGATCGGCCTCGACGGCTTGGACAGCGGCCTGCAACTGCCCAGGGAAGAAGTCTGCAAAAGACACGAAGAAATGAAAAAGCAAGTCAAAGACTAGGAGTCGGCACGATCTATGTCGGCAGCTCGAAGAAAGAAAACAAAGAGACTCACCATCAATGATGTCTTCAATCTCGTGGAAGCCGGAGGACAGCAGCGCCTCCTTGTCAGACCAGGAGGAGCGCTCGCTCGCGAACTCGGCCAGGAGGGTGGTTTCCGTCTCCTCTGCCTCCCTCTGCGACTTCGCAAGCAGCTCCTTCTGCTCTGCCAACTGAGTGGCCTGAAGATCACGCTCCGTGGCAAGCTTGCTGCACTCCTCCCCTTTGGCGAGCAGGGCGGACTTGGCCTCGCTCAACTGCTGTTGAAGAGCAGCGTTGGCTCCTGAAGAAAAGGAAGAAAGACAATAGTCATCGATAAAGTAGGTCGCCGGGGAGATCCGGCCCGACTGCTTAGCAGTCGGCCCGAATCTCGGGGGCTACAGCCGCGGGTGTGCTAGCGCGCCCCCGCAGAGAAGAAAAAAGAGGGAAGGACTTACTCCGGCTCTCTGCCAAGTCGGCGGTCCGCTTGCCCAACTCTTCAACATTGCGTTTCAAGGCAGTGACGCGGAGGTTGTGGTAGTCCTACGACAAGCATTTCAGATAAAGTTACTACCCAGAAGCTCATTAATTGGAGTTCCAGGCCGCCTGCTCACCAGCCGACCCAAAACTCAGGGACTACACCCAGTGGGTGCGCTGGCGCGCCCCCACAGAAAGGAACAAGAAAAACAAAAGACCAAAGGAAAAAACATACCCGGACGGCGGCCCATGATGCTAGGAACGCCTTTGTGCAACTCTGGAGGGCGTCGCCCTCAGCGCGGAGCTTCGCCTAGACGTCCAGGAGCGCCCGGTTCAGCGGCCCTGTGCCACCTCCTCGCACCCACCCAACAGGTGCGGCGCTCGTTGCTTCGGCGTCTGGAGCCGCCGAGCTGGTGGTGCCGGCTTCTAGGGGGCGGGGTGCCGAAGTCGCCTTCTCCAGATGATGGCGCGCTGGCGAGCTAACCTGGACAAGTAGCCTCACCACGGCCTCGTCTTCGGTCGGCGGCACCGGAGGGTCCGCTGGCTGCTCGCCTTGCACGCCTTCAGACGGCGGCGAAGGCGGCGGCGGAACGTTCGCACCTGGAGTAGAGGGCTCGCCGCCTTCCCTCTCCTCGACGAGGTTCTCCCCGCCGGCTTCTCCAGTCTGCCCCGTGAACTCCGGAGGTGGCGGCGCAGAGTTCAGCGGGGTAACAAGCAAGGCCGCCTGGCGGCGTGCGGCTTCCTCAGCCTGCTGCTTCGCCGCAGCGGCGGCTTCGGCCTCCGCTAGTTTTTTCTTAGCGGAGGCCTCCGCCTTCGCCAGGCGGAGGGCTTCTTCTTCATTGTGCTTCTCCTGCGCATTCCGCTCCGTCGCCTCCCGGAGGTCGGCAGCGGGGTCTATCCGCCGAGTGGTGGCGGGCGTCTCCGCTGACCCCATGATGGAGGCGGCGGCGGCCCACTCAAGAGAGAGGGGAGCCCTGAAGAAAGAAGGGCGAGCAGAGACTCAGACAAATCACGAAGAAAGAATAAACTTTGAAGATAGAATACTTATGCAGAAACCAACGGCGGCTTCTTCACTTCCTTACGGAAGTAGATGGCCTTCGCGGCTGCCTCGTCCCGCCGGGTCGCCGCAGCCGAGCCCTTGGGCTTCTTCGGCCGGCTGCCGAACAAGGTCAGTGCAGCCCGGCGCTTCTTCCCGCCGCCTGGAGCACCCGGCGCAGCAGAAGAGCCCGCGCCAGGCTGGCCGGCTCCTGGCCGATGGCGAGGGGCGACTTCTCCCTCGGCGTCGTCCTCAGGCCAGTCGGCAAAGGTAGCCGAGGGCCTGAAGTCGCCTGTCGTCCCTCCTCCTCCCTCGGTGTCGTCTTCCAGAGCCGCCGCCCCCAGATCGGGGTCATCGACGTCGCTCTCCGCCCGGCCGGCGACAAACTCACGGGCTGGCCCCGAGGTGCCGGCTGGTGGGTAAGGGGATTCTAACCAAAGCCGACTGATCAGAACAAAACTCGGCAAGAAGAAGACAATCTAAAGAAAGGAAGGAAAGGCGACTCACCTCGGGCGGGGGGTTTGGCGCGGGAATACGGCTCCTTGCTGAATCGCCAGTCCTCCAGGAGCCTGCTGTCCGAGAGGTAGTTCACCATGTGGGCCACCTCTTCGTGAGGCATGTCCTTGGTGCACATCCGACTCGGGTCGCGGCCCCCGCTCATCTGGCATATCATGTGAGGGCGGCTTTGGAGTGGAAGAACTCGGCGCGAGACGAAGGAGTCGCGTCAGGGCGCCGGCTCCCGCAAGCGACAGCGACCTGGCCCGGTACGACCTGTTGGGAAGTCTGCCAGCCGGCGGGCCGGCTTTGAAAGCCGGCAGATTGACCCAGTCGCCCCTCGTGGCGACGTTCCTGACGTAGAAGTAGGATCTCTGCCACATCTTCACCGACTTCAGCAGTGAGATGGAGGGGAAGTGGTTGTCGGCGCATGTCCATCCCACGGCGATGAAGGCACCGCACTGAGCCGGCACGCCCGCAGCCTGGGTGCCGAGCTTAGAGAAGAAGAACTCCCCCCAGAGCTCGAGGGTGGGGAGGACTCCGAGGAAGCCTTCGCACAGAGCCACGAAGGCGGACAATAGCACCACTGTGTTGGGGGTGAGGTGGTGCGGCTGGAGGTCATAGAACTCCATGAACGACCGGAAGAAGCCGCTCCCCGGCAGCCCCAGCCCGCGCAGGCAGTGCGAGCAGAAGATGACCCGCTCGCCCACCTGCGGGGCGGGGGAAATCTCCCCATCCGGCGCAGGATGCACCTGCACGCGATCTTCACCGGGAAGCCTACGGGTCCATCAGAGGAACTCGATATGATCTTCGTGGACTTCGGAGCCGTCCCAGGTGCCGGAGCGCACTGGGGGAGGCACGACAGCGGAGGAAGAACTCATCGTGAGCTGTCGCCGCAGCGTTCGCCGGAGCCTGGGCGTGCGGCGGAGCGAAGAAGAGAAGAGGAAGCAAGAGAGCTAGGAGCTTCGAGGAGGAAGAAAGCAAGGGGTAGTGGGAAGGAGAGGCGAGCATGCCCCCCTCTTCCCCCTACATATAGACCCGTGGGCTGCGAAGCCGAGGGGGCGGACGTGGGGATTTACTACGCCCGCAACCCCACGACCCCCACAATCCACGTAAAGTTACTACGCGCAGTAACTTCACGGGAATCCCAACCGTCCACCGGGGCCGCAGCGGATCCGCTCGGGCGCCGAGGCGCGGTAGTGGCGGGCCCCGCCTACGGGCCTGTCCTGTCGCGCGCATGGGCTGGCAGAATGGCCTGGCCACGTGCCCTCACGCGACAGGCCAAGAACGGGTGGCGGCCTAGAAGCTTAGCTAGCACGCCACTTGAAATCCCGCCGCGACGTTCGAACTACTGAGCAAGTTGAAATTGAGTGAGTCCGAGTTGGGCGAGTCCGACTCCTTCTAGTCAGCCCAGCAGAAGTCAATCAAGACCATATGTTGAGCACCCGGAAAGAGAAACTGCTGAGGCTTCTCGGCCGATCGTCCGTGGCGCCTCACCAGCTTCGGGGACTACTAACGGAGTAATGGGCCATGGGTAGGCCAACCCGTGCCCCATAACCGTTCAAGACATCGGGGCAGGCTGCGACCCTCAAGACCACTGGGCGAAGAGCCGCTTCCTGGGGAGTCTACGGCAAGGCGGCCGACTACCCGCTCACGGCCGAGTCCCAGGGACGACTTCCAGAGAAGCCGGCTTTGGGGAGTCGGCCGGCGACTCCAACAAACCATGACCTCATCGAAGGGGACGGGGCAGGGGCGTGGCTAAGTGAAGCCCACTCCCCGCCCCTTACCAAGGGCAGGCATGGTTACAGCACGCCGTACATGGGAAGATATCCCTACGGTGTGGCACTATTGCCCGGCCGACCCTGACATCAGCACCACTGTACCGGGTCCTACGCCCACGACGGCTTGTCTGTACGGCCTGGAGGCAGCGGGGCCCACCAGTCAGCGAGACCTCGGGAGACGGTGGGAGAACCGCCAGTCGGACCCATCGGGAGTCAGCCCAGGGGAGTCAGCCGGGCCCTCCCCCGGGGCCCACACGCCATTAATCAAGAAGAGATGGGGAGTGGCCACAGTGATCGCCCGCCAGGCGGCGGGGCTGTTGCCACGACCCCATGACCAAGCTTGCGTCATCAGGAGCACGGCCACAATAATCAGCAGCCGATAAGACCCGCCCGTGACGGATGCGGCCTGTCGGCTCCGTACCGGACCAGTCGGCGGGGCTCACCAGTCGGCGGGCCCCAGCAGTCGGTGGAGAAGTTGGAGGTCAGAGGCACTGACGGCTGGGCCCGCGCCCAGTCGAATTACCATTGTACCCCTGGGGGTAGGCCTATATAAACCCCCAGGGCACCCATGCAAAGGGTTGGAACCCAGTAGCACTACACAATACCAGATAGAAGGAGAGAGCTAGCCTTGCCCTCTTCTACCACCCGAAACAGCTCAAGGAGCAACCATGTAACACTTGACCATAGTGATCATGCGGAGACCCCGCAGAGCAGCAGTAGGGGTGTTATCTCCCCGGAGAGCCCCGAAGCTAGGTAAGATCCGCCGGCGTGCATGTCTTCGCCTCATCCCGTTTCCAGGCACCGGCGATGTTCTACTCGCCCCCACCATGACAAGCCATCCGTTGGCATATGTCGCACCAAACCCCCGACAGGCGTAGCTCTCGATCTGCTCCAGATGGCCAAGCGAGTTGGCCCGCAGTGAGAAGCCGTTGAATACGAAGATCTGTCCGGGGAGGAAAACCTCGCCCAGGACCGCATCATTATCGATGATCAAAGGAGCCATCAAGCCTTACCGTGACGGCACAGTGGAACTCTCAATGGAAGCACCAATTTCGGTGTCAAAACTGGCGGATCTTGGGTAGGGGGTCCCGAACTGTGCGTCTAAGGCGGATGGTAACAGGAGGCGGGGGACACGATGTTTACCCTGGTTCGGGCCCTCTCGATGGAGGTAATACCCTACGTCATGCTTGATTGATCTTGATGATATGAGTATTACAAGAGTTGATCTACCATGAGATCGAAGAGGCTAAACCCTATAAGCTAGCCTATGGTATGATTGTATGTTGTCCTATGGACTAAACCCTCCGGTTTATATAGACACCGGAGGGGGCTAGGGTTACACAGAGTCGGTTACAAGGAAGAAGATCTACATATCCGTATTGCCAAGCTTTCCTTCCATGCCAAGGAGAGTTCCATCCGGACACGGGACGAAGTCTTCAATCTTGTATCTTCTTAGTCCAACAGTCTGGCCAAAGGAAATAGTTCGGCTGTCCGGAGACCCCCTAATCTAGGACTCCCTCACAGGGAGAGAAGGAGAAGGAAAGAGGGGGCGCCGCCCCCTCCCTAGTCCAATTCAGACTAGCCCATGGGGGGCACGGCCTGCCCTTGTGGCCCTTCCTCTCTCTCTCCCCTAAGGCCCATGAAAGCTCATTAGTTCCCTCGGGGGTTCCGGTAACCCCCGGCACTCCGATAGTCATCCGGTACCCCTCGGAACTCATCCGTTGTCCGAATAACATCATCCAATATATCATTCTTTATGTCTCGACCATTTCGAGACTCCTAGTCATGTCCTTGATCACATCCGGGACTCCGAACAAACTTTGGTTCATCAAAACACATTACTCATAATATAAATCGTCATCGAATGTTAAGCGTGCGGACCCTACGGGTTCGAGGACTATGTAGACATGACCGAGACACATCTCCGATCAATAACCAATAGCAGAACCTGGATGCTCATATTGGCTCCTACATACTCTACGAAGATCTTTATAGGTCAAACCACATAACAACATACGTTGTTCCCTTTGTCATCGGTATATTACTTGCCTGAGATTCAATCGTCGGTATCATCATACCTAGTTCAATCTCGTCCCGGCAAGTCTCTTTACTCGTTCTATAATTCATCATCCCATAACTAACTCATTAGTCACATCACTTGCAAGGCTAATAGTGTTGTGCATTACCGAGATGGCCCGGAGATACCTCTTCGATACAAGGAGTGACAAATCCTAATCTCGATCTATGCCAACTCAACAAACACCATCGGAGACACCTGTAGAGCATCTTTATAATCACCCAGTTATGTTGTGATGTTTGATAGCACACAAGGTGTTCTTCCGGTATTCAGGAGTTGCATAATCTCATACTCATAGGAACATGTATAAGTCATGAAGAAAGCAATAACAATAAACTAAACGATCATAGTGCTAAGCTAACGGATGGGTCTTGTCCATCACATCATTCTCTAATGATGTGATCCCGTTTATCAAAGGACAACACATGTCTACGGCTAGGAAACTTAACCATCTTTGATTAATGAGCTAGTCAAGTAGAGGCAAACTAGGGACACTTTGTTTGTATATGTATTCACACATGTGCTAAGTTTCCGGTTAATACAATTCTAGCATGAATAATAAATATTTATCATGATATAAGGAAATATAAATAACTACTCTATTATTGCCTCTAGGGCATATTTCCTTCAATCTCCCATTTGCACTAGAGTCAATAATCTAGATTACATAGTTATGATTCTAACACCCATGGAGTCTTGGTGCTGATCATCTTTTGCTCGTGAGAGAGGCTTAGTCAACGGGCCTGCAACATTCAGATCTGTATGTATCTTGCAAATCTCTATGTCTCCCTCCTTGACTTGATCACGGATGGAATTGAAGCATCTCTTGATGTGCTTGGTTCTCTTGTGAAATATGGATTTCTTTGCCAAGGCAATTGCACTAGTATTATCACAAAAGATTTTCATTGGACCCGATTGTCGGATTTCGGGTTCCGGCAGACTCTTAAGGTTCGAACACTAGGGTGCGCGTGGAAATCACGTCCTCAACCTCCCCGCCTCACAAAGATCTAAACTACAAAAAGAATCATGCAAGAGACACAAGATTTATACTGGTTCGGGCCACGATTGTGGTGTAATACCCTACTCCAGTGTGTGGTGGATGGATTGCCTCCTGGGGCTGGTGGTGATGAACAATACAAGGAAGAACAGCCTCATGAGGGTCTGTTCTTGGCTGGGGCGATGAACTGCTAGGAGGAGATCAGTCGCCTTCTCTCTCTCTCTCTCTCTGATTTTCGATCCCTGTGTGCCTTCCTACGAGAACCGAACGAACCAACTGCTCGACCCGCTGCTACGTGGGTGGCCGGTCCTATTTATAGGGGCCCTGGTCCTCTTCCCAAATATCGAGTGGGAAGGGAGCCAACAATGGCGGGCTAATTTGAAGGGGGACAACAAGTACATCTATCCTGACAAAAGGTGGTCTTCGCCTGCGAAAGGCTCTTCGGTGACGCCGTGCTGGGCTCCATGGCGACCTCCGTCTCATAGTCCGCTTGGTCCTGGTCTTGTTGCACCGAAACGGCAACCTTTGCCTGATGCCTCGGTACTCCGCGGCTGCGCTTGCCCCCTTTGCGCCAAAGAGGAAAGAAGGACGCTGCGCGCGCTGGCGCCCGCCTGGCACCCTCGATCGTCACGGCTTGCGTCACCGGCACCTCGCGAGGCACCCCGCCTTGATATCCCCGTCTCCTCGTGAGCTAGCCTGAGGAGGCTGCGCCTAACGATGTGCCGTGTCGTCCGCCTCGCGAGGCTTGGCCCATCGCGAGGGTCTTGAGTCTTGTGCTTGATGAAGATGGGCCATGTTGGGCCCCCATTCGAGCCACACCGCAGGCCGCAGGCAGGCAAGTCTGGGGACCCCCGTTCCAAGAACGCCGACAGTAGCCCCCGGGCCCGTGGCGCGCATGGGCTTGGCCGTGCTGAGAGGTGAAAGGGCAAGGGCGAAGCGCCGCGGGCCCTAACAGCCTGCGGCCTTGGGCGCCGCGTGGCGGTTGATTGGACGTGGGCGACTCCACTTCCCCATGACGCCTTGGTGACCGCGCGAGCTGGACAAGTCCCTGCATGCAAATCGTGTCATGATTACCTGTGATCATGGAGGCCGGCGGTTGGCCTTCGCGGACATGGAGAAAGATGCCCGTGCTTCGCTGAAGATGCTTTACGAGAGCGGCCTGGACAGCCCACTAGCTGGTGACGAGGACGGCCCCGTCAAGCTGCTTCCCTTACTGGTCAAGGCCCTTGGGGATGTCGCCGTTGGCATCAGCCCCGCGGCCGAGGCCGAGGCGCACGTCTTGTCTTCTGCTGAGCTGACGCGGGTCTTCGCCCACGTCTACCTTCGTGATCCCGACGCCGACCTCGACGGCCTGCTGGAACCGGTGAGCAGCGAGGGTGCTGCCGCCGCTGTCGAAGCCGTGAAGGGGCGCGCGAAGGCGCTGATGAGGAAGTTCCAGGCCTTCAGCACCAAGCCAAGGCAAGGCGCTGCCGGCCCCGCTGCTCCATGAGGCGAAGCCGCTCCGCACAGCTTCACCGCCGACAAGTGACTCTGTTCCATCCCTGTTCTTCTTTCAATTCCTGCACATGTACCACGCCTCGGGGAGGCATTTAAACTTGCGTTTGGTATTGAGATGACAGTATGGACTGTAATATTTGCTTTTAAGTTCCTTGGATTTTATACTTTTCTTCCCTACTTGCTTGTGTTCTACGCTGGCAGAGCCCGGCCCCACGCATGACTCACCCAGCATTAGCCCCGACCGGAAACCAGGATGGGACCAAAGGAGTGAGGGGCCACGTGACAAGTTAGGCTCCTGAGTCGCGATGCTCAGGAGTCCCCCTTGGCGCGCGAACAACAAGTAGGGAAGCGTGATGTAGGCGTGTCTTCCGTTCTACGTCTGCAGAGCCCGACTCCGCGCGTACCTCACCCAGCATAGCCTTTCGGAACTAAGGAGTGAGGGGCTACGGAGCCAGTTAGGCCCCTGAGTCGCGATGCTCAGGAGTCTCCCTTGACGCGCGAACAACGGGTGATGAGGCGAGATGTAAGCGTGGCTACCGTTCTACGTCTGCAGAGCCCGACTCCGCGCGTACCTCACCCAGCATAGCCTTTCGGAACTAAGGACTGAGGGGCTACGGAGCCAGTTAGGCCCCTGAGTCGTGATGCTTAGGAGTCCCCCTTGACGCGCAAACGGCCTTCATATCTTGGCTCCGCTCGGGGAGAGACGTGCGGCGAACCAGGCCTGAGGGGCCTGGCTGGGCGGCGTACGCCTGGGCGTGACCCAGTCGTGGCCCCCGTGCCTAGCCCCCTCGCGCGGCACTCCCGAGGGGAGGCGTTGTGACGAGGCCAACCACTGAGCTCTGGGCTCCTTGAGGTTAATGCGGCCCGGAGGCCACCCCCAGTTGTTTATCACCAGCGCGGAGCATAGCGCTTCCGTATGTGTATGGGCATAGCCGCGCCTCGGTAGTGTCATCAGCCAGCATGGAGCATGGTGCTTCCACTGGTATGTGGGAGGGGGCTCCCCTTCGGGAGGAGCCCCCGGGGCGTATACAGCCCCGCCCTGACACATGACCGGCACGGTAGGGCTAGGTGAGGTGTATCTGGGCACCCGTGAGCCAGCGCAGGACTCACGAGGCCCTACCTCTAGGCGGGTTGCGCCCGGCACTAGGCCATATCTTGAGATGTGTCCCTGCAAAATTTGGTTAGATGCCGGTACTCTACGTCCTCGGGTCCCGGCCCTCGAGCTTGTCTCAACCGTCGCTAGTATGCCATGTCGCGATGCCATGGACAAGGCCAGAGGGTGAGGGCTGGACAGCCAGTAAGAGCCCTGAGTCGCGATGCTCAGGCACCCCCCCCCTTTAACGTGCAAGTAGTCGACATGGAGAAGAAGGGATGCCACGGACGGGCATCATGCAATCAAGCGTGATAGGCAAATGCATAGTTGGAAATAAACGCTAGGGAGATACACGCCGCTAGGTCTGGCCCGAGCGGCTTGGGGATGATGCAGCCCGAGGGGCGCCCCTAACAAGGAAAACTAACGACGGAAGGGTAAAAGGGGATACATGCCGCAGGGACGGACCCACGCGGCCTGGGAGTGATGCAACCCTGGGAGGGCGCTCCCAGCTGGGAATGAAACTTGGAAGGTGTCACCTGGGGATGTCATCGGCGAAGTGGCGTTGGTGCGGCAGACTTGGCGGGCTGAGGAAGCTGGTCCTCACGAGCCCCCAGGCCCCGGGGCCTCGGGAGGCTCCGGAGGCACTGGTGACTCCTCACGAGCTGTCTTCATCTCCGCCAAGGCCGCGGAACGTCTGTCTTCCTGAGCCTCCATGATGCCCCTCATGAGGCACTGGTACGCCGCAGCCATGCTCGGAAGGCCGTAAGGCATGCGAACATAGCTGTGGGGTGGACCCCTGCAGCGCCCCACTTGTGAGGGCCAGAGACGCTCTGTCGTGGCGATCTGATTGAGCCCTGGTACGTCGACGCAGACGCGCAGCCCACCATCCTTGCCTGGATGTGGGGCCATGGCTAGTAGGCGGCGGCAACCTCTCATGATCCTTGTCTCCTGTAGTTCTTGAATGGCCCTGATGACGAACTCCTGCTAGTCTGACCTTCCTGGCGCGACTCCTTCCCGGGGGAAATGTGCTGTGAAGCACGCCTCCACATGGTGCCCAAGCGCCTCCCTCGTGACCCTGGCTAGGTCAGTGGCCCTCCAGGTGAGAGCCCCCGAGCCCTGCCTGAGCGGGGCGCTGGGCGCGCTTTCCTACGCGATGGAAGGAGGGTCCCCCTGGGTAGACATGGGCCCTGAGGGGCCTGCCTCCTAAGGGGCCGAGCCTGGCGATGTCTTCTTCTACTTGGGGGTGGTCTCAAGAAGCCTCCTGCTTCCGTGATCTGGGTCTTTTAGCGACGCGGCCTGATAGGCCCGCTCCAGGGAACACACTGCATCCTTCTCTTCACAGGGCACTGTGATGACGCCGCCACTTCCTGGCATCTTGAGGACGTTGTAGCCGTGGTGGGTCGCAGCCATGAACTTGGCCAGCGCTGGGTACTCGAGGATGGCATTGTACGGCAGGCGGATGTGGGCGACATCGAAGTCGATGAGCTCGGTGCGGTAGTTGTTGCGGGCCCCGAAGGTGACAGGGAGGCGGACCTGCCCGATCAGGACTGTGGAATCGTCGGTGATCCCGGAGAAAGGCTTGGTTGGCTGAAGCTGGTCATAGGGCACTTGGAGGTTGTTGAATGTTTCCACGGAAAGGACGTTGAGCCCTGCACCACCATCGATGAGGGTCTTGGTGACCAGCACGTTGCTGATGACTGGGGAGCAGAGCATCGGGAGGACTCCTGCCATGGCCGCGCACTTGAGCTGGTCCGCCGAGCTGAACGTGATGGGGCACGCCGACCACCTGAGGGGGCACGTTGCTTTGAGCTTGGGGAGAACTGCATTCACTTCGCGGGCAAACTGCTTGAAGATACGTTGAGAGGCTGGGGCTTGAGCTCCGCCCAGGATGCAGGCGATTGCGCGCGGCTCCTGGAAGCCCACAGCCCCCTCATCTTGATGGCGGTCTTCGTTCCTTCTTGGCTGAGGCGGCAGCGGAGGTAGGCCTGCAATGCCATGAGGGCGGTCCTCACGAGGCTAATCCCTCCAGTCTCCCTCGCGAGGCAGGTCCCGCCAGCGGTCCTCGCGAGGTTGGTTGCACCACCCCTGGCGCGGGCCGCGATCTTCCCAGCGTCCTGGGTTTCTTCCTCCTCCTCGGCCGTAGCCCCAGTCAGCACGGTCAGGGCGACGGCCGATCCTTCCTTCTCGCACGTCGTGGGGCTCTTGACATTCGTTGGTGTTGTGGGTGTGGAGGTCATGGTACACGCAGTACCGGCTGCCTCTGGAGGGTTCGGGCAGATCCTTGCCCCGCTTTGTGTCTGGTTCTGCCGCGAGTACAGCATCCCCCTTGCACTTCGCCTCCTTGGCTTTGGGCTTCTTCTCTTCTGGGTCCGCGGCAGGCAGCTCGAGGAGGGAGAGGCGTCCCTCCTCAGCCCTGGCGCACCTGTTCGCCAAGTTGAACAGCTCCAGGGAGGTGCAGAGGTCTTCATGCATCGCCAGCTCCTCCTTCATCTTGACGTCGCGCATGCGGTCGGAGAAGGCCGAGATGATGGCCTCCTCGGACACGTTGGGGATCTTGAGGCGCGCGCTGTTGAAGCGCTGGACGTATTTTTGCAGGGTCTCTCCGGGGTGTTGCTTGATGCGGCGCATGTCGCTCACGGCGGGCGGCCGGTCGCGAGTACCTTGGAAGTTGGCGATGAAGCGGGCGCGCATCTGGTCCCAGGAGGAGATCGTGCCTGGAGCAAGATTCAGGAGCCAGGTTCGAGCTCCTTCCTTGAGCGCCATGGGGAACCAGTTCGCCATGACCTTTTCATCCCCGCCGGCAGCCTCGATGCCCAGCTCATAGAGCTGGAGGAACTCTGCGGGATCGGTTCTGCCGTCGTAGCGAGGAGGCAGGTCAGGCTTGAACTTGTCGGGCCACGCGACGCTGCGCAGCTCAGTGGTGTAGGCGTGGCAGCCCGCGGTGGCCACAAAAGGCCTCGGTTGGTGGAGAGCTTGGTCTTGAGGGTCCCCACGTGCTGCAGCTAGGAGCAGGGCGGGGTCTTGGCGTGCCGGAGCTGGAGCAGGGTCGCGGTGCGCCGGAGCAGGGAGCGCCCTGGCAGCCCCTTGCGGGCGAGGAACTTCTTGGCAGCTCTGCTCTTGCTGCGCTGGTGCCTGACGGAGCGAGTTCCGCCCAGGGGCCAAGCGCCTTGGAGCCATGGCATCGTCTTGGAGGGGAGGCGGCTGGTGCGCCTCTGGAGCTTCGTTGCCAGTGTAGGGCGGAGTGTGGCGCAGAGGGACGGACGGCGCGGAAGAGCCCCCTGCGGCGCAGACAAGCTCGGCGACGCGGTCGAGCCACTCTTCATAGACGTCGTCGACGGGGCGGTACTGCAGGAGCTCGTTTGCCGCGAGGAGCGCAGCTCGAGCCTCCAAGGGTGCGCGGAGCGCGCGGGACGAAGAACCGGCTGGAGCGAGTGATGGAGTAGCGGTGCAACCGTCTTGCCGCACGGACGGGTGCTGAGACGATGCTTGCTGCGCCCCCCCCCCCCTGCCGGGCCGGTGGCTGCGTTGACGGCGGGCGACTGGGAACGATGAGGACGCCCACCGACGGGGGCTGTCTGGGCGACGCGAGAAGCGATGGCGGCCCGGCGCTTGGCGCGGGCCTGATGAGCGTCGGACATGGATGCGACGGTCGGAGGAGAACGGAGTGGTGGAAGATAGATTCCGGCGCACCCCTACCTGGCGCGCCAAATGTCGGATTTTGGGTTCCGGCAGACCCTTAAGGTTCGAACACTGGGGTGCGCGTGGAAATCACGTCCTCAACCTCCCCGCCTCACAGAGATCTAAACTACTAAAAGAATCACGCAAGAGACACAAGATTTATACTGGTTCGGGCCACCATTGTGGTGTAATACCCTACTCCAGTGTGTGGTGGATGGATTGCCTCCTGGGGCTGGTGATGATGAACAATACAAGGAAGAACAGCCTCGCGAGGGTCTGTTCTTGGCTGGGGCGATGAACTGCTAGGAGGAGTTCAGTCGCCCTTCTCTCTCTCTCTGATTTTCGATCCCTGTGTGCCTTCCTATGAGAACCGAACGAACCAACTGCTCGACCCCCTGCTACGTGGGTGGCCGGTCCTATTTATAGGGGCCCTGGTCCTCTTCCCAAATATCGAGCAGGAAGGGAGCCAACAATGGCGGGCTAATTTGAAGGGGGACAACAAGTACATCTATCCTGACAAAAGGTGGTCTTCGCCTGCGAAAGGCTCTGCTGTGACACCGTGCTGGGCTCCATGGTGACCTCCATCTCGTAGTCCGCTTGGTCCTGGTCTTGTTGCACCGAAACGGCAACCTTTGCCTGATGCCTCGGTACTCCGCGGCTGCGCTTGCCCCCTTTGCACCAAAGAGGAAAGAAGGACGCTGCGCGCGGCTGCACCTGCCTGGCACCCTCGATCGTCACGGCTTGCGTCACCGGCACCTCGCGAGGCACCCCGCCATGATATCCCCGTATCCTCGCGAGCTAGCCCGTGGAGGCTGCGCCTGAGGATGCGCCGTGTCGTCCGCCTCGCGATGCTTGGCCCCTCGCGAGGGTCTTGAGCCTTGTGCTTCATGAAGATGGGCCATGTTGGGCCCCCATTCGAGCCACGCCGCAGGCCGCAGGCAGGCAAGTCTGGGGACCCCCGTTCCCAGAACACCGACACCGATGCACAAGGTATTACACCTAGATCAGATATGAACTCCTTCATCTAGACTCCTTCATTTGCTGCTTCCGAAGAAGATATGTACTCCGCTTCACATGTAGATCCTGCCACAATGCTCTACTTGGAACTGCACCAACTGACAGCTCCACCATTCAATATAAATATGTATCTGGTTTGCGATTAGAGTCATCGGGATCAGTATCAAAGCTTGCATCAACGTAACCGTTTACGACAAGCTCTTTGTCACCTGCATAAACGAGAAACATATCCTTAGTTCTTCTTAGGTATTTCAGGATGTTCTTGACTGTTGTCCAGTGATCCACTCCTAGATTACTTTGGTACCTCCCTGCTAAACTAATAGCAAGGCACACATCAGGTCTGGTACACAGCATTGCATACATGATAGAACCTATGGCTGAGGCATAGGGAATGACTTTCATTTTCTCTCCATCTTCTGCAGTGGTCGGGCATTGAGTCCGACTCAACTTCACACCTTGTAACACAGGCAAGAACCGTTTCTTTGACTGATCCATTTTGAACTTCTTCAAAAGTTTATCAAGGTGTGTGCTTTGTGGAAGTCCAATTAAGCCTCTTGATCTATCTCTATAGATCTTTATGCCCAATATATAAGAGCTTCATCGAGGTCTTTCATTGAAAAATTCTTATTCAAGTATCCTTTTATGCTATTCAGAAATTCAGTATCATTTCCGATCAACAATATGTCATCCACATATAATATCAGAAATGCTACAGAGCTCCTACACACTTTCTTGTAAATACAGGCTTCTCCAAAAGTCTGTATAAACCATATGCTTTGATCACACTATCAAAGCGTATATTCCAACTGTGAGAGGCTTGCACCAGTCCATAAATGGATCGCTGGAGCTTGCACACTTTGTTAGCACCTTCTGGATCGACAAAACCTTGTGGTTGCATCATATACAACTCTTCTTTAAGATATCCATTAAGGAATGCAGTTTTGACATCCATTTGCCAAATTTCATAATCATAAAATGCGGCAACTACTAACATGATTCAGACAGACTTAAGCATCACTACGGGTGAGAAGGTCTCATTGTGGTCAACACCTTGAACTTTGTCAAAAACCTTTCGCAACAAGTCAAGCTTTGTAGACAGTAACATTATCGTCAGCGTTAGTCTTCTTCTTGAAGATCCATTTATTCTCTATTGCTTGCCGATCATCGGGCAAGTCAACCAAAGTCCATACTTTGTTCTCATACATGGATCCCATCTCAGATTTCATGGCCACAAGCCATTTTGCGGAACCTGGGCTCATCATCGCTTCCTCATAGTTCGTAGGTTCGTCATTGTCAAGTAACATGACTTCCAGAACAGGATTACCGTACCACTCTGGTGCGGATCTTACTCTAGTTGACCTACGCGGTTCAGTAGTAACTTGATCAGAAGTTTCATGATCATCATCATTAGCTTCCTCACTAATTGGTGTAGGAATCACTAGAACTGATTTATGTGATGAACTACTTTCCAATAAGGGAGAAGGTACAGTTACCTCATCAAGTTCTACTTTCCTCCCACTCACTTCTTTTGAGAGAAACTCGTTCTCTAGAAAGGATCTATTCTTAGCAAAAAAATATCTTACCTTCGGATTTGCGATAGAAGGTGTACCCAACAGTCTCCTTTGGGTATCTTATGAAGACACATTTCTTTGATTTGGGTTCGAGCTTATCAGGTTGAAGCTTTTTCACATAAGCATCGCAACCCCAAACTTTAAGAAACGACAACTTGGGTTTCTTGCCAAACCACAGTTCATATGGTGTCGTCTCAACGGATTTTGATGGTGCCCTATTTAATGTGAATGAAGCCGTCTCTAAAGCATAAACCCAAAATGATAGTGGTAAATTAGTAAGAGACATCATATATCACACCATATCTAATAAAGTGCGGTTACGACATTCGAACACATCATTATGTTGTGGTGTTCCAGGTGGCATGGGTTGCAAAACAATTCCACATTGTTTCAAATGAAGACCAAACTCATAACTCAAATATTCACCCCCACGATCAGATCGTAGAAACTTTATTTTCTTGTTACGATGATTTTCCACTTCACTCTGAAATTTCTTTGAACTTTTGAAATGTTTTAGACTTATGTTTCATTAAGTAGATATACCCATATCTGCTCAAATCATCTCTGAAGGTCAGAAAATAACGATACCTGTCGTGAGCATCAACACTCATTGGACCGCATACAGTATGTATTATTTCCAATAAGTCTGTTGCTCGCTCATTGTTCCGGAGAACGGAGTTTTAGTCATCTTGCCCATGAGGCATGGTTCGCAAGCATCAAGTGATTTCGAAAGCCCATCAACATGGAGTTTCTTAATGCGCTTTACACCAATATGACCTAAACGGCAGTGCCACAAATAAGTTGCACTATCATTATTAAACTTGTATTCTTTGGATTCAATACTATGAATGTGTGTATCACTATTATCAAGATTTAATAAAAATAGACCACTCATCAAGGGTGCATGACCATAAAAGATATTACTCATATAAATAGAATAACCATTATTCTTTGATTTAAATGAATAACCATCTCGCATCAAACAAGATCCAGATATAATGTTCATGCTTAACGCTGGCACCAAATAACAATTATTCAGGTCTAAAACTAATCCTGAATGTAGATGTAGAGGTAGCATGCTGACAGCAATCACATCGACTTTGGAACCATTTCCCATGCGCATCGTCACCTCATCCTTAGCCAATCTTTATTTAATCCGTAGCCCCTATTTTGATCTGCAAATATGAGAAACAGAACCAGTATCATATACCCAGGCGCTACTACGAGCATTAGTAAGGTACACATTAATAACATGTATATAAAATATACCTTTCACTTTGCCATCCTTCTTATCCGCCAAATACTTGGGGAGTTCCACTTCGAGTGACCAGTCCCTTTGTAGCAGAAGCACTCAGTTTCAGGCTTAGGTCCATACTTGGGTTTCTTCACTTGAGGAGCAACTTGCTTGCATTCTTCTTGAAGTTCCGCTTCTTCTCTTTGCCCTTTTTCTTGAAACTAGTGGCCTTGTTGACCATCAACACTTGATGCTCCTTCTTGATTTCTACCTCTGTAGACTTTAGCATTGCGAAGAGCTCGGGAATTGTCTTATCCATCCCTTGCATATTATAGTTCATCATGAAGCTTTTGTAGCTTGGTGGCAGTGATTGAAGAACTCTGTCAATGACACTATCATCAGGAAGATTAACTCCCATTTGAGTCAAGTGGTTGTGGTACCCAGACATTCTGAGTATATGTTCACTGACAGAACTATTCTCCTCCATCTTGCAGCTGTAGAACTTGTTGGAGACTTCATATCTCTCAGTCCGGGCAATTTCTTGAAATATTAACTTCAACTCCTGGAACATCTCATATGCTCCATGACGTTCAAAACGTCATTGAAGTCCCGGTTCTAAGCCGTAAAGCATGGCACACTGAACTATCGAGTAGTCATCAACACGCGTCTGCCAGGCATTCACAATGTCTGCAGTTGCTGGCATGGGTGGTACACCTAGCGGTGCTTCCAGGACTTAATTTGTAACGCCCATGATGCGGCTATATCTCCCATGTGTCGAGGCACGACTTAGAGGCATAACCGCATGGTGGTTTTGTCACAAGAGGGGTAATCTTCACACAATCCCATGTACTAAATAAGAAAGGGATATAGAGTTGTCTTACAATCGCTACTTCACACAAATAACAAGTTAAACATACATCATCCAGAGTACAATCAAGTTCCGACTACAGAACCAAAAGAAAAGAAGACAACCCCAAATGCTAGATCCCCGATCATCCAACTAGGCTCCACTACTAATCATCAGGAAACGAAACATAGCAACGACCAAGTTCCTCGTTGAACTCCCACTTGAGTTCGGTAGCATCACCTACACTGGTATCGTCGGCACCTGCAATTGTTTGGAAGTATACGTGAGTCAGAAGGACTCAGCAATCTCACACCTGCGAGATCAAGACTATTTAAGCTTATGGGTAGGATAAGGCAAAGAGGTGGAGCTGTAGCAAGCGCTAAGCAAACATGGTGGCTAACATACGCAAATAAGAGTAAGATGAGAAGCTACGCAACGGTTGCGAAGCTAGAAGTGATCAACAAGTGATCCTGAAACTACTTACGTTGAAACATAACACAAGGCCGTGTTCACTTCCCGAACTCCGCTAAAAAGAGCCCATCACGGCTACACACGCGGTTGATTCATTTTAATTAAGTCAAGTGTCAAGTTCTCTACAACTGGATATTAACAAATTCCCATCTGCCACATAACCGCGGGAACGGCTCTCAAAAGTTTAAACCCTGCAGGGGTGTCCCAACTTAGCCCATCACAAGCTCACGATCCGCGGAGACAATCCTCCATCGTGGGACACCCGATCAGACTCCGAATCCCAGTGCACAAGACATTTCAACAATGGTAAAACTAAACCAGCAAAACCTCCCGACTGTGCCGACAAATCTCGATAGGAGCTGCACATATCTCGTTCTCAGGGCGCACCAGATGCGATAAGCTACGAGTAAAACCAGCCATCAAGTTTCCCCGAGGAGGCCCTGTAGGTTGCCCGTTTCAGACCAACACTCAGAGGAGCACTGGCCCGGGGGGGTTAAAATAAAGATGACCCTCGGGGTCGCGACCCCAAGGGAAAGTTATAGGTTGTTAGGAAAATGTAAAACCAAGTTTGGGCCTTGTTGGAGGAGTTTTATTCAAAGCAAACTGTCAAGAGGGTCCCATACCCCTCATCATGTTAGGGACGCAAAATCAAGGAACATAACACCGGTATGAGAGAAACTAGGGCGGTAAGAGTGGAAGAAAACACTAGGCATAATGCCGAGCCTTCCACCCTTTACCAAGTGTTTAGATGCATTAATTAAATAAGAGATAATATGATCTCCCAACATAAACATGTTCCAACATGGAGCAAACTTCAACTTCACCTGCAACTAACAACGCTATAAGAGGGGCTGAGCAAAAGCAGTAACATAGCCAAATAATGGTTTGCTGGGAAGGTGGGTTAGAGGCTTGACATGGCAATATGGGAGGCATGATTAAAAAGTGATAGGTAGCACGGCATAGAGATAGAGCGAACAACTAGCAAGAAAAGATAGAAGTGATATCGAGGGTATGGTCATCTTGCCTAAAATCCTGCTAGGAAGAAGATCGAGTCTAAGAAGTAGACGACCCAACGTAGTCGAACGAATCCTCACAACTCCAGAACAAAACCAAAGCTAACGAGAGAAGCAACCCGGAAAGAAGCAAGCAACATAGTAAACAACCATCACATAGACATGGCATGATGCACAACAAAGTATGATGCATGTCCGATTTAATGAAACATGGCATCCCAAAGTGCACAAACAATACTACAAATTAAGTGGAGGTTAATATGCAACGAGTTGCATATTGACGAAACACCACATGACTTATTTAGTTCTCTCCTGTTTATGTACCCAACAATATTAAATGTTATTAAACATGGCAAGAGGTGAAGCACAACCAAACTACATATCTAGGCAAGTTTAAATGAGGCCAGAAATAAGAAACAACAATTCCGGGAAATCCTCATGTGCATTTTAGATTTGGCACAGTTCTACCCTAAACACAATTTTAAATCCTCATGAAAGTAATGCCACCATGTTAAACTATCCATTTTTCTACCCCATTTACATATATAGTTTATTTAATTCAGAGCTATGGTTAATTAGTTATGAAATAAATCATTTTAACATGGCATTTAGCAAATTAAATGCAAACATCAATTTAAACATTTTAAACATAAATGAAAGTTTCATATTATTAATCTACACATAATTTTAAGAAATTTTCATATATAAAACATTTTGATCTGATGCATGGTTGATGAGTTATTAAATGCATGAAGTCCAAGGGGTTTTCTGCAAATCTGTAAAACTGGGATAAAAGCTAAATTCGCAGACAGGTAAAAAAACATCCATTGGGATGAAACTTACTGGCCCAACAGGAACAGGCGAACTGGAGGGACTTCTCACCCATGGGCTTGACCCAGTTGGAAGCAGAGGAGGCCGGCTGTGGCAGCGGTTGGGCCAGGCTGCCTGTGGCCCACGCGGGCGCTGGAGCTGGGCAAGGGGCGCTGGATCTAGTGGCCCAGTGAGGAGGTGCGCGAGGCTGAGCGGTCATCCACCTGTGCCCACGCACAACACAGAGGTCATGGCGGCGGCGAACTAGGCGGAGGTAGCAGGTCTAGGAGGTTGGGGATGGGCGCTGGAGGCCGGAGCATACCAAATCCGGGTACAGCGGCCCCATTTCCGGCCATGGTCGACGGATCCGGCGACGGTGAAGCAGGTCGGCAGCGATGCTCCACGGGATTCCTAGCAGAGAGAACGATGGAGGGAAAGGTTAGAGAGAGTTCGGGGAGGAGGAAGGAGGGTGTGGGGTCACCGGGTACTCATCTCCGGCGATGGCGGTGGCAGATGGCTTCCTCGAGTGGGCGGCGGCGAGCGCTCCCGATCCCATCGGGATCAAGCGAGAGGGTGCGAGAGGTGGGAGGAGCGGGGCGGCTCGGTCGCCTGTAGGGCAGCATCGGGCCCGATTCGGCCCACGGCGGGCCGCAGATGGGCTTTGGCGGGTCCGAGCGGTGTGGGGAGGCTAATGGGTGATGGGGAGGGCGACGTGGCGCGACGGGGATGGTGGAGAGCGCCTGGTCGGCGGTGGCTGGCCAGTTGGGTAGCGCCAAGTGGCGGTGGCGGGTGGCTTGGTGCAGAAAATGAGGAGGGCGGCTAGAGGTAGGTGGAGGGGCTAGGGTGAAAATGGAATGGGGAGGGTGCTTAAATAGGCAGGGGTTAGGTTTAGGGGGTTTTCATCTGTTTTTGGACCGTTTGATCATCATTGGACGGCCCGGAGCGGAGGGATAGGTAGGTGGGCTAGATGGACTGTGTAGAGGGGGCTGGGCTGAGATGAGAGGGAAGGAGTGCAGCCCGGCAACTGTTTCCAGAGACCGAAAACGTACGACGTATGACCGGATATAATGCTGCTATATGTTTAACGGTTGGGCTATCAAACAAGCTCTGAATGCGACGAAATTGGCAGGCAGTCTATATATACAAAAATAAGACTGCACGCCAACTTTCATCCCATTGCGAGATCATTTTCCGACCACTTATAAAATAATATTTCGGACGTGCCGCGGGCGCGTGCAAGTGCGTCTGGGATCAGAACGGACAACGGAAGGAACGGGGAGACCCGGACGGATGCAAGTTTTGAAAACATGATGATGCAATGCACATGATGACATGGCAAGATGAAACACGCAAGCGAATGACAAGGCAACAACAGTGAATAATTGGAAGACACCTGGCCCATTGGACTCGGGGCGTCACATAATTCTTCTGTGCAGCAATGAGGATAATCCTCAAGTCCATGTAGTTGCTACCATCATCTTTCAACTTAGCTTTCTCTAGGAACACATTAAAATTCAAAGGAACAGTAGCACGGTCCATTTATCTACAACAACATAGACATGCAAAATACTATCAGGTACTAAGTTCATGATAAATTAAAGTTCAATTAATCGTATTACTTAAGAACTCCCACTTAGATTGTAACGACCTCGATGCGGCTATATCTCCCATGTGTCGAGGCACGACTTAGAGGCATAGCCGCATTGAAAGCAATGTCGCAAGTTAGGCAATCTTCACAACATCCCATGTAATATATATATATAATAAAAGGGGAGATACAATAGTTGGCTTACACTCGCCATGTCACATCAAAGTACATAAATAACATACATCATCCAAACACTCATGGCCCGACTACGGCGCCAAAATAAAAGACAACCCAACAAGCAACATAGGTCCCGATCACCCCAACTGGGCACCACTACTGATCATCAGGAAAAGACACATAGTAACGCTGAGAATCCTCGTCGTACTCCCACTTGAGCTCAAGCGCGCCATCTGGAGCTGTATCATCTGTCCCTGCATCTGGTGTAATAGTAATCTGTGAGCCACAGGGACTCAGCAATCTCGCACCCTCGCGATCAAGACTATTTAAGCTTAATAGGTAGGATGGGGGTAAAAGTAAATGGAGCTGCAGCAAGCGACTAGCATATATGGTGGCTAACTTATTCGCAAAAGAGAGCGAGAAGAGGAGGCAAGGCGCGAGCGAGAAACTAGAGAGCAACCTGCGCAAACATAACTCCAACACCGTGTCCACTTCCCGGACCCCGCCGAGAAGAGGCCACCACGGTAACACACTCAGTTGATTCATTTTAATTAATTAAGGTTCAAGTTATCTACAACCGGACATTAACAAATTCCCATCTGCCCATAACCGCGGGCACGGCTTTCGAAAGATCAATCCCTGCAGGGGGGGTCCCAACTTAGCCCATAACAAACTCTCACGGTCAACGAAGGAATAGACCTCCACCCAAGACACACCGATCAGACTCGGTATCTCGGTACAACAAGACGATTCGACAGGTTAAAAAAAGTCCAGCAACACCGCCCGAATGTGCAAACTTCCGGTAGGCCAGCCCAGAGTTGCCCCTGGTAGGAGCTGCACATATCTCTTTCTCAGGGCACACTCAGATTGTCCAAACTTCCGGTAGGCCATCCCAGAGTTGCCCCTGGTAGCCACCGGCGGCTGACGGTTTGGACCAACACTCAGAGGAGCACTGGCCCGGGGGGGGGGGGGTTAAAATAAGATGACCCTCGGGCTCCGGAAACCCAAGGGAAAAGAGGCTAGGTGGCAAATGGTAAAACCAATGTTGGGCATTGCTGGAAAAGCTTTAATCAAGGCGAACTATCAAGGGGTTCCCATTATAGCCCAACCGCGTAAGGGACGCAACAATCCGGGAACATAACACCGATATGACGGAAACTAGGGCGGCAAGAGTGGAACAAAACACTAGGCGAGAGGCCGAGCCTTCCACCCTTTACCAAGTATATAGATGCATTAAGATAACATGGAAATATAATGATATCCCAACAAGTAAATAAAGGTTCCAACAAGGAACGACTCCAATCTTCACCTGCAACTAACAACGCTATATGAGGTGCTGAGCAAAGCGGTAACATAGCCAATCAAAGGTTTGCTAGGACAATGGTGGGTTAGAGGTTCAACATGGCAATTGGGAGGCTGACAAGCAAGTGGTAGGCATCGTAGCATTGGCATAGCAAAAGAGCGAGCAAACTAGCATAGCAAAGATAGTAGTGATTTCGAGGGTATGATCATCTTGCCTGCACAGTTGTCAGAGTTGACTGGATCCTCAAAAGAAAACTCAACGGGCTCCTCATTAGCGAACTCGTCTCCCGGCTCTAACCAAACAACACAAACAAGCAACAAGAATACAATCAACCACGTGCAAACTCCAACAATAAGATGCAATGATGGTATGCTATGCGGGATGCGATGTGGGATGCAAAATGCAAGACGTGACAGGAAATGCAAGAACCTGGCCTCAAGTTGGAAAACCAAGTGTGACACTGGATAGAGGGGATGAAATCACTTGAAAACGATATAAAGAACGCTGGAATCGGAGTTACGGTTTGGAAATGGCAAGCGTTTTAAGATATGACACCGGTCTGCAATTTACATCAAGTAGGCATCTACATGCAACGAAATGAACATGCTACAGCCACCAAACATGACAACAAAATATATGGCAGGGATGCCCACAAGATGCTTAACAAAACACTAGCACTGAGCCACGGCCAAATTCATCCACTATGAGGTTCAAACAAGCATGGCAAAAACGCAAATGCAAAACAGATTTCAGTCTTAGTGAAATTAACACTAGTCTGAAATTTCAGATCACGAAGCTCTCTTCGGAGCAGCAAAACAAGATGATACATGACCTGATTATGAAAAGTAAGAACATGGCATGGAGCCACTCAACAAGCTTATCGAAAGTCCCAAAGTGACCTGGGGCCAAAAGGGATCACAAAATATACTAACAAGCACACGAACATAGCTCACGCACAATCAGTTTTCAGACTTGGTGAAAACTGAGACATGCTGGAATTTAACTCACGAAGGCATGTAAATGAGCTCGATGCACTCACTACGGTGCAAGTCATGGCAAGGCAAGCATATATCCATTAATAAGGCACAAAATTCTAGCTAGACATGGCAAGAACAATGGCATAGCATGCACGGATCACTAACAATAGAATCGGCAAAATCGCAAACAAGTTGATGATCTGTCCAGAGTTACCACGAAGCAAAAGTAGAGCTCGATTGACTCAAGCTAGAGTACTCCACATATGCAAACAAAGACATGGAAGGATAGAGCATAACATGATTAACAAAACTCCCTTACTGATCATCCTCAAAATAGGCACGGATCACTAGGAAACAAGCTGAACATATGGCATCATGAACTAAATAATCCCAGACTTAGTGAAAACTACTAAGTCCCTGAAAACAGATCTACCAAGTGCCTCACTTTGCAAGCTTGCACAAGTCACCACACACATCCTCAAAATGCATGGGTTGCACCTCTGGAAATAAGACAAAATGCTTAACAAATCATATCAAGGACTCACAGGCATATCATGCACACAATAATCATGGCAAAAATGACAAAAGTCTAAGATGAACTAGCAGATCTGACAATTATCTCACGAAGCCTCCTTCTAGCAGCATTTCGGGCATCAAGATGAACTCAAATGCAAATGATGCAATGGAATGAAATTATGTACTCGTCGAGGCAAATATTTTGATATATTATATGTCCAAAACGGAGCTACGGATGTGGAGATATGGCAGGTCAAACTATGCACGAAAAATTAGGGTTGGAGGGGAAAAGTCAACCGAGGAGGATGTTTTGGATCTAGATCCGGCGCCACTGTAGCAGTTACTATTCACCGGCCGGCACGGAATCCGAGGAAGGCCGGCGTCGAGGTGGAAGGAGTCGCCGGCGACGGCGGTCGTCGCGGGAAGGAGAGGCTGGCCTTGGACGGGGTCGTCGTGGGGCGCTCGTCGGCGTGGTCGCCGGCGCCGGGCGGTGGCGGCGCGGCCTTGCCGGCGCGGTGGCAGAGGTGGCTGTCGGCGCCGGAGAGCTTGGCGGCGGGGCTCGTGGCGAGGCGCGGTGGCTCGGGCGGCCGGCGCCGAAGGAGGAGAAGGGCGGCGGGGCACGGGCGCCTCTGGGCCGCGGGGGCCCCGCATGGGCCGAGCGGGCCGGCGGCGGGAGGAGGAGGCGATGTGGGGCTCGGGACACGTGGCAGCGAGCGGTTGGCGGGGCGATCTCGTCCGGCCGGGGCGGACACGTCCGGCTGGCGCGAGGGAAAAATTTAGGGTTTCGGAGGAGAGGGAGAGATCCAAAAAAGGGGGGTCTATATATAGGCATAGAGGGAGCTAGGAGAGTCCAAATGAGGTGCGGTTTTCGGCCACGCAATCGTGATCGAACGCTCCAGGACATGGAGCAGAGTTTGGTGGGTTTTGGGCCAAATTGGAGGGGTGTTGGGCTGCAACACACACGAGGCCTTTTTGGTCCCTCGGTTAACCGTTGGAGTATCAAACGAAGTCCAAATGATACGAAACTTGACAGGCGGTCTACCGGTAGTAAACCAAGGCCACATGGCAAGTCTCGGTCCAATCCGGAAATGTTTAATCCCCACACACGAAAGAAAGCTAGAATTGGCCACCGGAGGAGAACGAAGTGCCGGAATGCAAAACGGACAACGGGGAAAATGCTCGAATGCATGAGATGAACACGTATGCAAATGCAATGCACATGATGGCACGATATGAGATGCATGAAAACGAAAACAACACACGGAGACAAAGACCCGAACCCGAGAAATAAATATAACTTAATGCCGGAAACGGCAAGAGTTGGAGTACAAATTGGGAAAGTTATATCTGGGGCGTTACAACACTCCGCCACTACGAAAAGATCTCATCCCGAGATCTAGGACTGAAAGAACTCCGGGTACTCAGAACGGAGGTGATCCTCGCGTTCCCAGGTAGCTTCACGGTCGGAATGGTGTGACCACTTGACTTTGAGAAATTTGATTGACTTGTTGCGAGTCCTTCGTTCAGTCTCTTCAAGGATTGCAACTGGGTGCTCACGATAGGAAAGATCTTCTTGGAGCTCAATGTCCTCGAAGTTGACGGTGCGTTCAGGCGTCTTGAAGCACTTTCGGAGCTGAGAGACATGGAACACATCATGAACATTTGCAAAGTTTGATGGAAGCTCGAGTTGATAGGCGAGGTCGCCTCTCTTGCTGACAATCTTGAAAGGTCCCACGTATCTAGGGGCAAGCTTCCCTTTGATACCAAAGCGACGAGTCCCTTTCATAGGAGAGACGCGGAGGTAAACATGATCTCCGATCTCGAAAGCCAAATCACGGTGCTTACTATCATAGGAGCTCTTCTGGCGGGATTGAGCTGCTTTGAGGTTATCATGAATGACCTTGCACATTTCTTCTGCCTCTGTGATTAAGTCATTACCCAGCAGCTGACGTTCACCGGTTTCAGACCAGTTGAGAGGGGTACGGCACTTCCTACCATACAGAATTTCAAATGGGGCCTTGCCCGAACTTGCTTGAAAACTGTTGTTGTATGAGAATTCAGCATAAGGAAGACAATCCTCCCACTTCATGCCAAAGGAGATAATACAAGCCCTGAGCATATCTTCAAGAATCTGGTTGACACGCTCGACTTGACCGCTTGTTTGAGGATGGAAAGCAGTGCTGAAGCGGATGTTGGTGCCCATGGCCTTCTGAAAAGAATCCCAAAACTTGGAGGTAAAGATGCTGCCACGGTCTGAAGATATCACTTGAGGAATACCGTGCAGAGAGACAATTCTAGAGGTGTAGAGTTCCGCCAATTGAGCTGCAGTGATTGACTCTTTGATAGGTAGAAAGTGAGCCACTTCGGTGAGCTTGTCGATGACAACAAATATAGCATCATTGCCATGCTTGGACTTTCGAAACCAGTCACGAAGTCCATTTCAATGTGGTCAAACATCCATTCTGGAATGGCAAGAGGTTGGAGGAGACCTGCTGGCCTTTTGTGTTCTGCCTTCACTCTTCTGCAGACATCACATTCATTCACGAATTGAGCAATCTCGCGCTTCATTCGAGTCCACCAATAAGTTTGCTTAAGATCCTGATACATCTTCGTACTCCCAGGGTGGATGGAGAGGAGGGAATTGTGAGCCTCGTTCATGATCACTTTACGAACGTCACCTTTGGGTACCACAATTCGATCCTCGAAGAAGAGAGTGTCCTTGTCATCAAAGCGGTAGCACTTGTACTTGGACTGACTCTTGTGTAACGCCCCAGATATTACTTTCCCAATTTGTACTCCAACTCTTGCCGTTTCCGGCATTAAGTTATATTTATCTCTCGGGTTCGGGTCCTTGTCTCAGTGTGTTGTTTTTGTTTTCGTGCATCTCATATCATGTCATCACGTGCATTGCATTTGCATAAATGTTCATCTCATGCATTCAAGCATTTTCCCCGTTGTCCGTTTTGCATTCCGGCGCTTCGTTCTCCTCCGGTGGCCATTTCTAGCTTTCTTTCGTGTGTGGGGATTAAACATTTCCGGATTGGACCGAGACTTGTCATCCAGCATTGGTTTACTACTGGTAGACCGCCCGTCAAGTTTCGGGTCATTTGGACTTCGCTTGATACTCCAACGGTTACCCGAGGGACCGAAAAGTCCTCGTGTGTGTTGCAGCCCAACACCCCTCCAATTTGGCCCAAAACCCACCAAACTCTGCTCCATCGTATCGGTCGTTCGATCACGATCGCGTGGGCGAAAACCGCACCTCATTTGGACTCTCCTAGCTCCACTTATGCCTATAAATAGCCCCCCCCCATTTCGGATCTCGGATCTCTCCCCGTCCTCCCCTAAAAAAACATCTTCCCACCGCCGACGGACACGTCCGCCCCTGGCCGGACGCGTCCGCCGCCGCCCGCCTCCGCCAACCGCGTCGCGCCACGTGGCGCTAGCCATCCCCGCCGCCGCCGGGCCCGAAGGCCTGGATCTGGCCCCCGACGCCGCCCCGCGGGCCCCCTCCCTCCGCCGCCTTGCGCCGCCCGCGCCATCGGCCGCCGTCGCCGCCGCCTCACCGTCAACCACCGCCTCCGCCGCGCGCCAGTCGCCGCCGCCATCCCGGCCGTCGGCGAGCTCGCCGCCTCGCCGTCGCCTGCGTACGCCATGCCCCCCCCCCGCCTCCTCGCCGCACGCCGCTGCCTCAGGTGCCGCACGCCGCCGCCTCGGCTTCCGCGTCCTCGCCGGAGTTCGAGCTCGTCCTCGCTGGAGCTCCGGCCAGATCCGATCCGGGGAGTGGATCAGATCCACCACTCCCTCCATCCAAACGCCTCCCCTCGTCCCAATCCGCTCCGTCCGGGATATCTCTGTCCCGCGTTGACTTTTCGCGGAGGTAAAAATTCGTCTAAGTCCTAGGAATTCCAGATCCATGTGCTCATGTTCGAGGCCTCGTACCTTTGCATCCGTAGCTCCGATTCATGCATATGATATATCAAAATCTTCGTCTCGACGAGTACATCATTTCATTACATTGCATCATTTGCATTTGAGTTCATCTTGATGCCCAAAATGCTGTTAGAAGGAGGCATCGTGAGTTAAATTGCAGATCCGTTAGCTCATCATTGACTTTTGTCATTTTTGCCATGATTATTGTGTGCCTGATATGCCTGTGACCCTTTGGGATGAATTTCTAAGCATTTTGTCTTCTTTCCAGAGGTGCCACCCATGCATTTTTAGGATGTGTGTGGTGACTTGTGCAAGCTTTCCAAGAGGGGCACCTGAGTAATCTGTTTTTAGAGACTTAGTGATTTTCACTAAGTCTGGGATGTTTTAGTTCATGATGCCATATGTTCGGCTTGTTTCCTAGTGATCCGTGCCTCTTTTGAGGATGATCAGTAAGGGAGTTTTGATGTTTATGTTATGCTCTATCCATCCATGTCTTTACTTGCTATATTGGAGCACCCTAGGTTGAGTCAATCAAGCTCAACTTTTGCATCGTTGTTAATTTGGGTAGATCGTGAACTCTTTTGCGATTTCGCCAATGCTATTGCTAGTGATCCGTGCATGCTATGCCATTGTTCTTGCCATGTCTAGCTAGAATTTTGTGACTTCTTTATGGATATATGCTTGCCTTGCCATGACTTGCACCATAGTGAGTGCATCGAGCTCGTTTACATGCCTTCGTGAGTTATAATTTCAGCATGTCTCAGTTTTCACTAAGTCTGAAAACTGATTGTGTTTCATCTATGTTCGTGGGCTCGCTAGAGTATTTTGTGAACCCTTTTGGCCCCAGGTCACTTTGGGTGTTTTGTTAAGCTTGTTGAGTAGCTCCATGCCATGCTCTTACTTGTCATGTTCAGGTTATGTTTCATGTTGTTTTGCTGCTCCGAAGAGAGCATCGTGGTCTGAAATTTCAGACTAGTGTTAATTTCACGAAGTCTGAAATCTGTTTTGCTTATTCAGTTTTGCCATGCTTGTTTGAACCTCTTAATGGATGAATTTGGCCGTGGCTCAGTCCTAGTGATTTGTTAAGCATCTTGTGTACATCCCTGCCATGAATTTTGTTTTCATGTTTGGTGGCTATAGCATGTTCATTTCGTTGCATTTAGGAGCCTACTTGCTGTAAATCGCAGATCAGTTCGTTTCGTAAAACGCTTGCCATTTCCAAACCGTAGCTCCGATTCCTATGATCTTTATATCGTTTTCAGGTGATTTCTTCCACTCTATCCAGTGGCACACTTGGTTATCCAAGTTGAGGCAAGGTTCATGCATTTCCTGTCACGTCTTGCATTTTGCATCCCGCATCGCATCCCGCATAGCATACCATCTTTGCATATTATTGGTTGCCCTTGAACGTGGTTGATTGTATCCTTGTTGCTTTTTTGTGTTGTTGGGTAGAGTCGGGAGACGAGTTCGCTAACGAGGAGCCCGTTGAGTTTGCTTTTGAGGATCCAGTCAACTCTGACAACTCTGCAGGCAAGATGATCATACCCTCGAAATCACTACTATCTTTGCTATGCTAGTTTGCTCGCTCTTTTGCTTTGCCAATGCTACGATACCTACCAATTGCTTGTCAACCTCCCAATTTCCATGATTGAGCCTCTAACCCACCGTTGATGGGCTATGTTACCGCTTTGCTCAGCCCTTCTTATAGCGTTGTTAGTTGCAGGTGACGATTGGAGCCGTTCCTTGTTGGAACATTTATTTACTTGTTGGGATATCATTATATTGCCATGTTATCTTAATGCATCTATATACTTGGTAAAGGGTGGAAGGCTCGGCCTCTCGCCTAGTGTTTTGTTCCACTCTTGCCGCCCTAGTTTCCGTCATATCGGTGTTATGTTCCCGGATTGTTGCGTCCCTTACGCGGTTGGGCTATAATGGGAACCCCTTGATAGTTCGCCTTGATTAAAGCTTTTCGAGCAATGCCCAACATTGGTTTTACCATTTGCCACCTAGCCTCTTTTTCCCTTGGGTTTCCGGAGCCCGAGGGTCATCTTTATTTTAGCCCCCCCCCCCCGGGCCAGTGCTCCTCTGAGTGTTGGTCCGACCGAGTAGACTGCGGGGCCACCTCGGGGCAACTTGAGGGTTGGTTTTACTCGTAGGATGTCTCATCTGAGTGTGCCCTGAGAACGAGATATGTGCAGCTCCTATCGGGATTTGTCGGCACATTCGGGCGGTGTTGCTGGACTTGTTTTAACCTGTCGAATCGTCTTGTTGTACCGAGATACCGAGTCTGATCGGTGAGTCTTGGGTGGAGGTCTACTCCTTCATTGACCGTGAGAGCTTGTTATGGGCTAAGTTGGGACCCCCCTGTAGGGATTGATCTTTCGAAAGCCGTGCCCGCGGTTATGGGCAGATGGGAATTTGTTAATGTCCGGTTGTAGTTAACTTGAACCTTAATTAATTAAAATGAATAAACTGAGTGTGTTGCCGTGATGGCCTCTTCTCGGCGGAGTCCGGGAAGTGGACACGGTGTTGGAGTTATGCTTGCGCAGGTTGCTCTCTAGTTTCTCGCTAGTGCTTTGCCTCCTCTTCTCGCTCTCTTTTGCGAATAGGTTAGCCACCATATATGCTAGTCGCTTGCTGCAGCTCCACTTACATTACCCCTTTCCTACCTATTAAGCTTAAATAGTCTTGATCACGAGGGTGCGAGATTGCTGAGTCCCTATGGCTCACAGATTACTATTACACCAGATGCAGGGACAGATGATACAGCTCCAGATGGCGCGCTCGAGCTCAAGTGGGAGTACGATGAGGACTCTCAGCGGTACTATGTGTCTTTTCCTGATGATCAGTAGTGGTGCCCAGTCAGGGTAGATTCAGGGCCTTGTCGCATGTTGGGGGTCTTTTCTATTTTGGCGCCGTAGTCGGGCCATGAGTGATTTGTATGATGGATGTTATTTATGTACTTTGATGTGACGTGGCGAGTGTAAGCCAACTATGTTATCCCTCTTTATTATTATATTACATGGGATGTTTGTGATGATTACCCGACTTGCGACATATACCTTCAATGCGATTATGCCTCTAAGTCGTGCCTCGACACGTGTGAGATATAGTCGCATCGAGGGCGTTATATCTTGGCAATCCCAATCTTCACCTTTTTCACCATAGCATCAAGAAGCTGGGCTTGGCGAATCTGGTCTTCCAAGGTAGTAGAGACTTGAAGGTTGGCGAGGAAACCTTGAGGAACAATTTGCAGATTAAGTTTGTGGAAAGCTTCACAAAGCTCGGGTTGATAAGGCTTCAGAATCAGACTATTGCAATATGATTACCTGCTCAAAGCGTCAACAATCACATTGGCCTTGCCTGGAGTATACTCGATACTCGGATTGTACTCTTGAATCATTTCGACCCATCGAGTCTGCCTGAGGTTGAGATTAGGCTGAGTGAAGATGTACTTGAGACTCTTGTGATCAGTGAAAATATCCACTTTTCTTCCCAATAGAAGATGTCTCCAAGTCAAAAGAGCATGCACAACTGCCGCCAACTCGAGATCATGAGTGGGGTAGTTCTTCTTATTAGGCTTCAACTGGCTAGAGGTATAAGCAACAACTTTCTTATCTTGCATCAGTACAGCACCGAGACCTTGGAGAGAGGCATCACAAAAGACCTCGTACGGCTTGGATTCATCAGGCGGGGTCAGAACTGGAGCAGTGATCAACTTCTCTTTCAAAGTGTTGAAAGCAATATCACACTCCGGAGACCAAACATACTTGATGTGCTTCTGAAGAAGATTTGAGAGAGGCTTCACGATCTTAGAAAAGTTTTCAACGAATCTTCGGCAGTAGCTTGCGAGACCGAGGAAGCTACGGAGTTGCTTCACATTCTGAGGAGGTTCCCAATTAACAATGGCAGACACCTTCTCAGGATTCACGGCAATGCCCTTGCAGAAATGATATGGCCAAGATAAAGCACCTCATCGAGCCAAAATTCACACTTGGAGAACTTGGCGTAGAACTGATGTTCCCTGAGCTTGTCAAGAACCAAACGCAAGTGCTTGGCATGATCTTCCTTGTTCTTGGAGAAAACCAGAATGTCGTCGAGATAGACCAAAACGAAGTCATTGGTGTAGGGGTTGAAGATGAAGTTCATCATGCGAGAGAACGTCGGAGGAGCGTTGGCGAGGCCAAAAGACATGACAGTGTATTCATATGACCCATAGCTTGTCCTGAACGCCGTCTTGGGAATATCTTGCCCACGGATACGAATCTGATGATAACCCATACGGAGATCAAGCTTGGAGAATACTTGGGCACCCTTGAGTTGTTCGAACAACGCATTGATGTTGGGAAGTGGGTATTTGTTCTTGATGGTCTTCTTGTTCAATGGATGGTAATCAACACAAAGTCGGTCCGTTCCATCCTTCTTCTTCACAAAAAGAACACCACAACCCCACGGAGAAGAACTAGGCCGGATGAGACCCATTCTTTCTTGAATATCGAGTTGTTTCTTCAACTCCTTCATCTCTTCAGGTCCAAGCTTGTAGGGACGTTTGCACACAGGTTCCGTACCGGGCTCAAGTTCAATAACAAATTCAATGGGCCGGTGCGGAGGCATTCCTGGGAGTTCTTCTGGGAAGACGTCTTGATACTCACATACGACTGGAATCTGCAAAATCGCATCCAATTCACCCTTCTCATTGAGAGAAAACAACCGGATGGTATTATCCCGAGCGGCAAAGACAATTACATCCTTAGACGAATGAGTCAATTGAATCTGTCTGGCTGCACAATCAAGGTGAGCCTTGTGCTTAGAGAGCCAGTCCATCCCGAGAATAAGATCGATATCTGAATTACCAAGAACCATAGGAGAAGCCAGAAACTTGAAATCACCCATCATGATGGAAATATCCGGAATCTCGTGGTTGGCGAGCAAACATTTACCAGGAGAGACCACTGCTAACGGACTATGCATAGCTTGGGAAATCAACTCATGCTTAGATTCAAAAGGCTTCGAGATGAAACAATGTGATGCACCAGTATCAAAAAGTACTTTAGCGGGGACATCGTTAACAGGAAGGTTACCCATGATGACATCTGACGAATCCTCTGCCTGAGCTGCATTCATCAAGTTGACCTTGGCGTGCTTGGGGTTATGCTTGACCACAGTTGTACTTGCCGATCTCACAGTAGGAGGAGGAGGAAGACGCCTCTGGTTGAAACACTTGTTGGCGTAGTGACCCTTCTGTTGGCACTTGTTGCACGTGACCTCCGAAAGCGGACGGTGGTACGGAGCACTTGATCTTGGAGCTTGCGACGAAGACTTGTTCTGAAAGCCTGGGTTGGGTGGGTGGGAAGAACCACTGCCACCTTTGCTCTTCTGCTAATACGGCTGACGGAACGGAGGAGGAGGAAGCCAATACTTCTGTTGCTTGGCCACTTGAGCTGAGGAAGAAGGCGTAGTGTCTCTGACTCGCTTCCTGGAAGAATCACACCTCAACTGAGCAGCCTCTTGCTTCAGTGCCATGTTGTAGAACTCATCGTATCTCAACGGCTCAAAGAGGACAAGAGCGAGCTGAATTTCTTCTCTGAGACCACCCCTAAACTGGTATATCATGCTCTTCTCATCAGGTACGTCCTGCTTGGCAAAGCGGACGAGCTTCTGGAACAACTTGTTGTAGTCATAGACAGACAAAGAGCCTTGCTTCAGATTGCAGAATTCCTCACGTTTGCTTTCAGTCACACTCTGGGGGATGTGATGAGCTCGGAAATCTCGACGGAAATCATCCCAAGTGATCAAACGTCCACCTTTGGAATCCTTATACTGCTGGAACCACTCTGCAGCCTAATCTTTGAGCTGGAAAGAAGCGAACTTGACGAAATCTTCAGGCCTGACGTTGCTGCATTCAAAATGCTTGCCCAGATCCACTAGCCAATCGTCAGCATCGGAAGCCTCAACACAATTGCTGAACGTCTTTGGACCATTTGCAAGGAACTGGTTCAGCGTAGCAAAATGGTTCTGATTGTTGCCTTGATTCCCTTGACTGCCTTAATTTCGCTCTTGGAGGATTTGCATGATCAGCTGTGTGTTTGCGTTGGTTGCGGCCATCACAGCTTGCCAAGCCTCCGGAGGAGGTGGAGGTGGTGGCGGATCAGGATTCGGAGTCGTGCGCGTTGGAGGAGCCATCCTGAAGAGGTTGACCACCATTAGCACATAGATAGACAAATATTGAAGCTGAAACCAACGGAATGAAAATTGCAACATAATGTCTTCACATCCGAACAAAAGGAACGAATGCACTTCTCTTGAAGTGGTCACATATCCCTAAATTGCGAAGCCACGTAGAATTAGGTAGAAGAGGTAAATCAACAAGGGATGGAATCAACATATTACTTCGAAGCAACTCGAATATCACAACTCAAAATAAAACCAAGGATTGGCTTGCGAAATAAGCCGGAACAAACATATGATAGAGATTTCGTCCGAAGTATTCGTGGTGGGACCTACACGGGCTCGATCGTATAGCACCATCATGTACAAGGCAGTGCACATGACATACGAAGCGTCCCCGAGTCAGCATAGCCAAGGACTCTTTAAGACACAACGAGACCACTGTAAAATCGACCGTGAATAGGCGAACCACTAGACGTCGAACACCAATTTCATATCATACATCTGTCGGAAGGATATCCTAAGAGCTACTTGAATTCCCACCTATGAAACTCCCGAAACTTTCCGGTTATGCAATCAGGTGTTGGGGATACAGGGGAAGCATAATAACTCACCCAAAGTAGCAAATCCTACATCCAGCTGTATCCATCCTTCAACACATAACCAAGTAACCTTCGGAAACCATCTACCTCAACCTTCAAATAGCATCCGTTATACAAGTTATGGCGATACTCCCGAACTCCCGCCCCAGTGCTGGGTGGCGTTGAGGTTATCTCACCAACGAACTGCATAAAAGAGATTTTCGATGTCGGCGAACATATCTCAAGTATTCCAGAATTCCAACGATAAAATTATGATGACAACACCTCAGAGCTCAACTCCCCGGGACACTTCCACTAAACCCCTGACAGGAGGCACCAAGACAGTGTTCTCATCATAAGCCATCGGAACAAATCCAAGATACTCGCGTGATCCTAAAAAAAAACTAGTGAAATTTGAGAAGAGAAGAGACAAAACTCTACGTCAGGATGCCTTACCAGAGCGATGAGGAGACTGGGAAGTAAAAAGAATTCCTAAGCTCTCCGTTATATAATCCCTAAGTGACTCAAAACATTTTTCTAGACACAACTCGGCTGCTAAAAACGATCAAGCAATGGGGGCTCCTAAGGTCGGGGAAGGCTTTGATACCAACTTGTAACACCCTCGATGCGGCTATATCTCCCACGTGTCGAGGCACGACTTAGAGGCATAACCGCATTGAAAGCAATGTCGCAAGTTAGGCAATCTTCACAACATCCCATGTAATATATATATAATAAAAGGGGAGATACAATAGTTGGCTTACACTCGCCACGTCACATCAAAGTACATAAATGACATACATCATCGAAACACTCATGGCCCGACTACGGCGCCAAAATAAAAGACAACCCAACAAGTGACATAGGTCCCGATCACCCCAACTGGGCACCACTACTGATCATCAGGAAAAGACACATAGTAACGCTGAGAATCCTCGTCGTACTCCCACTTGAGCTCAAGCGCGCCATCTGGAGCTGTATCATCTGTCCCTGCATCTGGTGTAATAGTAATTTGTGAGCCACAGGGACTCGGCAATCTCACACCCTCGGGATCAAGACTATTTAAGCTTAATAGGTAGGATGGGGGTAAAAGTAAGTGGAGCTGCAGCAAGCGACTAGCATCTATGGTGGCTAACTTATTCGCAAAAGAGAGCGAGAAGAGGAGGCAAGGCGCGAGCGATAAACTAGAGAGCAACCTGCGCAAACATAACTCCAACACCGTGTCCACTTCCCGGACCCCGCCGAGAAGAGGCCATCACGGTAACACACTCAGTTGATTCATTTTAATTAATTAATGTTCAAGTTATCTACAACCGGACATTAACAAATTCCCATCTGCCCATAACCGCGGGCACGGCTTTGGAAAGATCAATCCCTGCAGGGGGGTCCCAACTTACCCTATAACAAACTCTCACGGTCAATGAAGGAATAGGCCTCCACCCAAGACACACCGATCAGACTCGGTATCTCGGTACAACAAGACGATTCGACAGGTTAAAACAAGTCCAGCAACACCGCCAGAATGTGCCGACAAATCCCGATAGGAGCTGCACATATCTCTTTCTCAGGGCACACTCAGATTGTCCAAACTTCCGGTAGGCCATCCCAGAGTTGCCCCTGGTAGCCACCGGCGGCTGACGGTTTGGACCAACACTCAGAGGAGCACTGGCCCGGGGGGGGTTAAAATAAGATGACCCTCGGGCTCCGGAAAGCCAAGGGAAAAGAGGCTAGGTGGCAAATGGTAAAACCAATGTTGGGCATTGTTGGAAAAGCTTTAATCAAGGCGAACTATCAAGGGTTTCCCATTATAGCCCAACCGCGTAAGGGACGCAACAATCCGGGAACATAACACCGATATGACGGAAACTAGGGCGGCAAGAGTGGAACAAAACACTATGCGAGAGGCCGAGCCTTCCACCCTTTACCAAGTATATAGATGCATTAAGATAACATGGCAATATAATGATATCCCAACAAGTAAATAAAGGTTCCAACAAGGAACGACTCCAATCTTCACCTGCAACTAACAACGCCATAAGAGGGGCTGAGCAAAGCGGTAACATAGCCAATCAAAGGTTTGCTAGGACAATGGTGGGTTAGAGGTTCAACATGGCAATTGGGAGGCTGACAAGCAAGTGGTAGGCATCGTAGCATTGGCATAGCAAAAGAGCGAGAAAACTAGCATAGCAAAGATAGTAGTGATTTCGAGGGTATGATCATCTTGCCTGCACAGTTGTCAGAGTTGACTGGATCCTCAAAAGAAAACTCAATGGGCTCCTCATTAGCGAACTCGTCTCCCGGCTCTACCCAAACAACACAAACAAGCAACAAGAATACAATCAACCACGTGCAAACTCCAACAATAAGATGCAATGATGGTATGCTATGCGGGATGCGATGTGGGATGCAAAATGCAAGACGTGACAGGAAATGTAAGAACCTGGCCTCAAGTTGGAAAACCAAGTGTGCCACCGGATAGAGGGGATGAAATCGCTTGAAAACGATATAAAGAACGCCGGAATCGGAGTTACGGTTTGGAAATGGCAAGTGTTTTAAGATATGCCACCGGTCTGCGATTTACAGCAAGTAGGCATCTAAATGCAACGAAATGAACATGCTACAGCCACCAAACATGACAACAAAATACATGGCAGGGATGCCCACAAGATGCTTAACAAAACACTAGCACCGATCCATGGCCAAATTCATCCATTATGAGGTTCAAACAAGCATGGCAAAAATGCAAATGCAAAACAGATTTCAGTCTTAGTGAAATTAACACTAGTCTGAAATTTCAGATCACGAAGCTCTCTTCGGAGCAGCAAAACAACATGATACATGACCTGATTATGAAAAGTAAGAATATGGCATGGAGATACTCAACAAGCTTATCAAAAGTCCCAAAGTGACCTGGGGCCAAAAGGGGTCACAAAATATACTAACAAGCACACGAACATAGCTCACGCACAATCAGTTTTCAGACTTGGTGAAAACTGAGACATGCTGGAATTCAACTCACGAAGGCATGTAAACGAGTTCGATGCACTCACTACGGTGCAAGTCATGGCAAGGCAAGCATATATCCATTAAGAAGGCACAAAATTCTAGCTAGACATGGCAAGAACAATGGCATAGCATGCATGGATCACTAACAATAGCATCGGCAAAATCGCAAACAAGTTGATGATCTGCCCAGAGTTACCACGAAGCAAAAGTAGAGCTCGATTGACTCAAGCTAGAGTACTCCACATATGCAAACAAAGACATGGAAGGATAGAGCATAACATGATTAACAAAACTCCCTTACTGATCATCCTCAAAAGAGGCACGGATCACTAGGAAACAAGCTGAACATATGGCATCATGAACTAAATAATCCCAGACTTAGTGAAAAATACTAAGTCCCTGAAAACAGATCTACCAAGTGCCTCACTTTGCAAGCTTGCACAAGTCACCGCACACATCCTAAAAATGCATGGGTTGCACCTCTGGAAAGAAGACAAAATGCTTAACAAATCATATCAAGGACTCATAGGCATATCATGCACATAATAATCATGGCAAAAATGACAAAAGTCTAAGATGAACTAGCAGATCTGATAATTATCTCACGAAGCCTCCTTCTAGAAGCATTTCGGGAATCAAGATGAACTCAAATGCAAATGATGCAATGGAATGAAATCATGTACTCGTCGATACGAAGATTTTGATATATTATATGTCCAAAACGGAGCTACGGATGCGGAGATATGGCAGGTCAAACTATGCACGAAAAATTAGGGTTGGAGGGGAAAAGTCAACCGAGGAGGATGTTTTGGATCTAGAACCAGCGCCACTGTAGCAGTTACTGTTCACCGGCCAGCGCGGAATCCGAGGAAGGCCGGCATCGAGGTGGAAGGAGTCGCCGGCGACGGCAGTCGTCGCGGGAAGGAGAGGCCGGCCTTGGACGGGGTCGTCGCGGGGCGCTCGCCGGCGTGGTCGCCGGCGCCGGGCGGTGGCGGCGCGGCCTTGCCGGCGCTGTGGCGGAGGCGGCTATCGGCGCCGGAGAGCTTGGCGGCGGGGCTCGCGGCGAGGCGCGGTGGCTCGGGCGGCCGGCGCCGAAGGAGGAGAAGGGCGGCGGGGCACGGGCGCCTCTGGGCCGCGGGGGCCCTGCACGGGCCGAGCGGGCCGGCGGCGGGAGGAGGCGGCGATGTGGGGCTCGGGACACGTGGCAGCGAGCGGTTGGTGGGGCGATCTCGTCCGGCCGGGGCGAACACGTCCGGCCGGCGCGAGGGAAAAATTTAGGGTTTCGAAGGAGAGGGAGAGATCCGAAAAATGGGGGGGTCTATATATAGGCATAGAGGGAGCTAGGAGAGTCCAAATGAGGTGCGGTTTTCGGCCATGCGATCGTGATCGAATGCTCTAGGACATGGAGCAGAGTTTGATGGGTTTTGGGCCAAATTGGAGGGGTGTTGGGCTGCAACACACACGAGGCCTTTTCGGTCCCTCGGTTAACCGTTGGAGTATCAAACAAAGTCCAAATGATACGAAACTTGACAGGCGGTCTACCGGTAGTAAACCAAGGCCGCATGGCAAGTATCGGTCCAATCCAAGAATGTTTAATCCCCACACACGAAAGAAAGCTAGAATTGGCCACCGGAGGAGAACGAAGCGCCGGAATGCAAAACGGACAACGGGGAAAATGCTCGAATGCATGAGATGAACACGTATGCAAATGCAATGCACATGATGGCATGATATGAGATGCATGAAAACGAAAACAACACACGGAGACAAAGACCCGAACCCGAGAAATAAATATAACTTAACGCCGGAAACGGCAAGAGTTGGAGTACAAATTGGGAAAGTTATATCTGGGGCGTTACATAGATAGACATCCCTCTAGTCATCTAAATGATCACGTGATCCATATCAACTAAACCATGTCCAATCATCACGTGATATGGAGTAGCTTTCAATGGTGAACATCACTATGTTGATCATATCTACTACATGATTCACGCTCGATATTCTGGTCTCAGTGTTCCGAGGCCATATCTGCATATGCTAGGCTCATCAAGTTTAACCCGAGTATTCTACTTGTGCAAAACTGGCTTGCACCCGTTGTATGTCAACGTAGAGCTTATCACACCCGATCATCATGTGGTGTCTTTGCACGACGAACTATAGCAATGGTGCATACTCAGGGAGAACACTTATACCTTGAAATTTAGTGAGAGATCATCTTATAATGCTACCGTACTACTAAGCAAAATAAGATGCATAAAAGATAAACATCACATGCAATCAATATAAGTGGTATGATATGGCCATCACCATCTTGTACCTTTGATCTCCATCTCCAAAGCACCGTCATGATCACCATCATCACCGGCTTGACACCTTGATCTCCATCGTAGCATCGTTGTCGTCTCGCCAACTATTGCTTCGACGACTATCGCTACCATTTAGTGATAAAGAAAAGCAATTACATGGCGATTACATTTCATACAATAAAGCGACAACAATTTGGCTCCTGCCAGTTGCCGATAACTGTTACAAAACATGATCATCTCATACAACAATTTATATATCATCATGTCTTGACCATATCACATCACAGCCAACCTTGCAAAAACAAGTTAGACATCCTCTACTTTGTTGTTGCAAGTTTTACGTGGATGCTACGGGCTTATAGCAAGAATCGTTCTTACCTACACATCAAAACCACAATGATTTTTCGTCAAGTGTGTTGTTTTAACCTTCAACAAGGACCGGGCATAGTCAAAATCGATTCAACTAAAGCTGGGGAAACAAACACCTGCTAGCCACCTGTGTGCGAAGCACGTCGGTAGAACTAGTCTCATGAATGCGGTCATGTAATGTCGGTCTGGGCCGCTTCATCCAACAATACCGCTGAATCAAAGTAAGACGTTGCTGGTAAGCAGTATGACTATTATCGCCCACAACTCATTGTGTTCTACTCGTGCATATAACATCTACGCATAGACCTGGCTCGGATGCCGCTGTTGGGGAATGCAGTATTTCAAAAAAATTCCTACGATCACACAATATCTATCTAGGAGATGCATACCAACGAGAGGGGAGAGTGTATCTACGTACCCTGGTAGACCGAAAGTGGAAGCGTTTAGTAATGCGGTTGATGTAGTCGAACGTCTTCGCAATCCAACCGATCCAAGTACCGAACGTACGACACCTCCGCGATCAGCACACATCCAGCTCGGTGACGTCCCTTGAACTCTTGATCCACTTGAGGCCGAGGGAGAGTTTTGTCAGCATGACGGAGTGGTGATGGTGATGATGAAGTTTACCGGCGCAGGGCTTCGCCTAAGCACTACAACGATATGACTGAGGTGTGTAACTGTGGAGGGGGGCACCGCACACTGCTAAAAGATCAACTTGTGTGTTCTAGGGTGCCCCCCTCCCCACGTATATAAAGGAGGGAGGAGGGCAGGGCAGGCCGGCCCCTAGGGCACGCCGAAGAGGGGAGTCCTACTAGGACTCCTAGTCCTAGTAGGATTCCACCAAAAGGGAGAGAGGGGGAAGGAAGGAGAGGGAGAGAAGGAGAAGGAAGGAGGGGCGCCACCCCGTCCCTAGTCCAATTCGGACTAGCCCATGGGGGGCGGCCTGCCCTTGTGGCCCTTCATTTACCATGACATATATGTGCCTACATGACACCATGCCACCTTTGCTGACTTTCTGGTGAGTTCAGGATTTACGAGGATTTAAGAACCTAGATTCCAAATGTTTGAGGACGAGCCAGGATGTGGGTATGGTTGTAATTCATTCCCATTCTTGGCATGGGACCTAAACATGCACCCAAGGACTCATGTATAAATTTTCTAGCCATTTTGGTGAACTGGAGCATGTATTTGAAGTTCATATTTGAATTATGGACATTAAATGCCTAGGAAACTCAATTAGTGTATAAAAAGGCCAAACGAACCCTGAATAAGTTTAAATTTCAGCACAGACATCATGTCGTTCCATGTTGCCTGTATAAGAAAATACAAGGCGAAAAGAGGCAGTGATTACATTTCACCCACAAGGGGGGCACGTTTCCCTATCGGAACCACGAGGCTTCTTTTGGAGAAGCTCTGGTTTGTAAGAGGCTTGTAATAAAACTTGTGTCACAATAGACGAAAAAATTCCTTGACATATAAGTGCCATGTCGTGACACCATGCCAGGTTTCACGATTTTTGGCTTAGTTTTGGATTTATAGGGATTTAAAAACAGAGATTCTTCTCACGAAATGTTTTCAAATAGCACACGGTTCACTCACGAAAGCCGATATTCAATGAAAAGTTTGTGGAAACCATATTTTAAAGTTTCATAAAATATGAAAAAATGTGGGATGTTAATAAGGTGATGTTTTATTGCGACACAAAATTTCAAGTTGAAAAACATTACAAGATGTGAGCTATGAAAAAGACAAATTCAGCCCTGAATAGTGACATTACTATTCGGCACTATTCAACACTGATTTTGTCTTTTTCATAGCTCACATCTCGTAATGTGTTTCAACTTGAAATTTTGTGTGGCAATAAAACATCATCCTCTTAACATCCCGCATTTTTTCAAAAAAAATTGAAACTTCAAAACATCTTTTTCTTGTGGTTTTCACCGGTTTCCACCGAATGTTGATTTCCGTATGATATTCTTCCCCCCCTGCTGCGCGCACGATCTGAGTCATGCGTTCTGATTGGCCAAAACCCAAACCCCACGGATCGTACGTGAGCACTGTCGGATGCTCCCAGATTGAACGGCAACCCTGAGCCCTTTCGACAGCACATGCAGTACATGAGTAAGCATTGTGCGCATGCGTCGTGCTAGCTCATGCTTCCTTCTCTACTAGGTTTTCAAAACAGGCTACCATTTCTCACCACTCCTCTCATCGGTTTCCCGCCTCTTCTCCCATCGATTTCCCGCTACCAGTGTCAGCGATCACTGAAGGTTTCAGTCATATATGCATGATGTAGATGTTCGTTTAATTCTTATAGTTCATCTCATCCAAAATCAATTAGTTTTATAAAAAATCTATTTTAAGATTCATTCAATTGTGCTTTGCAAAGGTAAAAACAAAAAGTGACAATTCATTTAGAAAAAAGTTTGGGCAATCAAGATATGGAAGTGTTTGTGTTTTGAGGTTTGTGAATTATGCTTAAGTTCAACCATGGAGTCTTCTAGATTGTACATGTGGCAGAATCTGGTGGAATGTAGATGATATCCAATGGCCAGTAGTGCTCGGATTTGCCATCTCTGTACTGTCGGATTGGCTTCATCCAACGACCAACTTTCAAAGATATTCGCACACTACATAGGTGTATAGATGTATAGATATATATAGATGTGTCCCATGCTAGCCCAAATAAAGTTTTACCGCATGCGTGGGACGACCCCCCCCCCCCCCCGCCACCGCCTCAAAGTTGGGAAATAGACGTCGTACGTATTTAACCAGGCTTGGAGTTGGGTACGGTGTTCGGTTTGTAATGTAGTTGGTGGCCCATCGAAATTGTGCATTTGGGATTTAAACACATCACACACCACCGTACCCATACATATTTTCGGGCCGCATGCAGTGTATATTGATGTCTACTACACAACCTTCTTCTTGTAGATGTTGTTGGGCCTCCAAGTGCAGAGGTTTGTAGGACAGTAGCAAATTTCCCTCAAGTGGATGACCTAAGGTTTATCAATCCATGGGAGGTGTACGATGAAGATGGTCTCTCTCAAGCATCCCTGCAACCAAATAACAAATAGTCTCTTGTGTCCCCAACACACCCAATACAATGGTAAATTGTATAGGTGCACTAGTTCGGCGAAGAGATGGTTATACATGTGGTATGGATAGTAGATAAAGGTTTTTGTAATCTGAAAATATAAAAACAGCAAGGTAACTAATGATAAAAGTGAGCGTAAATGGTGCAATGCGTTGAAACAAGGCCTAGGGTTCATACTTTCACTAGTGCAAGTTCTCTCAACAATAATAACATAATTGGATCACATAACTATCCCTCAACATGCAACAAAGAGTCACTCCAAAGTCACTAATAGCGGAGAACAAACGAACAGATTATGGTAGGGTACAAAACTACCTCAAATTTATTCTTTCCAATCAATCCATTGGGCTATTCCTATAAGTGTCACAAACAGCCCTAGAGTTCGTACTAGAATAACACCTTAAGACACAAATCGACCAAAACCCTAATGTCACCTAGATACTCCAATGTCACCTCAAGTATCCGTGGGTACGATTATACGATATGCATCACACAATCTCAGATTCATCTATTCAACCAACACAAAGAACTTCAAAGAGTGCCCCAAAGTTTCTACCGGAGAGTCAAGATGAAAATGTGTGCCAACCCCTATGCATAGGTTCATGGGCGGAACCCGCAAGTTGGTCACCAAAACATACATCAAGTGGATCAATAGAATACCCCATTGTAACCACAGGTATCCCACGCAAGACATACATCAAGTGTTCTCAAATCCTTAAAGACTCAATCCGATAAGATAACTTCAAAGGGAAAACTCAATCCATTACAAGAGAGTAGAGGGGGAGAAAACATCATAAGATCCAACTATAATAGCAAAGCTCGCGATACATCAAGATCGTACCACCTCAAGAACATGAGAGAGAGAGAGAGATCAAACACATAGCTACTGGTACATACCCTCAGCCCCGAGGGAGAACTACTCCCTCCTTGTCATGGAGAGCCCCGGGATGATGAAGATGGCCACCAGTGAGGGGTTCCCCCTCCGGCAGGGTGCCGGAACGGGTCTAGATTTGTTTTTGGTGGCTATAGAGGCTTCTGCCGGCGGAACTCCCGAACTATTCTACTCCCCAAAGTTTTTAGGGTATATGGGTATATATGGGAGGAAGAAGTACGTCGGTGGACCTCCGGGCTGTCCACGAGGCAGGGGGCGTGCCCAGGGGGTGCGCGCGCCCCCCACCCTCGTGGGCAGCCCGGGACTCTCCTGGTCCAACTCCGATACTCCGTGGGCTTCTTCTGGTCCAAAAATAAGTTCTGTGAAGTTTCAGGTCAATTGGACTCCGTTTGATTTTCCTTTTCTGCGATACTCTAAAACAAGGAAAAAACAGAAACTGGCACTCGCCTCTAGGTTAATAGGTTAGTTCCAAAAATCATATAAAATAGCATATAAATGCATATAAAACATCCAAGGGTGATAATATAATAGCATGGAACAATCAAAAATTATAGATATGTTGGAGACGTATCAACATCCGCAAGCTTAATTCCTGCTCGTCCTCGAGTAGGTAAATGATAAAAACAGAATTTTTGATGTGGAATGCTACCTAACATATTTATCCATGTAGTTCTCTTTATTGTGGCAAGAATATTCAGATCCATAAGATTCAAGACAAAAGTCTAATATTGACATAAAAATAATAATACTTCAAGCATACTAACCAAGTAATCATGTCTTCTCAAAATAACATGGCCAAAGAAAGCTATCCCTACAAAATCATATAGTCTAGCTATTCTCTATCTGCACCACACCAAATATTTAAATCAAGCACAACCCCGATGACAAGCCAAGCAATTGTTTCATACTTTTGATGTTCTCAAACTTTTTCAATCTTCATGCAATACATGAGCGTGAGCCATGGACATAGCACTACAGGTGGAATAGAATGGTGGTTGTGGAGAAGACAAAAAGGAGAAGATAGTCTCACATCAAATAGGCATATCAATGGGCTATGGAGATGCCCATTAATAGATATCAATGTGATTGAGTAGGGATTGCCATGCAACGGATGCACTAGAGCTATAAATGTATGAAAGCTCAACAAAATAAACTAGTGGGTGTGCATCCAACTCGCTTGCTCACGAAGACCTTGGGCATTTTGAGGAAGCCCATCATTGGAATATACAAGCCAAGTTCTATAATGAAAGATTCCCACTAGTATATGAAAGTGACAACATAGGAGACTCTCTATCAAGAAGATCATGGTGCTACTTTGAAGCACAAGTGTGGTAAAAGGATAGTAGCACTACCCCTTCTCTCTTTTTCTCTCATTTATTTATTTATTTATTTATTTATTTATTTGGCCATTTTCTATTTTTTATGGCCACTTTTTTTATCTTTTTTTATTTTTCGTCTGGAGTCTCATCCCGACTTGTGGGGGAATCATAGTCTCCATCATCCTTTTCTCACTGGGACAATGCTCTAATAATGATGATCATCACACTTTTATTTACTTACAACTCTATACTTAGAACAAAATATGACTCTATGTGAATGCCTCCGGCGGTGTACCGGGAGGTGCAATGACTCATGAATGACATGTATGAAAGAATTATGAACGGTGGCTTTGCCACAAATATGATGTCAACTACATGATCATCCAAAGCAATATGACAATGATGAAGCGTGTCATAATAAATGGAACGATGGTAAGTTGCATGGAAATATATCTCGGAATGGCTATGGAAATGCCATAATAGGTAGGTATGGTGGCTGTTTTGAGGAAGGTAAATGGTGGGTTTATGGTACCGGCGAAGTTGCGCGGTACTAGAGAGGCTAGCAATGGTGGAAGGGTGAGAGTGTGTATAATCCATGGACTAAACATTAGTCATAAAGAACTCACATACTTATTGCAAAAATCTATTAGTTATCGAAACAAAGTACTACGCATATGCTCCTAGGGGGATAGATTGGTAGGAAAAGACCATCACTCATCCCCGACCGCCACTCATAAGGAAGACAATCAATAAATAAATCATGCTCCGACTTCATCACATAACGGTTCACCATACGTGCATGCTACGGGAATCACAAACTTTAACACAAGTATTTCTCAAATTCACAACTACTCAACTAGCATGACTCTAATATCACCATCTTCATATCTCAAAACAATCATCAAGTATCAAACCTCTCATAGTATTCAATGCACTTCATATGAAAGTTTTTATTATACCCATCTTGGATGCCCATCATATTAGGACTAAATTCATAACCAAAGCAAATTACCATGCTGTTCTAAAGACTCTCAAAATAATATAAGTGAAGCACAAGAGTTCATCTATTTATTCAAAATAAAACCACCATCATGCTCTGAAAGGATATAAGTGAATCACTAGAGCAAATGACAAACTACTCCGAAAGATATAAGTGAAGATCATTGAGTAGTCGAATAATCATGCAACTATGTGGAGGCTCTCTAAAATTTAAGAATTCCAGATCTTGGTATTTTATTCAAACAGCAAGCAAAACAAAGTAAAATGACATTCTAATAATGGCAAACATCATGTGAAGAAGCAAAAACTTAGGATCAACCGAAACTAACCGATAGTTGTTGAAGAAGAAAGGTGGGATGCCAACCGGGGCATCCCCAAGCTTAGACGCTTGAGACTTCTTGAAACATTATCTTGGGATGCCTTGGGCATTCCCAAGCTTGAGCTTTTGTGTCTCCTTAATTCCTCTCATATCACGGTCTCCCTAAATCTCAAAAGCTTCATCCACACAAAACTTAACAAGGACTCGTGAGATAAGTTAGTATAAACCAATGCAAAAACCTTATCATACTCTACTGTAGCAAATCACTAAAATTATTATTCAACATTTCATACTAAATGCCTCTGCATATTTAATAGTCCTATCCTCAAATAGAATCATTAAAGAAGCAAACATATGCAAACAATGCAAACATAACATCAATCTGCCTAAACAGGACAGTCTGTGAAGAGTGCAGCAAGATCCATACTTCCCTAACTCCAAAAATTATGAAAGAAAATTCCCACTGTAGTAAATTTATCAGACCTTAATATGCAGAAGGTTTCTACATTTTATCACATTCTGACTTTTCTAGGGAATTATTGCAACAGTAGTAAACTTTCTGTTTTCAAGCAGCAAGATGAAGACTTGAAAAATAGGCATAGTAAAGGCTATCAATGCCACTTTTATTGAAATAAAAGATACAAAACATTGTTCTAAATAACAGCAAGCAAATACTAACAAAATAAATTGATGCTCCAAGCAAAACACATATCATGTGGTGAATAAAAATATAGCTCCAAGTAAAGTTACCGATGAATGAAGACGAAAGAGGGGATGCCTTCCGGGGCATCCCCAAGCTTAGGCCCTTGGTTGTCCTTGAATATTACCTTGGGGGTGTATTGGGAATCCCCAAGCTTAGGCTCTTGCCACTCCTTATTCCATAGTCCATCGAATCTTTACCCAAAACATGAAAACTTCACAACACAAAACTTAACAGAAAACTCGTAAGCTCTGTTAGTATAAGAAAGCAAATCACCATCATAAGGTACTGTAATGAACTCATTCTAAATTCACATTGGTGTAATATATACTGTATTAAAACTTCTCTATGGTTCATACCCTCCGATACTACTCTTAGATTCATCAAAATAAGCAAACAACACGATGAAAACAGAATCTGTCAAAAACAGAACAGTCTGTAGTAATCTGGATCAAACGTACCTATAAAATAAATTGATGGACCTGAGGAATTTATCTATTAATCATCTGAAAAAATAATTAAATAAATATAACTCTCCAATAAAAAATGACAGCAATTCTCGTGAGCGCTAAAGTTTCTGTTTTTACAGCAAGATCAACAAGACTTTCCCAAGTCTTCCCAAAGGTTCTACATGGCACAAACACTAATTAAAACATAAAACCACATCTAAACAGAGGCTAGATGAATTATTTATTACTAAACAGGAGCAAAAAGCAAGGAATAAAAATAAAATTAGGTTGCCTCCCAACAAGCGCTATCGTTTGACGCCCCTAACTAGGCATGATGATTTCAATGATGCTCACATAAAGGATAAGAACTGAAACATAAAGAGAGCATCATGAAGAATATGACTAGCACATTTAAGTATAACCCTCTTCCTATACATAATGATTTTGTGAGCAAACAACTTGTGGGAACAATAATCAACTTGTGTCGGCGTTCTGGGAACGGGGGTCCCCAGACTTGCCTGCCTGCGGCATGGCTCGAATGGGGGCCCAACATGGCCCATCTTCATCAGGCACAAGACTCAAGACCCTCGCGAGGGGCCAAGCCTCGCGAGGCGGACGACACGGCACATCCTCAGGCGCAGCCTCCTCAGGCTGGCTCGCGAGGAGACGGAGATATCAAGGCGGGGTGCCTCGCGAGGTGCCAGTGACGCAAGCCATGACGATCGAGGGCGCCAAGCAGGCGCCAGCGCGCGCAGCGTCCTTCTTTCCTCTTTGGTGCAAAGGGGGCAAGCGCAGCCGCGTAGTACCGAGGCATCAGGCAAAGGTTGACGTTTCGGTGCAACAAGACTAGGACCAAGCGGACTACGAGACGGAGGTCATCATGGAGCCCAGCGCGGCGTCACCGCAGAGCCTTTCACAGGCGAAGACCACCTTTTGTCAGGATGGATGTACTTGCTGTCCCCCTTCAAATTAGCCCGCCATTGTTGGCTCCCTTCCCGCTCGATATTTGGGAAGAGGACCAGGGCCTCTATAAATAGGGACCAGCTGCCCACATAGCAAGGGGTTGTTCGGTTCGAGCAGTTAGCGGATCGAAGATCGGAAATCAGAGAGAAAGAGAGAGAGAGAAGGGCGACTGAACTCCTCCTAGCAGTTCATCGCCCCAGCCAAGAACAGACCCTCGCGAGGCTGTTCTTCCTTGTATTGTTCATCATCACCAGCCCCAAGAGGCAAACCATCCATCACACACTGGAGTAGGGTATTACACCACAATGGTGGCCCGAACAAGTATAAATATTGTGTCTCTTGTGTGATCCTATTAGTAGTTTAGATCTTTGTGAGGCGGGGAGGTTGAGGACGTGATCTCCTCGCGCACCCCAGCGTTCGAAACATAAGGGTCTATCGGAACCCGAAATCCGACATTTGGCGCGCCAGGTAGGGGTGCGCCGGAATTCGTCTTCCACCGCTCCGTTCTCCTCCGACCGTTGCATCCATGTGTGACGCTCGTCGGGCCCGGGGCGAGCAGCAGGCATTGTCTCAGCACCCGTCCGTGCGGCAAGACGGCCGCACCGCTACTCCATCACTCGCTCCAGCCGGTTCTTCGTCCTGCGCGCTCCGCGCACCCTTGGAGGCTCGGGATGCACTCCTCGCGGCAAACGAGCTCCTGCGCTACCATCCCGTCGACGACGTCTATGAAGAATGGCTTGACTGCATCGTCGAGCTTGTCCGCGCCGCAGGGGGCTCTTCCGCGCCGTTCGTCCCTCTGCGCGGCACTCCGCCCCGCGCGGGCAACGAAGCTCCAGAGGCGCACCAGCCGCCTCCCCTCCAAGAAGATGCCATGGCTCCAAGGCGCTTGGCCCCTGGACGGAACCCGCTCCGTCAGGCGTCAGCACAGCAAGAGCGGAGCTGCCAAGAAGTTCCTCGCTCGCAAGGGGCTGCCAGGGCGCTCCCTGCTCCGGCGCGCCGCGACCCTGCCCCAGCTCCGGCGCGCCAAGACCCCGCCCTGCTCCTAGCTGCAGCGTGTGGGGACCCTCAAGACTAAGCTCTCCACCAACCAAGGCCTTTTGTGGCCACCGCGGGCTGCCACGGTTACACCACTGAGCTGCGCAGCGTCGCGTGGCCCGGCAAGTTCAAGCCCGACCTGCCTCCTCGCTACGACGGCACAACCGATCCCGCAGAGGTCCTCCAGCTCTACGAGCTGGGCATCGAGGCTGCCGGCGGGGATGAAAAGGTCATGGCGAACTGGTTCCCCATGGCGCTCAAGGAAGGAGCTCGAACCTGGCTCCTGAATCTGGCTCCAGGCACGATCTCCTCCTGGGACTAGATGTGCGCCCGCTTCATCGCCAACTTCCAAGGTACTCGCGACCGGCCGCCCGCCGTGAGCGACATGCGCCGCATCAAGCAACAACCCGGAGAGACCCTGCAAAAGTACATCCAGCGCTTCAACAGCGCGCGCCTCAAGATCCCCAAGGTGTCCGAGGAGGCCATCATCTCTGCCTTCTCCGACGGCGTGCGCGACGTCAAGATGAAGAAGGAGTTGGCGATGCACGAAGACCTCTGCACCTCCCTGGAGCTGTTCAACTTGGCGAACAAGTGCGCCAGGGATAAGGAGGGACGTCTCTCCCTCCTCGAGCTGCCTGCCGCGGACCCAGAAGAGAAGAAGCCCAAAGCCAAGGACGCGAAGCGCAAGGGGGCCTCCGTACTCGCGGCAGAACCAGACACAAAGCGGGGCAAGGATCTGCCCGAACCCTCCAGAGGCAGCCGGTACTGCGTGTACCACGACCTCCACACCCATAACACCAATGAATGTCAAGAGCTCCGCGCCGTGCGAGAAGGAAGGATCGGCCATCGCCCTGACCGTGCTGACCGGGGCTATGGCCGAGGAGGAGGAAGAAACCCAGGACGCTGGGAAGACCGCGGCCTGCGCCAGGCGTGGCGCGACCAGCCTCGCGAGGACCGCTGGCAAGACCCTCCTCGCGAGAGAGGATGGAGGGATCAGCCTCGCGAGGGAGACTGGAGGGATCAGCCTCGTGAGGACCGCCCTCACGGCAACGCAGGCCTACCTCCCACTATAATCGCAAAGCTCGCGATACATTAAGATCGTACCACCTCAAGAACACGAGAGAGAGAGAGATCAAACACATAGCTACTGGTACATACCCTCAGCCCTGAGGGAGAATTACTCCCTCCTCGGCATGGAGAGCCCCGGGATGATAAAGATGGCCACCGGTGAGGGGTTCCCCCTCCGGCAGAGTGCCGGAACGGGTCTAGATTGGTTTTCGGTGCCTACGGAGGCTTCTGGCGGCGGAACTCCCGATCTATTCTGCTCCCCGAAGTTTTTGGGGTATATGGATATATATGGGAGGAAGAAGTCAGTCGGTGGACCTCTGGGTTGTCGACGAGGTAGGGGCCGCGCCCAGGGGGTGGGGGCGCCCCCCACCCTCGTGGGCTTCTTCTGGTCCAAAAATAAGTTCCGTGAAGTTTCAGGTCAACTGGACTCCGTTTGATTTTCCTTTTCTCCGATACTCTAAAACAAGGAAAAAAACAGAAACTGGCACTGGCACTGGGCTCTAGGTTAATAGGTTAGTCCTAGAAATCATATAAAATAGCATATAAATGCATATAAAACATCCAAGGTTGATAATATAATAGCATGGAACAATCAAAAATTATAGATACGTTGGAGACGTATCATATATGGGGTCTTCTGATCGACCACGTCTCCCTTGTGCGGTTTTTTGTGACGACACGCATATCTGTGGGCTTTTCGAGTGTATATATATCATCCCTTTGACCGATAATGAGGGGTATGTGTTGGCCATGAATGGATTCTGCCTAGTTCGTGTTAGGGCCGGTCACCGTCACATGCCGCTCAACCAAAGATCGAGCTCATGCATTGTCAGGACTCCCTCCCACATGCTCGGATTGCTGGGTTCGACCTACATCAAACCCTGCGTATCTCATCCTTAACTACCTTGCCTTCATGGTTGTTGTCTATATCGAGATGTAGGCACCACATCTAAATTGTACATTATTCTATATTGAAAACACACATCACCCCTTCCCAACGTACATCATTTTGGCCCGCATGCACGAGGTGCTGGTTTTGTGGTCCCTCTCGTGTGATTTTTATGATGGTTCAATCTATTAGCCCAAGTGGTTTATCGACAACAACAACTGTCGTTTGACCAAACGATAGATTCATTGGTCCGTCTTATGGTAGGTCTTGGCGACATGCATGTATGACCAAAGTATCGATCATTACGTGCATCCCCCCGCTGACACGAAGTGGGAGGTGGTGGGCCAAGCATCCTAGCTAGGTACGATATATATATCCAAGGGTGCTTTCGGGTTTACGAGGCAGGTGCCACCAAAGGTATGCATTGTGTATTTAAAGTTTTAAACATCCCCAATATTCCAACATATATTTGGCCACTTCCAGGTGGTTCTTGACTTCTGGCCCCTCATCGATCTTCGACGACGCACCCAACCATGGGCCCGTGCGGTGAAAGTTGTGCATTGGGATTTTGAACATCACAAACCACCCTTTTCACTCATATATATTTGGGCCACATGCTGGTGTGGCTGTCTTCTGACCCTCTCTAATGTTATTTTTTGCTGCAAAGACTCTAATGACGTGTACGATCGAGAAGAGGTGTCTAGAGGGGGGTGATTAGACCCTCAACAAGGAAAAGTAGCAGTTTTTAATTTCTATAAGTTAAGGTGGAGTCTTAGCACAAGTTTAAACATTCACAATACATTTCAAGCAAGCATGGCAAGATATGAGCAGCGGAAAGTAAAGCATGCAAGTTGCAAGAAGGTAAAGGGATGGCATTGGAGTGTGCAAACGCAATTGGAGACACAGAGATTTTTGGCGTGGTTCCGATAGGTCGTGCTATCATACATCCACGTTGATGGAGACTTCAACCCACGAAGGGTAATGGTTGCGTGAGTCCACGGAGGGCTCCACCCACGAAGGGTCGACAAAGAAGCAACCTTGTCTATCCCACCATGGCCATCGCCCACGAAGGACTTGCCTCACTAGGGTAGATCTTCACAAAGTAGGTGATCTCCTTGCTCGTACAAACTCCTTGGTTCAACTCCACAATCTTGACGGAGGCCCCAAGTGACACCTAACCAATCAAGGAGACACCACTATCCAAAAGGTAATAGATGGTGTGTTGATGATGAACTCCTTGCTCTTGTGCTTCAAATAATAGTCTCCCCAACACTCAACTCTCTCACACAGATTTGGATTTGGTGGAAAGATGATTTGAGTGGAAAGCAACTTGGGGAAGGCTAGAGATCAAGATTCTTGTGGTTGGAATGGAATATCTTGGTCTCAACACATCAGTAGGTGGTTCTCTCCCAGAAAATGAATGATGGAAGTGTAGGCACGTTCCGATGGCTCTCTCCATGAATGAAGAGTGGGTGGAGGGGTATATATAGCCTCCACACAAAATCTACCCGTTACACATAATTTACCAAACTCGGTGAGACCGAATCATGAAACTCGGTCAGACTGATTTAGTTCAAAATGTGAATGTTAGGATTTTCGGTGGGACCGATATAATCAACTCGGCGAGACCAATGTGCTAGGGTTAGGGTAAAACCTCAACTTGGTTTGACCGATTACACAAACTCGGTGGGACCAATTTTGTAATAAGCTAAACAGAGAGTTGGTCAAGCAAACTCGATGAGATCGATTGCATATCTCGGTGAGACCGAAATAATTGCAACAGGCAACAGAGAGTTTGCAAGCCCATCTTGGTAAGACCGAGATCCCATCAGTGAGACCGGTCTGATTAGGGTTTCTGGCAGTGGCTATGTCAAGTGAACTCGATGGCGCCGGATAGATCAAATTGGTGGGGCCGAGTTTGACTTTTGGTTTGGGACATATGTGGATATGAGAAAGTGGTTGAGGGCTTTGGAGCATATCACTAAGCACTTTGAGCAAGCAAGCCATTAAGCAACACCTCATCCCCTTTTAATAGTATTGCCTTTCCTATGGACTCAATGTGATCTTGGATCACTAAACTGAAAAGGTGGAGTCTTGAGCTTCTGAGTTTTTGCTGATCTTCTGTCGTTAACATCTTGAAGGGTCTCCACATCCTCTTGTCCATGCCACTTCACTGTTGAAATCATCTGAAATATACTAGATAAAAGTAATAGTCCAGCAAGAGATATGTTGACATTAATTACCAAAATCTCTCAGGGAGCACTTGTGCTTTCAATCTCCCCCTTTTTGGTAATTGATGACAACATACATCAAAGCTTTAGATAGAGATATAAAGAATAGCAGGTAAAGCTTTGGAGGGAAATGTAACATGCATAGGCTCCCCCTACATGTATGCAATCATGTAAACATAGAATATAAGAGCATGTGAATGCATAAGCATGACAAGGCAAGCAATGAGTTACATGTATCTTGGCTATATGCGTGAGAGCAAATGATATGAATATAGGAATTGTACCTTCATGTTGATGAGTCCTTGCAAACAATATGTACATCAGTAAGAAATCATCATGCACATGAGTGTGATGCATATACTTACCTTGTGGTCTTGAGCTGGCTTTGGAAGAGATGAACCTGAGTAAACAAGGTTAGATAACACAAAAACATCTACTAAACAAAGCAAGAACTACAAACCACAGGAGTACCAAGATTAGGATGACATGTAGAGAGTGAGTACTAGGTACTCTATTGGATATAGACATGTCCCCAAAGGTAAAATATGCAATGAATTCGAAGATTTCCTTCCCTTAGATGTCTTTCTCCCCCTGAATCTTATATTGGATAACGGGAGAATATAGGGAAAAGAAAATCAAAGCAAAGCAAATCTGAGCACAATAATCATAACTCAAACTAACATGTCTTTCCCCTCTTAAAGACATGTGACTTCTCTCCTCTTGAATACCAAGCATCTAGGGTGTCTCTCCCTTTGATGTTCCCTTTGATGTGAGATCTCTCACCCTCTTTGACATCAATTTCCAAGAAGGGTCTTCTGAAATGTGAGTCGAATAGGTTTGGTCCTTGAGTCACATGACAAAGCAACAAGTTGAATGTGATGTAGGTAAAGGACAAGAATCCTTGAGTGGAGCTGGAACAAATATGTAGGATGCAAATGGCAAAGTGTCTTCTCAGCATTGAAATCGGTAACACTGAGTTGTTCTCTTCGGTGGCACGCAAATGGTTTGATTTGACCGAAAGTGACAAACCGGTGTGTCCGAGTTCAACACAGAGAGAGAACAATTGTCATCTCAGCTCACTAGGTAAATAAGATCTCACAAAGATTAGCAAGGAATTAACTGAAGGATTTGCAATGAATTGGATGCAAGGAATGCAGAACATAATAGAGAAAATAAAGAAATCTAGATGAAGTTTTTTTATTAAAGAAGGGGAACAAATATGCAAGAGAGAAATGCAAGAACATAGAGAAACACTGGAGAACTTCATCTAGAATTAGTCGGCGACAAAGTCACCTATGTTACAGTATATTGACTGAGGAGTCAAGTGAGAACACTTGATCGTAGGTCATACTCATTGTTTAAGCTCAAAATGGGGTTACCATTTTTCGTTTAAGCATTTTGATGTATTCGCATCTTGTTGAGCTGCTTTGACCCATGTCCTGGGGTAAAGCTTCTCTAAGATGAAATAACATACCTCGGGTGGTGGTGTTGAACTTGATCATGTAGTTGAACTTGTGTGGATGCTCAAGGTTGATGTAGCCCATCAATGGTTGGGAGCACCACTTGTAGTTTGATTTCATCTACCTACATGGGTTAGTTTTGCAAGGAAGAGCACTTGTGTATCCAAAATGACAATCAAGAAAATTTGATACCAAATGAAATTGTCAAAGGATATGTTGAAGGGATTCATGCTCCCTTGACTTCAACCACCGTGTTGTAGAGACTTGGTGATGTAGAGATTGCTCAAGATGTAAGTGATTTGCAATCTCATAGATTTGATTCATCCAAGTACCTACAAGGGTTAGATAGCATGCAAGGGTGCAAATATATCCAAGACATATGATCATCATCATAAGAGAAATATCAAGGGTTAGTGAAAGGCTCATGCCTTGCGTATATCCAAATGGAGTTTCTACTCCAAGTTTGAAGCATCAATGATGTTCAATTCACCTCTCAAACGGCAAAACACTTTCTCATCAAGTGGTTTGGTGAATATATCTAGAAATTGCTTATCGGTATGAACATGCTTAAGATCACCATCCCCTTTAGCAACATGATCTTGAATGAAATGATGACGAACTTCAATATGCTTAGTTCGAGAATGTTGCACGAGATTGTGAGAAATCTTAATAACACTTTCATTGTCACAAAGTGGAACATGTTTCACATATATGCCATAATCTTTAAGAGTTTGGGTCATCCAAAGTAATTGAGCACAACATGAACCGGCGGCAATGTATTCCGCTTCGGTGGTAGATAAGGATACCTAGTTTTGTTTCTTGGAGGACCAAGACACAAGAGATCTACCAAGAAATTGACAAGTACCCGTAGTGGACTTTCTATCAACCTTATCTCCGGCATAGTCCAAATCAGAGTAGCCAACAAGATCAAAAGAGGACCTCTTAGGATACCAAATGCCAAAATTTGGTGTATGAATTAGGTATCTCACTATCCTTTTCACAGCCATAAGATGACATTCTTTGGGGGCCACTTGATATTGTGCTCACATGCACACACTTATGATCATGTCGGGACGGGAGGTACATAGATATAACAATGAACCAATCATCGATCCGTAAACCTTTAGGTCAACTGATTTGCCATCCTTAGTCAAGTCAAGATGTCCACTAGTAGGCATGTGTGTTTTCATACCTTTGCTTTCTTGCATGTTGAACTTCTTGAATAAGTCCTTGGTGTACTTTGTTTGAGAAACAAAGGTGCCTTTCTTAGTTTGCTTGATTTGCAAACCAAGAAAGAACTTGAGTTCACACATCATAGACATCTCAAACTTCTTCGACATTAGCTTCCCAAACTTTTCACTAAAATGAGGGTTAGTCGAACCAAATATGATATAATCAACATAAATTTGGCACACAAATAATTTACCATTAACCCTTTTAGTAAAAAGAGTAGAATCTATCTTTCCAATCTCAAAGCCTTTTTCAATAAGGAACTTGGTTAAGCATTTATACCACACTCTAGGAGCTTGTTTAAGACCATAAAGAGCTTTGTGAAGTTAGTAAACATGGTCGGGTTTCTTAGGATTGACAAAGCCGGGAGGTTGTTTAACATAAACTTCCTCCTCAATTTCACCATTTAGAAAAGCTTTTTAATGTCCATTTGGTACAAGGTGATATCATGGTGATTAGCATAGGCAAGTAAGATGCGGATGGACTCAAGTCTAGCAACGGGGGCATATGTCTCACCATAGTCCGTACCTTTGACTTGTGTGTAGCCTTGGTCGACGAGACGTGCTTTGTTGCAAATAACTTGTCCATCTTCGTCTTGCATGTTGCGAAACACCCATTTGGTACGGATGATGTTGTGGTTGTTGTCGGGCTTCTCGACCAATGTCCACACATGGTTCCTCTCAAAGTTGTGTAGCTCTTCATGCATGGCATTTATCCAATCCGGATATTCCAATGCTTCTTCAACCTTCATAGGTTCAATGCTAGAGATGAATGAATAATGTTCACAAAAATTAGCCAAATGAGTTTTAGAGCGAGTGATTCTCCTAGTTTGGATATCATTGAAGATTTGTTCCACAGGATGGTCTCTTGAGACTCTTGCTCAAACTCATGAGAGCTTTTGCTTGGGTCAGGGTGGAACATCTTCTTCATCATCTTGTTCTTCTTCTTGGCCTTCTTCATTATTGATGTTGTCGTTCTCTTGTCTAGGTGGAGAAGGAGGTTGATGAGGTTCGTCTTGGTGTACTTCCTCATTTTCTTCATCTTGGTGTGTCCAACTTGTGGATGCTTCCATGTCAACTCTTGGTTCACCTCCGTTGGACGAATCTTGCCAATAGAAAAGTCTTGGATTGCTTCCGAGGGGTCTTTGTTTCCTACATCAATTGGCAATTGCTCTACTTGCGAGCCGTTAGATTCATCAAACTTCACATCTACCGTCTCTTCAACCTTTCGGGTGAAATTGTTGTAGACACGGTAAGTGTTAGAGTTTGAGCCATAACCAAGTAGGAAACCCTCATGAGATTTAGGAGCAAATTTAGAACGACGATGCTTATCAAGAATATAGCACTTTGATCCGAATACTTGAAAGTATCCAACTTGGGGTTTGTTACCAGTGAGAAGCTTGTATGCCATCTTGCCGAGTAGCTTGTGAAGATATAAGCGATTTGTTGCATGACAAGCTGTCTCAACCGCTTCCGCTCAAAAGTTTTTTGGAGTCTTATACTCATCAAGCATCATTCTCGCTATCTCAGTAAGAGTCCGGTTCTTCCTCTCAACAACTCCATTTTGTTGAGGCATGTATGTAGCCGAGAACTCGTGTGAAATCCCTTCTTCATCAAGAAAGTATCCACATTTGCGTTCTTGAACTCCATTTCGTTGTCGTTGCGAACCTTCTTGATCTTCACTCCAAATTGATTTTGGGCCTTCCTAGAGAAGTTCTTGAAGATCTTTTGGACCTACGATTTATCATCAAGAAAGAACACCCACGTAAATCTTGAAAAATCATCGACTATGACTAGACCAAATGAATTTCCACTGAGACTTTTATAGGAATTGGGACCAAAAAGATCCATATGAAGTAGCTCGAACGGTCTTCTTGTGTTCATGATGTTCTTCATGAGGTGGCTTCCTCCAACCTTCTTTCCTTCTTGACAAGCACTACACAATCTATCCTTGTCAAATATAACATCTTTTACTCCAAGGATATGATCACATTTAATTAGCTTATCAAGATTTCGCATGCCCACATGACCTAACCTTCTATGCCACAACCAGCCTTTAGAAGATTTAGCAATTAAGCAAGTTCTAGGTTGAGCCTTTTTAGTGAAATGAACAATGTAAAGATCACCTCTACGTAAACCGGTAAAGACCATTTTATGATTATCTCTTCGAAACACTTAGCAATCTACTTCAGTAAATAGGACATTGAATCCAAAATCAGCTAGTCTAGATATGAAAAGTAAATTGTAGCCAAGAGATCCAACGAGCATAACATTTTGTATGGAGCTATCATGTGAGATGGCCACCTTACCAAGGCCAACCACCTTACCCTTTGAGTTGTCACCAAAAGTGACATACTTTCGAGGACCGTCGTTTTCAGCAAGCTCACGAAACATATCCTTGTCTCTGGTCATGTGATTGGTACATCCACTATCAAGAACCCATTCCTTTCCTCCATCCATGTAGCCGCGAAGATTAGCCATAAGACCAAAGTGTCTCATAGACTCATCGAGATCAAAGTCACTATCATCATCCTCGTCATAGTATCCATGTTGAATATCGTCTTGTGATTGATCAATTCCTAGAGAGAGTGATTCATTAGATAAGTGATCACCACAATGTTCATCTTTATGAATTCTAATGGCTTCGAAGATGATGTTGCTAATGATTCCAACATCTCCTTTGGCACGCATGAGGTTGGTAAGCTCAAATAAACAATCATCAAACTTAGGATCATTGGAATTCATCTTACTCAAAGCAATAGACTTGTGAAGAATCTCATCTAAGTTTTGCAAGGAATAATCTGTAAATCATTCCTTGAGAAATCTGCATATGGTGTAAGCACAATCAAGAGCAGTCAAGCTAGCAATCAAGTTTCTAGGTAATCCTCTAGTGATTAAATTGATAGTTCTAAGATTACAGATCATGTCAATAGACTCATCAAGGGTAGGATGCAAGGGCTCAACAAGGCGCGCACAAGGAGTAGTAATATACTTGTTCAAGTGATATTCATTGAAAATGTCAAGCATCTTAATTTTCCACTCATGAAAGAACTCTCCATCAAGTATAGGCACTCTACGTCTAAGACTCCCCAATGTAGACTCATCCATCTTCCTCCAATGGTGATTAAACCAAAGCAATGGAGACCAATGCTCTGATACCAATTATAGGATCGAGAAGAGGTGTCTAGAGGGGGGTGATTAGACCCTCAACAAGGAAAAGTAGCAGTTTTTAATTTCTTTAAGTTAAGGTGGAGTCTTAGCACAAGTTTAAACATTCACAATACATTTCAAGCAAGCATGGCAAGAGTATATGAGCAGCGGAAACTAAAGCATGCAAGTTGCAAGAAGGTAAAGGGATGGGATTGGAGTGTGCAAACACAATTGGAGACACAGATATTTTTTGCGTGGTTCCGATAGGTGGTGCTATCGTAGATCCACGTTGATGGAGACTTCAACCCACGAAGGGTAACAGTTGCGCGAGTCAACGGCGGGCTCCACCCACGAAGGGTCCACGAAGAAGCAACCTTGTCTATCCCACCATGGCCATCGCCCACGTAGGATTTGCCTCACTAGGGTAGATCTTCATGAAGTAGGCGATCTCCTTGCCCGTACAAACTCCTTGGTTCAACTCCACAATCTTGATGGAGGCTCCCAAGTGACACCTAACCAATCTAGGAGACACCACTTTCCAAAAGGTAATAGATGGTGTGTTGATGATGAACTCCTTGCTCTTGTGCTTCAAATGATAGTCTCCCCAACACTCAACTCTCTCACATAGATTTGGATTTGGTGGAAAGATGATTTGAGTGGAAATCAACTTGGGGAAGGCTAGAGATCAAGATTCTTGTGGTTGGAATGGAATATCTTTGTCTCAACACATGAGTAGGTGGTTCTCTCTCAGAAAATGAATATTCGAAGTGTAGGCACATTCTGATGGCTCTCTCCACGAATGAAGAGTGGGTGGAGAAGTATATATAGCCTCCACACAAAATTTAACCGTTACACACAATTTACCAAACTCGGTGAGACCGAATCATGAAACTCGGTCAGACCGAGTTAGTTCAAAATGTGAACGTTAGGATTTTCGGTGGGACCGATATAATCAACTCAGTGAGACCGATGTGCTAGGGTTAGGGTAAAATCTCAACTCGGTTTGACCGATTGCACAAACTCGGTGGGACCAATTTTGGTAGTAAGCTAAACAGAGAGTTGGTCAAGCAAACTCGGTGGGACTGATTACATATCTCGGTGAGACCGAAATAATTGCAACAGACGACAGAGTGTTTGCAAGCCCATCTTGGTGAGACCGAGATCCCATCAGTGAGACCGAACTGATTAGGGTTTCTGGCAGTGGCTATGTCAAGTGAACTCGGTGGCACCGAATAGACCAAATCGGTGGGGCCGAGTTTGACTTTTGGTTTGGGACATATGTGGACATGAGAAAGTAGTTGAGGGCTTTGGGGCATATCACTAAGCACTTTGAGCATGGAAGCCATTAAGAAACACCTCATCCCCTTTTAATAGTATTGGCTTTCCTATGGACTCAATGTGATCTTGGATCACTACAATGAAAAATTAGAGTCATGAGCTTCTGGGTTTTTGCCAATCTTCTGTCATTAGCATCTCGAAGGGTCTCCACATCCTCTTGTCCACGCCACTTCACTATTGAGCTCATCTGAAATATACTAGATAAAAGTATTAGTCCAACAAGAGATATGTTGACATTAATTACCAAAATCACCCATGGAGCACTTGTGCTTTCATGATGCTCAACAGACACGGGTATATTATCTTAACCGTGTGTGATACAAGTGCGCTATGAATCACCACGCATGCGCAAGCGCGAGCAAACATGGAGGTACTGGCTCAACCGTGTGCGATGCAAGTGGGCTGTAAAATCACCACGACCGCGCAAGCGCGAGCAAAGGGTGGAGGTAGTGGCTTAACCGTGTGTGATGCAGTGCACTGTAAAACCACCACCTGTGCAAGCTAAAGGCGGGTAAGTTTATTTGGAAATTAGGACGAACCGTGTGCGATAGACCAAAGACTAGAAATATAAAAACAAACTACCCGCCTTGAGTGTTGCAAAAATCGGCGGTTCTGCGCCACTTTTCCTCATTATCATACACGCATATTGTTGGGGATATCACTACTGGGCTAAACTGGCCTATCTGGGCCGGGTTAACTTCGTCAGTAGTTAAGTATGTTAAAGCCCAAGAAGGCTGATGAGGGCTCAAGGCCCATGGTCGGTTCAAGGCCTATAGCCATAAACCGGCGTTGGTATTTAACTTGTATTGTAAGTTAGGAATAAGTAGAGACCAAACCAGACACATCTATGAGCCGGTATTAGGACTCTGTGAACCGACGGGCGTCACCCGTGTATATAAGGGGACGACCCGGCGGCGGTTCAAGGACAACAGACAACAAGTCGAGACTTAGGCGAAGCTTGTTTGCTCCCTAGTCATCAAAACCCCATCAATTCCATCACAACTAGATGTAGGCTTTTACCTTCATCGAAGGGGCCGAACTAGTATAAACTCTCTTGCGTCCCTGTGTCTGCTTTAACCCCTTCAAGCTAACCCGTTGCGATGGCTCCACGACTAAGTCCTTTCTCTAGGACATCCGCGGTGACAAAACCACGACAGTTGGCGCCCACCGTGGGGCTATCGCACGATGGTTTCAAGTTCTTGGAGGGTCGCTTTGAAGGACTCGAGGGCTATGTCGTGGGCCGGATGACTAAGAGTCGTCGTGGCAAGCTCTACATCGATGATGCAGGCTGGGGGCCCGAGGCCTTCTCAGTTGAGTATGGGTACCGGGTCCCCTTTGGTGGCATACACGTTTTCATCGGCAAGATCGGTGAACCGGGCCCTGAGCCGGACATCTGCACCGACCTCGTCGAAACGGCTCAGCGTGCACAGTCCGCCCGGGTTAAATCAGCCGTGAGGCGTGCCTTCATGGGAGTCATCCACGGAGGAAGTTATGAGGATCGATTGGAATCCCGTGGCGAGACCGTCATTTGTTCCGATGACGAGTCATCAACCGGAGAAACCGAATCTCTATATCAGCTACAAGACGGCCGGATTGGGGGCTGTTCCGATGGCGACAGTATTCCGGACCCCTCTGATCTACCCAACCGAGTTGGAATATTCATGGCTGGCACACAAGTAGCACTTCATTCTTCGACCGCTGCGCCAATGACCTCCGGTTCAGTAGCAGCGACGGCTACCGGGGCAGGAGGCTCTGTACGCCCGCCGGCTCAAGTTCTATTAGATCTGTTTGATACATTGGCCGTGCTCATGGCTGAAGCTAACCCGGCGGATCAGGACGCCCACAATGCGGAGATAGCAAAGGTGAAGGAGCAGATCACCCAGGCCAAGGCAGACCTGGCAGCTGAGGATGCCAGGATGACTGCAGAGCGGGCCGCTTTAGACGCACAAGCCTACAGGCTCATGTTGGACTAGAATGCGTCGCATGAAGTTATGAAGAGGACGTACCGATCCCGTTTGCCTTCGGTTTTCGAGGCCAGAGACCTTTTCAACACCCCAGGAGCAGGAACTAGTAATCCGCTAGAGGTAAACCGGGCGGAAGCCCCTGCGACCGGCGCGCCGGTTCAGCCCCGTCGGACGGATCTGCCTCATCAAAATACCGTTATACCTCAGGCTGTTTCGACACCTCTGGGTCACTACTCCAACCCGATGGACAATCTCGTTGCCGCTGCTGCATGGCTAGAGGCCATTCCAATCGTAGGTGACTCGCCCCAGGCAGTAGAGACGCGACGGGTCAAGGAGCTTCTGAGGACAGCTTTGGTCCAACTGGAAGCATACTCGTCCAGCCGCGACCGGATCCACTCAACCCCCCGTCCAAGTCGGAGCTATAGCGGGCATATGGATGAACCGGCAGTGTCGAGTAATGAACGACGTGGAGCACCCCATGGCAACAACCCGGTGGTTGGTGCTGATAACGCTCAGGAAGTGGTGGACCGGGCCCGAGCGCGCAGGAAGGCCGAGTTAGCCGCACAGTATCAGGCTCGGCAGCTTACGTCGGTTCGTCCAACTATCTCGATCGAACCTAGTGTTACTTCTAGTTCTTTGGGGGTGCCTTGCCTTGTCCCCGCTTTACGCAATGTCTGCCTGCCCAAGGATTTCAAAGGCCCGCGCAAGGTACCAAATTACATGGCGGATCAACCTCCAGAGACATCGGTGGAGAGCTATGAGATGGCCATGGAGATGCTAGATGTGGATGACGCGGCGTGTGCAAAATACTTCACCATGATTCTTGAATGAACGGCACGTACTTGGTTAAAAAGCTTGCCGGCTAATTCTATCAGTTCATGGGCCCAATTACGAGCCCGGTTTATCAGCAATTTCAAGGATACATGTAAGCAGCCTATGTCGATAGTGGACTTAGCTGCCTGTGTCCAGGAGGAAGGAGAATCAATGACTCATTGGGTGCGCCGGGTCTCACAAGTGTTGCATTCATCAGACCACATCAACGCTGACACCGCAGTCTTAACCCTAGAAGGCAACTGCCGGTTTGGGCCCCTAAAGCTGAAGTTGGGACGGATGAAGCGCCATTGCACTGACATGGGGACCCTCATGGCCTCTTTGGTAAAGTATGCTAATTCTGATAGTACCAAGGATCCTGAATCTGATGATGACAAGGCAGGGAAGGGAAAGAGGAACATCAACTCCAAAGGTCAGCAACATCACTTGGCAGGTAATGGTGGCGGAGGCAAGCGTAAAGCAGATGGTAACATGGACTTTGTGGCTAATACCAACGCGCAGGACAAGGGCCAGCGACGCCGGGGTAAACCGCCAAATCGCAGTGGGGCACCCAACCCTAACTCGGACCGCCTAAATTATCTACTGAGCCAGCCCTGTCCAAGACATGGGACGAAGGAGGCGCCAGCAAACCACCTTTGGAAGGATTGCTTCATAATGCAGGAGTTCAAGAATTCTAATGCTTTCTGGTATGATCACGGCTCCGGCGGTGGCTCGGGATCCGGGCCGGGTTATGGTGGAGGAAATTCTGGTTCAAGATTTAATGGCAATCCGGGCGGACATAACAATCAAAATAATCAGAACAACCAGGGTGGTTACAACCAGCAGCAGCAACAGTCAAGTTACCAGAGCAACCCAAAGCAGTTGAGTAGTGGGCAGTACCACGTCTTCACCACTAGCTTCGACAATCGAGACCGGAAGGTTCAGAGGCGGGCTGTCAACTCTGTTGAACCGGCCGTGCCCTGTTATCTACGCTGGTCTGAACAGCCAATCATATCGAGCAGAGAGGATCACCCTCCCCAGGTTGATAATCCGGGTCAGTTGGCTCTGGTGGTGGCGCCTCAGGTGGGAGGTTACAAGTTCACCAAAGTGCTCATGGATGGGGGAGCAGCATTAATATCTTGTACTATGAAACCTTCCGTCGTATGGGACTAACAGATAAAAGTCTCAAACCGTCTAATACGGTGTTCCCCGGTGTGGTACCTGGCAAGTCAGCATATCCTGTTGGTAAGATAGCTCCGGAAGTAGCCTTTGGAGATGATCATGATTCTAGGTCGGAAACTGTTGAGGATATCACTACTGGGCGTAAACCGGCCTATCTGGGCCGGGTTAACTTCGTCAGTATTTAAGTATGTTAAAGTCCAAGAAGGCAGATGAGGGCTCAAGGCCCATAGTCGGTTCAAGGCCTATAACCGTAAACCGGCGTTGGTATTTAACTTGTATTGTAAGTTAGGAATAAGTAGAGACCAAACCGGACACATCTATGAGCCGGTATTAGGACTCTGTGAACTGACGGGCGTCACCCGTGTATATAAGGGGACGACCCGGCAGCGGTTCAAGGACAACAGACAACAACTCGAGACATAGGTGAAGCTTGTTTGCTCCCTGGTCATCGAAACCCCATCAATTCCATCACAACTAGACGTAGGCTTTTACCTTCATCGAAGGGGCCGAACTAGTATAAACTCTCTTGTGTCCCTGTGTCCGCTTTAACCCCTTCAAGCTAACCCATTGCGATGGCTCCACGACTAAGTCCTTTCTCTAGGACATCTGCCGTGACAAAACCACGACAGTTGGCGCCTACCGTGGGGCTATTGCACGATGGTTTCAAGTTCTTGGAGGGCCGCTTTGAAGGACTCGAGGGCTACGCCGTAGGACGGATGACTAAGAGTCATCGCGGCAAGCTTTACATCGACGATGCAGGCTGGGGCCCCAAGGCCGGCTCAGTTGAGTACGGGCACCGGGTCCCCTTTGGTGGCATACACATTTTCATCGGCAAGATCGGAGAACCGGGCCCTGAGCCGGATATCTGCACCAACCTCGTCAAAACGGGTCAGCGTGCGTGATCTGCTCGGGTTAAACCGGCCATGAAGCGTGCCTTCATGGGAGTCATCCATGGAGGAGGTCATGAGGATGGATCGGGATCTAGCGGCGAGACCGTCATTTACTCCGGCGATGAGTCATCAACCGGAGAAACCGAATCTCTATATCAGCTACAAGATGGCCGGATTGGGGGCTGTTCCGATGGCGACAGTATAACGGACCCCTCTGATCTACCCAACCGAGTTGGAATATTCATGGCTGGCACACAAGCAGCACTTCATTCTTCGACCGCTGGTCCAATGACCTTCGGTTCAATAGCAGCGACGGCTACCGGGGCAGGAGGCTCTGTACGCCCGCCGGCTCAACTTCTATCAGATATGTTTGATACATTGGCCGTGCTCATGGCAGAAGCTAACCCGACGGATCAGGACGCCCACAACGCGGAGATAGCAAAGGTGAAGGAGCAGATCACCCAGGCCAAGGCAGACCTGGCAGCTGAGGATGCCAGGATGACCGTAGAGCGGGCCGCTTTAGACGCACAAGCCTACAGGCTCATGTTGGACCAGAACGTGTCTCATGAAGTCATGAGGAGGAAGTACCGATCCCGTTTGCCTTCGGTTTTCGAGGCCAGAGACCTTTTCAACACCCCAGGAGCAGGAACCAGGAATCCGCTGGAGGTAAACCGGGCGGAAGCCCCTGCGACCGGCGCGCCGGTTCAGCCCCGTCGGACGGATCTGCCTCGTCAAAATACCGTTATACCTCGGGCTGTTTTGACACCTCTGGGTCACTACTCCAACCCGATGGACAATATCATTGCCGCTGCTGCACGGCTGGAGGCCATTCCAATCGAAGGTGACTCGCCACAGGCAGTAGAGACGCGGCGGGTCAAGGAGCTTCTGAGGACAGCTTTGGTCCAACAGGAAGCATACTCGTACAGCTGCGACCGGATCCACTCGACACCCCGTCCAAGCCGGAGCTATAGCAGGCATTTGGATGAACCGGTAGTGTCGAGTAATGAACGATGTGGAGCACCCCGTGGCAACAACCCGGCGGGTGGTGCTGATAACGCTCAGGAAGTGGTGGACCGGGCCCGAGCGCACAGGGAGGCCGAGTTAGCCGCACAGTATCAGGCTCGGCAGCTTACACCGATTCGTCCAACTATCTCGATCGAACCTGGTGTTACTTCTAGTTCTTTGGGGGTGTCTTGCCTTGTCCCTGCTTTACGCAATGTGCACTTGCCCAAGGATTTCAAGGGCCCACGCAAAGTACCAAATTACACGGTGGATCAACCTCCAGAGACATGGGTGGAGAGCTATGAGATGGCCATGGAGATGCTTGATGTGGATGATGCGGCGTGTGCGAAATACTTCACCATGATGCTTGAAGGAACGGCCCGTACTTGGTTAAAAAGCTTGCCGGCTAATTCTATTAGTTCATGGGCCCAATTACGAGCCCAGTTTATCAGCAATTTCAAGGATACATGTAAGCAGCCTATGTCGATAGTGGACTTAGCTTCCTGTGTCCAGGAGGAAGGAGAATCAACGACTCATTGGGTGCGCCGGGTTTCACAAGTGTTGCATTCATCAGACTGCATCAATGCTGACACCGCAGTATTAACCCTAGAAGGCAACTGCCGGTTTGGGCCCCTAAAGCTGAAGTTGGGACGGATGAAGCATCATTGCACTGACATGGGGACCCTCATGGCTGCTTTGGTAAAGTATGCTAATTCTGATAGTACCAAGGATCCCGAATCTGATGATGACAAGGCAGGAAAGGGAAAGAAGAACGGCAACTCCAAAGGGCAGCAGCATCACTTGGCAGGCAATGGTGGTGGAGGCAAGCGTAAAGCGGATGGTAACATGCACTTTGTGGCTAATACCAATGCGCAGGACAAGGGCCAGCGACGCAGGGGTAAACCGCCAAATCGCAGTGGGGCACCCAACCCTAACCCGGACCACCTAAACTATCTACTGAGCCAGCCCTGTCCGAGACATGGGATGAAGGAGGCGCCAGCAAACCACCTTTGGAAGGATTGCTTCATTATGCAGGAGTTCAAGAATTCTAATGCTTTCCGGTATGATCACGGCTCTGGCGGTGGTTCAGGATCCGGGCCGGGTTACAGTGGAGGAAATTCCGGTTCAGGATTTAATGGTAATCCGGGTGGACATAATAATCAAAATAATCAGAAAAACCAGGGTGGTTACAACCAACAGCAGCAACAGTCAGGTTACCAGAGAAACCCAAAGCAGTTGAGTAGTGGGTAGTATCATGTCTTCACCACTAGCTTGGACAAGCGAGACCGGAAGGTTCAGAGGCGGGCAGTCAACTCTGTTGAACCGGCCGTGCCCTGTTATCTACGCTGGTCTGAACAGCCAATCATATGTAGCAGAGAGGATCACCCTCCCCAGGTTGATAATCCGGGTCAGTTGGCTCTGGTGGTGGCGCCTCAGGTGGGAGGTTACAAGTTCACCAAAGTTCTCATGGATGGAGGGAGCAGCATTAATATCTTGTACTATGAGACCTTCCATCGTATGGGACTAACAGATAAAAATCTCAAACCGTCTAATACGGTGTTCCACGGTGTGGTGCCTGGCAAATCAGCATATCCTGTTGGTAAGATAGCTCTGGAAGTGGCCTTTGGGGATGATCATGATTCCAGGTCGGATACATTGACGTTTGAAGTGGTGAAAATCCAAAGTCCGTATCACGCCCTGTTTGGGCGACCGTCCTACGCCAAGTTTATGGCACAGCCCTGTTATGTGTATTTGCAGCTCAAGATGCCGGGTCACAAGGGAACAATAACGGTTCACGGAAGCCGTAATATCGCTTTGGAGTGCGAGGAAGGAGATGCGGCCTATGCAGAGTCGGTTTGTGCCACCGAGGAGCTGAAGTATTATAAGGACAATGTTGATCCGGCGGACATGACTCCATTAAAGAAACCAACTACGGAGCATGATCCGGCCCTGAAGTTCAAATCAGAAGCAGAAACTAAGCTTGTTGACTTCGTACCTGGCGATTTGTCGAAGCAGTTCAGCATCAGTGCCAACTTGGATCCGAAATAGGAAAGCGCACTCATCGAGTTCATCCGTGCGAATTGGGACATTTTTGCATGGAAGCCCTCTGACATGCCAGGTGTACCGAGGCAACTTGCTGAGCACACCCTTAATGTGGATCCTAAATACAAACCGGTGAAACAGTTCCTCCGCCGGTTTAACGAAGAAAGACACAAGGCGATTGGAGAAGAGGTAGCCAGGCTCTTAGCAGCTGGTTTTATTGCTGAAGTTTTTCACCCTGAGTGGCTTGCCAATCCGGTGCTAGTCCTTCAGAAAAACGGCACCTGGCGCATGTGTGTGGATTACACAGATCTTAATAAAGCTTGTCGAGCAGATCCTTTTTCCCTCCCCCGTATTGATCAAATTATTGATGCTACGGCGCGTTGTGAGCGTTTATGTTTTTTTGGATGCATATTCTGGCTATCATCAGATCAAAATGGCAGTTAAGGACCAGGAGAAGACGGTGTTCATAACTCCTTTTGGAGCCTTCTGCTATGTGTCTATGCCCTTTGGGCTCAAGAGTGCCCAGGCCACTTATCAACGGTGTGTATAAAATTGTCTTCACAAGCAGATTGGCCGTAATGTACATGCTTACGTAGATGATATCGTGGTTAAGTCCAGGGAGAAGGAGACTCTGGTTGACGATTTGAAGGAAACCTTTGATAACCTGAGGACGTACAAGATGATGCTTTATCCGGACAAGTGTGTCTTTGGTGTACCGGCAGGCAAGTTATTGGGTTTTCTGGTGTCCAACATGGGAATTGAGGCTAATCCGGAGAAGATCGCAGCCATCACCTCCCTGGCTAAACTGAAATGTATCAATGATGTTCAGCGCCTGGTAGGCTGGATTGCTGCGTTAAGCCGGTTTATCAGATGCCTTGGTGAGAAGGCAATCCCTTTGTATCAGATGTTGAAGAAGACGGATCAGTTCGTCTGGAGTTCCGCTGCTGATGAAGCATTTGAGGACTTAAAGCGGCAATTGGCCAATCCGCCTGTGCTCGCCGCTCCCATTGACAAGGTGTCGTTACTGCTATATGTTGCTGCTAATGCTCGTGCGGTCAGCGTGGCTATTGTGGTGGGGCGAAAGGAGGCAGGTAAGGAGCATCCGGTTCAACGTCCGGTCTATTATATCAGCAAGGTACTCATTGATTCCAAGCAAAGGTATCCGCATTGGCAGAAGCTGGTGTATGGAGTTTTTATGGCAAGCAGGAAGCTTAAGCAATACTTCCAAGGGCACCCAATTACGATGGTCAGTTCTGCTCCTTTGGGGGATATCATCCAGAACCGGGAAGCGACTGGCCGGATTGCCAAGTGGGCTATAGAGCTTGGGCCGCACGGTTTAAAGTATGTGCCTCGGACGGCGGTTAAGTCTCAAGCACTTGTTCATTTCATCAATGATTGGACGGAAATGCAAGCACCTGAAGAAAAGCTGGATCACACATATTGGACCATCCATTTTGACGGATCCAGGCAATTAGAAGGCTCGTGGGCTGGAGCCGTATTAACTTCCCCACGAGGTGATAAGTTTTGTTACATTCTCCGCTTAATGTTCCCTTGTACTAACAATGCAGCTGAGTATGAAGCTTTACTCCACGGTCTCCGGATGGCTAAGGAGATGAATCTAAGTCGAGTTAAGTGCTTCGGTGACTCGGAACTTGTGGCTCCAAGGACCGACTCATGGCAGCATATCGTCGTGAGGTGGATATTGTTGCAGGTCACTTTAAAGGCTATCAGGTGGACCACGTGGACTGGCAAAAGAATGAAGCGGTGGACGCTTTAAGCCATTTGGGCTCTCAGCGCAAACCGGTCCCGCCCAATGTTTTTCTGGATGTGTTTCACAACCCGTCGGTCAAGATCCCTGGTGAAGCGGATTTGTCTATTCCTGATCCAGAGGCTCAATTGGTGGCAGCTCTTCATGTTATTCCGGATTGGACGCTTCCTTACCTGGCGTACAAGAACCGGAGCGAGTTACCAGAGGATGAGACTCTGGCCCGACAGATAATCCGGCGATCCAAGTCCATGACTGTTATCAACAGTGAGTTGCATCATTGCAGTGTGTCAGGGGCGTTTCAGCGCTGTGTCTCTCCTGAAGAAGGCCGTGAAATTTTGTGTAAGATCCACGAAGGAGATTGTGGTCACCATGCCGGTTCAAAGTCTCTGGTGGCTAAAGCGTTTCACCATGGCTTCTATTGGTTAACTGCTCATGCTGATGCGGAGGATCTGGTTAGACGATGTGATGGTTGCCAAAAGTTTTCAAGATGTGCTCATGTGCCGGCTCAAGAATTGAGAATGATTCCAATTACTTGGCCGTTTGCGACTTGGGGGCTGGATATGGTTGGGCCTTTCAAAAGGTCCAAAGATAAGAAGACCCATCTCCTGGTGGCGGTTGACAAGTTTACAAAGTGGGTGGAGGCAGAACCTGTTAGCAAGTGTGATGCGGCCACGGAGCCGTTCAGTTCATCAAAAAAGTGATTTTCCGGTTTGGCTTTCCACACAGTATGATCACAGATAATGGTACAAATTTGTCCAAAGGTGCCATGAAGGAGTTCTGCAAACGGGAGCACATCCCGCTCGACGTTTCATCGGTGGCACACCCACAGTCCAATTGTCAAGAAGAAAGGGCTAATCAAGAGATCTTGAGAGGCATCAAGCCCCGGCTTATGGTTCCTTTGCAGAGAACACTGGGTTGTTGGGTAAAAGAGTTACCATCTGTGTTATGGAGTATCAATACTACACCCAACAGATCAACAGGATACACACTGTTCTTCATGGTTTACGGAGCGGAGGCGGTTCTCCCCAGTGATATACGTCATGATTCACCCCGTGCGGCGGCTTATGTGGAAGCGGACAATGAGACAGCACGACAAGACGCTTTGGACCTATTGGATGAAGAACGTGACATAGCAGCCGCCCGCTCGGCGATTTACCAACAGGATCTTCGTCATTATCACAGTCGCCGAGTCAGAACCAGAACCTTTCAGGAAGGAGATTTGGTGCTTCGGCTCATCCAAGATCACACTGATATGCATAAGCTATCCCCACCTTGGGAGGGACCTTTCGTGGTCAGCAAGAATATGCACAACGGGTCATATTATCTCATTGATATTCGAGAGCATAAAGACTCACGTACATCAGAGGAGGAGACCAACAGGCCGTGGAACATAGCTCATCTTCGGCCTTACTATACCTAAGCCATTGGCTCTACTTGTGTACATATTACGATGATGTATATATTATGATTAAATATAATAAACTAGAACCTCGGCTAAAGCGGGGTACCTATCCTTTTACATCAGGTGTGGTTACACGGAATTGTTCTAAAGCGGCCTCCGGTTTACCCCTTAAGTTAGCTTCTCAAAAACATTATGTTATATCACTTGGGGGCTTGGTCCTGTCCGAACCAATGCAACACCTCTTGATAGGCGAGAGCCACCAGATTACTTGGGGACTTGGTCACGTCTGAACCAGTCACGCCTCTTGATCGGCCTAAGGCCACAGAATCACTTGGGGGCTTGGTCGAACCCGAACCATTGCCATGCCACTTGATCGGCATACATGCCACGGTTTCATTTGGGGACCTGACTGACTTGAACCATAGCTGCACCTACCGGGAGCTTGGTCATGTCCGACCATGGTAACGCCATCTGATCGGCTCAAATAAGCCTCTTTTTGCAAACGGTTTTATCATTGCCTTTGCTTCACAATTTTCTTTGATAGATATTTCTTTCTTTTTGTTGCGTTTTCTAAACCGACAACATTTTAAAACCGGTTCACACTGTCAATTGACGGAACACGGTTCATTTTTAATCCGGAGACTATTTGCCCGGTTTAATTTTTTGTTAACATCCTATTACGGAGTAACACGGTGTTTTATTATAACCCGACACGGTTTACATGGTAAACCGGCATTATATATATATAGGAGCTACTATCTCCTCCAACGGTGTGGGTTTATGAAACCTCCGTTTCAAGATTGGCTAAGCCAGCTTCATGCCCAATGATGGCAGGTATTATGTATCTCAAAGATTTGATCATATGCTTAAATTTCAGATGTTTTGATTTTATATATGCAGACATCATACTCCGCCTCACGGTACAACCGCGGTGGCACTTTAAGATTTTTATGTTGCAGAAAATACTTTGCAAAGTTCATAACCCAAAGAAAGCACAAGTTGCAGTGGTTATGCACGCACGCATATTAAGATCAAGAGTATCAGCTAGCCTATTACAAGGCAACACGGTGCCCAAAACAAGATCATTGTTTTTCAAAGGGGAAGCAGTTTAAACCGGCTGTCGGTTCAAGCTTGGTCACCAGCCTGGCCTGATGGTTGTGGGTCATCCCGCGCCACTTCAACTTCAGTTTCTCTACCCAGCGGCTGGAAATCAATAGTTGTCCAGTCGATTCCCGTTAATGCTTGAAAAACAGCTTCATCATGGATCAGCAACGACGGTTCAATATCGGGAGCGTAAGTATGCTTACGGATTGGAGGGATAAGATTTTCCGCTTCATGAATTGATGCAGCTACTCGCTTGTTTTGATTGTCATAGTGGGCTTGATAATGAGATAAGTCTGCTTCTTTAGCCAATTGACAAGCTAGTGGACGCACCTCCCGGTTTATTGCTCGCAGATCCGCTTCACTAAACTCTGACCCGTCTTCCTTCAAGCTGGGATAGCCCCGAGCCGCTTCAATAGGATCAAAATCCAGCACCCAAGCTTTTGCCCGGATTAAGGCATTGATCGTGTCGGTTCGAGCAGCAGATTTCTTCAGCTTTTCAACCCGGGCAGGAAGCACCGACAGTTTTGTCAGAGTGTCCTGAATCAAAGTGGGCGTCGGTTTGTTGTGGGATGTGGTACAGATGATACGCTGTGCACCAGTGTACAGTTGTTCGATCAACGTATAGGCGGCTTTCAATTTCTTCCGCACATCTGACCCCAAGTAACCAATGCATGTCCCTGAAATACCATAAAGGGTAACAAACCGGCAGCTCTGTAAGACGACAGAATCAATTCAGAAGTCAAACCGGCTTACCAAAGATAGCAGTGGTCATGGCATGCACGTGCCGCTTTATGCTGGTCAGTTCATCCGCCACCGGTTTTAGTGCAGCCTCGGCATCTTCTGCTCGTTTGATTAAAGCGGATTTTTCAGTGGCCCAATCCGCCCGCTTCTTCTTGAAGCTCTCCTTAAGTTGTTCCATGGCGCTTAAAGCGCTGGTTAATTCCTCTTTTGCTTTGGAGGTTTCAGCTTGTTGGGATTTTAGATTTTCTGGGAGATCGGCGACTTGGCTTTCTTTCGTCTTCAGCTCAGCCTGCATGCAGACAGTTATATGATTCAGCAAAACGGTACAAGGATTGAAGTACCAACCACATAACAAGTTATGCACTTGGCACTTGGGGGCTAATGCATATTCGAACTTCATCTTTCAATTGCTTACAAAGTCCCAGGATCAATACAAGTATTCAACTTGGCACTTGGGGGCTAATGGCTATTTGCTCGGTTTGATTCTGATGCGGCGATCTCAATTACTTAAAGTCCCGGTTTAAGTACGCTAAGTTGAACCGGCCCTTGGGGACTACATCAGCGAATTTCAAAGCATTAAGATTTATATTAGTAAGTCCCGGTTTGAAAGAAGATTACAAACCGGCCCTCGGGGGCTAGGAGCGTCAACAAGAATTGAAATACACAAGCAGGAAAGAGCATATGGAAGTTACCTCATATTTATCTTTCATCATGTTAACCAGACCGGCTTCATAGTCACGACTGGTATACAGCCGGTTCAGGTAGCCGGAATGGATATCTTGGGTGTTCAGAGCAGCATAAGTCGCCAGATCAGCATTCCACTTGCCTTTGCCAAAGGCAGCAAATTCTTCCTTGGCAGTATGTTTGGACAGAGCAACAGGATTGCTTGGCTCTATATGGCCAATGCCAGTAATGACAACCTCATCATCCTTGGCATCGCCGGTTTGCACTGGGGCTGTTGGCTTGTCAGTAGGCTTTGTCAGACCGGTGGATTTCTCAATCCGGATGGAGCTTGTGGGCTGATTGACAAGACTTGAGGTATCAATAGGTCTCTCTTCAGCAATAAGATCGTCATCTTGCTACGGTGGATCATTGGGTATATCCTCAGGAATAGCCGCTTCAAGATCTGGTGTTTTGCCCGGTTCAAGGATGGCATCCTCTTCGGCCGCTTTGTCCAGGTGAGCCTTCTTGCTTGGCCTAGGCTTGGCCATGAAAGGAATAACAAAATCAAATACAGCATATGTTCCAAGGTGATGTACTGCAAATATTATGATACGTATAACTTACCCAAGCACCGTTTTGAGCGGTGGCAGTTGAGTAGCCGATGAATCGCCAGAGGATGAGTGGGAAGCAACCTGGTAATCGGAGTCAGATGGATTAAGAGGTTGAAGAAAGCAGCCCGCTTTAGGACAAGCACTGACAAGAAAATTAGAGACCTCTGAACGGCGTTTCCGAACCGGACTGTTCGGTAAACCGGCGGAGGTAACTACCTGGCCGCTGTGCCGGATTGTGCGACGAGCTTCGTCCTGTTGGGTCTTCATAAGAAATTTGGGATCCAAATAAGCAAGAGGATGAGAAAATTTAACTTTCCGGTTTGCCTGACGGATTTTTAGTGAAGGCAAAGGTTCTGAATCGGAAGAGAGAATAATTACCTCTACAGCATCAGCATGGCTGGCTTCGGCATCATCCTGACAAATATCATCATCAATAAGACGCATCAAAAATAAGCCAAGTGAGTCAAGCCCTACCTCAACGTCCGGATTATACACATCATCATCAGGGGCTGGATTAGAGGATGCAGTGGTTCTTTTCCTGTGGGCAGTCTTCTTCACAGCTTTAGTCTTTTGCCGGGTTGCTCTTTCCGGTTTGTCTGGTTTTTTTGGTTTCTCCTGCGGCAGTTTCTTGCTCCAAAACGGATCATTGCCCTGGTTACACAGACACTGATATTAAACAATGACCAGATATATCAATAACAGATTCAGCAAAAAGAAAAATCAAACTCTTACAGCTGGCGTTTTGTTGGTGGCACAGAAGGGAAGCAGGCCGGTTTTAGCACAGATGTGTTCCGGTTCATTCAGCATCTTATTCACAGCCTCTGTGGTTTCTTCATCGGTGAGCTGGATGTTGGCATGTCGCAGTGGGTCATCAACACTACCAGTATACTCTCACATCAAACCGGAGCGCTGACTAAGGGGTAGTATGCTCCATGATATCCAACAGCGAGCGAGATCAACCCCTGTTAAACCGTTGGCCATAAAGGCTCTGAGCTTGGATAGTTGAGGAGCGTATTTGCTTCTCTCTTTGGTAGTCAACCTTTGCAGAAAGGGGTGTGTATTGCTAAGCCGCTCCGGACGAAAGCCAGGCAAAGGATTTTCACCAGCAAGGGAGGTGTCTTTGCAATAGAACCATGTCTGATTCTACTCTTTGGGTGGCTATGCAGCTTGGCATAGGGTATGTGACCTCTTTCCTTTTCTGAATCGCCACACCGCCCAATTCCGTATTGGAACCATCAGAAAACTCAGTACGGCGGTTTAGATGGAAACAGTCTCTGAACAACTCCACTGTGGGCTCCTCTTGAAAGAACGCCTCACAGAGCACTTGGAAGTGACACATGTTTGTAACAGAATTGGGACCAGTGTCTTGTGGGTGGAGTTGAAAATCGGCTAAAACGTCCCGGTAAAATTTAGAACCGGGCAGCTTAAAGCCCCGGGCTAAGTGATCTACAAAAATGACGACCTCTCCTTCTTGAGGTGTGGGAGGGCATTCTGTGCCAGGAGCCCTCCAATGGATGGTATCTTTGCTGCCTAAGGCGCCGATCAGGACTAAATCGTCTAGTTGAGCCTCTGTGACACGAGAAGGAACCCAGTTGCACTCATATACTTGCTTGGCCATGATGAAATCTACAAGGTAGATGATCCCGGTTCAAAAATGCATTGATTTAGGTACATTGGTATGTGCAATGTTAAACCGGAGACAGATTTATCTAAACCGGAGTTTTATGAAGCAACAACATCTGGCGGTTTAACAAGGGGACTAATGGTATATACCAGTTTAGCAATTGTTTCTACAAAGTTAAACCGCCTGGTCTAAACATTGAAGCAGATGAGTAAGTTTACAGAAACAGATTTCATAAGACTTCTCTACAGCGACGGATCCGAAGCAAGTTTAGAAAATAAGGAAAATATTCAAGGTTCAAAAAAGAACAGTACTGAATCAATGGGCAGAGATACATATAGATCTATGGTCTTGAGGCATGAAACTGAAGGCGGATGCTAAAAGCTATCGCTACACAGAGTAAGGATTCACAGATGCATCTAGGAGTTATCGTATGAACACGAAATAGGTGATGAACACTAGAAGAACATGAAACCCTAGAGCAGATCTGTGTTGAAAAGAACAGAAGACTTACTGGAGATGAGAAAGACGCGGAAGGTTGCCGCGGTGCTCTGGTGCGCGCAGGTTGATGTAGCGGCCAAGGTTGATGCAGAGGTTGATGGTGGCGGCGGAGCTCCGAAGCTGGGCGGCGCGAGGAAGATGAAGCACAAGGGCACGGAGGGGAAAAAGAAATGACCCTTCGGTCCTATTTATAAGGCAAGGGAGAGTCAGCTGCGAAAATCAAGGGACCGTGGGTTTGGAAACGAAGATGTCGCCTTAATTGTCGCAGACCTATTAAGGTCCTTTATAACAGGTGATGTCATGCCGGTTTACAACGACCAGAGAAGATGACATCACGGCGGTTCAACAAACTACAAGAAGATATTGAAGATGAAGATTTTTGCTAAAGGATTGACATGAACATGTTCAAATCAATCTGGGGCCTAATGTTGAGGATATCACTACTGGGCTTAAACCGGCCTATCTGGGTCGGGTTAACTTCGTTAGTAGTTAAGTATGTTAAAGCCCAAGAAGGCAGATGAGGGCTCAATGCCCATAGTCTGTTCAAGGCCTGTAGCCATAAACCGGCGTTTCTATTTAACTTGTATTGTAAGTTAGGAATAAGTAGAGACCAAACCGGACACATCTATGAGCCGGTATTGGGACTCTGTGAACCGACGGGCGTCACCCGTGTATATAAGGGGATGACCCGGCGGCGGTTCAAGGACAACAGACAACAACTCGAGACATAGGCGAAGCTTGTTTGCTCCCTGGTCATCGAAACCCCATCAATTCCATCACAACTAGACGTAGGCTTTTACCTTCATCGAAGGGGCCGAACTAGTATAAACCCTCTTGCGTCACTGTGTCCACTTTAACCCCTTCAAGCTAACCTGTCGCGATGGCTCCATGACTAAGTCCTTCCTCTAGGACATCTGCCGTGACAAAACCACGACAGAAACATTGACGTTTGAAGTGGTGAAAATCCAAAGTCAATATCACGCCCTATTTGGGTGACCGGCCTACGCCAAGTTTATGGCACGGCATTGTTATGTGTATTTGCAGCTCAAGATGCTGGGTTACAAGGGGACAATAACGGTTCACGGAAGGCATAAAATCGCTTTGGAGTGCGAGGAAGGAGATGCGGCCTATGCAGAGTCGGTTTGTGCCACCGAGGAGCTGAAGTATTATAAGGACAATGTTGATCCGGCGGACATGAATCCATTAAAGAAGCCAACTACGGAGCATGATCCGGCCCTGAAGTTCAAATCGGCAGCAGAAACTAAGCTTGTTGACTTCTTACCTGGCGATTCGTCCAAGCAGTTCAGCATCAGTGCCAACTTGGATCTGAAATAGGAAAGCGCGCTCATCGAGTTCATCCATGAGAATCGGGACATTTTTGCATGGAAGCCCACTAACATGCCAGGTGTACCGAGGCAACTCGCTGAACACACCCTTAATGTGGATCCTAAATACAAACCGGTGAAACAGTTCCTCCGCCGGTTTAACGAAGAAAGACACAAGGCGATTGGAGAAGAGGTAGCCAGGCTCTTAGCAGCTGGTTTTATTGTTGAAGTTTTTCACCCTGAGTGGCTTGCCAATCCGGTGCTAGTCCTTAAGAAAAACGGCACCTGGCGCATGTGTGTGGATTACACAGATCTTAATAAAGCTTATCCAGCAGATCCTTTTGCCCTCCCCCGTATTGATCAAATTATTGATGCTACGACGGGTTGTGAGCGTTTAAGTTTTTTGGATGCGTATTCTGGCTATCATCAGATCAAAATGGTAGTTAAGGACCAGGAGAAGACGGCATTCATAACTCCTTTTGGAGCCTCCTGCTATGTGTCTATGCCCTTTGGGCTCAAGAGTGCCCAGGCAACTTGTCAACCGTGTGTACAAAATTGTCTTCACAAGCAGATTGGCCGTAATGTACATGCTTACATGGATGATATCGTGGTTAAGTCCAGGAAGGAGACTCTGGTTGACGATTTGAAGGACACCTTTGATAACCTGAGGACGTACAAGATGATGCTTAATCCAGACAAGTGTGTCTTTGGTGTACCGGCGGGAAGTTATTGGGTTTTCGGGTGTCCAACAGGGGAATTGAGGCTAATCCGGAGAAGATCGCAGCCATCACCTCCCTGTCTAAACCGAAGTGTATCAATGATGTTCAGCGCCTGGCAGGCCGGATTGCCGCGTTAAGCCGGTTTATTAGCCGCCTTGGTGAGAAGGCGATCCCTTTGTATCAGATGTTGAAGAAGACAGATCAGTTCGTCTGGAGTTCCGCTGCTGATGAAGCATTTGAGGACTTAAAGCGGCAATTGGCCAATCCTCCTGTGCTCACCACTCCCATTGACAAGGAGCCGTTACTGCTATATGTTGCTGCTAATGCTCGTGCGGTCAGCGTGGCTATTGTGGTGGAGCGAATGGAGGCAGGTAAGGAGCATCCGGTTCAATGTCCGGTCTATTATATTAGCAAGGTACTCATTGAGTCCAAGCAAAGGTATCCGCATTGGCAGAGGCTGGTGTATGGAGTTTTTATGGCAAGCAAGAAGCTTAAGCAATACTTCCAAGGGCACCCAATTACGGTGGTCAGTTCTTCTCCTTTGTGGGATATCATCCAGAACCGGGAAGCGACTGGCCGGATTGCCAAGTGGGCTATAGAGCTTGGGCCGCACGGTTTAAAGTATGTGCCTTGGACGGCGGTTAAGTATCAAGCACTTGTTGATTTCATCAATGATTGCACGGAAATGCAAGCACCTGAAGAAAAACCGGATCACACATATTGGACCATCCATTTTGACGGATCCAGGCAATTGGAAGGCTCGGGGGCTGGAGTCGTATTAACTTCCCCATGAGGTGATAAGTTTTGTTACGTTCTCCGCTTAATGTTCCCTTGTACTAACAATGCAGCTGAGTATGAAGCTTTGCTCCACGGTCTCTGGATGGCTACGGAGATAAATCTAAGTCGAGTTAAGTGCTTCGGTGACTCGAACCTTGTGGCTCAGCAAGTATCTGGCACTTGGGACTCCAAGGACCCACTCATGGCAGCATATCGTCGTGAGGTGGATATTGTTGTAGGTCACTTTAAAGGCTATCAGGTGGACCACATGGACCGGTGGAAGAATGAAGCGGCGGATGCTTTAAGCCGGTTGGGCTCTCAGCGCAAACCCGTCCCTCCAATGTTTTTCTGGATGTACTGCACAACCCGTCGGTCAAAATCCCTGGTGAAGCGGATTTGGCTATTCCTGATCCGGAGGCTCAATTGGTGGCAGCTCTTCATGTTATTCCGGATTGGACGCTTCCTTACCTGGCATACAAGTACCAGGGAGAGTTACCAGAGGATGAGACTCTAGCCCGACAGATAATCCGGCGATCCATGTCCATGACTATTATCAACGGTGAGTTGCATCATTGCAGTGTGTCAGGGGCGTTTCAGCATTGTGTGTCTCCTGAAGAAGGCCGTGAAATTTTGCATGAGATCCACGAAGGAGATTGTGGTCACCACGCCGGTTCAAAATCTCTGGTGGCTAAAGCATTTCGCCATGGCTTCTATTGGTTAACTGCTCATGCTGATGCGGAGGATCTGGTCAGACGATGTGATGGTTGCCAAAAGTTTTTAAGACGTGCAGAATGATTCCAATTACTTGGCCGTTTGCGACTTGGGGGCTAGATATGGTTGGGCCTTTCAAAAGGTCCAAAGATAAGAAGACCCACCTCCTGGTGGCGGTTGACAAGTTTACAAAGTGGGTGGAGGCAGAACCTGTTAGCAAGTGTGATGCGATCACGGCGGTTCAGTTCATCAAAAAAGTGATTTTCCGGTTTGGCTTTCCACACAGTATCATCAGAGATAATGGTACCAATTTGTCCAAAGGTGCCATGAAGGAGTTCTGTGAACGGGAGCACATCCGGCTCGACGTTTCATCTATGGCACACCCACAATCCAATGGTCAAGCATAAAGGGCTAATCAAGAGATCTTGAAAGGCATCAAACCCCGTCTTATGGTTCCTTCGCAGAGAACACCGGGTTTTTCGGTAGAAGAGTTACCATCTGTGTTATGGAGCATCAATACTACACCCAACAGATCAACAAGATATACACCATTCTTCGTGGTTTACGGAATGGAGGCGGTTCTCCCCAGTGATATTCGTCATGACTCACCTCGTGTGGCGGCTTATGTTGAAGCGGACAATGAGACAGCACGGCAAGATGCTTTGGACCTGTTCGATGAAGAACGTGACATAGCAGCCGCCCGCTCGGTGATTTACCAACAGGATCTTCGTCATTATCACAGTCGCCGAGTCAGAACCAGAACCTTTCAAGAAGGAGATTTGGTGCTTCGGCTCATCCAAGATCACACTGATATGCATAAGCTATCCCCACCTTGGGAGGGACCTTTCATGGTCAGCAAGAATCTGCACAACGGGTCATACTATCTGGTCGATATTCGAGAGCATAAAGACTCACGTACATCAGAGGAGGAGACCAACAGGCCGTGGAACATAGCTCATCTTCGGCCTTACTATACCTGAGCCATTGGCTCTACTTGTGTACATATTATGAAGATGTATATATGATGATGAAATATAATAAACCAGAACCTCAGCTAAAGCGGGGTATCTATCCTTTTACATCATGTGTGGTTACACGGAGTTGTTCTAAAGCGGCCTCCGGTTTACCCCTTGAGTTAGCTTCTCAAAAAGCATTATGTTATATTACTTGGGGGCTTGGTCATGTCCGAACCAATGCAACACCTCTTGATAGGCGAGAGCCACCAGATCACTTGGGAACTTGGTCACGTCTGAACCAGTCACGCCTCTTGATCGTCCTAAGGCCACAGAATCACTTGGGGGCTTGGTCGAACCCGAACCATTGCCATGCCACTTGATCGGCATACATGCCACGGTTTCATTTGGGGACCTGGCTGACTTGAACCATAGCTTCACCTATCAGGAGCTTGGTCATGTTCGACCATGGTAGCGCCATCTAATCGGCTCAAATAAGCCTCTTTTTGCAAATGGTTTTATCATTGCCTTTGCTTCACAATTTTCTTTGATAGATATTTCTTGCTTTTTGTTGCGACAAAATTTTAAAACCGGTTCACACTGTCAATTGACGGAACACGGTTCATTTTTAATCCGGAGACTATTTGCCCGGTTTGATTTTTTGTTAACATCCTATTACGGAGTAACACGATGTTTATTATAACCCGGCACGGTTTACATGGTAAACCGGCATCATATATATACAGGAGCTGCTATCTCCTCCAACAGTGTATGTTTATAAAACTCCGCTTCAAGATTGGCCAAGCCAACTTCACGCCCAACGATGGCAGGTATTATGTATCTCAAAAATTTGGTCATATACTTAAAAATTTCGGATGTTTTGATTTCATGTATACAGACATCATATTCTGCCTGACGGTACAACCGCGGTGGCACTTTAAGATTTTTTATTGCAGAAAGTACTTTGGATACTTAATCACCCAAAGGAAGAGCAAGTTGCAGTAATTATGCACGAAGGCATATCAACATCAAAAGTATTAGCTAGTCTATTACAAGGCAACACGGTGCCCACAATAAGATCATTGTTTTTCACAAGGGAGAAGCAGTTTTAAACCGGCTTCCGGTTCAAGCTTGGCCACCAGCCTGGCCTGATGGTTGTGGATCATCCCACGCCGCTTCAACTTCAGTTTCTCTACCCAGCGGCTGGAAATCAACAGTTGTCCAGTCGATTCCCATTAATGCTTGAAAGACAGCTTCATCAAGGATCAACAATGACAGGTCAATATCGGGAGCGTAAGTATGCTTACGGATTGGAGGGATAAGATTTTCTGCTTCATGAATTGGTGCAGCTATTCACTTGTTTTGACTGTCATATTGGGCTTGATAATGAGACAAGTCTGCTTCTTCAGCCAATTGACAAGCTAGCGGACGCACCTCCCGGTTTATTGCTCGCAGATCCGCTTCACTAAACTCTGACCCATCTTCGTTCAAGCTGGGATAGCCCTGAGCCGCTTCAATAGGATCAAAATCTGGCACCCAAGCTTTTGCCCAGATTAAGGCATTGATCGCACCGGTTCGAGCAGTAGATTTCTTCAGCTCTTCAACCCGGGCAGGAAGCACCGACAGTTTCATCGGAGTGTCTTGAATCAAAGTGGGCGCCGGCTTGTTGTGGGATGCAGTACAGATGATCGGCTGTGCACCAGTGTATAGTTGTTCGATCAACGTGTAGGCAGCTTTCAATTTTTTCCGCACATCTGACCCCAAGTGACCAATGTGTGTCCCCGAAATATCACCAAGGGTTAACAAATCAGTAGCTCTGTAAGACGGCAGAATCAATTCAAAAATCAAACCAGCTTACCAAAGATAGTAGCGGTCATGGCATGCACATGACGCTTTATGCTGGTCAGTTCATCCACTACCGGTTTTAGTGCAGCCTCGACGTCTTCTGCTCGTTTGGTTAAAGTGGATTTTTCAGTAGCCCAATCCGCCCGCTCCTTCTTGAAATCCTTCTTAAGCTGTTCCATGACGCCTAAGGCGCTGGTCAATTCCACTTTTGCTTTTGAGGTTTCAGTCTGTTGGGACTTCAGATTTTCTTGGAGATCGGCGATTTGGGTCTCTTTTGTCTTCAGCTCAGCCTGCATACAGACAGTTATATGATTCAGCAAGCAGTGCAAGAATTGAAGCACCAACCACATAACAAGTTATGCACTTGGTGCTTGGGGGCTAATGCCTATTTGATCATCATCTTTCAATTGATTACAATGTCCCAAGCTCAATACAAGTATTCAACTTGGCACTTGGGGACTAATGGCTATTTGTTCAAAAAAGTTCTGATGCGGAGATATTAATTACATAAGTCCCGGTTTGACTACACTAAGTTAAACCGGCCCTTGGGGGCTACATCAGCAAATTTCGAGGTATTAAGATTTATATTAGTAAGTCCTGGTTTGAAAGAAGATTACAAACCGGCCCTTGGGGGCTAGGAGAGTCAGCAAGAATTGAAGCATACAAGCAGGAAAGAGCATATGGAAGTTACCTCATATTTATCTTTTATCATGTTAACTAGACCGGCTTCATAGTCACGACTGGTATACAGCCGGTTCAGATAGCCGGAATGGATGTCTTGGGCGTTCAGAGCAGCGTAAGTCGCCAGATCAACATTCCACTTGCCTTTGCCAAAGGCAGCAAATTCTTCCTTGGCAGTATGTTTAGACAAAGCGACAGGATTGCCTGGCTCTGTGCGACCAATGCCAGTAATGACAACCTCATCATCCTTGGCATCACCGGTTTGGACTGGGGCCATTGGCTTATCAGTAGGCTTTGTTGGATTGGTGGATTTCTCAATCCGGATGGGGCTTGTGGGCTGATTGATAGGACTTGGGGTATCAATAGGCCTCTCTTCAGCAATAAGATTGCCATCTCGCTGCGGTGGATCATTGGGTATGTCTTCAGGAATAGCCGCTTCAAGATCTGATGTTTTGCCCGGTTCAGGGACGACATCCTCCTCGGCCGCTTTATCCAGGCGAGCCTTCTTGCTCAGCCTAGGCTTGGCCCTGAAAGGAATAACAAAGTCAAATACAACATATGTTCCAAGGTGACGTACCGAAAATATTAAGATAAGTATGGCTTACCCAAGCACCATTTTGAGCGGTGGCAGCTGACTGGCCGAGGACTCGCCACAGGATGAGTGGGAAGTAACCTGATAATCGGAGTCAGATGGATTAAGAGGTTGACGAAAACAGCCCGCTTTATGACAAGCACTGACAAGCAAACTAGAGACCTCTAAACGGCGTTTCTGAACCGGACTGTTCGGTAAACCGGTGGAGGTAACTACCTGGCCGTTGTGCCGGGTTGTGCGGCGAGCTTCGTGCTGTTGGGTCTTCATAAGAAATTTTGGATCCAAGTAAGCGAGAGGATGAGAAAAATTTAACTTTCCGGTTTGCCTGGCGGATTTTAAGTGAAGGCAATGTTTCTGAATCAGAAGAGAGAATAATTACCTCTGCAGCATCACCATGGCTGGCTTCGGCATCATCCTGACAAGTATCACCATCAATAAGACGCATGAAAAATAAGCCAAGTGAGTCAAGCCCTACCTCAAGGTCCGGATTATCCACATCATCATTACGGGCCGGATTAGAGGATGCAGTGGTTCTTTTCCTGTGGGCAATCTTCTTCACAGCTTTAGTCTTTTGCCGGGTTGATCTTTCCGGTTTGTCTAGTTTTTCTGGTTTCTCCTGCGGCAGTTTCTTGCTCCAGAACGGACCATTGCCCTGGTTACACAGACACTGATATTAAACAATGACCAGACACATCAATAACAGGTTCAGCAAGAGGAAAAATCAAACTCTTAGAGCTAGCGGTTTGTTGGTGGCACAGAAGGGAAGCAGGTCGGTTTTAGCACAGATGTGTTCTTGTTCATTCAGCATCTTATTCACAGCTTCTGTGATTTATTCGTCAGTGAGTTGGATGTTAGCATGTCACAGCGGGTCATCAACACTACCAGTATACTCGCACATCAAACCGGAGCGCTTACTAAGGGGTAGTATGCTCCATGATATCCAACAGCGAGCGAGATCAACCCCTGTTAAACCGTTGGCCATGAAGGCTCTGAGCTTGGACAGTTGAGCAGCGTATTTGCTTCTCTCCTTGGCAGTCAAACTTTGCGGAAAGGGGTGTGTATTGCTAAGCCGCTCCGGACGAAAGCCAGGCAAAGGGTTTTCACCAGCAGGGGAGGTGTCTTTGCAATAGAACCATGTTTGATTCCACTCTTTGGGGTGGCTATGCAGCTTGGCATGAGGGTATGTGACCTCTTTCCTTTTCTGAATCGCCACACCGCCCAATTCCGTATTGGAACCATCAGAAAACCCAGTACAGCGGTTTAGATGGAAACAGTCTCTGAACAACTCCAATGTGGGATCCTCTTGAAAGAATGCCTCACAGAGCACTTGGAAGTGACACATGTTTGTAATAGAGTTGGGACCAGTGTCTTGTGGGTGGAGTTGAAAATTGGCTAAAACGTCCCAGTAAAATTTAGAACCGGGCGGCTTAAAGCCCCGGGCTAAGTGATCTACGAAAACGACGACCTCTCCTTCTTGAGGTGTGGGAGGGCATTCTTTGCCAGGAACCCTCCAATGGATGGTATCTTTGCTGCGTAAGGCGCCGATCAGGACTAAATCGTCCAGTTGAGCTTTTCTGACGCGAGAAGGAACCCAGTTGCACTCATATACTTGCTTGGCCATGATGAAATCTACAAGATAGGTGATCCCGGTTCAAGAATGCATTGATTACGGTACATTGGTATGTGCAATGTTAAACCGGAGATAGATCTATCTAGACCGGAGTTTTATGAAGCAACAACATCTGACGGTTCAACAAGGGGACTAATGGTATATACCGGTTTGGCAATTTTTTCTAAAAGTTAAACCGCCTAGTCTAAACATTGAAGCAGATGAGTAAGTTTACAGAAACAGATTTCACAAGACTTCTCTATAGCGACGGATCTGAAGCAAGTTCAGAAAAGAAGGAAAATATTCAAGGTTCAAAAAAGAACAGTACTGAATCAATGGGCAGAGATACATATAGATCTATGGTCTTGAGGCATGAAACTGAAGGCCGATGCTAAAACCTACCGCTACACAGAGCAAGGATTCACAGATGCATCTAGGAGCTATCGTATGAACACGAAACAGGCGATGAACACTAGAAGAACATGAAACCCTAGAGCAGATCTGTGTTGAAAAGAACAGAAGACTTACTGGAGATGAGAAAGACGCGGAAGGTTGCCGTGGTGCTCTGGTGTGCCCAGGTTGATGCAGCGGCCAAGGTTGATGCAGAGGTTGACGGTGGCGGCAGAGCTCCGAAGCTGAGCGACGCGAGGAAGATGAAGCAGAAGGGCACGGAGGGGGAAAAGAAATGACCCTTCGGTCCTATCTATAAGGCAAGGGACAGGAGTCAGGCACGAAAATCAAGGGACCGTGGGTCTAGAAATGAAGATGTCGCCTTAATTGTCACAGACCTATTAAGGTCCTTTATAACAGGTGACGTCACGCCAGTTTACAACGACCAGAGAAGATGACATCACGGCAGTTCAACAAACTACAAGAAGATATTGAAGATGGAGATTTTTGCTAAAGGATTGACATGAACATGTTCAAATCAATCTAGGGCCTAATGTTGGGGATATCACTACTGGGCGTAAACCGGCCTATCTGGGCCGGGTTAACTTCGTCAGTAGTTAAGTCTGTTAAAGCCCAAGAAGGCAGATGAGGGCTCAAGGCCCATGGTCGGTTCAAGGCCTGTAGCCATAAACCGGCGTTGGTATTTAACTTGTATTGTAAGTTCGGAATAAGTAGAGACCAAACCGGACACATCTATGAGCCGGTATTAGGACTCTGTGAACCGACGGGCGTCACCCGTGTATATAAGGGGACAACCCGGCGGCGGTTCAAGGACAACAAACAACAACTCAAGACTTAGGCGAAGCTTGTTTGCTCCGTAGTCATCGAAACCCCATCAATTCCATCACAACTACACGTAGGCTTTTACCTTCATCGAAGGGGCCGAACTAGTATAAACTCTCTTGCGTCCCTGTGTCCGCTTTAACCCCTTCAAGCTAACCCGTTGCGATGGCTCCACGACTAAGTCCTTTCTCTAGGACATCTACCGTGACAAAACCACGACACATATTGTTATTGGACCGTGCGCGATCTTGGGCACTCCCGCCCCGCATCAATTCCTTTACCCAAATTTTAGTAGCCATCGTACTTCACCATCGCCCACACTCCTCCAACACTGACCTTATAGTAAAATTGCAGTAGCCGAGGCATTTGAAACGTCGCCCTCCCTCGTCCACCACCATCTCCACCCACCATTACTAAAATTTTCAGTAGCCGCGGCGTATCCTCAAACACCAACCCCCCCCCCCCTCCACGGTCCCCCACTCGCCCCTTCCCCCTCGAACCCTAGCTTGCGGACGCCGCAGCCACCAACCCCTGCCGGTCTGCCCGTTCCTCCTAGCTTAGATAATAAAGTTCAGGTTACCAAGCGATTCCCATATTGTCGCCCCACTCCCCTGAGTTTTTAGATGAGGCATGCGGTGTCCCTCCCCGCCAGATCCACATCCCCTGCTCCAGAATGTCACAGCCTAAGCTCGACCATGTATCCCGGGGAGCCCGACAAGCGTTCAGCCAAGAAGAGGTTTATCATGGCCTCTTCGACGGACGTTGGCGAGGTGGCCGCCGTTCGCCCCGACCTGTTGATCCCGGAGCAACACATCGCCGCGGAAGTCGGTGAAGATGTTGACTATGTTTCCATGCCAAAGGTTTCAAGTCAACGGGCTAGTGTATTACTGTGTCTCGGGAAAGCTGGCTACGACATCAAGCTTGTCCACAGCGACGGCTTCATGCAGGCCATGTCACAGGTTAAGTGGTCCATCCCCAACCCCTATAGTTCAACCGCCGTTGATCTCTTCGACGGCCCTGCTGCTGATCTCCTCCACCAAGCGGTCAAGCATTTGCGAGCTTTATACGCCATTGAGCCCATTTTGTCATTTCTAAAGGACACGTTCTATGGTGGCGGCTTGTGATCCTCAATTGCCAAGTCAGATCTCATCGACCATGACCATAAGGAGGGCACCCACAAAGGTTCTTCCAAGGTGAAACAACCCGTCTGTAACATCAGAGAGCGCACCATGGGCCTGTGCTCTTCCAACTGGAAGGATCCCGTCCATGAAATGTGAGGCAACATTCTATCATCAAATCTTACATTTTCTAGCTTGCCAACCCGTACCCTTTGTTGTTGTAGCATCTGTCATGCGGTGCTTTAGCTGTGCTGTGTTTAATTATTTCAGTTATGCAAAAATGTATTGTTCAACAGGGCTATGTGATGTTTAAGTATGAATTGTCCACTTCAGTTTCACGAATGGCTATATTTGGTTATTTATAGTTAGTAGATTCCTTGTTTATCTGTATTTGGTTGTTAGGTTGGTTGGAGTGAGCATTTTTCCAGTTATCGAGCAGATGCCTTGTTTATATGTATTTGGTTCTTAGTTTGGTTGCAGTGAGCATTAGTCCAGTTATCAAGAAGATGCCTTGTTTATCTGTATTTGGTTGTTAGGTTGCTTTTTTTAGCGTTTGTCCAGTTATCAAGCAGATGCCTTGTTTATCTGTATTTGGTTGTTAGGTTACTCTTTTAGCATTTGTCCAGTTATCAAGCAGATGCCTTCACTACAAAAAAAGGCACTTCCGTGATGATACGTGTTTGTCATAGTAGGTCATGTTTTCTGTCATGCATGTACATCCATGACAATTTTATGACAGAATCAAGATAGTCATACCTGTGCCGTCGTAGAAGTTTTCCATGACATTACCAAAATTATCACCATGAAAGTGTCCACTTCCATGATGATAAAATCGCGCGTCATGGAAGTGCTTTCGTCAAGGGTGACTGACATGTGGCATCCATCATAACGGGTCGCCGTTAAGCTATCGGGTCCGGTTTTGGATCCGATAACCCGCTAACAACCCGGACCAATGAGGATTTTCCACGTGTAAAATTGTCATTGGCCGGAGGAAACACGTGTTGGCTCACCGTTGGGACAGATGTCATCCATTCATTGGACAGGAGGCGCCTATGATACGTCGACACGTGGCATGGCCCAATAGAGGCCCATTCCGGTGAAAAGGCCGGCCCGTTTGACTTGGTAAAACGGGAACGGGCCGGCCCACGGAAAGCTTGTTAACGGCATGTTCGTATATAGCCCATTTATGGACCGCTAACTCACGACCCGTTACGGCTACCGGAATTAAGCCCAGTAGCTTCATCTGGGCCGTCCAATATGATTCCAGCCCATTGTAACTTCTGACCCATATATGGCCCATGATGTCTTTCGGCCCAAACGAGGCCATTTGTAACTCTTGGCCCATTAACGGCCCGTGGTGAATCTGGCCCGTAATGAACAGTGTGCCGCTTTATACCCATTAACAGCCCATTATTCCATTGGGCCGTTTCCAACCCATGTTGTCTTTCGGCCTTCTAAGGGCCCATTTATTCTTGGGCTTATTTCCAGCATCCCGTTACTTACGGTCCGTAGTACGATTCTTCCAATTCTTCCAAAGACAAAGTAGAACTTCGTTTTGAGGAGTTTGCCCCCCGTTCGCCGCCGTCCAGCCGGCGGCTACTCTGGGATGGATCGAGGTTTAGGCCAGGGGGCTTGCTCCCTTTCTTGGCCTTTTCTGCTTGTGGGCCAAATTCAGCCCGTGGTTACAATTGGCCTGTTTGTGGCCCGTTAATCTATTGGGCCGTTTTCGTAGCGTCATCAAACACGACAGATTAACGACGACCCGTTATGGTCGGCCCATGAACGGACGATTCCAAATCTAGCCCGTTTATGGCCCATAATGCAGTTTGTTATTGGCCCATGTTTCGCCGATCGATCAAACAATTCGTAGAAGGCCCATTGATGCTACGGCCCATAGAAGGCCCATCGTTTCTACGGCCCTTGGAAGGCCCATTGTTTCTACGGCCCATAGGAGGCCCATGGTAACTATAGTAAATATGTAGCTCATGGTTATTGTGGACTAGTTTTAAAAAATAGGTTATTGCGGCCACTAGCAAACCGCGGAAAAAGAACCTCACCGACTACAAGCAAACAAATAAACAATACAACAAGGAAATAAATAAGCAAGCAACTTACGCTAGGCTATCACGGCTATTACACATATTACATCCACTGGGCATCAAAGTTCGCCACCAGTGTAGATATAGGGAACAAAGCCGCATATCATATACACTAGTTGTCAAACTTGGCGACCAGTGCAAATAAATGCTACAGCCAAACAAGTCCAGAACTGAAACCACTTCATAAGAGCTCAACAAACAATATCCTGGGTACCCATAATGCTGGCAAGATGCTTAGCAAGCTTATTAACTTTTCTCTTGTTTGGTGCTTAAATCCTCAAGCACTTGTTGTTGCACAAGAAAGTATGCATCTGAATTCTACAGGGACTTCCTCAGTCCTTCGGCTTTTTTTTTACCATGAAGACTGCAGGGCTTGCACCCCACAGCATTTTATTAATTAAGCCAAAATAAATACAAGGTATGCATCCTCAAGATGAGGACGAAGGAAAAAAAGAGAGAGAGAGAGAGAGAAAAACCCTAAAAGAAGCTATACAGGGAAAGGAAGACTATACCTAAGTAATTACAGAGGGAAGAAAAGCAACAGCAGCTCTCCTCAAGGAGGAAGAAAATCAATCCACTTAAGAAGGGTTTCCCTGTATTTCCGTTTGATCCGATGAGAGAGCAGAGTAAGATCATGAATGAAACCATTCCTCCAGGCCCTGAAAGTTGGTTGGATGTTCCGGAAAGCTCTATCATTCCTGACCTTCCAAATATTCCACCATGCCGTAAACACCACCTCCCCAAAGAAAGGCTTGTTGAAATCCTTCCTAGCTTGACGAGCAATATCCGCCATATCATTACCATCTGTCCATTCAATTTGCAGATAGTTCCACACTCGAGTGCTATAATTGCACTGGAAGAAAAGATGGTTTTTATCTTCCAGAATTCCAGTGGGACAAAGCACACATTCTGGTCCTTCATTAATCTTCCAATGCCTCCTCTGAATCATGTCTTTAGTGTTAACCCTGTCCATAATTACAAGCCAAGGAAACATCTTGATCGACATGGTGCAGCAACTCTTCCATATCCACCCTAGAATAGGGTTTGATACCATTGGCTGATATACAAAATCATAAAACCTCTTTGCAGTAAAATCTGCTTTCTTGCCATGCCTCCAGCTCCAGCTGCCCTTGGAGGTATTATCAAACTGAAAAGTCCTCATTAGGGAAGAAAGTTGCTGCAATTCCTGAAAGGCTTGTGCAGTGAGAGGTAAGTAGAGTAGGTCTTGGAAACTACTAGCCGCAAAGACTTCCTTGACTGAGAGATTTTTGTCAATACAAAAGGAGTAGAGCCTAGGAAATCGATCTTGCAGTGGGACTGAACTGCCCCCAATTTGCCAGTAGTCAGACCAGAACAAAACCGTATCACCCGTAGCAACATCCACCGACGTAACTGACCGAAAGTTATCCATCAGCTTACATACATCTCTCCACCAAAAGGAGCCACAAAGAACAATGTCATGTGGAATCCTCTGAAAGTAGTAAGAATCCCAAACTAACTGCACCCATGGCACGTCCATCTTGTTACAAAATTTATTGAGATGTTTCATCAGCAGGGCATCATTCTGTAAACCTAAGTTCAATATTCCAAGCCCTCCCTTGGACTTAGGTCGACAAACGAGTGGCCAAGCCGCCAGTGAGTGTCCCCTTTCCTGACCATACTTCCTCCATAAACACTGCCTCTGAATTGTTTCCAGTTGTTTCAAAATGCCCTGAGGAAGTGACAAACTGGAAAGGAAGAAGATAGGCAATGAAGAGATGACAGAATTAACTAATTGCAATCTGCTCCCTTGAGGTAAAAACCAAGAGCTTGCAGTCAATCTTCTCTCCATGCAATCCACCAGGGGAAGAAGATCCACAATTTTTGGCCTGGTGGTCCCCACTGGCAGACCCAGGTAAGTAAAAGGCATCTTGCCTAAATTACAGCCAAAATAGGCAGCCAGATCTGAGGCATCTGGGTCTGTCACATTGATGGGATACATTGAGGATTTATGAAAATTAATTTGAAGTCCAGTTGCCTGAGAGAAAGAGTGTAAAACTCGTTTCAAAGCCCTCAATTGATCTTTGTCAGCATTGAAGAAAAGCAACGTATCATCAGCATATTGAACCACAGGGAAATCTGGGTCATGTGTGGGCAGAGGTCTACTAATAAGACCTTGATGAAGAAGATCATTTATCAATGTTTGCAAGAGATCCGCCGTAATCACAAAGAGCAAGGGAGAAATGGGATCCCCCTGCTTCACGCCACATTTGCATTTGAAGTGATTCCCAGGAACTCCATTCAAAAGAACGGAAGAAGTGCCAGAGGACAGCAACTGTTTAATCCAAGTGATCCATCTATCGTCAAAACCTTTTGCAATTAGAATCTTTATGATAGCCTCATGCTGGATAGAATCAAAAGCCTTTTCGAAATCTAGTTTAAGCAAAATGATGGGCCTCTTAGATTGATTACACTGGTGAATGTACTCAAAAGTCCAAGCCAGACAATCCTGGATTGTTCTTGATTTTATGAAACCATATTGGTTTTTATGCACACATTTGATGATCTCCTGTTGGAATCTGTTAGCTGCGAGTTTGGTAAGAAACTTCAAACCCACCGAGGTAAGGGAGATTGGCCTGAAGTCCCCTACACCCTCCGGTGACTGCTTCTTAGGGATCAGGGTGATGTACGCGTCATTCAAGTTCTCCAACTGAACTATTCCAGCATGAAACTCCTTAACCAACTTGATGAAATCAGCAGATATTATGTGCCAACACTTTTTTAAAAAAAGTCCATTAAAGCCATCAGGCCCTGGGGCCTTGTCAATGGGCATTTCCTTGATAACCTGCTCAATTTCTTTCATATCAAACTGGTTCGTGAGTGCCGCCAGGCCCTGGACCCTAGGAATAAGGGACAATATGTTTTCATCCAAACAAATTGGACTCACTGTCCCCATTCTGATTCGGAAGGCTGTCAAGAATTCCTTGGCCATTTCGTCATGGTTTGACGTTATTGATCCATCAGACAACAAAAGACTGGCAATAGAGTTTTTTCTGTATCTCTCAGTTGCCATAGCCTGAAAGAATTTTGAGTTCTCCTCCCCCACTTTAATATACCTGATTGTACATCTCTTCTTCCAATAGAGATATTGCATGTGTAGCAGTCGCTCATGATGCAGTTTTGTGATTTTCCTGAAATTAAACTCAGGCCTGGACAGAGATCTTATGTCCTCAAGATTGTCCAACCAAAGAATTACCCAGTTACACTTCTCAAGCAACCGTTTGATATGGGATAACCCCTTTTGCCATTTTTTTAGTGCATACCTCAACGCCTTTAGTTTGTCCACAATTATAGCTGCAATATGAGTTTTGCGAGAGGGTCTATTCCAGACCTCCTGAACACACTCCATAAAACCAGCCTGATGGATCCAAAAAATTTCAAACCTAAAAATGTGTGCTTTAGGAATTGCTGTACTGATGGTAACCAAACAAGGCACATGATCCGACGCAGTTTTGGCCAAGGGGGTCAGTTGTGTCATTGGGTAAATGTGTATCCAACTCGCCGATGTGAAAACCCAATCTAACTGCTCCAAAAGAGGTCTGTCCTGCATATTAGACCAAGTAAATTTTCTTCCTTTCAAGGGAAGTTCCAGCAATCCCAAATGGCCAATTATCTCATTGAATATGAACATGTTATTTATATCACACCCAGGTAAGTTCCTATTATCCATTGAACGGATGAAATTGAAGTCTCCCATCAACATCCACAACTGATCCGGATCAATATCTAAATTGTACATCCAAGAAACAAACTCATCACGTAACTCACCCTGACAAGGGCCATACACATTGACCATGAACCACTTTTCATTATTGTGAACCGAGGTAAACTGCATAACTATAGCGTAAGGCTTAACTTCAAGTAATGTGCCATTAAACACATCTGAACGCCACACTGTCAATAGGCCCCCAGACGCTCCACTAGAGCGAGACTCCACAAATTGATCAAAGCCATGGGGGCAAATGCTTTTAATGTCTGAACACGAGCAAGTGGAAAGCTTCGTTTCCTGCAAGCAAAGAACTGAACACTGACTCTCTATCACTTTTTACCTGACAGAGCGTTGTCTTGCTCCCGAATTGAGACCGCGAACATTCCAACATAACACTTTCCAGCTACGCGTTGTAACACGATTCATTAAAAACCATAGCGTCTAGTAGCAAAAGAGATATGGCACCTAATGCCATACCATCCATAATGAACGTAAGTTCAGAATCCCAAAATGTCTCGTCGCAGACTGGACACAGTTCAACGGAAAAGAAAACAACCATAACCAGCACCTTGAACATAGAAAATAACATAAGAAACTACGCTGTGGATGCAGACGAGTCCTCCTGTGGATTAGCCATAAGCTTATCCACCGAAATGAGCGCAGGATCAATCTCCAATTCCTCACCCACAGCTTGCAGAACCTGAATCGGAGTGTGAGGCGGTGCCGCAGGTAGAGCCTCTTCAGAATCATCAACTGGAGTGGGCTGGGCCTTGTCTTCCATGGGCTTTGCACGAGGACGCTTCTTGGATGGCTGCAGTGAGAGCTGTTCAAAAACCACGTTCTTGTAGCCATCCAATTTTGCCGCGCTCCTTGTGCATCGCCTGAGAGATGTGTCAACCACCGGAGTATTCTTCTTTTGTCGCCGTTTACGCATAGTTGACTGCTCAACAGAAAAAACCATGCTAGATTGAGCTGAGACAGGAACAGCAGAACTCTCCGTCCCTCCTTCTTCAGAAACAGAGTCTTGGACATTGACAACCGGCAACTCCTCAAATAAGGCTCTGGCCACTGGGCACTTCGCCAAGACAGACTGCCTGGTGACAGGCACCACAGGCAAAGAGGCAGCTAAAGAAGAAATCATCCTTTCTTCATCGAAGGCAATGGACCAAGACCTCTTCGAGTAAATGACTGTGCCCAGTGGCTTGAAGAAAATGGACCTGGGGACATCTTTAACCGAGAAATCAACCATTAGATTCTCAAAAGATCTTTTCCAAACCATCTCCGGAGGAAGAGGAGGACCAGCCACAATGCGTGCCATGCCAATAAAAATTTTGTGCTGCTGAATTACCGGAGGCTGATAAGGCACAATGGCAAGCTGGTTCTCTTCAAAAACCGGATGCTGAGCTTCGGGGAGTGGTAAATCATGGTGCTGTTGGATATCATCCTCTGGTTGAAGCTGTTCAACAGAGGCAGACCCTTCCGGCTGATCAATGACTATTGAAACTTGATCCTGTTCTGGAGCCTCAGGGTGTGGGGCCTGCTCAATCTCTACATCCTCCCCCCACATGGCATTTCCCCAACCAGGAGCATTATTATTCACAGGCGGAGGGGGTGGAGCAAGGGGAGCATCGTTCCAACCAAGCATTGGGTATGGAGGCAAAGCAAACATTAGATTATCCTGCACCAGATTGCCAGGTAAAGGATGAGGATTTCCATCCAAGGGCATGGGATCTTCGTCATGTGGCATCTGGTCGGCAAAATCTGCACCTAGGACATAGCAAGCAGCAGTCCAAGATACTTGTGCATCACCATACTCCGCATAATCACGAAAGACAACATCCCTTGGAACCAGCGGTGTATCCGGAAAATAAGCCTCCACTACGGTCCTGAGCAGATAAGGATCCTCACTATCCCAAGAGATAAATTTTCCAAAAGTGCCTACCGCTTGTGAGATATATTCAGTGGTGCGATAATCAAGAGGAATTCCAATAAACATTAACCAGCCCTTGCGAAAACCCTGTATCCCTCTATAATTTTGTCCATCATCATGCTTCATAAATCTGATAGAGCGATCATGACCAAAAGGAAATGGTGCATGTTGGATCAATGTGTATCTGACTGACGGATCCCTGACTTGAAACAGCCCTAACCCATGAAACCATGGCTGCGCAGATCGAACAAAAATACCTCTGTTGTGCAGAAACTGAACCACTTCTTCCCGTACTGGGCCAAACGGCCCCTCCGGCTCCGGCATGACCTCTGCCACCATGAAGTCCTCGTGGCGACGAGCCGGCCACGCAGCGGGCGTGAAGAAGGAGAGGGGTAGCCGACGATTGCCCCCATCAATGATGTGATGACCCGGGGGCGCAAAGCGTTGGGGATCAAGCTCATAGTTCGCCATGGAATCTTCAGTAGCAGGTCGGGGGTTTTCTTTGGCTTGAGGGGAGGGAAGATGTAATGTGGGCGGCGGCGATGGGACTGGACAGTCTATCCCAATAACGCCGGCTCTGTTCCCATGAGTAGCAGCAGATTCCGATAAACTCGTTTTTTGTTGCACCAGAATTGGCCTCCAAACCAGTCCCTTGGAGCGCGCGAAATCATTACAGTCACGTCTAGAGTGACCAGGGCGAGAGCAACTCGTGCAGACCGCTCGCATTCCACAAGCGGCTGATAGGTGGCCCCTTTGAGAGCAAATTGTACAGGTAATCACGCGGTCCACCATGTCATCGACCATGGCCTCAAACTGCCTTGCAGCCTCTTGAGATGAAGGTATATCTAGATAGTGGCCCAAAGGAGTTGGGGTCGTAGACGTAGGTGGCCCAGAGACAGATGGGATGGGCCTTGAAAGTGGGCTAGTGGGCAGGCGGGCCTCCATGGGAACTGGGTCGGAAGGTAGACAATTCATTTGAATAGGCGGCAATCCCGCCCCTGCGAAACGTGCGGACGAAATCCCCGCATGCACGGGTGATCGGTCCTCCAAAACCGGATCAGACACCGGTGGAGATGAGTCTGGCCGGTTCAACGCCGGCAACGGAGTGACTGTACCAAAAACAATGGGTGGACGTGCCACCGTCCAACGCAAGTCCGCTTGTGGCGATGGATGAATGACCACACATTCATGAGCAGGGAGATCATATCCCGCATCACACATAGTATCAATGCATTCTTGCGTTGCCGGATATCTATATCCCTTGCAAGCCGAGTATCGCTCAAAAGTGGCAAAAGAAAGCTTTTTCTGTGCCGAAGAAACAGATTTTAAAGCTGATCTAACCGGAGGCTTGTTCATGGCTAAAAGGCCTAAAGTTGATCGACGCTTGGTAGGACTAACTAGAATCCATGCAGCATCACATTCCTTCCTCCATATATGGAGTTCTCTAGTTCAATTAGGTCCCCCATTACCCCACAGATGAAAATAGCACTTGAACAGATCACATGCATATGAACGAAGATCCATAATAAGAAAACCAACTTGTTGGCAAGAAACATGGAAGGAATAAACCTTATCCTTGATATGCTCAACATGGAGCTCAATTGCCGAACCACCAATCGCTGCTTCTAGAGCCGCCGCCACAGAATCCTCCGTGAGACGAAAGACATGGCGGCTAAATGAAACCACTAATTTTAATGACCTCCTGTGCCCTGAAGGATGGATCGTAAGGCTAGTAGATCTGAAAACCTCCTCTGCAAAAACCCTACCCTTGGAGAAATCCAAGCCAAGGGTAGATCCACCAGATGAACCCATAGGAGATGGGTATTTCCAAGAACTAGAGAGGACGCCGGAACCGATGAGCGGTGGGAATCCACAGATTAGTGGAGAGAGAGGGAGATCGCCGGAGAGGGTGGGAGCGCCGTGGGGGGTGGGAGCGCCATGCGCCGTGGGGCTTTTTGCCGTAGCACAGCTGACTGATGCCTTTTAGCTTGTAGCTAAGACTGAAGAAGACAAAGTGATTCAAGCAGCGAGTTCAAAGAGCTTGTGCCAGCGCTACTGGCCAGTAACTTGAACACTACATCAACGCAGGACTGTGGGGTTTTCTCACTGTCTACAAGATCGTTTTTATCACCTTTCTTGGAGACCAACAGGGCTGTCTCACTATCTCGAACCTTATCTGCATTACTTTCTCTACCATTGCATAGTGGGGTGCTCTTCTCCAATATTTTGTTCGCATACTAGAAGAGAAACAAGCGGACACATCACAGGTTTAGCATGTAGTATACGAAACTCATTTTGGTAAACCAGTTCAGTAGTAAGGTGGACAGGATAACAACATGAAACAAACAAATATCTATGTACTATAGTCACTATATTGTCCATATCATTCTAGTTTATGTTGCCAAATCAAGATAGAGACACATTTCAACTCATATATTTTTAAGACACAACGGCATAGACAGAATATAAGTGTGAGAAACTACACAGCATTGGCAACACTTGTAATGTGCATCACATGAGAACATACCTGTTTATACAACTGAAACTGAAATCAACATAGAGCAAGAAGTTAGAACAGCAATCCAGTTAAAGAAATAGGTTTAAAACACACATGTTGCGCCATTGGAGTTTCAGTTGGATCCTTCAAATTCGGAAGTAGTTGGTATGAGTAAATACAATGATGCAACAGTAAAGGAGTATGGACCATATCTGCGGAATCTAACCTAAGAACAATTGCCCTTTTGCTTTAAACGTGGAGTTTGGGTTCGCTGTGGTGGTCTTCGTGCTTTGGGCACTGCAGTTACTTTAAAAACTGCTCGTGTGGGGGTACTTTGTGGTGGACATGGTGCTTTGTCAACTAGAAGTGGGTTACTACCCGCTGGGGTTGGGGTTAGATGGGTTGTAGCTGGTTCTCTGCCCAACGGTGTAAGTGTGCAATCTGGAAGAGTCTCAATTATGTGTGGTGGGGCTAGTTCATGGGCCAGTACAACCATGGTTCTATCTGCATCGACGGGCAGCACTGTCTTTTGTGAAGAACGGGTTTTTGCTCCCTTAGATACTGCCATCACCCCCTCCAATTCAAATGGCTAATAAACAAGAAAAGAAATTGAATGTACAGACATTGTATGATAGACAGATGTGGTAATTCACATATATGTTGTCTAACCAAATAGGACAACATGACACAATTTCACATATATGATGCCTAACTAAATAGGATAGCATGACACAGTTTCAGACATATGATGGATAACTTAACATGATATAATGGCATAATTCAACATATGATGAGTATCTAAACAGGATGACATGACAAAACTATATGATGTCTTTCTAAAATAGGTTGGGATGAAATAATTCACATACATGTTTATTAAGTATACAGTATGGCATGATAAAATTGACATAATTGATTCATATACTAAGCAGGTGGCACTCGCATGTATGATCTCTAAACTAAGCAGATGGAATTCAATATTGTGCATATGATGTCTAAACTAAGCAATGCAAGACACCATATGCATGATATGAGAAATATAAACATTACAACTTACAGCATACACCTCAGGTGGGATATATGTGAAGGAAATATGCCCTAGAGGCAGTAATAAAGTTGTTATTTATATTTCCTTATCTCATGATAAATGTTTATTATTCATGCTAGAATTGTATTAACCGGAAACTTAGTACATGTGTGAATACATAGACAAACAAAGTGTCACTAGTTTGCCTCTACTTGACTAGCTCGTTGAATCAATGATGGTTATGTTTCCTAACCATATACATGAGTTGTCATTTGATTAACGGGATCACATCATTAGAGAATGATGTGATTGACTTGACCCATCCGTTAGCTTAGCACGATGATCGTTTAGTTTGTTGCTATTGCTTTCTCCATAACTTATACATGTTCCTATGACTGTGAGATCATGCCACTCCCAAATACCGGAGGAACACTTTGTGTGCTACCAAACATCACAACGTAACTGGGTGATTATAAAGGTGCTCTAAAGGTGTCTCCGATGGTGTTTGTTGAGTTGGCATAGATCGAGATTAGGATTTGTCACTCCGATTGTCGGAGAGGTATCTCTGGGCCCTCTCGGTAATGTACATCACTATAAGCCTTGCAAGCAATGTAGCTAATGAGTTAGTGTCGGTGTCAAAACCGGTGGATCTCGGGTAGGGGGTCCCGAACTATGTGTCTAGGCCGGATGGTAACAGGAGGCAGGGGACACGAACTTTTACCCAGGTTTGGGCCCTCTCGATGGAGGTAAAACCCTACGTCCTGCTTGATTAATATTGATGGTATGGGTATTGCAATAGTTGATCTACCACGAGATCAGAGAGGCTAAACCCTAGAAGCTAGCCTATGGTACGATTGTTGATGTGTATGTTGTCCTACGGACTAAAACCCTCCAGTTTATATAGACACCGGATAGGGTTAGGGTTACATAGAGTCGGTTACAATGGTAGGAGATCTGAATATCCGTATCACCAAGCTTGCCTTCCACGCCAAGGAAAGTCCCTTCCGGACACGGGACGAAGTCTTCAATCTTGTATCTTCATAGTCCTGGAGTCCGGCTGAAGGTATAGTCCGGCCGTCCGGACACCCCCTAATCCAGGACTCCCTCAGTAGCCCTTGAACCAGGCTTCAATGACGACGAGTCTGGCATGCAAATTGTCTTCGGCATTGCAAGGAGGGTTCCTCCTCCAAGTACTTCATAGAAGATTTTGAACACAAAGGTAGTGTCCGGCTCTGCAAAATAAGTTTCCACATATCGACATAGAGAGAATAATATTTACACAAATCTAATCTGCTGACGCACTCCGTAGTGTGACATCACACCACGGCCAAGCTTTTATTCGAACCATTTTACTGTCCCATCTCAGCGCGTTATGCGAGGCAGTTTCCTTGGCACGTCTTGTTAAAGCAGAGATCGTGTCCCCTTATTCCGGGATTCTCATCAATACGGGTGTGGGTAACCCAACCGCGCCTTTGATTACGGCGCTTGGGAGATAAGCGAGTTTTACCAGGCTGGTGGGGACATGTAGTTGCGTCCACCCATATAAGGGGATAAGGATCCACCTTTTCACCTACGCCCTCTTCCTCCTTCGCCTATCCATTCTTGTGCACTCGAGCTCCAGCGCCCAAGTCCGCACTCCTCACATCAACCTTCTCCAGCCATGTCTGGAGCGGGAGGCAAGTGTATGGTCTCCTCCGTCATGGAGGGACATATCAAAAAGCTGAGGAAGGCCGGATACCTGTCTAACGACATCGCGTACCGGCTCCCCGAAAAGGGGCACTCATCCCCACCCCTAGGCCCCATGAGCGGGTGGTGTTCCTCCCCCATTTCCTCCGTGGACTGGGCTTCCCTCTCCACCCATTTGTCCGGGGGCTCATGTTCTACTACGGCCTGGATTTCCATGATTTGGCCCCGAATTTTGTCCTCAACATCTCGGCGTTTATCGTCGTGTGCGAGGCTGTCCTCCGCATCCGCCCCCATTTCGGCCTATGGCTCAAGATCTTCAACGTCAAGCCAAAGGTGGTGCGTGGCAACCAGGCGGAGTGCGGAGGCGCCATGGTTGGCAAGATGGCCAACGTCATATGGCCCGACGGCTCCTTTGTGGAGACCCTGAAGAGGTGGCAATCGGGGTGGTTCTACATCACCGAGCCGCGCGACGCCGAATGGGTCGCGCCCCCTGAGTTCCGGTCTGGACCCCCAACGTGGCTCACATCCTGGAAAGAGATGGGCCTGTCATGGGGTAGCAAAAAGGAGGTGACCGGACTACAAACATGCATCCAATCCCTGGTGAACAAGCAGCTCAGGCTTCTCAATGTAGTCTAGGTTATGCTCATCCGCTTGATCCTCCCGTGCCAACAACGGGCTTTTAACCTATGGGAGTTTGATCCGGCGCGACACCAAACTCTGAGCAGGCTCTTCGACACGACGTACGAAGATGCCTGGAAGGTGCTCTTCAAAGGCGCCGAGGCTCCCGCATCTGCCGCCGAGGATCGCGGATACGGCGCGCAGCGTCATGCTAGCGCGGTAAGTTTTTTGTACCTTTTACAGGGCACTAGTTTTTCATAGTTCAACTCTGTGTGGGATCTAAGCTCCCTTACCTTTGACAGGATTGGCAGGCGAAGTCCGGGCAGATCAACAGTCCGTCTCCTCTGCCCGAAGGCCCAGCGGACGCTCAATTGGCGAAGCTGCTGGTTCTGGCACCCTATGTGGTGCCGGAGAAGAAGGCCGCGAAAAAGGCCGCGGGGACTCAAAAGAGTGTCCGGCGGCAGGAGGCGTCGGATCCATCATCCGACGGTTCCAAGGCACACTCCTCCCACGAAGATGAGGAGGAGGAAGAAGAGACCCCTCCCCCTCCAGCGGGGGAAGGGAAGAAAAGGAAGGCCGCCCCAACTGGGGAGGCCGAAGGGTCCAAGAAGGGGAGAATCCCTCCTCCGGACTACTCCACCAACGCGGACGACGGTGAAGAGGAGTGGCCACCCAGGGCCAAGCCCCTGGCAAAATCGTAAGTATCCGGATACCGGAGTGATTTCATAGTATTCATTTATTGCATAGCTTTCCCTTATGTCGAATATGTTTATGCAGCCCACCCAAAGACCGGCTCGACGCGTCGTCGAGCGGCCCACTGGACTCGTCGGATGTGAACTCGCTACCGACGGCTTCCTCCCCCCGCCCTACGGACGACACCGAAGTGTTGTCCCAATAGGGTCCAATCCGGGAGGAGGTGGTCCTGGAGGCACCGCAAGGTGACCACCCGGACCCCAGGAGTAAAGGGGACGAAATCCCCCAGGGCTCCAAGTCCGGCCCTAGGCCGGACACTGCTCCGAAACCTTCAAAGGTCCCAGAGTCCGGCGGGGAACCTCCTTCCAAGAGGAGCAAGCCCACCGCGGCGGCGACCTCCGTCCAACCGGAGGCGCCAGACAATATGTTGGAGGCGCCTCCATCGACGAGGGGCACCGCACTATTATGAGTGCGGTGATCCAGAAGGTTTAGTCCGCCAAGAGCGGACTGACTGAAGCTTGTACAAGCCTTTTAATAGGCTTTGAGGTAAGTAAAGAATGTGTAAATAACATTACCGCATAGACAGTAGCCCCAGATGCTCTGTTTGGCGTTCGGAAAGAAAAGCCGAATAGAGGATCAACTAAAAAATCGCAGGAGTCTAAAAAGAGTCAATATGCGTGTGCAGGCTTCCCTGCTAGCGTCCGCCGCACTGACTGTGGAAGTGGACGTGCTAAAGCAGAACCTCGAGTGGTCCGAGCAAGAGATCGGACGTGCCAAGAAGCAGCTCGAGGACAATGAAGGTAAGAAATACCTTATTTAAATAAAATATATGTATATATAAAAAGGTGCAATTGCAAAAAATGACAGCATTATCGTGGCTAATGTAGGGGCCACGTCTGAGGTGGCGACCCTGAAGCAAGCGCTGCTCGAGGCCGAGAAGAGATCAGCCGTGGAGCGCACTGAGCGAGAAAAGTATGAGGCCGAGGTTGGCAAGGTGCGGGAAGAGCTCCAAGCTCTCATGGAAAAACATGAGAGTTTGGAGCGTGACTCAAGGGCGCGAGCGTCCGAGCTCTCGGCGGCTACTGAAAGTGCCAAGTCTGCCAAGGCCGAATCCCAGAAGACCCTCCAGGAGTTGGATGAGGTGAAGAATATAGTGGCGGGTAAGGCATTCTTTATGCAAAGTAAACATATAAGCGTGAGTTACTTGTTACTTACCCGAATCCGGAGTTCTCCAGGCGCGTTCGCAGATCTTCCCCGGAGTGTATCTGATGCCGCCGCATTCTATCGAGCTGAGGAGGGCAGCTCGACGGAGAAGGTGTTCTGGTCTCAGTACGCTGAGGCCGGACATCCCGTGCCCCTGAGCGACCAGTTGAAGCAACTGTTCGAGCTCCACAAGGCGGCCGAACAGGCCATGAAGGGCCTCATAGTTCGGCTGTGGCCTGGAGAGGCTCTGCCTGGGAGCTATTTCGGGCTGGTGCGGCAGCTGGTGGAGGCCTGTCCGAGGCTCGAAGTCATCAAGCGCTCCGTCTGCATTGAAGGTGCCTGTAGGGCCCTTGCCCGTGCGAAGGTGCACTGGGGCAAGCTGGATGCTGAGAAGCTTGTGAAGGACGGGCCACCGCCGGGGAAAGAGCATCGCAAGCCCGAAAATTATTATAAGGATGTTCTGAAGGGTGCCTGCCTTGTGGCGGAGGAATGTTCTATGGATGTAATTTTTGAGTAAAACTCGCTCGTTTTATCCTGTGCGCTGAAAACTTGTTCATATGCGCTTAAGCAATGCTGTTAGAATTTAAAATATTACCTTCTGTGCGGCTGTTTATCAATTCTGAGAGATGGCAAGTCGTCGGCTTCTGCCCCCATGCCGCTAGTGCCGGGGTGTTCGGGGATAAACCTGAGGGCTCTTTTTCCCATGTTTGGGTCCTTCGAGGGAGGCGCTCAGCCCAACGAACAAGGCAATCGGACTATAATGCGTGAACACTCTCACTTAGCCATAGAATTCTATAATTTTAAATTTCGGCGAAGCCCCTGGTATTCGGAAGACCGAGTTCGGGGTGCTATCCACGCCTTGGCCGGACAGAGTCGGCTCCTCGCCCTAAGCGGCATAAGTCTTTAAGGACTTGAAAAGACCTCTCGAACAGCGACCAGCTCTCGCCTCATCATGACGGTCAGTTTTAGCTTTCTCCACTGAGGTGCTCGACCCAGCTCAACCGGGGCACAATCGCAGTGGTTCTCCTAGTGCTACCATAGTCGATATAGCGGAACGTAAGGCATCAAAACATAGGAGCCGGGCAAACCCAACTATTGACCCAAGACATGATTCGGAGCCGATGCATATAATGTTATAAGTTCGGGGTGCCGCACTTGTTGAAGTGTTCGGACTTCTCACACCATGTTGAGGGGTACTGAAGCCCCTGGCGTATTTTGGCCGTACCAAAGTGTACGGGTGCGACATGTCGTTAAGGAACATATATAAATAAAAAAAGGGTAATGCAAAAATAGACAAAAGCTATGCATTGTTTATTAAAAAGAGATGCGATCAAAGCAGAACGATACAAATAATGCGATAAGCAAAAGGTTGGACTATGTAGCGTGTCCGCTCCAGGGGCAAGCTGTGGAATAATATGCGAAACAGGTATACTGCTCGTGATAGAGACCACCTGGGAGTTCCGTAATGCGGCACAGCTTGTCTGCTTCCCTGGTTCTTGCATCATTTGTGCGGCAATTGAACTGCCGAACAGGCCTTCCGAAGAGTGGAGTCCTGAAAGTAAGAGAAAATTAAAAAATTGGCAGCCCCTGGTACGGTTGAAGCCGTGTTTTGGCCGTGTCGTGATGGTGCCCCTCCCCCTGTGCCCATGGTATCTCTAGAGCGTAGTTATGTACGCGAAGTACTGGCGTCGCCTTTTTGTGAGGGTTGTGATTGGGGCCGCATTGCTACGCCTGCTCGGATCGTGCCCGGCGGTCTTGTTGTAGGTTACTCCGGGCGCGCTTGATGGTGTCCGGTCGTTTAGTGGCCGGACTGGGGAACTGCCTAAAGAGGCTGTTTTGAACTTCCGCCGCAAGGGCCGCCGTGTGCTCCTCCATTCGGAGGGAGCGTTCGGTGTTTCCATTGACCGTAATTACTCCTCGAGGGCCTGGCATCTTGAGCTTAAGGTATGCGTAATGCGGTACCGCATTGAACTTAGCAAATGTGGTTCGCCCGAGCAGTGCGTGGAAACCACTGCGAAACGGGACTATGTCAAAGATTAACTCCTCGCTTCGGAAATTATCCGGAGATCCGAAGACCACTTCAAGTGTGACTGAGCCTGTACAGTTGGCCTCTACACCTAGTATTACGCCTTTAAAGGTCGTTTTGGTGGGCTTAATCCTCGAGGGATCTATGCCCATTTTCCGCATTGTATCCTGGTAAAGCAGGTTCAGGCTGCTGCCGCCGTCCATAAGGACTCTAGTGAGATGAAATCCGTCAATAATTGGGTCCAGAACCAATGCGGCGAAGCCACCGTGATGGGTGCTAGTGGGGTGGTCCCTTCGATCAAAGGTGATCGGGCAGGAGGACCATGGGTTGAACTTTGGGGCGACTGGCTCTATCGCGTATACGTCCCTTAACGCGCACTTCCGCTCCCGCTTGGGGATGTGGGTTGCGTATATCATGTTCACTGTCCGCACTTGTGGGGGAAAACCCTTCTGTCCCCTGTTGTTCGGCGGCCGGGGCTCCTCGTCGTCATCGCTATGCAGCCCCTTGTCTTCATTTTCGGCGTTTAGCTTGCCTGCCTGCTTGAACACCCAACAATCCCTGTTGGTGTGATTGGCCGGCTTTTCGGGGGTGCCATGTATCTGGCATAAGCGGTCGAGTATTCGGTCCAAATTGGACAGGCCCCTAGGATTCCTTTTGAATGGCTTCTTCCGTTGACCGTATTTAGAGCCTCTGAATCCGGCATTAACTGTCGTATCCTTAGCATTGTCGTCGTTAATGCGGCACTTCTGCTTGGTTCGACGCGACCTGTCACCACTGTCCCTGGTGTCCGAATTACCAGGGTTTTTGGTTATATTGTTGCTACGAGCAAGCCAGCTGTCTTCTCCCACGCAAAAGCGGGTCATCAGTGTTGTGAGTGCTGCCATAGATTTCGGCTTTTCCTGTCCAAGGTGCCGGGCTAGCCACTCGTCACGGATATTGTGCTTGAAGGCTGCTAGGGCCTCAGCGTCCGGACAGTCGACTATTTGATTTTTCTTCGTTAAGAACCGTGTCCAGAATTGCCTGGCCGATTCATCTGGTTGCTGAATTACGTGGCTTAGGTCATCGGCGTCTGGGGGTCGCACATAAGTTCCCTGGAAATTATCGAGGAATGCGGCTTCCAGGTCCTCCTAACAACTGATTGATCTTGTTGGCAAGTTGTTAAGCCAATGCCGAGCTGGTCCTTTAAGTTTGAGTGGGAGGTATTTGATGGCGTGGAAATCGTCACCGCGGGCCATATGGATATGAAGGAGATAATCCTCAATCCATACCGCAGGATCTGTTGTGCCATCATATGATTCAATGTTTACGGGTTTGAAACCCTCGGGGATTTGATGATCCATTATTTCGTCTGTGAAGCAGAGTGGGTGTGCGGCGCCTCTGTACTGGGCTATATCATGACGTAGCTCCAGTGAGCCTTGTCTACTGTGTTCGGCCCAGCCGAATTTGTGGAAGGCATGACGGATGCCGTCTCGAGCCGTGGGGCGCCCACGCGATTCGTAGATCGATCTTGTTTGTTTAGCCTTGTCCTCCAACATATCTCGTAAGTCCGGCGCATAGTCTCGTGCCTTGGTATGGGGTGCGGCTTTAGTGGAGGGCCGAGAGGCCTCTCTGTCGCGGCCATGAGGTGGCCGGTCGGCCGCATAGAGTGCTTCCTCCTCTAATTGGGGTAGCAACCTGCGCTTTGGGTAGCTCTTGGAGGGGCGTTCGAGTTTATGCTCTTCGGCCGCAAGGACGTCAGTCCATCTGTCGACTAGCAAATCTTGATCAGCTCTGAGTTGTTGCTGTTTTTTCTTGAGGCTTCTTGCCATGGCCATAAGAATGCGTTGAAAACGCTCTTGCTCGACGGGATCCTCTATCACGACGAATTCGTCATCGTTGAGGCTTGCCTCGTCTTCGAAGGGAGGCATATAATTATCGTCCTCGACCTCTCTGTCTGCCGCTCTCTCATGAGGGCTGGTTTCTCCATCCTCCTGTGCTAAATCTTGCTAGAGGGGGTTTTCTTCGGCGCTTTCCGGAGTATTATTATCTCCCGTGCTGGAATCACCGTGTTTGTTTTGGCGGGATTTTGAGCGGCGCCGCTGACGCCGGCGCTTAGGCTGTTTCTTGGAGGGGTCATCCTCCGCTGTTCCATCGCCATCTCCCTCTTTTGGGGTGTCCACCATGTATATGTCATACGACGAGGTGGCTTTCCAGGGCCTAGTAGGCGCTGGTTCTTCATTATCTCCTTCATCGGCGTCCATACCGTCGATGTCCTCGTAGTCGAAGTCGAGCATGTCGGTTAAGTCGTCGACAATGGCTACAAAGTGGGTGGTGGGTGGGCTTTGAATTTCTTCATCGTCCGAATCCCAACCTTGCTGGCCGCAGTCCGGCCAGGGCTCTCCTGATAAAGAGAGAGACTTCAGTGACTTCAGAATATCGCCAAAAGGCGAGTGCTGAAAGATGTCCGCGGTAGTGAACTCCATGATCGGCGCCAAATCGGATTCGATAGGCCGGGGCGTGGAGGGTTCGGAGTCCGGAAAGGAGTCCAGCTCCTTGGAGTCATGAGTCTCGTGGAGTGCGGGGCTGGTGTTCGGCTCAATCGCCGTTGGGATCGTGTCGGATTCACGGGTTCCGGCAAACCCTTAAGGTTCGAACACTGGGGTGCACGCGGAGATCTAGCCTTCTACCTCCCCGTCTCACAAAGATCTAAACTACCTAAGGAACTGCACAAGGGACACAAGATTTATACTGGTTCGGGCCACCATTGTGGTGTAATACCCTACTCCAGTGTGCGGTGGATGGATTGCCTCCTGGGGCTGATGATGATCAACGATACAAGGAAGAACAGCCTCGCGAGGGTCTGTTCTTGGCTGGGGTGATGTACTGCTGGGAGGAGTTCAGTCACCTCTCTCACTCTCTCTCTCTCACTTACTCTCTCTGCTTGCTAGTCGGATCCACACGCCGAACCGAACCCCTTGCTACGTGGGTGGTCGGTCCTATTTATAGGGGCCCTGGTGCTCTTCCCAAATATCGAGCGGGAAGGGAGCCAACAATGGCAGGCTAATTTGAAGGGGGACAGCAAGTACTCTTATCCTGACTAAAGTTGGTCTTCGCCTGCGAAAGACTCTGCGGTGACGCCGTGCTGGGCTCCATGGTGACCTCCGTCTCGTAGTCCGCTTGGTCCTGGTCTCGTTGCACCGAAATGGCAACCTTTGCCTGATGCCTCAGTACTCCGCGGCTGCGCTTGCCCCCTTTGCACCAAAGAGGACAGAAGGACGCTGCGCGCGCTGGCGCCCGCCTGGCACCCTCGATCGTCATGGCTTGCATCATGGGCACCTCGCGAGATACCCCGCCTTGATATCTCCGTCTCCTCCCGAGCCAGTCTGAGGAGGCTATGCTTGAGGATGCGCTGTGTCGTCCACCTCGCGAGGCTTGGCCCCTCGCGAGGGTCTTGAGTCTTGTGCTGATGAAGATGGGCCATGTTGGGCCTCCTTTGAGCCACGCCGCAGGCCGCAGGTAGGCAAGTCTGGGGACCCCCGTTCCCAGAACGCCGATAGTAGCCCCCGGGCCCAAGGCGCACATGGGCTTGGCCGTGCCGAGAGGCGAAAGGGCAAGGGCGAAGCACCGCGGGCCCTAACAGCCTGCGGCCTTGGGTGCCGCGTGGCGGTTGATGGGACGTGGGCGGCACTGTTCCCCCCACGCCCCCTTATTCTGCGCCCTGTCAGGCGGACTCGTGGTTGCATACAGCCGCTCCCCTTCTTGTTGCCTGAGCATCCCCTGCTCTTCCTTCCTTCGCACGCCGGCTCCCGCCTCCAATCCAATCTCAAATCTTCCCCCTCCTTCCCATCGCCATGACTCCGATGAGGAAAGAGAGAGAGGAGAAATCCACGCCTCTGTCTTGTGTGCCGCCATCGGTGGCCCCCGCCGTCAGCCAGTCGACCATACTCAACCAAGAGTGCCTGGGCAGGGACAGCTTGGCCCTGGCCTCCGTCTTCAACGAGTGCGGGAGGACGATGGCTTGCCCCGCGTCCCACTTCTCCATCAACAGGATAGCAACCGAGGTTCCATGTTTCACCGACGCCTTGTGGGCGGGTCTGGTTCCCCCTTCTCCGATTTCTTCAATGTCGTCCTCTCCCATTATCAGATCCACTTGATGCATCTAAGTCCTGAGTCCATCACCCTCCTTTCGGTCTTAGCCTTTGTTTGCGAAGCCATGGTGGGCATCCCTCCTTCGGTTGCCTTGCTGCGCCACTTCTTCTCACTACATCTTGTCGACCCTTCCCAACGCTGGGCATGCGTGAGCTTTGCTGCCGAGCCTGCGACCGAGACCTCTGGGATTGACTTTAAACTCCCCCAGCCCACGGTTGGGTTCCGCGAGCGGTGGTTGTACGTGGACGCAGGGGTACCCAGCCCCCTGCTATCGGAGCCGACCTCGCCTACTGTCCCCAATTTGTGTTGGGGCCAGGAGACGCTCAAGAGCCCCCGGCTCGTCTTTGTCTGGAGCCGCTTCACGCTCCTGAGGAAGCTTGGCATGACAGCGCCCAAAGTGGTGAAGGAGTTTCTGTTGTGCCGCGTCGCTCCCCTGCAGTGCCACTCTCGCCGGATGTGGGCCTTCCGTGGGCGCGAGGATATCATGAGGCTACAGGAGGAGGACCTGGCTCCGGCGGTGCTGAAGTCGACGCTCTTGACCTTAACCGGTGACCTCAACCCCGGCAACGTCTGGCAGGGAGGGGCCTTGCTGTATCTCTGCCAGAGTAGGGCCAACTTCGTGAAGCAGATGCCTGTCTTCGATGAATGGAGACTGCGCCCGGCCGGCCTCCAGGGACCTCGCGAAAACCCGATGGTGGTGGCTGCCCTTCTAACCGGCCAAGGCGGCTCCTCCTCAAGTGGCGGAGCAGGGAGGCAGGAGGCGTCTGAGGCCGAGGGTGCCCCTGATGAGGTGGCAGCGCCGGGTGGCGCTCGCGAGGGGACAGCTCCTGAGGCCCGTGCCGCTGCGGCCGAAGGTGGCAAGCAGCCGCTCCCGACGCCCGGGGCTGAGGCCTTGGAGGCCCAGTCGCGTCTTCTGGCGAGGCAATGGAAGGTAGGCGCCAGGCAGGCGCCCCTGATGCGGACCGCTCTGATGCTCCATCCTCACGGCAGGATGATCCTTGCGCTCTTCTCTTGGGCCGCTTCCGCGTGGACTTTGAGGCCCTCCGGAGGAAGAGGGAGGCCCTGGGTGACGACTTCCCTTGCGGCATGCTGAAGCGCAGGAAGTACTTCACCACTGACGAGTAAGTCTCCTTCCTCTCTGGCTCTTGAATCTCTTGTTGCTTTTATTGATCTTTGCTCCGCAGGCCCCTCCCGACTGAGCTCACGGAAGTCGCCGAGGTGCCGCCTCCCTTAGCTTCGCCCCCTCTACTGTCTTCAAATGCTCCAAGCAGCTCTGCCCTGGTGGTGAGGGCGTCTGAAGGGGAAGACCATCCCGAGGTGCACCGCGGCCCGTCATTCCCCGCGATTTTCCTTCATGGGCCCTCTCAGGGTATAGCCAGCCTGCCGTGGGTTTCTCGTCTGGTCGGGGACCGCGACTGGTTGAGGCGCCTCTTGCGCCCCTCATCTAGAGGCAGGCTGGCCCTTGGCCGGGCTTCCGAGGCGACGCGCCCGGCCATCGCGAGGGCGCCAGCCCCCAGCCCCCTGCCCGGAGGAGGAACAATGATTCGCGGCCCCCGACGCTTGCTTGGGGCGGATGATGGTGTGGAAGATGTGCTTGAGCGCGCCCGGGAGCGCCGCGCCCGCCGCCAAGGGTTCCTTCGAAGAGCGGCCGACGTGGTGAACTTGCTTGGAGAGGAGCTCGCTGACGAAGACGCGCGCCTGGAGGCCGAGGGCCTGTACCTGGATGCAAGGAGGCGCGAGCTGGAGGCCGCCATCGCCCTTGCGTGCCATCAGCGGGATCTTGATGACAAAGAGGCGAAGGCGTCGCTGGAGGCCTCTCGAGTGGCCCGATCTCAGGCCACCGAGGAGGCCCGGAGAGCTGACCAATGGCGAGCGGCAGCGGAGGAGCAGGCTCGTGAGCTCCTGGCCCGGTGCCACTCACTGGAGGAGCAAGCTGAGCTGCGTGAGCTGGCCCTTGCGTCGATGCGGGTGGCCTCCGGCGACCCAGCTGAGCTCCAGCGGCGCGAAGAAGCGTTGACGCTGGAAGCCGATGAACGCACTCGCGAGTACGAGCGGCTGGAGACGAGGGAGCGCCTAGTGACGCAGGCGGAAGACGATTTTGCTGCGCGGGAAGCGCGTGTCCTGGAGGAGGTTTGTCGTCGGGTGGCGACGGCGCGCCAAGGCCTTGAGCGAGAGTTCGAGGGGAAGCTGGGGATGATACGGGTCGAAGCCGAGGGCAGAACCGCAACCCTGAGGATCCAACGCGATGAGGCGACACGGCTGGTCGACGCCTCCCGGGCCGCCCTCGAGGCAGCGCAAAAGGAGCTGGCTGCCTCCCAGGCCGAGGTGCTCTGTCTTCGCCAGCGGATGGAAGAGGTCGAGGCCATTGAGCGCCAGAATGCCGACGAAATACGCCAGCGGCGGGTCCTGGAGCACGCGCACGGCCCCATGCTCACCACGCTCAGGGTGAGGGCTAACGCAGCCTTGGGCAACATCTGCGAGGCAACCGTCGGCGAGCCGCACACGATTAACTATGCCGGCAACCTGCAGTTCTTCACCGCCGTGGTGACGCAGCTAGAGGCTCGGTCGGTCAGGGCCGACAGGTTGGTGGAGGAGAGGAGCCGCGCCCTGCTCGGGCGCGCCTTTTCCCGCGTCTTCAGCCATCTCCGGAACATGGATCCCCACTTTGACTTTGACGCCGCCATCGCCCCAGTTCCCCAGGCCATCCGAGGCGACCTGGCGGATTGGGTGGAGAACAACATGGATGCTCTCGTCCGAGCCTTCACTTCGGATGACGACGACGTGGTCGTGGCTGCCGACAAAGGCGGCGTGGTGGATGGCCCCGACGCCGTTGGTGGTGACGCAGACGACGAGGGCGGATTCAGTGATGCCAGCGACAGCTCGGGAGGCGCCCCCGAGGATGCGTTGGGGGATTTGTCAGACTGGCCGTGTACTTCTCCTGTCTTTTACCCTGCATGAATAGAACTCAGGTGTTTGGCCTGACCGTCGTGAGAGCATTTTGGAAGGGGAAGCCCCTCATATAAAACTTGTGTCCAGCGTATCAGTAGTAGTCAAATTGCGCGCGTGCTGACGGTGGGCTAGTTTACCTTTGCCCCACGCTGGCCCCGAGGCGGCCTGCAGGAGGACGCGACGCCTTGGGTGCTCTCTAGTTGGGTCCTCAGGATGTGAGATCGTTGCTGATGAAAAACTTCGCAGGCGTTGGCCTTCTTCACAGGCTCTGGGCCTTTTCCACAACGCGAGGGCTTCACAGGCACTCGCCTTGCTTCACAGGCTCTAAGCCTTTTCCATAGCGCGATAGCTTCACAGACACTCGCCTTGCTTCACAGGCTCTGGGACTTTTCCTTAGCGCGAGGGCTTCACAGGCACTCGCCTTGCTTCACAGGCTCGGGGCCTTTTCCTTAGCGCGAGGGCTTCACAGGCACTCGCCTTGCTTCACAGGCTCTGGGCCTTTTCCTTAGCGCGAGGGCTTCATAGGCACTCGCCTTGCTTCACAGGCTCGGGGCCTTTTCCTTAGCGCGAGGACTTCACAGGCACTCACCTTGCTTCACAGGCTCTGGGTTTTTCCTTAGCGCGAGGGCTTCACCGGCACTCGCCTTGCTTCACAGGCTTTGGGCCTTTCTAAACAGGACAACCTCTGCAGGCACCCGAGAAATCCTCCCGAGGGGGAGTGACAGCGGCAGTCTGGGTTGCGCACGAGCCAGGCCTGATCCGACTCGCGAGGGGCTCGCGAGGGGAGGCAGCTGTGACGAAGCGGTAACCAAAACGCGAGAAATGGCTTGAGCGAGAATAAGCACCCCTTCCCCGAACACACGCAAATATCAAATTCAAATCCAACTTAAATCCAGCGGGGGGAAGCAACAGCCAAAGGGAAAGGCAACGAAAAGCAGACAAAAAGCCGCGTCCGGCACCTAATCTAGTCTTGGACGTCTTCTCACCAGCGCGGAGCTAAGTGCTGTCCACTGGGCGTGGGAGGGAGCCCCAGGGCCTGAGGCCGGCACCCCTGAGACTCCGGGGCGTGTACAGCCCCACTCATTATTACGTGAGAGTGTCACGGGGCGGCGAGCTTCACAGGCACTGGGCCTTCCTCACAGGTACTGGCCTTGCTTCATATCACCAGACGAGGGCCCCGCCTTGCGCCACACTCTAGTGCCATCAGCAACGACCGGAACCCAGGACGCCGCCCGATGGGGTAGAGCGGTCACCAGCGGTTCCCCCGATGACCACGGGTCCTCTGCCAGGGGCAGGCCCTGAGGCACCTCCCCAGCAGAGGGCCTACCTCCTGAGAACACCTTGCTCCGAACGCCGCGGTGGTGATGTAGGGTCTCGACCCCTCTCCCGCAGCCCCCTGCGCCCCCCTCCCGAGGGGTAGGAGACTGCGGGAGTGGGGCAGCTGCTTGCCGCGGCGACCTGCACCTCCTGCGATCCATGGTTAGCATATACCTGCCCCTGAAGAGTTAGCGGTGCCCGATAGTTGTTGCCTCCAGCGTGGCCAGCGGGTTTGTCCATGGGCTCCTGGAAGGGCTCAGCTTCCACTGCCTTGCCCCCCAGCTCGGGCCGAGGAGCGAGCCTTGCCTGCTCTCGCGAGGGTGTCCTTGGTCCAGCATGAGGGGCACATATTCCTCCGTCGCCGCCATCCCGAATGCCACGCCGTGATGCCTCGCATGCCACGCGGTCCCACCTGCCGTGCCTACTGCGGGGTGGCATCGCGGCAGCCCTCCGGGGCCGCGGGTTGCGTCGAGTCCTTCTTCTTCGCGGGCCGGGAGCGGAGGCAGCGCCGCCGCCGGTCCGGTGCTGACGGCTTCGCTAGCGTCGGAGTAGCCTTGGAGTTCGTGGGCCCGCGTGGAGCCCCCGCACGGGCCGCCCTGGGCTTGAGATGGGAGCTGGGTGGAGAAGGGGTGAGCCCCCGAGGCGGCGAAGCCCAGGAGCTCCGCCACCCGCTCTAGCAGCACATCGTGGCCGCCCTCCAGCAGTCTGCACCGCAGCAGCTCCCGGGCCACCGTGAGCGCGGCCCTTGAATTCGCCTGCTCCCGGTGGGTGTACGACGTCGTGGTTGCGGCGTGATTGGAGGCCCTTGCCGCCGACCGCGCTTGCCGCTGTGTGAGGGTTGCGGAGGCCTGTCCGCGTCGCCCGCGGCCTGCAGCGCCTTGCGGACTGCGAGCTGCCTGGGGCGCGGGGTCGCCCGAGGCGGGCAGCCCCGCGCAGGTGGGCCACGCCACCCATGGACCTGGGTTGCCCGCCTGGTCGCCGGACATGGTGATGACGATGCGACGGGAGGCGGAGCGGAGTGGTGGAAGACAGATTACGGTGCACCCCTACCTGGCGCGCCAAATGTCGGATTCACGGGTTCCGGCAGACCCTTAAGGTTCGAACACTGGGGTGCGCGCGGAGATCTAGCCTTCTACCTCCCCGTCTCACAAAGATCTAAACTACCTAAGGAACTGCACAAGGGACACAAGATTTATACTGGTTCGGGCCACCATTGTGGTGTAATACCCTACTCCAGTGTGCGGTGGATGGATTGCCTCCTGGGGCTGATGATGATCAACGATACAAGGAAGAACAGCCTCGCGAGGGTCTGTTCTTGGCTGGGGTGATGCACTGCTGGGAAGAGTTCAGTCACCTCTCTCATTCTCTCTCTCTCTCTCTGTCTCACTTACTCTCTCTGCTTGCTAGTCGGATCCACATGCCGAACCGAACCCCTTGCTACGTGGGTGGCCGGTCCTATTTATAGGGGCCTTGGTCCTCTTCCCAAATATCGAGTGGGAAGGGAGCCAACAATGGCGGGCTAATTTGAAGGGGGACAACAAGTACTCTTATCCTGACTAAAGTTGGTCTTCGCCTGCGAAAGACTCTGCGGTGACGCCGTGCTGGGCTCCATGGTGACCTCCGTCTCATAGTCCGCTTGGTCCTGGTCTCGTTGCACCAAAATGGCAACCTTTGCCTAATGCCTCGGTACTCCGCAGTTGCGCTTGCCCCCTTTGCACCAAAGAGGAAATAAGGACGCTGCGCGCGCTGGCGCCCGCCTGGCACCCTCGATCGTCACGGCTTGCGTCATGGGCACCTCGCGAGATACCCCGCCTTGATATCTCCGTCTCCTCGCGAGCCAGTCTGAGGAGGTTGCGCCTGAGGACGCGCCGTGTCGTCCACCTCGCGAGGCTTGGCCCCTCGCGAGGGTCTTGAGTCTTGTGCTGATGAAGATGGGCCATGTTGGGCCTCCTTTGAGCCACACCGCAGGCAGGCAAGTCTGGGGACCCCCATTCCCAGAATGCCAACTGATCACAGCCCCCGAGGTGGCATCCAACCGCCCATCCTCGATCGGCGCAGTTCGCTCCGAATTAGGGACCGGAGCCGATGCAGGTGCAGCCTCCAGGGCACTGTTCGGCGGCAGAGCTAGATCATGCTCATCGGGACAGTGCGGCGCGCTCGGCAGTAGTTCGAATCCGTCGAAGATCAAGTCCCCACGGATGTCAGCCGTGTAGTTAAAACTTTCGAATCTGACCTAACGGCCAGGGGCGTAGCTTTCGATCTACTCCAGATGTCCAAGTGAATTGGCCCGCAGTGCGAAGCCGCCGAAGACGAAGATCTGCCCGAGGAGGAAGGTCTCACCCTGGACTGCATCGCTATTGAAGATCGTAGGAGCCATCGGGCCTGATGGCGATGGCACAGAGGAACTCTCAATGAAAGCACCAATGTCGGTGTCAAAACCGGCAGATCTCGGGTAGGGGGTCCCGAACTATGCGTCTAGGCCGGATGGTAATAGGAGGCAGGGGACACAAGTTTTACCCAGGTTCGGGCCCGCTCGATGGAGGTAAAACCCTACGTCCTGCTTGATTAATATTGATGGTATGGGTATTACAAGAGTTCATCTACCACGAGAACAGAGAGACTAAACCCTAGAAGCTAGCCTATGGTATGATTGTTGTCGCGACCGAGTTTTCCAGACATAAATTTCCAGAAAATGGCCGCTGTGCTCACCAGCCCCAGGATTACTGTTAGCTGATGAGGCACCAACTTGTTACAAAAATTCCAAGCAAAATACAAAATCTGCAGTACAAGACCATTGTGGCCTATGAGTACATCAAATGGTTTTCTAGTGGTCGATGGCGGAAGCGGTTTGCGAATCATCAGTGTGTGGGACTCCATTTCCCACAGGAACAGCTGACCAGGTTAACTCCTATCTTAGCGAGGCTGCTATCACCGTTGCTTAGTTTCCAGGGCTGTCACTGCATCGTTCCTCTCCATGCAAATATCTGGCCAAGACAATAGCCAGGGACAAGCCAGTGAGTACTTTGAATGTACTCGCAAACATTAAGAACACTGGAATAATATAATTGATAATCATGCACTTAAATATTCTATGTTCACATCGTTAGTCACAAATAAAATATCTTTTATGCATGCAAGCGGGTTATCAATATGCAACATGAATGAGCAATAATAGAGTGGAAATAAAATGCCACAGTCGGGCGTCTGTCCGACACCACATAAAGGGCTTAAAAGAAATGCCACAGTCGGACGTCTGAGCGACATCACTGAAAGGGCTTTAAAAGAAATGCCACAGTCGGACGTCTAAGCGACATCACAGAAAGGGCTTTAAAAGAAATGCCACAGTCAGACGTCTAAGCGACATCACAGAAAGGGCTTTAAAAGAAATGCCACAGTCGAACGTCTAAACTACATCACAGAAAGGGCTTTAAAAGAAATGCCACAGTCGGACGTCTAAGCGACATCACAGAAAGGGCTTTAAAAGAAATGCCACAGTCGGACGTCTGAGCGACATCGCAGAAAGGGCTTTAAAAGAAATGCCACAGTCGGACGTCTAAGCGACATCACAGAAAGGGCTTTAAAAGAAATGCCACGGTCGGACGTCTAAGCAACATCACAGAAAGGGCTTTAAAAGAAATGCCACCGTCGGACGTCTAAGCGACATCACAGAAAGGGCTTTAAAAGAAATGCCACAGTCGGACGTCTGAGCGACATCGCAGAAAGGGCTTTAAAAGAAATGCCACAGTCGGACGTCTAAGCAACATCACAGAAAGGGCTTTAAAAGAAATGCCACAGTCGGACGTCTGAGTGACATCACAGAAAGGGCTTTAAAAGAAATGCCACAGTCGGACGTCTGAGCGACATCGCAGAAAGGGCTTTAAGTCACAAATAAATAATACTCATAATAAATATTCAGTTCATGATAATAAACGGGTTAGTCCATCCACGGGAATAAACATTTAACCGGGCTTATAAATAAATAATCACCATGAATATCCAGGGGGTAGAACCATCCCAGGGATACTCGATAATACAAACAATACAACAGGTTAGTCCATCACGAAATAATAATCATGGTCCTCACAAGTCACCGATCAGTATCCAAGTTTGGTTTAACAATTTCACCTCCGAAGACCGACACTAAGAACAACACTTGACCCATCCCAGACTGTAATCCTTAACCATGGACAAGGCTATTCGAATAGGTTTTAATCTCTGCAGAGGGTGTACTCTTTACCCACGAGTAACGGATTCCTTTAGCCCATCGGGACTAATTCCGTCTACAGCTTTTTAGTTGAGAACACGCCTAACCTTGCACACACCAGCTTAACTCATCGGTGTCTGGAATCACCCACGACACTTGTTAAGCAAAACTCTAAGTGGGGAGGCTACAACCTCGCGTAGCATGGGATCAAATTTGTATCGCGCGCTATAAGGGGTGGCCTCCCCTCTCGGTCCCAACCGGAAACACCCATGCCCCCGGACCAGGTGGCATGCCTACCGGCTACAACCGATATCTTCCACCATGGCCTCTCTGTACGGTGTGTGCTGGAAGGGGTTGACGACTTACTGAACCGTACCCTACCTGCGGCAGGGACGAGTGGTAGTACGAGGCAAGTATGGGCGTTACTGAAACAAGACTCGATCTGCGGTCGACTCAGGAGGTTTATAAGTTCCCTGCATGACATGTATATCATATATATTACAACCGACGAAATCACCACTCAATATACCTTACCATGCCAAACCGGACATAACCGTCCCGACGGGGACCGGTGACAAGCTCACGCCTACCCAAGGCCGAGGCTTTCCCGAATTCCTTTCCGGCATGCATGCAAGGCACATGAGGATGATTACCATCACAAAAATATTCATTTCCAACAGCAAGGAAATCACTAATATGCTTCCTTGCATATGATCATATCACATGAAATAACAAGTCCTCCGAAATAAGGTGGTGTTATATATGTGTCAAATAACACACCAAAAAATATTATGCCGGGGTTCAGAATGCTTGCCTTTAAGTTGTGGAGGGGTAAGGTGCTCTCCAAAACTTTTGAAAGTTTCTTCACTCTCTCCAAAATCCTATTTTAAAATATACTTGAATTAACACACATTTCAAAAACAGTACAAAAAAGTTGTTTGGAAAATTTTCAAATAAATCTTAAAATAAACTAGACCAAATTTGAGGAAGGTAGGAAAAAGAATCAACTCATTTGGAGTTGTATTTAAAAAGTTATAGGGAGTCAAAGTTCTGGTCAAATCTGTTTTTAAAAGAAAATCCAGAAAAAGAAAACGGTTCGAATGGTATTGCGCTTTCGCCCAGAGGAGACGTACTTGTGCCTTTACGCCTCTACTTATCCAGCGTGGGCGGCGCGTGTGTCACTGACAGTGGGCCCGCCTGGCCCACTGGTCAGGTTTGACTAGTCCACGCGCGTGTCGTCTCCCCCCCTGACCGAACAGAGGCGGAGCTCCGGCGAGGCTCGCCGGCGAATGGTGGTGCCTCTTGGTGATCTGAGTGCATGGGCGTGCTCAGGAGGTTGAGAAGAACTCGGGGGTACCCTCCATGGTCGCCGACGTGGATGGAGTCGCCGGCGACGAGCATCGCGGCGGAGATGGCTTCGGAGGCGAAGTGGGTATGGGGCTACGGTGGTTCTCGATCAAAATCGAGTAGGGGAACGAGTTCACGGGGGGATGAGAGGGTTCCTGGTGAAGAGAAATGGGAGGGGGAGGTCCTGGTGGTGACGGAATGGCCGGAGCAGTGGCGGCGGCTGCGGTTGCCAGAGATGGGGAAGGAGACCTCCCCTGGTCAATTGGCTACCAATGGAGCTTCCTGGAGACCGCTTGAGACTACCTGCGTGCGGAGACGACCTCGGGGCTCCTTAAATAGGCGAGGCAAGGCGGTTCCTCGGCGGCCGTGGATAAGCTCTCCGGCGAACCGCCTCTCTGTAGCTAGGAGGACGTGGCGGCGACGAGGGCTAGGCGACACCCTTGTGGATGAGCTCGCGATGTTCCTGGGGCCAGGTGGCGAGCGGGGATGGCTTTGGCGGCGCCGACATGAGCAGGGGCTGTCGGGCGGCCGTGGCGTGCCGCCAAGGGGACTCTGGTGGCGGCGCTGTAGCGTGCCCAGGTGGCTTGTCGCATTGCTGCGAGGAGGGTAGCGCTTGGCGAGGTGCTGCCGTGCGGGCCAAGATAGGGGCACGTTGCGGCGGCTCGTGTGCGCGGCTGCAATACGTGCGCTCTGGGCGCGACCAGTGCATGCACCGAAGATGTTCGACACAATGTCGCGGCATGCTACAGGTCATAGGTGAGGGTGGGGTTTAGCAGATCTAGGTTAGGAGCAACTGGGAGTCTAGTGGACAAGCTAGTTTGATCAGAGGTGCAAGATCATAGTGAAATGTCAAGAATCATGCCAAAACAGATCATGCCCATAAGGTGTTTGACAAAATGCCAAGGGCACTTAGGCAAGTCTTGGAGTGGTCAAAAACTCCAGATCAGTGTCTCTTTAGATGCAAGAGAGATTGGTGAGGTTAGTTTGGCAAAAGGAGAAACTTGTTAGTACAAGTTTTCCAAAACTTCAATTCTGGACAGGAAATAAATGGCATTATTTCATGAACCAAAAATGATCCAAAGGGTGCATGCTCCTGGACTTAAGGTTTTAACATGGAGGACTACAAGTAGGAGAAATAATCAAGGGCTAAAGAGCAAGCAAAAACATGGTTGCTGTACAAACCATCAAGTTGGTCCAGAATGGAAATGAGGTTGATTTACTCAAAATTTGCAAATAGCATCACTGGGTTTTTGCATGAAGCTGAATCATATGATACTACTAACATCCCAAAATTTTGGTGGAGGCTAGAAAGAATTATTTAAAAGAGTTGTAGTGCAAAATGCCCACTGGACCAGAGAAGAGAAAATGGGTGTAGAGCTCAAAACATCTCTGGAAAAAGAAGATGTTTTTGCACAAAAGTTATTTAATAACATCACATGACCTCTCCAAATTTTTGTGGGAATTTTAAGTGAATTTATCAAATGGTTGTAGTTCAAATATGGCCATTTAACCTTGAAATACCATTTTCAAGAAAGTAAAGATCAAGCAAATTAATTATTTAATTAGTTATACTGATAAAAGAAAAGTTTTTCTTGAGAGGTTAAACAAGTCCAATAACATATTTGAAAAAGTTTTCTCTTTGGGAAAAACTCCTCATAACAAGGAAAGAAATGATTTAAAAATCAAAATGGAGCTTAGAAATCAAAGTTTTAATTCCTGGCAAAAATTTTAATTCAATAAAACAAGGTCAAAATTTTGGGGTGTCACAGCACTACCCCCCTAAGAAAAATCTCGTCCTTGAGATTTGTCAAAGGCTGTTTCAAGAAAGTTTTTATGCAACAAAGATGTGGCTACAGTGAGAGGGCAATAAGTGGTGTAAAACCACAGTGTGAATACTGGTGCTGCGTGGAAAAATCTATGGTTCGGGACAAAAACGTAGGATCCCTAGCTGGATATAAATTTAGAAAAATTTCTAAATTTATATATACGCTGGTCGCACCCGAGAGCACAGTGCTCTCTCTGGCCGACAGGTGGACCCGGGGCCCACAGTCAGCCCCTTCTTCTTCCTCTGGCTCTCTCTACTTCCTCTCTCCCGTGCGCTTTCCTACGCTTTCTCCACCGGCGACGTCTAGCGCGTAGGGCATCTAGGCCGTACCGAGGTAGTGCGCGGCGTGCTAGCTGCTGGTGCAGCGTGCACTCACCTCGCGGGCCAGCATGCTATCGGCACTGCTCGCGGATTCGACTCCGAACATCGGCGGTCGGCGACGAGCGGCGTTGGTGGACTTCGCCCACCGTACACCGAGCTCGAGCTATAAAACGGCCGAGGTGTCCCTCTCCTCTTCCTCACACCTGGCCTCACTTCTCCTCCTCCTTTCTCCATTACTGCTTACAAAAGCTCGGGTGAGGCTCTAATGGCGGAGGCGATGCCGGACTGGTTTGCGATCCTGATATTTGCAGGGCTGGCGACATTACTGGGGATCTCTATGCTCCTGTGCGTGATGATCCTCGACGATCGTCGCGACGCTGCTGCTCGGGTGTTGGCTCTCCGCGGTGGTGGTGATCATGAGTAGATAGGGTGTGTCGGGTGCTAACTGTTGTTAGGGGGTGATTAGCCGGATGTATCACCGTTGCAAAGTTTTGCAAACAGTGTATGTGTTCGAATGGTAATGGTTGTGAGTCTGCTGCCATGGTGTTGTGTGAAATTAATTAATCCATGTCGTGAGAAGGTGCAGATGTAGCAACTCAAGGAAAAGAAATCTCACTCCAGGATTTTGCGAGGGAAAAACAGTTAATTTGAAGGAGCATAAACCACAACAAAAACTACACACATAAGTAGAAGCCAAAAAATTGACTTGTCGTACAAACTCAGGGTATCATGCATAAGTCAAACACATAAATATATGTTGCAATAATGAACATCGCAGCGACGTCTAAAATGGGAAAGGTAACTGGACGGGGTCCCTAGAAAACGTCTCTGGTACTGGGATACACTCTTCTTCTATCGGGGAAAGTGGATTGACCAGTCGATGCACGTGTCTCTCGCGGTCGGGCCTTAGTGCTCTGCCGATGGCGATTTGAGGATTTAAATCTGCGAGGCTCTGGAGATAACCCATCACACGTTGGGTTAAACGCTCTTGAGCGATGACATACTGGACAAGGTTGGCCAGGACTGGGTCTCTCTCAATCCGTCCACCGGGAAAAGATGTCACTCCTCTGGGTTCTGCACGGCTCGGAAAGTAATAATACCCTCGTTCGCTGGCATAGGGTACAGCGAATCGAAGGCGGGCAAGCGCTTCGTATGCAGCAGCTTCTACGGCCATCTGTGGGGTTGGCAGAGATTTCCCCACGAAGGAGACCTCTATTGGGTCTTGGTTTGGGTTTACGGGAGGAATGTGCACTGCTGCCCAATATCTTGAGGTGGAAGAGGTGATCCTCGATTTGAACAGCTCGTACTGGGGTGGCTGGGTAGCGCCCATGGTACTGCAGGTAAAATCCCACAATATCTTGACAAAACTACCCTGGGCTGCATCTGGGGTTCTTAGGTAAATGCTGGGGCTCGGCATGGCAAGAATTGATTGTGAGGATGGTGCACAAGATGAGGGGTGCTTGGCAAGGTCACGAGGTGGCCTTTTATAGCACTGGAGCTGGGTCATTTTTACCGTGGTGAATGGTAAAGAAAATTTCCAGCTCTGTTCCAAGGTCGGGGTCAAGCCACAGATTCACACATTTTACTATAGTGATGTGTTACTGTGGGGTTGTCGGGGAAGGTTTTTGGGTAGTTGTGTCCGAAAAAAATATGCAACTGTGTGCTGACATACCCATGCAAGGATACTATTTAAAACAGAGGCACGACGACAGGCGGCATTTAAAAACAAGGCCACATGATTACAAAGCAAGGGTATACTGGGACTCGATACGATTTGGGTGACTTATTCTACCTCGTTTATATCCAAGCGGGCGTGCCTTGTGGATGTCGAGGCTCCTCTTCGGGTCTCGTCGTCTGAATTAACTGGAGTGGTCTGAGGGGCTGCAGGCTCGGGGTAGCGATGATGACCATCTCGGGGATTGTTGGCCACAACCCCGTTGGAGTGTGCTTCCAATATGCGGCGAAGCACTTCTGGGGTTATCGCGGCACCTTGGCCGATGGCTGGTGCAGATCTCAGGGGCTCGATCGGGTGTCCAAACAGCACGACTGGGTTGTTGGTGTTGGGCTCGTTCTCTTCTCTCACCGGGGTTCGACGAACCAGCTCTCCACGGGCTGCGGTTAGATCAATCGTGATTTGATCGCATAGTCCCTCTAGTGCACTTACATAGCGCACTAGGTGCAACAATGCAGGATCTGTCTCGTGATCTCCGTTGACAACTTGGGGTGGTCTTCCATACCCTTCACGTCTGGGGTAGTAGTGGAACGAGCGACAGTTAACTCTGGGCGACAGGTGCCGGAGATGAACTATAGCTTCTCGAGCAGCCAGTTGGATGGCTTGTGGCTCAAAGGAAGTTGTCCTTCCAGTGAACCTGTAGGGGCGCTCGGGCTCTAGTCCCGTACCATAAATGTGCACAGTGGCCCAGAATTGACGGCTCTCACCGCTCATGGGTCCTTGGTACACAACATATTCTGGGGGCTCTTCTAACGCATAGGCACGATGGGCGAGGTTTGCGAGTATGGTCACAAAGCCTCCAAGGTTGGTTGCTGTGGTCTCATTGTGCACGACAGGGCCGGGCATTGTGGCTTGGTTTGGGGTAGAGGCTGTGCTGTGTTGAGGCTAACATGCCCTTTTTATAGGAAAAAGGGGACGGAGTCTTCCTCCGCACGCTTGCGAAAAAGGACTATTTAGGACTTGGTCACTGGCGCAAGATTGACAGGTTAGATGGATAGGTTGGGCACCAACTGCCAAAAAGGTGTCGGGTCACGGTGTGGCTATCTTGCAAGGGAAGCTTGACTGTGGTTTGGCTAAGGTCTGGTGGGTTGGTTTACCTAAGTTTATTGACCTCGCTAAGATAGGATTAGCCAATGGTCAGCCTGGCTCTGATACCAAGTCTGTCGCGACCGGGTTTTCCAGACATAAATTTCCAGAAAATGGCCACTGTGCTCACCAGCCCCAGGATTACTGTTAGCTGATGAGGCACCAACTTGTTACAGAAATTCCAAGCAAAATACAAAATCTGCAGTACAAGACCATCGTGGCCTATGAGTACATCAAATGGTTTTCTAGTGGTCGATGGCGGAAGCGGTTTGCGAATCATCAGTGTGTGGGACTCCATTTCCCACGGGAACAGCTGACCAGGTTAACTCCTATCTTAGCGAGGCTGCTATCACCGTTGCTTAGTTTCCGGGGCTGTCACGGCATCGTTCCTCTCCATGCAAATATCTGGCCAAGACAATAGCCAGGGACAAGCCAGTGAGTACTTTGAATGTACTCGCAAACATTAAGAACACTGGAATAATATAATTGATAATCATGCACTTAAATATTCTATGTTCACATCGTTAGTCACAAATAAAATATCTTTTATGCATGCAAGCGGGTTATCGATATGCAACATGAATGAGCAATAATATAGTGGAAATAAAATGCCACAGTCGGGCGTCTGTGCGACACCACATAAAGGGCTTAAAAGAAATGCCACAGTCGGACGTCTGAGCGACATCACTGAAAGGGCTTTAAAAGAAATGCCACCGTCGGACGTCTAAGCGACATCACAGAAAGGGCTTTAAAAGAAATGCCACAGTCGGACGCCTGAGCGACATCACAAAAAGGGCTTTAAAAGAAATGCCACAGTCGGACGTCTAAGCGACATCACAGAAAGGGCTTTAAAAGAAATGCCACAGTCGGACGTCTAAGCGACATCACAGAAAGGGCTTTAAAAGAAATGCCACAGTCGGACGTCTGAGCGACATCGCAGAAAGGGCTTTAAAAGAAATGCCACAGTCGGACGTCTAAGCGACATCACAGAAAGGGCTTTAAAAGAAATGCCACAGTCGGACGTCTAAGCGACATCACAGAAAGGGCTTTAAAAGAAATGCCACAGTCGGACGTCTGAGCGACATCGCTGAAAGGGCTTTAAAAGAAATGCCACAGTCGGACATCTAAGCAACATCACAGAAAGGGCTTTAAAAGAAATGCCACAGTCGGACGTCTGAGCGACATCACAGAAAGGGCTTTAAAAGAAATGCCACAGTCGGACGTCTGAGCGACATCGCAGAAAGGGCTTGAAGTCACAAATAAATAATACTCATAATAAATATTCAGTTCATGATAATAAACGGGTTAGTCCATCCACGGGAATAAACATTTAACCAGGCTTAGAAATAAATAATCACCATGAATATCCAGGGGGTAGAACCATCCCAGGGATACTCGATAATACAAACAATACAACAGGTTAGTCCATCATGAAATAATAATCATGGTCCTCACAAGTCACCGATCAGTATCCAAGTTTGGTTTAACAATTTCACCTCCGAAGACCGACACTAAGAACAACACTTGACCCATCCCAGACTGTAATCCTTAACCATGGACAAGGCTATTCGAATAGGTTTTAATCTCTGCAGAGGGTGTACTCTTTACCCACGAGTAACGGATTCCTTTAGCCCATCGGGACTAATTCCGTCTACAGCTTTTTAGTTGAGAACACGCCTAACCTTGCACACACCAGCTTAACTCATCGGTGTCTGGAATCACCCACGACACTTGTTAAGCAAAACTCTAAGTGGGGAGGCTACAACCTCGCGTAGCATGGGATCAAATTTGTATCGCGTGCTCTAAGGGGTGGCCTCCCCTCTCGGTCCCAACCGGAAACACCCATGCCCCCGGACCAGGTGGCATGCCTACCGGCTACAACCGATATCTTCCACCATGGCCTCTCTGTACGGTGTGTGCTGGAAGGGGTTGACGACTTACTGAACCGTACCCTACCTGCGGCAGGGATGAGTGGTAGTATGAGGCAAGTATGGGGGTTACTGGAACAAGACTCGATCTGCCGTCGACTCAGGAGGTTTATAAGTTCCCTGCATGACATGTATATCATATATATTACAACCGACGAAATCACCACTCAATATACCTTACCATGCCATACCGGACATAACCGTCCCGACGGGGACCGGTGACAAGCTCACGCCTACCCAAGGCCGAGGCTTTCCCGGATTCCTTTCCGGCATGCATACAAGGCACATGAGGATGATTACCATCACAAAAATATTCATTTCCAACAGCAAGGAAATCACTAATATGCTTCCTTGCATATGATCATATCACATGAAATAACAAGTCCTCCGAAATACGGTGGTGTTATAAACGTGTCAAATAACACACCAAAAAATATTATGCCGGGGTTCAGAATGCTTGCCTTTAAGTTGTGGAGAGGTAAGGTGCTCTCCAAAACTTTTGAAAGTTTCTTCACTCTCTCCAAAATCCTATCTTAAAATATACTTGAATTAACACACATTTCAAAAACAGTACAAAAAAGTTGTCTGGAAAATTTTCAACTAAATCTTAAAATAAACTAGACCAAATTTGAGGAAGGTAGGAAAAAGAATCAACTCATTTGGAGTTGTATTTAAAAATTTATAGGCAGTCAAAGTTCTGGTCAAATCTGTTTTTAAAAGAAAATCCAGAAAAAGAAAACGGTTCGAATGGTATTGCGCTTTCGCCCAGAGGAGACATACTTGTGCCTTTACGCCTCTACTTATCCAGCGTGGGCGGCGCATGTGTCACTGACAGTGGGCCCGCCTGGCCCACTGGTCAGGTTTGACTAGTCCACGCGCACGTCGTCTCCCCCCTGACTGAACAGAGCCGGAGCTCCGGCGAGGCTCACCGGCGAATGGTGGCGCCTCTTGGTGATCTGAGTGCATGGGCGTGCTTAGGAGGTCGAGAAGAACTCGGGGGTACCCTCCATGGTCGCCGACGTGGACGGAGTCGCCGGCGACGAGCATCGCGGCAGAGATGGCTTCGGGGGCGAAGTGAGTATGGGGCTACGGTGGTTCCCGATCAAAATCGAGTAGGGGAACGAGTTCACGGGGGGATGAGAGGGTTCCTGGTGAAGAGAAATGGGAGGGGGAGGTCCTAGTGGTGATGGAATGGCCGGAGCAGTGGCGGCGGCTGCGGTTGCCGGAGATGGGGAAGGAGACCTCCCCTGGTCGATTGGCTGCCAATGGAGCTTCCTGGAGACCGCTTGAGACTACCTGCGTGCGGAGACGAGCTCGGGGCTCCTTAAATAGGCGAGGCAAGGCAGTTCCGTGGCGGCCATGGATAAGCTCTTCGGCGAACCGCCTCTCTGTAGCTAGGGCGACGTGGCGGCGACGAGGGCTAGGCGACACCCTTGTGGATGAGCTCGCGCTGTTCCTGGGGCCAGGTGGCGAGCGGGGATGGCTTTGGCGGCGCCGACATGAGCAGGGGCTGTCGGGCGGCCGTGGCGTGCCGCCAAGGGGACTCTGGTGGCGGCGTTGTAGCGTGCCAGGGTGGCTTGTCGCGTTGCTGCGAGGAGGGTAGCGCTTGGCGAGGTGCTGCCGTGCGGGCCAAGACAGGGGCGCATCGCGGCGGCTCGTGTGCGCGGCTGCAATACGCGCGCTCTGGGCGCGACCAGTGCACGCACCGAAGATGTTCGACACAATGTCGCGGCATGCTACAGGTCACAGGTGAGGCTGGGGTTTAGCAGATCTAGGTTAGGAGCAACTGGGAGTCTAGTGGACAAGCTAGTTTGATCAGAGGTGCAAGATCATAGTGAAATGTCAAGAATCATGCCAAAACAGATCATGCCCATAAGGTGTTTGACAAAATGCCAAGGGCACTTAGGCAAGTCTTGGAGTGGTCAAAAACTCCAGATCAGTGTCTCTTTAGATGCAAGAGAGATTGGTGAGGTTAGTTTGGCAAAAGGAGAAACTTGTTAGTATAAGTTTTCCAAAACTTCAATTCTGGACAGGAAATAAATGGCATTATTTCATGAACCAAAAATGATCCAAAGGGTGCATGCTCCTGGACTTAAGGTTTTAACATGGAGGACTACAAGTAGGAGAAATAATCAAGGGCTTAAGCAAGCAAAAACATGGTTGCTGTACAAACCATCAAGTTGGTCCAGAATGGAAATGAGGTTGATTTACTCAAAATTTGCAAATAGCATCACTGGGTTTTTGCATGAAGCTGAATCATATGATACTACTAACATCCCAAAATTTTGGTGGAGGCTAGAAAGAATTATTTAAAAGAGTTGTAGTGCAAAATTCCCACTAGACCAGAGAAGAGAAAATGGGTGTAGAGCTCAAAACATCTCTGGAAAAAGAAGATGTTTTTGCACAAAAGTTATTTAATAACATCACATGACCTCTCCAAATTTTTGTGGGAATTTTAAGTGAATTTATCAAATGGTTGTAGTTCAAATATGGCCATTTAACCTTGAAATACCATTTTCAAGAAAGTAAAGATCAAGCAACTTAATTATTTAATTAGTTATACTGATAAAAGAAAAGTTTTTCTTGAGAGGTTAAACAAGTCCAATAACATATTTGAAAAAGTTTTCTCTTTGGGAAAAACTCCTCATAACAGGGAAAGAAATGATTTAAAAATCAAAATGGAGCTCAGAAATCAAAGTTTTAATTCCTGGCAAAAAAATTTAATTCAATAAAACAAGGTCAAAATTTTGGGGTGTCACAATTGTTGATGTGTATGTTGTCCTACGGACTAAAACCCTCCGGTTTATATAGACACCGGATAGGGTTAGGGTTACATAGAGTCGGTTACAATGGTAGGAGATCTGAATATCCGTATCGCCAAGCTTGCCTTCCACGCCAAGGAAAGTCCCTTCCGGACACGGGACGAAGTCTTCAATCTTGTATCTTCATAGTCCTGGAGTCCGGCTGAAGGTATAGCCCGGCCATCCGGACACCCCCTAATCTAGGACTCCCTCAGTTAGTTACGGGATGTAGCATTACGGAACGAGTAAAGAGACTTTCCGGTAATGAGATTGAACTAGGTATTGAGATACCGACGATCGAATCTCGGGCAAATAACATATAGATGACAAACGGAACAACATACATCGTTATGTGGTTTGACCAATAAAGATCTTCATAGAATATGTAGGAACCAATTTGAGCATCCAGGTTCCACTATTGGTTATTGACCGGAGACATGTCTCGGTCATGTCTACATAGTTGTCGAACTCGTAGGGTCCGCACGCTTAACTTTCGGTGACGATCGGTATTATGAGTTTATGTGTTTTGATGTACCGAAGATAGTTCGGAGTCCCAGATGTGATCACGGACATAACGAGGAGTCTCAAAATGGTCGAGACATAAAGATTGATATATTGGACGACTATATTCAGACACCAGATTTGTTCCGGGGGTCACCGGATATTTATCGGAGTGTCGGGGGTTTATCGGAACCCCTGGGGGAACTAATTGGCCTACATGGGCATTGGGTGTGAGAGAGAGAGAAGGGGGCCTAGGGCTGACCTCCCCCCCTTGGGAGTCCGAATTGGACAAAGAGGGGGGCAGCGCCCCCTCTTTCCTCCCTCTCTCCTCTCCTTCCTTTCCCCTTCCACTTCCTAGTTGGACTAGGAAAAGGGGAGTCCTACTCCTACTAGGAGGAGGACTCCCCCTCTCCTTGGCACGCCCCTAGGCCGGTCGGCCTCCCCCTTGCTCCTTTATATACGAGGGCAGGGGCACCCTAGAACACACAAGTTGATTGTTTTCAGGCGTTTGCGGTGCCCCCCTCCAACATTATCCACCTCGATCATATCGTAGCGGTGCTTAGGAGAAGCCCTGTTCCGGTAGCATCATCATCACCGTCATCACGTCGTCGTGTTGACGAAGCTCTCCCTCGACACTCTACTGGATCGTGAGTTCGTGGGACGTCACCGAGCTAAACGTGTGCAGATCGCGGAGGTGCCGTACCTTCGGTGCTAGGATCAGTCGATCATGAAGACGTACGACTACATCAACCAAGTTGTCATAACGCTTCCGCTTACGGTCTACGAGGGTACATGGACAACACTCTTCCCTCTCGTTGCTATGCATCACCATGATCTTGCGTGTGCGTAGCAATTTTTTTGAAATTACTGTGTTCCCCAACAGTGGCATCCGAGCCAGGTTTATGCGTAGATGTTATATGCACGAGTAGAACACAAAGGAGTTCTGGGTGTGGGTATATACATATTGCTTGCCGTCACTAGTTGATTCTTGATTCGGTGGTATTGTTGGATGAAGCGGCCCAGGCCGACATTACACGTACGCTTACGCGAGACTAGTTCTACCAACGTGCTTCACACACAGGTGGCTGGTGGGTGTCAGTTTCTCCAACTTTAGTTGAATCGGATTCAATGAACAGGGTTCTTTCTGAAGATCAAAAAGCAATCACTATACCGCGTTGTGGTTTTTGATGCCATAGGTAAGAAACGGTTCTTGCTCAGCCCGTAGTAGCCACGTAAAACTTGCAATAACAAAGCAGAGGACGTCTAACTTGTTTTTGCAGGGCATGTTGTGATGTGATATGGTCAAGACATGATGCTAAATTTTATTGTATGAGATGATCATGTTTTGTAACACAGTTATCGGCAACTGGCAGGAGCCATATGGCTGTCGCTTTATTGTATGAAATGCAATCGCCATGTAATTTATTTACTTTATCACTAAGTGGTAGTGATAGTCGTAGAAGCAATAGTTGGTGAGACGACAACGATGCTTCGATGGAGATCAAGGTGTCAAGCCGGTGATGATGGTGATCATGACGGTGCCTTGGAGATGGAGATCAAAGGCACAAGATGATGATGGCCATATCATATCACTTATATTGATTGCATGTGATGTTTATCCTTTATGCATCTTATTTTTCTTAGTTCGGCGGTAGCATTATAAGATGATCTCTCACTAAATTTCAAGGTATAAGTGTTCTCCCTGAGTATGCACCGTTGCTACAATTCGTGTGCCAAGACACCACGTGATGATCGGGTGTGATAAGCTCTACGTTCACATACAACGGGTGCAAGCCATTTTTGCACACGCAGAATACTCAGGTTAAACTTGACGAGCCTAGCATATGCAGATATGGCCTCGGAACACTCAGACCGAAAGGTCGAGCGTGAATCATATAGTAGATATGATCAACATAGTGATGTTCATCATTGAAAACTACTCCATCTCACGTGATGATCGGACATGGTTTAGTTGAAATGGATCACGTGATCACTTAGATGATTAGAGAGATATCTATCTAAGTGGGAGTTCTTAAGTAATTTGATTAACTGAACTTTAATTTATCATGAACTTAATACCTGATAGTATTTTGCATGTCTATGTTGTTGTAAATAGATGGCCCGTGTTGTTGTTCCATTGAATTTTAATGCGTTCCTAAAGAAAGCTAAGTTGAAAGATGATGGTAGCAACTACACAGACTAGGTCCGTAACTTGAGGATTATCCTCATTGCTGCATAGAAGAATTACGTCCTGGAAGCACCGCTAGGTGACAAACCCGCTCCAGGAGCAACGCCAGATGTTGTGAACACCTGGTAGAGCAAAGCTGATGACTACTCGATAGTTCAGTGTGCCATGCTTTACGGCTTAGAACCAGGACTTCAATGATGTTTTGAACATCATGGAGCATATGAGATGTTCCAGGAGTTGAAGTTAATATTTCAAGCAAATGCCCGGATTGAGAGATATGAATTCTCCAATAAGTTCTACAGCTACAAGATGGAGGAGAATAGTTCTGTCAGTGAACATATACTCAGAGTGTCTGGGTACCACAACCACTTGACTCAACTGGGAGTTAATCTTCCTGATGATAGTGTCATTGACAGAGTTCTTCAATCACTGCCACCAAGCTACAAGAGCTTCGTGATGAACTATAATATGCAAGGGATGGATAAGACAATTCCTGAGCTCTTCGCAATGCTAAAGGCTGCGGAGGTAGAAATCAAGAAGGAGCATCAAGTGTTGATGGTTAACAAGACCACCAGTTTCAAGAAAAAGGGTAAAGGGAAGAAGGGGAACTTCAAGAAGAACAGAAAGCCAGTTGCTGCTCAAGTGAAGAAACCCAAGTCTGGACCTAAGCCTGAGACTGAGTGCTTCTACTGCAAAGGAACTGGTCACTGGAAGCGAAACTACCCCAAGTATTTGGCAGAGAAAAAGGATGGCAAAGTGAAAGGTATATTTGATATACATGTTATTGATGTGTACCTTACTAATGCTCGCATTAGTGCCTAGGTATTTGATACTGGTTCAGTTGCTAACATTTGCAACTCGAAACAGGGGCTATGGATTAAGCGAAGATTGGCTAAGGACGAGGTGACGACGCGCGTGGGAAATGGTTCCAAAGTCGATGTGATCGAGGTCGGCATGCTACCTCTACATCTACCTTCGGGATTAGTTTTAGACCTAAATAATTGTTATTTGGTGCCAGCGTTGAGCATGAACATTATATCTGGATCTTGTTTAATGCAAGACGGTTATTCATTTAAATCATAGAATAATGGTTGTTCTATTTATATGAGTAATATCTTTTATGGTCATGCACCCTTGATGAGTGGTCTATTTTTTACTAAATCTTGATAGCAGTGATACACATGTTCATAGTATTGAAGCCAAAAGATGCAGAGTTGAAAATCATAGTGCAACTTATTTGTGGCACTGCCGTCTAGGTCATATTGGTGTAAAGCGCATGAAGAAACTCCATTCTGATGGACTTCTGGAATCACTTGATTATGAATCACTTGGTACTTGCGAACCATGCCTCATGGGCAAGATGACTAAAACTCTGTTCTCTGGAACAATGGAGCGAGCAACGGAGTTATTGGAAATCATACATACTGATGTATGTGGTCCAATGAACATTGAAGCTCGTGGCGGATATCGTTATTTTCTCACCTTCACAGATGATTTGAGCAGATATGGGTATATCTACTTAATGAAACATAATTTTGAAACATTTGAAAAGTTCAAAGAATTTAAGAGTGAAGTGGAAAATCATCGTAACAAGAAAATCAAGTTTCTATGATCTGATCGTGGAGGTGAATATTTGAGTTATGAGTTTGGACTTCATTTGAAACAATGCGAAATAGATTCGCAACTCATGCCACCTGGAACACCACAACGTAATGGTGTGTCCGAATGTCGTAACCACACTTTATTAGATATGGTGCAATCTATGATATCTCTCACTGATTTACCGCTATCGTTTTGGGGTTATGCTTTAGAGATGGATGCATTCACGTTAAATAGGGCACCATCTAAATCCGTTGAGATGACACCTTATAAACTATGGTTTGGCAAGAAACCCAAGTTGTCGTTTCTTAAAGTTTGGGGCTGCGATGCTTATGTGAAGAAGCTTCAACCTGATAAGCTCAATCCCAAATCGGAGAAATGTGTCTTCATAGGATACCCAAAGGAGACTGTTGGGTACACCTTCTATCACAGATCCAAAGGCAAGATATTCGTTGCTAAGAATGGATCCTTTCTAGAGAAGGAGTTTCTCTCGAAAGAAGTGAGTGGGAGGAAAGTAGAACTTGACGAGGTAATTGTACCTTCTCCCTTATTGGAAAGTAGTTCATCACTGAAATTAGTTCTAGTGATTCCTACACCAGTAAGTGAGGAAGCTAATGATGATGATCATAAAACTTCTGATCAAGTTTCTACCGAACCTCATAGGTCAACCAGAGTAAGATCCGCACCAGAGTGGTATGGTAATCCTATTCTGGAAGTCATGTTACTTGACCATGACGAACCTATGAATTATGAGGAAGCGATGATGAGCCCAGATTCCGCAAAATGGCTTGAGGCAATGAAATCTGAGATGGGATCTATGTACGAGAACAAAGTATGGACTTTGGTTGACTTGCCCGGTGATCGGCAGGCCATAGAGAATAAATGGATCTTCAAGAAGAAGACTGACGCTGACGGTAATATTACTGTCTACAAAGCTCGACTTATTGCAAAAGGTTTTTGACAAGTTCAAGGAGTTGACTATGGTGAGACCTTCTCACCCGTAGCAATGCTTAAGTCCGTCTGAATCATGTTAGCAATTGCCGCATTTTATGATTATAAAATTTGGCAAATGGATGTCAAAACTGCATTCCTTAATGGATATCTTAAAGAAGAGTTGTATATGATGCAACCAGAAGGTTTTGTCGATCCAAAAGGTGCTAACAAAGTGTGCAAGCTCCAGCGATCCATTTATGGACTGGTGCAAGCCTCTCGGAGTTGGAATATACGCTTTGATAGTGTGATCAAAGCATATGGTTTTATACAGACTTTTGGAGAAGCCTGTATTTACAAGAAAGTGAGTGGGAGCTCTGTAGCATTTATGATATTATATGTAGATGACATATTGTTGATCGGAAATGACACTGAATTTCTGAATAGCATAAAAGGATACTTGAATAAGAATTTTTCAATGAAAGACCTCGGGGAAGCTGCTTATATATTGGGCATCAAGATCTATAGAGATAGATCAAGACGCTTAATTGGACTTTCACAAAGCACATACCTTGATAAAGTTTTGAAGAAGTTCAAAATGGATCAGGCAAAGAAAGGGTTCCTGCATGTATTACAAGGTGAGAAATTGAGTCAGACTCAATGCCCGACCACTACAGAAGATAAAGAGAAAATGAAAGGTGTTCCGTATGCTTCAGCCATAGGCTCTATCATGTATGCAATGTTGTGTACCAGACCTGATGTGTGCCTTGCTATCAGTTTAGCAGGGAGGTACCAAAGTAATCCAGGAGTGGATCACTGGACATCGGTCAAGAATATCCTGAAATACCTGAAAATGACCAAGGATATGTTTCTCGTATATGGAGGTGACAAAGAACTCGTCGTAAACGGTTACGTCGATGCAAGCTTTGACACTGATCCGAATGACTCTAAGTCACAAATGGGATACGTGTTTTTATTAAATGGTGGAGCTGTCAGTTGGTGCAGTTCCAAGCAGAGCGTCGTGGTGGGATCTACATGTGAAGCGGAATACATAGCTGCTTCGGAAGCAGCAAATGAAGGAGTCTGGATGAAGGAGTTCATATCCTATCTAGGTGTCATAACTAGTGCATCAGGTCCAATGAAAATCTTTTGTGACAATACTGGTGCAATTGCCTTGGCAAAGGAATCCAGATTTCACAAGAGAACCAAGCACATCAAGAGATGCTTCAATTCCATCTGCGATCAAGTCAAGGAGGGAGACATAGAGATTTGCAAGATACATACGGATCTGAATGTTGCAGACCCGTTGACTAAGCCTCTCTCACGAGCAAAACATGATCAGCACCAAGACTCCATGGGTGTTAGAATCATTACAATGTAATCTAGATTATTGACTCTCGTGCAAGAGTGAGACTAAATGAAATATTCCCTAGAGGCAATAATAAAGTTGTTATTTATATTTCCTTATATCATGATAAATGTTTACTATTCATGCTAGAATTGTATTAACCGGAAACTTAGTACATGTGTGAATACATAGACAAATAGAGTGTCACTAGTTTGCCTCTACTTGACTAGCTCGTTGAATCAATGATGGTTATATTTTCTAACCATAGACATGAGTTGTCATTTGATTAACGGGATCACATCATTAGAGAATGATGTGATTGACTTGACCCATCCGTTAGCTTAGCACGATGATCGTTTAGTTTGTTGCTATTGCTTTCTCCATAACTTATACATGTTCCTATGACTATGAGATCATGCAACTCCCGAATACCAGAGGAACACTTTGTGTGCTACCAAATGTCACAACGTAACTGGGTGATTATAAAGGTGCTCTACAGGTGTCTCCAATGGTGTTTGTTGAGTTGGCATAGATCGAGATTAGGATTTGTCACTCCGATTGTCGAAGAGGTATCTCTGGGCCCTCTCCGTAATGTACATCACTATAAGCCTTGCAAGAAATGTAGCTAATGAGTTAGTTACGGGATGTAGCATTATAGAACGAGTGAAGAGACTTGCCGGTAACGAGATTAAACTAGGTATTGAGATACCGACGATCAAATCTCAAGCAAGTAACATACCGATGACAAGGGGAACAACATATATCGTTATGTGGTTTGATCGATAAAGATCTTCGTAGAATATGTCGGAACCAATATGAGCATCCAGGTTCCGCTATTGGTTATTGACTGGAGACATGTCTCGGTCATGTCTACATAGTTCTCGAACCCATAGGGTCCGCATGCTTAATGTTCGGTGACGATTGGTATTATGAGTTTATGTGTTTTGATGTACCGAAGATAGTTCGGAGTCCCGGATGTGATCACGGACATAACGAGAAGTCTCTAAATGGTTGATACATAAATATTGATATATTGGACGACTATATTCGGACACCGGATGAGTTCCGGGGGTCACCGGGTATCGCAGGGTCGGGGGTTCTCGGAACCCCCAGGGGAACTAATGGGCCTACATGGGCATTGTTAGAGAGAGAGAGAAGGGGCATAGGGCTGGGCGCCCCCCCTTGGGAGTCCAAATTGGACAAGGAGGGTGGGGCGGCACCCCCTCTTTCCTCCCTCTCTCCTCTCCTTCCTTCCTTTCTTCTTCCTCCTTCCTAGTTGGACTAGGAAAAGGGGAGTCCTACTCCTACTAGGAGGACTCCCCTCTCCTTGTCGTGACCCTAGGACGGTCGGCCTCCCCCCTTGCTCCTTTATATATGGGGGTAGGGGGCACCCTAGAACACACAAGTTGATTGTTTCCAGCCGTGTGCGGTGCCCGCCTCCACCATAATCCACCTCGGTCATATCGTAGTTGTACTTAGGCGAAGCCTTGTTCCGGTAGCATCATCATCACCGTCATCACGCTGTCGTGCTGACGAAGCTCTCCCTCGACACTCTACTAGATCGTGAGTTCATGGGACGTCACCAAGCCGAACGTGTGCATATCACGGAGGTGTCGTGCCTTCGGTGCTAGGACCGGTCGATCGTGAAGACCTATGACTACATCAACCACGTTGTCATAACGCTTCTGCTTACGATCTACGAGGGTACGTGGACAACACTCTTCCCTCTTGTTTATATGCATCACCATGATCTTGCGTGTGTGTAGGAAATTTTTTGAAATTACTACGTTCCCTAACAGTAGGACCGGTAATCTGTCTCTGAATCCTCCTCTGAGGAGCTCCCTGTAAACATCGAGATATATGCTTCAACAGGTACCATTGCCTGCTCTGAAGACTTGTTTTCACTCCTGATTTTTCCATAATCGGCTCAAATGGCTGATACACATGAAGAGTAGTTCAATATACACAGATTGTCGACAAATGGAATACGTAATGAAAAAAAGATGGCATGAGATAATTCACATATATGATGCCTGGCTACATGGTGGTGCATAATTCACATATATGATAACTGGCTGAAAATATGGCATTGCATAATTCACATATCTGATATAGAAAGCAAAGAGGAGGCATTCACACAAAGAATGTTTAATCTAAGCAGATGGCATGGCAATGCAAGACACCATATGCATGATATGAGCAATATAACCTTGCGAAGTTAGAGCATGCACCTCGGGGGGGATACGACTGGTCATCTGTCTCTGAATCCTCCTTTGAGGAGATATCTATAACTAGCAAGAAATATGCATCGACAGTTAACACTGACTGCTCTGAAGACCTTGTTTTCACTCCGGATCTTCCAATGACTGACTCAAATGGCTGATGCACGGGAAGAGTAGGTGAATGTATAAACATTGTTGACAAATGGAATACATTATGAAAAAATATGGCACGATACAATTCACATATACGATGACTGGCTAAACAGGATGGCATTGCATGATTCACGTATATGATGCCTGGCTAAAGAAGATGGCATTTCATAATTCCCATATACTCCCTCCGTTCCTAAATATTTGTCTTTTTAGATATTTCAAATGGACTACCACATACGGATGTATATAGACATATTTTAGAGTGTAGATTCACTCATTTTGCTCCGTATGTAGTCACTTGTTGAAATCTATAAAAAATACAAGGCTATTCGAATAGGTTTTAATCTCTGCAGAGGGTGTACTCTTTACCCACGACTAACGGATTCCTTTAGCCCATCGAGACTAATTCCGTCTACGGCTTTTTAGTTGAGAACACGCCTAACCTTGCACACACCAGCTTAACTCATCGGTGTCTGGAATCACCCACGACGCTTGTTAAGCAAAACTCTAAGTGGGGAGGCTACAACCTCGCGTAGCATGGGATCAAATTTGTATCGCGTGCTCTAAGGGGTGGTCTCCCCTCTCGGTCCCAACCGGAAACACCCATGCCCCCGGACCAGGTGGCATGCCTACCGGCTACAACCGATATCTTCCACCATGGCCTCTCTGTACGGTGTGTGCTGGAAGGGGTTGACGACTTACTGAACCGTACCCTACCTGCGGCAGGGATGAGTGGTAGTATGAGGCAAGTATGGGGGTTACTGGAACAAGACTCGATCTGCGGTCGACTCAGGAGGTTTATAAGTTCCCTGCATGACATGTATATCATATATATTACAACCGACGAAATCACCACTCAATATACCTTACCATGCCATACCGGACATAACCGTCCCGACGGGGACCGGTGACAAGCTCACGCCTACCCAAGGCCGAGGCTTTCCCGGATTCCTTTCCGGCATGCATGCAAGGCACATGAGGATGATTACCATCACAAAAATATTCATTTCCAACAGCAAGGAAATCACTAATATGCTTCCTTGCATATGATCATATCACATGAAATAACAAGTCCTCCGAAATACGGTGGTGTTATAAACGTGTCAAATAACACACCAAAAAATATTATGCCGGGGTTCAGAATGCTTTCCTTTAAGTTGTGGAGGGGTAAGGTGCTCTCCAAAACTTTTGAAAGTTTCTTCACTCTCTCCAAAATCCTATCTTAAAATATACTTGAATTAACACACATTTCAAAAACAGTACAAAAAAGTTGTTTGGAAAATTTTCAACTAAATCTTAAAATAAACTAGACCAAATTTGAGGAAGGTAGGAAAAAGAATCAACTCATTTGGAGTTGTATTTAAAAAGTTATAGGCAGTCAAAGTTCTGGTCAAATCTGTTTTTAAAAGAAAATCCAGAAAAAGAAAACGGTTCGAATGGTATTGCGCTTTCGCCCAGAGGAGACGTACTTGTGCCTTTACGCCTCTACTTATCCAGCGTGGGCGGCGCATGTGTCACTGACAGTGGGCCCGCCTGGCCCACTGGTCAGGTTTGACTAGTCCACGCGCGCGTCTCCCCCCTGACCGAACAGAGGCGGAGCTCCGGCGAGGCTCGCCGGCGAATGGTGGCGCCTCTTGGTGATCTGAGTGCATGGGCGTGCTCAGGAGGTCGAGAAGAACTCGGGGGTACCCTCCATGGTCGCCGACATGGACGGAGTCGCCGGCGACGAGCATCGCGGCGGAGATGGCTTCGGGGGCGAAGTGAGTATGGGGCTACGGTGGTTCCCGATCAAAATCGAGTAGGGGAACGAGTTCACGGGGGGATGAGAGGGTTCCTGGTGAAGAGAAATGGGAGGGGGAGGTCCTAGTGGTGATGGAATGGCCGGAGCAGTGGCGGCGGCTGCGTTTGCCGGAGATGGGGAAGGAGACCTCCCCTGGTCGATTGGCTGCCAATGGAGCTTCCTGGAGACCGCTTGAGACTACCTGCGTGCGGAGACGAGCTCGGGGCTCCTTAAATAGGAGAGGCAAGGCGGTTCCGCGGCGGCCATGGATAAGCTCTTCGGCGAACCGCCTCTCTGTAGCTAGGGCGACGTGGCGGCGACGAGGGCTAGGCGACACCCTTGTGGATGAGCTCGCGCTGTTCCTGGGGCCAGGTGGCGAGCGGGGATGGCTTTGGCGGCACCGACATGAGCAGGGGCTGTCGGGCGGCCGTGGCGTGCCGCCAAGGGGACTCTGGTGGCGGCGTTGTAGCGTGCCAGGGTGGCTTGTCGCGTTGCTGCGAGGAGGGTAGCGCTTGGCGAGGTGCTGCCGTGCGGGCCAAGACAGGGGCGCATCGCGGCGGCTCGTGTGCGCGGCTGCAATACGCGCGCTCTGGGCGCGACCAGTGCATGCACCGAAGATGTTCGACACAATGTCGCGGCATGCTACAGGTCACAGGTGAGGCTGGGGTTTAGCAGATCTAGGTTAGGAGCAACTGGGAGTCTAGTGGACAAGCTAGTTTGATCAGAGGTGCAAGATCATAGTGAAATGTCAAGAATCATGCCAAAACAGATCATGCCCATAAGGTGTTTGACAAAATGCCAAGGGCACTTAGGCAAGTCTTGGAGTGGTCAAAAACTCCAGATCAGTGTCTCTTTAGATGCAAGAGAGATTGGTGAGGTTAGTTTGGCAAAAGGAGAAACTTGTTAGTATAAGTTTTCCAAAACTTCAATTCTGGACAGGAAATAAATGGCATTATTTCATGAACCAAAAATGATCCAAAGGGTGCATGCTCCTGGACTTAAGGTTTTAACATGGAGGACTACAAGTAGGAGAAATAATCAAGGGCTTAAGCAAGCAAAAACATGGTTGCTGTACAAACCATCAAGTTGGTCCAGAATGGAAATGAGGTTGATTTACTCAAAATTTTCAAATAGCATCACTGGGTTTTTGCATGAAGCTGAATCATATGATACTACTAACATCCCAAAATTTTGGTGGAGGCTAGAAAGAATTATTTAAAAGAGTTGTAGTGCAAAATTCCCACTAGACCAGAGAAGAGAAAATGGGTGTAGAGCTCAAAACATCTCTGGAAAAAGAAGATGTTTTTGCACAAAAGTTATTTAATAACATCACATGACCTCTCCAAATTTTTGTGGGAATTTTAAGTGAATTTATCAAATGGTTGTAGTTCAAATATGGCCATTTAACCTTGAAATACCATTTTCAAGAAAGTAAAGATCAAGCAACTTAATTATTTAATTAGTTATACTGATAAAAGAAAAGTTTTTCTTGAGAGGTTAAACAAGTCCAATAACATATTTGAAAAAGTTTTCTCTTTGGGAAAAACTCCTCATAACAGGGAAAGAAATGATTTAAAAATCAAAATGGAGCTCAGAAATCAAAGTTTTAATTCCTGGCAAAAAATTTAATTCAATAAAACAAGGTCAAAATTTTGGGGTGTCACAATTGTTGATGTGTATGTTGTCCTACGGACTAAAACCCTCCGGTTTATATAGACACCGGATAGGGTTAGGGTTACATAGAGTCGGTTACAATGGTAGGAGATCTGAATATCCGTATCGCCAAGCTTGCCTTCCACGCCAAGGAAAGTCCCTTCCGGACACGGGACGAAGTCTTCAATCTTGTATCTTCATAGTCCTGGAGTCCGGCTGAAGGTATAGCCCGGCCATCCGGACACCCCCTAATCCAGGACTCCCTCAGTTAGTTACGGGATGTAGCATTACGGAACGAGTAAAGAGACTTTCCGGTAACGAGATTGAACTAGGTATTGAGATACCGACGATCGAATCTCGGGCAAATAACATATAGATGACAAACGGAACAACATACATCGTTATGCGGTTTGACCAATAAAGATCTTCGTAGAATATGTAGGAACCAATATGAGCATCCAGGTTCCACTATTGGTTATTGACCGGAGACATGTCTCGGTCATGTCTACATAGTTGTCAAACTCGTAGGGTCCGCACGCTTAACTTTTGGTGACGATCGGTATTATGAGTTTATGTGTTTTGATGTACCGAAGATAGTTCGGAGTCCCAGATGTGATCACGGACATAACGAGGAGTCTCAAAATGGTCGAGACATAAAGATTGATATATTGGACGACTATATTCAGACACCAGATTTGTTCCGGGGGTCACCGGATATTTATCGGAGTGTCGGGGGTTTATCGGAACCCCTGGGGGAACTAATTGGCCTACATGGGCATTGTGTGTGAGAGAGAGAGAAGGGGGCCTAGGGCTGACCTCCCCCCCTTGGGAGTCCGAATTGGACAAAGAGGGGGGCAGCGCCCCCTCTTTCCTCCCTCTCTCCTCTCCTTCCTTTCCCCTTCCACTTCCTAGTTGGACTAGGAAAAGGGGAGTCCTACTCCTACTAGGAGGAGGACTCCCCCTCTCCTTGGCACGCCCCTAGGCCGGTCGGCCTCCCCCTTGCTCCTTTATATACGAGGGCAGGGGCACCCTAGAACACACAAGTTGATTGTTTTCAGGCGTTTGCGGTGCCCCCCTCCAACATTATCCACCTCGATCATATCGTAGCGGTGCTTAGGAGAAGCCCTGTTCCGGTAGCATCATCATCACCGTCATCACGTCGTCGTGTTGACGAAGCTCTCCCTCGACACTCTACTGGATCGTGAGTTCGTGGGACGTCACCGAGCTAAACGTGTGCAGATCGCGGAGGTGCCGTACCTTCGGTGCTAGGATCGGTCGATCATGAAGACGTACGACTACATCAACCAAGTTGTCATAACGCTTCCGCTTACGGTCTACGAGGGTACATGGACAACACTCTTCCCTCTCGTTGCTATGCATCACCATGATCTTGCGTGTGCGTAGCAATTTTTTTGAAATTACTGTGTTCCCCAACAGTGGCATCCGAGCCAGGTTTATGCGTAGATGTTATATGCACGAGTAGAACACAAAGGAGTTCTGGGTGTGGGTATATACATATTGCTTGCCGTCACTAGTTGATTCTTGATTCGGTGGTATTGTTGGATGAAGCGGCCCAGGCCGACATTACACGTACGCTTACGCGAGACTAGTTCTACCAACGTGCTTCACACACAGGTGGCTGGTGGGTGTCAGTTTCTCCAACTTTAGTTGAATCGGATTCAATGAACAGGGTTCTTTCTGAAGATCAAAAAGCAATCACTATACCGCGTTGTGGTTTTTGATGCCATAGGTAAGAAACGGTTCTTGCTCAGCCCGTAGTAGCCACGTAAAACTTGCAATAACAAAGCAGAGGACGTCTAACTTGTTTTTGCAGGGCATGTTGTGATGTGATATGGTCAAGACATGATGCTAAATTTTATTGTATGAGATGATCATGTTTTGTAACACAGTTATCGGCAACTGGCAGGAGCCATATGGCTGTCGCTTTATTGTATGAAATGCAATCGCCATGTAATTTATTTACTTTATCACTAAGTGGTAGTGATAGTCGTAGAAGCAATAGTTGGTGAGACGACAACGATGCTTCGATGGAGATCAAGGTGTCAAGCCGGTGATGATGGTGATCATGACGGTGCCTTGGAGATGGAGATCAAAGGCACAAGATGATGATGGCCATATCATATCACTTATATTGATTGCATGTGATGTTTATCCTTTATGCATCTTATTTTTCTTAGTTCGGCGGTAGCATTATAAGATGATCTCTCACTAAATTTCAAGGTATAAGTGTTCTCCCTGAGTATGCACCGTTGCTACAATTCATGTGCCAAGACACCACGTGATGATCGGGTGTGATAAGCTCTACGTTCACATACAACGGGTGCAAGCCATTTTTGCACACGCAGAATACTCAGGTTAAACTTGACGAGCCTAGCATATGCAGATATGGCCTCGGAACACTCAGACCGAAAGGTCGAGCGTGAATCATATAGTAGATATGATCAACATAGTGATGTTCATCATTGAAAACTACTCCATCTCACGTGATGATCGGACATGGTTTAGTTGAAATGGATCACGTGATCACTTAGATGATTAGAGAGATATCTATCTAAGTGGGAGTTCTTAAGTAATTTGATTAACTGAACTTTAATTTATCATGAACTTAATACCTGATAGTATTTTGCATGTCTATGTTGTTGTAAATAGATGGCCCGTGTTGTTGTTCCATTGAATTTTAATGCGTTCCTAAAGAAAGCTAAGTTGAAAGATGATGGTAGCAACTACACAGACTAGGTCCGTAACTTGAGGATTATCCTCATTGCTGCATAGAAGAATTACGTCCTGGAAGCACCGCTAGGTGACAAACCCGCTCCAGGAGCAACGCCAGATGTTGTGAACACCTGGTAGAGCAAAGCTGATGACTACTCGATAGTTCAGTGTGCCATGCTTTACGGCTTAGAACCAGGACTTCAACGATGTTTTGAACATCATGGAGCATATGAGATGTTCCAGGAGTTGAAGTTAATATTTCAAGCAAATGCCCGGATTGAGAGATATGAATTCTCCAATAAGTTCTACAGCTACAAGATGGAGGAGAATAGTTCTGTCAGTGAACATATACTCAGAGTGTCTGGGTACCACAACCACTTGACTCAACTGGGAGTTAATCTTCCTGATGATAGTGTCATTGACAGAGTTCTTCAATCACTGCCACCAAGCTACAAGAGCTTCGTGATGAACTATAATATGCAAGGGATGGATAAGACAATTCCTGAGCTCTTCGCAATGCTAAAGGCTGCGGAGGTAGAAATCAAGAAGGAGCATCAAGTGTTGATGGTTAACAAGACCACCAGTTTCAAGAAAAAGGGTAAAGGGAAGAAGGGGAACTTCAAGAAGAACAGAAAGCCAGTTGCTGCTCAAGTGAAGAAACCCAAGTCTGGACCTAAGCCTGAGACTGAGTGCTTCTACTGCAAAGGAACTGGTCACTGGAAGCGAAACTACCCCAAGTATTTGGCAGAGAAAAAGGATGGCAAAGTGAAAGGTATATTTGATATACATGTTATTGATGTGTACCTTACTAATGCTCGCATTAGTGCCTAGGTATTTGATACTGGTTCAGTTGCTAACATTTGCAACTCGAAACAGGGGCTATGGATTAAGCGAAGATTGGCTAAGGACGAGGTGACGACGCGCGTGGGAAATGGTTCCAAAGTCGATGTGATCGAGGTCGGCATGCTACCTCTACATCTACCTTCGGGATTAGTTTTAGACCTAAATAATTGTTATTTGGTGCCAGCGTTGAGCATGAACATTATATCTGGATCTTGTTTAATGCAAGACGGTTATTCATTTAAATCATAGAATAATGGTTGTTCTATTTATATGAGTAATATCTTTTATGGTCATGCACCCTTGATGAGTGGTCTATTTTTTACTAAATCTTGATAGCAGTGATACACATGTTCATAGTATTGAAGCCAAAAGATGCAGAGTTGAAAATCATAGTGCAACTTATTTGTGGCACTGCCGTCTAGGTCATATTGGTGTAAAGCGCATGAAGAAACTCCATTCTGATGGACTTCTGGAATCACTTGATTATGAATCACTTGGTACTTGCGAACCATGCCTCATGGGCAAGATGACTAAAACTCTGTTCTCTGGAACAATGGAGCGAGCAACGGAGTTATTGGAAATCATACATACTGATGTATGTGGTCCAATGAACATTGAAGCTCGTGGCGGATATCGTTATTTTCTCACCTTCACAGATGATTTGAGCAGATATGGGTATATCTACTTAATGAAACATAATTTTGAAACATTTGAAAAGTTCAAAGAATTTAAGAGTGAAGTGGAAAATCATCGTAACAAGAAAATCAAGTTTCTACGATCTGATCGTGGAGGTGAATATTTGAGTTATGAGTTTGGACTTCATTTGAAACAATGCGAAATAGATTTGCAACTCATGCCACCTGGAACACCACAACGTAATGGTGTGTCCGAATGTCGTAACCACACTTTATTAGATATGGTGCAATCTATGATATCTCTCACTGATTTACCGCTATCGTTTTGGGGTTATGCTTTAGAGACGGATGCATTCACGTTAAATAGGGCACCATCTAAATCCGTTGAGATGACACCTTATAAACTATGGTTTGGCAAGAAACCCAAGTTGTCGTTTCTTAAAGTTTGGGGCTGCGATGCTTATGTGAAGAAGCTTCAACCTGATAAGCTCAATCCCAAATCGGAGAAATGTGTCTTCATAGGATACCCAAAGGAGACTGTTGGGTACACCTTCTATCACAGATCCAAAGGCAAGATATTCGTTGCTAAGAATGGATCCTTTCTAGAGAAGGAGTTTCTCTCGAAAGAAGTGAGTGGGAGGAAAGTAGAACTTGACGAGGTAATTGTACCTTCTCCCTTATTGGAAAGTAGTTCATCACTGAAATTAGTTCCAGTGATTCCTACACCAGTAAGTGAGGAAGCTAATGATGATGATCATAAAACTTATGATCAAGTTTCTACCGAACCTCATAGGTCAACCAGAGTAAGATCCGCACCAGAGTGGTACGGTAATCCTATTCTGGAAGTCATGTTACTTGACCATGACGAACCTACGAATTATGAGGAAGCGATGATGAGCCCAGATTCCGCAAAATGGCTTGAGGCAATGAAATCTGAGATGGGATCTATGTACGAGAACAAAGTATGGACTTTGGTTGACTTGCCCGATGATCGGCAGGCCATAGAGAATAAATGGATCTTCAAGAAGAAGACTGACGCTGACGGTAATATTACTGTCTACAAAGCTCGACTTATTGCAAAAGGTTTTTGACAAGTTCAAGGAGTTGACTATGGTGAGACCTTCTCACCCGTAGCAATGCTTAAGTCCGTCTGAATCATGTTAGCAATTGCCGCATTTTATGATTATAAAATTTGGCAAATGGATGTCAAAACTGCATTCCTTAATGGATATCTTAAAGAAGAGTTGTATATGATGCAACCAGAAGGTTTTGTCGATCCAAAAGGTGCTAACAAAGTGTGCAAGCTCCAGCGATCCATTTATGGACTGGTGCAAGCCTCTCGGAGTTGGAATATACGCTTTGATAGTGTGATCAAAGCATATGGTTTTATACAGACTTTTGGAGAAGCCTGTATTTACAAGAAAGTGAGTGGGAGCTCTGTAGCATTTATGATATTATATGTAGATGACATATTGTTGATCGGAAATGACACTGAATTTCTGAATAGCATAAAAGGATACTTGAATAAGAATTTTTCAATGAAAGACCTCGGGGAAGCTGCTTATATATTGGGCATCAAGATCTATAGAGATAGATCAAGACGCTTAATTGGACTTTCACAAAGCACATACCTTGATAAAGTTTTGAAGAAGTTCAAAATGGATCAGGGAAAGAAAGGGTTCCTGCATGTATTACAAGGTGAGAAATTGAGTCAGACTCAATGCCCGACCACTACAGAAGATAAAGAGAAAATGAAAGGTGTTCCGTATGCTTCAGCCATAGGCTCTATCATGTATGCAATGTTGTGTACCAGACCTGATGTGTGCCTTGCTATCAGTTTAGCAGGGAGGTACCAAAGTAATCCAGGAGTGGATCACTGGACATCGGTCAAGAATATCCTGAAATACCTGAAAATGACTAAGGATATGTTTCTCGTATATGGAGGTGACAAAGAACTCGTCGTAAACGGTTACGTCGATGCAAGCTTTGACACTGATCCGAATGACTCTAAGTCACAAATGGGATACGTGTTTTTATTAAATGGTGGAGCTGTCAGTTGGTGCAGTTCCAAGCAGAGCGTCGTGGTGGGATCTACATGTGAAGCGGAATACATAGCTGCTTCGGAAGCAGCAAATGAAGGAGTCTGGATGAAGGAGTTCATATCCTATCTAGGTGTCATAACTAGTGCATCAGGTCCAATGAAAATCTTTTGTGACAATACTGGTGCAATTGCCTTGGCAAAGGAATCCAGATTTCACAAGAGAACCAAGCACATCAAGAGATGCTTCAATTCCATCCGCGATCAAGTCAAGGAGGGAGACATAGAGATTTGCAAGATACATACGGATCTGAATGTTGCAGACCCGTTGACTAAGCCTCTCTCACGAGCAAAACATGATCAGCACCAAGACTCCATGGGTGTTAGAATCATTACAATGTAATCTATATTATTGACTCTCGTGCAAGAGGGAGACTAAATGAAATATGCCCTAGAGGCAATAATAAAGTTGTTATTTATATTTCCTTATATCATGATAAATGTTTACTATTCATGCTAGAATTGTATTAACCGGAAACTTAGTACATGTGTGAATACATAGACAAATAGAGTGTCACTAGTTTGCCTCTACTTGACTAGCTCGTTGAATCAATGATGGTTATATTTTCTAACCATAGACATGAGTTGTCATTTGATTAACGGGATCACATCATTAGAGAATGATGTGATTGACTTGACCCATCCGTTAGCTTAGCACGATGATCGTTTAGTTTGTTGCTATTGCTTTCTCCATAACTTATACATGTTCCTATGACTATGAGATCATGCAACTCCCGAATACCAGAGGAACACTTTGTGTGCTACCAAATGTCACAACGTAACTGGGTGATTATAAAGGTGCTCTACAGGTGTCTCCAATGGTGTTTGTTGAGTTGGCATAGATCGAGATTAGGATTTGTCACTCCGATTGTCGAAGAGGTATCTCTGGGCCCTCTCCGTAATGTACATCACTATAAGCCTTGCAAGAAATGTAGCTAATGAGTTAGTTACGGGATGTAGCATTACAGAACGAGTGAAGAGACTTGCCGGTAACGAGATTAAACTAGGTATTGAGATACCGACGATCAAATCTCAAGCAAGTAACATACCGATGACAAGGGGAACAACATATATCGTTATGTGGTTTGATCGATAAAGATCTTCGTAGAATATGTCGGAACCAATATGAGCATCCAGGTTCCGCTATTGGTTATTGACTGGAGACATGTCTCGGTCATGTCTACATAGTTCTCGAACCCATAGGGTCCGCATGCTTAATGTTCGGTGACGATTGGTATTATGAGTTTATGTGTTTTGATGTACCGAAGATAGTTCGGAGTCCCGGATGTGATCACGGACATAACGAGAAGTCTCTAAATGGTTGATACATAAATATTGATATATTGGACGACTATATTCGGACACCGGATGAGTTCCGGGGGTCACCGGGTATCGCAGGGTCGGGGGTTCTCGGAACCCCCAGGGGAACTAATGGGCCTACATGGGCATTGTTAGAGAGAGAGAGAGAAGGGGCATAGGGCTGGGCGCCCCCCCTTGGGAGTCCAAATTGGACAAGGAGGGTGGGGCGGCACCCCCTCTTTCCTCCCTCTCTCCTCTCCTTCCTTCCTTTCTTCTTCCTCCTTCCTAGTTGGACTAGGAAAAGGGGAGTCCTACTCCTACTAGGAGGACTCCCCTCTCCTTGTTGCGACCCTAGGACGGTCGGCCTCCCCCCTTGCTCCTTTATATATGGGGGCAGGGGGCACCCTAGAACACACAAGTTGATTGTTTCCAGCCGTGTGCGGTGCCCGCCTCCACCATAATCCACCTCGGTCATATCGTAGTTGTACTTAGGCGAAGCCTTGTTCCGGTAGCATCATCATCACCGTCATCACGCTGTCGTGCTGACGAAGCTCTCCCTCGACACTCTACTAGATCGTGAGTTCGTGGGACGTCACCAAGCCGAACGTGTGCATATCACGGAGGTGTCGTGCCTTCGGTGCTAGGACCGGTCGATCGTGAAGACCTATGACTACATCAACCACGTTGTCATAACGCTTCTGCTTACGATCTACGAGGGTACGTGGACAACACTCTTCCCTCTTGTTTATATGCATCACCATGATCTTGCGTGTGTGTAGGAAATTTTTTGAAATTACTACGTTCCCTAACAGTAGGACCGGTAATCTGTCTCTGAATCCTCCTCTGAGGAGCTCCCTGTAAACATCGAGATATATGCTTCAACAGGTACCATTGCCTGCTCTGAAGACTTGTTTTCACTCCTGATTTTTCCATAATCGGCTCAAATGGCTGATACACATGAAGAGTAGTTCAATATACACAGATTGTCGACAAATGGAATATGTAATGAAAAAAAGATGGCATGAGATAATTCACATATATGATGCCTGGCTACATGGTGGTGCATAATTCACATATATGATAACTGGCTGAAAATATGGCATTGCATAATTCACATATCTGATATAGAAAGCAAAGAGGAGGCATTCACACAAAGAATGTTTAATCTAAGCAGATGGCATGGCAATGCAAGACACCATATGCATGATATGAGCAATATAACCTTGCGAAGTTAGAGCATGCACCTCGGGGGGGATACGACTGGTCATCTGTCTCTGAATCCTCCTTTGAGGAGATATCTATAACTAGCAAGAAATATGCATCGACAGTTAACACTGACTGCTCTGAAGACCTTGTTTTCACTCCGGATCTTCCAATGACTGACTCAAATGGCTGATGCACGGGAAGAGTAGGTGAATGTATAAACATTGTTGACAAATGGAATACATTATGAAAAAATATGGCACGATACAATTCACATATACGATGACTGGCTAAACAGGATGGCATTGCATGATTCACATATATGATGCCTGGCTAAAGAAGATGGCATTTCATAATTCCCATATACTCCCTCCATTCCTAAATATTTGTCTTTTTAGAGATTTCAAATGGACTACCACATACGGATGTATATAGACATATTTTAGAGTGTAGATTCACTCATTTTGCTCCGTATGTAGTCACTTGTTGAAATCTATAAAAAATACAAGGCTATTCGAATAGGTTTTAATCTCTGCAGAGGGTGTACTCTTTACCCACGACTAACGGATTCCTTTAGCCCATCGAGACTAATTCCGTCTACGGCTTTTTAGTTGAGAACACGCCTAACCTTGCACACACCAGCTTAACTCATCGGTGTCTGGAATCACCCACGACACTTGTTAAGCAAAACTCTAAGTGGGGAGGCTACAACCTCGCGTAGCATGGGATCAAATTTGTATCGCGTGCTCTAAGGGGTGGCCTCCCCTCTCGGTCCCAACCGGAAACACCCATGCCCCCGGACCAGGTGGCATGCCTACCGGCTACAACCGATATCTTCCACCATGGCCTCTCTGTACGGTGTGTGCTGGAAGGGGTTGACGACTTACTGAACCGTACCCTACCTGCGGCAAGGATGAGTGGTAGTATGAGGCAAGTATGGGGGTTACTAGAACAAGACTCGATCTGCGGTCGACTCAGGAGGTTTATAAGTTCCCTGCATGACATGTATATCATATATATTACAACCGACGAAATCACCACTCAATATACCTTACCATGCCATACCGGACATAACCGTCCCGACGGGGACCGGTGACAAGCTCACGCCTACCCAAGGCCGAGGCTTTCCCGGATTCCTTTCCGGCATGCATGCAAGGCACATGAGGATGATTACCATCACAAAAATATTCATTTCCAACAGCAAGGAAATCACTAATATGCTTCCTTGCATATGATCATATCACATGAAATAACAAGTCCTCCGAAATACGGTGGTGTTATAAACGTGTCAAATAACACACCAAAAAATATTATGCCGGGGTTCAGAATGCTTTCCTTTAAGTTGTGGAGGGGTAAGGTGCTCTCCAAAACTTTTGAAAGTTTCTTCACTCTCTCCAAAATCCTATCTTAAAATATACTTGAATTAACACACATTTCAAAAACAGTACAAAAAAGTTGTTTGGAAAATTTTCAACTAAATCTTAAAATAAACTAGACCAAATTTGAGGAAGGTAGGAAAAAGAATCAACTCATTTGGAGTTGTATTTAAAAAGTTATAGGCAGTCAAAGTTCTGGTCAAATCTGTTTTTAAAAGAAAATCCAGAAAAAGAAAACGGTTCGAATGGTATTGCGCTTTCGCCCAGAGGAGACGTACTTGTGCCTTTACGCCTCTACTTATCCAGCATGGGCGGCGCATGTGTCACTGACAGTGGGCCCGCCTGGCCCACTGGTCAGGTTTGACTAGTCCACGCGCGCGTCGTCTCCCCCCTGACCGAACAGAGGCGGAGCTCCGGCGAGGCTCGCCGGCGAATGGTGGCGCCTCTTGGTGATCTGAGTGCATGGGCGTGCTCAGGAGGTCGAGAAGAACTCGGGGGTACCCTCCATGGTCGCCGACGTGGACGGAGTCGCCGGCGACGAGCATCGCGGCGGAGATGGCTTCGGGGGCGAAGTGAGTATGGGGCTACGGTGGTTCCCGATCAAAATCGAGTAGGGGAACGAGTTCACGGGGGGATGAGAGGGTTCCTGGTGAAGAGAAATGGGAGGGGGAGGTCCTAGTGGTGATGGAATGGCCGGAGCAGTGGCGGCGGCTGCGGTTGCCGGAGATGGGGAAGGAGACCTCCCCTGGTCGATTGGCTGCCAATGGAGCTTCCTGGAGACCGCTTGAGACTACCTGCGTGCGGAGACGAGCTCGGGGCTCCTTAAATAGGCGAGGCAAGGCGGTTCCGCGGCGGCCATGGATAAGCTCTTCGGCGAACCGCCTCTCTGTAGCTAGGGCAACGTGGCGGCGACGAGGGCTAGGCGACACCCTTGTGGATGAGCTCGCGCTGTTCCTGGGGCCAGGTGGCGAGCGGGGATGGCTTTGGCGGCGCCGACATGAGCAGGGGCTGTCGGGCGGCCGTGGCGTGCCGCTAAGGGGACTCTGGTGGCGGCGTTGTAGCGTGCCAGGGTGGCTTGTCGCGTTGCTGCGAGGAGGGTAGCGCTTGGCGAGGTGCTGCCGTGCGGGCCAAGACAGGGGCGCATCGCGGCGGCTCGTGTGCGCGGCTGCAATACGCGCGCTCTGGGCGCGACCAGTGCACGCACCGAAGATGTTCGACACAATGTCGCGGCATGCTACAGGTCACAGGTGAGGCTGGGGTTTAGCAGATCTAGGTTAGGAGCAACTGGGAGTCTAGTGGACAAGCTAGTTTGATCAGAGGTGCAAGATCATAGTGAAATGTCAAGAATCATGCCAAAACAGATCATGCCCATAAGGTGTTTGACAAAATGCCAAGGGCACTTAGGCAAGTCTTGGAGTGGTCAAAAACTCCAGATCAGTGTCTCTTTAGATGCAAGAGAGATTGGTGAGGTTAGTTTGGCAAAAGGAGAAACTTGTTAGTACAAGTTTTCCAAAACTTCAATTCTGGACAGGAAATAAATGGCATTATTTCATGAACCAAAAATGATCCAAAGGGTGCATGCTCCTGGACTTAAGGTTTTAACATGGAGGACTACAAGTAGGAGAAATAATCAAGGGCTTAAGCAAGCAAAAACATGGTTGCTGTACAAACCATCAAGTTGGTCCAGAATGGAAATGAGGTTGATTTACTCAAAATTTGCAAATAGCATCACTGGGTTTTTGCATGAAGCTGAATCATATGATACTACTAACATCCCAAAATTTTGGTGGAGGCTAGAAAGAATTATTTAAAAGAGTTGTAGTGCAAAATTCCCACTGGACCAGAGAAGAGAAAATGGGTGTAGAGCTCAAAACATCTCTGGAAAAAGAAGATGTTTTTGCACAAAAGTTATTTAATAACATCACATGACCTCTCCAAATTTTTGTGGGAATTTTAAGTGAATTTATCAAATGGTTGTAGTTCAAATATGGCCATTTAACCTTGAAATACCATTTTCAAGAAAGTAAAGATCAAGCAACTTAATTATTTAATTAGTTATACTGATAAAAGAAAAGTTTTTCTTGAGAGGTTAAACAAGTCCAATAACATATTTGAAAAAGTTTTCTCTTTGGGAAAAACTCCTCATAACAGGGAAAGAAATGATTTAAAAATCAAAATGGAGCTCAGAAATCAAAGTTTTAATTCCTGGCAAAAAAATTAATTCAATAAAACAAGGTCAAAATTTTGGGGTGTCACAATTGTTGATGTGTATGTTGTCCTACGGACTAAAACCCTCCGGTTTATATAGACACTGGATAGGGTTAGGGTTACATAGAGTCGGTTACAATGGTAGGAGATCTGAATATCCGTATCGCCAAGCTTGCCTTCCACGCCAAGGAAAGTCCCTTCCGGACACGGGACGAAGTCTTCAATCTTGTATCTTCATAGTCCTGGAGTCCGGCTGAAGGTATAGCCCGGCCATCCGGACACCCCCCTAATCCAGGACTCCCTCAGTTAGTTACGGGATGTAGCATTATGGAACGAGTAAAGAGACTTTCCGGTAACGAGATTGAACTAGGTATTGAGATACCGACGATCGAATCTCGGGCAAATAACATATAGATGACAAACGGAACAACATACATCGTTATGCGGTTTGACCAATAAAGATCTTCGTAGAATATGTAGGAACCAATATGAGCATCCAGGTTCCACTATTGGTTATTGACCGGAGACATGTCTCGGTCATGTCTACATAGTTGTCGAACTCGTAGGGTCCGCACGCTTAACTTTCGGTGACGATCGGTATTATGAGTTTATGTGTTTTGATGTACCGAAGATAGTTCAGAGTCCTAGATGTGATCACGGACATAACGAGGAGTCTCAAAATGGTCGAGACATAAAGATTGATATATTGGACGACTATATTCAGACACCAGATGAGTTCCGGGGGTCACCGGATATTTATCGGAGTGTCGGGGGTTTATAGGAACCCCTGGGGGAACTAATTGGCCTACATGGGCATTGTGTGTGAGAGAGAGAGAAGGGGGCCTAGGGCTGACCTCCCCCCCTTGGGAGTCCGAATTGGACAAAGAGGGGGGCAGCGCCCCCTCTTTCCTCCCTCTCTCCTCTCCTTCCTTTCCCCTTCCACTTCCTAGTTGGACTAGGAAAAGGGGAGTCCTACTCCTACTAGGAGGAGGACTCCCCCTCTCCTTGGCACGCCCCTAGGCCGGTCGGCCTCCCCCTTGCTCCTTTATATACGAGGGCAGGGGCACCCTAGAACACACAAGTTGATTGTTTTCAGGCGTTTGCGGTGCCCCCCTCCAACATTATCCACCTCGATCATATCGTAGCGGTGCTTAGGAGAAGCCCTGTTCCGGTAGCATCATCATCACCGTCATCACGTCGTCGTGTTGACGAAGCTCTCCCTCGACACTCTACTGGATCGTGAGTTCGTGGGACGTCACCGAGCTAAACGTGTGCAGATCGCGGAGGTGCCGTACCTTCGGTGCTAGGATCGGTCGATCATGAAGACGTACGACTACATCAACCAAGTTGTCATAACGCTTCCGCTTACGGTCTACGAGGGTACATGGACAACACTCTTCCCTCTCGTTGCTATGCATCACCATGATCTTGCGTGTGCGTAGCAATTTTTTTGAAATTACTGTGTTCCCCAACAGTGGCATCCGAGCCAGGTTTATGCGTAGATGTTATATGCACGAGTAGAACACAAAGGAGTTCTGGGTGTGGGTATATACATATTGCTTGCCGTCACTAGTTGATTCTTGATTCGGTGGTATTGTTGGATGAAGCGGCCCAGGCCGACATTACACGTACGCTTACGCGAGACTGGTTCTACCAACGTGCTTCACACACAGGTGGCTGGTGGGTGTCAGTTTCTCCAACTTTAGTTGAATCGGATTCAATGAACAGGGTTCTTTCTGAAGATCAAAAAGCAATCACTATACCGCGTTGTGGTTTTTGATGCCATAGGTAAGAAACGGTTCTTGCTCAGCCCGTAGTAGCCACGTAAAACTTGCAATAACAAAGCAGAGGACGTCTAACTTGTTTTTGCAGGGCATGTTGTGATGTGATATGGTCAAGACATGATGCTAAATTTTATTGTATGAGATGATCATGTTTTGTAACACAGTTATCGGCAACTGGCAGGAGCCATATGGCTGTCGCTTTATTGTATGAAATGCAATCGCCATGTAATTTATTTACTTTATCACTAAGTGGTAGTGATAGTCGTAGAAGCAATAGTTGGTGAGACGACAACGATGCTTCGATGGAGATCAAGGTGTCAAGCCGGTGATGATGGTGATCATGACGGTGCCTTGGAGATGGAGATCAAAGGCACAAGATGATGATGGCCATATCATATCACTTATATTGATTGCATGTGATGTTTATCCTTTATGCATCTTATTTTTCTTAGTTCGGCGGTAGCATTATAAGATGATCTCTCACTAAATTTCAAGGTATAAGTGTTCTCCCTGAGTATGCACCGTTGCTACAATTCGTGTGCCAAGACACCACGTGATGATCGGGTGTGATAAGCTCTGCGTTCACATACAACGGGTGCAAGCCATTTTTGCACACGCAGAATACTCAGGTTAAACTTGACGAGCCTAGCATATGCAGATATGGCCTCGGAACACTCAGACCGAAAGGTCGAGCGTGAATCATATAGTAGATATGATCAACATAGTGATGTTCATCATTGAAAACTACTCCATCTCACGTGATGATCGGACATGGTTTAGTTGAAATGGATCACGTGATCACTTAGATGATTAGAGAGATATCTATCTAAGTGGGAGTTCTTAAGTAATTTGATTAACTGAACTTTAATTTATCATGAACTTAATACCTGATAGTATTTTGCATGTCTATGTTGTTGTAAATAGATGGCCCGTGTTGTTGTTCCATTGAATTTTAATGCGTTCCTAAAGAAAGCTAAGTTGAAAGATGATGGTAGCAACTACACAGACTAGGTCCGTAACTTGAGGATTATCCTCATTGCTGCATAGAAGAATTACGTCCTGGAAGCACCGCTAGGTGACAAACCCGCTCCAGGAGCAACGCCAGATGTTGTGAACACCTGGTAGAGCAAAGCTGATGACTACTCGATAGTTCAGTGTGCCATGCTTTACGGCTTAGAACCAGGACTTCAACGATGTTTTGAACATCATGGAGCATATGAGATGTTCCAGGAGTTGAAGTTAATATTTCAAGCAAATGCCCGGATTGAGAGATATGAATTCTCCAATAAGTTCTACAGCTACAAGATGGAGGAGAATAGTTCTGTCAGTGAACATATACTCAGAGTGTCTGGGTACCACAACCACTTGACTCAACTGGGAGTTAATCTTCCTGATGATAGTGTCATTGACAGAGTTCTTCAATCACTGCCACCAAGCTACAAGAGCTTCGTGATGAACTATAATATGCAAGGGATGGATAAGACAATTCCTGAGCTCTTCGCAATGCTAAAGGCTGCGGAGGTAGAAATCAAGAAGGAGCATCAAGTGTTGATGGTTAACAAGACCACCAGTTTCAAGAAAAAGGGTAAAGGGAAGAAGGGGAACTTCAAGAAGAACAGAAAGCCAGTTGCTGCTCAAGTGAAGAAACCCAAGTCTGGACCTAAGCCTGAGACTGAGTGCTTCTACTGCAAAGGAACTGGTCACTGGAAGCGAAACTACCCCAAGTATTTGGCAGAGAAAAAGGATGGCAAAGTGAAAGGTATATTTGATATACATGTTATTGATGTGTACCTTACTAATGCTCGCATTAGTGCCTAGGTATTTGATACTGGTTCAGTTGCTAACATTTGCAACTCGAAACAGGGGCTATGGATTAAGCGAAGATTGGCTAAGGACGAGGTGACGACGCGCGTGGGAAATGGTTCCAAAGTCGATGTGATCGAGGTCGGCATGCTACCTCTACATCTACCTTCCGGATTAGTTTTAGACCTAAATAATTGTTATTTGGTGCCAGAGTTGAGCATGAACATTATATCTGGATCTTGTTTAATGCAAGACGGTTATTCATTTAAATCATAGAATAATGGTTGTTCTATTTATATGAGTAATATCTTTTATGGTCATGCACCCTTGATGAGTGGTCTATTTTTTACTAAATCTTGATAGCAGTGATACACATGTTCATAGTATTGAAGCCAAAAGATGCAGAGTTGAAAATGATAGTGCAACTTATTTGTGGCACTGCCGTCTAGGTCATATTGGTGTAAAGCGCATGAAGAAACTCCATTCTGATGGACTTCTGGAATCACTTGATTATGAATCACTTGGTACTTGCGAACCATGCCTCATGGGCAAGATGACTAAAACTCTGTTCTCTGGAACAATGGAGCGAGCAACGGAGTTATTGGAAATCATACATACTGATGTATGTGGTCCAATGAACATTGAAGCTCGTGGCGGATATCGTTATTTTCTCACCTTCACAGATGATTTGAGCAGATATGGGTATATCTACTTAATGAAACATAATTTTGAAACATTTGAAAAGTTCAAAGAATTTAAGAGTGAAGTGGAAAATCATCGTAACAAGAAAATCAAGTTTCTACGATCTGATCGTGGAGGTGAATATTTGAGTTATGAGTTTGGACTTCATTTGAAACAATGCGAAATAGATTCGCAACTCATGCCACCTGGAACACCACAACGTAATGGTGTGTCCGAATGTCGTAACCACACTTTATTAGATATGGTGCAATCTATGATATCTCTCACTGATTTACCGCTATTGTTTTGGGGTTATGCTTTAGAGACGGATGCATTCACGTTAAATAGGGCACCATCTAAATCCGTTGAGATGACACCTTATAAACTATGGTTTGGCAAGAAACCCAAGTTGTCGTTTCTTAAAGTTTGGGGCTGCGATGCTTATGTGAAGAAGCTTCAACCTGATAAGCTCAATCCCAAATCGGAGAAATGTGTCTTCATAGGATACCCAATGGAGACTGTTGGGTACACCTTCTATCACAGATCCAAAGGCAAGATATTCGTTGCTAAGAATGGATCCTTTCTAGAGAAGGAGTTTCTCTCGAAAGAAGTGAGTGGGAGGAAAGTAGAACTTGACGAGGTAATTGTACCTTCTCCCTTATTGGAAAGTAGTTCATCACTGAAATTAGTTCCAGTGATTCCTACACCAGTAAGTGAGGAAGCTAATGATGATGATCATAAAACTTCTGATCAAGTTTCTACCGAACCTCATAGGTCAACCAGAGTAAGATCCGCACCAGAGTGGTACGGTAATCCTATTCTGGAAGTCATGTTACTTGACCATGACGAACCTACGAATTATGAGGAAGCGATGATGAGCCCAGATTCCGCAAAATGGCTTGAGGCAATGAAATCTGAGATGGGATCTATGTACGAGAACAAAGTATGGACTTTGGTTGACTTGCCCGATGATCGGCAGGCCATAGAGAATAAATGGATCTTCAAGAAGAAGACTGACGCTGACGGTAATATTACTGTCTACAAAGCTCGACTTATTGCAAAAGGTTTTTGACAAGTTCAAGGAGTTGACTATGGTGAGACCTTCTCACCCGTAGCAATGCTTAAGTCCGTCTGAATCATGTTAGCAATTGCCGCATTTTATGATTATAAAATTTGGCAAATGGATGTCAAAACTGCATTCCTTAATGGATATCTTAAAGAAGAGTTGTATATGATGCAACCAGAAGGTTTTGTCGATCCAAAAGGTGCTAACAAAGTGTGCAAGCTCCAGCGATCCATTTATGGACTGGTGCAAGCCTCTCGGAGTTGGAATATACGCTTTGATAGTGTGATCAAAGCATATGGTTTTATACAGACTTTTGGAGAAGCCTGTATTTACAAGAAAGTGAGTGGGAGCTCTATAGCATTTATGATATTATATGTAGATGACATATTGTTGATCGGAAATGACACTGAATTTCTGAATAGCATAAAAGGATACTTGAATAAGAATTTTTCAATGAAAGACCTCGGGGAAGCTGCTTATATATTGGGCATCAAGATCTATAGAGATAGATCAAGACGCTTAATTGGACTTTCACAAAGCACATACCTTGATAAAGTTTTGAAGAAGTTCAAAATGGATCAGGCAAAGAAAGGGTTCCTGTGTGTATTACAAGGTGAGAAATTGAGTCAGACTCAATGCCCGACCACTACAGAAGATAGAGAGAAAATGAAAGGTGTTCCGTATGCTTCAGCCATAGGCTCTATCATGTATGCAATGTTGTGTACCAGACCTGATGTGTGCCTTGCTATCAGTTTAGCAGGGAGGTACCAAAGTAATCCAGGAGTGGATCACTGGACATCGGTCAAGAATATCCTGAAATACCTGAAAATGACTAAGGATATGTTTCTCGTATATGGAGGTGACAAAGAACTCGTCGTAAACGGTTACGTCGATGCAAGCTTTGACACTGATCCGAATGACTCTAAGTCACAAATGGGATACGTGTTTTTATTAAATGGTGGAGCTGTCAGTTGGTGCAGTTCCAAGCAGAGCGTCGTGGTGGGATCTACATGTGAAGCGGAATACATAGCTGCTTCGGAAGCAGCAAATGAAGGAGTCTGGATGAAGGAGTTCATATCCTATCTAGGTGTCATAACTAGTGCATCAGGTCCAATGAAAATCTTTTGTGACAATACTGGTGCAATTGCCTTGGCAAAGGAATCCAGATTTCACAAGAGAACCAAGCACATCAAGAGATGCTTCAATTCCATCCGCGATCAAGTCAAGGAGGGAGACATAGAGATATGCAAGATACATACGGATCTGAATGTTGCAGACCCGTTGACTAAGCCTCTCTCACGAGCAAAACATGATCAGCACCAAGACTCCATGGGTGTTAGAATCATTACAATGTAATCTAGATTATTGACTCTCGTGCAAGAGGGAGACTAAATGAAATATGCCCTAGAGGCAATAATAAAGTTGTTATTTATATTTCCTTATATCATGATAAATGTTTACTATTCATGCTAGAATTGTATTAACCGGAAACTTAGTACATGTGTGAATACATAGACAAATAGAGTGTCACTAGTTTGCCTCTACTTGACTAGCTCGTTGAATCAATGATGGTTATATTTTCTAACCATAGACATGAGTTGTCATTTGATTAACGGGATCACATCATTAGAGAATGATGTGATTGACTTGACCCATCCGTTAGCTTAGCACGATGATCGTTTAGTTTGTTGCTATTGCTTTCTCCATAACTTATACATGTTCCTATGACTATGAGATCATGCAACTCCCGAATACCAGAGGAACACTTTGTGTGCTACCAAATGTCACAACGTAACTGGGTGATTATAAAGGTGCTCTACAGGTGTCTCCAATGGTGTTTGTTGAGTTGGCATAGATCGAGATTAGGATTTGTCACTCCGATTGTCGAAGAGGTATCTCTGGGCCCTCTCCGTAATGTACATCACTATAAGCCTTGCAAGAAATGTAGCTAATGAGTTAGTTACGGGATGTAGCATTACAGAACGAGTGAAGAGACTTGCCGGTAACGAGATTAAACTAGGTATTGAGATACCGACGATCAAATCTCAAGCAAGTAACATACCGATGACAAGGGGAACAACATATATCGTTATGTGGTTTGATCGATAAAGATCTTCGTAGAATATGTCGGAACCAATATGAGCATCCAGGTTCCGCTATTGGTTATTGACTGGAGACATGTCTCGGTCATGTCTACATAGTTCTCGAACCCATAGGGTCCGCATGCTTAATGTTCGGTGACGATTGGTATTATGAGTTTATGTGTTTTGATGTACCGAAGATAGTTCGGAGTCCCGGATGTGATCACGGACATAACGAGAAGTCTCTAAATGGTTGATACATAAATATTGATATATTGGACGACTATATTCGGACACCGGATGAGTTCCGGGGGTCACCGGGTATCGCAGGGTCGGGGGTTCTCGGAACCCCCAGGGGAACTAATGGGCCTACATGGGCATTGTTAGAGAGAGAGAGAAGGGGCATAGGGCTGGGCGCCCCCCCTTGGGAGTCCAAATTGGACAAGGAGGGTGGGGCGGCACCCCCTCTTTCCTCCCTCTCTCCTCTCCTTCCTTCCTTTCTTCTTCCTCCTTCCTAGTTGGACTAGGAAAAGGGGAGTCCTACTCCTACTAGGAGGACTCCCCTCTCCTTGTCGCGACCCTAGGACGGTCGGCCTCCCCCCTTGCTCCTTTATATATGGGGGCAGGGGGCACCCTAGAACACACAAGTTGATTGTTTCCAGCCGTGTGCGGTGCCCGCCTCCACCATAATCCACCTCGGTCATATCGTAGTTGTACTTAGGCGAAGCCTTGTTCCGGTAGCATCATCATCACCGTCATCACGCTGTCGTGCTGACGAAGCTCTCCCTCGACACTCTACTAGATCGTGAGTTCGTGGGACGTCACCAAGCCGAACGTGTGCATATCACGGAGGTGTCGTGCCTTCGGTGCTAGGACCGGTCGATCGTGAAGACCTATGACTACATCAACCACGTTGTCATAACGCTTCTGCTTACGATCTACGAGGGTACGTGGACAACACTCTTCCCTCTTGTTTATATGCATCACCATGATCTTGCGTGTGTGTAGGAAATTTTTTGAAATTACTACGTTCCCTAACAGTAGGACCGGTAATCTGTCTCTGAATCCTCCTCTGAGGAGCTCCCTGTAAACATCGAGATATATGCTTCAACAGGTACCATTGCCTGCTCTGAAGACTTGTTTTCACTCCTGATTTTTCCATAATCGGCTCAAATGGCTGATACACATGAAGAGTAGTTCAATATACACAGATTGTCGACAAATGGAATACGTAATGAAAAAAAGATGGCATGAGATAATTCACATATATGATGCCTGGCTACATGGTGGTGCATAATTCACATATATGATAACTGGCTGAAAATATGGCATTGCATAATTCACATATCTGATATAGAAAGCAAAGAGGAGGCATTCACACAAAGAATGTTTAATCTAAGCAGATGGCATGGCAATGCAAGACACCATATGCATGATATGAGCAATATAACCTTGCGAAGTTAGAGCATGCACCTCGGGGGGGATACGACTGGTCATCTGTCTCTGAATCCTCCTTTGAGGAGATATCTATAACTAGCAAGAAATATGCATCGACAGTTAACACTGACTGCTCTGAAGACCTTGTTTTCACTCCGGATCTTCCAATGACTGACTCAAATGGCTGATGCACGGGAAGAGTAGGTGAATGTATAAACATTGTTGACAAATGGAATACATTATGAAAAAATATGGCACGATACAATTCACATATACGATGACTGGCTAAACAGGATGGCATTGCATGATTCACGTATATGATGCCTGGCTAAAGAAGATGGCATTTCATAATTCCCATATACTCCCTCTGTTCCTAAATATTTGTCTTTTTAGAGATTTCAAATGGACTACCACATACGGATGTATATAGACATATTTTAGAGTGTAGATTCACTCATTTTGCTCCGTATGTAGTCACTTGTTGAAATCTATAAAAAATACAAGGCTATTCGAATAGGTTTTAATCTCTGCAGAGGGTGTACTCTTTACCCACGACTAACGGATTCCTTTAGCCCATCGAGACTAATTCCGTCTACGGCTTTTTAGTTGAGAACACGCCTAACCTTGCACACACCAGCTTAACTCATCAGTGTCTGGAATCACCCACGACACTTGTTAAGCAAAACTCTAAGTGGGGAGGCTACAACCTCGCGTAGCATGGGATCAAATTTGTATCGCGTGCTCTAAGGGGTGGCCTCCCCTCTCGGTCCCAACCGGAAACACCCATGCCCCCGGACCAGGTGGCATGCCTACCGGCTACAACCGATATCTTCCACCATGGCCTCTCTGTACGGTGTGTGCTGGAAGGGGTTGACGACTTACTGAACCGTACCCTACCTGCGGCAGGGATGAGTGGTAGTATGAGGCAAGTATGGGGGTTACTGGAACAAGACTCGATCTGCGGTCGACTCAGGAGGTTTATAAGTTCCCTGCATGACATGTATATCATATATATTACAACCGACGAAATCACCACTCAATATACCTTACCATGCCATACCGGACATAACCGTCCCGACGGGGACCGGTGACAAGCTCACGCCTACCCAAGGCCGAGGCTTTCCCGGATTCCTTTCCGGCATGCATGCAAGGCACATGAGGATGATTACCATCACAAAAATATTCATTTCCAACAGCAAGGAAATCACTAATATGCTTCCTTGCATATGATCATATCACATGAAATAACAAGTCCTCCGAAATACGGTGGTGTTATAAACGTGTCAAATAACACACCAAAAAATATTATGCCGGGGTTCAGAATGCTTTCCTTTAAGTTGTGGAGGGGTAAGGTGCTCTCCAAAACTTTTGAAAGTTTCTTCACTCTCTCCAAAATCCTATCTTAAAATATACTTGAATTAACACACATTTCAAAAACAGTACAAAAAAGTTGTTTGGAAAATTTTCAACTAAATCTTAAAATAAACTAGACCAAATTTGAGGAAGGTAGGAAAAAGAATCAACTCATTTGGAGTTGTATTTAAAAAGTTATAGGCAGTCAAAGTTCTGGTCAAATCTGTTTTTAAAAGAAAATCCAGAAAAAGAAAACGGTTCGAATGGTATTGCGCTTTCGCCCAGAGGAGACGTACTTGTGCCTTTACGCCTCTACTTATCCAGCATGGGCGGCGCATGTGTCACTGACAGTGGGCCCGCCTGGCCCACTGGTCAGGTTTGACTAGTCCACGCGCGCGTCGTCTCCCCCCTGACCGAACAGAGGCGGAGCTCCGGCGAGGCTCGCCGGCGAATGGTGGCGCCTCTTGGTGATCTGAGTGCATGGGCGTGCTCAGGAGGTCGAGAAGAACTCGGGGGTACCCTCCATGGTCGCCGACGTGGACGGAGTCGCCGGCGACGAGCATCGCGGCGGAGATGGCTTCGGGGGCGAAGTGAGTATGGGGCTACGGTGGTTCCCGATCAAAATCGAGTAGGGGAACGAGTTCACGGGGGGATGAGAGGGTTCCTGGTGAAGAGAAATGGGAGGGGGAGGTCCTAGTGGTGATGGAATGGCCGGAGCAGTGGCGGCGGCTGCGGTTGCCGGAGATGGGGAAGGAGACCTCCCCTGGTCGATTGGCTGCCAATGGAGCTTCCTGGAGACCGCTTGAGACTACCTGCGTGCGGAGACGAGCTCGGGGCTCCTTAAATAGGCGAGGCAAGGCGGTTCCGCGGCGGCCATGGATAAGCTCTTCGGCGAACCGCCTCTCTGTAGCTAGGGCGACGTGGCGGCGACGAGGGCTAGGCGACACCCTTGTGGATGAGCTCGCGCTGTTCCTGGGGCCAGGTGGCGAGCGGGGATGGCTTTGGCGGCGCCGACATGAGCAGGGGATGTCGGGCGGCCGTGGCGTGCCGCTAAGGGGACTCTGGTGGCGGCGTTGTAGCGTGCCAGGGTGGCTTGTCGCGTTGCTGCGAGGAGGGTAGCGCTTGGCGAGGTGCTGCCGTGCGGGCCAAGACAGGGGCGCATCGCGGCGGCTCGTGTGCGCGGCTGCAATACGCGCGCTCTGGGCGCGACCAGTGCACGCACCGAAGATGTTCGACACAATGTCGCGGCATGCTACAGGTCACAGGTGAGGCTGGGGTTTAGCAGATCTAGGTTAGGAGCAACTGGGAGTCTAGTGGACAAGCTAGTTTGATCAGAGGTGCAAGATCATAGTGAAATGTCAAGAATCATGCCAAAACAGATCATGCCCATAAGGTGTTTGACAAAATGCCAAGGGCACTTAGGCAAGTCTTGGAGTGGTCAAAAACTCCAGATCAGTGTCTCTTTAGATGCAAGAGAGATTGGTGAGGTTAGTTTGGCAAAAGGAGAAACTTGTTAGTACAAGTTTTCCAAAACTTCAATTCTGGACAGGAAATAAATGGCATTATTTCATGAACCAAAAATGATCCAAAGGGTGCATGCTCCTGGACTTAAGGTTTTAACATGGAGGACTACAAGTAGGAGAAATAATCAAGGGCTTAAGCAAGCAAAAACATGGTTGCTGTACAAACCATCAAGTTGGTCCAGAATGGAAATGAGGTTGATTTACTCAAAATTTGCAAATAGCATCACTGGGTTTTTGCATGAAGCTGAATCATATGATACTACTAACATCCCAAAATTTTGGTGGAGGCTAGAAAGAATTATTTAAAAGAGTTGTAGTGCAAAATTCCCACTGGACCAGAGAAGAGAAAATGGGTGTAGAGCTCAAAACATCTCTGGAAAAAGAAGATGTTTTTGCACAAAAGTTATTTAATAACATCACATGACCTCTCCAAATTTTTGTGGGAATTTTAAGTGAATTTATCAAATGGTTGTAGTTCAAATATGGCCATTTAACCTTGAAATACCATTTTCAAGAAAGTAAAGATCAAGCAACTTAATTATTTAATTAGTTATACTGATAAAAGAAAAGTTTTTCTTGAGAGGTTAAACAAGTCCAATAACATATTTGAAAAAGTTTTCTCTTTGGGAAAAACTCCTCATAACAGGGAAAGAAATGATTTAAAAATCAAAATGGAGCTCAGAAATCAAAGTTTTAATTCCTGGCAAAAAAATTAATTCAATAAAACAAGGTCAAAATTTTGGGGTGTCACAATTGTTGATGTGTATGTTGTCCTACGGACTAAAACCCTCCGGTTTATATAGACACCGGATAGGGTTAGGGTTACATAGAGTCGGTTACAATGGTAGGAGATCTGAATATCCGTATCGCCAAGCTTGCCTTCCACGCCAAGGAAAGTCCCTTCCGGACACGGGACGAAGTCTTCAATCTTGTATCTTCATAGTCCTGGAGTCCGGCTGAAGGTATAGCCCGGCCATCCGGACACCCCCCTAATCCAGGACTCCCTCAGTTAGTTACGGGATGTAGCATTATGGAACGAGTAAAGAGACTTTCCGGTAACGAGATTGAACTAGGTATTGAGATACCGACGATCGAATCTCGGGCAAATAACATATAGATGACAAACGGAACAACATACATCGTTATGCGGTTTGACCAATAAAGATCTTCGTAGAATATGTAGGAACCAATATGAGCATCCAGGTTCCACTATTGGTTATTGACCGGAGACATGTCTCGGTCATGTCTACATAGTTGTCGAACTCGTAGGGTCCGCACGCTTAACTTTCGGTGACGATCGGTATTATGAGTTTATGTGTTTTGATGTACCGAAGATAGTTCAGAGTCCTAGATGTGATCACGGACATAACGAGGAGTCTCAAAATGGTCGAGACATAAAGATTGATATATTGGACGACTATATTCAGACACCAGATGAGTTCCGGGGGTCACCGGATATTTATCGGAGTGTCGGGGGTTTATAGGAACCCCTGGGGGAACTAATTGGCCTACATGGGCATTGTGTGTGAGAGAGAGAGAAGGGGGCCTAGGGCTGACCTCCCCCCCTTGGGAGTCCGAATTGGACAAAGAGGGGGGCAGCGCCCCCTCTTTCCTCCCTCTCTCCTCTCCTTCCTTTCCCCTTCCACTTCCTAGTTGGACTAGGAAAAGGGGAGTCCTACTCCTACTAGGAGGAGGACTCCCCCTCTCCTTGGCACGCCCCTAGGCCGGTCGGCCTCCCCCTTGCTCCTTTATATACGAGGGCAGGGGCACCCTAGAACACACAAGTTGATTGTTTTCAGGCGTTTGCGGTGCCCCCCTCCAACATTATCCACCTCGATCATATCGTAGCGGTGCTTAGGAGAAGCCCTGTTCCGGTAGCATCATCATCACCGTCATCACGTCGTCGTGTTGACGAAGCTCTCCCTCGACACTCTACTGGATCGTGAGTTCGTGGGACGTCACCGAGCTAAACGTGTGCAGATCGCGGAGGTGCCGTACCTTCGGTGCTAGGATCGGTCGATCATGAAGACGTACGACTACATCAACCAAGTTGTCATAACGCTTCCGCTTACGGTCTACGAGGGTACATGGACAACACTCTTCCCTCTCGTTGCTATGCATCACCATGATCTTGCGTGTGCGTAGCAATTTTTTTGAAATTACTGTGTTCCCCAACAGTGGCATCCGAGCCAGGTTTATGCGTAGATGTTATATGCACGAGTAGAACACAAAGGAGTTCTGGGTGTGGGTATATACATATTGCTTGCCGTCACTAGTTGATTCTTGATTCGGTGGTATTGTTGGATGAAGCGGCCCAGGCCGACATTACACGTACGCTTACGCGAGACTGGTTCTACCAACGTGCTTCACACACAGGTGGCTGGTGGGTGTCAGTTTCTCCAACTTTAGTTGAATCGGATTCAATGAACAGGGTTCTTTCTGAAGATCAAAAAGCAATCACTATACCGCGTTGTGGTTTTTGATGCCATAGGTAAGAAACGGTTCTTGCTCAGCCCGTAGTAGCCACGTAAAACTTGCAATAACAAAGCAGAGGACGTCTAACTTGTTTTTGCAGGGCATGTTGTGATGTGATATGGTCAAGACATGATGCTAAATTTTATTGTATGAGATGATCATGTTTTGTAACACAGTTATCGGCAACTGGCAGGAGCCATATGGCTGTCGCTTTATTGTATGAAATGCAATCGCCATGTAATTTATTTACTTTATCACTAAGTGGTAGTGATAGTCGTAGAAGCAATAGTTGGTGAGACGACAACGATGCTTCGATGGAGATCAAGGTGTCAAGCCGGTGATGATGGTGATCATGACGGTGCCTTGGAGATGGAGATCAAAGGCACAAGATGATGATGGCCATATCATATCACTTATATTGATTGCATGTGATGTTTATCCTTTATGCATCTTATTTTTCTTAGTTCGGCGGTAGCATTATAAGATGATCTCTCACTAAATTTCAAGGTATAAGTGTTCTCCCTGAGTATGCACCGTTGCTACAATTCGTGTGCCAAGACACCACGTGATGATCGGGTGTGATAAGCTCTGCGTTCACATACAACGGGTGCAAGCCATTTTTGCACACGCAGAATACTCAGGTTAAACTTGACGAGCCTAGCATATGCAGATATGGCCTCGGAACACTCAGACCGAAAGGTCGAGCGTGAATCATATAGTAGATATGATCAACATAGTGATGTTCATCATTGAAAACTACTCCATCTCACGTGATGATCGGACATGGTTTAGTTGAAATGGATCACGTGATCACTTAGATGATTAGAGAGATATCTATCTAAGTGGGAGTTCTTAAGTAATTTGATTAACTGAACTTTAATTTATCATGAACTTAATACCTGATAGTATTTTGCATGTCTATGTTGTTGTAAATAGATGGCCCGTGTTGTTGTTCCATTGAATTTTAATGCGTTCCTAAAGAAAGCTAAGTTGAAAGATGATGGTAGCAACTACACAGACTAGGTCCGTAACTTGAGGATTATCCTCATTGCTGCATAGAAGAATTACGTCCTGGAAGCACCGCTAGGTGACAAACCCGCTCCAGGAGCAACGCCAGATGTTGTGAACACCTGGTAGAGCAAAGCTGATGACTACTCGATAGTTCAGTGTGCCATGCTTTACGGCTTAGAACCAGGACTTCAACGATGTTTTGAACATCATGGAGCATATGAGATGTTCCAGGAGTTGAAGTTAATATTTCAAGCAAATGCCCGGATTGAGAGATATGAATTCTCCAATAAGTTCTACAGCTACAAGATGGAGGAGAATAGTTCTGTCAGTGAACATATACTCAGAGTGTCTGGGTACCACAACCACTTGACTCAACTGGGAGTTAATCTTCCTGATGATAGTGTCATTGACAGAGTTCTTCAATCACTGCCACCAAGCTACAAGAGCTTCGTGATGAACTATAATATGCAAGGGATGGATAAGACAATTCCTGAGCTCTTCGCAATGCTAAAGGCTGCGGAGGTAGAAATCAAGAAGGAGCATCAAGTGTTGATGGTTAACAAGACCACCAGTTTCAAGAAAAAGGGTAAAGGGAAGAAGGGGAACTTCAAGAAGAACAGAAAGCCAGTTGCTGCTCAAGTGAAGAAACCCAAGTCTGGACCTAAGCCTGAGACTGAGTGCTTCTACTGCAAAGGAACTGGTCACTGGAAGCGAAACTACCCCAAGTATTTGGCAGAGAAAAAGGATGGCAAAGTGAAAGGTATATTTGATATACATGTTATTGATGTGTACCTTACTAATGCTCGCATTAGTGCCTAGGTATTTGATACTAGTTCAGTTGCTAACATTTGCAACTCGAAACAGGGGCTATGGATTAAGCGAAGATTGGCTAAGGACGAGGTGACGACGCGCGTGGGAAATGGTTCCAAAGTCGATGTGATCGAGGTCGGCATGCTACCTCTACATCTACCTTCCGGATTAGTTTTAGACCTAAATAATTGTTATTTGGTGCCAGCGTTGAGCATGAACATTATATCTGGATCTTGTTTAATGCAAGACGGTTATTCATTTAAATCATAGAATAATGGTTGTTCTATTTATATGAGTAATATCTTTTATGGTCATGCACCCTTGATGAGTGGTCTATTTTTTACTAAATCTTGATAGCAGTGATACACATGTTCATAGTATTGAAGCCAAAAGATGCAGAGTTGAAAATGATAGTGCAACTTATTTGTGGCACTGCCGTCTAGGTCATATTGGTGTAAAGCGCATGAAGAAACTCCATTCTGATGGACTTCTGGAATCACTTGATTATGAATCACTTGGTACTTGCGAACCATGCCTCATGGGCAAGATGACTAAAACTCTGTTCTCTGGAACAATGGAGCGAGCAACGGAGTTATTGGAAATCATACATACTGATGTATGTGGTCCAATGAACATTGAAGCTCGTGGCGGATATCGTTATTTTCTCACCTTCACAGATGATTTGAGCAGATATGGGTATATCTACTTAATGAAACATAATTTTGAAACATTTGAAAAGTTCAAAGAATTTAAGAGTGAAGTGGAAAATCATCGTAACAAGAAAATCAAGTTTCTACGATCTGATCGTGGAGGTGAATATTTGAGTTATGAGTTTGGACTTCATTTGAAACAATGCGAAATAGATTCGCAACTCATGCCACCTGGAACACCACAACGTAATGGTGTGTCCGAATGTCGTAACCACACTTTATTAGATATGGTGCAATCTATGATATCTCTCACTGATTTACCGCTATTGTTTTGGGGTTATGCTTTAGAGACGGATGCATTCACGTTAAATAGGGCACCATCTAAATCCGTTGAGATGACACCTTATAAACTATGGTTTGGCAAGAAACCCAAGTTGTCGTTTCTTAAAGTTTGGGGCTGCGATGCTTATGTGAAGAAGCTTCAACCTGATAAGCTCAATCCCAAATCGGAGAAATGTGTCTTCATAGGATACCCAAAGGAGACTGTTGGGTACACCTTCTATCACAGATCCAAAGGCAAGATATTCGTTGCTAAGAATGGATCCTTTCTAGAGAAGGAGTTTCTCTCGAAAGAAGTGAGTGGGAGGAAAGTAGAACTTGACGAGGTAATTGTACCTTCTCCCTTATTGGAAAGTAGTTCATCACTGAAATTAGTTCCAGTGATTCCTACACCAGTAAGTGAGGAAGCTAATGATGATGATCATAAAACTTCTGATCAAGTTTCTACCGAACCTCATAGGTCAACCAGAGTAAGATCCGCACCAGAGTGGTACGGTAATCCTATTCTGGAAGTCATGTTACTTGACCATGACGAACCTACGAATTATGAGGAAGCGATGATGAGCCCAGATTCCGCAAAATGGCTTGAGGCAATGAAATCTGAGATGGGATCTATGTACGAGAACAAAGTATGGACTTTGGTTGACTTGCCCGATGATCGGCAGGCCATAGAGAATAAATGGATCTTCAAGAAGAAGACTGACGCTGACGGTAATATTACTGTCTACAAAGCTCGACTTATTGCAAAAGGTTTTTGACAAGTTCAAGGAGTTGACTATGGTGAGACCTTCTCACCCGTAGCAATGCTTAAGTCCGTCTGAATCATGTTAGCAATTGCCGCATTTTATGATTATAAAATTTGGCAAATGGATGTCAAAACTGCATTCCTTAATGGATATCTTAAAGAAGAGTTGTATATGATGCAACCAGAAGGTTTTGTCGATCCAAAAGGTGCTAACAAAGTGTGCAAGCTCCAGCGATCCATTTATGGACTGGTGCAAGCCTCTCGGAGTTGGAATATACGCTTTGATAGTGTGATCAAAGCATATGGTTTTATACAGACTTTTGGAGAAGCCTGTATTTACAAGAAAGTGAGTGGGAGCTCTATAGCATTTATGATATTATATGTAGATGACATATTGTTGATCGGAAATGACACTGAATTTCTGAATAGCATAAAAGGATACTTGAATAAGAATTTTTCAATGAAAGACCTCGGGGAAGCTGCTTATATATTGGGCATCAAGATCTATAGAGATAGATCAAGACGCTTAATTGGACTTTCACAAAGCACATACCTTGATAAAGTTTTGAAGAAGTTCAAAATGGATCAGGCAAAGAAAGGGTTCCTGTGTGTATTACAAGGTGAGAAATTGAGTCAGACTCAATGCCCGACCACTACAGAAGATAGAGAGAAAATGAAAGGTGTTCCGTATGCTTCAGCCATAGGCTCTATCATGTATGCAATGTTGTGTACCAGACCTGATGTGTGCCTTGCTATCAGTTTAGCAGGGAGGTACCAAAGTAATCCAGGAGTGGATCACTGGACATCGGTCAAGAATATCCTGAAATACCTGAAAATGACTAAGGATATGTTTCTCGTATATGGAGGTGACAAAGAACTCGTCGTAAACGGTTACGTCGATGCAAGCTTTGACACTGATCCGAATGACTCTAAGTCACAAATGGGATACGTGTTTTTATTAAATGGTGGAGCTGTCAGTTGGTGCAGTTCCAAGCAGAGCGTCGTGGTGGGATCTACATGTGAAGCGGAATACATAGCTGCTTCGGAAGCAGCAAATGAAGGAGTCTGGATGAAGGAGTTCATATCCTATCTAGGTGTCATAACTAGTGCATCAGGTCCAATGAAAATCTTTTGTGACAATACTGGTGCAATTGCCTTGGCAAAGGAATCCAGATTTCACAAGAGAACCAAGCACATCAAGAGATGCTTCAATTCCATCCGCGATCAAGTCAAGGAGGGAGACATAGAGATATGCAAGATACATACGGATCTGAATGTTGCAGACCCGTTGACTAAGCCTCTCTCACGAGCAAAACATGATCAGCACCAAGACTCCATGGGTGTTAGAATCATTACAATGTAATCTAGATTATTGACTCTCGTGCAAGAGGGAGACTAAATGAAATATGCCCTAGAGGCAATAATAAAGTTGTTATTTATATTTCCTTATATCATGATAAATGTTTACTATTCATGCTAGAATTGTATTAACCGGAAACTTAGTACATGTGTGAATACATAGACAAATAGAGTGTCACTAGTTTGCCTCTACTTGACTAGCTCGTTGAATCAATGATGGTTATATTTTCTAACCATAGACATGAGTTGTCATTTGATTAACGGGATCACATCATTAGAGAATGATGTGATTGACTTGACCCATCCGTTAGCTTAGCACGATGATCGTTTAGTTTGTTGCTATTGCTTTCTCCATAACTTATACATGTTCCTATGACTATGAGATCATGCAACTCCCGAATACCAGAGGAACACTTTGTGTGCTACCAAATGTCACAACGTAACTGGGTGATTATAAAGGTGCTCTACAGGTGTCTCCAATGGTGTTTGTTGAGTTGGCATAGATCGAGATTAGGATTTGTCACTCCGATTGTCGAAGAGGTATCTCTGGGCCCTCTCCGTAATGTACATCACTATAAGCCTTGCAAGAAATGTAGCTAATGAGTTAGTTACGGGATGTAGCATTACAGAACGAGTGAAGAGACTTGCCGGTAACGAGATTAAACTAGGTATTGAGATACCGACGATCAAATCTCAAGCAAGTAACATACCGATGACAAGGGGAACAACATATATCGTTATGTGGTTTGATCGATAAAGATCTTCGTAGAATATGTCGGAACCAATATGAGCATCCAGGTTCCGCTATTGGTTATTGACTGGAGACATGTCTCGGTCATGTCTACATAGTTCTCGAACCCATAGGGTCCGCATGCTTAATGTTCGGTGACGATTGGTATTATGAGTTTATGTGTTTTGATGTACCGAAGATAGTTCGGAGTCCCGGATGTGATCACGGACATAACGAGAAGTCTCTAAATGGTTGATACATAAATATTGATATATTGGACGACTATATTCGGACACCGGATGAGTTCCGGGGGTCACCGGGTATCGCAGGGTCGGGGGTTCTCGGAACCCCCAGGGGAACTAATGGGCCTACATGGGCATTGTTAGAGAGAGAGAGAAGGGGCATAGGGCTGGGCGCCCCCCCTTGGGAGTCCAAATTGGACAAGGAGGGTGGGGCGGCACCCCCTCTTTCCTCCCTCTCTCCTCTCCTTCCTTCCTTTCTTCTTCCTCCTTCCTAGTTGGACTAGGAAAAGGGGAGTCCTACTCCTACTAGGAGGACTCCCCTCTCCTTGTCGCGACCCTAGGACGGTCGGCCTCCCCCCTTGCTCCTTTATATATGGGGGCAGGGGGCACCCTAGAACACACAAGTTGATTGTTTCCAGCCGTGTGCGGTGCCCGCCTCCACCATAATCCACCTCGGTCATATCGTAGTTGTACTTAGGCGAAGCCTTGTTCCGGTAGCATCATCATCACCGTCATCACGCTGTCGTGCTGACGAAGCTCTCCCTCGACACTCTACTAGATCGTGAGTTCGTGGGACGTCACCAAGCCGAACGTGTGCATATCACGGAGGTGTCGTGCCTTCGGTGCTAGGACCGGTCGATCGTGAAGACCTATGACTACATCAACCACGTTGTCATAACGCTTCTGCTTACGATCTACGAGGGTACGTGGACAACACTCTTCCCTCTTGTTTATATGCATCACCATGATCTTGCGTGTGTGTAGGAAATTTTTTGAAATTACTACGTTCCCTAACAGTAGGACCGGTAATCTGTCTCTGAATCCTCCTCTGAGGAGCTCCCTGTAAACATCGAGATATATGCTTCAACAGGTACCATTGCCTGCTCTGAAGACTTGTTTTCACTCCTGATTTTTCCATAATCGGCTCAAATGGCTGATACACATGAAGAGTAGTTCAATATACACAGATTGTCGACAAATGGAATACGTAATGAAAAAAAGATGGCATGAGATAATTCACATATATGATGCCTGGCTACATGGTGGTGCATAATTCACATATATGATAACTGGCTGAAAATATGGCATTGCATAATTCACATATCTGATATAGAAAGCAAAGAGGAGGCATTCACACAAAGAATGTTTAATCTAAGCAGATGGCATGGCAATGCAAGACACCATATGCATGATATGAGCAATATAACCTTGCGAAGTTAGAGCATGCACCTCGGGGGGGATACGACTGGTCATCTGTCTCTGAATCCTCCTTTGAGGAGATATCTATAACTAGCAAGAAATATGCATCGACAGTTAACACTGACTGCTCTGAAGACCTTGTTTTCACTCCGGATCTTCCAATGACTGACTCAAATGGCTGATGCACGGGAAGAGTAGGTGAATGTATAAACATTGTTGACAAATGGAATACATTATGAAAAAATATGGCACGATACAATTCACATATACGATGACTGGCTAAACAGGATGGCATTGCATGATTCACGTATATGATGCCTGGCTAAAGAAGATGGCATTTCATAATTCCCATATACTCCCTCTATTCCTAAATATTTGTCTTTTTAGAGATTTCAAATGGACTACCACATACGGATGTATATAGACATATTTTAGAGTGTAGATTCACTCATTTTGCTCCGTATGTAGTCACTTGTTGAAATCTATAAAAAATACAAGGCTATTCGAATAGGTTTTAATCTCTGCAGAGGGTGTACTCTTTACCCACGACTAACGGATTCCTTTAGCCCATCGAGACTAATTCCGTCTACGGCTTTTTAGTTGAGAACACGCCTAACCTTGCACACACCAGCTTAACTCATCAGTGTCTGGAATCACCCACGACACTTGTTAAGCAAAACTCTAAGTGGGGAGGCTACAACCTCGCGTAGCATGGGATCAAATTTGTATCGCGTGCTCTAAGGGGTGGCCTCCCCTCTCGGTCCCAACCGGAAACACCCATGCCCCCGGACCAGGTGGCATGCCTACCGGCTACAACCGATATCTTCCACCATGGCCTCTCTGTACGGTGTGTGCTGGAAGGGGTTGACGACTTACTGAACCGTACCCTACCTGCGGCAGGGATGAGTGGTAGTATGAGGCAAGTATGGGGGTTACTGGAACAAGACTCGATCTGCGGTCGACTCAGGAGGTTTATAAGTTCCCTGCATGACATGTATATCATATATATTACAACCGACGAAATCACCACTCAATATACCTTACCATGCCATACCGGACATAACCGTCCCGACGGGGACCGGTGACAAGCTCACGCCTACCCAAGGCCGAGGCTTTCCCGGATTCCTTTCCGGCATGCATGCAAGGCACATGAGGATGATTACCATCACAAAAATATTCATTTCCAACAGCAAGGAAATCACTAATATGCTTCCTTGCATATGATCATATCACATGAAATAACAAGTCCTCCGAAATACGGTGGTGTTATAAACGTGTCAAATAACACACCAAAAAATATTATGCCGGGGTTCAGAATGCTTTCCTTTAAGTTGTGGAGGGGTAAGGTGCTCTCCAAAACTTTTGAAAGTTTCTTCACTCTCTCCAAAATCCTATCTTAAAATATACTTGAATTAACACACATTTCAAAAACAGTACAAAAAAGTTGTTTGGAAAATTTTCAACTAAATCTTAAAATAAACTAGACCAAATTTGAGGAAGGTAGGAAAAAGAATCAACTCATTTGGAGTTGTATTTAAAAAGTTATAGGCAGTCAAAGTTCTGGTCAAATCTGTTTTTAAAAGAAAATCCAGAAAAAGAAAACGGTTCGAATGGTATTGCGCTTTCGCCCAGAGGAGACGTACTTGTGCCTTTACGCCTCTACTTATCCAGCATGGGCGGCGCATGTGTCACTGACAGTGGGCCCACCTGGCCCACTGGTCAGGTTTGACTAGTCCACGCGCGCGTCGTCTCCCCCCTGACCGAACAGAGGCGGAGCTCCGGCGAGGCTCGCCGGCGAATGGTGGCGCCTCTTGGTGATCTGAGTGCATGGGCGTGCTCAGGAGGTCGAGAAGAACTCGGGGGTACCCTCCATGGTCGCCGACGTGGACGGAGTCGCCGGCGACGAGCATCGCGGCGGAGATGGCTTCGGGGGCGAAGTGAGTATGGGGCTACGGTGGTTCCCGATCAAAATCGAGTAGGGGAACGAGTTCACGGGGGGATGAGAGGGTTCCTGGTGAAGAGAAATGGGAGGGGGAGGTCCTAGTGGTGATGGAATGGCCGGAGCAGTGGCGGCGGCTGCGGTTGCCGGAGATGGGGAAGGAGACCTCCCCTGGTCGATTGGCTGCCAATGGAGCTTCCTGGAGACCGCTTGAGACTACCTGCGTGCGGAGACGAGCTCGGGGCTCCTTAAATAGGCGAGGCAAGGCGGTTCCGCGGCGGCCATGGATAAGCTCTTCGGCGAACCGCCTCTCTGTAGCTAGGGCGACGTGGCGGCGACGAGGGCTAGGCGACACCCTTGTGGATGAGCTCGCGCTGTTCCTGGGGCCAGGTGGCGAGCGGGGATGGCTTTGGCGGCGCCGACATGAGCAGGGGCTGTCGGGCGGCCGTGGCGTGCCGCTAAGGGGACTCTGGTGGCGGCGTTGTAGCGTGCCAGGGTGGCTTGTCGCGTTGCTGCGAGGAGGGTAGCGCTTGGCGAGGTGCTGCCGTGCGGGCCAAGACAGGGGCGCATCGCGGCGGCTCGTGTGCGCGGCTGCAATACGCGCGCTCTGGGCGCGACCAGTGCACGCACCGAAGATGTTCGACACAATGTCGCGGCATGCTACAGGTCACAGGTGAGGCTGGGGTTTAGCAGATCTAGGTTAGGAGCAACTGGGAGTCTAGTGGACAAGCTAGTTTGATCAGAGGTGCAAGATCATAGTGAAATGTCAAGAATCATGCCAAAACAGATCATGCCCATAAGGTGTTTGACAAAATGCCAAGGGCACTTAGGCAAGTCTTGGAGTGGTCAAAAACTCCAGATCAGTGTCTCTTTAGATGCAAGAGAGATTGGTGAGGTTAGTTTGGCAAAAGGAGAAACTTGTTAGTACAAGTTTTCCAAAACTTCAATTCTGGACAGGAAATAAATGGCATTATTTCATGAACCAAAAATGATCCAAAGGGTGCATGCTCCTGGACTTAAGGTTTTAACATGGAGGACTACAAGTAGGAGAAATAATCAAGGGCTTAAGCAAGCAAAAACATGGTTGCTGTACAAACCATCAAGTTGGTCCAGAATGGAAATGAGGTTGATTTACTCAAAATTTGCAAATAGCATCACTGGGTTTTTGCATGAAGCTGAATCATATGATACTACTAACATCCCAAAATTTTGGTGGAGGCTAGAAAGAATTATTTAAAAGAGTTGTAGTGCAAAATTCCCACTGGACCAGAGAAGAGAAAATGGGTGTAGAGCTCAAAACATCTCTGGAAAAAGAAGATGTTTTTGCACAAAAGTTATTTAATAACATCACATGACCTCTCCAAATTTTTGTGGGAATTTTAAGTGAATTTATCAAATGGTTGTAGTTCAAATATGGCCATTTAACCTTGAAATACCATTTTCAAGAAAGTAAAGATCAAGCAACTTAATTATTTAATTAGTTATACTGATAAAAGAAAAGTTTTTCTTGAGAGGTTAAACAAGTCCAATAACATATTTGAAAAAGTTTTCTCTTTGGGAAAAACTCCTCATAACAGGGAAAGAAATGATTTAAAAATCAAAATGGAGCTCAGAAATCAAAGTTTTAATTCCTGGCAAAAAAATTAATTCAATAAAACAAGGTCAAAATTTTGGGGTGTCACAATTGTTGATGTGTATGTTGTCCTACGGACTAAAACCCTCCGGTTTATATAGACACCGGATAGGGTTAGGGTTACATAGAGTCGGTTACAATGGTAGGAGATCTGAATATCCGTATCGCCAAGCTTGCCTTCCACGCCAAGGAAAGTCCCTTCCGGACACGGGACGAAGTCTTCAATCTTGTATCTTCATAGTCCTGGAGTCCGGCTGAAGGTATAGCCCGGCCATCCGGACACCCCCCTAATCCAGGACTCCCTCAGTTAGTTACGGGATGTAGCATTATGGAACGAGTAAAGAGACTTTCCGGTAACGAGATTGAACTAGGTATTGAGATACCGACGATCGAATCTCGGGCAAATAACATATAGATGACAAACGGAACAACATACATCGTTATGCGGTTTGACCAATAAAGATCTTCGTAGAATATGTAGGAACCAATATGAGCATCCAGGTTCCACTATTGGTTATTGACCGGAGACATGTCTCGGTCATGTCTACATAGTTGTCGAACTCGTAGGGTCCGCACGCTTAACTTTCGGTGACGATCGGTATTATGAGTTTATGTGTTTTGATGTACCGAAGATAGTTCAGAGTCCTAGATGTGATCACGGACATAACGAGGAGTCTCAAAATGGTCGAGACATAAAGATTGATATATTGGACGACTATATTCAGACACCAGATGAGTTCCGGGGGTCACCGGATATTTATCGGAGTGTCGGGGGTTTATAGGAACCCCTGGGGGAACTAATTGGCCTACATGGGCATTGTGTGTGAGAGAGAGAGAAGGGGGCCTAGGGCTGACCTCCCCCCCTTGGGAGTCCGAATTGGACAAAGAGGGGGGCAGCGCCCCCTCTTTCCTCCCTCTCTCCTCTCCTTCCTTTCCCCTTCCACTTCCTAGTTGGACTAGGAAAAGGGGAGTCCTACTCCTACTAGGAGGAGGACTCCCCCTCTCCTTGGCACGCCCCTAGGCCGGTCGGCCTCCCCCTTGCTCCTTTATATACGAGGGCAGGGGCACCCTAGAACACACAAGTTGATTGTTTTCAGGCGTTTGCGGTGCCCCCCTCCAACATTATCCACCTCGATCATATCGTAGCGGTGCTTAGGAGAAGCCCTGTTCCGGTAGCATCATCATCACCGTCATCACGTCGTCGTGTTGACGAAGCTCTCCCTCGACACTCTACTGGATCGTGAGTTCGTGGGACGTCACCGAGCTAAACGTGTGCAGATCGCGGAGGTGCCGTACCTTCGGTGCTAGGATCGGTCGATCATGAAGACGTACGACTACATCAACCAAGTTGTCATAACGCTTCCGCTTACGGTCTACGAGGGTACATGGACAACACTCTTCCCTCTCGTTGCTATGCATCACCATGATCTTGCGTGTGCGTAGCAATTTTTTTGAAATTACTGTGTTCCCCAACAGTGGCATCCGAGCCAGGTTTATGCGTAGATGTTATATGCACGAGTAGAACACAAAGGAGTTCTGGGTGTGGGTATATACATATTGCTTGCCGTCACTAGTTGATTCTTGATTCGGTGGTATTGTTGGATGAAGCGGCCCAGGCCGACATTACACGTACGCTTACGCGAGACTGGTTCTACCAACGTGCTTCACACACAGGTGGCTGGTGGGTGTCAGTTTCTCCAACTTTAGTTGAATCGGATTCAATGAACAGGGTTCTTTCTGAAGATCAAAAAGCAATCACTATACCGCGTTGTGGTTTTTGATGCCATAGGTAAGAAACGGTTCTTGCTCAGCCCGTAGTAGCCACGTAAAACTTGCAATAACAAAGCAGAGGACGTCTAACTTGTTTTTGCAGGGCATGTTGTGATGTGATATGGTCAAGACATGATGCTAAATTTTATTGTATGAGATGATCATGTTTTGTAACACAGTTATCGGCAACTGGCAGGAGCCATATGGCTGTCGCTTTATTGTATGAAATGCAATCGCCATGTAATTTATTTACTTTATCACTAAGTGGTAGTGATAGTCGTAGAAGCAATAGTTGGTGAGACGACAACGATGCTTCGATGGAGATCAAGGTGTCAAGCCGGTGATGATGGTGATCATGACGGTGCCTTGGAGATGGAGATCAAAGGCACAAGATGATGATGGCCATATCATATCACTTATATTGATTGCATGTGATGTTTATCCTTTATGCATCTTATTTTTCTTAGTTCGGCGGTAGCATTATAAGATGATCTCTCACTAAATTTCAAGGTATAAGTGTTCTCCCTGAGTATGCACCGTTGCTACAATTCGTGTGCCAAGACACCACGTGATGATCGGGTGTGATAAGCTCTGCGTTCACATACAACGGGTGCAAGCCATTTTTGCACACGCAGAATACTCAGGTTAAACTTGACGAGCCTAGCATATGCAGATATGGCCTCGGAACACTCAGACCGAAAGGTCGAGCGTGAATCATATAGTAGATATGATCAACATAGTGATGTTCATCATTGAAAACTACTCCATCTCACGTGATGATCGGACATGGTTTAGTTGAAATGGATCACGTGATCACTTAGATGATTAGAGAGATATCTATCTAAGTGGGAGTTCTTAAGTAATTTGATTAACTGAACTTTAATTTATCATGAACTTAATACCTGATAGTATTTTGCATGTCTATGTTGTTGTAAATAGATGGCCCGTGTTGTTGTTCCATTGAATTTTAATGCGTTCCTAAAGAAAGCTAAGTTGAAAGATGATGGTAGCAACTACACAGACTAGGTCCGTAACTTGAGGATTATCCTCATTGCTGCATAGAAGAATTACGTCCTGGAAGCACCGCTAGGTGACAAACCCGCTCCAGGAGCAACGCCAGATGTTGTGAACACCTGGTAGAGCAAAGCTGATGACTACTCGATAGTTCAGTGTGCCATGCTTTACGGCTTAGAACCAGGACTTCAACGATGTTTTGAACATCATGGAGCATATGAGATGTTCCAGGAGTTGAAGTTAATATTTCAAGCAAATGCCCGGATTGAGAGATATGAATTCTCCAATAAGTTCTACAGCTACAAGATGGAGGAGAATAGTTCTGTCAGTGAACATATACTCAGAGTGTCTGGGTACCACAACCACTTGACTCAACTGGGAGTTAATCTTCCTGATGATAGTGTCATTGACAGAGTTCTTCAATCACTGCCACCAAGCTACAAGAGCTTCGTGATGAACTATAATATGCAAGGGATGGATAAGACAATTCCTGAGCTCTTCGCAATGCTAAAGGCTGCGGAGGTAGAAATCAAGAAGGAGCATCAAGTGTTGATGGTTAACAAGACCACCAGTTTCAAGAAAAAGGGTAAAGGGAAGAAGGGGAACTTCAAGAAGAACAGAAAGCCAGTTGCTGCTCAAGTGAAGAAACCCAAGTCTGGACCTAAGCCTGAGACTGAGTGCTTCTACTGCAAAGGAACTGGTCACTGGAAGCGAAACTACCCCAAGTATTTGGCAGAGAAAAAGGATGGCAAAGTGAAAGGTATATTTGATATACATGTTATTGATGTGTACCTTACTAATGCTCGCATTAGTGCCTAGGTATTTGATACTAGTTCAGTTGCTAACATTTGCAACTCGAAACAGGGGCTATGGATTAAGCGAAGATTGGCTAAGGACGAGGTGACGACGCGCGTGGGAAATGGTTCCAAAGTCGATGTGATCGAGGTCGGCATGCTACCTCTACATCTACCTTCCGGATTAGTTTTAGACCTAAATAATTGTTATTTGGTGCCAGCGTTGAGCATGAACATTATATCTGGATCTTGTTTAATGCAAGACGGTTATTCATTTAAATCATAGAATAATGGTTGTTCTATTTATATGAGTAATATCTTTTATGGTCATGCACCCTTGATGAGTGGTCTATTTTTTACTAAATCTTGATAGCAGTGATACACATGTTCATAGTATTGAAGCCAAAAGATGCAGAGTTGAAAATGATAGTGCAACTTATTTGTGGCACTGCCGTCTAGGTCATATTGGTGTAAAGCGCATGAAGAAACTCCATTCTGATGGACTTCTGGAATCACTTGATTATGAATCACTTGGTACTTGCGAACCATGCCTCATGGGCAAGATGACTAAAACTCTGTTCTCTGGAACAATGGAGCGAGCAACGGAGTTATTGGAAATCATACATACTGATGTATGTGGTCCAATGAACATTGAAGCTCGTGGCGGATATCGTTATTTTCTCACCTTCACAGATGATTTGAGCAGATATGGGTATATCTACTTAATGAAACATAATTTTGAAACATTTGAAAAGTTCAAAGAATTTAAGAGTGAAGTGGAAAATCATCGTAACAAGAAAATCAAGTTTCTACGATCTGATCGTGGAGGTGAATATTTGAGTTATGAGTTTGGACTTCATTTGAAACAATGCGAAATAGATTCGCAACTCATGCCACCTGGAACACCACAACGTAATGGTGTGTCCGAATGTCGTAACCACACTTTATTAGATATGGTGCAATCTATGATATCTCTCACTGATTTACCGCTATTGTTTTGGGGTTATGCTTTAGAGACGGATGCATTCACGTTAAATAGGGCACCATCTAAATCCGTTGAGATGACACCTTATAAACTATGGTTTGGCAAGAAACCCAAGTTGTCGTTTCTTAAAGTTTGGGGCTGCGATGCTTATGTGAAGAAGCTTCAACCTGATAAGCTCAATCCCAAATCGGAGAAATGTGTCTTCATAGGATACCCAAAGGAGACTGTTGGGTACACCTTCTATCACAGATCCAAAGGCAAGATATTCGTTGCTAAGAATGGATCCTTTCTAGAGAAGGAGTTTCTCTCGAAAGAAGTGAGTGGGAGGAAAGTAGAACTTGACGAGGTAATTGTACCTTCTCCCTTATTGGAAAGTAGTTCATCACTGAAATTAGTTCCAGTGATTCCTACACCAGTAAGTGAGGAAGCTAATGATGATGATCATAAAACTTCTGATCAAGTTTCTACCGAACCTCATAGGTCAACCAGAGTAAGATCCGCACCAGAGTGGTACGGTAATCCTATTCTGGAAGTCATGTTACTTGACCATGACGAACCTACGAATTATGAGGAAGCGATGATGAGCCCAGATTCCGCAAAATGGCTTGAGGCAATGAAATCTGAGATGGGATCTATGTACGAGAACAAAGTATGGACTTTGGTTGACTTGCCCGATGATCGGCAGGCCATAGAGAATAAATGGATCTTCAAGAAGAAGACTGACGCTGACGGTAATATTACTGTCTACAAAGCTCGACTTATTGCAAAAGGTTTTTGACAAGTTCAAGGAGTTGACTATGGTGAGACCTTCTCACCCGTAGCAATGCTTAAGTCCGTCTGAATCATGTTAGCAATTGCCGCATTTTATGATTATAAAATTTGGCAAATGGATGTCAAAACTGCATTCCTTAATGGATATCTTAAAGAAGAGTTGTATATGATGCAACCAGAAGGTTTTGTCGATCCAAAAGGTGCTAACAAAGTGTGCAAGCTCCAGCGATCCATTTATGGACTGGTGCAAGCCTCTCGGAGTTGGAATATACGCTTTGATAGTGTGATCAAAGCATATGGTTTTATACAGACTTTTGGAGAAGCCTGTATTTACAAGAAAGTGAGTGGGAGCTCTATAGCATTTATGATATTATATGTAGATGACATATTGTTGATCGGAAATGACACTGAATTTCTGAATAGCATAAAAGGATACTTGAATAAGAATTTTTCAATGAAAGACCTCGGGGAAGCTGCTTATATATTGGGCATCAAGATCTATAGAGATAGATCAAGACGCTTAATTGGACTTTCACAAAGCACATACCTTGATAAAGTTTTGAAGAAGTTCAAAATGGATCAGGCAAAGAAAGGGTTCCTGTGTGTATTACAAGGTGAGAAATTGAGTCAGACTCAATGCCCGACCACTACAGAAGATAGAGAGAAAATGAAAGGTGTTCCGTATGCTTCAGCCATAGGCTCTATCATGTATGCAATGTTGTGTACCAGACCTGATGTGTGCCTTGCTATCAGTTTAGCAGGGAGGTACCAAAGTAATCCAGGAGTGGATCACTGGACATCGGTCAAGAATATCCTGAAATACCTGAAAATGACTAAGGATATGTTTCTCGTATATGGAGGTGACAAAGAACTCGTCGTAAACGGTTACGTCGATGCAAGCTTTGACACTGATCCGAATGACTCTAAGTCACAAATGGGATACGTGTTTTTATTAAATGGTGGAGCTGTCAGTTGGTGCAGTTCCAAGCAGAGCGTCGTGGTGGGATCTACATGTGAAGCGGAATACATAGCTGCTTCGGAAGCAGCAAATGAAGGAGTCTGGATGAAGGAGTTCATATCCTATCTAGGTGTCATAACTAGTGCATCAGGTCCAATGAAAATCTTTTGTGACAATACTGGTGCAATTGCCTTGGCAAAGGAATCCAGATTTCACAAGAGAACCAAGCACATCAAGAGATGCTTCAATTCCATCCGCGATCAAGTCAAGGAGGGAGACATAGAGATTTGCAAGATACATACGGATCTGAATGTTGCAGACCCGTTGACTAAGCCTCTCTCACGAGCAAAACATGATCAGCACCAAGACTCCATGGGTGTTAGAATCATTACAATGTAATCTAGATTATTGACTCTCGTGCAAGAGGGAGACTAAATGAAATATGCCCTAGAGGCAATAATAAAGTTGTTATTTATATTTCCTTATATCATGATAAATGTTTACTATTCATGCTAGAATTGTATTAACCGGAAACTTAGTACATGTGTGAATACATAGACAAATAGAGTGTCACTAGTTTGCCTCTACTTGACTAGCTCGTTGAATCAATGATGGTTATATTTTCTAACCATAGACATGAGTTGTCATTTGATTAACGGGATCACATCATTAGAGAATGATGTGATTGACTTGACCCATCCGTTAGCTTAGCACGATGATCGTTTAGTTTGTTGCTATTGCTTTCTCCATAACTTATACATGTTCCTATGACTATGAGATCATGCAACTCCCGAATACCAGAGGAACACTTTGTGTGCTACCAAATGTCACAACGTAACTGGGTGATTATAAAGGTGCTCTACAGGTGTCTCCAATGGTGTTTGTTGAGTTGGCATAGATCGAGATTAGGATTTGTCACTCCGATTGTCGAAGAGGTATCTCTGGGCCCTCTCCGTAATGTACATCACTATAAGCCTTGCAAGAAATGTAGCTAATGAGTTAGTTACGGGATGTAGCATTACAGAACGAGTGAAGAGACTTGCCGGTAACGAGATTAAACTAGGTATTGAGATACCGACGATCAAATCTCAAGCAAGTAACATACCGATGACAAGGGGAACAACATATATCGTTATGTGGTTTGATCGATAAAGATCTTCGTAGAATATGTCGGAACCAATATGAGCATCCAGGTTCCGCTATTGGTTATTGACTGGAGACATGTCTCGGTCATGTCTACATAGTTCTCGAACCCATAGGGTCCGCATGCTTAATGTTCGGTGACGATTGGTATTATGAGTTTATGTGTTTTGATGTACCGAAGATAGTTCGGAGTCCCGGATGTGATCACGGACATAACGAGAAGTCTCTAAATGGTTGATACATAAATATTGATATATTGGACGACTATATTCGGACACCGGATGAGTTCCAGGGGTCACCGGGTATCGCAGGGTCGGGGGTTCTCGGAACCCCCAGGGGAACTAATGGGCCTACATGGGCATTGTTAGAGAGAGAGAGAAGGGGCATAGGGCTGGGCGCCCCCCCTTGGGAGTCCAAATTGGACAAGGAGGGTGGGGCGGCACCCCCTCTTTCCTCCCTCTCTCCTCTCCTTCCTTCCTTTCTTCTTCCTCCTTCCTAGTTGGACTAGGAAAAGGGGAGTCCTACTCCTACTAGGAGGACTCCCCTCTCCTTGTCGCGACCCTAGGACGGTCGGCCTCCCCCCTTGCTCCTTTATATATGGGGGCAGGGGGCACCCTAGAACACACAAGTTGATTGTTTCCAGCCGTGTGCGGTGCCCGCCTCCACCATAATCCACCTCGGTCATATCGTAGTTGTACTTAGGCGAAGCCTTGTTCCGGTAGCATCATCATCACCGTCATCACGCTGTCGTGCTGACGAAGCTCTCCCTCGACACTCTACTAGATCGTGAGTTCGTGGGACGTCACCAAGCCGAACGTGTGCATATCACGGAGGTGTCGTGCCTTCGGTGCTAGGACCGGTCGATCGTGAAGACCTATGACTACATCAACCACGTTGTCATAACGCTTCTGCTTACGATCTACGAGGGTACGTGGACAACACTCTTCCCTCTTGTTTATATGCATCACCATGATCTTGCGTGTGTGTAGGAAATTTTTTGAAATTACTACGTTCCCTAACAGTAGGACCGGTAATCTGTCTCTGAATCCTCCTCTGAGGAGCTCCCTGTAAACATCGAGATATATGCTTCAACAGGTACCATTGCCTGCTCTGAAGACTTGTTTTCACTCCTGATTTTTCCATAATCGGCTCAAATGGCTGATACACATGAAGAGTAGTTCAATATACACAGATTGTCGACAAATGGAATACGTAATGAAAAAAAGATGGCATGAGATAATTCACATATATGATGCCTGGCTACATGGTGGTGCATAATTCACATATATGATAACTGGCTGAAAATATGGCATTGCATAATTCACATATCTGATATAGAAAGCAAAGAGGAGGCATTCACACAAAGAATGTTTAATCTAAGCAGATGGCATGGCAATGCAAGACACCATATGCATGATATGAGCAATATAACCTTGCGAAGTTAGAGCATGCACCTCGGGGGGGATACGACTGGTCATCTGTCTCTGAATCCTCCTTTGAGGAGATATCTATAACTAGCAAGAAATATGCATCGACAGTTAACACTGACTGCTCTGAAGACCTTGTTTTCACTCCGGATCTTCCAATGACTGACTCAAATGGCTGATGCACGGGAAGAGTAGGTGAATGTATAAACATTGTTGACAAATGGAATACATTATGAAAAAATATGGCACGATACAATTCACATATACGATGACTGGCTAAACAGGATGGCATTGCATGATTCACGTATATGATGCCTGGCTAAAGAAGATGGCATTTCATAATTCCCATATACTCCCTCCGTTCCTAAATATTTGTCTTTTTAGAGATTTCAAATGGACTACCACATACGGATGTATATAGACATATTTTAGAGTGTAGATTCACTCATTTTGCTCCGTATGTAGTCACTTGTTGAAATCTATAAAAAATACAAGGCTATTCGAATAGGTTTTAATCTCTGCAGAGGGTGTACTCTTTACCCACGACTAACGGATTCCTTTAGCCCATCGAGACTAATTCCGTCTACGGCTTTTTAGTTGAGAACACGCCTAACCTTGCACACACCAGCTTAACTCATCGGTGTCTGGAATCACCCACGACACTTGTTAAGCAAAACTCTAAGTGGGGAGGCTACAACCTCGCGTAGCATGGGATCAAATTTGTATCGCGTGCTCTAAGGGGTGGCCTCCCCTCTCGGTCCCAACCGGAAACACCCATGCCCCCGGACCAGGTGGCATGCCTACCGGCTACAACCGATATCTTCCACCATGGCCTCTCTGTACGGTGTGTGCTGGAAGGGGTTGACGACTTACTGAACCGTACCCTACCTGCGGCAGGGATGAGTGGTAGTATGAGGCAAGTATGGGGGTTACTGGAACAAGACTCGATCTGCGGTCGACTCAGGAGGTTTATAAGTTCCCTGCATGACATGTATATCATATATATTACAACCGACGAAATCACCACTCAATATACCTTACCATGCCATACCGGACATAACCGTCCCGACGGGGACCGGTGACAAGCTCACGCCTACCCAAGGCAGAGGCTTTCCCGGATTCCTTTCCGGCATGCATGCAAGGCACATGAGGATGATTACCATCACAAAAATATTCATTTCCAACAGCAAGGAAATCACTAATATGCTTCCTTGCATATGATCATATCACATGAAATAACAAGTCCTCCGAAATACGGTGGTGTTATAAACGTGTCAAATAACACACCAAAAAATATTATGCCGGGGTTCAGAATGCTTTCCTTTAAGTTGTGGAGGGGTAAGGTGCTCTCCAAAACTTTTGAAAGTTTCTTCACTCTCTCCAAAATCCTATCTTAAAATATACTTGAATTAACACACATTTCAAAAACAGTACAAAAAAGTTGTTTGGAAAATTTTCAACTAAATCTTAAAATAAACTAGACCAAATTTGAGGAAGGTAGGAAAAAGAATCAACTCATTTGGAGTTGTATTTAAAAAGTTATAGGCAGTCAAAGTTCTGGTCAAATCTGTTTTTAAAAGAAAATCCAGAAAAAGAAAACGGTTCGAATGGTATTGCGCTTTCGCCCAGAGGAGACGTACTTGTGCCTTTACGCCTCTACTTATCCAGCATGGGCGGCGCATGTGTCACTGACAGTGGGCCCGCCTGGCCCACTGGTCAGGTTTGACTAGTCCACGCGCGCGTCGTCTCCCCCCTGACCGAACAGAGGCGGAGCTCCGGCGAGGCTCGCCGGCGAATGGTGGCGCCTCTTGGTGATCTGAGTGCATGGGCGTGCTCAGGAGGTCGAGAAGAACTCGGGGGTACCCTCCATGGTCGCCGACGTGGACGGAGTCGCCGGCGACGAGCATCGCGGCGGAGATGGCTTCGGGGGCGAAGTGAGTATGGGGCTACGGTGGTTCCCGATCAAAATCGAGTAGGGGAACGAGTTCACGGGGGGATGAGAGGGTTCCTGGTGAAGAGAAATGGGAGGGGGAGGTCCTAGTGGTGATGGAATGGCCGGAGCAGTGGCGGCGGCTGCGGTTGCCGGAGATGGGGAAGGAGACCTCCCCTGGTCGATTGGCTGCCAATGGAGCTTCCTGGAGACCGCTTGAGACTACCTGCGTGCGGAGACGAGCTCGGGGCTCCTTAAATAGGCGAGGCAAGGCGGTTCCGCGGCGGCCATGGATAAGCTCTTCGGCGAACCGCCTCTCTGTAGCTAGGGCGACGTGGCGGCGACGAGGGCTAGGCGACACCCTTGTGGATGAGCTCGCGCTGTTCCTGGGGCCAGGTGGCGAGCGGGGATGGCTTTGGCGGCGCCGACATGAGCAGGGGCTGTCGGGCGGCCGTGGCGTGCCGCCAAGGGGACTCTGGTGGCGGCGTTGTAGCGTGCCAGGGTGGCTTGTCGCGTTGCTGCGAGGAGGGTAGCGCTTGGCGAGGTGCTGCCGTGCGGGCCAAGACAGGGGCGCATCGCGGCGGCTCGTGTGCGCGGCTGCAATACGCGCGCTCTGGGCGCGACCAGTGCACGCACCAAAGATGTTCGACACAATGTCGCGGCATGCTACAGGTCACAGGTGAGGCTGGGGTTTAGCAGATCTAGGTTAGGAGCAACTGGGAGTCTAGTGGACAAGCTAGTTTGATCAGAGGTGCAAGATCATAGTGAAATGTCAAGAATCATGCCAAAACAGATCATGCCCATAAGGTGTTTGACAAAATGCCAAGGGCACTTAGGCAAGTCTTGGAGTGGTCAAAAACTCCAGATCAGTGTCTCTTTAGATGCAAGAGAGATTGGTGAGGTTAGTTTGGCAAAAGGAGAAACTTGTTAGTACAAGTTTTCCAAAACTTCAATTCTGGACAGGAAATAAATGGCATTATTTCATGAACCAAAAATGATCCAAAGGGTGCATGCTCCTGGACTTAAGGTTTTAACATGGAGGACTACAAGTAGGAGAAATAATCAAGGGCTTAAGCAAGCAAAAACATGGTTGCTGTACAAACCATCAAGTTGGTCCAGAATGGAAATGAGGTTGATTTACTCAAAATTTGCAAATAGCATCACTGGGTTTTTGCATGAAGCTGAATCATATGATACTACTAACATCCCAAAATTTTGGTGGAGGCTAGAAAGAATTATTTAAAAGAGTTGTAGTGCAAAATTCCCACTGGACCAGAGAAGAGAAAATGGGTGTAGAGCTCAAAACATCTCTGGAAAAAGAAGATGTTTTTGCACAAAAGTTATTTAATAACATCACATGACCTCTCCAAATTTTTGTGGGAATTTTAAGTGAATTTATCAAATGGTTGTAGTTCAAATATGGCCATTTAACCTTGAAATACCATTTTCAAGAAAGTAAAGATCAAGCAACTTAATTATTTAATTAGTTATACTGATAAAAGAAAAGTTTTTCTTGAGAGGTTAAACAAGTCCAATAACATATTTGAAAAAGTTTTCTCTTTGGGAAAAACTCCTCATAACAGGGAAAGAAATGATTTAAAAATCAAAATGGAGCTCAGAAATCAAAGTTTTAATTCCTGGCAAAAAAATTAATTCAATAAAACAAGGTCAAAATTTTGGGGTGTCACAATTGTTGATGTGTATGTTGTCCTACGGACTAAAACCCTCCGGTTTATATAGACACTGGATAGGGTTAGGGTTACATAGAGTCGGTTACAATGGTAGGAGATCTGAATATCCGTATCGCCAAGCTTGCCTTCCACGCCAAGGAAAGTCCCTTCCGGACACGGGACGAAGTCTTCAATCTTGTATCTTCATAGTCCTGGAGTCCGGCTGAAGGTATAGCCCGGCCATCCGGACACCCCCCTAATCCAGGACTCCCTCAGTTAGTTACGGGATGTAGCATTACGGAACGAGTAAAGAGACTTTCCGGTAACGAGATTGAACTAGGTATTGAGATACCGACGATCGAATCTCGGGCAAATAACATATAGATGACAAACGGAACAACATACATCGTTATGCGGTTTGACCAATAAAGATCTTCGTAGAATATGTAGGAACCAATATGAGCATCCAGGTTCCACTATTGGTTATTGACCGGAGACATGTCTCGGTCATGTCTACATAGTTGTCGAACTCGTAGGGTCCGCACGCTTAACTTTCGGTGACGATCGGTATTATGAGTTTATGTGTTTTGATGTACCGAAGATAGTTCAGAGTCCCAGATGTGATCACGGACATAACGAGGAGTCTCAAAATGGTCGAGACATAAAGATTGATATATTGGACGACTATATTCAGACACCAGATGAGTTCCGGGGGTCACCGGATATTTATCGGAGTGTCGGGGGTTTATAGGAACCCCTGGGGGAACTAATTGGCCTACATGGGCATTGTGTGTGTGAGAGAGAGAAGGGGGCCTAGGGCTGACCTCCCCCCCTTGGGAGTCCGAATTGGACAAAGAGGGGGGCAGCGCCCCCTCTTTCCTCCCTCTCTCCTCTCCTTCCTTTCCCCTTCCACTTCCTAGTTGGACTAGGAAAAGGGGAGTCCTACTCCTACTAGGAGGAGGACTCCCCCTCTCCTTGGCACGCCCCTAGGCCGGTCGGCCTCCCCCTTGCTCCTTTATATACGAGGGCAGGGGCACCCTAGAACACACAAGTTGATTGTTTTCAGGCGTTTGCGGTGCCCCCCTCCAACATTATCCACCTCGATCATATCGTAGCGGTGCTTAGGAGAAGCCCTGTTCCGGTAGCATCATCATCACCGTCATCACGTCGTCGTGTTGACGAAGCTCTCCCTCGACACTCTACTGGATCGTGAGTTCGTGGGACGTCACCGAGCTAAACGTGTGCAGATCGCGGAGGTGCCGTACCTTCGGTGCTAGGATCGGTCGATCATGAAGACGTACGACTACATCAACCAAGTTGTCATAACGCTTCCGCTTACGGTCTACGAGGGTACATGGACAACACTCTTCCCTCTCGTTGCTATGCATCACCATGATCTTGCGTGTGCGTAGCAATTTTTTTGAAATTACTGTGTTCCCCAACAGTGGCATCCGAGCCAGGTTTATGCGTAGATGTTATATGCACGAGTAGAACACAAAGGAGTTCTGGGTGTGGGTATATACATATTGCTTGCCGTCACTAGTTGATTCTTGATTCGGTGGTATTGTTGGATGAAGCGGCCCAGGCCGACATTACACGTACGCTTACGCGAGACTGGTTCTACCAACGTGCTTCACACACAGGTGGCTGGTGGGTGTCAGTTTCTCCAACTTTAGTTGAATCGGATTCAATGAACAGGGTTCTTTCTGAAGATCAAAAAGCAATCACTATACCGCGTTGTGGTTTTTGATGCCATAGGTAAGAAACGGTTCTTGCTCAGCCCGTAGTAGCCACGTAAAACTTGCAATAACAAAGCAGAGGACGTCTAACTTGTTTTTGCAGGGCATGTTGTGATGTGATATGGTCAAGACATGATGCTAAATTTTATTGTATGAGATGATCATGTTTTGTAACACAGTTATCGGCAACTGGCAGGAGCCATATGGCTGTCGCTTTATTGTATGAAATGCAATCGCCATGTAATTTATTTACTTTATCACTAAGTGGTAGTGATAGTCGTAGAAGCAATAGTTGGTGAGACGACAACGATGCTTCGATGGAGATCAAGGTGTCAAGCCGGTGATGATGGTGATCATGACGGTGCCTTGGAGATGGAGATCAAAGGCACAAGATGATGATGGCCATATCATATCACTTATATTGATTGCATGTGATGTTTATCCTTTATGCATCTTATTTTTCTTAGTTCGGCGGTAGCATTATAAGATGATCTCTCACTAAATTTCAAGGTATAAGTGTTCTCCCTGAGTATGCACCGTTGCTACAATTCGTGTGCCAAGACACCACGTGATGATCGGGTGTGATAAGCTCTACGTTCACATACAACGGGTGCAAGCCATTTTTGCACATGCAGAATACTCAGGTTAAACTTGACGAGCCTAGCATATGCAGATATGGCCTCGGAACACTCGGACCGAAAGGTCGAGCGTGAATCATATAGTAGATATGATCAACATAGTGATGTTCATCATTGAAAACTACTCCATCTCACGTGATGATCGGACATGGTTTAGTTGAAATGGATCACGTGATCACTTAGATGATTAGAGAGATATCTATCTAAGTGGGAGTTCTTAAGTAATTTGATTAACTGAACTTTAATTTATCATGAACTTAATACCTGATAGTATTTTGCATGTCTATGTTGTTGTAAATAGATGGCCCGTGTTGTTGTTCCATTGAATTTTAATGCGTTCCTAAAGAAAGCTAAGTTGAAAGATGATGGTAGCAACTACACAGACTAGGTCCGTAACTTGAGGATTATCCTCATTGCTGCATAGAAGAATTACGTCCTGGAAGCACCGCTAGGTGACAAACCCGCTCCAGGAGCAACGCCAGATGTTGTGAACACCTGGTAGAGCAAAGCTGATGACTACTCGATAGTTCAGTGTGCCATGCTTTACGGCTTAGAACCAGGACTTCAACGATGTTTTGAACATCATGGAGCATATGAGATGTTCCAGGAGTTGAAGTTAATATTTCAAGCAAATGCCCGGATTGAGAGATATGAATTCTCCAATAAGTTCTACAGCTACAAGATGGAGGAGAATAGTTCTGTCAGTGAACATATACTCAGAGTGTCTGGGTACCACAACCACTTGACTCAACTGGGAGTTAATCTTCCTGATGATAGTGTCATTGACAGAGTTCTTCAATCACTGCCACCAAGCTACAAGAGCTTCGTGATGAACTATAATATGCAAGGGATGGATAAGACAATTCCTGAGCTCTTCGCAATGCTAAAGGCTGCGAAGGTAGAAATCAAGAAGGAGCATCAAGTGTTGATGGTTAACAAGACCACCAGTTTCAAGAAAAAGGGTAAAGGGAAGAAGGGGAACTTCAAGAAGAACAGAAAGCCAGTTGCTGCTCAAGTGAAGAAACCCAAGTCTGGACCTAAGCCTGAGACTGAGTGCTTCTACTGCAAAGGAACTGGTCACTGGAAGCGAAACTACCCCAAGTATTTGGCAGAGAAAAAGGATGGCAAAGTGAAAGGTATATTTGATATACATGTTATTGATGTGTACCTTACTAATGCTCGCATTAGTGCCTAGGTATTTGATACTGGTTCAGTTGCTAACATTTGCAACTCGAAACAGGGGCTATGGATTAAGCGAAGATTGGCTAAGGACGAGGTGACGACGCGCGTGGGAAATGGTTCCAAAGTCGATGTGATCGAGGTCGGCATGCTACCTCTACATCTACCTTCGGGATTAGTTTTAGACCTAAATAATTGTTATTTGGTGCCAGCGTTGAGCATGAACATTATATCTGGATCTTGTTTAATGCAAGACGGTTATTCATTTAAATCATAGAATAATGGTTGTTCTATTTATATGAGTAATATCTTTTATGGTCATGCACCCTTGATGAGTGGTCTATTTTTTACTAAATCTTGATAGCAGTGATACACATGTTCATAGTATTGAAGCCAAAAGATGCAGAGTTGAAAATGATAGTGCAACTTATTTGTGGCACTGCCGTCTAGGTCATATTGGTGTAAAGCGCATGAAGAAACTCCATTCTGATGGACTTCTGGAATCACTTGATTATGAATCACTTGGTACTTGCGAACCATGCCTCATGGGCAAGATGACTAAAACTCTGTTCTCTGGAACAATGGAGCGAGCAACGGAGTTATTGGAAATCATACATACTGATGTATGTGGTCCAATGAACATTGAAGCTCGTGGCGGATATCGTTATTTTCTCACCTTCACAGATGATTTGAGCAGATATGGGTATATCTACTTAATGAAACATAATTTTGAAACATTTGAAAAGTTCAAAGAATTTAAGAGTGAAGTGGAAAATCATCGTAACAAGAAAATCAAGTTTCTACGATCTGATCGTGGAGGTGAATATTTGAGTTATGAGTTTGGACTTCATTTGAAACAATGCGAAATAGATTCGCAACTCATGCCACCTGGAACACCACAACGTAATGGTGTGTCCGAATGTCGTAACCACACTTTATTAGATATGGTGCAATCTATGATATCTCTCACTGGTTTACCGCTATCGTTTTGGGGTTATGCTTTAGAGACGGATGCATTCACGTTAAATAGGGCACCATCTAAATCCGTTGAGATGACACCTTATAAACTATGGTTTGGCAAGAAACCCAAGTTGTCGTTTCTTAAAGTTTGGGGCTGCGATGCTTATGTGAAGAAGCTTCAACCTGATAAGCTCAATCCCAAATCGGAGAAATGTGTCTTCATAGGATACCCAAAGGAGACTGTTGGGTACACCTTCTATCACAGATCCAAAGGCAAGATATTCGTTGCTAAGAATGGATCCTTTCTAGAGAAGGAGTTTCTCTCGAAAGAAGTGAGTGGGAGGAAAGTAGAACTTGACGAGGTAATTGTACCTTCTCCCTTATTGGAAAGTAGTTCATCACTGAAATTAGTTCCAGTGATTCCTACACCAGTAAGTGAGGAAGCTAATGATGATGATCATAAAACTTCTGATCAAGTTTCTACCGAACCTCATAGGTCAACCAGAGTAAGATCCGCACCAGAGTGGTACGGTAATCCTATTCTGGAAGTCATGTTACTTGACCATGACGAACCTACGAATTATGAGGAAGCGATGATGAGCCCAGATTCCGCAAAATGGCTTGAGGCAATGAAATCTGAGATGGGATCTATGTACGAGAACAAAGTATGGACTTTGGTTGACTTGCCCGATGATCGGCAGGCCATAGAGAATAAATGGATCTTCAAGAAGAAGACTGACGCTGACGGTAATATTACTGTCTACAAAGCTCGACTTATTGCAAAAGGTTTTTGACAAGTTCAAGGAGTTGACTATGGTGAGACCTTCTCACCCGTAGCAATGCTTAAGTCCGTCTGAATCATGTTAGCAATTGCCGCATTTTATGATTATAAAATTTGGCAAATGGATGTCAAAACTGCATTCCTTAATGGATATCTTAAAGAAGAGTTGTATATGATGCAACCAGAAGGTTTTGTCGATCCAAAAGGTGCTAACAAAGTGTGCAAGCTCCAGCGATCCATTTATGGACTGGTGCAAGCCTCTCGGAGTTGGAATATACGCTTTGATAGTGTGATCAAAGCATATGGTTTTATACAGACTTTTGGAGAAGCCTGTATTTATAAGAAAGTGAGTGGGAGCTCTGTAGCATTTATGATATTATATGTAGATGACATATTGTTGATCGGAAATGACACTGAATTTCTTAATAGCATAAAAGGATACTTGAATAAGAATTTTTCAATGAAAGACCTCGGGGAAGCTGCTTATATATTGGGCATCAAGATCTATAGAGATAGATCAAGACGCTTAATTGGACTTTCACAAAGCACATACCTTGATAAAGTTTTGAAGAAGTTCAAAATGGATCAGGCAAAGAAAGGGTTCCTGCGTGTATTACAAGGTGAGAAATTGAGTCAGACTCAATGCCCGACCACTACAGAAGATAGAGAGAAAATGAAAGGTGTTCCGTATGCTTCAGCCATAGGCTCTATCATGTATGCAATGTTGTGTACCAGACCTGATGTGTGCCTTGCTATCAGTTTAGCAGGGAGGTACCAAAGTAATCCAGGAGTGGATCACTGGACATCGGTCAAGAATATCCTGAAATACCTGAAAATGACTAAGGATATGTTTCTTGTATATGGAGGTGACAAAGAACTCGTCGTAAACGGTTACGTCGATGCAAGCTTTGACACTGATCCGAATGACTCTAAGTCACAAATGGGATACGTGTTTTTATTAAATGGTGGAGCTGTCAGTTGGTGCAGTTCCAAGCAGAGCGTCGTGGTGGGATCTACATGTGAAGCGGAATACATAGCTGCTTCGGAAGCAGCAAATGAAGGAGTCTGGATGAAGGAGTTCATATCCTATCTAGGTGTCATAACTAGTGCATCAGGTCCAATGAAAATCTTTTGTGACAATACTGGTGCAATTGCCTTGGCAAAGGAATCCAGATTTCACAAGAGAACCAAGCACATCAAGAGATGCTTCAATTCCATCCGCGATCAAGTCAAGGAGGGAGACATAGAGATTTGCAAGATACATACGGATCTGAATGTTGCAGACCCGTTGACTAAGCCTCTCTCACGAGCAAAACATGATCAGCACCAAGACTCCATGGGTGTTAGAATCATTACAATGTAATCTAGATTATTGACTCTAGTGCAAGAGGGAGACTAAATGAAATATGCCCTAGAGGCAATAATAAAGTTGTTATTTATATTTCCTTATATCATGATAAATGTTTACTATTCATGCTAGAATTGTATTAACCGGAAACTTAGTACATGTGTGAATACATAGACAAATAGAGTGTCACTAGTTTGCCTCTACTTGACTAGCTCGTTGAATCAATGATGGTTATATTTTCTAACCATAGACATGAGTTGTCATTTGATTAACGGGATCACATCATTAGAGAATGATGTGATTGACTTGACCCATCCGTTAGCTTAGCACGATGATCGTTTAGTTTGTTGCTATTGCTTTCTCCATAACTTATACATGTTCCTATGACTATGAGATCATGCAACTCCCGAATACCAGAGGAACACTTTGTGTGCTACCAAATGTCACAACGTAACTGGGTGATTATAAAGGTGCTCTACAGGTGTCTCCAATGGTGTTTGTTGAGTTGGCATAGATCGAGATTAGGATTTGTCACTCCGATTGTCGAAGAGGTATCTCTGGGCCCTCTCCGTAATGTACATCACTATAAGCCTTGCAAGAAATGTAGCTAATGAGTTAGTTACGGGATGTAGCATTACAGAACGAGTGAAGAGACTTGCCGATAACGAGATTAAACTAGGTATTGAGATACCGACGATCAAATCTCAAGCAAGTAACATACCGATGACAAGGGGAACAACATATATCGTTATGTGGTTTGATCGATAAAGATCTTCGTAGAATATGTCGGAACCAATATGAGCATCCAGGTTCCGCTATTGGTTATTGACTGGAGACATGTCTCGGTCATGTCTACATAGTTCTCGAACCCATAGGGTCCGCATGCTTAATGTTCGGTGACGATTGGTATTATGAGTTTATGTGTTTTGATGTACCGAAGATAGTTCGGAGTCCCGGATGTGATCACGGACATAACGAGAAGTCTCTAAATGGTTGATACATAAATATTGATATATTGGACGACTATATTCGGACACCGGATGAGTTCCGGGGGTCACCGGGTATCGCAGGGTCGGGGGTTCTCGGAACCCCCAGGGGAACTAATGGGCCTACATGGGCATTGTTAGAGAGAGAGAGAGAGAAGGGGCATAGGGGTGGGCGCCCCCCCTTGGGAGTCCAAATTGGACAAGGAGGGTGGGGCGGCACCCCCTCTTTCCTCCCTCTCTCCTCTCCTTCCTTCCTTTCTTCTTCCTCCTTCCTAGTTGGACTAGGAAAAGGGGAGTCCTACTCCTACTAGGAGGACTCCCCTCTCCTTGTCGCGACCCTAGGACGGTCGGCCTCCCCCCTTGCTCCTTTATATATGGGGGCAGGGGGCACCCTAGAACACACAAGTTGATTGTTTCCAGCCGTGTGCGGTGCCCGCCTCCACCATAATCCACCTCGGTCATATCGTAGTTGTACTTAGGCGAAGCCTTGTTCTGGTAGCATCATCATCACCGTCATCACGCTGTCGTGCTGACGAAGCTCTCCCTCGACACTCTACTAGATCGTGAGTTCGTGGGACGTCACCAAGCCGAACGTGTGCATATCACGGAGGTGTCGTGCCTTCGGTGCTAGGACCGGTCGATCGTGAAGACCTATGACTACATCAACCACATTGTCATAACGCTTCTGCTTACGATCTACGAGGGTACGTGGACAACACTCTTCCCTCTTGTTTATATGCATCACCATGATCTTGCGTGTGCGTAGGAAATTTTTTGAAATTACTACGTTCCCTAACAGTAGGACCGGTAATCTGTCTCTGAATCCTCCTCTGAGGAGCTCCCTGTAAACATCGAGATATATGCTTCAACAGGTACCATTGCCTGCTCTGAAGACTTGTTTTCACTCCTGATTTTTCCATAATCGGCTCAAATGGCTGATACACATGAAGAGTAGTTCAATATACATAGATTGTCGACAAATGGAATACGTAATGAAAAAAGGATGGCATGAGATAATTCACATATATGATGCCTGGCTACATGGTGGTGCATAATTCACATATATGATAACTGGCTGAAAATATGGCATTGCATAATTCACATATCTGATATAGAAAGCAAAGAGGAGGCATTCACACAAAGAATGTTTAATCTAAGCAGATGGCATGGCAATGCAAGACACCATATGCATGATATGAGCAATATAACCTTGCGAAGTTAGAGCATGCACCTCGGGGGGGATACGACTGGTCATCTGTCTCTGAATCCTCCTTTGAGGAGATATCTATAACTAGCAAGAAATATGCATCGACAGTTAACACTGACTGCTCTGAAGACCTTGTTTTCACTCCGGATCTTCCAATGACTGACTCAAATGGCTGATGCACGGGAAGAGTAGGTGAATGTATAAACATTGTTGACAAATGGAATACATTATGAAAAAATATGGCACGATACAATTCACATACACGATGACTGGCTAAACAGGATGGCATTGCATGATTCACGTATATGATGCCTGGCTAAAGAAGATGGCATTTCATAATTCCCATATACTCCCTCCGTTCCTAAATATTTGTCTTTTTAGAGATTTCAAATGGACTACCACATACGGATGTATATAGACATATTTTAGAGTGTAGATTCACTCATTTTGCTCCGTATGTAGTCACTTGTTGAAATCTATAAAAAAGACAAATATTTAGGAACAGTGGGAGTATGATATAGAAACCAAACAGGTGGCATTCACACAAAGCAAATCTAAACTAAGCTGATGACATATAAGATGTATAATGTAAGCAATGCGAGGTGCCATATGCATGATATGACCAACATCAGCATGCCAGGTTAGAGCAAACACCTCAGGTGGTAAATAGGAGTGGTCGACTCCCTCTGAATCCCCATCTAAACAGTCATCTTCCTCTGGAATACAATCTGGAATGGCGGAAGGGGGGCACATCGCCCACCATGGAGCGGTGTCTGCATGACATTATATTCCCACGCAACGGCTTCTCTTTTTCTCTACATGTTCAGTATGATTGTGTACAATAACTGACATGCATAATAAAAAATAGTTAGATTTTGTAAGGCCTAAGGGGTGCATGCAGAAATCAAGACTGATGGTAGCAAATGAGCGGATAGATCCAAAACTAATGATAGCAGGTAGATTATAGCTTTGGTTTTAAAAAGATAGAGAATGGATCATCTACTGTTTGTGGCCCACCCAACATGAACCACAGAGAAGACCCCAGATGAACCAGATAGTAGACAGATACTATTCGTTGTTGCCTCAATATGAGACCCACAGGCATTTTAAAACTCAAGTTTGAACGATAAAGTAGCAGGTAATAATAACTGATGTATAACATAAGCAAACACAAAAGACTGTGACCTCTCTTTCGGAACTATGTAATCCTCAGGTTCATCTACCCAGTCGATAATGGTAATGCAGTTGGTGTGGCTGTCGGCAATGGGAAAAATGATCTGAGGCAGTGAAAGAAAGTCTGCATGGGGAATCTCTGCTGCAGTGAACGCTTCTGTCGATGGTGCACCTTAGGTGGGGTGGATGACGGCACTGCAGGAGCAGGACATAACACACAGAGTTTTCTTTGACGCCTATCTGAAAATGAAGTAAATTTGTAAGGGCTCCTTAGAATTGGAGGATTCTATAAACACAGGGACAGGAAAAACACAGGAATAGGATAGGAATGCACGTGCAAAACATAGCATTTGGAAACATAGGATTTCTGTCAACCTGGGTGTTTGGTTCACATGAACTGGAAGAACACAGGAATGGAGAAACATGGTCAAATTAAAGTCAAACCATGTGAAAATGAAAAAATAAGAATCTTATCATGATAGTAATGCAATTAGTCCCGTTCTTCATGCATATTAATTCGAAAAGGACGTCCAAGTGGATATTAAAATTCCTACATTTTTTCTTGGAAAGCGACACCAAAGGAAAAAAATCCTCCAGTTTTGCTTTGCTCCACTCCTTCTAACCAAATGCACGAATAGTAGTACCATAGTAGTTCCATAGCAAAGGATCCCTGAGGGATCGACATGAATGCAGAGTAACAAAGTGATGCAACAAGTGTACAACCTCTTTGGCATAGCCTTGTCGACCTCAGCATCATTGGGTTGGACGTGGAGGATGGTGATACTGGTGTGACTGTCGGAGGCGGGGAAGAAGATCTGAGGCCTCTGGAAACAGCGCCGAGCGTACTGCTCCCTGTGATGGACGGTTCCGTCGTTGGAGCAGCTCCGATGAGGTGTACGGCGGCGAGGCTGAAGCAGGACAAGGTAGACAACGTTAATCTGAAGTGGGACTCTAATATCATATGCAATAGATGATGTAAAATACAGCACCAAAAAGTGCTAGATGTAAAACACATCAACCGCGCCACGGCCGCTCCGACAGATGTTGTAAATTCTTTCCACTCTGAACTTAACTGAAGAAAGTGAACTTTACAGTCAAAACTGATTGAACTAGTAGCAGAGCATTGCAATAGATGTTTAGGGCGTTCAAGCACTAGTAGCAGAGAAGCAATGATCTAAATCAGCAGAGGCTCTAGTAGGGAATGCACTAGCAGAGAGCAAGGTCATGCAGCAGCACTGCGAGCGAGTGCTAAAGCAGCAACTCATGTAGCTACCGGAGGTCGTGCAGTAGAAGCAACAGTGCAAGCGAGAGAAAGAGCAGAGCAGCACACGAACAAGAGCAAGAGCGGAGCAGAAGCGCGACCGACAGCAATAGTAGAGAAGATCAGCAGCACAAACGAAAGCAAGTGCAGTGTAGCAGTGCGATCGACAGCAAGAAAAGAGCCGCAGCGCGAGCGAGAGCCGGAGCAGCTACAACTAGTGCTGGTGTGGAAGTCGCCGCCGAGGAAGCAACGACATGGGGGAGAGACGTCGTGGATTAAGTGGCCGGTGACAGCACCGTCGATGGAGACCCGCCATGGCTGCTCGGTATAGAGCATCGGCAGCCCGATGACATCGAATAAAAGATAAAATGTAGCGGTGAGTGTAGAACCTCCTTGGTGGCGCCGAGTGGGCCTCGGCTTCACCGGAGGAATTGGTGAGGGTGCTGCGCTTCCGGTGGGGGAGGTCAAGACAGCGTTGTGGGGATGGAGGTGGTGCGATAGATGAGGCAAACATCGGGGCAGCTCCTTGGAGGTGGAGGACGGGGCGGCTGATCCGGCGGGACAACGAGATCAATGACGGATCCTCATCCGATGCGGTCGATGGGGGACGGTGAGATGTTGCGGTGGATGACGTCGTTAGCGAAGAGTTTCTGGCTGGGCGGCGGTCGGGAGGTCAACGGATGAGCATGGGGTTTCGTGGGTTTTGGCGGCCTCGGTGTACGAATGGGGGACGAAGGGGGGGTAGGGGGAGCCATAGCTTAGGGACGCGCCTGTCCGAAATGTAGGGTAAGTTACCAGCGTACCCCCACCGGTTTTGACACCGTGACGTCGAGCTGGCATTTCCGGCTGAGGGGTAGAAGGGGGATTTCACATGTCTGGGCTGCGGGACCGATTTCGGATGAGGGAGTTTTCGCGCGGGTCGGAATTTTGGGATAACAAGGTGCGGCGTGGGTTGAAGAGGCGGGAGTTACAAGGCAGATGAGACAAAAGATATTCGAACTTGAAAATTTTGGGATAACAAGGCGCGGATTCCTTGTTCGGCAGAACAAACTTAACGTGTAGAAAAAACAATTCATACAAGACACAAGAGAGTTATGTCCCCTTTTACTATATTGTTATAGATGTCATTGAAAAAACTACAAGAAAAATGTAAAAAAATCGGGAGAACAAGATTACCCTGTACAGTACCAAATCGATTCGCACTTCCCTCAACAACAACAAAAAACAAATCAATTCCCACCAAAAGAAAGAGGCATGTCCCTTTTTATATGATTACAAATGCCAGGATCTCGAATTTCAATTTTTGAATCCACGTTATGTTGAATTCGAATATATCGTTAGGTGACCTTGCGGTTTATAATGGATGTAGTCCTACATTTGATCTTCCATCATATATGAACATTTTACTCCACCCTATGAACATATGTATTGTCGTCTACCATATGGACTAAATTTGAATCAATTTTCCTTCTTTGAATATGATTGTTGTCAAGTTATACAATAATTTAAATATTATCTTGATAACAAAAAACATACATATAGCAGTAATCATATTTCACTATGAACTACATGTACCATACGATCTCCAAATCAAATATTTGTATCCATTTTATGTTGAATTCAAATCAGAGTACATTGGTCTAGGTAGCGAGATGTTCAGGATAATCTAAACCCTGTTTTCATATGTATATTTTTTCGCTGAATTGGGACAAGTTTTGGTATAAGCTTCTTGCAAAACCGGAGATTCTCTCAACAAGCCTTGTGGTTCCGAGAGGGAACGTGTCACCTTTGTGTGCGAAACGATATACGTTGCCTCCCCCCTGATTTTCTTTACAGAGGCAACATAGAACTATATGAGTGCCCTGTTAAATTCTGGAATTATTCCGGGTTCGTTCGGCCTTTTTTGTACATTAATTGAGTTTTTGGACATTTAATGTGCATAATCCAAATTTGAACTGCAAGCAGATGCTGTGGTGCACCAAAGTTGGTTGAAAAATTACATGTGTGTCCTTAGGTGAATTTCTAGGTCCCATGCAAGAAATGGGAATGAAATTCAAACATCTAGGCATCGTGGCTCGACCGAGAACATTGATAAACTTGGTTTTAAAATTCTTGTAAATCCAAAACACGCCTGAAAATCATGAAACTTGGCACGGTGTTATGTCATGGTACTACCATGCTGTGGTAAAAAAAATGGCCAAATAGGAACAAGTATTGGTATAAGCTTCTTGCAAACCGGAGCTTCTCTCAAGAAGGCTCGTGGTTCTGAGAGGGAACGTGTCACCTTTGAGTGCGAAACAATATACGCTGCCCCCCTTGAGTTTCTTTATAGAGGCAACATAGAACTACATGAGTGCCCTGTTAAATTTTGGAATTATTCCAGGTTCGTTTGGTCTTTTTATACATTAATTGAGTTTCTGGTAATTTAAGGTGCATAATTCAAATTTGAACTACAAACACATGCTCCCGTGCACCAAAGTTGGTTGAAAAATCACATGTGTGTCCTCGGGTGAACTTCTAGGTCCCATGCAAGAAATGGGAATGAAATTCAAACATCTGCGCATTGTGGCTTGGCCGAGAACATTGAGAAACTTGGTTTTAAAATTCTTGTAAATCCAAAACACGCCTGAAAATCATGAAACTTGGCATGGTGTCATGTCATGGTACTACCATGATGTGGTAAAAAATTGGCAGAATAGGAACAAGTTTTGGTATAAATTTCTTGCAAACCGGAGCTTCTCTCAAGAAGGCTCGTGGTTCTGAGAGAGAACGTGTCACCTTTGTGTGCATAATTCAAATTTGAAATACAAGGACATGCTCCAGTGCACCAAAGCTAGTTGAAAAATCACATGTGTGTCCTCGGGTAAATTTCTAGGTCCCATGCAACAAATGGGAATGAAATTCAAACATCTGGGCATCGTTGCTCGGCTGGAAACATTGAGAAACTTGGTTTTTTAATTCCTGTAAATCCAAAGGACGCATGAAAATCATGAAACTTGGCTTGGTGCCATGACGTGGCACCAACATGTTATGGTAATTTTGTTGTCCGATTTGCGAAGGCGCACACATTAACAATCAACAAAGTCATTTTGGAACAAGTGTTGTCACGTTACAATCGGAAACACAAGTATTATTGAAACCGTGGGCGTTCTATTTACCATTTACGTGCCGCCATGCATCCCTTTTTTTATTAGCTAGGAGGCGTCGTGCAGGGTAGCTATTTGAGTACGGGACGCGTGCGATTAGACCCATGCGCATGCTTATCGGGAGGAGAGCCCTTTGACCTCCATCTGCCGTCCACCTCTCTCCCAAGGTCTCCATTAATGGCGCCCGAGCCTCTATTTAATGGCGTGGCTATGTCTCACTCGATTGAGATTTAAGAGAAAAAAATAAAATCTGAAAAGAATATTTTGCACGGATCTTTATGTAAGATCCGATGGACCTATATAGCATCTACTGCAAATTATAGCAAGACTGGTGAATATATATATAAGGACGACGAGAGTGGATAATAATTGTCTTACATAATTAGGAAGATAATTAAAAAGCCACATGTGGCTACGCCTGAAATACACACGGGCAAAAGAAGAAGGAAGATGCATACAATGATCTGGCTCGTTGATCTCTACTTTCTTTGTGCGCTGCAGGTCGCGGAGACTAGTCCTCGCAACGAGCAGCGATGATCTCTTTCATCAGTTTCATGTCCTTAATACGCTGCTTGGCAGCATCCCGTGCTTCTTCCACCAACCTTTCGCACTCGATGCGGAGCATGACATTCTCGTCCATAAGTTTCTTGATGATGATGCCCGTCCTCTCCAAGAAGGATGCGGTCTCCTCCGCCTACTTCATCCTTCCGGTGATCTTCGCCCTCAGCAGGTCGCGCTTGGCCCAGAGCTTCGCATTGCCATCCCCCAGTTGACGGACGATGTCGGTAGTCTCGTCCTGCAACCTCCCCCAGCTGGAGATCTGATCCATCTGGCTATGGACGATCGCATGCATGTGCCTATAAGAGTCCTCGCCTGCCCGCAAGAAATTTTCCCAGGCCGCCGCGGTGCGGTGGGACCTCTGTGTTGCTTCGGCGGCACAACATGACATCTCTGCTGCTTCCGCGGCGTGGCCGGACTAGTCTGCTACATCAACGGAGCGGCGGGACCTCTGTGCTACTTCGGTGGTGCCGTGGGACCTCTGTGCTGCTACTGCTGCGTGGCTGGACATGTCGGCTGCTTTCGCGGCGAGGCAGGACATCTCTCATTCCTCTTCCATGCTCGCCTCTCCCTGGTGGAAATCTCTCGACCCAAAACTCACGTTGGCCATGGCAGGCGCAAAGGAACGATGATGAATGACTTGATTGTTTTTTCATCTTGGCATAGTAGTATTTATAACCGAGTACTACTAATATGCTCCTAAGTGGGAAACCATTTAGGTTGTGATTAGTGTGAACAGGTTTGCAATTAAATAGAGCGTGGTAGTAATCTGGAATGTGACGAGACGCAAGCTTAAAATTTATTGACGGTTCTAGTTTCAAAGTGCGGCACTATTCCCGGATGGCGTAACGTGGGCACGTGTTCTCGGCCGTGGTGTAGCATATGCCATGGTACTACTTCTTTTTCTACTGTCGTGTATGTGCAATAACTGGCACCATCGGATACATATCTGTCGGTTATTGGGGTGTTCGACAGCAATAGCCTCGTGGCAAGCTATAGACTAGTCTTTTTTTCACACGCAATACATCGACACATATCATCTCTCTTCCTCTTTCCCACGCACACACCTATATCTCCATACTTCTCGCACGCACCATCTCTAGCTCCCTAGGTCGATGCCACCCACATACACGTGTACTCTGAGTTTAGTATGTTATACAGGAAGAGAAGAGGTGCACGCACGTACTCATCCTCTCTCACACACACATCTGTAGCTACGAATTGTAGTGTTCTCAACCATCCGATTGGCTCTATCATAGGTTTCACGTTGCTCCTTGGCCTTGAGATTGAGAAGTTTAAAACGCATAGGCTAAGACGGAGGCGTGAGGTTTTGGTTAATGTGCGGGCCGCACACAACACCAACACGACACGAGCTTCGTCTGCCTGGTGCGCCTGCAGTCGGGTGAGTTGTCCAAGTATAGACACAACTAGGCCCTCCTTGGTATCTGCGCCTCGACTTAGACTAGTCACGGTGTGGAGTAACTTGTATGATGCATATGTGTTGTGTCATGCATCACTCCATTTATTAGGTTGTAGACTCATCTTTTTTTGATATGTGTGATGTTACAGTAACTAGCTATGTTACCACATGCCTCTCTTTCTTCATTAATTGCATGCCACATCATCTTTTTTGTCTAGATAAGTGTGATGTTATCACCTATGTTACTCCCACTATGACCAGCCTTATGCGAAGAGAAATTAGGATCGGAGGGAGTACTACTAGTAGTAGTACTACTACTTTGATGTGTCGCATCAACTCGCACAAGTATGCAACAGTTCCTGAACAAACAAGCATATAAGATGTTATACTTGCTTCTTATAAGCTGATATACTTCTTACCCAGAGGATCTTTATATCTAACAGACACAAAATATCCGTTCGACTATTGAAAATTACTTTAACTGCTAATCTGATGTCGAAGTAATTGCTGCATCGCCACCAAAGCCCACCATCTCTTAAGCTAAATTAGACCGAGATAACCCCTATATTAGCATATTACTAAGATAAACAGAAGGCACTGTAGAATCATTTAGGACGTGAGCTTGTCAATCTGAATGTGGAGGGACACCAGCCTAGCCCCAGCCAGCAGCTTGGGCGGAACTGTGAAGAAGGTCAGCTCGTGCATGGTGACGTCGCCGGGATCCTTGCTGCTTGTCACCTCCATTTCCACCTTGACGGTGTCGGACTGCCTTTGGGCTCCCCCGACGGGTCGTTCACCCACAGCTTGGCCACGTAGTGAGGCAGTGGGGATGACCCCGCTCTGATGCAGACAACCGACACGGCAATAGGCGCGCCGATGTCGAGCACGCCGCCGACCAAGAAAAACGCGCGGTCGTCCTCCTCCGCGAACAACAAGAGTCATGGCTCCGATAGTGGCACTTCCAGCTGGAGCACCTTGTCATACTGGATCTTGTACACGGGCATGGGATGCATGGTGCTGATGTGGTGGGAGAGCGCCGGCGGCAGGCCTTCGTAGCCGCAGACGGGCATGGGGCATTTGCAGGGCACGAGTAGACACACGCTCTGGTGATCGGCGAGCTTGTGGTATGTGACGTAGAGCCCACAACCTTCGTGCGGGCACTCCATCCTCACCGAGGAGAGGACGGAGTCCACCGCCATGTTCCGCATGTCGAATCCACTGCCTCGCTCGCACTTCTGGCACTACCGCTGGTTCCCGGGGCGCTCGACGCGGCAGTCCGCGCAGACCAGGTGCCCTCCCTTGCACTGCACAAATCAATCAAACAGCAGATCAATCAAGAAACCTGCACCTTGCTCGAGCAGCTAAAAGGACGAGGTGTATTCGAACCTCATACACTATAGGCTTCAAGGAGTAGAGGCACAAGGGGCAGTGGAGCAAGGTGAGGTCCATCGAGAGCATAGAGAGCTCCATCGTCGGGTCATGTTTCGTCTGCATGATCTCTCCCTCCTCGTGCACAACCATCTCTCGCTTTATTAGGGCAAATTATTCAAATATATCGAGTGCAGTGCTCTGATGTGTCGCATCAACTTGTACAAGACCGAGAAGTTTGATTACTACAACGCCCTCTCCCTCACTCACCTACCATTGGCTGCATGACAGGTGGGCAACCCACCTGTTGGGCCCACCTATCATACACGCAAAGGCAGGAGCAGTAAGTCAATGAAGATGTGTCCCTCCCTCGCCCATGAGCGTGGTGGCTAGAAGGACTAGGAGAAGCTTTCATTTGCTACACGCTCTCCCTCCCTCACGCGGTGGACATGCAGCAGTTCAATCGGTGTCAGATGGCCAGAAGCATACTGCAGTACTCCTCCACTACAGTACTCCCACCTTTCCGGTTTATAAGGCTCAAATCTCAAATCTCATCAACCAAGGCATTTTGTGAGTGAAAGAATGTATCTCGTACTTTACAAAACTACCCCAATTAAACTCATGCATTAATTTGGATTAATTGCAGTGCATGCATGATTGGCCACTAGATGAGTAGGAACATTACATGCATCGGTGTGTTCATCTTTAATTCTTGCACGCAAAGATTTAATGCACATTGGAAACTAAAAATGAGATGGAGATGAGCCCTCTAAATTGGAAAAATAAAAATGTTGAAATAATCCTTATAAACCGGAAAGGAGGGAGTAGTACTCCATCATTGTTCGACTTCCCGAAGAGGCGAAGAGCCAAGCGCAGCCCAGACGCTCGTGTGGCAGTTTCATGTGTAGAGTAGTCTAGGATAGCGTGTACTATGCCTGTAAGCTTAAAATCGTTGGGGTTGGCTCCATGCTTTTTTATTAAAATAATCTTCTGGCCCTACCTGTCATCCTGGTGATTGTAGTTTGCACGCTCATCTGGTCAAGACAGGAATATATATTTTAATTTTTGGTGGGGTAAATGTTAGAGGTTGCAGCAAATGGAGTATTGTACACTGCGGGTCTTTCAGCCAAGTTTAGAGGCAACCATGTGGGGCCAGTGCTATGATGTGTCGCATCAACTCGTACAATGAGGAGAAGCTTGATTTTACTAGTACACGCCTTCTCCCTCGCCCATGCGCGCGGTGGCTCGCAGACGAGCACAGGCTTTTGCTTAGGCTGGTCGTAATGGAATACTAGTATCATGCATATGATACTAGTATGATACTACACATCCGTGGTGCATAGTATCATATGTTAGTATCATCGATGACTTCATTTATTAGCATGCATGACACATAGTAGCACAACATTTAATATGATATGGTATCATGATATGATACTCAACCCTCTCTTTCTTCATTTACTTCTATGCCACCTCATCAAATTTGCCTCGTTAGCATGCATGATACTCCCTCCGTTCCTAAATATTTGTCTTTTTAGATATTTCAAATGGACTACCACATACGGATGTATATATACATATTTTAGAGTGCAGATTCACTCATTTTGCTCCCTATGTAGTCACTTGTTGAAATCTCTAGAAAGACAACAAGTGACTAGACTACACCAAGACGGAGTACATATGGCGCCATGTAAACCAGAAAGGAGTATCTGCCTTTCTAGATATTTCAACAAGTGACTAGACTACACCGAGACGGAGTACATATGAAGCAAAATGAGTGAATCTACACCGTAAATAAATACGTAGTTCTCTCGTTTTCCACTCCACCTTGGTCGCGGTGCACAATATTGAGTATACTAGTACTATCATATTGAAATTTACGAAGTCATCATAGGCACCTCGTCGTCGACGGGAATGTCTCCTGACATGCGATAGACGCGAGCGGCAGTCGCCTCCATAGGTGCTTGAATGCCATTACCAAGGAGGGAGAGGGTAGCGGTTCCCGAGACGTTGAACGGTCAATGATGCATCCTCAATTACATGCAAATGGAATTAATTGGAGAAGCGGAATAGAGCCAGCATGATGTGAATGCAATAGAGTTTGGATTCTAATATAAAGGCACCCCACCACTCCAATCCATCTACTCCTAGTCTCTATGCAACACTGCTCACTCCAATCCAAGACCAAGTGACCAGAAGCCACAAGCACCTATGGAAGCGATGGACGTGAGCAGCAGTCGGCTCTGCCAAATCATCCAAGGCGCCGGCCTGTGGCCCTGCACTGTGCAGCATTTCCAAATGGTGCTGGCGACCGCCGGTGTCGTAGCCCTCGCCGACGCCGGCTTCGCCTCTCGCATGGACGACATGATGGTCAACTCCATCCGCAAGTTCACCTCCGTCAAGAAGCGTGTGGATGACCTTGTCGTACTACTCCATCCCGCGCGCCCAGGCTCCTCATTGCCTGCCATCCTCATCGGCCTCCATGGTGATGAACTCTTTCAAGCCCTGGTGGCCCTGCAGGTGCTGGAGGTCGCGATGAAGAATGTGCCCCTCGAGGCCGCGCTCGCTGCACAGCGCCTTGCCATGCAAGAAACCGTCGACCTGCACGTCCACGTCTACGAAGAAATCCTCTACATAGGCCACTACAAGGCCAGCGAGGACAGGAAGATGTTGGACTTCTTCCAGCAGCTGGAATCTTTGGACGTCGTTGTTCACAAGCGCGTCGACCTGGCCACGAAAGCCATTGCTACTTAGCTGTTGTTCGGTGGGCCGGCGCCCTGAGTCGAGGACGTGGACATCGTCGATGGATGCATCTCTTCTTCTTGCCTCCTGTAACCAGCACTACATCGCCTCGTGGCCTTAACGTTTTATTAGTATAGTACTCCCTCCGTGGAGTACTACTATACATGCTACAGTCTGGACCGTAGCACATTGTTTCTTAGGGCCATATCAGCACATTATTTTCTACTGCTGGTTCACTGGGCTGTCGTGGTTCGCACTCCTCCGACGTGACTAGTATATACCGCATGATTCTTTGCGCCTTCTTACTACTATGTACTTCACCGACATGTGGGAGAGCCAGCATCCGGGTCGACGTGTCATGCACCAGATTAGAGTGCGGAATGGAAGGGGGGCATCAGCCCGGTTGTACCACCAGTAATTCATGATTGTAGTGAGTAGTCATATCACAAGTCTTTCCAGCAGTAACGCGTCGTCAAATCGCATAGCTCGACCTTTCTAGCAGTAAGTAAGTTGAATCCACTACTCCCTCACCCTCCTCGCCTCTTTGTCAAACCGCCTACACGAAAACTGCCGCGTGTACTGCCTGAGAAAAGCCCTGCCCTCAACTTTTAACTACGCAGAAATAGTTCGAGCTTGTTCATTCTATATAAATACTACTAGTATTGTATGTTTATTCACCCGTGGGGTTGTTCAATGAATGGAGGGTCGGGTCCCTTCGGTTCGTGTGTGTAGAGGACTAGGTGCATCGTTCATGCGGTCATCGTCGGCGAGGGAGGAAACCCACAGCTGCCGGAGGGGCCCGATCCTCTACCCATGTCGTTCTCTCCGACACAGCACCGCCTCGGGAGGTCCTCCGACCCTTCTTCCTCCCTGCCATATTGTGCGTAGATCCGACCTGCCGCCGCCGACATCCCGACGACCCTCAGGTATAAATTCTTCGAAAGCGGCCTTGCTCTACTGCCCCAGCTCCCCACGTGTCTGCATGTGCACCTTTTTCTATTCCCATCAGCTCTTCCAAAGCCACCTAAATTTTTAGTATTATTAGAGGTAAAGCTACTTCATGCGTTCGAATCTAGGACTTGGTTCAAACAATGAAGAAAGGGGGGAAAGTTGTAGCATGAATCTAGGACTTGATTCAAAGTGGAAATAATATGGTGAAAGTAGTAAAGACCGGATACCCAACCGGTCTCTTGGTTGAAAAGGGAAATAACGGGAAAACGCAGTACAAACTGGATAAGGAACAGATCTATTATTGGTTGAAAAAAGCAGAGAAAGTGGCGGCTGGTGGACAAGTCAACAGAGTATGTCCAGGATTAGATTTGTTGCCCTCACATAGTAAAAGGTCTTGAGGATTATAATTGCTTCCCTCACATAGTAAAAGGTCTCCATGATTAGATTTGCTGCCCTCACATAGTAAAAGGTCTCCTGGATTAGATTTGCTACCCTCACATAGTAAAAGGTCTCCAGAATTAGATTTGCTGCCCTCATAGAGCATGAACAAACTCGGCATCACCACTTTATGCCTCCTTGTAGGTACATTGTGTTGATGCATCCACTATCGCATGTCCTTATACCAACCTTTTGTTGTTCTTAATGTAAGGGCACATGTAAAATGAAGCGATCACACTGTTACCTTAAGGACATGTCTAACCAGTGTTATTGTTAATCTAATGCCTCCAGTGATATGATGCAATTAAATTGTGTTACAACTGGTACTCCTACTATTTTCCCCAGTATGATAAGTAAGTTGCTCCTTTATGTTGCTGAGTGTCCTAGTGTCCCCACGGTCCCATGCCCTTAAACCAACTCTTAGCTGTTGTTGATTTACTGTATCTAGTAAACAAGAAATGCCACCATTAAAGTAATCCCATATTTGACAAATGTCGTTGTTGATCGTAATGCTTCCGGTAACATGAAGCATTGCTGACGTCTTAAAATTTATATTGTCCTCGCGTGATTGCCATGAACATAATTAAGATGCCTCTTTTCATTTCGTGTATGTTTCGTATATTCTTATTGATCAGCAATTGTTTACTTTCTATCTTTTTGTGCAGATAGGGATATCCATTTCACCTTGTTTCTATCCTGACCTTTTGGTGAACTGCACAAAACACTTTTTTGGAATGAGTGTCTTGTGCGGTTCAACTAAAATGTCACGTGGACAACATCTCTCAATCTTGGTGGAACTACACAAAATGGTGATTGGAGTTTCCAAAATCTCCGTCAAATTCTGCTGGTAATCTCGTGCAACATTTTATTAGCCTTTGCAAGATGAGCCATCACTGTCACCACAATGGCACTTTATTTTAGTGGAACTGCACAAAAGGATAAGAAAATTATAGTTGCACCTTACATGAGCCGGACAACCAACCTTAATGTTCCTCAATTTTAGTGCAACTACTAAAGAAGAACCTGCCAGCTCACGAGAGCAAGTACTTCTTGCTAGCTGAATGATCCAATCTTTGCTTCATTTAAAGTGAACTGCAGAAAAAGGTGCATGAATTGAATCATGGAACTCCAGGCAGGCTTCATCCGAGTGGAGCTGGAGGTTGAGTTCAAGGAGTGCCATTATTATAGTAATCATGCTCTTCTTATTTGTGTTGTGCAAACAGGAATACTCAACTACAGATGTTGTGACAGTCAAGAGCATTCACCAAGTTCTTCGGTTGTATGACAGGGCTAGCCAAGATGGATTGAATCATGATATTCACTTTATCAAAAGGCTCTAATGGGTTGGTTCTGAATCTTGCAAGCTGGGAATCAATGAGATGTGTAGTCATCTTTGTTGTACTTATTATTTGAATCTTATTTGTTGGTTCTGAATCTTGCAAGCTAGGAATCAATGAGATGTGTAGGCATCTTTGTTGTACTTATTATTTGGATCTTATTTGTTGGTTCTGAATCTTGCAAGCTGGGAAACATGGCATGATGATGCAGAGGACAACAACCATATCAAACAGTTCAAACTTGGTAGTATTATCCATGTGAAAGTGCGACAAATGTGATGATCGTGTGCGTCTTGAGAATAATAATTCTAATTGTTGTGCATGTTGATCCTATGGCACTGATAGAACGAGCCAATGCATTGCTTGTTTTAAGTATAAATTTCTATTAAAGCTAATTAAATTTAAGTAAAGTGACCACTAACTCTTGTTATTATAGTACCAATACAGACCCGCTCATGAACTGACGTGTGGCCGGAGTAGGTTTCTTAATGGAGGCGTTTGAATGCGTCGAGGGTGCATCCATCTTCTGTCGGGCGTGCAGCGGGCGAGGGAGGGGTAGTAAATGTTGTCGCATGTACACACTCAGTTTACTATTGAATCCAGTTCCCCAAGAGCTGAAAAACGAACTGTTGCCGCCGCATACCCACTCGTTCACTTGAAGAGAATCTAATGGCGATCCGAGGGGTGAGCCTGTAGGATATGGAGTTCAGCAAGGATTCCCCTTTGAGTTCGTCGTTCAGTCCTATGGCTGCACCAAGTTGAATGTCATGTACACCAATGATCCGGACTCGGTGAAGCTTTGCCTCGTCGAGTTCAAGCAGTACCTATAGGAAGAGAAAGCACAAGGTCGCAGGACTAGACCTTGTGCCCATCCATTCGTCTCCTGACAGGGACCACCGGATCGCCGTCGCCCAGGTATGTGTGCGGAACGAGGTTCTCGTGTACCACTGTTGTAGGGCCATCAGAGGTTCTGGAGCATTCGCCCGTTTCATCGGCAGCGCCGACTGCACCTTCGCTACGATGGAGAGAAGGAAGAACGCGACGATTCGGCCATCTGGTGCAACAAGCTTGTCGAAGCAATACAAGATCATCAGCAATGGGCAGGAGAAGGGCTCTGTGGTTGACCACGCCGAGACCATCATCGACCCCTAATATGCCAACATGAAAGAAGACAACGATACCAAAGGACCAGAACATGTGGGAGGTACCTCTGAATCTAGCCTACATAACCTACACGGCCAAGGATGCATACGCATGCTACGACATGTACAGGCAGATCTTGGACATGAGGGCGTGTCTGCTTCCCGTAACCGACGAGTACACGGACAGCGGCAGCATCATGACCAAGCATGCCAGTGATAACCCACAAGTATAGGGGATCGCAGCAGCTTCCAAGGGTAGAGTATTCAACCCAAATTTATTGATTCGACACAAGGGGAGCCAAAGAATATTCTCAAGTATTAGCAGATGAGTTGCCAATTCAACCACACCTGGAAACTTAGTATCTGCGGCAAAGTGTTTAGTAGCAAAGTAATATGATAGTGATGGTAACGGTAACCAAAGAGTAACGAAAGTAAAGTAGTGTTTTTGGTATTTTGTAGTGATTGTGACAATAGCAACGGGAAAGTAAATAAGCATAAACCAGTGTATGGAAAGCTCGTAGGCATTGGATCAATGATGGATAATTATGTCGGATGCGGTTCATCATGTAACAGTCATAACATAGGGTGACACAGAACTAGCTCCAATTCGTCAATGTAATGTAGGCATGTATTCCGAATATAATCATACGTGCTTATGGAAAAGAACTTGCATGACATCTTTTCTCCTACCCTCCCGTGGCAGCGGGGGCCTAATGGAAACTAAGGGATATTAAGGCCTCCTTTTAATAGAGAACTAGAACAAAGCATTAGCACATAGTGAATACATGAACTCCTCAAACTACGGTCATCACCAGTAAGTATCCCGATTATTGTCACTTCGGGGTTAACGGATCATAACACATAATAGGTGACTATAGACTTGCAAGATAGGATCTAGAACTCTCATATATTGATGAAAACATAACAGGTTCAGATCTGAAATCATGGCACTCGGGCCCTAGTGACAAGCATTAAGCATAGCAAAGTCATAGCAACATCAATCTCAAAACATAGTGGATACTAGGGATCAAACCCTAAGAAAACTAACTCGATTACATGGTGAATCTCATCCAACCCATCACCCTCCAGCAAGCCTATGATGGAATTACTCACGCACGGCGGTGAGCATCATGAAATTGGTGATGGAGGATGGTTGATGATGACGACGGCGACGAATCCCCCTCTCCGGAGCCCCGAACGGACTCCAGATCAGCCCTCCCGGGAGGTTTTAGGGCTTGGCGGTGGCTCCGTATGATAAAACGTGATGATTTCTTCTCTCCTATTTTTTTCTCCCCGAAAGCGGTTATATAGAGTTGGAGTTGGAGTCGGGGGGTTTCCAGGGGGCCCACGAGGTAGGGGGGCGCCCCCTACCCTCGTGAGAAGGGTGTGGGCCCCCTGGTCTTCATCTTTGGCGAGGATTTTTTAATATTTATTGTAAGATATCCCGTGGAGTTTCAGGTCATTCCGAGAACTTTTGTTTTCTGCACATAAAACAACATCATGGCAATTCTGCTGAAAACAGCATCAGTCCGGGTTAGTTCCATTCAAATCATACAAGTTAGAGTCCAAAACAAGGGCAAAAGTATTTGGAAAAGTAGATACATTAGAGGCGTATCAACTCCCCCAAGCTTAAACCCTTGCTTGTCCTCAAGCAATTCAGTTGACAAACTGAAAGAAATAAAGAAAAACTTTTACAAACTTTGTTTGCTCTTGTTGTTATAAATATGTCAAGCTAGCATTCAAGTTTTTAGAAAAGATTATAACTAACCACATTTGCAATAATTCTCAGGTCTCATGATTACCCATATCAATAGCATAATCAACAAGCAAGCCATAATAATAAATCTTGGATGACAACACTTTCTCAAAACAATCATAATATGATATAACAAGATGGTATCTCGCTAGCCCTTTCTGAGACCGCAAAATATAAATGCAGAGCACCTTTAAAGATCAAGGACTGGCTAGACATTGTAATTCATGGTAAAAGAGATCCAATCATAGTCACACCCAATATAAATTAACAGTAATGAATGCAAATGACAGCTGCGCTCTCCAGCTAGTGCTTTTTAATAAGAGGGTGATGACTCAACATAAAAGTAAATAGATAGGCCCTTCGCAGAGGGAAGCAGGGATTTGTAGAGGTGCTAGAGCTCGGTTTTAAAATAGAGGTGAATAACATTTTGAGCGGTATACTTTCATTGTCAACATAACAACCAAGAGATGGTGATATCTTCCATGCTACACACATTATAGGCGGTTCCCAAACATAATGGTAAAGTTTATACTCCCCCTCCACCAACAAACATCAACCCATGGCTTGCTCGAAACAACGAGTGCCTCCAACATACATCAGGTCCCAGGGGGAGTTTTGTTTGCAATTATTTTGATTTAGTTTGCATAAAGCATGGGACTGGGCATCCCGGCGACCAGCCCTTTATCTCGTGAGTGAGGAGCGGAGTCCACTCCTCTTGAGAATAACCCGCCTAACATGGAAGATACAGACAGCCCTAGTTGATACATGAGCTATTCGAGCATACAAAACAGGATGATTATTTGAAGGTTTAGAGTTTGGCACATACAAATTTACTTGGAACGGCAGGTAGATACCGCATATAGGAAGGTATAGTGGACTCATGTGGAATAACTTTGGGGTTTAAGGAGTTTGGATGCACAAGCAGTATTCCCGCTTAGTACAGGTGAAGGCTAGCAAAAGACTGGGAAGCGACCAACTAGAGAGCGACAACAGCCATGTACCTGCATTAAAATTAATAAACATTGGATGCAAGCATGAGTAGGATATAATCCACCATGAACATAAATATCGTGAAGGCTATGTTGATTTGTTTCAACTACATGCGTGAACATGTGCCAAGTCAAGTCACTTAAATCATTCAGAGGAGGATACCACCCTATCATACCACATCATAACCATTTTAATAGCATGTTGGCACGCAAGGTAAACCATTATAACTCATAGCTAATCAAGCATGGCATAATCAACTATGATCTCTAATTGTCATTGCAAACATGTTTATTCATAACAAGCTGAATCAAGAACGATGAGCTCATCATATTTACAAAAACAAAAGAGGTCGAGTTCATACCAGCTTTTCTCATCTCAGTCAGTCCATCATATATCATCATAATTGCCTTTCACTTGCACGACTGAACGATGTGAATAATAATAAGAGTGCACGTGCATTGGACTAAGCTGGAATCTGCGAGCATTCAATAAACAAGAGAATTCAAGGCAATATGGGCTCTTTTGTCAGATAAACAATAATGCATATAAGAGCCACTTCAACAATTTAATCATGGTCTTCTCCTACTGACCCCCAAAGAAAAGAAAAGAAATAAAACTGTTTACATGGGAAAGCTCCCAACAAGCAAAAGAAGGACGGGAAATATTTTTGGGTTTTCTTTTTAATTACTACTACAAGCATGGAAATTAAATTAATTAAAAGCTACAACTAATTTTTTTTTTGGTTTTCTTAAGGTTTATCAAACACACAAGAAGAAAGCATAAAAGAAAATAAACTAGCATGGACGATACAATGAAAAAGTATGAGCACCGACATCTAGCAATGAGTGTGTGTGAACATAAATGTAATGTCGGTGAGAAATACATACTCCCCCAAGCTTAGCTTTTGACCTAAGTTGGCCTATGGCCACGGCTGGCCTGGCTGATATCCATAATAATAGTTGTTGGGGTCGTACTGTGATGAGGAAGAAGAAGGCTCCGATTGCCACTGGTTGGCAATCATCTCCGGATCCCACTGATAGTTAGACTGTCGTGAAGGATCAAATTGTGGTTCCGGTTCTGGCTCCTCGGCTGGTGCAGGGTTCCGATAGGCGTGGATAGCCGTCAACGGAACAAGGTACTTGCCTACAGTCAAATCAAACAAAGCAGGAGCAGGCAAGGTAATGGTCTCAGGATGATGTTTATTAAAGAACAATTGATATTTAAGCTCTCCTGCCCTATTCTTAACAATAAAATCATGTGCCACCATACTTTTATAATCTAAATAAACACGAGGTAGCACTTTTTCCTCCTTCTCAGCATGCCTAATAGGTATGTTAAAATGTGCAGCTAGGCATGTGGTATAGACGCCTCCAAAGATGGGACCCTTAGTACGGTTCATACTTAACCTTCTAGCAATAATGCCGTCCATACTAAAAGTGTTATCACTGTATAAACCTTGGAGCAAGATAATAATATCAGGGATACTGAGGTTTCCAGAGTTTTCGCGACCAATTAAGCAACGACTAGCAAATAATGCAAAGTAACATAAGACAGGAAAATGTATGCTAGTGATTCGTGCATCGGAAACCTTCCTAGTTTCCCCTACAGTGACAGTATTAATAAATCCCTCCACATCATCATGATGTGGTTCTTCTGTCTTGCCCCCAAAAGGGACTAAACAAATCCGACAAAAATCATAAAGTGACATCTCCTTATGCTCATCACATAAATGAAACTCCACCGTAGGTGGCGAGTTCCTAGAATGGAAATGAAAGTTTTGCACAAAGGTATTTGTGAGTAAGAGATACTGATCGCATTGGTCATGGAGGAAAGCTGTGAGGCCTGCATTATGAGCCAACTCATGAAAATCTTCATAAATCCCGGCTGCTCTCAAGAAATCCTTAGAAGGCCATTCACACGCCCGAACCTCCACGGTGCGCGACAAATTATACTTAGGCTTCGGTGCCTTTTTCCTTCGAGCTTTGGCTCGATGAGCCCCTCAATAATCTCCTCATCATTTTCTGAAAAATTCTGAAATTTTTAGTAACTTCAAAATAAAAGTAAACCAAACTCAATAATATTGATAGCAACTACTCCTACAAGTGCCTAGGGCCTATATCATGCATCAAAACTACTTTTGACCATATAAAATTTGACATGCAAGATCAAGAACAGGGTCACCTAAGCAACACAAATTTGCAATGAATAGAGCACTAGAAAAAAACTAATTGGACCAATGGAGGAGTCACGTACCAAGGAGCAATCTCCCCAAGCAGTTTTGTGAGAGGTGCTTTGAGCAAGGAGATCGAAAATGGCAGCAAAACGAGCTTGGACTCGGGTTTGAGTTGGTTTTTCATGTTTGGGGGAGGAAGGTGAAGTGTGTGGCTGGAAGAATAAGTGGAGGAGGGCCACCGTGGGCCCATGAGGCAGGGGGCGCGCCCTAGGGGGTGGGCGCGCCCTCCACCCTCGTGGCAAGGTGGTTGGCCCCCCTGGTGTGTTCTTTGATCCATAAATCCTCAAATATTCTATAAAAATCATATTTAATTTTCAGGGCATTTGGAGAACTTTTATTTTCGAGGTATGTTTATATTGCATGGATAATCAGATAACAGACAGAAAATTATTTATTTTTACTTTATTTCAACTAAATAACAGAAAGTATAGAGAGGGTACAGAAGGTTGTGCTTCTAGTTTCATCCATCTCATGCTCGTCAAAAGGAATCCATTAACAAGGTTGATCAAGTCTTGTTAATAAACCCATTCCGATTAACATGAAACCGGAGAAATTTCGAATAACACTAGGTTACCTCAACAGGGATATGCACATCCCCAATAATAAGTATATCATATTTCTTCTTGACAATAGGAAGAGGAAATTGAAAACCTCCAAATATAATCGATGGAATTTTTCCGTTAGAATTGATACTATGAACTTGAGGTTGTTTCCTCGGAAAGTGTACCGTATGCTCATTACCATTAACATGAAAAGTGACATTGCCTTTGTTGCAATCAATAACAGCCCCTGCAGTATTAAGAAAAGGTCTTCCAAGAATAATAGACATACTATCGTCCTAAGGAATATCAAGAATAACAAAGTCCGTTAAAATAGTAACGTTTGCAACTACAACAGGCACATCCTCACAAATACTGACAGGTATAGCAGTTGATTTATCAGCCATTTGCAAAGATATTTCAGTAGGTGTCAACTTATTCAAATCAAGAATACGATATAAAGAGATAGGCATAACACTAACACGGCTCCAAGATCACATAAAGCAGTTTTAACATAGTTTCTTTTAATGGAGCATGGTATAGTAGGTACTCCTAGATCCCCAAGTTTCTTTGGTATTCCACCCTTAAAAGTATAATTAGCAAGCATGGTGGAAATTTCAGCTTCTGATATCTTTCTTTCATTTGTAATAATATCTTTCATGTACTTAGCATAAGGATTTTTTTGAGTATATCATTCAATCGCATACGCAAAAATATAGGTCTAATCATTTCAGCAAAGCGCTCAAAATCCTCATCATCCTTTTTCTTGGATGGTTTGGGAGGAAAAGGCATGGGTTTCTAAACCCAAGGTTCTCTTTCTTTACCATGTTTCCTAGCAACAAAGTCTTTCTTATCATAACGTTGATTCTTTGATTGTGGGTTATCAAGATCAACAACAGGTTCAATTTCTACATCATTATCATTACTAGGTTGAGCTTTAATATGAACATCATCATTAACATTTTCATTAGGTTCATGTTCATTACCAGATTGTGTTTCAGCATCAGACATAGAGATATCATTTGGATTATCAGGTGGTTCAGCAATAGGTTCACTAGAAGTTTGCACAGTTCTATCATTTTTCTTTTTCTTCTTTTTAGAAGAACTAGGTGCATCAATTTTATTTCTCTAAGAATCTTGCTCAATTCTCTTAGGGTGGCCTTCAGGATACAAAGGTTCCTGAGTCATTCTACCAGTTCTAGTAGCCACTTTAACAGCATAATCATTTTTCTTACTATTCATCTCATTGAGCAATTCTTTTTGAGCTTTAAGTACTTGTTCTACTTGAGTGGTAACCGTAGAAGCATGTTTGCTAACAAGTTTAAGTTCACCTCTAATATTAGCCATATAATCACCCAAGTATTTAATCATATCAGCATCTTGTTTTAATTGTCTACCAAAATAAGCATTGAAGTCTTCTTGCTTAAACATAAAATTATCAAACTCATCCAAGCACTGACTAGCAATTTTAGTAGGAGGGATTTCAGCTTTATCATATCTATAGAGAGAATTTACCTTTACTACCTGTGTCGAGTTATCGAGGTCTGGAGGTTCCTCAATAATAAAGGATTAAGATCATATATTTCTTCATCAGGCGGTAAATTGAGACCATGTATTTCTTCAATAGAAGGTAAATTCTTAACATCTTCAGCTTTAATACCTTTTTCTTTCATAGATTTCTTTGCCTCTTGCATATCTTCAGGACTGAGAAATAGAACACCTCTCTTCTTCGGAGTTGGTTTAGGAATAGGATCAATAATTGGAGCAGGAGCTGGCTCAGGAGCTGGCTCAAGAGGTGCTCAATTATTTTCATTTGTCAATATATTATTCAATAAGATTTCAGCTTCATCCGGTGTTCTTTCCCTGAAAAGAGAACCAGCACAACTATCCAGGTAATCTCTGGAAGCATCGGTTAGTCCATTATAAAAGATATCAAGTATTTCATTTTTCTTAAGAGGGTGATCAGGCAAAGCATTAAGTAACTTGAGAAGCCTCCCCCAAGCTTGTGGGAGACTCTCTTCTTTAATTTGCACAAAGCTGTATATTTCCTTTAAAGCAGCTTGTTTCTTATACGCAGGGAAATATTTAGCAGAGAAGTAGTAAATCATATCCTGGGGACTATGCACACAACCAGGATCAAGAGAATTAAACCATATCTTAGAATCACCCTTTAATGAGAACGGAAGTATTTTAAGGATATAAAAGTAACGAGATCTCTCATCATTAGTGAACAGGGTGGCTATATCATTTAATTTAGTAAGATGTGCTACAACAGTTTCAGATTCATAACCATGAAAAGGATCAGATTCAACCAAAGTAATTATATCAGGATCAACAGAGAATTCATAATCCTTATCAGCAACACATATAGGTGAAGTAGCAAAAGCAGGGTCAGGTCTCATCCTAGCATTTGGAGATTGCTTATTCCATTTAGCTAGTAACCTTTTGAGTTCATATCTATCTTTGCAGGCTAAAATAGCTAAAGAAGCATCTTGATCAAATAAATAACCCTCAAGAATAACAAGTGATTCTTCATCATCACTTTCATCTTCATAGTCAGATTCAATATTTTCAATCTCTCTAGCCCTAGCAAGTCGTTCCTCGAGAAAATCACTAAGTGGCATAGCAGTATCAGGCATAGGTAGTTTCATCATAAGTATCATGCATAGCAGAAGTAGCATCATCAATAACATGCGACATATCAGAACGAATAGCAGAAGCAGGTGTAGGTGTCGCAAGCTTACTCATAACAGAAGGTGAATCAAGTGCAGAGCTAGATGGCAGTTCATTACCTCCCCTCGTAGTTGAGGGATAGATCTTAGTTTTTGGATCTCTCAAGTTCTTCAAAGTGCCCAACAGATATAAATCCCAAGTGACTCAAAGAATAGAGCTATGCTCCCCGGCAACAGCGCCAGAAATTTGTCTTGATAACCCACAAGTAGAGGGGATCGCAACAGCTTTCGAGGGTAGAGTATTCAACCCAAATTTATTGATTCAACACAAGGGGAGCCAAAGAATATTCTCAAGTATTAGCAGCTGAGTTGTCAATTCAACCACACCTGGAAACTTAGTATCTGCAGCAAAGTGTTTAGTAGCAAAGTAATATGATAGTGATGGTAACGGTAACAAAAGAGTAACGAAAGTGAAGTAGTGTTTTTGGTATTTTGTAGTGATTGTAACAATAGCAACGGGGAAGTAAATAAGCGTAAACCAGTATATGGAAAGCTCGTAGGCACTGGATCAATGATGGATAATTATGCCGGATGCGGTTCATCATGTAACAGTCATAACATAGGGTGACACAGAACTAGCTCCAGTTCGTCAATGTAATGTAGGCATGTATTCCGAATATAGTCATACGTGCTTATGGAAAGGAACTTGCATGACATATTTTGTCCTACCCTCCCGTGGCAGCGGGGCCCTAATGGAAACTAAGGGATATTAAGGCCTCCTTTTAATAGAGAACCGAAACAAAGCATTAGCACATAGTGAATACATGAACTCCTCAAACTATGGTCATCACCCGTAAGTATCCCGATTATTGTCACTTCGGGGTTAACAGATCATAAGACATAATATGTGACTATAGACTTGCAAGATAGGATCTAGAACTCTCATATATTGATGAAAACATAATAGGTTCAGATCTGAAATCATGGCACTCGGGCCCTAGTGACAAGCATTAAGCATAGCAAAGTCATAGCAACATCAATCTCAGAACATATTGGATACTAGGGATCAAACCCTAACAAAACTAACTCGATTACATGGTGAATCTCATCCAACCCATCACCGTCCAGCAAGCCTACGATGGAATTACTCACGCACGGAGGTGAGCATCATGAAATTGGTGATGGAGGATGGTTGATGATGACGACGGCGACGAATCCCCCTCTCCGGAGCCCCGAACGGACTCCAGATCAGCCCTCCTGAGAGGTTTTAGGGCTTGGCGGCGGCTCCGTATCGTAAAACGCGATGATTTCTTCTCTCCTATTTTTTTCTCCCCGAAAGCAGTTATATAGAGTTGGAGTTGGAGTCGGGGGGTTTCCAGGGGCCCACAAGGTAGGGGGCGCGCCCTAGGAGGGCGCCCCCCACCCTCGTGAGATGGGTGTGGGCCCCCTGGTCTTCATCTTTGGCGAGGATTTTTTATTATTTATTGTAAGATATCTCGTGGAGTTTCAGGTCATTCCGAGAACTTCTGTTTTCTGCACATAAAACAACATCATGGCAATTCTGCTGAAAACAACGTCACTCCGGGTTAGTTGCATTCAAATCATACAAGTTAGAGTCCAAAACAAGGGCAGAAGTGTTTGGAAAAGTAGATACATTGGAGACGTATCAGCCAGGAAGGTCTAGATGTTGTACTTTATCTGTTTATAAGTACCTTTATCATCTGAGTGTTTCATGCATTAGCCTATGTGTCGTAATTATCTGTTTTGTCCGAAATATTTCTTTTAAGAACCCATTAACCTATTTGCTTTGCTTTTTTAGTGGCTATTTGCTTATGTATGTAACTAGTTCACTCATCCGTTTAAAAAACTAGTTCACTCGGCTACCGTGCTTTGAATCTCCTTCCTCCCAACATAATCCCCTTCTCAGGTGGACCCAACAGGTCTCGTACACAGACATATGGGACCAACCACCTATCCATTTGTATTTCTTTATTTTGTTCAATCTTTCGTCCTCTTCCTATACAGCGGCTTGCCATCATAGCCTATGGCATTGGCCACGCCATCCCTCTACTCCCACGCATTATCCGACAGCGGCGGCTCCACCGTCCCACCCTGCACAGGAACAAGTCAACCCTCGTACTCCCGTCCGCCTGCATCTTCCCCTGCTCCACTTCATTCGGTCTGAGGTCTCGACATCGTCCTCCCCTTGGTGCTCTTGTCGCGGCGCCGCCGTCTGTCGTTCCCAACATGGTCAGCAAAACAAGTGGAATAGGGAGACAACTGTTCGTCGAGAGGCTGATAGTCCCGGGCCCACTAGGTCCATGGCCTAGGTTTTGTTGTTTAACATGGGCAGCCCATGACATGTTTCAATTTTTTTGGATCCAACAGGTATCAAGCGGCATCTGGGCCTCCCAACCTAGCTTGTCTATAACATCAGCAGCTCAAGTTATGTTTGTTTTTTGAAGACGACGCGCGGCTCAATTCTATTTTTCTATAAGAATGCAAAACTGAACCTATGTTTTCTATAAGAATGCAAAACTGAACCTATATTTATATCTTATTTTGTTACATATAAATAATAGAAACAACATAAGGTTCCGCTAAACCTATCGTTCGTCCAACCATTTTATAAACCTTCCCACTTCCATTATTTTTCGTTTTCATTAATCATATATCTGAATTTTCTCCCACATTTGTAACATCCCAAATTTTCAATTTGGAATGTTATACATAGATCATTCATGCATATCATATTTTATTGCATTTCATTCCGCGATCCTCGAAATCCTAAGCAACTCAAGGACCCTCAGAGAGAGTTGGGGATTTCCCTGTTTTCATATTTGAGTTTTATCAAATATTGAAACGAGGATTTTTGGTTTTAATTATTTTTCTCTCCGAAAATATTTCATATTAAAATATAATGGAGGAGATAATATGACTTCTCCAAAATAAATGAAATATTGGAGGAAAAGATTAAAATCAAATATTTCTTTTATTCGGAGTTTATTGCTATTTTATTTGAATTAGAAAAATTGCACGTTTTCCAAAGTTGCATTTTAGGGCCAAGAAAATGTTCATCTTGTTCTAAATATTTTACTTAGACAGTGAAAATTTGTTTTGGCATTTTTATATTTTTATTTTATTTTCTAGGATTTATTTAGTTTCGGCGAAATTATTTTAAAAAAACTCGCAGTGCCTGACTGGGCCGAAGCCCAGCCCAAGCCGCCCGCGCCGCCGCCGCTAGTGGAGTCCGGCCGGGACTCCTCCCGCGCCGCTTGCCCCTTCCCCAAGCCGTCGCACCCCCCTCCCCTTATAAGCCGCCGCACCCGCCCCCCTTTGACCCCAAGCCGCCCACCCCGCCGCCCGCAGCCGCCGCCCCGCCGCCGCAACACCTCGCTGCCGCACGCCGTCGCCGCTTGCTCCGCGCCGCCCCGCCCCACTCTCTGGAGCCGCCCCGCCGCACCGAAACCTCGCCGAAGGTATTAGCGCCATTCGGTTTTTTCATAAAACCCGGTTTGGTTTTTTGTTAGAAAACCCTAGTTTTTTGGATAGATCGGCTCGTCAGTTTTTTCTCGGTTTAGTTACTTTGCGGATGTTCGTATGTACGTTCGTCATAACAAACGTGTTCACTCGTTAGCCGCAGACGACGAACGCTCGTTCGTTAGCCTGTTTGTCTGTATTTTCGGATTTTTCCGCGATTATTTCCGATCATGATTTCTGATCCGATTTCCGTTTTAGTTTACCTTTTCGCTCGTTTGTCGGAATCAGGCGATTCAAGCACCTAGATCTTTGTCTCGAAACCCTCTTTCCGTTTAACCAACTTGAACAAGCTTTTGCTACTGTAAAATTTGAGCTTGGTCCAGATTAGTAAATGGCTCTTATTTCTTTCGCAGTTTGAGTTTCGTTGCTCCGTTTGATTTGATTCTTTTCGCAAACCGGAGTTCTTAAGTTGAACTTTCTGGTTAGATCTTCTTATTTGAGATTTACCCGTGTTTCTTTGCTTGATTGCTTATGTATGCTATTGTTTGTTTGCGATAGAACACCCGGAGTGCGAAGCGTGCTACTACGAGTCCCTAGGTTTTGCGGATCATCAGCAAGGCAAGTAACACTTTGATCATACCCTTTATCACCCAGTTTTTATGCATTAGTACCAATCCTCAAACATTGCATGGTTAGGATATGTTTAACATGTGGTTTGGGAAGTAGTTGATGAGGTAGAACCTATTGCCCTGTTATTATCAAACCCTTGGGAGTTACTTCTGTGAATTGCTTATATTGCTATGCTATGCTCGTAGACATGGTTTGGGTGAGTGAAATCCATGACAGATGTGAGATTGTTAATTAATGGTTCAACTTAAGGTGGCAACTTGAATACACATCTGGGTGGATTGTTTGTTGGGCACCTGGAGAATCTACTGTTGTCCTAGGATATCCCGGAGTACCCGTGTGATAATCCTATGGTCCGCCACCCATGCTCAAAGGGAACTGACATATTTTCATGCTAGAAACTTCCGTGTGCAGCCACAAGATATTATGGGCTCTAGCATAGTTGAGTAAGTTCCGTGAAGCTCCCGAAGAGGTGGATCAGCAGGTAGAGGGATGTAGGTTGGTATGGTCTGCCCGGAGTAAGGGGTTAATGCTTGTGAAAGACTGTGTCTCGGTCATCCGTTTATCAAACACCCTGTAGTGCGAGAAATCCAACGGAGGAAATTGAGTCTTGTGGGGAAAAGTGCGCAAACCTCTGCAGAGTGTATAAACTAAGCATGGTTAGTCGTGTCCCCGGTTATGGACATCTTGAGTATCTAGTACTTGGAGTATCATAAGTATCTCATCACTCTAAACTAATATCGTTGGGTTGTTAATTTCTTTAACTGGGATTGAGTTGGAGGAACCTTCTCAATGATGTTTCAACTACCATGATAGTTAAATTAAATCTATTCCTTTGTTGAAGGGAAAAATTGGCTTTTCGCAAAAACTATAACCATAGAGCTTTCCACCAGCCAAATATGCATATAGTCATAGCATTATTCTGTTCTTGCTCTACTGTGTTACTTTGCCAGCATATTCCATGTGTTGACCCATTTTCGGGCTGCAACGTATTATGTTGCAGACTTTTCAGACAAGGAGTAAGGTTCGTTAGGTCATTGCCGTGCAGCTCAGCTATGCCGTTGGAGTTGATGGACTCACTTTATCTTCCAAGCCTTCCGCTGTTATCGTATTAGATGGCCTTAAGCCATATTTATTGTAATAAGTTCTCTTTTGAGACATTCGATGTAATAAGTGTGTGATTGCTACTCTGTTATAAATCCTCGAGTATTGTGTGTGTCAGCATTACCGATCCAGGGATGACACTGAAGCACAAAGACTTGACCATTTGAGGTCGGGTCGCTACAACTTTCTTTTTCGATGTAAACTGAGTTTTCTCCCAGTACTTTTCCCTAGAACCAACTCAATTGTCCCACGTCTAGCCTAAAAATTAATAATACTAGACGTCCTATTAACTCATCAAATTAAGATGATATTTTATTTCATAAATTGAAAGTTCTTACAAAATAATAATAATAATAATAATAATAATAATAATAATTGTTTATATATAACTTGGCAAGTTGACTCCTAGTGATTGCGTACATAAGCTTGCAAAGATTTTACTGACCAATGCAGTAATAGACATGCAATTATGTGTTTATGTTTTTATAACATTTCTCCGTCCAGCCCAACATGATATTTTCACCCAGCCCAACAAATCTGCGGATTTTGAGAAAATGCAAATGGGCTTTAAATTCTACCATATATATAAACGGGCTGCATAGATGCTACCTCATTGTTTCACCCAGCCCACCAAATGGACTGGCTGACATGTGGGCCAGTAGGTCGAAGCCTAAGCAAGGCGTTGGATTTACATCCAACGGTTGGCATTCTTCTTCAATCTCTCGTCTTCTTCCCCCAGCACTGTCGGGACCGCCTGCTCCAGCCTCCGGCATCCAGCGGCGTTGTTTTACGCGCCTCGGTGAAACGCTACCCCGCCGACGGCCAGGCCATCCCTCCACTCCACACCTCTTGTTATTCTCTATCGAGTGTAGGCCCACCCCGCACCTGAACCAGTCAAGTTTCCCACTCCTCTCCGTCTGCGACTCCACTGTCGCGTCTTCCCCATCTTCGGGTCGTTCCAGTCTGGGGCCTCGCCGTCGTCCACCGCCTCGCTGCGCTCAGCGTGGCGTGGTCAACAAATGAGAGTCATCGGAAGAGGCCTGTACGTGGAGAGCCTGACGACTGGGACCCACGAGGTCCATGGTCGCACGTAAGGAAAGTTCCTCCTTATTAAGTTGTTTCCTCCCCCTGACAGCTGGGACCCACCGGTTGTATCTTCGCACGGAAGGAAGTGCCTCCTTGTTATGCGAAAAAACCATTCCTCCTGATGACAGCTGGGACCCGGCAGATTTGGTGGCTGACTTGTGGGCCTACTAAGCAGACATGTACGCAGGGCTTTGTCAACTTAATCAACAAATGATTCCAGCAGCTGGACCATTGGATGTTAATCCAACAGCCATGTGTAATGCCCCATATGTACCTTTCCCAATTTGTACTCCAACTCTTGCCGTTTCCGGCATTAAGTTATATTTATTCCTCGGGTTCGGGTCTTTGTCTCCGTGTGTTGTTTTTGTTTTCGTGCATCTCATATCATGTCATCACGTGCATTGCATTTGCATACATGTTCATCTCATGCATTCGAGCATTTTCCCCGTTGTCCGTTTTGCATTCCGGTGCTTCGTTCTCCTCCGGTGGCCATTTCTAGATTTCTTTCGTGTGTGGGGATTAAACATTTCCGGATTGGACCGAGACTTGCCATGCGGCCTTGGTTTACTACCGGTAGACCGCCTGTCAAGTTTCGGGTCATTTGGACTTCGTTTGATACTCCAACGGTTAACCGAGGGACCGAGAAGGCCTCGTGTGTGTTGCAGCCCAACACCCCTCCAATTTGGCCCAAAACCCACCAAACTCTGCTCCATCGTCTCGGCCGTTTGATCACGATCGTGTGGGCGAAAACCGCACCTCATTTGGACTCTCCAAGCTCCCTCTATGCCTATTTAAACACCCCCCTCGTTTTTGGATCGTCCCCTACCTCGAAACCCTAAAAAAAGAGATCTCGGATCCCCGCGCCGGCCGGACATTGTCTACCTCGGCCGAACATCGCCGCCGCCCCAACCGCAGCGCGACACGTGGTGACCCGGAGGCCTCCACCGCCGCGGCCCGCCCGGCCCGCGCCTGGCCCTCCCGGCCCACGTTCGCGCCGCCCGAAGCCCCGTCGCCCCGCCGCCGTCTCCTCCCGCTCCGGTGGCCGGAGTAGCCCGCGCCACCGCGGTGCCCGCCGGAGCTCGCCGCTCCACCGCGCCCTACCTCACGTCCGGCCGCATCGCCGCCCCGCGCCATGCCGCGACTCCGTCGGGGCTCCTCATCGCCGGCCGCGCCGCCCCGGCGTCCTCCCCGCGCCGCCCGGCGTCCTCTCTGGCCTCCCTCCTCCACGCCGGCCGCCGCCGTGGCCATTTTTCGGTGACCTCGGTCCGGCCTGCTACAGTGTCGCCGCGCCGGATCCAGATCTGCTACAGTGAAACCCTAATCCCCCGGTTGACTTTCTCCTTCCCCTCCCAGATTTTCGTGCCTACTTTGACTGCTCATAACTTTGCATCCATAGCTCCGTTTTGGACATATAATATATCAAAATCTTCGCCTCGACGAGTACATCATTTCATTCCATTGCATCATTTGCATTTGAGGTCATATTGGTGCCCAAAATGCTGTTGGAAGGAGGCATCATGAGTTAAATTGCAGATCTGTTAGCTCTACATTGACTTTTGTCATTTTTGCCATGATTATTGTGTGCATGATATGCCTGTGCCCCTTTGGGATGAATTGTTAAGCATGTTGTCTTCTTTCCAGAGGTGCCTCCCATGCATTTTTAGGATGTGTGTGTTGTCTTGTGCAAACTTGCGAAGAGGGGTACCTGAGTTTGCTGTTTTCAGGGACTTAGTGAAAATCACTAAGTCTGGGATGTTTTAGTTCATGATGCTATATGTCCAGCTTGTTTCCTAGTGATCCGTGCCTCTTTTGAGGATGATCAGTAAGAGTGATCTGTTATGCTTGTTGTGCTTAATCCATCCATGTCTTTACTTGTTATGTTGGAGCACCCTAGGTTGACTCAATCGAGCTCAACTTTTGCATAGTTGTTAATTTGGGCAGATCGTGAACTCTTTTGCGATTTTGCCGGAGCTATTGCTAGTGATCCATGCATGCTATGCCATTGTTCTTGCCATGTCTAGCTAGCATTTTGTGCCTTCGTAATGGATATATGCTTGCCTTGCCATGACTTGCACCGTAGTGAGAGCATCGAGCTCGTTTACATGCCTCCGTGAGTTATAATTTCAGCATGTCCCAGTTTTCACTAAGTCTGAAAACTGATTGCGTTTCATCGATGTTCGTGTGCTCGTTAGAGTATTTTGTGAACCCTTTTGGCCCCAGATCATTTTGGGTGTTTTGTTAAGCTTGTTGAGTAGCTCCATGCCATGCTCTTACTTGCCATGTTCAGGTTATGCTTCATATTGTTTTGCTGCTCCGAAGAGAGCATCGTGGTCTGAAATTTCAGACTAGCGTTAATTTCGCTAAGTCTGAAATCTGTTTTGCTTATTCAGTTTTGCCATGCTTGTTTGAAGCCCTTAATGGATGAATTTTCCTATGCCTCAGTCCTGGTGATTTGTTAAGCTTCTTGTGTACATCCCTGCCAGGCAAATTGTTTTCATGTTTGGTGGCTGTAGCATGTTCATTTTGTTGCATTTAGGAGCCTACTTGCTGTAAATCGCAGATCGGTTCGTTTAGTAAAACGCTTGCCATTTCCAAACCGTAGCTCCGATTCCTTTGATCTTTATATCGTTTTCAGGGGATTTCTTCCCATCTATCCAGTGGCACACTTGGTTTTCCAAGTTGAGGCCAGGTTCATGCATTTCCTGTCACGTCTTGCATTTTGCATCCCGCATCGCATCCCGCATAGCATACCATCTTTGCATATTTTTGGTTGCCCTTGCACATGGTTGATTGTATCCTTGTTGCTTGTTTGTGTTGTTGGGTAGAGCCGGGAGACGAGTTCGCTAACGAGGAGCCCGTTGAGTTTGCTTTCGAGGATCCAGTCAACTCTGACAACTGTGCAGGCAAGATGATCATACCATCGAAATCACCACTATCTTTGCTATGCTAGTTTGCTCGCTCTTTTGCTTTGCCAATGCTACGATGCCTACCACTTGCTTGTCAGCCTCCCAATTGCCATGATTGAGCCTCTAACCCACCTTTGTCCTAGCAAACCGTTGGTTGGCTATGTTACCGCTTTGCTCAGCCCCTTCTTATAGCGTTGCTAGTTGTAGGTGAAGATTGGAGCCGTTCCTTGTTGGAACACTTATTTACTTGTTGGGATATCATTATATTGCTATGTTATCTTTACTCATCTATATACTTGGTGAAGGTTGGAAGGCTCGGCCTCTCGCCTAGTGTTTTGTTCCACTCTTGCCGCCCTAGATTCCGTCATATCGGTGTTATGTTCCCGGATTGTGGCGTCCCTTACGCGGTTGGGCTATAATGGGAACCCCTTGATAGTTCGCCTTGATTAAAGCTTTTTTAGCAATGACCAACATTGGTTTTACCATTTGCCACCTACCCCTTTTTCCCTTGGGTTTCCGGAGCCCGAGGGTCATCTTTATTTTAGCCCCCCACGGGCCAGTGCTCCTCTGAGTGTTGCTCCGGAACGTCAGCCGCCGGTGGCCACCAGGGGCAACTCTGGGCTGGCCTACCGGAAGTTTGGACAATCTGAGTGTGCCCTGAGAAAGAGATATGTGCAGCTCCTATCAGGATTTGTCGGCACATTCGGGCGGTGTTGCTGGACTAGTTTTGACCTGTCGAATCATCTTGTTGTACCGAGATACCGAGTCTGATCGGTGTGTCTTGGGTGGAGGTCTATTCCTCCGTTGACCGTGAGAGCTTGTTATGGGCTAAGTTGGGACCCCCCTGCAGGGATTGATCTTTCGAAAGCCGTGCCCGCGGTTATGGGCAGATGGAAATTTGTTAATGTCCGGTTGTAGATAACTTGAACCTTAATTAATTAAAATGAATCAACTGAGTGTGTAGCCGTGATGGCCTCTTCTCGGCGGAGTCCGGGAAGTGGACACGGCGTTGGAGTTATGTTTGCGCAGGGTTCTCTCTAGTTTTCCGCTCGTGCTTTGCCTCCTCTTCTCACTCTCTTTTGCGAATAAGTTAGCCACCATACATGCTAGTCGCTTGCTGCAGCTCCACTTATACATTACCCCTTTTCCTACCTATTAAGCTTAAATAGTCTTGATCGCGAGGGTGCGAGATTGCTGAGTCCCTGTGGCTCACAGATTACTATTACACCGGATGCAGGGACATATGATACCGCTCCAGATGGCGCGCTCGAGCTGAAGTGGGAGTACGACGAGGACTCTCAGTGTTACTATGTGTCTTTTCCTGATGATCAGTAGTGGTGCCTATTCGGGGTTAGATTCAGGGCCTTGTCGCATGTTGGGGGTCTTTTCTATTTTGGCGCCGTAGTCGGGCCATGAGTGATTGTATGATGGATGTTATTTATGTACTTTGATGTGACGTGGCGAGTGTAAGCCAACTATGTTATTCCCCTTTTTATTATATATGTACATGGGATGTGTGATGATTTCCCGACTTGCGACATTGCTTTCAATGCGCCTATGTCTCTAAGTCGTGCCTCGACACGTGGGAGATATAGTCGCATCGAGGGCGTTACAAGTTGGTAATCAGAGCCTTCCCGGACCTTAGGAGCCCCCATTGCTTGATCGTTTTTAGCAGCCGAGTTGTGTCTAGAAAAATGTTTTGAGTCCTTAGGAATTATATATCGGAGAGCTTAGGAATTCTTTTTACTTCCCAGTCTCCTCATCGCTCTGGTAAGGCATCCTGACGTAGAGTTTTGACTCTTCTCTTCTCAAATCTCACTAAAAAAATTTAGGATCACGCGAGTATCTTGGTTTTGTTCCGATGGCTTATGATGAGAATACTGTCTTGGTGCCTCCTGTCAGGGGTTTAGTGGAAGTGTCCCGGGGAGTTGAGCTCTGATTTTTTTATCATAATTCTATCGTTGCAATTCTGGTATACTTGAGATATGTGCGCGACATCGAAAATCTCCTTTATGCAGTTCGTTGGTGAGATAACCTCGACGCCACCCAGTACTGGGGCGGGAGTTCGGGAGTATCGCCATAACTTGCATAACAGATGCTTTCGAAGGTTGAGATAGATGGTTTCCGAAGGTTTCTTGGTTATGTGTTGAAGGATGGATGCAGCTGGATGTAGGATTTGCTAGCTTGGGTGAGATATTGTGCTTCCCCTGTATCCCCAACACCTGGTTGCATAACCGGAAAGTTTCGGGAATTTCATAGGTGGGAATTCAAGTAGCCTTAGGATATCTTTCCAACAGATGTGTGATATGAAATTGGTGTTCGACGTCTAGTGGTTCGCCTATTCACGGTCGATTTAACAGTGGCCTCGTTGTGTCTTAAAGAGTCCTTGGCTATGCTGACTCGGGGACGCTTCGTATGTCATGTGCACTGCCTTGTACATGATGGTGCTGTACGGTCGAGCCCGTGTAGGTCCCACCACGAAAACTTCGAACGAAATTTCTATCATGTGTTTGTTCCGGCTTATTCCGCAAGCCAGCCCTTGGTTTTATTTCGAGTCGTGGTATTCATTCTGCTTCGACGTCATATGTTGATTCCATCCCTCATTGATGTAACTCTTCTACCTGATTCTTTGTGGCTTCGCAATTTAGGAATATGTGACCACTTCAAGAGAAGTGCATTCGTTCATTTTGTTCGGATGTGAAGACTTTATGTTGCAATTTTCATTTCGTTGGTTCCAGCTTTATTTATCTGCCTATGTGCTAACGGTGGTCAACCTCTTCAGGATGGCTCCCGCTAAGAGCACCAGTCGGAACCAGAATCAAGATCCGCCGCCACCCCCGCCTCCTCTGGAAGCATGGCAAGCTGTGATGGCCGCTGCTAATGCAAATACACAGCTGATCATGCAAATCATCCAAGAGCGGAATCAAAGCAGTCAAGGAAATCAAGGCAACAACTAGAACCATTTTGCAACTCTGAATCAGTTCCTCGCAAATGGTCCAAAGACGTTCAGCAACTGCATTGAGGCTACCAATGCTGATGATTGGTTAGTCGATCTGGGCAAGCATCTTGAATGTAGCAACATCGAACCTGAAGATTTCGTCAAGTTTGTGTCTTTCCAGCTCAAAGATCAGGCCGCAGAGTGGTTTCAGCAGTACCAGGATTCCAGAGGTGGACGTTTGATCACTTGGGATGATTTCCGTCGTGATTTCCGAGCTCATCACATTCCTCAGAGTGTGACTGAAAGCAAACGTGAAGAATTCCGCAATCTGAAGCAAGGCTCTTTGTCTGTCTATGACTACAACAAGTTGTTCCAGAAGCTCGCCCGTTTTGCCAAGCAGGATGTTCCTGATGAGAAGAGCATGATCTATCAGTTCAGGGGTGGTCTTCGTGAAGAAATTCAGCTCGCTCTTGTCCTCTTCGAGCCGTTGAGATACGATGAGTTCTACAACATGGCACTGAAGCAAGAGGCTGCTCAGTTAAGGTGTGATGCTTCCAGGAAGCGAGTCAGAGACACTATGCCTTCTTCCTCTACTCAAGTGGCCAAGCAGCAGAAGTATTGGCTTCCTCCTCCTCCGTTCCGTCAGCCGTATCAGCAGAAGAGCAAAGGTGGCAGTGGTTCATCCCACCCACCCAACCCAGGCTTTCAGAACAAGACTTCGTCTCAAGCTCCAAGATCAAGTGCTCCGTACCACCGTCCGCTCTCAGAGGTCACGTGCAACAAGTGCCAACAGAAGGGTCACTACGCCAACAAGTGTTTCAACCAGAGGCGTCTTCCTCCTCCTCCTCCTGTCAGATCGGCAAGTACAGTTGTGGTCAAGCATAATCCCAAGCACGCCAAGGTCAATATGGTGAATGCAGCTCAGGCATAGGATTCATCAGATGTGATCATGGGTAACCTTCCTGTTAACGATATTCCTGCAAAAGTTCTTTTTGACATAGGTGCATCGCATTGTTTCATCTCGAACCCTTTTGCATCTAAGCATGAGTTCATTTCCCAAGCGATGCATAGTCCGTTAGCAGTGGTATCTCCTGGTAAATGTTTGCTCGCCAACCAGGAGATTCCGGATATTTCTATCATGTTGGGTGATTTCAAGTTCTTGGCTTCTCCAATGGTTCTTGGCAATTCTGATATCGATCTTATTCTTGGGATGGACTGGCTCTCTAAACATAAAGCTCAGCTTGATTGTGTGGCCAAGCATATTCAACTGACTCATTCGTCTGAGGAAGTAATTGTCTTTGCTGCTCGAGATAATACCATCCGGTTGTTTTCTCTCAATGAGAAGGGTGAATTGGATGATATTTCGCAGATCCCGGTTGTTTGTGAGTATCAAGATGTCTTCCCAGAAGAACTCCCAGGCATGCCTCCAAACCGGCCGGTTGAATTTGTTATTGAACTTGAGCCCGGTACGGAACCTGTGTGCAAACGTCCCTACAAGCTCGGCCCCTAAGAGTTGAAGGAGTTGAAGAAACAACTCGATGTTCAAGAAAGAATGGGTCTCATTCGGCCTAGTACTTCTTCGTGGGGTTGTGGTGTTCTTTTTGTGAAGAAGAAGGATGGAACGGACCGACTTTGTGTTGATTATCGTCCATTGAACAAGAAGACCATCAAGAACAAATATCCACTTCCCAACATTAATGAGCTGTTTGAACAACTCAAGGGTGCCCAAGTATTCTCCAAGATTGACCTCCGTATGGGTTATCACCAAATTCGCATTCGTGAGCAAGATATTCCCAAGACGGCGTTCAGAACAAGCTATGGGTCATATGAATACACTGTCATGTCTTTTGGCCTCGCCAACGCTCCTCTGACGTTCTCTCGCATGATGAACTTCATCTTCAACCCCTACACCAACGAATTCGTTTTGGTCTATCTCGACGACATTCTGGTTTTCTCGAAGAACAAGGAAGATCATGCCAAGCACTTGCGTTTGGTTCTTGACAAGCTCAGGGAACATCAGTTCTATGCCAAGTTCTCCAAGTGTGAATTTTGGCTCGACGAGGTTCTTTATCTTGGCCATATCATCTCCGCCAAGGGCATTTCCGTGGATCCTGAGAAGGTGTCTGCAATTGTTAATTGGGAACCTCCTCAGAATGTGAAGCAACTCCGTAGCTTCCTCGGTCTCGCAAGCTACTGCCGAAGATTCGTTGAAAACTTTTTCCAAGATCGCGAAGCCTCTCTCAAATCTTCTCCAGAAGCACGTCAAGTACGTTTGGTCTCCGGAGTGTGATATTGCTTTCAACGCTTTGAAAGAGAAATTGATCACTGCTCCAGTTCTGACTCCGCCTGATGAAACCAAGTCGTACGAGGTCTTTTGTGATGCCTCTCTCCAAGGTCTAGGTGCTGTACTGATGCAAGAGAAGAAAGTTGTTGCTTATACCTCTCGCCAGTTGAAGCCTAATGAGAAGAACTACCCCACTCATGATCTCGAGTTGGTGGCAGTTGTGCACGCTTTGTTGACTTGGAGACATCTTCTCTTGGGAAGAAAAGTGGACATTTTCACTGATCACAAGAGTCTCAAGTACATCTTCACTCAGCCTCATCTCAACCTCAGACAGACTCGATGGGTCGAAATGATTCAAGAGTACAATCCGAGTATCGAGTATACTCCAGGCAAGGCTAATGTGATTGCTGACGCTTTGAGCAGAAAAGCATATTGCAATAGTCTGATTCTCAAGCCTTATCAACCCGAGCTTTGTGAAGCTTTTCGCAAACTTAATCTGCAAGTTGTTCCTCAAGGTTTCCTCGCCAACCTTCAAGTTTCTCCTACCTTGGAAGACCAGATTCGCCAAGCCCAGCTTCTTGATGCTATGGTGAAAAAGGTGAAGATTGGTATTGCAAAGAGTCAGTCCAAGTACAAGTGCTACCGACTTGATGACAAGGACACTCTCTTCTTCAAGGATCAAATTGTTGTGCCCAAAGGTGAACTTCGTAAAGTGATCATGAATGAGGCTCACAACTCTCTCCTCTCCATCCACCCTGGGAGCACGAAGATGTATCAAGATCTGAAGCAAACTTATTGGTGGACTCGAATGAAGCGCGAGATCGCTCAATTCGTGAATGAATGTGATGTCTGCAGAAGAGTGAAGGCAGAACACCAAAGGCCAGCAGGTCTCCTCCAACCTCTTGCCATTCCAGAATGGAAGTTTGACCACATTGAAATGGACTTCGTGACTGGCTTTCCAAAGTCCAAGTGTGGCAATGATGCTATATTCGTTGTCATCGACAAGCTCACCAAAGTGGCTCATTTCCTGCCTATCAAAAAGTCAATCACTGCAGCTCAATTGGCGGAGCTCTATACCTCTCGAATTGTCTCTATGCACGGTATTCCTCAAGTGATATCTTCAGACCGTGGCAGCATCTTTACCTCCAAGTTTTGGGAATCTTTTCAGAAGGCCATGGGCACCAACATTCGCTTCAGCACTGCTTTCCATCCTCAAACAAGCGGTCAAGTCGAGCGTGTCAATCAGATTCTTGAAGATATGCTCAGGGCTTGTGTTATCTCCTTCGGCATGAAGTGGGAGGATTGTCTTCTTTATGCTGAATTCTCATACAACAACAGTTTCCAAGCAAGTTCGGGCAAGGCCCCATTTGAAATTCTGTATGGTAGGAAGTGCCGTACACTTCTCAACTGGTCTGAAACCGGTGAACGTCAGCTGCTGGGTAATGACCTAATCACAGAGGCAGAAGAAATGTGCAAGGTCATTCGTGATAACCTCAAAGCAGCTCAATCCCGCCAGAAGAACTACTATGATAGTAAGCACCGTGATTTGGCTTTCGAGATCGGAGATCATGTCTACCTCCGCGTCTCTCCTATGAAAGGGACTCGTCGCTTCGGTATCAAAGGGAAGCTTGCCCCCAGATACGTCGGGCCTTTCAAGATCGTCAGCAAGAGAGGCGACCTCGCCTATCAACTCGAGTTTCCTGCAAACTTTGCCAATGTTCATGATGTGTTCCATGTCTCCCAACTCCGAAAGTGCTTCAAGACGCCTGAGCGCACCGTCAACTTCGAGGACATTGAGCTCCAAGAAGATCTCTCCTACCGTGAGCACCCAGTTGCAATCCTTGAAGAGACTGAACGCAGAACTCGCAACAAGTCAATCAAATTTCTCAAAGTCAAGTGGTCACACCATTCCGACCGTGAAGCTACCTGGGAATGCGAGGATCACCTCCGTTCTGAGTACCCGGAGTTCTTTCAGTCCTAGATCTCGGGACGAGATCTTTTCGTAGCGGTGGAGTGTTGTAACACCCCATATGTACCTTTCCCAATTTGTACTCCAACTCTTGCCGTTTCCGGCATTAAGTTATATTTATTCCTCGGGTTTGGGTCTTTGTCTCCGTGTGTTGTTTTTGTTTTCGTGCATCTCATATCATGTCATCACGTGCATTGCATTTGCATACATTTTCATCTCATGCATGCGAGCATTTTCCCCGTTGTCCGTTTTGCATTCCGGCGCTTCGTTCTGCTCCGGTGGCCATTTCTAGCTTTCTTTCATGTGTGGGGATTAAACATTTCCGGATTGGACCGAGACTTGCCATGCGGCCTTGGTTTACTACCGGTAGACCGCCTGTCAAGTTTCGGGTCATTTGGACTTCGTTTGATACTCCAACGGTTAACCGAGGGACCGAGAAGGCCTCGTGTGTGTTGCAGCCCAACACCCCTCCAATTTGGCCCAAAACCCACCAAACTCTGCTCCATCGTCTCGGTCGTTCGATCACGATCGTGTGGGCGAAAACCGCACCTCATTTGGACTCTCCTAGCTCCCTCTATGCCTATTTAAACACCCCCCTCGTTTTTGGATCGTCCCCTACCTCGAAACCCTAAAAAAAGAGATCCCGGATCCCCGCGCCGGCCGGACATTGTCCGCCTCGGCCGGACATCGCCGCCGCCCCAACCGCAGCGCGACACGTGGCGACCCGGCGGCCTCCACCGCCGCGGCCCGCCCGGCCCGCGCCTGGCCCTCCCGGCCCACGTTCGCGCCGCCCGAAGCCCCGTCGCCCCGCCGCCGTCTCCTCCCGCTCCGGTGGCCAGAGTAGCCCGCGCCACCGCGGCGCCCGCCGGAGCTCGCCGCTCCACCGCGCCCGACCTCGAGTCCGGCCGCATCGCCACGCCGCGACTCCGTCGGGGCTCCTCATCGCCGGCCGCGCCGCCCCGGCGTCCTCCCCGCGCCGCCCGGCGTCCTCTCCGGCCTCCCTCCTCCACGCCGGCCGCCGCCGTGGCCATTTTTCGGCGACCTCGGTCCGGCCTGCTACAGTGTCGCCGCGCCGGATCCAGATCTGCTACAGTGAAACCCTAATCCCCCTGTTGACTTTCTCCTTCCCCTCCCAGATTTTCGTGCCTACTTTGACTGCTCATAACTTTGCATCCATAGCTCCGTTTTGGACATATAATATATCAAAATCTTCGCCTCGACGAGTACATCATTTCATTCCATTGAATCATTTGCATTTGAGGTCATCTTGGTGCCCAAAATGCTGTTGGAAGGAGGCATCATGAGTTAAATTGCAGATCTGTTAGCTCTACATTGACTTTTGTCATTTTTGCCATGATTATTGTGTGCATGATATGCCTGTGCCCCTTTGGGATGAATTGTTAAGCATGTTGTCTTCTTTCTAGAGGTGCCTCCCATGCATTTTTAGGATGTGTGTGTTGTCTTGTGCAAACTTGCGAAGAGGGGTACCTGAGTTTGCTCTTTTCAGGGACTTAGTGAAAATCACTAAGTCTGGGATGTTTTAGTTCACGATGCTATATGTCCAGCTTGTTTCCTAGTGATCCGTGCCTCTTTTGAGGATGATCAGTAAGAGTGATCTGTTATGCTTGTTGTGCTTAATCCATCCATGTCTTTACTTGTTATGTTGGAGCACCCTAGGTTGACTCAATCGAGCTCAACTTTTGCATAGTTGTTAATTTGGGCAGATCGTGAACTCTTTTGCGATTTTGCCGGAGCTATTGCTAGTGATCCATGCATGCTATGCCATTGTTCTTGCCATGTCTAGCTAGCATTTTGTGCCTTCGTAATGGATATATGCTTGCCTTGCCATGACTTGCACCGTAGTGAGAGCATCGAGCTCGTTTACATGCCTCCGTGAGTTATAATTTCAGCATGTCCCAGTTTTCACTAAGTCTGAAAACTGATTGCGTTTCATCGATGTTCGTGTGCTCGTTAGAGTATTTTGTGAACCCTTTTGGCCCCAGATCATTTTGGGTGTTTTGTTAAGCTTGTTGAGTAGCTCCATGCCATGCTCTTACTTGCCATGTTCAGGTTATGCTTCATATTGTTTTGCTGCTCCGAAGAGAGCATCGTGGTCTGAAATTTCAGACTAGCGTTAATTTCGCTAAGTCTGAAATCTGTTTTGCTTATTCAGTTTTGCCATGCTTGTTTGAAGCCCTTAATGGATGAATTTTCCTATGCCTCAGTCCTGGTGATTTGTTAAGCTTCTTGTGTACATCCCTGCCAGGCAAATTGTTTTCATGTTTGGTGGCTGTAGCATGTTCATTTTGTTGCATTTAGGAGCCTACTTGCTGTAAATCGCAGATCGGTTCGTTTAGTAAAACGCTTGCCATTTCCAAACCGTAGCTCCGATTCCTTTGATCTTTATATCGTTTTCAGGGGATTTCTTCCCATCTATCCAGTGGCACACTTGGTTTTCCAAGTTGAGGCCAGGTTCATGCATTTCCTGTCACGTCTTGCATTTTGCATCCCGCATCGCATCCCGCATAGCATACCATCTTTGCATATTTTTGGTTGCCCTTGCACATGGTTGATTGTATCCTTGTTGCTTGTTTGTGTTGTTGGGTAGAGCCGGGAGACGAGTTCGCTAACGAGGAGCCCGTTGAGTTTGCTTTCGAGGATCCAGTCAACTCTGACAACTGTGCAGGCAAGATGATCATACCCTCGAAATCACCACTATCTTTGCTATGCTAGTTTGCTCGCTCTTTTGCTTTGCCAATGCTACGATGCCTACCACTTGCTTGTCAGCCTCCCAATTGCCATGATTGAGCCTCTAACCCACCTTTGTCCTAGCAAACCGTTGGTTGGCTATGTTACCGCTTTGCTCAGCCCCTTCTTATAGCGTTGCTAGTTGTAGGTGAAGATTGGAGCCGTTCCTTGTTGGAACACTTATTTACTTGTTGGGATATCATTATATTGCTATGTTATCTTTACTCATCTATATACTTGGTGAAGGTTGGAAGGCTCGGCCTCTCGCCTAGTGTTTTGTTCCACTCTTGCCGCCCTAGATTCCGTCATATCGGTGTTATGTTCCCGGATTGTGGCGTCCCTTACGCGGTTGGGCTATAATGGGAACCCCTTGATAGTTCGCCTTGATTAAAGCTTTTTTAGCAATGACCAACATTGGTTTTACCATTTGCCACCTACCCCTTTTTCCCTTGGGTTTTCGGAGCCCGAGGGTCATCTTTATTTTAGCCCCCCACGGGCCAGTGCTCCTCTGAGTGTTGCTCCGGAACGTCAGCCGCCGGTGGCCACCAGGGGCAACTCTGGGCTGGCCTACCGGAAGTTTGGACAATCTGAGTGTGCCCTGAGAAAGAGATATGTGCAGCTCCTATCAGGATTTGTCGGCACATTCGGGCGGTGTTGCTGGACTAGTTTTGACCTGTCGAATCATCTTGTTGTACCGAGATACCGAGTCTGATCGGTGTGTCTTGGGTGGAGGTCTATTCCTCCGTTGACCGTGAGAGCTTGTTATGGGCTAAGTTGGGACCCCCCTGCAGGGATTGATCTTTCGAAAGCCGTGCCCGCGGTTATGGGCAGATGGAAATTTGTTAATGTCCGGTTGTAGATAACTTGAACCTTAATTAATTAAAATGAATCAACTGAGTGTGTAGCCGTGATGGCCTCTTCTCGGCGGAGTCCGGGAAGTGGACACGGCGTTGGAGTTATGTTTGCGCAGGGTTCTCTCTAGTTTTCCGCTCGTGCTTTGCCTCCTCTTCTCACTCTCTTTTGCGAATAAGTTAGCCACCATACATGCTAGTCGCTTGCTGCAGCTCCACTTATACATTACCCCTTTTCCTACCTATTAAGCTTAAATAGTCTTGATCGCGAGGGTGCGAGATTGCTGAGTCCCTGTGGCTCACAGATTACTATTACACCGGATGCAGGGACATATGATACCGCTCCAGATGGCGCGCTCGAGCTGAAGTGGGAGTACGACGAGGACTCTCAGTGTTACTATGTGTCTTTTCCTGATGATCAGTAGTGGTGCCTATTCGGGGTTAGATTCAGGGCCTTGTCGCATGTTGGGGGTCTTTTCTATTTTGGCGCCGTAGTCGGGCCATGAGTGATTGTATGATGGATGTTATTTATGTACTTTGATGTGACGTGGCGAGTGTAAGCCAACTATGTTATTCCCCTTTTTATTATATATGTACATGGGATGTGTGATGATTTCCCGACTTGCGACATTGCTTTCAATGCGCCTATGTCTCTAAGTCGTGCCTCGACACGTGGGAGATATAGTCGCATCGAGGGCGTTACAAGTTGGTAATCAGAGCCTTCCCGGACCTTAGGAGCCCCCATTGCTTGATCGTTTTTAGCAGCCGAGTTGTGTCTAGAAAAATGTTTTGAGTCCTTAGGAATTATATATCGGAGAGCTTAGGAATTCTTTTTACTTCCCAGTCTCCTCATCGCTCTGGTAAGGCATCCTGACGTAGAGTTTTGACTCTTCTCTTCTCAAATCTCACTAAAAAAATTTAGGATCACGCGAGTATCTTGGTTTTGTTCCGATGGCTTATGATGAGAATACTGTCTTGGTGCCTCCTGTCAGGGGTTTAGTGGAAGTGTCCCGGGGAGTTGAGCTCTGATTTTTTTATCATAATTCTATCGTTGCAATTCTGGTATACTTGAGATATGTGCGCGACATCGAAAATCTCCTTTATGCAGTTCGTTGGTGAGATAACCTCGACGCCACCCAGTACTGGGGCGGGAGTTCGGGAGTATCGCCATAACTTGCATAACAGATGCTTTCGAAGGTTGAGATAGATGGTTTCCGAAGGTTTCTTGGTTATGTGTTGAAGGATGGATGCAGCTGGATGTAGGATTTGCTAGCTTGGGTGAGATATTGTGCTTCCCCTGTATCCCCAACACCTGGTTGCATAACCGGAAAGTTTCGGGAATTTCATAGGTGGGAATTCAAGTAGCCTTAGGATATCTTTCCAACAGATGTGTGATATGAAATTGGTGTTCGACGTCTAGTGGTTCGCCTATTCACGGTCGATTTAACAGTGGCCTCGTTGTGTCTTAAAGAGTCCTTGGCTATGCTGACTCGGGGACGCTTCGTATGTCATGTGCACTGCCTTGTACATGATGGTGCTGTACGGTCGAGCCCGTGTAGGTCCCACCACGAAAACTTCGAACGAAATTTCTATCATGTGTTTGTTCCGGCTTATTCCGCAAGCCAGCCCTTGGTTTTATTTCGAGTCGTGGTATTCATTCTGCTTCGACGTCATATGTTGATTCCATCCCTCATTGATGTAACTCTTCTACCTGATTCTTTGTGGCTTCGCAATTTAGGAATATGTGACCACTTCAAGAGAAGTGCATTCGTTCATTTTGTTCGGATGTGAAGACTTTATGTTGCAATTTTCATTTCGTTGGTTCCAGCTTTATTTATCTGCCTATGTGCTAACGGTGGTCAACCTCTTCAGGATGGCTCCCGCTAAGAGCACCAGTCGGAACCAGAATCAAGATCCGCCGCCACCCCCGCCTCCTCTGGAAGCATGGCAAGCTGTGATGGCCGCTGCTAATGCAAATACACAGCTGATCATGCAAATCATCCAAGAGCGGAATCAAAGCAGTCAAGGAAATCAAGGCAACAACCAGAACCATTTTGCAACTCTGAATCAGTTCCTCGCAAATGGTCCAAAGACGTTCAGCAACTGCATTGAGGCTACCAATGCTGATGATTGGTTAGTCGATCTGGGCAAGCATCTTGAATGTAGCAACATCGAACCTGAAGATTTCGTCAAGTTTGTGTCTTTCCAGCTCAAAGATCAGGCCGCAGAGTGGTTTCAGCAGTACCAGGATTCCAGAGGTGGACGTTTGATCACTTGGGATGATTTCCGTCGTGATTTCCGAGCTCATCACATTCCTCAGAGTGTGACTGAAAGCAAACGTGAAGAATTCCGCAATCTGAAGCAAGGCTCTTTGTCTGTCTATGACTACAACAAGTTGTTCCAGAAGCTCGCCCGTTTTGCCAAGCAGGATGTTCCTGATGAGAAGAGCATGATCTATCAGTTCAGGGGTGGTCTTCGTGAAGAAATTCAGCTCGCTCTTGTCCTCTTCGAGCCGTTGAGATACGATGAGTTCTACAACATGGCACTGAAGCAAGAGGCTGCTCAGTTAAGGTGTGATGCTTCCAGGAAGCGAGTCAGAGACACTATGCCTTCTTCCTCTACTCAAGTGGCCAAGCAGCAGAAGTATTGGCTTCCTCCTCCTCCGTTCCGTCAGCCGTATCAGCAGAAGAGCAAAGGTGGCAGTGGTTCATCCCACCCACCCAACCCAGGCTTTCAGAACAAGACTTCGTCTCAAGCTCCAAGATCAAGTGCTCCGTACCACCGTCCGCTCTCAGAGGTCACGTGCAACAAGTGCCAACAGAAGGGTCACTACGCCAACAAGTGTTTCAACCAGAGGCGTCTTCCTCCTCCTCCTCCTGTCAGATCGGCAAGTACAGTTGTGGTCAAGCATAATCCCAAGCACGCCAAGGTCAATATGGTGAATGCAGCTCAGGCATAGGATTCATCAGATGTGATCATGGGTAACCTTCCTGTTAACGATATTCCTGCAAAAGTTCTTTTTGACATAGGTGCATCGCATTGTTTCATCTCGAACCCTTTTGCATCTAAGCATGAGTTCATTTCCCAAGCGATGCATAGTCCGTTAGCAGTGGTATCTCCTGGTAAATGTTTGCTCGCCAACCAGGAGATTCCGGATATTTCTATCATGTTGGGTGATTTCAAGTTCTTGGCTTCTCCAATGGTTCTTGGCAATTCTGATATCGATCTTATTCTTGGGATGGACTGGCTCTCTAAACATAAAGCTCAGCTTGATTGTGTGGCCAAGCATATTCAACTGACTCATTCGTCTGAGGAAGTAATTGTCTTTGCTGCTCGAGATAATACCATCCGGTTGTTTTCTCTCAATGAGAAGGGTGAATTGGATGATATTTCGCAGATCCCGGTTGTTTGTGAGTATCAAGATGTCTTCCCAGAAGAACTCCCAGGCATGCCTCCAAACCGGCCGGTTGAATTTGTTATTGAACTTGAGCCCGGTACGGAACCTGTGTGCAAACGTCCCTACAAGCTCGGCCCCTAAGAGTTGAAGGAGTTGAAGAAACAACTCGATGTTCAAGAAAGAATGGGTCTCATTCGGCCTAGTACTTCTTCGTGGGGTTGTGGTGTTCTTTTTGTGAAGAAGAAGGATGGAACGGACCGACTTTGTGTTGATTATCGTCCATTGAACAAGAAGACCATCAAGAACAAATATCCACTTCCCAACATTAATGAGCTGTTTGAACAACTCAAGGGTGCCCAAGTATTCTCCAAGATTGACCTCCGTATGGGTTATCACCAAATTCGCATTCGTGAGCAAGATATTCCCAAGACGGCGTTCAGAACAAGCTATGGGTCATATGAATACACTGTCATGTCTTTTGGCCTCGCCAACGCTCCTCTGACGTTCTCTCGCATGATGAACTTCATCTTCAACCCCTACACCAACGAATTCGTTTTGGTCTATCTCGACGACATTCTGGTTTTCTCGAAGAACAAGGAAGATCATGCCAAGCACTTGCGTTTGGTTCTTGACAAGCTCAGGGAACATCAGTTCTATGCCAAGTTCTCCAAGTGTGAATTTTGGCTCGACGAGGTTCTTTATCTTGGCCATATCATCTCCGCCAAGGGCATTTCCGTGGATCCTGAGAAGGTGTCTGCAATTGTTAATTGGGAACCTCCTCAGAATATGAAGCAACTCCGTAGCTTCCTCGGTCTCGCAAGCTACTGCCGAAGATTCGTTGAAAACTTTTTCCAAGATCGCGAAGCCTCTCTCAAATCTTCTCCAGAAGCACGTCAAGTACGTTTGGTCTCCGGAGTGTGATATTGCTTTCAACGCTTTGAAAGAGAAATTGATCACTGCTCCAGTTCTGACTCCGCCTGATGAAACCAAGTCGTACGAGGTCTTTTGTGATGCCTCTCTCCAAGGTCTAGGTGCTGTACTGATGCAAGAGAAGAAAGTTGTTGCTTATACCTCTCGCCAGTTGAAGCCTAATGAGAAGAACTACCCCACTCATGATCTCGAGTTGGTGGCAGTTGTGCACGCTTTGTTGACTTGGAGACATCTTCTCTTGGGAAGAAAAGTGGACATTTTCACTGATCACAAGAGTCTCAAGTACATCTTCACTCAGCCTCATCTCAACCTCAGACAGACTCGATGGGTCGAAATGATTCAAGAGTACAATCCGAGTATCGAGTATACTCCAGGCAAGGCTAATGTGATTGCTGACGCTTTGAGCAGAAAAGCATATTGCAATAGTCTGATTCTCAAGCCTTATCAACCCGAGCTTTGTGAAGCTTTTCGCAAACTTAATCTGCAAGTTGTTCCTCAAGGTTTCCTCGCCAACCTTCAAGTTTCTCCTACCTTGGAAGACCAGATTCGCCAAGCCCAGCTTCTTGATGCTATGGTGAAAAAGGTGAAGATTGGTATTGCAAAGAGTCAGTCCAAGTACAAGTGCTACCGACTTGATGACAAGGACACTCTCTTCTTCAAGGATCAAATTGTTGTGCCCAAAGGTGAACTTCGTAAAGTGATCATGAATGAGGCTCACAACTCTCTCCTCTCCATCCACCCTGGGAGCACGAAGATGTATCAAGATCTGAAGCAAACTTATTGGTGGACTCGAATGAAGCGCGAGATCGCTCAATTCGTGAATGAATGTGATGTCTGCAGAAGAGTGAAGGCAGAACACCAAAGGCCAGCAGGTCTCCTCCAACCTCTTGCCATTCCAGAATGGAAGTTTGACCACATTGAAATGGACTTCGTGACTGGCTTTCCAAAGTCCAAGTGTGGCAATGATGCTATATTCGTTGTCATCGACAAGCTCACCAAAGTGGCTCATTTCCTGCCTATCAAAAAGTCAATCACTGCAGCTCAATTGGCGGAGCTCTATACCTCTCGAATTGTCTCTATGCACGGTATTCCTCAAGTGATATCTTCAGACCGTGGCAGCATCTTTACCTCCAAGTTTTGGGAATCTTTTCAGAAGGCCATGGGCACCAACATTCGCTTCAGCACTGCTTTCCATCCTCAAACAAGCGGTCAAGTCGAGCGTGTCAATCAGATTCTTGAAGATATGCTCAGGGCTTGTGTTATCTCCTTCGGCATGAAGTGGGAGGATTGTCTTCTTTATGCTGAATTCTCATACAACAACAGTTTCCAAGCAAGTTCGGGCAAGGCCCCATTTGAAATTCTGTATGGTAGGAAGTGCCGTACACTTCTCAACTGGTCTGAAACCGGTGAACGTCAGCTGCTGGGTAATGACCTAATCACAGAGGCAGAAGAAATGTGCAAGGTCATTCGTGATAACCTCAAAGCAGCTCAATCCCGCCAGAAGAACTACTATGATAGTAAGCACCGTGATTTGGCTTTCGAGATCGGAGATCATGTCTACCTCCGCGTCTCTCCTATGAAAGGGACTCGTCGCTTCGGTATCAAAGGGAAGCTTGCCCCCAGATACGTCGGGCCTTTCAAGATCGTCAGCAAGAGAGGCGACCTCGCCTATCAACTCGAGTTTCCTGCAAACTTTGCCAATGTTCATGATGTGTTCCATGTCTCCCAACTCCGAAAGTGCTTCAAGACGCCTGAGCGCACCGTCAACTTCGAGGACATTGAGCTCCAAGAAGATCTCTCCTACCGTGAGCACCCAGTTGCAATCCTTGAAGAGACTGAACGCAGAACTCGCAACAAGTCAATCAAATTTCTCAAAGTCAAGTGGTCACACCATTCCGACCGTGAAGCTACCTGGGAATGCGAGGATCACCTCCGTTCTGAGTACCCGGAGTTCTTTCAGTCCTAGATCTCGGGACGAGATCTTTTCGTAGCGGTGGAGTGTTGTAACACCCCATATGTACCTTTCCCAATTTGTACTCCAACTCTTGCCGTTTCCGGCATTAAGTTATATTTATTCCTCGGGTTTGGGTCTTTGTCTCCGTGTGTTGTTTTTGTTTTCGTGCATCTCATATCATGTCATCACGTGCATTGCATTTGCATACATTTTCATCTCATGCATGCGAGCATTTTCCCCGTTGTCCGTTTTGCATTCCGGCGCTTCGTTCTGCTCCGGTGGCCATTTCTAGCTTTCTTTCATGTGTGGGGATTAAACATTTCCGGATTGGACCGAGACTTGCCATGCGGCCTTGGTTTACTACCGGTAGACCGCCTGTCAAGTTTCGGGTCATTTGGACTTCGTTTGATACTCCAACGGTTAACCGAGGGACCGAGAAGGCCTCGTGTGTGTTGCAGCCCAACACCCCTCCAATTTGGCCCAAAACCCACCAAACTCTGCTCCATCGTCTCGGTCGTTCGATCACGATCGTGTGGGCGAAAACCGCACCTCATTTGGACTCTCCTAGCTCCCTCTATGCCTATTTAAACACCCCCCTCGTTTTTGGATCGTCCCCTACCTCGAAACCCTAAAAAAAGAGATCCCGGATCCCCGCGCCGGCCGGACATTGTCCGCCTCGGCCGGACATCGCCGCCGCCCCAACCGCAGCGCGACACGTGGCGACCCGGCGGCCTCCACCGCCGCGGCCCGCCCGGCCCGCGCCTGGCCCTCCCGGCCCACGTTCGCGCCGCCCGAAGCCCCGTCGCCCCGCCGCCGTCTCCTCCCGCTCCGGTGGCCAGAGTAGCCCGCGCCACCGCGGCGCCCGCCGGAGCTCGCCGCTCCACCGCGCCCGACCTCGAGTCCGGCCGCATCGCCACGCCGCGACTCCGTCGGGGCTCCTCATCGCCGGCCGCGCCGCCCCGGCGTCCTCCCCGCGCCGCCCGGCGTCCTCTCCGGCCTCCCTCCTCCACGCCGGCCGCCGCCGTGGCCATTTTTCGGCGACCTCGGTCCGGCCTGCTACAGTGTCGCCGCGCCGGATCCAGATCTGCTACAGTGAAACCCTAATCCCCCTGTTGACTTTCTCCTTCCCCTCCCAGATTTTCGTGCCTACTTTGACTGCTCATAACTTTGCATCCATAGCTCCGTTTTGGACATATAATATATCAAAATCTTCGCCTCGACGAGTACATCATTTCATTCCATTGAATCATTTGCATTTGAGGTCATCTTGGTGCCCAAAATGCTGTTGGAAGGAGGCATCATGAGTTAAATTGCAGATCTGTTAGCTCTACATTGACTTTTGTCATTTTTGCCATGATTATTGTGTGCATGATATGCCTGTGCCCCTTTGGGATGAATTGTTAAGCATGTTGTCTTCTTTCTAGAGGTGCCTCCCATGCATTTTTAGGATGTGTGTGTTGTCTTGTGCAAACTTGCGAAGAGGGGTACCTGAGTTTGCTCTTTTCAGGGACTTAGTGAAAATCACTAAGTCTGGGATGTTTTAGTTCACGATGCTATATGTCCAGCTTGTTTCCTAGTGATCCGTGCCTCTTTTGAGGATGATCAGTAAGAGTGATCTGTTATGCTTGTTGTGCTTAATCCATCCATGTCTTTACTTGTTATGTTGGAGCACCCTAGGTTGACTCAATCGAGCTCAACTTTTGCATAGTTGTTAATTTGGGCAGATCGTGAACTCTTTTGCGATTTTGCCGGAGCTATTGCTAGTGATCCATGCATGCTATGCCATTGTTCTTGCCATGTCTAGCTAGCATTTTGTGCCTTCGTAATGGATATATGCTTGCCTTGCCATGACTTGCACCGTAGTGAGAGCATCGAGCTCGTTTACATGCCTCCGTGAGTTATAATTTCAGCATGTCCCAGTTTTCACTAAGTCTGAAAACTGATTGCGTTTCATCGATGTTCGTGTGCTCGTTAGAGTATTTTGTGAACCCTTTTGGCCCCAGATCATTTTGGGTGTTTTGTTAAGCTTGTTGAGTAGCTCCGTGCCATGCTCTTACTTGCCATGTTCAGGTTATGCTTCATATTGTTTTGCTGCTCCGAAGAGAGCATCGTGGTCTGAAATTTCAGACTAGCGTTAATTTCGCTAAGTCTGAAATCTGTTTTGCTTATTCAGTTTTGCCATGCTTGTTTGAAGCCCTTAATGGATGAATTTTCCTATGCCTCAGTCCTGGTGATTTGTTAAGCTTCTTGTGTACATCCCTGCCAGGCAAATTGTTTTCATGTTTGGTGGCTGTAGCATGTTCATTTTGTTGCATTTAGGAGCCTACTTGCTGTAAATCGCAGATCGGTTCGTTTAGTAAAACGCTTGCCATTTCCAAACCGTAGCTCCGATTCCTTTGATCTTTATATCGTTTTCAGGGGATTTCTTCCCATCTATCCAGTGGCACACTTGGTTTTCCAAGTTGAGGCCAGGTTCATGCATTTCCTGTCACGTCTTGCATTTTGCATCCCGCATCGCATCCCGCATAGCATACCATCTTTGCATATTTTTGGTTGCCCTTGCACATGGTTGATTGTATCCTTGTTGCTTGTTTGTGTTGTTGGGTAGAGCCGGGAGACGAGTTCGCTAACGAGGAGCCCGTTGAGTTTGCTTTCGAGGATCCAGTCAACTCTGACAACTGTGCAGGCAAGATGATCATACCCTCGAAATCACCACTATCTTTGCTATGCTAGTTTGCTCGCTCTTTTGCTTTGCCAATGCTACGATGCCTACCACTTGCTTGTCAGCCTCCCAATTGCCATGATTGAGCCTCTAACCCACCTTTGTCCTAGCAAACCGTTGGTTGGCTATGTTACCGCTTTGCTCAGCCCCTTCTTATAGCGTTGCTAGTTGTAGGTGAAGATTGGAGCCGTTCCTTGTTGGAACACTTATTTACTTGTTGGGATATCATTATATTGCTATGTTATCTTTACTCATCTATATACTTGGTGAAGGTTGGAAGGCTCGGCCTCTCGCCTAGTGTTTTGTTCCACTCTTGCCGCCCTAGATTCCGTCATATCGGTGTTATGTTCCCGGATTGTGGCGTCCCTTACGCGGTTGGGCTATAATGGGAACCCCTTGATAGTTCGCCTTGATTAAAGCTTTTTTAGCAATGACCAACATTGGTTTTACCATTTGCCACCTACCCCTTTTTCCCTTGGGTTTTCGGAGCCCGAGGGTCATCTTTATTTTAGCCCCCCACGGGCCAGTGCTCCTCTGAGTGTTGCTCCGGAACGTCAGCCGCCGGTGGCCACCAGGGGCAACTCTGGGCTGGCCTACCGGAAGTTTGGACAATCTGAGTGTGCCCTGAGAAAGAGATATGTGCAGCTCCTATCAGGATTTGTCGGCACATTCGGGCGGTGTTGCTGGACTAGTTTTGACCTGTCGAATCATCTTGTTGTACCGAGATACCGAGTCTGATCGGTGTGTCTTGGGTGGAGGTCTATTCCTCCGTTGACCGTGAGAGCTTGTTATGGGCTAAGTTGGGACCCCCCTGCAGGGATTGATCTTTCGAAAGCCGTGCCCGCGGTTATGGGCAGATGGAAATTTGTTAATGTCCGGTTGTAGATAACTTGAACCTTAATTAATTAAAATGAATCAACTGAGTGTGTAGCCGTGATGGCCTCTTCTCGGCGGAGTCCGGGAAGTGGACACGGCGTTGGAGTTATGTTTGCGCAGGGTTCTCTCTAGTTTTCCGCTCGTGCTTTGCCTCCTCTTCTCACTCTCTTTTGCGAATAAGTTAGCCACCATACATGCTAGTCGCTTGCTGCAGCTCCACTTATACATTACCCCTTTTCCTACCTATTAAGCTTAAATAGTCTTGATCGCGAGGGTGCGAGATTGCTGAGTCCCTGTGGCTCACAGATTACTATTACACCGGATGCAGGGACATATGATACCGCTCCAGATGGCGCGCTCGAGCTGAAGTGGGAGTACGACGAGGACTCTCAGTGTTACTATGTGTCTTTTCCTGATGATCAGTAGTGGTGCCTATTCGGGGTTAGATTCAGGGCCTTGTCGCATGTTGGGGGTCTTTTCTATTTTGGCGCCGTAGTCGGGCCATGAGTGATTGTATGATGGATGTTATTTATGTACTTTGATGTGACGTGGCGAGTGTAAGCCAACTATGTTATTCCCCTTTTTATTATATATGTACATGGGATGTGTGATGATTTCCCGACTTGCGACATTGCTTTCAATGCGCCTATGTCTCTAAGTCGTGCCTCGACACGTGGGAGATATAGTCGCATCGAGGGCGTTACAAGTTGGTAATCAGAGCCTTCCCGGACCTTAGGAGCCCCCATTGCTTGATCGTTTTTAGCAGCCGAGTTGTGTCTAGAAAAATGTTTTGAGTCCTTAGGAATTATATATCGGAGAGCTTAGGAATTCTTTTTACTTCCCAGTCTCCTCATCGCTCTGGTAAGGCATCCTGACGTAGAGTTTTGACTCTTCTCTTCTCAAATCTCACTAAAAAAATTTAGGATCACGCGAGTATCTTGGTTTTGTTCCGATGGCTTATGATGAGAATACTGTCTTGGTGCCTCCTGTCAGGGGTTTAGTGGAAGTGTCCCGGGGAGTTGAGCTCTGATTTTTTTATCATAATTCTATCGTTGCAATTCTGGTATACTTGAGATATGTGCGCGACATCGAAAATCTCCTTTATGCAGTTCGTTGGTGAGATAACCTCGACGCCACCCAGTACTGGGGCGGGAGTTCGGGAGTATCGCCATAACTTGCATAACAGATGCTTTCGAAGGTTGAGATAGATGGTTTCCGAAGGTTTCTTGGTTATGTGTTGAAGGATGGATGCAGCTGGATGTAGGATTTGCTAGCTTGGGTGAGATATTGTGCTTCCCCTGTATCCCCAACACCTGGTTGCATAACCGGAAAGTTTCGGGAATTTCATAGGTGGGAATTCAAGTAGCCTTAGGATATCTTTCCAACAGATGTGTGATATGAAATTGGTGTTCGACGTCTAGTGGTTCGCCTATTCACGGTCGATTTAACAGTGGCCTCGTTGTGTCTTAAAGAGTCCTTGGCTATGCTGACTCGGGGACGCTTCGTATGTCATGTGCACTGCCTTGTACATGATGGTGCTGTACGGTCGAGCCCGTGTAGGTCCCACCACGAAAACTTCGAACGAAATTTCTATCATGTGTTTGTTCCGGCTTATTCCGCAAGCCAGCCCTTGGTTTTATTTCGAGTCGTGGTATTCATTCTGCTTCGACGTCATATGTTGATTCCATCCCTCATTGATGTAACTCTTCTACCTGATTCTTTGTGGCTTCGCAATTTAGGAATATGTGACCACTTCAAGAGAAGTGCATTCGTTCATTTTGTTCGGATGTGAAGACTTTATGTTGCAATTTTCATTTCGTTGGTTCCAGCTTTATTTATCTGCCTATGTGCTAACGGTGGTCAACCTCTTCAGGATGGCTCCCGCTAAGAGCACCAGTCGGAACCAGAATCAAGATCCGCCGCCACCCCCGCCTCCTCTGGAAGCATGGCAAGCTGTGATGGCCGCTGCTAATGCAAATACACAGCTGATCATGCAAATCATCCAAGAGCGGAATCAAAGCAGTCAAGGAAATCAAGGCAACAACCAGAACCATTTTGCAACTCTGAATCAGTTCCTCGCAAATGGTCCAAAGACGTTCAGCAACTGCATTGAGGCTACCAATGCTGATGATTGGTTAGTCGATCTGGGCAAGCATCTTGAATGTAGCAACATCGAACCTGAAGATTTCGTCAAGTTTGTGTCTTTCCAGCTCAAAGATCAGGCCGCAGAGTGGTTTCAGCAGTACCAGGATTCCAGAGGTGGACGTTTGATCACTTGGGATGATTTCCGTCGTGATTTCCGAGCTCATCACATTCCTCAGAGTGTGACTGAAAGCAAACGTGAAGAATTCCGCAATCTGAAGCAAGGCTCTTTGTCTGTCTATGACTACAACAAGTTGTTCCAGAAGCTCGCCCGTTTTGCCAAGCAGGATGTTCCTGATGAGAAGAGCATGATCTATCAGTTCAGGGGTGGTCTTCGTGAAGAAATTCAGCTCGCTCTTGTCCTCTTCGAGCCGTTGAGATACGATGAGTTCTACAACATGGCACTGAAGCAAGAGGCTGCTCAGTTAAGGTGTGATGCTTCCAGGAAGCGAGTCAGAGACACTATGCCTTCTTCCTCTACTCAAGTGGCCAAGCAGCAGAAGTATTGGCTTCCTCCTCCTCCGTTCCGTCAGCCGTATCAGCAGAAGAGCAAAGGTGGCAGTGGTTCATCCCACCCACCCAACCCAGGCTTTCAGAACAAGACTTCGTCTCAAGCTCCAAGATCAAGTGCTCCGTACCACCGTCCGCTCTCAGAGGTCACGTGCAACAAGTGCCAACAGAAGGGTCACTACGCCAACAAGTGTTTCAACCAGAGGCGTCTTCCTCCTCCTCCTCCTGTCAGATCGGCAAGTACAGTTGTGGTCAAGCATAATCCCAAGCACGCCAAGGTCAATATGGTGAATGCAGCTCAGGCATAGGATTCATCAGATGTGATCATGGGTAACCTTCCTGTTAACGATATTCCTGCAAAAGTTCTTTTTGACATAGGTGCATCGCATTGTTTCATCTCGAACCCTTTTGCATCTAAGCATGAGTTCATTTCCCAAGCGATGCATAGTCCGTTAGCAGTGGTATCTCCTGGTAAATGTTTGCTCGCCAACCAGGAGATTCCGGATATTTCTATCATGTTGGGTGATTTCAAGTTCTTGGCTTCTCCAATGGTTCTTGGCAATTCTGATATCGATCTTATTCTTGGGATGGACTGGCTCTCTAAACATAAAGCTCAGCTTGATTGTGTGGCCAAGCATATTCAACTGACTCATTCGTCTGAGGAAGTAATTGTCTTTGTTGCTCGAGATAATACCATCCGGTTGTTTTCTCTCAATGAGAAGGGTGAATTGGATGATATTTCGCAGATCCCGGTTGTTTGTGAGTATCAAGATGTCTTCCCAGAAGAACTCCCAGGCATGCCTCCAAACCGGCCGGTTGAATTTGTTATTGAACTTGAGCCCGGTACGGAACCTGTGTGCAAACGTCCCTACAAGCTCGGCCCCTAAGAGTTGAAGGAGTTGAAGAAACAACTCGATGTTCAAGAAAGAATGGGTCTCATTCGGCCTAGTACTTCTTCGTGGGGTTGTGGTGTTCTTTTTGTGAAGAAGAAGGATGGAACGGACCGACTTTGTGTTGATTATCGTCCATTGAACAAGAAGACCATCAAGAACAAATATCCACTTCCCAACATTAATGAGCTGTTTGAACAACTCAAGGGTGCCCAAGTATTCTCCAAGCTTGACCTCCGTATGGGTTATCACCAAATTCGCATTCCTGAGCAAGATATTCCCAAGACGGCGTTCAGAACAAGCTATGGGTCATATGAATACACTGTCATGTCTTTTGGCCTCGCCAACGCTCCTCTGACGTTCTCTCGCATGATGAACTTCATCTTCAACCCCTACACCAACGAATTCGTTTTGGTCTATCTCGACGACATTCTGGTTTTCTCGAAGAACAAGGAAGATCATGCCAAGCACTTGCGTTTGGTTCTTGACAAGCTCAGGGAACATCAGTTCTATGCCAAGTTCTCCAAGTGTGAATTTTGGCTCGACGAGGTTCTTTATCTTGGCCATATCATCTCCGCCAAGGGCATTTCCGTGGATCCTGAGAAGGTGTCTGCAATTGTTAATTGGGAACCTCCTCAGAATGTGAAGCAACTCCGTAGCTTCCTCGGTCTCGCAAGCTACTGCCGAAGATTCGTTGAAAACTTTTTCCAAGATCGTGAAGCCTCTCTCAAATCTTCTCCAGAAGCACGTCAAGTACGTTTGGTCTCCGGAGTGTGATATTGCTTTCAACGCTTTGAAAGAGAAATTGATCACTGCTCCAGTTCTGACTCCGCCTGATGAAACCAAGTCGTACGAGGTCTTTTGTGATGCCTCTCTCCAAGGTCTAGGTGCTGTACTGATGCAAGAGAAGAAAGTTGTTGCTTATACCTCTCGCCAGTTGAAGCCTAATGAGAAGAACTACCCCACTCATGATCTCGAGTTGGTGGCAGTTGTGCACGCTTTGTTGACTTGGAGACATCTTCTCTTGGGAAGAAAAGTGGACATTTTCACTGATCACAAGAGTCTCAAGTACATCTTCACTCAGCCTCATCTCAACCTCAGACAGACTCGATGGGTCGAAATGATTCAAGAGTACAATCCGAGTATCGAGTATACTCCAGGCAAGGCTAATGTGATTGCTGACGCTTTGAGCAGAAAAGCATATTGCAATAGTCTGATTCTCAAGCCTTATCAACCCGAGCTTTGTGAAGCTTTTCGCAAACTTAATCTGCAAGTTGTTCCTCAAGGTTTCCTCGCCAACCTTCAAGTTTCTCCTACCTTGGAAGACCAGATTCGCCAAGCCCAGCTTCTTGATGCTATGGTGAAAAAGGTGAAGATTGGTATTGCAAAGAGTCAGTCCAAGTACAAGTGCTACCGACTTGATGACAAGGACACTCTCTTCTTCAAGGATCAAATTGTTGTGCCCAAAGGTGAACTTCGTAAAGTGATCATGAATGAGGCTCACAACTCTCTCCTCTCCATCCACCCTGGGAGCACGAAGATGTATCAAGATCTGAAGCAAACTTATTGGTGGACTCGAATGAAGCGCGAGATCGCTCAATTCGTGAATGAATGTGATGTCTGCAGAAGAGTGAAGGCAGAACACCAAAGGCCAGCAGGTCTCCTCCAACCTCTTGCCATTCCAGAATGGAAGTTTGACCACATTGAAATGGACTTCGTGACTGGCTTTCCAAAGTCCAAGTGTGGCAATGATGCTATATTCGTTGTCATCGACAAGCTCACCAAAGTGGCTCATTTCCTGCCTATCAAAAAGTCAATCACTGCAGCTCAATTGGCGGAGCTCTATACCTCTCGAATTGTCTCTATGCACGGTATTCCTCAAGTGATATCTTCAGACCGTGGCAGCATCTTTACCTCCAAGTTTTGGGAATCTTTTCAGAAGGCCATGGGCACCAACATTCGCTTCAGCACTGCTTTCCATCCTCAAACAAGCGGTCAAGTCGAGCGTGTCAATCAGATTCTTGAAGATATGCTCAGGGCTTGTGTTATCTCCTTCGGCATGAAGTGGGAGGATTGTCTTCTTTATGCTGAATTCTCATACAACAACAGTTTCCAAGCAAGTTCGGGCAAGGCCCCATTTGAAATTCTGTATGGTAGGAAGTGCCGTACACTTCTCAACTGGTCTGAAACCGGTGAACGTCAGCTGCTGGGTAATGACCTAATCACAGAGGCAGAAGAAATGTGCAAGGTCATTCGTGATAACCTCAAAGCAGCTCAATCCCGCCAGAAGAACTACTATGATAGTAAGCACCGTGATTTGGCTTTCGAGATCGGAGATCATGTCTACCTCCGCGTCTCTCCTATGAAAGGGACTCGTCGCTTCGGTATCAAAGGGAAGCTTGCCCCCAGATACGTCGGGCCTTTCAAGATCGTCAGCAAGAGAGGCGACCTCGCCTATCAACTCGAGTTTCCTGCAAACTTTGCCAATGTTCATGATGTGTTCCATGTCTCCCAACTCCGAAAGTGCTTCAAGACGCCTGAGCGCACCGTCAACTTCGAGGACATTGAGCTCCAAGAAGATCTCTCCTACCGTGAGCACCCAGTTGCAATCCTTGAAGAGACTGAACGCAGAACTCGCAACAAGTCAATCAAATTTCTCAAAGTCAAGTGGTCACACCATTCCGACCGTGAAGCTACCTGGGAATGCGAGGATCACCTCCGTTCTGAGTACCCGGAGTTCTTTCAGTCCTAGATCTCGGGACGAGATCTTTTCGTAGCGGTGGAGTGTTGTAACACCCCATATGTACCTTTCCCAATTTGTACTCCAACTCTTGCCGTTTCCGGCATTAAGTTATATTTATTCCTCGGGTTTGGGTCTTTGTCTCCGTGTGTTGTTTTTGTTTTCGTGCATCTCATATCATGTCATCACGTGCATTGCATTTGCATACATTTTCATCTCATGCATGCGAGCATTTTCCCCGTTGTCCGTTTTGCATTCCGGCGCTTCGTTCTGCTCCGGTGGCCATTTCTAGCTTTCTTTCATGTGTGGGGATTAAACATTTCCGGATTGGACCGAGACTTGCCATGCGGCCTTGGTTTACTACCGGTAGACCGCCTGTCAAGTTTCGGGTCATTTGGACTTCGTTTGATACTCCAACGGTTAACCGAGGGACCGAGAAGGCCTCGTGTGTGTTGCAGCCCAACACCCCTCCAATTTGGCCCAAAACCCACCAAACTCTGCTCCATCGTCTCGGTCGTTCGATCACGATCGTGTGGGCGAAAACCGCACCTCATTTGGACTCTCCTAGCTCCCTCTATGCCTATTTAAACACCCCCCTCGTTTTTGGATCGTCCCCTACCTCGAAACCCTAAAAAAAGAGATCCCGGATCCCCGCGCCGGCCGGACATTGTCCGCCTCGGCCGGACATCGCCGCCGCCCCAACCGCAGCGCGACACGTGGCGACCCGGCGGCCTCCACCGCCGCGGCCCGCCCGGCCCGCGCCTGGCCCTCCCGGCCCACGTTCGCGCCGCCCGAAGCCCCGTCGCCCCGCCGCCGTCTCCTCCCGCTCCGGTGGCCAGAGTAGCCCGCGCCACCGCGGCGCCCGCCGGAGCTCGCCGCTCCACCGCGCCCGACCTCGAGTCCGGCCGCATCGCCACGCCGCGACTCCGTCGGGGCTCCTCATCGCCGGCCGCGCCGCCCCGGCGTCCTCCCCGCGCCGCCCGGCGTCCTCTCCGGCCTCCCTCCTCCACGCCGGCCGCCGCCGTGGCCATTTTTCGGTGACCTCGGTCCGGCCTGCTACAGTGTCGCCGCGCCGGATCCAGATCTGCTACAGTGAAACCCTAATCCCCCGGTTGACTTTCTCCTTCCCCTCCCAGATTTTCGTGCCTACTTTGACTGCTCATAACTTTGCATCCATAGCTCCGTTTTGGACATATAATATATCAAAATCTTCGCCTCGACGAGTACATCATTTCATTCCATTGAATCATTTGCATTTGAGGTCATCTTGGTGCCCAAAATGCTGTTGGAAGGAGGCATCATGAGTTAAATTGCAGATCTGTTAGCTCTACATTGACTTTTGTCATTTTTGCCATGATTATTGTGTGCATGATATGCCTGTGCCCCTTTGGGATGAATTGTTAAGCATGTTGTCTTCTTTCCAGAGGTGCCTCCCATGCATTTTTAGGATGTGTGTGTTGTCTTGTGCAAACTTGCGAAGAGGGGTACCTGAGTTTGCTCTTTTCAGGGACTTAGTGAAAATCACTAAGTCTGGGATGTTTTAGTTCACGATGCTATATGTCCAGCTTGTTTCCTAGTGATCCGTGCCTCTTTTGAGGATGATCAGTAAGAGTGATCTGTTATGCTTCTTGTGCTTAATCCATCCATGTCTTTACTTGTTATGTTGGAGCACCCTAGGTTGACTCAATCGAGCTCAACTTTTGCATAGTTGTTAATTTGGGCAGATCGTGAACTCTTTTGCGATTTTGCCGGAGCTATTGCTAGTGATCCATGCATGCTATGCCATTGTTCTTGCCATGTCTAGCTAGCATTTTGTGCCTTCGTAATGGATATATGCTTGCCTTGCCATGACTTGCACCGTAGTGAGAGCATCGAGCTCGTTTACATGCCTCCGTGAGTTATAATTTCAGCATGTCCCAGTTTTCACTAAGTCTGAAAACTGATTGCGTTTCATCGATGTTCGTGTGCTCGTTAGAGTATTTTGTGAACCCTTTTGGCCCCAGATCATTTTGGGTGTTTTGTTAAGCTTGTTGAGTAGCTCCATGCCATGCTCTTACTTGCCATGTTCAGGTTATGCTTCATATTGTTTTGCTGCTCCGAAGAGAGCATCGTGGTCTGAAATTTCAGACTAGCGTTAATTTCGCTAAGTCTGAAATCTGTTTTGCTTATTCAGTTTTGCCATGCTTGTTTGAAGCCCTTAATGGATGAATTTTCCTATGCCTCAGTCCTGGTGATTTGTTAAGCTTCTTGTGTACATCCCTGCCAGGCAAATTGTTTTCATGTTTGGTGGCTGTAGCATGTTCATTTTGTTGCATTTAGGAGCCTACTTGCTGTAAATCGCAGATCGGTTCGTTTAGTAAAACGCTTGCCATTTCCAAACCGTAGCTCCGATTCCTTTGATCTTTATATCGTTTTCAGGGGATTTCTTCCCATCTATCCAGTGGCACACTTGGTTTTCCAAGTTGAGGCCAGGTTCATGCATTTCCTGTCACGTCTTGCATTTTGCATCCCGCATCGCATCCCGCATAGCATACCATCTTTGCATATTTTTGGTTGCCCTTGCACATGGTTGATTGTATCCTTGTTGCTTGTTTGTGTTGTTGGGTAGAGCCGGGAGACGAGTTCGCTAACGAGGAGCCCGTTGAGTTTGCTTTCGAGGATCCAGTCAACTCTGACAACTGTGCAGGCAAGATGATCATACCCTCGAAATCACCACTATCTTTGCTATGCTAGTTTGCTCGCTCTTTTGCTTTGCCAATGCTACGATGCCTACCACTTGCTTGTCAGCCTCCCAATTGCCATGATTGAGCCTCTAACCCACCTTTGTCCTAGCAAACCGTTGGTTGGCTATGTTACCGCTTTGCTCAGCCCCTTCTTATAGCGTTGCTAGTTGTAGGTGAAGATTGGAGCCGTTCCTTGTTGGAACACTTATTTACTTGTTGGGATATCATTATATTGCTATGTTATCTTTACTCATCTATATACTTGGTGAAGGTTGGAAGGCTCGGCCTCTCGCCTAGTGTTTTGTTCCACTCTTGCCGCCCTAGATTCCGTCATATCGGTGTTATGTTCCCGGATTGTGGCGTCCCTTACGCGGTTGGGCTATAATGGGAACCCCTTGATAGTTCGCCTTGATTAAAGCTTTTTTAGCAATGACCAACATTGGTTTTACCATTTGCCACCTACCCCTTTTTCCCTTGGGTTTCCGGAGCCCGAGGGTCATCTTTATTTTAGCCCCCCACGGGCCAGTGCTCCTCTGAGTGTTGGTCCGGAACGTCAGCCGCCGGTGGCCACCAGGGGCAACTCTGGGCTGGCCTACCAGAAGTTTGGACAATCTGAGTGTGCCCTGAGAAAGAGATATGTGCAGCTCCTATCGGGATTTGTCGGCACATTCGGGCGGTGTTGCTGGACTAGTTTTGACCTGTCGAATCATCTTATTGTACCGAGATACCGAGTCTGATCGGTGTGTCTTGGGTGGAGGTCTATTCCTCCGTTGACCGTGAGAGCTTGTTATGGGCTAAGTTGGGACCCCCCTGCAGGGATTGATCTTTCGAAAGCCGTGCCCGCGGTTATGGGCAGATGGAAATTTGTTAATGTCCGGTTGTAGATAACTTGAACCTTAATTAATTAAAATGAATCAACTGAGTGTGTAGCTGTGATGGCCTCTTCTCGGCGGAGTCCGGGAAGTGGACACGGCGTTGGAGTTATGTTTGCGCTGGCTGCTCTCTAGTTTTCCGCTCGTGCTTTGCCTCCTCTTCTCGCTCTCTTTTGCGAATAAGTTAGCCACCATACATGCTAGTCACTTGCTGCATCTCCACTTATACATTACCCCTTTTCCTACCTATTAAGCTTAAATAGTCTTGATCGCGAGGGTGCGAGATTGCTGAGTCCCTGTGGCTCACAGATTACTATTACACCGGATGCAGGGACATATGATACCGCTCCAGATGGCGCGCTCAAGCTGAAGTGGGAGTACGACAAGGACTCTCAGTGTTACTATGTGTCTTTTCCTGATGATCAGTAGTGGTGCCTATTCGGGGTTAGATTCAGGGCCTTGTCGCATGTTGGGGGTCTTTTCTATTTTGGCGCCGTAGTCGGGCCATGAGTGATTGTATGATGGATGTTATTTATATACTTTGATGTGACGTGGCGAGTGTAAGCCAACTATGTTATTCCCCTTTTTATTATATATGTACATGGGATGTGTGATGATTTCCCGACTTGCGACATTGCTTTCAATGCGCCTATGTCTCTAAGTCGTGCCTCGACACGTGGGAGATATAGTCGCATTGAGGGCGTTACACCATGCTCCTTCTTCAACCTCTGTTCTTGCTCCTATCTCCCGTGGGCAGCAGTGCTGTCGCACACCCAAACCAGTCAAGTTTCCCACTCCTCTCCATCTGCGACTCCACTGCCGCGTCTTCCCCATCTCCGGGTTGTTCCAGTCTTGGGCCTCGCTGTCGTCCATCGGCCTTGGTGCGCTCGGCACGGTGTGGTCAACATGGTCAACAACCGAGAGTCATCAGAAGATGACTGTACGTGAGAGGCCGACAGTGGGGACGCACCACACCCATGGACGCATGCATGCAACTGCATCCTTTTTACCCTGAAAAATAATGTTTTCTCCCCCTGACTGTTGGGACCCACCAGCTACATCTTCGCACGCAAGGAAGTGTGTCCTTATTACGGGCAAAAAAATATCCCCCCTGACAGCTAGGACCCAGCAGCTATATCTTCGCACGCAAGGAAGTGCGTCCTTATCCTCCCTGATAGCTGGGACCCACCCGGCCGAAGCATACGTACCGTTGTCTGTCTTGTCGGAATGTGTACGTACATACTGGTCGATCGGTCTCTCTGCAAGTATGAATCGTGGCCAAGTAAGTAGCGGGACATGTCATAGTAGAGCCCCCCACATAGTAGTTCAAGATGTCCCGTCTAAACCGTGTACACGTACATACAGCCACACGCCAAAAAATACGGCCACGTGCGTACATACGGGCGGGGTCTCGAACGCCTACTCGTGCATACGTATGGCCAGGGCTAGTGTACATGGCTGGGTCGGAATGGAGAAGCTGCGCCGTCGTCGTGTTCATGGGGAGGCAACAAAATGCGTCGTGTTCATCGGGAGGCAACGAAACGCGTGCTGTTCATCGGGAGCCAACTGGCTTGGATGGAACAGCCGATGGAAACGAGGCCTGACGTACCGCAAAATGGAGGAAACGACCTTGTGTTCGACCGGCCACGGTCGAAACGGGATCCTGTTCATCGGGAGGGGTCTGGCGTACCGCAAAACGGAGGAAACGGACCTCCTATGGTGGAAACGGGGTCCTGTTGATCGGGACGGGTGTGGCGTACTGCAAAACGGAGGAAACGGACTTGTGTTGGAGCACTACGGTCAAAACGGGGGTCCTGTTCATTGGGAGGGGTGTGGCGTATCGCAAAACGGGACTCCACGGGATATTGTTCATCTCCACCGTCGACTGCCTCCCTGGGCAACTGTTCATCCACCGTCGACCTCCTCCAGCCTCCACCTACGACTATTCATCCACGGGCTCCTGTTCATCTAGCCTCCACTGCACGCTCCTCCACCGGCTAGTGTTCAACCAGCCCTCTCCACGAGGTCCTGTTCAACCACCCGTCCACGGGCTACTGTTCATCCAGCCCTCCACCGGCTACTGTTCAACCAGCCCTCCACCGGCTACTGTTCATCCAGCCCTCCACAAGGTCCTGTTCATCCAGCCCTCCACGGGGTCATGTTCATCCACCGGCTTGATCGATCGGGGTACTGTTCATCCAGCGGCAACGACCTCTACTACCATGGGGTCCTGTTCATCCAACGCTCCACCGGAAACTGTTCATCCACCCCCCACCCCCAAACAACGCTCACTGTTCATCCAGAGGCAGCGTCGATCGGCTTCAGTTAGCAGCAGTAGCGAAGGAATCACTCAGGTTCAGTTAACAGCAAGGGATCGATCGATCGCTTGGGTTCAGTAATGCGTAGCCTACAGTGCAATCGCTCGGGTTCAGTTAGAGCCCAACGCCTCGCTCGGGTTCAGTTAGAGCCCAACGTCTCGCACACACGTGCGTACGTACGAGAGAAACACGCATCGCTAGGCCCCCGACCACCCACCGTAACCGGGAACTCCCCGATATTTTCCTCGCCCTCGCTTCTACCATGGTTTTTTCCGTCATGGACGGCCCAAAGAATGTCATGAAGCTGCGTCTCCGGCCCGCCCAGGACGAAAAGCCCATTTTTTGTCATAGAAGTAGGACCCCACCACATCTATGGTGATACCGGGTTTTGTCACAATTATCGTCATAGAAGTGTCATAAAAAATTCATTCGGCCCAAAATGTCACGGATGTGTCTTTTTTTCATAGTGCTTGTTTATCTTTATCAGCTCGTTAGGTTGGTTGAAGTGAGCATTTGCCCAGTTTTCAAGCATATGCCCTATTTATCTGTATTTTCTTGTTAGGTTGGTTGCAATGAGACTTTGTCCAGTTTTTAATGTCTATATTTGGTTGTTATACTGGTCATTTATGCCTTGTTTATTTCAGTCATTCACAATGTGTTGTTCATTATGTGCAAGTCGGAACTGTGCCGCTCGACTACATCAATACCAGTTTGAACGGCTATATTTGGTTCCAGTTATTCCTAGTGTAGTTAACACATGCCATTTATTTAATTTTTACACATTTATCCAGTGTGATTTTTAAGCATTACCTATGTTCTATTCATTTTCAACAATACCGGTTTGATTTGCAATATTTGATGGTTGTTAAGCCTGCTGTCGGTAACATTGCCTTCCATTTTATATCTGCTTTAACAGCATGCTGAAACCAACACATTCAAGCTATCATTTGGAGGTGATGTTCTTTACCTTTGCTATATTTGTTTGATGTTAAGGTTGTTGTACTTATCATGTGTAACGCCCTCGATGCGGCTATATCTCCCACGTGTCGAGGCACGACTTAGAGGCATAGCCGCATTGAAAGCAATGTCGCAAGTTAGGAAATCATCACACATCCCATGTACATAAATAATATAAAGGGGAGGAACATAGTTGGCTTACACTCGCCACGTCACATCAAAGTACATAAATAACATTCATCATACAAATCACTCATGGCCCGACTACGGCGCCAAAATAGAAAAGACCCCCAACATGCGACAAGGCCCTGAATCTAACCCCGATTGGGCACCACTAGTGATCATCAGGAAAAGACACATAGTAACGCTGAGAGTCCTCGTCGTACTCCCACTTGAGCTCGAGCGCGCCATCTGGAGCTGTATCATCTGTCCCTGCATCTGGTGTAATAGTAATCTGTGAGCCACAGGGACTTAGCAATCTCGCACCCTCGCGATCAAGACTATTTAAGCTTAATAGGTAGGAAAGGGGTTATGTAAGTGGAGCTACAGCAAGCGACTAGCATATATGGTGGCTAACTTATTCGCAAAAGGGAGCGAGAAGAGGAGGCAAAGCACGAGCGAGAAACTAGAGAGCAACCTGCACAAACATAACTCCAATATCGTGTCCGCTTCCCGGACTCCGCCGAGAAGAGGCCATCACGGCAACACACTCAGTTGATTCATTTTAATTAATTAAGGTTCAAGTTATCTACAACCGGACATTAACAAATTCCCATCTGCCCATAACCGCGGGCATGGCTTTCGAAAGATCAATCCCTGCAGGGGGGTCCCAACTTAGCCCATAACAAGCTCTCACGGTCAATGAAGGAATAGACCTCCACCCAAGACACACCGATCAGACTCGGTATCTTGGTACAACAAGATGATTCGACAGGTCAAAACAAGTCCAGCAACACCGCCCGAATGTGCCGACAAATCCCGATAGGAGCTACACATATCTCGTTCTCAGGGCACACTCAGATGAGACTAGCTACGAGTAAAACCAACCCTCAAGTTTCCCCGAGGTGGCCCCGCAGGCAGCTCATTTCTGACCAACACTCAGAGGAGCACTGGCCCGTGGGGGGCTAAAATAAAGATGACCCTCGGGCTCCGGAAACCCAAGGGAAAAGAGGCTAGGTGGCAAATGTTAAAACCAATGTTGGGCATTGCTGGAAAAGCTTTAATCAAGGCGAACTATCAAGGGGTTCCCATTATAGCCCAACCGCGTAAGGGACGCAACAATCCGGGAACATAACACCGATATGACGGAAACTAGGGCGGTAAGAGTGGAACAAAACACTAGGCGAGAGGCCGAGCCTTCCATCCTTTACCAAGTATATAGATGCATTAATATAACATAGCAATATAATGATATCCCAACAAGTAAATAAATGTTCCAACAAGGAACGGCTCCAATCTTCACCTGCAACTAACAACGTTATAAGAGGGGCTGAGCAAAGCGGTAACATAGCCAATCAACAGTTTGCTAGGACAAAGGTGGGTTAGAGGCTCAATCATGGCAATTGGGAGGCTGACAAGCAAGTGGTAGGCATCGTAGCAATGGCATAGCAAAAGAGCGAGCAAACTAGCATAGCAAAGATAGTCGTGATTTCGAGGGTATGATCATCTTGCTTGCACAGTTGTCAGAGTTGACTGGATCCTCAAAAGCAAACTCAACGGGCTCCTCGTTAGCGAACTCGTCTCCCGGCTCTACCCAACAACACAAACAAGCAACAAAGTATACAATCAACCACGTGCAAGGGCAACCAATAATATGCAAAGATGGTATGCTATGCGGGATGCGATGCGGGATGCAAAATGCAAGACGTGGAAGGAAATGCATGAACCTGGCCTCAACTTGGAAAACCAAGTGTGCCACTGGATAGAGGGGATGAAATCACCTGAAAACGATATAAAGATCATAGGAATCGGAGTTACGGTTTGGAAATGGCAAGCATTTTACGAAACGAACCGATCTGCGATTTACAGCAAGTAGGCTCCTAAATGCAACGAAATGAACATGCTACAGCCACCAAACATGAAAACTAAATACATGGCAGGGATGTACACAAGATGCTTAACAAATCACTAGCACTGAGCCATAGCCAAATTCATCCATTAAGAGGTTCAAACAAGCATGGCAAAACTGAATAAGCAAAACAGATTTCAGACTTAGTGAAATTAACACTAGTCTGAAATTTCAGACCACGATGCTCTCTTCGGAGCAGCAAAATAGCATGAAACACAACCTGAACATGACAAGTAAGAACATGGCATGGAGCTACTCAATAAGCTTATCAAAACACCCAAAGCGGCCTGGGGTCAAAAGGGTTCACAAAATACTCTAACGAGCACACGAACATAGATGAAACACAATCAGTTTTCAGACTTGGGAAAACTGAGGCATGCTGAAATCATAACTCACGAAGGCATGTAAACGAGCTCGATGCACTCACTACGGTGCAAGTCATGGCAAGGCAAGCATATATCCATAAAGAAGGCACAAAATTCTAGCTAGACATGGCAAGAACAATGGCATAGCATGCATGGATCACTAGCAATAGCACCAGCAAAATCGCAAAAGAGTTCACGATCTGCCCAAATTAACAACAATGCAAACGTTGAGCTCGATTGACTCAACCTAGGGTGCTCCAACATAACAAGTAAAGACATGGATAGATAGAGCATAACAAGGTTAACAAATGTCCCTTACTGATCATACTCAAAAGGGGCACGGATCACTAGGAAACAAGCTGAACATATGGCATCATGAACTAAAATATCCCAGACTTAGTGAAAATCACTAAGTCCCTAAAAACAGATTACTCAGGTGCCCCTCTTTGCAAGCTTGCACAAGTCACCACACACATCCTAAAAATGCATGGGTGGCACCTCTGGAAAGAAGACAAAATGCTTAACAATTCATCCCAAAGAGTCACAGGCATATCATGCACACAATAATCATGGCAAAAATGACAAAAGTCTATGATGAGCTAACGGATCTGCAATTTAACTCACGATGCCTCCTTCTAACAGCATTTTGGGCATCAAGATGAACTCAAATGCAAATGATGCAATGGAATGAAATGATGTACTCGTCGAGACGAAGATTTTGATATATCATATGTCCAGAACAGAGCTACGGATGCAAAGATATGGCAGGTCAAACTTAGCACAAAAATATGATGGGAGAGGGGGAAAGTCAACCCTAGGGTTTTTTAGATCTGGATCTGGCGCGGGTTACTGTTCACGGCACTGTTCACCACGCGGAATCCGAGGACGTCGGCCGGACTTGGAGCTCTCCGGCGAGGTGGTGCTCCGGCGAGGCGGAGAGGGGACCGGGCGGCGGCAGGCGGCACCGGCCGGCGAGGAGAGGGCGGGGGGGCGCCGGAGTGGCGTCGGGATCCGGCAGGTGGAGCCGGCGAGCCTCACCTCGGGCGGAGCCCATGGCGTCCGCCGGCGACGAGGGAGGTGGGCGGCGTTGGGCGCCGGAGTCGGGGACGACGTGAGGCGCGGGGAGGCTCCGGGCGGCGGGGCGAAGTGGGCCAGGAGGGCCTCCCGCGGGCTCGGGCGGGCCCCGGGCGGCGGCGGCGAATTGGGGCTCGCCCGGGCCACGTGGCAGCGGCTGGTTGGCTGGGGGCGGATCCGGACACGTCCGGCTCGCGCGGACGTTGTCTGGCGGCGGCGGAGAGGGATTGATCTAGGGTTTCGGGGAAGGGGTGATCCGAAAACGGAGGGGGTGTATATATAGGCATAGAGGGAGCTAGGAGTGTCCAAATGAGGTGCGGTTTTCGGCCACGCGATCGTGATCGAACGCTCTAGGACATGGAGTAGAGTTTGGTGGGTTTTGGGCCAAATTGGAGGGGTGTTGGGCTGCAACACACACGAGGCCTTTTCGGTCCCTCGGTTAACCGCTGGAGTATCAAACGAAGTCCAAATGGTGCGAAACTTGACAGGCGGTCTACCGGTAGTAAACCAAGGCCGCATGGCAAGTCTCGGTCCAATCCGGAAATTTTTAATCCCCACACACGAAAGAAAGCTAGAATTGGCCACCGGAGGAGAACGAAGCGCCGGAATGCAAAACGGACAACGGGGAAAATGCTCGAATGCATGAGATGAACATGTATGCAAATGCCATGCACGTGATGACATGATATGAGATGCACGAAAACGAAAACAACACACGGAGACAAAGACCCGAACCCGAGAAATAAATATAACTTAATGCCGGAACGGCAAGAGTTGGAGTACAAATAGGGAAAGTTATATCTGGGGCATTACAACACTCCACCACTACGAAAAGATCTCGTCCCGAGATCTAGGACTGAAAGAACTCCGGGTACTCAGAACGGAGGTGATCCTCGCGTTCCCAGGTAGCTTCACGGTCGGAACAGTGTGACCACTTGACTTTGAGAAATTTGATTGACTTGTTGCGAGTCATGCGTTCAGTCTCTTCAAGGATTGCAACTGGGTGCTCACGATAGGAGAGATCTTCTTGGAGCTCAATGTCCTCGAAGTTGACAGTGCGTTCAGGCGTCTTGAAGCACTTTCGGAGTTGGGAGACATGGAACACATCATGAACATTTGCAAAGTTTGAAGGAAGCTCGAGTTGATAGGCGAGGTCGCCTCTCTTGCTGACAATCTTGAAAGGTCCGACGTATCTGGGGGCAAGCTTCCCTTTGATACCGAAGCGACGAGTCCCTTTCATAGGAGAGACGCGGAGGTAAACATGATCTCCAATCTCGAAAGCCAAATCACGGTGCTTACTATCATAGTAGCTCTTCTGGCGGGATTGGGCTGCTTTGAGGTTATCACGAATGACCTTGCACATTTCTTCTGCCTCTGTGATTAGGTCATTACCCAGCAGCTGACGTTCACCGGTTTCAGACCAGTTGAGAGGGGTACGGCACTTCCTACCATACCGAATTTCAAATGGGGCCTTGCCCGAACTTGCTTGAAAACTGTTGTTGTATGAGAATTTAGCATAAGGAAGACAATCCTCCCACTTCATGCCGAAGGAGATAACACAAGCCCTGAGCATATCTTCAAGAATCTGGTTGACACGCTCGACTTGACCGCTTGTTTGAGGATGGAAAGCAGTGCTGAAGCGAATGTTTGTGCCCATGGCCTTCTGAAAAGAATCCCAAAACTTGGAGGTAAAGATGCTGCCACGGTCTGAAGATATCACTTGAGGAATACCGTGCAAAGAGACAATTCGAGAGGTGTAGAGTTCCGCCAATTGAGCTGCCGTGATTGACTCTTTGATAGGCAGAAAGTGAGCCACTTTGGTGAGCTTGTCGATGACAACGAATATAGCATCATTGCCACGCTTGGACTTTGGAAACCCAGTCACGAAGTCCATTTCAATGTGGTCAAACTTCCATTCTGGAATGGCAAGAGGTTGGAGGAGACCTGCTGGCCTTTGGTGTTCTGCCTTCACTCTTCTGCAGACATCACATTCATTCACGAATTGAGCGATCTCGCGCTTCATTCGAGTCCACCAATAAGTTTGCTTGAGATCCTGATACATCTTCGTGCTCCCAGGGTGGATGGAGAGGAGAGAGTTGTGAGCCTCGTTCATGATCACTTTACGAAGGTCACCTTTGGGCACAACAAATCGATCCTCGAAGAAGAGAGTGTCCTTGTCATCAAGTCGGTAGCACTTGTACTTGGACTGACTCTTTGCAATCCCAATCTTCACCTTTTTCACCATAGCATCAAGAAGCTGGGCTTGGCGAATCTGGTCTTCCAAGGTAGGAGAAACTTGAAGGTTGGCGAGGAAACCTTGAGGAACAATTTGCAAATTAAGTTTGCGGAAAGCTTCACAAAGCTCGGGTTGATGGGGCTTGAGAATCAGACTGTTGCAATATGCTTTTCTGCTCAAAGCGTCAGCAATCACATTGGCCTTGCTTGGAGTATACTCGATACTCGGATTGTACTCTTGAATCATTTCAACCCATCGAGTCTGCCTGAGGTTGAGATTAGGCTGAGTGAAGATGTACTTGAGACTCTTGTCATCAGTGAAAATGTCCACTTTTCTTCCTAATAGAAGATGTCTCCAAGTCAACAAAGCGTGCAGAACTGCCGCCAACTCGAGATCATGAGTGGGGTAGTTCTTCTCATTAGGCTTCAACTGGCGAGAGGTATAAGCAACAACTTTCTTCTCTTGCATCAGTACAGCACCTAGACCTTGGAGAGAGGCATCACAAAAGACCTCGTACGGCTTGGTTTCATCAGGCGGAGTCAGAACTGGAGCAGTGATTAACTTCTCTTTCAAAGTGTTGAAAGCAATATCACACTCCGGAGACCAAACGTACTTGACGTGCTTCTGAAGAAGATTTGAGAGAGGCTTCGCGATCTTGGAAAAAGTTTTCAACGAATCTTCGGCAGTAGCTTGCGAGACCGAGGAAGCTACGGAGTTGCTTCACGTTCTGAGGAGGTTCCCAATTAACAATTGCAGACACCTTCTCACGATTCACGGCTATGCCCTTGGCAGAGATGATATGGCCAAGATAAAGCACCTCATCGAGCCAAAATTCACACTTGGAGAACTTGGCGTAGAACTGATGTTCCCTGAGCTTGTCAAGAACCAAACGCAAGTGCTTGGCATGATCTTCCTTGTTCTTCGAGAAAACCAGAATGTCGTCGAGATAGACCAAAACGAAGTCATTGGTGTAGGGGTTGAAGATGAAGTTCATCATGCGAGAGAACGTCGGAGGAGCATTGGTGAGGCCAAAAGACATGACAGTGTATTCACATGACCCATAGCTTGTCCTGAAAGCCGTCTTGGGAATATCTTGCTCACGAATGCGAATCTGATGATAACCCATACGAAGATCAAGCTTGGAGAATACTTGGGCACCCTTGAGTTGTTCGAACAGCTCATTGATGTTGGGAAGTGGGTATTTGTTCTTGATGGTCTTCTTGTTCAATGGACGATAATCAACACAAAGTCGGTCCGTTCCATCCTTCTTCTTCACAAAAAGAACACCACAACCCCACGGAGAAGTACTAGGCCGAATGAGACCCATTCTTTCTTGAACATCGAGTTGTTTCTTCAACTCCTTCAACTCTTCGGGGCCGAGCTTGTAGGGACGTTTGCACACAGGTTCCGTACCGGGCTCAAGTTCAATAACAAATTCAACCGGCCGGTGCGGAGGCATTCCTGGGAGCTCTTCTGGGAAGACGTCTTGATACTCACAAACAACCGGAATCTGTGAAATGGCATCCAATTTTCACCCTTCTCATTGAGAGAAAACAACCGGATGGTATTATCCCGAGCGGCAAAGACAATGACATCCTCAGACGAATGAGTCAGTTGAATCTGCCTGGCTGCACAATCGAGGTGAGCCTTGTGTTTAGAGAGCCAGTCCATCCCAAGAATAAGATCGATATCAGAATTACCAAGAACCATTGGAGAAGCCAGAAACTTGAAATCACCCATCATGATAGAAATATCCGGAATCATCATACTAGAACTCAGACGCTTAGCTGGAGAGACGACTTGCATAGCTCTAGGTAAAGCCTTAGTGCTAAAATTGTTCTCCGATGCAAATGGGATTGACATGAAGGAATGCGAAGCACCAGAGTCAAAAGGAACTTTTGTAGGAATATCATTAACATGAAGGTTACCCATGATCACATCTGACGAATCCTCTACCTGAGCTGCGTTCATCAAGTTGACCTTGGCGGACTTGGGGTTATGCTTGACCACAGCTGTACTTGCCGATCTTACAGGAGGAGGAGGAGGAAGACGCCTCTGGTTGAAACACTTGTTGGTGTAGTGACCCTTCTGTTGGCACTTGTTGCGCGTGACCTCTGAAAGCGGACGGTGGTATGGAGCACTCGATCTTGGAGCTTGAGACGAAGTCTGGTTCTGAAAGCCTGGGTTGGGTGGGTGGGAAGAACCACTGCCACCTTTGCTCTTCTGCTGATACGGCTGACGGAACGGAGGAGGAGGAAGCCAATACTTCTGCTGCTTGGCCACTTGAGTAGAGGAAGAAGGCGTAGTGTCTCTAACTCGCTTCCTGGAAGCATCACACCTCAACTGAGCAGCCTCTTGCTTCAGTGCCATGTTGTAGAACTCATCGTATCTCAGCGGCTCGAAGAGGACAAGAGCGAGCTGAATTTCTTCACGGAGACCACCCCTGAACTGATAGATCATGCTCTTCTCATCAGGAACATCCTGCTTGGCAAAACGGGTGAGCTTCTGGAACAACTTGTTGTAGTCATAGACAGACAAAGAGCCTTGCTTCAGATTGCGGAATTCCTCACGTTTGCTTTCATTCACACTCTGAGGGATGTGATGAGCTCGGAAATCACGACGGAAATCATCCCAAGTGATCAAACGTCCACCTCTGGAATCCTTGTACTGCTGGAACCACTCTGCGGCCTGATCTTTGAGCTGGAAAGAAGCGAACTTGACGAAATCTTCAGGCCTGACGTTGCTGCATTCAAAATGCTTGCCCAGATCCACTAGCCAATCGTCAGCATCGGTAGCCTCAACACAATTGCTGGACTTCTTTGGACCATTTGCGAGGAACTGGTTCAAAGTAGCAAAATGGTTCTGATTGTTGCCTTGATTCCCTTGACTGCCTTGATTGCGCTCTTGGAGGATTTGCATGATCAACTGTGTATTTGCATTGGTTGCAGCCATCACAGCTTGCCAAGCCTCCGGAGGCGGTGGAGGTGGTGGCGGATCAGGGTTCGGAGTCGTGCGCGTTGGAGGAGCCATCCTGAAGAGGTTGACCACCATTAGCACACAAATAGACAAATATTGAAGGTGAATCCAACGGAATGAAAAATTGCAACAAAAAGTCTTCACATCCGAACAAAATGAACGAATGCACTTCTCTTGAAGTGGTCACATATTCCTAAATTGCGAAGCCACGAAGAATTAGGTAGAAGAGGTATATCAACGAGGGATGGAATCAACATATGACGTCGAAGCAACTCGAATACCACAACTCAAACTAAAAACCAAGGATTGGCTTGCGGAATAAGCCGGAACAAACATATGATAGAAATTTCGTCCGAAGTTTTCGTGGTGGGACCTACACGGGCTCGATCGTACAGCACCATCATGTACAAGGCAGTGCACATGACATACGAAGCGTCCCCGAGTCAGCATAGCCAAGGACTCTTTAAGACACAACGAGACCACTGTAAAATCGACCGTGAATAGGCGAACCACTAGACGTCGAACCCCAATTTCATATCATACATCTGTCGGAAGGATATCCTAAGAGCTACTTGAATTCCCACCTATGAAACTCCCAAAACTTTCCGGTTATGCAATCAGGTGTTGGGGATACAGGGGAAGCATAATATCTCACCCAAACTAGCAAATCCTACATCCAGCTGTATCCATCCTTCAACACATAACCAAGAAACCTTCGGAAACCATCTACCTCAACCTTCGAAAAGCATCCGTTATACAAGTTATGGCGATACTCCCGAACTCCCGCCCTAGTACTTGGTGGCGTCGAGGTTATCTCACCAACGAACTGCATAAAGGAGATTTTCAATGTCGCGAACATATCTCAAGTATACCAGAATTGCCACGATAAAATTATGATTACAACACCTCAGAGCTCAACTCCCCGGGACACTTCCACTAAACCCCTGACAGGAGGCACCAAGACAGTATTCTCATCATAAGCCATCGGAACAAATCCAAGATACTCGCGTGATCCTAAAAAAAATTTAGTGAAATTTGAGAAGAGAAGAGTCAAAACTCTACGTCAGGATGCCTTACCAGAGCGATGAGGAGACTGGGTAGTAAAAAGAATTCCTAAGCTCTCCGATATATAATTCCTAAGGACTCAAAACATTTTTTCTAGACACAACTCGGCTGCTAAAAATGATCAAGCAATGGGGGCTCCTAAGGTCGGGGAAGGCTCTGATTACCAACTTGTAACGCCCTCGATGCGGCTATATCTCCCATGTGTCGAGGCACGACGTAGAGGCATAGCCGCATTGAAAGCAATATCGCAAGTTAGGAAATCATCACACATCCCATGTACATAAATAATATAAAGGGGAGGAACATAGTTGGCTTACACTCGCCACGTCACATCAAAGTACATAAATAACATTCATCATACAAATCACTCATGGCCCGACTACGGCGCCAAAATAGAAAAGACCCCCAACATGCGACAAGGCCCTGAATCTAACCCCGATTGGGCACCACTACTGATCATCAGGAAAAGACACATAGTAACGCTGAGAGTCCTCGTCGTACTCCCACTTGAGCTCGAGCGCGCCATCTGGAGCTGTATCATCTGTCCCTGCATCTGGTGTAATAGTAATCTGTGAGCCACAGGGACTCAGCAATCTCGCACCCTCGTGATCAAGACTATTTAAGCTTAATAGGTAGGAAAGGGGTTATGTAAGTGGAGCTACAGCAAGCGACTAGCATATATGGTGGCTAACTTATTCGCAAAAGGGAGCGAGAAGAGGAGGCAAAGCACGAGCGAGAAAATAGAGAGCAACCTGCGCAAACATAACTCCAACACCATGTCCGCTTCCCGGACTCCGCCGAGAAGAGGTCATCACGGCAACACACTCAGCTGATTCATTTTAATTAGTTAAGGTTCAAGTTATCTACAACCGGACATTAACAAATTCCCATCTGCCCATAACCGCGGGCACGGCTTTCGAAAGATCAATCCCTGCAGGGGGGTCCCAACTTAGCCCATAACAAGCTCTCACGGTCAACGAAGGAATAGACCTCCACCCAACACACACCGATCAGACTCGGTATCTCGGTACAACAAGATGATTCGACAGGTCAAAACAAGTCCAGCAACACCGTCCGAATGTGCCGACAAATCCCGATAGGAGCTGCACATATCTCGTTCTCAGGGCACACTCAGATGAGACTAGCTACGAGTAAAACCAACCCTCAAGTTTCCCCGAGGTGGCCCCGCAGGCAGCTTATTTCGGACCAACACTCAGAGGAGCACTGGCCCGTGGGGGGCTAAAATAAAGATGACCCTCGGGCTCCGGAAACCCAAGGGAAAAGAGGCTAGGTGGCAAATGGTAAAACCAATGTTGGGCATTGCTGGAAAAGCTTTAATCAAGGCGAACTATCAAGGGGTTCCCATTATAGCCCAACCGCGTAAGGGACGCAACAATCCGGGAACATAACACCGATATGACGGAAACTAGGGCGGTAAGAGTGGAACAAAACACTAGGCGAGAGGCCGAGCCTTCCACCCTCTACCAAGTATATAGATGCATTAAGATAACATAGCAATATAATGATATCCCAACAAGTAAATAAATGTTCCAACAAGGAACGGCTCCAATCTTCACCTGCAACTAACAACGCTATAAGAGGGGCTGAGCAAAGTGGTAACATAGCCAATCAACGGTTTGCTAGGACAAAGGTGGGTTAGAGGCTCAATCATGGCAATTGGGAGGCTGACAAGCAAGTGGTAGGCATCATAGCAATGGCATAGCAAAAAAGCGAGCAAACTAGCATAGCAAAGATAGTAGTGATTTCGAGGGTATGATCATCTTGCCTGCACAGTTGTCAGAGTTGACTGGATCCTCAAAAGCAAACTCAACGGGCTCCTCGTTAGCGAACTCATCTCCCGGCTCTACCCAACAATACAAACAAGCAACAAAGGATACAATCAACCACGTGCAAGGGCAACCAATAATATGCAAAGATGGTATGCTATGCGGGATGCGATGCGGGATGCAAAATGCAAGACGTGGCAGGAAATGCATGAACCTGGCCTCAACTTGGAAAACCAAGTGTGCCACTGGATAGAGGGGATGAAATCACCTGAAAACGATATAAAGATCTTAGGAATCGGAGCTACGGTTTGGAAATGGCAAGCGTTTTACGAAACGAACCGATCTGCGATTTACAGCAAGTAGGCTCCTAAATGCAACGAAATGAACATGCTACAGCCACCAAACATGAAAACTAAATACATGGCGGGATGTACACAAGATGCTTAACAAATCACTAGCACTGAGCCATAGCCAAATTCATCCATTAAGAGGTTCAAACAAGCATGGCAAAACTGAATAAGCAAAACAGATTTCAGACTTAGTGAAATTAACACTAGTCTGAAATTTCAGACCACGATGCTCTCTTCGGAGCAGCAAAACAGCATGAAACACAACCTGAACATGACAAGTAAGAACATGGCATGGCGCTACTCAACGAGCTTATCAAAACACCCAAAGTGACCTGGGTTCAAAAGGGTTCACAAAATACTCTAACGAGCACACGAACATAGATGAAACACAATCAGTTTTCAGACTTAGTGAAAACTGAGGCATGCTGAAATCATAACTCACGAAGGCATGTAAATGAGCTCGATGCGCTCACTACGGTGCAAGTCATGGCAAGGAAAGCATATATCCATAAAGAAGGCACAAAATTCTAGCTAGACATAGCAAGAGCAATGGCATAGCATGCATGGATCACTAGCAATAGCACCGGCAAAATCGCAAAAGAGTTCACGATCTGCCCAAATTAACAATGATGCAAAAGTTGAGCTCGATTGACTCAACCTAGGATGCTCCAACATAACAAGTAAAGACATGGATGGATAGAGCATAACAAGGTTAACAAATGTCCCTTACTGATCATACTCAAAAGGGGCACAGATCACTAGGAAACAAGCTGAACATATGGCATCATGAACTAAAATATCCCAGACTTAGTGAAAATCACTAAGTCCCTAAAAACAGATTACTCAGGTGCCCCTCTTTGCAAGCTTGCACAAGTCACCACACACATCCTAAAAATGCATGGGTGGCACCTCTGGAAAGAAGACAAAATGCTTAACAATTCATCCCAAAGAGTCACAGGCATATCATGCACACAATAATCATGGCAAAAATGACAAAAGTCTATGATGAGCTAACGGATCTGCAATTTAACTCACGATGCCTCCTTCTAACAGCATTTTGGGCATCAAGATGAACTCAAATGCAAATGATGCAATGGAATGAAATGATGTACTCGTCGAGGCAAAGATTTTGATATATCATATGTCCAAAACGGAGCTACGGATGCAAAGATATGGCAGGTCAAACTTAGCACAAAAATATGATGGGAGAGGGGGAAAGTCAACCCTAGGGTTTTTTAGATCTGGATCTGGCGCGGGTTACTGTTCACGGCACTGTTCACCACGCGGAATCCGAGGACGTTGGCCGGACTTGGCGCTCTCCGGCGAGGTGGTGCTCCGGCGAGGCGGAGAGGGGTCCGGGCGGCGGCAGGCGGCACCGGCCGGCGAGGAGAGGGCGGCGGGGCGCCGGAGTGGCATCGGGGTCCGGCAGGTGGGGCCGGCGAGCCTCACCTCGGGCGGAGCCCGTGGCATCCGCCGGCGACGAGGGAGGTGGGCGGCGTCGGGCGCCGGAGTCGGGGACGACGGGAGGCGCGGGGAGGCTCCGGGCGGCGGGGCGAAGTGGGCCGGGAGGGCCTCCCGCGGGCTCGGGCGGGCCCCGGGCGGCGGCGGCGAAGTGGGGCTCGCCCGGGCCACGTGGCAGCGGCTGGTTGGCTGGGGGCGGATCCGGACACGTCCGGCTCGCGCGGACGTTGTCCGGCGGCGGCGGAGAGGGATTGATCTAGGGTTTCGGGGAAGGGGGTGATCCGAAAACGGAGGGGGTGTATATATAGGCATAGAGGGAGCTAGGAGTGTCCAAATGAGGTGCGGTTTTCGGCCATGCGATCGTGATCGAACGCTCTAGGACATGGAGCAGAGTTTGGTGGGTTTTGGGCCAAATTGGAGGGGTGTTGGGCTGCAACACACACGAGGCCTTTTCGGTCCCTCGGTTAACCGTTGGAGTATCAAACGAAGTCCAAATGGTACGAAACTTGACAGGCGGTCTACCGGTAGTAAACCAAGGCCGCATGGCAAGTCTCGGTCCGATCCGGAAATGTTTAATCCCCACACACGAAAGAAAGCTAGAATTGACCACCGGAGGAGAACGAAGCGCCGGAATGCAAAACGGACAACGGGGAAAATGCTCGAATGCATGAGATGAACATGTATGCAAATGCCATGCACGTGATGACATGATATGAGATGCACGAAAACGAAAACAACACACGGAGACAAAGACCCGAACCCGAGAAATAAATATAACTTAATGCCGGAACGGCAAGAGTTGGAGTACAAATAGGGAAAGTTATATCTGGGGCGTTACATCATGCCTCTCCACTAATGTAGGACAACAACGGGAGTGGCCACCATTTTCCGCTGAGGTTAGCTTCATCCCTCGGCTTGTACTCCCCCCGTCGTTCCATAATGTACTGCATATAGATCCAGGCCTGGACACTTATTAGCTTCTAATATTGACTTGTTGCTTGTAGGTACATATGCCCTTGGCAAGGATCCACACATCGACCCTTTTGCGTATGGTCCAATGAGATATTCATGAACAAGCATCAAGTGAGGAAACTGATAAGGATTATTAGCAAAAAGATACGAATGGTGGCAAGCAAATTATTTGTTTATGCTCCATCCAACACAACCGTGAGATGTAGGATGGTAACTACAAACTATGCAGCCTTCTCTTTTTACTGCCCATAATGAGTTGTTAGACAACAATGTCTGAATCTTTTTCGTTCCTAGTGGTTCCCGAAGCAGTTCATTCAAGATTACCTCGCAAAGTACATGATTGGTGGACATGCAATAAAGGTTAAAGTATTTCATCCAGACTACAATGAGCATCAAGAAGTCCTAATGAAGACAGTGAAGGATGGACGGGCAGCCATCACAAGGGGTTGGCCTAGAGTCGTGCGCGCATTACGCATGGAGGAGGGCACAATATGGGCATTCTGCTTCACCTTCTCCAGCAACCAGAATGTCTTTCGCCTCTGTCTTTATAGTCTTTAGTACAACTGTGGTTCATCATTCTTTACTTGGTGCTTCTGTAGTTCTTCAGTATATGTACTTGTGCATCGAGTTATGCATTCGTGGTTGAACCTATATTTGTAATAAACATGGTTGGATATGAAATAAGTGATTGCCTACTTTCAGATTCAAAACATGTGATTTTAAATTAGGGATTAATTTGCAATTAATTATGGATTATTTATGGATTACACTACACATCGTTTGCGAAAGCAAAACGTCTGTGATAGACATGGAGATCACAAACGTTTCTAGGATCCCCTACGTGTGCGATCAATCTCCACTACACACACGACATCCTCTTGAAAACTGTTTGTGTTAGGCCACCTTGCGCAAATGTTTACGACATAAAAACTATGTGTGATGAATAGCCTTTGCCACACAGTTTCTTCTATGGACCGTGTGTGATGCATTCAATAACGCAAACGATGAAATTGCTAATATCGTGTGCAATGGCAACGCTATCACAAACGGTTTAATGGAAAAAATTGTGTGTGATATACCTGTGAACGGAAACATTTTCCTTGGAGCGACTGTGTAGGATGTACATACAAATGGAAACGTTTAGCAGGGACTGACTGTGTGGGATGTACTTGCGACCGGAAACAATTTCGCCTGTATAATTGTATTTTTTTTAGCTCTCATGTATGTATTTCCGTATTTGAGCGCTCGCCGGTCGCACACGAACTCATTTTGCCAGGCGTGTGTGCCAGGAGGGCCATATCCCTGACGGTTTCTGGGTCGTGTGGGAAGGACCCCCCTATCGCCGTCACTCACTAGGCGACGGTTCCAAATGTTGTCGTGGAAAGGGGTTTAAAACCGTTCATATAGCACCGACGCGTACCAGTATATGCCCGAGGATGTTGTCAAGAAGAAGGTCTTCCATTTATCTTTGAAGGGAAGGCATTGACATGCTATAGGCTATTGGATAATATTGGATCACAGAACTACAACCGATTGAAATTGGAATTTCATCAGAAGTTTTATCCTATGCATTTGGTTCATCATGATTGGAATTATATATATAATTTTTGGCCTCATGAAGGAGAAAGTATCGCTCAAGCTTGGGGAGGCTTAAGTCAATGTTATATTCATGCCCCAATCATGAGCTTTCAATAGAAATTATTATTCAAAAATGTTATGCTCGGCTTTCTCATAATGATCGATCCATGCTCGATACTTCTTGTACTGGTTCCTATATGAAGAAGGATATTGAATTCAAATGGGATTTATTGGAAAGAATTAAAGTCAAATCTGAAGATTGGGAAATCCATGAAGGTAAAGAGTCAGGTATAAACCTTAAGTTTGATTGTGTTAAATCTTTTATGGATACCGATGCTTTTCATGATTTTAGCACTAAATATGGACTTGACTATGAGATAGTAGCTTCTTTCTGTGAATCTTTTGCTACTCATGTTGATCTCCCTAAGGAGAAGTGGTTTACATATCATCCTCCCATTGAGGTTAAAGTAGTTGAACTTGTTAAAGTTGAAGAAGAAACTATTACTTACAATGTTGATCCTATTGTTCCTACTGCTTATATTGAGAAACCACCATTCCCTGTTAGAATAAAGAATCATTCTAAAGCTTCAACTATGGTCAATGAAAGTTACATTAGAACACCCAAACCCCCTGAGAAAATTAAAGTTGAACCTAGTATTGCTATGGTTAAAGATCTCTTGGTTGATAATATTGATGGGCATGTTATTTATTTTTGTGATGAAGCTGCTAGAATTGCTAAACCCAATATGAAAGATAAACATAGACCTGTTGTTGGCATGCATGTTGTTTATGTTAAAATCGGAGATCATTGTTATCATGGCTTATGTGATGTGGGTACTAGTCTGAGTGCAATTCCTTATACCTTATATAAAGAAATTATGAATGATATTGCACCTGCTGAGATACAAGATATTGATGTTATTGTTAAGCTTGCTAATAGAGATACTATATCACCAATTGGGATTGTTAGAGATGTTGAAATCTTGTGTGGGAAGATAAAATATCTACAAATTTTCTTGTTCTTGCTTCCCCACAAGATAATTTTTGTCCCATTATATTTGGCAGACCCTTCTTGAATACTGTTAATGCTAAGATAGACTGCGAGAAAGATATTGTTATTGTTGGTTTGGCGGATATGTCTCATGCATGATTTTAATTTCTCTAAATTCCGTAGACAACCTCATGATAAAGAATTGCCTAGTAAGGATGAAACCATTGGTCTTGCTTCTATTGTCATGCCATCGGCTGATCCTTTAGAACAATATTTGCTAGACCATGAAAATGATATGTTTATGAATGAAAGAAGGGAAATAGATGAAGTATTATTTAATCAAGGGCCTATTTTGAAACACAATTTTCCTGTTGAAATCCTTGGGGATCCTCCTCCGCCTAAGGGTGATCCCGTGTTTGAGGTTAAATAATTACCTGATACTCTGAAATATGCTTATCTTGATGAAGAGAAGATATATCCTATTATTATTAGTGCTAACCTTTCAGAGCACAAACAAAAGAAATTATTGAAAACTCTGAAGAAGCACCGTGCCGCTATTGGATATACTCTTGATGCTTAAGGGCATTGGTCCCACTCTATGTCAGCACAAAATTAAATTGGAGAAAGATGCTAAACCAGTTGTTGACCATCAACGATGGTTAAATCCTAAGATGAAAGAAGTGGTAAGAAATGAAATACTAAAGATTCTGGAGGTAGGTATAATTTATCCTATTGCTGATAGTCAATGGGTAAGTCTTGTTCATTGTGTCCCTAAGAAGGGAGGTATTATTGTTGTTCCTAATGATGAGAATTAATTGATTCCTCAAAGAATTGTTACCGGTTATAGATTGGTAATTTATTTCCGCAAATTAAATAAAGCTACTAGAAAAGATCATTACCCTCTACCCATTATTGATCAAATGCTAGAAATATTATCCAAGCATACACATTTCTGCTTTCTAGATGGTTACTCTGGTTTCTCTCAAATACCTGTGTCAAAAGACGATCAAGAGAAAACCACTTTTACTTGTCCTTTCGGTACCTTTGCTTATAGACGTATGCATTTTGGTTTATGTAATGCACCCGCTACCTTTCAAAGATGCATGACTGCTATATTCTCTGCTTTTTGTGAAAAGATTGTTGAGGTTTTCATGGATGATTTCTCCGTTTACGGAACTTCTTTTGATGATTGCTTAAGCAACCTTGATTGAGTTTTGCAGAGATGTGAAGAAACTAATCTTGTCTTGAATTGGGAGAAGTGCCACTTTATGGTTAATGAAGGTATTGTCTTGGGGCATAAAATTTCTGAAAGAGGTGTTGAAGTTGATAAAGCTAAAGTATATGCTATTGAAAAGATGTCGTGTCCAACAGATATCAAAGGTATAAGAAGTTTCCTTGGTCATGTTGGTTTCTATAGGAGGTTTATTAAATACTTCTCTAAAATTTCTAGGCCTCTCACTAATCTCTTACAAAAATATGTTCCTTTTGTTTTTTATGATGATTGTGTAGAAGAATTTGAAATACTTAAGAAAGCCTTGATTTTTGCACCTATTGTTCAGCCACCTGATTGGAATTTACCCTTTGAAATTATGTGTGATGCTAGTGATTAAGTTGTTGGTGTTGTTCTAGGACAAAGAGTTTATAAGAGATTAAATGTTATTCAGTATGCTAGTAAAACTCTAGACAGTGACCAGAGAAATTGTTCTACCACTGAAAAGGAATTTTTAGTAGTTGTATTTGCATGTGATAAGTTTAGACCATATATTGTTGATTCCAAAGTAACTGTTCACACTGATCATGCTGCTATTACATATCTTATGGAAAAGAAAGATGCTAAACCTAGACTTATTAGATGGGTTCTCTTGCTACAAGAATTTGATTTGCATATTATTGATAGAAAGGGAGCTGAGAACCCTGTTGTAGACAACTTGTCTAGGTTAGAAAATGTTCTTGATGACCCACTGCCTATTGATGATAGTTTTCCTGATGAACAATTAGCTGTCATAAATGCTTCTCATAATACTCCATGGTATGCTGATTATGCTAATTACATTGTTGCTAAATTTATACCACCTAGTTTCACATACCAGCAAAAGAAAAAGGTTTTCTATGATTTAAGACATTACTTCTGGGATGACCCACACCTTTATAAAGAAGGAGTAGATGGTGTTATTAGACGTTGTGTACCTGAGCATGAACAGGAACAGATCCTACGCAAGTGCCACTCCGAGACTTACGGAGGGCACCACGCTAGAGATAGAACTGCACACAAGGTATTGCAATCCGGTTCCTATTGGCCCACTCTCTTTAAGGACGCTCATAAGTTTGTCTTGTCTTGTGATGAATGCTAGAGAATTGGTAATATTAGTAGACGTCAGGAAATGCCAATGAACTATTCACTTGTTATTGAACCATTTGATGTTTGGGTCTTTCATTATATGGGACCTTTTCCTTCCTCTAATGGGCATACACATATTTTAGTTGTTGTTGATTACGTTACTAAATGGGTAGGAGCTATTCCAAATAGTAGTGCCGATCATAACACGTCTATTAAGATGCTTAAAGAAGTTATTTTTTCGAGGTTTGGAGTCCCTAGATATTTAATGACTAATGGCGGTTCACATTTTATTCATGGTGCTTTCCGTAAAATGCTTGCTAAGTATGATGTTAATCATAGAATTGCATCTCCTTATCATCCTTAGTCTAGTGGTCAAGTAGAATTGAGTAATAGAGAGCTCAAATTAATTTTGCAAAAGACTGTTAATAGATCTAGAAAGAATTGGTCTAAGAAACTTGATGATGCTTTGTGGGCTTATAGAACTGCTTATAAGAATCCTATGAGCATGTCACTGTATAAAATGGTTTATGGAAAAGCATGTCACTTACCTCTTGAACTAGAACATAAGGCATATTGGGCCATTAAAGAGCTCAATTATGATTTCAAACTTGCCAATGAGAAGAGGTTATTTGGCATTAGCTCACTTGATGAATGAAGAACCCAAGCCTATGAGAATGCCAAGTTGTTTAAAGAGAAAGTTAAAAATGGCATGACAAAAGGATACAAAAGCATGAGTTTAATGTAGGTGATCATGTTTTGCTATACAACTCTTGTTTAAGATTTTTTGCAAGAAAGCTTCTCTCTAAATGGGAAGGTCCCTACATTATCGAGGAGGTCTATCGTTCCGGTGCCATAAAAATCAACAACGCCAAAAATCTGAAGGTGGTAAATGGTCAAAGAATCAAACATTATATCTCAGATACTCCCATAAATGTTGAGACCAATATAATTAAAACCGTAACACCGGAGGAGTACATAAGGCACACTTTCCAGAATGTTTCAGACTCCGAAAAGGAATAGGTATGTGGTACGGTAAGTAAACCGACACCAAAACGTTTCCAATGATAATTTTTCTCTGTTTTGGAATATTTAAAAAATTAGGAAAATTAAAAGTAGTCTGAAAGAGACACGAGGCGTCCACAAGGGTAGAGGGCACGCCCTACCCCCTGCCCCCCCCCCCCCCGTCCTTGTGGCTACCTCGTGTGCCTTCCGAACTCCGTTTTCTTGCACGATACTCCTTTTGGTCGGTAAAAATTCATTATATAATCTCCCGAAGGTTTTGACCACCGTACCATGACAAAATCTCCTGATTTTGTTTTGAGTTGTTTCTGCAACAGATTTAGAGCAATATGTCATCCCAAGATTCGGATGGAGAGATCTATGTAGTTGATTTCATCGCAGACCCCGAGGTGCATGGGGATTTGGAGCATTATGGTTGGACCACGGAGGAAGAAGAAGACTATGATCCGAAAGGAAAGGAAGAGACAAGTTTCAATGAAGAGGAAGTTCCACTACCCCAACCTGGGGACATGCACGTGGAGTTCAAAAAGTCAAGTCTCCCGAACAAAGCAAAGAAACCAAAGATCAAGTTTATCCCTTTTATTATTTTGCAGGAGAATAAGCAAGATTTATGCAGAAGGGTATTAACACTGGAACGGGAGATCGGTGAGCTGAAGGAGGAAAATTGCATCCTCAAGCGTAAGCTGAGGAAAAAGGGCAAGCCTACTACATCAGCAACTCCTTCATCATCACCTCCAAAGAAAGATATCTAAATACATGGGTATGGGCACTCCCCTTGGCAACTGCCAAGCTTGGGGGAGTGCCCCAGTATCGTATCACCATCACACCTCTATCTTTATCGTTTTGCTTAGTTCGATCCTTTTGGTTATATCTTGATCTAGTAGAATAAAGTTTTTAGTATGATCGAGCATTGAGTTTTGCTTCGATCCCTATCTATGTAATCGAGTCCTTGAGATATATAATAAAGAGTAGTTTTGATTTAAGGGGTTTGCTTTCTTGCTATGATCTTGAGGGAATTAAATAAAAGAAAGAATAAAAAGAAATAAAAAGATCATATATTGATCTTATGGAGAGTAATGACTTCACATATAAAGAGTATGATGAATAAAAGTTGTTGGGAGTTGACAAACATAGTTTTGGTCATTGTTGCAATTAGTAGGAAGTAACAAAGAAAGAGAGGCTTCACATATAAATATACTATCTTGGACATATTTTGTAATTGTGAGCACTCATTAAAATATGACATGCTAAAAGGTTGATGTTGGACAAGGAAGGCAATATAATAGGTTATGTTTTCTTATATCCCAATAGAAGTTATATTGGATCATCCAACATGTTGAGCTTGCCTTTCCCTCTCTGATACGTCTCCAACGTATCTATAATTTTTTATTGTTCCATGTTATTATATTATCATTCTTGAATGTTTTATAATCATTTTATAGTCATTTTGATGTCGACCGAACCTCAATGGCGAGATCTGATCCGTTGTTGCGGCCCGACCTTTCACGACACTCCACCTTCAGCAGCAGTAGCCTCTCGCCCACGCATGCGATGTACACGAAGTAGAGGGTTTGAACCTTGCGGCTCAGCATGAGAGAAACAATATGGACGACGGCACCTCACGCGTAAAACAATTTCCTCGAAGAGAAATCGCAACTCAGAGGTTTTCTAAAGCTTCCTCCAAAACTTAGGGATTTTTAGACAGCTTCCCCCAAAACTCGATACGGGTATTTTACCCTAAAAACACATCGTGTCTATTCATAAAAATATATCCTCCCCTTTACATAGCGCACGTAGTTCACCTTATACACTAATCGACCCATCTAACTTGACGGACAAACTCAACACGTCTATCTCTACAATCTTGACCTTCTACCAATTTAAATAGCATCTGCCTTTTACATCTCAGCAGGTACTAAACCGACTTAAACATACCTAAGATAAAAAGGTATCTATCTGGACTGCTGCACCATCTTCAAATGCTTCATGTTCTGCAGGTGGGGCCCATCCCACTTCTTTTAAGGAAAGGTGCACATGTACAAATATTCTTTGCCAAGGATCTTGTTCCTTGCGTGGCTGTAAAAGAAACAAATATCTCTTCTTTATTTCCTTGACAAATCCGAACACATTAACACTTTCCATTTGATATCCTAGAACGTTTCATCCATACATTAATTCTCTATGGAAATTAGAGTCCCAAAGTTCTAATCTTTTGGCTTCATGCCAACCAAAATTACCAAGGAAATCACGTGCATGTAGAGGTTCCAGATGTACTTCTTTTCCTTTTCCTAGCTGAACAACACCAATCTTTCTTAGCGTATCCGCATGCATACATGCAACGAAAACTAGTTTATTGCCAAAGCTCGATTGTAAATAATATGATGGTACAAATACATCGCCAACAGTGACTAGCAAAGTCGCGGAAGCTTTCTGGTTGGCAGCTTGTACGTCATCGTCGTTGGTCCGACTATAGACGAAACTGGTCGTATCATCCTCTCCCCCTTGGAAAGAAACCGTCCTCGATTTCGTGTCTTTCTCTTCAGTTGTATTTATATGTGTAGACTGATCAACCACCATTGAATTATTAGTAGCTTCGGCCTTCTTCGTTTCTGCCTCTTTCTTTATCTTATCAAGATGTTCTCTCCTCCAAGCAACAAAATGATCCTCTCCCATTGGCACGAGGCTGCACTTCTTACCTCGCTTGACGGTATATGTGTGTGTTTTGTAATCATACGCAACATCATGCTTTTTGTACCATGGCTCGCCCAACAATAAGTGACATGAAATCATCGGTGTCGGAATCACATTGCACAAAACCTCACAAAAATAATTACCCAGCAAAAATTGTACCTTGGTTTGGTGCATAACAATAAGCTCGTCATGACCCCAACGAAACAAATATGGTTGTTGACGTGGTGTCATTGGTAGATTTAGTTTCTCCACCATCTCGACGCATGTTGCGTTGATCAAACTCATATGGTCGATTGTCATGGCACATGACCTCTCCTGTATCACAACACGAGTATGAAAAAGCCCATCCCATCGGCCTTCCTCCTCCAATTGAAATCCATAGCTTAGCTTCCAGGATAATCCAGTCATCTCCTGAATAGTGTCGTGAACAACCTTGCTCTGATACCACCTGATGTCGACCGAACCTCAATGGCGAGATCTGATCCGTTGTTGCGGCCCGACCTTTCACGACACTCCACCTTCAGCAGCAGTAGCCTCTCGCCCACGCATGCGATGTACACGAAGTAGAGGGTTTGAACCTTGTGGCTCAGCATGAGAGAAACAATCTGGACGACGGCACCTCACGCGCAAAACAATTTCCTCAAAGAGAAATCGCAACTCAGAGGTTTTCTAAAACTTCCTCCAAAACTTAGGGATTTTTAGACAGCTTCCCCCAAAACTCGATACGGGTATTTTACCCTAAAAACACATCGTGTCTATTCATAAAAATATATCCTCCCCTTTACATGGCGCACGTAGTTCACCTTATACACTAATCGACCCATCTAACTTGACGGACAAACTCAACACGTCTATCTCTACAATCTTGACCTTCTACCAATTTAAATAGCATCTGCCTTTTACATCTCAGCAGGTACTAAACCGACTTAAACATACCTAAGATAAAAAAAGGTATCTATCTGGACTGCTGCGCCATCTTCAAATGATTCACGTTCTGCAGGAGGGCCCCATCCCACTTCTTTTAAGGAAAGGTGCACACGTACAAATATTCTTTGCCAAGGATCTTGTTCCTTGCGTGGCTGTAAAAGAAACAAATATCTCCTCTTTATTTCCTTGACAAATCCGAACACATTAACACTTTCCATTTGATATCCTAGAACGTTGCATCCATACATTAATTCTCTATGGAAATTAGAGTCCCAAAGTTCTAATCTTTTGGCTTCATGCCAACCAAAATTACCAAGGAAATCACGTGCATGTAGAGGTTCCAGATGTACTTCTTTTCCTTTTCCTAGCTGAACAACACCAATCTTTCTTGGCGTATCCGCATGCATACATGCAATGGAAACTAGTTCGTTGCCAAAGCTCGACTGTAAATAATATGATGGTACAAATACATCGCCAACAGTGACTAGCAAAGTCGCGGAAGCTTTCTGGTTGGCAGCTTGTACGCCGTCGTCGTTGGTCCGACTATAGACGAAACTGGTCGTATCACATTTTATATCATTTTTTAGACTAACATATTGACATAGTGCCAAGTGTCAGTTGCTATTTTTTGCATGTTTTTTACATCGCAGGAAATCAATATCATACGGAGTCCAAACACCGTGAAACTTTTTGTGGATTTTTTATGGACCAGAAGACCGCCAATCGGCAAGAGCAGCACCTGGGGGTGCCCCGAGGGGGGCACAACCCACCAGGGTGCGCTTGGGGGCCCAGGCGCGCCTAGGTGGGTTGTGCCCACCTCGGTGGCCTCCCGCACCCCCTCTTTACCCTATAAATTCCCAAATATTCTAAAAACCCTCGGGATTAACCTAGATCAGAAGTTCCGCCGCTGCAAGGCTCGGTAGCCACCGAAAACCAATATAGACCCCGTTCCGGCACCCTGCCGGAGGGGGGAATCATCTCCGGTGGCCATCTTCATCATCCCGGCGGCCACCATGATGAGGAGGGAGTAGTCCACCCTCGGGGCTGAGGGTTTGTAACAGTAGCTATGTGTTTAATCTCTCTCTCTCGTGTTATTGAGATGTCACAATCTTGATGTATCACAGACTTTGTTAATATAGTCGGATCATATGGTGTTTTCCCCTCTCTATCTTGTTGTGATGAATTGAGTTTTTCCCTTTGAGATTTCGTTGTTATCGGATTGAATACTTTTATGGATTTGAGAGCACTTGATATATGTCTTGCATATGAATACTCGTGGTGACAATGGGGTATCATATAGATTCACTTGATATATGTTTTGGCATTCAACTCGCGGATTCCCATGGTGACATTGGGGTAATCTATGCATAGGGGTTGATGCACGTTCTTGTCTTTGTTTCTCCGGTAGAAATCTCAGGACACTCTTTGAAGTTCTTTGTGTTGGATTGAATATTACGAATCTGAATTTGCTTTGGTATTATTTTAGTACGAACACTTGGTTAGATCGATCGGAAAGAATAGCTTGGTGTTATTTTAGTACGAACTCTAGGATAGATTGATCGGAAAGAATAGCTTTGAGGTGGTTTCGTACCCTACAAACAATTTATTCTTATGTTCTCCGCTAGATAGGAACTTTGGAGTGATTCTTCATCGCACTTTGAGGGATGGTTATATGATCCAATTATATTAGCATTGTTGAGAGATCGCACCAGTGAAAGTACGGACCCTAGGCCTCATTTTCAAGCATTGCAATACCGTTTTTGTGTCCGTTTACTATTTGCTACCTTGCTGTTTTTAATTATTTAGATTATAAAAATATATTTCTACCATCCATATTACACTTGTATCACCATCTCTTCGCCGAACTAGTGCACCTATACAAATTACCATTGTATTTGGTGTGTTGGAGACACAAGAGACTTTTTATTATTTGGTTGCAGGGTTGTTTAAGAGAGATAATCTTCATCCTACGCCTTCCACGGATTGATAAACCTTAGGTCATCCACTTGAGGGAAAATTGCTACTGTCCTACAAAACTCTGCGCTTGGAGGTCCAACACGTGTCTACAAGAATAGAGTTGCGTATTAAACATCACTCTCATGCTAGCCAAATTCTTTGCACCAAGTAGAGATACTACTTGTGCTTCCAAACATCCTTAAACCCAGTTTTTCCATGAGAGTCCACCATACCTACCTATGGATTGAGTAAGATCCTTCAAGTAAGTTGTCATCGGTGCAAGCAATAAAATTTGCTCTCTACATATGTATGATCTATTAGAGTGAAGAAAATAAGTTTCATACGAACTTGTGATATGGAAGAAATAAAAGCGACGGACTGCGTAATAAAGTTCCTTATCACAAGCGGCAATATAAAGTGACATTTTTTTGCATTAAGATTTTGTGTATTCAACCATAAAAGCGCATGACAATCTCTGCTTCCCTCTACGAAGGGCCTATCTTTTACTTTTATCTTCTACCCTTATACAAGAGTCATGGTGATCATCACCTTTCCCTTTTACACTTTTTCCTTCGGCGATCACTACATCTTGGAGAGATCCGGATATATATATATATATATATATATATATATATATATATAGTGTTACTATTCATCACCCAGGATGCAGAATAAGTTATTCTTCACCCGAGGTAATATTACAATCATTTCATAATTAAATTATGTTTGGAATTCAAATAGTTACATTCCTATTGATTCACGACGTAAAATTTGACATAAAAAAATAAAAATATAGATCATAAGACAAGAAAAATTACAGTTTATGTGTATTTTACACTATGTTTTTACATTTATAATTTTACATATCATATAATATTTTTTTCGACGATTATATATTTTCTTACGGTCTCTTTTTACTTCGGAAATAAAGCAAAATTTACAGAACGTAAAATTACGGTCCATTGATCGTAAAATAGAGGGGGGGGAAGAATAACTATTCCTCACCCAGGGTGACGAATAGTCAATCCCTATATATATATATATATATATATATATATATATATATATATATATATATATATATATATATATATATATCCACTCAGATGTAGGTTATCATAAAGTATTATTGTTGGCATTACCCTTGAGGTAAAAGGTTGGGAGGCAAAACTATAAGCCCCTATCTTTTTCTGTGTCTGACTGAAACTTTGTACTCATAAGTATCGCATGAGTGTTAGCAATTGTGAAAGATTAAATGATAGTTGAGTATGTGGACTTGCTGAAAAGCTCTTATATTGACTCTTTCCAATATTATGATAAATTGCAATTGCTTCAATGACTGAGATTAGTTTGTTAGTTTTCAATGAAGTTTTTCTGATTCATACTTTGCCCTGTGAACGAATTGTTGCTTTAGCATAAGAAAGTATATGGCATATATGTTGTTATTCTAAAGATGATCATGATGCCCTCATGTCCGTATTTTATTTTATCGACTCCTCTATCTCTAAACATGTGGACATATTTATCGATATCGGCTTTCGCTTGAGGACAAGCGAGGTCTAAGCTTGGGGGAGTTGATACGTCCATTTTGCATCATGCTGTTATATTGATATTTATTGCATTATGGGTTGTTATTACACATTATATCATAATACTTACGCCTATTCTCTCTTATTTTATAAGGTTTACATGAAGAGGGAGAATGCTGGCAGCTGGAATTCTGGGCTGGAAAAGGAACAAATATTAGAGACCTATTCTGCACAACTCCAAAAGTCCTGAAACTTCACAGAGCATGTTTTTGGAAAAAAATATTGGGCGAAGAAAATACCAGAGGGGGGCCACCAGCCAGCCATAAGGGTGGAGGGCGCCCCCCGACCTTGTCTGCCTCCTGGCGGGCCTCCGGTGCCCATCTTTGGGTATATGGTGTGTTTTGACCTGGAAAAAATCAAAATGAAGCTTTCGGGACGAAGCGTCGCCGTCTCGAGGCAGAACCTGGGCGGAACCAATCTAGGGCTCCGGTGAAGCTATTTTGTCAGGGAAACATCCCTCCCGGAGGAGGAAATCGAAGCCATCGTCGTCACCAACGATCCTCTCATCGAGAGGGGTCGATCTCCATCAACATCTTCACCAGCACCATCTCCTCTCAAACCCTAGTTCATCACTTGTATTTGATCTTGGTCCCAAAACCTCAAATTGTACATGTGGGTTGCTAGTAGTGTTGATTACTCCTTGTAGTTGATGTTAGTTGGTTTATCCTGTGGAAGATTATATTTTCAGATCCTTAATGATAATTAATACTCCTCTGATCTTGATTATGAATATGCTTTGTGAGTAGTTATGTTTGTTCCTGAGGACATGGGAGAAGTCTTGTTATAAGTAATCATGTGAATTTGGTATTCGTTTGATATTTTGATGATATGTATGTTGTCTCTCCTCTAGTGGTGTTATGTGAACATCGACTACATGACACCTCACCATTATTTGGGCCTAGGGGAAGGCATTGGGAAGTAATAAGTAGATGATGGGTTGCTAGAGTGACCGAATCTTAAACCCTAGTTTATGCGTTGCTTCGTAAGGGGCTAATTTGGATCCATATGTTTCATGCAATGGTTAGGTTTACCTCAATTCTTCTTTCGTAGTTGCGGATGCTTGCGAGAGGGGTTAATCATAAGTGGGAGGCTTGTCCAAGGAAGGGCAGCACCCAAGCACCGGTCCACCCACATATCAAATTATCGAAGTAACGAACGTGAATCATATGAGCATGATGAAAACTAACTTGACAACAATTCCCATGTGTCCTCGGGAGCGCTTTGCTTTATATAAGAGTTTGTCCAGGCTTGTCCTTTGCTACAAAAAGGATTGGTCCACCTTGTTGCACCTTAGTTACTTTATTTACTCGTTACCCGGTACGATTTATCTTATCACAAAACTATCTGTTACCGATAATTTTAGTGCTTGCAGAGAATACCTTGCTGAAGACCACTTGTCATTTCCTTCTGCTCCTTGTTGGGTTCGACACTCTTACTTATCAAAAGGACTACGATAGATCCCATATACTTGTGGGTCATCAGTGATGCCTATATTCATGATCATTGCCTTAGATATCGTCATAACTTTACGCTTTTCTATCAATTGCTCGGCAGTAATTTCTTCACCCACTGTATTATTTTCTATCTTGAGAGAAGCCTCTAGTGAAACCTATGGCCCCGGGGTCTATTTTCCATCATATAAGTTTCTGATCTACTATTTTGCAATCTTTTCCTTTCTGATCTATAAACCAAAAATACCAAAAATATTTACTTTAGCATTTATCTATCTCTATCAGATCTCACTTCTGCAAGTAACCGTGAAGGGATTGACAACCCCTTTATCGCGTTGGGTGCAAGTTGTTTGATTGTTTGTGCAGGTATTCGGTGACTTGTGCGTTATCTCCTACTAGATTGATACCTTGGTTCTCAAACTGAGGGAAATACTTATCTCTACTTTGCTGCATCCCTCTTTCCTCTTCAAGGGAAAAACCAACACAAGCTCAAGAAGTAGCACATCTATCATTGATGAATTAGAAGATTTGGCAGGGTTAGACCCCTATCTGAGCATGAAGTCGAGATCAAGAGTCAATTGAATGCACAGATAGCTAGCATGTTGCGGGAATAGGAACTCAAATGGTACCAACATTCTAACTCTCAATTTATCTTGAAAGGTGATTCGAATACTAGACATTCCAAGTTGTCGCCAATGGCAGACATTGGAAAAAACTTATTCATTCCCTATAATAGGAGGAGGGCACAATTGAGGGTCACAAGCAAATTAAATTCTTATATCCCTAATTATTATAAAAATCTGTTTGGAGCCCCAAAGGAAGGAAACTTTTCGGTGGATGAGTCCCGAACAGATGACATCCCCCAAGTCTCTGATGAGGAAAATAGCCTTCTAACAGCCCCATATTCGGAGGAGGAAGTTAGAAGACGGTTTTCCTAATGGAGCACAACAAAGCCCTGGGCCTAGATGGTTTCCCCTTCGAGTTTTATCAGAACTTCTAGGAAGTCATCAAACCAGATCTCCTACTTTTGTTTGGCTACCTACATGTTGGCCAACTAGAATTGTTTCACTTAAACTTCGATGAGATTATTTTATTATCTAAGATTAATGAGGCTGAAAGGATACAACAATATAGACCTATCTGCCTCCTTAATGTTAGTTTTAAAATCTTCACGAAAGTTGCAACGATTAGGCTAAAATCGGTTGTTGAACATGTAGTTCATCCTTCATAGACCGCTTTTATGCAAGGCAAACACATTCTAGATGGAGTTGTTATCCTTCATGAAACAGTCCATGAATTATATCCAAAAAAGGTGAATGGGGTGGTACTCAAAATCTACTTTGAAAAAGCTTATGACAAAGTCAAGTGGTCTTTTCTTCAACAGACTCTCAGAATGAAAGGCTTTTCTATAGAGTGGCGCACTATGATCCATAGTTCATTTCTGGAGGTAGTGTGGTCATTAAAGTCAATGATGACGTTGGCCACTATTTCCAAACGAAGAAGGGATTGCGACAAGGTGACTCATTATCGCCCATGCTATTGAATAAGTGGCGGATATGTTAGTGGTCATGATTAAGCGTGCCAAAGTTGATGGCCACATTGATGGGGTAGTGGATCATATAGTTGATGTTGGTCTCTCTATCCTTCAATATGCCAATGATATGATTCTCTTCAGGGATCATGACCTTGAGAAAGCGAGAATCCTAAAATTTATTTTAGCAGCATTTGAGCTACTCTTAGGTTTTAAGATCAATTTTCATAAAAGCGAATTGTTTTGCTTTGGCAAGGCTCAAGACGAGGCCCACTTGTACACTGACCGGTTCGTATGTGGGTTGGGCCAGTTTCTGATCACATATTTGGGGATACCGATACATTATCGAAGACTCACAAATAGTGAATGGCCACATGTCGAAGAGAGACTACCAAAAAAGACTAAGCAGTTGGAAAGATAAACTATTTTCTCTAGGTGGAAGATTGGTCCTCATAAATTTAGTACTTAGTAGTATGGTAGTACTATATATGATTTCCTTCTTCCAGTTGCCGAAAGGAGTATTACATAGATTGGATTATTTTCGATCAAGATTCTTTTGGCAAGGAGATAGGGAGAGAAAGAAATATCGACGGGCTCAATGGAGTGTAGTTTGTCGTCCCAAAGACCAAGGCGGGTTGGGCATTCATGACCTTGAGGTTAAGAATAGGGCCCTCCTCGGCAAATGGTTGTTTAGGTTAGTGACGGAAGATGGTGTATGGCAAACCCTACTAAGGAGAAAATATATGAGTTTGAAGGCGGTATCCCAAGTATACTAGAAGCCTGTAGATTCTCACTTTTGGGCAGGTCTAATGTCTACGAATGGATCCTTCTCAATTAAGGACGGTTCGGAAATTAGATTCTGGGAGAATAAGTGGCTAGACAATGCTACACTCCGAGAATAATATCCAGCTCTATGCAACATTGTGCGTCACAAGGGTGATACTATCGCCAATGTTTTGGAATCATTTCCGCCAAATGCAACGTTCAGAAGAGATTTAATTGGACCTAGACTCCAATTGTGAAACATCCTGCTCCAGAGGTTGTCCAAGATGCACTTGTCACATGGGTCAGATGTATTTCGTTGGAACCTACATGGGAATGGACAATTCTCAATGGAGTCTATGGATAGAGCTTTACTCCAGTCTGATGTGCCAGTTGATAATAACAAGAAGATCTGGAAGATGAAGATACCTCTTAAGAATAAAATCTTTGCATGATATCTTCGTCGTGGAGTCATTCTTACCAAAGGTAACCTTATTAAGAGAAATTGGCCTGGAAATACGCAATGTGTCTTTTGTCAGCATGATAAGACAATAAAACATTTGTTATTCCAATGCAAATGGGCTCGTTCTATATGGTCAGTCATCCAAATAGCTTCTGGCTTATATCCTCTTGTAGTGTTACTAATATATATGACAACTGGTTACATGAGATTGATCACAGATTAAGAACTCTTCTCAGGATGGGAGCGCTTGCCGTGATTTGGTCGCTTTGACTATGTAGAAATGATAAGATCTTTAACAATAGGGTTTCGCCTCTTTTTTATTTTTGACTTTTATGAGAAGACTTGGTTTGCCTGTGTGCATCTTAATTATGCAGAGGCAGGGTTTAATGCTTAAACCTTTTAAGTAATAAAGTGACCCTAATTGAAAAATATAGTGTCACAATAATTTGAATATCAGTCGTTGGATATGCTCCATCCAACGGTTGAGAGACAGATAACATCAAATTCAAAAAATATTATCCATTAGATAAAGTTTTCATGCCCTTTTAATTGAAGGATCCTGATAAGTGCCACACGTGTGACACGAACACATGACAACTCCAAACATTTTTTATGACAAGTTTAGTGACGCAAGAATGACGACTTTTTTTCGGATGATAAGTTCTAGTTTTTTGGTTGTTTTTTTCTTTTCGAATGACAAATTTAGTTGTAAAAAACATCAAGGGCGGAGTGCTTCGTTCAACACGTGTGATACTTATCATTTGGGTTAATTGAATTCCCACTATCGTCTCATATTAGTCTACAAGTTCTCATGCCAAGAATCTGATTCTCCAATAAAAAAACACATACAGAAGGAAATAAAATGTCAAGAATGTATTCCTCCTGCTATTATATATTTCTTGACGTGCAAAACATGTACTAATTTACTAGTAATAGAAGAGGAGAAGAACAATGCAAGGTCTGATATAAAAGTTAAAAAGGCCACATCGCCAAAAGAAAGGAAACCCCACACACCTAAACAAACAGCAACTCGAACCTTAAACAAACAGCGACTGAAAGATTTTTTTTTTCTTTCGAAAAGAAGGATTATCCTGGCCTCAGTGAAAGTACTTGGCCCTGTCCTTGAACCAATAGAATGCATCACGCTTAATTTGCTTTGACACATGATCAAATGAATTGAACTTATTCTCAAATACTCTACCCCGCTGCGTTCTTTCCAGATGGTTGAAGAAATATCACCAGTTGCAATTATCAAGAAATTGAAGCCTTGCAAGATTTAGGCCCCGTTTGGAATGGGTGTAATTTTCTGCGCACATCGGTATTTAGTTCCAAGTTTGAGCTAAATACCTGCAGCCACAAAAAATTTACACCCATTCCAAACAGCCCGTTAGGTGTCGTTTCATGTTAAGCGAGATGCGAACCTTCCATAATTCCATTCGTCTCCTTCAGACACAAGCCCTTTTGACAGTCAGGCCAGGTTTCAAGATTTTCACATTCATGCACCTCCAATACATGGAGTTTCATGAAAGTATCACGCAGTGCCGTCCATGAATAGTTGAGATGCTTGAGGAACCTTAACCGAAGCACGGTCACCTCCCAGTACTTGTCCTCGCCTAGACTACTTATGATACCTCCCCTGATATAGAGTTTCTTCAGATTTTTCAGCTCTCCAGGATTAACCCAGCAAGGAAATTCTGCTAGTGGGAAGCAACAGATCTCCAGCTTCTCAAGACCCGAGGGGAGAACACAAGGCATTGCATGATTAACAGCGATAGTAGCAGCACTGCTTGATCTTGAAAGACGATTGTCACTGTGTATAGCAGGTACCGAGGATAACCCAGCCCCCCAAGTAAGTGTGAGCGACCGGAGGGCACAAAACTCGTTAATTTTCTCAAACTGACCACTATCTACACTGTTTCCAATTCTAATGCTCAGCGTCCGTAATTTTTTCAGCATGACAAGTTCCTTGAGATGGCACGGGTCTTTGCTCCTAGTGTTTGCCAGAACAAACCCCTTGAGAACTTCAAGGTGAGAAAGCTTGATTAGTCCCTTGGGCATACCTGACAGCAAGTAGCATTCAGAAACGTCCAAGTACTCCAGCTTCACTAGTTTCACTATCTCCTTTGGTAGATCCTCCAGATTATGGCATGCTTTGAGATCAAGGATGACAAGTCTTGTGAGCTTTCCAATCGAGGTAGGAAGGGCCTCAATTCTCGATATCCCTCTGAAGCTCAGGTACTTCAATTGCTTGCATGACTTGACCTGCTTTAGGAATTCAGCATTGTTCAACTCTACGTGATGCGCCCGAGGGTCATAATCTGAATCCTGCCATCGTCCTAACTGCACAGTGCTCAAACATGTCTTTCCAGAAAACCATGTCTTGTCTAACTCCAGATACTGTTGTTTAATATTGTAAATTGTCAACGCATCGCGATGGAAACTGGTAAGGATCTTCCCATCCTGCAAACATGCACGCCGGGTTCTGGTGAAGTCATTCTTGGAGCTGCCGTCAGAATTGAGCTCAACAAATGCTGCGCTCTTTGCAGCTTCAATCAGTAGCGCACGGATCAACGGTTGCACCTTGCACCCGTGGACTTTATCGCAGTGGTATTTCTTAACTGGCTTAATGAATCCCTTGGTGATAAGCAGCTCATTAAAAACATTCTTCCCCTCGGAAACTGAACTCACAAAGCCTTCTCCAATCCACCAATGAATTAGCAGCCTCTTCTTGATGACTGCATCCTCTGGGAACACAGCAAGGCACAAAAGGCACTGTCTCAACCTCGTCTCCAGTCCATTAATGCTATCCTTCAGCTTCCACATCTGCACACTTTCCCTGTTAATGTTGAATTTATCTGCTGCTGGCATCAATGGACGAGAAGATGAAGCTTCATGTCTTGCAGCCATCGATCTGATGGAGACATCCTGAACCTTGAAAGAGTCATTCACCTTAACCCATATATTTGTTATCTCTTTATGAATCACACGGAACTTTTCTCGCAGGCCACCCATCTGCTGAAGTTTTAACGAGCCTTCAGCATCTAACATAGACCCCTCAAAAAGTTCATCAATATGTTGCTCAATGGCATCAAAGTTACTGTATATCCCTTTCTCTTTCTCCTGGACCTTCTGGAGTACATCTTTGAGCTGTGACAACTCATCGCTGATATTGCCCAGGAGAATAAAAGCACCTGATTTATCTTCATGGGCTAAGGCTTCTAATGAGAGGTGCCTGATGGTGTTCAAACATGTCAATAATGGCGAGAAGGCTGCATTGACAATGCTGAAGTTTGCATTTCCATCCTGCTTCTTTTTCTCAATCATGCCAAGTACATCTACCAAGTGGTTAATGCCTTTTTCGATCTCACCTTGGAAGCTCGGAGGTTCCAATTGAACATTGCAAGTGGCATTAAGGCGTGACAATAGTGGCCAGATGAGACCTTCCATTGTTCTAAAGCTTTCCTCAACCTCTCTCTTATTTATATCAATCACATGTAGTGCATCCTGCAAGCAGTTTACTTGACCATCAATCTTGGTCAGGAACTTATAGTTCTGAGATTTGTCTCCGCCCTCTGTAGCTACTGATACTAGATGATCAATGGTTTTTATAAGTTTCAGTACTGGGGAGAAGACATGGTCTACAATACGCAAGCTCCCATTGGCTGCTTCCGTTCTTGATTGTACGGTGGCAAGAACATCGTTGATACACTGCATTCCAGTCTTGATACCATCCAGGAAACGAGCTTCTGAACCACCTTCTGCAGTCTTAAGGTATCGAAGTGATTCAAAAAACTCATGTTCATCAAAAGACAGCGTCCCAGTATTGGCTTCTGATGTGGTACCATCCTCAACCCACCCCTCATGATGCTCCACTGCCCATTTCATTCCCTCAAAAGGTGCAGGAGCTCCAGATGCATTCCGGTATACTATTCCCAATCTTCTTTGCCACTTAGAGACTGCCATGCTAACAGACGTAATGCTCTCATAGACCCCCTCCTTGTCTTCCTTGATCCCCTCAAACAATTCTTCAAGATGTTGCACTTCCCATCTGATCTTTTCTGGAAGTTCATGCATTGTAGGACCCCTTCCGTCATCTTCAGATGAGCTCACTATCCCAAAGAAGCGGCATCTAATTTCAGCAACACGCGACACCAGTGGCTCAAACACATCTTCCTCAATGCTTTGGTGGACAAGCATAACTAACGACTGATGGAACCAGTACTTGAAGATTAAAGTAGGATCAAACAAATATGATCTGGAAAGAAACAGCTGGTAATCTTTCTGCAGGACAATCAAAACAGATTAGTGATATGCTGGAGACCAATGGAAGCTTAAATAGCAAAAGTACCTCAGTTATTTTACAGCACGCCAGATCTTCTCAAGTTTATTGTTCTGCAAACCATGGCGAAGTTCAGTTTGCAGTACCAATAAGCAGAATTTGCAAGATGGGAACCAGGAAACTACACGGCAGGTTCCTACGGAAGAATCTATCAAAAGTATTATAGTAATGACAACTGCAAAGTCTTACTTGTGGACTGAGAACATGCCAGCTTTTCTTGTGGACTGAGGACATGCCAATTGGAAACTACCAGGAAACTCTACTAATATTTAACCAGGTTTGGTATTTGCAAGTTGCCGGTTAACTCCGTCAGATTTCTTAGCCTTTGGATAAGCTTAGGGGTGTGCTTGTATCTGATTCTAGACTGCCACAAATAAAAGCCCATACATGCCCACATTTAAGACAAAGGCATCAGTGAGACAGTGACGTTCCAACAGCACATCACTAAGGCCTGCCACATATTACAAGATTAAATTTCGGTGACTACGAAGGAAAATTTAATGACCCGACAGTGGAGGGAAAAAGACAATCCATGAGACAGTGACGTTCCAAGAGCACAGCACTAACACCTGCCACACATTACAAAATTAAGTTTTAATGGCAGAGATGGAAGAAAATTGTAACAGCCTAAGAAAAATCCACGAAGTTTCCTACGCAATGCACCTAAATAAGCCAAAAGGCAAAAATGCCACAGGAAGTCAACAAGCCCAGTCGCCCACCTCCAGATCTTGACGAGGGAAAAATCCTCCAGATCTTGCTCTTCAAAATAAATATTCTCCTTCCAAGTGCGGGCATAGTTGAAGGCAATCATATTTCTCAGAGAGAAGTCTAGGATAGAAGAGAAAAACCATGTCGGTGGAGCATCTGCTGCATGCAATGGTGGAAAAGCTGAAATTGGAACCTGTCCTGGAGATGGGTCGGTTGCTTGGCATTGGAAGCCTACTTCAGGAGTTGCAGACATATTTCAGTATGATCCATGGGAGGATCAGTGGCATCGATGAGAGTGCAGTTCTTATGATCAACGTTAACAATGAGCAGTACCTCCAGCTCCTGCAGAGGCTCTGGTCTCTCACACTTGATACTGATGACGCGCTGAATAGGATCTCTCGCCGTCTGAGAAAAAAGGGGGGCATTTTCTCATTTCATCAGGTACGCAGCTCGCCCATCTTTCGGAAGCTCCATTTTCGCCGTGTCAATAAGATAAGAGAGGCAGTAGCTAGCTTGAAAAACTGCTATGCACAAACATGTAGAATCAGACTTCCAGCCAAACATACAGATATCCAGGAAACTATGAGTTGCCAGAGAACATGTGGCGAACCTGAAGGTGTACTTGGTAGAGAGAGAGAATTGGACGATGTCCTAAGAATGATGCAAACTGATGACAGCACACCCGGCTTGTCAATTCTCCCCATAACGGGAATGGCTGGAATCGGGAAGACTACCCTTGCTCAGCTAGTATTCTGGCATCCATGGGTTGTTGATACCTTTGGTGATGATCGGATTTGGGTTTCGTTACCTCGTGATTTTAACACCATGGTGATATTGAGTAGAATAACACAAGTTCTAACCACCCAGCAGTGTAGCACAAGTGATTCGCCAGAAGAAGAAATGATAGAGCAGGAGGACTCCGTGAAACTGAAGTGCCTTGTCAAAGAGAAACTCAGTGGGCGAAAAATTTTCCTTGTACTGGATGATGCGTGGGATCAGGATTGGGAGAAATGGCAGAAGCTGATGCAAGTCCTTGATAGTGCTGGAAAGCCCGGAAGCAAGATGATTGTCACTAGTCGCATCCCTGATGTTGTAACATTGACGAAGTCCCTCAAACCATACACCTTACAGCGTCTCTTGCCAGCTCATTCTTCAAGTCTGCTCACACAATGGATGCAAATTCCTGCAGAGTTGCCACCACGGCTCATCCCAATCAGGAAAATGATTGCTGAAACATGTGCTGGTGTGCCCTCATTACTACTCAGCGCATCAAACAAGCTGAAGAGCATACGGAAAACTCAAGTCGCTTGGCAGCATGTCCTGAGCAGATTTGATCTCGTCTTCTATGCAGACCGTCTTTTGTTGGATGCGGCTTATGTCAGCTACCAACATCTCCCTCCAAGCATCCAGCAATGCTTTCTTTACTGCTCACTGCTCCTAGTTCATAGCTTTACACCTGAACAACTGACTGACATGTTTGTTGCTGATGAGCTCATAAAACTGATAAGCAGCAAATCTGACATGCATCTCTACTTCTCCAAGATGATGAAAGAACACTTCTATGATGTAGTCCAGAAATCTCGACACGGAGGAAACATTGTTTACAAGATGCATCCTGGGATGCAACTTCTTGCACAAAGGATCAGCCGGGGATTCCACTTAGCAATAGATGCTAGAAAGGAAATAATTTGGCCTTCGTGTGATGCCAGGTGTCTCTCCTTACTTGTTGATTGTGAAACCAGTAAGCTTCCACCAGAATTGTTTGAATTGGAAAGTTTGAGGACCCTAATATTGCTCAGAGATGAAAATATGCTTTTGTCTGAGAACAAGTGCGCAATCACCGATATCCCGGCAGAGTTTTGCCAACGTCTGATAGCTCTGCGTGTACTGCATATGCAATCTTGCAGGATCAAAAGGATTCCTAGGTTAATTGATATGTTACAGAATCTAACCTATATCAATCTTTCTCACAATGATATTGAGCTTGTACCAGATTCAGTTAGCAACCTTCAATTCTTGACCCACTTGAATCTTTCACAAAATGAGATCACTGAACTGCCAGAATCAGTTGGAAAGATGCAATCCTTGCAGATGCTGGACCTGTCTCACTGTGAAAAACTTCTTGGCTTGCATGAAGCAATAAGCAACCTTGTGAATCTACATACTCTAAACCTTGAAGGCTGTTACTACCTTGCTGTATTACCCAAAGGCATGAAAAACTTGAAAAGTCTTACCTACCTGAACATTCTTGAATGTCCTCTACTAACTCAAATGCCTCGTCAGATGAACCAACTCACAAGCATCAAGATATTGCCAAGGTACATTGCAGCAGAAACTCCCAAGCATACCATCTCAGAGTTACGTCCTTTAGTTTATTTGAAGGAACTCGGTGTTCAGAACATGGAAAATTCTTCTTCTGCTGATGCCAGAAATGTAATCCTGCAAGACAAACACAAGCTTGAGTCACTGGTATTGAGTTGGACTGGAGATTGCACAGATCCTGAAACTAGCTCGAGAGCACAGGAAATACTTGAACATCTGAAACCACACCATGGTTTGAAAGTGTTACAATTATTTTCCTATCCAGGAAGGAAACTTCCATCATGGATAACCAGTGGCGTACCTTACCTAGACTCCCTTACTGATATCAAGTTGGTTAATCTGGCATGTGAAAGTCTGCCACCGCTGGGACAATTACCTAACCTCAAGATTGCTGAAGTAAGCGGAATAGATGCTGTCACATGTGTAGATGACACATTCTATGGGGCCGATGGCACATTCTCCTCATTGGAGAAACTATCATTCTTTCACATGCCCAACCTAAAAACCTGGGTACCATCACACAGAGGACTTTTTCCCTGCCTTCAAGAATTGACAATCGCCCAATGCCCAAAATTGACAGCAGTACATGTAAAACTCGGAGCTGTTACAAGCTTGACCATGCTGATGAACAATGAAAATTTGATTTCATGTAGAGGATCACTCCAAGGTTTGTCTCGGAATTTAAGGTCTCTGTCAATTTCCCTGTGTGAAGAGCTATTAGAACGTTCTCAATGTGAGGGGCTGCATGAACTTCATGGGCTTGAGGAGCTCCAAATTTCAAGGTGCACAGAATTAATTTCGTTACCTGGTGGTATGAGGCATTTGTCAGTCCTTCGGAGTTTGACAATAACAAAATGCACAAAATTAGAGACCTTGCCAGAGTGGTTGAAGAATATAACCTCTCTGAGATCATTGTGCATATCTGACTGTCCAAAGCTGCACATTCCCAAGAGTTTGAATAATTTGTCACATCTCCAAATTATTTTGGAGTGAAGTCCATCGGTTTTCCCTTTATATGGTAAAAACTGTTTATGTAACAGGAGCAAAGAATGGTTATGGTTATGGGTACATTTTTCATTCCCTTGCAGAAAGAAAGAAGAAAGACTGGTTATGGATACATTTTGATGTTCCTTGTTTTAATAATTAATATTCTTGACATAAATACATGTGCGGCTTTGCACTACTACCAGACTATACGATGACTAGTTGAATGCCCGTGCATTGCTACGGAAGAACGAAAAAAATGTAGTGCCCAAACAATTGCTCTAATTCAGAAATGTGTGTCAAGCATGATGGCGTGTGATTTTCATTTATATAGCGAAAGACTGGTTTTCTCTCCCACTCCATTTCTCCTCGGCAGTGGTCGTGGTTGGAGTGGCAACGATCCATCAATTCTAACACGAGCAACTTCAGGGCCACCGTCCTCTTCCTGGGCTTGGTCGTGATTAGTACACCTGTACTGCACTCATGTAGCGGGTTTCTTCTCGGGTGTGTTCCAGATTGGTGCACTGACTTGCTTTGTACAAATTTAACTGTACCGTGGTTATTACGAACCCACTCACTCCCACCTCAGATGCTCCGTCGCAAGCAGCTATTGCCGGCAAGGGTTGGGCACACTGGACCACAGCCAGGGTCATCATGACAATGAAATCCTTCACAGTTTCTAGTGTAGATTACTGCAGCTATATAGTGCTTGAAGATGACTTGTGGTGGCCGGGGGCCTGATGCCAGTCTAGCTACACTATTGTGTTGCCTGCAAGGTGTTCCATATTCTATGGAGATGAGGAAGAAGCTAGACACGCACCTCCATATTGTCGGCACCTCTCCCCACTTTCTTTGTCGCCCCTCATGACCCAAGCCGGGCTACGGCTTAGATCCAGCAATGGTGAGCTAGTCCTAGTTGTCTTGTCAACATCCGTGCCTGTGTTAAGTGAAAGACTTCAGAGAATACGGGCGCTGACCTTGTTAAGTGAAAGACTTCAGAAAATATGGGTGTGGACTTTGCTCCAGCCAACCAATCTTTCTGAAATCAGAGAATGAGGCTAATCTTTACGAAATCAGAGAAAGAGGGAAGGCGTGATGCAACTAACTATTGGACCATGGCATTTCTCCGTTTTGAGTCCAGTTAGTATAATATCAGGAATCAGCCAATAAATTGCACTGTTATTAGAGTCATGATGAAGTATAATTTTCACCTCAACAATTACTAATGTTTGTGCAAAAATATACTGCGCTACAAACCAGATGAAATTATTTTCCGTCAAATTAGAGATCTGTCAGATAACAAAGTAATTAAGAGCTAATAAAAAAAACCAGAGCTCTGCAGCCCCAGGTGCTGGAACCTGTATGCCGACTGAGCAGGGTAGCAACCTGACTTGGTTATCCTCCAGATGATAGAATCAGGGATGTCCTGGCATAGCTGAATTTGGGAGTGCTGCAGCTTCTCTAAACGAAGAGGAAATCACTGATGATGTCATTACAAATGCTATACTGAATCTTAATCCAGTTGTGCTCATGCAATGCATCAGCCACCGTGATGACCATGTACCTGTCATGCCTCTGGAGCCACATCCAAGCCCCATCGTTGGCATCAACTGGCCCTGCCACGGGCTACAGACGTCCTGGGAGGCATCAGGGCCAAGTACGCCTGCAACAGGAAGCAGACGAGGAAGTTGGTGTCACTGGACTTTTAGATTGGATTTTCTGGTGGCAGTACACCGCACCAGCACAAAAAATACGTACATCTTTGTATTTGGTTCAATTTTGGACCTTCGAAGAAAATCCAAATATTTTGGGAAACATATAACTGGATTTCATAATAAAGAAAAGAAATGCCAGTTTTATGATAACTAAAACTAACAGCACCAACACTCTAGCACACCTAGGATTTTCTGTCTACTGTAGCTCGAAGCTAAGCTAATTTTTTCGTGAGGAACTGACGAACGGTAGCACACATCAATTATTCATTCAAATTTCAACAAACGTTTAGTGGAAAGCGCTAAATCTGACAGCAAAAAAAAAGGAAATTATGCATTAGGTTAAAAGGTGCAAAGACAAGGATCAGCAATCTGATTATTTGACCCAATAAACCTAGCAATTAGCAGTATTTAAGTTTACAGTATGTTCTTGTACCATGAAAGCGGGTCAGGAACATGTTTAAGTAGACATAAATCGTCCTTCTGACAGAATGAATAAGTTTCTATGATGGGATACTGTTAATCCCATCCTAAACCACTACAATCCAAACAGATTGCTATGGCAAAAGAAGTAATCAATTTCAAAACTGCAATGTAAGAATATTAGTAACTCACATAGGGCAGGCTTCGCCAGCATTGGCCGGACCGGTGCAGCGCCGCGCTGGCCACGCCGAGAACGCCGACTCCACAATGCTGAAGATCCTGCAGTTGAACAAGAATCTGAGCCCCGCGGGGATAGGGCCAAGCCCGCACGCGGAGACAATCAGTGGTCTGTTCTTGGCGGCGACCTCTTGGGCGGCGCACGAGTGGGAGGCATCGGCGAGGTGGATGGGGACGACAGAAACTAGGGGAGGCGACAGATTGGCTCGAGGACTTGTTTCCTTTTTTCCGGTGGTTTGCGTCCGGTTCTTTCGAGGAACGAAACTACCGTGCGGACGACAGTTCCTGGCCCAGCTATACTTTGGTCGATGGAGGATCCAACGGTGGTGCATCGTCCGTAAATCGTCTAGTATTTTCGAAGAAATCCTAAAACAAATTTAAAGTGTGCGAGCAAGAAAACCAATGTCTTCCTAAGTGCATCTGTAAAAGGGCCGAACCCGTATCATTTCCGGCGAGTATACGGGTTCGGTTCATTTTTGTGACTAGAATAGACACCGTATTCACGGTCCGATCCATAAAAAATTTACCATGGCCCGGAAAAACTCCCTTCCCATCGTTATATATGTTGTTTCACCGCTCGGATACGGGTCAAACCCTATCCACCTTCGCCGCCGCTTCGTCGCGATTCCTCTCCTCCTCCGCCTCAATTTCTCACCGCCGACGAGCCTGAAAAGGCCATGGATGGCTACAGAAGGTATGGGAATGACGCGGAGCGCTGCCGCCGTTGTAGATCCGACGCCGCACGCAAGCGGGGCGTGCAGAGGTGGCTCAACCACGGGAGCCGGCCGCCACCGGCGTACAAACGCCGCGAGCTCGCCCGCCACCGCCACACCTCCTCCCGCTCCTCTGCCGCGGGAGCTCGTCCGCGGGCACCTCGAGCTCGCGGCTCACTCCAGTCAAAAGAGAACCGGAGGAGCTCGGGCCGCTCGCCGTCAAGCGCGAGGTCGACGTGCCGCCGCGTCGAGGAGTGATCGGCCCCGAGGACTACCTCCCCCCGGGGGCAGGAGGAGCACCTAGAGTGCGTCATCATGGAGCGCTCGGCGAGGGAGCTCGAGGAGACCGACGCGCTCTGCCGTCGTGAGCTCGACTACGAGCGGATCTTCCTCGAGCAGGGTGTCGCAGGCACACGCGTTCAAGAAGGCGGACCTGCGCGTCATGACGGCGGGGCAGGCCAAGGTCTTCATCGACCTTGACTCCGATGAGGACTGGGCTCCTCCGGCTCCTCCGTCGCGTTGTCGCCGCCACGAGCTCGTCAATTTTTGTAGCGCAGGCTCAGCCCCTTCCTAGTAGTACAATGTAGATGAACTATGTATGAGACTAATGTAGTATGATGATGAACTATATATGATCAATGTCGCTACAAGTTTCTCCCGCGAATGCTTTTTTTTAATTTTACAGTTTCATATATGGGGGTTGATCGGCAGCGCACGAATTTGCCCCGCAAATCACATCTGCAGCAAACTGTAAACAAGTTTTGCGGGTTGGCATTATACGAGGTCTGCTAGAAATGCTCTAACCATCCAACCTTGGGTTGGTTTGCAGCTTTTTTCTTTTTCTTCTTATATACTAGGTTATTTGACTGAGACTTGGTTAAGTTGACTGAGATCTAGCCACGTCTTTTACAATATATTAGCTTAAAAATGATCTTATATAATAAGACAGAGGAAGTTGTATTTAACCAAACGTGAATATTTTAAGGGAAATGTTTGGCTTTAGCCGACGGATCACAAGTGAGAGCGCCGCCTTCTCTATGTCACGAGTGTCTTTTACGTGACCACGTGATACTCGGGGTAAGCAATCCAAACTTGATGAAAACAAAAGAATGAGTGTCTTTTGTGTGTCTTCTCTCTTTGTTTTTTCGTTTCTGCAACATTATGCGCATTGTAAATTTGTCTTTTGCAACAACACTTATGTCAAAAAAGACAAAAAAAATGTATATATTTTCGACAACATCATTTCTGTCGTAAAAGAAATTCTTACATGACAACACCCATGTAGCAAGCTGCATGCACATTAATCTATCATTTTTTAATCAGCCATCCTAGCATGGAGCATGCCCTGCTGCGTATGACAAGTGAAGACACAAAATTGTTTTAATGGGGAGAGAAACGTGAAGGCGGCCAACCACTTTCCTTTGGAGACGACCCCTTGCAATGTATGGCGTCGGCTTCAAAGTCTCTAGAGGCAGGTTCAGAGGCGAGAAAAGAGCACACTGTGGGTACTCTAAAGGCATCTTCCCTTCGAGTCAACGGTGATTTGCTGCCGAGTCAAGCTCGAGGCGTCTTCCTCTCGACCGGCGGCCGCCACCGCTGCTGATCGATGACGAGCCTTTGGAGTTTGTGGGGAGAGTGGGAGATCCGGGTGCTACTCCTCGGCAGCCTCTCCCTGCAGGTGTTCCTCCTCTTCACCGGCGGCCTCCGCAAGCGCATCGTCGCGTCCTGGCTGCACTTCCTGCTCTGGCTCGCCTACCTCCTCGCCGACTCCATCGCCATCTACGCGCTCGGCTCCCTATCTCGGAGCCAGAAGCTATGCCACCACACCGACGGGGAGGACGGGTTGCACCTCCTCCTTTTGTGGGCGCCCTTCCTCATCCTCCACCTCGGCGGCCAGGACACCATCACCGCCTTCGCCATCGAGGACAACGAGCTCTGGCTCCGACACCTCCTCAGCCTCGTCACCCAGGTCGGCCTCGCGCTGTACGTCTACTGGAAGTCGTGCCCTTCCGCCGCGAGCCTCGTCGCTCCGGCCGTCGTCATGTTCGCCTCTGGCGTCCTCAAGTATGGCCAGCGCACATGGGCGCTCAAATCGGCCAGCATGAGCAGCCTCCGCAGCTCCATGCTCACACGCCCAGACCCAGGACCCAACTACGCGCAGCTCATGGAGGAGTACCACTCCAGCAAGGATGCCGGCCTGCGTGCCGAGATCGTCATCGTCCCCGAGCGGCTGCCCGTAGACGACGTCCACGTCCCGGAGGAGCCGATGGAGTACGAGGAGCTTGTCATCAAGGCGCACATGTTCTTCCACACCTTCCGCCGCCTTTTCGTCGACCTCATCCTCAGCTTCCAGGACCGCACCGACAGCCTCGCCTTCTTCCGCCGCCTGAAGCGCGACCAGGCCTACAAGGTCGTCGAGATCGAACTCCAGCTCATGTACGAGTCGCTCCACTCCAAGTCGCCCGTCATACACTGCCCCTCCGGCCGCTACCTCCGCGTCTTCACCCTGGCCGCGCCCATCCTGTCGCTCCTCATCTTCTCCAAGGCCGGCAAGGGACGCTACAAGGAGGCCGACGTTGCCGTCACTTACGTCCTCCTTGTTGGTGCCATTTTCTTGGAGATTTACGGCATCATCCTGATGGCCATCTCCTCCTGGAGCTACGCCGACCTGCGGAAGTTGCGCAGATGCCTCCCGGCGGCGAGCAGAGTGGTCTTCCAGGCCGTCAAGTACTTCATGCCGGAGGCGAGGCCACGGTGGTCGAACCAGATGGCCCATTACAATCTCCTCAGCTACTGCCTCAAGGACAAGTCCACATGGTTGACGAGAGTGCTGGAGAGCCTCGAGTGGGATTACAACATCCGCGTGAAGACAGCGTGGGACGGCTTATGGTACACGAAGCACATCGGGGTGTCCCTGGTGCTCAAGCAGCTCATCTTCAAGCAGCTCAAGGACAAGGCGAACAGCACGATGGATCCAATGAGCTACCGGCGGTTCGGGGATCACCGCGGGCAGTGGATTCTGCAGCGCAAGGGGTGCTACCAGGAGCTCCGGTGGAGCGTGGATGAGGTCGAGTTCGACGAGAGCATCCTCCTCTGGCACATCGCGACCGACCTCTGCTTCTACGACGACGATAACCAAGCGTTCTCAGATCTTGCCCCCACCGGCGCCGGCGGGTCCGCGGACGAGGGCGACATAAACAGCGGGTCCAGGCTGCCGGCGGCGAGCAGGGAGATGGCAAACTACATGCTGTTCCTGCTGGTGATGCGGCCGTTCATGCTGACGGCGAGCATTGGGCAGATCCGGTTCGGCGACACCTGCGCGGAGGCCAAGAACTTCTTGGTGCGGCTGCGGGGAGGCGGGGCACGGGCGGAGGAGCGGCAGGGCGCGAGCGCGCTGGCGGCAGTGAAGGCGGATATCGACCCGCGGAAGGTGAAGGGGGACCGGAGCAAGTCGGTGCTGTTCGACGCGTGCCGGCTGGCAGAGCAGCTGCGCGGGATGGAGGCTAGGAAGCGGTGGAGGCTGGTGGCCGGGGTGTGGGTGGAGATGATGTGCTACGCGGCGGGCAAGTGCAGGGGCAACTTCCACGCCAAGCAGCTCAGCCAGGGAGGGGAGCTGCTCACGGTGCTGTGGCTGCTTATGGCGCACTTCGGCATTGGTGACCAGTACAGGGTCGAGGCCGGCCATGCCAGGGCCAAGCTCATCTTACACAACTAGCGCAAAGTTCGTTTTGCGTCTTAACGTTACATATCCACCCTCCATCCTGGCATCTAAGATGCGTTCAGTTGCTAGCTATTTGTTCGCACTTTTCTGCTATATCCTCTATAACATACTTCCTCCATTCCATAACGTAAGAACGTGTCAAAAACACTCTTATATTATAGGATTGAACGCCGCGTAGCACATCATCTCCATCCTTTTGCGCCTTAACCCTCCATCCTGGCATCTAAGATGCGTTCAGTTGCTAGCTATTTGTTCGCACTTTTCTGCTATATCCTCTATAACATATAACAGTAAGCTTCCTAATTTTAAAGAGCTTACATTTAATTTTCAATTGAGGTTTTCAATTAAAATAGTGTCATCTGATTTTGAGCGGGTCAATAATTTCTCAAAACATCTTTTTGTATATTACCTAATTTGTAAGGTCACACATTTGATAGCAAAGTAATTTCTAAGTATTCTGAAAATACCATAGTTTTTCTAATTCAGCAGTTTTATTTGTTGGAAATATAAGCAATTTACCGAATGATTTTATAACGGAAATAGTAAATAAAGCATGACTAATATAGCAGAGATAAAACAAGCCATGCAATCTGACAGAGAGAAGATAAATAGTATCTGCATATATGAACTTGAACTATACAAATCTAGAACAGACAGTAGGACAAGTTTCATATATGAAGTGGAATGTAACATATGTAGGGCAGAGACTAGAACAAAGAACTGTGGCAGGACTTCTAACAGAAACAGCAAGAACATGTACGGGACAGCAACAAGTGGGGAAAGAATCTCCCTTATAAGGAGGTCCAACTCCCTTTAAACTAGCAATGTGGGACTAAACTTTAGTTTTACCTCTCTTCCTTGCACGAATGGGTTGCGTAGACCTCTAGGATTTATTAGGAATTTCTGAAACTGCTATTGGGCTAGGCCCAAAATAAACAAAATTTCAGCAATATTTACTGTGACCTGTTTGGCTAGCACTAGAAATTATGTTATTAAAACTAGAGTATTTTCAAAACCACAATATTTCCTTTGTACTATAAAAGAAAGAACCTGTACCTCTTTTTTAAAAACCGAGCAAGCGAAAAATGAGCTCGTCGCTATCTTCTTCCTCGCTTCAAGCCGCCGCCGCCGCTCTCTTGTTCTTGGAGATCGTCTCTGTCGGTGCCCATGGACAAGACACGATGATGGATAGAACAGTGATTAGTATGTTGTCCTTCATCCTCTAACTTGCGATCCTCCCTCTGTTTCCGATTATCCTTCAAATAGTCTCCTCCTGATCTACGTCTTCTCCCTCACCGGCGGTGCCTCCCCTCCACGCCGGCTCTACCTTTTTTCACACCTCTCGATGCTCTTGGCTGAATTATATGCACTCTGTTCCCCAGAGGGCACACCTCTCAATGCTCTTGGCTGAATTGTCCGCTCTCTTTTCTTCTCGAGGAGTCGCATGGCATGTTTGCTTGCCGAGGATGAGAGACTGGACTGGAGGCTGGGATCAGTTAGGAAATATGGAGTATATATAGACCAATGAAAAAGTTACTCTCATGTTAGTCTCCCGGTCTCTTTCTTTCTTGCTTGATGTTTCATGTTCCATGCATGCCATATGTTTGAAGAAATGCCCGTGAGAAGCCACCACCTACCGGATCCACCGTAAAGGCATCGAGCTTGGCCACGTGGTTCTAGATTGCGTGCAGCTTCTGGTGCCCCTCAACAGTGGTGCACCGCCAGCTACGCCGGCACGTCCTAGCTCCAGGCGCAGCTCCTGGTGCCCCTCAACGGCAATGCAGAAGACGGCTAAGGAGTTCGTGAGGTGACGCGCCGCGTGTAGTGGTTGTTGGACTGCCTCGCCGAGCTTTATGCATGGGCGTTCATTTTGGCCATGGCCTTCGTGCATGGCCGTTGAGTTTGCAACGGCCTACTAGACAAGGAAATAACGGCTAGCTAGCAAATTCACTTAGCCAAACAGCTTAAAGTATTCTTAATACTCTAAATTACTCTGATATGTTAAGACTGTAGTATCCTGCACCTATAGGCTAAGATACTGCAGTTTTCAATACTTTGTTGTCAAACGGGGCCTAATTGGTATTTACTCTGGTAATCCAATTGGTTGTAGCATTTGTCTTGGATCAGCGACAACTGAACACTGTCGTCCAAATTACTCTGTATCGACCTAATACTAATTTGTAGTGATTCGTCCAATTTTACCGTGTGGAACAACTTCTACGCAGTATAATACTTTAAAACACAGTATCGACCAAACTAAAGTATACCTGCCGAATGGAAAAATTGCACATCATATACACAAGAACAAACTTTATGTATGCAAGTAATTCTAGATGCAAAGCCAATGGAACGGCAGAACCGTTTGGGTAGCAGGTCCACGAGAGACTGCAATATCAAATAAGAGTAACTTATAACAGCAGACAGATGACTCATAAATCATACTGTGTCCTCAACGGTATGTTCATGCATATTCATTCATGTCATCATTAGCATAAGGTATGGAAACTGAAAATTCTGGCCCTCCATACCAGGCATGTATGTTGACTAGGTATCGACCCTATATCCTCCTACAAATAGGGCTCAAGAGTCTGACAAAATTCTTCCTAGACTACACATTAGAGTGCAACTATGCCAAATCATCATCAGTTTACTTGTGACAAGATCGCTGCCTTGAGGGTGAAGAATCATCAAACAGTGATGGAAAAAAGAATGCAAGATCCTATGCCTGCTTCTTGTCTAGGTTTGCAACCGCCTGTTTCTGGCGCTTCTCCCATGCTGGCATCTTGCCTGGGAATGCCCATCGCAGAAACCGCTCCCATCCATAGCAACCACAAAACATAAGCATAGCCCAGAGCAGCAGTTTGCCCCTCATTCCTTCAGGCAAGGGCTCAAGCTTCATGTAGTCGTTCAGATCCCTGAACATATCCGATGTGATCACCGTGAAGAAAACAACAGCGGAATAGAGAGCATACTTGAATGGCTTGTTCTCCGATATGCTCTGGTTGAATGGGTGGCCCATGTAGTTCACAGCAAAGGTTGCCACCTGGATCATCATGTTCACCATGTATGAAACTGTGTTGACCAGGTTTGGATGGAACTCTGAATCAGGCTCAATGCATTCCTCTGGCATATACTTGGATGCTAAGTTGACAGCTGACATCAAGAAGAACAAGTGCATTGCAAACTGGCCGAGAATGGAAAGGAAGACGTATGCACAGAAGATGTTAGGATGGGGGCGCTCTGCCGACAGTGCTTGAAGTGGGCGAGCATGGGAAATGAAGAGGAAGAATGCTGCAGTGAAGACACCACTGATTGTAGCTTGGACATCACCCAGTTTCACACCATCCAAGTACATTACACTGAGAACGTATGCTGTTGCAAGGCAGTTGAGTCCAAGAATCTTGAACATTTGGAGTGTAGTGACTAGGGTGCTTCGCCCCTGGCGGATGATATCAAGCGTGGGGGCAACAGAGGCATGCTTTGCTGTGAAAGGTGAGGCCATGGATGCATCCCCAAGCTTTACAATCGGTGCTGAGCGGCCATCACTTTCATCATTCATTTCATCTAACATCTTCTGCAGCTTTTCACGCTGTTTCTCAGCAGCAGTCAAGGGGCGGCTGCTGGGTGCTTTAGCGGAACTGCTAGCTGGTGGAACCAATTGTGATGATGACTCGTTAGCAGGTTTAGGTTTTTTCAGCTTCCCTGATTTGCTTTCAAGTTTGGATGACTGAGATTTCGAGCCAGCTTTCTGCACCGGTTCAGCATTTAACAGAGCTATGCCAACATGTGCCTGAAAATTAAGAATTTCACATCAATATATATTGTCATAAGGTGTATAACATATATCCAATCTTCCATTGGTAACACTCAAGAACAGAAACAATAGCTAACAAAACAGTAGATAGGACTGCCCAGGTCAAGAAATTTATCAAGTAACCTTTGAGTGTCCTACAGCGAAGGCCGCAGAACAACTATATTCAGAATAAGGTTGCAGAACAACTATATTTCAGATTATTGGCAAAGCGGAACCAAATGCCAGGCTAATATAGGTCCAGCCTGCATAAAAAAAATACATGGACATGCGTTTGTGGCTCAAACTGGCTAGATATGTTCAATATGCTATGCTTCTCATACCCCACTAATTAAAACAAGTGCAAGAAGTTCGGTTCAATTTTACAAGCTTATCAGACAATAAAAGTATTACCAAGACGCTAACTTACAACTAATACTTGCTTCTCCAACCATTGCACAGTGGACTCCTTGTATAACGTCTTCCAACCAACTTTGTGGGCATGATGTGCCCATAAGCTGCTCCATAGGAGCTTACTACCCTAGGTCTGAGTTCTCTGCACTGCAGGATGGCAGGCAAACTGGTGAAGTGAATGGCTGTAGCCATAATAATAGGTGGCTGGATTGCATCTTTGCATAAATGTACGAACACCAGAGATGACCACAGCAAAAACAGAGCATGAGCTAAGGCCTACTCATTCTCGGAAATGCAGGCAAAAGATCTAGAAGGCAAAGGACACAATAATCCAGAGTTATTGTGTTTTTCTCTTCTATGTCTGCGGCTTTCTTCTCTGATTTCATTCTTGTATGCAGTTGGGTGATGGGGCGATTGAAATTGATTTCCAGATCTCTAATCTGTAGCTTCTTGCTCATAATTTTTATTTTTATTAACTTCGGCTAACCGAGACAACCAAAACAAACAATTTCAGTGTTTCAGATTAGGTGATTCCTTCCTATGTGATTCATTTGGCTTCCATATTGTAGAGGCCAAAACAGATTTTTAGCAAATAATCTGAATTAACCGAAGGAGTAACTGTTTCTGTGGAATGAGCATATGTAAATGAAAGACAAAGTTGTAGTAAGAAATATCAGACCAAAGTTGCCAGACAAGTTCAAGATCAAGTCAATCATTAGCATGAGTTCCATATTCGGCTTCCTTTCTAAGAATCATAGAGAATATATACATAAGGACAATGTTGTAAGAAGAATATCACATTGAAATCGCCATACATGTTTGAGATCAAGTCAATCCCTGGCATGAGTGCATGACTAACAACCATTTGTGTCATTGTGTGTGTAATGAGCATAATCATAACATTGAATAATTATGAGAAAAAAGAGCGGATTAAACCAGGATATGAGCCAGGTACAGACCTGTTTCAGTGCACCAACATCATTGGTTCCATCTCCACACATCAGTGTCATCCTCCCAACAGTCTTAAATGTTGTCAGTACAAGTTCTTTCTGTTCAGGAGCAACGCGCGCAAAAACCTGAAACAACAACGCTTATAATGTAAATCAGGGCCTTCATAGTTTGAGAAGGTATGCAATCTGTTCTCACTTACCTTCACATGAGGAATGACTTGGACAACAGCATCGGTCCTTTGTAGCATTTCAAAGCAGTCCCCACTAATGCAAAGATCATGTGATTCTGATAATTCTTTAACCTCCTCAGCTCTACAAAACAATAATGCAAGATATTAGAAATGTCACCAAACAAGATATATGTTTACATAGTTCGCGCGATAGCATAGATGAGGGAGTATTCGGAGTCCCTCCGCTCCAGACTCGGCTCGCGAAGCTGCAGGCTAAAATAGTGGAGCTGGAAAATAGGTGCTCCGCAGATCCTGTAATTCCGCGGAGCTGGTGGATAGCCAAACAGGCCCGAAGTCATAGTTACATAGTCCCATTTACATATGCAGTGGGGGGAGGAGAAGTTTGGAATGCTAATAGGAAATCCAGCAGATCTTCCTTTTCCATTTTTCTAGCAAATAAAAAAAATTGTCTCCTAACACCAATGCGTAAACATCTCTTTCTTTTCCAATGGAAAAAAGAATAGACATGATAACCCTGAATAGCAAGAATCTTTGCCAGGGTACCAACTTAAAAATTATAGAAAAGCTTAATACAAACACTAAGCACTCATCATAGCAGAACCCATTGCATATAAATTGTTACCTGTATGGAACTCTATCAGTTTCATCGGGAGAAACCCACTCAAATCCACTAGTCTTCATCCGTGTTAAAATTAGAACCGGCTTCGAACAGATATTCACTTGGCTAGCAACATGACAAGCAGTCAAAGCTTGGTCCCCAGTGATCATAACCTAATACATCAGGGAGGTGATGAGCACTTTAATCAAACAAACAGAAAAGTTTCATTGTAATTATTCACAGGTTATTGCTACTGATAAATCAATAGGTACCAAAGCTTTGGTCATATTACTGGTGTAAAAACACTTCGCCCAGGAAATGTTTAAGGAAGCATGAAGATGCTTAGTTGACACTACAGAATGACAAGTAACTTTAAGAATGGGATATACCAAGTCATGGGAAGATTGTTCCAGTTCAAGCAAGACAGCGGCAGAATCACTCCTTATAGGACAGTTGAAGACCTGGTTGCAAAAATGACCCAACAAAACCATTTAAAAATCTTCAAATAAGTCATTGGAGCATAATTTCACTATTTTAGGGTTAGTTACCGCAAAACCAGCAAAAATTAAGTCACTCTCCACTTGATCCCTTTCCAGACTTCTAGCTTCACTAACCTGTTAATCAAATACCAGGACGTCAAACTTCTTGCGAATGCCCAGGCCTAATATTACTTACACTGAAGGAAAACAACTTGCAACTATGTTCTTCTAAAAATGTTAGTAACATGAAAGTTACGAATTGCTAATATAGTAATATCTCACTGGCTTCCAAGTAAATATGCATATAAAGCATCACAGTTCACAACTATCTAAGCAATGAATGATTTTCTGATAACTGCTGATCGCAACGCCGTGGACAAAGTAACACTACCAATATCTACAGTGCGGACCTACGATCATCAAAACAAGGGAACATCACTATCCCACAACACCTGGAGACTTGCTACTTCACCCTTCTACGAAACAGTACTAGTAGCTTAATTTGCTAACATGCTGTGCATCAGTTAAACACATGGGTATATATTGAGATGGATGCTGATTTATTCCCCACTAGTGTTTTTTGCGTTTCAATGTTAACACAACGCTAACCACCATACTTTAAACTAGTTTGTCAGCACCAATTCATATGATTCCAGTGTCTAGTGCTAATGGCAGAGAATTTTCACCGCAAGCTACATGCATGCAGGATACCACTGGATCATCTGCGAAATTAAACTCAAAAGGAAAATTGACTGATAGTTGGAACTCACATGGTTCCTACACAACAAATAAAGAAAGGTTGAAAAGAAAGTGTTGCTCCTTGATCTTTACTTAAAATGCTATGCTATCTAATGGCTTGGGAAATTTAGACAAACAGTAGTACTAAAAGAAAAATAAAGGAACCATTATACTTCAATGAGAACTTACAGGCATCTCCGGAAGCAGTTTGTACGCAAGAGACAAGACCCGGGAGCCCTGACGCGTGTATTTTTTGTATGTTTCCACATATGCAGCAGGTAGATCAACTAACCTCTCCTGAATGGTCTCCGGTGCACCCTGGAAACCACAAAAAAAAATAAAAAGGCGATATTCTTAACAGTTAACTGGAAAAGGTCAAACAAAACAAAAGATGGAACGAGTTAAAAGTTGAGGATCGCGACCAAAAAACAGCTTAGACAGGCCTGCTCTGATGGGCCACAAATTATTCAAAAGCAACATAGCCAAAGACTATTCTCTGAACTAGGTAACTCAGGAGTTACAATCATTCAACTTTTTGTTTGTAGCTCAATTTCAGTTCTCAACACACTCAATATATAGAACTAAAAAAACAAAAGGATGGATTGAACCATTGACTCATCTTGTTGTAATACTTTTGGTGGGATAAAATATAATAATTTAAACCAATGGATGGTCTCTTTGTGGCCACTCAACTGGCTAAGTTATCTTTATTTTACATAACTAAATAAGAATTGGGGAAAAAGAAAACAACAAGGCATAAATAGATTACTTATATGGTGGATCCCGCTTTGTTTTCCATCTAAAACATAAGGATTGCAAAGATGGCAAACCACCAATGGCCAAACACATCCACAAGGAACCCAAGCCCAAACCCTCTGAAGATCATTTTTTATTTCCTTTGCTCTAAAAGTAATTTAGAGATGTCCATGAACAAGAGGACACTAATTTCTTCATGCCAAAATCATGAAACAAGGCCTAAAGAAGCAGTTTCTGAACAATCCCAAGTGTCTAAGAACCGGATCGATAATTTCATTTAGACTGTGGTAGCCTTACCTTTATGAAAGCATAAAATTTCTCCTGGATACGGACAATAACAGACATTCTCTTCAAGTGAGAAGCAAAGTGATATCTGTGTACAATCTGTACAGGTTGGCCACCAGGCCTGCAACGAAGACTAGTCAGCTAAAATCTTTTAATATCCAAGTAAAATATATAATAACTCCTCATGATATTACTGGACTGAGTTCAGAAAAGGGAAAGGATAGTCATTGTTGGCAGCATGTTATTATAAGTCTATAATCAGAGGTAAGATAGTTAAGAACTCAAGATGGGGTGTACCACACCTTTACCACATATACAATAAGAAATTTCTCGCTGGTGTTAACCAAGGTATCAAAAAAGTATTAGTCAATCAAAGATCCAACTGATTCTATGTTTGCATTGCAAAATACAATAATGATTCATGAATAATAATTTTCCCATAAAGTAGTAATACTCCCCTGTTCTACTATAACTGTCCTCAGCTCACCATGCAATGCCAATGCATGCCCCTACCAATATTCAGACTAAAAACCTACTAACCTTTTTTTAAAGCATTTAAGCAAGGGTGAGTGGAACCACAGCAATCATTAAACTTGATTTCCTCAGCGGGGAGATAATTTGAAACAGATTCACCCAGGGCGGGGGACAATTACAATGACATGAAGGGAGTAGGACTCAAGACTAGTTGAATTACAAACAGGGAAACTTCAATAATTTCAATTTGTTTGATGGAATAAAAGAACGCCTATCATCTTCATAAAAAAATCAAAGCCCTAATAGGCCCTTGATACCATGTTATGGGGGCAGCAGACTTGATCTATTGCCAAGGCTCCAGGGCCATATATACACAAGTAGAGGACATAAACTAGGAATCCCGAAATACAAAAAAGGAACTACAAGAAACCTAGTACAATACATATCTCTCTCTAACAACTTAATCAAGTGTGCAATTGCTGACATAATTATATATGCGCAACAAGAGATGATAGCTTACCTCCTAGACATGGCTTTCTCATCAGAGGTGTAGATCCAGTCTATGCCTTTTATTGCAGCTTTTTCAAGGGGGTCGCCAACCTTTAACAAAATGGAATATACCATTTAGAAAGGCATGTAAACTTCTTTGATTATGCTTCATGTAGACAGCTATTGGTGCTTATCACACAACACATACCAGTTTGTTGTCCACAAATACCAATGCATGGCAGCTGGATAGCACTTCTTGAATGCGGAGAGGCAACTTATTTGCGTCAGATATTAATTCTGCGTCGCTTTCCAAAGTAACAACTCCTTGGAACTCCTGAAATACGGGGTTCATTTGTTAACGAACCTCCAACCAAATGTTTTTTTATAGACAAGAACATAGTTCACCATATCATCCGATGTCAATGTTCCAGTCTTATCGAAGCAGCATATGTCAACCTGGTAGGAGAGAACTTGTAAGAGCTTGTACAGAAAGAAGAAAGAGGAGCACAACATGGTTCTCTTCCTAACCTTCCCAGCAAATGGTATTCTGAATGGTTCCGTGCAGAAAATGCCACGCCGTACTAAAGCAATTAAAGATGTATTGACTGCTATGGACAGCTCCATTGGCAGTTCAGGAGGAATCACAGAAGTCAGAATCAGTGAACAACTTAAAAAAAGTTTATATCTGCTTCTTGTGGGATCCTCCAGTCCCTATATATGAATACACAGACACTTCAACGATAAAACAAAGTACATAATTTAAAAAGATAGTATGCAACTGAAAGATCATTGGATTTATCGATGGTGTTGCTATCTGATATTACCTTCATAAGCACATAGCCTGATGCAATTATCGCAAAGAATAGCAAAAATAGTATAAACAACCCACTTTCCTTGCTATTTGCAGTAACCTGTCACACAGATCAAATGTTAGCTTTAAATTTGCACTCAGAAGTCAGATTTATTTTTCATTCAGGAAAGGAAGTTACCCTCTCAGTTGAGAATAAGATAGTTCTCATCAATTTTCCCTGGCTAGTCTCAAATCCAGTTCTCAATACAAAAGCTACACAACCACCATCAGGTGCCCGAAGATTTACAGACTGTATAGAAGAAAAGGAGTCAACGATACTATAAAGCTATCAAGGATAGCTCTCGTTAGCATAACAGATATATGATACATCTACCTTATCTGGCGTGTGTTGCAGTATCTTCGTGCCACCAAATAGGATATGATTCTTATCTCTCTTTATCGATAACATTTCGTCAGGGCCACGGCCAGCAACTGAGACCTATATAGGAGAAGATGATCATTCAGAGCTAGAGCAAGATGAACAAAATACTAGGGGTAGTAATAAAACATGTCTCGGAAAAGGAAAAACGGTACTTAGATGCTATAGTTGGATTAACACAATATACTTAATCTGTCTTGGAAGCATACTTTTCTGACAAGAATCGTTTGGGCAGGTAAATTTCGGTAGAAAGATGGAAAAGAAGCAGTTTTATTCTGCTTAACCACATATTGGCTCTTTCTTTCTTTTTTGAGAATAATACCAGCTCATTCAGTTAGAGGTGATGTTTGAACCCCATCATTTATGTTACAGCCACAATGTCTCCTCAAATGGTGGGCTGGAAACCCTTCTTATATTACCTATATCATTGCTACCTTGTACCTTGCTCACACGCATAACTGCATAAGGTATTTGTTAAGTAAACCAATTTCCATATTTTAATATTACATGCAAACCGTAATTTTATATCTAATATATGCATGTTTGGTGTACAATTAGAAATGTAAGTATATTTCAAAGGAGTGTGCATGCAGCTTTCTAAAAAGGAATATTTGTTGAAGGTCTGAATGGCACATCAGAACAGGAATGTTTCACTCCAAATTAGGAATGAAAACAACTTGCAGAATGGAACTAGCGAGTATGATTCCATCTTATAAAAACAAGTATGATTGGAAGTCCTAATTACCCCAAACAAAAGGAAGTCATATAATTAGCACGATCAGAAGAGGGGGGGTGGGTGATAGAAGAAAACCTTCCACTGCGGAGTAGACTCTCCTGTAAGAATAGCTTCATTCACTATGGCAGATCCAGCCAGTAATAGCATATCTGCTGGTACAGATCTATCTTCACCACTAGGCGAGCGGCCTATTGACACAATATCTCCAGGTAGTAGTTCTGTGCCTGAGATTTTAACCCATCTGAATAAATAAATGCACTATTAGGATGTGATATATACTTGAACAGTGTAAGCACTAATTCAAATGAATAAGGCATACTTTCCACAGCGGTAAGTCAACACAATCTGATTATCAACTTTCACACGCCTAAGCTCAGTCAATGTCTTCAATCTATTCTTTGCCATAGTAGACTCAAATAGGAAGAGCATGAAAAGTGTAAACAAACTGTAGTACCAATACTCATCCAGACACCAAAGGCCAACACAGAAAACCTGTAGAGTAAGAGCTCACTGTTGGAAAAAGAAAAGACATATAAGCAAAATGCAGGTCAAGTGAGAAATAGACTAACCTGGAAAACGAAAAAGGGCTCCATGCATTGCTCCTTCATTAATTTCTGAAATGTGGGCTGTGGATACTCAAATCTAGAGGAAACAATTTACAGGCATTAGCCACTATAGCTAAACAGGTGTATGACAAAAGCTTAAGCATGCAAAGCTAGATATTCGATTCAATACACTGTAGCAAAATACTGATATACAGAAAATTCTCCTTGATCACATTAAAGTGCATCAAGCATCAACCTCCATTGCCAATATTTGAACTTTCCTAGACAGATAGTTTATGTTTACTTTACAGTAGGTTCTCCTAGAAAATGCCACTACAGACACATGTTTTGCACCCATTCAATATTCATAATTCGTTCCAGAACAGCAACATATTTCTTATTTAAGTGATTTTACGATATTTTGCATGCATGAGAATTGAATCCTATACATAACTAAGTAGGTGATTCCCACTAACCTACTTTTCTCAACATGCAAACATGACACCTTAACATGAAACCATTCATGAGAAAGGTCCAACTCAGCATGCAACCATGCATGGGAAAAGGTCCAAGTCAACATGCAACCATACATGGAAAAAGTCTCAAGTCATTTCCATTTTATTATACTATATACTTATATTCAAAAAATATTTTACAACTATATACAATAATCAAATACAGTAAATCATATGTATTCTCTGTTTCAATTCTCATATTATAAACCCAAATATTCATGGTCCATACAGTAAAATCTCATCAAAATATATTACAACCAATTCCAGCAGCAGTGTGGGGCATCATAAATTTGCACATTTGTGGTGAACATATTTATGAATGCTCCAAATTCCTTCAGCTACTATTTATAGTTTTGGCTCTATTTCGCTAATGGTTTATGCATTGTAATGTACAAGAGGCTGCTATGACTGCATGTCAGCATGTGTGATAAGAAGGAACGTAGCACATCAACAAGATTTCTCTACTTTCTTGCCAATATAATCTCTTTTTTCATACCATGTACATTTTACATAAGTCGATTTGGGAGTTCCCTATCGAATTGCACATTTTTCAGGGAACTATTCCGCTACAATGTAGCAACTCTAGAAATAAAGAACAAGAGAAAACCAAGCGGAAGCTACAGTTCATGATTGTGCCATCTATATCAACAACTATGATAAGTGATCAATTTACAGTCCTCTACCTCAACTACTGAAAGAGTGTACAAACAGGGAGCAAAACAGCAGCTTACATGTTTCTCCCCCACTTGTCCATAGCAGTGTTAATCTTGGCCTCTGTTCCATACCCGGTGCCCTTGATATAATGCCCAAATAAGTCCTTTGTCGGGTAACGGAGCTTGAAAAAGTTATCCTTCTCTGCCGAATAAAAGAATCTCTGCTTCCGGAAATCAAAGTAGATCTCCTCCGTCTCACCTGAAGTCGACGATGAGGCAACCTGAACAGACACCCAAACCACACTCAGTGACCAAACATCGAAAACACTACCAGTTCACAGCAGAACCAGAACTAACTCACAGTTTTCTGTATATGCAGAGGCACAATTTCTTTTGACCCCAGGAACTTCGCTGGGATTACTTTGCACGCGTTCGCCGCATGGATATCCTTAACCTGCAACGTAAGCAAGTGTAAGATGTTTAACCCAATATAGACTGTGCACCAGACAGATGAGGATAATGTTGATTATGTGGGGGGCGAGAGGTGGTGTCTTGCCTTGGAGTGCCCGACGAAGGCCCGGAAGTCGACGGACCAAGCGGTGAAGAGGAACGCGAGGATGTGGGAGGCGGAGAGCACGCCCAGGATGACGAGGGCATCGGTGAAGTCGAGCGCCGGGACGGCGAGCAGCAGCCAGAGCGCGTAGAGCGCGAGGAAGGGCCAGAAGTCGAGGCGCGCCGTCCAGTGGCGCCGCCGCAGCAGGTCCACGCCCTCCACCGACTTGCCGTTCACCTCGAACCGCGCCATGCCGGCGCCACGACCGCCCGGATCGGAGGGGAGACCTGCGGGGTCGCCGGGGGGTTGCTCAGATCGGGTCTCGATGCGAGTCGGAGAAAGGGGCGGCGGGCGGGAGTTTGGAGGGGTTTACCAGCTCGGTTTCGACGGGATCGGATCGGCGGCGGGGTGCGGCGGTGGCCGTGCTGGCGGCCGACGCGCGAGGGTTTTTCCGCCGCCGCTGCTGCTGCGGTGCTGTGCTCTGTTGGCTCGTCCTCTACCCCTCGGAGGGCCGCTTGCTAGCAGTTTTACGGTGGGGAATCTCACGGGGTCACGGCGATCTGAATTCTCACGAGTGACTTTTTCTTTCTGCCACGTTTCCATGCTACTTACTCCATAAAGAGAGGCAATCAGGCAAAGCTAAAGCAAAGATGTCTGATTTCGTGTTTTAATGGACTGTACTTAGCAAAAGACAAAGTTTATACATGAAAATCAAAACCATGTATAAAATCCAGTTTTAAGTGTAAGATGGCATTTTGTAAGCAGTGTCAATTTTCTGAATATAATCCGTTTGAAATATGGTTGAGGGCGCAAAATTATTTATTCCTTCGCAAATCTGTGTGACATTCTTTTTACGCGGTTTCGTAGAAGAGCAAGAATTAGTCATCAAAAATCTATCACCGGCATACAAAGTATACTTCGATCGCATGCGATATTCTTTATGGAATATTTGGCCTGGTGGGATGTAACCACAAGAATTATGAATGTGTTATGCACTCATGATATACTTTTTTTAGATGAAAAAGGCTCAAGAAAGAGCTCAGTTTTGAATTAAACAAATTTTATGAATGTGCCACTCATATTATACTCTTTTCGTTTCAAAATATTTGTCTTCCTAGAGATTTTAACAAGTGACTACATACAGAGCAAAATGAGTGAATCTATACTCTAAAATATATCTATATACATCTGTATGTGGTAGTTCATTTGAAATCTCTAAAAGGACAAATATTAAGAAACGGTGGGAGTACTTTTTTAGATGAAAAAGGCAACTTGGGGTTTTCACATGGGAGGTAGAGGGGAAGGGGGAAGTAGACCTGGCGGGCGCGCTCCAGAAAGGTGAGCGGCGCCCGCAGGCATCGCCTAGGTCGAAGCCGGCAAGGCTGACTTGGGATTTTTCTCGTCTTGCATTCCTGTCACCAGTACCCACCCAACGAAGAACCCCCCCCCCCCCCACACACACACACACACAGAGCAAGCCAGGTCTTGGAGGACTCGCCAAATAAGCAACGGGGGGAGGTGGCCAGATCTGAAGCTGAAGCTGCGCCTTGGCCGGCATCAACCGAAGGTCTCGCCGTCCATACGCCCGAGAAAGTGGAATACCTATGTTATGTGATCACTGGAGAGGGACTTTCCACATACCCCGAAAAGATCTGTGCCATTGCTGAATGGAAAACACCCAGCACCATCACCCATCTAAGAAGTTTCTTGGGTCTAACTGGCTACTACGAACGTTTCACAAATGGATTATGGCATCATTTTGTAGGCCTCTCCATGTTTTGTTGAAAAAAGGGCAATTCAAGTGGACAGATTACCAAGAGAAAGCTTGCATTAAACTCAAACATGCTCTCATATCAGCACATGTGCTAGCTTCATCAGATTTCGGGCAACCTTTTGTCCTCAAGACAGATGCCTCTGGCATTGGAGCTATAATGTTGCAGCAAGGGAGAGCATTTTTTTACTATAGCAAAGCACTATGCCCTACAAATGCTACCCTCTCAACCTATGACAATGAAACCTTGGCAGTTATTGAAGCACTGAGAAGGTGGAGACACTACTTCCTGGGTAACAAGCTGATCATCAAGCCATATCAATGGTCCTTGAAGTTCATCTCTGACCAAAAATTGACTGAGGGTATACAACACAAATTAATGATGAAATTCTGGAATTTGATTTTACCATCCAATATAAGAAAGGGATATTGAATAGGGCTGTTGATGCACTCTCTAGGAAATATTATCTCTTAGTTATGTCCCAAGTCACTCCTATTTGGGCTGAATACCTACGGCACAACTATGCTAATGACTCTTGTTACAGAACAGCTCTGCACCTGCACATTACACACTCTCCTATGGAATTATCAGACACAGAGGAAAAAACTAGTTGTGGGTAAAAATGAACAACTCAGAAACAAAGCTGCTCGTTGCACTACACTCTTCACTTGTAGGTGGACATTCTGGCATAAGAGCCAATTACCAAAGGATAAAGGGCATTTTTATTGGTCAGGATTAAAGAAAGGCACTGAGACATTTGTAGCTCAATTCCCCTTTTGTCAAAGGTACAAGCATGAGCAATGCCTATCCATTGGCCTCTTGAAGCCTCCCCATGTGCCAGATACGATATGGGCTCATGTATCCATGGATTTCATTGAAGGGGCGCTCAAATCCCACGGAATGGATGTCATGCTGATAGTAGTGGACAAGTCTCGTAAATATGCCCATTATATACCTTTACTTCATCCTTATTCAGTTCGGTTGGCATACCAAGCTTTTACTGACAACATTATTAAACTGCATGGTTCTCCAAGACAGACCATGTCTGATAGGGACAAAATTTCCACAACAAGTTATGGAAAGTGGAATCGAGGTATAACTCTGTTGGGGAACGTAGTAATTTCGAAAATTTTCCTACGCACACGCAAGATCATGGTGATGCATAGCAACGAGGGGGAGAGTATTGTCTACGTACCAACGCAGACCGACTGCGGAAGCGATCTCACAACGTAGAGGAAGTAGTCGTACGTCTTCTTCCCGATCCGACCGATCCAAGCACCGTTACTCCGGCACCTCCGAGTTCTCAGCACACGTTCGGCTCGATGACGATCCTCGGGCTCCGATCCAGCAAAGCGTTGAGGAAGAGTTCCGTCAGCACAACGGCGTGGTGACGATCTTGATGTACTACCGACGCAGGGCTTCGCCTAAGCTCTACAACGATATGACCGAGGTGGAATTTGGTGGCAGGGGGCACCGCACACGGCTAAGGAATGATCAACTTGTGTGTCTATGGGGTGCCCCCTGCCCCCGTATATAAAGGAGCAGGGGGAGGGGGTTCGGCCGGCTAGGGAGAGGGCGCGGGAGGAGTCCTACTCCTACCGGGAGTAGGACTCCCCCCCTCAATCCTATTCCAACTAGGACTCTCAAGGGGGAAAGCAGAGAGGGGGGCCGGCCCCTTCTCCTAGTCCTACTAGGACTTGGGAAGGGGGTGGCGCGTGCGGCCAGCTGTGGGCTGCCCCTTTTCTCTTTTCCACTAAGGCCCAATAGGCCCATTAGCCTCCCGGGGGGTTCCGGTAACCCTCCCGGTATTCCGGTAAAATCCCGATTTCACCCGGAACACTTCCGGTGTCCAAACATAGGCTTCCAATATATCAATCTTTACGTCTCGACCATTTCGAGACTCCTCGTCATGTCCGTGATCACATCCGGGACTCCGAACAACCTTCGGTACATCAAAATGCATAAACTCATAATAACTGTCATCGTAACGTTAAGCGTGCGGACCCTACGGTTCGAGAACAATGTAGACATGACCGAGACATGTCTCCGGTCAATAACCAATAGCGGGACCTGGATGCCCATATTGGCTCCTACATATTCTACGAAGATCTTTATCGGTCAGACCGCATAACAACATACGTTGTTCCCTTTGTCATCGGTATGTTACTTGCCCGAGATTCGATCGTCGGTATCCAATACCTAGTTCAATCTCGTTACTGGCAAGTCTCTTTACTCGTTCCGTAATACATCATCTCATAACTAACATCTTAGTTATTATGCTTGCAAGGCTTATGTGATGTGTATTACCGAGAGGGCCCAGAGATACCTCTCCGACAATCGGATTGACAAACCCTAATCTCAAAATACGCCAACCCAACATCTACCATTGGAGACACCTGTAGTACTCCTTTATAATCACCCAGTTACGTTGTGACGTTTGGTAGTACCCAAAGTGTTCCTCCGGTAAACGGGAGTTGCATAATCTCATAGTTATAGGAACATGTATAAGTCATGAAGAAAGCAATAGCAACATACTAAACGATCGGGTGCTAAGCTAATGGAATGGGTCATGTCAATCAGATCATTCAACTAATGATGTGACCTCGGTAATCAAATAACAACTCTTTGTTCATGGTTAGGAAACATAACCATCTTTGATTAACGAGCTAGTCAAGTAGAGGCATACTAGTGACACTCTGTTGGTCTATGTATTCACACATGTATTATGTTTCCGGTTAATACAATTCTAGCATGAATAATAAACATTTATCATGATATAAGGAAATAAATAATAACTTTATTATTGCCTCTAGGGCATATTTCTTTCAGTCTCCCACTTGCACTAGAGTCAATAATCTAGATTACACAGTAATGATTCTAACACCCATGGAGCCTTGGTGCTGATCATGTTTTGCTCGTGGAAGAGGCTTAGTCAACGGGTCTGCAACATTCAGATCCGTATGTATCTTGCAAATCTCTATGTCTCCCACCTGGACTAAATCCCGGATGGAGTTGAAGCGTCTCTTGATGTGTTTGGTCCTTTTGTGAAATCTGGATTCCTTTGCCAAAGCAATTGCACCAATATTGTCACAAAAGATTTTCATTGGACCCGATGCACTAGGTATGACACCTAGATCGGATATGAACTCCTTCATCCAGACTCCTTCGTTTGCTACTTCCGAAGCAGCTATGTACTCCGCTTCACATGTAGATCCCGCTACGACGCTTTGTTTAGAACTGCACCAACTGACAGCTCCACCGTTTAAAGTAAACACGTATCCGATTTGCGATTTAGAATCGTCCGGATCAGTGTCAAAGCTTGCATCAACGTAACCTCTTACGGTGAGCTCTTTGTCACCTCCATATACGAGAAACATATCCTTAGTCCTTTTCAGGTATTTCAGGATGTTCTTGACCGCTGTCCAGTGATCCACTCCTGGATTACTTTGGTACCTCCCTGCTAAACTTATAGCAAGGCACACATCAGGTCTGGTACACAACATTGCATACATGATAGAGCCTATGGCTGAAGCATAGGGAACATCTTTCATTTTCTCTCTATCTTCTGCAGTGGTCGGGCATTGAGTCTGACTCAACTTCACACCTTGTAACACAGGCAAGAACCCTTTCTTTGCTTGATCCATTTTGAACTTCTTCAAAATCTTGTCAAGGTATGTGCTTTGTGAAAGTCCAATTAAGCGTTTTGATCTATCTCTATAGATCTTTATGCCTAATATGTAAGCAGCTTCCCCGAGGTCTTTCATCGAAAAACTTTTATTCAAGTATCCCTTTATGCTATCCAGAAATTCTATATCATTTCCAATCAGCAATATGTCATCCACATATAATATCAGAAATGCTACAGAGCTCCCACTCACTTTGTTGTAAATACAGGCTTCTCCAAAAGTCTGTATAAAGCCAAATGTTTTGATCACACTATCAAAGCGTTTATTCCAACTCCGAGATGCTTGCACCAGTCCATAAATGGATCGCTGGAGTTTGCACACTTTGTTAGCTCCCTTCGGATCGACAAAACCTTCTGGTTGCATCATATACAACTCTTCTTCCAGAAATCCATTCAGGAATGCAGTTTTGACATCCATTTGCCATATTTCATAATCATAAAACGCAGCAATTGCTAACATAATTCTGACGGACTTAAGCATCGCTACGGGTGAGAAGGTCTCATCGTAGTCAACCCCTTGAACTTGTCGAAAACCTTTTGCGACAAGTCGAGCTTTATAGACAGTAATATTACTGTCAGCGTCAGTCTTTTTCTTGAAGATCCATTTCTCAATTGCTTGCCGATCATCGGGCAAGTCAATCAAAGTCCATACTTTGTTCTCATACATGGATCCCATCTCAGATTTCATGGCCTCAAGCCACTTTGCGGAATCTGGGCTCACTATCGCTTCTTCATCGTTCGTAGGTTCATCATGATCTAGTAGCATGACTTCCAGAACTGGATTACTGTACCACTCTGGTGCGGATCTCACTCTGGTTGATCTACGTGGTTCAGTAGTATCTTGTCCTAAAGTTTCATGATCATCATCATTAGCTTCCTCACTAATTGGTATAGGTGTCGCAGAAACAGTTTTCTATGATGTACTATTTTCCAATAAGGGAGCAGGTACAGTTACCTCGTCAAGTTCTACTTTCCTCCCACTCACTTCTTTCGAGAGAAACTCCTTCTCTACAAATGATCCATTCTTAGCAACGAATGTTTTGCCTTCGGATCTGTGATAGAAGGTATACCCAACAGTTTCCTTTGGGTATCCTATGAAGACACATTTCTCCGCTTTGGGTTCGAGCTTATCAGGTTGAAGCTTTTTCACATAAGCATCGCAGCCCCAAACTTTAAGAAACGACAACTTTGGTTTCTTGCCAAACCATAGTTCATAAGGTGTCGTCTCAACGGATTTTGATGGTGCCCTATTTAACGTGAATGCGGCCGTCTCTAAAGCATAACCCCAAAACGATAGCGGTAAATCAGTAAGAGACATCATAGATCGCACCATATCTAGTAAAGTACGATTACGACGTTCGGACACACCATTACGCTGTGGTGTTCCGGGTGGCGTGAGTTGCGAAACTATTCCACAATTTTTCAAATGTATACCAAACTCGTAACTCAAATATTCTCCTCCACGATCAGATCGTAGAAACTTTATTTTCTTGTTACGGTGATTTTCAACTTCACTCTGAAATTCCTTGAACTTTTCAAATGTTTCAGACTTATGTTTCATTAAGTAGATATACCCATATCTGCTTAAATCATCTGTGAAGGTGAGAAAATAACGATATCCGCCACGAGCCTCAATATTCATCGGACCACATACATCGGTATGTATGATTTCCAATAAATCTGTTGCTCTCTCCATAGTACCGGAGAACGGTGTTTTAGTCATCTTGCCTATGAGGCACGGTTCGCAAGTACCAAGTGATTCATAATCAAGTGGTTCCAAAAGCCCATCAGTATGGAGTTTCTTCATGCGCTTTACACCGATATGACCTAAACGGTAGTGCCACAAATAAGTTGCACTATCATTATCAACTCTGCATCTTTTGGCTTCTACATTATGAATATGTGTATCACTACTATCGAGATTCAATAAGAATAGACCACTCTTCAAGGGTGCATGACCATAAAAGATATTACTCATATAAATAGAACAACCATTATTCTCTGATTTAAATGAATAACCGTCTCGCATCAAACAAGATCCAGATATAATGTTCATGCTCAACGCTGGCACCAAATAACAATTATTTAGGTCTAATATTAATCCCGAAGGTAGATGTAGAGGTAGCGTGCCGACCGCGATCACATCGACTTTGGAACCGTTTCCCACGCGCATCGTCACCTCGTCCTTTGCTAGCGTCCGCTTATTCCGTAGTCCCTGTTTCGAGTTGCAAATATTAGCAACAGAACCAGTATCAAATACCCAGGTGCTACTGCGAGCTCTAGTAAGGTACACATCAATAACATGTATATCACATATACCTTTGTTCACCTTGCCATCCTTCTTATCCGCCAAATACTTGGGGCAGTTCCATTTCCAATGACCAATCTGCTTGCAGTAGAAGCACTCAGTTTCAGGCTTAGGTCCAGACTTGGGTTTCTTCTCCTGAGCAGCAACTTGCTTGCTGTTCTTCTTGAAGTTCCCCTTCTTCTTCCCTTTGCCTTTTTTCTTGAAACCAGTGGTTTTGTTAACCATCAATACTTGATGCTCCTTCTTGATTTCTACCTCCGCAGCTTTCAGCATTGCGAAGAGCTCGGGAATAGTCTTGTTCATCCCTTGCATATTATAGTTCATCACGAAGCTCTTGTAGCTTGGTGGCAGTGATTGGAGAATTCTGTCAATGACGCAATCATCTGGAAGATTAACTCCCATCTGAATCAAGTGATTATTATACCCAGACATTTTGAGTATATGCTCACTGACAGAACTGTTCTCCTCCATCTTGCAGCTATAGAACTTATTGGAGACTTCATATCTCTCAATTCGGGCATTTGCTTGAAATATTAACTTCAACTCCTGGAACATCTCATATGCTCCATGACGTTCAAAACGTCGTTGAAGTCCCGATTCTAAGCCGTAAATCATGGCACACTGAACTATCGAGTAGTCATCAGCTTTGCTCTGCCAGACGTTCATAACATCTGGCGTTGCTCCAGCAGCAGGCCTGGCACCCAGCGGTGCTTCCAGGACGTAATTCTTCTGTGCAGCAATGAGGATAATCCTCAGGTTACGGACCCAGTCCGTGTAATTGCTACCATCATCTTTCAACTTTGCTTTCTCAAGGAACGCATTAAAATTCAACGGAACAACAGCACGAGCCATCTATCTACAATAAACAAGCAAGATACTATCAGGTACTAAGTTCATGATAAGTTTAAGTTCAGTTAATCAAATTATTTAGGAACTCCCACTTAGATAGACATCCCTCTAATCCTCTAAGTGATCACGTGATCCAAATCAACTAAACCATAACCGATCATCACGTGAGATGGAGTAGTTTTCAATGGTGAACATCGTCATGTTGATCATATCTACTATATGATTCACGCTCGACCTTTCGGTCTCTGTGTTCCGAGGCCATATCTGCATATGCTAGGCTCGTCAAGTTTAACCTGAGTATTCTGCGTGTGCAAAACTAGCTTGCACCCGTTGTAGATGGACGCAGAGCTTATCACACCCGATCATCACGTGGTGTCTGGGCACGACGAACTTTGGCAACGGTGCATACTCAGGGAGAACACTTCTTGATAATTTAGCGAGAGATCATCTTATAATGCTACCGTCAATCAAAGCAAGATAAGATGCATAAAAGGATAAACATCACATGCAATCAATATAAGTGATATGATATGGCCATCATCATCTTGTGCTTGTGATCTCCATCTCCGAAGCACCGTCATGATCACCATCATCACCAGCACGACACCTTGATCTCCATCGTAGCATCGTTGTCGTCTCGCCAATCTTATGCTTCCACGACTATCACTACCGCTTAGTAATAAAGTAAAGCATTACATCGCGATTGCATTGCATACAATAAAGCGACAACCATATGGCTCCTGCCAGTTGCCGATAACTCGGTTACAAAACATGATCATCTCATACAATAAAATCAGCATCATGCCTTGACCATATCACATCACAACATGCCCTGCAAAAACAAGTTAGACGTCCTCTACTTTGTTGTTGCAAGTTTTACGTGGCTGCTACGGGCTTAAGTAAGAACACATCTCACCTACGCATCAAAACCACAACGATAGTTTGTCAAATAGACTCCGTTTTAACCTTCTCAAGGACCGGGCGTAGCCACACTTGGTTCAACTAAAGTTGGAGAGACAGTCTTCCGCAAGCCATCTGTGTGCATAGCACGTCGAGGGAACCGGTCTCGCGTAAGGGTACGCGTAAGGTTGGTCCGGATCGTCTCGTCCAACAATACCGCCGAACCAAAGTATGACATGCTGGTAGGCAGTATGACTTGTATCGCCCACAACTCACTTGTGTTCTACTCGTGCAAATAACATCAAACCATAAAACCTAGGCTCGTATGCCACTGTTAGGGAACGTAGTAATTTCGAAAATTTTCCTACGCACACGCAAGATCATGGTGATGCATAGCAACGAGGGGGAGAGTATTGTCTACGTACCAACGCAGACCGACTGCGGAAGCGATCTCACAACGTAGAGGAAGTAGTCGTACGTCTTCTTCCCGATCCGACCGATCCAAGCACCGTTACTCCGGCACCTCCTAGTTCTTAGCACACGTTCGGCTCGATGACGATCCTCGGGCTCCGATCCAGCAAAGCATTGAGGAAGAGTTCCGTCAGCACAACGGCGTGGTGACGATCTTGATGTACTACCGACGCAGGGCTTCGCCTAAGCTCTACAACGATATGACCGAGGTGGAATTTGGTGGCAGGGGGCACCGCACACGGCTAAGGAACGATCAATGATCAACTTGTGTGTCTATGGGGTGCCCCCTGCCCCCGTATATAAAGGAGCAGGGGGAGGGGGTTCGGCCGGCTAGGGAGAGGGCGCGGGAGGAGTCCTACTCCTACCGGGAGTAGGACTCCCCCCCTCAATCCTATTCCAACTAGGACTCTCAAGGGGGAAAGGAGAGAGGGGGGCCGGCCCCTTCTCCTAGTCCTACTAGGACTTGGGAAGGGGGTGGCACGCGCGGCCAGCTATGGGCTGCCCCTTTTCTCTTTTCCACTAAGGCCCAATAGGCCCATTAGCCTCCCGGGGGGTTCCGGTAACCCTCCCGGTATTCCGGTAAAATCCCGATTTCACCCGGAACACTTCCGGTGTCCAAACATAGGCTTCCAATATATCAATCTTTACGTCTCGACCATTTCGAGACTCCTCGTCATGTCCGTGATCACATCCGGGACTCCGAACAACCTTCGGTACATCAAAATGCATATACTCATAATAACTGTCATCGTAACGTTAAGCGTGCGGACCCTACGGTTCGAGAACAATGTAGACATGACCGAGACATGTCTCCGGTCAATAACCAATAGCGGGACCTGGATGCCCATATTGGCTCCTACATATTCTACGAAGATCTTTATCGGTCAGACCGCATAACAACATACGTTGTTCCCTTTGTCATCGGTATGTTACTTGCCCGAGATTCGATCGTCGGTATCCAATACCTAGTTCAATCTCGTTACTGGCAAGTCTCTTTACTCGTTCCGTAATACATCATCTCATAACTAACATCTTAGTTATTATGCTTGCAAGGCTTATGTGATGTGTATTACCGAGAGGGCCCAGAGATACCTCTCCGACAATCGGATTGACAAACCCTAATCTCGAAATACGCCAACCCAACATCTACCATTGGAGACACCTGTAGTACTCCTTTATAATCACCCAGTTACGTTGTGACATTTGGTAGTACCCAAAGTGTTCCTCCGGTAAACGGGAGTTGCATAATCTCATAGTTATAGGAACATGTATAAGTCATGAAGAAAGCAATAGCAACATACTAAACGATCGGGTGCTAAGCTAATGGAATGGGTCATGTCAATCAGATCATTCAACTAATGATGTGACCTCGTTAATCAAATAACAACTCTTTGTTCATGGTTAGGAAACATAACCATCTTTGATTAACGAGCTAGTCAAGTAGAGGCATACTAGTGACACTCTGTTGGTCTATGTATTCACACATGTATTATGTTTCCGGTTAATACAATTCTAGCATGAATAATAAACATTTATCATGATATAAGGAAATAAATAATAACTTTATTATTGCCTCTAGGGCATATTTCCTTCAAACTCTTCTTACCATCCACAAACAGTCGGGCAGACAGAAAAGATTGAACCAGTGCCTAGAAACTTATTTAAAATGAACTACAACAGAAGAACCAAAGAAATGGGTCTCTTGGATATCTCCAGCAGAGTATTGGTACGACACAACCTACCATACTGTTGGAGATATGCCCTAGAGGCATCATGTGATGATGACATTTCCATATGTATTCATGAGTCCTTTGATTGTCCTCGAACATCATCAATGATATGTATCAATAAGTATGTGACTTGTTTGTGGAACTATGTATTGTATGATGATTTTTCTAATGGTCCCTAGTTGATAAGGTTGTGCGGACACATATCCTTGACTAGTATACGACTCGGTTGATGACTATGTTTCACAAGTCATGTGCATGGAAATGCTAAACCGATAGTATGGGCTCGGGGATGGAGATCACCGAGCCGGATAGACCCACTTTGAGACGCAGCGAGATATAGTCATATGTTAGTCTCAAGTGCAATGTCTATGCCATGTCCTAGACCTGAGGTCCTCGCATGTTCTCGGGATGAGGATCGACTCACTTAGGGTCTATCAAACGCTACTCCGTAACTGGGTAGTTATAAAGGTAGCTTTCATGTGAGTCGTGAGACATGTCGCGAGACATGGTTGACCAAGATGGGATTTGCCCCTCCTATTTGGAGAGATATTCTTTGGGCCCTCTCGAGTGATCAGATTCGGAAAGCATGGCCATGCGACTTGGGTTAAGTCTTAACCCAGTTCGGGAATCTGTATCGTGGTTTCGAGAAGAGAGGTCGAGCTATCACAAGGGTGACAAGTACTCGCCTTGAGCTCGACAACAAATATCGCGAGGCAAAAGGAATGTTGCATATGCCACATTGTTGAGGTTCGTCAAACGACTTTACGCCCACATGGGAGTTGGCACGTTCTGCTAGGAGCCACTACCAACTATTGACTCTGGTCGTGTCCATGTGTACGTGAACCTATAGGGTCGCACACTTAAGGGGTTGCAGCCCATTCAGATTGGATCCGAGTGGAAAATGGATGTGGACTCCTAGTGGGGCTCAAGTGTTGAGCCCATCTCGGAGGTCTATATAAAGGGGAGTGGGCACACCACTTAGGGTTGATCTATAGGGAACCCGGGTTAGCCACCGCCACTCCCCACACCCATGCCGCGCGACCGGACCTAGCAGTCCGCCGCTCGACGCTGCTGCCCGTACGTGTGGATACCTTGGAGGCATCGCATCTGTGGTGCTTGGACGAACCGTTCGAGGAAACCGGGTCTTCGCTGTTCGCGGGAGATCGGCTACACGCATCACCAACTCTACTTCCGCTGTGGTGACTGTGCGTCTAGTGGTAAACCCGATCCCGTGATCTATTTCTAGCAGCATGATCTTGGGTGCGCAGCAGAAAATTTTATTTGGCGCTAGCATAGCGTACCGCGTGTCCCAACAGTGGTATCAAAGCCAGGTTGTGTTGTGATAGATTCAATGATATGCATATGAGATATGTAGATCGGTTCAGGTGCGGGTCGATGAGATCGGTCGCGCATGTCAGTGTTGAAGGTTGGTTTCGTGATCTTATTTCCGTGATCGTGACGCAGAGGTCATGACACGACTTACCCCTGCCGGTCGGTTTCCACCATCGGGGTAGACAGTGGAACATAAATCCGGATGCAGCACGTGAAGATCAATGAGATTGATTGAATCGGAACATAGATCAACACCTTGGAAATGTGATTTCCGCGGTACTGAAATCTGTTGGGGCGGTCTTGGTAAAAACGGCTGTAACTTTTGCATACGAACTCCGATTTTGCTCCACGACCTGTCAAACTGAAGCTAACGAAAAGTTGGATGAGCAAACCCACCTGCTCAAGTCGGTAGAACGTCTGACTCGTTTTTGCAGGGAATGACTGTGATTTGGTATAGCCCATGTATGTTGCTTGTATATTATTGCTTCATGACCTGCGTGTCATGAATGCGGCAACCGGCAGGAGCCATATGGTTGTCCCATTATTGTATTAATGACCTGCGTGTCAACATGAGAAGCCATGTAATGTAATTTACTTTCAGTAGCTATTAGTTTTCCGTAGCATAGTACCTTATGTAACACTTGGCGGTTGACACCACGGCATGGAGATGGAGATCACCACGAGGACAACCATGCATGGGCAGATCGCGCACGTGGAGATGGAGATCACCACGCGCTGTGAAAAGGGGCTATACCATATCACACATACATAAACTGCGTGTGAAAGTTTATCCCTTTTATGCACCCTTCTTTTTGCATTGTAGATGTTTTAAGTAGGGTGATCCCTTAAAGAATGTCAAGTACAAATGCCTCTCCAATTGCTGCACCTTCACATGTCAAGTATATTTAGTGGCGGGCCTATGAAATTAGGGTGCCACTAGATTTCCTTGAAGTGATGGGTTTGTGTCGGACACTTACATGCGAAGCATTGGTTGACTTGTCGTGGCTATCAAAATAGTTTTGGGCTACGAGGCATAGGAGTTGGCGAGGCATGATATGTCCCCAACAACAAGAGTCGTATGGAGATACGATTAGCAAGAGTTGCTTACCGAGTGATCTTGTCTTCTAGCGGTGATGCAAAAGCTCACTAGTTGACATGTTGATCTTGGATCTTGAATCACTAAGTATCAACCGAGGGATGTTGATTTTAGTGGGAGTAATGATCTTATTAAAATATTTATTATGAATTACTCTTCATGAATACATGTCTTAGTGTTTTGCATATTTCTGTTGTAGATCAATGGCACCACCTGCTCAAGTTACCCCTTTTGTGTTGAAATCAATCCTGGAAAAAGATAAATTGAATGGAACAAACTTTACCACCTGGTATAGAAACCTGAGAATTGGTCTTAGGCATGAGAAAAAGGAACAAGTTCTAGAGAATCCGCTTCCAGAGGAACCTGCCGATAATGCTAATGCCACAGCCAGAAATGCCTACCAGCAACTCGTTGATGAATCAAACGAGATCAGCTGTCTCATGCTGGCTTCTATGGAGCCCGATCCGCAAAAGCAGTTCAAAAAAATTGAGGCTTTCGATATGATCGAGAACCTTAAGAGCATGTTTCAAATGCAGGCTAGGATCGAAAGGTTCAACGTCTGGCAATCCTTGATGGATTGTAAGCTGAAAGAGGGTGATCCACTGAGCCCGCATGTGATCAAGATGATCGGGTACATGCAAGCTCTGGATAGGCTGGGCTTCCCACTTGGGGATGAGTTGTCCATAGATACAATTCTGGGTTCTCTTCCGGATAGCTATGGGCCGTTCATCTCAAACTACCATATACATGGGATGGAAAAGAAGCTCACTGAATTGCATGGGATGCTCAAAGTGGCAGAGCAGGATATCAAGAAAGGTACGCATCGTCAAGTGTTGATGGTGCAGAACTCGGCTAAGTTCAAGAAGAGCTGGTCCAAGAAAAAGGCTAAGGCAAAGGGCAAAGAGAAGGAGGCAACTCCAACTGCAGCCGTTGCGTCTAAGTCAGCGACGGCTTCGGGGAGTATTTGCTTTCATTGCAAGGAACCTGGACACTGGAAAAGGAACTGCAGCAAGTGGCTTGCCGAGAAGGGCAAAAAGACTAGAAGTATGACTTCTTCTTTAGGTACACTTGTTGTATATGTTATAGACATTTATCTTGCTGATGTTTCTAGTAGCTCTTGGGTATATGATACCGGATCGGTTGTTCACATATGCAACTCGATGCAGGGGCTAAGCAGAACTAGGAATGTCGCAAGAGGAGAAGTTGACATTCGCGTTGGGAATAAAGCAAGAGTTGCTGCATTGGCCGTCGGCACTATGCAACTTAATTTACCTTCAGGATTTGTAATGGAACTTGATAATTGTTATTATGTTCCTGCTTTGAGTCGAAACATTATTTCTGCCTCATGTTTGATGAGATAAGGTTATGAATTCAGTATTAAGAACAATGGTTGTTCAATTTACTTGAATAATATGTTTCATGGCTTTGCACCCGTTGTGAATGGGTTATTTATCCTAGATCTTGAAGGTGAATCAGTCTATAACATAGCTATCAAGAGGCATAAGCCTAATGAGATAAATCCGACTTACATTTGGCATTGTCGACTAGGACACATTAGTCAAAAGCGCATGAAAAAGCTCCATGATGATGGAATCCTAACTTCGTTTGATTTTGAATCATTCGAGACATGTGAGTCTTGCCTACTCGGCAAGATGACTAAGACTCCTTTTGCAAAGAGTTGCGAGAGGGCGTCCGAGCTGTCGGAACTTATACATAGTGATGTATGTGGACCAATGAGCACGACAGCCAGAGGTGGTTTCCAATACTTGATGACTTTTACTGACGACTTGAGTAGACATGGATATATCTACTTGATGAGGCACAAGTCGGAAACTTTTGAAAAGTTCAAGGAGTTTCAGAACGAAGTGGAAAATCAACTCGGCAAGAAAATCAAACTTCTACGATCTGATCGTGGCGGTGAGTATATGAGCCAGGAGTTTGATGATCATCTTAAGAGTCGTGGAATAGTTCCACAGCTGAATCCCTCGGGTACGCCACAGAGAAATGGCGTGTCAGAACGGAGGAATTGGACTCTGTTGGACATGGTCCGATCAATGATGAGTCAGTCGGATTTACCCTTGTCATTTTGGGGATACGCTCTAGAAATCGCAGCTTTCACACTAAACAGGGTACCATCTAAGTCCATAGATAAGACACCATATGAGATATGGACTGCGAAGAGTCACAGTTTGTCTTTTCTAAAAATTTGGGGATGTGAAGCATATGTCAAACGACTCCAGTCAGACAAGCTCACACCCAAATCGGACAAGTGCATATTCGTGGGATATCCAAGGGAAACCTTGGGGTATTACTTCTACAACCGTGAAGAGGGCAAAGTGTTTATCGCTCGACATGGAGTTTTCCTTGAGAAAAGAGTTTCTTAATCGGAAGTCTAGTGGGAGGACGGTCCGACTCGAAGAAATTCAAGAACTACACGGGGGCGTTCCGGTAGGTGATTCTGTCACAAAGGAATTAGTCAGAGTGGAGTCGACGCCGGTTCCACGGAGGTCGGAAAGGTTACGCAATTTGCATGACTGCAATGTGTTGCTCTTGGAGAATAACGAGCCGACTACGTATGCGGAAGCAATGGAGAGCCCTGATTCCGAGTTATGGCTTGAGGCCATGAGATCCGAATTAAAGTCCATGGATGACAATCAAGTTTGGAACTTGGTTGATCTGCCAGATGGCGTACAAGCCATTGAGTGCAAGTGGATCTTTAAGAAGAAAACTGATATGGACGGAAATGTCACAGTCCATAAGGCTCGACTTGTTGCTAAAGGTTATCGACAAGTTCAAGGAGTTGACTACGATGAGACTTACTCACCGGTAGCGATGCCTAAATCAATTCGGATCATTCTTGCTATAGCGGCATATTTTGACTATGAAATATGGCAGATGGATGTCAAAACGGCTTTCCTTAATGGAAATTTAACCGAGGATGTGTATATGACACAACCCGAGGGTTTTGTCGATCCAAAGAAGTCTAGCATGGTATGCAAGCTTCAGATATCCATTTATGGATTAAGGCAAGCATCTCGGAATTGGAACATTCGTTTTAATGAAGCCGTCAAAGAGTTTGGCTTCATCAAGAATGACTGTGATCATTGTGTATTCAAGAAGGTCAGTGGGAGCTCAGTTGCATTTCTGATCTTATATGTGGATGACATATTATTGATTGGAAATGATGTTCAAATGCTTGAATCTGTCAAGGACTCATTGAAAAATAGTTTTTCTATGAAGGACTTGGGAGAAGCAGCTTACATTTTGGGAATCAAGATCTATAGAGATAGATCGAGAAAGCTTATTGGATTAAGCCAGAGTGCATATATTGACAAGGTGTTGAAGCGGTTCAACATGCAAGATGCCAAGAAAGGTTTCTTGCCCATGTCACATGGCATTAGTCTTAGCAAGACTCAGAGTCCTACGACTCATGATGAGCAAAGACGCATGGATGGGATTCCGTATGCTTCGGTTGTTGGGTCCATCATGTATGCTATGGTATGTACTCATCTCGATGTCAGTTTTGCTCTTAGCATGGTGGGCAGATACCAGGCTGATCCAGGTGAGAGTCACTGGATAGCGGTTAAGAATATCCTTAAGTACTTGAGAAGTACTAAGGATATGTTCCCGGTTTATGGAGGTGAGGATCAGCTCATTGTAAAGAGTTACACCGATGCTAGTTTCCAAACAGATAGGGACGATAGTCGATCGCAATTTGGGTTTGTGTTCATTCTGAACAGAGGAGTAGTGAGCTGGAGGAGCTCCAAGCAAGATACGGTAGCTGATCCTACAATAGAGGTTGAGTACATTGCGGCTGCTGAAGCTGCAAAAGAGGGTGTTTGGGTGAAGGATTTCATTTCTGATCTTGGTGTGGTTGAGGGTGCACCTAAGCCATTGGACCTCTATTATGATAATAGTGGTGCCATTGCGCAAGTTAAGGAACCATCAAACCATCATAAAACCCAGCACATACTCAGGCGTTTTAACCTTATTCGCGACATTGTCAAAGAGGTGATGTAAACATATGCAAGGTACACACAGATGCAAATGTTGTCGATCCATTGACGAAGCCTCTCCCACGGCCGAAGCATGAGGCGCACATGAGCTCCATGGGCATACGATGCCTGAATGATTGACTCTAGTACAAGTGGGAGACTGTTGGAGATATGCCATAGAGGCAATCATGTGATGATGACATTTCCATATGTATTCATGAGTCCTTTGTATTGTCCTCGAACATCATCGATGATATGTATAAATAAGTATGTGACTTGTTTGTGGAACTATGTATTGTATGATGATTTTTCTAATGGTCCCTAGTTGATAAGGTTGTGCGGACACATATCCTTGACTAGTATACGACTCGGTTGATGACTATGTTTCACAAGTCATGTGCATGAAGATGCTAAACCGATAGTATGGGCTTGGGGATGGAGATCACCGAGCCGGACAGACCCACTTTGAGACGCAGCGAGATATAGTCATATGTTAGTCTCAAGTGCAATGTCTATGCCATGTCCTAGACCTGAGGTCCTCGCATGTTCTCGGGATGAGGATCGACTCACTTAGGGTCTATCAAACGCTACTCCGTAACTGGGTAGTTATAAAGGTAGCTTTCGTGTGAGTCGTGAGACATGTCGCGAGACATGGTTGACCAAGATGGGATTTGCCCCTCCTATTTGGAGAGATATTCTTTGGGCCCTCTCGAGTGATCAGATTCGGAAAGCATGGCCATGCGACTTGGGTTAAGTCTTAACCCAGTTCGGGAATCTATATCGTGGTTTCGAGAAGAGAGGTCGAGCTATCACAAGGGTGACAAGTACTCGCCTTGAGCTCGACAACAAATATCGCGAGGCAAAAGGAATGTTGCATATGCCACATTGTTGAGGTTCGTCAAACGACTTTACGCCCACATGGGAGTTGGCACGTTCTGCTAGGAGCCACTACCAACTATTGACTCTGGTCGTGTCCATGTGTACGTGAACCTATAGGGTCGCACACTTAAGGGGTTGCAGCCCATTCAGATTGGATCCGAGTGGAAAATTGATGTGGACTCCTAGTGGGCTCAAGTGTTGAGCCCATCTCGGAGGTCTATATAAACGGGAGTGGGCACACCACTCAGGGTTGGTCTATAGGGAACCCGGGTTAGCCACCGCCACTCCCCACACCCATGCCGCGCGACCGGACCTAGCAGTCCGCTGCTCGACGCTGCTTCCCATATGTGTGGATACCTTGGAGGCATCGCATATGCGGTGCTTGGACGAACCGTTCGAGGGATCCACGAGGTGCCGTTCGCGGGAGATCACCGTTCACGGGTCTTCGCTGTTCGCGGGAGATCGGCTACACGCATCACCAACTCTACTTCCGCTGCGGTGACTGCGCGTCTAGTGGTAAACCCGATCCTGTGATCTATTTCCAGCAGCATGATCTTGGGTGCGCGGTAGAAAATTTTATTTGGCGCTAGCGTAGCGTACCGTGTGTCCCAACACATACTACCCACAAAATGTCACCCATCCAAGCTACGTATGGGCTCCCTCCTGAAGAAATATGCCCTAAAGGCAATAATAAAGTTGTTATTTATATTTCCTTATATCATGATAAATGTTTATTATTCATGCTAGAATTGTATTAACCGAAAACTTAGTACACGTGTGAATACATAGACAAACAGAGTGTCCCTAGTATGCCTCTACTTGACTAGCTCGTTAATCAAACATGGTTAAGTTTCCTAGTCATAGACATGTGTTGTCATTTGATGAACGGGATCACATCATTAGAGAATGATGTGGTGGACAAGACCCATCCATTAGCTTAGCACTATGATCATTTAGTTTATTTTTATTGCTTTCTTCGTGACTTACGCACGTTCCTATGACTATGAGATTATGCAACTCCCGAATACCGAGGGAACACTTAGTGTGCTAACGTCACAACGTAACTGGGTGATTATAAAGATGCTCTACAGGTGTCTCCAATGGTGTTTGTTGAGTTGGCATAGATCGAGATTAGGATTTGTCACTCCGTGTTTCGGAGAGGTATCTCTGGGCCCTCTCGGTAATGCACATCACTATAAGCCTTGCAAGCAATGTGACTAATGAGTTAGTTATGGGATGATGCATTATGGAACGAGTAAAGAGACTTGTTGGTAACGAGATTGAACTAGGTATGATGATAGCGACGATCGAATCTCGGGCAAGTAACATACCGATGACAAAGGGAACAACGTATGTTGTTATGCGGTTTGACCGATAAAGATCTTCGTAGAATATGTGGGAGCCAATATGAGCATCCAGGTTCTGCTGTTGGTTATTGACCAGAGAGGTGTCTCGGTCATGTCTACATAGTTCTCGAACCCATAGTGTCGGGGATATACCTCGCGGTATGACCCAGCTGGAGTTGTAAACCGGCCGGGACTTGGTAAACCGGCGGATGCTAAACCGGCGGAGAGTTAAGACAGAGAGTCAAGACAGATGGCTAAGACAGACGGTAAACCAACAGACAGTGTTAAACCGGCAGACAATGTTAAACCGTTAGACAATATTAAACCGGCAGAACAATGTTAAACCGGCAGAACAATGTTAAACCGGCAGACGTTAAGAAGCCCAGGAAGGAAAGTCAAAATAGTTTTAAGTTAAAGTCCGAGTTGGACTCCACATGTAATCCGCCCCTTCAACATATATAAGGAGGGGCAGGGCTCCCCAAAGAGAGACAAGAAAGAAACAATCTCTAGGGCTAGACACAACTAGAGGAGAGCCGGTTTACGGCGACTCCCTCGTGATGATAATGAGATCTAGCCTCAAACAACATGTAGGGTTGTTATCGGATGATGTTTCCCGGAGCCCGAAGCTGTCTAAACCCTTGTCTTGTGTTGCGTCTCTCGATTCCGCTCAACCCCTCTCAAGCTACCACATAGATGCGTTGGCCTCACGACTAAGTCCTAACACTAAGGACATCTGACGTGTTAATTCCACGACAGTTGGCGCCCACCGTGGGGCCTGCGCACAGTGGTGTTGAGGTCTTGAAGGGATCTTTTTCAGGGATCGAGAGATTCACAACTTTTCCAGTAAAGGAGAGCCAGTCTGCAAGAAATCTACATGGGCTATGTTTTTTATCAGCAGTATAAGTCAGATCTGAGCAATTACTGGGCGGATTAAATTTGCTGTTCAAACTTTGGATCTGGGATCACGAGATTTGGGTTCAAGAGAAATCAACCGTCGTTCGTCTGGATGAGCGATCAAATAAAAAAGTCATCGAGACCGGCGTTTTCCGCTGCAACCTATTTTGGCCGGATCATCAAGTTCCAAGCAATAACTATTGTCAAGTCGTGCGTCCTCGAGTTGTCCGAGGACTAGGGTCCAGTTTTGTCTCAATTGGATTGCTGATCCTACCTGCTGCCATACGTTACATCAACCAAGGGAGTCAAAGACGGTCCGGATTGGTCCAAGGGCCAGCCGGTCTTTCTCTGTTTCCAACTCGGATTGGCCCCGCCTACCACTGCTCGGCTCCGCGCGCGCGGGTGTGAGCACACAGCGGTCCGGCTCGCATCTACTGCTACTGCCTCAAAGCCGCCAAGGTTGTGGCCAACATACAGCCGTCACACCGCTGAACCACCACGCCTCCGCCATCGCCGGCTCACGCCTCCAACCCGCCAGCTGCTCGCCCTTATAAGTCGCCATCCCTCTAAGCCGTTGCGTCTGTCATGGCCAAATCGCCGCTGAGTTTTCGCCCTCGATGGAGCTGACTCGTCGCCGTCTCCCTTGCTCCGCCGTCCGCGCGACCCGGCCGCCGCCTCCCGCGCGACTCAGCCGCCCGCTCGTCGTCCCCGCACCAGCCGGCTCCGGGTCCCCGCCGGGTTGCCTCCGCCCGCGACCGGGTGCCCAGCACCAGCTGGCTCCGGGACCGCGCTGGGTTGCCTCCGCCTCGCCGGCTCGAAGCCTCTCCCTCACCGCGCCCGGCCACCTCCCAGCATGTGCCGGCTCCGGTCTGCTCCGCCCTCGACCACGAGAGGCCGCGTCACGGTAGCTGCACCTGCCCGTGCCTGATCTCCTCCGCCTCTCCCACAAACGGGCTCCGCGCTGGGTCCGCTTCTATTAGTGGTCGGGTGCTCCGCTTCCGCCGGGTCGTGCCTGCTGAGTCGCCACCGACGCTCCGGCCTCCTCCATGCTGAGCCGGGTTATGACTCCTTTCGCTCAGTTTCGTGATCGAACCGTCAGTCTCTGCCTCTACAGCCGCGGACTCCGCCACTACGGCCTGCACTGAGCCGTCCCTAGCTGCTGTTTCCGCCGTCACTCCCGCACGGCCGGTTTAGGCCATGATCACAGCTGCCATCCCCGGAGAGCCGCCTTGACCGACGCGGCTTTGAACCGGATCCTGCCTCACCGGGTCACCCACGCAGCGCCCTGCTTTGTCGCATAGGCCGGCCTTGAGTCGTCGCGCGACATCCGAGCTTCAGCACCCAACCCGCCTTCGCCTCTGTGGCCGCCGACGAGCTACTGGTGGCCCCGTGACTCCCGTGGCCTGCACCCTCGGCTGCCATAACCTGCGTGGTCTATTTCAATCACCTACAGGATGAGCCTTTGACTTATTGACTCAACGTAACCATCTGTCTCTCCAAATCGCCACTGGTCTTCACCCGCGACCCAGCGTCACATTCGAGCTGTGTAACGCCCCGAGGCCGATGAGCCAGGCGTCGTCCAGTTATTCACTGTTGTTGCCTTGTCATTGCTTGCGTGTCATGCATTGCATATCATGTCATCATGTGCATTTCATTTGCATACATGTTCTGTTGGAAATATGCCCTAGAGGCAATAATAAAAGCATTATTATTATATTTTCTTGTTCATGATAATTGTCTTTATTCATGCTATAATTGTGTTATCCGGAAATCGTAATACATGTGTGAATAATAGACACCAACATGTCCCTAGTAAGCCTCTAGTTGACTAGCTCGTTGATCAACAGATAGTCATGGTTTCCTGACTATGGACATTGGATGTCATTGATAACGAGATCACATCATTAGGAGAATGATGTGATGGACAAGACCCAATCCTAAACATAGCACAAGATCGTGTAGTTCGTTTGCTAGAGTTTTTCCAATGTCAAGTATCCTTTCCTTAGACCATGAGATCGTGTAACTCCCGGATATCGTAGGAGTGCTTTGGTGTACCAAATGTCACAATGTAACTGGATGACTATAAAGGTATACTACGGGTATCTCCGAAAGTGTCTGTTGGGTTGACATGGATCAAGACTGGGATTCGTCACTCCGTATGACGGAGAGGTATCACTGGGCCCACTCGGTAATGCATCATCATTATGAGCTCAAAGTGACCAAGTGTCTGGTCACGGGATCATGCATTATAGTACGAGTAAAGTGACTTGCCGGTAACGAGATTGAATGAGGTATTGGGATACCGACGATCGAATCTCGGGCAAGTAACATACCGATTGACGAAGGGAATTGTATACGGGGTTGTTTGAATCCTCGACATCGCGGTTCATCCGATGAGATCATCGAGGAGCATGTGGGAGCCAACATGGGTATCCAGATCCCGCTGTTGGTTATTGACCGGAGAGCGATCTCGGTCATGTCTACATGTCTCCCGAACCCATAGGTCTACACACTTAAGGTTCGGGTGACGCTAGGGTTGTGAAGATATGTATATGCAGTAACCCGAATGTTGTTCGGAGTCCCGGATGAGATCCCAGACGTCACGAGGAGTTTCGGAATAGTCCGGAGGTAAAGAATTATATATAGGAAGTGATGTTTCGGCCACCGGGACAAGTTTCGGGGTCACCCGTATTGTACCGGGACCACCGGAAGGGTCCCGGGGGTCCACTGGGTGGGGCCACCCATCCCGGAGGGCCCCATGGGCCAAAGTGGGGAGGGGAACCGGCCATACTGGGCTGGTGCGCCCCCTAGGCACACCCCATGCGCTTAGGGTTGGAACCCTAGGGGTGGGGGGGGGGGCGCCCCACCTTGCCTTGGGGGCCACTCCAGCCCTGGCCGCCGCCCCCCTAGGAGATCCCATCTCCTAGGGCCGGCGCCCCCCCTAGGGGGCCTATATAAGAAGGGGGGAGGGAGGGGCAGCCGCACCCTGCATCCCTGGCGCCTCCCTCTCCCCTGCTACAGCCCTCTCCCTCGTAGTACACGGCGAAGCCCTGCTGTTGTGACGCCCTGCATCCACCACCACGCCGTCGTGCTGCTGAATCTTCATCAACCTCTCCTTCCCCCTTGCTGGATCAAGAAGGAGGAGACGTCATCCGCTCCGTACGTGTGTTGAATGCGGAGGTGCCGTCCGTTCGGCGCTTGGTCATCGGTGATTTGAATCACGGCGAGTACGACTCCGTCATCCACGTTCTAGTGAACGCTTCCGCTCGCGATCTACAAAGGTATGTAGATGCATCCGATCACTCATTGCTAGATGAACTCATAGATGGATCTTGGTGAAACCGTAGGAAAATTTTTGTTTTCTGCAACGTTCCCCAACAGTGGCATCATGAGCAAGGTCTATGCGTAGTTCTTCTTGCGCGAGTAGAACACAATTTGTTGTGGGCGTAGATGTTGTCAACTTTCTTGCCGCTACTAGTCTTATCTTGCTTCAGCGGTATTGTGGGATGAAGCGGCCCGGACCAACCTTACACGTACGCTTACGTGAGACCGGTTCCACCGACTAACATGCACTAGTTGCATAAGGTGGCTGGCGGGTGTCTGTCTCTCCCACTTTAGTTGGAGCAGATTCAATGAAAAGGGTCCTTATGAAGGGTAAATAGAAGTTGACAAATCACATTGTGGCTTTCACGTAGGTAAGAAAACATTCTTGCTAGAACCCTATTTCAGCCACGTAAAACTTGCAACAACAATTAGAGGACGTCTAACTTGTTTTTGCAGCAAGTGCTTTGTGATATGATATGGCCAAAGTTGTGATGAATGATGAATGATCTATATGTGATGTATGAGATGTTCATGCTATTGTAATAGGAATCACGACTTGCATGTCGATGAGTATGACAACCGGCAGGAGCCATAGGAGTTGTCTTTATTTTTTATATGACCTGCGTGTCATTGAGAAACGCCATGTAAATTACTTTACTTTATTGCTAAATGCGTTAGCCATAGTAGTAGAAGTAATAGTTGGCGAGCAACTTCATGGAGACACGATGATGGAGATCATGATGATGGAGATCATGGTGTCAAGCCGGTGACAAGATGATCATGGAGCCCCAAGATGGAGATCAAAGGAGCTATGTGATATTGGCCATATCATGTCACTTTTATTATTTGATTGCATGTGATGTTTATCATGTTTTTGCATCTTGTTTACTTAGAACGACGGTAGTAAATAAGATGATCCCTCATAATAATTTCAAGCAAGTGTTCCCCCTAACTGTGCATCGTTGCGACAGTTCGTTGTTTCGAAGCACCACGTGATGATCGGGTGTGATAGATTCTAACGTTCACATACAACGGGTGTAAGACAGATTTACACATGCAAACACTTAGGTTGACTTGACGAGCCTAGCATGTACAGACATGGCCTTGGAACACAGAAGACCGAAAGGTCGAGCATTAGTCGTATAGAAGATACGATCAACATGAAGATGTTCACCGATGTTGGCTAGTCCGTCTCACGTGATGATCGGACACGGCCTAGTTAACTCGGATCATGTTATACTTAGATGACTGGAGGGATGTTTATCTAAGTGGGAGTTCATTGAGTAATTTGATTAGATGAACTTAATTATCATGAACTTAGTCTAAAATATTTACAATATGTCTTGTAGATCAAATGGCCAATGTAGTCCTCAATTTCAACGCGTTCCTAGAGAAAACCAAGCTGAAAGACGATGGCAGCAATTACACGGACTGGGTCCGGAACATGAGAATCATCCTCATAGCTGCCAAGAAAGATTATGTCCTATAAGCACCGCTGGGTGACGCACCTGTTCTCCCTGTAGAACAAGACGTTATGAACGCTTGGCAGGCACGTACCGATGACTACTCCCTCATTCAGTGCGGCATGCTTTACAGCTTAGAGCCGGGGCTCCAAAAACGTTTTGAGAGACACGGAGCATATGAGATGTTCGAAGAGCTGAAAATGGTTTTTCAAGCTCATGCCCGGGTCGAGAGATATCAAGTCTCCGACAAGTTCTTCAGCTGTAAAATGGAGGAAAACAGTCCTGTCAGTGAGCACATACTCACTATGTCTGGGTTGCATAACCGCTTGACTCAGCTGGGAGTTAATCTCCCGGATGACGCGGTCATTGACAGAATCCTTCAGTCGCTTCCACCGAGCTACAAGAGCTTTGTGATGAACTTCAATATGCAGGGGATGGAAAAGACCATTCCTGAAGTATTTGCTATGCTGAAATCAGCAGAGGTAGAAGTCAAAAAGGAACATCAAGTGTTGATGGTGAATAAAACCACTAAGTTCAAGAAAGGCAAGGGTAAGAAGAACTTCAAGAAGGACGGCAAGGGAGTTGCCGCGCCTGGCAAGCAAGCTGCCGGGAAGAAGCCAAAGAATGGACCCAAGCCCGAGACTGAGTGTTTTTATTGCAAGGGAAGTGGTCACTGGAAGCGGAACTGCCCCAAATACTTAGCGGACAAGAAGGCCGGCATCACAAAAGGTATATGTGATATACATGTAATTGATGTGTACCTTACCAGTACTCGTAGTAGCTCTTGGGTATTTGATACTGGTGAAGTTGCTCACATTTGTAACTCAAAGCAGGAGCTGCGGAATAAGCGGAGACTGGCGAAGGACGAGGTGACGATGCGCGTCAGGAATGGTTCCAAGGTCGATGTGATCGTCGTCGGCACACTGCCTCTTCATTTACCTACGGGATTAGTTTTGAACCTTAATAATTGTTATTTAGTGCCAAGTTTGAGCATGAACATTGTATCGGGATCTCGTTTGATACGAGATGGCTACTCATTTAAATCCGAGAATAATGGTTGTTCTATTTATATGAGAGATATGTTTTATGGTCATGCTCCAATGGTGAATGGTTTATTCTTAATGAATCTCGAGCGTAATGCTACACATATTCATAGTGTGAGTACCAAAAGATGTAAGGTTGATAATGATAGTCCCACATACTTGTGGCACTGCCGCCTTGGTCACATAGGTGTTAAACGCATGAAGAAGCTCCATGCAGATGGACTTTTAGAGTCTCTTGATTACGAATCATTTGACACGTGCGAACCATGCCTCATGGGTAAAATGACCAAGACTCCGTTCTCAGGAACAATGGAGCGAGCAACCAACTTATTGGAAATCATACATACTGATGTGTGCGGTCCAATGAGTGTTGAGGCTCGCGGTGGCTATCGTTATGTTCTCACCCTCACTGATGACTTGAGTAGATATGGGTATATCTATTTGATGAAACACAAGTTTGAGACCTTTGAAAAGTTCAAGGAATTTCAGAGTGAGGTTGAAAATCAACGTGACAGGAAAATCAAGTTCCTACGATCAGATTGTGGAGAAGAATACTTGAGTCACGAATTTGGCACACACTTAAAAAATGTGGAATAGTTTCACAACTCACACCGCCTGGAACACCTCAGCGTAATGGTGTGTCCGAACGTCGTAATCGCACTCTATTAGATATGGTGCGGTCTATGATGTCTCTTACCGATTTACCGCTATCTATTTGGGGCTATGCTTTAGAGACTGCCGCATTCACTTTAAATAGGGCTCCGTCGAAATCCGTTGAGACGACACCGTATGAATTATGGTTTGGGAAGAAACCTAAGCTGTCATTTCTGAAAGTTTGGGGATGCGATGCTTATGTCAAGAAACTTCAACCTGAAAAGCTCGAACCCAAGTCGGAAAAATGCGTCTTCATAGGATACCCTAAAGAAACTATTGGGTATACCTTCTACCTCAGACCCGAAGGCAAGATCTTTGTTGCCAAGAATGGATCCTTTCTAGAGAAGGAGTTTCTCTCGAAAGAAGTAAGTGGGAGGAAAGTAGAACTTGATGAAGTATTACCTCTTGAACCGGAAAAGGGCGCAACTCAAGAAAATGTTCCTGAGGTGCCTGCACCGACTAGAGAGGAAGTTAATGATGATGATCAAGATACTTCTGATCAAGCTCCTACTGAAATTCGTAGGTCCACAAGGACACGTTCCGCACCAGAGTGGTACGGCAACCCTGTCTTGGAAATCATGTTGTTAGACAACGGTGAACCTTCGAACTATGAAGAAGCGATGGCGGGCACGGATTCCGACAAATGGCTAGAAGCCATGAAATCCGAGATAGGATCCATGTATGAAAACGAAGTATGGACTTTGACTGACTTGCCCGTTGAACGACGAGCCATAGAGAATAAATGGATCTTTAAGAAGACAGACGCGGATGGTAATGTGACCATCTATAAAGCTCGGCTTGTCGCTAAGGGTTATCGACAAGTTCAAGGGGTAGACTACGATGAGACTTTCTCACCGGTAGTGAAGCTAAAGTCCGTCCGAATCATGTTAGCAATTGCCGCATTCTACGATTATGAAATATGGCAAATGGACGTCAAAACGGCATTCCTTAATGGTTTCCTTAAGGAAGAATTGTATATGATGCAGCCGGAAGGTTTTGTCGATCCTAAGAATGCTAACAAGGTGTGCAAGCTCCAACGCTCAATTTATGGGCTGGTGCAAGCATCTCAGAGTTGGAACATTCGCTTTGATGAGATGAACAAAGCGTTTGGGTTTACACAGACTTATGGAGAAGCCTGCGTTTACAAGAAAGTGAGTGGGAGCTCTGTAGCATTTCTCATATTATATGTAGATGACATACTTTTGATGGGAAATGATATAGAACTCTTGGACAGCATTAAGGCCTACTTGAATAAGAGTTTTTCAATGAAGGACCTTGGAGAAGCTTCTTATATATTAGGCATCAAGATCTATAGAGATAGATCAAGACGCCTCATAGGTTTTTCACAAAGCACATACCTTGATAAGATATTGAAGAAGTTCAATATGGATCAGTCTAAGAAGGGGTTCTTGCCTGTGCTGCAAGGTGTGAAATTGAGCTCAACTCAATGTCCGACCACGACAGAAGATATAGAAAAGATGAGTGTCATCCCCTATGCCTCAGCCATAGGTTCTATTATGTATGCCATGCTGTGTACCAGACCTGATGTAAACCTTGCCGTAAGTTTGGTAGGAAGGTACCAAAGTAATCCCGGCAAGGAACACTGGACAACGATCAAGAATATCCTGAAGTACGTGAAAAGGACTAAGGAAATGTTTCTCGTTTATGGAGGTGACGAAGAGCTCGTCGTAAAGGGTTACGTCGACGCTAGCTTCGACACAGATCTGGATGACTCTAAGTCACAAACCGGATACGTGTATATTTTGAATGGTGGGGCAGTAAGCTGGTGCAGTTGCAAGCAGAGCGTCGTGGCGGGATCTACATGTGAAGCGGAGTACATGGCAGCCTCGGAGGCAGCACATGAAGCAATTTGGGTGAAGGAGTTCATCACCGACCTCGGAGTCATACCCAATGCGTCGGGGCCGATCAAGCTCTTCCGTGACAACACTGGAGCTATTGCACTTGCCAAGGAGCCCAGGTTTCACAAGAAGACAAGGCACATCAAGCGTCGCTTCAACTCCATTCGTGAAAATGTTCAAGATGGAGACATAGATATTCGTAAAGTACATACGGACCTGAATGTAGCAGATCCGTTGACTAAATCTCTCCCTAGAGCAAAACATGATCAACACCAGAATTCCATGGGTGTTCGATTCATCACAATGTAACTAGATTATTGACTCTAGTGCAAGTGGGAGACTGTTGGAAATATGCCCTAGAGGCAATAATAAAAGCATTATTATTATATTTCCATGTTCATGATAATTGTCTTTATTCATGCTATAATTGTGTTATCCGGAAATCGTAATACATGTGTGAATAATAGACACCAACATGTTCCTAGTAAGCCTCTAGTTGACTAGCTCGTTGATCAACAGATAGTCATGGTTTCCTGACTATGGACATTGGATGTCATTGATAACGAGATCACATCATTAGGAGAATGATGTGATGGACAAGACCCAATCCTAAACATAGCACAAGATCGTGTAGTTCGTTTGCTAGAGTTTTTCCAATGTCAAGTATCCTTTCCTTAGACCATGAGATCGTGTAACTCCCGGATACCGTAGGAGTGCTTTGGGTGTACCAAACGTCACAACGTAACTGAGTGACTATAAAGGTATACTACGGGTATCTCCGAAAGTGTCTGTTGGGTTGACATGGATCAAGACTGGGATTCGTTACTCCGTATGACGGAGAGGTATCACTGGGCCCACTCGGTAATGCATCATCATTATGAGCTCAAAGTGACCAAGTGTCTGGTCACGGGATCATGCATTACAGTACGAGTAAAGTGACTTGCCGGTAACGAGATTGAACGAGGTATTGGGATACCGATGATCGAATCTCGGGCAAGTAACATACCGATTGACGAAGGGAATTGTATACGGGGTTGTTTGAATCCTCGACATCGTGGTTCATCCGATGAGATCATCGAGGAGCATGTGGGAGCCAACATGGGTATCCAGATCCCGCTGTTGGTTATTGACCGGAGAGCGATCTCGGTCATGTCTACATGTCTCCCGAACTCGTCGGGTCTACACACTTAAGGTTCGATGACGCTAGGGTTGTGAAGATATGTATATGCAGTAACCCGAATGTTGTTCGGAGTCCCGGATGAGATCCCGGACGTCACGAGGTGTTTCGGAATAGTTCGGAGGTAAAGAATTATATATAGGAAGTGCTGTTTCGGCCATCGGGACAAGTTTCGGGGTCACCGGTATTGTACCGGGACCACCGGAAGGGTCCCGGGGGTCCACCGGGTGGGGCCACCCATCCCGGAGGGCCCCATGGGCAAAAGTGGGGAGGGGAACCAGCCCATAGTGGGCTGGTGCGCCCCCCCTAGGCCCACCCCATGCGCCTAGGGTTGGAACCCTAGGGGTGGGGGGGCGCCCCACCTTGCCTTGGGGGCCACTCCAGCCCTGGCCGCCGCCCCCTAGGAGATCCCATCTCCTAGGGCCGGCGCCCCCCTAGGGGGCCTACATAAGAAGGGGGGAGAGAGGGGTAGCCGCACCCTGCATCCCTGGCGCCTCCCTCTCCCCTGCTACACCCCTCTCCCTCGTAGTACACGGCGAAGCCCTGCTGCTGTGACGCCCTGCATCCACCACCACGCCGTCGTGCTGCTGGATCTTCATCAACCTCTCCTTCCCTCTTGCTGGATCAAGAAGGAGGAGACGTCATCCGCTCCGTACATGTGTTGAATGCGGAGGTGTCGTCCGTTCGGCGCTTGGTCATCGGTGATTTGAATCACGGCGAGTACGAGTCCGTCATCCACGTTCTAGTGAACGCTTCCGCTCGCGATCTACAAAGGTATGTAGATGCATCCGATCACTCATTGCTAGATGAACTCATAGATGGATCTTGGTGAAACCGTAGGAAAAATTTTGTTTTCTGCAACGTTCCCCAACATGTTTGTCTCATGCATCCGAGCATTTTCCGTGTTGTCCGTTTTGCATTCCGGCGCTCCGTTCTCCTCCGGTGGTCGTTTCTACCTTTTCTTTCGTGTGTGGGGGTTAAACATTTTCAGATTAAACCGAGACTTGTCATGCAGCCTTGGTTTACTACCGGTAGACCGCCTGTTAAGTTTCGTACCATTTGGACTTTGTTTGATACCCTAACGGTTAACCGAGGGACCGATAAGGCCTCATGTGTGTTGCAGCCCAACACCCCTCCAAAGTGGCCCAAAACCCACCTAAATCTCCTCCATCATCTCGGTTGTTCGATCATGATCGCGTGGCCGAAAACCGCACCTCATTTGGACTCTCCTAGCTCCCTCTACCTATATATTTGTACCTCCCCCCGAAAATTCGCGCAGATAAAACCCTAGCAACTTCCCACTCCGCCGCCGGACGTGTCCGCCCACACCGGATGCGTCCATCGGCCGCGTCATCCCGACGAATCAGGGAGCGCCACGTCAGCTCCACTGTCGCCCGAGCCAACCACAGCGCGCCATGTCAGCGCCCGCGCCGCCCCACTTCGCCGCCGGCCCGCGAGCCCAGATCCGTCCGCGGCAGTCGCGACGAACTCTGCCGCTCGCCGGCGCCGGACTCCGTTGCTCGCCGGAGTTGGACCTCGCCGGAGGCCGCAACTCCGCCGCCTCATCGCCGGTCTTCAACACCCCGCCGCCTGCGAGCCCGTGCCCCGCGCGCATGCTCCTCCTCCACCGCGCCGCTCGGCCCCGCCGTGTTCTTCGCGTCCTCGCCGGAGTGCGCCGCTCGCCGGAGTGCCCCGCCTCCACCTCGCTACGCCGGCGCCACCCCGTCGTCGCCCGGCCCCGGATCTGGCCGGAATGGGTCCGGAGCGACCGGATCCGGCCGTCCCCACATCTCCCGGCGCCGTCCCCTTGCCGGCTCGCCGCCCAGCCTCGCCGGCGATGCGCCGGAGCCGCTGCTGCCTGCCTCTCCGATCCAGGCGGGATCCGGAGGAGAACGACGAGCCCCCGCTCATGGGCCCATCACTAGGCCCCACATCCGGCCCGTCAGGCCCAGCCTGCCTCTCTCCGCGTCTGGGCCGAAGCCCAGGGTGAGCCTCTCCTATTCCCCGCTCGTGCAATGAATAGTTATCGAACGCTCACCTTTCAGTCCTGTTTATTTCACGAAGTCCCCGAGATTTCCATGTTTCATATGCCCATGTTCATCATGTTGTATCTTTGCATCCGTAGCTCCGATTCATGCATATAGCATATCAAAATGTTTGTCTCAGAGAGCACATCATTTCATCTCATTGCATCATTTTCATTTGAGTTCATCTTGATGCCCGAAATGCTGTTGGAAGAGTGCTAGTTGAGATAATTGTCAGATCTGCTGCTCCATTTAGATATTTGTCATTTTTTTGCCATGATTATTGTGTGCATGATATGCCCATGAGCTCTACATGTGTTTTGTTATATGTTTTTGTTGGGGAACGTTGCAGAAAACAAAAATTTTCCTACTCGTTTCACCAAGATCCATCTAGGAGTTCATCTAGCAACGAGTCATGAGATGCATCTACATACCTTTGTAGATCGCGTGCAGAAGCGTTCAACGAACGGGGATGATGTAGTCGAACACGACGTGATCCAAATCACCGATGACCGAGTGCCGAACGGACGGCACCTCCGCGTTCAACACACGTACGGGACGGGAGACGTCTCCTCCTTCTTGATCCAGCAAGGGGGAAGGAGAGGTTGGTGATGATCCAGCAGCACGACGGCGTGGTGGTGGATGCAGGGCGTCACAGCAGCAGGGCTTCGCCTATACTACGCAAGAGGGAGATGTAACAGGGAGAGAGGGAAGCACCAAAAGCCGTAGAACAAAGTCCCTCCTCTCCCCCACTATATATAGGGGTGCCAAGGGGGGGGGGGCGCCGGCCCTAGGAGATGGATCTCCTAGGGGGGGCGGCGGCCAAGGGTGGGGGGCTTGCCCCCCAAGGCAAGGGGGCGCCCCCCCTTTAGGGTTTCCCCTAACCCTAGGCGCATGGGCCCCTTAGGGGGTGGCGCCCCAGCCCACTAAGGGCTGGGTTCCTTCCCACTTCAGCCCATGGGGCCCTCCGGGATAGGTGGACCCACCCGATGGACCCCCGGGACCCCTCCGGTGGTCCCGGTACAATACCGGTAACCCCGAAACTTGTCCCGATGGCCGAAACAGCACTTCCTATATATAATTCTTTACCTCCGGACCATTCCGGAACTCCTCGTGACGTCCGGGATCTCATCCGGGACCCCGAACAACATTCGGGTTACTGCATATACATATCTTCACAACCCTAGCGTCACCGAACCTTAAGTGTGTAGACCCTACGGGTTCGGGAGACATGTAGACATGACCGAGACGACTCTCCGGTCAATAACCAACAGCAGGATCTGGATACCCATGTTGGCTCCCACATGCTCCACGATGATCTCATCGGATGAACCACAATGTCGAGGATTCAATCAACCCCGTATGCAATTCCCTTTGTCAATCGATATATTACTTGCCCGAGATTCGATCGTCGGTATCCCAATACCTCGTTCAATCTCGTTACCGGCAAGTCACTTTACTCGTACTGTAATGCATGATCCCATGACCAGACACTTGGTCACTTTGAGCTCATTATGATGATGCATTACCGAGTGGGCCCAGTGATACCTCTCTGTCATACGAAGTGACAAATCCCAGTCTTGATCCGTGTCAACCCAACAGATACTTTCGGAGATACCCGTAGTCTACCTTTATAGTCACCCAGTTACGTTGTGACGTTTGGCACACCCAAAGTACTCCTACGGTATCCGGGAGTTACACGGTCTCATGGTCTAAGGAAAAGATACTTGACATTGCAAAACTCTAGCAGACGAACTATACGATCTTTATGCTATGTTTATGATTGGGTCTTGTCCATCACATCATTCTCTTAATGATGTGATCTCGTTATCAATGACATTCAATGTCCATAGCCAGGAAACCATGGCTATCAGTTGATCAACGAGCTAGTCAACTAGAGGCTTACTAGGGACATGTTGGTGTCTGTTATTCACACATGTATTATGATTTCCGGATAACACAATTATAGCATGAATAAAGACAATTACCATGAACAAGGAAATATAATAATAATGCTTTTATTATTGCCTCTAGGGCATATTTCCAACAGTCTCCCACTTGCACTAGAGTCAATAATTTAGTTACATTGTGATGAATCGAACACCCATGGAATTCTGGTGTTGATCATGTTTTGCCCTAGGGAGAGGTTTAGTCAACGGATCTGCTACATTCAGGTCCGTATGTACTTTACAAATTTCTATGTCTCCATCTTGAACATTTTCACGAATGGAGTTGAAGCGACGCTTGATGTGCCTTGTCTTCTTATGAAACCTGGGCTCCTTGGCAAGTGCAATAGCTCCAGTGTTGTCACAGAAGAGCTTGATCGGCCCCGACGCATTGGGTATGACTCCGAGGTCGGTGATGAACTCCTTCAGCCAAATTACTTCATGTGCTGCCTCCGAGGCTGCCATGTACTCCGCCTCACATGTAGATCCCGCCACGACGCTCTGCTTGCAACTGCACCAGCTTACTGCCCCACCATTCAAAATATACACGTATCCGGTTTGTGACTTTGAGTCATCCAGATCTGTGTCGAAGCTAGCGTCGACGTAACCCTTTACGACGAGCTCTTCGTCACCTCCATAAACGAGAAACATCTCCTTAGTCCTTTTCAGGTACTTTAGGATATTCTTGACCGCTGTCCAGTGTTCCTTGCCGGGATTACTTTGGTATCTTTCTACCAAACTTACGGCAAGATTTACATCAGGTCTGGTACACAGCATGGCATACATAATAGAACCTATGGCTGAGGCATAGGGGATGACACTCATCTCTTCTATTTCTTCTGCCGTGGTCGGACTTTGAGCCGAGCTCAATTTCATACCTTGCAGTACAGGCAAGAACCCCTTCTTAGACTGATCCATATTGAACTTCTTCAATATCTTATCAAGGTATGTGCTTTGTGAAAGACCTATGAGGCGTCTTGATCTATCTCTATAGATCTTGATGCCTAATATATAAGCAGCTTCTCCAAGGTCCTTCATTGAAAAACTCTTATTCAAGTAGGCCTTGATGCTGTCCAAGAGTTCTATATCATTTCCCATCAAAAGTATGTCATCTACATATAATATGAGAAATGCTACAGAGCTCCCACTCACTTTCTTGTAAACACAGGCTTCTCCATAAGTCTGCGTAAACCCAAACGCTTTGATCATCTCATCAAAGCGAATGTTCCAACTCCGAGATGCTTGCACCAGCCCATAAATCGAGCGTTGGAGCTTGCATACCTTGTCAGCATTCTTAGGATCGACAAAACCTTCCGGCTGCATCATATACAATTCTTCCTTAAGGAAACCATTAAGGAATGCCGTTTTGACGTCCATTTGCCATATTTCACAATCGTAAAATGCGGCAATTGCTAACATGATTCGGACGGACTTCAGCTTCGCTACCGGTGAGAAAGTCTCATCGTAGTCAACCCCTTGAACTTGTCGGTAACCCTTAGCGACAAGCCGAGCCTTATAGATGGTCACATTACCATCCGCGTCTGTCTTCTTCTTAAAGATCCATTTATTTTCTATGGCTCGCCGTTCAACGGGCAAGTCAGTCAAAGTCCACACTTCGTTTTCATACATGGATCCTATCTCGAATTTCATGGCTTCTAGCCATTTGTCGGAATCCGGGCTCGCCATCGCTTCTTCATAGTTCGAAGGTTCACCGTTGTCTAACAACATGATTTCCAAGACAGGATTGCCGTACCACTCTGGTGCGGAACGTGTCCTTGTGGACCTTCGAATTTCAGTAGGAGCTAGATTAGAAGTATCTTGATCATTATCATTAACTTCCTCTCTAGTCGGTGCTGGCACCTCAGGAACATTTTCTTGAGTTGCGCCATTTTCCGGTTCAAGAGGCAATACTTCATCTAGTTCTACTTTCCTCCCACTTACTTCTTTCGAGAGAAACTCCTTCTCTAGAAAGGATCCATTCTTGGCAACAAAGACCTTGCCTTCGGATCTGAGATAGAAGGTATACCCAATAGTTTCTTTAGGGTATCCTATGAAGACGCATTTTTCCGACTTGGGTTCGAGCTTTTCAGGTTGAAGTTTCTTGACATAAGCATCGCATCCCCAAACTTTTAGAAACGACAGCTTAGGTTTCTTCCCAAACCATAATTCATACGGTGTCGTCTCAACGGATTTTGATGGAGCCCTATTTAAAGTGAATGCGGCAGTCTCTAAAGCATAGCCCCAAAAAGATAGCGGTAAATCGGTAAGACACATCATAGACCGCACCATATCTAATAGAGTGGGATTACGACGTTCGGACACACCGTTACACTGAGGTGTTCCAGGCGGTGTTAGTTGTGAAACTATTCCACATTTTCTTAAGTGTGTGCCAAATTCGTGACTCAAGTATTCTCCTCCACGATCTGATCATAGAAACTTGATTTTCCTGTCACGTTGATTCTCAACCTCACTCTAAAATTCCTTAAACTTTTCAAAGGTTTCAAACTTGTGTTTCATTAAGTAGACATACCCATATCTACTCAAGTCATCAGTGAGAGTGAGAACATAACGATAGCCACCGCGAGCCTCAACACTCATTGGACCGCACACATCAGTATGTATGATTTCCAATAAGTTGGTTGCTCGCTCCATTGTTCCTGAGAACGGAGTCTTGGTCATTTTACCCATGAGGCATGGTTCGCACGTGTCAAATGATTCATAATCAAGAGACTCTAAAAGTCCATCTGCATGGAGCTTCTTCATGCGTTTGACACCTATGTGACCAAGGCGGCAGTGCCACAAGTATGTGGGACTATCATTATCAACCTTACATCTTTTGGTATTCACACTATGAACATGTGTAGCATTACGCTCGAGATTCATTAAGAATAAACCATTCACCATAGGAGCATGACCATAAAACATATCTCTCATATAAATGGAACAACCATTATTCTCGGATTTAAATGAGTAGCCATCTCGAATTAAACGAGATCCCGATACAATGTTCATGCTCAAAGCTGGCACTAAATAACAATTATTGAGGTTTAAAACTAATCCTGTAGGTAAATGAAGAGGCAGCGTGCCGACGACGATCACATCGACCTTGGAACCATTCCCGACGCGCATCGTCACCTCGTCCTTCGCCAGTCTCCGTTTATTCCGCAGCTCCTGCTTTGAGTTACAAATGTGAGCAACTGCACCGGTATCAAATACCCAAGAGCTACTACGAGTACTGGTTAGGTACACATCAATTACATGTATATCACATATACCTTTTGTTTTGCCGGCCTTCTTGTCCGCTAAGTATTTGGGGCAATTCTGCTTCCAGTGACCACTTCCCTTGCAATAAAACACTCAGTCTCGGGCTTGGGTCCGTTCTTTGGCTTCTTCCCGGCAGCTTGCTTGCCGGGCGCGGCAACTTCCTTGCCGTCCTTCTTGAAGTTCTTTTTACCCTTACCCTTCTTGAACTTAGTGGTTTTATTCACCATCAACACTTGATGTTCCTTCTTGACTTCTACCTCTGCTGATTTCAGCATAGCAAATACTTCAGGAATGGTCTTTTCCATCCCCTGCATATTGAAGTTCATCACAAAGCTCTTGTAGCTCGGTGGAAGCGACTGGAGGATTCTGTCAATGACCGCATCATCCGGGATATTAACTCCCAGCTGAGTCAAGCGGTTATGCAACCCAGACATAGTGAGTATGTGCTCACTGACAAGACTGTTTTCCTCCATCTTACAGCTGAAGAATTTGTCGGAGACTTGATATCTCTTGACCCGAGCTTGAAAAACCATTTTCAGCTCTTCGAACATCTGATATGCTCCGTGTCTCTCAAAACGTTTTGGAGCCCCGGCTCTAAGCTGTAAAGCATGCCGCATTGAACGAGGGAGTAGTCATCGGTGCGTGCCTGCCAAGCGTTCATAACGTCTTGTTCAGCAGGGAGGACAGGTGCGTCACCCAGCGGTGCTTGTAGGACATAATCTTTTTTGGCAGCTATGAGGATGATCCTTAGGTTCCGGACCCAGTCCGTGTAGTTGCTGCCATCGTCTTTCAGCTTGGTTTTCTCTAGGAACGCGTTGAAGTTGAGGACTACGTTGGCCATTTGATCTACAAGACATATTGTAAATATTTTAGACTAAGTTCATGATAATTAAGTTCATCAAATCAAATTATTTATGAACTCCCACTTAGATAGACATCCCTCTTCTAGTCATCTAAGTATAACATGATCCGAGTTAACTAGGCCGTGTCCGATCATCACGTGAGACGGACTAGTCAACATCGGTGAACATCTTCATGTTGATCGTATCTTCTATACGACTCATGCTCGACCTTTCGATCTTCTGTGTTCCGAGGCCATGTCTGTACATGCTAGGCTCGTCAAGTCAACCTAAGTGTTTGCATGTGTAAATCTGTCTTACACCCGTTGTATGTGAACGTTAGAATCTATCACACCCGATCATCACGTGGTGCTTCGAAACAACGAACTGTCGCAACGGTGCATAGTTAGGGGGAACACTTCTTGAAATTATTATGAGGGATCATCTTATTTACTACCGTCGTTCTAAGTAAACAAGATGCAAAAACATGATAAACATCACATGCAATCAAATAATAAACGTGACATGATATGGCCAATATCACATAGCTCCTTTGATCTCCATCTTGGGGCTCCATGATCATCTTGTCACCGGCTTGACACCATGATCTCCATCATCATGATCTCCATCATCGTGTCTCCATGAAGTTGCTCGCCAACTATTACTTCTACTACTATGGCTAACGCGTTTAGCAATAAAGTAAAGTAATTTACATGGCGTTTCTCAATGACACGCAGGTCATATAAAAGAATAAAGACAACTCCTATGGCTCCTGCCGGTTGTCATACTCATCGACATGCAAGTCGTGATTCCTATTACAATAGCATGAACATCTCATACATCACATATAGATCATTCATCATTCATCACAACTTTGGCCATATCATATCACAATCACTTGCTGCAAAAACAAGTTAGACGTCCTCTAATTGTTGTTGCAAGTTTTACGTAGCTGAATTAGGGTTCTAGCAAGAACGTTTTCTTACCTACGTGAAAGCAACAACGTGATTTGTCAACTTCTATTTACCCTTCATAAGGACCCTGTTCATCGAATCCGCTCCAACTAAAGTAGGAGAGACAGACACCCGCCAGCCACCTTATGCAACTAGTGCATGTTAGTCGGTGGAACCGGTCTCACGTAAGCGTATGTGTAAGGTTGGTCCGGGCCGCTTCATCCCACAATACCGCTGAAGCAAGAAAAGACTAGTAGCGGCAAGAAAGTTGACAAATCCATGCCCACAACAAATTGTGTTCTACTCGCGCAAGAAGAACTACGCATAGACCTAGCTCTGATACCACTGTTGGGGAACGTTGCAGAAAACAAAAAATTTCCTACTCGTTTCACCAAGATCCATCTAGGAGTTCATCTAGCAACGAGTCATGAGATGCATCTACATACCTTTGTAGATCGCCTGCGGAAGCGTTCAACGAACGGGGATGATGTAGTCGAACACGACGTGATCCAAATCACCGATGACCGAGTGCTGAACGGACGGCACCTCCGCGTTCAACACACGTACGGGATGGGAGACGTCTCCTCCTTCTTGATCCAGCAAGGGGTAAGGAGAGGTTGGTGATGATCCAGCAGCACGACGGCGTGGTGGTGGATGCAGGGCGTCACAACAGCAGGGCTTCGCCTATACTACGCAAGAGGGAGATGTAACAGGGAGAGAGGGAAGCACCAAAAGCCGTAGAACAAAGTCCCTCCTCTCCCCCACTATATATAGGGGTGCCAAGGGGGGGGCGCCGGCCCTAGGAGATGGATCTCCTAGGGGGGGGGGGGCGGCCAAGGGTGGGGGGCTTGCCCCCCAAGGCAAAGGGGGCGCCCCCCTTTAGGGTTTCCCCTAACCCTAGGCGCATGGGCCCCTTAGGGGGTGGCGCCCCAGCCCACTAAGGGCTGGGTTCCTTCCCACTTCAGCCCATGGGGCCCTCCGGGATAGGTGGCCCCACCCGGTGGACCCCCGGGACCCCTCCGGTGGTCCCGGTACAATACCGGTAACCCCGAAACTTGTCCCGATAGCCGAAACAGCACTTCCTATATATAATTCTTTACCTCCGGACCATTTCGGAACTCCTCGTGACGTCCGGGATCTCATCCGGGACCCCGAACAACATTCGGGTTACTGCATATACATATCTTCACAACCCTAGCGTCACCGAACCTTAAGTGTGTAGACCCTACGGGTTCGGGAGACATGTAGACATGACCGAGACGACTCTCCGGTCAATAACCAACAGCGGGATCTGGATACCCATGTTGGCTCCCACATGCTCCACGATGATCTCATCGGATGAACCACGATGTCGAGGATTCAATCAACCCCGTATGCAATTCCCTTTGTCAATCGATATATTACTTGCCCGAGATTCGATCGTCGGTATCCCAATACCTCGTTCAATCTCGTTACCGGCAAGTCACTTTACTCGTACTGTAATGCATGATCCCGTGACCAGACACTTGGTCACTTTGAGCTCATTATGATGATGCATTACCGAGTGGGCCCAGTGATACCTCTCCGTCATACGGAGTGACAAATCCCAGTCTTGATCCGTGTCAACCCAACAGATACTTTCGGAGATACCCGTAGTCTACCTTTATAGTCACCCAGTTACGTTGTGACGTTTGGCACACCCAAAGTACTCCTACGGTATCCGGGAGTTACACGGTCTCATGGTCTAAGGAAAAGATACTTGACATTGCAAAACTCTAGCAGACGAACTATACGATCTTTATGCTATGTTTATGATTGGGTCTTGTCCATCACATCATTCTCTTAATGATGTGATCTCGTTATCAATGACATTCAATGTCCATAGCCAGAAAACCATGGCTATCAGTTGATCAACGAGCTAGTCAACTAGAGGCTTACTAGGGACATGTTGGTGTCTGTTATTCACACATGTATTACGATTTCCGGATAACACAATTATAGCATGAATAAAGACAATTACCATGAACAAGGAAATATAATAATAATGCTTTTATTATTGCCTCTAGGGCATATTTCCAACAGTTTTGCCATCTATCCAGAGGTGCAACCCATGTATTTTTGTGATGTGTGTGGTGACTAGCACAAGCTTGCAAAGTGAGGCACTTGGTAATGCTGATTTCAGGGACTTAGCATTTCCACTAAGTCCTTGATCTGTTTATCTCATATGGCCATATGTTCATGTTGTTTCCTAGTGATCCATGCCTCTTTTGAGGATGATCAGTAAGGATGTTTTGTTAATCTTGTAGTGCTCTATCCATCCATGTATTTGTTTGCAATTATGGAGCACCCTAGCTTGAGTCAATCGAGCTCTACTTTTGTCATTTCGTGAATCTGGGCAGATTGTCTACTTGTTAGCGATTTTGCCGAGGATGTTGTAGTTGATCCGTGCATGCTATGTTATTGTTCTTGCCATGTCTAGCTTGCATTTTGTGTATTCTTGATGGGTATATGCTTAGCTTGTCATGACTTGCTCTGTAGTGAGTGCATCGAGCTCGTAACATGCCTACTTGATATCTGTTTTCAGCATGCTTCAGTTTTCACTAAGTCTGAGAACTGATTATGTTTTTGCCATGTTCACATGCTTGCAAATGTATTTTCTGATTCCTTTTGGCTCAAGGTAACTAAGGGACTTTTGTTAAGCTCTTTGAGTAGCTCCATGCCATGTTTTACTTTGCCATGTTCAGGTCCTGTAGCATGTAGTTTTGTTGCTCCAAAGAGTGCTATCTGATCTGAAATTCCAGACAAGTGTTAATTTCACTAAGTCTGAGATCTGTTTACCAAATGCATTTTTGCCATGCTTGTTTGTACCTGTTAATGGATGAATTGGCCGTAGCTCAGTGTTAGACTTTTGTTAAGCATCATGAATGGATCCCTGCCATATATTTTGTTGCCATGTTTGTGTGCTGTAGCATGTTCATCTTGTTGCATTTAGATGGCTACTTGCTGTATATCGCAGACCGGTGCCATATTTGAATTGCTCGCCATTTCCAAACCGTAACTCCGATTCCGGTGATCTTTATATCGTTTCCAAGCAATTTCATCTCACCTTTCCAGTGGCATACTTGGATTTCCAAGTTGAGGCCAGGTTCAATCATTCCTTGTCAAATCATGCATATGCATCGCATACCGCATCCCGCATATCATATCATGTTTATGTGTTGGTTGTTTACTATGTTGTGTGCTTCTTTCCGGTGTTTGCTTCTTCGGGTCGGTTCCGGTAACCTCGCGTTTGTGAGGACCCGTTCGTCTACGTCCGTTTGACTTCTTCATGGACTCGTTCTTCTTCCTTGCGGGATTTCAGGCAAGATGACCATACCCTCGAAATCACTTCTATCTTTGCTTGCTAGATGCTCGCTCTTTTGCTATGCCTATGCTGCGATACCTACCACTTGCTTATCATGCCTCCCATATTGTTGAACCAAGCCTCTAACCCACCTTGTCCTAGCAAACCGTTGTTTGGCTATGTTACCGCTTTGCTCATCCCCTCTTATAGCGTTGTTAGTTGCAGGTGAAGATTTGAAATTTGTTCCTTGTTGGAACATGGAGATGTTGTTCCTTGTTGGAACATGTTTTACTTGTTGGGATATCACAATATATCTTATTTAATTAATGCATCTATATACTTGGTAAAGGATGAAAGGCTCGGCCTTATGCCTTGTGTTTTGTTCCACTCTTGTCGCCCTAGTTTCCGTCATATCGGTGTTATGTTCCCGGATTTTGCGTGTCTTACGCGGTTGGGTTATAATGGGAACCCCTTGACAGTTCGCTTTGAATAAAACTCCTCCAGCAAGGCCCAACCTTGGTTTTACCATTCGCCACCTAGCCTTTTTCCCTTGGGAGTCGTGCATCCCGAGGGTCATCTTATTTTAACCCCCGCGGGCCAGTGCTTGTCTAAGTGTTGGTCCGAACTAAAGTCCTTTGCAGCGCCACCTCGGGGAAACTTGAGGGCTGGTTTTAGTTGTACGGAGCGCTCATCCGGTGTTGCCCTGAGAACGAGATATGTGCAGCTCCTATCAGGATGTCGGCGCATCGGGTGGTCTTGTTGGACTTGTTTTACCATTGTCGAGGATGTCTTGAAGAACCGGGATACCGAGTCTGATCGGAATGTCTCGGGATGAGGTCTATTCCTTCGTTGACCGTGAGAGCTTGTCATGGGCTAAGTTGGGACACCCCTGCAGGGATTTGAACTTTCGAAAGCCGTGCCCGCGGTTATGGGCAGATGGGAATTTGTTAACGTCCGGTTATAGAAAACCTGAAGTTGACCTTAATTAAAATGCATCAACCGCGTGTGTTACCGTGATGGTCTCTTTCCGGCGGAGTCCGGAAAAGAACACGGTGTTGGAGTTATGCTTGACGTAGGTTGTTCTAGGATCACTTCTTGATCATACTTTTATCGACCGTGCTTTGCCTTCTCTTCTCGCTCTCATTTGCGTATGTTTAGCCATCATATATGCTAGTCGCTTGCTGCAGCTCCAACTCATACCTTTTACCCTTCCTATAAGCTTAAATAGTCTTGATCGCGAGGGTGCGAGATTGCTGAGTCCCCGTCGCTCACAGATACTTCCAAAACCAGTTTGCAGGTGCCGATGAGTCCGTGCAGATGACGCAACCAAGCTCAGGAGGAGCTCGATGAAGATCTTGTCCTTTGTGTTGTTCCGTTCTAGTTGATCAGTAGTGGAGCCCAGTTGGGGTCGATCGGGGACCTTGTCGCATTTGGGATTCTTCTTTTATTTTGGTTCCGTAGTCGGACCTTGATTGTATCTGGATGATGTAATGCTTTATTTGTGTATTGTGTGAAATGGCAATTGTAAGCCAACTATGTATCTCTTTTCCTTATGTATTACATGAGTTGTGTGAAGATTACCCCACTTACGACATTGCTTTCAATGCGGTTATGCCTCTAAGTCGTGCTTCGACACGTGAGAGATATAGTCGCATCCAGAGCGTTACAAGCTGGCCCTGCAATGACCGCTTCTACTTTCGTCAGCTGCTTCTTCTACCACGCTTGAGTACATGCAGCCGCTGCCATGGCTCGCCTCAAGACCGGCCCTGCTTTTCGCCACTGCTGATGCTACCAATTCGCCAAGGAGCCGGCCCGGTACTCCGAGTCACCCTCGACTCCGCGACTTTGCTCCGAGCCGCCCTCGGCCTCAACAGACCAGCCCAACCTAAACCGTACTCCAGCCTGGCCGAATCGCCTCCTCTGGGTTGTCGCAGGTCGTGGCCGAGTGCTTCTGAGACCGCCCCGGCTTCGCGTGCTCAGCTTCCCGGCCTCGCGCTCAGCTTCAAACCGCCAGGACGGAGGTGCAGGAGATGGGTGTCTTCTCCATGATGGACCGCCGGGAGAGGATGGAAGCCTCCTCTGAGCCGTCTGCCATAATTCGCCACTTCTTTAGACGCGCCGGGCCTTCCTCGGCCTCTGCTGCTGAAGACCGGCGCCGGGTTATTGCCGCTGCAGAACCGGTGCTGCCGTGTCCACTTTGGCGCATTAAGCCGCCATACCTTTCCGCCGCCATAACCCGCTGCCGTCGCACGAGTTGTCACTGTCCCTGCCGTGGTTGGGTCGCCGCCGACGGACCGTCGATTCCCTGGCCATCCAAGCCACATCTGCTGCCTTCGCCGCAGCAGCAACCTGTTATTGCTCCCGATTGAGTCGCCTCCGTGTGCGTGGAGACGCAGTCCTGGTGTTGAACCGGCACCGGATCAATTCGACACAGCATCATTGCTTTGAGCCGGCACCCTCGAGCTACCATCTTCAAATCGCCATGTCCGCGAACCGTCTTGAGCTACAACCGCTTCCTACATTGAACCGGCCATGTTCGCGCATCATTCCGCCTGGTGCCCTACTGCCTCGACCCGGCTGCGCCGTTGCCTTCATAGCCTCATTGTGAGTCACCACCCGCCGTCGACCCCTGCACTGGCTCCGTCATGCATTACCGCGGCTTTGAACCGCCGTCGCCGTTTTTTTTCCTCGTGATGCCTAGGGTCACTACGTTGGACACCGGCCCGTCTCCGCTTCCTGAACCGTCTTGAGCAGCCGCGAGTCTCCAGTGAACAGTTCTGACTTCCGCCGGTTCACCTTTTCTGCTACGGGCTCGGCCAATGTGACCCGTCTTCTGATTGTTGCCCCACCGATCTGTCTATGGTGTTATTCTGTGGAGATAACGGGTTCAAGTGGCAGGAGGCCTGGTGATTAAAATACAAGGTTGGAGGTGGGGATGCCAATAATAAGCTGTGTGTGTATGTGTGCCACATAAAAAAGCAAATCATGCCAAAAGTGAGAGGGAGCAAGTTCTCACACAAAGAAACAAGCTAAAGGATTCACGGTCTGAGCTAAGTGCGCTACTGATTGATGGGAACGACCCATTTCAAAATTTGATGGATAAGTGGTTAGTTGATTGGACGTGAAGGCTTTCACTCGGCCAACAGTTACTACCTTTGAAAAATATATCAGGTGATCCTGTCCTATCTATTTCATCTGTGTATAATAATATATTTCGTACAGTTATTCTGTCTTGCAATGTTTATGCAAGATAGTTATTTGTGACGAAAGTAATGTTATACCACGGATACGGAGCACGTACCAATATTCTTTTGTACTAGCGCTTGTTCGTGTCGTGATGCTCGATGGATACATACCTTCGCCGTGGTGATTATCAACCCCGTGGTGCATATTAACTGGCCTGACATATCAGGTGAAATCCATCCAGTATATTTTTATTATATATTGCTTTCTTTAAAAAAGAGCAATTACTCCGGCTTGCAAAGTTATCTAATGCAGGACCCTAAACCACCATATTGGTGCAAATTTAAAAGCCGTCAGAAAAATTTCCGGCTTAAAAAGAAGGATTCCGGTTTATAATCCGGCTCAAGGGAAAGCTATCTTCCGCAAAGCTTTGAAGCTCTCAATATCCGGTTCAAGAAGAATTTATCTCTTGCAAAAAATTAAAAGTTGCCGAAGAGGACCTGCTGCCATGATGCGCGGTTCAAACATGGGTATCATGCCTTATTGACTTATCATATTATTGATCACTTGGGGGCTTGGTCGTATTCGAACTATAGCTACACCTCTTGATCGGCGCAAGGCCACCAGAAAAATCACTAGGGGGCTTGGTCATATCTGAACTATAGCTACACCTCTTGATCGGTTTGAAACCACAAAAGGGATATCACTAGGGGGCTTGGTCATATATGAACCATATCTACACCTCTTGATTGGCGTAAGGCCAACATGAATTCACTTCGGGGCCAAAGAGAGTGTTGCAAAAAGCACAAACTCAAACATGGGCACCCACTGAGCACAACTCAAAAAGTCACTTGGGGGCTCTTTGTGCAAAGCAACAAAGAGTTTGAAAGGACCCTTGTAATTGGCTATCAAGCCACGGCTTGGAAGCCTGGTGTATTCACCTAAAACCCCGGGTTAACCTACCTTCACCAATAAGCCACTCCTGTCCAGGTAATCCTGGTATGACCCGCTGAATGTTTGACAAGTCAATCTTATACAGACCCTGAACTTGTCAAATTTAAAACGACGATTGGTTAATTGGAGGCCCATCTTAAAAGGCTTGGTTAAATGGTTTAACTCAGCGGCCTGACAGCCCATGAAAAGCCTTGATTTGGAGCCTGGCAGCTCGTAAAAAGCCTCGCATGTTCTTTTTGAGTTCTATTTGCCAAGTTTTTTTGCCTTTGTTGAGGTTCATAATATCTTCTGGTAAACCGGCATCCTTGACCCGGCTTGGCTCTCAACTACAAGTTGTCACTACATGATCAGTTATAATCCGGCATTCATTAACTCGGGCTGGTTTCGACTAACAAGTCACCAGTATTATAAGGAAAATCCGGTGTTTATTATATCCCGGTGTGGTTTATTATCGTAATCCGACAAATTAAGGAAGGAGTTCTCAATACTCAAGATTGGGGTTACCACCCTCACTACAAAAGTTGGTTAAACCAACGAGGTGATTCTATGTCACAAGTATCATCTATGTCATATTTGATTATCTTCAATTACAGCATTGGTTTTAAACCCTGGCTATATGTTTGGGCATTATGACCCGCCCGCCGGGTTATAAGAATTACGGCTTACAATGAATGCGCATTAAGGTGCCACCGGCCAAGAGCCGCCGAGTATTTCAACTCCGGATTTATTTATCAACTCGTAAGGTATTCAAATCTTTAATAGCCAACATGGCTGGATTTTTATTATGGTTATCAATAACCACTATTATGATTAAGGTTTTCAAAGTCGCTTCAGCGCAATGGCTATTATTTTATCAGTGGATATGATTTATTCTACAATTGAAGGAATAGTCCCGAGTCGCTGCAGGCTTACGACCCGGCACTTAGGGGCTACATTATTCAAGTTGGGATTACATCAAATACACAAGTCTCATGTCGCTGCAAGCATGCACCATGACACTTGGGGGCTAATGCAAAGTCATTGTTTGCTCACTTATTGAAGACCCGACTCATCACATCGTAATAAGTCGGCCCTTGGGGGCTACCAATTGCTCCTGTCAACAATTCAAGGTACACAGATTTTCATCTATTATTGAAGGATCCACTGCTCAGTTGGTAAAGCACAAGGCTCTTAACCTTGTGGACGTGGGTTCAAGCCCCATGATGAGGGTTACATCATATGATGTTATTTTCATTGAAGAATATATCAAGTCCCATCTCAATATTATCTTATTGAGCCGGCCCTTGGGGGCTACATATGGCTGCTCAAGTTTACATGATCATATTTACAAAGTCTCTGCTCATTATTGCATAATAACCCGGCCCTTGGAGGTTAGCAATTTCAAGTCCCAGGTTGCTGCAAGCATGACAACCCGGCACTTGGGGGCTACATATGTGGAATACTCAGTTCTGACTAGTGATTGAAATGAACAACCTGGATTTCTTCAAGATTGTGACATTCATATTGAAGCAAGTCTTAAGCTGTTGCTATGTTACCTTCTTAAGACTTGGGGGCTACAAGTGATAGGCATATAAGAGGTATATTTTCAAGCCTGATGTTAACTACAATTATGACCTGGTGCCATCAATATTTATAAACCGGTAATGATAAACCGGCAAATTCAAGTCTTAAACCGGCACAGTTTTACATTCTCAAACCGACAAGTTCTACATTCTTAAACCGGCTGCAGATAAGATGAGTATTTCAAAGGCCAATATTTTTGTTAAGCATTGGGAACTGAAGTCAAAGGAGTTATTCTTCACAATATTTATCTATGACAAACCAATGTCAGCAAATTGATTATGAAGCTGGTCTATTGACTCGGATTTTCTAGAACGAAATGACAAGGTTTTAAAGATGCTCAGGATCAGTTTAACATGGATAAATCCAAATTAAACTGGGGGCTAATGTCAGGGATATACCCCGCGGTATGACCCGGCTGGAGTTGTAAACCGGCTGGGACTTGGTAATCCGGCGGATGCTAAATCGGCGGAGAGTTAAGACAGAGAGTCAAGACAAATGGCTAAGACAGACGGTAAACCAGTAGACAGTGTTAAACCGGCAGACAATGTTAAACCGGCAGACAATGTTAAACCGGCAGAACAATGTTAAACCGGCAGAACAATGTTAAACTGGCAAACATTAAGAAGCCCAGGAAGGAAAGTCAAAATAGTTTAAGTTAAAGTCCGAGTTGGACTCCACATGTAACCCGCCCCTTCAACATATATAAGGAGGGGCAGGGCTCCCCAAAGAGGGACAAGAAAGAAACAATCTCTAGGGCTAGACACAACTAGAGGAGAGCCGGTTTACGGCGACTCCCTCATGATGATAATGAGATCTAGCCTCAAACAGCATGTAGGGTTGTTACCGGATGATGTTTCCCGGGGCCCGAAGCTGTCTAAACCCTTGTCTTGTGTTGCGTCTCTCGATTGCGCTCAACCCCTCTCAAGCTACCACATAGATGCGTTGGCCAAACGACTAAGTCCTAACACTAAGGACATCTGAGATGTTAATTCCATAACACATAGGGTCCGCACGCTTAACGTTTGATAACAATTTGTATTATGAGTTATGTGATTTGATGTACCGAAGTTTGTTCGGAGTCCTGGATGAGATAACGGACATGACGAGGAGTCTCAAAATGGTCGAGACATAAAGAATGATATATTGGACGATGTTATTCGGACACCGGATGAGTTCCGAGGGGGTACCGAATGACTATCGGAGTGCCGTGGGGTTATCAGAACCCCTGGGGGAACTAATGAGCCACCATGGGCCTTATTGGGAGAGGAGGGCTGCCAGAGCAGGTCACACGCCCCCCTTAGTAGTCCAAATTGGACAAGGGAAGGGTGCGGTGTCGGTGTCAAAACCGGCGGATCTCGGGTAGGGGGTCCCGAACTATGCGTATAAGGTTGATGGTAACAGGAGACATGGGACACGATGTTTACCCAGGTTCAGGCCCTCTCTATGGAGGTAATACCCTACTTCCTGCTTGATTGATCTTGATGAATATGAGTGTTACAAGAGTTGATCTGCCTCGAGATCGTAATGGCTAAAACCCTAAAAGTCTAGCCTATGTGATTATGATTATCCCTATGGACTAAACCATCCGGTTTATATAGACATCGGAGGGGACTAGGGTTATACAAGGTTGGTTACAGAGAAAGGAATCTTCATATCCGAACGCCAAGCTTGCCATCCATGCCAAGGAGACTCCCATCCGGACACGGGTGAGAGTCTTCGGTCTTGTATCTTCGTAGGCCCATCAGTCCGGCCCATGTCCAACAGGTCGGACGCCCGAGGACCCCTTATTCCAGAACTCCCTCAGTAGCCCCTGAACCAGGCTTCAATGACGAGCTGTCCGGCGCGTAGATTGTCTTCGGCATTGCAAGGCGGATTCGTCCTCCGAATACTCCAAAATAGCCTTCGAACACAAAGAACATGTCCAGATCTGCAAAACAAGTACCACACACCACCACAGAGAATATAGTATTTCACGAGTCCAATCTACTGACAACCTCTTTGTAACATGACATCACGTCCCTGCCCGGTTATTATTTCAAACCGTTTTTCAGCCTGTCGCTCCATGTTTCGAGACACGGTTTTATTGGCACGTCTTGTTGAAGCAGAGATCGTGTCCCCTTATCGCAGGATTCTCATCAATACGGGCGTGGGTATCCCAACCGTTCTGCTGGCATGATTCCTTAGGAATAGGCAGATTTTAAGGCCTAGGAGGAGACATTCGATATTCATCGTCTTTATAAAGGGGCTACGACCCGGCTTTCTCCTTTACGCAAACCCTTTCCTCAACCTCTCCAACCTCGAGTTCCAGCACCCAAGGTTCGATCTAATTGCTTCGAGCTTCCCAGTCATGTCCGGACCTAGCCTTCAAGGCCGGTGGGTGGCTTCGTCTATCACAGAGGAGGACATTGCGAAGCTCCGGGTGGCAAGGAACATGACCGCGGAAATCCCCCACAGGCTTCCTGCTCAAGGGCAGGTTACTCCTACTCCCAGATCCGGCAAGAGGGTTGTATTCATCTCCCACTTCCTCCGAGGGCTAGGGTTCGCTCTTCACCCCTTTATTCGAGGGCTCATGTTCTATTACGGGCTAGATTTCCATGATCTAGCCCCGAACTCTTTTCTTCTCACCTTGGTGTTCATCGTTATGTGCGAGGCCTTTCTCCGTATTCCCCCACACTTCGGCTTATGGCTCAAGACCTTTAATGTGAAGCCGAAGGTGATCGAGGGGAAGTAAGCGGAGTGTGGTGGCGCCATAGTGAGCAAGCTCACCAACGCTCTTTGGCTAAAGGGATCCTTCACAGAATCTTCCAACTTATGGCAGTGGGAGTGGCTTTACATCACTGAACCCCATGGTACCAAGTGGGCAGCTACTCCTGCATTTCGATCCGGCCCTCCAATTCAGCTCGCATCATGGATCAACAAGGGGCTAGACTGGGGATCAATTGACAAAGTGCAGACTCTACAGAGCCGCATCCGGAGTCTCCTTGAGAGGGACACCAGTCTCATCAACGCGATTCAAGTAATGTTAGTCTGCCGGGTCCTCCCGTGCCAGCGACGGCCCCTCCGTATGTGGGAGTTTAATCTGGAAGGACCACGAACCCTTCAGCACTTCTTTGGCACGACGCACAGAGGAATGTGGAAGTTATTTTCCGAGACACGAAAACAGTGGCCGGACACTATCGAGGACATCGGCCTTGACTGCAACCATTCGGACACCTCGGTAAGAACTTGACTCCCGAACACAGCTTAATTAAATATCCCGTGATATGATACCGAGAAAACCATCTTTTTCCAGGGCTGGACGAAGAAGGCGGAGCGAATTAGGTGTTCGGCCCCTCTTCCCGAAGACTTAGGTAGTCTTGTGCTAACAAGGATGCTGGTCCCGGCACCATTCCAGGTGCCGGTGAAAGAGGACAATGAGGAGCGCAGGAAGGCCAAAGGTGGCCTCCATCCCGAAGGTACACCAAACACTATGTCGAGAGAGGTTAAGGTTCCATCTTCCAAAGATAAAAGAGAAGGAGAAGCTGACATCCTTCCTCCCCATGGTAAGAAAAGGGCCGCCCCTAAAGGTCGGGAGGTAAAGGCTCCTAAGCAGGGTAAGACGCTCCTATCAGGCGGTTCGGGTTCGGAAGATGACATTGCCGCGCAGTTCCTCCGTAAGGACGAGCCTTTAGCTGAATCGTAAGTGAACAAGGGTGTTTTAAACATATCCCGTTCCTTTTCCGGTCACAAGGGTAATATTTAGAATATATGTTTTGCAGTCCGGTAGCAGTCTTCCTCAACAATCTTCTTTGGGGGATCTTCTTCCGGAGATGATGGGAAGCAAAACGCCTCCACATGATTCCTTGCCCAATAGGGTGGATGACTTCGAGGTATCGTCCCAGAGGATCTCTCCCGATCAACAAGTGGTGCAAAAGATAATGAAGACAACGCCCCCAGGTCAAACACCGGTCGCCCAGGGTCCGGGGTGTGTGGAGACGGACAATAAGGGCCCCAGACTATCCATCTTACAGCTGGAGATGACTCTAGGGTCGAACAAACACATCCCTTCAAAGGGAGTCCGGGTTCCTGATACGTCTCCAATGTATCTACTTTTCCAAACACTTTTGCCCTTGTTTTGGACTCTAACTTGCATGATTTGAATGGAACTAACCCAGACTGACGTTGTTTTTAGCAGAATTGCCATGGTGTTATTTTTGTGCAGAAATAAAAGTTCTTCGAATGACCTGAAAATCAACGGAGATTATTTTTGGAATATATAAAAAATACTGGCGAAAGAATCAAGGCCAGGGGGCCCACACCCTGTCCACGAGGATGGGGGCGCCTACCCCCCTGGGCGCGCCCCGTGCCTCGTGGGCCCCCTAACGCTCCACCGACCTCAACCTGGACTCCATATATTCACTTTCGGGGAGAAAAAACTGAGAGAGAAGGATTCATCGCGTTTTACGATACAGAGCCGCCGCCAAGCCCTAAACTCTCTCGGGAGGGCTGATCTGGAGTCCGTTTGGGTCTCCGGAGAGGGGAATCCGTCTCCATTGTCATCATCAACCTTCCTCCATCACCAATTTCATGATGCTCACTGTCGTGCATGAGTAATTCCATCGTAGGCTTGTTGGACGGTGATGGGTTGGATGAGATTTATCATGTAATCGAGTTAGTTTTGTTAGGGTTTGACTTTGCTATGCTTAATGCTTGTCACTAGGGCCAAAGTGCCATGATTTTAGATCTGAACCTATTATGTCTTCATGAATATATGTGAGTTCTTGATCCTATCTTGCAAGTCTATAGTCACCTATTATGTGTTATGATCCGTTAACCCCGAAGTGACAATAATCGGGATACTTACCGGTGATGACCGTAGTTTGAGGAGTTCATGTATTCACTATGTGTTAATGCTTTGGTCCGGTACTCTATTAAAAGGAGGCCTTAATATCCCTTAGTTTCCAATAGGACCCCACTGCCACGGGAGGGTAGGATAAAAGATGTCATGCAAGTTCTTTTCCATAAGCACGTATGACTATATTCGGAATACATGCCTACATTACATTGATGAACTGAAGCTAGTTCTGTGTCACCCTATGTTATAACTATTGCATGAGGAATCGCATCCGACATAATTATCCATCACTGATCCATTGCCTACGAGCTTTTCATATATTGTTATTCGCTCATTTACTTTTCCGTTGCTACTGTTACAATCACTACAAAACCGAAATTGCTACCGTTACTTTTGCCACCGTTATCACTACTATCATATTACTTTGCTACTAAATACTTTGCTGCAGATATTAAGTTTCCAGGTGTGGTTGAATTGACAACTCAGGTGCTAATACTTGAGAATATTCCTTGGCTCTGCATGTGTCGAATCAATAAATTTGGGTTGAATACTCTACCCTCGAAAACTGTTGCGATCCCCTATACTTGTGGGTTATCCAGACTATTTTCTGGCGCCATTGCCGGGGAGCATAGCTCTATTCTTTGAGTCACTTGGGATTTATATCCGCTTGTCACTATGAAGAACTTGAAAGATCAAAGAACCAAGATTTTTCCCTCAACTACGAGGGGAGGTAAGGAACTGCCATCTAGCTCTGCACATGATTCACCTTTTGTTTTGAGTAAAATTGTGACACCTACACCTGCTATTCATTCTGATATATCGCGTGTTATTGATGATGCCAATTCTGCTTTGCATGATACTTATGATGAAACTACTTCTATGCTTGATAATACTATGCCATTAGGTGAATTTCTTGATGAACAACTGGCTAGGGTTGGAGAGAATGAAATTATTAAAACTGATAATATTGATGAAAGTGATGATGAAGATTCTCCCCCTATATATGAATTGCCTGTTGTGCCTGAGGGTTATGTTATGGATGAAGAAACTGCTAGAGACTTTATTGCTTGCAATGATAGATCTGATCTTAAGAAATTATTAGCTAAGCTTAAAAAAGTCTTTGAATGCTAGAATGAAATATGACCCTGCTTTTGCTACTTCACCTATCTTTATTACTGATAAGGATTATGATTTCTCTGTCGATCCTGAGTTAATTACTTTGGTTGAATCTGATGCTTTTTATGGCTATGAATCTGAAACTGTTGTGGCATATCTTACGAAATTAAATGATATAGCCACCCTATTCACTAATTATGAGAAAACTCACTATTACTTTATCCTTAAGTTATTTCCGTTCTCATTAAAGGGTGATGCTAAAACATGGTTTAATTCTCTTGATCTTGGTTGTGTTCGTAGTCCCCAGGATATGATTTATTACTTCTCTGCTAAATATTTCACCACTCATAAGAAACAAGCTGCCTTAAGGGAAATATATAATTTTATGCAAATTGAAGAAGAGAGTCTCCCACAAGCTTGGGAGAGGCTTCTCCGATTACTTAATGCTTTGCCTGATCATCCTCTCAAGAAAAATGAAATACTTGATATCTTTTATAATGGACTAACCGATGCTTCCAGAGACTACCTGGATAGTTGTGCTAGTTTTGTTTTCAGGGAAAGAACTGTTGATCAAGCTGAATTGCTATTGAATAATATGTTGATTAATGAAAATGATTGGACACTTCCTGAACCAACTCCTAAGCCAACTCAGAAGAAAAGGGGTATTCTATTTCTCAGTCCTGAAGATATGCAAGAGGCAAAGAAATCTATGAAAGAAAAAGGTATTAAAGCTAAAGATGTTAAGAATCTACCACCTATTGAAGAAATTCATGGTCTTGATAACCCGACACGGGTAGTAAAGGTAAATTCTCTCTATAGATTTGATGAAGGTGATATTCCTCGTTATAAGTCTGCTAGCCAATGCTTAGATGAGTTTGATAATTTTATTGTTAAACGAGAAAACTTCAATGCTTATGTTGGTAGACAATTGAAACGCAATGCTGATATGCTTGAACACTTGAGTGATTATATGTCTAGAGTTAAAGGTGAACTTAAACCTATTAGTAAACATGCTTCTATGGTTACCACTCAAGTAGAACAAGTACTTAAAGCTCAGAATGATTTGCTCAATGAATTAAATAATAAGAAAAATTATAATGATGTTAGAGTTATGACTAGAGGGGGTAAAATGACTCAGGAACCTTTGTATCCCGAAGGCCACCCTAAGATTATTGAGCAAGATTCTCAGAGAACAAATATTGATGCACCTAGTTCTTCTAAGAGGAAGCAAAAGAAAAATGATAGGACTTTGCATGCTTCTAGTGAACCTGTTGTTGACACACCTAAGAATCCCAATGATATTTCTATTTCTGATGCTAAAACACAATCTGGTAATGAACATGAGCCTAGTGATAATGTTAATGATGATGTTCATGTTGATGCTCAACCTAGCAATGACAATGATGTAGAGATTGAACATGCTGTTGATCTTGATAACCCACAATCAAAGAATCAACGTTATGATAAGAGAGACTTCGTTGCTAGGAAGCACGGTAAGGAAAGAGAACCATGGGTTTAGAAACCCATGCTTTTTCCTCCTAAACCATCAAAGAAAAAGGATGATGAGGATTTTGAGCGCTTTGCTGAAATGATTAGACCTATCTTTTTGCGTATGCGTTTGACTGATATGCTTAAAATGAACCCTTATGCTAAATACACGAAGGATATTGTTACTAATAAAAGAAAGATACCGGAAGCTAAAATTTTCACCATGCTTGTTCATTACACTTTTAAGGGTGGAATACCAAAGAAACTTGGAGATCCAGGAGTACCAACTATACCATGCTCCATTAAAAGAAACTATGTTAAAACTGCTTTATGTGACCTTGGAGCCGGTGTTAGTGTTATGCCTCTCTCTTTATATCGTAGACTTGATTTGAATAAGTTGACACCTACTGAAATATCTTTGCAAATGGCTGATAAATTAACTGCTCTACCTGTCGGTATTTGTGAGGATGTGCCTGTTGCGGTTGCAAACGTTACTATTTTAACGGACTTTGTTATTCTTGATATTCCCGAGGACGATAGTATGTTGATTATCCTTTGTAGACCCTTTTTGAATACTGCAGGGGCTGTTATTGATTGCAACAAAGGCAATGTCACTTTTCATGTTAATGGTAATGAGCATACAGTACACTTTCTGAGGAAACAACCTAAAGTCCACAGTATCAATTCTATTGGAAAAATTTCAACAAGCACTATTGGAGGTTTTGAATTTCCTCTTCCTACTGTCAAGAAGAAATATGATATTCTTATTATTGGGGATGTGCATATCCCCATTGAGGTAACCTAGTGTTATTTAAAATTTCTCCGGTTTCATGTTATTCGAAATGAGTTTGTTAATAAGGCCTGATCAACTTTGTTAGTGGATTCCTTTTGATGAGCATGAGATGGATGAAGTTAGAAAGCACGGCCTTCTATACCCCCTTTTACTCTCTATTATTTATATTACATAAAGCAAAAAAATATTTTCTGTCTATTTTCTGAATTATCCTTGCAATAAAAAATACCCCGAAAATAAAAGTTCTCCAAATGCCCTGAAAATGAAATATGATTTTTTCCAAAATATTTAAGAATTATTGGCACTGAGAACACATCAGGGGGACCCACCATGTGCCCACGAGGGTGGAGGGCGCGCCCCTACCTCATGGACCCCACGTGGGCCCCCTTCACTTATTCTTGCACCCACACACTTCGTCTTGCTCTAGAAAAAAACACCCACCAGCTCAAACCCGAGTTCTTGCTCATCTTGCTGCCATTTTCTATCTCCTTGCTCAAAGCTCCATTCACAAAACTGCTTTGGGGGATTGTTCTTCGGTATGTGACTCCTCCAATGGTCCAATTAGTTTTTGTTCTAGTGCTTTATTTATTGCAAATTTTTGCTGCTTAGGTGACCCTGTTCTTGAGCTTGCATGTCAAATTTATGTGGTCAAAAGTAGTTTTAATGCATGATATGGCCTCTAGGCACTTGTAGGAGTAGTTGCTATCAATTTTGTTGAGTTTGGTTCACTTTTATTTTGAGTCACTAAATATTTCAGAGGAAGAAATATGTTTAGGAAAATGTACCAAGGTGGCTCCTCAAGGAAGCAAGGCCCAAGGCCCGCAATACGCGAGCCGAACAATGAACTACCAAGGGAGGCTCAAGTGCGGCCTTGTGAATGGCCGTCAGAGGATTTCATGGTCTAGGAAGGCATCAAGGAAGAATTTTACGCATATGTGCGTAACGCTGATCTTGAGAGCTTCGAGGCTGATAAGTGCCGGCAATACCAACTTAGGCCAAAAGCCTAAGCTTGGGGGAGTACGTATTTCTCACCGACATTACATTCATGTTCACACACTCATTCCAATTGTTGGTGCTCATACTTGTTCTTTGTATCATCCATGCTAGTTTATTTTCTTTTTAAGCTTTCTTCTTGTGTGTTTGAAAAACCTTAAGAAAAACCAAAAAAGAGTAGTTGTAGCTTTTAGCTAGTTTACTTTCCATGTCTGTAGTAGTAGTAATTAAAAAGAAAACCCAAAAGGATTTCTCGTTCTTCTTTTGCTTGTTGGGAGCTTTCCCGTGTAAATAGTTTTGTTTCTTTTCTTTTTCTTTGGGGGTCGAGAGGAGAAGACCATGATGAAAATGTTGAGTGGCTCTCATATGCATTATTTTTGATCTAACAAAGAGCCCATATTACCTTGTCTTCTCTCTTGAGTTGAATGCTTGCAGATTCCAGCTTAGTCCAATGCACGTGCACTACTATTATTATCCACACTATTCGGTCGTGCAAGTGAAAGGCAATAATGATGATATATGATGAACTGGTTGAGAAGCTGGTATGAACTCGATCTCTCTTGTTTTTGTAAATATGATTAGTTCATCATTCCTGATTCAGCCTATTATGAATGAAACATGTTTGCAATGACAATTAGAGATTATAGTTGCTCATGCCATGCTTAAGTAGCTAGGAGTTTATAATGGTTTACCTTGCATGTCAACATGCTATTAAAATTGTTGTGATGTGGTATGATAGGGTGGTATCCTCCTTTGAACGATTCGAGTGGCTTGACTTGGCACATGTTCACGCATGTAGTTGAAACAAAATCAACATAGCCTTCATGATATTTATGCTCATGGTGAATTATATCCTACTCATGCTTGCATTCAGTGTTGATTAATTTTAATGCATGTTCATGACTGTTGTCGCTCTCTAGCTGGTCGCTTCCCAGTCTCTTTCTAGCCTTCACTTGTACTAAGCGGGAATACTGCTTGTGCATACAACTCCATAAACCCCAAAAGTTATTCCATATGAGTCCACAATATCTTCCTATATGCGGTATTTACTTGCCGTTCCAAGTAAATGTGTATGTGCCAAACTCTAAACCTTCAAATAAACATTCTGTTTTCTATGCTCGAATAGCTCAAGAGGAGTGGACTCCGCTCCTCACTCACGAGAAAATGGCTGGTCACCGGGATGCCTAGTCCCATGCTCAAATCAAATCAAAATAATTGCAAACAAAACTCCCCCAGGATTGTTGTTAGTTGGAGGCACCCGTTGTTTCGGGCAAGCCATGGATTTATGCTTGTTGGTGGTGGGGGGGGTATAAACTTTACCATTCTGCTTGGGAACCGCCTATAATGTGTGTAACATGGAAGATATCGAGATCTCTCGGTTGTTACGTTGACAATGAAAGTATACCGCTCAAAAATATTTTTGATCTCTATTTCAAAATCGAGCTCTGGCACCTCTACAAATCCCTGCTTCCCTCTGCGAAGGGCTTATCTATTTACGTTTATGTTGAGTCATCACCCTCTTATTAAAAAACACCAGTTGGAGAGCACCATTGTCATTTACATGTATTATTGTTAGCTGACATTGAGTATGACTTGACTGGATCTCTTTTACCATGAATTACAATTTCCAGTCGGCCCTTGATCTTTAGGGGTGCTCTGCATTTATGTTTTGCGGTCTCACAAAGGGCTAGCGAGATACCATCTTGTTATATCATATTATGATTGTTTTGAGAAAGTGTTGTCATCCGAGATTTATTATTATTGCTCACTAGTTGATTATGCCATTGATATGAGTAAACATGAGGCCTAGATGTTATTGTGAGTATGGTTAGTTCATAATCTTTGCTGAAAACTTGAATGCTCGCTTTACATATTTACAACAACAAGAGCAAACAGAGTTTGTAAAAGTTTTTCTTTATCACTTTCAGTTTGTCAACTAAATTGCTTGAGGACAAGCAAAGGTTTAAGCTTGGGGGAGTTGATACGTCTCTAATGTATCTATCTTTCCAAACACTTTTGCCCTTGTTTTGGACTCTAACTTGCATGATTTGAATAGAACTAACCCAGACTGACGCAGTTTTCAACAGAATTGCCATGGTGTTATTTTTGTGCAGAAATAAAAGTTCTTGGAATGACCTGAAAATCAATGGAGATTATTTTTGGAATATATAAAAAATATTGGCAAAAGAATCAAGGCCAGGGGCCCACACCTTGTCCACGAGGGTGGGGCGCGCGCCTACCCCCTAGGCACGCCCCCTGCCTTGTGGGCCCCCTAACGCTCTACCGACCTCAACCTGGACTCCATATATTCACTTTCGGGGAGAAAAAACCGAGAGAGAAGGATTCATCGCGTTTTACGATACGGAGCTGCCGCCAAGCCCTAAACTCTCTCGGGAGGGCTGATCTGGAGTCCGTTCGGGGCTCCGGAGAGGGGAATCCGTCGCCATCGTCATCAGCAACCTACCTCCATCACCAATTTCATGATGCTCACCGCCGTGCGTGAGTAATTCCATCATAGGCTTGCTGGACGGTGATGGGTTGGATGAGATTTATCATGTAATCGAGTTAGTTTTGTTAGGGTTTGACTTTGCTATGCTTAATGCTTGTCGCTAGGGCCCGAGTGCCATGATTTCAGATGTGAACCTATTATGTTTTCATGAATATATGTGAGTTATTGATCCTATCTTGCAAGTCTATAGTCACCTATTATCTGTTATGATCCATTAACCCCGAAGTGACAATAATCGGGATACTTACCGGTGATGACCGTAGTTTGAGGAGTTCATGTATTCACTATGTGTTAATGCTTTGGTTCGGCACTCTATTAAAAGGAGGCCTTAATATCCCTTAGTTTCCAATAGGACCCCACTGCCACGGGAGGGTAGGCAGCGGGAGGGTAGGACAAAAGATGTCATGCAAGTTCTTTTCCATAAGCACGTATGACTATATTCGGAATACATGCCTACATTACATTGATGAACTGGAGTTAGTTCTGTGTCACTCTATGTTATAACTATTGCATGATGAATCACATCCGACATAACCATTGCCTACGAGCTTTTCATATATTGTTCTTCACTCATTTACTTTTCCATTGCTACTATTACAATCACTATAAAACCAAAACTGCTACCGTTACTTTTGCCACCGTTACCACTACTATCATATTACATTGCTACTAAATACTTTGCTGCAAATATTAAGTTTCCAGGTGTGGTTGAATTGACAACTTAGCTGCTAATACTTGAGAATATTCTTTGGCTCCGCATGTGTCGAATCAATAAATTTGGGTTGAATACTCTACCCTCGAAAACTGTTGCGATCCACTATACTTGTAGGTTATCAGCTCCCACAGCTGCTTCCCGAGATCTGGAGGCACGGGATACACTGATGGACATGTTGCGATATTCGTCCGTCTCGGAGGAACACCGTACCTTGATGGGTACGGTGGTTGAGAGGATTATGTCCGCAAAGAGTGGATTGAATGAAGCTTTCAAGGGCCTGCTAAGAGGTTTTGAGGTACGTAATGTAATATTTTTGATTGTGCTATATACGCAAAATGTACCTGTGTATAGATAGTAGCCCCTGAGACCGTGGTTGGCGTCCAGAAGGAGGCAATCAGAGGATCGAAAAAGATATGCCCAGGAAATAATCTGATTAATTGGAACACAGGCTGTTACATTCACGACGACTGTGTACGCTACAGAGGTTGCAGGTCTGGAGCAAAAACTTGATGCGGCGAATGACGACGTTGTTCTTATTAACAGGCGGCTTGACGAAGCGCAAGGTATGTTTTGAGGTGGTCAGTGTATGTATGTATAATAACATGAGCACGAAGCTAAGTATTATATACTGAGACACGCATAACTACACATAGTGCTACCGCGGTGGAGGCCCTTCGGGCTGAACTTGCCCGAGCCAAGGAGCAAGCCCGGATGAGTAATGTGGCTGCCCAGAAGGCAGCTGATGAGTTAAAACCGAACAGGCTGCTCGACGCTAGTGCGAGGAGAGAATGTCTACTATGGCGCGTGAGCTAAAGGAAGCCACTGTCCGGTGCGAGTTCCTGGAGAGGGATAACAAAGCCAAAATGGCCGATCTCGACAATGCCTTACGAGAGGCGAAGGAAGCACGATCCGAGTCTAGGGAGACTCGGGAGGTGTCGTGGAATTGTCACGGCAGATGTCCTAGTGAAAGAACTTATTCGTGGAGCCATCACAACTAGGAAGCTTAAAGGGGTTAATCGGGACAAAGGACACGAAAGGTTTATACTGGTTCGGCCCCTTGCGGTGAAGGTAAAGCCTAGTCCAGTTGATGTGGTATTGCTAGGTTTCGATGACCAAGGAGCGAAATACGCTAGCTTGGCTCCTCGATCTCTTGTTTCTTACCCTAAGCCGCCACCGGGTCGTCCCCTTATATACACGGGTTGACGCCTGACGGCCTACAGAGTCCCGGACGGCTCATATAACATGTCCGGCTCGGTGACTTCCTTTACATTCCTTTCTTTACAAGCCTTTCTACTCATGGCGGTTTACAATCATGGGCCTCAAGCCGCCTCTGGGCTTAGGCCTACTACAAGTCTTATACTAAACCATCGCCTTGTATATTCACTGAACTTTTAGTAACTCGCCATTAGGATTGACCCGGCCCCTTCTGGGCGGGTCATACCTGGTAGTTATATCCCCAACATTAGGCCCCCGGTTGATTTGAACTTTGTTCTTGTCAATCTCTAACACCTTAAATGAAATCCATCCTCCTCTGTTTATAAAAGCTCTTGTAATACGCCATGACGTCATCTTCAGAAAATATGAAAATCTGCCATGATCTCACCTTCAACGGATCCTTATCCTTAAATGTCTTCCGAGAATCGAGGCGTCCATTTAGCTGGATAATCATTACTTTAGCCTTCCCCGATTTGCGCGCCTGCCTGTTCACTTATCCCCTTATAAATAGGCTTGGCCATTCCTTCCTCTTTCTTCTTCTTCCTCTCGCACCTTCTCTGCCGCTCGAGCTCCACCGCCACCGCAGTGCACCGTCGTCCTCAACTCCGGCCGCTACATCACCCTGAATCTGTCCAGAGAACGGCGGCGATCCTCCGCAGCAACTCCGCACCCATAAGCTCTCGCCTTCTTACCGCCATAGATCTGCATTAGGGTTTGGAAGGTTTCCTTCTTGTGTTCTTTGCTGTTCGTTGCAGATTCGTTGCAACTTCTCTTACCGTACCCTCCTTTGATCTAAAAGTAGTGCAGAACTTATGCGGTAGCTGTTTCTCATCCATTTTAGACGCTAGCAGATCCCCTTCTCTTGTATACATGCCTCTTTAGAACTGACGAACTCCTCTGTGCTCGTTTTTAGGTCTAACCTTATTTTTCTTTTCTGAACCATTTTGATCCATAATAATAGCCACAACTTGGGAAACCTGTTTGTCTCAACACTTAGCCAATTTTGATTCTAGCAACCTTCTAATACTTTTTAGTCATGGCGGCTTATGACTCCGGCTTATTTTTCCTTTACATGTCATTAGCCCACATTTAAGCCGCCATTACTCATCTGTACTATAATCATGAACCTGTAACTTCATCAATAAATTGAGCCGGCAAATTACTTTCTTTTAAGCTTGCGCTTTCTTCATCATGTCGTCCAAAGCGCCAACAGTCTGCAACTAGGTCCCTTCCACAGTTACTGAGGATACTTTGAAGGAATTTGTCACCATAGGATTTTTGCCAAATAAAAGCATTATGTCTTATCGTGTTCCTGACCCGGATGAAGAACAGCCTCAGCCCAAAGACGGTGAAGTTATCTGATACGTCTCCAACGTATCTATAATTTTTGATTGCTCCATGCTATATTATCTACTGTTTTGGACTATATTGGGCTTTATTTTCCACTTTTATATTATTTTTGGGACTAACCTATTAACCGTAGGCCCAGCCCAGAGTTGCTGTTTTTTTGCCTATTTCAGAGTTTCGGATAAACAGAATATCAAACGGAGTCCAAACGGAATAAAATCTTCGGGAACGTGATTTTCTCACCGAACGTGATCCAGGAGACTTGGACCCTACTGCAAGGGATCAAAGAGGAGGTCACGAGGGTGGGGGGCGCGCCCCCTACCTCCTGGGCCCCTCGGTGCTCCACCGACGTACTCCTTCCTCCTATATATACACACGTACCCCCAAACGATTAGAACAGGAGCCAAAAACCTAATTCCACCGCTGCAACTTTCTGTATCCACGAGATCCCATCTTGGGGCCTATTCCGGAGCTCCGCCGGAAGAGGGCCGTCATCACGGAGGGCTTCTACATCATCCTAGCCCCTCCGATGAAGTGTGAGTAGTTTACCTCAGACCTTCGGGTCCATAGTTAGTATCTAGATGGCTTCTTCTCTCTCTTTGAATCTCAATACAAAGTTCTCCCCCTCTATTGTGGAGATCTATTCGATGTAATCTTCTTTTTACGGTGTGTTTGTTGAGACCGATGAATTGTGGGTTTATGATCAAGTCTATCTATGAATAATATTTGAATCTTCTCTGAATTCTTTTATGTATGATTGGTTATCTTTGCAAGTCTCTTCGAATTATCCGTTTGGTTTGGCCAACTAGATTGGTAGTTCTTGCCATGGGAGAAGTGCTTAGCTTTGGGTTCGATCTTGCGGTGTCCTTACCTAGTGACAGAAGGGGCAGCAAGGCACGTATTGTATCGTTGCCATCGAGGATAACAAGATGGGGTTTATTTCATATTGCATGAATTTATCTCTCTACATCATGTCATCTTGCTTAAGGCCTTACTCTGTTTTTAACTTAATACTCTAGATGCATGTTGGATAGCGGTCGATGAGTGGAGTAATAGTAGTAGATGCAGAATCATTTCGATCTACTTGTCACGGACATGATGCCTATATACATGATCATGGCTAGATATTCTCATAATTATGCTCAATTCTATCAATTGCTCAACAGTAATTTGTTCACCCACCGTAGAATACTTATGCTCTTGAGAGAAGCCACTAGTGAAACCTATGGCCCCGGGTCTATTCTCATCATATCAATCTCCATCACTTTAATATTGTTTTGCTTTTTTACTTTGCCTTTACTTTTTTACTTTGCATCTTTATATCAAAAATACCAAAAATATTATATCTATCAGATCTCACTCTTGTAAGTGACCGTGAAGGGCTTGACAACCCCTAATCGCGTTGGTTGCGAGTAGCTATCGCTTTGTGCAGGTACGAGGGACTTGAGCATGGCCTCCTACTGGATTGATACCTTGGTTCTCAAAAACTGAGGGAAATACTTACGCTACTCTGCTGCATCATCCCTTCCTCTTCGGGGAAAACCAACACAAGCTCAAGACGTAGCAAGAAGGGTTTCTGGCGCCGTTGCCGGGGAGGTTCGCGCAAGTCAAGATTTGACTCCCGACAATGAGCCATTTCCGGCGCCGTTGCCGGAGAGTCTACGCAAAAAGTCAACATACCAAGTACCCATCACAATCTCTATCTCTCGCATTACATTATTTGCCATTTGCCTCTCGTTTTCCTCACCCCCAATTCACCCTTTCCATTTTATTCGCCCTCTCTCTCTATCCTCCCTCTCTATTTGCCTCTTTTTGCCCATTTGCTTTTGTTTGCTCGTGTGTTAGATTGCTTGTTTGTCGCGATGGCTCAAGATACTACCAAATTGTGTGACTTCACCAATACCAATAATAATGATTTCCTTAGCACTCCGATTGCTCCTCTTACTGATGCTGAATCTTGTGAAATTAATACTGCTTTGTTGAATCTTGTTATGAAAGATCAATTCGCCGGCCTTCCTAGTGAAGATGCCGCTACTCATTTGAATAGCTTCGTTGATCTATGTGATATGCAAAAGAAAAAAGATGTCAACAATGATGTCATTAAATTGAAGCTATTTCCTTTTTCGCTTAGAGATCATGCTAAAGCTTGGTTTTTGTCTTTGCCTAAGAATAGTATTGATTCATGGAACAAGTGCAAAGATGCTTTTATCTCTAAGTATTTTCCTCCTGCTAAGATCATCTCTCTTAGAAACGATATAACAAACTTTAAACAACTTGATCATGAACATGTTGCACAAGCTTGGGAGAGAATGAAATTAATGATACGTAATTGTCCTACTCATGGTTTGAATTTGTGGATGATTATACAAATTTTTTATGCCGGATTGAATTTTGCTTCTAGAAATCTTTTAGATTCGGCCACGGGAGGCACTTTTAAGGAAATCACTTTAGGAGATGCTACTAAACTCCTAGATAATATTATGGTTAATTATTCTCAATGGCATACTGAAAGAACTTCTAATAAAAAAGTGCATGCGATAGAAGAAATTAATGTGTTGAGTGGAAAGATGGATGAACTTATGAAATTATTTGCTACTAAGAGTGTTTCTTCTGATCCTAATGATATGCCTTTGTCTACTTTGATTGAGAATAACAATGAATCTATGGATGTGAATTTTGTTGGTAGGAATAATTTTGGTAACAACGCTTATAGAGGGAATTTTAATCCTAGGCCATATCCTAGTAATCCTTCTAATAATTATGGGAATTCCTACAACAACTCTTTTGGAAATTATAATAAGATGCCCTCTGATTTTGAATCTAATATTAAAGAATTTATTTCTTCGCAAAAGAATTTTAATGCTATGATTGAAGAAAAATTGCTTAAGATTGATGATTTGGCTAGGAACGTTGATAGAATTGCTCTCGATGTTGATGCTTTGAAACTTAGATCTATTCCACCTAAGCATGATATCAATGAGTCTCTAAAAGCCATGAGAATTTCAATTGATGAGTGTAAGTAAAGAACCGCTAGGATGCGTGCTTCCAAAGATGCCTTTATTAAAGCATGTTCTTCCAATTCCTATGAAAATCAAGATGAAGATCTAAAAGTTATTGATGTGTCTCCAATTAAATCTTTATTTTGCAATATGAATCTTGATGAAACTGATTATGATCTTCCTTTACCTAGAAGGCGTTCTAAAAATTCAGAGTGTTTAGATCTTAATGATGAAATTGATGAAAGTGGGATTGAAAGAAATAAAAATCTAGATGTTGCTAAACCCACTATATTGGATTTCAAGGAATTTAATTATGAAAGCTGCTCTTTGATTGATTGTATTTCCTTGTTGCAATCCGTGCTAAATTCTCCACATGCTTATAGTCGAAACAAAGCCTTCACCGAACATATTGTTGATGCCTTGATGCAATCTTATGAAGAAAAACTTGAGTTGAAAGTTTCTATCCCTAGAAAACTCTATGATGAGTGGGAACCAACTATTTAAATTAAAATTAAAGATCATGAGTTTTATGCTTTGTGTGATTTGGGTGCTAGTGTCTCTACTATTCCCAAGACTTTGTGTGATTTACTAGATTTCCGTAATTTTGATGATTGCTCGCTAAACTTGCATCTTGCGGATTCCACTATTAAGAAACCTATGGGAAGAATTAATGATGTTCTTATTGTTGCAAATAGTAAATGTTCCCATAGATTTCATTGTTCTTTATATAGATTGCAATCCTTCTTGCCCTATCATTCTTGGTAGACCTTTTCTTAGAACGGTTGGTGCGATTATTGATATGAAGGAAGGGAATATTAGATTTCAATTTCCATTAAAAAAGGGCATGGAACACTTTCCAAGAAAGAAAATAAAATTACCATATGAAACTATCATGAGAGCCACTTATGGATTGCCTACCAAAGATGGCAATACCTAGATCTATCCTTGCTTGTTATGCCTATCTAGGGGCGTTAAACGATAGCGCTTGTTGGGAGGCAACCCAATTTTATTTTTATTCCTTGCTTTTTGGTCCTTCTTAGTAATAAATAAATTATTTATCCTTTGTTTTGGTTGTGTTTTTTGTGTTTAATTAGTGTTTGTGACAAGTAGAACCGTTGGGAAGACTTGGGGAAAGTCTTGTTGAACTTGCTGTAAAAAACAGAAACTTTAGCGCTCACGAGAACTGCTGTAATTTTTATTTGAAGAGTGCTATTTAGTTAATTCTTTTTGCAGATGATTAATAGATAAATTACTCACGTCCATAAATTTATTTTAGAATTTTTGGGGTTCCAGAGTTTTCGCTGGCTACAGATTACTACAGACTGTTCTGTTTTTGACAGATTCTGTTTTTCGTGTGTTGTTTTCTTATTTTGATGAATCTATGGCTAGTAAAATAGTTTATAATCCATAGAGAAGTTGAAATACAGTAGGTTTAACACCAATATAAATAAATAATGAGTTCATTACAGTACCTTGAAGTGGTCTTTTGTTTTCTTTCGCTAACGGAGCTCACGAGTTTTCTATTTTGAGTTTTGTGTTGTGAAGTTTTCAAGTTTGGGTGAATTCTTTTGATGGATCATGGAACAAGGAGTGGCAAGAGCCTAAGCTTGGGGATGCCCATGGCACCACCAAGATAATCCAAGGACACCAAAAATTCAAAGCTTGGGGATGCCCCGGAAGGTATCCCCTCTTTCGTCCACTTCCATCGGTAATTTACTTGGAGCTATATTTTTATTCACCAACATGATATGTGTTTTGCTTGGAGCGTCTTGTATTATTTGTGTCTTTGTTTGTTAGTATGCCACAATCATCCTTGCTATACACACCTTTTGAGAGAGCCATACATGAATTAAAATTTGATAGAATACTCTATGTGCTTCACTTATATCTTTTGAGCTAGATAGTTTTGCTCTATGTGCTTCACTTATATCTTTTGAGCTAAGTAGTTTTGCTCTATGTGCTTCACTTATATCTTTTGAGCTAGATAATTTTGCTCTATGTGCTTCACTTGTATCTTTTGAGCTAGATAATTTTTCTCTATGTGCTTCACTTATATCTTTCAGAGCAGGGTGGTGGATTCGTTTTAAAGAAACTATTGATCTCTCATGCTTCACTTAAATTAATTTGAGAGTCTCTTAATAGCATGGTAATTTGCCTAATAATAATATGCGTGGTATTCAAGATTTTTGAAACTTTCTTTTGAGTGTGTTGAATACTAAGAAAAGATTGAAGCATGATAATTGTTTTGAGATATGGAGGTGATAATATTAAAGTCATGCTAGTTGAGTAGTTGTGAATTTAAAGAATACTTGTGTTGAAGTTTGTGATTCCCGTAGCATGCACGTATGGTGAACCGTTATGTGATGAAGTCGGAGCATGATTTATTTATTGATTGTCTTCCATATGAGTGGCGGTCGGGGACGAGCGATGCTCTTTTCCTACCAATCTATCCCCCTAGGAGCATGCGCGTAATACTTTGCTTTGATAACTTCTAGATTTTTGCAATAAGTATATGAGTTCTTTATGACTAATGTTGAGTCCATGGATTATATGCACTCTCACCCTTCCACCCTTGCTAGCCTCTCTAATACCGTGCACATTTCGCCGGTATCATACACCTACCATATACCTTCCTCAAAACAGCCACCATACCTACCTATTATGGCATTTCCATAGCCATTCCGAGATATATTGCCATGCAACTTTTCACCATCTAGTTCATCATGACACATCCATCATTGTCATATTGCTTAGCATGATCATGTAGTTGACATAGTATTTGTGGCAAAGCCACCATTCATAATTCTTTCATACTTGTCACTCTTGATTCATTGCATATCCCGGTACACCGCCGGAGGCATTCATATAGAGTCATACTTTGTTTTAGTATCGAGTTGTAATCATTGAGTTGTAAATAAATAGAAGTGTGATGATCATCATTCAATAGAGCATTGTCCCAATAAAAAAAAGAAAAAAAAGAGAAAGGCCAAAGAAAAAAAGAAGGCCCAAAAAAGGGGCAATGCTACTATCCTTTTTCCACACTTGTGCTTCAAAGTAGCACCATGATATAGCGAGTCTCATATATTGTGCTTCAAAGTAGCACCATGTTCTTCATGTAGAGAGTCTCATATGTTGTCACTTTCATATACTAGTGGGAATTTTATGTTATAGAACTTGGCTTGTATATTCCAATGATGGGCTTCCTCAAATTGCCCTAGGTCTTCGTGAGCAAGCAAGTTGGATGCACACCCACTTAGTTCCTTTTTGAGCTTTCATACATTTATAGCTCTAGTGCATCCGTTGCATGGCAATCCCTACTCACTCACATTGATATCTATTGATGGGCATCTCCATAGCCCGTTGATACGCCTAGTTGATCTGAGACTATCTTCTCCTTTTTGTCTTCTCCACAACCACCATTCTATTCCACCTATAGTGCTATGTCCATGGCTCACGCTCATGTATTGCGTGAAGATTGAAAAAGTTTTGAAAAAGTTAGAGTTTGAAACAATTGCTTGGCTTGTCATCGGGGTTGTGCATGATTTAAATACTTTGTGTGGTGAAGATGGAGCATAGCCAGACTATATGATTTTGTAGGGATAACTTTCTTTGGCCATGTTATTTTGAGAAGACATAATTGCTTTGTTAGTATGCTTGAAGTATTATTATTTTTATGTTAATATAAACTTTTTTCTTGAATCTTTCTAATCTGAATATTCATACCACAATTAAGAAGATTTGCATTGAAATTATGCCAAGTAGCACTCCGCATCAAAAATTCTCTTTTTATCATTTACCTACTCGAGGACGAGCATGAATTAAGCTTGGGGGATGCCTGATACGTCTCCAACGTATCTATAATTTTTGATTGCTCCATGCTATATTATCTAGTGTTTTGGACTATATTGGGCTTTATTTTCCACTTTTATATTATTTTTGGGACTAGCCTATTAACCGGAGGCCCAGCCCAGAATTGCTATTTTTTGCCTATTTTAGTGTTTCGGATAAACAGAATATCAAACGGAGTCCAAACAGAATAAAATCTTCGGGAACGTGATTTTCTCACCGAACGTGATCCAGGAGACTTGGCCCCTACTGCAATGGATCAAAGAGGAGGTCACGAGGATGGGGGGCTCCCCCCCTACGGCGCGCCCCCTGCCTCATGGGCCCCTCGATGCTCCACTGACGTACTCCTTCCTCCTATATACACACACGTACCCCCAAACGATCAGAACAGGAGCCCAAAACCTAATTCCACTGCCGCAACTTTCTGTATCCACGAGATCCCATCTTGGGGCCTGTTCCGGAGCTCCGCCGGAAGAGGGCCTTCATCACGGAGGGCTTCTACATCATCCTAGCCCCTCCGATGAAGTGTGAGTAGTTTACCTCAGAACTTCGGGTCCATAGTTAGTATCTAGATGGCTTCTTCTCTCTCTTTGAATCTCAATACAAAGTTCTCCCTCTCTCTTGTGGAGATCTATTCGATGTAAGCTTCTTTTTGCGGTGTGTTTGTTGAGATTGATGAATTGTGGGTTTATGATCAAGTCTATCTATGAATAATATTTGAATCTTCTCTGAATTCTTTTATGTATGATTGGTTATCTTTGCAAGTCTCTTCGAATTATCCGTTTGGTTTGGCCAACTAGATTGGTAGTTCTTGCCATGGGAGAAGTGCTTAGCTTTGGGTTCGATCTTGCGGTGTCCTTACCCAGTGACAAAAGGGGCAGCAAGGCACGTATTGTATCGTTGCCATCGAGGATAACAAGATGGGGTTTATTTCATATTGCATGAATTTATCTCTCTACATCATGTCATCTTGCTTAAGGCGTTACTCTGTTTTTAACTTAATACTCTAGATGCATGCTGGATAGCGGTCGATGAGTGGAGTAATAGTAGTAGATGCAGAATCGTTTCGATCTACTTGTCACGGACATGATGCCTATATACATGATCATGCCTAGATATTCTCATAATTATGCTCAATTCTATCAATTGCTCAACAGTAATTTGTTCACCCACCGTAGAATACTTATGCTCTTGAGAGAAGCCACTAGTGAAACCTATGGCCCCCGGGTCTATTCTCATCATATCAATCTCCATCACTTTAATATTGTTTTGCTTTTTACTTTGCCTTTACTTTTTACTTTGCATCTTTATATCAAAAATACCAAAAATATTATATCTATCAGATCTCACTCTCGTAAGTAACCGTGAAGGGCTTGACAACCCCTAATCGCGTTGGTTGCGAGTAGCTATCGCTTTGTGCAGGTATGAGGGACTTGAGCGTGGCCTCCTACTGGATTGATACCTTGGTTCTCAAAAACTGAGGGGAATACTTACGCTACTCTGCTGCATCATCCCTTCCTCTTCGGGGAAAACCAACGCAAGGTCAAGATGTAGCATTATCATTTTCACTGATCACATGAACCGCGGCTTCTCACCACCCGGCTCAAAGTTCTTCTGAGACGTTCTGCATTCTTTCAAGCTTCGTCCACAAGACATTGGACCCAACTCTATATCCAATATCTGCAATTTTCAAGTTCTTTGTGAGGTATATATTCAAGAAGAACCGACTGTGGAGCTCTTTAGAGAGTACTTTTACTTGAACCGCCAGAATGAGTGCACCAACGGCCTTAGCTTGGAACTTGGCAGAATTTCAATTCAACGCCGACAAGGTGCCGTTTTTCCTTTAGTGGTCTTACCAAGCCATCCCAAAGACTGGAACCAAACCTGGTTCTACTGCCAAGATACCTCACTAGCTGATGAAAAACCACTGCTGGGTTCTCACGCGGAGCGTCTTGATTGCAAGTTTGTGCTCCCTGACAAACTTACTACTGCTGAACACAAGAAGCTTATCCCATATATCAAAAGGATCCATGCTTTATTGGGAAATGGCTTAACGGGAGTTGACCTGATCCGTTGCTGGATCTCATGGCGGGTCATCCCTCTAAGCCGCCGATCCAATTTAATGTATGAGTATGGCGGAGGCCCAGATGACTCTCTGCGTTATAGCTCTGTTCAATTGACTGAAGACGACATTGTTGCAATATCAACCATCCTTGTGAACAGCAAATACGAGGACTGCAGTAAGGTTGGGTTAAACCCATTCTGCAAACTTAACCCCGCACCAGAGGTGAAAACCCCTGACCTTTCTTTTTTGTGTTTTCCTTAGTAGTTTAAATACTTGCATGACCTTTTAACCTGTTTATTTGTTTACAGGCCAAATCTGACATCTAGAAGGCCAAGTATGATCATGAAGCTACCAAGAAGGCTAGATCCGCTGCCATAGCCGCTAGGAGAACGACCCGGAAGCCCAAGAAGAAGACTGCATCTGACATGTTCCAGCTAGATGATGTTTCTGAGTCGGAGGTAGCCCTTGACTCCCTTGGCCAATTTTTCAACTATCTTATTGACACTGACTATTGCCAGGACGACACGGGGGCCAGCTAGGCCGTGGAAGAAGAGGTAACTATTTCCTCCGACTCAGCCCCTTTGCCGAGATAGAAACTTTGACTGGTAACCCGGAAAGTAAGGTTTTCGCACCCTTTGGCTTATTTGGACCCTCATTTTCTTTTGAAAAAGCAGCAACATGAGAGCCGTCTGAAGGAAATATGCCCTAGAGGCAATAATAAAGTTATTATTTATTTCCTTATATCATGATAAATGTTTATTATTCATGCTAGAATTGTATTAACCGGAAACATAATACATGTGTGAATACATAGACCAACAGAGTGTCACTAGTATGCCTCTACTTGACTAGCTCGTTAATCAAAGATGGTTATGTTTCCTAACCATGAACAAAGGGTTGTTATTTGATTAACGAGGTCACATCATTAGTTGAATGATCTGATTGACATGACCCATTCCATTAGCTTAGCACTTGATCGATTAGTATGTTGCTATTGCTTTCTTCATGACTTATACATGTTCCTATAACTATGAGATTATGCAACTCCCGTTTACCGGAGGAACACTTTGGGTACTACCAAACGTCACAACGTTACTGGGTGATTATAAAGGAGTACTACAGGTGTCTCCAATGGTGGATGTTGGGTTGGCGTATTTCGAGATTAGGGTTTGTCACTCCGATTGTCGGAGAGGTATCTCTGGGCCCTCTCGGTAATACACATCACATAAGCCTTGCAAGCATAATAACTAAGATGTTAGTTATGAGATGATGTATTACGGAACGAGTAAAGAGACTTGCCAGTAACGAGATTAAACTAGGCATTGGATACCGACGATCGAATCTCGGGCAAGTAACATACCGATGACAAAGGGAACAACGTATGTTGTTATGCGGTCTGACCGATAAAGATCTTCGTAGAATATGTAGGAGCCAATATGGGCATCCAGGTCCCGCTATTGGTTATTGACCGGAGACATGTCTCGGTCATGTCTACATTGTTCTCGAACCGTAGGGTCCGCACGCTTAACGTTACGATGACAGTTATTATGAGTTTATGCATTTTGATGTACCGAAGGTTGTTCGGAGTCCCGGATGTGATCACGGACATGACGAGGAGTCTCGAAATGGTCGAGACGTAAAGATTGATATATTGGAAGCCTATGTTTGGACACCGGAAGTGTTCCGGGTGAAATCGGGATTTTACCGGAATACCGGAAGGGTTACCGGAACCCCCCGGGAGGTAAATGGGCCTATTGGGCCTTAGTGGAAAAGAGAAAAGGGGCAGCCCACAGCTGGACGCGCCCCCCCTTCCCCAAGTCCTAGTAGGACTAGGAGAAGGGGCCGACCCCCCTCTCTCTCCTTTCCCCCTTGGAATCCTAGTTGGAATAGGATTGAGGGGGGAGTCCTACTCCCGGTAGGAGTAGGACTCCTCCCGCGCCCTCTCCCTAGCCGGCCGAACCCCCTCCCCCTGCTCCTTTATATACGGGGGCAGGGGGCACCCCATAGACACACAAGTTGATCATTGTTGATCATTCCTTAGCCGTGTGCGGTGCCCCCTGCCACCAAATTCCACCTCGGTCATATCGTTGTAGAGCTTAGGCGAAGCCCTGCGTCGGTAGTACATCAAGATCGTCACCACGCCGTTGTGCTGACGGAACTCTTCCTCAACGCTTTGCTGGATCGGAGCCCGAGGATCGTCATCGAGCCGAACGTGTGCTGAGAACTCGGAGGTGCCGGAGTAACAGTGCTTGGATCGGTCGGATCGGGAAGAAGACGTACGACTACTTCCTCTACGTTGTGAGATCGCTTCCGCAGTCGGTCTGCGTTGGTACGTAGACAATACTCTCCCCCTCGTTGCTATGCATCACCATGATCTTGCGTGTGCGTAGGAAAATTTTCGAAATTACTACGTTCCCCAACAGAGTTATACCTCGATTCCACTTTCCATAACTTGTTGTGGAAATTTTGTCCCTATCAGACATGGTCTGTCTTGGAGAACCATGCAGTTTAATAATGTTGTCAGTAAAAGCTTGGTATGCCAACCGAACTGAATAAGGATGAAGTAAAGGTATATAATGGGCATATTTACGAGACTTGTCCACTACTATCAGCATGACATCCATTCCGTGGGATTTGGGCGCCCCTTCAATGAAATCCATGGATACATGAGCCCATATCGTATCTGGCACATGGGGAGGCTTCAAGAGGCCAATGGATAGGCATTGCTCATGCTTGTACCTTTGACAAAAGGGGAATTGAGCTACAAATGTCTCAGTGCCTTTCTTTAATCCTGACCAATAAAAATGCCCTTTATCCTTTGGTAATTGGCTCTTATGCCAGAATGTCCACCTACAAGTGAAGAGTGTAGTGCAACGAGCAGCTTTGTTTCTGAGTTGTTCATTTTTACCCACAACTAGTTTTTTCCTCTGTGTCTGATAATTCCATAGGAGAGTGTGTAATGTGCAGGTGCAGAGCTGTTCTGTAACAAGAGTCATTAGCATAGTTGTGCCGTAGGTATTCAGCCCAAATAGGAGTGACTTGGGACATAACTAAGAGATAATATTTCCTAGAGAGTGCATCAACAGCCCTATTCAATATCCCTTTCTTATATTGGATGGTAAAATCAAATTCCAGAATTTCATCATTAATTTGTGTTGTATACCCTCAGTCAATTTTTGGTCAGAGATGAACTTCAAGGACCATTGATATGGCTTGATGATCAGCTTGTTACCCAGGAAGTAGTGTCTCCACCTTCTCAGTGCTTCAATAACTGCCAAGGTTTCATTGTCATAGGTTGAGAGGGTAGCATTTGTAGGGCATAGTGCTTTGCTATAGTAAAAAAATGCTCTCCCTTGCTGCAACATTATAGCTCCAATGCCAGAGGCATCTGTCTTGAGGACAAAAGGTTGCCCGAAATCTGATGAAGCTAGCACATGTGCTGATATGAGAGCATGTTTGAGTTTAATGCAAGCTTTCTCTTGGTAATCTATCCACTTGAATTGCCCTTTAGGTCATATCGGTTGTGCCGAACGTGTGCTAAGAACTAGGAGGTGCCGGAGTAACGGTGCTTGGATCGGTCGGATCAGGAAGAAGACGTACGACTACTTCCTCTATGTTGTGAGATCGCTTTCGTAGTCGGTCTGCGTTGGTACGTAGACAATACTCTCCCCCTCGTTGCTATGCATCACCATGATCTTGCGTGTGCGTAGGAAATTTTTCGAAATTACTACGTTCCCCAACAGTGGCATCCGAGCCTAGGTTTTATGGTTTGATGTTATTTGCATGAGTAGAACACAAGTGAGTTGTGGGCGATACAAGTCATACTGCCTACCAGCATGTCATACTTTGGTTCGGCGGTATTGTTGGACGAGACGATCCGGACCAACCTTACGCGTACCCTTACGCGAGACCGGTTCCCTCGACGTGCTATGCACACAGATGGCTTGCGGAAGACTGTCTCTCCAACTTTAGTTGAACCAAGTGTGGCTACGCCCGGTCCTTGAGAAGGTTAAAACGGAGTCTATTTGACAAACTATCGTTGTGGTTTTGATGCGTAGGTGAGATGTGTTCTTACTTAAGCCCGTAGCAGCCACGTAAAACTTGCAACAACAAAGTAGAGGACGTCTAACTTGTTTTTGCAGGGCATGTTGTGATGTGATATGGTCAAGGCATGATGCTGATTTTATTGTATGAGATGATCATGTTTTGTAACCGAGTTATCGGCAACTGGCAGGAGCCATATGGTTGTCGCTTTATTGTATGCAATGCAATCGCGATGTAATGCTTTACTTTATTACTAAGTGGTAGTGATAGTCGTGGAAGCATAAGATTGGCGAGACGACAACGATGCTACGATGGAGATCAAGGTGTCGCGCCGGTGACGATGGTGATCATGACGGTGCTTCGGAGATGGAGATCACAAGCACAAGATGATGATGGCCATATCATATCACTTATATTGATTGCATGTGATGTTATCCTTTTATGCATCTTATCTTGCTTTGATTGACGGTAGCATTATAAGATGATCTCTCACTAAATTATCAAGAAGTGTTCTCCCTGAGTATGCACCGTTGCCAAAGTTCGTCGTGCCCAGACACCACGTGATGATCGGGTATGATAAGCTCTACGTCCATCTACAACGGGTGCAAGCCAGTTTTGCACACGCAGAATACTCAGGTTAAACTTGATGAGCCTAGCATATGCAGATATGGCCTCGGAACACAGAGACCGAAAGGTCGAGCGTGAATCATATAGTAGATATGATCAACATGACGATGTTCACCATTGAAAACTACTCCATCTCACGTGATGATCGGTTATGGTTTAGTTGATTTGGATCACGTGATCACTTAGAGGATTAGAGGGATGTCTATCTAAGTGGGAGTTCCTAAGTTATTTGATTAACTGAACTTAAACTTATCATGAACTTAGTACCTGATAGTATCTTGCTTGTTTATGTTGATTGTAGATAGATGGCTCGTGCTGTTGTTCCGTTGAATTTTAATGCGTTCCTTGAGAAAGCAAAGTTGAAAGATGATGGTAGCAATTACACGGACTGGGTCCGTAACCTAAGGATTATCCTCATTGCTGCACAGAAGAATTACGTCCTGGAAGCACCACTGGGTGCCAGGCCTGCTGCTGGAGCAACGCCAGATGTTATGAACGTCTGGCAGAGCAAAGCTGATGACTACTCGATAGTTTAGTGTGCCATGCTTTACGGCTTAGAATCGGGACTTCAACGACGTTTTGAACGTCATGGAGCATATGAGATGTTCCAGGAGTTGAAGTTAATATTTCAAGCAAATGCCCGAATTGAGAGATATGAAGTCTCCAATAAGTTCTATAGCTGCAAGATGGAGGAGAACAGTTCTGTCAGTGAGCATATACTCAAAATGTCTGGGTATAATAATCACTTGATTCAGATGGGAGTTAATCTTCCAGATGATTGCGTCATTGACAGAATTCTACAATCACTGCCACCAAGCTACTAAAGCTTCGTGATGAACTATAATATGCAAGGGATGAACAAGACTATTCCCGAGCTCTTCGCAATGCTGAAAGCTGCGGAGGTAGAAATCAAGAAGGAGCATCAAGTGTTGATGGTTAACAAAACCACTGGTTTCAAGAAAAAGGGCAAAGGGAAGAAGAAGGGGAACTTCAAGAAGAACAGCAAGCAAGTTGCTGCTCAGGAGAAGAAACCCAAGTCTGGACCTAAGCCTGAAACTGAGTGCTTCTACTGCAAGCAGACTGGTCACTGGAAGCGGAACTGCCCCAAGTATTTGGCGGATAAGAAGGATGGCAAGGTGAACAAAGGTATATGTGATATACATGTTATTGATGTGTACCTTACTAGAGCTCGCAGTAGCACCTGGGTATTTGATACTGGTTCTGTTGCTAATATTTGCAACTCGAAACAGGGACTACGGAATAAGCGGACGCTAGCAAAGGACGAGGTGACGATGCGCGTGGGAAACGGTTCCAAAGTCGATGTGATCGCGGTCGGCACGCTACCTCTACATCTACCTTCGGGATTAATATTAGACCTAAATAATTGTTATTTGGTGCCAGCGTTGAGCATGAACATTATATCTGGATCTTGTTTGATGCGAGACGGTTATTCATTTAAATCAGAGAATAATGGTTGTTCTATTTATGTGAGTAATATCTTTTATGGTCATGCACCCTTGAAGAGTGGTCTATTCTTATTGAATCTCGATAGTAGTGATACACATATTCATAATGTAGAAGCCAAAAGATGCAGAGTTGATAATGATAGTGCAACTTATTTGTGGCACTGCCGTTTAGGTCATATCGGTGTAAAGCGCATGAAGAAACTCCATACTGATGGGCTTTTGGAACCACTTGATTATGAATCACTTGGTACTTGCGAACCGTGCCTCATAGGCAAGATGACTAAAACACCGTTCTCCGGTACTATGGAGAGAGCAACAGATTTATTGGAAATCATACATACCGATGTATGTGGTCCGATGAATATTGAGGCTCGTGGCGGATATCGTTATTTTCTCACCTTCACAGATGATTTAAGCAGATATGGGTATATCTACTTAATGAAACATAAGTCTGAAACATTTGAAAAGTTCAAGGAATTTCAGAGTGAAGTTGAAAATCATCGTAACAAGAAAATAAAGTTTCTACGATCTGATCGTGGAGGAGAATATTTGAGTTACGAGTTTGGTATACATTTGAAAAATTGTGGAATAGTTTCGCAACTCACGCCACCCGGAACACCACAGCGTAATGGTGTGTCCGAACGTCGTAATCGTACTTTACTAGATATGGTGCGATCTATGATGTCTCTTACTGATTTACCGCTATCATTTTGGGGTTATGCTTTAGAGACGGCCGCATTCACGTTAAATAGGGCACCATCAAAATCCTTTGAGACGACGCCTTATGAACTATGGTTTGGCAAGAAACCAAAGTTATCGTTTCTTAAAGTTTGGGGCTGCGATGCTTATGTGAAAAAGCTTCAACCTGATAAGCTCGAACCCAAAGCGGAGAAATGTGTCTTCATAGGATACCCAAAGGAAACTGTTGGGTATACCTTCTATCACAGATCCGAAGGCAAGACATTCGTTGCTAAGAATGGATCATTTCTAGAGAAGGAGTTTCTCTCGAAAGAAGTGAGTGGGAGGAAAGTAGAACTTGACGAGGTAACTGTACCTGCTCCCTTATTGGAAAATAGTACATCACAGAAAACTGTTTCTGCGACACCTATACCAATTAGTGAGGAAGCTAATGATGATGATCATGAAACTTCAGGGCAAGATACTACTGAACCACGTAGATCAACCAGAGTGAGATCCGCACCAGAGTGGTACGGTAATCCAGTTCTGGAAGTCATGCTGCTAGATCATGATGAACCTACAAACTATGAAGAAGCGATGGTGAGCCAAGATTCCACAAAGTGGCTTGAGGCCATGAAATCTGAGATGGGATCCATGTATGAGAACAAAGTATGGACTTTGGTTGACTTGCCCGATGATCGGCAAGCAATTGAGAATAAATGGATCTTCAAGAAAAAGACTGACGCTGACGGTAATATTACTGTCTATAAAGCTCGACTTGTCGCAAAAGGTTTTCGACAAGTTCAAGGGGTTGACTACGATGAGACCTTCTCACCCGTAGCGATGCTTAAATCCGTCAGAATCATGTTAGCAATTGCCGCATTTTATGATTATGAAATATGGCAAATGGATGTCAAAACTGCATTCCTGGATGGATTTCTGGAAGAAGAGTTGTATATGATGCAACCAGAAAGTTTTGTCGATCCAAAGGGAGCTAACAAAGTATGCAAACTCCAGCGGTCCATTTATGGACTGGTGCAAGCATCTCGGAGTTGGAATAAACGCTTTGATAGTGTGATCAAAGCAATTGGCTTTATACAGACATTTGGAGAAGCCTGTATTTACAAGAAAGTGAGTGGGAGCTCTGTAGCATTTCTGATATTATATGTGGATGACATATTGCTGATTGGAAATGATATAGAATTTCTGGATAGCGTAAAGGGATACTTGAATAAAAGTTTTTCGATGAAAGACCTCGGGGAAGCTGCTTACATATTAGGCATAAAGATCTATAGAGATAGATCAAAACGCTTAATTGGACTTTCACAAAGCACATACCTCGACAAGATTTTGAAGAAGTTCAAAATGGATCAAGCAAAGAAAGGGTTCTTGCCTGTGTTACAAGGTGTGAAGTTGAGTCAGACTCAATGCCCGACCACTGCAGAAGATAGAGAGAAAATGAAAGATGTTCCCTATGCTTCAGCCATAGGCTCTATCATGTATGCAATGCTGTGTACCAGACCTGATGTGTGCCTTGCTATAAGTTTAGCAGGGAGGTACCAAAGTAATCCAGGAGTGGATCACTGGACAGCGGTCAAGAACATCCTGAAATACCTGAAAAGGACTAAGGATATGTTTCTCGTATATGGAGGTGACAAAGAGCTCACCATAAGAGGTTACGTTGATGCAAGCTTTGACACTGATCCGGACGATTCTAAATCGCAAACCGGATACGTGTTTACTTTAAACGGTGGAGCTGTCAGTTGGTGCAGTTCTAAAAAAAGCGTCGTAGCGGGATCTACATGTGAAGGGGAGTACATAGCTGCTTCGGAAGCAGCAAACGAAGGAGTCTGGATGAAGGAGTTCATATCCGATCTAGGTGTCATACCTAGTGCATCGGGTCCAATGAAAATCTTTTGTGACAATACTGGTGCAATTGCTTTGGCAAAGGAATCCAGATTTCACAAAAGGACCAAACACATCAAGAGACGCTTCAACTCCATCCGGGATTTAGTCCAGGTGGGAGACATAGAGATTTGCAAGATACATACGGATCTGAATGTTGCAGACCCGTTGACTAAGCCTCTTCCACGAGCAAAACATGATCAGCACCAAAGCTCCATGGGTGTTAGAATCATTACTGTGTAATCTAGATTATTGACTCTAGTGCAAGTGGGAGACTGAAGGAAATATGCCCTAGAGGCAATAATAAGGTTATTATTTATTTCCTTATATCATGATAAATGTTTATTATTCATGCTAGAATTGTATTAACCGGAAACATAATACATGTGTGAATACATAGACCAACAGAGTGTCACTAGTATGCCTCTACTTGACTAGCTCGTTAATCAAAGATGGTTATGTTTCCTAACCATGAACAAAGGGTTGTTATTTGATTAACGAGGTCACATCATTAGTTCAGTGATCTGATTGACATGACCCATTCCATTAGCTTAGCACTTGATCGATTAGTATGTTGCTATTTCTTTCTTCATGACTTATACATGTTCCTATAACTATGAGATTATGCAACTCCCGTTTACCGGAGGAACACTTTGGGTACTACCAAACGTCACAACGTTACTGGGTGATTATAAAGGAGTACTACAGGTGTCTCCAATGGTGGATGTTGGGTTGGCGTATTTCGAGATTAGGGTTTGTCACTCCGATTGTCGGAGAGGTATCTCTGGGCCCGCTCGGTAATACACATCACATAAGCCTTGCAAGCATAATAACTAAGATGTTAGTTATGAGATGATGTATTACGGAACGAGTAAAGAGACTTGCCAGTAACGAGATTAAACTAGGCATTGGATACCGACGATCGAATCTCGGGCAAGTAACATACCGATGACAAAGGGAACAACGTATGTTGTTATGCGGTCTGACCGATAAAGATCTTCGTAGAATATGTAGGAGCCAATATGGGCATCCAGGTCCCGCTATTGGTTATTGACCGGAGACATGTCTCGGTCATGTCTACATTGTTCTCGAACCGTAGGGTCCGCACGCTTAACGTTACGATGACAGTTATTATGAGTTTATGCATTTTGATGTACCGAAGGTTGTTCGGAGTCCCGGATGTGATCACGGACATGACGAGGAGTCTCGAAATGGTCGAGACGTAAAGATTGATATATTGGAAGCCTATGTTTGGACACCGGAAGTGTTCCGGGTGAAATCGGGATTTTACCGGAATACCGGAAGGGTTACCGGAACCCCCCGGGAGGTAAATGGGCCTATTGGGCCTTAGTGGAAAAGAGAAAAGGGGCAGCCCACAGCTGGACGCGCCCCCCCTTCCCCAAGTCCTAGTAGGACTAGGAGAAGGGGCCGACCCCCCTCTCTCTCCTTTCCCCCTTGGAATCCTAGTTGGAATAGGATTGAGGGGGGGAGTCCTACTCCCGGTAGGAGTAGGACTCCTCCCGCGCCCTCTCCCTAGCCGGCCGAACCCCCTCCCCCTGCTCCTTTATATACGGGGGCAGGGGGCACCCCATAGACACACAAGTTGATCATTGTTGATCGTTCATTAGCCGTGTGCGGTGCCCCCTGCCACCAAATTCCACCTCGGTCATATCGTTGTAGACCTTAGGCGAAGCCCTGCGTCGGTAGTACATCAAGATCGTCACCACGCCGTTGTGCTGACGGAACTCTTCCTCGACGCTTTGCTGGATCGGAGCCCGAGGATCGTCATCGAGCTGAACGTGTGCTAAGAACTCGGAGGTGCCGGAGTAACGGTGCTTGGATCGGTCGGATCAGGAAGAAGACGTACGACTACTTCCTCTATGTTGTGAGATCGCTTCCGCAGTCGGTCTGCGTTGGTACGTAGACAATACTCTCCCCCTCGTTGCTATGCATCACCATGATCTTGCGTGTGCGTAGGAAAATTTTCGAAATTACTACGTTCCCCAACAGTGGCATCCGAGCCTAGGTTTTATGGTTTGATGTTATTTGCACGAGTAGAACACAAGTGAGTTGTGGGCGATACAAGTCATACTGCCTACCAGCATGTCATACTTTGGTTCGGCGGTATTGTTGGACGAGACGATCCGGACCAACCTTACGCGTACCCTTACGCGAGACCGGTTCCCTCGACGTGCCATGCACACAGATGGCTTGCGGAAGATTGTCTCTCCAACTTTAGTTGAACCAAGTGTGGCTACGCCCGGTCCTTGAGAAGGTTAAAACGGAGTCTATTTGACAAACTATCGTTGTGGTTTTGATGCGTAGGTGAGATGTGTTCTTACTTAAGCCCGTAGCAGCCACGTAAAACTTGCAACAACAAAGTAGAGGACGTCTAACTTGTTTTTGCAGGGCATGTTGTGATGTGATATGGTCAAGCCATGATGCTGATTTTATTGTATGAGATGATCATGTTTTGTAACCAAGTTATCGGCAACTGGCAGGAGCCATATGGTTGTCGCTTTATTGTATGCAATGCAATCGCGATGTAATGCTTTACTTTATTACTAAGCGGTAGTGATAGTCGTGGAAGCATAAGATTGGCGAGACGACAACGATGCTACGATGGAGATCAAGGTGTCGCGCCGGTGACGATGGTGATCATGACGGTGCTTCGGAGATGGAGATCACAAGCACAAGATGATGATGGCCATATCATATCACTTATATTGATTGCATGTGATGTTTATCCTTTTATGCATCTTATCTTGCTTTGATTGACGGTAGCATTATAAGATGATATCTCACTAAATTATCAAGAAGTGTTCTCCCTGAGTATGCACCGTTGCCAAAGTTCGTCGTGCCCAGACACCACGTGATGATCGGGTATGATAAGCTCTACGTCCATCTACAACGGGTGCAAGCCAGTTTTGCACACGCAGAATACTCAGGTTAAACTTGATGAGCCTAGCATATGCAGATATGGCCTCGGAACACAGAGACCGAAAGGTCGAGCGTGAATCATATAGTAGATATGATCAACATGACGATGTTCACCATTGAAAACTACTCCATCTCACGTGATGATCGGTTATGGTTTAGTTGATTTGGATCACGTGATCACTTAGAGGATTAGAGGGATGTCTATCTAAGTGGGAGTTCCTAAGTAATTTGATTAACTGAACTTAAACTTATCATGAACTTAGTACCTGATAGTATCTTGCTTGTTTATGTTGATTGTAGATAGATGGCTCGTGCTGTTGTTCCGTTGAATTTTAATGCGTTCCTTGAGAAAGCAAAGTTGAAAGATGATGGTAGCAATTACACGGACTGGGTCCGTAACCTAAGGATTATCCTCATTGCTGCACAGAAGAATTACGTCCTGGAAGCACCACTGGGTGCCAGGCCTGCTGCTAGAGCAACGCCAGATGTTATGAACGTCTGGCAGAGCAAAGCTGATGACTACTCGATAGTTTAGTGTGCCATGCTTTACGGCTTAGAATCGGGACTTCAACGACGTTTTGAACGTCATGGAGCATATGAGATGTTCCAGGAGTTGAAGTTAATATTTCAAGCAAATGCCCGAATTGAGAGATATGAAGTCTTCAATAAGTTCTATAGCTGCAAGATGGAGGAGAACAGTTCTGTCAGTGAGCATATACTCAAAATGTCTGGGTATAATAATCACTTGATTCAGATGGGAGTTAATCTTCCAGATGATTGCGTCATTGACAGAATTCTACAATCACTGCCACCAAGCTACTAAAGCTTCGTGATGAACTATAATATGCAAGGGATGAACAAGACTATTCCCGAGCTCTTCGCAATGCTGAAAGCTGCGGAGGTAGAAATCAAGAAGGAGCATCAAGTGTTGATGGTTAACAAAACCACTGGTTTCAAGAAAAAGGGCAAAGGGAAGAAGAAGGGGAACTTCAAGAAGAACAGCAAGCAAGTTGCTGCTCAGGAGAAGAAACCCAAGTCTGGACCTAAGCCTGAAACTGAGTGCTTCTACTGCAAGCAGACTGGTCACTGGAAGCGGAACTGCCCCAAGTATTTGGCGGATAAGAAGGATGGCAAGGTGAACAAAGGTATATGTGATATACATGTTATTGATGTGTACCTTACTAGAGCTCGCAGTAGCACCTGGGTATTTGATACTGGTTCTGTTGCTAATATTTGCAACTCGAAACAGGGACTACGGAATAAGCGGACGCTAGCAAAGGACGAGGTGACGATGCGCGTGGGAAACGGTTCCAAAGTCGATGTGATCGCGGTCGGCACGCTACCTCTACATCTACCTTCGGGATTAATATTAGACCTAAATAATTGTTATTTGGTGCCAGCGTTGAGCATGAACATTATATCTGGATCTTGTTTGATGCGAGACGGTTATTCATTTAAATCAGAGAATAATGGTTGTTCTATTTATGTGAGTAATATCTTTTATGGTCATGCACCCTTGAAGAGTGGTCTATTCTTATTGAATCTCGATAGTAGTGATACACATATTCATAATGTAGAAGCCAAAAGATGCAGAGTTGATAATGATAGTGCAACTTATTTGTGGCACTGCCGTTTAGGTCATATCGGTGTAAAGCGCATGAAGAAACTCCATACTGATGGGCTTTTGGAACCACTTGATTATGAATCACTTGGTACTTGCGAACCGTGCCTCATAGGCAAGATGACTAAAACACCGTTCTCCGGTACTATGGAGAGAGCAACAGATTTATTGGAAATCATACATACCGATGTATGTGGTCCGATGAATATTGAGGCTCGTGGCGGATATCGTTATTTTCTCACCTTCACAGATGATTTAAGCAGATATGGGTATATCTACTTAATGAAACATAAGTCTGAAACATTTGAAAAGTTCAAGGAATTTCAGAGTGAAGTTGAAAATCATCGTAACAAGAAAATAAAGTTTCTACGATCTGATCGTGGAGGAGAATATTTGAGTTACGAGTTTGGTATACATTTGAAAAATTGTGGAATAGTTTCGCAACTCACGCCACCCGGAACACCACAGCGTAATGGTGTGTCCGAACGTCGTAATCGTACTTTACTAGATATGGTGCGATCTATGATGTCTCTTACTGATTTACCGCTATCATTTTGGGGTTATGCTTTAGAGACGGCCGCATTCACGTTAAATAGGGCACCATCAAAATCCGTTGAGACGACGCCTTATGAACTATGGTTTGGCAAGAAACCAAAGTTGTCGTTTCTTAAAGTTTGGGGCTGCGATGCTTATGTGAAAAAGCTTCAACCTGATAAGCTCGAACCCAAAGCGGAGAAATGTGTCTTCATAGGATACCCAAAGGAAACTGTTGGGTATACCTTCTATCACAGATCCGAAGGCAAGACATTCGTTGCTAAGAATGGATCATTTCTAGAGAAGGAGTTTCTCTCGAAAGAAGTGAGTGGGAGGAAAGTAGAACTTGACGAGGTAACTGTACCTGCTCCCTTATTGGAAAATAGTACATCACAGAAAACTGTTTCTGCGACACCTATACCAATTAGTGAGGAAGCTAATGATGATGATCATGAAACTTCAGGGCAAGATACTACTGAACCACGTAGATCAACCAGAGTGAGATCCGCACCAGAGTGGTACGGTAATCCAGTTCTGGAAGTCATGCTGCTAGATCATGATGAACCTACAAACTATGAAGAAGCGATGGTGAGCCAAGATTCCACAAAGTGGCTTGAGGCCATGAAATCTGAGATGGGATCCATGTATGAGAACAAAGTATGGACTTTGGTTGACTTGCCCGATGATCGGCAAGCAATTGAGAATAAATGGATCTTCAAGAAAAAGACTGACGCTGACGGTAATATTACTGTCTATAAAGCTCGACTTGTCGCAAAAGGTTTTCGACAAGTTCAAGGGGTTGACTACGATGAGACCTTCTCACCCGTAGCGATGCTTAAATCCGTCAGAATCATGTTAGCAATTGCCGCATTTTATGATTATGAAATATGGCAAATGGATGTCAAAACTGCATTCCTGGATGGATTTCTGGAAGAAGAGTTGTATATGATGCAACCAGAAAGTTTTGTCGATCCAAAGGGAGCTAACAAAGTATGCAAACTCCAGCGGTCCATTTATGGACTGGTGCAAGCATCTCGGAGTTGGAATAAACGCTTTGATAGTGTGATCAAAGCAATTGGCTTTATACAGACATTTGGAGAAGCCTGTATTTACAAGAAAGTGAGTGGGAGCTCTGTAGCATTTCTGATATTATATGTGGATGACATATTGCTGATTGGAAATGATATAGAATTTCTGGATAGCGTAAAGGGATACTTGAATAAAAGTTTTTCGATGAAAGACCTCGGGGAAGCTGCTTACATATTAGGCATAAAGATCTATAGAGATAGATCAAAACGCTTAATTGGACTTTCACAAAGCACATACCTCGACAAGATTTTGAAGAAGTTCAAAATGGATCAAGCAAAGAAAGGGTTCTTGCCTGTGTTACAAGGTGTGAAGTTGAGTCAGACTCAATGCCCGACCACTGCAGAAGATAGAGAGAAAATGAAAGATGTTCCCTATGCTTCAGCCATAGGCTCTATCATGTATGCAATGCTGTGTACCAGACCTGATGTGTGCCTTGCTATAAGTTTAGCAGGGAGGTACCAAAGTAATCCAGGAGTGGATCACTGGACAGCGGTCAAGAACATCCTGAAATACCTGAAAAGGACTAAGGATATGTTTCTCGTATATGGAGGTGACAAAGAGCTCACCGTAAGAGGTTACGTTGATGCAAGCTTTGACACTGATCCGGACGATTCTAAATCGCAAACCGGATACGTGTTTACTTTAAACGGTGGAGCTGTCAGTTGGTGCAGTTCTAAAAAAAGCGTCGTAGCGGGATCTACATGTGAAGGGGAGTACATAGCTGCTTCGGAAGCAGCAAACGAAGGAGTCTGGATGAAGGAGTTCATATCCGATCTAGGTGTCATACCTAGTGCATCGGGTCCAATGAAAATCTTTTGTGACAATACTGGTGCAATTGCTTTGGCAAAGGAATCCAGATTTCACAAAAGGACCAAACACATCAAGGGACGCTTCAACTCCATCCGGGATTTAGTCCAGGTGGGAGACATAGAGATTTGCAAGATACATACGGATCTGAATGTTGCAGACCCGTTGACTAAGCCTCTTCCACGAGCAAAACATGATCAGCACCAAAGCTCCATGGGTGTTAGAATCATTACTGTGTAATCTAGATTATTGACTCTAGTGCAAGTGGGAGACTGAAGGAAATATGCCCTAGAGGCAATAATAAGGTTATTATTTATTTCCTTATATCATGATAAATGTTTATTATTCATGCTAGAATTGTATTAACCGGAAACATAATACATGTGTGAATACATAGACCAACAGAGTGTCACTAGTATGCCTCTACTTGACTAGCTCGTTAATCAAAGATGGTTATGTTTCCTAACCATGAACAAAGGGTTGTTATTTGATTAATGAGGTCACATCATTAGTTCAATGATCTGATTGACATGACCCATTCCATTAGCTTAGCACTTGATCGATTAGTATGTTGCTATTTCTTTCTTCATGACTTATACATGTTCCTATAACTATGAGATTATGCAACTCCCGTTTACCGGAGGAACACTTTGGGTACTACCAAACGTCACAACGTTACTGGGTGATTATAAAGGAGTACTACAGGTGTCTCCAATGGTGGATGTTGGGTTGGCGTATTTCGAGATTAGGGTTTGTCACTCCGATTGTCGGAGAGGTATCTCTGGGCCCTCTCGGTAATACACATCACATAAGCCTTGCAAGCATAATAACTAAGATGTTAGTTATGAGATGATGTATTACGGAACGAGTAAAGAGACTTGCCAGTAACGAGATTAAACTAGGCATTGGATACCGACGATCGAATCTCGGGCAAGTAACATACCGATGACAAAGGGAACAACGTATGTTGTTATGCGGTCTGACCGATAAAGATCTTCGTAGAATATGTAGGAGCCAATATGGGCATCCAGGTCCCGCTATTGGTTATTGACCGGAGACATGTCTCGGTCATGTCTACATTGTTCTCGAACCGTAGGGTCCGCACGCTTAACGTTACGATGACAGTTATTATGAGTTTATGCATTTTGATGTACCGAAGGTTGTTCGGAGTCCCGGATGTGATCACGGACATGACGAGGAGTCTCGAAATGGTCGAGACGTAAAGATTGATATATTGGAAGCCTATGTTTGGACACCGGAAGTGTTCCGGGTGAAATCGGGATTTTACCGGAATACCGGGAGGGTTACCGGAACCCCCCGGGAGGTAAATGGGCCTATTGGGCCTTAGTGGAAAAGAGAAAAGGGGCAGCCCACAGCTGGCCGTGCCCCCCCTTCCCCAAGTCCTAGTAGGACTAGGAGAAGGGGCCGGCCCCCCTCTCTCTCCTTTCCCCCTTGGAATCCTAGTTGGAATAGGATTGAGGGGGGGAGTCCTACTCCCGGTAGGAGTAGGACTCCTCCCGCGCCCTCTCCCTAGCCGGCCGAACCCCCTCCCCCTGCTCCTTTATATACGGGGGCAGGGGGCACCCCATAGACACACAAGTTGATCATTGTTGATCGTTCCTTAGCCGTGTGCGGTGCCCCCTGCCACCAAATTCCACCTCGGTCATATCGTTGTAGAGCTTAGGCGAAGCCCTGCGTCGGTAGTACATCAAGATCGTCACCACGCCGTTGTGCTGACGGAACTCTTCCTCGACGCTTTGCTGGATCGGAGCCCAAGGATCGTCATCGAGCTGAACGTGTGCTAAGAACTCGGAGGTGCCGGGGTAACGGTGCTTGGATCGGTCGGATCAGGAAGAAGACGTACGACTACTTCCTCTATGTTGTGAGATCGCTTCCGCAGTCGGTCTGCGTTGGTACGTAGACAATACTCTCCCCCTCGTTGCTATGCATCACCATGATCTTGCGTGTGCGTAGGAAAATTTTCGAAATTACTACGTTCCCCAACACCGTCGTCAGGCCCGGACTAATGATGATGATGAACCACCTTCCGACTTACAAAACACTCCTCGAAAACGCCAGAATGAGGTTTCTTTCACCTTTGTCCTTTGTTTTTATCCATGAATCTATTTCCTTATATTCGTTAACTCCATTTTACCCTTGCAGGAGGTTTCTCGCTCTTCTGGCGACTCATCCCAGACTCAATTTCCGGCTTTCAAGACTGCCCCTGGGTAAGGAAAATCATCTTTCCTCTACATCTTTAAAACAGCATCATTATACTAACTGTCTCATAAAAATCTTTCTTAGTGGTCAAGCGAAGTCCAAGAAAGCGAAGGTGATTAAACCGGTAGAAGACCCAAAAAATCCTGCACCTGAACTGGCAACATCAACTCCTCCCGCTCAATCTGAAGCACCAGAAGATCCGACTGTCCATGCTCAATTGGACCCTCCTGAGCCATCAGCTGACGAAACCATTGTAGATCCATCCACCGTCAGACCGTCCGGTTCAGCTAACTCGCCGGCATCTTTTGACCATGATGTTCTGATCACTGGCAGCAGATTTGTTGCGCCAGGTAATCCGACTGTGATAGCCAGGCATTCTGCCAAATAGGAGGCCTTGAAAAGGTAGAAAGTACAGTTTGATACTCTCACTACGCTCACCTGAATGTTAGTGACGTGCTGTCCGGCTATCTCAGTCATGTGCATTCCAGCTGTGAGGGAGTCCTGGATTAGGGGGTGTCCGGATGGCCGGACTATACCTTCGACCGGACTCCTGGACTATGAAGATACAAGATTGAAGACTTCGCCCCGTGTCCGGAAGGGACTTTCCTTGGGGTGGAAGGCAAGCTTGGCGATACGGATATGTAGATCTCCTACCATTGTAACCGACTTTGTGTAACCCTAACCCTCTCCGGTGTCTATATAAACCAGAGGGTTTTAGTCCGTAGGACAACATACACAACAACAATCATACCATAGGCTAGCTTCTAGGGTTTAGCCTCTTCGATCTCGTGGTAGATCTACTCTTGTAGTACCCATATCATCAATATTAATCAAGCGGGACGTAGGGTTTTACCTCCATCGAGAGGGCCCGAACCTGGGTAAAACTTCGTGTCCCTTGCCTCCTGTTACCATCCGGCCTAGACGCACAGTTCGGGACCCCCTACCCAAGATCCGCCGGTTTTGACACCGACATTGGTGCTTTCATTGAGAGTTCCTCTATGTCATCGCCATCAGGAAGGATGCCTCGCCCCGTCTTTAAAGACGGCACCGTTGCCAAGGGAGCTTTGGCTGTCGGCCAAACCCTCCGGCTAGGTGGTTTTCTTATGACCGCCTGTTCGGCTTCTGCGCCGATGATGACTTCTCGAGCCATCGAAAACAATCTTCATGTCAGCTCGGAACTTGCCGAGCGGTTAGATCCAAAGGAGCTCTCCTCCATAAACGAGCTCTTGGATCGCTTCGCCGCCCTGGGAAGCGCTGCGGATTATGACCAGATTGGGCCTAAACCCGATCTGAGAGAGATTATCTCTCCCCAAGTCACCCATCACATTGTTGTGGTAGAGGGACAGTGCGGCGACCCTTCATCTATCTTAAGGACTCGCTACGTACGGATTCCCGATCCCTCCAAGCCGGATACCCGCGGAGGGGAGGATATCACTCAAGACCTGAACTTAGAGTCAAGCGACGGGCTGGATTCATTGGACAACATCCAGGAATCCGAATTTTCGAGTTCGGAAATTCCTCGGCCTCTGAGCCTCAGATGGGGTGAGGCTTCGGATTTAATTCCACCCACCCACCCTAACATAAGCGATCTATCCAAAATCAGGCAAGAGCCCGATGAAACAGTACACCATTACTGGGCCAGATTCCTCCTGGTTAAGAACAGGCTAAGGGACTGCCACGAGGAAGACGCAATCTCAATCTTCTGCAATAATTGCACGGACAAGGGAATACTCAACGCCATAAGTCGCCATGATATTGCACACTTCGCTGACTTGGCGTCTATTGTACGAAAGTACTGTGCAATGGGAAGCGCCTGGAAAACCGAAATCAAATTTTGGGACAATCCGGCCCTGAATACAAACCCAGTCCAAAATAAAAGAGTGCATCATCACCAGACACCCGGGTCAAGCACTAAAAAGCAAAAACCCTCTACGGGGCATGGAACCGTACTGGAAGGATGGCTCAATGGACCCTGTAAAATTCACAGTACAGAGGACGCCACACCAACTCACAGCCTCAGAGCATGTTGGATACTCTGGCAGGTGGCCAAAATTGGCGAAAATCTCCTAATTCTGGAGGCCACAGAAAGCCACCCCAGAGACACCAATACGGTATTAACAGTCTTCGAGCCTTTCGCATCAAATAATATGCGAAAAAGGACACTCCGCAGCCTTGCCGAAGTCTACCAAGTAGCAACAATAAACCCATGGAGTGACACGGCTATTACCTTTAACGCCAGTGATGAACCTAAATTCCGAACAGCCCGAGCACCAGCCGCATTGGTCCTCAGTCCAATAGTGGACGACTTTCGTCTTACCAAGGTACTCATGGACGGCGGCAGCGGATTGAACCTCATTTATGAGGAAACCCTTCAAAAAATGGAAATAGGCTGGAACCGCATTGAGCGAAGCAGCACAACCTTTAGAGGAATAATCCCCAGTCGGGAAGCGCGCTGTACAGGAAAAATCACACTAGATGTGGTGTTCGGCACGCCCTTCATAATTGACCAAGTCCTGACTGGTGGAGCGTACCGCCTGCGGGATGCATCGGATAACCGACTCGAGCCGAACCCATGGAACGCAGCCCGTCTCCGAAGATTCTATGCCTAGCGCCGGACTCTGTGTTCTTCTCCTTCCTCTATCCATTTTTTATATATTTTCTGTCTGAAATTTCTCTTCTTCTCTCTCTCTCTCTCTCTCTCTCTCTCTCTCTCTCTTATAGCCTTTAAAGGCTCATAAAGTGACGCGCTATCCGCGCTCATTAAACCTGGGGGCTTCTTTAAACAAAAGCTTATTCATACGGGCTTCATGCCCAACACATGTGTCACACTTCCGCATGTACCTTTTATTCACCATTATATGCATCGATATGACTTAAGTTTTGGCCAAGCTGGGTTGCCTGGCTCCTGTGCTTACCCCTACGTCCCCGATTGTTCGGCTAGGTGGTAAAGGGAGCACCTCTGCGATTGTTACTGCCGGGTCAGCCAGACATGTACCACAGACTGGGTGAAGCCGGAAGCCAGCGTTCTTATGGGAATATTCGGTCGGTGAACTAAAGATGATTTTTTTTCATTTTTATCTATACGCCCCCAGATGTTTTTCCTGCATTTCTTTTCGCAGCATGGACATGCACCTTAGGGCATGCCTCCCAGGGAAAGGAACCCCTAACGGAACTATTCTCCCTGGAAGATGTTTCTTACTAACCATGTAATATAACATAACTAGTCGGGCACTTGTTTGTTCACGCACTAATGACCCCTACGCCTGGTCTCCATGCATTCCCCGGTTCCTATATAACCGCATGGGAATTCGGACACACTCCGGACCGTCAGGTCCCGAGGCTGAAGCGAAAAGGTCGGCCATGACAAATGGTCTACAATCCGGCTAGAAGGCATTATAAATGTCAATTAAATTACATAGTCATTTTGACTAATTGTATTCCTCTTCAATACCATCTAACAGGCTGTCTAATTTATAGTCCTGCTGGGAATACTTTGTGGCCAACTCTACTTGGCCGTATACTAAACTTACAGGGATCTCCTTCCCATCGGGCCCTACAGGACCGACCTCGGCCATGTGGTTGGGGTCAGCCTTTGCGTACCGCGTCTTCACCATGGCCCAGGCCTCCCTAGCGCCTTGACGGCAGGCCGATATCTTCCACAATCGGAAGCACCGCCCTGCTCCCTTTAGCTTCTCCGCAAGCTCTCCAAGACCTTCGGGCACGGAGATGGATGGCCGTAGGGCCTGGGCGACGCCTTGCATCGCCTACCGAACTCGATCGAGCAGTTGCGAGAGCTCGGGAAGAAGGTCACCCGTAGAACCGGGCATCTCCTCTGCAGGACGACCTGTTAGCACACCTACAGACATTGCTCTGTTAGTCGACTTCCCCGCCGAACTTTCTTTCAAAGGTTCGTTCAAGCACTTACTAAAAATGCCGCGCCGAAGCTGCTGATTCTCCTTCATGGAGTCTGACAGCTGGGCACGAACATCTTTCAGCTCGACGCCCAGCTTGGTGTTGGCATCTTGGAGATCGTTCTTCTCCCGCCTCACCTTTGTCAGCACCTTCTCACCAGCCTTTAGCTGGTGTAGGAGGTGTTGCCTTTCCGGATTCAATCCGGCGCCATCTGCAATTTCATTTGTTAGATTCGCACCCATGCCGTGCTTCGCAAAATACTTATCTTTCGAAGTGTATATTACCAGAGGGGGTCTCCTTGGGCTCCCCTGCCGCGGCTAGTGCGGCCTCAAGTTGGGCTTTGCACTCTTCCAGCTCCTTGGACAGTAGGGAATTCTTTCCTGTAAGAACCTACATAACAAATGATCCTTAAATCAGTTATTCTAACTGTTTCAAGTCTCAGGGGCTACTGGTATATATATATAATTACCAAAATTTTCTTACCCGTATGTCTTTTACATATTGCTCGTGGCTCTGGCTAGACCATTTTGAGCGGCACGGAGGTACGCATCTCCCAAGTTGAAGGCATCTAACGCCCCTTGAGAGAAACAAGCGTCGCGAAGAATTGTCCGGCGACGCCTGTGGTTCATGGCACTCTCCACCTCAGAGTTGGAGGCAGACAACCCGTCCACATCCTCCGTCGAAGGAGCGTCTGGCGCGCACCTTGCGTTCGCCTCCCCCTCCGGGCCAGGCTTTGGAGCCTGGCTGGTGGAGGTGCGATTGGCAGCCTCTCTGGATATAGTCTGGCGAGGTCTCTTTGTCCTGAAGAAAGCACGAGTGTCAATGTGCCTCGAAGGTATAACACCTGGGATAAGGGGGCGCGCCATACCTTTGCGCTGACGCCTCGGTCCGGACTGCACTTCTTTTCTGCCCACGGGGCCCTGCGGCCCCTCGTTGGCTTGTCGCCGCAGGTTCGGCCTTCCGCTTTAAAAACCTCCCCTGCAAAGTTCGGTTATAATCAGGAAACTGAAAACATGAGAGGGCGGACACCTATTCGGGGTACTGGGACTTCGATCTCAGTTACCTGGGAGACCGGGATTAGCCCTGGGTAATCGGCCGTAATGGCCACCAAGGCGTTGTCCTTACTCAATTGATGGAACACTCCATCAATCAGCTCCACAGATATGCCCGGATCCTCTTGGGAGGCTGGGTCGAGGCACCGTCCTGGGTCCTCGGGTTGTGGAGGAGGGCTGCTTATTTCCTTAATAGCCCGACGCAGTTCCTGCGTTGAAGTCGTCAGACCAAATATTTAACAATGGGAATACAAAACGGATGGGCAAGTAAATACGACCGCTTACCCAGCTTGGGGGATTGTGCATAGAGAATCCACCCTGCGGGTTTACGCGGAGAAATTCCTCCTCTTCTCCCTTATACAAAGTGGACAAGATCTTTAATAGAGCGGCAGCTGAATCCGGCCCCTTACGGCCGTAGCGGGTGGTGTCGTCCTCCCCGTTGAAGTCCCACATGGGGTGGCTTCTATACTAAAGCGGTTGCACCCCCCGCATAATGCATTCGGCCATAACCCCGATCATGGTTAGTCCGGAATGGGCTAACAATCTTATTCGGCCCATCAGGTAAATGATGTCCCTGTCACTTTCCCTCTGAGGGCTCCGTGGACGCCAGCTTAGGCGCTTCTTTAAGGGAGCACTGTCGAATTCAGGGAGGCCGATCCGGACAGGATCGGGCAGCGGGACATCTTCTATATAAAACCATTCCGAGGGCCAGTCTTCGGACGCCTTCTTTGGGGTTCCGGACAGATATCCGGTCCCGGCGATGCGCCACACTTCGGCTCCGCCCACTTGATACATTGACCCCTCCTTAGAGCGGGGCACAAGGCAGAATAACCTTTTCCATAGCCCAAATGAGCCTCGATACCCGAAAACAGCTCGCAGAGGGCTACGAAGCCCGCGATATGCAATACGGAGGCAGGCGTGAGATTGTGTAGCTGGAGGCCATAGAACTCCAGGAGCCCCCGGAGAAATGGATGGATTGGAAATCCGAGCCCCCTTATTAAATAAGGGACGAGGCACACCCGCTCTCCTTTGGAGGGATTAGGGGCACTCTCCGCTTGCTCTCCGCCATTATAGATGGCAAGGCCGGCTCGAACCGGGACCATATAGGCCGGGGGCGAAATCCCTTGGTCTGGAGCGTCACTAGCTCGCTATGCGGGATGGAGCATCTCTCCCAGTATCCAAGCTGAGGGCTGGAAGGGCGAGAGGAGGAGTGGCGACGGCTGTCCATGGTGGAATGGACCTTTGTCGGATGCGCTCTGATGAACACTCGTGAAGGGGGGAAGATGTGGTTTGGATCTAAATCCTCGTCCCCTTAAATAGGTCAGCTCATTTACGCGGCTAGGGGTGTGAATGTAAAAACACTCAGACTTTTCATATTCGTTTGACATGTGGGAAGCGGCCATTATTGGGCGTAGAAGCCAAGGAGCGCAACATCTACAAGAAACCAGACTTTATTCAACAAGTACACGGAATTTGGAGGAGAACCCGCCTTGCAATGCCGAAGACAATCTACGCGCCGGACTCACCGTCATTAAAGCCTGGTTCGGGGGCTATTGAGGGAGTCCTGGATTAGGGGGTGTCCGGATGGCCGGACTATACCTTCGACCGGACTCCTAGACTATGAAGATACAAGATCGAAGACTTCGTCCCGTGTCCGGAAGGGACTTTCCTTGGCGTGGAAGGCAAGCTTGGCGATACGGATATGTAGATCTCCTACCATTGTAACCGACTTTGTGTAACCCTAACCCTCTCCGGTGTCTATATAAACCAGAGGGTTTTAGTCCGTAGGACAACATACACAACAACAATCATACCATAGGCTAGCTTCTAGGGTTTAGCCTCTTCGATCTCGTGGTAGATCTACTCTTGTACTACCCATATCATCAATATTAATCAAGCAGGACGTAGGGTTTTACCTCCATCGAGAGGGCCCGAACCTAGGTAAAACTTCGTGTCCCTTGCCTCCTGTTACCATCCGGCCTAAACGCATAGTTCGGGACCCCCTACCCGAGATCCGCCGGTTTTGACACCGACAAGCTGTGACCCGGAAATTGAGTGGTCAAGCAATTGTAACTGAAATGTGAGGTATACTCTGCCAGCCCCCAAGTCTTCAGATTATGATGAACCTGAATGATCCGTAGACTTATGATGTAGGTTGATACCTTGTCTTTAGATTTTTCCTGAGTTCATCAGATTAGTATAATCTTCACCTGTAGTCCCCAAGGGCCGGTTCAATTTATCATAAATGACCCGGTACTTAACTTCATAACTGTCTTAGATCAGTCCAAATAAGTAGTGTGATCCGGCTCATCTTGAAAAACTCTTCGAATATCATGCATTAGCCCCCAAGTGCCAAGCGTTGTTACTTTGTAAAACACCTGGGACTTGAAAACATAAAGGAGTCATTTTGCATAAAAATTGCTTTGGTAGACATTAGCCCCCAAGTGCCAAGTGGTATTGCATTGCAAAGCACTTGGAACTTTAATCATTAGAACCTTTAGTTAAATTTTGACACACGTGTGCATGTTTGTAGACTGCCCTAACTGAATTGGGCTCTCAATTGACGGATGCAAAGACCCGACTGGTGGATCAGGAAGCAGAGATAAAGACTGCTAACTCCAAACTACAATTGAGTCTCTTTGAAATTGAAAAATTGAAGACCAGCTTGACTGAAAAGAAGAAATCCTGGGCCGATGAGAAGACCTTGCTGATACAACATGCCGAGATAGCAGAGGTGGCTCTTGAGGAGGTTACCACGGAGCTCATCGGTTTAAAAAATCGTGTGTCTCAAATGGTCTCCGCCATCTTCGGTGAGTCATTTATATTAATCACTTATACTTTATTTTGACCAGGAATATAAGCCACCTACTGAGCCTTTGTTAAAAAACACTCACATGTCCATGAAGTAAAAATCCGAGCCAAGATAGTGTGACAAAACTGAAGGCGGTTTATACCTTGGTCGAGCAATTGTATACTGGCGCTCAACGAGCACTTGCTACTATCTCCCCTGCCAACCAAGGACCCAACCGTTTGAGTGATGTTTTGAAGAAGTTATCGATCTTACCCGCCAGGTTTCAAGAGGTCAAATGATCCTGTGCCAGAGCCGGAGCCCTGACTGCCCTGAGCCGCTCCAAAGCCTGGGTGCCATATTTAGACCCGGTGGACGTGGCTAAGGGGTACCCTACCGTGAAGGAAGACGAGACTCAATTTGAGCAAGATGACTTTATTGCCTGTGTGAGGGGAGTTCGTCCTCAAGCTACCATTCTTGGAGAGGAGACCACCATCGATAAATATCAGCCGGGTTTTGATATGGAGAATAAGAAGATGGCGACTCCCTCTTATAAAGTGTCAGATCTTATCCCGCCGGTTCATGCGACGTCTTGAGCTTGCGTTGGTTTTCCCCAAAGAGGAAGGGATGATGCATCAGAGTAGCGTAGGTATTTCCCTCAGTTTTTGAGAACCAAGGTATCAATCCAGTAGGAGGCCACGCTCAAGTCCCTCGTACCTGCACAAAACGATAGCTACTCGCAACCAACGTGATTAGGGGTTGTCAATCCCTTCACGGTCACTTACGAGAGTGAGATCTAATAGATATAATATTTTTGGTATAAAGTTGCAAAGTAAAAAATAAAAGCAAAGCAAGATTAAAGTGATGGAGATTAATATGATGAGAATAGACCCGGGGGCCATAGGTTTCACTAGTGGCTTCTCTCAAGAGCATAAGTATTCTACGGTGGGTGAACAAATTACTGTTGAGCAATTGACAGAATTGAGCATAGTTATGAGAATATCTAGGCATGATCATGTATATAGGCATCACGTCCGTGACAAGTAGACCGAAACGATTCTGCATCTACTACTATTACTCCACTCATCGACCGCTATCCAGCATGCATCTAGAATATTAAGTTAAAAACAGATTAACGCCTTAAGCAAGATGACATGATGTAGAGAGATAAATTCATGCAATATGAAATAAACCCCATCTTGTTATCCTCGATGGCAACGACACAATACGTGCCTTGCTGCCCCTTCTGTCACTGGGTAAGGACACCGCAAGATCGAACCCAAAGCTAAGCACTTCTCCCATGGCAAGAACTACCAATCTAGTTGGCCAAACCAAACGGATAATTCGAAGAGACTTGCAAAGATAACCAATCATACATAAAAGAATTCAGAGAAGATTCAAATATTATTCATAGATAGACTTGATCATAAACCCACAATTCATCGATCTCAACAAACACACCGCAAAAATAAGATTACATCGAATAGATCTCCACAAGAGAGGGGGAGAACTTTTTATTGAGATTCAAAGAGAGAGAAGAAGCCATCTAGCTACTAACTATGGACCCGAAGGTCCGAGGTAAACTACTCACACTTCATCGGAGGGGCTAGGATGATGTAGAAGCCCTCCGTGATGATGGCCCTCTTCCGGCGGAGCTCCAAAACAGGCCCCAAGATGGGATCTCCTGGATACAGAAAGTTGCCGCGGTGGAATTAGGTTTTTGGCTCCTGTTCTGATCATTTGGGGGTATGTAGGTATATATAGGAGGAAGGAGTACGTCGGTGGAGTGCCGAGGGGCCCATGAGGCAGGGGCGTGCCCTGGGGGGGGGGCACCCCCCACCCTCGTGACCTCCTCTTTGACTCCCTAGAGTAGGGTCCAAGTCTCCTGGATCACGTTCGGTGAGAAAATCACGTTCCCGAAGATTTTATTCCGTTTGGACTCGGTTTGATATTCTGTTTCTCCGAAACACTGAAATAGGCTAAAACAGCAATTCTGGGCTGGGCCTCCGGTTAATAGGTTAGTCCCAAAAATAATATAAAAGTGGAAAATAAAGCCCAATATAGTCCAAAACAGTAGATAATATAGCATGGAGATATCAAAAATTATAGATACGTTGGAGACGTATCAGGCATCCCCAAGCTTAATTCCTGCTCGTCCTCGAGTAGGTAAATGATAAAAAGGGAATTTTTGATGAGGAGTGCTACTTGGCATAAATTCAATGCAAATCTTCTTAATTGTGGTATGAATATTCAGATTCGAAAGATTCAAGACAAAAGTTTATATTGACATAAAAATAATAATACTTCAAGCATACTAACAAAGCAATTATGTCTTCTCAAAATAACATGGCCAAAGAAAGTTATCCCTACAAAATCATATAGTCTGGCTATGCTCTGTCTTCACCACACAAAGTATTTAAATCATGCACAACCCCGATGACAAGCCAAGCATTTGTTTCATACCCTAACTTTTTCAAAACTTTTTCAATCTTCACGCAATACATGAGCGTGAGCCATGGATATAGCACTATAAGTGGAATAGAATGGTGGTTGTGGAGAAGACAAAAAGGAGAAGATAGTCTCAGATCAACTAGGCGTATCAACGGGCTATGGAGATGCCCATCAATAGATATCAATGTGAGTGAGTAGGGATTGCCATGCAACGGATGCACTAGAGCTATAAATGTATGAAAGCTCAAAAAGGAACTAAGTGGGTGTGCATCCAACTTGCTTGCTCACGAAGACCTAGGGCAATTTGAGGAAGCCCATCATTAGAATATACAAGCCAAGTTCTATAATGTAAAATTCCCACTAGTATATGAAAGTGACAACATATGAGACTCTCTATATGAAGAACATGGTGCTACTTTGAAGCACAATATATGAGACTCGCTATATCATGGTGCTACTTTGAAGCACATGTGTGGAAAAAGGATAGTAGCATTGCCCCTTTTTATTTATTTTCTTTTTTTGGGCCTTCTTTTTTTTCTTTGGCCTTTCTCTTTTTTTGGGCCAATGCTCTATTAAATGATGATCATCACACTTCTATTTATTTACAACTCAATGATTACAACTCTATTCTAAAACAAAGTATGACTCTATATGGATGCCTCCGGCGGTGTACCGGGATATGCAATGAATCAAGAGTGACAAGTATGAAAAAATTATGAACGGTGGCTTTGCCACAAATACTATGTCTACTACATGATCATGCTAAGCAATATGACAATGATGAATATGTCATGATGAACTAGATGGTGGAAAGTTGCATGGCAATATATCTCGGAATGGCTATGGAAATGCCATAATAGGTAGGTATGGTGGCTGTTTTGAGGAAGGTATATGGTAGGTGTATGATACCGGCGAAAGGTGCGCGGTATTAGAGAGGCTAGCAAAGGTGGAAGGGTGAGAGTGCGTATAATCCATGGACTCAACATTAGTCATAAAGAACTCATATACTTATTGCAAAAATCTAGAAGTTATCAAAGCAAAGTATTACGCGCATGCTCCTAGGGGGATAGATTGGTAGGAAAAGACCATCGCTCGTCCCCGACCACCACTCATAAGGAAGACAATCAATAAATAAATCATGCTCCGACTTCATCACATAACGGTTCACCATACGTGCATGCTACAGGAATCACAAACTTTAACACAAGTATTCTTTAAATTCACAACTACTCAACTAGCATGACTTTAATATTATCACCTCCATATCTCAAAACAATTATCATGCTTCAATCTTTTCTTAGTATTCAACACACTCAAAAGAAAGTTTCACAAATCTTGAATACCAAGCATATTATTATTAAGAAAATTACCATGCTATTAAGATACTCTCAAAATAATTTAAGTGAAGCATGAGATATCAATAGTTTCTTTAAAACAAATCCACCACCGTGCTCCAATAGATCTAAGTGAATCACATAGAGCAAAATTATAACGCTCAAAAGATATAAGTGAAGCACATAGAGCAAAACTACTTAGCTCAAAATATATAAGTGAAGTACATAGAGCAAAACTACTTAGCTCAAAAGATATAAGTGAAGCACATAGAGCAAAACTACTTAGCTCAAAAGATATAAGTGAAACACATAGAGCAAAACTACTTAGCTCAAAAGATATAAGTGAAGCACATAGAGTATTCTATCAAATTTTAATTCATGTATGACTCTCTCAAAAGGTGTGTACAACAAGGATGATTGTGGAATACTAATACACAAAGACACAAATAATACAAGACACTCCAAGCAAAACACATATCATGTTGGTGAATAAAAATATAGCTCCAAGTAAATTACCGATGGAAGTGGACGAAAGAGGGGATGCCTTCCGGGGCATCCCCAAGCTTTGAATTTTTGGTGTCCTTGGATTATCTTGGGGGTGCCATGGTCATCCCCAAGCTTAGGCTATTTCCACTTCTTGTTCCATAATCCATCAAAAGAATTCACCCAAAACTTGAAAACTTCACAACAGAAAACTTAAAGAAGAAAACTCGTGAGCTCCGTTAGCGAAAGAAAACAAAAGACCACTTCAAGGTACTGTAATGAACTCATTCTTTATTTATATTGGTGTTAAACCTACTGTATTCCAACTTCTCTATGGATTATAAACTATTTTACTAGCCATAGATTCATCAAAATAAGGAAACAACACACGAAAAACAGAATCTGTCAAAAACAGAACAGTCTGTAGTAATCTGTAGCTAGCGCAAGATCTGGAACCCCAAAAATTCTAAAACAAATTGCTGGACGTGAGGAATTTATCTATTAATCATATACAAAATAATTAACTAAATATCACTCTCCGAATAAAAATTACAGCAGTTCTCGTGAGCGCTAAAGTTTCTGTTTTTTACAGCAAGTACAACAAGACTTTCCCCAAGTCTTCCCAACGGTTCTACTTGGCACAAACACTAATTAAACACAAAAAACACAACCAAAACAGAGGCTAAATTATTTATTTATTACTAAACAGGATCAAAAAGCAAGGAGTAAAAATAAAATTGGGTTGCCTCCCAACAAGCGCTATCATTTAACGCCCCTAGCTAGGCATAAAAGCAAGGATAGATCTAGGTATTGCCATCTTTGGTAGGCAATCCATAAGTGGATCTCATGATAGTTTCATATGGCAATTTTTTTTCTAGGAAAGTGTTCCATACCCTTTTTTAATGGAAATTGAAATCTAATATTCCCTTCCTTCATATCAATTATCGCACCAACCGTTCCAAGGAAAGGTCTATCAAGAATAATAGGGCAAGAAGGATTGCAATCTATATCAAGAAAAATGAAATCTACGGGAACATAATTCCTATTTGCAACAATAAGAACATCATTAATTCTTCCCATGGGTTTCTTAATAGTGGAATCCGCAAGATGCAAGTTTAGAGAGCAATTATCAAAATCGCGGAAATCTAGCAAATCACACAAAGTCTTGGGAATAGTAGAGACACTAGCACCCAAATCACACAAAGCATAAAACTCATGCTCTTTAATTTTAATTTTAATAGTTGGTTCCCACTCATCATAGAGTTTTCTAGGGATAGAAACTTTCAACTCAAGTTTTTCTTCATAAGATTGCATCAAGGCATCAACAATATGTTTGGTGAAGGCTTTATTTCGACTATAAGCATGTGGAGAATTTAGCACGGATTGCAACAAGGAAATACAATCAATTAAAGAGCAACTTTCATAATTAAATTCCTTGAAATCCAATATAGTGGGTTTAGCAACATCTAGATTTTTATTTATTTCAATCCCACTTTCATCAATTTCATCATTAAGATCTAAATACTCCAAATTTTTAGAACGCCTTCTAGGTAAAGGAAGATCATATTCAGTTTCATCAAGATTCATATTGCAAAACAAAGATTTAATAGTGGACACATCAATAACTTTTAGATCTTCATCTTGATTTTCATAGGAATTGGAAGAACACGCTTTAATAAAGGCATCTTTGGAAGCACGCATCCTAGCGGTTCTTTCCTTGCACTCATCAATGGAAATTCTCATGGCTTTGAGAGATTCATTGATATCATGCTTAGGAGGAATAGATCTAAGCTTTAAAGAATCAATCTCAAGAGAAATTCTATCAACATTCCTAGCCAAATCATCAACTTTAAGCAATTTCTCCTCAAGCAAAGCATTAAAATTCTTTTGTGAATTCATAAATTCTTTAACACTATTCTCAAATTCAGAGGGCATCTTATTATAATTTCCATAACAGTCCATTTGGATGTAGATATTCAGGTCTCGAATCGGTATTTGGCATTTGCCTAGCCCAAAAGCCGTTGTTTGGATGGTCGAGATATTCGCGCCTGGAATCCAACCTCAATATCGAACCAGCTTTTTGATATATTCCAACACTGACGCGTCGCTCCGTGAATTCGCGGCCCCCACGCTCGGTTTTCCACGGTATTCGGTCCACACCTCCCACCGCACCTCACTTATCGCTTGGGAAGGCACCGAACGCGAAAAGGAGACGAGACTCATGGCTGGAATGAGAACCCCGCTGTCCTCTCCAACTCCGCACATCCCCTGCATCCCTATCCCGCCGCCCTCTCCAACTTCGGTGGTGTGGGAGCTCCTGCTGCTCGACCTGTGCTCCGCCCATCTGGGGACCCTCCTCATCCTTGCGCTGCTTGAGCCCCCGCTCGCCGAGTGCATCGGACGCCTCGACGACGTGCACGAGTACCTCGCCACCAGGACCGACCCATGATCCATGCAGCAGCGACTCGAGAAAGTTCATCTCCATGGACATCGACGACTCTATAACCGATGTCTTCAAGGGCACTGTCTAGTTCATGTACATTGCATAGGTGGGAGGACACCTACGATGTCATGCCCCTGAGTTGCTCGGCAGAATGCCAACCCATTCAGCTCGGCGTGTTGTGACACTCGAACGACCCTGGCATGGAGGTGCGAACACTCCATGCGGATGGCAAGCAGGAGACACTCCTTTCGTATGGTCGACGAGCCCGCTCGATATGCCGCAGATGGCGCCGGGTAGGTTGCCGGGGACGCCGCCAAGCTCGTCCATGAACTGCAGGCGTGCAGCTCGTCCCTGGCCTTCCAGTTGTCAGCGCGCCAACACCAGTACTGCATAGCAACATGTACCTCCATTTGCTCCTTTTCATCACGGCAATAGTAGTCAGTAATTGTACCAATTAGGCAACTAATGAAGTGCAAAAGTATATGCAACAACATAAGTGCAAGTATAATACAGTAGCTTGGTCTTGCTGCAGTTCTAGTAGTACTAGTAGTGGTCAGTTTAAAACTGATGCATGTTTGTATGTGTGCTTTAGAGAGAATAAGAAACCATGAATGTTATGAAAGTGAGATATTCTCCTTGTCCATCCAAACAAGAATTGGAATTGTTGTTTCCCTTAAATTCCAGGTGCCAAATACATGAACATCCAAACACTATATTTTGCATTGATGCTCAATATCAATGTCTTAGATATTTGGCATTCGAACCAATGCAATGCCAAGCCCTCCAATATCTGCATCAAACAAAGCGTAAGAGTTGTTGTAGGAATTCCCATAATTATTAGAAGGATTACTAGGATATGGCCTAGGATTAAAATTCCCTCTATAAGCGTTGTTATCAAAATTATTCCTACCAACAAAATTCACATCCATAGATTCATTGTTATTCTCAATCAAAGTAGACAAAGGCATATCATTAGGATCGGAAGAAACACTCTTAGTAGCAAATAATTTCATAAGTTCATCCATCTTTCCACTCAACACATTAATTTCTTCTATCGCATGCACCTTTTTATTAGAAGATCTTTCGGTATGCCATTGAGAATAATTAACCATAATATTGTCTAGGAGTTTAGTAGCATCTCCTAAAGTGATTTCCATAAAAGTGCCTCCCGCGGCCGAATCTAAAAGACTTCTAGAAGCAAAATTCAATCCGGCATAAACGTTTTGTATAATCATCCACAAATTCAAACCATGAGTAGGGCAATTACGTATCATTAATTTCATTCTCTCCCAAGCTTGTGCAACATGTTCATGATCAAGTTGTTTAAAGTTCATAATATCGTTTCTAAGAGAGATGATCTTAGCGGGAGGAAAATACTTAGAGATAAAAGCATCTTTGCACTTGTTCCATGAATCAATACTATTCTTAGGCAAAGACAAAAACCAAGCTTTAGCACTATCTCTAAGTGAAAAAGGAAATAGCTTCAATTTAACAACATCATTATCGACATCTTTTTTCTTTTGCATATCACATAAATCAACGAAGCTATTCAGATGAGTAGCGGCATCTTCACTAGGAAGGCCGGCTAATTGATCTTTCATAACAAGATTCAACAAAGCAGTATTAATTTCACAAGATTCAGCATCGGTAAGAGGAGCAATCGGAGTGCTAAGGAAATCATTATTATTGGAATTGGTGAAGTCACACAATTTAGTATTATCTTGAGCCATCGCAACAAACAAGCAATCTAACACACGAGCAAACGGGCAAAAGAGGCAAATAGAGAGGGAGGATAGAGAGAGAGGGCGAATAAAACGGCAAGGGTGAAGTGGGGGAGAGGAAAACGAGAGGCAAATGGCAAATAATGTAATGCGAGAGATAGGGATTGCGATGGGTACTTGGTATGTTGACTTTTTGCGTAGACTCCCTGGCAACAGCGCTAGAAATCCTTCTTGCTACATCTTGAGCTTGCGTTGGTTTTCCCCGAAGAGGAAGGGATGATGCAGCAGAGTAGCGTAAGTATTTCCCTCAGTTTTTGAGAACCAAGGTATCAATCCAGTAGGAGGCCACGCTCAAGTCCCTCGTACCCACACAAAATGATAGCTACTCACAACCAACGCGATTAGGGTTGTCAATCCCTTCACGGTCACTTACGAGAGTGAGATCTGATAGATATAATATTTTTGGTATTTTCTGTATAAAGATGCAAATTAAAAAGTAAAAGCAAAGTAAAAAAGCAAAGCAAGATTAAAGTGATGTAGATTAATATGATGAGAATAGACCCCGGGGCCATAGGTTTCACTAGTGGCTTCTCTCAAGAGCATAAGTATTCTACAGTGGGTGAACAAATTACTGTTGAGCAATTGACAGAATTGAGCCTAGTTATGAGAATATCTAGGCATGATCATGTATATAGGCATCACGTTGGTGACAAGTAGACCGAAATGATTCTGCATCTACTACTATTACTCCACTCATCGACCGCTATCCAGCATGCATCTAGAGTATTAATTTAAAAACAGAGTAACGCCTTAAGCAAGATGACATGATGTAGAGAGATAAATTCATGCAATATGAAATAAACCCCATCTTGTTATCCTCGATGGCAATGATACAATACATGCCTTGCCGCCCCTTCTGTCACTGGGTAAGGACACCGCAAGATCGAGCCCAATGCTAAGCACTTCTCCCATGGCAAGAACTACCAATCTAGTTGGCCAAACCAAACGGATAATTCGAAGAGACTTGCAAAGATAACCAATCATACATAAAAGAATTCATAGAAGATTCAAATATTATTCATATATAGACTTGATCATAAACCCACAATTCATCGATCTCAACAAACACACCGCAAAAAGAAGATTACATCGAATAGATCTCCATGAGAGAGGGGGAGAACTTTGTATTGAGATTCAAAGAGATAGAAGAAGCCATCTAGCTACTAACTATGGACCCGAAGGTCTGAGGTAAACTACTCACACTTCATCGGAGGGGCTAGGATGATGTAGAAGCCCTCCGTGGTGACGGCCCTCTTCCGGCGGAGCTCCGAAATAGGCCCCAAGATGGGATCTCGTGGATACAGAAAGTTGCGGCGGTGGAATTAGGTTTTTGGCCATATTCTAATCGTTTGGGGGTACGTAGGTATATATAGGAGGAAGGAGTACGTCGGTGGAGCACCGAGGGGCCCACGAGGCAGGGGGCGCGCCCTAGGGGGCGGCGCTCCCACCCTTGTGACCTCCTCTTTGACTCTCTGGAGTAGGGTCCAAGACTCCTGGAGCACGTTCGGTGAGAAAATCATGTTCCCGAAGATTTTATTCCGTTTGGACTCCGCTTGATATTATGTTTCTCCGAAACCCTGAAATATGTAAAAAAACAGCAATTTTGGGCTGGTCCTCCAGTTAATAGGTTAGTCCCAAAAATAATATAAAAGTGGAAAATAAAGCCCAATGTAGTCCAAAACATTAGATAATATAGCATGGAGCAATCAAAAATTATATATACGTTGGAGACGTATCAGTTCACCAACACACTTTTGCCCCGGAAGTCGACCCAGTCGGCCTGATTAACGATGAAGTGGAGTTCATTGCTCCGAACGGCTTTGACTGGTCCAATCCCAGCTTCCAACCAGTAGAGGGAGGTGAACCGGCGAGGGGAGAGTCATAACCATCTTTTGGGCTCTCAAAACCTTGTAATAGGTTAGTTTGAAAACTACATGTTTTGCCTATTCCATCGTGCATAAAATGTTGCATATGACTCTTTGCCAATGATGTCAATATATATATGCAGCACATCTATGATTACATCTGTAATGTTTTAACTCTGTTCCTGTAAAAAAATGAAAAAACTGTCCTGGCGGTTTAGCACCGGACGGGTCAAAACACCCGGTTTATGACTATGAAATTATCATAGTGGAAAAAACAGAACCATATGTAAGATAAACAAGGCTGAAAAAACCTTTGATTAACGAAAAAACACAAAGAAACATGTTCATGAATGACACTATCATACATGTGTTCTTTGAATCTGGACTACCGGTTTACATGACCCGGATGATGAGGTTGATAACCCAATCTTTTGTAGAAGTCAATACTTCCATATGGCTGATGACTATTATGCCTTGGCAACTCATTGTCAAATAACCGAGCCGGTCTAATTTGAAACCATACTGACAGTTAGATTTTGAGATGATAAAAAACAGTAAGACAAAACACTAGGCTTCAGACAATGTAAATCAAAACATTTAAATAAAAACTGGAGGCTTCTGATTCTAATACGATCAGCAAACCGGACCAAAGGGGTTAAGCTAAGATTCGAATACGATCATATAGCCCCCAGTGGCTTTGGCATTGCGCTGATCAAGAGGGTACCGACATCTATGTTCTCTTTGGTTTGAATACGACCTATGTTTGATCAGGAAGCCCCCAAATGACCTTGAGAGGTTTTTAACGACCCTGTTTCGAATACGATCCAAGTCGGACCCAAAAGGGGTTAATATATGATTCAGATACGATCAAGAAGCCCCCTAGTGAGTTTGGCTTTGAGCCGATCAAGAGGGTTACGATAGCTATGTTCTCTTTCGTTCGAAAGCGACCTATGTTTGAACTGTTGGGGAACATAGTAATTTCAAAAAAATTCCTACGCACATGCAAGATCATGGTGATGTATAGCAACGAGGGGAGAGTGTGATCTACGTACCCTTGTAGATCGACAACGGAAGCGTTAGGTTGATGTAGTCGTACGTCTTCACGGCCCGACCGATCAAGCACCGAAACTACGACACCTCCGAGTTCTAGCACACGTTCAGCTCGATGACGATCCCCGGACTTCGATCTAGCAAAGCGTCGGGGAAGAGTTCTGTCAGCATGACGGCGTGGTGACAATCTTGATGTACTAATGTCGCAGGGCTTCGCCTAACCACTGCTACAATATTATCGAGGACTATGGTGGAAGGGGGCACCGCACACGGCTAAGAATATGATCACGTGGATCCACATGTGTCTCTAGGGGGTGCCCCTGCCTCCGTATATAAAGGCTCAAAGGGGGGGTGCGGCCGGCCATGATAGGGCATGCCAGGAGGAGTCCTACTCCCTCCGAGAGTAGGATTCCCCCCCCCCTTTCCTAGTTGGAATAGGATTCGTTAAGTGGGAAAGAGGAGAGAAAGAAGGAAGGGGGGCGCCGGCCCCCTCTCTCCTTTTCCTATTCGGACTAAGGGGGAGGGGCGCGCGGCCCAGCCCTGGCCACCTCTCCTCTCTTCCACTAAGGCCCACTAAGGCCCATATACCTCCCGGGGGGTTCCGGTAACCTCCCGGTACTCCGGTAAAATCCCGATTTCACCCGGAACACTTCCGATATCCAAAAATAGGCTTCCAATATATCAATCTTTATGTCTCGACCATTTCGAGACTCCTCATCATATCCGTGATCACATCCAGGATTCCGAACAACCTTCGGTACATCAAAACGCATAAACTCATAATATAACTGTCATCGAAACCTTAAGCGTGCGGACCCTACGGGTTCGAGAACAATGTAGACATGACCGAGACATGTCTTCTGTCAATAACCAATAGCAGGACCTGGATGCCCATATTGGTTCCTACATATTCTACGAAGACCTTTTATCGGTCAGACCGCATAACAACATACGTTGTTCCCTTTGTCATCGGTATGTTACTTGCCCGAGATTCGATCATCGGTATCCAATACCTAGTTCAATCTCGTTACTGGCAAGTCTCTTTACTCGTTTCGTAATACATCATCCCGCAACTAACTCATTAGTTGCAATGCTTGCATTGCTTAAGTGATGTGTATTACCGAGAGGGCCCAGAGATACCTCTCCGACGATCGGAGTGACAAATCCCAATCTCGAAATACGCCAACCCAACATGTACCTTTGGAGACACCTGTAGAGCACCTTTATAATCACCCAGTTACGTTGTGATGTTTGGTAGCACACAAAGTGTTCCTCCGGCACATGGGAGTTACATAATCTCATAGTCATAGTAACATGTATAAGTCATGAAGAAAGCAATAGCAACATACTAAACGATCGGGTGCTAAGCTAATGGAATGGGACATGTCAATCAGATCATTCAACTAATGATGTGATCCCGTTAATCAAATGACATCTCTTTGTCCATGGTTAGGAAACATAACCATCTTTGATTAACGAGCTAGTCAAGTAGAGGCATACTAGTGACACTCTGTTTGTCTATGTATTCACACATGTATTATGTTTCCGGTTAATACAATTCTAGCATGAATAATAAACTTTTTATCATGATATAAGGAAATAAATAATAACTTTATTATTGCCTCTAGGGCATATTTCCTTCAGTCTCCCACTTGCACTAGAGTCAATAATCTAGATTACACAGTAATGATTCTAACACCCATGGAGCCTTGGTGCTGATCATGTTTTGCTCGTGGAAGAGGCTTAGTCAACGGGTCTGCTACATTCAGATCCGTATGTATCTTGCAAATCTCTATGTCTCCCACCTGGACTAGATCCCGGATGGAATTGAAGCGTCTTTTGATGTGCTTGGTTCTCTTGTGAAATCTGGATTCCTTCGCCAAGGCAATTGCACCAGTATTGTCACAAAAGATTTTCATTGGACCCGATGCACTAGGTATGACACCTAGATTGGATATGAACCCCTTCATCCAGACTCCTTCGTTTGCTGCTTCCGAAGCAGCTATGTACTTTGCTTGACATGTAGATCCCGCCACGACGCTTTGTTTAGAACTGCACCAACTTACAGCTCCACTATTTAATGTAAACACGTATCCGGTTTGCGATTTAGAATCGTCTGGATCAGTGTCAAAGCTTGCATCAACGTAACCGTTTACGATGAGCTCTTTGTCACCTCCATATACGAGAAACATATCCTTAGTCCTTTTCAGGTACTTCAGGATGTTCTTGACCGCTGTCCAGTGATCCACTCCTGGATTACTTTGGTACCTCCCTGCTAAACTTATAGCAAGGCACACATCAGGTCTGGTACACAGCATTGCATACATGATAGAGCCTATGGCTGAAGCATAGGGAACATCTTTCATTTTCTCTCTATCTTCTGCAGTGGTCGGGCATTGAGTCTAACTCAACTTCACACCTTGTAACACAGGCAAGAACCCTTTCTTTGCTTGATCCATTTTGAACTTCTTCAAAATCTTGTCAAGGTATGTGCTTTGTGAAAGTCCAATTAAACGTCTTGATCTATCTTTATAGATCTTTATGTCTAATATGTAAGCAGCTTCACCGAGGTCTTTCATTGAAAAACTCTTATTCAACTATCCCTTTATGCTATCCAGAAATTCTATATCATTTCCAATCAGTAGTATGTCATCCACATATAATATCAGAAATGCTACAGAGCTCCCACTCACTTTCTTGTAAATACAGGCTTCTCCGAAAGTCTGTACAAAACCAAATGCTTTTATCACACTATCAAAGCGTTTATTCCAACTCCGAGAGGCTTGCACCAGTCCATAAATGGATCGCTGGGGCTTGCACACTTTATTAGCTCCCTTTGGATCGACAAAACCTTCCGGTTGCATCATATACAACTCTTCTTCCAGAAATCCATTCAGGAATGCAGTTTTGACATCCATCTGCCAAATTTCATAATCATAAAATGCGGCAATTGCTAACATGATTCGGACAGAGTTAAGCATCGCTACAGGTGAGAAGGTCTCATCGTAGTCAACCCCTTGAACTTGTCGAAAACCTTTTGTGACAAGTCGAGCTTTGTAGACAGTAATATTACCGTCAGCGTCAGTCTTCTTCTTGATGATCCATTTATTCTCAATTGCTTGCCGATCATCGGGCAAGTCAACCAAAGTCCATACTTTGTTCTCATACATGGGTCCCATCTCAGATTTCATGGCTTCAAGCCATTTTGCGGAATCTGGGCTCACCATCGCTTCTTCATAGTTCGTAGGTTCATAATGATCTAGCAGCATGACTTCCAGAACAGGATTACCGTACCACTCTGGCGCGGATCTCAATCTGGTTGATCTATGAGGTTCAGTAGTATTTTGTCCTAAAGTTTCATGATCATTATCATTAGCTTCCTCACTAATTGGTGTAGGTGTCACAGAAACAGGTTTCTGTGGTGTACTACTTTCCAATAAGGGAGCAGGTACAGTTACCTCGTCAAGTTCTACTTTCCTCCCACTCACATCTTTCGAGAGAAACTCCTTCTCCAGAAAGTTTCCGAACTTAGCAACAAAAGTCTTGCCTTTGGATCTATGATAGAAGGTATATCCTATAGTCTCCTTTGGATATCCTATGAAGACATATTTCTTCGATTTGGGTTCGAGCTTATCAGGTTGAAGCTTTTTCACATAAGCATCGCAGCCCCAAGCTTTCAGAAACGACAACTTTGGTTTCTTGCCAAACCATAGTTCATAAGGCGTCGTCTCAATGGATTTTGATGGTGCCCTATTTAACGTGAATGCGGCCGTCTCTAAAGCATAACCCCAAAACGATAGCGGTAAATCAGTAAGAGACATCATAGATCACGCCATATCTAGTAAAGTACGATTATGACGTTCGGACACACCATTACGCTGTGGTGTTTCGGGTGGCGTGAGTTGCGAAACTATTCTGCATTGTTTCAAATGTACACCAAACTCGTAACTCAAATATTCTCCTCCACGATCAGATCGTAGAAACTTTATTTTCTTGTTACGATGATTTTCAACTTCACTTTGAAATTCTTTGAACTTTTCAAATGTTTCAGACTTATGTTTCATTAAGTAGATATACCCATATCTGCTTAAGTCATCTGTGAAGGTGAGAAAATAACGATATCCGCCACGAGCCTCAATATTCATCGGACCACATACATCTGTATGTATGATTTCCAACAAATCTGTTGCTCTCTCCATAGTACCGGAGAACGGTGTTTTAGTCATCTTGCCCATGAGGCACGGTTCGCAAGTACCAAGTGATTCATAATCAAGTGGTTCCAAAAGTCCATCAGTATGGAGTTTCTTCATGTGCTTTACACTGATATGACCTAAACGGCAGTGCCACAAATAAGTTGCACCATCATTATCAACTCTGTGTCTTTTGGCTTCAACATTATGAATATGTGTGTTAGTACTATCGAGATTCAATAAGAATAGACCACTCTTCATGGGTGCATGACCATAAAAGATATTACTCATATAAATAGAACAACCATTATTCTCTGATTTAAATGAATAACCGTCTCGCATCAAACAAGATCCAGATATAATGTTCATGCTTAACGCTGGCACCAAATAACAATTATTTAGGTCTAATATTAATCCCGAAGGTAGATGTAGAGGTAGCGTGCCGACTGCGATCACATCGACTTTGGAACCGTTTCCCACGCGCATCGTCACCCCGTCCTTAGCCAATCTTCGCTTAATCCGTAGTCCCTGTTTCGAGTTGCAAATATTAGCAACAGAACCAGTATCAAATACCCAGGTGCTACTGCGAGCATTAGTAAGGTACACATCAATAACATGTATATCACATATACCTTTGTTCACCTTGCCATCCTTCTTATCCGCCAAATACTTGGGGCAGTTCCGCTTCCAGTGACCAGTCTGCTTGCAGTAGAAGCACTCAGTTTCAGGCTTAGGTCCAGACTTGGGTTTCTCCTCTTGAGCAACAACTTGCTTGCTATTCTTCTTGAAGTTCCCCTTCTTCTTCCCTTTGCCCTGTTTCTTGAAACTAGTGGTCTTGTTGACCATCAACACTTGATGCTCCTTGATTTCTACTTCCGCAGCTTTCAGCATTGCGAAGAGCTCGGGAATAGTCTTACTCATCCCTTGCATATTATAGTTCATCACGAAGCTCTTATAGCTTGGTGGCAGTGATTGGAGAATTCTGTCAATGACGCAATCATCTGGAAGATTAACTCCCATTTGAATCAAGTGATTATTATACCCAGACATTTTGAGTATATGCTCACTGACAGAACGGTTCTCCTCCATCTTGCAGCTATAGAACTTATTGGAGACTTCATATCTCTCAATCCGGGCATTTGCTTGAAATATTAACTTCAACTCCTGGAACATCTCATATGCCCCATGACGTTCAAAACGTCGTTGAAGTCCCGGTTCTAAGCTGTAAAGCATGGTACATTGAACTATCGAGTAGTCATCAGCTTTGCTCTGCCAGACGTTCATAACATCTGGTGTTGCTCCAGTAGCAGGCCTAGCACCCAGCGGTGCTTCCAGGACGTAATTCTTCTGTGCAGCAATGAGGATAATCCTCAAGTTACGGACCCCGTCCGTGTAATTGCTACCATCATCTTTCAACTTTGCTTTCTCAAGGAACGCATTAAAATTCAATGGAACAACAACACGGGCCATCTATCTACAATCAAACATACATAAGCAAGATACTATCAGGTACTAAGTTCATGATAAATTTAGGTTCAATTAATCATATTACTTAAGAACTCCCACTTATATAGACATCCCTCTAATCCTCTAAATGATTACGTGATCCAAATCAACTAAACCATGTCCGATCATCATGTGAGATGGAGTAGTTTCATTGGTGAACATCACTATGTTGATCATATCTACTATATGATTCACGCTCGACCTTTCGGTCTCCGTGTTCCGAGGCCATATTTGTATATGCTTGGCTCGTCAAGTATAACCTGAGTATTCCGTGTGTGCAACTATTTTGCACCCGTTGTATTTGAATGTAGAGCCTATCACACCCGATCATCACGTGGTGTCTCAACACGAAGAACTTTCGCAACGGTGCATACTCAGGGAGAACACTTCTTGATAATTTAGTGAGAGATCATCTTATAATGTTACCGTCAATCAGAGCAAGATAAGATGCATAAAAGATAAACATCACATGCGATCAATATAAGTGATATGATATGGCCATCATCATCTTGTGCTTGTGATCTCCATCTCCGAAGCACCGTCGTGATCACCATCGTCACCGGCGCGACACCTTGATCTCCATCGTAGCATCGTTGACGTCTCGCCAATCTTATGCTTCCACGACTATCGCTACCGCTTAGTGATAAAGTAAAGCATTACAGCGCGATTGCATTGCATACAATAAAGCGACAACCATATGGCTCCTGCCAGTTGCCAATAACTCGGTTACAAAACATGATCATCTCATACAATAAAATTTAGCATCATGTCTTGACCATATCACATCACAACATGCCCTGCAAAAACAAGTTAGACGTCCTCTATTTTGTTGTTGCAATTTTACGTGGCTGCTACGGGCTTAAGCAAGAACCAATCTTACCTACGCATCAAAACCACAACGATAGTTTGTCAAGTTGGCGTTGTTTTAACCTTCGCAAGGACCGGGCGTAGCCACACTCGGTTCAACTAAAGTTGGAGAAACTGTCAACTGCAAGCCACCTATGTGCAAAGCACATCGGGAGAACCGGTCTCGCGTAAGCGTACGCGTAATGTCGGTCCGGGCCGCTTCGTCCAACAATACCGCCGAACCAAAGTATGACATGCTGGTAAGCAGTATGACTTATATCGCCCACAACTCACTTGTGTTCTACTCGTGCATATAACATCAACACATAAAACCTAGGCTCGGATGCCACTGTTGGGGAACGTAGTAATTTCAAAAAAAATCCTACGCACACGCAAGATCATGGTGATGTATAGCAACGAGGGGAGAGTGTGATCTACGTACCCTTGTAGATCGACAACGGAAGCGTTAGGTTGATGTAGTCGTACGTCTTCACGGCCCGACCGATCAAGCACCGAAACTACGGCACCTCCGAGTTCTAGCACACGTTCAGCTCGATGACGATCCCCGGACTCCGATCCAGCAAAGTGTCGGGAAAGAGTTCCATCAGCACGACGGCATGGTGACAATCTTGATGTACTAATGTCGCAGGGCTTCGCCTAAGCACTGCTACAATATTATCAAGGACTATGGTGGAAGGGGGCACCGCACACGGTTAAGAATATGATCACGTGGATCAACTTGTGTCTCTAGGGAGTGCCCCTGCCTCCGTATATAAAGGCTCTAAAGAAGGGTGCGGCCGGCCATGATAGGGCGCGCCAGGAGGAGTCCTACTCCCTCCGGGAGTAGGATTCCCCCCTTTCCTAGTTGGAATAGGATTCGTTAAGTGGGAAAGAGGAGAGAAAGAAGGAAGGGGGGGTGCTGGCCCCCTCTCTCCTTGTCCTATTCGGACTAGGGGGGAGGGGCGCGCGGCCCAGCCCTGGCCACCTCTCCTCCCTTCCACTAAGGCCCACTAAGGCCCATATACCTCCCGGGAGGTTCCGGTAACCTCCCGGTACTCCGGTAAAATCCCGATTTCACCCGGAACACTTCCGATATCCAAATATAGGCTTCCAAAATATCAATCTTTATGTCTCGACCATTTCGAGACTCCTCGTCATGTCCATGATCACATCCGGGATTCCGAACAACCTTCGGTACATCAAAACGCATAAACTCATAATATAACTGTCATCGAAACCTTAAGCGTGCGGACCCTACGGGTTCGAGAACAATGTAGACATGACTGAGACATGTCTCCGGTCAATAACCAATAGCGGGACCTGGATGCCCATATTGGTTCCTACATATTCTACGAAGATCTTTTATCGGTCAGACCGCATAACAACATACGTTCTTCCCTTTGTCATCCATATGTTACTTGCCCGAGATTCGATCGTCGGTATCCAATACCTAGTTCAATCTCGTTACCAGCAAGTCTCTTTACTCGTTTCGTAATACATCATCCCGCAACTAACTCATTAGTTGCAATGCTTGCAAGGCTTAAGTGATGTGTATTACCGAGAGGGCCCAGAGATACCTCTCCGACGATCGGAGTGACAAATCCCAATCTCAAAATACGCCAACCCAACATGTACCTTTGGAGACACCTGTAGAGCACCTTTATAATCACCCAGTTACGTTGTGACGTTTGGTAGCACACAAAGTGTTCCTCCGGCACATGGGAGTTACATAATCTCATAGTCATAGGAACATGTATAAGTCATGAAGAAAGCAATAGCAACATACTAAACGATCGGGTGCTAAGCTAATGGAATGGGTCATGTCAATCAGATCATTCAACTAATGATGTGATCCCGTTAATCAAATGACATCTCTTTGTCCATGGTTAGGAAATATAACCATCTTTGATTAACGAGCTAGTCAAGTAGAGGCATACTAGTGACACTCTGTTTGTCTATGTATTCACACATGTATTATGTTTCTGGTTAATACAATTCTAGCATGAATAATAAACTTTTTATCATGATATAAGGAAATAAATAATAACTTTATTATTGCCTCTAGGGCATATTTCCTTCATGAACAGGAAGCCCCCAAGTGACCATGAGGTTTACAACTAGATTCGAATACGATCATGAGCCGGACCAAAAGGGTTAAGCTAGATTCGGATACGATCAGCCCCCTTTTGGTCATTTTAAATAATGAAAATAATAAAGATATATGATCATTGAAAGGGAAAAGGACAGAGGTCCTGCTTTATTACTTATCATAATATATACAACGTCAAAGTATGTACATGATGAGAGCCTGTGGCTTAAGTATAGTATGGCCGAAGCTGAGCAATGTTCCACGGCCGGCGGGTCTCCTCCTCCGACTTACGTGAGTCTTTGTGCTCTTGAACGTCAATGAGGTAATATGACCCGTTGTTTAAGTTCTTGCTGACCACAAAGGGTCCTTCCCAAGGCGGGGATAGCTTGTGTGCATCAGACAGATCCTGGATGAGCCAGAGCACCAGGTCGCCTTCTTGAAAAGTTCTGGACTCAACCCGGCGGCTGTGATTGAAGGAAATATGCCCTAGAGGCAATAATAAAGTTATTATTTATTTCTTTATATCATTATAAATGTTTATTATTCATGCTAGAATTGTATTAACCGGAAACATAATACATGTGTGAATACATAGACAAACAGAGTGTCACTAGTATGCCTCTACTTGACTAGCTCATTAATCGAAGATGGTTATGTTTCCTAACCATGAACAAAAGATTTGTTATTTGATTAACGAGATCACATCATTAGAAGAATGATGTGATTGACATGACCCATTCCATTATCTTAGCACCCGATCGTTTAGTATGTTGCTATTGCTTTCTTCATGACTTATACATGTTGCTATGACTATGAGATTATGCAACTCTCGTTTACCGGAGGAACACTTTGTGTGCTACCAAACGTCACAACGTAACTGGGTGATTATAAAGGAGCTCTACAGGTGTCTCCAAAGGTGAATGTTGGGTTGGCGTATTTCGAGATTAGGATTTGTCACTCCGATTGTCGGAGAGGTATCTCTGGGCCCTCTCGGTAATGCACATCACATAAGCCTTGCAAGCATTACAACTAATGAGTTAGTTGCAAGATGATGTATTACGAAACGAGTAAAGAGACTTGCCGATAACGAGATTGAACTAGGTATTGAGATACCGACGATCGAATCTCGGGCAAGTAACATACCGATGACAAAGGCAACAACGTATGTTGTTATGCGGTCTGACCGATAAAGATCTTCGTAGAATATGTAGGAGCCAATATGAGAATCCAAGTTCCGCTATTGGTTATTGACCAAAGACGTGTCTCGGTCATGTCTACATTGTTCTCGAACTCGTAGGGTCCGCACGCTTAAGGTTTCGATGACAGTTATATTATGAGTTTATGCATTTTGATGTACCGAAGTTTGTTCAGAGTCCCGGATGTGATCACGAACATGACGAGGAGTCTCGAAATGGTCGATACATACAGATTGATATATTGGAAGCCTATATTTGGATATCGGAAGTGTTCCGGGTGAAATCGGGATTTTACCGGAGTACCGGGAGGTTACCGGAACCCCCCGGGAGGTATATGGGCCTTAGTGGGCTTTAGTGGAAGAGAGGAGAGGTGGCCAGGGCTGGGCCGCGCGCCCCTCCCCCCTAGTCCAAATAGGACAAGGAGAGGGGGCGGCGCCCCCCTTCCTTCTCTCTCTCCTCTTTCCCCCTTCCCGAATCCTATTCCAACTAGGAAAGGGGGGAATCCTACTCCCGGTGGGAGTAGGACTCCTCCTGGCGCGCCCTCCTCCTGGTCGGCCGCACCTCCCCTTGCTCCTTTATATACGGGGGCAGGGGGCCCCCCTAGACACACAAGTTGATCCACGTGATCATATTCTTAGCCGTGTGCGGTGCCCCCTTCCACCATAATCCTCGATAATATTGTAGCGGTGCTTAGGCGAAGCCCTGCGATGGTAGAACATCAAGATCATCACCACGCCGTCGTGCTGACGGAACTCTTCCCCGACACTTTGCTGGATCGGAGTCCGGGGATCGTCATCGAGCTGAACGTGTGCTAGAACTCGGAGGTTCCGTAGTTTCGATGCTTGATCGGTCGGGCCATGAAGACATACGACTACATCAACCGTGTTGTGCCAGCGCTTCCGCTATCGGTCTACAAGAGTACGTAGATCACACTCTCCCCTCTCGTTGCTATGCATCACCATGATCTTGCGTGTGCGTATGATTTTTTTTTGAAATTACTACGTTCCCCAACAGTGGCTTCCGAGCCTAGGTTTTATGTGTTTATGTTATATGCACGAGTAGAACACAAGTGAGTTGTGGGCGATATAAGTCATACTGCTTACCAGCATGTCATACTTTGGTTCGGCGGTATTGTTGGACAAAGCGGCCCAGACCAACATTACGCGCACGCTTACGCGAGACCGGTTCTCCCGACGTGCTTTGCATAAAGGTGGCTAGCGGGTGAAAGTTTCTCCAACTTTAGTTGAACCGAGTGTGGCTACGCCCGGTCCTTGCGAAGGTTAAAACAACACCAACTTGACAAACTATCGTTGTGGTTTTGATGCGTAGGTAAGATTGGTTCTTGCTTAAGCCCGTAGCAGCCACGTAAAACTTGCAACAACAAAGTAGAGGACGTCTAACTTGTTTTTGCAGGGCATGTTGTGATGTGATATGGTCAAGACATGATGCTAAATTTTATTGTACGAGATGATCATGTTTTGTAACCAAGTTATCGGCAAATGGCAGGAGCCATATGGTTGTCGCTTTATTGTATGCAATGCAATTGTTGGGGAACATTGCAGAAAACAAAAAATTTCCTACGGTTTCACCAAGATCCATCTATGAGTTCATCTAGCAACGAGTGATTGGATGCATCTACGTACCTTGTAGATCGCGAGCGGAAGCGTTCAAAGAACGGGGATGAGGGAGTCGTACTCGACGTGATCCGAATCACCGGAGATCCTAGCGCCGAATGGACGGCACCTCCGCGTTCAACACCCGTACGGTCAGCGTAACGTCTCCTCCTTCTTGGTCCAGCAAGGGGGAAGGAGAGGTTGAGGAAGATGGCTCCAGCAGCAGCACGACGGCGTGGTGGTGATGGAGCTGCAGTACTCCGGCAGGGCTTCGCCAAGCTCTATGGAGGAGGAGGAGGTGTTGGAAAGGGAGAGGGAGGCGCCAGGGGCATGGGTGTGAGGCCCTTCCTCCCCCCACTATATATAGGGGGCCTAGGGGGGCGCCGGCCCTAGGAGATGCAATCTCCTAGGGGGCGGCGGCCAAGGGGTGGGGGGCTTGCCCCCCAAGCAAGGGGCGCCCGCCTTTAGGGTTTCTCCACCCTAGGCGCATGGGCCCTAGGGGGAAGTGGCGCCCCAGCCCACTTTGGGCTGGATCCCTTCCCACTTCAGCCCATGGGGCCCTCCGGGATAGGTGGCCCCACCCGGTGGACCCCCGGGACCCTTCCGGTGGTCCCGGTACAATACCGGTGACCCCAAAACTTGTCCCGATGGCCGAAATAGCACTTCCTATATATAATCCTTTACCTCCGAACCATTCCGAAACTCCTCGTGATGTCTGGGATCTCATCCGGGACTCCGAACAACATTCAGGTTACTGCATATACATATCCCTACAACCCTAGCGTCACCGAACCTTAAGTGTGTAGACCCTACGGGTTCGGGAGACATGTAGACATGACCGAGATTGCTCTCCGGTCAATAACCAACAGCGGGATCTGGATACCCATGTTGGCTCCCACATGCTCCTCGATGATCTCATCGGATGAACCACAATGTCGAGGATTCAAGCAACCTCGTATACAATTCCCTTTGTCAATCGGTATGTTACTTGTCCGAGATTCGATCGTCGATATCCCAATACCTCGTTCAATCTCGTTACCGGCAAGTCACTTTACTCGTACCATAATGCATGATCCCATGACCAGATACTTGGTCACTTTGAGCTCATAATGATGATGCATTACCGAGTGGGCCCAGTGATACCTCTCCGTCATACGGAGTGACAAATCCCAGTCTTGATCCGTGTCAACCCAACAGACACTTTCGGAGATACCCGTAGTATACATTTATAGTCACCCAGTTACGTTATGACGTTTGGTATACCCAAAGTACTCCTACGGTATCCGGGAGTTACACGATCTCATGGTCTAAGGAAAAGATACTTGACATTGGAAAACTCTAGCAAACGAACTATACGATCTTGTGGTATGTTTAGGATTGGGTCTTGTCCATCACATCATTCTCCTAATGATGTGATCTCATTATCAATGACATCTAATTCCATAGTCAGGAAACCATGACTATCTGTTGATCAACGAGCTAGTCAACTAGAGGCTTACTAGGGACATGTTGGTGTCTATTATTCACACATGTATTACGATTTCCGGATAACACAATTATAGCATGAATAAAAGACAATTATCATGAACAAGGAAATATAACAATAATGCTTTTATTATTGCCTCTAGGGCATATTTCCAACAGCAATCGCGCTGTAATGCTTTACTTTATCACTAAGCGGTAGCGATAGTCGTGGAAGCATAAGATTGGCGAGACGACAACGATGCTACGATGGAGATCAAGGTGTCGTGCCGGTGACGATGGTGATCACAATGGTGCTTCAAAGATGGAGATCACAAGCGCAAGATGATGATGGCCATATCATATCACTTATATTGATTGCATGTGATGTTTATCTTTTATGCATCTTATCTTGCTTTGATTGACGGTAGCATTATAAGATGATCTCTCACTAATTATCAAGAAGTGTTCTCCCTGAGTATGCACCGTTGCGAAAGTTCTTCATGCTGAGACACCACGTGATGATCGGGTGTGATAGGCTCTACGTTCAAATACAACGGGTGCAAAACAGTTGCACACGCGGAATACTCAGGTTATACTTGACGAGCCAAGCATATACAAATATGGCCTCGGAACACGGAGACCGAAAGGTCGAGCGTGAATCATATAGTAGATATCATCAACATAGTGATGTTCACCAATGAAACTACTCCATCTCACGTGATGATCGGACATGGTTTAGTTGATTTGGATCACGTAATCACTTAGAGGATTAGAGGGATGTCTATCTAAGTGGGAGTTCTTTTAGTTATATGATTAATTGAACCTTAAATTTATCATGAACTTAGTCCTGGTAGTATTTTGCAAATTATGTTGTAGATCAATAGCTCGCGTTGTTGCTTCCCTGTGTTTATTTTGATATGTTCCTAGAGAAAATTGTGTTGAAAAATGTTAGTAGAAATGATGCAGATTGGATCCGTGATCTGAAGTTTATCCTCATTGCTGCACAGAAGAATTATGTCCTTGATGCACCGCTAGGTGACAGACCTATTGCAGGAGCAGATGCAGACGTTATGAACGTTTGGCTAGCTCAATATGATGACTACTTGATAGTTTAGTGCACCATGCTTAACGGCTTAGAATCGGGACTTCAAAGACATTTTGAACGTCATGGAACATATGAGATGTTCCAGGAGTTGAAGTTAATGTTTCAAGCAAATACCTGAGTTGAGAAGATATGAAGTTTCCAACAAGTTCTATAGCTAAAAGATGGAGGAGAATCGCTCAACTAGTGAGCATGTGCTCAGATTGTCTGGGTACTACAATTGCTTGAATCAAGTGGGAGTTAATCTTCCTGATAAAATAGTGATTAACAGAATTCTCTAGTCACCATCACCAAGTTAGTAGAACTTCGTGATGAACTATGATATGCAAGGGATAACGGAAACGATTCCCAAGCTCTTCGTAATGATGAAATTGATGAAGGTAGAAATCGAGAAAAACATCAAGTGTTGATGGTAGACAAGACCACTAGTTTCAAGAAAAGGGCAGAGGGAAGAAGGGGAACTTCAAGAAGAACAGCAAGCAAGTTGCTGCTCAAGTGAAGAAGCCCAAGTCTGGTCCTAAGCCTGAGACTAAATGCTTCTACTGTAAAGGGACTGGTCACTGGAAGCGGAACTACCCCAAGTGATTGGCGGATAAGAAGGATGGCAAAGTGAACATAAGTATATTTGATATACATGTTATTGATGTGTACTTTACTAGTGTTTATAGCAACCCCTCAGTATTTGATACTAGTTCAGTTGCTAAGATTAGTAACTTGAAACGGGAGTTGCAGAATAAACATAGACTTGTTAAGGGTGAAGTGACGATGTGTGTTGGAAGTGGTTCCAAGATTGATATGATCATCATCGCACACTCCCTATAATTTCGGGATTAGTGTTGAACCTAAATAAGTGTTATTTGCTGTTTGCGTTGAGCATGAATATGATTTGATCATGTTTATTGTAATACGGTTATTCATTTAAGTAAGAGAATAAATTGTTGTTCTGTTTACATGAATAAAACCTTACATGGTTACACACCCAATGAAAATAGTTCGTTGGATCTCGATCGTAGTGATACACATAATCATAATATTGAAACCAAAAGATGCAAAGTTAATAATGATAGTGCAACTTATTTGTGCCACTGCCGTTTAGGTCATATTGGTGTAAAGCGCATGAAGAAACTCCATGCTGATGGGCTTTTGGAATCACTTGATTATGAATCAGTTGATGCTTGCGAACCATGCCTCATGGGCAAGATGACTAAGACTCTGTTCTTCAGAACAATGGAGCGAACAACAGATTTGTTGGAAATCATACATACTGATGTATGTGGTCCGATGAATATTGAGGCTCGCGACAAGTATCATTATTTTCTGATCTTCACAGATGATTTGAGCAGATATGAGTATATCTACTTGATGAAACATAAGTCTGAAACATTTGAGAAGTTCAAAGAATTTCAGAGTGAAGTGAAAAATCATCGTAACAAGAAAGTAAAGTTTCTACGATCTGATCATAGAGAAGAGTATTTGAGTTACGAGTTAGGCCTTCAGTTAAAAAACAATGTGAAATAGTTTCACTACTCACGCCACGTGGAACATCACAATGTAATGGTGTGTCGGGTTATGCATTAGAGATAGCTGCATTCACGTTAAATAGGGCACCATCTAAATCCGTTGAAATGACACCGTATGAACTATGGTTTGGCAAGAAACCTAAGCTGTCGTTTCTTAAAGTTTGAGGTTGCAATGCTTATGTGAAAATGTTTCAACCTAATAAGCTCAAACCCAAATTGGAGAAGTGCGTCTTCATAGGATACCCAAAAGAAAAATGTTGGGTACACCTTCTATCACAGATCCGAAGGAAAGATATTCGTTGCTTTGAATGGATCCTTTCTAGAGAAGGAATTTCTCTCAAAAGAAGTGAGTGGGAGGAAAGTAGAACTTGATGAGGTAGCTGTACCTGCTCCCTTATTGGAAAGAATTTCATCACAGAAATCTGTTCCTGTGACTACTAGACCGATTAGTGAGGAAGCTAATGATGATGATCATGTAACTTCAGATCAAGTTACTACCGAACCTCATAGGTAAAAACAGAGTGAGATCCGCACCAGAGTGGTACGGTAATCCAGTTCTGGAGGTCATGTTACTTGACCATGACGAGCCTACGAACTATGAGGAAGCGATGATGAGCCCAGATTCCGTGAAATGGCTTGAGGCCATGAAATCTGAGATGAGATCCATGTATGAGAACAAAGTATGGACTTTGATTGACTTGCCCAATGATTGGCGAGCCATTGAGATTAAATGGATCTTCAAGAGGAAGACGGACACTGATAGTAGTGTTACTATCTACAAAGCTAGAATTGTCGCAAAAAGGTTTTCGACAAGTTCAAGGTGTTGACTATGATGAGAGTTTCTCACTCGTATCTATGCTCAAGTTTGTCCGAATCATGTTAGCAATTGCCAGATTTTACAAAATCCGGCAAATGGATAAACAAAATTGCATTCCTTAATGGATTTATTAAAGAAGAGTTGTATATGATACAACCAGAAGGTTTTGTCAATCCTAAAGGTGCTAACAAAATGTGCAAGCTCCAGCGATCCATCTATGGACTGGTGCAAGCATCTCGGAGTTGGAATATACGCTTTGATGAGATGATCAAAGCATATAGCTTTATACAGACTTGTAGTGAAGCCTGTATTTACAAGAAACTGAGTGGGAGCACTACAACATTTCTAATAAGTATATATGAATGACATATTGTTGATCGTAAATAATGTAGAATTATTCTGCAAAGCATAAAGGAGTGTTTTGAAAGAAGTTTTTCAAAGAAAGACCTCGGTGAAGCTGCTTACATATTAAGCATCAAGATCTATAGAGATAGATCAAGACGCTTGATAAGTTTTTTTCAATGAGTACATACCTTGACAATATTTTGAAGTAGTTCAAAAATTGGAACGGTCAAAGAAAGAGTTCTTGGCTGTGTTACAAGGTGTGAAATTGAGTAAGACTCAAAGCCCGACCACGGCAAAAGATAGAAAGAGAATGAAAGTCATTCCCTATGCCTCAGCCGTAGGTTCTATAAAGTATGCCATGCTGTGTACCAGATCTATTGTATACCCTACACTGTGTTAAGCAAGGGAGTACAATAGTGATCTAAGAGTAGATCACTGGACAGCGGTCAAAATTATCCTTAGTGGAATAAGGAAATATTTCTCAATTATGAAGGTGACAAAAAGGTTCGTCGTAATAAGTTACGTCGATGCAAGTTTTGACACAGATATGGATGACTCGTCTCGATCTAGATACATATTGAAAGTGGGAGCAATTAGCTAGAGTAGCTCCGTGCAGAGCATTGTAGACATAGAATTCGCAAAATACTTACGGAACTGTATGTGACAGACCCGTTGACTAAAATTATCTCACAAGCAAAACATGATCACACCTTAGTACTCTTTGGGTGTTAATCACATAAACGATGTGAACTAGATTACTGACTCTAGTAAACCCTTTGGGTATAGGTCACATGACAATGTGAACTATGGGTGTTAATCACATGGTGATGTGAACTATTAGTGTTGAAACACATGGCGATGTGAACTAGATTATTGACTCTAGTGCAAGTGGGAGACTGAAGGAAATATGCCCTAGAGGCAATAATAAAGTTATTATTTATTTCCTTATATCATGATAAATGTTTATTATTCATGCTAGAATTGTATTAACCGGAAACATAATACATGTGTGAATACATAGACAAACAGAGTGTCACTAGTATACCTCTACTTGACTAGCTCGTTAATCGAAGATGGTTATATTTCCTAACCATGAACAAAAGAGTTGTTATTTGATTAACGAGATCACATCATTAGAAAAATGATGTGATTGACATGACCCATTCCATTAGCTTAGCACCCGATCGTTTAGTACGTTGCTATTGCTTTCTTCATGACTTATACATGTTCTATTGACTATGAGATTATGCAACTCCCGTTTACCGGAGGAACACTTTGTGTGCTACCAAATGTCACAACGTAACTGGGTGATTATAAAGGATCTCTACAGGTGTCTCCAAAGATGAATGTTGGGTTGGCGTATTTCGAGATTAGGATTTGTCACTCCGATTGTTGGAGAGGTATCTCTGGGCCCTCTCGGTAATGCACATCACATAAGCCTTGCAAGCATTACAACTAATGAGTTAGTTGCAAGATGATGTATTACGAAACGAGTAAAGAGACTTTCCGGTAACGAGATTGAACTAGGTATTGAGACACCGACGATCGAATCTTGGGCAAGTAACATACCGATGACAAAGGGAACAACGTATGTTGTTATGCGGTCTGACCGATAAAGATCTTCATAGAATATGTAGGAGCCAATATGAGCATCCAGGTTCCGCTATTGGTTATTGACCGAAGATGTGTCTCGGTCATGTCTACATTGTTCTCGAACCCGTACGGTCTGCATGCTTAAGGTTTCGATGACAATTATATTATGAGTTTATGCATTTTGATGTACCGAAGTTTGTTCGGAGTCCCGGATGTGATCACAGACATGACGAGGAGTCTCGAAATGGTCGAGACATAAAGATTGATATATTGGAAGCCTATATTTGGATATCGGAAGTGTTCCGGGTGAAATCGGGATTTTACCGGAGTACCGGGAGGTTACCGGAACCCCCCGGGAGGTATATGGGCCTTAGTGGGCTTTAGTGGAAGAGAGGAGAGGTGGCCAGGGCTGGGCCGCGCGCCCCTCCCCCCTAGTCCAAATAGGACAAGGAGAGGGGGCGGCGCCCCCCCCCCTTCCTTCTCTCTCTCCTCTTTCCCCCTTCCCGAATCCTATTCCGACTAGGAAAGGGGGGGGAATCCTACTCCCATGGGAGTAGGACTCCTCCTGGCACGCCCTCCTCCTGGCCGGCCGCACCTCCCCTTGCTCCTTTATATACGGGGGCAGGGGCACCCCTAGACACACAAGTTGATCCACGTGATCATATTCTTAGCCGTGTGCGGTGCCCCCTTCCACCATAATCCTCGATAATATTGTAGCGGTGCTTAGGCGAAGCCGTGAGACGGTAGAACATCAAGATCGTCACCACGCCGTCGTGCTGACAGAACTCTTCCCCGACACTTTGCTGGATCGGAGTCCGGGGATCGTCATCGAGCTGAACATGTGCTAGAACTCGGAGGTGTCGTAGTTTCGGTGCTTCATCAGTCGGGCCGTGGAGACGTACGACTACATCAACCGTGTTGTGCCAACGCTTCCGCTGTCGGTCTACAAGGGTACGTAGATCACACTCTCCCCTCTCGTTGCTATGCATCACCATGATCTTGCGTGTGCGTAGGATTTTTTTTGAAATTACTACGTTCCCCAACAGTGATAACGGCGCAGGTCCTGTTGATAAATTGATGATCGAGCCGCCGCCAAATCTCTCTCCTCATCTAACAAGTCAAGTGCATCCTGTCAGGCTTGTTAATTATTAGATTCAACGTAAGACGCCACGCGAGGTGAGTCAAGACGGATGTCACTAGGCAGAACTGCTTCTGCTCCATAAACCATGAAGAAAGGTGTATAACCTGTAGACCTGTTAGGAGTGGTATTGATACTCCACAGCACCGGGGGTAATTCCTCTACCCAACAACCCAGTGTCCGTTGTATGGGAACCATAAGACAGGGCTTGAGACCTTTTAGGATTTCCTGATTTGCTCTCTCAGCTTGACCATTGGATTGGGGGTGAGCTACTGACGAAACATCAAGCCGGATATGCTCACGTTGACAAAACTCCTCCATAGCACCTTTGGACAGATTAGTGCCATTGTTAGTTATAATGCTATGTGGAAAACCAAAGCGAAAGATCACCTTTTTCATGAACTGAACCGCCATGGCTGCATCACACTTGCTCACTGGCTCTGCCTCAACCCACTTCGTGAATTTGTCAACTGCCACCAAAAGATGTGTCTTTTTATCCTTGGATATTTTGAAAGGTCCAACCATATCAAGCCCCCAAACCGCAAACGGCCAAGTGATTGGAATCATCCGCAGTTCTTGAGCCGGTACGTGTGCTCGTCGTGCGAACTTTTGACATCCATCGCAGCTAGTAACCAGATCCTCTGCATCTGCATGAGCCGTTAACCAGTAAAAGCCATGACAAAAAGCTTTGGCCACAATCTCCCTCATGGATCTCACGAAGAATCTCTTGACCTTCTTCAGGAGAGACACATCGCTGAAACGCCCCAGTGACACTACGATGATATAATTCACCATTGGAAATTGTCATTGACTTAGACCGCTGGGCTATCTGTCTTGCCAAGGTCTCATCCTCTGGCAACTCGCCCTGGGTCATGTAAGCCAAATATGGCACTGTACAATCTGGAATGACATGAAGAGCCGCCACCAACTGGGCCTCCGGGTCAGGAACGGCCACGTCTTCCTCTGTAGGCAACTTGACAGAAGGGTTATCTAAAACATCTAAAAAGATGTTAGGTGGTACCGGCTTATCCTGAGATCCCAACCGGCTTAAGGCATCCGCCGCTTCGTTCTTTCTGCGATCAATGTGTTCCACCTGATACCCCTTGAAGTGTCCAGCCACAACGTCCACCTCTCGACGATAAGCTGCCATGAGAGGGTCCTTGGAATCCCACTTGCCTAACACCTGCTGAGCCACCAAATCTGAGTCGCCAAGGCACTGTACCCGGCTCAAACTCATCTCTTTAGCCATTCGAAGACCATGGAGCAAGGCCTCATATTCTGCTGCATTGTTAGTACAAGGAAACATCAATCGCAACACATAACAAAACTTGTCACCTCGAGGAGAAGTTAAAACAACTCCAGACCCCGAGCCTTCCAACTGTCTGGACCCATCAAAATGAATCGTCCACTATGTGTTGTCTAGCTTTTCTTCAGGTGTCTACAACTCTGTCCAATCGTAAATGAAATCGACCAGCACTTGAGACTTAATCGCAGTATGTGGCACATACTTTAAACCATGAGACCCAAGTTCAATGGCCCACTTGGCGACTCGTCCTGTGGCTTCTCTATTTTGAATAATATCTCCTAATGGAGCAGAGCTAACCACAGTGATGGGGTGACCCTGAAAGTAATACTTGAGCTTCCGGCTTGCCATGAACACCCAATAAACAAGCTTCTGCCAATGTGGATACCTTTGCTTAGATTCAATGAGCACCTCACTGACATAGTAAACCGGCTGCTGGACCGGATGTTCCTTGCCAATTTCCTTGCGCTCCACCACAATAGCCACACTGACAGCACGTGAGTTAGCAGCCACATATAAAAACAATGGTTCTTTCTCAACAAGAGCAGCCAGAACCGGCGGCTCAGCAGCTGTCTCTTCAGATCCTCAAAGGCAGAGTTAGCAGCATCACTCCAAACAAATTCATCCACCTTTTTCATCATTTGATACAATGGCATAGCCTTCTCACCCAACCGGCTTAAAGCTGCAACACGGCCTGCCAGCCGCTGAACGTCATTGATGCACGCCGGTTTAGCCAAAGATGTGATTGCCTTCATTTTCTCTGGGTTAGCCTCAATGCCTCTGTTAGACACCAAAAAACCCAAGAGCTTGCCAGCTGGGACTCCAAAAACACACTTGGCCGGGTTAAGCATCATCATGTAGACCCGAAGGTTATCAAAGGTTTCCTTCAGATCAGCTACCAAGGTTTCCTTCTCTCTGGATTTTACCACTATGTCATCCACATAAGCATGAACATTACGCCCAATCTATTTATGAAGGCAATTCTATACAAACCGCTGATAAGTCGCCTATGCACTCTTAAGCCCAAAAGGCATAAACACATAGCAGAAGGCTCCGAACGGAGTGATGAAAGCTGTCTTCTCCTGGTCCCTAACTGCCATCTTGATCTGATGATAACCAGAGTAAGCATCCAAAAAACTCAAACACTCACAAACCGCCGTAGCATCAATGATTTGATCAATACAAGGGAGAGCAAAAGGGTGACCCGGACAAGCCTTGTTCAAATCTATGTAATCCAAACACACGCGCCAAGTGCTGTTCTTTTTTAGCACAAGCGCCGGGTTAGCCAACCACTCTGGATGAAAAACTTCAACAATGAAACCGGCCACCAAGAGTCGGGCCACCTCTTCTCCGATAGCCTTACGCCTTTCCTCGTTAAACCGCTGAATAAATTGCCTGACCGGCTTGAACTTTGGATCAATATTGAGAGTGTGCTCAGCGAGTTCTCTCGGTACACCCAACATGTCAGAAGGCTTCCATGCAAAGATGTCCCGGTTCTCATGGATGAACTCGATGAGCATGCTTTCCTATTTCGGATCCAAGTTAGCGCTGATAATGAATTGTTTGGATGAGTCGCCGGGCACAAAATCAATCATTTTGGTGTCATCGGCTGACTTGAATTTCAACGCCAGCTCATGCTCCATAGTTGGCTTCTTCAAAGATGTCATGTCTGCGGGGTCAACATTATCCTTATAAAAGTTCAATTCCTCTGTTGCACAAACAGACTCGGCATAAGCGGCATCACCTTCTTCACATTCCAAGGCTATTTTTCGGCTTCCATGTACTATGATAGTGCCTTTATAACCCGACATTTTGAGCTGCAGATACAGATAACACGGCCGAGCCATGAACTTAGCATAAGCCGGCCATCCAAACAGAGCGTGATATGGGCTTTTGATCTTAACCACTTCAAAGGTTAACTTCTCAGCCCTAGAATCATACTCATCACCAAAGGCTACTTCCAGCTCAATCTTACCAACTGGGTACGCCAACTTACCAGGCACTACCCCATGAAAAACAGTATTGGATGTTTTAAGACTCTTGTCAGTCAACCCCATGTGACGGAATGTCTCATAATAGAGGATGTTGATGCTGCTGCCTCCGTCCATGAGTACTTTAGTGAACTTATATCCACTGACCTGAGGTGCCACCACCAAAGCTAGGTGACCCGGATTATCGACCCGGAGAGGATGATCTTCCCTACTCCATACAATAGGCTGCTTAGACCATCTCAAATAACGTGGAACCACCGGCTCAACAGCATTTACATCCCTCTTATGAAGTTTCTGGTCCCTCTTGCATAAACTGGTGGTGAATATGTGATACTGCCCACCGTTCAGCTGCTTTGGGTTACTCTGATACCCAGACTGCTGCTGCTGCTGACTGCCCTGACCGGATTGCTGATTATAGCCGCCTTGACTACCTTGATGGCCCTGGCCATGAAAACCGCCACTGCTTGAGCCGGTGCTCGGGCCATGAAAGCCGCCACTGCCAGAGCCGTCGCCAAGTCCGTGGTTACCATCGAATATGTTAGAATTCTTAAAAGCCTTCATAATCATACAGTCTTTCCACAGATGGGTAGCTGGCTTCTCCCGGGTGCCGTGTCTCGGACAAGGTTCATTTAGTAGCTACTCAAGGGTGGGACTTGACCCGCCAGACCGAGGAGGTGGCCTACCCTTGCATCGTTGAATGTTACCCTGTGCATTGGCGTTAGCCACAAACTCCAGACTACCGTCGGCCTTATGTTTATTACCTCCTTGATTCGCCGGGTTGTGCTGGTGACCTTTGCCATTGCCGTTCTTCTTTCCCTTCCCTGTCTTCTCTTTGTCAGACACGGGGTCTTTGATACTGTCAGAATCGGCGTACTTGACGAGAGCCGCCATCAGCTGGCCCATGTCATTGCAGTCACGCTTGAGCCGCCCCAGCTTCTGTTTTAGAGGCTCAAAACGGCAATTTTTCTCCAACATTAAGACTGCGGAGCCGGCATCCATCTTATCAGATGAATGTACAATTTCCTTGACCCGGCAGACCCAATGGGTCGTGGATTCGCCTTCCTCTTGCTTGCAGTTAGTCAAATCCACGATCGACATGGGCTATTTGCAGGTATCTTTGAAGTTCTGAATGGACCGGGCCTTCAACTCCGCCCATGAGCCGATGGAGTTGGGCGGCAGCCCTACGAGCTGTTCCATCCAACATCATGGTGAAGTATTTGGCCATTGCCGCGTCACTGACCTCTAATAACTCCATGGCCATCTCGTAACTTTCAATCCACGCTCCGGGCTGCAGGTCGGCTGTGTAATTGGGCACCTTACGAGGCCCCTTAAAGTCCTTTGGAAAATGCTCATTCCGCAGAGCCGACACAAGACAAGGGATGCCTCCTGTCCTTGTGGCCACCCCAGCCTCAACAGAGGTCGCTGGATAAACCGGAAAAGCTTGCTGAGCCGCCTGCTCAGCCGCCTGTTGAATCGCCCGTTTAGCCTCTTGACGGATCCTCTCCTGGTCCACCAAGTTAAGGGCTCCGCCCGGGGCCGGGTCGCGCCCGTGTGGTTGGTTACGGTGCTGGGCATTGCTCGACATGGCCGCTGAGTCCATATGCCTGCTATAGCTTGGGCTCCGTCTTGGGCGAGGGGTTGAATGGATTCTATCTCGACTGTAAGAATATGCATCCTGTTGTGCCAGAGCTGTCTGAAGAAGTTCTCTGACCCTTCGCGTTTCGATCACCGTCGGAGAGTCACCTTCCATTGGGAGAGCCGCCAAATGAGCCGACGCAGCAATTAAATTCTCCAAGGGGTTAGAGAAGTGACCCGGTGGTATTGATGTGTAATGAGGCAGAGCAATATTCACACGTGGCGGCTCCATGGTCCGTGGTTGAACCGGTGCCCCAGCCCCGGGTGTTGCGATCCGGTTTGCCTCTGGCGGGTTACTGGGACCAGCCCCGGGTGCGCAAAAAAGGTTCCTAGGATCATAAGTCAGAGGCAGACGTGATTGAGCCTTCTGGTGCCTTCTCCTCATGACCTCGTTTGACGCGTTCAGATCCACCGAGAGCCGGAAAGTCTCCGCTTGAAGCTACTGAGCACGTGGATCCAGAGCCGCCCGTTCTGCGGCCATCCTAACATCTTCCGCTGCTAAATTTTCCTTGGCCTGTGTTACCTCTCTGCGTAGCCGTGCTACCTCTGCGTCATGCTGAACCTTATCCGCCGGCTCAATCACAACAGTCAACAGGGCCGTCATCCTATCCATGAGGTCCATTAATACCTGAGCCGGTGGGTGCGTGGGGTCTGCTGACCTGGCCGTTGCTGACCTGGTGGTTATCGCTATCATAGCCGTAGAATTCTGACCAGGTTGAGTGCTAGCCATGAAGACTCCAGCTCGATTCGGCGGCTCAGAGGGGTCCGGAATACTGCCGCCATCGGAACAGCCCCCAAGCCCGCCATCTTGTAACTGATACAAAGAATCTGTTTCGCCTATGGACGACTCACCGTCAGAGCAAACGACCGTCTCACCATCGTCCACCGATCCTTCAGAAAATTCCCCTCCATGGATGCAACCCATGAAGGCATGCCTCATGGCGGGTTGAGCCCGGGCGGATCTCGCGCGCTGAGCCGTCTCGACGAGGTTGGTGCAGATGTCCGGCTCAGGGCCCGGCTCGCCAATCCGGCCGATGAAGACGTGGATTCCGCCGAAGGGGACCCGGTATCCGTACTCAATTGAGCCGGCATCAGGGCCCCAGCCTTCGTCGTCGATGTAGAGCTTGCCGCGACGACTCTTGGTCATCCGGCCCACATCGTATCCTATTGTAAAGTAAGGCATGTAAAAGATGTCACCGAGCCGGACACGTTGTATGAGCCGGCCGGGACTCTGTAGGCCGCAGGGCATCAACCCGTGTATATAAGGGGACGATCCGGCGGCGGCTTAGAAAAAGAAACAACAGATCAAGAGCCAAGCTAGCGTATTTCTCTTCTTGGTCATCGAAACCTAGCAATACCACATCAACTGGACTAGGCTTTACCTTCACCGCAAGGGGTCAAACCAGTATAAACCTCTCGTGTCCTTTGTCCCGATTAACCCCTTTAATTCCTAGTTGCGATGGCTCCACGACTAAGTCCTTTCACTAGGACATCTGCCTCGACAATTCCACGGCAGTTGGCGCCCACCGTGGGGCCAGCGCACGGTGGATTTGAGTTCTTGAAGGGCAGCTTTGAAGGGCTCAAGGGATATGTTGTGGGCCGGATGACCAAGAGTTGTTGCAGCAAGCTCTACATCGACGACGCAGGCTGGGCCCCCGACGCCGGCTCAATTGAGTACGGGTACCGGGTCCCCTTCCGCGGAATCCATGTCTTCATCGGCCGGATCGGTGAGCCGGGCCCTGAGCCGGACATCTGCACCAACCTCATCGAGACGGCTCAGCGTGCGAGACCCGCCCGGACTCAGCCCACCGTGAGGCGTGCCTTTGTGGGTTGCATCCATGGAGGGGAGTTCTCTGAAGGATCTGTTGATGGCGGTGGGACGGCTGTCTGCTTTGACGGAGAGTCATCCACAGGTGAGACGGATTCATTGTAGCAACTACAAGATGGCAGGCTTGGGGGCTGTTCCGATGGCAGCAATATTCCGGACCCGTTTGAGCCACCGAACAAAGCGGGGATTTTCATGACTGGTACACAGCCCGTTCAAAACTCTACGGCGACGGCAGTGATAACCACCGGGTCGGCAGCAGCCGGGTTAGGAGATCCCGCACGACCGTCGGCTCAGGTGCTGATGGATCTCATGGATAGGATGACGACCCTGTTGACCGCCGTGGTCTAACCGGCGGATAAGGCTCAGCATGACACGGATGTGGCATGGTTACATGGGGAGGTAGCACAAGCCAAGGAAAACTTGGCGGCCGAGGACGTCCGGATGACTGCAGAGTGGGCGGCCTTGGATGCTTAGGCTCAGCAGCTTCAATCGGAGGCTTTTCAAATTTCAATGAATCTGAACGAATCAAACGAGGTCATGAGAAGAAGGCACCAGAAGACTCAATCACGTCTGCCCCTGACTTACGATCCTAGGAATCTCTTCCACACACCCGGGGCCGGTCCCAGTAATCCGCCGGAGGCAAACCGAATTGTAACACCCGGGGCTGGGGCGCCGGTTCAGCCGCGGGCAATGGAACCCCCTCGTGTGAATATTGCCCCGCCTCATTATACACCAACACCACCGGGGCACTTTTCTAACCCTTTGGAGAATCTGATCGCTGCATCGGCATGCTTGGCGGCTCTCTCGATGGAAGGCGACTGTCCGACAGTGATCGAAATGTGAAGGGTCTGAGAACTTCTTCAGACGGCTCTTGCGCATCAGGAGTCATACTCTTACAGTCGAGACATGATTCATTCAACCCCTCTCCCAAGCTGGAGCCCCAGCTATAGCAGGCATATGGATTCAGCGGCCGTGTCAAGCAACGCCCAGCGCCATAACCAGCCACGCAGGCATGACCCGACGCGTGATGGAGCTCTTAACTTGGCTAACCAGGAGAGGATCCGCCAAGAGGCTGAGCGGGCGGTTCAACAGGCAGCTGAGCAGGCCGTTCACCAAGCTTTTCCGGTTTATCCAACGACCTCTGTTGAAGCAAGTGTGACCACGAGGATGGGAGGTGTCCCTTGCTTGGTGCCGGCTCTGCGTAATGAGCGCTTGCCATAGGATTTTAAGGGGCCTCGTAAGGTGCCTAATTACACACCTGACTTACAACCCGGGGCATGGATTGAAAGTTACGAGATGGCCATGGAGTTATTGGAGGTCAGTGATGCAGCGATGGCCAAGTACTTCACCATGATGTTGGATGGAACAACTCGCACTTGGTTGAAGGGGTTGCCACCCAATTCCATCGGCTCATGGGCAGAGTTAAAAGCCCGGTTTATTCAGAACTTCAAAGATACGTGCAAGCAACCCATGTCGATTGTGGACTTGACTAATTGCAAACAAGAGGAAGGTGAATCCACGACCCATTGGGTGTGCCGGGTGAAGGAAATAATACATTCATATGATAAGATGGATGCCGGCTCCGCGGTCTTAATGTTGGAGAAAAAATGCCGTTTTGAACCTCTGAAACAGAAGCAGGTGCGGCTCAAGTGTGACATGGGCCAGCTGATGGTGGCTCTAGTCAAATACGCCGACTCTGATAGTACCAAGGATCCTGCGTCTGACAAAGAGATGACAGGGAAGGGAAAGAAGAACGGCAACGGCAAAGGTCATCAACATAACCCGACAAATCAAGGAGGTAATAATAAACATAAGACTGACGGTAGTCTGGAGTTTGTGGCTAACACCAACGCACAGGGCAACAATCAACAGCGTAAGGGGAGGCCACCTCCTCGGTCGGGCGGGTCAGGTCCCACCCTCGAGCAGTTGCTAAATGAACCCTGTCCAAGACACGACACCCAGGAGAAGCCGACCACCCATCTATGGAAAGACTGTACGATCATGAAGGCTTTCAAGAATTCGAACATGTTCAGCGGTAATCATGGACCTGGCAGCGGCTCAGGCGGTGGCGGTTTTGATGGCCCGGGCGGCGGCTCAGGTGGTGGCGGCTTTCATGGCCAGGGCCCTCAAGGTAATCCAGACGGCTATAATCAGCAATCTGGCCAAGGTAGTCAGCAGCAGCAGCAATCCAGGTATCAAAGTAACCCAAAGTAGATGAGTAGTGGGCAGTATCACGTATTCACCACCATTTTATGCAAAAGGGACCAGAAACTTCATAAGAGAGTTGTGAACGCTATTGAACCAGCGGTTCCACGTTATTTGAGATGGTCTGAGCAGCCTATTTTGTGGAGTAGGAAAGATCACCCTCCCCGGGTTGATAATCCGGGTCACCTGGCCTTGGTGGTGGCCCCTCAGGTTGGTGGATATAAATTCAGTAAAGTACTCGTGAACAGAGGCAGTAGCATCAACATCCTCTATTATGAGACGTTCCGTCACATGGGATTGACTGACAAAAGTCTTAAGACATCCAACACTATTTTCCATGGAGTAGTGCGTGGTAACTCAGCATATCCGGTTGGTAAGATTGAGCTAGAAGTAGCCTTTGGAGATGAGCATGATTCTAGGGCGGAGAAGTTAACTTTTGAAGTGGTCAAAATCAAAAGCCCATATCACGCCCTATTTGGACGGCCGGCTTATGCAAAATTCATGGCATGACCGTGTTATGTTTATTTGCAGCTCAAGATGCCGGGTTATAAGGGCACTATCACAGTGCATGGAAGTCAGAAGATAGCTTTGGAATGTGAAGAAGGTGATGCTGCTTACGCTGAATCTGTTTGTGCGATAGAGGAGTTGAAGTTTTACAAGGATAATGTTGACCCAGCAGACATGACGTCTTTGAAAAAGCCAACTACGGAGCATGAGCCGGCGCTGAAGTTTAAGTCAGCTGACGATACCAAGATGATTGATTTTGTGCCTGGCGACTCATCCAAACAATTCATTATCAGTGCTAACTTGGATCCCAAATAGGAAAGCACGCTCATCAAGTTAATCCGTGAGAACCGGGACATCTTTGCATGGAAGCCTTCTGACATGCCGGGTGTACTGAGAGAACTCGTTGAGCACACTCTCAATATTGATCCAAAGTTTAAGCCGGGCAAGTAGTTTCTTTGGTGGTTCAATGAGGAAAGGTGCAAGGCTATTGGAGAAGAGGTGGCCTGACTCTTGGCGGCTGGGTTTATTGTTGAAGTTTTTCACCCAGAGTGGTTGGCTAACCCGGTGCTTGTGCTAAAAAAGAACGACACTTGGCGTATGTGTATGGATTACACAGATTTAAACAAGGCTTCTCCGGCTAATCCTTTTGCTCTCCCTCGTATTGATCAAATCATTGATGCTATGGTGGGTTGTGAGCGTTTGAGTTTTCTGGACGCTTATTCTGGCTATCATCAGATCAAGATGGTAGTTAAGGACCAGGAGAAGACGGCTTTCATTACCCCGTTTGGAGCCTTCTGCTATGTATCTATGCCTTTTGGGCTTAAGAGTGCCCAGGCGACTTATCAACGGTGTGTGCAGAACTGTCTTCATAATCAGAATGGGCGTAATGTTCATGCTTATGTGGATGATATAGTGGTGAAATCCAGAGAGAAGGAAACTCTAGTAGATGATCTGAAGGAAACCTTTGATAACCTCCGGGTCTACAAGATGATGCTTAACCCGGCCAAGTGTGTTTTTGGAGTCCCAGCTGGCAAGCTTTTGGGTTTTTTGGTGTCTAACAGAGGCATTGAGGCTAACCTAGAGAAAATTAAGGTGATTACCTCTTTGGCTAAGCCGACGTGCATCAATGACGTTCAACGGCTGGCGAGTCGTGTCACAGCTTTAAGCCGGTTAGGTGAGAAGGCTATGCCGTTGTATTAAATGATGAAGAAGACGGATAATTTTGTCTGGAGTGACGGTGCTGACTCTGCCTTTGAAGATCTGAAAAGACAGCTTGCCGAGCCACCGGTTCTCGCTGCTCCCATTGAGAAGGAGCCACTATTGTTATATGTGGCTGCTAACACATGTGTTGTCAGTGTGGCCATTGTTGTAGAGCGCAAGGAGGCTGGCAAGGAACATCCGGTTCAACGGCCGGTTTATTATATCAGTGAGGTGCTCATTGAGTCCAAGCAGAGGTATCCGCGTTGGCAGAGGCTTGTTTATGGGGTGTTCATGGCAAGCCAGAAGCTTAAGCATTAATTTCAGGGTCATCCTATTACTATGGTTAGCTCTGCTCCTTTAGGAGACATTATCCAAAATAGAGAAGGCACAGGACGAGTCACCAAGTGGGCCACTGAACTTGGGTCTCATGGTTTAAAGTATGTGCCACGTGTCGTGGTTCTAAGACTGATAGTAGAATAGGGGGTAGGAATGTAGAGGCAAGATCCTAGCTATGGAGGAGTTGTACACACGAGTTTACGAGTTCATGCCCTTCTCGGAGGAAGTAACAGCCCTACGTCTCGGAGCCCAGAGGCGGTCGACTGGATATATGCGCGTGAACTACAGAAAGTGCGAACCCTTGTCCCAGAGGAGGGGGGTGGCTTATATAGAGTACGCCGGGACCCCAGCTCCCCTCCGTTACACAAGGTTCAATGCTCATAAAGGAGGGGCGCTACTGGTAATGTTTGCAGTAAAGTGTTATAAATGCCCATAAAGCTATGGTTTAAGTCCTGACCGTTGCAGAGTGGAGAGTTTCTCATCTTCTGGTGGTCGAGTGTCTTCAAGGTGGTCGAGTGAGCACATCTTCATGGTCGAGTGGATGATGGTTTCTCTTCGACTGCTTCTGATTCTTTGTAGAGATGTCCTTGGGGAGGGTATGTTGGACAGATCCATGACCCTACCCTAAGTACATAGCTTCATCATTAGCCCCCGAATGGATCAGGGTTTGAGTGAGGAATGAGTTGGGAACACTTCCGACCCATTCTTTGTGCTATGAGTATATCTTGTTCTGGAACAATGAGTTGAGGTGACGACATCGACTCCTTTATCAGTCGCCTTGGTCCATTCTTGGTTTTTGTCGAGTGAATTTTCACGGTAGAATTCCGAATGATGATGTAGAGGATGTCTGTCTTCAGTCTGACAGGTTGCTCTGCTCTCTGCGGATCTCGCAAGATTCGAATTTTGGGAAGTGCACCAGACGGACGGAACCGAGGTTATCGGGACGGATTAGGCAAGTCTCCTCGATCCCCGTGCCACCTTTTTCGCCACGTACTGCATGCGCGACTGTTGCGAGATTTGTTTAGATCGTCTGGGTCCACCAGTCAGTCACTCGGTGAACGACCTTATAAAAGGCCCCGGACCAGGCCTCTGCCCCGCGCGCTCCCATTCTCTCTTCTTCTTCTCCCGATCTCTCCGCCACGCTCTCTTCCGCCCTCGTCGCCGGACCTTTGCTCGAGCTCGACCCGTCGCCATGGGGAAGGAGAGGATGGTGGCGCTGGAACACGCGAAGAAGGCGACCGCGAAGGTGAAGGGCAAGCGGACCAGCCGGGGCGGATCCTCATCGAGATCTGGCCTGCCGGTGGGCTGGATCCAGGGCGACTGGATCCGCTCGACAATCACCCAGGACGACCTCGACGACCTCGTGGAGGGGAGACTGATCCCCCACAAGTCGGCACGGCTCCTGGGGAACGAAACCGAGCCGCAACCAAGGGAGGGTGAGTGTGTTCTCCTCGCCACCCACGTAGATCGCAGATTCTCACTGCCTCCCCATCCTTTCTTTCGGGGTTTTTTGAACTTCTTTGGGGCTTAGCTCCACCATTTCACTCCAAACACCATAGTCTATCTGGCTGCTTTCGTGTCAATGTGTGAAAACTTCTTAGGCTGTCGACCGCACTGGGGGCTTTTCAAACACATCTTCACCTGCCGCTCCCAGTCGGTCAAAAAGGCCAATCCAAGTGACGAGAGGACACAAGTGATCCAAATGTGCGGGGGTCTGGGATCCAGATGAGGAGCAAGAGTACTTTCCCGGCCATGATCCTTCCTGACTCGGTCCGGGGCTGGCTGTCGACTTGGTTCTACTGCAAGGATCAGACGACCCCAGGTCAATTGACTGGACTTCCTCCCTTTTCCTTAGCTCGAGTGGAGAAGCCTGCTCCCCTGAAGGTGGTTCCAGAAGAGAAGGCGCAGGTCAAGGTGCTGGTCGAGCGGGTCGTCCAACTTGTCCGCGACGGGGTGACCGGGATGGACCTGCTGGAGGTCTTTCTCGGTTGACGCATCCAACCGCTTCAGGCACACGATCATCCGATGTGGATGTACTCCAGGCTCGAGGACTCCACTCGGATCCACCCGGAGGACGTTAGTGAGGACACCTTGGATAAGTGGTTGATGGGGATCACCAGCAACAAAGACAACCCTCGAGGGTCTAGGAGGGTGATTCCATTCGACAACTCGCATCAGCCGGAGCAGGTGTGATTCTGTTTTGCCAAGTATCTTTCCGATTCACGGTGTGACATCTTGTTTATGGTCGACTGAATTTCCTTTGATCGTTGTCTTTTCAGGCCCTCATCGACATGTACTCAATGCCCAACGGAGTGCAGGAGCAGGACGTAGAGGAAGAAGCGAGTGGGGGCGAGAGCGACGAAGGGCACTCGGATGCCGAGGAGGACGAGGAGAGCGACGAATCGACTGATGACGAGGAAGTCGACTCGCCTCCTCGCAGGGAGAGGAGATCCAAACATGCTCACGACCCGGCGAGCGCTCTAGACCTAGGGGCCGTGCCGATTGGACAGTCATCTAAGCGTCCTAGGACGTCTTCTCCAACGCCGACTGAGAAGGCTCCCAAGCAGTCCAAAGTTGTGCCGCCTCCAGCGCCGAAAGCACCGAAAGCTACCTCCTCCAAACTGCCAAAGGCTTTGCCCAGGATCAAAGTGACCATCCCCACTATCTCTGGGTAATCATCTGACTTGTCTTCTTCATCAACTCGATTAACCGGGCGTAACCGACTGAATGCGGGTCTTTGCAGTGCTGCTACGTCAGGAACCTCTTCTCTCCAATACCGGGATGAGGAGATGGAAGATGCAGTTACCTCCAACCCAGGTATAAACTCTTGTGATTTTGTTCTTGATTCTTTGGTCGATTGCGTTCTAGTGGTTCACTTGGGGTCGAATGATCTGCCTTGCAGCTCCACCCAACGTCATTGATATTCCAAATGACGATGAAGATGTGGCTCTTAAGCCCAGGAAGAGCAAGAAGGTAGCAGCTGGTAGGATGTCTCGGCAAGAACCAACTACGACACCTCCCGTCCGTCAGCCTGAAGACGCGGGCGGGGCCTCTGTGACCTTCATTGCACCCTTGTCAAGTGAGCACTCCGTGCCGCCGACTGCGCCTGTGATTCCTTCAGTCGTCCAACTCCACACCACGGAGCTCCAAGCCGTCGCACCTGGGTCGTCTGCTCACTTTTTCACCAGCTATCCCGTCCCGAACAACCAGTCGGAAGCAGCTGCGGAAGCCATCCGACAGGCTGGCATGATGATGGAGCGGGTGAAGACGGTGCATGAAAACAGCCAGGCTGCCTACGACGCTAGTGCTGCTCTTCGGGCCAATGTCCACGTGAGTAGACTTTCCGACTGTTTTTGCCCTATGAGGAAATGTTACTCGAAAAATCTTCTTCTACACATGGTACAACAAACCATCCAGCAGGAGAAAGAAGTAATGAAAGGAGCCCTCATGGAAATTTTAGAAGAAACTGTGATGAAGGAAGAGGTGGAGGACATGCCCAAAGAAGAACCAATTAAACCCTGCACCAAGTCATGCTATTCATGTGGAGAAGAAGGACACATCTCCCAGAATTGTATGAATGAGGATCTAGTAGAATTCCCGACAGAGGAAGTAGAATATGACCCACGGGAAATAGAAGCCCTGATTGGAATGGAAAAGTCCAGGAAGAGAAACCGATTGGAGCCCAGGAGGAACCTGAGTCATATCACCTGTTACAGGTGCAAGGAGTCAGGGCACTACCTCAACAGTTGCCCAAAAAAGGAAACCTCGATACTTGTCAGAAGTAATATGTTTTAGTTGTAATGGAGCAGGGCACTTTGCCAGAGAATGCCCCAAGGAGAAGGAAACTTGTGCTAGATAGTTGAGTTTGCAACAAAAGAAATGGAGTAGTAGAAGTGAGAACCTTTTTCTTTTATATTGAGGTGTTGAGTTGAGACATGTAATGGAAAAGCGAGAGATTGTAATCAATTGAGAGTAAATAAAGTTAGCATCGTTGGTACTGATAGGGATTTTATGAGTTGTTACTCTGTGAAGAAGGATTTTGACCATTTTTGAGGATAAGAGAAATATGGTCTATGGAAGATTTGTGCATTTTAAGGGTGGTAGTACCCTGTAAGAACCCTTGACCCCTGGAAAAGATAAGGATACTCCACTGAGTGGATTTCGGACAAAATGAATACGAGTTTTGTCTCGATATGTGTGATTCCCCAAGAGTATGTGGGATGAAGTGGGGACCCTCAGTTGTTTGGACCAAATGTGATCAAGGAGTCAGAAGAGAATGTTAAGTTGATTCGAGATAGACTGAAGGTAGCTCAGTCCAGGCAGAAGAGTTATGCAGACTTAAAAACGCAAGGAGGTAGTCTATGAAATTAGAGATAGAGCATGTCTTCGTGTGACCCCTCTGCGAGGAGTTAAACGATTTGGAGTTAAGGGACAGTTAGCCCCGAGATTTGTAGGACCATAGCGAGTTTTGGAGCATATGGGAGAAGTGGCCAACAAGTTGGAGTCACCCGAAGGACTGTCAGGAGTTCATGATGTGTTTCACGTTTCCCAGTTGAAGAAGTGCCATGCAGAGATGGCCAATATTCCCCTGTAAGGATGCTTGACCCTGGAAAAGATAATGATGTTCCACGAAGTGGAATATGGACTTCATAAGTATAAGTTTTTATCTCGGTATGAGGGATATCCCACGAGGATGAAGAGATAAATTACTATTGGATATAAAGGAGGTATGATGTCGGAAATATGGATCAATGGAAACTCCATGAGGAGTCTGAGTAATCATGTCCTAGTTTGGTGCCAATAGAAGGAAGGAAGACAATACAATTGGATGGATTTAAGAATACTAGGAAGTTGGAAGTTGGAATAATGATCAGTTGCCCGATGATAAGTTCAAGGACTACAAGTGATGAGATGGGCCATAACCCACAGGCCCAAGGACCTGCCAAGAAGCAAGCACACTCTTGCTGAAGGAAAAACCCTGGAAGAGGATATGCCCTTATCGATAAACAATCTTATAGGAGTAACGCAAAACCTGAGAGTTGTGGAGGAACGATATATGGTTGTTTGGCTTGCAGAATCTATGGATTTATCCGAACTTGGTTCGTCGACAAGAGAAATTCTGTAATGCTTGTGAGGATGACCGGGTGTTAGAATGCGAGATTCACTAAAGCATATACAGGGAAATGATTTGGGTGCGGGATGGATTGATCACCATACCGACTTACTCTTATTATTCGCCTTGCTATATGGGATGGTAAATCTGAGTGACTTACCTATAGTAGAGAGACGACGATCAAAATCCTGTTTAAACCTTAGAATGGAATTGCAATTTTACCCTTGTATAAGGCAACTTTTGCCAACCGTAGGTTATACGGTGAGGATCAACCCAGACCCATTTCCTGCAGGAGAAACCATAAATTTGTTGACCACCATGAGATATCAATTAGTTGTTTAGTACTGGCGCCAGACCCGTCAGGTAAGAAGACCCAGTCTCAGAATAACCTTACCAAGATGAAAGGACAAAAGAATTGAGGAAAAGGTTATGTTGTTACCAGAAGAGCCCAGAGAAAGGAATTATACTGAATATCTGAGAAGACCGGCCCTATCAAGAATAAGGATGGACTATATGAGTATTGATGGGACCGTGACGATGTTTCTAAGGGTGGTAGCACCCCAGACCCCGGTGATGATTGATGGATTTTGAGGAGACCCCCAAACCCTAACCTTTTTCTTGCTAGCCTCTTCGAATCTCGAGGACGAGATTCATTTTAAGGGTGGTAGGTTTGTAACATCCCAAAATTCTAAATTTTGGAATGTTATAATAATTAGATAGATTTGATTGATTGTTTGATTGATTGTCTTAAAGTGAGTGAATTCGAAACTTTTTGAAAGTTAAATGAGAGGGAATAAAAGGACTTTCCCAAACTTTCATTTTGCATTTATGATCTCCGGGAATTCAAATTCTTTTCACCATGAAACCCTGGAGAGAAGATGACATGACTTCTTCCATTTATTTAAATGACAAGGGGTGTTGAAAATATTTGAATTTCATTTGAGAATATTTCCAATTCTGAAACTTTATGCAACTCAATGATTTTCACGAGCGAAGATAAAATGACTTCTTCAAATTATATGAAATATGAGTTGGGAGTTTCAAAGGATCAATTTCAAAGTCCTTTTGGAATAAATTTTCAATTTGGATTTATTTGAGTTTTATTCAAATTATTTTTCTCCAAAAATAAAATATATGGAAAATAGGGTAACATGATTCCCCACATCAGAAAATTGGAGATAAAGAAATTTGAAATCATTTTGGTATTTTTTAAAAATGATTTTTATTGGATTTTATTAGACCAGTAGCACTCTTTGATTTATCTGAATTTGTGTGGATTTTATTTGGCATTATAAAAATGTCCATGTTGTAGAAAATCTTTTTCTGCAAATTTTGGTATATTATATGCCTATATAATATTTTATTTCTATTTGTTTAATTTTGTTTTGTTTGTTTGAAAAGAAATCTTTATTAAAAAAACCTTCACCGACTCGGCCGGCCCAGCCAACCCAGCCAGGCCGCGGCCGAGCCCACCTTCGCGCCCGTCCCCGAGCTCGGGACGAAGTCCTGAGCCAGCACGCCAGCGCCACCGCCATGCTCCGCCCGACCTCCCGCCGCCGCCTCCCTTTCCCCTCCTCTAAGCCCGACCCAGCCCCTCCTTCTTTAAATACCCAAGGCCCCGGCCCCGTTCCTCTCCTCCCGAGCCGTCGCCGCCACCCGCGCAAAACCTCGCCGGAGTTGCGAGCTCTGACGAGATCAGCCGCCGTCCTTTTCCTCGCCGCCGACGACCCGCCGTCGCGGTAACCGCCGTCGCCCCTCCTCACCGTCAGATCTGGATCCAACGATCCAGATCGTTCTATTTTTTTCTTACCCGAAGCGTTTTGTTTTTATTTAGAGAATGTTCGCTGGTTAGGTATAGAAAACGAACATTTGCCTTTTAATTTTTTTCCCTGTTATTTCGGCCAGGGACCCGTCTTGAATATTTTATTTACAGATTAGCCCCTGGACTTCAAACACTCATAACTTTTTACTCGTTAGTCCAAATCCAACGAAACCAACGCTCACGTCTTCGTTATGATCCCCTCTTTACAGTAATCCAAATCAAACATGTTTTTGAAAGTTTTAAAATTTGAATTCAACCAGATTTGTATTTGAACTTCGTTTGATCGTAACTTGAGTTTCGTAGCTCCGTTTCAGTTGATTCTTTTTGCAAATCGAAGCTCTTGACCTAAACTTTCTGATAAGGCCAAATTCACATAATTTTGGTAATGTTAGAAATTGTTTTATGTTACAAGAGTTATTTGCTTGGTTTTGATGTTTTCCGAATCGTCTTCTTCGTTCTTTCTGATCTTTTGAGTGATTGCTTATGTGTGGTTACTATTGCTTGCTTACGATAGATTGACCAAAGTGTGACGAGTAGATCTATCAAGAGTTTTGAGTGCGAATCATCTTCATCAACATTGCAGGCAAGTTCACACTTTGATCATATCCCCTTTCATACCCATTTTTTTATGCATTAGTTTCACCCTCAAACATTGCATGAGTAGGATTGATAACATGTGGGTATTGGGAAGTAGTTGATGAGGTAGGAACCTATTGCCCTGCATTCAAACCTTGGGAGTTACTATTACGTTATGCTTATAGTCCCATGCTATGCTCGTAGACGTGGATTGGGTTTTGAGAGTATTCATGACAAATGTGAGATTGTTAATTAATGGTTTACTTAAGGTAGCAACTTAAACACACATCTGGGTGGATTGAGGCACCTGGGTATTCCAGGATTGCCTGTCTAGGCACCTGGGTAGACCAGGATTGCCTGTTTTTTATGGACCGCCACCCAGGCTCAAAGGGATCATGAGATTATTCATGCTAGAAACTTCCGTGTGCAGCCACAAGCTATTATGGGCTCTAGCATAGTTGATTAAGTCGTGCGAACTCTTACAGGGTATACTAGTAGATGTAGGGGAAAGTAGGTGTAACGGTCTATCCATCGTAAGGTGCTAGCGCTTCTGAAAGACTATGTCTCGGTCATTCGTCTTCTCAAACACCATGTAGTGCGAGAAACCAAACGGAGGCGATCGAGTCTTGTGGGGAAAAGTGCGCAAACCTCTGCATAGTGTATAAACTAATCATGATTAGCCATGTCCCCGGTTATGGACATCTTGAGTATCTAGTACCTGAATTATCATGTGAATCTCATCATGTTACTTTAAATTAAGTTTGTTGGGTTTAATGATGTTACTTAATTGGGATTGAGGATGCTGTCAACCATTCTCAATGTTCAACAACCACCATGATAGTTAAATAAAATTTATTCCTTTGTAGTAGGGAAAAATTGGCTTTACGCAAAACCCTATAACCATAGAGCTTTTCCACCAGCCAAATATGCATGTAGTGATAGCCTTTATTCATCATTCTCTATGGTGTGAATTTGTCAGTACATTCAATGTACTGACCCTTTGTGGCTGCAACGTCTCATGTTGCAGGATTTCTTACGACGAGTAAGTGATACGTTAGGGTTATGATTTCTACACTCAACTTTGCCGTTGGTGTTGATGGGAATCCACAACCTTGTTACTTCCGCTATTATGGATTGAGGTAATAGTATTTACGTTACTTTTACATGTGATTTACCTCTGTTATAAATCCTCGAGTACTGTGTGTGTCAGCATATCGATCCAGGGATGACACTTAAGTGCAGAGACTTGATCCATTCGGGTCGGGTCGCTACAAGAGGAGTGGCAGCAAATCAGCGATGCCTCCTGAAACATACTTGCTGCCATGTAATACATTCAAAATGGAAACATACTAGCTGCCAAATATATCAATCTAACAAACATAGTTGCTTCCACATTTGGACACACAGATATACCATTTTTTGTCTTGATACGTCTCCAACGTATATATAATTGTTTATTGTTCCATGCTATTATGTTATCATTTTTGGATATTTTACATTCATTTCATAGCAACTTTATATATTTTTTGGGACTAACCTATTGACATAGTGTCCGATGTCAGTTGCTATTTTTTGCTCATTTTTTACTTCGCAGAATATCAGTACCAAACGAAGTCCAAATGCCATGAAACTTTTTGGAGATTTTTTTCTGCCTAGAAGACAACTTGGGAGCCAAGGAAGCACCAGGGGGAGGCCCGTGGGGCCCACTACCCACCTGGGCGTGCCAGAGACCCCTAGCACGCCCTGATGGGTAGTGGGGCCCACGGAGGTCCTCTCCACCGCCTCTCAGCTCTATAAATACCCAAATATTCTAGAAACCCTAGAGGAGTTGGCAAAACACAATTCCAGCCGTCGTAAGTTCCAGAACCACGATATCCAATCTAGAGCCCTATTCCAGTACCTTGTCGGAGGGGAACACGATCACGGAAGGGTTCATCATCCTCATTGGTGGTCCTCCGATGATGCGTGAGTAGTTCACCATAGACCTACGGGTCCATAGGCAGTAACTAGATGGCTTATTCTCTCTTTTTGATTCTCAATACAATGTTCTCCTCGTTGTTCTTGGATATCTATTTGATATAATGACTTTTTGCGGTGTGTTTGTTGGGATTCGATGAATTGTGAGTTTATGATCAGATCTACCCATGAATATTATTTGAGTCTTCTTTCATCTCTTATATGCATGATTATTATAGCCTCGTATTTCTTCTTCAAAACTTTGGTTTGGTTTGTCCAACTAGATTGATTTTTCTTGCAATGGGAAGAGGTGTTTTGTGATGGGTTCGATCTTGCGGTGTCCTCACCCAGTGACAGAAGGGTAGCGAGACACGCATGTATAGTTGCTATTAAGGATAAAAAGATGGGGTCTATTCCTACATGAATATATCTTGACTACATCATGTCATCGTTCTTATTGCATTACTCCGTTTCTCCACGAACTTAACACACTAGATGCATGATGGATAGCGGTCAATCTGTGGAGTAATAGTAGTAGATGCAGGCAGGAGTCGGTCTAGTAATCTTGGACGTGATGTCTATATACATGATCATTGTCTTGAATATCGTCATAATTATTTGCTCTTCTATCAATTGCCCAACAGTAATTTGTTTACCCACCGTATATTATTTTCTTGAGAGAAGTCACTAGTGAAATCTACGGGCCCAGGTATATTTTCTATCATATTGTTTTCAAATCTATTATTCCAAAAACCCCAAAAGTACCTTGCTGCACTTTTTATTTATTTATTTTATTTTGTGTTTCTACAAGATCTATTTATCCAATCTCATACAATTTTATCTATCTTTTTACCGAGGAGAGATTGACAACCCCTCTTACGCGTTGGGTTGCAAGTATTTGTTGTTTGTATGCAGGATCCGTTTACATAGTATTGCTTAGTTCTCCTACTGGATTGATAACTTTGGTTTCATAAACGAGCGAAATACTTACAGTTGATGTGCTGCATCATCCTCTCCTCTTCAAGGAAATACCAATGCAGATACAAGCAATCATGTCTCAACTTCAAATAACTGACAAACAAAAGTACCGAGAAATAGAAACGAGATGCTGCCAAGTATAGAAACTAGCAAATTCAAATTGACAAACGGCATGCTGCCAAATACAATTACTTACCATAGCACATGAGTTCCAAAAGCAAGCGACGGAAAACTACAGATAGTCCAAACTTATCACTGCTACTAAAGTATTAGAATGCAACCAATTTAGTTTTGACAGCAACACAACTAAAACAAGTTTAGTCTCGACGACTAAATCATCTTCAGTGACCAATGGTCAGGCGAGTAGAACAACGATGCAACTGCGTCGCACCAATGAGGTGAGCAGAGTGGCGCAGAGGCTTCTTCTTCTCTTTCTTCTTCCACTTCTTCACCGCCGACTATGCCTCCTCCTTCTTCCCTTCTTATGTTTCTTCACCACCGGCTATGCCTCCTCCTCCTTCCCTTTCTTCTGCTTCTTCACCAACGGTTGTGCCTCCTCCCCCCCCCCCCCCCCTCCATCTTCACCTGCACATCCACGTCGGCCAAAAGCTCAACATCAATTAGCTTCTCCTTCACTCCTTCGACGGCAGCCCGTGCGACGCGAGGGCAAGCCATGACCTGCACCTCTGGCTTATCCTCCTCGTCGATGGAAATGATAGGCACATCAGCATGGGGATTACAGATGGGGATTTGGTACTCGGGGTCTACACGGTCTGGCACGACGACCTTGACCACCACGCCTGCATCCGCTGGATCTACCGTAAAACCTGCATTTCAAATGGCGATACATGATCCATCGGTTCCACTGCCGAACATCGCCAAAGATGGACTCCAGCATACAGGAGACGGTGATGGCAATGAGAGGTGAGATGAGAGAGGCAATAGGAGATAGGCTGAAGGCTAGGTGGTTTTCTGTGCGACATGGCGGCTCGTGAATGCGGTGGGAAGACGACGACGGGGGTTCTCTAGAGACATGGGAAACAGAACGGGCGGCACCTTAAGTAGTGAACGGCCACCACAACCAGCGGCGATCTGTTACTTAGCGAACGACCCGGTAGGACAATGCTACGGGACGAACAAGCCCAACAGCGTATGTCCGTTCCCCGTCGCTGTTGTCGGCCTGCGACTGCGAGGGATCAGTCATGTCAAAACGTGCTCAAAAAATGAACCCGGTGTTTTTGTCACTGTCAAAATTTTGGTTCAATGCAAAATGTCACTCGTAAATGGTGGTTTATCGTGACACAACGTGGTGGCTGTGTGATTTTAACTCGTCCCCCGGAGGCCGCCCCTGTCCCCCACACTAGTCCGCCCCATCCATCATGTTCGCCTCCATCTGCCGGCGGCGGCTCGCCCTCCGAATCCATCAAATCGCTGGCGGTGGCGGCAGGACAAACCCCCTCGAGTTCATCACTGGCACCATCCCTCTCGCCCACTGCTACACCTCGCCCGCCGTCGCTGAAGTCCTGAGCTCGGAGCCCTGCCCCGACACCGTTTCCTACCTCATCTCGTGCGGCCTCTCCCCCGCCGCCGCTGGCGCGGCCACCACCTCTCAACACCTCCGCATCCGCTCCACCGACAAGGCCGACGCTGTGCGCGCCCTCCTCAAGCTCTATGGCTTCGCCGACGCGGACATCGTCCGGACGTTGCGCAGCGCCCCGGTTCTCCTCGTCGTTGACCCCGAGCGGGTCCTTCGCCCCAAGCTCGACTTTTTCGCCTCCCTAGGTTTCGAGACCTACAAGCTCGCAACCGAGCCTTTGCTGCTCGCACGCAGCCTCAACAAGCACCTCGTCCCCGCCATCCAGTTCCTCCGCGGGATCATCGGCAGCGACGAGGACCTCCGCCGCGCTTTTCACCGCGTCCCCCGCGGCCTCGCTGTGGACCTCGACAACAACATGCGCCCCGCCGTGGAAGCTCTCCGCCGCGGCGGCCTCGCAGAGGCCGACATTTCGAAGCTGCTGGTCATCCGGTTGGGCGTGCTCTTGTCGTCACCGGATCGCATCAGCGAAATCTTTGAGGAACTCAAGGCGATGGGCATGTCCGTCCTGGACCCACGCTTCCTCTACTGCTTCCGTGCGATGTCCGGTGTTAAGAGGGACTCATGGCTGCGGAAAATGGCATTTTACCAGAGCTTCGGGCTGTCAGAGGGTGAGTTGCTGCAGGCCTTCAAGAAGCAGCCCACGATATTCCTTTTCACCGATGAGAGCATAAACAAGAAGGTCCGGTTCCTGCTGGACGAGCTGAAGCTTGGAATAAGTGATGTAATTGCGCGGCCTGTAGTTCTAGGTTATAGCTTGGAGAAGTGCATCCTGCCGAGGTGTGCCGTGCTGAGTGTATTGATGAGGGAGGGGAGGATTCGGAGAGATATCAAATTGCTTCAGGCGTTGCTTGGCAGTTCCAGGAATTTCGAGACCAGGTATGTGTTGAGGCATGCTGATGATGTGCCAGATGTTGTTAAGGCATATCAGGGTAAGATCAAATTTGAAGGATTCAAATAGGCTGGTCTTCTAGAATGATATAATTATAATTCTAGATTAGGCTTATGTTTCTAGTGCCAATGTTAAAGATCAAGTCATGATTCATGATTCTAACAGTACTTCCGAGGACAGTTTTGCCCTATTGGTAGCCCATGTTACTGGGTATCAACTACATTTGCAGTTTAACAACTGTCATTTTTACGTCCTGCGGCCTATTAAAATCTGCCCCCTCCATTTCTAAATATAAGCCCTTTTAGAGATTTCAATAAGAACTATATAGACATATTTTAGTGTGTAGATTCACTTATTTTGCTCCGTATGTAGTCCATATTTGAATCTCTAAAAAGCTTTATATTTAGAAACGGAGGGAGTAGAAACATTGTAGATGGTTTGTTGCTATCGGAGTTTCTTGATCAGTTGATCTAGTATGTTGAACCAATTCTTTTAACCGTTTATGCTTTTAGATTGATTATTCCGATAACTCTGTGCATGACAAACATCACTCATCTGAAGTCTCAGGTTCTTTCAAAAAAACAATGCTGTCGTGTTGTCCAGAGTAGAGAACTTGCACTTGCTAGTTCCTCTCCCTAGATTTAGTGCTGATGTTTACCAACAGATGTGGGTGGGATGAACTTGCTATTTGGTCTAAGAAATGCGGATCTGTTCACGTCCAGGAATATTACACATGGTAAGGTCTATCCTAGAGAGACATGGACTCCCCTATTTGTGGCAAGGTCTATTCTAGAGAGACACCCCTATTCCTGAAACAATGATCTTTGCCCTTGAAGTTTGATGGAGTTCCTCTCAGTTTGCATTGTATCAAGTGCTTCAGACTTCAGCCTTTCAGTTCTGTTGAAAATATAGAAGGGTAAGCTAGTCCGAAACCGGAATTGTTGCATGCTTTATCAGACATAACACTAAATTCTCTTGTTCCGGATCGCTGAACGAGTGTGTTGGTCTGTATGTTAATGTTGTAGCTGATTGAGGACAGGATAGAGCAAGAATCAGAGAGGTTTGAGCCTCCAAACTTGGCCTTCTGTTGTATCCTACAAGAACACGGAAGTAACCACGGGACTGGCATATGTGAATGTGCATCATGGATCTTTATGAATGTTCAGAACATTCGATGTTCTTGAAATTATGTAACCTGTTCTGATCCGTTTGAGCTTATGTAATGGAACATTCGATGTTGCCGATATGTAAACGCAGAAACAACGCTTGCTCTGATAGGAAGGAAAATCGTTTGATCTCCTGTTGATTATTCAAACAGCCAAAACAAAACCCAAGGGGAAACACAAAACACAAACAAATTTCGATTGCAGTCTGAACGACGCTAGCACCCAGATCATCCTCTGCAAATCCATCCGGATGTGCCATTTGTTTCTACCCAAGGCGGAAGTTGTTGCAGGTGGTCTGGCGGAAGAGCAGGGAGGAGCTGAACCCGAGCCGCGACCGCTGCAGATCGAACTCCAGCAGGTTGTCCTCCATCATGTGGCCCCCGACCACCACCGACGTCCGCGGGGCCGCGCCGCCGTCCACCACGCCGAGGCACAGCGCGCCGCCCTTGGCGGCCACCATCGAGTTGGCCCCGAACACCACCCACGATGCGGCCTCGCTCTGCAGCACCAGCTCGACGGTCGGCACGGCCGGGCCCACGCGCGTGCTCCCCACCTTGCTCCCGTCGTAGCAGAGCTTGAACGGCGCCACGGCCCGCACCCGGGGGATCATGGCCGTCTCCGCCGCGAACGCGTCCGTGACCGCCTTGTGGATGGAGGTCTCCAGCACGGTGTAGGGCGCCACCGTGCTGAGCTTGGTGCCGCCGCCGCCCTGCTTGTCGATGGCCAGCAGCGAGGCGTTGAGCGGCACGGCGCGCCCGTTCACCTTGATGGCCGTCACGCCGATGAAGTACTCGCTCGACTTGTCCTTCTCGCCGGAGACGCCGGCGGTGCTCACGTTGTTGACGAGCAGCGGGGTGTAGAGGAGCGACTTGGAGAGGTCCACCCCGGGCTGGAACGCGTAGGGCGCGTCGCCGAAGACGACGACCCCGGCCGCTGAGGCCGACGTGAGGCAGAGCGCGAACTTGCGGGAGAAGCGGAAGGTGGCGGCGAGCTGCGTCGGGAGCGCGAAGCGGGCGCGGCTGAGCGACGCCATGCCGGTGGCGCCGGCGGCCAGGCCCTCGGTCAGGAACGTGGCTCCGCACGTGAACAGAAACGCCGGCGCGGTGGCGAGCGGCCCCGGCGCCGGGCGGAAGGTGGTGGGCACCGACAGCACGTCGGTGATGAGGTTCCCGCCGGTGCTGACGCGCGTGACGGTGTTCTCGGGGAACCCGCCGCAGGTATCGTTCAGGCACCCCGGGGACGGCTTGCCGACGCAGCTGGTGGCGCAGGCACCAGTCTTGGCGAGGCGGCACTGCTTGGACGCGCACGGTACGCGCGCGTAGGAGGAGGACACGTACCCGGCGTCGCAGTCCACCCAGAGCGTGCCGCCGCCGAGGTCGAGCACGGCCGTCACCGGCACCTGGGGCGTGCGCTGCCGGAAGCCGGTCAGGTACTGCCCCGTCGCGCCGTCCTTCCTCACCGGCAGCACCACGGCGCCCGGGCTGTCACCGGCCGCGCGGCACGAGCACGCCGACAGGAAGAGGAGGAGGAGAGCCGTGGCGGTGGAAGCGACGAGACGAGTGGAACGCGCCATGTTGAGGGCTGGCAGAGACGGCGACGTGAGTGAGACGGCCACAGCGCAACGGCGAGGAAGGATGTTTATAGCACCGTTTGCTTGCCCTCGCTGTTAGGGTGTCGGGATCATGCACAGGGGGACAGCCGGGCACGAGGGAGGCGGGGAAGTGGCGGCTAGGCTTCGTGGCGAGACGCCGGAATGGACTGGACTTGGGCACTTGGCTAGTGGGCTTCGAACTGTTATTTTTTTATGGTGACCTGGAAGTCATTACCGTGAAATTTAGCTGATGAGTTATGCAATAAAGCTATGGGAAAGAGTCATCGAGCAACGCTTAAGAAAAACGACAAGCGTGACAAAAAATCAGTTTGATTTCATGTTTGGGATGTCGACCATGAAAATCATTTTCTTGGTACGACAACTTATGAAGATACATGGAGCAAAAGAAGAACATGCATATGGTTTTCATTGACTTGAAGAATGCCTATGATAAGATACCGCGAAATGTCATGTGGTGAGCCTTGGAGAAACACAAAGTCTCACCAAAATACATTACCCTCATCAAGAACATATACAATAATGTTGTGACAAGTGATGTCAACACTGATGACTTCCCGATTAAGATAGGACTACATCAGGGGTCAGCTCTGAGACCTTATCTTTTTGCTCTGACGATGGATGAGTCACAACACATATATAAGGAGATATCATATGATGTATGCTCTTTGCGGATGATGTGGTGTTAGTTGGCGATAGTCGGACGGGGGTCAATAGAAAATTAGAGTTATGAAGACAAACCTTGAAATCGAAAAGTTTTAGGCTTAGTAGAACTAAAACCGAGTACATGAGATACGGTTTCAATACTACTAGGCACGAGGAGGAAGTTAGTCTTGACGGGCAGGTGATGCCTAAGGATGACACCTTTCAATATTTGGGATCAGTGCCGCAGAAGGATGGGAGTATTGATAAAGATATGAACCATCAAATCAAAGCCGGCTGGATGAAATGACGCCAAGCTTGTAGCATTCTCTATGACAAGAGAGTGTCACAAACTAAAAGGCAAGTTCTAAAGGACGGCGGTTCGACCCGTAATATTGTATGGCGCTGAGTATTGGCCGACTAAGACGGCATGTTTAACAATTAGGTGTGGTAGAGATGTGCATGTTGAGATGGATGTGTGGTCACACGAGAAAGGATTGAGTCCGGAATGATGATATACGAGATAGAGTTGGATAGCACCAATGGAAAAGAAGTGTGTCCAGCATCATTTGAGATAGTTTGGGCATATTTCAGCATAGGCCTCCAGAAATTTCAGTGCATAGCGAACGGTTAAAGCGTACGGATAATGTTAAGAGAGGTCAGTACACTAAATTTAATTTGGAAGAAGTTACATAAAGAAAAATCAATAAGAATTAAAGTATTACCAAAGAGAGGTCAGAGTCATAAGTTTGTCGTGAGATTTTATAAGTTTGATCTCTAATTATCTAATTGGGACTAAAGCCTTTATTGTCGCAGTTGTTGCCGGGTGACGAGGAACTGTATTTAGTCGTAGTAGTTTCGTAGTACATGCATGGCCGAATTTCTCAATTGTTTATGGATGAAGATAGACGAGATCCAACATCCACGGCAGGGCAAGGAGTGAAGGAACCTTGTCCGCATATCCATGTGCACATTATCCTGACGCATCGACGTGCCACCACTTCCCATTTGTCGCATGTCTCTGACTAAAAATACTTTGTTTATAGCGGGCAAATGTGCAGACTGTGTGCGGCCGACGAGTCGTTTTCAAGGAGAATTTACCGGCGAGCCGAGGATGAGACGAGGTTAACCATGGGTGGGTGGGTTGGTGGAAGCTCAGTTTACGAAGGTGGTGCGACGCGCGAGCGAAAAAGGGTGGCGTCCCAGCTCCAGCACGCGGGAGCGCGCGCGCGCGGCAGCTTTTGCTCGCGCACGCCGGCGAGGCGATCGACGCCGGTGTCCGGTGGTGAAAGAGTGGGCCGGCCACGGAAACGAATTGGACCATGCTGCTCCTGGTGGTCGTGGGCATCTCTGGCTCTGAAACTTTTCTCAAAGAAAAAAATCTCTGGCTCTGAAACCGCGGTGGCACTGGTGTAGGTGTTTTCTACTAGTATTTCCTTTCTTTTTTCCACATCAGGAGAAACGAGAAGCTTTCCTCACAAGCCTCAGCTCAGTTTCAAAAGAAAAAAAATGCCTCAGCTCTAAAAGCCTGACATGTTTCACAAATCAGATGTATAAACGAAAATACCAGCTTCGAGCGTGTACAACTGGATACCTCACATTCGTTTCTACACGTCAGGCGGACGGCCCGGGCATGAAATTGCAAAGGATTAGATTTTTTTTAGTCTGTATTAAAGAAAAAAGACCCTATAAAAAAGTCCCTTCTGTTTGGTTACATAGAATCTAAAAAAGATTTATTTTTTTAGTTTAGACCCTGTAAACAAATAGGCATCACTACTTGAGGAATACTCATTGCAAAAATCACTCCAAACTTTCAGGTTACGACAAGTGACGTCCGTTTATTCAAAACGTTTTATCTCTTAAATTGTGTGTTCAAATCTCGAATCGCTTTCACCATTGAATTCCTCGCGTCGAGATTTTCAAAACTAGATTCTATGTTGATAGGTTTTGACGAACTTTTTATTTAACGAAAAAACCGAATCGGGAGCACGGGTTTTTCCTTATCGAAGGAGGCACACTCGTGCTTCTCACGAAATCACAATCGTGCCTCTCACGAAAGCAAAATCATAACTCTCGCGGAAGGAAAACAAAAGAAAGCATGTTTTTTCCGTTTGCGAGGAGGCACGGCCATGCTTTCTCGCGAAAGCACAACATTGCCTCTCACGGAAGTAAAACCGTGACTCGTGAAATGAAGAAAAACAAAAAACATGTTTTTTTTTCGTTTCCGAGAGGCTGGCCGTGACTCTCGCGAAAGCACAACCGCGTCTCTCGCGGAAGCAAAACCGTAACTCTCGTAAAAAAAAGAAAAAGAAAAAACATGTTCTTTTTTCCGTTTCCGAGAAGCACGTCTGTGACACTGGCGAAGCGAAAGCACACCCGTGCCTCTTGCAGAACCAAAACCCGTGTCCTGCATATCATGCTTCCGACAAGGCTCCCACAACACCGTGTCCTACATATCACGCTCAACGCGGGGGGCAACACGGTGACGTGTTTCTTTTTTAAACAGCTTGAACTTTATTAATTAGGAAAAGTTACAAGATTTTTCATGGGCTCTTCTATCCAATCTCTAGTCATGGAACATTTTGCTAATCTAGCAAGTTCATGAGTTACTTTGTTCGCTTCTTTATCATAATGTTCAAAACTGGTTTGTGGAAAATCACAGGCCATAAAAAAACAATCCTCAAAAATTGCCGCCACTGCTCCCGCAGACTCTTCACCGTTCTTCATTGTGTCAATGACTTCCATATTATCAGAATTGATAACGAGATGATTGCAACCCTTTTTTATGCCAACAGTAAACCAAACCTGAGTGCTAACGCCTCCGCTGCCAGAACATCCGCACAGTACAAAATCTTTCAGTTATCACCTACTATGAAGTTTCATTTATCATCTCTGATAACACGGTGACGTGTGTTCATATGCCAATAGAACTTTAAAAGTGAGACAGTGATAGATAAATGAAGAGGCAATCTGTTGATCGACTGGCAGCAAATATCAAAAAAAGACATTCGTATATTGTACATTTCCTGCTCATCGGGTAAATGACTAGGATTACATGATTAGCCACCCGTTTCCACTCAAAACAATACCCCCAGCAGATATAATTATGTTCTTTGGATCTGACAATGAATGTACGTCTATAAGTATGCACAGAATAACATTATAGGACAAAAATTTACAGTAGCTGAGGTTCAACAGGTAAAACGTACACTTCACTATGTATTTTTCTTGCTGTCAGAACGGGAGAAGCGGAGGTCCATTGTTTGCAGCTTATTCCTCAATTCCTCATTCTCCGCAATTAGACGCTCATACTCAGTAAGCAAACCTTCAGATTGTTTTTGTAAAGCCAAATTATTCATTTCAGCAGTTTTTAGCTCCTGTGTTTGAGATTCTGACTGGTGTTTGAGTACTTGCACCTGTTCATTCAAACTGTCAATCTTTTTCTGATATCCTTGAATTTCCTCAGAGTCTCCGAGTTTTGTTTCTTCCAAGACCCTGCTCTGCTTTGTCACAGCCTCCATGTTTTTCTTCATCGCCCGTAATTGCCTGATATAGTGATGCAGTCGATCAATAATTAGCCCAAGAAACAGAGAGTATCCTGGAAAACAACAAACACAGCAAGATTCAGTCGAACTGAAAGATTAATGTATTTTTGAGACACTGTTCAACAAATATTTCTGAAACACTATTCACCATACAGAAAATATACAACTCATTCTGTGAAGGCTACATTTGACTTCGGCATGATGAATATAACTTGAATAATGGTTTGGAAGTATTAAACCCATAATTTTATTGCATGCTAGGTCTCAGGTGGGAATGTTGAAATGGGAAGCAAGTTATTCACAGATGGAAGAACAACTATTTATAGAGATATTTGGCGTCAATACTACTCATATCACTACGTCTCCGAGCAAGAATGTCCCAAACTGTTTGTTCCACTTTTCTTATGTGGATAAGTGGTTGCATAACTTGCATTATGCAACAACAACAAAATAACATTTCAGTATTCGAATAAATTTATGAGAGAGGCCCACATTACCCCCCCCCCCCCCCCCCCCAAACTTGTCTTATGGTTCACTTTACAACCCTCAATTTTATGTTGGCACAATTCTCACCCTTCCAACTTTGAAAACTCATAAAACAACCCCTAGATGGATCGAGATGTATTAACTCCGGTTGTATCAGCCATCTCATAAGATCTTCCAAGAAAATCTCCGCCCGTTCCCTTTTCAACTTCGCTTGATTCGTCTAGCGCAGAGAGCACCACCACTTAGGAGAACTTAGCCCACTGCCACGTACGGCGTGCGTACACACTGATCAGTATGTAATATCAGTATAGTTAGTTAGCAGCCAGGACCTGCACTTCTCTAGCCATGTCGACGATCCTGTGGCAGTGGCGTTGACCCCGAGTTGCGCGTCGCATCAACAAAGAAGACAGCCCCGGCATCAACCCGCTAGCTGAAACGGCGTGCAGGTCCATGTCGCCGCTCTGCAGACTGTGCACGTACTGGTGGACGTCCCAGAAGTCCTACCTAGCAGCACCTGCAGTGCAACCAGTGGCCGGCGGGACGTTGCTCCATGGACGGACACCCACCATGCGTCACTGCTACTGCCACGTCGATTGCGATGTAGCACCTTCGGACGCCGCGTGCTGTCCATGGAGCTGACCGATGGCACAGCGGGGCAGTTGTGCAACGCCGGCGCCGGGGAAGTTGAGCTAAGCGGACAGTGCCGACGTCGTAGGCATGGGCGGTATCTTCGACCGCTGATGCGGATGCTGCACCGACACCATTGACAATGAACGCAGCCCCAGATAGATGATATCACAGTCTGGGACAGAGAACATCAGCTTAAGTACGGCTGAACGGCGATTTACCCGAACGGTGCCGTTGGCCGTACCTGCTCCAGCAGAGCTGCAGTACGAGAAGCATGGCCGTGAGCAGGCAGCCGTCCAAGTGCAATTCCTCGAAGCCAAAGCAGCCGAAAACCTCGGCGGCAGCAGCGGAAGTGTTCTCTCCGATGTATGAAGAATGGGCACAAGAGATTTTCAGGGGAGATCCTACGTGGCTAATAGGAGGAAAAAAATGATGTGGTTTACAAAACCGGAGTTAAAACAAGTCAATCCATTTCAAGGTCGTATTATGAACAGGTTTTAAGGTGGCTGTCTATTACTTTGACTTTGCAACATGAAGTTTCTAGGAACAATGCTGTGATGAACAAGCTTGCTAACCAGAAAAAGTGACTTCCAAGAAAATGGTCACTGATCATAAATATATTAACAGGAGAAGCCACTTCGTATATTACCAGACATTAAACTAGAAGGATTTTGATTCTATCCTAAACCTTGATAGGAAAATCTTAATAGAAACTAGAATAGCGCATAAACGTTCAAATTCTTAACATATATAATACGTTTTAATCAAAGTTCATGGACATGTCATGTAACATTCAAATCGTCCAGTCAAGCCCAAGATATTCAAATCTACCTAATAAAAAAGAGCCTTTAGGTATATTGCAGGCATTTACAAGCATATGATTATATGACCAACTGTTTGGCCAGTGCCTTGTGCTCCTTGGAAAAAGGAACATGCATCATCTGAAGAACTGTTTCAATAAATTCCAACATGGTTCAATGAGAACAACAATTTATTGTGACAGAATTTAGTAGTAACACAACTATAACTAATAACAATCTCTCGCAAAAAAAAAAACTATAACTAATAACAAGCTATCAATATCTCTAACACCAAATTATGCCAAATTAAAATTATAACAATCTTCAATTGTCATTTCATGACAATTCATTTTTCACACATTTTTTTAATCGTCACATCCCTCGCTTCAAAGCATATATCTGTATGAGTCGGTATGTTAGGCAGTCTAAACTGAACAGAATCCTAAATTCGCATGTGCAACTCTCTTATAAGATTATATCCGCACATAAATTTCGTTCCATAATTTACCAATCCATGAGGGATTCCAAACTGACGGCTCCAATGAGCAAACGAGGAGAAGAAAGGGCATACCCATGAGCGAGGCCTCGAGGAGGTGGCGGCTGGCGAGCACCTGGTCTGTGGGCGTGAGCTGGGCGAACTCGCCTTCGCGGCGCCGGATCTTGGCGATGCTGTAGCCGCTGGAGCCGAGCACGACGAACATGGTGGCCGCGACGGTCCTGGCCATTAGGGGCCCGCGGCCGCGCTTGCTGCAGTCCACGGCGAGCAGCGCGAGGCGTCGAGCGGGCGTGCGGAAGAGCAGCACGAGCACCAGCGCTGCCTCGGCGGCCAGCAGCGTGAACAGCAGCTGGATCATGGCCGCTTCGTCGGTGCGTCAAACAGGTGCGGGTGGGGGGGAGAAGGGGGGGAAGGGGCAGGCAGTGGACGAGAAGCGTGGGCGTGGCGATCTCAAGCGAAATGGGGAAACGGAGATCTGGAAAGGAAAGCGAAATCGGGCGACCGGTCGCTGCTGCGGTGTCAGGCATCTCCAGCCGTTGGCCCCCTAAAAGGCGTCTAAAATCGTCGTCTGGGATGAGTCGGCATAAAAATTTGGTATAAGGATGAGTTGGTCCCCAGCCTCCGGCCCCAGGGCCGTCCTAGGCACGTTTTAAAATAAAAGAAGTTCGACGAAGTTCGGCTTAAACACGATAAAATTTGGTCAAACATGATAAATTTCGGCCAAACACAATAAATTTCAGCACATTTCGGTGAAGTTTGTGAATTTTCACACATATACATAAACTAATCTAAAGAAAAAACTGGCTGAAGTCGCCGCTGTCGCCGCCATCGTCGTCGTCGGCCTTCTCCTCCTTGACGCGGGCGCCCCTGCTGGACCCTTGCCCGGCGTCGCCATGGCGGACTGGTGGCGGCGCGTCGTCGTCGTTCGCTGTCGCAGATGACGACGACTCCGCCTTCATCACGGCCGCGTCGACGCTCCACGAAGCGAAGCAGGGCGGTGCGCTGGCGCTCCTTCGCCTTCTCCAGGCGCTCCTTCTCCATCGCTATGGAGTCCCTGCACGCCCATTCCAGGGCCACATCGTCGTCGTCGAGCTCCGTCGTCACCGGCGCGGCCGGCTCCTTCTTCACCGGCGCGAGCCCCGGCTCCGTCTTCACCGGCGCGAGCCCCGGCTCCGTCTTTGGCTCGACGAAGCGCGAAGGAAGAGCCGACGAGGAGGCGCGCCGGCCGCCCTCGTTGATGATGATGCCGGCGCTGCGAGTGCGCCGGCTGAGCGGCGTCTTCGCCGCGGGCTCGGCCTTGACGCCGAGCAGGGCCGGAGTGCCGGAGGAGTGCGATAAAGATCGGGAGCAGGAAAAAGAGGAGGAGGACCCGAACCTCCTTGGCGCCCATGGCCCGGCGCGTCGGTGCTGCGCCGGGCGGCCGCCCTCGCCGGGCACGCCAACGGCGGGTCGTTGCCGCCCTCGAGGTACGTCAGCACGCCCTCGAGTGTGCGGCCGGGGACGCCCCACCACAGGTGGCGCCCCTCGCTGTTCTGCCGGCCGCCAACCACCGGCGCGCCGTTGATGGACGCCAAGCGCTGCTGCTGGCGGCGCTTGAAATACGTCGCCCAAGCCGCGTCGTTGTCGGCGGCGTACTGGGGGAGGGAGAGTTGGGCGTCGGTGAGGAAGGCGCGCACGACCTCGACTTCCTCGGCGAAGTACTTCGGCTTCGCCACGGGGTCGGGCAACGGGGGAATGGGCACTCCCCCGGCGCTGAGCCTCTACCCCGTCGGCTCGGCGCGCATGTCCGGCAGCGCCGGGATGTTCGCCTGGAACAGGAGCCAGGACTCCTGTTCGCGGAGCGAACGGCGGCCGAAGCCGTTGGCCGCCGCCTCGTCTCGGTGTAGCGTTCCGCCATGGCGACGGGCTCGGGAGAGGTAGAGAGATAGAGGGAGGGGCTGGGCGGCGGCGCTCGGGAGAGGTAGGGAGAGGGAGGAGCTGGGCGGCGGCGAGGGGCGGGGCTGGTGTGGGCACAGGCGAGTGCAGGCCATCGGCTATATATTCGCGCCGCACCCGTGTGTACGCGTGCGAGGGAGGGGAGGCGTCGGCGCGTCGTCCCGTGACGCGCCGTCCGTGAGGAATCAATGGCAAGGCTGACCGGTGGCAGCCTTGGCATTGATTCCCCGCGGGAACCGAGGCCGTTGGGGAAGACGAGGCGCCGTGTCGCTGACGCGGTGGGCCCGCGGCTGTTTCGCGCCAAAACAGTTCGCCCCGGCGCCCCCGGGCGCCCCCCAGCGCGCCGGGTTCGGTTTGGGTCCGCCGGCACTGTTTTCGGCCCAGGCCGACAAAAATTGGGCTCCTGAAAACGCAACTGGGCCGTTTTTTACGCCGGCGTAAAAAATTCGTTTGGGGGGTCTTCTTAGAGGCGCGGCTAAAGACGCTCTCAGGACCCATCTATCAATGTGGGTGACCTATGAGAAAAAAACAGAAAAAAATGGAAAGGACCGCAAGCCACAGCCCATGGCCCAGATACGAAAGCAAAGTCCAGTACATTTGGACGAGAGAATACATCATCGAGGAACACACAAATCAATCAATCAAATTATATAATAAATCTCGTCGACTGAGAGATAGCTAATTCTCAGTTGACCGAGAATTAGCACAACCATTATTCAAAATTTCAAATGCATCACCTGAATTAGAAATTCTTCACGCCCGTTGGTCAGATCATCCAATGATTTCATAGAATTAACACTGCTATACTAGAACACAATAATTATCTCCATGGTAGAATACAACATCAAGACTTTGAAACCTCTCTGGCCGGCACCGGCAGTAGTTTTTCTTTCCTCGCCAAAACTCATGTTCCTACAAGAAACTTGATAATAGGTAAACTATATTTCAACAAATTGAGACGGCAGGTGAGATCTGCGAGTCTTTGCATTCAAAACATGATTAAGAAAAAGTCTCTTATATTAAACTAGGATAATACAATGAGGCCGTCTGCAAAAGCACCCAATGCAAGTTCCATACCGGACAAGATCTTCGCACGGAAAAACTACCTCTAAATCACCAATTCACCATATCATGCATGTTTCTGACAAAATATAGGAGGATGCCGGACACCTCCCTCCGACCGCTGGTGTCATCATGCTCAGCTGGACGTCGGACGCCGCTTTCCTCCTCGTGCCCTAGGTTTCCAAGCAGCTAATTCCCTTGCAATAAAACACGTTTTTTTAGAAACACATGTAATTTTATTCATACTCATAACAATTATCGATACACTGATTTGGATCTAAAATCTAAGAAAATATAAAGTAACTCCTATAACTAAGAATTACAAGGAGATGATGTTTCTCAACTAACTCCTGGAAAAACGGATCGGCCCCCGCGTCGTCTCCGGGCGGCAGCCATCTCCTCCGCCCTCCACCGGCAGGCTCTAAGTCTGCTCCCCTCACCGTCGTTGGAGGACGTCGCAAGGCAAAGTCTGTGCAGCCGACGACAACGGCGAGGACTCATTCTACGTGCAGCGGCGGCGGTGTAGTGGGATGCAGTTGTGGCAGATCTGCTGTGGGCTTGGCCGGCAGAGTGATAACCCACAAGTATAGGGGATCGCAACAGTTTTCGAGGGTAAAGTATTCAACCCAAATTTATTGATTCGACACAAGGGGAGCCAAAGAATACTCTCAAGTATTAACAGTTGAGTTGCCAATTCAACCACACCTGGAAACTTAGTATCTGCAGCAAAGTATTTAGTAGCACAGTAATATGATAGTAGTGATAACGGTAACAAAAGGTAACCGTAGTAAAAATAATGTTTTTTGGTATTTTTGTAGTGATGATAGCAATAGCAACGGGAAAGCAAATAAGCGAAGAACAATATATGAAAAGCTCGTAGGCAATGGATCAGTGATGGAGAATTATGCCGGATGCGGTTCATCATGTAACAGTCATAACCTAGGGTGACACAGAACTAGCTCCAGTTCATTGATATAATGTAGGCATGTATTCCGAACATAATCATACATGCTTATGGAAAAGAACTTGTATGACATCTTTTGTCCTACCCTCCCGTGGCAGCGGGGTCCTTACGGAAACTAAGGGATATTAAGGCCTCCTTTTAATAGAGAATCGGAACAAAGCATTAACACATAGTGAATACATGAACTCCCCAAACTACGGTCATCACCGGTAAGTATCCCGATTATTGTCACTTCGGGGTTAACGATCATAACACATAATAGGTGACTATAGGCTTGCAAGATAGGATCAAGAACACTCATATATTGATGAAAACATAATAGGTTCAGATCTGAAATCATGGCACTCGGTCCCTAGTGACAAGCATTAAGCATAGCAAAGTCATAGCAACATCAATCTCAGAAACATAGTGGATACTAGGGATCAAACCCTAACAAAACTAACTCGATTACATGATAGATCTCATCCAACCCAACATCGTCCAGCAAGTCTACGATGGAATTACTCACACACGGCTGTGAGCATCATGAAATTGGTGATGGAGGATGGTTGATGATGACGATGGAGATGGATTCCCCTCTCCGGAGCCTCGAACGGACTCCAGATAGCCCTCCGGAGAGGTTTTAGGGCTTGGCGACGGCTCCGTATCGTAAAACGTGATGAATTATTCTCTCTGATTTTTTTCTTCCTGAAACACAATATATAGAGTTGGAGTTGGAGTCGGAGGGGCACCAGGGGGCCCATGAGGTAGGGGGCGCGCCCCCACCCTCGTGGAAAGGTGGTAGGCCCCTGGCCTTCATCTTTTGCAAGTATTTTTTATATTTTCCAAAAAGTTGTTCCGTGAAGTTTCAGGTCATTCCGAGAACGTTTGTTTCTGCACATAAATAACACCATGGTAATTCTGCTGAAAATAGCGTCAGTCCGGGTTAGTTCCATTCAAATCATGCAAGTTAGAGTTCAAAACAAGGGCAAAAGTGTTTGGAAAAGTAGATACGACGGAGACGTATCAACTCCCCCAAGCTTAAATCTTTGCTTGTCCTCAAGCAATTTAGTTGACAAACTGAAAGTGATAAAGAAAAACTTTTACAAACTCTGTTTGCTCTTGTTGTTGTAAATATGTAAAGCCAGCATTCAAGTTTTCAGCAAAGATTATAACTAACCACATTCACAATAACACTTAGGTCTCAAGTTTACTGATATCAATAGCATAATCAACTAGCGAGCAATAATAATAAATCTCAAATGACAACACTTTCTCAAAACAATCATAATATGATATAACAAGATGGTATCTCGCTAGCCCTTTTTGAGACCGCAAAACATAAATGCAGAGCACCTTTAAAGACCAAGGATTTAGTAGACATTGTAATTCATGGTAAAAGAAATCCAGTCAAGTCATACTCAATGTAAATTAACAATAATGAATGCAAATGACAGCGGTGCTCTCCAACTGGTGCTTTTTAATAAGAGAATGACGACTCAGCATAAAAGTAAATAGATAGGCCCTTCGCAGAGGGAAGCAGTGATTTGTAGAGGTGTCAGAGCTCGGTTTTGAAATAGAGGTGAATAATATTTTGAGCGGTATACTTTTATTGTCAACATAACAACCAAGAGATGGCGATATCTTCCATGATACACACATTATAGGCGGTTCCCAAACAGAATGGTAAAGTTTATACTCCCCCTTCCACCAATAAGCATCAATCCATGGCTTGCTCGAAACAACGAGTGCCTCCAACTAACAAGAGTCCCAGTGGGAGTTTTGTTTACAATTATTTTGATTTAGTTTGCATAAAGCATGGGACTGGGCATCCCGGTGACCAGCCATTTATCTTGTGAGTGAGGAGCGGAGTCCACTCCTCTTGAGAATAACCCGCCTAACATGGAAGATACAGACAACCCTAGTTGATACATGAGATATTCGAGCATACAAAACAGGATATTTATTTGAAGGTTTAGAGTTTGGCACATACAAATTTACTTGGAACAGCAGGTAGATACCGTATATAGGTAGGTATAGTGGGCTCATATGGAATAACTTTGGGATTTAAGAGATTGGATGCACAAGCAGTATTCCCGCTTAGTACAGGTGAAGGCTAGCAAAAGACTGGGAAGCGACCAGCTAGAGAGCGACAATAGTCATGAACATGCATTAAAATTAATCAACACCGAATGCAAGCATGAGTAGGATATAATCCACTATGAACATAAATATCGTGAAGGCTATGTTGAAATTATTTCAACTACATGCGTGAACATGCGCCAAGTCAAGCCGCTTAAATCATTCAGAGGAGGATATCACCCTATCATACCACATCATAACCATCTCAATAGCATGTTGGCACGCAAGGTAAACCATTATGACTCATAGCTAATCAACCATGGCACAAGGAACTATGATCTCTAGTTGTCATTGCAAACATGTTTATTCATAATAGGCTGAATCAGGAACGATGAACTAATCATATTTACAAAAACAAAAGAGGTAGAGTTCATACCAGCTTTTCTCATCTTAGTCAGTCAATCATATATCATCATAATTGCCTTTCACTTGCATGACCGAACAATGTGAATAATAATAATAGTGTGCGTGCATTGGACTAAACTGGAATCTGCAAGCATTCAATAAACAGAAGAAGACAAGGCAATATGGGCTCTTTTGTCAGATCAACAAGTATGCATACAAGAGCCACTTCAACAATTTAATTATGGTCTTCTCCTATCGACCCCCAAAGAAAAGAAAAGAAATAAAACTATTTACACGGAAGAGCTCCCAACAAGTAAAAGAAGAACAAGAAATCTTTTTGCATTTTCTTTTTAATTACTACTACAAGCATGGAAAGTAAACTAATTAAGTGCTACAACTAAATTTTTTTGGTTTTTATTAAGGTTTATCAAACACACAAGAAGAAAGCATAAAAAGGAAAGTAAACTAGCATGGATGATATAATGAGAAAGTATGAGCACCGACATCTAGCAATGAGTGTGTGAACATAAATGTAATGTCGGTGAGAAATACGTACTCCCCCAAGCTTAGGCTTTTGGCCTAAGTTGGTTTATGGCCACGGCTGGCCTGGCGGATATCCATAATAATAGTTGGGGTCGTACTGAGAAGAAGAAGAAGACTCCGATTGCCACTGACTGGCAATCATCCCCGGATCCCACTGGTAATTAGACTGTCGTGAAGGATCAACTTGTGGTTCCGGCTCTGGCTCCATGGCTGGTGCAGGGTTTCCGGTAGGCGTGAATAGCCTTTAGCGGAACAAGGTACTGGCCTGCAGATAAATCAAACAAAGAAGGAGCAGGCAAGGTAATAGTCTCAGGATGATGTTTATCAAAGAAAAATTTATATTTAAACTCTCCTTCCCTATTCTTAACAATAAAATCATGTGCCACCATACTTTTATAATCTAAATAAACACAAGGCAGCACTTTTTCTTCCTTCTCATAACGCCTAATATGTATGTTAAAATGTGCAGCTAGGTGTGAAGCATAGATGCCTCCAAAGACGGGGCCCTTTGTACGGTTCAGACTTAACCGTTTAGCAATAATGCCGCCCATACTAACAGAGTTATCACCGTATAAACCGTGGAGCAAAATAATAATATCAGGGATACTAAGGTTTCCATAGTTTCCACGACCAATTAAGCAACGACTAGCAAATAATGCAAAATAGCGTAAAACAGGGAAATGTATGCTAGTGATTCATGCATCAGAAACCTTTCTTGTTTCCCCTACAGTGATAGTATCAATAAACCCGTCCACATCCTCGCTATGTGGTTCTTATGTCTTGCCCTCAAAAGGGATCAAACAAACTCAACAAAAATCATAAAGTGACATCTCCTTATGCTCATCATATAAATAAAACTCCACAGTAGGTGGTGAGCTCCTAGAATGGAAATGAAAGTTTTGCACAAAGATATTTGTGAGTAAGAGATACTGATCGCATTGGTCGTGGAGGAAAGCGGCGAGGCCTGCATTCTTAGCCAATTCATGAAAATCTTCATAAATCATGGCTGCTCTCAAGAAATCTTCGGAAGGCCATTCACACGACCGAACCTCCGCAGCACGAGGCAGATTATACTTAGGCTTCGGTGCCTTTTCCTTCGAGCTTCGGCTCGATGAGCCCCTCAAATGTCTCTTCATCATTTTCTAAAAAATTCTGAAATTTTTAGTATCTTCAAAATAAAAGTAAAACAAACTCAATAATATTGATAGCAACTACTCCTACATGTGCCTAGGGCCTATATCATGCATAAAACTACTTTTGACAATATAAATTTGACATGCAAGCTCAAGAACAGGGTCACCTAAGCAGCAAAAATTTGCAATGAATAAAGCACTAGAACAAAAACTAATTGGACCAATGGAGGAGTCACATACCAAGGAACAATCTCCCCAAGCAGTTTTGTGAGAGGTGCTTTGAGCAAGGAGATCGAAAATGGCAGCAAAACGAGCTTGGACTCGGGTTTGAGCTGGTTATTCGTGTTTGGGGGAGGAAGAAGGAGTGTGTGGGTGAAAGGATAAGTGGAGGAGGGCCACCGTGGGCCCACGAGGCAGGGGGCGCGCCCAGGGGGGTACGACACGCCCTCCACCCTCGTGGGCAGGTGGTTGACCCCCCTGCCGTGTTCTCAGTGCCAAATATTCTCAAATATTCTAGCAAAAAATCATATTTAAATTTCAGGGCATTTGGAGAACTTTTATTTTTGGGGTATTTTTATATTGCATGGATAATCAGATAACAGATAGAAAAATATTTGTTTTTATTTTATTTAATATAAATATCAGAAAGTAAAAGTGGGGTACATAAGGTTGTGCCTTCTAGTTTCATCCATCTCATACTCATCAAAAGGAATCCACTAACAAGGTTGATCAAGTCTTGTTAACGAACTCATTCCGAATAACATGGAACCGGAGAAATTTCGAATAACACTATGTTACCTCAACGGGGATATGCACATCCCCAATAATAAGAATATCATATTTCTTCTTGACAGTAGGAAGAGGAAATTCAAAACCTCCAAATATAATCGATGAAAATTTTCCAATAGAGTTGATACTATGAACTTGAGGTTGTTTCCTCGGAAAGTGTACCGTGTGCTCATTACCATTAACATGAAAAGTGACATTGCCTTTAGTGCAATCAATAACAGCCCGTGCGGTATTCAAAAAGGGTCTCCCAAGAATAATAGACATACTATCATCCTCGGGAATATCAAGAATAACAAAGTCCGTTAAAATAGTAACATTTGCAACTACAACAGGCACATCCTCACAAATACTGACAGGTATAGCAGTTGATTTATCAGCCATTTGCAAAGATATTTCAGTAGGTGTCAACTTATTCAAATCAAGTCTACGATATAAAGAGAGAGGCATAACACTAACACCGGCTCCAAGATCACATAAAACAGTTTTAACATAGTTTCTTTTAATGGAGCATGGTATAGTTGGTACACCAGGATCTCCAAGTTTCTTTGGTATTCCACCCTTAAAAGTATAATTAGCAAGCATGATGGAAATTTCATCTTCCGGTATCTTTCTTTATTTGTAATTATATCTTTCATGTACTTAGCATAAGGATTGGTTTTGAGTATATCAGTTAATCGCATACACAAAAAGATAGGTCTAATCATTTCAGCAAAGCGCTCAAAATCCTTATCATCCTTTTTCTTGGATGGTTTGGGAGGAAAAGGCATGGGTTTTTGAACCCAAGGCTTTCTTTCTTTACCATGTTTCCTAGCAACAAAGTCTTTCTTATCATAACATTGATTCTTTGATTGTGGGTTATCAAGATCAACAGCAGGTTCAATTTCTATATCATTATCATTACTAGGTTGAGCATCATTATGAACATTATCATTAACATTATCACTAGTTTCAGGTTCATTACCAGATTGTGTTTCAGCATCAGAAATAGAAATATCATTTGGATTCTCAGGTGTTTCAACAATAGGTTCACTAGAAGCATGCAAAGTCCTATCATTTTTCTTTTTCTTACTTTTAGAGGGACTAGGTGCATCTATATTATTTCTCTGAGAATCTTGCTCAATTCTTTTAGGATGGCCTTCAGGATACAAAGGTTCCTGAGTCATTCTACCACCTCTAGTCCTAACTCTAACAGCATTATCATTATCCTTACTATTCAATTCATTGAGCAAATCATTTTGAGCTTTAAGTACTTGTTCTACTTGAGTGGTAACCATAGAAGCATCTATGCCCTTAACTCAAACCCACTACTCAGTTTTGCCCCTAATTTTTAGGTATGCTCAGTTTTGCCCCTCCGTCGTTAGTTTCACTTATAGAAATGCCCTTCTCTACCGTTACCGTCCGGTCAAAGGTCTTTGACCGTCCTGAAAAAATAGCAAAAAAATCAAAAAAATATGAAATTTGGTGGGATCGAAGATAGCATGTCCGCAAGGCGCGTGCACATTTTCATGCCGTTCGGACACTCCGGGAGCTCGTGTCAAAGGAAAACATAAATTTTGTACGCATGCGAGCAGTAAATTCAAAAAAAATAGAAAAAATCAAAAAAATATGAAAGTTCGTGGGACTGAAGATATTCAGGTTCGCAAGATGTGTGCACGTTTTTGTTGTGTTTGGACATCGTAGGAGCTCATGGAGAAAAAAACAAACTTTAGCTCAAAAAAACTTTGAAAAAATGCAGTATTTTGTTTTTTTCTTGAGAGCGCCTCATACGTCATTTGATCACCAAAACTTGCAAGCACCTTGTGCACTCAAGCCTCTTTGACGCCAAATAAATTCAATTTTTTTTTGAACTTTTTTGCTATTTTTTCGAATTTACTGTTCATAGGCATAAATTATTATTTTTTTCCTTTGCCACGAGCTCCCAGAGTGTCCAACCAACACAAAATTGTGCACGCGCCTTGCGGACATGACTATCTTCGATCCCACCAAATTTCATATTTTTTTGCTACTTTTTTCTGGATGGTCAAAGTACTTTGACCGAACGGTAATGGCGCAAAAGGGCATTTCTATAAGTGACACTAATGGCGGAGGGGCAAAACTGAGCATACCTGAAAATTAGGGGCAAAACTGAGTAGTGGGTTCGAGTTAGGGGCAAAACTGGAATTGGCCCATAAGTTTAAGTTCACTTTTAACATTAGCCATATAATCACCCAAGTGTTCAAGCATATTTGAATTGTATTTCAATTGTCTATCAAAATAAGCATTAAAATCTTCTTGCTTAGCCATAAATCTATCAAACTCATCTAAGCATGGGCTAGCAAACTTAGTAAATGGGATTTCAGCTTTATCATATCTATAGAGAGAATTTACCTTTACTACCCGTGTCGGGTTATCAAGACCATGAGTTTCTTCAATAGATAAAGGATTAAGATCATATGTTTTTTCAACACGCAGTAAATTACGACCGTGTATTTCTTCAATAGGAGGTAAATTCTTAACATCTTCAGCTTTTATACATTTTTCTTTCATAGATTTCTTTGCCTCTTGCATATCTTCAGGACTGAGAAATGGAATACCCCTCTTCTTCGAAGTTGGTTTAGGAATAGGCTCAGGAATTGGCTCCGGAGGTGTCCAATTATTTTCATTTGTCAACATATTATTCAATAGAATTTCAACTTCATCCGGTGTTCTTTTCGTGAAAACAGAACTAGCACAACTATCCAGGTAATCTCTGGATGCATCGGTTAGTCCATTATAAAAGATATCAAGTATTTCATTTTTCTTAAGAGGATGATCAGGCAAAGCATTAAGTAATTGGAGAAGCCTCCCCCAAGCTTGTGGGAGACTCTCTTCTTCAATTTGCACAAAATTATATATATCCCTTAAAGCAGTTTGTTTCTTATGAGCAGGGAAATATTTAGCAGAGAAGTAATAAATTATATCCTGGGGACTACGCACACAACCAGGATCAAGAGAATTAAACCATATCTTAGCATCACCCTTTAATGAGAACAGAAATATTTTAAGGATATAAAAGTAATGAGTTCTCTCGTCAGTAGTGAACAGGGTGGCTATATCATTTAATTTAGTAAGATGTGCCACAATAGTTTCAGATTCATAGCCATGAAAAGGATCAGATTCAACCAAAGTAATTATATCAGGATCAACAGAGAATTCATAATCCTTATCGGTAACACAGATAGGTGAAGTAGCAAAAGCAGGGTCATGTTAAATTCTAGCATTTAGAGATTGCTTATTCCATTTAGCTAATAACCTCTTAAGTTCATATCTATCTTTTCAAGCTAAAATAGCTAAAGAGGCTTCTTGATCAAAAACATATCCCTGAGGAATAACAAGTGATTCTTCATCATCACTTTCATCAGTATTATCAGATTCGATATTTTCAATCTCTCTAGCTCTAGCAAGTTGTTCATCAAGAAATTCACCAAGTGGCACAGTAGTATCAAGCATAGAAGTAGTTTCATCATAAGTATCATGCATAGCAGAAGTAGCATCATCAATAACATGTGACATATCAGAGCGAATAGCAGAAGCAGTTTTAGGTGTCGCAAGCTTACTCAAAACGGAAGGTGAATCAAGCGCAGAGCTAGATGACAGTTCCTTACCTTCCCTCGTAGTTGAGGGATAAATCTTAGTTCTTGGATCTTTCAAGTTATTCATAATAATAAGCAAATATAAATCCCAAGTGACTCAAAGATAGAGCTATGCTCCCCGGCAACGGCGTTAGAAAATAGTCTTGATAACCCACAAGTATAGGGGATCGCAACAGTTTTCAAGGGTAAAGTATTCAACCCAAATTTATTGATTCGACACAAGGGGAGTCAAAGAATACTCTCAAGTATTAACATTTGAGTTGTCAATTCAACCACACCTGGAAACTTAGTATCTGCATCAAAGTATTTAGTAGCACAGTAATATGATAGTTGTGCAATACAAAAAATACACTTTCGTGATGATACGTGTTTGTCACAGTAGGTCGTGTTTTCTGTCATGCATGTACATCCATGACGATTTTATGACAGAATCAAGATAGTCATACCTGTGCCGTCGTAGAAGTGTTCCATGACATTACCAAAATTATCATCACGGAAGTGTCCACTTCCATGACGATAAATCGCGCGTCACAGAAGTGCTTTCATCAAGGGTGACCGACACATGGCATCCACCGTAACGGAACACCGTTAAGCTATCGGGTCGGGTTTTGGATCCGATAACCCGTTAATAGCCCCGACCAATGGGGATTTTCCATGTGTAAAATCATCATTGGCTGGAGGAAACACGTGTCGGCTCATCGCTGGGACAGATGTCATCCACTCATTGGACAGAAGGCGCCCATGATACGTTGACACGTGGCATGGCCCAACAGAGGCCCATTCCTATGAAAAGGCCGGCCCGTTTGACTTGGTCAAAAGGTGGTGGGCCGGCCCATGGAAAGCCTGTCAACGGCATGTTCGCATATAGCCCATTTACAGCCCCCTAACCCAAGGCCCGTTACGCCCTATTCGAATTAGGCCCAGTAGCGTCATCTGGGCCATCCAATATGATTCCAGCCCATTTTCACTTCTGGCCCATGTATGGCCCATGACGTCTTTCGGACCATATGAAGCCCTATGTGTTGGAAATATGCCCTAGAGGCAATAATAAAAGGATTATTATTATATTTCCTTGTTCATGATAATTGTCTTTTATTCATGCTATAATTGTGTTATCCGGAAATCGTAATACATGTGTGAATACATAGACACCAACATGTCCCTAGTAAGCCTCTAGTTGACTAGCTCGTTGATCAACAGACAATCATGGTTTCCTGACTATGGACATTGGATGTCATTGATAACGAGATCACATCATTAGGAGAATGATGTGATGGACAAGACCCAATCCTAAACATAGCACAAGATCGTATAGTTCGTTTACTAGAGTTTTTCCAATGTCAAGTATCTTTTCCTTAGACCATGAGATCGTGTAACTCCCGGATACCGTAGGAGTGCTTTGGGTGTACCAAACGTCACAACCTAACTGGGTGACTATAAAGGTATACTACAGGTATCTCCGAAAGTGTCTGTTGGGTTGACACGGATCAAGACTGGGATTTGTCACTCCATATGACGGAGAGGTATCTCTGGGCCCACTCGGTAATGCATCATCATAATGAGCTCAAAGTGACCAAGTGTCTGGTCACGGGATCATGCATTACGGTACGAGTAAAGTGACTTGCCGGTAACGAGATTGAACGAGGTATTGGGATACCGACGATCGAATCTCGGGCAACTAACGTACCGATTGACAAAGGGAATTGTATACGGGGTTGCTTGAATCCTCGACATTGTGGTTCATCCGATGAGATCATCGAGGAGCATGTGGGAGCCAACATGGGTATCCAGATCCCACTGTTGGTTATTGACCGGAGAGTCGTCTCGATCATGTCTACATGTCTCCCGAACCCGTAGGGTCTACACACTTAAGGTTTGGTGACGCTAGGGTTGTAGAAATATGAGTATGCAGTAACCCGAAAGTTGTTCGGAGTCCCGGATGAGATCCCGGACGTCATGTGGAGTTCTGGAATGGTCCGGAGGTGAAGAATTATATATAGGAAGTGCAGTTTCAGCCATCGGGAGAGTTTCGGGGGTCACCGGTATTGTACCGGGACCACCGGAAGGGTCCCGGGGGTCCACCGGGTGGGGCCACCCATCCCAGAGGGCCCCATGGGCTGAAGTGGGGAGGGAACCAACCCATAGTGGGCTGGTGTGCCCCCCTTGGCCCCCCATGCGCCTAGGGTTGGGAACCCTAGGGGAGGGGGCGCCTCCACTTGCCTTGGGGGGCACTCCACCCCCTTGGCCGCCGCCCCCCTAGGAGATCCCATCTCCTAGGGCCGGCACACCCCCTAGGGGCCTATATAAAGGGGGGGAGGGAGGGCAGCCGCACCCTGAAGCCTTGGCGCCTCCCTCTCCCTTGCTACACCTCTCCCTCTCGTAGAAGCTCGGTGAAGCCCTGCTGCGATCATTGCTGCATCCACCACCACGCCGTCGTGCTGCTGGATCTTCATCAACCTCTCCTTCCCCCTTGCTGGATCAAGAAGGAGGAGACGTCATCCGCTCCGTACGTGTGTTGAACGCAGAGGTGCCGTCCGTTCGGCACTTGGTCATCGGTGATTTGGATCACGGCGAGTACGACTCCATCATCCCCGTTCTCTTGAATGCTTCCGCTCGCGATCTACAAGGGTATGTAGATGCACTCTCCTCTCGTTGCTAGTTGACCCCATAGATTGATCTTGGTGAAACGTAGGAATTTTTTTTGTTTTCTGCAACGTTCCCCAACCGTGGCATCATGAGCTAGGTCTATGCGTAATTACTATGCACGAGTAGAACACAAAGTAGTTGTGGGCGTCGATATTGCCAATTTGCTTGCCGTTACTAGTCTTATCTTGATTCGGCGGCATCGTGGGATGAAGCGGCCCGGACCAACCTTACACGTACGCTTACGTGAGACCGGTTCCACCGACTGGCATGCACTAGTTGCATAAGGTGGCTGGCGGGTGTCTGTCTCTCCCACTTTAGTCGGATCGGATTCGATGAACAGGGTCCTTATGAAGGGTAAATAGAAATTGGCAATTCACGTTGTGGTTTTGGCGTAGGTAAGAAAACGTTCTTGCTAGAACCCTATTGCAGCCATGTAAAAACTTGCAACAACAATTAGAGGACGTCTAACTTGTTTTTGCAGCAAGTGTTTTGTGATGTGATATGGCCAAAGTTGTGATGAATGATGAATGATATATATGTGATGTATCAGATCATGTTCTTGTAATAGGAATCACGACTTGCATGTCGATGAGTATGACAACCGGCAGGAGCCATAGGAGTTGTCTTTATTTTTTGTATGACTTGCGTGTCATTGAGAAACGCCATGTAAATTACTTTACTTTATTGCTAAACACGTTAGCTATAGTTGTAGAAGTAATAGTTGGCGAGCAACTTCATGGAGACACGATGATGGAGATCATGATGATGGAGATCATGGTGTCATGCCGGTGACAAGATGATCATGGAGCCCCAAGATGGAGATCAAAGGAAGCTATATGATACTGGCCATATCATGCCACTATTATTTGATTGCATGTGATGTTTATCATGTTTTTGCATCTTGTTTACTTAGAACGATGGTAGTAAATAAGATGATCCCTCATAATAATTTCAAGAAAGTGTTCCCCCTAACTGTGCACCATTGCGACAGTTCATTGTTTCGAAGCACCACGTGATGATCGGGTGTGATAGATTCCAACGTTCACATACAACGGGTGTAAGACAGATTTACACATGCAAACACTTAGGTTGACTTGACGAGCCTAGCATGTACAGACATGGCCTCGGAACAAAGAAGACCGAAAGGTCGAGCATGAGTCGTATAGAAGATACGATCAACATGAAGATGTTCACCGATGTTGACTAGTCCGTCTCACGTGATGATCGGACATGGCCTAGTTAACTCGGATCATGTTATACTTAGATGACTGGAGGGATGTCTATCTGAGTGGGAGTTCATTGAATAATTTGATTAGATGAACTTAATTATCATGAACTTAGTCAATAATCTTTACAACATGTCTTGTAGATCAAATGGCCAATGTTGTCCTCAACTTCAACGCGTTCCTAGAGAAAACCAAGCTGAAAGATGATGGCAACAACTATACGGACTGGGTCCGGAACCTGAGGATCATCCTCATAGCTGCCAAGAAAGATTATGTCCTACAAGCACCGCTAGGTGAAGCACCTGCTCTCCCTGTAGAACAAGACGTTATGAACGCTTGGCAGACACGTGCTGATGATTACTCCCTCGTTCAGTGCGGCATGCTTTACAGCTTAGAACCGGGGATCCAAAAGCGTTTTGAGAGACACGGAGCATATGAGATGTTCGAAGAGCTAAAAATGGTTTTTCAAGCTCATGCCCGGGTCGAGAGATATGAGGTCTCTGACAAGTTCTTTAGCTGTAAGATGGAGGAAAATAGTTCTGTCAGCGAGCATATACTCAAAATGTCTGGGTTGCATAACCGCTTGACTCAGCTGGGAGTTAATCTCCCGGATGACGCGGTCATTGATAGAATCCTTCAGTCGCTTCCACCGAGCTACAAGAGCTTTGTGATGAACTTCAATATGCAGGGGATGGAAAAGACCATTCCTGAAGTATTTGCAATGCTGAAATCAGCAGAGGTAGAAGTCAAAAAGGAACATCAAGTGTTGATGGTGAATAAAACCACTAAGTTCAAGAAAGGCAAGGGTAAGAAGAACTTCAAGAAGGATGGCAAGGGAGTTGCCGCGCCCGGTAAGCAAGCTGTCGGGAAGAAGCCAAAGAATGGACCCAAGCCCGAGACTGAGTGCTTTTATTGCAAGGGAAGTGGTCACTGGAAGCGGAACTGCCCCAAATACTTAGCGGACAAGAAGGCCGACAACACGAAAGGTATATGTGATATACATGTAATCGATGTGTACCTTACCAGTACTCGTAGTAGCTCCTGGGTATTTGATACCGGTGCAGTTGCTCACATTTGTAACTCAAAGCAGGAGCTGCGGAATAAGCGGAGACTGGCGAAGGACGAGGTGACGATGCGCGTCGGGAATGGTTCCAAGGTCAATGTGATCGCCGTCGGCACACTACCTCTACACTTACCTACGGGATTAGTTTTAAACCTTAATAATTGTTATTTAGTGCCAGCTTTGAGCATGAACATTGTATCAGGATCTCGTTTAATTCGAGATGGCTACTCATTTAAATCCAAGAATAATGGTTGTTCTATTTATATGAGAGATATGTTTTATGGTCATGCTCCAATGGTGAATGGTTTATTCTTAATGAATCTCGAGCATAATGCTACACATATTCATAGTGTGAATACGAAAAGATGTAAGGTTGATAATGATAGTCCCACATACTTGTGGCACTGCCGCCTTGGTCACATAGGTGTCAAACGCATGAAGAAGCTCCATGCAGATGGACTTTTAGAGTCTCTTGATTATGAATCATTTGACATGTGCGAACCATGCCTCATGGGTAAAATGACCAGGACTCCATTCTCAGGAACAATGGAGCGAGCAACCAACTTATTGGAAATCATACATACGGATGTGTGCGGTCCAATGAGTGTTGAGGCTTGCGGTGGCTATCGTTATGTTCTCACCCTCACTGATGACTTGAGTAGATATGGGTATGTCTATTTAATGAAACACAAGTCTGAGACCTTTGAAAAGTTCAAGGAATTTTAGAGTGAGGTTGAGAATCAACGTGACAGGAAAATCAAGTTCTTGCGATCAGATCGTGGGGGAGAATACTTGAGTCACGAATTTGGCACACACTTAAGAAAATGTGGAATAGTTTCACAACTCACGCCGCCTGGAACACCTCAGCGTAATGGTGTGTCCGAACGTCGTAATCGCACTCTATTAGATATGGTGCGATCTATGATGTCTCTTATCGATTTACCGCTATCATTTTGGGGCTATGCTTTAGAGACTGCCGTGTTCACTTTAAATAGGGCTCCGTCGAAATCAGTTGAGACGACACCGTATGAATTATGGTTTGGGAAGAAACCTAGCTGTCATTTCTAAAAGTTTGGGGATGCGATGCTTATGTCAAGAAACTTCAACCTGAAAAGCTCGAACCCAAGTCAGAAAAATGCGTCTTCATAGGATACCCTAAAGAAACTATTGGGTATACCTTCTACCTCAGATCCGAAGGCAAGACCTTTGTTGCCAAGAATGGATCCTTTCTAGAGAAAGAATTTCTCTCGAAGGAAGTAAGTGGGAGGAAAGTTGAACTTGATGAAGTATTACCTCTTGAACCAGAAAGTGGCGCAACTCAAGAAAATGTTCCTGAGGTGCCTGCACCGACTAGAGAGGAAGTTAATGATGATGATCATGAAACTTCAGATCAAGTTGCTACTGAACTTCGTAGGTCCACAAGGACACGTTCCGCACCAGAGTGGTATGGCAACCCTGTCTTGGAAATCATGTTGTTAGACAACAGTGAACCTTCGAACTATGAAGAAGCGATGGCGGGCCCGGATTCCGACAAATGGCTGGAAGCCATGAAATCCGAGATAGGATCCATGTATGAAAACGAAGTATGGACTTTGACTGACTTGCCCGATGATCGACGAGCCATAGAAAATAAATGGATCTTTAAGAAGAAGATAGACGGGGATGGTAATGTGACCATCTATAAAGCTAGGCTTGTCGCTAAGGGTTATCGACAAGTTCAAGGGGTTGACTACAATGAGACTTTCTCTCCCGTAGCAAAGCTGAAGTCCGTCCGAATCATGTTAGCAATTGCCGCATACTATGATTATGAGATATGGCAAATGGACGTCAAAACGGCATTCCTTAACGGTTATCTTAAGGAAGAACTGTATATGATGCAGACGGAAGGTTTTGTCGACCCTAAGAATGCTAACAAGGTATGCAAGCTCCAGCGATCCATTTATGGGCTGGTGCAAGCATCTCGGAGTTGGAACATTCGCTTTGATGAGATGATCAAAGCGTTTGGGTTTATGCAGACTTATGGAGAAGCCTGCGTTTACAATAAAGTGAGTGGGAGCTCTGTAGCATTTCTCATATTATATCTAGATGACATACTTTTGATGGGAAATGATATAGAACTTTTGGACAGCATTAAGGCCTACTTGAATAAGAGTTTTTCAATGAAGGACCTTGGAGAAGCTGCTTGTATATTAGGCATCAAGATCTATAGAGATAGATCAAGACGCCTCATAGGTCTTTCACAAAGCACATACCTTGATAAGATATTGAAGAAGTTCAATATGGATCAGTCTAAGAAGGGGTTCTTGCCTGTGTTGCAAGGTGTGAAATTGAGCTCAGCTCAATGTCCGACCACGGCAGAAGATATAGAAGAGATGAGTGTCATCCCCTATGCCTCAGCCATAGGGTCTATTATGTATGCCATGCTGTGTACCAGACCTGATGTAAACCTTGCCGTAAGTTTGGTAGCAAGGTACCAAAGTAATCCCGGCAAGGAACACTGGACAGCGGTCAAGAATATCCTGAAGTACCCGAAAAGGACTAAGGACATGTTTCTCATTTATGGAGGTGACGAAGAGCTCGTCGTAAAGGGTTACGTCGACGCTAGCTTTGACACAGATCTGGATGACTCTAAGTCACAAACCAGATACGTGTATATGTTGAATGGTGGAGCAGTAAGCTGGTGCAGTTGCAAGCAGAGCGTCGTGGTGGGATCTACATGTGAAGCGGAGTACATGGCAGCCTCGGAGGCAGCAAAGCAATTTGGGTGAAGGAGTTCATCACCGACCTAGGAGTCATACCCAATGCGTCGGGGCCGATCAAACTCTTTTGTGACAACACTGGAGCTATTGCACTTGCCAAGGAGCCCAGGTTTCACAAGAAGACCAGACACATCAAGCGTCGCTTCAACTCCATTCGTGAAAATGTTCAAGATGGAGACATAGATATTTGTAAAGTACATACGGATCTGAATGTCGTAGATCCGTTGACTAAACCTCTCCCTAGGGCAAAACATGATCAACACCAGAACTCTATGGGTGTTCGATTCATCACAATGTAACTAGATTATTGACTCTAGTGCAAGTGGGAGACTGTTGGAAATATGCCCTAGCGGCAATAATAAAAGGATTATTATTATATTTCCTTGTTCATGATAATTGTCTTTTATTCATGCTATAATTGTGTTATCCGGAAATCGTAATACATGTGTGAATACATAGACACCAACATGTCCCTAGTAAGCCTCTAGTTGACTAGCTTGTTGATCAACAGATAGTCATGGTTTCCTGACTATGGGCATTGGATGTCATTGATAACGAGATCACATCATTAGGAGAATGATGTGATGGACAAGACCCAATCCTAAACATAGCACAAGATCGTATAGTTCGTTTGCTAGAGTTTTTCCAATGTCAAGTATCTTTTCCTTAGACCATGAGATCGTGTAACTCCCGGATACCGTAGGAGTGCTTTGGGTGTACCAAACGTCACAACGTAACTGGGTGACTATAAAGGTATACTATGGGTATCTCCGAAAGTGTCTGTTGGGTTGACACGGATCAAGACTGGGATTTGTCACTCCATATGACGGAGAGGTATCTCTGGGCCCACTCGGTAATGCATCATCATAATGAGCTCAAAGTGACCAAGTGTCTGGTCACGGGATCATGCATTACGGTATGAGTAAAGTGACTTGCCGGTAACGAGATTGAATGAGGTATTGGGATACCGACGATCGAATCTCGGGCAAGTAACGTACCGATTGACAAAGGGAATTGTATACGGGGTTGCTTGAATCCTCGACATCGTGGTTCATCCGATGAGATCATCGAGGAGAATGTGGGAGCCAACATGGGTATCCAGATCCCGCTGTTGGTTATTGACCGGAGAGTCGTCTCGGTCATGTCTACATGTCTCCCGAACCCGTAGGGTCTACACACTTAAGGTTCGGTGACGCTAGGGTTGTAGAAATATGAGTATGCAGTAACCCGAAAGTTGTTCGGAGTCCCGGATGAGATCCCGGACGTCACGTGGAGTTCCGGAATGGTCCGGAGGTGAAGAATTATATATAGGAAGTGCAGTTTCGGCCATCGGGAGAGTTTCGGGGGTCACCGGTATTGTACCGGGACCACCGGAAGGGTCCATGGGCTGAAGTGGGGAGGGAACCAGCCCATAGTGGGATGGTGCGTCCCCCCTTGGGCCCCCCATGCGCCTAGGGTTGGGAACCCTAGGGGAGGGGGCGCCTCCACTTGCCTTGGGGGGCACTCCACCCCCTTGGCCGCCGCCCCCCTAGGAGATCCCATCTCCTAGGGCCGGTGCACCCCCTAGGGGCCTATATAAAGGGGGGGAGGGAGGGCAGCCGCACCCTGAAGCCTTGGCGCCTCCCTCTCCCCTGCTACACCTCTCCCTCTCGCAGAAGCTCGGCGAAGCCCTGCTGCGATCATTGTTGCATCCACCGGCACGCCGTCGTGCTGCTGGATCTTCATCAACCTCTCCTTCCCCCTTGCTGGATCAAGAAGGAGGAGACGTCGTCCGCTCCGTACGTGTGTTGAACGCGGAGGTGACGTTCGTTCGGCACTTGGTCATCGGTGATTTGGATCACGACGAGTACGACTCCATCATCCCCGTTCTCTTGAACGCTTCCGCTCGCGATCTACAAGGGTATGTAGATGCACTCTCCTCTCGTTGCTAGTTGACTCCATAGATTGATCTTGGTGAAACGTAGGAAATTTTTTTGTTTTCTGCAACGTTCCCCAACACTATGTAACTCTTGGCCTATTAACGGCCCGTGGTGTAACTCGCCCGTAATGAATAGTGTATCACTTTACACCCATTAACGGCCCGTGGTGAAACTGGCCCGTAAAGAACAGTGTATCACTTTATACCCATTAACGGCCCGTTATTCCATTGGGCCGTTTCCAGCCCATGTTATCTTTCGGCCTTCTCAGAGCCCATTTATTCTTGGGCTCATTTCCAGCATTCGTTTACTTACGGCCCGTTACTGTCATTTTCTGCTTGTGGGCCAAATTCAGCCCGTGGTTACAGTCGGCCCGTTTGTGGTCTGTTAATACGTTGGGCCGTTTTCATAGCATCATCAAATACGGCCTATTAACGATGGCCCGTTATGGTCGGCCCATGAACGGATGATTCCAACTCTAGCCTGTTTATGGCCAGAATGCGGTCTGTTTGGCCCATGTTTGGCCAATCGATCATATGGCCCGTATAAGGCCCATTGATGATACGACCCTTAGAAGGCCCATTGATGATACGACTCGTAGAAGGCCCATTGATGATACGACCCATAGATGGCCCATTGTTTCTACGGCCCGTAGAAGGCCCACTGTTTCTACGGCCCGTAGGAGGCCCAGTGTCACTATAGTAAATATTAGCCCATGGTTATTGTGGCCTAGTTTTAAAAAATAGGTTATTGCAGCCACTAGCGAACCACAGAAAAAGAACTGCACTGACAACAAGCAAACAAATAAACAAGACAACAAGGAAATAAATAAGCAAGCAACTTACACTAGGCTATCACGACTATTACACATATTACATCCACTGGGCATCAAAGTTCGCCACTAGTGGAAATATAGGGAACACAACAATGCCGCTACAAAACAAGTCCAGAACTGAAACCACTTCAGAAGAGCTCAAGAAACAATATCCTGGGTACCCATAATGCTGGCAAGATGCTTAGCAAGCTTATTAACTTTCTCTTGTTTGGCGCTTAAGTCCTCTAGCGCTTGCTGTTGCACCAGAAAGTATGCATCTGAATTCTGCAGGGACTTCCTCAGTCCTTCGGCTTCCTGTCACATAACATCTGATCGATGTCTTTCAACTTGAAGTTGAGACTCAAGAAGCCGAACTGATTCAAGCAACAAGTTCGAAGAGCTGGTGCCAGCACTGGTAGCCAGTAACTCGAACACTACATCAAGACAGGACTTTGGGGTTGTCTCAGTGTCTTCAATATAGTTTTTATCAGCTTTCTTGGAGACCAATAGGGATGTCTCACTATCTTGAACCTTACCTGCATTACTTCCTTTACCATTGTATAACAGGGTACTCTTCTCCACTATTTTATCCGCGTTCTAAAAGAGAAACAAACAAACACATCTCAGGTTTACAATGTAGTATATGAAACTCATTTTGGTAAACCAGTTCAGTAGTAAGGTGGACAGGATAACAACATGAAACAAACATATATCTATGTAGTATGGTCACTGTATGGTCTATACCATTCTAGTTTATGTTGCCAAATCAAGATAGATACAGTTCGAATCATATCTATTTAAGACAAAGCAGCATAGACAGAATATAAGTGTGGGAAACTACACAGCAATAACAACACTTGTAATGTGCATGGCATGAGAACATAACTGTTTATTCAATTGAAACTGAAATCAACATAGAGCAAGTTACAATAGCAAACAACCAAACACGTTGAAGAAACAGGTTTAAAACATACCTGTTGCCCCATTGGAGTTTCAGTTGCATCCTTCAAATTTGAAATTAGTTGGTATCAGTAAATACAGTGATGCAAGAGCAAAGTAGTATGAACCATAACTATGGAACCTGACCTGAGAACAATTCTTCTTCTACTTTAAGCGTTGAATTCGGGTTCGGAGTGGTGGATCTCGTGATTTGGGCACTGCAGTTGCCTTACTAACTGCTTGTGTTTGGGTGCTCTGTGGTGAAGACGGTGTTGTGTCAACGGGAACTGGGTGTCTATCTGTTGGGGTTGGGGTTAGAAGGGGTCTAGCTGGTTCTCTGTCCAACTGGGTAGGGGTACAATCTGCATGAGTGTGGGTTATGTGTGGTGGGGCTGGTTCTTGGGCAAGTACAACCGTGGTTCTATTTGCATCGACAGGTAGCACGATCTTTTCTGAAGACCGTGTTTTTACTCCCACAGATACTGCCATTACTCCCTCCAATTGAAATGGCTGATAAACAAGAAAAGTAATTGAATGTACAGACATTGTAAGATAGATAGGTGCAATGGATAGTAGGGAAGAAAACAGGGCATGAAATAATTCACATTTATGTTGTCTAAGCAAACAGAATAGCAGGACATAATTTCACATATATGATGGCTAATTAAACAGGATAGCATGACACAATTTCACATGTATGATGGCTAACTAAACAGGATAGAATGACATACTTCAAAATATGATGACTATGTAAACATGATGACATGATATAACTATACGATGTGTCTATTGAAGTGGTTGCATGCCATAAATCACAAACATGCCATCGATGGAAACATGATGGCATGATATAATTCATGGATAGAATGACATAATTTAAAATATGATGACTATGTAAACAGGATGAGATGATATAACTATATTATGTCTTTAGAAAATGGGTTGGCATGCCATAATTCAGATACATGCTGTCTATGTAAACATCATGACATGACATAATTCAAATATATGATTTATATACTAAGGAAGTGAGCAGAGGGCAATCGCATATATGATGTGTCAACTAAGGAGATGGCATTCAATATTGTGTATATGATGTAAAAACTAAGCATTGCAATACAACATATGCATTATATGAGTAATATAACCCTGCCAAGTTGGAGCATACACCTCAGGGGGATAATAGGACTGGTCATCCGCCTCTGAATCCTCCTCCGAAGAGCTATCTGTAACCAGCAAGATATCTGCTTCAGCAGATAGCATTGTCTGCTCTGAAGACCTTGTTTTCACTCCAGATTTCTCCATCACCAATTCAAATGGCTGATGCACAGGAAGAACAGTTGAATATACAAACATTGTCGACAAAAGCAATGAGAAATACAAAAAAAGGACGGCATGATATAATTCACATATATGACGCTTGCCTAAACAGCATGGCATTGCATAATTCACATACATAATGCCTTGCAACAAGATAACATTGCATAATTCACATATATAATGTCTTGCAACAAGATGGCATTGCATAATTCGCATATATGGTAATTAGACACTAAACAAGTGGCATTCACACAAAACATGTCTAAACTAAGCAAATGACATAGCAATGCAAGATACCATACGCACGACATGAGCAACATAACCCTGCCAAGTTAGGGCATGCACCTCGGGGGGGGGGGGATATGACTGGTCATCTGTCTCTGAATCCTCCTCTGAGGAGCTATCGGTAACTAGCGAGACATGCGCTTCGTCAGATAGCATTGTCTGCACTGAAGACCTTGTTTCCACTCCAGATTTTTCCATGACCGTGCCGAATGGCTGATGCACAGGAAGAGTAATTGAATGTACTAAAATTGTTGACAAATTTAACACATAATAAAAAATGATGGCATGATATAATTCACATATAAGATGACTGGCTAACCAGGGTGGCATTGCAAAATTCACATATATGATGCCTGGCTAGACAAGATGGCATTGCATGATTCACATATACGATAAAGAAACTAAACATATGACATTGACACAAAGCATGTCTAAACTAAGCACATGACATCTTTAATGTATACAGTAAGCAATGCAAGGCACCATATGCATGATATTACCAACATCAGCATGCCAAGTTAGAGCGAAGACCTCATGGGGTAAATAGGAGTGGTATTCTCCTTCTGAATCCCCCTTAGAACAGTTATCTTCCTCTTGATTATGATACGAAATGGGTGGAGGGGGGCTGCCTTTGCGCCCACCATGGAACAACGTCTGCATGAAATTTTATTGCCACACAAGGCTCGTCTCTTTTGCTCTACATGATCAGTTCCATTGTGTACAATAACTGGCATGCATAGGAATAAAACATAGTGAGATTATGTAAGGAGTGCATGCACAAATCCAGAGTGATGGTAGCAAACTGTGGATAGACCCAAAACCAATGATAGCAGGCAGATAATAGCTCTAGTTAAAAAATACAGATAATGGCTCCTTTAATGTTTGTTTGCACCCAACATGAAACTCATAGTAGACACCGGAGATTAACCAGATAGTAGACAGATAGTACTGATTGCTGCCCCAATATGTACCCCACAACCATTTAAAAACTCAAGTTTCGGCGTTAGTTTGGACCTGACTCGGAGTCTAATAGGTGAACACGACGATAATGTAGCATGCCATCATATTAAGCGACGCATAACATAAGCAGACACAGAAGAGTGCGACCTCTCTTGCGGACCCGTGTAGTCCTCAAGGTCATCTGCTCAGTTGATGATGGTAATGCAGTTGCCGTGGCTACCGGCGGCGGGGAAGAAGATCTGAGGTGGCGAAAGACAGTTTGGAGAGCGGATCCCTGCTATGGTGAACCCTTCCGTCGTTGGAGCAGCTGAGCTGGGGTGGAACACAGCGCCGCAGGAGCAGGACAAACACACACAAGGTTTTCTTTGACACATATCTGTAACAGAAGTAATTGAGTAAGGGCTTGTTTGAATTTGAGGATTCTAACAATGCATGGATAGGAAATAGACAGGAATAGGATAGGAATGCACGTGCAAAACAGAGAATTTAAAAATGCAGGATTTCTGCCAATCTGGGTGTTTGATTCACAACAATTGGAAGATCACAGGATGCAAAAAAGCATGGTGAGATTAAGTCAAACCACAAGAAAATGTACGGTTATAATGCTATTATGCTACTATCTCTTAGTCTTGTGCTTGATGAATAGGAATATGAAAAGGAGGAGAAGTGGAAATTAGAATTCCTACGGTTTTTCTTTCAAGGAGACACTAAAGGAACAAATCCTACAGTTTTCCTTTGCTCCATTCCTTTGCACCAAATTCATGAAAAGTAGTACCATAGGAAACTTTCCAATTCCGATGTTTTTCATTCACTTTTCCTTTCAAGCACTGGCGATTCTAGTAGGCAGGCTTGAGCAAGGAAAATCCTACACTAAAAAAAATGTTTTTGTGCTACTTCTATTACTTTGGACCCAGGCCACTGCCATACTAGCTCAACTCCCAGGCCCATCGACAAATGCACAGCTCAAACACGCAGAGATAAATAATGATGGCGTTCAAGAGAGTCCATCACGGATAGCTAAGTTGCCTGGTACCTCAGTGCTTGTCATATAGTAGGATAAAATAACTGTATTTCCCGTTATTACGAGTGCTCAGTGGACAATATATATAACATGTAGACTAAAAAAAGAGATGCAACAAGTGTACAACCTCTTTGGCGAAGCCATGTCAATCTCAGCGTGATTGGGTTGGCCGGTGAGGATGCTCCGGCTGACTTGGCTGTCGGAGGAGGGGAAGAAGATTTTAGGCGTCTGGAGATGAAGCCCGAGGTACTGCTCCGCTGTGATGGAGAGTTTCATCGTTGGAGCAGCTCCGGTGAGTTATACGACGCCGAGGCTGAAGCAGGACAAGAGAGACAACGAACAACGTTAACCTGAGTGGAATTCTAATAGCATCTCCAATACATGACGTAAAATACATAACCACAAAGTGCTAGATGTAAAATACATCAGCCGCTCATCTCTGAACTTAACTATCGAAACTGAATTTAACTGTTGAAACTGAACTTAATTGTCGAAACTGAACTTAACTGTCGAAACTGAATTTTCCTGTCAAAATTGAACGCACTAGTAAGGTGAGGCTACACGTCGGCCGGCTGACCTTTTCATCTCTGGTTAGTCGATTTTGCAGCCGTTGGATACGAAATCAAGGGCATGCGGTTCATCTTCAACCTCCATCCCCCTGAGCCGCCAACCACCATCGTCCAAACAGCAGCCCCCCCCCCGCCGCCCGCGGCCGGTGGTGCACCGCCCCGCCCGCCCCGAAAACACTCCCCACCGCCGGTCCACTGCCGCCCCGGCCATCCCTTTAGGCCCCCCGTGCCGAGGTTTTTCTCTGGCGATCCCCACGCCACCGCCCCGCCAACACACCGCCATCGCCGGTGACTACCGCCCCCATCCTGAACCCTAAGATAGATAGTGGGGTACCTCTCCGGCGAGCCCCCCCTCCCCGCTGCGGCTGGTTCTTCCTTCACCCCAGCGAGCCCCCCACTCCCTGAAAATCGACTGGCCCAAAAGTCGATTCAGTCGACTGAAGTGTAGCTAAATCGGAGTAGCATCGCAAGCAAGAGCAAGAGCGAGAGCAAGAGCAATAGCAAGAGCAGACCAGGCAGGGGACCGAGAGCAAGAGCAGAGGAGCAGCAACTCCTACTGATGTGGACGTCACCGCCGAGGGAGCGACACCATGGAGGAAGTGGCCAGCGATGCCGCCGTGGATGGAGCCGCGGTGTGTCAGCTCGAGACCGAGCACCGACAGCACCGTGAGATCGAATCAAGAAGAAAATGCGGCGATTAGTGTACAACCTCTTCGGTGGCACCGATTAGGCCGTAGCTTCATCCGAGGAAACAGTGATGATGATGCTCTTCCGGTGGTGCAGGTGAAGACGGCGGTGTGGGAATGGAGGTGGCGCGAAAGACGAGGGGAACATCGGGGCAGCTCCTTGAAGGTGGAGGACGGGGTGGCTGAACCGGCGGGACGATGAGATCGACGACGGATCCTCATTCGGTACGGTGGATGAGGGACGTCGAGGTGTTGTTGTGGACGACGTCGTCGGGGAAGAGGCTCCGGGTGGGTGGCGGACGGAGCAGGGTGTGGGGTTTCGTCGCGGGTTTTCGTGGCCTCGGTGTACGAATGGGTGGGCGGATGGGATGGCAGTGGGGAACCATGGCTTAGAGACGCGCTGGTCCAAAATGTGGGGTAAGTTATGAAAGTACCCCCACCGATTTGAAGCGGTTCTTTCAGTTTAGGGGTACCACGGGCATTTCACGTGTCGGGATTTCACAGGAGGTGGGAGTTTTCGCGGGCGCGTTGTAATTTAGGAATAGCAAGGCGCGGGTTGAGATGGAGGGAGTTGTCGGAGCACAATGAGACAAAGATATATCTTAAATATTTCGGGCTAACAAGGCGCGGGTTGAAGAGGCGGGAGTTTCGCAGCACGATAGACAGAGACGCTAGCTTGAATTTTTGGCATAACAAGGCGCGGCTTGAAATTTCAAAAGAACAAGCTTAACGTGTACCCCAAAAAAGACAATTTGCACCTCAACACGCACAACACACACACAAACACCATTTAGACTAGAGTAAGGTACACGTGCATTGCACGCATGAGATTTGGCAACCAAATTATGAATAAATACCACATTATAGCATGCAACCTTTGAGTCATATATGCATGATGTAGATGTTCATTTAATTCAAATAGTTCATTTTATTCAAAATCATCTAGTTTTTATAAGAAAGCTAATCTATTTTAAGATTCATGGAATTCTGCGTTGTAAGACATAAAGTAAAAACAAATAATGGCAAATCATGTAGGAAAACATTTGGGCAATTCTGATACGGAATATTCTAGAACAAATAAGAAGTGCTTGTGTTTTCATGTTTGTGCATTATGCTTAAGTTCAACCATGGAGTCTTCTAGATTATACATGTGGCGAAATCTGGTGGAATCTAGATGATATCCAACGGCCAGTAGTGCTCAAATTTGCCATCTTTGGACCATCGGTTTCGCCTCATCCAACGACCATCTTTCAAAGTTAAAGTTACCCGCACACAATATAAAATAAATATAAAATATAATATATATATGGTTATAGATATAGATATGTGATGCGAAAGCCGCCCATCATCTCCAATTAGAATAGTGTGTTCATGCATGGATGCGACGTGGCCAAATGATGTCTGCCATCGGTATCTCAAATTCAAATTAGTCTGACATTGTTCAATGTGTATACATTACAACATGCTCGTCTCCAAACCACACCGCGCAGATCTCCGTTATATTCATGCATGCATGGGTTTCAAACATCAGGATCTCTTATTCAAATATTTGAATTCAACTTTACATTGATTATGACCTCACCTATTCTTTTACACCCACACAGTAGTCTTCTCTTTATAATTGTACCACTAACTTTCTCTCGTGCATGCATGCACACACACTACCAGTCGGCATTATCCATCGCACGCATGTAATCTTTTTCTTCAGGTCGGTCTCCCATGAAGGCACACACCCACACACACACCCCTCTCCATCATATCGGGCATTCTTTATCTCTCACGCGTGCATGCGCAACGATCGATGTTCCTCTATGTATGTGTGTATATAGCTAAGTCTTTCATAGTTTTCCACACAAACCGATCAATCGATATATCCAGTGAGGTCTCACCCTCTTTCCCACGTCCACATCGGTCAATCTATACCTCTCTATATAGGATTAACATATATAGCTAATACACCCACATTAATTATATATCCAACGTCCCGCTCTCATCATCCATGCCTTCCGCTTCATCTCTAAGACATGTGCACAATGGCGAAGAAAGGGGGCAGTAAGGGCCCTCCCCCCTCCCCCCTAACATCACTATATATCGAGGCTAATATGAATGCGATCATTAGACAATTGCTGCTAAAAATGGTTTAAGTTCATGAATTGACCCTCCTCGTAAAGGATTAGCAATGCTTGGCCCCCTAGCTCATTTATTTTTCATGGCTCCGCCACTGCGCGCAACAGTGCACGTGTTCGCCCCTCTCTCTAAATATCGATCTCGCACTTGTGCATTCCTTCATAGTCTCCCTCCACTCGGCCCCTCGCACCATCTTCTAGCCCCCACCGGATTTTACCACATGTACAATCTAGCAGACTCCATGGTTGAACTTAAGCATAATGCACAAACCTCAAAACAACAGTGGTTCTTTTTTGTTCTAGAATCTTCCGTATCATAACTGCCCAAACTTTTTTCTAGTTGAATTGCCATTATTTGTTTTTACTTTATGCTTTACTGAAGGAAATATGCCCTAGAGGCAATAATAAAGTTATTATTTATTTCCTTATATCATGATAAATGTTTATTATTCATGCTAGAATTGTATTAACCGGAAACATAATACATGTGTGAATACATAGACAAACAGAGTGTCACTAGTATGCCTCTACTTGACTAGCTCGTTAATCAAAGATGGTTATAATCCCTAACCATGGACAAAGAGTTGTCATTTGATTAACGGGATCACATCATTAGTTGAATGATCTGATTGACATGACCCATTCCATTAGCTTAGCACCCGATCGTTTAGTATGTTGCTATTGCTTTCTTCATGACTTATACATGTTCCTATGACTATGAGATTATGCAACTCCCGTTTGCCGGAGGAACACTTTGTGTGCTACCAAATGTCACAACATAACTGGGTGATTATAAAGGAGCTCTACAGGTGTCTCGAAAGGTACATGTTGGGTTGGCGTATTTCGAGATTAGGATTTGTCACTCCGAATGTCGGAGAGGTATCTCTGGGCCCTCTCGGTAATGCACATCACTTAAAGCCTTGCAAGCATTGCAACTAATGAGTTAGTTGCGGGATGATGTATTACGAAACGAGTAAAGAGACTTGCCGGTAACAAGATTGAACTAGGTATTGGATACCGACGATCGAATCTCAGGCAAGTAACATACCGATGACAAAGGGAACAACGTATGTTGTTATGCGGTCTGACCAATAAAGATCTTCATAGAATATGTAGGAGCCAATATGGGCATCCAGGTCCCGCTATTGGTTATTGACCGGAGACGTGTCTCGGTCATGTCTACATTGTTCTCGAACCGTAGGGTCCGCACGCTTAAGGTTTCGATGACAGTTATATTATGAGTTTATGAGTTTTGATGTACCGAAGGAGTTCGGAGTCCCGGATGAGATCAGAGACATGACGAGGAGTCTCGAAATGGTCGAGATGTAAAGATTGATATATTGGACGACTATATTCGGACTTCGGAAAGGTTCCGAGTGATTCGGGTATTTTTCGGAGTACCGGGGAGTTACGGGAATACGGGGGAGAAGTATTGGGCCTTATTGGGCCATACGGGAAAGAGAGAGGGGCTGCCTAGGGCAGGCCGCGCGCCCCCCAAGGCCTAGTCCGAATTGGACTAGGGGGAGGGGCTGCGCCCCCTCCTTCCTTCCCTTCTCCCTTCCCCTTCCTTGTCTCCTACTCCAACTACATGGAAGGACTCCTAGTTGGACTAGGAAAGGGGGAATCCTACTCCCGGTGGGAGTAGGACTCCCCTAGGGCGCGCCATAGAGAGGGCCGGCCCTCCCCTCCTCCACTCCTTTATATACGGGGGCAGGGGACACCCCATAGACACACAAGTTGATCATCGTGATCGTTCCTTAGCCGTGTGCGGTGCCCCTCTCCATGATATTACACCTCGATCATATTGTAGCGGTGCTTAGGCAAAACCCTGCGACGGTTAAACATCAAGATCGTCACCACGCCGTCGTGCTGACAAAACTCCTCCCCGAAGCTTTGCTGGATCGGAGCCTGGGGTGCGTCATCGAGCTGTACGTGTGTGAAGAACTCGGAGGTGCCGGAGTAACAGTGCTTGGATCGGTTGGACCGGGAAGACGTACGACTACTTCCTCTATGTTGCGTCAACGCTTCCGCTTCAGTCTACGAGGGTACGTAGACAACACTCTCCCCTCTCGTTGCTATGCATCACCATGATCTTGCGTGTGCGTAGGATCTTTTTTTGAAATTACTACGTTCCCCATCGGTGGCATCCGAGCCTAGGTTTTATGGTTTGATGTTATATGCACGAGTAGAACACAAGTGAGTTGTGGGCGATATAAGTCATACTGCCTACCAGCATGTCATACTTTGGTTCGGCGGTATTGTTAGATGAAGCGGCTTGGACCGACATTACGCGTACGCTTACGCGAGACTGGTTCTACCGCCGTGCTTTGCACACAGGTGGCTGGCGGGTGTCAGTTTCTCCAACTTTAGTTGAACTGAGTGTGGCTACGCCCGGTCCTTGCGAAGGTTAAAACGGCATCAACTTGACAAACTATCATTGTGGTTTTGATGCGTAGGTAAGATTGGTTCTTGCTTAAGCCCGTAGCAGCCACGTAAAACTTGCAACAAACAAAGTAGAGGACGTCTAACTTGTTTTGCAGGGCATGTTGTGATGTGATATAGTCAAGACATGATGCTAAATTTTATTGTATGAGATGATCATGTTTTGTAACTAAGTTATCGGCAACTGGCAGGAGCCATATGGTTGTCGCTTTATTGTATGCAATGCAATCGTGCTGTAATGCTTTACTTTATCACTAAGCGGTAGCGATAGTCGTGGAAGCATAAGATTGGCGAGACGACAACGATGCTACGATGGAGATCAAGGTGTCGTGCGGGTGACGATGGTGATCATGACGGTGCTTCGGAGATGGAGATCACAAGCACAAGATGATGATGGCCATATCATATCACTTATATTGATTGCATGTGATGTTTATCTTTTATGCATCTTATCTTGCTTTGATTGACGGTAGCATTATAAGATGATCTCTCACTAAATTATCAAGAAGTGTTCTCCCTGAGTATGCACCGTTGCCAAAGTTCGTCGTGCCCAGACACCACGTGATGATCAGGTGTGATAAGCTCTACGTCCATATACAACGGCTGCAAGCCAGTTTTGCACACGCAGAATACTCAGGTTAAACTTGACGAGCCTAGCATATGCAGATATGGCCTCGGAACACGGAGACCGAAAGGTCGAGCGTGAATCATATAGTAGATATGATCAACATAATGATGTTCACCATTGAAAGCTACTCCATTTCACGTGATGATCGGTTATGGTTTAGTTGATTTGGATCACGTGATCACTTAGAGGATTAGAGGGATGTCTATCTAAGTGGGAGTTCTTAAGTAATATGATTAATTGAACTTTAATTTATCATGAACTTAGTCCTGGTAGTATTAGCATATCTATGTTGTAGATCAATAGCTCGCGTTGTTGCTTTCATATGTTTATTTTGATATGTTCCTAGAGAAAAATTGTGTTGAAAGATGTTAGTGGCAATGATGCGGATTGGATCTGTGATCTGAGGTTTATCCTCATTGCTACACAGAAGAATTATGTCCTTGATGCACCGCTAGGTGACAGACCTATTGCAGGAGCAGATGCAGATGTTATGAATGTTTGGCTAGCTCAATATGATGACTACTTGATAGTTTAGTGCACCACGCTTAACGGCTTAGAATCGGGACTTCAAAGACGTTTTGAACGTCATGGACCATATGAGATGTTCCAGGAGTCGAAGTTAATATTTCAAGCAAATACCCGAGTTGAGAAATATGAAGTCTCCAACAAGTTCTATAGCTAAAAGATGGAGGAGAATCGCTTAAGCAGTGAGCATGTGCTCAGATTGTCTGGGTACTACAATCGCTTGAATCAAGTGGGAGTTAATCTTCCAGATAAAATAGTGATTGACAGAATTCTCTAGTCACCATCACCAAGTTAGTAGAACTTCGTGATGAACTATAATATGCAAGGGATGACGAAAGTAATTCCCAAGCTCTTCGTGATGCTGAAATCAACGAAGGTAGAAATCAAGAACATCAAGTGTTGATGGTTAACAAGACCACTAGTTTCAAGTAAAGGGAAAAGGGAAGAAGGGGAACTTCAAGAAGAACGGCAAGCAAGTTGCTACTCAAGTGAAGAAGCCCAAGTCTGGACCTAAGCCTGAGACTGAGTGCTTCTACTGCAAAGGGACTGATCACTGGAAGCGGAACTACCCCAAGTGATTGGCGGATAAGAAGGATGGCAAAGTGAACATAAGTATATTTGATATACATGATTATTGATGTGTACTTTACTAGTGTTTATGGAAACCCCTCAGTATTTGATACTAGTTCAGTTGCTAAGATTAGTAACTTGAATCAGGAGTTGCAGAATGAACAGAGACTAGTTAAGGGTGAAGTGACGATGTGTGTTGGAAATAGTTCCAAGATTGATATGATAGTCATCGCACACTCCCTATACTTTCGGGATTAGTGTTGAACCTAAATAAGTGTTATTTGGTGTTTGCGTTGAGCATGAATATGATTTGATCATGTTTATTGCAATACGGTTATTCATTTAAGTTAGAGAACAATTGTTGTTCTATTTACATGAATAAAGCCTTCTATGGTTATACACACCAACGAAATGGTTTGTTGGATCTCGATCGTAGTGATACACATATTCATAATATTGAAGCCAAAAGATGCAAAGTTAATAATGATAGTGCAACTTATTTTTGGCACTGCCGTTTAGGTCATATTGGTATAAAGCGCATGAAGAAACTCCATGCTAATGGGCTTTTAGAATCACTTGATTATGAATCAGTTGATGCTTGCGAACCATGCCTCATGGGCAAGATGACTAAGACTCTGTTCTTCAGAACAATGGAGCGAGCAACAGATTTGTTGGAAATCATACATACTGATGTATGTGGTCCGATGAATATTGAGGCTCGCGACAAGTATCATTATTTTCTGATCTTCACAGATGATTTGAGAAGATATGGGTATATCTACTTAATGAAACACAAGTCTGAAACAGTTGAAAAATTCAAAGAATTTCAGAGTGAAGTGGAGAATCATCGTAACAAAAATAAAAGTTTCTACGATATGATCGCAGAAGTAAAATATTTGAGTTACGAGTTTGGTCTTCAATTAAAACAATGTGGAATAGTTTCACAAACTCATGCCACCTGGAACACCACAGCATAATGGTGTGTCCGAACGTCATAACCGTACTTTATTAGATATAGTGCGATCTATGATGTCTCTTACCGATCTATCACTATCGTTTTGGGGTTATGCATTAGAGACAGCTGCATTCACGTTAAATAGGGCACCATCTAAATCCATTGAGACGACACCGTGTGAACTATGGTTTGGCAAGAATCCTAAGCTGTCGTTTGTTAAAGTTTGGAGTTGTGATGCTTATGTGAAAAAGTTTCATCTCGATAAGCTCAAACTCAAATCGGAGAAATATATCTTCATAGGATACCCAAAGGAGACAGTTGGGTACACCTTCTATCACAGATCCGAAGGCAAGACATTCGTTGCTAAGAATGGATCCTTTCTAGAGAAGGAGTTTCTCTCGAAAGAAGTGAGTGGGAGGAAAGTAGAACTTGATAAGGTAATTGTACCTTCTCCCTTATTGGAAAGTAGTTCATCACAGAAATCTGTTCCTGTGACTACTACACCAATTAGTGAGGAATCTAATGATGATGATCATGTAACTTCAGATCAAGAACCTACCGAATCTCGTAGGTAAACCAAAGTGAGATCCATACCAGAGTGGTACGGTAATCTTGTTTTGGAAGTTATGTTACTAGACCATGACGAACCTACGAACTATGAGGAAGTGATGATGAGCCCAGATTCCGCAAAATGGCTTGAGGCCATGAAATCTGAGATGAGATCCATGTATGAGAACAAAGTATGGACTTTGGTTGACTTGCCCGATGATCGGCGAGCCATAGAAAATAAATGGATCTTCAAGAGGAAGACGGACGCTGATAGTAGTGTTACTATCTACAAAGCTAGAATTGTCACAAAAGGGTTTCGACAAGTTCAAGGTGTTGACTACAATGAGATTTTCTCACTCGTATCTATGCTTAAGTCTGTCCGAATCATGTTAGCAATTGCCGCATTTTATGAAATCTGGCAAATGGATAAACAAAACTGCATTCCTTAATGGATTTACTAAAGAAGAGTTGTATACGATGCAACTAGAAGGTTTTGTTGACCTAAAGGTGTTAACTAAATATGCAAGCTCCAGCGATCCATCTATGGATGGGTGCAAGAATCTCGGAGTTGGAATATACGCTTTGATAAGTTGATCAAAGCATATAGTTTTATACAGACTTGCGGTGAAGCCTGTATTTACAAGAAAGTGAGTGGGAGCACTACAACATTTCTGATAAGTATATGTGTATGACATATTGTTGATCATAAATAATGTAGAATTATTCTGCAAAGCATAAAGGAGTGTTTGAAAGGAGTTTTTCAAAGAAAGACCTCGGTAAAGCTGCTTACATATTGAGTATCAAGATCTATAGAGATAGATCAAGATGCTTGATAAGTTTTTCAATGAGTACATACCTTGACATGATTTTGAAGTAGTTCAAAATGGAACAGTCAAAGAAAGAATTCTTGCTTGTGTTACAAGGTGTGAAGTTGAGTAAGACTCAAAACCCGACCACGACAGAAGATAGAAAGAGAACGAAAGTCATTCCCTATGCCTTGGCCATAGGTTCTATAAAGTATGCCATGCAGTGTACCAGATCTATTTTATACCCTACACTGATTTTGGCAAGGGAATACAATAGTGATCTAGGAGTAGATCACTGGACAGCGGTCAAAATTATCCTTAGTGGAATAAGGATATGTTTCTTGATTATGGAGGTGACAAAAGGTTCGTCATAAAGGGTTACGTTGATGCAAGTTTTGACACTGATCCAGATGACTCTAAGTCTCAATCTGGATACATATTGAAAGTGGGAGCAATTAGCTAGAGTAGCTCCATGCCGAGCATTGTTGACATAGAAATTTGCAAAATACATGCGGATCTGAATGTGGCAGACCCGTTGACTAAACTTCTCTCACAAGCAAAACATGATCACTTTTTGGGTCTTAATCACATAGCAATGTGAACTAGATTATTGAATCTAGTAAACCCTTTGGGTGTTAGTCACATGGAGATGTGAACCAATCACATAAATATGTGAACTATTGATGTTAAATCACATGGCGATGTGATCTAGATTATTGACTCTAGTGCAAGTGGGAGACTGAAGGAAATATGCCCTAGAGGCAATAATAAAGTTATTATTTATTTCCTTATATCATGATAAATGTTTATTATTCGTGCTAGAATTGTATAAACCGGAAACATAATACATGTGTGAATACATAGACAAACAGAGTGTCACTAGTATGCCTCTACTTGACTAGCTCTTTAATCAAAGATGGTTATGTTTCCTAACCATGGACAAAGAGTTGTCATTTGATTAACGGGATCACGTCATTAGTTGAATGATCTGATTGACATGACCCATTCCATTAGCTTAGCACCTGATCGTTTAGTATGTTGCTATTGCTTTCTTCATGACTTATACATGTTCCTATGACTATGAGATTATGCAAGTCCCGTTTGCCGGAGGAACACTTTGTGTGCTACCAAACGTCACAACATAACTGGGTGATTATAAAGGAGCTCTACAAGTGTCTCCAAAGGTACATGTTGGGTTGGCGTATTTCGAGATTAGGATTTGTCACTCCGAATGTTGGAGAGGTATCTCTGGGCCCTCTCGGTAATGCACATCACTTAAAGCCTTGCAAGCATTGCAACTAATGAGTTAGTTGCGGGATGATGTATTACGGAACGAGTAAAGAGACTTGCCAGTAAAAAGATTCAACTAGGTATTGGATACCGACGATCGAATCTCAGGCAAGTAACATACCGATGACAAAGGGAACAACGTATGTTGTTATGCGGTCTGACCGATAAAGATCTTCGTAGAATATGTAGGAGCCAATATGGGCATCCAGGTCCCGCTATTGGTTATTGACCGGAGACGTGTCTCGGTCATGTCTACATTGTTCTCGAACCGTAGGGTCCGCACGCTTAAGGTTTGGATGACAGTTATATTATGAGTTTATGATTTTTGATGTACCGAAGGAGTTCGGAGTCCCGGATGAGATCGAGGACATGACGAGGAGTCTCGAAATGGTCGAGACGTAAAGATTGATATATTGGACGACTATATTCGGACTTCGAAAAGGTTCCGAGTGATTCGGGTATTTTTCGGAGTACCGGGGAGTTACGGGAATACGGGGGAGAAGTATTGGGCCTTATTGGGCCATACGGGAAAGAGAGAGGGGCTGCCTAGGGCAGGCCGCGCCCCCCCCAAGGCCTAGTCCGAATTGGACTAGGGGGAGGGGCTGCGTCCCCTCCTTCCTTCCCTTCTCCCTTCCCCTTCCTTGTCTCCTACTCCTACTACATGGAAGGACTCCTAGTTGGACTAGGAAAGGGGGAATCCTACTCCCGGTGGGAGTAGGACTCCCCTAGGGCGCGCCATAGAGAGGGCCGGCCCTCCCCTCCTCCACTCCTTTATATACGGGGGCAGGGGACACCCCATAGACACACAAGTTGATCATCGTGATCGTTCCTTAGCCATGTGCGGTGCCCCCCTCCACGATATTACACCTCGATCATATTGTAGCGGTGCTTAGGCGAAGCCCTGCGACGGTTAAACATCAAGATTGTCACCACGCCGTCGTGCTGACAAAACTCCTCCCCGAAGCTTTGCTGGATCGGAGCCCGGGGCGCGTCATCGAGCTGTACGTGTGTGAAGAACTCGGAGGTGCCAGAGTAACGGTGCTTGGATCGGTTGGACCGGGAAGACGTATGACTACTTCCTCTACGTTGCGTCAACGCTTCCGCTTCAGTCTACGAGGGTACGTAGACAACACTCTCCCCTCTTGTTGCTATGCATCACCATGATCTTGCGTGTGCGTAGGATTTTTTTTTGAAATTACTACGTTCCCCAACATTTACAACGCACAATTCCATGAATCATAAAATAGATTAAGAGCTTCTTTGATTCAAAGGATTCCTAAAGGAATTTTGGAGGATTATAATCATTAGGATTTTTTCCTATCTTGGTTGTTTGATTCGTAGGATTGTAAACCATAGGAATTTTTCCATATGATTCATTTGCACTAGATTTCATAGGAAACATCCCATCCACTCAAACCTCTTTGAAAGAATTCTACGTTTTTTCTATGCACAATCAAACACTCATACAATCCTATAGGATTCAAGACGACAATCCACTATAATCCCATGTTTTTCCTATTCCGGCGTTCTTAGCTTTTTTTTATAAAACTAATTGATTTTGAATGAGATGAACTATAAGAATTAAACGAAGGGCTATATCAGGCATATATGACTCAGAGCTTACATGCTATAGTGTGGTATTTATTCATAATTTGGTTGCAAAATCTGATGCGTGTAATGCACGTGTACCTTACTAGTACTTCGAGTATGTGCAAAACACGTAAATTAGAATACCAATGCCACGCTACACAGTGTCTCTCTTACAGTTCATGAAGCCACGTGGCACATGTGTAGGCGTTGTCGTGACCTCCTTGCGTGGATTGATCACAGTGACGTGCTGCTGGTTCCAGAAGAATGTACTCGTCCTCCCTGAGCCATACTGGCGGTACATGCATGAAGCGAAGATGTGCACGCACGCCACGCACGCACTCATTCCCTCGTACGCACACGTGGGTACACGGGCGGACGCAATTTTGTACTAAGATCCACCCCATGTGATAATTTGACGCGTGTAAAGTCGTTCACTTCATTGATGGTCAATTAATATAGTGCATGCAAATTGAGTGGACGTGAGGGCGGAAGAAAGACATTATTACTCCACTGCGCGCATGCGAGTAGTTAAATCGTGGGTTGCTAGTAGTACTTCCATTGGTCTCCTTCGTATTTTGTGCCAATTTTTGACAGTAACATAATATTTACGCATTTGAGCACTGTAGTACTTGAAATTTATGTTCCGCTAAACTCATCGGGAGCCGTTTCGGGCCTCAAAACCAAAACCATCAATTAATCTTTACCTTGTTCCCATCACATTCAAAAGCCTGCTCACACCTACTAGTACGTACCAAACCTGAACGTGTTCCCACGATGCAGGTATTAGTGATGTCTACTACACAACCTTCTTCTTGTAGACATGTTGGGCCTCCAAGTGCAGAGGTTTGTAGGACAGTAGCAAATTTCCCTCAAGTGGATGACCTAAGGTTTATCAATCCGTAGGAGGCGTAGGATGAAGATGGTCTCTCTCAAGCAACCCTGCAACCAAATAACAAAGAGTCTCTTGTGTCCCCAACATACCTAATACAGTCTTGTGTCCCCAACACACCCAATACAATGGTAAATTGTATAGGTGCACTAGTTCGGCGAAGAGATGGTGATACAAGTGGTATATGGATAGTAGATATGAGTATTTGTAATCTGAAATTATAAAAACAGCAAGGTAGCAAGTGATAAAAGTGAACATAAACGGTATTGCAATGTGTTGAAACAAGGCCTAGGGTTCATACTTTCGCTAGTGTAAGTTCCCTCAACAATACTAACATAATTGGATCACATAACTATCCCTCAACATGCAACAAAGAGTCACTCCAAAGTCACTAATAGCGGAGAAAGAACGAAGAGATTATGGTAGGGTACGAAACCACCTCAAAGTGATTCTTTCCAATCAATCCGTTGGGCTATTCCTATAAGTGTCACAAATAGCCCTAGAGTTCGTACTGGAATAACACCTTAAGATACAAATCAACCAAAACCCTAATGTCACCTAGATACTCCAATGTCACCTCAAGTATCCGTGGGTATGATTATACGATATGCATCACACAATCTCAGATTCATCTATTCAACCAACAGAAAGGACCTCAAAGAGTTCCCCAAAGTTCCTACCGGAGAATCACGACGAAAACGTGTGCCGACCCCTATGCATAGGTTCCCATTGTCACGAAACCCGCAAGTTGGTCACCAAAACATACATCAAGTTGCACGTGATATCCCATTGTCACCACAGATATTCACGGCAAGACATACATCAAGTGTTCTCAAGTCTTTAAAGACTCAATCCGATAAGATTACTTCAAAGGGGAAACTCAATTCATTACAAGAGAGAAGAGGGGGAGGAGAAACATAAGATCCAACTATAATAGCAAAGCTCACGATACATCAAGATCGTGCCAAATCAAGAACACGAGAGAGAGAGAGAGAGAGAGAGATCAAACACATAGCTACTGGTACATACCCTCAGCCCCGAGGGAGAACTACTCCCTCCTCGTCACGGAGAGCACTAGGATGATGAAGATGGCCACCGGTGAGGGATCCCCCCTCCGGCAGGGTGCCGGAACAGGGTCCCGATTGACTTTTGGTGGCTACGGAGGCTTCTGGTAGCGAAACTCCCGATCTAATCTGCGTTCTGGAAGTTTTAGGTCACGTAGGTATATATGGGTGCAGGAGGTACGTTAGCAGAGCCACGAGGGTGCCACGAGACAGGGGGGCGCGCCCTGGGGGGGGGGGGCGCCCCCACCCTCGTGAGCACCTCGTTCCTTCCTTGACGTGGGGTCCAAGTCCATCAGGTGTGTTTCCTTCCAAAAATAACTTCTCCAGTTGATTTCGTTCCGTTTCGACTCCGTCTGATATTCCTTGTCTTCCAAACACTGAAATAGGCATAAAACAGCAAATCTGGGCTGGGCCTCCGGTTAATAGGTTAGTCCCAAAAATAATATAAAAGTGGAAAATAAAGCCCAATATTGCCCAAAATAGTAGATAATATAGCATAGAGCAATCAAAAATTATAGATACGTTGGAGACGTATCAATTAGTACCAGTGCTAGTACTTAGGTTATAAAAAGGGGAACTACCTAACCGAAAATTACTCTACCTTTCCTCCTCATAAGTGCTTCTTCTTCGTCCATCGTTGCCATGGCCGGTGAGCAGAGCTCTAGGTCAAGAACTACTCGTAACAAGGGAGCGGCAACCAAGGCTGCGGAAAAAAAGAGAGGGCTCGCCGCCATGTAGAGACCTCGAAAGATCTCTCACGGGCAGGCAATGGCTCCCAGGAGCGCCCTAGCCATGGAGGCGAACATGTCGAGCCGGCGGAGCTGGAGTCGTTATCCCTCGACGGCATGCCCGATCAGCTCAATAAGCACCTCAATAAGCAGAAGGAGTTCATCCAAGGCTTGATGGAGTTGCTGAAGGAGAGCCTCGACGACATGCCCGCTGAGCTCAATTAGCAGGGGGAGTTGACCGCCGGCTTGGTGATGCTGCTGAAGAAGAGCATTGCCTTGGAGAAGAAGGCGACCGGCGAAATCCTGTGACTTCAGGGGGACAAGGCGAAGCTCTGCCATGAAATCAACCTGTTGAAGGAGAAGAACGCCGGCTGGAAGACGCTGCATGAGAATAGTAGTTCCTCGATGAAGATGCTGCAGGCCCTCGTCATGGACAGAAGGAGGAGTTGGCGAAGCTCCGCATCGAGCACCCAGCTGCTGTCAAGGTATGTAATGCGGCCGTGGAACAGATGATGAAGGCTCGCATCGAGAAATCCCGTGTCATGGACAGAATGAACAAGATGGCGGAGGAGACGCGCAAGGAGATGGAGGTCGTGGAGGCGATGAAGAAGCAGTTACGACTCCGCGGCGAATTAGATCATTTGGGGTGATAATCTTCCTTCTTCTTTTACTCCTGTGTTTCATCTTTTGCTTCGGGTGTTTCGCCGCACGTGTCACGTTCTCTGCGAGGCATGAATAGAATAATGGTTTTTTTTGAGGGAATGAATAGAACAATGCTAACAATGAGATGACTAGCAAATTAGATCATTTTTATTGCCATATGGCACTGGGCTGCCGTGTTTCGTGCTCCTCCGTCACAGTACTACTCCAGTGGAAAACTTGAGTATACCACACGGTTCTTTGCTCCTCCTCGATCAGGTCGTCGGCGCATTTATACGAGCTTGGATCCAAATACTAAAAAGGCTAAAATCAAGTTAATGAGCATTTATTATCCTCCAAACCCTCCAATCCAGAACTCGCCTGTGTTAAAGGAGAGGAGTTAAATGAGTAGAGAGAGGACTAATCCATATTTTAGTAAGGGTACCCCTGATTAAAAAATTTTAGTCTCAAGACTAGTTTTAGCCCCTCTTTAGGCAGGGGTGCTTGGTGTCGTGGTTCTAAGTCTGACAGTGAGGTAGGGGGGTGTGTATGAAGAGGCTAGACCTTAGCTATTGGGAAGTTGTAAGCACGCAGGGTTTACGAGTTCAGGCCCTTCTCGGAGGAAGTAACAGCCCTACGTCTCGGTGCCCGGAGGCGGTCGACTGGATTATGCGTGTGTAAAATGACAGGGGTGCGAACCCTTGATACTGAGGAGGGGGGTGGCTTATATAGAGTTCGCTAGCCCTCTCCTGCCCTCAGTAATGCAGGGTTTAAGGTACATTTAAGGTGGGCGTTACTGATAACGTCCCTAATAAAGTGTCTTAATGACCATAAAGACTGCCTAACAGCCGACCGTTTGCCTGTGGAGTGACTTCAGGTCTTCTGGCGGTCGAGTGATAGTTGTTTAGTCGAGTGATAGCTTCTTGGTCGAGTGTCTTGAATCTGTCGAGTGAGATACCTTCAAGTCGATTGGAAAGTAGCCTCTTCTAGGGACGTCCTTGGGTAGGGCTCTTTGGACGGGTCCGTGTCCCTACCCTAGGTACGTAGCTTCATCATTAGCCCCCGAATGGGTCGAGGTTTGAGTAGGGAAAGAGTTGGAGAACCTTTCCGACAGACTTTTCGGGCTACGTGAGAGCTCCGTCGGGTCAATCGTCACAGATGATGTTGCCAACTTTTTTCAGTCGCCTTGACCCATTCTAGGTTCTTCGTCGAGTGCATTTCTTTACATACTGAGCGTCGGTGCGCGTGGGATCTCCTGTTTTGGCAAGCCATCTCTGTCGTCCGCGGACGTTGCGGGATTTTGGATTTGGGGAAGCACGCGGGGTGGAGGCAGCCGCAGTAATCGGAAGCGATAAAGGGGAAGCCCCTCGATCCTCGCGTCGCCTTTTTCGCCACGTACTGCGCGCGCGTCTGCTGCGGGATTTGACTGGATTGCCTGGGCCTACCAGTCAGCCACTCGGGAGCGGCCCCTTATAAGTTGTCGGCTCGAGATTTTCCAAACCGTGCGCCCTGTTCTCACTCCTCCTTCCTCTCCATCTCCGCCCGTCTTTCCGCTGCCTTAGCTTCCCCCCGAGCGCCGCAAGCCCGTGAGACCTCGCTGGCGACGATGGTGAAAGGCAAGAACACAGCTCTGGAGCGTGCGAAGAGGGTGACAGCGGCGGCGAAAGGGAAGAAGTCTTCCCGGGGCGGGTCTTCCTCCAGGACCACCTTACCCAAAGGATGGATCCAAGGCGACGGGATGCCTTCGGTGCTCCAGCAGGAGGACCTTGATGACATGGTTGAGGGGGGAGTCATTCCCCATGAAGCGGCGCGACTTCCTGGGAGAGAGATCGAGCCTCAGCCCCGCGACGGTGAGTGCGTGCTCCTAGCCACTCACATCGATCGAGGGTTTTCTCTGCCTCCCCATCCATTCTTCCGGAGTTTCTTGAATTTCTTCGGGGCGCAGCTCCATCACTTTACCCCCAACTCCATAGTCTATCTTGCTGCGTTCATTTCTATGTGCGAGGCCTTCCTGGGTTGCCGTCCGCATTGGGGGCTTTTCAAGCACATTTTTACTTCTCGCTCTCAGTCGGTTAAAAAAGCCAAGTCGAGTGACGAGAAGACGCAGGTGATCCAGTTGTGCGGGGGCTTGGCGATCCAAATGAGGGGGAAGAGCTGTTTTCCACCCATCACTTTCCCCGAGTCAGTCCGCGGTTGGCAGGCAACCTGGTTCTACTGCCAGGACCAAGTGACCCCAGGTCAGTCGACTGGACTCCCTCCATTTTCTCTCGACCGAGCCGCGAAGCCCGTATCTCTGAAAGTGATGCCGGAGGAGAGGGCCCAAGTCAAAGTGTTGGCCAGCCGAGTGGTTGAGCTCGTTCGTGAGGGTGTAACTGGGATGGACCTGCTAGAGGTCTTTCTTTGGAGGCGCATCCAACCGCTCCAGGCCCGAGACCATCCAATGTGGCTGTATTCCGGCCTCGACGACACCACTCGGGTCCACCCGGAGGAGGTCACCGACGAGATGCTGGAGGGGTGGCTGTCGAGCATCACGGGGAACAAAGACAACCCCCGAGGAGAAAGGAGGGTCGTTCCACTCGACAACACGTATGAAGTGGACCAGGTATGTCTTTAGGCTTCTGACTGAGATCTTGTTTTCCTGCGTTGGTCTTCTTTGAGTTGGTCGATTGACTTTCATCTTGTCTGTTGTTTCCCAGGCGACCACCGAGATGTACTCGACGCCCAATGGGGCGCAGGGGTCGACTGAGGAAGGTGAGGCGAGCGGAGGCGAGAGCGGGGATGACCAAGGCGAGTGGGAGTCTGATGGCGAAGGAGAGGGGGACGATGACATCTTCTCCAGCAAGGAGGAGGAGGAGGAAGCTGAGCTCCCCCGCCCGGAGGGACGATCCAAGCTCACGCATGATCCAGCGCGGGGGGGGGGGGGGGGGCGGGGGTGGGGGGTGGCAAGGCGACTGCACCTGTCGGGCAGACGTCGAAGCGCCCTCGGAGTTCTCCTCCTCCGTCGACTGAGAAGGCTCCCAAGCACCCACGAGCGATGCCATCCAAGCCGCCCAAAGTTCTGCCCAAAATGAAGATAGTTGTTCCTACCATTTCCGGGTAATGATAAAAAACTTGCTTTCCTTTCTCGACCGTGGACGGATCCTTGGTCGATTCACTGAGCCAGCTGACTAACTTTTGAGATTTGTAGCGGTGCTACTTCTGAGGTTTCCGCCAGGAACGACGACCAAGAGATGGAGGACGCTGTCGCCTCCAACCCTGGTACGATTAATGACATTTTCCTTTGAGTCGACTGGCCCTTGTAGTTCTGGTCGATTGAATGTTTCTCTTGCAGCCCCTCCTCATGTTATTGATCTCCCGGACGATGATGACAACGAGCCGCTGAGGGTGAAGAGGACAAAGAAGACGCCGGCTGTCAAGACCCCACGGTCCACTCCGGCACCTGAGGCCGCGGCTCGGGGCGATGGCGAGCCCGCTCGGGCTTCTGTGACTTTCGCCAACCCCCTGTCAAGTGTGCAGCCTTCGGCGTCGACTGTGGACCCATCTTCGCTTTTTGCTGCGTACTCCGTCCCTGAGGACCAAGCGTTTGCTGCAAAAGAGGCTATACGCCAGGCGGGGGTTATGATGGAGCAAGTGAAGGTGGCTCGGGAGGCCAGCCAAGCCGCCTATGATGCGAGCTCGGCTCTTCAGAGCAATGTCCAGGTTAGTCGACTCAACACTTGGTCTGTTATGATATGTTGTTTGAAGAATTTCTTTTCCGAAGATCTTTGCATCTGTACACCCACTGGGTGTGTTTGCCAATTCTTGGAAGAGTGGGGGCACGCTAAGTGAACCCACTGGGTGTAGTCCCCGAGACTACGGTGGACTACTGGCAGTCGACTGTAGTCTTTATATTGTGTTGCTGAACCTGTGTTTTTTCACTTGGTTTGGTCTGGCCAGGTCGAGTGGGACCGTGTCCTTGTCGACTGCGGGCAGTCGATTTTTTTGGTCGAACCAGTGGGGGCACGCTGAGTGCACCCACTGGGTGTAGTCCCCGAGACTACTGTCAAATGTTTTTGATTCGGCTGTGGTCTTAGAAACATCACCATTGTTCCTTAGTTACTCGGAAGCAACTTATCTCGAACGTCTGTCGACTGGTTTTTCTTTTTGCAGAAATCCTGCGAACTTGCCGCTCGCTATACTGAATTGGAGAAACAGAAGATTCAACTGGACCTTGATCTAGAGCTGGCCAGGACGGAGCTGCAGAAGGTCAGGGAGGGCACCGCAGGTAAAGCGACTTTGTCGACTGATTTTGTTTTTAGGCTTGAGCATTCCTCTGCTGTTTCCGATTCGATCACCATTTCTTTGTAGGAGAATTGGAAAAAGCTTTGGCGAAGAAGGACCAGGACCTGGCTGCTGCCCGCAAGGAGGCTGATGACAAGACAGCTCTGGCCGTACAGAAGCTGGCTACGGTCGACCAGTTAGAAAAAGAGAACACCAGGTTGCAGACCGCTCTGACTGAAGCCAACAGGCTGACTGCAAATTGGAAGAAGAAGAACCTCCTCTTGGGCGAGGAGATGGAAGGCATCGCTCGTAGGAGGGACGACCTGGAGAGCTACTTGAGGAGCCTCGCCAAGAAGCTGTACATCAAACTTGAAGGTGCACATCCAGTTTCGACTGTTTTTTTACTTTTTGTCGACTCAGCCTATGCAAATTGACTTATCTTTAGGTCTTGTATGCAGAATTTTGTCAGAACTTCGAAGAGGAGACCGGGCGGATCGAAGCGGGTCTGGACCCAATGAATTCTCCGGTGAAAGATGATACTACCATGAACCTGCTCCGACTGGAATCTCGAATCGACGGCGCCGTGGATTACTTGGCTCGACTGAAGGTTGCCATGTCGCGGATCGACTCGACACTTTGGCCAGAGTCCACGCTCCAGAACGATGTCGAGTCTCTTATGGCTCGACTTGACAAAATCCCCGATCGAGTGCAGGAGTGGAAGAAGTCTTCTGCCCGGTGCGGCGCTGATGTGGCTCTATCTTTAGTCCGCGTCCACTGCAAGGAGGCGCGAGAAGAATAGTTGGCCGCCATCCAAGTCGCCAATACCAAGAGGCACAGCTTCCAAGACTTCATGGAGACCTTCATTGCTGCTGCCACTCGTATTGCGGACGGAATTGACCTGGATGAGTTCGTCGCTCCTGCCAGTCCTCCTCTTGAGGAATGGGAAAACTTTTATGCCTTTCCTTAAATTTGCCTCGGAATGCCGAGTGGACTTGTAATCGTTTAAACTCTGCCGAGCTGAGGGCTCGAGTACTTTGATTCGGGGCCCAGGGCCTTTTAAGCTTTATCCGAACTTAATTTCTTGCTGAATGTCTTCCTGGATGATTCGTCGAGTGGAACTTGATCTCCGTTCGAAGGAAAAGGTGACGACCGACCCACACCCTGTTGCTGTAGAGTGGGGTGGAGCGCACATTGTATTTGTGGCGGAGCTCTCCAAGAAAAGGTGGCAGTCGACCCACGCCCTGTTACTGTAGAGTGGGACAAAGCTCACATTGTATTTGTGGCGGAGCTCTCCAGGAGAAGGTGGGTTTCATACTTAAGCGAGCACTGAACTGTACCTAAGCCCCCGAGTGGGAGGTTTGCTCTCCATTCGGTAGGATTTTTCAAACTTAGGCGAGTGTCTGACCGCAGCTAAGTCTCTTCATGGAGAACTTAGGCGAGTGCCGAACTGCAGCTAAGCCCCCGAGTGGGAGGTTTGCTCTCCACTCGGTAGGATTTTTCAAACTTAGGCGAGTGTCTGACCGCAGCTAAGTCCCTTCGTGGAGAACTTAGGCGAGTGCTGAACTGCAGCTAAGCCCCCAAGTGGGAGGTTTGCTCTCCACTCGGTAGGATTTTTCAAACTTAGGCGAGTGTCTGACTGCAGCTAAGTCTCTTCGTGGAGAACTTAGGCGAGTGCTGAACCGCAGCTAAGCCCCCGAGTGGGAGGTTTGCTCTCCACTCGGTAGGATTTTTCAAACTTAGGTGAGTGTCTGACTGCAGCTAAGTCTCTTCGTGGAGAACTTAGGCGAGTGCTGAACTGCAGCTAAGCCCCCGAGTGGGAGGTTTGCTCTTCACTCGGTAGGATTTTTCAAACTTAGGCGAATCGGATTCGCAGCTGAGCCCCCGAGTGGGAGGTTTGCTCGCCACTCGGTAGGGTTTTTCAAACTTAGGCGAATCGGATTCGCAGCTAAGCCCCCAAGTGGGAGGTTTGCTCTCCACTCGGTAGGATTTTTCAAACTTAGGCGAGTGTCTGACTGCAGCTATGTCTCTTTGTGGAGAACTTAGGCGAGTGCTGAACTGCAGCTAAGCCCTCGAGTGGGAGGTTTGCTCTTCACTCGGTAGGATTTTTCAAACTTAGGCGAGTGTCTGACTGCAGCTAAGTCTCTTCATGGAGAACTTAGGCGAGTGCTGAACCGCAGCTAAGCCCCCGAGTGGGAAGTTTGCTCTCCACACGGTAGGATTTTTCAAACTTAGGCGAGTGTCTGACTGCAGCTAAGTCTCTTCGTGGAGAACTTAGGCGAGTGCTGAACTGCAGCTAAGCCCCCGAGTGGGAGGTTTGCTCTTCACTCGGTAGGATTTTTCAAACTTAGGCGAATCGGATTCGCAGCTAAGCCCCCGAGTGGGACGTTTGCTCTCCACTCGGTAGGGTTTTTCAAACTTAGGCGAATCGGATTCGCAGCTAAGCCCCCGAGTGGGAGGTTTGCTCTCCACTCGGTAGGATTTTTCAAACTTAGGCGAATCGGATTCGCAGCTAAGTCACCCACTGGGGGATTTCGGATACAAACAAAAGTGACAGCATTTATTGGAACACTCTTATTTCTGATAAAAATGAACTTCAGGAGTTTTTCTTATTACATCTGGTTTGAGGGCGGGCTCAAGTGTAAAAGGGGCGGAGAAGCTCCGCGTTCCAAGCTCGAGGTTCGTCGATCTGTCGATCAACATTGTAAAGGTGATATGCTCCGTTGTGGAGGACTCTGGTGACGATGAAGGGGCCTTCCCAAGTGGGAGCGAGCTTGTGAGGTTTCTGTTGATCCACTCGGAGGACCAGATCTCCTTCTTGAACGGCTCGACTCTTCACATTCCGGGCGTGGAATCGACATAAGTCCTGCTGATAAATGGTCGATCTGATCATCGCCATATCCCTCTCTTCCTCCAAGAGGTCGACTGCGTCTTGCCGGGCCTGCTCCGCTTCATCTTCAGTGTAAAGTTCGACTCGGGGCGCATTATGAAGAAGATCGCTTGGCAGGACAACTTCGGCTCCATAAACTAGAAAGAATGGGGTCCTTCCAGTCGACCGGTTAGGGGTGGTCCTTAATCCCCACAGAACTGACGGAAGCTCGTCGACCCAAGCGCCTGCCACGTGCTTGAGATCGCGCATCAGCCGAGGTTTTAGCCCTTTGAGAATCAGACCATTTGCTCTCTCAACCTGTCCATTCGACTGGGATGAGCGACTGAGGCATAGTCGACTCGTGTGCCTTGAGAAGCGCAAAATGCTCTGAACTCGTCCGAATCAAAGTTTGACCCGTTATCAGTGATGATGCTGTGCGGGACTCCATATCTGAATGTTAACCCTCTGATGAAACTGATAGCGGTGCCAACATCGAGGCTCTTTATGGGCTTAGCTTCGATCCATTTGGTAAATTTGTCGACTGCCACAAGTACATGAGTGAATCCACACCTGCCCGTTCTTAGGGGGGCAACCATGTCCAATCCCCAGACGGCAAAGGGCCAGACGAGCGGAATGGTTTTCAGGGCTGACGCGGGCTTGTGTGACATGTTGGAGTAGAACTGGCACCCCTCGCACTTGTCGACTATCTCTTTCGCCATCTCATTTGTCCTTGGCCAGTAAAATCCAGCTCGGTATGCTTTAGCCACAATAGTCCGAGAGGACGCATGGTGACCGCAGGTTCCCGAGTGGATATCATTAAGGATTATTTGACCCTCTTCTGCCGTTATGCATTTCTGGCCGACTCCGGTCGCACTCTCTCTGTACAGCTGTCCCCTTATGACTGTGAAGGCCTTAGATCGGCGGACGATCTGTCAAGCCTCCTCCTCGTCCTCTGGAAGTTCTTTCCTTAGGATATATGCAATGTACGATATTGTCCAGTCAGGGGTGATTGCCAAGACTTCCATGATTAGGTCGACTACTGCAGGCACTTCAACTTCAGTCGGATCTATGGCACTTTTCGGCTGCGGGGCTTCTTCTGTGAAAGGATCCTCTTGGACTGACGGTGAGTGAATGTGTTCCAAGAACACGTTGCTTGGAATGGCTTCTCTCTTGGAGCCTATCTTTGCCAAGTCGTCAGCTGCCTGGTTTTTCAGTCGGGGGATGTGGTGGAGTTCCAACCCCTCGAACTTCTTCTCTAGCTTCCGCACTGCATTGCAGTATCCAGCCATTGCCGGACTCCTGACGTCCCACTCCTTCATCACTTGATTAACCACCAGATCTGAGTCGCCATAGACCATGAGGCGACGGATGCCGAGTGAAATGGCCATGCGCAACCCATACAAAAGTGCTTCATACTCTGCTTCGTTATTGGAGGAATCGAAGTGAATCTGGAGAACGTATCTGAGCTTATATCCTCGGGGGGAGACCAAAACTACCCCCGCGCCCGAACCATTCAGCATCTTGGATCCATCGAAGAACATAGTCCAGTGTTCCGAGTGAACTTGAGTCGGAAGTTGCTGTTCAATCCACTCGGCGATGAAATCCGCGATTGCTTGGGACTTGATGGCTTTCTTTGCTTCAAACTTGATATCTAAAGGAAGGAGTTCAATCGCCCACTTGGCCACTCAACCAGTTGCATCTCTGTTATGCAGGATCTCCGAAAACGGGGCGTCGCTGACGACTGTAATGGAGTGGTCAGAGAAATAATGTGCAACTTTCTTCGTGGTCATATAAATCTCATATACAAGCTTCTGGTAGTGGGGGTATCTTTGTTTTGAAGGGGTCAAAACTTCAGACACATAATATACAGGGCGTTGAACTTTGAAGGCCTTCCCTTCCTCTTCCCGCTCGACCGTAAGTACTGTACTGACAACTTGTCCCGTGGCTGCAATGTAAAGCAACAGAGGCTCTTTGCTAATTGGGGCAGCTAGCACCGGCTGGGTGGAGAGCAGAGCTTTGAGCTCTGCAAACGCTGCATCAGCTTCTGGAGTCCACTCGAACTTGTCAGACTTCTTCATCAGTCGGTAAAGAGGCAACGCTTTTTCACCGAGTCGAGAAATGAATCGACTTAAGGCGGCCAAGCAGCCTGTAAGCTTTTGGACATCATGCACATGTACAGGACGCTTCATCCGGAGTATGGTGCCAATTTTTTCAGGATTGGCGTCGATTCCCCGTTCGGAAACGAGAAAACCGAGTAGCTTTCCACCTGGAACTCCGAAAGTGCACTTTGACGGATTGAGCTTGATATCGTACCTCCTGAGGTTGGCGAAGGTTTCAGCAAGGTCAACCCGCAGGTCGGAACCTTTCCGGGACTTGACTACGATATCGTCCATGTACGCCTCCACATTCCGACTAATTTAAGTGAGTAAACACTTCTGGATCATTCTCATGAATGTGGCTCCGGCGTTCTTGAGGCCGAATGGCATGGTGACGTAACAGAAGCATCCGAATGGAGTGATGAAAGCTGTTTTGATTTCGTCGGGCCCATACAGACGGATCTGAAGCAAAGAAAGGTTGACCCGACGAAACAGATGGTATGGGCCCGACGAAATCAAAACAGCTTTCATCACTCCATTCGGATGCTTCTGTTACGTCAAAACAGCTGTCATCACTCCATTCGGATGCTTCTGTTACGTCAAAACAGCTTTCAGCCTGTCGGGCCCATACCATATGTTACACATACCCAGAGTAGGCATCTAGAAAAGACAATCTCTCGCATCCCGCAGTTGAGTCGACAATCTGGTCGATGCGAGGGAGAGGAAAATGATCTTTCGGGCAGGCCCGATTGATATGCTTGAAATCAATGCACATACGGAGTGACTTGTCCTTCTTGGGGACCATGACGACATTGGCGAGCCACTCGGAGTGGTAGATCTCTCGGATGAACTCAGCTGCTAAGAGCCGAGCCACTTCCTCGCCAATGGCTTGTTTTTTCTGGACGGCGGACCGTCGAAGATGTTCCTTCACGGGCTTGAACTTTGGGTCGACTCGCAGACGGTGCTCAGCCAGCCCCCTGGGAACTCCAGGCATGTCAGAGGGTTTCCATGCGAAGATGTCCCAGTTCTCACGGAGGAGCTGGATGAGCGCTTCTTCCTATTTGGAGTCGAGCGTCGTCGAGATGTGAGTCGGAGCAGCGTCGGGATCGGTCGGGTGAATGTGGACTGTCTTCGTTTTGCCAGCCGACTGAAAAGCTGACTCAGAGGCAGGCTTCTTAGCTCGTAGCAATTCACTCGGGTCGGCAGCTTTTTGGTACTCTTTCAGCTCGACCACTGCCATCTAAGCGTCGGGGATCTTTGATCCCTTCTGAAAACATTCTTCTGCTTTCTTCCGGTTGCCTGTAACAGTGATCACACCTTTGGGGCCAGGCATCTTTAATTTAAGATACACGTAACATGGTCGAGCCATGAAGCGTGCGTAAGCTGGCCTGCCCAAGATGGCGTGATAAGCACTCTGGAAGTCCACAACTTCAAACGTCAACTTTTCCTTGCGGTAATTCTTTGAATCACCGAAAACCACATCAAGAGCAATCTGGCCGAGTGACTCGGCTTTCTTCCCAGGAATGACTCCGTGGAAGCTCATGTTACTGGTGCTGAGTCTGGACATCGGAATGCCCATTCCTTTCAAGGTTTCAGCGTATAGTATGTTCAGGCCACTGCCGCCGTCCATCAGGACTTTGGTCGGCCGAGTGCCTTCGACAACTGGGTCGACCACCAAAGTCTGCCTCCCAGGGGTGGCAATGTGCGTCGAGTGATCGGACTGGTCGAATGTGATGGCAGTCTGAGACCACTTCAGGTAACTGGGAGTCGACGGGGCAACCATGTTCACCTCACGGTTAATGACTTTCAGTCGACTTTTGCTTTCGACATCAGCAAAAATTATCAAGGTGGAATTGACTTGGGGGTATCCATTGTCACTATCCTCCTTGTCCTCAACTCTGTCCGGCTCTTTTTCCTTATCCTTGGGCTGCTTGCCCTGGAACTGCTAAATCAGAAGCCGACACTGTCGAGTGGTATGCTTCGGGAAAATAAAATTTCCTTCTTCATCTTTCTTGGTATGGATGTGACATGGCAGGTCTAGAACATCATTCCCATCCTGATCTTTAACCTTCTTGGGCTTCCATGTGCCCTTGGGCTTTCCCTTGAAATTTCCCTGGGCCACAGCCAGGGCCTCCCCAGGGGCGGCTGGCTCGGCCTTCCGCTTCTGCTTCCGACTGGAGTTTCCTCTGGTTTCTTGGGCGACTGATTTGAGTTTGCCACTTCGGAGTCGGTCCTCGTCTTCCCCATTAGCGTACTTGGTGGCAATCTCCATCATCCGATTAAGGGACATCTCTCCAGTTCGGCCAAACTTCAGATTCAACTCCCTATACTTGACGCCTTCCTTGAAAGCGCAAACTGCTTGATGGTCTGGCACGTTCTCGACCGAGTGGTGCAGTGTGATCCACCTCTAGATGTATTCTCTCAGAGTTTCATTTGGCTTCTGCACGCAAGACCGCAGCTCCGTAAGGCCTGCAGGGCGCTTGCATGTCCCTTCGAAGGTTGTGATAAACACTCGGGAGAGATCCTCCCAAGTGTAAATGCTGCTGGGCGCCAACTGATTCAGCCACGCCCTAGCTGAGCCTTCCAACATGAGGGGTAAATGCTTCATGGCCACCTCATCATTGCCGCCGCCAATCTGCACAGCCACTCGGTAATCCTCGAGCCACGTGTCAGGCTTGGACTCACCGGTGAACTTGCTGACTCCAGTCGCCAGCCTGAAGTTGGGAGGGATCACCGCGGCCCTGATGGCTTGACTGAAACATTCAGGCCCCGAGGCATGTGTCCTGCTGCCGGTGGGCGTATCTCTGTTGTGGCCCTCTCGATGAGCCCTGTTCCTGTCCACCAGACCTTGAACGAGGATGGATCTCGCGTCAAAGCCTGGGTCTCTGGGGTCGACTGGGATCCTCTGCCCAATGTTATGGGGGCGCCTGTCATCTCGATGTCGAGGTGCATATGATCCACTCCTCGGGGGAGGGGACGACACCCGACGTCTATCATCACGGTCGGGTCGGTGATCATATTGTTCGTTTCTCCTGTACTGATCGTGCCGGTCTCCACGTCCCTCACGCCTCGGGGGCGATCTCGGGCTGTGAGCCGACTAGACGGTTTCCGTTGCAACGGATCGACTGTGGATCCTGTCCCGCAACTGAGAGACGGCGGAATTCTGATTCCCCGCCGCTCGGAGCAATGCTCTGATCTGCAGCAATCCTCTGCCAGCCTCTAACTGAGAGGGCTGGATTGACTCTGCTATGCGGGCCGCGGCAGCCAAATTCTGAACCGGAGTTCGGTATACCTGCGGCGGTGGGAAGAGCTGACGTCGACTGGATTCAGGAGCTTGCTGGCGTCGACTGGACTCAGGAGCCTGCTGGCGTCGACTGGACTCGGGAGCCCGCTGACGCGCCCGCTCGTCGAGAGCTCGTTGTAGATTCTCCAGTCGAGTGCGCTCGGCTAGATTAGCCAAGCGCGCGTCCTCCAAGGCCCGGGCCTCGGGGGTTTCTCCAACAATAAGGTTGTAGAGCACGTCCATGTTCCGGCGACGAAGCTCCTCCCGCTGTAATGACGTAAGAGGTTCGGGGAGGTATTCGTCGTGAGGGTGCGACAGATCGCCTCTATCGGCACCATTATCAGCGCGATGGAATCCAGGAGGACTGCGTGTCCCCTCGACCGCCAGAACCTCCGCCAAAGGTTCACTACTATCGCACTCGGATGCGGTCTCCGTGGAGCCAGTCGACAGATCGAACAGGCCGCAGAGGGATTTGTCGGGCTCGATTGCTGCGACTTGCGGGGCCGCCGACTGGCGGGCCGCGGCGTGCTTCATCCACCGCTGGAGTCTCGACCGACCTGAGCGCTTGCGCTGGCGGGAGACAGGACGGGGAGATGACACGGGAGTCGACCGATATGGGGTCGACGGCTGCCACAGGAGGACGCCACGGACGCACGCGCGGAAGTGCGTCGCACCGCGAACGGGGAGCGCGTCGACGTCAAGCGGCGCCTCCTGGAGCCAGGCGGAGTCGTCGGCGATGAAAGTGAGTCCGCCGAGACGGATCTCGCGGCCCTCTGCCAAAGCTCCGCAGGAAAACATGATCAAGTGGATCGGAAAAATCGCAACTTCTCCAATTAGGCGCTAAGACAAAGGCCCCACGGTGGGCGCCAACTGTCATGGTTCTAAGTCTGACAGTGAGGTAGGGGGGTGTGTATGAAGAGGCTAGACCTTAGCTATTGAGAAGTTGTAAGCACGCAGGGTTTACGAGTTCAGGCCCTTCTCGGAGGAAGTAACAGCCCTACGTCTCGGTGCCCGGAGGCGGTCGACTGGATTATGCGTGTGTAAAATGACAGGGGTGCGAACCCTTGATACTGAGGAGGGGGGTGGCTTATATAGAGTTCGCCAGCCCTCTCCTGCCCTCAGTAATGCAGGGTTTAAGGTACATTTAAGGTGGGCGTTACTGATAACGTCCCTAATAAAGTGTCTTAATGACCATAAAGACTGCCTAACAGCCGACCGTTTGCCTGCGGAGTGACTTCAGGTCTTCTGGCGGTCGAGTGATAGTTGTTTAGTTGAGTGATAGCTTCTTGGTCGAGTGTCTTGAATCTGTCGAGTGAGATACCTTCAAGTCGATTGGAAAGTAGCCTCTTCTAGGGACGTCCTTGGGTAGGGCTCTTTGGACGGGTCCGTGTCCCTACCCTAGGTACGTAGCTTCATCACTTGGAACTTTAGCCTCTTAAAGAGACTATTTTTAGTCAGACTAAAATAAGTCCCTTGGATCCAAGCACCCTCTAGGCATCCTGGAATTCTTTGACAAAACTAAGCACCTTGAAATTCTTTGACAACTAAACTGCTAGCTATATGATGTTGGCCATATATATTGTATGTATATAATGTGAAGAAACGAGTGGTAGTACTATACCAACTAAAAGATCAAATGTAAGAAATACTAGTATGTACGTACTGAAGAGTTAAAGTAACGAGAAGAAACATAACATAGTTCTGCTAGGGGCTCAGCACAACACACCCCTCAAATTAAATTAAGCACACCTGAAATTAAACTTTGCAACTATTCCGGTAGACACTGCATTAGAACTACCATGAGCAACGACACTGCCACCTTACTCGGAGTCCTCGTCCACGTCCTCAACTTCGTCCTTGTCCCTCTTCCTCTTGGCCGATACTTCTTTGCTTGAACCGCACACTTGGCTGTTGCTCTTCATCCAACCCTTGTAGATATTGAAGCAAAGGTAGCCATCCATTGCAGCGTAGTGGATGTGGTATATATCTAGTACATTCTGCTGCCATGCATGACGATGAAACATGTATGGAGGTTTCTCCAGTTTACCGTACGAAGGATGAACCATGGCTCCTGCCAGGGTCAACATTGAAGGCTGACGAGAGGACACCAGCCGATTCTTCTGGAGGTCGAAGGTGTTGCCTACAATGAGGCCTATCCGATGCAGGACTTCTTTGTCATTACCAAAGTCTACAGTAACGAATTTGACTAGGTTGCTCTGGAGGAAGTCCTTAAAATCCTGGCACTCAACGTCGGCATGGCATATGTGGTAGACCAAGCATAAGTCATGCACGCAAACCTGGATCATGGCGGGCTTCTTACTCTCTTCGTCCTTTAGATCCTTCTCTGGTCCCAGGACTGTGGTGTACTCAACATCTAGCCCAGCGACCCACTCATTATCTGAGTCTTCAAACATGTGTCTGAAGCGAGAAAGGCATCCTTTCACCGTCGCGGAAGAACGGGTGTAGATGACGTCGAACTCATCGCCGGTGATGGTTCTAACCTTGTACTCACCGCCAATCGTGGAGATTTAGGATGCCATGGATTTGGGAGGAGGGTTAGGATTAGTGGAACTGCCGTAATGTGAATGGACGGGATGACTAGGAGCGAACCACCATAGTATTGAAGGACGTGCGGGGACGAGTAGGAGCGAACTGCCAGCGTGCGAACGGCAGGGTAGTGGCTTTCCATTCTCCCATGATCACGGGGCCCCACCTGTCTAGCAGTAACTCACTCAAATCACACAACCCTACGTTTGCAGCAGCCTACTCCCTCATCTTCTCGCGTCTTTGTCGAACCGACTAGACGGAACTGCCCCGCCGCCTACCGCGCAGGAAAAGCCCCGCCCTCGACTTTTAAATAGTATACAGTATACTAATTTTGTATCCATGGATTGCGCCCGCGCCATAGAGCAAAGCGTCTAGAAAACGGCGGTACACATGTACGGAGTATACACCACGCCCGTCGCGTTTGCGTCGCACCCCAGACGGTCGGTCGGTCTGGCACGCTGCGCTTCAAATGGAACACACGTCATATTGCGTTTGCACACACATGTGGGACGGCAATTGAGAACCAACCATAGGCACACTCCCCGGCCCCGCAAGTCGGGTGACTTAATAGAAGGGGGAGACGAGCGATAGTACTGGAGAAGTGTTGTACTACGTTGGTGCCTGGACGATCCCTGCAAGACACAGAAGATCAGTTTGTCCATGCATGTGACTAGACTCCAGCATACACGCCTGGATTGGCTATCGTCTACATATCGTGCAGGCTCTGTTGTACATGGTTGTAGTTGTGGTGAGAAATCTAAAAAAAGGTTTCTTGTCATCTCGCAAAATTAGGTGTCATGTGCTTCGAATCACTGCGAGGGTTAAACAGCGACAACTGAGTTGGGCTAGTCATTGGGGGCACATGCACGAACAATGACTACTCAACTGCCATCTAGGTCAAGCCATCTATGTTAATTAGGACATCTATCGATGGACCCCTTTTCTATGAGTTTATCTTTAATTTGAGCTTTGTTCCTCGTCTAGTTTGTCCGTCGGGATTCATGTTGTCTCCTTTGGGCAGTGAGGTTATGATTTCTTGTCATGTGGCATTTTTTCGTGTTATATGTTATAATCCGGCGCTTCAGATCAAAATGACGACAGATGCGCGTCCGGGCCACGTGCATGAGGAGGTGGTTTTGCAATGGAGAAGATCAGAAGAGGGAGAGGCGAGATAGTGGTTTTGGAATGGAGATGATGGAGAGGAGAGGCGGTGGTTTTGCAATGGAGAAGATCAGAAGAGGGAGAGGCGAGGCGATGGTTTTGGAATGGAGATGATGGAGAGGAGAGGAGGTGGTTTTGCAATGGAGAAGAGGGAGAGGAGCGTGCGGCATCGATTTAGGATTGGACGAGAGGGCCGGCGCGCTGTGACTGGATCAAAATCAAAATCAATTTACCCTTCAATTAAGAAAGCGACCCCACATTAACTAGTCTCCCTTTTATTCGGGGTCATAATTGACCATGATTTTCGCACATAAAATATATGTTACATGTTGCAAAAATAATATAATTTGAAAGTACATTCAGATACGAACCAAACGATACAACTTTTGGTGACATGGATTCACATTTTGCTTGTCAAATACAGTACGTGGTCAAACTTTGACCCAAAATATGCAAAACAACAAAAAAATACTTCCAAGACCAGCGCCGCTCTTCCTCTCTTCTCCTCTTAAACCATCGTCGCTCCTCTCCTGTTCCAATCTAAATGCAGCGCCACTCCTCTCCTCTTCCATTTCAAAACCACCGCCCCTCCTCTCCTATTCTAGTCTAAAACCAGTGTCGCTCCTCTTCCGTTCTAATCCAAAACCAGCGCTGCTCCTCTCCTCTTCCATTCAAAAACCACCGCCGGTGAGTGAAGGTGTTGTGGAGAAGTAGATCGATGGAGGAGTACAACCGATACGTGAGGATCGCAGACGGCGACCCTGTGAAGCTAGTTAGGATGTTGGAGATACAGTCTTGGTTTGACAACAAGGACCAACTAGCGGCGACGGCGACATCCATGGCCAAATATCTGCAACAGAGCAAAAAGGCGGCGATACTCCCGGAGGGAGTCGCGCCGAAGTACATAGAGCTGCTCCTCTAGGCCATGGAGCAAATAGATTCACCGAATCCGATCGTGAGGGAGCGGTGGTGGGAGTATCGATCCCAGATGGAGCATCCACTAGAGATTGAAGGATCGAGCATCTACGGGGTGCCGTTTGTGAGGGTGTCCTGCCAGAGCGAGCCGGTGGAGTCTTCGTCGACTGAACCCAACTGCAAGAGGAGAAAAGCAGTTGGCCCGACGATGCTTCCCCGCCATCGTCTCCCTCGCTGTTCACATCGTCTCACGGGGTGGCTGTCTACCGCCGAGGAATAGGAGGCCCCCCCAGCCCAATAGTCGGGCAGGTTGTGAATTGTCAGGAGGAGCTTAGGGTTGTCAGTATTTGCAAGATGTGAATTGTGTTTTGTGTTGTCTATTTTGAGAGTACTTTCAGATATGAATGTCTTTTGAATTTCAGATTTGCAGTATTGAGCATATGAAGTATTTTATTAATTCTAGAGATCTATTTTTAGCACTTAAAAAAATGTAGTTTCATAGGAGTATAAAAGTGCAGACAATGTGATTCTCAGACAAGAAACTGCAAGTTTCAGTTTCAGATAAGAAACTGCAAGTTCAGTTTCAGATAATAAACTGCAACTTTCAGAGGCAGAGCATTTATACTAACACGGCCTTTTCAAACAGGGTTAACATCATGTTGGAAGTTTTATTCATGGTCGAAAATGGAATTACCAGCCAGTTAACATCATGCTGATCAACATTCATGCATAGCACATCTTCATATGATGCACATTCAAAATGTCCACAAAATGTCGAGTGTGCGAAACACAGAGAAAACGAGGGACGAAGTTTTGACAAGTGTTGGACGTGGTTTTGGGCTGCCCCGTCTAGGCTTTCATTTTTAACATGCGCAGCCCACGACCTCGGATGGGAGATCGATAGGCCTGTTTGTATTTTCTTAGGGCCGTCATGTATCGACCGGCCTATGGACCTCCCATCCGAGGTTTTATTTTTGGCAGCCCAATTTATGTATTTTTTTTTGAAGAAAACGCAGAGGTCTATTCTATTTTTCTATATAAGAATAGGAATGCCAGGTCCAACGTATGTTTCCCTTCTAACTATATTATATATATTTAAATTATTTTATATGTTATTATATATATTATTTTATTGTCATCATATATTTAACAGATACTTACATATGTAAGAAAACAATATCCCACATCTTATTAACTTATAAAAATAATTTCTTAACAAATAAAATCCTGGATTGTTTTGGCACGAAAATACTAGTGATTGTGCACAAAAGCTTGGTATGATTTAAGGACGAATGTAATAATATCACTTATTATTTAAATATATTTATAACAAAATGCTCATCCCCTTTTTATTTTTTGATAACATTGCTGGCCCAACCCAACATTATAATTGGAATCAGCGCAAAATCGTGTATTTCGAGAAAGTGCAAATGGCCTGTAATTTTTTAGGAAATAAAATAAATGGGCCGCATGGACGCTACATTATTTGTTCACCCAGCCCAGCTAATGGCTGTAATTCAAAAAAAAAGATCAAATTGACTGTAAATTCTATCTCGCAAAAAAAGACTGTAAATTCTGAAAAAATGGGTTGAATATGTGCCATATTTTTGGAGGTTGAAATGTGGGCCAATAGGTCGAAACCAACGCAAGTCGTTGTCAATTCAGTCAACAAATGATTCTGACATGTTAGCCCTTGGATTTACATCCAATGACTGGCATCCATCTTCAATCTCTCGTCTTCTTCCTCCAGCGCCGCCGGGACCACCTCCCGCCTCCTGCTGCTAGCAGCTCTGCTTAGCACGCTTCGCTATGAAGCGCTACTCCACCGTTGGCCAGGCCATCCCTCCACCCCTCCACACCTCCTGTTCTTCTCCACCAACTACCGAACCACACCGCACTAGAACCAGTTAACCCTCATACACCTCTCCGTCTGCGACTCTATTCCCACGTCTTCCCATCTCTGGCTCGTTGCTGTCCGGGGCCTCGCCGTCGTCCACCACCTTGGATGCGCTCGGCGCGGCGTGGTCAACATGGTCAATGAACGACACCATCGGAAGTAGACTGTGCGTGGAGAGGCTGACAGCTGGGTCCACGGCCACACATAAGGAAATGCCAACTTATTACGCGCAAAATAATGATTACTCCACCTGACATCTGGGACCCACCGGAAGGGCCTCTGTATTTCACGAAAATAACGTGCCCCCCGCTGACATGTCGAACCCACCAGCTATCTTCGCACGCAAGGAAGTGCCTCCTTATTACGCACAAAAAATGAATATTCCCCTTGCCAGCTAGAACCCAGCATAGTGGGAGGCTAACTTGTGGGCCTACCAAGTTGACGGGGATGGAGGAATTTGTCAACTTAATCAATATGAACGATTCTAGCTCCTGTTACCGTACGATGTTCATCCAACGGCCATAGTGCTTCTTCAACCTCTGGTCTTCTTGCTCCAGCTGCCCAAACCAGCGCCGGTCGTGCCGCGTGCTCCTGCCTCCCGTGGCCGGCTGTGATGCCCCGGAGGCCTCACCGCCCCTACTACTCCCACCGCTGGCCAGGCCATCCCTCTACTCATCCATACCCCATGTTATTCTGCGGCGACATCAGCCTCACACCGCAGCCGAACCAGTGAACCCTTGTACTCCTCTTCGCATGGGCATCCACTACTGCGTCTTCCCTGGTTCCAAGTCATCCCCTTCCTAGTCCTCGCCGTCATCCACCGCCGTGGTGCTCTCTGCGTGGCGTGGTCAAGGAACAACTTCCATCGGACGTGGACTGTACGTGGAGAGGCTGACAGCTGGGTCCACGACCGCAGCAAGGAAGTGCCTCCTTATTACGCGCAAAATAACGATTCCTCCACCTGACAGCGGGAACCCACCGGACGGGCCACCGTATTTCGCAAAAAAACGTTTTCCCCTAACTGCTGGGACCCACCAGCTACATCTTCGCACGCAAGGAAGTGCGTCCGGGTAAAAAAAATGATTCGCCCCCCTGACTGCCGGGACCCACCAGCTACATCTTCGCACGCAAGGAAGTGCGTCCGGGCAAAAAAACGATTCGCCCCCCTGACTGCTGGGACCCACCAGCTACATATTCGCATGCAAGGAAGTGCCTGACAGTCGGGACCCACCTGGTCGAAGCGTATGTAGTGTTGTCATTCTGGTTGCGAACGTGTACGTACATATATACTGGTGGATGTAGAGGCACGCACGTGTCGTAGTAGAGGCACGTACGTGTCGTAGTAGAGGCGTGCACGTAGCATGTATACGTACGTACAATGGCCAGGGTGCAAGAAAGAAAATACGGCCATGTATGTGTACATACGGGCGGGGTCTCAAACGCCTACTCGCGCATACGTACGGCCAGGGCTCGTGTACATGGCTGGGTCGGAACGAAGAAACATCATCGTCGTCGTGTTCATGGGGAGGCAACGGAATGCGTCATGTTCATGGGGAGGCAACGGAATGCGTCGTGTTCATGGGGAGGCAACGGAATGCGTCGTGTTCATCAGGAGGCAACGAAACGCGTGGGAGCCAACCAGCTGGGTCGGAACGGAATGCGTGGTCGTGTTCATCGGGAGGGCTTGGACGGAACAGGCGATGGAAACGAGGCCTGGCGTACCGCAAAACGGAGGAAACGGACCTCCTACGTTTGGAACGGGGTCCTGTTGATCGGGAGGGGTGTGGCGTACCGCAAAACGGAGGAAACGGACCTCCTGCGGTCGAAACGGGGGTCCTGTTGATCGGGAGGGGTGTGGCGTACCGCTAAACGGACGAAACGGACCTCCTACAGTCGAAACGGGGGTCCTGTTGATCGGGAGGGGTGTGGCGTACCACAAAACGGACGAAACGGACCTCCTACGGTCGAAACGGGGGTCCTGTTCATCGGGAGGGGTGTGGCGTACCGCAAAACGGGACTACACGAGATACTGTTCATCTCCATCTTCAACCTCCTCCAGCCTCCACGGGCTCCTGTTCATCCAGCCTCCACGGGCTCCTGTTCATCCAGCCTCCACCGCGCGCTACTCCACCGGCTACTGTTCAACCACCCCTCCACGGGCACCCCTCCACCGTCTACTGTTCATCCAGCCCTCCACACCACGGGGTCTTGTTCAACCACCCCTTGCTACCTCTTGAGCACTACGTTGGATTTCCCCGAAGAGGAAATGATGATGCAGCAAAGTAGCGTAAGTATTTCCCTCAGTTTTTGAGAACCAAGGTATCAATCCAGTAGGAGGCTACGCTCGAGTCCCTCGTACCTACACAAAAACAATAGCTCAATGCAACCAACGCGCTTAGGGGTTGTCAATCCCTTCACGGTCACTTACGAAAGTGAGATCTGATAGAGATGATAAATATATTTTTTGGTATTTTTGTTATAGAGATGCAAGGTAAATAAAGTAAAAACAAAGTAAAGCAAAGCAATAATAAAGTGATGGAGATTATATGATGAGAAAGAGACCCGGGGGCCATAGGTTTCACTAGTGGCTTCTCTCAAGAGCAAGTATTCTACGGTGGGTGAACAAATTACTGTTGAGCAATTGACAGAATTGAGCATAGTTATGAGAATATCTAGGTATGATCATGTATATAGGCATCACGTTCGAGACAAGTAGACCGAAACGATTCTGCATCTACTACTATTACTCCACTTATCGACCGCTATCCAGCATGCATCTAGAGTATTAAGTTAAAAACATAGTAACGCCTTAAGCAAGATGACATGATGTAGAGGGATAATTTCATGCAATATGATAAAAAACCATCTTGTTATCCTCGATGGCAACGATACAATACGTGCCTTGCTGCCCCTTCTGTCACTGGGAAAGGACATCGCAAGATCGAACCCAAAGCTAAGCACTTCTCCCATGGCAAGAACAACCAATCTAGTAGGCCAAACCAAACTGATAATTCGAAGAGACTTGCAAAGATAACCAATCATGCATAAAAGAATTCAGAGAAGATTCAAATATTATTCATAGATAGACTTGATCATAAACCCACAATTCATCGATCTCAACAAACACACCGCAAAAAGAAGACTACATCCAATAGATCTCCACAAGAGAGGGGGAGAACATTGTATTGAGATCCAAAAAAAGAGAAGAAGCCATCTAGCTACTAGCTATGGACCCGTAGGTCTGAAGTAAACTACTCACACTTCATCGGAGGGGCTTGGCTGATGATGTAGAAGCCCTTCGTGATCGATGCCTCCTTCGGCGGAGCTCCAAAACAGGCCCTAAGATGGGATCTCGTGGATACAGAAAGTTCCGGCGGTGGAATTAGGTTTTTGGCTCCATCCCCGATCGTTTGGGGGTACGTGGATATATATAAGAGGAAGAAGTACGTCGGTGGAGCTTCGAGGGGCCCATGAGGCAGGGGGCGCGCCCTAGGGGGGCCTACACCCGTGACCACCTCGTGGCTTTCTTGACGGAGGGTCCAAGTCTCCTGGATCTTATCTGATGAGTAAATCATGTTTCCGAAGGTTTCATTCCGTTTGGACTCCGTTGAATATTCCTTTTCTTCGAAACCCTAAAACAAGCAAAAAAACAACAATTCTGGGATGGGCCTCCGGTTAATAGGTTAGTCCCAAAAATAATGTAAAAGTGGAAAATAAAGCCCAATAATGTCTAAAACAGTAGATAATATAGCATGGAGCAATCAAAAATTATAGATACGTTGGAGACGTATCAAACATCCCCAAGCTTAATTCCTGCTCGTCCTCGAGTAGGTAAATGATAAAAACAGAATTTTTTATGCGGAGTGCTACTTGGCATAATTTTAATGTAATTCTTCTTAATTATGGTATGAATATTCAGATCCGAAAGATTCAAGACAAAAGTTCATATTGACATAAAAATGATAATACTTCAAGCATACTAACTAAGCAATTATGTCTTCTCAAAATAACATGGCCAAAGAAAGTTCATCCCTACAAAATCATATGGTTTAGTCATGTTTCGTTTTCGTCACACAAGAATGCTATCATCATGCACAACCTCGATGACAAGCCAATCAATTGTTTCATACTTTAGTAATCTCAAACCTATAAACTTTCACGCAATATATGAGCGCGAGCCATGGACATAGCACTATGGGTGGAATAGAATATAATGGAGGGGGGTTATTTGGAGAAGACAAAAAAGGAGAAAGTCTCACATCAACGAGGCTAATCAATGGGCTATGGAGATGCCCACCCATTCATGTTAATGCAAGGAGTAGGGATTGCCATGCAACGGATGCACTAGAGCTATAAATGTATGAAAGCTCAACAAAAGAAACTAGTGGGTGTGCATCCAACTTGCTTGCTCATGAAGACCTAGGGCACTTGAGGAGGCCCATTGTTGGAATATACAAGCCAAGTTCTATAATGAAAAATTCCCACTAGTATATGAAAGTGATAACATGAGAGACTCTCTACTATGAAGATCCTGGTGCTACTTTGAAGCACAAGTGTGGTAAAAGGATAGTAACATTGTCCCTTCTCTCTTTTTCTCTCATTTTTTTGGGCCTTCTCTTTTTTATGGCCTTTCTCTTTTTTTGGGCCTTCTCCTTTTTATGGCCTTTCTTTTTTTTTCATTTATTCCTCACTTGGGACAATGCTTTAATAATGATGATCATCACACTTCTATTTATTTACAACTCAATGATTACAACTCGAGACTAGAACAAAGATGACTCTATATGAATGCCTCTGGCGGTGTACCGGGATATGCAATGAACCAAGAGTGACATGTATGAAAGAATTATGAATGGTGGCTTTGCCACAAATACTATGTCAACTACATGATTATGCTAAGCAATATGATAATGATGAATATGTCATGATGAATGGAATGGTGGAAAGTTACATGGAAATATATCTCGGAATTGCTATGGAAATGCCATAATAGGTAGGTATGGTGGCTGTTTTGAGGAAGATATAAGGAGGTTTATGTGTGAAAGAGCGTATCATATCACGGGGTTTGGATGCACCGGCGAAGTTTGCACCGACTCTCAATGTGAGAAAGGGCAATGCACGGTACCGAAGAGGCTAGCAAGGATGGAAGGGTGAGAATGCGTATAATCCATGGACTCAACATTAGTCATAAAGAACTCACATACTTATTGCAAAAATCTACAAGTCATCAAAAACCTCGGCACTACGCGCATGCTCCTAGGGGGATATATTGGTAGGAAAAGACCATCGCTCGTCCCCGACCGCCACTCATAAGGAAGACAATCAAATAACACCTGATGTTCCAAATTTGTTGCATAACGTTTACCATACGCACATGCTACGGGACTTGCACACCTCAACATAAGTATTTCTCAATTTCACAACTACTCAACTAGCATGACTTTGATATTATTACCTCCATATCTCAAAACAATCATCAAGCATCAAACTTTTCTTAGTATTCAACACACTCATAAGAAAGTTTTATTATTAATCTTGCATACCAAGCATATTAGGATTTTAAGGAAATTACCATGCTATTAAGACTCTCAAAATAATCTAAGTGAAGCATGATAGATCAATAGTTTCTATAAAACAAATCCACCACGTGCTCTAAAAGATATAAGTGAAGCACTAGAGCAAAACTATAAAGCTCAAAAGATATAAGTGAAGCACATAGAGTATTCTATCAAATTCCAAATCATGTATGGATATCTCAAAAGGTGTGTACAGAAACGATGATTGTGGTAAACTAATAAGCAAATACTCAAATCATAAAAGACGCTCCAAGCAAAACACATATCATGTGGTGAATAAAAATATAGCTCCAAGTAAAGTTACCGATAGAAGTAGACGAAAAAAGGGGATGCCTTTCGGGGCATCCCCAAGCTTTGGCTTTTAGGTGTCCTTAGATTATCTTGGGGTGCCATGGGCATCCCCAAGCTTAGGCTCTTGCCACTCCTTGTTCCATAATTCATCAAATCTTTACCCAAAACTTGAAAACTTCACAACACAAAACTTAAAGTAGAGAACTCGTGAGCTCCGTTAGCGAAAGAAAACAAAAGACCACTTCAAGGTACTGTAATGAACTCATTTTTTATTTATATTGGTGTTAAAATTACTGTATTCCAACTTCTCTATGGATTATAAACTATTTTACTAGCCATATATTCATCAAAATAAGCAAACAACACACGAAAAACAGAATCTGTTAAAAACAGAATAGTCGGTAGTAATCTGTAGCTAGTGCAAGATCTGGAACCCCAAAAATTATAAAATAAATTTCTGGACGTGCGGAATTTATATATTAATCATATGCAAAAATAATTAACTAAATAGCACTTTCCAAATAAAAATGACAGCAGTTCTCGTGAGGGCTAAAGTTTCTGTTTTTTACAGCAAGTTCAACAAGACTTTCCCCAAGTCTTCCCAACGGTTCTACTTGGCACAAACACTAATTAAACACAAAAAACACAACCAAAACAGAGGCTAAATAATTTATTTATTAATAAACAGGAGCAAAAAGCAAGGAATAAAAATAAAATTGGGTTGCCTCCCAACAAGCGCTATCGTTTAACGCCCCTAGCTAGGCATAACAAGCAAGAATAGGTGTAGGTATTGCCATCTTTGGTAGGCAATCCATAAGTGGCTCTCATGACAGATTCATATGGTAATTTTATTTTCTTTCTAGGTATGTGTTTCATGCCCTTCTTTAATGAAAATTGAAATCTAATATTCCCTTCCTTCATATCAATAATTGCACCAACCGTTCTAAGGAAAGGTCTACCAAGAATAATAGGGCAAGAAGGATTTCAATCTATATCAAGAACGATAAAATCTACAGGCACATAGTTCCTATTAGCAACAATAAGAACATTGTTAATTCTTCCCATAGGTTTCTTAATAATGGAATCCGCAAGATGCAAGTTTAGAGAGCAATCATCAAAATCACGGAAATCTAGTAAATCACACAAAGTTTTGGGAATAGTAGAGACACTAGCACCCAAATCACACAAGGCATAAAACTCATAATTTTTAATTTTAATTTTAATACTTGGTTCCCACTCATCATAAAGTTTTCTAGGGATAGAAACTTCCAACTCAAGTTTTTCTTCATAAGATTGCATCAAGGCATCAACGATATGTTTGGTAAACGCTTTATTTTGACTATAAGCGTGAGGAGATTTTAGCACGGATTGCAACAAGGAAATACAATCAATCAAAGAGAAATTTTCATATTTAAATTCCTTGAAATCCATAATAGTGGGTTTAGCAACATCTAGGGTTTTAATTTCTTCAATTCCACTTTTATCAAATTTAGCATCAAGATCAACAAATTCCAAATTCTTAGAACGCCTTCTAGGTAAAGGTGGATCATATTCAGTCCCATCATTATCAAGATTCATGTTGCAAAATAAAGATTTAATAGTGGACACATCAATAACTTTTAGATCTTCATCATTATTTTCATAGGAACTAGAAGAACATGCTTTTATAAAGGCATCTTTCTTAGCACGCATCCTAGCGGTTCTTTCTTTGCACTTGTCAATGGAAATTCTCATGGCTTTGAGATACTCATTGGTATCATGCTTAGGTGGAATAGATCTAAGTTTCAAAGAATCAACATCAAGAGCAATTCTATCAACGTCCCTAGCCAAATCATCAATCTTAAGCAAAATTTCTTCAATCATAGCATTAAAATTATTTTGCAAAGAAATAAATTCTTTAATATTATATTCAAAATCAGAGGGCATCTTATTATAATTTCCATAAGAATTGTTGTAGGAATTACCATAATTATTAGAGGGATTACTAGGATAAAGCCTAGGATTGAAATTTCCTCTATACGCGTTGTTACCAAAATTGTTCCTACCAACAAAATTCACATCCATAGATTCATTATTATTCTCAATCAAAGTAGACAAGGGCACATCATTAGGATAAGAAGAAACACTTTTATTAGCAAATAATTTCATAAGTTCATCCATCTTTCCACTCAAAACATTAATTTCTTCTATCGCATGCACCATTTTCGTAGATCTTTCAGTATGCCATTGAGAATAATTAACCATAATATTATCTAGGAGTTTAGTAGCTTCTCCTAAAGTGATTTCCATAAAAGTGCCTCCCGCGGCCGAATCTAAAAGATTTCTAGAAGCAAAATTCAATCCGGCATAAATTTTTTGTATAATCATCCACAAATTCAAACCATGAGTAGGGCAATTACGCATCATTAATTTCATTCACTCCCAAGCTTGTGAAACATGTTCATGATCAAGTTGTTTAAAATTCATAATATCGTTTCTAAGAGAGATGATCTTAGCGGGAGGAAAATACCTAGAGATAAAAGCATCTTTGCACTTGTTCCATGAATCAATACTATTTTTAGGCAAAGACGAAAACCAAGCTTTAGCACGATCTCTAAGCAAAAAAGGAAATAGCTTCAATTTAACAATATCATTATCGACATCTTTTTTCTTTTGCATGTCACACAAATCAACGAAGCTATTAAGATGTGTAGCGGCATCTTCACTAGGAAGGCCCGAGAACGGATCTTTCATGACAAGATTCAACAAAGCAGTATTAATTTTACAAGATTCAGCATTGGTAAGAGGAGCAATCAGAGTGCTAAGGAAATCATTATTATTGGTATTGGTGAAGTCACACAATTTAGTATTATCTTGAGCCATCGCGACAAACAAGCAATCCAACACACGAGCAAACAAAAAGCAAATGGCAAAAGAGGCAAATAGAGAGGGAGGATAGAGAGAGAGAGGGCAAATAAAACGGCAAGGGTGAAGTGGGGGAGAGGAAAACGAGAGGCAAATGGCAAATAATGTAATGCAGGAGATAGGGATTGTGATGGGTACTTGGTATGTTGACTTTTGCGCAGACTCCCCGACAAAGGCGCCAGAAATCCTTCTTGCTACCTCTTGAGCACTGCGTTGGATTTCCCCGAAGAGGAAGGGATGATGCAGAAAAGTAGCATAAGTATTTCCCTCAGTTTTTGAGAACCAAGGTATCAATCCAGTAGGAGGCTACGCTCGAGTCCCTCGTACCTACAAAAAACAATAGCTCAATGCAACCAATGCGCTTAGGGGTTGTCAATCCCTTCACGGTCACTTACGAAAGTGAGATCTGATAGAGATGATAAATAATATTTTTTTGGTATTTTTTGTATAGAGATGCAAAGTAAATAAAGTAAAAGCAAAGTAAAGCAAAGCAATAATAAAGTGATGGAGATTGATATGATGAGAAAGAGACTCGGGGGCCATAGGTTTCACTAGTGGCTTCTCTCAAGGGCGTAAGTATTCTACGGTGGGTGAACAAATTACTGTTGAGCAATTGACAGAATTGAGCATAGTTATGAGAATATCTAGGTATGACCATGTATATAGGAATCACGTCTGAGACAAGTAGACCGAAACGATTCTGCATCTACTACTATTACTCCACTAATCGACCGCTATCCAGCATGCATCTAGAGTATTAAGTTAAAAACAGAGTAACGCCTTAAGCAAGATGACATGATGTAGAGGGATAATTTCATGCAATATGATAAAAACCCCATCTTGTTATCCTCGATGGCAATGATACAATACGTGCCTTTCTGCCCCTTCTATCACTGGGAAAGGACACCGCGAGATTGAACCCAAAGCTAAGCACTTCTCCCATAGCAAGAACAACCAATCTAGTAGGCCAAACCAAACTGATAATTCGAAGAGACTTGCAAAGATAACCAATCATACATAAAAGAATTCAGAGAAGATTCAAATATTATTCATAGATAGACTTGATCATAAACCCACAATTCATCGGTCTCAACAAACACACCGCAAAAAGAAGATTACATCCAATAGATCTCCACAAGAGAGGGGGAGAACATTGTATTGAGATCCAAAAAGAGAGAAGAAGCCATCTAGCTACTAGCTATTGACCCGTAGGTCTGAAGTAAACTACTCACACTTCATCGGAGGGGCTTGGATGATGATGTAGAAGCCCTCCGTGATCGATGCCTCCTCCGGCGGAGCTCCGGAACAGGCCCCAAGATGGGATCTTGTGGATACAGAAAGTTGCAGCGGTGGAATTAGGTTTTTGGCTCCGTCCCCGGTCGTTTGGGGGTACGTGGATATATATAGGAGGAAGAAGTACGTCGGTGGAGCTTCGAGGGGCCCACGAGGCAGGGGGGCGTGCTCTAGGGGGGGGGGGAGCCCCTACCCTCGTGACCACCTCGTGGCTTTCTTGACGGAGGGTCCAAGTCTCCTAGATCTTATTCGATGAGTAAATCATGTTTCGAAGGTTTCATCCCGTTTGGACTCCGTTTGATATTCCTTTTCTTCGAAACCCTAAAACAGGCAAAAAACAACAATTCTGGGCTGGGCCTCCGGTTAATAGGTTAGTCCCAAAAATAATATAAAAGTGGAAAATAAAGCCCAATAATGTCTGAAACAGTAAATAATATAGCATGGAGCAATCAAAAATTATAGATACGTTGGAGACGTATCACCCCTCCACGGGCACCCTCCACCGTCTACTGTTCATTCAGCCCTCCACACCACGGGGTCTTGTTCATCCAGAGGCAATGCCACCGCTCACTGTTCATCCAACCCCCCCCCCCCCCCCGCAACGCTCACTGTTCATCCAATCGATCGGCTTCAGTTAGCAGCAGTAGCGAAGGAATCGCTCGATCGGGTTCAGTTAACAACCATCGATCGATCGCTCGGGTTCAGTAACGCGTAGCCTGCTGTGCAATCGCTCGGGTTCAGTTAGAGCCCAACGCCTCGCTCGGGTTCAGTTAGAGCCAATGCCTCGCACACATGCGCGTACGTGTATGAGAGAAACGTGCATCGCTCGGCCCCCGACCTCCCACCATAACTGGGAACTCCTCGAAATTTGCCTCCCCCTCGCTTCTACCATGGTTTTTTCCGTCATGGACGGCCCAAAGAATGTCATGCAGCCGCGTCTCCGGCCCGCCCAGGACAAAAAACCCATTTTCTGTTATGATTTTTTGTCATAGAAGTAGGAGCCCACCACATCTATGATGATACCGGGGTTTTTCACAATTATCGTCATAGAAGTGTCATATGTATGACAGAAAAAAAATTCGTTCGGCCCAAAATGTCGCGGATGTGTCTTTTTTTGTAGTGGTGGTAAAGGTAACAAAAGGTAACCGTAGTAAAAGTAATGTTTTTGGTATTTTTGTAGTGATGATAGCAATAGAAACGGGAAAGTAAATAAGCGAAGAACAATATATGGAAAGCTCGTAGGCAATGGATCAGTGATGGAGAATTATGCCAGATGCGGTTCATCATGTAACAGTCATAACCTAGGGTGACACAAAACTAGCTCCAGTTCATTGATATAATGTAGGCATGTATTCTGAACATAGTCATACGTGCTTATGAAAAAGAACTTGCATGACATCTTTTGTCCTACCCTCCCGTGGCAGCGGGGTCCTTACGGAAACTAAGGGATATTAAGGCCTCCTTTTAATAGAGAACCGGAACAAAGCATTAACACATAGTGAATACATGAACTCCTCAAACTACGGTCATCACCGGTAAGTATCCCGATTATTGTCACTTCGGGGTTAACGGACCATAACACATAATAGGTGACAATAGACTTGCAAGATAGGATCAAGAACACTCATATATTGATGAAAACATAATAGGTTCAGATCTGAAATCATGGCACTCGAGCCCTAGTGACAAGCATCAAGCATAGCAAAGTCATAGCAACATCAATCTTAGAACATAGTGGATACTAGGGATCAAACCCTAACAAACTAACTCGATTACATGATAGATCTCATCCAACCCATCACCGTCCAGCAAGCCCATGATGGAATTACTCACGCACGGCGGTGAGCATCATGAAATTGGTGATGGAGGATGGTTGATAATGACGATGGCGACGGGTTCCCCTCTCCGGAGCCCCGAACGGACTCCAGATCAGCCCTCCCGAGAGGTTTTAGGGCTTGGCGGCGGCTCCGTATCGTAAAACGCGATGAATTCTTCTCTCTGATTTTTTTTCTCCCCGAAACACAATATATAGAGTTGGAGTTGGAGTCGGAGAGGCACCAGCGGGCCCACGAGGTAGGGGGCGCGCCCTAGGGGGGCAGGTGCGCCCCCACCCTCGTGGACAGGTGGTGGGCCCCCTGGCCTTCATCCTTTGCAACTATTTTTTATATTTTCCAAAAAGTTGCTCCGTAAAGTTTCAGGTCATTCCGAGAACGTTTGTTTCTGCACATAAATAACACCATGGTAAGTCTGCTGAAAACAGCGTCAGTCCGGGTTAGTTCCATTCAAATCATGCAAGTTAGAGTCCAAAACAAGGGCAAAAGTGTTTGGAAAAGTAGATATGACAGAGACGTATCACGCAGCCCACCGTGTGAGCTGCATGGCGGCATGTGATCTCGTCGGGGTCTTCCCTCTGGATCAAGTGGTCGATCAGCGGCTACACGTCGCAGTCTCCTGCTATGTCTCCTCTAGCGAAGGACGTACAAGGGACTCCAGATCGTGGTTGAACAACGCATCTCATTCGCATGTGTTAAGCATGTATGATGGTATAAGATGCATGCTTACATGGAGGCACGATGGCTCACCAGGCATCTCTTGGATCTTCGTGCATGAATCCGTCTGATGGCCCTTGTGGGCTCTTGGCGACGCTTGATCGTGAAGTGCGGTGATTCGTCGCCACAGTTGGCACCATGGCTCGCATACGGATGCATTGTCATGTACGACGACATCTTACACGGGCATGTTTACTGGGCGTCGTGATCCCATGAAGGTTCACGGGCCTGCAACCATGGATCTAGTGGTGACCACCCGCAGTGCTATGATCCATGGCTTGTGGTGGAAATTCCGATTCGGTCGACCGAGTGAGAGTGACTGCACACTATGCTGCAACGACCTCCTACGGCTCCATGGCGGCGGTGATCATTGCAAGATCTTCGGTTCATCTCATGATCCAGTGGTTGACTTCGGCAGTGGGATGCAAATTATGGGGTGACCACTTGATGCAGAGGAATGGTTGTGCAGTGGTGGCGGTCACATCGCATGTAACTGCTGGGATAGTGAAAAAGTGGTGGCGACAACACCTGCATGACTTCAATGGTGCTGCTACTCGAGCACTCGGTCGCGAGGTCTGAGCTGAAAGCCTAGGTCTGACCCGAGCTGGTTATACCTAGCAATGGCGATGTCTTTTAATGTCGTTACCTTGTTGAAGGCATTGCTCGGATATCCTCCGACTGATTTTTTTAGGGTGAAAACCTAGATTCTGGCCTTGGAGGTTGGATCCAGTGACGGCGGCGCTTAAGTGTCGCTCCCTTCTTCAAGGTGTTGCTGTTGAAGAACCTCGTCGTCTGTGTGGTGTCATTAGATAGTTGGTGCGGATATGGTGTTTACTGTAGTTTGCTGACTGTGGCTCTGATCTCTTTGGGGTTTTTATTTTTTCCTCGGCCACACATAGCTTTGGTCTTCTATGACTTTGCTATTTGCCGTCTTGTTTTTCGTGTGTGTGTGTGTGTGCATGTTTGTGTTGGCTGTGTGCATCCTAGCTGTGCAGAGGCCGTGTGTGTGCTCTTTGAGTTTGTATCCTCTTGGTGCTTCTTTTTGAGCTAATAAAATACACCCTTTGTCGAAAAAATGACTAAGAGTTACAATGAAATCTCTTGGAAACACCTTCTTCATGATATCACCTATGGACTTACCGATTGCTTTATCAGTTTACCAGGCCTAAGGCCCAAGGCCCAAACAATGGTCCATCCTTCCTTCTATCATTTTCCTCCCCACGATGAAGGCTGAGTAGGACCTTTCATTCATGGCGGCGCTTACAACTTCCAGCAAATAGATTCAAATTCATATAGTAGAAACGAAAAATTGAAAGCAGAATGGACACCCTACCTCTCCCTACAAGTTCTAGCACAGACTGAAACTAAAGAGACATAGTAGTTGTCGGTGTTAGAACCGGCGGATCTTGGGTAGGGGGTCCTGAGCTGTGGATCTTGGATCAATGGGGAACAAGGGACTAGGGACACGATGTTTACCCAGGTTCAGGCCCTCTCTAAGAGGTAAAACCCTACGTCCTTCTTGATTATATTGCTTGTGTATATGAGGATTATAGAGTCGATCTACCATGAGATCAGATGAACTAAACCCTAACTGGTAGGACGATGGTTGTTCTTCTTTCTTCTACGGCCTAAACCCTCTGGTTTATATAGACACCAGGGGTGTTAGGGTTACACATGGTCGGTTACAAAGGAATAAACATGCCGAATCTTCCTTCTTGTCTTGGGGTACACACCAAGGCACAAACGGTCTTCTGTCCGGACACAGTGCGGCCCATCCTGTCCGGCCCATGAGAGATAGGCCGGGAGCCCGAGGACCCCCCAATCCAGGACTCCCTCAGTAGAGATAGAGGATTTGGGGCCCCTACTTTTTGGGGCCCCTGTGCGGTCCCTCACCTCTCACACACTTGTCGAAGGCCCTGCTAATTCCCTTCCAACAAAACACCTATCGACTTACCGATTGCTTTATCAGTTTACCAGGCCTAAGGCCCAAATAACAATTCTTCCTTCCTTCTGCCGTCTTCCTCCCCATGATGGAAGGCAGAGCAGGAGCTTTCATTCATGGTAACACTTGTGACTCCCAACAGATAGATTCAAATACGTAGAGTAGAAACGAAAATTGAAAGCGGAATGGACGCCCTACCTCTCCCTACAAGTTCTAGCACAGACTGAAATTAAAGAGACATAGTAGGGATAGAGGATTTGGGGCCCTACTTTTGGGGGGGGGGGGGTGGTGCGGTCGCTCACCTCGCACACACCTGTCGAAGGCTCTGCTAATTCCCTTCCAACAAAACACCTATGGACTTATCGATTGCTTTATTAGTTTACCAGGCCGAAGGACCAAAAAACAGTTCTTCCTTCCTTCTGTCGTCTTCCTCCCCATGATGGAAGGTAGAGCAGGAGCTTTCATTTCATGGTAATGCTTGCGACTTCCAACAAATAGATGATAGATTCAAGAAAATTGAAAGCGGAATGGACGCCCTACCTCTCCCTACAAGTTCTAGCATAGACTGAAACTAAAGAGACATAGTAGGGATAGCGGATTGGGGCGGTGGGGGGGGGGGGCTGTGCGGTAGCTCACCTCGCACACCCCTGTCGAGGCCACGTTCACTATTTTGGCCCTTTTTGAAACTTCCGCATGATCTAACCCCGCTTTCCAAAAAAAATCGGGGTCTGATCCTTTTCCTACAGCCATTGGCCTCGGCAGTATCATAACACAGCCTACTGCCTGGGTCTCTGCTGGTAGGACTTACCTATGTCGTCACGCCCGTTTAGTGTGGAAAAAACCCTACCGCCATGGTCATTGGCGGTAGGTTGTGTTACCCTACCGCCATGGTCCTTGGCAGTAGGGTCTTTGCCTTTGTTTATTCTATGCATGCCCTATAATAATTGCATGCATGTTCCTACCGCCAAGGACCCGCCTCCTGCTGAGGATTCCGCTACATCATCCGAATCTATTTCTCCTGTCCGATCATATATGTCATACGGGACATCACCCTGGGGCTATGCATTGGCCTATGAGTGGTGTCGGATATGTCACCCTTCGATCCACGTGAGAGGTGGCAGTGGCATTCCCAGTTGCAGTCCGGTGTCTTGGGTTAGAGCATCTTCAACAGCCGGCGAACGCTCCGCGCGCTAAAAACTACTTTGCCGCACGCCCATCGCCTGGTTTGGCACGGCGGGCATCGCTGGCTCCAGCAGTCGCGCTAAAATGCAGCGCGCGCGCAGCTCCAGCAGCGCGCAAAAATGCAGCGCGCACGACTCTCGCACAAACAACATATGCATTCCAAAACAGAAGCAAAAAGATCAAACACAAACAAAATAAATCAAAATAAATAGTTCAATTTCGTTATTACAACTCAAACAAATAGTTTATCATTCAATACAACAAATAGTTCAACAATACAATATCGAACGCACAAATCATGATGCTCTTTGTCGTCCATTCCATGCCCACCACTCCTCAATGAGATCCTTCTGAAGATCATCATGCGCTGCGGGATGTCGAATGGCATGATAGGAGGCAACAAAATGGGCCAGCCTTTCAGCCCTCCGTCCCACTCGCACGGGATGCCCCAAGAGCTCATACTGAGAGTAGTCTACATTTTGGCCATGCTCATTCTCGATGATCATGTTATGCATGATCACACAAGCGTACATGATGTACCAAAGCATTTTTTGATCCCAAAATCTAGCCGGTCCTCTCACAATAGTAAATTGGGCTTGCAAAAAATCCCAAAAGCTCTCTCCACATCTTTTCTAGCCGCCGCTTGAGCATTGTGGAAATCAAGATTTTTCTTACCTTCCGGCTTTTTCAATGGCTTCACAAAGGTTTGCCATTTTGAATAGATGCCATTCGCTAGATAATAGCCATAGTTATATGTACGGCCATTTGCTACAAACTACACCGGTGGCAAATCACCATTTGCAATTTTATTCATCAGTGGTGACCGGTTGACAACATTGATGTCATTCAATGATCCAGGCATTCCAAAGAATGCATACCAAATCCAAGTCTCTTGATTGACCACCGCTTCAAGGATTATAGTGAAACCCTTTTTTTAGCCGTGGAATTGACCATGCTATGCCTTTGGACAATTCTTCCAACTCCAATGCATGCAATCTATTGAGCCAAGCATACCAGAAAAACTGCGAGCTTTGTTCATATCCAATAGCCTTGTGGCGTCTTCAGCATTGGGAGATCTCAAATACTCCTAGCCAAACACTTGCATAATTCCGACTGCGAAGCGCTTGACACACATGATGACTTGGCTCTCATCCATAGCCAAGTAATCATCAACTAAATCAGCCGGCATACCGTATGCTAACATACGCAAAGCGGTTGTCACCTTCTGAAAGGTGCTATGCCTGAGCTCTCCGGCGGCATTCCTTCTTTGCTGAAAAAACCGGTCATGGCTCGCTAGTTTCTCTACAATGCGCCTGAACAATTCGGTGCTCATCCTAAACCGGCGACGAAAGTACGACTCCGGGTATGTGGGATTCTCCACGAAATAGTGCCTCATCAATCTGTTATGGGTATCAATCCTATCCCTCCAAATTTTCTGCCGACCCATAACCGAACCACCGTGTTTCGGTTTTTTATTGATGTGCATAGGTAGGATCATTGCAAGATCCTCCTCCTCTTCCATATCAAATTCTTCTTCGGAAGAATCATACGACGAACTCATCTACAATGTTCAATACTATGCTATAAAAACTACAATCAACATGCACCAAATTCATGAAGTTTGAGCAATACATACCTTGCTGGCGTTTTGTCGAACACCTTGCGGGCGCCGAGCGACAGCGAGCGCCCGAGCGTTGTTCGTCGGAGGACGGACGCGCGCAAGGGGCGGCGGTGACTAGAGGGGGGCAGAGGAAGCCACTGCGGCGCAGAAATAGGCCAGGGAAGCGCCGGAACGGTCGCCGGATGGCGCGGAGGGCAGCGGCGCCACGACTGGAGAGGGGGGGGGGGTTGAATTGCAAGCGAGCGCGCGAGAGTACAACGCGTAGGAGCGGGCGCAGCAAATAAGCGGCGCGTGATACAGTTTCAGCCCGCGCACTGAACTAGATATGCCAGATGCGTGATTTTTGCGTATCCGCTGGAGCCACTATACCGATTGCACGCGCGTTAAAATGGACAATTTTACAACGCGTCACTAGTTTGATGCCGCAGTTGGAGATGCTCCTATGGGCAGCATGCCAGCTCGGCGTCGTGTGACTTACCATGTTCCACGCAACCAGAGAGGCCACACCCGCTCTCCGTGGTTTCTAGTTTCTCTCCCCGTCGGTGAAACAACGACAGCACTGCTCTTTGATGGCGTGATTGTGTCATCCGGCGGCCCTGTAGAACTTGTTTATAGCTATGTAGCGTGGGAAGTCAACATTTTGCAGTTAACCACGGCATTGTTCTGTAGGTTTTTCGTAGCTTATTGCGTAGGTCGTGAGTGGACGCCAGCATGTTAATTAGTTGGAGGTCGTATGCTTGGACGGCTACGTATGTTTAGATAACTCGCCCATGCATGCAGGTGGCACACATGACACCGGGCTCAAAGATGCAAAACATGACGAGCAGTCGAGCATTACTTAGGCCAACTCCATCGACCCCAAACGGACGTCCGGATTGGCCGGATTTTGTCCCTTTGGAGCGCCAATGGATTTGCCCGTGTCCGGCTTTGTCTGATGAGTCGTGCGTGTGCCCACCGTGCGGCCGCAATCCAAATCGTGTCCGGAGTGTATGTGAATAAAAAAAATTAAAAAATAGAATGAAATAACTAAATAAATAAATAAACGCATTTAAAAAAAATATAAAACATATATAGGGGTCGGCAACAAAACGGCCCAGTTTCCACAGCCACTTAAAAGGCTCAGTTTCATAATTAACATATAAAAACAAAAAATAAACGCCTCCCGCGCGCTCCTGCAGCGCCTGTCGGTGCCGTGGCCGTCGCCGTCTTCATTGGCCGCCGGTGTCGTCGTCGTCGTTGACGAGGTCGACGTAGGCTGGCGGCGTCCACAGATGGGCCGGTGGTGCGTGGTAGACGGGGGCGGGCCACCTCCTCCCGTGGCGACGCCTCCCGCTCCGGTGACCGCGGCGGAGTGAGGCACCAGTTCACACCCATGCCGGCGGCCATCTCTGGAGCAGTGCAGGACCAGCCCCACCCCTGGCCCAGCAGCTGTTGGAACGCGGCCGGCGGATCCTCCTCCATCGCCTCCTCCGTGACGGCCGCCATCTGCAGCTCCGGGAAGGCGACGTCCCCGGCGGCAGAGAGGGCCATGGTCTCCTCCAGGCCGTCCCACTGCCGCTCGTCGTGCGTGTCCATGGAGTCGTTCATGACACGCTGCAGGAGACGGGCCTCCTCCTCCGCTGTCATGCGAGGAGGGGGAGGTGGCGACGGAGACGGGGAAGGCGACGGCGTGGGCGTCAGGCCGCGCACCCGCGTACGCCCGCACGCCTCTGCACGTGGCCTCCGCGGCCCCGACATGGTGCCGGCGAAGTAGGACGCGCGCCGCATGTCGTGCTCGTCCTAGAGCCATGTCCCACAGCGGGGAGTCGGGGGCATACCTATGGTCGTAGTATAGGTCATCGGGGAGGAGGCGGCGGCGGCGCGCGATCTCTTGACGGCGTGCACGGCCGCTCCCCGGGACCGGCGGGATCGGCACACGATCGGCGGACAGGTGCCAGTTGTTGGGGAGGTGGACGTCGCTCCAGGGGAGCGGCGTCCTCGTCTCCCAATAACGGCGGCACATCGACGCGCGGACGTAGTACCGGTCGCGCTCGCCGGCAGACGTGGGGGCGATGGAGAAAGCCGTCGGCGCGGGGGGCCGGCGTGGTGGTGATGCGGAGCGGGCGCGGCGCCCGGCCTCGCGGTCGTGCTTCCCGGAGCCGGCGCGGCGCCCCGACGACGAGCCGGCCTCGCGGTCGTGCTTCCCCTTATGGTTCCAGAAACCCATGGCATCGAGGGTGGCCGTCCGGCGAGCTCGACAAGGAAGGGGGCTAGGGTTTAACGCGGTCGGGTTTCGAGGAGGCCGCTGGATGGAGTGGGGCAGTGTGGATGACGACCGGTCCACAGATTCCCCATTTAAGAAGGACGGCGACTTTTCACTGGGCCAATGACCGGTGGGGTTTGCCACCCGTGCGCATTGATGTTGGCGGGCGGGAGGTAGGTAGCCGCCCCGCCACGCGGACAGACGCGGACGAGCGGCGCGTCCGCTCGTTGTCTGCGGCGACCCAAACCCGACGCAAAGATGCGCTTGAAATGGGTCGGCCCGGACACAAAACGGACCATATGGGTCCGGGCCGTCGCGCACTGGACCGTCTCGTTTGTCCGTTTTACCCCAAACGGACGGGGCCGGACAGGATGAGGTCGCGCGATAGAGTTGGCCTTAGGGCATCTCCAGCCGTTGGCCCCCCAGGGGGCGTCTAAAAGCGCCGCCTGGGGGTGAGCCGGCGCAAAAAATGGCCCTGGGGACGAGTCGGTCCCCAGCCGTCGGCCCCCAGGGCCGCCCCCAGGCGCGTATTAAAAAACAAAAAAAAGAATGTTCGGCGAAGTTATGATAAAAACTAGTTAAATTTCGGCCAAACATGGCAAATTTCGGCGAAATTCGTCCAAACATTACATTAACCTAATCTAAAAAAAAGAAAGGGGCTGAAGTCGTCGCCGCCGTTGCCGCCATCATCGTCGTCGGCCTTCTCCTCCTTGACGCGGGTGCCCCTGCTGGACCCCTGCCCGGCGTCCCCATGGCGAACAGGCGGCAGCGCGTCGTCGTCGTCGTCACTGTCGCATAAGACGACGACCCCACCTTCCTTGCGGCCGCGTCGGCGCTCCTCGAAGCGGCGTAGGGCGGCGCGCTGGCGCTCCTTCTCCTTCTCCTGGTGCGCCTTCTCCATCGCAATGGAGTCCTGGCGCGCCCATTCGAGGGCCGCATCGTCGTCGTCGAACTCTGCCTTCACCGGCGCCAGCCCCGGCTCCGTCTTCACCGGCGCCAGCCCCGGCTCCGTCTTTGGCTTGACGAAGCGCAGAGGAACCGACGAGGAGGAGGCGCGCCAGCCGCCTTTGTTGATGACGATGCCGGTGCTGCAAGTGCGCCGGCCGTGCGGCGTCTCCGCCGCGGGCTCGGCCTTCATGCCGAGCAGCGCCGGAGAACCGGAGGAGTGTGAAGAAGAACGCGATGAGGAAGAAGAAGAGGAGGCGCCGAACCTCCTTGGCGCCCATGGCCCGACGCGCCGGTGCTGCGCCGGGCGGTCACCCTCGCCGGGGGGTACGCCAACGGCGGGTCGTTGCCGCCATCGAGGTACGTGAGCACGCCCTCGAGCGTGCGGCCGGGGACGCCCCACCAGAGGTGGCGCCTCTCGCTGTTCTGCCGGTCGCCGACCACCGGCGCGCCGTTGGTGGACGCCAAGCGCTGCTGCTGGCGGCGCTCGAAATACGCCGCCCAGGCCGCGTGGTTGTTGGCGGCGTACTGGGGGAGGGAGAGTTGGGCGTCGGTAGGGACGCGCGCACGATCTCGACCTCCTCGGCGAAGTAGTTCGGCTTCGCCACGGCGTCGGGCAACGGGGGAATGGGCACTCCCCCAGCGCTGAGCCTCCACCCCGTTGGCCCGGCGCGCATGTCCGGCGGCGCCGGGATGTTCGCCTGGAACAGGAGCCAGGACTCTTGTTCACGGAGCGAACGGCGGCCGAAGCCGTTGGCCGCCGCCTTGTTTCCGGGGAAGCGTTCCGCCATGGCGACGGCGGCGCTGGGCGGGCTTGGGAGAGGTAGAGGGAGGGGCTGGGCGGCGGCGCTCGGGAGAGGCAGGGAGAGGGAGGGGCTGGACGGCGGCGAGGGGCGGGGCTGGTGTGGGCACAGGCGAGTGGAGGCCGCCAGCTTTTATAGCCGGGCCGCGCCCGTGTGTACGCGTGTGAGGAAGGGGAGGCGTCGGCGCGCCGTCCCGTGACGCGCCGCCCGTGAGGAATCAATGGCAAGGCTGACCGGCAGCAGCCTTGCCATTGATTCTCCGCGGGAACCGAGGCCGTTGGGGGAAGACGAGGCGCCGAGTCGCTGACGCGGCTGGCCCGCATCTTTTTCGCGCCAAAATAGTTCGCCCCGGCGCCCCTGGGCGCCCCCCAGCGCGCCGGGTTCGGCCTGGGTCCGTCAGCGCTGTTTTCGGCCCAAACCGGCCAAAAACGGGCTTCTGGGGCGTGATTGGGCCGTTTTTTCGGCGCCGGCGCGAAAAAATCGTCTGAGGAGACCTTTCTGGGGCGTGGCTGAAGATGCCCTTAATGCTTTGACTAATGAACGTCATGAGACAGCTTGAGAGTTGACTTGAAGATATGAGATCATCCCTCAAGATCTACAAGAGAGTGCGGAACTCGATCAACATGGACCACTTAATAATAGGTCCAAAAGTCTGAATATTGTGTTCTTATATTATACTGTACATCCAGTGGACGGACTGCATGCAGTTTTTTGGGTAAAGACGTGGCAGTATGACCAACTTACAGGATCACGACTACATGATCGACTTACGAGATCACGGGCAGATTTTTCTTTCATTATTATATATGTAAAATAAATAATATAGGATTTGGATGTGTAAATTATGGCACATCTAGATGTGCTTTAGTAAAACTGATTATATATATACTCTGTAAATGATGTAGTACATTTTTTTTAAAATGCTGAAGTATAGGTTGTTCTCCAGTACAAACAAGCCAATGATAATCAAGATAGCATACGTATGATACATAGTCATTTGAGATACCATATGTCTCACAATCAATAATGTAATTGCCGTTCATGAAACCCTAAACGTCGCCGCCGCTGCCCCCTCCTCCCCTCGCTGCCGCTGGCAAACACTGCCGAGCAAAGCTCGTTGGTGCATGGTTGGCAGTGGCGGGACATGTTCTTTCGCGTGGTAGCGTTAGGAATCAAGCAGTTCTGCGAGGCGAGATGTCGCGTTGGCGACAAGGTGGCACATGCATCGATCTTGTCTGTCGGCGGCCTTCTCCTTCCAGGAGCAACGGAGATGGAGGCAAGGTACCGGGCTCTTCCCGGCGGCACAATGTGGCATCTAGGCAAAGCGGCCACCGTTAATGCATCTTCGGTTCCTGCTGGCGCGACTTTGCTTCGGGTGTGGTCCGTGACATCTCCCCGATGGCAGCTTCGGCTGGCTACATAGGCACACATGTAGCATGCCCATAGAGCTCCGGCGGCTCAGGTGTTGTTGATAGTTTCGTTTTCCTAACAATTTGCAATTTTATTGTAACAAGGATGCCAGATATAATGAGAACACATTTTCAGGGTAACAACAGTGTTGAATAGACCAAACTTACGAAATACTGTGAGATCACGTCATTAATTTGTTGTCGGTATTTTCATATAAAATGTTAACGTTTATTTGGGTCCTTAGACCATGAGAAACGTATACCCAAATATCGGATGGTTACTTTGGGGTAGCAAAGTACTCCATAACTGAGTGATCATAGAGGTAATTTGGATATGCCAAAAATATATGTTATGATGTTCATTATGTCAAGACCGATATTTGCCCCTCAAGCGATGGAAAGATACATTGTGGACACACTCAATATTACAGTGTTCATCATCGCTTGGCCAAGCATAGTGGCTAAGATGTGGGGACATCGGAATACAGAAACGATAAAAGAGTACAACCCGTTAACAAGGATAACTAGGTATAGTGATCAAGTAGCTGATCTTATGAATACCATAAAAGTCTTACCTTAGGTTTTATAACGTATGGAGGAAAACATAATTGTATATGGTAATGAAAGGTTTGCTGGATACATATCTTCATTAATAGGTAATTATTATGGGTGTCCTGATCCCGCGGATAATTATTGAACGGGAGGTGTTCCGGATATGTCTGTATATTACCAAACCTGTAAGGTCACAAATTTAATGACTAGCGATAAGTAAGATAACTAGAAAATAATGGAGAATCAGAAAATGGGCTCCGGAAGTGTTTCGGATGATCCCGAAAGTGTTTCGGAAGGTCCCGACAGTGTCCCAGTTTTGCATGGGAGCATCCCGGAATTCCCTGAAATCTCCTGGAAGGCCATGAAAGCTTACGGAAAAGTAAAATGTTCTAGTTACTTCCAGAATATTCTAAAGAGTCTCTAGCAGGTTAGACCCCTGATGGAGTCGGGGGCAAGGCGCCACACGGGTCCGATTTGGCTAGCCCCAGGGGAAACTTAGGGGCAAGGAAATCTAGAAGGGAGTCCTAAGAGGACTCCACCGGGAAATCATATTGGACGCTCTTTGCGTCAAACTGCCGGCGCTTTGCATACGCGAGCGACCGAGCAGCGACGCGATGGGCCGGCCCAGCTATTGAGTGTACAATCGCAACAGCCAGCCGGTTTTGGGAACCTTCTAGAAGGTTCCCTGAACCGAGTTTTTCTTTTTTTACTGGTTCTTTTGTTTCTGCTTCTTTTTCCTCCTTTTCTTTTCCTTTTTTTGTTTTCTGTTACTTTTTTCTTTTTTCCTTTTCAAGGCTATTTTATCTTTTTTAAACTAAGTTCATGTTCAAAAATTGTTCTTAAATTTTGAAATGTTCATGCCTTTACAAAATGTTCAAAATTTAAAAAATGACCGTTTTTAAAAAAATCATAAATTCAAAAGATGTTCACAATATTCAGAAAATGTTCTTGGTTTTGATAAAATGTTGCGAATGCTTTTGTTCAAAATTTTCACAACTTTTAAAAAAATGTTCGGGCATTAAAAAAATGTTCATGATTTTCAAAAAATGTTCTTGCTTCTAAAAATGATAAAAATTCCAAGACGATAATTTTTTTCAAAAAAAGTAAAAAATGTCGCATACATTCCAAGACGATTCGAGGCTGCCGATCCATTCCTGAACCAATTTTGAGCCGGATTTGCATCGGCGCGTACATGAAGCGGACGTGCGCGACACGTGCCTACTCCTTCCTCTAGCCCGCTAGTCGGTGGCACATTGGCCATCCTCTTCCACCCATATCGACAGCAAACCCTCATCTGTCCTGCCCCGTCGTCGCCGCCGCCCATTTTTCCGATGCCTCTACCAGCAGCCCGTGCCAACACACCTCCCCCAACGCCGCCACAACCGACATCGTCGTCACCACCTCCTCGCCGCTGGGGCACCGAGGCTTCCATCCCACACTCCGACATCACCACGAGCAGGAAGCCGCCTCCACCCGCCCTGGCCAGCTCCTTCGTCTTACACCGCCCGCTGTCCTGACGCCGGCACGCTCATCGGACGCCACCAGGCCAGCCACCTGGTCCAAGGGAGGCGCGTGTCTCTTCGCCGGCCAGCTTCTTCGTCGACGCCCACAAGTTGTTCGGCAGTTTGCTATGTACAAAATGGAGTCCGCCAACGAGTTCTTTTTCCACAATTTCCTGTGCGACTCTGACGATTCCTCGTCCGATGATGAGGAGATATTGGCTGCCGTGTTGGTCCATGACCACCTTAATATGCAGCGGCCGTTGTTCCAGGGCTCGATCCCAGGGCACATTCCGACGTTGAATCGCAACCGAGAGAGCGACCATTTCCTTCTTTGGAATTACTACTTTGACACAACCAACCCATTGTTCAAATATCAGAAATTCCGGTGGCGTTTTTGTATGGCTAGGCATCTTTCCAACCGTATTAAAGAGAAGGTGGTCGGATACGATTAACTATTTCGAATGTAAAGAGGATGCCCTTGGAAAGATTGGCTTCTCATCTTATCAGAAATACGTTGAAGCCATACGGATGCTTGCATGCCGAGTGGCCGGTGATCTCACTGATGAGTACGTCCGTATGAGCGAGTCTACATGTCTAGAGTCTATGTACATGTTCTGCAAGGCTGTGATTGCTATGCTTGGCCCCGAGTACTTGAGAGAGCCGTCTAGTCAAGATACAGCCCGCTTGTTGACGATGAATTTTAGCAGGGGCTTCCTAGAGATGCTTGGCAGCATAGACTGCAAGAACTGAGAGTGGAAGAACTACCCTTCTGCTTAGCAAGGCAGTATAAGGATCATGTCAGGCCTTGCGCTGTCATACTTGAGGCCGTGGCCTCACAAGATCTCTGGATCTGGCAGCCTTTCTTCGGCACGGCTGGATCGCACAATAATATCAACGTGCTTCAACGCTCGCCGGTGTTTGCAAGGCTTGTAGAAGGCAACAACCCGCCGGTGAATGTTATCATCAACGGCCACAACTACGACAAATAAAGGATACTACCTAAGCGACGATATCTATCTTCAGTGGACTATTGTGAAAACAATCCCCAACCCTATCGAAGAAGAGAGGAAAATATTTTTCTAAGAACAAGAGGGTGCTAGGAAGGATGTCGAGCATGCCTTTGGTGTTCTGCAATCTTGATGGGGCATCGTTTGATATCCTGCTAGAACTTGAAGCACCAAGAAGTTGTGAAAGGTGATGACTGCTTGTGTCATCATGCATAATATGATCATAGAGGATGAGCCCGGAATGTATCTACGATCAAGGATTTCAGTTTCAGGATGAGAATGTTATGCCTAAGTATGGAGAAGGAGCGGCAAAGTTTGTGCAGTTCATTCAATTTCATAATCAAATGCGCGATTGAGAAACCACATGCAGCTGAGTATAACAATAAATACCCATACACACAAAAAGATAGTATCCTCGAAAGAACTTGCACATGAGGAGCACGGATCTCCATGTCTGGTGCAGATGGAGGATTTAAGTTTGTTTTGTGTGCAACTGGTTGTATTTTTTGTGTGCACCCCGATGTATCTAACCTTATACTGTAGGGATCCTGTATATATCTGTAGTGGATACAAGCAAGCTGTAATGCAGGCCTTCATTCATTCATTCGAGAAGTCAGCGATGTCGCAAGGAGAGCAAGCACAATCACGAGCAATGGGGAGCTTGGCTGCTGTTCTCCTCGTAGGGATCCTGCTCCAGCTCGCCGGCTGCAGCCCTCCACCGGATCCGGTGACCTGCACGCATGGCATGTCCAACTGCACGGTCACCAACACGTACGGCTCCTTCACGGACCGCACCATCTGCCACGCGGCCAACGTCGTTTACCCGAGCACCGAGCAGGAGCTGGTCGTGGCCGTGGCGGCCACGACGTCCGCCAAACGCAAGATGAAGGTGGCCACCAAGCACTCACACAGCGGCCCCAAGCTGGCGTGCCCCGGCGGCAGCCAGGGCACCATCATAAGCACCGCACGGCTGAACCGGACGGTTCGCATCGACGCCGAGAGGCAGCTCATCACGGTGGAGAGCGGCATGGTACTCCGGGACCTGCTCCAGGCCGCTGCCGCAGCGGGGCTGTCACTGCCGCACTCGCCGTACTGGTACGGCCTAACCATCGGCGGGCTCCTCGCGACGGGCGCGCATGGGAGCGGGCTGTGGGGCAAGGGAGGCGCCGTGCACGAGTACGTGGTCGGTCTGAGGATCGTGACGCCGGCGCCGGCGTGTCACGGGTTCGCCATGGTGAGGGAGCTCGGCGCCGATCACCCGGACCTGGACGCCGCAAAGGTCTCCCTTGGGGTCCTCGGCGTTGTCTCCCAGGTGACTCTGGCCCTGCAGCCGCTGTTCAAGCGGTCAGTGACGTTCGTGAGGCGCAACGACTAGGACTTCACGTCACGGGTGGCCGAGTGGGGCCGTCTTCACGAGTTCGCCGACATGATATGGCTGCCGCAGCACGGCAGCGTCATCTACCGCCAGGACGACCGCGTCGACGTCGCGACACCCGGAAATGGGCTCAGCGATCTGGCCCTTTTTCGTTCCAACCCCACAGCCCTGCTTGTCCGCGCAAGAGCCGCAGAGGAGCGGCTGCAGGAGAACGGCACTGACATCGCCCGGTGCGCGGCGGAGCAGGAGGCGGCCACGAGACAGCTGCCGGCCTTGGGCTTCACGAACAACGGCGTCTCCTTCACGGGGTACCCGATCGTGGGGTACCAGCATCGCATCCAGGCGTCCGGCTCATGCATCGACGGCCCAGAGGATGGCCTCCTCTCCTCCTGCGCCTGGGACCCGCGCATCCGAGGCACCTTCATGTACAACTCCGGTTTCAGCGTCCCACTCTCTAAGGTGTCGGCATTCGTCGCCGACATGCAACGGCTCCGGGACCTCAAACCGGCCGCGTTTTGTGCCCTCCTTCGTGCGGGTGTTGTCCTCCGCTACGTCAAGGCGTCCTCCGCGTACGTCGGCAAGCCCGAGGACTCTGTTGACGTCGACATCATCTTCTACCGCAGCCACACCGACGGCATGCCGCGCGCCCACGCCGACGTGCTGGACGAGATTGAGCAGATGGCGTTGGGTAAGTACGGCGGCCTGCCGCACTGGGGTGAGAACCGCAACTTCGCCTTCGACGGTGTCATCGCAAGGTATCCGAAAGCCCATAAGTTCCTTAAGGTAAAGAATATGTATGACCCCGACGGGCTCTTCTCCAGCGAGTGGACCGACCAAGTGCTCGGCGTCAACGGGACCCCCAACATCATTAAGAAGCGTTGCGCCATTGAAGGACTATGTGTCTGCTCTGACGACTTGCACTGTGCGCCAGAACAGGGGTACTTCTGCCGGCCAGGGAAGGTTTACACGAAGGCAAGAGTTTGCTCCTCCACCGAGGATTATTAGAGATGACGGCACCACTAGTTTTCTTTTCAGTTAGCAAAATAAACAGCCATGTCAATGTGTGCATGTACGCTGGATGTGGCCCGGTAGTTTTTGAGTTAGTAGTTAGTAGCTTGGTGCGGCCGTTAGTAATGCTTGGGATAGCATGCAGAGCAGCTCACGGCACGCACGCATCACCCGCATGGCGAGTGTCGTGGGATGGCACCACCGGTGAGCTCGCGTGCGTGGTTGATCTTTCCCTCTATAAGTTCAGTACAAATAAAAGGAATGAGATAGAGAAAAGCCGCAACGCAGTACGCAGCACAAAACACCTTAGTCTTTGCTTCCTTCTGGCAATTGTTGAGCTTGCAGGTGTCTTCGGTTCTAACAAGTGGTATGAGAGCCGCGTCGTTCCCTGACGACCATGGCCGGCTCGACCTCCCCAAAGGGCACCCCGACAACCGTTGACGCAGCGGTGGCAGCTCGTGCGGCCGCTAGGAGGCTGACGACTCTTGCCACAGCGGCGCGCGATCGGTGACTTCAACACGAGGTCGGAGCCGCAGCCGCAGTCGCGGCAAGGAGATCGTCGTGCACGAACACACTATGCAGGAGCGCCTCGTCCTGAGCGGCACCACAGTGTGGCCAATACTCACCCCGACGAACTACTTCGAGTGGTCGGAGGCCAATTTGATGTGGGACACGATGGAGGGAAACCCGTCGAGCGTCCCCAACGACAAAGCGGCACAGGCGGCCATCCTACGATTCATACCGTCGTAGATGGTGGGCGTGATTGTGGTGAAGAAGACGACGAAAGAGGCTTGGGACACGATCAAGACCATGCACATGGGCGTGGTGCGCGTGCGCGAGGCCACGGTGCAACGTCTGCGTTCGGAGTTCCAGGCGATCGCGTTCCGCGACGGCGAGACGCTCGACGCATTCGGCATGCGCATCACCCCGCTCGTCAACAACCTGCGCTCGCTCCGAGACACCATGGACGAGGTGAGAGTGGTCCAGAAGTTTCTTCGCGTTGTTCCATCTCGATACATGTAGATCGCCCTCGCCATCGAGACGATGCTCGATCTCAACACACTCTCGGTCGATGAGCTAGTTGGCCGCCTGCGCTCGCGAAGGAGCGCTACCTTGCCAACAACCAATGTGGAGGCGGCGGGAGCCAGCTGCTGCTGACGGAGGCGCAGTGGAACGCGTTCAAGAACAAGCGCGCCCAAGGCCAGAGCACTGGCTAGGGCAGGGGTCAGGGCGTTTCCGGCGGACCAGATGGGTATGGCGGACCGGGCGGCGGCTCAAATCGTCACCACGGCAAGCCACAACACCATTGTGGCGGAGGTCAGGCGGTGGTGGAAACATTGGGCGCGACGACGTGCGAAACGAAGAGCGCGACATGTCAGAGATCAAGTGCTACAACTGTAACAAACCTGGCCACTTCTCCAAGCACTTCACCAAGCCACGACGTCAGCGCAAGGAGCATGCAAACCTGGCGCGTGGTGAAGGAGAGTACAATGAGACGTCTCTCCTGCTGGCCACAGTAAGCGCGCTCATGACGACCACGGAGCACCCGGTCGAGCACGTTCTCCCCAATGAGGAGCATTCCCAGGCGTGTGTCGCACCTACCGACGGTCTCTTCGACATGTCCTGGTACCTGGACACCTGGGCGAGCAACCACATGGCCGGTTGCCGGGAGATCTTCTCCCAGCTCGATGTCGGTGTGCGCGGCTCCGTGAGGCTCGGCGATGGCAACGACGTGCAAATCGAGGGGAGAGGCACCATCCTCTTGGAGTGCTGGAACAATGAGCACCTGACCCTGTCGGAGGTGTATTTCATACCTTGTCCAAGCAACAACATCATCAGCATAGGGCGAATGGACGAGCTCGGGTGTGAAACCAACATCCAAGGCGGGCTGCTGCGGCTCCGCGATCAGGAGGGCCGCCTCCTCGCTCGCATTTAGAGGAACGGTGGACGGTTGTATGTGCTGCAGCTAACCACATGGCGCCCTGTCTGCCTGCTAACACGCGGAGAGGACGAGGCATGGTTGTGGCATGGTCACTACAGCCACCTAAACTTACGTGCTCCACGGGATTTGGGTCGCCTTGGCATGGCCGACGGCGTCCCCATCATTGATTGCATCGACTAAGTCTGCGACGGGTGCATGCTGGGCAAGCAGCGTCGACTGCCATTTCCCAAGGCCATGTCATACCGCACAGAGCGCCCTCTGGAGCTTGTCCACAACGACCTATGTCATCCAATCAAGCCGGTAACAGTGGGAGGTAACCGTTATTTCCTGTTGATCATTGATGATTACTCACGGTTCATGTGGCTTGAGGTGATCCAATCCAAAGACGAGGCATTTGATCGCTTCAAGAAAATCAAGGCTCAGATAGAGACCGAGTTGAGGTGCAACCTCCTTGCGTTCCATTCAGATCGAGGAGGCAAGTTCAACTCTTTCTCCTTCCGCAAGTACTGTGATGACAACGCCATCAAACACTGTACCACAACACCGTACACGCCCCAGCAGAACGGCGTGGTCGAGTGGCGGAACCAGATAGTGGTCGAGATGGCCCGCTATTTGATGAAGGCCATGGCGGTACCGGCGACGTTCTAGGGAGAGGCAATGAAGAATGCAGTCTACCTCCTCAACTGTGCGCCCACATACAGCCTCGACGGACTGACATCGTACGAGGCGTGGCACAAGCGGAGGCTGGCGGTGCATCACCTTCGCACATTTGGGTGCGTGGCACACGTGAAGCACCTCGGCCCTGGCATTGACAAACTAGTCGATCGCTCCACGCCGACGATCTTCATCAGGTATGAGGAGGACGCCAAGGCCTACATGGCCAATGTTCCATCGGGCAAGTGGGTGATCATAATCGGTGACATCACATTTGAGGAGCATAGAAGGTGGGACTAGACAACTGCGACCAACAGAGATGCCGCACTCCCGGTCAAACACCTTTTGGTCACTTAGAGTGATGAAGACCACGACGTGTAGTCCTCACCGGCCTGCACTGGCTCCCCGACTGCTCTTGCTACTCCAACCATTGATGGGCCTCGTCCTCCGTGGCGGTAGGGTCGCCTCTCGTGGTGTCCGAGGGTGCCTCGCTGATACATCTCCAACGTATCTATAATTTATGAAGTATTCATGCCATGTTTACAATAATTTTATATCATCTTGGTATGATTTGCATAGAACTAACCCGGACTGACACTGTTTTCAATAGAACTACTGTGGTGTTGTTTTTTGTGCAGAAATGAAAGTTCTTCAAATGAGCTGAAACTTTTTGACGATTTTTTTGGAACAAAAAAGACTCCCAAAGCTTCGTGGAAGGACCAAAAGGTGAAGGAGTAGGGAACAAGACACCGAGGGGCACCTAGTAGGCCCAGCTTGCCCTGGTGGGTTGTGCTCACCTCGAGGCCCATCTTAGCGTGAAACCAATGCCAAAAAATCCTATAAATAGAGAAACCATCAGAAGTAACCCTAGATCAGAAGTTCCGCCGTCGCAAGCCTCTGTAGCCATGAAAAACCAATCTAGACCCCGTTCTGGCACCCTGTCGGAGGGGGAAATCATCATCGATGCCCATCTTCATCATCCCAGCGGCCACCATGATGAGGAGGGAGTAGTCCACCCTCGGGGCTGACGGTTTGTACCAGTAGCTATGTGTTTAATCTCTCTCTCTCTTGTGTTCCTGAGATGTCACGATCTTGATGTATCGCAGGCTTTGTTAATATAGTTGGATCATATGGTGTTTTCCCCTCTCTATCTTGTTGTGAATTGAGTTTTCCCTTTGAAGATTTTGTTTTATTGGATTGAATACTTTTATGGATTTGAGAGCACTTCATGTATGTCTTGCTATGAATACCCGTGATGAAAATGGGGTATCATATTGATTAACTTGATATGTGTTTTGGCACTCAACTCACGGATTCCCGAGGTGACATTGTGGTAATCTATGCATAGGGGTTGATGCACATTCTCGTCTTTTGTTCCTTCGGTAGAAATCTTGGGGCACTCTTTGAGATTCTTTGTGTTGGATTGAGTATTATGAATCTGAATTTTCATTGGTGTTATTTTGGTACGAACTCTTGATAGATTGATCGGAAAGAATAACTTAGTGTTATTTTAGTAAAAACTCTTGATATCCGAAAGAATAACTTGGTGTTATTTTAGTACAAACTCTTGGATAGATCGATCAGAAAGAATAGCTACAAACAATTTCTTCTTATGTACTCCGCTAGATAAGAACTTTGGAGTGATTCTTCATCGCACATTGAGGGATGGTTATGTGCTCCAGTTATATTAGCATTGTTGAGAGATTGCACTAGCGAAAGTATGACCCTAGGCCTCATTTTCAAGCATTGCAATACTGTTTGTGCTCACTTTTGTTACTTCCTACCTTGCTGTTTTTATTGTTACTATTACAAAAATCAATATCTACTATCATTACTACACTTTTATTACCATCTCTTCGCTGAACTAGTGCACCTATACAAATTACCATTGTATTTGGTGTGTTGGGGACACAAGAGACTCTTTGTTATTTGGTTGCAGGGTTGTTTGAGAGAGACTATCTTCATCCTACGCCTCCCATGAATTGATAAACCTTAGGTCATTCACTTGAGGGAAAATTGCTACTGTCCTAGAAAACTCTGCGCTTGGAGGCCCAACACGTGTCTACAAGAATAAAGTTGTGTAGTAGACATCACTTGCCCATGTCCGTGGAGGACGATTGGGCCACACCGCCGGAGGGCGATAGCGAGCGCCATGACCTCGACCACACTCTGGCTCACTACCGCAATATCAAGCATGTTCTCACGGAGCTGGACGCAGCGGTGAGAGAAGAGCACATCGGGCTCTGTCTTGTTGCCGCAGAGGAACCTAATAGCGTCAATGAGGCGCTCGACGAGCCATACTGGAAGCGCGCCATGGACGCTAAGCTCACGGCGATCCGCGACAATGGAACATGGGAGCTCGCCATGCTCCTACGAGAGTGTGACGCCCCCGATTTGACCGTACACTAATCATACACGCAAACGTGTATGATCAAGATCAGGGACTCACGGGAAGATATCACAACACAACTCTACAAATAAAATAAGTCATAAAAGCATCATATTACAAGCCAGGGGCCTCGAAGGCTCGAATACAAGAGCTCGATCATAGACGAGTCAGCGGAAGCAACAATATCTGAGTACAGACATAAGTTAAACAAGTTTGCCTTAAGAAGGCTAGCAAAAACTGTGATACAGATCGAAAGAGGCGCATGCCTCCTGCCTGGGATCCTCCTAAACTACTCCTGGTCACCGTCAGCGGGCTGCACGTAGTAGTAGGCACCTCCTGAGTAGTAGTAGTCGTCATCGACAGTGGCGTCTGGCTCCTGGGCTCCATCGTCTGGTCGCAACAAACGGGTATAGAAAGGGGAAAAAGGGGGAGCAAAGCAACCGTGAATACTCATCCAAAGTACTCGCAAGCAAGGAACTACACTACATATGTATGCATTGGTATCAAATGGAATGAGGGTATCATATGTGGACTAAACTGCAGAATGCCGGAATAAGAGGGGGATAGCTAGTCCTTATCGAAGGCTACGCTTCTGGCCATCTCCATCTTGCAGCATGTAGAAGAGAGTAGATGGTAAGTTCACCAAGTAGCATTAAGGAGCATCGTATAACATAATCCTACCCGACGATCCTCCCCTCGTCGCACTGTGAGAGAGCGATAACCGGTTGTATCTGGCACTTGGAAGGGTGTGTTTTATTAAGTATCCGATTCTAGTTGTCATAAGGTCAAGGTACAACTCCGGGTCGTCCTTTTACCGAGGGACACAGCTATTCGAATAGATCAACTTCCCTGCAGGGGTGCACCACATAACCCAACACGCTCGATCCCATTTGGCCGGACACACTTTCTTGGGTCATGCCCGGCCTCGGAAGATCAACACGTCGCAGCCCTACCTAGGCACAACAGAGAGGTCAGCACGTCGGTCTAAATCCTATGGCGCAGGGGTCTGGGTCCATCGCCCATTACACACCTGCACGTTGCGTGGGCGGCCGGAAGCAGAACTAGCCCCCTTAATACAAGAGCAGGCTTACCTTCCAATCCGGCACGCGCCGCTCAGTCGCTGACGTCACGAAGGCTTCGGCTGATACCACGACGTCGAGTGCCCATAACTGTCCCCGCGTAGATGGTTAGTGCGTATAGGCCAGTGGCCAGACTCAGATCAAATACCAAGATCTCATTAAACGTGTTAAGTATCCGCGAACGCTGACCAGGGCCAGGCCCACCTCTCTCCTAGGTGGTCTCAACCTGCCCTGTCACTCCGCCATAAAATAACAGTCGGGGGCCGTCGGGAACCCAGGCCCACCTCTACTGGGATGGAGCCACCTGCCCCTCCAGCCCCCCAACTCCGAACAGTACCACAGGTAATGTAACAGTGTAAAGTATATAGTATATGCCCGTGATCACCTCCCGAAGTGACCACGGCCTAGTAGTATAGCGTGGCAGACGGACAAGAGTGTAGGGCCACTGATGGAACACTAGCATCCTATACTAAGCAGTAGGATAGCAGGTAAGGTAACAACAGTAGTAGCAAGGACAGGCTATGCAACAGTATAGGATTAACTGAAAGCAGTAACATGCTACACTACTCTAATGCAAGCAATATAGAGAAGAGTAGGCGATATCTGGTGATCAAGGGGGGGGGGCTTGCCTGGTTGCTCTGGCAAGAGAGAGGGGTCCTCGACACCGTAGTCGAACTGGGGGCACCAGCAGTCTCGGGGTCTACCGGAAATAGGTAACGGAGGGGAATACAATAAATAATAGAGCAATCAAAGTATCACAAAGCATAACAAGACAATACGCGGTGCTAGGGGTGACATAACGTGGTATGAGGTGGTACCGGTGAAGGGGGGAAACATCCGGGAAAATATCCCCGGTGTATCGCATTTTCAGAAAGATGAGCCGGAGGGGGAAAGTTGTGTGTTTGCTATGCTAGGGATGCGTGGTGGATGAACGGGCTGCGTATCCGGGTTCGTCTCATCGTTCTGAGCAACTTTCATGTACAAAGTTTTTCCATCCGAGCTACGGTTTATTTTATATTAATTTTAAAAGATTTAAATCATTTTAGGATTTACTTAATTAATTTAATCAACAATATCCAGAATAGTGCTTGCTGACGTCATCATGACATCAGCATGACGTCAGCAGTCAACAGAGGTGTTGACTGGTCAAACTGACGTGTGGGTCCCACTTGTCATACTCTGTTTAGGTTAATTAGGGTTTAGCTAATCTAATTATTGTTTAATTAAACTAACTAGTTAATTAGATTAATTAAACATGATTAATTAACTTAATTAATTAATAATTTTATTTTTTATTTTATTTTTTTAAACGTTCTGGGGTTGGGCCCCCTTGTCATTGGGCCAAAGGCCTTAGCGGGTCAATGGGCGCGGGCGCTAGCGGATCGGGCGACGGGCGCTGGGACATGCAGGTGCGGGCGCCCGAACTGGACGCAACCAGTCGGGGCCACGGCGAGGGGGGGGGGGGACGCCGACGCGGCACCGGCGGAAGGCTGCGCGCGCGCGAGAGCGCTGGGGGAGGGCAGCGCCGCGAGCGAGAGGGGGGGCCGCGGGCGTGTGGGCCGGCAAAGCCAGGGCGCGCTGGGGAGCAGGGGCGCGGCCAGGGGCAGCGGTGGCGGACGCCGGTGGAGCCGCGAGTAGAGGCGTGTGGGGAGGCGGGTGCGCGTGCGCGTGGCCGCGGCCAGGGACGGAGGAGGGCACGCGCCCCTGGGCACGAGCGGGCGGCAGTCAAGGGCGCACGGGTTGTGGGAGGCTCGGCGCGGGTCGCGAGCGGAGCAAGGCGAGCAGGGGCCGGGCGCGGCTGCGGGGTAGCTGTTGCAGCCGCAGCAGCAGCGGGGAGGCGCGGGGCACGGTCTGGCGCGGTGAGCAGGGAGCGGGAGCAGCATGGGCGGCGAGTGTGCGCGTGCGGATGCGACGGCGGATCCGCCAGGGAAGAAGAGGGGAAGGGAAGGGGGGCTCACATAGCCCTGTAGATGTGCTATAGCGGGCTCGGGGCGGCGATCGGTGACGAGCGGCGATGGGGTCGAGGCGGCGAGGGGCGCCGGGAAAGCGAGGTCCGGTGAGGTGGTCCTCCAGGCGGCATCGACGCGTCCGAAGGAGAACGACACGGGCGTCGCGCGGGAGGAGCCGGTGGTGCTGGCTAGTTGCGTTGATGGTCGACGCGGCGTGAGCCGCCGGTGACGAGGCAGTCGGCCAGTGGCGTCGAGCGCCATCGGGGGCGACCGCGATCTGGGGCGATCCAGATCAGGCGGGGGAAGGGGATCGGGGGAGTGTGGAGAGGGATTAGGGTTAGGTGCGGGAACGGGGCTATGTAGGCCAGGGGCGCGGTGTGGGCCTGGCTGGCCAGCTGGGCATGTTGGCCCAGTGGGGTGGGGGGAGGGTCGGCCTTTTTCTTTTTCTTTTCTTTTTTTGGTCTTTTCTTTTTATTGCTTCTCTTTTCTTTTATTTTAGGTAGTAAAATAGTTTTAGAAAGATATAAAACTGGCTCCATATTTAGAGTGGCAAAATGAGACACTGTCATAAGAAGTTTGGTATCTAAATGAAATATTTTGTGCTTTTATAAATTTAGAAGGCATTTAAATATTTGTTTTAGTCATGGTTTTAATTAATTTAGAGCCTTTACACATTTTATCAAAGTTTGGTTTCTCCACCATGATTACCTATGCATTATCTGGCACCTCTAGAACATTTTAGTTTCGAAGTTTGAAAACTTTTATCGTTTGACTTAAATTCAAATTTGAATTTGAATCGTTTTTTGATCTAACGAGAGATTAGCAACAGTAAGGGAGGTGACGTGGCACCATTAGCAGAGGATGACTGTAGTTTAATTATCCGGGCATCACAGAGAGTACATAGGCATAGGCCTTAAGTGGGTTTACAAGATCAATAGGGACGCCGCTGACAACATGGTGAAGCACACGCGTAGTACTTCGTTTCGATAACTAATAGATTTTTGCAATAAGTATGTGAGTTCTTTATGACTAAGGTTGAGTCCATGGATTATACGCACTCTCACCCTTCCACCATTGCTTGCCTCTCTAATACCGCGCACCTTTCGCCGGTATCATACACCCACCATATACCTTCCTCAAAACAGCCACCATACCTACCTATTATGGCATTTCCATAGCCATTCCGAGATATATTGCCATGCAACTTTCCACCGTTTCGTTTATTATGACACGCTTCATCATTGTCATATTGTTTTGCATGATCATGTAGTTGACATTGTATTTGTGGCAAAGCCACTGTTCATAGTTCTTTCATACATGTCACTCTTGATTCATTGCACATCCCGGTACACCGCCGGAGGCATTCATATAGAGTCATATTTTGTTCTAAGAATCGTGTTGTAAGTAAATAAAAGCATGATGATCATCATTATTAGAGCATTGTCCCAGTGAGGAAAGGATGATGGAGACTATGATTCCCCCACAAGTCAGGATGAGACTCTGGACTAAAAAAAAGAGGCCATAAAAAAAGAGAAAGGGCCCAAATAAAAAGAATAAAAATAAAAAAAATGAGAGAAAAAGAGAGAAGGGGCAATGCTACTATCCTTTTACCACACTTGTGCTTCAAAGTAGCAGCATGATCTTCATGATAGCGAGTTTCGTATGTAGTCACTTTCATATACTAGTGGGAATTTTACATTATAGAACTTGGCTTGTATATTCCAATGACGGGCTTTCTCAAAATGCCCTAGGTCTTCATGAGCAAGCGAGTTGGATGCACACCCACTTAGTTTCTTTGTTGAGCTTTCATACACTTATAGTTCTAGTGCATCCGTTGCATGGCAATCCCTACTCACTCACATTGATATCTATTGATGGGCATCTCCATATGCCGTTGATACGCCTAGTTGATGTGAGACTATCTTCTCCTTTTTGTCTTCTCCACAATCACCATTCTATTCCACCTATAGTGCTATGTCCATGGCTCACGCTCATGTATTGCGTAAAGATTGAAAAAGTTTGAGAACATCAAAAATATGAAACAATTGCTTGGCTTGTCATCGGGGTTGTGCATGATTTAAATATTTTGTGTGATGAAGATAGAGCATAGCCAGACTATATGATTTGTAGGGATAGCTTTCTTTGGCCATGTTATTTTGAGAAAGACATGAGTACTTCGTTAGTATGCTTGAAGTATTATTGTTTTTATCTCAATATTAAACTTTTGTCCTGAATCATATGGATCTGAATATTCTTGCCACAATAAAGAAGATTACATTAAGAAATATGCTAGGTAGCATTCCACATCAAATTTTTTGTTTTTATCATTTACCTACTCGAGGACGAGCAGGAATTAAGCTTGGGGATGCTTGATACGTGTCCAACGTATCTATAATTTTTGATTGTTCCATGCTATTATATTATCAACCTTGGGGCCAGTATGGTCGGCCGCCCCGGGTAGACTAGAAAACCTATACAGAAAAATACGATTCATTGTACACGGGCTAACATAGATATGATAGAACGACCGCACCAGCCCGGTTGCAGCAGAAAGCCTGAACGCTAGCAGGGCCACACCCATTCACCCACGCCACAAACTAGTCCTAGGAAGGAAATCCTCAGTCGGCCAATCGGGCAAGGAAGCGAGTGTAGCTGCATAACCTAGCTGCCGATTCGCCGCCACAACCCACAGAGCTCTGCCAGACGCCAGTCCTCCTCACCGGCTGCCGTCTGTCAGCCGCCAGGCACCTAACCCAGATCGGCCAATGGGCGAACCAGCACCAGCACAACATCGAGCTAGTGCAAAAGTAAGCGCAGCTAGCAGGTGCAAGTCCATTTTCTTCTGAATATGACCTTCAATTCAGTAATCAGCACTGCTTCAATTTCTAGCAAATTAGTGAACTGATGGTCAAATCATCAGTACTAGTATACTCCCTCCAAGGAATGAATAATTTAAGCAGCGGGAGTTCATGTTTTCTTGTGACGTTTATGTTATATTTCGTGATTTTTGGTGGTTACATCTACTTGCCAAGAATCTTGAAGAGTTTTAAATCATTAGTTATGTTAATTTTCGAGTGCATCTAGCTTTCATATTTGAACTTTATGAGTATTGTTGGTTCATCGGACTTGCATTTATCCATCAAAAAATTTAGACCTTAAATGTTTTGCCCCGGCTAAGTTCAATTCCTGGATCCGCCACTGGATGTTTTATATGCATTTATATGCTATTTTATATGATTTTTGCGATTAACCTATTAACCTAGAGACCAGTGCCAATTTCTATTTTTTCCTTGTTTTTGAGTTTTACGGAAAAGGAATACCAAACGGAGTCCAATTGATGTGCCAATTTTTGACGATTTTTTATGGACCAAAAGAAGACCCCGGAGTAAAAGAGGTGGGCCAAGAGAGTCCCGGGATGCCCACGAGGGTGGGGGGCACGCCCACCCCCTTGGCGTGGGCCCCTGCCTCGTGGACAACCCGGAGACCCCCCTGACGTGAGACCTACGCCAAAAAATCCTATAAATACTGAAACCTCCAGAAAACAGAATAGATCGGGAGTTCCGCCACCGCAAGCCTCTGTAGCCACCGAAAACCAATCGGGACCCTGTTCCGGTACCCTGCCAGAGGGGGAATCCCTCACCGGTGGCCACTTTCATCATCCCGGCGCTTTCCATGACGGGGAGGGAGTAGTTCACCCTCGGGGCTGAGGGTATGTACCAGTAGCTATGTGTTTGATCTCTCTCTCTCTCTCTCTCTCTCTCTCTCTCTCTTTCTCGTGTTCTTGAGGTGATACGATCTTGATGTATCGCGAGCTTTGCTATTATAGTTGGATCTTATGATGTTTATCTCCCTCTACTCTCTTGTAATGGATTGAGTTTTCCCTTTGAAGTTATCTTATCGGATTGAGTCTTTAAGGATTTGAGAACACTTGATGTATGTCTTGCCATGCTTATCTGTGGTGACAATGGGATATCACGCGATCCACTTGATGTATGTTTTAGTGATCAACGGGTTCCGCCCATGAACCTATGCATAGGGGTTGGCACACGTTTTCGTCTTGACTCTCCGGTAGAATCTTTGGGGCACTCTTTGAAGTTCTTTGTGTTGGTTTGAATAGATGAATCTGAGATTGTGTGATGCATATCGTATAATCATACACACGGATACTTGAGGTGACATTGGAGTATCTAGGTGACATTAGGGTTTTGGTTGATTTGTGTCTTAAGGTGTTATTATAGTACAAACTCTATGATAGATCGAACGGAAAGAATAGCTTCATGTTATTTTACTACGGACTCTTGAATAGATCAATCAGAAAGGATAACTTTGAGGTGGTTTAGTACCCTACCATAATCTCTTCGTTTGTTCTCCACTATTAGTGACTTTGGAGTGGCTCTTTGTTGCATGTTGAGGGATAATTATATGATCCAATTATGTTATTATTGTTGATAGAACTTGCACTAGTGAAAGTATGAACCATAGGCCTTGTTTCAATGCATTGCAATACTGTTTACGCTCACTTTTACCATTAGTTACCTTCTGTTTTTATATTTTCATATTACAAAAACCTATATCTATCATCCATATTGCACTTGTATCACCATCTCTTCGCCGAACTAGTGCACCTATACAATTTACCATTGTATTGGGTGTATTGGGGACACAAGAGACTCTTTGTTATTTGGTTGCAGGGTTGTTTGAGAGAGACCATCTTCATCCTACGCCTCCTACGAATTGATAAACCTTAGGTCATCCACTTGAGGGAAATTTGCTACTGTCCTACAAACCTCTACACTTGGAGGCCCAACAACGTTTACAAGAAGGTTGTGTAGTAGACATCAAGCTATTTTCTGGCGCCGTTGCCGGGGAGGTTAGCGCTTGAAGGTATATCTTTAGATCTTGCAATCGAATCTTTTTGTTTCTTGTTTTATCACTAGTTTGGTCTATAAAATAAAATTAAGAAATGGAATTGAGGATACCTCATATGCTTCATCTTTTTAATATCTTTCATGAGAATAAGGATTTCGATAATTGTGCTCAATTGCTAGAGGAAGAACGCATTAGAATGTTTGGCACTAAATCTTTGAATGATGAGCATGATTGCAATGTTTTTTGTATGAATTCCTTGAATATCTATGATGCTAATGATATGCAAAGACATAAGCTTGGGGACGCTGTGTTTGATGAAGATGATATTTTTTGTCCCCCAAGTTTTGATGAGCAAATTTATTATGATAGCATGCCTCCTATTTATGATGATTATATTGACGAAAGTGGTTTCGGAGAGGTCATGACTTTATTTAGTGATGAATCCACTATTTCGGAAGAGGTTCCAATTGATTATGAGAACAAAGTTGCTATCTATGATAATTATTGTGATGACTTGTATTGTAACATCCCAAAATTCTAAATTTTGGAATGTTATATTAAATAGATAGATTTGATTGATTGACTGAAAGTGAGTGAAATTCGAAACTTTTTGAAAGTTAAATGAGAGGGAATAAAAGGACTTTCCCAAACTTTCATTTTGCATTTTGATCTCCGTGAATTCAAATTCTTTTCAAATACAAAACCCTCGAGAGAAGATGACATGACTTCTTCCATTTATTTAAATGACAAGGGTTTTTTGAAAACATTTGAATTTCATTTGGAAAATATTTCCAATTCAGAAACTTTAAGCAACTCAATGATTTTCACGAGAGTAGATAAAATGACTTCTCCAAATTATGAAATATGAGTTGAGAGTTTCAAGGATCAAATACAAAGTCCTTTTGAATTTATTTTTAATTTGGAATTGTTTGAGTTTTATGCAAATTATTTTTCTCCAAAAATAAATATATGGAAAATAGGGTAACATGATTCCCTACATTAGAAAATTGGAGAAAAATTTATTTGAAATCATTTTGGTATTTTTAAAATGATTTTTGTTGGATTTTATTAGACCAGTAGCACTCTTTGAATTATCTGAATTTGGGTGGATTTTATTTGGCATTATAAAAATGTTCATGTCGTAGAGAATATTTTTCCGAAAATTTTGATATATTATATGCCTATATAATATTTTTATTTTTGCCGTTATTATTTTATTTGTCTAGAAGTTGTTTTTTTAAAAAAACTTTGCGGACCGACTGGGCCGAAGCCCAGCCGGCCCAGCGCCGCCCCGGCGCACCCCGGGTCGTCCCCGATCTCTAGCGGGAGACCAAACCACGCACGATCGCCGACTGCCGCTGTCTTCTTCCCGGAGTCCGCCTCCGCGCCGCCTTGCCTTGCCCCCTCCCCCACGCCTTCGCCTCCCCTCCTATAAATCCGCCCCGGGCCCCGCCTCCTCTCCTCTTTTCCCCGCCGCGCCGCAGCCGGAGATCGCCGCCACCAACTGCCGCCGCCGCTGCACTTTGCTGCTGTTGCCGCGCCGCCGCCGCCGCTGCTGTCCGCGCCGCGCCACCGCCCCGCGCCGCATCTCCCAGCGCCACCGACGCCGCCGCCTCACGTAGCCGTCATCGCCTGCACATCGCCGGAGCCGTGCCGCCCTCGCCGGAGTTCATCGGCGCTGCCATCGGTTTTCACGCCAAAAACCGCACAAATCGATCGAACCGGCAAGAACCGCCCGGTCCGGGTTTTTTTAGGTTTTCGATTTAGTAGTCGGGTTTTCTTTTAAAACCCCGATTAGTATATTTAGAGAACGCTCGCTGGTTTAGCCTCTGGAGCAAACGAGTTCATAGTTTAGGGTTCAGGAGTGAACGTTCGTTGTTTAGAATTATTCTTTTTCTTTTAATTTTCGGCTAGGGACTCCTCTGTGAAGGTTTTATTTATAGTTCAGTCCCTAATCTTAAAACGATCACTACTTTTTACTCGTTTGTCCAAATCCAACGAAACCAACGCTCACTTCTTCATTACGATCTCCTCTATCCAGTAATCCAACCCAAACATGTTTTTGAAAAGTTTAAAATTTGAATTAGATCAGATTTGAATTCAAACTTCGTTTGATCATAACTTGAGTTTCGTAGCTCCGTTTGAGTTGATTCTTTTTGCAAACCGAAGCTCTTGACCTAAACTTTCTGATAAGGCCAAATTCACATTTTTATGGACCGCCACCCAGGCTCACATTTTTATGGACCTAAACTTTATGATATTTTGAGTGATTGCTTATGTGTGGTTACTATTGCTTGCTTACGATAGATTGACCGGACTGTGACGAGTAGAACTATCAAGAGTTATGAGTGCAAATCATCTTCATCAACATTGCAGGCAAGTTCACACTTTGATCATATCCCCTCTCATACCCAGTTTTTATGCATTAGTTTCACCCTCAAACATTGCATGAGTAGGATTGATAACATGTGGGTATTGGGAAGTAGTTGATGAGGTAGGAACCTATTGCCCTGCATTCAAACCTTGGGAGTTACTATTACGTTATGTTTGTACTACTATGCTATGATCGTAGACGTGGATTGGGTTTGAGAGTATTCATGACAGATGTGTGATTGTTAGTTAATGGTTTACTTAAGGTGGCAACTTTAACACACATCTGGGTGGATTGAGGCACCTGGGTATTCCAACGATTGCCTGTTTTTTTATGGACCGCCACTCAGGCTCAAAGGGATCATGAGATTATTCATACTAGAAACTTCCGTGTGCAGCCACAAGCTATTATGGGCTCTAGCATAGTTGATTAAGTCGTGTGAACTCTTACAGTGGTAGACTAGCAGATGTAGGGGTAGTAGGTGGTATGGTCTACCCATCGTAAGGTGCAAACGCTTCTGAAAGACTATGTCTCGGTCATCCGTTTCTCAAACGCCATGTAGTGTGAGAAATCCAACGAAGGAGATCGAGTATTGTGGGGAAAAGTGCGCAAACCTCTGCAGAGTGTATAAACTAATCATGATTAGCCGTGTCCCCGGTTATGGACATCTTGAGTATCTAGTACCTGGAATATCATGTGAATCTCATCATGTTACTTTAAATTAAGTTGTCGGGTTTAATGATGTTATTTAATTGGGATTGAGAATGCTGTCAACCATTCTCAATGTTTAACAACCACCATGATAGTTAAATAAAATTTATTCCTTTATAGTAGGGAAAAATTGGCTTTTCGCAAAACCTTATAACCATAGAGCTTTTCCACCGGCCAAATATGCATGTAGTGATATCTTTTATTCATCATTCTCTATGGTGTGAATTTGCTAGTACATTCAATGTACTGACCCTTTGTGGCTGCAACGTCTCATGTTGCAGGATTATCTTACGATGAGTAAGTGATACGTTAGGGTTACGATTTCTACACTCAACTTTTCCATTGGTGTTGATGGGAATCCATAACCTTGTTACTTCCGCTATTTTGGATTGAGGTAATAGTATTTACGTTAATTTTACATGTGATTTACCTCTGTTATAAATAATCGAGTACTGTGTGTGTCAGCATACCGATCTAGGGATGACACTTAAGCACAGAGACTTGATCCATTCGGGTCGGGTCGCTACAAGATGGTATCAGAGCACATGTTGACTGTAGGACGTGACCCTAGAAACTGGCAAGCCCATAGCAAAGATTTTTCTCAACAACTTTCCCTTTCAAAAAGATCTTTTACCTCTCTTCTCTTCCGAGCTTATTCAAAAATTCCCTTTAGTGAGACCATACCCCTTTCCCCTTTTGACCACATGAAGATTCGACTGATGAGACCACTCCAAGAAGTACAAGATATCGGACAACTAAGACCACTTCAGAATGAAGAGTATTTTCCGTGCATCTGAATAATGGAAACTACAACGGTTGAAGACCGAAGACAAGTAGAATTTGAAGGATCTGAAGAATTCCCAGATTTGTATGACCTAGGAAGGCTACCCTTATGGAACTTGGCAGACTATGGAAGTTGTCAATACCCGAGATCAAGGTGTATCAGAGAAAGACTGAAACAAGGAGCATGAGAACTCGAAGTTTTGTCAAAGAAAACCCTAAGGCAGGAGATATCAATTATGGAATTATAGCTCAAGGGAATGACAAGAGCAGAAACACGGTTATTCGTGATGTCATCACCACTGATACTATGGTCACCGAGCTGAGCTAAGCATGCATTTCTTCGAAAGGATTGGATGGTAGAAGGCTGATGGAGCATCTATCAGCAAAGGATGCAGTTTTAACCTTAGCTGGTGTATCACCAGGATCTGGAGAATTACATCAGGGATTTTAAGACGGACCCGCAGGAAGCCTTATTTTGACAAGGAAGCATTTCGTGAAGAACTTAGGTCCAAGAAGCTGAAGTAGCCAAGCTGGAGGAGCAAAACCTCGAGATACCAGAGATTCGTTAGGAACTGAAGGATAGTAGGACCATGGTTCATGCGAAGGATGTTGAAACCAGAAGTTTGGAACGCAACTCCAGAATATTAAAGGATGTCACGAGAGACTTCGCGTCAACAGAGTTGATCTGGCAAAAGAACTTGAGAAAGACAAGCATGATCGGAAGAAGCCATTGGAGGCATGAACAAGGCTTGAAGAGTTTGGAGACGTTGAAGATTTATTGACCTTTAGAAGATCAAACCTGTCGGTGTCAAAACCGGTGGATCTCGGGTAGGGGGTCCCGAACTGTGCATCTAGGCCGGATGGTCACAGGAGGCAAGGGACACGAAGTTTTACCCAGGTTCGGGCCCTCTCGATGGAGGTAAAACCCTACGTCCTGCTTTATTAATATTGATGATATGGGTAGTACAAGAGTAGATCTACCACGAGATCGAAGAGGCTAAACCCTAGAAGCTAGCCTATGGTATGATTGTTGATCTGTACGTTGCTCTACGGACTAAAACCCTCCGGTTTATATAGACACCGGAGAGGGTTAGGGTTACACAAAGTCGGTTACAATGGTAGGAGATCTTCATATCCGTATCGCCAAGCTTGCCTTCCACGCTAAGGAAAGTCCCTTCCAGACACGGGACGAAGTCTTCAATCTTGTATCTTCATAGTCTAGGAGTCCGGCTGAAGGTATAGTCCGGCCATCCGGACACCCCCTAATCCAGGACTCCCTCAGTAGCCCCTGAACCAAGCTTCAATGACGACGAGTCCGGCGCGCAGATTGTCTTCGGCATTGCAAGGTGGGTTCCTCCTCCAAGTACTTCATAGAAGATTTTGAACACAAAGATAGTGTCCGGCTCTGCAAAATAAGTTTCCACATATTGCCATAGAGAGAATAATATTTACACAAATCTAATCTGCTGACGTATTCCGTAGCGTGACACACCACGGCCAAGCCTTTACCCGAGTCGTTTCATCATCCCACCTCAACGCGTTATGCGAGGCGGTTTCCTTGGCACATCTTGTTAAAGCAGAGATCGTGTCCCCTTATTCCGGGATTCTCATCAATACGGGCGTGGGTAACCCAACCGCGCCATTGATTACGGCGCTTGGAGATAAGCGAGTTTTACCAGGCTGGCGGGGACATGTAGTTGCATCCACCCATATAAGGGGATAAGGATCCACCTTTTCACCTACGCCTTCTTCCTCCTTCGTCTATCCATTCTTGCGCACTCGAGCTCCAGCGCCCAAGTCCGCACTCCCCACCTCAACCTTCTCCAGCCATGTCCGGAGCGGGAGGCATGTGGATGGTCTCCTCCGTCACGGAGGGACACATCAAAAAGCTGAGGAAGGCCGGATACCTGTCTAACGACATCGCGTACTGGCTTCCCGAAAAGGGGCAGCTCATCCCCACCCCTAGGCCCCATGAGAGGGTGGTGTTCCTCCCCCATTTCCTCCGCAGACTGGGCTTCCCTCTCCACCCATTTGTCCGGGGGCTCATGTTCTACTACGGCCTGGATTTCCACGATCTGGCCCCGAACTTCGTCCTCAACATCTCGGCGTTTATCGTTGTGTGCGAGGCCTTCCTCCGCATCCGCCCCCATTTCGGCCTATGGCTCAAGACTTTCAACGTCAAGCCGAAGGTGGTGCACGGCAACCAGGCGGAGTGCGGAGGCGCCATGGTGGGCAAGATGGCCAACGTCCTATGGCTCGAGGGCTCCTTTGTGGAGACCCTGAAGGGGTGGCAATCGGGGTGGTTTTACATCACCGAGCCGCGTGACGCCGAATGGGTCGTGTTGGGGATATTACTGCTGGGCGTAAACCGGCCTATCTGGGCCGGGTCAACTTCATCAGTAGTTCAAGAGTGTTAAATCCCAAGAAGGCAAATGAGGGCCTAAGGCCCATAGTCGGTGCGAGACTTGTAGCTATAAACTGGAATTTGTATATAAACTTGTATTGTAAGTTAGGAATAAGGAGAGACCAACCCGGATACGAATATCGACCGGTGTTGGGACTCTGTGAACCGACGGGTGTCACCCGTGTATATAAGGGGACAACCCGGCGGCGGTTCAAGGACAACAGACAACAACTCAAGACATAGGCAAAGCTTGTTTGCTCCCTAGTCATCAAAACCCCATCAATTCCATCACAACTAGACGTAGGCTTTTACCTTCATCGAAGGGGCCGAATTAGTATAAACTCTCTTGCGTCCTTGTGTCTGCTTTAACCCCTTCAAGCTAACCCGTCGCGATGGCTCCACGACTAAGTCCTTTCTCTAGGACATCTTCCGTGACAAAACCACGATAGTTGGCGCCCACCGTGGGGCTATCGCACGATGGTTTCCGGTTCTTGGAGGGCCGCTTTGAAGGACTCGAGGGTTACGCTGTAGGCCAGATGACTAAGAGTCGTCGCGGCAAGTTCTACATCGATGACGCAGGCTGGGGCCCCGAGGCCGGCTCAATTGAGTACGGGTACCGGGTCCCCTTTGGTGGCATTCACGTTTTCATTGGCAAGATCGGTGAACCGGGCCCTGAGCCGGACATCTGCACCGACCTCGTCGAGACGGCTCAGCGTGCGCGATTCGCCCGGGTTAAACCGGCCATGAAGCGTGCCTTCGTGGGAGTCATCCATGGAGGAAGTTATGAGGATGGATCGGAATCTCGCGGCGATACCGTCGTTTATTCCGATGATGAGTCATCGACCGTAGAAACCGAATCTCTTTATCAGCTACAAGACGGCCGGATTGGGGGCTGTTCCGATGGCGACAGTATTCTGGACCCCTCTGATCTGCCCAACCGGGTTGGAATATTCATGACTGGCACACAAGCAGCGCTTCATTCTTCGACCGCTGCGGCAACAACCTCCGGTTCAGCAGCGGCGATGGCTGCCGGGGTAGGAGGCCTTGTGCGCCCGCCGGCTCAAGTTCTATCAGAGCTATTTGATGCATTGGCTGTGCTTATGGCGGAGGCTAATCCGGCGGATCAGGGCGTTCACAATGCCGAGATTGCAAAAGTGAAGGAACAGATCACCCAGGCCAAGGCAGATCTGGCAGCTGAGGACACCAGGATGGCCACGGAGCGGGCCGCTTTAGACGCACAAGCCTACAGGCTCATGTTGGACCAGAGTGCGTCGCAGGAAGTCATGAGGAGGAAGTACCGATCCCGTTTGCCTCCGGTTTTTGAGGCCAGAGACCTTTTCAACACTCCAGGAGTAGGAACCGGCAATCCGCTGGAGGGAAACCGGGCGGAAGCTCCCGGGACCGGTGTACCGGTTCAGCCTCGTCAGATGGACCCGCCTCGTCAAAACACCGTTATACCTCAGGCTGCTTTAACACCTCTAGGTCACTACTCCAACCCAATGGACAATCTTGTTGCCACTGCTGCACGGCTGGAGGCGATTCCAATTGAGGGTGACTCGCCGCAGGCAGTAGAGATGCGACGGGTCAAGGAACTTCTGAGGACAGCTTTGGTCCAACAAGAAGCGTACTCGTATAGCCGCGACCGGATCCACTCGACCCCCCGTCCAAGCCGGAGCAATAGCAGACATATGGATGAACTAGCAGTATCGAGTAATGAACGACGTTGTCGGGGATATACCCGGCGGTGTAAACCGGCCGGAAGTTAACCCGGCCGGACTTGGCGGTTTATCTGAAGACCCCGCTGACACTTGGCGAGTTACTGGTGACCCGCCCTGACCTGGCGGTTTACAAGCAATCCACCTGGTCATTATGACTCACTAGTGATCCGGCGTGCGGGACAGATGGATGACAAGGCCCAAGGCCCAAAGGGCCGGTTCACATTTAACGGTGAGCCGGCTTAAGAGGAAAGGCATGAGGAACATTATCTTACTAGGAGCTAAGACCTGGACTTGTATCCGGTTTGTATTAGAGATAGACCAGTCCTAATCCTAATAGGACCCCACATGTAAACCGCCCCTTCAACATATATAAGGAGGGGCAGGGCTCCCCAAAAGGGGACAAGATTCACAAGTTCCACAAGTTGGACAAGTTAGGTTTAGACAATAGCTCTCAAGAGAGAGCACTCTTGTAACCGTGATCATCATCATCATCAATATCAATGAAGCAGGATGTAGGCTTTTACCTCCACCGTGAGGGGCCGAACCTGGGTAAACATCGCGTCTCTTGTCCCGCTCAACCCCTCTCAAGCTACCACATAGATGCGTTGGCCTCACAACTAAGTCCTGACACTAAGGACATCTGCCGGGACAATTCCACGACAGACGTGGAGCACCCTGTGGCAACAACCCGACAGGTGGTGCTGATAACGCTCAGGGAGTGGTGGACCGGGCCCGCGCGCGCAGGGAGGCCGAGTTGGCCGCACAACATCAGGCTCGGCAGCTCATGCCGGTTTGTCCAACTATCTCGATCGAACCTGGTGTTACTTCTAGTTCTTTGGGGTGCCTTACCTTATCCCCGCTTTACGCAACATGCGCCTGCCCAAGGATTTGAAAGGCCCGCGCAAGGTACCAAATTACACGACGGATCAACCCCCAGAGACATGGGTGGAGAGCTATGAGATGGCCATGGAGATGCTTGATGTGGATGATGCGGCGTGTGCGAAATACTTCACCATGATGCTTGAGGGAACGACCCGTACTTGGTTAAAAAGTCTGCCGGCTAATTCTATCAGTTCATGGGCCCAATTACGAGCCCGGTTTATCAGCAATTTCAAGGATACATGTAAACAACCTATGTCGATAGTGGACTTAGCTACCTGCGTCCAGGAGGAAGGAGAGTCAACGACTCATTGGGTGCGCCGGGTTTCAAAAGTGTTGCACTCCTCAGACCGCATCAACGCTGACACCGCAGTATTAACCCTAGAAGGCAACTGCCGGTTTGGGCCCCTGAAGCTGAAGTTGGGACGGATGAAGCGTCATTGCACTGACATGGGGACCCTCATGGCCGCTTTGGTGAAATATGCTGATTCTGATAGTACCAAGGATCCCGAATCTGATGATGACAAGACAGGGAAGGGAAAGAGGAACAGCAACTCCAAAGGTCAGCAGCATCACTGGGCAGGCAATGTGTCACATCCCTAGTTCTGGTATGACCTAGACCAGCTAGCCATTTGTGCATCATGTTTAGTTTCATTTAAATTTGAAATGGGGATTTGTAAAACCCTCAGAAATCATTTCTAGAAATGACCCAGATAAAAATTGCTCCAAAAGGGTCCAAGAAAATGTTCATGTCTCTCTCTGAAAATATTGGGCAGAGGTAAAATTCAAACCAATATTTTCAGGAGCTCATAAATATTTATTTTGGCCATTTGGAATTAATCCAGTAATTATATGCATTGGATAAATATTTTATTATATATAAAATATTGTCCAATAATTCTGAATTTTGGTGAGGGGCTTTGGAGTGGTCCAACTAGTCCCTACTAAAATTTACAGAATATAATAAAATGATTTAGTATTTTTATTAAATCAAAACAAATGTTAGAAAATAGAAAACAAAAACAAAATAGAAACAAAGAGGGAGAACCTACCTGGTGGGCCAACCAGCCCACCACTGTAGCAGCCCAGCCGGGCAGAGCCAGCCCAGCCCATCTCCACCTCCCTGTCGTTTTCCACCTCCTGCCAGTGGGCAGGAGGGCGTGTGCCCGTGGTGCGCACGCACGCGCCTCGCCACCTCCTGCCTCCCTGGTTTCCCTGGCCTTCTCTACACGCGCCACGCTACCCCCCGTCTCTCTCTCGCTCTCTCTCGCTCTCTCTCGTCCCCATCTCCTCCTCTGCTCTCTTCCCCGCTGCTGCCCGAGCGCCACCATCGCCACCGACGCCGTTCGACGCGCCCACTGTAGTTCCCTCGCCCCTCCGTCGTGCCCAAAAGCTCCACCACCTCGTCCGCTACCTCTCCATCACGCCACGCGTCGCCGGACGCCTTGAGGAGCCGCCTCCGCCGTCATCTTCAACCTCGGCCGTTGTGGATCTCCACCGCCCGTCCGTCACCTGCAGTGCCATCCCCGAGCCGCCGTTGCCTCTGCTCGACTCGCGGTGAGCCTCGCCGTCGAACCCCCCTCTCCCCTAGCTCGAATTCTTCCTCCAACACCGTCGCCGTCGTGCCCGAGAGCTCGGCTCCGCCGCTCATGTCGCCGCCGTGGCCACTGTCACCTAGGCTCGCAACCAAGCTCACTGCCGTTCTCAGTGCCCTCCCGCGCGTCGTTTGCACCCAACGACAGCCCCCCTAGTGCCCCGCAACACCTAAACCGCACGCACCCGACTCCGGCCGCCGCCGCGAGCTCTGCTCCGGCGAGCTCAAGCCACCCCCGCAGCCCCCGCTTGCTCCGAATGATGCGGGCGAGCCCTGGCTCCTCGCCCGTGGCCTCCGCCGCCCAAATGGTCGCCGAAACGGTGATCCTAAGCCCCTTCGCCGTGTTCGGCCTCGCCGGCGGCTAAACGCCGGTGGGGTTGACCGGTCTAACCCCCCAGTTGACCTGGGGTTTGACCACCCAGGGTCAATGATAGGTGGGGCCCGACCCTGCTAATGTTTCTGTTAGGATTAGTTTAATAGCTAATTAACACTGTTAACTAACTATGACACTGACATGTGGGACCCGGTCGTCAGGTTTGACCTGGTCAGCTCCGTTGACCTGCTGACGCAGGCATGACGCAATGCTGATGTAGTTATTCTTTTTCTGGAATTATTTTTAAACAGGAAATTCCAGAAAATGTTCAAAACTTCAAAAATTCATAGAAATTCAACCGTAGCTCAGATTGAAATAATTTATATATGAAAAATTATAAGAAAAATTCAATCTATCCATCTGTACCATTTTCATGCATGACAAACCATCTATACATGTTGTATATATGAAAACACACTTATGGCATATTTAAGAGCTTAATTTGGAGTTGTATTTGAACCCTTGGTTCAAATGGACTTCAACCAAATAAATGCTAGATGCATTAACTCAAACAACATCACATACTCATGCCATGTTCATGCATCATAATGTTGCATATGCTTGTGTTTGATTTTCGACACCGTTCCTTCTCAATAGGTCCTGCTCCGGAAAGTGTTCGAGAGTACCTGTCTGAGGAGTAGTGCCCCCCTGTTGATCTACCAGGCAAGCAACCCCCCCTTGTTCATTCCGACACAATCCTACTCTCTCGCTCCTGCTCTCATTTAGTGCATTAGGGCAACAACGATTCAACTGCTACTTTATGCTGCGGTATTTGAACCCATTCCTCTGCATGATGTGTCATTGCCACTAGTTAAATAGTTAAAACCCACTAGCAAGTGTAGGAGTTGATTGAGCCATGTTTTGTTCCTACCATGCTTTGCCTGCTATTGCTTAGAGTACGTCAGGTTTGATTCATCGGGGATGAATTGGAGTGTTAAGATATGTTCTGGTGCTGAGAGTTAAGCGTGTGAACACGATTTGGTAAAGGTAGCGGTGAGAGGCCATGTAGGAGTACATGGTGGGTTGTCTCATTGGGACCGTCCTTAAGAACTGAGTTTTGTGTAAGTTGTCCAATGACTAGCTACTACCACACATTGGGCTCCGGGCACTCCAAGCTCTCTCGACTTATTAACCGCCTTGAGCTCTGTCCAGGAGTTGCAAATAGTTTCTGGTGTTTGTAGGTAGTGCTATTTTTCTACCGAGTGGCACCCGGTAGGGTGGGCTCGGGACAAACTAGGCACAGGTGGCATGGTGTACCAAGTGGCACCCGGATGGTGGGCTTGGGAACCCTGCTCACATCGTTTGGGGCCGTGAGCGACACCCCGGCCGGATCTCCTTGCGGATGGAACCCAAATAGGTGATAGACCTGGACTAGAGTCTTGCGTGGTTAGTCAGGTCGTGGCCGACACCCTCGCCAGGCTTCCGCTTGAAGGTTGCTGAGATACATGACGTGTACATGGTGATAAGTAGTGAGAGCGTGTGTGATGAAGTACACCCCTGCAGGGTTATCATGATCTATTCGAATAGCCGTGTCCTCGGTTATGGACTTCTTGGATGCTTATGTGGTACATAGACAACTTAAAGTGGATACTCTAAAATGCTCAAGACAAGTGTGAGTGCTATGGATGGCCTTCTCGTAGGAGAGACGGGGATGAATCCATAGTAGTGTATTGATGTGGTGATTAGTGGACTCGTGTGCGCCGCCTCATCTCAAAGAAGTTTCTCATTGCCGTAGAACAGGATAGCCACTGAGTCAAAGCTGGCTTGCTACAACTAAACCCCACATTACCTTCTTGATACAAATGCATGTATGATAGGATCTGATGTAAGTCTTGCTGAGTACCTTTGTACTCATGTTTGCTTTATTTATGTTTTGCAGATGAGACATCTGTCTCACTAGTAGTACCACTTGGACTTCGACGAGTAGCTTGTTACCTCAGCTACGATCTTGTACCTTGGAGGGACTTGTAGATAGTCAGGTTTCTCGACCTTTTTCTTTTGTAGTTGTCTGTACCCAGACATGTAATGCTTCCGTTGCTTGTATGCTCTGAATGATGGGTCATGTGACCCCTGTTTGTAGCTATGCTATGTGGATCTTCTGAGCCTTTATCTATATGAATTGCGTTATGTTGTGATGCTGTCGGATTCACGGGTTCCGGCGGACCCTTAAGGTTCGAACACTGGGGTGCGCGCGGAAATCACGCCTTCTACCTCCCCGTCTTGCAAAGATCTAAACTACTAAAAGAACTGCACAAAGGACACAAGATTTATACTGGTTCGGGCCACCGTTGTGGTGTAATACCCTACTCCAGTGTGTGGTTGGTGGATTGCCTCCTGGGGCTGATGATGGTGAACAATACAAGGAAGAACAGCCTCGCGAGGGTCTGTTCTTGGCTGGGGTGATGAACTGCTAGGAGGAGCTCAGTCGCCCTTCTCTCTCTCTCTCTCTCTGATTGCGAATCGGACGAACCGACCGACCCCTTGCTACGTGGGTGGCCGGCCCTATTTACAGAGGCCCTGGTCCTCTTCCCAAATATCGAGCAGGAAGGGAGCCAACAATGGCGGGCTAATTTGAAGGGGGACAGCAAGTATCAACTATCCTGACAAAAGCAGTCTTCGCCTGCACAAAGCTCTGCGGTGACGTTGTGCTGGGCTCCATGGTGACCTCCGTCTCGTAGTCCGCCTGGTCCTGGTCTCATTGCACCGAAATGGCAACCTTTGCCTGATGCCTCGGTACTCCGCGGCTGCGCTTGCCCCCTTTGCACCAAAGAGGAAAGAAGGACGCTGCACGCGCTGGCGCCCGCCTGGCGCCCTGAGTCGTCATGGCTTGTGTCATGGGCACCTCGCGAGGTACCCCGCCTTGATCTCTCCGCCCCCTCGCGAGCCAACCTGACGAGGCCGTGCCTGAGGAAGCTCCGTGTAGTCCGCCTCGCGAGGCTTGGCCCCTCGCGAGGGTCTTGGGCATTGTGTTGACGAAGATGGGCCATGCTGGGCCTCCTTTGAGCCACGCCGCAGGCCATAGGCAGGCAAGTTTGGGGACCCCCGTTCCCAGAACGCCGACAGTAGCCCCCGGGCCCAAGGTGCGCATGGACTTGGCCGTGCCGAGAGGCGAAAGGGCAAGGGCGAAGCGCCACGGGCCCTAATAGCCTGCGGCCTTAGGCGCCGCGTGGCGGTTGATGGGACGTGGGCGTCTCCACTTCCCCACGATGCCTTGGTGATCGCGCGAGTTGGACAAGTCCCTGCATGCAGATCGTGTCATGATTACCTTTGATCGTGGAGGCCGGCGGTTGGTCTTCGCCGGCTATAAGTACGAAGCCGTGCGTGCCCTTCCAGTCCATTCCTCCTGGCTTCTCTTTCTTCTCGATCCTTGCTCCGTCTTGCTGCGATGGTTCCATCGAGGAGGTACTCGGCTGCAGAGAAGGGGAAGGCCCTCCGGGTCGATCCTGCCTCTCCCCCGCCCAAGCGCGGTCGTGGGCGCCCTCGGAAGCATCCGGTGGCCGCCTCGGTAGCGTCTGGTGGTCATGGTGGCGGCTCCCAGCGCGACGGCCGGCGAGCCGCTGTGGCCGAGGGACGCGCCTGGGTTGCGCGCTCCCCTAGGCCGCGCTTTCACGCTGCGCAGGTGCTGCCGGAGTTCGTCGTCTGGTCGGCGGAGCCGACTAGCGCCCGGCTCCAACTCCCTCGCTTCCTCCTTAGTGAACTCCCGGCCGGTGCTCCTGGTGGCTTCTGGCTCCAGGCGAAGGGCTGCTGCAGCAGGTCCTCATGGGCCGCGCTGGAGGTCTCCGCCAACGGGGGCCTGGCCTTAACTCGTGGCTGGCAGGCGTTCGCCCGCGCTCGCGGCCTGGGGCGTCGGTGCACCCTGCACTTCAGGTTTGACGGTGACGCCACCCTCTATGTGAGGGTGTTTGGGGAAGATGGTCGCAGCGCGGGGTGTTTCCCTGAGGACGACGACCGCGGCCGGGGGCCCCGCCCCGACGGTGATGGAGGAGATAGCGCCCGCGCGGATGGCGGCGCTCGAGACTCCTCGGGCTTCGTCAGCTCTTCCTCAAGCGACTCCTCTAGCAGTGGCCGCAGTCAACCCCCGCGCCGTCGAGCTTGCTTGGGAGGTGATGGCTCGTCCGCCCGCCGTCGCGCCCCGGTGAAGCGCGAGAGGGAGTCTTCTTGAGGCCCGGAGGCTGCCCGGGTCGCCTCCGCGGGCTGATGTGAGGAGGGCTGCACCGGGCTTATCCTTTCTTTTTCCTTTTGTTTCCTGCGTAAGACAAAACAGCTGTATGGAGCCCCGCTGGGGCGTGTTGGGAATTATTGCCATTTTTAGCCATTACCTTGATCTTATTTTTGCGCCTCTTAACTGCACGCCTGTGCGTAGATAGTCTCTGACCCCTGCCGGGGGGCGACCGACCCAGGCCCTATGTGGGCGTCGCGGTGCCCGAGGGGCACAGACTAGAGGGGTGCTCCTGTAACGTGCCCGGGCCATGAAACCTTCCAGCGGCTAGAGTAGAAACGCTCGCGAGGGCGTTTGAGTACCATCCCTCGCGAGGTCGTTTAGGAGAGAAACCAAAGCGAGGAGCGGAAATCGACGAACCACAAATCAGCAATAGGGACAACTTCAATAAGACTTCAAATGCAAGTAAACACGTCAACTGCGGAAAGCAAATGAAAAAGCCGCGTCCGACACCTAATCTAGTCTTCGACATCTTCTCACCAGCGCGGAGCTAAGTGCTGCCACTGGGCATGGGAGGGAGCCCCAGGGCCTGAGGCCGACGCTCCTGAGACTCCGGGGCATGTACAGCCCCACTCATTATTACGTGAGAGTGTCACGGGGCGGCGAGCTTCACAGGCATTGGCCTTGCTTCACAGGCGCCGGGCCTTTTCCAAAATGCGGTAGCTTCACAGGCACTCGCCTTGCTTCACAGGCTCTGGGCCTTTTCCAAAACGCGATAGCTTCACAGGCACTCGCCTTGCTTCACAGGCTCTGGGCCTTTTCCAAAACGCGATAGCTTCACAGGCACTCGCCTTGCTTCACAGGCTCTGGGCCTTTTCCAAAACACGATAGCTTCACAGGCACTCGCCTTGCTTCACTGGCTCTGGGCCTTTTCCAAAAGAGGGGAGGTCTTCACAGGCACTCGCCTTGCTTCACAGGCTCTGGGCCTTTTCCAAAAGAGGGGAGGTCTTCACAGGCACTCGCCTTGCTTCACAGGCACTGGGCCTTTTAGGGGTAGAACCTCCGGAGGTGCTGGATGTTCCACGCGTTCTGGATCGGCTCCCCCTCTTGAGTCTCCAAGCGCACGGAGCCAGGCCTGGAAACATGAACAACCTTGAACGGGCCCTCCCACATGGGAGAGAGCTTGTGCAGCCCTTCCCTAGAGAGAACCCGCCTGAGTACGAGGTCTCCTACCTCGAGGGTCCTGGGGCGGATGTTGCGGCAGTGATATCGTCGTAGCATCTGTTGGTACCTTGCCGCTCGCAGCGTGGCTTCCCGGCGGTGTCCCTCCCCTAGTACGAGGTCCATCCCCCGCATGGCGTCCTGCTGCGCCTCGTCAAACACCAGGACCCACGCGGAGCGATGCCTGACCTCGTGAGGAAGGACTGCTTCGGCTCCGTAGACCAGGAAGAACGGGGTCTCCCCAGTTGGTTTGGTTGCGGTCGTGCGGATGGACCACAACACGGACGGGAGCTCGTCGTACCAGCCTCTGCCGCAGGCCTCCAGCTTCTTCTTGAATGTCCTGGTCTTGAGGCCTCTCAGGACTTCCGCGTTGGCTCGTTCGGCCTGCCCATTGCTTCGCGGGTGTGCCACCAAAGCGTAGCATATCTGCGTCCCAAGGTTAGCACAGTATGTTTTGAAGAGATTACTGGTGAACTGCGAACCGTTGTCTGTGATGATGCGATTCGGCACCCGAACCGGCTCACGATACCCCTGATGAACTTGACCGCAGAGCCAGCGGGGATGGTACGGACAGCCTCCACTTCTGACCACTTGGTGAACTTGTCAATGGCGACGTAGAGGTAACGGTAGCCCCCTGGCGCCTGAGGGAACGGGCCCAGAATATCCAGCCCCCAAAATTCGAATGGCCACGAGATGGGTATTGTATGCAGCCCCCCCGCCGGTTGATGGATCTGCTTGGAATGAAACTGGCAGGCCTCACAAGCCTTTACCAATTCGATTGCGTCGTTGAGCACGGTGGGCCAATAGAACCCGCTACGGAATGCCTTGCCGACGAGGGTCCGTGATGATGAGTGGAGTCCGCAGTCTCCGCCGTGTATGTCCTCCAGTAGTTCCTTTCCTTGCTCCCCGGAGATGCAGCATAGAGATACACTGTTTGGTCGCTTCCGGTAAAGTTCTCCATCTCTGATGTAGTATGCCGTGGCCTGCTGCGCCACACGCTCCGCTTCCTCTTCCTTTTCTGGTAGGGCCCCTTGCGTTAAATAACTCCGGAGTTCTGTGATCCAGCACTCCTCCTGAGGTTCCATCGCCAGGAGCAGGCGTGCTCCTGAGGTCGGCGCACAGACCGGGGCTCCCGAGGCTGGCGGCTGGGGAGCTCCTCTCGAGACTGAGCGGTATTCGATAACGTCAGCTGTGCTGAGGGTTTGAAGAGCCGCTCTTCGAAGACGCCGGGTTCCTGCGGCAACCGCCTGGATGCCCGTCCGGCTATGTCGTCAGCTTCCTGATTGGTGCCAGGGGGCACGTGCTTCAGCTCCAGCCCCCAGAACTGCTTTTCCATCCTACGGACCTCCGCTAGGTAGGCCTCCATATGCTCGTCCTTCGGCTCATACACCTTGTTGGAGAAGTTGACTAGGAGCTGCGAGTCGCCCTTGCCGGTGAGGCGTTTCACTCCCAGGGCTACTGCGGCCTTCAACCCGGCTATCAGTCCCTCATATTTTGCAATGTTGTTGGAGACCTTTTCACCTTGCTGGAAACAGAGCTGCACGGCATAGTAGAGCTTATCCTGAGTGGGTGATATCAGCACCGCACTAGCCCCCGCGCCGTGTCTGGAGAACGCCCCATCGAAGTACATGACCCAGCCTTCCGGCGCCTCACTCCCTGGAGAGAGGGACCGATCCTCGTTGTCCCTGAGGCCTGGTGCCTCCGCCCATTCCGCTATGAAATCCGCCAACGCTGCTCCTTTGATGACCCTGGTTGTGCTGAACTCGAGCTGAAACTCCTGTAGCTCCATGTTCCACTCGGCGACCCTTTCGGCTGAGTTAGGGCTCCTGAGCACTCTCTCCAGGGGGTACGATGAGACGACCTTGATGGGATGAGCCTGGAAGTAGTGACACAGCTTGCGTGAGGCTACCAGCAGCGCGAGGAGGAGCTTTTGAGGCATTGGGTACCGTGCCCTCGCGTCCCGCAACACCGTGCTAACAAAATAGACGGGATGCTCAACAAGGCTGAGAGTATCTGGGGTCGCGGCGCCCTCGGGAGGCAAGGGCGCCTCGCGAGATGACATGGCCTCGGGAGGTGGACCATCCGGGTGTGCGGCCTCGCCTGCCTTTGGTGCATTCTTCGGCAGCTGACCCTCCTCAACTGCGGTTGCGGCTTCTGCAGGCTTTCCTTGTTCTCGTTTTGTCTTGCCTCGGGCTGCCGCTGCGGTCTTGACTTGGCGTTCCTCCCTAACCGCCACCAGGGCTGTGCTGGCGGAGTAGGGAGTGGCAGCAAGGTAAAGCAGCAGGGGCTCCTGAGGGCGCGGAGCCACCATGACTGGGGGACTGGTCAGGTACCTCTTGAGATCTTGAAACGCCTTATCTGCCTCTTCAGTCCATTCAAAGGGCCCCTTTTTCTTCATCAGCTGAAAGAAAGGCAGTGCTCGCTCTCCTAATTTGGAGATGAAGCGCCCTAGCGCGGTCACGCGCCCAGTGAGCTTCTGCATTTCTCTGAGGGTCTTTGGCGGACTCATGTCCTCGACCGCCTTGACCTTCTCGGGGTTGGCCTCGATGCCACGACGGGACACGAGGAATCCCAAGAGCTTGCTCGAGGGGACGCCAAACACACATTTCTCCGAGTTGAGCCGCAGGTTTACTGCGTCGAGGCTCGCCAAGGTCTCCTCCAGGTCTTGTATCAGGGTCTTGGCCTCCCGAGATTTTACTACAATGTCATCGACATAGGCTTCGACATTCTTCCCGAGTTGCGGGCCCAAGGTGATGTGCATCAGCCGCTGAAAGGTTGCCCCTGCATTACGTAGTCCGAACGGCATGCATGTATAGCAATATACCCCGCACGGGGTTAAGAAGGCGGTCTTCTCAACGTCTTCTACCGCCATCTTGATCTGGTGGTACCCGGAGAAGGCGTCTAGGAAGCATAGCAGGTCACACTCCGTAGTGGAATCGACGATCTGGTCGATGCGGGGGAGCGGAAACGGATCTTGCGGGCATGCTTTGTTGAGGTTGGTGAAGTCGACACACATACGTTCCTTCCCCCCTTTCTTGGGCACAACGACAGGGTTGGCCAACCAATCAGGGTATCGGACCTCGCGAATGACCCCGGCGGCTTCTAGCTTGTGGGTCTCTTGGACAATGAAGGCCTGCTTCTCCACGGACTGCCGCCTGGCCTTCTGCTTCACGGGGCGCACATTTGGGCACACATTGAGGTGATGCTCGATGACACTCCTGGGGATCCCCGCCAGCTGATCGGGCTCCCAAGCAAATACCTTCTTATTCGCGCACAAGAACTTGACCAAGGCCTCCTCCTGCTCAGGCTCAAGGTTGGCGCCTATGGTGAAAGTGGCACTGGAGGACCCGTCCTCGTCGACGGGTATCTGCTTGGTTTCTGCCTTGTCCTGGGTGAACAACTGCTTCTTCTTGGCGGGCGCAGCCCCCTTGGGCTCAGGGGTCTCCGCATTGACGGGCCATGCCGATGCCACCGTCTTGAAGACGAGCTTGAGTACTCGTAGGGCGTCCCCGGTGTCCCCGTGCACGGCGAGGGTGCCGCTGCTCCCGGGCATCTTCATGAGGTTATACGCTGGGTGCGTGGCGGCCATGAACTGGGCCAGCGCCGGGTAGCCAAGGATGGCGTTGTAAGGAAGGCTGATGGGGGCGACGTCGAAGTCGACCATCTCCGTGCGGAAGTTGTCGTAGGTGCCGAAGGTTACCGGGAGCCGGATCTGTCCCAGGGAGTCGGATGATCCGCCCCCGACGCCCGAGAAAGATCGGCTGGGTCGCAACCGCTCCTGGGGTATGTAGAGGAGGTTGAAAGTCTCGACCGAAAGAATGCTGAGGCCCGCGCCGCCGTCAATGAGAGTTCTGGTGACGGCCACCTAGCAGATGGTGGGGGTGCACAACAGGGGAAGCGCACCCGAGCCGACCAGGTTGGTGGGTTGGTCCTCCGAGCTGAAGGTCAGATCGGCCTCGCGCGCGGCCCGGTCCGGGGGAGCCCCCTGCCGTGCGGAAACGGCGCTAACCCGGCGGGCAAAAGGCTTGACGTGGCGACTCGTGGGCGGCGCCTGCGAGCCGCCCAGGAGGGCCGCAACGACCAGAGGCGTCGATGTTGCGGTGCAGCTACTCCGCTGCGTAGGCAGATGCTGGGGAGGTGCTTGCCGCTCATTCCCCGCCGGGCCGGTGGCGGTGTTGACAGCGGGCGACGGGGGACAACGAGAACACCCACCGGCGAGGGCCGCCGGGGCGACACGAGCTCGACTGGCGCCGTACATGGATGCGGCGGTCGTAGGAGAGCAGAGTGGTGGAAGACAGATTCCGGCGCACCCCTACCCGGCACGCCAAATGTCGGATTCACGGGTTCCGGCGGACCCTTAAGGTTCGAACACTGGGGTGCACGCGGAAATCATGCCTTCTACCTCCCCGTCTCGCAAAGATCTAAACTACTAAAAGAACTGCACAAAGGACACAAGATTTATACTGGTTCGGGCCACCGTTGTGGTGTAATACCCTACTCCAGTGTGTGGTTGGTGGATTGCCTCCTGGGGCTGATGATGGTGAACAATACAAGGAAGAACAGCCTCGCGAGGGTCTGTTCTTGGCTGGGGTGATGAACTGCTAGGAGGAGCTCAGTCGCCCTTCTCTCTCTCTCTCTCTCTCTCTCTCTCTGATTGCGAACCGGACGAACCGACCGACCCCTTGCTACGTGGGTGGCCGGCCCTATTTACAGAGGCCCTGGTCCTCTTCCCAAATATCGAGCGGGAAGGGAGCCAACAATGGCGGGCTAATTTGAAGGGGGACAACAAGTATCAACTATCCTGACAAAAGCAGTCTTCGCCTGCACAAAGCTCTGCGGTGACGTTGTGCTGGGCTCCATGGTGACCTCCGTCTCGTAGTCCGCCTGGTCCTGGTCTTGTTGCACCGAAATAGCAACCTTTGGCTAATGCCTCGGTACTCCGCGGCTGCGCTTGCCCCCTTTGCACCAAAGAGGAAAGAAGGATGCTGCGCGCGCTGGCGCCCGCCTGGCGCCCTGAGTCGTCATGGCTTGCGTCATGGGCACCTCGCGAGGTACCCCGCCTTGATCTCTCCGCCCCCTCGCGAGCCAACCTGACGAGGCCGTGCCTGAGGAAGCTCCATGTAGTCCGCCTCGCGAGGGTCTTGGGCCTTGTGTTGACGAAGATGGGCCATGCTGGGCCTCCTTTGAGCCACGCCGCAGGCCGCAGGCAGGCAAGTCTGGGGACCCCCGTTCCCAGAATGCCGATAGATGCCATGTTGTACATCACATACTTGCATGTTATGCGTACGTGTGATGTGTATTGCTATGTGTGGGATCCGACAATCTGGTTGTTTGTCCTTGGCAGCCTCTCTTATGGGGAAATGTAGTCTAGTGCTTCCTTGAGCCATAGTAGTCCGCTACAGCCCGGTTCACCAGAGTCCTGCTAGCCCAGCACTACTGCTCAGAACACTTGACTGGCCGACATGTATTCCACTTCGTTCCTATGTCTGTCCCTTCAGGGAAATGTCATGCGGTGACTTCCGGAGTCCTGTTAGCCCTGTGCTACAGCCCGGATTCATACGCTGTTGACCGACATGCTCGATGTGATTCATGTATGCCTGTCTCCATTGGTCTGTGCCGCTTTGGGTTCACGACTAGCCATGTCGGCTCGGGTTCTCTGTCATATGGATGCTAGCGACATTATCATATACGTGAGCCAAAAGGCGCAGACGGTCCCGGGCCATGGTAAGGCGACACCCGTGGGGATACCATGCGTGAGGCCGCAAAGTGATATGAGGTGTTACATGCTAGATCGGTGTGACTTAGAATCGGGGTCCCAACACAATGGTGGTGGAGGCAAGCGTAAAGAGGATGGTAATATGGACTTTGTGGCTAATACCAACGCACATGACAATGGCCAGCGACGCAAGGGTAAACTGAAAAATCGTAATGGGGCACCCAACCCTAACCCAGACCGCCTAAACTATCTGCTAAGCCAGCCCTGTCCAAGACATGGGACGAAGGAGGCGCTAGCAAACCACCTTTGGAAGGATTGCTTTATTATGCAGGAGTTCAAGAATTCTAATAATTTCCGGTATGATCACGAATCTGGTGGTGGCTCAGGATCCGGGCCGGGTTACGGTGGAGGAAGTTCCGGTTTAGGATTTAATGGTAATCCGAGCGGACATAATGGTCAAAATAGTCAGAACAACCAGGGTGGTTACAACCAACAGCAGCAATAGTCAGGTTACCAGAGCAACCCAAAGCAGTTGAGTAGTGGGCAGTACCATGTCTTCATAACTAGCTTGGACAAGCGAGACCGGAAGGTTCAGTGGCGGGCGGTTAACTCCGTTGAACCGGCCATACCCCGTTATCTACGTTGGTCTGAACAACCAATCATATGGAGCAGAGAGGATCACCCTCCCCAGGTTGATAATCCGGGTCAGCTGGCTCTAGTGGTGGCGCCTCAGGTGGAAGGTTATAAGTTCAGCAAGGTGCTCATGGATGGAGGGAGCAGCATTAACATCCTATACTATGAGACCTTCCGTCGTATGGGACTAACAGATAAAAATCTCAAACCGTCGAATACAGTGTTCCACGGTGTAGTGCCTGGCAGATCAGCATATCCCGTTGGTAAGATAGCTCTGGAAGTGGCCTTTGGGGATGATCATGATTCCAGGTTGGAGACACTGAAGTTTGAAGTGGTGAAAATCCAAAGTCCATATCACGCCCTGTTTGGACGACCGGCCTACGCCAAGTTTATGGCACGGCCCTGTTATGTGTATTTGCAGCTCAAGATGCCGGGTCACAAGGGGACAATAACGGTTCACGGAAGCCGCAAAATCGCTTTGGAGTGTGAGGAAGGAGATGCGGCCTATGCAGAGTCGGTCTGTGCCACCGAGGAGTTGAAGTATTATAAAGACAATGTTGATCCAGCGGACATGACTCCGTTAAAGAAGCCAACTACGGAGCATGATCCGGCCCTGAAGTTCAAATTGGCAGCAGAAACTAAGCTTGTTGACTTCGTACCTGGCGATTCGTCCAAGCAGTTCAGCATCAGTGCCAACTTGGATCCGAAATAGGAAAGCGCGCTCATCGAGTTCATCCGTGAGAATCGGGACATTTTTGCATGGAAGCCCTCTGACATGCCAGGTGTACCGAGGCAACTCGCTGAGCACACCCTTAATGTGGATCCTAAATATAAACCGGTGAAACAGTTCCTCCACCGGTTTAACGAAGAAAGACGCAAGGCGATTGGAGAAGAGGTAGCCAGGCTCTTAGCAGCTGGCTTTGTCGTTGAAGTTTTTCACCCTGAGTGGCTTGCCAATCCGGTGCTGGTCCTCAAGAAAAACGGCACCTGGCGTATGTGTGTGGATTACACAGATCTTAATAAGGCTTGTCCAGTAGATCCTTTTGCCCTCCCCCGTATTGATCAAATTATTGATGCTACGGCAGGTTGTGAGCGTTTAAGTTTTTTGGATGCATATTCTGGCTATCATCAGATCAAAATGGTAGTTAAGGACCAGGAGAAGACGGCATTTATAACTCCCTTTGGAGCCTTCTGCTATGTGTCTATGCCCTTCGGGCTCAAGAGTGCCCAGGCAACTTATCAACGGTGTGTACAAAATTGTCTTCACAAGCAGATTGGCCGTAATGTACATGCTTACATGGATGATTTCGTGGTTAAGTCCAGGGAGAAGTAGACTCTGATTGATGATTTGAAGGAAACCTTTGATAACCTGAGAACATACAAGATGATGCTTAATCCGGACAAGTGTGTCTTTGGTGTACCGGCGGGCAAGCTATTGGGTTTTCTGGTGTCCAACAAGGGAATTGAGGCTAATTCGGAGAAGATCACGGCCATCACCTCCCTGGCTAAACCGAAGTGTATCAATGATGTTCAACGCCTGGCAGGCCGGATTGCCGCGTTAAGCCGGTTTATCAGTCGTCTTGGTGAGAAGGCAATCCCTTTGTATCAGATGTTGAAAAAAATGGATCAGTTTGTTTGGAGTTCCGCCGCTGAGGAAGCATTTGAGGACTTAAAGTGGCAGTTGGCCAATCCGCCTGTGCTCGCCGCTCCCATTGACAAGGAGCCGTTACTGCTATATGTTGCTGCTAATGCTCGGGCGGTCAGCGTGGCTATTGTGGTGGAGCGAAAGGAGGCAGGTAAGGAGCATCCGGTTCAACGTCCGGTCTATTATATCAGCGAGGTACTAATCGAGTCCAAGCAAAGGTATCCGCATTGGCAGAAGCTGGTGTATGGAGTTTTTATGGCAAGCCGGAAGCTTAAACAATACTTCCAAGGGCACCCAATTACGGTGGTCAGTTCTGCTCCTTTGGGAGATATCATCCAGAACCGGGAAGCAACTAGCCGGATTGCAAAGTGGGCTATAGAGCTGGGGCCGCACGGTTTGAAGTATGTGCCTCGGACAGCGGTTAAGTCTCAAGCACTTGTTGATTTCATCAATGATTGGACGGAAATGCAACCACCTGAAGAAAAGCCGGATCACACATATTGGACCATCCACTTTGACGGATCCAGGCAATTGGAAGGCTCGGGGGCTGGAGTCGTATTAACTTCCCCACGAGGTGATAAGTTTTGTTATGTTCTCCGCTTAATGTTCCTTGTACTAACAATGCAGCTGAGTATGAAGCCTTGCTCCATGGTCTCTAGATGGCTAAGGAGATGAATCTAAGTCGAGTTAAGTGCTTCGGTGACTAGGACCTTGTGGCTCAGCAAGTGTGTGGCACTTGGTATTCCAAGGACCCACTCATGGCAGCATATCATCATGAGGTGGATATTGTTGCAGGTCATTTCAAAGGCTATCAGGTGGACCACGTGGACCGGCGGAAAAATGAAGCGACGGACGCCTTAAGCCGGCTGGGCTCTCAGCGCAAACCGGTCCCGCCCAATGTTTTTCTGCATGTGCTGCACAACCCGTCGGTCAAGATCCCTAGTGAAGCGGATTTGGCTATTCCTGATCCGGAGGCTCAATTGGTGGAAGCTCTTCATGTTATTCCGGATTGGATGCTTCCTTACCTGGCGTACAAGAACCGGGGCGAGTTACCAGAGGATGAGACTTTGTCCCGACAGATAATTCGGCGATCCAAGTCTATGACTATTATCAATGGCGAGTTGCATCATTGCAGTGTGTCAGGAGCGTTTCAACGCTGTGTGTCTCCTAAAGAAGGCCGTGAAATTTTGTGTGAGATCCACGAAGGATATTGTGGTCACCACGCCGGTTCAAAATCTCTGGTAGCCAAAGCGTTTTGCCATGGCTTCTATTGGTTAACTGCTCATGCTGATGCGGAGGATCTGGTCAGACGATGTGATGGTTGCCAAAGGTTTTCAAGATGTGCTCATGTACCGGCTCAAGAATTGAGAATGATTCCAATTACTTGGCCGTTTGCGACTTGGGGGATGGATATGGTTGGGCCTTTCAAAAGGTCCAAAGATAAGAAGACCCACCTCCTGGTGGCGGTTGACAAGTTTACAAAGTGGGTGGAGGCAGAACCTATTAGCAAGTGTGATGCAGCCACGGCGGTTCAGTTCATCAAAAAAGTGATTTTCCGATTTGGCTTTCCGCACAGTATCATCACAGATAATGGTACCAATTTGTCCAAAGGTGCCATGAAGGAGTTCTACGAACGGGAGCACATCCGGCTCGACGTTTCATCAGTGGCACACCCACGGTCCAATGGTCAAGGAGAAAGGGCTAATCAAGAGATCTTGAGAGGCATCAAACCCCGGCTCATGATTCCTTTATAGAGAACGCCGGGTTGTTGGGTAGAAGAATTACCATCTGTGTTATGGAGCATCAATACAACACCCAACAGATCAACAGGATACACACCGTTCTTCATGGTTTATGGAGCGGAGGCGGTTCTCCCTAGTGACATCCGTCATGATTCACCTCGTGTGACGGCTTATATTGAAGTGGACAACAAGACAGCACGGCAAGATGCTTTGGACCAGTTGGATGAAGAGCGTGACATAGCAGCCGCCCACTCGGCGATTTACCAACAGGATCTTCGTCGTTATCACAGTCGCCAAGTCAGAACCAGAACCTTCTAGGAAGGAGATTTGGTGCTTCGGCTCATCCAAGATCAGAGTGATATGCATAAGTTATCCGCACCTTGGGAGGGGCCTTTCGTGGTCAGCAAGAATCTGCACAACAGGTCATACTATCTGATCGATATTCGAGAGCATAAGGACTCACGTACATCAGAGGAGGAGACCAACAGGCCGTGGAACATAGCTCATCTTCGGCCTTATTATACCTGAGCCATTGGTTCTACTTATGTACATATTACAATGATGTATATATTATGATTAAATATAATAAACCGGAACCTCAGCTAAAGCGGGGTATCTGTTCTTTTACATCATGTGTGGTTACACGTAGTTGTTCTAAAGCGGCCTCCGGTTTACCCCTTGAGTTCGCTTTTTAAAAGCATCATGTTATATCACTTGGAGGTTTGGTTGTGTCCGAACCAATACCATACCTCTTGATAGGCAAGAGCCACTAGATCACTTGGGGACTTGGTCATGTCTGAACCAGTCATGCCTCTTGATCGGCCTAAGGCCACAGAATCACTTGGGGGCTTGGTCGAACCCAAACCATTGCCATGCCACTTGGTCGGCATAAATGCCACGGTTTCATTTGGGGACCTGGCTGACTAGAACCATAGTTACACCTAACGGGAGCTTGGTCGTGTTCGGCCATGGTAACGCCATTTGATCAACTCAAATAAACCTTTTTTGCAAACAGTTTTGTCATTGCTTTTGCTTTGCACTTTTCTTTGCAAGATACCTTTTTCTTTTTATTGCATTTTTTTAACTGACAAAGTTTTTCAAGCAATCAATTGACGGAACACAGTTCACGTCAATCCGGAGACTATTTGCCCGGTTAGAACCTTGTTGTTAACATCCTCTTATGGAGTAACACGGTGTTTATTATAACCCGGCACGGTTTACATGGTAAACCAGCGTCATATATATATATAGGAGCTGTTTTCTCCTCCAACAGTGTGGGTTTGCAAAACTCCGCTTCAAGTTTGGCCAAGCGAACTTCACGCTCAACGATGGCAGGTATTATGTATCTCAAAAATTTGGTCATATACTTAAAAATTCTCGGATGTTTTGACTTCATATATGTAGACATCATATTCCGCCTGACGGTACAACCGCGGTGGTACTTGAAGAGTTTCTTATTGCAGAAAGTGCTTTGGAAAGTTCATCACCACAGGAAGAACAAATTATGCACGAAGGCATATCAACATCAAAAGTATCAGCTAGCCTATTACAAGGCAACACGGTGCCCATAATAATATCATTGTTTTTCGCAAAGGAGAGGTAGTTTTAAAACCAGCTTCCGGTTCAAGCTTGGTCACCAGCCTGGCCTGATGGTTGTGGGTCATCCTGCGCCGCTTCAGCCTCTGTTTCTCTACCCAGTGGCTGGAAATCAACAGTTGTCCAGTTGATTCCCATTAATGCTTGAAAAACAGCTTCATCATGGATCAGCAATGACGGGTCAATATCGGGAGCGTAAGTATGCTTACGGATTGGAGGGATTAGATTTTCCGATTCATGGATTGGTGCAGCTATTCGCTTGTTCTGATTGTCATATTGGGCTTGATAATGAGACAAGTCTGCTTCTTCAGCCAATTGACAAGCTAGCGGACGTACCTCCCGGTTTATTGCTCGCAGATCCGCTTCACCAAACTCTGACCCGTCTTCCTTCAAGCTGGGATAGCCCTGAGCCGCTTCAATAGGATCAAAATCCGGCACCCAGGCTTTTGCCCGGATTAAGGCATTGATCGCACCGGTTCGAGCAGCAGATTTCTTCAGCTCTTCAACCCGGGCAGGAAGCACCGACAGTTTCATCAGAGTGTCTTGCATCAAAGTGGCGCCGGTTTGTTATGGGATGCGGTACAGATGATCCGCTGGGCACCAGTATACAATTGTTCAACCAATGTATAGGCGGCTTTCAATTTCTTCCACACATCTGACCCCAAGTGAGCAATGCGTGTCATTGAAATATCATAAAGGGTTAATAAACCGGCAGCTCTGTAAGAAGGTAGAGTCAATTCAGAAGTCAAACTGGCTTACCAAAGATAGCAGTGGTCATGGTATGCATGTGCCGCTTTATGCTGGTCAGTTCATCCGCCACCGGTTTTAGTCCAGCCTCATCATCCTCTGCTCGTTTGATTAAAGCAGACTTTTCAGTGGCCCAATCCGCACACTTCTTCTTGAAGCCTCCTTAAGCTGTTCCATGGCGCTTAAAGCGCTGGCTAATTCCTCATTTGCTTTGGAGGTTTCAACTTGTTTGGTTTTCAGGTTTTCTTGGAGATCGGCGACTTGGCTTTCTTTCGCCTTCAGCTCAGCCTGCATGCAGACAATTATATGCTTCAACAAAATGGTACAAGGATTGAAGTACCAACCACATAATAAGTTATGCACTTGGCACTTGGGGGCTAATGCATATTCGATCTTCATCGTTCAATTACTTACAAAGTCCCAAGATCAATACAAGTATTCAACTTGGCACTTGGGGGCTAATGGCTATTTGCTCTTATATATTCTGATGCAGCAATCTCAATTACTTAAAGTACCGGTTTAACTACGCTAAGTTGAACCGGCCCTTGGGGGCCACATCAGCGAATTTCAAAGCATCAAGATTTACATTAGTAAGTCCCGGTTTGAAAGAAGATTACAAACCGACCCTTGGAGGCTTGGAGAGTCAGCAAGAATTGAAGCATACAAGCAGGAAAGAGCATATGGAAGTTACCTCATATTTATCTTTCATCATATTAACCAGACCAGCTTCATAGTCACGACTGGTATACAGCCGGTTCAGATAGCCGGAATGGATATCTTGGGCATTCAGAGCAGCGTAAGTCGCCCGATCAGCATTCCACTTGCCTTTGCCAAAGGCAGCAAATTCTTCCTTAGCAGAATGTTTGGACAAAGCGACAGGATTGCTTGGCTCAGTATGGCCAGTGCCAGTAATGACAACCTCATCATCCTTGGTACCGCCGGTTTGCACTGGGGCTGTTGGCTTGTCAGTAGGCTTTGTTGGACCGGTCGATTTCTCAATCCGGATGGAGCTTGTGGGCTGATTGACAGGATTTGAGGTATCAATAGGTATTTCTTCAGCAATAAGATCGTCGTCTTGCTGCGGTGGATCATTGGGTATATCCTCAGGAATAGTCGCTTCAAGATCTGGCGTCTTGCCCGGTTCAAGGAAGGCATCTTCTTCGGCCGCTTTGTCCAGGCGAGCCTTCTTGCTTGGCCTAGGTTTGGCCCTGAAAGGAATAACAAAATCAAAGACAACATATGTTCCAAGGCGATGTGCTGCAAATATTATGATAAGTATAGCTTACCCAAGCACCGTTTTAAGCGGTGGCAGCTGAGTAGCCGATGACTCGCCAGAAGATGAGTGGGAAATAACCTGGTAATCGGAGTTAGACGGATTAAGAGGTTGACGAAAGAAGCCCTCTTTAGGACAAGCACTGACAAGCAAATTAGAGACCTCTGAACGGCATTTCCGAACCGGACTGTTCGGTAAACCGGCGGACGTAACTACCTGGCCGCTGTGCCGGGTTGTGCGACGAGCTTCGTGTTGTTGGGTCTTCATAAGAAATTTAGGATCCAAATAAGCAAGAGGATGAGAAAATTTAACTTTCCGGTTTGCCTGACGGATTTTTTGTGAAGGCAAAGGTTCTGAATCGGAAGAGAGAATAATTACCTCTGCAGCATCCGTGTGGCTGGCTTCGGCATCATCCTGACAAATATCATCATCAATAAGACGCATGAAAAATAAGCCAAGTGAGTCAAGCTCTACCTCAAGGTCCGGATTATCCACATCATCATCAGGGGCCGGATTAGAGGATGAAGTGGTTCTTTTCCTGTGGGTAGTCTTCTTCACAGCTTTAGTTTTTTGCCGAGTTGCTCTTTCTGGTTTGTCTGGTTTTTCTGGTTTCTCCTGCGGCAGTTTCTTGCTCCAAAACGAATCATTGCCCTGATTACACAGACACTGATATTAAACAATGACCAGATATATCAATAACAGATTCAGCAAAAAGAAAAATCAAAATCTTACAGCTGGCGGTTTGTTGGTGGCACAGAAGGGAAGCAGGCCGGTTCTAGCACATATGTGTTCCGGTTCATTCAGCATCTTATTCATAGCCTCTGTGATTTCTTCATCGGTAAGCTGGATTTTGGAATGTCGCAGCGGGTCATCAACACTGCCAGTATACTCGCACATCAAACCGGAGCGCTGACTAAGGGGCAGTATGCTCCATGATATCCAACAGCAAGCGAGATCAACCCCTGTTAAACCGTTGGCCATAAAGGCTCTAAGCTTTGACAGTTGAGGAGCATATTTGCTTCTCTCCTGGGCAGTCAATCTTTGAGGAAAAGGGTGTGTATTGCTAAGCCGCTCCGGACGAAAGCCAGGCAAGGGATTCTCACCAGCAGGGGAGGTGTCTTTGCAATAGAACCATGTCTGATTCCACTCTTTGGGGTGGCTGTGTAGTTTGGCGTGAGGGTATGTGACCTCTTTCCTTTTCTGGATCGCCACGCCACCCAACTCCGTATTAGAGCCGTCAGTAAACTCAGTACAGCGGTTTAGATGGAAAAGGTCTCTGAACAATTCCACTGTGGGCTCCTCTTGAAAAAACGCCTCACAGAGCACTTGGAAGTGACACATATTTGTAACAGAGTTGGGGCCAGTGTCTTGTGGATGGTGTTGGAAATCGGCTAAAACATCCCGGTAAAATTTAGAACCAGGCGGTTTAAAGCCCCAGGCTAAGTGATCTACGAAAACAACGACCTCTCCTTCTTGAGGTGTGGGAGGGCATTCTTTGCCAGGAGCCCTCCAACAGATGGTATCTTTGCTGCCTAAAGCGCCGATCAGGACTAAATCGTCCAGCTGAGACTCTGTGACGCGAGAAGGAACCCAATTGCACTCATATACTTGCTTGTCCATGATAAAATCTACAAGGTAGAAGATCCTGGTTCAAAAATGCATTGATCAGTGTACATTGATATGGGCAATGTTAAACCGGAGGCAGATCTATCTGAACCGGAGTTTTATGAAGCAAACAACATCTGGCAATTCAACAAGGGGACTAATGGTATATACCGGTTTGGCAAGTTTTTCCTACAAGGTTAAACCGCCTTATCTAAACATTGAAACAGTTGAGATTGCGGATGGATAAGTATGCAGAAACAGGTTTCACAAGTTTTCTCTACATCGTTGGATCTGAAGCAAGTTCATAAAAGAGATAAATATTTAGAGGTTCAAAAGGAGCAGTACCGAATCAATGAGCAAAACGTTCATATAAATCTATGGTTTTGAGATGCGTAAGTGAAGGCGAAGGTTAAACAACTACCATTGCACAGAATAAAGATTTGCAGATTCATCTAAAGATCTATTGTAACGCCCCAGATATAACTTTCCCAATTTGTACTCCAACTCTTGCCGTTTCCGGCGTTAAGTTATATTTATTTCTCGGGTTCGGGTCTTTGTCTCCATGTGTTGTTTTCTTTTTCATGCATCTCATATCATGTCATCACGTGCATTGCATTTGCATACATGTTCATCTCATGCATTCGAGCATTTTTCCCGTTGTCCATTTTGCATTCCGGCGCTTCCTTCTCCTCCGGTGGTCATTTCTAACCTTCTTTCGTGTTTGGGGATTAAACATTTCTGGATTGGACCGAGACTTGCCATGCGGCCTTGGTTTACTACCGGTAGACCGCCTGACAAGTTTTGTATCATTTGGACTTCGTTTGATACTCCAACGGTTAACCGAGGGACCGAAAAGGCCTGTGTGTGTTGCAGCCCAACACCCCTCCATTTTGGCCCAAAACCCACCAAACTCTGCTCCATGTCCTAGAGCGTCCGATCACAATCGCGTGGCCGAAAACCGCACCTCATTTGGACTCCCCTAGCTCCCTCTATGCCTATTTAAAGGTCCCCTTCGTTTTCTTCTTCCTCTTCCCAAAAACCCTAGATCTGCCACTCCTCTCGCGTGCCGGATGACTCCCCCGCCGACGGACGTGTTCGCCCGCTGTGTCCGACAGCCACATGGCAGCACCGCACTCGCCCGCCGCGCGGTCCCCAGTTCTCCGCCGACGTGGCCCGGGAGGCCCAGGAGGGGCCCCCGAGGCCCGATCCGCTCGCGCCGCCCCGCGCTTCTTCGTCCTCCCTCAAGCCCGGGCACCGCCGCCTGCCTGCGGTCATCGCGCCGCCGCCTGTCTCCCTCGCCGGCGGGAGCCGCCACCTCTCCGCCGCGAGCCGCCGCACGCCGCGCCCGGCCGAGCTCCGCCACCGAGCCCCTCCACGGCGTCCGACCCCTCTCCATCGACCTCCTCGCCTCCCCGAGCTCCGGCAAGACTCCGGCCGACGCCATCTCCGACGGTGAACAGTGCTTCCCCCGGCGAACCTCGACAGCCGTGCAGATCTCAGATCTGGGAAAAAACCCTAAGGGTTGACTTTTCCCCTCTCCTCCTAGTTCTTTATGCTTACTTTGACTGATCATATCTTCGCGTCCGTAGCTCCGTTTTGGACATATAATATATCAAAATCTTCGTCTCGACATGTACATCATTTCATTCCATTGCATCATTTTCATTTGAGTTAATCTTGATGCCCAAAATGCTGCTAGAAGGAGGCTTCGTGAGTTAAGTTGCAGATCCGTTAGTTCATCATAGACTTTTGTCATTTTTGCCATGATTATTGTGTGCATGATATGCCTGTGAGTCTTTGGGATGAATTGTTAAGCATTTTGTTTTCTTTCGGGAGGTGGCACCCATGCATTTTTAGGATGTGTGTGGTGACTTGTGCAAGCTTGCAAAGAGAGGCACATGAGAATTCTGTTTTCAGGGACTTAGGGGATTTCACTAAGTCTGGGATATTTTAGTTCATGATGCCATGTGTTCAGCTTTTTTCCTAGTGATCCGTGCCTCTTTTGAGGATGATCAGTAAGGGAGTTTTGTTAATCATGTTATGCTCTATCCATCCATGTCTTTGTTTGCATATGTGGAGTGCTCTAGCTTGAGTCAATCGAGCTCTACTTTTGCTTCGTGGTAAATCAAGGCAGATCGTCAACTTGTTTGCGATTTTGCCGATGCTATTGTTAGTGATCCGTGCATGCTATGCCATTGTTCTTGCCATGTCTAGCTAGCATTTTGTGCCTTCTTAATGGATATGTGCTTGCCTTGCCATGAATTGCACCGTAGTGAGTGCATCGAGCTCGTTTACATGCCTTCGTGAGTTAAATTTCAGCATGTCTCAGTTTTCACTAAGTCTGAAAACTGATTGTGTGTGAGCTATGTTCGTGTGCTCGTTAGAGTATCTTGTGATCACTTTTGACCACAGGTCACTTTGGGACTTTTGATAAGCTTGTTGAGTAGCTCGATGCGATGTTCTTACTTGTCAGGTTCAGGTTATGTATCATGTTGTTTTGATGCTCCGAAGAGAGCATCGTGGTCTGAAATTTCAGACTAGTGTTAATTTCACTAAGTCTGAAATCTGTTTTGCTTATTCGTTTTTGCCATGCTTGTTTGAACCTCATAATGGATGAATTGGCCGTGGCTCAGTGCTAGTGTTTTGATAATAATCTTGTGTACATCCCTGCCATGTCTTTTGTTGTCATGTTTGGTGGCTGTAGCATGTTCATTTCGTTGCATTTAGGTGCCTACTTGCTGTAAATCGCAGACCGGTTCATTTCGTAAAACGCTTGCCATTTCCAAACCGTAGCTCCGATTCCAATGATCTTTATATCGTTTTCAAGTGATTTCATCCCCTCTATCCAGTGGCACACTTGGTTTTCCAAGTTGAGGCCAGGTTCATGCATTTCCTGTCACGTCTTGCATTTTGCATCCCGCATCGCATCCCGCATAGCATACCATATTTGCATCTTATTGTTTGCCCTTGCACGTGGTTGATTGTATCCTTGTTGCTTGTTTGTGTTGTTGGGTAGAGCCGGGAGACGAGTTTGCTAACGAGGAGCCCGTTGAGTTTGCTTTTGAGGATCCAGTCAACTCTGACAACTGTGCAGGCAAGATGATCATACCCTAGAAATCACTACTATCTTTGCTATGCTAGTTTGCTCGCTCTTTTGCTTTGCTAATGCTATGATGCCTACCACTTGCTTGTCAGCCTCCCAATTGCCATGTTGAACCTCTAACCCACCATTGTCCTAGCAAACCGTTGTTTGGCTATGTTACCGCTTTGCTCAGCCCCCCTTCTTATAGCATTGTTAGTTGCAGGTGAAGATTGGTGCCGTTCCTTGTTGGAACATTTATTTACTTGTTGGGATATCATTATATTGCCATGTTATCTTAATGCATCTATATACTTGGTAAAGGGTGGAAGGCTCGGCCTCTCGCCTAGTGTTTTGTTCCACTCTTGCCGCCCTAGTTTCCGTCATATCGGTGTTATGTTCCCGGATTGTTGCGTCCCTTACGCGGTTGGGCTATAATGGGAACCCCTTGATAGTTCGCCTTGATTAAAGCTTTTCCAGCAATGCCCAACATTGGTTTTACCATTTGCCACCTAGCCTCTTTTTCCCTTGGGTTTCCGGAGCCCGAGGGTCATCTTATTTTAACCCCCCCCCCCCAGGCCAGTGCTCCTCTGAGTGTTGGTCCAACTGTCAGCTGCCGGTGGCCACCAGGGGCAACTCTGGGCTGGCCTACCCGTACCTAGGACAATCTGAGTGTGCCCTGAGAAAGAGATATGTGCAGCTCCTATCGGGATTTGTCGGCACATTCGAGCGGTGTTGCTGGACTTGTTTTAACCTGTCGAATCGTCTTGTTGTACCAAGATAGCGAGTCTGATCGGCGTGTCTTGGGTGGAGGTCTATTCCTTCGTTGACCATGAGAGCTTGTTATGGGCTAAATTGGGACCCCCCTGCAGGGATTGATCTTTCGAAAGCCGTGCCCGCGGTTATGGGCAGATGGGAATTTGTTAATGTCCGGTTGTAGATAACTTGAACCTTAATTAATTAAAATGAATCAACCGAGTGTGTTGCCGTGATGGCCTCTTCTCGGCGGAGTCTGGGAAGTGGACATGGTGTTGGAGTTATGTTTGCGCAGGTTGCTCTCTAGATTCCCGCTCGTGCTTTGCCTCCTCTTCTCGCTCTCTTTTGCGAATAAGTTAGCCACAATATATGCTAGTCGCTTGCTGCAGCTCCACTTACATTACCCCTTTCCTACCTATTAAGCTTAAATAGTCTTGATCGCGAGGGTGCGAGATTGCTGAGTCCCTGTGGCTCACAGATTACTATTACACCAGATGCAGGGACAGATGATACAGCTCCAGATGGCGCGCTTGAGCTCAAGTGGGAGTACAACGAGGATTCTCAGCGTTACTATGTGTCTTTTCCTAATGATCAGTAGTGGTGCCCAGTTGGGGTGATCGGGACCTATGTCGCTTGTTGGGTTGTCTTTTATTTTGGCACCGTAGTCGGGCCATGAGTGTTTGGTTGATGTATGTTATTTATGTACTTTGATGTGACGTGGCAAGTGTAAGCCAACTATGCACCTCCCCTTTATATTATTTATGTACATGGGATGTGTGATGATTTCCTAACTTGCGACATTGCTTTCAATGCGGTTATGCCTCGAAGTCATGCCTCGACACGTGGGAGATATATCCGCATCGAGGGCGTTACAAGTTGGTAATCAGAGCCTTCCCCGACCTTAGGAGCCCCCATTGCTTGATCGTTTTAGCAGCCGAGTTGTGTCTAGAAAAATGTTTTGAGTCATTTAGGAATTATATATCGGAGAGCTTAGGAATTCTTTTTACTTCCCAGTCTCCTCATCGCTCTGGTAAGGCATCCTGACGTAGAGTTTTGACTCTTCTCTTCTCAAATTTCACTAATTTTTTTTAAGGATCACGCGAGTATCTTGGATTTGTTCCGATGGCTTATGATGAGAATATTGTCTTGGTGCCTCCTGTCAGGGGTTTAGTGGAAGTGTCCCGGGGAGTTGAGCTCTGAGGTGTTGTCATCATAATTTTATCGTTGCAATTCTGGAATACTTGAGATATGTTCGTCGACATCGAAAATCTCCTTTATGCAGTTCGTTGGTGAGATAACCTCGACGCCACCCAGTACTGGGGCGGGAGTTCGGGAGTATCGCCATAACTTGTATAACGGATGCTTTTCGAAGGTTGAGGTAGATGGTTTCTGAAGGTTTCTTGGTTATGTGTTGAAGGATGGATACAGCTGGATGTAGGATTTGCTAGTTTGGGTGAGATATTATGCTTCCCCTGTATCCCCAACACTTGATTGCATAACTAGAAAATTTCGGGAGTTTCATAGGTGGGAATTCAAGTAGCTCTTAGGATATCTTTCTGACAGATGTATGATATGAAATTGGGGTTCGACGTCTAGTGGTTCGCCTATTCACGATCAATTTTACAGTGGTCTTGTTGTGTCTTAAAGAGTCCTCGGCTATGCTGACTCGGGGACGCTTCGTATGTCATGTGCACTGCCTTGTACATGATGGTGCTATACGATCGAGCCCGTGTAGGTCCCACCACGAAAACTTCGGACGAAATCTCTATCATATGTTTGTTCCGGCTTATTTCGCAAGCCAATCCTTGGTTTTATTTTGAGTTGTGGTATTCGAATTGCTTCGAAGTCATATGTTGATTCCATCCCTTGTTGATTTACCTCTTCTACCTAATTCTACGTGGCTTCGCAATTTAGGAATATGTGACCACTTCAAGAGAAGTGCATTTGTTCATTTTGTTCGGATGTGAAGACTTTATGTTGCTATTTTCATTCCGTTGGATTCAGCTTCAATATTTGTCTATCTTTGTGCTAATGGTGGTCAACCTCTTCAGGATGGCTCCTCCAACGCGCACGACTCCGAATCCTGATCCGCCACCACCCCCACCTCCTCCGGAGGCTTGGCAAGCTGTGATGGCCGCAACCAATGCAAACACACAGTTGATCATGCAAATCCTCCAAGAGCGCAATCAAGGCAGTCAAGGGAATCAAGGCAACAATCAGAACCATTTTGCTACTCTGAACCAATTCCTCACTAATGGTCCAAAGATGTTCAGCAATTGTGTTGAGGCTACCGATGCTGATGATTGGCTAGTGGATCTGGGCAAGCATTTTGAATGCAGCAACGTCAGGCCTGAAGATTTCGTCAAGTTCGCTTCTTTCCAGCTCAAAGATCAGGCTGTAGAGTGGTTCCAGCAGTACAAGGATTCCAGAGGTGGACGTTTGATCACTTGGGATGATTTCCGTCGAGATTTCCGAGCTCATCACATCCCTCAGAGTGTGACTGAAAGCAAACGTGAAGAATTCCGCAATCTGAAGCAAGGCTCTTTGTCTGTCTATGACTACAACAAGTTGTTCCAGAAGCTCGCCCGTTTTGCCAAGCAGGATGTTCCTGATGAGAAGAGCATGATATACCAGTTCAGGGGTGGTCTCCGTGAAGAAATTCAGCTCGCTCTTGTCCTTTTTGAGCCGCTGAGATACGATGAGTTCTACACCATGGCACTGAAGCAAGAGGCTGCTCAGTTGAGGTGTGATGCTTCCAGGAAGCGAGTCAGAGACACTACGCCTTCTTCCTCGACTCAAGTGGCCAAGCAGCAGAAGTATTGGCTTCCTCCTCCTCTGTTCCGTTAGCCGTATCAGCAGAAGAGCAAAGGTGGCAGTGGTTCTTCCCACCCACCCAACCCAGGCTTTCAGAACAAGACTTCGTCTCAAGCTCCAAGATCAAGTGCTCCGTACCACCGTCCGCTTTCAGAGGTCACGTGCAACAAGTGCCAACAGAAGGGTCACTATACCAACAAGTCTTTCAACCAGAGGCGTCTTCCTCCTCCTCCTCCGGTGAGATCGGCAAGTACAGCTGTGGTCAAGCATAACCCCAAGTCCGCCAAGGTCAACTTGATGAACGCAGCACAGGCAGAGGATTCGTCAGATGTGATCATGGGTAACCTTCCTGTTAACGATATTCCTGCAAAAGTTCTTTTTGATATGGGTGCTTCGCATTGTTTCATCTCGAGGCCATTTACATCTAGGCATGAATTGGTTTCACAAGTTCTGCCTAGCCCATTAGCAGTTGTTTCTCCTGGTAAGTGCATGCAGGCTAACTCCATCATTCCGGATGTTACTATCACCTTGGGTGACTACAAGTTTCTGGCTTCTCCAACGGTTCTTGGTGATTCTGATATCGATCTTATTCTCGGGATGGACTGGCTCTCTAAGCACAAGGCTCAGCTCGATTGTGTAGCCAGGCAGATTCAATTGACTCATTCATCTGAGGATGTCATTGTCTTTGCCACTCGGGATGATACAATCCGGTTGTTTTCTCTCAATGAGAAGGGTGAATTGGATGCTATTTCACAGATCCTAGTCGTTTGTGAGTATCAAGACGTCTTCCCAGAAGAGCTCCCAGGAATGCCTCCGCACCGGCCCGTTGAATTTGTTATTGAACTTGAGCCCGGTACGGAACCTGTGTGCAAACGTCCCTACAAGCTCGGCCCTGAAGAGTTGAAGGAGTTGAAGAAACAACTCGATATTCAAGAAAGAATGGGTCTCATTCAGCCTAGTACTTCTCCGTGGGGTTGTGGTGTTCTTTTTGTGAAGAAGAAGGATGGAACGGACCGACTTTGTGTTGATTATCGTCCATTGAACAAGAAGACCATCAAGAACAAATACCCACTTCCCAACATCAATGAGCTGTTCGAACAACTCAAGGGTGCCCAAGTATTCTCCAAGCTTGATCTCCGTATGGGTTATCATCAAATTCGAATCCGTGAGCAAGATATTCCCAAGACGGCTTTCATGACAAGCTATGGGTCATATGAATACACTGTCATGTCTTCTGGCCTCGCCAACGCTCCTCCGATGTTCTCTCGCATGATGAACTTCATCTTCAACCCCTACACCAATGACTTCGTTTTGGTCTATCTCGACGACATTCTGGTTTTCTCCAAGAACAAGGAAGATCATGCCAAGCACTTGCGTTTGGTTCTTGACAAGCTCAGGGAACATCAGTTCTACGCCAAGTTCTCCAAGTGTGAATTTTGGCTCGATGAGGTGCTTTATCTTGGTCATATCATCTCTGCCAAGGGCATTGCCGTGAATCCTGAGAAGGTGTCTGCAATTGTTAATTGGGAACCTCCTCAGAAAGTGAAGCAACTCCGTAGCTTCCTCGGTCTCGCAAGCTACTGCCGAAGATTCGTTGAAAACTTTTCTAAGATCGCGAAGCCTCTCTCAAATCTTCTCCAGAAGCACGTCAAGTACGTTTGGTCTCCGGAGTGTGATATTGCTTTCAACACTTTGAAAGCGAAATTGATCACTGCTCCAGTTCTGACTCCGCCTGATGAAACCAAGCCGTACGAGGTCTTTTGTGATGCCTCTCTCCAAGGTCTCGGTGCTGTACTGATGCAAGAGAAGAAAGTTGTTGCTTATACCTCTCGCCAGTTGAAGCCTAATGAGAAGAACTACCCCACTCATGATCTCGAGTTGGTGGCAGTTGTGCATGCTTTGTTGACTTGGAGACATCTTCTATTGGGAAGAAAAGTGGACATTTTCACTGATCACAAGAGTCTCAAGTACATCTTCACTCAGCCTAATCTCAACCTCAGGCAAACTAGATGGGTCGAAATGATTCAAGAGTACAATCTGAGTATCGAGTATACTCCAGGCAAGGCCAATGTGATTGCTGACGCTTTGAGCAGAAAAGCATATTGCAACAGTCTGATTCTGAAGCCTTATCAACCCGAGCTTTGTGAAGCTTTCCGCAAACTTAATCTACAAATTGTTCCTCAAGGTTTCCTCGCCAACCTTGAAGTCTCTCCTACCTTGGAAGACCAGATTCGCCAAGCCCAGCTTCTTGATGCTATGGTGAAAAAGGTGAAGATTGGTATCGCAAAGAGTCAGTCCAAGTACAAGTGCTACCGCCTTGATGACAAGGACACTCTCTTCTTCGAGGATCGAATTGTGGTACCCAAAGGTGACCTTCGTAAAGTGATCATGAACGAGGCTCATAATTCTCTCCTCTCCATCCACCCTGGGAGCACGAAGATGTATCAGGATCTAAAGCAAACTTATTGGTGGACTCGAATGAAGCACGAGATCGCTCAATTCGTCAATGAATGTGATGTCTCCAGAAGAGTGAAGGCAGAACACCAAAGGCCAGCAGGTCTCCTCCAACCTCTTGCCATTCCAGAATGGAAGTTTGACCACATTGAAATGGACTTCGTGACTGGGTTTCCAAAGTCCAAGCGTGGCAATGATGCTATATTCGTTGTCATCGACAAGCTCACCAAAGTGGCTCACTTTCTGCCTATCAAAGAGTCAATCACTGTAGCTCAATTGGCGGAACTCTATACCTCTCGAATTGTCTCTCTGCACGGTATTCCTCAAGTGATATCTTCAGACCGTGGCAGCATCTTTACCTCCAAGTTTTGGGATTCTTTTTAGAAGGCCATGGGCACCAACATCCGCTTCAGCACTGCTTTCCATCCTCAAACAAGCGGTCAAGTCAAGCGTGTCAACCAGATTCTTGAAGATATGCTCAGGGCTTGTGTTATCTCCTTCGGCATGAAGTGGGAGGATTGTCTTCCTTATGATGAATTCTCATACAACAACAGTTTTCAAGCAAGTTCGGGCAAGGCCCCATTTGAAATTCTGTATGGTAGGAAATGCCGTACCCCCCTCAACTGGTCTGAAACCAGTGAACGTCAGCTGCTGGGTAATGACCTAATCACAGAGGCAGAAGAAATGTGCAAGGTCATTCGTGATAACCTCAAAGCAGCCCAATCCCGCCAGAAGAGCTACAATGATAGTAAGCACCGTGATTTGGCTTTCGAGATCGGAGATCATGTTTACCTCCGCGTCTCTCCTATGAAAGGGACTCGTCGCTTCGGTATCAAAGGGAAGCTTGCCCCTAGATACGTCAGACCTTTCAAGATTGTCAGCAAGAGAGGCGACCTCGCCTATCAACTCGAGCTTCCTTCAAACTTTGCAAATGTTCATGATGTGTTCCATGTCTCCCAACTCCGAAAGTGCTTCAAGACGCCTGAACGCACAGTCAACTTCAAGGACATTGAGCTCCAAGAAGATCTCTCCTATCGTGAGCACCCAGTTGCAATCCTTGAAGAGACAGAACGCAGGACTCGCAACAAGTCAATCAAATTTCTCAAAGTCAAGTGGTCACACCATTCCGACCGTGAAGCTACCTGGGAACGCGAGGATCACCTCCGTTCTGAGTACCCGGAGTTCTTTCAGTCCTAGATCTCGGGACGAGATCTTTTTGTAGTGGTGGAGTGTTGTAACGCCCCAGATATAACTTTCCCAATTTTTACTCCAACTCTTGCCGTTTCCGGCGTTAAGTTATATTTATTTCTCGGGTTCGGGTCTTTGTCTCCGTGTGGTGTTTTCTTTTTCATGCATCTCATATCATGTCATCACGTGCATTGCATTTGCATACATGTTCATCTCATGCATTCGAGCATTTTCCCCGTTGTCCGTTTTGCATTCCGGCACTTCCTTCTCCTCCGGTGGTCATTTCTAACCTTCTTTCGTGTGTGGGGATTAAACATTTCCGGATTGGACCGAGACTTGCCATGCGGCCTTGGTTTACTACCGGTAGACCGTCTGTCAAGTTTCGTATCATTTGGATTTCGTTTGATACTCCAACGGTTAACCGAGGGACCGAAAAGGCCTCGTGTGTGTTGCATCCCAACACCCCTCCATTTTGGCCCAAAACCCACCAAACTCTGCTCCATGTCCTAGAGCGTTCGATCACGATCGCGTGGCCGAAAACCGTACCTCATTTGGACTCCCCTAGCTCCCTCTATGCCTATTTAAAGGCCCCCTTCGTTTTCTTCTTCCTCTTCCCCAAAACCCTAGATCCGCCACTCCTCTCGCGCGCCGGACGACTCCCCTGCCGACGGATGTGTCCGCCCGCTGTGTCCGACCGCCACGTGGTAGCACCGCACTCACCCGCCGCGCGGTCCCCAGTTCTCCGCCGACGCGGCCCGGGAGGCCCAGGAGGGGCCCCCGAGGCCCGATCCGCTCGCACCGCCCCGCGCTTCTTCGTCCTCCCTCGCGCCCGGGCACCGCCGCCCGCCTGCGGTCGTCGCGCCGCCGCCTGTCTCCCTTGCCAGCGGGAGCCGCCACCTCTCCGCCGCACGCCGCGCCCGGCCGAGCTCCGCCACCGAGCCCCTCCACGGCGTCCGGCACCTCTCCACCGACCTCCTCGCCTCCCCGAGCTCCGGCAAGACTTCGGCGACGCCATCTCCGGCGGTGAACAGTGCTTCCCCCGGCGAACCTCGACAGCCGTGCAGATCTCAGATCTGGGAAAAAACCCTAGGGGTTGACTTTTCCCCTCTCCTCCTAGTTCTTTATGCTTACTTTGACTGATCATATCTTCGCATCCGTAGCTCCGTTTTGGACATATAATATATCAAAATCTTCGTCTCGACATGTACATCATTTCATTCCATTGCATCATTTTCATTTGAGTTCATCTTGATGCCCAAAATGCTGCTAGAAGGAGGCTTCGTGAGTTAAGTTGCAGATCCGTTAGCTCATCATAGACTTTTGTCATTTTTGCCATGATTATTGTGTGCATGATATGCCTGTGAGTCTTTGGGATGAATTGGTAAGCATTTTGTTTTCTTTCCAGAGGATGAATTGTTAAGCATTTTGTTTTCTTTCCAGAGGTGCCACCCATGCATTTTTAGGATGTGTGTGGTGACTTGTGCAAGCTTGCAAAGAGAGGCACATGAGAATTCTGTTTTCAGGGACTTAGGGGATTTCACTAAGTCTGGGATATTTTAGTTCATGATGCCATGTGTTCAGCTTTTTTCCTAGTGATCCGTGCCTCTTTTGAGGATGATCAGTAAGGGAGTTTTGTTAATCATGTTATGCTCTATCCATCCATGTCTTTGTTTGCATATGTGGAGTGCTCTAGCTTGAGTCAATCGAGCTCTACTTTTGCTTCTTGGTAAATCCAGGCAGATCGTCAACTTGTTTGCGATTTTGCCGATGCTATTGTTAGTGATCCGTGCATGCTATGCCATTGTTCTTGCCATGTCTAGCTAGCATTTTGTGCCTTCTTAATGGATATATGCTTTCCTTGCCATGACTTGCACCGTAGTGAGTGCATCGAGCTCGTTTACATGCCTTCGTGAGTTAAATTTCAGCATGTCTCAGTTTTCACTAAGTCTGAAAACTGATTGTGTGTGAGCTATGTTCGTGTGCTCGTTAGAGTATCTTGTGATCACTTTTGACCCCAGGTCACTTTGGGACTTTTGATAAGCTTGTTGAGTAGCTCCATACCATGTTCTTACTTGTCAGGTTCAGGTTATTTATCATGTTGTTTTGCTGCTCCGAAGAGAGCATCGTGGTCTGAAATTTCAGACTAGTGTTAATTTCACTATCTGAAATTTGTTTTGCTTATTCGTTTTTGCCATGCTTGTTTGAACCTCATAATGGATGAATTGGCTGTGGCTCAGTGCTAGTGTTTTGATAATCATCTTGTGCACATCCCTGCCATGTCTTTTGTTGTCATGTTTGGTGGCTGTAGCATGTTCATTTCGTTGCATTTAGGTGCCTACCTGCAGTAAATCGTAGACCGGTTCATTTCGTAAAGCGCTTGCCATTTCCAAACCGTAGCTCCGATTCCAATGATCTTTATATCGTTTTCAAGTGATTTCATCCCCTCTATCCAGTGGCACACTTGGTTTTCCAAGTTGAGGCCAGGTTCATGCATTTCCTGTCACATCTTGCATTTTGCATCCCGCATCGCATCCCGCATAGCATACCATATTTGCATCTTATTGTTTGCCCTTGCATGTGGTTGATTGTATCCTTGTTGCTTGTTTGTGTTGTTGGGTAGAGCCGGGAGAAGAGTTCGCTAACGAGGAGCCCTTTGAGTTTGCTTTTGAGGATCCAGTCAACTCTGACAACTGTGCAGGGAAGATGATCATACCCTCGAAATCACTACTATCTTTGCTATGCTAGTTTGCTCGCTCTTTTGCTTTGCCAATGCTACGATGCCTACCACTTGCTTGACAGCCTCCCAATTGCCATGTTGAACCTCTAACCCACCATTGTCCTAGCAAACCATTGTTTGGCTATGTTACCGCTTTGCTCAGCCCCCCTTCTTATAGCATTGTTAGTTGCAGGTGAAGATTGGAGCCGTTCCTTGTTGGAACATTTATTTACTTGTTGGATATCATTATATTGCCATGTTATCTTAATGCATCTATATACTTGGTAAAGGGTGGAAGGCTCGGCCTCTCGCCTAGTGTTTTGTTCCACTCTTGCCGCCCTAGTTTCCGTCATATCGGTGTTATGTTCCCGGATTGTTGCGTCCCTTACGCGGTTGGGCTATAATGGGAACCCCTTGATAGTTTGCCTTGATTAAAGCTTTTCCAGCAATGCCCAACATTGGTTTTACCATTTGCCACCTAGCCTCTTTTTCCCTTGGGTTTCCAGAGCCCAAGGGTCATCTTATTTTAACCCTCCCGGGCCAGTGCTCCTCTGAGTGTTGGTCCAACTGTCAGCTATCGGTGGCCACCAGGGGCAACTCTAGGCTGGCCTACCCGTACCTAGGACAATCTTAGTGTGCCCTGAGAAAGAGATATGTGCAGCTCCTATCGGGATTTGTCGGCACATTCGGGCGGTGTTGCTGGACTTGTTTTAACCTATCGAATCGTCTTGTTGTACCGAGATATTGAGTCTGATCGGTGTGTCTTGGGTGGAGGTCTATTCCTTCGTTGACCGTGAGAGCTTGTTATGGGCTAAGTTGGGACCCCCCTGCAGGGATTGATCTTTCGAAAGCCGTGCCCGCGGTTATGGGCAGATGGGAATTTGTTAATGTCCGGTTGTAGATTACTTGAACCTTAATTAATTAAAATGAATCAACCGAGTGTGTTGCCGTGATGGCCTCTTCTCGGCGGAGTCCGGGAAGTGGACACGGTGTTGGAGTTATGTTTGCGCAGGTTGCTCTCTAGATTCCCGCTCGTGCTTTGCCTCCTCTTCTCGCTCTCTTTTGCGAATAAGTTAGCCACCATATATGCTAGTCGCTTGCTGCAGCTCCACTTACATTACCCCTTTCCTACCTATTAAGCTTAAATAGTCTTGATCGCGGGGGTGCGAGATTGCTGAGTCCCTGTGGCTCACAGATTACTATTACACCAGATGCAGGGACAGATGATACAGCTCCAGATGGCGCGCTTGAGCTCAAGTGGGAGTACGACGAGTATTCTCAGTGTTACTATGTGTCTTTTCCTGATGATCAGTAGTGGTGCCCAGTTGGGGTGATCGGGACCTATGTCGCTTGTTGGGTTGTCTTTTATTTTGGCGCCGTAGTCAGGCCATGAGTGTTTGGATGATGTATGTTATTTATGTACTTTGATGTGATGTGGCGAGTGTAAGCCAACTATGCACCTCCCCTTTATATTATTTATGTACATGGGATGTGTGATGATTTCCTAACTTGCGACATTGCTTTCAATGCGGTTATGCCTCTAAGTCGTGCCTCGACACGTGGGAGATATAGCCGCATCGAGGGCGTTACATCTATCGTATGAGCAAGCGGCAGACGATGAACACTGAAGAACTATGAAACCCTAAAATAGATCTGCGGGTGGAAGGATAGAAGATTTACTGGAGCTGAGGAAGACGCGGAAGGTTGCCACGATGCTCTGGTGCGCCCAGGTTGATGCAGCGGCCAAGGTTGAGGCAGAGGTCGACGGTGGCGGCGGAGCTCTGAAGCCGGGCGATGCGAGGAAGAGGAAGCAGAAGGGGAAGAAGGGAAAGAGAAAGGAAATGACCCTTCGGTCCTATTTATAAGGCAAAGGACATGTGTCAGGCGCGACAATCAAGGGGCCACGAAATGGAGCTGTCGCCTCAATTTCCGCATATCTATTAAACAAAGAAGCATAATGGATATCTTCGTTATGACAGGTGACGTCACTCCGGTTTACAACAATCAAAGAAGATGACATCATGGCGGCTCACCAATTTATGAGAAGATGTTGAAGATGAAGCTTTTGTTAAAGGATTGACATGAACCCGTTCAAATCAATCTGGGGCCTAATGTTGGGGATATTACTGCTGGGCGTAAACCGGCCTATCTGGGCCGGGTCAAATTCATCAGTAGTTCAAGAGTGTTAAAGCCCAAGAAGGCAAATGAGGGCCTAAGGCCCATAGTCGGTGCGAGACTTGTAGCTGTAAACCGGAATTTGTATATAAACTTGTATTTTAAGTTAGGTATAAGGAGAGACCAACCCAGATACGAATATCGACCGGTGTTGGGACTCTGTGAACCGATGGGTGTCACCCGTGTATATAAGGGGACGACCCGGTGGTGGTTCAAGGACAACAGACAACAACTCGAGACATAGGCGAAGCTTGTTTGCTCCCTAGTCATCGAAACCCCATCAGTTCCATCACAACTAGACGTAGGCTTTTACCTTCATCGAAGGGGCCGAACTAGTATAAACTCTCTTGCGTCCCTATGTCCGCTTTAACCCCTTCAAGCTAACCCATCACGATGGCTCCACGACTAAGTCCTTTCTCTAGGACATCTGCCGTGACAAAACCACGACAGGTCGCACCCCCTGAGTTTTGATCCGGACCCCCTACGTGGCTCACCTCTTGGAGGAGACGGGCCTGTCATGGGGTAAGAAGGGAGAGCTGACCGGACTCTAAACATGCGTCCAAAACCTGGTGGACAAGAAGCTCAAACTTGTCAACATAGTCCAGGTTATGCTCATCCACTTGATCCTCCCGTGTCAGTAACGGGCTTTCAACCTGTGGGAGTTTGACCCGGCACGGCACCAAACTCTGAGCAGGCTCTTCGACAGGATGTACGAAGATGCCTGGAAGGTGATTTTCAAGGGCGCCGAGGCTCCCGCATCCGCTACCGAGGATCGCGGATTCAGTGCGCAGCGTCACGCTCTCGCGGTAAGCAATTTTTTCCTTTTACAGGGTATCAGATTTTCATAGTTTGACTCCATGCGGGATCTAAGCTCCCTTACCTTTGACAGGATTGGCAGGTGACATCCGGACAGATCAACTGTCCGGCTCCTTTGCCCGAAGGCCCAGCGGACGCTCGCTTGGCGAAGCTACTGGTTCTGGCACCCAATGTGGTGCCGGAGAAGAAGGCCGCGAAAAAGGCCGCGGGGACTCGAAAGAGTGCCCGGCGCTAGGAGGTGTCAGATCCATCATCCGATGGTTCCGAGGCGCATTCCTCCCGTGAAGACGAGGAGGAAGAAGAAGAGACCTCTCCCCCTCCAGCGGGAGGAGAGAAGAAAAGGAAGGCCGAAGGGTCCAAGAAGGGGAAAACCCTTCCTCTGGACTACTCCACCGATGCCGACGACGGCGGAGAGGAGTGGCAGCCCAGGGCCAAGCCCCTGGCAAAATCGTAAGTATCCGGATACCCGAGTAATTCATAGTATTCATTTATTGCACAGCTTTCGCTTACGTCGAATATGTTTATGCAGCCCACCCAAAGACCGGCTCGACGCATCGTCGAGCGGCTCACTGGACTCGTCGGATGTGAACTCGCTTCTGACGGCTTCCTTCCCCCGCCCTACGAACGACACCGAAGTGTTGTCCCAATAGGTTCCAAGGTGGGAGGAGGTGGTCCTGGAGGCGCTGCAAGGCGAACTCCCGAACTCCAGGAGTAAAGGGGATGAAAGCCCCCCAGGGCTCCAAGTCCGGCTCTAGGCCGGACACCGCTTCGGAATCTTCAAAGGTTCCAGAGTCCGGCCCGGGACCTCCTTCCAAGAGGAGCAAGTCCACCGTGGCGGTGGCCCCCGTCCAACCGGAGGCGCCGGACAATATGTTGGACGCGCTCCAAGGCGCCTCCATCGACGAGGAGCACCGCACTATTATGAGTGCAGTGGTCCATAAGGTTCAGTCCGCCAAGAGCGGACTGCCTGAAGCTTGTACTAGCCTTTTAACAGGCTTTGAGATAAGTAAAGAATGTGTAAATAATATTACCGCATAGACAGTAGCCCCTGATGCTCTGTTTGGCGTTCGGGAAGAAAAGCCGAGTAGAGGATCAAATAAAATTTGCAGGAGTCTAACAAAAATGAGTCAATATGCATATGCAGGCTTCTCTGCTTGTGTCCGCTGCACTGACTACGGAAGTGGACACGCTAAAGCAGAACCTCGAGCGGTCCGAGCAAGAGCTCGGGCGTGCCAAGAAGCAGCTCGAGGACAAGGAAGGTAAGAAATACCTCGTTTTTAAATATATATAAAAAGGTGCAATTGCAAAGAATGACAGGATTATCGTCGCTATTGTAGGGGCCACGTCTGAAGTGGCGACCCTTAAGCAAGCGCTGGTCGAGGCCGAGAAGAGGGCGGCCTCGGAGCGCATCGAGTGGGAGAAGTATGAGGCCGAGGTTGGCAAGGTGCGGCAAGAGCTCCAGGCTCTCATGGAAAAACATGAGAGTTTGGAGCTTGACTCAAAGACGTGAGCGTCCGAGCTCGCGGTGGCTATTGAAAATGCCAAGTCTGCCAAGGCCGAATCCCAGAAGACCCTCCAGGAGTTGGATGAGGTGAAGAAGATAGCAGCGGGTAAGGCATTCTTTATGCAAAGCAAACACATAAACGTGAGTTACTTGTTACTTACCCGAATCCGGAGCTCTCCAGGAGCGTTCGCAGATCTTCCCCGGTGTGTGTTCGATGCTGCCTCATTCTATCGAGCCGAGGAGGGCATCTCGACAAAGAAGGTGTTCTAGTCTCAGTATGCTAAGGCCGGACACCCTGTGCCCCTGAGCGACCAGCTAAAGCAACTAGTCGAGCTCCATAAGGCGGCCGAACAGGCCATGAAGGGCGTCATTATTTGACTGTGGCCTGGAGGGGCTCTGCCTGGGAGCTATTTTGGGCTGGTGCGGCGGCTGGTGGAGGCCTGTCCAAGGCTCGAAGTCATCAAGCGCTCCGTCTGCATTGAAGGTGCCCGTAGGGCTCTTGCCCATGCTAAGGTGCACTGGGGTAAGCTGGATGCTGAGAAGCTTGTGAGGGACGGGCCACCACCGGGGAAAGAGCATCGGAAGCCCGAGAATTACTATAAGGATGTTCTGAAGGGTGCCTGCCTTGTGGCGGATGAATGTTCTAGGGATGTAATTTTTAAGTGAAACTTGCTCGTTTTGTCCTGTGCGCTGGAAACTTGTTTATATGCGCTAAGCAATGCTGTTGGAATTTAAAATATTACCTTCTGTGCGGCTGTTTATCAATTCTGAGAGATGGCGAGTCGTCGGCTTCTGCCCCCGTGTCGCTAGTGCTGGGGTGTTTGGGTATAAACCTGAGCGCTCTTTTTCCCATGTTTGGGTCCTTCGAGGGAGGCGCTCAGCCCAACGAACAAGGCAATCGGACTAAAATGCGTGAACACTCTCACTAAGCCATAGAATTCTATAATTTTAAATTTCGGCGAAGCCCCTGGTATTCGAAAGATCGAGTTTGGGGCGCTATCCACGCCTTGGCTGGATAGAGCCGGCTCCTCGCCCTAAGTGGCATAAGTCTTTAGGGACTCGAATAGCGACCAGCTCTCGCTTCATCATGACAGTCAGTTTTAGCTTTCTCCACTGAGGTTCTCGACCCAGCTCAACTGGGGCACAATCGCAGTGGTTCTCCTAGTGCTACCTTAGCCGATATAGTGGAACGTAAGGCACCAAAACATAGGAGCCGAGCAAACCCAACTATTGACCCAAGACATGATTCGGAGCTGATGCATATAATGCTATAAGTTCGGGGTGCCGCACTAGTTAAAGTGTTCGGACTTCTCACACCATATTGAGGGGTACTAAAGCCCCTGGCGTATTTTGGCCGTACCAACGTGTACGGGTGCAACATGTCGTTAAGGAACATATATAAAGAAAAAAGGTAATGCAAAAATAGACGAAAGCTATGCATTTTTTATTAAAAAGGGCTGCGATCAAAGTAGAACGATACAAATAATGCGATAAGTGGAAGGTTGGACTAGTTAACATGTCCGTTCCAGGGGCAAGCTGCAGAATAGTATGCAGAACAGGTATACTGCTCGTGATAGAGACCACCTGGGAGTTCCGTAATGTGGCGTGGCTTGTCTGCTTCCCTGGTTCTTGCATCGTTTGTGTGGCAATTGAACTGCCAAACAGGACTTCCGAAGGATGGAGTCCTGAAAGTAAGAGAAAATTAAAAAATCGGTAGCCCCTGGTACGGTTTAAGCCGTGTTTTGGGTGTGCCGTGATGGTGCCCCTCCCCCTGTACCCATGGTATCTCTAGAGCGCAGTTATGTACGCGAAGTACTGGCGTCGCCTTTTTGCGAGGGTTGGGGTTGGGTCCGTGTTGCTACGCCTGCTCAGATCGTGCCAGGCAGTCTTGTTGTAGGTTACTCCGGGCGCGCTTGACGGTGTCCGGTCGTTTAGTGGCCGGACTGGAGAACTGCCCGGAGAGGCTGCTTTGTACTTCCGCTACAAGGGCCGCTGTGTGCTCCTCCATTCGGAGGGAGCATTCAGTGTTTCCATTGACCGTAATTACTCCTCGAGGGCCTGGCATCTAGAGCTTAAGGTATGCGTAGTGCGGTACCGCATTGAACTTAGCGAATGCGGTTCGCCCGAGCAGTGCGTGATAACCACTGCGAAACGGGACTATGTCGAAGATTAACTCCTCACTTCGGAAATTATCCGGAGATCCGAAGACCACTTCAAGTGTGACTGAGCCTGTATAGTTGGCCTCTACACATGGTATTATGCCCTTAAAGGTCGTTTTGGTGGGCTTAATCCTCGAGGGATCTATGCCCATTTTCCGCACTGTATCCTGGTAAAGCAGGTTCAAGCTGCTGCCGCCGTCCATAAGGAATCTAGTGAGATGAAATCCATCAATAATTGGGTCTAGAACCAATGCGGCGAATCCGCCATGACGGATGCTAGTGGGATGGTCCCTTCGATCAAAGGTGATCGGGTAGGAGGAGCATGGGTTGAACTTTGGGGCGACTGGCTCTACCGCGTATACGTACCTTAACGCGTGCTTCCGCTCCCTTTTAGGGACGTGGGTTGCATATATCAAGTTCACCATCCGCACTTGTGGGGGAAAACCCTTCTGTCCACTGTTGTTCGGCGGCCGGGGCTCCTCGTCGTCATTGCTATGTAGCCCCTTATCCTCATTTTCGGCGTTTAACTTGCCTGCCTGCTTGAACACCCAACAATCCCTGTTGGTGTGATTGGCCGGCTTTTCGGGGGTGCCATGTATCTGGCACAAGCGGTCGAGTATTCGGTCCAAACTGGACGGGCCCCTAGGATTCCTTTTGAATGGCTTTTTCCGCTGACCGGATTTAGAGCCTCTGAATCTGGCATTAACTGCTGTATCCTCAGCATTGTCGCCGTTAATGCGGCGCTTCTGCTTGTTGCGATGCGACCTGCCACTATTGTGCCTGGTGTCCGAATTACCAGGGTTCTTGGTCATATTGTTGCTATGAGCAAGCCAGCTGTCTTCTCCCGCGCAAAAGCGGGTCATGAGTGTCGTGAGTGCTGCCATAGATTTCGGCTTTTCCTGTCCAAGGTGCCGGGCCAGCCACTCGTCACGGATGTTGTGCTTGAAGGCTGCTAGGGCCTCAGCGTCGGGACGGTCAACTATTAGATTTTTCTTTGTTAGGAACCGTGTCCAGAATTGCCTGGCCGATTCCTCTGGCTGCTGAATTACGTGACTTAGGTCATCGGCGTATGGGGGTCACACATAAGTGCCCTGGAAATTGTCGAGGAATGCGGCTTCCAGGTCCTCCCAACAACTGATTGATCCTGTTGGCAAGCTGTTAAGCCAATGTCGAGCTGGTCCTTTAAGCTTGAGTGGGAGGTATTTGATGGCGTGGAAATCATCGCCGTGGGCCATGTGGATATGAAGGAGATAATCCTTGATCCATACCGCAGGATCTGTTGTGCCATCATATGATTCGATGTTTACGGGTTTGAAACCCTCGGGGATTTGATGATCCATTATTTCGTCTGTAAAGCATAGTGGGTGTGCCGCGCCTCTGTACTGGGCTATATCATGACGTAGCTCCAATGAGCCTTGTCTACTATGTTCGGCCCTGCCGAATTTGTGGCCGGCATGACGGTTACCGTCTCGAGCCATGGGGCACCCACGCGATCCATAGATCGGTCTTGTTTGCCTTGCCTTGTCCTCCAACATGTCTCGTAAGTCCAGCGCATATTCCTGTGCCTTGGTACGGGGTGCGGCTCGAGTGGAGGGCCGAGAGGCCTCTCTGTCGCGGCCACGAGGTGGCCGGTCAGCCGCATCAAGTGTTTCCTCCTCTAATCGGGGTAGCAACCTACGCTTTGGGTAGCTCTTGGAGGGGCATTCGAGTTTATGCTCTTCGGGCGCAAGGACTTCAGTCCATCTGTCGACTAGCAAATCTTGATCAGCTCTAAGCTGTTGCTGTTTTTTCTTGAGGCTTCTTGCCGTTGGCCATAAGGCTGCGTTGAAAACGCTCTTGCTCGACGGGATCCTCTGGCACGACGAGTTCGTCGTCGTCGAGGCTTGCCTCGTCTTCGGAGGGAGGCATATAATTATTGTCCTCGACCTCTCTGTCTGCCGCTCTCTCATGAGGGCTGGTTTCTCCATCCTCCTGTGCTAAATCTTGCTGGAGGGGGTTTTCTTCGGCGCTTTTCGGAGTATTATTATCTCCCGTGCTGGAATCACCGTATTTGTTTTGGCGGGATTTTGAGCGGCGCCACTGACGCCAGCGCTTAGGCTGTTTCTTGGAGGGGTCATCCTCCGTTGTTCCATTGCCATCTCCCTCTTTTGGGGGTGTCCACCATGTATATGTCATATGACGAGGTGGCTTTCCAGGGCCTAGTAGGCGCTGGTTCTTCATCATCTCCTTCATCGGCGTCGATACCATCGATGTCTTCGGAGTCGAAGTCGAGCATGTCGGTTAAGTCGTCGACAGTGGCTATAAAGTGGGTGGTGGGTGGGCTTTGAATTTATTCATTGTCCATACCCCAACCTTGCTGACCTTAGTCCGGCCAGTGCTCTCCTCAGGAAGAGAGAGACTTCAGTGACTTCAGGATATCGCCGAAAGGCGAGTGCTGAAAGATGTCCGCGATAGTGAACTCCATGATCGGCGCCCAATCGGATTCGATCGGCAGGGGTGCGGAGGGTTCGGAGTCCGGAGAGGAGTCCGGCTCCTTGGAGTCACGAGTCTCACAGAGTACGGGGCTGGTGTTCGGCTCAATCGCTGTTGGGGTCGCAGCCCCCGAGGTGGCGTCCAACCGCCCATCCTCGATCAACGTAGTTGGCTCCGAATTAAGGGTCGGAGCCGATGCGGGTGCGGCCTCCAGGGCACTGTTCAGCGGCAGAGCTAGATCATGCTCGTCGTGACAGTGCGGAGCGCTCGGCAGTGGCTCGAATCCGTCAAAGATCAAGTCCCCGCAGATGTCAGCCGTGTAGTTTAAACTTCCAAATCTGACCTGACAGCCAGGGGCGTAGCTTTCGATCTGCTCTAGACGACCAAGTGAATTGGCCCACAGTGCGAAGCCGCCGAAGACGAAGATCTATCCGGGGAGGAAGGTCTCACCCTGGACTGCATCGCTATTGATGATCGTAGGAGCCATCGAGCCTAACGGCGACGACACAGAGGAACTCTCAATGAAAGCACCAATGTCGGTGTCAAAACCGGTGGATCTCGGGTAGGGGGTCCCGAACTGTGCGTCTAGGCCGGATGGTAACAGGAGGCAAGGGACACGAAGTTTTACCCAGGTTCGGGCCCTCTCGATGGAGGTAAAACCCTACGTCCTGCTTGATTAATATTGATGATATGGGTAGTACAAGAGTAGATCTACCACGAGATCGAAGAGGCTAAACCCTAGAAGCTACCCTATGGTATGATTGTTGATCTGTACGTTGTCCTATGGACTAAAACTCTCCGGTTTATATAGACACCGGTGAGGGTTAGAGTTACACAAAGTCGGTTACAATGGTAGGAGATCTTCATATCCGTATCGCCAAGCTTGCCTTCCACGCCAAGGAAAGTCCCTTCCGGACATGGGACGAAGTCTTCAATCATGTATCTTCATAGTCCAGGAGTCCGGCTGAAGGTATAGTCCGGCCATCCGGGCACCCCCTAATCCAGGACTCCCTCAAAACCCCTGTTATATACCTACGTTAGATGCGATGTTTGTGAGCTGTCATTTTTTTGATGTTTTTCCCGACAGCCACAAATAAAATCTCTCTTTTCAAAACTTTTGTTTGTATTGTGTGTATCCCTCTCTATCTCTCTTATCTCACCCCAAACCCATGGACCCAATAGAGGACGAATGGAGATGAACTCATGTTTTCCTGGACCAATAAGTCAATTGGAGATGGACCGATGGATTCAGAACATGGAGGATCATATGAAGAATAACCCTATAGTTGGAAAGGATATGATCCAGCATGCTGTTCAGTGCTTTGAAAGAGGTGCTGCTACTTGGTGGAGAATGTACCAAACCATCAATGGATGGCAAGGAGTAACCACTTGGAAAGAATTTAAGTTGACTTTGCCAAAGTCTCGGCTTGTGTCCCAGAAGTTGAAGCCTTATGGAAAGGATATGAAGAAACCTTGTGCATGCAAGATTTGTGGAGAAATCGGACACACCCATAAAGAACACAAGGATGAATGCCCTAATTGTGAAGGAAGTCACCCGGTTGAAGAATGCCCAACTAGGCAGATTACTTGTTTCTTGTGTGAAGGGACTACCCACTATCCTGCTCAGTCTCATATTTACCCCATGGTACAACAAACCATCCAGCAGAAGAAAGAAGTAATGAAAGGAGCCCTCATGGAAATTTTAGAAGAAGTTGTGATGAAGGAAGAGATGGAGGACACACCTAAAGAAGACCCGAGTAAACCCTGCACTAAGTCTTGCTATTCATGTGGAGAAGAAGGACACATCTCCCAAAATTGTTTGAATGGGGATCTAGTAGAATTCCCGACAGAGGAAGTAGAGTATGACCCACAGGAAATAGAAGCCCTAATTGGAATGGAAAAGTCCAGAAAGAGAAGCAGAGTGGATTCCAGGAAGGATATGAGTCATATCACATGTTATAGGTGCAAGGAGTCAGGGCACTACCTCAACAGTTACCCAAAAAGGAAACCTCGATACTTGCCAGAAGTAATATGTTTTAGTTGTAATGGAGCAGGGCGCTTTGCCAGAGAATGCCCCAAGGAGAAGGAAACTTGTGCTAGATAGTTGAGTTTGCAACAAAAGAAATGGAGTAGTAGAAGTGAGAACATTTTCTTTTATATTGAGGTGTTGAGTTGAGACATGTAATGGAAAAGCGAGAGATTGTAATCACTTGAGAATGAATAAAGTTAGCATCATTGGTACTGATATGGATTTTATGAGTTGTTACTCTATGAAGAAGAATTTTGGCCATTCTGAGGATATGAGATATATGGTCCATGGAAGATTTGTGCATTTTAAGGGTGGTAGTACCCTGTAAGAACCGTTGGCCTTGGAAAAAGGTAAGGATATTCCACTGAGTGGATTTCAGACAAAATAAATGCGAGTTTTGTCTCGATATGTGTGATACCCCAAGAGTATGTGGGATGAAGTTGGAGACCGTTAGTTATTTGGACCAAATGTGATCAAGGAGTCAGAAGAGAATGTTAAGTTGATTCGAGATAGACTGAAGGTAGCTCAGTCCAGGCAGAAGAGTTATGCAGACTAAAAAAAGCAAGGAGGTAGTCTATGAAATTGGAGACAGAGCATGTCTTCATGTGACCCCTCTGCGAGGAGTTAAACGAATTAGAGTTAAGGGAAAGTTAGCCCCGAGATTTGTAGGACCATACCGAGTTTTGAAGCGTATGGGAGAAGTGGCCAATAAGTTGAAGTCACCCGAAGGACTGTCAGGAGTTCATGATGTGTTTCACGTTTCCCAGTTGAAGAAGTGCCATGCATAGATGGCCAATATTCCCCTGCAAGGACGCTTGACCCTGGAAAGGATAATGATGTTCCACGAAGTGGAATATGGACTTCATAAGTATAAGTTTTTATCTTGGTATGTGGGATATCCCACGAGGATGAAGAGATGAATTACTATTGGATATAAAGGAGGTATGATGTAGGAAATATGGATCAAGGGAAATTCCAGGATGAGTCTGAGTAACCATGTCTTAGTTTGGTGCAAATAGAAGGAAGGAAGACAATACAATTGGATGAATTTAAGAATACTAGGAAGTTGGAAGTTGGAACAATGATCAGTTGCCCGATGATAAATTCAAGGACTACAAGTGATGAGATGGGCCATAACCCACAGGCCCCAGGACCTGCCAAGAAGCAAGCACAGTCTTGCTGAAAGAAAAACCCTGTAAGAGGATATACCTTTGTCGACAGACGATTTTATAGGAGTTTACGCAAAACCTGAGAGTTGTGAAGGAACGATAGATGTTTGTCTGGCTTGCAGAATCTATGGATATATCCGAACTTGGTTCGTCGACAAGAGAAATTCCGCAATGCTTGTGAGGATGACCAAGTGTTACAATGCGAGATTCGCTAAACTGTATACATGGTAATGATTTGGGTGCGGGATGGATTGATCACCATACCGACTTACTCTTATTATTCGCCTTGCTATATGGGATGGTAAATCTGAGTGACTTACCCATAGTAGAGCGACGACGATCGAAACCTTGTTTAAGCCTTAGAATGGTATAGGTATTTTTCCCTTGTACAAGGCAGTTTTTGCCAACCATAGGTTATACGGTGAGGATCAACCAGACCCATTTCGTGCAGGAGAAACCCTAAATTGTTAACCACCATGAGATATCGATAGTTATTTAGTATTGGCGCCAGACCCGTCAGCTAAGGAGACCCTATCTCGGAATAACCTTACCAAGAGGAAAGGACAGAAGAATTGAGGAAAAGGTTATGCCACTACCGGAAGAGCCCAGAGAAGGAATTACCTTATGATCTGAGAAGACCGGCACTGTCAAGAATAAGGATGGAGTATATGAGTTTTGATGGAACTGTAACCATGCTTTTAAGGGTGGTAGCACCCCATGCCCCTGTGATGATCGATGGATTTTGAGGAGACCCCAAAACCCTAACCTTTTCTTACTAGCCTCTCCGAATCTCGAGGACGAGATTCATTTTAAGGGTGGTAGGTTTGTAAGATCCCAAAATTCTAAAATTTAGAATGTTATATTAAATAGATAGATTTGATTGACTGTTTGATTGATTGACTGAAAGTGAGTGAAATTCGAAACTTTTTGAAAGTTAAATGAGAGGGAATAAAAGGACTTTCCCAAACTTTCATTTTGCATTTTGATCTCCGTGAATTCAAATTCTTTTCAAATACAAAACCCTTGAGAGAAGATGACATGACTTCTTCCATTTATTTAAATGACAAGGGTTTTTGAAAACATTTGAATTTCATTTGGAAAATATTTCCAATTCAGAAACTTTAAGCAACTCAATGACTTCTTCAAATTATGAAATATGATTTGGGAGTTTCAAGGATCAAAATCAAAGTCCTTTTGAAATTATTTTTAATTTGGAATTGTTTGAGTTTTATGCAAATTATTTTTCTCCAAAAATAAATATATGGAAAATAGGGTAACATGATTCCCTACATTAGAAAATTGGAGAAAAAATTATTTGAAATCATTTTGGTAATTTTAAAATGATTTTTGTTGGATTTTATTAGACCAGTAGCACCCTTTGAATTATCTGAATTTGGGTGCATTTTATTTGGCATTATAAAAATGTTCATGGCATAGAGAATCTTTTCCTAAAATTTTTGATATATTATATGCCTATATAATATTTTTATTTTTGCCGTTATTATTTTATTTGTCTGGAAGTTGTTTTTTTTAAAAAAAACTTTGCGGACCGACTGGGCCGAAGCCCAGCCGGCCCAGCGCCGCGCCGGCCCACCCTGGGTCGTCCCCGATCTCCAGCGGGAGACCGAACCCCGCATGACCGCCGGCCGCCGCCGTCTCCTTCCCGGAGTCCGCCTCCGCGCCGCCTTGCCTTGCCCCCTCCCCCACGCCTTCGCCTCCCCTCCCCTCCTATAAATCCGTCCCGGGCCCCGCCTCCTCTCCTCTTTTCCCCGCCGCGCCGCAGCCGGAGATCGCCGCCACCAATCGCCACCGCCGCCGCACTTTGCTGCTGTTGCCACGCCACCGCCGCTGCTGCTGTCCGCGCTGCGCCACCGCCCCGCGCCGCATCTCCCAGTGCCGCCGACGACGCCGCGTCACATAGCGGTCGTCGCCTGCACATCGCCAGAGCCGTGCCGCCCTCGCCGGAGTTCATCGGCGCCGCCATCGGTTTTCGTGCCAAAAACCGCACAAATCGATTGAACCGGTAAGAACCGCCCGGTCTGGTTTTTTTTAGGTTTTCGATTTAGTAGTCGGTTTTTCTTTTAAAACCTCGATTAGTATATTTAGAGAACGCTCGCTGGTTTAGCCTCTGGAGCAAACGAGTTCATAGTTTAGGGTTCAGGAGTGTTTAGAATTATTCTTTTTCTTTTAATTTTTGGCCAGGGACTCCTGTGTGAAGGTTTTATTTACAGTTTAGTCCCTAATCTTAAAACGATCACTACTTTTTACTCGTTTGTCCAAATCCAACGACACCAACGCTCACTTCTTCGTTAAGATCTCCTCTATCCAGTAATCCAACCCAAACATGTTTTGAAAAGTTTAAAATTTGAATTAGATCATATTTGAATTCAAACTTCGTTTGATCATAACTTGAGTTTCGTAGCTCCGTTTGAGTTGATTCTTTTTGCAAATCGAAGCTCTTGACCTAAACTTTCTGATAAGGCCAAATTCACATAATTTTGGTACTGTTAGAAATTTTTTTATGTTTCAAGAGTTATTTGCTTGGTTTTGAAGTTTTTCGAATCGTCTTCTTCGATCTTTCTGATATTTTGAGTGATTGCTTATGTGTGGTTACTATTGCTTGCTTATGATAGATTGACCGGACTATGACAAGTAGAACTATCAAGAGTTATGAGTGCGAATCATCTTCATCAACATTGCAGGCAAGTTCACACTTTGATCATATCCCCTCTCATACCCAGTTTTTATGCATTAGTTTCACCCTCAAACATTGCATGAGTAGGATTGATAACATGTGGGTATTGGGAAGTAGTTGATGAGGTAGGAACCTATTGCCCTGCATTCAAACCTTGGGAGTTACTATTACGTTATGTTTGTACTACTATGCTATGCTCGTTGACGTGGATTGGGTTTGAGAGTATTCATGACAGATGTGAGATTGTTAGTTAATGGTTTACTTAAGGTGGCAACTTTAACACACATTTGGGTGGATTGAGGCACCTGGGTATTCCAGGGATTGCCTGTTTTTTTATGGACCGCCACCCAGGCTCAAAGGGATCATGAGATTATTCATACTAGAAACTTCCGTGTGCAACCACAAGCTATTATGGGCTCTAGCATAGTTGATTAAGTCGTGTGAACTCTTACAGTGGTAGACTAGCAGATGTAGGGGTAGTAGGTGGTACGGTCTACCCATCGTAAGGTGCAAACGCTTCTGAAAGACCAAGTCTCGGTCATCCGTTTCTCAAACACCATGTAGTGCGAGAAATCCAACGGAGGAGATCGAGTCTTGTGGGGAAAAGTGCGCAAACCTCTACAGAGTGTATAAACTAATCATGATTAGCCGTGTCCTCGGTTTTGGACATCTTTAGTATCTAGTACCTGCATTATCATGTGAATCTCATCATGTTACTTTAAATTAAGTTGTTGGGTTTAATGATGTTATTTAATTGGGATTGAGAATGCTGTCAACCATTCTCAATGTTTAACAACCACCATGATAGTTAAATAAAATTTATTCCTTTGTAGTAGGGAAAAAATGGCTTTTCGCAAAAACCTTGTAACCATAGAGCTTTTCCACCAGCCAAATATGCATGTAGTGATAGCCTTTATTCATCATTCTCTATGGTGTGAATTTGCCAGTACATTCAATGTACTGACCCTTTGTGGCTGCAACATCTCATGTTGCAGGATTATCTTACAACAAGTAAGTGATACGTTAGGGTTACAATTTCTACACTCAACTTTGCCGTTGGTGTTGATGGGAATCCACAACCTTGTTACTTCCGCTATTTTGGATTGAGGTAATAGTATTTACGTTACTTTTACATGTGATTTACCTCTTTTATAAATCCTCGAGTACTGTGTGTGTCAGCATACCAATCCAGGGATGACACTTAAGCACAGAGACTTGATCCATTCGGGTCGGGTCGCTACATGTATGCTATAAAGAATAATGGTATCCATGAAACTTTTCATCATGATTTTAGTTTTCAATTGGATTATGCCTCACATGATAATTATTTTGTTGAGTTTGCTCCCACTGTTATTTATGAGAAGAATTTTGCTTGTGTGGAGAGTAATAAAATTTCTATGCTTGTAGATCATGAAAAGAATGCTTTATGGGATAGTTATATTGTTGAATTCATTCATGATGCTACTAAAAATTATTATGAGGGAGGAACATATGCTTGTAGGAATTGCAATAATATCAAGTTTCCTCTCTATGCGCTTAAAATCTTGAAGTTATGCTTGTTTTGCTTTCCTATGCTAGTTGATTATTGTTCCCATAGATTGTTTGCTCATAAAATCCCTATGCATAGGAAGTGGGTTAGACTTAAATGTGCTAGTCATATTCTTCATGATGCACTCTTGATATTTCAATTCTTATCTTTTATGTGAGCATCATTGAAATCATCATGCCTAGCTAGGGGCGTTAAACGATAGCGCTTGTTGGGAGGCAGCCCAAGTTTATTTTTGTTCCTTGCCTTTTGCTCCTGTTTAGCAATAAATAATTTATCTAGCCTCTGTTATTCTTGAGTTTTTATGGTTTAATTAGTGTTTGTGCCAAGTAGAACCGTTGGGAAGACTTGGGGAAAGTGTTGTTGATCTTGCTGTAAAAAACAGAAACTTTGGCGCTCACGAGAATTGCTGCCATTTTTTATTGGAGAGCGCTATTTAGTTAATTATTTTTTCAGATGATTAATAGATAAATTCCTCACGTCAAGAAATTTATTTTAGAATTTTTGGGGTTCCATAAGTGTGCGTTAGTTACAGATTACTACAGACTGTTCTGCTTTTGACAGATTCTGTTTTTCATGTGTTGTTTACTTATTTTGATGAATCTATGGCTAGTAAAAGAGTTTATAAACTATAGAGAAGTTGGAATACAGTAGGTTTAACACCAATATAAGTAAAGAATGAGTTCATTACAGTACCTTCAAGTGGTGTTTTGTTTTCTTTCGCTAACGGAGCTTACGAGTTTTCTGTTAAGTTTTGTGTTGTGAAGTTTTCAAGTTTTGGGTAAAGATTCGATGGATTATGGAACAAGGACTGGCAAGAGCCTAAGCTTGGGGATTCCTAAGGCACCCCAAGGTAATATTGAAGGACAACCAAAAGCCTAAGCTTGGGGATGCCCCGGATGGCATCCCCTCTTTCGTCTTCGTTCATCGGTAACTTTACTTGGAGCTATATTTTTATTTACCACATGATATGTGTTTTTCTTGGAGTGCCACTTTATTTTATTTAGTTTTGCTTGATGTTTGAATAAATTACCAAGATCTGGAATTCTTAAATGTTAGAGAGTCTTCACATAGTTACCTAATTATTCAACTACTCATTGATCTTCACTTATATCTTTCAGAATAGTTTGTCGTTTGCTCTAGTGCTTCACTTATATCTTTTTAGAGCACGGTGGTGGTTTTATTTTATAGAAATAGATGAAATCTCATGTGTCACTTATATTATTTTGAGAGTCCTAAACAGCATGGTAATTTGCTTTGGTTATGAATTTAGTCCTAATATGATGGGCATCCAAGAGGGATATAATAAAAACTTTCATATGATGTGCATTGAATACTAAGAGAAGTTTGATACTTGTTAATTGTTTTGAGATATGGAGATGGTGATATTAGAGTCATGATAGTTGAGTAGTTGTGAATTTGAGAAATACTTGTGTTGAAGTTTGTGATTCCCGTAGCATGCGCGTATGGTGAACCGGTATGTGACGAAGTCGGAGCATGATTTATTTATTGATTGTATTCCTTATGAGTGGCGGTCGGGGACGAGCGATGGTCTTTTCCTACCAATCTATCCCCCTAGGAGCATGCGCGTAGTACTTCGTTTCGATAACTAATAGATTTTTTCAATAAGTATGTGAGTTCTTTATGACTAAGGTTGAGTCCATGGATTATACGCACTCTCACCCTTCCACCATTGCTAGCCTCTCTAATACCGCGCACCTTTCGCCGGTATCATACACCCACCATATACCTTCCTCAAAACAGCCACCATAACTACCTATTATGGCATTTCCATAGCCATTCCGAGATATATTGCCATGCAACTTTCCACCGTTCCATTTAGTATGACACGCTTCATCATTGTCATGTTGCTTTGCACGATCATGTAGTCGACATTGTATTTGTGGCAAAGCCACTGTTCATAGTTCTTTCATACATGTCACTCTTGATTCATTGCACATCCCGGTACACCGCTGGAGGCATTCATATAGAGTCATATTTTGTTCTAAGAATCGTGTTGTAAGTAAATAAAAGTATGATGATCATCATTATTAGAGCATTGTCCCAGTGAGGAAAGGATGATGGAGACTATGATTCCCCCACAAGTCAGGATGAGACTCCGGACTAAAAAAAAGAGGCCATAAAAAAGAGAAAAGGCCCAAATAAAAAGAATAAAAATAAAAAAATGAGAGAAAAAGAGAGAAGGGACAATGCTACTATCCTTTTACCACACTTGTGCTTCAAAGTAGCACCATGATCTTCATGATAGAGAGTTTCGCATGTAGTCACTTTCATATACTAGTGGGAATTTTACATTATAGAACTTGGCTTGTATATTCCAATGATGGGCTTTCTCAAAATGCCCTAGGTCTTCGTGAGCAAGCGAGTTGGATGCAGACCCACTTAGTTTCTTTGTTGAGCTTTCATACACTTATAGCTCTAGTGCATCCGTTGCATGGCAATGCCTACTCACTCACATTGACACTACAAAAAAATACACTTCCGTGATGATACATGTTTGTCATAGTAGGTCGCTTTTTTGTCATGCATGTACATCCATGACAAATTTATGACAGAATCAAGATATTCATACCTGTGCAGTCATAGAAGTGTTCCATGACATTACCAAAATTATCATCACGGAAGTGTCCACTTCCATGACGATAAATCGCGCGTCATAGAAGTGCTTTCGTCAAGGGTGACCGACATGTGGCATCCACCGTAACGGAACGCCGTGAAGCTATCGGGTGAGGTTTTGGATCCGATAACCCGTTAACAGCCCCGACCAGTGGGAAATTTCCACGTGTAAAATTCTTATTGGCCGGACGAAACATGTGTCAGCTCGTCAGTGGGTCAGATAGGCGCCTATGATACGTCGACACGTGGCACGGCCCAACAGAGGCCCATTCCTATGAAAAGGCTGGCACGTTTGACTTGGTCAAAAGGTGGCGGGCCGGCCCATGGAAAGCCTGTTAACGGCGTGTTCGCATATAGCCCATTTACAACCCGCTAACCCAAGGCCGTTACACCCTATCCGAATTAGGCCCAGTAGCGTCATCTAGGCCATCCAATATGTTCCAGCCCATTTTCACTTCTGGCCCATGTATGGCCCATGACGTCTTTCGGCCCATATGAGGCCCTATGTAACTCTTGGCCTATTAATGGCCCGTGGTGAAACTGGCCCGTAATGAACAGTGTATCACTTTACACCCATTAATGGCCCATGGTGAAACTGGCCCGTAATGAATAGTGTATCACTTTATACCCATTAACGGCCCGTTATTCCGTTGGGCCGTGTCCAGCCCATGTTATCTTTCGGCCTTCTCAGAGCCCATTTATTCTTGGGCTCATTTCCAACATTCGTTTACTTATGGCCCGTTACTGTCATTTTCTGCTTGTGGGCCAATTCAGCCCGTGGTTACAGTCGGCCCGTTTGTGGTCCGTTAATACGTTGGGCCGTTGAGGGAGTCCTAGATCAGGGGGACTCCGGACAGCCGGACTATCTCCATTGGCCGGACTGTTAGACTATGAAGATACAAGATTGAAGACTTCATCTCGTGTCCGTATGGGACTCTACTTGGCGTGGAAGGCAAGCTAGGCAATATGGATATGAATATCTCCTCCTTTGTAACCGACCTTGTGTAACCCTAACCCTCTCCGGTGTCTATATAAACCGAAGGGTTTTAGTCCGTAGGACAACAACCATAACATACAATCATACCATAGGCTAGCTTCTAGGGTTTAGCCTCTCTGATCTCGTGGTAGATCTACTCTTGTACTACCCATATCATCAATATCAATCAAGCAGGACGTAGGGTTTTACCTCCACCGAGAGGGCCCGAACCTGGGTAAAACATCGTGTCCCCTGCCTCTTGTTACCATCCGGCCTAGACGCACAGTTCGGGACCCCCTACCCGAGATCCGCTGGTTTTGTCACCGACGTTGGTGCTTTCATTGAGAGTTCGCTGTGTCATCGCCACCAGGAAGGATATCTCATCCCATCTTTAAAGACGACACTATTGCTGAGGGAGCTTTGGCTATCGGCCAAACTCTCCGGCTAGGTGGTTTTCTTATGACCGCCTGTTCGGCCGCTGCGCCGACGATGACTTCTCGGGTCATCGAAAGCAATCTTCACGTCAACTCGGAACTCGCCGAGCAGTTAGATCCAATGGAGCTCTCTTCCCTGAACGAGCTCTTGGATCGGATCGCCGCTCTGGGAGTCGCTACAGACTACGATCAGATTGGGCCTAAAACCGATCTGAGAGAGATCAACTCTCCCCTGGTCACCCATCACGTTGAAGTGGTGGAGGAACAATGCGGAAACCCTTAATCTATCTTAAGGACTAGCTATGTCCGGATTCCCGATCCCTCCAAGCCGGATACCCGCGGAGGGGAGGACGTCTCTCAAGGCCTGAACCTAGAATCAGGCAGCGGGCTAGATTTATCGGAAAACATCCAAGAATCCAAACTTCCGAGTTTGGAAACTCCTTGGCCCCTGAGTCCCAGATTGGGTGAGGATTCAGATTCAATTCCACCCACCCACCCAAACATACGCGATCTATACCAAATTAGGCAAGAGCTCGAAGAAACTGTACACCATTACTGGGCTAGATTCCTCCTGGTCATGAAGAGGATAAAGGACTGCCGTGAGGAAGACGCAATTTTATTCTTCGGCAATAATTGCACGGACAAGGGAATCCTGAACGCCATAAGTCGTCGCGAAATTACACGCTTTGCCGACTTGGTGTCCATAGTACGAAAGTACTGTGCGATGGAAAGCGCCTAGAAAACCGAAATGAAATTTTGGGATAATCCGACCCTGAATACAAACCCTGTCCGAAATAAAAGGGTGCATTATCACAATACACCTGGGTTAACTACCAAAAAGCAAAAGGCCTCTACAGGGCAAGGAACTGTACTGGAGGGATGGCTCAATGGACCCTACAAAATTCATAGTACAACAGATGCATTACCAATGCACAACCTTAGAGCATGTTGGATACTCCGACAGGTGTCCAAAAGTGGTGAGGATCTACTCCTCCCAAATACCACAGAGCACCATCCCGGTAGCCTCGGAAGTACCACTTAACGATATTATAAACAACCGCGACGCGACGGGCCGGATTGCCAAATGGGCCATTGAGCTCCTCCCATTCGACATAACTTACAAGTCACAGCGAGCTATTAAATCGCAAGTTTTGGCTGACTTCGTCGCCGAGTGGACGGAAGCCGAACTCCCTAAGGAGTATGACACATATTCAAACTGGATCATGCACTTCGATGGCTCCAAAATGTTGGCTGGTCTGGGGGCTGGCATCGTTTTGACGTCCCCAACAGGAGATTCAGTTCAGTATGTACTACAGATAATGTATATGGACTCCAACAATGCAGCAAAATATGAGGCCCTTCTACATGGTCTCCAGATGGCAGTATCCATGGGCATTCAACGCCTAGAGGTGCATGGGGATTCAAACCTCGCAATATCCCAAATAAATGGAGACTTTGATGCCAAGGATCTGAAAATGGCAGCTTATCGCAATGTCGTCCTAAAAATGTCAGCTCGGTTCGAGGGGCTCGAATTTCACCATGTGGCTCGGGAAAACAATCAGGGGGCGGATATCCTCGCCCGCATCGGTGCAAAACGCGACGCGGTCCCTCCCAACATATTTATGGAAAGGCTCTTCAAGCCATCCGTAGCATGGGAAGGGGACACCGGTAACAATAGTCCGAACCCGGCCAAAATACCCGATACCGAACTCTCTGACACAATTGGAGGCCCCACCACCGAACTAACACATTCAGCCCACGAAATAATGGCCATTATTGCCCCATGGACAGAACCATTCCTGGCCTACCTAACTAGACAAGAACTTACGGAGGACCAAAATGAGGTACGCTGCATAGTGCGGCGATCCAAGGCCTACAGGGTCCATGAGGGAGAATTGTACAAAAAAAGCGCTACCGGAGTCCTTCAAAGGTGCATCTCCGAAGAGGAAGGGCGGAACCTTTTGGCAGAAATTCACGCCGGACTCGGCGCTCATCACGCCGCAGCCCGGGCTCTTGTAAGCAAGGCCTTCCGTATAGGATTCTATTGGCCAACGGCCCGGGCTGATGCACAGGACTTGGTCCAATGTTGCGCCGGTTGCCAGCTCTTTGCAAATCAAAGCCACATGCCACCCACCGCCCTCCAAAAAATCCCCATTACATGGCCCTTCGCGGTCTGGGGGCTTGACATGGTTGGACCCCTTAAAGGGGGAACCCACAAGAAAAAAATACTTATTGGTCATGGTGGATAAATTCACCAAATGGATATAGGCTAAACCGGTTAAAATAGCCGAATCCGGACCGGTGATAGATTTCATATCCGGGATTGTACACCATTACGGCGTCCCCCATAGCATCATCACTGATAACGACACGAACTTCACAGCCGACGACGTAAAACTCTGGTGCAGCAAAATGGGCATCAAGCTCGACTATGCTTCCGTCTATCACCCACAAACCAACGGTCAAGTCGAACGAGCAAATGGTCTTATAATGAGCGGCATTAAACCCAGATTAGTGCGCTCCTTAACGTAGTCTAACACGCACTGGGTAGAGGAGCTCGACTCCGTACTCTGGGGCTGCGGACCACACCGAATCGTAGTACCGGATATACACTGTTTTTTATGGTGTACGGCGCAGAGGCAGTCCTGCCCTATGACATAATTCATAACTCACCTCGAGTGCGCATGTACGAAGAAAGAGAAGCCGAGCTCGGTCGGCAGGACAGTCTGGACATCTTGGAGGAAGAGCGCGATGTAGCCAAAGCCCGTTCCGTATTTTACCAGCAACAGGCTTGCAGATACCAAAGCAGAGAAATACGGGCCAAAACTTATAACGTTGGCGAACTAGTTCTACGACTGCCGGATAAGAAAAAGAACAAGCTCGAGCCCAAATGGGAAGGTCCCTTCATTATCGACCAAGTTCTGACCAGTGGAGCGTACCAACTGCGGGATGCATCGACTAGTCGACTCGAGCTGAACCCATGGAACGCAGCCAAGCTTCGAAGATTCTACGCCTAGCACCGGACTCTATGTTAGTCCCCTCCCTTTGTCCATTTTCTGCATATGCATCATCTATCTTGTTTCCCTTTCTTCCTTTTACTTCTTTAGGCCTTCAAGGGTCACCTTGTGCCTCACTCGTACATTACAGATGTGCTAGCCGCACTCTTCATACCCGGGGGCTTCCTTCACAGAAGCTTAAATTATTTACCTGGGCCTCACGCCTAACACATGTGTTATACGTTAGCATGTACCTTTTTTCACCATTATATGCATCGATATGACTTAAGTTTTGGCCAAGCTGGGTTGCCTGGCTCTTGTATTTATGCCCTACATTCCCGTTAATTCGGCTAGGGCATAAGGGGAGCACCTCTGCGATTGTTACCGCTGGGTCAGCCGGACGTGTACCTCAGACTAGGTGAAGCCGAAAGCTAGTATTCTTAAGGGAATATTCGGTCGGTGAACAAAAGATGACTTTTATTTATTATCCATATCTTCCCCCAGATGCTTTTTCTGCGCTTCTTATCGCAGTCCAGACATGCACTTTAGGGCATGCTTACCCAGGGAAAGGAACCCTTAACGGAACTATTCTCTCTAGAAGATGTTTCTTACTACCCATGTAATATAACATAACTAGTTGGGCACTTGTCTGATAAAGCACTAATGACCCCTACGCCTGGTCTCCACGCACGCCCCGGATACACTCCGGACTGTTGGGTCCCGAGGTTGAAGCGAAAAGGTCCGCCACGACAAACGATCTACAATCCGGCTAGAAGGCATTATACATGTCAATTTAAAATTACATAGTCAATTTGACTGGTTGAATTCCTCTTCAATGCCATCCAACAGGCTGTCTAGTCTACAGTCCTGTTGGGAATACTTTGCGGACAATTCTACTTGGCCGTACATTAAGCTCATAGGGATCTCCTTCCCATCAGGCCCCACAGGTCTGACTTCGGCCATGTGGTTCGGGTCAGCCTTCGTGTATCGTGTCTTCACCATTGCCCAGGCTTCCCTGGCGCCCTGACGGCAGGCCGATATCTTCCATAATCGGAAGCGCCACCGTGCTCCCTTAAGCTTTTCTGCAAGCTCTCCAAGGCCTTCGGGTATGGAGACAGATGGCCACAAGGCCTGGGCGACGCCTTGCATCACCTGCCGAACTCGTTTGTGCAACTGTGAGAGCTCAGGAAGCAGATCGCCCGTTGAACCGGGCATCTCCTCGGCAGGACGACCTGTTAGCATACCTACAGACATAACTCTGTCAGCCAGCTTCCTCACCGAACTCTTTTTCAAAGTTCGTTCAAGCACTTACTAAATATGCCGCGTCGAAGCCGCCGATTCTCCTTAACAGAGTCCGACAGTTGGGCACGGACATCTTTTAGTTCCACGCCCAGCTTGGTGTTGGCATCTAGGAGATCATTCTTCTCCTGCCTCACCCTCGTAAGCACGCTCTCACCAGCCTTCAGCTGGCGTATGAGCTGTTGCTTATCCGGATTTACTCCAGCGCCATCTGCAATTTTATCGTCAGATCTGCATATATGCCGCATTCTAATATGATACTTATCATTCGAAGGATATGTTACTAGAGGGGGTCTCTTTGGGCTCCCCTGCTGCAGCCAGTGTGGCCTGAAGTTGGGCTTTGCACTCTTCCAGCTCCTGGGACAATTGAGTATTCTTTTCTGTAAGAACCTGCATAACAAATGATCCTTAAATCAGTTATCCTAACTGTTTCAAGTCTCAGGGGCTACTGATATATATATATAATCACCAATTTTTCTCACCTGTATGTCTTTTACATACTGCTCCATGGCTCTGGCTAGACCATTTTGAGCGGCACGGAGGTGCGCGTCTCCCAAGTTGAAGGCATCCAATGCCTCTTGGGAGAAACAAGCGTCACGAAGAACAGTCCGGCGACGCATGTGGTTCATGCCACTTTCCACCTCAGAATTGGTGGCGGACAGTTTGTCCGCATCCTCTGTCGGAGGAGCTCCCGGCGCATGCCTCGTATTCGTTCCCGCCTCCGAATTTGACCTTGGAGCCTGGCTGGTGGAGGCGCGACTAGTAGCCTCTCCGGGTATAGTCCGGTGAGCGCTCTTTTTCCTGAAAAGAAGGCATGGGTGTTAGTATGCCCGTGAGAATAATGTCTTGCAATAAAGACGACGCGCCGTACCACTGCGCCGGTGTCTCAATCCAGACTGCAGGTCTTTTCAGCCTGCCTGGCCTTCCGGCCCCTTGTTGGCTAGTTGCCGCAGGCTCGGCCTTCTGCCTCGAGGACCTCCCCTGAAAACATGGTTGTTATACGACAATCAAAAAAGCGCAAGGATGGATCCCCTTTCGAAGTACTAGGACTTCGGTCTCAGTCACCTGTGAGGCTGGAAGTAGCCCAGGGTAATCGGCCGTAATGGCCACCAAAGCGTTTTCATTACTCGATTGGTAAAATACCCCATCGATCAGCTCCACAGATATGTCCGGATCCTCCTAGGAGGCCGGGTCAAGGGATCATCCAGGGTCCTCGGGTTGTGGAGGAGGGCTGTTTATCTCCTTTACAGCCTGGCGCAGCTCCTGCGATGAAATCGCTAGACTAAATACTTAACTACGGTAATATGAAATGGATGGGAGAGAAAAAGTCTCCGCTTACCCAGCTCGGAGGATTGTACATAGAGAATCCGCCCTACGGGTTGACACGAAGGAATTCCTCCTCTTCTCCCTTGTACAAAGTGGATAAGATCTTTATTAGATCAGTAGCCGATCTCGGTCCTTTGCGGCCGTGGCGGGTGGCGTCATGCTCCCCATTGAAATCCCACATGGGGTGGCCTCTATATTGAAGTGGCTGCACCCCCCGCATAATACATATGACCATGACCTCGATCATGGTCAATCCAGATCGAGCTAAAAAACTTATCCAGCTCATCAGGTAAAGAACGTCCTTGTCCTCTTCTTTCTGGGAGCTCCATGGACGCCAGCTCCGGCGCTTCTTCAGAGGGGCGTTGTCGAACTTAGGTAGGCCGATTCTAATAGGATCCGGGAGGGGGATGTCTTCTATATAAAACCATTCTGAAGGCCAGTCTTCGAACGTCTTCTTTGGGGTTCCGGACAGGTATCCGGTCCCGGCAATACGCCACACTTTGGCTCCGCCCACTTGATATATTGACCCCTTCTGAGAATGGGGCACCAGGCAGAACAGCTTCTTCCATAGAGCGAAATGAGCCTCACATCCCAAAAACAACTCGCAAAGGGCTACGAATCCCGCGATATGGAGCATGGAGGCAGGCGTAAGGTTGTGCAGCTGGAGGCCGTAGAACTCCAAGAGCCCCCGGAGAAACGGATGAATTGGGAATCCGATCCCTCTTACCAAATAAGGGACAAGGCCGCTTTCCCTTGGAGGGATTGGGAAGGCTCTCCGCTTGCTCTCCGCCATTATAGGTGGCAAGCCTGGCTCGAACCGGGACCAGGTATGCTGGGGGAAGAAATCCCTTGGTCTGAAGCATCACTAATTTGTTGTGCGGGACGGAACATCTCTCCCAATCTCCAGGCTTGAGGCTAGGGGAGCGAGAGGAGGAGATGCATCGACTGGCCATGATGGAATGGATCTCTGTCGAATACGCTCCGATGAAGGCTCGCCGAGGGAGGATGGTGTGATTTGGATCTGAATCCTCGTCTTTTTAATAGGCATCTCATTCACACAGCTAGGGGGGTAAATGTAAAAACACCCTGGCTCTTCACATTCGCTCGACACATGGAAAGTGGCCATTATTGGGCGTGGAAGCCAAGGAGTGCAACATCCACAAAAGGCCGGACACTATTTTGACAGGTACACAGAATTTGGAGAGGAACCCGCCTTGCAATGCCGAAGACAATACTGTGCGCTGGACTCATCGTCATTGAAGCCTGGTTCAGGGGCTACTGAGGGAGTCCTGGATTAGGGGGTCTCCGGACAGCCGGACTATCTCCATTGGCCGGACTGTTAGACTATGAAGATACAAGATTGAAGACTTCATCTCATGTCCGCATGGGACTCTACTTGGCGTGGAAGGCAAGCTAGGCAATACGGATATGAATATCTCCTCCTTTGTAACCGACCTTGTGTGACCCTAACCCTCTCCGGTGTCTATATAAACCGAAGGGATTTAGTCCGTAGGACAACAACCATAACATACAATCATACCATAGGCTAGCTTCTAGGGTTTAGCCTCTCTGATCTCGTGGTAGATCTACTCTTGTACTACCCATATCATCAATATCAATCAAGCAGGACGTAGGGTTTAACCTCCATCGAGAGGGCCCGAACCTGGGTAAAACATCGTGTCCCCTGCCTCGTGTTACCATCCGGCCTAGATGCACAGTTCAGGACCCCCTACCCGAGATCCGCCAGTTTTGACACCGACGGCCATTTTCATAGCATCATCAAATACGACCTATTAACGATGGCCCGTTACGGTCGTCCCATGAACGGACGATTCCAACTCTAGCCCGTTTACGGCCATAATGCGGCCTGTTATTGGCCCATGTTTGGCCAATCGATCATACGGCCCGTATAAGGCCCATTGATGATATGGCTCGTAGAAGGCCCGTTGTTTCTACGGCCCGTAGAAGGCCTACTGTTTCTACGGCCCGTAGAAGGCCCACTGTTTCTACGGCCCGTAGAAGGCCTAGTGTCACTACAGTAAATATTAGCCCATGGTTATTGTGGCCTAGTTTTAAAAAATAGGTTATTGCAGCCACTAGTTAACCGCGGAAAAAGAACTGCAATGACTAAAAGCAAACAAATAAACAAGACAACAAGGAAATAAATAAGCAAGCAACTAACGCTAGGCTATCACGGCTATTACACCTATTACATCCACTGGGCATCAAAGCTCGCCACCAGTGCAAATATAGGGAACAAAGCAGCATATCATATACACTGGCCGTCAAAATTGGCCACCAGTGCAAATAAACGCGGCAGCAAAACAAGAGCATAACTGAAACAACTTCAGAAGAGCTCAAGAAATGTTATCCTGGGTATCCACCATGCTGGCAATAAGCTTAGCAAGCTGATTAGCTTTGTCCTGTTTGGCACTAAAATCCTCCAACGCTTGCTGTTGCACCAGAAAGTATGCATCTGAATGCTCCAGGGACTTCCGCAGTCCTTCCGCTTCTTGTCGCGGCACAGCTGATCGATGTCTTTCAGCTTGTAGTTGAGACTCAAGAAATCGAACTGATTCAGACAGTGAGTTTGAATAGCTTGTGCAAGCGGTAGTGGCCAGTAACTCCAACACTAAACCAAGACAGGATGTGTCACTATCCTGAACCTTATCTGCATTACTAACTTTACCGTTGCTTAATAAGGCACTCTTCCCCAATATTCTGTCAGCATTCTAAAAGAAGAAACAAGCAGACACATAACAAGTTTAGCATGTACTAGTATATGAAACTCTTTTTGATGAACCAGTTCTTTAGTAAGGTGGACAAGATTAAACTACCAAGTATTCTATTGCCAAGTACTAGTACATAATAAAAGCATCAAACAAACATATATCTATGTCCTATGGTAGCGATTGAATCTTAAATTAGAACAGTTTTTCTTCAGGTTTAGGCACTTGTTCTACATGAACAAAGTACAGTAAGACGCAAGAATATAATACTGAAAAATAGAAATTGAGCTCATAGACCTTACCACATTCTTGGTTCGGGACCAGTACAGAACAAGGCGTTCCCAATCATCGTCCAGTAAATGTGTCTCAGGAGAACGTAAGGGAATTTGATGAGTTTCTTTGCCGGCTAAGTACGTTTTATTCAGGTAATTATGATACTGCCACCAAGCATTCTTGAAGATAGTAGAGGTATTAGCACAGGTTACCTCATCCCGAGTTTCGAAATCGGTCCTTCTCTATAGAGAAAAATGGGAAAATTTGCTGTATTATAACCATCATGGAGGTAGGATGTATGGGACGAAGCAAAGTAATTGCCCTGAATAACATTACTTACACATAACTCCTGGACAAACACCTGCAACTGGCATTTTCCTTCATCTTTAGTATAATATTTCCAAGAAGGGAAGATACGCACATATGATTTAACAACATCAAATGCGATAGATGCTAAACTACGACTAGTTGGTTGTGCTTCCTCCACAGGAATAAGCATACTAACTGGTGGAGTTAGGATTCGCCATGATAGTACTGGCCCTTTGGGCACTGGAGCTGCCTTATTAACTACTCTTGTTTGGGAGCTCTGTGGTGGAGATGGTGTTGTGTCAACAGGAACTGGGTTACTATCAGCTGGGGTTGGGATTAGATTGGGTGAAGCTAGTTCTCTGCCCATCGTAGTAGGGGTACAATCTGCGAGAGTTTGGGTTATGTGTGGTAGGGCTGGTTCTTGTGCATGTACAACCGGGGTGCTATCTCCACCAAGAGGTAGCACTGTTTTATTTGAAGACCGTGTTTTTAGTCCGCTAGATACTGGCATCACCCGCTCCAATTCAAATGGCTGATAAACAGGAAACATAGTTGAATGTACAGACATTGTATGAGAGACAGATGCAATAGATAGTGTGGAAAAAAGAGGACATGAAATAGTTGACATGTATATTGTTTAACTAAAATGGATAGCATGACATAATTTCACATATATGATGTCTATCTAAACTGGATAGCATAGCATAACATAATTCAAAGATACGATGAATAACTAAACAGGATCGCATGACATAATTCACCTACATGTTATCTAAGTAATCAGGATCGCATCATTTAATTCACATATGTGATTTATATGCTAAATAGAGGGCATTCGATATGATGTCTGAACTAAGAACATGGTGTTGAATATTGTGTATATGATGTCTAAACTATGCAATGCAAGACACCGTATGCATGATATGAGCAGTATAACCGTGCCAAGTTAGAGCATACACCTCAGTGGGGGAATAGGACTGGTCATCTGTCTCTGAATCCATCTCTGAGGAGCTATCGGGACCCAACAAGAGATCTGCTTCGACAGGTAGCACTGTCTGCTCTAAAGGCCTTGTTTTCACTCCAGATTTTTCCATCCCCCACCCAAATGGCTGATTCACAGGAAGAGTAGTTTAATGTACAAACATTGTCGACAAATGGAAATGTAATGAAGAAAAGAATGGGAAAGATATCATTCAAATATTTGATGCCTGGTTAAACAGGATGGCATTGCACATTTCACATATATTATGGCTGGCTAAAAGACATGAGACTGCATAATTCCCATATATTATATAGAAACCAAACAAGTGGCATTACAGAACATGTCTAAACTAAGCATATGACATATATGATGTCAAAAGTAGGCACTTCAAGGCAACATATGCATGATATGACTAACATCATCATGCCAAGGTAGAGCAAACACCTTGGGGGGTAAATAGGAGTGGTCAGCGGCGTCCGAATCCGCCTCAGAACAGATATCTTCCTCTGGATTACAATCTGGAGAGGGGTGGGGAGGGTTTCCCATTGAACCCACCATGGAGCGATGTCTGCATGACATTGTATTGCTGCGCAAAACTCTTCTCTTTTTCTCTACATGTTCAGCATGACTATGTACAATATTTGACATGCATACGAAAAAAATATGGTGAGATTATGTAAGGAGAGCATGCAGAAATTTAGAGTGATGGTAACAACCAGTGCATCGATGTTTTTTCGTTGAATCAAAATAGCCCTAATGGATCGACGTGAATGTATAGTAATAAGTGATGCAACAAGTGTACATCCTCTTTGCCGTAGCCGTGTCGACCTCAGCATCATTGGGTTGGTCGCTGAAGCAGTTGAGGCAGAGGTGGCTGTCGGAGGTGTTGAGGAAGATCTGAGGAATCTGTAGACGGCGTCCAGGGCATTGCTCTGTTGTGACGGATCGTTCTGTCGTTGGAGCAGCTCCGGTGAGCCGTAAGACGTCAAGGCTGAAGCAGCACAAGGCAGACATCGTCAATCTCAAGTGGGATTCTAATAGCGTCTCCAATAGATGATGTAAAATGGACGTAAAATTAACATCACCAAAAACCACCTGACTACAACAGATGAGGTAAAAACTGTTGACTCTGAACTTAATTGTCGAAACTGAAATTTACTGTGGAATCTGAATGCTACTGTCGAAACTGAACGCAATGGTAGCAGAGAGGCACTTGACATGTAGTTTAGGGAGGGCCTGCATTTCATCTTCAACCTGCACCCCCCTGAGCCGCCAGCCACCACCAGCCAAACCGCCGGCCCCAACACCGCCTCGACGCCCTGAAACAACTCGCCACCGCTGCCCCGGGCAGCCCTCTAGGCCTCCCGCCCCCACCCTGAACCCTAAGATAGATAGTGGGGTACCTCTCCGGCGAGTCCCCGTCCCCGCTGCGGGTGGTTCTTCCTTAACTTCGGCGAGCCCCCCAACCCCTGAAAATTGACTGACCCAAAAGTCGATTCAGTCGACTGAAGTGTGGCTTAATCGGAACAGAGCAGCAGCACGAGCAAGGGGGAGAGCAGCAGCAGCAGCTGGGCAAGCGAGCGATCGAGCGAGAGCTGGAGCAGCAGCAGCAGATGCGGCTGGTATGGCCGCCGCCGCCGAAGGGGCCTTGCACTGGGGGAGAGCCGCCATGGAGATGTCGCCCACGGCGTCGGCTTCAAGGTAGCCGCTCCATGGGGGTGCGGGATGGAGCACCGTCAGCGCCGGGAGGTCGAGTTAAGGAGAAGGTGCGATGCGATGAGTGTACAACCTCTTTGGTGGCGCCGAGTAGGCCTCAGCTTCATCCGAGGAGTCGGTGAGGATGCTGCGGTTCCGGTGGAGCAGGTTAAGGCGGCGCTGTGGGGATGGAGCAACCGCGATAGACGAGGCAATCGTCAGAGCAGCTCCTTGGAGGTGGAGGATGGGGCGGCTGAACCGGCGGGACGGCGAGATGGATGACGAATCCTCATCCGGGGAGGTGGACGAGGGACGTCGAGCTGTTGCACTGGACGACGTCGTCGGGGAAGAGGCTCTAGTTGGGTAGCGGTGACGTGGTAGACGGAGGAGGGTGGGGTTTTGCGGCTGGAGCGGAGAGGTTATGGTGGCCTGGGATTTCGAATGGCGAAAAGGGGGCGATGGGAGGGGGTGAAGCATGACTTTGGAACGCGCTTGTCCAAAATGTAGGGTGTGTTACAAAAGTACCCCCATCGATTTGAACTAGCGGCCCTTTCGGCTCAGGGTTAGAAGGGGGATTTCGTGTGTCAGGATTTGGCAGCTGGAGGGAGTTTTCGCGCGCGTTGTAATTTCGGGATAGCAAGGAGCGTGTTGTGAAGGCGCCAGTTTTGGGAGCACGATATCTGAATTTTCGGGATATAACAAGACGCGGGTTGAATTTTAGGGACAAGCCTAACATGTAGTAATATTGTACTTGTACGTACCAAATTAATTCACACTTCCCTCAACCAAAAAGAAAACAAAAAAATTAAAACTATTCACACCACACAAAGAGAGAGTCTTGCCCCGTTTTACTATACAAATGCTATTCAAAGCTACTCCCTCCTTCCATCTATATAGGGCCTAATGCGTTTTTTGATGCTAACTTTGACCAAATATTAGAGCAATGATATATGACATGCAACTTACACAAAGCACACCGTTAAATTCGTCTGTGAAAGGTTCTTTCAATGATATAATTTTCACATTGTGCAAGTCATGTACTATTAATCTTGTCAATAGTCAAAGGCGGTCTTAAAAATCTCGTTACGCCCTATATAGATGGAAGGAGGGAGTATGAATCCATGTTATGTCCGATTAAATTTTTTTGCTTGCTGTATAATGCATGTAACCTACTCATACCAACATTTTAGTGCATTCCAAATGTCTATACTACCACTGCAATTCGAACTAAATTTGAATTCGTTTATCTATTTCAATAAGAATCTACAATCATGATTGTTGCCAACTTCAACCATCATAGTTTCCTTGCTATCCGCCAGATATAAATCAGACGGCCTATAATGCAGGATGGCAGGCACACCATCATCAATAACTCCGTTTTTTATAAGAGTAGAGATAAAACATATTAAATGTAGTATACCATGCTCATAACCACACCATGTGTATCACCGTTATATATATTCACACATCTGTCGGTTTGAAACACTATGATAAATTCTTCAAATATCCGAATTCGCTTGTTATAATGAAGTATATATGATCTCTATTCGTCTTTTACACCCACACAACCCTCTTATCTTTGTAGCTAGTGCTAACTTTCTCTTGTGCATGCACACGCCAGCATCCCTCTCACCCTCCCTCAGCATTCTCTAGCTCCATCGCGCAAATTCGTCTTTTCACTTTAGGTCGTTCACCCACGGTGTGTGTAGGCCTCCCAGCTCCTTCTTTACGGCACACATCGATTGATATGCCTCTCTAGCCAGGTGTGCCTAGCACAAACACAAGCTTCACCTCTTCTCTTGTCACCGTCCATGCCTCACTCCCACCACTCTTTTCATCGTTCTCCTACTCGCACACTCCTCCCCCTCGATATAGTATGCCTCTCGTACCACCTCCTACATGCATCCCTCTCTCTCTATCCTTCTCCTCGTGCCTCATTTGCTTCTAACACACACATGCATGTATACCGATCGATCTCCCAACATATACCTAGATCGACTTTAACTACCCCCCATCGATCGATGTACCTCACAAGTTATGTCTCTCCTTTATCTTACAAAGGGCGATTGATCTTCCTATGTAGTTACGTCTGCTTACCACAGCCACATCGTCCCCCCTCATCATTCATGCATGCCTCCTGACCCGTCTCTCACACGCACGTGCACAGACAACAAGCAGCCATCTCCTCTCTTATTGATATTGTGGGCGTGCCCTCCGTTTGTCTAGCAAGCCGATCCCACCATTTGTTAGAAGCAACTGCACTACCACCCCCTCCAACAGTCTAGCTCTGTCTCTCTCCCAACCTTATTCATCTCCTGCACATATGCATGGATGCCGATCGATCTCCCTTAATACATGAGGCAGATCGATCTCCTTAATACATGAGGTAGGCCTCTCTCCTCCTCCACACATATACCAGCCATTGTACCTCTATAGTTAATTGGGCCTCCCTCTTCCCCCACCACAGACCGATAGTCGAGCATTGCAGGTAGGTATCCATGCCATAGAGACAAACTGCACATGTCCCATCTCACGTTCTAGTAGGCCAGCCACTCCATATCTTTGACGTGGGCACACACAAATTCGATGGCACTGTTTATCGATCGCGCATGGACACACACACACACATCATCCCTCTCTTCAATTCTATGGGACACCTCAAGCCGATGATACCTCCACTCTCTTCTCGTGGATCGCCCCCTCTATATATATGTTATATCCAGGACTCTATTTCACACACATTGCATATGTTAAATTTTTTGATTGACCCCTGAAAGCACAAGTGCTCCCTAGGTGGTTTTGATAATTGATGACAACATATCTCTTGTTGGACTAACGTTTTCATCTAGTATGTTTCAGATAAGTTCAACAATGGAGTGGCATGGACTAAAGGTTGTGGGAAGGTCTCCAAGATGCTAAGGACAAAGGATTGGCTAAAGCTTGAAGCTCAAGACTCTTCATTTTATGTTTTAGTGATCCAAGATCACATTGAGTCCATAGGAAAAGCCAATACTATTAAGGAGGGATGAGGTGTTGCTTAATGAACCTCTTGCTTCATGTGCTTAATGATATGCTCCAAAATCCTCAGCTACTTTCCCACTTCCACATATGACCTAAACCTAAAGCCAAACTCGGACATACCAATTATTCCTATCCGGCGCCACCGAGTTTCACTTGTCCTAGCCACTGCCAGAAACCCTAATCAGCTCGGTCTCACCGATGGGATCTTGGTCTCACCGAGATGGGCTTGCAAACTCTCTGTTACCTATTGCATTATCCTCGGTCCCACCGAAATATGCAGTCGGTCCCACCAAGTTTGCTAGGCCGGCTCTCTGTTTCGCTTATTACCCAAATCGGTCCCACCGAGTTTGAGTAATCGGTCAAACCGAGTTTTGGATTTACCCTAACCCTAGCACATCGGTCCCACCGAGTTGATTCAGTCGGTCCCACCGAAATCTCTAACGTTCACTAGGTTTACCTTTTCGGTCCGACCGAGTTTGTTGATTCGGTCCCACCGAGATTGGAAAACTGTGTATAACGGTTGGATTTTGTGTGGAGGCTATATATACCCCTCCACCTCCTCTTCATTCATAGAGAGAGCCATCAGACTAAGCCTACACTTCCAGCATCCTATTTCTGAGAGAGAACTACCTACTCATGTGTTGAGGCCATTATATTCCATTCCTACCATATGAATCTTGATCTCTAGCCTTCCCCAAGTTGCTTTCCACTCAAATCTTCTTTCCACCAGATCCAAATCCTATGAGAGAGAGTTGAGTGTTGGGGATACTATCATTTGAAGCACAAGAGCAAGGAGTTCATCATGAACACACTTCTTGGAGAGTGGTGTCTCCTAGATTGGCTAGGTGTCACTTGGGAGCCTCCGACAAGATTGTGGAGTTGAACCAAGGAGTTTGTAAGGGCAAGGAGATCGCCTACTTCGTGAAGATCTACCACTAGTGAGGCAAGTCCTTCGTGGGCGATGGCCATGGTGGGATAGACAAGGTTGCTACTTCGTGGACCCTTCGTGGGTGGAGCCCTCCGTGGACTCGCGCAACCGTTACCCTTCGTGGGTTGAAGTCTCCATCAACGTGGATGTAGGATAGCACCACCTATCCGAACCATGGGAAAAACATCCGTGTCTCCAATTGCGTTTGAATTCTCCAAACCCTTCCCTTTACATTCTTGCAAGTTGCATGCTTTACTTTCCGCTTCCTATATACTCTTTGCATACTTGCTTGATATGTATTGTGATTGTTGGAATTATGCTTGAACTCCACTTAAACCCCAAAAAGCTTAAAACTTGCAACTTTAGCATGAAGTGTCTAATCACCCCCCTCTAGACACATCTACTTCAATGTCCTACGAGTGGTATCAGAGCTTTGGTCTCCATTGCCTTGGTTTAATCACCATTGGAGGAAGATGGATGTGTCTACTTTAGGGAGTCTTAGACATAGAGTGCCTATTCTTGATGGAGAGTATTTTCATGAGTGGAAAAATGAGATGCTTGTAATTTTCAATCAATATCATTTAAACAAGTATATTGCTAGCCCTTGTGCACCTCACATTGATCCTTTGCATCCTACCCTAGATGAAGATATTGACATGATTCACAATCTTAGAACTACTGAGCTCATCATTAGAGGATTGCCCAAAAATTTGATTGCTAGTTTTCCTACTCTTAATTGTGCCTATACTATGTGGAAATTTCTTGAGGAACGATTTCCCGACCATTCCTTGAAAAATTTGGATGAAATTATCCATAATTCTATTGCCTTGAGTAAGATGAACTCTAGTGATCCTAGTTTTGGTGATTGTCTACTTGAGCTTGCCAATCTCGAGCAAGCTAAAGGAGATGTTGGAATCATTAGTGATATTATATTCGAAGCTATAAGAATTCATAAAAGTGACCACCTTGATGATCATTTATCTAATGAATTAGCCTCTCTAGGAAATGATGAGTCACAAGATCATGGTGAACATGGATACTATGCTGATGATGATGATAGTGACTTCAATCTTGATGATGCAATGAGACACTTTGGTCTTACGGCAAACCTTTGGGGATATGAATCAGGAGGAAAGGAATGGGTTCTTGATAGTGGATGTACTGATCATATGACCGGAGATGAAGAGATGTTCCATGAGCTTGCTGAAAATGACGGCCCTCGAAAATATGTCACCTTTGGTGATAATTCAAAGGGTAAAGTGGTTGGCCTTGGTAAGGTGGCCATCTCACATGATAGTTCCATTCAAAATGTCATGCTCGTTGAATCACTTGGCTACAACTTACTTTCAATATCTAGACTTGCTGATTTCGGTTTGAATGTCCTATTTACTGAGGTAGATTGCCAAGTTTTTCATCGAGACAATCATAAAATGGTCTTTACCGGTATGCGTAGAGGTGATCTGTACATTGTTGATTTCTCTAAAAAGGCACAACCTAAAACTTGCTTTATTGCTAAATCCTCAAAAGGTTGGTTGTGGCATAGACGACTAGGTCACGTTGGCATGAGAAACCTTGACAAGCTTATTAAAGGAAATCATATCCTTGGAGTTAACGATGTCATATTTGATAAGGATAGACTTTGCAATGCTTGTCAAGCAGGTAAACAGGTTGGAGGAAGGCATCCCGTGAAGAACATCATGACCACAAGGAGGCCACTCGAGCTACTTCATATGGATCTTTTTGGTCCCAACGCCTACAAGAGTCTCGGTGGAAATTCTTTTGGTCTAGTTATAGTTGATGATTTTTCAAGATTTACGTGGGTGTTCTTTCTTAATGACAAGTCGCAGGTCCAGAAGATCTTCAAAAACTTCGCTAGGAAGGCCCAAAATCAGTTTGATGTGAAGATCAAGAAGGTTCGGAGTGACAACGGAACGGAGTTCAAGAACGCAAATGTGGACACCTTTCTTGACGAAGAAGGGATTTCACACGAGTTCTCGGCTGCGTACACAGCTCAACAAAATGGAGTTGTTGAGAGGAAGAACCGGACGCTCATCGAAATGGCAAGAACAATGCTTGATGAATACAAGACGCCGAAGCACTTTTGGGCAGAAGCGGTTGAGACAGCTTGCCACGCAACAAATCGCTTGTATCTTCACAAGCTACTCGGCAAGACGACATACGAGCTCCTCACCGATAACAAACCCCAAGTTGGATACTTTCGAGTATTCGGCTCAAAGTGCTACATTCTTGATAAGCATCGTCGTTCAAAGTTTGCTCCTAAATCTCATGAAGGTTTCCTACTCGGTTATGGCTCAAACTCCCACACTTACCGTGTCTACAACAATTTCACCCGAAAGGTTGAAGAGACGGTAGATGTGAAGTTTGATGAATCTAATGGCTCGCAAGTAGAGCAATTGCCAATTGATGTAGGAGACAAAGACCCTTCAGAAGCAATCCAAGACTTGTCCATAGGCAAAGTTCGTCCAACGGAGGTGAAGGAGAGTACTTCATCCGTCCAAGTGGAAGCTTCCAGTTCACAACAAGGTGAACCAAGAATTGATACCGAAGCATCCACAAGTGGGACACACCAAGATGAAGAAGACAAAGAAATGCATCAAGACGAACATCAACAACCTCCTTCTCCACCACGACAAGACAATGACAACGTCAACAATGAAGAAGGCCAAGAAGAAGAACAAGATGAAGAAAATGTTCAACGAAGACCCAAGCAAAAGCTCTCACGAGTTCGAGCAAGAATTGCCAAAGATCATCCCGTCGAGCAAATCTTCAATGATATACAAACCGGGAGGATCACTCGCTCAAAAACTCGTTTAGCTAACTTTTGTGAAAACTATTCATTCATCTCTAGCATTGAACCTATGAAGATTGAAGAAGCATTGGAAGATCCGGATTGGATAAATGCCATGCATGAAGAGCTACACAACATTGAGAGAAACCAAGTTTGGACATTGGTTGAGAAGCCCGACGACAACCACAACATCATCGGTACCAAATGGGTGTTTCGCAACAAGCAAGATGAAGATGGACAAGTGGTTCGCAACAAAGCACGTCTCGTCGCCCAAGTGTACACACAAGTCGAAGGTATGGACTATGGTGAGACATATGCTCCCGTTGCTAGACTTGAGTCCATTCGCATCTTACTTGCCTATGCTAATCACCATAACATCACCTTGTACCAAATGGACATTAAAAGTGCTTTTCTAAATGGTGAAATAGAGGAGGAAGTTTATGTCAAACAACCTCCCGGCTTTGTCAATCCTAAGAAACCTAATCATGTTTACAAACTTCACAAAGCTCTTTATGGTCTTAAACAAGCTCCTAGAGCATGGTATAAATGCTTGACCAAGTTCCTTATTGCAAGTGGTTTTGAAATTGGTCAAATTGATTCTACTCTTTTTACTAAAAGGGTTAATGGAGAACTATTTGTATGCCAAATTTATGTTGATGATATCATATTTGGTTCTACTAACCCTCTCTTTAGTGAAAAGTTTGGAAAGCTAATGTCAGAAAAGTTTGAGATGTCTATGATGAGTGAACTCAAATTCTTTCTCGGTTTGCAAATCAAGCAAACAAAGGAAGGTACATTTGTCTCTCAAACAAAGTACACCAAGGACTTGTTCAAGAAGTTCAATATGCAAGAATGCAAAGGTATGTCTACACCCATGCCTACTAGTGGACATAATGATTTGACCAAAGATGGTGAACCGGTTGATCAAAAGGTTTATTGCTCTATGATTGGTTCATTGTTATACCTATGTGCTTCATGTCCCGACATTATGCTAAGTGTGTGCATGTGTGCACGATATCAAGCTGCCCCTAAAGAATGTCATCTTAAGGCCGTGAAAAGAATAGTTAGATACTTAATTCATACACCAAATTTTGGCATTTGGTATCCTAAGAGGTCTTCTTTTGATCTTGTTGGCTATTCCGACTCGGATTATGCCGGAGACAACGTTGATAGAAAGTCAACTTCGGGTACTTGTCAATTTCTTGGTAGATCTCTTGTGCCTTGGTCTTCCAAGAAACAAAACTCCGTATCCTTATCCACCGCTGAAGCGGAATACATTGCCGCTGGTTCATGTTGTGCTCAGTTACTTTGGATGACCCAAACTCTTAAAGATTATGGGATCTATGTGAAACATGTTCCATTGCTTTGTGACAATGAAAGTGCTATTAAAATTGGTCATAATCCTGTACAACATTCTCGAACTAAGCACATTGAAGTTTGTCATCATTTCATTCGAGATCATGTTGCTAAGGGTGACATTGATCTTAAGCATGTTCGCACCGATAAGCAATTAGCGGATATATTCACTAAACCACTTGATGAGAAAGTGTTTTGCAGGTTGGGAGGAGAATTGAACATCATTGATGCTTCGAACTTGGAGTAGGAGCTCCATTGGATACATGCAAGACATGAGCTTATGACTAATCCATGATATATCTCTTATGATGACTATCTTATGTCTTGGATATATTTGTACCTTGCATGTTGTCTAACCCATGTAGGTGCTTGGTTGAATCTAATTCCATGAGATTGCGACTCACTCACATCTTGAGCAATCTCTACATCACCAAGTCTCTACACGATGGTGGTTGAAGACAAGGACGCACAAAATCATTCAAACATATCCTTTGACAAATTCTATGTTGAGCTTCATGAATGTCATTTTTGGATACACAAGTGCTTTTCCTTGCAAGAACTAATCCATGTAGGTAGGTGAACTCACACTCCAAGTGGTGCTCCCAACTCTTGATGAGCTACATCAACCTTGAGCACCCACACAAGTTCAACTACATGAGCAAGAACCACACCACCACCCAAGGAATGTTATTCCATCTTAGAGAAGCTTTACTCCAAGACATGAAGTCAAAGCAACTCAACAAGATGTGAATACATCAAGATGCTTAAACGAAAAATGGTAACCCCATTTTGAGCTTAAACGATGAGTATGACCTATGATCAAGTGTTCTCACTTGACTCGTAAGTCAATATACTCTAACATAGGTGACCATGTCACCGGCCAACTCTAGATGAAGTTCTCTTGTGTTCCTTCTTTGTGTTATTGCATTTGTCTCATGCATGTTTATTTTTCTTTCTCTTTTTCAAAAACAAAAAAACTTCATCTAGATCTTTCAGTTTCTTCTCTTTTCACTTTGCTTTTGTTCTGCATTTTCTGCATTTAATTCCTTGCAAATCCTTCAGGTAATTCATTGCAAATCTTTGTGAGATCCTACATGTCTAGTGAGCTGAGGTGACAAGTGTTTTTCTCTGTGTAAACTCGGTTTCACCGACTTGCAATTTTCGGTCCAACCGAATCGTTTCGGTACCACCGAAATATGCCACTCGGTGCCACCGACTTTGCAATCAGAAAAACAGTTTGCCACTTGTTCTACATTTCTTCTCATCCAGCTCCACTCAATGAATCTTGTCCTCTACAAGCATCACAATTTTATCCATTGCTTTGTGCTGAGTCTCCAGGACCAAACCTATATGATGGATTCCAGAAAGCCCTTCTTGGAAATTGATGTCAAAGGGGGAGAGAGATCACATCAAAGCTTGTAGGAGCGAGAGATCACATCAAGGGGGAGAAAAAGTCTCAAGGACCAAACACACAAGAGAGAAAGTATTAAGGGGGAGAAAGTGACTTCCAGGGGGAGAGAAAATAGTCAAGGATCCCAGATGCTTGATGTTCAAGAGGAGAGATATCACATGTCTTTTTAGGGGGAAAGACATGTTCATATGTATCTGTCAGCTCTGATCTTCTGTTCCCTATCTTCTCCCAATATCCCATGTAAGATTCAGGGGGAGCAAGACACCTAAGGGAAAGAAATCAGTCAAATTCATTGCATATCTTTATTCTTGGGGACATGTTGAATTCAATGTAGTACCTAGTACTTACTCTCTACATGTCATCCCAGTCTTGGTACTCTTGTGGTTTCTTTTGTTTGCCCTGGCTAGTGGATGTACCTGTGTTATCTAACTTTGTTTGTGCAGGTTCATTCTATCCTAAGCCAACTCAAAAACTACAAGGTAAGTGTATGCATCAAAATCATGAGTATCAGGAGTTCTTGCTTATGTACATACTGTTTGCAAGAAGGACTCATGAGCATGAAGGTATTTTCCTTGATAATCTTTTACTCTGATGCATATGGCCAAGATACATGTAACACATTGCCTACTCTATCATGATTATGCTCTCACATGCTGCTATATTTTATACTCATATGATTGCATACATGTGGGGGAGCCTATGTTTGTTACATGTCCTTCCAAAGCTTTACTTGCTGTTCTTTATATCTTTATCTAAAGCTTTGATGTATGTTGCCATCAATTACCAAAAAGGGGGAGATTGAAAGCACAAGTGCTCCCTAGGTGGTTTTGATAATTGATGACATCATATCTCTTGTTGGACTAACGTTTTCATCTAGTATGTTTCAGATAAGTTCAACAAATGGAGTGGCATGGACTAAAGGTTGTGGGAAGGTCTCCAAGATGCTAAGGATAAAGGATTGGCTAAAGCTTGAAGCTCAAGACTCTTCATTTTACATTTTAGTGATCCAAGATCACATTGAATCCATAGGAAAAGCCAATACTATCAAGGAGGGATGAGGTGTTGCTTAATGAACCTCTTGCTTCATGTGCTTAATGATATGCTCCAAAATCCTCAGCTACTTTCCCACTTACACATATGACCTAAACCTAAAGCCAAACTTGGACCTACCGATTATTCCTATCCGGCGCCACCGAGTTTCACTTGTCCTAGCCACTTGTCGGGGTAAATAGCCATGGGTAGCCCAGCCGGCTTCCCCTGGTCCCTCAGAAAAAATTATGAGCCCATCCGGCTCATAAGAAGACTCAAGACCTGGGCCGCCTCCCCCCTAGCCGACTACCTTCCTAGCCGGCTTCGGGGGAGGCCCGCCCTTTACCCTCATGAAGAAAGCCGTGGAGGGCCGGCTACGGCAAGGCTGGCTATGAGAGGCCGGCTACGACAAGGCCGGCTACGGCAAGGCTGGCTACGAGAGGCCGGCTACGACAAGGCCGGCTGCAGCCAGGCCGGCTCCCATAAAGCAGTCAACGCCGTACCCGCAATATACGCGTCCACTCTGCGATGATGAAGCGGGGCGTGGCTACAGTGGAGCCTGCCACCCCCAAAACCTGGAGCACGCCTGGTACAGCGTGTCGTGCGGGCAGCCGCGGCCCGCCCGGCGCGGCACTGTAGCCACGGTGGCTCTGACGCCATCCACGACGGGCCGCCAGCGTGGCCCCCGAGGCGGTGGGCCCCTTCGGGCAGAGAGATGCCGAAGGCGGCCGCACCTCCTCTCAAGCCGGCAAGATAGAGGGCCGGCTTCACATAGCCGGCCTGCCACCCTCCTCGAAGTAGACGCCCATTAAGGAGGCAAGATGCGGCGGGGCTACAGTAATCGCCCGCCAAGGAGGCGTTACTGTAGCCACGCTTACCCCGACCAAGCCTGCGTCAACAACACGGAGTAACAGTAACCAGCCACCTACCAGGCCTTGGCCGATGGGGCCGGCCTGTCGACCAAGGAGCCGGCAGCCGGCGGGACCCACCAGCCGGCGGGCCCCAAGAGCCGGCGCAGAAGCCGGCAAGCATAGTCACAGACAGCTGGGCCCTGCGCCCAGTCGGATTACCATTGTACGCCCGGGGGGTAGGCCTATATAAACCCCCCGGTGCACCCATGCAAGGGGTTGGACTCTCATTCTAGACCTAGACACCATACAAGGAGAAGAAGCAAGCTGAGCTAAGCCCTTCTTCCTCCTTCCACCCAAAACAGCTCAAGGAGCATTGTAGCTACTTGCTCACTTAGTAACCATGCGGAGACCGAGCAGCAGTAGGGGTGTTATCTCCCCGGAGAGCCCTGAAGCTGGGTAAGATTCGCCGGCGTGCATGTCTTCGCCTCATCCCGTTTCCAGGCACCGGCGATGTTCTATTGGCCCCCGCAATGATAAGCCACCCGTTGGCATATGTCGCTCCTACCACCCGACATTTGGCGCCCACCGTGGGGCCAGGTGCACCGTCGTCCGGAGACCTGTTCTGGACGGGAACCCTTTTCCTTCCCCGCGAGCGTAGCCAGCCCGGCTCGCCCGATGGAGCTTGCCGCGACGCGCTGCAAAGCATCACCAACATCTGCGCGGCGAGCGGCCTCGCCGACCTCTTTGACAAGGCCCGCATCTCCGACGAGCTTGCCTCCGATGCGGGCGCCGATCACCTCACCAACCTCCTCGGCCAGCTCCACGTCTCCAGCGAGCCTGCTGCAGACTTGGAGTCGGTTGGCTCCACCGACCCGATGCCTGTCGACTCCGACACTGCATCCTACGATACCTTCCCCACCAACGTCATGGTCTACAATGACCCACTCCCTCCGGCTGGCGGTCGCGATTCTGACGCTCCCGAGGTGATGGTTATCGGCCTCGACGGCCCGACTGACGAGGACGCCCGCGACGCCCCACGCGCGGCAGCCCACGACTTGTCCGCCCCCCTTCCGGCTGACGCCAACGACGAAGTTCTGGAGGCACGCCGCCTCGCCCTCCTCGCGGAGGGCCGGCGGCTAGCTTCCGTAAGACGCCTCACCGAGGCCTACCAGCACGAAGCTGACCGCGCCGCCTTCGGCATGCCGGCTCCGGCTGGCCCAAGCCGGGCTGGCGTTGTCAGGGAACGCGGCGCCGTCATCACCGACACGCTTGGAGTGGATCGCCTGGTCTACGCCACCCCGCTCGAGAACCTGCGCGCCGCCCAGGCGGCCGTAGACGAGCTGGACGGCTTGGAAGCCGAAGACCTCCCCCACATGACGCGGCGCATCCAGCAACTAATCGATGCGGCCGCACGACGGCACGAAGCCGACGCCTGCGCGAGGAGCCCTCCCCCGCGCTGCGACCACAGCGCGACCTCCCGGTCGCCGACTACAAGCAACACCCGTGCGCGGCGCGAGAAAGAGCCGGCTTCCAGCCGAAGCCGGACACAAATCTCCATCGAGCGAGACGCGGACGGCCGCCCCCGAGCCATGGAATGGCGGGGCACCCCGCCTCTGCCTCGAGCTCGCGGAGAGAGATATCCCACCCCGCCTCCAGTGACTCACCCGACTCTCAGCGGACGGCTTGGTCGCCGCGAGGGAATCGGCGAAAACGACGCCCGCCACCGGATCGACCGCCTGGCACGATCCCTGGCGCTAGAAGAAGAAGACGATGTCGGCCCGCCTTGCTTTGGCCCCTGCATCCGCGACGAGCCCTTCCCCAAAGGGTTCTCGCTCCCAAGAGACACACCCAAGTACAACGGCTCGGTGAAGCCGGAAGACTGGCTGACCGACTACTCCACAGCCGTCAGCATCGCCAATGGCAACCGGCATGTTGCCGTAAAGTACGTGCCCCTCATGCTGCAAGGCACGGCACGGACTTGGCTTAACTGCCTCAAGCCCCTCAGGATCAACAGCTGGGTGGATTTCACTGAAGCCTTCGTTCACAACTTCACCAGCACCTACAAGCGGGCTCCCAAGCCCAGACAGCTCTCCCTGTGCGTACAGGGCCCAACTGAGTCCACTCGCGACTACCTCACGCGTTGGGCCGAGCTCCGCAATTCTTGCGAAGGGGTGCACGAGGTGCAAGCCATCGAATACTTCACTGCCGGGTGCCGAGAGGGCACCCTCCTCAAGCACAAGCTTCTCTGCGATGAGCCGACTACCCTCGACGAGCTCCTGAACATCGCCGACAAGTACGCCACCGCCGACTCTTCAATGAAGACCGAGCTCCGGGTGGACGCGTCCGGAAAAGTGCTCAATCCGGCGCCCCAGGCGCCGGCTGGAGACGGCGGCCGACGCCAACACCAGAACGATCAGAAGCGCAAGGGCCCTGCGCCGCCTCCCGCTAGCCGGCAGGTGGCCACGGTCGAAGATGCGCCGCCTGAGGGGTGGCCCGCGCCCAAGAAGCCCAAGGGCGGTCGGCCGGCTTGGCAGCCGGCCTTCTCCTACGAGCAAACCCTTGATGCCCCATGCAAGTTCCACAGCGGCGCGAAGCCGTCCAACCACACGACCCGCAAATGCAACTGGCTCGCCCGAATCTCCAAGGGCGAAGGGCTCACGCTGACTCCGCCTGCCGGCCCGCCCCCGCCGGCTCCGCCGCCCGGCCCGCGGTCGACGCTGTGCAGGACGAGTTCCCCGATGAGCAAGCATCTTATGTTGTCTTCACGAGCCAGCCCGAAGACCGGCGCAGCAAGCGCCGAGAGCAACAAGAAGTCAATGTGGCCGCCACCAGCTCAGCCGGCCACATGCACTGGTCAGAGAAACCCATCAGTTGGAGCCGGGCCGACCACCCAGAGGTGATGCCGTCCCCCGGCTCCTACGCATTGGTCCTGGAGGCCACCCTTGCAACGGATACGCGCGCTGCACGCTTCTCCCGCGTCCTGATCGACGGTGGGAGCAGCATCAACATCCTGTACCGCGACACCATGGAGAAGCTGGGTGTCAAGGCAAAGCAGCTTGCGCCGACTCGAACGGTGTTCCACGGCATCGTACCCGGTTTGTCCTGTGCCCCCATCGGCAAGATCAAAATCGATGTACTCTTTGGGGGCAAGGATCATTTCCGCCGGGAAGCAATCTGGTTCGAGGTGGTCGACCTGGAGAGCCCTTACCACGCCTTGCTTGGCCGACCCGCCTTGGCCAAGTTTATGGCGGCCCCCCACTACGCTTACCTCAAGATGAAGATACCAAGCTCCAAGGGTGTCATCACCATCGCCGGCGACTACAAGAAGTCCGCCGACTGCGCCGCAGCCAGCAGTCGGCTGGCCGAATCCCTCGTGATCGCTGCAGAGAAGAAGACGCTGGACAGGGTCGTGGCCCTGGCCAGCAAGCAGCTAAACCAACCCACCGACTCCAACGAGTATGATGCCCAAGGATCTTTCCAGCCGGCCAAGGAGACCAAGAAGATACAGCTCGACCCCGAGCACCCTGAGAGGTTTGCCGTCATTGGGGCGAGCCTGGATAGCAAATAGGAAGGCGAGCTCGTCGATTTCCTCCGTGAGAATCGGGATATCTTTGCGTGGTCCCCCAAGGACATGCCGGGTGTTCCGAAGGATTTCGCCGAGCACAAATTGCACGTACGGGAGGATGCTAAACCAGTCAAGCAGCCCCTCCGCCGACTGTCAGAGGAGAAGAGAAGGATCGTAGGGGAGGAGATAGCCCGGCTTCTCGCAGCCGGCTTCATCATGGAAGTTTTCTTCCCCGAGTGGCTCGCGAACCCGGTTCTCGTGCTGAAAAAGAATAACAAATGGCGCATGTGTATAGATTACACAAGCCTCAACAAAGCCTGCCCAAAAGATCCCTTCGCTCTGCCCAGGATTGATCAAGTGATAGACTCCACAGCCGGATGCGAGCTGTTGAGATTTTTGGATGCCTACTCGGGATACCACCAGATAAAGCTGAACCCGGATGACCAACTGAAGACCGCCTTCATCACGCCGTTTGGAGCCTTCTGCTACCTGACTATGACGTTCGGCTTGAGGAATGCCGGCGCCACTTTTCAGCGTTGCATGCAGAAGTGCCTCCTCACGCAGCTCGGCAAGAATGCCCATGTTTACGTGGATGATGTTGTGGTGAAGACGGAGAAGCGTGGCACTCTGCTGGAAGACTTGAAGGAGACATTCGAGAACCTGCGCCGGTTCCGGATCAAGCTCAACCCGGAGAAATGCGTGTTTGGAGTCCCAGCCGGCCAGCTCCTAGGCTTTCTGGTCTCCGAACGCGGCATAGAGTGCAACCCTGTGAAGATCAAGGCCATCGAGAGGATGGCGGTCCAAACCAAGCTCAGAGAGATTCAGAAGTTCACCGGGTGCGTGGCCTCTCTGAACCGCTTCATCAGCCGGCTTGGAGAAAAAGCTCTCCCTCTCTACCGCCTCATGAAGAAGAGCACTCACTTTGAGTGGAACGACTAGGCCGACCAAGCTTTCCACGAGCTAAAGAAAATGCTGTCCACGCCGCCTGTCTTGGCGGCACCGACTGAGAAGGAGCCCATGCTCCTATATATTGCCGCCACTAGCCGGGTGGTCAGCACCGTCATTGTGGTCGAACGCCCCGAAGAAGGCTGAGCCCAGCCGGTCCAGAGGCCGGTTATTACCCGAGCGAGGTGCTGTCCGCCTTGAAACAAAATTACCCGCACTATCAGAAGATGTGCTATGGCGTGTACTTCGCCGCCAAGAAGCTGAAGCCGTACTTTCAAGAGCATCCCATCACGGTTGTATGCACTGCCCCGCTGGCCGAGATCATAGGCAGTCGGGATGCATCCGGCCGGGTGGCTAAATGGGCCATCGAGCTGGCCCCCTACATGATTTTCTACCAACCCCGCACCGCCATCAAGACGCAAGCGCTGGCCGACTTCCTCGTCAACTGGGCCGAGACCCAGTACTTACCACCAGTGCCCGACTCCACCCATTGGTGCATGCACTTTGACGGATCAAATATGCGCACCGGCTTGGGAGCCGGCATCGTCCTTACCTCTCCAAAGGGCGACAAGCTCAGATACACGCTGCAGATCCACTTCGCCGCCTCCAACAACGTAGCCGAGTACGAGGCGCTCATACACGGGCTTCCGCTTGCCAAGGAACTCGGCATCCGCCGGATCCTGTGCTATGGCGACTCGGATTTGGTGGTGCAGCAATCTTCTAGCGACTGGGACGCCAAGGACGCAAACATGGCGAGCTACTGCTTCCTAGTGCAGCAAATCAGCGGATACTTCGACGGGTGTGAATTCCTTCATGTGACGCGAGCCGACAACGAGCCAGCGGATGCTCTGGCCCGAATAGGCTCCATGCGGCAAGCAATACCAACCGGTGTCGCCCTACAGCGCCTCCTCAAGCCATCAATCAAGCCGTCTCCGGAATCTGACTCCATCTTCGTGCCGCCTAACCCCGAGGAGGCCGGGTCCGGCTCGAAGAACCAAGCAGCCGGCCCGGGGACTTCAATATTCGGCTCGGGGACTGCAGTACCCGGCTCGGGGACTGCCGCACCCAGCTCGGGGACTGCGGTAGCCGGCCCGGCACTGGTAGAAAAAGAGGCTTCCGTCCAGCCCCATTAGTCGCGAAACGGTAGGAACCGCGACTAATGAATTCTTTAGTCGCGGTTCGGCAGACGAACCGCGACCAAAGGCCTGGGCCCAGGGCGCTCGGTGGCCAGCTGGTGCACGTGAGGGGCTTTAGTCGCGGTTGGCCAGGCCAACCACGACTAAAGGTGCCCAAAGGCCTTTAGTCGCGGTTGGCCAGGCCAACCACGACTAAAGCTCCTCCCCTATATATACCAGTTCAGCACACTCACTTAGCCATTTGGTGCCACTTCTCTTCGCAAGCTTCACAAGGGGGTGTAGGTTTGCTTTTGGTTCCTCTTATGCACACAAGGTGTTTGATGAAATGCCCCAAGAGCGTGAAACAAATATGATATGAAGTGTTGGAGCCACACTTGAGGTTCCTCATTTATTTTTTCCTCCTCGATCGCGGTTAGCAACTTGAACCTTTCATGCATGTGTGTCATTGATAAAATATGCATGTGTGTTGTTCATTGTTTAATTTCTATTGTTTATAGCTAGTTAGTTTAACAAATGCATGATGGTTAATTATATATTTTATATTATAATAATGCAGATGAATCGGCAATGGATGTACGGTAACCGACTCTCCCGCGAGTTCACTACGGGTTTGAAAGATTTCCTCGTAGTGGCTAATGCGAACAAGCAGAAGAGTTTTGTTATCTGTCCATGTGTTGACTGTAAGAATCAGAAGGGTTACTCTTCCTCAAGAGAAGTTCACCTGCACCTGCTTCGGCACGGTTTCATGCCAAGCTATAATTGTTGGACCAAGCATGGAGAAAGAGGGGTTATAATGGAAGAAGATGAAGAAGGGGATGATTTCATCGATGAAAGCTATCTTGCTCATTTCGGTGATACTTTCATGGAGGATGCTGAAGGTGAAGGGGAAGGTGAAGGGGAAGGTGAAGGTGAAGAAGAGGCACGTGATGAGACCGTTGATGATCTTGGTCGGACCATTGCTGATGCACGGAGACGCTGCGAAACTGAAAAGGAGAGGGAGAATTTGGATCGCATGTTAGAGGATCACAGAAAGTCGTTGTACCCCGGATGCGATGATGGTCTGAAAAAGCTGGGCTGCACACTGGATTTGCTGAAATGGAAGGCACAGGCAGGTGTAGCTGACTCGGCATTTGAAAACTTGCTGGAAATGTTGAAGAATATGTTTCCAAAGAATAACGAGTTGCCCGCCAGTACGTACGAAGCAAAGAAGGTTGTCTGCCCTCTAGGTTTAGAGGTTCTGAAGATACATGCATGCATCAACGACTGCATCCTCTACCGCGGTGAATACGAGAATTTGAATGAATGCCCGGTATGCACTGCACTGCGTTATAAGATCAGAGGCGATGACCCTGGTGACGATGTTGAGGGCGAGAAACCCAGGAAGAGGGTTCCCACCAAGGTGATGTGGTATGCTCCTATAATACCACGGTTGAAACGTCTGTTCAGGAACAAAGAGCATGCCAAGTTGTTGCGATGGCACAAAGAGGACCGTAAGTCGGGCGGGGAGTTGAGACACACCGCAGATGGAACGCAATGGAGAAAGATCGACAGAGAGTTCAAAGATTTTGCAGCTGACGCAAGGAACATAAGATTTGGTCTAAGTACAGATGGCATGAATCCTTTTGGCGAGCAGAGCTCCAGCCATAGCACCTGGCCCGTGACTCTATGCATCTACAACCTTCCTCCTTGGTTGTGCATGAAGCGAAAGTTCATTATGATGCCAGTGCTCATCCAAGGTCCGAAGCAACCCGGCAACGACATCGATGTGTACCTAAGGCCATTAGTTGATGAACTTTTACAGCTGTGGGGCAGACCTGGTGTCCGTGTGTGGGATGAGCACAAAGAAGAGGAATTTGACCTACGAGCGTTGCTTTTCGTAACCATCAACGATTGGCCTGCTCTTAGTAACCTTTCGGGACTGTCAAATAAGGGATACAATGCATGCACGCACTGCTTACATGAGACTGAAAGTGTACATTTGCCAAATTGTAAGAAGAACGTGTACCTTGGGCATCGTCGATTTCTTCCGAAAATTCATCCAGTAAGAAAGAAAGGCAAGCATTACAACGGCAAGGTAGATCACCGACCGAAGCCCGCGGAACGCACTGGTGCTGAGGTATTTGATATGGTCAAGGATTTGAAAGTCATCTTTGGAAAGGGTCCTGGCGGACAATCAGTTCCGAAGGGAGCTGACGGGCACGCAGCCATGTGGAAGAAGAAATCTATATTCTGGGAGCTAGAATATTGGAAAGTCCTAGAAGTCCGCTCTGCAATCGACGTGATGCACGTTACGAAGAATATTTGCGTGAACCTCCTAAGCTTCTTGGGCGTGTATGAGAAGACAAATGATACAAAGGAAGCACGGCAGGACCAGCAACGTTTGAAAGACCCTGATGACCGTCATCCGGAATGGTTTCAAGGTCGTGCCAGCTACGCTCTGACCAAAGAAGAGAAGGTCATCTTTTTTGAATGCCTGAGCAGTATGAAGGTCCCGTCTGGATTCTCGTCCAATATAAAGGGAATAATAAACATGGTGGAGAAAAAGTTCCAAAACCTGAAGTCTCACGACTGCCACGTGATTATGACGCAATTGCTTCCGATTGCTTTGAGGGGGCTCCTGCCGGAAAATGTTCGAGTAGCCATTGTGAAGCTATGTGCATTCCTCAATGCAATCTCTCAGAAGGTAATCAATCCAGAAGTTCTACCACGGTTACAGAACGATGTGATCCAATGTCTTGTCAGTTTCGAGTTGGTGTTCCCGCCATCCTTCTTCAATATTATGACGCACCTCTTGGTTCACCTAGTCGAAGAGATTTTCATTCTCGGTCCTGTATTTCTACACAATATGTTCCCCTTCGAGAGGTTCATGGGAGTATTAAAGAAATATGTTCGTAACCGTGCTAGGCCAGAAGGAAGCATCGCCAAGGGCTATGGAAATGAGGAGGTAATTGAGTTTTGTGTTGACTTTGTTCCTGACCTTAAGCCGATTGGTCTTCCTCGATCGCGGCACGAGGGGAGACTAAGTGGAAAAGGCACGATCGGAAGGAAATCAACGATATGTATGGACGGCCATTCTCTGACTGAAGCACACCACACTGTACTGACCAATTCCAGCTTGGTGGCTCTGTACTTTGAGAAACACAAGAATATTTTACGCTCGGACAACCCGGGGAAGCCTGAATCCTAGATTAGGAAGGCCCACATGGAGACTTTCGGCAGTTGGTTGAGAAAACATATAATGAATGACAATGATGTTGTAGATCAGCTGTACATGTTGGCCAAGACACCATCTTCGACTATAACGACTTTCCAAGGGTACGAGATAAATGGGAATACATTTTACACGATCGCCCAAGATAAAAAGAGCACCAACCAAAACAGTGGTGTCCGCTTTGATTCAGCAACCGAGAATGGGCAAAAGGTCACATATTATGGTTACATAGAGGAGATATGGGAACTTGACTATGGACCCTCCTTTAAGGTCCCTTTGTTCCGGTGCAAATGGTTCAAGCTAACAGGAGGTGGGGTAAAGGTGGACCAGCAATACAGAATGACAATGGTGGATTTCAACAATCTTGGTTACCTTGATGAACCATTCGTCCTAGCGAAAGATGTCGCTCAGGTTTTCTATGTGAAGGACATGAGTAGCAAACCGAGGAAACGGAAAGATAAGAAAACGATCAGTACATCATGCGATGATCCAAAGCGCCACATTGTTCTTTCAGGGAAAAGAAACATCGTGGGAGTGGAGGACAAGACAGACATGTCAGAAGATTATAATATGTTCGCTGAAATTCCGCTCTTCAAAGTGAACACCGACCCAAGCATTAAGTTAAATGATGAGGATGCTCCATGGATACGGCACAATCGTAAGCAAGCAGGGACACAAGGGAAGAAATGATGTGTAATAATTTATTGTACCAAACTTTGTTGAATGGATCATGTGAATTATATTACCCGTGATGTGTTTGGTGTCCATTTTCGAATGATTCGAGATACCACTGATGATACATGAAATTTGGAGTGATTTAGTCATACTCCTACCTAGGCGTATAATATGCATACTCGTAGTCTTCATAGCCGCCGTCGTCGTCGCTGCTGTCGTCGCCTTCTAAGTTGCCGCCGTCGTCGTCGTCGCTGCTGTCGTCGCTGTCGTCGGGCGGCGCTCGTGGCTCGAACTGAGGGTAGCGCAGGCAGGGGATATCGCCGGCCGTGATGTAGTCCATGACGCTCTGCAGAGTCCGGCCGTACCACCATAGCCGACGGCCGGCCTCGTGGAAGTTCCCAGGAGGCAGACCGTCCTCCTCATACCTGGCGAGCGCCATCTCACGCCGATTGATGAAGAAGGCGTCCCAAGTATGCTGGTCATCGGGATGCCAGCGGGGATTCATCCGCTGCTCCGGCGTGAGGCCGAGGTAGTAGTGGTTCGTGATGGCCGCCCGGCGCGCAGTACCCTGAGGGACGGGAGGGACCGGCACGCCGCCGGCGCTTAGGCTCCAGCCGGTGGGGACGCGGTAGCCCGGTGGACAAGGGTAGTTCGAGGCGCAAAGCTCCTCCACCTGCTGGTAGGTTAGAGTGGGTGCGGTGGAAGCCATGAGAGAGTGATGAGATATTGTAGAGATGTGATAATGCTGGGCAAGCCGGGCTACCTATATGTAGTGAGAAATGGCGGGAAAAATGGGAGCGGGAAGACAGGAGGCGGGAAGAAAGTGGCGGGAAGAAAGAGGCGGGAAGACATGGAAGAAATGGCGGGAAGAAGAGGAATCCAGAGCTGGTCATCTAACCTTTAGTCCCGGCTAGTTGGTGCAACCGGGACTAAATGTGGTTTTTGTGTCATCTCTGAGAAAACTGTCGGTGGGATAAGGACATAGGCGGGAAAGAACTAGTGGGAAGATAGAGGCGTGAAGAAATGGCGGGAAGATAGAGGCGTGAAGAAATGGCGGGAAGACATAGGCGGGAAAGAACTGGCGGGAAGACTGGCCGGGAAGAACTTGTGGGAAGACAGAGGCGGCCGGGAAGAACTTCTCTAAATTTTTTAACATATTGAATTGAATTAGTTCTATTTTTCTGAATTTTTTGATATATTATTTGTATTTTAAAATATTAAATTGAATTAGTTCTATTTTTCTGAATTTTTTGATATATTATTTATATTTTTAAGATTTTGAATTGAATTAGTTTTCTTTTTCTGAATTTTTTGATATAATATTTGTGTTTTTAACATATTGAATTGAATTAGTTCTATTTTTCTGAATTTTTTGATATATTATTTGTATTTTTAAAATATTGAATTGAATTAGTTTTATTTTTCTTAATTTTTTGATATATTATTTGTATTTTTAGAATTTTGAAATGAATTAGTTTTATTTTTCTGAATTTTTTGATATAATATTTGTGTTTTTAACATATTGAATTGAATTAGTTCTATTTTTCTGAATTTTTTGATATATTATTTGTATTTTTAAAATATTGAATTGAATTAGTTTTATTTTTCTTAATTTTTTGATATATTATTTGTATTTTTAGAATATTGAAATAAATTAGTTCTATTTTTCTGAATTTTTTGATATATTATTTGTATTTTTAAGATTTTGAATTGAATTAGTTTTATTTTTCTGAAAAATACCTTTAGTCGCGGTTGGTCTGGCGAGCCGCGACTAAAGGGTAACCTTTAGTCGCGGCTCGCCTCCCCAACCGCGACTAAAGGTCGTTGCGCGCGGGAAAAAAAACCCTTTAGTCGCGGTTGGCGAGGCGAGCCGCGACTAAAGGTTACCCTTTAGCCGCGGGTCGCCTCCCCAACCGCGATTAAAGGGGGGGCTATAAATACAATGGCCCGACGCCTCCATATCGTCTTCTCCGATTCTCTGCCGCCGTCGCCGTCGCCCTCGCCCTCGCTCGACGCCGCCCGCGTCGCCGTCGCCCTCGACGTCGCCCACCATCGCCGTTTCCCTCGCCCTCGCTCGACGCCGCCCTCGACGCCGCCCGTCGCCGTCGTCGCCGTCGCGCCCTCGCCCTCGCTCGACGCCGCGCGCCCTCGCCGTCGACGCCCCTCCGGTTGGTGGCCTCCCTCGCCCACCGCCCGCGCCGCCTCGCTCGCCCACCGCCCGCGCCGCCTCGCTCGCCCGCCCAACGCCGCCGGCCCGCCACGGGAGAGGCTCACCGGAGCCCTCGCGCCCTCCGGTGAAGTGCCCCCCTGGCCCACTTTGACCAGTTAACTGGGACTGTTGACTGTTGACTGTGACTAAAATCAGAATATTAGAAAATGAACCAAAACTTTGAAAATTAATAGAAAATAAACCGTAACTCGGATGGGAAAACTCTGTACATGAAAGTTGCTCAGAACGACGAGACGAATCCGGATACACAGCCCGTTCGTCCATCACGCATCCCTAGCATAGCGAACACGCAACTTTCCCCCTCCGACCCATCTGTCTGAAAACGCGAAACACCGGGAATACTTTCCCGGATGTTTCCCCCCTTCACCGGTACCACCTCGTACCGCGTTATGGTACACCTAGCAAATAAAAAACTTGCCATGATGAATTACTAAAATTTGCCATGGTTCATACAAAAATGTGTAAACCGTCTCCCACCCCTTCCTCGCCCCCTCCTTTTGCCACCGCCCTTTCGCCACCGCCACCGCCACCGCCACCGCCCCCCTTCTTCACTTAATTAATTTGTTTTTACTACATGTTTTCAGGACTGACATAATGGCGGACGATAGAGCTGACCCGATTATGGACAACTATGATCCGGACGGTGAAGCACATATGTTCGGCATCATAAACGGCGATATTCTATATGTGCCGACCGGACAAGAAGAAGATGATGTCTCTTCTTATCTAAACCTTGACGGTGAAGATGAAGGGCGCCGTCAGCAAGATGATGCCGAACAAACGTCGATAAACGACGATCTTCAAATGGAAGTAGCAACCACCTCCGGCGCCGAGGTATATATATACATTGAGCCTCTAGTGATACAAACTAACTGATTTGAATAAATATGTGTGTACTAACGCGCGCGACTCTCTTTCTTATTTTAGCCATCGGCCGGATCGTCGAAACAATCAAGTACGTCGTCAAAGCGTGGCGCAACCAAGACGATGAAACAAGGAGAAACATGCACCATCGAGGTTGTCGACAGTGCAACCGGCAGGCCGCTGGAGCCCCGCAAGAACGCCACCAAGTTTGTCAACCAATGCGGAGCCGTTGTTAGAGACAACGTCTCGATCACCGTCCAGGAGTGGAATGAGCCAAAGAAGGCACGAATTGCTGGTTTCACTTTTGTCGATAAGAGAACAAAAAAAGATTGCTTCAAGAAGCTTATGGAACATTTCGTTCTACCTCCGGAATACAACAAATTCGATGAGGAGGGTAACAAGATTGCGGAAAACAAGGAGAGGAGGAGGCTAGTCAAATAGTTCGCTCTTCATAAGATGGCCGACGCATTCCGGAAATTCAAGCAAAATCTAGCCCGTGACTTTGTCAAGCAGAACAAGACTCCGGATTTCAAAGGACAATATGAGAAACTGAAACATGATTGGCCATAATTTGTGAAACAAAAGAAATCGGAGCAGTTCATTGAAATATCGAAAAAAATAAGGAAAATGCGGCTAAGAAGGAGTACAATCATATTATGGGGCCAGGAGGGTATCGCCTTTGGGTGCCTAGGTGGGAGAAGATGGAGAACGAGCTGAGGGCGCGAGGAATCGGTCCAGGTACGGAGGGATGGGACCCAAGGGCCAAAAGCTGGTGGTACGGGCATGGGGGAACGCTGAACCCGGAGACAGGGGAGTGTGTTTACCGGGGCAAAATAATTAAACCCACCCAAGCCCTTATTGACGCAATGAGGGATGCTCAAGAGGGGAAGATCAAGTTCAACAGAGAGAATGACGCGCTGACAAAAGCCCTCGGGAATCCTGAACACGGAGGACGTGTACGAGGCATGGGGCACATTCCGTGGAAAATAGGGTTCCCCCAGAACGATGACCCGTACGGTTACAGAAGCCGTAAGAGAAAGATAGATCGGGAAGCAGATGTTGTGGTGCGGTTGGCATCGGAAATGGATGTGATGAAGAAAACCGTGAGTGTACTAGTAGCCGAAAGAGATGCAGCTCGGGCGCAGCATGAAGATCATCCAGCGGATCTCGGAAGCCAGCATCGGAGAAGCAGCGTGGCTTCCACGGAGGCCCCACCGGCTGGTGCAGATGCACCGACGATCGAAATTACTGCACCGGAGCCTCTGGTGGTGGAAATTACAGCACCGGAGCCTCCTCGCTACCCCGTGGACGATATAAAGGAGATGAAAGAATGTCATCTGTATTATCCTATTGGGAACATGTCCATGAAGGTAGCCATCGGCAGTGGTTTACCATGTTTACCTGGAGCACTCCACCACAACAACCCCATTCAAGATGGCTATGCTCGTGTCATGGTGGAGGACGTAGTCCAAGGGTTTGAGGACCTGGAGATTGACATTGCTACACCTGAAGGGGAGAAAAGACTTGGAGATGTCAAGCGCCATTTCATTCTATGGCAAAAGAAGTTTATCAAGTTTCCAGGCGAGGCGCCAAGGACAACAAGTCCACCCCCCTACGATGGTGGTGGTGGCGGTGGCAGTGGTGGTGGTGGCGGTTCACCTACACCTCCGTCACGTCAGCCGACGCCCCTCAGTCCACAACGTCCGGCGGGTGATCAGACGCCGCCCCCCAATCCACCTCCGGCAAAGAAGCAGAAGCAGTCCTGGATTATTAACCCGGACCCTTATGTACCTAAGACCACAAAGGTACCGGAGCCATCACTGAAGCCTCTCCCCACAAGGCCTTGGGAACGTACTGCCGAGGAAACTGCCGCGGCCGCGGCTGCTGATCATGACAAATGGAAGGCGGACTGCAAGAAGAAAAGAGAGCCCGAGCCCAAGCCAATATTTTCTGATGAGCAAAAGAAGTGCGCTAAGTCATTTTTGAGCACACCGTCCCAAGCCGCGAAGAATCTGCCTGACGACTATGCACGTGAACTTCGTAGGCAGGCACTCATGTTGAAGGAGAAGAAAGAGCGGGCGGAGAACCAGGAGAACAAAGCCTTGGAGGAGGCCGAGAAAACGGAATTAGAAAGTAAAAAAAGCGGGAAACGAGTTGCCCAGCTCGGGGAACAAAGTAAACAATCGATTGCCCCGCTTATAGTGAAAGCCGCCGGTCCGGATGACCCCGATATCATAGCAGCTGCGGCAGCACATGGATTGACTGTAACGAGTGCCAGAGAACAAGCGGCCAACTTAGGTATTACTCTTCGTGAACTGTTAGGCCTTGATGAGGCGCCAGTGAAGGAGGTAGTAATTACATATGTGAAGAATGGGCCTCTCGTCGAGCCTGCGCAGGAAAAGGATCTACCTCCACAAATGAAAGGTCTGCTGAAATGGTACAAGGGTTACATAAAAAATAAGAACGCCAAAGAATATATTTATGCGGAAGTTAGATATGAGCATCACTTCAAACATTACTATGTACAAATTCATCTGAGTGAATTGTTCCAGCTTTTCAATCTGCGCGAGCTACAAAAATCTATCATCAGTTGCTACATTCTGTAAGTGATTTACTTCTACCCCATCTCGTTCATATTGCCTGCACTATATATATGTCCTAACTATATTGTTGTGTCCGCTATTATACATGCAGAATGAAGATTAAGGAATGCAGAGTAAGGAACATCCATGATGTTGGGTTCATTGACCCACACATCGTTAATGAATATGTGTTGGAGCATCACCCCGCCGACATGGAGGCAGACCTGTGGCAGTTTCTTACAAAGCAGGAACTCAAAAGTGATATTCTATTTCCTTACCATTTTGGGTGAGTGTTTCTGTCTTGAGCACATTCTCTTTTGTTTACTCCATGCATGGTATGTGGCCGGCTAATCGATGAGTTATGCATGACGTACTGTGCATGTATCGTGTCCGCAGGTTCCACTGGATTCTGCTAGTAATTAAAGTTGACACCTTAGAATGTCTCGTCCACGACTCTCTGAATAAGGATCCAAAGCTTTGGGGCGGCATGAGAAGAATGCTGCAGAAGTAATTATTTTCATTCATTTGCGCTCTATATCGATCGGCCTATTTCGTTCATTTCCTAATATCAAGTAACTAATAACTCTCTTGTTCATTTAATTTTCTTTGCCTCGTAGGGTTTGGAGACGGTTCGTAGATACAAAGGTTGGTGAATTCAAAAAAGAGCTAGAATTCAAAAGGTCAAAGCCTAAGAATGCTAGGGCTATTCAGCCAGCGGGGACCAATCTATGTGGATATTATGTCTATGAGATGATCCGGAGATACACCTCTGAGCGGGTTCTGAGTGATACCAATGCTCAGAGGAATAACCTCCGGATGATGCTTAGTCCAGAAGCTCGCTTCCGACCACTTCAAGAGGAACTAGCTGGATGGTTCAGCAGGGAAGTCCTCAATCGTAAAGGAGAACACCATTACGAGGACGTAGAACTTTATATGCATTAAATTATGTATGGAAACTTGTTCAAAATTGTATATGGTCATCCGATGATATTGAATATATATTGTATATTCCTCTTGAATTCTTTTTGGTTCTAATTTCAAATTTGTTTGAAATTGTACATTCATATGCATGTATGTAGTACCGTAGAATATGTGAAACTCCTTCAAAATTAAAATAAAGCACGAAAGAAATAAAACAATACAAATTAAACAGAAAACAGGTTTAGGGGGGGGGGGAGGGGGCTAAAACCCTAAACCTGTGGCGGCCTTTAGTCACGGTTGGCCAGAAGAACCGCGACTAAAGGTCCTCCGCCCCGACGGCCGCCTGGCGCCCACGTGGACGGGCCTTTAGTCGCAGTTCTTAAGCAACCGCGACTAAAGTGGGGGTCCTTTAGTCGCGCCTATTTGGTCGTGGTTGCGCAACCGCGACTAATGGCAGTTGCGAACCGCGACCAAAGGCCCTTTTTCCAGCAATGCGGGGACTTCTTCAGCACAGCAAGCGGCGGCCGACTCCAGCACTGCATTACCCAGCCCGCCCACCCTGGTGGCTGTTGCCACATTGGTAGCAGAGGAAGTCACCGCTCCATCATGGGCCCAAACCATCCGCAACTTTTTGGTGAACCAAGATCTGCCGGCTGACAAAAACGAAGCAAGACAAGTCCAGCGCCGGGCTGGAGCATACACAATCGTCAACAGAGAGCTTGTCAAGCGCAGCGCCATCGGAGTCTTGCAGCGATGCGTCGAGCAGGAGAAAGGCATCGTGATCCTCAGGGATATACACCAAGGAGAGTGCGGCCACCACGCCGCATCAAGATCACTTGTCGCCAAAGCCTTCCGCCACGGTTTCTTCTGGCCGACTGCTTTGGACGACGCCAAAGAGCTATTCAAACACTGCAAAGGCTGCCAGCTTTTTAGCTCACAGCAACACATGCCGTCTTCGGCACTCAAGACCATTCCCATCACCTGGCCCTTTGCCGTCTGGGGATTGGATATGGTGGGCCCATTCAAGCGGCGGCATGACACATTTGCTCGTCGCCGTCGACAAATTCACCAAGTGGATCGAGGCGAAGCCGATCAAGAAACTGAATGGGCCGACTGCAGTAACTTTCATTGCAGATATAACAACCCGGTACGGCATACCGCACAGCATCATCACCGACAACGGCACGAACTTTGCCAAAGGTGCCTTGGCACGGTTCTGCGCTGCGCAAGGTATCCGGCTGGACGTTGCGTCAGTCGCCCACCCGCAGTCAAACGGCCAAGTGGAGCGGGCAAATGGCCTCATTTTGTCCGGCATCAAGCCCCGACTGGTCGTACCTCTGGAGCGTTCAGCCGGCTGTTGGCTCGTTGAGCTGCCGGCTGTCCTCTGGAGTCTGCGTACTACCCCCAACAGATCAACCGGCTTCACTCCCTTCTTCCTTGTATATGGTGCCGAGGCAGTCATCCCAACAGATATCGAGTTCGACTCGCCTCGGGTAACCATGTACACGGAAGCTGAAGCCAAAGAAGCAAGAGAAGACGGCGTCGACCTGCTGGAAGAAGGCCGGCTGTTAGCCCTCAGCCGGTCTGCCATCTACCAGCAGGGTTTGCGCCGCTACCACAGCCGGAGGGCCCGACCAAGATCCTTCCAGGAGGGTGACCTTGTGCTCCGGCTGATCCAGCGAACAGCCGGCCAGCACAAGCTCGCAGCCCCCTGGGAAGGCCCCTTCATCGTCAGCAGAGCCTTAGGCAACGATGCCTACTACCTCATCGACGCGCAGAAGCCGAAGGCACGCAAGAGAGACGACTCTGGCAAGGAGTCAGAGCGACCATGGAATGCAAATCTTCTTCGGAAGTTTTACAGTTAAAATGCAGTATGCACTATGCCCACTTTTGTATTAAGTATGAAACAGTAGGCTCCCCGAGAAAGACTCGGGGACTGCCATCCTTTATTTATGAATGGAAGTTATCATGCGTATGATATCACCTGTTCATTTATTTTTGTCCGATACCGGGTTCGATGAGTCGGCCCGGGGACTAGCTGACTGGAGTTATATTAGGAGCCCTACCCGCAGTCAGACAAGTAATGTGCCGACACCCAGGCTTGGCTCTTGCCAAAATCGCAGCTCGAAGAACCGACTGCCCGGCTGGCAAGAGCCACAAGCCGGAAAGGGTGCGCACACGAAAAACGGCTGGGGACTAAACAGGCTTATATATAACAAAAGACGGCTTGCTGCCTCCCGCCGACCGAGTACCATAGTAGCCGGCCGGTCGGTTTACATTCAGTCTGCTTCAAATCCAAGAAAGCTCGAGTACTTGCCTTCCCAAGGAGGGAAGTCGGCAAAGGAAAGAGCCTAAGGACAAAAAGTGCACTTGAATGAAAGCCAACACATGCATATATCAATATTTACACAAAGGACCTCCAGAGAGGTCGACATCCAACATTGTTCGATACACCCCCAGTGGGTGGAATTGCGGAAAACTAAAATTGTTCGAAAAAGCAAAACAGGGACAATAGGAACGGCAGATCAAGCCGGCGGGGCCGCTGACGAGCCGGGCTGGGCGGTGGAAGCGGTCGTGCCGGCTGGAGGAGTGGCTAGCTGGCCAACCTCGGCTTGATCATCGCCTCCGGCAGAGGGCACGCTCCCGCGTGGCTCGTTGCTGGAGGCACGGTCGGCTTGAGGGCGGTCGGCCGTCTCACCAGTCGGCTCGGTGTCTTCGCCGTCCTCCTCCTCCTCCTCGCCCTCGTCGCTGGAGGCGATCTCCTCGGCCGAGTCCTTGCTGTCCGCCGGGTTTAGCCCGAACCATTCCTCCGGCTGGGCGGCGCCATCATCGTTGAGCTCCGGCGCGAAGACGCTGGTGTCGGTGCACTCGGTGATCATCGAGGCGCGTTGCGCGATCGCCGGCCGCACCTCCTCCAGCTCCGCGTCGGCTTCTGACCGCCAAGTCCGTAGCTGGTCTAGGCTTAGCCCTGGGTACCACGCGCGGACGAACTCCAGCGCACGCCCGGCTCCAAGACGGGCTGCGGACGCCTTCCAAGCCTCGAGGCGGCCGACTGCGACTTCCAGCCAGTCGGCCGTCCGGCTTGGGGTGCAGGGAATCTTCTGGCCGGGCCAGAGCGCGGCCAGCACCGTCGCCCCGGCACGTTGGAGCCGGCGGAGCAGCCGATGGGCCGGCTGCAGTCGCGCTTGGATGGCGATGAGCTGCTCCGACAGCGTCCGACTCGCATCCGGCAGAATCACAACTCCGGCCTGACGGCGCGCCTCGCGGTGAGCCTCGATGGCTTGGGCGGCGAGGACGGATTGGCCGGGAAAGTATTCTGCGCAAGACAGCAAGCACAAGTCAAAACAAAACCTCAGGCGGCCGGCAAATGGAGGAAGGGCAAGAAAGGCGGTCTACCATCGATAAGATCCTCGACCCGGCCGAAGCCTTCTTCCAGCGCCTGGCGCGTCTCGGCCCAGCTCGCCTCCCTGGCCTCGAACTCCGCCTTCAGGGCAGCCTTGCCATCCTGCGCTTTTTGCAGGGCCGCCTTATGGCTCTCCTCATGGTCGGCAAGTTTCTTGGCCAGGCGGTCGCGCTACTGAACCAAGTCAGCGTACTCGGTGTCCCTGGCACGAAGAGCGGCCTGCACTTCGCCGAGTTCCCTCCGCAAGTCGGCGTTGGCCTCTGCGCGAGCAAAAGACAAAGAGAGAAAGTCAGTAAGGGAAAAGTCGTCAAGGAAGATCCGACCCGACTGCGCTGCAGTCGGCCCGAATCTCGGGGACTACACCCAATGGGTGCGCTGTCGCGCCCCCACGAGAAACAAATAAAGAGAATACACTTACGCTGGCTACTGGCCAGGTCTTCGGTCCTCCGGCTCAGCTCCCGAGCCTGGGAGTTGAAGGCGGCGGCACGAGAATTGTGATAATCCTAGAGATCAGAAAAAATAGTCAAGATAGTCGTCGAGTAAGATCCGACCCGACTGCGCTGCAGTCGGCCCGGATCTCGGGGACTACACCCAGTGGGTGCGCTAGCGCGCCCCCATGGAAAAAATTCAGAGGACCAGAACGGTCAACCAGCAAAGACTTACCCGGATTGCAGACTGCGTCGACAGAAACTCCTGAGTGAATTGCCTCAGGAGGCCGGCCTGTGCCTGCAGCCGGCTCCGAACCCCTTGGGCCGCGACGTTCAGCTTGCCGTTTCCTCCGCTGGGAGTCCACCCGGACGTGGCGGAGCTGGCCGCCTCCAAGGCGTCTGCCGTTTGCTCGGCACCCGTGGCTCGACGCGTGTCCGGCGGGGCCGTGCTCCCTCCGGCATGCCGGCCCGCCGCCAGCTCGATCTCAAGACCGGCTCCGGCCTCGGGCGCGGCCCGGGCCGGCTCCTCCAGCACCGCCGACGACTGGCCGCCTTCGCCCGCTACGCCTGGCGCTGCCGGCGGCGTCCTCTCCGCGGAGATCTCGAAGAGTTCGTCCCTCTGCACCGGCGGCTGTTCAGGGGCGATCTCCTCCGCCGTGGGCAGAGGGATGTCCGGCTCCAAGGTTTGGAGGGGGATGGCGTGCAGCGGAGGCCGGCTACGTGCACCCTCCGCCTCCGTCTCCGCGGCCGCCCGCTCCGACGGAGTCTCGGCCGCCGCGCTTGATCGCCCCGTCGCCGTCCAAGCGGCCTCCCGCTCTGCCGCCTCCCGCTCCGCCGCCTCCCTCTCTCGACGCGCCTCGCGAGCGTTCCACTCCGTGGCTTCTGCAAGATCGGCGCGGGGGTCCACGCGGCGGGACCCTGAGGATCCAACACCCGGCCCGACCACAGAGCCGCCTGGGCCTCGCTCGAGGGAGAGCGGCGCCCTGCTCAAGAAATCAGAGAAGAATTAAAGCAAGGGAAGACTTCAAAATAACAAGCATGTAAGCGGCCAAGAGGGCTTATGCAGAAACTGACGGAGGCTTCTTCAACGCCTTCCGGAAGCGGGCCGCCTTCGCCGCGGCCTCGTCACGCTTCGTGGCCGCGACGGAGGCCTTCGTCTTCTTCGGCCGGCTTCCAAAGAGTGGGAGCGCGGCCCGGCGTTTCCCCTTTCCACCACCGGCAGCCGGCGCGGCGGACGAGCCCGCGCTGTGGCGGTCGGTTGCCGGCTGGTGGCGCGGGATTTCTTCGGCGTCAAAAACGTCCGGCCAGTCGTCGAAACTGGCCGAGAGCCCCGTGCCTCCGGGCTCGGCGACGTCCCCCGCGGCGGCGTCCTCCATGGCGACTGCAGCAAGGTCCGGGTCGTCGAGGTCATCCACCGTGCGGTCCGGGGCATACTCGCATTCGACTCCTGCCGCCCCGGCTGGCGGCGCGAGGAGAGGGTTCTGATAAAAGAAAAAAGAGAAGAGGCGCCTGGTCAGAAACCGGCGGGCTCAAGCCGGCAGACGACGAGAAGAAGGACTTACCACAGGCGGAGGATGGGCGCGGGAGTACGGCGCCTTGCCGAATTGCCAGTCGTCGGTGAGCTTCAGGTTGGCGATGTAGTTCACCATCAGTGCCACCTCGGAATGGGGCATCTCCCATGTGCTCAGCCGGCAAGGGTCGAACCGGCCGCTCATCTGGCACATCATGTGGGGCCGGCTTTGAAGGGGGAGAATTCGGCGCTCGACGAAGGCGGCTACCAAGTCGGCTGCGCGCAGGCCTTCCGACTGGATCATCACCCGAAGCCGGGCGATGGAGGCGTTCCCGGCCGGAGACAAGGACTTAGACCGGTAGCCCCAAGACGGCCGCCTCCCAGCCGGCGGGCCGGCTACGTAAGCCGGCAGATTGACGTAGTCGCCGTGCGGGGCGACGTTCTTGACGTAGAAGTAGGATTTCTGCCAGAGTTTGACAGACTGGATTAGAGGGATGTGAGGGAAGGGGTTGTCGTCGCTTGCCCTCTTTATCGCAATGAAGGCCCCGCAGGGAGCCGGCACGCCGGTGGAGATGGTGCCAAGCTTGTTCTGGAAGAGCTCCGCCCAGAGCTCCAGCGTCGGCAGCACCCCCAAGAAACCTTCGCAGAGGGAAACGAAGGCCAATAGCTGCATCACCGCGTTGGGCGTGATGTGATGCGGCTGGAGGTTGTAGAATTCGAGGAAGGATCGCATGAAGCTACTCGCCGGGAAGCCGAAGCCACGCAGGAACTGCGTGTGGAAGACGACGCGCTCGCCTTCCTCTGGCGCCGGCGAGACCTCCGTCTCTGGTGCCAGACGAACCTGCACGAGGTTGGCGGCGGGCAGGCGCCGGGTCTGGCAGAGGAATTCGATGTGGTCCTCGTGGACGTTGGACCCGTCCCACGAGCTTGACAGCGCCAGGGACATGGCGGCGTGGGCGGTTTGCGGCGCGAGACTGTGTCGGGCGCGAGGAAGAAGAAGGAGAAGAAGAGGAGCAAGGAGGGACGGGGAGCGGGGGAGCGAACGAGCCTTTGTCTCTCCCCCTCCCCCCCTACTTGTAGGCTCGTGCGCCAGAGCCGAGGAGGCGCGGCGTGGGGGATCGTGGGGATCAATCGTGCCCATCTCCCCCACGCCCACGTTAATTACGCGCCTTGATGACGCGGAGAAACGGCCGCGGGGAGGCGAGCAGCCTCCTCGGGCCACAGAAGATCTGCGCCCGGGCCGAGGCCAGGGAGTGGCGGGCCCGGGCCTGCGGCGGCGTCCCGTCGCGCGCGTGCGACGGCAGGACTTCTCCGCCACGTGGCCCGTCGTGGGGCCCGCGGCCAGCCCGCGGGTCAACCGTGGTCACCTTAATAACCAAAAAGTTCTCCGAAGTCGGCCTGTGACGGCAAGGTCAGCCCCTCTGGGTATGAAGCCGGCCAAGCTTCCCGTCCTTCCGTCCGCCGTGAAGCTCGCCCGGCTTCGGGGACTACTGTCGGGGTAAATAGCCATGGGTAGCCCAGCCGGCTTCCCCTGGCCCCTCAGAAAAAATTATGAGCCCATCCGGCTCATAAGAAGACTCAAGACCTGGGCCGCCTCCCCCCTAGCCGACTACCTTCCTACCCGGCTTCGGGGCGGCCCGCCCTTTACCCTCATGAAGAAAGCCATGGAGGGCCGGCTATGGCAAGGCTGGCTACGAGAGGCCGGCTACGACAAGGCCGACTGCAGCCAGGCCGGCTCCCATAAAGCAGTCAACGCTGTACCCGCAATATACGCGTCCACTTTGCGATGATGAAGCGGGGAGTGGCTACAGTGGAGCCTGCCACCCCCAAAACCCGGAGCACGCCTGGTACAGCGCGTCGTGCAGGCAGCCGCGGCCCGCCCAGCGCGGCATTGTAGCCACGGTGGCTCTGACGCCATCCACGACGGGCCGCCAGCGTGGCCCCCGAGGCGGTGGGCCCCTTCGGGCAGAGAGATGCCGAAGGCGGCCGCACCTCCTCTCAAGCCGGCAAGATAGAGGGCCGGCTTCACATAGCCGGCCTGCCACCCTCCTCGAAGGAGACGCCCATTAAGGAGGCAAGATGCGGCGGGGCTATAGTAATCGCCCGCCAAGGCGGCGTTACTGTAGCCACGCTTACCCCGACCAAGCCTGCGTCAACAACACGGAGTAACAGTAACCAGCCACCGACCAGGCCTTGGCCGGTGGGGCCGGCCTGTCGACCAAGGAGCCGACAGCCGGCGGGACCCACCAGCCGGCGGGCCCCAGGAGCCGGCGCAGAAGCCGGCGAGCATAGTCACAGACAGCTGGGCCCTGCGCCCAGTCGGATTACCATTGTACCCCCGGGGGGTAGGCCTATATAAACCCCCCGGTGCACCCATGCAAGGGGTTGGACTCTCATTCTAGACCTAGACACCATACAAGGAGAAGAAGCAAGCTGAGCTAAGCCCTTCTTCCTCCTTCCACCCAAAACAGCTCAAGGAGCATTGTAGCTACTTGTTCACTTAGTAACCATGCGGAGACCCCGCAGAGCAGCAGTAGGGGTGTTATCTCCCCGGAGAGCCCTGAAACTGGGTAAGATTTGCCGGCGTGCATGTCTTCGCCTCATCCCGTTTCTAGGCACCGGCGATGTTCTATTGGCCCCCGCAATGATAAGCCACCCGTTGGCATATGTCGCTCCTACCACCCGACACCACTACCAGAAACCCTAATCAGATCGGTCTCACCGATGGGATCTCGGTCTCACTGAGATGGGCTTGCAAACTCTCGGTTACCTATTGCATTATCCTCGGTCCCACCGAAATATGAAGTCGGTCCCACCGAGTTTGCTAGGCCAGCTCTCTGTTTCGCTTATTACCCAAATCGGTCCCATCGAGTTTGAGTAATCGGTCAAACCGAGTTTTGGATTTACCCTAACCCTAGCACATCGGTCCAACCGAGTTGATTCAGTCGGTCCCACTGAAAGTGCGTTATATCGACTAGAGGGGGGGTGAATAGGCGATTTTTAAGAAAGTCTTCAAAACGTGGAAGTTATGAAGACAAACAGAGTGAACAAGCCTATCACTATGCAGCGGAAGGTAGATTACACAACGCAAGCCATAGTCAAATATACAGTACAGTGAAAGCACACAGACAAATAGCTTCAGTGTAATGAGGATCAGGTTGGAAGAAGTTATGAAGCCAAACAGATCATACAGTCAGGTTGTGAAGACAGAAGATTAAGCAGGCATGCAATAGCTTCACAATGTGTACTGGTAAGTAAAGGGAGGTGAAGATGAAACCAGTGACACGTTGAAGACAATGATATGTTGGACCAGTTCCAGTTGCTATGACAACTGTACGTCTGGTTGGAGCGGCTAGGTATTTAAACCAAAGGACACACAGTCCCGGACACCCAGTCCTGAACACGCAGCTCAGGACACCCAGTCCTCACCGTTTTCTCCTTGAGCTAAGGTCACACAGACCCTGCCCAATCACTCTGGTAATTCTTCAAGGTAGACTCCCAAACCTTCACAGACTTCGTTCACCGGCAATCCACAATTCCTCTTGGATGCTCAGAACGCGACGCCTAACCGTCTGGAGGATGCACAGTCCTCAAGTGTAATAAGTCTTCAGATCACTCAGACAAGAAGACTTAAGTGATGCCCAATTGCTCTGGCTCTGGGTGGTTAGGGCTTTTCTCCTCACTAAGGATTTTCTCTCAAAGGCTTCGAGGTGGGTTGCTCTCAAACGACAAAAGCCGTGCACTGAAATCTGAGCAGCCAACCGTTTATGGTTGTGGGGGTGGACTATTTATAGCCACTTGGCAACCCTGACCTGATTTGTCCGAAATGACCCTGGGTCACTAAGGAACTGACACGTGTACTAACGGTCGGATTTTGAACTCTCACGGCAACTTTACTTGGGCTACAAGTAAAGCTGACTTGTCTGACTCTGGACAAGATTTTCTCATTGTCTTCACTCGAAGACATAGGATTTGAATTAGGCATCACTTCAGTCATCCTGACTGGTTTTCTTGGACCCCAGTTAACAGTACGGTGGTTCCTATGACACAGCATGAATAAAGTAAAGCTACGAAGGATCTAAGTCTTCGAGTTCCAAAAGCTTCATGGGGAGTCTTCATATGTCATTGTCTTCGACACGAATGTCTTCATGAACCACCATTGTCTTCAATGTCTTCGTACATTTTTGGGGGTCATCTCTGGTAGCTAAACCGAATCAATGAGGGACTTCTACCTGTGTTATCCTGCAATTCTCACAAACACATTAGTCCCTCAACTAGGTTTGTCGTCAATACTCCAAAACCAACTAGGGGTGGCACTAGATGCACTTACAATCTCCCCCTTTTTGGTGATTGATGACAAACTAGTTGAAGTTTTCAACGAGGAATATAATTTGTGAAATTGTAAAGGAATTGTCTTCATAAGCTGCAAGGGCTCCCCCTGAAGATGTGCATATTAAGTGATTTGCTTCTGAAATGCAAATGCACACAGCAGGTTGTATTTGTGGGAATCCGCTTCAACTTATGATGACAATCCATCATGCATGTAAGGATATATGAAGATAATGATATGCATAATGAAAAATGGACGTCTGCGAAATGATAAGAATGCAGAAATTATCGTCGTACATGCGGAATTTATCTTCGCAAGAACACAGTGGCAAACATAGTAGCAGATGACCATCAAGTTTAAGTGTTACAACTCAAAGAACCAAATGTAGCAAAACGAGAGTTGTAAGCACGAAGCAAAATGCAAAATATAAAGCACCCGCCCATATTATTGACCCGCTTGAAGACTATAAACATCATATGCTTCTCCCCCTTTTTTCAGTGATGACCAAAAAGGTTTGAAGACATAGAGTTTTCTATGCGTTCCCAGGTGCAGCAGGGTCGGTGGAGACGTTTGGTGGTGCAGGCGAGCTTGGGGCAGTGATGACGCGCGGTGAAGACATTGGTTGTGATGTGGCGTCATCTTCTTCCTCAATGATTTTCCCCGTCACGGTGGCAGCAGAGGAAGAGAACTCGGATTCTTCAAGTGAAGGAGTCCCACGCAACACAGCTCTTCTGGGGGGTGTGGAGTCAAACTTGAAACGCTCCTTGAAGCCATCCTCTTGCAATTCAGCTTCAGTGCACATCATAGTGAGGCCTTTCCAAGTGCGGCGACAGGTTTCGTGTGCGACGAAGGCGTTCTTGGTGGCCAGATTCCTGATGCGATTGACGTCTTGCATGAGACTGTGCATCTGCCTCTTGAGCCAGTCGTGATTCCTATCTTGCTTTTGATGCAGAGCCACAAGAAGTTCACGATCAGTGAGTGTACGAGCGCGTTTCTTGGGTCTCTGCCCAGCTTCGCTGTCAGTGGCTTCAGTGGATGCAGGGGCACGTGTGGTGCCAGCCATTGGATAGACTCTGGAAATGGCCTCAACACCTTCATCATGTTGAGTGAAGCTTTGGTGTTCTGCATTCTGAAGACTTAGTGGCTGTTTGGCAGGCTCGGGATAAATGGCTTCAGCAGAGGTGTCCACATCGGGTAAGAAGATTCTGTGGTTGCGGGCTAAGGGCTGATATGATATCGCAGAGTGGAGCTTGATTAGCCTCATAACCCATGGAGCATAAATCTTCAGACCAAAGAGATCTGAGCCAGACGCAGCAAGTTGACGTATGAAGAGATCCTGGGCATTGAAGCATTTGCCGTGTAGGATGCAGAAGATGAGAGTCTTCATGGCACCTTCAACCTTGGCATATCGAGAGTGCCCCTTAATGGGCCATAGAGTCCGCCTGATGATGTGATAGATAGTTCTCGGCAGGTACTCTAAGTCTTCAACGAAGAACTCCGTTGGGTAAGGTGCGTCAGAAGGCAATGGCTTCATCATTGAGAGCATCTGACTCATATTTGGCTCAGGTCGCTGAAATATGCTCTCAACTGCTTCAGTATGGAGTTGGCAGCCTTCTTCGAAGTGTTCGCCTGGAGTGGGTAGGCCGGTGAGCTCAATGATATCAAACGCATTGGCTTCATGATGGACGTTGCCGGTCATCCCCTCCAGGACCCAAGTCTTCGGATCTCTGTTGTAGCCCTTGATGTGCAATGTTGCATAGAACTGAAGCAGAAGCTCTTCGTTCCAGTGCTCTTCATCCGTGACAAACGGTAGCAGGCCAACTTGTTTGAAGCAGTCCAGGGATTCTTCCAGACCAGGCAGACCAGCAAAAGCTTCAACTTCAAGGCGCTGATGTGGAAAGATACGGTTCTGGTTGTAGAGGACGCAGGAGTAGTAGCTGCGCTGTGGGTAGCTCCAGAACCTATCTGACACAATCTTTTCCCTTGAGTAAGGGTTCTTGGAGCGGTTGAAGAAAGTGTTGTCTGCCCTGAAGCTATTGACATTGAAGGAGCCAGGAGCAGTGACTGGACCTGGGAACCTTGGCAGTCGTGGGATTGGCTTCTGTACCTGGGGCCTGTGCGCAATATGATAATTGAACTGTGGTCCGGCAGCAGACACAGGCACAGAAGGGTCAGAGGCAGTTGCTTCAGTATCTCTTGAAGCTGTTGGTTGGTCTGGCTCCACAGATGCTTCAGTATTATGTGTGGCAGCCGCAGTGGTGTCAGCCTCCTTGAGAATTTCTTCTTGCTGGTGTGGGGGAGATGGAGCTTGAGGTTCTTCATGCTCTTCTGCTTGTGCTTCGGCTGATGCAGCCGGAATGTCGTCAGCAGTCTGAGCCCTTGGTCCTTTGCGAAGCCTACGGAATGCAGGCGACGCCGGTGGAGTTGCAGTGGGCTGGGGCTCATCCTCTTCCTCTTGTGGGCGATCTGCCCACGATGCATCTTGTGTGATTGGCGTCAGGGGACGACCAATGCTGAGCAATTCACTCGATTCGAGCTGAGGAAGGACTGCATCATCTTGTACATTGTCTTGGAGACCAATGTCTTCAGCAGCGGTGGGGTCGGCTGCTGGAATGTCTTCATCACGCTGAGCCTCGGTGAGAGCAGGCTCATGGACGGTCATCTGACGATCTTCATGAGGACGGCGAACGGAAAGGGGTTCAACTATCAAGGGCTCTGTGGGAGCAGCCCGAGACTTCTTGGACTTGCGCTTTTTGGTGGTGGGGTCTGAAGGAGAGGCTTCAGAGTGTTTCCTCTTCCTTGCTTTAGCTTCGGCTATCCTTGTCTTCTTAAGCTCTGAAGCGGGTGAGTGCTTTGGCTTCGAGCTAGGCTTGGCGGTGGGGAAGACAATTGGAATAGCTTCTTGGCGTGGGGCCTCTTCTTCAGCCACGGTGGGCGTCTTCTTTTTCTTGGCGGCCATCCTGGGGTCGATGCCGGGACGCCCAAGTGCCTTTCGCTTCTCGGCCTCATTGTAGGCCTGTACGCAGAGATCAGCCAAATTCTTCATGCACTCGCGTGAACCCTGAGCCTCTGCACGTTTCTGCATGAAGTTTTCCTTCAGCTCATGCAGCATGACTTTGAAGTCTTTGATCTCTTGGACGCTGAGCGTGGCCATGTTCTGCTTAAACTGAGCCTTTTCAAAATCTATCTTTTGCTTCAGTTCCATGATGCGCTGGGCAATAGCGATTTCTGAAGCGATAGCTCATTGGAAGGCTACGCTGAGGCCAATGGGCAGCTGTAGATCATCAAAGCTGATGTTGGGCGTGTCAAACCACTCATCTATGAAGTTGTGGATGATTTTTGCATCGAACAGAGGCAGATTGTTGAAGATTTCAGCCTCCTCCTTGCTCTTGATGAGCTGCTCAAGAGCGTCATCACCAAGATCTTCGTCACTGGACAGATCAATGGCTTCACAGCGAAGAACGGCAGCGACAGTTAGCTCTTTGCTGGTGTGTGGCTGTGGTTTCTTTGCTTCTTGAGGCTTGGAGACTCTTGATAAGTCTTCAGACTGCACACTGTCTTCAGGAGGTGCAGTGGCCAATGGCTTCGCTTTGGAGATCTTGGGGAAGGCGACTGGCTTGGAAGCTTTTGGCTTCTTCTTCATCTGCTTCGGCTCTGGGGCAGTAGGAGCATCATCAGACTCAGTGTCCGCTGGAGGGTCGTTCACGGCAGTCCCTTGGACTATAATGTGAGTGATGAGGCCGTCGAGATTGGCAAATGGCCCGATGACATTGGGATTAGCGTCGCGTGTGCCATCTTCCCTTGGTCTGTATGGACCAGGGTTAAAGTCCAATCCAAACTCCTTCTTGTTTTGCTTCGCAGAGTTCTGGGCAAATTGGAAGTTGCGCTTGAACAGAGTGTCATCGCGACACCAGAGAAGGGACGATGGATGTGCATCAGCTGGCTGTTGTCCCCTGACCATGCATGGAAAGAAACCTTGAGCAATGGCTTCGTCTCTGGTTCGGGGTACGAGATTCTTGTACAAGGCATCTCCCCATGGCCGCTTGATGGCGCACTTCTCTGCATATTCTTTGGTGACGAAGCGGTATAGGAACCACTGCTCTGCCCAATACCTGCGAATCCATTGGATTCGTGTCTTGCGCTGAGCATAGGTTTCTTTAGGATCTGTTTGGTATGTTTTTGCCAAATCTTCAGGCAGATCCTTTGATGTGTCACCCCGTCTCTGTCCGCCTCCCTTCCTTGATGGTTTCTCGGATTCCATGAAGCTTAACTTGGAAGGCTTCAAAAGCTTCAAAGGCTTCAAAGGTTTCAAAGGCTTCAAAGGCTTCCTTTTGCTTGACCAACAGGAACTTGCTTCGGGTGAATTGATGTGACGCTGTAGGAATTCTGCAAATGAATGCAGACTATGAGAACCAAAAGATTCTCCCACGGACATGTACCTGTGACGGCATTAAGGTGCGAGGGAAGGGGAAGAGGTCATATGCATTCTCAGAAGATTTTGAAGATAAATCAGTGTAGAAGACATTGACCTCATCATGCGAAGACATTCACTTTATAGAAAAGAAGTTGGTTCCCGATTTGTACAAACCCATAGATCAGTACAAGTGAGGAATCTAACTACTTCCTGAAGAACAAGTGAATATGCTAGGCAAGTTATGAGATTCAGACAAGAGGAATGAAACTTGAAGGAATAGAAACCTCTTTTGGCAGAAAGTGATGGATCAATAGGATCAAAAGAGGCTGTAAAAAGCTTGCTATTTACCAGACTTGGAACTGCTAGACGAGAAGAGAGGTGAGGCCGAGCAGTTTGATCCTCCGTGCCCTAACTTGGCGACGGAAGACACTTAGGACGACGGCGGAGAGACTGGTGTCCGCGGTCAGCGTGAGAACGGCGTCGGAGAGGTCGCGGCAGTGAAGCACTTCGTCGCCGGCGTCGTTGAGAGTTAGCGGTGGTGCTAGGGTTTGTGCGAGGGAGGAAGAAGAGATAATGACCGCAGTGAAACGTGTATTTATAGGGATATGGGCGGCACTGCGCTATTACTCAGGTGCCCCTGGCGATTCGCATCTGATCATTACGTGGCCAGCATGCGGAATTGTGGGGGCAGTTTCACCCCACGCACGCCTGGTTTGTCGGGAGTCGTTCCTACTTCTCCGGAATTCTAGTTGATGGAAAAACATTGAAAGCTGTTTTAAAGTTTGTCTCTGTGTCTTCTTCTGACAAGGATGCAGTGAAGACATTAGACAGTTTCAATAGAGTGCATATGACTTGGAGAGATAGAGTTTGAGGTAGGAAGCATGGAGAGGTTAGGGTCCGATCACATTCACTTAGTTCAAAAGATTCAGACAAGAAGACATAGCTATAAGTGAATCCTGTAGAGGACAGAATACCAGTGCATATATAATCAACATAGTGAAGATAATCATGAAGACATGTTGAGATTGAAGCCAAACCAAATGTGAAGACATAGCAAATGTAACGCCATGAGTAAAACACTTCAAGCAGAAAATTTTTGGTGGTGGCGCTACCCACCGTATAGGAAGTATTGGACCCAGACACGGCGCACAATTATCGTGGCGCTCCGAGGTCAAATTCCACGTTAATGTATTCACACTTAGAATGTATGTCTTCATTGATTGAAGATATACGTTACTTTGTGTGTTGCACATCTAAGTCATCATCATGCATAAGTGTTAGGATGTGTGCCTGATCACAGGACATTTGAGGATTCCAAGATATTTAGCTCACACCGTAACTTGCAAAATCTCTTCTCGTCCAAGGGCTTGGTGAAGATATCTGCCAATTGCTCTTCAGTGTTGACGTGTATGATATCAATGTCTTCCTTTGTAACATGATCTCTGAGAAAATGATGACGAATTTCAATGTGCTTTGTCTTCGAGTGCTGAACTGGGTTGTTGGCGATCTTGATGGCGCTTTCGTTGTCGCAGTAAAGTGGCACTTGCTTCAGATGAATGCCATAATCCTTGAGGGTTTGCTTCATCCATAGAAGCTGAGCGCAGCAGGATCCAGCAGCAATGTATTCAGATTCAGCAGTGGAGAGAGATACACAGTTCTGCTTCTTTGAAGACCAACAGACAAGAGATCGGCCCAGGAAATGACATGTGCCTGATGTGGACTTCCGATCAACCTTGTCACCAGCGTAATCAGCGTCCAAAAATCCAACCAGATCAAACTCTGAGCCCTTTGGATACCATAACCCTAGAGTTGGTGTGTGAGCCAAATATCGAAGAATTCGCTTCACTGCTAAGTGATGCGACTCCTTTGGTGCCGCTTGAAACCGAGCACACATGCAAACACTAAGCATAATATCTGGCCTAGATGCACATAAATAAAGCAAAGAACCAATCATGGAGCGGTATACCTTTTGATCGAACTCTTTACCATTGTCGTCAGGACCCAGATGATGTTTGGCTGGCATTGGTGTTGTGAAGCCTTTGCAATCTTGCATACCGAACTTCTTCAGGCAGTCTTTGAGGTATTTCTCTTGAGATATGAAGATGCCATTGCGTTGTTGCCTTATCTGAAGACCGAGGAAGAATTTCAGCTCCCCCATCATAGACATCTGATATTGCTCTTACATCATATATCCGAACTCCTCACTGTACTTCTGATTGGTGCAGCCGAAGATAATGTCATCCACGTATATTTGGCACACAAACAGTTCACCATCATATGTCTTTGTGAAGAGAGTGGGATCCAGGGAACCAGGTATGAAGCCTTTGCTCTTTAGGAAGTATTTGAGTGTATCATACCAGGCCCGAGGGGCTTGTTTGAGGCCATATAGTGCCTTTTTGAGCTTGTACACCATGTCAGGATGTTTTGGATTTTCAAACCCAGGTGGTTGCGCAACATACACTTCTTCTTCAATTTTGCCATTGAGGAAGGCACTTTTTACATCCATTTGATACAGAATTATGTTGTGATGATTTGCATAGGCCAGCAGTATACGGATGGCTTCAAGTCTGGCCACAGGAGCAAATGTTTCGTCGAAGTCGATGCCTTCCACTTGAGTATATCCTTGAGCAACGAGACGAGCCTTGTTTCTGACGACTTGGCCATGCTCATCTTGCTTGTTGCGGTATATCCATTTGGTGCCTATTATGTTATGCTTCCGTGGATCAGGACGCTTAACTAACTCCCATACATTGTTCAGCTCAAATTGTTGAAGCTCTTCTTGCATAGCTTGAATCCATTCAGGTTCCATAAAGGCTTCATCAGTTTTCTTGGGTTCTGTGATTGAAACAAATGCGAAGTGTCCGCAAAAGTTAGCCAGTTGAGTTGCCTTTGAACGAGTCAGTGGACCAGGTGCATTGATGCTATCAATTATTCCGTCAATTTGCACTTCATTGGCAACACGAGGATGTAGGGGTCGAAGACTTTGCTCTTGCTGATCTACGTTGTCATGGGGAGGAATGTCTTCAGGCTGAGCATTGTCTTCATGTGGATCAGGTGCTGAGATGATAAGTTCTTCTTCAGGACGAGCTTCAGAAGGTATAATTTCTCCAGTTCCCATTAGCTTGATTGATTCACTGGCTGGAACTTCATCTAGTACATCTGGTAGTTGCTCTCTTTGTGACCCATTGGTCTCATCAAATCGCACATCCACTGTTTCAACCACTTTGTAGTGAAAGAGATTGAAGACTCTGTAGGAGTGCGAATCCTTTCCATATCCAAGCATGAAACCCTCATGTGCTTTTGGAGCAAATTTTGCGGTGTGGTGAGGGTCCTTGATCCAGCATCTTGATCCAAATACTCTGAAGTAACTTACATTTGGCTTCTTGCTAGTCAGAAGTTCATAAGATGTCTTGTTCAGCAGCTTGTGAAGATATACACGGTTGATAGTATGGCATGCAGTGTCAATGGCTTCAGTCCAGAATTTTCTTGGTGTCTTGTACTCATCTAACATTGTTCTGGCCATCTCAATGAGTGTTCTGTTCTTGCGTTCGACGATGCCATTCTGTTGTGGCGTGTATGGAGCTGAGAATTCATGAGTGATGCCCAATGTATCAAGATATGTGTCAAGGCCGGTGTTCTTGAATTCTGTGCCATTGTCACTTCTGATGTGCTTTATCTTGGCGCCATAATTGTTCATTGCCCGATTTGCGAAGCGTCTGAAGACATCCTGCACTTCAGTCTTGTAAAGGATTATGTGCACCCAAGTATATCTAGAGTAATCATCAACAATGACGAATCCATAGAGGCAAGCAGTAGTGGAGAAAGTTGAGTAGTGGGTAGGACCGAAGAGATCCATGTGAAGCAGTTCGAAGGGTTGAGTAGTGGTCATGATTGTCTTCGAAGGATGTTTTGCCCTTGTCATCTTCCCAGCTCCACAGGCACCGCACAAGTGATCTTTCTTGAACTTGACGCCCTCGATGCCTATGACATGCTTCTTCTTAGCAAGGGTGTGGAGGTTCCTCATGCCAGCATGCCCAAGTCTTCGATGCCAAAGCCAGCATTCTGAAGCCTTTGCGAGAAGACAAACTGCAAGCTGTGGCCCTGCTGAGAAATCTACCACGTACAAATCATCTTTTCGATACCCTTCAAACACTAGAGACTTGTCAGATTCCATTAGTACCAGACAACGATATTTTCCAAAGATTACAATCATGTTTAAATCGCAAAGCATTGAGACAGACATTAAGTTGAAGCCAAGGGATTCAACAAACATGACTTTATCCATGTGTTGATCCTTTGAGATTGCAACTCTACCTAGACCCAGTACTTTACTTTTACCAGTGTCAGCGAATGTGATGTGGCTCTTGTCAGATGGACGTAAGGTTGAGTCCATAAAGAGACTTTTCTTGCCAGTCATGTGATTTGTACACCCGCTGTCAATAATCCATACTGAAGACTCCGAAGTCACTAGTGTCGTACCCTACAGTGCAGTTAGGGGGATAGGCTTCACCAAGAGTGTTGTGAAGCAAAAACATTTGACGAACCAGTGGATTATGAAAACTGAGATCCAGGTTAGGACAAGCAGGGAGAGTAGCATGCGATTCAGATATGAAATACATAGTGATGCCATTCGGACATTTGATCGTGCGCCCCACGAGTTTTTTAAGGTCCCCAGCAATAGCATCAGAAGATTTTGGTTTTGAGCTGGAGACCTTTCCCTGCAAAAGAGAGTTAAGCTTTCTTAACCACCCACATCTTCAAGGGTGGCTTAGAAGCAATAAGTCTAAGTGCAGCATCTGAGAATTTTGGCTTTGGAGCCCTAGCAAACAGTCTAGCAGGTGGGCAATAATACTCATAAGAATAGGCAGAATAATTTTTGGTCATATGAGAATGACGGTTTGAAGAACCGCTCTCATAAGCCTGAGCATGGTTTCCCTGCAAAGCATTTGTGTTAGTGCAACTCAGATGAGCCCTCTGCCTGTATGAACCCTTTGGTCTGAGGTTTGTCTTCTTCATGTGAGGTGTCATGAGGACATTCACAGGAAGATTCTCAAGACACGTTTTTGGAACCCAGATCTTCTTCATAGGCGGTCCATTCCTGCAGTTAGTACCAATGTACCTGGCAAATACTTCACCATTCCGATTCCTAAACAGTTTATAGTTTGCATCAAAGGATTCATCAATGATAATTGGATTAGCACAAGTGAAGCCAGATAGATTGGATGGATCTGATGAGGATTCCTTTGCAGCAACCCATGTGGTTTTGGGGTACTGCTCAGGTTTAAGAGCCATCTGCATTAATTTTCCTCACGAACCCAACACCCTCTTTGCTAGGGTTTCGGTTCAGAATCTGCTTCTTGAGGACATCACATAGTGTCGGATGTCCTTTGAGACTTTTGTACATCCCTGTTTCAAGCAATGTCTTCAACCTAGCATTTTCATAAGCAATAGCAGTGGTATCCTCAGCAGAGGGGTTAGTTACCACTTCAACAGTTGAAGATATTGCAACAGCAGTAGCAGTGGAACATTCAGCAACAGAAATAGCATTATCATGCTCAATGCATTTAAGGCATGGTGGTTCAAATCCTTCCTGAGCAGAACTGATCTGTTCGGCTCGAAGTGACTCGTTTTCCTTTTGAAGATCTTCATGATCCGCTCTCAACTTCTCAAGATCTTGCTTCTTCTGAAGATAATCATAGGAAAGCTTTTCATGAGTAGTTGAGAGAGTCTCAAGACGATCTTCGAGTTCCTGATACTTAACATGAAGATTTTTTATGTCTTCAATTAAGGATTCAGAACGAGTCATTTCAGCACCCAACAGATCATCGCTTCTGTCTAACAGTTTTTGAATATGTTCCATGGCCTTTTGTTGTTCAGTTGCAATTTTAGCAAGTGTTTTGTAACTGGGTTTTGAATCACAATCAGAGTCATCGTCACTAGATGTTCGATAGTGAGTAGTGCGTGTGTTTACCTTGGCACCACGTGCCATGAAACAGTAGGTGGGAGTAGAGTCGTCCTTGTCATTTGCATCGGTGATGGTGATGGAGTCATTGTCTTCAGTGTTGAAGATGGACTTGGCGACATAGGCTGTAGCCAAACTTGCAATGCCTGAATCAGACTCCTCCTCAGACTCCACCTCTGCCTCCTCAGAAGCGGACTCCTCCTCTGAATCCATTTCCTTGCCAACAAACGCACGAGCCTTGCCAGATGAACTCTTCTTGTGTGATGAAGACTTTGAGGAAGACTTGGACGAAGACTTTGAGTATTTCTTCGTCTTCTTATCGTCAGAGTCATATTCCTTGCTCTTCTTCTTCTTTCTGTTCTCTTTGTCCCACTATGGGCATTCAGAGATGAAGTGTCCAGTTTTCTTGCATTTGTGACAAGTTTTCCTCTTGTAGTCATGCGCAGAAGCTTCATCATTCCTTGAGCTTGATCGTGAAGACTTTCTGAAGCCTTTCTTCTTGGTGAATTTCTGGAACTTCTTCACTAGCATTGCAAGTTCCCTTCCAATGTCTTTGGGATCATCAGAACTGCTGTCAGATTCCTCTTCAGATGAAGACACAGCTTTTGCCTTCAAGGCACGAGTTCGCCCATAGTTTGGACCGTAGATATCTCTTTTCTCAGAAAGCTGAAACTCATGTGTGTTGAGCCTCTCAAGTATGTCAGACGGATCGAGTGTCTTGAAGTCTGTACGTTCTTGAATCATCAGGGCTAGAATGTCAAATGAACTGTCAAGTGATCTTAGCAGCGTCTTGACGATTTCATGTTTGGTGATCTCAGTGGCGCCGAGGGCTTGAAGCTCATTTGTGATGTCAGTGAGCCGGTCAAATGTGTGCTGGACATTCTCATTGTCATTTCGCTTGAAGCGGTTGAAGAGATTGCGAAGAACACTGATTCTCTGATCTCTCTGGGTTGAGATGCCTTCATTGACCTTGGAGAGCCAGTCCCAGACCAGCTTGGATGTCTTCAAGGCACTCACACGGCCGTACTGTCCCTTGGTCAGATGACCACAGATAATATTCTTGGCAGTGGAGTCCAGTTGAGTGAACTTCTTGACATCAGCAGCAGTGACACCTTCTCCAGCCTTGGGAACGCCGTTTTCGACGACATACCATAGGTCGACGTCAATGGCTTCAAGATGCATGCGCATCTTATTCTTCCAGTAGGGATATTCAGTTCCATCAAAGACAGGGCATGCAACGGAGACTTTAATTATCCCTGCAGTCGACATAGCTAAAACTCTAGGTGGTTAAACCGAATCACACAGAACAAGGGAGCACCTTGCTCTGATACCAATTGAAAGTGCGTTATATCGACTAGAGGGGGGGTGAATAGGCGATTTTTAAGAAAGTCTTCAAAACGTGGAAGTTATGAAGACAAACAGAGTGAACAAGCCTATCACTATGCAGCGGAAGGTAGATTACACAACGCAAGCCATAGTCAAATATACAGTACAGTGAAAGCATAGAGACAAATAGCTTCAGTGTAATGAGGATCAGGTTGGAAGAAGTTATGAAGCCAAACAGATCATACAGTCAGGTTGTGAAGACAGAAGATTAAGCAGGCATGCAATAGCTTCACAATGTGTACTGGTAAGTAAAGGGAGGTGAAGATGAAACCAGTGACACGTTGAAGAAAATGATATGTTGGACCAGTTCCAGTTGCTGTGACAACTGTACGTCTGGTTGGAGCGGCTAGGTATTTAAACCCAAGGACACACAGTCCCGGACACCCAGTCCTGAACACGCAGCTCAGGACACCCAGTCCTCACCGTTTTCTCCTTGAGCTAAGGTCACACAGACCCCGCCCAATCACTCTGGTAAGTCTTCAAGGTAGACTCCCAAACCTTCACAGACTTCGTTCACCGGCAATCCACAATTCCTCTTGGATGCTCAGAACGCGACGCCTAACCGTCTGGAGGATGCACAGTCCTCAAGTGTAATAAGTCTTCAGATCACTCAGACAAGAAGACTTAAGTGATGCCCAATTGCTCTGGCTCTGGGTGGTTAGGGCTTTTCTCCTCACTAAGGATTTTCTCTCAAAGGCTTCAAGGTGGGTTGCTCTCAAACGACAAAAGCCGTGCACTGAAATCTGAGCAGCCAACCGTTTATGGTTGTGGGGGTGGACTATTTATAGCCACTTGGCAACCCTGACCTGATTTGTCCGAAATGACCCTGGGTCACTAAGGAACTGACACATGTACTAACGGTCGGATTTTGAACTCTCACGGCAACTTTACTTGGGCTGCAAGTAAAGCTGACTTGTCTGACTCTGGACAAGATTTTCTCATTGTCTTCACTCGAAGACATAGGATTTGAATTAGGCATCACTTCAGTCATCCTGACTGGTTTTCTTGGACCCCACTTAACAGTACGGTGGTTCCTATGACACAACATGAATAAAGTAAAGCTACGAAGGATCTAAGTCTTCGAGTTCCAAAAGCTTCATGGGGAGTCTTCATATGTCATTGTCTTCGACACGAATGTCTTCATGAACCACCATTGTCTTCAATGTCTTCGTACATTTTTGGGGGTCATCTCTGGTAGCTAAACCGAATCAATGAGGGACTTCTACCTGTGTTATCCTGCAATTCTCACAAACACATTAGTCCCTCAACTAGGTTTGTCGTCAATACTCCAAAACCAACTAGGGGTGGCACTAGATGCACTTACACCCACCGAAATCTCTAACGGTCACTAGGTTTACCTTTTCGGTCCGACCGAGTTTGTTGATTCGGTCCCACCGAGATTGGAAAACTGTGTGTAACAGTTGGATTTTGTGTGGAGGCTATATATACCCCTCCACCTCTGTCACATCCCTAGTTCTGGTATGACCTAGGCTAGCCCTTCATGCTTGCATCATGTTTAAACTCCATTTAAATTTGAAATGGGGATTTGTGGACCCTCAGAAATCATTTTTTGAAAATGACCTAGATAAAAAGTGCTCTAAAAGGGCCCAAGAAAATGTTCATGTCTCTCTCTGAAAATATTGGTGAGAGGTAAAATTCAAACCAATATTTTTAGGAGCTCATAAATATTTATTTTGGCCATTTGGAATTAATGCATAACTAATTGTATTGGATTTATATTTGTTATATATTCAAATATACTCCAATAATTCTGATTTTTAATGTGGGGCTTTGGAATAATCCAATTAGTTCCTACAATAATTTTCAGAAGCATATAAAATGGTTTAGTATTTTATTTAAATCAAAACAAATGTCAGAAAATTAGAAAAGAAAACAAAAAAGGGAGAGAGACCTACCTGGGCTTCTTACCAGGTGCCTCTGGCCGGCCCATCCCTGTTCTGGCCCAGCCCACCAGGGGCATGGGCGTCTTCCACCTCTTGCCAGTAGGCAGAGGGGAAGCTGCACCCGACGCCGTGCGCGCCGGCACGCAGCTGCCTGCCTGGCGCCCTCCTCGTCGCCCTGGAACGCCCGAACAACGCCACGCGCCGCCCCTTACCCCTCTCACTTTCCCCCCCAGCTCTCTCCTCTCCTCTCCCGCGCTCTCTCTCACGGCCGAGCGCCACCGCCGCCACCGACGAGCACCACCGCGGCCACCGGCCACCCCTCGCCCTGCCGCTGCGCCCAAGAGCTCCGCCACATTGCCGGCTACCTCTCCGTCAAGTCACGCGCCTCGGGAAGCCCTACGGCGTCGCCTTTGAGCTCTTCCTCAACCTGCGGCCGCCGGCGACTTCATCGTCGATTCGCCGAACCCCGTGCCTCCCCTGCCTCGCCAGTAGGACCAGAAGAACCACGGTGAGCCATTGACCCGGTTCCCCCTTGCCCCATCGTCCCTCGCATCCTCTAGCGCTAGCACCACCGCGCCGGCGAGCTCCTCGCCGCCGGCCATGGCGCCACCATGGCCAGGGGCCGAGCCAGCCGCACCCGCACACGTCGTCGTGTTCCTGGTGACGCCAGGAGCCCGTAGAACCTATCCGCATGCCTCCCCGTGCCTTATAGCCTCGAACCCGAGCTCGCCCGAGCTCCGGCCGCCGCCTCGAGCCTGATTCCGGTGAGTTCCGGCCGCCCCGCAGCCTCCCGTGTGTCCCACTGGATTCGCGCGAGTCTGGGCATCGTGTAGATGAGCTCCACCGCCCGAATGGTCGCCGGAGCGGCGATCCCGAGCCCCTCCGCCGTGTCTGGCTCGCCGGCGTCAAGCCGCCGACGGGTGTTGACCCCGCTGACCAGGAGGTTTGACCTCCCGTGGGTCGCTGACATGTGGGGCCCGGCCCTATTTATCTTTAGTTAGGATTAGTTTAACAACTAATTTAACCCTTCTAATTAAATGGGTCACTGACGCATGGGCCCAACCCCATTAACCAAGCCAGTTTAGTTTTAATTTAATTAGGATTAGCTACAGACACTGACGTGTGGACCCCACACGTCAGGTTTGACTGGGTCAGCCGCCTTTGACCTGCTGACGCAATGCTGTTGTCATGCTGACGCAATATATCTTTTCTGGAATTAAAATAAATCAGGAAATTCCAGAATATATTCAAAACTTCAAAAATTCATAGAAATTCAACCGTAACTCAGATTGAAATAATTTATATATGAAAAATTATCAGAAAAATTCAATCTATCCATCTGTACCATTTTCATGCATGACAAACCAACCTATACATGCTGTATATGTGAAAACACACTTATGGCATATATAAAGAGCTTATTTGGAGATGCATTTGAATCTTTGGTTCAAATGGACTTCATGCAAATGAATACTAGTTGCATTAGCCCAAACAGCATCACATCTTCATGCCATGTTCATGCATCATAATGTTGCATATGCTTGTGTTTGATTGCCGACACCATTCCTTCTCGATAGGTCCTGCTCCGGAGACCGTTCCAGAGTACCTGTCTGAGGAGCAGTGCCTTCCTCGTTGTTCTACCAGGCAAGCAACCCCCCCTTGTTCATTCCGATACAACCCACTCTCTCGCTCTTGCTCTCTTTTATTGCATTAGGACAACCACGATTCAACTGCTACTTTATGCTGCGGTAGATGAACCCATTCCTCTGCATGACCTGTCATTGCCACAGTAAATAGTTGAAACCCACTAGCATGTGTAGGGGTTGATTGAGCCATGCTGTGTTCTTACCATGCCATGCCTGCTATTGCTTAGAGTTGTGTCAGGTCTGATTCATCGGGAATGAATTGGAGTGTTATGATATGTTCTGGTGCTGAGAGTTAAACATGTGAACATGATTTGGTAAAGGTAGCGGTGAGAGGCCATGTAGGAGTACATGGTGGGTTGTCTCATTGGGACCGTCCTTAAGAACTGAGTTCTGTGTAAGTTGTCCAATGACTAGCTACTACCACACATTGGGCTCCGGGCGCTCCAAGCTCTCTCGACTTATTAACTGCCTTGAGCTCTGTCCAGGAGTTGCAAATAGTTTCTGGTGTTTGTAGGTAGTGCTATTTTTTCTACCGAGTGGCACCCGGCAGGGTGGACTTGGGACAGACTAGGCACACGTGGCCCGATGTACCGAGTGGCACCCGGATGGTGGGCTCGGGAACCCTGTACACATCGTTTGGGGCCGTGAGCGAAACCTCGGCCGGATCTCCTTGCGGATGGAACCCGAATAGGCGATAAACCTGGACTAGAGTCTTGCGTGGTTAGTCAGGTCGTGGCCGACACCCTCGCCAGGCTTCCGCTTGAAGGTTGCCGAGATACATGACGTGTACATGGCGGTAAGTGGCGAGAGCGTGTGTGATGAAGTACACCCCTGCAGGGTTATCATGATCTATTCGAATAGCCGTGTCCTCGGTTATGGACTTCTTGGATGCTTACGTGGTACATAGACAACTTAAAGTGGGTACTCTAAAATGCTCAAGACAAGTGTGAGTGCTATGGATGGCCTCCTCGTAGGGAGACGAGGATGAATCCTTAGTGGTGTATTGATGTGGTGATTAGTGGACTCGTGTGCGCTGCCTCATCTCAAAGAAGTTTCTCGTTGTCGTAGAACAGGATAGCCACTGAGTCAAAGCTGGCTTGCTGCAACTAAACCCCACACTACCTTCTTGATACTAATGCATATATGATAGGGTCTGATGTAAGTCTTGCTGAGTACCTTCGTACTCACGTTTGCTTTATTTATGTTTTGCAGATGAGACATCTGTCTTACTAGTAGTTCCGCTTGGACTTCGACGAGTAGCTTGTTACCTCAGCTACGATCTTGTACCCTTGGGAGGGTCTTGTAGATAGTCAGGCTTTCCAGCTCTTTTCTTTCGTAGTTGTCTGTACTCAGACAGGTAATGCTTCCGTTGCTTGTATGCTCTGAATGATGGGTCATGTGACCCCTGCTTGTATTTATGCTATGTGGCTCTTCTGAGCCTTTATCTATATGAGTTTGCGTTATGTTGTGATGCCATGTTGTACAGCACATACTTGCATGTTATGCGTACGTGTAGCGTGTATTGCTATGTGTGGGATCCGACAATCTGGTTGTTTATCCTTGGCAGCCTATCATATGGGGAAATGTAGTCTAGTGTCTTCTGAGCGATAGTAGTCCGCTACAGCCCGGTCCACCGGAGCCCTGCTAGCCCAGCACTACTGCTCGGAACACCTGACTGGCCGGCATGTGTTTCACTTCGTTCCTGTGTCTGTCCCTTCGGGGAAATGTCACGCGGTGACGACCGGAGTCCTGCCTAGCCTGCTACAGCCCGGGTTACCGGAGTCCTGTTAGCATAGTGCTACAGCCCGGATTCACACGCTGTTGACCGACATGCTCGAGGTTGATTCATGTATGCCTGTCCCCATGGGTTAGTGCCGCTTTGGGTTCACGACTAGCCATGTCGGCCCCGGGTTCTTTGTCATATGGATGCTAGCGACACTATCATATACGTGAGCCAAAAGGCGTAAACGGTCCCGGGCCAGGTAAGGTGGCACCCGTGGGAATACCGTGCGTGAGGCCACAAAGTGATATGATGTGTTACATGCTAGATCGGTGTGACCTAGGATCGGGGTCCCGACAGCCTCCTCTTCATTCATAGAGAGAGCCATCAGACTAAGCCTACACATCCAGCATCCTATTTCTAAGAGAGAACTACCTACTCATGTGTTGAGGCCAAGATATTCCATTCCTACCATATGAATCTTGATCTCTAGCCTCCCCCAAGTTGCTTTCCACTCAAATCTTCTTTCCACCAGATCCAAATCCTATGAGAGAGAGTTGAGTGTTGGGGAGACTATCATTTGAAGCACAAGAGCAAGGAGTTCATCATCAACACACCATTTGTTACCTCTTGGAGAGTGGTGACTCCTAGATTGGCTAGGTGTCACTTGGGAGCCTCCGACAAGATTGTGGAGTTGAACCAAGGAGTTTGTAAGGGCAAGGAGATCGCCTACTTCGTGAAGATCTACCGCTAGTGAGGCAAGTCCTTCGTGGGCGATGGCCATGGTGGGATAGACAAGGTTGCTACTTCGTGGATCCTTCATGGGTGGAGCCCTCCGTGGACTCGCGCAACCGTTACCCTTCGTGGGTTGAAGTCTCCATCAACATGGATGTAGGATAGCACCACCTATCCGAACCACGGGAAAAACATCCGTGTCTCCAATTGTGTTTGAATTCTCCAAACCCTTCCCTTTACATTCTTGCAAGTTGCATGCTTTACTTTCCGCTGCCTATATACTCTTTGCATACTTGCTTGATATGTATTGTGATTGTTGGAATTATGCTTGAACCCCACTTAAACCCCCAAAAGCTTAAAACTTGCAACTTTAGCATGAAGTGTCTAATCACCCCCCTCTAGACACATCTACTTCAAGGTCCTACAACCCCCCCAAATACTCTCAAGAACCCACACACTATATCTCTCTAGCTTTGTATCTCTCTCACACAACCCCATGTAGGTGGTGTACGTATACAAGAAGAGAATAGGTGCACCGTGCATGTACTCACGCTTCGTGCCCAGCCACACCCGCGCGGGTACACGGTGGAGCTCATTTCTCCGCAGAAGCTGAATTTTTTTGAAACATCAAGTGGCCAGAGACTCGAAAACTTATTTGCCCATTAGTGACTTGTCAGGGCGGTGGATTTTAGTTTGTACGATAATGCTGCATCCACCTAAAGTAACGAAATTTCTTACGTAAACTTCCTAGTAATTCCCTCTTCATAGTTGCAGCATTACTCCTAACATTTGTAATATCATTTTGAAACTTGTAATATTGCCGTGTCCTATTACCGCGTTTTCAAAATCCTGCGAATCAAACAGGTCCTGAGTTGGTGATGATGTTGTGCCTCCCATCTTTCACCAATAGTTGTCGGATCTAGATTTGACGCATACAAACGAAGCTTCTCCATTTTTGCAAAAAGATGCCCGCACTTGTTCCCTATTTACAAACAACTCATTGTCTCTCACAATCTAGGAGTAGAAGGCCGTGGAAAAATCTGGCGCGATGGCCGCTGCCGGAGCCGTCCACCCCCAATCTTGGTGTTCCGTGCAATGCACGGGCATCTACGCATGGGAAATTATGTCGAACAGGGCTAGTTGTAAGCAGGCTAGCTCTACGGCCACGATGATAGTGACTGTAGACGGTGAGGCTGATTATGGTATGCCGAACATGGCGCCTATACTCAGGTGTCATCTCCGGTGCTGGGTCTTGTCACTTCACTGTGAGGAGCAGCACGTAATAATTTAACCAACGGGTAGTACAGTGCTAGTACTCCTACTACTACTGTCGGGTGGTAGGTGCGACATATGCCAACAGGTGGCATATAATTGTGGGAGCCAATAAGACGTCGCCGGTGCCTGGAAACGGGATGAGGCGAAGACATGCACGCCGACAAACTTTACCCAACTTCGGGGCTCTCCGGGGAGATAACACCCCTACTGCTGCCCTGTGGGGTCTCCGCATAATCACTAGATGAATAAGTGGCTACACAGTGCTCCTTGAGCTGTGTTGGTGGAAGGAGGAAGAAGAGTGCGGCTAGCCTGCTTGTTCTCCTCCTAAGGTGTCTAAAACTAGTCGGGCGTCGAACCCTTTGCATGGGTGCATCGGGGGGTTTATATAGGCCTACCCCCCGGGGGTACAATGGTAATCCAGCTGGGCGCGGGGCCCAGCTGTCTGTGACTATGCTTACCGGCTTCCACGCCGGCTGCTGGGGCCCGCCGACTGGTGGGTCCCGCCGGCTGCCGGCGCCTTGGCCGACAGGCAGGCCCCACTGTCCAGGGCCTGGTCGGTGGCTGGTTGCTGTTGCTCTATTCTGATGACGCGGGCTTGGTCGGGGTAAGCGTGGCTACAGTACCGCCGCCCTGGTGGGTGATTACTGTAGTCCCACCGTGTCTTGTCTCCTTAATGGGGCGTCTCCTTCGAGGAGGATGGCAGGCCGGCTATGGGGGGCCGGCTCTCCATCTGGCCGACTTGGGAGGAGGTGTGGCCGCCTTCGGCATCTCTCTGCCCGAAGGGGCCCACCGCCTCGGGGGCCATGCTGGCGGCCCATCATGGACGGCGTCAGGGTCGGTGTGGCAACAGTGCCGCGCCGGGCGGGTCGTGGTCACCTGTACGGCGCACTGTGCTGAGCGTGTTCCGGGTTTCGGGGGTGGTAGGCTTTACTGTAGCCATGCCCCGCTTCATCATTGCTGTGCGGACGTGGACTTTGAGGGTACGATCTTGACTGCTTTTTGGGAGCTGGCTTCTTGGAGTCGGCCTTCTTGCGGCCGGCTTCTCGAAGTCGGCCCTCCCACGACCTCCTTCATGAGAGCAAAGGGCGGGCCGCCCCCCCCCCCCCCCCCCGAAGCCGGCTTAGAAGATAGCCGGCAGGGGGAAGGCGACTCCAGGTCTTGACTTCTTTGAGAGCCGGACGGGCTCGTAATTTTTTCAGAAGGGCCAGGGGAAGCCGGCTAGGCGACCCATGGCTATTTACTCCGACAGTAGTCCCCGAAGCTAGTCGAGCTTCGAGGCGGATAGAGGGACGAGAAGCCCGATCAGCTTCTTACCCCGAGGAGCCGGCTTTGCCGGTGTAGGCCGTTTTCAGAGAGCTCTTGTATCTGGCGGCCGGGATGGTGGCTGACTTGCATGCTGATCGCGGCCCCCCCGTGGGCCACGTGGCGGCGGAATCCTGCCCACGCACGCGCACGACGGGACGCCGCCGCAGGCCCGGGCCCGCCACTCCCTGGCCTCAGCCCAAGCGCTGATCTTCTGCGGCCCAGGGAGACGGCTTGCCTTCCTGTGGCGTCTTGAATTCGTCATTAGGGCACAATAAACGCGGGACGTGGGGGAAGTGGGCACGATCGATCCCCACGTTCCCCCACACCGCGCCTCCTCGGCTCCGCCACCCGAGCCTACAAGTAGGGGGTGGAGGGGAGAGGTAGAGGTTCGCTCGCTCTCCCACACTTCGTCCCTCCTCGTCTTCCTTCTGCTTCTTCTTCCTCTCGCTGCCGTCGCAGCCTCTCACCGCAGCCTCCCCAACACGCCCTGCCCCATGGCGTTATCAAGCTCATGGGACGGCTCCAACGTTGACAACGATCACGTGGAGTTCCTCCGCCAGACGCGGCGCCTGTCCGGCGCCAATCTTGTGCAAGTTCGCCTGGCGCCCGCGACGGAGGTCTCGCCGGAGCCGGAGGAAGGCGAGCGGGTCGTCTTCCGCTCGCACTTCCTGCGCGGCTTCGGCCTGCCGGCGAGTGGATTTCTACGCTCCTTCTTGGAGTTCTACAACTTGCAGCCGCACCATCTCACGCCTAATGCGGTGATGCTTCTGTCGGCCTTCATCTCCCTCTGCGAAGGCTTCCTAGGCGTGCTCCCCACGCTGGAGCTCTGGGGAGAGTTCTTCCAGAGCAAGCTCGGCACCGCCACCGCCGGCGTGCTTGCCCCCTGCGGAGCCTACATCGCCATGAGGAGGTCAGGCGAGAACAATCCGTTCCCACTCATCCCCCTAATCCAGCCGGTGAAGATCTGGCAAAAGTCATATTTCTATGTGAAGAACGCTGGCTCGCCCCCGAGGGGAGACAACGTCAATCTGCCGGCCTACGTAGCCAGCCCGCCGGCTGGGAGGCAGCCCTCATGGAGCTACCGGTCTAGGTCCCTGTCTCCGGCCGGGAACACCGCCATCGCCCGGCTTCGGGTGATGATCTAGTCGGAAGGTCTGCGCGGATCCGATTTGGTGGCCGCCTTTGTGGAGCGCCGGATTCTTCCTCTTCAAAGCCGTCCCCATATGATGTGTCAGATGAGCGGCCGTTTCGACCCAAGCCGGCTGAGCACACGGGAAATGCCGCACGCGGAGGTGGCGCTCATGGTCAATTACATCGCCAACTGCAAGCTCGCCGGGGACTGGCAATACGGCAAGGCGCCGTACTCTCACGCCAATCCTCCGCCTGTGGTAAGCTTCTCTCTCTATCTTCTTTTTGTTGTCAGCCGACTCCATGATGGCCGGCTTCTGATCAGCCGGTTTTTGTTAGCAGAACCCCCTTCTTCCGCCGCCGGCTGGGGCGGCAGGGATCGAACGTCAGTACGCCCCCGATCGTACGGTGGACGATGTTGACGACCCGGACTTGGGGGCGGCTGCCATGGAGGAAGCCATCGTGGGGGACAACATCGAGCCCGGAGGCACGGGGCTTTCCGCCAGCTTCGAGGACTGGCCGGACGACGCCGATGCCGAAGAAGTCCTGCGTCGCTAGCCGGCGTCCGACCGCCAAAGCGCGGGCTCGTCTGCCGCGCCGGCTGCAGGCGGCGGCGCTCCGAAGCGCCGGGCCACGTCAACTCTCTTCGGTAGTCGGCCGAAGAAGTCCAAAGCCTCCACCGCAACGACGAAGCGAGACGAGGCGGCTGTAAAGGCGACCCGCTTCCGGAAAGCGGTGAAGCAGCCCTAGACGGTCTCGGCGTAAGCCTCCAACTGCTTGTATGCTTGTTTTGCTGTGTTCTTCTGCTCGAATCATTCTATCTGACTTTTCTCCGTTTTCTAAGAAGGGCACCGCTTTCTCTTGAGCGGGGCCCAGGCAGCTCCGTCGTCGGGCCGGCTGGAGGGTCTTCAGGCCCCCGCCGCGTGGATCCCCGCGCCGATCTCATGGAAGCCACAGAGCGCAATGCTCGTGAGGCGCGGGAAGAGAGGGAGGCGGCGGATCGGGAGGCCGCTCAGGCGGCGAAGGAGCGGGCCGACGCGGCGGCCAGGGCTCAGGCGGAGCGGGCGACCGCGGAGACAGAGGCGGAGGGCTCGCGCGACCAACCCCCACTACTCGCCATCCCACTTCGAGCCGTAGCCCCGGACACCCCATTACCCCTGGCGGAGGAAATCATCCAAGACCTGCCGTCGGTGCAAAGGGAGGAGCTCTTTGAGGTTTTCGCTGGGAGGACGCCGCTGGCCGCACCAGTCGGCACGGGCCAAGGCGGCCAGTCGTCGACGACGCCAATGGAGCCGGCCAGGGGCGCGCCTGAAGTTGGAGCCGGCCTCGAAATACAGCCGGTGACGCGTCAGCACGCAGGGGGAAGCGTCGCCCCGCTGGAGTCACGCCAAGTCACAGGCACCGGCCAGTCGGCGGAGGCCTTGGAGGCGGCCAGCTCCGCTACGTCCGGGTGGACTTCCAGCGCGGGCACCGGCGAGCTGAATGTGGCAGCCCAAGATGTCCGGAGTCGGCTGCAAGCCCAGGCCACCCTCCTGCAGCAATTCACGGAGGAGTTCCTGTTGACGTGGGCCGCAATCCGGGTAAGTTTTTTGCTCTTGACCGCTCTGGTTCCTTGATTTCTTCCATGGGGGCGCGTCAGCGCACCCACTGGGTGTAGTCCCCGAGATTCGGGTTGACTGCTGAGCAGTCGGGTCGGATCTTTCTTGGCGACCGTCTTATCTTTGCTTTCTATCTTAACTTCTAGGAATATCATAATTCCCGTGCTGCCGCCTTCAACTCCCAGTCTCAGGAGTTGGGTCGGAAGATCGACGACCTGGCCAACAGCCGAAGTAAGTGCTTGTTTTTATCTATTTCCTGTGGGGGCGCGTCAGCGCGCCCACTGGGTGTAGTCCCCGAGATTCAGGCCGACTGCTAAGCAGTCGGGTCGGATCTTCCTTGACGACCTTTCCCTCATTGGTTTTTTCTTTTTGTCTTTTGCTCTTTGCAGGAGCCAATGCCGACTTGTGGAAGGAGCTTGGCGAGGCGCAGACCGCCTTCGCACCAGGGACGCTGAGTACGCCACCTTGGTCCAGGAGCACGACCGCCTGGCCAAGAAGCTGGCTAATCAGGAAGAAAGTCATAAGGTGGCCCTGCAGAAGGCGCAGGACAGCGAGGCCGCCCTGAAGGCGGAGTTTGAGACCGAGGCGGCGAGCTGGGCTGAGACTCGTCAAGCACTGGATGCGGGCTTTAGCCGCATCGAAGACTTGATCGATGGTAAGCTGCTTTTCTCGCCCTTCTTCTGCCTGCTGGCCGCCTGGGGTCGTGGGCTGACTTGTGCTGCCGCCCGTTTTCTTGTGCAGATTACTTTCCCGGCCACTCCACCCTTGCCGCCCAAGCCATCGAGGCTCATCGCGAGGCGCGTCGTCAGGCGGGCGTCAACATCACGCCGGACGCAAATCGGACGCTGGAGGAGCAGCTCGTGGCCATCCAAGCGCGGCTGCAGCCGGTTCACCGGATGCTTCGCCGGCTTCAACGTGCCAGGGCGCAGGTGCTGGCCGCCCTCTGGCCCGGCAAGATGATCCCCCGCACCCCAAGCTGGACCGCCGACTGGCTGGAGGTCGCAGTCGGCCGTTTTGAAGCTTGGCAGGCGTCGGCGGCCCGTCTCGGAGCCGGGCGGGCGTTGGAGTTCGTCTGTGCCTGGTACCCAGGGCTGAGCCTGGACTAGCTGCGTACTTGGCGGCTGGAAGCCGACGCGGAGCTGGAGGAAGTGCGGCCGGCAATCGCCCAGCGCGCCTCAATGATCGCCGAGTGTACCGACATCAGTTTCTTTGCGCCCGAGATCAATGATGATGGCGTTGCCCAGCCGGAGGACTGGTTCGGTCTGGACCTGGCGGTGGGCGAGGACTCGGCCGAGGAGATCGCCTCCAGCGATGAGGGCGAGGATGACGAGGACGAAGACGGCGAAGACGTCGAGCCGGCTAGCGGAACAACCGGCCAGCCTCAAGCTGATCGTGCCTCCAGCAACGAGGCGCATGGAACCGCGCCCTCTGCAGGAGGCGGTGATCAAGCCGAAGTTCGCCAGCCAGCCGCTTCCTCAGCCGGCGCAACCGTCTCCACCGACCAGCCGAGCTCGTCAACCGCTCCGCTAGCTTGACCTGCTGTCTTTATTTTTCCTGGTTGTTGTCTTTTTGAACAATCTTTTAAGCTTTGGCAATTCCACCCGCTGGGGGTGTATCAAACTATGTTGGATGTCGGCCTCTTAGAGGTCTTTTTATGTAAATATTATTATGTGCATGTTTGGTTTCCATTCGCGTACGCTTTTTATCCTTAGGCTTTTTCCTTTGCCGCCTTCCCACTTTGGGGAGGCAAGTACTCAAGCTTTCTTGGATTGAAGTGAAGTGAATGGAAACCGTCCGGCCGGCTACTCTGGTAGTCGGTCGGTGGTAGGTGGCAAACCGGCTCCTGTTATATTAGTCTGCTAGTCCCTAGCCATTTTTCGTGTGCGCACCCTTTCCTGCTTTTGACTCTTGCCAGCCGAACAGCCGGTTCTTCGAACTGTGGCTTTGGCAAGAGCTAAGCCTGGGTGTCGGCACACTGCTTGCCTGACCGCGGGTAAGACTTCTTATATAAGTCTAGTCGGTTAGTCCCCGGGCCGACTGGTCGAACCCGGTGCCGGACAGAATAAGTAAATGAAATGACAAGGTCATAAGCATGATATTGTTCATTCATAGATAAAAGATGGCAGTCCCCGAGTCCTCCTCAGGGGGCCTATTATCTCGTACTTGGTACAAAAGTTAACGTGATACATACTGCATTTCAATTGTAAAATCTTCGAAGGAGGTTGGCGTTCCATGGTCGTTCCGACTCCTTGCCGGAGTCGTCTCTCTTGCGTGCCTTGGGTTTCTGTGCGTCGATTAAGTAGTAGGAGTCGTTGCCTAGAGCTCTGCTGATGACGAAGGGGCCTTCCCAGGGGGCCGAGAGCTTGTGCTGGCCGGCTGTTCACTGGATCAGCCGGAGCACAAGGTCGCCCTCCTGGAAGGATCTTGGCCTGACCTTCCGACTGTGGTAGCGGCGCAACCCCTTCTGGTAGATGGCAGACCGGCTGAGGGCTAACAGCCGGCCCTCTTCCAGCAGTTCGACGCCGTCTTCTCGTGCTTCCTTGGCCTCCGCCTCCGTGTACATGGTCACCCGAGGTGAGTCGAACTCGATGTCGGTTGGGATGATTGCTTCGGCACCGTACACGAGGAAAAAAGGAGTGAAGCCGGTTGACTTGTTTGGGGTGGTGCGCAGACTCCAGAGGACAGCCGGCAGCTCTTCGAGCCAACAGCCGGCTGAACGCTCCAAAGGTACGACCAGTCGGGGCTTGATGCCGGAGAGGATGAGGCCGTTAGCTTGCTCGACCTGGTCGTTTGACTGCAGGTGGGCGACGGACGCTAAGTCCAGCCGGATACCTTGTGTAGCACAGAAACGTGCCAAGGCTCCTTTGGCAAAATTCGTGCCATTGTCGGTGATGATGCTGTGTGGCACGCCGTACCGAGTTGTTATGTCTGTGATGAATGTCACGGTAGTCGGCCCATTCAGCTTCTTGATCGGCCTTGCCTCGATCCACTTGGTGAATTTGTCCACGGCGACGAGCAAATGTGTCATGCCGCTGCGCGCCGTCTTGAATGGGCCCACCATGTCCAATCCCCAAACGGCGAAGGGCCAAGTGATGGGAATGGTCTTGAGTGCCGAAGCCGGCATGTGTTGCTTGGAGCTGAAAAGTTGGCAGCCTTTGCAATACTTAACTAATTCTTTAGCGTCATCCAAAGCAGTCGGCCAGAAAAAGCCGTGGCGGAAAGCTTTGGCGACAAGTGATCTTGAGGCGGCATGGTGGCCGCATTCTCTTTGGTGTATATCTCTGAGGATTGCAATGCCCTTCTCTTGCTCGATGCACCGTTGGAGGACTCCAGTGACACTGCGCTTGACCAGTTCTCTGTTGACGATCGTGTATGCTCCGGCTCGACGTTGGACTTGTCTCACTTCTGTTTCATCAGCCGACAGATCTTGGTTTACTAGGAAGTTGAGGATGGATTGAGCCCATGACGGAGCTGCGACTTCCCCTACCGCCAATGTGGCTACTGCTACCAGGGTGGGCGGGCTGGGTGATGATGTGCTGGAGTCGGCCGCCGACTGCTGCGTTGACGCCGTCACCGGGCCGGCTACCGCAGTCCCCAGGCCAGGTGCGGCAGTCCCCGAGCCGGCTACTGCAGTCCCCGAGCCGAGTACCGAAGTCCTCGGGTCGCCTGCTTGGTTCTTCGAGCCGGACCCGGCCCCGTCGGGGTTGGGCGGCACGAAGATGGAGTCGGATTCTGGAGACGGCATGATGGACGGCTTGAGGAGGCGTTGTAGAGCGACGCCGGTTGGTATTGCTTGCCGAGTGGAGCCTATTCGGGCCAGGGCATCGGCTGGCTCGTTGTCGGCTCGCGGTACGTGGAGGAACTCGCATCCTTCAAAGTATCCACTGATTTGCTGCACCAGGAAGCGGTAGCTTGCCATGTTTGCGTCCTTGGCATCCCAATCGCCAGATGATTGCTGAACCACCAAATCCGAGTCGCCATAACATAGGATCCGGTGGATGCCGAGTTCCTTGGCAAGCCGGAGCCCATGTATGAGTGCCTCGTACTCGGCTACATTGTTGGAGGAGGCGAAGTGGATCTGCAGCGTGTATCTAAGCTTGTCACCCTTGGGAGAGGTAAGGACGAGGCCGGCTCCCAAGCCGGTGCGCATCTTGGACCCGTCAAAGTGCATGCACCAATGGGTGGAGTCAGGAGCCGGCGGCAGGTACTGGGTCTCGGTCCAGTCGACGAGGAAGTCGGCTAGTGCTTGGGACTTGATGGCGGTGCAGGGCTGGTAGAAGATTGTGTAATGGGCCAGCTCAATGGCCCACTTCGCCACCCGGCCGGATGCATCCCGGCTGCCTATGATCTCGGCCAGCGGGGCAGTGCATACGACCGTGATGGGATGCTCTTGAAAGTAGGGCTTCAGCTTCTTGGCGGTGAAGTACACGCCGTAGCACATCTTCTGGTAGTGCGGGTAGTTCTGTTTTGAGGCGGACAACACCTCGCTCAAGTAATACACCGGCCTCTGGACCGGCTGGGCTCGACCTTCTTCTGGGCGTTGGACTACGATGACGGTGCTGACCACCCGGCTGGTCGCGGCAATGTAAAGGAGCATGGGCGCTTTCTCAGTCGGCGCCGCCAGGACAGGCGGCGCGGCTAGCATCTTCGTTAGCTCGTGAAAGGCTTGATCGGCCTGGTCGTTCCACTTGAAGTGAGTGCTCTTCTTCATGAGGCGGTAGAGAGGGAGGGCTTTCTCTCCGAGCCGGCTGATGAAGCGGTTCAAAGAGGCCAAGCACCTGGTGAACTTCTGGATTTCTCGAAGCTTGGTGGGGATCGCCATTCTCTCGATGGCCTTGATCTTCACTAGGTTGCACTCGATGCCGCATTCGGAGACCAGGAAGCCTAGGAGCTGGCCGGCTGGCACTCCAAACACGCATTTCTCGGGGTTGAGCTTGATTCGGAACCGGCGCAGGTTCTCGAATGTTTCTTTCAGGTCTTCCAGCAAGGTGCCGCGCTTCTCCGTCTTCACCACGATATCGTCCACGTAGACGTGAGCGTTTTTGCCGAGCTGCGTGAGGAGGCACTTCTGCATGCAACACTGAAAAGTGGCACCGGCATTCCTCAAGCCGAATGTCATGGTCAGGTAGCAGAAGGCTCCAAATGGCGTGATGAAGGCGGTCTTCAGGCGGTCATCCGGGTTTAGTTTTATCTGGTGGTATCCTGAATAAACATCCAAAAAACTCAACAGCTCGCATCCGGCCATGGAGTCTATCACTTGGTCAATTCTTGGCAGGGCGAAGGGATCTTTAGGGCAGGCCTTGTTGAGGCTTGTGTAGTCTATACACATGCGCCACTTGTTATTCTTCTTCAGCACAAGAACCGGGTTGGCAAGCCACTCTGGAAAGAAAAATTCCATAATGAAGCCGGCTTCCAGAAGCCGGGCTATCTCCTCCCCTACAATCCTTCTCTTCTCCTCTGACAGTCGGCGGAGAGGCTGCTTGACTGGTTTTGCATCTTCTCGCACGTGTAGCTTGTGCTAGGCGAAATCCTTCGGAACATCCGGCATGTCCTTGGGGGACCATGCAAAGATATCCCGATTCTCATGGAGGAAATCGGCGAGCTCGCCTTCCTATTTGCTGTTCAGGCTTGCCCCAATGACGGCAAACCTCTCGGGGTGCTCGGGGTCAAGAGGTATCTTCTTGGTTTCCTTGGCCGGCTGGAAAGATCCTTGGGCATCATGCTCCTTGGAGTCGGTGGGCTGGCTCAGCTGCTTGCTGGCCAGGGACACGACCCGGTCCAGCGTCTTCTTTTCTTCGGCAATCACAAGGGACTCGGCCAGTCGGCTGCTGGTCGCAGCGCGCTCGGCAGACTTCTTGTAATCGCCGGCTATGGTGATGATGCCCTTGGAGCTTGGTATCTTCGTCTTGAGGTATGCGTAGTGGGGGACCGCCATGAACTTGGCCAAGGCGGGTTGGCAAGCCACTCTGGAAAGAAAAATTCCATAATGAAGCCGGCTTCCAGAAGCCGGGCTATCTCCTCCCCTACAATCCTTCTCTTCTCCTCTGACAGTCGGCGGAGAGGCTGCTTGACTGGTTTTGCATCTTCTCGCACGTGTAGCTTGTGCTAGGCGAAATCCTTCGGAACACCCGGCATGTCCTTGGGGGACCATGCAAAGATATCCCGATTCTCATGGAGGAAATCGGCGAGCTCGCCTTCCTATTTGCTGTTCAGGCTTGCCCCAATGACGGCAAACCACTCGGGGTGCTCGGGGTCAAGAGGTATCTTCTTGGTTTCCTTGGCCGGCTGGAAAGATCCTTGGGCATCATGCTCCTTGGAGTCGGTGGGCTGGCTCAGCTGCTTGCTGGCCAGGGACATGACCCGGTCCAGCGTCTTCTTTTCTTCGGCAATCACAAGGGACTCGGCCAGTCGGCTGCTGGTCGCAGCGCACTCGGCAGACTTCTTGTAATCGCCGGCTATGGTGATGATGCCCTTGGAGCTTGGTATCTTCGTCTTGAGGTATGCGTAGTGGGGGACCGCCATGAACTTGGCCAAGGCGGGTCGGCCAAGCAATGCATGGTAAGGGCTCTCCAGGTCCACCACTTCGAACCAGATTGCTTCCCGGCGGAAATGCTCCTTGTCCCCAAAGAGTACGTCGATCTTGATCTTGCCAATGCGGGCGCAGGACAAGCCGGGTACAATGCCGTGAAACACTATTCGAGTCGGCACAAGCTGCTTCGTCTTGACACTTAACTTCTCCAGGGTGTCGCGGTACAGGATGTTGATGCTGCTTCCGCCATCTATCAGCACGCGGGAGAAGCGGGCGGCGCGTCTGTCCGTCACGAGGGTGGCTTCTAGGACCAAAGCATAGGAGCCGGGAGACGGCATCACCTCTGGGTGGTCGGCCCGGCTCCAGCTGATGGGTTTCTCTGACCAATGCATGTGTCCGGCTGGGTTAGCAGCGACCACACTGACTTCCTGATGCTCTCGGCGCTTGCTGCGCCGGTCTTCGGGCTGGCTCGTAAAGATGACGTAGGATGATTTCTCGTCGGGGAACCCGTCCTGCAGAGCGCCGACTGCGGGCCGGGCGGCCTGAGGCGGCGGAGCCGGAGGTGGCGGGCCGACAGGAGGAGGCGGCGTGAGTCCTTCGCCCTTGGAGATTCGGGCGAGCCAGTTACACTTCCAGGTTGTGTGGTTGGACGGCTTCGCGCCACTATGGAACTTGCACGGGGCGTCAAGAGTTTGCTCGTAGGAGAAAGCCGGCTGCCAAGCCGGACGGCCGCCCTTGGGCTTCTTGGGCGCGGGCCGCCCCTCAGGCGGCGTGTCTTCGACCGTGGCCACCTGCCGGCTAGCGGGAGGCGGCGCAGGGCCTTTACGCTTCTGGTCGTTCGGGTGCTGGCGTCGGCCGGAATCTCCTGCCGGCGTCTTGGGCGCCGGGTTAAGAACTTTCCCGGACGCGTCTACCCGAAGCTCGGTCTTCATCGAAGAGTCGGCGGTGGCGTATCTGTCGGCGATGTTCAGAAGCTCGTCAAGGGTAGTCGGCTCGTCGCAGAGAAGCTTGTGCTTGAGGAGGGTGCCTTCTCGGCACCCGGCAGTGAAGTATTCGATGGCCTGCACCTCGTGCACCCTTCACAAGAATTGCGGAGCTCGGCCCAATGCGTGAGGTAGTCGCGAGTGGACTCGGCTGGGCCCTGTACGCACAGGGAGAGCTGCCTGGGCTTGGGAGCCCGCTTGTAGGTGCTAGTGAAGTTGCGAACGAAGGCTTCGGTGAAATCTACCCAGCTGTTGATGCTAAGAGGCTTGAGGCTGTTAAGCGAAGTCCGTGCCGTGCCTTGCAGCATGAGGGGCACGTACTTCACGGCAACGTGCCGGTTGCCGTTGGCTATGCTGACGGCCGTGGAGTAGTCGATCAGCCAGTCTTCCGGCTTCACGGAGCCGTTGTACTTGGGCGTGTCTCTTGGGAGCGAGAACCCTTTGGGGAAGGGCTCGTCGCGGATGCGGGGGCCGAAACAGGGTGGGCCGACATCGTCTTCCTCTTCTAGCGCCAGGGATCTGGCCAGGCGGTCGATCCGATGGCGGGCGTCGTTCTCGCCGACTCCTTCACGGCGACCTAGTCGGCCGCTAAGAGTCGGGTGCGCCACTGGCAGCGGGGTGGGATATCTCTCTCCACGAGGTCGAGGCGGAGGCGGGCTGCCCCGCCATTCCATGGCTCGGGGGCGGCCGTCCGCGTCTCGCTCGATGGAGATTCGGGTCTGGCTTCGGCTGGAAGCCGGCTCTTTCTCGCGCCGCGCGCGGGTGTTACTCCTAGTCGGCGTCGGCTTCGTGGCGCTGAGTGGCCGTGTCAATCAGTTGCTGTATGCGCCGGGTCATGTGGGGGAGGTTTTCGGCCTCCAAGCCGTCCAACTCGTCCACGGCCGCCTGGGCGGCGCGCAGGTTCTCGAGCGGAGTGGCATAGACCGGGTGGTCGACTCCCAGCGTGTCGATGATGACGGTGCCGCGTTGCTTGACAGCACTAGCCCGGCTTGGACTAGCCGGGGCCGGCGTGCCGAAGGCGGCGCAGTCAGCTTTGCGCTGGTAAGCCTCAGTGAGGCGTCTCAAGGAAGCCAGCCTTCGGCCCTCCGCGAGGAGGGCGAGACGGCGTGCCTCCAGTGCTTCGTCGTCGGCATCAGCCGGGAGGGGGACGGACAAGTCATGGGCCGCCGCGCGCGGGGCGTCGTGGGTGCTTTTGTCGGCCGGATCGCCGTGGCCGATAACCATCACCTCCGTGGTGACAGTATTGAGATCGTTGGTCCGAGGGAGCGGGTCGTTATAGATCATGACGTTGGTGGCGAAGGTGTCGTAGGAGGCCGTGTCGGAGTGGACAGGCATCGGGTCGGTGGAGCCAACTGACTCCAGATCCGCAGCAGGCTCGCTGGAGACATGGAGCTGGCCAAGGAGGTTGGCGAGGTGGTCGGTGCCCGCATCGGAGGCGAGCTCGTCAGAGATGCGGGCCTCGACGAGGAGATCGGCGAGGCTGCTTCCCGCGCAGATGCTGGTGACGCCTTGCAGCGCGTCGTGGCAAGCGCCATCGGGCGTGCCGGGCTGGCTACGCTCGCTAGGGAGGAAGAGGGTTCCCGTCTAGAACAGGTCTCCGGACGACGGTGCACCTGGGCCCACGGTGGGCGCCAAATGTCGGGTGGTAGGTGCGACATATGCCAATGGGTGGCTTATCATTGTGGGAGCCAATAAGACGTCGCCTGGAAACGGGATGAGGCGAAGACATGCATGCCGGCGAACTTTACCCAGCTTCGGGGCTCTCCGGGGAGATAACACCCCTACTGCTGCCCTGCGGGGTCTTCGCATGATCACAAGATGAATAAGTAGCTACACAGTGCTCCTTGAGCTGTGTTGGTGGAAGGAGGAAGAAGAGTGCGGCTAGCCTGCTTCTTCTCCTCCCAAGGTGTCTAAAACTAGTTGGGGGTCGAACCCTTTGCATGGTTGCATAGGGGGGTTTATATAGGCCTACCCCCCGGGGGTACAATGGTAATCCGGCTGGGCACGGGGCCCAGCTGTCTATGACTATGCTCGCCGGCTTCCGCGCCAGCTGCTGGGGCCCGCCGACTGGTGGGTCCCGCCGGCTACTGGCGCCTTGGCCGACAGGCAGGCCCCACTCTCCAGGGCCTGGTCGGTGGCTGGTTGTTGTTGCTCTATTCTGATGACGCGGGCTTGGTCGGGGTAAGCGTGGCTACAGTACCGCCACCCTGGCGGGCGATTATTATAGTCCCATCGTGTCTTGTCTCCTTAATGGGTAGTCTCCTTCGAGGAGGATGGCAGGCCGGCTATGGGGGGCCGGCTCTCCATCTGGCCGACTTGGGAGGAGGTGTGGCCGCCTTCGGCATCTCTCTGCCCGAAGGGGCCCACCGCCTCGGGGGCCACGCTGGCGGCCCGTCGTGGACGGTGTCAGGGTTGCCATGGCAATAGTGCCGCGCCGGGCGGGTCGTGGTCACCTATACGGCGCACTGTGATGGGCGTGTTCCGGGTTTCGGGGGTGGCAGGCTTTACTGTAGCCACGCCCCGCTTCATCATTGCTGTGCGGACGCAGACTTCGAGGGTACGATCTTGACTGCTTTTTGGGAGCCGGCTTCTTGGAGTCGGCCTTCTTGCGGCCGGGTTCTCGAAGTCGGCCCTCCCACGGCCTCCTTCATGAGGGCAAAGGCCCCCCCCCCCGAAGCCGGCTTAGAAGATAGCCGGCGGGGGGAAGGCGGCTCCAGGTCTTGAGTTCTTTGAAAGCCGGACGGGCTCATAATTTTTTCAGAAGGGCCAGGGGAAGCCGGCTAGGCTACCCATGGCTATTTACTCCGACAACTACATTGGTAGTACTACTACCAGTACTAGTAGCACCACCATCTGGATTTAGGAATACTACCACGTCCACCGGCACCGAGGAACGTCTCTAGGTAGTATTGCTTGAGGCCGCCAGGGCGAGCGGCCGCTTGGACGACAGCTTCGTCTCCTTGTTCGACGAGGTCCTCGCCGGTTTCCTCGACAAGTTCACCGTCGTCAAGAAGCTTGCAGACGACTTTGACATAAGCCTCTAGCTGACGCACCCAGGCTCTGCGATGCCCGCCACCCTCAACGGCCACTATGGTAACAAACTCTTCGACGCACCGGTGGCCCTGCGACTGCCCGCCGTCGCGCCGGAGAATGTCCACCTCGAGGTCTCGCTCGCTGCGCAGCGCCTGGTGCAGCAAGTCACCATAGACATAATCACCCATGTCTACACGCAAATCGTCCACAAGGACTACTACATGCAAGAGGAGGACGATAGGACGCTGGCCTTCTTGGAGCGCAGGGCAACCTTGGACGACACTGTTCAGAAGCACGTTGAGCTCGCCGCCAACGCCGCTGCTCCTCACATGTCGGTTGGTGACCCGGCGCACTAGGGCGTGAGGATGTCGTTGAACGTTGATGGATCCGTTTGTATTTTTATCTTTTCGTCAAATCCATGTAGTAGTATATGATACTACAGTAATTATCTTGTCGGATGGCTGAGAAAACAGGAGGGAGAAGAGATGGCTGTAGCACGGACTCCAAGAAAATTGGTGTCGGATGGGACTCGTGTGGGTGGCGTGTGCCGTACTGCTAGACGTGAATGCTACTGAGTTATGGCCCATGCCACCCCACTATATCGAGGTAGGTAGAACAAATTTCCTGCAGTACGTGCTCAGCCCTCCTCTCTCTCTCTTCTCAGCCAGCCAGCGAACGCGCGGAGCCCATCGTTTGTTTGCTCACATGTGGCCCCACATGTCAGTGAAAACGCAAGAGGACCCACTGAACCTGCACATCTTTCACCTGGACGTGCTGGTCATGAAAAACAAATCCAATAAAGATCTTCGGTGGTCGCTTTTGGAGTTACTCAAGAGTAGTAAGATTCTATTTACAGTTTAACCCAAGATGCACATCTCGTGGCTTCAACTACCACTCTATTTTCTTTCATGACACGACCTGGATGCTGGATGTCCCACGTGTCGGCAAAAGGAGGAAGAACCCGACCAAATCTTCGGTTCTGCTATTGGATGAGATTCGTGCACTTGTTGATACTCGTACTAGAATAGAGGCTAGACATGAGACTAGATGCGAGGAAGCAACGTCTACTTCTTTACACTCGAAGAAGAAAGAAGCATGCAAGATCGAGCCTCCGTAGATCAACAATCAATGCATCGAGAAGGCACTAGTCCGACTTACAGGAGTAGTAAAATGTATTCTTGTGGTTCTTGTTTTCTTTGGTCTTGCTTTTCTAGTCAAAATTATCGTTGGAGTTCGTGCAAAACGGAGGTGCATTTGGGGTCGTGCGTTGGAGGTGGCCTTACAAGTGGGACCGCAGTTAAGGAAACCGACTATCGGCAAACCCCCACCTCGCCCGCCGTGCGATGGATGAAGTTAGAGAAACGACGAGGTTGAAGAGATTGCTCTAGCACGGACTCCAAGAAATAATATGGTGTCAGATGGATGTCGTGGTGGTGGCGTGTGCCATACTCCTGGACGTGAATGCTTGTTCTGGCCCATGCCACCCTACTACTCCTACTACTTACTCCTACTAGTATATAGTACACTAGTATCGAGGATGCGAGGTGCTGGTTACGTACAATGAACACATTAACATATGGTTTCAGTAAAAACACCTGCCCGATGCGCGAAGCATGTGAAGGCTAGTACAAATTTAGAGAAGCTACTCGAAAGCCATTCATAAATTTAGTAAGTTTATCATAGGCATATCATTTTATTACATACAACAGGTCATCAACCCACATCGACAACGAGGATACATTATAAATACTAAAGTTTTCACCACACAACAAATACCAAGCCATGAAATGAACTTCAACTCAACCATTCCACGGCGTTGGAAACGCTTGCTTTGAACCACAACTGATTCTCTGGGACAGGCCATCTGTTGTCGATCTGGAGACCAACGCAGGACCGATCAGTACGAGGGTAGGGAACCACCCAAATGTCCGAGGTATAGACACAGTTGCTTCTCATAAATGTGTCAACAGCAGTTGGATCGCCTTTCACCATCATCGGATAGTTTTGTCCAAGGAAGAGCGAGTTTTCTCCAAGACTATCAATTCTGGGCCAGGGAGAGGGAGTTGGCGCTAGCACACTAGTATCCATCCCGAATACCATGCAACGGGTGTTGGAATAGGTCCGGAGAGTGCGGTCATGGGAGACACCTGCTTCCTTACCAGTAACATCATCAGTGGGTTGTATACACACAAGAAGAGGTGATCCATTGGAATTAGTTGCTAGGCGCCACAGAGTATATCGGCGCTGCTCGTCCTCATGCTGGTGATCATCACCATCGTCATCTCCCCCTTGGTTATAAAAATTTTCAAGTATAGGTGGTGGGATGTTCACAGGACCTTGGAAACACAAGAAGAAGGTTAATTAGTAAAGGGAAACTTGCTAACCCGCATGCATGTGGATGAAACAATTATAATTATGGTGGAAGACAAACGTACGGAAACTACTAGGATGCCATGCAAAAATAGTGCCACGAGTGGTGGCAGCAAACACAAGGCCCTCATATTGAATTGCATCACAGTACTCATCCGTGTACAGACACTGATTTTTGAGCAATATCCATCGAGTCGAACCACGAAGGATGGCAACAAGCTTGTCGAAGATAGCAACAACTTGATAGTTGCTGTAATTCCAAGAGCGGTTGGGAACTCGACAAATTGCTATCTTTCATAGAAGACAGTCACCATGATCGTATTTGAACGTGCATACATTACCGGTGTGCTCAACCTCTTGGTAGTGTGCTGAGATTTTTGGAAGTGGAACCTGGTGACGAGTGTACACATTCACAAGTTCCCACTCGCAGTTGGACCCAATGTAAACAACCCAATCTCCATTTGCGGCAGCCCAAGCCTTGCCCTCGAGCGATGGCATCTTAACATCATACGTATCATTATCAAGCGGCATCAACTGGCACAGGGCGAGGCCTCCGTCATGCCGGCGCCAGTCATCAGGGTCACGACGAAGAAGATAGGGGAGATCAAACCGCTCCTTGACTCTTGGGTTCTTTGTAATGATGTTATTAGTTGAGTCGAGAATGGGCTTGAACGAACCTGCCATGCTAGCCGAGGTGATGACGTCGCACCGATCAATGAGTTCCTCCACCATGTCATCTTTCAGATCGGGGCAAGAATAACGGGGTCGTTTCCGGCCTGTTCCCTCCATGGAGAAGACAATCGAACAATGGCAGAAGAAAGGGTGAAGGGCTGAAGGAAAATGGAGGAGGGAGAGGAAGAGCGTGCAACAGCAGTTCCAAATCGAGAGGGAAAGGCGAGGAGTCGGTGGACGGTTGCGAGTTTGCCATGGTTCACGAAGAGGCGCCCCGGCCTACACGTCCGTTCGGAAATACTCCTACTACTCGCCGTCGTCTCACTGATATGTTGGAACGGGACCACATGTCAACGAAACATGGTGTGTAATTTCTTGTGCAAAATTCGATCTGGCCGCGTTGGCCCGAGGTGCCGCATTAGTTATCGACCTTTATTTTTTTAATGGCGTGCCGATCAGTTTTGAAGCACGACTAACTGTTACTGTACGTGGAGAGGATGACAGCAGGGACCCGCCAAGGTCATGACAGTACGCAAGCAAGTGCCTCCTTATTTCAAGCCAATAAAAAATGGCTCCTCCTAGTTGATTTCTGACATCTGGGTCCCATGCCATTGTCAACATAGTCAATAAATGAGAGAATTGCACAACGAGCGGCTGGCACCAGGGACCCAGCAGCTCACCCATTTATTTTTGTTTTGGGTTAATTTGATAAATGCCACTCCAAATCTGGTGTATCCGAGAAATGCCACTGCAATTTCCAAACTTTGAAAAATGCCATTTCTAGTGGCATTTTTTGAAGTCTGGAGTGGCGTTTTTCAAAGTTTGCAAACTGTAGTGGCGTTTTAAAAGTTTGCAAAAATTGCTGTGGCATTTTTCAAAGTTTGGAAATTGCAATGGCATTTTTATGAATCGCCATAATTGGAGTGGCATTTATCTAATTTGTTTTTGAGACGGAAGCAGGGTGTCAACTGGGCTGTGCGTGACACTCTGGCCTCTCTAGATAGCCTTTTCTTTTATGTTTACCACAAACCAGCCCAGTAGTTTTTTTCTTTCTGAAAATGGCTAGCCTAGTTCTTTTGTGATTTGTCAAGTAAGTCGCTTTATCAGGCCTGCTGGGCTGCAAATCTTTCAAGACGAGGAGAGCTTCATTCGGCTGGCCGAGAAAATGGCCTATCAGTAATGAGAAATGGGTTGTACATTTTTAAAACACATCAAACCCGCAATTATTTTCAAATATCTTTTTTTCATTTCGAGATTTTAAATTGCATTGATTTTTATGCGTGGACAATTTATTGGATTTTATATTGATATACATTTATTTTTAAAATCAGTCTGAATGTGACTCAAAATTTCGGGATTAAAAACAGTTCACACCGCACCGACATATGCAAAATTTCGTATAATTTATTAACCGTGGCCACAATATGGGCTGTAATGCTAACATAAAGAATATGGGCTCCAAAAAAACCCGTAAGAATTAGCAAATGGGCCGTAAATTATTTGAAATAATGGCAGATGGGCTGTATGCTGTTTTCCACAGATTTGAGGCTTTCCACAGATGGCCTGTATACTGTTGGATGTCCATCCAACGGCCGTCGTGCTTCTTCAATCTATGCTCTTCCTGCTCCAGCCGCTCAAACAAGCGCCAGCGGGACTACCTGCTCCCTCCTCCCCGCGGCCGGCTGTGCTGCCGCGCAGGCCTCACCGCCCCACCGTACTCCCATCGCTGGCCTAGCCATGCCTCTACTCACCCACACCTGCTGTTAGTCTCCGGTGACGGCAGACAAACCAGTAAACCCTCGTACAGTCGTACTCCCCTCCACGTGGGAAACAAAAACAATGGCCGAGTCTTCCCTGCCTCCATGTCGTTCCCTTCCTAGGCCTCGCCGTCGTCCACCGCCCTAGTGCTCTCGGCTTGGCGTGGTCAGCGTGGTCAACGACCGACATGCATCTGAAGTGGACTGTACGTGGAGAGGCTGGCAGCTGGGTCCATGGCCGCACGCAAGGAAATGCGTCCTTATTACGCGCAAAATAATGATTTCCTCCACCTAACATCTGGGACCCACCGAAACAGCCTCTGTATTTCGTGAAAAAAACGTTACCGCCGCTGACATCTCGGACCCACCAGCTATATCTTCGCACGTAAGGAAGTGCCTCCTTATTATGCACAAAAAAAATGAATACTCCCCCTGCTAGCTGGGACCCAGTATAGTGGGCCTACTAAGTTGACAAGGACGAAGGGCTTTGTCAACTTAGTCAATATGCACGATTCTAGATCAACTAACCGTATGATGTCCATCCAACGGCCGTAGTGCTTCTTCAACCTCTGGTCTTCTTGCTCCAGCCGCCCAAAGCAGCGCCGGTCGTGTCGCCTTCTCCTGCCACTCGTGGCCGGCTGTGCTGCCACGGAGGCCTCACCGCCCCCATACCACTCCCACCACTGGCCAGGCCATCCCTCCACTCCACTCACCCACACCCCCTATTATTCTACGACGACGGCAGCGCAGCCAAACCAGTGAACCCTCGTACTCCTCTCCGCGTGGGCATTCACTACCGCGTCTTCCCTGGCTCCACGTCGTCCCCTTCCTAGGCCTCGCCGTTGTCCACCGCCGTGGTGCTGTCAGCGCGGCATGGTCAATGTGGTCAACGACCAAATTCCATCGGAAGAATACTGTACGTGGAGAGGCTAACGGCTGGGTCCATGGCAGCCGCAAGGAAGTGCCTCCTTATTATGTGGAAAATAATTATTCCTCCACCTCACATCAGGGACCCACCGGATGCCCACCAGTATATCGCGAAAAAAATGTTTGCCCCTGACTGCTAGGACCCACCCGACGGGCCATCGTATTTCGTGAAAAAAACGTTCCCCCTGCTGTCAGCTCGGACCCACCAGAAGTGCCTCCTTATTACGCAGAAAAAAATGAATACCCCTTGCTAGTTGGGACCCACCTTAGTGGCAGGTTGACTTGTGGGCCTACTAAGTTGACGGGCACGGAGGGCTTTGTCAACTTAGTCAATATGCACGATTCTAGCTCCAGTGACCGTACGATGTCCATCCAACGCCCGTACTGCTTCTTCAACATCTGGTCTTCTTGCTCCAGCCGCCCAAACCAGCGCCGGTCGTGCCTCATGCTCCTGCCTCCCATGGTCGGTTGCGATGTGGCGGAGGCCTCACCGTCCCCTACTACTCCCACCGCGGACAGGCCAACCCTCTACTCACCCACACCCCCTATTATTCTGCGGCGACAGCAGCCTCACACCGCAGCGAACCAATGAACCCTCATACTCCTCTACGCGTGGGCATCCACTGCCGCATCTTCCCCGGCTCCGTGTCGTCCCCTTCCTAGGCCTCGCCGTCGTCCACCGCCCTGGTGCTCTCGGCGTGGCGTGGTCAAAATGGTCAAGGAACGGCTTCCATCAGACGTGGACTGTACGTGGAGGGCCTGACAGCTGGGTCCACGGCCGCAGCAAGGAAGTGCCTCCTTATTACATGCAAAATAGTTATTCCTCCAGTTGACAGCGGGGACCCATTGGACAGGCCACCGGTATTTTGCGAAAAAAATCTTTCCCCCCTGACTGCTGGGACCCACCGGACGGGCCACTGTATTTCGTGAAAAAAACGCCCCCCCCCCCCCCCGCTGTCAGCTCGGACCCATCGGAAGTGCCTCCTTATTACACAAAAAAATGAATACTCCCCCGGCTAGCTCGGACCCACCTTGCTGGGAGGCTGACTTGTGGGCCTACTAAGTTGACAGGGACGAAGGGCTTTGTCAACTTAGTCAATATGAACGATTCTAGCTCCAGTGACCGTACGATGTCCATCCAACGGCCGTAGTGCTTCTTCAACCTCTGGTCTTCTTGCTCCAGCCGCCCAAAGCAGCGCCGATCATGTCGCATGCTCCCGCCTCCCGTGGCTGGCTGTGCTGCCGTAGAGGCCTCACCGCCCCTACTATTCCCACCGCTGGCCAGGCCCTGCGGCGACGGCAGCCTCACACCGCAGCCGAACCAGTGAACCCTCGTAGTCCTCTCCGCGCAGGCTTCCACTGCCGCTTCGTCCCCTTCCTAGGCCTCGCCGTCGTCCACTGCCATGGTGCTCTCCGCGCGACGTGGTCAGAGTGGTCAAGGAACGACTTCCATCGGAAGAGTACTGTACGTGGAGAGGCTGACAGCTGGGTCCACGGCCACAACTCAGTTTTTTGTGATTTGCCAAGTAAGTCGCTTTGTCAGGCCTGTTGGGCTGCAAATCTTTCAAGACGACGAGAGCTTTCATTCGGCTGGCCGAGAAAATGGCCCATCAGCAATGAGAAATGGGTTGTACATTTTTAAAAGACATCAAACCGACAATTAGTTTCAAATATCTTTTTTTTTCATTTCAAGATTTTAAATTACATTAATTTTTATGCATGGATAATTTGTTGGATTTTATATTGATATACATTTATTTTTAAAATCAGTTTGAATGTGAGTCGAAATTTCAGGATTAAAAACAGTTCGGACCGCACCGAAATATGTAAAATTTCGTATAATTTTTTAACCGTTGCCACAAAATGGGCTGTAATGCTAACAAAAAGAATATGGGCTCCAAAAAAACCTTAAGAATTAGCAAATGGGCTGTAAATTATTAGAAATAATGGCAGATGGGTTGTATGCTGTTTTCCATAGATTTGAGGCTTTCCTAAAAAAAGGTTGACACACAAGCACTGACTGTTGGATGTCCATCCAACGGCCGTCGTGCTTCTTCAATCTCTGTTCTTCCTGCTCCAGCCGCTCAAACAAGCGCTGGCGGGACTGCCTGCTCCCTCCTCCTCGCGGCCGGCTGTGCTGCCACGCAGGCCTCACTGCCCGACCGTACTCCCATCGCTGGCCTAGCCATCCCTCTACTCACCCACACCTACTGTTATTCTCCGGCGACGGCAGACGAACCAGTAAACCCTCGTACAATCGTACTCCCCTCCGCATGGGAAACAACTGCCGAGTCTTCCCTGCCTCCGTGTCGTCCCCTTCCTAGGCCTCGCCATCGTCCACCGCCCTGGTGCTCTCGGCGCGGCGTGGTCAACGTGGTCAAGGAACAACTTCCATCGGACGTGGACTGTACGTGGAGAGGCTGATAGCTATGTCCACGGCCGCAGCAAGGAAGTGCCTCCTTATTACGCGGAAAATAATGATTCCGACACCTCATAGCTAGGACCCATCGGACGGGCCACTATATTTCGCAAAAAAAAATTTCCCCCTGACTGCTGGGACCCACCAGCTACATCTTCGCATGCAAGGAAGTGTGTCCGGGCAAAAAAACGATTCGCCCCCTGACTGCTGGGACCCACCAGCTACATCTTCGCAGGCAAGGAAGTGCCTGACAGTTGGGACCCACCTTGTCGAAGCATATGTAGCGTTGTCATTCTGGTCGCGAACGTGTACGTACATACTGGTCGATGTAGAGGCGCGCACGTGTCATAGTAGAGGCGCGCACGTGTCATAGTAGAGGCGCGCATGTGTCATAGTAGAGGCGTGCACGTAGCATGTACACGTACGTACATCGGCCAGGGTGCAAGAAAGAAAATACGGCCACGTATGTGTACATATGGGCGGGGTCTCGAACGCCTATTTGTGCATACATACGGCGAGGGCTCGTGTACATGGCTGGGTCGGAACGGAGAAACAACATCGTCGTCGTGTTCATGGGGAGGCAACGGAATGCATCGTGTTCATGGGAAGGCACCGAAATGCCTCGTGTTCATCGGGTGGCAACAAAATGCATCGTGTTCATCGGGAGGCAACGGAACGCGTGGGAGCCAACTGGCTGGGTCGGAACGGAATGCGTGGTCATGTTCATCGGGACGGCTTGGACGAAACAGGCGATGGAAACAAGGCCTGGCGTACCGCACAACGGAGGAAACGGACTTGTGTTGGAGCGCTATGGTCGAAACGGGGGTCCTGTTCATCGGGAGGGGTGTGGCGTACCGCAAAACGGGACTCCACGGGATACTGTTCATCTCCACCGTCGACCCCCTCCAGCCTCCACGAGCTACTGTTCATCCACCGTTGACCTCCTCCAGCCTCCACCTGCGACTGTTCATCCACGGGGTCCTGTTCATCCAGCCTCCACCGCGTGCTACTCCACCGGCTACTGTTCAACCAGCCCTCTCCACGGGCTCCTGTTCAACCACCCCTCCACGGGCTACTGTTCATCCTACCCTCCACCGTCTACTGTTCATCCTGCCCTCCACGGGGTGGTCCTGTTCATCCAGCCCTCCACGGGGTCCTGTTCATCCAGCCCCAACTGGCTCGATCGATCGGGGTCCTATTCATCCAAAGGCGACACCACGGGGTCCTGTTCATCCACCCCCACCGGGAATTGTTCATCCAACCCCCCCCCCCCCGACAACGCTCACTGTTCATCTAGAGGTACCATCGATCGGCTTCAGTTAGCAGCAGTAGCGAAGGAATCGCTCGATCGGGTTCAGTTAACAGCCATCGATCGATCGCTCGGGTTCAGTAACGCGTAGCCTGCAGTGCAATCGCTCGGGTTCAGTTAGAGCCCAACGCCTTGCTCGGGTTCGGTTAGAGCCAACGCCTACTCCCCGAAATTTTCCTCCCCCTCGCTTCTACCACGGTTTTTTCGGTCATGGACGGCCCAAAGAATGTCATGCAGCTGCGTCTCCGGCCTGCCCAGGACGAAAAGCCCATTTTCTATCATGATTATTTGTCATAGAAGTAGGAGCCCACCACATCTATGATGATACCGGGTTTGTCACAATTATCGTCATAGAAGTGTCATATGTATGACAAAAAAAATCGTTCGGCCCAAAATATCACGGATGTGTCTTTTTTGTAGTGTGATATCTATTGATGGGCATCTCCATAGGCCATTGATACGCCTAGTTGATGTGAGACTATCTTCTCCTTTTGTCTTCTCCACAATCACCATTCTATTCCACCTATAGTGCTATGTCCATGGCTCACGCTCATGTATTGCGTGGAGATTGAAAAAGTTTGAGAACATCAAAAGTATGAAACAATTGCTTGGCTTGTCATCGGGGTTGTGCATGATTTAAATATTTTGTGTGATGAAGATAGAGCACAGCTAGACTATATGATTTGTAGGGATAGCTTTCTCTGGCCATGTTATTTTGAGAAGACATGATTACTTCGTTAGTATGCTTGAAGTATTATTGTTTTTATGTCAATATTAAACTTTTGTCTTGAATCATATGGATCTGAATATTCTTGCCACAATAAAGAAGATTACATTGAGAAATATGGTAGGTAGCATTCCACATCAAAAATTCTGTTTTTCTCATTTACCTACTCGAGGACGAGCAAGAATTAAGCTTGGGGATGCTTGATACGTCTCCAACGTATCTATAATTTTTGATTGTTCGATGCTATTATATTATCAACCTTGGGGCCAGTATGGTCGGCCGCCCCGGGTAGACTGGAAAACGTATACAGAAAAATACGATTCATTGTACATGGGCTAACATAGATATGACAGAACGGCCACACCAGCCCAGTTGCAGCACAAAGCCTGAACGCTAGCAGGGCCACACCCATTCACCCACGCCACAAACTAGTCCTAGGAAGGAAATCCTCAGTCGGCCAATCGGGCAAGGAAGCGAGTGAACTGCGTAACCTAGCCACCGATTCGCCGGCACAGTCCACAGAGCTCTGCCAGACGCCGGTCCTCCTCACCGGCTGCCGTCTGCCGGCCGGCAGGCACCTAACCCAGATCAGCCAATGGGCGAACCAGCACCAGCACGGCATCGAGCTAGTGCAAAAGCAAGCGCAGCCAGCAGGTGCAAGTCCATTTACTTCTGAATATGACCTTCAGTTCAGTAATCAGTACTGCTTCAATTTCTAGCAAATTATTGAACTGATGGTCAAATCATCAGTACTAGTATACTCCCTCCAAGGAATGAATTATTTAAGCAGCGGGAGTTCATGTTTTCTTGTGACGTTTATGTTGTATTTTGTGATTTTTGGTGGTTACATCTACTTGCCAAGAATCTTGAAGAGTTTTAAATCATTAGTTATGTTAATTTTCAAGTGCATCTAGCTTTCATATTTGAACTTTATGAGTATTGTTGGTTCAGCGGACTTGCATTTATCCATAAAAAAATTTAGACCTTAAATGTTTCGCCCCGGCTAAGTTCAATTCCTGGATCCGCCACTGTATGTTTTATATGCATTTATATGCTATTTATATGATTTTTGGGATTAACCTATTAACCTAGAGCCCAGTGCCAGTTTCTGTTTTTTTCCTTGTTTTTGAGTTTTACAGAAAAGGAATACCAAACGGAGTCCAATTAACGTGCCAATTTTTGACGATTTTTTATGGACCAAAAGAAGACCCCGAAGTAAAAGAGTTTGGCCAAGAGAGTCCCGGGCAGCCCACGAGGGTGGGGGCGCGTCCACCCCCTGGGCGTGGGCCCCTGCCTCGTGGACAACCCGGAGACCCCCTGACGTGAGACCTATGCCAAAAAATCCTATAAATATTGAAACCTCCAGAAAACAGAATAGATAGGGAGTTCCACCGCTGCAAGCCTCTGTACCACCGAAAACCAATCGGGACCCTGTTCCGGCACCCTGCCGGAGGGGGACTCCCTCACCGGTGGCCATCTTCATCATCCCGACGCTCTCCATGACGAGGAGGGAGTAGTTCACCCTCGGGGCTGAGGGTATGTACCAGTAGCTATGTGTTTGATCTCTCTCTCTCTTTCTCTTGTTCTTGAGGTGATACGATCTTGATTTATCGCGAGCTTTGCTATTATAGTTGGATCTTATGATGTTTCTCCCCCTCTACTCTCTTGTAATGGATTGAGTTTTCTGTTTGAAGTTATCTTGTCGGATTGAGTCTTTAAGGATTTGAGAACACTTGATGTATGTCTTGCCGTGCTTATCTATGGTGACAATGGGAAATCACGTGATCCACTTGATGTATGTTTTGGTGATCAACTTGCGGGTTCTGCCCATGAATCTATGCATAGGGGTTGGCACACGTTTTCGTCTTGACTCTCCGGTAGAATCTTTGGGGAACTCTTTGAAGTTCTTTGTGTTGGTTTGAATAGATGAATCTGAGACTGTGTGATGCATATCGTATAATCATACCCATGGATACTTGAGGTGACATTGGAGTATCTAGGTGACATTAGGGTTTTGGTTGATTTGTGTCTTAAGGTGTTATTATAGTACGAACTCTATGATAGATCGAACGGAAAGAATAGCTTCATGTTATTTTACTACGTACTCTTGAATAGATCGATCAGAAAGGATAACTTTGAGGTGGTTTAGTACCCTACCATAATCTCTTTGTTTGTTCTCCGCTATTAGTGACTTTGGAGTGACTCTTTGTTGCATGTTGAGGGATAGTTATATGATCCAATTATGTTATTATTGTTGAGAGAACTTGCACTAGTCAAACTATGAACCCTAGGCCTTGTTTCAACGCATTGCAATACCGTTTATGCTCACTTTTACCATTAGTTACCTTGCTGTTTTTATATTTTCAGATTACAAAAACTTATATCTATCATCCATATTGCACTTGTATCACCATCTCTTCGCCGAACTAGTGCACCTATACAATTTACCATTATATTGGGTGTGTTGGGGACACAAGAGACTCTTTGTTATTTGGCTGCAGGGTTGTTTGAGAGAGACCATCTTCATCCTACGCCTCCTACGGATTTATAAACCTTAGGTCATCCACTTGAGGGAAATTTGCTACTGTCCTACAAACCTCTGCACTTGGAGGCCCAACAACGTCTACAAGAAGAAGGTTGTGTAGTAGACATCATACCGCGACATAGAAGTTCAGCAGAAGGCTTGCGTGATCAGCATATGCCAGGGTGTGTCTGCCGCCAAGGTTCTGGACGTTGCTAGATGAGGGGGTTCAATCCCTCCGACATGCTGATGCAGAATCGTCTGAAACTTGGCAAGACCGGTGCCGACAAAGCCGTGGATGCCACACGGTACAGGAGCATCGTCGTGAGTCTTCGGTACCTCTGCAACATGTGGCCATATATCTCGTTCTCTGTTGGCATGGTGAGTAGGTACTTGGAGTTGCCGACGCCAGCGCATTGGGCTACCGTCAAGCAGATCCTACGCTATATCAGCGAGACGTTGAACCATGGCTACTGCTACAAGAAAGGCGGTGCAACAATGTCAGAAGTGACCGGCTATAGCCACAGTGATCACGCCGATTACATCGACGATCGGCGGAGCACAACGGGAGTGGTGTTCCTCCTCATCTCCAGTCCCGATCACTTGTACTTCTCAGAAGCAAAAGGTCATCGCCGTCTTGTCATGCGAGGTTCAGTACATGATGGCGACAACCGCAGCCTGCCAAGGCATGTGGCCGTGCAGGCTCCTCGGTGAGCTCACTGGCGACACTCCAACAAGGGTGAAGCTGCACATCGACAACAAGTCGACGATTGCTCTCAGCAAAAATCCGGTGCGCCATGATAGAAGTAAGCACATTGACATTCGATATCATTTCATTCATGAGTGCATCAAAGATGGCAAGGTGGAAGTCGACCACATTGACACTAAGGGACAGATTGCTGATTTCCTCACCAACGCGCTAGGGCGAATCAAGTTTGTTGAATTGAAATAGAAGGCTGGCGTCAGAGTGGTGAGCACCGGCTGTTGGAATTAGGGGGTGAGATGTTGAACTTTTACTTCCTAGCCCGATTTAGTAGCTATCTTAGTTCTCTTTTCAGTTAGCATAATAAATGGCCATGTCAACGTGTGCATGTATAATAGATGTGGCCTAGTAGTTTCTCAATTAGTACCTAGGTTGGTGCGGCTATTAGTAATGCATGTGATGGCTGATATGTCTCCAACGTATATATAAGTTTTGGTTGTTCCATGCTGTTATATTATCATTCTTGGATATTTTACAATCATTTTATATTATTTTTCGGGACCAACCTATTAACATAGTGCCCAGTGCCAATTGTTGTTTTTTTACTTTGCAGAATATCTGTACCAAACGGAGTCCAAATGCGGCGAAACTTTTTGGAGAATTTTTATGGGCCAAAGGGAACAACATGGGCCAAAGAAGTACCAGAGGGGTGCCCCGAGGAGGGCACAACCCACCTGGGTGCGCCTGCGGGCCCAGGCGAGCCCTGGTGGGTTGTGCCCACCTCGGCGGCCTCCCACACCGCCTCTTCGCCCTATAAATACCCAAATATTCCAGAAACCCTAGGGAAGTCGACGAAACACAATTCTAGTCTCCGCAAGTTTCACAACCACGAGATCCAATCTAGACACCATCACGGAGGGGTTCATCATCCTCATTGGTGCCTCTTCGATGATGCGTGAGTAGTTCATTGTAGACCTATGGGTCCATAGGTAGTAGCTACATGGCTTCTTCTCTCTTTTGATTCGCAATACAATGGTCTGTTGGAGATCTATTTGATGTAACTCTTTTTACGGTGTGCTTGTTGGGATCCGATGAACTTTGAGTTTATGATCAGATCTATTTATCCATGAAAGTTTTTTGAGTTTCTTTGATCTCTTATATGCATGATTACTTATAGCCTCATATTTATTCTTCGAATCTTTGGTTTAGTTAGGCTGACTAGATCGATTTTTCGTGCCATGGGAAGAGGTGCTTTGTGATGGGCTCAACCGTATGGTGTTCTTTCCCAGTGACAGCAGGAGTAGCAAGACACGTATGTATCGTTTCTATTAAGGATAACAACATGGGGGCTATTCTTACAAGAATAGATCTTGTCTACATCATGTAATTGTTCTTACTGCATTACTGTGTTTCTCCATGAACTTAATACACTAGATGCATGCTGGATAGTGGTCGATGTGTGGAGTAATAGTAGTAGATGCATGCAGGAGTCGGTCTACTAATCTTGGACGTGATGCCTATATAATTATCATTGCTTGGATATCATCATAATTATTTGAGGTTCTATCAATTGCCCAACAGTATGCTATTTTATCGAGAGAAGCCACTAGTGAAATCTACGGCCCCTTGTCTATTTTCTTATCATATATCTTCAGAGCTATATTGATATTTACCTTTTTATTTATTTGCATCTTTTATTTTCAGATCTATATTACCAAAAACCCAAAAATACCTCGCTGAATTTTAATTGTCGTTATTTTATTTGCAAATACCAAATAATATCTTTACCAATCTCTTACCCGAGAGGGTTTGGCAACCCCTCTCACGCGTCAGGTTGCAAGTATTTGTTCTTTGTGTGAAGGTACCATTTACATAGTGTTTCTTGGTTCTCCTACTGGTTCGATAACCTTTGTTTCATCACCGAGGGAAATACCTACCGTAGTTGTGCTACATCATCCCTTCCTCTTTGGGCAAAAACTGACGTGGACACGCGCCATCAAGAATGGATTTCTGGCGCCGTTGCCGGGGAGACATCATCAACATCTAGCAGGTTCCTAATTACAAATCTCATCTCCTTGAAATTTACATTATTTGCCATTTGCCTCTCGTTTTCATCTTCCCCACTTCACAAAAAATTGCCATTTCATTCGCCCTCTTTGTCGTTCGTCGTTTTCTCGTCAGATCTATATTTGAGTGCAATCTTGTTTGTGTAGTTGCAATGACTCAAGAAAACACCAAGTTGTGTGATTTTTCTAGTACCAGTAATAATGATTTTATAAGCACTCCGGTTGCTCCTCCTGCCACTAGTGCGAAATCTTGTGATATTAATGCCGCTTTGTTAAATCTTGTTATGAAAGATCGATTTTTCCGGTACTCCTAACGAGGATGTCGCGTCCCATGTAAACACATTCCTAGAATTATGCGATATGAAAAAGAAAAAAGATGTGGACAATGATATTGTGAAGTTGAAATTGTTTCTATTTTATTTACGAGTTCGTGCAAAAATTTGGTTTTCTTCATTGCCTCGCAATAGTATCGATTCTTGGGATAAGTGCAAAGATGATTTTATTACTAAGTATTTTCTGCCTGCTAAAATTATTTCCCTTAGAAATCAAATCATGAATTTTAAGCAACTTGAGCATGAAATGTTGCGCAATCTCGGGAAAGAATGAAATTGATGCTATGAAATTGTCCTACTCATGGTTTAAATCTTTGGATGATTATACAAATTTTTTATGCCGGATTGAATTTTGTTTCTAGAAATATTTTAGATTCCACCACGGGTGGTACTTTTATGGAAATTACTTTGTGTGAAGCCACTAAATTTCTTGATAATATTATGGCAAATTATTCACAATGGCATACTGAAAGAGCACCTACTAGTCAGAAAATTAATTCGATTGAAGAGATTACTACGTTGAGTGAAAAACTTGATTCTCTTATGAAATTGGTTGTTAATAAAAGTGCTCCTATTGATCTTAATGATGTGACTTTGTCTACTTTGATTGAGCAAAATAGCGATCTCATAGATGTGAATTTTGTCTCGCGAAACAATTTTAACAAAAATGCTTATAGAGGTAATTTTAATCCTAGGCCTTTTCCTGGAAATTCCTCTAATAATTATGGTAATTCCTACGGTAATTCTTCTTACAACAATAATAGGAACACCTCTGATCTTGAGATTAATATTAAAGAATTTATCAATGCACAAAAAGCTTTTAATACTAACATAGAAGAAAAGTTGAATAAGATTGATGATATGTCTAGAAGCATTGATAAAATTTCTCATGATGTAAAGTCTCAAGTTGAAAATTTTTGTACCCAAAGGTGATGAATCAATTAAAGCTTTATATGTTTCTGGATGAAAGTAAGAAAAGAACTGCTATGCTTAGAGCTAAGATAGAATTTTTAGAAAGAGCGTTTTCTAGTGATTGCTTTCATAAAAATGATGAAGATCTTAAAGTGATTGGTGTTTCTTCTATTGATTCCTTGTTTAGTAAGATTTAAATTGATGATAAAGGGACTGAAGAAGAGTTAACTTTAGCTAGAAGGCATCCCGATATTTCAGAGGGTGAAAATCTTGTTGAGAAAGTTGATAAAAGTGGGGTTGGGGAGGTCAAAACTTTAACTAGTGATGTGCCCACTCTTTTGGATTACAAAGACTTTAATTATGATAGTTGTTCCTTGATTGATTGTATTTCTTTGTTGAGATCCATGATAAATTCACCCTATGCTTATGAACAAAATAAAGCTTTTACTAAACATATTGTTGATGCCATGGTGAAAGCTTTTGAAGAAAAGTTGGAATTAGAGACCCATCCATGCGGAAGTCATGTGCACACAAGAAGAGAACAATTCGATGTGGGGTGAGGGCTGAGGGTAATTAACTATGTATGGAGACATAGGTGACCTTGAATGTGCATGTGCGAGAGGTATACATGTATGCGTGGGATGTGTGTGTGTATGTGTGCGTGTCTGTGCACGCGCGCACATGATCAAGATAAAAGAAAGAAGACATAAGTCATAAGATCAACGACATGGGAGAGACGGATCGGTATGACAGTATGCATGCATATGAGAGTGGAGGGAAGAAGGTCTGATAATTGAGCATGTGTTTTTGTCTTTAAGAGATAGTGGCGTGGGCTGGAGCACCATCTATGGCGAGCAGAGAGAGCGAGACACAACAATTGTGCAAAAGAGACCGACCTATAGATGCATGTATAGGGAGACAGATATAGTGTGCGTGATAGGAAGCAAGAGTGTGTGCGAGAAAGAAAGGTTGACATAGAAACTACAAATAGATAGAGAAATAGAGACGCTAGCTAGAGGGACATCGGCTAGTGTGTGTTAGAGATAACCGTCGAGTGGTTCAGAGGGGTGAGTTATGTGTGTGTGAGAGAAAGATAAAAATGTTGGGAAACGTTGCATGGAAAACAATAAAAATTCTATGCACATGCAATGATCTATCCATGGAGATGCATAGCAGTGAGAGGGGAGAGTATGTCTACGTACCCTCGTATACCGTAAGTGGAAGCGTTTAACAATGTGGTTGATGTAATCGAACTTCTTCATGCTCCAACCGATCAAGTACCGAACGTACGACACCTCCATGTTCTGCACACATTCAGCTCGATGACGGCCTCCGCCTTCTTGATCCAGTAAGACGGCGAGGTAGTAGATGAGTTCCAATAGCACGATGGTGTGGTGATAGTGATGGTGAAGTGATCTCCACATAACTTCGCCTAAGCAGTACGAAAATATGACAGGGGGTGTAAACGGTGGAGGGGGGCGCCGCACACGGCTAACAATTGATCTAGTCTATTCTAGGCACCCCCTTCCCACATATATATAGGTGGGAGGGAGGACCAGCCAAAGGAGGCGCCCAAGTAGGAGGAATCCTACTTGGGGTCCCTCCCAAGCCGCGCCCCTTTTCTTATTTGGAGTGCGGGGAAAGGCATGGGAGGGTGGCGCCCCCCTTTCCTTTCTCCCATGAGAGGGAAAGGTAGCAGGGGCTAGCCCTCCCCCTTTTCCTTCCCTAGGGCTGGCAAAACAAGGGAGGGGCGCACCAGCCCCCTTGCGGGCTGGTCTTACCCCTCCTTTGGCCCATAAGGACCATATCTTGCCGGGTGGGGTGGGTTGGGGGGTGGGGGGGGTGCCCGGAACACCTTCCGGTAACCCGATTCCATCCTGGCACGTCCTGAAACACTTCCGATGTCCAAATACCATCATCCTATATATAAATCTTTACCTCTCATACATTTCGAGACTCCTCGTCATGTCCCTGATCTCATCCGGGACTTCAAACAACATTCGTTCACCAAAACATATAACTCATATAACACTATATCGTCAACGAACGTTAAGCGTGCGCACCCTACGGGTTCCAGAACTATGTAGACATGACCGAGACACCTCTCCGGTCAATAACCAAGAGAGGAACCTGGATGCCCATATTGGCTCCTACATATTCTACGAAGATCTTTATCGGTCGAACTGCTATGACAACATACATAATTCCCTTTGTCCATCGGTTTGTTACTTGCCCGAGATTCGATCGTCGGTATCTTCATACCTAGTTCAATCTCGTTACCGGCAAGTCTCTTTACTCGTTCCATAATACATCACCTCGTGACTAACTCCTTAGTTGTTTGTTTGCAAGCTTATGATGTGTATTACCGAGAGGGCCTAGAGATACCTCTCCGATACTCGGAGTGACAAATCCTAATCTCGATCTATGCCAACTCAACAAACACCTTTGGAGATACCTGTAGAGAATCTTTAGAATCACCCAGTTACGTTGTGATGTTTTATAGCACACAAGGCATTCCTCCGGTATCCGGGAGTTGCATAATCTCATAGTCGAAGGAATATGTATTTTACATGAAGAAAGCAATAGCAATAAACTGAATGATCATTATGCTAAGCTAACGGATGGGTCTTGTCCATCACATCATTCTCCTAATGATGTGATCCTGTTATCAAATGACAAGACATGTCCATGGTTAGGAAACCTTAACCATCTTTGATCAATGAGCTATTCTAGTCGAGGCTTACTAGGGACATGGTATTTCTTTACGTATTCACACATGTATTTAAGTTTCCAATCAACACAATTCTATCTTGAATAATAAACCTTTATCACGAATAATGAAATATAAAATAACAACTTTATTATTGCCTCTAGGGCATATTTCCTTCAAAAAAAGAGGGTGCATGACTGCATGTAGAGAGAAACATATATAGTGTGCGTGATAGGAAGCAAGAGTGAGAGCGAGAAAGACGGTTGATGGAGAAATAGATAAATAGGAAGATAGAGATGGTAGCTAGAGGGAGATCGGCTAGTGTGTGTGTTAGAGAAAAGAGTCGAGTGGATCAGAAGGCTGAGTTATGTGTGTGGGTGTGAGAGAGATAGAAAGAGGGTGCATGTAAGTCACATACAAATGAATATTAGAGAGAAATGAGATCCCAGAGACGGAGTTTTGTGTTTGCGAGAGAGAAAGATACTTCACAAGGAGAGTCATAGCTAGAGAGACATATCAAGGAATGCAAGATAACCCTAGGGAGAGAGGGAGTGTGTGTGAGCAACATACAAGGGAATGGTGGAGAGATATGAGTGATATCCCTAGCTAGGTTTTCGATAGTGAGTAATACGTCCATTTTGCATCTTGTTTATTTACTGTTATTTATATTGTTTTATGTATAATAATGCTTTTTGGAGTATTTCTAAATCCTTCTCTCTCATAATATGCAAGGTACACACAAAGAGGGAGAATACCGACAGCTGGAATTCTGGACCTGAAAAAGCTACGTCAGGCTTCCTATTCTGCACAACTCCAAATGAGCTGAAACTTTACGAGGAATTTTTACGGAATATATAAGAAATATTGGAGCTAATAAGTACCAGAGGGGGGCCACCAGGTGAGCATAACCCACCTGGGCGCGCCAGGACGCCCATGCGCGCCCTGGTGGGTTGTGCCCTCCTCGGCCCACCTCTGGTGCCCCTCTTCTGGTATATAAGTCATTTTGACCTAGAATAAAATATGGAGGGGACCTTTAGGATGAAGCGCCACTGTCTCGAGGCAGAACTTGGGGAGGAGCACTTTTGCCCTCCGACGGAGCGATTCCGTTGGGGGAACTTCCCTCCCGGAGGGGGAAATCATCATCATCATCATCATCATCACCAACAACTCTCCCATCTTGGGGAGGTCAATCTCCATCAACATCTTCAACAGCACCATCTCCTCTCAAACCCTAGTTCATCTCTTGTGTTCAATCTTTGTACTGGAACTATAGATTGGTACTTGTGGGTGACTAGTAGTGTTGATTACATCTTGTAGTTGATTACTATATGGTTTATTTGGTGGGAAATTATATGTTCAGATCCATTATGCTATTTAATACCCCTATGATCTTGAGCATGTTTATCATTTGTGAGTAGTTACTTTTGTTCTTGAGGTCACGGGAGAAATTTTGTTGCAAGTAATCATGTGAATTTTATATGTGGTCGATATTTTGATGCTATGTATGTTGGGGAACGTACCAATAATTAAAAAAATTCCTATGTGTCACCAAGATCAATCTAGGAGATACTAGCAACGAGTGAGAGGGAGTGCATCTTCATACCCTTGAAGATCGCTAAGCGGAAGCGTTACAAGAACGCGGTTGGTGGAGTCGTACACGCAGCGATTCAGGTCGCGGTCGATTCCGATCCAAGCGTTGAGCAACGGCGCCTCCGCGTTCAACATGTACAGCCCGGGGACGTCTCCTCCTTCTTGATCCAGCAAGTGGAGAGGAGAAGTTGAGGGAGAACTCCGTCAGCACAACGGCGTGGTGGTGATGGAGCTCGCGCTTCACCGGTAGGGCTTCGCCAAGCGCTACGGAGGAGGAGGAGGTGTAGGAGAGGGGTAGGGGCTGCACCAGGGGAAGCGTACGGCTGCCCTCTCTCTCCCTCGCTATATATAGGGGGAAGGGGGTGGAGGAGGCGCCCTAGGGTTCCCTAGGGGAGGGGCGGCGGCCACAAGGGAAACCCTAGATGGGTTTGGGCGCCCCCACCCCTAGGAAACTTGCCCCCCAAGCCAGGAGGGGTGGCTGCGCTACGGGAGGCGCCCCCACCTCTCCAAGTTACATGAGATGGGGTGGCAGGGGCGCTCAGCCCCTTAGTGGGCTGATGTGCCCCCTCCCCTTGGCCCATAAGGCCCCCCAACGCTTGTCGGGGCCGCCGAAACCCCTTTCGGACACGCTGGTCGTCACCCGGTACCCCCGGAACAATTCCGGACTCTAATACCCTTCGTCCAATATATCGATCTTCACCTCCAGATCATTCTGAAACTCCTCGTCACAACCGGGATCTCATCCGGGACTCCGAACAACCTTCGGTAACCACATACTATTTCCCATAACAACTCTAGCGTCACCGAACCTTAAGTGTGTAGACCCTACGGGTTCGGGAACCATGCAGACATGACCGAGACATCTCTCCGGCCAATAACCAATAGTGGGATCTGGATACCCATATTGGCTCCCACATGTTCCACGATGATCTCATCGGATGAACCACGATGTCGGGGATTCAATCAATCATGTATACAATTCCCTTTGTCTATCGGTATGTTACTTGCCTGAGATTCGATCATCGGTATCCCCATACCTCGTTCAATCTCATTACCGACAAGTCTCTTTACTCGTTCCGTAACACATAATCCCGTGACCAACTCCTTAGTCACATTGAGCTCATTATTATGATGCATTACCGAGTGGGCCCAGGGATACCTCTCCGTCATACGGAGTGACAAATCCCAGTCTCGATTTGTGCCAACCCAACAAACACTTTCGGAGATACCTGTAATGCACCTTTATAGCCACCCAGTTACGTTGTGATGTTTGGTACACCCAAAGAATTCCTACGGTATCCGGGAGTTGCACAATCTCATGGTCTAAGGAAATGATACTTGACATTAGAAACGCTCTTAGCTAACGAACTACATGATCTTGTGCTATGCTTAGGATTGGGTCTTGTCCATCACATCATTCTCCTAATGATGTGATCCCGTTATGAATGACATCCAATGTCCATGGTCAGGAAACCATGACCATCTATTGATCAACGAGCTAGTCAACTAGAGGCTTACTAGGGACATGTTGTGGTCTATGTATTCACACATGTATTACGGTTTCCAGTTAATACAATTATAGCATGAACAATAGACAATTATCATGAACAAGGAAATACAATAATAACCATTTTATTATTGCCTCTAGGGCATATTTCCAACAGTCTCCCACTTGCACTAGAGTCAATAATCTAGTTCACATCACTATGCGATTGTAATGAATCCAATACCCATGGGGTTTATTCATATCTCGCTTGTGAGAGAGGTTTATTAGTCAATGGGTCTGAACCTTTCAGGTCCGTGTGTGCTTTACAAATCTCTATGTCATCTTGTAGATGCAGCTACCACGCGTTACTTGGAGCTATTCCAAACAACTGCTCTGCTATATGAATCCGGTTTAGCACTCAGAGTCATCCGGATTAGTGTCAAAGTTTGCATCGGCGTAACCCTTTATGACGAACTCTTTTACCACCTCCATAATCGAGAAAATTCCTTAGTCCACTAGTTAATCAGGATAAGTTCAACCACTGTCATGTGATCCATTCCTGGATCACTCTTGTACCCCTTGACTGACTCATGGCAAGGCACACTTCAGCTGCGGTACACAACATAGCATACTGTAGAGCCTACGTCTAAAGCATAGGGGACGACCTTCGTCCTTTCTCTCTCTTCTACCGTGGTCAGGTCTTGAGTCTTACTCAATACTCACACCTTGTAACACAGCCAAGAACTCCTTCTTTGCTGATCTATTTTGAACTCCTTCAAAATCTTGTCACGGTATGTATTCATTTGAAAGTACTATTAAGCGTTTTTGATCTATCCTTATAGATCTTGATGCTTAATGTTCAAGTAGCTTAATCCAGGTTTTCCATTGAAAAACACTTTTCACTGTATGCTTTCCAGAAAATCTACATCATTTCTGATCAATAATATGTTAACAACATATACTCATCAAAAATTCTATAGTGCTCCCACTCACTTCTTTCGAAATACAAGTTTCTCATAAACTTTGTATAAACCCAAAATCTTTGGTCGTCTCATAAAAGCGTGCATCCCAACTCCGAGATGCTTACTCCAGTCCTTAGAAGGATTGCTGGAGCTTTGCATACTTGTTAGCACCTTTCAGGATTGACAAAACCTTCTGGTTGTATCACATACAACCTTTCCTTAAGAAAAACATCGAGGAAACAATGTTTTGACATCCTATTTGCAAGATTTCATAAATAATGCAGTAACTGCTAACATAAGTCCAACAGACTCTTAGCATCGCTACGAGTGAGAAAGTGTCATCGTAGTCAACTCCTTGAACTTGTCGGAAAACATCTTAATGACAAGTCGAGCTTTTTTAATGGTGACACTTACCATCATTGTCTGTCTTCCTTTTAAAATCCATTTTCACCCAACAGCCTTACGACCATCAAGTAGTTCTTCCAAAGTCTATACTTTGTTTTTTAATACATGGATCCTCTCTCGGATTTTATAGCCTCGAGCCATTCGTCGGAATCCGGGTCCACCATCTCTTCTCCATAGCTCGTAGGTTCATTGTTGTCTAGCAACATGACTTCCAAGACAGGATTACGTACCACTCTGAAGTAGTACGCATCCTTGTCGACCTATGAGGTTTGGTAGTGACTTGATCCGACGTTTCATGATCACTATCATAAGCTTCCACTTCAATTGGTCTAGGTGCCACAGGAACAACTTCATGTGCCCTACTACACACTAGTTGAAGTGATGGTTCAATAACCTCATCAAGTCTCCATCATCCTCCCACTCAATTCTTTCGAGAGAAACTTTTCCTCGAGAAAGGACCCGTTTCTAGAAACAATCACTTTTGCTTCTGGATCTGAAATAGGAGGTATACCCAACTGCTTTGGGTATTCTATCAAGATGCATTTATCCGCTTTGGGTTCGAGCTTATCAGCCTGAAACTTTTTCACATAAGCGTCGCATCCCAAACTTTTAAGAAACGACAGCTTAGGTTTTTCTAAACCATAGTTCATACGGTGTCATCTCAACAGAATTGCGTGGTGCCCTATTTAAAGTGAATGTGGTTGTCTCTAATGCCTAACCCATAAACGATAGTGGTAATTCAATAAGAGACATCATGGTATGCACCATATCCAATAGGGTGCAGTTATGATGTTCGGACACACCATCACACTATGGTGTTCCAGGCGGTATTAGTTGTGAAACAATTTCCACAATGTCTTAATTGTGTGCCAAACTCGTAACTCAGATATTCATCTCTATGATCATATCATATCATAGACATTTTATCCCCTTATCACGATGATCTTCAACTTCACTCTGAAATTACTTAAACCTTTCAATAATTCAGACTTGTTTTTCATCAAGTATATATACTCAGCATCTACTCAAATCATCTGTGAAGTAAGAAAAATAATGATATCCACTGCGTGTCTCAACACTCATTGGACTTCACACATCAAAATGTATTACTTCCAACAAGTTGCTTTGTTGTTCCATCTCACTGAGAACGAGGCCTTTCAGTCATCTTGCCCATGTGGTATGATTTGCATGTCTCAAGTGATTCAAAATCAAGTGAGTCCAAACGATCCATCTGTATGGAGTTTCTTCATGCATATATACCAATGGACATGGTTCACATGTCTCAATCTTTTCAAAAACGAGTGAGTTCAAAGATCCATCAACATGGAGCTTCTTCATGCATTTTATACCAGCATGACTCAAATGGCAGGGCCACAAGTATGTGGTACTATCATTACTATCTTATATATTTTGGCATGAACATGTGTATCACTATGATCGAGATTCAATAAACCATTCATTTTAGGTGCAAGACCATTGAAGGTATTATTCAAATAAACAGAGTAACCATTATTCTCCTTAAATGAATAACCGTATTGCGATAAACATAATCCAATCATGTCTATGCTCAACGCAAACACCAAATAACAATTTTTTAGGTTTAACACCAATCTTGATGGTAGAGGGAGCATGCGATGCTTGATCACATCAACCTTGGAAACACTTCCAACACATATCGTCATCTCACCTTCAGCTAGTCTCCGTTTATTTCGTAGCCTTTTATTTCAAGTTACTAACACTTAGCAACTGAACTGGTATTCTAATACCCTGGTGCTACTAGGAGTACTAGTAAAGTACACATTATAATGTATATCCAATATACTTCTGTCGACCTTGCCAACCTTCTCATCTACTGAGTATCTAGGGTAGTTCTGATTCAGTGATCGTTCCCCTTATTTCAGAAGCACTTAGTCTCGGGTTTGGGTTCAACCTTGGGTTTCTTCACTAGAGTGGCAACTAATTTGCTGTTTCATGAAGTATCCCTTTCTTGCCCTTGCCCTTCTTGAAACTAGTGGTTTTACTAACCATTGACAATTGATGCTCCTATTTGATTTCTACTTTCGCGGTGTCGCGAATAGCTCAAGGATCATCATATCTATCCCTGATATGTTATAGTTCATCATGAAGCTCTAATAGCTTGGTGGTAGTGACTATGGAGAACCATCACTATCTCATCTGGAAGATTAACTCCCACTCGATACAAGCGATTGTAGTACTCAGACAATCTGAGCACATGCTCGACGATTGAGCTTTTCTCCCTTAGTTTGCAGGCTTAAGAAACTTGTTAGATGTCTCATACCTATAGACGTGGGCACTAGTATTAAATCCCAATTTCAGTCTTTGGAACATCTCATATGTTCTGCGACGTTTCAAAAACGTCTTTGGTGCCACAATTCTAAACCGTTAGCATTACGCACTGAACTATCACGTAGTCATCAAAACGTGTATGTCAGATGTTTCCCAACATCTACAGACGACGCTCGAGGTTCAGCACACCGAGCGGTGCATTAAGGACATAAGCCTTCTGCGCAGTAATGAGGATAATCCTCAGTTGACGGACCCAGTCCGCATAATTTCTACTATCAACTTTCAACTAAATTTTCTCTAGGAACATATATTAAATAGTAGAACTAAACTTTAAGCTACAACATAATTTGCAAAGACCTTTTGACTATGTTCATGATAATTAAGTTCATCTGATTATTTAATGAACTCCCACTTAGATAGACATCCCTCTAGTCATCTAAGTGATACATGATCCGAGTCAACTATGCCATGTCCGATCATCACGTGAGACGGATTAGTCATCATCGATGAACATCTTCATGTTGATCGTATCTACTATACGACTCATGTTCGACCTTTCAGTCTCTTGTGTTCCGAGGCCATGTCTGTACATGCTAGGCTCGTCAAGTCAACCTAAGTGTTTTGCATGTGTAAATCTGGCTTACACCCGTTGTATGCGAACGTTAGAATCTATCACACCCGATCATCACATGGTGCTTCGAAACAACGAACCTTCAAAACGGTGCATAGTTAGGGGGAACACTTTCTTGAAATTTTAGCGAGGGATCATCTTATTTATGCTACCGTCGTTCTAAGCAAATAAGATGTAAACATGACAAACATCACATGAAAATCATAAAGTGACATGATATGGCCAATATCATCTTACGCCTTTTGATCTCCATATCCAAGGCGCGGCATGAACACCATCATCACCAGGATGACACCATGATCTCCATCATCGTGTCTTCATGAAGTTGCCTCGCCAACTATTACTTCTACTACTATGGCTAACGGTTAGCAACAAAGTAAAGTAATTACATGGCGTTTTTCATTGACACGCAGGTCATAAATAAATTAAGACAACTCCTATGGCTCCTGCCGGTTGTCATACACATCGACATGCAAGTCGTGATTCCTATTACAAGAACATGATCAATCTCATACATCACATATATCATTCATCACATCCTTTTGGCCATATCACATCACATAGCATACCCTGCAAAAACAAGTTAGACGTCCTCTAATTGTTGTTGCATGTTTTACGTGGCTGCTATGGGTTTCTAGCAAGAACGTTTCTTACCTACGCAAAACCACAATGGTGATATGCCAATTGCTATTTACCCTTCATAAGGACCCTTCTCATCGAACCTGATCCGACTAAAGTGGGAGAGACAGACACCCGCCAGCCACCTTATGCATCAAGTGCATGTCATTCGGTGGAACCAGTCTCACGTAAGCGTACATGTAAGGTCGGTCTGGGCCGCTTCATCCCATAATGCCGCCGGATCAAGATAAGACTAGTAACGGTAAGCAAATTGAACAAATCATCGCCCACAACCGCTTTGTGTTCTACTCGTGCATAGAATCTACACATAGACCTAGCTCATGATGCCACTGTTGGGGAACGTAGCAATAATTTAAAATTTTCCTACGTGTCAGCAAGATCAATCTAGGAGATACTAGCAACAAGAGACAGGGAGTGCATCTTCATACCCTTGAAGATCGCTAAGCGGAAGCGTTACAAGAACGCGGTTGGTGGAGTCGTACACGCAGCGATTCAGGTTGTGGTTGATTCCGATCTAAGCGTTGAACAACGGCACCTCTGCGTTCAACATGTACAGCCCGGGGACGTCTCCTCCTTCTTGATCCAGCAAGTGGAGAGGAGAAGTTGAGGGAGAACTCCGACAGCATGACGGCGTGGTGGTGATGGAGCTCGTGGTTCACCGGCAGGGCTTCGCCAAGCGCTATGGAGGAGGAGGCGGTGTAGGAGAGGGGGAGGGGCTACGCCAGGGGAAGCGTACGGCTGCCCTCTCTCTCCCTCACTATATATAGGGGGAAGGGGTGGAGGAGGTGCCCTAGGGTTCCCTAGGGGAGGGGCGGCAGCCACAGGGGAAACCCTAGATGGGTTTGGGCGCCCCCACCCCTAGGAAACTTGCCCCCAAGCCAGGAGGGGTGGCTGCCCTAGGGGAGGCGCCCCCACCTCTACAAGTTACGTGATGGGGTGGGAGGGGTGCTCAGCCCCTTAGTGGGCTGATGTGCCCCCTCCCCTTGGCCCATAAGCCCCCCAACACTTGTCGGGGCCTCCGAAACCCCTTTCACACACGCTGGTCGTCACCCGGTACCCCCGGAACAATTCCGGACTCCAATACCCTTCGTCCAATATATTGATCTTTACCTCCGGACCATTCCGAAACTCCTCGTCACAACCGGGATCTCATCCGGGACTCCGAACAACCTTCGTTAACCACATACTATTTCCCATAACAACTCTAGCGTCACCGAACCTTAAGTGTGTAGACCCTACGGGTTCAGGAACCATGCAGACATGACCGAGACTTCTCTCCGGCCAATAACCAATAGCAGGATCTGGATACCCATATTGGCTCCCACATGTTCCATGATGATCTCATCGGATGAACCATGATGTCGGGGATTCAATCAATCATGTATACAATTCCCTTTGTCTATCGGTATGTTACTTGCCCGAGATTCGATCATCGGTATCCCCATACCTCGTTCAATCTCGTTACCGGCAAGTCTCTTTACTCGTTCCGTAACACATAATGCCGTGACCAACTCCTTAGGCACATTGAGCTCATTATTATGATGGATTACCGAGTGGGCCCAGGGATACCTCTCCGTCATACGGAGTGACAAATCCCAGTCTCGATTCGTGCCAACCCAACAGACACTTTCGGAGATACCTGTAATGCACCTTTATAGCCACCCAGTTACGTTGTGACGTTTGGTACACCCAAAGAAGTCCTACGGTATCCGGGAGTTGCACAATCTCATGGTCTAAGGAAATGATACTTGACATTATAAAAGCTCTTAGCAAACGAACTACATGATCTTGTGCTATGCTTAGAATTGGGTCTTGTCCATCACATCATTCTCCTAATGATGTGATCCCGTTATCAATGACATGCAATGTCCATGGTCAGGAAACCATAAACATCTATGGATCAACGAGCTAGTCAACTAGAGGCTTACTAGGGACATGTTGTGGTCTATGTATTCACAGATGTATTATGGTTTCCAGTTAATACAATTATAGCATGAACAATAGGCAATTATCATGAACAAGGAAATACAATAATAACCATTTTATTATTGCCTCTAGGGCATATTTCCAACAATGTATGTTGCTATTCCATTCATGTGAACGTCAACTACATGACACTTCACCATATTTTGGCCTAAGGGAATGCAATGGGGATTAGGTATTAGATGATGGCTTGCGAGAGTGACACAAGCTTAGACCCTAGTTTATGCGCTATTCCGTAAGGGACTGATTTGGATGCTTGGGAGGGGGTTAATCATATGTAGGAGGTTTCATCAAGTAAGAACAACACCTAAGCACCAGTCCACCCACATATCAAATTATCAAAGTAGTGAACACAAATCAAACCAACATTATGAAAATGACTTGATGAAATTCCCGTGTACCCTCAAGAACGCTTTGCTTATTATAAGAGGCCGTTTTGACATGTCCTTTGCCTCAAAAGGGTTGTTATACCTTGCTGCACTTTCGTTACTATTATCCTTACTTGCTAATTACAAATTATCTTGCTATCAAACTACTCGTTACTTATAATTTCAGTGCTTGCAGAGAATACCTTGCTGAAAACCACTTGTCATTTCCTTCTGCTCCTCGTTGGGTTCGACACTCTTACTTATCAAAAGGACTATGGTTGATCCGCTACACTTGTGGGTCATCAAGGCTCTTTTCTGGCGCCGTTGCCGGGGAGTGAAGCGCTCTTGGTAAGTGGAAATTGGTAAGGAAAATTTATTACTACATGCTGAAATTTACTATCACTTGTTACTATGGAAAACAATCCTTTGAGGGGTTTGTTTGGGGTATCTTCACCTCGACCGGAACCACAATTAGTTTCTCCTCAACCAACTGCACCTACTGAAAATATTGGTTATGAAATTCCTTCGGGTATGATAGAACAACTTCTAGCTAATCCTTATGCAGGAGATGGAACCGAACATCCTGATATGCAATTGATATATGTGGAAGAAATTCATGGATTATTTAAGCTTGCAGGTTTACCCAGAGATGAAGCTAAGAAGAAGGTTTTCCCTTTATCTTCGAAGGGAAAAGCATTGGCACGGTATAGGCTATGCGATGATATTGAATCTTGGAATTGGAATCAATTGAAATTGGAGTTTCACCAAAAAAATATCCTATGCATCTAGTTCATCGTGATCGAAATTACACATATAATTTTTGGCCTCGTGAAGGAGAAAGTATCGCTCTAGCTTGGGGGAGTCTTAAGTCAATGTTATATTCATTCCCTAATCATGGAGCTCTCAAGAGAAATTATCATTCAGCATTTTTATGCTCGGCTTTCTCATGTTGATCGATCCATGCTCAATACTTCTTATACTGGTTCCTTTATGAACAAAACTATTGATTTCCGTTGGGATCTTTTATAAAGAATTAAACACAACTTTGAATATTGGGAACTCAATGAAGGTAAAGAGTCAGGTATTGAGCTTAAGTATGATCGTGTTAAATCTTCTATGAATACCGATGTTTTTCAAAAGTTTAGCACTAAATATGGACTTGATTCTGAGATAGTAGCCTCCTTTTGTGAATCATTTGCTACTCATGTTGATCTCCCTAAGGAGAAGTGGTTTAAATATCACCAACCTATTAAAGAAGAATTAAAGAACCGGTAATAGCTAAAGATGAAACTATTATTTATAATGTTGATCCAGTTGTTCCTATTGCTTATATTGAAAAACCACCTTTTCCTGTTAGGATAAAGGAACATGCTAAAGTTTTAACTGTGGTCAATAAAAGATATATTAGAACACCTAAACCAGCTAAACAAATCAAAGTAGAAACTAGTGTTGCTATGGTTAAAGATCTCCTGGTTGAAAATATAGATGGGCATGTTATTTACTTCTGTGATGAATCTGCTAGAATTGCCAAACCCGATGAAAAGGATAAACATAGACCCGTTGTTGGCATGCATGTTGTCTCAGTTAAGATAGGATATCACTGTTATCATGGTTTATGTGGTTTAGCTGCTAGCGTGAGTGCTATTCTGTCGGTGCAACGAAACCTGGGTCCATTGCCCAGACTGCACACATGCCCAAGAACAAGGCTACAACACCAAGATCAGATCAAAGCACGAGGGATCAGTTCATTGAAGGACCAACGTGCAAATCAAGAAGACCAAGACTAGCCAAATAGACAAGATACAACTACGAGAGGAACCTCCCTTGCTGGGCAGGCGAGCCTAGCGAGGTTGGGGTTACCCTGAAAGCGAGCCTCCAAGATCGCTCCAGCAGGCCTGCCGGGGCTCATGGAGGCAAACCACTCCACCACACCACCTCACAGTGATGCACGTCGTCGATCAGTGCGTGTCAAGCTCCTAAGTGACTAAGTGGCTGCTCCCTGCCACATGGAAGCCACTTCCTACAGAAAATACCTCCAAGCGACACCCGTCCTGAGACGTGTCAAGCAAGCAGGCGCAAAGCTGGCAAAATAGCCCGGCAGGGCCTGCCGGGCAAGCTGTGATGTGACACTGAGAGGCGCATTTAATGCGCTCTGTCAGCTTGTAGAGTTAGGTACGATAGCACCATTTGCTATCTAATTAGTATGTAAAGACTGATTTGCCACTGTGGTGACTCCTTGATCTATGTAAAGGAGGCCCATGGCAACCGTAGAAGGGATTCGGACCCCCGCAAATTCATACGTGCGTAGCCATCTCGCCCCGAGACAACCTTGTCGGGCAAGAGTGCTAATTTTTCCACCATTTTCCACCATCAGTCCACCAAAGCAGGAGTAGGGTTTTACGCCTCGAGCCGGTCTGAACCTGGGTAAAACTACCCGTGTGATCTCTGTCGTGCTGTGTTACGCTTCTCAGCTCTTTGTGCAACGTGCCCGTCCCCTCGCCGAACCAAAAGGGGCTCATGGCCCCATATGTGATCGTGGTTTCCCACGACATCTTTGGCACGCCAAGTAGAGGGATCACATGTGCCAATCCGAGAGTGTAAGCAGCGCGTTATCCTTATCGCCATTTTCATCATCGACGGCTCCATCGACTATGGTGCCCAAGAAAAAGTCTAGTGCCACAGCTCACCCATCCACCTCGAAGGCCCCGCCGCCCGTGACCGCCGACGCCGCAGGGAATGCAGAGGCGCATGAGGACGTGGGCGTTGCGAGAGACGTGGTCGGTGCAGGCGGTGTTGTCACCACCTCCCCGTGAGTGAAGCAGGAGCCGAAGGCACCGGAGAAGGGCAGCACCAACAACATCCCGGTGACCATGCTCCATGAGGTATAGGTAGAGAGATTATTCCATCTATCCCTCTCAGCCTGGCCAAGGGGCATAGCCACGGTTGTGATGTTCATCCCGAGGCAAATCGCAATCCTACAGCCGCCCCCGCCGTGGGTGCGGTCGCAGGACATGCACCACTCCCGGAGCAAACTGGCCCAGCCAATGCTCGGAGTCATTGGCCCGTGAGCGCCATCACCTCGTCACCACGCCATCCTAGCAATTGGCTCCTGACGACAGGAGCCCGACGCAGCCACCGCCGGCACCGTCAGGAGCCGTGCGACGCTGTATCTACATCATCACCACCAATGCCAAGCACCGCTTCGGAGGCCATGGCACGGGCCCAGCTGTTGCTTAGGTTTCCGCTGGCGGGTGATTAGATGGATGAGTGTAGAGCCACCATTCAGATCTTGATTGGCTTTGCCAAGGCTGGAGGCTCACAACAAGCTGGCCCGCCACGACCTCCCCAGACGATGATGGAGGCCCACGTTGCTGGCCGTACGGAAGGGGCCACCCCCACGGTGCAATCCCCATCGCGCCAACTAGCGCGAGTTTCACGAGACCCAGAGCTTAATGATGTCTCGATGGCTTCTTCCGATCCTCGAGCACGTCAAGGCCGAGGACGGGCCCCGGAGGATAGGCGGATGGAGCGCGCACATGTCACCATCGAGCGATGCCGCGACGGCCACCACCATTCCAATGGGCGCGATGGCCCCAACGTCGACGAGCTTGCGCTCGGCAGAGGCGGGTACTACCTTTCGAGGCTGGGTGCCCTGTCTTCACCTGTGAGATGTGACAAGTCCATTGGCCGTCTGCTCAAACGTTCAAGCCAGAGATTCTAGACAAGTATGACGGGAGATTGAACCCGACAGAGTTCTTGAGCATGTACATGCTACCTCTTGAGCACTGTGTTGGTTTTCCCTTGAAGAGGAAAGGGTGATGGAGCAAAGTAGCGTAAGTATTTCCCTCAGTTTTTGAGAACCAAGTTATCAATCCAGTAGGAGGCCACACGCAAGTCCCTCGTACATACACAAACAAATAAGAACCTCGCAACCAACGCGACAAAGGGGTTGTCAATCCCTTCACGGTCAGTTATGAGAGTGAGATCTGATAGAGATGATAAGATAATATTTTTGGTATTTTTATAATGAAGATTAAAAGTAAAGATTGCAAAATAAACGGTGCCAGAAATAACTTGTTGACGGGAGATTAATATAATGGAGAATAGACCCGGGGCCATAGGTTTCACTAGTGGCTTCTCTCAAGATAGCATAAGTATTACGGTGGGTGAACAAATTACCGTCGAGCAATTGATAGAAAAGCGAATAATTATGAGAATATCTAGGCATGATCATGTATATAGGCATCACGTCTGTGACAAGTAGACCGACTACTGCCTGCATCTACTACTATTACTCCACACATCGACCGCTATCCAGCATGCATCTAGAGTATTAACTTGATAAGAAAAGAGAAACGCATTAGGTAAGATGACATAATGTAGAGGGATAAACTCAAGCAATATGATATAAAGCCCATCTTTTTATCCTCGATGGCAACAATACAATATGTGTCGTTTCCCTTTCTGTCACTGGGATCGAGCACCGCAAGATTGAACCCAAAGCTAAGCACTTCTCCCATTGCAAGAAAGATCAATCTAGTAGGCAAAACCGAACTGATAATTTGAAGGAACTTGCAAAGATAACAAATCATACATAAAAGAATTCAGAGGAGATTCAAATATTGTTCATAGATAGACTTGATCATAAACCCACAATTCATCGGATCTCGACAAACACACCGCAAAAAGAGTTACATCGAATAGATCTCCAAGAAGTTCGAGGAGAACTTTGGATTGAGATCCAAAGAGAGAGAAGAAGCCATCTAGCTAATAGCTATGGACCCGAAGGTCTAAGGAAAACTACTCACACATCATTGGACGGCCATGGAGTTGATGTAGAGGGCCTCCGTGATCGATGCCCCCTCCGGCGGAGCGCCGGAAAAGGCCCCAAGATGGGATCTCTTGGGTACAGAAGGTTGTGGCAGTGGAAATAGGGTTCGTGGTGCTCCTGGATGTTTTCAGGGTATATGAGTATATATAGGAGGAACAAGTAGGTCCGTGGAGCCACGAGGGGCCCACGAGGGTGGGGGCGCGCCCAGGGGGCAGGCGCGCCTCCCTGCCTCATGGCCTCCTCGGTTGTTTCTTGACGTCCACTCCAAGTCCTCAGGATCATGTTTGTTCCAAAAATCACGCTCCCGAAGGTTTCATTCCATTTGGACTCCATTTGATATTCCTTTTCTGTGAAACATTGAAATAGGCAAAAAAACGATTTGCATTGGGCCTTGGGTTAATAGGTTAGTCTCAAAAATAATATAAAAGTGTATAATAAAGCCCATTAACATCCAAAACAGAATATATAATAGCATCGAACAATAAAAAATTGTAGATACATTGGAGACGTATCAAGCATCCCCAAGCTTAATTCCTACTTGTCCTCGAGTAGGTAAATGATAAAAAACAGAAATTTTGATGTGGAATGCTTTCTAGCATATTCTTCAATGTAATTTTCTTTATTGTGGCATGAATGTTCAGATCCGAAAGATTCAAGATAAAAGTTTAATGTTGCCATAAAAATAATAATAATTCAAGCATGCTAACTAAGCAATTATGTCTTATCAAAATAACATAGCCAAAGAAAGCTTATCCCTACAAAATCATATAGTTTGGCCATGCTTCATTTTCATCACACAAGATGCTCTCATCACGCACAACCCCGATGACAAGCCAAGCAATTGTTTCATAGTTAGCCTTTTCAAACTCTTTCAACTTTTACGCAATATATGAGCGCGAGCCATGGACATAGCACTATGGGTGGAATAGAATATAATGATTGAGGTTGTGTGAGAAGACAAAAAAGGAGAAAGTCTCACATTGACGTGGATAATCAATGGGCTATGGAGATGCCCACCAATTGATGTCAATGCAAGGAGTAGGGATTGCCATGTAACGGATGCACTAGAGCTATAAATATATGAAAGCTCATCAAAGAAACTAAGTGGGTGTGCATCCAACTTGCTTGCTCACGAAGACCTAGGGCATTTGAGGAAGCCCATCATTGGAATATACAAGCCAAGTTCTATAATGAAAAATTCTCACTAGTATATGAAAGTGACAAAATAAGAGACTCTCTATCAGGAAGATCATGGTGCTACTTTGAAGCACAAGTGTGGAAAAAGGATAGTAACATTGTCCCTTCTCTCTTTTTCTCTCATTTTTTGATTTGGGCCTTCTTTTTTTCTTTTCTTGGCCTCCTTTTTTCTTTCTTTCTTTTTTTTATCCAGAGTCTCATCCAACTTGTAGGGGAATCATAGTGTCCATCATCCTTTCCTCACATGGGACAATGCTTTAATGATGATCATCACACTTTTATTTACTTACAACTCGATACTTAGAACAAAATATGACTCTATGTGAATGCCTCCGCCGGTGTACCGGGATATGCGATGAATCAAGAGTGACATGTATGAAAAATTAAGCATGGTGGCTTTGCCAAAAATACGATGTCAACTACATGATCATGCAAGGCAATATGACAATGATGATGTGTGTCATAATAAACGGAACGGTGGAAAGTTGCATGGCAATATATCTTGGAATGGCTATGGAAATACCATAATAGGTAGGTATTGTGGTTGTTTTGAGGAAGATATAAGGAGGCTTATGTGTGATAAAGCATATCATATCACGGGGTTTGGATGCACCGGCGAATTTTGCACCAACTCTCAATGTGAGAAAGGGCAATGCACGGTACCGAAGAAGCTAGCAATGATGGAAGGGTGAGAGTGCGTATAATCCATGGACTCAACATTAGTCATAAAGAACTCACATACTTATTGCAAAAATCTACAAGTCATCAAAAACCAAGCACTACACGCATGCTCTTAGGGGGATAGATTGGTAGGAAAAGACCATCGCTCGTCCCCGACCGCCACTCATAAGGAAAGCAATCAAAGAACACCTCATGCTTCAAATTTGTCACACAACGTTTACCATACGTGCATGCTACGGGACTTGCAAACTTTAACACAAGTATTTCTCACTTTCACAATTACTCAACTAGCACACCTATAATATTACCACCTTTATATCTCAAAACAACAATCAAGTATCAAACTTCTCTTAGTTTTTAATGCACTTTAAGGTTTTTATCTTGGATGCCTATCATATTAGGACTAATTTTATAACCAAAGAAAATTACCATGCTGTTCTAAATGACTCTTAAAATAATATAAGTGAAGCATGAGAGATCAATTATTTCTATAAAATAGGACCACCGCCGTGCTCTAAAATATATAAGCGAAGCACTAGAGCAAAATTATCTAACTCAAAAGATATAAGTGAAGCACATAGAGTATTCTAATGAATTCCGATTCATGTGTGTCTCTCTCAAAAGATGTGTACATCAAGGATGATTGTGTTAAAATAAAAAAAAGGACTCAAATCATACAAGACGCTCCAAGCAAAACACATATCATGTGGTGAATAAAAATATAGCTCCAAGTAAAGTTACCGATGGACGAAGACGAAAGAGGTGATACCTTCCGGGGCATCCCCAAGCTTAGGCTTTTGATTGTCCTTGGATTCTACCTCGGGGTGCCTTGGGAATCCCCAAGCTTGGGCTCTTTCCACTCCTTGTTCCATAATCCATCAAATCTTTACCCAAAACTTGAAAACTTCACAACACAAAACTTAACAGAAAATCTCATGAGCTCCGTTAGCGAAAGAAAACAAGACACCACTTCAAGGTACTGTAATGAACTCATTATTTATTTTTATTGGTGTTAAAACTACTGTATTACAACTTCTCAATGGTTCATAACCTCCGATACTAGCCATAGATTCATCAAAATAAGCAAACAAGACACGAAAAATAGAATCTGTCAAAAACATAACAGTCTGTAGTAATCTGTAGGTTTCGAATACTTCTGGGACCCCAAAAATTCTAAAATAAATTTCTGGACGTGAGGAATTTATATATTAATCATCTTCAAAAAGAATTAAATAAATATCACTGTCCATTAAAACATTGCAGCAAACCTCATGAGCGCTAAACTTTCTGTTTTTTTTACAGCAAGATCGCAAAGACTTTCCCCAAGTCTTCACAAAGGTTCTACTTGGCAAAAAAACTAATTAAAATCATAAAACCACATCTAAACAGAGTCTAGATGAATTATTTATTACTAAACATAATCAAAAAGCAAGGAAAAAATAAAATTGGGTTGCCTCCCAACAAGCGCTATCGTTTAACGCCCCTAGCTAGGCATAAAGGCAAGGATAGATCTAGGTATTACCATCTTTGGTATGCAATCCATATGTAGCTCTCATAATAGATTCATAAGGTAATTTAATTTTCTTTCTAGGAAAGTGTTCCATGCCCTTCCTTAAAGGAAATTGGAATCAAATATTCCCTTCCTTCATATCAATAATTGCACCAATCGTTCTAAGGAAAGGTCTACCAAGAATAATAGGACATGTAGGATTGCAATCTATATCAAGGACAATGAAATCTACGGGCACATAATTCCTATTTGCAACAATAAGAACATCATTAATTCTTCCCATGGATTTCTTAATGGTGGAATCCGCAAGATGCAAGTTTAAAGAACAATCATCAAATTCATGGAAACCTAGCAAATCACACAAGGTTTTAGGAATCGTGGAAACACTAGCACCCAAATCACACAAAGCATAGCATTCATGATCTTTAATTTTAATTTTAGTAGTAGGTTTCCACTCATCATAAAGTTTTCTAGGGATAGAAACTTCGAATTCAAGTTTTTCTTCATAAGATTGCATTAAGGCATCAACGATATGTTTAGTAAAAGCCTGATTTTGACTATAAGCATGCGGAGAATTTAGCTCGGATTGCAACAAGGAAATACAATCTATTAAAGAGCAATTATCATAATTAAATTCCTTGAAATTCAAGATAGTGAGTTCTTTGCTATCTAAAGTTTTGACCTCATCAATCCCACTTTTACCAATTTTTGCATCAAGATCTAAAAACTCTGAATCATTGGGACGCCTTCTAACTAAAGTTGACTCATCTCCTGTCCCATCATTATCAAGATTCATATTGCAAAACAAAGATTTAATAGGAGACACATCAATCACTTTTAGATCTTCATCCTTATTATCATCAAAACTAGAAGAACACGCTTTCCCAAAGCAATCTTTTTTAGCATGCATCCTAGCGGTTCTTTCTTTGCACTCATCAATGGAAATTCTCATAGATTTGAGAGACTCATTGATATCATGCTTAGGTGGAATAGATCTAAGTTTCAAAGAATCAACATCAAGAGAAAATCTATCCACGTTACTAGCCAACTCATCAATCTTAGAAAAATTTTCTTCAATCAAAGGATTGAAACCCTTTTGCGAACTAATAAATTCTTTAATATTAGATTCAAAATGAGAGGGCATTTTATTATAATTTCCATAAGAATTGTTGTATGAATTACCATAATTATTAGAGGGATTACTAGGAAACGGCCTAGGATTAAAATTACCTCCATATGCTTGATTACCAAAATTGTTCCTACCAACAAAATTCACATCCATAGATTCATTATTATTCTCAATCAAAGTAGACAAAGGCATATCATTAGGATTAGTAGAAACACTCTTATTAGCAAACAATTTCATAAGTTCATCCATATTTCCACTCAAAACAATAATTTCTTCTATTGCATGAACCTTTTTACTAGTAGATCTTTTAGTGTGCCATTGAGAATAATTAACCATAATATTATCTAGGAGTTTAGTAGCTTCTCCTAAAGTGATTTCCATAAAAGTGCCTCCTGTGGCCAAATCTAAAAGATTTCTAGAAGCAAAATTCAATCCGGCATAATTTTTTTGTATAATCATCCAAAGATTCAAACCATGTGTAGGGCAATTATGTATCATTAATTTCATACTCTCCCAAGCTAGTGCAACATGTTCATGATCAAGTTCCTTAAAATTCATAATATCGTTTCTAAGAGAGATGATCTTAGCAGGGGGGGGGGATATTTAGAGATAAAAGCATCCTCACACTTATTCCATGAATCAATACTATTTTAGGCAAAGATGAAAACCAAGTTTTAGCATGACCTCTAAGAGAAAACGGAAATAGCTTTAATTTAACAATATCATTGTCCACATCTTTCTTCTTTTGCATATCACATAAATCAACAAAGCTATTTAGATGGGTAGCTTCATCTTCACTAGGAAGGCCGGCGAATTGATATTTCATGACAAGATTCATCAAAGCAACATTAATTTCACAAGATTCAGCATTGGTAAGAGGAGCAATCGGAGTGCTAAAAAATCATTGTTGTTGGTATTGGCAAAGTCACACAATTTAGTATTATCTTGAGCCATCGTGACAAGAAAGCAATCCGACACACAAGCAAACAAGAAGCAAGTGAAAGAAAAAGCAAACGGAAAAAGAGAAGGGGAATAGAAAAAGAGGGCGAATAAAACGGCAAGGCTGAAGTGGGGGAGAGGAAAACGAGAGGAAATGGCAAATAATGTAATGAAAAGGATAAGAGTTTGTGATGGGTACTTGGTATGTCTTGACTTGTGCGTAGACTTCCCGGCAACGGCGCCAGAAGTCCTTCTTGCTACCTCTTGAGCACTGCGTTGGTTTCCCTTGAAGAGGAAAGGGTGATGCAGCAAAGTAGCATAAGTATTTCCCTCAGTTTTTGAGAACCAAGGTATCAATCCAGTAGGAGGCCACACCCTTGTACCTACACAAACAAATAAGAACCTCGCAACCAACGCGATAAAGGGGTTGCCAATCCCTTCACGGTCACTTACGAGAGTGAGATCTGATAGAGATGATAAGATAATATTTTTGGTATTTTTATAATAAAGATTAAAACTAAATATTGCAAAATAAACGGTGCCAGAAATAACTTGTTGACGGGAGATTAATATAATGGAGAATAGACTCGAGGGCCATAGGTTTCACTAGTGGCTTCTCTCATGATAGCATAAGTATTACGGTGGGTGAACAAATTACTGTCGAGCAACTGATAGAAAAGTGAATAATTATGAGAATATCTAGGCATGTTCATGTATATAGGCATCACGTCCATGACAAGTAGACCGACTCCTGCCTGCATCTACTACTATTACTCCACACATCGACCGCTATCCAGCATGCATCCAGGGTATTAAGTTCCTAAGAAGAGAGTAATGCATTAGGTAAGATGACATGATGTAGAGGGATAAACTCAAGCAATATGATATAAACCCCATCTTTCTATCCTCGATGGCAACAATACAATACGTGTCATTTCCCTTTCTGTCACTGGGATCGAGCACCGCAAGATTGAACCCAAAGCTAAGCACTTCTCCAATTGCAAGAAAGATCAATCTAGTAGGCCAAACCAAACTGATAATTCTAAGAGACTTGCAAAGATAACGAATCATACATAAAAGAATTCAGAGGAGATTCAAATATTTTTCATAGATAGACTTGATCATAAACCCACAATTCATCGGATCTCGACAAACACACCGCAAAAAGAGTTACATTGAATAGATCTCCGAGAAGATCGAGGAGAACTTTGTGTTGAGATCCAAAGAGTGAGAAGAAGCCATCTAGCTAATAGCTATGGACCCGAGGGTCTGAGGTAAACTAATCACACATCATCAGAGGGGCCATGGAGTTGATGTAGAGGCCCTCCGTGATCGATGTCCCCTCCGGCGGAGCGCCGGAAAAGGCCCCAAGATGGGATCTCTTGGGTGCAGAAGCTGGCGGCGGTGGAGATACGGTTTCATGGTGCTCTTGGATGTTTTCAGGGTATATGAGTATATATATAGGAGGAAGAATTAGGTCGGTGGAGCCACGAGGGGCCCACGAGGGTGGGGGTGCGCTCAGGGGGCCAGGCGCGCCTCCCTGCCTCGTGGCCTCCTTGGTTGTTTCTTTACGTCCACTCTAAGTCCTCTAGATCATGTTTGTTCCAAAAATCACGCTCCCGAAGGTTTCATTCCGTTTGGACTCTGTTTGATATTCCTTTTCTGCTAAACACTCATATAGGCAAAAAACAACAATTTGTACTGGGCCTTGGGTTAATAGGTTAGTCCCAAAAATAATATAAAAGTGTATAATAAAGCCCATTAAACATCCAAAACAGAATATATAATAGCATGGAACAATCAAAAATTATAGATACGTTGGAGACGTATAAATACACCATCATTGTTCAAGCTACCGGGGGAAGAGATGAGAATGTTTTTGCCAACTACTTCCCTTTGGCGCTCAAGACAAACGTGAGGTCTTGGCTGATGCATCTGCCAGAGAACTCCATCTCGACCTCGCCTGACATGTACCATGAGTTTGTTGGTGCCTTCATGGGTGGCCACCAAGAACCAGGACGGCCCAGCGATTTGCAGCTTCTCCCGCAAAAGGAAGGAGAGACTCTGCGAAAATACATGCAATTGTTTAGCCAAGTCCACAAGAATATTCCACATATCCACCCGGCAGCTGTGATAGTTGTGTTCCAGTCCAACGTGCGCAACCGTCAAATACGTTCCAAGATGAACGTTCGATTGCCCAAGAGTGTGAAGGAACTTTACACCTTGGTGGACAAGTGTGCTCGGGTGGAGGAGGGTAGGAAACTCCCTGGAGAAGAGGATGGCATCGACATCGACTCAAAAGATGATGACGAGGCCACCAGTCAGAAGAAGAAGAACAAGATGCGCATCAAGAAGCGCAAGGATAAAGCAGTACTGGCCGTTGAGTGATCGGGCATCCCTAGTACCGACAAGAAGGCTAAGGCCGAAGACCCCGGCAAGGAAGTCGCCATGTGCACTGAATGCCGGGAGGCTGCGGCTGCCGAGAAGGCTGGAAAAGGTAATGGGTCGTCTTGGCAAGATTCATCGGACCAAGGGCCACGATCTCCAAGAATGTCATCAGGTTGAGCAGCTCGTCAAGAAGCAGAGGGCTGAATATGAGAAGTGTGATAAGGAAAAAGGTCAGAATGGCGCTGGCGGGAAGGGCTGAGGCGGTGAAGCAAATTGCTACCTCTTGAGCACTGCGTTGGTTTTCCCTTGAAGAGGAAAGGGTGATGCAGTAAAGCAGCGTAAGTATTTCCCTCAGTTTTTGAGAACCAAGGTACCAATCCAGTAGGAGATCACGCTCGAGTCCCACGCACCTACACAAACAAATAAGAACCTCGCAACCAACGCGATAAAGGGGTTCTCAATCCCTTCGCGGTCACTTACGAGAGTGAAATCTGATAGATATGATAAGATAATATTTTTGGTATTTTTATGATAAAGAGAAATAAAGATGCAAAGTAAAATAAACGACAATAGAAATAGCTAAGTATTGGAAGATTAATATGATGGAAGATAGACCCGGGGGCCATAGGTTTCACTAGTGGCTTCTCTCAAGAGCATAAGTATTACAGTGGGTAAACGAATTACTGTCGAGCAATTGATAGAATTGAGCATAGTTATGAGAATATCTAGGTATGAACATGTATATAGGCATCACATACGTGACAAGTAGACCGCAATGATTCTGCATCTATGTAACATCCCAAATTTTCAATTTGGAATGTTATACACTAGATCATCATGCATATCATATTTTCTTGCATTTTGGTCGATCCTAGAAATTTCACGCAAGTCAAGGACCCTCGGAGAGAGTTGGAGATTTCGTCATTTTCATATTTGAGTTCTTCTCAAATTTTGAAAAAAAGGATCCTTGGATTTGTCGGAGTTTATTTGCATTTTATTTGCATTAGGGAAAAATGCGTGTTTTCGAAATTTTGCATGTAGGTCCCGAGAAAAGTTCATTTTGTTCGACTCATTTTTAGGAGTCGGGGAAAATTTACTTTGGGAGTTTTGGAGTTCGTTTAGATTTTCTTTTCTTTTGTATTTCTACGCGCGTAACCGATTTAAAAAAAATCGCAGCGCCTGGGCCAAGGCCCAGCCGCAGGCCAGGCCAGCCTCTCTCCCGCGCGCGCGCGCCTAGCGCAGGGCCAACCGCCGCCGCCGCCCGAGTCCTTCTAGGACTCCTCTCCTCTCCCCCTTTTTTCTTGCCCCCTCCCCCAAGCAACACCCAACTCCTATTCATACCCCCACAACCCCCCCCCCTTTTTCCCACACCACCAAACCGCGCCACCATCCCGCGCCCCAAGCCGCCGCGCCTTACGCCGCCGCCGCCCCTTGCCCGCGCCGCCGCCGCCCAACGCCGCCGTTCGCCGGAGCCCCTCGTCGGAGGTAGCCCCGCGCCGCACCATCCCTCCCCTCGGTTCAGTTTTTCTTATAAACCGTTCCGGTTCTTTTCTTTTTCTTCCGATTCTTTTTCTTTTCCTCTCCGGTCTTTCGTTTCGGTTTTCTTTTCCGAAACCCTAGATCGGTTTTCATTTTCTTTTCTGGTTTAGTTGCCTAGAGACCGTTCCCCGGACCGTTCGTACTAACAAACATGATCACCGGATTATTCTCGTTTAACGAACGCCCATTCGTTCAACCGTTCTTCTTTTTTCTTCTCGTCGGATTTATTCCGCGATCGCGATTTCAGATCCGATCTTCGTTCTAGTCTATCTTCTCGCTCGTTTATCGGAATGAGGTGATTCAAGCGCCTGGAGTTTCGTTTCGAAACCGCCGTTCCGACTAATCAACTTAAACAAGTTTTTACTACGGTAAAATTTGACCTAGATTCAACTTGCTAGAACCAAGTTGTTTTCTTCCGTTGTTTGTTTTCTGTTGCTTTGTTCGGTTCTTTCTCTCTTTGCAACCGGAGTTCTTAAGTTGAACTATCTGGTTCGATCTCTTGTTTGAGTTTTACCTGTGCATTAGATGAGTACTTATTGTATGCTTGTTGTTTGTCTGCGATAGATTACCCGGATTGCGCCGCCTGTTACTTCGAATCTCTAGGACTCGCGGATCATCAGCAAGGCACGTAACACTTTGATCATACCTTTTCTACAACCCAGTTTTATTGTATTAGATCAATCCTCACACATTGCATGATTAGGATCTAATTAAATTGTGCGATGGGAAGTAGATGAGGTAGTACCTATTACCTGTTTATTATGAAACCTTTGGGAGTTACTTCTACGTTTGCTTATTATGCCATGCTATGCTAGTAGACGTGGATTGGGTGAGTGATATCCATGACAGATGTGAGATTGATAATTGTAAAGGGTTTATCTAAGGTGGCAACTTAGACACACATCTGGGTGGATTGAGGAACCTGATGTCTATCAGGACTTGCCTGTTTTTCTTTGGACCGCCACCCAGGCTCAAAGGGATCATAAGATCTTTCGTGCTAGAAACTTCCTTGTGCAGCCACAAGCCAATATGGGCTCTGGCATAGTTGACTAAGTTGTGCGAACTCTTACAGGGTAGACTAGCAGATGTAGGGGAAAGTAGGTGTACCGGTCTATCTATCGTAAGGTGCTAGCGCTTCTGAAAGACTGTGTCTCGGTCATCCATTTCTCAAACACCGTGTAGTGCGAGAAGCCCAACGGAGGCGATCGAGTCTTGTGGGGAAAAGTGCGCAAACCTCTGCAGAGTGTAATAAACTAATCATGATTAGCTATGTCCCCGGTTATGGACATCTTGAGTATCTAGTACTTGAATATCATGTGAATCTCATCATGTTACTTCTAATTAATATTGATGGGTTTTAATTGTTCACTTAAATGGGATCGGAATGCTGTCAACCATTCTCGATGTACAACTACCATGATAGTTAAATAAATTTATTCCTTTGCAGTAGGGAAAAACTGGCTTTATGCAAAAACAGTAACCATAGAGCTTTCCACCAGCCAAATATGCATATAGTATAGCTGTTTCATTCCATTACTCTCTATGTGTTACCTTGCCAGCATATTCCATGTGCTGACCCGTTTTCGGGCTGCAACTTTCAGGTTGCAGACATTTCAGACGACGATTAAGGTGCTGTTAGGTCATGGTTCTATACTCAGTGATGCCGTTGGAGTTGATGGACCCATTTACCTTCCAAGTCTTCCGCTGTTATCGATATTAGATGGCCTTAAGCCATATTTATTGTAATAAGTTCTCTTTTGAGACACCGATGTAATAAGTGTGTGATTGCCACTCTGCTATAAATCCTTTGAAGTACTGTGTGGTGTCAGCATTACTGATCCAGGGATGACACCGGAGCACAGAGACTTGATCCATTCGGGTCGGGTCGCTACAATCTACTACCATTACTCCACACATCAACCGCTATCCAACATGCATCTAGAGTATTAAGTTCATAAAAACAGAGTAACGCTTTAAGTAAGATGACATGATGTAGAGGGATAAACTCATGCAATATGATATAAACCCCATCTTTTTATCCTCGATGGAAACAATACAATACATGTCGTTTCCCCTACTGTCACTGGGATCGAGCACCGCAAGATTGAACCCAAAGCTAAGCACTTCTCCCATTGCAAGAAAGATCAATCTAGTAGGCCAAACCAAAATGATAATTCAAAGAGAATTGAAAGATAAACCAATCATACATAAAAGAATTCAGAGAAGAATCAAATATTGTTCATAGATAATCTGGATCATAAACCCACAATTCATCGGATCTCGACAAACACACCGCAAAAGAAGATTACATCGAATAGATCTCCAAGAAGATCGAGGAGAACTTTGTATTGAGATCCAAAGAGAGAGAAGAAGCCATCTTGCTAATAACTATGGACCCGAAGGTCTGAAGTAAACTACTCACACATCACCGGAGAGGCCATGGAGTTGATGTAGAGGCCCTCCATGATCGATGCCCCCTCCGGCGGAGCTCCAGAAAATGCCCCAAAATGGGATTCTCTCCTGTACAGAAGGTTGCGGCGGTGGAATTAGGTTTCCGTGGTGCTCCTGGATGTTTGGGGGTACGTGGATGTATAAAGGAGGATGAAGTACGTCGGTGGAGCAACGAGGGGCCCACGAGGGTGGAGGGCGCGCCCAGGGGGGTAGGCGCGCCCCGTACCTCGTGGCTTCCTCGGTTGTTTCTTGACGCCCACTCCAAGTCTCATGGATCACGTTTGTTGAGAAAATCATGTTCCTAAAGATTCCATTCCGTTTGGACTCCGTTTTATATTCCTTTTCGGTGAAACTCTAAAATAGGCAAAAAACAACAATTTGGGCTGGGCCTCCGGTTAGTAGGTTAGTCCCAAAAATGATATAAAAGTGTAAAATAAAGCCCATTAACATCCAAAATAGATAATATAATAGCATGGAGCAATCAAAAATTATAGATACGTTGGATACGTATGAAGCATCCCCAAGCTTAATTCCCGCTCGTCCTCGAGTAGGTAAATGATAAAAGAATTTTTTTATGTGGAATGTTTTCTAACATATTTCTCAATGTAATTTTTCTTTATTGTGGCATGAATGTTCCGATCCGAAAGATTCAAGATAAAAGTTTAATATTGACATAAAAATAATGATACTTCAAGCATACTAACTAAGAAATTATGTCTTCTCAAAATAACATGGCCAAAGAAATTTATCCCTACAAAATCATATAGTCTGGCTATGCTCTATCTTCACCACACAAAATATTTAAATCATGCACAACCCCGATGACAAGCCAAGCAATTGTTTCGTACTTTTAATGTTCTCAAACTTTTTCAATCTTCACGCAATACATGAGCGTGAGCCATGGACACAGCACTATATGTGGAATAGAATGGTGGTTGTGGTGAAGACAAAAAGGAGAAGATAGTCTCACATCAACTAGGCGTATCAACGGGCTATGGAGATGCCCATTAATAGATATCAATGTGAGTGAGTAGGGATTGCCATGCAACGGATGCACTAGAGCTATAAGTATATGAAAGATCAACAAAAGAAACTAAGTGGGTGTGCATCCAACTTGCTTGCTCATGAAGACCTAGGGCATTTTGAGGAAGCCCATCATTGGAATATACAAGCCAAGTTCTGTAATGAAAAATTCCCACTAGCATATGAAAGTGATATCATAGGAGACTCTCTATCATGAAGATCATGGTGCCACTTTGAACCACACGTATGGAAAAAGGATAGTAACATTGTCTCTTCTCTCTTTTTCTCTGATTTTCTTTTTTTTTCTTTGGGCCTTTTTTCCTTTTTTTCTTTTTGGCCTCTTTTCTTCTTTTTTTTATTTTCATTCGGAGTCTCATCTCGATTTGTGGGGGAATCATAGTCTCCATCATCCTTTCCTCACTTGGGACAATGCTCTAATAATGATGATCATCACACTTTATTTACTTACAACTCAAGAATTACAACTCGATACTTAGAACAAAATATGACTCTATGTGAATGCCTCCGGTGGTGTACCAGGATGTGCAATGATGCATGAGTGACATGTATGAAGAATTATGAACGGTGGCTTTGCCACAAATACGATGTCAACTACATGATCATGCCAGCAATATGACAATGATGAAACGTGTCATAATAACGGGACGGTGGAAAGTTGCATGGCAATATATCTCGTAATGGCTATGGAAATGCCGTAATAGGTAGGTATGGTGGCTGTTCTGAGGAAGGTATATGGTGGGTGTATGTTACCGGCGAAAAGTGTGCGGTATTAGAGAGGCTAGCAATGGTGGAAGGATGAGAGTGTGTATAACCATGGACTCAACATTAGTCATAAAGAACTCATATACTTGCTGTAAAAATCTATTAGTTATCGAAATAAAGTATTACGTGCATGCTCCTAGGGGGATAGATTGGTAGGAAAAGACCATCGCTCATCCCCGACCGCCACTCATAAGGAAGATGATCAATAAATAAATCATGCTCCGACTTCATTACGTAACGGTTCACCATACGTGCATGCTACATGAAACACAAACTTTAACACAAGTATTTCTCAAATTCACAACTACTCAACTAGCATGACTCTAATATCACCATCTCATAGTATTCAATGCACTTCTATGAAAGTTTTTATATTATTTCTAAAAGAAAATTTCCATGTTGTTCTAAAGGACTCTCAAAATAATATAAGTGAAGCATGAGAGATCAATTATTTCTATAAAATAAAACCACTGCCGTGCTCTAAAAGGTATAAGTGAGGCACTAGAGCAAAAACTATATAGTGATGCGTCCATTTTGCATCATGCTTTTATATCAATATTTATTGCATTATGGGTTGTTATTACACACTGTGTCACAATAGTTATGTCTATTCTCTCTTATTTTACAAGGTTTACATGAAGAGGGAGAATGCCGGCAGCTGGGATTCTGGGCTGGAAAAGGAGCAAATATTAGAGACCTATTCTGCACAGCTCCAAAAGTCCTGAAACTTCACGGAAGTTATTTCCAGAATATATAAAAAATACTAAGCGCAAGAAGTTCCAGAGAGGGGCCACACCCTGGCCACGAGGGTGGGGGCACGCCCCCTGCCTCATGGGCCCCCTGTTGACCCTCCGATGCCCATCTTCTGCTATATGAGGTCTTTGTCCGAGAAAAAACAATAAGCAAGCTTACGGGACGAAACTCCGCCGCCACGAGGTGGAACCTTGGCGGAACCAATCTAGGGCTCCGGCGGAGCTGTTCTGCCGGGGAAACTTCCCTCCGGGAGGGGGAAATCATCACCATCGTCATCACCAATGATCCTCTCATAGGGAGGGGGTCAATCTCCATCAACATCTTCACCAGCACCATCTCATCTCAAACCCTAGTTCATCTCTTGTATCCAATCTTTGTATCCAAACCTCAGATTGGTACCCGTGGGTTGCTAGTAGTGTTGATTACTCCTTGTAGTTGATGCTACTTGGTTTACTTGGTGGAAGATCATATGTTCAGATCCATTATGCATATTAATACCCCTCTGATTCTGAACATGAATATGCTTTGTGAGTAGTTACGTTTGTTCCTGAGGACATGGGAGAAGTCTTGCTATTAGTAGTCATGTGAATTTGGTATTTGTTCGATATTTTGATGAGATGTATGTTGTCATCCCTCTAGTGGTGTCATGTGAACGTAACTACATGACACTTCACCATTTTTTGGGACTATAGGGAGGCATTGGGAAGTAATAAGTAGATGATGGGTTGCTAGAGTGACAGAAGCTTAAATCCTAGTTTATGCGTTGCTTTGTAAGGGGCTGATTTGGATCCATGTGTTTCATGCCATGGTTAGGTTTACCTTAATACTTCTGTTGTAGTTGCGGATGCTTGCAATAGGAGTTAATCATATGTGTGATTCTTGTCCAAGTAAGGACAGTACCCAAGCACCGGTCCACCCACATATCAAATTATCAATGTACCGAACGCGAATCATATGATCGTGATGAAAACTAGCTTGACGATAATTCCCATGTGTCCTCGGGAGCGCTTTCCTTCATATAAGAGTTTTTCCATGCTTGTCCTTTTCTACAAAAAGGATTGGGCCATTTTGCTGCACCTTGTTTACTTTTATTACTTGTTACTCGTTACAAATTACCTTATCACAAAACTATCTGTTAACGATAATTTCAGTGCTTGCAGAGAATACCTTAATGAAAATTGCTTATCATTTCCTTGTGCTCCTCGTTGGGTTCGACACTCTTACTTATCGAAAAGGCTACGATAGATCCCCTACACTTGTGGATCATCAAGACTCTTTTCTGGCGCCGTTGCCGGGGATTGAAGCGCCTTTGGTAGGTGGAATTTGGTAAGGAAAAAATTATATTGTGTGCTGAAATTTACTGTCACTTGTTACTATGGAAAGTAATCCTTTGAGGGGCTTGTTCGGGGTATCTTCACCCCAACCAGTAGAGCAAATAGTTTCTCCTCAACCTACTGGACCTACTGAAAATGAAAATGTTTACTTCGAAATTCCTTCGGTATGATAGAGAAACTGCTAGCTAATCCTTTTGCGGGAGATGGAACATTACATCCTGAGTTACACTTAATCTATGTGGATGAAGTTTGTGGATTATTTAAGATTGCAGGTATGCCCGATGATGTTATCAATAAGAAGGTATTCCCTTTATCTTTGAAGGGAGATGCATTGACATGGTATAGGTTATGTGATCATATGGGATCATGGGACTATGAACGGTTGAAGTTGGAATTCCATAAGAAGTTTTATCCTATGCATCTTGTTCATCGTGATCGTAATTATATATATTTGGCCTCGCGAAGGAGAAAGCATCGCTCAAGCTTGGGGGAGGCTTAAGTCAATGTTATATTCATGCCCCAATCATGAGCTCTCAAGAGAAATGATTATTCAAAAAATTTATGCTCGGCTTTGTGACAACAATCGCTCCATGCTCGATAATTCTTGTACTGGTAACTTTATGATGAAGACTATTGAATTCAAATGGAATTTATTGGAGAGAATTAAATGCAACTCTGAAGATTGGGATCTCGGCGAAGGTAAGGAGTCAGGTATAACACCTAAGTTTGATTGTGTTAAATCTTTTATGGATACCGATGTTTTCCGTAAATTTAGCACTAAGTATGGACTTGACTCTGAGATAGTAGCTTATTTCTGTGATACTTCTTTCTATGGTTAAAGATCTCTTGGCTGATAATATTGATGGGCATGTTATTTACTTTTGTGATGAGACTGCTAGAATTGCTAAACCTAGTGCTAAAGATAAACATAGACCTGTGGTAGGCATGCCTGCTATTTCTGTTAAAATAGGAGATCATTGTTATCATGGCTTGTGTGATATGGCTGCTAGTGCTACTGCAATACCTATTTCCTTATACAAAGAAATTATGCATGATATTGCACCAGCTGAGATAGAAGGTATTGATGTTACCATTAAGCTTGCTAATAGAGATACTATTTCACCAATTAGGATTGTTAGAGACGTTGAAGTCTTGCGTGGGAAGGCTAAATATCCTGCTGATTTTCTTATTCTTGGTTCCCCTCAAGATAGCTTTTGTCCCATTATATTTGGTAGACCCTTCTTGAATACTGTTAATGCTAAGATAGATTGCAAGAAGGATGTTGCTACTATTGGTTTGGATCATATGTCTCATGAGTTTAATTTTTCTAAATTTCTTAGACAACCTCGTGATGAAGAATTGCCTAGTAAAGATGAAATTATTGGTCTTGCTTCTATTGATGTGCCTCCTAATGATCCGTTAGAACAATATTTGCTAGACCATGAGAATGATATGTTTATGAATGAAAGAAGGGAAATAGATGAAGTATCCTTTAAACAAGGACCCATTCTGAAGCACAATTTGCCTGTTGAAAGACTAGGGGATCCTCCTCCACCCAAGGGTGATCCCGTGTTTGATCTTAAACCTTTACCTGATACTCTTAAATATGCTTATCTTCATGAAAAGAAGATATATCCTATTATTATTAGTGCTAACCTTTCAGAGAAGGAGGAAGAGAAATTATTGAAAACTCTAAAGAAGCACCGTGCTGCTATTCGTTATACTCTTGATGATCTTAAGGGCATTAGTCCCACTCTATGTCAACACAAAATAAATTTGGAGAAAGACACCAAACCAGTTATTGATCACCAACGACGGCTGAATTCTAAGATGAAAGAAGTGGTAAGAAAGGAAATATTAAAGCTCCTTGAGGCATGTATAATTTATCCCATTGCTGATAGCAAGTGGGTAAGTCATGTCCATTGTGTCCAGTAGAAGGGAGGTATTACCATTGTTCCTAATGATAAAGATGAGTTGATCCCACAAAGAATTATTACAGGTTATAGGATGGTAATTGATTTCTACAAATTAAATAAGGCTACTAAAAAGGATCATTACCCCTTACCTTTTATTAATCAAATGCTAGAAAGATTATCCAAACATACACATTTTTGCTTTCTAGATGGTTACTCTGGTTTCTCTCAAATACCTGTGTCAGCTGATGATCAAGCAAAGACCACTTTTACTTACCCTTTTGGTACTTTTGCTTATAGACGTATGCCTTTTGGTTTATGTAATGCACCTGCTACCTTTCAAAGATGCATGATGGCTATATTTTCTGACTTCTGTGAAAAGACATGTGAGGTTTTTATGGACGATTTCTCCATTTATGGATCCTCTTTTGATGATTGCTTGAGCAACCTTGATCGAGTTTTGCAGAGATGTGAAGAAACTAATCTTGTTCTGAATTGGGAGAAATACCACTTTATGGTTAATGAAGGTATTGTCTTGGGGCATAAAATTTCTGAAAGAGGCATTGAAGTTGATAAAGCTAAAGTTGATGCTATTGAAAAGATGCCATGTCCCAAGGACATTAAAGGTATTAGAAGCTTCCTCGGTCACGCCGATTTTTATAAGAGGTTCATTAAGGACTTCTCAAAAATTTCTCGGCCTCTAACTAACCTATTACAAAAGATATTCCTTTTGTCTTTGATGATGATTGTGTAGAAGCATTTGAAATACTTAAGAAAGCATTAATTTTTGCACCTATTGTTCAGCCACCTGATTGGAATTTACCCTTTAAATTATGTGTGATGCTAGCGATTATGCTGTAGGGGATGTTCTAGGACAAAGAGTTGATAAGAAATTAAATGTTATCCAATATGCTAGTAAAACCCTAGACGATGCCTAAAGAAATTATGCTACCACTGAAAAGGAATTCTTAGCAGTTATATTTGCTTGTGATAAGTTCAGACCTTATATTGTTGATTCTAAAGTAACTATTCACACTAATCATGCTAAGATTAAATACCTTATGGAAAAGAAAGATGCTAAACCTAGACTTATTAGATGGGTTCTCCTGCTACAAGAATATGATTTGCATATTATTGATAGAAAGGGAGTGATAACCCACAAGTATAGGGGATTGCAACAACTTTCGAGGGTAGAGTATTCAACCCAAATTTATTGATTCGACACAAGGGGAGCCAGAGAATATTCTCAAGTATTAGCAGCTGAGTTGTCAATTCAGCCACACCTAGAAACTTAGTATCTGCAGCAAAGTGTTTAGTAGCACAGTAATATGATAGTGGTGGTAGCAGCAACAAAAGTAAAGACAACAAAAGTAATGTTTTTGGTATTTTGTAGTGATTGTAACAGTAGCAGCGGGAAAGTAAATAAGCGTAAACCAGTATATGGAAAACTCGTAGGCACCGGATGAGTGATGGATAATTATGCCGGATGCGGTTCATCATGTAACAATCATAACATAGGGTGACACAGAACTAGCTCCAATTCATCAATATAGGCATGTATTCCGCATATAGTCATACGTGCTTATGGAAAAGAACTTGCATGACATCTTTTGTCCTACCCTCCCGTGGCAGCGGGGTCCTATTGGAAACTAAGGGATATTAAGGCCTCCTTTTAATAGAGAACTGGAACAAAGCATTAGCACATAGTGAATACATGAACTCCTCAAACTATGGTCATCACTGGGAGTGGTCCCGATTATTGTCACTTCGAGGTTGCCGGATCGTAACACATAGTAGGTGACTATAGACTTGCAAGATAGGATCAAGAACTCACATATATTCATGAAAACATAATAGGTTCAGATCTGAAATCATGGCACTCGGGCCCTAGTGACAAGCATTAAGCATAGCAAAGTCATAGCAACATCAATCTCAGAACATAATGGATACTAGGGATCAAACCCTAACAAAACTAACTCGATTACATGATAAATCTCATCCAACACATCACCGTCCAGCAAGCCTATGATGGAATTACTCACGCATGGCGGTGAGCATCATGAAATTGGTGATGGAGGATGGTTGATGATGACGACAGCGATGAATCCCCCTCTCTGGAGCCCCGAACGGACTCTAGATCAGCCCTCCCGAGAGGTTTTAGGGCTTGGTGGCGGCTTCGTATCGTAAAACGCGATGATTTCTTCCCTCCGATTTTTTTCTCTCCGAAAGCAAATATATAGAGTTGGAGTTGGCGTCGGAGGGTTTCTAGGGGGCCCACGAGGTAGGGGCGCGCCCTAGGGGGGGTGCCCCCCACCCTCGTGAGAAGGGTGTGGGCCCCCTGGTCTTCATCTTTGGCGAGGATTTTTTATTATTTTTTCTAAGATGTTCCGTGGAGTTTCAGGTCATTCCGAGAATATTTGTTTTCTGCACATAAAACAACACCATGGTAATTCTGCTGAAAACAGCGTCAGTCCGGGTTAGTTCCATTCAAATCATACAAGTTAGAGTCCAAAACAAGGGCAAAAGTGTTTGTAAAAGTAGATACGACGGAGACGTATCAACTCCCCCAAGCTTAAACCCTTGCTTGTCCTCAAGCAATTCAGTTGACAAACTAAAAGAAAGAAAAACTTTTACAAACTCTGTTTGCTCTTGTTGTTGGAACTATGTCAAGCCAGCATTCAAGTTTTCAGCATAGATCATAACTAACCACATTTGCAATAATTCTCAGGTCTCACAATTACTCACATCAATAACATAATCAACTAGCAAGCCATAATGATAAATCTCGGATGACAACACTTTCTCAAAACAATCATAATATGATATAACAAGATGGTATCTCTCTAGCCCTTTCTGAGACCGCAAAACATAAATGCAGAGCACCTTTAAAGATCAAGGACTGACTAGACATTGTAATTCATGGTAAAAGAGATCCAATCATAGTCATACCCAATATAAATTAACAGTGATGAATGCAAATGATGGTTGTGCTCTCCAGCTAGTGCTTTTTAATAAGAGGGTGATGACTCAACATAAAAGTAAATGGATAGGCCCTTCGCAGAGGGAAGCAGGGATTTGTAGAGGTGCCAGAGCTTGGTTTTGAAATAGAGATAAATTGTATTTTGAGCGGTATACTTTCATTGTCAACGTAACAACTAAGAGATGGCGATATCTTCCATGCTAAACACATTATAGGCGGTTCCCAAACAGAATGGTAAAGTTTATACTCCCCCTCCACCAACAAACATCAATACATGGCTTGCTCGAAACAACGAGTGCCTCCAACATACATCAGGTCCCAGGGGGAGTTTTGTTTGCAATTAATTTTGATTTAGTTTGCATAAAGCATGGTAGTGGGCATCCCGGTGAGCAGCCATTTTCTCGTGAGTGAGGAGCGGAGTCCACTCCTCTTGAGAATAACCCGCCTAACACGGAATATAAGGACAACCTTTGTTGATACATGAGCTATTCGAGCATACAAAACAGAATGTTTATTTGAAGGTTTAGAGTTTGGCACATGCAAATTTACTTGGAACGGCAGGTAGATACCGCATATAGGAAGGTATAGTGGACTCATCTGGAATAACTTTGGGGTTTAAAGGATTGGATGCACAAGCAGTATTCCCCCTTAGTACAAGTGAAGGATAGCAAAAGACTGGGAAGCAACCAACTAGAGAGCGACAACAGCCATGTACATGCATTAAAATTAATAAACATTGGATGCAAGCATGAGTAGGATATAATCCACCATGAACATAAATATCGTTAAGGCTATGTTGATTTGTTTCAACTACATGCATGAACATGTGCCAAGTCAAGTCACTTAAATCATTCAAAGGAGGATACCACCCCATCATACCACATCATAATCATCTCAATAGCATGTTGGCATACAAGGTAAATCATTATAACTCATAGCTAATCAAGCATGTCACTAGCAACTAGGACCTCTAATTGTCATTGCAAACATGTTTATTCATAATAAGCTGAATCAAGAATGAGGGACTCGTCATATTTACAAAAAAAGAGGTCGAGTTCATACCAGCTTTTCTCATCTCAGTCAGTCCATCATATGTCATCATAATTGCCTTTCACTTGCACGACAGAACGGTGTGAATAATAATAAGAGTGTACGTGCATTGGACTAAGCTGGAATCTGCGAGCATTCAATAAACAGGAGAAGCCAAGGCAATATGGGCTCTGGGTTAATTCAACAATAATGCATATAAGAGCCACTTCAACAGTTTAATTATGGTCTTCTCCTACTGACCCCCAAAGAAAAGGAAAGAAATAAAACTATTTACACAGGAAAGCTCCCAACAAGCAAAAGAAGAACGGGAAATATTTTTGGGTTTTCTTTTTAATTATTACTACTGCAGCAGAAAAATAAGCTACTAATTTTTTTTTGGTTTTTTCTTAAGGTTTAGCAAACACACAAGAAGAAAGCAGGAAAAAGAACATAAACTAGCATGGATATTACAGTGAAAAAGTATGAGCACCGACATCTAGCAATGAGTGTGCGTGAACATAAATGTAATGTCGGTGAGAAATACGTACTCCCCCAAGCTTAAGCTTTTGGCCTAAGTTGGTTTATGGCCACGGCTGGCCTGGCGGATATCCATAATAATAGTTGTTGGGGTCGTACTGTGATGAGGAAGAATAGTTGGGATCATACTGTGATGAAGAAGAAGACTCTGACTGCCACTGACTGACAGTCATCTCTGGATCCCAAGAATAAATAGATTATCGTGGAGGTTCATCTTGTGGTTCCTGTTCCGGGGCTGGTGCAGGATTCTTGTAAGCTTGGACGGCAGCCCACGTATACTCGATCAGTTTGGACCATATACTCGATCGCTCGTGTCAAATAAACGGAACCCCCGACAAGCCAGCCAACCACACCAACAGGGATTGTTGCGTGTTCAAGCAGGCCGGCAAGTTAAATGCCGAAAATAAAGACAAGGGGTCACATAGCGATGACGAGGAGGAGCCCCGGCAGTCGAACACTGGAGGACAGAAGAGGTTCCCCCCACAAGTGCAGACGGTGAACATGATATACGCAACCCACATCCCCAAGAGGGAACGGAAGTGTGCACTCAGGGATGTATATGCATTGGAGCCAGTCGCTCAAAAATTCAACCCATGGTCTTCCTGTTCAATCACCTTCGACCGCAGGGACCACCCCACTAGTATCTGTCATGGCAGATTCGCCGCATTGGTCCTAGACCCAATCATTGATGGATTTCACCGCACTCGAGTCCTTATGGATGGCGGCAGCAGCCTGAACCTGCTTTATCAAGACACAGTGCGCAAAATGGGAATCGACCCCTCAAGGATCAAACCCACAAAAACAACCTTTAAAGGCGTCATAACAGGTGTAGAGGCCCATTGCACAGGCTCAATCACACTGGAAGTGGTCTTTGGATCCCTGGATAACTTCCGAAGCGAAGAGTTAATCTTCGACATAGTCCCGTTCCACAGTGGCTACCATGCACTGCTCGGGCAAACCGCATTTGCAAGATTCAATGCGGTACCGCATTATGCATATCTCAAGCTCAAAATGCCAGGACCTCGGGGGGTCATCACAGTCAATGGAAACACAGAGCGCTCTCTCCGCATGGAGGAGCACACTGCAGCCCTCGCAGCAGAAGTACAAAGCAGCCTCTTAAGGCAATCCACTAGTTCGGCGATTAAGGACCCAAACACCTTCAAGCGCGCCCGGAGTAATCGGCAACAGGGCCGCCTGGCATGTTCTGAGCTCGCATGGCAATGCGGCCCCCACCCCGGTCCCAACCAAACGGCGAAATCCATGCCACGCGTACATAATTACGCATTAAAAATACCATGGGCACAGGTGGGGAGGGGGCACGACTGCGGCACGCCCCAAGTCGCGGCTTAAACCGCACTAGGGGCTTCCCGCTTTGTTATTTTTCTCTTTTAGGACTTTAATCTCTGGAAACCCTATCCGGCAGCATGATTGCCGAACACATGATGCAGCAACCAAGGAGGCGGAACTCCCAGGTGGATTATGATAACGAGTGAAATATTTGCTTTAATACTATTCCTCAGCTTGCCCTTGGAAGGGACATGTCAAACAGTCCTACTTTTTGCTTATTGCACTACTTGTATCATTCTGCTTTAACGCACCTTTTTGAATAAACAATGCATAGCATTAAGACTATTATTGCATTCTTCCTTTATATATATATATATATATATGTTCATTCACGACATCTAGCACCCGTACACTCTAGTACAGCCAATACGCTAGGGGCTTAAGCATACCCCATAATATGGCGTGAGAAGTCCGAACACTTTCGACAGTGCGGCTATAACGCCCTCGATGCGGCTATAGCTCCCACGTGTCGAGGCACGACTTAGAGGCATAACCGCATTGAAAGCAATGTCGCAAGTTAGGCAATCTTCACAACATCCCATGTAATATAGATAATAAAAGGGGAGATACATAGTTGGCTTACACTCGCCACGTCAATCAAAGTACATAAATAGCATTACAACATTCAAACACTCATGGCCCGACTATGGCGCCAAAATAAAAGAACAACCCAACATGCGACACGGTCCCGATCACCCCAACTGGGCACCACTACTGATCATCAGGGAAATACACGTAGTATCGGCGTGAGTCCTCGTCGAACTCCCACTTGAGCTCAAGCGCGTCATCTGGCACAGAATCATCAGGCCCTGCATCTGGTTTGGAAGTAATCTGTGAGCCACAGGGACTCAGCAATCTCGCACCCTCGTGATCAAGACTATTTAAGCTCATAGGTAAGGCAAGGTAAATATGTGGAGCTGCAGCAAGCGACTAGCAAATAAGGTGGCTAACCTATTCGCAAAAGAGAGCGAGAAGAGAGGGCAAAGCGCGTATGACTAACTAGAGGGCAACCTGCGGCAAGCATTACTCCAACACCGTGTTCACTTCCCGCGCTCCGCCGAGAAGAGATCATCACGGTAACTCACACAGTCGATTCATTTTAGTTAAGTTAAGGTTCAAGTTATCTACAACCGGACATTAACAAATTCCCATCTGCCCGTAACCGCGGGCACGGCTTTCGAAAGTTCAAATCCCTGCAGGGGAGTCCCAACTTATCCAATGACAAGCTCTCACGGTCAACAAAGGAATATACCTCCTCCCGATACATTCTGATCAGACTCGGTATCCCGGTTCTACAAGACACTTCAACAAGTTAAAACAAATCCAGCAACACCGCCCGAATGTGCCGACAAATCCCGATAGGAGTTGCACATATCTTGTTCTTAGGGCACACTTAGATGAGACATCCTACGAGTAAAACCAACCCTCAAGTTGCCCCGAGGTGGCCCCGCAGTCTACTCGGTCAGACCAACACTCAGAGGAGCAATGGCCCGGGGGGGTTTAAATAAGATGACCCTCAGGCTCCGGAAACCCAAGGGAAAAGAGGCTAGGTGGCAAATGGTAAGACCAAGGTTGGGCATTGCTGGAAAAGCTTTATTCAAGGCGAACTATCAAGGGGTTCCCATTATAACCCAACCACGTAAGGAACGCAAAATCCATGAACATAACACCGATATGACGGAAACTAGGGCGGCAAGGGTGGAACAAAACATTAGGCGAGAGGCCGAGCCTTCCACCCTTTACCAAGTATATAGATGCATTAAGATAACAAGATAATATAATGATATCCCAACAAGTATATAATGTTCCAAAAAGGAACGGTCTCCAAACTTCACCTGCAACTAGCAACGCTATAAGAGGGGCTGAGCAAAGCGGTAACATAGCCAATCAACGGTTTGCTAGGACATGGTGGGTTAGAGTTTTGACATGGCAATTTGGGAGGCATGATAATCAAGTGGTAGGCATCGTAGCATAGGCATAGCAAAAGAGCGAGCATCTAGCAATGCAAAGATAGTAGTGATTTCGAGGGTATGATCATCTTGCCTGCAAAGTTGTCAGAGTTGACTGGATCCTCGAAAGCAAACTCAACGGGCTCCTCGTTAGCGAACTGGTCTCCCGGCTCTACCAAAACAAGACAAACAAGCAAACGGAACATAATCAACCACGTGCAAAGCTCAAACAATATGATGCAAACATGGTATGCTATGCGGGATGCGATATGCGATGCATATGCAAGATTTGACAAAGAATGAATGAACCTGGCCTCAACATGGAAATCCAAGTGTGCCACTAGAAAGGTGAGATGAAATCGCTTGAAAATGATATAAAGATCGCCGGAATCGGAGTCACGGTTTGGAAATGGCAAGCAATTCAAATATGACACCGGTCTGCGATTTACAGCAAGTAGCCATCTAAATGCAACAAGATGAACATACAACAGCACCCAACGATGACAACAAATTACATGGCAGGGATCCACTCATGATGCTTAACAAAATATGAACACTGAGCTACGGCCAATTCATCCATTAACAGGTTCAAAAAAGCATGGCAAATATGCATTTGGTAAACAGATTTCAGACTTAGTGAAATTAACACTTGTCTGGAATTTCAGATCAGGTAGCACAGTTTGGAGCATGAAAACTATATGCTACAGGACCTGAACATGGCAAAGTAAAGAATGGCATGGAGCTACTCAAAGATCTTAACAAAAGTCCCTTAGTGACCTTGAGCCAAAAGGGATCAGAAAATACATTTGCAAGCATGTGAACATGGCAAAAACATAAACAGATCACAGACTTAGTGAAAAACTGGAGCATGCAAATCAGATATCAAGTTGGCATGTTTACGAGCTCGATGCACTCACTACAGAGCATGTCATGACAATATAAGCATACACCAATCAAGAATACACATTATACAAGCTAGACATGGCAAGAACATTAAGACAGCGTGCACGGATCAACTACAACATCCTCGGCAAAATCGCTAACAAGTAGACAAACTGCCCAGATTCACGAAATAGCAAAAGTAGAGCTCGATTGACTCAAGCTAGGGTGCTCCATAATTGCAAATAAAGACATGGATGGATAGAGCACTACAAGATTAACAAAACATCCTTACTGATCATCCTCAAAAGAGGCACAGATCACTAGGAAACAACATGAACATATGGCATATTGAGATAAACAGATCAAGGACTTAGTGGAATTGCTAAGTCCCTGAAATCAGCATTAATGAATGCTCCACTTTGCAAGGTTGTGCTAGTCACCACACACATCACAGAAATACATGGGTTGCACCTCTGGATAGATGGCAAAACATATAACAAAACTCATGTAGAGCTCAGGGGCATATCATGCACACATTAATCATGGCAAAAAAGACAAATATCTAATTGGAGCAGCAGATCTGACAATTATCCCAAATAGCACTCTTCCAACAGCATTTCGGGCATCAAGATGAACTCAAATGAAAATGATGCAATAGATGAAATGATGTGCTCTCTGAGACGAACATTTTGATATGCTATATGCCCAAAACGGAGTTACGGGTGCAAAGTTACGACATGATGAACATGGGCATATCAATCTGGGAATCGGGGACTTGGAAAAAATATCACCACCTCGCGGATTAGGGTTGACCCGGGCACGCAAAACGAGGCGGTGGCGGATCTCGCCGAAGATGACGAAGACGGCGGCCGGCGAGGTCGGGGTCGCCGGATCCGGCCCTCCAGCGGCCGGATCTGGCCGGAGGCGAGGCGCGGGGCGCCGGGAGGAGGCAGCGGCCGGCGAGGACGCCGAGGCGGTGGGGCGGCGGAGCAGGCCGGCGGGCCGGGCGGCGAGGCGGCGGTGAGGTGGCGCGGCGGAGCGGCGAGTCGGCGGTGAGGTGGCGCGGCAGAGTGGCGAGTCGGCGGTGAGGGCGTGTGGCGGCGGGCGCGAGAGGCCGGGCGGCGCGCGTGTGGGCCGCGGGGGCCCCGCACGGGCCGAGCGGGCCGGCGGCAGCTGGCGATTGACGGTCCCATGTGGCGCGCGCGGAGTGGCGCGGAGGCGGCGGCGGACGCGTCCATCGCCGTCCGGACGTTGTCCGGCGCGCGGGGGAAGACGAAGACTAGGGTTTGGAAGGGAGATCCGGAATTTGGAGGAGGGGGTCTATATATAGAGGTAGAGGGAGCTAGGAGTGTCCAAATGAGGTGCGGTTTTCGGCCACATGATCGTGATCGAACGCTCTAGATGATGGAGAGGGTTTTGGTGGGTTTTGGGGCAAATTGGAGGGGTGTTGGGCTGCAACACACACGAGGCCTTTTTGGTCCCTCGGTTAACCGTTGGAGCATCAAACGAAGTCCAAATGGTACGAAACTTGATAGGCGGTCTACCAGTAGTAAACCAAGGCCGCTTGGGAAGTCTCGGTCCAATCCGAAAATGTTTAATCCCCACACACGAAAGAAAGGTAGAAATGACCACCGGAGGAGAACGGAGCGCCGGAATGCAAAACGGACAACGAGGAAAATGCTCAGATGCATGAGACGAACATGTATGCAAATGCAATGCATATGATGACATGATATGAGATGCATGACAATGATAACAACACACGGAGACAAAAACCCGAACCCGAGAAAATAAAATAACTTAAGGCCGGAAACGGCAAGAGTTGGAGTACATATTGGTTAAATCATATCCGGGGTGTTACAACACTCCACCACTACGAAAGGATCTCGTCCCGAGATCTAGGACTGAAAGAACGCTGGGTACTCAGAACGGAGGTGATCCTCGCGTTCACAGGTAGCTTCACGGTCGGAATGGTGTGACCACTTGACTTTGAGGAATTTGATTGACTTGTTGCGAGTCTTGCGTTCAGTCTCTTCAAGAATAGCAACGGGGTGCTCACGATAAGAGAGATCTTCTTGGAGCTCAATGTCCTCAAAGTTGACAGTGCGGTCAGGAGTCTTGAAGCACTTTCGGAGCTGAGAGACATGGAACATGTCATGAACATTTGCAAAGTTTGAAGGAAGCTCGAGTTGGTAGGTGAGATCGCCTCTCTTGCTGACGATCTTGAAAGGTCCCACGTATCTAGGGGCAAGCTTCCCTTTGATACCGAAGCGGCGAGTACCTTTCATAGGAGAGACGCGGAGGTAAACATGATCTCCGATCTCAAAAGCCAAATCACGGTGCTTACTATCATAGTATCTCTTCTGGCGGGATTGGGCTGCTTTGAGGTTATCTAGAATGACTTTGCACATTTCCTCTGCCTCTGTGATTAAGTCATTTCCCAAAAGCTGACGTTCACCGATCTCAGACCAGTTGAGAGGGGTACGACACTTCCTGCCATACAGAATTTCAAATGGGGCCTTGCCCGAACTTGCTTGAAAACTGTTGTTGTAGGAGAATTCAGCATATGGAAGACAATCCTCCCACTTCATGCTGAAGGAGATCACACAAGCCCTGAGCATATCTTCAAGAATCTAGTTGACACGCTCGACTTGACCGCTAGTTTGAGGATGGAAAGCTGTGCTAAAGCGGATGTTGGTGCCCATGGCCTTCTGAAAAGAATCCCAAAACTTGGAGGTAAAGATGCTGCCACGGTCTGAAGAGATCACTTGTGGAATTCCGTGTAGATAGACAATTTGAGAGGTATAGAGTTCCGCCAATTGAGCTGAAGTGATTGACTCTTTGATAGGCAGAAAGTGAGCCACTTTAGTGAGTTTGTCGATGACAATGAATATAGCATCATTGCCACGTTTGGACTTTGGAAACCCAGTCATGAAGTCCATCTCAATGTGGTCAAACTTCCATTCTAGAATGGCAAGAGGTTGGAGGAGACCAACTGGCCTTTGGTGTTCTTCCTTCACTCTTCTGCAGACATCACATTCATTCACGAACTGAGCAATCTCGCGCTTCATTCGAGTCCACCAATAAGCCTGCTTGAGGTCCTGATACATCTTCGTGCTCCCAGGGTGGATGGAGAGGAGAGAATTGTGAGCCTCGTTCATGATCACTTTACGAAGGTCACCTTTGGGCACAACAATACGATCCTCAAAGAAGAGAGTATCCTTGTCATCAAGGCGGTAGCACTTGTACTTGGGTTGGCTCTTGGCAATCCCAATCTTCACCTTTTTCACCATAGCATCAAGAAGCTGGGCTTGGCGAATCTGGTCTTCCAAGGTAGGAGAGACTTGAAGGTTGGCGAGGAAACCTTGAGGAACAATTTGTAGATTAAGTTTGCGGAAAGCTTCACAAAGCTTGGGTTGATAAGGCTTGAGAATCAGACTGTTGCAATAAGCCTTCCTGCTCAATGCGTCGGCAATCACATTGGCCTTGCCTGGAGTATACTCGATACTAGGATTATACTCTTGAATCATTTCGACCCATCGAGTCTACCTGAGGTTGAGATTAGGCTGAGTGAAGATGTACTTGAGACTCTTGTGGTCAGTGAAAATGTCCACTTTTCTTCCCAATAAGAGATGTCTCCAAGTCAAAAGAGCATGCACAACTGCCGCCAACTCGAGGTCATGAGTGGGGTAGTTCTTCTCGTTGGGCTTCAACTGACGAGAGGTATAAGCCACAACTTTCTTCTCTTGCATCAACACTGCACCAATACCTTGGAGAGAGGCATCGCAAAAGACCTCGTACGGTTTGGATTCATCAGGAGTAGTCAGAACTGGAGCAGTGACCAATTTCTCTTTCAAAGTGTTGAAAGCAATGTCACACTCCGGAGACCAAACGTACTTGACGTGCTTCTGGAGAAGATTTGAGAGAGGCTTCGCGATCTTAGAAAAGTTTTCAACGAATCTTCGTCAGTAGCTTGTGAGACCGAGGAAGCTACGGAGTTGCTTCACGTTCTGAGGTGGTTCCCAATTCACAATTGCAGACACCTTCTCAGGATTCACCGCAATGCCCTTGGCAGAGATGATATGACCCAGATAAAGAACCTCATCGAGCCAAAATTCGCACTTGGAGAACTTGGCGTAGAACTGGTGTTCCCTGAGCTTATCGAGTACCAAACGCAAGTGCTTGGCATGATCTTCCTTGTTCTTCGAAAAGACCAGAATGTCGTCGAGATAGACCAAAACGAAGTCATTGGTGTAGGCGTTGAAGATGAAGTTCATCATGCGAGAGAACGTCGGAGGAGCATTGACGAGGCCAAAAGACATGACAGTGTATTCATATGACCCATAGCTTGTCCTGAAAGATGTCTTGGGAATATCTTGCTCACGGATTCGAATCTGATGATAACCCATACGGAGATCAAGCTTGGAGAATACTTGGGCGCCTTTGAGTTGTTTGAACAGCTCGTTGATGTTGGGAAGTGGGTATTTGTTCTTGATGGTCTTCTTGTTCAATGGACGGTAATCAACACAAAGTCGGTCTGTACCATCCTTCTTCTTCACAAAATGAAAACCACAACCCCACGGAGAAGAACTAGGCCGGATGAGACCCATTCTCTCTTGAATATCAAGTTGCTTCTTCAGCTCCTTCAACTCTTCAGGTCCGAGCTTGTAAGGACGCTTGCACACTGGTTCCGTGCCAGGCTCAAGATCGATGACGAATTCAACTGGCCGGTGCGGAGGCATTCCTGGAAGCTCTTCTGGAAAGACGTCTTGATATTCGCAAATGACTGGAATTTGCGAGATCGCATCCAGTTCACCCTTCTCATTTAGAGAAAACAGACGGATTGTATCATCATGAGCGGCAAAGACAATTACATCCTCAGACGAATGAGTCAATTGAATCTGCCTGGCTGCACAATCAAGATGCGCCATGTGCTTAGAAAGCCAATCCATTCCGAGAATAAGATCAATATCTTAGTTGCCAAGAACCACCGGAGAAGAAAGAAACTTGTAGTCGCCCAACGTGATAGAGATATCGGGAGCAAAAAAACTAGAAGTCAAAAGCTTACCGGGAGAAACAACTTGCATGACTTTGGGCATGATCTCAGTATCAATATTGAGCTTCGATGCAAAAGGGCATGACAAGAAAGAATGCGATGCACCAGTATCAAAAAGAACTTTTGCAGGAATATCATTAAAAGGAAGGTTACCCATGATGACATCTGACGAGTCCTCTGCCTGAGTTGCGTTCATCAAGTTGACCTTGGCGTGCTTGGGGTTATTCTTGACCACAGTTGTACTTGCCGATCTCACAGGAGGAGGAGGAGGAGGAAGACGCCTTTGGTTGAAGCACTTGTTGGCATAGTGGCCCTTCTGTTGGCACTTGTTGCACGTGACCTCTGAAAGCGGACGGTGATACGGAGCACTCGATCTTGGAGCTTGAGACGAAGTCTTGTTCTGAAAGCCAGGGTTGGGTGGGTGGGAAGATCCACTGCCACCTTTGCTCTTCTGATACGGCTGACGGAACGGAGGAGGAGGAAGCCAATACTTCTGCTACTTGACCACTTGAGTAGAGGAAGGAGTAGTGTCTCTGACTCGCTTCTTGGAAGCATCACACCTCAGTTGAGTAGCCTCTTGCTTCAATGCCATGTTGTAGAACTCATCGTACCTCAAGGGCTCAAAGAGAACAAGATCTAGCTGGATTTCTTCTCTGAGACCACCCCTGAACTGGTATATCATGCTCTTCTCGTCAGGGACGTCCTGCTTAGCAAAGCGGACGAGCTTCTGAAACAACTTGTTGTAGTCATAGACAGACAAAGAGCCTTGCTTCAGGTTGCAGAATTCCTCACGCTTGCTTTCAACCACGCTTTGAGGAATATGATGAGCTTTGAAGTCTTGACGGAATTCATCCCAAGTAATCACACGGCCTCCTCTAGAATCCTTGTACTGCTGGAACCATTCTGCAGCTTGGTCTTTGAGTTGGAAGGAAGCAAACTTGACAAAGTCCTCAGGCCTGACGTTACTGCACTCGAAATGCCTGCACAGATCCACGAGCCAATCGTCAGCATCCGTTGCCTCAACACAATTGTTGAAAGTCTTTGGCTCGTTAGCAAGGAACTGGTTGAGTGTAGCAAAGTGATTCTGATTGTTGCCTTGGTTGCCTTGGTTCGCTTGATTGCGCTCTTGAAGAATTTGCATGATCAACTGTGTGTTTGCATTGGTTGCGGCCATCACAGCTTGCCATGCCTCCGAAGTAGGTGGAGGTGGTGGCGGATCCTGATTCTGATTGGTGCTCTTAGCGGGAGCCATCCTGAATAGGGTGACAACCGTTAGCACATTGACAGATAAAATGAAGCTGAATCAAACGGGTTGAAATTGCAACATATAGTCTTCACATCCGAACCAAATGAACGAATGCATTATACTTGAAATGGTCACATATCCATAAATTGAGAAGCCACTAGAATTTCGGTAGAGAAATAAATCAACAAGGTATGGATCAAGAACGAATACTCGGTAAGAAATCCCAATCTCAAACCAAATATCCGTGGAAGAAAGACTAGAGCTACAAGAATTCCCACCTATGAGACTCCCGAACCTTTCCGGTTATGCAATCAGGTGTTGGGGATACAGGGGAAGCATAATATCTCACCCAAATCTAGCAATTCCTACATCCAGCTGTATCCATCCTTCAACACATAACCGAGAAATACTTCGGAAACCATCTACCTCAACCTTCGAAAAGCATCCATTATACAAGTTATGGCGAAACTCCCGAACTCCCGCCCCAGTACTGGGTGGCGTCGAGGTTATCTCACCAACGATCTGCATAAAAGAGATTTTCGATGTCGGCATACTAAACTCGGGTATTCCAGAACTGCAACGATAAAATTGTGACGACAACACCTCGGAGCTCAACTCCCTGGGACACTGCCACAACCCCTAAAGACAGGAGGCACCAAGAACAATGTTCTCGTCACAAAACCATCGGAATGATTCCAAGATACCCGCGTGATCCTAAAAATTTTTTAGTGAAATTTGAGAAGAGAAGAGACAAAACTCTACGTCAGGATGCCTTACCAGAGCGATGAGGAGACTGGGGAGTAAAAAGAATTCCTAAACTCTTCGATATATAATTCCTAAATGACTCAAAACATTTTTCTAGATACAACTCGGCCGCTAAAAATGATCAAGCAATGGGGCTCCTAAGGTCGGGAAAGGCTCTGATTACCAACTTGTAACGCCCTTGATGCGGCTATAGCTCCCACGTGTCGAGGCACGACTTAGAGGCATAACCGCATTGAAAGCAATGTAGCAAGTTAGGCAATCTTCACAACATCCCATGTAATATAGATAATAAAAGGGGAGATACATAGTTGGCTTACACTCGCCACGTCAATCAAAGTACATAAATAGCATTACAACATTCAAACACTCATGGCCCGACTACGGTGCCAAAATAAAAGAACAACCCAACAGGCGACACGGTCCCGATCGCCCCAACTGGGCACCACTACTGATCATCGGGGAAAGACACGTAGTATCGGCGTGAGTCCTCGTCGAACTCCCACTTGAGCTCAAGCGCATCATCTGGAATGGAACCATCAGGCCTTGCATCTGGTTTGGAAGTAATCTGTGAGCCACAGGGACTCAGCAATCTCGGACCCTCGCGATCAAGACTATTTAAGCTCATAGGTAAGGCAAGGTAAATATATCGAGCTGCAGCAAGCGACTAGCAAATAAGGTGGCTAACCTATTCGCAAAAGAGAGCGAGAAGAGAGGGCAGAGCGCGTACGAGTAACTAGAGGGCAACCTGCGGCAAGCATTACTCCAACACCGTGTTCACTTCCCGGGCTCCGCCGAGAAGAGACCATCACGGTAACTCACACAGTTGATTCATTTTAATTAAGTTAAGGTTCAAGTTATCTACAACCGGACATTAACAAATTCCCATCTGCCCATAACCGCGGGCATGGGTTTCGAAAGTTCAAATCCCTGCAGGGGAGTCCCAACTTAGCCCATGACAAGCTCTCACGGTCAACGAAGGAATAGACCTCCTCCCGAGACATTCCGATCAGACTCGGTATCCCGGTTCTACAAGACACTTCGACAAGTTAAAACAAATCCAGAAACACCGCCCGAATGTGCCGACAAATCCCGATAGGAGCTGCAAATATCTCGTTCTCAGGGCACACTCAGATGAGACATCCTACAAGTAAAACCAACCCTTTGGTTGCCTCGAGGTGGCCCCGCAGTCTACTCGGTCGGACCAACACTCAGAGGAGCACTGGCCCGGGGGGTTTAAATAAGATGACCCTCGGGCTCCGGAAACCCAAGGGAAAAGAGGCTAGCTGGCAAATGGTAAAACCAAGGTTGGCCATTGCTGGAAAAGCTTTATTCAAGGCGAACTATCAAGAGGTTCCTATTATAACCCAACCGCGTAAGGAACGCAAAATCCGGGAACATAACACCGATATGACAGAAACTAGGGCGGCAAGAGTGGAACAAAACACTAGGCGAGAGGCCAAGCCTTCCACCCTTTACCAAGTATATATATGCATTAAGATAACAAGATAATATAATGATATCCCAACAAGTATATAATGTTCCAAAAAGGAACGGTCTCCAAACTTCACCTGCAACTAGCAACGCTATAAGAGGGGCTGAGCAAAGCGGTAACATAGCCAATCAACGGTTTGCCAGGACATGGTGGGTTAGAGGTTTGACATGGAAATTTGGGAGGCATGATAAGCAAGTGGTAGGCATCGTAGCATAGGCATCGCAAAAGAGCGAGCATCTAGCAAAGCAAAGATAGTAGTGATTTCGAGGGTATGATCATCTTGCCTGCAAAGTTGTCAGAGTTGACTGGATCCTCGAAAGCAAACTCAACGGGCTCCTCGTTAGCGAACTCGTCTCCTGGCTCTACCCAAACAAGACAAACAAGAAAACGGAACGCAATCAACCACGTGCAAAGCTCAAATAATATGATGCAAACATGGTATGCTATGCGGGATGCGATATGCGATGCATATGCAAGATTTGACAAAGAATGGATGAACCTAGCCTCAACTTGGAAATCCAAGTGTGCCACTATAAAGGTGAGATGAAATCGCTTGAAAACGATATAAAGATCGCCGGAATCGGAGTCACGGTTTGGAAATGGCAAGCAATTCAAATATGACACCGGTCTACAATTTACAGCAAGTAGCCATCTAAATGCAACAAGATGAACATGCTACAGCACCCAAACATGACAACAAAATACATGGCAGGGATCCACTCATGATTCTTAACAAAAGATGAACACTGAGCTATGGCCAATGCATCCATTAACAGGTTCAAACAAGCATGGCAAATATGCATTTGGTAAACAGATTTCAGACTTAGTGAAATTAACACTTGTCTGGAATTTCAGATCAGGTAGCACACTTTGGAGCATGAAAACTATATGCTACAGGACCTGAACATTGCAAAGTAAAGCATGTCATGGAGCTACTCAAAGAGCTTAACATAAGTCCCTTAGTGACCTTGAGCCAAAAGGGATCAGAAAATACATTTGCAAGCATGTGAACATGGCAAAAACATAATCAGTTCTCAGACTTAGTGAAAACTGGAGCATGCTGAAAACAGATATCAAGTAGGCATGTTTACGAGCTCGATGCACTCACTACGGAGCAAGTCATGACAATCTAAGCATACACCCATCAAGAATACACAAAATGCAAGCTAGACATGGCAAGAACAATAACATAGCATGCACGGATCAACTACAACATCCTCAGCAAAATCGCTAACAAGTAGATAATCTGCCCAGATTCACGAAGTAGCAAAAGTAGAGCTCGATTGACTCAAGCTAGGGTGCTCCATAATTGCAAACAAAGACATGGATGGATAGAGCACTACAAGATTAACAAAACATCCTTACTGATCATCCTCAAAAGAGGCACGGATCACTAGGAAACAACATGAACATGTGGCCATATGAGATAAACAGGTCAAGGACTTAGTGGAATTGCTAAGTCCCTGAAATCAGCATTAACAAATGCTCTACTTTGCAAGCTTGCGTTCTTGAGGGCCGCGGCAAGCTCGGACTCACGCATCTTCAAGTCAAGCTCCAACGCCTCGTGCTTCGTCACGAGAGTGTGGAGCTCTTGCTGCACCTCACCCACCCGTGCCTCCTACCTTTCCCGCTCGGTGCGCTCCTTGGCCGCTTTGTTTTCCGCCTCGGATAGCGCTTGCTTCAGGGTCGCTGCTACGTCTTGAGCTTGCGTTGGTTTCCCCGAAGAGGAAGGGATGATGCAGCAGAGTAGCGTAAGTATTTCCCTCAGTTTTTGAGAACCAAGGTATCAATCCAGTAGGAGGCCACGCTCAAGTCCCTCGTACCTGCACAAAACGATAGCTACTCGCAACCAACGTGATTAGGGGTTGTTAATCCCTTCACGGTCACTTACGAGATTGAGATCTGATAGATACAATATTTTTGGTATTTTTGTATAAAGATGTAAAGTAAAAAGTAAAGGAAAAGTAAAAAAGCAAAACAAGATTAAAGTGATGGAGATTGATATGATGAGAATAGACCTGGGGGCCATAGGTTTCACTAGTGGCTTCTCTCAAGAGCATAAGTATTATATGGTGGGTGAACAAATTACTATTGAGCAATTGACAGAATTGAGCATAGTTATGAGAATATCTAGGCATGATCATGTATATAGGCATCACGTACGTGACAAGCAGATCGAAACGATTCTGCATCTACTACTATTACTCCACTCATCGACCACTATCCTGCATGCATCTAGAGTATTAAGTTAAAAACAGAGTAACGCCTTAAGCAAGATGACATGATGTAGAGAGATAAATTCATGCAATATGAAATAAACCCCATCTTGTTATCCTCGATGGCAATGATGCAATACGTGCCTTGCTGCCCCTTCTGTCACTGGGAAAGGACACCGCAAGATCGAACTCAAAGCTAAGCACTTCTCCCATGGCAAGAACTACCAATCTAGTTGGCCAAACCAAACGGATAATTCGAAGAGACTTGCAAAGATAACCAATCATACATAAAAGAATTCAGAGAAGATTCAAATATTATTCATAGATAGACTTGATCATAAACCCACTAGTATATACAAGCCAAGTTCTATAATGTAAAATTCTGTAATGTAAAATTCCCATTAGTATATGAAAGTGATAACATGAGAGACTCTCTACTATGAAGATCATGGTGCTACTTTGAAGCACAAGTGTGGTAAAAGGATAGTAGCATTGTCCCTTCTCTCTTTCTCTCTCATTTTTTTTATATTTTTTTATTTGGGCCTTTTCTCTTTTTTTATTTGGGCTTCTTTGGCCTCTTTTATTTATTTTTCGTCCAGAGTCTCATCCCGACTTATGGGGGAATCATAGTCTCCATCATCCTTTCCTCACTGGGACAATGCTCTAATAATGATGATCATCACACTTTTATTTTTCTTACAACTCAACAATTACAACTCGATACTTAGAACAAAATATGACTCTATGTGAATGCCTCTGGTGGTGTACCGGGATATGCAATGAATCAAGAGTGACAAGTATGAAAAATTATGAACGGTGGCTTTGCCACAAATACTATGTCAACTACATGATCATGCTAAGCAATATGACAATGATGAATGTGTCATGATGAACTAGATGGTGGAAAGTTGCATGGCAATATATCTCGGAATGGCTATGGAAATGCCATAATAGGTAGGTGTGGTGGCTATTTTGAGGAAGGTATATGGTAGGTGTATGACACCGGCGAAAGGTGCGCGGTATTAGAGAGGCTAGCAAAGGTGGAAGGGTGAGAGTGTGTATGATCCATGGACTCAACATTAGTCATAAAGAACTCATATACTTATTGCAAAAATCTAGAAGTTATCAAAGCAAAGTATTACGTGCATGCTCCTAGGGGGATAGATTGGTAGGAAAAGACCATCGCTCGTCCCCGACTGCCACTCATAAGGAAGATAATCAATAAATAAATCATGCTCCGACTTCATCACATAACGGTTCACCATACGTGCATGCTACGGGAATCACAAACTTTAACACAAGTATTCTTTAAATTCACAACTACTCAACTAGCATGACTTTAATATTATCACCTCCATATCTCAAAACAATTATCATGCTTCAATCTTTTCTTAGTATTCAACACACTCAAAATAAAGTTTTACAAATCTTGAATACCAAGCATATTATTATTAAGCAAATTACCATGCTATTAAGACTCTCAAAATAATTTAAGTGAAGCATGAGAGATCAATAGTTTCTTTAAAACAAATCCACCACCGTGCTCTAAAAGATCTAAGTGAAGCACATAGAGCAAAATTATAACGCTCAAAAGATATAAGTGAAGCACGTAGAGCAAAACTACATAGCTCAAAAGATATAAGTGGAGCACATAGAGCAAAAACTAGTTAGCTCAAAAGATATAAGTGAAGCACATAGAGCAAAACTACATAGCTCAAAAGATATAAGTGAAGCACATAGAGCAAAACTACATAGCTCAAAAGATATAAGTGAAGCACATAGAGCATTCTATCAAATTTTAATTCATGTATGGCTCTCTCAAAAGGTGTGTACAACAAGGATGATTGTGTCATACTAAGACACAAAGACACAAATAATACAAGACGCTCCAAGCAAAACACATATCATGTTGGTGAATAAAAATATAGCTCCAAGTAAATTACAGATGGAAGTAGACGAAAGAGGGGATGCCTTCCGAGGCATCCCCAAGCTTTGACTTCTTGGTGTCCTTGGATTACCTTGTGGGTGCCATGGGCATCCCCAAGCTTAGGCTCTTGGCACTCCTTGTTCCATAATCCATCAAAAGAATTCACCCAAAACTTGAAAACTTCACAACACAAAACTCAAAATAGAAAACTCGTGAGCTCCGTTAGCGAAAGAAAACAAAAGACCACTTCAAGGTACTGTAATGAACTCATTCTTTATTTATATTGGTGTTAAACCTACTGTATTCCAACTTCTATATGGATTATAAACTATTTTACTAGCCCTAAGCAGCCACCCGTCTTCGCCTTCGGCGGTGGTGGTGGAGTAGTCCGGAAGGAGAGTCCTTCCCTTCTTGGACCCTTCGCCCCCCCCCCCCCGGTTGGGGCGGCCTTCCTTTTCTTGTCTCCCCCGACTGGAGGGGGAGCATCTTCATCTTCCTCTTCGTCTTCGGAGGAGGAGTGCGTCGCGGAGTTATCGGACGATGAGTCTGATAACACCTGGCGTCGGGAACTCTTTCGGGTTCCCTTGGCCTTCTTGGTCTTCTCCGACACCTTGTAAGGAGCCGGAGTCAGCATCTCCATCAGGAGAGCGTCCGCAGTGTCTTCAGACAAAGGGGCCGGACAGTTAATCTGCCCCAACGTCTCCACCCAGTCCTGTCAAAGGCATCAAGCTCAGACCCCACACATGGTTAAGTTAGGGGAAATAAATATCCTACCAGATGTATAGAACTCATCGAATGCGCTAGGCGCTTCGCTCTTAGCCCGCGGTCCTCGGTGAGAGAGGGAGGGACCTCGATGCCCTTGAACAGCACCCTATAGACGTCCTTGTGCGTCGTGTCGAAGAGCTCGCTCAGAGTTTGGTGCTGGGCCGGGTCGAACTCCCACAAGTTGAAATCCCGTTGTTGACACGGGAGGATCCGACGGATGAGCATGACTTGGACTATGTTGACAAGCTTGAACTTCTTGCCTGCCATATTCCGGATACATTTCTGGAGTCCGTCCAGCTCCACCGATGAACCCCAGGACAGGCCCTTCTCTTTCCATGAGGTGAGCCGCGTGGGGATTCCGGATCGAAACTCGGGGGCAGCCACCCAGTTGGTGTCGCGCGGCTCAATGATGTAGAACCACGCCGATTGCCACCCCTTTATGGTCTCCACGAAGGAGCCTTCAAGCCATATAACATTGGGCATCTTGCTCATCATGGCTCCGCCGCATTCTGCTTGTTGGCCTCCCACCACCTTCAGCTTGATATTGAAGGTCTTTAACCACAGGCCGAAGTGGGGCCGGATGCGGAGGAAAGCCTCACACACGATGATGAACGCCAAAATGTTGAGTATGAAGTTCGGGGCCAGATCATGGAAGTTCAGCCCGTAGTAGAACATGAGACCACGGACAAATGGATGGAGGGGAAACCCCAGTCCGTGGAGGAAGTGGTGGAGGAAAACTACCCTCTTGTGAGGTTCAGGGGTAGGAACGATCTGCCCCGCAGCGGGCAGCCGATGCGCGATATTCGCGGCTAAGTATCCGGCTCCGCGCAGCTTCTTGATGTGTCCCTCCATAACGGAGGAAGCCATCCATTTGCCTCCCACTTCGGACATGATTGGAGAAGGTTGAGGGGGAGGATGTGGACTTGGGCATTGGAGCTCGAGTGCGCAAGAATGGATGGGCAAGGAGGAAGAAGGCGTGGGTAGAAAAAGGTTAAACCTTGTCCCTTTATAAGGGCAGCCGGAACTATGCGCCCCCACTAGCCTGGTAAAACTCGCTTATCCCCCAAGCGCCGTAATCGATGGCGCGGTTGGGTTACCCACGCCCGTATTAATGAGAATCCCGTAATAAGGGGGACACGATCTCTGTTTGACAAGACGTGTCAAGAAACTACCTCGCGTTATGTGCGGGGCTAGTTAAAGGAAACGGTTCGAATAATCACCGGGCCATGGCATAATGTCATGTTACCAAAATGTGTCAGCAGATTAGATTTGTGGAAATATTATTCTCTCTACGGTGGTATGTGGAACTTATTTTGCAGGGTCGGACACTATCCTTGTATTCAAATTCTTCCGTGGTGTATTCGGAGGATGAACCTGCCTTGCAATGCCGAAGACAATACTGCGCGTCGGACTCATCGTCATTGAAGCCTGGTTCAGGGGCTACTGAGGGAGTCCTGGATTAGGGGGTCTCCTGACAGCCGGACTATATCCTTTGGCCGGACTGTTGGACTATGAAGATACAAGATTGAAGACTTCGTCTCGTGTCCGGATGGGACTCTACTTGGCGTGGAAGGCAAGCTAGGCAATACGAATATGTATATCTCCTCCTTTGTAACTTACCTTGTGTAACCCTAGCTCCCTCTGGTGTCTATATAAACCGGAGGGTTTTAGTCCGTAGGACAACATACAATCATACCATAGGCTAGCTTCTAGGGTTTAGCCTCTCCGATCTCGTGGTAGATCAACTCTTGTAATACTCATATCATCAAGAATAAATCAAGCAGGACGTAGGGTTTTACCTCCATCAAGAGGGCCCGAACCTGGGTAAAACATCGTGTCCCCTGCCTCCTGTTACCATCCGCCTTAGATGCACAGTTCGGGACCCCCTACCCGAGATCCGTCGATTTTGACACCGACAATGAGCCTTCATGAACTATTATTGTTGACATTACCCTTGAGGTAAAACGTTGGGAGGCAAAACTATAAGCCCCTATCTTTCTCTGTGTCCGATTAAAACTCCATACCCATAAATATTGCATGAGTGTTAGCAATTGTGAAAGACTAAAAGATGGTTGAGTATGTGGACTTGCTGAAAAGCTCTTATGTTGACTCTTTCCTATGTTATGATAAATTGCAATTGCCTCAATGACTGAGATTAGAGTTTGTTGGTTCTCAATGAAGTTTATGATTCATACTTGAAATTGTGATTGAATTGTTACTTTAGCATAAGAGGTCATATGACAAAATATATATATATATGTTGTTGTTCTAAGAATGATCATGATGCCCTCATGTCCGTATTTTATTTTTATCGACAACTCTATCTCTAAACATGTGGACATATTTTTCGATTTTTGCTTTCACTTGAGCACAAGCAAGGTCTAAGCTTGGGGGAGTTGATACGTCCATTTTGCATCATGCTTTTATATCAATATTTATTGCAATATGGACTGTTATTACACATTATGTCACTATACTTATGCCTATTCTCTCTTATTTTACAAGGTTTGCATGAAGAGGGAGAATGCCGGCAGCTGGGATTCTGGGCTGGAAAAGGAGCAAATATTAGAGACCTATTCTGCACAGCTCCAAAAGTCCTGAAACTTCACGGAAGTTATTTCCAGAATATATAAAAAATACTGAGCGCAAGAAGTTCCAGAGGGGGCCCACACCCTAGCCACGAGGGTGGGGGCACGGCCTACCCCCTGGGCGTGCCCCCTGCCTCGTGGGCCCCCTGGTGGCCCTCCGATGCCCATCTTCTGCTATATGAGGTCTTTCGTCTGAGAGAAAACAATAAGCAAGCTTACGGGATGAAACTCCACCGCCACGAGGCGGAACCTTGGCGGAACCAATCTAGGGCTCTGGCGGAGCTGTTCTGCCGGGGAAACTTCCCTCCGAGAGGGGGAAATCACCACCATCGTCATCACCAACGATCCTCTCAATGAGAGGGGGTCAATATCCATCAACATCTTCACCAGCACCATCTCATCTCAAACCCTAGTTCATCTCTTGTATCCAAACCTCAGATTGGTACCTGTGGGTTGCTAGTAGTGTTGATTACTCCTTGTAGTTGATGTTAGTTGGTTTACTTGGTGGAAGATCATATGTTCAGATCCATTATACATATTAATACCCCTCTAATTATGAACATGAATATGCTTTGCGAGTAGTTACGTTTGTTCCTGAGGACATGGGAGAAGTCTTGCTATTAGTAGTCATGTGTATTTGGTATTCGTTCGATATTTTGATGAGATGTATGTTGTCATCCCTCTAGGGTGTCATGGAACGACAACTACATGACACTTCACCATTGTTTGGGCCTAGAGGGAGGCATTGGGAAGTAATAAGTAGATGATGGGTTGCTAGAGTGACAGAAGCTTAAAGCCTAGTTTATGTGTTGCTTCGTAAGGGGCTAATTTGGATCCAAATGTTTCATGCTATGGTTAGGTTTACCTTAATACTTCTTTTGTAGTTGTGGATGCTTGCAATAGGAGTTAATCATAAGTGGGATGCTTGTCCAAGTAAGGACAGTACCCAAGCACCGGTCCACCAACATATCAAATTATCAAAGTACCGAACGCGAATCATATGATCGTGATGAAAACTAGCCTGACGATAATTCCCACGTGTCCTCGGGAGCGCTTTCCTTCATATAAGAGTTTGTCCAGGATTGTCCTTTGCTACAAAAATGATTGGGCCATCTTGCTGCACCTTATTTACTTTTATTACTTGTTACTCGTTACAAATTACCTTATCACAAAACTACCTGTTACCGATAATTTCAGTGCTTGCAGAGAATACCTTACTGAAAACTTCTTATCATTTCCTTCTGCTCCTCATTGGGTTCGACACTCTTACTTATCAAAAAGGCTACGATAGATCCCCTACACTTGTGGGTCATCATATAGCTCAAAAGATATAAGTGAAGCACATAGAGTATTTTAATAAATTTAAAATCATGTGAGTCTCTCTCAAAAGGTGTGTACAGCAAGGATGATTGTGCTAAACTAAAAATCAAAGACTCAAATCATACAAGTCGCTCCAAGGAAAACACATATCATGTGGTGAATAAAAATATAGCTCCAAGTAAAGTTACTGATAGACGAAAACGAAAGAGGGGTGCCTTCCGGGGCATCCCCAAGCTTAGGCTTTTTGGTGTCCTTGAATTTTACCATGGGGTGCCATGGGCATCCCCAAGCTTAGGCTCTTTCCACTCCTTGTTCCATAATCCATCAAATCTTCACCCAAAACTTGAAAACTTCACAACACAAAACTTAAATAGAAGATCTCGTCAGCTCCGTTAGCGAAAGAAAAGAAAACACCACTTCAAGGTATTGTAATGAACTCATTCTTGATTTATATTGGTGTTAAACCTACTGTATGCCAACTTATATATGGTTTATAAACAATTTTACTAGCCATAGATTCATCAAAATAAGAAAACAACACACGAAAAACAGAATCTGTCAAAAACAGAACAGTCTGTAGTAATCTGTAGCTAACGCAAACTTCTGGAACCCCAAAAAATCTAACATAAATTGCTGGACGTGAGGAATTTATCTATTAATCATATGAAAAAATAATTAACTAAATATCACTCTCCAAATAAAAATGGCACCAATTCTCATGAGCGCTAAAGTTTCTGTTTTCTATAGCAAGATCAAAAAGACTTTCCCCAAGTCTTCCCAACGGTTCTACTTGGCACAAACACTAATTAAACACAAAAACACAACCAGAACAGAGTCTAGATAAATTATTTATTACTAAACAGGAGAAAAAATCAAAAAACTAAAATAAAATTGGTTGCCTCCCAACAAGCGCTATCGTTTAACGCCCCTAGCTAGCTAGGCATAAAAGCAAGGATAGATCTAGGTATTGCCATCTTTGGTAGGCAATCCATAAGTGGCTCTCATAACTTCCATGCCTTTCCTTAATGGAAATTGGAATTTAATATTCCCTTCCTTCATATCAATAATTGCACCAATCGTTCTAAGGAAAGGTCTACCAAGGATAATAGGACATGAAGGATTGCAATCTATGTCAAGAACAATGAAATATACGGGCACATAGTTCCTATTTGCAACAATAAGAACATCATTAATTCTTCCGATAGGTTTCTTAATAGTGGAATCCGCAAGGTGAAAGTTTAAAGAACAATCATCAAATTCACGAAATCCTAGCAAATCACATAAAGTTTTCAGAATCGTGGGAACACTAGCACCCAAATCACACAAAGCATAGCATTCATGATCTTTAATTTTAATTTTAACAGTAGGTTCCCACTCATCATAAAGTTTTATAGGGATAGAAACTTCCAAATCAAGTTTTTCTTCATAAGATTGCATCAAAGCATCAACGATATGTTTAGTAAAAGCTTTATTTTGGCTATAAGCATGAGGAGAATTTAGCATGAATTGCAACAAGGAAATACAATCTATCAAAGAGAAATTATCATAATTAAATTCCTTGAAATCCAAAATAGTGGGTTCATTGATATCTAAAGTTTTGAACTCTTCAATCCCACTTTTAACAATTTTTGCATCAAGATCTAAAAACTCCGAATTTTTGGAAAGCCTTCTAGGTAAAGGTGGCTCATCTTCAGTCCCATAATTATCAAGATTCATATTGCAAAACAAAGATTTAATAGGGTAGACATCAATAACTTTTGATCTTCATCCTTATTATCGTGAAAACTTGAAGAACACACTTTCACAACGCAATCTTTCTTAGCACGCATCCTAGCGGTTCTTTCCTTGAACTCGTAAATGGAAATTCTCATGGCTTTGAGAGACTCATTGATATCATACTTAGGTGGAATAGATCTAAGTTTCAAAGAATCAACATAAAGAGAAATTCTATCAACGTTCCTAGTCAATTCATCAACGTTAAGCAATTTTTCGTCAAGCAAAGCATTGAAATTCTTTTGCGAATTCATAAACTCCTTAACACTAGTCTCAAATTCAGAGGGCATCTTATTAAAATTTCCATAAGAATTGTTGTAGGAATTACCATAATTATTAGAGGAATTACTAGGAAACGGCCTAGAATTAAAATTACCTCTATACGCGTTGTTACCAAAATTGTTCCTACCAACAAAATTCACATCCATAGACTCATTATTATTCTCAATGAAAGTAGACAAAGGCATATCATTAGGATCAGTAGGAGCACTCTTATTAGCAAACAATTTCATAAGTTCATCCACCTTTCCACTCAAAATATTAATCTCTTCAATTGCATGCACTTTTTTACTAGTAGATCTTTCAGTGTGCCATTGAGAATAATTGACCATAATATTATCTAGGAGTTTGGTAGCTTCTCCAAAAGTGACTTCCATAAAAGTGCCTCCCGCGGCCGAATCTAAAAGATTTCTAGAAGCAAAATTCAACCCGGCAAAAAAATTATGTATAATCATCCATAAATTCAAGCCATGTGTAGGGCAATTATGTATCATTAATTTCATCCTATCCCAAGTTTGTGCAACATGTTCATGATCAAGTTTCTTAAAATTCATAATATTGTTTCTAAGAGAGATGATCTTAGCGGGAGGAAAATACTTAGAGATAAAAGCATCTTTGCACTTATTCCATGAATCAATACTATTTTTAGGCAAAGATGAAAACCAAAGCTTTAGCACGATATCTAAGCGAAAACGGAAATAGCTTAAGTTTAACAATATCATTATCCACATATTTCTTCTTTTGCACATCACAAATCAATAAAGTTGTTTAGATGGGTAACGGTATATTCGCTAGGAAGGCCAGAAAACGAATCTTTCATGACAAGATTCAGCAAAGTAGTATTAATTTCACAAGATTCAGCATCGGTAAGCGGAGCAATCGGAGTGCTAATAAAATCATTATTGTTGGTATTGGTAAAGTCACACAATTTAGTATTATCTTGAGCCATCATGACAAGCAAGCAATCCAACACACGACAAAACAAGAAGCAAGCAAAAGAGGCAAATTGGGAAAGAGAAGGGGAACGGTGAAGAGAGGGCGAAAAGAACGGCAAGGGTGGAGTGGGGGAGAGGAAAACGAGAGGCAAATGGCAAATAATGTAATGCGAGGGATAAGAGGTTCTGATGGGTACTTGGTAAGTCTTGACTTGTGCGTAGACTCCCCGGCAATGGCGCCAGAAATGGCTCATTGTCGGGAGTCAAATCTTGACTTGACTTGGTGCGATTCTCCCCGGCAACGGCGCCAGAAATCCTTCTTGCTACCTCTTGAGCACTGCGTTGGTTTTCCCTTGAAGAGGAAAGGGTGATGCAGTAAAGTAGCGTAAGTATTTCCCTCAGGTTTTGAGATCCAAGGTATCAATCCAGTAGGAGATCACACTCGAGTCCCATGCACCTACACAAACAAATAAGAACCTCACAACAAACGCAATAAAGGGGTTGTCAATCCCTTCACGGTCACTTACGAGAGTGAGATCTGATAGATATGATAAGATAATATTTTTGGTATTTTCATGATAAAGAGAAATAAAGATGCAAAGTAGAATAAATGGCAATAGAAATAGCTAAGTATTGGAAGATTAATATGATGGAAGATAGACCCGGGGGCCATAGGTTTCACTAGTGGCTTCTCTCAAGAGCATAAGTATTACGGTTGGTAAATGAATTACTATCGAGCAATTGATAGAACTGAGCATAGTTATGATAATATCTAGGTATGAACATGTATATAGGCATCACGTCCGTGACAAGTAGACCAAAACGATTCTGCATCTACTATTATTACTCCACACATCGACCGCTATCCAGCATGCATCTAGAGTATTAAGTTCATAAAAACAAAGTAATGCTTTAAGTAAGATGACATGATGTAGAGGGATAAACTCATGCAATATGATATAAACCCCATCTTTTTATCCTCGATGGCAACAATACAATACGTGTCATTTCCCCTACTGTCACTAGGATCGAGCACCGCAAGATTGAACCCACAGCTAAGCACTTCTCCCATTGCAAGAAAGATCAATCTAGTAGGCCAAACCAAACTGATAATTCGAAGATACTTGCAAAGATAAACCAATCATACATAAAAGAATTCATAGAAGAATCAAATATTGTTCATAGATAATCTGGATCATGAACCCACAATTCATCGGATCTCGACAAACACACCGCAAAAGAAGATTACATCGAATAGATCTCTAAGAAGATCGAGGAGAACTTTGTATTCAGATCCAAAAAGAGAGAAGAAGCCATCTGGCTAATAACTATGGACCAGAAGGTTTGAAGTAAACTACTAACACATCATCGGAGAGGCCATGGAGTTGATGTAGAGGCCCTCCGTGATTGATGCCCCCTTCGGCGGAGCTCCGGAAAAGGCCCCAAGATGGGATCTCTCGGGTACAGAAGGTTGCGGCGGTGGAATTAGGTTGCGTGGTGCTCCTAGATGTTTGGGGGTACGTGGATATATATAGGAGGAAGAAGTACGTTGGTGGAGCAACGAGGGGCCCACGAGGGTGGAGGGCGCGCCCAGGGGGGTAGGCGCGCCCCCTGCCTCGTGGCATCCTCGGTTGTTTCTTGATGCCCACTCCAAGTCTCCTGGATCACGTTTGTATGTTCCCGAAGGTTTCATTCCATTTGGACTCCGTTTGATATTCCTTTTCGGCGAAACTCTAAAATAGGCAAAAAAACAACAATTTGGGTTGGGCCTCCGGCTAATAGGTTAGTCCTAAAAATGATATAAAAGTGTAAAATAAAGCCCATTAACATCCAAAATAGATAATATAATAGCATGGAGCAATCAAAAATTATAGATACGTTGGAGACATATCACAAATCGCCCCGGCAGGGCTCTTCGGAACCAAGGAAAACCTGCCGGGGGCCAAGAGAAGGAAGGTTGCAATGACGAAAGTGATGGAGGGGATGAAGAGGAAAACAGTAAGCAGGAATTCCAGAAGGCCACTGACGCATTGTGCAATGACGGAGGCACATCTATGCACTCCTCTCACTGCCAACTTAAATGTTGGGCGCGTGAGGTCAATGTCATGGAGCCAACGGCAGAATCTCGGAAGCCGCTCAAGTGGTCACGAACGCTCATCATCTTTGACGAAGAGGACCATCCTGACTGCACCACCGCAGTAGGATGATTTTCGTTGTTGGTTTCACTAATGATCCGCAACCTCAAAGTCACAAAGATGTTGGTTGACAGCAGGGCCGGGTTGAATCTGATCTCCCCAAACGTTATCAGTAAACTTCAGATAGCAGAGGAAGAACTCAAAGTCATGGGCACATTTCAAGGAATCAACCCGGCAGGAGTCATCCTAAGCGAAAGATCATGTTGCCAGTGACATTCAGAGGAGTTGAACTACCAGACTGAGAAGGTTGTGTTTGATGTGGTCAACCTCCCCCTGCTGTACAATGGAATCCTTGGACGCCCAGCTCTGGCGAAATTCATGGCGGCATCCCACTATGCCTACAACTCTTTGAAGATGCCAGGGCTAGTGGGAGTCATTTCCATTCCGTCAAATGAGAAGGACACAATTATTTGCGTGGATAAGATGTACCGGAAAGCAGTCGTGGTAGAGGCCACGGAAGCCACAACCTCCAAGGAAATCAAAGGAAAGAAGAAAGCTAGCAGGGACACCAACAAGGAATTAGGGTAGCGTACCTCTTCGGAGTATGTTGCGCATGTCCATGACTTGACGGAGAGTTCCAACGGAAAGAGATCCAGGGCTGTTGCACCTCATGTGAAAAAGGTCACGACAGGGCAGGCTGGCGTTGATGGTACCTTTACTATGAGTGCCACCCTCAATGACAAATAGGAACGTGCACCGTTGCCTTCCTGCGGGCGAATATCGATGTGTTTGCTTGGCAACCATTTGATATCGATCCCTAGTGTTCCCAGGGAGGTAAAAGAGCACCACCTTGTTGTCTGCCCACATGCCCGACCCGTCAAGCAGAAGGTCCGAAAGCAAGCTTTGGAGCGGCATCAATTCATTGCAGAAGAGATCAAGAAACTTGAGGCAACTGGTTTGGTCAGAGGAGTACCACATCCAACGTGGTTAGCAAACCCATTGGTCGTACGCAAGGATAACAAAAAATGGAGGCTTTGCATAGATTTCATAGATCTTAACAAGGCCTGCCCGAAGGACCCATTTCCCTTGCCGCGCATTGACTAGATTATGGATTCCACTTTAGGATGTGATTTTCTCTCTTTTCTGGATGCATACTCTGGATATCATTAGATTTTTATGTCCAAGGAAGACGAAGAGAAGACCTCATTCATCACCCCATGTGGCACATACTGCTTCGTGTGCATGCCTTTCGGGTTGAAGAGTGCCAGGTCCACATTTGCAAGAACAGTCAGATTGGTTTTGAATCACAGTTGCATAGGAACATTGAAACTTATATGGATGATATTGTGGTCAAGACCAAGGACAGATCAACCCTCATCCAGGATTTAGAAGAGACGTTTGCTAATCTGCACAAGATCAACTTGAAGCTGAACCCGGAGAAGTGCGTGTTTGGCATTCGTTTCGGCAAGCTACTTGGTTTCTTTGTGTCCCATCGCGGATAGAGGCCAACCCCGATAAGATCAAGGCTATCGAGCAGATTCAGGCACCTAAGACAATTAAGGATGTAAGGCATTTAACAGGGTGCATTGCCGCGCTTAGCAGATTCATCTCCAAGTCTGTTGAGCGCGCCTTGCCATTCTTCAAGATCTTGAAGAAGGCAGGACCCATGAAGTGGACCCTGGAAGCAGATACAACACTGCAAGATTTGAAGACCTACTTGTCCTATGTGCCAACTTTGGTTGCTCCCAAACCACAAGAGCCGTTGCTGCTATACCTAGCGGCAACTAATCAAGTGGTTAGTCCAGCACTAGTGGCACATCGGGAAGTGGAAGAAGCAACAACCTCAACTAGTGTCCCTTCCAGGGGAGAGGGTGAGAACAGCACGGCAACGCCAGATATGGATTAGGACAACGAAGAGCGCGGCAGCGGAGACCACGCCAAGGACGCAGCAAGGAATAAAGTGGTGCAATGCCCAGTGTACTTCATCAGCTCCCTATTGCACGGGGCTAGATCCAGGTACTCTGATGTGCAAAGGTTGATTTTTGGCCTTGTCGTGGCCTCAAGGAAACTGCGCCACTACTTCCAAGCCCATGAGATCACGGTTGTCACCCGCTTTCCATTGCAAAGGATACTCCAAAACCCTGAGGGTAACCAGAAGAATAGTGTAGTGGGCATTGGAGTTATCTAGCTTTGGCCTTAAATTTGAAAGCACATCAACAATTCAGAGCAGGGCATTGGCAGAGTTTATTGCAGAATTGACGCCAACCCCTGATGAAGAACTGTCGGAAATAGTTATTCCTGGAAAGGAAGCACCCTAAAGATGGATCATGTATTTCGATGGTGCCTTCTTCCTGCAAGGTGCAGGGGCTGGCATGCTTCTCGTTGCTCCCACTGGAGAGCACCTGAAGTATGTCGTCCAGATGCATTTTCCACGGGAGGAGGCGACCAACAATACATCAGAGTATGAAGGGCTCCTTGCCGGGCTCAGGATTGCCACTGAATTGGGAATCAAGAAGCTAATAATTCAAGGAGATTCACAACTTGTGGTGAGACAAGTCAACAAGGATTACCAAAGTCCATTGATGGAGGCATACGTTGAGGAAGTGAGAATACTGGAGGAGCGCTTTGACGGATTGTAAACAGAGCGCGTACCCCATGCAGAAAATAGCATTGTTGATCATCTTTCAAAGTGTGCTGCACAAAAACTTCCAATGGAGCCAGGAATTTTGGTTCTCCATCTTACTCAGCCCTTCGTATCCCCGGCAACAATGGCCTGAAAGAGGATGAAACTGGACTCCGGTAAGCCTCTCCCGGTAGAGTCTCTCGGGGCTCCTTGCAGGGACCCTGCCAGAAACAACTTTCCTTCAATTATCGGGTTGCTCCCTCCTGCCGGGCCACTAGTCCCCGCAGTCGAGGAACACACTCCCGCAAATGAGGAGGTGCCACTAGTCCTCGTTGCCGAGCCCCAGGCTCCAACTTGGGCAAGGCACATAGTCCACTTCCTCCAAACTAGAGAACTTCCCGAAGAGCAACCAGAAGATGAAAGAGTAGCCCGAAGGGCCAGTATGTATCAGTTTGTCGATGATACATTATATAGAAGAAGGTCCAATGGTGTGAAATTGAAGTGCATTTGCCGGGAAGGAGGAAAGAAACTACTGGCACAAATACACAAGGCATGTGCGGCTCCCACATTGGATCAAGGGCGTTGGTTGGGAAAGCATTCCCACAAGGATTCTATTGGCCCACAGCCCTCCAATATGCGGTCGAGCTAGTCACCAAATGTGAAGCCTGCCAGTTCCATTCCAAGAACATCCATCCGCCTGCCCAAGATCTTTAGGCAATCCCTTTGTCATGGTTGTTTTCGGTCTGGGGGCTCGATATCCTCGGCCCTTTCCCCTGACCTGCCGGGGCTTTGAATTCTTGTTCGTTGCCATCGACAAGTTTACAAAGTGGCTAGAAGTAGAAGCCATGAGAAAGGTGACTTCTCAGTCAGCTATCAAGTTCTTGAAAGGTTTGGTGTGCCGCTTCGAGGTCCCTGCTGAGATCATCACCGACAATGGCACCCAGTTCACGAGCCGCTCCTTCATCAATATGTTCATGCCCTCGAAAGAAAGATCTCATTTGCCTCTGTTGCACATCCCAGAAGCAATGGACAAGCTAAGAGGGCAAATGCTGAAGTGTTGTGAGGACTCAAGACGAGAACATATGATAAGCTGCAGAAGTGCGGTAGGCGATGGATCGATGAGCTGCCGGTGGTTCTTTGGTCCCTCTAAACGTCACCAAATCGAGCTACCGGGTAGACTCCCTTCTCCCTAGTCTATGGGGCAAAAGCAGTTAACCCCATGGAACTCATTTATGAGTCACCTCGAGTGCTTCCCTACAATGAAGTAGCACAGGATCAGCACCGGCGAGATGACGCTATGCTTCTTGAGGAGAACCGTCTCTGGGCTGCTATGCGTGCTGCACACTACCAGCAAGCCCTGCGTCGCTATCACAGCCGCAGGGTCCATGCCCGGTGTTTTGAGGATGGCGACCTTGTCCTTAGGCGCATTCAGTCCGCCAAGGGTGCGAACAAGTTGACGCTAGAGTGGGAAGGCCCTTATCGGGTAGTACGAGTCACCAGACCTGGCGCAGTCCGTCTGGAGACCGGAGATGGCACTCAATTGCAAAACTCATGGAATATTGAGCATCTCTGCAAGTTCTACCCATAAGGCTTGGCTGTCGGTCCCTGCCCGGTAGCCACCCTTTTGTATAGGCTTTGCCTCAGTTGCATATGTAACCCCTTGTACCAAGCCAAGCGCAGACCCTGAGCAACAGAGAAATAAATGAAGCACTGGGGGGCGACAAGTTTCATGCATGCATAAGCATTTCATGAGCATCGCATGTTCATGTAGATAAGATCGCATCTGGCATCATTTTCACCTGCATAAACTGCAGGCTCCTACCGTGGACTTGGTCTCCAAGAGGAAATGGAAAGATGAGCCTACACTGTGATCTCTGGCAAGCCAAACAGATTAGTTCTTTCTCTTATCCATACGTGTTCTGTAAGTAAAGACTTGTGCATGAGAAAACCTCGTCGCCTTTTTAAAACTTAGGTGCTCCCATCCCTTGACTCGAACATTGCTTCGGTCCGGATGGTCGCAGTGGCCTTTGATGAAAAAAGATTGGTGGTGGGCTGGTCTCTCTTCACGATTTGTGCCCGGTAGGCTTGACTCCATGGCAACAAAACTGAGGGTATCGGCAGGATAGCCTGCCGGGGGAAACTTGTTTACTTAAAAGTATAGAGGCGTTCTGCCCCTGCATGGACATATTACATGCACAAGTCCTCGGCAAGGTTTATCTTTTTCATTAATATGCTGATCAAACAAGTACTGACCTTACAAGACACAAACATGGATTCTAGAGATTACATAATTGAACTAAAATTTGGCAAGTGCCTACAGATTTAAGATTGAAAACAGATAAAATGCCTATGATGCCTTCACTTTTTCCTCTCCTTCTTCAAAACAATAGGGAGACGCGAAGAAGGCGGAGGGAAGGCCTGGCTCGGATTCGGCGCCTCCCCGGGATCAGGGTGGCGTTGTTTCCTAGCTAGGAGGAAGAAACCGAAGGGCAGGTGTGGATGATGACACTGCCGGAAGCCCAGACGGGGGCGGCGGAGTCACCGAAAAACACGACTCGTCGGAATGGTCGCCCCCGTTCTTGATGGGTCGTGGGCTGCCACCACCTTCCATACCGCTGCCGCACGAAGCCCCCATCACGACAGCCAAATCAGGCGCCATGGTCTCTGGCTAATCCCACAGAGAGCATGGTCGTCCCCGACGGCTCGAAGACCAGGAGCCACCGCACATTAATGAAGCATGTATGGGAACAAGGAGCTCCCCCATGCACCGAGCAGACAGCACCCGGGGAGGTCAGGTCCGCCTTTACCGATGGCGAGCCCATTCTGCAACCTCCCTCCGACGCCACGAGAGGAGGGGGAATAGGCCACGGTCGACTACCATGCCTTGCGTCCGTTACGAGCTTCGGCATGGTGTTGCTTGCGTTGACCCTCACTAAAACTGAAGCCACGGACGGCCCGGCGATGAGCACACCGGAGTCGCCACCTCCGATGCTACCGCCGCACCGCCCGTGCACCCTCCTGAGGCTTGTGGGAAGATTAGGAAGGAGTCTCGCCCCAACGAAGGCGTAACCGCCCCTCCTACGGGCCTAAACCAGACTCACTCCCCAAGCATCAACATGAGCATTCGACATCTCCAAACCCACGATATGGCCCGGGGCCTGGCCCCAGGCTTCCCCTTCGGTATGTCCAACAGAAATCAGAGGATGGAGGAGAAGGGGTTTGAGGATGAATGCCTCCGCTCCTCCCCCGCCCCTTGATATGTCTCCAATGTATCTACTTTTCCTAACGCTTTTCCTCTTGTTTTGAACTCTAATTTGCATGATTTGAATGAAACTAACATCGGATTGACGCTATTTTCTGTAGAACTAACATGGTGTTGTTTTTGTGCAGAAATAAAAGTTCTTGGAATGGAACGAAACTTTGCGAGGATTTTTTATACAATAAACAAGAATTTCCAGGAGCCAAGAACCACCGGAAGGTGGCACCTGGGAGGGCACAACCCACCAGGGTGCCCCCCTCCTGGCGTGCCCAGTGGGTTGTCCCCACCTGGTGGCCCCGCAGACCCTGATTCCAACTCCGTAAATACCTATTTTTCTAGAAAAAAATCAAGGAGAAACAATTATCACGATCCACGAGACAGAGCCACCGTCACCTCCTGTTCTTCATCGGGAGGCCAGGTCTGGAGTCTGTTTGGGGCTTCGGAGAAGGGGATTTTCGTTCTTCGTCATCACCAACCCTTCTCCATCACCAATTCCATGATGCTCCCGACCAGAAGTGAGTAATTCCTTCGTAGGCTCGTTGGTCAGTGAGGAATTGGATGAGATTCATCATGTAATCGAGTTAGTTTTGTTAGGGCTTGATCCCTAGTATCCACTATGTTCTAAGATTGATGTTTCTATGACTTTGCCATGCTTAATGCTTGTCACTTTGGGCCCGGGTGCCATGATTTCAGATCCGAACCGTTTATATTATCACCATTATATCCATGTTCTAGATCCGATTGCTACCTCTTGAGCACTGCGTTGGTTTTCCCTTGAAGAGGAAAGGGTGATGCAGCAAAGTAGCGTAAGTATTTCCCTTAGTTTTTGAGAACCAAGGTATCAATCCAGTAGAAGGCCACACGCAAGTCCCTTGTACCTACACAAACAAATAAGAACCTCGCAACCAATGCAATAAAGGGGTTGTCAATCCCTTCACGGTCACTTACGTGAATGAGATCTGATAGAGATGATAAGATAATATTTTTGTTATTTTTATAATAAAGATTAAAACTAAAGATTGCAAAATAAATGGTGCCAACAATAACTTGTTGCGGGAGATTAATATAATGGAGAATAGACCCGGGGGCCATAGGTTTCACTAGGGGCTTCTCTCAAGATAGCATAAGTATTACGGTGGGTGAACAAATTACTATCGAGCAATTGATAGAAAAGTGAATAATTAAGAGATTATCTAGGCATGATCATGTATATAGGCATCACGTCCGTGACAAGTAGACCGACTCCTGCCTGCATCTACTACTCTTACTCCACACATCGACCGCTATCCAGCATGCATCTAGAGTATTAAGTTCATAAGAACAGAGTAACGCATTAGGTAAGATGACATGATGTAGAGGGATAAACTCAAGCAATATGATATAAACCCCATCTTTCTATCCTCGATGGCAACAATACAATATGTGTCATTTCCCTTTTTGTCACTGGGATCGAGCACCGCAAGATTGAACCCAAAGCTAAGCACTTCTCCCATTGCAAGAAAGATCAATCTAGTAGGCCAAACCAAATTGATAATTCGAAGAGACTTGCAAAGATAACAAATCATACATAAAAAATTCAGAGGAGATTCAAATATTATTCATAGATAGACTTGATCATAAAGCCACAATTCATCGGATCTCGACAAACACACCGCAAAAAGAGTTACATCGAATAGATCTCCAAGAAGATCGAGGAGAACTTTGTATTGAGATCCAAAGAGAGAGAAGAAGCCATCTAGCTGATAGCTATGGACCCGAAAGTCTGAAGTAAACTACTCACACATCATCGGAGGGGCCATGTAGTTGATGTAGAGGCCCTCCGTGATCGATGCCCCCTCCGGCGGAGCGCCGAAAAAGGCCCCAAGATGGGATCTCATGGGTACAGAAGGCTGCGGCGATGGAAATAGGGTTTCGTGGTGCTCCTGGATGTTTTCAGTGTATATGAGTATATAGAGGTGAAGGAAGTCGGTAAGGAGAGCCATGAGGGGCCCACGAGGGTGGGGGCGCGCCTCCCTACCTCGTGGCCTCCTCGATTGTTTCTTGACCTCCACTCCAAGTCCTCTAGATCACGTTTGTTACAAAAATCACGCTCCCGAAGGTTTCATTCCTTTTGGATTCCGTTTGATATTCCTTTTCTGCGAAACACTGAAATTGGCAAAAAATAGCAATTTGCACTGGGCCTTGGGTTAATAGGTTAGTCCCAAAAATAATATAAAAGTGTATAATAAAGCCCATTAAACATCCAAAACAAAATATATAATAGCATGGAACAATAAAAAATTATAGATACATTGGAGACACATCAAGCATCGCCAAGCTTAATTCTTGCTCGTCCTCGAGTAGGTAAATGATAAAAAACAGAATTTTTTATGTGGAATGCTTTCTAGCGTATTCTTCAATGTAATTTTCTTTATTGTGGCATGCATGTTCAGATCTGAAAGATTCAAGATAAAAGTTTAATGTTGACATAAAAATAATAATACTTCAAGCATGCTAACCAAGCAATTATGTCTTATCAAAATAACATAGCCAAAGAAAGCTTATCCCTACAAAATCATATATTTTGGCCATGCTTTGTTTTCGTCACACAAAATGCTCTCATCGTGCACAACCCCGATGACAAGCCAAGCAATTGTTTCATACTTAGCATTTTCAAACTCTTTCAACTTTTACGCAATATATGAGCGCGAGCCATGGACAAAGCACTATGGGTGGAATATAATATAATGATTGAGGTTGTCTGAGAAGACAAAAAGGGAGAAAGTCTCACATTGACGCGGATAATCAATGGGCTATGGAGATGCCCACCAATTGATGTCAATGCAAAGAGTAGGGATTGCCATGCAACGGATGCACTAGAGCTATAAATATATTGTGGCATGAATGTTCCGATCCGAAAGATTCAAGATAAAAGTTTAATATTGACATAAAAATAATGATACTTCAAGCATACTAACTAAGCAATTATGTCTTCTCAAAATAACATGGCCAAATAAAGTTATCCATACAAAATCATATAGTCTGGCTATGCTCTATGTTCACCACACAAAATATTTAAATCATGCACAACCCCGATGACAAGCCAAGCAATTGTTTCATACTTTTGATGTTCTCAAACTTTTTCAATATTCACCCAATACATGAGCGTGAGCCATGGACATAGCACTATATGTGGAATAGAATGGTGGTTGTGGAGAAGACAAAAAGGAGAAGATAGTCTCACATCAACTAGGCGTATCAACAGGCTATGGAGATGCCCATTAATAGATATCAATGTGAGTGAGTAGGGATTGCCATGCAACGGATGCACTAGAGCTATAAGTATATGAAAGCTCAACAAAAGAAACTAAGTGGGTGTGCATCCAACTTGCTTGCTCACGAAGACCTAGGGCATTTGAGGAAGCCCATCATAGGAATATACAAGCCAAGTTCTATAATGAAAAATTCCCACTAGTATATGAAAGTGACAAAATAAGAGACTCTCTATCATGAAGATCATGGTGCTACTTTGAAGCACAAGTGTGGAAAAAGTATAGTAACATTGTCCCTTCTCTCTTTTTCTCTCTTTTTTTATTTGGGCCTTCTTTTTTTTTCTTGGCCTCCTTTTTTTCTTTCTTTCTTTTTTTCGTCCGGAGTCTCATCCCGACTTATGGGGGAATCATAGTCTCCATCATCCTTTCCTCACAAGGGAAAATTCTCTAATGATGATCGTCACACTTTTATGTACTTACAACTCAAGAATTACAACTCGATACTTAGAACAAAATATGACTCTATGTGAATGCCTCCGGCGGTGTACCGAGATATGCGATGAATCAAGAGTGACATGTATGAAAAATTAAGCATGATGGCTTTGCCACAAATACGATTTTAACTACATGATCATGCAAGGCAATATGACAATGATGATGCGTGTCATAATAAACGGAACAGTGGAAAGTTGCATGGCAATATATCTCGGAATGGCTATGGAAATGCCATAATAGGTAGGTATGGTGGCTGTTTTGAGGAAGATATAAGGAGGCTTATGTGTGATAGAGCATATCATATCACGGGGTTTGGATGCACCGGCGAAGTTTGCACCAACTCTCAAGGTGAGAAAGGGCAATGCACGGTACCGAAGAGGCTAGCAATGATGGAAGGGTGAGAGTGCGTATAATCCATGGACTTAACATTAGTCATAAAGAACTGACATACTTATTGCAAAAATCTACAAGTCATCAAAACCAAGCACTACGCGTATGCTCCTAGGGGGATAGATTGGTAGGAAAAGACCATCGCTCGTCCCCGACCGCCACTCATAAGGAAAGCAATCAAAGAACACCGCATGCTTCAAATTTGTCACACAATGTTTACCATACGTGCATGCTACGGGACTTGCAAACTTCAATAGAAGTATTTCTCAATTTCACAATTACTCAAATAGCACACCTCTAATATTACCACATTTATATCTCAAAACAACTATCAAGTATCAATCTTCTCTTAGTTTTTAATGCACTTTAAGGTTTTTATCTTGGATGCCTATCATATTAGGACTAACTTTATAACCAAAGCAAATTACCATGCTGTTCTAAAGGACTCCCAAAATAATATAAGTGAATCATGAGAGATCAATTATTTCTATCAAATAGAACCACTGACGTGGTCTAAAATATATAAGCGAAGCACTAGAGCAAAATTATCTAACTCAAAAGATATAAGTGAAGCACATAGAGTATTCTAATGAATTCCGATTCATGTGTGTCTATCTCAAAAGGTGTGCACAGCAAGGATTATTGTGGTAAACTAAAAACAAAGACTAAAATCATACAATATGCTCCATGCAAAACACATATCATGTGGTGAATAAAAATATAGCTCCAAGTAAGTTACCGATGGACGAAGACAAAAGAGGAGATGCCTTCCAGGGCATCCCCAAGCTTAGGATTTTGGTTTTCCTTGGATTTTACCTTGAGGTGCCTTGGGCATCCCCTAGATTAGGCTCTTGCCACTCCATGTTCCATAATCCATCAAATCTTTACCCAAAACTTGAAAACTTCACAACACAAAACTTAACAGAAAATCTCGTGAGCTCCGTTAGCGAAAGAAAACAAAACACCACTTCAAGGTACTGTAATTAACTCATTATTCTTCTATATTGGTGTTAAAACAACTGTATTCCAACTTCTCTATGGTTTATACCCTCCGATACTAGCCATAGATTCCTCAAAATAAGCAAACAACACACGAAAAACAGAATCTGTCAAAAACAGAACAGTCTGTAGTAATCTATAGGTTTCGAATACTTATGGAACCCCAAAAATTCTAAAATAATTTCTGGAAGTGAGGAATTTATCTATTAATCATCTTAGAAAATAATTAACTAAATAGCACTATCCAGTAAAAAATGTCAGCAAATCTCGTGAGCGCTAAAGTTTTTTGTTTTTTACAGCAAGATCGCAAAGACTTTCCCCAAGTCTTCCCAAATGTTCTACTTGGCACAAACACTAATTAAAAGCATAAAACCACATATAAACAGAGGCTAGATGAATTATTTATTACTAAACAGAATCAAAAAGCAAGGAACAAAAATAAAATTGGGTTGCCTCCCAACAAGCGCTATCGTTTAATGCCCCTAGCTAGCCATAAAGGCAAGGATAGATCTAGGTATTACCATCATTGGTATGCAATCCATATCTAGCTCTCGTAATATATTCATAAGGTAATTTAATTTTCTTAATAGGAAAGTGTTCCATGCCCTTGCTTAACGGAAATTGGAATCTAATATTCCCTTCCTTCATATCAATAATTGCACCAATTGTTCTAAGGAAAGGTCTACCAAGAATAACAGGACATGTAGGATTGCAATCTATATCAAGGACAATGAAATCTATGGGCACATAATTCCTATTTGCAACAATAAGAACATCATTAATTCTTCCCATAGATTTCTTAATGGTGGAATCTGCAAGATGCAAGTTTAAAGAACAATCATCAAATTCACGGAAACCTAGCAAATCACACAAGGTTTTAGGACTCGTGGAAACACTAGCACCCAAATCACACAAAGCATAGCATTCATGATCATTAATTTTAATTTTAATAGTAGGTTCCCACTCATCATAAAGTTTTCTAGGGATAGAAACTTCCAATTCAAGTTTTTCTAAATAAGATTGCATTAAGGCATCAACGATATGTTTAGTAAAAGCCTTATTTTGACTATAAGCATGCGGAGAATTTAGCACGTATTGCAACAAGGAAATACAATCTATTAAAGAGACATTATCATAATTAAATTCCGTGAAATCCAAGATAGTGGGTTCATTGTTATCTAAAGTTTTGACCTCATCGATCCCACTTTTACCAATTTTTGCATCAAGATCTAAAAACTCCGAATCATTGGGATGCCTTCTAACTAAAGTTGACTCATCTCCAGTCCCATCATATCAAGATTCATAATGCAAAACAAAGATTTAAATAGGAGACACATCAATCACTTTTAGATCTTCATCCTTACTATCATCAAAACTAGAAGAACACGCTTTCAGAAAGCAATATTTTTAGCACGCATCCTAGCGGTTCTTTCTTTGCACTCATCAATGGAAATTCTCATAGCTTTGAGAGACTCATTGATATCATGCTTAGGTGGAATAGATTTAAGTTTCAAAGAATCAACATCAAGAGAAATTATATCCACGTTCCTAGCCAACTCATCAATCTTAGACAATTTTTCTTCAATCAAAGCATTAAAACTCTTTTCCGAACTAATAAATTCTTTAATATTAGATTCAAAATCAGAGGGCATCTTATTATAATTTCCATAGGAATTGTTGTAGGAATTACCATAATTATTAGAGGGATTACTAGGAAATGGCCTAGTATTAAAATTACCTCTATATGCATTATTACCAAAATTGTTCCTACCAACAAAATTCACATCCATAGATTCATTATTATTCTCAATCAAAGTAGACAAAGGCATATCATTAGGATCTGAAGAAACACTCTTATTAGCAAACAATTTCATAAGTTCATCCATCTTTCCACTCAAAACATTAATTTCTTCTATTGCATGAACCTTTTTACTAGTAGATGTTTCAGTGTGCCATTGAGAATAATTAACCATAATATTATCTAGGAGTTTAGTAGCTTCTCCTAAAGTGGTTTCCATAAAAGTGCCTCCCGTGGCCGAATCTAAAAGATTTCTAGAAGCAAAACTCAATCTGGCGTAATTTTTTTATAAGCATCCAAAGATTCAATCCATGTGTAGGGCAATTACGTATCATTAGTTTCATCCTCTCCCAAGCTTGTGCAACATGTTCATGATCAAGTTGCTTAAAATTCATAATATCATTTCTAAGAGAGATGATCTTAGCGGGGGGTATTTAGAGATAAAAGAATCTTTGCACTTATTCCATGAATCAATACTATTTTTAGGCAAATATGAAAACCAAGTTTTAGCATGATCTCAAAGAGAAAACGGAAATAGCTTCAGTTTAACAATATCATTGTCCACATATTTCTTCTTTTGCATATCACATAAATCAACAAAGCTATTTCGATGGGTAGCGGCATCTTCACTAGGAAGGCCGACGAATTGATCTTTCATGACAAGATTCAGCAAAGCAGCATTAATTTCACAAGATTCAGCATCGGTAAGAGGAGCAATCAGAGTGCTAAGAAAATCATTATTGTTGGTATTGGAAAAGTCACACAATTTAGTATTATCTTGAGCCATTGCGACAAGCAAGCAATCCAACACACAAGAAAACAAGAAGCAAGCAAAAAGAGACGAAATGGAAAAGAGAAGGGGAACAGAAAAAGAGGGCGAATAAAATGGCAAGGTTGAAGTGGGGGATAGGAAAACGATGTGACGCCCCCGATTCAATCGTACATTAATCATACACGCAAACGTGTACGATCAAGATCAGGGACTCATGGGAAGATATCACAACACAACTCTACAAATAAAATAAGTCATACAAGCATCATATTACAAGCCAGGGGCCTTAAAGGCTCGAATACAAGAGCTCGATCATAGACGAGTCAGCGGAAGCAACAATATCTGAGTACAAACATAAGTTAAACAAGATGCCCTAAGAAGGCTAGCACAAACTGGGATACAAATCGAAAGAGGCACAGGCCTCCTGCCTGGGATCCTCCTAAACTACTCCTGGTCATCGTCAGCGGGATGCACGTAGTAGTAGGCACCTCCCGAGTAGTAGTAGTAGTAGTAGTAGTAGTAGTAGTAGTAGTAGTAGTAGTAGTAGTAGTAGTAGTAGTAGTAGTAGTAGTAGTAGTAGTAGTAGTAGTAGTAGTAGTAGTAGTAGTAGTAGTAGTAGTAGTAGTAGTAGTAGTAGTAGTAGTAGTAGTAGTAGTAGTAGTAGTAGTAGTAGTCGATGGTGGTGTCTGGCTCCTGGGCTCCAACGTCTGGTCGCAGCAATCGAGTATAGAAAGGGGGAAAGGGGGAGCAAAGCAACCGTGACTACTCATCCAAAGTACTCGCAAGCAAGGAGCTACACTACATATGCATGCATTGGTATCAAACGGAGGAAAGGTATCATATGTGGACTGAACTGCAGAATGCCGGAATAAGAGGGGGATAGGTAGTCCTGTCAAAGACTACGCTTCTGGTAACCTCCATCTTGCAGCAGGAGAAGAGAGTAGATGGAAGTTCACCAAGTAGCATCGTGTAGCATAATCCAAACCGATGATCCTCCCCTCGTCGCCCTGTGAGAGAGCGATCACCGGTTGTATCTGGCACTTGGAAGGGTGTGTTTTATTAAGTATCCGGTTCTAGTTTTCATAAGGTCAAGGTACAACTCCAAGTCGTCCTGTTACCGAAGATCACGGCTATTCGAATAGATTAACTTCCCTACAGGGGTGCACCACATTTCCCAACACGCTCGATCCCCTTTGTCCGGACACACTTTACTGGGTCATGCCCGGCCTTGGAAGATCAACACGTCGCAGCCCTACCTAGGCACAACAGAGAGGTCAGCACGCCGGTCTAAATCCTATGGCGCAGGGGTCTGGGCCCATCGCCCATTGCACACCTGCATGTTGCGTGGGCGGCCGGAAGCAGACCTAGCCTAGCAGGCGTTCTAGTCCAATCCGGCGCGCGCCGCTCAGTCGTTGACGTCACGAAGGCTTTGGCTGATACCATGACGTCGAGTGCCCATAACTGTCCCCGCATAGATGGTTAGTGCGTATAGGCCAGTGGCCAGACTCAGATCAAATACCAAGATCTCGTTAAACATGTTATCTTGAAATAACCGCGAACACTGACCAAGGCCAGGCCCACCTCTCTCCTAGGTGGTCTCAACCTGCCCTGTTGCTTCGCCACAAAGATCCACACAGAGGGCTATCGGGAAAGTATGTCCTTCCAGCCCCCAATTCGTGAATCAACCGCGGGTACTCCTCGAGCCGACCCGTCTTTAGTCATCACATGTATCATGTACAAAGTATATAGTTATATACCCGTGAGCACCTCCCGAGTGATCACGGCCCGATAGTATAGCATGGAAGATGGACAAGAATGTAGGGCCACTAATGATAAACTAGCATCCTATACTAAGCATTAGGATTGCAGGTAAAGGTAACAACAGTAGTAGCAAGGATAGGCTATGCATCAGGATAGGATTAATGGAAAGCAGTAATATGCTACACTACCCTAATGCAAGCAGTATAGAGAAGAGTAGGCGATATCTGGTGATCAAGGGGGGCTTGCCTGGTTGCTCTGGCAAGAGAGAGGGGTCGTCAACGCCGTAGTCATACTGGGTAGCAGCGGCATCGGTCTCGGTGTCTAGCGAGAGAAGAGGGGGAAGAAACAATAAATATAATGCAAAAAATGCATGACGATGCATGACATGACAAAGCATGATGCTAGGTGTGCCCTAACGCGGTAAGAGGTGGTACCGGTGAAGGGGGGAAACATCCAGGAAAATATCCCCGGTGTTTCGCGTTTTTTGGACAAACGAACCGGAGGGGGAAAGTTGCATGTTCAATATGCTAGGGATGCATGGCGGATGAACGGGCTGCGTATTCGGATTCGTCTTGTTGTTCTGAGCAACTTTCATGTAGAAAGTATTTTCATCTGAGCTACGGTTTATTTTCTATTAATTTTAAAAGATTTAAATTATTTTTAGGATTTATTTAATTATTTTAATGCAACATTATCCAGAACAGTGTTTGCTGACGTCAGCAGTCAACAGAGGTTGTGTGGGTCAAACTGATGTGTGGGCCCAGTGGGACCCACCTGTCATACTCTGTTAAGTTAATTAGGGTTAGGTTAAACTAATTATTGCTTAGTTAGACTAATAGGTTAATTAGATTAATTAAGTAGGATTAATTAACTTAATTAATTCCTTATTTATTTATTTATTTATTTATTTATCTTTTTTTAATGTTCTCTGGGCAGGGCCCATGTGTCATAGGCCCAGGGGGGCTTAACGGGCGCACGGGTAAACGGGCGCTGGGCGTGTGCGCTGCCTAGACCGCACGAGCACACGCCCAGGGCCGCGGAAATGGCCACTGCAGGGTCGGGCACGCACCGGCCGGCGAGCAAGGGGTCGCGGGCAAGGAGCAACAGCACCGGGGAAAACGGGGCGCGAGCGGGTGGCCGAGTACGGCAGAGCAACGTGGTAGGGGACGGGCAGCACGGCGGGACGAAGGCGGTGGCCGGAGCGAGCAACCGCAGGGGAGCCGGAGTGGGCTCGCCGATGCGAGGTGCGGCTGGCTGCAGGCAGCAGAGCACGCGAGGGGGGAGGAGCGTGGGGCAAGGGGAACCGGAGCGGGGCGAGGCGCGGTACGGGGCGCCAGCGGGGTGCCGGACCAGGCGCGGCACGCGGTGACTATGCAGGGCAGAGGGAGTGCGAGGAGATGGACAAGCTCACAAGGGCTATAGGGTTCGGGGGCAGCGGTGCTCAGGGAGGGAGACGAGGAGGCAACGAGAAGTTCGGCGACGGCGGTGGTGGCGCTCGACGACGGCGTAGTGGCGCTCGGCAATGGCGTCGGTGAAGGGTGGGCGTCGGGCTCATTGCCCCTTCCCGATCCATATCGGGTCGGGGAACAGGTGCGAGAGGGGAGGCGAGGCGACGACGGAGGGGAGGAGATCCGGCGACGGGGCTTGATGTCGGCGACTGGGAGGGCAGCGGGCAGCGGCGCAGCGATAGGGTCGACCCTGATCCAGATCAGATCGGGGGGAGGAGAGCGTAGTGGGGAAGTGGGGGTTACGGGTTAGGGTTTCTGAATAGTGGGGGGGTTAGTAGGCACGGATGGGCCGGCCGAAGTGGCCAACTGGGCCGTCGGGTTGGGTCGGTTGGCCCCCGGGTGGGGAGGGGGGTTTCTTCTATCTTTTTTTATTCTTTGTTAGTTTTGTTTTCTGTTTTAATTTTTCTTTTATTTCTTATAAGTAGTTTCTTTTATTTTTAGTTTTATATAAAAATTACCACTAGTGCCTAAATTTGTATTTATCAACAAACTACTGTGAGATTAATTCTTAACCCATAATAAAATAGTTTTAGCATTTTATAAATTCAATAGGCATTTGTTTAATTGTTTTCACTACTGTTTTAATTGTTTTAGAGCCTTTAAACATTTTATCAAAGTTTAGTTTCTCCACCATAATTACTTACAATTTATTTGACACAACACGAACATTATAGTTTTGATATTTGAGAATTTTACTGGTTGCCTATATTTTGAATTTTAATTTGAATCAGTTTTTGAACTAGCTCGAGTTTATCAACAGTAACCGAGGTGATGTGGCACCATTAGCAGAGGTTTACTGTATCTTGATTATCTGGTCGTCACAATTCTCCTCCACTACAAGAAATCTCATCCCAAGATTTAAGAGGGGAGTAAGGGGGAAAGTTCTTGTTACGATATTCTAACGGATCTTCTTGAAGAAGTTAATCCCTTTCATTGATGTCTTCAATTCTTTATTCCAATGCATCATGATGAAGTTGCCGTCCTTTCTTCGGGAACGCCATCGTACTTACGAAAGGATAAGGGGGTATTACGGAAGAACGGACCACTACAATGTTTGCTTATCTAGTAGATAACATCAGGGAAGGTGGTAGGAAGTAACTCTCGAATCTAATCTTAAGAAAATATCGAGAGCAAAGTAAGAAGGTGCAAAATAGAAGTTTCTAGTGCATAGGCAATCATTCATTGCCTGATACGAAATGTGAAAGGGGTTCAGAGCAATGGGAATAAGTATTGTGTCCAGAATAGATTACTAGGCAGGTGGCCCGTGAATTACATACGAAGTCAAGTTCAAGGAGTATCTTTGGCAATAGGGTCTACAAGAGAGTCAGGTTTCGATCCTGTGGAACTGTGGGTTATGGGCCCACCATGTGGGTTAAAGTAGGAAAGGCAGTGACGTCTTGCACGATCATGTAAGCAAGGCATGTCAGAGGATAGTCTGTCAGCTATGTCGGCAACAACATCGATACCAAGGGCGAGGGACGAAGATAACCATTTTCCTGGTCGTTGAACGAGGCGGGCCAATAGGCAAGGTTCTCGTCCATCGGTGGCTACCGAAATGTCATCAACAATAGTAACAGGGTCTTGCTGACAGAATTGTACACCGAGGTGTTTACATAAGCAGGAGAATATTATCGCTTAGATCATATAGATCACAAGACACGTTAAACCAACCAATGGAAAGGCAAATACAATTATCAGATTAAACAGAACAATGTTAAGGAAAATGTGTTAAAACACATATTTCAAAGGTATATCCTTCCCAAGGACAAATAGAGCATGATATCCATGACAGGATATAATGTGGAAACCTCTTTAGGTACGGGAGAGAATTTTCATGACATTACCCATACAGCGGTGTTTGGATAATTGAGCAGGAAACATTTAACCTTGGGCTTCAAATGTTCCTGTTGAAAATCGGAGTACCATAGACATGCTTTGAGATAGCATTGACATGGTCAACAGGTGAAGATCAGACTTTGGAGACAAAAAGGATCCATCAGGAACAACTTATAGAATAAGTCTTACAATTTCCTCATGGAAGAATGGCTAACCGTGCAAAAAAGAAACTATAACAATAGGCCCTCCGGCCAGGTGTGATAGGCATGAGATCACCTTACCGATATATAAGGACCAATGTAATAACTCTTGGAAATATGTTCCAACCATCATATCTGACCGAGATTCAGATCTGATTGGTGTCAGGATGCCTCAGACTCAGGATGCCTGAGAAGAAAAGGTGCATCACAATTGACGAGACGACATTGTAAGATTCTCGGGAAATGTACTATGGAAGCGAGTTCCAAAACAAGAGTTCGTCATTAAAACCAAGGAGAGGATGAAGAGGTGGCTGATGAACTCAGCAACAATTCATTGAGATTTTCGAAAGATGGATGTCCACACTTATGTGAACAAGGAGATAACATCTGTCAGATCAAATGATATAACGAGGTATGTTCGAGGAAAGCATACACAGTTAAACATTGGTTGAAAGGTGCACCCGAAACATGGGCTTAGGTAGCACGATCAATGGTAGAATGGTGATTCATTATCCAAGAGTCTAAGAATGAACTGTCAACCATTAACTCCAAAGCAATAGGGTTGCTAGAAGTTTTGAATTTTACACCTCATAGTTCATTTTTCGGCATTCCGGTTATAAATAACATGGGGAATGATGATGGTGAGAAGTATCACTTGTATTAAGGGTTCTCAAGAGGTGGTGAAATTTCCCACGACATCTTGTCATAAAAGGTGGTAATATTCCAAGGTAAAGAAGAACAAATACTGGATAGCAAGGAGCTCAAGGTATAACATAAAACACAATCAAGTTTGTGTTGGAGGGAAGGCAATAAAGTGGTCGATGACCACACAAATCATCGAGGGCAAGGATGGTTTTTCTCATCATGAATTCAATTGATATCCTGGAAAAGCTTGGAATACTAATGATGATCACGACACATTGGTCGAGAGATTTCATGAAGATGTAATCGATCGATGATGACATCAAGTCAAACGAATGATGAAGTGAAAGGTTATTTGAACCACGAGTATGACACAAACTCGAAATCAAGCTTGTTGTTCAAGGCGAAATGATATGACGAGGAAAATCAACGTAAGCTTAGCTCATCGTCGAAAGTGGTGCTCTGGGAATAAGGACCAGGTAGCACAGTTAAAATCATCAAGACAATGATATAGCCAAATAGGCTAGGAATGGCGTGATCTAGTACAAGCTCGTACTTAAAGAAGATTACTAAGAGTTGTTGAACCATAGTGCGGACTCGGTTCAGTTATCGGTGTCTTTGAGTGTTTAATAACTCAGAGCCCATGAAAAATTGTGATCAGTGAGAATGTAGTACTTGATGAAGAACTCATAGGAAGTTATGCAGTTCCAAGATAATCTCGAGATACCAAGGGGTAATACTCGAAGACAGGTCAAAGTAGAGGTCGGACTGGGGTATTGCTTTGCGGAAGACAAGTACTTCAACTTGTCCGAGAAATGGGATCCAAGAAGAACATATGGTCGGAACCATGATTGCAAAGGGTCAATTCATCGATACCAAAGGATATTATATCAAGGAAATAGTTATTATTACAAGAAGCTACCATGATAGGATCTACATCGTGTCCATGGGCATGAACAGAAAGTTCAAGGTCGACTCCCACTTCTTTGATGCATAACCTTTCATTCACTTCTCACTTTCGAAGAAGTTGTAGTGTTGAAATTTTACCTCGCTAAATACCAGAAGAGTATGACCTGTAGTAGTTTCCGGGTTCACACAGATTAGAAAAAAGGCATATGTCCAACCCATTGGGGCCTCTTAGGAACATATACCACAAACTTCAGGAGTAATTATCACCAGCTCGAATGTAGGGCATGGTTGACAAAGCAGAGGATACAATTTGCCAAGGCATTATACACCCGTGGAAAAGGCCCACAAGGTTATTGAATATGAAGGACGATGTCGGATGAAATCCAACGATGGATCGGGCGATCCACAATGGAGCTGATGTGAGTATCGGTACTCCATCAGAGGAAGAAAGAATGCACGGGCATCATATTATAGAACATCAGAATAATTCGATGCTTAGATAACAAAGGAATTATGATTTCCAAAACAAAGGACCAGAAGCAGACGCTCTGATCAAGGATGGATAAATTGGATAGACCAGAGGCACAATTGACGACAAATTGCTTGGTCGAGAACCATCTCATGTTCAAAATGACATCTGAGCCGGAAAGATAATTTAGAAGGGTTGATAGATGATTGTGTGCATTCGCACACATGTTGAATCAATAGGATCAAAATGACGGTGTGAAAAGATACTAGTGAATATTGCTAGTGATATGGGAGCATCCATAATGTAAGCATACAAGTATTTGCAGAGCAATAGTTTGAAGAGGATGCTCAGAAGGTCGGATAGTATTTCAGAGTATCTTATGAAGCATACGAACAACTGGGGATGAACAGATACTCAATAAGTGCGAGGAATTTTCAATAGGGGTATCCATGTGGCAAGGAACTGCAAGGCAGTAGGCACAAAATATTCTCGGAACATTAGAGGGGATTTTAGGGTATCTCGTTATAACAAGATCAACTGGGAATAAAGGTAAGAACGGCAAGTATATGTAATTATCCATAGGGATATTTCGGTGGTAGGGAATTGTAAAAGCAACAGGCTCAAAGTCTCGAGGGAACATCGGAGAATATCTTCGAAATACTTCAGTGGACCAAGTAATCATCTGGAGTAAGGGGCTCTCCGGGTGGAAGTAGTTACGAGAACCTAGAGTCGGCGTTAGTAAAATCATTTAACCCGAATAGAAGAGAGAACAGAGTCCCAGAGTATAGATCGAGGAATAAAAGATCCTAATACCACCCAATGGCGACGTGGGCCCATGGGCTGCACAGCCATGTTAGTAAAACAGTTTTCATCGACTAGACTCAACTTCGACCAAGGAGTTTGGAAGGGGGATTCCTACAGGCAGTCGGCTCTGATACCAACTTGTGACGCCCCCGATTCAATCGTACATTAATCATACACGCAAACGTGTACGATCAAGATCAGGGACTCATGGGAAGATATCACAACACAACTCTACAAATAAAATAAGTCATACAAGCATCATATTACAAGCCAGGGGCCTCAAAGGCTCGAATACAAGAGCTCGATCATAGACGATTCAGCGGAAGCAACAATATCTGAGTACAGACATAAGTTAAACAAGATGCCCTAAGAAGGCTAGCACAAACTGGGATACAAATCGAAAGAGGCACAGGCCTCCTGCCTGGGATCCTCCTAAACTACTCCTGGTCATCGTCAGCGGGATGCACGTAGTAGTAGGCACCTCTCGATGGTGGTGTCTGGCTCCTGGGCTCCAACGTCTGGTCGCAGCAATCGAGTATAGAAAGGGGGAAAAGGGGGAGCAAAGCAACTGTGAGTACTCATCCAAAGTACTCGCAAGCAAGGAGCTACACTACATATGCATGCATTGGTATCAAACGGAAAATGGGTATCATATGTGGACTGAACTGCAGAATGCCGGAATAAGAGGGGGATAGCTGGTCCTGTCGAAGACTACGCTTCTGGTAACCTCCACCTTGCAGCAGGAGAAGAGAGTAGATGGAAGTTCACCAAGTAGCATCGTGTAGCATAATCCTAACCGATGGTCCTCCCCTCGTCGCCCTGTGAGAGAGCGATCACCGGTTGTATCTGCCACTTGGAAGGGTATGTTTTATTAAGTATCCAGTTCCAGTTGTCATAAGGTCAAGGTACAACTCCAAGTCGTCCTGTTACTGAAGATCACAGCTATTCGAATAGATTAACTTCCCTGCAGGGGTGCACCACATTTCCCAACATGCTTGATCGCCTTTGTCCGGACACATTTTACTAGGTCATGCCCGGCCTCGGAAGATCAACACGTCGCAGCCCTACCTAGGCACAACAGAGAGGTCAGCACGCCGGTCTAAATCCTATGGCGCAGGGGTCTGGGCCCATCGCCCATTACACACATGCACGTTGCGAGGGCGGCCGGAAGCAGACCTAGCCTAGCAGGCGTTCTAGTCCAATCCGGCTCGCGCCGCTCAGTCGCTGACATCACGAAGGCTTCGGCTGATATCACGACGTCGAGTGCCCATAACTGTCCCCGCGTAGATGGTTAGTGCGTATAGGCCAGTGTTCAGACTCGGATCAAATACCAAGATCTCGTTAAACGTGTTATCTTGAAATAACCGCGATCGCTGGCCAAGGCCAGGCCCACCTCTCTCCTAGGTGGTCTCAAACTGCCCTGTCGCTTCGCCACAAAGATCCACATAGAGGGCTGTCAGGAAAGTATGTCCTTCCAGCCCCCAATTCGTGAATCAACCGCGGGTACTCCTCGAGCCGACCCGTCTTTAGTCATCACATGTATCATGTATAAAGTATATAGTTATATACCCGTGATCACCTCCCGAGTGATCACGGCCCGATAGTATAGCATGGAAGACGGACAAGAATGTAGGGCCACTAATGATAAACTAGCATCCTATACTAAGCATAAGGATTGCAGGTAAAGGTAACAACGGTAGTAGCAAGGACAGGCTATGCATGAAGATAGGATTAACGAAAAGCAGTAACATGCTACACTACTCTAATGCAAGTAGTATAGAGAAGAGTAGGCGATATCTGGTGATCAAGTGGGGCTTGCCTGGTTGCTCTGGCAAGAGAGAGGGGTCATCAACGCCGTAGTCATACTGGGTAGCAGCGTTGTCGGTCTCGGTGTCTAGCGAGAGAAGAGGGGGAAGAAACAATAAATATAATGCAAACAAATGCATGACGATGCATGACATGACAAAGCATGATGCTAGGTGTGCCCTAACGCGGTAAGAGGTGGTACCGGTGAAGGGGGGAAACATCCGGGAAAATATCCTCGGTGTTTTGCGTTTTTGGACAGACGAACCGGAGGGGGAAAGTTGCGTGTTCAGTATGCTAGGGATGCGTGGTGGACGAACGGACTGCGTATTCGGATTCGTCTCGTCGTTCTGAGCAACTTTCATGTAGAAAGTATTTTCATCTGAGCTACGGTTTATTTTCTATTAATTTTAAAAGATTTAAATCATTTTCAGGATTTATTTAATTATTTTAATGCAACATTATCCAGAACAGTGTTTGCTAGCGTCAGCATGACGTTAGCGGTCAACAGAGGTTGACTGGGTCAAATTGACGTGTGGACCCAGTGGGACCCACCTGTCATACTCTGTTAAGTTAATTAGGGTTAGGTTAAACTAATTATTGCTTAGTTAGACTAAAAGGTTAATAAGATTAATTAAGTAGGATTAATTAACTTAATTAATTCCTTAATTAATTAATTAATATTTAATTAATTATTCATTTATTTATCTTTTTTTAACTTTTTTAATGTTCTCTGGGCGGGGCCCATGTGTCATAGGCCCAGGGGGCTTAACGGGCGCACGGGTAAATGGGCGCTGCACGCATGCGCTGCCCATACCGCACAAGCACATGCCCAGGGCCGCGGCAACAGCCACTGCAGGGTCAGGCACGCGCCGGCCGGCGAGCAAGGGGTCGCGGGCAAGGAGCAACAGCACCGGGGAAAACGGGGCGCGAGCGGGTGGCCGAGTACGGCAGAGCAACATGGTAGGGGACGGGCAGCACGGAGGGACGAAGGCGGTGGCCGGAGCGAGCAACCGCAGGGGAGCAGAGGCGGGCTCGCCGAGGCGAGGCGCGGCTGGCTGCAGGCAGCAGAGCACGCGAGAGGGGAGGAGCGTGGGGCAAGGGGAACCGGAGCGGGGCAAGGCGCGCGGTACGGGGCGCCAGCGGGGTGCCGGACCAGGCGCGGCACGCGGTGACTGTGCGGGGCAGAGGGAGTGCAAGGAGATGGAGAAGCTCACAGGGGTTGTAGGGTTCGGGGGCAGCGGTGCTCAGGGAGGGAGACGACGAGGCAACGCGAAGGTCGGCGACGGCGGTGGTGGCGCTCGAGGACGGCGTAGTGGCGCTTGGCGATGGCGTCGGTGAAGGGAGGGCGTCAGGCTCGTTGCCTCTTCCCATCCATATCTGGTCGGGGAACAAGTGCGAGAGGGGAGGCGAGGCAACGACGGAGGGGAGGAGATCCGGCGACGGGGCTTGACATCGGCGACGGGGAGGGCGGCGGGCAGCGGCGCAGCGATGGGGTTGACCCCGATCCAGATCAGATCGGGGGGGAGAGCATAGTCGGGGAGTGGGGGTTAGGGTTAGGGTTTCTGGATAGTTGGGGGGTTAGTAGGCGCGGCTGGGCCGGCCGAAGTGGCCAACTGGGCTGGCAGGTTGGGTCGGTTGGCCCTCGGGGGGTTCTTCTATCTTTTTTTTGTTCTTTGTTAGTTTTGTTTTCTGTTTTTATATTTTCTTTTCTTTCTTATAAGTAGTTTCTTTTATTTTTAGTTTTATATAAAAATTACCACTAGTGCCTAAATTTGTATTTATCAACAAACTACTGTGAGACTAGTTCTTAACCCATAATAAAATAGTCTTAGCATTTTATAAATTCGATAGGCATTTGTTTAATTGTTTTCACTACTGTTTTAATTGTTTTAGAGCCTTTAAACATTTTATCAAAGTTTGGTTTCTCCACCATAATTACTTACGATTTATTTGACACAACACGAACATTATAGTTTTGATATTTGAGAATTTTACTGGTTGCCTATATTTTGAATTTTAATTTGAATCAGTTTTTGAACTAGCTCGAGTTTATCAACAGTAACCGAGGTGACGTGGCACCATTAGCAGAGGTTTACTGTATCTTGATTATCTGGTCATCACAAACGAGAGGCAAATGGCAAATAATGTAATGCGAGGCATAAGAGTTTGCGATGGGTACTTGGTATGTCTTGACTTGTGCGTAGACTCCCCGGCAACGGCGCCAGAAATCCTTCTTGCTACCCCTTGAGCACTGTGTTTGTTTTCCCTTGAAGAGGAATGGGTGATGCAGCAAAGTAGCGTGAGTATTTCCCTCAGTTTTTTAGAACCAAGGTATCAATCCAGTAGGAGGCCACACGCAAGTCCCTTGTAACTACACAAACAAATAAGAACCTCGCAACCAACGCAATAAAGGGGTTGTCAATCCCTTTACAGTCACTTACGAGAGTGAGATCTGATAGAGATGATAAGATAATATTTTTGGTATTTTTATAATAAAGATTAAGAGTAAAGACTGCAAAATAAACGGTGCCAGAAATAACTTGTTGACGGGAGATTAATATAATGGAGAATAGACCCGGGGCCATAGGTTTCACTAATGGCTTCTCTCAAGATAGCATAAGTATTACGGTGGGTGAACAAATTATTGTCGAGCAATTGATAGAAAAGTGAATAATTATGAGAATATCTAGGCATGATCATGTATATAGGCATCATGTCCATGACAAGTAGACTGACTCCTGTCTACATCTACTACTATTACTCCACACATCGACCGCTATCCAGCATGCATCTAGAGTATTAAGTTCATAAGAACAAAGTAATGCATTAGGTAAGATGACATGATTTACAGGGATAAACTCAAGGAATATGGTATAAAACCCATCTTTTTATCCTCGATGGCAACAATACAATACGTGTAGTTTCCCTTTCTGTCACTGGAATCGAGCACCGCAAGATTGAACCCGAAGCTAAGCACTTCTCCCATTGCAAGAAAGATCAATCTAGTAGGCCAAACCAAACTGATAATTCGAAGAGACTTGCAAAGATAACAAATCATACATAAAATAATTCAAAGGAGATTCAAATATTGTTCATAGATAGACTTGATCATAAATCCACAATTCATCGGATCTCGACAAACACACCGCAAAAAGAGTTACATCGAATAGATCTCCAAGAAGATCAATGAGAACTTTGTATTGAGATCCAAAGAGAGAGAAGAAGCCATCTAGCTAATAGCTATGGACCCGAAGGTTTGAAGTAAACTACTCACACATCATCGGACGGGCCATGGAGTTGATGTAGAGGCCCTCCGTGATCGATGCCCCCTCTGGCGGAGCACCGGAAAAGGCCCCAAAATGGGATCTCACGGGTACAAAAAGGTTGTGGCAGTGTAAATAGGGTTTCGTGGTGCTCCTGGATGTTTTTAGGGTATATGAGTATATATATAGGCGAAGGAAGTCGGTCAGGAGAGCCACGAGGGGCCCACGAGGGTGGGGGCGTGCCTCCCTGCCTCGTGGCCTCCTCGGTTGTTTCTTGATGTCCACTCCAAGTCCTCTGGATCACGTTTGTTCCAAAAATCACGCTCCCGAAGGTTTCATTCCTTTTGGACTCCGTTTGATATTCCTTTTCTGCAAAACACTGAAATAGGCAAAAAAAACAGCAATTTGCACTGGGCCTTGGGTTAATAGGTTAGTCCCAAAAATAATATAAAAGTGTATAATAAAGCCCATTAAACATCCAAAAAAGAATATATAATAGCATGGAACAATCAAAAAATATAGATATGTTGGAGACGTATCACCGATCTTGCAAGTTATATTCACCGACTACATGTTATAATCCGGCAACCCCGGAGTGACAATAGTCAGGACCACTCCTGGTGATGAACGTAGTTTGAGGAGTTCATGTATTCACCGTGTGTTAATGCTTTGTTCCGGTTCTCTATTAAAAGGAGGCCTTAATATCCCTTAGTTTCCAATAGGACCCCGCTGCCACGGGAGGGTAGGACAAAAGATGTCATGCAAGTTCTTTCCATAAGCACGTATGACTATTTACGGAATACATGCCTACATTATATTGATGAACTGGAGCTAGTGCCGTATCGCCCTAGGTTATAACTGTCTCATGATGAAAATCATCCAACAAGTCACCGATCCAGTGCCTACGAATTTATCCTATATTGTCCTTGCTAAGTTACTACTACTATCATTACTGTTGCACTTGTTACAAAACTACTGCTATCACTGTTACCGTTACCATTGCTACTGCTATTATTATCAAAACTATCATATTACTTTGCTACTGATCATGTTGCTGCAGATAATTAATCCCCAGGTGTGGTTGAATTGACAACTCAGCTACCAATACCTTTAAATATTCTTTGGCTCCCCTTGTGTTGAATCTATAAATTTGGGTTGAATACTCTACCCTCAAAAACTGTTGCAATCCCCTATACTTGTGGGTTATCACCCCTCCTTTTATAGGCGGGTCGGGGAAGAGAGCAAATCCCTCGATGGGTAACCAGTGCAAATATAGGGAACAAAGCAGCATATCATATACACTGGTTGTCAAAGTTGGCGACCAGTGCAAATAAACGCTGCAGCAAAACAAGTCCAGAACTGAAACCACTTCAGAAGAGCTCAAGAAACAATATATTGGGTACCCATAATGCTGGCAAGATGCTTAGCAAGCTTATTAACTTTCTCTTGTTTGGTGCTTAAATCCTCCAACGCTTGTTGTTGCACTAGAAAGTATGCATCTGAATTCTGCATGGACTTCCTCAGTCCTTCAGCTTCCTGTCGTATCACATCTGATCGATGTCTTTCAACTTGAAGTTGAGACTCAAGAAGATGAACTGATTCAGGCAGCGAGTTCGAAGAGCTTGTGCCAGCAGTAGTGGCCAATAACTCGAACACTACATCAAGACAGGACTTTTGGGTTTTCTCACTATCATCAAGATAGTTTTTATCAGCTTTCTTGGAGACCAACAGGGATATCAAACTATCTTGAACCTTATATGTATTACTTCCTTTACCATTGCATAACGGGGTACTGTTCTCCAATATTTTCTCCGCATTCTAAAAGAGAAACAAGCAGACACATCAGAGGCTTACCATTTTGTATATGAAACTCATTTTGGTAAATCAGTTCAATAGTAAAGTGGACAGGATAACATCATGAAACAAACATATATCTATGTACCATGGTCACTTTATGGTCTATATCATTCTAGTTTTTGTTGCCAAATGAAGATAGAGACACAGTTCAAATAATATCTGTTCAAGACAAAGCAGAATAGACAAAATATAAGTGTGGGAAACTACAGAGCAATAACACCACTTGTAATGTGCATGACATGAGAACATAACGGTTTATTCAATTGAAACTGAAATCAACATAGAGCAAGTTACAATAGCAAACTAGTTAAAGAAATAGGTTTAAAACATACCTGTTGCGCCATTGGAGTTTCAATTCCATCCTTCGAATTTGAAAATAGTTGGTTGATGTCGCTTGAAGCTACGTCGGTATTTCCCCAAAGAGGAAGGGATGATGCAGCATAGTGGCGGTAGGTATTTCCCTCACATGTGAAACCAAGATTATCGAACCAGTAGGACAACCAAGCAACACAACATAAACAACACCCGCACACAAATAATAACTACTCGCAACCCACGTGTAAAAGGGGTTGTCAATCCCTTTTGAGTAGCGGCGCCAGAAATTGGCAAACGGACGAGAATAAATTGTAGTAGATTGATAGATCGAACGCCAAATAAAATAAATAAGAATAAATTGCAGCAAGGTATTTTTGTATTTTTGGTTTAGTAGATCTGAAAATAAAAGGCAAATAAAATAGATCGTGAAGGCAAATAATATGAGAAAGAGACCCGGGGGCCGTAGATTTCACTAGTGGCTTCTCTCGAGAAAAATAGCAAATGGTGGGTAAAGGAATTACTGTTGGGAAATTTATGGAACTTCAAGTACTCATGACGATATCTAGGCAATGATCATTACATAGGCATCACGTCCAAGATTAGTAGACCGACTCCTGCCTGCATCTACTACAATTACTCCACACATCAACCGCTATCCAGCATGCATCTAGTGTATTAAGTTCATGGAAAAACAGAGTAATGCAATAAGAACGATGACATGATGTAGACAAGATCTATCTATGTAGAGATAGACCCCATCGTTTTATCCTTAGTAGCAACCATACATACGTGTCGGTTCCCCTTCTGTCACTAGGATCAAGCACTGTAAGAGCGAACCCACTACAAAGCACCTCTTCCCATTGGAAGATAAATAGATCAAGTTGGCCAAACAAAACCCAAATATCAGAGAAGAAATCAAGGCTATAAGCAATGATGCATATAAGATATCAAAGAAACTCAAATAACTTTCATGGATATAAAAAGATAGATCTAATCATAAACTCAAAGTTCATCCGATCCCAACAAACATGCCGCAAAAAGAGTTACATCATATGGATGTCCAAGAGACCATTGTATTGAGAATCAAACGAGAGAGAGAGAGAGAGGAAGCCATCTATCTACTAACTATGGACCCGGAGGTCTACAAAGAACTACTCACGCATCATCGGAGAGGCACCAATGGAAGTGGTGAACCCCTCCGTGATGGTGTCTAGATTGGATCTGGTGGTTCTGGACTCTGCGGCGGCTGGAATTGATTTTCGTCCACTCCCCTAGGGTTTATGGAATATTGGGGTATTTATAGAGCAAAGAGGCGGTCCGAGGGGCACCCGAGGTGGGCACAACCCACCCAGGCGCGCCTGGGCCTCCTAGCACGCCCTGGTGGGTTGTGCTCTCCTCGGAGTACCCCCAGGCACAGCCTTGGCCCATTAGCTGTCTTCTGGTCCATAAAAAAGTTCCGTAAAGTTTCGTTGCATTTGTACTCCATTTGGTATTGATTTTCTGTGATGTAAAAACATGCAAAAACAGCAAATGGCACTTGGCACTATGTCAATAGGTTAGTACCAAAAAATGATATAAAATGACTATAAAACATCCAAGTGATAATATAACAGCATGTAACAATCAAAAATTATAGATACGTTGGAGACGTATCAACAGCCACTTCCAACAGAAAATACCTCCAAGCGACACTCGTCCTGAGACGTGCCAAGCAAGCACGCACAAAGCTGGCAAGCCGGGCAAGGTGTGATGTGACACTGAGCGGCGCATTTAATGCGCTCTGTCAGCCTGCTGAGTTAGGTATGATAGCACTGTTTTCTATCTAATCAGTATGTAAAAACTGATTTGCCATTGTGGCGACCCCTTGATCTATAAAAGGAGGCCCATGGCAACTGTACAAGGGATTCGGACCCCCGCACATTCATACGCGCGTAGCCACTCTCGCCCCGAGGCAACCTTGCCAGGCAAGAGTGCTATGTTTTTTCCACCATTTCCCACCATCAACCCACCAAAGCAGGAGTAGGGTTTTACACCTCGCGGAGGCTCCAACCTGAGTAAAACTGCCCGTGTGATCTCTGTCGTGTTGTGTTACGCTTCTCCACTCTTCGTGCAACGTGCCTGTCCCCCCGCCGAACCAAAAGGGGCTCATGGCCCCATAGGTGGCTGTGGTTTCTCACGACATATTCCTTTTACCTTATATCAAGAAATTATGAATGATATAGCACCCGCTAAAATAGAAGACATAGGTGTTACTATTAAACTTGCTAATAGAGACACCATCACACCACTTGGGATTGTTAGTGATGTTGAAGTCTTGTGTGGGAAAATAAAATACCCTACTAATTTTCTTGTTCTTGGTTCCCCACGAGATGACTTTTGTCCCATTATCTTTGGTAGACCTTTCTTGAACACCGTTAATGCTAAAATAGGTTGTGAGAAACAAACTATCGGTGTTAGTTTTGGTGATGAGTCTCAATAGTTTAATTTTTCTAAGTTTAGTAGAAAGCATCATAAAGAAGAATTGCCTAGTAAGGATGAAATAATTGGTCTTGCTTCTATAGTTGTGCCTCCTACTGATCCACTAGAACAATATTTGCTAGACCATGAGAATGATATGCATATGCATGAGAGAAATGAAATAGATAAAATTTCTTTGAACAAAGGTCCTCTGCTTAAACACAATTTGCCTATTGAAACTCTAGGAGGTCCTCCTCCACCTAAAGATGATCCTGTGTTTGAATTAAAACAATTGCCAGACACTTTGAAATATGCTTATCTTGATGAAAAGAAGATATATCCTGTTACTATCAGTGCTAACCTTTTAGAACATGAAGAAGAAAGATTATTAAAGGTCCTGAAGAAGCACCAAGCTGCTATTGGGTATACTCTTGATGATTTAAAGGGCATTAGTCCCACTCTCTGTCAGCACAAAATTAATATGGAGCCTAATTCTAAACCCGTTGTTGATCACCAATGACGTTTAAATCCTAAAATGAAAGAAGTGGTAAGAACTGAAATATTGAAGCTTCTGGAAGCAGGTATAATCTACCCTATAGTTGATAGTAGATGGGTAAGTCATGTTCATTGTGTCCCTAGGAAGGGAGGTATTACCGTTGTTCCTCATGATAAGAATGAACTTATCCCACAAAGAATTGTCACTGGCTATAGAATGGTAATTGATTTTAGAAAATTAAACAAAGCTACTAGAAAAGATCATTACCCTCTGCCTTTTATTGATCAAATGCTAGAAAGATTTTCAAAGAAGGCACATTTTTGCTTCCTTGATGGATATTCTGGTTTTTCTCGAATACCTGTTTGACAACCTAATCAAGAGAAAACCACATTTACTTGTCCTTTTGGAATTTATGCTTATAGACGTATGCCTTTTGGTTTATATAATGCACCTGCTACCTTTCAAAGATGTATGACTAATATATTCTCTTATTTTGTGAAAAGGTTGTTTACGAAACTTCTTTTGATGATTGCTTGAGCAACCTTGATCGAGTTTTGCAAAGATGTGAGTAGACTTATATTGTCTTGAATTGGGAGAAGTGCCACTTTATGGTTAATGAAGGTATTGTCTTGGGACATAAAATTTCTGAATGAGGTATTGAAGTGGATAAAGCTAAAGTTCATGCAATTGAGAAAATGCCATGTCCTAAAGATATCAAAGGTATTCATAGTTTCCTCGGTCATGTTGGTTTCTATAGGAGGTTTATTAAAGACTTCTCTAAAATTTCCAGGCCTATTACAAATCTTTTACAAAAGGATGTTCGATTTGTTTTTGATGATGATTGTGTAGAAGCCTTTGAAACACTTAAGAGAGACTTAATTTCTGCACCTATTGTTCAACCACCTGATAGGAACTTGCCTTTTGAAATTATGTGTGATGCTAGTGATTATGATGTTGGTGCTATCCTAGGACAAAGAGTTGATAAGAAATTAAATGTTATTCATTATGCTAGTAGAACTTTAGACAATGCTCAACGAAATTATGCTACTAGTGAAAGAGAATTCTTAGCAGTGGTGTTTGCTTGTGATAAATTCAGATATGACATTGTTGATTCTAAAGTAATTGTTCACACCGATCATGCTACTATAAAATATCTTATGGAAAAGAAAGATGCTAAACCTAGACTTATTAGGTGGGTTCTTTTGCTATAAGAATTTGACTTACATATCACTGATAGAAAGGGAGCTGAGAACCCCGTGGCTGATAACTTGTCTAGGCTTGAAAATATTCTTGATGACCCACAACCTATTAATGATAGCTTTCCTGATGAGTAGTTAATTGCAATAAATGTTTCTCATAACACTCCTTGGTATGCTGACTATGCTAATTACATTGTTGCTAAATATATACCACCTAGTTTCACATACCAACAAAAGAAAAAATTCTTCTATGATTTACGACATTACTTTTGGGATGCCCACATCTTTATAAAGGAGTAGATGGTATTATTTATGTTTTGTACCTGAGCATGAACAGGGACAAATCCTACGAAAATGTTACTCCGAAGCTTATGGAGGGCATCATGCGGGAGATAGAACTGCTCGCAAGGTATTGCAATCTGGTTTTTATTGGCCTACTCTCTTCAAGGATGCATGTACGTTTGTTTTATCTTATGATGAATGTCAAAGAATTGGTAACATTGGTAAGCGTCAGGAAATGCCTATGAATTATTCTCTTGCTATTGAACCATTCGAGTTTGGAGCTTTGATTACATGGGACCTTTACCTTCCTCTAATGGGTACACACATATTTTGGTTGCTGTTGATTATGTTACTAAGTGGATGGAAGCTATTCCAACTAGAAGTGTTGATCACAACACCTCTATTAAAATGATTAAGGAAGTTATTTTCCCAAGGTTTGGAGTCCCTAGATATTTAATGATTGATGGTGGTTCACACTTTATTCATGGTGCTTTTCGTAAAATGCTTGCAAAGTATGATGTTAACCATAGAATTGCATCATCTTATCATCCTCAGTCTAGTGGTCAAGTTGAACTTAGCAATATAGAACTAAAATTAATTTTACAAAAGACTGTCAATAGGTCTCGGGAGAATTGGTCTAAGAAATTAGATGATGTACTTTGGGCTTATAGAACAACATATAAAAATCCTATGGGTATGTCTCCTTATAAAATGCTAACGCACCGTGACCGATGTGCCAGGTGTCCTCCAGTTTTTCGCGGTTGTTGCTTTGTCATTGCTTGCGTGTCATGCATTGCATATCATGTCATCATGTGCATTTCATTTGCATACATGTTCGTCTCATGCATCCGAGCATTTTCCCTGTTGTCCGTTTTGCATTCCGGCGCTCCTATCTCCTCCGGTGGTCCTTTCTACCTTTCTTTCGTGTGTGGGGGTTAAACATTTCCGGATTGGACCGAGACTTGCCAAGCGGCCTTGGTTTACTACCAGTAGACCGCCTGTCAAGTTTCGTACCATTTGGACTTCATTTGATACTCCAACGGTTAACCGAGGGACTGAAAAGGCCTCGTGTGTGTTGCAGCCCAACACCTCTCCAAAGTGGCCCAAAACCCACCTAAACCCTCTCCATCATCTCGGTCGTTCGATCATGATTGCGTGGCTGAAAAAAGCACCTCATTTGGACTCTCCTAGCTCCCTCTACCTATAAATATGTGCAACCCTTCCAAAATTCGCGGATGAAACCCTAGCGTCTTCCTCCTCGCGCCACCGGACATGTCCGTCCCGCCGCTGGACGTGTCCGCCGCCGCCGCCACATCGCTCCGACCAATGGTGCGCCGCCACATCACCTGCCCCAACCGCCGAATCCAACCAGCAACCACCACCTCAGAGCTGCGCCGCGCCACCCCACTTCGCCGCGGGCCCGCCCGGCCCATCCGGTCGCCGCCGCGCGCCGGGTCGTCCCCGCCGCCTCAGGACCTCGCCGCCTCGCCGACCGACAACCGCCGCCGCCGCGCGAGTTCGCTGGCGCCCGCTCGCCGCCCGGCCGTTTCTCCGCCGCCACCGCTCCTTCCCGCCGGCGCCGCCCTTCGCCGGCGCCGCCCTGCCGCCGCCACCGAGGCTCCCCACCGCCAAGCCGCCGGAGCTCCATCGCGCCTCGTCGGAGCCCGCGCCGACCTCGCCGGCGTCTTCCTCCGCTCTGGCCGGATCCGATCCGGGGAGTGGGATGAGATCCACCACTCCCCCGATCCAAACGTCTTCATCCCGATCCGGATCCACACCGTCCCGGATCTCCTCGTCCGCCCGTTGACTTTTCCCGGAGAGGTCTATATTTCTACTAAGTCCCTGAAATTTCCTGTTTCAAATGCCCATGTTCATCATGTCGTAACTTTGCATCCATAGCTCCGATTCATGCGTGTAGCATATCAAAATGTTCGACTCAGAGAGTACATCATTTCATATCATTGCATCATTTTCATTTGATCTCATCTTAATGCATGAAATGCTGTTGGAAGAGAGCTATTTGAGTTACTTGTCAGATCTGCTGCACCAAATAGCTATTTGTCATTTTTGCCATGATTAATGTGTGCATGATCTGCTCTTGAGCTCTACATGAGTTTTTTTATATGCTTTGCCATCTTTCCAGAGGTGTCAACCATGTATTTTTGTGATATGTGTGGTGACTAGCACAAGCTTGCAAAGTAGTGCATTCGTTAATGCTGATTTCATGGACTTAGGATTTCTCTAAGTCCTTGATCTGTTCTTATCAATATGCCATATGTTCATGTTGTTTCCTAGTGATCCGTGCCTCTTTTGAGGATGATCAGTAAGGATGATTTGTGAATATTGTGGTGCTCTATCCATCCATGTCTTTGTTTGCAATTATGGAGCACCCTAGCTTGAGTCAATCGAACTCTACTTTTGCTATTTCGTGAATCTGGGCAGATTGTCTACTTGTTAGCGATTTTGCCGAGGATGTTGTAGTTCATCTGTGCATGCTATGTTGTTGTTCTTGCCATGTCTAGCTTGTATAATGTGGATTCTTGTTGGGTGTGTGCTTAGATTGTCATGCCTTGCTCTGTAGTGAGTGCATCGAGCTCGTGAACAGGCCTACTTGATATCTGATTTGCATGCTCCAGTTTTTCACTAAGTCTGAGATCTGATTATGTTTTTGCCATGTTCACATGCTTGCAATTGTATTTTCTCATCCCTTTTGGCTCAAGGTCACTAAGGGACTTTTGTTAAGCTCTTTGAGTAGCTCCATGCCGTGCTTTACTTTACCATGTTAAGTTCCTGTAGCATATAGTTTTCATGCTCCAAAGTGTGCTACCTGATCTGAAACTCCAGACTAGTGTTAATTTCACTAAGTCTGAAACCTGTTTACCAATTGCTCTTTTGCCATGCTTGTTTGAACCTGTTAATGGATGAATTGGCCGTAGCTCAGTGTTCATCTTTTGTTAAGCATCATGAGTGGATCCCTGCCATGTATTGTGTTGCCATGTTTGAGTGCTGTAGCATATTTATCTTGTTGCATTTAGATGGCTACTTACTGTTTATCGCAGACCGGTGCCATATTTGTTTTGCTTGCCATTTCCAAACCGTGCATCTGATTCCAATGTTCTTTATATCGATTTGAACCGAAATCACCTCACCTTTCCTGTGGCACTCTTGGATTTCCATGTTGAGGCCAGGTTCAATCATTCCTTGTCAAATCATGCATATGCATCACATACCGCATCCCACATATCATACCATGTTCATGTGTTGGTTGTTTACTATGTTGTGTGCTTCTTTCCGGTGTTTGCTTCTTCGGGTTGGTTCCTGTAACGTTGTGTTTGTGAGGACCCGTTCGTCTACGTCCATTCGTCTTTTTCATGGACTCGTTCTTCTTCCTTGCGGGATTTCAGGCAAGGTGACCATACCCTCGAAATCACTTCTATCTTTGCTTGCTAGTTGCTCGCTCTTTTGCTATGCCTATGCTACGACACCTACCACATGCTTTATCATGCCTCCCATATTGTTGAACCAAGCCTCTAACCCACCTTGTCCTAGCAAACCGTTGTTTGGCTATGTTACCACTTTGCTCAGCCCCTCTTATAGCGTTGTTAGTTGCAGGTGAAGATTGAAGTTTGTTCCTTGTTGGAACATGGAGATGTTGTTCCTTATTGGAACATGTTTACTTGTTGGGATATCACAATATATCTTATTTAATTAATGCATATATATATACTTGGTAAAGGGTGGAAGGCTCGGCCTTATGCCTGGTGTTTTGTTCCACTCTTGCCGCCCTAGTTTCTGTCATATCGATGTTATGTTCCCGGATTTTGCGTTCCTTACGCGGTTGGGTTATAATGGGAACCCCTTGATAGTTCGCCTTGAGTAAAACTCCTCCAGCAATGCCCAACATTGGTTTTACCATTCGCCACCTAGCCTTTTCTTTCCCTTGGGTTCTGCAGACTCAAGGGTCATCTTTATTTTAACCCCCCCCCCCCCCCCCCCGGGTCAGTGCTCCTCTGAGTGTTGGTCCAACCTGTCAGCTGCCGGTGGCCACCAGGGGCAACTCTAGGCTGGCCTACCCGTACCTAAGACAATCTAAGTGTGCCCTGAGAAAGAGATATGTGCAGCTCCTATCGGGATTTGTCGGCACGTTCGGGCGGTGTTGCTGGTTTAGTTTTACCTTGTCGAAATGTCTTGTAACCGGGATTTCGAGTCTGATCGGGTCTTCCCGCTAGAAGGAATATCCTTCGTTGACCGTGAGAGCTTGTTATGGGCTAAGTTGGTACACCCCTGCAGGGATTTGAACTTTCGAAAGCCGTGCCCGTGGTTATGGGCAGATGGGAATTTGTTAATGTCCGGTTGTAGAAAACCTGGAGTTGACCTTATTTAAAATACATCAACCGCGTGTGTTACCGTGATGGTCTCTTTCCGGCGGAGTCCGGGAAGTGAACACGGTGTTGGAGTTATGCTTGACGTAGGTTGTTCTAGGATCACTTCTTGATCATAGTTTCACGATCGTGCTTTGCCTTCTCTTCTAGCTCTCTTTTGCGTATGTTAGCCACCATATATGCTAGTCGCTTGCTGCAGCTCCACCTCATACCTTTACCTTACCCATAAGCTTAAATAGTCTTGGTCGCGAGGGTGCGAGATTGCTGAGTCCCCGTGGCTCACAGATACTTCAAAAACCAGTTTGCAGGTGCCGATGTAACCGCGCAGATGACGCAACCAAGCTCAGGAGGAGCTCGATGAAGATCTTGTCCTTTGTGTTGTTTCGTTCTAGTTGATCAGTAGTGGAGCCCAGTTGGGGTCGATCGGGGACCTTGTCGCATTTGGGGTTCTTCTTTTATTTTGGTTCCGTAGTCGGACCTTGATTGTATCTGGGTGATGTAATACTTTTATTCATGTAATTGTGTGAAGTGGCGAGTGTAAGCCAACTATGTATCTCTTTCCCTTATGTATTACATGGGTTGTGTGAAGATTACCTCACTTGCGACATTTCTTTCAATGCGGTTATGCCTCTAAGTCGTGCTTCGACATGTGGGAGATATAGCCGCATCGAGGGCGTTACAAATATGTTCTTTTGTACAACTCCTGTTTCAGATTCTTTGCAGGAAGACTCCTCTCCAAATGGGAAGTACCCTATGTTATCGAGGATGTTTATCGATCTGGAGCCATTAAAATAAATAATGTCGAAGGTACTAACCCGAAGGTCATCAATGGGCAAAGAATAAAACATTATATCTCAGGTACGCCCATTAATGTTGAAAGCAATATTTGTAGGATCGAAAGTATGTCCAGAGGGGGTGATTAGACTACTTGACCAAATAAAAATCTAGCCTTTTCCCAATTTTAAGTCTTGGCAGATTTTAGCAACTTATCACAAGTCAAGTACTCAACCTACACATGCAATTCTTAGAATATAGCAGTGGAATGTAAATCATTGCATATGAAGGTAAAGGGGAGGAGTTTGGAGGGAGCAAACGCAATGTAGACATGGAGATTTTTGGCGTCGTTCCGATAGGTGGTGCTATCGTACATCCATGTTGATGGAGACTTCCACCCACGAAGGGTAACGGCTGCGCGAGTCCGCGGAGGGCTCCACCCACGAAGGGTCCACGAAGAAGCAACCTCGTCTATCCCACCATGGCCATCGCTCATGAAGGACTTGCCTCACTTGGGTAGATCTTCACAAAGTAGGCGATCTCCTTGCCCTTACAAACTCCTTGGTTCAACTCCACAATCTTGACGGAGGCTCCCAAGTGACACCTAACCAATCTAGGGGACACCACTCTCCAAAAGGTAATAGATGGCGTGTTGGTGATGAACTCCTCGCTCTTGTGCTTCAAATGTTAGTCTCCCCAACACTCAACTCTCTCACACACATTTGGATATGGTGGAAAGATGATTTGAGTGGAAAGCAACCTGGCGAAGGCTAGAGATCAAGATTCTTGTGGTTGGATTGGAATATCTTGGTCTCAACACATGAGTAGGTGGTTCTCTCTCAGAAAATGAATGTTGGAAGTGTAGGCATGTTCTGATGGCTCTCTCCATGAATGGAGGAAGGGTGGAGGGGTATATATAGCATCCACACAAAATCTAACCGTTAAACAAAATTTACCAAACTCGGTGGGACCGAATAGTGAAACTCGGTCAAACCGATTTAGTTCAAAATGTGAACGTTAGGCTTTTCGATGGGCCCGACATGTCAACTCGGTGGGACCGATTGTGTTAAGGTTAGGGCATAACTTAATCTCGGTGAGACCGATCACATGAACTCGATGAGACCAATTTCAGTAATAGGCAAACAAAGAGTTGGTCAGGCAAACTCGATGGGACCGATTGCTCATTTCGGTGAGACTGAAATGTTACGAAAAGGAAACACAGAGTTTGCATTGCGAACTCGGTGGGACCGATCGCTCATCTCGGTTAGACCAAAACATTACGAAGGGAAACAGAGATTATGCAATCCCATCTTGGTGAGACCAAACTGATTAGGGTTTCTGGCTATGGCTATGTCAAATGAACTCGGTGGCGCCGGATAGATCAAATCGGTGGGAACGAGTTTTACTTTTGGTTTGGAACATATGAGGATATGAGAAAGTGGTTGAGGGCTTTTGGAGCATATCACTAAGCATTTTGAGCAAGCAAGACATTAAGCAACACCTCATCTCCTTTTAATAGTATTGGCTTTTCCTACGAACTCAATGTGATCTTGGATCACTAAAATGAAAATGTAGAGTCTTGAGCCTGTGCCACCTTAGCATTTTGAGGGGTCCACATCTCTAGTCCAAACCATGCCAGTCATTGAACTTTCTGAAATGATTATCTTGAAAGAATATTAGTCCAATGAGCTATATGTTGTTAGGAATTACCAAAACCACCCAGGGATTGGTTGCACTTTCAATATCATCCAAACTATGACACCGGAAGAACAGATAAAGGAAACCTTCTGGAACACTCTAGAATCATGAAAAAGAGGAGGTACGTGATACTGTAAGTAAACAGACTCCGAAAAATCCACAAAAATATTTTTTGTCAGTTTTGGAATATATAGAAAAATTAGGAAAATAAGGAAGTACCATGAAGGTGACCCTGGTGGGTTGTGCCCACCTCGGGTACATTCTGGACTCCATTTTTCTTCCGTTTGCTTGTTTCCCAAGATAAAAAAATCTTTATATACCCCCCGAACCTATTGACCACCGTACCGCAGAGAAATATCGTGTTTTCTTTTCCTTGCTGTTTTTTGACAGATCCCATCTACCATGGCCGCTTCAGGTTCCTCCAAGGACAAGTTCTTCGAGAACATCATCAACCCATATTTGCAGGAGGTGATGCAGCAACCTCAGTCTATTCAGATGCATGAGGGGGTGCTTCACATCCGCGATGAGCAAGGTCCCAAAGGGATGGGAACCATGGAGGCCAGGCTTGAAGCTATGGAGCAGGAGGTCTTCCAGTGCAAGGGGATGGTGGAACGTGGACTCAATGCCAATCACCTCAGGATTGCGGACTACACCCGTGATCTCAAGGTGGATGGCAAGTCCATGAAGGACATCATCTTCACCCTCAACGAGCAAATCAACTTCCTCCAAAGCCATATCTACGATCTCCAAAACCAAGTCTTTGAATACGAGACAAGGTTTAAAGGTATGAGTTTGGCTACCAGTTGAAGGACCCGTGAGACTCACTCCTCCTCTTATGATGGTGAGCCTCTGCCATGGAAACTCGAGGATAAGATCGCTACTTCATCACCACCACCTCCTTCTTCATCACCAAAAGAAACTTGAGTATCGGGTATGGGCACTCCCCTTGGCTTGAGCCAAGCTTGGGGGAGGTGCCCCGGTATCGTATCACCTCCACTATCTTTCACCTTTATTTATCATAGTTCGATCCCTAGTTATCTTTTGCTTTAGATGAATAAAAGTTTAGTTCGATCCTTTCTTTTTGAGAGTTTTCTTAGTGATCTATCCTTGTAACCGTGTGCGAGATATATAAAGTTTAGTTTGAGTTTTGCTTTCTTTACTTTCATGTTCAAATAAAAATAATGGAAATAAATAAAAAAGATCATGCTAATCCTATGGTAAGTAATGACATCACATAAGGAAGAGTATAAGTAGAAAATTGTATTGGAGATTTACAAACATAGCATTGGTCAATGATGTAATTAATGAAAGAATTAATAAGGGAGGAGAAGATTCACATGCAAATACACCATCTTGGACATCTTTTGTGATTGTGAGCCCCCATCAAGTTATTATATGCCAAAATTGTTGACGTTGGACAAGGAAGACAACGTAATGATTTATGTTTGTTCATATTCACATAGAAGTTATATTGTCATAGATCCTTTAACATGTGGTGCTTGCCCCTATCTTTGCTAGCCAAAAATCCTGGACTAAGTAGAGATACTACTTGTGCATCCAAAAAAACTTAAACCCAAATCTTGTTTTGAGAGTCCACCATACCTACCTATTGATTGAGTAAGATCCTTCAAGTAAGTTGTCATCAGTGCAATAAGGCAATAAAAATTGCTTCTAAAAGTGTTAGATCAATTAGTGTAAGAGAAAATTGAGCGTTGTACGAACTTGTGATGGCAAAGAATAAAAGCGATAGACTGCATAATGAAGGTTGCTATCAAAAGGGGCAATATAACGTTACATTCTTTTCCACTAGGAGATTGAGCATACGAACAAAAAGTGCATGGCAACCTCTGCTTCTCTCTGTGAAGGGCCTATCTTTTACTTTCATGTATTTACTTTTATGCAAGAGTCAAAGTATTTATCTCTATTCTCACATGATGATTGGACATGGTTTGTTGATATGGATCACATGATCCTTTAGATGACTAGAGGGATGTCTATCTAAGTGGGAGTTCTTAAGTAATATGATTAGTTGAAATTTAATTGATCATGAACTTAGTCATGATAGTATTTTCATAACTATGTTGTAGATCAATAGCTCGCGATGTAGCTCCCTGTTTATTTTTGATATGTTCCTAGAGAAAAACTATGTTGAAAGATGATAGTAGCAATGATGCGGACTGGGTCCATGATCTGAAGATTATCCTCATTGCTGCACATAAGAATTATGTCCTTGATGCACCGCTAGGTGACAGACCTATTGCAGGAGCAGATGCAGACGTTATGAACGTTTGGCAAGCTCGGTAAGATAACTACTTGATAGTTTAGTTCGCCATGCTTTATGGCTTAGAACCGGGACTTCAAAAATGTTTTGAACACCACGGAGCATATAAGATGTTTAAAGAGATGAAATTGGTATTTCAGACTCATGCCCGAGTCGAGAGATATGAGACCTCTGACAAGTACTTTGCCTACAAGATGGAGGAAAATAGCTCAACCAGTGAGCATGTACTCAGATTGTCTGAGTACTACAATCACTTGAATCAATTGGGAGTTAATCTTCCAGATAAAATAGTGATTGACAGAGTTCTTTAGTCACTATCACCAAGTTACCGGAACTTCGTGATGAACAATAATATGCAAGGGATGACGAAAATGATTCTCGAAGTCTTCGTGATTCTGAAATCGACGAAGGTAGAAATCAAGAAAAGCATCAAATGTTGATGGTTGACAAGACCACTAGTTTCAAGTAAAAGGGCAAGGGAAAGAAAGGGAACTTCTAGAAGAATGGCAAGCAAGTTGCCACTCCCATGAAGAAGCCCAAAGCTAGACCTAAGCTTGAAACTGAGTGCTTCTACTCCAAAGGGAATGGTCACTTGAGGCGGAACTGCCCTAGATACTTGGCGGATAAGAAGGATGGCAAAGTGAACAAAAGTATATTTGATATACATGTTATTGATGTGTACTTTACTAGTGTTCATAGTAACCCCTCAGTATTTGATATTGGTTCAGTTGCTAAGAGTAGTAACTCGAAACAGGAGTTGCAAAATAAACAGAGACTTGTTAAGGGCGAGGTGACGATGTGAGTTGGAAGTGATTCCAAGGTTGATAAGATCACCATCGCACACTCCCTTTACCTTCGGGATTAGTGTGGAACCTAAAATAAATGTTACTTGGTGTTTGCGTTGAGCATAAATATGATTGGATCATGTTTATTGTAATACGGTTATTCATTTAAGTCAAAGAATAATTGTTGTTCTACTTACATGAATAAAACCTTCTATGGTCATACGCTCAATATAAATGGTTTATTGAATCTCGATCATGGTGATACACATATTCATAATATTAATGCCAAAAGATGCAAAGTTGATAATGATAGTGCATCATACTTGTGGCACTGCCGTTTAGGTCATATTGGTGTAAAGTGCATGAAGAAACTCCATGCGGATGGACTTTTGAAATCACTTCATTATGAATCATTTGATGCTTGCGAACCATGCCTCATGGGAAAGATGACTAAGACTCCGTTCTCTGAAACAATGGAGCGAGCCACTGACTTATTGGAAATAATACATACCGATGTATGCGTTCCGATGAGTGTTGAGGCTCGCGGTGGGTATCATTATTTTCTGACCTTCACAGATGATTTGAGCAGATATGAGTATATCTACTTAATGAAACACATGTCTGAAATGTTTGAAAAGTTCAGAGAATTTCAGTGTGAAGTGGAGAATCATCGTGGCAAGAAAATAAAGTTCCTACGATCTGATCACGGAGACGAATATTTGAGTTACAAGTTTGGTCTTCAATTAAAACAATGTGGAATAGTTTCAAAAATTCGTGCCACCTGGAACACCACAGCATAATGGTGTGTCTGAACATCATAATCGTACTTTATTGGATATAGTGCAATCTATGATGTCTCTTACCGATTTACCACTATCTTTTTGGGGTTATGCATTAGAGACAGCTACATTCACGTTAAAAATGGCACCATCTAAATCCTTTGAGATGTAACCGTATGAAATGTGCTTTAGCAAGAAACCTAAGCTGTCATTTCTTAAAGTTTGGGATTGTGATGCTTATGTGAAAAAGTTTCATCCTGATAAGCTCAAACCCAAATCGGAGAAGTGTGACTTCATAGGATACCCAAAAGTATCTGTTGGGTACACCTTCTATCACAGATCCGAAGGCAAGATATTCGTTGCTAAGAATGGATCCTTTCTAGAGAATGAGTTTATCTCGAAAGAAGTGAGTAGGAGGTAAGTAGAACTTGATAAGGTAATTGTACCTTCTCCCGAATTGGAAAGTAGTTCATCACAGAAATCAGTTCCAGTGATGCCTACACCGATTAGTGAGGAAGTTAATGGTAATGATCAAGAAACTTTAGATCAAGTCACTACCGAACCTCATAGGTCAACCAGAATACGTTCCGCACCAAAGTGGTACGGTAATCCTATTCTGGAAATCATGTTACTAGACCATGACAAACCTACGAACTATGAGGATATCTCGGTCAAAAACTTCCTAGGGAGCACATCGCTGGGAGAAACGTTCCACCTGTTGGGGAATGCAGTAATTTCAAAAAAATTCCTACGCACACGCAAGATCATGGTGATGCATAGAAACGAGAGGGGAGAGTGTTGTCTACGTACCCTTCGTAGACTGCAATGGAAGCGTTGACGCAACGTAGAGGAAGTAGTCGTACGTCTTCCCGATCCGACCGATCCAAGCACCGTTACTCCGGCACCTCCGAGTTCTTAGCACACGTACAGCTCGATGACGCTCCCCGGGCTCCGATCCAGCAAAGCTTCGGGGATGAGTTCCGTCAGCACAACGGCGTGGTGACGATGATGATGTTCTACCGACGCAGGGCTTCGCCTAAGCACTACAACGATATGATCAAGGTGGAATATGGTGGCAGGGGGCACCGCACACGGCTAAGGAACGATCACATGGATCAACTTGTGTGTCTAGAGGTGCCCCCTGCCCCCGTATATAAAGGATCCAAGGGGGTGCGGCCGGCCCTATGGTGGCGCGCAGGAGGAGTCCTACTCCTACCGGGAGTAGGACTCCCCCCCCCCCAAACCTTGTCCAACTAGGAGAGGTGGAGGGGGAATAGGAAAGGGGGGGGCGCCACCCCTCCCTCCTTGTCCAATTCGGACTAGGGGGAGAGGGGGCGTGCGGCCTGCCCTGGCAGCCCCTTCCTCTTCTCCACATTAGGCCCATGAGGCCCATTAACCCCCCCCCCCCCGGGGGGGGGGGGGGGGGGTCTGGTAACCCCCCGGTGCTCCGGTTTTATCCGATACTTCTCCGGAACCCTTCCGGTGTCCGAATATAGTCATCCAATATATCAATCTCTATGTCTCGACCATTTCGAGACTCCTCGTCATGTCCGTGATCACATCCGGGACTCCGAACTAACTTCGGTACATCAAAATGCATAAAGTCATAATAACTGTCATCGTAACGTTAAGCGTGCGGACCCTACGGTTTGAGAACAATGTAGACATGACTGAGACAAATCTCCGGTCAATAACCAATAGCGGGACCTGGATGCCCATATTGGCTCCTACATATTCTGCGAAGATCTTTATCGGTCAGACCGAATAACAACATACGTTGTTCCCTTTGTCATCGGTATGTTACTTGCCCGAGATTCGATCGTCGGTATCCAATACCTAGTTCAATCTCGTTACCGGCAAGTCTCTTTACTCGTTCTGTAATACATCATCCCGCAACTAACTCATTAGTTGCAATGCTTGCAAGGCTTATGTAATGTGCATTACCGAGAGGGCCCAGAGATACCTCTCCGACAATCGGAGTGACAAATCCTAATCTCGAAATACGCCAACCCAACATCTACCTTTGGAGACACCTGTAGAGCTCCTTTATAATCACCCAGTTATGTTGTGACGTTTGGTAGCATACAAAGTGTTCCTCCGGTAAACGGGAGTTGCATAATCTCATAGTCATAGGAACATGTATAAGTCATGAAGAAAGCAATAGCAACATACTAAACGATCGGGTGCTAAGCTAATGGAATGGGTCATGTCAATCAGATCATTCAACTAATGATGTGACCTCGTTAATCAAATAACAACACTTTGTTCATGGTTAGGAAACATAACCATCTTTGATTAACGAGCTTAGTCAAGTAGAGGCATACTAGTGACACTTTGTTTGTCTATGTATTCACACATGTATTATGTTTCCGGTTAATACAATTATAGCATGAATAATAAACATTTATCATGAAATAAGGAAATAAATAATAACTTTATTATTGCCTCTAGGGCATATTTCCTTCAGTCTCCCACTTGCACTAGAGTCAATAATCTAGATCACATCACCATGTGATTAACATCGATAGTTCACATCATCATGTGATTAACACCCATAGTTCACATCGCCATGTGACCAATACCCAAAGGGTTTACTAGATTCAGTAATCTAGTTCACATCGCTATGTGATTAACACCCAAAGAGTACTAAGGTGTGATCATGTTTTGCTTGTGAGAGAATCTTAGTCAACGGGTCTACCACATTCAGATCCGCATGTATTTTGCAAATTTCTATGTCAACAATGCTCTGCATGGAGCTACTCTAGCTAATTGCTCCCACTTTCAATATGTATCTAGACCAAGACTTAGAGTCATCTAGATTAGTGTCAAAACTTGCATCGGCGTGACCCTTTACAATGAACCTTTTTTCACTTTCATAATCGAGAAACATATCCTTATTCCACTAAGGATAATTTTGACTGTTGTCCAGTGATCTACTCCTAGATCACTATTGTACTCCCTTGCAAACTCAGTGGTAGGGTATACAATAGATCTGGTACACAACATGGCATACTTTATAGAACCTATGACCAAGGCATAGGGAATGACATTCATTCTCTTTCTATCTTCTGCCGTGGTCGGGCTTTGAGTCTTACTCAATTTCACACCTTGTAACATAGGCAAGAAACTCTTTCTTTGACTGTTCCATTTTGAACTACTTCAAAATCTTGTCAAGGTATGTATTTATTGAAAAAACTTATCAAGCGTCTTGATCTATCTCTATAGATCTTGATGCTCAATATGTAAGCAGCTTCATCGAAGTCTTTCTTTGAAAAACTCCTTTCAAACACTCCTTTATGCTTTATAGAATAATTCTACATTATTTCCGATCAACAATATGTCATTCACATATACTTATCAGAAATGTTGTAGTGCTCCCACTCACTTTCTTGTAAATACAGGCTTCACCGCAAGTCTGTATAAAACTATATGCTTTGATCAACTTATCAAAGCATGTATTCCAACTCCGAGATGCTTGCACCAGTCCATAGATGAATCGCTGGAGCTTGCATATTTTGTTAGCACCTTTAGGATTGACAAAACCTACTGGTTGCATCATATACAACTCTTCTTTAAGAAATCCATTAAGGAATGCAGTTTTGTTTATCCATTTGCCAGATTCCATAAAATGCGGCAATTGCTAACATGATTCGGACAGACTTAAGCATATATACGAGTGAGAAACTCTCATCGTAGTCAACACTTTGAACTTGTCGAAAACCTTTTGCGACAATTCTAGCTTTGTAGATAGTAACACTACTATCAACGTCCGTCTTCCTCTTGAAGATCCATTTATTTTCTATGGCTTGCCGATCATCGGGCAAGTCAACCAAAGTCCATACTTTGTTCTCATACATGAATCTCATCTCAGATTTCATGGCCTCAAGCCATTTTGCGGAATCTAGGCTCATCATCGCTTCCTCATAGTTCGCAAGTTCGTCATGGTCTAGTAACATGACTTCCAGAACAGGATTACTGTACCACTCTGGTGCGGATCTCACTCTGGTTTACCTACGAGATTCGGTAGTAACTTGATCTGAAGTTTTATGATCATCATCATTAGCTTCCTCGCTAATTGGTGTAGTAGTCACAGGAACAGATTTCTGTGATGAACTACTTTCCAATAAGGGAGAAGGTACAATTACCTTATCAAGTTCTACTTTCCTTCCACTCACTTCTTTCGAGAGAAACTCCTTCTCTAAAAAGGATCCATTATAAGCAACGAATGCCTTGCCTTAGGATCTGTGATAGAAGGTGTACCCAACAGTCTCCTTTTGGGTATCCTATGAAGACATATTTCTCCGATTTGGTTTTGAGCTTATCAGGATGAAACTTTTTCACATAAGCATCACAACGCCAAACTTTAAGAAACGACAACTTTGGTTTCTTGCTAAACCATAGTTCAGATTGTGTCGTCTCAACGGACTTAGATGGTGCCCCCTTTTTAACGTGAATGCAGCTGTCTTTAATGCATAACCTCAAAAATGATAGTGGTAAATCAGTAAGAAACATCATAGATTTGCACTATATCTAATAAAGTACGGCTATGACGTCCGGACACACCATTATGCTGTGGTGTTCCGGGTGGCATGAATTTGTGAAACTATTCCACATTGTTTTAATTGAAGACCAAACTCGTAACTCAAATATTTGTCTCCGCGATTAGATCGTAGAAACCTTATTTTCTTGTTACAATGATTCTCCACTTCACTCTGAAATTCTTTGAACTTTTCAAATGTTTCAGACTTATGTTTCATCAAGTAGATATACTCATATCTGCTCAAATCATCTGTGAAGATCAGAAAATAATGATACCTATCGCGAGCCTCAATATTCATCGGACCACATACATCAGTATGTATGATTTCCAACAAATCTGTTGCTCGCTCCATTGTTCCAAAGAACAGAGTCTTAGTCATCTTGCCCATGAGGCATGGTTCGCAAGCATCAACTGATTCATAATCAAGTGATTCCAAAAACCCATCAGTATGGAGTTTCTTCATGCGCTTTACACCAATATGACCTAAACGGCAGTGCTACAAATAAGTTGCACTATCATTATTAACTTTGCATCTTTTGGTTTCAATAATATGATTATGTGTATCACTACGATCGAGATCCAACGAACTATTTTCATTGGGTGTGTAACCATATAAGGTTTTATTCATGTAAACAGAACAACAATTTATTCTCTTACTTAAATGAATAACCGTATTAAAATAAACATGATCAAATCATATTCATGCTTCAACGTAAACACCAAATAACACTTATTTAGGTTCAACACTAATCCCGAATTTATAGGGAGTGTGCGATGATGATCATATCAATCTTGGAACCACTTCCAACACACATCGTCACTTCACCCTTAACTAGTCTCTGTTTATTCTGCAACTCCCGTTTCGAGTTACTAATCTTAGCAACTGAACTAGTATCAAATACTGAGGGGTTGCTATAAACACTAGTAAAGTACACATCAATAACATGTATATCAAATATACTTATGTTCACTTTGCCATCCTTCTTATCTGCCAATCACTTGGGGTAGTTCCGCTTCCAGTGACCAGTCCCTTTGCAGTAGAAGCACTCAGTCTCAGGCTTAGGTCTAGACTTGGGCTTCTTCACTTGAGCAGCAACTTGCTTGCTGTTCTTTTTGAAGTTCCCCTTCTTCCCTCTGCCCTTTTCTTGAAACTAGTGGTCTTGTCTACCATCAACACTTGATGTTTTTCTTGATTTCTACCTTCATCGATTTCATCATCGTGAAAAGCTCGGGAGTCGTTTTCGTCATCCCTTGCATACTATAGTTCATCACGAAGTTCTACTAACTTGGTCATGGTGACTAGAGAATTCTGTCAATCACTATCTTATCTGGAAGATTAACTCCCACTTGATTCAAGCGATTGTAGTACCCAGACAATCTGAGCACATGCTCACTAGTTGAGCGATTCTCCTCCATCTTTTAGCTATAGAACTTGTTGGAGACTTCATATCTCTCAACTCGGGTATTTGCTTGAAATATTATCTTCAACTCCTGGAACATCTCATATGGTCCATGACGTTTAAAACGTCTTTGAAGTCCCGATTCTAAGCCATTAAGCATGCTGTGCTAAACTATCAAGTAGTCATCATATTGAGCTAGCCAAACGTTCATAACGTCTGCATCTGCTCCTGCAATAGGTCTGTCACCTAGCGGTGCATCAAGGACATAATTCTTCTGTGTAGCAATGAGGATAAACCTCAGATCACGGATCCAATCCGCATCATTGCTACTAACATCTTTCAATACAATTTTCTCTAGGAACGTATCAAAATAAACACAGGAAAGCAACAACGCGAGCTATTGATCTACAACATGATTTACAAAATACTACCAGGACTAAGTTCATGATAAATTTAAGTTCAATTAATCATATTACTTAAGAACTCCCACTTAGATAGACATCCCTCTAATCCTCTAAGTGATCACGTGATCCAAATCAACTAAACCATGTCCGATCATCATGTGAGATGGAGTAGTTTCATTGGTGAACATCACTATGTTGATCATATCTACTATATGATTCACGCTCGACCTTTCGGTCTCCGTGTTCCGAGGCCATATCTGTATATGCTTGGCTCGTCAAGTATAACCTGAGTATTCCGTGTGTGCAACTGTTTTGCACCCGTTGTATTTGAACGTAGAGCCTATCACACCCGATCATCACGTGGTGTCTCAGCACGAAGAACTTTCGCAACGGTGCATACTCAGGGAGAACACTTCTTGATAATTTAGTGAGAGATCATCTTCTAATGCTACCATCAATCAAAGCAAGATAAGATGCATAAAAGATAAACATCACATGCAATCAATATAAGTGATATGATATGGCCATCATCCATCTTGTGTCTGTGATCTCCACTTCCGAAGCACCGTCATGATCACCATTGTCACCGGCGCGACACCTTGATCTCCATCGTAGCATCGTTGTCATCTCGCCAATCTTATGCTTCCACGACTATCGCTACCGCTTAGTGATAAAGTAAAGCATTACAGCGCGATTGCATTGCATACAATAAAGCGACAACTATATGGCTCCTGCCAGTTGCCGATAACTCGGTTACATGATCATCTCATACAATAAAATTTAGCATCATGTCTTGACCATATCACATCACAACATGCCCTGCAAAAACAAGTTAGACGTCCTCTACTTTGTTTGTTGCAAGTTTTGCGTGGCTGCTACGGGCTTAAGCAAGAACCAATCTTACCTACGCATCAAAACCACAACGATAGTTTGTCAAGTTGATGTCGTTTTAACCTTCGCAAGGACCGGGCGTAGCCACACTCGGTTCAACTAAAGTTGGAGAAACAGTCACCCAAAAGCCACCTATGTGCAAAGCACATCGGGAGAACCGGTCCCGCGTAAGCGTACGCGTAATGTCGGTCCGGGCCGCTTCATCCAACAATACCGCCGAACCAAAGTATGACATGCTGGTAGGCAGTATGACTTATATCGCCCACAACTCACTTGTGTTCTACTCGTGCATATAACATCAAACCATAAAACCTAGGCTCTGATACCACTGTTGGGGAACGCAGTAATTTCAAAAAAAATCCTACGCACACGCAAGATCATGGTGATGCATAGCAACGAGAGGGGAGAGTGTTGTCTACGTACCCTTCGTAGACTGCAACGGAAGCATTGACGCAACATAGAGGAAGTAGTCGTACGTCTTCCTGATCCGACCGATCCAAGCACCGTTACTCCGGCACCTCCGAGTTCTTAGCACACGTACAGCTCGATGACGCTCCCTGGGCTCAGATCCAGCAAAGCTTCGGGGATGAGTTCCGTCAGCACAACGGCGTGGTGACGATGATGATGTTCTACCAACGCAGGGCTTCGCCTAAGCACTACAACGATATGATCGAGGTGGAATATGGTGGCAGGGGGCACCGCACACGGCTAAGGAACGATCTCGTGGATCAACTTGTGTGTCTAGAGGTGCCTCCCTGCCCCCGTATATAAAGGATCCAAGGGGGGTGCGGCCGGACCTATGGTGGCGCGCAGGAGGAGTCCTACTCCTACCGGGAGTAGGACTCCCCCCCCAAACCTTGTCCAACTAGGAGAGGTGGAGGGGGAATAGGAAAGGGGGGGCGCCGCCCCTCCCTCCTTGTCCAAATCGGACTAGGGGGAGAGGGGGCGGGCAGCCTGCCCTGGCAGCCCCTTCCTCTTCTCCACATTAGGCCCATGAGGCCCATTAACCCCCCGGGGGGTTCCGGTAACCCCCCGGTGCTCCGGTTTTATCCGATACTTCTCCGGAACCCTTCCGGTGTCCGAATATAGTCATCCAATATATCAATCTTTATGTCTCGACCATTTCGAGACTCCTCGTCATGTCCGTGATCACATCCGGGACTCCGAACTAACTTCGGTACATCAAAATGCATAAATTCATAATAACTGTCATCGTAACGTTAAGCGTGCGGACCCTATGGTTCGAGAACAATGTAGACATGACTAAGACAAATCTCCGGTCAATAACCAATAGCGGGACCTGGATGCCCATATTGGCTCCTACATATTCTACGAAGATCTTTAACGGTCAGACTGCATAACAACATACGTTGTTCCCTTTGTCATCGGTATGTTACTTGCTCGAGATTCGATCGTCGGTATCCAATACCTAGTTCAATCTCGTTACTGGCAAGTCTCTTTACTCGTTCTGTAATACATCATCCCGCAACTAACTCATTAGTTCCAATGCTTGCAAGGCTTATGTAATGTGCATTACCGAGAGGGCCCAGAGATACCTCTCCGACAATCGGAGTGACAAATCCTAATCTCGAAATACGCCAACCCAACATCTACCTTTGGATACACCTGTAGAGCTCCTTTATAATCACCCAGTTACGTTGTGACGTTTGGTAGCACACAAAGTGTTCCTCCGGTAAACGGGAGTTTGTATAATCTCATAGTCATAGGAACATGTATAAGTCATGAAGAAGGCAATAGCAACATACGAAATGATCGGGTGCTAAGCTAATGGAATGGGTCATGTCAATCAGATCATTCAACTAATGATGTGACCTCGTTAATCAAATAACAACACTTTGTTCATGGTTAGGAAACATAACCATCTTTGATTAACGAGCTTAGTCAAGTAGAGGCATACTAGTGACACTCTATTTGTCTATGTATTCACACATGTATTATGTTTCCGGTTAATACAATTGTAGCATGAATAATAAACATTTATCATGAAATAAGGAAATAAATAATAACTTTATTATTGCCTCTAGGGCATATTTCCTTCACCACCTGCCCTTGACCCCCCAAGCCCTTGCGGAGGTTAGAGACATGCAAACAATTGCGGCTCAGCTACAGCCATCCACATCATCCACGGATATTTGGCACTATACGTGGGGTAAGACCATCTACAAATCAACGGACTACTATAAATTCTTCTTCAAAGACGTCCAAGTGCAACAGATATTCTGCTGGATTTGGAAATCAAAGTGCACGATGAAGTTGAAGGTCTTTGCCTGGTTGCTCTTCCATGACAGGCTCAATACGAGGAACATGTTGAAAAGGAGGCACTATAACATAGGAGATGACCACAACTGCCTCTTATGCGGATTGAACATTGAGGAAACAGTGGAACACATGATCTTTACATGCTCTTTCAGTAAGCTTTGCTGGACCAAACTTGGGTTTAACTGGGAACCTTTCCTTGGCCGAATACAAGCTTTTGAAGCTCACAGAAACACTCACCCCACCCCTCTGTTCCTAGAGAAATTCATTGTGGCAGCCTGTAGTATTTGGAAGGAGAGGAGTAATAAACACTTTAGAGCAGTAACACCTTCCCTCAACTCCTGGCTGGACAGATTCAAGAAAGACTTTGGATTTCTTCTACATAGAGTCAAAGAGGAGCATAGGCTCCTTGTGCTTAACCTTGTACACTCCCTTTAGTTGTTCCCTCTGTCTCTTAGTCTTCTTAGTCTACTTGTCACAAAATTGGCAAGTTGTACCTCCTCCCCCCCCCACTATGTAAATACCCATTGTACAGTTTGTTTGTTCTTTTAATATAGTTACATAGTAGGAGCCTTTCCTACTGTTCCTGGTCAAAAAAACGAACTATGAGGAAGGCATGATGAGCCCAGATACCGCGAAATGGCTTGAGGCCATGAAATCTGAGATAGGATCCATGTATGAGAACAAATTGTGGACTTTGGTTGACTTGCCCGATGATCGGCAAGCCATAGAGAATAAATGGATCTTCAAGAGGAAGACGGACACTGATAGTAGTGTTACTATCTACAAAGCTCGAATTGTCCAAAAAATGTTTTCGACAAGTTCAAGGTGTTGACTACAATGAGATTTTCTCACTTGTATCGATGCTTAAAAGTCTGTCCGAATCATGTTAGCAATTGCCGCATTTTATGAAATTTGGCAAATGGATGTCAAACATGCATTTTAATGGATTTCTTAAAGAAGAGTTGTATATGATGCAAACAGAAGGTTTTGTCAATCCAAAAGATGCTAACAAAGTGTGTGAGCACCAGTGATCCATTTATGGAATGGTGCAAGCATCTCGGAGTTGGAATGTACGCTTTGATAGTGTGATCAAAGCATATAGTTTTATACAGACTTGTGGTGAAGCCTGTATTTACAAGAAAGTGAGTGGGAGCACTATAGCCTTTCTGATGATAAGTATATGTGAATGACATATTGTCGATCGGAAATGATGTAGAATTTTCTGGAAAGCATAAAGCAGTGTTTGAAAGAAGTTTTTTCAAAGAAATACCTCGGTGAAGCTGCTTACATATTAAGCATCAAGATCTATAGAGATAGATCGAGACGCTTGATAAGTTTTTTCAATGAGTACATACCTTGACAAGTTTTTGAAGTAGTTCAAAATGGAACAGTCAAAGAAAGAGTTCTTGCCTATGATTCAAGGTGTGAAGTTGAGTAAGACTCAAAACTCGACCACAGCAGAAGATAGATAGAGAATGAAAGTCATTCCCTATGCATCAGCCATAGGTTCTATAAAGTATGCCATGCTGTGTAGCAGACCAATTGTATACCCTGCCCTGAGTTTGGCAAGGGAGGTGATAAAGAGTTCGTCGTAAAGAGTTACGTCGATGCAATCTTTGACACCGATCTAGATACATATTTAAAGTGGGAGCAATTAGCTAGAGTAGCTCCGTGCAGAGTATTGTAGACATAGAAATTTGCAAAATACATATGGATCTGAATGTTGCAGACCCGTAGACTAAACTTCTCTCACAAGCAAAACATGATCACTCTTTTGGTGTTAATCACATAGCGATGTGAAATAGATTATTGACTCTAGTAAACCCTTTGGGTATTAGTCACATGGAGATGTGAACTAATCACATAAAGATGTGAACTATTGGTGTTAAATCACATGACGAAGTGGACTAGATTATTGACTCTAGTGCAAGTGGGAGACTGAAGGAAATATGCCCTAGAGGCAATAATAAAGTTATTATTTATTTCCTTGTACCATGATAAATGTTTATTATTCATGCTAGAATTGTATTAACCGAAAACTTAGTACATGTGTGAATACATAGACAAACAGAGTGTCACTAGTATGCCTTTACTTGACTAGCTCGTTGAATCAAAGATGGTTAAGTTTCCTAGCCATAGACATGAGTTGTCATTTGATTAACGAGATCACATCATTAGAGAATGATGTGATTGACTGACCCATTCCGTTAGCTTAGCACGATGATCGTTTAGTTTGTTGATATTGCTTTCTCCATAACTTATCCATGTTCCTATGACTACGAGATCATGCAACTCCCGAATACCGGAGGAACACTTTGTGTTCTACCAAACATCACAACGTAACTGGGTGATTATACAGGTGATCTCCAGGTGTCGTCGATGGTGTTTTTTGAGTTGGAATAGATCGAGATTAGGATTTGTCACTCCGATTGTCGGAGAAGTATCTCTGGGCCCTCTCGGTAATGCACATCAATATAAGACTTGCAAGCAATGTGACTAATGAGTTAGTTGTGGGAAGATGTATTACGGAACGAGTAAAGAGACTTGCCGGTAACGAGATTGAACTAGGTATTGGGATACCAACGATCGAATCTCGGGCAAGTAACATACTGATGACAAAGGGAACAATGTATGTTGTTATGTGGTTTGACCGATAAAGATCTTCACAGATTATGTAGGATCCAATATGAGCATCCAAGTTCCGCTATTGGATATTGACCGGAGATGAGTCTCGGTCATGTATACATAGTTCTCGAACCCGTAGGGTCCGCATGCTTAACGTTTTGTGACGGTTTGTATCATGAGTTATGTGATTTGATGACCGGAGTTTGTTCGGAGTCCTGGATGAGATCGGGGACATGACGAGGAGTCTCGAAATGGTCGAAACGTAAAGATCGATATATTGGAAGGCTATATTCGAACATCGGAAAGGTTCCGAGTGATTCGGGTATTTTTCGGAGTACTAGAGAGTTACGTGAATTTGTATTGGGCCTTAATGGGCCATACGGGAAAGGAGAGAAAGGCCTCAAGGGTGGCCGCGCCCCTTGCCCATGGACTGGTCCAAATTGGACTAGGGAAAGGGGGCGCCCCCTTCCTTCCTTCTCCTTCTCACTTCCCTTTTTCCTATTCCATGTGGGAGGTGGAATCCTACTAGGACTAGGGAGTCCTAGTAGGACTCCACACTTTGGGTGCACCCTATGAGGACCGGCCTCCTCCTCCCTCCATCCTTTATATACGTGGCCAGGGGCACCCCATAGACACACAAGTTGATCATTGATCCCTTAGCCGTGTGCGGTGTCCCCCTCCACCATAATCCACCTCGGCCATATCATCGTAGTGCTTAGGCGAAGCCCTGCGACAGTAGCATCATCATCACCATAATCACTCCGTCGTGCTGACGAAGCTCTCCCTCGACACTCAGCTGGATCGAGAGTTCATGCGACGTCACCGAGTCGAACGTGTGCAGATCACGGAGGTGCCATACTTTCGGTACTAGGATTGGTCGATCGTGAAGACGTACGACTACATCAACCGTGTTGTCATAACACTTCCGCTTATGGTCTATGAGGGTACGTGGACACCACTATTCCCCTCTCGTTGCTCTGCATCACCATGATCTTGCGTGTGCGTAGTTTTTTTTTGAAATTACTACGTTCCCCAACAAGTTTATGATATAAGTTCTGCGATAAAGTTTTATGTTAAAGTTTGTTGCTATTATTATAATATACATGATGCTTCTATGTCTGTATTTTGTTTTTATTGACACTGCTCTCTCTCTCTAAGCATGTGGACATATTTTTCGATTTTCGTTTTCGCTTGAGGACAAGCGAGGTCTAAGCTTGGGGAGTTGATACGTCCATTTTGCATCATGTTTATTTACTGTTATTTATATTGTTTTTATGTATAATAATGCTTTTTGGAGTATTTCTAATGTCTTCTCTCTCATAATATGCAAGGTACACACAAAGAGGGAGAATACCAGCAGCTGGAATTCTGGACCTGGAAAAGCTACGTCAGGCTACCTATTCCGCACAACTCCAAATGAGCTGAAACTTTACGGGGAATTTTTATGGAATATATAAGAAATATTGGAGTAAATAAGTACCAGAGGGAGGCCACCAGGTGAGCATAACCCACCTGGGCGCACCCTGGTGGGTTGTGCCCTCCTCGACCCACCTCCGGTGCCCCTCTTCTGGTATATAAGTCATTTTGACCTAGAAAAAAAATAAGGAGCGGACTTTCAGGACGAAGCGCCACCGTATCGAGGCGGAACTTGGGCAGGAGCACTTTTGCCATCCAGCGGAGCGATTCTGCTAGGGGAACTTCCCTCTCGGAGGGGGAAATCATCATCATCATCATCATCACCAACAACTCTCCCATCTTGGGGAGGGCAATCTCCATCAACATCTTCAACAACACCATCTCCCCTCGAACCCTAGTTCATCTCTTGTGTTCAATCTTTGTACCAGAACTATAGATTGGTACTTGTGGGTGACTAGTAGTGTTGATTACATCTTGTAGTTGATTACTATATGGTTTATTTGGTGGAAGATTATATGTTCAGATCCATTATGCTATTTAATACCCCTTTGATCTTGAGCATGATTATCATTTGTGAGTAGTAACTTTTGTTCTTGAGGTCACGGGACAAATCTTGTTGCAAGTAATCATCTGAATTTTATATGTCTTCGATATTTTGATGGTATGTATGTTGCTATTCCCTTAGTGGTGTCATGTGAACGTCAACTACATGACACTTAACCATACTTGGGCCTAAGGGAATGCATTGGGGAGTAGTTATTGAATGAAATATGCCCTAGAGGCAAAAATAAAGTTGTTATTTATATTTCCTTATATCATGATAAATGTTTATTATTCATGCTAGAATTGTATTAACAGGAAACTTAGTACATGTGTGAATACATAGACAAACAAAGTGTCCCTGGTATGCCTCTAATTGACTAGCTCGTTAATCAAAGATGGTTATGTTTCCTGACCATAGACATGTGTTGTCATTTGATGAACGGGATCAGATCATTAGAGAATGATGTGATGGACGAGACCCATCCGTTAGCTTAGCACTATGATCGTTTAGTTTATTGCTATTACTTTCTTCATGACTTATACATGTTCCTATAACTATGAGATTATGCAACTCCCGAATACCGGAGGAACACTTAGTGTACTACCAAACGTCACAACGTAATTGGGTGATTATAAAGCTGCTCTACATGTGTCTCTGATGGTGTTTGTTGAGTTGGCATAGATCGAGATTAGGATTTTTTGCTCCGTGTATCGGAGAGGTATCTCTGGGCCCTCTCGGTAATGCACATCACTATGAGCCTTGCAAGCAATGTGACTAATGAGTTAGTCAGGGGATGATGCATTACGGAATGAGTAAAGAGACTTGCCGGTGATGAGATTGAACTAGGTATGATGATACCGACGATCGAATCTCAGGCAAGTAACATACCGATGACAAAGGGAACAACGTATGTTGTTATGTTGTTTGACCGATAAAGATCTTCGTAGAATATGTAGGAGCCAATATGAGCATCCAGGTTCTGGTATTGGTTATTGACCGGAGATGTACATGTCTCGGTCATGTCTACATAGTTCTCGAACCCGTAGGGTCCGCACGCTTAACGTTCGATGACGATTTGTATTATGAGTTATGTGATTTTATGACCGAACTTTGTTCGGAGTCCCAGATGAGATCACAGACATGATGAGGAGTCTCGAAATGGTCGAGAGGTAAAGATTCATATATTGGAATGCTATATTCGGTCGGAAAGGTACCAAGTGATTCGGGTATTTTTCGGAGAACTGGGGAGTTACGAGAATTCATCGGGGGAAGTATTGGGCCTTATTGGGTTTTAGTGGAAAGGAGAGAAGGGCCACAAGGGGAGGCAGCACACCCCCATGGGCTGGTCCAAATTGGACTAGGAGGGGGTGGTGCCCCCCTCTTTCCTTCTCCCTCTCCTTCCTTCTTCTCCTACTTGGACTAGGAAAGGGGGAAACCTACTCCTACTAGGACTAGGAATCCCCCCTTTGGGCGTGCCCCTTGAGGCCGGCCCTCCTCCTCCTCCCCTCCTTTATATAGGGGGGAGGGGCACCCCATAGACACACAAGTTGATCTTTAGCCGTGTGTGGTGCCCCCTCCACATATTCCACCTCAGTCATATCGCCGTAGTGCTTAGGCGAAGCCGTACATCGATAACTTCATCATCACCGTCAACACGCCGTCGTCCTGACGAAGCTCTCCCTCGGCCTCAGCTGGATCTAGAGTTCGAGGGATGTCATCAAGCTGAAGTGTGCAGATCGCGGAGGTGTCGTGCGTTTGGTACTTGATCGGTTGGATCGCGAAGACGTTCGACTACATCAACCGCATTACTCAATGCTTCCGTTTTCGGTCTACGAGGGTACGTAGACACACTCTCCCCTCTCATTGCTATGCATCTCCTAGATAGATCTTGTATGATTGTAGGAATTTTTTGAAATACTGCGTTCGCCAAAAGTGGCATCCGAGCCAGGTCTATGCGTAGATGTTATATGCACGAGTAGAACACAAAGAGTTGTGGGCTATAATAGTCATACTGCTTACCAGCATGTCATACTTTGATTCGGCGGTATTGTTGGATGAAGCGGCCCAGACCGACATTACATGACCACGTTCACGAGACTGGTTCTACCGACGTGCTTCACACACAGGTGGCTAGTGGGTGTCTGTTTCTCCAACTTTAGTTGAATCGAGTGTGACTACGCCCGGTCCTTATTGAAGGTTAAAGCAACACACTTGACGAAAAATCGTTGTGGTTTTGATGCGTAGATAAGAACGGTTCTTGCTAGAAGCCCGTAGCAGCCACGTAAAACTTGCAACAACAAAGTAGAGGTCGTCTAACTTGTTTTTGCAGGGCATATTGTGATGTAATATGGTCAAGATCTGATGAGATATAATTGTTGTATGAGATGATCATGTTTTGTTAAAAGTTATTGGCAACTGGCAGGAGCCTTATGGTTGTCTCTTTATTGCATAAGATGCAAGCGCCATATAATTGCTTTACTTTATCGCTATGCGATAGCAATAGTTGCAATAGCAATAGTTGGCGAGATGACCATGTGATGACATGTTGATAGAGATCAAGATGATGGAGATCATGGTGTCATGCCAGTGACGATGGAGATCATGACGGTACTTTGGAGATGGTGATCAAAGGCACAAGATGATGATGGCCATATCATGTCACATATTTTGATTGCATGTGATGTTTATCTTTTATGCATCTTATTTTTCTTAGTACGGCGGTAGCATTATAAGATGATCCCTCACTAAATTTCAATGTCTAAGTGTTCTCCCTGAGTATGCACCGTTGTGACAGTTCTTCATGCCGAGACACCACGTGATGATCGGGTGTGATAAGCTCTACGTTCACATACAATGGGTACAACCCAGTTCTGCACACGCAGAATACTCGGGTTAAACTTGACGAGCCTAGCATATGCAGATATGGCCTCGGAACACTGAGACCAAAAGGTCGAGTGTGAATCATATAGTAGATATGATCAACATAGTGATGTTCACCATTGAAAACTACTCCATCTCACGTGATGATCGGACATGGTTTAGTTGATATGGATCACGTGATCATTTAGATGACTAGAGGGATGTCTATCTAAGTGGGAGTTCTTAAGTAATATGATTAATTAAACTTTAATTTATCATGAACTTAGTCCTGATAGTATTTGCAAATTATGTTGTAGATCAATAGCTCACGTTATATCTCCCCATTTATTTTTGATATGTTCCTAGAGAAAAATAAGTTGAAAGATAATAGTAGCAATGATGCGGACTAGATCCGTGATCTGAGTATTGTCCTCATTGCTACATAGCACAATTATGTCCTTGATGCACCGCTAGGTGACGGACCTTTTGCAGGAGTAGATGCAGACGTTATGAATGTTTGACAAGCTCAGTATGATGACTACTTGATAGTTTAGTGCGCCATACTTTACGGCTTAGAACCGGGACTTCAAAATGTTTGGAACGCCACGGAGCATATGAGATGTTCCAAGAGCTGAAATTGGTATTTCAGACTCATGCCTGTGTTAAGAGGTATGAGACCTCTAACAAGTACTTTGCCTACAAGATGAAGGAGAATAGCTCAGCTAGTGAGCATGTGCTCATAATGTCTGAGTACTACAATCACTTGAATCAAGTGGGAGTTAATCTTCCAGATACGATAGTGATTGACAGAGTTATGTAGTCACAATCACCAAGTTACTAGAACTTCGTGATGAACTATCATATGCAAGGGATAACGGAAACGATTCACAAGCTCTTCATGATGCTGAAATTGGAGAAGGTAGAAATCAAGAAAAAGCATCAAGTGTTTATGGTTGACAAGACCACTAGTTTCAAGTAAAAGGGCAAGGTAAAGAAAGGGAACTTCAAGAAGAATGGCAAGCAAGTTGCCACTCCCGTGAAGAAGCCCAAAGCTAGACCTAAGCTTGTAACTGAGCGCTTCCACTGCAAAGGGAATGGTCACTTGAGGCAGAACTACCCCAAATACTTGGCGGATAAGAAGGATGGCAAAGTGAACAAAAGTATATTTGATATACATGTTATTGATGTGTACTTTACTAGTGTTCATAGTAACCCCAGGGTATCTGATACCGGTTCAGTTGCTAATATTAGTAACTCGAAACAGGAGTTGCAAAATGAACAAAGACTAGTTAAGGGCAAGGTGACGATGTGTGTTGGAAATGATTCCAAGGTTGATAAGATCACCATCGGACACTCCTTTTACCTTTGGGATTAGTGTCAAACCTAAAATAAATGTTATTTGGTGTTTGCGTTGAGCATAAATATGATTGGATCATGTTTATTGCAATATGGTTATACATTTAAGTCAAAGAATAATTGTTGTTATGTTTACATGAATAAAATCTTCTATGGTCACACACTTAATACAAATGGTTTATTGAATCTCGATCGTAGTGATACACATATTCATAATATTGATGCCAAAAGATGCAAAGTTGATAATGATAGTGTAACATACTTGTGGCACTACCGTTTAGGTCATATTGGTGTAAAGCGCATGAAGAAACTCCATGCGGATGTACTTTTGGAATTACTTGATTATGAATCATTTGATGCTTGCGAACCATGCCTCATGGGCAAGATGACTAAGACTCTATTCTCCAGAACAATGGAGCGAGCCACTGACTTATTGGAAATAATACATACCGATGTATGCGGTCCAATGAGTGTTGAGGCTCGCGGCGGGTATCGTTATTTTCTGACCTCCACAGATGATTTGAGCAGATATGAGTATATCTACTTAATGAAACACAAGCCTGAAACGTTTGAAAAGTTTAAAGAATTTCAGAGTGAAGTGGAGAATCATCGTAACAAGAAAATAAAGTTTCTACGATCTGATCGCGGAGACGAAATATTTGAGTTACGAGTTTGGCCTTGAGTTGAAACAATGTCGAATAGTTTCACAACTCATGCCACTTGGAACACCACAGCGTAATGGTGTGTCCGAACATCATAACCGTACTTTATTAGATATATGGTGCAATTTGTGATGTCTCTTACTGATTTACCACTATCGTTTTGGGGTTATGCATTAGAGACAGCTGCATTCACGTTAAATAGTGCACCGTCTAAAAAATCCGTTGAGATGACACCGTGTGAACTGTGGTTTAGCAAGAAACCTAAGCTATCGTTTCTTAAAGTTTGGGGTTGTGATGCTTATGTGAAAAAGTTTCAGCCTGATAAGCTCAAACCCAAATCGGAGAAGTGCGTCTTCATAGGATACCCAAAAGAAACTGTTGGGTACACCTTCTATCACAGATCTGAAGGCAAGATCTTTGTTGCTAAGAGTGGATCCTTTCTAGAGAAGGAGTTTCTCTCGAAATAAGTGAGTGGGAGGAAAGCAGAACTTGATGAGGTAATTGTACCTTCTCCCGAATTGGAAAGTAGTTCATCACAGAAATCAGTTCCAGTGATGCCTACACCAATTAGTGAGGAAGTTAATGATGATGATCATGAAACTTCAGATCAAGTTACTACCAAACCTCATAGGTCAACCAGAGTACATTCCGCATCAGAGTGGTACGGTAATCCTGTTCTGGAAGTCATGTTACTAGACCATGACGAAGCTACGAACTATGAGGAAGCGATGATGAGCCCAGATTCCGCAAAATGGCTTGAGGCCATGAAATCTGAGAATGGAATCCATGTATGAGAACAAAGTATGGACTTTGATTGACTTGCCCGATGATCGGCGAGCCATTGAGAATAAATGGGTCTTCAAGAGGAAGACGGACGCTGATGGTAGTGTTACTATCTACAAAGCTCAAATTGTCGAAAAAGGTTTTCGACAAGTTCAAGGTGTTGAATACGATGAGATTTTCTCACTCCTATCAATGCCTAAGTCTACCTGAATCATGTTAGCAATTGCCGCATTTTATGAAATCTGGCAAATGGATGTCAAAACTGCATTCCTTAATGGATTTATTAAATAAGAGTTGTATATGATGCAACTAGAAGGTTTTGTCGATCCTAAAGGTGCTAACAAAGTGTGCAAGCTCCAGTGATCCATCTATGGACTGGTGCAAGCATCTCGGAGTTGTAATATAAGCTTTGATGAGTTGATCAAAGCATATAGTTTTATACAGACTTGCGGTGAAGCCTGTATTTACAAGAAAGTGAGTGGGAGCACTACAGCCTTTCGGATAAGTATATGTGAATGACATATTGTTGATCGGAAATAATGTAGAATTTTCTGGAAAGCATAAAGGAGTGTTTAACATGAGTTTTTGAAAGAAAGACCTCGGTGAAGCTGCTTACATATTGGGCATCAAGATCTATTGAGATAGATCAAGATGCTTGATAAGTTTTTTCAATGAGTACATACCTTCATAAGATTTTGAAGTAGTTCAAAATGAAATAGTCAAAGAAGGAGTTCTTGCATGTGTTGCAAGGTGTGAAGTTGAGTAAGACTCAAAACCCGACCACGGCAAAAAAATATAAAGAGAATGAAAGTCATTCCCTATGCCTCAGCCATAGGTTCTATACAGTATGCTATGTTGTGTATCAAACCTATTGTGTACCTAGCCATGAATTTGACAAGGGGGTATGATATTGATATTGATCCAGGAGTGGATCACTGGACAACGGTCAAAATTATCCTTAGAAGACTAAGGAGATATTTCTCGGTTATGGAGGTGATAAAGAGTTTGTCGTAAAGAGTTGCATCCATGCAAACTTTGACACTAATCCGGATGACTCTAAGTCTCAATCTGGATACATATTGAAAGTGGGAGCAATTAGCTAGAGTAGCTCCGTGCAGAGCATTGTAGACATAGAAATTTGCAAAATACATATGGCTCTGAGTGTGGCAGACTTGTTGACTGAACTTCTCTCACAAAGCAAAACATGATCACTCTTTGGGTGTTAATCACATAGCGATGTGAACTAGATTATTGACTCTTGTAAACCCTCTGGGTATTAGTCACATGGAGGTGTGAACTAATCACATAAAGATGTGAACTATTGTTGTTAAATCACATGACGATGTGAACTAGATTATTGACTCTAGTGCAAGTGGGAGACTGAAGGAAATATGCCCTAGAGGCAATAATAAAGTTGTTATTTATATTTCCTTATATCATGATAAATGTTTATTATTCATGCTAGAATTGTATTAACCGGAAACTTAGTACATGTGTGAATACATAGACAAACAAAGTGTCCCTGGTATGCCTGTACTTGACTAACTCGTTAATCAAAGATGGTTATGTTTCCTGACCATAGACATGTGTTGTCATTTGATGAACGGGATCACATCCTTAGAAAATGATGTGATGGACAAGACCCATACGTTAGCTTAGCACTATGATCCTTTAGTTTATTGCTATTGCTTTCTTCATGACTTATACATGTTCCTATAACTATGAGATTATGCAACTCCCGAATACCGGAGGAACACTTAGTGTGCTATCAAACATCACAACGTAACTAGGTGATTATAAAGATGCTCTACAGGTGTCTCCGATTGTGTTTGTTGAGTAGGCATAGATCGAGATTAGGATTTGTCACTCCGTGTATCGGAGAGGTATCTCTGGGCCCTCTCGGTAATGCACATCACTATGAGCCTTGCAAGTAATCTGACTAATGAGTTAGTCAAGGGATGATGCATTACGGAACAAGTAAAGAGACTTGCCGGTGACAAAATTGAACTAGGTATGATGGTAGCGATGATCGAATCTCGGGCAAGTAACATACCGATGACAAAGGGAACAACGCATGTTGTTATGCGGTTTGACCGATAAAGATCTTCGTAGAATATGTAGGAGCTAATATGAGCATCTAGGTTCCGCTATTGGTAATTTACCGGATATGTACGTGTCTCGGTCATGTCGAACCCGTAGGGTCCGCACGCTTAACGTTCGATGATGATTTGTATTATGAGTTATTTGATTTTATGACCAAAGTTTGTTCGGAGTCCCGGATGAGATCAAGGACATGAGGAGGAGTCTCGAAATTGTCGAGAGGTAAAGATTCATATATTGGAAGGCTATATTCGGACATTGGAAAGGTTCTGAGTGATTTGGGTATTTTTTGGAGAACCGGGGAGTTAGAGGAATTCACCGGGGGGAGTATTGGGCCTTATTGGGATTTAGTGGAAAGGGGAGAAGGGCCGCAAGGGGATGTAGCACACTGAAGGAAATATGCCCTAGAGGCAATAATAAAGTTATTATTTATTTCCTTATATCATGATAAAGGTTTATTATTCATGCTAGAATTTTATTAACCGAAAACATAATACATGTGTGAATACATAGACAAACAGAGTGTCACTAGTATGCCTCTACTTGACTAGCTCGTTAATCAAAGATGGTTATGTTTCCTAACCATGGACAAAGAGTTGTCATTTGATTAACGGGATCACATCATTAGTTGAATGATCTGATTGACATGACCCATTCCATTAGCTTAGCACCCGATCGTTTAGTATGTTGCTATTGCTTTCTTCATGACTTATACATGTTCCTATGACTATGAGATTATGCAACTCCCGTTTGCCGGAGGAACACTTTGTGTGCTACCAAATGTCACAACGTAACTGGGTGATTATAAAGGAGCTCTACAGGTGTCTCCAAAGGTACATGTTGGGTTGGCGTATTTCGAGATTAGGATTTGTCACTCCGATCGTCGGAGAGGTATCTCTGGGCCCTCTGGGTAATGCACATCACTTAAGCCTTGCAAGCAATGCAACTAATGAGTTAGTTGCGGGATGATGTATTATGGAACGAGTAAAGAGACTTGCCGGTAACGAGATTGAACTAGGTATTGGATACCGACGATCGAATCTCGGGCAAGTAACATACCGATGACAAAGGGAACAACGTATGTTGTTATGCGGTCTGACCGATAAAAGATCTTCGTAGAATATGTAGGAGCCAATATGGGCATCCAGGTCCCGCTATTGGTTATTGACCGGAGACATGTCTCGATCATGTCTACATTGTTCTCGAACCCGTAGGGTCCGCACGCTTAAGGTTTCGATGACAGTTATATTATGAGTTTATATGTTTTGATGTACCGAAGGTTGTTCGGGGTCCTGGATGTGATCACGGACATGACGAGGAGTCTCGAAATGGTCGAGACATAAAGATTGATATATTGGAAGCCTATGTTTGGATATCGGAAGTGTTCCGGGTGAAATCGGGATTTTACCGGAGTACCGGGAGGTTACCGGAACCCCCCGGGAGCTATATGGCCCTTAGTGGGCCTTAGTGGAAAAGAGAAGAGGCAGCCTAAGATGGGCCGCGTGCCCCTCCCCTCCCTTGGTCCGAATAGGACAAGGAGAGGGGGCCGGGCCCCCTTTCTCTTTTCCCCCCTCCACGAATCCTATTCCAACTAGGATTGGGGGGGGATCCTACTCCCAAACGGAGTAGGACTCCTCCTGGCGCGCCACCTCTTGGCCGACCGCACCCCCCCCTTGAGCCTTTATATACGGAGGCAGGGGCACCCCAGAGAAACACAAGTTGATCCACGCGAGTTATCGGCAACTGGCAGGAGCCATATGGTTGTCGCTTTATTGTATGCAATGCAATCGCGTTGTAATGCTTTACTTTATCACTAAGTGGTATCGATAGTCGTGGAAGCATAAGATTGGCGAGACGACAACGATGCTACGATGGAGATCAAGGTGTCGCGCCCGGTGACGATGGTGATCATGTCGGTGCTTCGAAGATGGAGATCACTAGCACAAGATGATGATGGCCATATCATATCACTTATATTGATTGCATGTGATGTTTATCTTTTATGCATCTTATCTTGCTTTGATTGACGGTAGCATTATAAGATGATCTCTCACTAAAATTATCAAGAAGTGTTCTCCCTGAGTATGCACCGTTGCGAAAGTTCTTCGTGCTGAGACACCACGTGATGATCGGGTGTGATAGGCTCTACGTTCAAATACAACGGGTGCAAAACAGTTGCACACGCAGAATACTCAGGTTATACTTGACGAGCCAGGCATATGCAGATATGGCCTCGGAACACGGAGACCGAAAGGTCGAGCGTGAATCATATAGTAGATATGATCAACATAGTGATGTTCACTAATGAAACTACTCCATCTCACGTGATGATCGGACATGGTTTAGTTGATTTGGATCACGTGATCACTTAGAGGATTAGAGGGATGTCTATCTAAGTGGGAGTTCTTTAAGTAATTTGATTAATTGAACTTAAATTTATCATGAACTTAGTACCTGATAGTATCTTGCTTATGTATGTTTGATTGTAGATAGATGGCCCGTGTTGTTGTTCCGTTGAATTTTAATGTGTTCCTTGAGAAAGCAAAGTTGAAAGATGATGGTAGCAATTACACGGACTGGGTCCGTAACTTGAGGATTATCCTCATTGCTGCACAGAAGAATTACGTCCTGGAAGCACCGCTGGGTGCCAGGCCTGCTGCAAGAGCAACACCAGATGTTATGAACGTCTGGCAGAGCAAAGATGATGACTACTCGATAGTTCAGTGTGCCATGCTTTACGGCTTAGAATTGGGACTTCAACAACGTTTTGAACGTCATGGAGCATATGAGATGTTCCAGGAGTTGAAGTTAATATTTCAAGCAAATGCCCGGATTGAGAGATATGAAGTCTCCAATAAGTTCTATAGCTGCAAGATGGAGGAGAACAGTTCTGTCAGTGAGCATATACTCAAAATGTCTGGGTATAATAATCACTTGATTCGGATGGGAGTTAATCTTCCAGATGATTGCGTCATTGACAGAATTCTCCAATCACTACCACCAAGCTACAAGAGCTTCGTGATGAACTATAATATGCAAGGGATGAATAAGACTATTCCCGAGCTCTTCGCGGTGCTGAAAGCTGCGGAGGTAGAAATCAAAAAGGAGCATCAAGTGTTGATGGTCAACAAGACCACTAGTTTCAAGAAAAAGGGCAAAGGGAAGAAGAAGGGGAACTTCAAGAAGAACAGCAAGCAAGTTGCTGCTCAAGAGAAGAAACCCAAGTCTGGACCTAAGCCTGAAACTGAGTGCTTCTACTGCAAGCAGACTAGTCACTGGAAGCGGAACTGCCCCAAGTATTTGGCAGATAAGAAGGATGGCAAGGTGAACAAAGGTATATGTGATATACATGTTATTGATGTGTACCTTACGAATGCTCGCAGTAGCACCTGGGTATTTGATACTGGTTCTGTTGCTAATATTTGCAACTCGAAATTGGGACTACGGATTAAGCGAAGATTGGCTAAGGACGAGGTGACGATGCGTGTGGGAAATGGTTCCAAAGTCGATGTGATCGCAGTCGGCACGCTACCTCTACATCTACCTTTGGGATTAATATTAGACCTAAATAATTGTTATTTGGTGCCAGCGTTAAGCATGAACATTATATCTGGATCTTGTTTGATGCGAGACGGTTATTCATTTAAATCAGAGAATAATGGTTGTTCTATTTATATGAGTAATATCTTTTATGGTCATGCACCCTTGAAGAGTGGTCTACTCTTATTGAATCTCGATAGTTGTGACACACATATTCATAATGTTGAAGCCAAAAGATGCAGAGTTGATAATGATGGTGCAACTTATTTGTGGCACTGCCGTTTAGGTCATATCGGTGTAAAGCGCATGAAGAAACTCCATACTGATGGACTTTTGGAACCACTTGATTATGAATCACTTGGTACTTGCGAACCGTGCCTCATGGGCAAGATGACTAAAACGCCATTCTCCGGTACTATGGAGAGAGCAACAGATTTGTTGGAAATCATACATATAGATGTATGTGGTCCAATGAATATTGAGGCTCGTGGCGGATATCATTATTTTCTCACCTTCACAGATGACTTAAGCAGATATGGGTATATCTACTTAATGAAACATAAGTCTGAAACATTTGAAAAGTTCAAAGAATTTCAGAGTGAAGTTGAAAATCATCGTAACGAGAAAATAAAGTTTCTACGATCTGATCGTGGAGGAGAATATTTGAGTTATGAGTTTGGTGTACATTTGAAACAATGCGGAATAGTTTCGCAACTCACGCCACCCGGAACACCACAGCGTAATGGTGTGTCCGAACGTCATAATCGTACTTTACTAGATATGGTGCGATCTATGATGTCTCTTACTAATTTACCGCTATCGTTTTGGGGTTATGCTTTAGAGACGGCCGCATTCACGTTAAATAGGGCACCATCAAAATCCGTTGAGACGACGCCTTATGAACTATGGTTTGGCAAGAAACCAAAGTTGTCATTTCTGAAAGTTTGGGGCTGCGATGCTTATGTGAAAAAGCTTCAACCTGATAAGCTCGAACCCAAATCGGAGAAATGTGTCTTCATAGGATATCCAAAGGAAACTATTGGATACACCTTCTATCACAGATCCGAAGGCAAGACTTTTGTTGTTAAATTCAGAAACTTTCTGGAGAAGGAGTTTCTCTCGAAAGATGTGAGTGGGAGGAAAGTAGAACTTGATGAGGTAACTATACCTGCTCCCTTATTGGAAAGTAGTACATCACAGAAAACTGTTTCCGCGACACCTACACCAATTAGTGAGGAAGCTAATGATAATGATCATGAAACTTCAGGACAAGATACTACTGAACCTCGTAGATCAACCAGAGTGAGATTCGCGCCAGAGTGGTACGGTAATCCTGTTCTGGAAATCATGCTGCTAGATCATGATGAACCTACAAACTATGAAGAAGCGATGGTGAGCCCAGATTCCGCAAAATGGCTTGAAGCCATGAAATCTGAGATGGGATCCATGTATGAGAACAAAGTATGGACTTTGGTTGACTTGCCCGATGATCGGCAAGCAATTGAGAATAAATGGATCTTCAAGAAGAAGACTGACGCTGACGGTAATATTACTGTCTACAAAGCTCGACTTGTCGCAAAAGGTTTTCGACAAGTTCAAGGGGTTGACTACGATGAGACCTTCTCACCCGTAGCGATGCTTAAGTCTGTCTGAATCATGTTAGCAATTGCCGCATTTTATGATTATGAAATTTGGCAGATGGATGTCAAAACTGCATTCCTGAATGGATTTCTAGAAGAAGAGTTGTATATGATGCAACCGGAAGGTTTTGTCGATCCAAAGGGAGCTAATAAAGTGTGCAAGCTCCAGCGATCCATTTATGGACTGGTGCAAGCCTCTCGGAGTTGGAATAAACGCTTTGATAGTGTGATCAAAGCATTTGGTTTTATACAGACTTTCGGAGAAGCCTGTATTTACAAGAAAGTGAGTGGGAGCTCTGTAGCATTTCTGATATTATATGTGCATGACATATTACTGATTGGAAATGATATAGAATTTCTGGATAGCATAAAAGGATACTTGAATAAGAGTTTTTTGATGAAAGACCTCGGTGAAGCTGCTTACATATTAGGCATAAAGATCTATAGAGATAGATCAAGACGCTTAATTGGACTTTCACAAAGCACATACCTTGACAAGATTTTGAAGAAGTTCAAAATGGATCAAGCAAAGAAAGGGTTCTTGCCTGTGTTACAAGGAGTGAAGTTGAGTCAGACTCAATGCCCGACCACTACAGAAGATAGAGAGAAAATGAAAGATGTTCCCTATGCTTCAGCCATAGGCTCTATCATGTATGCAATGCTGTGTACCAGACCTGATGTGTGCCTTGCTATAAGTTTAGCAGGGAGGTACCAAAGTAATCCAGGAGTGGATCACTGGACAGTGGTCAAGAACATCCTGAAATACCTGAAAAGGACTAAGGATATGTTTCTTGTATATGGAGGTGACAAAGAGCTCATCATAAATGGTTACGTTGATGCAAGCTTTGACACTGATCCGGACGATTCTAAATCGCAAACCGGATACGTGTTTACATTAAACGGTGGAGCTGTTAGTTGGTGCAGCTCTAAACAAAGCGTCGTGGCAGGATCTACATGTGAAGCGGAGTACATAGCTGCTTCGGAAGCAGCAAACGAAGGAGTCTGGATGAAGGAGTTCATATCCGATCTAGGTGTCATACCTAGTGCATCGGGTCCAATGAAAATCTTTTGTGACAATACTGGTGCAATTGCCTTGGCAAAGGAATCCAGATTTCACAAGAGGACCAAACACATCAAGAGACGCTTCAATTCCATCCGGGATCTAGTCCAGGTGAGAGACATAGAGATTTGCAAGATACATACGGAGCTAAATGTAGCAGACCCGTTGATTAAGCCTCTTCCACGAGCAAAACATGATCAGCACCAAAGCTCCATGGGTGTTAGAATCATTACTGTGTAATCTAGATTATTGACTCTAGTGCAAGTGGGAGACTGAAGGAAATATGCCCTAGAGGCAATAATAAAGTTATTATTTATTTCCTTATATCATGATAAAGGTTTATTATTCATGCTAGAATTGTATTAACCGGAAACATAATACATGTGTGAATACATAGACAAACAGAGTGTCACTAGTATGCCTCTACTTGACTAGCTTGTTAATCAAAGATGGTTATGTTTCCTAACCATGGACAAAGAGTTGTCATTTGATTAACGGGATCACATCATTAGTTGAATGATCTGATTGACATGACCCATTCCATTAGCTTAGCGCCCGATCGTTTAGTATGTTGCTATTGCTTTCTTCATGACTTATACATGTTCCTATGACTATGAGATTATGCAACTCCCGTTTGCCGGAGGAACACTTTGTGTGCTACCAAACGTCACAACGTAACTGGGTGATTATAAAGGAGCTCTACAGGTGTCTCCAAAGGTACATGTTGGGTTGGCATATTTGGAGATTAGGATTTGTCACTCCGATCGTCGGAGAGGTATCTCTGGGCCCTCTCGGTAATGCACATCACTTAAGCCTTGCAAGCAATGCAACTAATGAGTTAGTTGCGGGATGATGTATTACGCAACAAGTAAAGAGACTTTCCGGTAACGAGATTGAACTAGGTATTGGATACCGACGATCGAATCTCGGGCAAGTAACATACCGATGACAAAGGGAACAACGTATGTTGTTATGCGGTCTGACCGATAAAAGATCTTCGTAGAATATGTAGGAGCCAATATGGGCATCCAGGTCTCGCTGTTGGTTATTGACCGGAGACATGTCTCGGTCATGTCTACATTGTTCTCGAACCCGTAGGGTCCGCACGCTTAAGGTTTCGATGACAGTTATATTATGAGTTTATACGTTTTGATGTACCGAAGGTTGTTCGGAGTCCCGGATGTGATCGCGGACATGACGAGGAGTCTCGAAATGGTCGAGACATAAAGATTGATATATTGGAAGCCTATGTTTGGATATCGGAAGTGTTCCGGGTGAAATCGGGATTTTACCGGAGTACCGGGAGGTTATCGGAACCCCCCGGGAGCTATATGGGCCTTAGTGGGCCTTAGTGGAAAAGAGAAGAGGCAGCCTAAGATGGGCCGCGCGCCCCTCCCCTCCCTTGGTCCGAATAGGACAAGGAGAGGGGGCCGGCCCCCCTTTCTCTTTTCCCCCCTCCGCGAATCCTATTCCAACTAGGATTGGGGGGGGATCCTACTCCCGGAGGGAATTGGACTCCTCCTAGCGCGCCACCTCTTGGCCGGCCGCACCCCCCCCCCCCTTGAGCCTTTATATACGGAGGCAGGGGCACCCCAGAGAAACACAAGTTGATCCACGCGGTCATATTCTTAGCCGTGTGCGGCGCCCCCTGCCACCATAGTCCTCGATAATATTGTAGCGGTGCTTAGGCGAAGCCCTGCGACAGTAGAACATCAAGATCGTCACCACATCGTCGTGCTGACGGAACTCTTCCCTGACACTTTGCTGGATCAGAGTCCGGGGATCATCATCGAGCTGAACGTGTGCTAGAACTCGGAGGTGTCGTAGTTTCGGTGCTTGATCGGTCGGGCCGTGGAGACGTACGACTACATCAACCAAACGCTTCCGTTGTCGATCTACAAGGGTACGTAGATCACACGCTCCCCTCTTGTTGTTATGCATCACCATGATCTTGCGTGTGCGTAGGAAAAATTTTGAAATTACTACATTCCCCAACACACATCCCCATGGGCTGGTCCGAATTGGACTAGGAGGGGCGGCGCCCCCCTCTTTCCTTCTCCCTCTCGCTCTCCTTCCTTCTTCTCCTACTTGGACTAGGAAAGGGGGAAACCTACTTCTACTAAGAGTAGGAATCCCCCCTTTGGGCGTGCCCCTTGAGGTCGGCCCTCCTCCTCCTCCCCTCCTTTATATACGGGGGAGGAGGGCACCCCATAGACACACAAGTTGATCTTTAGCCATCTGCGGTGCCCCCCTCCACAGATTTCCACCTCGGTCATATTGTCATAGTGCTTAGGCGAAGCCCTGCGTCAATAACTTCATCATCACCGTCAACACGCCGTCGTGCTGACGAAGCTCTCCCTCGGCCTCAGCTGGATCTAGAGTTCGAGGGACGTCACCGAGCTGAACGTGTGCAGATCACGGAGGTGTCGTGCGTTCGGTACTTGATTGGTTGGATCGTGAAGACATCTAACTACATCAACTGCGTTACTCAACGCTTCCATTTTCGGTATTCGAGGGTACGTAGACACACTCTCCCCTCTTGTTGCTATGCATCTCCTAGATAGATCTTGCGTGACCGTAGGATTTTTTTTGAAATACTGCGTTCCCCAAGAATTATTCATGCTAGAATTGTATTAACCGGAAACTTGATACATGTGTGAATACATAGACAAAACAGAGTGTCTGTAGTACGCCTCTACTTGACTAGCTCGTTAATCAAACATGGTTACATTTCCTGACCATAGACATGTGTTTTCATTTTATGAACATGATAACATCATTAGGAGAATGATGTGATGGACAAGACCCATCCGTTAGCTTAGCATAATGATCGATAAGTTTTATTGTATTGCTTTCTTCATGACTTATACATATTCCTTGACTATGAGATTATGCAACTCCCTAATACCGGAGGAACACCTTGTGTGCTATCAAATGTCACAATGTAATTGGGTGATTGTAAAGATGCTCTACAGGTGTCTCTGAAGGTGTTTGTTGGGTTGGCATATATCGAGATTAGGATTTGTCACTCTGAGTATCGGAGAGGTATCTCTGGGCCCCCTCGGTAATGCACATTAGGATAAGCCTTACAAGCAATGTGACTAATGAGTTAGTTGCGGGATGATGCATTACGGAACGAGTAAAGAGACTTGCCGGTAATGAGATTGAACTAGGTATGAAGATACCGACAATCGAATCTCGGGCAAGTAACATACTGATGACGAAGGGAATGACGTATGTTGTCATTGCGGTTTGACCGATAAAGATCTTCGTAGAATATGTAGGAAACAATATGAGCATCCAGGTTCTGTTGTTGGTTATTGATCGGAGATGTGTCTCGGTCATGTCTACATAGTTCTCGAACCCGTAGGGTCCGCACGCTTAAACGTTCGATGATGATTTGTATTATGAGTTATGTGTTTTGGTGACTGAAGATTTTTCGGAGTCCCGGATGAGATCATGGACATGACGAGGAGTCTCTAAATGGTCGAGAGGTAAAGATTTATATATTGGACGATGGTATTCGGACACCGGAATGGTTCCAAAATGTTTTGGGTATTTTTTGGAGTACCGGGAGGTTACCGGAACCCCTCGGGGAAGTAATGGGCCAATATGGGTCATAGAGGAGAGAGAGGGGAGCCCACAAGGGGAGGCATACGCCCCCCATGGGCTATCCTAATTGGACAAGGGGAAGGGGGCGCGGCCCCCTTTCCTTCCCCATCTCCTCTCCTTCCCCTTTCCCCCTCCGAAAGAAAGGAAGGGGGCGACTTGGACTAGGAGTCCTAGTCGGTCCCCCCCCCCTATGGCGCGCCCCTTGGCCAGCCTCCTCCCTCTCCTCCTTTATATACAGGGGTAGGAGCACCCAAAAGCACAACAGTTGTTTCTTAGCCGTGTGCGGTGCCCCCCTCCACAGTTTACTCCTTCGCTCATATTGTCATAGTGCTTAGGCGAAGCCCTGTGCGAATCACGTCACCATCACCGTCACCATGCCATCGTGCCGACAAAACTCTCCCTCGACACTTTGCTGGATCAAGAGTTCGAGGGACGTCATCGAGCTGAACGTGTGCTCAACTCAGAGGTGTCGTACGTTCGGTACTTGATCGGTTGGATCGCGAAGACGTTCGACAACATCAACCGCGTTAACCTAACGCTTCTGCTTTCGGTCTATGAGGGTACGTGGACATACTCTCCCCCTCTCGTTGCTATGCATCTCCTATATAGATCTTGCGTGATCATAGGATTTTTTTTTGAAATTTCATGCTACGTTTCCCAAGAGTTATTAGATGATGGGTTGCGAGAATGACAGAAGCTTAAACCCTAGTTAATGCGATATTCTGTGAGGGACTGATTTGGATCCAAAAGTTTAATGCTATGCTTAGATTTATTCTTAATACTTTTCTCATAGTTGTGGATGCTTGGGAGGGGGTTAATCATAAGTAGGAGATTTGTTCAAGTAAGAACAGCACCTAAGCATCGGTGCACCCACATATCAAATTATCAAAGTAGCGAACACAAATCAAACCAACATGATGAAAGTGAGTAGATGAAATTCCCGTGTACCCTCAAGAACGCTTTGCTTATTATAAGAGACCGTTTTAGCCTGACCTTTGCCTCAAAAGGATTGGGCTACCTTGCTGCAATTTTGTTACTATTACCGTTACTTGCTCATTACAAATTATCTTGCTATCAAACTACTCGTTACTTATAATTTCAGTGCTTGCAGAGAATACCTTGTTGAAAACCACTTTTCATTTCCTTCTGCTCCTCGTTGGGTTTGACACTCTTACTTATCGTAAGGACTATGATTGATCCCCTATACTTATGGGTCATCAGTGAGACATACTTGTTGGTCTCCAACAAAGTTGATAATACAGCTAAGGAAAACTAACTTGAAGACAGAGAGACAACCCCAAAGTCTTGTCTTGATGTAGTGTTCGAGTTACTGGCCACTACCGCTGGCACAAGCTCTTCAAACTCACTGTATGAATCAGTTCGGTTTCTTGAGTCTCAACTACAAGCTGAAAGACATCGATCAACTGTGATGTGACAAGAAGCCAAAGGACTGTGGAAGTCCCTAGAGAATTCAGATGCATACTTTCTCGTGCAACATCAAGCGTTGGAGGATTTTAGCGCCAAACAGGAGAAAGCCAATAAGCTTGTTATGTGTATTGCCATCATGGTGGATACCCAGGATAACGTTTCTTGAGCTCTTCTGATGTTGTTTCAGTTATGGACTTGTTTTGTTGCCACGTTTATTTGCACTGGTGGCCAATCTAGACGACTAGTGTATGTAATATGCTGCTTTGTTCCCTATATTTGCACTGGTGGCGAACTTTGATGCCCAGTGGATGTAATATGTGTAATAGCCATAATAGCCTAGCGTTAGTTGCTTGCTTATTTATATCCTTATTGTCTTGTTTAGTTGTTTTCTTGTAGTCACTGCAGTTCTTTTTCTGCGTTTTTCTAGTGGCCACAGTAACCTATTTTTTAAAACTAGGCCACAATAACCATGGGCAACATACGGACCATTGTAACCATGGTCCTGCTACCTGCTGTAGTGACCATGGGCCTCCTACGGGCCAAAGGATCCATGGGCCTTCTACAGGTCGTAGAATCAATGGGCCTTCTACGGGTCGTACAATCGATTGGCAAAACATGGGCTGTAATATTCGTGCACCAATAATGGACCGCAATATGGGCCATAAACGGGCTACAATGGGAATTGTCTGTTTATGGGCCGACCATAACGAGCCGTTAAGAGGCCGGTGTGTTTAATGGGCTTCATTCTATCGACAGGCATAACGGGTCGTTAGTGGGTCGTATTTGATGACGCTATGAAAATGGCCCAACGGATTAACGGGCCACAAACGGGCCGACTATAGCCACATGCTAAATTTGGCCCACAAGCGGAACAGGCCACTAATGGCCTGTAAGTATTCGAATGCTGGAAATGAGCCCGAGAATAAATGGGCCTTAGAAGGCTAAAAGATAACACGGGCTGGAAACGGCCCAATGGAATAACAGACCGTTAATGGGTATAAAGGGATATACTGTTCATTATGGGCCAGTTTCACCACTTAACGTTAATGGGCCCAAGGTTATAGAGGGCCTCATATGGGACGAAAGACGTCATGGGCCATACATGGGCCGAAAGTTACAACGGGCTGGAATCATATTGGATGACCCAGATGATGCTACTGGGCCTAATTCGGATAGGCCATAACGGGTCATGAGTTAGCAGGCTGTAAATGGGCTATATGCGAACAGGCCGTTAACAGGCTTTCCGTGGGCCGATGCACTACCTTTTGACCAAGTCAAACGGGCTGGGCTTTTCAACTGAATGGGCCACTGTTGGGCCTTGCCATGTGTCAACGCATCATAGGCGCCTCTCGTCCAGTGAGTGGATAACATCTGTCCCAACATTGAGCCGACACGTGGTTCCTCTGGCCATTGAGAATTTTACACGTGGAAAACCCCCATTGGTCCGAGCTGTTGATGGGTTATCGGATCCAAACCGGAACCTGATAGCTTAACGGCAAACCGTTACGGTGTATGCCACGTGTTGGTTACCCTTGACGAAAACACTTTCATGACGCGTCATTTATCGTCATGGAAGTGGACACTTGTGTGATGATAATTTTGATATTGTCATGGAACACTTCTACGACAGCACAGGTATGACTATCTTGATTCTGTCATAAAAATATCACGGATGTACATGCATGACAGAAAATGTGACCTACTGTGACAAACACGTATCATCACGGAAGTGTATTTTTTTGTAGTGATTGCAACCATCGGTGATACACAACAAATCACAAACGGTCTGCAGCATTTGTATGTGTGCGAAGGGGCTCTTGAACCATTTGTGATAGAACATTATCACACACGGTAATTGTTCAGAAACGTGTGCGGAGGAGTCATGCATGGCACACGAGTTCTGTAGAAAACTCGTGTGTGATGGGGCACATATCGCACACAATTCAAGTTCGCCCGTGTGCCTTAGATACTGTTTCCCAAACGGTTCATTATGAAACACCGTTTGGTTTCACTGCATCATTAGAAACGTTTAATCACCGATCCCATACGTGTGACATAATTTAGTGTGTGATGCATCACATACGATTACATCCGGCAAGGCGTCTGCATCATGGCTCCCTATCCCTGACGGTTTTTGGGTCATGTGGGAAGGACCCCCCTATCGCACACACTCACTAGGTGACGGTTTAAAATGTCATCACGGAAAGGGGTTAACAACCGTTTGTATAGCAGCTCGCTGTACTAGTGTATGATCGCGTCAAATGGACGTTTCTGGAAGGTGCCTTGTCCATGTTTTGTTTCTGCCACAAATGGACTTCCTAGGTAATGACTTGTGTTCGTTTAGTGAGATACGCGATGAGGATGAATGGGGAAATTCTGGATTTCTTTGACCCTACGAGGGGCCTTAGGCAGGGTGACCCGTTAAGCCCTTACTTGTTCCTCTTTGTGGCTGAGGAACTCTCCATGGCTCTGGATAAGCAGTATGAAGTTGGAAACATTATGCCGATTAAAGTTGTCAGAGGAATCCTAGGAATCTTCCATTTATTGTTCGCGGATGATAGTTTGCTCTTCTTTAAAGCACCTGAATCTCAAGCTCTAAGGGTGAAAGACACTATATCTTTATTTCAACAAGGTACTGGTCAAGTTCTTAACCCCGGAAAATGCTCTATATTGTTAAGTCAGGCATGTCCAGAATCGGCCAGGAAGGCTATTACTTGTACCTTGGAGATTACAACGACTACTTTTGAGGAGAAATATTTGGTCCTTTCAACCCATTTCGGCGCGCTTCACTAAAAGGCTAACAAACTAGGCTGAGAGGTTTATATCTCATGGTGCGAAAGACAACCTTGTAAAATCAGCGGCTCATGCTATTCCCACTTATACTATGAGCATTTTCAAGATGGGGCAAGTTTCTATGATTGGTATGAAAAACTTATTACAGATTTTTGGTGGGGCGATGAGCAAAATAATTGAAAAGCGTACTGGGTGTCATGGGATAGAATGACTCAAACTAAATCGCAAGGCGGAATTGGATTATATGCCATGAGAATTTTCAATCAAGTTTTGTTGGCGAAGCAAGTATGGAGACTTATTTAAAGGTCGGGCAGTATGTGCGCAAAAGTTTCGAAGTCAAAATATTATCCAAAAGGTAATCTCCTGGATATGGTCTTCCCTTTGGACGTGTCTCCCGTTTGGCGAGGGATTGAACATGGGCTTGAGTTGTTAAAGAAGGGCATGATATGGAGAGTGGGAAATGATAAAAGTATCCAGATTCTTAGAGATAATTAGATCCCTCACCGAGAAGGGATGTCAGTCCTGTCCCTTAAGAGCATAAGCAGAATTCATTGGGTGAACCAATTAATTATACCAAACACAAATGAGTGGAATAGGCCTTTGGTTCACAGTTTTTCCATGAGTGTGAAGCTCAAGAGATGTGCAAAATTAGAATACCTTTAAGACATGTTGATGATTTACTGTCTCAGAATCATGAAAAGAATGGCATCTTTACGATGAGTAGCGCATACAAATTGGGGCTGAACCTAAAAATGGTACATGCTAGGAAGGAACATCACATAGCCACGTCAAGGGAAGGGAGTCTCTTTGGAACCTCATATGGAAAGCACACATCCCCCACAAGGTCAGAAATTTTGCTTGGAGAGTTGCTACCAATTCTTTACCAACAAAACAAAACAAATTGAGGAGGACTTTGGAACACGATAGCATTTGCAATATTCGTGATAGGGAGCCTGATGATGCACACCATGCTACCGTTCGTTGTACCAAACCTAGAGCTCCAAGAGAAGCCATGAGGGAGGTCAGGCCTTTACCGAAAGAAGAATGTTTCGCTCGCTCCGGACCTGTTTGGCTGCATAATTACTTAGCCAATGTGACAACATCTCCAGAGATAAGATCTTGTTGATGTTACGGAGAGCCTGGTATTTATGAGACGACATAGTGCATCATAAAGGTACAACCTCCATTGCGAAATCTATCATTTTCTTGTCTAATTACTGGAATTGTCTTAAGGAAGGCATTAGTTATACTGATGTCTTGAAGGGCAAAAGTCCATTGGTTGCAATTCCTAGAGCGCAACCCGAAGTTGGTGCCCATGCATCCAATGTTTTGGACTAGGGTCCCTGTTGGTTTTGTGAAGGTAAATTCAGACGCATTTTTTATAGCTGGTTCGGTTTTGGCAGCGGTCGGAGTCGTTGGAAGAAATAGTGACACCGAGGTTTTGTTTAGTGCGGGCAGGACCCTTCTCGACTACACTGATGTTGAAGAGGCTGAAGGGCGGGCAATGCTTTTAGGCATGCATGCGAACACTGATGTAGTTCTTACGATGTTCGGGACAGATTGCATGGCAGTTGTTGAGGCCCTTAATGCAAATTCCGTGATTTGACCAAGATGGTGGGCTACTTACAATGTTTCGTGGGCTTTACTGAAGAATTCTCATCCTAAAGAGTAATAAAGATTGGAAGAGAGAGCAATTTGTGGCTGCACACAAACTTGCAGCTTATGCTAGAAGTAACGACAATTTTTTTTATGATGGGCAGTGTGCCAGCGCCACCTAGGGCTTGTTCGGAAATGCTCCAGCTCCACCGAATCCTCAACTCCCGCTTCTCCATCAGAACGGCCGCTCCTTGTAGAAAATGGCACTAGTACAAAGATGTTCGGCAGGTAGCTTTGCTCGCGATTCGGGTGGAGCTGGGCAGGGAAACAGGAACGAGCGAGTTGGGCATGGCATGCGAACCGTTTTTACTTGGCGGTGGCAGTTTCCTTGTAATTCTTATCAACTCTTTGATTTAAGGATCTGAGATCTCAGAAACAGCAGCTCCGCAATTTTTGCCTGCGACCAGCTCCACTTCCCATTTTCTACTTCACGAAGTTTACACGTTCGGTGTCGCTCCACCAACTCCGGGAGCGAAGCCCAGGAGCCGAAAGCATCCGAACACGCCTTTAGTATTTTTTTTCATCAAACACGCCTCTAGTATAACTGATGTAATCTTGAAAGGCTGTACTCCGGGTACAAGTTATATAAGGAGTATAAAACTCTCTTTTCCCTAAAAAAGAATCACGTTAAATCGCACGAGGTTTTCTCCTTTGGGCTCATCTTGCTTTTGAAAACCAAAGCGAAGCCACAACCGGAGGCGCTGTCTTCAACCGCCGATTGTACCCCAGCGGCCCGGACGGTGGACCCCACCTGGCAGTCTCAGCACTCTGCTTCCCCTCCCTCCCTCTCCCTACCCCCGAACTATCCCATCGCCCCATCGCCCCAAACCCCTCCCTCTCCTCGCCTCCCCACCCCACCCCGACCGGAAATGATGAAGTCCCTCTTCCTCTTCTCCGCGCACCCCGCGCCGCCCCTCCTCCCCTCCCCCAGCCTCCGCAGGCTCCTCTGCCCCCGCGCCTCCTCCTCCACCTCGTTCCGCCCTCGCCCGGGCCGCCGCTCCCCGGGCCCCGCCCGCCCCCGCCAGCCCCAGCCCTCCTCCCTCTACGCCCGCCCCAGCCTCCTCACCATGGAGCGGGACCGCGCCGCGCGCCGCGCCGACGTCGACGCCTTCCTCGTCTCCCTCGGCGTCGACCCGGGCGAGCTCGCCGGCCTCGAGCTCCCCGTCACCGTCGACGTCATGCGGGAGCGCGTCGAGTTCCTCCACTCCCTCGGCCTCGGCCCCGACGACCTCGCCGCCTACCCGCTCGCCCTCGGCTGCAGCGTCCGCAAGAACATGGTCCCCGTCCTCGACTACCTCGGCAAGATCGGCGTCCGCCGCGACGAGCTCCCGCACCTGCTCCGCCGCTACCCGCAGGTGCTCCACGCCAGCATTGTCGTCGACCTCGCGCCCGTCGTCAAGTACCTCCAGGGGATGGACGTCAAGCCCGGCGACGTGCCGCGCGTGCTCGAGCGCTACCCGGAGCTCCTCGGCTTCAAGCTCGAGGGCACCATGAGCACCTCCGTCGCTTACCTCGTCGGCATCGGCGTCGCCAGGCGGCAGATCGGCGGCGTCATCACGCGTTTCCCTGAGGTGCTGGGCATGCGGGTGGGGAAGATCATCAAGCCTTTCGTCGAACACCTTCAAGGCATTGGCCTGCAGAGGCTGGCCGTTGCAAGAATGATCGAGAAGAAGCCGTATGTCCTTGGGTTTGGGTTGGAGGAAAGGGTCAAGCCTAACATTGAGGCGCTTCTGGAGTTTGGGGTCAGGAAGGAGGCGCTGGCATCCATTGTGATACAGTACCCTGATGTTCTTGGGGTTGAGCTGCGAGAGAAGCTTGTTGAGCAGCAGAGCTTGTTTGAGTCCAGCATTTTGGTCAGCGGTGATGATTTCGGAAGAGTCATCGAGAGGATGCCACAAGCCATTAGCCTTGGGCGAGCTGCAGTTCTAAAGCATGTCAACTTCCTCACAGGCTGTGGCTTCTTGCTGTCTCAGGTGAGCAAGATGGTCGTGGGGTGCCCCCAATTGCTAGCACTGAACATGGATATAATGAAGATGAACTTCGAGTACTTCAAGAATGAAATGGAGAGGGATTTGGAGGAGCTGGTTGAGTTCCCGGCGTTCTTTACATATGGCCTCGAATCCACCATAAGATATCGGCATGAGATTGTGGCTAAGAAGGGATTCACATGCTCTCTTTCATGGCTGCTCAACTGTTCTGATGCGAAATTCGATGAGCGTATGAAGTATGACACAATTGGAGTTGAAGAAATGGAGGATGATAATTCCTTCGACAAAGATAGCTTCGTGGAGCAAGTACAAGATGAGGATGATGAGGATATGGAAGAGGATAGCGATTATGACGAGACCGATGATGAGTTCATCGAATAATTCCCTTCCCAGTTCGTAGTATCTAGTATCAACTGTTAGTTGACAAACTTGCATTTATGTCTTCAGCTTGATGCTCTGTTGTATATGATGCAGTAGTGATCACTAGATTGTCATTTTTGAAAGATGTGCCTGATAAACCAAATTGCTGGATATAATCAAACTGTAGCTTAGAGGTCCAATGTATTCAGATATTTCAAGCAGTGCTTGTTTAACAGGGAAATGATGCAGCATACATCTTTGTTACACTGACACATTTGGCATTTCATAATTCATTCAGGAACAGATTTTGCAGCTCTTTCCCCCTCTCATGTATGTGCAGATATATGGTAGACTTAAATTTATATCATGTAGACAGTTTGCATGTTTGTGAATATGAAACTGCACTATAACCTGTTGCCCGTTGCATTGTGAAAACCTGAGCAAACAGTGAACAAATTGTGATGTTATAAGCCCAGCTTTTCCAGTCAGAATTGCATCAGATATGATCCTCCTCTTAATGCCCACTTGTTTGTTGGTCTTCCAGTCTATATTCATTCCACTTTGGTGGTCACCTTGTCATTTTGGTGTACACCCTTTCTTCACGAGTGAGTTTATTTTACTGGATCACGACTATGCAACGGGGAGAGATGTTGGCACCATGATTTTGACTATGCTGTGCGAGAATCGATAAAGATGGCAAGTACTCCTATGTGGCTTTAAAAAGTCCAAAGTTTATACTGGGTGTTGCTAGGATTTGATATGTGAGTTGTCTCAAGTTGAACGCAAAAGTTGCGGACCCTCTTTCAGTCTGCCGGCGCCGTTTGATTTGGAATTTGGTGTGTCCATCGCAAAACTGAAACTGGAATCCTCTGCCTGGAACGCACGCAAAGGATTTTGCCGGAAACACTTCAGTTCCAGTAGCCCCCCCATCTGCAGAAATTGCTGCCAAGTGCCAACCGAACCGAACAGAGCTGGCCCGTTCTACAGAACCTTATCAGAAATCACGACCAGAAAACGAACGGGGATCCGTTCCCCCCTTGCGCCACAGCGGCCTGAAAAGGAGACAGGGAAATGGGCGGAGTCCAGCATCTGCTCAAGCTGAGGATGGCGTCCCCCCACGCCCACCCCGCCACGCGGCCCCTCTCCGCGCTCCCGTCCCTCCTCCTCGCCCGCTCCCCCTCCGCCGCCACCACCACAGCCGCCGCGTCGTCCCCCCGCCCCGTCTCCCTCTCCCTCTCGTGCTCGCGGTCGCGGGCGCGGGCCTACTGCCCCACCGGACGGCGGTTGCCGGGCGCAGTGGTGGCGATGTCGTCGGCGGCGCCCACGCCGGGGCCCGTGCAGAAGTCGGAGGAGGAGTGGGAGGCCGTCCTCACGCCGGAGCAGTTCCGCATCCTCCGCCGCAAGGGCACCGAGTAAGAACAGCAGTAGCACATGCTTCATCTTTTCTCGGGCTGTTATCTGCTTTCCTCATGGAATTAATTACTATGTGGGTTTGTTCTGCGCTTTTACCATACAAAGAATATGATGGTATCTACCATCGCTGTCTGTTCCGATCAACAAACAATGCTCCATTTTCATTGTAAATTTACACATCAATTCGTCAGTGTGATCAACTGCGAATCAGTATGTACTGAACCGTACTTGAACATGTCTAACTAACCTGGGTTGCCACCAGTACTGGCATGCACACTACTACAAGCCCTACTCCTATCCTAGTTGCAATGCATCGATGATTCGACAGGTTACAAACATTGATTCATCCTTTGGCTCACAAGAAATTTGTAGGAATTCCTATAGGAAATTTTCCTTTAGAGCCATTTGGTTTGCGGGAATGGATTCATATTCCTATGTAGGATTGGTTCCTATCCTTCACATTTCAAAGGAGAAAAAAAACATTAGCTCAGACCTACTGGAAACATTCCATTCCTATGAATCAAATGACATCACTTTTGCTATAGAACTGAGAGCCGTCTCATTTCCTATGATATTCCTATCCTATGAACCAAAGGAGGCATGACTGGTTTGCAAAAACTTCTGAAGCAGTTACGAAAGCAAGACTCAAGAAAATAGGCATCCATTTTATCTGATACAAGTTTGTCCTGTTCCTATCCTGCATAGCAATTGCAACTTGGCTCACAAGATTATCCCAGTCATGCAGTGTGTTTTGTTATTGAAACATGACTGCCAGATTGGTGTCTTTAGAATATTTTTTTGAGGGAAGTGTCTTCAGAATCTAGATATGTCCCTTTGCATGAATTAACCCATGTACTATCGCAACACATACCGATGGTTGTTCACAAGATTAAGTCGTGTACTATGTTTTCTTATTGAAACAGGACAACATGACTGCCAGATTGGTGTTTCTACTATTTAGACCCTTTTTCCAGTCTTTAGTATGTACCTTCCTACTGCGCATGTTTTTATTAATCAGTTAATGAAGCATTATACTCCAACATGACATTGGGAACAACCACATAACAAGGGTGTGTAAAGTTATTATAGTGAAATTAATTACCATAGTGTATTGTGTGTTACCACCTCCCGAGGCTAGGCTTATTCCAAAACCACAACCAAATTCCAGACAACCAATTTGAGAGCGAACTAGAAATTTCTTTTCCACAAAGTTGGAGAACCGCTTGCACAAATGATTGTATGAATCCAAAATAGCAAGTAAAAAGGTTGTTTTGACAAAAAATAATCAGAAGGACACAAATGCTACCCAACAAAAAATATACTTGGTCTTTTAAGTTTGCTGTCAAGATCTCAGTAGAAACTACAAAATATTTTTTTCTAATATCATTCTAATCTACAATAGCAGCAGCCAGATTTCGTTATTATGTATTGTACTTTTCTTAACAGATCTGTTTATGTATTGCCAACACGGTCTAGTATAGCAAGTTAAATTTTTACCTGTTCTTGAAGCAGGGACAGGTTCATTAGGTGAACTATCAGAATATCTAGTAATTTACAATATGAAGCTTGAGAAATATGGATAGGTGCTTTATCACAAATCAATTATTACTTCACATTGTTTTTGTAGATTATACTGTTGATTAATCTGGAACCTGCAATTCAACCAAATGCATACATAAGTTTGGTTTGATACTGGAATGGCATGTGAGCTGACTGTATCTAGTCCATATCCTACATCCACTCCAGCATTTTGTGCTGCCCTATATACTGGCCTATGGTTCTGTTTAAAAAAAAATACTTGTATATGCCATCTTGCATATGGTAGTCCGTTAAACTAACAATAGCATAATTGTGAAAAAGAAAAAGAAAAAAGAGCTTACGTGTGATAAATTTTCATTTGACTATATTTGTTTCAGGTATCCTGGAACAGGTGAATATGACAAGTTCTTCAGTGAGGGTATTTACGGATGTGCTGGCTGCGGAACCCCCTTGTACAAATCATCTACGAAGTTCAACTCAGGGTGTGGTTGGCCAGCATTCTATGAAGGATTTCCTGGAGCCATAAAACGGACGGTACAATTCTCTCATACATTCCCAGTGGTTTGACGAGGAACCGATGCCTTTCTTCTCCTCTATGCGGTGACATTTCTTCGCTTAATACTCTATAGGCGGATCCTGATGGGAGGCGAATTGAGATCACATGTGCTGCTTGTGAAGGACATCTGGGGCATGTGTTCAAAGGGGAGGGGTTCAACACGCCGACTGATGAGCGACACTGCGTCAACAGTATCTCACTCAAGTTCGTTCCGGCCTCTGAAGAGGCTAGTTGACTGAGCTGATGAACATCTATATGAGAAACGGAAACAAAATCTTTTGTGCAACCATCATAGTGACTACTGGATGTCAGAACTCAGTACTTTTGTCAATAATGCAAGCCCCAAGTACCGATGCTCGCTGCTAATTTTGGCAGTATATACTATTACATGTGTAAATTCTAGGTTTTGTTTTCCCTGTGGAAATTAATAGTGAGATGTACATTTAAAAATAAAGCCGCCTGAAGAATGCAGCTCACGTTGTGCCCAACATAATATCTTAGTGATTATCCACAATAAACCAGTTCCTGTGCAGCAATAATACTTTGATTGGCATTAATAGTCTGTTTGGCAAATATGTCAAAACTGCTGACATTTATTAGAAATGACAAGTAATATTTGAAACATCCAATCTAGTGTAGTGATTGTTGCAAATAAAAGAAATCTGATCATCCACGTCTCAGTCAAAGCACACTACAATTTGTGATGTTGCAAATATTCTCCATCAACAGCTGAGAACTCAACACGCTGTGCTTTTGTCTTCACGAAGATAATACGAGCGAGATGCCTTCAGCATGCAGCCTGATAATATGAAAGCAAATATACAGTTTCAGTTTGATGCCAACAGCAAAAGCAATAGCATAATATTTGGGAACAAAGTGCACTACTAGGTTTCATAAGCTTTAATCATTAGTATATGTGGTTATGTACTATGCTTATGTACCTGTACGAAGGTGCATGAAAGAATTTCATGTTTTCTGATTTTTGTTTCTGCTCGCCTCACATGCTTTCAAGGCTTGAACATCTGCATTTGACCGGAGGTGACAAAAAGGCTGGTTAGATCAAATCTAAGAATTTGAAGTGATGACAACTTCAGTTTATGAATGTTATTTAGTGTACAAGACAACAAAAAATATGTATGAATATAACCATCAAAGCAGGAACCTCCCTCTCTTCTTCCTTAAAAAACATCTACATTTGTTCATTTATTTGAGCACCACATAAGGTACCTGAAATCGCAACATCTCCCCTTGGGTTACCCCTTGAGTGAACATCACCTTATGGCAACAAATCTTCCATAAACAATAAAACCACATGTCTACATAAACAATAAAACCACATGTTGCTGCAAGTTATTGTTACTAGTACCATTTCTATATAATCTCGAACATGATACGAGATGGGTTCTAAATTTAACCTTAATGGCTGATGCTGATGAACATGGGAGAAAGCCTCATGCATATCAACTTCTTTTAAAATGTAGGATGCCGCACATTATTGTCAAGCACAAACATGATGAATTTCAGCACATGTAGTGATATAACTGGTACTCCCTCCGTTCCAAAATAGATGACCCAACTTTGTACAAACTTTGTATAAAGTTGGGTCATCTATTTTGAAACGAAGGGAGTACCACACATGACAGAAGATATACTGACCAGACATCGTTACTTCATGTTTTGTCTTGGATGGTTCTGGTTCTGGTTCTGTGTAGCATTTCAGCATTTTTTTTTTGAAAAGTGTTCAGCATTTCGTATGCTAGTGCTGACCATAACAACGCTAAACTGGGCAATGTGATAAAAAGAGCAAGGGAAGGTACCAACATCTCTTCTATCCCATATAGCACTGCTTCTCTTCTAGATAGAATTTTATAAAATGAGGAATTATAAGGATATCTGAATTCACATCTGTACTACATACAACAACCTTTACAGTTTTTGCTTCAAAGGTAGTTCAATCTGAATCTCGAACGTGATACTTAAAACAGGTCTAGGTTTTGCCTAATTCCAAAACATTGAACAACAAACTTAGCCCCAAAAGCAGGGTGGGTAACAACCTCAGTAAGCCGCAACGGAATTGGCATCTACGAGGAAGAAAAGACGAGGGGAAAATCTGCGGCGATGCTTACGTGCTTGGCAGGCCTTCCAGTTGCGGTCGGACTCGGCGAGGCAGTCCTGCAAACGAGCCAAGGGAAGAGCGGAATCAAAGGTTTGATGGAGCAAAGAAGAGATTCGCGTGCAGCAGCAGAGGTCAGGAACAGGGGGAGAAGGCGAGGGGGGGTCAGGGCGGTGCCTGGAGGGAGAGGTAGAGGGCGGCGCACTCGTTGAGCTGCTTCACGTTGTCGTCGTCCTCGTCCGCGTCCATCACGTGGAGGGGGGCCGGCGGCGCAGGAGGTGGTGGCGGTGGCGCCGCCGCCGCCGCTTCCTTGGCATTGCTCGAGGAAGAACCCATTCGAACCAGGTTTCGGCAGTTGGTTTGGTGGCACCTTCGACCAGTCGCCGCGTGAAGTTGGTCGGTCGGCTTCGAGTCTCCGGTTCACGGCAAAGGGCAACTCTGTTTGCTTGTTCGGCTTCCGTTGCCTCGAAAGCGTAAACGTTGTTTGATTTGTGCAATGAAAGAATACGCTTCCGTAGATTCCTCTACACGCACCTAAAAATATATACTTTCTTTCTTTTTTTGCGGTTGAAAAAAACCTTGATTATATAACATATAAACGCACACACGTACACGCTGCACACATACTCACACGTACTCACACATGGCCTACCAATAACCTAAAGATTCGATGAAAAAGAAAACCTTTGAAGATTCCCGCAAAAAAAACCCTGAAGACTTTATTCAATTTAAATATAAATACAATGGTATTGGTATGATATCTCACTTCCACATAAGCCTAATTACTGCCATATTGTCCTGACTTTTGAGTGTCGTGGCTTAAAAATGATCTACTTGACCTATTGGAAGTGGGATAGCTCTACTCTATAAGATTATCTTGCCTCTTCTTAGGAGAAAATAAGAATTGACTTGAGAACCGAATGTGTGGCATCAACCCTCATATGAGGTTACGAGCATTTTTTGTGCATATACTAAGTTTTTCCAACCCTAGCCGCTGCCTCGGGCCTCCTCCTTTTCTCCTGTCCGGCGGCCTTGTTGACGGTAAGAGGAGTTGGAACCCGCCTATCTCATTTGTCTTTCTCTTAGGTTCTATTCCCTGGCGGTGTCGACGAGGTGGTGACAACGATGTCATGTTTGAATAAGGTCTCTCTGATCTCTCCCTACCTCGACGATATCTGATCCGATGCCGATGAAGGGTTTGTGAGAGTTTGTGTCATCATATCTATTAGTTCTCCTCGGATCTTGGCAGTTGGTGTGTCTACCAAGGAGAGCAATTGGTTGGCTACTGGTGCGATGCCTTCAACATCTTCTTCCGTGTTGTTCTGCGGCATCAGATTTCTTCAACTCTCTGGCCGGTGGTGATGGATTTGCATGCATGTACTACACGGGTTGATGCTCCAACCGATGCTTCTTCAGCGACTTCTAGATCTTGTTGCAAGCAGCGAGTGGCTATTGTAGTATTTAAAGCCTTGTATGAGGAGGGTGTTTGTAGGTGTCTCTTTCCTTTACTGTTGGTTCAGTCTGATTTTTCAATCTCTGGCGAGCGGCAATCAATCGGCAGAAGAAGAAGACTGGTATGATTTTCGTTGTAATATTTTTACAGATCATTTTGTGTCATGTTTCTCTCTGGATAGCTACTTTTGCATTGCTTCTTTCTTTTAGAAAGGGGTAGTTCTCATGTAGGTTGTTTTTATAAAAGTCCCTCTCATTATTGAACTTCAGTTAGAGTTACATCATCTAGTAAGTGAGGAATGAGGTCAACAGGAGGCTCATCAAGGAAGGAATTACAACAGTGGCCCTTGGCTCTACGCTAGCTCATGAGCAACCTCATTTCATTCTCTAAAGCAAAGCACAAAATTAGTGTTAGGGAAGTCACAAGCTAGATGGTAGCAATCATCAACAATCGCAGCTGCAGGTCCCATTGATCTTCCTCCATCATTCATTGAGCTTCTCAGAAGCTTGTTACAGCCGGCACATGAGCAAGTATTAAGCCGTGTCGAAGAGCAATTGCTTAAGGTGATAGAACGTCATAGCACATCTCAATCTTTGAGTTGCCTGCACAGATAAATTCCACATCTCGTAGGATAGCACCCCCCCCCCCCCTTGCGGTGTTCCCCAAGATATCCTGATCGGAATATGCATGCACATTTCCCCTCGGGGATAACTGCGGGGTGTGGTTTCTCCCGGGCGTAGGTGCACCCAAGCGAACAGTAAATTCAAAAAAATGAAACAAAAAACACTTCTTCTTCGGTACAACCCCTCTAAACACATCAACGGTGGAGATCTGTTTATACCTCTTCATAATAAAGGGTAAGATGGTCTTTTCTGATTCTTTTTAGTTGGTGATGATCTTTTTTTCGTCAGCATGTATACGACACCCAACCCCCGCTGGACTGGGCCGGGCCCAATGGTGATGGCTATAGTAAGCGCGCGCCCCGGTATTCCCCATGATATCCTGATCGGAACACGCATGCGCATTTCCCCTTGGGGATAACTGCGGGGTGTGGTTGCTCCCGGGCGTAGGTGCACCCGAGCTCTGAAATTTCAGGAGATGAAACATGATCAAACATTTGATGTTTTTGCAAAGTTTCAGCCACAAATACAATTCGAGCTCTTGCAAGCGCGTTTTTATTTTTGAAGTGCTGCTATACGCTATCTTCATGGGCCGGCCCAATCTGATGGTCTCCTGTACGTATACGACTACACGCCATACATATACATACAGAAGTAAGTACGACATGTGAAATGACTATATTACCCTTTATACGTTTTAGAGGGTGGTTATACCGAAGCGGGTCTGAAAAAAAATCTAAAATTTTAGGACATCAAACATTTGATGTGTTTGCAAAGTTTCAGCCACAAATACAATTCGAGGAGCCCTCACAAAAAAATTACTGCTCAAAAGTGCACAAAACTTTGAGCACTGATATATTTTGTGAGGGCCCCTACAATGTTTTTTGTGGTTGAAACTTTGCAAAAGCATCAAATGTTTGATCATGTTTCATCTCCTGAAATTTCAGATTTGCTTGATTTTGTTTTGTTTTTTTTTCGAATTTACTGTTCATAGGAGTAGAAAATTCACCTTTGGTGCTTCAGACGCAACAAAGTTCGCTTTTAATGCTACTTCTCATGTAGGTTAATTAAGAAACAGAATAGGATTTCTATGAAAAAATGGGTGACACATGAAAGTGTGCTATATATAAATTGATGGCACTTCATTTGCAACAAACGTTGTGCCAGCAGCAAAACTGAAGTTGGGACAGTACCACTTTTCCCTCCAACAACACTTTTTCTTCGATAATGCCTCCAACAGCACTTAATTTAGCCAAGAAACCCCGACAGAAGAAATCCAGGAGTATGTCATGGTCGATTCACGCGTAGACGCAAGTACACGGCCAATAATCCATAACTGAAGAAAGAGCAATCAAGGACACGCTAGTCAAAAGGCATGCATACACAATGTTTTTCCTAGGACAAGAAAATAGTCCATCGCTCATTTGCACTAAAGCTCTTCATGTTCAGTTAACTTGATGAGCCAACAGCACCACTCAAGCTTATCTTACCTCCCCGAATAATGTGGTCAACTCAACCTTATCCCGGAAGGAAGATTATTAATCAAGAGGGGCAGCATGCATAGCCTTAGTTAATCAGATTAGTTAATCAAGAGTATCTTGGTGGAGGCCTTAGATGCCCTTGTTTTTGCAGGTTGTTTAGGTGAGTCTACTCCATGGTCGTCAGACGAAGTGGGCTGCTTCTGCTTGGAGACTAATGGCAGAGTTGTGATGCTGCATCTTTTCCTACTAACTTAAGCTCCATCTGGGATCCGCCAAGTCTCAAGTTGGCCATGCGATATTTTTATTTTCCTCCACTGTTCGTTGTTGTTGTGTTGGCAAGATACAGACCAGTACGTGGTACTATACTGCTATGGCCACTGAAGCTGCAACAACTTCGTACATTGGTCAAAAGCGTACCTCTCCCCCCGCTTAATGCCCGGACCTGCTTCTCTCTAACCAGAGAGAAGATTCAGACGAGATGGCATGCAGAACAAGTGTACATGCGGCTTCCAAGTGACAGTACTACGGACAGTGTGGTTCAGCTCTAGCAAGTGCAGCTAGTAGAACAGTTATTTGTTTTTCACTTTATTTGCTGGCTGGATGAGGATTAGAGGTTTGATAACTTTCACTTGTATCTTGATCAGAACACAACAAGAACCCACTCTAAGACCACCCACCCCAAGATGCAATGACCATTTGTTTTGTCCGGCGAAAAGGGAGGAACATAAACCACACAAGGTCAATGACCTACTAACATAAGCACAAAGTTGCATGCTCCATGCACAATATTCTAACACTGCCTTCCATGATCTCACATAGGTGTGCAAAAGAGAAGGAGTTTGAAGTACAGCATGATTGCTTGCACACGTAAGGATTGACATGACAGAAAGGGGCAATTTCTTCTGTACTATTGTTATTGAGGGTCAAAATGGATGACACCATCCACAAGGATGCGGCTGCATTGTCAGTTACAACTGCCCATGGACTTTTGGCAGGTCAGCCTAGTACTATGTACCTGCTTTCCACCATGGTCCAGTCGGCCCAAGTTAGGGTTCTTGACCTGGGAGGAGGGTAGTACAGAAATAACTGCATGGAGGACTTGGACTAGTCTAGGGTCACAAGCTTGAATTGTTGTCTCTTTACGCGGCATATGGATTGTAGAGTACACTTGTCCTTCCCAAGTACTCCCATAGTTATGTGCCGAGTAATTTGGAACGGAGGGAGTACTTGGTAGGTACATTATTGATGAAGCTATGCACTTTTGTCTCCCATGGTAATAATTGAGTGGCACTTGATCTGTAGTTTCATGTAGGAGCAAGAGTGTTTTGTTCAAAGATAACACACTGATTTTATGAGGTCACAATATATTGAAAATCTGAGCTGATATAAATGTTTGGAATTTTGGCTTGTCTATAACATGGGGCAAATCGAGAAAGAGAGTGAGAACTAGGCTCCATTTGGGACTGCCATGAGCTCTCCTCTTTACATATTAGTAGGTTTGAGCGCATATTTTCTACATGTTAGAACAGTAAATTTACTGACATTAGTAAAGATCATCTAAGATAAGATTTTACAACATAAGCTAACCCTTGCACTTTTTCAACAAGGAGGAAAACCCTCGGCATGTCGATTGATGTACAAATCTATATGTTATTTATCATTGAAAATTAATACACCTTATATTTTTGAAACGGAGGGAGTACCTTCCATTATCCGAGGGTTGCATCAAGGATTGATCCAAATTGGATTGATTAGCAGTCATGCATATCCCCTACATTAGCATCTGAAGACAAGCAGGAAATGAGGAGATTGCATTACATTCTATCCTTGGGCGTGTTTCGTTGATGCGGTAAAGTGGTCACTCTACTCTCTAGACCCTACATTCCTACTAGTAAATCTAATTACGTTCACAGGAGCTGGTTTTCAACGCACAAGTGGTGGCACACTAGCCTCGTCTGCTCAGTGACTCGATGCCTTGATTCCAGTACCTCTTTGGAATTAACAGAATCATAGCACACACTTTCTGCATGAGCAGCATAGGTGGCCGGCCAAGGCAACAATAAAAGGGCTTCCAAAGTAGGAGTACACGAGAAGCGCCGGCAGGTGTCATGTCATCAGCAGCGCATATCACCAAGTCAACACCATATCCGTATATTCTATCAGTCCCTCTCATCTGCTCCTATAAATCCCTCCTCCCGCACATCCCACATCACCCAAACCAACTCAACCCAGTCGACTCACAACGCAAGGCAAACACAACACAACACAGGCTCACACACACACACAACACATACACAACTTCAATGGGGAGGGCGCCGTGCTGCGACAAGGCGACGGTGAAGAGGGGGCCATGGTCGCCGGAGGAGGACGCGATGCTCAAGGCCTACATTGAGGAGCGTGGCACCGGCAACAACTGGATTGCACTGCCACACAAGATTGGTAATTATCTCCCTAGATATATGTTCATAATCCAAGCATCTTTACTTTTCTCATCTTGGAATTTCCAGGCATTTTTCATCAATCATTTGTGGTTAACTAAGTTTACATATCTGCGTGGGAACTTAACAGGGTTGAAGAGGTGCGGCAAGAGCTGCAGGCTGAGGTGGCTCAACTACCTGAGGCCCAACATAAAGCACGGGGACTTCACCCCAGAGGAGGACAGCACCATCTGCAAGCTCTACATTAGCATCGGAAGCAGGTACACATACAAACACCAAACTAACCCACTAATGTTAGTCTCCACAAACCGCAACACAAATATTTGTGCTAATCCGGTGCGCCATGATTAACCAACCAGGTGGTCAATCATCGCCGCACAGCTGCCGGGAAGGACCGACAACGACGTCAAGAACTACTGGAACACCAAGCTCAAGAAGCGGCTCCTCGGCGGCCGCCGCAAGGACCGCGGCGCCGGCACGCAACACCATGCTGCGAACGAACTGGACGGCGCCAACGGCGGCGAGCAGCAGCCGCTGAGCGCGTCGGCGATGGAGAGGATCCAGCTCTGCATGCAGCTGCAGGAAATGCAGAACCCCCTCAGCAGCATCGGCAACCACAGCAACCCCTTGCACCTGTGGCAGCCTAGTAGCCATCATCAGATAGCCGCCACTTACAGTAACAACAGCAACAACAACAGCAACAGCAGCCGCAGCAGCAGCTTGGATGTAACAGTAGCTGCTGAGCAGGGGCAGTCCAGCTCTCTGAACAATCAGCACCTCGGCGGACAGCAGCAGCTGGAGATGGCAGCCGCCGTGGACGGCCTGGCCTCGCCGCCGAGCGCGGGCAACTCCAACATGGTCACTATCGAAGCCGAGCTTCAGGAGCTTCTCTACAGCACTACGACGACGACGACCGACAGCGTCGTCACGCAGCAAGGGGGTGTGGACTGGTGGAGCTATGATCAGGGCAAGTCCCCTGTGCACTGCTGGGACTTCGCCCCTGAAACCAGCTCGGTTCTCCAGGACTACGCAGCTGTGGTGTATGACATGTGAAGTGTGAAGAGGACCAAGTTATTTAGGAGTGGTAATAGAGATTTGTCTAGGCTTGGATCTTGTAAGAGTCCAAAGAAACTGTAACGAACCTCTTGTAAGAAATATGTACTAGTAAGCTGCTGTAAGGCATAAATAAATAAATAATCAACAAACATATGTAAGAACAGGTTCCAGCAAACAAATGTAACTTGGCACCATGTTGTCCAAAGTTAAGATAAGAGGAACATGAGTCATTTGCAAGGCTTGTAGTACATATATCCTCTTTTGGTGTTAGAAATTTAGAATCAGGAAACTCTGCATCATCGACCCGGGACTGAAAACAATGCCCCTTTCGACAATATTCTGCTGAACCACGGTCATTGCTATCCATCGTTAGTGGGTTATGTGAATCTTCATACTGTCCCATGAATGGGAAATCAAGGTGAACTGTATTCTTGAAACAGAGACACAACCCCTAGCCTCTGCATCGAGCGCGGGCAACTCCAACAAGGTCACTATCGTCGCCGCCATCTTCCACAGGTCTTTAAATCATATTGAGGCTTCTACCTTGTCTGGCCACTCTGCCATCGACGTCACCATGACGTCAGACAGCAACCTCCTCCTGCGCGAGTCCAGCACCGCGCATCGGGCGCCGAGTCTCCACTGCACCACGCCGCCGAGATCCGCCGTCATCAATGTGCAGGATGAAGCACCGCTTCACGAAAAAACCGCCCACTGGTCCCTCGAACCCATGTACGCCTCCAAGAATGATGCCCCCAAGGAGGAAACGACACCAACGCGCCGCCGTCATCTGATCAACTGATTTAGGGTTTCCCCCGGAGGTAGCGGATAGAGGTCTGGAGTTTCTCCACGGCGAGGCCTTCAAGAAGGTAATGACACGAGAAAGTGCCGCCAACACCAGTCTTGGCATCAAGCCAAGAACTAGGTTTTCACCCGGATCCGCTAAAGGAACCGCCGTCCAGCATCGTGTGCACGGGTCGCCGCCGATCTGAGCCGCCGCACATTGAGGTCGCACTGGCCAGATCAAATCTGTCCGGAGGGCAACCCACACATGGCGCCGACCCAACCCAGGCCCTCCATGCCGCCAAGGGCCAGAGGCGCCGGGGCCTCCACCACGCGCAGCCGCCCTGCCACCCACGCGGCCCAGGACGGCCAGCACCGCCACATCCCGTCGACGGTGCGCGCCTACCAGATCCGAGCAGAACGCCCCGATCCGCCGCCAAAACGGTCAGCCGCCGCTCCTCCACCGCGAGGAAGAGAGGAGGGGACCGCCGCTCCCTGGGGCCACCGCCCCAGCATCCAGCGCCACCGCGCCATAGAAGAGGCCGGAGGGCCAGATCCATGCCGGCGCGCCGTCCAGGGCTGACCTCCATGCGTGACGGGAGAGGAAAGGCCCGCCGCCGCCGGCAACCGCACGGGCTTTGCCTGGCGGGGACGCTTGTCGTGGTTCTAAGTCTGACAGTGAGGTAGGGGGGTGTGTATGGAGAGGCTAGACCTTAGCTATTGGGAAGTCGTAAGCACGCAAGGTTTACGAGTTCAGGCCCTTCTCTGAGGAAGTAACAGCCCTACGTCTCGGTGCCCGGAGGCGGTCGACTGGATTATGCGTGTGTAAAATGACAGGGGTGCGAACCCTTGATACTGAGGAGGGGGGTGGCTTATATAGAGTTCGCCAGCCCTCTCCCGCCCTCAGTAATGCAGGGTTTAAGGTACATTTAAGGTGGGCGTTACTGATAACGTCCCTAATAAAGTGTCATAATAATCATAAAGACTACTTAATAGCCGACCGTCTGCCTGCGAAGTGACTTGAGGTCTTCTGGCAGTCGAGTGGTTCGCTCCTTGGTCGAGTGACAGCTTCTTAGTCGAGTGTCTTCAACTCGTCGAGTGGGATACCTTCAAGTTGTCTTAAAGGTGACTTCCTCTAAGGATGTCCTATGGTAGGGCATTTTAGGACGGGTCCGTGTCCCTACCGTAGGTACATGGCTTCATCATTAGCCCCCGAATGGATTGAGGCTGGAGTGAGAAAAGGGGTTAGGGACCTTTCCAACCGACCCTTCGGGTCATTATGGGTGCTTCGTTCTGGGTCGACTTGTTGCGGATGACATCATTAACCTCTTTCAGTCGCCTTGATCCGTTCCAGGTCTTTCGTCGAATGGATTTCTTTACCTGTGAGGCATCGAGCGCCGGCGTGCGCGGGATTTCCGTTGCGTCAAGTTGTTCTGCAGCCGCCGGAGATTGCGGGATTCGGATTTTTTGGGAAGCGCGCGGAACGGGGGCGACCGCAGTAATCGGGAGCGACAGTGCGAAGGCTCCTCGATCCCCGCGCCGCCTTTTTCGCCACGTACAGCGCGCACGCCTGCCACGGGATTTGACTGGATAGCTCGGGCCTACCTGCCAGCCACTCGGGAACGGCCCCTTATAAGTACTTGGCACGGAGCCTTTCGTCAGTACGCGTGCTCATCTCTTCCTCTTCCTTCTCTGTTTCTCCGTCGCCTCCTCTGCTTCCTTCACTCTCGCCCCTGCCACCACAAAACCAGCTCGAGACCTCGCCGGCGACGATGGTGAAGGGTAAGACGACCGCTCTGGAGCGTGCGAAGAAGGCGGCGGCGGGGAAGGGAAAGAAGTCTGCGTGCGGGGGTTCTTCCTCTCGGACGGCCCTGCCCAAGGGGTGGATCCAGGGCGACTAGATGCCCTCGGTGCTCCGTCAGGAGGACCTCGACGACCTGGTCGAGGGAGAAGCCATTCCCCACAAGGCGGCGCGTCTTCCAGGGGGAGAAATCGAGCCCCAGCCACGCGACGGTGAGTGCGTCCTCCTGGCGACTCATATTGACCGTGGGTTCTCTCTGCCGCCCCACTCTTTCTTCCGCAACTTCCTGAACTTCTTCGGGGCGTAGCTCCATCATTTTACTCCGAATTCCATAGTCTATCTCGCCGCCTTTATTTCTATGTGTGAGGCGTTCCTGGGGTGCCGCCCACACCGGGGGCTTTTCAAGCACATCTTCACCTGTCGCTCTCAGTCGGTTAAGAAGGCCAAGTCGAGTGACGAGAGGACACAGGTGATCCAGCTGTGTGGGGGCTTGGCGATCCAGACGAGGGGTAAAAGCTGCTTCCCCTCCATTACCTTCCCAGAGTCAGTTCAAGGATGGCAGGCGACTTGGTTCTACTGCCAGAATCAGGAGACCCCAGGGCAGTCGACTGGACTTCCACCCTTCACCCTCGACCGAGCCCAAAAGCCTGCTTCCCTGAAGGTGACGCCCGAAGAAAAGGCCCAGGTCAAGATACTGGCGGGTCGAGTGGTCGAACTTGTCCGTGAGGGCGTGACGGGGATGGATCTGCTGGAAGTCTTCCTCAAGAGGCGAATCCAACCACTCCAGGCTCGGGACCACCCGATGTGGCTGTACTCCGGCCTCGAGGACACCACTCGGATCCACCCGGAGGAGGTCACCGACGAGATATTGGAGGGGTGGCTGTCAAGCATCACGGGGAACAAGGACAACCCCCGAGGAGCTAGGAGGGTCATTCCACTCGACAACTCGTATGAGGTCGACCAGGTGCGTCTTTATGTTTCCGACTGGAATCTTCGTTTTCTGCATTGGTCTTCTTTGAGCGAGTCGACTGACTTTTGTCTTGTCCGTTGTTCCTAGGCGACCACCGAGATGTACTCGACGCCCAACGGGGCGCAGTGGTCGACTGAGGAAGGTGAGGCAAGTGGAGGCGAGAGCGGGGATGACCAAGGCGAGTGGGAGTCTGACGGTGAAGGGGAGGGAGACGACGACGTCTTCTCCAGCGAGGAGGAGGAGGAGGAGGCTGAACCCCCCTCCCCCTCCCCGCCCGGAGGGGCGATCCAAGCTCATACACGACCCAGCGCGGGGGCGTGGCAAGGTTGCCGCACCTGCTGGGCAGACGTCGAAGCGCCCTCGGAGTTCTCCTCCTCCGCCGACTGAGAAGGCTCCCAAACACCCACGAGCGACGCCATCCAAGCCGCCCAAAGTCCTGCCAAAGATGAAGATAGTTGTTCCTACCATTTTCGGGTAAATGATATAAACTTTGCTTTCCTTTGTCGACTGTGGACGGATCCTTGGTCGATTCACCCTGCCGGCTGGCTGACTTTTGAGATTTTGCAGCGGTGCCACTTCTGAGGTTTCCGCCAGGAACGACGACCAAGAGATGGAGGACGCTGTTACCTCCAACCCCGGTATGATTAATGACATTTTGCTTTGAGTCGTCTGGCCCTTGTAGTTCTGGTCGATTGAGTGTTTCTCTCGCAGCCCCTGTTCATGTCATTGACCTCCCGGACGATGATGACAACGAGCCGCTGAGGGTGAAGAGGACAAAGAAGGCGTCGGCTGTCAAGACCCCACGGTCCACTCCGGCACCTGAGGCCGCGGCTCGGGGCGATGGCGAGCCCGCTCGGGCTTCTGTGACCTTTGCCGATCCCTTGTCGAGTGCGCAGCCCTCGGCGTCGACTGCCAACCCTACTTCGCTCTTTGTCGCGTACTCTGTCCCTGAAGACGAAGTGGCCGCTGCGAAGGAGGCCATACACCAGGCAGGGGTCATGATGGAACAGGTGAAGGTGGCTCGGGAGGCCAGCCAAGCCGCCTATGACGCGAGCTCGGCTCTTCAGAGCAACGTCCGGGTTAGTCGACTCAACACTTGATTGTTTGAAGAGTCTTTCTCCCTCTTTCTTTTCCTTGAAGATCTTTGTATCTGTATCTGTACACCCACTGGGTGTGTTTTCTCTTTCTTGGACTAGTGGGGGCACGCTGAGTGCACCCACTGGGTGTAGTCCCCGAGACTACGGTGGACTGCTGGCAGTCGACTGTAGTCTTTATATTGTGTTTCTGAATCTATATTTCTTCACTCGGTTTGGTCTGGCCAGGTCGAGTGGGACCGTGTCCTGACGACTGCGGGCAGTCGGGGGGGGTTTTTTTTGGTCGAACCAGTGGGGGCACGCTGAGTGCACCCACTGGGTGTAGTCCCCGAGACTACTGTCGAATGTTTTTGATTCGGCTGTGGTCTTAGAAACGTCACCATTGTTCCTTAGTTACTCGGAAGCAACTTATCTCGAACGTCTGTCGACTGTTTTTTTTGCAGAAATCCTGCGAACTTGCCGCTCGCTATGCTGAACTGGAGAAACAGAAGATTCAACTGGATCTTGATCTAGAGCTGGCCAGGACGGAGCTGCAGAAGGTCAGGGAGGGCGCCGCAGGTAAAGTGACTTTGTCGACTGATTTTGTTTTCAGGCTTGAGCATTCCTCTGTTGTTTCCAATTCGATCGCCATTTCTTTGTAGGAGAATTGGAAAAAGCTTTGGCGAGGAAGGACCAGGACCTGGCTGCTGCCCGCAAGGAGGCTGACGACAAGACGGCTCTGGCCGAACAGAAGCTGGCTTCGGTCGACCAGTTGGAAAAGGAGAACACCAGGTTGCAGACCGCTCTGACTGATGCCAACAGGCTGACTGCCAATTGGAAGAAGAAGAACCTCCTCTTGGGCGAGGAGATGGAAGGCATCGCTCGTAGGAGGGACGACCTGGAGAGCTACCTGAGGAGCCTCGCCAAGAGGCTGTACATCAAACTTGAAGGTGCACATCCAATTTTGACTGTTTTGTACTTTTGTGTCGACCCAATCTTGCGATCGTTGGCTTATCTTTAGGTCTTGTGTGCAGAATTCTGTCAGAACTTTGAAGAGGAGACTGGGCGGATCGAAACGGGTCTGGACCTAATCAATTCTCCGGTGAAAGATGATACTGCCATGAACCTGCTCCAACTGGAATCTCGAATCGACGGCGCCGTGGATTACCTGGCTCGACTGAAGGTCGCCGTGTCGCGGATCGACTTGACACTTTGGCCAGAGTCCACGCTCCAGAACGATCTTGAGTATCTTATGGCTCGACTTGACAAAATCCCCGATCGAGTGCGGGAGTGGAAGAAGTCCTCTGCCCGGTGCGGCGCTGACGTGGCTCTATCCTTAGTCCGCGTCCACTGCAAGGAGGTGCGAGAAGAAAAGCTGGCTGCCATCCAAGTCGTCAATACCAAGAGGCACAACTTCCAAGACTTCATGGAGACCTTCATTGCTGCAGCCACTCGCATTGCGGACGGAATCGACCTGGATGAGTTCGTCGCTCCTGCCAGCCCTCCTCTCGAGGAGTGAGAAAACTTTTATGCCTTCCCTTAAATTAGCCTCGGAATGCCGAGTGGACTTGTAATCGTTTAAATTCTGCCGAGCTGCGGGCTCGAGTACTTTGATTCGGGGCCCAGGGTCTTTTAAGCTTTATCCGAACCTAATTTTTGCTGAATGTCTTCGTGGTCTGGAACTGTTGTGTGGGGCTTGATGGCCGACCCTCACCCTATTGTTGTACATTGTATTTGTGGCGGAGCTCTTGGGAAAAGGTGGCAGTCGACCCACGCCCTGTTGTTGTACATTGTATTTGTGGCGGAGCTCTCGGGAAAAGGTGGGTTTCGAACTTAGGCGAGTATCTGACTGCAGCTAAGTCTCCTCGTGGAGAACTTAGGCGAGTGCTGAACTGCAGCTAAGCCCCCGAGTGGGAGGTTTGCTCTCCACTCAGTAGGATTTTTCAAACTTAGGCGAGTGTCTGACTGCCGCTAAGTCTCTTCGTGGAGAACTTAGGCGAGTGCTGAACTGCAGCTAAGCCCCCGAGTGGGAGGTTTGCTCTCCACTCGGTAGGATTTTTCAAACTTAGGCGAGTATCTGACTGCAGCTAAGTCTCTTCGTGGAGAACTTAGGCGAGTGCTGAACTGCAGCTAAGCCCCCGAGTGGGAGGTTCGCTCTCCACTCGGTAGGATTTTTCAATCTTAGGCGAGTGTCTGACTGCAACTAAGTCTCTTCGTGGAGAACTTAGGCGAGTGCTGAACTGCAGCTAAGCCCCTGAGTGGGAGGTTTGCTCTCCACTCGGTATGATTTTTCAAACTTAGGCGAGTGTCTGACTGCAGCTAAGTCTCTTCATGGAGAACTTAGGCGAGTGCTGAACTGCAGCTAAGCCCCTGAGTGGGAGGTTTGCTCTCCACTCGGTAGGATTTTTCAAACTTAGGCGAGTGTCTGACTGCAGCTAAATCTCTTCGTGGAGAACTTAGGCGAGTGCTGGACTGCAGCTAAGCCCCCGAGTGGGAGGTTTGCTCTCCACTCGGTAGGATTTTTCAAACTTAGGTGAGTGTCTGACTGCAGCTAAGTCTCTTCGTGGAGAACTTAGGCGAGTGCTGAACTGCAGCTAAGCCCCCGAGTGGGAGGTTTGCTCTCCACTCGGTAGGATTTTTCAAACTTAGGCGAGTGTCTGACTGCCGCTAAGTCTCTTCGTGGAGAACTTAGGCGAGTGCTGAACTGCAGCTAAGCCCCTGAGTGGGAGGGTTGCTCTCCACTCGGTAGGATTTTTCAAACTTAGGCGAGTGTCTGACTGCAGCTAAGTCTCTTCGTGGAGAACTTAGGCGAGTGCTGAACTGCAGCTAAGCCCCCCGAGTGGGAGGTTTGCTCTCCACTCGGTAGGATTTTTCAAACTTAGGCGAATCGGATTCACAGCTAAGTCACCCACTGGGGGATTTTGGATACATACAATAGTGACAGCAATTATTGGAACACTCTTATTTCTGATAAAAATGATCTTCAGGAGTTTTTCTTATTACATCTGGTTTGAGAGCGGACTTAAGTGTAAAAGGGGCGGAGAAGCTCCGCGTTCCAAGCTCGAGGTTCGTCGATTTGTCGATCAACATTGTAAAGGTGATATGCTCCGTTGTGGAGGACTCTGGTGATGATGAAGGGGCCTTCCCAAGTGGGAGCGAGCTTGTGAGGTTTCTGTTGATCCACTCGGAGGACCAAATCTCCTTCTTGAAAGGCTCGACTCTTCACATTCCGGGCGTAGAATCGACGCAAGTCTTGCTGGTAAATGGTCGATCTGATCATTGCCATCTCCCTCTCTTCCTCCAAGAGGTCGACTGCGTCTTGTCGGGCCTGCTCTGCTTCATCTTTGGTGTAAAGTTCGACTCGGGGCGCATTATGAAGGAGATCGCTTGGCGGGACAGCTTCGGCTCCATAAACCAGAAAGAATGGGGTCCTTCCAGTCGACCGGTTAGGGGTGGTCCTTAATCCCCACAGCACTGACGGAAGCTCGTCGACCCAAGCGCCTGCCGCGTGCTTGAGATCGCGCATCAGCCGAGGTTTTAGCCCTTTGAGAATCAGACCATTTGCTCTCTCAGCCTGTCCATTCGACTGGGGGTGAGCGACTGAGGCGTAGTCGACTCGTGTGCCTTGAGAGGCGCAAAATGCTCTGAACTCGTCCGAATCGAAGTTTGACCCGTTATCAGTGATGATGCTGTGCGGGACTCCATATCTGAATGTCAATCCTCTGATGAAACTGATAGCGGTGCCAGCATCGAGGCTCTTTATGGGCTTAGCTTCGATCCATTTGGTAAACTTGTCGACTGCCAAAAGCACATGAGTGAATCCACTCCTGCTCGTTCTTAGGGGGCCGACCATGTCCAATCCCCAGACGGCAAAGGGCCAGACGAGCGGAATGGTTTTCAGGGCTGACGCGGGCTTGTGTGACATGTTGGAGTAGAACTGGCAGCCCTCGCACCTGTCGACTATCTCTTTCGCCATCTGATTTGCCCTTGGCCAATAAAATCCAGCTCGGTATGCCTTAGCCACAATGGTCCGAGAGGACGCATGGTGACCGCAGGTTCCCGAGTGGATATCGTTGAGGATTATTTGACCCTCTTCTGGCGTTATACATTTCTGGCCGACTCCGTGAAGGCCTTAGATCGGCGGACGATCTGTCGAGCCTCCTCCTCGTCCTCCGGGAGTTCTTTCCTCAGGATATATGCAATGTACGGTATTGTCCAGTCAGGGGTGACTGCCAAGACTTCCATGATTAGGTCGACTACTGCATGCACTTCAACTTCAGTCGGATTCGTGGCACTTTTCGGCTGCGGGGCTTCTTCTGTGAAAGGATCTTCTTGGACTGACGGCGAGTGAATGTGTTCCAAGAACACGTTGCTTGGAATGGCTTCTCTCTTGGAGCCTATCTTTGCCAAGTCGTCAGCTGCCTGGTTTTTCAGTCGGGGGATGTGGTGGAGTTCCAACCCCTCGAACCTCTTCTCTAGCTTCCGTACTGCATTGCAGTATCCAGTCATTGCCGGACTCCTGACATCCCACTCCTTTATCACTTGATTAACCACCAAATCTGAGTCGCCATAGACCATGAGGCGACGGACGCCGAGCGAAATGGCCATGCGTAACCCATACAAAAGTGCTTCATACTGTGCTTCGTTATTGGAGGAATCGAAGTGAATCTGGAGAACGTATCTGAGCTTATCTCCTCGGGGAGAGACCAAAACTACCCCCGCGCCCGAACCATTCAGCATCTTGGATCCATCGAAGAACATAGTCCAGTGTTCCGAGTGAACTTGAGTCGGAAGTTGCTGTTCAATCCACTCGGCGATGAAATCCGCGATTGCTTGGGACTTGATGGCTTTCTTTGCTTCAAACTTGATGTCTAAAGGAAGGAGTTCAATCGCCCACTTGGCCACTCGACCAGTTGCATCTCTGTTATGCAGGATCTCCGATAATGGGGCGTCGCTGACGACTGTAATGGAGTGGTCAGAGAAATAATGTGCAACTTTCTTCGTGGTCAGGTAAATCCCATATACAAGCTTCTGGTAGTGGGGGTATCTTTGTTTTGAAGGGGTCAAAACTTCAGACACATAATAAACAGGGCGTTGAACTTTGAAGGCCTTCCCTTCCTCTTCCCGCTCGACCGTAAGTACTGTACTGACAACTTGTCCCGTGGCTGCAATGTAAAGCAACAGAGGCTCTTTGCTGATTGGGGCAGCTAGCACCGGCTGGGTGGAGAGCAGAGCCTTGAGCTCTGCAAACGCTGCATCAGCTTCTGGAGTCCACTCGAACTTGTCAGACTTTTTCATCAGTCGGTAAAGAGGCAACGCTTTTTCACCGAGTCGAGAAATGAATCGACTTAAGGCGGCCAAGCAGCCTGTAAGTTTTTGGACATCATGCACACGTACAGGACGCTTCATCCGGAGTATGGTGCCAATTTTTTCAGGATTGGCGTCGATTCCCCGTTCGGAAACGAGAAAACCGAGTAGCTTGCCACCTGGAACTCCGAAAGTGCATTTTGACGGATTGAGCTTGATATCGTACCTCCTGAGGTTGGTGAAGGTTTCAGCAAGGTCAGCCCGCAGGTCGGAACCTTTGCGGGACTTGACTACGATATCGTCCATGTACGCCTCCACATTCCGACTGATTTGAGTGAGTAAACACTTCTGGATCATTCTCATGAACGTGGCTCCGGCGTTCTTGAGGCCGAATGGCATGGTGACATAACAGAAGCATCCGAATGGAGTGATGAAAGCTGTTTTGATTTCGTCGGGCCCATACAGACAGATCTGATGGTACCCGGAGTAGGCATCCAGAAAAGACAATCTCTCGCATCCCGCAGTTGAGTCGACAATTTGGTCGATGCGAGGGAGAGGAAAATGATCTTTCGGGCAGGCCCGATTGATATGCTTGAAATCAATGCACATACGGAGTGACTTGTCCTTCTTGGGGACCATGACAACATTGGCGAGCCACTCGGAGTGGTAGATCTCTCGAATGAACTCAGCTGCTAAGAGCCGAGCCACTTCCTCGCCAATGGCTTGCTTTTTCTGGACGGCGGACCGCCGAAGATGTTCCTTCACGGGTTTGAACTTTGAGTCGACTCGCAGGCGGTGCTCAGCCAGCCTCCTGGGAACTCCAGGCATGTCGGAGGGTTTCCATGCGAAGATGTCCCAGTTCTCACGGAGGAGCTGGATGAGCACTTCTTCCTATTTGGAGTCGAGCGTCGTCGAGATGTGAGTCAGAGCTGCGTCGGGATCAGTCGGGTGAATGTGGACTGTCTTCGTTTCGCCAGCCGACTGAAAAGCTGGCTCGAAGGCAGGCTTCTTAGCCCGCAGCAATTCACTCGGGTCGGCAGTCTTTTGGTACTCTTTCAGCTCGACTACTGCCATCTGAGCGTCGGCGATCTTTGATCCCTTCTGGAAACATTCTTCTGCCTTCTTCCGGTTGCTCGTAACAGTGATCACACCTTTGGGGCCAGGCATCTTTAATTTAAGATACACGTAGCATGGTCGAGCCATGAAGCGTGCGTAAGCTGGCCTGCCCAAGATGGCGTGATAAGCACTCTGGAAGTCCACAACTTCAAACGTTAACTTTTCCTTGCGGTAATTCTTTGAATCACCGAAAACCACATCAAGAGCAATCTGGCCGAGTGACTCGGCTTTCTTCCCGGGAATGACTCCGTGGAAGCTCATGTTACTGGTGTTGAGTCTGGACATCGGAATGCCCATTCCTTTCAAGGTTTCAGCGTACAGTATGTTCAGGCCACTGCCGCCGTCCATCAAGACTTTGGTCAGTCGAGTGCCTTCAACAACTGGGTCGACCACCAAAGCTTGCCTCACAGGGGTGGCAATGTGCGTCAGGTGATCGGACTGGTCGAAGGTGATGGCAGTCTGAGACCACTTCAAGTATCTGGGAGTCGCCGGGGCAACCATGTTGACCTCATGGTTAATGATTTTCAGTCGACTTTTGCTTTCGAGATCAACAAAAATCATCAAGGTGGAATTGACTTGGGGGTATCCATCGTCACTATCTTCCTTGTCTTCAACTCTGTCTGGCTCCTTTTCCTTATCCTTGGGCTGCTTGCCCTGGAACTGCTGAATCAGAAGCCGACACTGTCGAGTGGTATGCTTTGGGAAAATAAAATTTCCTTCTTCATCTTTCTTGGTATGGATGTGACATGGCAGGTCCAGAACATCATTCCCATCCTGATCTTTAACCTTCTTGGGCTTCCATGTGCCCTTGGGCTTTCCCTTGAAATTTCCCTGGGCCACAGCCAGGGCCTCCCCCGGGGCGGCTGGCTCGGCCTTCCGCTTCTGCTTCCGACCGGAGTTTCCTCCGGTTTCTTGGGCGTCTGACTTAAGTTTGCCACTTCGGAGTCGATCCTCGTCTTCTCCATTAGCGTATTTGGTGGCAATCTCCATCATCCGATTAAGGGACATCTCTCCGGTCCGGCCAAACTTCAGATTCAACTCCCTGTACTTGACGCCTTCCTTGAAAGCGCAAACTGCTTGATGGTCTGGCACGTTCTCGACCGAGTGGTGCAGTGTGATCCACCTCTGGATATATTCTCTCAGAGTTTCGTTCGGCTTCTGTACGCAAGACCGCAGCTCCGTAAGGCCTACAGGGCGCTTGCATGTCCCTTCGAAGGTTGTGATAAACACTCGGGAGAGATCCTCCCAAGTGTAAATGCTGCTGGGCGCCAACTGATTCAGCCACGCCCTAGCTGAGCCTTCCAACATGAGGGGTAAATGCTTCATGGCCAACTCATCGTTGCCGCCGCCAATCTGCACAGCCACTCGGTAATCCTCGAGCCATGTGTCAGGCTTGGACTCACCGGTGAACTTGCTGATTCCAGTCGCCAGCCGGAAGTTGGGAGGGATCACTGCAGCTCTGATGGCCCGAGTGAAACATTCAGGCCCCGAGGCGTGTGTCCTGCTGCCGGTGGGCGTATCTCTGTTGTGGCCCTCTCGATGAGCCCTGTTCCCGTCCACCAGACCTTGAACGAGGATGGATCTCGCGTCAAAGCCTGGGTCTCTGGGGTCGACTGGGATCCTCTGCCCAGTGTTATGGGGGCGCCTGTCGACTCGATGTCGAGGTGCATATGATCCACTCCTCGGGGGAGGGGACGGCACCCGACGCCCATCATCACGGTCGGGTCGGTGATCATATTGTTCATTCCTCCTATACTGATCGTGCCGGTCTCCACGCCTCTCACGCCTCGGGGGCGATCTCGGGCTGTGAGCCGACTGGACGGTCTCCGTTGCGACGGATCGACTGTGGATCCTGTCCTGCGACTGAGAAACGGCGGAATTCTGATTTCCCGCCGCTCGGAGCAGTGCTCTGATCTGCAGCAATCCTCTGCCGGCCTCCGACTGGGAGGGCTGGATCGACTCCGCTATGCGGGCCGCGGCAGCCAGGTTCTGAACCGGAGTTCGGTACACTTGCGGTGGTGGAAAGAGCTGACGTCGACTGGGTTCGGGAGCTTGCAGGCGTCGACTGGACTCGGGAGCCTGCTGGCGTCGACTGGACTCGGGAGCCCGCTGACGCGCCCGCTCGTCGAGAGCTCGCTGTAGATTCTCCAGTCGAGTGCGCTCGGCTAGATTATCCAAGCGCGCGTCCTCCAAGGCCCGGGCCTCGGGGGTTTCTCCAACAATAGGAGTGTAGAGCGCGTCCATGTTCCGGCGACGAAGCTCCTCCCGCTGCAAAGACGTAAGAGGCTCGGGGAGGTATTCGTCGTGAGGGTGCGACGGATCGCCCCTATCGGCACTAACATCAGCGCGATGGAATCCAGGGGGACTGCGTGTCCCCTCGACTGCCAGAACCTCCGCCAAAGGGTCGCTGCTGTCACACTCGGAAGCGGTCTCCGTGGAGCCAGTCGACAGATCGAACAGGCCGCAGAGGGATTCGTCAGGCTCGATTGCAGCGACTTGCGGGGTCGCCAACTGGCGGGCCGCGGCATGCTTCATCCACCGCTGGAGCCTCGACCGACCCGAGCGCTTGCGCTGGCGGGAGACAGGACGGGGAGATGACACGGGAGTCGACCGACATGGGGTCGACGGCTGCCTCAGGAGGACGCCACGGACGCACGCGCGGAAGTGCGTCGCACCGCGGAGGGGGAGCGCGTCGACGTCAAGCGGCGCCTCCTGGAGCCAGGCGGAGTTGTCGGCGATGAAAGTGAGTCCGCCGAGACGGATCTCGCGGCCCTCCGCCAAAGCTCCGAAGGAAAACATGATCAAGTGGATCGAAAAAATCGCAATTTCTCCAATTAGGCGCTAAGACTAATGCCCCACGGTGGGCGCCAACTGTCGTGGTTCTTAGTCTGACAGTGAGGTAGGGGGGTGTGTATGGAGAGGCTAGACCTTAGCTATTGGGAAGTCGTAAGCACGCAAGGTTTACGAGTTCAGGCCCTTCTCCGAGGAAGTAACAGCCCTACGTCTCGGTGCCCGGAGGCGGTCGACTGGATTATGCGTGTGTAAAATGACAGGGGTGCGAACCCTTGATACTGAGGAGGGGGGTGGCTTACATAGAGTTTGCCAGCCCTCTCCCGCCCTCAGTAATGCAGGGTTTAAGGTATATTTAAGGTGGGCGTTACTGATAACGTCCCTAATAAAGTGTCATAATAATCATAAAGACTACTTAATAGCCGACCGTCTGCCTGCGGAGTGACTTGAGGTCTTCTGGCAGTCGAGTGGTTGGCTCCTTGGTCGAGTGACAGCTTCTTAGTCGAGTGTCTTCAACTCGTCGAGTGAGATACCTTCAAGTTGTCTTAAAGGTGACTTCCTCTAAGGATGTCCTATGGTAGGGCATTTTAGGACGGGTCCGTGTCCCTACCGTAGGTACATGGCTTCATCAACGCTCGACGGCGGCGAGGGGGAGGGAGCAGGAGGAGGGTGGCGGCGGCGGCGGGGTTAGGTCACCCGAGCCGCCCCCCTGGAGAGCGACGCGGGTGCGGGTACATGTCTTCAGATTAATTGCCGAGCCTCTGAATTGACAACATCTGATAAACAACAGGTAATACTCCAAAAAAATTGGAATGCCATCACATGGTTCACTGTTCCACATGAACAGATATGTAGCACAGCCGATGCTGGTTAGATCACCGTTCACTAAAATGCAGTTTTTAGCGCGTACCTCAATAAAAGTTGCAAAATTCCTTGTCCGAAGAACTGTCTTATTCTAAGCATGCTTACATTGTTTCGGTGTTTCCCAATTATAAGAGCAGGAAGAGTCAGAACATAAATATTTACCTGAGTTGGATGTCACTCTGGCCCATCACCTGCATTAACAACCAGGGTTTCTACAATAACAGCTGATCTCTTGGACAATATTTGGGAATGTTATTTAAAAAATGGACAATAGTTTACTGTTTCCGGATTAATCGACATTGTGGTTCCTACATCAAACCAGTAGGAGCTGCACATTCTTCATACGGGAAAAATATATTGAAGATGATGAAAGTAAAACTATGTCTTAAATGTGGTACTGTCTTTTAACTGGGAACTGAAGCGATGCAACGAGATGAACACAGTAGCCAATCATACATGTAAGTTGCGTTGCCGCGTAAATTTTGGTCAAGGAATATGACCTATTACAACCTGTGCACAAAAAGGTAACCTGTTTGCTTTTTTTTGCATGGGCAGCTTTTGCCTGATTTCTTGCAATTATAATTCAAATGGTTCAGGCCGCTTTTGGCTACCATAGTTGCCCCCAAAAAACCCAAGTCACTTGAACCATAAATGTGCCTTGAAGTAGCTGGACCTGGAACATTTGATACAGTAGGTACAATCTTTAGAATAAACACACACATATTAACAATATCTAACATTGCTGCATGGTTCCTAGTTAATAATGAATGTTGGCCCTCAGTTACATCTATTTAACAATCTGATGTCAAAATCGCATTTCTCCATACTTCATAGGTATACACAAAACTTTAAAGGGCTATACAGACGCTATATCTTCAAATTTGATCAACCTGTGCCCTAGAAAGAAACCAGCAAAAATTGCAGGTAGAATGCTCCTCAATCAAGATAATCTTCACTCGGACTTTTGCAGCCATCCAAGCTGCATAGAGAAAATCTGTTAGACATATACATGAAAGCTTGGGATAATCTATTTTTTTTCATCCACAGTAATGCACGGGTTATTTAGCTAGTATATACAAGAGTGTAATCCTAAAGGAGAACACAACATTAAACATGTACCTTCCATGCATACATCACGAAAAAGGCGACTGTATCTGCTGACCAGACAACCGCAAACGATTTCACGAAGAACGGGATGATAACGTTGATCAAAGGGACCAGGATAAACAAATAGTTGAGAGCCTCTTTCTCCTTGTTTGAGCAGTCACGGGCTCGCAGAGAAGGTATAGCTACAGAAGTAGAATATGATCGGTTAATGTATTGCAGAAAAGGTTTTTGTGCATCAGCACTGAATCAAAGAACACATTCTCGATAATTTGGACATATCGTTTCAAGTTGTTGCAACATCAGCTTGACGCTGCTTGTCTATCTTCATTCTGCTGGTTGATAATCATTTATAAATTTGTAGTGAATTAGATATACAAGATACATCCTTCGCACAAAAAAAGATATACGAGATAACATCATGTTCCTATTTGCAAAGCCTGCCAAGAACAGATCCTAGGCCTAAACATACTAGTTCTTACAGGACTTTGCTGCTAGCGGTAGCAACAAAATTCTTAGCAATTGAACAGCAGTAAGCACCGCATATTCACTTCATCAAGAGATAAGCACAAAAAATCATCCTCAACAAAGAACTAATTTGCTGGAAAACACATGTCTTACTTACTGAACATCCAGATGGACCACATCCCCATGAGCCTCCAAATGTCGGGCTCGCTGGAGGGGAAGACGAGGTTGAAGGAAAGGGCGCCGCCGGCAAGCATGGAGGCGTACGCCTGGACCTCAAAGATGGTGTACAGAGTGGATCCGGGCACGGCGGGGTTCTTGCTTTTGGTGGACGCCCTCGGCGCAAACGTTGCCGCGGTCTTCTGAACTGCCTGCTCACGGAGGACGCTAACTGCGTCAGATAAATCTTGATAATTTATATCTGCGGAACTGCAAATGGGTTCGGGGCTTTAGCGATTCGAATCCAACCTTCTTGAGCTCCTTTTCGATCTTAGGATTGACGACAGGCTGCTGCTTCTCCGCCGCCGGCTCGGCCGAGGCACCGCGCTGGCCGCCGGCGCCTGCCTCCCCTTCCGTTACTGCGCCGGCGACGGCGCCGTCAGAGCCATCCGAGCCTGCGCGCGCTAAACTGGGCTGCGGCCTCCTGCTCCTGCTCCGGCCCGCGCTTGTACAGAGGGAGGCCGCCGGCAACCGCAGCGCGGCTGCCACCGACGGGAACGCGCAGCCGCCGCTGAGCGGGTTGTTTAGCAGGGGATTCATCGTTGTTGAGGTTCTTTTTTTCGGGGGGAGGAGGGCCGGCGGGGTGGCGAAGGGATGGGGAACGGAAGGTCCTCCCGCCTTCACCTTCTGGCCGTCGTCACCCCACGAACACCGTGGTATTTCCACCCGTTGGCTTCATGCTTTTCACAACGGTTTTTAGGCCAAAATTTTGTAATTGTTTTTGAATTTCAATAAATAAAGCACTCCCTCTGATTTAAGTTAATTGACGCGGCTATAGTACAACTTTGTACAAAAGTTGTGCTAGAGTTGCATCATTTAATTTGGATCGTGGTGCTATCTCACGGATAGGTCTGCAAGCAATGGAGGCACGGTCAATTTCAGCCTGGTATTTTTGTCATTTATAAAATCAAATGCCGTGTCAAACTTCAATTCTTTGCGCAATATCCTATTCAGGAACTTTAAAACGATGTGTGTCTACATCTTTCAGAATTTGTTCACCAACTATTAGGATTTCTTCATTTCTTCATTTCCTCGTACGAATTTCATGACTTTTCAACTTCAGAAAAGAATGGAAGTTCCAAATTTTCAAAAATGTATTCTTGACAATTCAAACTTTTAGAATACTCAACTTTCAAGAACTTTCAATAATTGCAAAACCACATTAGTTCTGATAATTGTATCACGCGATGCTATCTCGCGGACAGCCATCCAGCACGGCAGGCATAGTCAATTTCGGCCAGGTGATTTTATCGTTTATAAAGTCCAATGTCATCTCAAACTTCAATTTTTTGGGGAAATATCCTTTTCAGCAACTTTCAAAATGTGTGTCGACATATTTCAAAAAATGCGTGCCGCAGAATTTAGAATCTTATACTTTCTTAATTTTGTTGTATGAATTTCGGGATTCTTTTAAAAAATTTAAAGTTCAAAATTTTCAAAAAATGTACTCTCAAAAACCCAAAATTTAAGAATGCTCAACTTTCAAGTCGTTCAGATATTTTGAATTCTAAAATATTTGAACTTCCAAAATTTGAAACTTATACACAAAAAAGAAACAAAGGATGAAAAGGAAAAAAGTGCCACATGGGTGGGCCTAGATTTTGGGTATGTTGTTTTACTTGGTCCAAATCTCCAAATTATGTCACCTATAAGTACCCCTAAAAATGTCTCCTTTGTGTGTGTGGGGAGGACGTGGCCAGAGATCATATCCGCTGTCTATGTATTGCGTGATGTGGTTAGCCGATAAAAACAGGGCACAAATGATGTGTCGTATTCGGCTAGAGATTCCCGATCTTCACGAATTTGAGGTGGAGGGAACCAATAACACGGGGAAAAACAAAGAACATGAAGTGTAAAAAGATAACTAGTGAAGCCTTTGCGGCAATACACAAATTTTGCAAGAAGTGTCTTAGATATACAGGATCCGAATCCCATAACAACAACACTTGCGACACTTGATCAGCCAAACGGTCAAAGGTGATCCCAAATCCAAAAGAAGAGCTAGTAGTTCCTCTCCAATCCTAGGACATGGAGGTCTTGTACGTCACCATCAATGGTGATCTTGGATACATGTCTCTAAGGAGGCCTTGGACACCTCACCATCAATGATAAGATGAGCGCTAGCTTTTTAGGATAAATGCTTTGCTAACCCTGAATATAGAGAGATTTTTTTGTGAAGAGAATATAGAGAGATGTATGACTTAAATAGGTTCTCACACAAGGGGGGGGGGGGGAGGGGGGTGGAAGGAAAAAGATATTTGGGCTCAATCCATTTTCATTCTCGTCAACACGGTCCAAATTGTCTGGACGGATTCGGAGTTTCTGAGCGCCTGAAGCCACATGCCTTTACTTCCTTGGATACCATTTTCCCTAGAGTTTTGGCTTTGTGTTTCATGCCTTTTAGCGATCTGACCCAAATGGATCGGAGTCTCTGTGCATAAGTGCTATCCCTGGATCGGTTTCACCCGACCCAAATTGAGTGAAGTCAAAGGGAACAATGAGTAGATGAGGTGCATGGAAGGAATTTCACCAGAGCTCATCATGTGCCAGATTGAGTGTATTGATGAATCACTAAAGGCAAAAAAGATGGCCATAATTCTGGTTCTACAGTGTCGAGCGTGAAATAATGCCCTTGGTTTACTTATGTCGATGGCGATTGTCAGGTCTGACTTTGGTGTCATCGTGTGCGCCGACGAAGTTATTCCCAATAGCATCCTACAGCCGGCGGAGTTATTCCTAGAAGCCCCCTACAACCAGCATAACCCGGCGCTTGCCGACTCTCTCACCTTCCACAACATGTCGAGGTATGTATCATATGTACTTACCTCTAATTCTCTAACAACTTAACACTATTTGGGACTATTTGTTGGAATTATGATGATGTTTAGATCAAATTATACTATCTATAGTGTAATTTTTCACAATTTTTGACCGAATCTCTCCTCTCGTAATTAAAAGGAACATAGTGTTTTGTCGTCCACCTTGTCCTTGGTCCAACTTTAAGTATGTTCTCCTGGCCCTCTCTCCATTTTGATTTTCTCCACCAGTTTCCCTGAAAAACCGCCTTAGTTGTCCGACCTTTTATTGACTTATATGAAATAAAATTATGTTTTCTTTGATAAGTCAACATCTTCTCTCATGCTTAAAAAATGCAGTGTTATCTCGTCCGCCTCGTCCTTCGTCCAACCACCGTTGAGGTGTTTTCTTTTGCAAGGATGAAGAACTTTGAAGTGTCTCAACATCAAAATGTGTCTCAACATCAAAATGAAATGAGGGCATGCGCTAAGTGAACCGTGCGTGGCCCTACCCATAGTTTGTTCAGCTTTCAATAAGCATAGTTGAGCTGAACATATAGACCGAACCGGCGAACCAACTTTGGTTGGATGGTTAGAGGGATTATGGTATTCCCAGTCCACCAGAGTTTAAATATTGATGCTCGTATTTATTTCTGGATTTATTTCAGGATTTCCGACGATGCATATTCGGTGGGAGGAGGCGTTCCCGTCGACGACGAGGTGCCTACGGTGACTTCGCAAATTTCAAGATGATATGCCGACTGAGTCTTTCGAAGGTGCTCATAGAGGTGAATGTATGCGTGTGTATATGAGCGCTTGCGTCTATACTGTGTTTTTTGAAAAATAGGCCGAACCATTCTTTGGCAAATTTGGCAAAGACAGATTAAAAGGTGATGGAAAGAGGAAACGATTTGTTTCTCAAAAAAGGGGAAATGACAACACGCTCAATCCCGTGAGACAAGGAAAGAAAGCGTACAGAGGATTTAATCGGAATCGCTAACTCACATTTAAATAATTTTTAAAGATGTCACATCTAAGTCCAAGACCGTCAGATTGTTTATCTTTAAAACTCGCGCAAGGTGATTGTTCCTCGCGCGTTCGTACGCTTCGCGTTGACGTGCGTCGGCGTGTGTCTTCCACGCGAGATTGCGGCGGGCTGTTGTGTTTGTGTTTTTTTTTTCTGTTTGTCTCGGGCTGGTCTGCACTGCTCAATGTGTTTGTGGGCTTTCTTCTGTTTGTCTTGTCTCAGTTATGGGCTTCCATGAATTTCTCAAAAGAAAAGTACTGTGGTAAGTTGTCCCCATTTTTTTCTCTCAAGAGGTGAGGGGGCGGTGCCCATTCACTTTCCCACGTTACTCCGAAACGTTCATTTTCCTACAGTCCTTCATGTGGCGAGTGGGTTGGAAGTGAGGAGTGAAAGTGATTTTCCACTCCCATTTTTCTTTGTTTTTTCTTTTATTTATATTTTTGCTTTTTTCATTTCTTTTCTTTTTCCTTTTGTGTTTTTCTTATTTATTCATTTATTTATTTCACTATGTCATCTATTCACTTTAAATGTCATGCAATCACTTTAGTGTCATGCAAAGATTGGTCGTGAGTTAATTTTGTCGCGCACATCCCATGTCGCATTGTGCGTCTGGTGTCTACTCATCAGTCTGCTTGTGCGTGTGTCTTTTGTTAGGACGTTTTCACGACGTGATCCGAGGTCCCATTTTCGGATTGGTTTTGCTAATTCTCATTTAAATGAGAGTTAACAATGTTTCATTTAATCCATATCCCATTAGATATACATGCTTCTGAGTCGTGCTGGTTGTCGTTGTGTCGTGTTTTCTCCCCGTCTCTCGGGAAACAGTGAAGTCTAATATGACTTTTTTAAGTGGGGCGTTTTTCTATTTTGTGTATTGAGTTTTTTGCGGGTTGTAGCGATTCTATGGAGGGTTGCGTGTCCTTTTATTCTCTGTTTTTATTTATTTTGATTCGACTGGGTAGCTAGGGAAGAGATGTTTTTTTCTTTTGGATTTGCTAAATCTCATCTTCGTGAAAGTCTATAACCGATCGATTGGTTTGCTTTAATGGTTCGCACAAACCTGATCAGGCATGCTCGTCTCAGCTCATTCGCCTCTTCTTTGCCCCATTTTGTTTTGTGTTGGCTTGTTCTCACGTTTCTTTTCACATACCCCATATATGTTGTCGTTTGAGGGGACGCGTCCTAATTCTCTTTTGTTTGTTTTCATTATGTGTTTTGGTCTGGTGTAGAATTTGTAGGGTCCACCCTTCACTCATAAATAGTCTCGTAGTTGTCTTGATTACAAGTCCATCCTCGACTAGCAATGGGCATGTATTTCTTTTTCATTCCAGTTGCAAATCTACCCTCGACTCGCAACTGAGCTTATAGTTTGTTATTGTCCCACTTGCAAGTCCACCATTGACTAGCAATGGACATGTATTTTGTTTTTATTCCAGGTGTAAATCTACACTCGACTCGCAATTGGGCGCGTAGTTTGTTATTGTCCCAGTTGCAAGTTCACCCTCGACTTGCAAATGGTATCATAGTTTTGTGTAGTTGTCTCGGTTGCAAGTCCACTCTTGACTTGCAACTAGACCCATAATTTGTTTCGTCCCAGTCGCAAGTCCACGCTCAACTCGCAACTCGAATCATAGTGTGTAGTTGTCCCAGTTGCAAGTGTACTCTCAACTCGCAAGTCATATCATAGTTTAGTGTAGTTGTCACAGTTGCAAGTCCACCCTCGACTCACAACTAGGCATGTAATTTGTTTCATCCCAGTTGCAAGCTCATCATTGAATTGCAACTAGGCATGTATTTTGTTTTTCCTCCTAGTTGCAAGTTCACACGCAACAAGATCTTTAGCTTGTTTTATCCCAATTGCATGTCGATCCTTGACTTGCAACTGGGCTCATAGTTCTTGTAGTTGCAAGCCCATCCTCGACTCACAACTGGAGCATGAGTTTTTTTTCATCACAGTTGTAAGTCCACCCTTGACTCCCAACCCGACACATAGTTTGTTTATCCCAGTTGCAAGTCGACCCTTGACTCGCAACTAGGCTTGTAGTTTCATAGTTGTCGCAGTTGCTAATCCACTCTCGATTCACAAATGTGCTCGTAGTTCTTTTAGTTGCAAGTCCATAGAGGGAGTCCTTGATTAGGGGGTGTCCGGATAGCCGGACTATACCTTCGGCCGGACTCCTGGACTATGAAGATACAAGATCGAAGACTCCGTCCCGTGTCCGGAAGGGACTTTCCTTGGCGTGGAAGGCAAGCTTGGCGATACGAATATGTAGATCTCCTACCATTGTAACCGACTCTGTGTAACCCTAGCCCTCTCCGGTGTATATATAAACCGGAGGGTTTTAGTCCGTAGGACGAACAACAATCATACCATAGGCTAGCTTCTAGGGTTTAGCCTCTCTGATCTCGTGGTAGATCTACTCTTGTACTACCCACATCATCAATATTAATCAAGCAGGACGTAGGGTTTTACCTCCATCAAGAGGGCCCGAACCTGGGTAAAACATCGTGTCCCCTGCCTCCTGTTACCATCCGCCTAGACGCACAGTTCGGACCCCCTACCCGAGATCCGCCGGTTTTGACACCAACATTGGTGCTTTCATTGAGAGTTCCTCCGTGTCGTCACTTTTAGGCCCGATGGCCCCTCCGATCATCAATGACGATACGATCCAGGGTGAGACTTTTCTCCCCGGGCAGATCTTCGTATTTGGCGGCTTTGCACTGCGATCCAATTCACTTGGCCATCTGGAGCAGATCGAAAGCTACGCCCCTGGCCGTCAGGTTAGATTTGGAAGTTTAAACTACACAGCGGACCTCCGCGGAGACTTGATCTTCGACGGATTCGAGCCGCAGCCGAGCGCGCCGCACTGTCACGATGGGCATGATCTAGCTCTGCCGCCGAACAGTGCCTTGGAGGCCGCACCCGCATCAGCTCCGACCCTTAATTCGGAGCCAACTGCGCCAATCAAGGATGGGTGGTTGGACACCGCCTCGGGGGCTACAATCTCTACGGCAATCGAACCGAACACCAGCCCTATTCTCTGCGAAGCCCGTGACTCCAAGGAGCCGGACTCCTCTCCAGACTCCGAGCCCTCCGCGCCCCTACCGATCAAACCCGATTGGGCGCCGATCATGGAGTTCACCGCCGCGGACATCTTTCAGCACTCGCCCTTCGGCGATATTCTGAATTCACTAAAGTCTCTCTCTCTCTTTATCAGGAGAGCCCTGGCCGGACTATGGTCAACAAGGTTGGGATGCGGATGATGAAGAAATTCAAAGCCCACCCACCACCCACTTCGTAGCCACTGTCGATAATTTAAACGATGTGCTCGACTTCGACTCCGAAGACATCGACGGTATGGACGACGATGTAGGAGATGAACATGAACCAGCGCCTATAAGGCACTGGACAGCCACCTCATCTCATGATGTGCACATGGTGGACACACCCAAAGGAAGCGACGACGAGGAACACAGGGATGCAACGAGGGATCGTTCACTCGAAAAGCAATCAAAGCGGCGACGTAAGCGCCGCTCCAAGCCCCGCCTCGACAGAGACAGCAGCCATACAGACCCAGCCATAGAGCAGGACGAGCTGGCGGATGACGAACATGCCTTCGAGCAACCGTCCGAACTGGGCAACTTGGATAAACAAACCGAACACCCCGTCCCCGGCGAAAACAACAGTCCGGACGACCTTACGCCGGATAGGCTCATGGAGCAGAAGAACCTCTACGAAGGGCTCGTCGCTACTGTAGGTAGACTGAAAAAGAAGAAGCGGAAGCTCAAAACTGCGAAAGATGCACTCAGAATCAGATGGAGCAAAGTACGCAACACCGCAGACAAATATGGTGGCAGTCGCCGCACAAAAAGCTATCCAAAGCGAAAGCTACTGTCTGAATTTGACGAGGAGGCCTTAGAGCCCCCGCAATCAAAAAATAGGAAAGCCACCCGGTCGGATAGACGACCGCATGGCCAGCATGGAGCGGCAAGCGGCGACGCACACAAGCCGGCACGCGATCCACCAAAGGATCCGCATCAAGAAGATGGCCCAGCCAGATCTATCCACGGGCCAAAAAAGCAAGCTCTAGTAAGCAATGCAACACAACAAATATCCGAACATCATGACACACCCAAATACAAGGGTGTCGCACACCCCCTATGTTTCACCGATGAGGTGCTGGACCATGAATTTCCAGCGGGATTCAAGCCCGTAAACATAGAGGCGTACGACGGAACAACAGACCCTGGGGTCTGGATCGAGGATTATTGTAACGCCCTCGATGCGGCTATATCTCCCACGTGTCGAGGCACGACTTAGAGGCATAACCGCATTGAAAGCAATGTCGCAAGTTAGGCAATCTTCACAACATCCCATGTAATATAGATAATAAAAGAGGAGATAACATAGTTGGCTTACACTCGCCACGTCAATCAAAGTACATAAATAGCATTACAACATTCAAACACTCATGGCCCGACTACGGCGCCAAAATAAAAGACAACCCAACATGCGACACGGTCCCGATCACCCCAACTGGGCACCACTACTGATCATCAGGAAAAGAAACATAGTATCGTTGAGAGTCCTCGTCGAACTCCCACTTGAGCTCAAGCGCGCCATCTGGAACAGAATCATCAGGCCCTGCATCTGGTGTAATAGTAATCTGTGAGCCACAGGGACTCAGCAATCTCGCACCCTCGCAATCAAGACTATTTAAGCTTAATAGGTAAGGCAAGGTAAATATGTGGAGCTGCGGCAAGCGACTAGCATATATGGTGGCTAACCTGTTCGCAAAAGAGAGCGAGAAGAGAAGGCAAAGCGCGAACGCATAACTAGAGAGCAATCCTGCGGCAAGCATTACTCCAACACCGTGTCCACTTCCCGGACTCCGCCGAGAAGAGGCCATCACGGTAACTCACATAGTTGATTCATTTTAATTAATTTAAGGTTCAAGTTATCTACAACCGGACATTAACAAATTCCCATCTGCCCATAACCGCGGGCACGGCTTTCGAAAGTTCAAATCCCTGCAGGGGAGTCCCAACTTAGCCCATGACAAGCTCTCACGGTCAACAAAGGAATAGACCTCCTCCCGAGACGTTCCGATTAGACTCGGTACCTCGGTTCTTCAAGATACTTCAACAGGTTAAAAAAAATCCAGCAACACCGCCTGAATGTTCCGACAAATCCCGATAGGAGCTGCACATATCTCTTTCTCAGGGCACACTCAGATTGTCTAAACTTCTGGTAGGCCAGCCCAGAGTTGCCCCTGGTAGCCACCGGCGGCTGACGAGTTGGACCAACACTCAGAGGAGCATTGGCCCCCCCGGGGGGGGGGGGTTAAATAAGATGACCCTCGGGCTCCGGAAACCCAAGGGAAAAAGAGGCTAGGTGGAAAATGGTAAAACCAAGGTTGGGCATTGCTGGAAAATCTTTAATCAAGGCGAACTATCAAGGGGTTCCCATTATAACCCAACCGCGTAAGGAACGCAAAATCCAGGAACATAACACCGATATGACGGAAACTAGGGCGGCAAGAGTGGAACAAAACACTAGGCGAGAGGCCGAGCCTTCCACCCTTTACCAAGTATATAGATGCATTAAGATAACATGGCAATATAATGGTATCCCAACAAGTAAATAATGTTCCAACAAGGAACGGTCTCCAATCTTCACCTACAACTAGCAACGCTATAAGAGGGGCTGAGCAAAGCGGTAACATAGCCAATCAACGGTTTGCTAGGACATGGTGGGTTAGAGGTTCGACATGGCAATTTGGGAGGATGGAAAGCAAGTGGTAGGCATCGTAGCATGGCATAGAAAAAGAGCGAGCATCTAGCAAAGCAAAGATAGTAGTGATTTCGAGGGTATGATCATCTTGCCTGCAAAGTTGTCAGAGTTGACTGGATCCTCGAAAGCAAACTCAACGGGCTCCTCGTTAGCGAACTCGTCTCCCAGCTCTTCCCAAACAAGACAAACAAGCAACAAGGACACAATCAACCACGTGCAAGGATCAAACAATATGATGCAAACATGGTATGCTATGCGGGATGCGATATGTGATGCATATGCAAGATTTGACAAGGAATGCATGAACCTGGCCTCAACTTGGAAAACCAAGTGAGCCACTGGAAAGATGAGATGAAATCACTTGAAAACGATATAAAGATCACCGGAATCGGAGTTACGGTTTGGAAATGGCAAGCGATTCAAATATGACACCGGACTGCGATTTACAGCAAGTAGCCATCTAAATGCAACAAGATGAACATGCTACAGCACCCAAACATGGCAACAAAATACATGGCAGGGATGCATTCAAGATGCTTAACAAAAGTCTAGCACTGAGCTACGGCCAATTCATCCATTAACAGGTTCAAACAAGCATGGCAAAAATGCATATGGTAAACATATTTCAGACTTGGTGAAATTAACACTTGTCTGGAATTTCAGATCAGATAGCACTCTTTGGAGCAACAAAACTACATGCTACAAGACCTGAACATGGCAAAGTAAAGCATGTCATGGAGCTACTCAAAGATCTTAACATAAGTCCCTTAGTGACCTTGAGCCAAAAGGGATCAGAAAATACATTTGCAAGCATGTGAACATGGCAAAAACACAATCAGTTCTCAGACTTAGTGAAAACTGGAGCATGCTGAAAACAGATATCAAGTAGGCATGTTTACGAGCTCGATGCACTCACTACGGAGCAAGTCATGACAATCTAAGCATACACCCATCAAGAATACACAAAACGCAAGCTAGACATGGCAAGAACAATAACATAGCATGCACGGATCAACTACAACATCCTCGGCAAAATCGCTAACAAGTAGAGAATCTGCCCAGATTCACGAAGTAGCAAAAGTAGAGCTCGATTGACTCAAGCTAGGGTGCTCCATAATTGCAAACAAAGACATGGATGGATAGAGCACTACAAGATTAACAAAACATCCTTACTGATCATCCTCAAAAGAGGCACGGATCGCGAGGAAACAACATGAACATGTGGCCATATGAGATAAACAGGTCAAGGACTTAGTGGAATTGCTAAGTCCCTGAAATCAGCATTACCAAGTGCCTCACTTTGCAAGCTTGTGCTAGTCACCACACACACCACAAAAATACATGGGTTGCACCTCTGGAAAGATGGCAAAACCCTTAACAAAACATATGTAGAGCTCATGGGCATATCATGCACACAATAATCATGGCAAAAATGACAAATATCTAAATGGAGCAGCAGATCTGACAATTATCTCAAGTAGCACTCTTCTAACAGCATTTCGGGCATCAAGATGAACTCAAATGAAAATGATGCAATGGAATGAAATGATGTGCTCTCTGAGACGAACAATTTGATATGCTATATGCCCAAAACGGAGCTACAGATGAGGAGTTGTGATGTGATGAACATGAGCAAATGAATAAGGGTTAGGGAAAAAGTCAACCCTCGTTTTGGATCTTAGATCCAGATCCACTGTAGCAGCGGCACGAATTCCGAGGATGGCCGGACTACTCGCCGGCGTTGGAGTCGGGCGACGGAGGAGGAGGTAGGCGCGGGGCGGGGATGGCCGGAGTGGCCGCGGTGCTCGCCGGCGTTGGCGCGGGGTCGGACGGCGTCGGTGGCGGCCGGCGGCTCCCGGGCGCCTCGGTCGGACGGAGTTCGTGAAGGGCGGCGGCGGCACGGCTCCTAGTGGCCGGAGCCGGCGAAGGAGGCGGCGGGCGCTCGGGTGCGCGGGAGGAGGAAGGAGTCGGGCGGCGGCGCGCCGCTCTGGGCCGAGGGGGCCCTACGCGGGCCGGGCGGGCCGCGCGCTGCTGAGGCGGCAATGTGGGCATGGCTTGCCATGTGGCGCGCTGCGGTTGGGGCGGCGGCGATGTCCGGTGGCAGGTCGGACGTGTCCGGCGGTGGCGGTTAGAATTTTAGGGTTTTCGGGGGAGAAGAAGATCTGGATTCAGAGGGGTTCTATTTATAGGCATAGAGGGAGCTAGGAGAGTCCAAATGAGGTGCGGTTTTCGGCCACGCGATCGTGATCGAACGTTCTAGATGATGGAGAGGGTTTAGGTGGGTTTTGGGCCAAATTGGAAGGGTGTTGGGCTGCAACACACACGAGGCCTTTTCGGTCCCTCGGTTAACCGTTGGAGCATCAAACGAAGTCCAAATGGTACGAAACTTGACAGGCGGTTTACCGGTAGTAAAACAAGGCCGCTTGGCAAGTCTCGGTCCAATCCGGAAATGTTCAATCCCCACACACGAAAGAAAGCTAGAAATGACCACCGGAGGAGAACGAAGCCGGAATGCAAAACGGACAACGGGGAAAATGCTCGGATGCATGAGATGAACACGTATGCAAATGCAATGCACATGATGACATGATATGAGATGCATGACAATGATAACAACACACGGAGACAAAGACCCAAACCCGAGAAAATAAAATAACTTAAGGCCGGAAATGGCAAGAGTTGGAGTACAAATTGAGTAAATCATATCCGGGGTGTTACAACACTCCACCACTACGAAAGGATCTCGTCCCGAGATCTAGGACTGAAAGAATGCCGGGTACTCAGAACGGAGGTGATCCTTGCGTTCCCAGGTAGCTGCACGATCGGAATGGTGTGACCACGTGACTTTGAGGAATTTGATTGACTTGTTGCAAGTCTTGCGTTCAGTCTCTTCAAGAATAGCAACGGGGTGCTCACGATAAGAGAGATCTTCTTGGAGCTCAATGTCCTCGAAGTTGACGGTGCGGTTAGGAGTCTTGAAGCACTTTCGGAGCTGAGAGACATGGAACACATCATGAACATTTGCAAAGTTTGTAGGAAGCTTGAGTTGATAGGCGAGATCGCCTCTCTTGCTGACAATCTTGAAAGGTCCCACGTATCTAGGGGCAAGCTTCCCTTTGATACCGAAGCGGCGAGCACCTTTCCTAGGAGAGACGCGAAGGTAAACATGATCTCCGATCTCGAAAGCCAGATCACAGTGCTTACTATCATAGTAGCTCTTCTGGCGGGATTGGGCTGCTTTGAGGTTATCTCGAATGACTTTGCACATTTCCTCTGCCTCTGTGATTAAGTCATTTCCCAAAAGCTGACGTTCACCGGTTTGAGACCAGTTGAGAGGGGTACGACACTTCCTGCCATACAGAATTTCAAATGGGGCCTTGCCCCAACTTGCTTGAAAACTGTTGTTGTAGGAGAATTCAGCATAAGGAAGACAATCCTCCCACTTCATGCCGAAGGAGATCACACAAGCCCTGAGCATATCTTCAAGAATCTGATTGACACGCTCGACTTGACCGCTAGTTTGAGGATGGAAAGCTGTGCTGAAACGGATGTTGGTGCCCATGGCCTTCTGAAAAGAATCCCAAAACTTGGAGGTAAAGATGCTGCCACGGTCTGAAGAGATCACTTGTGGAATACCGTGCAGAGAGACAATCCGAGAGGTATAGAGTTCCGCCAATTGAGCTGCATTGATTGACTCTTTGATAGGCAGAAAATGAGCCACTTTAGTGAGTTTGTTGATGACAACGAATATAGCATCATTGCCACGCTTGGACTTTGGAAACCCAGTCATGAAGTCCATCTCAATGTGGTCAAACTTCCATTCTAGAATGGCAAGAGGTTGGAGGAGACCAGCTGGCCTTTGGTGTTCTGCCTTCACTCTTCTGTAGACATCACATTCATTCATGAATTGAGCAATCTTGCGCTTCATTCGAGTCCACCAATAAGCCTGCTTGAGGTCCTGATACATCTTCGTGCTCCCAGGGTGGATGGAGAGGAGAGAATTGTGAGCCTCATTCATGATCACTTTACGAAGGTCACCTTTGGGCACAACAATACAATCCTCGAAGAAGAGAGTATCCTTGTCATCAAGGCGGTAGCACTTGTACTTGGGTTGACTCTTGGCAATCCCAATCTTCACCTTTTTCACCATAGCATCAAGAAGCTGGGCTTGGCGAATCTGGTCTTCCAAGGTAGGAGAGACTTGAAGGTTGGTGAGGAAACCTTGAGGAACAACTTGCAGATTAAGTTTGCGGAAAGCTTCACAAAGCTCGGGTTGATAAGGCTTGAGAATCAGACTGTTGCAATAAGCCTTCCTGCTCAATGCGCCAGCAATCACATTGGCCTTGCCTGGAGTATACTCGATACTCGGATTATACTCTTGAACCAATTCGACCCATACTCTTGAACCAATTCGACCCATCGAGTTTGCCTGAGGTTGAGATTAGGCTGAGTGAAGATGTACTTGAGACTCTCGTGGTCAGTGAAAATGTCCACTTTTCTTCCCAATAAGAGATGTCTCCAAGTCAAAAGAGCATGCACAACTGCCGCCAACTCGAGATCATGAGTGGGGTAGTTCTTCTCATTGGGCTTCAACTAGCGAGAGGTATAAGCCACAACTTTCTTCTCTTGCATCAACACTGCGCCAAGACCTTGGAGAGAGGCATCACAAAAGACCTCGTACGGCTTGGATTCATCAGGCGGAGACAGAACTGGAGCAGTGATCAATTTCTCTTTCAAAGTGTTGAAAGCAATGTCACACTCCGGAGACCAAACGTACTTGACGTGCTTCTAGAGAAGATTTGAGAGAGGCTTCGCGATCTTAGAAAAGTTTTCAACGAATCTTCGGCAGTAGCTTGCGAGACCGAGGAAGCTACGGAGTTGCTTCACGTTCTGAGGAGGTTCCCAATTCACAATTGCAGACACCTTCTCAGGATTCACCGCAATGCCCTTGGCAGAGATGATATGGCCAAGATAAAGAACCTCATCGAGCCAAAATTTGCACTTGGAGAACTTGGCGTAGAACTGGTGTTCCCTCAGTTTATCGAGTACCAAACGCAAGTGCTTAGCATGATCTTCCTTGTTCTTCGAGAAAACCAGAATGTCGTTGAGATAGACCAAAACGAAGTCATTGGTGTAGGCGTTGAATATGAAGTTCATCATGCGAGAGAAAGTCGGAGGAGCGTTGACGAGGCCAAAAGACATGACAGTGTATTCATATGAACCATAGCTTGTCTTGAAAGCCGTCTTGGGAATATCTTGCTCACGGATTCGAATCTGATGATAACCCATATGGAGATCAATCTTGGAGAATACTTGGGCGCCTTTGAGTTGTTCGAATAGCTCGTTGATGTTGGGAAGTGGGTATTTGTTCTTGATGGTCTTCTTGTTCAATGGACGGTAATCAACACAAAGCCGGTCCGTTCCATCCTTCTTCTTCACAAAAAAACACCACAGCCCCGCGGAGAGGAACTAGGCCAGATGAGACCCATTCTCTCTTGAATATTGAGTTGCTTCTTCAGCTCCTTTAACTCTTCAGGTCAGAGCTTGTAAGGACACTTGCAAATAGGTTCCGTGCCAGGCTCAAGATCAATAACGAATTCAACTGGCCGGTGCGGAGGCATTCCTGGAAGCTCTTCTGGAAAGACGTCTTGATATTCGCAAACGACTGGAATTTGCGAGATAGCACCTAGTTCACCCTTCTCATTGAGAGAAAACAGACGGATAGTATTATCCCGAGCGGCAAAGACAATTACATCCTTAGACGAATGAGTCAATTGAATCTGCCTGGCTGCACAATCAAGATGAGCCTTGTGCTTAGAAAGCCAATCCATCCCGAGAATAAGATCAATATCCGAGTTACCAAGGATCATTGGAGAGGCCAGAAACTTGAAATCAACCATCGAGATAGAAATATTTGGAACTTCGTAGTTAGCAAGCAAGCATCTACCCGGAGAGACAACTGCTAATGGCTTATGCATAACTTGAGAAAACCACCCATGCTTAGATGCAAAAGGTCTCGAGATAAAACCATGCGATGCACCAGTGTCAAAAAGAACTTTTGCGGGAACATCGTTAACAGGAAGGTTACCCATGATGACATCTGATGAATCCTCTGCCTGAGCTGCATTCACCATATTGACCTTGGCGTACTTGGGGTTATGCTTGACCATAGCTGTACTTGCCGATCTGACAGGAGGAGGAGGAAGATGCCTCTGGTTGAAATACTTGTTGGCATAGTGACCCTTCTGTTGGCACTTGTTGCACATGACCTCTGAAAGCGGACGGTGGTACGGAGCACTCGATCTTGGAGCTTGAGACAAAGTCTTGTTCTGAAAGCCAGGGTTGGGTGGGTGGGAAGATCCACTGCCACCTTTGCTCTTCTGATACGGCTGACAGAACGGAGGAGGAGGAAGCCAATACTTCTGCTGCTTGGCCACTTGAGTAGAGGAAGAAGGAGTAGCATCTCTGACTCGCTTCTTGGAAGCATCACACCTCAGTTGAGCAGCCTCTTGCTTCAATGCCATGTTGTAGAACTCATCGTATCTCAAGGGCTCAAAGAGAACAAGAGCTAGCTGGATTTCTTCTCTGAGACCACCCCTGAACTGCTATATCATGCTCTTCTCATCAGGTACGTCCTGCTTGGCAAAGCGAGCGAGCTTCTGGAACAACTTGTTGTAGTCATAGACAGACAAAGAGCCTCGCATCAGGTTGCAGAATTCCTCACGCTTGCTTTCAACCACGCTCTGAGGAATATGATGAGCTCTGAAATCTTGACGGAATTCATCCCAGGTAATCACACGTCCACCTCTGGAATCCTTATACTGCTGAAACCATTCTGCAGCTTGGTCTTTGAGTTGGAAGGAAGCGAACTTGACAAAGTCCTCAGGCCTGACGTTACTGCACTCGAAATGCTTGCACAGATCCATGAGCCAATCGTCAGCATCAGTTGCCTCAACACAATTGCTGAAAGTCTTTGGCCCATTAGCAAGGAACTGGTTGAGTGTAGCAAAGTGATTCTGATTGTTGCCTTGGTTCCCTTGGTTGCCTTGATTCGCTTGATTGCGCTCTTGAAGAATTTGCATGATCAACTGCGTGTTTGCATTGGTTGCGGCCATCACAGCTTGCCATGCCTCCAGAGGAGGTGGAGGTGGTGGCGGATCTTGATTCTGATTCTGATTGGTGCTCTTAGCGGGAGCCATCCTGAAGAGGGTGACATCCATTAGCACATTGACAGATAAAATGAAGCTGAATCAAATGGGATGAAAATTGCAACATAAAGTCTTCACATACGAACAAAATGAACGAATGCATTCCTCTTGAAATGGTCACATATCCATAAATTGAGAAGCCACTTAGAATTTAGGTAGAGAAATAAATCAACAAGGTATGGATCAAGAACGAATACTCGGTAAGAAATCCCAATCTCAAACCAAATATCCGTGGAAGAAGAGCTAGAGCTACAAGAATTCCCACCTATGAAACTCCTGAACCTTTCCGGCTATGCAATCAGGTGTTGGGGATACAAGGGAAGCATAATATCTCACCCAAATCTAACAAATCCTACATCCAGCTGTATCCATCCTTCAACACATAACCGAGAAAAACTTCGGAAACTGTTGGGGATATTACTACTGGGCATAAACCGGCCTACCTGGGCCGGGTTAACTTCATCAGTAGTTCAAAGGTGTTAAAGCCCAAAGAGGCAGATGAGGGCCCAAGGCCTTTAGTCGGTTTAAGACCTGTAGCTGTAAACCGACTTAATATGTAAACTTGTATTGTAAGTTAGGAATAAGGAGAGACCAACTCGGATACGAGTATGAATCGGCGTTGGGGCTCTGTGGACCGACGGGCGTCACCCGTGTATATAAGGGGACGACCCGACGGCGGTTCGAGGTCAGACAACAACTTGAGACATAGGCCAAGCTTGTTTGCTCCCTAGTCATCGAAACCCCATCAATTCCATCACAACTAGACGTAGGCTTTTACCTTCATCGAAGGGGCCGAACTAGTATAAACTCTCTTGCATCCTTGCATCCGCTTTAACCCCTTCAAGCTAACCCGTTGTGATGGCTCCACGACTAAGTCCTTTCCATAGGACATCTGCCGTGACAAAACCACGAAAGTTGGCGCCCACCGTGGGGCTATCGCACGATGGTTTCCGGTTCTTGGAGGGCCGCTTTGAAGGACTCGAGGGCCACGCCGTAGGCCGGATGACTAAGAGTCGTCGCGGCAAGCTCTACATCGATGATGCAGGCTGGGGCCCCGAGGCCGGTTCAATTGAGTATGGATACCGGGTCCCCTTTGGTGGCATTCATGTTTTCATTGGAAAGATCGGTGAACCGGGCCCTGAGCCGGACATCTGCACCGACCTCATCGAGACGGCTCAGCGTGCACGATCCACCCGGGTTAAACCGGCCATGAAGCGTGCCTTCGTGGGAGTCATCCATGGAGGGAGTTATGAGGATGGATCGGAATTTCGCGGTGCGACCGTCGTTCATTCCGATGATGAGTCTTCGACCGGAGAAACCGAATCTCTTTATCAGCTACAAGATGGCCGGATTGGGAGCTGTTCCGATGGCGACACTATTCCGGACTCCTCTGATCTGCCCAACCGGGTTGGAATATTCATGGCCAGAACACAGGCAGCGCTTCATTCTTCAACAGCTGCGGTAGCGATCTCCGGTTCAGCAGCGGCGACAGCTGCCGGGGCAGGAGGCCCTGTGCGCCCGCCGGCTCAGGTTCTATCAGAACTATTTGATGCATTGGCTGTGCTTGCGGTGGAAGTTAATCCACCGAATCAGGATGTTTACAACGCGGAGATTGCAAAGGTGAAGGAACAGATCACCCAGGCCAAGACAGATCTGGTGGCTGAGGACGCCAGGATGGCCGCAGAGCGGGCCGCTTTAGACGCCCAGGCCTACCGGCTTATGTTGGACCAGAGCGCATCGCATGAAGTCATGAGGAGGAAGCACCGTTCCTGTTTACCTCCGGTTTTCGAGGCTAGAGACCTTTTCAACACTCCTGGACCAAGAGCCGGCAATCCGCTGGAGGGAAACCGGCCAAAAGCCCTTGGGACCGGTGCGCCGGTTCAGCCTCGTCAGATGGAGCCTCCTCGTCAAAACGCCGTCGTACCTCAGGCCGCTTTAACGCCTCCGGGTCACTACTCCAACCCAATGGACAATCTCGTTGCCGCTGCTGCACGGCTGGAAGCCATTCCAATTGAAGGTGACTCGCCACAGGCAGTGGAGACGCGACGGGTCAAGGAGGTTCTGAGGACAGCTTTGGCCCAACAAGAAGCGTACTCGTATAGCCGCGACCGGATCCACTCTACCCCCGTCCAAGCTGGAGCTATAGCAGACACATGGATGAACCGACAATGTCGAGTAACGAACGACGGGGAGCATCCCGCGATAACAACCCGGCAGGTGGTGCTGATAACGCTCAGGGAGTGGTGGACCAGACCCCCGCGCGCAGGGAGGCCGAGTTAGCTGCACAACATCAGGCTCGACAGCTCACACCGGTTCGCCCAACCACCTCGATTGAACCTGGTGTTACCTCTAGTTCTTTGGGGGTGCCTTGCCTTATCCACACTTTACGCAACGTACGCCTGCCCAAGGATTTCAAGGGCCCGCGCAAGGTACCGAATTATACGGCGGATCAGCCTCCAGAGACATGGGTGGAGAGCTATGAGATGGCCATGGAAATGCTTGATGTGGATGACGCAGCGTGTGCGAAGTATTTCACCATGATGCTTGAAGGAACGGCCCATACTTGGTTGAAAAGCTTGCCGGCTAATTCTATCAGTTCATGGGCCCAGTTACGAGCCCGGTTTATCAGCAACTTCAATGATACTTGTAAACAGCCTATGTCGATAGTAGACTTAGCTGCATGCGTCCAGGAGGAAGGAGAATCAACAACTCATTGGGTGCGCCGGGTCTCACAAGTGTTGCATTCCTCAGACCGCATCAACGCTGACACCGCAGTATTAACTCTAGAAGGCAACTGCCGGTTTGGGCCCCTGAAGCTAAAGTTGGGGCGGATGAAGCGTCATTGCACCAACATGGGGACCCTCATGGCCGCTTTGGTGAAATATGCTGATTCTGATAGCACCAAGGATCCCGAATCTGATGATGACAAGACAGGGAAGGGGAAGAAGAACAGCAGTTCCAAAGGTCAGCAGCATCACTGGACAGGCAATGGTGGTGGAGGCAAGCGCAAAGCGGATGGTAACATGGACTTTGTGGCTAATACCAACGCACAGGACAATGGCCAGCGATGCAAGGATAGACCGAAGAATCATAATGGAGCACCCAACCCTAACCCAAACCGCCTGAACTACCTGTTAAACCAGCCATGTCCAAAACATGGGACGAAGGAGGTGCCAGCCAATCATCTTCGGAAAGATTGCTTTATTATGCAGGAGTTCAAGAATTCTAATAATTTCCGGTATGATCACGAATCTGGCGGCGGCTCAGGATCCGGGCCGGGTTACGGTGGAGGAAGTTCCGGTTCAGGGTTCAATGGTAATCCGGGCGGACATAATGGTCAAAGTAGTCAGAAGAGCCAAGGTGGTTACAACCAACAGCAGCAACAGTCAGGTTACTAGAGCAACCCAAAGCAGCTGAGTAGTGGGCAGTACCACGTCTTCACCACTAGCTTGGACAAGCGAGACCGGAAGGTTCAGAGGCGGGCGGTCAACTCTGTTGAACCGGCCATACCCCGTTATCTACGTTGGTCTGAGCAGCCCATCATATGGAGCAGAGAAGATCATCCTCCCCAGGTCGATAATCTGGGTCAGTTGGCTCTGGTGGTGGCGCCTCAGGTGGGAGGTTATAAGTTCACCAAGGTGCTCATGGATGGAGGAAGCAGTATTAACATCCTGTACTATGAGACCTTCCACCGTATGGGACTAACAGATAAGAATCTCAAACCATCTAATACAGTATTCCACGGTGTGGTGCTTGGTAGATCAGCGTATCCTGTTGGTAAGATAGCTCTGGAAGTGGCCTTTGGGGATGACCATGATTCCAGGTCAGAGACATTGACGTTTAAAGTGGTGAAAATCCAGAGTCCATATCACGCTCTGTTTGGGCGACCAGCTTACGCCAAGTTTATGGCACGGCCTTGTTATGTGTATTTGCAGCTCAAGATGCTGGGTCATAGGGGGACCATAACGGTTCACGGAAGCTGTAAAATTGCTTTGGAGTGTGAGGAAGGAAATGCGGCTTATGCCGAGTCGGTTTGTGCCACCGAGGAGTTAAAATACTATAAGGACAATGTTGATCTGGCGGAGATGACTCCGTTGAAAAAGCCAACTACAGAGCATGATCCGGCCTTGAAGTTCAAATCGGCAGCAGAAACTAAGCTTGTTGACTTCGTACCTGGCGATTCGTCCAAGCAGTTCAACATCAGTGCCAACTTGGATCCGAAATAGGAAAGCGCGCTCATCGAGTTCATCCGTGAGAATCGGGACATTTTTGCATGGAAGCCCTCTGACATGCCAGGTGTACCGAGGCAACTCGCTGAGCACACCCTTAATGTGGATCCTAAATATAAACCGGTGAAACAGTTCCTCCGCCGGTTTAACGAAGAAAGACGCAAGGCGATTGGAGAAGAAGTAGCCAGGCTCTTAGCGGCTGGGTTTATTGTGGAAGTTTTTCACCCTGAGTGGCTTGCCAATCCGGTACTGGTCCTCAAGAAAAATGGCACCTGGCGCATGTGTGTGGATTACACAGATCTTAATAAAGCTTGTCCAGCAGATCCTTTTTCCCTCCCCCGTATTGATCAAATTATTGATGCTACGGCGGGTTGTGAGCGTTTAAGATTTTTGGATGCATATTCTGGCTATCATCAGATCAAAATGGCAGTTAAGGACCAGGAGAAGACGGCATTTATAACTCCCTTTGGAGCCTTCTGCTATGTGTCTATGCCCTTCGGGCTCAAGAGTGCCCAGGCAACTTATCAACGGTGTGTACAAAATTGTCTTCACAAGCAGATTGGCCGTAATGTACATGCTTATGTGGACGATATCGTGGTTAAATCTAGGGAGAAGGAGACTTTGATTGACGATTTGAAGGAAACTTTTGATAACCTGAGGACATACAAGATGATGCTTAATTCAAACAAATGTGTTTTCGGTGTACCGACGGGCAAGTTATTGGGTTTTCTGGTGTCCAACAGGGGAATTGAGGCTAATCCAAAGAAGATCACGGCCATCACCTCCCTGGCTAAACCAAAGTGTATCAATGATGTTCAACGACTGGCCGGCCGGATTGCAGCATTAAGCCGGTTTATCAGTCGTCTTGGTGAGAAGGCAATTCCTTTGTATCAGATGTTGAAAAAGACGGATCAGTTTGTCTGGAGTTCTGCCGCTGATGAAGCGTTTGAGGATTTAAAGCGGCAACTGGCCAAGCCGCCGGTGCTTGCCGCTCCCGTTGACAAAGAGCCGCTGCTTCTATATGTTGCTGCCAATGTTCAGGCGGTCAGCGTGGCCATTGTCGTAGAACGGAAGGAGGCAGGTAAGGAGCATCCGGTTCAACGTCCGGTCTATTATATCAGCGAGGTACTAATCGAGTCCAAGCAAAGGTATCCGCATTGGCAGAAGTTGGTGTATGGAGTTTTTATGGCAAGCTGGAAGCTTAAACAATACTTCCAAGGGCACCCAATTACGGTGGTCAGTTCTGCTCCTTTGGGGGATATCATCCAGAACGGGGAAGCTACTGGCCGGATTGCAAAGTGGGCTATAGAGCTGGGGCCATACGGTTTGAAGTATGTGCCTCGGACAGCAGTTAAGTCTCAAGCGCTTGTTGATTTTATCAATGATTGGACGGAAATGCAAGCACCTGAAGAAAAGCCGGATCACACGTATTGGACTATCCATTTTGACGGATCCAGGTAGTTGGAAGGCTCGGGGGCTGGAGTGGTATTAACTTCCCCACGAGGTGATAAGTTTTGTTATGTTCTCCGCTTAATGTTCCCTTGTACTAACAATGCAGCTGAGTATGAAGCCTTGCTCCATGGTCTCCGGATGGCTAAGGAGATGAGTCTAAGTCGAGTTAAGTGCTTCGGTGACTCGGACCTTGTGGCTCAGCAAGTGTCTGGCACTTGGGACTCCAAGGACCCACTTATGGCAGCATATCATCGTGAAGTGGATGCTGTTGCAGGTTATTTCAAAGGCTATCAGGTGGATCACGTGGACCGGCGGAAAAATGAAGCGGCGGACGCTTTAAGCCGGCTGGGCTCTCAGCGCAAACCGGTCCCGCCCAATGTGTTTCTGGATGTGCTGCGCAACCCGTCGGTCAAGGTCCCAGGTGAAGAGGATTTGGCTATTCCTGATCCGGAGGCTCAAATAGTGGCAGCTATTCATGTTATTCCGGATTGGACGCTTCCTTACCTGGCGTACAAGAACCGGGGCGAGTTGCCAGAGGATGAGATTCTGGCCCGGTAGATAATCCGGCGATGCAAGTCCATGGCCATTATCAACGGTGAGTTACATCATTGTAGTGTGTCAGGAGCTTTTCAACGCTATGTGTCTCCTGAAGAAGGCCGTGAAATTTTACATGAGATCCATGAAGGAGATTGTGGTCACCACTCCGGTTCAAAGTCTCTGGTGGCTAAAGCGTTTCGCCAAGGCTTCTATTGGTTAACTGCTCATGATGATGCGGAGGATCTGGTCAGACGATGTGATGGTTGCCAAAGGTTTTCAAGACGTGCTCATGTACCGGCTCAAGAATTGAGAATTATTCCAATTACTTGGCCATTTGCGACTTGGGGGCTGGATATGGTTGGACCTTTCAAAAGATCCAAAGATAAGAAGACCCACCTCCTGGTGGCGGTTGACAAGTTTACAAAATGGGTGGAGGCAGTTTCTTGCTCCAAAACGGATCATTGCTATGATTGCACAGACACGGATATTAAACAATGACCAGACATATCAACAACAGATTCAACAAAGAGAAAAATCAAAATCTTACAGCTGGTGGTTTGTTGGTGGCACAGAAGGGAAGCAAGCCGGTTCTAGCACAGACTTGTTCCGGTTCATTCAGCATCTTATTCATGGCTTCTGTGATTTCTTCATCAGAAAGCTAGATTTTGGAATGTCGCTGTGGGTCATCAACACTGTCAGTGTACTCACACATCAAACCGGAGCGCCGACTAAGGGGCAGTATGCTCCATGATATCCAACAGCGAGCCAGATCAGCCCCTGTTAAACCGTTGGCCATAAAAGCTCTGAGCTTTGATAGTTGAGGAGCATATTTGCTTCGCTCTTGGTCTGTCAATCTTTGAGGAAAAGGATGAGTATTGCTGAGCCGCTCCGGACGAAAACCAAGCAAGGGATTCTCACCAGCAGGGGAGGTGTCTTTGTAGTAAAACCATGTCTGATTCCATTCTTTGGGGTGGCTATGCAGTTTAGTGTGAGGGTATGTGACCTCTTTCCTTTTCTGAATCGCCACGCCACCCAACTCTGTATTAGAGCCATCAGTAAACTCGGTATGGCGGTTTAGATGGAAAAGATCTCTGAACAATTCCACTGTGGGCTCTTCTTGAAAGAACACCTCACAGAGCACTTGGAAGTGACACATATTGGTAACAGAGTTGGGGCCAGTGTCTTGGGGATGAAGTTGGAAGTCGGCTAAGACATCCCGGTAAAATTTAGAACCAGGCGGTTTAAAGCCCCGGGCTAGGTGATCTACGAAAACAATGACCTCTCCTTCTCGAGGTGTGGGAGGACATTCTTGGCCAGGAGCCCTCCAATGGAGGGTATCTTTGCTGTCTAAAGCGCCAATCAAGACTAGATCGTCAAGTTCAGCCTCTGTGACGCGAGAAGGAACCCAATTGCACTCATACACTTGCTTGGCCATGAGGAAATCTACAAGGTAGAAGATCCCGGTTCAAAAATGCATTGATCAAGGTATATTGATATGCGTAATGTTAAACTGGAGACATATCTATCTAACGTAGAGTTTATGAAGCAACAACATCTGGCGGTTCAACTAGGGGACTAATGATATATACCGGGTTGGAAAAAAATTCTACAAGGTTAAACCTCCTGACCTACACATGAAGACTGCTGAGATAGCGGATGGCTAAGTATACAGAAACAGATTTCACACGTTTTCTCTACGACGATGGATCTGAAGCCAGTTCAGAAAAGAGGAAAAATATTCAAAAGCTTAAAGCAGAACATTATTGATTCAATGAGCAGAAAAATATGTGAGATCTAGGGACTTGAGCATGAAACTACAGGCGGATGCTAAAAGCTACTGCTAATCAGAGCAGGGTTTCACAGATCTATCCAGAGGTCTGGGTATGAGTATGAACAGTTGATGGGGCACCGCAAGGGCATGGAACCCTAGAACGGATCTAGGTCGAGAAAAGCAGAGGACTTATTGGAGCTGAGGGAGACGCGAAGATCGCCGTGATTTTCTGGTGCGTTCAGGTTGATGCAGCGGCCCAAGACGGTGCAGAGGTCAACGGCAGCGGCGGAGCTTCGAAGCTGGCGACGCGAGGAAGATGAAGAGAAAGGCGACGCGAGGAAGACGAAGAGAAAGGGGACGAAGGGGAAAAAGAGATGACCCTTCGGTCCTATTTATAAGGCAAGAGACATGTGTCAGGCGCGAGAATCAAGGAACCATAAATCTTGGAAGCGGAGCTGTCGCCTCGGTTATCGCGGATCTATTAAACAAAGAAGATATCATGAATGTTGTCTTTATGATGACATCATGCCAGTTTACAGCAGCCAGAGAAGGTGACATCACAGCGGTTCAACAACTACAAGAAGATGTTGAAGACGAAGATTTTTTGCTAAGGATTGACATGAACCCGTTCAAATCAATCTGGGGCCTAATGTTGGGGATATTACTACTGGGCGTAAACCGGCCTACCTGGGCCGAGTTAACTTCATCAGTAGTTCAAAGGTGTTAAAGCCCAAAGAGGTAGATGAGGGCCCAAGGCCTGTAGTCGGTTTAAGACCTGTAGCTGTAAACCGGCTTAATATGTAAACTTGTATTGTAAGTTAGGAATAAGGAGAGACCAACCCGGATACGAGTATGAACCGGCGTTGGGGCTCTATGGACCGATGGGCGTCACCCATGTATATAAGGGGACAACCCGGCGGCGGTTCGAGGTCAGACAACAACTCGAGACATAGGCGAAGCTTGTTTGCTCCCTAGTCATCGAAACCCCATCAATTCCATCACAACTAGATGTAGGCTTTTACCTTCATCGAAGGGGCCGAACTAGTATAAACTCTCTTGCGTCCTTGCGTCCGCTTTAACCCCTTCAAGCTAACCCGTTGCGATGGCTCCACGACTAAGTCCTTTCCCTAGGACATCTGCCGTGACAAAACCACGACAGAAACCATCTACCTCAACCTTCGAAAAGCATCCATTATACAAGTTATGGCGATACTCCCGAACTCCCGCCCCAGTACTGGGTGGCGTCGAGGTTATCTCACCAACGAACTGCATAAAAGAGATTTTCGATGTCGGCGTACTAAACTCAGGTATTCCAGAACTGCAACGATAAAATTATGACGACAACACCTCAGAGCTCAACTCCCCAGGACACTTCCACAAAACCCCTGACAGGAGGCACCAAGACAATGTTCTCATCACAAAACCATCCGAACGATTCCCAGATACCCGCATGATCCTAAATTTTTTTAGTGAAATTTGAGAAGAGAAGAGTCAAAACTCTACGTCAGGATGCCTTACCAGAGCGATGAGGAGACTGGGAAGTAAAAATAATTCCTAAACTCTCCGATATATAATTCCTAAATGACTGAAAACATTTTTCTAGACAAAACTCGGCCGCTAAAAACGATCAATCAGTGGGGGGCTCCTAAGGTCGGGGAAGGCTCTGATTACCAACTTGTAACGCCCTCGATGCGGCTATATCTCCCACGTGTTGAGGCACGACTTAGAGGCATAACCGCATTGAAAGCAATGTCGCAAGTTAGGCAATCTTCACAACATCCCATGTAATATAGATAATAAAAGGGGAGATAACATAGTTGGCTTACACTCGCCACGTCAATCAAAGTACATAAATAGCATTACAACATTCAAACACTCATGGCCCGATTACGGCGCCAAAATAAAAGACAACCCAACATGCGACACGATCCCGATCACCCCAACTTGGCACCACTACTGATCATCAGGAAAAGAAACATAGTATCGTTGAGAGTCCTCGTCGAACTCCCACTTGAGCTCAAGTGCGCCATCTGGAACAGAATCATCAGGCCCTGCATCTGGTGTAATTGTAATCTGTGAGCCACAGGGACTCAGCAATCTCGCACCCTCGCGATCAAGACTATTTAAGCTTAATAGGTAAGGCAAGGTAAATATGTGGAGCTGCGGCAAGCGACTAGCATATATGGTGGCTAACCTGTTCGCAAAAGAGAGCGAGAAGAGAAGGCAAAGCGCGAACGCATAACTAGAGAGCAATCCTGCGGCAAGCATTACTCCAACACCGTGTCCACTTCCCGGACTCCGCCGAGAAGAGGCCATCACGGTAACTCACACAGTTGATTCATTTTAATTAATTTAAGGTTCAAGTTATCTACAACCGGACATTAACAAATTCCCATCTGCCCATAACCGCGGGCATGGCTTTCGAAAGTTCAAATCCCTGCAGGGGAGTCCCAACTTAGCCCATGACAAGCTCTCACGGTCAACAAAGGAATAGACCTCCTCCCGAGACGTTCCGATTAGACTCGGTACCTCGGTTCTTCAAGATACTTCGACAGGTTAAAAAAAATCCAGCAACACCGCCCGAATGTGCCGACAAATCCCAATAGGAGCTGCACATATCTCTTTATCCGGGCACACTCAGATTGTCTAAACTTCTGGTAGGCCAGCCCAGAGTTGCCCCTGGTAGCCACCGGCGGCTGACGAGTTGTACCAACACTCAGAGGAGCATTGGCCCCGGGGGGGGGGGGGGGGGGGGTTTAAATAAGATGAACCTCGGGCTCCGGAAACCCAAGGGAAAAAGAGGCTAGGTGGAAAATGGTAAAACCAAGGTTGGGCATTGCTGGAAAATCTTTAATCAAGGCGAACTATCAAGGGGTTCCCATTATAACCCAACCGCATAAGGAACGCAAAATCCGGGAACATAACACCGATATGACGGAAACTAGGGCGGCAAGAGTGGAACAAAACACTAGGCGAGAGGCCGAGCCTTCCACCCTTTACCAAGTATATAGATGCATTAAGATAGCATGGCAATATAATGGTATCCCAACAAGTAAATAATGTTCCAACAAGGAACGGTCTCCAATCTTCACCTGCAACTAGCAACGCTATAAGAGGGGCTGAGCAAAGCGGTAACATAGCCAATCAACGGTTTGCTAGGACATGGTGGGTTAGAGGTTCGACATGGAAATTTGGGAGGATGGAAAGCAAGTGGTAGGCATCGTAGCATGGCATAGCAAAAGAGCGAGCATCTAGCAAAGCAAAGATAGTAGTGATTTCGAGGGTATAATCATCTTGCCTGCAAAGTTGTCAGAGTTGACTGGATCCTCGAAAGCAAACTCAACGGGCTCCTCGTTAGCGAACTCGTCTCCCGGCTCTACCCAAACAAGACAAACAAGCAACAAGGACACAATCAACCACGTGCAAGGATCAAACAATATGATGCAAACATGGTATGCTATGCGGGATGCGATATGTGATGCATATGCAAGATTTGACAAGGAATGCATGAACCTGGCCTCAACTTGGAAAACCAACTGAGCCACTGGAAATATGAGATGAAATCACTTGAAAACGATATAAAGATCACCGGAATTGGAGTTACGGTTTGGAAATGGCAAGCGATTCAAATATGACACCGGACTGCGATTTACAGCAAGTAGCCATCTAAATGCAACAAGATGAACATGCTACAGCACCCAAACATGGCAACAAAATACATGGCAGGGATGCATTCGAGATGCTTAACAAAAGTCTAGCACTGAGCTACGACCAATTCATCCATTAACAGGTTCAAACAAGCATGGCAAAAATGCATATGGTAAACAGATTTCAGACTTGGTGAAATTAACACTTGTCTGGAATTTCAGATCAGATAGCACTCTTTGGAGCAACAAAACTACATGCTACAAGACCTGAACATGGCAAAGTAAAGCATGTCATGGAGCTACTCAAAGAGCTTAACATAAGTCCCTTAGTGACCTTGAGCCAAAAGGGATCAGAAAATACATTTGCAAGCATGTGAACATGGCAAAAACACAATCAGTTCTCAGACTTAGTGAAAACTGGAGCATGCTGAAAACAGATATCAAGTAGGCATGTTTACGAGCTCGATGCACTCACTACGGAGCAAGTCATGACAATCTAAGCATACACCCATCAAGAATACACAAAATGCAAGCTAGACATGGCAAGAACAATAACATAGCATGCACGGATCAACTACAACATCCTCGGCAAAATCGCTAACAAGTAGACAATCTGCCCAGATTCACGAAGTAGCAATAGTAGAGCTCGATTGACTCAAGCTAGGGTGCTCCATAATTGCAAACAAAGACATGGATGGATAGAGCACTACAAGATTAACAAAACATCCTTACTGATCATCCTCAAAAGAGGCACGGATCGCTAGGAAACAACATGAACATGTGGCCATATGAGATAAACAGGTCAAGGACTTAATGGAATTGCTAAGTCCCTAAAATCAGCATTACCAAGTGCCTCACTTTGCAAGCTTGTGCTAGTCACCACACACACCACAAAAATACATGGGTTGCACCTCTGGAAAGATGGCAAAACCCTTAACAAAACATATGTAGAGCTCATGGGCATATCATGCACACAATAATCATGGCACAAATGATAAATATCTAAATGGAGCAGCAGATCTGACAATTATCTCAAGTAGCACTCTTCTAACAGCATTTCTGGCATCAAGATGAACTTAAATGAAAATGATGCAATGGAATGAAATGATGTGCTCTCTGAGACGAACAATTTGATATGCTATATGCCCAAAACGGAGCTACGGATGAGGAGTTATGATGTGATGAACATGAGCAAATGAATTAGGGTTAGGGAAAAAGTCAACCCTCGTTTTGGATCTTAGATCCAGATCCACTGTAGCAGCGGCACGAACTCCGAGGATGGCCGGACTACTCGCCGGGGTTGGAGTCGGCCGACGGAGGAGGAGGCAGGCGCGGGGCGGGGATGGCCGGAGTGGCCGCGGTGCTCGCCGGCGTTGGCGCGGGGTCGGACGGCGTCGATGGCGCCCGGCGGCTCCCGGGCGCCTCGGGTGGCCGGAGTTCGCGAAGGGCGGCGGCGGCGCGGCTCCCGGTGGCCGGAGCTGGCAAAGGAGGCGGCGGGCGCTTGGGTGTGCGGGAGGAGGAAGGAGTCGGGCGGCGGCGCGCCGCTCTGGGCCGAGGGGCCCTACGCGGGCCGGGCGGGCCGCGCGCTGCTGAGGCGGCGGTGTGGGCGTGGCTCGCCATGTGGCGCGCTGAGGTTGGGGCGGCGGCGATGTCCGGTGGCGGGTCGGATGTGTCCGGCGGCGGTGGTTAGAATTTTAGGGTTTTCGGGGGAGAAGAAGATCTGGATTCGGAGGGGTTCTATTTATAGGCATAGAGGGAGCTAGGAGAGTCCAAATGAGGTGCGGTTTTCGGCCACGTGTTCATGATCGAACGCTCTAGATGATGGAGAGGGTTTAGGTGGGTTTTGGGCCAAATTGGAAGGGTGTTGGGCTGCAACACACACGAGGCCTTTTCGGTCCCTCGGTTAACCGTTGGAGCATCAAACGAAGTCCAAATGGTACGAAACTTGACAGGCGGTCTACCGGTAGTAAACCAAGGCCGCTTGGCAAGTCTCGGTCCAATCCGGAAATGTTTAATCCCCACACACGAAAGAAAGGTAGAAATGACCACCGGAGGAGAACGAAGCGCCGGAATGCAAAACGGACAACGGGGAAAATGCTCGGATGCATGAGATGAACATGTATGCAAATGCAATGCACATGATGACATGATATGAGATGCATGACAATGATAACAACACACGGAGACAAAGATCTGAACCCGAGAAAATAAAATAACTTAAGGCCGGAAACGGCAAGAGTTGGAGTACAAATTGGGTAAATCATATCCGGGGTGTTACAATTATATCCTCCACATACACATGGCCAGAGGAGATGACCTCCATGCCATAAAATACTTACCCCTCAAGCTTAAAGGGCCAGCCCGGCATTGGCTCAAAAGCCTTCCCGAAAACACCATTGGAAGTTGGGAAGTTGGGAAGAGCTTGAGGATGCTTTCCTGGCAAATTTTCAAGGGACCTATGGCCGCCCTCCGGATGCAGACGATCTCAGTCACATAACTCAACAGCCCGGAGAGTCAGCCCGGAAATTCTGGAACAGATTTCTTACTAAAAAGAATCATATAGTTGACTGTTCGGACGCCGAAGCCCTAGCAGCTTTTAAGCATAACGTTCGAGACGAATGGCTCGCCAGACACCTTGGCCAAGAAAAGCCAAGAACAATGGCCGCATTAACATGCCTCATGACCCGCTTTTGCGCAGGAGAGGACAACTGGTTGGCAAGATGTAGCACCAGCGACCCAAGTACATCCGAAGTTAGGGATGGAAACGGAAAACCCCGACGCAACAAGGACCAGCGCCGGAATAAGAGAAACAGCCCAAAGAGCATGGCGGTCAACGCCGAATTTAAAAGCTCGCGGCAGAATCAGAGAAAGCCGCCCCTCAAGGATAACAGGGACGAGCTATCCAACTTAAACAAAATCTTGGACAAGATATGTCAAATACACAGTACCCCCGGGAAGCCTGCGAACCATACCCACAGAGATTGTTGGGTTTTCAAGCAATCTGGCAAACTCAACGCCGAACACAAGGGGCTCGACACACCAAGTGAGGACGACGACGAACCCCACAAGCAGAGCACCAGGAAACAAAAGGATTTCCCATAAGAAGTCAAAACAGTAAACTTACTTCACGTGACGAACAGAATGGCGCCAACAGAGATACGCGCCATATGACCTATCCAAAGGAGTCTCGCCCATGGTTGTTAAAACCGATCACCTTCGACCATCAGGATTACTCTAGAAGTATCCGGAACGCAGGCTGGACTGCCTTGGTATTAGATCCAATAATCGGCGGACTCCACTTTACAAATGTCCTGATGGACGGCGGTAGTGGTCTAAACCTGTTATACCAGGACACAATCCGCAACATGGGGATAGACCCAACAAAAATTCGCCATAGCAAAACCTCCTTTCAAGGGGTAACGCCAGGCCCGGATGCCCGTTGCATGGGTTCTCTCCGGCTAGACGTTATGTTCGGCTCCCCCGATAACTTCCGTCGCGAACAGCTAACTTTCCACATCGTCCCATTCTCAAGTAGCTATCAAGCACTGCTGGGACGCGAAGCTTTCGCCCGCCTTAACGCAATACCGAATTATGCGTCTCTCACGCTTAAGATGCCCGGTCCACGAGGCATCATCTTATTAAAGGGAAAACATTAAGCGTTCCCCCCGCGCGGAAGACAGTGCGGCTGCCTTGACAGCCCCATAATAAAGCGGCTTCACCAGCCAAAGCACCTAAACAGGTCATCAAGACCACGGACACGGCTAGACGAGTCCGGCATAAACATACAATTGATAAAGGCTTAATATCCGTATACCCCTGTACTAGGGGCTCCGCGCATATAAAACAAGAGACAATAAAGCTCAATTTTACCCATTTCGATTTATACTTCGTTTATTTAGAATAACTCATGTTCGGCACGATCTTTCCTAAACTAAGTTCCTATCTTTTACAGATGAACACCGTGCTATGCCCGTCCAGGATACGGCACAACGGAGACACAGGCACAGACGTGCAGCAGGGACCCATTCCAAGGATTCTTTTCAGATTAAGATCCTGCGTAAACCTTTTTTACTGTCTCTTGTTGATACACATCCCCTGGTTTCTTGGTATAACCAAGGAGGAGGCTGGCGTTTTGGCATGTGGCCACGTCAGAGTTTTGCGCGTACCTGGACACTAGGGGCTTATTACTAAGGGCGTTATCCAGCCCGCCCTCATAAAGACCGAATACCTTAGGGAGTGTTCGGCGTCGCGAGTTTGGCCTTATATGCATCAGCTCCGAATCATGTCTTTGGTCAAATGTTGGGTTTGCCCGGCTCCTGTGTTTTGCTACCTTACGTTCCGCTCTATCGGCTAAGGCGGCACCAGGAGAACTACTACGATTGTGCCCCGGTTCGGCCAGGTGAGCACCTCAGTAGAGAAAGCCGAAAACTGACTGTCATGATATAGCGTGAGACTGGTCAACCACTCGATGACTTACTGGAATCTTTAGGATTCCTCCGCATTAATGAAGGGCCGCTTCCCGGCTGGGCACATACGCGCCCCGAGTTTGGGCGAGCGCAGGCGCCACCAGGGGCTATATAAATAGCCTCACTGTCAAACTCCTATGGCTAAGTGAAAGCGATAAAGCATCATAGTCTGATTGCCTAGTTCGTTGCGCTCTCACCTCCTTTGTAGGACCAAGACGTTGGATCAAGTGTGAAAATGCGCCTTCTGCGAACACCCCCGCATTATGTGCGTGGGGGCTGAAGCCGACGACTGCCATCTTTCAGAGTATATATACATATATGTTAAACGGCCGCACAGGAGGTATTATAATACTTGTAGGCACAAGTATAAAAAGCTTCTACAATTTATCAAAATATTGTTTTACAATAATATATGCTATTCGAATATAGTATCCTTCGAGCACTGCGTCTGTATTAAACGAGCGCCTTGCAGAACTTCTTAAAAATAGTGCTCGGCAGGTACTCGGCTTCCATCCGAGTCTGGGGATGCAACAGCGGTGGCCTCCATTTCTGCCCAGTATGTCTTCACACGGGCAAGAGCCATCCGCGCACCCTCTATGCACGCTGACCTCTTCATCGCATCGATACGCGGCGCCGCACCAAGGAACTGCTGCACTAAGTTGAAATAACTTTTCGGCTCTGGCCTCTCTGGCCACAGATGACTCATGACATACTTCATGGCGAGTCCGGACAACCTATTTAGCTCGGCCCATTCGGCCAAACGATCGGCTAATGACAGTGGATGCTCCGGATTGTGGAACTGCGACCAAAAGAGCTTTTCCACTTCGCGATCTTCTTGATCTCGGAAGTGTTCGGCCGCATCCGCGGCACTCACTGCCAAATCCAGATAGGTGTCCACTGTACTCCACATCCGGTCTAACGGAGCATGTTTAGGATCACAGAACTTCCTCCGCAGCATAAAGGCCTTTCCAGCCGCGATTTCTCCGGCCTGACGCAACTCCTCCTTCATAGCTCTCATTGTAGAGCGAGCATCCTTGGCATCGGAAACGGCCTTCTCCAGGTCCGTCTGTTCCGCCCGATCTTCTTTTTCAAGAAGCTTGCAATGGTCAGCAGCGTTGTTCAGCTTCACGGCCATCTTGGCCATTTCCTTCTTGCTTTGGTAGTGAGCAGCCTGTTCGGCTTTCAGCTCTTCAATTTCCTTTCCGGCAGCTGCATCACTTTTCCTGGTTTGCTCCTTGGCTCGGGCAAGTTCCGCCCGAAGACTCTCCATGGCAGCAGCACCATCTGCATCAAGCGCACACATTGTAAGATACTGGCATAAAGCTCCTCTTACCAGGTGCCGCCGGAGGAATTACATACATTGGGCCTCGTCAAGCCGCTTGTTGACAAGCGCGATGTCAGCACCTGCCACGTCAAGTTGCCGCTTTAGCTCAGCAAATTCATCAGTCCGGCTTGACACCGGACACTTCGCCACCTACGTATGAAGGCGGCACATTAGACCTGCGATTATGATCCTATGCGCGCCGTCACTTTTGACAACGCACAGAGTCTCGGGGGCTACTATCTACACAGGGCGCATCTTATTTATGCGCAACTGTCCAAAAAGGGTACATTATTTCGCATACCTCAAAACCTGTCAGCAAACTCCTGACGGCCTCGTGCAATCCGCTCTCCGCGGATGAAATCCTCTCAATCACCTCGTACCCATCAATGCACGGTGCTCCTCTGAGATAGATGCTCACCCAAGCAAATCCTTCAGCCCCTCCGACCGCGCACCAGACGACGCCGGACTCGTCCGATGGCCCCTTTTGAAGGCCGGACGCAGAGGGCTTTGGGGGGCCATATGACTACCTTCCGGCCCTGCCGGATTCGGAGAAACCCTCCGCGACGATACCTCAGGGTCGCCCGCCTCGCAAGGCGGTACGGCAGGGGGAGGCATTCCGCTCTCCACCATCTCCGAAAGAAGATCCCTCGAAGACGAGCTCTGCTGAGAAGGGCTAAGGTCCGAGCTACAAGGTAAATTTTCGATTACTTTTCTCAGATACAAAGCAAGGATTCCTCTCGTTTCTTAAAAAGAAATCTCCTCTCTACTTACGGCTTGGTGGAGGGCTGATCCCCTTAAGGGCATAATTCGGCCGAAGTATCCCCCAGCACAGGACCCTCTGGCGAAGATTTCTTCCCCCGCTTTGAGGCCATGGTCTCCGGGTCTTCAGAGGCGGTCCTCTTCTTCCCCTGAGGAGAGGAATTTTCGATTCCTCCCTTCCGGACAACCTCCTTCAAGGAGGCTGTAGCTTCCTTGTCCCCTCCCTCGCTTTTCTTTGAAGGCACAACCTCCAACATCCTGACTAGCACGGGACCCAGCGTGGTCTCGGGGAGGGGGGCCGGACACCTGATTAGCTTTGCTTTCACTATCCACTCCTGTTTAAAGGACAGCTCTTTTAGGGGCAATTTTATGATAAATATACGGATAGCGAGTCCGGGCACAAGGCTACTTACTTGAGTATCCGGACGATTGCAGCTCAGACCCGCGTCCTCCGTAGAATCCGGACACACTACTTGTGGTCCGAAGAACAATTTGTACATCTCCACGGGCGTCATGCCAAGAAAATGTTGGAGAACTCATGGCCCCTCCGGGTTGAACTCCCACAGGCGGAGGGGGCGACGTTTGCAGGGCAGAACTCGGCGAATTAACATAACCTGCATCACCACGACCAGACTAATGTCTCTTTCTAGGAGATCTCGGGTGCGGCCCTGCAACAGGGGCACGTCCTTTGTCGGCCCCTAGTCCAGCCCCTTATTGACCCATGACGCCAGTCGTGGCGGGGGACCCGAGCGGAAAGCAGGCAGCGCCACCCACTTGGCGCTCCTGGGAGCTGTGATATAAAACCACTCTCGTTGCCATAAGCTGGACTCCCCTTGAAAAGAGCCCTTGGGCCATGGAGCACCAGCATTCTTGCTTATAAAAGCACCTCCGCACTCCGCGTGCCGTCCCTCGATCATCTTCGGCTCTACTTTGAAGGTCTTGAGCCATAGTCCGAAGTGAGGAGTAATACGGAGGAAGGCTTCACACACGACGATGAATGAGGAAATATGGAGGATGGACTCCAGAGCTAAGTCGTGAAATTCCAGCCCATAATAAAACATGAGGCCCCTCACGAAGGGATCCGTCGGGAAGCCTAGCCCCCGAAGGAAGTGAGACATGAACACCACACTCTCACCAGGCTTGGGAGTGGGAATGACCTGCCCTTGAGCAGGCAGCCTATGCGAGATTTCGCCGGTCAAGAACCAGGCCTCTCTCAACTTTAGCACGTCCTCCTCCGTGACGGAGGAGGGCATCCATCGGCCTCGAAGGTCAGAACCGGACATTGTCGAAGGTCCGAAGCGCCTGAAATCTGGAGCCTTGGGTGTTGGAACTCGAGGCGAAGGGCGAACTCGTTTGAGATTGAAAGAAAGAAGTAAGGCCTTGGTCTCTTTATAAGAGGTTGAATACCAAGGGCCCTCCCCGTGACCGTTTGGGACTCGCCTTTGATCGAGAAAACATACCAACGGGAACGGTTGGGTTACCCATGCCCATATTGATGAGAATTCCGGAATAAGGGGACACGATCTCTGCTTTGACAAGACGTGCCAAGGAAACCGCCTCGCTAAACGCACTGAGGTGGGACAGTAAAACGATTCAAATAAAGACTTGGCCATGGTGTGATGTCACGCTACGGAATACGTCCGCAGATTAGATTTGCGTAAATATTATTATCTCTACGGCAATATGTGGAAACTTATTTTGCAGAGCCGGACACTACCTTTGTGTTCAAAATCTTCTACGAAGTACTTGGTGGAGGAACCCGCCTTGCAATGCCGAAGACAATCTGCGCGCCCGACTCGTCGTCATTGAAGCCTGGTTCAGGGGCTACTGAGGGAGTCCTGGATTAGGGGGTGTCCGGATAGCCGGACTATACCTTTGGCTGGACTCCTGGACTATGAAGATACAAGATCGAAGACTTCGTCCCGTGTCCGGAAGGGACTTTCCTTGGCGTGGAAGGCAAGCTTGGCGATACGGATATGTAGATCTCCTACCATTGTAACCGACTCTGTGTAACCCTAGCCCTCTCCGGTGTATATATAAACCGAAGGGTTTTAGTCTGTAGGACAAACAATAATCATACCATAGGCTAGCTTCTAGGGTTTAGCCTCTCTGATCTCGTGGTAGATCTACTCTTGTACTACCCATATCATCAATATTAATCAAGCAAGACGTAGGGTTTTACCTCCATCAAGAGGGCCCGAACCTGGGTAAAACATCATGTCCCCTGCCTCCTATTACCATCCGCCTAGACGCACAGTTCGGGACCCCCTACCCGAGATCCGTCGGTTTTGACACCGACATCCACCCTCAACTCGCAACTGGCATTTGTTTTGTTATCCCAGTTGCATGTCCACGCTCGACTCGCAACTAGGCTTGTAGTTTGTTATTGTCCCAGTTGCAAGTCCACCCTCGACTCGCAAATAGTATCATAGTTTTGTGTAGTTTTGTTTCATCCTAGTTGCAAGTCCACCCTTGACTCGCAACTGGAATCATAGTTTCCTAAGTGTCCCAGTTGCAAGTCCACCCTCAACTCGCAACTGAGCCCATAATTTTGTCATTGTCCTAGTTGCAAGTCCACCATCGATTTGCAATTGGACTCGGCCCTTTTTTATCTCAGTCGTAAAACTAGTTTGATCCAGTTGCAAGTGCACCCTTGACACGCAACTTGTCATCGACCCTTCGTCCCACTTGTCTTGACACATTACTTTTATTTTTGACCCTTTTGGCCCAGTTGTAGCCCCCCCTCGACACGCAACTGTTGGGGAACATAGTAATTTCAAAATTTTCCTACGCACACGCAGGATCATGGTGATGTATAGCAATGAGAGGGGAGAGTGTTGTCTACATACCCTTGTAGACCGTTCGCGGAAGCGTTATATCAACGCGGTTGATGTAGTCGTACGTCTTCATGATCCGACCGATCCAAGTGCCGAAAGCATGGCACCTCCGAGTTCTGCACACGTTCGGCTCGGTAACGTCCTCGCCTTCTCGATCCAGCAAGAGGGGCGAAGTAGTAGATGAGTTTCGGTAGCACGACGGTGTGGTGACGGTGTTGGTGAATAACAATCTTCGCAGGGCTTCGCCTAAGCACTACGAAAACTATGACGGAGGATAAACTAGAGGGGACGGGGTTGCCGGCACACGGCTTGGTGTTTTTTGATGTGTCTTGGGTGCTAGCCCTACCCCTCTATTTATATGTTGAGCCTTGGGGTCGAAACTTGGAGTAAAAGCCTCCACAAAGTCGGTTTCACCCAAAAGGCAAGAGTCCTTTTCGGACTCCAGGGCCAGACGCCAGGGTTCCCGGCATCTGGACCCAGACGCCAGGGACCCTGGTGTCTGGCCCCTGGACTCCGCAAAACTTCCTTTTGCGCTTTCCAAAAACCTTGTGGGCTTTCCCCTTTGGCCCAAATAAAGTGTTCTCGTACCCAAACATTTTGGGAAACATCTGGAACCTCTTCTGGTGAATTCCGGAACCCTTCCGGAGTCCAAACACTATTATCCCATACATATCAATCTTTATCTCCGGACCATTCCGGAGTTCCTCGTCATGTCCGTGATCTTATCCGGAACTCCAAACAACATTATGTCACCAACATACATAACTCATAGTACTATATCGTCAACGAACGTTAAGCGTGCGGACCCTACGGGTTCGAGAACTATGTAGACATGACAGAGACACCTCTCTGGTCAATAACCAATAACGGGACTTGGATGCCCATATTGGCTCCTACATATTCTATTAAGATCTTTATCAATCATACCGCATATCAACATACGTTGTTCCCTTTGTCATTGGTATGTTACTTGCCCGAGATTCGATCGTCGGTATCTCAATACCTAGTTCAATCTCGTTACTAGCAAGTCTCTTTACTCGTTCCGTAATACATTATCCCGAAACTAACTCATTAGTTGCAATGCTTGCAAGGCTTATAGTGATGTGCATTACGGAGTGGGCCCAGAGATACCTCTCCGACAATCGGAGTGACAAATCCTAATCTCGAAATATGCCAACCCAACAAGTACCTTCAGAGACACCTATAGAGCACCTTTATAATCACCCAGTTACATTGTGACGTTTGGTGGCACACAAAGTGTTCCTCCGGTAAACGGGAGTTGCATAATCTCATAGTTATAGGAACATGTATAAGTCATGAAGAAAGCAATAGCAACAAACTAAATGATCAAGTGCTAAGCTAATGGAATGGGTCAAGTCAAACACATCATTCTCCTAATGATGTGATCCCATTAATCAAATGACAACTCATGTCTATGGTTAGGAAACTTAACCATCTTTGATCAACGAGCTAGTCAAGTAGAGGCATACTAGTGACACTCTGTTTGTCTATGTATTCACACATGTATTATGTTTCCGGTTAATACAATTCTAGCATGAATAATAAACATTTATCATGAAATTAGGAAATAAATAATAACTTTATTATTGCCTCTAGGGCATATTTCCTTCAGTCTCCCACTTGCACTAGAGTCAATAATCTAGTTCACATCTTTATGTGATTAGTTCACATCTCCATGTGACTAATACCTAAAGGATTTACTAGAGTCAATAATCTAGTTCACATCTTTATGTGATTAGTTCACATCTCCATGTGACTAATACCCAAAGGGTTTACTAGGGTCAATAATCTAGTTCACATTGCTATGTGATTAACACCCAAAGAGTGATCATGTTTTGCTTATGAGAGAAGTTTAGTCTACGGGTCTGCAACATTCAGATCCGTAGGTACTTCGCAAATTTCTATGTCTACAAATGCTCTGCACGGAGCTACTCTAGCTAATTGCTCCCACTTTCAATATGTATCCAAATCAAGACTTAGAGTCATCTAGATCGATGTAAAAAAGCTTGTATCGATGTAATTCTTTACGACGAACTCTTTTATCACCTCCAGAACCGAGAAATATTTCCTTAGTCCTCTAAGGATAATTTTGACCGTTGTCCAGTGATCTACTCCTAGATCACTATTGTACTCCCTTGCCAGAAAAATGCTACGGTATACAATAGGACTGGTAAATAGCATAGCATACTTTATAGAACCTATGACTGAGGCATAGGGAATGACTTTTCATTCTCTTTCTCTTTTCTGCCGTGGTCGGGTTTTGAGTCTTACTCAATTTCACACCTTGTAACACAGGCAAGAACTCTTTCTTTGACTGTTCCATTTTGAACTACTTCAAAATCTTGTCAAGGTATGTACTCATTGAAAAAACTTATCAAGTGTCTTGATCTATCTCTATAGATCTTGATGCTCAATATGTAAGCAGCTTCACCGAGGTCTTTCTTTGAAAAACTCCTTTCAAACACTCCTTTATGCTTTGCAGAATAATTCTACATTATTTCCGATCAACAATATGTCATTTACATATACTTATCAGAAATGCTGTAGTGCTCCCACTCACTTTCTTGTAAATACAGGCTTCACCGCAAGTCTGTATAAAACTATATGCTTTGATCAACTTATCAAAGCGTATATTCCAACTCCGAGATGCTTGCACCAGTCCATAGATGGATCGCTGGAGCTTGCATATTTTGTTAGCACCTTTAGGATCGACAAAACCTTCTGGTTGCATCATATACAACTCTTCTTTTAAGAAATCCATGAAGGAATACAGTTTTGACATCCATTTGCCAGATTTCATAAAATGTGGCAACTGCTAATATAATTTGGACAGACTTTTAAGCATCGATTCGAGTGAGTAAATCTCATCGTAGTCAACACCTTGAACTTGTCGAAAACATTTTGCGACAATTCGATCTTTGTTGATAGTAACACTACTATCAGCGTCCGTCTTCCTCTTGAAGATCCATTTATTCTTAATGACTCACCGATCATCGGGCAAGTCAATCAAAGTCCATACTTTGTTCTCATATATGGATCCCATCTCAGATTTCATGGCCTCAAGCCATTTTGCGGAATCTGGGCTCACCATCGCTTCTTCATAGTTCGTAGGTTCGTCATGGTCTAGTAACATAACCTCCAGAACAGGATTACCGTACCACTCTGGTGCGGATCTTACTCTGGTTGACCTACAAGGTTCAGTAACAACTTGATCTGAAGTTGCATGATCATCATCATTAACTTCCTCACTAATTGGTGTAGGCGTCACAGGAACCGGTTTCTGTGATGAACTACTTTCCAATAATGGAGCAGGTACAGTTACCTCATCAAGTTCTACTTTCCTCCCACTCACTTCTTTCGAGAGAAACTCCTTCTCTAGAAAGGATCCATTCTTAGCAACGAATGTTTTGCCTTCGGATCTGTGATAGAAGGTGTACCCAACAGTCTCCTTTGGGTATCCTATGAAGACACACTTCTCCGATTTGGGTTTGAGCTTATCAGGTTGAAACTTTTTCACATAAGCATTGCAACCTCAAACTTTAAGAAACGACAGCTTAGGTTTCTTGCCAAACCATAGTTCATATGGTGTCGTCTCAACGGATTTAGATGGTGCCCTATTTAACGTGAATGTAGTTGTCTCTATTGCATAACCCCAAAACGATAGTGGTAAATCGGTAAGAGATATCATAGATCGCACCATATCTAATAAAGTACGGTCACGACATTCGGACACACCATTACACTATGGTGTTCCAGGTGGCGTGAGTAGTGAAACTATTTCACATTGTTTTAACTGAAGGCCAAACTCATAACTCAAATATTTTACTTCTGCGATCATATCGTAGAAACTTTTATTTTTGTTACGATGATTCTCCACTTCACTCTGAAATTCTTTGAACTTTTCAAATGTTTCAGACTTGTGTTTCATCAAGTAGATATACTTATATCTGCTCAAATCATCTATGAAGATCAGAAAATAATGATACCTGCCACGATCCTCAATATGCATTAAACCACATACATCAGTATGTATGATTCCCAACAAATCTGTTGCTCGCTCCATTGTTCTGGAGAACGGAGTCTTAGTCATCTTGCCCATGAAGCATGGTTCGCAAGCATCAACTGATTCATAATCAAGTGATTCCAAAAGCCCATCAGCATGGATTTTCTTCATGCGCTTTACACCAATATGGCCTAAATGGCAGTGCCACAAATAAGTTGCACTATCATTATTAACTTTGCATCTTTTGGCTTCAATATTATGAAAAATGTGTATCACCACGATCGAGATCCAACAAACCATTTTCATTTGGTGTATGACCATAGAAGGTTTTATTCATTCAAACAGAACAACAATTATTCTCTAACTTACATGAATAACCGTATTGCAATAAACATGATCCAATCATATTCATGCTCAACGCAAACACTAAATAACATTTATTTTAGGTTTAATACTAATCCCGAAAGTATAGGGAGTGTGCGATGATGATCATATCAATCTTGGAACCATTTCCAATACACATCGTCACTTCACCCTTAACTAGTCGCTGTTCATTCTGCAACTCCTATTTCGAGTTACTATTCTTAGCAACTGAACCAGTATCAAATACCGAGGGGTTGCTATAAACACTAGTAAAGTACACATCAATAACTTGTATATCAAATATACCTTTGTTCACTTTGCCATCCTTCTTATCCGCCAAATACTTGGGGCAGTTTTGCTTCTAGTGACCAGTCCATTTGCAGTAGAAGCACTTAGTCTCAGGCTTAGGTCTAGACTTGAGCAGCAACTTGCTTGTCGTTCTTCTTGAAGTTCCCCTTCTTCCCTTTGCCCTTTTTCTTGAAACTAGTGGTCTTGTCAACCATCAACATTTGATGCTTTTCTTGATTTCTACCTTCATCAATTTCATCATCATGAAAAGCCCGGGAATCATTTTCGTCATCCCTTGTATACTATAGTTCATCACGAAGTTCTACTAACTTGGTGATGGTGACTAGAGAATTTTGTCAATCACAATTTTATCTGGAAGATTAACTCCCACTTGATTCAAGCGATTGTAGTACCTAGACAATCTGAGTACATGCTCACTGCTTGAGTTATTCTTCTCCATCTTTTGGCTATAGAACTTGTTGGAGACTTCATATCTCTCAACTCGGGTATTTTCTTGAAATATTAACTTCAATTCCTGGAACATCTCATATGGTCCATGACGTTCAAAACGTCTTTGAAGTCCCGATTCTAAGCCGTTTAAGCATGGTGCACTAAACTATCAAGTAGTCATCATATTGAGCTAGCCAAACGTTCATAACATCTGCATCTGCTCCTGCAATAGGTTTGTCACCTAGTGGTGCATCAAGGACATAATTCTTCTGTGCAGCAATGAGGATAAACCTCATATCACGGATTCAATCCGCATCATTGCTACTAACATCTTTCAACTTAGTTTTCTCTAGGAACATATCAAAAATAAAACAGGGGAGCTAAACGCGAGCTATTGATGTACAACATAGATATGCTAATACTACTAGGACTAAGTTCATGATAAATTTAAGTTCAATTAATCATATTACTTAAGAACTCCCACTTAGATAGACATCCCTCTAATCCTCTAAGTGATCACGTGATCCATATCAACTAAACCATGTCCGATCATCACGTGAGATGGAGTAGTTTCAATGGTGAACATCACTATGTTGATCATATCTACTATATGATGCACGCTTGACCTTTCGGTCTCAGTGTTCCGAGGCCATATATGCATATTCTAGGATCTTCAAGTTTAACCGGAGTATTCTGAGTGTGCAAAACTGGCTTGCGCCCGTTGTAGATGGACGTAGAGCTTATCACACCCGATCATCACGTGGTGTCTGGGCACGACGAACTTTGGCAACGGTGCATACTCAAGGAGAACACTTTTATCTTGAAATTTAGTGAGAGATCATCTTATAATGCTACCGTCAATCAAAGCAAGATAAGATGCATAAAAGATAAACATCACATGCAATCAATATAAGTGATATGATATGGTCATCATCATCTTGTGCTTGTGATCTCCATCTCCGAAGCACCGTCATGATCACCGTCGTCACCGGCGCGACACCTTGATCTCCATCATAGCATCATTGTCGTCTCGCCAATCTTATGCTTCTACGACTATCGCTACCGCTTAGTGATAAAGTAAAGCATTACATGGCGATTGCATTGCATACAATAAAACGACAACCATATGGCTCCTGCCAGTTGCTGATAACTTGGTTACAAAACATGATCATCTCATACAATAAAATTTAGCACCATGTCTTGACCATATCACATCACAACATGCCCTGCAAAAACAAGTTAGACGTCCTCTACTCTGTTGTTCCAAGTTTTACATGGCTGCTACTGGGCTTAGCAAGAACCGTTCTTACCTACGCATCAAAACCACAACGATAGTTCGTCAAGTTGGTGTTGTTTTAACATTCACAAGGACCGGGCATAGCCACACTTGGTTCAACTAAAGTTGGAGAAACTGACACCCACCAGCCACCTGTGTGCAAAGCACGTCGGTAGAACCAGTCTCGCGTAAGCGTACGCGTAATGTCGGTCCGGGCCGCTTCATCCAACAATACCGCTGAACCAAAGTATGAAATGCTGATAAGCAATATGACTTATATCACCCACAAATCACTTGTGGTCTACTCGTGCATATGACATCTACGCATAAAACCTGGCTCTGATACCACTGTTGGGGAACGTAGTAATTTCAAAATTTTCCTACGCACATGCAGGATCATGGTGATGCATAGCAACGAGAGGGGAGAGTGTTGTCTACATACCCTTGTAGACCGTTCACGGAAGTGTTATATCAACGCGGTTGATGTAGTCATACGTCTTCACTATCCGACCGATCCAAGTACTGAAAGCACGGCACCTCCGAGTTCTGCACATGTTCGGCTCGGTGACGTCCTCGCCTTCTCGATCCAACAAGAGTGGCGAAGTAGTAGATGAGTTCCGGCAGCACGATGGTGTGGTGACGGTGTTGGTGAATAACAATCTTCGCAGGGCTTCGCCTAAGCACTATGAAAACTATGACGGAGGATAAACTAGAGGGGACAGGGTTGCCGGCACATGGCTTGGTGTTTTTTGATGTGTCTTGGGTGCTAGCACTACCCCTCTATTTATATGTTGAGCCTTGGGGTAGAAACTTGGAGTAAAAGCCTCCACAAAGTCGGTTTCACCCGAAAGGCAAGAGTCCTTCTCGGACTCCAGGGCCAGACGCCAGGGACCCTAGCGTCTGGCCCCTGGACTCCGCAAAACTTTCTTTTGCGCTTTCCAAAAACCTTGTGGGCTTTCCCCTTTGGCCCAAATAAAGTGTTCTCGTACCCAAACATTTTGGAAAACATCCGAAACCTCTTTCGGTGAATTCCGGAACCCTTCCGGAGTCCAAACACTATTATCCCATATATCAATCTTTATCTCCGGACCATTCCGGAGTTCCTCGTCATGTCCGCGATCTTATATGGAACTCCGAACAACATTCGGTCACCAACATACATAACTCATAGTACTATATCGTCAATGAACGTTAAGCGTGTGGACCCTACGGGTTCGAGAACTATGTAGACATGACCGAGACACCTCTCTGGTCAATAAAAAATAGCGGGACCTGGATGCCCATATTGGCTCCTATATATTCTATGAAGATCTTTATCGGTCAGACCGCATAACAACATACGTTGTTCCCTTTGTCATCGGTATGTTACTTGCCCGAGATTCGATCGTCGGTATCTCAATACCTAGTTCAATCTCGTTACTAGCAAGTCTCTTTACTCGTTCTGTAATACATCATCCCGCAACTAACTCATTAGTTTCAATGCTTGCAAGGCTTATAGTGATGTGCATTACCGAGTGGGCCCAGAGATACCTCTCCGACAATCGAAGTGACAAATCCTAATCTCGAAATACGCCAACCCAACAAGTACCTTCGGAGACACCTGTAGAGCACCTTTATAATCACTCGGTTACGTTGTGACGTTTGGTGGCACGCAAAGTGTTCCTCCGGTAAACGGGAGTTGCATAATCTCATAGTCATAGGAACATGTATAAGTCATGAAGAAAGCAATAGCAACAAACTAAACGATCAAGTGCTAAGCTAACGGAATGGGTCAAGTCAATCACATCATTATCCTAATGATGTCATCCCGTTAATCAAATGACAACTCATGTCTATGGTTAGGAAACTTAACCATCTTTGATCAACGAGCTACTCAAGTAGAGGCATACTAGTGACACTCTGTTTGTCTATGTATTCACACATGTATTATGTTTCCGATTAATACAATTCTAGCATGAATAATAAACATTTATCATGAAATAAGGAAATAAATAATAACTTTATTATTGCCTCTAGGGCATATTTCCTTCAACAACTGACTCGGGTATTTTGTCCTAGTTGCAAATCCGCCCTTGACACATAAATGAGACCGATTTTTTTATCGTAGTTGCAAGTCAACCCTTGATACGCAACTGGGTGTGACCTCATTTTTTATCCTAGTCGCAAGTCCGTCATTGGCACGCAACCCGAGGGAGGGATGGGATAACCTTTTTGTCCTTAGTAGCAAGTCCACCCACGACATGCAACTAGGGTGCCCGACCCATTTTTTCATCCTAGTTGCAAGTCAATGCTTTAGATGCAACTCGATCTGGCCCCATTTTTTTGTCTCAGTTGCAAGTCCACCCTTGGCACGCAACCTGGGAGAAGGGGGCACAACTTTATTTTGTCTTAGGGCATCTCCACTAGCGCCCCCAAGATGCCTCCCCAGGCCACTTTTTGAGCGCCGGCGGGCAAAAAACGTCCCACTCGAGCCCCCAGGACCTCACTTTTCGCTGGATTAGACGAAAAATACGGCCGGCGCACGTAGGCGAAACCCAGCCCCCCGGGAGGCAGCTGGGGACGCCGACACTTTATTTTGCATGCAAATGGCCCACTTTCAGTGTCTCAACTGCCTCTCTCCTCTCTCTCTCCCTCTCTTTTCTGCAGGCCCACCCACGTGCTCACACTCCCCCATCCCCCACCCACCGAAGCAGGCGCGCACGGGATGGGACAGGCGCGGCGAGCAGGGCGCCGGAGCTGGGGCACGGGAGGCGTCACAGAGGGCGGGCGCCGGAGCTCACGGGGAGGGCGCTGGAGCAGGGAGGCGGGGAGCTCGTCCATGGCGGGGCGCCGGAGTAGGGAGGCGGGGAGCTCGTCCATGGCGCCGGACATGGACGACGAGCGGTCGCGCTGGAACAGCGTCGGGCCGCGGCGGGAGGCGGCATCGGAGCCGGCCAGGCACGGGAACGGGTGCTCCTCCTCGCCTTGACCCCTTCCTCAACCTTGACCCGTCGTCGTAGTCGCACGCATCCGACGAGGCTGCCACAGACGGTGCTCCGATCCCGGCGCCGCACGCACGCCCGGCCTTCTCCTGGCGGAAGCTCTGGCGCTTCACGGGGCCCGGCTTCCTCGACCCGGGCAACCTCGAGGGGGACCTGCAGGCGGGCGCCGCCGCCGGGTACTAGCTCCTCTGGCTGCTGATCTGGGCCACGGTCATGGGCGCGCTCGTGCAGCTGCTCTCCGCGTGCCTCGGGGTCATCACCGGGAAGCACCTCGCCGAGCTTTGCCGGGAGGAGTACCCGCCATGGGCCACGCGCGCGCTCGTCGGCGCCGACATATAGGAGGTCCTCGGCAGCGCGATTGCCATCAAAATCCTCTCCGGGGGCATCGTGCTGCTCTGGGACGGCGTCTACAAAGGAGCTGCTGCAGGATGCAGCCTTGTTCGCATGTGTGTAGGCCGAGCTACTGCTCGTGGCCATGGCGAGCACAACCACTACTCCCCTGCCGCCGGCGTGGCCGACCACGCCATCGAGATCATGATGGCCATGCTAGCCTCGCCTGGCGCCAACGTGCTGCTGCCGCGGCCGGGATACCCAACGTACGAGGCGCGCGCGGCCTTGTACGGCCTCGAGTTCCGGCACTTCGATCTTGTGCCAGAGAAGGGGACGACGTGGGCACGGCCCCATCTCCTTCCCTTCCCTTCCCTTCCCGCCATGTCTCGCACGCTCGCCACGTCGCCGCTCGCCGCCGCGGTCATGGTCAAGGCACGCGCGCTTGGGCGGTTCGCGTTGTGGTGGTGGCGGGGGGTACGTGCCTGGGGGGTCAATGACTGGATATATTTCCACCCCCACGCTAAATGTTTCGCCGGCAGCCCCCAAGAGGCGAAAAAATGCCTCCTGGGGCTCAACGGCTGGAGATGCTCTTAGTTGCAAGTCCACCCACGACATGCAACTCGGGTGGCCGGCCCTTTTTTGTACTAGTTGCAAGTCCACCCCCGACATGCAACTGGGGCCCATCTTTTTTTCCCTAGTTGCAAGCACCCTTGCAATGTAACTGGGGTGTGACTCCTTTTTTTGTCCCGGTTGCATCTCCATCTCTCACATGCAATTGGGGTGGCTTGCCATTTTTCTTGTCCCAGTTGCAAGTCCACTGTCGGCACGCAACTAGGCCCTGACTTTTTTTCGTCGCACTTGCAAGTCCATCATTGACATGCAACTGGGCCCTTGATCTCTTTTTGCCCTTGTTACAAGTCCACCCTTACTCACAACTGGGCCCAATGTTAGTTTACCCAATTGCAAGTCCATCATTGACTCACAACTAGGCTCAACCCTTTTTTATCCTAGTTGTAAATCCCCCATTGGCTTGCAACTGGGCCGATCCTTGTTTTGCCATGGTTTGCAAGTCTATTCTAGGACTCACAATTAGTCTTGACTTTTTTCTGCCTTGGTTGCAAGTCCACCACCAACTCGCAAATAGGGCTGGGCTTTATTCCCAACTGCAAGGCAATCATTGACTCAAATGGGCCCGACTATTTATTGTACCAGTTGCAAGTTCATCATCTACATGCAACTGGGCCCTTAATCCTTTTTATGCCCACTTCCACCCTTGACACGCAATTGAGCCTGACTTATTTTTTATCTCAGTTGCAAGTCCACCATCAACTCGCAACTAGCGACTTTTTCTTTTCTTGTGGGTTTGCTTCACAAGCCAAGGAACCTTGCTAAACCTTTTTTAGTAATAAACGATGGAACCGGCGGTGTCATTTTTGTGTGTCTTATTTTGCGAAACTAAGTTGTAGCTAGCACTATCCCGCCTCATACAAATGTTCCTAAATATATTTTTCGTAGCTCTTTTTACCACCAACTAATAGAACACATAGAAAATGTTTATGTCATGTGCAACACACCAAAGTATGGCGTTAAGTATGTGTTGTACAATGGCTTTTTAGATGAATCCCACTCTTCTCCCTAGATAATTACGTGATATATCAAATGACCTACTATTTTGGTATTTCTTTAGCAAACGATATACTTATTTAACCCCTCAATATGCATTGTGTTGGTTTTTTTGCCATTTTATTTCATATAGCTTGCCAAAACAAATTACTCACTGGTTGTCACTTTAATTGTACTAGGTTGTCATTTTCATTTCATATAGCTTGCAAAAAATATTTACACCCAATTGCCAGGATTATATGTTGTGCTTGCCTACCAGATTAATTATGTTGAATTGTCATATTATTTCATATAAAAAATCGTATAGTTTACGCAATTTTTGAAAAATATGTAGACGTGCGCCTTATAAGGGAAATGAAAGACTAGCGGCCTCCGATGTTTATCGGAAGGAAAACAACGTTCGATGCAAAGCTAGGTCGCGATCAGCTTAGCAGCCACTTGTACTACTAACAACATCGCATAGCATGTTTGTCTTTGCCTTAAGAAACACCTGCTTTGCCTTGGGTTTTTTCTCGGGCGCTATTCCAGGTTTGCCGGTGGGCCGGGCCTGATAAGGGAAAACGTCTACGGTGAACAATACATCGAGCGCGCGGGCAGGTAGTGGACGCGCGACCTTTTTGTTAGGCTGGACACGCTCCGAAATATCAAAAACGAAAAACAAACAAACACATAAGCAGGGAAGGACAACAGCGGGAGTTGTTTGTGATATGATGTGTGCTGATATCACATTTAGATGTGACATACTTATGTCACATCTAGATGTGTCCTAAACACCCTAATTTAATTGGCTGCCCGAACCCTTCAAATCATATACATACACTTCTAAATAAAAATGAACCCTTTCGTCAGGGGCGGAGCTAGGCTAATGCAAGGGTATGCAATGCATACCCAATTTTTTTGGCAAAAGAAATTCAATATATAAGCTCCTATATGTCCTTATATCACATATGGCAATCTTTTTGTACGTACAAAGGAGAGAAACGAAGAAGAGAACGATTCCAGCGCCACTTGGGCCAATATTGGGCTCCTACGTTGCTAGTTAGCGCTACTGGGCCTTATCGATGAGGCTTAGTGATGCAGCTGGCCGATTGACGAAGGCGAGGAGACAGCTCGACCTGGAACGTGTCGCCTCTATCCTTCGATTCAACCGCCGATGCGCTGCGCTGCGCCTCCCCCGCCGCCTCTGACGCACATCGTGGCGCCGCATGCCCGCATCCGCCATTAGCAACGTCGCCGATCTGCCATCTTGGATCTAGCAGATCGATCTCCTCGCTTCTGTTCGCTGCTTTGCCTCCAATTGAGAAATGGGCAGCCGCCAGCACCGGCGCACACACATCAGGCATTGATTCCTGTGATTGTTTTTTTCGAGTCAGTGAGTGTTCAATCTTGATTTCTCCGATTTGTTAGTTAAGAAGAGATGATTATTTTCACTCCCTAATTTTGTTTTGATTGACCTATTGTAGCATCCAGTCAATTTTGAGTGTTGTTTGCATTGGCTTGCTAGAAAATTTGAGAAGCAGTACAGGAAAAACAAGGTGAATCTCATGCATATAAATTTCTGAATTATGAATGTTTGAATTTGTGAGACTGCTATCCAACATGTTTTTTTGTTATTATTGTGGACCTTTATTTTTCTTACAATGTCGTGAAGCAAATATTTTTTACCACGCATACCCATGTCGGAAATCCTGGCTCCGCCACTACCTTTCATAGTTCTCTAGAAGCCCGACCGTCGTTCGTCTTCCGGCGGCCTAAAGTGAAGCTCTCCACCCGGTGACGATAGACACTCCATGCCCATCCCCAAGTTCTTCAAACTACTTTTGCCGCGTGCGCCTATAGAATCTACTAGGCACAAACGGCGTGCGACGGTCCAGATCATACCTCAAAGTGCCCCGTGGCGACAAGGAGCCATCCAGTGGTATACATCATCTTCAAGTGCATACGGTGTCTCACATGATGTATGTGCGTATTAGCATAGCGCCGAGGGGGGCATCCACCCCTCACCGGATAGATTTTCATCGAAGGTAACCTTCCGCTACACTTATCTTCTTTCTCATCATATGTTTTTTAAGGAGGTCATCCCCGGCCTCTGCATCGGATAGAGGCATGCGGCCATTTTATTAGATCAAGTGCAACAAAGTAAATAGTCTGGTCTGCAAAGTACAACTCACAGAAGGAGCGAAATAAAAAATAAGCAACTCAAAGCCACAACCGGCTGGACGAAAGAACATTAAGGATCTATCCTATTATGCGACCGCCATTCAAACCGGTTGAAGATAACCCATGCTACCATCTCCCACCGGTTGCACCCAGTAGCCAAATGCACCCTGGAGCCCGTAGAAGTGAGTAGCGGCCATGTACGGATCCATGACATAGCCCTGAAGATAATCTGCAAGATGTTAATCATATAAAGTTTATTAAAAATCATATCATTCCTGCAGTTTCATATAGCTCAAAGAAGTGCGCATATTTCAATCCGAATACTAGACGCAATCTCGGGATTCACTCCATTTAGCCACGTCCCAAACAAGCGTCAATACTAACTGGAGGAATAATATTAAAAGCGATATGAACGGACCGTCAAAATAACTTCGCGAGAGGGCAATTAAGAAATAAGTGTTGAATTGTTTAGTCATGAACACAAAAGCAACATCGTGAACCGCCTACCCATCGTCGCTTTAGTAAGTTATCTTTGGTAAGGATCATTTGCTTGTGCACAAACCACATGAAAAATTTAATTCGCAAGGGAACCTTGTGTCACGCCCTCGATGCGGCTATATCTCCCACGTGTCGAAGCACGGCTTAGAGGCATAACCGCATTGAAAGCAATGTCGCAAGTGAGGTAATCTTCACACAACACATGTAATACATAAGGGAAAAGAGATACATAGTTGGCTTACAATCGCCACTTCACACAATTACATGAATAAAGCATTACATACATCCAGATACACTCAAGGTCCGACTACGAAACCAAAATAAAAGAAGACTACCCCAAAAGCTACACAGATCCCCGATCGACCCCAACTGGGCTCCACTACTGATCAACTAGAAAACGGAACAACATAAAGGACAAGGTCTTCATCGAGCTCCTCCTGAGCTTGGTTGCGTCACCTGCACGGACTCATCGGCACCTGCAAACTGGTTTTGGAAGTATCTGTGAGTCACGGGGACTCAGCAATCTTACACCCTCGCGATCAAGACTATTTAAGCTTATGGGTAAGGTAAAGGTATGAGGTGGAGCTGCAGCAAGCGGCTAGCACATATGGTGGCTAAACATACGCAAATGAGAGCGAGAAGAGAAGGCAAAAGCACGGTCGAACAACTATGATCAAGAAGTGATCCTAGAACAACCTACGTCAAGCATAACTCCAACACCGAGTTCACTTCCCGGACTCCGCCGAGAAGAGACCATCACGGTTACACACGCGGTTGATGCATTTTAATTAAGGTCAACTTCAGGTTTTCTACAACCGGACATTAACAAATTCCCATCTGCCCATAACCGCGGGCACGGCTTTCGAAAGTTCAAATCCCTGCAGGGGAGTCCCAACTTAGCCCATCACAAGCTCTCACGGTCAACGAAGGATAAACCTTCTCCCGAGACATTCCGATCAGACTCGGCATCCCGGTTCTACAAGACAATTTCGACAAGGTAAAACAAATCCAGCAACACCGCCCAAATGTTCCGACAAATCCCGATAGGAGCTGCACATATCTCGTTCTCAGGGCACACTCAGATGAGCTCTCCATACAACTAAAACCAAACCTCGAGTTTCCTCGAGGGGGCGCTGCACAGGACTCTAGTTTGGACCAACACTTAGAGGAGCATTGGCCCGGGGGGGTTTAAATAAAGATGACCCCTGAGTCCGCGGAACCCAAGGGAAAAAAGGCTAGGTGGAGAATGGTAGAACCAAAGTTGGGCATTGCTGGAAGAGTTTTATTCAAGGCGAACTGTCAAGGGGTTCCCATTATTACCCAACCGCGTAAGGAACGCAAAAATCCAGGAACATAACACCGATATGACGGAAACTAGGGCGGCAAGAGTGGAACAAAACACTTGGCAAAAGGCTGAGCCTTCCACCCTTTACCAAGTATATAGATGCATTAATTAAATAAGATATATTGTGATATCCCAACAACTAAACATGTTCCAACAAGGAACAACATCTCCATGTTCCAATAAGGAACAAACTTCAATCTTCACCTGTAACTAACAATGCTATAAGAGGGGCTGAGCAAAGCGGTAACATAGCCAATCAATGGTTTGCTAGGAAAAGGTGGGTTAGAGGCTTGGTTCAACAATATAGGAGGCATGATAAGCAAGTGGTAGGTATCGCAGCATAGGCAAAGCAAAAGAGCGAGCAACTAGCAAGCAAAGATAGAAGTGATTTCGAGGGTATGGTCATCTTGCCTGAGATCCCGCAAGGAAGAAGAATGAGTCCATGAAGAAGACAAACGGACGTAGTTGAACGGTTCCTCACAAACGCGACGTTATCGGAACCAACCCGAAGAAGCAACACCGGAAAGAAGCAAGCACCATAGTAAAACAACCACCACATAAGCATGGCACAATGCACAACCAAGTATGATGCATGTCCGGTTTAATATGCATGGCATGGCAAAGTGCACAAGCAATCCTACAAATTAAGTGGAGCTCAATATGCAACGGAGTTGCATATTGAAGAAAACACCACATGACTTATTTAGTTCTCTCCCGGTTATGTACTCCACAATATTAAATGTTGGTTAACATGGCAAGAGGTGAAACATGAGTAAACTACACAATCTAAGCAATGTAAATGGGGCCGGATATACAAACAATGAATCCGGTAAATCCCCACATGCATTAGTAATTAGGTGCAACAACAATTTAAGCCATCTTAATGTTGTTAACATGATGCGGATGACATGCTCAAGTTTTATGCAATTTTAAGAAAAGTTGACAAGAGCATATTAAGAAGCATTCGTCATCATGGCGGAAATGAAAAGGGGAGCCACGGCAACGATAACGAAACGATGCCACGGCAACGTTCCGGTTCCGGTAACTCGATTGAGATCACAGTGCAAAGAAAGTGCGACGGGAGTGTGACATGCGATAGAAGGTGGGGTGCTCCCGGTTACCGGGTTCCCACATGATGGTGACAAGGTAAAAGAGGGCAACGTGCACCGACAAATCAAGCACGGTGCAAGCACGGGAGTCTCATACATCACACATGCATTCATTCACGGCGGTCGTCTCGGGGTTATACCTTCGAAGCGTGCGTTATCAGAGCGGTTCGGGTCAAGCGTTGTAGTCGTTCACGATCGTCGTGGGAAGTAGTGGTACTCGGCGATGGTAGAGGAAGTAGATGTTCACCGTTCGTTGTGGGAAGTAGACGTTCTCGTGGCGACGGTAGTTGTTCACGTTCTTAGTTGCACAATTTTCCGTAGATGTTCGGGATCACGACGAGGGACTTGACGTCCACGGGTTCTTTGCGGGTCGACGGTAGTGGTTCTCGTATCGTCGTGGTACTTGGCGATTTCGGAGATGGTGGAAGATGAACTTGGCGGTTCTCGTTGACCTAGTACTTGGAGTAATCTCCAGTTCGGTGATCGTTTTAGGCGTCGTACGTCGAGGTCTCCGGCCGTAGTGGTACTTGGTGAATCCCGAAACGGTCTTGGCGTCTTCGCGCGTAGGGGTACTTGTGAAGAGGTACTCGGCGGTCGTCGTGTAGACGTTCACGTGTCTTCGGCGACACGAGGATACATCTTGGCGGTCTCATCTCGGTCTTCAATCCCAAAACGAAGCAAGGCAAAGACTCGGGTGTGGTGGTACTTGGCGAACCAAAACATGTAGCCCCGGTCATCGATGGGAGGCGGGCAACGAAGCAGCAGCAACATGGGGGCAGCGACGGGCCCTAAGGCCGTGAGGAGGAGGGGCTTTGCACGAGGCCAGCAGCGAGGAGGGTCTTGGCCAGCAACGGGGGTTCCATGGCGTTGTGCTTGTCTCCTGGATGAGGCAGAGGGAGGCAGCGGCGCTGAAGAAACGAGGCGGTGGAGCTGGGACTCCGGCGACGAGCAGGGTGAGGCAGAGGTCCTGCGGGCGTCTGGGAGAACCGGATCCGGCCACGGCTCCACGGTTCAGGTCGGCCGGCGACGAGGCTTGACCAGAGCGGCGGCCTGGTTCCATGGCGTTGGAGCAAGGAGGGAAGAGGCCGACGCGGGAGGAAGGAGGCGCGCTGGGAAGGAGCCGCGGCGCCTGGGCGATGCTGGTGGCCTCTGACGGCACCGGATCGAAGGCGGAGGAGGACGTGGGACGCCGGATCAGGAGGCGACAGCTGCGTTCGTCTCTGGCGGCGCGAGCATGGAACGAGAGAGAGGGCGAGGGAGGAGATGAACGAGGGAAGTGAGTGGCTGCGAGGGAGAGATGGGATCGAAGGAGATGGGGATCGGGATGTGGTTCCCTGGCGGCGCGAGGGAACGATGGGCACGAGGGAAGAGGAGGATCGGGCCAGGGAACAAGAGGGAGATAGGCTAGGGTTCGCTCGGGCCTTAGCTGTGGGCCGGTGCTGGAGTTTGTGAGGCCCAGGTGGGGTAGCGGGGAGAGATGGGCCTAGTGGAGAGGGAGGCGGCGCCTAGGGAGACTGGTGGTTGGACCTTAGGCCTAGGCTGGGCTTCTATCTCTCTCTTTTCTCTTATAACCTTTAGCAGAAAAGAAAATCGAGAGAGGGAAAAGAAGGAGAGGGTTAGGAAAGGATTTTGCGCATAGGGATAATTTCCCCGGACTTGTAAAAATGAGCTTGATCCCGCAAAATAGAAGAGGGCACGCGGTTGAAGTTGAATTCAAACTCATTTGAAATTAATTCCAAATGATTTGAATAGGAAGTGAGGTTTGGGAAGGTCCAAAAATGTTGAGACTTTTGGAGGAGCCTCAAAAAAAGAAGAAAGAATTTTCGGCAAGGTTTGGAGATCAACTCGAAGCAGAAAGGCATGGGATTATCTGCACGTGTGTTATGGGTGATTCCAAATTATTGGAATATAATTTATATAGCTCCCTAAAATATTGGGAGAATATGTTTTAAAGAGTAATCACCATAGTGAATATCCCTCGATTTAAATGGACCGAAGATCCTGTTGGGGAACGCAGTAATTTCAAAAAATTTCCTACGCACACGCAAGATCATGGTGATGCACAGCAACGAGAGGGGAGAGTGTTGTCTACGTACCAACGCAGACCGACTGCGGAAGCGATCACACAACGTAGAGGAAGTAGTCGTACGTCTTCTTCCCGATCCGACCGATCCAAGCACCGTTACTCCGGCACCTCCGAGTTCTTAGCACACGTTCAGCTCGATGACGATCCCCGGGCTCCGATCCAACAAAGCTTCAAGGAAGAGTTCCGTCAGCACGACGGCGTGATGACGATCTTGATGTACTACCGACGCAGGGCTTCGCCTAAGCACTACAATGGTACGATCGAGGTGGAATTTGGTGGCAGGGGGCACCGCACACGGCTAAGGAACGATCTCAAGGATCAAGTTGTGTGTCTATGGGGTGCCCCCTGCCCCCGTATATAAAGGACCAGGGGCAAGGGGGTCGGCCGGCTAGGAGGGAGGCGCAGGGAGGAGTCCCACTCCTACCGGGAGTAGGACTCCTTCCCCCAAATCCTATTCCTAATAGGACTCTTCGGGAGAAAGAGAAGAGAGGGGGGCCGGCCCCTTCTCCTAGTCCTAATAGGACTAGGGAAGGGGGGTTCGGCCGGCTAGCCTGTGGTCTGCCCCTTCTCTCTTTTCCACTAAGGCCCAATAGGCCCATTTGCCTCCCGGGGGGTTCCGGTAACCCTCCCGATAATCCGGTAAAATCCCGATTTCACCCGGAACACTTCCGGTGCCCAAACATAGGCTTCCAATATATCAATCTTTACGTCTCGACCATTTCGAGACTCCTCGTCATGTCCGTGATCTCATCCGGGACTCCGAACAACCTTCGGTACATCAAAATGCATAAACTCATAATAACTGTCATCGTAACGTTAAGCGTGCGGACCCTACGGTTCGAGAACAATGTAGACATGACCGAGACACGTCTCCGGTCAATAACCAATAGCGGGACCTGGATGCCCATATTGGCTCCTACATATTCTACGAAGATCTTTATCGGTCAGACCGCATAACAACATACGTTGTTCCCTTTGTCATCGGTATGTTACTTGCCCGAGATTCGATCGTCGGTATCCAATACCTAGTTCAATCTCGTTACCGGCAAGTCTCTTTACTCGTTCCGTAATACATCATCTCACAACTAACTTATTAGTTGCAGTGCTTGCAAGGCTTATGTGATGTGCATTACCGAGAGGGCCCAGAGATACCTCTCCGACAATCGGAGTGACAAACCCTAATCTCGAAATACGCCAACCCAACATCTGCCATTGGAGACACCTGTAGTACTCCTTTATAATCACCCAGTTACGTTGTGACGTTTGGTAGTACCCAAAGTGTTCCTCCGGTAAACGGGAGTCGCATAATCTCATAGTTATAGGAACATGTATAAGTCATGAAGAAAGCAATAGCAACATACTAAACGATCGGGTGCTAAGCTAATGGAATGGGTCATGTCAATCAGATCATTCTACTAATGATGTGACCTCGTTAATCAAATAACAACTCCTTGTTCATGGTTAGGAAACATAACCATCTTTGATTAACGAGCTAGTCAAGTAGAGGCATACTAGTGACACTCTGTTGGTCTATATATTCACACATGTATTATGTTTCCGGTTAATACAATTCTAGCATGAATAATAAACATTTATCATGATGTAAGGAAATAAATAATAACTTTATTATTGCCTCTAGGGCATATTTCCTTCAGTCTCCCACTTGCACTAGAGTCAATAATCTAGATTACACAGTAATGATTCTAACACCCATGGAGCCTTGGTGCTGATCATGTTTTGCTCGTGGAAGAGGCTTAGTCAACGGGTCTGCAACATTCAGATCCGTATGTATCTTGCAAATCTCTATGTCTCCCACCTGGACTAAATCCCGGATGGAGTTGAAGCGTCTCTTGATGTGTTTGGTCCTCTTGTGAAATCTGGATTCCTTTGCCAAGGCAATTGCACCAGTATTTTCACAGAAGATTTTCATTGGACCCGATGCACTAGGTATGACACCTAGATCGGATATGAACTCCTTCATCCAGACTCCTTCGTTTGCTGCTTCCGAAGCAGCTATGTACTCCGCTTCACATGTAGATCCCGCTACAACACTTTGTTTAGAACTGCACCAACTGACAGCTCCACCGTTTAAAGTAAACACGTATCCGGTTTGCGATTTAGAATCGTCCGGATCAGTGTCAAAGCTTGCATCAACGTAACCTCTTACGGTGAGCTCTTTGTCACCTCCATATACGAGAAACATATCCTTAGTCCTTTTCAGGTATTTCAGGATGTTCTTGACCGCTGTCCAGTGATCCATTCCAGGATTACTTTGGTACCTCCCTGCTAAACTTATAGCAAGGCACACATCAGGTCTGGTACACAGCATTGCATACATGATAGAGCCTATGGCTGAAGCATAGGGAACATCTTTCATTTTCTCTCTATCTTCTGCAGTGGTCGGGCATTGAGTCTTACTCAACTTCACACCTTGTAGCACAGGCAAGAACCCTTTCTTTGCTTGATCCATCTTGAACTTCTTCAAAATTTTGTCAAGGTATGTGCATTGTGAAAGTCCAATTAAGCGTTTTGATCTATCTCTATAGATCTTTATGCCTAATATATAAGCAGCTTCCCCGAGGTCTTTCATCGAAAAACTTTTATTCAAGTATCCCTTTATGCTATCCAGAAATTCTATATCATTTCCAATTAGCAATATGTCATCCACATATAATATCAAAAATGCTACAGAGCTCCCACTCACTTTCTTGTAAATACAGGCTTCTCCAAAAGTCTGTATAAAGCCAAATGCTTTGATCACACTATCAAAGCGTTTATTCCAACTCCGAGATGCTTGCACCAGTCCATAAATGGATCGCTGGAGTTTGCATACTTTGTTAGCTCCTTTTGGATCGACAAAACCTTCTGGTTGTACCATATACAACTCTTCTTCCAGAAATCCATTCAGGAATGCAGTTTTGACATCCATCTGCCATATTTCATAATCATAAAATGCGGCAATTGCTAACATAATTCTGACGGACTTAAGCATCGCTACTGGTGAGAAAGTCTCATCGTAGTCAACCCCTTGAACTTGTCGAAAACCTTTTGCGACAAGTCGAGCTTTATAGACAGTAACATTACCGTCAGCGTCAGTCTTTTTCTTGAAGATCCATTTATTCTCAATTGCTTGCCGATCATCGGGCAAGTCAACCAAAGTCCATACTTTGTTCTCATACATGGATCCCATCTCAGATTTCATGGCCTCAAGCCACTTTGCGGAATCTGGGCTCACCATCGCTTCTTCATAGTTCGTAGGTTCATCATGATCTAGCATCATGACTTCCAGAACTGGATTACCGTACCACTCTGGTGCGGATCTCACTCTGGTTGATCTACGTGGTTCAGTAGTATCTTGTTCTGAAGCTTCATGATCATCATCATTAGCTTCCTCACTGATTGGCATAGGTGTCGCAGAAACAGTTTTCTGTGATGTACTATTTTTTAATAAGGGAGCAGGTACAGTTACCTCGTCAAGTTCTACTTTCCTCCCACTCACTTCTTTCGAGAGAAACTCCTTCTCTAGAAATGATCCATTCTTAGCAACGAATGTCTTGCCTTCGGATCTGTGATAGAAGGTATACCCAACAGTTTCCTTTGGGTATCCTATGAAGACACATTTCTCCGCTTTGGGTTCGAGCTTATCAGGTTGAAGCTTTTTCACATAAGCATCGCAGCCCCAAACTTTAAGAAACGACAACTTTGGTTTCTTGCCAAACCATAGTTCATAAGGCGTCGTCTCAACGGATTTTGATGGTGCCCTATTTAACGTGAATGCGGCCGTCTCTAAAGCATAACCCCAAAACGATAGGGGTAAATCAGTAAGAGACATCATAGATCGCACCATATCTAGTAAAGTACGATTACGACGTTCGGACACACCATTACGCTGTGGTGTTCCGGGTGGCGTGAGTTGCGAAACTATTCCACAATTTTTCAAATGTACACCAAACTCGTAACTCAAATATTCTCCTCCACGATCAGATCGTAGAAACTTTATTTTCTTGTTACGATGATTTTCAACTTCACTCTGAAATTCTTTGAACCTTTCAAATGTTTCAGACTTATGTTTCATTAAGTAGATATACCCATATCTGCTTAAATCATCTGTGAAGGTGAGAAAATAACGATATCCGCCACGAGCCTCAATATTCATCGGACCACATACATCGGTATGTATGATTTCCAACAAATCTGTTGCTCTCTCCATAGTACCGGAGAACGGTGTTTTAGTCATCTTGCCTATGAGGCACGGTTCGCAAGTACCAAGTGATTCATAATCAAGTGGTTCCAAAAGCCCATCAGTATGGAGTTTCTTCATGCGCTTTACACCGATATGACCTAAACGGCAGTGCCACAAATAAGTTGCACTATCATTATTAACTTTGCATCTTTTGGCTTCTACATTATGAATATGTGTATCACTATCTTCGAGATTCAACAAGAATAGACCACTCTTCAAAGGTGCATGACCATAAAAGATATTATTCATATAAATAGAACAACCATTATTCTCTGATTTAAATGAATAACCGTCTCGCATTAAACAAGATCCAGATATAATGTTCATGCTCAACGCTGGCACCAAATAACAATTATTTAGGTCTAATATTAATCCCGAAGGTAGATGTAGAGGTAGCGTGCCGACCGCGATTACATCGACTTTGGAACCGTTTCCCACGCGCATCGTCACCTCGTCCTTTGCTAGTGTCCGCTTATTCCGTAGTCCCTGTTTCGAGTTGCAAATATTAGCAACAGAACCAGTATCAAATACCCAGGTGCTACTGCGAGCTCTAGTGAGGTACACATCAATAACATGTATATCACATATACCTTTGCTCACTTTGCCATCCTTCTTATCCGCCAAATACTTGGGGCAGTTCCGCTTCCAGTGTCCAGTCTGCTTGCAGTAGAAGCACTCAGTTTCAGGCTTAGGTCCAGACTTGGGTTTCTTCTCTTGAGCAGCAACTTGCTTGCTGTTCTTCTTGAAGTTTCCCTTCTTCTTCCCTTTACCCTTTTTCTTGAAACTAGTGGTCTTGCTAACCATCAACACTTGATGCTCCTTCTTGATTTCTACCTCCGCAGCTTTCAGCATTGCGAAGAGCTCAGGAATAGTCTTGATCATCCCTTGCATATTATAGTTCATCACGAAGCTCTTCTAGCTTGGTGGTAGTGATTGGAGAATTCTGTCAATGACGCAATCATCTGGAAGATTAACTCCCATCTGAATCAAGTGATTATTATACCCAGACATTTTGAGTATATGCTCACTGACAGAACTGTTCTCCTCCATCTTACAGCTATAGAACTTATTGGAGACTTCATATCTCTCAATTCGGGCATTTGCTTGAAATATTAACTTCAACTCCTGGAACATCTCATATGCTCCATGACGTTCAAAACGTCGTTGAAGTCCCGATTCTAAGCCGTAAAGCATGGCACACTGAACTATCGAGTAGTCATCAGCTTTGCTCTGCCAGACGTTCATAACATCTGGCGTTGCTCCAGCAGCAGGCCTGTCACCCAGCGGTGCTTCCAGGACGTAATTCTTCTGTGCAGCAATGAGGATAATCCTCAGGTTACGGACCCAGTCCGTGTAATTGCTACCATCATCTTTCAACTTTGCTTTCTCAAGGAACGCATTAAAATTCAACGGAACAATAGCACGAGCCATCTATCTACAAGCAACATAAACAAGCAAGATACTATCAGGTACTAAGTTCATGATAAGTTTAAGTTCAGTTAATCAAATTACTTAGGAACTCCCACTTAGATAGACATCCCTCTAATCCTCTAAGTGACCACGTGATCCAAATCAACTAAACCATAACCGATCATCACGTGAGATGGAGTAGTTTTCAATGGTGAACATCGTCATGTTGATCATATCTACTATATGATTCACGCTCGACCTTTTGGTCTCTGTGTTCCGAGGCCATATCTGCATATGCTAGGCTCGTCAAGTTTAACCTGAGTATTCTGCGTGTGCAAAACTGGCTTGCACCCGTTGTAGATGGACGTAGAGCTTATCACACCCGATCATCACGTGGTGTCTGGGCACGACGAACTTTGGCAACGGTGCATACTCAGGGAGAACACTTCTTGATAATTTAGTGAGAGATCATCTTATAATGCTACCGCCAATCAAAGCAAGATAAGATGCATAAAAGGATAAACATCACATGCAATCAATATAAGTGATATGATATGGCCATCATCATCTTGTGCTTGTGATCTCCATCTCCGAAGCACCGTCATGATCACCATCGTCACCGGCGCGACACCTTGATCTCCATCGTAGCATCGTTGTCGTCTTGCCAATCTTATGCTTCCACGACTATTACTACCGTTTAGTAATCTAGTAAAGCATTACATCGCGATTGCATTGCATACAATAAAGCGACAACCATATGGCTCCTGCCAGTTGCCGATAACTCGGTTACAAAACATGATCATCTCATACAATAAAATCAGCATCATGTCTTGACCATATCACATCACAACATACCCTGCAAAAACAAGTTAGACGTCCTCTACTTTGTTGTTGCAAGTTTTACGTGGCTGCTACGGGCTTAAGTAAGAACTCATCTCACCTACGCATCAAAACCACAACGATAGTTCGTCAAATAGACTCCGTTTTAACCTTCTCAAGGACCGGGCGTAGTCACACTTGGTTCAACTAAAGTTGGAGAGACAGTCTTCCGCAAGCCATCTATGTGCAAAGCACGTCGAGGGAACCGGTCTCGCGTAAGAGTACGCGTAAGGTTGGTCCGGATCGTCTCAACCAACAATACCGCCGAACCAAAGTATGACATGCTGGTAGGCAGTATGACTTGTATCGCCCACAACTCACTTGTGTTCTACTCGTGCATATAACATCAAACCATAAAACCTAGGCTCGGATGCCACTGTTGGGGAACGCAGTAATTTCAAAAAAATTCCTACGCACACGCAAGATCATGGTGATGCACAGCAACGAGAGGGGAGAGTGTTGTCTACGTACCAACGCAGACCGACTGCGGAAGCGATCACACAACGTAGAGGAAGTAGTCGTACGTCTTCTTCCCGATCCGACCGATCCAAGCACCGTTACTCCGGCACCTCCGAGTTCTTAGCACACGTTCAGCTCGATGACGATCCCCGGGCTCCGATCCAGCAAAGCTTCGAGGAAGAGTTCCGTCAGCACGACGGCATGATGACGATCTTGATGTACTACCGACGCAGGGCTTCGCCTAAGCACTACAACGGTACGATCGAGGTGGAATTTGGTGGCAGGGGGCACCGCACACGGCTAAGGAATGATCTCAAGGATCGAGTTGTGTGTCTATGGGGTGCCCCCTGCCCCCGTATATAAAGGACCAGGGGCAAGGGGGTCGGCCGGCTAGGAGGGAGGCGCAGGGAGGAGTCCCACTCCTACCGGGAGTAGGACTCCTTCCCCCAAATCCTATTCCTAATAGGACTCTTCGGGAGAAAGAGAAGAGAGGGGGGCCGGCCCCTTCTCCTAGTCCTAATAGGACTAGGGAAGGGGGGTTCGGCCGGCTAGCCTGTGGGCTGCCCCTTCTCTCTTTTCCACTAAGGCCCAATAGGCCCATTTGCCTCCCGGGGGGTTCCGGTAACCCTCCCGGTAATCCGGTAAAATTCCGATTTCACCCGGAACACTTCCGGTGCCCAAACATAGGCTTCCAATATATCAATCTTTACGTCTCGACCATTTCGAGACTCCTCGTCATGTCTGTGATCTCATCCGGGACTCCGAACAACCTTAGGTACATCAAAATGCATAAACTCATAATAACTGTCATCGTAACGTTAAGCGTGCGGACCCTACGGTTCGAGAACAATGTAGACATGACCGAGACACGTCTCCGGTCAATAACCAATAGCGGGACCTGGATGCCCATATTGGCTCCTACATATTCTACGAAGATCTTTATCGGTCAGACCGCATAACAACATACGTTGTTCCCTTTGTCATCGGTATGTTACTTGCCCGAGATTCGATCGTCGGTATCCAATACCTAGTTCAATCTCGTTACCGGCAAGTCTCTTTACTCGTTCCGTAATACATCATCTCACAACTAACTTATTAGTTGCAGTGCTTGCAAGGCTTATGTGATGTGCATTACCGAGAGGGCCCAGAGATACCTCTCCGACAATCGGAGTGACAAACCCTAATCTCGAAATACGCCAACCCAACATCTGCCATTGGAGACACCTGTAGTACTCCTTTATAATCACCCAGTTACGTTGTGACATTTGGTAGTACCCAAAGTGTTCCTCCGGTAAACGGGAGTCGCATAATCTCATAGTTATAGGAACATGTATAAGTCATGAAGAAAGCAATAGCAACATACTAAACGATCGGGTGCTAAGCTAATGGAATGGGTCATGTCAATCAGATCATTCTACTAATGATGTGACCTCGTTAATCAAATAACAACTCCTTGTTCATGGTTAGGAAACATAACCATCTTTGATTAACGAGCTAGTCAAGTAGAGGCATACTAGTGACACTCTGTTGGTCTATATATTCACACATGTATTATGTTTCCGGTTAATACAATTCTAGCATGAAAAATAAACATTTATCATGATGTAAGGAAATAAATAATAACTTTATTATTGCCTCTAGGGCATATTTCCTTCAGATCCATGCAATTTATTTAGTTGAGTTGCAAAAGATTTATGAGATGATGGCATGATGACATGACGCAACGCAAAAAAATAAAAGGGCGGCACAAATGAAACACACGGCAAAACCCGGAACATATGGAAGTCTTCTCGAGCATCGGTCTCGGGCGTTACACCTTGACTTTCCAAATGTGTATCGATCTTAGGATTGTGCCAGAATTAATGAGGTCTAAGTACGTCGATTTGACCGTGAACACTCCATTACCCGTTAGCTTCCAGCTCAAGGTGTCTCGCTGATCTGAGAATTGAACGCCCATCAACCTCCTCACTAAGTGTAACCAGGAATTCCATCATTCCCCTACTAGAGACCTCCTGAATTGGATATTCAAAGGTGCCATCTACAAAACCATTGCTACGTAATCCTCCTTAGTTGAGCAATATGATACAGGGAATGATACTGGAGAGCTAGCGGTGTGTTACCTAACCTATCCTCCCAAAACCTTGTTGTTGTACCATCCCCAACAATGAACTTCACCCTATGGAAGACGGTTTCTTTCACTCTCATGAGTTCCTTCCAGAATGGGGAATCATTGGGTCTTACGGTAACCTGAGCAAGGGTTTTAGAGTGCAAGTATTTATTTCTCAGGATTTGTGCCCACATACCCTCTGATTCCTGCGATAGCCTATATAATCACTTGCTCAACGGGCATTTATTTTTAATCTCGAGGTTCTCTATCCCAAGACCCCCTTGGTCTTTTGGTCGACAAATAATATCCCATCTTGCCAGGCGATACTTTGTCTTAACCTCGTCTGACTGCCAAAAAATGAGATCGATAGAAGTCTAGTCTCCTTCGTACCCCTTTAGGCACCTCAAAGAAAGACAGAAGGAACATTGGCATACTCGTGAGTACTGAATTTATCGATACTAGTCGTCCTCCATATGACATAAGTTTACCCTTCCAGCAGCTTGGTTTCTTCTCGAATCGATCCTCGATACATTTCCACTCCTTATTAGTTCATTTCCTATGATGGATAGGAATGCCTAGATAGTTGAACGGTAACGACCCCAGTTCACGACCGAACAATTGCCTATAGTTGTCTTGTTCATCTTAACAATTCACTCTTGTAGAAGTTTATGTTTAGACCCGACAATTTTTCAAACAGACACAACACTAGTTTCATATTCCTTGCCTTAGCAAGATCATGCTCCATGAAGATAATAGTGTCATCCGCATATTGTAGGATAGAGACGCCCCCCCTCCACCAAATGGGGAACTCGACCACCTACCAAGCCTTTCTCCTTGGACCGACCTATGAGAACTGTCAACATGTCTGCCACAATGTTAAACAGAATCGAAGACATCGGGTCTCCTTGTCTCGGGACTTTATGTGTTTGAAAATAATGACCAATGTCATCATTCACCTTTATCCCAAAACTACCTTTCTGGACAAAAGAATCCACCTGATTTCTCCATGCCCCATTAAAGCCCTTCATGCGCATGGCTTGCTGCAAAAATGGCCATTTAACCTTGGTCATATGCCTTCTCAAAATCTACTTTGAAGATCACCCCATTGAGTTTCTTCGAATGGATTTCATGTAAAGTTTCGTGTAAGACAACAACCCCTTCTAGGATGTGTCTTCCAGGTGTAAAGGGAGTCTGACTTGGTTGCACTACCGAATGGGCAATTTGTGTCAATCTATTGGTGGCCACTTTCATAAAGATCTTGAAACTTACATTCAAGAGACAGATGGGCCTGAATTGCTCAATGCGAATTGCTTCCTCTTTCTTTGGCAGCAGCGTTATTGTGCCAAAATTTAGATGGAAGAGTTGCAGATGCCCATTAAAGAAGTCATGAAACATACGCATAAGATCATCTTTCACAATATGCCAACCTTTCTTATAGAATTCTGCCGGAAACCCATCTGGTCCCGGAGCTTTATTCGGTTTCATTTGAGCGATCGCCTCAAAAACCTCCTTCTCAGTAAAAGGTGCAGATAAAATCTCATTCTCATCTGACCTCAACTGAGGAATATCCTCGACTACATGCTCATCTACGGCCATCGTGTTGTCCACCGGAGGCCCAAAAAGTTGCTTGTAATAGTTGGATATATATAACTTGAGATTCTCGTGATCCACAATTGTTCCCTCATCTTGCTCAAGCTGGATATTTGTTTCCTCCTATGTTTGCCATTTGCAATCATATGAAAGAATTGAGTGTTGTCATCCCCTTGGACGACTTTAAGAACCTTAGAGCGTAAGGCCCATTTCATTTCCTCTTCTCTAAGCAAAACACGCAGTTTCAACTCAACCTCGGACTTAACAGCTTGTTCTGTCGCGTCCAGCAGATTCGTTTCCGATCTCAAATCTAGCGTCTGAATCAACTCGATAAGCCGTTCTTTCTCTTGTTTATAAATCCCACTCTCATTTCTGGCCCAACCCCTCAAAAAGTGTCTCAGGTGTCGAATCTTATTCTGCCAGCACTCCACACTGGATCTACCCGCGACAAGCCTAGCCCATTCTCTCGCGACCATCTCTAAAAAAATCTTATTTTTCGAACCAACTTAGTTCGAATGAGAAAATAATTTTATTGCCAATATGTGTTGCTTCTCCCGAGTCAACTAACAAGGGCGTGTGGTCGGAAATTGCCCTCTGCATCGCATGCACCGATACCAGTGGGCATTTCTGTTCTCATTCCACACTTGCAAGTACCATGTCTAGCTTCTCATAAGTAGGAGTAGGAAGAGTGTTTGCCCAAGTAAACTGTCTACTCGTGAGTTCTATCTCTCTGAGATTAAGACTTCCAATGATCATATTGAACATAAAGGACCACCGCCCATCAAAATGATCATTATTCTTTTCTTCTTTCCTCCTAATAATGTTGAAATCACCTCCCACTAAGATTTGTAACCTCTCATCCCCACAAATCCTAACCAGATCAGCCAGAAAATCGGGTTTAAATTCAGGTTGGGCTGCCCCATACACCGCCACTAAGGCCCATCGGAATCCATCCAATTTAGACCTTACCCGGAACTTAATAGTTTAATCTCCTCTTACTACGTTTAGTACCTCGAGTGTTTCGCACTTCATCTCCAAAAGAATCCCACCGGATCGTCCTCTAGGCAGTAGGCAGTGCCAGTCGAAATCAATGCCACCAGTGAGAGAACCGAGGAATTGTGAAGTGAAGTTATCTCTACCAGTTTCAAGAAGTGCGATGAAATCTAGTTTATCTTCTATGGTTGTTTTGGCCAGGAATCTTTTCTTAGCCAAGTCTGCTAGACCTTTGCTATTCCAAAAGATCCCTTTCATACTTCATCATGGAATTTTTTTCTTAATTTTCACTCTCGCACTTCTACGGACCGCCGACACTGGATAAAACTTCCTCTTCGAGGAATGTTTAGGTTTATCCAGTACCGACTCCTCGTCGACACGATTTATAGTATGTTGTACCTCCGCCACCAGAGGTGGGAGGTCAACTGGTCCCTCAGACTCCTCATCTCCTGCCTCTCCTTTGGCATCCGAAGTAGGCAACATTCTGTCACAGAATTTCTCTAGTGTAGAAATGCCCATGTTATTAATCTCATCATCCGACATAGGTTTAACAGCCGCTAATGCTCGGATCAACTCAGAAGCTCTCTCAGCCTCTAAGTCTAAAATATCATTGACCGATTTAGCAATTTCTTTTCCGTTAGACCCAAGTGAGACTCCTATGTCATTTGCCTTGCTAATGATCTCATGCTCAGAAAAGTGCATAATAGAACATTGCTTATTAACTGACATACCTGTCTGGGTCTCGACGTCTCTTAGCTTGGCGGCCCTCATAGCTCGTCCAAGCTGAAAGTCATCGGCGTCTGGCTGGTCCTGGACCCGGCTACTGACACGCTTGCCAGTCGACACCGGGTCCTGATGCCCACCGAACGCAATCACCTCCTTCGTAGTCCAGACCCGCGGCGACTGGGCCGTCTCCACGTGTGTGTCCGGCCCGGCAGGCCCCGGTGAAGGAAAGGAGGAAGGTCTGGCGCCTCCAGAGCCTCCTCCCAAAGCCCCCACCGGCAGCAGAAACGCTCCTGCGAACGTCCGTGTCGGTGAAGAAGGTGCCGGTCTAGCAATCGGGTTACGCGTGGGTGAATCGTGAGCCTCCTGCCCATGGCTCATCCTCGCCGGGGAGCCCTCCAAATGCCTCGTCGGGGTCTGAAGCGCGTGCACCGTTGGCAGCGCTGGACTCGCCTGGGCCTCTCGCCCTGCAATGTTCGGCTGCACCTCCTCCTCTATCCTTGGCCTTAAGCTGTGTTTCAAACCCCTCTGGCCAGAGACACCCCCCAACTCCATAGTCGGGGCACCTCTATGGGAAGGGAGGCCATAGGGATAGGCGGCAACATAAGCTCAGCAGCAGCATCACTCTCCACCCGATCACCCCAGAGGCGAGGAGGCGGGGATGATGACTCGAACGACCCAAATCTCAAAGTGTGCATAGATGTAGAAGAGGGCGGCGCCGCACCCTTCTCCGGCGCCAGTGGGGTGGACTTTCCACCCGTCGAATGAGAACCATCCTGTGGACCAGAATCATCTCTCTTCTCCTGATTACCCATACCATCATCCTTATCAGACATGTCCACATCTCCACCTCTCTAGAGTGTCTCTTGAAACATCTCGGCATCCTCTAACTCAATCTCCAGGTTATACATCATACCAGCATGCGTCCATCTGACCACATCTGGTATAAACTCAATATCTACGACACTCACGAGCAACCTTGCCACCCCATGCGCACGGGTGAAAGGCATATCCACACGCTCAGTCTTGCCAATAAGTTTCCCAAGACTGCAGACCACCCGAGCACCATTGAGAGGCTTAGATGGTGCCCCTGAAAAGCGAGCCCACACCTGAGATAAAGGCGTGCCCTTTGGTTTTGTTTGCTTCCAAGCATCAAACTCTAGGATGCACTCTGTACCGGGCACACGAGCAATGCCAAACTTAAGGAGTTTCTTCAGCTCTTCTGCCGAAGGAAAATCAAGCTTATACAAATTATCCTCAAGCCTGTTCCCAATGAGAATTCCCTGGAGCAAAGCTCATTCAGCCTCTGCATAATCTGCGCCTCGGACAAGAATATGTACGAGTCATATTATCCGATTCATTGTATTCATTCATGTATACATTTGTACTACTAAATCAGTGACAATTAATATGGATAAAAGGAAGTACTAAATATAACCTCATAGTGCCATATCAGCGTAACTTAGACAGCAACAATACAGTTGAACAGCTGCAACATGGTTTTGACTTGGAGGCGCTGCCGGGACAACGGCGTCAGAAGGCGGCGGCTGAACCATCTACGTTGCGTACACAACATGTGTTTTGGTACCAGGTATTGGAGTGCACTCGGTCTTCATATACGTACAATTTGCTACTGAATGTTCCTCGTCTGGCATTAGCTTATGCTATCTATATGCATGGCCTTGCTAGACCCTCTTTGGATTGTTGAATTTTTAATTAAAACATAGGAACATGAAAAACACCAATCCGCCGAACCAAACTGTTCGCCCGCCAGTTGGTGGCACATTGGTCATTTCCCGTCCTCCATCAACAGCCAGCACACCCGACCGCCCACCCGTTGCCACCACCGCCCAATTCAGGTGCCCAGGCCGAACGCCCGCACCCACACCTTCCCCAGCAGCACACCACCCCCTGATGGACCCCTACTCCAGCGTTTGGTGGACCATTTTTGCGGTCGTCGCAGAACCCCCAACGTTGGCACCACCACACCCTCGCCCCCCTTCCGGCGACACGCAAGTGCGGCTACCTCGCTCACCGAATACCGCTACGTTCGCCTCCACGCCTCCAGGCTTGATACCTAGTCTCGCAGAGGCACGAGGATCTTCACCGGCCAGCTTCTTCCACGACGCCCGCAAGGTGTTCGATGGTTTTCCCACAAGGTACAAATGGACTCGGGCGACGAGTACTTTTTCCACAATTTCACTTGCGATTCAAATGACTCTTCATCCAATGATGAAGAGATTGTGGCTGCTGCTTCGGTCGTCCATGCCCACATTAGTATGCAGCGGCCGATATTCAGGGGCTCGATCCTGGGGCATCTCTGTCGTTGAATCGCAACCGAGAGAGCGGTCATTGCCTACTCTAGCAGGACTACTTCAAGTCCCCTCACCCGCTCTTCAAACACCACCTATTCCGGCGCTGTTTCCATATGGCTAGACATGTGTTCAATCGTATACGGGAAGGGGTGGTGGCGTACGACAACTATACCGACTGCAAGGAGGATGCCCTCGGAAAGATTGGCTTCTCCTCTTATCAGAAATGCACTACATCTATTCGGATGTTTGGCACTCTTTCTTCAGCATGGCCGGATCTCACAATGACCACAACGTGCTTCAGCGCTCTCCTGTGTTTGAAAGGCTTGTAGAAGGCAACTGCCTCGAGGTCAATGTTGAGATCAATGGCCACCACTACAACAAAAGATACTATCTAGCTGACGGTATCTATCCTCAGTGGACTACTCTTGTGAAGACAATCACCAACCATGTAGGAGAGAAGAGGAAGAGATTTGCCAAGCACAAGAGAGTGCTAGGAAGGATGTGGACCGTGCCTTTGGTGTTCTTCAATTTCAATGGGGGCATCATTCGATATCTTGTTAGAAATTGAAGCACCAAGAAGTTGTGGGAGGTGATGACTGCTTGTGTGATCATGCACAACATGATCGTAGAGTATGAACGTCCGGATGAAATCTACGATCAAGGGTTTCAGTTTCAGGGTGACAATGTTGTGTTGTGTCTGAGCATGGAGGAGCGGCAACGTTTGCACAGTTCATTAAATTTCATCATCAAATGCGTAATTGGAAACCCACATTCAACTGCAAGATGATTTGGTTGAACATGTGAACTCACGTTCGCAACCAATAGATGTTTCGGCTATTTTTACTTTCAAATATATTTGTGATAATTTAATTTTTATTTGGCTTCTAAACAATGAGATTTATTTGGTTGTGAAACTATGAAATATTTGTATTTTTGTTTGAATTATGTGAACTTGGGCCAAAATGTATTGATATGTCCCAAAAAGAGCTAAAAATGGCCGCAAACCGGCCGCCAGGACGAAAATACGCCCGGGCATTGCCGACCCAAACACATAAGGGGGCGGACAAGCCAGCCCAAACGGACAAAAAGTGGAACAAACACACGTCCTTTTGGGTCGACGTGTTGGAAGTGGGAGAATATCATATGGAAACCAACATTCGGTGAAAACCGATGAAAACCACAAGAAAAAGATGTTTTAAAGTTTCAAAAAAAATTGAAAAAATGCAGGACGTTAAGAGGATGATGGTTTTTTGCCATATAAAATTTCAAGTTAAAACACATTACAAGATGTGAGCTATGAAAAAGACAAAATCAGCGTTGAATAGTGCCAAATAGTAATGTCACTATTCAGGGCTGAATTTGTTTTTTTCATAGCTCACATCTCATAATGTTTCTCAACTAGAAATTTTGTGTAGCAATAAAACATCACCTTCTTAACATCCCACATTTTTTTAGATTTTTTTGAAACTTTAAAATATAGTTTCCACAAAATTTTCATTGAATATTGGTTTCCGTATGATATTCTCCCCGTGTTGGAGTTGTTCTGAGGATTCCAAAACACAGAATCTTGCAATATGTGAGCCTTCATCTGGCGTTAGTTTCTGCTACCTATGCGGCCTTGCCAGAATTTGTGGTTGATGACAGAATCTTGCAGTATGTGAGCCTTCATCTGGAGTATACAGGTTTCGCAGTGCAGAATGTAAATCAAATCAAACGATGGCAGAATTAACACCCTAGCTTAGGACAGTATTGACCAATTCGGCTGCTTTCTAATGAGATCTCTACGCATATGGTCATCTGGTAAAACAATGTATCACGGCGGATGGTAAACTCAAGGACATCTATAACTAGATCTTTTTATTAGAAGAGAACAAGCTACAGCCCTTCTCGAGCATCTCAGAATTTTACCAGAAACTCATGCATAAAAAGGAAGAGATTCAGTGCATTGGAGCGCTCAGAGTAACATCGCAGAGAGAGAGAGACGACTTGATGACTAACTTCAAGGTAGATGAGGTAGGATCATCCAAGCAGGCAGGCGACAGTTTTGCATTTGCTGACATGGCTAGTTCTCACTGCTTGAAGCATTTGCCTTGTCCTTCTTGCTGCTTGAAGCATTTATCTTGTCCTGCTTTTTAGCCTTTTTAGTCTTCCACAAAGAGCTCTGTGAAACGGTTTCCTCAACAATCTTGGGCACCGTAAAACTGAAGCTTTCAGCTGATATGCGGTCTTTGTACTCTGGGTTTGTGTCAAGGAACTTCTGCACGTCCCCGATGCCCCTTGCACGCTTCCCGTTTGGCAGGACATAGTAGATGTCCATTTTAGACAGATCACCTCTCATGATCACAAGTCTCTCGGTCTTGGGCGGAGGCTTTGGTATGTTGGGCTTGTCGATGACCCATATGCGGCTGCTGTCGTACTCAATGTCTGGAGGGTCTTCACACGAGCACTCAGGTCTTTTACTGCAGAACCATGGGTCTTCAGTGAAGTTCTCACGAATTGTCTCAAATTCATCTTTCGTTGAAACTGTACGCCATTTATGACATTCACAACACTGGACAGCATACAGGCCAATTGATTCCGTTGCACCTCGTTTTTTCTGCCAACATCAGAAGGTTTCTTTTTAGTATTTTATTATATCAGCCAAGGCAAGCAAGTTATCTGAAGTAAGCATTTCAATTTGAAAACATGAAATTTAACTCTTATCAGGAAAACACAAATGCAAGTCAAACAACCTTTTCCACTCTCCCTACTACCTGTAGGATGATTAGTAGATAGTGCAAAAGGTGGTGTTTGTAAACTGCGCAAGCCTGAACACATCTAAGATCTAACACAACCATTCCTACAATCTAAAGAAAAATGCACAGCCATTCCAGATTATAAACATGAATACAAAAGAAATATCTAATGGTTTGCACAATACATTTGCTTCCCATGCTGGCAGTTGTCTTTGGTTAAACAATGTCACAACAACACAGCTATTTCTTATACTGTTGTCCTCAACAGAGCCTAAAGAGGAGATTGGCCAAGACAGCTGTTTTGCTGGATCAAGTTGCCATAATTGTGTTCCATTATATTACTGGGATATACAGCAAAAACAAAAACAACTTTTATTTTGGACCCATTAATCACTATTGCTAGTTATGTAACAGTGTAGATTGAGTACACATTGTATGAAATCTTAAGGACCGCAAATAGGTTAACACTGCTGCATTACCAATTGCCATGGAAATATCGATCAATAACAAGCTTACACTGATCTCAATTCTATATCAATTAGCTTAATTGACAGGAGATGGGAACAGCTTAACCCCTTGTAATTGGATAAATTTGACGTTTTCTTCATTCTCTCCTCCATATTCTCCTGATTCCAAGTTCCCGACTATGACTTTAGTGAATAACCAACAATCATCTGTTGATGTTTGAAGCTCCTAACCTCCCTGTAACTAGTTAAACAGTCTTCACATACCTGCACTCACCATATATAGACAATAGTCCAAATCGACATGTCTATAACTTCAGTACTAACAGTAATGCACATAAATCCAGCCTAACAGATGAATAAAGGAACAAAATTTCTCATGTATCCCTTCCCGAACCAAAGGCATGTGTGCAGGATCGATCACCAAATCCTATTCTGAGGCCATCCAAACAAATATGCAGCCAACATTGATGTTCTTCTAGAACAAGGCTCAACCTTTTTGTTCAGGGATCCGGCATGTAGATACTAATCACAATCCACCCATCCCTACCAAACAAAGCAGCCAGATGCAACCAAACCTAGCCCCACAATAGCAACGAAATCAACCTCTGAGCATTACACCAGCGCCCACCACGCCGAAATCGACCTCATAGCATTACATAACCATCAGTCCGTCACCAAGGAGATTGCATAGGGGACGAAATTAAAGCTGCGGAAACATTAATCAACCAAGGCGGGGAAGATCAAAGAAGGGTAAACGGACCTGAGAGGAGGACCCCGGCGAGGCCGGAACCGGCGCCGGCGAGGCCATGTTCGACAGTGAGGTGGCCTGCGTCGGGAACTCGGAGGCGCCCGCTGGAGAGGTCACCGGCGACGGCGCCGGTAGTAGGCGGGCGGATGCGAGAGGACGGAACCAAGGTCGGCCGTCCGGATGGGGACGGAAGTGGGGAGAGTGGATCTCGGGCAGGTGGTTACGGGGATATACGGACAGGATCGTCCACGGTATGCTCACCGAAATTGATACACCCTCTATGTCAAAAATAAATAAATAAAGAACACCGATAATTGCCGTACGTCAGGTCTGGGAACCGCCTACCGGACGATAATCAGCCCGAATAAAGATGAAAAAAACACACAACCCAAACGCAACTCGTCCATCACCTGCTTACATGCCTTGTAAAAAGCAAAAAAAAGCAATACCAAAAAATGTCATCATCTATAAAAAGCAGAAAAATGACATAGGCCAAAACCTAATATTCACCGAACGTTTGATCCGGAAAACCCCCCTCCGAAGCGTTGTGACAAATAAAAGCCAAGTATTTAAAAAGAAAAAAATACATGGCAAAATAAATGAAAAATTGCCATGTTAATAAAAGAATTCTTACCATGGCAAAAAATGGATTAAATTTTGCAATCGCAGAAATGGATTGAGTTTTCCATGGAAAACAAATTAAAAATTGCCATGTGAACACAAGTATATACCATGCTACATAGTAAAAAATTGCTATGTTTTGGAAAAATGTAAACTTGGCATCATATTTAAATTAAAATTGCCATGCTCTTTACAATAAATTTGCCATGGAAAAAATAAAGTAAAATTTGCCATGTCATTAAAAGTATGTGATGGCAAAAAATGGAGTACATTTTGCCATTGCAAAAATAGAGTAATATTGCCATGGAAATAAAGTAAAAATTGCCATGGCTACTCAAGTATATTTTCCATGCTACATATTAAAAATTGTCATATTCTCGAAATGGTAAAATTGGCATGCTCTAAACAATAAATTTGCCATGTCAAAAAAATTGCCATGTCAATAAAGTAAAAGTTGCCATGGCAAAGAAAATGTAGAAAAATCCTGAAGAGAAGTATTTTGCCATGCTCCATGAACTACAATTGCCATGGCCCTTTAATACATTTGCCAAAAAAACATCATAAGTTTGCCATGTTTTTGAACAAAAACATGTTAAGTTGCCATGTTTTTTAACACCCATAACTTTGCCATGTTTATGTTTTTAAACATGGCAAAGTTGCCATGGCAAGTTTGCCATGCTGTTGAACATATTAAGTTGCCATATTTTTAAACATTTATAACTTTGACATGTGTTTGAACATGGCAAGGTTTCCATGTCTTTAAATAAAAAGTGCCATGGTAAATCACAAAAAATGTCATATAGAGAAATTGCCATTGTTTATGAATAAGGACGAAGATGAAAATTGTTGTGTATGTGAAACAATACAAAAAGAAGAGAAAAATTGCCATGGCAAACACATATTCTTATTGGTCGTGGATTTTTTTAATCAAATTTAACATGCTAATATATTTTTTTGCCATGAATGTGAAATAATACAAATATGATCAGTAGTTGCCATGGCAAAAGCATGTTCAAATTTGTCGTGGTATTTTACCAAAGTAGCCATATTTTGTGTGATTAATTTGTCATGTATGTGAAATAACACCAAAGCAAATTTGCTGTGGCTCCAACCAAATCCACCCATCTCGTCTCCGTCTGTCACCCCTATTCGTGTTGGTGGTATATGGCGTTGAGCACTGGGCATGCAACTCCTATTCCTAGCTCACCCGCTATGGCAAGTGCTCCTCCTTCGACGGCTACCACCATGGAGGCCGCCCGCCAGCGATGCTCCCTGCCACCGCGCACCTCCAGCAACCCCTGCCATCTGCCTCATCTACTCCGCCGCGAAGCCCGGGCAGTAGGTGCCAACGGGATGGAATTGGGGGGGGGGGTGAGAGGGGGCGGCGCTTACCTTGCCCAGAACCGTAGGAGGTTGCCACATTGCGGAGCTTTCCCTTAGGGTCGACTAGCTCCGTCCCCCACTGGCGTCCACTATGGAGGCTCAGTCGCGCCAGGGACCCCGGCCACGCGCGCCCGGTCGTTCCCAAAGCAGGAGCTCGCGACCTCGCACCACGAAGCATCTACTAGAGGCAGAGATCGAACCCTAGCAGCAGCCGCGCACATGCCTTCCTCCTCCATTGTGCCTTCCATCATCGTCGGCTGGATCCACCTTCTGTTCGCGACTGATGTAGCCTCCACCCACCTCCCCAATCATCTACCACCGCCCAGGGTTGCCGGGGTCCACGGGTCTCGCCCGAATCCGTGGACCCACTTTTGAATATCCACTCAGATGGTGGCAGCCCTCTCGAACGCTTCATCGCCAGTCAGCCTCACTCGCCAGCATTCAAACATGGAAGGCAAAGGGGCTGCACAGGACCTGCAACGTTCGAGGAGTGTAACGCCAGGCTTCAAGTGAAGTTATAGTGGCAGTTACTAGTAACGCATGTATTAACCCTCCTCTTTACCTCCCTTGTAATGTAGCCTTAATGGGGACGACACACTCTATATAAGCCGCCGCCTAGTGCCGTGATAAAGGGTTCTCAACCCTTCTGTAATCAATCACCCTAGAGAAAACATAGCCTCAAGGCTCAATACATAGGGCTTTTACCTCTCCGCGAGGGGCATGAACTCATAAAATCAGAGTGTCACACATGTGTCGTAGCTAGGTTTCACCCCTATTCGTACCTCTAGTTCTCACGGCCAGATTCGTTGCCTCGACACTACCATCATATAACATTACATGATTAGATACATGTTTTCATTTACCTTGCATGATCATAGCATGGATAGCTCGATATTTTCATACTTGTACGTTTTTTGATGTCTATGCTATGCCAAATCATTTCACATACTGGTACGTTGCTAGAGGCATTCATCATATAGAGTTTATCTCATGTTCTGAGTTTTGAGTTATGATTACTTCAGTTGAAGTGTGTCTATAGAAAGTGCGTCATTCATCATTGTAAGGTGTTGCTTGTAAAAAGGAGAGAGAGAGAGATGCACCACGGAGGTGGCATAAAAAGAGAGAAAAAGGAAAAAAAGAAAAAAAGGAAGGTGCTTTTTAGTATACAGTTGTGCTTCAAAGTAGCACCACTTCATGCATTGTAAAGTAGAAAGTTTCATGAGCTTCATGATTTATACTAGTGGGGAAATTAAACTATAGAACTTGGCTTCTATATTCCGATGACCAGCATCCTCAAAAGCTCAAGGTCTTCATGGGCAAGCAAGTTGGATACACCTCACTTATTCCATAGGAGAGCTTTCACATATTCATAGCTCTATGCGCATCCTAGTTGCATGGCGGTCCCTACTCCTTGTGTTGACATCGATCGTAAGACGTTCTCCATAGCAAAATGATCAGTTGTGTTGATGCAAGACTTTTTTTGTTTTTGTCTTCTGATACGTCTTCAATGTATCTACTTTTCCAAACACTTTTGCCCTTGTTTTGGACTCTAACTTGCATGATTTGAATGGAACTAACCCTGACTGACGTTGTTTTCAGCAGAATTACCATGGTATTATTTATGTGCAGGAGCAAACGTTCTCGGAATGACCTGAAACTTCACGGAGCTACTTTTCAGAAAATAAGAAAAATACCTGCAAAAGATGGAGGCCAGGGGGCCCACCACCTTGCCACGAGGGTGGGGGCGCGCCCCCTACCTCGTGGGCCCCCTGTTGCATCTCCGACTCCAACTCCACCTCCATATATTGAGTTTCGATGAGAAAAAAAATCAAAGAGAAGAAATCATCATGTTTTACGATATGGAGCCGCCGCCAAGCCCTAAAACCTCTCAGGAGGGCTGATCTGGAGTCCGTTCGGAGCTCCGGAGAGGGGAATCCGTCGCCATCGTCATCATCAACCATCCTTCAGCACCAATTTCATGATGCTCACCGTCGTGCGTGAGTAATTCCATCGTAGGCTTGCTGGATGGTAATGGGTTGGATGGGATCTATCATGTAATCGAGTTAGTTTTGTTAGGGTTTGATCCCTAGTGTCCACTATGTTCTAAGATTGATGTTGCTATGACTTTGCTATGCTTAATGCTTGTCACTAGGGCCCGAGTGCCATGATTTCAGATCTGAACCTATTATGTTTTCATCAATATATGAGTGTTCTTGATCCTATCTTGCAAGTCTATAGTCACCTATTATGTGTTATGATCCGTTAACCCCGAAGTGACAATAATCGGGATACTTACCGGTGATGACCGTAGTTTGAGGAGTTCATGTAGTCACTATGTGTTAATGCTTTGTTCCGGTTCTCTATTAAAAGGAGGCCTTAATATCCCTTAGATTCCGTAAGGACCCCGCTGCCACGGGAGGGTAGGACAAAAGATGTCATGCAAGTTCTTTTCCATAAGCACGTATGACTATGTTTGGAATGCATGCCTACATTATATCAATGAACTGGAGCTAGTTCTGTGTCACCCTAGGTTATGACTGTTACATGATGAACCGCATCCGGCATAATTCTCCATCACTGATCCATTGCCTATGAGCTTTCCATATATTGTTCTTTGCTTATTTACTTTCCCGTTGCTATTGCTATCATCACTACAAAATACCAAAAACATTGCTTTTGCTACTGTTATCTTTTGCTACCGTTACCACCACTATCATATTACTTTGCTACTAAACACTTTGCTGCAGATATTAAGGTTCCAGGTGTGGTTGAATTGACAATTCAGCTGCTAATACTTGAGAGTATTCTTTGGCTTCCCTTGTGTCGAATCAATAAATTTGGGTTGAATACTTTACCCTCGAAAATTGTTGTGATCCCCTATACTTGTGGGTTATCATCTTCTCAAACCCCAATCATTATTCTAATTTTCCCTTAAGTGTGAGGCATAGGATTGCGCTCCAGTGCATCATAGGTAGTTGAGCAGTTCATTAACATAGACATACGATCTTCCTATTGTACCTAGTAAGCCTTGGGTTGGTGCTTCTGATGCGATCACTAATGTATGATTTCTTGTCTATGATTGTCATTCTTCTGTTCCCAACGTAATATTGAAATCTTCGGCAATGGTTGTTTAGGATCCAGATTTTTTCCTCTTTCTTGACCTCCATGGAAATGGAACTACAAGGATTGCAGGTATTACTCCCATGCTAGCGAACTTTTGCAAACGTGCATGATGAATATCACTTTTGGACTTTGGTTTTCAATCTATGCTTAGAGTTAGCAACAATGAGCGTAGATAGTCAACCTTCTTAGTCGAGGACGAGCAAGGTTTAATAGGTTTATGGCTCCATATTTTATGCATTTTTACAGCTCATTTGTCGCACATTATCTCCATATATCAAGTTATATCATGTCCCATTGAGCCAAATACATGTCCATATGCATGATTTCCAGTTTTATCGTTTCCCCATTACCATTGCAAAATCTTTATTCTTAGTTGGTTTTTATTAGTTTTCTTTGTCTTTGTGTGTTTTGCCGATGATGAGTACTTCCCATGCACTTAGCACGATGAAAGGAGTACAAATGGTGGACATCCAGGACCCCAGACTTTGCCATTTCAGAGATGGAAAAAGTCATTTATCCAAAGTTCTCCAAATTAGAATGTAAGACCAAAAATGGATCGGCGTCGTTCATATGAATCAAATGAGCCCAAGAACTTCACCAAAAGTTGCCTCTCGTGTCAGGATTCTTCATGGATTTAATCTCAATTTGTTCCTACGACTTCCTTGGCCTTCAAGCGATGTTTTGGGAGATAATAAGGCTCACCTGGAGCACTAGGATCAAACGAGAGATGCTACATCAATGGAGGAGGCTATGGGAGAGCTCTTATATATACACCATTAACCCTAGCCGCTGCAATCCTTCGTCATTCATCTCGACATCCAGTCATCGTCCACATCAAGAAATCATTGTTGCAACGAAGAGGGAGACGGAAGGGAGTCCCCACTAGTGGGGCTCTGCCATAGGCCGCCGCCCCATGCCACCACCACCACCATCCACCACCGCGCCGCCATTACCACCGTCAACACCCTTCTTCCTCCTCCAACGCAGTCTCCGTGATGGGTTGTAACAACTCTTGAAATCCCTTTTATGTGATGTTAATTGAGTAATTGTTGGCTATGGGGCGATCAACTAGTAAGTGGTTATTTGATATGTTTATAGTCTATTTATGTGTGTTGCTTATTTACCTCTGTAGTAATTTAGTGATTGGAGACGTTTAATCCATTGGCGTAGTTGGAGAATTTCAACTCTTAGGCCACACATGAAGTTGATAGATGGTTGTGCAAACCGACATACCCGCGACATGACAGGTGCATACATCTTATAGAACTTAATACCTTCATCCGGTCCTCGTGACCTTAATATCTTTACGTTAGCCGCCGTAGGTATGGGACAAGAATTAGGACGATTGAGTTGTCTCAATATGGCGCATCTTGAGAGACAATGTTATGCGAGGGGCCGCCCACCATTAGTAGATTTTCATATCCTATAATGCAAGTACTGACTTGGCTACAACATGGCATAGTCGTAAAGTTTAACTCCATTCTGCACCCATACCAAACGAGACCGTACCTAGATGCCATCAATCTCATCTAAACATCACATACTTCTCATAGTTTATTTCATTTGTTTAGTTTACTATTTATTTTTCGTTCATTCTAGTACTAAGTTATCTTTTTTCCATTTCCCCTAGCAACCTACTTAAGTGAACTATTTCCAAACTCTGGTTTGAGTGTGAGTGTAGTTGCGCAGACGACGCAGCCGCGGGGATTGTGGTGCCATTCTTTTCACTCCCCGCGGGATTGACAAACCTTAATTATCACGAGATTGCTCCATAGCCATGTACACTTGCAGGTCATCAGAGATCCTCCCCCTGTAGTCTCGCCCATTGTGAACAACGGCAAGGTCACCAAAATGTTGGTGGATGGTCGCATTAGCCTCAACCTCCTCTCTAAGAAGGCGTTCCAGAGGATGCTAGTTCCAGCTGCACAACTCCGTCCCACAGGAACCTTCTAAGGTGTGAACCTCAGGTCCACCCAGCCTCTGGGTCAGGTTAGCCTGCGGTCACCTTTGGTGGTCCCGACAACTTCTGCACAACATCACCTTTGATGTGGCTGATACCTCGTTGCCCTATAGTGGCGGCCGCATCCCATTACGCTCACAGTGCTTTGAAAATTCTAGGGCCATGGGACTTACCACCATCAAATCTGATAGGAGGGATGCCATCTACTATGTGGAACAGTTGTACCAGATAGCTGAAGTGGTGGTCCCTGAGAACGAGGACATCCTAGCAAGTTCAGGGGCTCCCGGGAATGAGGACGTGCCAAGAACCTCTACTCAGCCCTCGAGGAAAAGAAAGAAAATCTCTGAAGACAACAAGCTAACCAAGATGATGCCGCTGGGATACGATGGAAACCATCCCGTCAGCATTGACACCACCCTTTCTGCTAAATTGGAAAGCATGCTCATCACCTCCCTCCGAGGGAACTATGATGTGTTTGTTTAGGATCCATCATATCTCCTCGGGGTACTGTAACACCCTCGATGCGACTATATCTCCCACGTGTCGAGGCACGACTTAGAGGCATAATCGCATTGAAGGCAATGTCGCAAGTGAGGTAATCTTCACACAACCCATGTAATACAATAGGGGAAAAAATTACATAGTTGGCTTACAATCGCCACTTCACACAATTACATGAATAAACATTACATCAATCAAGTGCACTCATGGTCCGACTACGGAACCAAAATAAAGGAAGAACCCCAAATGCGACAAAGGTCCCCGATTGACCCCAACTGGGCTCCACTACTGATCAACTAGAACGAAACAACATAAAGGACAAGATCTTCATCGAGCTCCTCCTGAGCTGGGTTGCTTCATCTGCACGGACTCATCGGCACCTGCAAACTGGTTTTGGAAGTATCTGTGAGCCACGGGGACTCAGCAATCTCGCACCCTCGCGATCAAGACTATTTAAGCTTATGGGTAAGGTAAAGGTATGAGGTGGAGCTGCAGCAAGCGACTAGCATATATGGTGGCTAACATACGCAAATGAGAGCGAGAAGAGAAGGCAAAGCACGGTTGATAAAAGTATGATCAAGAAGTGATCCTGGACTACCTACGTCAAGCATAACTCCAACAACCGTGTTCACTTCCCGGACTCCGCCGGAAAGAGACCATCACGGTTACACACGCGGTTGATTCATTTTAATTAAGGTCAACTTCAGGTTTTCTACAACCGGACGTTAACAAATTCCCATCTGCCCATAACCGCGGGCACGGCTTTCAAAAGTTCAAATCCCTGCAGGGGTGTCCCAACTTAGCCCATCACAAGCTCTCACGGTCAACGAAGGAATAGACCTCCACCCGAGACATTCCGATCAGACTCGGTATCCCAGTACAACAAGACATTTCGACAGGGTAAAACTAAACCAGCAACACCGCCCGAATGTGCCGACAAATCCCGATAGGAGCTGCACATATCTCGTTCTCAGGGCACACTCAGATGAGCAATCCGTACAACTAAAACCAGCCCTCAAGTTTCCCCGAGGTGGCGCTGCACAAGGCTCTAGTTCGGACCAACACTCAGAGGAGCACTGGCCCGTGGGGGCTAAAATAAAGATGACCCTTGAGTCTGCAGAACCCAAGGGAAAGAAAAGGCTAGGTGGCAAATGGTAAAACCAATGTTGGGCATTGCTGGAGCAGCTTTACTTAAGGCGAACTGTCAAGGGGTTCCCATTATAGCCCAACCGCGTAAGGGACGCAAAATCCGGGAACATAACACCAATATGACGGAAACTAGGGCGGCAAGAGTGGAACTAAACACCAGGCATAAGGCCGAGCCTTCCACCCTTTACCAAGTATATAGATGCATTAATTAAATAAGACATATAGTGATATCCCAACAAGTAAACATGTTCCAACAAGGAACAACATCTCCATGTTCCAACAAGGAACAAACTTCAATCTTCACCTGCAACTAACAACGCTATAAGAGGGGCTGAGCAAAGCGGTAACATAGCCAATCAACGGTTTGCTAGGACATTGGTGGGTTAGAGGCTGAACATGGTAATTTTGGGAGGCTGACAAGCAAGTGGTAGGCATCGTAGCAATGGCATAGCAAAAGAGCGAGCAAACTAGCATAACAAAGATAGTAGTGATTTCGAGGGTATGATCATCTTGCCTGAAATCCCGCAAGAAAGAAGAACGAGTCCATGAAGAAGACAAACGGACGTAGACGAACGGGTCCTCACAAACTCGACGTTATCGGAACCAACCCGAGGAAGCAATCACCGGAAAAGAAGCACACAACATAGTAAACAACCACGGCATAAACATGGCATGATGCACAATCAAGTATGATGCATGTCCGGTTTAAAGAGGCATGGCATGGCAAAATGCACAAGCAATCCTACAAATTAAGTGGAGCTCAATATGCAACGAGTTGCATATTGACGAAACACCACGTCAATTATTTAGTTCTCTCTCGGTTATGTACCCCAACAATATTAAATGTTGATTAACATGGCAAGAGGTGAAGCACAACAAAACTACCTATCTAGGCAAGTTTAAATGAGGCCGGAAGCAACGAACAACAACTCCGGTAAATCCCCATAGCATATTTTAGATTTGGTCCTGATCTGTCCTAAACACAATTTTAGAGTTGTTTAACATGCAAAGTGATGCCACCATGATAAACTAGGCAAAATTCTACCCCATTTACATATAAAGTTTATTAAAATCCGAGTTACGGTTATTTAGTTATGAATTAAATCATTTTAGCATGGCATAGAGCAAATTAATCAAACACCATTTTAAACATTTTAAACATGGGTGAAAGTGACATATTATTAATCTACACATAATTTTAAGCAAGTTGCATATATAACTCATTTTAATCCGATGCATGGTTTGTGAGGTATTAAATGCACGAACATGAGGGTCTTTTCTGTAAAATTGCAGTCTCAGGATAATTAGGAAAATCGTCCAACGGAAAAAAAACGTGCACTGGGCTGAAACTGGCTGGCCCAACATGCATAGGAGAGGGGCTGGGCGCTGCTCACCATGGGCCTGGCCCGGTCAGCGGGGAGGAGGCGCGCCAGTAAAAAGGAGCGGCTGGGCCGACGTGGGAGCTGGGCCTAGTGCGCCTGGCAGGCCACGCAACTGGCCAGCACGGTGGAGGACGGGGTCAACGCGGTAGCAGGCCTCCTCGTTCGATGCAGGAAAAAAACAGGGCGATGCGGTTGGCTGCCACCTCCAGATCGAAGCGAGGACCCGGGATCAACGCGCGCGATGCAGAGGTCGAGCATGGGGTCGACGCAGCGGACGCAGCAGCGTGCGGGTGGAAGCAGAGCTCCGACGTGAGGCATGGACTTGGCGCGGCGGCGGTGATCCCCTCCAGATCCGGCGCGGCTTGGGTCTGTGCTTCCCGGTTTGAAGAAGAGGCGAGGCGCTGGCCTCGAACGATGACGGCGGCAGTAGGAGATGCGATATAGGGAGGCCGCTTCAAGGGGACTCCGGCGAATGGACTTGGCAGGGAGGTGGCTCGGTCTGCGGCTGCAGATTCAACGGGAGCACTGGGGCGGAACCGTGGCGCAGGGCTTGAGGAGGCCGGCTTGGCGTCCATGGCAGCAGGGAACTCGAGAACGGTGGCGGACTTGGCGTAGTGGAACCCGGTGCCGGCGAGGCGTGGGGAGGGGAAGCAGCGAAGGCCGCGGGCTCCTGGAAGAAGATGGTGGTGGCTTGAGGAGTCTCCCATTGCAGATCGAGGGAGTCAGGCGGTGCTCGGGTTCCTGTGGAGAAAAGGCAGGAAGATGAGACGAGAGGGAGAAGGGAAGAAGAAAGGAGAGACAGGGTAGGAGAGGGCGGCCCTGCTGGAGCTCGTCTTGGCAGGTTCGGGCGGTGAACGGGACATCTCCGGCGGCGGCGCTCGCCAACGCGGTCGAGCGAGAGGAGGCTCTCAGCTCGTGCGTGCTGGTGGCCTCGATCCCGACGAGGTCGAGCGGGGATGTGGCTGGAATCAAGGAGAGATGGGGATCGATGGATTTGGAAGTCTCGGAGATGGCTGGCTGGTGCGAAGGGGATCCCGAGGGGATTTGGCTGGCGGCTGCTCGATGGGACAAGGCTCCTAAATTTTAGGGTTTGTCCAAATAGACTAGGAGCACATATATATATATATATATATATATATATATATATATATATATATATATATATATATATATATATATATATATGGAAAGAGGGGAGTTTAGGGTAGATTTGGACCCTCCGATCAAAATCGGGCGGTTTAAGAAAAACTAGGTTAGGAAGCCCAATTAACAAACCGGAGACGTTTTGTAGATGTTTGGGGATGATCCGGACCCAACGGTGACGACTGTCCGGGTCGGTTCCGGGACAACTTCCGGACGCGCGCGAGGGGAGGGCCGCGGGCATAACCGAGAGAGGTTAGGTTGGACCTGGCGGTAGGTAGGGGCTGTGTAGACGGCGTCGAGCTGAGAGAAGAGAAGAGAGGGCGGCCCGGCGACTATTTCCGGAGACCGAAAACGTCCGACGTTAGACCGGCTATATTGCCGCTATATTTATCCGTTGGGGCGTCAAACGAACTCCGATTGCGATGAAACTTGACAGGCGGTCTGTCTACACTATAATAAGACCGCACACCAAATTTCAACCCAATCCGAGAACATTTTCCGGCCACTTATAAAATAATATTTCGGACGTGCCGCGGGCACGTGCGAGTGTGGTAGGGCTCAGAACGGACAACGGAGAGAACGAGGAGGCCGGGACGGATGCAAGTTTCGAAAACATGATGATGCAATGCACATGATGACATGATGAAATGCAACACGCAAGCGAATGACAACGCAACAACAACGAATCACTGGAGGACAGCTGGCACATCGGTCTCGGGGCGTTACAGGTACCTAGGGAGGTGACCTAGCACCACATGGCAGTGTGCCTTGGCGCTCATTGTTACGCAGGAAGTGTGTTGGCAAGCACTGACCGACAAGAGTTTATATGCTTCGAGGTCCGAAGGCTCAAGAAGGTTGGGTTTATTTGGGAAGTGCTTCACCCCACATGGCTGGCTAACCCTGTTGTGGTGCCCAGGGCCAAGGACAACAAGGGGATATGCATCAACTTCACTGATGTGAACAAGGCTTGGCTGCAGCATAAGTCCTAAACCTTAAACCTAAACCATGAAAAATGATCTTGTTAAAACTTGGTAATACGCACTAGTGCAGAACCGGGCAATAGCACCGGTTCGTAAGGGCCTTTAGTGCCGGTTATGGAAACGGCACTAAGGTTTCGGCACTAAAAGCCCCCCCCCCTTTAGTATCGGTTCGGCACGAACCGGCGCTAAAGTGCCACCACGTGGCGTGAGCTCGCACCCTGGTATGGGGGACCTTTAGTACCGGTTGGTGTTACCAACCGGTACTAAAGGTTTTTTTTTGAAAATTTTGGAAATTTTTTTTGATTTTTTTGATTTTTTATTTTTCTGAATTATTTGATGATTTAGTCTCTAATCACCTCTCTTAACTGCTCAAGTGTGGATCACTCATTCCAAATAATCTTACTTCCCGACCGGTCACCCATCCCTCTCACTACTCCAGCCCGAGCATGCTTAATTTTCAGGTTCTATTCTCCTTCATTTCCGAGTCTGCACTTGTTGTTTTCCTGACAATAGTAAGATGTCAATCCTATTAACCCTCAGGAGTTTAGCTTGAGCATGAAGTCACACATTTCACTGTTTGAGTTTGAAACTATTATTCTAAAAAAACAGTAATTATTTAGTAACGCTAATATATCTTGAATAAGTTTGACCATAGTTTGACCACAGTTTAACCAGATTTGACCAAAATTCAAAAAATTGAAATAATTATTTAGTAACACTAATATTCTTGAATAATTATGTAGTAACACTAATACTTCTTGAATAAGTAGTTTGACCACAGTTTGACCACAGTTTCACCAGATTTGAACAAAATTCAAAAAAAAACTGAGATACTTATTTAGTAACACTAATATTATTGCGTAATTATTTAGTAACACTCTATATTTCTTGAATCACTTGTTTGACCGGTTTGACAATATTTAACCAAAATTCAAAAAAACATAAATTAGAGCATATCTTTTTTTCCTTTTACAATTTGTCATTTCAAAAATTGTCCTAAACCCTAAACCCGGGACTTAAAACGTCGGAAACTCTATGCTAAACAGTAAAAACTAAGGGTTTAGACCATAAAACCTAACCCTAAACGCTGAAATCTAAACCCTAGCACTAAACGCTAAAACGTCCAAAAAAATGTCTAAAACGCCCAAAAACTCTATTTTCCCTTTGGAATTTTGTGATTTTAAAAAATTGTCGAAACGAAAAACTGGTTGTTTCAGTGGATCAATCTTTTTGTTCTGCAAATTTTGATATATTATATGTATTTTTCTGAATTAGGATGATTTAGTTATGATTTTTTCAAGTTTGAAAATTGCCCTATAGTCCCGGTTTGTGTCTCCAACCGGTAGTATAGGTCAGACCCCTTTAGTACCGGTTTATAACCTTTAGTACCGGTTCGTGCCACGAACCGGTACTAAAGGTGATCGTGGGGCCCTGGCCTGACGCCAGCCTGCCACCACCCCTTTAGTACCGGTTCGTGCCACGAACCGGTACTAAAGTTTCAACACGAACCGGCATTAATGCAAATCCGTTCGAACCGGCACTAATGGTACCATTAGTACCGGGCCAAAATTAAACCGGCACTAATGTGCTTCACAGTTGACCCTTTTTCTACTAGTGACGTAATATTCTGACTATCAACTTTTAATATTTGACACTTGGTAAAACTGAAAAGGTTATGAAAAATATATTCTAAATCGATCTTGTTCGAAAATACTCGTTGCAACGAATACGAATATGCAAACGAAACTTATTCGGACTTTCGGTTCAAAAGATACAGTAAATTCAAATTTGAAGATAAAATGAAAAAAAACATATGAGGTGGGGTGGATGAGGCATGCAACTCTACCCAAACCTGGCATGCATGGACCCCCAATGCGGTAATTAAGGATTAGTGGCATAAACTATTTCATCAATCTTAAAGCAAATAGGTGATCATATGCATGCGTTGCCTGCACCTACCTGCCCCATGAATTTCGTACTGCTCTATGCTTCTTATGATTGTATTTCGTTTTGGTTATTGTAGATAGAATTGCTCAGGATGGAAGTGCTTGTCATTATTTGATCTCTTTGACTATGTAAAATGATAAGATTTTTAATGATAAAAGTACTTCTTCGATGCAGGTTATCGACAGATGTACTAGGACTCTTCGTTTATGGTCCTCTCCACAACGCATAGAGAGACGATATCTATTTACGGAGGCGTGTACATAATTGAAGACTATAGTGAGGGATATTTTTACCCAACATAGGCAGCAACATGATCTTAGGATTGCCCCCTACGCTATAGGCGTTATACGGACTCTACATGTCTCTTTGTATTTCACTATTTTATTTTTTATTTTTCATTTATGTGAGAGGACCTTATTTGACATGTGCATCTTAATTATGCAGAAGTCGGATGTAATACTTAAATTTTTTAAATAATATAAAGCATCCCTTTTTTAAAAAGATGGACTGCTCAAATTGTTGTCATACTTAAATTTTTGAAATAATATAAAGCATCCCCTTTTTAAAAAGATGGACTGCTCAAATTGTTGTCGATATGTCAGTACAGTGGAATGAGGCGATTGTCCCAAAAGATTTCCCTACACATTTTACCTCAGCTGGAGTCCCAAGTTATGCAGTTTTACCTATTCGGTTGAGTGAAGCATTGTCCTCGAATTGGCAGCTCAAGCAATTGTGATCCGGACCATGTTGCCTAACTAGTGGCACTGTTTCCAGGATTGGGCTACCTTTCCATTGCCCGAAGGAGATAAGATCTGTCGTACATAGGACAACTGAAATGCCATTAGAGCAACTCCAATGGGGCGACCCAAACAGACGGTACATTTGTCCATTTTTTTGTCCGTTTGGGTAAGCCACCCGCCCGCCGTCCGTCTAGTTCTGCATTTGGGTCGGTAATGTGCCCAACGCGCCGACTCATTTCATGTCCGCATTCGACTTTTAAATAAAAAAGGCCCACGGCCGATCATGCCAGCGGCCATGTCTCATGCCGGCACCATGCCACCACCGGCATACAATACCGGCTTCAGAAAATACCACAGTTCATGCTGGCGCACTCACCAGCCGACCGGCACACATGCCAGCACACAAAAAATGGTGGGACTTGAGTTCGACCACGCCATCGCGGCTCCCGTGGTCATGCCGGCACACCTGCCGTCATACAAAAAAGATGGCCCTCGACGCCATAGATCACTCGTCGTCGAACTTTTTGCGCTCATGAAACTCGCGGTGCACACGAGTCCAAAAGGTCGAATGCTTTTGCTCGGCGCCCGTCTTTGGGTCTTGTCCAATGTCTCGCCAACACTCGCAAAAAAGCTTGTCCTCGGCAACTGTGTACGCCTTCGTGCGCTTGCTCTTGCACTTCGGCTTAGGACCGGCAGTTTGGTTGGCGAGCTTGTCCTCGAATAAAGGCTCCACTTCGATGTCGCACTCGTCCTCTTCCTTTAGCCCATAGTTCTCCGAGAACTCATGGTCGAGGGGGAAGCCGTCCAGGTCGATGTCGACCTGATCACGCATGAAGGCCGTCTGATCGGGATCATAGCCAGCGGCCGTCTTGGATTTGTGTCTTGTCGGGATCGTAGACAGCGCTCGGCGCACCATCCTCGAAGAGGAGGTTTTGCATTTAGTCCTCGTCGACGGCGGATGGCATTTCCTCGAACAGGTTCCGGGTGTCCGGGAGCCCGCCGGCCGGCGTCTGTCACGCGTGTTTCCTCGTGCCGCCGGATGACGAGCCACCGACCACCGGGGTGGCGTTGAGGTCAATGGGCGCGGGCATGGAAGGCGTGACCACGCTCACGTCGGGTGAGCACTCCCCGAAGAGGTGGGAGACCCGCGGGTAGACGTGGAAGCTGGGGACCGGGTTGCAAGCCGACACGCGGGGTGAGTCGGGCATCACCATCCGAGGAAACGCCAACGAGCCGGTGCTGGCCGCGATGACGGCGGCTTGGAGGACGCTGTGCTGGCTAGGGTTTACCCCTAGCATGTAGAGCGCCTCCCTCGTTGCCGCGGCGACGCGGGCGTTGGTAAACTCCTGCTGCGCGGCGGCGACGGCGACGGCCTACGCGGCGGCCTCATCCTTCGCGTCCGCGGAGTGCCTCCCGCCCTTCCTCTTGCCCGACTCCCTTGCCCGCTGTTCGGGCGTCAGCGCCTTCTTTGGCTTGGTCGCGGCGGCGGTCTTGCGCGGGTCACGAGGCTTGCCTTTCCCGGAGGGGGCGACGGCGCCGGACGAGGCGAGGGAGGCGAGGCCGGCGGCGGCGTCGAGGTCGAGGTCTATGGCGTCCTCCATGGCTGGTTGGGAGGCGGGGGCGCGCGGGGGCTAGAGCGTTTTTGGGGAAAATGGGGGGAAATGGTGGTGGCTGCCACCGACCGGCGGGCCCGGGGAGAGGAGTAGGCGCGCGCGTGATGACCCACAAGTATAGGGATTCTATCGTAGTCCTTTCGATAAGTAAGAGTGTCGAACTCGACTAGGAGCAGAAGGAAATGATAAGCGGTTTTCAGTAAGGTATTCTCTGCAAGCACTGAAATTATAGGTAACAGATAGTTTTGTGATAAGATAATTTGTAACGAGCAACAAGTAACAAAAGTAAATAAAGTGCAGCAAGGTGGCCCCATCCTTTTTGTAGCAAAGGACAAGTCTGGACAAATTCTTATATAGAGAAACGCGCTCCCGAGGATACATGGAAATTATCGTTAAGCTAGTTTTCATCACGATCATATGGTTCGCGTTCGGTACTTTGATAATTTGGTATGTGGGTGGACCGGTGCCTGGGTGCTGTCCTTACTTGGACAAGCATCCCACTTATGATTAACCTCTATTGCAAGCATCCGCAACTACAACAAAAGTATTAAGGTAAACCTAACCATAGCATGAAACATATGGATCCAAATCAACCCCTTACGAAGCAACGCATAAACTAGGGTTTAAGCTTCTGTCACTCTAGCAACCCATCATCTACTTATTACTTCCCAATGCCTCCCTCTAGGCCCAAATAATGGTGAAGTGTCATGTAGTCGATGTTCACATAACACCACTAGAGGAGAGACAACATACATCTCATCAAAACATTGAACGAATACCAAATTCACATGACTACTAATAGCAAGACTTCTCCCATGTCCTCAGGAACAAACATAACTACTTACAAAGCATATTCATGTTCATAATCAGAGGAGTATTAATATGCATATAGGATCTGAACATATGATCTTCCACCAAATAAACCAACTAGCATCAACTACAAGGAGTAATTAACACTACTAGCAACCAACATGTACCAATCCCAGACTTGGAGCTAAGAATTGGATACAAGAGATGAACTAGGGGTTGAGAGGAGATGGTGCTGGTGAAGATGTTGATGGAGATTGACCCCCACCCGATGAGAGGATCGTTGGTGATGATGATGATGATTTCCCCCTCCCGGAGGGAAGTTTCCCCGGCAGAACAGCTCCGCCAGAGCCCTAGATTGGTTCTGCCAAGGTTCCGCCTCGTGGCGGCGGAGTCTCGTCCCGAAAGCTTGCTTATGATTTTTTTCCTCATCGAAAGACTCCATATAGCAGAAGATGGGCATCGGAGGGCCACTAGGGGGCCATGAGGCAGGAGGGCATGCCCCCACCCTCGTGGGCAGGGTGTGGCCCCCCTCTGGAACTTCTTGCGCTCAGTATTTTTTATATATTCTGAAAATGACTTCCGTGAAGTTTCAGGACTTTTGGAGCTATGTAGAATAGGTCTCTAATATTTTCTCCTTTTCCAGTCCAGAACCCCAGCTACTGGCATTCTCCCTCTTTATGTAAACCTTGTAAAATAAGAGAGAATAGGCATAAGTATTGTGACATAATGTGTAATAACAGCCCATAATGCAATAAATATTGATATAAAAGGATGATGCAGAATGGACGTATCAACTCCCCCAAGCTTAGACCTCGCTTGTCCTCAAGCGAAAGCCGAAATCGAAAAATATGTCCACATGTTTAGAGATAGAGGTGTTGATAAAAATAAAATACGGACATGAGGGCATCATGATCATTCTTAGAACAACAACTTATATAATTCTTGTCATATGATCTCTTATGGAAGAGTAACAATTCAATCACAATTTCAAGTATGAATCATAAACTTCATTGAAAACTAACAAACTATAATCTCAGTCATTGAAGCAATTGCAATTTATCATAACATAGGAAAGAGTCAATATAAGAGCTTTTCAGCAAGTTCACATACTCAACTATCATATAATCTTTCACAATTGCTAAAACTCACGCAATACTTATGTGTATGGAGTTTTAATCGGACACAGAGAAAGATAGGGGCTTATAGTTTTGCCTCCCAATGTTTTACCTCAAGGGTAATGTCAACAATAATAGTTCATGAAAACTCATATCCAATTAGCCATATATACCAGGATCTTTCCAACATGTTGTGCTTGCCAAAAGATAAAATGTAAAAAGGAAGGGTGAAGATCACCATGACTCTTATGTAAGGTAGGAGATAAAAGTAAAAGATAGGCCTTTCGCAGAGGGAAGCAGAGGTTGTCATGCGCTTTAATGGTTGGATGCACAAAATCTTAATGCGAAAGAACGTCACTTTATATTGCCACTTGTGATATGGACCTTTATTATGCAGTTTGTCACTTTTATTTCTTCCATATCACAAGCTCGTATAAAGCTTATTTTCTCCCACACTAATAAGTCATACATATTTAGAGAGCAATTTTTATTGCTTGCACCGATGACAACTTACTTGAGGGATCTTACTCAATCCATAGGTAGGTATGGTGGACTCTCATGGCAAAACTTGTTTAAGGGTGTTTGGAAGCACAAGTAGTATCTCTACTTGGTGCAAAGAATTTGGCTAGCATGAGGGGGAAAGGCAAGCTCAATCATGTTGGATGATCCATGCCAATATAATTTATCTCAGATGTAAGAAAACATAACCCATTACGTTGTCTTCCTTGTCCAACGTCAACTCTTTAGCATGTCATATTTTAATGAGTGCTCACAATCATAAAAGATGTCCAAGATAGTGTATTTATATGTGAAGACATCTCTTTATTTATTACTTGAAAACTATGTTTGTCAACTCTCAACAACTTTTATTCATAATACTCTTTATATGTGAGCTCATTACTCTCCATAAGATCCTTATGGTCTCTTTATCTCTTTTTATTTCTTTCTATTTTCTTTTATTCGCTCAAGATCATGGCAAAATAATCAAGCCCTTGACTCAACACTAATCTTTATTATATATAGCTCACGGACTCGATTACATAGAAGGATCATAAAGTAAAACCCACAACTAGATCATACTAAAACTTTATTCTACTAGATCAAAATATTACCAAAAGGATCGAACTAAGAAAAACGGTAAAGATAGAAGTGATGGTGATACGATACCGGGGCACTCCCCCAAGCTTGGCAGTTGCCAAGGGGAGTGCCCATACCAGATACTCAGTTATTCTTTGTTGGTGGAGAGGGTGGAGTTGTTGATGATGTAGGCTTGTCGTCCTTCTTCCAGGGCATAGGCTCGCCATCATAGAAGGATGACCGAGTCTCCTGGATCCTCAAATCTGCATCCAAACTCATCCATTTGAATCTATATTCATACTCACAGTTTTGGTTTTGCAGGTCATGGATTTGGGCTTGGAGGTGCTCGATCTTCTCGTGAAGCTTGAAGATGGTCTCCCCAATGTTATTGGCATCCAACTTGTGGTTGTTGGTGAACTCCGCGATCATCATATGGTTGGTATCGAGCCCGCGTTCCACTGTCTCCTGGCACTTGAAAACTTGTTGCTCCATTGCCTCGAGCCTTGTCTCCACGCTTCCGGTCCTCCTTGGTCCCTCAGCATCACGGATGTGCAGCACCCCCTCACGCATCTCAATGGTTTGAGGGTGTTGGAGCACTTCCACGAGGTAGAGGTTGATGACCTTCTCGAAAAACTTGTCCTTGGGGGCACTTGAAGACGACATGACGACCTAGATTTGTCAGAAAAACAGCTCGAAAAAAAGACGAGAGATATTTGCGTGACACAGGAGTCAAAACCTTCAGGAGATTATATAATGAACTTTTATTGACCAAAATACATAACGTGCAAGAAAACGGAGTCCGGAAAGCACACGAGGTGCCCACGAGGCAGGAGGCGCACCCAGGGGGGTAGGTCACGCCCTCCACCCTCGTGTCCTTCCCGGACTTCTTCTTATTTTTCTATTTTTCTAAATATTCCAAAACAGAGAAAAATTGCCATTAGAACTGCTTTGGAGTCGGTTTACTTACCATACCACATACCTATTTCTTTTCGGAGTCTGAAACGTTCCGGAAAGTGTCCCTTATGTATTCCACCGGGGTTACGGTTTCAATAACATTGGTTTCAACATTTATAGGATTACCTGAGATATAATGTTTGATTCTTTGACCGTCCACCACCTTCGGATTTGTTCCTTCGAAGTTGTTGATTTTTATGGCACCGGAACGATAGACCTCCTCGATAACGTAAGGACCTTCCCATTTAGAGAGAAGCTTTCCTGCAAAAAATCTTAAACAAGAGTTGTATAGCAATACATAGTGACCTACATTAAACTCACGCTTTTGTATCGTTTTGTCATGCCATCTTTTAACCTTTTCTTTAAACAATTTGGCATTCTCATAGGCTTGGGTTCTCCATTCATCAAGTGAGCTATTGTCAAATAACTTTTTCTCACCGGCAAGTTTGAAATCATAATTGAGCTCTTTAATAGCCCAATAAGCCTTATGTTCTAGTTCGAGAGGTAAGTGGCATGCTTTTCCATAAACCATTTTATACGAAGACATACCCATAGGGTTTTTATATGCAGTTCTATAGGCCCATAATGCATCATCAAGTTTCTTGGACCAATTCTTTCTAGATCTATTAACAGTCTTTTGCAAAATTAATTTGAGTTCTCTATTACTCAATTCTACTTGACCACTAGACTGTGGGTGATAAGGAGATGCAATTATATGATTAACATCATACTTAGCAAGCATTTTATGAAAAGCTCCATGAATAAAATGTGAACCACCATCAGTCATTAGATATCTAGGGACTCAAAACCTTGGAAAAATAACTTCTTTAAGCATCTTAATAGAGGTGTTATGATCAGCACTACTAGTTGGAATAGCTTCTACCCACTTAGTAACGTAATCAACAGCAACTAAAATATGTGTATATCCATTAGAGGAAGGAAATAGTCCCATATAATCAAAGCCCCAAACATCAAATGGTTCAATAACAAGTGAATAATTCATAGGCATTTCTTGACGTCTACTAATATTACCAATTCTTTGACATTCATCACAAGACAAGACAAACTTACGGGAATCCTTGAAGAGCGTAGGCCAATAAAAACCGGATTGCAATACCTTATGTGCAGTTCTATCTCCAGCATGGTGTCCTCCATAAGCTTCGGAGTGACACTTGCATAGGATCTGTTCCTGTTCATGCTCAGGTACACAACGTCTAATAATACCATCTACTCCTTCTTTATGAAGATGTGGGTCATCCCAAAAGTAATGTCTCAAATCATAGAAGAACTTTTTCTTTTGCTGGTATGTAAAGCTAGGTGGTATAAATTTAGCAACAATGTAATTAGCATAATCAGCATACCATGGAGCAGTATGAGAAGCATTTATGACATTTAATTGTTCATCGAGAAAGCTATCATCAATAGGTAGTGGGTCATCAAGAACATTTTCTAACCTAGACAAGTTGTCTGCAACGGGGTTCTCAGCTCCTTTCTATCAATAATATGCAGATCAAATTATTGTAGGAGGAGAACCCATCTAATAAGTCTAGGTTTAGCATCTTTGTTTTCCATAAGATATTTAATAGCAACATGATCCGTATGAATAGTTACTTTAGAATCAACAATATAAGATCTGAACTTATCACAAGCAAATACAACTGCTAAGAATTCCTTTTCAGTTGTAGCATAATTTCTCTGTGCATTGTCTAGAGTTTTACTAGCATATTGAATAGCATTTAATTTCTTATCAACTCTTTGCCCTAGAACAACACCTATAGCATAATCACTAGGATCACACATAATGTCAAAAGGTAAATTCCAATCAGGTGGCTGAACAATAGGTGCAGAGATCAATGCTTTCTTAAGTATTTCAAATGCTTCTACACAATCATCATAAAAAAACGAATGGTATATCTTTTTGTAATAAATTAGTTAGAGACCGAGAAATTTTTGAGAAGTCCTTAATGAACCTCCTATAAAAGCCGGCATGACCAAGGAAACTTCTTATACCTTTGATGTCCTTGGGATACCACATCTTTTCAATAGCATCAACTTTAGCTTTATCAACTTCAATGCCTCTTTCAGAAATTTTGTGCCCCAAGACAATACCTTCATTGACCATAAAGTGGCATTTCTCCCAATTCAAGACAAGGTTAGTTTCTTCACATCTCTGCAAAACTCGATCAAGGTTGCTTAAGCAATCATCAAAAGAGGATCCATAAACGGAGAAATCATCCATGAATACCTCACATATCTTTTCACAAAAATCAGAAAATATAGCCATCATGCATCTTTGAAAGGTAGCATGTGCATTACATAAACCAAAAGGCATACGTCTATAAGCAAAAGTACCAAAAGGACAAGTAAAAGTGGTCTTAGATTGATCATCAGTTGATACAGGTATTTGAGAGAAGCCAGAATAACCATATAGAAAGCAAAAATGTGTGTGTTTGGATAATCTTTCTAGCATTTGATCAATAAAAGGTAAGGGGTAATGATCTCTTTTAGTAGCCTGATTTAATTTGCGGAAATCAATTACCATCCTATAACCTGTAATAATTCTTTGCGGAATCAATTCATCTTTATCATTAGGAACGACAGTAATACCTACCTTCTTAGGAACACAATGGACATGACTTACCCACTGACTATCAACAACGTGATAAATTATACCTGCCTCAAGGAGCTTTAGTATTTCTTTTCTTACCACTTCTTTCATCTTAGGATTCAGCCGTCATTGATGATCAATAACTGGTTTGTCATCTTTCTCCAAATTTATTTTGTGTTGACATAGAGTGGGACTAATGCCCTTAAGATCATCAAGAGTATATCCAATAGCTGCACGGTGCTTCTTCAGAGTTTTCAATAATCTTTCTTCCTCCTTCTCTGAAAGGTTAGCACTAATAATAATAGGATATATCTTCTTTTCATCAAGATAAGCATATTTAAGAGTATCAGGCAATGGTTTAAGCTCAAACACGGAATTGCCCTTGGGTGGAGGAGGATCCCCTAAGATTTCAATAGGCAAGTTGTGTTTCAGAATAGGTCCCTGTTTAAAGAACACTTCATCTATTTCCCTTCTTTCATTCATATACATATCATTTTCATGGTCTAGCAAATTTTGTTCTAAAGGATCACTAGGAGGTACGGAAATAGAAGCAAGACCAATAATTTCATCTTTACTAGGCAATTCTTCTTCACAGTGTTGTCTACGAAATTTAGAAAAGTTGAACTCATGAGACATATCACCTAAACCAATAGTAATAACATCCTTTTTGCAGTCTATCCTAGCATTAACAGTGTTTAAGAAGGGTCTACCAAATATAATGGGACAAAAACTATCTTGTGGGGAACCAAGAACAAGAAAATTAGCAGGATATTTAGTTTTCCCACACAAGACCTCAACATCTCTAACAATCCCAATTGGTGAAATAGTATCTCTATTGGCAAGTTTAATGGTGACATAAATTTCTTATAACTCAGCAGGTGCAATATCATGCATAATTTCGTTGTTCAAGTCAACAGGTATTGCACTAGCACTAGCACCCATATCACACAAGCCATGATAACAATGATCTCCTATCTTAACAGAAATAACATGCATGCCTACTACAGGTCTATGTTTATCTTTAGCACAAGGTTTAGCAATTCTAGAAGTTTCATCACAGAAATAAATAACATGCCCATAAATATTATCAACCAAGAGATCCTTAACAATAGCAATATTAGGTTCAACTTAAACTTGCATGGTGCAGTTGTTATCAGAAAGCCGAGCATAAATTTTTTGAATAATCATTTCTCTTGAGAGCTCATGATTGGGGCATGAATATAACATTGATTTAAGCCTCCCCCAAGCTTGAGCGATGCTTTCTCCTTCGCGAGGCCAAAAATTATATATATAATTGCGATCACGATGAACAAGATGCATATGATAAAACTTCTGATGAAATTCCAATTTCAATCGTTTGTAGTTCCATGATCCCATATCATCACATAGCCTATACCATGTCAATGTGTCTCCCTCCAAAGATAAAGGGAAGACCTTCTTCTTGATTACATCATCGGGCATACCTGCAAGCTTAAATAATCCACAAACTTCATCCACATATATTAGGTGCTCATCATGATGTAATGTTGCATCTCCTGAAAAAGGATTAGCTAGCAGTTTTTCTATCATACCCGAAGGAATTTCAAAGCAGACATTTTCACTTTTAGTAGGTTTAGTAGGTTCAGTTGGTTGAGGAGCAACTCTATGCTCTACTGGTCGGGGTGAATATACCCCGAACAAGCCCCTCAAGGGATTACTTTCCATAGTAACAAGTGACAGTAAATTTCAGCACACTATATAAATTTTTCCTTACCAAATTCCACCTACCAAAGGCGCTTCACTCCCCGGTAATGGCGCCAGAAAAGAGTCTTGATGACCCACAAGTATAGGGGATCTATTGTAGTCCTTTCGATAAGAGTGTCGAACCCAACGAGGAGCAGAAGGAAATGATAAGCGGTTTTCAGCAAGGTATTCTCTACAAGCACTGAAATTATAGGTAACAAATAATTTTGTGATAAGATAATTTGTAACGAGCAACAAGTAACAAAAGTAAATAAAGTGTAGCAAGGTGGCCCAATCCTTTTTGTAGCAAAGAACAAGCCTAGACAAATTCTTATATAGAGAAAAGCGCTCCCGAGGACACATGGGAATTATCGTCAAGCTAGTTTTCATGACGATCATATGATTCGTGTTCGGTACTTTGATAATTTGGTATGTGGGTGGACCGGTGCTTGGGTGCTGTCCTTACTTGGACAAGCATCCCACTTATTATCAACCTCTATTGCAAGCATCCGCAACTACAACAAAAGTATTAAGGTAAACCTAACCATAGCATGAAACATATGGATCCAAATAAGCCCCTTACGAAGCAACGCATAAACTAGGGTTTAACCTTCTGTCACTCTAGCAACCCATCATCTACTTATTCAATGCAGGTTATCGACAGATGTACTAGGACTCTTTGTTTATCGTCCTCTCTACAATGCGTAGAGAGTCGAGACCTGTTTACGGAGGTGTGTACACAATTGAAGGCTATAATGAGGGATACTTTTACCCATAGGTAGCAACATGATCTTAGGATTGCCCCCTACGCTATAAGCGTTATACGGACTCTACATGTCTCTTTGTATTTCGCTATTTTATTTTTTATTTTTCATTTATGTGAGAGGACCTTATTTGACAGTGTGCATCTTAATTATGCAGAAGCCGGGTGTAATACTTAAATTTTTTAAGTAATATAAAGCATCCCTTTTAGAAAAAGATGGAATGCTCAAATTGTTGTCGATATGTCGTACAGTGGAATGAGGCGATTGTCCCAAAAGATTTCCCTACACATTTTACCTCGCTGGAGTCCCAAGTTATGCAGTTTTACCTATTCGGTTGAGTGAAGCATTCTCCTCGAATTGGCAGCTCAAGCAATTGTGATCCGGACCATCTCTCCTAACTAGTGGCACTGTTTCTAGGATTGGGATACCTTTCCATTGCCCGGAGGAGATAAGATCTGTCGTACATAGGACAACTGAAATGCCATTAGAGCAACTCCAATGGGACGACCCAAACAGACGGCACATTTGTCCATTTTTTTGTCCGTTTGGGTCAGCCACCCACCCGACATCCGTCCAGTTTTGCATTTGGGTCGGCAATGCACCCAACGCGCCGACCCATTTCATGTCCGCGTTAGACTTTTAAATAAGAAAGGCCCACGGCCGATCATGCCAGCGGCCATGTCTCATGCCGACACCATGCCAGCACCAGCATACAATGCCGGCTTCAGAAAATATCATAGTTCATGCTGGCGCACTCACCAGCCGTCCGGCACACAAAAAATGGTGGGACTTGAGTTCGACCACGCCATCGCGGCTCCCGTGGTCATGCCGGCACACCTGCCGGCATACAAAAAAGATGGCCCTCGACGCCATAAATCACTCGTCATCGAACTTCTTGCACTCATGAAACTCGCGGTGCACACGAGTCCAAAAGGTCGAATGCTTTTGCTCGGTGCCCGTCTTTGGGTCTTGTCCAATGTCTCGCCAACACTCGCAAAGAAGCTTGTCCTCGGCAGCTGTGTATGCCTTCGTGCGCTTGCTCTTGCGCTTCGTCTTAGGACCGGCGGTTTGGTTGGTGAGCTTGTCCTCGAACAAAGGCTCAACTTCGATGTCGCACTCGTCCTCTTCCTCTGGCCCATAGTCCTCCGAGAACTCATGGTCGAGGGGGAAGCCGTCTAGGTCGATGTCGACTTGATCACACATGAAGGCCGCCTGATCGGGATCATAGCCAGCGGCCGACGTGAATGCCCCGCGGCCGTCCTGGATTTGTGTCTTGTCGGGATCGTAGCCATCACCCGACGCACCACCCTCGAAGAAGAGGTTTTGCATGTAGTCCTCGTCGACGGTGGACGGCATTTCCTCGAACAGGTTGCGGGCGTCCGGGAGCCCGGCGGCCGGCGTCTGTCGCACGCGTTTCCTCATGCCGCCGGACGACGAGCCACTGACCACCGGGGTGGCGTTGAGGTCGATGGGTGCGGGCGCGAGCATGGAAGGCGCAACCATGCTCACGTCGGGTGAGCACTCCCCGGAGAGGCGGGAGACCTGCGGGTAGACGTGGAAGCTGGGGACCGGGTTGCAAGCCGACGCGCGGGGTGAGTCGGGCATCACCATCCGAGGAAACGCCGACGAGCCGGTGCTAGCCGCGGCGAAGGCGGCTTGGAGGACGCTGTGCTGGCTAGGGTTTAGCCCTAGCATGTAGAGCGCCTCCCTCGTTGCCGCGGCGACGCGGGCGTTGGTGAACTCTTGCTGCGCGGTGGCGACGGCGACGGCCTGTGCGGCGGTCTCATCCCTCGCGTCCGCGGAGTGCCTCCCGCCCTTCGTCTTGGCCGACTCCCTTGCCCACTGTTCGGGCGTCAACGCCTTCTTTGCCTTGGTCACGGCAGCAGTCTTGCACGGGGCACGAGGCTTGCCTTTCCCGGAGGGGGCGACGGCGCTGGACGAGGCGAGGGAGGCGAGGCCGACGGCAGCGTCGAGGTCGAGGTCTATGGCGTCCTCCATGGCAGGTTGGGGGGCGGGGGCGTGCGGGGGCGGGAGCGTTTTTGGGGAAAAGGGGGGGAAATGGTGGTGGTTGCCACCGACCGACAGGCCCGGGGAGAGGAGTAGGCGCGCGCGCGTGATGACCCACAAGTATAGGGGATCTATCTGTTGGGGAACGCAGTAATTTCAAAAAATTTCCTACGCACACGCAAGATCATGGTGATGCACAGCAACAAGAGGGGAGAGTGTTGTCTACGTACCAACGCAGACCGACTGCGGAAGCGATCACACAACGTAGAGGAAGTAGTCGTATGTCTGCTTCCCGATCCGACCGATCCAAGCACCGTTACTCCGGCACCTCCGAGTTCTTAGCACACGTTCAGCTCGATGACGATCCCCGGGCTCCGATCCAGCAAAGCTTCGGGGAGGAGTTCCGTCAGCACGACGGCGTGGTGACGATCTTGATGTACTACCGACGCAGGGCTTCGCCTAAGCACTACAACGGTACGATCGAGGTGGAATTTGGTGGCAGGGGGCACCGCACACGGCTAAGGAGCGATCTCAAGGATCAAGTTGTGTGTCTATGGGGTGCCCCCTGCCCCCGTATATAAAGGACCAGGGGCAGGGGGTTCGGCCGGCTAGGAGGGAGGCGCAAGGAGGAGTCCCACTCCTACCGGGAGTAGGACTCCTTCCCCCAAATCCTATTCCTAATAGGACTCTTCGGGAGAAAGAGAAGAGGGGGGGCCGGCCCCTTCTCTCTTTTCCACTAAGGCCCAATAGGCCCATTTACCTCCCGGGGGGTTTCGGTAACCCTCCCGGTAATCCGGTAAAATCCCGATTTCACCCGGAACACTTCCGGTGCCCAAACATAGGCTTCCAATATATCAATCTTTACGTCTCGACCATTCCGAGACTCCTCGTCATGTCCGTGATCTCATCCGGGACTCCGAACAACCTTCGGTACATCAAAATGCATAAACTCATAATAACTGTCATCGTAACGTTAAGCGTGCGGACCCTACGGTTCGAGAACAATGTAGACATGACCGAGACACGTCTCCGGTCAATAACCAATAGCGGGACCTGGATGCCCATATTGGCTCCTACATATTCTACGAAGATCTTTATCGGTCAGACCGCATAACAACATACGTTGTTCCCTTTGTCATCGGTATGTTACTTGCCCGAGATTCGATCGTCGGTATCCAATACCTAGTTCAATCTCGTTACCGGCAAGTCTCTTTACTCGTTCCGTAATACATCATCTCACAACTAACTTATTAGTTGCAGTGCTTGCAAGGCTTATGTGATGTGCATTACCGAGAGGGCCCAGAGATACCTCTCCGACAATCGGAGTGACAAACCCTAATCTCGAAATACGCCAACCCAACATCTACCATTGGAGACACCTGTAGTACTCCTTTATAATCACCCAGTTACGTTGTGACGTTTGGTAGTACCCAAAGTGTTCCTCCGGTAAACGGGAGTTGCATAATCTCATAGTTATAGGAACATGTATAAGTCATGAAGAAAGCAATAGTAACATACTAAACGATCGGGTGCTAAGCTAATGAAATGGGTCATGTCAATCAGATCATTCTACTAATGATGTGACCTCGTTAATCAAATAACAACTCCTTGTTCATGGTTAGGAAACATAACCATCTTTGATTAACAAGCTAGTCAAGTAGAGGCATACTAGTGACACTCTGTTGGTCTATGTATTCACACATGTATTATGTTTCCGGTTAATACAATTCTAGCATGAATAATAAACATTTATCATGATATAAGGAAATAAATAATAACTTTATTATTGCCTCTAGGGCATATTTCCTTCACTATCGTAGTCCTTTCGATAAGTAAGAGTGTCGAACCCGACGAGGAGCAGAAGGAAATGATAAGCGGTTTTCAGCAAGGTATTCTCTGGAAGCACTAAAATTATAGGTAATAGATAGTTTTGTGATAAGATAATTTTTAACGAGCAACAAGTAACAAAAGTAAATAACGTGCAGCAAGGTGGCCCAATCCTTTTTGTAGCAAAGGACAAGTCTAGACAAATTCTTATATAGAGAAAAGCGCTCCCGAGGACACATGGAAGTTATCGTTAAGCTAGTTTTCATCACGATCATATGATTCACGTTCGGTGCTTTGATAATTTGGTATGTGGGTGGACCGGTGCTTGGGTGTTGTCCTTACTTGGACAAGCATCCCACTTATGATTAACCTCTATTGCAAGCATCCGCAACTACAACAAAAGTATTAAGGTAAACCTTAGCATAGCATGAAACATATGGATCCAAATCAGCCCCTTGCGAAGCAACACATAACCTAGGGTTTAAGCTTCTGTCACTCTAGCAACCCATCATCTACTTATTACTTCCCAATGCCTTCCTCTAGGCCCAAATAATGGTGAAGTGTCATGTACGCGACGTTCACATAACACCACTAGAGGAGGTACAACATACATCTCATCAAACCAAATTCGCATGACTACTAATAGCAAGACTTCTCCCATGTCCTCAGGAACAAACGTAACTACTTACAAAGCATATTCATGTTCATAATTAGAGGAGTATTAATATGCATATAGGATCTGAACATATGATCTTCCACCAAATAAACCAACTAGCATCAACTACAAGGAGTAATTAACACTACTAGCAACCAACAGGTACCAATCCCAGACTTGGAGACAAGAATTGGATACAAGAGATGAACTAGGGTTTGAGAGGAGATGGTGCTGGTGAAGATGTTGATGGAGATTGACCCCCTCCCGATGAGAAGATCGTTGGTGATGACGATGGTGATGATTTCCCCCTCCCAGAGGGAAGTTTCCCCGGCAGAACAGCTCCGCCAGAGCCCTAGATTGGTTCTGCCAAGGTTCCGCCTCGTGGCGGCGGAGTCTCGTCCCGAAAGCTTGCTTATGATTTTTTTTCCTCATCGAAAGACTCCATATAGCAGAAGATCGGCATCGGAGGGCCACCAGGGGGCCATGAGGCAGGGGCACACTCAGGGGGTAGGGTGCACCCCACCCTCGTGGGCAGGGTGTGGCCCCCCTCTAGAACTTCTTGTGCTCATTATTTTTTATATATTTTGAAAATGACTTCCATGAAGTTTCAGGAATTTTGGAGCTGTGTAGAATAGGTCTCTAATATTTGCTCCTTTTCTAGCCCAGAACCCAGCTGCCGGCATTCTCCCTCTTTACGTAAACCTTGTAAAATAAGAGAGAATAGGCATAAGTATTGTGACATAATGTTGTAACACCCACAATGCGGCTATATCTCCCACGTGCCGGGGCACGACTTAGAGGCATAGCCGCATGGTAGGTTTGTCGCAAGAGGGGTAATCTTCACACAATCCCATGTACTAAATAAGAATGGGATAAAGAGTTGGCTTACAATCGCCACTTCACACAAATACAAGATTAAACATACATCATCCAGAATACAATCAAGGTCCAAAATAAAAGAAGACAACCCCAAATGCTAGATCCCCGATTGTCCCAACTGGGCTCCACTACTGATCAACTGGAAACGAAACAACACAACGAACACGATCTTCATCGAGCTCCCACTTGAGCTCAGTTGCATCATCTGCCCAAAATGGTAAGGGGGAGGTTTAAATAGGAAAGGGAGGTTAGGATTAGGGTTAGGAGGGGTTTTGCTCCGTTTCCGTTTCCGGGCATCGGATCTCGATCCGACGGTCCGAAGCGGAGGGGATAAGTAGGTGGGCTGAATGTGGCTGTGCAGAAGGCCTCGGACTAAGAGGAGAGAAGAGAGAGAGAGGCCCGTCGTCTATTTCCGGAGACCGAAAATGTGCGACGATTTGACCGACTATATTGTCGCTATAGTTATCCGTTGGGGCATCAATTGGACTTCGAATGCGATGAAACTTGGCAGGCGGTCTACTGACAACAAAACAACACCACACGCCAACTTTCAACCCATTCCGAGAACATTTTTCGGCCACTTATAAAATACTATTTTGGACATGCCGCGGGCGCGTGCAAGTGTGTCTGGGCTCAGAACGGACAACAGAAAGAATGGGTAGGCCGGGACGGATGCAAGTTTTGAAAACATGATGATGCAATGCACATGATGACATGACAAGATGCAACACACAAGCGAATGACATGGCAACGACGGCGAATAACTGGGAGACACCTGGCGCATCAGTCTCGGGGCATCACAATACTCCACCACTACGAGAGGATCTCGTCCGGAGATCTAGGATGGCACTGGAGGGAAACGGAAGAGGAAGAGAAGAGGTAAAACTAAATTGCTTCTTGGACAAATGAATGAAACCACAGACCTTGAGAGGTTGAACAAATTGAAAGAAAGAATACAACGAAGATGAATAATGTTGAAAACACTCCGTTCGAAAAAAAGGAACAAGGAACATTACAAGAACCTTGTAGGTTGAAAGACATAAGAAAAGGGTTACAATGGACAAGAAGTACATGCAAGCACTCTGGTAGAATGAGATGTACAAGGAACGACAAGGATCAATTACGACAACACTCTGGTTGGAAATGGAAGGAATTGAACATGAACTTGGGAAGATTGGATTATACTTGATGAAATAAACAACACACTGCCTTCGGAACAAATGAATGGAAAACTAGATGGTTGGAAAGAAAAGAACGGAGAAGAAGAATGGCAACTCTCGCAATTAAAATTGAAAGGGAGTGCTTATGGAGGAAAAGGTTAAACGGAGTTGTTGGAAAATCAACAACAACAAAAACAAGCCTGTAGTGGGCTTATGGAGAACATCTCAAAACTATGAGGTGAAATTCGGCCACTAACAGAAACAATAGATTGGATTTATATCAACAAGGAGATGATGTCTACTACACAACCTTCTTCTTGTAGACGTTGTTGGGCCTCCAAGTGCAGAGGTTTGTAGGACAGTAGCAAATTTCCCTCAAGTGGATGACCTAAGGTTTATCAATCCGTAGGAGGCGTAGGATGAAGATGGTCTCTCTCAAGCAACCCTGCAACCAAATAACAAAGAGTCTCTTGTGTACCCAACACACCCAATACAATGGTAAATTGTATAGGTGCACTAGTTCGGCGAAGAGATGGTGATACAAGTGCAATATGGATAGTAGATAATAGTTTTTGTAATCCGAAAATATAAACACAGCAAGGTAACAAATGATAAAAGTGAGCGTAAACGGTATTGCAATGTTAGGAAACAAGGCCTAGGGTTCATACTTTCGCTAGTGTAAGTTCCCTCAACAATACTAACATAATTGGATCACATAACTATCCCTCAACATGCAACAAAGAGTCACTCCAAAGTCACTAATAGCGGAGAACGAACGAAGAGATTATGGTAGGGTACGAAACCACCTCAAAGTTATTCTTTCCAATCAATCCGTTGGGCTATTCCTATAAGTGTCACAAACAGCCCTAGAGTTCGTACTAGAATAACACCTTAAGACACAAATCAACCAAAATCCTAATGTCACCTAGATACTCCAATGTCAGCTCAAGTATCCGTGGGTATGATTATACGATATGCATCACACAATCTCAGATTCATCTATTCAACCAACACATAGAACCTTAAAGAGTGCCCCAAAATTTCTACCGGAGAATCATGACGAAAACGTGTGCCAACCCCAATGCATAGGTTCATGGGCGGAACCCGCAAGTTGATCACCAAAACATACATCAAGTGAATCACGTGATATCCCATTATCACCACAGATATCCATGACAAGACATACATCAAGTATTCTCAAATCTTTAAAGACTCAATCCGATAAGATAATTTCAAAGGGGAAACTCAATCCATTACAAGAGAGTAGAGGGGGGAAGAAACATCATAGGATCCAAATATAATAGCAAAGCTCACGATACATCAAGATCGTACCATCTCAAGAACACGAGAGAGAGAGATCAAACACATAGCTACTGGTACATACCCTCAGCCCCGAGGGAGAACTACTCCCTCCTCGTCATGGAGAGCACCGGGATGATGAAGATGGCCACCGGAGAAGGATTCCCCCTCCGGTAGGGTGCCGAAACGGATCTAGATTGGCTTTCGGTGGCTACGGAGGCTTCTGGCGGCGGAACTCCCGATCTATTGTGCTCCCGGATGTTTTTAGGGTATCTGGAGATATATAGGAAGAAGAAGTATGTCAGGGGGGCCACGAGGGGCCCATGAGGGTGGAGAGCGCCCCAAGGGGGGTGGGCGCCCCCTACCTCGTGGCCTCCTCGAGGCTTCCCTTACGTGCACTTCAAGTCTTCTGGGCTTCTTTCCTTCCAAAAATGGGTTCCATGAAGTTTCAGGTCAATTGGACTCCGTTTGGTTTTCCTTTTCTTCGAAACCCTAAAACAAGGTAAAAACAGAAACTGGCACTGGGCTCTAGGTTAATAGGTTAGTCCAAAATATGATATAAAAGTGTATAATAAAGCCCATAAACATCCAAAACAGTAGATAATATAGCATGGAGCAATCAAAAATTATAGATACGTTGGAGACGTATCAGCATCCCCTAGCTTATTTCCTGCTCGTCGTCGAGTAGGTAAATGATAAAAACAGATTTTTTTGATGTGGAGTGCTACTTGGCATAATTTCAATGTAATTCTTCTTAATTGTGGCATGAATATTCAGATCCATAAGATTCAAGACAAAAGTTTAATATTGACACAAAAACAATAATACTTCAAGCATACTAACTAAGCAATCATGTCTTCTCAAAATAACATGGCCAAAGAAAGCTATCCCTACAAAATCATATAGTCTGGCTATGCTCTATCTTCACCACACAAAATATTTAAATCATGCACAACCCCGATGACAAGCCAATCAATTGTTTCATACTTTTGATGTTCTCAAACTTGTTCAATCTTCACGCAATACATGAGCATGAGCCATGGACATAGCACTATAGGTGGAATAGAATGGTGGTTGTGGAGAAGACAAAAAGGAGAAGATAGTCTCACATCAACTAGGCGTATCAACGAGCTATGGATACGCCCATCAATAGATATCAATGTGAGTGAGTAGAGATTGCCATGCAACGGATGCACTAGAGCTATAAGTATATGAAAGCTCAACAAATAAACTAGTGGGTGTGCATCCAACTCGCTTGCTCACGAAGACCTAGGGCAATTTGAGGAAGCCCATCATTGGAATATACAAGCCAAGTTCTATAATGAAAAATTCCCACTAGTATATGGAAGTGACAACATAGGAGACTCTCTATCATGAAGATCATGGTGCTACTTTGAAGCACAAGTGTGGTAAAAGGATAGTAGCATTGCCCCTTCTCTCCTTTTCTCTCATTTTATATTTTTTTATTTGGGCCTTCTCTTTTTTATGGCCTCTTTTCTCCTTTTTTGGGCTTCTTTGGCCTCTTTTATTTATTTATTTTCGTCCAGAGCCTCATCTCAACTTGTGGGGGAATCATGGTCTCCATCATCCTTTCCTCACCGGGACAATGCTCTAATAATGATGATCATCACACTTTAATTTACTTACAACTCAAGAATTACAACTCGATACTTAGAACAAGATATGACTCTATATGAATGCCTCCGGTGGTGTACTGGGATATGCAATGAATCAAGAGCGACATGTATGAAGGAATTATGAACGGTGGCTTTGCCACAAATACAATGTCAACTACATGATCATGCTAAGCAATATGACAATGATGAAGCGTGTCATAATAAACGGAACGGTGGAAAGTTGCATGGCAATATATCTCGGAATGACTATGGAAATGTCATAATAGGTAGGTATGGTGGCTGTTTTGAGGAAGGTATATGGTACGGGCGAAAGTTGCGCGGTACTAGAGAGGCTAGCAATGGTGGAAGGGTGAGAGTGTGTATAATCCATGGGCTCAACATTAGTGATAAAGAACTCACATACTTATTGCAAAAATTTATTAGTTATCGAAACAAAGTACTACGCGCATGCTCCTAGGGGGATAGATTGGTAGGAAAAGACCATCATTCGTCCCCGACCGCCACTCATAAGGAAGGCAATCAATAAATAAATCATGCTCCGACTTCATCACATAATGGTTCATCATACGTGCATGCTACGGGAATCACAAACTTTAACACAAGTATCTCACGAATTCACAACTACTCACTAGCATGAATCTAATATTACCATCCTCATATCTCAAAACAGTTATCAGATAAGTATCAAACTTCTCTTAGTATTCAACGCACTCTATATGAAAGTTTTTATTATTCTTGAATACCTAGCATATTAGGATTTTAAGAAAATTACCATGCTATTTAAGACTCTCAAAATAATATAAGTGAAGCATGAGAGTTCATCTATTTCTACAAGATAAAACTACCACCATGCTCTAGAAGATATAAGTGAAGCACTAGAGCAACAACAAACTACTCCGAAAGATATAAGTGAAGATTAATGAGTAGTTGAATAATTATGCAACTATGTGAAGACTCTCTAACATTTAAGAATTTCAGATCTTGATACTTTATTCAAACAGCAAGCAAAACAAAAGAAAAATAAAATGACGCTCCAAGCAAAACACATATCATGTGGTAAATAAAAATATAGCTCCAAGTAAAGTTACCGATGAACGAAGACGAAAGAGGGGATGCCTTCTGGGGCATCCCCAAGCTTAGGCTCTTGTTTGTCCTTGAATATTACCTTGGGGTGCCTTGGGAATCCCCAATCTTAGGCTCTTTCCACTCCTTATTCCATAGTCCATCGAATCCTTACCCAAAACTTGAAAACTTCACAACACAAAACTTAACAGAAAACTCGTAAGCTCCGTTAGTATAAGAAAATAAATCACCACTTCAAGTTACTGTAATGAACTCATTCTTTATTTATATTGGTGTTATATATACTGTATTCCAACTTATCTATGGTTCATACCCTCCGATACTACTCATAGATTTATCAAAATAAGAAAACAACACATCGAAAACAGAATCTGTCAAAAACAGAACAGTCTGTAGTAATATGGATCAAACGTATACTTCTAGAACTCATAAAATTCTAAAATAAATTGCTGGACCTGAGTAATTTATCTATTAATCATCTGCAAAAATAATTAACTAAATAGCACTCTCCAAATAAAAATGGCAGCAATTTTCGTGAGCGCTAAAGTTTCTGTTTTTTACAGCATGATCAACAAGACTTTCCCAAAGTCTTCCCAAAGGTTCTACTTGGCACAAACACTAATTAAAAGCATAAAAACACATCTAAGCATAGGCTATATGAATTATTTATTACTAAGCAGGAGCAAAAAGTAAGGAACAAAAATAATATTGGGTTGCCTCCCAACAAGCGCTATCGTTTGACGCCCCTAGCTAGGCATGATAATTTCAATGATGCTCACATAAAAGATAAGAATTGTAACATAAAGAGAGCATCATGAAGAATATGACTAGCACATTTAAGTCTAACCCACTTCCTATGCATAGGGATTTTGTGAGCAAACAACTTATGGCAGCAATAATCAACTAGCATAGGAAGGCAAAACAAGCATAACTTTAAAACTTTAAGCACATAGAGAGGAAACTTGATATTATTGCAATTCCTACAAGTATATATTCCTCCCTCATAATAATTTTCAGTAGCATCATGAATGAATTCCACAATATAACCAGCACCTAAAGCATTCTTTTCATGATCTTCAAGCATAGAAAATTTACTACTCTCCATATAAGCAAAATTCTTCTCATTCTGAATAGTGGGAGTATCATAAGAGACTCGAATACTATAAATTGTTTCCACATTAAAAGAGTAATGTTCATAAAAGGGATAACCATAATCATGACAAGTTTTATAAATATAATCACTACTTTTATAGCATAAGTATCATCACAATAATCATCATAAGTAGGAGGCATGCTATCATCATTATAAATTTGCATATCAAAACTTGGGAGACTAAAAATATCATCTTCATTAATCATAGCATCCCCAAGCTTGGGGCAAACATTAATTGCAGAAAATATATTCTCAAAAACACCATCTTCATCAAACATAGCATCCCCAAGCTTGGGCCTTTTCATATCATAAGCATAATCACCCTCATCATCAATAGTATGGATAGCACCAACAGTGTAGCAATTATCATATTCTTCCAAGCAAGTGCCAAAAAGATTTTCAAGATCATAAGAAGTATCATTATCTTCCACAATTATATTTTCATGAGGCACAATATTAATAGGAGCATCATTATTTGGGAGAGATATCTTTTTACCTCTCTTCCTTTTTCTTTTCTTCTTCTTCTTCTTCACCACATCATGTGTGGGTTCAATCCTCTTTTTGGAGCTCCTTATTAATGAGATTGGTTAAATAGGAGGCTCCTCCTCATTACCTGATTCATCATAAGAAAAAATAGGAGGGTATTGGGAAGCCTCTTCCTTTTCATTAGTATTCTCTTCATCTTCTATTTGTTTTCTTTTCTTTATGTAGTTGGCAATATAAGGATTTTCAATACAATTCACCGCACAATACATATAAATTTTCTCTAGATCAAAATCAAGAAATCTATCAAGATTAAACTTTGGAATACCCTCAGTTATACGTTTCATTTCCTCATACCCCAAAAGAAGACTAAGCTCTTTATGATGCTCAAGGATAATCAAATTATCACAATTTTTGGATACGATTCGGTCATGAAACAATTTGCATTGGAGATTTAAATGACCATGTTCATTGCAAAGTTCACAAGGGGCACGAAAAATATTGAATTTTTCAGCACAATCATCAAGAATTTCTTGCAACAATTCAGTTTCTAAGTACTGATGCCTCTTACAATATCTATCTTCCCTATTTGGTGTGTACTTACAAACCCAATGCACTCCACAAAAATTGACATGTTTATAGGAGACATTTTCATCATAACTAGTGCAATCATCATTAGTATCATGGATATTCAAAGAATTCGTACTAACAACATTGCAATCATGCTCATCATTCAAATATTTAGTGCCAAACATTTTATAGATTTCTTCTTCTAGCACTTGAGCACAATTATCCTTTCCATCATACTCACGAAACATATTAAAAAGGTGAAGCATATGAGACAAACTCAATTTCATTTTTTTATAGTTTTCTTTTATAAACTAAACTAGTGATAAGACAAGAAACTAAAAGACTCGATTGCAAGATCTAAAGATATACCTTCAAGCGCTAACCTCCCCGGCAACGGCGCTAGAAAAGAGCTTGATGTCTACTACACAACCTTCTTCTCGTAGACGTTGTTGGGCCTTCAAGTGCAGAGGTTTGTAGGACAGTAGCAAATTTCCCTCAAGTGGATGACCTAAGGTTTATCAATCCGTAGGAGGCGTAGGATGAAGCTGGTCTCTCTCAAGCAACCCTGCAACCAAATAACAAAGAGTCTCTTGTGTCCCCAACACACCCAATACAATGGTAAATTGTATAGGTGCACCAGTTCGGCGAAGAGATGGTGATACAAGTGCAATATGGAGAGTAGATAATAGTTTTTGTAATTTGGAAATATAAAAACAGCAAGGTAACAAATGATAAAACTGAGCGTAAACGGTATTGCAATGTTAGGGAACAAGGCCTAGGGTTCATACTTTCGCTAGTTTAAGTTCCCTCAACAATACTAACATAATTGGATCACATAACTATCCCTCAACATGCAACAAAGAGTCACTCCAAAGTCACTAATAGCGGAGAACGAACGAAGAGATTATGGTAGGGTACGAAACCACCTCAAAGTTATTCTTTCCAATCAATCCATTGGGCTATTCCTATAAGTGTCACAAACATCCCTAGAGTTCGTACTAGAATAACACCTTAAGACACAAATCAACCAAAACCCTAATGTCACCTAGATACTCCAATGTCACCTCAAGTATCCGTGGGTATGATTATACGATATGCGTCACACAATCTCAGATTCATCTATTCAACCAAAACATAGAACCTTAAAGAGTGCCCCAAAGTTTCTACCGGAGAATCACGACGAAAACGTGTGCCAACCCCAATGCATAGGTTCATGGGCGGAACCCGCAAGTTGATCACCAAAACATACATCAAGTGAATCACGTGACATCCCATTGTCACCACAGATATCCATGGCAAGACATACATCAAGTGTTCTCAAATCTTTAAAGAATCAGTCCGATAAGATAACTTCAAAGGGGAAACTCAATCCATTACAAGAGAGTAGACGGGGGAAGAAACATCATAGGATCCAAATATAATAGCAAAGCTCGCGGTACATCAAGATCGTACCATCTCAAGAACTGTGACGCCCGGATAATTAAGCTACAGTAATCCCACGTTAATGATGCCACGTCACAACGGTTACTGTTGTTAATCTCGCGATGTTTCGAAACCATTTCAAAATTCAATCCAAATTATTGTCAACAATAAAAGTTTTCAATTACTAAAACTAAAAGGTTCGGGAGGTGCCAAATAATGCGTAGGTAATTATGGTGATGAAACCATACTTTTATATATTGCTTTAATACTCTAAAGTGATTTAAATAGTAACAAAAACAATTAAGTAAATGCCTCTGTTCAATTAATAAAACTTTAAACTAATTTATTTCGGGGTAAAACTTTTATGTTAGTGGGTGGTTTTGAAACATTATTTTAGGGGATGTTATCATATTTTACTAAACTAAAATTAAAGTGTATCTAAAATAAAACAGAAAATAAAATTAATAAAAAAAGGTAAAAAAACAAATAAAAAAAAAGTAAAAGGAACCCCCTCCCTCGCTAGGCTTCGGCCCAGCAGGCCACCAGGCCGCCTAGCCGGCCCAACCGGCCACCCACTCCCTCCTACTAACCCTCACCCGGGGCAAACCCTAACCCACGACCGCCACTCCACCCCTCTCAGTCCACTCCTCCCCCCCACCCGCACGACCCGATCTGGATCGGGGCGCTCGCCCCTGATCCCGGTGACCCCGTCGCCCCAGACGCCCATCGTGACCCCGTCGACCTTCCCTGCCGCCTCGACGTCGCGCGGAACGCCTCCGCCTTGGCCACCTCGTCGTCGCCCGGAGCGCCGCCTCGACCACGCCTCCTCGCCGGACCGCCACACCGTCGTCCTCCCCTGCGTCGCATCGCGTCGTCCCCGCCCCCCCCCCCCCACCTCGACACCCGCTGCCGTTGCCCCTACGAAGCCCGGTGAGGCCACGGCCTCCGCCCTCCTCCTTCCCCTGTCCCTGCGCCCCTCCTCTCTCTCTGTTCACCGGCAGCGTAGCTCGGCTGCGCCCGCGTGCCGGAGCTCACGCTCCGGGCCACCCACCGCTCACGCACGCACGCGCACGCGTGCGCACGCCGCCCTCTGCCTCGCTCCCGCCACGCACCGCGAGCCCGTGCCGCGTAGTGCGCGCCCCCGCCGTGCTATTCCTCCCTGCCGCCCGCGCACCCACGCGCGCTCACACGCGCGGGGCCGCACCCGCGCCTCCAGCGCTCACGCGCGCGCGCCCGGTGCGGCCACCACCACTGCAGCGCCCCGTCGCCGGCGGCCTCGCCCCTCTGCGCCGCCTCCCGTCACCGCCTGCCCCCCTGCTGCTCCGGCCGGCGCCCCATGGCCCCGTGCCTCGCCACGCCTAGTCTCTGCCCTCTCCTCCTCCCACGGCTGCACCACTGGCCGCACCAGCGCCACCCCTCGCCTCCGCCCGCCGTGGCCACCGCTGGCCGCGCCGGCGTGCCTCTCCGTCGGTGCCCCGGCGGCCTCGTCCCGTCCTGCGGGCGAGCGCCCGCTCGGGTGCGCCCGCACCCGGCGCTCGACGCCTGTGAACCCACCCCGCTATGGCCCCAGGGGCCTATGACAAGGGGGCCCCGCCCCAGAACGAAAAAAAAGAACTTAAAAAAAACAATAAAATAAATAATAATTAAATAAATAATAATAATTAAATTAATTAATTAATTAAGGAATTAATTAAGTTAATTGATCTTAATTAGGTTAACCTAATTAACTAATTAGTTTAATTAAACAGTAATTAGATTAGTTAAACGCTAATTAGTCTAATCAGTCAATGACGAACGGGACCCACCTGTCAGGTTGACCAAGTCAACTACTGACGTCATGCTGACGTCATGATGACGTCAGCAGACACTATTCTGGATAATGTTGATTAAATTAATTAAATAAATCCTAAAAATGATTTAAATCTTTTAAAATTAATATAAAATAAACCGTAGCTCGGATGAAAATACTTTGTACATGAAAGTTGCTCAGAACGACGAGACGAACCCGGATACGCAGCCTGTTCGTCCGTCACGCATCCCTAGCATAGCAAACTCGCAACTTTCCCCCTCTAGCTTCTCTGCTCGAAAACGCAAAACACCGGGGGTACTTTCCCGGATGTCATCCCCCTTCACCGGTATCACCTATTACCGCGTTAGGGCACCTCTAACGCCGTTACTTTTCATGTCATGCATCACTATGCCTATGCTTGCTATTATATTTATTGTTTCTTCCCCCTCTTCTCTCGCTAGACACCGAGACCGACGCCACTCCTACCCAGTACGACTACGGAGTTGACGACCCCTCTCTCTTGCCAGAGCAACCAGGCAAGCCCCCCCTTTGATCACCAGATACCGCCTACTCTTCTCTATACTGCTTGCATTAGAGTAGTGTAGCATGTTACTGCTTCCCGTTAATCCTATACTGATGCATAGCCTGTCCTTGCTACTACTGTTGTTACCTTTACCTGCAAACCTAATGCTTAGTATAGGATGCTAGTTTATCATCAGTGGCCCTACATTCTTGTCCGTCTGCCATGCTATACTATCGGGCCGTGATCACTCGGGAGGTGATCACGGGTATATACTTTATACTTTATACATGATACATGTGGTGACTAAAGACGGGTAGGCTTGTAGGAGCACCCGCGAGTGGATCTTTGAGGCGGAGCGACATGGCAGGTTCCGACCACCTAGGAGAGAGGTGGGCCTGGCCCTGGTCGGTGTTCGCGGATACTTAACACGCTTAACGAGATATGGGTATTTGATCTGAGTCTGGCCATTTGGTCTATACGCACTAACCATCTACGTGGGAGCAGTTATGGGTATCCCGACGTCGTGGTATCAGCCGAAGCCTTCGTGACATCAGCGACTGAGTGGCGCGCGCCGGATTGGACTGGAAAGCCACTAGGCTAGGTCTACTTCCGGCCGCGTACGCAACGTGCAGGTGTGCAAAGGGCGATGGGCCCAGACCCCTGCGCCATAGGATTTAGACCGGCGTGCTGACCTCTCTGTTGTGCCTAGGTAGGGCTGCGACGTGTTGATCTTCCGAGGCCGGGCATGACCCAGAAAAGTGTGTCCGGCCAAATGGGATCGAGCGTGTTGGGGTATGTGGTGCACCCCTGCAGGGAAGTTTATCTATTCGAATAGCGGTGTCCCTCGGTAAAAGGACGACCCGGAGTTGTATCTTGACCTTATGACAACTAGAACTGGATACTTAATAAAACACACCCTTCCAAGTGCCAGATATAACCCGGTGATCGCTCTCTAACAGGGCGACGAGGAGAGGATCATCGGTTAGGTATACGCTATACGATGCTACTTGGAGGGCTTCAGTCTACTCTCTTCTATATGCTGCAAGACGGAGGCTGCCAGAAGCGTAGTCTTCGAAAGGACTAGCTATCCCCCTCTTATTCCGGCTTTCTGCAGTTCAGTCCACATATGATACCCTTATTCCATTTGATACCAATGCATACATTTGTAGTATAGTTCCTTGCTTGCGAGTACTTTGGATGAGTACTCACGGTTGCTTTCTCCCTCCTTTCCCCCTATCCCTTCTACCTGGTTATCGCAACCAGATGTTGGAGCTCAGGAGCCAGACGCCACCGTCGACGACGACTCCTACTACACCGGAGGTGCCTACTACTACGTGTTGCCCGCTGACGACGACCAGGAGTAGTTTAGGAGGATCCCAGGCAGGAGGCCTGCGCCTCTTTCGATCTGTATCCCAGTTTGTGCTAGCCTTCTTAAGGCAGACTTGTTTAACTTATGTCTGTACTCAGATATTGTTGCTTCCGCTGACTCGTCTATGATCGAGCTCTTGTATTCGGGCCTTCGAGGCCCCTGGCTTGTAATATGATGCTTGTATGACTTATTTTATTTGTAGAGTTGTGTTGTGATATCTTCCCGTGAGTCCCTGATCTTGATCGTACACGTTTGCGTGTATGATTAGTGTATGATTAAATCGGGGGCGTCACAAGTTGGTATCAGAGCCGACTGCCTGTAGGAATCCCCCTTCCACACTCCTTGGCCGAAGTCGAGTTTAGACGTTACAAAACTTTTACTAACATGGCTGTGCGGCTTACGGGCCCATGTCGCCATTTGGGTGGTATTAGAATCTTTTATTCCTCGCCTCTACTCTGGGACCCTGATCTCTCTTCTATTCGGGTTAAATGGTTTTGCTAACTCTGACTCTAGGATCTCGTAAATACTTTCTCCCGGAGAGCCCCTTCATTCCAGATGATGGCCTGCTTAACCAGAAGATTCCGAAGATACACTTTTCTATTCCTCTCGAGACTTTGTGCCCATCACTTTTGCTATTCCCGACCACCGATAAATCCTTATGGATAACTACTTACACTTGCCATTCATAGATCATCCTCCATTGATCTTGTTATTACAAGATACCCCGGAGTCTTCTCTATTGGTCCGAGAATACTTTGTGCCTACTGCCTAGGAGTTCCTTGCCACATGAATACCCCTTCAATTAAATCCTCGCACTTGCCGAGTATCCACTCATCCCCAGTTGTTCATGTGTTTCACAATGGTCTTCGAAATACTATTCGATCTTTCAAAAATCCTTAGTAGCTTATTGCTCTGCAATACCTGCCTGCTTGCATTATGGATGCTTTCCATATGTCTGGCAATATTCGTTAGTATCAGTAGGCATCGTCTTTTGATCCTATTGATTCAACTTGAGTGCGAATGCACGCAATCATCAATTGATCCTTTTAAATTATCTTTCCGGCTCAGACGTTATTTTAAAACATGAGCTGGATCTCGACCAATCAAATTGCTGTCGATTGTACCCTTAAGGCTATTCAACTTATCCATCCCTGATCAGAGCATTGCTTCTGATCCCTTGTCTTGGAATTGATAATTCCTTTGCATTGGAGCCTTGAATTAGTCAGTTGTTTCTAAAGTCTGATCTCCTTGCATTGTTTCTCCCTCTGGTTGAGTACCGATGCTCGCACCAGATTCCTTGAGGACCACCAGATCATTTGCGGGATTTTATCCGACAACGTCCTTCATATTCAATAAGTCTGTGAGCCTTTCCTCGGATACATAATACCTTTGGTAAATTGTATCCTCTGCTTTCTCAAACATGCTCTACTATCGAGCTGGTGTTATTTATTCTTGAAATTTGTGGTATATACTCCTAAGATGCCCTGATGGGTTGAACATATGCCTTCTCTAAACTGTGTGAACTCGAAAGTTTTCACGAGTCATACTCTTTTGGTATTTTGCTAGATAAAATTTCTATACTACAGCTTCATCAAAAGCGAGAAGTAAAATGAAAGGTTATGCATGGAAGAATTGGGAGTCGACCTTGAGCCTTTGCGTTCATGCCCATGGACCCGATGTGAAACTTATCATCGAAGCTTCTTGTAAATGTTATTAGTTCCCTTGGTATAAGTTCATCTTATATCTGGGATCCGGCCTTTTACAATCGTGGTTCCGACCATGTTCTTCTTTAAATACAATTTCTCGACGCAAGTGTAAGCACTTGTCTCATGTGGATCAATACCTCGGTCCAACCTCTACTTTGATCCGTCTTCGAGTATTACCCCCCTGGTATCTCGAGATTATCTTGAAACTGCATAACTTCTTATGAGTTCTTCATCAAGTACTACATTCTCACTGATTACAGATTTCATGGGCTCTGAGTTATTAAACACTCAAAGACACCGATAACTGAACCGAGTCTGCCCTACGGTTCAGCAACTCTTGATAATCTTCTTTAAGTCCGAGTTTGTACTCGATCATGCCATTCCTAGCCTGATCGGCTATATCATTATCATGCTAAATTTTAACTGTGCTACCTGGTCCTTAATCCTGGAGCACAACTTTCGATGATGAGCTAAGCTTACGTCGATCTTCCTCGTCATATCAATTCACCTTGAACAACAAGCTTGATTTCAAGTTTGTGCCCTACCCATGGTTCCAATAACCTTCTGCTTCATCATTCCTTTGATTTGATGTTGTCACTGATTGATTACATCTTGAAATCTCTCGACCAATGTGCCGTGAAGATCATCAACCTTATGAGGTCTTCCTGGATATCAATTGAATTCATGATGAGAAATACCATCCTTGCCCCCGATGAATTGTATTATCATCGGCCACTTTATTGCCTTCCCTCCAACACAAACTTATTCGTGTTTTGAGTTATACCTTGAGATCCTTGCTATATAGCATTTGTTCTTCTTTACCTTGGAATGTTACCACCTTTTATGTCAAGAATGTCGTGGTAATTTTACCACCTCTTGAGAATTCTTGATATAGTAATATCTCTCGCCTTTTGCGTTCATTTCTTGGTCTCTGTATTGTTTCTAACCGGAATACCGACTAATGGTCTGTGTTGTGCAAATTCTAAACTTCTAGCAACTCTATTGCTTGAAGTTATTGTTCTACAGTTTCATTCTAAGTCTATTGATTATTGAATCATCATTCAAACATTGATCGTGCTACCTAGTCCAGATTCCTGGTTGCACCCTTCTATCATTGTTCAGTTGTGTATGTTTCCCTCGAGCATACATCATTATGACATTTGATCCGACAAATGATACTTCCTTGTTCACATAATTGTGGAAATCGATCTTTTGGAAATCGCGATGATTTGTTGCTGAGCCTATCAGCCACCTCCTCATCCTCTCCTTGGTTTACTGATGAACTCTTGTTTCGGAACTCGCTTCCATAGTTCATCTCCCGAGAATCTTACAATGTCATCTCGTCAAATTGTGCCGCACCTTTTCTTCTCAGGCATCCTAAGTCTGAGGTATCGTGACACCAATCAGATCTGAATCTCGGTCAGATATGATGGTTGGAACTTATTTCCAAGAGTTATAATGTTGGTCTTTATATATGACCCGGTAAGGTTATGTCAGGCCTAGCACACCTGGCCGGAGGACCTATTGTTGTAGTATCCTTTTTAGCAAGTTATCCATTTTTCCATGAGGAAACTGTAAGACTTATTCTATGAGTTGTTCCTGATGGATCCTTTGTGTAACCCGAAGCCTGACCTTTGCTTGAATACCATGTCAGTGCTATCTCGAAGCACTTCTATGGTACTCCGTTCTTCAAAGGAACATTTGAAGCCCAATGCTAATTGTTTCTTGCTTAATTATCCAAACACCGTTGTATGGGTAATGTTATGAAATTTCTCTCCCCTGACTTAAAGGGTTTTCTACATGATATCCTGCCACGAATATCATGCTCTGCTTGTCCTTGGGAAGGATATACCCCTGAAATATGTGCTTAAACACATTTTTCCTTTCCATTGTTCTGTTTAATCTGATGATCACATTTTCCTTTCCATTGTTCTGTTTAACCTTCTTGAGGTTTATATGGTCTAAGCAGTAATACGTCACTGCTTTTATAAGCACCTCAGCGTACGACTCTGTCAGTAAGACCCTATTGCTTTTGTTGGTAGCATTCCGGTAACCACCGATGGACGAGAACTTTGCCTATTGGTCCGCCTCGTTCAACGAGCAGGAAAATGGTTCTCTTCGTCCCTCGCCCTTGGTACCAACATTGTTGCCAACATAAATGATAGGCTACCCTCTGACATGTCTTGCTCTCACGACCGTGCAAGATATCAACGCTTTACCTACTTTTAACCACATGGTGGGCCCATAACCCACAGTTACACAGGATCGAAACCTGACCCTCCTATACACCCCCGGTTTCCAAATTTAATTCCTCGCACTTGGCCTCGTTTGTGATTCACGAGCCACCTTCCGAGAAATCATCGATTCTGGTATTAAACACAATACCTATACCGTTGCCTTGTTTCAGGCAACGAAGATTGTCTATCCGTTTCAAACTTCTTATGGTACCTTCTTACTTTGCTCTCGATGTGTTTTAATTGTTCAACTCGAGAGATACTCTTATGATCATTCTTGGGATACCCCCTAAATGAATTTCCCTTATAACATTCAATTGTTGTAAAGCTGCCCCTTACCTATTCGTAAGTACGATGGAGTTCCCGAAGAAAGGACGACAACTTCATCATGATGACCTGAAGCAGAGAAATGAAGGCATCGATGTAATGGATCGACCTCTTCGAGAAGAGCAACCAACACCTAGAAGGTCCGTTAGAATTTCGTAACCAATCTCTGCCCCTTACTCCCCTCCTAAATCTCGGGACGAGATTTCTTGTAGTGGAGGAGAATTGTGACGCCCGGATAATTAAGCTACAGTAATCCCACGCTAATGATGCCACGTCACAACGGTTACTGTTGTTAACCTCGCGATGTTTCGAAACCATTTCAAAATTCAATCCAAATTATTGTCAACAATAAAAGTTTTCAATTACTAAAACTAAAAGGTTCGGGAGGTGCCAAATAATGCGTAGGTAATTATGGTGATGAAACCATACTTTTATATATTGCTTTAATACTCTAAAGTGATTTAAATAGTAACAAAAACAATTAAGTAAATGCCTCTGTTCAATTAATAAAACTTTAAACTAATTTATTTCGGGGTAAAACTTTTATGTTAGTGGGTGGTTTTGAAACATTATTTTAGGGGATGTTATCATATTTTACTAAACTAAAATTAAAGTGTATCTAAAATAAAACAGAAAATAAAATTAATAAAAAAAGGTAAAAAAAACAAATAGAAAAAGAGTAAAAGGAACCCCCTCCCTCACTGGGCTTCGGCCCAGCAGGCCACCAGGCCGCCTAGCCGGCCCAACCGGCCACCCACTCCCTCCTACTAACCCTCACCTGGGGCAAACCCTAACCCACGACCCCCACTCCACCCCTCTCGGTCCACTCCCCCCCCACCCGCACGACCTGATCTGGATCGGGGCGCTCGCCCCTGATCCCGGTGACCCCGTTGCCCCAGACGCCCATCGCGACCCCGTCGACCTTCCCTGCCGCCTCGACGTCGCGCGGAATGCCTCCGCCTTGGCCACCTCGTCGTCGCCCGGAGCGCCGCCTCGACCACGCCTCCTCGCCGGACCGCCACACCGTCGTCCTCCCCTGCGTCGCATCGCGTCGTCCCCGCCCCCCACCTCGACACCCGCTGTCGTTGCCCCTACGAAGCCCAGTGAGGCCACGGCCTCCGCCCTCCTCCTTCCCCTGTCCCTGCGCCCCTCCTCTCTCTCTCTGTTCACCGGCAGCGTACCTCGGCTGCGCCCGCGTGCCGGAGCTCACGCTCCGGGCCACCCACCGCTCACGCACGCACGCACACGCGTGCGCACGCCGCCCTCTGCCTCGCTCCCGCCGCGCACCGCGAGCCCGTGCCGCGTAGTGCGCGCCCCCGCCGTGCTATTCCCCCTGCCGCCCGCGCACCCACGCGCGCTCACACGCGCGGGGCCGCGCCCGCGCCTCCAGCGCTCACGCGCGCGCGCGCCCGGTGCGGCCACCACCACTGCAGCGCCCCGTCGCCGGCGGCCTCGCCCCTCTGCGCCGCCTCCCGTCACCCGCCTGCCCCCCTGCTGCTCCGGCCGGCGCCCCATGGCCCCGTGCCTCGCCACGCCTAGTCTCTGCCCTCTCCTCCTCCCACGGCTGCACCACTGGCCGCACCAGCGCCACCCCTCGCCTCCGCCCGCCGTGGCCACCGCTGGCCGCGCCGGCGTGCCTCGCCGTCGGTGCCCCGGCGGCCTCGTCCCGTCCTGCGGGCGAGCGCCCGCTCGGGTGCGCCCGCACCCGGCGCTCGACGCCTGTGAACCCACCCCGCTATGGCCCCAGGGGCCTATGACAAGGGGGCCCCGCCCCAGAACGAAAAAAAAGAACTTAAAAAAACAATAAAATAAATAATAATAATTAAATTAATTAAGGAATTAAGGAATTAATTAAGTTAATTGATCTTAATTAGGTTAACCTAATTAACTAATTAGTTTAATTAAACAGTAATTAGATTAGTTAAACGCTAATTAGCCTAATCAGTCAATGACGAACGGGACCCACATGTCAGGTTGCCCAAGTCAACTACTGACGTCATGCTGACGTCATGATGACGTCAGCAGACACTATTCTGGATAATGTTGATTAAATTAATTAAATAAATCCTAAAAATGATTTAAATCTTTTAAAATTAATATAAAATAAACCGTAGCTCGGATGAAAATACTTTGTACATGAAAGTTGCTCAGAACGACGAGACGAACCCGGATACGCAGCCCGTTCGTCCGTCACGCATCCCTAGCATAGCAAACTCGCAACTTTCCCCTCTGGCTTCTCTGCTCGAAAACGCAAAACACCGGGGGTACTTTCCCGGATGTCATCCCCCTTCACCGGTATCACCTATTACCGCGTTAGGGCACCTCTAACACCGTTACTTGTCATGTCATGCATCACTATGCCTATGCTTGCTATTATATTTATTGTTTCTTCCCCCTCTTCTCTCGCTAGACACCGAGACCGACGCCACTCCTACCCAGTACGACTACGGAGTTGACGACCCCTCTCTCTTGCCAGAGCAACCAGGCAAGCCCCCCCTTTGATCACCAGATACCGCCTACTCTTCTCTATACTGCTTGCATTAGAGTAGTGTAGCATGTTACCGCTTCCCGTTAATCCTATACTGATGCATAGCCTGTCCTTGCTACTACTGTTGTTACCTTTACCTGCAAACCTAATGCTTAGTATAGGATGCTAGTTTATCATCAGTGGCCCTACATTCTTGTCCGTCTGCCATGCTATACTATCGGGCCGTGATCACTCGGGAGGTGATCACGGGTATATACTTTATACTTTATACATGATACATGTGGTGACTAAAGACGGGTAGGCTTGTAGGAGCACCCGCGAGTGGATCTTTGAGGCGGAGCGACAAGGCAAGTTCCGACCACCTAGGAGAGAGGTGGGCCTGGCCCTGGTCGGTGTTCGCGGATACTTAACACGCTTAACGAGATATGGGTATTTGATCTGAGTCTGGCCATTTGGTCTATACGCACTAACCATCTACGTGGGAGCAGTTATGGGTATCCCGACGTCGTGGTATCAGCCGAAGCCTTCGTGACGTCAGCGACTGAGTGGCGCGCGCCGGATTGGACTGGAAAGCCACTAGGCTAGGTCTACTTCCGGCCGCGTACGCAACGTGCAGGTGTGCAAAGGGCGATGGGCCCAGACCCCTGCGCCATAGGATTTAGACCGGCGTGCTGACCTCTCTGTTGTGCCTAGGTAGGGCTGCGACGTGTTGATCTTCCGAGGCCGGGTATGACCCAGAAAAGTGTGTCCGGCCAAATGGGATCGAGCGTGTTGGGGTATGTGGTGCACCCCTGCAGGGAAGTTTATCTATTCGAATAGCCGTGTCCCTCGGTAAAAGGACGACCCGGAGTTGTATCTTGACCTTATGACAACTAGAACTGGATACTTAATAAAACACACCCTTCCAAGTGCCAGATATAACCCGGTGATCGCTCTCTAACAGGGCGACGAGGAGAGGATCATCGGTTAGGTATACGCTATACGATGCTACTTGGAGGGCTTCAGTCTACTCTCTTCTATATGCTGCAAGACGGAGGCTGCCAGAAGCGTAGTCTTCGAAAGGACTAGCTATCCCCCTCTTATTCCGGCTTTCTGCAGTTCAGTCCACATATGATACCCTTATTCCATTTGATACCAATGCATACATTTGTAGTATAGTTCCTTGCTTGCGAGTACTTTGGATGAGTACTCACGGTTGCTTTCTCCCTCCTTTCCCCCTATCCCTTCTACCTGGTTATCGCAACCAGATGTTGGAGCTCAGGAGCCAGACGCCACCGTCGACGACGACTCCTACTACACCGGAGGTGCCTACTACTACGTGTTGCCCGCTGACGACGACCAGGAGTAGTTTAGGAGGATCCCAGGCAGGAGGCCTGCGCCTCTTTCGATCTGTATCCCAGTTTGTGCTAGCCTTCTTAAGGCAGACTTGTTTAACTTATGTCTGTACTCAGATATTGTTGCTTCCACTGACTCGTCTATGATCGAGCTCTTGTATTCGGGCCTTCGAGGCCCCTGGCTTGTAATATGATGCTTGTATGACTTATTTTATTTGTAGAGTTGTGTTGTGATATCTTCCCGTGAGTCCCTGATCTTGATCGTACACGTTTGTGTGTATGATTAGTGTACGATTAAATCGGGGGCGTCACAAGAACACAAGAGAGAGAGAGATCAAACACATAGCTACTGGTACATACCCTCAGCCCCGAGGGAGAGCTACTCCCTCCTCGTCATGGAGAGCACCGGGATGATGAAGATGGCCACCGGAGAAGGATTCCCCCTCTGGCAGGGTGCCGGAACGGGTCTAGATTGGCTTTCAGTGACTACGAAGGCTTCTGGCGGCGGAACACCCGATCTATTGTGCTCCCGGATGTTTTTAGGGTATATGAAGATATATAGGCGAAAGAAGTACGTCAGGGGGGGCACGAGGGGCCCACGAGGGTGGAGGGCGCGCCCCTACCTCGTGGGCTCCTCGAGGCTTCCCTTACGTGCACTTCAATCCTTCTAGGCTTCTTTCCTTCCAAAAATGGGTTCCGTGAAGTTTCAGGTCAATTGGACTCCGTTTGGTTTTCCTTTTCTTCAAAACCCTAAAACAAGGTAAAAACAGAAACTGGCACTGGGCTCTGGGTTAATAGGTTAGTCCCAAAAATGATATAAAAGTGTATAATAAAGTCCATAAACATTCAAAACAGTAGATAATATAGCATGGAGCAATCAAAAATTATAGGTATGTTGGAGACGTATCAGGAGACGAGAAGCTTATTTCACCGGGAGGATAAATGAAGAACTTGGGTCATTTATAAGCACCATAAATAGCAACAATCCTTAGGGAAGGCTTTAGGTGAAAAATGACACAAGATAACTCCAACGAAGAGGTTAATGGATTGCAAAGGATCTCCTGAATGAAAAGAAAAATAAGGGTTTACATATCTCATCTGTGACACTTGCAAATTATGAAACACGAAGGGAAATTGTCAAGAATGACATAACACCACCTCAAAAGATAAGGTAGAAAGAATTGCACTATGGAATGCAAGATGAAGAATTCTTGAACTCCTCGAAACAAAACACGTGCTGAGCACCATGTTTATTTGAGAGTATAGCTTGGCGGAACTTAACTTCGAGAGAAAACTTGAAGAACAATTGAAGAATGAAAAGAATCCTTGACTAAGCACCATGTAGAGCCTCCATGAAGAACTCCGGTATACAAAAGGATAACGAAAAGAAAGAGAAGTTGAAAAACAAGGTGAAGCCTTGCGATGATTTAAATGGAGCTTCGTGGGGACATACTTGAGAGAGCTTGGAACTCCGGGAAAAGAAAAGATGAAACAATTGAAACCGAGAATTTTGATGAACCTCCGGAATAAGGAATTAATCACTTGGATGAAACAAGAATAAGAATTACATAATGCTTATCCTTCACCAATTTAAATTGATGACAAGCAATGGATTTTTGCATACTAATTATTCTCGTAGAAAGGATTAAGATAGATATAGCGCGAACTTGAAGAGGCCTTAAATGAACCACCGGTAGGATTTGGAAACAACGAATGAATTGATATGAAAACGAAGGAAGAAGAAACTTGAACAGACCACCGTAAGAATTGAAAAAGAACGAAGAAAAAAAATAAAGAAACACTGGCAAGAATTAGAGAACGAATGAAGATACTTGAGGGGATTTAGATACAAGTGAATGGAGATATCATGAACTGATTAGAGGATATTTGAGCGATGTACTGGTAAGATTTGGAGAACGAGAGCTGAAAGCTGGAATGCATAATTCTGAGATGATGGGCTCCGGAGAATCAAACTGAAAAGACTCCTGAATTGCTCTGGATGGGTGAAAAGAATTCTCACAAACGAAAACAATTATGAGAGGATGGCATAAAGGTAGAACCATGAATCTTGAAGAGAATGGAGCAAGATTTAGAGGAAACACTTATTCAGTCTTCAAATGCAGAGAATGACAATAAGAAACATCACCATGAATTGTTGAGACACTCCGGAATGAATAATATGAAGGTTGACCAATGATGAAAGAATTTGAAAGATCTTGGAGAAAGACATGACTGATGATAATTCATTCTTATGTCAACTTTGAAATGAATTTGAGAAGCTCTGAGAAAATTTGAAGAGTCATGTAAGATCCTGGGAAAAAAACCTGTGGGTTAGGGCCCACTCAAAAGATACGCCTTTGGAATGATTTGAAAAAGAGATTGCGCCGGTTGAATTAAATGACTTGAATGAGATAACAATCTCGAAAGAGCTTGAACGAATGCAGAGTGGAAATACGAATCTTCTGAGATATCTTCAGCACTCCGGATACAAAAATAGCAAGAGGTAGATGATTAAGAGGTGCGTTAGCATGAGAAAACATTTGAATCGAGGAAAAGAATATGATCAACAAAGCTTGAAATGAATCCACCGGAGAAGAAAAGAGAACGGAGAATGATGAACTTGTAGAGCATCTTCATGAGAACCACCGGGTAAGAACATTGACGGAAAAGAATGGAGAGACTTCCCATCAATAAAAGGATACTTGATTAAGACATCTGATTCCTTGAAGGAAAAGGGTGGGAGGGCGGGAAAAACAAAGGCAACTTGGAGACGGATGAAACAAACACCGTTGACGAGAATTGAGATTGGATCTTGCGAATGGGAAAAATGATAGGATCCTCTTGAAGAGAATCACACCGGTTGGAAAGAATTGACATGACAACCTCGATGATGGCATTCACATAGAAGTATGAGAACACCACTTAGGAAAGGTATGGAATCAACATTTGACTTTGAAGCAACTCGAATACCACAGCTGAAAAACAAAACAAAGGATTGGCTTGCAAGATAAACTGGAAACAAACATATGGTAGATCCCATATCGTATCATGCGTCTGTTGGAAAGAATTCCTACGTGATACTTGAATTCCCACTTATAAACTCCCGAAACTTTCTGGTTATGCAATCAGGTGTTGGGGATACAGGGGAAGCATAATATCTCACCCAAAACTAACAAATCCTACATCCAGCTGTATCCATCCTTCAACACATAACCAAGAAACCTTCGGAAATCATTTACCTCAACCTTCGAAAAGCATCCGTTATACGAGTTATGGCAATACTCCCGAACTCCCGCTCCAGTATTGGGTGGCGTCGAGGTTATCTCACCAACAACTGCATAAAAGAGATTTTCGATGTCGACGAACTTAGGTATTCCAGAACTGCAACGATAAAATTATGATGACAACACCTCGAAGTTCAACTCCCCGGGACATTGCCACAACCCCTAAATGTCAGGAGGCACCAAGAACAATGTTCTCGTCACAAAACCATCGGAACGATTCCAAAATACCCGCGTGATCCTAATTTTTTTTGTGAAATTTGAGGAGAGAAGAGTCAAAACTTCTACGTTAGGAGGCCTCACCAGAGCGACGAAGAGACTGAGGAGTAAAAAGAATCCTACTCTCTGATATATATATTCCTAAGACTCAAAGATTTTGTTCTACACTCAACAACGTCAGCGATTCGATCAAGCAGGGGCTCCTAAGTTGGGGATGGCTCTGATTACCAACTTGTAACACCCACAATGCGGCTATATCTCCCACGTGTCAGGACACGACTTAGAGGCATAGCCGCATGGTAGGTTTGTCACAAGAGGGGTAATCTTTACACAATCCCATGTACTGAATAAGAATGGGATAAAGAGTTGGCGCATGCAAGTGTGTCTGGGCTCAGAACGGACAACAGAAAGAACGGGGAGGCCGGGACGGATGCAAGTTTTGAAAACATGATGATGCAATGTACATGATGACATGAAAAGATGCAACACGCAAGCGAATGACATGGCAACGACGACGAATAACTGGGAGACACCTGGCGCATCGGTCTCGGGGGCGTCACAAATATGTAATAACATGCCATAATGCAATAAATATCGATATAAAAGCATGATGCAAAATGGACGTATCAGCGTGCGTCCGTCTCGTGTCCGCGCCGACGCAAATCCGGCTCAAAATTGGGTCTGGAATGGGTCGCCCACGGACGAAAAACGAACGCCCGTCCGTTTGGGTAGGCGCGTTGGGCCGCCACTTTTGTCCACACCGACCCAAACAAACACGGGCAGACGAAATGGATCACTCCATTGGAGTTGCTCTTATGAGCTGCCAGCGTAGTTGTTTACATCCAACAAATTTGGCTATCCTTAAGATTTGTCTAGTGCTTTGAGGGAGACAAAAAAGTTTGGCTCGCCCAAAACAAGTAACAATGGTACTTGAACGTGAAAAAACGTGAAAAACGCCCCCGCGTCGCTCCCGTGCGAGCGACATGGGCGGACGCCCCAGCCCTAGCCGCCGCCGGCAGCGCCACCCCGTCTGTCCTCTCCGTTGTCATCAGAGGACGCTGCAAGGCGAAGCCTCATGGTCGACGGTGGCGGTAGGGACCTTTCTACGCTGGCGCTGGGGGCTCCCGAACACGACGAGTGGTCTCTTTTTTGTCTGCACATCGCCAAGATGTTGGTGCCCGGATCTGTCCGATCTGACGCGCCTGGCTTCGGCTTCCGGGTCCGTCACCGGCGATGTGCTGCTCGGCACGCGGGCACGGAGTTGCAAGCAAAGGGCCATCAGGCCAACTCCACCGCGAGACCCCAAACGGACGCCCGTTTCATTCGGATTTTGTCCGTTTGGGATAGCAATGGGTGTCAAAACAGACGTGCATGTCCGGGTGTAGGTGAAGGTGCCCAATGCGCCGACCGACCCCAAAATGTCCGCCTCCACCGCGCGCCCACGCCTGCGCCTGCCTGCCCGCGAGCTCGCGCTCTCGCCTCGCCGGTGCGCCCGTGCGGTCGCCGTGGCATCTCATCGCCGCGCCGGGCAGAGGAGGGAGGAGGAAAACGAGCAGCACGCGGACGAGCGCGACGCCCCCTTTGCCGGCGGTGAGGAAGAGCGGCGAGACGTTGGCGCAGATCTCCTCGCGCGACGCGCGCAGCTCGGCGGCGGCGCCCTCGCGCCACACCACCCCGGCGTAGTTCAAGTCCGCGCGTCCAGACGCGAGCCGCTCGCGCGCCTCCCTCGAGTCGCCGCTCGCCACCACCTCCACGAGCCGCTGGGAGGCCACCGCCGTCGATGCTCCCCGCTCCCTGGCCGCCCTGCCGTGGCCGCACCCGCAGCGCCGGCCCGTGCCGCCGCCCCCTACTCGCGCGCCCGCGCCGCTGCCCACCACCGCGCCCGCAGAGCCGGCCTACGCTGCCGCCCACCGCTGCCCCTTGCTCGCGCGCCCGCGCCGCCGCCCACCACCGTGCCCGCAGCGCCGGCCCGCGCCGCCGCCCCCTGCTTGCGCGCCCGCGCCGCCGCCCACCACCGCGCCGGCAGCGCCGCGCCCGTGGCGCTCACCGCTCGCTGCCACGCGCCCGCTCGCCGGCGGGGACTGCAGCTGCTGCTGGCCTGCGAGGTGCGCGAGCGGGGAGAGAGAGAAAAGGAGAGAGAGATCAATGGGAGGTCAGTGGATGACATGTGGGTCCAGGCCTGGACAAGAGTAGTCGGGGAGGACGCAGAAAGCGTACGTTCGATGTCCGCTCGACCGCAAAGCCGAATCAAATTTGCGTTTGGGATGGGGCAAACCGGACCAGAAACGGACGCTTTTTACGGATGGGGTCACGCGTTGGGCCGCTTCATTTGTTCGTTTAGACCCAAACGGACAAACCCGGACGATTTGGGGTCGCGCGGTGGAGTTGGCCTCATGGTGCTTGTGGATCCAATCCACCTCACGTGAAGGCGCGGGATGCACTTTGGCTGCTCCTCATGTGATGGCATGGGCTGCACGGAGGTGTCCCCTGCAGTGGGCTACTCCAGCGGCCAGAGAGGTGGATGGCCTGCGGGAGCCTTCTCTGTGGCGTATCTTGCTGGCCAAGGCCATGGGTGTTGCGGCCATGTGCGCTCCGTCGCCCTGTTTCTTGGCCGCTAAACAAATCTGCTTTCGTGCTCTTGATCTAGGCATGTCCGCCCCTGGCGGCTACGTCGACGTGCCTGGGCAGGGGTCTCCTCGGCGGATGGCAGTCGACGGTGGTGTGCCCCGTCTAGCGACTTCATTGTGGATTGCGGTGGTCATCGAAAGGTTTTTGTGAGGTTTCTCTCTCCAGATCCGATGATTACTTTCATAAGTGAGATGCAATCTATGGACGATGACATGACGCAGAGAGATGGTTGTGTGGCGGTGACGATTTCACATCGCATGTAGCTATTGGGATCACGGAAAAGTGATGGCGACTACATATGATTGACTTTGTTGTGGTGCTTCTCAAGCACCCGGTCTCGAACTCAAGAGTGAAAACTTTAGGACTAACCTGAGTTGGTTATACCTAGCAATGGTGATGTTTTGCGTCGTTACCTTGTTGAAGGCATTACTCGGCGATGCTCAAACTGGTTCTTCTAGGTGAAATCCTAGATTCAAGCCCTTGGTGGTTGGATCTGGTGACGGCGGCACTTGAGCATCGCTCCCTTCCCAAAGGAGTTGCTATTGAAGAACTTCGTCGTCCTTGTGATGTCATGAGATGATTGATGCGGATACAGTCTTTGTTCTAGTTTGTCGATCATGGATTTGAACGCTTCAGGGTTTTTTCCTTGCTTAAGCATAGCTTTGATCTTACATGACTTTACTGCTACTTGCCGGCGTGTTTTTTATATGTGTCTGTTGATGTTGGTTGTGTGCATCCTAACTATGCAAAGACTAGGCGTATGCTTATTGTGTTTGTATCCTCTTGATGCTTCATTTTAAGTTAATATAAAATTCACCCTATATCCAAAGAAACAAGTAACAATGGACCGAAGTTGTAGCCTTGCAGGTTGCAAACCAAACAGAGGCGTGACACTTTATCATTCTTTTTTTGCAAACCAAACTTTGAGTCGTCTCACAAACAAGCTGTCAAAACATGACTATTATTGAATTAATACAGGGGTAAACCACAAATATACTCCATATGCTCGTATTAAAAAAAATCACAATCACAATTTCATGGTGCTGGTGCCGTAAGAAAACCATTTATTCCAGGGTCCGACGAATAATGGAAAGGGTGAGTCGTATCATCATCCCTAATAATCCTGCTCCGAGGAGCAAACTTTAGCCTTGTTGTAAACCTTCCCTGGCCGGCAGAAATAGCCCTGCTCCGGCGCACAATGTGAGTCGTTGAAGCAGACGCAGAGTCCTTCAATGGCACAACGATTTTTGATGATGTTGGGAGTTCCGTTGATACCGAGCACCTGGTCGGTCCACTCGCTCGAGAAGAGCCCGTCGGGGTCGTACCTGCTCTTTACCTTAAGGAACTTATCGGCTTTGGGGTACCTTGCGATAGCACCGTCGAAGGCGAAGTTGCGGTTCTTGCCCCAGTGTGGCAGACCGCTATACTTACCCAACGCCATCTGTTCGATCTCGTCCACCATATCGGCATGGGCGTGCGGCATGCCGTTGGTGCGGCTCCGGTAGAAGAGGATGTCGACATCGATAGAGTCCTCGTGCTTGCCGAGGTACGCGGAGGATGCTTTGACGTAGCGGAGGACCAAGCCCACCCTACCGTCGAGGGCGGCACAGAATGCGTCCGGGTTGAGGTCCCGGAGCTGTAGCATGTCGGCTATGAACGCCGGCGCCTTGGAGAGTGCGACGCTAAAGCCGGAGTTGTACAGGAAAGATCCCCGGATGCGCGGGTCCCAGGCGCAGGAGGAGAGGAGGGCATCCTCTGGGCCGTCGATGCATGAGCCAGACGCCTGGATGCGGTGTTGGTACCCCACAATCGGGTATCCCGTGAAGGAGACGCCATCGTTCGTGAAGCCGAAGGCCGGCAGCTGTCTCGTGGCCCCCTCTTGCTCGGCCACGCACCGGGCGATGTCGGTGCCGTTCTCCTGCAGTTGCTCCTCTATGGCTCTTCCGCCCACGAGCAGGGCGGTGGGGACGGAGCGGAAAAGGAACAACTCGCCGAGGCCATTGCCCAGCGTCGAGACGTCGACGCGGTCGTCCTGGCGATAGATGACCTTGTTGTGCTGCGGCTGCCATATCATGTCGGCGAACTCGTGGAGACGGCCCCACTCGGCCACCCGCGCCGTGAAGTCCGACTCGTTGCGCTCCACGAACGTCACCGACCGCTTGAACAGCGGCTGCAGGGCCAGAGTCACCTGGGAGACGACGCCGAGGACCCCAAGGGAGACCTTGGCGGCGTCCAGGTCCCGGTGATCGGCGCCTAGCTCCCTCACCATGGCGAAACCATCGCACGCCGGCGCCGGCGTCACGATCCTCAGACCGACCACGTACTCGTGCACGGCGCCTCCCTTGCCCCACAGCCCGCTCCCGTGCGCGCCCGTCGCGAGGAGCCCGCCGATGGTCAGGCCGTACCAGTACGGCGAGTGCGGCAAGGACAGCCCTGCTGCGGCGGCGGCCTGGATCAGGTCCCGGAGGACCATGCCGCTCTCCACCGTGATGAGCTGCCTCTCGGCGTCGATGGAAACCGTCCGGTTCAGCCGTGTGGTGCTTATGATCGTGCCCTCGCTGCCGCCGGGGCACGCCAGCTTGGGGCCGCTGTGCGAGTGCTTGGTGGCCACCTTCATCTTGCGTTTGGCCGACGCGGCGGCCGCCACGGCCGCGACCAGCTCCTGCTCGGTGCTCGGGTAGACGACGTTGGCCGCGTGGCAGATGGTGCGGTCCGTGAAGGAGCCGTACGTGTTGGTGACCGTGCAGTTGGACGTGCCATCCGTGCAGGTCACCGGGTCCGGTGGAGGGCTGCAGCCGGCGAGCTGGAGCAGGCTCCCTACGAGGAGAACAGCAGCCAAGCTCTTCATTGCTCGTGTTTGTGCTTGCTCTCCTTGCGACATCGCTGACTTCTCGAATGAATGAGTGCCTGCACTACAGCTTGCTTGTATCTACTAGACCTTAGATGTAGACGGGTAGTATATCTAAGGTTAAGACACATCGTAGTGCACGAAAATGAAAAAAAAATACGACCAGTTGAGTGCACAACTTAAATCCTGCCTCTCCATCAGACATAGAGATCCCCGCTCCTCGTGTGCAACTTCCTTGATCGAGTATAGAACGAACGAACAGGTTCCAGCGTGAGTGAAGTCAACAAAATTAACATAGAGATGAGCTTTGCATTTTTTGTAGGAGTGACAAACAACTATGAGTGCAAAACGAAAACACTTTAGTTATATTTAAGTTGGCTGACTTTTAAATTTGTGTAAGTGTGAGTTGATTTTTTGATCATCGATTATTTTGTCAAGATTCATACTTTCTTTGTTGCTTCATGCCTTCTTAGACTGAACTTTTGAACTGCTTCTGTTGGGAGTTAGTCGATTTTCCTGTTGGGCTCGAAGCTCGTTATCCTTTTTTTTTTTCTGTTTGTATGTTTTTCTCCCTTTTTAGTTGATTTTTATGAGTATATTTGGGATATTGGGCGAGTGTAAATATATACACGCAAATATTATAAAATGTGTTGTTTGTAAATTATACTGAAGTGCAATATTGCACTATTATATGCTTAGAGAGTGGTTTTTAACTTCTTGGTGTCCCTACACCCTCATGAAAAGTAAATTCAAAAAATAAAATCATAAAATCTGAAATTTCGCGACATCAAATATGCTCAAACTTTGTGTGTAGACAAAACATTCGAGGAGCTCTACCCAAGAAAAATATTTCACTGCTCAAAGTTTTGAGCATTGATTTTTGTTTCCCATGTGTAGAGCTAATCAGATGATATTTCTCGACGAAAATGTGTAATCACCTAAAACGTTTGAGCATGTTTGTTGATGACATGGAAACGGGGCCCTTTGGCCTCCAGAGAAAGTGCTGGCCTGACGGTACCTCCGTTGGATGGGGCTTGTGTCTATAGCAAGGGATAGATACGCCGTTGGGCTTCCCCCCTCAAAGATATTCCGTCGTCTTGGTGCTCGGGTAGATGAGGATCCCGGGCGACCCAAAAAAGCATGGTGCTCGGGGCCCGTGGGTGACTATGACACACAACACCGCGTCCTCGGGGATCTTGTCTAGTCACTTCCTCTGACGGGACGTGCACGTCGGCAACACCCATACGCCTGATACAACTTTACCATGTCAGACTTTATCCACTGACGGTAGGCGACGTGCGCCAGGTAAGAAGGTATGTGGTGGCATCCTCCACAAGGGTTACCAACTATCTCTATTCGGTTCGTCATGTTTGGCGTACGGAGAAGGAGGGTCAACTTTGGCCCAAGGATATAAAAGGAGAGGATACGGGTCATTTGAAGGGAGGTGGTAATAGCTAGCCGAAATTTGGCCCGATGGATATATAGGAAGAACACAAGGGTAGGAGGTAGGGTGTTACACCTCGCCAGTGGCCTGAACCTGGATACACTGGTAGAAAAAAGCCCTTTAGTCCCGGTTCGCAACAGCCTTTAGTCCCGGCTGTGCAACCGGGACTAAATAAGCGCGACTAAAGACCCCCCCTTTAGCCGCGGCTCTTACGGACCGCGACTAAAGGGCTTTAGTCCCGGTTCTTGTGGCTGACCGGGACCAAAGGCCCGCCACGTGGGCGCCCGTGGTCCGTCGGGGCCGAGGACCTTTAGTCCCGGCTCTTGTGGCTAACCGCGACTAAAGGCCCGCCACAGTAATATTCAAACAGTGATTTTGAAAAAAAAAATTGAAATTTTTTTATTTTCAAATTTCTGAATTATTTTAACCTCTAGTCTGTAATCACTTCTCAATTTATTCTTTTATCACCCCTCATCATTCCAAATCATCTAACTTCCCAACCGGTCACCCATCCCTCTCACTACTCCAGCCCAAGCACGCTTAACTTCCGGGTTCTATTCTCCCACGCTCCAAGTCTGCACTTGTTGTTTTCCTGACAATAATAGGATGTCAATCCTATTAACCTTCAGGAATTTTGCTTGAGCATGAAGTGACACATTTCACTGTTTGAGTTTGAAACTATTGTTTTAAAAAACAATAATTATTTAGTAACACTAATATTTCTTGAATAATTAGTTTGACCATTGTTTGACCACTGTTTGACCACAGTTTGACCAGATTTGACCAAAATTGAAATAATTAAAATAATTATTTAGTAACACTAATATTCTAGAATAATTAGTTTGACCATTGTTTGACCATAGTTTGCCCACTGTTTGAATATTTTTCAATTTTTTCCACTCTAGATCTTAAAAGCCCCGTAACTTTTTTCTATTAGGTTTTTGAGGATTTTGAAAATGTTTAACGGGGTTCCCCCGGTTAAATTTGGATGTAACTTTTCGAGTAGATCATTTTTCATATAAAAAACTTTTTCATCCGAGTTAGTATGCAAAAGTTATGCCCATTTTTACAAATTTCAGAGAGATTTTGCAAATAAAGTCAAAATTCACATTTGCAAATTTTCCCAACAACTAGACCACATATCACATGAGAAACTTATTTTCTTTTATTTTTTTGACATTTCCATTATTTTCTTTTATTTTTTTTTAAACTGAAAAGGCGATCCACGGGCGGGGGGGGGGGGGGGGGGTAGAGTTTGAAAATGAGACCTTTAGTACCGGTTCGTGGCACGAACCGGGACTAAAGGTCTCAACCCCATTAGTTCCGGTTCGTGCCACAAACCGGGACTAAAGGGGAGGAGCTTTAGTCGCGGTTGGCCTGGCCAACCGCGACTAAAGGCCTTTGGGCACCTTTAGTCGCGGTTGGCCTGGCCAACCGCGACTAAAGCCCGCGAGCGCCCTGGGCCCAGGCATTTGGTCGCGGTTCGTCTGCCGAACCGCGACTAAAGACTTCATTAGTCGCGGTTCCTACAGTTTCGCGACTAATGGGGCTGGACGGAAGCCTCTTTTTCTACCAGTGATACCTTACTTTGTCATGTCACCTGGAGTGTTTTAACCCCTAGCCGAACAATATAGGAGTTGCACCGTAGCTCCGATATCAAAGATCACCCATCGACAATATTTGATGTCACATAGTTTCAGAATTTTTTATTTTTTCCCTATTTTTTTGAATTTACTATTCATGAGGGTGTAGGCCTATAGGGACTCCCGAGAGCTACCACACATTTCTCGCATGGTTATTCTGTGCATGTTACAAGAACTACATTTTCAATGCAAAGTATTGTGCAATATTTTTAAAGTTTTTTTTCAAGTTCTTTCTTCTTGAAGGGCAATATCAATGCTACTTATCCGTTCTTTTTAGAAAAAAATTCAGTTTTTTCCTCTTTAAGGCTAGTACTAATGGCACTATCCATTCCTTCTTAGATATTTTTTTTGCAAAATTCACTCTTATATGCTTATTTTTGCATATTAAAAAACCCAATTTAAGTGCAAACTGTGAGCAATTTTTGTCACTATTTCTTTTAGTTTTTATTTCCTTTCTTCTTAAATAGTAATTTGACTGCCACTAATTCATTCTTTCTTAGAGAACTTTTTTTATTTTCCTTTTGTGTGTAAGTATAGAGGCAAATACTTACATAATGTGTGTAAATTATGTAGTGCAAAAATTGCACTATTATATGCTTATTCTTCTCATATTACAAAAAGTGCAATTTCAGTGCAAAATTGTGTGCATTTTTTTCACTTGCTTTTTTCTTAAAGGATAACACTAATGCTACTAATTCGTTCTTTCTTAGATAACTTCATTACTTTGATTTGTTTTACTTCCTATTTCATATTCTTTGTTCATTAAGGGTAATACCAATGCCACTAATGCATTCCCTTCTATAACACCTTTTGTTTGCATTTTTTACTATTATACGCTTATTCTTGTATATTATAAAAAGTGCAGCTTTTAAGTGAATTGTGCGCCTATTCTGTCATTATTTTTTTATTTCTTTCTTCTTAAAGGGTAATACTAATGCCACTACTTCATTCTTCTTTAGAAAACTTCACTCCTTTCATTTTATTTATCTTTATTTTGTTCATTTATACTTTAAGATGACACCACCATGGGTTAATGGATTGTTGTTTTGCCTCGGTCCAACGACTATTGTGGGCTTATCTTGGTTATGTTTGCAAAAGTTTGAGTTCTACATCACAAAATTGGCAAAAACATGTTTTGTGTGAGTCGATTTGGTAACCAACTATATATTAGAAATTGACTAACCAAATCATAAAACTAAACAACTCCCTTGTTGTCGGCCTCGGACAAAAATAGCCGTAAATCTGATATTGAGGCATCTAACTGAGTCATGCCCAAGACGTCGTCCACACAAGCTTAGCCAATAGCACGGACCCTTGGAGGCGCAAACGCCCCTGACGTGGGTCAGGGCCGGTGGCGGGTGCAGGCGTCGCATGCTAATCTTCTCCGGCTCAAAGCTAAAATTAAAGAAGTCATACAATTTTCTTTCAGATCTTTCAGAAGGATTTTTTCTCCATAATTGTTTTTGAAGGCCATCACCATAGAAGCGGGGAAGTACTCAATCACAACCTTGGATTTCATGAATGGCATTTTTTAAATAAGAAAAGAATAGTCATTTTCATTAATTAAAAACAATAAAATTTCCTTGATAATTTGCGAATGACGTATTTATCAACAAATCGGATGCAATTATTGCAAACGTGGCCGAATTCATATAAACACGACGTATTTCATACAAACGAAACGAAAATGTTTACATTTTGAACATATTTTAACAAACAAGGTAAAATTATGTGCACATACGGTCACACGGAACTCCACTTCCGCGACACGGATATACTACACTAATCTACGGCCGGTCGCGGCAAGTCCCTTTATCTTTCCCATGTCCGGCAGCCCGCTCGGACTGCCGGGAGCCCTGGAGTTATATGCTTCAGCGCAAAGGGTGGCTCGTTTTCCCACCGCTCATCAGAGTGGAACCACCGGCTGATGCTTCAGCTGGAGGGGAAGGGGGGCGCCTCTGCTTATGTGGAGCCCAGATGGGGGGCGACGATGGTCCGAGATAAAGAACCGGAGAAGACACCGGCTGTGTACATCGGCGTCGCCTCGCGGTGGCCTTCCTAGTACCCAAGCGGCGACGGTCTTCCGTGTTCTAGTTTCCCTCGATGTTGGTGGCGGATGCGGACGCACTGGCCTTCGATTCGTCGATCTCCGTGCATCGGACTTCTTTCGCGGTTACCCGCGCGTTGACGGCAGATGGCACGATCGTAGGCACGGGATGCACGGTACGATGCGGCATCGTTGACGGCAGTGGTGAGCACATGTGCCACCGGGCTCCCCGCCATGCTGGGGCCTAGATCAACTCGCCACTCCTCGCGAGCTGGCTTGGAGCGGCGAGGTGCTGAACCACGCGCCGGCTTGGGGTGGCAACTTGTTCGGTCGGGCTAGGTTAGGGAGGTGGAGCAGCCAGCTACCTCGCTCGTATCTGGCTGGCTCGATTGGCCATCCAGCCGACTTTTATGCCGGAGAATTGCTCTTCCTGCTCGTCGGATGTCATTGAAAGGATGGAGAAAATGATGGAAGGAGTAGATGGGGAGCGGCGGAGTGGTGCGATTCTTGCATGGCTTGTGGCCTCGTTTAAACAGAGGGCGGATAAGAGGAGTTTGCCTGGTGTTGCGTTTAACCGGCCGGCTCGTGAATGGACGTGTGACCGGAATAGGTTTCTCGGCTTCCATGTAGGTTTAATGGAGACATTTGAATGCGGCGAGGAGGCGTGTTCAGTCGGGTGTGCAGCGGGCGGCGCCTTCGGTCGGCGCGTCGCTTCAATGGCCGAGGCAGTGAGAGGTCGCGTCCGCTCTGAACCGTTTTCAATATGGAGCGGCGCACTCTACATCGGCATGAATGCATGCAGTTAGCGCCTAGCTGGAAGCGTGCACGGGAGAGCGGAGGGATTTTGGGTGGGCCAGGACGGTCAGAAGCGGGCATGAGAGCAATCCGGACTCCCGAAAAGCTCCTCACATTTGTCTCTGATTTACGGAAGAAAGTATGTTCGGACCACATTGTGAACCGATACAGAACCGCATTGAATGGACTTCTGTGATACAAACGGATGCGAGAGGTTTAAGGGTGGATGTTGGACATGCCCGACGAACATACTATTCAGTTTTCGACCTACGTGGTCCATGTTGATCGAGTTCCGCACTTTTGTATATCATGAGGAATCCCACAAGCTGCCTCTGCTCGTCAAGAAGAAAATGTCAAACTGCCCCATCATGTTCATTAGTCAAAGCACCAAGTATCGTCGTGTTTTACATCTTTGAGCCCGATCTCATATGTGTGCTACATGCATGCATGGCAGAATGGGCGAGTTATCTAAGGATATGTAGCTGTCCAAGCAAGCATACGACCTCCAATTAATTTACATGCTGGCGTCCACTCACAACCTACATAAACTATGAAAAGCCTACAAAACAACGCCCTGCTTAACTGCAAAGACGTTGACCTCCCACGCTACATAGCTATAAACAAGAAGGCCTAGAGCGCCGCCGGATGACACAGTTGTTTCACCGACGGAGAGAGAAACCAGAAACCATGGAGAGCGGGTCTGGCTTCTCCGGCTGCGTGGAACAAGGTAAGTCACACGACGCCGAGTCAGTACAGCTGGCATGCTGCCCATAACCGAAGACACCGGACAGCTACTGGGAATGCCACTGCCGCCTCTCACGTGGATCGAAGGGTGACATATCCGACACCATTCACCGTTCAGACAGCTCAATGCATAGTCTCAGGTGATGTTCCGTACGCCATATATGATCGGATGTCAGAAAAAATAAATTCAAATGGTGTAGCGAGATCCTTGACAGGAGGCGAATGCTTGAAAAAAAAGTATAATCCGGTGTAAAAAGCTGAAAATGTTAGAGTAGAAAGTAAAGATAGGCAACATATCATGTGAATCCGAGGTGTGTTGTGTATCCCTGTATCCCTTTATTTTCATCCCCACGATTCAAATCCCAGGTCTCATGTGCAGTCAAACAAATATTTACATTTACCCACCCGCTTTGTAACTTAATATGCATTTTTCATTCGCAACCCCTAAAGACTCTGATCTCACGCCTGACATTGATCCAAGATCCCCAACCCAAGACCTCGAGTCGTGCGTGTCGAATTTCAGGTTCCGGCAGACCCTTGAGGTTCGAACACTGGGGTGCGCGCGGAGATTTCGCCTTCTACCTACCTGCACCCCTCTGCCTCGCTAAGATCTAAGCTATGGAAAGAACAATACAAGAGACACAGGGTTTATACTGGTTCGGGCCACCGCTGTGGTGTAATACCCTACTCTAGTGTGTGGTGTGGTGGATTGCCTCTTGGGCTGATGATGATGAACAATACAAGGAAGAACAGCCTCGCAAGGGTCTGTTCTTGGCTGGGGGGGGGGGGGACGAACTGCTAGGAGGAGTTCAGTCACCCTTCTCTCTCTCTGATTTCGATCCGATTCCCTCTCTGATCGACCTCCAACCTATCGATCTCGAACCCTCCGGTCTCTCCGGTCTCTCACCCTCCGGTCTCCACGGTCTCTCTGGTCTCTAACCCTCTGGTCTCCACCCCCTACCCTGGGGGTGGCTAGTCCTATTTATAGGCAAAGGCCCTGGGCCTCTTCCCAAATATTGAGCGGGAAGGGCGCCAACAATTGGCCATTTTGAAGGGGAACATCTGGTACACTTATCCTGACTAAAGTTGGTCCTCGCCTGCACAAAGCTCTGGTGGTGACGCCGTCTTGGGCTCCACGATGACCTCCGTCTTGCAGTCCTCCTGGTCTTGGTCTTATTGCACCGAAATGGCAACCTTTGCCTGATGCCTCGGTACTCCGCGGCTGCGCTTGCCCCCCTTGCACCAAAGGGGAAAGGAGGACACTGCGCGGGCTGGCGCCCCGCCTGGCGCCCTTGGTCGTCATGGCTTGCGTCACGGGCACCTCGTGAGGTACCCCGCCTTGATCTCTCCGCCTCCTCGCGAGCCAGCCTGGTGAGGCCGTGCCTAAGGAAGCTCCGCGTCGTCCGCCCCGCGAGGCTTGGCCCCTCGCGAGGGTCTTGAGTCTGTGTTGATGAAGATGGGCCGTGCTGGGGCCCCTTTTGAACCACGCCGCAGGCCGCAGGCAGGCAAGGCTGGGGACCCCTGTTCCCAGAACGCCGACAGTAGCCCCCGGGCCCAAGGCGCGCCCGGACTTGACCGTGCAGGGAGGCGGAAGGGCAAGGGCGAAGCGCCGCAGGCCCTAACAGCCTGCGGCCTTGGATGCCGCGTGGCGGTTGATTGGACGTGGGTGTCTCCACTTCCCCATGGCGCCTCAGCAACTGCACGGATTGGACAAGTCCCTGCATGCAAAGCGGGTCATGATTACCTGCGATCATGGAGGTCGGCGGTTGGCCTTCGCCGGCCATAAGTAGGGAACGGCGCGCGCCCTTCCAGTTCATCCCTTCTTGCTTCTCCTTCTTCCGGGTCCTTACTCCGTCTTGCTGCGATGGCTCCAATCCGTCGGTTCTCGACGACAGAGAAGGGAAAGGCTCCCCGAGAGGGACCAGACCCGCTCCCGCCGAAGAAACGGCTCGTCCTCCGCGGCCCGGACGAGGGGGCCCATCAGGTGGTGTCGAGGCCCTGGTGCGAGCGGCCACCGCCGGGGTTCCCGCTTCCCTTGTACGCCCACATCGAGGGCTCTGAAGGAGCCGATGCCTACCGCCACGGGCGGCGCCGCCGTCGGCGCTGACGGGTCACAAAGGTGTGGGTCGTCCCCCCTGGGGTCCACACCGAGGGCTCCTCCCGAGAGTTCGTGCTCCACGCCGCCATGCCTCCGAAGTCTTGGATTTGCCTTCCTCCCTTCTTCGCCCCCATCATCCCGCAGGGAGAACTCCTAGAGCTTTGGTTGCAGCACGCCGACTGCAGCACCCTCGTGAACGAGGCATAGGTCGCGGTCGTTGCCCCGGGCGAGGTCTTCATGACTCGAGGCTGGAGCGAAATCGCCCGGGTTTGCAGGACAAGAGGCGCCTTCGCGATCTACTTGGAGTACGACGGTGCTTCGGTGATGTTCTTCAAGGTCTTCGATGCGGACGGGCGCCGGCTGGAGTGCTGCCCCAGGAGAGGTGGCTGGGACCCTGCTGCGGCGAGGACTAGGCCCGCCAACCGCTCCCTTGGCGGCTCCTCAGGCGGCGGAGGCGGCGGAGGTTCCAGCGACTCCGACGAGCTCTTCACGACTCCGGAGACGAGCGACGACAGCTACGAGCCCCGAGCCGGTGCCGCTCCTAGAGCAGGGCGGGCTCGTCAGGCCGTCGCCGACTCTGATCTGGATGGGGTTGGCGCCGGTGCTTGACGGCCCACTGTTGATGATGGCGTCTTTTGCAGGGGCGAGCGTAGTTAGCGTCCTTTTAGGATCTGTTCCCTACAAGGAATCAAAGACGCGTCCCGTGGGGGCTTGTAAGGTGCCTGTGATCCTGTTTTGTCAATATAACCCTTGTCGTAGGATTATGCGAGTTGCTCATTCCGTCTTAGCTCAGTTCTCCCTTTCGAACCTCACGAGGGCTTGGTGCTTTGCGCCGACAGGTCCCAGTCCCAAGGCGGCTTCAGCCGTCGCTGGTATGCCAGGTCGCGATGCCGTGGTCAAGGCCAGGAGGTGAGCGACCCGGAGTCCGGTAAGAGCCCCTGAGTCGCGATGCTCAGGAGGTCCCCTTTGGCGCTCAAGCAGCCGTCGTTCGGTGAGAAAGGAGAGCGGCGTCGCTAACACGGGATTGCATTAGGTGCGGGGATGGTGCCACGGTAGCTGGTGCTTCCGGGTGGTGACTTATCTCGAGAATCAGGGGCCGCTCTCTGGTGTGTCGCCGGGTCCGGGCATCGGCAGGCGTGAGGTTGCTCGGCGAGGTCCTCGCATGTCCCTCCCCTCTCGCCTTTGCTCCCCTTTCTGCTCTACGTCCTCGGGTCCCGGCCCTCGAGCGAGTCTCGGCCGTCGCTGGTATGCCAGGTCGCGATGCCGTGGACAAGGCCAGAGGGTGAGGGCTGGAGAGCCAGTAGGAGCCCTGAGTCGCGATGCTCAGGCACCCCCCGTTTAACATGCAAGCGGTTCGCGCGGATGAGAGAAGGAGACACCGCAAGGGCCTCGCCTGACGCAACTCCTTTAGGAGATCCTGTAGACCCAACATAGAAAGAACGAGGGGTTTCCATGACAATTGACAGTCAGGCGTTGGTTGCTTCTGAGGGGCGATGAGGCATTGAAGGCTTGACGAGGTGGCGCCATGCGGGGCTGCCGCGGCCAGAGCTCAGCCATTCAGGTTTGTCGGTGTTGCAGGGACGGACCCATGCGCAAGCGTCGTGCCATTTGGGAGCAGTTCCGTCAGTTGGCGTCAGTTGAGCGGGCAACTAGGTCAAACACATTAGCCGCGAAGGAGTGGATTCATTCAAATAGATGCTGGGAAGGCGGACATCACTGGGTCAGGCCCGAGCGACTTTGCCGGATTTCGGGCTCCGGCAGACCCTTGAGGTTCGAACACTGGGGTGCACGCGGAGATTTCGCTTCCTACCTACCTGCACCCCTCCGCCTCGCTAAGACCTAAGCTATGGAAAGAACAACACAAGAGACACAGGGTTTATACTGGTTCGGGCCACCGTTGTGGTGTAATACCCTACTCCAGTGTGTGGTATGGTGGATTGCCTCTTGGGATGATGATGATGAATAATACAAGGAAGAACAGCCTCGCGAGGGTCTGTTCTTGGCTGGGGCGATGAACTGCTGGGAGGAATTCAGTCACCATTGTCTCTCTCTCTCTCTTCTCGGTTGTTTATGCCTCTTTGTCTCTCTAAACCTCTCTGGCCCTCTCTCTGTGGGTGGCCGGTCCTATTTATAGAGGCCCTGGTCCTTTTCCCAAATATCGAGTGGGAAGGGAGCCAACAATGGCGGGCTAATTTGAAGGGGGAGAGCTAGTACCAGCTATCCTGACAAAAGTAGTCTTCGCCTGCACAAAGCTCTGGTGGTGACGCTGTCTTGGGCTCCACGATGACCTCCGTCTTGCAGTCCTCCTGGTCTTGGTCTTGTTGCACCGAAATGGCAACCTTTGCTTGATGCCTCGGTACTCCGCGGCTGCGCTTTCCCCCTTTGCACCAAAGGGGAAAGGAGGACACTGCGCGGGTTGGCACCCGCCTGGCACCCTTGGTCGTCATGGCTTGCGTCACGGGCACCTCGTGAGGTACCCCGCCTTGATCTCTCCGCCTCCTCGCAAGCCAGCCTGATGAGGCCGTGCCTGAGGAAGCTCCGCGTCGTCCGCCCCGCGAGGCTTGGCCCCTCGCGAGGGTCTTGGGTATGTGTTGGTGAAGATGGGCCGTGCTAGGCCCCCCTTTGAGCCACGCTGCAGGCCGCAGGCAGGCAAGTCTGGGGACCCCCGTTCCTAGAACGCCGATGGACTTGGGGATGATGCAGCCCGAGGGGCGCCCCCAACAAGGTAAGCTAACAACATGAAATAAAAGGGATACATGCCGCAGGGACAGACCCACGCGGCCTGGGAATAATGCAGCCCTAAGAGGGCGCTCCCAGCTGGAAATGAAACTTGAAAGATGTCACCTGATGATGTTGAGGACGAAGGAGTGTTGGTGTAGCAGGCTCGGCGGGCTGCGGAAGCCGATCCTCATGAGCCCCCAGGCCCAGGGGCCTCGGGAGGATCCGGAGGCGCTGGTGGCTCCTTGCAGACCATCTCCATCTCCGCCAGTGCTGCGGAACGCCTGGCCTCTTGGCCTCCATGATGCCCCTCATGAGGCGCTGGTACGTGGCAGCCGCGTTCGGCAAGCCGTAAGGCATGAGAACGTAGCTGTGGGGTGGACCTCCGCAGCGCCCCACTCGCGAGGGCCAGAGACGCTCAAGAGAGGCGACTTGATTGAGCCCTGGTATGTCGATGCAGACGCGTAGCCCACCATCCTCGCCTGGATGGGGAGCCACTGCTGGTAGGCGGCGGCCGCCTTTTATGACTCTTGACTCCTGTAGGTCCTGAATGGCCTTGCTGACGAACTCCTGAGGGTCTGGCTCTCCTTGCCTTACTCCTTCTTGAGGGAAACGTGCTTCGAAACACACCTCCATGTGGTGCCCAAGCTCCTCCCTCGTGACCCTAGCCAGGTCGGTGGCCCTCCAGGGGAGAGCCCCCGAGCCTTGCCTGAGGAGGGCGCTGGGTGCGCTTTTCTATGCGATGGAAGGAGGTTCCCCCTAGACAGGCACGGGCCCAGAGGGGCCTGCCTCCTGAGGGGCCGGGCCGGACGAAGTCTTCTTCTTCTTGGGGGCGGTCTCGGGAAGCCTCCTGCTTCCACGATCCAGGTCTTCCAGTGATGCGGCCTGGAAGGCTCGTTCCAGGGAACACACCGCGTCCTTCTCTTCACAGGGCACCGTGATGACTCCACCACTTCCTGGCATCTTGAGGACGTTGTAGCCGTGGTGAGTTATGGCCATGAACTTGGCCAGCGCTGGGTACCCAAGGATGGCGTTGTACGGCAGGCGAATGTGAGCGAGGTCGAAGTCGATGAGCTCGGTGCGGTAGTTGTCGCGTGCCCCGAAGGTGACAGGGAGGCGGACCTGCCCAATCGGGACCGTGGAGCCGTCGGTGACTCCGGAGAAAGGCTTGGTTGGCTGAAGCTAGCTGTAGGGCACTTGGAGATTGTTGAATGTTTCCACGGACAGGACGTTGAGCCCTGCCCCGCCATCGATGAGGGTCCTGGTGACTACCACGTTGCTGATGATTGGGGAACAAAGCATCGGGAGGACTCCGGCTGTAGCTGCACTCTTGAGCTGATCTGCTGAGCTGAACGTGATGGCGCACGCCGACCACCTGAGAGGCGCGTGGCTTTGAGCTTGGGGAGGACTGTATTCACTTCGCAGGCGAACTGCTTGAAGATGCATTGAGAGGCTGGGGCTTGAGCCCCGCCCATGATGTAGGCGATCGCGCGCGGCTCCTGGAAGCCCCCAGCCCCCTTGTCCTGATGGCGGTCCTCGTTTCTCCTTGGCTGCGGCGGTAGCGGAGGGAGGCCTGCGTTGCCTTGCGGGCGATCCTCGCGAGGCTGATCCCTCCAGTCTCCCTCGCGAGGCGGGTCTCGCCAGCGATCCTCGTGAGGTTGATCGCACCACCCTTGGCGCGGGCCGCAGTCTTCCCAGCGTCCTGCGTTCCTTCCTCCTCCTCGACCGTAGCCCCGGTCACCGCGATCGGGGTGACAGCCGATCCTTCCTTCTCGCACGGCTCGGAGCTCTTGACATTCGTTGGTGTTGTGGGTGTGGAGGTCGTGGTACACACAGTACCGACTGCCCTTGGAAGGTTCGGGCTGATCTCTGCCCCGCTTGGTGTCTGGTTCTGCCACGAGCACGACAGCCCCCTTGCGCTTCACATCCTTGGCCTTGGCCTTCTTCTCTTCTGGGTCTGCGGCAGGCAGCTCAAGGAGGGAGAGACGCCCTTCCTCAGCCCTAGCGCACTTGGTTGCCAAGTTGAACAACTCCAAGGAAGTGCACAGGTCTTCATGCATCGCCAGCTCCTCCTTCATCTTGATATCGTGCACGCCGTCAGAGAAGGCTGAGATGATGGCCTCCTCAGTCACCTTGGGAATCTTGAGGCGTGCATTGTTGAAGCGCTGGATGTACTTCTGCAGGGTCTCCCCGGGTTGTTGCTTGATGCGGCGCATGTCGCTCATGGCGGGTGGCCGATTGCGAGTACCTTGGAAGTTGGCGATGAAGCGGGTGCGCATCTCGTCCCAGGAGGAGATCGTGCCTGGAGCCAGGTTCAGGAGCCAGGTGCGGGCCCCGTCCTTGAGAGCCATGGGAAACCAGTTCGCCATGACCTTCTCGTCTCCGTTGGCAGCTTCAATGCCCAGCTCATAGAGCTAGAGGAACTCCGCAGGGTCGGCCGTGCCGTCGTAACGAGGAGGCAGGTCTGGCTTGAACTTGCCGGGCCACGCGATGCTGCGTTGCTCGGTGGTGAAGGCACGGCAGCCTGCTGTGGCCACGGGAGGCCTTGGGTTACGGAGAGCTTGGTCTTGCATGTCCCCACGCGCTGCAGCTGGGAGCAGCGCGGGGTCTTGACGTGCGGGAGCAGGAGCATGGTCACGACGTGCTGGAGCAGGGAGCGCCCGGGCAGCTTCTTGCGGGCGCGCAACTTCTTGGATGCTCTGCTCTTGCCGCGCTGGCACCTGATGGAGCGGGTTCCACCCAGGGGCCACGTGCCTTGGAGCCATGGCGCCTTCTTGAGGAGGAGGCAGCCGGGGTGCCGCCGGAGCTTCATCGCCCGCGCGGGGCAGGGTGCGGTGCAGCGGAACAGATGGCGCAGGAGAGCCCCCTGCAGCGCGGATGAGCTTGGCGACGCGGTCGAGCCATTCTTCGTAGACGTCGTCGACGGGACGGTAGCGCAGGAGCTCGTTTGCCGCGATGAGCACAGCTCGAGCCTCCATGGGTGCGCGGAGCGCGCGGGAAAAAGAACCAGCTGGGGTGAGCGAGGGAGTAGCGGTGCGGCCGTCTTGCCGCATGGACGGATGCTGAGACGACGCTTGCTGCTCGTCCCCCGCCGGGCCGGTGGCGGCGTTGACGGCAGGCGACGGGGAACGGCGAGGACGCCCGCCGACAGGAGCCGTCTGGGCGACGCGGGAAGCGAGAGCGGCCCGGCGCTCGGCACGGGCCCGACGAGTGTCAGACATGGACGCGATGGTCGGAGGAGAACGGGGTGGTGGAAGACGAATTCCGGCGCACCCCTACCTGGCGCGCCAAATGTCGGATTTCGGGTTCCGGCAGACCCTTGAGGTTCGAACACTGGGGTGCGCACGGAGATTTCACCTCCTACCTACCTGCACCCCTCCGCCTCGCTAAGATCTAAGCTATGGAAAGAACAATACAACAGGCACAGGGTTTATACTGGTTCGGGCCACTGTTGTGGTGTAATTGTGACACTCCAAATTTTTTTTTTGATTTGGTTTGCATCAAAAACTTTATTGGATTCTAAAGGAGGGCCTTTAAAAAATTTCTCTTTCAGAAAATCCTTCCTCTTAAAAACCTCCTTTCTTTTGACAAGGATTTCCTTTCCTTTCTAATTTTGGTGTTAAAATTTTGGAAGCTTTTCTTCTGGTTATTTCCCTCTCAAACTTATTTATTTTCAAAAAAAAGAAACCCTAGGAGTTTTGAGACTCCTTTTCTTTTGAAAACACCCATGGTTTTACCATGTCTCCTATAGTAAATCTTCTCAAAATCCATCCCTCCACCTTTGAACAATCTAAATTCTCTGTCTCAACAAGTCCAAACAAGTTTTGGATTTTATTTCAATTATTTTATCCCCCAAAACATTTCTGCCATTTATTTCGAGCTTAAGTGATTTTCAAAGCAAGTATCACTTTGCCTCTGAGTTTTTATCCCAAACCAACTTCACTGGATTGTCTTTAGTACCCACAACCTAGAACCATCTTGATCCACTCTTCTTCTTTTCAAATATTTCAAATTTCACTCACTGCAAGTTTGGACCAGATTTGCCAAATTTGGTGAAATTCATATCTACACTTCTCCAAAAATTCCACCAAAATTCAGGCAGCCTACTGGAGCAATGAGAGGCCACTCCACCAAGTTTTAGCTCAAGGAAAAATACCTAGATGCCAAAAACATTCTGTCGAACACCTGAGCTGCACTGTTCTTTGCATTTTTCAGAGAAGTTCAGTAAAATTCAGTTTTACAGTGTCGTTTTCTTCAGAGTTTCAGACACATGCGCACAGTGCCTTTGGCTCGATGCTCGCAGCCCCTCCCTCTTGTCCGGAGCTTCACACGCGTGCTTGGAGCTTTCCTGGCGTCGGTGGCGCGCTGGCCCGCCCTCGCCGGCGTCTTCTGTGGCGTCGGGACCTCCCGTGGCGGCTGACAGAAGGCACACCACGGCAGAACGCCGTTTCGGCACTGCCCAAAGCTCCCTGGCCCTCCGCGTGGCCTCATGCATGCCAGCGCACGCCCGTGGCACCATCACCGCGGCCCGGCAAGCACGGAACGTGCTCCCTACCGCCGACGGGCCCGCGCCGCCCCGTTCCGTCGAGCTCGCCCTTAGCACCCCAATCCAAGCTCGCTTAGCACCTAAATGGAACCGGTGGAACTCCGTGATGACGCCCAACTCCCTAAACCTTCCCGACCAAGCTCTGCGCCGCCGTAACCTTCACCGGAGATCCCCGTTCACGGCCACCGCCTCGGATCGCCTATAAAAAGGACCCCGAGCTCGCTCACGAGACCCACACCTTCACTGCACCTCTCCAGGACCCTGCCAAGCCACCAGGAGGACCTCGAGGAGGTCTCCTCCCCCAACTCCGGCCGCCTCGCTCCGCCTCGGCCTCCACCTCGATTCACTTCGGTGAGGCCATCTCCGGCGCCCAAACCTCGTCCGTAGCCTTCTCTTACACGTAGTGCTCTAACCCCCACCTCAATTTGATCCTTGCAGCCCTCCTCGGCGAGATCCATCAACGCCCGAATCACCGTCCGCCGGAGTCAAGACCGCCGTCGACGTGGTGCTCACCGGCGACCAACACCCCCACCCACCGTTGCGGAAGGACACGGTGAGCACGTTGGTAATCTCCGATCACCCTGCCTCGCCGTGGATCGCCGCCGGCGACCATCGCGGCTCTCGGGCACCGGCGAAATCTGCCGCCCCGTTTGAAAGTTTGAACCTGACGGGCGGGACCCGCTGTCAGCCTCTTTATCCTGTCTAAGCGAACCGTTTTCTGAAAACGCCTTCTGCCAAATGCGCCTTCTCTCTGGACTGGCGTAGTTTCTGCCGAAGTGTTTTCTGTTTTTATAAACTAGCCCCTGGAAACTTTCTGTTTCATTACAGATAAGTCCTTGGATTAAAACCCTTATAACTTTTTAACAGAAAGGAATTTTTGAGTGATTCTTTTTCTGTCCTCTTCAGATTTTTGTCTAGTTTTTTTATCATATTTATTTAAAAAATATTTGGAATACTTTCTGTGCACCTCTTGGTATTTACGATAGCGCATATATTTTCTTTATACCGTAGATACCGAAGGAGGTGACGGAGCCGCGAACTTCACCGAGCTAGGCTCCGACTACTCTGAACCAGGCAAGCATGTTTGAACTTTTGATATGATGAGTGTCTTGGCATGTTTTGCATTTAGTTAGTTTCATGGCATGTTGATGAGCATACCGATGAACGTTTCTTTTATGAAATGTTGAGATAAGTGAGTTCGATGATCCATAAGTGGATGGATGTGAGTATGAAAGGCCATGTGTTGGCATGAGGATGGGTAAGATGGCAGTGTTGTAGCATGTCAGTCTTATGCCAGACTATATGACTTCAGGGACGCACCGTACCGGTCCAGTTCCTCCCATTTCCTTCCCTGTACTACCACATGTTTTCCACAAGGAATATGGCTTAGTAAGTTGCAAACCGCTTTCCTGGTACACACCAAAAGGAGAGGCCGGGATGATGGTTCCATGGCCCTGGATTAAAGCCAGTCATCCGGTCAGGGGGCATGGGTGTTTCCGGTTGGGACCGAGAGGGGGGCACCCCTTAGAGCGTGCGTATATAAATTTGATCCCATGCTATTCGAGATTGTGATCTCCCCGTCTCAAAAGTTTTTCTTGGACGATGCCTAGGGTGAGTCCTGGCATCGAGAGGTAGGATGGGTGTGTACTGGTTAGCTGTGTTTTCTTCCGAAAAACCGTAAATGGAACCAGTCCCTCGTGACTACGGAAATCCGTTGGCTGTGGGAAAATTTTTGTACAAACTCTGCAGAGTCATACATTCCTTGAATCATCTATTCCATGTCCAAATTCGTATCATCTTGGCCTAACAGTATCAGTTTGATGACAGAGACTCCAGTGAATCCCATGAGTGCTAAGCCCGGCTAAATGATATTCCTGTGGATGGACTAACCTGTTTATTATCATGAATTGAATATTTATTATGAGTATTATTTACTTGTGAATAAAAGCCCTTTCTGTGATGTCGCTCAGACGTCCGACTGTGGCATTTCTTTTAAAGCCCTTTCTGTGATGTCGCTTAGACGTCCGACTGTGGCATTTCTTTTAAAGCCCTTTCTGTGATGTCGCTTAGACGTCCGACTGTGGAATTTCTTTTAAAGCCCTTTCTGTGATGTCGCTTAGACGTCCGACTGTGGCATTTCTTTTAAAGCCCTTTCTGTGATGTCGCTCAGACGTCCGACTGTGGCATTTCTTTTAAAGCCCTTTCTGTGATGTCGCTTAGACGTCCGACTGTGGCATTTCTTTTAAAGCCCTTTCTGTGATGTCGCTCAGACGTCCGACTGTGGCATTTCTTTTAAAGCCCTTTCTGTGATGTCGCTTAGACGTCCGACTATGGCATTTCTTTTAAAGCCCTTTCTGTGATGTCGCTCAGACGTCCGACTGTGGCATGAATTTTCTGTTATTATTTGTTCACCCTTCGAGGTGTCGCTTCAGACACCCGATCGGTTCTCATTTATATTCTGTTGGGATTTCAGGCGGACTACCGCCGTTTCCCTCGTACTTACTTCATTGTGCAAATATTATCAATGTGCATTGGGAAGATTATTCATGACGCATCCATGCATGCATTTGTTATATCTTACGTCCGAACTGTCTTGCGAGTACTTCCAAAGTACTCACTGGCTTGTTGATTTGGCCAGATGCTGACGAAGGCGATCTCATGGATGAAGAGTTCGATAGCAAGTCCGACGCCTAGAGGAATCCCAGTCAGTCTCGTGCGACCCTGGTCTTGGTCACAGTTTTATACCCGCTTCCGCAATCCCGAATAAATTTATCGAGCCTCACCTCGACGCTCGATGAGATGCCAATTTGAGAGTCGTGTTACCACACTCCCCATTGTGTTATTCCACCACCACCATATCCTCGAGTCAGTAGTATGCCACCACACCATTGTGTTATATCGTCCATTATGTATAATTATTGGCGCGCTTGTAATAATTCGTTGAGCAGTCCTAGCTCAACTCTGTAATATATTCTATGCTACTGGCTTATTGTATCAAGTATTTGTCTACCAGTGAGGAGGATTTTCTCTCATACTGGACTCAAAGATTGGTTTCTCAATAAATATTTTTATTCGAAAACCGGTCGTGACAAGCTTGGTACCAGAGCCAGGCTGACTGTAGGAAGCCACTAGGTGCGATCGCTAATCGGTTATTAGCATAATAGAGCTAATTTATATTTTTGCAATGGTAGTCATTTTCTGACAGTCAGCATAAATTTATGATCTGACCATTCAGGATTTTTGCCTACTTTTGTAGATGGCCGACAACGACTGCGAGTCTCAGACCTTCGCCAACGTACCCGATGGGTTCGTCAAGCTTCTCTCCTTCATCGTTCAGGTCGCGATGGGGCCATCAGTGCGCCCAGTCTTCACACTCCGCCAGCACAGAGTCAACGACGGTCTGACCATGCACCAGGCCACGGTGCAGTTCAAGGGAGGGCGTGGTGAGCTACGCCGCTACCTGTTTGTGGGAAGAGCCATGCCTACGGAGAGGCATGCTATGCAGATGGCAGCCCGTGAGGCGATAGCCCGCCTCAGGGATGTCCTTCCCGCGATGAAGACTCGTCGCTACCGTTATCTTCCATGCCATGTGCCCTACACCTGCCACTACGCATTCTCCTGCCCCAGAGGAGAACGAGACGAGGCTTTTGAGATGCTTATTGAGTATCTCCGGGCTCTGGAGGCAGCCTTCGATAACCTGGTGGACGACTTCGTGGCTGCCCGCATGGACTCAGTCCATGGCTGTGCCGCCAACAGGAGGGAGCTCCTGCTCACTGCACCGCCACTGACTTTTGTCTCGTCTTCAGCATCGCATGCACCTACTCGTCACCTGCCTACCACCGGAAGGATCAACCAGGCCTTTGCGCCCACTCCAGCGCACACTGCACCACCCGTTGTGCCCACTCCCATTCGTGTTGCTCCACCCCTGGCACCAGTTCCATCTACCCGACGCGGCTCTTCTCGTCTGGAGCCTATTAGTGAGGAGGAGGTCGAATCCCCAGCCTCACTACGCCTCACCCTCGGCAGGGCCAAGGAGATCATCAACATTTCCGGCTGAGTGCGTTTGCCCGTCATGCGATGTACCGCTTTGTAAGATGTGTTGTGAGGAGTAGCTTGTTTGCGCATCATGTAGAACAGGAGGAGTGAACTAGCCTAAATAACATGTCAGGATTATGTACGCATATCCTGAGTGATGTACTATATAATTATCGCCCGTGTGTAAGATATGTAATGAGCAGTCCTTCTCCGTGCGCAAATCAATTTGTTTTCTTAAGTGATCTTGGACTTTTAAATTGATTGCCATCCTTGTGCATTTTTCTTTTTGGAGTTGTTTTTGACGACCATCTTCATATTTCTTATGAGTTTTATAAAATATATCCCCAGAGTGAAAAATGTCTCATCCTTTGACACGCTCCATGCCTACTCCACCAGAGGAAAATTTGGACACTCAACCAGGCAACAATTTCACGCAAGGGCAGTCGAGCCAACAGGGCAGTGAAACGGCACTTTCTCAAATGTGCCGCCTTTATGAACAGAGTCAGCAACAACATCGTGAAATGATGAACCAAGTCATCAACATGGGAAATTACCATGGACAGTATCCGCAGCATTCCAAGTTATCCGAGCTACAGAAGACGCGTCCCCAAATATTTTCACATACTGACAAGCCTCTTGAAGCCGAGGACTGGCTTCGGGACATGGAGAGGAAATTAATTATTGCAAAATGTTCAGATCCCGAGAAGGTATTGTATGCTCCGCACTATCTTACAGGAGCAGCCGCATCTTGGTGGGAGAATTTTCTGCATATGCATCCAAACGAAGGTGACATAACCTGGGATGATTTCAAGGAAGGTTTCCGTGGTGCACACATTCCTAAGAGTATTATGAAAATCAAGAAGAGAGAGTTCGACGACCTCAAACAAAGGAACTTGACAGTGGCAGATTACAACAGTCAATTTACACTATTATCCTGCTACGCCAATGAAGAGCATATGACTGAAAGCAAGAAGATGGAGAAATTCCTTGATGGTCTGGCGCCCGCGCTTAAATGCCAACTGGTCGTGCACACTTTTCCTGATTTTAAAACACTGGTGGACAAAGCCATTACTCTGGAGAATGAGAGACGCAGTCTGGAAGATATCCGCAAGCGAAAAAGGGACCAGACTAACCTTGCTCGCGATCACCGGAGCAAGAAAGATTTCAAAAAGGGTGGGACGCACAAATCCTCATCCAACGTCTCACGCCCAATCAAGAATTTTCATGCAAGGGACAAGGAGTTCACATATCGCCCCGACGTTACTTGTTACGCTTGTGGAGAAGAAGGGCACTATGCCAAACTGTGCCCCCAGCCAAGGAACTCAACCCCAAAGCCGAACAACGGCGGCAATAATTCAGCGCCCAAGCGAAACAATTTCAATCCCAACAACAACCACAGGAAGGGTCATCTGAACCACGTAACCAAAGAGGAGGCACAAAATGCTCCGGATACCGTACTCGGTACGTTTCCTGTCAACACAATACCTGCAACGGTTTTGTTTGATTCTGGAGCTTCTCACTCTTTCATTTCGAAAAGTTTTGCTTTGCAAAATAATTTTTCGATGCTTCCCTTGGAGAAATCCATGATCATCAAGTCCCCTGGGATTCAGCAAGTTACTCAGAATTACTGTCAGAATGTGGTCATTGAGTTCGAAGGATTGGAGGTTCACGCAAATCTTATTGTGTTGGAAAATAAAGGACTGGATGTCATCCTAGGGATGGATTGGCTGACCACCAACAAGGGGTTTATCGACTGTTTCAACAAGACCGTAATTCTCACACACCACCAAGGGAAGACAATAAAAGTATCAGCCAAGGAAGGAAAAATACCCCAGCAACCGAGATTGAATAAGGTGGACATTTCTGAGCTAAACAAGGTTCTAGTAGTGTGTGAATTTCCAGACGTATTCCCTGAAGAGCTACCAGGCATGCCACCAGACCGAGAGATAGAATTCTGCATTGAGCTCGCACCAGGAACCACCCCCATATACAAGAAACCATATAGAATGGCACCATCCGAGTTGGTTGAATTGAAGAAGCAAATAAAAGAATTACTGGACAAAGGATATATTCGAGCCAGCTCCTCACCTTGGGGATCACCAATTCTATTTGCCAAAAAGAAGGATGGAACACTGAGATTGTGTATTGACTATCGAGCACTTAACATGGTCACAATTAAGAACAAATACCCGATGCCAAGGATAAACGATTTGTTTGATAAACTCGCTCAGGCCAAGGTATTTTCAAAAATTGACTTAAGATCTGGATACCATCAATTAAAGGTGCGAACGGAAGATATCCCCAAAACAGCCTTCACTTCCAGATATGGACTGTATGAGTTCACAGTAATGCCATTTGGGTTAACGAATGCCCCTGCATATTTTGTTCACCTCATGAACAAAGTATTTATGAAATATATGGACAAGTTCGTCATGGTATTCATTGACGATATTCTGGTATACTCCAAAACACCAGAAGAGCACGCAGATCATCCCAGGATTGTGCTAGGAGAACTCAGGAAACACCAATTGTATGCCAAGTTCAGCAAGTGCGAATTTTGGCTAAGACAAGTAGGCTTTCTAGGCCACGTGCTAACCCAAGACGGTATCGCAGTGGACCCAGAGAAAGTCAAGGCCATACTTGGCTGGAAGTCGCCAGCCAGCGTAACAGATATACGTAGTTTCTTGGGAATGGCAGGATATTACCGCAGATTTATTGAAGGATTTTCCACCATAGCCAAGCCTATAACACAGTTACTCAAGAAAGACAAGAAGTTTGAATGGACAGAGGCCTGCGAAAAGAGTTTCCAAGAGCTAAAGCAAAAATTAACAACAGCACCCGTATTAATTGTGCCAGACATACACAAGAATTTTGAAGTATTTTGTGACGCGTCCAAAAAGGGTCTCGGATGCGTGTTGATGCAAGAAGGCAAGGTTGTCGCCTATGCTTCAAGGCAACTTCGCAAGCATGAGGAAAATTATCCCACTCATGACTTAGAAATGGCAGCGGTCATTCATGCACTCAAAGAATGGAGGCATTTCTTACGTGGGAACCGATGTGAAATATATACCGATCACAAAAGTCTCAAATATATTTTCACGCAGCCAGAACTAAATTTACGACAGAGACACTGGTTGGAATTGGTAAAGGATTATGATGTTGGTATACATTACCATCCAGGAAAGGCAAATGTAGTGGCCGATGCTCTTAGTCGGAACCCCAACTCCGACGAAAGCAATCTGCAAAGCTTGAGGCCTGAATTCCAACAAGAATTTGCCAGGCTCAATTTGTTAATGGTTGCAGAAGGCACCATATCAAACTTGGAAATACGACCCGACCTTGTGGAGGAAATTAAAAGAGCTCAGCCCGGTCACCCCAGCATTGAAGGCGTCAAAAGAAAGGTGAGTATGGGCAAGGCCTCGGAGTTCGTCATAGACAATGGAGGAATATTGTGGTACGGAGAAAGACTCTGCGTGCCAAACATAGAAGACCTTAAATAGCAAATCCTAGCTGAAGCCCATACCGCCCCGTACTCGATCCACCCTGGCGGGACCAAGATGTATAAAGATATTCAGGAAAGATTTTGGTGGCACGGTATGAAGAGGGACATAGCCACCTTCATTACATGTTGCGACTCGTGTCAACGCATAAAAGCTGAGCATCAGAGACCGGCCGGACTACTGCAACCAAACAAAATACCTGAGTGGAAATGGGATGAAATAGGGATGGATTTTATTGTTGGGCTACCTCGATCACAGCATGGGAATGATGCCATCTGGGTCATCACTGACAGGTTAACCAAGGTGGCACATTTCATTCCAGTGAAGACAACCTACAACACTCAGCGGCTTGCCAGGATTTATCTCACCCGCATAGTTTGTCTGCATGGAGTCCCGAAGACTATAAATATCGGACAGAGGCACTCAGTTCGTCTCAAGATTTTGGGAGCATTTACAACAGGCTCTGGGAACTCAACTAGCCTTCAGTACCGCATATCACCCACAGACCGATGGACAAACGGAACGAGTAAACCAGATTTTAGAAGACATGCTGAGAGCATGTGTCCTCACATATGGAACCAGTTGGGAAGAAAGCCTGCCATACGCCAAATTCGCATACAACAATAACTACCAGGCCAGCCTGCAAATGGCACCATTTGAGGCTTTATACGGACGGAGATGTCGTACCCCGTTGAATTGGTCAGAGACCGGAGACAGCCGCATCTTTGGACCGGACATGCTCAGAGAAGCCGAGGAAAAAGTCAAGCTAATCAGAGACCGACTTAAGACCGCTCAAAGTCGACAGAAGAGTTATTATGATCAGAAACATCGTAGGGTCAGCTTCGAGCCCGGTGAGTTCGTATACCTGAAAGTATCTCCTATGAGAGGATTGCAACGATTCAAGATTAAAGGGAAGCTAGCACCAAGATTCATTGGACCATTCTGTATAATGGCGCGAAGAGGCAAGGTAGCCTACCAGCTAGACTTACCCAAGGAATTATCCGATGTCCACGACGTGTTCCACGTCTCGCAATTGAGGAAGTGCGTGAGCAACCCAGAGAAACAAGTGTCCCATGAGAGCATTGACGTACAGCCAGGCCTCACTTATCGGGAACGTCCCGTAAGAATAATAGAGGAGTCTGAAAGGAGAACCCGACATAAGACCACCAAATTCTTCAGAGTACAGTGGAGCAATCACACCGACAGTGAAGCTACTTGGGAAAGAGAGGATTTTCTTCGGACAGAGCATCCACACTTATTTAAGGATCAGCTGAAATCTCGGGGACGAGATTTTTCCTAAGGGGGTAGGTGTTGTGACACTCCAAATTTTTTTTGATTTGGTTTGCATCAAAAACTTTATTGGATTCTAAAGGAGGGCCTTTAAAAAATTTCTCTTTCAGAAAATCCTTCGTCTTAAAAACCTCCTTTCCTTTGACAAGGATTTCATTTCCTTTTCAATTTTGGTGTTAAAATTTTGGAAGCTTTTCTTCTGGTTATTTCCCTCTCAAACTTATTTATTTTCAAAAAAAAAGAAACCCTAGGAGTTTTGGGACTCCTTTTCTTTTGAAAACACCCATGGTTTTACCATGTCTCCTATAGTAAATCTTCTCAGAATCCATCCCTCCACCTTTGAACAATCTAAATTCTCTGTCTCAAGAAGTCCAAACAAGTTTTGGATTTTATTTCAATTATTTTATCCCCCAAAACATTTCTGCCATTTATTTTGAGCTTAAGTGATTTTCAAAGCAAGTATCACTTTGCCTTTGAGTTTTTATCCCAAACCAACTTCCCTGGATTGTCTTTAGTACCCACAACCTAGAACCATCTTGATACACTCTTCTTCTTTTCAAATATTTCAAATTTCACTCACTGCAAGTTTGGACCAGATTTGCCAAATTTGGTGAAATTCATATCTACACTTCTCCAAAAATTCCACCAAAATTCAGGCAGCCTACTGGAGCAATGAGAGGACACTCCACCAAGTTTTAGCTCAAGGAAAAATCCCTAGATGCCAAAAACATTCTGTCGAACACCTGAGCTGCACTGTTCTTTGCATTTTTCAGAGAAGTTCAGTAAAATTCAGTTTTACAGTGTCGTTTTCTTCAGAGTTTCAGACACATGCGCACAGTGCCTTTGGCTCGATGCTCACAGCCCGTCCCTCTTGTCCGGAGCTTCACACGCGTGCTTGGAGCTTTCCTGGCGTCGGTGGCGAGCTGGCCCGCCCTCGCCGGCGTCTTCTACGGCGTCGGGACCTCCCGTGGCGGCCGACAGAAGGCACACCATGGCAGAACGCCGTTTCGGCGCCGCCCAAAGCTCCCTGGCCCTCCGCATGGCCTCATGCATGCCAGCGCACGCCCGTGGCACCATCACCGCGGCCCGGCAAGCACGGAACGTGCTCCCTGCCGCCGACGGGCCCGCGCCGCCCCGTTCCGTCGAGCTCGCCCTTAGCACCCCAATCCAAGCTCCCTTAGCACCTAAATGGAACCGGTGGAACTCCGTGATGACGCCCAACTCCCTAAACCTTCCCGACCAAGCTCTGCGCCGCCGTAACCTTCACCGGAGATCCCCGTTCACGGCCACCGCCTCGGATCGCCTCTAAAAAGGACCCCGAGCTCGCTCACGAGACCCACACCTTCACTGCACCTCTCCAGGACCCTGCCAAGCCACCTGGAGGACCTCGAGGAGGTCTCCTCCCCCAACTCCGGCCGCCTCGCTCCGCCTCGGCCTCCACCTCGATTCACTCCGGTGAGGCCATCTCCGGCGCCCAAACCTCGTCCCTAGGCTTCTCTTACACCTAGTGCTCTAACCCCCACCTCAATTTGATCCTTGCAGCCCTCCTCGGCGAGATCCATCAACGCTCGAACCACCGTCCGCCGGAGTCAAGACCGCCGTCCACGTGGTGCTCACCGGCGACCACACCACCACCCACCGTTGCGGAAGGACACAGTGAGCACGTTGGTAATCTCCGATCACCCTGCCTCGCCATGGATCGCCGCCGGCGACCACCGCGGCTCTCGGGCACCGGCGAAATCTGCCGCCCCGTTTGAAAGTTTGAACCTGACGGGCGGGACCCGCTGTCAGCCTCTCTATCATGTCTAAGCGAACCGTTTTCTGAAAACGCCTTCTGCCAAATGCGCCTTCTCTCTGGACTGGCGTAGTGTCTGCCGAAGCGTTTGCTGTTTTTATAAACTAGCCCCTGGAAACTTTCTGTTTCATTACAGATAAGTCCTTGGATTAAAACCCTTATAACTTTTTAACAGAAAGTTATTTTTGAGTGATTCTTTTTCTGTCCTCTTCATATTTTTGTCTAGTTTTTTATCATATTTATTTGAAAAATATTTGGAATACTTTTTGTGCACCTCTTGGTATTTACGATAGCGCATATATTTTCTTTATACCGTAGATACCGAAGGAGGTGACGGAGCCGCGAACTTCACCGAGCTAGGCTCCGACTACTCTGAACCAGGCAAGCATGTTTGAACTTTTGATATGATGAGTGTCTTGGCATGTTTTGCATTTAGTTAGTTTCATGGCATGTTGATGAGCATACCGATGAATGTTTTTTTATGAAATGTTGAGATAAGTGAGTTCGATGATCCATAAGTGGATGGATGTGAGTATGAAAGGCCATGTGTTGGTATGAGGATGGGTAAGATGGCAGTGTTGTAGCATGTCAGTCTTATGCCAGACGATATGACTTCAGGGACGCACCGTACCGGTCCAGTTCCTCCCATTTCCTTCCCTATACCACCACATGTTTTCCGCAAGGAATATGGCTTTGTAAGTTGCAAACCGCTTTCCTGGTACACACCAAAAGGAGAGGCCGGGATGATGGTTCCGTGGCCCTGGATTAAAGCCAGTCATCCTGTCAGGGGGCACGGGTGTTTCCGGTTGGGACCGAGAGGGGGGCACCCCTTAGAGCGCGCGCATATAAATTTGATCCCATGCTATTCGAGATTGTGATCTCCCCGTATGAAAAGTTTTTCTTGGACGATGCCTAGGGTGAGTTCTGGCATCGAGAGGTAGGATGGGTGTGTACTGGTTAGCTGTGTTTTCTTCTGAAAAACTGTAAACGGAACCAGTCCCTCGTGACTACGGAAATCCGTTGGCTGTGGGAAATTTTTTGTACAAACTCTGCAGAGTCATACATTCCTCGAATCAACTATTCCATGTCCAAATTCGTATCATCTTGGCCTAACAGTATCAGTTTGATGACAGAGACTCGGGTGAATCCCATGAGTTCTAAGCCCGGCTAAATGATATTCCTATGGATGGACTAACCTGTTTATTATCATGAATTGAATATTTATTATGAGTATTATTTACTTGTGAATAAAAGCCCTTTCTGTGATGTCGCTCAGACGTCCGACTGTGGCATTTCTTTTAAAGCCCTTTCTGTGATGTCGCTTAGACGTCCGACTGTGGCATTTCTTTTAAAGCCCTTTCTGTGATGTCGCTTAGACGTCCGACTGTGGCATTTCTTTTAAAGCCCTTTCTGTGATGTCGCTTAGACGTCCGACTGTGGCATTTCTTTTAAAGCCCTTTCTGTGATGTCGCTCAGACGTTCGACTGTGGCATTTCTTTTAAAGCCCTTTCTGTGATGTCGCTTAGACGTCCGACTGTGGCATTTCTTTTAAAGCCCTTTCTGTGATGTCGCTCAGACGTCCGACTATGGCATTTCTTTTAAAGCCCTTTCTGTGATGTCACTTAGACGTCCGACTGTGGCATTTCTTTTAAAGCCCTTTCTGTGATGTCGCTCAGACGTCCGACTGTGGCATGAATTTTCTGTTATTATTTGTTCACCCTTTGAGGCGTCGCTTCAGACACCCGATCGGTTCTCATTTATATTCTGTTGGGATTTCAGGCGGACTACCGCCGTTTCCCTCGTACTTACTTCGTTGTGCAAATATTATCAATGTGCATTGGGAAGATTATTCATGACGCATCCATGCATGCATTTGTTATATCTTACGTCCGAACTATCTTGCGAGTACTTCCAAAGTACTCACTGGCTTGTTGATTTGGCCAGATGCTGACGAACGCGATCTCATGGATGAAGAGTTCGATAGCGAGTCCGACGCCTAGAGGAATCCCAGTCAGTCTCGTGCGACCCTGGTCTTGGTCACAGTTTTATGCCCGCTTCCGCAATCCCGAATAAATTTATCGAGCCTCACCTCGACGCTCGATGAGATGCCAGTTTGAGAGTCGTGTTACCACACTCCCCATTGTGTTATTCCACCACCACCATATCCTCGAGTCAGTAGCATGCCACCACACCATTGTGTTATATCCGCCATTATGTATAATTATTGGCGCACTTGTAATAATTCGTTGAGCAGTCCTAGCTCAACTCTGTAATATATTCTATGCTACTGGCTTATTGTATCAAGTATTTGTCTACCAGTGAGGAGGATTTTCTCTCATACTGGACTCAAAGATTGGTTTCTCAATAAATATTTTTATTGGAAAACCGGTCGTGACAGTAATACCCTACTCCAGTGTGTGGTGTGGTGGATTGCCTCTTGGGCTGATGATGATGAACAATACAAGGAAGAACAGCCTCGCGAGGGTCTGTTCTTGGCTGGGGGGACGAACTTCTAGGAGGAGTTCAGTCACCCTTCTCTCTCTCTGATTTCGATCCGATTCCCTCTTTGATCGACCTCCAACCTATCGATCTCGAACCCTCCGGTCTCTCCGGTCTCTCACCCTCCGGTCTCCACGGTCTCTTTGGTCTCTAACCCTCTGGTCTCCACCCCCTACCCTGGGGGTGGCTAGTCCTATTTATAGGCAAAGGCCCTGGGCCTCTTCCCAAATATTGAGCAGGAAGGGCGCCAACAATTGGCCATTTTGAAGGGGAACATCTGGTACACTTATCCTGACTAAAGTTGGTCCTCACCTGCACAAAGCTCTGGTGGTGATGCTGTCTTGGGCTCCACGATGACCTCCGTCTTGCAGTCCTCCTGGTCTTCGTCTTGTTGCACTGAAATGGCAACCTTTGCCTGATGCCTCGGTACTCCGTGGCTGCGCTTGCCCCCCTTGCACCAAAGGGGAAAGGAGGACACTGCACGGGCTGGCGCCCGCCTGGCGCCCTTGGTCGTCATGGCTTGCGTCACGGGCACCTCGTGAGGTACCCCGCCTTGATCTCTCCGCCTCCTCGCGAGCCAGCCTGGTGAGGCCGTGCCCGAGGAAGCTCCGCGTCGTCCGCCCCGCGAGGCTTGGCCCCTCGCGAGGGTCTTGAGTCTGTGTTGATGAAGATGGGCCGTGCTGGGCCCCCTTTTGAACCACGCCGCAGGCCGCAGGCAGGCAAGTTTGGGGACCCCCGTTCCCAGAACACCGACAATGCGTCCTTCCCCAAACCGTCCTTGCCAAATCCCTTGCATCGGCTCCCGAATCAAATCCCAACCGGAGGACTCCTACATGCCAACCATGACCTGGACGATTCCCAGGAAGTCCTACAAGTAGCAGTGACAACGGCCACCATAGACAACGACTAAGCCCCTGAAGGCCGCCACAAAGCCATTACGAACTGACGACGTTCCGCGGCAGTGACGAAGCATCTCAGATGAGGCGCCATCTCCCCTGGATGGCCTTCCCCAGCCGTGATGATTCACCTGTAGCCTCTTGTCTGGCGTTCCATCCATTCTGCATTCTCAGGGACCTCTCTCCCATGACCCCCGACCTCTCTCCCCCGAGGCGGCGGCGCTGCGCCGCCCCCGAGGAGTCCCCATCCACACCGCCCTCAGCCCTCCCCTTCCGCCGCCTCCCACCGCCGCCGCTATCGCTGATGACAGCGCGGGGCGAAGCCCTTGTGGTGAGGCGGCGATGGCGGCGCAATCCTCGGCCGGTGGTAACGCGTGGGGGCAGCGGTGTTCCATCTCCCTCCTCCTCCAACGGCAGTGCACAGCAGATTGGCGGTGGCCAAGAGATCTCCGGCGACCGTTTGGCGGATGAGATTTTGGCTGGGATGAGATCTGATCTGGGCCCGAGGGGTTTAGGTCGAGATCCACTGCGGCTGCGCCTCGTCTTGACAATAGCAAGAGGAGATCCCCCTGGGTAATCTTCGTAGCACGAGAACATCCAGGTCTCTTTGCCCAGGGATGGTGGTGGTGGCTGCCTTCTCCACCGAAGGCGGTTGGCCAGGCTGGTAGTAACGAATGTTGGATAACACTATTAGCAGCGGCAGCGAGTTGGGGAGACATAGTCTCCGGTGAAAATCGAGCGGACTCCGGTCATGGCGGGCGATGGCGGAGTCGACGTCGTTACCTTGATGAAGGCATCGTCAAGCAATTATCGTCAACCTGCTTGTGCCGCTCCAGGAGAAATCCTAAGATCTCCGGATCGGATGATGGCGGCGCTGCGGTGTCGTGTTCTCTATTGGGGGCATCATTTGTGGAGCGGCGCCGGATGGAAGAGGCGTGAGGTGGCATGGCGTGCCTTCTCTCGCGTCGATGACGGCGGGTCTCTGCGGCATGCAGCAGCGGGGTCTCACCGGTGGGCGTGTGATGATGGATGAGCATAGGATGGTGGCGTTGTCTGGCGTCGTGGTGGCGTCGGCGGCAGCTAGACCGGGCAAGGTACATGCAGCAGTACATCACTGAAGATGGATTGGTGGCAGGTTGCTGCGGCGGCCTCATACCCGGCATGCATCCTGGTTGAGGAGTGCGCCGGACTGGTGGGTGCCCCATAACTGGCAGGCGTCTTGGTTGGGATCTCAGGTTTTAGATGTTAGGTTTAGCTGCGAGGTCTGTTTGGTATTAGGCCCAGACTATCAACATCCCTATATCAACTGGATAGGAGTAGCGACAGATGTTGCCTAGGTGATGGCTTTAGTCTTACTGTTGTATGACTTTGTAAGATTTTGTGTGAGTAGTTGATAAAATAGCTACATGTATCGTCCAGATGCAAGGCCAGGGGTCCTCCTCCATTTTTTTAACAAAAAGCCTCTCGTCTAAAGAAAGCTATAGGTTGTAGCAGATGTACAAGTGCAAATATTGTCCTTCTGTATTCAACCAAGTGACACGCACACTACTAGTGTGAATACTCGTATCAGTAGATTGTACCAATATTTGTAGTATAATGAATGACAATAGCTTGGTTGAGCTTTTCCCTGTTAGTTTGCTTGGCATTTGCCAAGAAGTATCCTCTTTTCTGTTGTAAAAAAGTTCAGTGACTAATTTAGTTTATGGGTTGGAAAAATAAGTGGCCTTCTCAGTCATGTGGTGGATTAGTGGTAGTATATCAGGCATCTCAGTAACACTACTAGGGAAAACCTTATGCACAACATCTTAGCAGTAGCGCTGGACAAAACAGGTCGCTACTGCTACTTAATAGTAGCGTTTTTAAAAAACCCGCGCTACTGCTACTACTTTAGCAGTAGCGCGTTCCGCGAAACCGCGCTGCTGTTATATTTGTACTAGGCGCAGATTGCTAGCCCCACTTAGCAGTAGCGCGTACCACTGACCAGCACTACTGCTATGGCCCGTAGCAGTAGCGCGTTTCTATGAAACACGCTACTACTTACTTACCTTATCCTGGAGCGGTTCACCCTGAACAGTCACTCCCTCACTCGCTCTCGCCCGCCGCGCCGAACCCGTACGTGGCCCGTCGCCGCCGCCGCGCTGCACCTCGCCGAGGCACTCCCTCCTCCCCCCTCATCCGACCACCCTCCTCCGGCCGCCCTCTCCCTCCTCCTCCGGCCGCCCCTTCCCCCTCCACCCCGCCCCCTCCCTCCTCCTCCTCCGACCGCCCCTCCCGCCCCTCCCCCCTCCCCCCGCCCCTCCCTCCTCCAATCCCACCGGCCTCCTCCCCTCTCCTCCTCCTCCCTTCCCCTCCTCCCTACTTTGTATAATGTAGTTTTCTTACTGTCTTTAGTAAGTGTTTAAAATAATTAGTACGTAAATTAATAAACTAGTTGAACTAGTTTAGTTTTAGTAAGAACTAGTTGAATTAATAGAACTAATGTATTTTTAGTTAGAAAATTAATATAACTAGTTGAACTAGTTTATTTTTAGTTTATTTCTATTTATAGTAAGTTTATATTTAGTAAGAACTATTTGAATTAATAGAACTAGTTGAACATGTCAAGTTTGTTGTTATTTGTTTAGTTTAAGCAATTATTCCCGCATCGATGTCGTTCGCTAGGGTTTTATTTATAGGGTTTTTGTTTTTGCAGAAATCAAGGAGCCCCTCCATCATCCCCGCCGTCGTCCCCGTCACCGACCCCCTTCGACCTCGAGGTGAGACCAGCCAAATCTCCATGTCAATATGAGTCCTATAAGATAAGATGTAGATAAAAACATGTATATCTTGTGTTGCTCAAATAGGATATGTGGTTGCCTAAGTGGCCGATCATGTTCATGTTCATGTTACTCCGAGTGGCCTATGTTTTGCCGGAGTGTTGATTAATTTCCATCCCGGCAAATTTTAGGTGCTCGATATGTCCTATTTTAGCCAGGGTTATGCCGGAATTTTCCGTGAATTTTGGCAAGACTTGTGCTAGAATATGTAGGAAATATCGAGTGGCCTGGATTTTCTAGAAAGATAATTAAACGATATTTTGGATTGACTTTAAGTCTGTCGAGGCCAAAGAATCCCAACTGTTGTCGTGGGGTGTAATGTCGTACTCGTTTAGTACATATATTTAATTGTACAAGTTTAATATTTGAATTATGAACATAGGAAATGTCGTACTCGAACGAAGAAAGTCTCCCGGGTGAGTGCGACTGGTGCCACGACGACCGGGGTTTCTGCGACAGGCCTTACCTAGACGAAGATCGGCGCTTCAGCATTAAGCTTGAGGAGGCCTTCGATTGTGAGACAGTAAACTGCGACGCAAAGTGTTTTTTCGTAATTAAGCTCGACCTCTACTACTTCAACGTGTAATTTTTGTCTTTTACAATTCGACCAGCTTATCCCATGCCATGCAAGACACTATGTCTTGGAGAGGATGGGTTTTGAAGATCATGAGAGGAATGAAACGAAGAAAATTAACCTAAGGGCCCATCATGGTATGGATTTTGAGGTAAATCTATACAATTCTGAGAGCGTATCCCATTTTGGTTGTCCGGGTTGGGAAGCACTTTGCAAGATGTATGATTTTCAAGAGGGTATGTTTGCCACCTTGGATCTTGGTGATCCTGACATCGACCAACACAATTTGGACATTTGGGTCCTTGTTGATACGCTTCCAATTCTACCGCTATGTGAGTTTCTCAAACATAGTTATTAACTAATTTATATTGTTCATTTCAAAATAGTTGACAGTTTATTTCCATTGACAGCTTATTTTCATTGTTTGAACAATGTGTGGAACATGGTAGACATGACCTACCACACTAATGACTCTGAGTTTACTTATCAGGAGAAAAATCATTTGGTTGCATTTTATACTGATCTTGAGAATTACAATATCTATAATAAAACTCCTCCACATTATGGTCAATACGTGCCACTAGTGCACGTGTTGAACTACGGTAACATCCATGGAGATGGCATGCTAGGAGTTTTTACTATTACGACATCCGTGCATCTTTTGCATAAATTCTTTTAAAACTTAACTACATCGCTAACTACAAAGTTATTACTATGTTTTTCAACAAGAAATCCCGGATGATTGCGTGCCTCAGCTGATGTATCAGAAAGGCCGCCTTAATGTTTTGAACATACAGCCAGGTCGTCCTACGAATCTCACATGTCCATATCGGATTTCTAAAAGAGGTGGAGCCATGAAAATCATAGAATGGAAAAAAAATGTATGGACAGTCGTAAGGAGGTACTTGGAAGCAACATTGTGCGAAAGGCAAGAATTGGAGACAAGATAATCTCCATTCTCCATAATGGAGAGTCAGGGGCTATCTTGTTTTATGCTATTTTACCTGAGGGAATATAGTAGCTCGTAAGAGAATGTAGTACGTCCTACGAGGTACAATATTTATTATGTGGTACAATGTGTTAGAGTTGATGATGAGGAGTAGTTGTGATTATGACTAGTGACCAACTTGCTATGTGATGTCTCATTGATGAAAATGATGATCACGAGGAGGTGTTATATGACAATGATGTATTATGATGATAAGTTGTTAATGATATGATATGATGATGATGATATTTATTATATCATTTGGTGAAAGAACCGCGGATTAGTTTCAAGTGGATGTCCATCCACTTGAAACTAGTCCACGGTTCTTTCACCCAATGAAGTAATAACTCATTATGATGTAAAAACAATCTCTAAATTGCTGCTGTATGAAAACTTGTATAAAGGTGTATGAATAAAACATGAAATGAAAAACGAAATAATAGTAGTAGCGCGTGCAGGGAGAAGCACTACTAGTAACTACCAGTAGCGCTATTTGTAGAAAACGCTACTACTAAGTCGATATAGTAGTAGCGTGGGTTAACCCACGCTACTGCTAACCTTTAGCTGTAGCACTATACCAGTAGCACCCCATCCCGCACTACTGATAGGCCTAAAACCCGCGCTGCTGCTAGGCTTTTCCCTAGTAGTGTAAACGCTTTATGGCACCCTGGATTGCCAAGTGTGTTGCTGAAACTCAGAAGTTTAGATGATGAGAATGCTTGCAGTTGGTTTATTCTCATGCCTGAATTAGACATAACACAATGCAGTTACCAGTATCCTGTAAAGAACTACAGTTACCATAGTATCTGAATATATTAATGCAATGGTGATTCATACTCAAAATTGACATGGAGAATAGTGATGTCGCATTCAGCAAATTGGAGTAGAAGTGCTATAAGCTGGTATCGGTTCCCGGTCATGCGGCACAAAACTATCGTGGCAATGCATCTGCTACACAGAGAAAAACAATTAGTGTTTACCTATGCAAAAATGATGAGGGGATAGTATCAAATCATGAATACAATAAAATTTCTTAGAACATATTCAATAGCCTCTCAACGCGCAGCGCGTTAAAAAAGCATTTGTAGCGCGCCAATCGCCTGTTTTTGCACTGCATGGAGCGCTGGCTCCAGCGGCCGCTGTAAACTTTAGCACGCGTGAGTAGCTCCAGTAGGCGCTGCAAAAATACTATGTGCGCGCTCTCATACAAACAATATTGCACTCCAAACACAAACAAAATAAATCAACAATAAATAGTTTAATTTCATTATTACAACTCAAACAAATAGTTTATCTTTCAATGCAACAAATAGTTCAACAATACAATATCAAACGCACAAATCATGATGCTCTTTGTCGGTCATTCAATGCCCACCACTCCTCGATGATATTCTTCTGCAGACCATCATGCGTTTCGGCATGTCGAATGGCATGATAGGAGGCAACAAAACGGGCCACCCTGGCAGCCCTCCTCCGCACTCACACGGGATGTTCCAAGAGCTCATAGTGAGAGTAGTCTACATCTTAGCCACGTTCATTCTCGATGATCATGTTGTGCATGAGCACACAAGCATGCATGATGTACCAAAGCATCTTTTGATCCCAAAATCTCGCCGGTCCTCTCACAATAGCAAATTGGGCTTGCAAAATCCCAAAAGCTCTCTCCACATCTTTTCTAGCCGCCGCCTGAGCATTGTGGAAATCAAGATTTTCTTACCTTCCGGTTTCTTCAACGGCTTCACAAATGTTTGCCACTTTGGGTAGATGCCATCCACAAGATAGTAGCCATAGTTGTATGTACGACCATTTGCTACAAACTGCACCGGTGACAATTCACCATTTGCATCCTTATTCATCAATGGTGACCGATTAACAACGTTGATGTCATTCAAAGATTCAGGCATTCCAAAAAAGCATGTCAAATCCAAGTCTCCTGTTCGTTCACCGCTTTAAGGATTATAGTGGAACCCTTTTTTTTGACCATGGAATTGGCCATGCCATGCCTTAGGATAATTCTTCCAACTCCAATGCATGCAATCTATTGAGCCAAGCAAACCTGGGAAGCCGCGAGCTTTGTTCATCTCCAATAGCCTTGCGGCGTCTTCGGTATTGGGAGATCTCAAATACTCCTAACCAAACAATTGCACAATTCCGACTACGAAGCGCTTGACATACATGATGGCTTGATTCTCACCCATGTCCAAGTGATCATTAAGTAGATCAACGGGGATATCGTATGCCAACATACGCAAAGCGGCTGTCACCTTCTAAAAGGTGCTATACCCGAGCTCTCCGGCGGCATTCCTCCTTTGCTGAAAAAATTGGTCAGGACTCGCTAGTTTCTCTGCAATGCGCCTAAACAACTCGGTGCTCATCCTAAACTGGCGCCGGAAGTACAAATCAGGGTACATAGGAGGATCCGAAAAATTGTGCCTGATCAATCTGTTGTGGGCATCGATCCTATCCCTCCAAATTTTTTGCCGACCCATAACCGAACCACCGTGATTCGGTTTTTTATTGATGTGCATAGCTAGGATCATTGCAAGATCCTCCTCCTCTTCAATATCATATTCTTCTTCGGAAGAATCATATGACGAACTCATCTACAACGTCCAATTTAAACTAGGCTATAAAAACTACAAACAACATGCACCAAATTCATGTAAAAAATGTGAAGTTGAAGCAATACATACCTTGCAAACGTTTTGTCGAACACCTTGCGGGCGCCGAGCGGCAGTGGGCGGCCGGGCGCTGTTCATCGGGGGAATGCCGTGCGCGAGGGGCGGCGGCGACTAGAGGGAGACGGAGGAAGCAGCAACCGTGTGTTGATAGGCCAGGGAAGTGCCGGAACGGTCGCCGGAACAAATGAGGTGGCGCGGGCGGCGGCGGCGCCAGCGGCTGGATGGGGGTAGGTGGAAGTTGTGAGCGGGCGCTCGAGTGTCCAGTGCGCGGGAGTGGGTGATACATCCATTTTGCATCATGCTTTTATATCAATATTTATTGCATTATGGGCTCTTATTACACATTATGTCACAATACTTATGCCTATTCTGTCTTATTTTACAAGGTTTACATAAAGAGGGAGAATGCCGGCAGCTGGGATTCTGGGCTGGAAAAGGAGCAAATATTAGAGACCTATTCTGCACAACTCCAAAAGTCCTGAAACTTCACGGAAGATGTTTTCCAAATATATAAAAAATACTGAGAACAAGAACTTCACCAGGGGGGCCACACCCTACCCACTAGGGTAGGGGGCGCGCCCTAACCCCCTGGGCACGTCCCCTACCTCGTGGGCCCCCTGGTGGCCCTCCGGTGGCCATCTTCTGCTATATGGAGTCTTTCGATGGAAAAAAAATCATAAGCCATCTTCTCGGACGAAACTCCGCCGCCACGAGGCGGAACCTTGGCGGAACCAATCTAGGGCTCTGGCGGAGCTGTTCTGCCAGGGAAACTTCCCTCCCAGAGGGGGAAATCATCGCCATCGTCATCACCAACGCTCCTCTCATCGGGAGAGGGCAATCTCCATCAATATCTTCATCAGCGCCATCTCATCTCAAAACCCTAGTTCATCTCTTGTATCCAATTCTTGTCTCCAAGTCCGGGATTGGTGCTAGTAGGTTGCTAGTAGTGTTAATTACTCCTTGTAGTTGATGCTAGTTGGTTTAATTGGTGGAAGATCATATGTTCAGATCCTATATGCATATTAATACCCCTCTGATTATGAACATGTTTATGCTTTGTGAGTAGTTACTTTTGTTCCTGAGGACATGGGAGAAGTCTTGCTATTAGTAGTCGTTTGAATTTGGTATTCGTTCGATATTTTGATGAGATGCATGTTGTCTCTCCTCTAGTGGTGTTATGTGAACGTCGACTACATGACACTTCACCATTATTTGGGCCTAGAGGATGGCATTGGGAAGTAATAAGTAGATGACGGGTTGCTAGGGACAGAAGCTTAAACCCTAGTTTATGCGTTGCTTCGTAAGGGGTTGATTTGGATCCATATGTTTCATGCTATGGTTAGGTTTACCTTAATACTTTTGTTGTATTTGTGGATGCTTGCAATAGAGGTTAATCATAAGTGGGATGCTTGTCCAAGTAAGGGCAGCACCCAAGCACTGGTCCACCCACATACCAAATTATCAAAGTACCGAACGCGAGTCATATGAACGTGATGAAAACTAGCTTGACGATATTCCCATGTGTCCTCGGGAGCGCTTTACATCATATAAGAGTTTGTCCAGTCTTGTCCTTTGCTACAAAAAGGATTGGGCCACCTTGCGGCACCTTATTTACTTTTGTTACTTGTAGCTTGTTACAAATTATCTTATCACAAAACTACCTGTTACCACTTATTTTAGTACTTGCATAGAATACCTTGCTAGAAACCGCTTATCATTTCCTTCCGCTCCTCGTTGGGTTCGACACTCTTACTTATCAAAAGGACTACGATAGATCCCCTATACTTGTGGGTCATCAAGACTCTTTTTTGGCGCCGTTGCCGGGGAGTGAAGCGCCTTTGGTAGGTGGAATTTGGTAAGGAAAAATTTATATAGTGTGCTGATAATCCTCTGAGGGGCTTGTTCGGGGTATCTTCACCCCGACCAGTGGAGCAAAGAGTTGCTCCTCAACCTACTAAACCTGCTGAAAATGAATATGAAAATGAAAATGCTTGCTTTGAAGTTCCTTCGGGTATGATAGAAAAACTGCTAGCTAATCCTTTTCTAGGAGATGGAACAAAACATCCTGATGAACATTTGATATATGTGGATCAAGTTTGTGGATTATTTAAGCTTGCAGGTGTACCCGGAGATGTTGTTAAGAAGAAGGTTGTCGGTGTCAAAACCGGCGGATCTCGTGTAGGGGGTCCCGAACTGTGCATCTAGGCGGATGGTAACATGAGGCAGTGGACACAATGTTTTAACCAGGTTCGGGCCCTCTTGGTGGAGGTAAAACCCTATGTCCTGCTTGATTAATATTGATGATGTGGTTAGTACAAGAGTAGATCTACCGCGAGATCAGAGAGGCTAAACCCTAGAAGCTAGCCTATGGTATGATTGTATGTTGTGATTGTTGTCCTACGGACTAAAACCCTCCAGTTTATATAGACACCGGAGAGGGCTAGGGTTACACAGAGTCGGTTACAATGGTAGGAGATCTACATATCCGTATCGCCAAGCTTGCCTTCCACGCCAAGGAAAGTCCCTCCCGGACATAGGACGAAGTCTTCAATCTTGTATCTTCATAGTCCAGGAGTCTGGCCGAAGGTATAGTCTGGCTATCCGGACACCCCCTAATCCAGGACTCCCTTAGTAGCCCCTGAACCAGGCTTCAATGACGACGAGTCCGGCGCGCAGATCGTCTTTGGCATTGCAAGGCGGGTTCCTCCTCCAAGTACTTCATAAAATTTTTTGAACACAAAGGTAGTGTCTGGCTCTGCAAAATAAGTTTCCACATATTGCCATAGAGAGAATAATATTTACACAAATCTAATCTGCTGATGTATTCCGTAGCGTGACATCACACCATGGCCAAGTCTTTATTCGAATCGTTTTACTGTCCCACCTCAGCGCGTTTAGCGAGGCGGTTTCCTTGGATGTCTTGTCAAAGCAGAGATTGTGTCCCCTCATTCCGGGATTCTCATCAATACGGGCATGGGTAACCCAGTCGTACCCGTTGGTATGTTTTCTTGATCAACGGCAAGTCCCAAACAGTCACGGGGAGGGCCCTTGGTATTCAACCTCTTATAAAGAGACCAAGGCCTTACTCCTTTCTTTCAATCTCAAACGAGTTCGCCCTTCGCCTCGAGTTCCAACACCTAAGGCTCCAGATTTCAGGCGCTTCGGACCTTCGACAATGTCCAGTTCCGACCTTCGAGGCCGATGGATGCCCTCCTCCGTCACGGAGGAGGACGTGCTGAAGTTGAGAGAGGCCAGGTTTTTGATCGGCGAAATCTGACATAGGCTGCCTGCTCAAGGGCAGGTCATTCCCACTCCCAAGCCTGGTGAGAGTGTGGTGTTCATGTCTCACTTCCTTCGGAGGCTAGGCTTCCCGACGAATCCCTTCGTGAGGGGGCTCATGTTATATTATGGGCTGGAATTTCACGACTTAGCTCCGGAGTCCATCCTCCATATTTCCTCATTTATCGTCGTGTGTGAAGCCTTCCTCCGTATTACTCCTCACTTCGGACTATGGCTCAAGACCTTCAAAGTAGAGACGAAGATGATCGAGGGACGGCACGCGGAGTGTGGAGGTGCTTTTATAAGCAAGAATGCCGGTGCTCCATGGCCCGAGGGCTCTTTTCAAGAGGAGTCCAGCTTATGGCAACGAGAGTGGTTTTATATCACAGCTCCCAGGAGCACCAAGTGGGTGGCGCTGCCTGCTTTCCGCTCGGGCCCCCCACCACAGCTAGCGGCATGGGTCAATAAAGGACTGGACTGGGGGCCGTCCAAGGACGTGCCCTTGTTGCAGGGCCGCATTCGAGATCTCCTAGAAAGAGATATCAGTCTGGTCGTGGTGACACAGGTTATGCTGATTCACCGAGCTCTGCCCTGCAAACGTCGCCCCTTCCGCCTGTGGGAGTTCAATCCGGGGGGACCACGAGCTCTCCAACATTTTATGGGCACGACGCCCGTGGAGATGTACAAATTGTTCTTCGGATCACAAGCAATGTGTCCGGACTTGACCGAGGACGCATGTCTGAGCTGCAACTGCCCAGATACTCAAGTAAGTAGCCCTGTGTTCGGACCCGCAATCCGCATATTTATCAAAAAATTGCCCTTAAAAGAGCTGTCCTTTAAACATGAGTGGATAGCGAAAGCAAAGCTAATCAGGTGTCCGGCCCCCCTCCCCGAGACCACGCTGGGTCCCGTGCTAGTCAGGATGTTGGAGGTTGCGCCTTCGTAGGAAAGCGAGGGAGGGGACAAGGAAGCTACGGCCTCCTCGAAGGAGGCTGTTGGAAGGGAGGAATCGAAAATTCCTCTCCTCAGGGGAAGAAGAGGACTGCCTCTAAAGACCCGGAGACCATGGCCTCAAAGCGGGGGAAGAAATCTTCGCCAGAGGGTCCTGTGATGGGGGATACTTTGGTCGAATTATGCCCTCAAGGGGATCATCCCTCCACCGAGCCGTAAGTAGAGAAGAGTTTTCTTTTTAAGAAATGAGAGAAATCCTTGCTTTATATCTGAGAAAAGTAATCGAAAATTTACCTTGTAGCTCGGACCTTAGCCCTTCTCAGCAGTGCTCGTCTTCGGGGGATCTTCTTCTGGAGATGATGGTGAGCGGGACGCCTCCCCCTGCCGTACCGCCATGCGAGGCGGGCGACCCTGAGGTATCGTCACGGAGGGTTTCTCCAAATCTGGCAGGTCCGGAAGGTAGTCATATGGCCCCCCAAAGCCCTCCGTGTCCGGCCTTCGAAAAGGGCCATCGGACGAGTCCGGCACCGTGTGGTGCACGGTCGGAGGAGCTGAAGGATCTGCTAGGGCGAGCATCTATCTCAGAGGAGCACCGTGCATTGATGGGTACGGTGATTGAGAGGATTTCATCCGCGGAGAGCGGATTGCACAAGGCCGTCAGGAGTTTACTGACAGGTTTTGAGGTACGCGAAATAACGTACCCTTTTTGGACAGTTGCGCATAAATAAGATGCGCCCTGTGTAGATAGTAGCACCTGAGACTCTGTGCGTTGTCAAAAGTGACGGTGCGCAGAGGCTCATAATCCTAGGTCTAATATGCCGCCTTCATACGTAGGTGGCGAAGTGTCCGGTGGCCATCCGGACTGATGAATTTGCCGAGCTAAAGCGGCAACTTGACGTGGCAGATGCCGACATCGCGCTTGTCAACAAGCGGCTTGACGAGGCACAAGGTATGTAATTCCTCCGGCGGCACCTGGTAAGAGGAGCTTGATGCCAGTATCTTACAATGTGTGCACTTGATGCAGATGGTGCTGCTGCCATGGGGAATCTTCGGGCGGAACTTCCCCGAGCCAAGGAGCAAGCCAGGAAAAGTGATGAGGCTGCCGGAAAGGCAATTGAAGAGCTGGAAGCCGAACAGGCTGCTCACTGCCGAAGCAAGAAGGAAATGGCCGAGATGGCTGTGAAGCTGAAGAGCGCCGCTGACCGTTGCAAGCTTCTTGAAAAAGAAGATCGGGTGGAACAGACGGACCTGGAGAAGGCCGTTGCCAATGCCAAGGACGCTCACTCTGCGATGAGAGCTATGAAGGAGGAGCTGCGTCAGGCCGGAGAGATCGCGGCTGGAAAGCCCTTTATGCTGCGGAGGAAGTTTTGTAATCCTAAACATGCTCCGTTAGACCGGATGTGGAGTACGGCAAACACCTATCTGGATCTGGCAGCGAGTGCCGCAGATGCGGCCGAACACTTCCGAGAACAAGAAGATCGCAAAGTGGAAAAGCTCTTTTGGTCGCAGTTCCACAATCCGGAGCATCCATTGTCATTAGCCGATCGTTTGGCCGAATGGGCCGAGCTAAATAGGTTGTCTGGACTCGCCATGAAGTATGTCATGAGTCATCGGTGGCCACAGAGGCCAGAGCCGAAAAGTTATTTCAACTTGGTGCAGCAGTTCCTTGGTGCGGCGCCGCATATCAATGCGATGAAGAGGTCAGCGTGCATAGAGGGTGCGCGGATGGCTCTTGCCCGTGTCAAGACATACTAGGCGGAAATGGAGGCCACCGCTGTTGCATCCCCAGACTCGGATGGAAGCCGAGTACCTGCCGAGCACTATTTTCAGGAAGTTCTGCAAGGCGCTCATTTAATAGAGACACAGTGCTCGAAGGATACTATATTCGAATAGCATATATTATTGTAGAACAATATTTTGATAAATTGTAGAAGCTTTTTATACTTGTGCCCGCAAGTATTATAATACCTCCTGTGTGACTATTTAACATATATGTATATATTATCTGAAAGATGGCTGTCGTTGGCTTCAGCCCCCACGCACATAATGCAGGGGTGTTCGCAGAAGGCGCATTTTCACACTTGATCCAACGTCTTGGTCCTACAAAGGAGGTGATAGCGCAGCGAACTAGGCAATCAGACTATGATGCTTTATCACTTTCACTTAGCCATAGGAGTTTGACAGTAAGGCTACTTATATAGCCCCTGGTGGCGCCTGCGCTTGCCCGAACTCGGGGCGCGTATGTGCCTGGCCAGGAAGCGGCCCTTCGTTAATGCGGAGGAATCCTAAAGATTCCGGTAAGTCATGGAGTGGTTGACCAGTCTCACGCTATATCATGACAGTCAGTTTTTGGCTTTCTCTACTGAGGTGCTCGCCTGGCCGAACCGGGGCACAATCGCAGTAGTTCTCCTAGTGCCGCCTTAGCCGATAGAGCGGAACGTAAGGTAGCAAAACACAGGAGCCGGGCAAACCCAACATTTGACCAAAGATATGATTCGGAGCTGATGCATATAAGGCCAAACTCGCGATGCCGAACACTGCCTAAGGTATTCGGTCTTTATGAGGGCGGGCGGGATAACGCCCTTAGTAATAAGCCCCTAGTGTCCAGGTACGCGCAAAACTCTGACGTGGCCACATGCCAAAACGCCAGCCTCCTCCTTGGTTATACCAAGAAACCAGGGGATGTGTATCAACAAGAGACAGTAAAAAAGGTTTACACAGGGTCTTAATCTGAAAAGAATCCTTGGAACGGGTCCCTGCTGTACGTCTGCGCATGTGTCTCCGTTGTGCCGTATCCTGGACGAGCGTAGCACGGTGTTCATCTGTAAAAGAGAGGAACTTAGTTAAAGAAAGATCATGCTGAACATGAGTTATACTAAATAAACAAAGTATAAATCTAAATGGGTAAAATTGAGCTTTATTGTCTCTTGTTTTATATGTGCGGAGCCCCTAGTACAGGGGTATACGGCTATTAAGCCTTTATCAATTGTATGTTTATGCCGGACTCGTCTAGTCGTGTCTGTGGTCTTGACGACCTGTTTAGGTGCTTTGGCTGGCGAAGCCGCTTTATTGTGGGGCTGTCAAGGCAGCTGCACTGTCTTCCGCGCGGGAGGAACACTCAATGTTTTCCCTTTAATGAGATGATGCCTCGTGGACCGGGCATCTTAAGTGTAAGAGATGCATAATGCGGTATTGCGTTAAAGCGGGCGAAAGCTTCGCGCCCCAGCAGTGCTTGATAGCTACTTGAGAATGGGGCGATGTGGAAAGTTAGCTGTTCGCGACGGAAGTTATCGGGGGAGCCGAACATAACTTCTAGCCGGAGAGAACCCATACAACGGGCATCTGGGCCTGGCGTTACCCCTTGAAAGGAGGTTTTGCTATGGCGAATTTTTGTTGGGTCTATCCCCATGTTGCAGATTGTGTCCTGGTATAACAGGTTTAGACTACTGTCGCCGTCCATCAGGACATTTGTAAAGTGGAGTCCGCCGATTATTGGATCTAATACCAAGGCAGTCGAGCCTGCGTTCCAGATACTTATAGAGTAATCCTGATGGTCAAAGGTGATCGGTTTTAACAACCATTGGCGAGACTCCTTTGGGATAGGCCGTATGGCGCGTATCTCTGTTGGTGCCATTCTGTTCGTTACGTGAAGTAAGTTTACTGTTTTGACTTCTTGTGGGAAATCATTTTGTTTCCTCGTGCTCTGCTTGTGGGGTTCGTCGTCGTCCTCACTTGGTGTGTCGAGCCCCTTGTGTTCGGTGTTGAGTTTGCCGGATTGCTTGAAAACCCAACAATCTCTATGGGTATGGTTCGCAGGCTTCCCGCGAGTACTGTGTATTTGTCATATCTTGTCCAAGATTTTGTTTAAGTTGGATAGCTCGTCCCTGTTATCCTTGAGGGGTGGCTTTCTCTGGTTCTGCCACGAGCTTTTGAATCTGGTGTTGACCGCCGTGCTCTTTGGGCTGTTTCCCTTATTCCGGCGCTGGTCCTTGCTGCATCGGGGTTTTTGGTTTCCATCCCTAACTTCGGATGTACTTGGGTCGCTGGTGCTACATCTTGCCAACCAGCTGTCCTCTCCTGCGCAAAAGCAGGTCATGAGGCTTGTTAATGCGGCCATTGTTCTTGGATTTTCTTGGCCAAGGTGTCTGGCGAGCCATTCGTCTCGAACGTTATGCTTAAAAGCTGCTAGGGCTTCGGCGCCCGGTCAGTCGACTATCTGATTCTTTTTAGTAAGAAAACTATTCCAGAATTTCTAGGCTGACTCTCCGGGTTGTTGAGTTATGTGACTGAGATCGTCTGCATCCGGAGGGCGGACATAGGTCCCTTGAAAATTTGCCCGGAAAGCATCCTCAAGCTCTTCCCATCTTCCAATGGTGTTTTCGGGAAGGCTTTTGAGCCAATGCCAGGCTGGCTCTTTAAGCTTGAAGGGTAAGTATTTTATGGCGTGGAGGTCATCTCCTCTGGCCATGTGTATGTGGAGGATATAATCCTTGATCTAGACCCTAGGGTCTGTTGTTCCGTCGTACGCCTCTATGTTTACGGACTCGAATCCTGCTGGAAATTCATGGTCAAGCACCTCATCGGTGAAACATAGGGGGTGTGCGGCACCCCTGTATTTGGGTGTGTCGTGATGTTCGGATATTTGTTGTGTTGCATTGCTTACTAGAGCTTGCTTTCTTGGCCCGTAGATAGATCTGGCTGGGCCATCTTTTTGATGCGGATCCTTTGGTGGATCGCGTGCCGGCTTGTGTGCGGCGCCGCTTGCCGCTCCATGCTGGCCATGCGGTCCTCTATCCGACCGAGTGGCTTTCCTATTTTTTGACTGCGGGGGCTCTAAGGCCTCCTCGTCAAATTCAGGCAGTAGCTTTCACTTTGGATAGCTTTTTGTGCGGCGACTGCCGCCATATTTGTCTGCGGTGTTGCGTACTTTGCTCCATCTGATGCTGAGTGCATCTTCCACTGTTTTGAGCTTTCGCTTCTGCTTTTTCAGGCTACGCGCAGTGGCGACGAGCCTTTTGTGGAGGTTCTTCTGCTCCGTGAGCCTATCCGGCATAAGGTCGTCTGGACTGTTGTTTTTGCCGGGGACGGGGTGTTCGGTTTGTTTATCCAAGTTGCCCTGTTCGGACTATTGCTCGAAGGCATGTTCGTCGTCCGCCGGCTCGTCCTGCTCTATGGCTGGGTCTGTATGGCTGCTGTCTCTGTCAAGGCGGGGCTTGGAGCGGCGCTTACTTTGTCGCTTTGATTGCTTTTCGAGTGAACGATCCCTCGTTGCATCCCTGTGTTCCTCGTCGTCGCTTCCTTTGGGTGTGTCCACCATGTATACCTCATGAGATGAGGTGGCTGTCCAATGCCTTATAGGCGTTGGTTCATGTTCATCTCCTACATCCTCGTCCATACCGTCGATGTCTTTGGAGTCGAAGTCGAGCACGTCGTTTAAATTATCGACAGTGGCTACGAAGTGGGTGGTGGGTGGGCTTTGAATTTCTTCATCATCCACATCCCAACCTTGTTGACCATAGTCAGGCCAGGGTTCTACTGATAAAGAGAGAGACTTTAGTGAATTCAGAATATCGCCGAAGGGCGAGTGCTGAAAGATGTCCGCGGCGGTGAACTCCATCATCGGCGCCCAATCGTGTTCGATCGGTAGGGGCGCGGAGGGCTCAGAGTCTGGAGAGGAGTCCGGCTCCTTGGAGTCACGGGCTTCGCAGAGAATAGGGCTGGTGTTCGGCTCGATCGCCGTAGAGATTGCAGCCCCCGAGGCGGTGTCCAACCACCCATCCTCGATTGGCGCAGTTGGCTCTGAATTAAGGGTCGGAGCTGATGCGGGTGCGGCCTCCACGACAATGTTCGGCGACAGAGCTAGATCATGCCCATCGTGACAGTGCGGCGCGCTCGGCTGCGGCTCGAATCCGTCAAAGATCAAGTCTCCATGGAGGTCGGCCGTGTAGTTCAAACTTCCAAATCTGACTTGATGGCCAGGGGCGTAGCTTTCGATTTGCTCCAGATGGCCAAGCGAATTGGCCCGCAGTGCAAAACCGCCAAATACGAAGATCTATTCGGGGAGAAAAGTCTCACCCTGGATCGCATCGTCGTTGATGATTGGAGGAGCCATCGGGCCTAAAAGTGACGACACAGAGGAACTCTCAATGAAAGCACCAATGTCGGTGTCAAAACCGGCGGATCTCGGGTAGGGGGTCCCGAACTGTACGTCTAGGCGGATGGTAACAAGAGGCAGGGGACACAATGTTTTACCCAGGTTCGGGCCCTCTTGATGGAGGTAAAACCCTACGCCCTGCTTGATTAATATTGATGATATGGGTAGTATAAGAGTAGATCTACCACGAGATCAGAGAGGCTAAACCCTAGAAGCTAGCCTATGGTATGATTGTATGTTGTGATTGTTGTCCTACGGACTAAAACCCTCCGGTTTATATAGACACCGGAGAGGGCTAGGGTTACACAGAGTCGGTTACAATGGTAGGAGATCTACATATCCGTATCGCCAAGCTTGCCTTCCACACCAAGGAAAGTCCCTCCCGGACACGGGACAAAGTCTTCAATCTTGTATCTTCATAGTCCAGGAGTCCGGCCGAAGGTATAGTCCGGCTATCCGGACACCCCCTAATCCAGGACTCCCTCAAAGGTCTTCCCCTTATCTTTGAGGGGAGATGCATCGACATGGTATAGGCTATGTGATGATATGAGTTCTTGGAATTACAAATGATTGAAATTGGAATGTCATCAGAAGTTTTATCCTATGCATCTTGTTCATCGTGATCGCAATTATATATATAATTTTTGGCCTCGCGAAGGAGAAAGCATCGCTCAAGCTTGGGGGAGGCTTAAATCAATGTTATATTCATGCCCCAATCATGAGCTCTCAAGAGAAATGATTATTCAAAATTTTTATGCTCGGCTTTCTGTTAATAATCGCACCATGCTTGATACTTCTTGTGCTAGCTCTTTTACGATGAAGACTATTGAATTCAAATGGGATTTATTGGAAAGAATTAAATGCAACTCTGAAGACTGGGACCTCGACAATGGTAAGAAGTCAGGTATGACACCTAGTTTTAATTGTGTTAAATCTTTTATGGATACCGATATTTTTCGTAAATTTAGCACTAAATATGGACTTGACTCTGAGATAGTAGCTTCTTTCTGTGAATCTTTTGCTACTTATGTTGATCTCCCCAAGGAGAAGTGGTTTAAATATCATCCTCCCATAGAAGTAAAAGTAGCTGCACCTATTAAAGTTGAAGAAAAGACTATTACTTATAATGATCCTATTGTTCCTACTTCTTACATTGAGAAACCACCTTTCCCTGTTAGGATAAAGGATCATGCTAAAGCTTCAACTGTGGTTCATAAAAGCAATATTAAAACATATACACCTCCTGAGCGCTATTGTTAAAGATCCCTTGTCTGATAATATTGATGGGCATGTTATTTATTTCTGTAATGAAACTGCTAGAATTGCTAAACCCCATGATAAAGATAAACCTAGACCTATAGTAGGCATGCCTGTTATTTCTGTTAAAATAGGAGATCATTGTTATCATGGCTTATGTGATATGGGTGCTAGTGCTAGTGCAATACCTTATTCCTTATACAAAGAAGTTATGCATGATATTGCACCTGCTGAGATGGAAGATATTGATGTCACAATTAAACTTGCCAATAGAGATACTATTTCACCAATGGGAATTGTTAGAGATGTTGAAGTCTTGTGTGGGAAAACTAAATATCCTGCTGATTTTTCTTGTTCTTGGTTCCCCACAAGATAGCTTTTGTCTCATTATATTTGGTAGACCCTTCTTAAATACTGTTAATGCTACCATAGATTGCAAAAGAGATGTTGTTACTATCGATTTAGATGATATGACTCATGAATTTAATTTTTCTAAACTTAGTAGACAACACCGAGAAGAAGAATTACCTAGTAAGGATGAAATTATTGGTCTTGCTTCTATTGCCGTACCTCCTAGTGATCCTTTAGAACAATATTTGCTAGACCATGAAAATGATGCGTTTATGAATGAAAGAAGGGAATTAGATGAAGTATTCTTTAAACAGGAACCTATTCTAAAAAACAATTTACCTGTTGAAATCCTAGGGGATCCTCCTCCACCTAAGGGTGATCCTGTGTTTGAGCTTAAACCGTTAACTGATACCCTTAAATTTGCTTATCTTGATGAGAAAAAGATATATCCTGTTATTATTAGTGCTAACCTTTGAGAGCATGAAGAAGAAAGATTATTGAAAACTCTGAAGAAGCACCGTGCTGCTATTGGTTATACTCTTGATGATCTTAAGGGCATTAGTCCCACTCTATGTCGACATAAAATTAATTTGGAAGAAGATGCTAAACCAGTTTGTGATCATCAACGCTGGCTGAATCCTAAAATGAAAGAAGTGGTAAGAAAGGAGATACTAAAGCTCCTTGAGGCAGGTACAATTTATCCCGTTGCTGATAGTTAGTGGGTAGGCCCTGTCCATTGTGTCCCTAAGAAGGGAGGTATTACTGTTGTTCCTAATGATAAAGATGAATTGATTCCTCAAAGAATTATTACGGGTTATAGGATGGTAATTGATTTCCGCAAATTAAATAAGGCTACTAAAAAGGATCATTATCCCTTACCTTTTATCGATCAAATGCTAGAAAGATTATCTAAACATACACTTTTTTCTTTCTAGATGGTTGTTCTAGTTTCTCTCAAATACCTGTGTCAGCTAAAGATCAATCAAAGACTACTTTTACATGCCCTTTTGGTACTTTTGCTTATAGACGTATGCCTTTTGGTTTATGTAATGCACCTGCTACCTTTCAAAGATGCATGATGGCTATATTCTCTGACTTTTGTGAAAAGATTTGTGAGGTTTTCATGGACGACTTTTCCGTCTATGGATCTTCTTTTGATGATTGCTTGAGCAACCTTGATCGAGTTTTCCAGAGATGTGAAGAAACTAATCTTGTCTTGAATTGGGAAAAGTGCCACTTTATGGTTAATGAAGGTATTGTCTTGGGGCATAAAGTTTCTAAAAGAGGTATTGAAGTTGATAAAGCCAAGGTTGATGCTATTGAAAAGATGCCATGTCCCAAGGACATCAAAGGTACAAGAAGTTTCCTTGGCATGCCAGATTTTATAGGAGGTTCATTAAGGACTTCTCAAAAATTTCTCTTCCTCTGACTAATTTATTGCAAAAAGATATACCATTTGTCTTTGATGATAATTGTGTAGAAGCATTTGAAATAAAAAAAGAAAGCATTGATCTCTGCACCTATTGTTCAGCCACCTGACTGGAATTTAACCTTTGAAATTATGTGTGATGCTAGTGATTATGATGTAGGTGCTGTTCTAGGACAAAGAGTTGATAAGAAACTAAATGTTATTCAATATGCTAGTAAAACTCTAGACAATGCTCAAAGAAATTATGCTAGTACTGAAAAAGAATTCTTAGCAGTTGCATTTGCTTGTGATAAGTTTAGACCTTATATTGTTGATTCTAAAGTAACTATTCACACTGATCATGCTGTTATTAAATATCTTATCAAAAAGAAAGATGCTAAACCTAGACTTATTAGATGGGTTCTCTTACTACGAGAATTTTATTTGCATATTGTTGATAGAAAAGGAGCTGAGAACCCCGTTGCAGACAACTTGTCTAGGTTAGAAAATGTGCTTGATGACCCACTACCTATTGATGATAGCTTCCCTGATGAGAAATTAAATGTCATAAATGCCTCTCATACTGCTCCATGGTATGCTGATTATGCTAATTACATTGTTACTAATTTTATACCACCTAGTTTCACATACCAGCAAAAGAAAAAGTTCTTCTATGATTTGAAGCATTACTTTTGGGATGACCCACATCTTTATAAAGAAGGAGTAGATGGTGTTATTAGACGTTGTGTACCTGAGCATGAACAGGAATAGATCCTACGCAAGTGTCACTCCGAAGCTTATGGAGGACACCATGCTGGTGATAGAACTGCACATAAGGTACTGCAATCTGGTTTTTATTGGCCTACTCTCTTCAAGGATGCCTGTAAGTTTGTCTTATCTTGTGATGAATGTCAAAGAATTGGTAATATTAGTAGACGTCAAGAAACGCCCATGAATTATTCACTTGTTATTGAACCATTTGATGTTTGGGGCTTTGCCTATATGAGACCTTTTCCTTCCTCTAATGGTTATACACATATTTTAGTTGCTGTTGATTACGTTACTAAGTGGGTAGAAGATATTCCAACTAGTAGTGCTGATCATAACACCTCTATTAAGATGCTTAAAGAAGTTATTTTTTCCAAGATTTGGAGTCCCTAGATATTTAATGACTGATGGTGGTTCACATTTTATTCATGGTGCTTTCCATAAAATGCTTGCTAAATATGATGTTAATCATAGAATTGCATCTCCTTATCACCCTCGGTCTAGTGGTCAAGTAGAATTGAGTAATAGAGAACTCAAATTAATTTTGCAAAAGACTGTTAATAGGTCTAGAAAGAATTGGTCCAAGAAACTTGATGATGCATTATGGGCCTATAGAATTGCATATAAAAATCCTATGGGTATGTCTCCGTATAAAATGGTATATGGAAAAGCATGTCACTTGCCTCTCGAACTAGAACACAAGGCTTATTGGGCTATTAAAGAACTTAACTATGATTTTAAACTTGCCGGTGAGAAGAGGTTATTTGATATTAGCTCACTTGATGAATGGAGAACCCAAGCCTACGAAAATGCCAAGTTGTTTAAAGAAAAAGTTAAAAGATGGCATGATAAAAGGACACAAAAGCGTGAGTTTAATGTAGGTGATTATGTAATGCTGTACAACTCTCGTTTAAGATTTTTTGCAGGAAAACTTCTCTCTAATGGGAAGGTCCTTACGTTATCGAGGAGGTCTACCGTTCCGGTGCCATAAAAATCAACAACTTCGAAGGCACAAATCCGAAGATGGTGAACGGTCAAAGAATCAAACACTATATCTCAGGTAATCCCATAAATGTTGAAACCAATGTTACCGAAACCGTTACCCCGGAGGAATACATAAAGAACACTCTCTGGAATGTTTCAGACTCTGAAAAGGAATAGGTATGTGGTACGGTAAGTGAACCGACTCCAAAACAGTTTTTAAGGTGATATTTCTCCGTTTTGGAATATTTAGAAAAATAGAAAAATAAGCAGCAGTCCGGGAAGGACACGAGGGCTCCACGAGGGTGGAGGGCGTGCCCTACCCTACTGGGCGCCCCCCCTACCTCGTTGGCACCTCGTGTGCTCTTCGGACTCCATTTTCGTACACGACACGTATTTTGGTCGGTAAAAATTCATTATATAATCTCCCGGGGGTTTTGACTCCCGTATCACGCAAAAATCTCCTGTCTTTGTTTTGAGCTGTTTTTTTGACAGATCTAGATTATCATGATGTCTCCAAGTGCCACCAAGGACAAGTTCTTCGAGAAGGTCATCAACCCTTACCTCGTGGAGGTGCAGCGACACCCTCAAACCATTGAGATGCGTGATGGGTTGCTGCACATCCGTGATGCTGAGGGACCGAAGGGGACCGAAAGCGTGGAGACGAGGCTTGAAGCAATGGAGCAACAAGTTTTCAAGTGTCAGGGGATGGTGGAGCGTGGACTCAACTCCAACTACATGATGATCGCAGAATTCACCAACAAACACAAGCTGGATGCCGACAACATCAGGGAAACCATCTTCAAGCTTCACAAGAAAATCGAGCACCTTCAAGCTCAAATCTATGACCTGCAAAACCAAAACTGTGAGTATGAATATAGATTCAAAAGGATGAGTTTGGCTGCAGATTTGAGGATCCTAGAGACTCGGTCATCCTTCTATGATGGTGAGCCTATGCCTTGGCAGGATGACGACAAGCCTACGCCATCAACAAAATCACCACCATCTCCACCAACAAAGAAGAATTGAGTATCTGGTATGGGCACTCCACTTGGCAACTGCCAAGCTTGGGGGAGTGCCTCGGTATCGTATCACCATCACTTTTATCTTTACCGTTTTCTTAGTTCGATCCTTTTGATAATATCTTGATCTAGTAGAATAAAAGTTCTTACTATGATTTAGTTGTGAGTTTTGCTTTATTATCCTTCTATGTAATCGAGTCCATGAGCTATATAATAAAGATTAGTGTTGAGTCAAGGGCTTGATTATTTTGCCATGATCCTAAAGGAATAAAAGAAAAGAGAAAGAAATAAAAAGAAACAAAGAGATCATATGAGTCTTATGGAGAGTAATGAGCTCACATAGAAAGAGTACGATGAATAAAAGTTGTTGAGAGTTGACAAACATAGTTTTGGTCATCGTTGCCATTAATAGGAAGTAATAAAGAAAGAGAGGTCTTCACATATAAATATACTATCTTGGACATCTTTTATGATTGTGAGCACTCATTAAAATATGACATGCTAAAGAGTTGACATTGGACAAGGAAGACAACATAATGGGTTATGTTTTCTTACATCTGAGATAAATTATATTGCCTTGGATCTTCCAACATGATGAGCTTGCCTTTCCCCCTCATGCTAGCCAAATTCATTGCACCAAGTAGAGATACTACTTGTGCTTCCCAATACCCTTAAACCAGTCTTGCCATAAGAGTCCACCATATCTACCTATGGATTGAGTAAGATCCATCAAGTAAGTTGTCATCGGTGCAAGCAATAAAAATTGCTCTCTAAATATGTATGATTGATTGGTGTGGAGGAAATAAGCTTTATACGAGCGTGTGATATGGAAGTAATAAAAGCGATAGACTGCATAATAAAGGTCCATATCACAAGTGGCAATTTAAAGTGACGTTCTTTCGCATTAAGATTTTGTGCATCCAACCATAAAAGCGCATGACAACCTCTGCTTCCCTCTGCGAAGGGACTATCTTTTACTTTTATCTCCTACATTGCATAAGAGCCATGGTGATCCTCACCCTTCCTTTTTACGTTTTATCCTTTGGCAAGCACAATATGTTGGAAAGATCCTGGTATATATGGCTAATTGGATGTGAGTTTTCATGAAATATTACTGTTGACATTACCCTTGAGGTAAAACGTTGGGAGGCAAAACTATAAGCCCCTATCTTTCTCTGTGTCCGATTAAAACTCCATACCCATAGGTATTGCGTGAGTGTCAGAAATTGTGAAAGATTATATGATAGTTGAGTATGTGGACTTGCTGAAAGGCTCTTATACATTGACTCTTTCCTATGTTATGATAAATTGCAATTGCTTCAATGACTGAGATTGTAGTTTGTTAGCTTTCAATGAAGTTTACGATTCGTACATGATATTGTGATTGAATTATTACTCTAGCATTAGATATTATATGACAAAGAATTATGTAAGTTGCTGTTCTAAGAATGATCATGATGCCCTCATGTCCGTATTTTATTTTTATCGACACCTCCATATCTAAACATGTGGACATATTTTTCGATTTCGGCGTTTCGCTTGACGACAAGTGAGGTCTAAGCTTGGGGGAGTTGATACATCCATTTTGCATCATGCTTTTATATCAATATTTATTGCATTATGGCTGTTATTACCCATTATGTCACAATACTTATGCCTATTATCTCTTATTTTACAAGGTTTACATAAAGAGGGAGAATGCCGGCAGCTGGGATTCTGGGCTGGAAAAGGAGCAAATATTAGAGACCTATTCTGCACAACTCCAAAAGTCTTGAAACTTCACGGAAGATGTTCTCCAAATATATAAAAAATAGTGAGAGCAAGAACTTCACCAGGGGGGCCACACCCTGCCCACGAGGGTAGGGGGCGCACCCTACCCCCTGGGCGTGCCCCCTACCTCATGGCCCCCCTGGTGGCCCTCCGGTGGCCATCTTTTGCCATATCGAGTCTTTCGATGGGAAAAAAATCATAAGCCATCTTCTTGGACGAAACTCCGCCGCCACGAGGCGGAACCTTGGCGGAACCAATCTAGGGCTCTGACGGAGCTGTTCTGCCGAGGAAACTTCCCTCCCGGAGGGGGAAATCATCGCAATCGTCATCACCAACGCTCCTCTCATCGGGAGAGGGCAATCTCCATCAACATCTTCATCAGCACCATCTCATCTCAAAACCCTAGTTCATCTCTGTTGGGGAACGTAGTAATTTCAAAAAAATTCCTACGCACACACAAGATCATGTGATGCATAGCAACGAGAGGGGAGAGTGTGATCTACGTACCCTTGTAGACCGACAGCGGAAGCGTTAGCACAACGCGGTTGATGTAGTTGTACGTCTTCACGGCCCGACCGATCAAGTACCGAAACTACGACACCTCCGAGTTTTAGCACACGTTCAGCTTGATGACGATCCCCGGACTCCGATCCAGCAAAGTGTCGGGGAAGAGTTCCGTCAGCACGATGGCATGGTGACGATCTTGATGTTCTACCATCGCAGGGCTTCGCCTAAGCACCGCTACAATATTATCGAGGATTATGGTGGAAGGGGGCACCGCACACGGCTAAGAAAACGATCACGTGGATCAACTTGTGTGTCTAGGGGTGCCCCCTGCCCCCGTATATAAAGGAGCAAGGGGAGGAGGCCGGCCGGCCCTATAGGCGCGCCAAGGAGTCCTCCTCCTCCTAGTAGGACTCCTACTAGGAGGGGGAAAGAAAGTGGGGAGGGAGAAGGAAAGGGGGGCGCCGCCCCCCCTCTCCTAGTCCAATTCGGACCAGGGGGGAGGAGGCGCGCGGCCCACCCTGGCCGCCCTTCTCTCTCTCCACTATGGCCCATATGGCCCATTACTTCTCTCGGGGGGGGGGTCCGGTAACCCTCCGGTACTCCGGTTTTCTCCGAAATCACCCAGAACACTTCTGGTGTCCGAATATAGTCATCCAATATATCAATCTTTATGTCTCGACCATTTCGAGACTCATCGTTATGTCCGTGATCACATCCGGGACTCCGAACTAACCTCGGTACATCAAAACTCATAAACTCATAATATAACTGTCATCGAAACCTTAAGCGTGCGGACCCGACGGGTTCGAGAACAATGTAGACATGACCGAGACATGTCTCCGGTCAATAACCAATAGCGGAACCTGGATGCTCATGTTGTCTCCCACATATTCTACGAAGATCTTTATCGGTCAGACCACATAACAACATACGTTGTTCCCTTTGTCATCGGTATGTTACTTGCCCGAGATTCGATCGTCGGTATCTCAATACCTAGTTCAATATCGTTACTGGCAAGTCTCTTTACTCGTTCCGTAATACATCATCCCGCAACTAACTCATTAGTTGCAATGCTTGCAAGGCTTATAGTGATGTGCATTACCGAGTGGGCCCAGAGATACCTCTCCGACAATCGGAGTGACAAATCCTAATCTCGAAATACGCCAACCCAACAAGTACCTTCAGAGACACCTATAGAGCACCTTTATAATCACCCAGTTACGTTGTGACGTTTTGTGGCACACAAAGTGTTCCTCCGGTAAATGGGAGTTGCATAATCTCATAGTTATAGGAACATGTATAAGTCATGAAGAAAGCAATAGCAACATACTAAACGATCGGGTGCTAAGCTAATGGAATGGGTCATGTCAATCACATCATTCTCCTAATAATGTGATCCCATTAATCAAATGACAACACATGTCTATGGTTAGGAAACATAACCATCTTTGATTAACGAGCTAGTCAAGTAGAGGCATAATTGTGACGTTTAGTTTGTCTATGTATTCACACAAGTATTATGTTTCCGGATAATACAATTCTAGCATGAATAATAAACATTTATCATGATATAAGGAAATAAAATAATAACATTATTATTGCCTCTAGGGCATATTTCCTTCAGTCTCCTACTTGCACTAGAGTCAATAATCTAGATTACACAGTAATGATTCTAACACCCATGGAGCTTTGGTGCTGATCATGTTTTGCTCGTGGAAGAGGCTTAGTCAATGGGTCTGCAACATTCAGATCCGCATGTATCTTGCAAATCTCTATGTCTCCCACCTGGACTAGATCCCGGATGGAATTGAAGCATCTCTTGATGTGCTTGGTTCTCTTGTGAAATCTGGATTCCTTTGCCAAGGCAATTGCACCAGTATTGTCACAAAAGATTTTCATTGGACCCGATGCACTAGGTATGACACCTAGATCGGATATGAACTCCTTCATCCAGACTCCTTCGTTTGCTGCTTCCGAAGCAGCTATGTACTCCGCTTCACATGTAGATCCCGCCACAACGCTTTGTTTAGAACTGCACCAACTGACAGCTCCACCGTTTAATGTAAACACGTATCCGGTTTGTGATTTAGAATCATCCGGATCAGTGTCAAAGCTTGCATCAACGTAACCATTTACGATGAGCTCTTTGTCACCTCCATATATGAGAAACATATCCTTAGTCCTTTTCAGGTATTTCAGGATGTTCTTGACCGCTGTCCAGTGATCCACTCCTGGATTACTTTGGTACCTCCCTGCTAGACTTATAGCAAGACACACATCAGGTCTGGTACACAGCATTGCATACATGATAGACCCTATGGCTGAAGCATAGGGAACATCTTTCATTTCTCTCTATCTTCTGCATTGGTCGGGCATTGAGTCTTACTCAATTTCACACCTTGTAAAACAAGCAAGAATCCTTTCTTTGCTTGATCCATTTCGAACCTTTTCAAAACTTTGTCAAGGTATGTGCTTTGTGAAAGTCCAATTAAGCGTCTTGATCTGTCTCTATAGATCTTAATGCCCAATATGTAAGCAGCTTCACCGAGGTCTTTCATTGAAAAACTCTTATTCAAGTATCCCTTTATGCTATCCAGAAATTCTATATCATTTCCGATCAGTAATATGTCATCTACATATAATATCAGAAATGCTACAGAGCTCCCACTCACTTTCTTGTAAATACAGGCTTCTCCAAAAGTCTGTACAAAACCAAATGCTTTGATCACACTATCAAAGCGTTTATTCCAACTCCGAGAAGCTTGCACCAGTCCATAAATGGATCGGTGGAGCTTGCATACTTTGTTAGCTCCCTTTGGATCGACAAAACCTTTCGGTTGCATCATATACAACTCTTCTTCCAGAAATCCATTCAGGAATGCAGTTTTGACATCCATCTGCCAAATTTCATAATCATAAAATCCGGCAATTGCTAACATGATTCGGACAGACTTAAGCATCGCTGCGGGTGAGAAGGTCTCATCGTAGTCAACCCCTTGAACTTGTCAAAAACCTTTTGCGACAAGTCGAGCTTTGTAGACAGTAACATTACCGTCAGCGTCAGTCTTTTTCTTGAAGATCCATTTATTCTCTATTGCTTGCCGATCATTGGGCAAGTCAACCAAAGTCCATACTTTGTTCTCATACATGGATCCCATCTCAGATTTCATGGCTTCAAGCCACTTTGCGGAATCTGGGCTCACCATCGCTTCTTCATAGTTCGTAGGTTCATCATGATCTAGTAGCATGACTTCTAGAACAGGATTACCGTACCACTCTAGGTCGGATCTTACTCTGGTTGATCTACGAGGTTCAGTAGTATCTTGTTCTGAAGTTTCATGATCATCATCATTAGCTTCCTCACTAATTGGTGTAGCTGTCACGGAAACTGGTTTCTGTGATGTACTACTTTCCAATAAGGGAGCAGGTATAGTTACCTCATCAAGTTCTACTTTCCTCCCACTCACTTCTTTCGAGAGAAACTCCTTCTCTAGAAAGTTTCTGAATCTAGCAACAAAAGTCTTGCCTTCGGATCTGTGATAGAAGGTGTATCCAATAGTTTCCTTTGGATATCCTATGAAGACACATTTCTCCGATTTGGGTTCGAGCTTATCAGGTTGAAGCTTTTTCACATAAGCATCGCAACCCCAAGCTTTCAGAAATGACAACTTTGGTTTCTTGCCAAACCACAGTTCATAAGGCGTCGTCTCAACGGATTTTGATGGTGCCCTATTTAACGTGAATGCGGCCGTCTCTAGAGCATAACCCCAAAAGGATAGCGGTAAATTAGTAAGAGACATCATAGATCGCACCATATCAAGTAAAGTACGATTACGACGTTCGGACACACCATTATGCTGTGGTGTTCCGGGTGGCGTGAGTTGCGAAACTATACCGCATTGTTTCAAATGTACACCAAACTCGTAGCTCAAATATTCTCCTCCACGATCAGATCGTAGGAATTTTATTTTCTTGTTACGATGATTTTCAACTTCACTCTGAAATTCTTTGAACTTTTCAAACATTTCAGACTTATGTTTCATTAAGTAGATATACCCATATCTGCTTAAGTCATCTGTGAAGGTGAGAAAATAACGATATCCGCCACGAGCCTCAACATTCATTGGACCACATACATCTGTATGTATGACTTCCAACAAATCTGTTGCTCTCTCCATAGTACCGGAGAACGGTGTTTTTGTCATCTTACCCATGAGGCACGGTTCGCAAGTACCAAGCGATTCATAATCAAGTGTTTCCAAAATTCCATCAGTATGGAGTTTCTTCATGCGCTTTACACCGATATGACCCAAACGGCAGTGCCACAAATAAGTTGCACTATGATTATCAACTCTGCATCTTTTGGCTTCAACATTATGAATATGTGTGTCACTACTATCGAGATTTAATAAGAATAGACCACTCTTTAAGGGTGCATGACCATAAAAGATATTACTCATATAAATAGAACAACCATTATTCTCTGATTTAAATGAATAACCGTCTCGCATCAAACAAGATCCAGATATAATGTTCATGCTTAACGCTGGCACCAAATAACAATTATTTAGGTCTAATACTAATACCGAAGGTAGATGTAGAGGTAGCGTGCTGACCGCGATCACATCGACTTTGGAACCATTTCCCACGCGCATCGTCACCTCGTCCTTAGCCAATCTTCGCTTAATCCGTAGTCCCTGTTTCGAGTTGCAAATGTTAGCAACAGAAACAGTATCAAATACCCAGGTGCTACTGCGAGCATTAGTAAGGTACACATCAATAACATGTATATCACCTACACCTTTGTTCACCTTGCCATCCTTCTTATCCGCCAAATACTTGGGGCAGTTCCGCTTCCAGTGACCAGTCTGCTTGCAGTAGAAGCACTCAGTTTCAGGCTTAGGTCTAGGTTTGGGTTTCTTATCTTGAGTAGAAACTTGCTTGCTGTTCTTTTTGAAGTTCCCCATCTTCTTCCCTATGCCCTTTTTCTTGAAACTAGTGGTCTTGTTGACCATCAACACTTGATGCTCCTTCTTGATTTCTACCTCCCCAGCTTTCAGCATTGCGAAGAGCTTGGGAATAGTCTTATTCATCCCTTGCATATTATAGTTCATCATGAAGCTCTTGTAGCTTGGTGGCAGTGATTGGAGAATTCTGTCAATGACGCAATCATCTGGAAGATTAACTCCCAATTGAATCAAGTGATTATTATACCCAGACATTTTGAGTATATGCTCACTGACAGAACTGTTCTCCTCCATCTTGCAGCTATAGAACTTATTGGAGACTTCATATCTCTCAATCCGGGCATTTGCTTGAAGTATTAACTTCAACTCCTGGAACATCTCATATGCTTCATGACGTTCAAAACGTCGTTGAAGTCCCGATTCTAAGCCGTAAAGCATGGCACACTGAACTATCGAGTAGTCATCAGCTTTGCTCTGCGAGACGTTCATAACATCTGGTGTTGCTCCAGCAGCAGGCCTGGCACCCAGCGGTGCTTCCAGGACGTAATTCTTCTGTGCAGCAATGAGGATAATCCTCAAGTTACGGACCCAGTCCGTGTAATTGCTACCATTATCTTTCAACTTTGCTTTCTCAAGGAACGCATTAAAATTCAACGGAACAACAGCACGGGCCATCTATCTACAATCAAACATAAACAAGCAAGATACTATCAGGTACTATGTTCATTATAAATTTAGGTTATATTAATCATATTACTAAAGAACTCCCACTTAGATAGACATCCCTCTAATCCTCTAAGTGATTACGTGATCCAAATCAACTAAACCATGTTCGATCATCACGTGAGATGGAGTAGTTTCATTGGTGAACATCACTATGTTGATCATATCTACTATATGATTCACGCTCGACCTTTCGGTCTCCGTGTTCCGAGGCCATATCTGTATATGCTTGGCTCGTCAAGTATAACTTGAGTATTCCTCGTGTGCAACTGTTTTGCACCCGTTGTATTTGAACGTAGAGCCTATCACACCCGATCATCACGTGGTGTCTCAGCACGAAGAACTTTCGCAACGGTGCATACTCAGGGAGAACACTTCTTGATAATTAGTGAGAGATCATCTTAAAATGCTACCGTCAAACAAAGCAAGATAAGATGCATAAAATATAAACATCACATGCAATCAATATAAGTGATATGATATGGCCATCATCATCTTGTGCTTGTGATCTCCATCTTCGAAGCATCGTCATGATCACCATCGTCACCGGCGCGACACCTTGATCACCATTGTAGCATCGTTGTCGTCTCGCCAATCTTATGCTTCCACGACTATCGCTACCGCTTAGTGATAAAGTAAAGCATTACAGCACAATTGCATTGCATACAATAAAGCGACAACCATATGGCTCCTGCCAGTTGCCGATAACTTGGTTACAAAACATGATCATCTCATACAATAAAATTTAGCATCATGTCTTGACCATATTACATCACAACATGCCCTGCAAAAACAAGTTAGACGTCCTCTACTTTGTTGTTGCAAGTTTTACGTGGCTGCCACGGTCTTAAGTAAGAACCAATCTTACGTCGGGAGAACCGGTCTCACGTAAGCGTACGCGTAATGTCAGTCCGGGCCGCTTCGTCCAACAATACCGCCGAACCAAAGTATGACATGCTGGTAAGCAGTATGACTTATATCGCCCACAACTCACTTGTGTTCTACTCATGCATATAACATCAACACATAAAACCTAGGCTCGGATGCCACTGTTGGGGAACGTAGTAATTTCAAAAAAATTCCTACGCACACGCAAGATCATGGTGATGCATAGCAACGAGAGGGGAGAGTGTGATCTACGTACCCTTGTAGACCGACAGCGGAAGCGTTAGCACAACGCGGTTGATGTAGTCGTACGTGTTCACGGCCCGACTTATCAAGTACCGAAACTACGGCACCTCCGAGTTTTAGCACACGTTTAGCTCGATGACGATCCCCGGACTCCGATCCAGCAAAGTGTCGGGGAAGAGTTCCGTCAGCACGACGGCATGGTGACGATCTTGATGTTCTACCATCACAAGGCTTCGCCTAAGCACTGCTACAATATTATCGAGGATTATGGTGGAAGGGGGCACCGCACACGGCTAAGAAAACGATCACGTGGATCAACTTGTGTGTCTAGGGGTGCCCCCTGCCCCCGTATATAAAGGAGCAAGGGGAGGAGGCCAGCCGGCCCTATAGGCGCGCCAAGGAGGAGTCCTCCTCCTAGCAGGAGTAGGACTCCTACTAGGAGGGGGAATGTAAGTGGGGAGGGAGAAGGAAAGGGGGGGGCCCCTCTCCTAGTCCAATTCGGACCAGGGGAGGAGGCACACGGCCCACCCTGGCTGCCCTTCTCTCTCTCTCCACTAAGGCCCATATGGCCCATTACTTCTCCCCGGGGGGGGGGGGGGGGTTCCGGTAACCCTCCGGTACTCCGATTTTCTCTGAGATCACCCGGAACACTTCTGGTGTCCGAATATAGTCGTCCAATATATCAATATTTATGTCTCGACTATTTCGAGACTCCTTGTTATGTCTGTGATCACATCCGGGACTCCGAACTAACTTCGGTAGAATGATCACATCCGGGACTCCTTGTTATGTCTGTGACCATAGACATGTGTTGTCATTTGATTAACGAGGTCACATCATTAGTAGAATGATCTGATTGACATGACCCATTCCATTAGCTTAGCACCCGATCGTTTAGTATGTTGCTATTGCTTTCTTCATGACTTATACATGTTCCTATAACTATGAGATTATGCAACTCCCGTTTACCGGAGGAACACTTTGGGTACTACCAAACGTCACAACGTAACTGGGTGATTATAAAGGAGTACTACAGGTGTCTCCAATGGTAGATGTTGGGTTGGCGTATTTCGAGATTAGGGTTTGTCACTCCGATTGTCGGAGAGGTATCTCTGGGCCCTCTCGGTAATGCACATCACATAAGCCTTGCAAGCACTGCAACTAATATGTTAGTTGTGAGATGATGTATTACGGAACGAGTAAAGAGACTTGCCGGTAACGAGATTGAACTAGGTATTGGATACCAACGATCGAATCTCGGGCAACTAACATACCGATGACAAAGGGAACAACGTATGTTGTTATGCGGTCTGACCGATAAAGATCTTCGTAGAATATGTAGGAGCCAATATGGGCATCCAGGTCCCGCTATTGGTTATTGACCGGAGACGTGTCTCGGTCATGTCTACATTGTTCTCGAACCGTAGGGTCCGCACGCTTAACGTTACGATGACAGTTATTATGAGTTTATGCATTTTGATGTACCGAAGGTTGTTCGGAGTCCCGGATGAGATCACGGACATGACGAGGAGTCTCGAAATGGTCGAGACGTAAAGATTGATATATTGGAAGCCTATGTTTGGACATAGGAAGTGTTCCGGGTGAAATCGGGATTTTACCGAAATACCGGGAGGGTTACCGGAACCCCCCGGGAGACTAATGGGCCTATTGGGCCTTAGTGGAAAAGAGAAAAGGGGCAGCCCACAGCTAGCCGCGCGCCCCCCCTTCCCCAAGTCCTAGTAGGACTAGGAGAAGGGGCCAGCCCCCCTCTCTCTCCTTTCCCCCTTGAGAGTCCTAGTTGGAATAGGATTGGAGGTGAGTAGGACTCCCCCTGCGCCTCCCTCTCTCTGGCCGGCCAGCCCCCCTCCCTCCAACCTTTATATACGGGGGCAGGGGACACCCCAAGACACACAAGTTGATCCTTGAGATCGTTCCTTAGCCGTGTGCGGTGCCCCCTGCCACCAAATTCCACCTCGATCATACCGTTGTAGTGCTTAGGCGAAGCCCTGCGTCGGTAGTACATCAAGATCGTCACCATGCCGTCGTGCTGACGGAACTCTTCCTCGACGCTTTGCTGGATCGGAGCCCGAGGATCGTCATCGAGCTGAACGTGTGCTAAGAACTCGAGGTGCCGGAGTAACGGTGCTTGGATCGGTCTGATCGGGAAGAAGACGTATGATTACTTCCTCTACGTTGTGTGATCGCTTCCGCAGTCGGTCTGCGTTGGTACGTAGACAACACTCTCCCCTCTCGTTGCTGTGCATCACCATGATCTTGCGTGTGCGTAGGAAAATTTTTCGAAATTACCACGTTCCCCAACAGTGGCATCCGAACCGAGGATATATGGTTTGATGTTATTTGCACGAGTAGAACACAAGTGAGTTGTGGGCGATACAAGTCATACTACCTACCAGCATGTCATACTTTGGTTCGGCGGTATTGTTGGGTGAGACGATCCGGACCAACCTTACACGTACTCTTACGCGAGACCGGTTCCCTCGACGTGCTTTGCACATAGATGGCTTGCGGAAGACTGTCTCTCCAACTTTAGTTGAACCAAGTGTGACTACGCCCGGTCCTTGAGAAGGTTAAAACAGAGTCTATTTGATGAACTATCGTTGTGGTTTTGATGCGTAGGTGAGATGAGTTCTTACTTAAGCCCGTAGCAGCCACGTAAAACTTGCAACAACAAAGTAGAGGACGTCTAACTTTTTTTTGCAGGGTATGTTGTGATGTGATATGGTCAAGGCATGATGCTGATTTTATTGTATGAGATGATCATGTTTTGTAACCGAGTTATCGGCAACTGGCAGGAGCCATATGGTTGTCGCTTTATTGTATGCAATGCAATCGCGATGTAATGCTTTACTTTATTACTAAGCGGTAGTGATAGTCGTGGAAGCATAAGATTGGCGAGACGACAACGATGCTACGATGGAGATCAAGGTGTCGCGCCGGTGACGATGGTGATCATGACGGTGCTTCGGAGATGGAGATCACAAGCACAAGATGATGATGGCCATATCATATCACTTATATTGATTGCATGTGATGTTTATCCTTTTATGCATCTTATCTTGCTTTGATTGACGGTAGCATTATAAGATGATCTCTCACTAAATTATCAAGAAGTGTTCTCCCTGAGTATGCACCGTTGCCAAAGTTCGTCGTGCCCAGACACCACGTGATGATCGGGTGTGATAAGCTCTACGTCCAAATACAATGGGTGCAAAACAGTTGCACACGCAGAATACTCAGGTTATACTTGACGAGCCAAGCATATACAGATATGGCCTCGGAACACGGAGGCCGAAAGGTCGAGCGTGAATCATATAGTAGATATGATCAACATAACGATGTTCACCATTGAAAACTACTCCATCTCACGTGATGATCGGTTATGGTTTAGTTGATTTGGATCACGTGATCACTTAGAGGATTAGAGGGATGTCTATCTAAGTGGGAGTTCTTAAGTAATTTGATTAACTGAACTTAAACTTATCATGAACTTTGTACCTGATAGTATCTTGCTTGTTTATGTTGATTGTAGATAGATGGCTCGTGCTGTTGTTCCATTAAATTTTAATGCGTTCCTTGAGAAAGCAAAGTTGAAAGATGATGGTAGCAATTACACGGACTGGGTCCGTAACCTGAGGATTATCCTCATTGCTGCACAGAAGAATTACGTCCTGGAAGCACCGCTGGGTGACAGGCGTGCTGCTGGAGCAATGCCAGATGTTATGAACGTCTGGCAGAGCAAAGCTGATGGCTACTCGATAGTTCAGTGTGCCATGCTTTACGGCTTAGAATCGGGACTTCAACGACGTTTTGAACATCACGGAGCATATGAGATGTTCCAGAAGTTGAAGTTGATATTTCAAGCAAATGCCCGAACTGAGAGATATGAAGTCTCCAATAAGTTCTATAGCTGCAAGATGGAGGAGTACAGTTCTGTCAGTGAGCATATACTCAAAATGTCTGGGTATAATAATCACTTGATTCAGATGGGAGTTAATCTTCGAGATGACTGCGTCATTGACAGAATTCTCCAATCACTGCCACCAAGCTACAAGAGCTTCGTGATGAACTATAATATGCAAGGGATGAACAAGACTATTCCCGAGCTCTTCGCAATGCTGAAAGCTGCGGAGGTAGAAAGCAAGAAGGAGCATCAAGTGTTGATGGTTAGCAAAACCACTAGTTTCAAGAAAAAGGGCAAAGGGAAGTAGAAGGGAAACTTCAAGAAGAACAGCAAGCAAGTTGCTGCTCAGGAGAAGAAACCCAAGTCTGGACCTAAGCCTGAAACTGAGTGCTTCTACTGCAAGCAGACTGGTCACTGGAAGCGGAACTGCCCCAAGTATTTGGCGGATAAGAAGGATGGCAAAGTGAACAAAGGTATATGTGATATACATGTTATTGATGTGTACCTTACTAGAGCTCGCAGTAGCACCTGGGTATTTGATACTGGTTTTGTTGCTAATATTTGCAACTCGAAACAAGGACTACGGAATAAGCGGACGCTAGCAAAGGACGAGGTGACGATGCGCGTGGGAAACGGTTCCAAAGTCGATGTGATCGCGGTCGGCACGCTACCTCTACATCTACCTTCGGGATTAATATTAGACCTAAATAATTGTTATTTGGTGCCAGCGTTGAGCATGAACATTATATCTGGATCTTGTTTGATGCGAGACGGTTATTCATTTAAATCAGAGAATAATGGTTGTTCTATTTATATGAGTAATATCTTTTATGGTCACGCACCTTTGAAGAGTGGTCTATTCTTGTTGAATCTCGATGATAGTGATACACATATTCATAATGTAGAAGCCAAAAGATGCAAAGTTAATAATGATAGTGCAACTTATTTGTGGCACTGCCGTTTAGGTCATATCGGTGTAAAGCGCATGAAGAAACTCCATACTGATGGGCTTTTGGAACCACTTGATTATGAATCACTTGGTACTTGTGAACCGTGCCTCATAGGCAAGATGACTAAAACACCATTCTCTGGTACTATGGAGAGAGCAACAGATTTATTGGAAATCATACATACCGATGTATGTGGTCCGATGAATATTGAGGCTCGTGGCGGATATCGTTATTTTCTCACCTTCACAGATGATTTAAGCAGATATGGGTATATCTACTTAATGAAACATAAGTCTGAAACATTTGAAAAGTTCAAAGAATTTCAGAGTGAGGTTGAAAATCATCGTAACAAGAAAATAAAGTTTCTACGATCTGATCGTGGAGGAGAATATTTGAGTTACGAGTTTGGTGTACATTTGAAAAATTGTGGAATAGTTTCGCAACTCACGCCACCCGGAACACCACAGCGTAATGGTGTGTCCGAACGTCGTAATCGTACTTTACTAGATATGGTGCGATCTATGATGTCTCTTACTGATTTACCGCTATCGTTTTGGGGTTATGCTTTAGAGACGGCCGCATTCACATTAAATAGGGCACCATCAAAATCCGTTGAGACGACACCTTATGAACTATGGTTTGGCAAGAAACCAAAGTTGTCGTTTCTTAAAGTTTGGGGCTGCGATGCTTATGTGAAAAAGCTTCAACCTGATAAGCTCGAACCCAAATCGGAGAAATGTGTCTTCATAGGATATCCAAAGGAAACTATTGGATACACCTTCTATCACAGATCCGAAGGCAAGACTTTTTGTTGCTAAATTCGGAAACTTTCTAGAGAAGGAGTTTCTCTCGAAAGAAGTGAGTGGGAGGAAAGTAGAACTTGACGAGGTAACTGTACCTGCTCCCTTATTGGAAAATAGTACATCACAGAAAACTGTTTCTGCGACACCTATACCAATTAGTGAGGAAGCTAATGATGATGATCATGAAGCTTCAGGACAAGATACTACTGAACCACGTAGATCAACCAGAGTGAGATCCGCACCAGAGTGGTACAGTAATCCAGTTCTGGAAGTCATGCTACTAGATCATGATGAACCTACGAACTATGAAGAAGCGATGGTGAGCCCAGATTCCGCAAAGTGGCTTGAGGCCATGAAATCTGAGATGGGATCCATGTGTGAAAACAAAGTATGGACTTTGGTTGACTTGCCCGATGATCGGCAAGCAATTGAGAATAAATGGATCTTCAAGAAAAAGACTGACACTGACGGTAATATTACTGTCTATAAAGCTCGACTTGTCGCGAAAGGTTTTCGACAAGTTCAAGGGGTTGACTACGATGAGACCTTCTCACCCGTAGCGATGCTTAAGTCCGTCAGAATTATGTTAGCAATTGCCGCATTTTATGATTATGAAATATGGCAGATGGATGTCAAAACTGCATTCCTGAATGGATTTCTGGAAGAAGAGTTGTATATGATACAACCAGAAGGTTTTGTCGATCCAAAGGGAGCTAACAAAGTATGCAAACTCCAGCGGTCCATTTATGGACTGGTGCAAGCATCTCGGAGTTGGAATAAACGCTTTGATAGTGTGATCAAAGCATTTGGCTTTATACAGACTTTTGGAGAAGCCTGTATTTACAAGAAAGTGAATGGGAGCTCTGTAGCATTTCTGATATTATATGTGGATGACATATTGCTGATTGGAAATGATATAGAATTTCTGGATAGCATAAAGGGATACTTGAATAAAAGTTTTTCGATGAAAGACCTCGGGGAAGCTGCTTACATATTAGGCATAAAGATCTATAGAGATAGATCAAAACGCTTAATTGGACTTTCACAGAGCACATACCTTGACAAGATTTTGAAGAAGTTCAAAATGGATCAAGCAAAGAAAGGGTTCTTGCCTGTGTTACAAGGTGTGAAGTTGAGTCAGACTCAATGCCCGACCACTGCAGAAGATAGAGAGAAAATGAAAGATGTTCCCTATGCTTCAGCCATAGGCTCTATCATGTATGCAATGCTGTGTACCAGACCTGATGTGTGCCTTGGTATAAGTTTAGCAGGGAGGTACCAAAGTAATCCAGGAATGGATCACTGGACAGCGGTCAAGAACATCCTGAAATACGTGAAAAGGACTAAGGATATGTTTCTCGTATATGGAGGTGACAAAGAGCTCACCGTAAGAGGTTACGTTGATGCAAGCTTTGACACTGATCCAGATGATTCTAAATCGCAAACCGGATACGTGTTTACTTTAAATGGTGGAGCTGTCAGTTGGTGCAGTTCTAAACAAAGCGTCGTAGCGGGATCTACATGTGAAGCGGAGTACATAGCTGCTTCGGAAGCAGCAAACGAAGGAGTCTGGATGAAGGAGTTCATATCCGATCTAGGTGTCATACCTAGTGCATCGGGTCCAATGAAAATCTTTTGTGACAATACTGGTGCAATTGCTTTGGCAAAGGAATCCAGATTTCACAAAAGGACCAAACACATCAAGAGACGCTTCAACTCCATCCGGGATTTAGTCCAGGTGGGAGACATAGAGATTTGCAAGATACATACGGATCTGAATGTTGCAGACCCATTGACTAAGCCTCTTCCACGAGCAAAACATGATCAGCACCAAGGCTCCATGGGTGTTAGAATCATTACTGTGTAATCTAGATTATTGACTCTAGTGCAAGGGGGAGACTGAAGGAAATATGCCCTAGAGGCAATAATAAAGTTATTATTTATTTCCTTATATCATGATAAATGTTTATTATTCATGCTAGAATTGTATTAACCGGAAACATAATACATGTGTGAATACATAGACCAACAGAGTTTCACTAGTATACCTCTACTTGACTAGCTCGTTAATCAAAGATGGTTATGTTTCCTAAGCATGAACAAAGAGTTGTTATTTGATTAACGAGGTCACATCATTAGTAGAATGATCTGATTGACATGACCCATTCCATTAGCTTAGCACCCGATCGTTTAGTATGTTGCTATTGCTTTCTTCATGACTTATACATGTTCCTATAACTATGAGATTATGCAACTCCCGTTTACCGGAGGAACACTTTGGGTACTACCAAACATCACAACGTAACTGGGTGATTATAAAGGAGTACTACAGGTGTCTCCAATGGTAGATGTTGGGTTGGCGTATTTCGAGATTAGGGTTTGTCACTCCGATTGTCGGAGAGGTATCTCTGGGCCCTCTCGGTAATGCACATCACATAAGCCTTGCAAGCACTGCAACTAATATGTTAGTTGTGAGATGATGTATTACGGAACGAGTAAAGAGACTTGCCGGTAACGAGATTGAACTAGGTATTGGATACCGACGATCGAATCTCGGGCAACTAACATACCGATGACAAAGGGAACAACGTATGTTGTTATGCGGTCTGACCGATAAAGATCTTCGTAGAATATGTAGGAGCCAATATGGGCATCCAGGTCCTGCTATTGGTTATTGACCGGAGACGTGTCTCGGTCATGTCTACATTGTTCTCGAACCGTAGGGTCCGCACGCTTAACGTTACGATGACAATTATTATGAGTTTATGCATTTTGATGTACCGAAGGTTGTTCGGAGTCCCGGATGAGATCACGGACATAACGAGGAGTCTCGAAATGGTCGAGACGTAAAGATTGATATATTGGAAGCCTATGTTTGGACATAGGAAGTGTTCCGGGTGAAATCGGGATTTTACCGGAATACCGGGAGGGTTACCGGAACCCCCCGGGAGACTAATGGGCCTATTGGGCCTTAGTGGAAAAGAGAAAAGGGGCAGCCCACAGCTAGCCGCGCGCCCCCCCCTTCCCCAAGTCCTAGTAGGACTAGGAGAAGGGGCCGGCCCCCCTCTCTCTCCTTTCCCCCTTGAGAGTCCTAGTTGGAATAGGATTGGAGGGGGGAGTCCTACTCCCGGTAGGAGTAGGACTCCCCCTGCGCCTCCCTCTCTCTGGCCGGCCAGCCCCCCTCCCTCCAACCTTTATATACGGGGGCAGGGGACACCCCAAGACACACAAGTTGATCCTTGAGATCGTTCCTTAGCCGTGTGCGGTGCCCCCTGCCACCAAATTCCACCTCGATCATACCGTTGTAGTGCTTAGGCGAAGCCCTGCGTCGGTAGTACATCAAGATCGTCACCACGCCGTCGTGCTGACGGAACTCTTCCTCGACGCTTTGCTGGATCAGAGCCCGAGGATCGTCATCAAGCTGAACGTGTGCTAAGAACTCGGAGGTGCCGGAGTAACGGTGCTTGGATCGGTCGGATCGGGAAGAAGACATACGACTACTTCCTCTATGTTGTGTGATCGCTTCCGCAGTCGGTCTGCGTTGGTACGTAGACAACACTCTCCCCTCTCGTTGCTGTGCATCACCATGATCTTGCGTGTGCGTAGGAAAATTTTCGAAATTACCACGTTCCCCAACAACATGTTTGTCACAGTAGGTCGCTTTTTTTGTTATGCATGTACATCCATGACAAATTTATGACAGAATCAAGATAGTCATACCTGTGCTGTCGTAGAAGTGTTGCATGACATTACCAAAATTATCATCATGGAAGTGTCCACTTCCATGACGATAAATCACGCGTCACAGAAGTGCTTTTGTCAAGGGTGACCGACACGTGGCATCCACCGTAACGGAACGCCATTAAGCTATCGGGTCGGGTTTTGGATCCGATAACCTGTTAACAGCCCCGACCAATGGGGATTTTCCATGTGTAAAATCATCATTGGCTAGAGGAAACACGTGTTGTCTCATCGTCGGGACAGATGTCATCCACTCACTGGACAGAAGGCACCTATGATATGTCGACAGGTGGCACGACCCAACAAGTTTAAATGGGCCAGTCCAACTAAAGGCCCACAAGATTTTGCGGACCATAATGGGCCGGCCCAGCTAAAGGCCCACGAGATTTTGCGGACCATAATGGGCTGGCCTAGCTAAAGGCCCACAAGATTTTGCAGGCCATAATGGGCTGGCCCAGGTAAAGGCCCACAAGATTTTCGTGTGCCATAATAGGCCGGCCCAGGTAAAGGCCCACGGCGACTCTAGCCCATAATGAACGGTAATTTTCTTTATACCCGTCAAACAACCTGTGATTTACATGGGCCGTTTCCAGCCCGTGTTAGCTTTCAGCCTATTGACGGCCCATACGTTCTTGGGCTCCTTTTCGGCCCTCGATTACTTCCGGCCCATTACTGGCTTGTTCCCCTAATGGGCCAAATTCGGCCCATGGCAAGAGTCGGCCCGTTACTGGCCTATTCCACTAATGGGCCAAATTCGGCCCATGGCAAGAGTCAGCCCGTTACTGGCCTGTTACCCTAACGGGCCAAATTCGACCCATGGCAAGAGTCAGCCCGTTTCTGGCTTGTTAACCCGTTGCGCCATTTCCAGCCCGTCCTATATTCTGGCCCATTAACGACCCGTTATGCCTGTGATAGAATTAAGCCTTTGCTGTCCTACGGCCTGTTGCCGTGCTGGGCCGATACCAATTACGCCGGATTATGGCCCATGTAGACCCATTTATCCGACGGCCCGAGGCCCACCGATTACAGGCCCATTTATCGACGGCCCGTAGGAGACCCATGGATCCTACAACCCGTATATGGCCCATGTTAGTTGCGACCACTAGCAAACCAGGGAAAAAGAAGACTAGGAAATAAATAAGGCCGAAACTAACGCTAGGCTATTAAGGCGATTGCACATATTACATCCACTTGGCATCAAAGATCGCCACCAGTGCAAATATAGGGAACACCCTACACTATACAAAAATGGCTTGCTGTTTTCTTCAGGCGGTGGCTGCATGTTAAGAATAAATTTTGTATCACACCAAAACAAATTACAACTATATAACAAAAGGAAGGTTGGCATAAAACTTAACGGTCTAGCAGATAAATGCACCACCAGAAGTTCAGAAGCTCAATTCATTTGACCTGATTGTTACGTTTTCATGTTGTATTGTTCGATGGAGCACCATAACCCTCGCCTTCATTTCCCCTAGGCTCCTAACAACATAGCAAATGTCTGATAGTTTGGTTTCAAAACCATGCATATCTTGACGACATTGAGCAATGTTTCTCCTTGTTTCACAAAGGGTCTCTGTTAGGGAATGGACTTGTGTCTGGAGCGCCGATACAACATTGCTTTGAGCTTGCATATCTTGATCATGAGGCAGTTTGGACGATATTGCCTTAACAACGAACCCAGTATTACGCAGGAACGTGCTTTTGGCACTGTTAGTGGACATGTACTGACCCACTGCAGCAAGAGCTGACATTGCGGTTATAGTTGCCTCGCCACCTTCAGAAGGTGGCGATTCCACCATTTTTTCCATAGCTCGCTAAAAAGTTGAGGTTTTACATTAGTAGTACCAGAACAGAAGATATTAAGGAGGCAGCAAAACCAAACAAAATAGCTTTGGTCTATATACAGAACTTATTCTCGTGAACCCATGTAAAATATTAGTTGTATTTTATTGCAAAGTACATAATAAAACCAAGTTCCAAACATATGACCATGTACCATCGCTAATGCATTGTCTATTTCTTCACATTGTATTGAGGGCTAAGGATAAAGAGACGAAGTTTATAATACGGTAAGCATAGTATGACATCATTCATATCACAAAACAACTGAGAACAGACAAACATGCAATTGTAACGTTGTGTGGGCAAGTCCAGCACGGAACTAGATTACGGGTCAAGATCAAAGGAACATCACTCCTCTCTTTTAAACCTTGTAAGGTGCAATGATACGCTAAGGCAATTGTGTATAAAATTGAAAAGAGTAATAGACATTGGCTGCAAACCATGCAGTTCAAGGCACAAGTCAGAGTAAGTAGTAGTTAAAAGGCATGATGATTAAGGACTTACAACAGCGGCTTTGACTGGTGTAGTCATGCCCTTCTTCTTGCTGGTGTGACAGTCCTTGAAGATTTCCACAACATTTGGTTCAGGTACTTTTTGGTCCTTGCAGGCTTTCCTCTGCATTTGGAACAAGTCAATATAGATCTGATAATATGGTACAGCGAAAAGAGTGAAACAACAGCTAATTACAAGAGCCTCGCAGTGTGCAATATAGCTAAGAGATCCTATCATCTATTGGAATTTCACTTTCGTACGATTGGCCTTGTTCTTTGAACTGTTCACCTACAAGAATATAGATTTGTGTGGCACATGCGTAAATAGGACTTCAACATGTGATCTAATGACATATATATAATGTACCTGATACTTCGGATCGGACCAGTGTTTAACGAGGCCTCTCCAGTCTTCATCAGATATATTTTCCACTGGAGATGTTTGGGTAAGTTCACTGTTAGCCTTGCCTTCAAAGTGAGTTTTCCTCAAGTTATACCGATACTGTCGCAGAGCAGACTTGAAAACATGGGTGCAAGCTTGTTTGGTTGCATCATCTTGGCTATCCATCTTGAACCTCATCTTTTGAAAATTATGGGAGTCTCATTATCAGCAACCTAGAAAGTATTGGACAGAGCAAGACGATATTACTAGTTTCCATACATAACCATACTTACAAATAAATGGTCGAGGAAGATGTTGAACTGGGTTTCGTCTTTGTCATCCCTGTACTGAATCCATGTTGGGAGGATACGTACATGACACCTAACATCAACCGTTGCCTCTGATACTAACTTGGCTGACTCTGTAGCATCACGTGGCATTTTTAAACCTGCCTCAAAACGGATCTCCATTCTTCCTCCTCTAGATTTAGTTAACCTATCGAGCATTATCCCTGATGTTTGTTTCCTCTTGCGCCTAGGTGCTAGTCCAACAACAAACATAGGAAGTGTTAGTGTACATCAAACTGTGAGACTACATATAAAGAAGCATGCAACTGTAACTTGACTCCAGCAACTACCTTCTTGCTGTTGAAGCTCACAAGGTTCATCTGATATTGCCAACTCGTCTTGTGTCAAGAGTGCTTGGGAAGTAGTGTCAGGTGGCAAGGGAGCTTGGGAATGTGCTGCTAGCTCAGTTGATGCATGAGTACGTCGTGCAACTGGTAGTACTATGGTAGGTGTTGCAAGAACTAGGGATGTCTCCGCTTGTTTGGTGGCAGCTATTTGTTTCTGTTTGTCTTTTTTTGCGACTCGTGTAGCATGGGATTCCGTGTTTGTCGAATTTTCTGCTGGACTTTTACCTTCTATTGCACCATCAGTACCAGCAGAATCTGCAGGATTCATCCGCTTCTCATTCCCTGCCATTATGTGTTTCTTCCTCTTTCTCTGTGCCATGTTAAGTCAAGCCGACAAGAAAAACTAAGAAAAATTTAGTTCTTTAGAACAAATTGATGCGTGATGCAGACAAACTGAACTTTGATGTTAGACAACCACATGATAGGAGGATGCAATATGTATGAAAAACAGGACAGAAGAGATAACCAGAACTATGATGTGGAAACTAAGAAGAAGACATTTCACCAAATTAGAAGCAATGCAATGGAAGGTAGACACCATATGAAAGATGCTACAAATATCGCTCTGCCAAGTTAATAGTGTCTCATCATAAATGGCGTTTAAACAAATGTGAAGCAGTACAAGAAATAAATCATATGCAAGATGCAAACAACATCACACTACCATGTTAGAGGTCTCTCGTCATTAGTGCCATTGCATATTCACAACTTATGATGTGTAAACTAAGGAGAAGGCATTTCAACAAATTAGAAGCAATGAAAGCTAGACACCATATGAAAGATGCAACGAATATCACTCTACCAAGTTAAAACTGTCTCGTCATAAGTGCCATTTCAACAAATTAGTAATACAAGCTAGAAAAGAATGTGAGATGTAACCTATATCACACTCCGAAGTCAAATGTGTCTTATGATAAGTGTTTGTTGCAGGTTACACAACAGTAGTAATTTGATGTAAGAATATGGTGTGGTAGACAGATATTGTATGTTCTAGAAACATGAACACGTGTCTTATTCAAGTATAATGTGTAAAGTAAGCAGATGGAATTCAACAAAATTAGAAGCAATACAAGCTTGACATCACACATGCAACCACATATAACAGTGCCAAGTTAGAGGGAGCACTGGCGATGCTGCACTAGGGGAGACGTGCTCATCATAAACACAGCTTTGTTGAGTGTCTATGCATGTGTTGTCTTGGAAATCATCTTCGGGGTGTGGAGGAGTAGAAACTGTAGAGGCTCTCCATTCGGAAGGAGCACCTTTATCCGCTGCCTTGCTAACTTCCTTCCACTTTATTGATTTTGAATTGTCAAGTAAAACCGACAAGAAAAAGCAATAAAATTCTCTCTTCAGAACTCATTCATGCATGATACTGACAATCACTACTTTGATGTAAGGCAAACACATGATACCAGGATGGAATATGTATGAAAAACAGGACAGCTTGGCATGTTCACAACTGTTTGTGTAAACTAAGCAGAAACCATTCCAGCAAATAAGAAGCAATGCAAGCTAGACACCACATGAAAGATGCAACCAATATGACTCTGCCAAGTTAGAAGCGTCCCATCATAAATGGAATTTCAATAAATTAGAAGCATCGCATGCTATAAATCATATGAAAGATGCAACTAATATTGCACTGCATATACTAAAGGTGTCTCGTCATGTTGATTGATGCGGGATACAAAAAACAATAGTTTTATGTAAGGACATGCTTAATAGATAGATGTACTATGTACTAAATACAGGAAGGCATGTCACATTAACAAGTATAATGTATAAGCTAAGCAGACTAGCACATGTAGTTTAACCAGATTGGAAGAATTACAATCTAGACACCATATGCAACATGCAACCACATATCACGCTGCCAAGTTAGAGCAAGCACCTGCGATGCTAGTGTAGGGGAAATGCTGTAATCAACTATAGAGCTACGTTCACTATCTTCATCTAGCATTTCTGTTTCTTGAGAATCATGTCAGGAGGCTGACGCTGCATTCTTTAAATGAGGAGTAGTCCCCTTGTCTGCCTGCCTCGTCATAAGTGATTGATGAGGGATACACAAGAACATTAGTTTGATGTAAGAACATGGTTAATACACAGATGTACTAGCATGTACCAAAAACAGAAAGGCATGTCATATTCAAAGGTATAATGTGTAAGCTAAGCAGATGCAATTTAACAAAATTGGAAGCAATACAAGCTAGACATCCGACTGGAGTGGTGAGCATGATCATCTAGGACCTGACAGCCTGGTGGGAGGCGGGCTGCTTCGCCACCATCACAACTTTTTAGTTGGCTTCCAGGTGATGCCTATCTTTGCTGGGCTTGTCACTGGCTCGGCCAGTGCCCTGACTAGCTATTTGTCTTCTGGTGCTCATGGGATGGTGGTTCATGTAAAAAAAATATCTTTCCTTGTCTTACCGACTTCGGCCTTTTGAATACAAGCTAGACACCATATGGAACATGCAACCACATATGACACCGCGAAGTTAAAGCAAGCACCTGGGATGGTGGTTCATTGCGAGCGAGGTCATCAACTCCAGAGCTACGTTTACCGTCTCCATCTGCTGACACTGCACCCATTATAGCGCTGAAACATGTCTTGCCTACCCGCACACCAAACTGGAGCGACTTCTCTCTTTTCTTTTTGGCTTCTCTCATGGCGGCAGAGTCTGAAATACCCTTGCATAAAAACACAACAGTGAGAGTAAGGGTGAAGTGTGTGAAGAACTAGTGCACTGTAAAAGTAGCAGATAGCAGGTGGCTGGAAAATAAATGACAGGAGACATATGATAGCTCTACAACATTGCATGGCAAACAAAATTAGATTCTACTCTGTATCAATGTTGGGGATATCGCTTATCAGGAACTTATCGGTCGACCCATGATAAGGGGTAAATCGGCCAGTTTATCGGCAAATCGGACGATTTATCGTCATATCGGTTGATTTATCGGCCGATATATCTTATCGGTCAGACACCGGTAAGCGATAAGTCAGACGATTTATCGGAATATCGGACGATATCTTGAACAGTGCTCTGTATGGTTTTGTAATATAGGAGCACAGGAAATGCAGGTACTCCTCCAGCACACCACCACATGTGGTCATATCTAAGATAAGAGTCGACTAAAAATAAATAGGTCAGTCGATTTTTTTAATGAACCGTCCGATCTATAAGGAACGGGCAGATGGCCTTCGTCTACCTGCCGCCAGTCACTGTTGACGATCTTTCTCGAACCGCCAGCGATCTCCGGCCCAGACCCCTGCCTCCACCGCCCCGCCCTCCCATCGAGCTCACACCACCGCCATGCTTGGCAGCACCCGTAGGCCATCCCTTTAATCTCAGCCGACCTCCAGATCGGGCACCAATAGCTCTAGGCCGCACACACCCCTAAGATAAACACCAAGGCGCTGCTTCCCCGGCGTAATAGGCGTACTAGCACCTGTTACGCCGGGGAATGCTTCCGTTAATTGGGAATCAAGTGGCCAGAAATTGAAATTCAGGGGGGCGACAGACCTCTAGCTAAGGTGAAATAGTATATGAGGAGAAACCTTGTGCATCGCGAGTTACTAGGAACATCTAGTATCAAGAAGAAGCGGTTAACTAGTGTCTTCTGTGGGATGAATACCGTGCAAGCAGAGACGTAAGATTTGCACGAATAAGGGAAGAGGAGTACCTTTTTCGGTTGCCGGTGTGGTCACCTCCACAAGTCGCGCCGATTTTCTTCTTTTTACCGGGAAACCGATGTTCTGGAGGGTGCAGGCTTGGACGAACCCATGGCCAAATTGTTGACTGTGTTGCCGTGGCCGTATGTCGGTGGAGCGGAAGCAGATCCGAGGCAGTGAAGGACGGCGTAGCAGGAACAACTCCGGTGCGGTGGAGGGTGGCGAAGTTGGAGCGGCAGTGGTGAGGCGGAGGACGGCGTGGTTGAACTGGCTCGGGTACGGACGGCTCGGCCTCGGCTTCAACTACTAGCCGTGGAGGGCGTTGCGGTTGAGGTTGCGGTGGACGATGACGACGGGGTATCGGCTCCGGCGTGATGGAGGAGGGCGGCGGTTGATGGGTGGGATGGGGTGGCGGACGGAGGACACCGGGTTTTCGCGGCTGGTGGAGAAGTAGTTTTGGCGCCCACGAAGTACGAATGGGGAATCATACGGGTGGGGGCAACCATGTTTCGGTCTGGGACGCGCTTGTTTTTTGCTTTTTTGAACAGAAATGGGACGCGCTTGTTTGAAATTTGGGGAAAGTACAAACTTTGCCCCCCTCTTAAATTTTGGACCAACTACGGGTCGGGGGTAGGATGGTAATCCCAGGTATCCCAAATAGTGGGCGGGAGCGATTTCGGCCGCGCGCATGTGTGCTTAGGCGGCCATTGTGTATGAATGTTTTTCGGATGCGGTTGCGTGGCGTCTAGATGATGCTACAAACCTACCCCGGTTTAGACCTTTGGACGTCAGGACGGTAGGTTTCACGGGTCAGAGTTATTAGAAAAGTAATTTCCTTGTACTACCAAACATTGGTCTCACGCGGTTTCAGGCGAGTAGAGGCTCTTTTGGTGCTCCGTTTGAAATTTTGAAACACAAGCATTCACGTTTAGAGTACTCTTGAACTATGAGGATTCACCTAAATATTCAACGATATATTTGACCTTATATGTTTGAAAACCTCATTAAATTATCCGCTTCTTTTTGAAATTTTGACACTTGAAAATCCTATAACTACGATTATTTTGGAATGGAGGAGCTAAATTTGAATCTATTTTGTACACGACTACATATGCTATTATGTAAAAAATCAGAGCAAAGATTGGTGCCCCCATAATTTAGGTATGGTTTACAAATGCCATGATATCAAATTCAAATAATTGAATGGACCTCATGTTGAATTCGATTTTTTAAACCACCTTAAGTTGAATTCAAATGTATGCTAGTTCATTGGTAGTAGCTATTTATAATGTCCATTGTGTAACTTTCGTATGTATAATGTGCTTTACACACACAACATGAACTATACTCACGTTTATATTCGATTGCTAAAGCGATGCATTGTCTGGAGTTCAAAATACTAACTATGTGGATCAATTGTGTCGAATAATAACATAGACATGCTCAAATTTGATAGAATCTAGATGTCTGATGGATCAATGACCGATCCTTACGCGAATTGCAAATATCATGATCCCATCCTAATATTTGGATACAATTTATATCTTTAATCAATGCGTAGAGCAGTCTTTTACGTGTAGTTTCACTCTCCATCGGTGGTCTCTCACACATGCTCACACACTCTCTCCCGAGGTGTCTTTCTCGCACACATGCTCTAGATATAACCCTCCCTCCTTCTCGTAACCATTTACAACTGTTTTCACTAACCTTTATCACAAGCACTCATCCTCTCGCAAAGATACACACGCACAATCCTCATCGACCCTTTCTATATACATGGACCTGCCTACGTGTCTCATGTACGCACATTATCTTTACGCCTATCTCTCATGCATTGTCTCACACCTCTCTTCCTAATCGACGAGTATGATTCTAGCAGAGCATTCTGTAGGATGCCCCTTAAAGTTAGGTTGGATGAATAGTAATATCAGAGATAAAAGGGGTTACCTTAGTCCGAGAACCTAGGGTTACAAATCCTAGCCGGCTTTGTCAGTGGACACATAGTCCTTCACAATTCTGCTATCTTTGTCTTGTACAACTAGTCATCCATGGGTCTTCCTAAATGCATCACAGGCCGACCAGTGTGGCGCAGGACGGAACAGAACGAATGGGCTCACCTCGACCCACCGGACCTCACGCGGTGACACACCTTCTGCCCCACATCTCATTATCTTCTCACACGCACACATACCAACACAAACACCACACACAGAGAAAATTTCTCCTGGTGCCTCTATTCCCTCCCCCTTGCATATACACACTCAAGGGAATGGAATCTCTTATCGTGACGTCATATTCGTCTCTCTCTCTAGACCACTCTCATTTCTCGTGCTATCTCTCCCACGCCCTCCGTCAGCCCCTCTATCCATGCCTCTCTCAAATACGTAATGCACACACATACCTCTCTAGGCCCCGCCAAATGCATCAACTACACATTCACACATGTTACATCATGTACCCCATTGATCTAAAAAGCCCTCTCTTCACGTTTATTTCACATACAACATTCCTTTTGAATAAAGTGGGGCCAAAAAATTATTTTAGAGTTTCTACATATATACAACATTACAAAGTTACATGGAGGAGTATGAACGCTAATTTGCATTGCATGGTGCCCACAATGATATTTATTCCGCACTGGGAATTTGTATATTTTTATACTATATACAAAGTTAGTCATAATAAAGAGAAACGAAGAGCATCTCTCTCTCTCCATCGCATACCCCCCTGTACGCCCCTTTCACGTATGCACACAAAACTATCTCCAGGTCCTCTAAAAGTAAGCCCCCAAAAAATTCACGCATGTTTCATCTTTCTCTCGCGATATAGGCAATGACGATCATTTTATTTGAAGCGAAAGCACGATACGTACATTGGACTTCAGAATCCACTCATTACGGTCACCATTTACATTTAGTGGTTATTATGCAGTCACGGGCTCACCGTACAAGTCTGTATTTGATCATGACATGACTAGTTGACCAGTTAAACGCTCCACGTGGCACCTCTAGTGTTGCATCACATTATCTCACTACCATCATGCCCACCTGTCGACTTGTATCTACTCTACATCTACACTCTTATAAAAATACATAAAATACACTCTTATAAAAAATAGAGTTGGTGATGATGGCGTGCCTGCCATCCTGCAATATAGGCCGTCCGATTTATATCTGACGGATAGGAAAGAAACTATGGCAATTTTGCAAAAAGGTACCCACACACCTCTCCACATTTGCAAATAAGGCCTTCCCTCGTTCATCCTTTTCTCTCACAAGATAAACAAGTCATACAAATGCATCTTGATGTTACATGCAATGCACGTGCATCTTGCTAGTAAGAATGAAAACAAACGACAAAAAAATATTTGGACGGTGGTTCGAAGTCATGACCACGGGCACAGCGGACAAGGTGGCCTTGTATTGGTATGCTGAGCCGTCTGTTTTAACATACAGGAGCTGGTGTGGTGATTATACACACACGCACACATGCACATGAACTGCATCCACGCAACACTCACACAAACACATGCACCCACGCACGCACGCAACACTCACACGTACACACGCAGCCACGCATGCACGCAACACTCACACGCACACACACGCACGCATGAATGCACACACCAGTACACCACACGACCAACACACACTCTCACGCTCCAGTGCTCAACCTACACGTGCATGCGCACACATCAGGCACTGACAGACACATCCACAACCAGGTGATTCCCGCACACGGGTTGGAGCCTTGTTGCGCCTGCGTAAATTTGAGTTTATCTGACCTTTTGCCTATGTGAACTGACAGGTGGGACCCACAACAAACATGGTCAATTTAACTAGTCAACATGGCGCCACGCAGACTTTTTTTCCGGTCAACAGAGTGCAATCCTATGCTGAGCTGTGAGCAAGTGACCGTATAATCACCGCAAAACGTATATAGTGACCGTAATCACTTTATTCTGAAGTTCGGTGACCGTATTACGCTTTTCTCTCTATAGGCCCTCCAAAACTAGATCTCTACACGTTCTCCCATGTTACATCTAACAACTATGCAGTACAACACTACTACTACTACACTCTAACACAATAAATCATATGTGTTTTTAGTTTTACTAGATATCATACTGTTACTTATAATTATTCAGTTTGCATACATTAAAATTGCCATCGAAATGTATGGCCAATATCATCTACCGCACGGGAAAAATCCCGCCCTTTCCTGTTTAATCGGGTTTGTATCGATGGATCATGCGAAACAGCAAAACTATAGTACTATACAGTACAAGTGACAGTTCACTAGGCCGTCGTGTCGTCTACTCCTCCATCGTAAGAGTGGAGCGCTCGCTTTCATAAATCTTCTAGTCCCTTTCGCCGACATGTGGGACATCAAGCTACCGGGTCCACGTGCCATACCAGAATACAGTGCAGAGCAGCCGGGGTGAAGCACCCCAGTCATGGCGCCGGCGTAGTAATGAGCAATGAGGCATCACATCACAAAGCTGCACCTTTCCCATAGTTAAGTTGGAGGGACGAAGCAACCATCATTTCACTCGTTGCTGAATCCGCTTCTCCCTCATCTTCTTCAACTTAACCACGTGTTTCTTCTGCCGTTGTTCTACCTCATGTGGGACGCGGATCGGCTTGGTAAAGCACTGACACGTGGGACCGCATGTTAGCAAACCGCCACGACAACGTCCTCCAAAAATAAGAAACCTCCCCTGCCATCCGCGCGGAAAAATCACCTCCTTTTTACTAATCTCGATTCTATAATTTTTTAGATCAATATAATTGAGATTTGTATAGATAGCACACAGGTGCAAAACCAAGTGGTACAGTTAAGGGCATCCACAATGTGTAGCCAAATGTGAAAATAGCTTTTGGCATCGTGGGAACCATTGTGGACGGTGTTGCCAAAGCCAAAAAAGATGGAACCGAAGCTCCCTAATTGATTGATTGAAGGAATAGAAAAATGCAACGTCTATCCTCTTTCTCCCATGCTTGAACGCATGTAATATAGCATAGAGCACATAGTCTAGTCCCCTGTCCCTTCTATCACAAATAACAAAGCAGTGAGGCATCAAATCACAAAAGCACGGACGAAGCAACCATCATTTCACTCTTCGCTGACTCCGCTTCTCCATCGTCTTCTTCGAGAAGCCATCTCACCGCATTAGTTATAGTAGTACTAGTAAAGGACATCCTGGATGCAAATAAGGCGGTTGTCTCGGCTTGCAGGCGGCACTTGCGAACGACTTACCGTGGTCTCCCTCAATGGTGTTCTCCGTCGAACGTACTTCGCCAAACCACCAAAAAAATATCTTCGACGTCACCACAATGGGGAAGGAAGTCAAATATAGTTACTACCTCCATTTTTTTGTACACAAGGCCAGTATATCAAAATTACAATTTGCAAAGGGCCACTAACACTAATCAAAGAAAAATTGATGGGGTTAGCAACCAAGGACATTAATATCCCCTACATGCATGCGGAAGTGAGAAGGTTGGTTTGCATGGCACTGCATTAATCAAGCGATGAGGAGTGAGATGGTTAGCTATTTGATCTTTGGAGAAAAAAATACGCATTATTTGACACGTGAAACGAGGATTTGTATCAATTAAATCCCGCGAAGGAAAATCCAGCCTTTCTTTTTTAACACTAGTACTCCTAGTACGTACGTACTTATCCTGTTTGGGTCTAGGCCTTGCATTGCCAAACTTCGCCACACATTTTTTCCAAGCTTGCCTAAAGTTTTCAAAATGAGAAGGAGGTACACTTGCGCACGTCTATCGCGGTCGCATCGCACCCTCACACGGTCGCTCCTGCATGCCGTGGTTGCACCACACCCTCACACGGTCGCTCCTGCACGCCGCAAACCCAACCAAGGGAACGCACCCTCACTGACACGTGTTGTCGCATGAGAACACACCAAACTCAGCCATCCTATCGCTGACACATAATTTTCATTCATAGAGTATGTTTATCCAACCGCATGTTGGGGAGTATCCGTACGGCCCGTGCGGTGGTCTGTTGGGGAAGAAGAAGAGGTGAGGAAGAAGGAAAGGAGGGTTAGGAGACGTAGGATATTCATCCAACCGCCTGAAATGGTAGACTGACCCAAGTCAGGCGACTTGCATAACAAATATATGTTTTTACACAGCAAAAGATCCATAAAAACACCAACATAAAGAAAAACTATCACTGCTCGCAGAAAGAGACGACCTCGTCGTCTTTGGCTGCCGGCGCGAACCAGCCGTCGCTGCCGACGTGTGTCTTCGCACCGTGGTTGTCCTCGGCCTCCAGCTACTCGTTCAAGTAGAGTGTGCGGGCGCTCTGCACGGACGAGAGAGCAGCCTGGTTCAAGTCGAGGACGTCCGGTTCCGCCTGCAGGAGGGCCTCGATGGCAGCGGCATCCGCACGCTCCGCGTCGAGTCGAGCCTCCGCCGCCCGGTTCAAGTCCAGGACGTCCGGTTCCTCCTGCAGGAGGGCGTCGATGAGAGCGGCATCCGCGCGCTCTGCGTCGAGTCGATCCTCTACCGCTCGGTTCAAGTCCAGGACGTCCGGTTCCGCCTGCGGGAGGGCCTCGATGGCAGCGGCATCCGCACACTCCACCTCAAGTTGTGCCTCCACCGCCCGGTTCACATCCACGACATCCGGTTCTGCCTGCAGGAGAGCCTCGATGGCAGCGGCATGCGCGCGCTCCGTGTCGAGTTGAGCCTCTGCCTCCCGGTCCTCCTTTAGTATTGCCATGTTGAACCGCTGGTCCGCCTGCACCAATGGGGACTCGGACGCCGGCACGAAGTCGACGTCCATCGTCTCATACCCATCGGGGGCCTTATGCGCGGCGACCTCCGCCATGAACATTGGATCGACTTCCTCCTCCTCGTAGCTTGGCTCCAGAGAACTCAGGGATTGGCCCGCCGCAAAGCGAGCTTGGGAACGGAGGTCTGTGGTGCCGACCGCCGCCGCGATTTCTGTGTGGCGCTCCGGCATCAGCATCTTGTAGTAAGTGATCTTGCGGCGCACCATGGCTTTCTGGTGAACTAGGGGACACTTGATGCGGGCTAGGGGATCGAAAGGTGGGGGAATGGGCTGGAGATTTGGTGTGGTTTTAGGGCAGTGGCTGACGTAGGCCGAGCAGCAAAGGTTCTGGTGTGAATAGTGGTTCCGGTGACGACCGGTCAATCGGTTTTGACTGTACATCGCTCTTGTCGCGTTCGCATTGCAGCCCGGCACGCTGGACCCTCCACGTCGCTCACCGAAAGGAACACGCTTCGTCTTGCATTTTCGCTCACTTGTGGGACCACAGTTGAGAGCAAACCGACGTCCCTCCCCCTCCCCCGCCCGCGTCATTTATTATACCACCACTCTCTCCGTTTTATGTGGAGTAAATAAAAATCGAGGGAGTATACTACGGATGAGGATCCCCGGACGTGGCCGAACCCATTGAGTAACTGACATGCGGGGCCTAGGAAGCATGGGGTCTACCAGTAAGTGACCGAAAGGGACGGTAAGGCAGGGATACCTACGTTAGAGGATCCACTTCCACTATACTCCCTCCGTCCCAAAATTCTTGTCTTAGATTTGTCTAGATACAGATGTATCAAGTCACATTTTAGTATTAGATACATCCGTATCTAGACAAATCTAAGACAAGAAATTTGGGACAGAGGGAGTACTACTTTGACCAAATGTTAGAGTAATAATATATGACATGCAACTTACACAAATGTTAGAGTAATAATACTCCTATATGACATGCAACTTACACAAAGCATACAGGGTCTAATGTGTTTTTCGAGGCTAACTTTGACCAAATGTTAGAGTAATAATATATGACATGCAACTTACACAAAGCATCCAGTCAAATTCGTATGTGAAAGGAGTTTCCAATGATATAATTTTCACATTATACATCTCATGTACTATTAATCTTGTCACTAGTCAAATTGGAAACCATCTCGAGTACAAATCTAGGAGTACGTACGAATCTAACAATATTGATTGGCATTGTTGAATGTTGATACCTTTTTGATCAAAGTAGATATACTTTGACTACACATAAAACTTATATGTAAACTAGAAAGGATAGGAGGGAGTATATTGTACGTTCAAAAACGAAACGAACATTGAATACCCTTTATATATGATTTGTGGATGCTATGATCACCGGTTCAAAATTTTGAATCCGCCTTAGGTATCACGTGCCCCCACTCGTTCCCTCTCGATTTCATCTCGGGGTCCGGAGATCTATTGAAAGAGGACTAGGGTGGGCACATGCGAATGATACTCGGCGGAATGTTCAAATGAGGCATGCGGGAGGATGGACTCGACTGGAGGGCGACATGATTGATGGAGAAGAGGGTTGGAGAGGAATGAGAAATAAGAAAACGCCACATGATTATACTTAAACGGCTCAAATAAATGATAAGTTGTCTCGCTTGGCCTACATAGTGAAAGGCCTAATGCGCAACGCGGAGCACTGACGCTCGAATATGGCCGGTAAAACAGGGAAACAGACATGTGGGGCACACCCGTCGGGACGACGTAGTGTAGACTAGTCCAATGGAGGAGCTGTCCCATGACCTCCTCGCCACCGACAACCATTCATGTGGGTCGTTGGGGCCAACAACGGGGCGCAGCTCCAACACCGCCTCTGGACCCGGCGACCGCAGTGAGCGACACACTCATATCGTAGCTAGACACGGTCAGTTTCAGTTTGCCGAGGGTGGCGTTAGTGCTATGGCACGACCAACGGTATGTTTGGTTTGTGCCCAAGGTTGCCCCATCAAAGCATTGGGTAGCCAAAATTTTGGTTGAGGTATTGGTTGCCCATGATTTGGCCGACATTGGCAAGAAAAATGAACTTGAGTTGGCTAGAGTTCATTGGCATGCCAAAGAAATGGCAACCATCCAAACAAAGACCAATATTTGGGTCATGACCAAAATTTTGGTCGAGGTATTGGTTGCCCATGATTTGGCCGACATTGGCAAGAAAAATGAACTAGAGTTGGCTAGAGTTCATTGGCATGCCAAAAAAATGGCAACCATCCAAACAAAGACCAATCTTTTGGTCATGACCAAAATTTTGGCAAGGTGCACTTTGTCCACAATCCAAACACACCCCAACACCCGGCTCGTCGAGGATGCACGGGGCGCCGCGACACGTCCGCGGAGTGGTGTACTGCGGCCAACTGCATCCTCTGGACCTAAGACCATGTCGGCTCGTCTTGCTTTTCCAATGACATGCGGGGATCACATGTGAGCAAAGGGCATCTCCAACATTGCCACGACCGCAGCTGACTACCCTGGCACACAAAAACCCTCGTCCCTCGCGCCGTCGCGCGTTGCGTTCCCAGCCGGCGCCAGCTGCCCGCATTCATGTGTCCATTCGTATATCATCATTAAGAGGCTTGGTGCCCGCAAAACCAACTCCGGTGACTTAATGACGCACTCGGACGCTTGGCCTCACCGGAATGCGCTACTTAAAGCGGCAACACCCAGATAACCTCCACACCATAGCGCATCGTCCTCCTACCTAGAACCACATCCGCCATGACCGCAAGCGCGAACGCTCTGCGGGAGAGCTTGTCTTCGGGGATGGAGCTCGAGGTCGCCGCCCTCGCTCAAGTCGCCGCACAAGCGGTGGCCACGCTGGCAGCCGACGATGGGAGCACCGTCAGCCACGCGTCCTACTTGCCGCCGTCCAACGTCTGGCACCGCCGAGGTCGGGGACTCCTCCGAGGATGAGTAGGGCATGGGAGGCGGCAGGGCATGGCGTGCCAACTGGTCGGTCCATCTCCTGTGTTCTACTTTTCCTCGCCGGAGACCGCACCTTCACTTCACGGGTCTTGAACCCCGCCCCCGTACATGGAGATCACAGATGGAGGACGTCGGTCGCCGCCGTAGAATAGGTTTAGGGTCGGGTTTCTTTTATTTTTTTGTTTGCATTAATCTTGGCCGGTGTATATGAACTTTCACAATAATATACATATTGTAGGAGTACTAGCAAGATGCCCGTGCGTTGCACGGAAGATCAAGATCTTGTGGGAGAAAAGGATGAACGAGGGAAAGCCTTATCTGCAAATGTGGAGAGGAGTGCGGGTAAATTGTCATAGTTTCCTTCCTATCCGTTAGATATAGATCGGACGACCTATATTGCAGGATCAGACACATCTTTCTACATCTACGGGAACCCATGAAAGGGTTAACGTAAATTGCCTCTCTCTCTCTCCTCCCCTGATTTTCATGGTGGTGGGCCCCTCCCTCCCCCCAATCTACAATCAATAGCTCACATGTTTCACATTGCGTTAATTACGTAACTGGGATGTAGGTGTAGCATTACTCATCCTAAAAAACCCAACTAAGCCAACCTCCCAGCATATCGCACGAGAAAAGACCCGGCCGCGCCATTTTAGTCGGGATTATCGGATTACTAGTAGTAGTGTCGATGGATCGTGCGAAGCAACAAATTTTTTTAGGGGGCGAAGCACCTAGTTTAAAAGGAAAAAAATGCGGTACACGGACAGCACTCCTGTCGCGGTCGCATTGCACCCCACACACGTTCGGTCCTGCACACGGCTCACGCAAACGGAACGGGCTTTGGCTTGCCTCTTCACTGACACGTGGGACTGCACTTGGAGAAACCGACCATGCGCCAAACTTCCCCCACCCACCGCGCGAAAATCCTCCCCCCCCCACACCCAAAAATTCCCCCCAAATCCGATTCAACTGCCCTTCGGTCAACTAGCCAATAATATTCCCCAAACCCCCTCCCCCCGTGTCCCCCTCCACTCCATTCGCTCCGCCAAAGACGCCCTCCCCGCTGGGCCGATACGTCGGCGCCACGGTTCGGCGATCCTCTCGCTCCCACAGTACGCTCTCGTAGACTGTCGTCCTGTAGCCACGCCGCCACCTCTGGCTTCGTTCTTCTAGAGGCGCACGGCGGTCAGCGCCGCCACCGCTGGTGATGTTCGTGTGGAGACGCATGGTGGTCAGCTTCTCCCACGGTACACGCACTCTAGACTGAGGCCCCGTTCATGTTGGTGTAGGGCTGAATGTTAGCTGATAGACGCTGTTAATCTCACTGTTTGCCGAAGTAGTTTACTGTCAATATGCTCTGTTTAAGAAGCTTCCTTGCCCTGTTCTGCACTCAATCTGCTTAGTTGAGATGGCATGCCAAGGCCGATTAGTTGCTAAAATATCCTGCCATATATTTATTGTGACGTAGATTGCCATGGTCTAGTAGCCAATCTGTTAGCTGAAATAGCTCTACACTGTTTTATACTCGATCTTTGTTGCTGCGATGGCCTTCGATAGTTCGATGACTGTGTGCTCGGCCTCATTGACTGCTGAAACAGCCTGCCATAATTTGGCACTCAAATCTGTTTGCTGAATTAGCTTTACATATATTTTGTTACTTAGATCTGCTCGTCCAAATATCTTGCCATAGCTTTAGACATCGACCTAGGTATTTTTTTATGGACTTCATAAAAAATCATATATGTTTTTCCTGTAATATCTAGTAGAAGAACTAATTTGTATTTCTAACAGATGGACAGGACTTGGATAACTTCAGCTCGAAGATTCTCCGCTGCATATGTCGAGGGGGTTGAAAACTTCATGAACTTTATCAGAGCTGAGTATGGTGGTCCGAAATCAGATGTGCTCTGCCCATGTAGTAGTTGTATGAATTCAGTTACAAGACCCCAGTCAGCTGTGCAAAATCATCTACACTTGTATGGGATGTCGGTCACATATACTAGGTGGGTTCATCATGGTGAAGCTGTGAATGTCAATGTTATTGACTACGTGGAAGCAACAGATCACCATCTTGATCTGTCTGATGCTCAGGTGGAAGAGGAGGAGGAGGAGGAGGTGGTGGCGGAGCCAGTGAGTTTGACCAACATTGATACAATGCTAGGAAATGCTCGTGCATTCCGTGAACTTTCACCTGTAGAAGAAAAACGGTGGGCCCGCATGTTGGAACAATGCAACGTTGCTGTCACCCCAGGAAATAAGCTGTCAGTATTCTCAGCTATGGTCACCTTTCTTCAGGTGAAGACATCTGAGCGGATGACCAACAAATCATTCGATGCGATGTTGGCTGCTTTCTGCGTATCTTTCCCAGATGCGTCTGAGCTGCCACACACCTACAGTAAAATGAAGAATTTCCTTTGTGTAGTTGGAATTGGATATGATATAATCCATGTTTGTAAGAATAATTGTGTTCTGTTCTGGAAGGATTATGCCAACTTAAGTGAATGCCCGAAATGCAAATCATCAAGATGGAAAGATGGCGATGCTGTGAAGAGGATTCCTCATAATGTTCTGAGACATTTTCCAATTACACCAAGATTGCAGAGGTTGTTTCATGATGCTGAAACAAGAGAGGATGTACTGTGGCATTCTAGGAACCAGGAGTACAGAGATCAGAATGTAATGAGCCATCCATCTCATGGTAGTGAGTGGAAAAGCTTCAATGATAAACACAAAGAGTTTGCTGCTGACCCGAGAAACATTAGACTTGGCTTAGCTTCAGATGGATTTAACCCATTTGGCCACCAGAGCGCCACATATAGCATGTGGCCAGTGCTTGTTATCCCTTACAACATGCCTCCAAATGTCTGCACCGAAGAATCAAACTACATGATGGCCTTGCTCATCCCAGGTCCAAAAAGTCCTGGAAAGGATTTTGATTTGTTCATGGAGCCTCTTGTGGAGGAACTTCAGCAGCTATGGAAGGGTGTTCTCACTCGAGACCTATATAGCAGCCCACCAGCTGATTTCTTTCTGCGTGCTGTTATAATTTGGTGCATCCATGATTATCCGGCTTTGGGCACTATGTCAGGGCGAACGACACATGGTTACAATGCATGTGTTCGCTGTGACAGGAATCCGCTGTCATACGCAATACTTAGCAAGATCTGTTACATTGGACACCGCCGTTTCCTTGCCAAGGACAAGCCGCATCCTAGAAAAAACCGAAGACAGGTGTTCAATGCAAAGCATGAAAACCGTGATGCGCCAAGGAGGCTCACCACCGATGAGTTGCAACTGGAATTAGAGAAGGTCAGGCATATTACACCAGGAAACCATCCTGGTAATGGTAGCGGGAAAAGGAAGCATGGCAGGGTAGAAGAGAGATTATTGTTTACCCGCAGGTCCACTTTGTGGAACTTGGAGTATTGGAAAGATTTGGATCTAAGGCATAATCTTGATGTGATGCACATCGAGAAAAATATATGTGACATCATTATTGGCACACTTCTTAATATTGAAGGAAGACGAAAGATACCTTAAAATCTAGGATTGATTTGACACACCTGGGTATCAGAAAGGATTTGCAGGTGCAAGATGAAGGTAAACCACGGGATATGGCACCAGCTGTGTACGTCTTGGACAAGGTAAAAAGAAAAGAATTCTGCGAGGTCCTGTCACGTGTGAGATTCCCACATGGATTTGCTTCCAACCCTGAAAGGAGAGTCACTTCAGATGGAAACAAGGTACAAGGGTTGAAAACTCATGATTGCCATGTCCTACTTCAAAGGGTTTTACCTGTTATACTTAAAGGATTGGGCCGCCCTGACTTATACAGAGCAGTTGCAGAGTTGGGACAATTCTTCAGGGAACTCTGCAGTAGGAATATCAAGATAGATGCTTTGGAGCATCTTAGAGACAAGATACCAACTATCCTATGCGACCTTGAGAAGATATATCCTCCAGTCTTCTTTGATGTGATGGTGCATTTGGCTGTTCATCTACCTGATGAGGCACTACTTAGAGGTCCAGTACAGTATGGCTGGATGTACCCTATTGAAAGGCGGCTAGGCACTTTCAAGGGCTATGTTAGGAACAGAGCTAGACCCGAGGGTTCCATTGCAGAGGCCTACATTGCTACAGAAGCGTTGACATTCTGCTCAAAATACATTGAAACAACTGATCAGCTTAGCAAAGAGGTGGGTGAAGACAATCCCGGGCTCAATGTTTTCGATTATTCTGTTCGAGTTACAGGGAAGATCAACAAGAGGACAAACCTAAAGATTTGGACAAAATGGTTTGGTATGTGTTGAATAACTGTCCTGAGATACTACCTTATATCAAGTAAGTGCAGTACTGCAGCTTATATATTGTAATCTACTAAACTTGCAGCACATCCTTATATATTTAGATGTTTGACGCGATCACTATGTTGTGTAGCATCTACAAAGAGGAGTTACTGCTGCAAAATCCAAGAAACATTGACAAACTGGTTATGGCAGGATTTGCGAAATGGTTCAAGAACCATGTAAGCTTTTGAAGTGCACTGTAAGTTTTTTTAATATATTGAGTACATAAGATGATCATCTTGTCTATTTTCTAACCATAGGTTAATAAGATGCGGGAGGATGGGCAGGCAGTTGATGATGCCCTTTACTCACTAGCAATGGGTCCTAATATTCGAGTAAGACATTATGAATCTTGTGTTGTTGGAGATGTGCGCTACAACACCCTTGCACGAGACGAAGGCAGGAAGACACAAAACAGTGCCATCATGAGCACGGATACGTATGACAAAGAGATAACTGAAATGTATGCTAACATAACAGACATTATTCAGTGCAGTATATCTCCAGTTTCGAGGATCATCGGTGTGTGGTTATGTTGTGCTGTCGTTGGTATAACGTGTTTTCCAGGATCGCAAAACCCAGAGCTGATGATTATTTCAAATCCATCAATGTCAAGGCGGTGTACCAGACCAACGAGCCTTTTATTTTGGCAAATCAAGCAACAAAGATATTTTTCTTGGAAGACACATTTGCACGTAGCGATGACTGGAGAGTATTGCAAAGGTTTGAGCAGAGGAATTCGTTTAATGAAGTTGCACAACAAGATGATGCTTACACTGCTCCTGATGTACAAGATAACACAGATGTTCCTCATATCTTTGAGAACCATCACATCAATGACGCCGGCAAAAAGATTGCCTGTCGTGCTGTGGACATACAAGAGTTGATCAAGAAGAAGCCAACGTTCGAGGACGTTGAGGACGAAGAAGAAGATGACACCATGGGGAATTACAATTCAGACTGATACACATGGTGAAGATGTTGACGCTGCTGCTGCGGATGATGATTACATTGCTTTCGTCATATTTGCCTGTCAGAAGACGTTTTTTATCTACTATGTGAAATTGTGTTTGCTATGACAACTGAAACCTGATGAACATGTTGTTTAGTATTTTGCTATTAGAACATCACTTGTTATGTATGCTGATTTGTGTTTGGTGATTGTATGACAACTAAAACATGATGACATTGTTGTTTAGTTGTACTCATATTTGGCTGTGAAACTTGAATTTTATGACATAGTTTGCTGTTGGACTGCAATTTGCTCGACGTCTTTGAATGAGAACAAAGCTGACCTGACAGGGCCTCCGCTATTCATTTATTTATATGAGCAAAAGGGGATACCCCCTGATTTCCGTTAATAGAAACCATTAGATGTTCACAACACTATGCCCAGCCTACTACACAGGTTTCATTCATTACTAGTTTCAGCAAAGTGCTCATGTCGTAGCCACTGAATACATCACGAGTGCTACATACACTACAAATAAAGAGACAATCATCCTACAGAGCACATCGATTTTACCCATTATCTTCACAAGCTCTGTCATCTCCTCATTGCTATCAAGGCCGTTCAGCAGCTGTTGCTTGGCCATGATCAGAGGAACTGCATCTTTAAGCTTCTGCTCTGCATCTTCCTCTTCTGTCGTTCCTTCAGTTACTTGTCCAACACCCCAACCTGCCGGTATTGGGATTCCTCGGCTAACCAAAGAATCAGCGTAGTTGCATTCCCCCACATCAGCAACTTCCCAGAAATACAAATCACATGAATCTTCCCTTTTCTGCACGAATCAAATTGGTAGATCATCAACCAAACTATTAAAAAAATCAGCAACTGAAAGCAGCAGAACAACACTTAAACATATTATTACCCCATGATTCGGGCATTTGTAGAAGACTCGGCCAGGGTTGCAGATTGTGGTTGAGACGCGACGGATGACTCTGCGTGATTTGCAGCATTGGCACCACACCAACGGCAGCGGGTTGCGATGAGCAATCAGCTGCGGTGCGCGTGCCGGCGAGGGTGTGATGAGACCCACAGGTGATGGTATGGGTTGCGACTTGGTGCATATCTGGTTGTTGCCTGCTGAAGAGCGGGTGGACGAGCAGCCAGCGAACATGGTTGCTGCGGCCAGAGCTTCTGATGCTAGGCAGAGTAAGTATAGAAGAGGAGAAGCGAACGTTGGATATGTCAGTTTCATTACTTGTAGAGTAGCATAGCACCATATATAGTCATAGTCTAGGTTTGGATTCGAACCAGCTACAGGAGCACGTCTTTCTTTTTTCTAAAACTTGGCAACGTCTCATTACTGGTACACTAGCTTGTTCTATACGCCTTCCCAAGTCTTTGATTTTCTTTCCCTTTTTTGCGAGGAAGGAAGGAGGACAAAATTGAGAGTTCCTGGGACTCGAACCCAAGATGTCTCGGTTGAAAACCAAGGGTACTAGTCACTTATGTGGCGAACGTTCCCTGTGAGGAGGACGGCAGACGAACGCATTTTCCTTGCAGTTTTCTTCCTATATATAAAAAAGTATGCTACTTGGTGTCCGCTTAGTCAACAAAATGATTGTGCCAACCTTGACCGTTGGATTGACATTCAACGTCTATCGCGTTTCTTCAGTCTCTTCTTCCTCGAGCCGCCAAAGCCAAACCAGCGCCGGCGGGACCGCCTGCTCCCGCCTCCCACGGCTGGCTGTGATCTGCCCCGGCTCCTGTTCGTTCCCGTCCGAGGCCTCACCATCATCCTCCGCCTTGGTTCGCTCACCACGGCGCCGCCCTCCGGTGTTGTCAACATGGTCAACAACCGAGAGGAATAAGGAGATGACTGTACATGGTGAGGATGACAGTAGGGACCCGCGTGCAGTAATTTTGTTTTTTGGGACGGAGAAGGGTATCAACTGGGTTGTGCGGGACCCGTGGCCCGTCTAGCCCAGGCTTTTATTTCATATGTTTAGCACATGGCCAGTCCAGTTTGTTTTTTTCCTTTCTGAAAATTGCTAGCCAGCTATTTTGTTTTTTGCAGAATAACCAACGTAGGCCTACTTGCTTTTCTACGCCCTGCTGGGCCGGAAATCTTAAGACGAGGAGGGATGCATTTTGCCCAGAAAATGGGCTATAAGTAATAAGAAATGGGCTTTAAAATGAAAAAAATACAGCAAACAGACAATTAGTTCCAAAATACTGTTTTCTTTCGGATATTGATATTTTAAATTTCATTGTTTTTGTGCGGGTAAAATTTCATTGAATTTGAATTAAGGTATATTTAGATTTAAAATTAATTTGAATCTGGCTAGAAATTTCGGGCTGTATGCTGTTTGGGACAGATTTGGAGGCTGACTTGTGGGTCTACTAGGTTGACGTGTACTTTGGCTTTGTCAACTTAGTCCACAAACGATTCTAGCAACAGTGACCATTGGATGTTAATCCAACGGCCGTGCTTCTTCTTCAATATCTGATCTTCTTGCTCCAGCCACCCAAACCAGCTCCGGTGGGACTGCCTGCTCCCGCCTCCCGTGGCCGGCTGTGCTACCGCAGAGGCTGCATCGCCCCATCCTACTTCATTGCTGGCCAGGCCATTCCTCTACTCACCCACACCTCCTGTTATTTTCTGGCGACGGCAGCCGGACTAGTAAACCCTCGTACTCCCCACCGCGTGGGCAACCATTGCCGAGTCTTCCCCGGCTCCGTGTCGTTCCCTTCCTAGGCCTCGCCGTCGTCCACTGCCATGGTGCTCTCGGTGCGGCCTGGTCAACTTGGTCAACGAACGACATCCATCAGCCGTGGACTGTACGCGCAAAATAATGATTCCTCCACCTAACAGCTGGGACCCACCGGAAGGGCCTCTGTATTTCGCGAAAAAACATTCCCCCCGCTGACATGTTGGACCCACCAGCTATATTTTCGCACGCAAGGAAGTGCCTCCTTATTACGCACAAAAAATGAATACCCCCTGCTAGCTGGGACCCACCATAGTGGGAGGATGACTTGTGGGCCAACAAAGTTGACGGGGACGGAGGGCATTGTCAACTTAGTCAATATGAACGATTCTAGCTCCAGTGACCGTACGATGTCCATCCAACGGCCGTAGTGCTTCTTCAACCTCTGGTCTTCTTGCTCCAGCCGCCCAAAGCAGCGCCGGTCGTGCCGCATGCTCCTGCCTCCCGTTGTCGGCTGTGCTACCACAGAGGCCTCACCGCCCCCTACTATTCCCACCGCTGGCCAGGCCCTGCGGCGTTGGCAGCCTCACACCGCAGCCGAACTAGTGAACCCGCGTACTCCTCTCCGCGCGGGCTTCCACTGCCGCGTCTTCCCCGGCTCCGCGTCGTCCCCTTCCTAGGCCTTGCCGTCGTCCACCGCCGTGGTGCTCTCCGCGCGGCGTGGTCAACGTGGTCAAGGAACGACTTCCATCGGAAGAGTGATGTACGTGGAGAGCCTGACAGCTGGGTCCACGGCAACAGCCCAGTTTTTTTGTGATTTGCCAAGTAAGTCGCTTTGTTAGGCCTGTTGGGCTGGAAATCTTTCAAGACGAGGAGAGCTTTCATTCGGCTGGCCGAGAAAATGGCCCATCAGTAATGAGAAATGGGCTGTACATTTTTAAAACACATCAAACTGGCAATTAGTTTCAAATATCTTTTTTTTTCATTTCAAGATTTAAATTACATTAATTTTTATGCGTGGAGAATTTGTTGGATTTTATATTAATATACATTTATTTTTAAAATCAGTTTGAATGTGAGTCGAAATATCGGGATTAAAAATAGTTCGGACCGCACCGGAATATGCAAAATTTCGTATTATTTTTTAACCGTGGCCACAATTTGGGCTGTAATGCTAACAAAAAGAATATGGGCTCCAAAAAAACCTTAAGATTTAGCAAATGGGCTGAAAATTATTAGAAATAATGGCAGATGGGTTGTATGCTATTTTTCACAGATTTGAGGCTTTCCTAAAAAAGGTTGACGCACAAGCAGTGACTGTTGGATGTCCATCCAACGGCCGTCGTGCTTCTTCAATCTCTGCTCTTCCTGCTCCAGCCGCTCAAACAAGCGCCGGCGGGACTACCTGCTCCCTCCTTCCCACGGCCGGCTGTGCTGCCGCGCAGGCCTCACCGCTCCACCGTACTCCCATCGCTGGCCTAGCCATCCCTCCACTCACCCACACCTGTTGTTATTCTCCAGCGACGATAGACGAACCAGTAAACCCTCGTACAGTCGTACTCCCCTCCGCGTGGGAAACAACTGTCGAGTCTTCCATGCCTCCGTGTCGTTCCCTTCCTAGGCCTCGCCGTCGTCCACCGCCCTGGTGCTCTCGGTGTGACCTGGTCAACGTGGTCAACGACCGACATGCATCTGAAGTGGACTGTACGTCGAGAGGCTGATAGCTGGGTCCACGGCCGCACGCAAGGAAATGCCTCCTTATTACGCGCAAAATAATGATTCCTCCACCTGACATCAGGGACCCACCGAAAGGGCCTCTGTATTTCACGAAAAAACGTTACCGCCACTGACAGCTCGGACCCACCAGCTATATCTTCGCACGCAAGGAAGTGCCTCCTTATTACGCACAAAAAATGAATACTCCCCCTGTTAGTTGGGACCCAGTATAGTGGCAGGCTGACTTGTGGGCCTACTAAGTTGATGGGGACGGAGGGCTTTGTCAACTTAGTCAATATGCACGATTCTAGCTCCAGTGCCCGTACGATGTCCATCCAACGGCCGTAGTGCTTCTTCAACCTCTGGTCTTCTTGCTCCAGCCGCCCAAACCAGCGTCTGTCGTGCCTCATGCTCCTGCTTCCCGTGGCCGGCTGCGATGCGGCGGAGGCCTCACCGCACCCTACTACTCCCACCACTGGCCAGGCCATTCCTCTACTCACCCACACCCCCTGTTACTCTATGGCGACGACAGCCTCACACCGCAACGAACCAGTGCCCTCGTACTCCTCTACGCATGGGCATCCACTACCGCGTCTTCCCCGGCTCCACGTCGTCCCTTCCTAGGCCTCGCCGTCGTCCACCGCCCTGGTGCTCTCGGCGCGGCGTGGTCAACGTGGTCAAGGAACGGCTTCCATCGGACGTGGACTGTACGTGGAGAGGCTGACAGCTGGGTCCACGGCCGCAGCAAGGAAGTGCCTCCTTTTTACGTGCAAAATAATTATTCCTCCACCTAACACTGGGGACCCACAGGACGGGCCACCGTATTTCGCCCCCTGACTGCTGGGACCCACCAGCTGCATCTTCGCAGGCAAGGAAGTGCCTGACAGTCGGGACCCACCTGGTCGAAGCGTACGTAGCGTTGTCATTCTGGTCGCGAACGTGTACGTACATATATACTGGTCGATGTAGAGGCGTGCACGTGTCGTAGTAGAGGCGTCCACGTGTCGTAGTAGAGGCACGCACGTAGCATGTACACGTACTACAGCGGTCGGGGTGCAAGAAAGAAAATACGGCCACGTATGTGTACATACGGGCGGGGTCTCGAACGCCTACTCACGCAAACGTACGGCCAGGGCTCTTGTACATGGCTGGGTCGGAACGGAGAAACAGCGTCGTCGTCATGTTCATGGGGAGGCAACGGAATGCGTCGTGTTCATGGGGAGGCAACGGAATGCGCCGTGTTCATCGGGAGGGCTTGGACAGAACAGGCGATGGAAACGAGGCCTGGCGTACCGCAGAACAGAGGAAACGGCCTTATGTTCGACCGGCCACGTTCTAAACGGGATCCTGTTCATTGGGAGGGGTCTAGCGTACCGCAAAATGGAGGAAACAAACCTCCTATGATTGAAACGGGGGCCCTGTTGATCGGGAGGGGTGTGGCGTACCGCAAAACGGAGGAAACGGACTTGTGTTGGAGCGCTACGGTCGAAACGGGGGTCCTGTTCATCGGGAGGGGTGTGGCGTACCGCAAAACGGGACTCCACGGGATACTGTTCATCTCCACCATCGACATCTTCCAGCCTCCATGGGCTCCTGTTCATCCAGCCTCCACCGCGCGCTACTCCACCGGCTACTGTTCAACCACCCCTCCACCGTCTACTGTTCATCCAGCCCTCCACACCACGGGGTCCTGTTGAACCACCCCTCCACCGTCTACTATTCATCTAGCCCTCCACACCACGGGGTCCTGTTCATCCACCCCTCCATGGGCACCCCTCCACCGTCTACTGTTCATCCAGCCCTTCACCACACCACGGGGTCCTGTTCATCCAGAGGCAATGCCACCGCTCACTGTTCATCCACCCCCCCCGCAACGCTCACTGTTCATCCCATCGATCGGCTTCAGTTAGCAGCAGTAGCGAAGGAATCGCTCGATCGGGTTCAGTTAACAACCATCGATCGATCGCTCGAGTTCAGTAACACGTAGCCTGCAGTGCAATCGCTCGGGTTCAGTTAGAGCCCAACGCCTCGCTCGGGTTCAGTTAGAGCCAACGCCTCGCACACACGTGCGTACGTGTACGAGAGAAACGTGCATCGCTCGGCCCCCGAACTCCCACCGTAACCGGGAACTCCCCAAACTTTTCCTCCCCCTCGCTTCTACCATGGTTTTTTCCGTCATGGACGACCCAAAGAATGTCATGCAGCTGCGTCTCCGGCCCGCCCGGGACGAAAATCCCATTTTCTGTCATGATTTTTTGTCATAGAAGTAGGAGCCCACCACATCTATGATGATACTGGGTTTTGTCACAATTATCGTCATAGAAGTGTCATATGTATGACAATTTTTTTTCGTTCGGCCCAAATTGTCACGGATGTGTCTTTTTTTTGTAGTGAGTGTTAATTACTCCTTGTAGTTGATGCTAGTTGGTTTAATTGGTGGAAGATCATATGTTCAGATTCTATATGCATATTAATACCCCTCTAATTATGAACATGTTTATGCTTTGTGAGAAGTTACTTTTGTTCCTGAGGACATGGGAGAAGTCTTGCTATTAGTAGTCACGTGAATTTGGTATTCGTTCGATATTTTGATGAGATGTATGTTGTCTCTCCTCTAGTGGTGTTATGTGAACATCGACTACACGACACTTCACCATTATTTGGGCCTAGAGGAAGGCATTGGAAAGTAATAAGTAGATGATGGGTTGCTAGAGTAACAGAAGCTTAAACCCTAGTTCATGCGTCGCTTCGTAAGGGGCTGATTTGGATCCATATGTTTCATGCTATGGTTAGGTTTACCTTAATATTTTTGTTGTATTTGCGGATGCTTGCAATAGAGGTTAATCATAAGTGGGATGCTTGTCCAAGTAAGGGCAGCACCCAAGCACGGGTCCACCCACATACCAAATTATCAAAGTACCGAACGCGAATCATATGAACATGATGAAAACTAGCTTGACAATATTCCCATGTGTCCTCGGGAGCACTTTACATCATATAAGAGTTTGTCCAGGCTTGTCCTTTGCTACAAAAAGGATTGGGCCACCTTGCTGCACCTTATTACTTTTGTTACTTGTAGCTCGTTACAAATTATCTTATCACAAAACTATGTGTTACCACTTATTTCAATACTTGCAGAGAATACCTTGCTGGAAACCGCTTATCATTTCCTTCTAGTCCTCCTTGGGTTCGACACAATTACTTATCGAAAGGATTACGATAGATCCCCTATACTTGTGGGTCATCAGTGGGCGCAGCAAATAAACGGCGCGCGATGGTATTTCAGCCCGCGCGCTGAACTAGTTATGCCGCCCACGCGGTTTTTGGCTAATTTTTTTTAAATAATATTTTTTTTACTAATTTGTATAAATATTATGCCTACATTTTTATTTTTAAAAATAATATACCATCGGCCTGTTGCAGGCTGCCCACCATAGGCCGATTGGCTTCCAGTCGGCCCGCAACAAGCCGACTGGGACTAATTGACTTGCTACGAACCAGTTAGTCCCAGTCGGCTTGCTACGGACCAGCAAGCCAATTAGTCCCAGTCGGCTTGCTGCGGGCTGACTGAAAGCCAATCAGCCTGTGGTGGGCCAACTAGGTGCATGTGGCCATTTTTCCTTTCCTGTTTTTGGTTTTAGTTGTTGTTTTCTATTTATTCTAGCTATCAAATGAATCTGATTTGTGTTGAAACTTTTTGCATAAATTACTAGCAATATTAACATGCCACATATAAATTTTCATAATTTTTGGAAAACCACATACTTACATTTGTATTTGATAGCTCCTGGTGAATATAGATAGTGTTTAAATTTATTTATCCAAATTGGATTTTTTTATAAATATTAAAATACTGAGGAGAATGGTTTAAACATTTTTGTGAAACAATTTTAGGAATTTTTTTGGCTTATGAAACAATTTGAAACAATTTTTGTGAAACAATTTAAGGAACATAAGCCAAAAAGTATTCTCAAATTGTTTCATAAGCCAAAAAATAATTTTCCTCAAATTGTTTCATAAGCCAAAAATGTATTCTCAAATTGTTTCACAGGAAATTTTAAACTATTCTCCTCGATATTTTAACATCTATAAAAATAAAAAAAATCAATTTGGATAGACAAATTTAAACCCTATCTATATTCACCAGGAGCTATCTAATACAATTGTAAATATGTGGTTTTCCAAAAGTTATGAAAATTTATATGTGGCCTGTTAATATTGCTAGTAATTTATGCAAAAAAAATCAACACAAACCAGATTCATTTGATAGATAGAATAAATAGAAAACAATAACTAAAACCAAAAACAGAAAAACAAAAATGGCCACATGTACCTAGTCGGCCCGCAGCAAGCCGACTGGGACTAATTGGCTTCGGCCTGCGGTGGGCCGACTAGGCTGGTGTATTATTTTTAAAAATAAAAATATCGGCGTAATATTTATGCAAATTAATTAAAAAATGTATTGTTTAAAAAAATAGCCAGTTTTTGCGCCTTCGCTAGAGCGCTCGAAGCGGTAGCGCACACGCAAAAACCACTAATTTTTCAGCGCGGCGCTATAAGTGCCGCGTTTGTTGGAGATGCTCTTAAGATCATTGTAGTATAGCTGGTGAATGCAGTGCCCACTTTAACAACAAAACTGAACAAATGCATTCATTGCCAAATGCCAAGAGAAATAACATAGCAGATGTTGAACGGACATTTAAGATCTGACCAAGCCAAATCCAACATCATCTAAAGATTTCCTAATCATTGAGAAATGAACACAAACAGGTGAAAGCATCTCAGAGTCTACCATTCAATTAGCTGCAAATACAGATATAGTTTACTTATACAAGCTAACACTAATCCATCGGCTGTAGCCTACAGCTTAGAGACCCCTTTCGGGGATCCAACGTGAGACATAAGTTTTGGTACATCAGGCTAGCATGGGCTTCTATAGTTTCTAGCCCATTTTCTATCTCAACACTCTGCTACTGATTGTGTTTTCGATCAGTCAGTATTTTTGTAATCTCCTCTCTGCTAAATCAATGAAAAGCCAGGCAATCCGAATCTTAAAAAACAAACCTACAACTTCCTATGGGATAAGTCTTCGCTGTCGCTTGAGTGCGTCGAGGAGGACGTCAGTACTTCATCGGAATAATGTCGTGGGGTGCACCGTCACAATCGTCGCTGCCGTCACCCTCGTCCGGCCTGTCATCGAGGTCATCATTGCCATCGGCCACGTCAAGTCGTCATTGCCGTCGGCAGAGGCCTTCGAGGGGGTCGTTCGAGTACGTCGCCAGCCTTCCGACCGAGATTTAGGCTTCCGAGCAGGGGATTTGGCGCAGGATGAGAGATCATGAGCCCACGATTTGGGACTGAGAGAGCAGTTGAGTCTTGATTTGGGGATCATGGACTAGGGTTTCAAGACATTTTTGCAAAAAAGATGTTGTTTAGTCCAGAAGCGGGCGGCTAAATGCAAATATTCATTGTGTTGGATACAAAGTGCATGATTTAGATCGTCTGGTGGAGAATGGAAAGGATACACGGATACACGAAACATATGGATGCACTAGATATGTTGCTGTAAAGATGCATGACATGCATATGTATTGCTTGATGAGGCCCATTAATGATAGCTTGCGTTGAGGAAAAAAATCAATGTATATGGCTCAGCCTACTTTTTTCATGGGGCATCTTTATCCATATGCCATCATAGTTGAAAGATACACCGGCATGTATAATGAAGGTGAACGATTTTATTCAGAACATTACAGTGATTAACAACCCACACTAAAAACAAACAAGGATAAAACATTGTGATGGAGAACTATCACATTATTAAGCACCATGCATGACACAGAGGCATCCATAAAGTTCATACTACCATAGTACCTAGTTGTTGCCGCTGCCGCTGCCGTCGGATAGTAGCAGTAATCAGAATCCGAACACGTCCATCTCCTCAAACTTTTTCCCTCTCAGCCTTGGCAACCCTCCATAATGAACTATCTCTCACGGTCGTCGGAACGATCTTGGGCGTGGCGAAGGAGAACTTCGATGCCGGCAGGTTCGCCCTATACTCCGGGTTCTCCTGGAGGAACTTCTCCACGTCGCCGCCGGACCGCGCGCGCTTCCCGTTGGGCAGCAAGTAGTAGGTGTCCATCTTGGACAGGTCACGCCGCATGATCACCAGCCGCTCCGTCCCAGGTGGCGGGCGCGGGATGCCTGGCTTGTCCATGACCCAGATGCAGCTGCTGTCGCACGGAATGTCCTCCGGCTGCTTGCAGGAACGGCCAGCGCTGGGGTCCCTGTCACAGAACCAGGGGTCCTCGGCTAAGCTCTCGCGGATCGTCTCGAACTCCTCTTTCGTTGGGATCTTGCGCCATTTCTTACATTTGTAGCATTGGACCGTGTACATGCCGATGGAGTCCTTCAAACTTTTCTTAGTCTGTCAAATCATCCAAAATTAGTGTAAGGTGGCACGTGTACTAGTAGTTGGTTGTATCAGGCAAGACAAACAGATTATATGAAGTACCAAATTGAATGTACATGGTTAGGATATCAGAAGAATTATCTAATGAAGTAATAACATGAATGAAGTGAGAATATGAATGTATATGGTTATGAAATCTAAAGAATGGGAAAACAAGAAAAAAATGCCAAGGACGCGTAGAATTTTCTCAAGTTCCATATCACTTACTTTCTGACAGTCCTCCCGTACTCTATCCATTATCCTAATCATAAGGTTCATTAGGAAACAAACAAGATTTGCTTGCAAGAGCTTGGTGTTTGAACGAATTAAATTTTGAATGACATGTTTCTTATAGTATGATAAATTGAACCACATATAATTTTTTACTCCCTCCATTTAAAAATATATTGCGCATTAGCCTTGGTGAAAATTTATAAATATTGGTCAAAATATATGACGCTCATTGTGTTGCTGTCAACAGGAAAGGAAACCCTATCCCCTTCTGCCCCGGCTCGGAGGCGCGGAGCCGGCGAGTCACAACCACATAGCCTTCCACCGAAGAACACCAATCCAAAGAAGAATCGACACTTGCTGGAACTTTCAATCTCCACAGAAAAACTAATGTTCGGACTCAGAACCGAGGAGCACCCACCAACCACATCACAACTCTCCCAAAGAACCAGAGGCCCATGGGCAATCCAAGGAGGTCACAACCACAAGGCACTGTCTCCGCCCAACCGGAGACAGGTTTCGAGCTTTCGCTAGGAATCCGGGTCAGGATCGAGAGGAGAAACCTAAGTGGCACCTCTAGGGAGAAAATAAACACACACACACACACACACACACACACACACACACACACACACACACACACACAAGCATGTTACCATGACAGGAGAACCAAACAAGGGTTTCCCCGGAATCGAGCCTACACCACGAGCCCCGCTAGAACCAGATCCAACGATCAAGGCTACAAAGCAGACATGGCCAGTGGGGGAATTAATTGAGGAGGAGATGAGCTTGACCTTCAGATCTGGAGCAGAAGGTGGGGAATCCGGGTTGCGACCACAATCAGCCGAATCCTCTCCACCCGTGTAGCCAAGGAAGCCGGCTAGCACATCTGACGAACGCTTCCTCACCGTCCGAGGCCGCCGCGTTGGCGTCCAAGGTCCTCCGCTAGGGAACGAATCGGCAAAATTGTCACCACGACCTTCATCGCCAACCACACAGGCTGGCCCGGCGACCACCTTGGGTGGCGACATGGGAGGGAGAGGGGGGAGGGTGTGGCGGCGCTGGTGAAACCCTAGTCGCCCTTGAGTCGCCAGATTCAATGGAGTGATAGGAAAAAGCTCGAAGCCGAGCAGCCAAAAAGTTGTTTGGGAGGACAATGTGAGGTGTGGCTGCTTTCTTTTATGTAATCTATGTCTTTTTAGATTAGTTGTCTTTCCTTTCTTTATTTGTTTATTTTCTTCCCTTCTTGGCTTATCTCAACCCTTCTTTATCTTTCTGTTTCTTTCTTTATTTTATTTTATATTCTTTGCTTACTCCTAGTTGTACTAATAACCTCTATTTGTCTTTTAGTTTATAAAATTGGAGTGGGGTTTTTACCCTACTGTTTATAGTCAAAAAAATTCCCAAGGCAATCCACTAACAAGTAGTGTAGTCTGAACTCAAAAAACCTGTCAACAAAGTTAGTGGCATTCATTTTTATGGTTGATCCATTTTTTTAGAAAGAAAGGTGATCCTATTAGTAATCAACATAGAATGATTAGGTTTGGACATAATATTATTAGATATCGACCTAGGAAGAAGAAGAAGAAACTTAAAAGAAGCATGAAACCTTAACCGAATTGTGGAATTATCTCATCAGCCATCATTCCTAGGGTGAACTACATTGAGGGCATGATTAGGTCCATGGTGGTGGTTAATATGTGGGTGGTATGATGATGCTTGTTTGTGGTACTTATGTTGGGGTAGATAAAGTGGTATTTATAAAGAACGAAAGAAGTATAATTGCAAATACTCTCTCTATTGGTAAAATGGTCAATGTAAAAAATGGTGCCTATTATTGAGACGATTGAGTACTAGTAAAATTGTGAATTCACCAATTTTTACATCAAAAGTGAAGTAATTTACTATAGAGATATGACCTATACATGGCCATATTTATTTGTTATGCAAACATACACAAGTACTAATTGTTGTTGAGAGGATTTATTGGCATCAATCAATTGTTTTTATTGAGAGAATATTGTAACACTAATTTCGTTGGAGAGGATTTCATCATTTAATTGGCATTATGTATGTGATCAGATATATGTTTGTCGAAAACTAATGGATTTGTTGGACTCGATGAATTGGTTTTATTGATAATATACAGTGATATTACTTTTTAAGAGGATTTTGACATCTCTTTAGTTGTAATCTATGCGGTGAGATATATATGCCTCCAAAGTTTTATGATAAAAAATACTCAAGAAATGCTTTAATATTGTATGTCAAGAAAGACATGCATGGTTAAGACTATGAATCTTATGACTACAATGAACACAACATAACTTTTTTTAGGTCACAGACATAAATTAGAAAGATAAAAAAGACAAGAAACCAAAACCGGATCATAGATTTACCTCATTAGGCATAGCGTATGGGGTTAGTTACCTAGATGAGCCTATTTGCTATTAGAAGTGACAATTTTTATTAAGGGTGGACCTATAAATTTTGTGGAAATGGAGCATTTCTTGTATAATTGTAAAGAATTGAAGGTTTTTAATTAAAAATACAAAGAAATGCTATAGAAATTTCAATGTTTGAGAGGGGTAAGAGCATCCACTCATCACTAGATAGGTCTGCCCTTGGGTGGTACGTGGAAAGGGGTTGTACTTTTTACTCAGCACTACAAAAGGAAACTACGATGTGTTTTATACTTTCCTGACTTCAATCATCCTTTTAATGGCCATCATCACTTTTTATTTCTAAATAAAGTAGTTTGATCCATAATTTAGAGTAAGAAAGATATAGTTTTGTGTGCCCTTACCATTTATGCCGCCATTTTCAGTAGCACGTGGATTCAAGACATTAGCGATCACATCTATCAGAGACCAAGATTTAAATCACATATAAGATGATGAAATAAACCAAGGTCGGTGACCACCACCTTGTATAGTGATAACCCACAAGCATGGGGGATCTATTATAGCCTTTTCGATAAGTATGAGTGTCGAACTGAATGAGGGGATCAACTTAGGATTAGTATTCTCTCATGTTCTATCAATCACTCATACAACTCGAAGCACACTAAATGTTTGATCACTTTTTATTTCTAAATAAAGTAGTTTGATCCATAATTTAGAGTAAGAAAGATATAGTTTTGTGTGACATTACCATTTATGCCGCCATTTTCAGTAGCACGTGGATTCAACACATTAGCGATCACATCTATCAGAGACCAAGATTTAAATCACATATAAGATGATGAAATAAACCAAGGTCGGTGACCACCACCTTGTATAGTGATAACCCACAAGCATGGGGAATCTATTATAGCCTTTTCGATAAGTATGAGTGTCAAACTGAATGAGGGGATCAACATAGGATTAGTATTCTCTCATGTTCTATCAACCACTCATACAACTCGAAGCACACTAAATGTTTGCTTTACCTAGAAACAAGAAATAAATATACTTTGTAGGGATGAAAATATAGATTTACAAGACAATAAATAACATAAAAATAAGAGTTATTTTCTGGTTTTGAAAAGAACAATAAAGTAAAGGATGGTCCCTAAGCAATTTGATATGAAACTATCATGATAATCATCTATTGTAGGTTTTTATGTGGGAGAGGTCTATGCTAGCATATAGCAAAATCCATTGACTACAAGTACTTATGATTGGAACTATTAGTAAGCATCCGTAAATACTAACATGTCCATTCAGGTAAAACCCAACCATAGTATTAAGATCTAAGGTCCCGTTTTATCCTGTAACACTCCGGACACACCCACCGGTGGTCATTACTCCTGGCGGGATCTAGACTGGCCCCATAGATCAATACTAGTCTTTTCTGCGCACTTTGTCATCACTCATGCGTACCCGGGAGAAACTTCCCGGTCGGTCACCCATCATGAAACTACTCCAAGCTGAGCACGCTTAACTTTGGAGTTCTGTCCGAGTGGGCTTCCAGAAAAGAAGGAATTCCTTATTGATATGAGTAGTCTATCATCCCTAATACGCCAGGCCATCACATACACCCCCACTCAGAGGAACTGACATCCTCGTTGGGCCACAGGAACGTTCCTTCTTGGCACATACGTCTGTGCATCCAGTCCGGTACATGTACCATGCCGTGTGCCACGACGGGTCACAAACGTCATGAACAACATAACCGTGCACCTGTCTACAAATATCCGTATAACCGCGAGGGTCGGCTCTAATACCAACTTGTAACACCCCGGACACACCCACTGGTGGTCGTTACTCTGGCGGGATCTAGACTGGCCCCACAGATCAATACTAGTCTTTTCTGCGCAATTTGTCCTCACTCGTGCGCACCTGGGAGAAACTTCCCGGTCGGTCACCCATCATGAAACTATTCCAAGCTGAGCACACTTAACTTTGGAGTTTTGTTCGAATGGGCTTCTGGAAAAGAAGGAATTCCTTATTGATATGAGTAGCCTATCATCCCTAATAAGCCAGGCCATCACACTACTCCAAGCTGAGCACGCTTAACTTTGGAGTTCTGTCCGAATGGGCTCCCGGAAAATAAGGAATTCCTTATTGATATGAGTAGTCTATCATCCCTAATAAGCCAGGCCATCACATATCCCATATGCAGCAACTCAGAAACTAGGGTTTAGATTTTTTTCACTCTTGCAAACAACCATAAGCAATCACAAATTGCAACACTCTATAGCGGGGATCCCACACAAGTGCACAAATGGTGGGCACCATAGGACATCACCATAATAACATACAACTCAAATCAACCATAGCATATCACAATTAACCCATAGGACAACAAGAAAATACTCGGACATCGAAGAGATGCACCAAATCATTGGATATTAATATATAGCATCAAACATCATGTTCAAGTAGAGATTACAACATGTTGCGGGAGAGTAGACCACTGCATAGGGAGCCAGGAATATGTTGGTGAAGGCGACAAGTTGATGGAGACAATCACGATGATGATGGTTCCCGGGCCGGTGCTCCGGCGCCAGCGAAAGAGAGGGCGAGAGAAGTCCCCTCCTTCTTCTCCTTCCTTGGCCTCTCCCCTTGACGGGGAGAGGACTCCCACTCTGGTCCTTGGCCTGCAAGGCCCCCGAAGGGAGAGAGCCCCTCTGAGATCGGATATCTCTTCTCTTTGCATCTTAATTTTCCACTCTGTTTTGGTACAATATCTGAGACCGAGCATCGTTTCTTAAATATTCGGAGATCTGTATCTACGATCAGGCTGAAATTTTAACAAGATTATTTTCCATAAGTTAGCCTTCTTGCAGCAAATGAATGGTCTCAACCGAACTAGGGAGCTCCCATGCAAGTAGTGTTGTACCCGCACCGTATGGCCATGTGGTGCCCTCATGGCTCGCTCGGTCTGCTTCTTCTGGCTTAAGGTGTCTTTATTTCTATAAAAAACAAAAAAATTGAGCTCATTCCGGCTTCGTGATTTTTTACCTATATTTCCAAAAACACTAGAAAATAGGAACTAGCCTTTGGCACTAGACTAATAGGTTAGTCCAAATAAAAATAATATATTTTTTACCAAACATATGTAAAACTGGTATGATAATAGCATGAAAAAATAGATATGTTTGAGATGTACCAGTATCCCCAAGCTTAATCCTTGCTCATCCTCAAGTAGGTAGATGTTAAAATGAAGATAATAACCTGGCATAATCTTGATTAATAATGTAAAGCGTTGTGAACTCAAGATAAAAGTGATTCAAAGAAATAGTCTATAGTTAATAACAAGCAAGTAACATCACGATATGCAAAAGATACTCTTGCTTTTCACGGTTCAATGCCTTCATGTCATACCAATCAATACTCATATGTATTAAATTCATGGTTCCAATTAATCAAGGCTTTATAATATCCAAACACCTTATCATAACACAACCCAGAGCGTTGGTCAAGTAACCAAATCCATGACTCTTCATTTTCAACTACTCGGCAATTCTCTCAGTGCCCATGTCACAAGCCTTGATCTTCGCACGTAAATGTGACATATAATGATGATGGAGGTTTTTAAGAGAAGTCAAAAACTAAGAAAGGCTCACACCAATGCAGCTGACCATTAGGCAATGGTGAAGCCTTACAATCGATATAGGTGTGAGGAGTAGGGCTTGCCACCCAACGAATGCACTATGGCTATAAGTGTATGAAAGTTGTCCAAGTGAACTGGTGCGGTGTGCATCCAAATTGCTTGCTCAGAAAACCTAGAGCATTTTGAGCAAGCTCATGATTGGAATATGCAAGCCAAGTTCTATAATGTAAGGATCCCACTAGTATAATGATGAAACATATGAAAGCTCTCTATATGAAGTACATGGTGATACTTTGAGGCACAAGTGTGTATACAGGATAGTAGTGTGCCCCCTCTCTCTTTATTCTCTCTCTTCTTTGCTGGGCTTTTTGGCCTCTTTTTCATGGGCTCTTTTTGGCCTATATTTTTTATCCTCATAGTTAGAGGTACACTCTAGATGACACCACCCTTTTATTTACTCATAAATCTGAAAAAAATGATGACTACAAAATGAATGCCTTTGGCTGTGTGCTAGTATGTGCAATGATATAGCATAGCAAAGATATCAAAAAATGGACAAGCCATGAAAATATCATGCAAGGTTAAATGACAATGAAAAGATAAGTCATGTAAAGTAATAATGGAAGTTAAATTGCAATATATCTTGGAATGCCTATGGAAATGCCATAATAGGTAGGTATGGTGGCTGTTTTGAGGAGATGGGTGTTTTATGTGTAGGAGAACAAGAGAACGTTCTCCCACTTTATTTGGATGTACCGGCGAAGGATGCACCTAGTCTTGATGTGAGAGTGGGCAATGCTTGGTGATACGTCCATTTTGCATGATGTTTTCCTATTGATACTTATTGCATTTTGGACTGTTATTTCACCCTATGATACAATTGTTATGCCCTTTCTCTCTTATTTTGCAAGTTTCACATGAAGAGCGAGATTATCAGCAACTGGAATTCTGGACTACAAAGGGGTGCAACGGATATAGCTATTCTGCACAACTTCAAATGATTTGAAAATTTATAGAGAATTATTTTGGAATATATTAAAAATACTGGCAAACGAATTACCAAAAGGGGACCTACCAGGTAGCCACAAGCCTGGGGGGCACGCCCTACCCCCATGGGCGCGGCCCTGACCTTGAGGCGCCCTGGCAGGCCTTCCAGGCCCATATTCTCCTATATGCTGCCATTTTACCTAGAAAAAAAAAAATCAAAGGAAGACTTTCGAGACGAAGCACCGTCGTCTCAAGGTGGAACCTAGGCAGGAGCACTTTTGTTCTCCGGCGGAGCGATTCCGCCGGGAACACTTCCGGGAGGGGGAAATCAAAGCCATCGACATCACCAACAACCCTCTCATCGTGGGAGGACCAATCTTCATCAACATCTTCACCAGCACCATCTCTTCTCAAACCCTAGTTCATCTCTTGTATTCAATCTCTGTCTCAAAACCTCAGATTGGTAATTGTGCGTTGCTAATACACTACTAGGGAAAACCTTACCAGTAGCATTGGATTTTGAGCTTCTAGTAGCGTTGGTACATGCGCTACTGCTACGACGCTATAGTTATTGTTTAGTAGTAGCACGTTTTCTGCCCAGCACTACTGGTCAATTAACATAGCAGTAGCACGCGGGCAACAAGCGCTACTATAAAAGGCGGGCTGATGGTAAACCTTGAAACCACGCCACTTCTAATGTTTATGTTTTTTCTTATTTTATACTATATTTGTACACCTGTTATAATTTTTTTGATATAATAGCTCATATTCATCATAATAACTCATCATCATCATAATAGCAACTCATCATCATCATCATAGTCATAACCAACACTATTTAATTGTTCTTAGAATATGATGAGTACTAGCTAGGACCTGCTACTCTCTCTAAGGTAAACAGCATAAAACATGATAGCCCCTGAATCTCCATTATGGAGAATGGAGATCCACCTGTCTCTGATTTGTGGGATTTGCACCATGTTGCCTCCAAGGAGCTCCCTGCGATCATTCATAACTTTTCTCCATCCTTTGATTGTGGGGTATACATCTCTTTGAGAAATCTTGTATGCACTATGGTGAGCCATAGGCAGACTTAGTTGGAAGCTAATAATATCCGTGTCACCTTTCATATGCATCAGATGAGGCACACAATCCTTCAGGAGTTTCTGTTGAAGAACATAATAATAACGTAGTTAGCAATGTAGTTTAGCTTTAGAAGAATGTAAGAAAAAGATGCACTAGTGTCATAATAGTAAAAAATCTTACCATGCTATTTCCATGGATGTTACCATAGTTAAACACGTGGACTAGTGGCACGTATTGACCATAATGTGGAGAAGTTTCATAATTGTTATTGAAAGTCTCAACCTCATCATTATCTATGAGTCACATAAGAAGTCATCATTCTAACACATTCTAGCACATAACTCATCATCATCATAATAGCAACTCCTCCTCATCATCATAGTCATAACCAACACTATTTAATTGTTCTTAGAACATGATGAGTACTAGCTAGGACCTGCTACTCTCTCTAAGGTAAATAGCATAAAACATGATAGCTCCTGAATCTCCATTATGTAGAATGGAGATCCACCTGTCTCCAATTTGTGGGCTTTGCACCATGTTGCCTCCAAGGATCTCCGTGCGATCATTCATAACTTTTCTCCATCCTTTGATTGTAAGGTATTCATCTCTTCGAGAAATCTTGTATGTACTGTGGTGAGCCATAGGCAGACTTGGTTGTAAGCTAATAATGTCTATGGCACCTTTCATATGCATCAGATGAGGCACACAATCCTTCGGGAGTTTTTGTTGAAGAACATAATAATTGTTGGGGAACGTAGCAGAAATTCAAAATTTTCTTACGTGTCACCAAGATCTATCTATGGAGAAACCAGCAACGAGGGAAGGAGAGTGCATCTACATACCCTTGTAGGTCGCTAAGCGGAAGTGTTCAAGTGAACGGGGTTGAAGGAGTCGTACTCGTCGTGATCCAAATCACCGGAGATCCTAGTGCCGAACGGACGGCACCTCCGCGTTCAACACACGTACAGCCCGGTGACGTCTCCCATGCCTTGATCCAGCAAGGAGAGAGGGAGAGGTTGAGGAAGACTCCATCCAGCAGCAGCACAACGGCGTGGTGGTGGTGGAGGAGCATGGTGATCCAGCAGGGCTTCGCCAAGCACCGCGAGATATGAGGAGAAAGAGAGGTAGGGCTGCGCCAGGGAGAGGTCAGAAACTCATGTGTTGCAGCCCCAAAGACCTCAACTATATATAGGGGAGAGGGAGGGGGCTGCGCCCCCACCTAGGGTTCCACCCTAGGGGCGGCGGCCAGCCTAGATCCCATTTGGTGGGGCGGCCAAGGGGTGGGAGAGGGGAAACTTGCCCCCCAAGCTAGGTGGGGCGCCCCCTCCCCAAACCCTAGGCGCCTTGGGCCCTTGTGGGGGGGCGCACCAGCCCACCTAGGGCTGGTCCCCTCCCACACTTGGCCCATGCAGCCCTCCATGGCTTGTGGCCCCACTTGGTGGACCCCCGGGACCCTCCCGGTGGTCCCGGTATGTTACCGATAAAACCTGAAACCTTTCCGGGGACCAAAACAGGACTTCCCATATATAAATCTTTACCTCCGGACCATTCTAGAACTCTTCATGACGTCTGGGATCTCATCTGGGACTTCGAACTACATTCGGTAACCACATACAAACTTCCTTTATAACCCTAGCGTCATCGAACCTTAAGTGTTCCGGGTTCGGGAGACATGCAGACATGACCGAGATGACTCTCCGGTCAATAACCAACAGCGGGATCTGGATACCCATGTTGGCTCCCACATGTTCCACGATGATCTCATCGGATGAACCACGATGTCAAGGACTTAATCAATCCCGTATGCAATTCCCTTTGTCCATCGGTACGATACTTGCCCGAGATTCGATCGTCGGTATCCTGATACCTTGTTCAATCTCGTTACCGGCAAGTATCTTTACTCGTTCCGTAACACATCATCCCGTGATCAACTCCTTGGTCACATTGTGCACATTATGATGATTTCCTACCGAGTGGGCCCAGAGATACCTCTCCATTTACACGGAGTGACAAATCCCAGTCTCGATTCGTGCCAACCCAACAGACACTTTCGGAGATACCTGTAGTGTACCTTTATAGCCACCCAGTTACGTTGTGACGTTTGGCACACCCAAAGCACTCCTACGGTATCCAGGAGTTGCACAATCTCATGGTCTAAGGAAATGATACTTGACATTAGAAAAGCTTTAGCATACGAACTACATGATCTTGTGCTAGGCTTAGGATTGGGTCTTGTCCATCACATCATTCTCCTAATGATGTGATCCCTTTATTAACGACATCCAATGTCCATGGTCAGGAAACCGTAACCATCTATTGATCAACGAGCTAGTCAACTAGAGGCTTACTAGGGCATGGTGTTTTCTATGTATCCACACATGTATCTGAGTTTCCTATCAATACAATTCTAGCATGGATAATAAACGATTATCATGAACAAGGAAATATAATAATAACCAATTTATTATTGCCTCTAGGGCATATTTCCAACAGTCTCCCACTTGCACTCGAGTCAATAATCCAGTTCACATCAATATGTGATTAACACTCAAGGTCACATCCCCATGTGACTAACACCCAAAGAGTTTACTAGAGTCAATAATCTAGTTCACATTACCATGTGATTAACACTCAATGAGTTCTGGGTTTGATCATGTTATGCTTGTGAGAGATGTTATAGTCAACGGGTCTGAATTTTCAGATCCGTGTGTGCTTTACAAATCTCTATGTCATCTCCTAGATGCAGCTACCACGTTCTATTTGGAGCTATTCCAAATAACTGTTCTACTATACGAATCCAGTCTATTACTCAGAATAATCTGGATTAGTGTCAAAGTTTGCATCGGCGTAACCGTTTACGACGAACTCTTTTACCACCTCCATAATCGAGAAAATTCCTTAGTCCACTAGTTACTAAGGATAACTTTGACCGCTGTCCTGTGATCCATTCTTGGATCACTCTTGTACCCCTTGACTGACTCATGGCAAGGCACACTTCAGGTGCGGTACACAGCATAGCATACTGTAGAGCCTACGTCTAAAGCATAGGGGACGACCTTCGTCCTTTCTCTCTATTCTGCCGAGGTCGAGCTTTAAGTCTTAACTTCATACCTTACAACTCAGGCAAGAAATCCTTCTTTGACTGATCCATCTTGAACAACTTCAAGATCATGTCAAGGTATGTGCTCATTTGAAAGTACCATTAAGCGTTTTGATCTATCCTTATAGATCTTGATGCTCAATGTTCAAGTAGCTTAATCCAGGCTTTCCATTGAAAAACACTTTCCAAATAACCCTATATGCTTTCCAGAAATTCTACGTCATTTCTGATCAACAATATGTCAACAACATATACTCATCAGAAATTCTATAGTGCTTCCACTCACTTCTTTGGAAATACAAGTTTCTCATAAACTTTGTATACACTCAAAATCTTTGATCATCTCATCAAAGCATACGTTCCAACTCCAAGATGCTTACTCCAGTCCTTAGAAGGATTGCTAGAGCTTTGCATACTTATTAGCATCTTTCAGGATTGACAAAACCTTCCGGTTGTATCACATACAACCTTTCTTCAAGAAAATCGTCGAGGAAACAATGTTTTGACATCCTATATGCAAGATTTCATAAATAATGCAGTAATCGCTAATATAATTCCAACAGACTCTTAGCATCGCTACGAGTGAGAAAGTCTCATCGTAGTCAACTCCTTGAACTTGTCAGAAAACATCTTAACGACAAGTCGAGCTTTCTTAATGGTGATACTTACCATTATTGTCCGTCTTCCTGTTAAAATCCATATGTACCTAACAGCCTTACGACCATCAAGTAGTTCTTCCAAAGTCTACACTTTGTTTTCATACATGGATCCTCTCTCGGATTTTATGGCCTTGAGCCATTTATCGGAATCCGGGACCACCATCGCTTCTCCATAGCTCGTAGGTTCTTTGTTGTCTAGCAACATGACTTCCAAGACAGGATTACGTATCACTCTGAAGTAGTACGCATCCTTGTCATCCCACGAGGTTTGGTAGTGACTTGATCTGAAGTTTCATGATCACTATCATGAGCTTCCACTTCAATTGGTGTAGGTGCCACAGGAACAACTTCCTGTGCCTTGCCACACACTAGTTGAAGAGACGGTTCAATAACCTCATCAAGTCTTCACCATCCTCCCACTCAATTCTTTCGAGAGAAACTTTTCCTCGAGAAAGGACCCAATTCTAGAAACAATCCCTTATTGCTTTCGAATCTGAGACAGGAGGTATACCCAACTGTTTTGGGTGTCCTATGAAGATGCATTTATCCGCTTTGGGTTCGAGCTTATCAGCCTGAAACTTTTCACATAAGCGTCGCAGCCCCAAACTTTTAAGAAATGACAGCTTAGGTTTCTCTAAACCATAGTTCATACGGTGTCATCTCATCGGAATTACGTGGTCCCCTATTTAAAGTGAATGTGGTTGTCTCTAATGCCTAACCCATAAACTATCGTGGTAATTCGATAAGAGACATCATGGTATGCATCATATCCAATAGGGTGCAGTTATGATGTTCGGACACACCATCACACTATGGTGTTCCAGGCTGTATCAGTTGTGAAACAATTTCCACAATGTCTTAATTCTGTGCCAAACTCGTAATTCAGATATTTATCTCCATGATCATATCATAGATCTTTTATCCTCTTGTCACGACGATCTTTCAACTTCACCCTGAAATTACTTGAACCTTTTCAATAATTCAGACTCGTGATTCATCAAGTAAATATACTCAACATCTACTCAAATCATCTATGAAGTAAGAACATAACGATATCCACTACACGCCTCAGCACTCATTGGACTGCACACATCAAAATGTATTACTTCCAACAAGTTGCTTTCTAGTTCCATTTTACTGAAAACGAGGCTTTCAGTCATCTTGCCCATGTGGTATGATTTGCATGTCTCAAGTGATTCAAAATGAAGTGAGTCCAAACGGTGGTTTACGGACCTCTTGACATGGGCACGAGCCTGAAATCCCAATTTCAGCCCTCAAAACATCTCATATGTTTTGCGACGTTTCAAAACATCTTCGGTGCCTCAATTCTAAACCGTTTAACTGAACTATCACGTAGTTATCAAAATGTGTATGTCAGATGTTCGCAACATCCACAGATGACGTTCGAGGTTCAGCACATTGAGCGGTGCATTAAGGACATAAGCCTTCTATGAAGCAATGAGGACAATCCTCAGTTTACGGACCTAGTCCGCATAATTGCTACTATCAACTTTCAACTAAATTTTCTCTAGGAACATATCTAAAACGTAGAACTGAAGCGCGAGCTATGACATAATTTGCGAAATCCTTTTTGACTATGTTCAGGATAATTAAGTTCATCTTATGAACTCCCACTCAGATAGACATACCTCTAGTCATCTAAGTGATTACATGATCCGAGTCAACTAGGCTGTGTCCGATCATCACGTGAGACGGACTAGTCAACATCGGTGAACATCTTCATGTTGATCGTATCTTCTATACGACTCATGCTCGACCTTTCGGTCTCTTGTGTTCCGAGGCCATGTCTGTACATGCTAGGCTCGTCAAGTCAACCTAAGTGGTTTGCGTGTGTAAATCTGGCTTACACCCGTTGTATGTGAACGTAAGAATCTATCACACCCGATCATCACGTGGTGCTTCGAAACGACGAACTTTCGCAATGGTGCACAGTTAGGGGGAACACTTTCTTGAAATTTTAATGAGGGATCATCTTATTTACTACCGTCGTTCTAAGCAAATAAGACGTATAAACATGATAAACATCACATGCAATCAAATAGTGACATGATATGGCCATCATCACTTTGCTCCTTTTGATCTTCATCTTCGGGGCTCCATGATCATCATCGTCACCGGCATGACACCATGATCTCCATCATCGTGTCTTCATGAAGTTGTCTCGCCAACTATTACTTCTACTGCTACAGTTAACGGTTAGCAATAAAGTAAAGTAATTACATGTGTTGTTCAATGACACGCAGGTCATACAATAAATGAAGACAACTCCTATGGCTCCTGCCGGTTGTCATACTCATCGACATGCAAGTTGTGATTCCTATTACAAGAACATGATCAATCTCATACATCACATATCATTCATCACATTCTTCTTGGACATATCACATCACATAGCATACCCTGCAAAAACAAGTTAGACGTCCTCTAATTGTTGTTTGCATGTTTTACGTGGCTGCTATGGGTTTCTAGCAAGAACGTTTCTTACCTACGCAAAAACCACAACGTGATATGCCAATTGCTATTTACCCTTCATAAGGACCCTTTTCATCGAATCCGATCCGACTAAAGTGGGAGAGACAGACACCCGCTAGCCATCTTATGCAACTAGTGCATGTCAGTCGGTGGAACCAGTCTCACGTAAGAGTACGTGCAAGGTCGGTCCGGGCCGCTTCATCCCACAATGCCGCCGAATCAAGATTGGACTAGTAACGGTAAGCATATTGAACAAAATCAGCGCCCACGACTACTTTGTGTTCTACTCGTGCAAAGAATCTTCGCAATAGACCTAGCTCATGATGCCACTGTTGGGGAACGTAGCAGAAATTCAAAATTTTCTTACGTGTCACCAAGATCTATCTATGGAGAAACCAGCAACGAGGGAAGGAGAGTGCATCTACATACCCTTGTAGATCGCTAAGCGGAAGCGTTCAAGTGAATGGGGTTGAAGGAGTCGTACTCGTCGTGATCCAAATCACCGGAGATCCTAGTGCCGAACGGACGGCACCTCCGCATTCAACACACGTACAACCTGGTGACATCTCCCATGCCTTGATCCAGCAAGGAGAGAGGGAGAGGTTGAGGAAGACTCCATCCAGCAGCAGCACAACGGCGTGGTGGTGGTGGAGGAGCGTGGTGATCCAGCAGGGCTTCGCCAAGCACCGCGAGATATGAGGAGAAAGAGAGGTAGGGCTACGCCAGGGAGAGGTCAGAAACTCATGTGTTGCAGCCCCAAAGACCTCAACTATATATAGGGGAGAGGGAGGGGGCTACGCCCCCACCTAGGGTTCCACCCTAGGGGCGGCGGCCAGCCCAGATCCCATCTGGTGGGGCGGCCAAGGGGTGGGAGAGGGGAAACTTTCCCCCCAAGCTAGGTGGGGCGCCCCCTCCCCAAACCCTAGGCGCCTTGGGCCCTTGTGGGGGGGCGCACCAGCCCACCTGGGGCTGGTCCCCTCCCACACTTGGCCCATGCAGCCCTCCATGGCTTGTGGCCCCACTTGGTGGACCCCCAGGACCCTCCCGGTGGTCCCGGTACGTTACCGATAAAACCCGAAACCTTTCCGGTGACCAAAACAGGTCTTCCCATATATAAATCTTTACCTCCGGACCATTCCGGAACTCCTCGTGACGTCCGGGATCTCATTCGGGACTCCGAACAACATTCGGTAACCACATACAAAGTTCCTTTATAACCCTAGCATCATCGAACCTTAAGTGCGTAGACCCTACGGGTTCGGGAGACATGCAGAGATGACAGAGATGACTCTCCGGTCAATAACCAACAACGGGATCTGGATACCCATGTTGGCTCCCACATGTTCCACGATGATCTCATCGGATGAACCACGATGTCAAGGACTTAATCAATCCCGTATGCAATTCCCTTTGTCCATCGGTACGATACTTGCCCAAGATTCGATCGTCAGTATCCTGATACCTTGTTCAATCTTGTTACCGGCAAGTCTCTTTACTCGTTCCGTAACACATCATCCCGTGATCAACTCCTTGGTCACATTGTGCACATTATGATGATGTCCTACCGAGTGGGCCCAGAGATACCTCTTCGTTTACACGGAGTGACAAATCCCAGTCTCGATTCGTGCCAACCCAACAGACACTTTCGGAGATACCTGTAGTGTACCTTTATAGCCACCCAGTTACGTTGTGACGTTTGGCACACCCAAAGCACTCCTATGGTATCCGGGAGTTGCACAATCCCATGGTCTAAGGAAATGATACTTGACATTAGAAAAGCTTTAGCATACGAACTACATGATCTTGTGCTAGGCTTAGGATTGGGTCTTGTCCATCACATCATTCTCCTAATGATGTGATCCCATTATTAACAACATCCAATGTCCATGGTCAGGAAACCGTAACCATCTATTGATCAACGAGCTAGTTAACTAGAGGCTTACTAGGGAAATGGTGTTGTCTATGTATCCACACATGTATCTGAGTTTCCTATCAATACAATTCTAGCATGGATAATAAACGATTATCATGAACAAGGAAATATAATAATAACCAATTTATTATTGCCTCTAGGGAATATTTCCAACAATAATAGCATAGTTAGCAATGTAGTTTAGCTTTAGAAGAATGTAAGCAAAAGATGCACTAGTGTCATACTAGTAAAAAAATCTTACCATGCTATTTCCATGGATGTTACCATAGTTCAACATGTGGACTAGTGGCACGTATTGACCATAATGTTGTAGTGACCCGACCCAAAATGGATCGAAGTCTCTGTGCTTAAGTGTCATCCATGGATCGGTATGCTGACACACACAGTACTCGAGGAATTATAACAGAGTTCAATCACACTTTATTACATCAAGGTTCTTAAAAGAGTATTTATTACAATAATATGGCCAAAGGCCATCTAAATAAAAATAACTGCGGAAGCTTCAAAGGTAAATGAGTCCATCCAACTCCACGGCAAACTGAGTGCAGAACAACGACCTATCGCACCTTTAATCTTCGTCGGAAAAGTCTGCAACATGAGACGTTGCAGCCGTGTAGGTCAGCACATGGAATATGCTGGCAATTTCACACCATAGAATAATAATAAATGAAAAGACTATCTTTATATGCAAATTTAGCTGATGGAGGCTCTAAGTTTAATTTTTGCATAAAGCCAATTTTACCCTACAACAAAGGAATAATTTTTTTATTACTATTAAGTTAAAATGCCATTACTGAGAAGGTTCCTCCAACTCAATTCCAAAAATTCCCAAGTTATTAGTAACCCAATAATTTCATTAAAAAGAATGATGAGATCAACCAATAATTCACTTCTAGATACTCAAGATGTCCGTAACCGGGGACACGGCTAATCATGATTAGTTTGTACACTCTGCAGAGGTTTGCGCACTTTTCCCCACAAGACTCGACCACTTCCATGATCGGAAGATCGAGACATAGCCTTTCAGAAGTGTTTCCCCTTAACCCTGGGTAGACCGGTACACCTACTTTCCCCTACATCAGCTAGTCTACCACGGAAAGAGGTCACACAACTTACTCAACTATGCCAGAGCTCATAATGGCTTGTGGCTGCACACGGAAGTTTCTAGGCATGAAATATCTTATGATCCCTTTGAGCCTGGGTGGCGGACCTAGGGTAATCACACGGGTACTCCGGGATTCCCCTTGGGCAAGCACTGGTTTCTCCAGGTGCCCCAAACAATCCACCCAGATGTGTATTAAAGTTGCCACCTTAGGTTATCCCAAAATTATTATCTCTCGCAACTTGCATGAATCACACATACCAATCCCTGTCTACGAGCATGGCTAAGCAATATATGTTATAACGAATATTCCCGCGGTGATCAAAAGGTCATAGGTTCCTACCACATGAACTACATAGCATAACCACATGTTCCCAATCCTATTCATGCAATCTTTGAGGGTGAAACTAATGCATAGTAAAAAAACTGGGTATTGAAAAATATGATCAAAGTGTGAACTTGCCTTACTGACGTTCGTTGAACTGTAAAGATTCGTAGTAGCAAGCTTCGCACTCCGGATGATCTAGCGTAAGCAAGCAATAACATACATAAGCATACAAGCAAATATCCAAAAAGAAAACAAATGAAAGACTTTGAAAAAACTCCAAAACAACTAAATAAAGTTTCTGTATAGAACGTAATTTTTACAGCAGCAAAAATATGTGTGTTTGGGTTTAACAGAAAGTACACGACACAAGCTTCGATTTGCAAAAAGAATCACCTAAAACGGAGTTATGGAACTCGAGATATGGCCTAACGAAGTTTGAATTCAGATTTGTTTGAATTCAAATTCTAAAATTTTCAAAAAATATTTTTCGTTTGGTTCTCTGGATAGATGGGATTTCTATGAACTAGTAGGAAAAAGAATCAACTAAATCGGATCTATAGACTAAAAGATATACAAGAAACAAGAATTGGTATAGAATCTGAGATTGAAAAAAATACTGGAAAAAGAGAGAGATTTGGCTGGGTGTTCACCGGACTTGTTGCCGGCGACGAGGAAGAAGGCGGATCCGGTGTGCTTCGGCGAAGGGCGCGTGCGGGACGGTGAAGAGCAACGTAAGGCGGAACCTAGGAGCAGTGCCGCGGGGTCAGTATCGCCTCCTGGCGTTGTGGAGAAGCCGCCGGAATCCACGAACTCCGGCGAGCAATTGGCGAGGTTAGGGAGGGAGATAGCTTTTGGAAACAAGGGGCTTCGGACAAGGGGAACTGGGGCAACGCTCTGGGCTTTTATAGAGGGTCAGGGGAAGCCAGAGGAGAGCGGGTCGTTGCCGGAATTAATGTGTTTAATGGCTGTAGTATGAAGCGTTCGTGGTGGCCATTATGGCTGTCTAGGAGGCGCACTAGGGGGTGGAAACGGTAGAGGGAGTCGAGGGGATTCCATTCAGGAAGTCAGTTGAGCGAGGGAGATGAAGGGAGAGGGTGGGGCGCTCGGTGGAAGTGCTGCATGGGCGCTCTTTGTACATGTTTTTTTTCTGTAACGAACGACCAGAGGAGGGAGATGGCCATCGGTTGTGCTGGAAGATATGGGCCTTAGTTGGTCTATGGCTGCGTGGGTTTTTTTAATAACAGAAACACTGTGGCACCGAAAATACAAATAAATATAAGTCTAAAAATGCTAGAAAAATTCACATAATATTATGGTCTTATATATGACCTAGTGAACATTTATCTGGCCTAAAAATGCAAGTTTTTTTAAATAATTATTTTTGCTAAACTAATAAAATAAATTGCAAATAAAACTCAACAATTATATTTTGGTTCCAAATTCAATTTCCAATATTTTCCTTCTGTTTTTGAAGAAGTCATTTTATCTTCTCTCTTTATTTTATTTTTGATATAATGGAAATGAATTTTTGGTGAAATCAAATTTGATCCATATCCCAACTTTGAAATTTCAAAAGAGGGTTTTGGGGAAACTTCCAACACTCTCTTTTGATCCTTGAGTTGCTCAAAGTTCCTTGGATCAAAAATCAAATCAAACAAATGGGGCAAAATGCATAAATCATGGATGCATATGAATGATCTATTTATAAACATCCAAATTGAAAATTGGGATGTTACAAATGTGGAGAAGTTTCATAATTGTTATCGAAAGTCTCAACATCAGTAGTAAATGAGACAAGATGATTTTTCTCCTCGCAAATTAGTTCAGAGCCACCAGTGTTGTATGTTTTGTCTACTACCTTCCGTACATTTCTCAAAAAATGGAAATAAGCTATCAACTATTTTTAAATAAACAATATAAATTATGTAACAAATTTATTCGACAAACTTACATAGAGGTAGAATGGGAAGCATACCTACATTCACCCAAATGTCGATATTATCTTCAACATCATCTTCAGGACGAATATCAAAGGTTATTTGCATATCCTCTTGAAATTCACAGGCCTTGCATAGAGCTCTCCAATTTGAGCAACCAAAATGTTTGTGATTAATTGCATTGTATACCTTAACCACAAAAGCGTCACCATGTTGAGTCCTAAGGTGAGCTATCTTTGTCTCCATATTGTTACTATCTTGGAAATCAAGCTTATCCAAGACAAACAGTCATGCATGGCAGAGGATGCACTAGTGTCATTCTTAATTATACACTGAAGCAAATAAGCACAAGTCATTCTTAATTAAAAAAGTACTTGTCGTCGTTACGTACCATAAAAACATTGAAGGTCTCTTCCAGCTTGATGGTGAAGAATCTACCATTTTCCAAGTGATGCCTGTCACACATACCCTGGCCATCATTGCTGTATTCGCACTCAGGGATCCTATCATCGTCAGACATGTCCTGTGTTCATAATTCAAAGATTATAAATCTATGACTATTACCATAAACTCAACACACAGATTACTATTCATCACGGGTTGACTTTCGGTCTGTCGAATCTTACTTGAAAACTCTCATTTCACGTGGTGTATATGGCGAGCACTCCCTCTTTGATATATTCGACCGTCGGTGATGGTCGCTCCTCCCTTAATTCCCGAGTGCATTACACCAAAATGTCTAGCACATGGGAACGAAGGAGAAGTGACCCCCACGACAATAGTCGGGATCCTTCCTCTCTGATATTTTGACCATATATGGTGGACTTTCCCTCATCGATTTTTTGACCATCGATGATGGTTGCTCTTCTCTTCCTTTCTGTGCATTACCAAAAAGTCTATCACAAGAAAGAATAGGAAGAGAGACCCCCACGGCAAAAATCAACATTCTTCTTCTCTTGTATAAGGTGGACACTCTCCCTCACTGATTTTTGACCATCATGTATGGAGCCCCGATAGACTTAAAGCCAACCCGAAATGTCGTTTAATTCTCTTTCCGGTAAATCAAGGGCACTCGATATTTCCTATATATTCTAGCACAAGTCATGCTAAAATTCATGAAAAATTCTGGCACGACCTTTGCTAATATAGGACATATCGAGCGCGTGAAATTTGCTGGAATGGAAATGAATCAACACTCCGGCAAAACATAGGCTAGTAGGGCGAGCACATATCCTTCATTTTAGTATTTAAGCAACCACATAGACCCTGTTTAGTCACTATATATGATGGTTGTTGACAATGCAGGTGTCGTCGGTGATCTTCTAGGCGTCGTCGACCGGCTCATCGGTGATGTACCTTGCACCACGCATGAGCATTCACACATGAGCATTTATATAGAAAATTTCAAACTTGGCGCTCATTGCATTTCATTGGTTCAATATTGGAAAAAACATTTCAATATAACTTATAACCCTAACATTTCATTTGGACAACAAGCATAACTAAATACCCTAGTTTTTCAAGAAAGTAGGTCTCTCTCTCTTCAACTTTGGTAATGTGAGAATGACATAAAAATATTTTGCAATATAATTGGCAACAACATTTTTATATTTTATTTGATACCTAAAATACTTCAAGGTGTTTGGTTCAAAAGACCTACATTTACTGATCATTTTCTATTTTTCAACTCTATTCTATTGAAAACACCTACATTTACTGAAAATTCTCTACTCTATTCAAAACACCTACATTTACTAAAAAATTTCTTTTCCATTCAAATAATCTACATTCTATTGTATTCAAAAAACATTGCTAAACCTATTGTCTATAAGAACACAGGGAAGAGGACGGTATGGAGAGAGGGAGGAGGAAGGGAGGGAGGAGGGCAGCGAGAGGAGGGTGGCAATAGGAGGAGGAGGGAGGAGAGCGTGGACAAGGGCAACAAGAGGAGGAAGGAGGGGAGGCGGGCGGCCAGAGGAGGAGATACCTTGGGGGAAACGACAGGCAATGGCGACGATAGAGAGAGTGTGAGGGGAGAGTGATGAGGGAGAGAACGGGTATGCGCGTAGAGGAAGAGGATAGCACCCGCTAGTAGTAATGCAGGATACGGGCCGACGCTACTGCTAAGCCCATTAGCCATAGCACCGGGACAGTGCGCACGCTACTGCTAAGTGGGATAGTATCTCCTGCCCCGGGGTACGGTGTGGCCCACTTAACAGTAGAACCTTGTGGCCTACCCCGTGTTCCTGCTAAGTTGTACCACTAGCGCATGTTCCTCCCAGCGCTACTGGTACTTAACAGTAGCATCATGGACTTAACCAGCGCTACTACAAATATTCTACCTATAAGCTATTTCCTAGTAGTGGTAGTGTTTATTACATCTTGTAGTTGATGCTAGTTGGTTTATTTGCTGGAATATTATATGTTCAAATCCTTGATGATATTCAATACCCCTCTGATCATGAACATGAATGATGTCTACTATGCAACTTTATTCTTGTAGACTCGTGTTGGGCGTCCAAGCGCAGAGTTTTGTAGGACAGTAGCAATTTTCCATCAAGTGGATGACCTAAGGTTTATCAATCTGTGGGAGGCATAGGATGAAGGTGGTCTCTCTCAAACAACCCTGCAACCAAATAAAAAGAGTATCTTGTGTCCCCAACACACCAAATACAATGGTAAATTGTATAGGTGCACTAGTTCGGCAAAGAGATGGTGATACAAGTGTAGTAATGATAGTAGATATTAATTTTTGTAATAGTAACAATAAAAAACAGCAAGTTAACAAGTAACAAAATTGAGCACAAACGGTATTGCAATGCTTGAAAATGAGGCCTAGGGTTCATACTTTCACTAGTGCAATCTGTCAGCAATGCTAATATAATTGGATCATATAACCATCCCTCAACATGCGATGACGAATCACTCCAAAGTTCTTACCTAGTGGAGAACATAAGACAAAATTGTTTGTAGGGTACGAAACCGCCTCAAAGTTATCCTTTCTGATCAATATATCCAAGAGTTCGTACTAAAATAACACCAAGTTATCCTTTCCGATTGATTTGTCTAAGAGTTCGTACTAAAATAACACCATATGATACACATCAACCAACTCTAATGTCACCTAGATACTCCAATGTCACCGCTAGTATCCGTGAGTTGATTATACGATATGCGTCAAAAAAATTCAGACTCATAATACTCAATCGAACACAAAGAACCTCAAAGAGTTCCCCATGATTTCTACTAGAGAAACAAGGACGAAAATGTGCATCAACCCCTATGCATAGATTACCCCAATATCACCTTGGGAATCCATGAGTTGAGTGCCAAAATATATATCAAGTGAATCAATATGATACCCCATTGTCACCATGGGTATTCAAAGAAAGACATACATCAAGTGCTCTCAAATCCATAAAAGTATTCAATCCGATAATGACAAAATCTGAAAGGGAAAACTCAATCAATCACAACAAGATAGAGAGGGGAAAACACCATATGATCCAACTATATTAACAAAGCTCGCGATACACTAAGATCATGCCAAATCAAGAACATGGGAGAGAGATATTAAACATAGCTACTAGTACAAACCCTCAGCCCCGAGGGTGGACTACTCCCTACTCATCATGGCGGCCACCGGGATGATGAAGATGGCCTCTGGTGATGACTTCCCCCTCCGGCAGAGTGCGGGAACAGGGTACATATTAGTTTTTTGTGGCTACAGAGGCTTGCGGCGGTGGAACTTCTGATCTAGGGTTATTCATGGGGGTTTATATATATATATATAGGATTTTGCAGCATTGGAATCATGCGAAGATGGGCCACGAGGGGCCCACAAGGTACAAGGGGAGCCAGCCCCACCTGGCGCACCCTGGTGCCTTGTGGGGCCCTCGTGGCTCTTCTGGCCCTCCCGTGAAGATTCTAGTGCCTCTTTTCTTCCATAAAAATCGTCAAAAAGTTTCGCTGCATTTGGAGAACTTTGATTTCTGCACAAAAAACAACACCACGGTAGTTCTGCTGAAAACAGCGTCAGTCCAGGTTAGTTCCATTTAAATCATATAAAATTGCACCCAAACCTTATAAAATTATTGTAAACATGGCCTGAATACTTCATAAATTATAGATACGTTGGAGAAGTATCACCATCCCCAAGCTTAATTCCTACTCGTCCTTGAGTAGGTAAATGATAAAAGAAATAATTTATGAAGTGTGAATGCTAGCATAGTGCATAAGTTTGATCAATGATAATTTGAATCACTTTTCCTAGCATCATAACATCAACTCTTTCTCATAAAACACATCATGATAAAGTAGCAATTGAAAACGGATTTTTTGATGTCGAATGCTACCTATCATATTCCTCATATACTCTTCTCTTTTATACATGGACATTTGGACTTGAATGATTCAAAGCAATAGTCTATAATTTGACATGAGGACATCAATGCTCAAGCATATCAACAAGCAACCATGCCTTTCAAAATATCAACACTAAATAAAGCTATCCCTAGCCCATTATGCACAATCATTAATCCATTCATGAAACACACTCAAATATTAACTATGCCCAATGCACAAGTCTGACGATAGTGTTCCCTAGTTGGTGCTCTATAAGAGAAGATGGAGACCCAATAAAAATAAAAATTGCATAAAGTAAATAGATAGGCCCTTCACAAAGGGGAGTCGAGATTTGTAGAGGTTCCAGAGCTCAAAGCTTAAATTCAAAGATAAAATTGTTTTGAGAGGCATGCTTTTACTGCCAATGAAAACGACCAAGAATTCCCAATACTTTCCATGCTAGATACATCATAGGCGGTTCCCAAACATAAAATAAAGTTTATTCCTTTTTACACCATTCTTCCACAATCCATGGCTAGCCGTATCCATGGGTGCCTTCCATACCAACTGAAAGTGCGTTATATCGACTAGAGGGGGGGTGAATAGGCGATTTTTAAGAAAGTCTTCAAAACGTGGAAGTTATGAAGACAAACAGACTTGAAGCCTATCACTATGCAGCGGAAGATAGATTACACAACGCAAGCCATAGTCAAATATACAGTACAGTGAAAGCACAGAGACAAATAGCTTCAGTGTAATGAGGATCAGGTTGGAAGAACTTATGAAGCCAATCAGATCATACAGTCAGGTTGTGAAGACAGAAGATTAAGCAGGCATGCAATAGCTTCACAATGTGTACTGGTAAGTAAAGGGAGGTGAAGATGAAACCAGTGACACGTTGAAGACAATGATATGTTGGACCAGTTCCAGTTGCTGTGACAACTGTACGTCTGGTTGGAGCGGCTAGGTATTTAAACCAAAGGACACACAGTCCCGGACACCCAGTCCTGAACACGCAGCTCAGGACACCCAGTCCTCACCGTTTTCTCCTTGAGCTAAGGTCACACAGACCCCGCCCAATCACTCTGGTAAGTCTTCAAGGTAGACTCCCAAACCTTCACAGACTTCATTCACCGGCAATCCACAATTCCTCTTGGATGCTCAGAACGCGACGCCTAACCGTCTGGAGGATGCACAGTCCTCAAGTGTAATAAGTCTTCAGATCACTCAGACAAGAAGACTTAAGTGATGCCCAATTACTCTGTCTCTGGGTGGTTAGGGCTTTTCTCCTCACTAAGGATTTTCTCTCAAAGGCTTCGAGGTGGGTTGCTCTCAAACGACAAAAGCCGTGCACTGAAATCTGAGCAGCCAACCGTTTATGGTTGTGGGGGTGGGCTATTTATAGCCACTTGGCAACCCTGACCTGATTTGTCCAAAATGACCCTGGGTCACTAAGGAACTGACACGTGTACTAACGGTCGGATTTTGAACTCTCACGGCAACTTTACTTGGGCTGCAAGTAAAGCTGACTTGTCTGACTCTAAACAAGATTTTCTCTCATTGTCTTCACTCGAAGACATAGGATTTGAATTAGGCATCACTTCATTCACCCTGACTGGATTTCTTGGACCCCACTTAACAGTACGGTGGTTCCTATGACACAACATGAATATAGTAAAGCTACGAAGGATCTAAGTCTTCGAGTTCCAAAAGCTTCATGGGGAGTCTTCATATGTCATTGTCTTCGACACGAATGTCTTCATGAACCACCATTGTCTTCAATGTCTTCGTACATTTTTGGGGGTCATCTCTGGTAGCTAAACCGAATCAATGAGGGACTTCTACCTGTGTTAGCCTGCAATTCTCACAAACACATTAGTCCCTCAACTAGGTTTGTCGTCAATACTCCAAAACCAACTAGGGGTGGCACTAGATGCACTTACAATCTCCCCCTTTTTGGTGATTGATGACAAACTAGTTGAAGTTTTCAACGGGGAATATAATTTGTGAAATTGTAAAGGAATTGTCTTCATAAGCAGCAAGGGCTCCCCCTGAAGATGTGCATGTTAAGTGATTTGCTTCTGGAATGCAAATGCACACAACAGGTTGTATTTGTGGGAATCCGCTTCAACTTATGATGACAATTCATCATGCACGTAAAGATATATGAAGATAATGATATGCATAATGAAAAATGGACGTCTGCGAAATGATAAGAGTGCGGAAATTGTCGTCGTACATGCGGAATTTATCTTCGCAAGAACACAGTGGCAAACATAGTAGCAGACGACCATCAAGTTTAAGTGTTACAACTCAAAGAACCAAAAGTAGCAAAACGAGAGTTGTAAACACGAAGCAAAATGCAAAATAAAGCACCCGCCCATATTATTGACCCGCTTGAAGACTATAAACATCATATGCTTCTCCCCCTTTTGTCAGTGATGACCAAAAAGGTTTGAAGACATAGAGTTTTCTATGCGTTCCCAGGCGCAGCAGGGTCGGTGGAGACGTTTCGTGGTGCAGGCGAGCTTGGGGCAGTGACGACGCACGGTGAAGACATGTGTGGTGATGTAGCGTCGTCTTCTTCTTCAATGATCTTGGCAGATACTGTGGCAGCAGAAGAAGAAAAATCCGAATCTTCAAGAGATGGTGTGCTTCGCATCACAGCTCTTCTGGGAGGTGTGGTATCAAACTTGAAATGCTCTTTGAAGCCATCCTCGTGAAGATCAGCTGCTGGGCACATCATGGTGAGGCCTTTCCAAGTGCGGCGACAGGTTTCATGTGCGACGAATGCATTCTTGGTTGCCAGATTTCGGATGCGATTGACGTCTTTCATGATGCTTTTCATCTGCCGCTTGAGCCAGTCATGATGCCGATCTTGTTTTTGGTGGAGAGCCATAAGAATTTCACGATCAGTGAGCGTACGGGCACGTTTCTTGGGTCTCTGTGCAGCTTCGCTGTCAGTGGCTTCAGTGGATGCAGGGGCACGTGTGGTGCCAGCCATTGGATAGACTCTGGAAATGGCTTCAACACCTTCAACATTTTGAGTGAAGCTCTGGTGTTCTGCATTCTGAAGACTTAGTGGCTGTTTGGCAGGCTCAGGATAAATGGCTTCAGCTGAGGTGTCCACATCTGGTAAGAAGATCCTGTGGTTGCGGGCTGAGGGCTGATAGGAGATTGCAGAGTGAAGCTTAATCAGCCTCATCACCCAGGGAGCATAGATCTTCAAGCCAAACAATTCTGTGGCTGACGCTGCAAGTTGACGGATGAAGAGATCCTGTGCGTTGAAGCATTTGCCATGCATAATACAGAAGATGAGAGTCTTCATGGCACCTTCAAGCTTGGCATACCGAGAGTGTCCCTTAATGGGCCAGAGAGTCCGCCTTATGATATGATATATGGTTCTGGGCAGGTACTCTAAGTCTTCAACGAAGAACTCAGTTGGATAAGGTGCATCATGTGCCAATGGCTTCATCATGGAGAGCATCTGACTCATGTTTGGTTCTGGACGCTGAAATATGCTCTCAGTTGCTTCAGCATGGAGTTGGCATCCTTCTTCAAAGAATTCGCCAGGAGTGGGAAGGCCAGTAAGCTCAATGATGTCGAAAGCTTTGGCTTCATGATGGACATCTCCTGTCATCCACTCCAGGACCCATGTCTTCGGATCTCGGTTGTAGCCTTTTATATGCAGAGTGGCATAGAATTGAAGCATAAGCTCTTCGTTCCAGTGCTCTTCGTCAGTGATGAACGGCAGTAGACCCACTTGCTTGAAGCAATCAATGGCTTCTTCCAAACCAGGCAGACCAGCAACAGCTTCAACCTCAAGGCGCTGGTGGGGAAAGATGCGGCCTTGGTTGTATAGAATGCATGAATAGTAGCTGCGCTGTTGATGGCTCCAGAACCTATCTGATGCAATCTGTGCCCTTGAATAAGGGTTCGTGGAGCTGTTGAAGAACGTGTTGTCTGCCCTGAAGCTGTTGATGTTGAAGGAACTAGGAGCTGATGCAGGACCTGGGAACCTTGGCAGTCATGGAATTGGCTTCTGAACCTGAGGCCTGTGCGCAATGTGATAGTTGAATTACGGGCCGGCAGCAGACTCTGGTGCAGAAGGTTCAGGGTCAGCAGTTTCAGTATGTTCTGAAGCTATTGTCGGAGAGGGCTCCACATTGTCTTCAGCATTGTGTGTGGCAGCCTTAATGTTTTCATCCTCAATACGTGCAGTGAGAGGAACAGACTCAGGCACGTTCTCTTGGAGAACGGCCTCTTGTTGGGGTGGTGGAGTTGGAGCTTGGGGTTCTTGTGGTGCTTTCTCATTGTCTTCGGCTGATGCAGCCGGAGTGTCATCAGCGGCTTGAGCCCTTGGTCCTCTGCGAAGCCTTCGGAATGCAGGCGATGCTGGTGGAGTTGCAGTGGTCTGGGGCTCATCCTCTTGCTCCTGTGGGCGATCTGCCCACGATGCATCTTGTGTGATTGGCGTCAAGGGACGACCAATGCTTAGCAATTCACTCGATTCGAGCTGAGGAAGGACTGCATCATCTTGTACATTGTCTTCGAGACCAATGTCTTCAGCAGCGGTGGGGTCGGCTGCTGGAATGTCTTCATCACGCTGAGCCTCGGTGAGAGCAGGCTCATGGACGGTCAGCTGACGATCTTCATCAGGACGGCAAACGGAAAGGGGTTCAACTATCAAGGGCTCTGTGGGAGCAGCCCGAGACTTCTTGGACTTGCGCTTCTTGGTGGTGGGGTCTGAAGGAGAGGCTTCAGAGTGTTTCCTCTTCCTTGCTTTGGCTTCGGCTATCCTTGTCTTCTTAAGCTCTGAAGCGGGTGAGCGCTTTGGCTTCGAGCTAGGCTTGGCGGTGGGGAAGACAGTTGGAATAGCTTCTTGGCGTGGGGCCTCTTCTTCAACCACGGTGGGCGTCTTCTTTTTCTTGGCAGCCATCCTGGGGTCGATGCCGGGACGCCCACGTGCCTTTCGCTTCTCGGCCTCGTTGTAGGCCTGTACGCAGAGATCAGCCAAATGCTTCATCACCTCGCGTGAACCCTGAGCCTCTGCACGTTTCTGCATGAAGTTTTCCTTCAGCTCATGCAGCATGACCATGAAGTCTTTGATCTCTTGGACGCTGAGCGTGGCCATGTTCTGCTTAAACTGAGCCTTCTCAAAATCTATCTTTTGCTTCAGTTCCACGATGCGCTGGGCAATAGCGAGTTCTGAAGCGATAGCTCCTTGGAAGGCCACGCTGAGGCCAATGGGCAGCTGCAGATCATCAAAGCTGATGTTGGGCGTGTCAAACCACTCATCTATGAAGCTGTGGATGATTTTTGCATCGAACAGAGGCAGATTGTTGAAGATTTCAGCCTCCTCCTTGCTCTTGATGAGCTGCTCAAGAGCGTCATCACCAAGATCTTCGTCACTGGACAGATCAATGGCTTCGCAGCGAAGAACGGCAGCAACAGTTAGCTCTTTGCTGATGTGTGGCTGTGGTTTCTTTGCATCTTGAGGCTTGGAGACTCTTGATAAGCCTTCAGACTGCACACTGGCTTCAGGAGGTGCAGTGGCCAATGTCTTCGCTTTGGAGATCTTGGGGGAGGCGACTGGCTTGGAAGCTTTTGACTTTTTCTTCATCTGCTTTGGCTCTGGGGCAGCAGGAGCATCATCAGACTCAGTGTCTGCTGGAGGGTCGTTCACGGCAGTCCCTTGGACTATAATGTGAGTGATGAGGCCGTCGAGATTGGCGAATGGCCCGATGACATTGGGATTGGCGTCGCGTGTGCCGTCTGCCCTTGGTCTGGAGGGACCAGGGTTGAAGTCCAATCCAAACTCCTTCTTGTTTTGCTTCACGTAGTTCTGGGCAAATTGGAAGTTGCGCTTGAACAGAGTGTCATCGCGACACCAAAGAAGGGACGATGGATGTGCATCAGCTGGCTGTTGTCCCCTGACCATGCATGGAAAGAAACCTTGAGCAATGGCTTCGTCTCTGGTTCGGGGTACGAGATTCTTGTACAAGGCATCTCCCCATGGCCGCTTGATGGCGCACTTCTCTGCATATTCTTTGGTGACGAAGCGGTATAGGAACCACTGCTCTGCCCAGTACCTGCGAATCCATTGGATTCGTGTCTTGCGCTGAGCATAGGTTTCTTCAGGATCTGTTTGGTACGTTTCTGCCAAATCTGCAGACAGATCCTTTGATGTGTCACCCCGTCTCTGCCTGCCTCCCTTCCTTGATGGTTTCTCGGATGCCATGAAGCTTAACTTGGAAGGCTTCAAAAGTTTCAAAGGCTTCAAAGGTTTCAAAGGCTTCAAAGGCTTCCTTTTGCTTGACCAACAGGAACTTGCTTCGGGTGAATTGATGTGACGCTGTAGGAATTCTGCAAATGAATGCAGACTATGAGAACCAAAAGATTCTCCCACGGACATGTACCTGTGACAGCATTAAGGTGCGAGGGAAGGGGAAGAGGTCATATGCATTCTCAGAAGAGTTTGAAGATAAATCAGTGTAGAAGACATTGACCTCATCATGCGAAGACATTCACTTTATAGAAAAGAAGTTGGTTCCAGATTTGTACGAACCCATAGATCAGTACAAGTGAGGAATCTAACTACTTCATGAAGAACAAGTGAATATGCTAGGCAAGTTATGAGATTCAGACAAGAGGAATGAAACTTGAAGGAATAGAAACCTCTTTTGGCAGAAAGTGATGGATCAATAGGATCAAAAGAGGCTGTAAAAAGCTTGTTATTTACCAGACTTGGAACTGCTAGACGAGAAGAGAGGTGAGGCCGAGCAGTTTGATCCTCCGTGCCCGAACTTGGCGACGGAAGATGCTTAGGAAGACGGCGGAGAGACTGGTGGCCGCGGTCGGCGTGAGAACGGCGTCGGAGAGGTCGCAGTAGTGAAGCACTTCGTCGCCGGCGTCGTTGCAAGTTAGCGGTGGTGCTAGGGTTTGTGCGAGGGAGGAAGAAGAGATAATGACCGCAGTGAAATGAGTACTTATAGGGATATGGGCGGCACTACGCTATTACTCAGGTGCCCCTGGCGATTCGCATCTGATCAGTACGTGGCCAGCATGCGGAATTGTGGGGGCAGTTTCACCCCACGCACGCCTGGTTTGTCGGGAGAGGTTCCTACTTCTCCGAAATTCTAGTTGATGGATAGACATTAAAAGCCGTTTTAAAGTTTGTCTCTGTGTCTTCATCTGACAAGGATGCAGTGAAGACATTCGACAGTTTCAATAGAGTGCATATGACTTGGAGAGATAGAGTTTGAGGTAGGAAGCATGGAGAGGTTAGGGTCCGATCACATTCACTTAGTTCAAAAGATTCAGCCAAGAAGACATAGCTATAAGTGAATGTTGTAGAGGACAGAACACCAGTGCATATATAATCAACATAGTGAAGATAATCATGACGACATGTTGAGATTGAAGCCAAACCAAATGTGAAGACATAGCAAATGTAACGACATGAGTAAAACACTTCACGCAGAAAAATTTTGGTGGTGGCGCTACCCACCGTATAGGAAGTATCGAACCTAGACACGGCGCACAATTATCGTGGCGCTCCGAGGTCAAATTCCACGTTAATGTATTCACACTTAGAATGTATGTCTTCATTGATTGAAGATATACGTTACTTTGTGTGTTGCTCATCTAAGTCATCATCATGCATAAGTGTTAGGATGTGTGCCTGATCACAGGACATTTGAGGATTCCAAGATATTTAGCTCACACCGTAACTTGCAAAATCTCTTCTCATCCAAGGGCTTGGTGAAGATATCTGCCAATTGCTCTTCAGTGTTGACGTGTATGATATCAATGTCTTCCTTTGTAACATGATCTCTGAGAAAATGATGATGAATTTCAATGTGCTTTGTCTTCGAGTGCTGAACTGGGTTGTTGGCGATCTTGATGGCGCTTTCGTTGTCGCAGTAAAGTGGCACTTGCTTCAGATGAATGCCGTAATCCTTGAGGGTTTGCTTCATCCATAGAAGCTGAGCGCAGCAGGATCCAGCAGCAATGTATTCAGATTCAGCAGTGGAGAGAGATACACAGTTCTGCTTCTTTGAAGACCAACAGACAAGAGATCGGCCTAGGAAATGACATGTGCCTGATGTGGATTTCCGATCAACCTTGTCACCAGCGTAATCAGCGTCCGAAAATCCAACCAGATCAAATTCTGAGCCCTTTGGATACCATAACCCTAGAGTTGGTGTGTGAGCCAAATATCGAAGAATTCGCTTCACTGCTAAGTGATGCGACTCCTTTGGTGCCGCTTGAAACCGAGCACACATACAAACACTAAGCATAATATCTGGCCTAGATGCACATAAATAAAGCAGAGAACCAATCATGGAGCAGTGTACCTTTTGATCGAACTCTTTACCATTGTCGTCAGGACCCAGATGATGTTTGGCTGGCATTGGTGTTGTGAAGCCTTTGCAATCTTGCATACCGAACTTCTTCAGGCAGTCTTTGAGATATTTCTCTTGAGATATGAAGATGTCATTGTGTTGTTGCCTTATCTGAAGACCGAGGAAGAATTTCAGCTCCCCCATCATAGACATCTGATATTGCTCTTGCATCATATATCCGAACTCCTCACTGTACTTCTGATTGGTGCAGCCGAAGATAATGTCGTCCACGTATATTTGGCACACAAACAGTTCACCATCTTATGTCTTTGTGAAGAGAGTGGGATCCAGGGAACCAGGTATGAAGCCTTTGCTCTTCAGGAAGTATTTGATTGTATCATACCAGGCCCGAGGGGCTTGTTTGAGGCCATATAGTGCCTTTTTGAGCTTGTACACCATGTCAGGATGTTTTGGATCTTCAAACCCAGGTGGTTGCGCAACATACACTTCCTCTTCAATTTTGCCATTGAGGAAGGCACTTTTTACATCCATTTGATACAGGATTATGTTGTGATGATTTGCATAGGCCAGCAGTATACGGATGGCTTCAAGTCTGGCCACAGGAGCAAATGTTTCGTTGAAGTCGATGCCTTCCACTTGAGTATATCCTTGAGCAACGAGACGAGCCTTGTTTCTGACGACTTGGCCATGCTCATCTTGCTTGTTGCGGTATATCCATTTGGTGCCTATTATGTTATGCTTCCGTGGATCAGGACGCTTAACTAACTCCCATACATTGTTCAGCTCAAATTGTTGAAGCTCTTCTTGCATAGCTTGAATCCATTCAGGTTCCATAAAGGCTTCATCAGTTTTCTTGGGTTCTGTGATTGAAACAAATGCGAAGTGTCCGCAAAAATTTGCCAGTTGAGTTGCCTTTGAACGAGTTAGTGGACCAGGTGCATTGATGCTATCAATTATTCTATCAATTTGCACTTCATTGGCAACACGAGGATGTAGGGGTCGAAGACTTTGCTCTTGCTGATCTACGTTGTCATGGGGAGGAATGTCTTCAGGCTGAGCATTGTCTTCATGTGGATCAGGTGCTGAGATGATAAGTTCTTCTTCAGGACGAGCTTCAGAGGGTACAATTTCTCCAGTTCCCATTAGCTTGATTGATTCACTGGCTGGAACTTCATCTAGTACATCTGGTAGTTGCTCTCTTTGTGACCCATTGGTCTCATCAAACCGCACATCCACTGTTTCAACCACTTTGTAGTGAAAGAGATTGAAGACTCTGTAGGAGTGCGAATCCTTTCCATATCCAAGCATGAAGCCCTCATGTGCTTTTGGAGCAAATTTTGCTGTGTGGTGAGGGTCCTTGATCCAGCATCTCGATCCAAATACTCTGAAGTAACTTACATTTGGCTTCTTGCCAGTCAGAAGTTCATAAGATGTCTTGTTCAGCAGCTTGTGAAGATACACACGGTTGATAGTATGGCATGCAGTGTCAATGGCTTCAGTCCAGAATTTTCTTGGTGTCTTGTACTCATCTAACATTGTTCTGGCCATCTCAATGAGTGTTCTGTTCTTGCGTTCGACGATGCCATTCTGTTGTGGCGTGTATGCAGCTGAGAATTCATGAGTGATGCCCAATGTATCAAGATATGTGTCAAGGCCGGTGTTCTTGAATTCTGTGCCATTGTCACTTCTGATGTGCTTTATCTTGGCGCCATAATTGTTCATTGCCCGATTTGCGAAGCGTCTGAAGACATCCTGCACTTTAGTCTTGTAAAGAATTATGTGCACCCAAGTATATCTAGAGTAATCATCAACAATGACGAAGCCATAGAGGCAAGCAGTAGTGGAGAAAGTTGAGTAGTGGGTAGGGCCGAAGAGATCCATGTGAAGCAGTTCGAAGGGTTGAGTAGTGGTCATGATTGTCTTCGAAGGATGTTTTGCCCTTGTCATCTTCCCAGCTTCACAGGCACCGCATAAGTGATCTTTCTTGAACTTGACGCCCTCGATGCCTATGACATGCTTCTTCTTAGCAAGGGTGTGGAGGTTCCTCATACCAGCATGCCCAAGTCTTCGATGCCAAAGCCAGCATTCTGAAGCCTTTGCGAGAAGACAAACTGCAAGCTGTGGTCCTGCTGAGAAATCTACCACGTACAAATCATCTTTTCGATACCCTTCAAACACTAGAGACTTGTCAGATTCCATTAGTACCAGACAGCGATATTTTCCAAAGATTACAATCATGTTTAAATCGCAAAGCATTGAGACAGACATTAAGTTGAAGCCAAGGGATTCAACAAACATGACTTTATCCATGTGTTGATCCCTTGAGATTGCAACTCTACCTAGACCCAGTACTTTACTTTTACCAGTGTCAGCGAATGTGATGTGGCTCTTGTCAGATGGACGTAAGGTTGAGTCCATAAAGAGACTTTTCTTGCCAGTCATGTGATTTGTACACCCGCTGTCAATAATCCATACTGAAGACTCCGAAGTTACTGGTGTCGTACCCTACAGTGCAGTTAGGGGGATAGGCTTCACCAAGATTGTTGTGAAGCAAAAACATTTGACGAACCAGTGGATTATGAAAACTGAGATCCAGGTTAGGACAAGCAGGGAGAGTAGCATGCGATTCAGATATGAGATACATAGTGATGCCATTCGGGCATTTGATCGAGCGCCCCACGAGTTTTTAAGGTCTCCAGCAATAGCATCAGAAGATTTTGGTTTTGAGCTGGAGACCTTTCCCTGCAAAAGAGAGTTAAGCTTTCTTAACCACCCACATCTTCAAGGGTGGCTTAGAAGCAATAAGTCTAAGTGCAGCATCTGAGAATTTTGGCTTTGGAGCCCTAGCAAACAGTCTAGCAGGTGGGCAATAATACTCATAAGAATAGGTAGAATAATTTTTGGTCATATGAGAATGACGGTTTGAAGAACCGCTCACATGAGCCTGAGCATTGTTTCCCTGCAAAGCATGTGTGTTAGTGCAACTCAGATGAGCCCTCTGCCTGTATGAACCCTTTGGACCATATGAAGCCTTTGGTCTGATGTTTGTCTTCTTCATGTGAGGTGTCATGAGGACATTCACAGGAAGATTCTCAAGACACGTTTTTGGAACCCAGATCTTCTTCATAGGCGGTCCATTCCTGCAGTTAGTACCAATGTACCTGGCAAATACTTCACCATTCTGATTCCTAAGCAGTTTATAGTTTGCATCAAAGGATTCATCAATGTTAATTGGATTAGCACAAGTGAAGCCAGATAGATTGGATGGATCTAATGAGGATTCCTTTGCAGCAACCCATGTGGTTTTGGGGTACTGCTCAGGTTTCCAGTAAGAGCCATCTGCATTAATTTTCTTCACGAACCCAACACCCTCTTTGCTAGGGTTTCGGTTCAGAATCTGCTTCTTGAGGACATCACATAGTGTTTGATGTCCTTTGAGACTTTTGTACATTCCTGTTTCAAGCAATGTCTTCAACCTAGCATTTTCATCAGCAATAGCAGTGGTATCCTCAGCAGAGGGGTTAGTTACCACTTCAACAGTTGAAGATATTGCAACAGCAGTAGCAGTGGAACATTCAGCGACAGAAATAGCATTATCACGCTCAATGCATTTAAGACATGGTGGTTCAAATCCTTCCTGAGCAGAACTGATCTGTTCGGCTCGAAGTGACTCGTTTTCCTTTTGAAGATCTTCATGATCCGCTCTCAACTTCTCAAGATCTTGCTTCTTCTGAAGATAATCATAGGAAAGCTTTTCATGAGTAGTTGAGAGAGTCTCAAGACGATCTTCGAGTTCCTGATACTTAACGTGAAGATTTTTTATGTCTTCAATTAAGGATTCAGAACGAGTCATTTCAGCACCCAACAGATCATCGCTTCTATCTAACAGTTTTTGAATATGTTCCATGGCCTTTTGTTGTTCAGTTGCAATTTTAGCAAGTGTTTTGTAACTGGGTTTTGAATCACAACCAGAGTCATCGTCACTAGATGTTTGATAGTGAGTGGTGCGTGTGTTTACCTTGGCACCACGTGCCATGAAGCAGTAGGTGGGAGTAGAGTCGTCCTTGTCATTTGCATCGGTGATGGTGATAGAGTCATTGTCTTCAGTGTTGAAGATGGACTTGGCGACATAGGCTGTAGCCAAACTTGCAATGCCTGAATCAGACTCCTCCTCAGACTCCACCTCTGCCTCCTCAGAAGCGGACTCCTCCTCTGAATCCATTTCCTTGCCAACAAACGCACGAGCCTTGCCAGATGAACTCTTCTTGTGTGATGAAGACTTGGAGGAAGACTTGGACGAAGACTTTGAGTATTTTTTCGTCTTCTTATCGTCAGAGTCATATTCCTTGCTCTTCTTCTTCTTTCTGTTCTCATTGTCCCACTGTGGGCATTCAGAGATGAAGTGTCCAGTTTTCTTGCATTTGTGACAAGTTTTCCTCTTGTAGTCATGCGCAGAAGCTTCATCATTCCTTGAGCTTGATCGTGAAGACTTTCTGAAGCCTTTCTTCTTGGTGAATTTCTGGAACTTCTTTACTAGCATTGCAAGTTCCCTTCCAATGTCTTCAGGATCATCAGAACTGCTGTCAGATTCCTCTTCAGATGATGACACAGCTTTTGCCTTCAAGGCACGAGTTCGCCCATAGTTTGGACCGTAGATATCTCTTTTCTCAGAAAGCTGAAACTCATGTGTGTTGAGCCTCTCAAGTATGTCAGACGGATCGAGTGTCTTGAAGTCTGGACGTTCTTGAATCATCAGGGCTAGAATGTCAAATGAAAGTGCGTTCGACATAGCTAAAACTCCAGGTGGTTAAACCGAATCACACAGAACAAGGGAGCACCTCGCTCTGATACCAATTGAAAGTGCGTTATATCGACTAGAGGGGGGGTGAATAGGCGATTTTTAAGAAAGTCTTCAAAACGTGGAAGTTATGAAGACAAACAGACTTGAAGCCTATCACTATGCAGCGGAAGATAGATTACACAACGCAAGCCATAGTCAAATATACAGTACAATGAAAGCACAGAGACAAATAGCTTCAGTGTAATGAGGATCAGGTTGGAAGAACTTATGAAGCCAATCAGATCATACAGTCAGGTTGTGAAGACAGAAGATTAAGCAGGCATGCAATAGCTTCACAATGTGTACTGGTAAGTAAAGGGAGGTGAAGATGAAACCAGTGACACGTTGAAGACAATGATATGTTGGACCAGTTCCAGTTGCTGTGACAACTGTACGTCTGGTTGGAGCGGCTAGGTATTTAAACCAAAGGACACACAGTCCTGGACACCCAGTCCTGAACACGCAGCTCAGGACACCCAGTCCTCACCATTTTCTCCTTGAGCTAAGGTCACACAGACCCCGCCCAATCACTCTGGTAAGTCTTCAAGGTAGACTCCCAAACCTTCACAGACTTCGTTCACCGGCAATCCACAATTCCTCTTGGATGCTCAGAACGCGACGCCTAACCGTCTGGAGGATGCACAGTCCTCAAGTGTAATAAGTCTTCAGATCACTCAGACAAGAAGACTTAAGTGATGCCCAATTACTCTGGCTCTGGGTGGTTAGGGCTTTTCTCCTCACTAAGGATTTTCTCTCAAAGGATTCGAGGTGGGTTGCTCTCAAACGACAAAAGCCGTGCACTGAAATCTGAGCAGCCAACCGTTTATGGTTGTGGGGGTGGGCTATTTATAGCCACTTGGCAACCCTGACCTGATTTGTCCGAAATGACCCTGGGTCACTAAGGAACTGACACGTGTACTAACGGTCGGATTTTGAACTCTCACGGCAACTTTACTTGGGCTGCAAGTAAAGCTGACTTGTCTGACTCTAAACAAGATTTTCTCTCATTGTCTTCACTCGAAGACATAGGATTTGAATTAGGCATCACTTCAGTCACCCTGACTGGATTTCTTGGACCCCACTTAACAGTACGGTGGTTCCTATGACACAACATGAATATAGTAAAGCTACGAAGGATCTAAGTCTTCGAGTTCCAAAAGCTTCATGGGGAGTCTTCATATGTCATTGTCTTCGACACGAATGTCTTCATGAACCACCATTGTCTTCAATGTCTTCGTACATTTTTGGGGGTCATCTCTGGTAGCTAAACCGAATCAATGAGGGACTTCTACATGTGTTATCCTGCAATTCTCACAAACACATTAGTCCCTCAACTAGGTTTGTCGTCAATACTCCAAAACCAACTAGGGGTGGCACTAGATGCACTTACACCAACACTTCCCAAGGAATTTATTATTGACAACATAAATAAAAAATTCTTTTCATTTCGAGACTAGGCATCCCTATTACCTGCCACACTCTCGTGCAATGACAAGTGAATAAACACTAATCTTGAGAATAACACATCTAGCATGGAAAACATTGGCCACTGCCTTCCGCTTCATGAGCGGTACAAGACACAAAAAGGAAGTTCATTTTGAAAATTAGAGTTGGCACATACAAATTTACTTGGAACGGCATGGAAATACCGCATATAGGTAGATATGGTGGACTCATTTGGCACAACTTGGTTTAGGATTTTAGATGCACAAGTAGTATTCCCGCTTAGTACAAGGAAAGGCTAGCAAATAGATTGAGAAGCAACGAACCATGAAACGAAAACGATGATAACCGAGCATTAAACATAACTAACACCTAATAATGCACCACAAGTAGGATGTAATTTCATTGCATAACTATTGACTTCCATGCTTGCATAGGGAATCACAAACCTTAACACCAATATTCTTATTAAAGCATAATTACTCACCAACATTACTCACATATTATTATCTCCATATCGTAAAACTATTGCAAGAAATCAAACTTATCATATCCAATGGTCTACATGAAAGTTTTTATTATATCCCATCTTGAATGTCCATCACTTTGGGACAAATTTCATAGCTTTTACAAATTGTCATCACTATTATCAACTCTCATAATAATATAGGTGAAGAATGAGAGTGTTCAACAAACTACTCCAAAAAGATATAAGTGAAGATCAAATGAGTAGTTAAGTAAATATGTAGCTATATGAGGACTCTATCCCATTTAAAAACTTTCATACCTAAGTATTTTATTAAAAACCCAAGCTAAACAAAACAAAATTTCATTCCAAGAATAGCACACATCATGTGATGAAGCAAAAACTTAGGCTCAACCGAGGCTAACCGATAATTGTTGATGAACAAAAGGTGGGATGACTACCAGAGTATACCCAACCTTAGATGCTTGAGACTTCTTGAAATATTATCTTGGGATGCCTTCGGCATCCCCAATCTTGAGCTTTTGTGTCTGCTTAATTCCTTTTATATCCCGGATTCGCTAATTCTTAAAAACTTCATCCACATAAAACTCGACAAGAACTCGTGAGATAAGTTAGTATAAATCAATGAAATACTCTTATCATTCTCTACTGTAGCAAATCAGTAAAATTATAATTTAACATTCCATACTAAATGTCTCTGCATATTTAATACTCCTATCCCCAAATAGAATCATTAACAAGCAAACATAACAACAATCTATCAAAACAGGACAGTCTATAAAGGATGCAAGAAGATTCATAGTTCTTTAACTCCAAAAATTCCGAAAATTTACCACACTATAGAAAATTTGTCGTAGCTTATTGTGTGAAAAGTTTCAACATTTTATCACATTCTGACTTTTCTCAAGAATTCACGCACTAGAGTGCAACTTTCTGTTTTCAAATAGCCACATATAGACTTGCAAAATAAGCATGGTAAAGGCTATACTTGACTTTTTTATTGGAATGAAAGATGCAAAACATTATTATAAATAACAACAAGAAAATCCTAACAAAATAAAATGATGCTCCAAGCAAAACACATATCATGTGACGAATGAAAATATAGCTCCAAGTGAGGTTACCGGTGATACATCCATTTTGCATCATCCTTTCATATCGATATTTATTGCATTATGGGTTGTTATTACACATTATGTCACAATACTTATGCCTATTCTCCCTTATTTTACAAGGTTTACATAAAGAGGGAGAATGCCGGCAGCTGGGATTCTGGGCTGGAAAAGGAGCAAATATTAGAGACCTATTCTGCACAGCTCCAAAAATCCTGAAACTTCACGGAAGTCATTTTCAGAATATATAAAAAATACTGAGCGCAAGAAGTTCACCAGGGGGGCCACACCCTGCCCACGAGGGTGGGGGCGCGCCCTGCCCCCCTCGGCGTGCCCCCTACCTCGTGGGCCCTCGGTGGCCCTCCGATGCCCATCTTCTGCTATATGGAGTATTTCGACAAGGAAAAAAAATCATAAACCATCTTTCCGGACGAGACTCCGCCGCCACGAGGCGGAAGCTTGGCGGAACTAATCTAGGACTCTGGCGGAGCTGTTCTGCCGGGGACGCTTCCCCCCGGGAGGGGGAAATCATCGCCATCGTCATCACCAATCTTCCTCTCATCAGGAGAGGGAAATCTCCATCAACATCTTCACCAGCACCATCTCCTCTCAAAACCCTAGTTCATCTCTTGTATCCAATTCTTGTCTCCAAGTCCGGGATTGGTACCTGTGGGTTGCTAGTAGTTTTAATTACTCCTTGTAGTTGATGCTAGTTGGTTTATTTGGTGGAAGATCATATGTTTTGATCCTATATGCATATTAATACCCCTCTGATTATGAACATGAATATGCTTTGTGAGTAGTTACGTTTGTTCCTGAGGACATGGGAGAAGTCTTGCTATTAGTACTCATGTGAATTTGTTATTCGTTCGATATTTTGATGAGATGTATGTTGTCTCTCCTCTAGTGGTGTTATGTGAACGTCGACTACATGACACTTCACCATTATTTGGGCCTAGAGGAAGGCATTGTGAAGTAATAAGTAGATGATGGGTTGCTAGAGTGACAGAAGCTTAAACCCTAGTTTATGCGTTGCTTCGTAAGGGGCTGATTTGGATCCATATGTTTCATGCTATGGTTAGGTTTACCTTAATACTTTTGTTGTAGTTGCGGATGCTTGCAATAGAGGTTAATCATAAGTGGGATGCTTGTCCAAGTAAGGACAACACCCAAGCACCGGTCCACCCACATACCAAATTATCAAAGTACCGAACGCGAATCATATGAACATGATGAAAACTAGCTTGACGATATTCCCATGTGTCCTCGGGAGCGCTTTACATCATATAAGAGTTCGTCCAGGCTTGTCCTTTGCTACAAAAAGGATTGGGCCACCTTGCTGCACTTTATTTACTTTTGTTACTTGTTACTCGTTACAAATTATCCTATCACAAAACTATCTGTTACCAATTATTTCAGTGCTTGCAGAGAATAACTTGCTGAAAACCTCTTATCATTTCCTTCTGCTCCTCGTTGGGTTCGACACTCTTAGTTATTGAAAGGACTATGATAGATCCCCTATACTTGTGGGTCATCAAGACTCTTTTCTGGCGCCGTTGCCGGTGAGTGAAGCGCCTTTGGTAGGTGGAATTTGGCAAGCAAAAAATTTATATGGTGTGCTGAAATTTACTGTCACTTGTTACTATGGAAAGTAATCCTCTGAGGGGCTTGTTCAGGGTATCTTCACCCCGACCAGTAGAGCAAAGAGTTGCTCCTCAACCTACTGAACCTACTGAAAATTAAAATGTCTGCATTGAAATTCCTTCGGTGTGTTAGAAAAACTGCTAGTTAATCCTTTTGCAGGAGATGGAACAAAGCATCCTGATGAGCACCTAATATATGTGGATGAAGTTTGTGGATTATTTAAGCTTGCAGGTGTGTCTGGAGATGTTATTAAGAAGAAGGTCTTCCCTTTATCTTTGAAGGGAGATGCATTGACATGGTATAGGCTATGTGATGATACGGGGTCATGGAACTACAAACGATTGAAATTGGAATTTCATCAGAAGTTTTATCCTATGGATCTTGTTCATTGTGATCGCAATTATATATATAATTTATGGCCTCGCGAAGGAGAAAGCATCGCTCAAGATTGGGGGAGGCTTAAATCAATGTTATATTCAAGCCCCAATCATGAGCTCTCAAGAGAAATAATTATTCAGAATTTTTATGCTCGGCTTTCTGATAACAATCGCACCACACTCGATACTTCTTGTGCTAGCTCTTTTATGATGAAGACTATCGAATTCAAATGGGATTTATTGGAAAGAATTAAACGCAACTCTGAAGATTGGGACCTCGACGAAGGTAAGGAGTCAGGTATGACACCTAAGTATGATTGTGTTAAATTTTTTATGGATACCGATGTTTTCCGTAAATTTAGCACTAAATATGGACTTGACTCTGAGATAGTAGCCTCTTTCTGTGAATCTTTTGCTGCTCATATCGATCTCCCTAAGCAGAAGTGGTTTAAATATCATCCTCCCATAGAAGTAAAAGTAGCTGCACCTATTAAAGTTGAAGAAAAGACTATCACTTATAATGATCCTATTGTTCCTACTGCTTATGTTGAGAAACCACCTTTTCCTGTTAGGATAAAAGATCATGCTAAAGCTTCAACTGTGGTTCGTAAAAGCAATATTAGAACCTATACACCTCCTGAGCAAATTAAAGTTGAACCTAATGTTACTATTGTTAAAGATCTCTTGTCTGATAATATTGATGGGCATGTTATTCATTTCCATGATGAGACTGCTAGAATTGCTAAACCTTGTGCTAAAGATAAACATCTTTGGTAGGCATGCATGTTATTTCTATTAAAATAGGAGATCATTGTTATCATGGCTTATGTGATATGGGTGCTAGTGCTAGTGCAATACCCATTGACTTATACAATGAAATTATGCATGATATTGCACCTACTGAGTTAGAAGATATTGATGTCACAATTAAACTTGCCAATAGAGATGTTGAAGTCTTGTGTGGGAAGACTAAATATCCTGCTGATTTTCTTTTTCTTGGTTCCCCACAAGATAGCTTTTGTCCCATTATATTTGGTAGACCCTTCTTGAACATAGTTAATGCTAAGATAGATTGCGAAAAGGATGTTGTTACTATTGGTTTTGGTGATATGTCTCATGAATTTAATTTCTCTAAATTTTGTAGACAACACCGTGAAGAGGAATTGCCTAGTAATGATGAAATTATTGGTCTTGATTCTATTGCCGTGCCTCCTAGCGATCCTTTAGAATAGTATTTGCTACACCATGAAAATGATATGTTTATGAATGAAAGAAGGGAAATATATGAAGTATTCTTTAAACAAGAACCCATCCCGAAACACAATTTGCCTATTGAAATCCCAGGGGATCCTCCTCCACCCAAGGGTGATCCCGTGTTTGAGCTTAAACCGTTACCTGATACTCTTAAATATGCTTATCTTGATGAGAAAAAGATATATCCTATTATTATTAGTGCTAACCTTTCAGAGCATGAAGAAGACAGATTATTGAAAACTCTGAAGAAGCACCGTGCTGCTATTGGATATACTCTTGATGATCTTAAGGGCATTAGTCCCACTCTATGTCAACACAAAATAAATTTGGAGAAAGATGACAATCCAGTTATTGATCATCAACGACGGCTGAATCCTAAGATGAAAGAAGTGGTAAGAAAAGAAATACTAAAGCTCCTTGAGGCAGGTATAATTTATCACGTTGTTGATAGTCAGTGGGTAAGTCATGTCCATTGTGTTCCTAAGAAGGGAGGTATTACTGTCGTTCCTAATGATAAAGATGAATTGATTCCGTAAAGAATTATTACAGGTTATAGGATGGTAATTGATTTCCACAAATTAAATCAGGCTATTAAAAGAGATCATTGTCTTGAATTGGGAAAAGTGCCACTTTATGGTTAATGAAGATATTGTCTTGGGGCATAAAGTTTCTGAAAGAGGTATTGAGGTTGATAAAGCCAAGGTTGATGCTATTGAAAAGATGCCATGTCCCAAGGACGTCAAAGGTATAAGAAGTTTCCTTGGTCATGCCGGTTTCTATAGGAGGTTCATTAAGGACTTCTCAAAAATTTCTCGGCCTCTGACTAATTTATTACAAAAAGATATACCATTTGTTTTTGATGATGATTGTGTAGAAGCATTTGAAATACTTAGAAAAGCATTGATCTCTGCACCTATTGTTCAGCCACCTGTTTGGAATTTACCTTTTGAAATTATTTGTGATGCTAGTGATTATGCTGTAGGTGCTGTTCTAGGACAAAGAGTTGATAAGAAATTAAATGTTATTCAATATGCTAGTAAAACTCTAGACAATGCTCAAAGAAATTATGCTACTACTAAAAAGGAATTCCTAGCAGTTGTATTTGCTTGTGATAATTTTAGACCATATATTGTTGATTCTAAAGTAACTATTCATACGGATCATGCTGCTATTAAATACCTTATGGAAAAGAAAGATGCTAAACCTAGACTTATTAGATGGGTTCTCCTGCTACAAGAATTTGATTTGCATATTGTTGATAGAAAGGGGGCTGAGAACCCCATTGCAGACAACTTGTCTAGGTTAGAAAATGTGCTTGATGACCCACTACCTGTTGATGATAGCTTTCTGGATGAACAATTAAATGTCATAAATGCTTCTCGTACTACTCCATGGTATGCTAATTATGCTAATTATATTGTTGCGAAATTTATACCACCTAGTTTCACATACCAACAAAAGAAAAAGTTTTTCTATGATTTGAGGCATTACTTTTGGGATGACCCACATCTTTATAAAGGAGTAGATGGTGTTATTAGACATTGTGTACTGATACGTCTCCAATGTATCTATAATTTTTGATTGCTCCATGCTATATTATCTACTGTTTTGGACATTATTGGGCTTTATTATCCACTTTTATATTATTTTTTGGCACTAACCTATTAACCGGAGGCCCAACCCAGAATTGCTGTTTTTTTGCCTATTTCAGAGTTTCACAGAAAATGAATATCAAAGGGAGTCCAAACAGAATGAAACCTTTGGGAACATGATATTCTCACCAAACATGATCCAGGAGACTTGGACCCTACGTCAAGAAATAAAGGAGGAAGCCACGAGGTAGGGGGGCGCACCCTCCACCCTCATGGGCCCCCTGTTGCTCCACCGACGTACTCATTCCTCCTATCTATACCTACGTACCCCCAAATGATCAGATATAGAGCCAAAAACCTAATTCCACCGCCGCAACTTTCTGTATCCACGAGATCTCATCTTGGGGCCTGTTCCGGAGCTCCGCTGGAGGGGGCATCCATCATGGAGGGCTTCTACATCAACACCATAGCCTCTCCGATGAAGTGTGAGTAGTTTACCTCAGTCCTTCGGATCCATAGTTATTAGCTAGATGGCTTCTTCTCTCTTTTTGGATCTCAATACAATGTTCTCCCCCTCTTTTGTGGAGATTTATTCGATGTAATCTTCTTTTTGCGATGTGTTTGTTGGGACCGATGAATTGTGGGTTTATGATCAAGATTATCTATGAACAATATTTGAATCTTCTCTGAATTCTTTTATGTATGACTGGTTATGTTTGCAAGACTCTTCGAATTATTAGTTTGGTTTGGCCTACTAGATTGATCTTTCTTGCAATGGGAGAAGTGCTTAGCTTTGGGTTCAATCTTGCGGTGTCCTTTCCCAGTGACGGTAGGGGCAGCAAGGCACGCATTGTATTGTTGCCATCGAGGATAACATGATGTTTTTTTATCATATTGCATGAATTTATCCCTATACATTATGTCATCTTGCTTAAGGCGTTACTCTGTTTTCATGAACTTAATACTCTAGATGCATGCTGGATAGCAGTCGATGAGTGGAGTAATAGTAGTAGATGCAGGCAGGAGTCGATCTATTTGTCTCGGACGTGATGCATATATACATGATCATACGTAGATATTCTCATAACTATGCTCAATTCTGTCAATTGCTCAACAGTAATTCATTCACCCACCGTAAAATACTTATGCTCTTGAGAGAAGCCACTAGTGAAACCTATGGCCCCCGTGTCTATCTTCATCATATTAATCTTCCAATACTTAGTTATTTCCTTTGCTTTTATTTTACTTTGCATCTTTATCACAAAAATACCAAAAATATTATCCTATCATATCTATCAGATCTCACTCTCGTAAGTGACCGTGAAGGGATTGACAACCCCTTATCGCGTTGGTTGCGAGGAGTTATTTGTTTTGTGCATGTACGAGGGACTCACGCGCAGCCTCCTACTGGATTGATACCTTGGTTCTCAAAAACTGAGGGAAATACTTACGCTACTTTGCTGCATCATCCTTTCCTCTTCAAGGAAATCCAACGCAGTGCTCAAGAGGTAGCAAGAAGAATTTCGGGCGCCATTGCCGGGGAGGTTCGTGAAGGAAATATGCCCTAGAGGCAATAATAAAGTTATTATTTATTTCCTTATATCATGATAAATGTTTATTATTCATGCTAGAATTGTATTAACCGGAAACGTAATACTTGTGTGAATACATAGACAAACAAAGTGTTACTAGTATGCCTCTACTTGACTAGCTCGTTCATCGAAGATGGTTATGTTTCCTAACCATAGACATGCGTTGTCATTTGATTAACGGGATCACATCATTAGGAGAATGATGTTATTGACATGACCCATTCCATTAGCTTAGCACCCGATCGTTTAGTATGTTGCTATTGCTTTCTTCATGACTTATACATGTTCCTATGACTATGAGATTATGCAACTCCCGTTTACTGGAGGAACACTTTGTGTGCTACCAAACGTCACAGCGTAACTGGGTGATTATAAAGGTGCTCTACAGGTGTCTCCAAAGGTACATGTTGGGTTGGCGTATTTCGAGATTAGGATTTGTCGCTCCGATTGTCGGAGAGGTATCTCTGGGCCCTCTAGGTAATGCACATCACTTAAGCCTTGCAAGCAATGCAACTAATAAGTTAGTTACAAGATGATGTATTACGGAACGAGTAAAGAGACTTGTCGGTAACGAGATTGAACTAGGTATTGAGATACCGACGATCGAATCTCGGGCAAGTAACATACCGATGACAAAGGGAACAACGTATGTTGTTATGTGGTCTGACTGATAAAGATCTTCGTAGAATATGTAGGAGCCAATATGAGCATTCAGGTTCCGCTATTGGTTATTGACCGGAGACGTGTCTCGGTCATGTCAACATTGTTCTCGAACACGTAGGGTCCGCATGCTTAACATTACGATGACAGTTTCATTATGAGTTTATATATTTTGATGTACCGAAGGTTGTTCGGAGTCCCAGATGTGATCACGGACTTGACGAGGAGTCTCGAAATGGTCGAGACATAAAGATCGATATATTGGACGACTATATTTGGACACCGGAAAGGTTCCGGGTGAGATTGGGACAATACCGGATCACCGGGAGGTTATCGGAACCCCCCGGGAGGTATATGGGCCTTATTGGGCCTTAGTGGAAAGGAGGGGAAAGGAGCAAGGGAGGGGGCACCCCCCAAGCCCAATCTGAATTGGGAGGGGGGCCGCCCCCCTTTCCTTCCTCCCTCCTTCCTCTTCCTTCCCTCTCCTACTCCTAATAGGAAAAAGGGGAGTCCTACTCCCGGTGGGAGTTGGACTCCCCCCCTTGGGTGCTGCACCCTCCTTGGTCGGCCCCCTCCTCCACTCCTTTATATACGGGGGCAGGGGGCACCCCATAGACACAACAATTGATCATTGATCTCTTAGCCGTGTGCGGTGCCCCCCTCCACCATAATCCTCGATAATATTGTAGCGGAGCTTAGGCGAAGCCCTACGACGGTAGAACATCAAGATCGTCACCACGCCGTCATGCTGACGGAACTCATCCCCAACACTTTGCTGGATCAAAGTCCGGGGATCGTCATCGAGCTGAACGTGTGCTAGAACTCGGAGGTGCCGTAGTTTCGGTGCTTGATCGGTCTGGCCGTGAAGACGTACGACTACATCAACCGCGTTGTGCTAACGCTTCTGCTTCAGGTCTACGAGGGTACGTAGACAACACTCTCCCCTCTTGTTGCTATGCATCACCATGATCTTGCGTGTGCGTAGGAATTTTTTTGAAATTACTACGTTTCCCAACAGTGGCATCCGAGCCTGGTTTTATGAGTTGATGTTATATGCACGAGTAGAACACAAGTGAGTTGTGGGCGATATAAGTCATACTGCTTACCAGCATGTCATACTTTGGTTCGGCGGTATTGTTGGATGAAGCAGCCTGGACCGACATTACGCGTACGCTTACGCGAGACTGGTTCTACCGACGTGCTTTGCACACAGGTGGCTGGCGGGTGTCAGTTTCCCCAACTTTAGTTGAACCGAGTGTGGCTACGCCCGGTCCTTGCGAAGGTTAAAACAACACCAACTTGACAAACTATCATTGTGGTTTTGATGCGTAGGTAAGAACGGTTCTTGCTAAGCCCGTAGCAGCCACGTAAAAATTGCAACAACAAAGTAGAAGACGTCTAACTTGTTTTTGCAGGGCATGTTGTGATGTGATATGGTCAAGACATGATGCTAAATTTTATTGTATGAGATGATCATGTTTTGTAACCGAGTTATCGGCAACTGGCAGGAGCCATATGGTTGTCACTTTATTGTATGCAATGCAATTGCGCTGTAATGCTTTACTTAATCACTAAGCGGTAGCGGTAGTCATGGAAGCATAAGATTGGTGAGACGACAACGATGCTACGATGGAGATCAAGGTGTCGCGCTGGTGACGATGGTGATCATGATGATGCTTCAGAGATGGAGATCACAAGCACAAGATGATGATGGCCATATCATATCACTTATATTGATTGCATGTGATTTTATCTTTTATGCATCTTATCTTGCTTTGATTGACAGTAGCATTATAAGATGATCTCTCACTAAATTTCAAGATAAAAGTGGTCTCCCTGAGTATGCACCGTTGCCAAAGTTTGTCGTGCCCAGACACCACGTGATGATCGGGTGTGATAAGCTCTACGTCCATCTACAATGGGTGCAAGCCAGTTTTGCACACGCAGAATACTCATGTTAAAGTTGATGAGCCAAGCATATGCAGATATGGTATCGGAACACTGAGACCAAAAGGTCGAGCGTGAATCATATAGTAGATATGATCAACATAGTGATGTTCACCATTGAAAACTACTCCATTTCATGTGATGATCGGTTATGGTTTAGTTGATTTGGATCACGTGATCACTTAGAAGATTAGAGGGATGTCTTTCTATGTGGGAGTTCTTAACTAATATGATTAATTGAACTTAAATTTATCATGAACTTAGTACCTGATAGTATCTTGCTTGTTTATGTTTGATTGTAGATAGATGGCCCGTGCTGTTGTTCCGTTGAATTTTAATGCGTTCCTTGAGAAAGCAAAGTTGAAAGATGATGGTAGCAATTATACCGACTGGGTTCCGTAACTTGAGGATTATCCTCATTGCTGCACAGAAGAATTACGTCCTGGAAGCACCACTGGGTGCCAGGCCTGCTGCTAATGCAACTGACGACGTTAAGAATGTCTGGCAGAGCAAAGCTGATGACTACTCGATAGTTTAATGTGCCGTGCTTTACGGCTTAGAACCGGGTCTTCAACGACATTTTGAACGTCATGGAGCATATGAGATGTTCCAGGAGTTGAAGCTAATATTTCAAGCAAATGCCAGGATTGAGAGATATGAAGTCTCCAATAAGTTTGATAGCTGCAAGATGGAGGAGAACAGTTCTGTCAGTGAGCATATACTCAAAATGTCTGGGTATAATAATCACTTGATTCAACTGGGAGTTAATCTTCCGGATGATTGCGTCATTGACAGAATTCTCCAATCACTTCCACCTAGCTACAAGAGCTTCGTGATGAACTATAATATGCAAGGGATGGATAAGACAATTCCCGAGCTCTTCGCAATGCTAAAAGCTGCGGAGGTAGAAATCAAGAAGGAGCATCAAGTGTTGATGGTCAACAAGACCACTAGTTTCAAGAAAAAGGGCAAGGGGAAGAAGAAGGGGAACTTCAAGAAGAACAACAAGCAAGTTGCTGCTCAGGAGAAGAAACCCAAGTCTGGACCTAAGCCTGAAACTGAGTGCTTCTACTGCAAGCAGACTGGTCACTGGAAGCGGAACTGCCCCAAGTATTTGGCGGATAAGAAGGATGGCAAGCTGAGCAAAGGTATATGTGATATACATGTTATTGATGTGTACCTTACTAGAGCTCGCAGTAGCACCTGGGTATTTGATACTGGTTCTGTTGCTAATATTTGCAACTCGAAACAGGGACTACAGATTAAGCGAACACTAGCGAAGGACGAGGTGACGATGCGCGTGCGAAATGGTTCCAAAGTCGATGTGATCGCGGTCGGCATGCTACCTCTACATCTACCATCGGGATTAGTATTAGACCTAAATACTTGTTATTTGGTGCCAGAGTTAAGCATGAACATTATATCTAGATCTTGTTTGATGCGAGACGGTTATTCATTTAAATCAGAGAATAATGGTTGTTCTATTTATATGAGTAATATCTTCTATGGTCATGCACCCTTGAAGAGTGGTCTATTTTTGATGAATCTTGATAGTAGTGATACACATATTCATAATGTTGAAGCCAAAAAATGCAGAGTTGATAATGACAGTGCAACTTATTTGTGGTACTACCGTTTAGGTCATATCGGTGTAAAGCGCATGAAGAAACTCCATACTGATGGACTTTTGGAACCACTTGACTATGAATCACTTGGTACTTGTGAACCGTGCCTCATGGGCAAGATGACTAAAACGCCGTTCTCCGGTACTATGGAGAGAGCAACAGATTTGTTGGAAAACATACATACAGATGTATGTGGTCCAATGAATGTTGAAGCTCGTGGCGGATATCGTTATTTTCTCACCTTCATAGATGATTTAAGCAGATATGGGTATATCTAATTAATGAAACATAAGTCTGAAACATTTGAAAAGTTCAAAGAATTTCAGAGTGAAGTTGAAAATCATCGTAACAAGAAAATAAAGTTTCTACGATCTGATCGTGGAGGAGAATATTTGAGTTATGAGTTTGGTTTACATTTGAAACAATGCGGAATAGTTTCACAACTCACGCCACCCGGAACACCACAGCGTAATGGTGTGTCCGAACGTCATAATCGTACTTTACTTGATGTGGTGCGATCTATGATGTCTCTTACAGATTTACCGCTATCATTTTGGGGTTATGCTTTAGAGACGGCCGCATTCACGTTAAATAGGGCACCATCAAAATCCGTTGAGACGACACCTTATGAACTATGGTTTGGCTAGAAACCAAAGTTGTCGTTTCTAAAAGTTTGGGGTTGCGATGCTTATGTGAAAAAGCTTCAACCTGATAAGCTCGAACCCAAATCGGAGAAATGTGTCTTCATAGGATACCTGAAGGAGACTATTGGGTACACCTTCTATCACAGATCTGAAGGCAAGACATTTGTTGCTAAGAATGGATCCTTTCTAGAGAAGGAATTTCTCTCGAAAGAAGTGAGTGGGAGGAAAGTAGAACTTGATGAGGTAACTGTACCTGCTCCCTTATTGGAAAATAGTACATCACAGAAACCGGTTTCTATGACATGTACACCAATTAGTGAGGAAGCTAATGATGATGATCACGAAACTTCAGAACAAGTTACTACTGAACCTCGTAGATCAACCAGAGTAAGATCCGCACCAGAGTGGTACGGTAATCCTGTTCTGGAAGTCATGCTACTAGATCATGATGAACCTACGAACTATGACGAAGCAATGGTGAGCCCAGATTCCGCAAAATGGCTTGAAGCCATGAAATCTGTGTCGGTGTTCTGGGAACGGGGGTCCCCAGACTTGCCTGCCTGCGGCCCGCGGCGTGGCTCAAGTGGGGGCCCAGCGCGGCCCATCTTCATCAACACGAGGCTCAAGACCCTCGCGAGGGGCCAAGCCTCATGAGGCGGACGACGCGGCGCATCCTCAGGCACAACCTCGTCAGGCTGGCTCGCGAGGAGGCGGAGAGTTCAAGGCGGGGTACCTCGCGAGGTGCCCATAACGCAAGCCATGACGACACGGGGCACCAGGTGGGTGCCAGCGCGCGCAGCGTCCCTCTTTCCTCTTTGGTGCAAAGGGAGCAAGCGTATCAGCGGAGTACCGAGGCATCATGCAAAGGTTGCCACTTCGGTGCAACGAGACCAAGGCCAGGAGGACTATGAGACGAAGGTCACCATGGAGCCCAGCGCGGCGTCATCACCAGAGCCTTTGGCAGGCGAAGACTGCTTTTGTCAGGATAGATGTACTCGCTACCCCCCTTCAAATTAGCCCGCCATTGTTGGATCCCTTCCCGCTCAATATTTGGGGAGAGGACCAGGGCCTCTATAAATAGGACTAGCCACCCACATAGCAAGGGGTTCGGTTTTTGGTTCGGTTTTTGGGGGGTCGGTTCGTTGGTTCGTTCGGTTCTCAAGTAGAGAGAGAGGGTGACTGAGCTCTTCACAACAGTTCATCACCACAGCCAAGAACAGACCCTCGCGAGGCTGTTCTTCCTTGCATTGTTCATCCACACCAGCCCCAGGAGCCAATCCATCCACCACACATTGGAGTAGGGTATTACACCACATCGGTGGCCCGAACCAGTATAAATCTTGTGTCTTTCGTGCAGTTCTTGTAGTAGTTTAGATCCCCTTGAGACAGAGAGGTTGAAGGCGAGATTTCCGCGCACACCCCAGTGTTCGAACCTTAAGGGTCTGCCGGAACCCGAAATCCGACATTTGGCGCGCCAGGTAGGGGTGCGCCGGAATTCGTCTTCCACCGCTCCGCTCTCCTCCGACCGTCGCATCCATGTCTGACGCTCGTCGGGCCCGCGCCGAGCGCCGGGCCACCATCGCTTCTCGCGTCGCCCAGACGGCCCCCATCGGTGGGCGTCCTCGTCGTTCCCCGTCGCCAGCCGTCAACGCCGCCACCGGCCCGGTGGGGGGCGAGCAGCAGGCATCATCTCAGCACCCGTCCGTGCGGCAAGACGGCCGCACCGCCACTCCGTCACTTGCACCAGCTGGTTCTTTGTCCCGTGCGCTCCACGCACCCTTGGAGGCTCGAGCTACGCTCCTCGCGGCAAACGAGCTCCTGTGCTACCATCCCGTCGACGACGTCTACGAAGAATGGCTCGACCGCGTCGCCGAGCTTGTCCGCGCCGCAGGGGGCTCTTCCGCGCCGTCCGTCCCTCTGCGCCGCACCCCGTCCCGCGCGGGCAACGAAGCTCCAGAGGCGCACCAGCCGCCTCCCCTCCAAGAAGATGCCGTGGCTCCAAGGCGACTGGCCCCTGAGCGGAACCCGCTCTGCCAGGCGCCATCGCAACAAGAGCGAAGCTGCCCAGAAATCCATCGCCAGGCGCTCCCTGCTCCAGCATGCCGCGACCCTGCTCCAGCTCCGGCACGTCAAGACCCCGCCCTGCTCCTAGCTGCAGCGCGTGGGGACCCTCAAGACCAAGCTCTCCACCAACCGAGGCCTTTCGTGGCCACTGCGGGCTGCCACGCCTACACCACTGAGCTGCGCAGCGTCGTGTGGCCCGACAAGTTCAAGCCCGACCTGCCTCCTCGCTACGATGGCACAACCGATCCCGCAGAGTTCCTCCAGCTCTATGAGCTGGGCATCGAGGCTACCGGCGGGGATGAAAAGGTCATGGCGAACTGGTTCCCCATGGCGCTCAAGGAAGGGCGCGAACCTGGCTCCAGGCACGATCTCCTCCTGGGACCAGATGCGCGCCCGCTTCATCGCCAACTTCCAAGGTACTCGCGACCGGCCGCTTGCCGTGAGCGACATGCGCCGCATCAAGCAACAACCCGGAGAGACCCTGCAAAAGTACATCCAGCGCTTCAACAGCGCACGCCTCAAGATCCCCAAGGTGTCCGAGGAGGCCATCATCTCCGCCTTCTCTGATGGCGTGCGTGACGTCAAGATAAAGGAGGAGCTGGCGATGCACGAAGACCTCTGCACCTCCCTGGAGCTGTTCAACTTGGCGAACAAGTGCGCCAGGGCTGAGGAGGGATGTCTCTCCCTCCTCGAGCTGCTTGCCGCGGACCCAGAAGAGAAGAATCCCAAGGCCAAGGACGTGAAGCGCAAGGGGGCTACCGTGCTCGCAGCCGAACCAGACACCAAGCGGGGCAAGGATCTGCCCGAACCCTCCAGAGGCAGTCGGTATTGTGTGTACCATGACCTCCACACCCATAACACCAACGAATGTCAAGAGCTCCACGCCGTACGAGAAGGAAGGATCAGCCGTCGCCCTGACAGTGCTGATCGAGGCTATGGCCGAGGAGGAGGAAGAAACCCAGGGCGCTGGGAAGACCGCGGCCTGCGCCAGGGGTGGCGCGACCAGCCTCGCGAGGACCGCTGGCGGGACCTGCCTCGCGAGGGGGACTGGAGAGACCAGCCTCGTGAGGACCGCCCTCATGGCAACGCAGGCCTACCTCCGCTGCCGCCTCCACCAAGAAGGAACGAAGACCGCCATCAAGACGAGGGGGCTGGGGGCTTCCAGGAGCCGCGCGCGATCGCCTGCATCCTGGGCGGAGCTCAAGCCCCAGCCTCCCAACGTATCTTCAAGCAGTTTGCCCGCGAAGTGAATGCAGTTCTCCCCAAGCTCGAAGCAACGCGCCTCCTCAGGTGGTCGGCGTGCCCCATCACGTTCAGCTCGGCAGACCAGCTCAAGTGCGCAGCCACTGCAGGAGTCCTCCCGATGCTCTGCTCCCCGGTCATCAGCAACGTGCAGGTCACCAAGACCCTCATCGATGGCGGGGCAGGGCTCAACGCCCTGTCCGTGGAAACATTCAACAACCTCCAAGTGCCCTATGACCAGCTTCAGCCAACTAGGCCTTTCTCCGGGATCACCGACGGTTCCACAATCCCGATCGGGCAGGTCCGCCTCCCTGTCACCTTCGGGGCCCGCAGCAACTACCGCACCGAGCTCATCAACTTCGACGTCGCCCACATCCGCCTGCCGTACAACGCCTTCGGGGCTTCCTGAGACCATCCCCAAGAAGAAGAAGACGTCGTCAGGCTCAGCCCCTCAGGAGGCAGGCCCCTCAAGGCTCGTGCCTCCTCAGGAGGGCCCTCCGTCCATCGCATAGGAAAGCGCGCCCGGCGCCCTCCTCAGGCAGGGCTCGGGGGCTCTCACCTGGAGGGCCACCGACTTAGCCGGAGTCACGAGGGAGGCGCTTGGGCACCATGTGGAGGCGTGCTTCGCAGCACGTTTCCCTCGAGAGGGAGCCAGGCGAGGAAGATCAGACCCGCAAGAGTTCGTTGACGAGGCCATTCAGGAGCTACAGGAGACAAGGATCATGAGAGGTTGCCGCCGCTTGCCAGCCGTGGCCCCACATCCAGGTGAGGATGGTGGACTGCGCATCTGCGTCGACGTACCAGGGCTCAATCAGATCGCCACAACGGAGCGCCTCTGGCCCTCGCAAGTGGGGTGCTGCGGAGGTCCACCCCACAGCTATGTTCGCATGCCTTACGGCCTGTCGAGCATGGCTGCGGCGTACCAGCGCCTCATGAGGGGCATCGTGGAGGCTCAGGAAGACAGGCGTTCCGCGGCCTTGGCAGAGATGGAGGCAGCTCGCGAGGGGTCACCAGCGCCTCCGGAGCCTCCCGAGGCCCCGGGGCCTGGGGGCTCGTGAGGATCGGCTTCTCCAGCCCGCCAAGTCTGCCGCAACAACACCACTACACCGACGACATCCTCGGGTGACATCTTTCAAGTTCCGCTCTCAGCTGGGAGCACCCTCCCAGGGTTGCATCACTCCCAGGACGCGTGGGTCCGTCCCCGCGGCATGTATCTGCATTTACCTTTCCGTTGTTAGTTTGCCTTGTTGGGGGCGCCCCTCGGGCTGCATCATCCCCAAGCCGCCGGGGCCAGGCCTAGCGGCGTGTATTGCCGTAGTGCTTATTTCCAACTATGCATTGCCTATCACGCTTAGCTGCATGGTGCCCGTCCGCGGCATCTTCTCTTCCCATGTCGGCCACTTGCACGTTAAAGGGGGGTGCCTGAGCATCGCGACTCAGGGCTCTTACTGGCTCTCCAGCCCTCACCCTCTAGCCTTGTCCACGACATCGCGATCTGGCATACCAGCGACGGCTGAGACAAGCTCGAGGGCCGGGATCTGAGGACGTAGAGAACCGGCATCTAACCAAATTTTGCAGGGACACATCTCAAGATATGGCCCAGTGCCGGGCGCAACCCGCCCAGAGGTAGGGCCTCGGGAGTCCCGCGCTGGCTCACGGGTGCCCAGATACGCCTCGCCTACCTCAACCGGCAAGCTCTTGAGTGACTAACGATCAACTAACGGCCGCCGTGGCAACACCATCTTCTTTCTGTGATGACCCTGCAGGATCCCTGGAGGGAACCGCGCAAGCCGAGGCCCTCACGAGGTTTCCATCGCCCTCGCCCGCGCGAACCGCTTGCACGTTAAAGGGGGGGGGGGTGCCTGAGCATCGCGACTCAGGGCTCTTACTGGCTCTCCAGCCCTCACCCTCTGGCCTTGTCCACGGCATCACGACCTGGCATATCAGCGATGGCTGAGACAAGCTCGAGGGCCGGGACCTAAGGACGTAGAGCAGAAAGGGGAGCAGAGGCGGGGAAGAAGGGGCCTCGCGAGGACCTTGCCGAGCGTTCCCGCTCCTATCCACACACGGACCCAACGGCACACCTGGAATGGCCCCTGATCCTCAAGATAAGTTACCACCCACGGCACTGGCTACTGCAGCACTACCCCCGCACCTAAAGCGACTCTGTGCTAGCGGCGTTGCTTCCCTTTCTCACTAAGTGATGGCTGCTTGGGCGCCAAAGGGGACCTCCTGAGCATCGCGACTCAGGGGCTCTTACCGTACCTCGGGTCGCTCACCTCCTGGCCTTGACCACGGCATCGCGACCTGGCATACCAGCAACGGCTGACGCCGCCTTGGGACTGGGACCTGTCGGCGTAGAGCACCAAGCCCTCGCGAGGTTCGAAAGGGAGAACTAAGCTATGCCGGAATCAACAACTCACACGAATCCATAGCAAAGGTCATATATTAACAAACGGGACTACAGACACCTTACAAGCCCCCATGGGGCGCATTTCGATTCCTCGCAGGGAACGGATCCTAAGGAGTGCTAACTACATGGGCTCCTGCAGAAGATGCCATCATCAACAGTGGGCCATCAGGCACCGGCGCCAACCACATCGAGATCAGGGTCGGCGATGGCCTGACGAGCCTGCCCTACCCCGGGAGCGGCGCCGGGTCGGGGGCTCGTAGCTGTCGTCGCTCGTCTCCGAAGTCGCGAAGATCTCGCTGGAGCCGCTGGACCCTCGGGCGCCACTGCCAAGGGGGCGGTCGACGGGCCTAGCCCTCACCAGGGCGAGGTCCTGGTCGCCTCTCCCGCTGTCACACCCTGATTTTCATGCCACAACACTTAAGCTATTAAATCATGATAAAATGAGGTTTTACAAAAAACTTTTGAGTGTTTTGGACTTTGCTTGATTTGATTTTTGTCTGTTGTTTGCAAGTGCTCTAAAAATCAAATAAATCCTCCAACTCCCATACTTCATCTCCTTGCTCCAAACTCTTGAACCAATAACCATGCCAAGTGTATAGAGCAATATAGTATTTTCTTACAAAAATATTTTGGCCAAAAAGTATTTTCAAAAATTAGTTTTCCAAAAACCCCTGAATTGAGATTTGCACTGCAAGTACTTAATTCAGGGCAGTAAAAATCTTTCCAAAAATATGTTTGACTCCTATTAGGTATAGGATACCCAGAAACCACAAAAATATAATTTTAAAAGTTATTTTCTTATTTTATCTAAAAGCTTTTTCTTAAGGCCAAAAATTGTCTTTAATAGGGAAAAATTATTTTGATGTTTCAAAAATATTTGAGAAAATTTAGGGAAACTCAATGGACATATATTGTCCATATATAAGAGTTTCAACACATGGTCATGTTCAAAATATTGGTCAAATCCCTCAAAAACCATTTCTGCTCATTTCAAGGATTTGAAATATTTCTACAGGAAATATTTTCATAAAAATCAAAGAAAATTCTAGCATGTCAAATATGACATTTTTGATGATCTTGCCGAGTATCATGTCATGGAGAATAGTACAACCCCATGAAATCTCCTCAAAACCATTTCTGTCCATTCTGAAGTTTGAGCAACTTTGCATTGTCAAACATGTCCAAATGCTCTCAAACTTGGTGCACATGCTCAAATGGTCTAATAATGCATCTAGACCAAATGGCACAAGTTGGAGAGAATTTTATCCTGATCAAAGTACCCCAAAACCCTCTCTGACCAGAATCAAATTTGAACAACTCTACATTGGCAACTTTCTCCTTTTTATCTCAATTTTTGTGGTAATGTTCAAATCCTCAAATGATGACACTACACCAAGTGGTGCATCAAGTAGATTTGATTTGCATGACTAAATCTTGGTAAAACCATTTCTACTAATTTCTAGGGTTTACCAAAGTTACATTGGCCACTTTGCCCAAATGAGCTCAAATTTGGTGGCACACCCTATTTCTAAGTGTCTTTCCATCCTGTTAAGTATCATGGCAATTGGAGTTAATTTGCTTGCCCAAACCATTATCAAACACCTTTTGACATTTTGCAAAAACCACTGTTTTGACCCCTTCCACTATTCTTGGTGAGCTCAAATTTTTACCACAGCTCCTCCTAGTCCTCTCCTACCTCCAATAACTCTTCCCTAGCCTCAGCTCAATGATTGAAGGGAGAAACATCCCCGTTTATCCTTCTGGACAGCAGCATTCTTCGCCTTTCCCACCTCCCTCCTCACTCCAGTGGATCTCCAGGGCATCCAATGCCCCTCCCCACTTGTTTACTTCTCCCTAGCGCTACCAGACATGAGTGGGCACGCCCCTGCCCTTTTAAACAATGCCATGGCAGCCAAAGGCACGCTCTGGAGCGCGCTACAGTGCGCTCCCGCACTGTAGCCGCCCCCTGCCAAGCACCTCCGGCCACCTCGGGCCTCCCCAGCGCGCCCGGCGATGTGCCTCGACGTCTGCGACACGCCACGCGTCTGCCCCCCTCTTCCTTCTCCCTCCTGTTGCCTCCTTTCGCACGCGCACCGGCCGCCCGAGAGCTCCAATGGCCGAGCTCACACGCGCGATGCTCTGGCCCTCCCCCGCTCCTTCTCTCCCTTCCCCCGGCCGTAGACCATATCTACAAACGCCCAGGACACGCACACACGAGCCCCCATGACCCCTAGCAACGGCAACGACCTCGCCGGCGCACTCCTCCACGGTGCACCGTCACCCCGCCTTAAACGACCATCCCGAGCCCCTTCTCTGGGCACCGTTCGCTCTCTCTTTCCCCCAGCGACCTCCTAGAGCATCCAGATCCTCCTCCCGTGTCTCCCTTCTCCTCCTACCACCGCACGGCCGCCGCTTTGCCTCGCTCAAATTCGAGCAATGCCGAGCACAGCTCCCCCCTTTCCTCCACACATGGACTCCCCGTGGTCCGGCGAACCTCCCCACCTCCTCGAACCATCGCGGGGATGCTCGAAGGCCGGGAGCCACGGATGGCCGACGACCTCCCTCTCCACCATCAAAGCTGCGGTCACCCCGGCCCCCTCCGGCGACCGTGACCTGCACCAGTAGATGCGCCGCTCCGCGCTGAGCTCGCCCATAGGCGGAACACCGCGGGAGACGGCCCGAGGCGCCGGCTATCGCCAGACGAGCACCGGCGTGCGCTCTGCCTCCCCTGCTCTACCTCGAGCGGGAGGTAGAGGACGACCGCCCTGCCAGCTGGCATGGGGGGGGGGGGGGGGGCGCCCGTCAGCGGCAAAGGCGACCGAGCCGGCCCACCAGTCGGGTTAAGTGGAAACGGCTTCGGGCCGATCCGCTTGCCCCGCTGGGTGGCGCCCTCCCGCAGTGCGCCTTCGGTGTCACCTCGTCCCTCGCGCAGCCGAGCCACTGGGCCGAGCCCAGTAGGCGCTGTTTAGGTGGGCTTCGCCCAGTGCACTTTATAAGGTTGAGTCCCTTTTCTTCCTTTTTCCTTTTTCTAGAAATTTGTAAAATCCATAAACAATTCAAGTTAACTCCAAATTTGATGATTCAAATTTCTAGTAGTTCCTAAAATCATGATCTATCTCATGGTGCAACTTGCACATTTTTCTAGAAGCATTTCCTTCACAAATATTTATCAAATCCTATTTTTCCTATTTCTGTGATGAACTTTAGAAAATCACAGAGGGCCCATCTTTGATCCAAATGCCATGATTCAAATTCCTAGATGTCTATAAGTTCAAAACTTAGTTTTTGAACATTTTTGCTAATACTTTCTATATCACCTCAAATAATGGTCTATTTGTTCATATTTGTCAACTTTGCAAATTCATAGGGAATTCATTTGAACTCCAAATCCAGTGAAACCAATTCCTAGATGCTTCTAAAATCATCCTTTGTTAAATGGGTACCTTTGCTCATTTTTCAAAAATATATTTCTGTACACTTCTTGCAAATCCATAAACCCCTTGATTCCATGATATCAAAATGTTTAGAAATATCCATTGATCCAATTCCAATGAAATCACTTTGGTCATTCCTCACATGACCAGAGGTATCCCAGAAAAGTCAAATCAATATTTTTGGAGCACTTTTATTTCTGCCTTGTTGTGTTGCTTATTGTGGTTATTTTCGGCGATAGTTGACGAAGTAGACGAAATGCTCGGAGTTGGACCAGAGATATTTGAAGACCTCAAAGACCTTGTTGAAGCAGGCAAGCAGCCCTTTGACCATGACTAAGAAACCCCTTTTTTATGCATTTCATATGGCACTTTACTATTGTTGCATCAGAATCATGTGAGAGGGGAGCCACTTTGGTGGGTTGCCCTCGTCTCCTCCTTATTGATACTTGCATTTGTGCATGACCCTACCTCCTTGAGGCTTATGCCGGTGGGAATAGATAGGATGCTAAGTAGTGCTACGCAAAAAGGGACGGGTATATGCATGGTGATGGAAGCAAAGTATTTTCAAAGGACTTTTCGAAAACCCCGTCGGGTGCCACTTATGCCCGAGGGAGATAATGAAATGGGTAACCACTTGATGATGAAGTGGTGTACCGAGGCAAGTGTGTGTGTTGTTTTCGAAAACGGATTAGATTTAAGATTTGTCGAGTGTCCCAACCTTACATGCGCAATCACTCTACCCTTATATGGGAAAGGGCATTATTGATTACCTAGGCCGATACTAGCTTGGAGCCCGCATTACTAGTGATGAGAGAGTTGTTGGTGCACTCTCTCGGGACGGGGTCGTGCCAGGTAGGGCGGCCATGACTGTTTTCACAGGGCACCGGATACACCATTGGTACCCCGTGCCAGTGGTACGTGATGAATATAGGAGCGCGGCTCCACAATTTCAAGCTGTGAAATGTTGGGCACGGGGGTTATACCAATCGAGTGGACTCCATGTTAGTGTCATCTAGGGAAAGATAGTGATCGGGTGCTTACCCCGGGTACTTGAGGTACCGCGGGTCGTGGATGACACGGAAGTTCCCCGAATCTAGTGGGTAAAGTGTGCAACCTCTGCAGAGTGTAAAACTATTCGAATAGCCATGTCCATGGTCAAGGACAGTTGGGCGGTGCTGCTTAAACTACGTCCACATGTTTTCGAACCAGCATGAGTGTTTGGATAAGTGGGAAAACTACTCGGGTCAAGTCAAAGGACTTGACAAGATTGAGATGGGTTGGTGCCCACTCCTTTTATGATGATACCACTACTGGGGTCAAGTCAGAGGACCTGACATGAATAAGTTGGGTTGGAGCCCACTCTATTTATGTTGATATCTGTAACCTGTCCTTATGGTTACTTGAATTCTCCTGATGCATGTCTTACGAGTCGTTGAACATGCCATTGCACTCAAAAACTAGCTTTCCGCAAAAATTTACCTATATCATGCATTGTTGTACCTTGAACCAAAACATGGGTTGCTTGCGAGTACATTCAAAGTACTCATTGGCTTGCCACTGGTTATTTAATTGGCCAGGCATGGAAGAGCAGGAGTTCGAAGAAGAATTCTTTGAAGACGAACATGCGAACTAGGACGTTTCCCAGTCAGAATGCCTGTAGGGTTAAGGAAGATGGCATGGGTTCTACTTATCAACGAAGATTTCTGCTGCTTGTGTTTCATTTGATGTTCAGCCCTTAGGGCTTTATCTATGTAAGACTTGACCATAATGTTCATAATTTGTTTAAGACGGTATGTATGGATGTAAGACTCTTGTTATTCAGCTTCTGTGTGTTCAGTGAGCACTGATCTCTGGGATCACTATACACGTGCATTCGGTGATCACGACTTATGAGTCGGGGTCCCCACAGAGCTGGTATCAGAGCCATCCTGACTGTAGGAAGCCTTAATTAGCATGGTCGTTAGTTAGGGTAAAACTATTTCCAAAACTACTACTAGTTTTCAAAAGTATCTATACTTCTCTTCCCTTCTCAGTTTTTCAAACGCTAAGGTATACTTTCCTTATTGATCTCTTCCCCTTCAAAACATTTGGTCGCTAGAACCCTTATGCCTCTAACCACTGGATTCCTTGTAATCCTCATGGATAATCTAGAAGGAAGAGGCCTTACCAGATATCCACCCACATCTCCTAAGCACAAGATTGGCGACACCACAACAAGACGACACCAGCAGAAGATACATCCTTGAGGGACGAGGACATGAAAGCCCAGAAAATGGTGACACCCTTGACACTGCCCCAAGATGATGCAACCTTAGCCTACGATGATCATGTCATAGGATATGTAGGATCACGATATACATCGCTATTAGAGCAATCATGTCCTTACCGTTGTTGTATCGGCAACCACCGGTGGATGAGAACCTCGCCATCTGGCCGCCTCACTATAGTGAGCAGGAAAACGGTTCTCTTCATCCCCCGCTCTTGGTGTCGATGTTTTCATCAACATAACCGACGTGTTGGACCTCTATTATGCCTTGTTAATACCATTGCATAAGGGATTACCTACTTGGTACCATCGACGCCTTAGAATACAAAAAAGGGGTCGTCATGATTAAGAAGACAATAGAAGACCGAGTCCATGACTGCTACGAGGAGCCACCTTCACCCCATCACTTCAAAAGGCGAGAAGTTGTTGAAGACTCTTCAGGCTCAACCCAGATCGTTTCATCGAACAACTACAAGAGACGTAGCAACACCCGAGGAAAACTCAGAAGACTGCACGAGGCACAAGGCACGACTACTGAGTCCAAGAACCCCTAGGGTAGGAAGAGTTGTGTACCCCCCTATGCGCAGTCGAGTCCGTATGATGGTTCGAATAGAACCAAGATTGTGTGTTGTTTGTTTTTATTTGGTTGTGTTTTGATATCAGTCGCCCTTTTTTTTGCCCTAGACAACAAGTACGCGACTATATCACCTTTCTTGTTTTCCTTTGTTTGGACCTTTTGGCACCCGTATGGTTGCACCTGCACTATAGAACCCCCTTTTGGCATTCCCCTCCTCTATGCTACTTTTCCCCTCTCATTTCTCTCCTCAACTGAAGACCAGCAAGACAAGATGCACCAAGGAGTCTACTTGGCGACCAACTAGCACTAAAGACTTTTGTTGCAGCCCCCTCGACCAAGTGAAACCCCGTAGAGTTATGTTTAACCGTCCAGACTAGAAACCCATTCTAAGACCCTTCGAGACTTCACGAGATACCCCAGCTTGAGTCCTTAACCATGTGCTTGACCCACATAATTGCAAGAGAACCAGTTAAGTCTCCGTAACCTTGCTTATCACTGGGTTCATTAAGGAACTAGTGGACGCAGTGAGCAAGCACATTGTCATCCTAATATAGCACAAGAGTTGATGCTTTCGGTGGTATAAGGCTATTTGTTTAAAAAACTGGATAGAACAATTGGCATCTCAGGAACCGTGCTTAAGGATAAGGTGACAAACGTTCGCTCGCACACTAGAATCCTTGAAACCCTTAAGCCCCACCAAGCCACGATATGGTCGGAGTCACAACCATGGGCTTTGGCTCTAGGACAAGGAAACCTTGGCCAATACCCAACCATGACCACCACTGATACCCCAACCTATACCCTATGTACCCCGTGGGCAAGTCTTCACGGAGTACTCGGACAAGTAGCTCTCATCCTTCCTTGATGACATTCTTGTCTTCTCGAAGACGGAAGAAGAGCACGAGCAACACTTGAGGATGGTCCTAGATAAACTTCGAGAGCACCAACTGTATGCCAAGTTCAGCAAGTGCGAATTTTGGCTGCGCGAAGTTGGATTCTTGGGTCATGTTTTGACTGAAGAAGGATTGTCGGTCGACCCCACTAAGATTGAAGCCGTGACTGAATGCAATCCCCAAGCAATGAGAAGAGAGCTTCCAGGAACTGAAGAAGAGACTGACCACCGCCCTTGTTCTGGCCACACCAGATATACACAAGGAGTTTGTGATATATTGTGATGCGTCAAGAACCGGACTGGGAGGTGTTCTGATGCAAGAAGGCAGAGTTGTAGGTTACCTTTCAAGGCAACTACGGCCTCATGAAGAGAACTATGCTACTCATGACCTTGAGTTGGCAGCTGTAGTTCATGCCCTGAAAACAGGCGACATTACCTCCTAGGGAAGCGGTGTGAGATATACACGGATCACAGAAGTCTGAAGTATATTCTCACTCAAAAGGAATTGAACATGAGGCAAAGAAGGTGGCTAGAGTTAATCAAGGATTATGACCTCAATGTTCAATACCACCCTGGAAAGGCTAATGTGGTAGCAAATGCGTTAAGTAGAAAGGCTTGTTCCTTGAATGCTATGCTTAAGGAGAGGCTACCCGCCTTGTATGAGGAACTTGAAAACTTCGAGTTGGAACTGGTTGCACCAGGATTCTTAGCCAACCTTGAAGTCAAGCCTACCCTGATGGATGATATTAAGGAAGCTCAGAAGGGACACGAAAGTATTGAAGGCATCAAGAGGAAGATCAAGGCAGGCAAGGCCCCAGGATTCTCAGAAGATGAGCAAGGAATTGTGTGGTTTGGGAATCGCATTTGCGTACCCAACAAGATTGAGCTCAAGAATTTGACCTTGCAAGAGCCTCATGACACCCCGCATTCCATCCACCCCGGAGAAACCAAGATGTATCAAGACCTGAAGGAAAGATTCTGGTGACATGGCATGAAAAGGGAGATTGCCACCTATGTTGCAAAATGTGATGCATGTCAAAGGGTCGAGGCTGAATATCAGCGACCTGTTGGATTGCTCCAACCACTCAAGGTTCCCGAGTGGAAATGGGATAAAGTCGGAATGGATTTCATCACTGGACTACCTAGGTCAAACAAGGGACATGACTCCATCTGGGTCATGGTCGATCACTTGACTAAAGTAGCCCATTTCATTCTTGTGAAGACCACTTATGATAGCAACTAGCTAGCAACTCTATACATACACTAAATCGTAGGCCTTCATGGTGTTCCCAACGAGATTGTGTCAGACCGAGGAACCCAGTTTACCTCAAGGTTCTGGAAGAAGTTCCAAGAGGCCATGGGGACCAAGTTGTCCTTCAGCACTGCTTTCCACCCATAGACCGGAGGCCAGACAGAACGAGTGAATCAGATACTCGAAGACATGCTCCGAGCCTGTGTCTTAGCATATGGAGCTAAGTGGGAAGATTGCCTCCCTTTCACCGAGTTCTCCTATAACAACAGTTATCAGTCAAGCCTTCAGATGGCACCATTTTAGGTGTTGTATGGGCGCAAGTGCCGCACCCCCCCTCAATTGGTCAGAAACCGGAGAAGGATTAGTCTTTGGGCCCGATATCCTCCGTGAAGCAGAAGAGCAAGTTCAGCTAGTCAGAGAACAACTGAAGACCGCTAAGTCCAGACAGAAGAGCTATGCTGACACTCGTCGCCGACAAGTAGACTTCCAAGTCGGAGACCATGTATACCTACGAGTGACTCCTCTTAAGGGAACCAAGCATTTCCACGTTAGGGGAAAACCCGCACCAAGATTTATCAGCCCCTTCGAGATCACCGCACGACATGGAGGAGTGGCTTACCAGTTGGAACTACCACCTAAACTATCCGATGTGCACAACGTATTCCACGTGTCACAACTCCGGAAGTGTTTCCTACTTCCTAACTAGCCCGGTCTCTGCAAGGACGTCAACCACCAAGCCATTAACCTCCAGCCCAATATGACCTACGCGAGAGACCCCAATTGCAATCTGGATCAAGAAGGACGACAAACACAAAGCCACGCCATCAAGTACCTCAAGGTTCAATGGAGCACCAAATGGAAGCAGAAGCAGTATGAGGATGTGAAAACTACCCCAAATCCAAGTTTCCGTATTCCTTTCCGCGCCTAGTCAGGGAATCTCGGGGACGAGATTCTTGTAAGGGGGGTAGGTCTGTCACACCCTGATTTTCATGCCACAACACTTAAGCTATTAAATCATGATAAAATGAGGTTTTACAAAAAACTTTTGAGTGTTTTGGACTTTGCTTGATTTGATTTTTGTTTGTTGTTTGCAAGTGCTCTAAAAATCAAATAAATCCTCCAACTCCCATACTTCATATCCTTGCTCCAAACTCTTGAACCAATAACCATGCCATGTGTATAGAGCAATATAGTATTTTCTTACAAAAATAATTTGGCCAAAAAGTATTTAAAAAAATTAGTTTTCCAAAAACCCCTGAATTGAAATTTGCACTGCAAGTACTTAATTCAGGGCAGTAAAAATCTTTCCAAAAATATTTTTGACTCCTATTAGGTATAGGATACCCAGAAACCACAAAAATATAATTTTAAAAGTTATTTTCTTATTTTATTTAAAAGCTTTTTCTTAAGGCCAGAAATGGTCTTTAATAGGGAAAAATTATTTTGATGTTTCAAAAATATTTGAGAAAATTTAGGGAAACTCAATGGACATATATTGTCCATATATAAGAGTTTCAACACATGGACATGTTCAAAATATTGGTCAAATCCCTCAAAAACCATTTCTGCTCATTTCAAGGATTTGAAATATTTCTACAGGAAATATTTTCATAAAAATCCAAGAAAACTCTAGCATGTCAAATATGACATTTTTGATGATCTTGCCTAGTATCATGTCATGGAGAATAGTACAACCCCATGAAATCTCCTCAAAACCATTTCTGTCCATTCTGAAGTTTGAGCAACTTTGCATTGTCAAACATGTCCAAATGCTCTCAAACTTGGTGCACATGCTCAAATGGTCTAATAATGCATCTAGACCAAATGGCACAAGTTGGAGAGAATTTTATCCTCATCAAAGTACCCCAAAACCCTCTCTGACCAGAATCAAATTTGAACAACTCTACATTGGCAACTTTCTCCTTTTTATCTCAATTTTTGTGGTAATGTTCAAATCCTCAAATGATGACACTACACAAAGTGGTGCATCAAGGAGAATTGATTTGCATGACTAAATCTTGGTAAAACCATTTCTACTAATTTCTAGGGTTTACCAAAGTTCCATTGGCCACTTTGCCCAAATGAGCTCAAATTTGGTGGCACACCCTATCTCTAAGTGTATTTCCATCCTGTTAAGTATCATGGCAATTGGAGTTCATTTGCTTGCCCAAACCATTATCAAACACCTTTTGACATTTTGCAAAAACCACTGTTTTGACACCTTCCACTATTCTTGGTGAGCTCAAATTTTTACCACAGCTCCTCCTAGTCCTCTCCTACCTCCAGTAACTCTTCCCTGGCCTCAGCTCAATGATTGAAGGGAGAAACATCCCCCTTTATCCTTCTGGACAGCAGCATTCTTCTCCTTTCCCACCTCCCTCCTCACTCCAGTGGATCTCCAGGGCATCCAATGCCCCTCCCCACTTGTTTACTTCTCCCTAGCGCTACCAGACATGAGTGGGCACGCCCCTGCCCTTTTAAACAATGCCATGGCAGCCAAAGGCACGCTCTGGAGTGTGCTACAGTGCGCTCCCGCACTGTAGCCGCCCCCTGCCAAGCACCTCCGGCCACCTCCGGCCTCCCCAGCGCGCCCGACGATGTGCCTCGACATCTGCGACACGCCATGCCTCTGTCCCCCTCTTCCTTCTCCCTCCTGTTGCCTCCTTTTGCACGCGCACCGGCCGTCCGAGAGCTCCAATGGCCGAGCTCACACGCGCGATGCTCTGGCCCTCCCCCGCTCCTTCTCTCCCTTCCCCTGGCCATAGACCATATCTACAAACGCCCAGGACACGCACACACAAGCCCCCATGACCCCTAGCAACGGCAACGACCTCGCCGGCGCACTCATCCACGGTGCACCGTCACCCCGCCTTAAACGACCATCCCGAGCCCCTTCTCTGGGCAACGTTCGCTCTCTCTTTCCCCCAGCGACCTCCTAGAGAATCCAGATCCTCCTCCCGTGTCTCCCTTCTCCTCCTACCACCGCAAGGCCGCCGCTTCGCCTCGCTCAAATTCGAGCAATGCCGAGCACAGCTCCCCCCCTTTCCTCCACACATGGACTCCCCGTGGTCCGGCGAACCTCCCCACCTCCTCGAACCGTCGCGGGGATGCTCGAAGGCCGGGAGCCACGGATGGCCGACGACCTCCCTCTCCACCATCAAAGCTGCGGTCACCCCGGCCCCCTCCGGCGACCGTGACCTGCACCAGCACATGCGCCGCTCCGCGCTGAGCTCGCCCATAGGCGGAGCACCGCGGGAGACGGCCGGAGGCGCCGGCTATCGCCGGACGAGCACCGCCATGCGCTCTGCCTCCCCTGCTCTGCCTCGAGCGGGAGGTAGAGGATGACCGCCCCGCCAGCTGGCATGGGGGGGCGCCCGTCAGCGGCAAAGGCGACCGAGCCGGCCCACCAGTCGGGTTAAGTGGAAACGGCTTTGGGCCGATCCGCTTGCCCCGCTGGGTGGCGCCCTCCCACAGTGCGCCTTCGGCGTCACCTCCTCCCTCGCGCAGCCGAGCCACTGGGCCGAGCCCAGTAGGCGCTGTTTAGGTGGGCTTCGCCTAGTGCACTTTATAAGGTTGAGTCCCTTTTCTTCCTTTTTCCTTTTTCCAGAAATTTGTAAAATCCATAAACAATTCAAATTAACTCCAAATTTGATGATTCAAATTTCTAGTAGTTCCTGAAATCATGATCTATCTCATGGTGCAACTTGCACATTTTTCTAGAAGCATTTCCTTCACAAATATTTATCAAATCCTATTTTTCCTATTTCTGTGATGAACTTTAGAAAATCACAGAGGGCCCATCTTTGATCCAAATGCCATGATTCAAATTTCTAGATGTCTATAAGTTCAAAACTTAGTTTTTGAACATTTTTGCTAATACTTTCTGTATCACCTCAAATAATGGTCTATTTCTTCATATTTGTCAACTTTGCAAATTCATAGGGAATTCATTTGAACTCCAAATCCAGTGAAACCAATTCCTAGATGCTTCTAAAATCATTCTTTGTTAAATGGGTACCTTTGCTCATTTTTCAAAAATATATTTCTGTACACTTCTTGCAAATCCATAAACCCCTTGATTCCATGATATCAAAATGTTTAGAAATATCCATTGAGCCAATTCCAATGAAATCACTTTGGTCATTCCTCACATGACCAGAGGTATCCCAGAAAAGTCAAATCAATATTTTTGGAGAACTTTTATTTCTGCCTTGTTGTGTTGCTTATTGTGGTTGTTTTCAGCGATAGTTGACGAAGTAGACAAAATGCTCGGAGTTGGACCAGAGATATTTGAAGACCTCGAAGACCTTGTTGAAACAGGCAAGCAGCCCTTTGACCATGACTAAGAAACCCCTTTTTTATGCATTTCATATGGCACTTTACTATTGTTGCATCGGAATCATGTGAGAGGGGAGCCACTTTGGTGGGTTGCCCTCGTCTCCTCCTTATTGATACTTGCATTTATGCATGACCCTACCTCCTTATGAGGGTTATGCCGGTGGGAATAGATAGGATGCTAAGTAGTGCTACGCAAAAAGGGACGGGTATATGCATGGTGATGGAAGCAAAGTATTTTCAAAGGACTTTTCGAAAACCCCGCCGGGTGCCAGTTATGCCCGAGGGAGATAATGAAATGGGTAACCACTTGATGACAAAGTGGTGTACCGAGGCAAGTGTGTGTGTTGTTTTCGAAAACGGATTAGATTTAAGATTTGTCGACTGTCCCAACCTTACATGCGCAACCACTCTACCCTTATATGGGAAAGGGCATTATTGATTACCTAGGCCGATACTAGCTTGGAGCCTGCATTACTAGTGACGGGAGATTTGTTGGTGCACTCTCTCGGGACGGGGTCGTGCCAGGTAGGGCGGCCATGACTGTTTTCACAGGGCACCGGATACACCGTTGGTACCCCGTGCCAGTGGTACGTGATGAATATAGGAGCGAGGCTCCACAATTTCAAGCTGTGAAATGTTGGGCACAGGGGTTACTACCAATCGAGTGGACTCCATGTTAGTGTCGTCTAGGGAAAGATAGTGATCGGGTGCTTACCCCGGGTACTTGAGGTACCGCGGGTCGTGGATGACATGGAAGTTCCCCGGATCTAGTGGGTAAAGTGTGCAACCTCTGCAGAGTGTAAAACTATTCGAATAGCCGTGTCCACGGTCAAGGACAGTTGGGCGGTGCTGCTTAAACTACGTCCACATGTTTTCGAACCAGCATGAGTGTTTGGATAAGTGGGAAAACTACTCGGGTCAAGTCAAAGGACTTGACAAGATTGAGATGGGTTGGTGCCCACTCCTTCTATGATGATACCACTACTGGAGTCAAGTCAGAGGACTTGACATGAATAAGTTGGGTTGGAGCCCACTCTATTTATGTTGATATCTGTAACCTGTCCTTATGGTTACTTGAATTCTCCTGATGCATGTCTTACGAGTCGTTGAACATGCCATTGCACTCAAAAACTAGCTTTCCGCAAAAATTTACCTATATCATGCATTGTTGTACCTTGAACCAAAACATGGGTTGCTTGCGAGTACATTCAAAGTACTCATTGGCTTGCCACTGGTTATTTAATTGGCCAGGCATGGAAGAGCAGGAGTTCGAAGAAGAATTCTTTGAAGACGAACATGCGAACTAGGACGTTTCCCAGTCAGAATGCCTGTAGGGTTAAGGCAGATGGCATGGGTTCTACTTATCGACGAAGATTTCTACTGCTTGTGTTTCATTTGATGTTCAACCCTTAGGGCTTTATCTATGTAAGACTTGACCATAATGGTCATAATTTGTGTAAGACGGTATGTATGGATGTAAGACTCTTGTTATTCAGCTTCTGTGTGTTCAGTGAGCATTGATCTCTGGGATCACTGTACACGTGCATTCGGTGATCACGACTTATGAGTCGGGGTCCCCACACCCGCGGCAGCACTCCAGCCGGCGCCCGATCGCGTCGAAGACCTTGAGGAACATCACCGCCGCGCCGTCATACTCTAGGTGGACCGTGAAGAAGCCTCTTTCCCTGCAGACCCGGGCGATCTCCCTCCAGCCGCGGGACATGTAGACCGCTCCCGGGGCAGCGACGACGACCTCGGCCTCGGTCGCGGGGGCGCCGCAGTCGGCGTGCTGCAGTTGGAGCTCCATAGGCCCCCCTGGAAGAACCACAGAGGCGAAGAAGGGAGGAAGGCGGATCCAGGACTGAAGAGGAGTGACGACGTGGAGCACGAACTCATGGGAGGAGCCCTCGGCATGGACTGCAGGAGGAACCACCGACGCCTTCATAACCCGACGGCGCCGACGACGACGCTGACCGCGGGGATCAGCATCAAGACCTCCGGGGCCCTCGACGTGGGCGTACAAAGGCAGCGGGAACCCCGACGAAGCCCGCTCGCCCCGGGCCCTCGCCACCACCGTATCGTCCTCATCGTCCCGGCTGCAATGGACGAGTCGCTTCTTCGGCGGGAGAGGGTCTGGCCCTTCTCGAGGAGCCTTTCCCTTCTCCGCTGCAGAGAATCGGCGAATCGGAGCCATCACGCCAAGACGGAGCAAGAACTGAGGCGACGGAGAGAGCAAGAGGAGATGGACTGGACGGGCACGAGCGGTGCCGTACTTATAGCCGGCGAAGGCCAACCGCCAGTCTCCACGATCACAGGTAATCATAACACGTTCTGCATCCAGGGACTTGTCTAACTCGCATGATCACCAAGGCATCATGGGGAAGCGGAGGCGCCACGTCCAATCAACCGCCACGCGGCGTCCGAGGCCGTAGGCTGTTGGGGCCCGCGGCGCTTCGCCCTTGCCCTTTCTCCTCTCGGCATGGCCAAGTCCATACGCGCCTTGGGCCCGGGGGCTACTATCGGCGTTCTCGGAGTGGGGGTCCCCAGACTTGCCTGCCTGCAGCCCGCGGCGTGGCTCAAGTGGGGCCCCAGCGCGGCCCATCTTCATCAACACGAGGCTCAAGACCTTCGCGAGGGGCCAAGCCTCGCGAGGCGGATGACGCGGCGCATCCTTAGGCACAGCCTTGTCAGGCTGGCTCGCGAGGAGGCAGAGAGTTCAAGGTGGGGTACCTCGTGAGGTGCCCATAACGCAAGCCATGACGACACGGGGCACCAGGCGGGTGCCAGCGCGCGCAGCGTCCCTCTTTCCTCTTTGGTGCAAAGGGAGCAAGCGTATCAACGGAGTACCGAGACATCAGGCAAAGGTTGCCACTTCGGTGCAACGAGACCAAGGCCAGGAGGACTACGAGACGGAGGTCACCATGGAGCCCAGCACGGTGTCATCACCAGAGCCTTTGGCAGGCGAAGACTGCTTTTGTCAGGATAGATGTACTCGCTGTCCCCCTTCAAATTAGCCCGCCATTGTTGGATCCCTTCCCGCTCAATATTTGGGGAGAGGACCAGGGCCTCTATAAATAGGACTAGCCACCCACATAGCAAGGGGTTAGGTTTTTGGGGGGTCGGTTCGTTGGTTCGTTCGGTTCACAAGTAGAGAGAGAGAGAGAGAGAGAGAGAGTGACTGAGCTCTTCACAACAGTTCATCACCACAGCCAAGAACAGACCCTCACGAGGCTGTACTTCCTTGCATTGTTCATCCACACCAGCCCCAGGAGGCAATCCATCCACCACACACTGGAGTAGGGTATTACACCACATCGGTGGCCTGAACCAGTATAAATCTTGTGTCTTTCGTGCAGTTCTTGTAGTAGTTTAGATCCCCTTGAGACGGAGAGGTTGAAGGCGAGATTTCCGCGCGCACCCCAGTGTTCGAACCTTAAGGGTCTGCCGGAACCCGAAATCCGACAATCTGAGGTGGGATCCATGTATGAGAACAAAGTGTGGACTTTGGTTGACTTGCCCAATGATCGGCAAGCAATTGAAAATAAATGGATCTTCAAGAAGAAGACTGATGCTGACGGTAATGTTACTGTCTACAAAGCTCGACTTTTCGCAAAAGGTTTTCGACAAGTTCAAGGGATTGACTACGATGAGACCTTCTCACCCGTAGCGATGCTTAAGTATGTCCGAATCATGTTAGCAATTGCCGCATTCTATGATTATGAAATTTGGCAGATGGATGTCAAAACTACATTCCTAAATGGATTTCTGGAAGAAGAGTTGCCTATGATGCAGCCAGAAGGTTTTGTAGATCCAAAGGGAGCTAACAAAGTGTGCAAGCTCCAGGGATCCATTTATGGACTGGTGCAAGTATCTCAGAGTTGGAATAAACGCTTTGATAGTGTGATCAAAGCATTTGGTTTTGTACAGACTTTTGGAGAAGCCTGTATTTACAAGAAAGTGAGTGGGAGCTCTGTAGTATTTTTGATATTATATGTGGATGACATATTGCTAATCAGAAATGATATAGAATTTCTGGATAGCATAAAGGGATACTTGAATAAGAGTTTTTCAATGAAAGTCCTCGGTGAAGCTGCTTACATATTGGGCATTAAGATCTATAGAGATAGATGCAAGACGCTTAATTGGACTTTCACAAAGCACATACCTTGAAAAAGTTTTGAAGAAGTTCAAAATGGATCAAGCAAAGAAAGGATTCTTGCCTGTGTTACAAGGTGTGAAGTTGAGTAAGACTCAATGCCCGAAATGAAAGATGTTCCCTATGCTTCAGCCATAGGCTCTATCGTGTATGCAATGCTGTGTACCAGACCTGATGTGTGCCTTACTATAAGTCTAGCAGGGAGGTACCAAAGTAATCCAGGAGTGGATCATTGGACAGCGGTCAAGAACATCCTGAAATACCTGAAAAGGACTAAGGATATGTTTCTCTTATATGGAGGTGACAAAGAGCTCATCATAAATGGTTACGTTGATGCAAGCTTTGACACTGATCCGGACGATTCTAAATCGCAAACCGGATACGTATTTACATTAAACAGTGGAGCTGTCAGTTGGTGCAGTTCTAAACAAAGCGTCATGGCGGGATCTACATGTGAAGCGGAGTACATAGCTGCTTCGGAAGCAGCAAACGAAGGAGTCTGGATGAAGGAGTTCATATCCGATCTAGGTGTCATACCTAGTGCATCGGGTCCAATGAAAATCTTTTGTGACAATACTGGTGCAATTGCCTTGGCAAAGGAATCCAGATTTCACAAGAGAACCAAGCACATCGAGAGACGCTTCAATTCCATCCGGGATCTAGTCCAGGTGGGAGACATAGAGATTTGCAAGATACATACGGATCTAAATATAGCAGACCCATTGAGTAAGCCTCTTCCACGAGCAAAACATGATCAGCACCAAGGCTCCATCGGTGTTAGAATCATTATTGTGTAATCTAGATTATTTACTCTAGTGCAAGTGGGAGACTGAAGGAAATATGCCCTAGAGGCAATAATAAAGTTATTATTTATTTCCTTATATCATGATAAATGTTTATTATTCATGCTAGAACTGTATTAACTCGAAACGTAATACTTGTGTGAATACACACACAAACAAAGTGTCACTAGTATGCCTCTACTTGACTAGCTCGTTCATCGAAGATGGTTATGTTTCCTAACCATAGACATGAGTTGTCATTTGATTAACGAGATCACATCATTAGGATAATGATGTGATTGACATGACCCATTCCATTAGCTTAGCACCCAATCGTTTAGTATGTTGCTATTTCTTTCTTCATGACTTATACATGTTCCTATGACTATGAGATTATGCAACTCCCGTTTACCGGAGGAACACTTTTGTGTGCTACCAAACGTCACAACGTAACTGGGTGATTATAAAGGTGCTCTACAGGTGTCTCCAAAGGTACATGTTGGGTTGGCGTATTTCGAGATTAGGATTTGTCGCTCCGATTGTCGGAGAGGTAGCTTTGGGCCCTCTCGGTAATGCACATCACTTAAGCCTTGCAAGCAATGAAACTAATAAGTTAGTTACGAGATGATGTATTACGAAACGAGTAAAGAGACTTGCCGGTAACGAGATTGAACTAGGTATTGAGATACCGACGATCGAATCTCGGGCAAGTAACATACCGATGACAAAGGGAACAACGTATGTTGTTATGCGGTCTGACCGATAAAGATCTTCGTAGAATATGTAGGAGCCAATATGAGCATCCAGGTTCCGCTATTGGTTATTGACCGGAGATGTGTCTCGGTCATGTCTACATTGTTCTCGAACCCGTAGGGTCCGCACGCTTAACGTTACGATGATAGTTTCATTATGAGTTTATATATTTTGATGTACCGAAGGTTGTTCGGAGTCCCGGATGTGATCACGGACTTGACGAGGAGTCTCGAAATGGTCGAGACATAAAGATCGATATATTGGACGACTATATTTGGACACCGGAAAGGTTCCGGGTGAGATTGGGACAATACCGGATCACCGAGAGGTTATTGGAACCCCCCGGGAGGTATATGGGCCTTATTGGGCCTTAGTGGAAAGGAGGGGAAAGGAGCAAGGGAGGGGGCGCACCCGCCAAGCCCAATCCGAATTGGGAGGGGGGCCACCCCCCTCCCCTTTCCTTCCTCTCTCCTTCCTCTTCCTTCCCTCTCCTACTCCTAATAGGACAAAGGGGAGTCCTACTCCCGGTGGGAGTTGGACTCCCCCCTTGGGCGCGCCACCCTCCTTGGCCGCCCCCTCCTCCACTCCTTTATATACGGGGGCAGGGGGCACCCCATAGACACAACAATTGATCATTGATCTCTTAGCCGTGTGCGGTGCCCCCTCCACCATAATCCTCGATAATATTGTAGCGGTGCTTAGGCGAAGCCCTGCGACGGTAGAACATCAAGATCGTCACCACGCCGTCGTGCTGACGAAACTCATCCCCGACACTTTGCTGGATCGGAGTCCGGGGATCGTCATCGAGCTGAACATGTGCTAGAACTCGGAGGTGCCGTAGTTTCGGTGCTTGATCGGTCGGGCCATGAAGACGTACGACTACATCAACCGCGTTGTGCTAACGCTTCCGCTTCCGGTCTACGAGGGTACGTAGAAAACACTCTCCCCTCTCGTTGCTATGCATCACCATGATCTTGCGTGTGTGTACGAATTTTTTTGTAATTACTACGCTTCCCAACAGTTTGCGCAAGTCAAGATTTGACTCCCGACAACGAGCCATTTCTGGTGCCGTTGCCAGGGAGTCTACGCAAAAGTCAACATACCAAGTACCCATCACAACCCTTATCTCCCCTAGAAGATTATTTGCCATTTGCCTCTTGTTTTCCTCTCCCCCACTTCATCTTTGCCGTTTTACTCGCCCTCTCTCTCTATCCTCCCTCTCTTTCTCTATTTGCCTCTTTTTGCCCGCTTGCTTTTTCTTTGCTTGTGTGTTGGTTTGCTTGTTTGTCATAATGGCTCTACCTAGATTTGGTGATCTTCACCTTAAAAGGTTAGAAGAGATCGAAAGCAATGTCAGGAGTTTTATGGTTTTGCAATTTGAGCATAATAATTTCTTCAGAAACGAACTTAAGGAACAGAAAAGTTTTATGAGTTTTATGAATAAAGATCTCGATGATATGTCTAAAGAATTTGATGGTTTAAGATCCCAAATTGCTCGTCTTGAGAAATTGACTGCTGAAATTTTGGATAAGGAGGCTACCTTAGTTAATAGGATGGCCGCTAAACCGGATTTTTATGAAAATAAAGACGAAGGTCTAAAATTGATGTGTCCCCTATTAAATATTTGTTTTTCAATATGAATCTTGATAATGATGGGACTGAATATGATCCACCTTTACCTAGAAGGCGTTCCAAAAATTCGGAGTTTTTAGATCTTGATGCTAAATTTGCTGAAAGTGGGATTGAAGAAATTAAAACCCTAGATGTTGCTAAACCCACTATTTTGGATTTCAAGGAATTTAATTATGAAAATTGCTCTTTGATTGATTGTATTTCCTTGTTGCAAGATCTTGATGCTTATAGTCAAAATAAAGCGTTTACTAAACATATCGTTGATGCCTTGATGCAATCTTATGAAGAAAAACTTGAGTTGGAAGTTTCTATCCCTAGAAAACTTTATGATGAGTGGGAACCAACTATTAAAATTAATATTAAAGACCATGAGTTCTATGCTTTATGTGATTTGGGTGCTAGTGTTTCCATGATTCCAAAGACTTTGTGTGATTTGTTAGGTTTCCGTGATTTTGATGATTGCTCTTTAAACTTGCACCTTGCGGATTTCACTATTAAGAAACCAATGGGAAGAATCAATGATGTTCTTATTGTCGAAAATAGGAATTATGTGCCCATAGATTTTATTGTTCTTGACATAGATTGCAATCCTTCATGTCCTATTATCCTTGGTAGACCTTTCCTTAGAACGATTGGTGCAATTATTGATATGAAGGAAGGAAATATTAGATTCCAATTTCCGTTAAGGAAAGTCATGGAACACTTTACTAGAAATAAAATTAAATTACCTTATGAATCTATTATGAGAGCCACTTATGGATTGCCTACCAAAGATGGCAATACCTAGATCTATCCTTGTTTTTATGCCTAGCTAGGGGCGTTAAATGATAGCGCTTGTTGGGGGCAACCCATTTTACTTTTTTTCCTTGCTTTTTGATCCTGTTTAGTAATAAATAATTTACCTAGCCTCTCTTTTGGTTGTGTTTTTTTTAATTAATGTTTGTGCCAAGTAGAACCGTTGGGAAGACTTGGGGAAAGTCTTGATATCTTGCTGTAAAAAACAGAAACTTTAACGCTCACGAGAACTGCTGCCATTTTTATTTGAAAAGTCCTATTTAGTTAATTCTTTTTGTAGATGATTAATCGGTAAATTCCTCACGTCCAGAAAATTATTTTAGAATTTTTGGGGTTCGATATCTCGCGCTATCTACAGATTACTACAGACAGTTCTGTTTTTGACAGATTCTGTTTTTCGTATGTTGTTTGCTTATTTTGATGAATCTCTGGCTAGTAAAATAGTTTATAAACCATATAGAAGTTGGAATACAGTAGGTTTAACACCAATATAAATAAAGAATGAGTTCATTACAGTACCTTGAAGTGGTCTTTTGTTTTCTTTCGCTAACGGAGCTCACGAGATTTTCTACTTTAAGGTGTTGTGAAATTTTCAAGTTTTGGGTAAAGATTTGATGGATTATGGAACAAGGAGTGGCAAGAGCCTAAGCTTGGGGATTCCCATGGAACCCCCAAGATAATCTAAGGACACCTAAAAGCCAAAGCTTGGGGATGCCCCGGAAGGCATCCCCTCTTTCGTCTACTTCCATCGGTAACTTTACTTGGAGCTATATTTTTATTCACCACATGATATGTGTTTTGCTTGGAGCGTCTTGTATGATTTGAGTCTTTGCTTTGTAGTTTACCACAATCATCCTTGCTGTACACACCTTTTGAGAGAGCCATACATGATTTGGAATTTGTTAGAATACTCTATGTGATTCACTTATATTTTTTGAGTTATATAGTTTGGCTCTAGTACTTCACTTATATCATTTAGAGCGCGGTGGTGGATTTGTTTTATAGAAACTATTGATCTCTCATGCTTCACTTAGATTATTTTGAGAGTCTTAAATAGCATGGTAATTTTCTTAAATAATCCTAATATGCTAGGTATTCAATATTAGTAAAAAAATCTTATGAGTGTTTTGAATACTAAGAGAAGTTTGATGATTGATGATTGTTTTGAGATATAGAGGTAATAATATCAAAGTCGTTCTAGTTTAGTAGTTGTGAATTTGAGAAATGCTTATGTTGAAGTTTGCAAGTCCCATAGCATGCACGTGTGGTAAACATTATGTAACAAATTTGAAACATGAGGTGTTCTTTGATTGTCCTCCTTATGAGTGGCGGTCTGGGATGAGCGATGGTCTTTTCCTACCAATCTATCCCCCTAGGAGCATGCACGTAGTGCTTGGTTTTTGATGACTTGTAGATTTTTGCAATAAGTATGTGAGTTCTTTATGACTAATGTTGAGTCCATGGATTATATGCACTCTCACCCTTCCATCAATGCTAGCCTCTTCGGTACCATGCATTGCCCTTTCTCACATTGAGAGTTGGTGCAAACTTCGCCGGTGCATCAAAAACCCCGTGATATGATACGCTCCTTCACACATAAACCTCCTTATATCTTCGTAAAAACAGCCACCATACCTACCTATTATGGCATTTCCATAGCCATTCCGAGATATATTGCCATGCAATTTTCTACCATTCCGTTTATCATGACACATTCATCATTGTCATATTGCTTATCATGATCATGTAGTTGACATAGTATTTGTGGCAAAGCCACCATTCATAATTCTTTCATACATGTCACTCTTGGTTCATTGCATATCCCGGTACACCGCCGGAGGCATTCATATAGAGTCGTCTTTTGTTCTAGCATCGAGTTGTAATCATTGAGTTGTAAATATATAGAAGTGTGATGATCATCATTTTCTAGAGCATTGTCCCAAGTGAGGAATTAAAAAAAGGAGAGAAAGGCCTGATACGTCTCCAACGTATCTATAATTTTTGATTGCTCCTTGCTATGTTATCTACTGTTTTGGGCAATATTGGGCTTTATTATCCACTTTTATATTATTTTTGGGACTAACCTATTAACCGGAAGCCCAGCCCAGAATTGCTGTTTTTGCCTATTTCAGTGTTTCGAAGAAAAGGAATGTCAAACGGAGTCGAAACAGAACGAAATCAACTAGAGAAGTTATTTTTGGAAGGAAAGCTTCCAGACGGACTTGGACCCCACGTCAGGAGCCAAGGGAGGTGCTCATGAGGGTGGGGGGCGCGCCCCCTGCCTCGTGGGGCCCCCGAAGCTCCACCGACGTACTTCTTGCACCCATATATACTCACGTACCCTAAAACTTCCAGAACACACAATAGATCGGGAGTTCCGCCGCCTGAAGCCTCCGTAGCCACCGAAAGCCAATCTAGACCCGTTCCGGCACCCTGCCGGAAGGGGAATCCCTCTCCGGTGGCCATCTTCATCATCCCGGTGCTCTCCATGACGAGGAGGGAGTAGTTCTCCCTCGGGGCTAAGGGTATGTACCCGTAGCTATGTGTTTGATCTCTCTCTCTCTCTCTCTCATGTTCTTGAGGTGATACGATCTTGATGTATCGCGAGCTTTGCTATTATAGTTGGATCTTATGATGTTTTCTACCCCTCTACTCTCTTGTAATGGATTGAGTTTCCCTTTTGAAGTTATCTTATCAGATTGTCTTTAAATATTTGAGAACACTTGATGTATTTCTTGCCGTGCGTATCTGTGTTGACAATGGGATATCACGTGATTCACTTGATGTATGTTTTGGTGACCAACTTGCGGGTTCTGCCCATGAATCTATGCATAGGGTTTGGCACACGTTTTCGTCGTGATTCTCCGGTAGAAACTTTGGGGCACTCTTTGAGGTCCTTTGTGTTGGTTGAATAGATGAATCTGAGATTGTGTGATGCATATCGTATAATCATACCCACGGATACTTGAGGTGACATTGGAGTATCTAGGTGACATTAGGGTTTTGGTTGATTTGTGTCTTAAGGTGTTATTCTAGTACGAACTCTAGGGCTGTTTGTGACACTTATAGGAATAGCCCAACGGATTGATTGGAAAGAATAACTTTGAGGTGGTTTCGTACCCTACCATAATCTCTTCGTTCATTCTCCGCTATTAGTGACTTTGGAGTGACTCTTTGTTGCATGTTGAGGGATAGTTATGTGATCCAATTATGTTATTATTGTTGAGAGGACTTGCACTAGTGAAAGTATGAACCCTAGGCCTTGTTTCAACGCATTGCAATATCGTTTATGCTCACTTTTACCATTAGTTACCTCGCTGTTTTTATAATTTCATATTACAAATACCTTTATCTACCATCCATATACCGCTTGTATCACCATCTCTTTGCCAAACTAGTACACGTATACAATTTACCATTGTATTGGGTGTGTTGGGGACTCAAGAGACTCTTTGTTATTTGGTTGCAGGGTTGCTTGAGAGAGACCATCTTCATCCTATGCCTCCTACGGATTGATAAACCTTAGGTCATCCACTTGAGGGAAATTTGCTACTGTCCTACAAACCTCTGCACTTGGAGGCCCAACAACGTCTACAAGAAGAAGGTTGTGTAGTAGAGATCAAGCTCTTTTCTGTCGCCGTTGCCGGGGAGGTGTGTGCTTGAAGGTATATCTTTAGATCTTGCAATCGAGTCTTTTAATTTCTTGTTTTATCACTAGTATAGTCTATAAAAGAAAACTACAAAAAATGGAATTGAGTTTACCTCATATGCTTCATCTTTTTAATATCTTTCGTGAGTATGATGGAAAGAAAATTGTGCTCAAATACTAGAAGAAGAATTACATAGAATGCTTGTCATAAAATATGTGAATGATGAGCATGATTGCAATGTTGTTAGTACAAATTCTTTGAATATCTAGGATACTAATGATGATTGCACTAGTTATGATGAAAATGTCTCCTATAAACATGTCAATTTTTGTGGAGTACATTGGGTATGTACGCACCCACCAAATAGGGAAGATAGATATTGCAAGAAGCATAAGTACTTAGAAACTAAATTGTTGCAAGAAAGGCTAGATGAATGTGCTGAAAATTTAAATTATATTGGCCATACTTGTAAGCTTTACAATGAACATGATCATTTCAATACCCAATGCAAATTGTTTCATGATCGTATCGTGTCCAAAAATTGTGATGACTTGATTTCCCTTGCACATCATAATGAACTTAGTTTGCTTATGGGTTATGAAGAAATGAAATGTATAACTAGTTATCTTCCAGAATTTTCCCATTATAAACTTCTTGGATTTTATGTAGAGGAAATTTATATGTATTGTGCGGTAAATTGTATTGAAAATCCTCATATTGCCAACTATATAAAGAAAATAAAACAAATATAAGATGAAGAGAATACTAATAAAAGGGAAGAGACTTTCCAATATCCTCCTATTATTTCTTATGATGAATCAGGTAACGAGGAGGAGCTTCCTATTCAACCAATTTCATTATTAAGGAGCTCAAAAAAGAGGATTGAACCCACACATGATGTGGTGAAGAAGAAGAAAAGAAAAAGGAAGAGAGGTAAAAAGATATCCCTCCCAAATAAAACCAAGTTATGATCAAACGAAGTTTGAATTCAAATCCGATCTAATTAAAATTTTAAAATTTTCAAAAACATCTTTGAGTTGGATTACTGGATAAAGGGGATCATAACGAAGACGTGAGCGTTGGTTTCGTTGGATTTGGATAAACGAGTAAAAAGTACTGATAGATTGAAGATCAGGGACTAAACTGTGAAGAAACTAATTACCTACGGGTCCTTGGAGGAAAAATAAAAAGAAAAAGACTAAATAGTGAGCGTTCGCTAACTAGTTCTAAACAGAGAACGTTCTTTGAATAGATCTAACTCAAAAAACTAAACCGGGTTTTGAAACAAAACCGAGAAAAACCAGGAAACCGGGCGGGGTTATACCGGTTCGGTGGTTCGGCGAGAAAAACCGGTGACCGGCGACGACGGTTGGCGGCGGCGGCAGGGCTCCGGTGAGGGCGGCGCGCTCCGGCGCGGCGACGGCAGCGGCGCAGGAGAGCAAGCGGCGGCGCGAGGCGATGCGGCATGGGGCGGAGGGGCGGAGTGCGGTGCGCGGGGTGGAGGCGTGGGACAGCAGCGGCGGCGGTCGCGGCGGATCTTCACCAGCGGCGGCGATGCGCGGGATGTGAGGGAAGGTGAGGTGAGAGGAGAGAGGAGCCGGGGCGGCGCCTTTTAAGCGGAGGGGCGAGGGGTGGCGTGGGGGAGGGGGCAGTGCAAGGCGGCGCGGAAGTCGGGGGGGGGGGGACACGAGCGCCGAGGCCGGCGCTCGGGAGGCGTGCGGTGGCCGGTCTCCTGCGCGAGGAAGGAGACAGCGTGGTCGGCTGGGCTGGGCTGGCGACGCGGTCGGCTGGGCCCTGAGCCGGCCCAGTTGGCGACGGAGGTATTTTTTTTAAGATTTCCCAAACAACAGAAAAATAAATAAAACAAAATAAATAAAATTTTTATATAGGCATATAATATATCAAAATTTACAGACGAAGATTTTCTACAACATGGAAATTTTTATAATGCCAAATAAAATCCTCACAAAATCAGATAATTCAAAGAGTGCTACTGGTCTAATAAAATCCAATAAAAATCATTTAAAAATACCAAAATGATTTGAAATTAATTTTTCTCCAATTTTCTATTGTAGGGAATCATGTTACCCTATTTTCCATGTATTTTGTTTTTGGAGAAAAATAATTTGAATAAAACTCAAATAACCCAAATTGAAAATAAATTCAAATGGATTTTAAATTTGAGTTTGTTTGAAACTCCCAACTCATATTTCATATAATTTGAAGAAGTCATTTTATCTTCTCTCATGGAAATTATTGAGTTCCTTGAAGTTTCTGAATTTGAAATATTTTCAAGTGATATTCAAATATTGTCAACACCGCTTGTCATTTAAATAAACGGAAGAAGTCCTGTCATCTTCTCTTCAGGGTTTTGTGATGAAAAGAATTTGAATTCACGGAGATCATAAAATGCAAAAATGAAAGTTTGGGAAAGTCCTTTTATTCCCTCTCATTTAACTTTCAAAAAGTTTCGAATTCACTCACTTTCAGTCAATCAATCACAGAGCAAACAAGCAAACAATCAAATCTATCTATTTATTATAACATTCCAAAATTTAGAATTTTGGGATGTTACAAACCTACCACCCTTAATATGAATCTCGTCCTCGAGATTCGGAGAGGCTAGAAAGAAATACGTTGGGGTTTGGGGGTCTCCTCAAAATCCATCAATTGTCGCAGGAGGGGATCTGGGGTGCTACCACCCTTAGAAGCATGGTTACGGTTCCATCAAAACTCATATACTCCATTTTTATTGTTAACAGTGTCGGTCTTCTTGGATCTTCAGGATAATTCCTTATCCGGGCTCTTCCGGTAGTGGCATAACCTTTACCACAATTTTCTGTCCTTTCATCCTGGTAAGGCTATTCCGAGATTGGGTCTTCTTAGCTGACGGGTCTGGCGCCAATACTAAACAACTATCGATATCTCATGGTGGTCAACAATTTATGGTTTCTCCTGCAGGAAATGAGTCTGGGTTGAACCTCACTGTATAACCTACGGTTGGCAAAGCTGCCTTGTACAAGGGAAAAATACTTATACCATTCTAAGGTTCAAACAAGGTTTCGATCGTCGTCGTTCTACTATGGGTAAGTCACTCAGATTTACCATCCCATATAGCAAGGCGAATAATAAGAGTAAGTCGGTATGGTGATCAATCCATCCCGCACCCAAATCATTACCTTGTATACGGTTTAGCGAATCTCGCATTCTAACACTCGGTCATCCTCACAAGCATTGCAAAATTTCTCTTGTCCATGAACTGCGTTCGGAATAATCCATTGATTCTGCAAGCCAAAGAAACATCTATCGTTCCTTCACAATCTCTCAGGTTCTGCATTACTCCTATAAAATCATCTGTCGATAAACGTCGTATCTTCGTCCAGGGTTTTTCCTTCAGCATTAATGTGCTTACTTCTTGGCAGGTCCTGGGGCCTGTGGGTTATGGCCAATCTCATCACTTGTAGTCCTTGAACTTATCATCGGGAAATTGATCATTATTCCAACTTCCAACTTCCTAGTATTCTTAAATCCATCCAATTGTACTGTCTTCCTTCCTTCTATTGGCACCAAACTAGGACATGATTACTCAGACTCATCATGGAGTTTCCATTGATCCATATTTCCGACGTCATACCTCCTTTATATCCAATAGTAATTTATCTCTTCATCCTCGTGGGATATCCCACATACCGAGATAAAAGCTTATACTTATGAAGTCCACATTCCACTTCGTGGAACATCATTATCCTTTCCAGGTTCAAGCGTCCTTACAGGGGAATATTAGCCATCTCTGCAAGGCACTTCTTCAACTGGGAAAACATGAAACACATCATGAACTCCCGACAGTCCTTCAGGTGACTCCAACTTGTTGGCCACTTCTCCCGTACGCTCCAAAACTCGGTATGGTCCTACAAATCTCGGGGCTAACTTTCCCTTAACTACAAATCGTTTAACTCCTTGCAGAGGGGTCACACGAAGACATGCTCAGTCTCCAATTTCATAGACTACCTCCTTGCATTTTTTGGTCTGCATAACTCTTCTGACTCCTTGATCACATTTGGTCCAAACAACTGACGGTCTCCAACTTCATCCCACATACTCTTGGGGTATCACACATATCAAGGCAAAACTTGTATTCATTTTGTCCGAAATCCACTCAGTGGAGTATCCTTATCTTTTCCAGGGGTCAAGGGTTCTTATAGGGTACTACCACCCTTAAAATGCACAAATCTTCCATAGACCATATTTCTCATATCCTCAAAAAAAGTCGAAATTCTTCTTCATAGGGTAACAACTCATAAAATCCATATCAGTACCAACGATGCTACTTTATTCATTCTCAAATGATTACTATCTCTCGCTCCTCCATTACATGTCTCAACTCAACACCTCAATATAAAATAAAATGGTCTCACTTCTACTGCTCCATTTCTTTTGTTGCAAACTCAACTATCTAGCAAAAGTTTCCTTCTCCTTGGGGCATTCTCTGGCAAAGTGCCCTACTCCATTACAACTAAAACATATTACTTATGACAAGTATCGAGGTTTCCTTTTTGGGCAACTGTTGAGGTAGTGCCGTGACTCCTTGCACCTATAACAGGTGATATGACTCAGATCCTTCCTGGAATCCACTCTGCTTCTCTTTCTGGACTTTTCCATTCCAATTAGGGCTTCTATTTCCTGTGGGTCATACTCTACTTCCTCTGTCGGGAATTCTACTAGATCCCCATTCAAACAATTTTGGGAGATGTGTCCTTCTTCTCCACATGAATAGCAAGACTTAGTGCAGGGTTTACTCGGGTCTTCTTTAGGTGTGTCCTCCATCACGGGTTCTTCTAAAATGTCCATAAGGGCTCCTTTCTTTATTTCTTTCTTCTATTGTACGGTTCTTCGTACCATAGGGTAAATGTGACACTGAGTAGGATATTGGGTAGTCCCTTCACACAAGAACACAAGTAATCCGCCTAGTTGGGCATTCTTCAATTGGGTGACTTCCTTCATAATTTGGGCATTCATCCTTGTGTTCTTTATGGATGTGTCCTATTTCTCCACAAATCTTGCATGCACAAGGTTTCCTCATATCCTTTCCATAAGGCTTCAATTTCTGGGACACAAGGTGAGATCTCTGTAGAGTCAACTTTAATTCTTTCCAAGTGGTTACTCCTTGCCATCCATTGATGGTTTGGTACATCCTCCACCAAGTAGAAGCACCTCTTTCAAAGCACTGAAGAGCATGTTGGGTCATATCCTTTCCGACTACAGAGTTATTCTTCATGTGATCCTCCATGTTCTGGATCCATTGGTCCGTCTCCAATTGTCTTATCGGTCCATAAAATATAAGCTCATCTTCATTCATCCTCTATTGGGTCCATGGGTTTGGGGTGAGATAAGAGAGATAGAGAGGGATACACACAATACAAACAAAAGTTTTGAAAAGACAGATTTTATTTGTGGCTGTCGGGAAAAACATCAAACAAATGACAGCTCACAAACGTCGCATCTAACGTAGGTATATAATAGGGGTTTGGTCTTCTAAAGGTCAATAAATCTTCAACGTCTCCAAACTCTTCAAGCCTTGCTCATGCCTCCAATGGCTTCTTTCGATCATGCTTGTCTTCTCAAGTTCTTCTGCCAGATCATCTCTGTTGACGTGAAATCTCTCGTGACATCCTTTAATATTGCGGAGTTGCATTTCAAACTTCTAGGTTTCACATCCTTGGCATGAACCATGGTCTAGTTCTTGACGAATCTCCGATTTCTCGAGGTTTTGCTCCTCCAGCTTGGCTACTCTCATCTTCAGGGTCCTGAGTTCCTCATGAAATACTTCCTTGTCAAAATACTGCTCCTTGTAGGTCCATCTTAACTTCTTGATGTAACACTCCAGATCCTGGTGATACACTAGCTAAGGGTAAAACTTCACCTCTTGCTGATAGATGCTCCATCAGCCTTCTACCATCCAATCCTTCCATGCATATGCATGCTTAACTCAGCATGGTGACAATAGCATAAGCGGGCGATAACATCATGGATAGTTGTGTTTCTGCTCTTGTCATTTCCATGAGCTATCTCTCCATAGTTGATATCTCCTGCCTTAGGGTTTTCCTTGACAGAACTTTAAGTTTTTAACTCTCCATGCTCCGATGTTTCTCCGACACACCCTGATCTCGGGCATTGACAACTTCCATAATCTGTCAAGTTCCATAAGGGTAGCCTTCCTAGGTCATACAAACCTAGGGATTCTTCAGAGCCTTCAAATTCTTTTAGTCTTCGAAGTCTTCAACCGTTGTAGTTTCCATTATTCAGATGCACAGTAAAATCCTCTTTATTCTGAAGCGGTCTTAGTTGTCCAATATCTTGTACTTCTTGGAGTGGTCTCATCCGTCGAATCTTCGAGTGATCCAAAGGGAAAAGGGATATGGTCCCACTAAAAGGGAATTTTTGAATAAGCTCAGAAGACAAGAGAGGTAAAAGATCTTTTTGAAAGGGAAAGTTGTAGATAAAAATCTTTGCTATGGGCTTGCTAGTTTCTAGGGTCACGTCCTATAGTCAACATGTGCTCTGATACAATCTTGTAGTGACCCGACCCGAACGGATCAAGTCTCTATGCTTAAGTGTCATCCTTGGATCGGTATGCTGACACACACAGTACTCGAGGATTTATAACAGAGGTAAATCACATGTATAAAGTAACACAAATACTATTACCTCAATCCAAAATAGCAGAAGTAACAAGGTTGTGGATTCCCATCAACACCAACGGCAAAGTTGAGTGTAGAAATCGTAACCCTAACGTATCACTTACTCGTCGTAAGATAATCCTGCAACATGAGACGTTGCAGCCACAAAGGGTCGGTAAATTGAATGTACTGGCAAATTCACACCATAGAGAGAAATGACGAACAATGAATATCTCTACATGCATATTTGGCTGGTGGAAAATCTCTATGGTTATAGTTATTGCGAAAAGCCCATTTTTCCCTACTGCAAAGGAATAAATTTTATTTAACTATCATGGTGGTTGTTGAACATTGAGAATGGTTGACAGCATTCTCAATCCCAATTAAGTAACATAATTAAACCCAACAAAAATAATTTAAAGTAACATGATGAGATTCACATGATAATCCAAGTACTAGATACTCAAGACGTCCATAACCGGGGACACGGCTAATCATGATTAGTTTATACACTCTGCAGAGGTTTGTGCACTTTTCCCCACAAGACTCGATCGCCTCCGTTTGATTTCTCGCACTACATGGTGTTTGAGAAACGGATGATTGAGACATAGTCTTTCAGAAACGCTAGCACCTTATGATCGGGTAGACCGTTACACCTACTTTCCCCTACATCTACTAGTCTACCACTAGAAGAGTTCGCACAGCTCAGTCAACTATGCTAGAGCCAATAGTAGCTTGTGGCTACACACGGAAGTTTCTAGTATGAATAATCTCATGATCCCTTTGAGCCTGGGTGGTGGTCCATAAAAAAACAGGAAATCCTGGAATACCCAGGTGCCTAGACAGGCAATCGCTGGAATACCCAGGTGCCTCAATCCACCCAGATGTGTGTTAAAGTTGCCACCTTAAGTAAACCCTTAATTAACAATCTCACATCTGTCATGAAATACTCTCAAACCCAATCCACATCTATGAGCATAGCATGGCAATATAAGCATAACGTAATAGTAACTCCCAAGGTTTGAATGCAGGGCAATAGGTTCCTACCTCATCAACTACTTCCCAATACCCACATGTTATCAATCCTACTCATGCAAGGTTTGAGGGTTGAAACTAATGCATAAAAACTGGGTATGAAAAGGGATATGATCAAAGTGTGAACTTGCCTGCAATGTTAATGAAGATCATTCACACTCAAAACTCTTGATAACTCTACTCGTCACACTCCGGTCAATCAATCGTAAGCAAGCAACAGTAACCACAGATGAGCAATCACTCAAAATATCAAAAAGAACGAAGAAGATGATTCGGAAAACATCAAAACCAAGAGAATAACTGTTGCAACGTAAAAAAATTCTAACAGTACCAAAATTATGTGAATTTGGCCTTATCAGAAGATCTGCAAAAAGAATCAACTCAAACGGAGCTACGAAACTCAAGTTATGATCAAATGAAGTTTGAATTCAAATCTGATCTAATTCAAAATTTAAACTTTCCAAAAACATGTTTGAGTTAGATTACTGGATAGAGGGGATCGTAACGAAGACGTGAGCGTTGGTTTCGTTGGATTTGGATAAACGAGTGAAAAGTAGTGATAGGTTGAAGATCAGGGACTAAACTGTGAAGAAACTAATTACCTACGGGTCCCTGGAGGAAAAATAAAAAGAAAAATACTAAATAGTGAGCGTTAGCGAACTAGTTCTAAACAGAGAACTTTCTTTGAATAGATCTAACTAAAAAAACTAAACCGGGTTTTGAAACAAAACCGAGAAAAACCAGGAAACCGAGCGGGGTTATACCGATTCGGTGGTTCGGCGAGAAAAACCGGCGACCAGCGACGAAACTTGATGATGCATTATGGGCCTATAGAACTTCATATAAAAACCCTATGGGTATGTCTCCGTATAAAATGGTTTATGGAAGAGCATGTCACTTACCTCTCGAACTAGAACATAAGGCTTATTGGGCTATTAAAGAGCTCAATTATGATTTCAAACTTACCGGTGAGAAGAAGTTATTTGACATTAGCTCACTTGATGAATGGAGAACTCAAGCCTATGAGAATGCCAAGTTGTTTAAAGAAAAAGTTAAAAGATGGCATGACAAAAGGATACAAAAGCGTGAGTTTAATGTAGGTGATTATGTATTGCTATACAACTCTCGTTTAAGATTTTTTGCAGGAAAACTTCTCTCTAAATGGGAAGGTCCTTATGTTATCAAGGAGTTCTATCGTTCTGGCGCCATAAAAATCAACAACTTCGAAGGCACAAATCCGAAGGTGGTGAACGGTCAAAGAATTAAACATTATATCTCAGGTAATCCTAGAAATGTTGAAACCAATGTTATTGAAACTGTAACCCCGGAGGAATTCATAAGGGACACTTTCCGGGACGTTTCAGACTCCGAAAAGGAATATGTATGTGGTACGGTAAGTAAAATGACTCCAAAATAGTTCTAATGGCAATTTTCTTCCATTTTGGAATATTTAGAAAAATAGAAAAATAAGAAGTAGTCCAGGAAGGACACGAGAGCTCCATGAGGGTGGAGGGTGCGCCCTACCCCCTGGGCGCGCCCCTACCTCGTGGGCACCTCGTGCACTCTCCGGACTTCGTTTTCTTGCATAACACGTATTTTGGTCGGTAAAAATTCATTATATAACCTCCCGAAGGTTTTGACCACTGTATCATGCAAAAATCTCATGTCTTTGTTTCGAGCTGTTTTCCTGACAGATCCAGGTCATCTTGTCGGCTTCAAGAGCCCCCAAGGACCAGTTCTTCGAGAAGGTCATCAACCCCTACCTCGGGGAAGTGCTGCAACACCCTCAAACCATTGAGATGCGTGAGGGGTTGTTGCACATCCGCGATGTTGAGGGACCAAGGAAGACCGGAAGCATGGAGGCAAGGCTCGAGGCATTGGAGCAAGAAGTTTTCAAGTGTCAGGAGATGGTGGAGTGTGGACTCGATTCCAATCACATTATGATCACGGAGTTCACCAACAACCACAAGCTGTACGTCAAGGACATTGGGGAGGCCATCTTCAAGCTTCATTAGAAAATCGAGCACCTCCAAGCCCAGATCTATGACCTGTAAAATCAAAACTGTGAGTATGAATATAGATTCAAGAGGATGAGTTTGGCTGTAGATTTGAGGTTTCAGGAGACTCGATCATCCTTCTATGATGGTGAGCCTATGCCGTGGAAGAAGGACGACAAGCCTACGCCATCAACAAAACCATCAACTTCTTCACCAACAAAGGAGACATAATCACATGGGTATGGGCACTCCCCTTGGCAACTGCCAAGCTTGGGGGAGTGCCCCGGTATCGTATCACCATCACTATTATCTTTACCGCTTTTCTTAGTTCGATCCTTTTGATAATATTTTGATCTAGTAGAATAAAAGTTCTTAGTATGATCTAGTTGTGAGTTTTGCTTTATGATCCTTCTATGTAATCGAGTACGCGAGCTATATATAATAAAGATTAGTGTTGAGTCAAGGGCTTGATTATTTTGCCATAATCTTGAGTGAATAAAATAAAAGAGAAAGAATAAAAAGAAATAAAAGAGATCCTATGGATCTTATGGAGAGTAATGAGCTCACATAGAAAAAGTATGATGAATAAAAAGCTATTGAGAGTTGACAAACATAGTTTTGGTCATCGTTGCAATTAATAGGAAGTAATAAAGAAAGAGAGGTCTTCACATATAAATACACTATCTTGGACATCTTTTATGACTATGAGCACTCATCAAAATATGACATGCTAAAGAGTTGACGTTGGACAAGGAACAACAAAATGGGTTATGTTTTCTTACATCTGAGATAAATTTTATTGTCATGGATCATCCAACATGATTGAGCTTGCCTTTCCCTCTCATGCTAGCCAATTCTTTACACCAAGTAGAGATACTACTTGTGCTTCCAAACACCATTAAACCAGTTTTGCCATGATAGTCCACCATACCTACCTATGGATTGAGTAAGATCCTCCAAGTAAGTTGTCATCGGTGCAAGCAATAAAAATTGCCCTCTAAATATGTATGAACTATTAGTGTGGGAGAAAATAAGCTTTATACAATCGTGTGATATGGAAGAAATAAAAGCGACAGACTGCATAATAGAGGTCCATATCACAAGTGGAAATATAAAGTGACATTCTTTTGCATTAAGATTTTGTGCCTCCAACCATAAAAGCGCATGACAACCTCTACTTCCCTCTGTGAAGGGCCTATCTTTTACTTTTATCTCCTACCTTACAAAAGAGTCATGGTGATCTTCACCTTTCATTTTTACATTTTATCTTTTGGCAAGCACAATATGTTGGAAAGATCCTAGTATATATGGCTAATTGGATGAGAGTTTTCATGAACTATTATTGTTGACATTACCCTTGAGGTAAAACGTTGGGAGGCAAAACTATAAGCCTCTATCTTTCTCTGTGTACAATTAAAACTCCATACCCATAAGTATTGCGTGAGTGTTAGCAATGGTGAAAGACTATATGATAGTTGAGTATGTGGACTTGCTGAAAAGCTCTTATATATTGACTCTTTTCTATGTTATGATAAATTGCAATTGCTCCAATGACTGAGATTATAGTTCGTTAGTTTTCAATGAAGTTTATGATTCATAATTGAAATTGTGATTGAATTGCTACTCTAGCATAAGAGATCATATGAAAAGAATTATATAAGTTGCTGTTCTAAGAATGATCATGATGCCCTCATGTCCATATTTTATTTTTATTGACACCTCTATCTCTAAACATCTGGACATATTTTTCGATTTTGGCTTTCGCTTGAGGACAAGCGAGGTCTAAGCTTGGGGGAGATGATACGTCCATTTTGCATCATGCTTTTATATCGGTATTTATTGCATTATGGGATGTTATTACACATTATGTCACAATACTTATGCCTATTCTCCCTTATTTTACAAGGTTTACATAAAGAGGGAGAATGCAGGCAGCTGGGATTCTGGGCTGGAAAAGGAGCAAATATTAGAGACCTATTCTACACAGCTCCAAAAGTCCTGACACTTCACGAAAGTCATTTTCAGAATATATAAAAAATACTGAGCGCAAGAAGTTCACCAGGGGGGCCACACCCTGCCCACGAGGGTGGGCGCACGCCCTACCCCCTGGGCATGCCCCTACCTCGTGGGCCCCCTGGTGGCCCTCCGATGCCCATCTTCTTCTATATGGAGTCTTTTGATGAGGAAAAAAAAATCATAAGCCATCTTTCCGGACGAGACTCCGCCGCCACGAGGCGGAACCAATCTAGGGTTCTGGCGGAGCTGTTCTGCCAGGGACACTTCCCTCCGGGAGGGGGAAATCATCGCCATCGTCATCACCAACGCTCCTCTCATCGGGAGAGGGCAATCTCCGTCAACATCTTCACCAGCACCATCTCCTCTCAAAACCCTAGTTCATCTCTTGTATCCAATTCTTGTCTCCAAGTCCAGGATTGGTACTTGTGGGTTGCTAGTAGTGTTAATTGCTCCTTGTAGTTGATGCTAGTTGGTTTATTTGGTGGAAGATCATACGTTCAGATCCTATATGCATATTAATACCACTCCGATTATGAACATGAATATGCTTTGTGAGTAGTTACGTTTGATCCCGAGGACATGGGAGAAGTCTTGCTATTAGTAGTCTTGTGAATTTGTTATTCGTTCGATATTTTGATGAGATGTATGTTGTCTCCCCTCTAGTGGTGTTTTGTGAATGTCGACTACATGACACTTCACCATTATTTGGGCCTAGAGGAAGGCATTGGGAAGTAATAAGTAGGTGATGGGTTGCTAGAGTGACAGAAGCTTAAACCCTAGTTTATGCGTTCCTTCGTAAGGGGCTGATTTGGATCCATATGTTTCATGCTATGGTTAGGTTTACCTTAATACTTTTGTTGTAGTTGCGGATGCTTGCAATAGAGGTTAATCATAAGTAGGATGCTTGTCCAAGTAAGGAGAACACCCAAGCACCGGTCCACCCACATACCAAATTATCAAAGTACCAAACGCGAATCATATGAATGTGGTGAAAACTAGCTTGACAATATTCCCATGTGTCCTCGGGAGCGCTTTACATCATATAAGAGTTTGTCTAGGCTTGTCCTTTGCTACAAAAAGGATTGGGCCACCTTGTTGCACTTTATTCACTTTTGTTACTTGTTACTCATTACAAATTATCCTATCACAAAACTATCTGTTACCTATTATTTTAGTTCTTGCAGAGAATACCTTGCTGAAAACCGCTTATCATTTCCTTCTGCTCCTCATTGGGTTCGACACTATTACTTATCGAAAGAACTATGATAGATCCCCTATACTTGTGGGTCATCAATCGGTAATGTTGAAGACGAAAGAGGGGATGCCTTCCGGTGCATCCCCAAGCTTAGTTTTTTTATGTATTCCTCGAATATTACCTTGGGGTGCCTTGGGAATCCCCAAGCTTAGGGAGCCATGATGTCTACTACACAACCTTCTTCTTGTAGACATTGTTGGGCCTCCAAGTGCAGAGGTTTGTAGGACAGTAGAAAATTTACCTCAAGTGGATGACCTAAGGTTTATCAATCTGTGGGAGGCGTAGGATGAAGATGGTCTCTCTCAAGCAACCCTGCAACCAAATAACAAAGAGTCTCTTGTGTCCCCAACACACCCAATACAATGGCAAATTGTATAGGTGCACTAGTTCGGCAAAGATATGGTGATGCAAGTGCAATATGGATAGTAGATAAAGGTTTTTGTAATCTGAAAATATAAAAACAGCAAGGTAACTAATGATAAAAGTGAGCACAGACGGTATTGCAATGTGTTGAAACAAGGCCTAGGGTTCATACTTTCACTAGTTCAAGTTCCCTCAACAATAATAACATAATTGGATCATATAACTATCCCTCAACATGCAACAAAGAGTCACTCCAAAGTCACTAATAGCGGAGAACGAACGAAGAGATTATTGCAGGGTACGAAACCAGCTCAAAGTTATCCTTTCTGATCGATCTATTCAAGAGTCTGTAGTAAAATGACATGAAGCTATTCTTTCTGTTCAATCTTCCGTAGAGTTCGTACTAGAATAACACCTTAAGACACAAATCAACCAAAACCCTAATGTCACCTATATACTCCAATGTCACCTCAAGTATCCGTGGGTATGATTATATGATATGCATCACAGAATCTCAGATTCATCTATTCAACCAACACAAAGGACTTCAAAGACTGCCCCAAAGTTTCTACCGGAGAGTCAAGACGAAAACGTGTGCCAACCCCTATGCATAAGTTCACGAGGTCACGTAACTTGCAAGTTGATCACCAAAACATACATCAAGTGGATCACGTGATATCCCATTGTCACCGCAGATAAGCACATGCAAGACATACATCAAGTGTTCTCAAATCCTTAAAGACTCACTCCGATAAGATAACTTCAAAGGGAAAACTCAATTCATCACAAGAGAGTAGAGGGGGAGAAACATCATAAGATCCAAATAAAATAGCAAAGCTCGCGATACATCAAGATCGTACCACCTCAAGAACACGAGAGAGAGAGAGAGAGATCAAACACATAGCTACTGGTACATACCCTCAGCCCCGAGGGTGAAGTACTCCCTCGTCATGGAGATCACTGAGATGATGAAGATGCCCACCGGAGAGGGATTCCCCCCTCTGGCAGGGTGCCAGAACTGGTCTAGATTGGTTTTCGGTCGCTACAGAGGCTTCTGGCGGCAGAACTCGCGATCAATTATGTTCCCCGATGTTTTTAGGCTGTATGGATATATATAGACGAAAGAAGTCGGTCAGGGGGGCCACGAGGCGGCCATGAGGCAGGGGCGCGCCCAGGGGGGTAGGGCACACCCCCACCCTCGTGGTGGCCTCGAGACTCTTCTGGCCCACCTCCGGTACCCCGTGGGCTTCTTCTGGTCCAAAAATGATCTCCGTGAAGTTTCAGGTCAACTGGACTCCGTTTGATTTTCCTTTTCTGTGGTACTCTAAAACAAGGAAAAAACAAAAACTGGCACTAGGCTCTAGGTTAATAGGTTAGTCCCAAAAATCATATAAAATAGCATATAAATGCATATAAAACATCCAAGGTTGATAATATAATAGCATGGAACAATAAAAAATTATGGATACGTTGGAGATGTATCAAGCCACACCTTATTCTCCTCATATTGATATCTCACGCAAAACTTGAAAACTTCGATCACACAAAACTTAACGGAACTTCATGAGACGGGTTAGTATGAATAAGAGCAAACGATTCACTTTGGTACTGTCAAATACAAGATTCATAATTGGTATCACACAATGCCTACTATACCTTATCATTTCCACAATTTATATTGAGCAATATAAGTCATAGAAACTAGAAATCAAGCAAACTATGCATTGAAAACAGAATCTGTCAAAAACAGAGTAGTCTGTAATGATCTGAACAATGACCATACTTCCGTAGGTAAATTTTTTTGGAAACCTTAGGATAACATAGGAAATTTGTACATAAATCATCTCTAAAAAATTCAGAATGTTATCACGTTCCAGTGAGTATAAACAATTCTGTTACTGGAAGCAAAAGTTTCTATTTTTGTACAGAATCAAGTCAACTATCATCCACACTATCCCAAAGGCTTTACTTGGCACTTTATTGAAACAAAACCTATAAAACATGATTACTACAGTAGCTTAATCACTTGAACATGCAAAAATAGTAGGGTTAAATATTTGGTTGTCTCCCAACAAGAGCTTTGCTTATATGCCTTTTATGCTAGGCATGATGATTTCCATGATAATCACATAAAAGTAAAGAATTGAAACATAAAGAGAGAATCATGAATCACATGAGAAGCACATTTAAGCCTAACCCACTTCTTATGCATAGTGATTTTGTGAGCAAACAAATTATGGGAGCAAGAATCAACTAGCATAGGAAGGAAAAACAAGCATGACTTCAAAACTTTCAACACATAGAGAGGAAACTTGATATTAGTGAGATATGTAAAAGCATATATTTCTCTCTCATAATAATTTTTCAATAGCATCATGAATGAGTTAAACAATATAACTATCACATATAACATTCTTTTCATGATCCACATGCATAAAATTTTTATTACTCTCCACATAAGCAAATTTATTCTCAATGAAATAACTATAATATGACACTTGATTCACATAATCAAGTTGAGATTTAAAATAATGATGACAAGTTTCATGGATATCATTACTATGGATAGCATACATATCATCACAATAATCATCATAGGTAGCTACTTTGTTTTATCATAGTCAATGGAAACCTCTTCCAAAATAGTGGATTCATCACTAAATAAAGTTATGACCTCTCCAAATCCACTTTCATAATTGTTACAAAAAGATTCAACACCCTCCAAAATAGTGGGATCATTGTTACCTATAGTTGACACTCCTCCAAACCCACTTTCATCAATATAATCATCATAAATAGGAGGCATGCTATCATCATAATAAATTTTCTCCTCAAAACTAGGGGGACTAAAAATATCATCTTCATCAAACATAGCATCCCCAAGCTTATGGCTTTGCATATCATTAGCATCATGGATATTCAAATAAATCATACCAAGAACATTGCAATCATGCTCATCATTAAAGGATTTTATGCCAAACATTTTATTGAATTCTTCTTCTATCAATTGAGCACAATTTTCTGACCCATCATCTACAAGAAAGACATGATAAAGACGAATAATATGAGGCCACCTCAATTCATTTTTTCTTTTATAAACCAAGTTAGTGATAAAACAAGAAACTAAAAGATCCAATTGCAAGATCTAACGATATACCTTCAACCACTCACCTCCCCGGCAACGGTGCCAGAAAAGATCTTGATATCTACTACACAACTTTATTCTTGTAGACTTGTGTTGGGCCTCCAAGCATAGAGTTTTGTAGGATAGTAGCAATTTTCCCTCAAGTGGATGACCTAAGGTTTATCAATCCGTGGGAGGCGTAGGATGATGATGGTCTCTCTCAAACAACCCTACAACCAAATAACAAAGAGTCTCTTGTGTCCCCAACACACCAAATACAATGGTAAATTGTATAGGTGCACTAGTTCGGCGAAGAGATGGTGATACAAGTGTAGTAATGATAATAGATATTGATTTTTGTAATATTAAAAATAAAAACAGCAAGGTAACAAATAACAAAAGTGAGCACAAACGGTATTGCAATGCTAGAAAATGAGGTCTAGGGTTCATACTTTCACTTGTGCAATCTTTCAACAATGCTAATATAACTGGATCACATAACCATCCCTCAACATGCGATGAAGAATCACTCCAAAGTTCTTATCTAGTGGAAAACATAAGACCAAATTGTCTGAAGGGTTCAAAACCACCTCAAAGTTATCCTTTCTGATCGATCTATCCATGAATTCGTACTAAAATAACACCAAGTCCTTTCCGATCGATCTATCTAAGAGTTCGTACTAAAATAACATCATATGATACACACAAACCAACTCTAATGTCACCTAGATATTCCAATGTCATCGCGAGTATCCGTGAGTTTATTATACAATATGCATCAAACAATTTAAGATTAGTAATACTCAATCCAACACAAAGAACCTCAAAGAGTACCCCCAAGATTTCTATTGGAGAAACCAGGACGAAAAGGTGCATCAACCCCTATGCATAGATTACCACAATGTCACCCCGGGAATCCATGAGTTGAGTGCCAAGACATATATCAAGTGAATCAATATGATACCCCATTTTCACCATGGTTATTCATAGCAAGACATACATCAAGTGCTGTCAAATCCATAAAAGTATTCAATATGATAATAACGAAATCTCAAAGGGAAAACTCAAATCACCACAACAAGGTAGAGAGGATAAAACACCATATGGTCCAAATATATTAACAAAGCTTGCGATACATCAAGATCGTGCCAAATCAAGAACACAAGAGAGGGAGAGATTAAACACATAGCTACTAGTACAAACCCTCAGCCCCGAGGGTGGATTGCTCCCTCCTCAGGAGCTCTTACTGGCTCTCCATCCCCAACCCCCTGGCCTTGACCACGGCATCGCGACCTAGCATACCAGCGGCGGCTGAGCTTGCTCGAGGGCCAGGACCTGAGGACGTAGAGCACTAAGAAGAAAAACTCGTACGGACCAAGCTAGCTATGTCGCGTAAGTTGGCGCGCATCCCTAGCACAACATCAGGAGTCACCGCGAAGTCAGCAAGATAAGTATCGCCCTCAGATCGGCTAAATATTTGGGCTTAGCAGTCGCTCACACCATGCTGCAACCCCATTGCGGCCAGGTTATCTTCCTTTCTTTCCTTACCAAGGCCGCTTGGGCCCTAAGGGGGACCTCCTGAGCATCGCGCCTCAGGGGCTCTTACTAGACCTCGGGCCATGCACCTCCTGGCCTTGACCATGGCATCACGACCTGGCATACCAGCGACGGCTGTGGCCGCCTTGGGACCGGGACCCGTCAGCATAGAGCAACAGGCTATCGCGAGGAAAGAAAGGGGGGACCGAGCCTTAACGCGACACGCGTTCACCAAATCTTCATAACAAGGAAGATAGGTACAAAGGCATTGCAGATCCTTACATGCCCCCACGGGGTAATTCATGATTCTTCATAGGAAACAAAGCTGATGCTTAGGGGGATCCTATCTGCATCCTTCCGTGGCGGACACCATCATCAACAGTGGGCCATGGGAGGCCGGCGCCAACCCCATCCAGATCAGCGGCGGCGGCGGTCGGACGCCGCAGCCCTGCTCTGAGCACGGAGGGAGCTCGGGGGGGGGGGGGGGGGGCGTAGCTGTCGTCGCTCGTCTCTGGAGTCTCGTAGAGCTCAGGAGAACTGTTGGACCCCCAAGGGCTGCTGTTGCTGGAGTGGTCGCGAGCGGAGCGCGCATCAGCCCCGCGCTCTTCTCCGGAGCAGCATTCCAGGCGACGGCCCTCGACGTCGAAGACCTTGTAGAAGAGCGTGGAGGCGCCGTCGTATTCAAAGTGGATCGCGAGGGCGCCTCTCGCATGACAGATCCGAGCGATCTACCCCCAGCCGCTGGTCATGCAGATCTTGCCGGTAGGGACCGCTTCGATCTCCACTCCGGTTGTCGGGGCGCTGCAGTCGGCGTGCTGCAGCCGGAGCTCGAGAGCCTCCCCGGCGGCATCATGTTGGAGAAGAACCGCGGGAAGTGGATCTAGGAGCTCGGAGGCATCGGCGCCCACAGCACCAACTCGCGCGAGGAGTCTGCGGTGTGGACGCCGCGCGTCGCCGTGGTGCGGCGACCCTGAATGTGGCACGGGCGGCGTTGCTCATCGCTTCGTCCTCCCGAGCCCTCGGCTTGGGCGTACAGGGGTAGAGGATACCCCGGTGGAGGCCGCTCACACCTAGGCATCACCACCACTTGCATCGCCGCTTCGTCACGGCGATGGATCGACCTCTTCTTCGACGGGAGGGGCTCCGGGACATCCCGGGGAGCTTTCCCCTTCTCTTCGATGGAGAACCTTCGGATAGGTGCCATTAGAAGCAAGCAGTAGAGCAAGGAGGAAGAAGCAAGCAAGCGTGGAGGAGATGGGCGACGGGGGCTCCGCCCCCTCTCCATTTATAGCGGAAGAAGGCCAACCGGCACCTCCCACGATCGCAGGTAATGATGGATTCCCTTGGATGTCGCAGGGACTTGTCAAGTCATGCAGTTGCCAAGCCGGTGCGGGGAAGCGGAGACGCCCACGTCCAATCAACTGCCACACGTCAACCAAGGACGCATGCTTTGGGGGCCCGCGGTGCTCCGAACTTGACCCTTGGCTTCACCGCGAAGCCAAGCCCGAGCGCACGTTGGGCCCGGGGCTACTGTCGGCGTTCTGGGAACGGGGTTCCCCAGACTTGCCTGTCTGTAGCCCATGGCATGGCTAAGCCAGCAGGCCGTACGGCCCATCTTCATCAACAAGGCATCCAAGACCCTCGCGAGGCGGACGATGCAAGACCTCCTCTGGAGCGGCCTGGCTGGGCAGGCTCACGAGGAGCGGAGATATCAAGGCAAGGCGAACCTCATGAGGCTCTCGTGATGTGAGCCATGACAATCGACACCAGGCAGGCGCCAGGCGGGCGCCAGCGCGCGCAGCGTCCTTGTTTCCTCTTTGGTGCAAGGGAGGCAATGTAACGCCCACGATGTCGCTATATCTCTCACGTGTCGAAGCACAACTTAGAGGCATAACCGCATTGTAAGCAATGTCGCAAGTGAGGTAATCTTCACAAAAACCCATGTAATAAATAAGGAAAAAGGAGGGCATAGTTGGCTTACACTCGCCACGTCACACAATAGCATAAATATCATTACATTCATCCAGATACACTCAAGGTCCGACTACGGAACCAAAATAAAGAACAACCCCAAATGCGACAAAGTCCCCGATCGCCCCAACTGGGCACCACTACTGATCATCTGGAAAAGAAACGTAGTATCATCTTGAGTCCTCATCGAACTCCCGCTTGAGCTCAGTCAAATCACCTGGAGCGGTATCATCGGTCCCTGCATCTGGTTTTGGAAGTAAACTGTGAGTCACGGGGACTCAGCAATTTCACACCCTCACGATCAAGACTATTTAAGCTTATAGGTAGGTAATGGTATGAGGTGGAGCTACAACAAGCAACTAGCATATTTAGTGGCTAAACATACGCAAGAGGGAGCGAGAAGAGAAGGAAAGGCATGGTCGAGAAACTATGATCAAGAAGTGATCTTAGAACAACCTACGTTCAAGCATAACATGAGACCGTGTTCTCTTCCCGGACTCCGCCGAAAAGAGACCATCACGGCCACACACTCTATTGATTCATTTTAATTAAGTTAAGGCCAAGGTTTTCTACAACCGGACATTAACAAATTCCCATCTGCCCATAACCGCGGGCACGACTTTCGAAAGTTCAAATCCCTGCAGGGGTGTCCCAACTTAGCCCATCACAAGCTCTCACGGTCAACGAAGGATATTCCTTCTCCCAAGACAATCCGATCAGACTTGGAATCCCGGTTACAAGACATCTCGACAATGGTAAAACTAAACCAACAAAGCCACCCAAATGTGCCAACAAATCCCGATAGGAGCTGCACATATCTCGTTCTCAGGGCACACAGGATAAGTAATCCGTACAACTAAAACCAGCCCTCGAGTTTCCCCGAGCTGGCGCTGCAAGGGGCTCTAGTTTGGACCAACACTCAGAGGAGCACTGGCCCGGGGGTTTAAATAAAGATGACCCTTGGGCTCCGGAAACCCAAGGGAAAAGAGGCTAGGTGGCAAATGGTAAACCCATTGTTGGGCATTGCTGGAAGAGTTTTATTCAAGGCGAACTATCAAGGGGTTCCCATTATAACCCAACCGTGTAAGGAACGCAAAATCAAGGAACATAACACCGGTATGACGGAAACTAGGGCGGCAATAGTGGAACAAAACACCAGGCATAAGGCCGAGCCTTCCACCCTTTACCAAGTGTATAGATGCATTAAAATAGACAAGATATAATAATGATATCCCAACAATAAACATGTTCCAACAAGGAACAAACTCCAATCTTCACCTGCAACTAGCAACGCTATAAGAGGGGCCGAGCAAAGCGGTAACATAGCCAAACAATGGTTTGCTAGGACAAGGTGGGTTAGAGGTTTGACATGGCAATATGGGAGGCATGATAAGCAAGTGGTAGGTATCGCAGCATAGGCATAGCAAAAGAGCGAGCATCTAGCAAGCAAAGATAGAAGTGATTTCGAGGGTGTGGTCATCTTGCTTGCAAAGTTCTCCGAGTTAACGTTAGCTTGATCCTTGTAAGAGTACTCAACGGGGTCCTCGGTCACGTACTCGTCTCCCGGCTCTACACAAAGCAAGAACACAAGCAAAGGGAGAAACAATCAACCACGTGCAATGCACAAACAACATGATGCAAAACATGTCATGATATGCGGGATGCGATATGCGATGCATATGCATGCTTTAGAGAGGAATGATTGAACCTCGCCTCAACATGCAAATCCAAGAGTTCCACTAGAAAGAGGAGTTGATTTCGGTCGAATTCGATATAAAGATCACCGGAATCGGATGCACGGTTTGGAAATGCCAAGCAAAACAAATATGGCACCGGACTGCGATTAACAGCACAAGGCCACCTAAATGCATCAAGAACAACATGCTAAAACACCCTAACATAGCAACAAAATACATGGCAGGGATCCACTCAAGATGCTTGACAAAAGATGAACACTGAGCTACGGCTAATTCACTCAATAGCAGGTTCAAACAAGCATGGCAAAAGTGCAAAAGATATCAGGTTACAGACTTAGTGAAAATAACAACATGTCAGGAATTTAACATCAGGAAGCAATGTTTAGAGCACGATAACAACATGCTACAGGAACATATCATGGAAAAGCAAGGTATGGAATGAAGCTACTCAAAGCATACAACAAAAGTCCCTTACCGACCATAAGCCAAAAGGGATCAGAAAATACAATGGCAACCATGTGAACATAGCAATTATTGTTAACAGATTCTGACTGGAGCATGGCCAAACAGATATCAAGTAGGCATGTTTATGAGCTCGATGCACTCACCACAAGGCATTGCATGATAAAGTAAGCATACACCCAGCAAGTAGACATGGCATAGAAGCTAAACATGGCAAGAACAAGAACATAGCATGCATGGATCAACTACAACAAGCTCGGCAAAAATGCTTAACATGTAAACATTCTGCCAGGAACATTTTATAGCAAAAGTAGAGCTCGGTTGACTCAAGCTAGGGTGCTCCATAATTGCAAACAAATATATGGATGGATAGAGCACCATAATATCTACAAAACATCCTTACAGATCGTGCTCAAAAGAGGCATGGATCACTCTGTAGCAACATGAACACATGTCATAAAAATATAAACAGGGCAATGACTTAGAATATTTCTAAGTCCCTGAAATCAACAACATTAAGAGGACTACTTTGCATGCTTGTGCTAGTGTAACACCCCGGGTATGACTTTCCCAATATGTAATCCAACTCTTGCCGTTTCCGGCCTTAAGTTAATTTATTTTCTCGGGTTCGGGTCTTTGTCTCCGTGTGTTGTTATCTTTTTCATGCATCTCTTATCATGTCATCATGTGCATTGCATTTGCATACATGTTCGTCTCTTGCATTCGAGCATTTTCCCCATTGTCCGTTTTGCATTCCGGCGCTTCGTTATCCTCCGGTGGCCAATTCTAGCTTTCTTTCGTGTGTGGGGATTAAACATTTCCGGATTGGACCGAGACTTGCCATGCGGCCTTGGTTTACTACCGGCAGACCACCTGTCAAGTTTCGTATCATTTGGACTTTGTTTGACACTCCAACGGTTAACCGAGGCACCGAAAAGGCCTCGTGTGTGTTGCAGCCCAACACCCCTCCAATTTGGCCCAAAACCCACCTAACTCTGCTCCATCACCTAGAGCGTTCGATCACGATCGCGTGGCCGAAAACCGCACCTCATTTGGAGCTTCCTTGCTCCCTATACCTCTATATAAAGGCCCCTCCTGAAATTTCACTGATCCCCTCTCTTCCTAACCCTAAAAATCTCCTCCGCCGCCGCCGGACACATCCGGACGGAGCGGACGTGTCCGCCACCGCCCGCCACCACCACGTGTCAGCAGCCGACTCGCCGAGCCGCGCGCCCACTTCACCGGCCCGGGAGCCCAAGGCCGGCCCCCGTGGCCCGCTACCGCCCGCCGCTGCCTACCGCGCCCCGCCGCCCTTCATCTTTCTCCGCCGCCGCCGGCGACGCGCGCCTCCGCTGCCGCGGACCTCAGCACCGGCCACCTTGGCCCGCCTCCGCCTTCGCGCCCGGTCAGCTACCGCCGCACCGCCGCCCGGAGCGCCGCTCCGCCCTGCTCCGCCCTCCTACCGCCATCGCCGCCTCGCTGCCGGCCGGATCCGGCGACCGCGCCCCCTCTCCGGTGAAGCCCCAGCCGACTCCGGCGAGCATGAACCCGCCTCGGGTTGCGTGCGTTCGTCAGCTACAGTAACTCCAGATCTGGATCGGTTGACTCCTTCCCCGAAAACCCTAATTTTCATGCCTACTTTGACCTCTGATAACTTTGCATCCGTAGCTCCGATTCATGCATATAGCATATCAAAATGTTCATCTCTGAGAGTACATCATTTCATTCCATTGCGTCATTTTCATTTGAGTTATGCCCGAAATGCTGTTAGAAGAGGGCTACTTGAGTTAATTGTCAGATCTGCTACCCCATCTTAGACATTTGTCATTTTTTCCATGATTATTGTGTGCATGATATGACCATGAGCTCTACATATGTTTTGTTAAGGGTTTTGTTATCTTTCCAGAGGTGTAACCCATGTATTTTTGTGACGAGTGTGGTGACTAGTGCAAGCTTGCAAAGTGAGGCACCCGGTAACTCTGTTTTCAGGGACTTCATTTTTCACTAAGTCCTGGGATTATTTATCTCTTGATGGCATATGTTCATGCTATTTCCTAGTGATCCGTGCCTCTTTTGAGGATGATCAGTAAAGGAGTTTTGTTAATATTGTAGTGCTCTATCCATCCATGCCTTTGTTTGCAATTATGGAGCACCCTAGCTTGAGTCAATCGAGCTCTACTTTTGCTTCGTTGTGAATCTGGGCAGATAGTCAACTTGTTTGCGATTTTGCCGATGTTGTTGTAGTTGATCCGTGCATGCTATGCCATTGTTCTTGCCATGTCTAGCTTGCATTTTGTGCCTTCTTAATGGATGTATGCTTGTCTTGCCATGACTTGCACCGTAGTGAGTGCATCGAGCTCGTAAACATGCCTACTTGAGTTATGTTTCAGCATGTCCCAGTTTTTCACTAAGTCTGAAACTGATTATGTTTTTGCTATGTTCATGTGCTTGTTAGTGTATTTTGTGATCCCTTTTGGCTCAAGGTCACTAAGGGACTTTTGTTAAGCTCTTTTAGTAGCTCCATGCCATGTTTTACTTTGCCATGTTCAGGTCCTGTAACATGTTGTTTTGGTGCTCCGAAGAGGGCTATATGATCTGAAATTTCAGACAAGTGTTAATTTCATTAAGTCTGAGATCCGTTTACCATTTGCGTTTTTGCATGCTTGTTTGAACCTGTTAATGGATGAATTGGCCGTAGCTCAATGCTAGACTTTTGTTAAGCATCTTGAATGCTTCCCTGCCATGTATTTTGATGCCATGTTTGAGTGTTGTAGCATGTTCATCTCATTGCATTTAGATGACTACTTGCTGTAAATCGCAGACCGGTGTCATATTTGAATCGCTTGCCATTTCCAAACCATAACTCCGATTCCGGTGATCTTTATATCGTTTTCAAGCGATTTCATCTCATCTTTCCAGTGGCACACTTGGTTTTCCAAGTTGAGGCCAGGTTCTTGCATTTCCTGCCATATCTTGCATATGCATCCCGCATCGCATCCCGCATAGCATACCATCATTGTATCTTATTGTTTGAGCTTGCACGTGGTTGATTGTATCCTTGTTGCTTGTCTGTCTTGTTTGGGTAGAGCCGGGAGACGAGTTCGCTAATGAGGAGCCTGTTGAGTTTGCTTTCGAGGATCCAGTCAACTCTGACAACTTTGTAGGCAAGATGATCATACCCTCGAAATTACTACTATCTTTGCTATGCTAGTTTGCTCGCTCTTTTGCTATGCCAATGCTACGATGCCTACCACTTGCTTTCAAGCCTCCCAAATTGCCATGTCAAACCTCTAACCTCACCATTGTCCTAGCAAACCGTTGATTGGCTATGTTACCGCTTTGCTCAACCCCTCTTATAGCGTTGCTAGTTGCAGGTGAAGATTGAAGACCGTTCCTCGTTGGAACATTTATTTACTTGTTGGGATATCATTATGTTGCCATGTTATCTTAATGCATCTATATACTTGGTAAAGGGTGGAAGGCTCGGCCTCTCGCCTGGTGTTTTGTTCCACTCTTGCCGCCCTAGTTTCTGTCATATCGGTGTCATGTTCCCGGATTTTGCGTTCCTTACGCGGTTGGGTTATAATGGGAATGTTGACACCTGATTTTGGCAAGATACAAAGTGAAAGGGTTTTCAGCATGAGAAAGTTTCATATCGTCGAGTAGAACAACTTTGGTGTTTAGGCTATCGCCATTCGACCTCATCTTAGTGGCCGAAGCTGTACTCCGAGTGACAAAATTCAATGTTCTGAGTGCTTTTCGGCCAATTACGCCCTCAATATGATTTCAGATGAAGGAGCGCTCTAAAGGAATTGTCTTCGTCTCGTCGAGGCGATTGATTTTCATATATAAGTAATCTCAATCCGAGTTCATATGCAAAAGTTATAGTCAATACGGTCTGGACAGGCCAGAGACCAAAATATTACGCTTGACACCACACAGATGTTGATGAGTGTCTGATGCAATGCGTGAGCAATTCGGCCCTCAAGACGGCCTTGAATCGGAAAACCCTCAACACGGAAAAGTTTCGTCTCGTCGAGCCGATCGATTTTCGTATATAATCCATCTCAATCCGAGGTCGTATGAGGCCTGGAGAGACAAATCAAGATCAAGCTATGTTTTCAGTCGGAAAATCTGAGTGAAAAGTTTACCGTCCGAGTGAAAGTTTACGGTCGAGTGAAAATATAGTCATCCGAGTGGAAATATGGTCATCCGAGTGAAATTGTCCTCCAGGTGAAAATATTCCGAGTGAAAAGTTTACCGTCGGAGTGAAAGTTTACGGTCGAGTGAAAATTACCAGTCGAGTGAAAATATAGTCATCCGAATGGAATTATGGTCATCCGAGTGACATTGTCCGCTAGGTGAAAATATTCCGAGTGAAAATTGTATTCCGAGTGAAAAACTCTAAACATCCGAGTGAAAAGTCCAGTCGGACGATCCAAGTGAATGACTCTAATCCGAGTGGATGAGCTCGGATCCGAGTAAAATTGAACATATGCCTGAAAGTTTATCAAGATGACCTCGGATGAAGAAGTGTTCAATACAGAAGTTGTGCGTATCATCAAGATGGTAAACTTTGATTTTGGAGTCGTCATCATCAGAGATATTATATGGCCTACAAACTCACTACGACACTCGGATAATCCAGTCTACCGCAAGACCAAGTCCGACTGGAAGATAAAGATGACCTCGAAAAGTATTCAAGATGGCCTTATTTGAAAGAGTGATCAACATGAGAATTGTTCATATCGTCGAGGCGCATGAGTTTGATATTTGGGCCGTCTTGATCGGAGATCATATGCAAGCCCGGCGGCCCGCGCAAGAAGGAAGACAGAGTTTGGGCCAGATTTAGACTGAATCTGAGTTGGAATAGAATTAGGACTCTAGGACGTGAATTGATGTAATTTTTCTTGTAAGGAAAGCCTAGACGAATCCTTCACTTGTACGGGAAGTTCAGCCGCCTCTTATATATGTTGGGGGTGATGGCCGATTGAACAACACACAATCAAACAAATCAATATACTACTTTTTCATCTACGTTTTATCTCTCCACCGTTTTTCTCTCTCGTTCTTCGCTGTTCTTCGTGTTTGAGAGCTGCGAATCCTGAGGCTCTAGGCGCGAGTGAATCGACCTAGGGCAGCCCATAGCCGCCGCACTCCCTGACGGGGTCCCTCCCGGGGGTGTGGGGTTTTCGGGTCTGCAAAAGCGCCCGTCGACTGTCTTGCGTATCGCGCTGTCGGTCGGGTCTCCTTCGACGTGAGCCCCGGAGCATCACCCCCGGCGTCGAGGGTACACGTGACGTGTTCGTGTGACAACACACTTTTTGGCGACTCCGCTGGGGATCGAAGTTCAATCATCATCATCCACCATGTCCGATCTTCCCAAGCCATCTGAGGTAGACGCCGATAACATCATTAAGCCCAGTTTTGATGAGATATCGGCCGATCATCACCAAGTCTATGAGGAGTACAAGAAGGCACGCGAGGAGAAGGACCTGCAGGAGTTCCTTGCAAAATTCAAGAAAGATCGCCAAGGCAACATCACTCCGATTGAAGAAATCAAGTTCCCTCCTCTTCAAACTGAACAGGTTAAACCATCTATAAGTACTGCCTTTTCTCCTGAGCAGTGGGCTGAGATTGAAGGTCGTATTGCTGATGGTAACAATCTAGTCTATCAAACTTCCATAGAAAATACTAATGCTCAGAAGAATATATCTCGATCGTCTAGTGGTAATGGTGGTGTAGCTGCTAGTGTGCAAAACCCTAATCTGTCTTTGCCCATCTCATCGGCGCCTCCCATGCCGATGACTTATTATCCTACCCAAACAAATCAGATTGTGGCTGCACCCATTAATCCTATTACGAGCATGCCAGGTTCGGTGGCAACGCCGAACCAAACCCTACCTACAGCTACATCCACTCAACCATTACCAAATTATGGGTCGGCGTACATGCCACAATTCCTACCTACAGCTAGTAACCCTGCTCCTCCTATGCCACTGCCACAAGCTTCATCGTCCACTATGGATGATGGTCTAGCTGATCTTAGAGAGGAGATGGCTAAAATGCTTCGAGAGAATTTTGGAGTTGAGTTACCTTGGAATCGGATTTACCAAAAGTCGTACCCCGAGTACTTTGATGCCATCCAGTGCCCTCCAGGATATAAAACTCCAGATTTTGTTAAATTTAATGGAGAAGGCACAAAAACCACATGGGAGCATGTTAGTCAATATTTAGCACAATTGGGTGAGGCAGGCTCATTGAATGAATTGAAAGTGCATTTATTTCCTTTATCATTAACTGGTACCGCATTTTCATGGTTTTCTTCTTTACCCCATGGTTCCATTCGGGTTTGGTCACAGCTAGAGCAGAAGTTTCATGATCACTTTTATAGCGGCGACAATGAACTCAAGTTGTCACATCTAACATCGGTTAAATAGAAGCATGATGAATCGGTCTCCGATTACGTCAAGAGATTCAGAGAAACAAAAAACCGGTGTTTTTGTTTGGTGATAACCGAGAGGGACTTGGCAGACCTAGTGCTGAGTGGTTTGAGAACTCCCATTAGAGAAAAACTAGAAGGCTACGAGTTCTTAAATATCAACCAAGTCTTACAAAGGGCTTTGGCTCAGGAAAGCCAAAGCAAAGACCTCAAAGAAGTGCATAGGTACAAAGCCGATCGTCCAAAGATGAATATGGTGGAATATGACAGTGATCACTCGGACGATGAGGGTGATGTTTTTTCTACTGAATTTGTTTGGCCATCTAAGGCCAAACCCTTTACTTGCAATGATCTAAACCGATTCATAAGAATCGTGATGAAGAGATGAAGTTTACTTTTAACATTGCTAAGTGTGATAGAATATTTGATGCTTTGTTGCAGGCTAAGATTATTAGAATATCTCATACTTTACCGCCATTTGAAGAGCTAAAACGGCGTGCTTATTGCAAGTATCATAATTCTTTTTCTCATGCTACAAATGATTGCAATGTTTTTCGACGACAGATACAATCGGCCATTAATGACGGACGATTGAACTTTTCTGAGATGCAAGTTGATAAACAACCTTTTCCAATGAATACCATGGGTTTGGAGCGGAAGAAACTACTCATTCGGCCGGAGGTAGCCGAATCTGCTAATAAAGCTAATGTCATTGTTGGTGAGCCCAGGAAAGACAAGGAGGACAGCAAGGTCTTGGGGAGACAAGTTGTGCTTGATAAGCAACCCGATGGCAAGGAAGTGATCAAAATCACCATCAAGAACCCTACACTCGGGGGGCAACCGCAAGTGCAAGAAAATGCTCGTGTTAAATTTGTCAAGCCCAAGAGTCCGGAAGTTGGCAAGTGGAAGAAGAATGAAGCTAAAGTGCAGTGCAAGCGGATCAAGCCAACTTTTGAAAATTTGTTGTCCAAGTATGCTAACCACTCGGCCGGTTCTAGTTTCAATCAACCGACTCATTTGAAATGACCAAGGTCACCATCAGCTGATATGTTCAGTCGGTATACAAAATCGAGTGGACCAAGGGCGCAATTTCCAGGAGAGTATACGCAATCTGTTTGGGATCAACTTGACTACTCATATAATGGCCGACTCAACATCGGTGACTATCAGTCGGCTGGTCAAAATATGCGACCGAGTGAAATTATCCGAGTGTAAGAATGCACCCAGGTGGAAGTCATCCGAGTGAATTCCATCCGAGTGGATTCCATCCGAGTAAAAAGGTGCGCTCGAGTGGAAATTTCATGCATCTGGAAAGTCGAAAAGAATGGCGTGTTAAATCACCAAGTGTTGCAGCAATTGAGTCGGCAAAAGGCAAGGAGAAAATGGATGCCGAGTCACTTATCTTGGGCACCGAAACATTCGCCATACGACAGCCGATTGTGCATAGCAATCCGACTGAGCCAATACTTGCTATCGCACCAAAGCACTCGGCCAATGACCATGAAGCAAGCACCAGCCAGGTAAAAACGAGAGATCCTAAGTACACTCAGCCAAAGTGGTGTCCTCCAGGGCTAACAAAGACACAAAAGAGGAAACTACAGAGGTTAAGGAGTCAAGAGATGGCAGAAAAGGAGGCTGAGAAACAAAGGGATAAGTTGTTCAATGACACTCGACCCATGGTTCCAGCAAAACAAGTGTGGAGGCCTAAACAAATAAAAGATGCAATAGCTTCTACATCTATCACAGCAACACCTACATCACCAAAGGAGGACGATGCAACAGATATCACATCGTCTGTGACACTTCTTACTTCTCCTTCACTCGGACAAATTTCAGAATCGGTGGATGCACTCGAAGAGGCTGATATGTTGGACTATAAGTCTACGCCGGTTCATGAAGGTATGGATATCAATATGGTGTATTACTTACCTGCTGAGTTTCGTGCTGTAGATGAAGAAGGGGAGGTGGCTCAGCTGGATTTTGGCCCTAAAAACGCAATATTCGAGAAGCCAAAAGAACCAGTAATGCACCTGAAACCATTATATCTTAGAGGGCATATCAATGGGTCGCCGCTCACTCGGATGCTTGTTGATGGTGGTGCTGTGGTAAATCTTATGCCCTATTCGGTTTTCAAGAAATTGGGTTTGCCTGATGAAGAATTGATCAAGACCAATATGGTGCTCCACGGATTTGAAGGCAAAGAGAAAACTGAAGCCAAAGGTGTGATGTATGTGGAGCTTATAGTCGGAAGCAAAACTTTGGCTACTGCATTCTTTGTCGCTGAGGTGCAAGGTAACTACAACGTCATACTAGGCCGTGATCGGGTTCATGCAAACCAGTGCGTGCCATCCACTATGCACCAGTTTTTGATTCAGTGGGTTGATGATGAAGTGGAAGTTATTCATGCAGATAACTCGGCCTGTGTTGCTTTGGCCGATGCATCGGTGGATTGGCAACATCCCAATGCTACTTGCTTGACGGGACGTGACTTATCAGAGTTTGATTTTCTCAGCGCGACCAAGAATGGTTTTGTGCCCATCTCTTTAAAGCCGACTGAATGCAATCGGCTCCAAGGTATGATATGTTTAAATGGATTCTAGCTCCGAGTGGTTACAAAAACGTCTTGTGAAATATCGGTCCAGCGAGAACGATATGTATGAGTCTATAGAGGAGTTGGATGACATGGATAAGCTTGGACAAGGTTTTACATCGGCCGATCCATTAGAAGAGGTAGATATTGGAGATGGTTCAGTCACTCGACCGACATTTATAAACAAAAATTTGAAAGCCGATTGTAAAGCTAAGTTAATCTAGCTATTGAAAGAATATGTTTGTTGCTTTGCATGGGAATATTGTCGATGTACTAAAGTAGGGGTACCTTAGTATCCCGAACTTGTGCACGGGCAGTCGCAGCACCCCACGGCAAGGCTTGCCGGGCGACCGCCAAGGTCCTCCATGGTTCCTTTGGAGCCATTCAAGAACAAAGTACTCAAGCCAAGGCACAAGGCCCTGGCAAGAGGAGCTTGCCGGGAAGGCCACTAGAAGCACAAAAGACCCCGGCAAGAGGAGCTTGCCGGGAAGGAGACAAGACCCCGGCAAGAGGAGCTTGCCGAGAAGGCCAACTAAGGCATCTCGAGAAACTTGCTACGACGCGCTGCGCGTCCCGGCAAGACCCGGTGAGCGACAAGCTCCCGGACGCGACAAGACAACATCCGCGGCAAGGCGCTTGCCGCGGCAAGCTACCACTCCGCAGCCTGCGCTCCAGCTCACCCACCAACGTGTCGCTCTGGGACCATTCCTGGCGTACGTGGCAGGAGGCTGTGCAGCCAGGGGCATGCGGTGGCAAGCAGGCGCTGACGGGATAGCCATCTTGGGAAACGGTGGCGCCCCTGACGGTCCCTTTCCGCACCGTCTAGGCGACACAGACAGGCATTTAATGCCTTTGTCCCCTGTCGTCAGGGTTAGGTACAACCACCACCTCTTTTACCTTTTTACCCTCATCTCTGTTGCCACCTGTCGGTGACCCCTTTGACATATAAAAGGAGGCCCATGCACAACAGGGGGGGGGGAGGACAACCATTCTCACGCTCGGTCTCGCTAGCCATCCAAGTGTACTGTAGCAGTCATCGCTCCCGAGCAAGAACACCAATACAAACCAAAGCAGGAGTAGGGTTTTACGCATCCGTGCGGCCCGAACCTGGGTAAACCGATCACATGTGCTCGTGCATTCGCCTCAATCTGCTCTTTGCGCGCTCTCCGCCGCCTGCCGAACCGAAAGGGGCCCCGGTCCGCCATGGTCCCATAGGTGTCCGTGGGATCAGCACCCCCCGACATCTTTGGCGTGCCAGGTAGGGGGTGCGTCGAGGCTGTGTGAACCTGATCCGGCGTTCGCATGAGCCGAATCTTCATCATCTTCATCAACATGCCGCCGAAGAAGAAGATTTCGGAGGTAGCTGCTCCGTCTGCGCCGAACCCACCATCACCAGAGCGAACGGCTGGTGGGGAAGACGTCGGCGGAAGAGCAGGCGTCGGCGAGGGTGCTCGTGGTGCTGCTAGGTCCAAGGACAAGACTGCGCTGCACATCAGTGGCGCGGTCGGCTCCCACAACGACCGGGCGCACTCCAAGACCTTGGCGTCCGTACACGCCCCGCGCCCGTCCCAGGAGGCGCGGGACCAGCAGCGTCATGGTACCCACGGTACCATACGTTTGCTGGGCCAAGATCAAGCTGGCGGGTCCCGGAGTGCTCAAGACCAACATGCACGCCAACGTGCTGGCACGAGCGTGGCACGGTCGCTTGGACGAGATGTTGCTCCTTCTAACGTAGTTAGAAGTCCGAGCATATCTCGCTCCTCGCACCGTTCGCCGCCGCCGCCTGCCACTCCGGCAGAAGCGTTGGCACGGGCCCAGCTACTCCTAGATTACCCTCCAGCGCCGGAGAAGATCGATGACTGGAGGGCCACTATCCAGAGCCTCATCGGCTTCGCCAACGGCGAAAACCCACGGCAGCCCAGCGCATCGTTGCCGCGGCAAGTCAGCCAGGCGCGAGCCGGTGGCGACAAGACCGGCGAGGGTGCAACCACTGTGCACTCTCCGCCCGAAGGCCAAGATCGCTGACTCGCCGGATCCACCTCGACAGCGGCTCCACCGCGTCATCAGATCCGTGAGCTCGTCGCGATCAGCGCCAAGTTCTTCATGAGAGACAGGAAGAAGACGCTCGAACACGCATCGAGCGCCGAAGAGATGCGCGGTGTCAATCAGACCTGCGCGCTGGGCCTTCTGTTGACATGCATGCGCCCAGAGAACTAGGCGAGTTGCCGTACGCGGTAGGTTGCCCTGCGTTCACCCATGAGCTGCGGCAAGTCCAGTGGCCCAGCCAGAAACATTTCAAGCCAGACGTGCCGGAGAAGTACGATGGCAAGTCGCACCCGTCAGAGTTCCTCAGCATCTACACCATTGCGGTGCAAGCTGCCGGGGGGCGAGATGACAAGGTCCTTGCCAACTACTTCCCGCTCGTGCTCAAGCCCGAAGTCAGATCCTGGCTCATGCACTTGCCGGACAACTCCATATCCTCTTGGGCGGACTTGTGTCATCAGTTTGTCGGTGCCTTTACAGGCGGCCACAAGCCACATGGCCAGGAAAGTGACCTTCACCTGCTTGCCCAAAAGGAAGGAGAGCCCCTGCGCAAGTATATTCAGAGGTTCAGCCGTGTGCATCGCAACATCCCAGACATCCACCCTGCCGCGGTTATCAGCGCGTTCCATCAGAACGTGCGTAACCACAGGATGCGGGAGGAGATGGCGATGAGCAGGATCAGGGATGTCTGCGAGCTTTACGCCCTGGCCGACAAGTGTGCACGCGCTGAAGAAGGGAGGAAACTCCCCGGAGAGGACACTGGAGCAGGAGGATCTAACAATGAAGATGCTGCCCCGGCAAGGAAAAACCGGAGGCGCAACAGGAAGAAGGGCAAAGAGGTGCTAGTCGTCGAGCAGTCCGGCAATGACGGCGCCGCCAAGCAAGCCAAAGTGGGCAGCTCCGGCAAGGAGGTTGCCGCGTGCACCAACTGCCAAGCTATGGCGGCCGCCGACAAGCAGGACGGCTCCGACAAGCAGTACTGCAATATCCACCACACCAAGGGCCATGATCTCCAGAGCTGCAAGAAGGTCGAGCAGCTTGTCCAGCAGCAAAAAGCTGACTACGAGCGGCGCGACAAGGAGAGAGCCCAAGGAGGCGGTGGAGAGGCCGGCAAGAAGCGCGCTGGCTGTGAAGGAAGCCGCGGCAAGGCCAAGCAGCGGCAAGGAGATAGACCTCCCCGCGGCCGCGACAAGGACGAAGACGACGACGACGACGAAGACATGGATGATGTTGAGAACAGTGAGCAGGAGTTTCAGAAAGCTACAGAAGTTTTGTGCTTTGACGGCGGTGCTTCTCTGCATACTTCCCACCACCAACTCAAACAATGGCTGCGGGAAGTTAATGCGGCAGAGCCACCTGTCGAGTCGCGCAAACTTCTGAAATGGTCCAGCACGCCTATCATCTTTGACATTGAGGAGCACCCTGATCGCACAACTGTGGTCGAGTGCTTGCCGATGTTGGTTTCACCAACTATACGCAACCTCAAGGTCACCAAGATGTTAGTTGACGGTGGGGCCGGCTTAAATCTGATCTCCTCCGCTGTACTCCAGAAACTCCAGATCCCCGACAGCGAGGTCGAAGAGACCGGCACATTCCAAGGAATCAACCCGGGAAGGAGCAAGCCAAAGGGGAAGGTCACGTTGCCGGTGACGTTTGGCAGCGAAATGAACTTCAGAACTGAGAGGGTCACCTTTGACGTTGCCGATTTCCCATTGCCCTACAATGGCATACTTGGCCGTCCAACACTGGCCAAGTTCATGGCAGCCTCTCACTATGCGTACAACTTGCTCAAGATGCCAGGCCTGATAAGCGTCATCTCTGTCCCTGGCGACAAGAAAGATGCCCTTATCTGCACCGACAAGATCTACCGGGAAGCAGCTGCTGCGACAGATCACAAGGCACTTGCCGCTGAAGCTCCGGGGGGAAGAAGAAGACCAAGTCCGGCAAGAGCTCTGATGCCCACTCCGGCAAGCGCACCTCCTCGGAGTGCTGCGCTGCCATCGAGGACGCACCATCGAGCTCCACCGGCAAGTGTAAGAAGGCCATGGCAGCTCCACCACATACCAAGAAGGTGTCCGCCAAGCAGGACGGCACTGGTGGTACCTTCACCATCAGTGCCACGCTTGACCCTAAATAGGAAAGCGCGCTCCTTGCTTTCCTGCAGGCGAATGTCGACGTGTTTGCGTGGCAACCGTCTGACATCCCCGGTGTTCCCAGGAAAGTAATTGAGCACCATCTTGTTGTTTGTCCTCATGCGCGGCCCGTCAAGCAGAAGGTCAGAAAACAGGCAGTGGAGCGCCAAGAATTCATAGCAGAAGAAATCAAGAAGTTGGAAGCAGCAGGCCTTGTCAGAGGAGTGCTCCATCCCACGTGGCTAGCCAATCCTGTAGTCGTGCGCAAGGCAAATGGAAAATGGAGGCTTTGTATTGACTTTACTGATGTTAATAAAGCCTGTCCCAAAGATCCATTTCCCTTGCCGCGCATTGACCAGATTGTTGACTCCACGGCCGGATGTGATTTGCTTTCATTTCTTGACGCATATTCGGGATACCATCAGATCTTCATGGCAGAAGAGGATGAGGAGAAAACCGCATTCATTACTCCATGTGGCACGTACTGTTTCGTACGGATGCCTTTCGGATTAAAGAATGCTAGTTCAACATTTGCCAGAGTAGTCCATATCACTTTGAAGCCACAGATACATAGAAATGTAGAAGCTTACATGGATGATATAGTGGTCAAGAGCAAGGACAGGGCAACTCTGATCCAAGATTTAGAAGAGACTCTTGCGAATTTGCGCAGGATCAACCTCAAGCTCAACCCCGAGAAGTGTGTGTTTGGAGTCCCTTCCGGCAAGCTTCTCGGGTTCTTCGTGTCTCAGCAGGGAATCGAAGCCAATCCCGACAAGATCAAGGCCATTGAGCAGATCGAAGCACCAAAGCGCGTCAAGGATGTACGGAAGCTTGCCGGTTGCGTTGCTGCCCTCAGCGGGTTTATTTCTCGGTCTGCTGAGCGCTCCCTGCCGTTTTTCGAAATTTTGAAAAAGGTAGGTCCAATGAAATGGACTCCGGAAGCGGAGGCTGCGCTGCAAGACTTGAAGAGATACCTGTCCTCCACTCCAACACTTGTCGCACCTAAGCCACAAGAGAAGTTGCTGCTGTACATAGCGGCAACCAATCAAGTGGTTAGTGCTGCATTAGTAGCAGAGAGGGAGGCAGATGACGAGCCAGCAACCGCGGCCAACAGACCCAGCGACAAGCAGGGGGCTTCCCCGACAAGCTCTGCTCCCGACAAGCAAGGATCTGCGCAGATACAAGAGGAGATACAGAAGAAGATGGTGCAGCACCCAGTTTACTTTGTCAGTTCCCTTTTACAGGGGGCTAGGTCAAGGTACTCTGGTGTCCAGAAGTTGCTTTTCGGCCTTCTCATGGCCTCGAGAAAGCTGCGCCATTACTTCCAAGCACATGAGATCACAGTTGTCACTCGCTTTCCACTGAAGAGGATATTGCAAAATCCAGAAGCAACAGGCAGGATTGTCGAGTGGGCACTGGAACTGTCAAGCTTTGGCCTCAAATTCGAGAGTACATCAACAATCCAAAGCAGAGCATTGGCGGAGTTCATAGCAGAGTGGACGCCAACTCCAGATGAAGAAATTTCGGAGACAAGCATCCCCGCCAAGTAAGTAAACAAAGAGTGGCTCATGTACTTTGACGGTGCCTTCTCGCTGCAAGGCGCCGGTGCTGGTGTGCTGCTTGTCGCACCCACCGGAGAGCACCTCAAGTACATAGTCCAGATGCACTTCCCCAAGGAGCAAGCGACAAACAATACCACAGAGTACGAAGGCTTGCTTGTCGGTCTCAGGATCGCGGCAGAACTTGGGATTAAGAAGCTCATAGTCAGGGGTGACTCACAGCTTGTCGTCCGCCAAGTGAACAAGAATTACCAGAGTCCCTTAATGGAAGCTTACGTCGACGAAGTGAGAAAGCTAGAGGAGCACTTTGACAGCCTACAGATGGAGCACGTCCCAAAAGCTCAGAATGACATTGCCGATGGCCTGTCAAAGTGCGCCGCACTTAAATTACCTGTGGAACCAGTGATTTTTGTGCTCAAGCTGACTCAGCCGTCCGTAACACCACCAAATGGACAGAACAAAAAGAGGAAATTAGTTTCTGGCGACTATTTTCCGGTAGAGCTTCCCGAAGCCGCCGCCAAGAAGGTCCCCAGGATCAACACTAAGAATGCTAAGGACCAGTCTGCTCCGGCAAGCCCCAGGGTTTGTTCCGTTGAAGCAGATGCTCCCGACAAGTTCTGCTCTGGCAAGCTTGCCGGGGAACATCAAGCTCCGGCAGAGCCGCAGGCTCTTGCCGAAGAAGCAGATGGTCCCGCATCAGCAGATGTGCCTTTAGTCCTTGTTGTCGAGCCACAGGCTCCAACATGGGCGCAACAGATTGTCCATTTTCTTCAGACAGGAGAACTTCCCGAAGAGCAAGAAGAAGTGGAAAGAGTAGCCCGGCAGTCTAGTATGTACCAGTTTGTCGATAACATACTGTGCAGAAGAAGACTCAACGGTGTGAAATTGAAGTGTATTCCCCGGGAAGACGGACATAAGCTGTTGGCAGAGATACATGGAGGCATATGTGGTCACCACATTGGCGCAAGAGCCCTTGTCGGAAAAGCATTCCGGCAAGGTTTCTTCTGGCCGACAGCCCTCCAGGATGCAACTGCACAAGTAACCAAGTGTGAAGCGTGCCAGTTCCATTCCAAGCAGATACACCAGCCAGCTCAAGCTCTCCAGACGATCCCTTTATCCTGGCCATTTTCGGTCTGGGGCTCGATATCCTTGGCCCCTTTCCCCGAGCTGTCGGGGGCTTTGAGTACTTGTATGTTGCAATCGACAAGTTCACAAAGTGGCCGGAAGTGGAACCAGTGAGGAAGGTGACAGCACAGTCAGCAGTCAAGTTCTTCAGGTCGATTGTTTGCCGTTTCGGGATCCCTAATAGGATAATCACCGACAACGGTACACAGTTTACGAGCCGCACCTTCATGCAGTACGTCCAAGATCTTGGCGCCAAGGTCTGCTTCGCTTCTGTTGCTCACCCGAGAAGCAACGGTCAAGCGGAGAGGGCAAATGCTGAAGTGCTACGCGGGCTCAAGACCAGAACTTTCGATAGGCTGCACAAGTGCGGAAGAAACTGGATCGAGGAGCTGCCGGTGGTTCTTTGGTCGATCAGGACGACGCCAAATCAAGCCACTGGCCAGACACCCTTCGCTCTAGTCTATGGAGTAGAAGTAGTTATCCCCACAGAACTCGTATACGGGTCACCTCGAGTGCTCGCTTATGACGAGCTTGAGCAAGAGCAGCTGCGGCAAGATGACGCGCTGCTCCTTGAGGAAGACCGTCTTCAGGCTGCTGTGCGAGTCGCTCGCTACCAGCAAGCTTTGCGCCGCTATCATAGCCGCAAAGTTAACGCCAGAAGTCTCGAGGAAGGCGACCTTGTTCTTCGGCGCGTTCAGTTCGCCAAGAATTCCAACAAGTTGACGCCGAAGTGGGAAGGCCCTTACCGGGTGAAACGAGTCACAAGGCCTGGCGCTGTCCGCCTTGAGACCGAAGATGGCGTACCAGTGAGCAACTCCTGGAATATTGAGCATCTTCGTAAGTTTTACCAGTAAGGCGCGGTTGTCGGACCCCGTCCGGCAACCACCCTTTTGTACAAGTCTTGCCGCTGTTGCATGTAATCCTTTGTACAAAGCCAGGCGCAGACCCTGAGCACAAGTAAATGAAGCGCTGGCGCCCTAAGTTATAGCATGCATGCTAGGTCGAGTCTCGTCCTTGGTTAGGGTTGATAGTGCTTAACAGCGGCTAACCCCTAACTTAGAGGTCGAGTGTGCGTCCCTTTGCGTTTCTTTCGTTTCCTTTGGTTCGCAGGGCCCGCATATCCTTGCCGGACCGCCTGAGGACGAAAAGGAGAAGAAGGACGTACCGGCATCTGGACCCCGGCAAGCCAGTGTTGCCGGGGGCTGCAAGTACTAAGATTCACCCACGGCAAGCCAGAGTTGCCGGGGGCTGCAATCTCAGATAAGTCTTTCATCCCTCATCATGCATTCTCTTATGGACTGAGGAATACGAAACCTCGTTTCTTCCTGAAAACTACCGTGCTCCCTTAACTCTAGGCCCTGGGGCTCGTTCCTGGGGCCAAGTTTGGTCGCAGTCGAAGTAGCAAAGGGATGAAACGAGGGGCCGCACCCGCCTCGTCCCTGCCTCCGTCAAAAGCGTGAGAAAGGTCGAGCGACGTGGGAAGACGGCAGGGCCTGTTGCCGGGAGAAAAAGTGTCTATCTGAAAGATACCAAGGATTTGCTCCTTGACGTGGGTTCTACCCGCGAGACAAAATGACCCGGCAAACATCCCCTTTTTATTAAAAAAACATTCCACTCAGGTACAGTCCATAGAGGATGAAAAACATGAAAGAGAGGATTACAAGTTTTAAATACAACTAAGGCCCGAAGGCTTACAAATTAAAAAGATAAGATGCCCGTAATCCCTTTCTTGTCCCTCTCTTCAGGAGGTAGGTCAAGGAGGCGAAAAGGGCAAAAGGAGCGCCTAGGCAAGCTACGGGCGCTAGAAGACACCAAGAGAACACCCTGGGGGCCGTCCGAAGGCTGGACGGTGATGGCGGCACCGAAAGCAGGGCTCGAAGACGAGGCAGCAGGACGTCAGCACGCTGTCGAGGGCACCACGCCCTCGTACTCCGACTTGACAGGCTTGCCGCCAGCCCTCTTCCTCTTCCACAGCCTCCCTATGCCAGCCGCCCAAGGAGACGACCCCGGGGAGTTCAAGGAGCCGGCGACACGGATGATGGGGTCGCCGGTGCCGCACGGAGCGGCGCCCGACACCTAGTCAGACCCGTCAACCTGCCGCCCGCTACCCTCGTCGTCGCTGTCTCTCCCCTCCTCGTCACTCTCGCTCGAGGAGGAGCTTTCGCTATCGGAGGAGCTGTCCACGCAGCACCGTGCCCGAATGCCAAAGCACCCGAAGACCTTGATGGAGAGGAGATCGCCCTCCATCAACTTAAAATGGAGGGTGAGCTCTACCGTCAAGCTGTAGATACGGGCGAACGTCTTCCACCCTCGACCAAGATACATCACACCAGGGGCTGGAAATTCGACGCGGACTCGCGTGCCGCTGATCCCACAGCCCCTCATGTGCAGTCTCAGTGTCTCGGGCGGGTCCAACTCCACCATGCTCACAAACGGAGCTGGGAGTCGGAGGCGACGACGAGGCGCCCAGCGCAGCCTGACGAAGAACTCGCAAGGGTCGTCCCCAGTATGGACCACCGCGGGAAGAAGAGGCGCCGGCGGAGGCGAAGCCGGCGCGCCGCCCCGTCCACCTCTTCCCTGAGCGCCTCGACCTCCTCCTCGACCTCGTCCACGACCTCGCCCCCTCCCTCTTCCCCTTACGGCTGGCTCTGCCACCACGGGTGCGGGAGAGGGAGGGATGCGCTGTCTGGCAGCAACCCTCGCCGCCACCGATGAGGGACCAGGGTTCCCTTTCTCCATGGCGAATGGGAGAAAGGGGAGCAGAAGCTGAAGGAAGGAGGAGATGAAAGAATGCGGGCTTCCGTCCTCCCCTCCCGCTCTTTATAAAGGAGCGAGGTGGGGGCACGACCGCCCCGCTCAGCGAATCAAGACACGGGAAGAGCAGGGAGCTGGGGCCGACCCGCTACCTCGACCCATGACGGCCCAGTTTCCCGCCTCCGTCGTCCGCGACCCCAAGCGCATGGGAGCCGCGTGGCAGGCGTGCAGAACCGAGGCGACCCCTCCCCACCCCGTGATCGTGGGGAGTGGACACCTCGAAAACCGCCCACGATCTCTCCCACGACGTCGCGTTCGACGCGTGCCGCTCGGGGAGGGCGCGGTGCATGCCGAGTGAGTAACGGTGTAACCCAGGCCACGCGTGCCCGTGCACTGTTTTGGGCCTGGCCCAACAGCGCTCAGCACCGTGTATGGCCCAGGCCCGGGGGATCCTATCGGTGTACTAAAGTAGGGGTACCTTAGTATCCCGAACTTGTGCACGGGCAGTCGCAGCACCCCACGGCAAGGCTTGCCGGGCAACCGCCAAGGTCCTCCGTGGTTTCTTCGGAGCCATTCAAGAACAAAGTACTCAAGCCAAGGCACAAGGCCCCGGCAAGAGGAGCTTGCCGGGAAGGCCACTAGAAGCACAAAAGACCCCGGCAAGAGGAGCTTGCCGGGAAGGAGACAAGACCCCGGCAAGAGGAGCTTGCCGGGAAGGCCAACTAAGGCATCTCGAGAAACTTGCTACGACGCGCTGCGCGTCCCGGCAAGACCCGGTGAGCGACAAGCTCCCGGACGCGACAATACAACATCCGCGGCAAGGCGCTTGCCGCGGCTAGCTACCACTCCGTAGCCCGCGCTCCAGCTCACCCACCAACGTGTCGCTCTGGGACCATTCCTGGCGTACGTGGCGGGAGGCTGTGTAGCCAGGGGCATGCGGTGGCAAGCAGGCGCTGACAGGATAGCCATCGTGGCAAACGGTGGCGCCCCTGACGGTCCCTTTCCGCACCGTCTAGGAGACACAGACAGGCATTTAATGCCTTTGTGCCCTGCCATCAGGGTTAGGTACAACCACCACCTCTTTTACCTTTTTACCCTCATCTCTGTTGCCACCTGTCGGTGACCCCTTTGACATATAAAAGGAGGCCCATGCACAACAGGGGGGGAGGACAACCATTCTCACGCTTGGTCTCGCTAGCCATCCAAGTGTACTGTAGCAGTCATCGCTCCCGAGCAAGAACACCAATACAAACCAAAGCAGGAGTAGGGTTTTACGCATCCGTGCAGCCTGAACCTGGGTAAACCGATTGCGTGTGCTTGTGCGTTCGCCTCGATCTGCTCTTTGCGCGCTCTCCGCCCCCTGCCGAACCGAATGGGGCCCCGGTCCGCCGCGGTCCCATAGGTGTCCGTGGGATCAGCACCCCTGACAAATATCATGAGATGCCAGGGTTAAGCCGAGAGCTAGTGGAGCATAGGTTGCCTATAAAAGCCGGTTTTAGACCTTATAAACAATCGGCCAGAAAATTTAATCCAAAAACATATGACCGGATCAAGGAAGAGATCGGTCGATTGCTTGAAGCTAATTTCATTCGACCTTGCAGGTACGCCGAGTGGATTTCTAACAATGTCCCAGTGGAGAAGAAAGGATCCGGCAAGTTGAGAGTATGCATTGATTTCAGAGATTTGAATAGGGCTACACCCAAAGATGAGTATCCTATGCCAATAGCCGATATGCTTATTAATGATGCTTCTGGGCATAAGGTTATTAGCTTTCTAGATGGTAATGCCGGATACAATCAAATTTTTATGGCCGAAGAGGACATGTACAAGACTGCTTTTCGATGCCCTGGTTTCCTTGGTTTATTCGAGTGGACAGTGATGACATTCGGATTAAAAAATGCTGGAGCCACATATCAAAGGGCTATGAATTTGATTTTTCATGATTTACTCGGTATCATACTTGAAGTTTATATTGATGATATTATTGTCAAATCGGATGCTTTTGAATCTCACTTGGCCGATTTGCGTTTAGCTTTTGAAAGAATGAAAAAGTATGGACTGAAGATGAATCCTTTGAAGTGTGCTTTCGGCGTGTCAGCTGGCAAGTTTCTGGGTTTCATTATTCATGAAGATGGCATAGAGATTGATCCCAAAAAGATAGAGGCCATACAGAAAGTGGAAGCTCCAACATGCAAGAGAGATATGCAAAAGTTCCTTGGCAAGGTCAATTATTTGAGAAGGTTCATAGCTAATCTATCAGGGAACATTGATGCATTTACTCCTATCCTTTGGTTAAAGAATGATACTAATTTCACTTGGGGGGCAAAACAGCAAGAAGCATTTGATATGATCAAGAATTATTTGTGCACTCCTCCGGTGATGAGAGCACCCAAGCATAGGGAACCCTTCAGACTTTACATTGCAGCAGAGGAAGGAGTTATTGGTGCTGTTCTAACTCAAGAGACCGAAGGAAAAGAGCATGCCATCACTTATTTGAGCCGCCGCTTATTGGACGCAGAGGCAAGGTATACATTTATTGAGAAATTATGTCTATGCTTATATTATGCTTGTACAAAACTGAGACATTATTTAGTGCCAAGTGCTTGTGTAGTAGCTTGTCAAACCGATGTCATTAAATACATGTTGCATAGGCCAATTCTTAGTGGTAGAATTGGCAAGTGGGCTTATGCTTTGATTGAATATGATTTGGCTTATGAATCTCTAAAATCCATGAAAGGCCAAATTGTTGCTAATTTCATTGTTGAGCATCGGATTAATGACAAGAATGATGTTGATATGAACCTTGTTTCATTAGTGCCATGGAGATTATACTTTGATGGTTCAGTTTGTAGCAATGGCCAAGGTGTTGGTATTGTTTATATATCTCCTCATGGTGCTATTTTTGAAGCCTCATGCCGCTTAGAATATTTTTGCACAAACAATCAAGCCAAATATGAAGCATTGTTATTCGGCCTAGATATGTTACTTGCTATAGGTGTTACACATATTGAGGCTTACGGTGATTCGTTACTAGTAGTGCAGCAAATATCTAATGTCTTTCAGTGTTTGGACGAATCACTTAATGTTTATCTTGATAGATGTCTAGATATAATTTCTACTTTGGATTGTTTTAGCATTGCACATATATCTAGACGTGACTATTGGAAAGCAAATGAGTTGGCACAGCAAGCATCTGGATATCATGTTGATCATGGCATGTTTCATATTTCTCAAAGTCCGATGTCTTGTCTTACCAGTATAGAAGAGGCCGAACCAGAACCCACTGATTCGGTCATTAACAAAAAATCTAGTGCAGACGACAATTCCGACTGGAGGAAGCCCATTGTTGCTTACTTGCGCAATCCGAGTGAAAGGGTGGATAGGGATGTTCGGCGTATGGCTTTCAAGTATACAATGAGAGATGATGGTCTTTATCGCCGAACCGTCGATGATGTTCTTCTAAAGTGTTTGGACGAGGACCAGGCAAGAGTTGCTATGGGAGAAGTACATGAAGGTATTTGTGGCACTCACCAGTTGGCTCCCAAGATGAAATGGTTATTGCGACGTGCTGGGTTTTATTGGCCGACTATGATTAATGATTGCTTCAGATATTATAAGGGGTGTGAAGCTTGTCAAAAGTTTGGTGATATTCAATTGGCTCCTGCTGCTATGCTACATCCTATTATCAAACCGTGGCCTTTCAGAGGTTGGGGTTTAGATTTCATTGGACAAATCCATCCATCTTCCTCAAAAGGGCATCGGTTCGTATTGGTGGCAACTGATTATTTCACTAAATCGTCTGAAGCAGTACCTCTCAAGAACATGACGCATACGGAGGTAATTCAATTCATAACCGAGCACATTATTCATAGATTCGGTATTCCTCAAACGTTAACTACAGATCAAGGTTCATCTTTCATGTCACACCAAGTCAGAGAGTTTGCCGAATCTTATAACATAAAGTTGCTCAATTCCTCTCCATATTATGCCCAAGCTAATGGACAAGCTGAGTCTAGCAATAAAATTTTAATCAAGCTCATCAAGAAGAAGATTGAGGATAATCCAAGGAGATGGCATGACTTGTTGTCTGAGGCATTATGGGCACATAGAATCTCAAGGCATGGTGCTACGAAAGTGACTCCATATGAGCTAGTATATGGTCAGGAGGCTGTTTTACCGGTGGAAGTAAATTTGAATGCTTTGAGAATAGCCAAACAAAATGATTTATCGGCAATAGACCTCTATAACTTGATGATGGACAACATTGATGAGGTTGCTGATAAACGTTTGGCTGCTTTGAACGCCATAGAGAGAGATAAGTTGAGGGTGGCAAGGGCTTACAATAAGAAAGTTAAGTTGAAGAATTTTCAACTTGGTGATCTCGTTTGGAATGTGATTCTGCCAATTGGTTCAAGAGATAGAAAATTCAGGAAGTGGTCTCCAAGTTGGGAAGGTCCATTTAGGATTACAAGAGTTGTTCCTGGAAATTCATATTTGGTGGAATCAATATAAGGGGCATCGTTACCTCGAGCTCTCAATGGCAAATATTTGAAGAAGTACCACCCGAGTGTGTGGCAAGAAGCCTAAGTAGGCAATGGCCGATATACGATTATCGCCCTTAGCACAAACATGGCCGATACATCATTATCGCCCCGAGAAAAATAAATGGCCGATGGAGTGTTGACATCGTCCTTAGGACGAACACTATGCATATTATTTTTCGGCATGCAAGCTTTGCCGAAAAACAGGGGGGCATGTGTTGACACCTGATTTTGGCAAGATACAGAGTGAAAGGGTTTTCAGCATGAGAAAGTTTTATATCGTCGAGTAGAACAACTTTGGTGTTTAGGCTATCGCCATTCGACCTCATCTCAGTGGCCGAAGCTGTACTCCGAGTGACAAAATTCAATGTTCTGAGTGCTTTTCGGCCAATTACGCCCTCAATATGACCTCAGATGAAGGAGCGCTCTAAAGGAATTGTCTTTGTTTCGTCGAGGCGATTGATTTTCATATATAAATAATCTCAATCCGAGTTCGTATGCAAAAGTTCTAGTCAATACGGTCTGGACAGGCCAGAGACCAAAATATTACGCTTGACACCAGACAGACGTTGATGAGTGTCTGATGCAATGCGTGAGCAATTCGGCCCTCAAGACGGCCTTGAATCGGAAAACCTTCAACACGGAAAAGTTTCGTCTCGTCGAGCCGATCGATTTTCATATATAATTAATCTCAATCCGAGGTTGTATGAGGCCTGGAGAGACAAATCAAGATCAAGCTATGTTTTCAGTCGGAAAATCCGAGTGAAAAGTTTACCGTCCGAGTGAAAGTTTACGGTCGAGTGAAAATATAGTCATCCGAGTGGAAATATGGTCATCCGAGTGAAATTGTGCTCCAGGTGAAAATATTCCGAGTGAAAAGTTTACCGTCTGAGTGAAAGTTTACGGTCGAGTGAAAATTTACCAGTCGAGTGAAAATATAGTCATCCGAGTGCAATTATGGTCATCCGAGTGACATTGTCCGCCAGGTGAAAATATTCCGAGTGAAAATTGTATTCCGAGTGAAAAACTCTAAAGATCCGAGTGAAAAGTCCAGTCGGACGATCCATGTGAATGACTCTAATCCGAGTGGATGAGCTCGGATCCGAATAATATTGAACATATGCCTGAAAGTTTATCGAGATGACCTCGGATGAAGAAGTGTTCAATACAGAAGTTGTGTGTATCATCAAGATGGTAAACTTTGATTTGGAGTCGTCATCATCAGAGATAGTATATGGCCTACAAACTCACTACGAGACTCGGATAATCCAGTCTACCGCAAGACCAAGTCCGACTGGAAGATAAAGATGACCTCGAAAAGTATTCAAGATGGCCTTATTTGAAAGAGTGATCAACATGAGAATTGTTCGTATCGTCGAGGCGCACGAGTTTGATATTTTGGCCGTCTTGATCGGAGATCATATGCAAGCCCGGTGGCCTGCGCAAGAAGGAAGGCAGGGTTTGGGCCAGATTCAGACTGAATCCGAGTTGGAATAGAATTAGGACTCTAGGACGTGAATTGATGTAATTTTTCTTGTAAGGAAAGCCTAGACGAATCCTTTACTTGTACGGGAAGTCCAGCCGCCTCTTATATATGTTGGGGGTGATGGCCGATTGAACAACACACAATCGAACAAATCAATATACTACTTTTTCATCTATGTTTTATCTCTCCACCGTTTTTCTCTCTCGTTCTTCGCTGTTCTTCGTGTTTGAGAGCTGCGAATCCCGAGGCTCTAAGGGTGAGCGAATCGACCTAGGGCAGCCCATTGCCGCCGCACTCCCTGACGGGGTCCCTCCCGGGGGTGTGGGGTTTTCGGGTCTGCAAAAGCGCCTGTCGACTGTCTTGCGTATCGCGCTGTCGGTTGGGTCTCCTTCGACGTCAGCTGCGGTGCATCACCCCCGGCGTCGAGGGTACACGTGACGTGTTCATGTGTCAACAAGGAACCCCTTGATAGTTCGCCTTAATTAAAGCTTTTCCAGCAATGCCCAACCTTGGTTTTACCATTTGCCACCTAGCCTCTTTTTCCCTTGGGTTTCCGGAGCCCGAGGGTCATCTTATTTTAAACCCCCCTGGGCCAGTGCTCCTCTCAGTGTTGGTCCGACCGAGTAGACTGCGGGGCCACCTCGGGGCAACTTGAGGGTTGGTTTTACTCGTAGGATGTCTCATCTGAGTGTGCCCTGAGAACGAGATATGTGCATCTCCTATCGGGATTTGTCGGCACATTCGGGCGGTGTTGCTGGTCTTGTTTTAACCTGTCGAAATGTCTTGTTGTACCGGGATACCGAGTCTGATCGGAATGTCTCGGGTGGAGGTCTATTCCTTCGTTGACCGTGAGAGCTTGTCATGGGCTAAGTTGGGACTCCCCTGCAGGGATTTGAACTTTCTAAAGCCGTGCCCGCATTTATGGGAAGATGGGAATTTGTTAATGTCCGGTTGTAGATAACTTAAACCTTAACTTAATTAAAATGAATCAACCGTGTGTGTTACCGTGACGGCCTCTTCTCGGTGGAGTCCGGGAAGTGGACACGGTGTTGGAGTAATGTTTGCCGCAGGATTGCCCTCTTTAGTTATGCGTTCGCGCTTTGCCTTCTCTTCTCGCTCTCTTTTGCGAATAGGTTAGCCACCATATATGCTAGTCGCTTGCCGCAGCTCCACATATATTTACCTTACCCTACCTATTAAGCTTAAATAGTCTTGATCGCGAGGGTGCGAGATTGCTGAGTCCCTGTGGCTCACAGATTACTATTGCACCAGTTGCAGGGCCAGATGATACAGCTCCAGATGGCGCACTTGAGCTCAAGTGGGAGTACGACGAGGATTCTCAGCGTTATTATGTTTCTTGTCCTCATGATTAGTAGTGGTGCCAAGTTGGGGTGATCGGGACCATGTCGCTTGTTGGGTTATCTTTTATTTTGGCGCCGTAGTCGGGCCATGAGTGTTTGGATGATGTATGTTATTTATGTACTTGATTGACGTGGCGAGTGTAAGCCAACTATGTTATCCCTTTTATTATCTATGTTACATGGGATGTTTGTGATGATTGCCTGACTTGCGACATATGCCTTCAATGCGATTATGCCTCTAAGTCGTGCCTCGACACATGGGAGATATAGTCGCATCGAGGATGTTACAGCTAGTCACCACAGAGATCACAAAAATACATGGCATACACCCCTGTAAAGATGGCATGGCATACTTCAAAACACATGTAGAGCTCAAGTTCATAGGAGGCACACATTAAACATGGCAAAAATGACAAATGTCCAATTACTGATATGAATCTGAAACTAACAGAAACTAGCACTCTTCCAACAACATTTAGGACATCAAGATGAGCTCAAATGAACATGATGCAATGAGATGAAATGAAGTACTCGTCGAGGCGAACATTTTGATATGCTACACGCCCGAAACGGAGCCACGGTTGCAGAGATATGATGTGACGGAATATGCATAAAACAACTGGGAGAGAGGGAGAGAGTCAACCCAGATCTAGGGTTCGTCCGGCGCGCAATCCAAGGTGGGATCCAAGTTCGCCGGAGCTCCTATTTGCCGAAGATGCGGGATCTGGCCGGGGCGGAAGAGAGGACGCCAGCGAGGTGGCTACGGTGCCTCGGGCGGCGCGGCAGCCGAGGCAGCGAGCGGCGATGTCGGTGGCAGGCGGCGACGGGATGGCGCCAGCGAGAGGAGGCGGGCCGGCGCCGGTGGACGCGGACGGCAGCAGGGCCCGGTGCGGCGACCGGAGCAGGCGAAGACGGCGGCGGGGCGACGGCACGGGCGGCGCGCGCCTTCGGGCCGCGGGGGCCGGCCGTGGGCTTCGGCGGGCCACGGCGGCGGCGGGTGGCGGGTGGCCACGTGGCACTGCGTGATTGGCGGCGGGGGTTTTGTCCGGCCGGACCGGACGTGTCCGGCGCGGCGGAGGAGCGGGGAGCTAGGGTTTGGGGGGGAAATGGATCCGAAAATTTCAGGGAGGGGGCCTTTTTATAGATAGGAGGAGCTAGGAGGCTCCAAATTGAGCACGGTTTGCGGCCACGCGATTGTGATCGAATGGCCTAGATGATGGAGGAGGTTTAGGTGGGCTTTGGGCCACTTTGGAGGGGGTGTTGGGCTGCAACACACACGAGGCCTTCTCGGTCCCTCAGTTAACCGTTGGAGTATCAAACGAAGTCCAAATGGCACGAAACTTGACAGGGGGTCTACCGGTAGTAAACCAAGGCGGCTTGGCAAGTGTCGGTCCAATCCGAAAACATTTAACACCCGCACATGAAAAGAGGTAGAAAGGGACACCGGAGGTCATAGGAGCGCCGGAATGCAAAACGGACAACGGGGAAAATGCTCGGATGCATGAGACGAACATGTATGCAAATGCAATGCACATGATGACATGATATGAGATGAATGAAAAAGACAAAACCACACGAAGAAAAAAACCCGACAACGAGGAAATAACATAACGCAGTGCCGGAAATGACAAGAGTTGGAATACAAATGTGGCAGGTTACATACGGGGTGTTACAACACTCCACTACTACGAAAGGATCTCGTCCCGAGATCTAGGACTGGAAAAACTACGGGTACTCAGAACGAAGGTGGTCCTCGCGTTCCCAGGTGGCTTCACGGTCGGAATGATGTGAGCACTTGACTTTCAGGAATTTGATAGACTTGTTCCGAGTCTTGCGCTTAGTTTCTTCAAGAATAGCAACTAGGTGCTCACGATAAGACAGGTCTTCTTGGAGATCAATCTCTTCGAAGTTGACGGTGCGGTCAGGAGTCTTGAAACACTTGCGGAGTTGAGAGACATGAAACACGCCGTGCACGTTTGCAAAGTTGGACGGAAGCTCAAGTTGATAGGCGAGATCGCCTCTTTTGCTGATGATCTTGAAAGGACCCACGTATCTAGGGGCAAGCTTCCCTTTGATACTGAAGCGACGAGTACCTTTCATTGGATAGATGCGGAGGTAGACATGGTCTCCGATCTTGAAAGCCAAGTCACAATGTTTGCTATCATAGTAACTCTTCTAGCGCGATTGTGTGGCTTTGAGATTATCACGAATGACTTTGCACATTTCTTCTGCCTCTGTGATCAAGTCATTGCCAAGAAGTTAGTGTTCACCGGTCTCTGGCCAATTTAGAGGAGTACGACACTTCCTGCCATAGAGAATCTCGAATGGGGCCTTTTCCAAACTTGCTTGGAAGCTGTTGTTGTAGGAGAACTTGGCATATGGAAGACAATCTTCCCACTTCATACCGAAAGAGATGACACATGCCCTAAGCATATCTTCAAGAATTTGAGTAACTCGCTCGACTTGGCCACTGGTTTGAGGATGAAAAGCTGTGCTGAAGCGAATGCTTGTGCCCATGGCCTTCTGGAAAGAATCCCAAAACTTGGAGGTGAAGATGCTTCCACAATCTAAAGATATCAACTGCGGAATGCCATGCAGAGAGACAATCCTGGAGGTATATAGCTCTGCCAACTGAGCTGCAGTGATAGATTCTTTGATAGGAAGAAAATGAGCCACTTTAGTGAGTTTGTCGATGACAACAAAGATAGCATCATTGCCACGCTTGGACTTTGGAAATCCAGTCACAAACTCCATCTCAATGTGGTCAAACTTCCATTCTGGAATGGTAAGAGGTTGGAGGAGACCAGCTAGTCGTTGGTGTTCTACTTTCACTCTTCTGCAGACATCACATTCGTTCACGAACTGAGCAATCTCGCGCTTCATTCGAGTCCACCAATACGACTGCTTGAGGTCATGGTACATCTTTGTACTACTAGGGTGAATAGAGAGGAGAGAATTGTGAGCCTTGTTCATAATGACTTTACGAAGGTCACCCTTAGGAACAACAATGCGATCCTCGAAGAATAGAGTATCCTTGTCATCAAGACGATATCACTTGTACTTGGGTTGACTCTTGGCAATCCCAATCTTCACCTTCTTCACCATAGCATCAAGAAGTTGAGCTTCACGAATATGATCTTCCAAAGTAGGAGAGACTTGAACATTGGTAAGGAATCCTTGTGGAACAACTTGGAGATTGAGTTTGCAGAAAGCTTCACAAAGCTCTGGTTGGTAAGGCTTGATAATCAAACTGTTGCAGTAAGCCTTCCTGCTCAATGCGTTAGCAATTACATTGGCCTTGCGTGGAGTATATTCAATACTCGGATTATACTATTGAATCATTTCGACCCAACGAGTCTGCCTGAGGTTGAGGTTTGGCTGAGTGAAGATGTACTTGAGACTCTTGTGATCAGTGAAAATGTCCACTTTCCTTCCCAAAAAGAGATGTCTCCAAGTTAAAAGAGCATGGACAACTGCCGCCAACTCGAGGTCATGAGTGGGGTAGTTCTTTTCTTTGGGCTTCAACTGATGAGAGGTATAGGCCACAACATTCTTCTCTTGCATCAACACTACACCAAGACCTTGAAGGGAAGCATCACAGAAGACCTCGAACGGTTTGGATTCATCAGGAGGAGTCAGAACTGGAGCAGTGACTAACTCTCTTTCAGGGTGTTGAAAGTGATGTCACATTCAGGCGACCAGACATACTTCCCATGCTTTTGGAGAAGGTTGGAAAGAGGCTTCGCGATCTTTGAGAAGTTCTCAACGAACCTTCGACAATAGCTTGCGAGCCCAAGGAAGCTGCGGAGTTGCTTCACATTTTGAGGTGGTTCCCAATTCACAATTGTAGAAACCTTCTCAGGATTAATAGCTATGCCCTTGGCAGAGATGATATGCCCAAGGTAGAGAACCTCATCGAGCCAAAACTCGCACTTTGAAAACTTCGCATAGAACTGATGTTCTCTGAGTTTATCTAGCACCAATCTCAAATGCTTGGCATGATCCTCCTTGTTCTTGGAAAAGACCAAAATGTCATCGAGGTAGACCAAGACGAAGTCATTTGTGTAGGCGTTGAAGATGAAGTTCATCATGTGAGAGTGAAAGTGCGTTATATCGACTAGAGGGGGGGTGAATAGACGATTTTTATGAAAGTCTTCAAAACGTGAAGGTTATGAAGACAAACCGTACAGATATGCCAATCACTTAAGCAGCGGAAGTTAGATTACACTAGGCAAGCCATGGTCAAGTATTCAATAGAGTGAAAGCACAAGACAAGTAGCTGTAGTGTAATAAGGATCAGGTAGGAAGAAGTTATGAAGCCAAACAAATCATACAGTTATGTTGTGAAGACAGAAGATAAAGCAAGCATGCAATGGCTTCACAGTGTGTAACAGAAAGTAAAAGGAAGTGAAGATGAAACCAGTGACACACTGAAGATAATGATTTGTTGGACCAGTTCCAGTTGCTATGACAACTGTACGTCTGGTTGGAGCGGCTAGGTATTTAAACCAAAGGACACACAATCCCGGACACCCAGTCCTGAACACGCAGCTCAGGACACCCAGTCCTCACCGTTTTCTCCTAGAGCTAAGGTCACACAGACCTCGCCCAATCACTCTGGTAAGTCTTCAAGGTAGACTCCCAAACCTTCACAGACTTCGTTCACTGGCAATCCACAATTTCTCTTGGATGCTCAGAACGCGACGCCTAGCCGGCTGGAGGATGCACACTCCTCAAGTGTAATAAGTCTTCAGATCACTCAGACACGAAGACTTAAGTGATGACCAATTTACTCTGGCTCTGGGTGGTTAGGGATTTTCTCCTCGCTAGGAATTTTCTCTCAAAGGCTTCGAGGTGGGTTGCTCTCAAACGACAAAAGCCGTGCACTGAAATCTGAGCAGCCAACCGTTTATGGTTGTAGGGGGTGGACTATTTATAGCCACTGGGCAACCCGACCTGATTTGTCCGAAATGACCCTGGGTCACTAAGGAACTGACACGTGTACCAACGGTCAAATTTCAAACTCACACGACAACTTTACTTGGGCTACAAGTAAAGCTGACTTTTCCGACTCTGGACAAGATTTGCTCTCATAGTCTTCGCTCGAAGATATAGGTTTTGAATTAGGCATCACTTCAGTCATTCTGACTGGTTCTCTTGGACCCCACTTAATAGTACGGTGGTTCCTATGACTCAACACAAATGAAATAAAACTATGAAGAATCTAAGTATTCGAGTTCCATAGGCTTCACGTGGTGTCTTCTCTTGTCATAGTCTTCAATGTGAATGTCTTCAAATACCACCATTGTCTTCAATGTCTTCGTACATTTTTAGGGGTCACCTCTGGTAGTAAAACCGAATCATTGAGGGACTTCTACCTGTGTTATCCTACAATTCTCACAAACACATTAGTCCCTCAACTAGGTTTGTCGTCAATACTCCAAAACCAACTAGGGGTGGCACTAGATGCACTTACAGAGAGAAAGTTGGAGGAGCATTGACAAGGCCGAAAGACATGACAGTGTATTCATATGAACCATAGCTTGGTCTGAATGCTTTCTTAGGGATATCTTCTTCATGAATGCAAATCTGATGATAGCCCATATAGAGATCAAGCTTGGAGAATACTTGAGCACCTTTGAGTTGTTCAAAAAGCTCGTTGATGTTGGGAAGTGGGTACTTGTTCTTTATGGTCTTCTTGTTCAATGGACGGTAGTAGACACAAAGTTGGTCCGTTCCATCCTTCTTGTTGACGAAAAGAACACCACAACCAAATGGAGAAGAACTTGGTCGGATGAGACCCATACGCTCGTGAATATCGAGTTGCTTCTTCAGTTCCTTCAACTCTTCAGGTCCAAGCTTATAAGGACATTTGCGAATAGGTTCTGTGCCAGCCTCAAGATCGATGACGAATTCAACTGGCCGGTGTGGAGGCATTCCTGGAAGCTCTTCTGGAAAGACATCTTGATATTCACAAACGACTGGAATATGAGAGATGGCATCCAGCTCACCCTTCTCGTTGAGACAAAACAGTCGAATGGTATCATCACGAGCGGCAAAGACGATAACATCCTCAGATGAATGTGTCAATTGAATCTGGCTGGCAGCACAATCAAGATGAGCATTGTTCTTAGAAAGCCAGTCCATTCCGAGAATAAGATCAATATCCGAGTCACCAAGAACATTAGGAGAAGACAAGAACTTATAGTCACCCAACGTGATAGAAACATCCGGAACGAAAACTCGAGAAGTCATTTGACGGGCCGGAGAAGCAGTAGCCAAAGGTCTCGACAAAACTTGAGTAACCATATCATGCTTATTTGCAAAAGGTCTCGATATGAAACAATGCGATGCAGCAGTATAAAAAAGAACTCTTGTAGGAATATCGTTAACAGGAAGGTTACCCATGATGACATCTGACGAGTCCTTTGCCTGAGCTACGTTCATCATGTTGACCTTGGCGTGCTTGGGATTATGCTTGACCACTGCGGTACTGGCAGATCTCACAGGAGGAGGAGGAAGACGCCTCTGATTGAAGCATTTGTTGGCATAGTGACCCTTCTGCTGACACTTGTTGCACGTGACCTCCGAGAGTGGACGGTGATACAGAGCACTTGATCTTGGAGCATGAGATGAAGTCTTGTTCTGAAAGCCTGGGTTGGGTGGGTGGGAAGATCCATTGCCACCTTTGCTCTTCTGCTGATAAGGCTGACGGAATGGAGGAGGAGGAGGCAGCCAATACTTTTGCTGCTTAGTTATCACCTGAGTTGAGGAAGAAGGAGTTGAATCCCTGACTCGCTTGTTGGAAGCATTGCACTTGAGCTGAGCAGTCTCTTGTTTCAGTGCCATGTTGTAAAACTCATCGTACTTCTGCGGCTCAAAAAGCACGAGAGGAAGTTGGAGATCTTCTCTGAGGCCACCTCTGAACTGATAAATCATGCTCTTCTCGTCAGGGACGTCTTGCTTAGCAAAACGGGCAAGCTTCTGGAACATGATGTTGTACTGGTAAACATACAAGCTGCCTTGCTTAAGATTGTGGAACTCCTCACGCTTGCTCTCAACAACACTCTGAGGAATATGGTGAGCTTTGAAGTCTTGACGGAATTCATCCTAGGTAATCACACGGCCTCCTCTGGAATCTTTGTACTGTTGATACCACTCAACAGCTTGGTCTTTGAGTTGGAACAAAGCAAACTTGAAAAAGTCCTCAGGCCTGACATTGCTGCACTCGAATTGCTTGCAGATATCCACGAGCCAATCATCAGCATCTATTGCCTCGACACAGTTACTGAAGGTCTTTGGCTAGTTTGCGAGGAACTGGTTGAGTGTAGCAAACTGATTCTGATTGTTGCCATGGCCTTGATTCCCTTGGTTGCGCTCTTTCAAGAGTTGCAAATGCATCTGCGTGTTTGCATTGGTAGCGGCCATCACAGCTTGCCATGCCTCCGGAGGTGGAGGTGGTGGTGGCAGTTCAGGATTCGAACGCGTTGGAGGAGCCATCCTGAAGAGGGTGACATCCGTTACCATCTTGATAGACATATATTCAACCTGAATCAAATGGATCGAAATTGCAACATAAAGTCTTAACATCTGAACAAAATGAACGAATGCATTCCAATTGAAATGGTCACACTTCCGTAAATTGAGAAGCCACTTAGATAGACGTAGAAGAATAAAACAACAAGGTGCGGACAAGAACAAATACTTGGTGAGGATTACCCAATCACAAACCAAATATCCGTGGAAGAAAATACTAGAGCTACATGAATTCCCACCTATGAAACTCCCGAACCTCTCGAGTTATGCAATCAGGTGTTGGGGATACAGGGGAAGCATAATATCTCAACCAAAGCTAGCAAATCCTACATCAAGTTGTATCCATCCTTCAATTCATAACCAAGAGACCTTCGGAAATCATTTACCTCAACCTTCGAAAAGCATCCGTTATACGAGTTGTGGCAATACTCCTGAACTCCCACCCCAGTACTGGGTGGCGTCGAGGTTATCTCACCAACAACTGCATAAAAGAGATTTTCGATGTCGGCGAAACTCAGGTATTCCATAATTGCAACGATAAAATTGTGACGACAACACCTCGAAGCTCAACTCCCCGGGACACTGCCACAACCCCTAAATATCAGGAGGCACCAAGAACAATGTTCTCGTCACAAAATCATCGGAACGATTCCAAGATACCCGCATGATCCTAAATTTTTGTAGTGAAATTTGAGAAGAGAAGAGTCAAAACTCTACGTCAGGAAGCCTCACCAGAGCGGCGAAGGGACTGAGGAGTAAAAAGAATCCTACTCTCCTATATTTATAAATCCTAAATGACTCAAAACATTTTTCTAGACTCAACAATGCCAGCGATTCGATCAAGTAGGGGGCTCCTAAGGTCGGGGAAGGCTCTGATTACCAACTTGTAATGCCCATGATGCGGCTATATCTCCCACGTGTCGAAGCACGACTTAGAGGCATAACCGCATTGTAAGCAATGTCGCAAGTGAGGTAATCTTCACAACAACCCATGTAATAAATAAGGAAAAAGGAATACATAGTTGGCTTACACTCGCCACGTCACACAATAGCATAAATATCATTACATTCATCCAGATACACTCAAGGTCCGACTACGGAACCAAAATAAAGAACAAACCCAAATGCGACAAAGTCCCCGATCGCCGCAACTGGGCACCACTACTGATCATCTGGAAAAGAAACATAGTATCTTCCTGAGTCCTCATCGAACTCCCACTTGAGCTTAGTCAAATCACCTGGAGCGGTATCATCGGTCCATGCATCTGGTTTTGGAAGTAAACTATGAGTCACGGGGACTCAACAATCTCACACCCGACTATTTAAGCTTATAGGTAGGTAATGGTATGAGGTGGAGCTGCAACAAGCGACTAGCATATTTAGTGGCTAAACATACGCAAGAGGGAGCGAGATGAGAAGGCAAGGCACGGTCGAGAAACTATGATCAAGAAGTGATCCTAGAACAACCTACGTTCAAGCATAACACGAGACCGTATTCTCTTCCCGGAATCCGCCGAAAAGAGACCATCACGGCCACACACTCTGTTGATTCATTTTAATTAAGTTAAGGCTAAGGTTTTCTACAACTGAACATTAACAAATTCCCATCTGCCCATAACCACGGGCACGACTTTCAAAAGTTCAAATCCCTGCAGGGGTGTCCCAACTTAGCCCATCACAAGCTCTCACGGTCAACGAATGATATTCCTTCTCCCAAGACAATCCGATCAGACTCGGAATCCCGGTTACAAGACATCTCGACAATTGTAAAACTAAACCAGCAAAGCCACCCAAATGTGTCGACAAATCCCGATAGGAGCTGCACATATCTCGTTCTCAGGGCACACAGGATAAGCAATCCGTACAACTAAAACCAGCCTCGAGTTTCCCCGAGGTGGCGCTGCAAGGGGCTCTAGTTTGGACCAACACTCAAAGGAGCACTGGCCCGGGGGTTTAAATAAAGATGACCCTTGGGCTCAGGAAACCCAAGGGAAAACAGGCTAGATGGCAAATGGTAAAACCAATGTTGGGCATTGCTGGAAGAGTTTTATTCAAGGCAAACTGTCAAGGGGTTCCCATTATAACTCAACCGTGTAAGGAACGCAAAATCAAGGAACATAACACCGGTATGACGGAAACTAGGGCAGCAAGAGTGGAACAAAACACCAGGCATAAGGCCGAGCCTTCCACCCTTTACCAAGTGTATAGATGCATTAAAATATTCAAGATATAATAATGATATCCCAACAATAAACATGTTACAAGAAGGAACAAACTCCAATCTTCACCTGCAACTAGCAACGCCATAAGAGGGGCTTAGCAAAGCGGTAACATAGCCAAACAATGGTTTGCTAGGACAAGGTGGGTTAGATGTTTGACATGGCAATATGGGAGGCATGATAAGCAAGTGGTAGGTATCGCAGCATAGGCATAGCAAAAGAGCGAGCATCTAGCAAGCAAAGATAGAAGTGATTTCGAGGGTATTGTCATCTTGCCTGCAAAGTTCTCCGAGTTGACGTTTGCTTGATCCTCGTAAGCATACTCAACGGGCTCCTCGATCACGTACTCGTCTCCCGGCTCTACCCAAACCAAGAACACAAGCAAAGAAAGAAACAATCAACCACGTGCAATGCACAAACAACATGATGCAAAGCATGTCATGGTACGCGGGATGCGATATGCGATGCATATGCATGCTTCGGAGAGGAATGATTGAACCTGGCCTCAACTTGGAAATCCAAGAGTGCCACTGGAAAGAGGAGTTGATTTCAGTCAAAATCGATATAAAGATCACCGGAATCGGATGCACGGTTTGGAAATGGCAAGCAAAACAAATATGGCACCGAACTGTGATTAGCAGCACGAGGCCACGTAAATGCATCAAGAACAACATGCTACAGCACCCTAACATAGCAACAAAATACATGGCAGGGATCCACTCAAGATGCTTGACAAAAGATGAACACTGAGCTATGGCTAATTCACTCAATAGTAGGTTCAAACAAGCATGGCAAAAGTGCAAAAGATATCAGGTTACAGACTTAGTGAAAATAACAACATGTCAGGAATTTAACATCAGGAAGCAATGTTTAGAGCACGATAACAACATGCTACAGGAACATATCATGGCAAAGCAAGGTATGGCATGAAGCTACGCAAAGCATACAACAGAAGTTCCTTATCGACCATAAGCTAAGCATACACCCAGCAAGTAGACATGGCATAGAAGCTAAACATGGCAAGAACAATAACATAGCATGCATGGATCAACTACAACAAGCTCGGCAAAAATGCTTAACATGTAAACATTCTGCCAGGAACATTTTATAGCAAAAGTAGAGCTCGATTGACTCAAGCTAGGGTGCTCCATAATTGCAAACAAAGATATGGATGGATAGAGCACCACAATATCTACAAAACATCCTTGAGATCATGCTCAAAAGAGGCATGGATCACTCTGTAGCAACATGAACACATGGCATAAAAATATAAATAGGGCAATGACTTAGAATATTTCTAAGTCCATGAAATCAACAACATTGAGAGGGGTACTTTGCATGCTTGTGCTAGTCACCACAGAGATCACAAAAATACATGGCATACACCCTGTAAAGATGGCATGGCATACTTCAAAACACATGTAGAGCTCAAGTTCATAGGAGGCACACATTAAACATGGCAAAAATGACAAATGTCCAATTACTGATATGAATCTGAAACTAACAGAAACTAGCACTCTTCCAACAACATTTAGGACATCAAGATGAGCTCAAATGAACATGATGCAATGAGATGAAATGAAGTACTCACCGAGACGAACATTTTGATATGCTACACGCCCGAAATGGAGCCACGGTCGCAGAGATACGATGTGACAGAATATGCATAAACTAACTGGGAGAGAGGGAGAGAGTCAACCCAGATCTAGGGTTCGTCCAGCAGACAATCCGAGGTGGGATCCGAGCTCGCCGGAGCTCCTGTTCACCGGAGATGCAGGATCCGGCCGGGTCGGAGGAGAGGACGCCGGCGAGGTGGCCGCGGTGCCTCGGGCGGTGCGGCAGCCGAGGCGGCAAGCGGCGATGTCGGCAGCGGGCGGCGACGGGATGGCGTCGGCGAGAGGAGGCGGGCCGGCGCCGGCAGACGCGGACGGTGGCGGGGCCTGGTGCGGTGACCGGAGCAGGCAAAGACGGCGGCGGGGCGACGGCGCGGGCGGCGCGCGCCTTCGGGCCACGGGGGCCAGCCGTGGGCTTTGGGGGGCCGCGGCGGCGGGTGGCGGGTGGCCACGTGGCACTGTGTGATTGGCGGCGGGGGTTTTGTCCGGCTGGACCGGACGTGTCCGGCGCGGCGGAGGAGCGGGGAGCTAGGGTTTGTTGGGAAATGGATCCGGAAATTTCGGGGGAGGAGGCCTTTTATATATAGGAGGAGCTAGGAGGCCCCAAATTGAGCACAGTTTGCGGCCACGCGATCATGATCGAATGGCCTAGATGTTGGAGGAGGTTTAGGTGGGTTTTGGGCCACTTTGGAGGGGGTGTTGGGCTGCAACACACACCAGGCCTTCTCAATCCCTTGGTTAACCGTTGGAGTATCAAACGAAGTCCAAATGGTACGAAACTTGACAGGCGGTCTACCGGTAGTAAACCAAGGCAGCTTGGCAAGTCTTGGTCCAATCCGAAACCGTTTAACACCCGCACATGAAAAGATGTAGAAAGGCACACCGGAGAACATAGGAGCGCCGGAATGCAAAACGGACAACGGGGAAAATGCTCGGATGCATGAGACGAACACGTATGCAAATGCAATGCACATGATGACATGATATGAGATGCATGACAAAGACAAAACCACACGAAGACAAAAACCCGACAACAAGGAAATAACATAACTCAGTGCCGGAAATGGCAAGAGCTGGAATACAAATATGGTAGGTTACATACGGGGTGTTTCAGGCAAGCGCAGCCGCGGAGTACCGAGGCCTCAGGCAAAGGTTGCCATTTCAGTGCAACAAGACCAAGACCATGGACTGCAAGACGGATGTCATTGTGGAGCCCAAGACGGCGTCACCACCAGAGCTTTGTATAGGCGCAGACTACCTTTTGTCAGGATAGCTTGTACTAGCTGTCCCACTTCAAATTAGCCCGCCATTGTTGGCTCCCTTCCCACTCGATATTTGGGAGGAGGACCAGGGCCTCTATAAATAGGACTAGCCACCATAGTAGAGGTGAGAGACAAGAGACACACAAGTTCATACGCACAAGAACACCTCAAACTCAGGAGGCAGTTCTTCGCTTGTACTGTTCATCATTAGCCCAAGAGGCAATCCACCACCACCACACTGGAGTAGGGTATTACACCACAATGGTGGCCCGAACCAGTATAAACCCTGTGTCTTTCTGTGTTGCGAGTTTGTCGAGTTCGTCCGCAAGATCCTAGCGAGTTAGAGCGAAGATTGGTAGAAGGGAAAGACTTCACGCGCACCCAAGTGTTCGAACCTTAAGGGTTAGCCGGAACCCCACATCCGACAAATTTGACACAATTTGACATGGTCATATGCCAGTAGCCCCCGTGACTTGAAACAGTGATGCAAACCGATTTAAGGATCGATAATTTGCGCAGGTTCTGCAAGAAAAGAACACTATGCTGGCTTAGTAGCTGAACATCAACCAGACGCAGCTGAGTGTAGTCATCGCCGAACTAGCGGATTTGAAAGAGACCGCAATGGGCGCATCTAGGGAGAGAAAAATTGAGGAGGAAAAGGACAAACAGTCCAAAGAGATAGAGAGCTTGAAGGCTCAGCTATCAGCCGCTCAGAAGGAAAATGAAAAGCTGAAGGGTGGCATGTTCGATATGTCTCATATTTAGGACCACCATAGGTACTTCACATTTAATCCATAATGCGGAATATCATGAATTTGTTGTGGCAAGTGTGTTAACTGGTCGACCAGAGGAGGAAGTGTCCGGGTTTCAAGGCGACATGCTAAAGGAGTTGCCTGTCGTGCATGCTCGGGCCCAGAAGGCCATGAGGAGTATGGTGAAGGCATTATGGCCATCTGATACCCCTCTAGAAAGTATGGAAGCCCTAGCAAAATTGTTCAAAGGTGCTCGGCGCTGGTTCGAGCTATGGAAGACGTCAGTGTGCCGTGAAGGCACACGAGAAGACTGGACCATGGTGAAGACCCGCTTCTCGAAACTGGATCCGAATCATATGGCCTGAGTAGGACCACTAGGACCATATGGGATGGAAATCCCATTAAATTTAGCCTATGATCTAGAAATGATCGCTGTGAAATATTCGCAGGAAGGCTGCAGATTAGACAACCTTATAGATGGCATAGAGAAGGAATAGGTTTTAGCTTAATGTATCAATGTACATTTATGATCAACCTATGGTTTTGATCCGAACATGTGAAATGATTTTTTCATCACAGACTTTGTGACACTCCAAAAATTTTAATTTGGTTTTCTTCAAAAACCTTGTTGGATTTTAAAAGAGAGCATTTAAAATTTCTTTTCTAGAAATCCTTCCTCTTAAAAACTTCCTTTCCTTTGGTAAGGATTTTTATTTTTCTTCAAACTATGGTGTTTGATCTTTCAAAACTTCCTCTGTTGGTTCCCTTCTCAAATTATATTTTTGGGAATTTAGTCTTTTTATTTTAAAAACAAACTCTATGAAAATTGGGGATTTTCATATCTTGAAACCCCCCCCCATGACTTTGTATTCTTGCCCATGTGGTAAAACCTCTCAAAATCCTTTCCTCCTCCTTGTAATCAACCTAAGTTCTCTATCCCAACTAATCCAAACAAGTTTTGGATTTTATTCTAATTATTTTTCCTCTCAAATCATTTCTGTCAATTATTTGGAGCCTGAGGGTTTTTCAAAGCAAGTACCCTATTTCATTTGAGTTTTGAACTCAAACCAACTCCTCTGGATTGTGTACGCATATCCTGAGTGATGTACTGTATAATTATCGCCCGCGTGTAAGATACGTAATGAGCATTCCTTCTCCGTGCGCAAATCAATTTGTTTTCTTAAGTGATCTTGGTCATTTAAATTATTTGCCATCCTTGTGCATTTTTGGAGTTGTTTTTGGCGACCATATTCACTTTTCTTATGAGTTTTACAAAATATATCCCCAGAGTGAAAAATGTCTCGCCCTTGGACTCGCTCCATGCCTACTCCGCCAGAGGAAAATTATGACACTCAACCAGGCAACAATTTCACACAAGGGCAGTCGAGTCAACAGGGCAGTGAAACGGCACTCTCCCAAATGTGCCGCCTTTCTGAACAGAGTCAGCAACAACATCGGGAAATGATGAACCAAGTCATCAATATGGGAAATCACCATGGACAGTGTCAGCAGCATTCGAAGTTATCTGAGCTACAAAAGACACGTCCCCAAACATTTTCTCATACTGACAAGCCTCTTGAAGCCGAGGACTGGCTTCGAGATATGGAGAGGAAATTAATTATTGCAAAATGTTCAAACCCCGAAAAGGTATTGTATGCTCCGCACTATCTCACAGGAGCAGCCGCATCATGGTGGGAGAATTTTCTGCACATGCATCCCAACGAAAATGACATAACCTGGGATGACTTCAAGGAAGGTTTCCGTGGTGCACACATTCCTAAGAGCATTATGAAAATCAAGAAGAGAGAGTTCGATGACCTCAAACAAAGGAACATGACAGTGTCAGATTACAATGGTCAATTTACTCTATTGTGTCGCTACGCCAATGAGGAGCATATGACTGAAAGTAAGAAGATGGAGAAATTCCTTGACGGTCTGGCGCCCGCGCTTAAATGCCAACTAGTCGTGCAGACTTTTCCAGATTTCAAAACTCTGGTGGACAAAGCGATTACTCTGGAAAATGAGAGACGCAGCCTGGAAGATATCCGCAAGCGAAAAAGGGACCAGACCAACCATGCTCGCAATCACCGAAGCAGGACAGATTTCCAAAAGGGTGGGACACACAAATCCTCATCCAACGTCTCATGCCCAATCAAGAATTTTCATGCAAGGGACAAGGAGTTCACATATCGCCCCGGCGTTACCTGTTACGCATGTGGAGAGGAAGGGCACTATGCCAAACAGTGTCCCAAGCCTAGAAACTCAACCCCAAAGCCAAACAACGGCGGCAATAATTCAGCGCCCAAGCGAAACAATTTCAATCCCAGCAACAACCACAGGAAGGGTCATCTGAACCACGTAACCAAAGAGGAGGCACAAAATGCTCCGGATATCGTACTCGGTACATTTCCTGTCAACACAATACCTGCAATGGTTTTGTTTGATTCTGGAGCTTCTCACTCTTTCATTTCGAAAAGTTTTGCTTTGCAAAATAATTTTTTGATGCTTCCTTTGGAGAAATCCTTGATCATCAAGTCCCCTGGGATTCAGCAAGTCACTCGGAATTACTGTCAGGATGTGGTCATTGAGTTCGAAGGATTGGAGTTTCACGCCAATCTTATTGTACTGGAAAACAAAGGACTGGATGTCATCCTAGGGATGGACTGGCTGACCACCAACAAGGGTTTTATTGACTGTTTCAACCGGACCGTAATCCTCACACACCACCATGGGAAGACAATAAGAGTGTCAGCCAAGGAAGGAAAAATACCCCGGCAACCGAGATTGAATAAGGTGGACGTTTCTGAGCTAAACAAGGTTCCAGTAGTGTGTGAATTTCCAGACATATTCCCTGAAGAGCTACCAGGCATGCCACCAGACCGAGAGATAGAGTTCAGCATTGAGCTCGCACCAGGAACCACCCCCATATACAAGAAACCATACCGAATGGCACCATCCGAGTTGGTTGAATTGAAGAAACAAATAAAAGAATTGCTGGGCAAAGGATACATTCGGGCCAGCTCCTCACCTTGGGGATCACCAATTCTATTTGCCAAAAAGAAGGATGGAACACTGAGATTGTGTATTGACTATCAAGCACTTAACATGGTCACAGTCAAGAACAAATACCCGATGCCAAGGATAAATGATTTGTTTGATCAACTCGCTCAGGCCAAGGTATTCTCAAAAATTGACTTAAGGTCTGGATACCATCAATTAAAGGTGCGAACGGAAGATATCCCCAAAACAGCCTTCACCTCCAGATATATACTGTATGAGTTCACAGTAATGCCATTTGGATTAACTAATGCCCCTGCATATTTTGTTCACCTCATGAACAAAGTATTTATGAAGTTTATGGACAAGTTCGTTGTGGTATTCATTGACGACATTCTGGTATACTCCAAGACACCAGAAGAGCACACAGAACATCTCAGGATTGTGCTAGGAGAACTCAGGAAACACCAATTGTATGCCAAGTTCAGCAAGTGCGAATTTTGGCTAAGACAAGTAGGCTTTCTAGGCCACGTACTAACCCAAGACGGTATCGCAGTGGACCCGGAGAAAGTCAAGGCCATACTTGGCTGGAAGTCGCCAGCGAGCGTAACAGACATACGTAGTTTCTTGGGAACGGCAGGATATTACCGCAGATTTATTGAAGGATTCTCCACCATAGCCAAGCCTATGACGCAGTTACTCAAGAAAGACAAGAAGTTTGAATGGACAGAAGCCTGCGAAAAAAGTTTCCAAGAGCTAAAGCGGAAATTAACAACAGCACCAGTATTAATTATGCCAGACATACACAAAAATTTTGAAGTGTTTTGTGATGCGTCCAGAAAGGGTCTCGGATGCGTGTTGATGCAAGAAGGCAAGGTTGTCGCCTATGCTTCAAGGCAACTTCGCAAGCATGTGGAAAATTATCCCACTCATGACTTAGAATTGGCAGCAGTCATTCATGCACTCAAGGAATGGAGGCATTTCTTACTTGGGAATCGATGTGAAATATATACAGATCATAAAAGTCTCAAATATATTTTCACGCAGCCAGAACTAAATTTACCGCAACGACGCTGGTTGGAATTGGTAAAGGATTATGATGTTGGTATCCACTACCATCCAGGTAAAGCAAATGTAGTGGCCGATGCTCTTAGTCGGAACCCCAGCTCCGACGAAAACAGTCTGCAAAGCTTGAGGCCCGAATTCCAACAAGAATTTGCCACACTCAACTTGATAATGGTAGCAAAAGGCACCATATCAAACTTGGAAATACAACCCGACCTTGTGGAGGGAATTAAAGAAGCTCGGCCTGGTCACCCCAGCATCGAAGGCATCAAAAGAAAGGTAAGTATGGGCAAGGCCTCGGCATTCGTCATAGACGATGGAGGAATATTATGGTACGGAGACAGACTCTGCGTACCAGATATGAAGGACCTCAAACAACAAATCCTAGCTGAAGCCCACACCGCCCCGTACTCGATCCATCCTGGAGGAACCAAGATGTATAAAGATATTCAGGAAAGATTTTGGTGGCACGGTATGAAGAGGGACATAGCCACCTTCATTGCATGTTGCGACTCTTGTCAACGCATAAAAGCTGAGCATCAGAGGCCAGCCGGACTACTGCAACCGAACAAAATACCTGAGTGGAAATGGGATGAAATAGGGATGGATTTCATTGTCGGACTACCTCGGTCACGACATGGGAATGATACCATATGGGTCATCACCGATAGATTAACCGAAGTGGCACATTTTATTCCAGTGAAGACAACCTACAACGCTCAGAGGCTTGCCAGGATTTATCTCTCCCGTATAGTTTGTCTGCACGGTGCCCGAAGACTATAATATCCGACAGGGGCACTCAATTCGTCTCGAGATTTTGGGAGCATTTACAACAGGCTCTGGGAACTCAACTAGCCTTCAGTATAGCATACCACCCACAGACTGATGGACAAACGGAACGCATAAACCAGGTTTTAGAAGACATGCTGAGGGCATGTGTCCTCACATATGGAACCAGTTGGGAAGAAAGCCTGCCATACGCCGAGTTCGCATACAACAATAGCTACCAGGCCAGCCTGCAAATGGCACCATTTGAGGCTTTATACGGACGGAGATGTCGTACCCCATTGAATTGGTCAGAGACCGGAGACAGCCGCATCTTCAGACCAGACATGCTTAGAGAAGCCGAGGAAAAAGTCAAGCTAATCAGAGACCGACTTAAGACCGTTCAAAGTCGATAGAAGAGTTATTATGATCAGAAACATCGTAGGGTCAGCTTCAAGCCCGGTGAGTTCGTATACCTGAGAGTATCTCCTATGAGAGGATTGCAATGATTCAAGATTAAAGGGAAGCTAGCACCAAGATTCATTGGACCATTCTGTATAATGGCGCGAAGAGGCACGGTAGCCTACCAGCTAGACTTACCCGAGGAATTATCTGATGTCCACGACGTGTTCCATGTCTCGCAATTGAGGAAGTGCGTAAGCAACCCAGAGAAACAAGTATCCCATGAGAGCATTGACGTGCAGCCAGACCTCACTTATCGGGAACGTCCAGTAAGAATATTAGAGGAGTCTGAAAGGAGGACCCGACAGAAGACCATCAAATTCTTCAGAGTCCAGTGGAGCAATCACACCGACAGTGAAGCAACTTGGGAAAGAGAGGATTTTCTTCGGACAGAGCATCCACACTTATTTGAGGGACAGCTGAAATCTCGGGGACGAGATTTTTCCTAAGGGGGTAGGTGTTGTGACACTCCAAAAATTTTAATTTGGTTTTCTTCAAAAACCTTGTTGGATTTTAAAAGAGAGCATTTAAAATTTCTTTTCTAGAAATCCTTCCTCTTAAAAACTTCCTTTTCTTTGGTAAGGATTTTTATTTTTCTTCAAACTATGGTGTTTGATCTTTCAAAACTTCCTTTGTTGGTTCCCTTCTCAAATTATATTTTTGGGAATTTAGTCTTTTTCTTTTAAAAAGAAACTCTGTGAAAATTGGGGATTTTCATATCTTGAAACCCCCCCCCCCCATGACTTTGTATTCTTGCCCATGTGGTAAAACCTCTCAAAATCCTTTCCTCCTCCTTGTAATCAACCTAAGTTCTCTGTCCCAACTAATCCAAACAAGTTTTGGATTTTATTCTAATTATTTTTCCTCTCAAATCATTTCTGTCAATTATTTGGAGCCTGAGGGTTTTTCAAAGCAAGTACCCTATTTCATTTGAGTTTTGAACTCAAACCAACTCCTCTGGATTTTCATCCACAACCTAGAACCATCTTGATCCACTCCTCCTCTTTTCAAATTTTTCAAATTTCAGCCTCTGCAAGTTTGGACCAGATTTGCCAAATTTGGTGAAGTTCATATCTATACTTCTCCAAAAATTCCACCAAAATTCAGGCAGCCTACTGGAGCAATGAGTAGCCACTCCACCAAAAATCAGCTCAAGGAAAAATCCCTAGAGGCCAGTATCATTCTGTCGAACACCTTGCATGCACTGTTCCTTGCTCTTTCAGTAAATTCAGTAAATATTCAGATTCCAGTGTCGTTTCTCTTCGGCCGCTTCAGTCACGCGTAGACAGTGCCCTTGGCACGTTCCTCGCTGCCTCTTCCTCCTGTCTGGAGCACCACACACGCGCTTGGCGCCTTCCTGGCGTTGGTGGCGCCCTGGCCCGCCTGCGCCAGCGTGTCTTGCGGCGGCCGAACCACCGTAGCAGCCGACAGGGAGCAAAACGGCGGCTCAACGCCGGTCGGCGCCACCCAACGCCCCCTGGCTCTCCGCGTGGCCTCATGCACGCCAGCGCAACCCCGCAGCACAGTCGCCGTGGCCCGACAGCGCTGGACGCGGTCTCTGCCGCCGACGGACCCGCGCCGTCCCGTTCCGACCAAAACTGCCCTAAGCTTCTAATCCATGTCCGTTTAGCGTTTGAATGGAACCAGTGGACCCCCACATTGATGCCCAACATCCTAAACTCCCCGACCAAGCCCTGCGCCGCCGTAATCCATCACCGAAGATCCCCGTTCACGGCCACCGCCTCGGATCGCCTATAAAAGGAGACCCCCAGCTCGCCCTCGAGCACGCACCACCACTGCACACCACAAACACCCCGCCAGGCCACTAGGAGGACCTCGAAGAGGTCTCCTCCCCCGACTCCGGCCGCCTCGTTCCGCCTCGGCCTCCACCTCGATTTGCTCCGGTGAGGCCATCTCCGGCGCCCAAACTTTGTCAGTAGCATCCTCGAGCACCCAGTGAGCTAACCCAAGCGTCAATTTGACCTTCGCAGCTCTCCCCGACGAGATCCATCTCCACCCGAGCCGCCGTCCGTCGGAGCAAGGCTCGCCGTCGACGTGGTACTCGCCGACCGGCACCACCACCACCAACCGACACGGAAGGGCGCCCTGAACACGGAGGTACTCTCCGATCCCCCTGCCTCGCCGTGGATCGCCGCCGGCGACCACCGCGGCTCTCGAGCGCCGACGAGCTTCGTCCCCCATTTGAATATTTAAACCTGACGGGTGGGACACGCCAGTCAGCCTCTCAGTTCTTTTTACACGAATCGTTTTCTGAAAATGCCTTCGGGCGAAATACGCTTTCCCCTCTGGGCTGGCGTATTCGAGACTGGATCGTTTTCTGTTTTTATAAGCTAGCCCCTGGAAACTTTCTGTTTCATTACAGATGAGTGCCTGGACAAAAACCCTTATAACTTTTAAACAGAAAAGTATTTTCGATTGATTCTTTTTCTGTTCTCTTTAAAATTTTGTCTAGTTTTTTATCAGATTTATTTGAAAAATATTTGGAATACTTTTTGTGCACCTCTCGGTATTTACGTTAGCGCGTGTGTTTTCTTTATACCGTAGATACCAAAGGAGGTGACGGAGCCGCGAACTTCACCGAGCTAGGCTCCGACTACTCTGAACCAGGCAAGCATGTTTGAACTTTTGATATGATGAGTGTCTTGGCATGTTTTGCATTTAGTTGGTTTCATGGCATGTTGATGAGCATACCGATGAACGTTATTTTCATGCATTGTTGAGGTAAGTGAGCTCGATGATCCATAGGTGGATGGATGTGAGTATGAATGGCCATGTGTTGGCATGAGGATGGGTAAGATGGCAGTGTTGTAGCATGCCAGTCTTATGCCAGATTATATGACTACAGTGTCAAATCGTATCGGTCTAGTTCCTCCCATTTCCTTCCCTGTACTACCACATGTTTTCCACAAGGAATATGGGTTAGTAAGTTGCAAACCGCTTTCCTGGTACACACCAAAAGGAGAGGCCGGGATGATGGTTCCATGGCCCTGGATTAAAGCCAGTCATCCGGTCAGGGGGCATGGGTGTTTCCGGTTGGGACCGAGAGGGGGGCACCCCTTAGAGCGCGCGTATATAAATTTGATCCCATGCTATTCGAGATTGTGATCTCCCCGTCTCAAAAGTTTTTCTTGGACGATGTCTAGCGTGAGTCCTGGCATCGAGAGGTAGGATGGGTGTGTACTGGTTAGCTGTGTTTTCTTCCAAAATACCGTAAACGGAACTAGTCCTTCGTGACTACGGAAATCCGTTAGCTGTGGGAAATTTTTGTACAAACTCTGCAGAGTCATAAATCTCCAAATCATCTTATCCATATCCAAATTTTGCGCTAACTTATTCTAACAAGTGCCAGTTTTGGTGACAGATACTCCGGTGAATCACATGAGTGCTAAGTCCGGTTAAATGTTTATTCCTGTGGATGGACTAACCCGTTTATTATCATGAATTGAATATTTATTATGAGTATTGTTTACTTGTGAATAAAGCCCTGTCTGTGATGTCGCTCAGACGTCCGACTGTGGCATTTCTTTTAAAGCCCTTTCTGTGATGTCGCTCAGACGTCCGACTGTGGCATTTCTTTTAAAGCCCTTTCTGTGATGTCGCTCAGACGTCCGACTGTGGCATTTCTTTTAAAGCCCTTTCTGTGATGTCGCTCAGACGTCCGAATGTGGCATTTCTTTTAAAGCCCTTTTTGTGATGTTGCTCAGACGTCCGACTGTGGCATTTCTTTTAAAGACCTTTCTGTGATGTCGCCCCGACGTCCGACTGTGGCATTTCTTTTAAAAGCCCTTTATGTGGTGTCGCTAAGACGCCTGACTGTGGCATGATTTTCTGTTATTATTTGTTCACCTTTCGAGGCGTCGCTTCAGACACCCGATCGGTTTTCATTTATATTTTGTTGGGATTTCAGGCGGACTACCGCCGTTTCCCTTGTACTTAGTTCGTTATGCAAATTTTTGTATGTGCATTGGAAAGATTAATCATGACGCATTCATGCATGCATTTGATTATATCTTACATCCGAACTGTCTTGCGAGTACTTTCAAAGTACTCACTGGCTTGTTGATTTGGCCAGATGCTGACGAAGGCGATCTCTTGGATGAAGAGTTCGATAGCGAGTCCGACGCCTAGAGGATTCCCAGTCAGTCTCGTGCAACCCTGGATTTGGTCACTGTATTATATCCGCTTCCGCAACTCGAATAACATTCATCGAGCCTCATCTCGACGCTCGATGAGATGCCAGTCTAAGAGTCATGTTATCACACTCCCCACTGTGTTATTCCACCATCACTTTATCCTCGAGTCAGTAGTATCCCACCACACCATTGTGTTAAATCCACCATTATGTATAATTATCAGTGCGCTTGTAATAATTTGTTGAGCAACCCTAGCTCAACCCTGTAATATATTCTATGCTACTGGCTTATTGTATCAAGAACTTGTCTACCAGTGAGGAGCATTTCTCTCATGCTGGACTCAAAAGATTGGTTTTTCAATAATTATTTTTATTGGAAAACCGGTCGTGACAGACTTTCGGCTTTAACCTCCAAACCAATAATGGTGGAGCGTTTCCGGATACGTAGGACAAAAGGAAGTATCCTTCCAAAAACAGGCACCCCAGTCACAGTGCTCAAACAGACAAAAAATTCGAGTTCAGGATGTATGTTATATTATGTATGTAAGAAACATCTTCCAAGGAAAATAGTTCTGTTAAAGGTTCCTTTCCTTGGGTCAGCATATTATGAGTACATGTGTCAAGGCATGTGGTCCGTAGTACAGAAAAATCATCTCAAAATGCTTTAAAGATGATTGCAACACAACAACAATCTGTCTTTTTAGTGCCGACCAATTATTCCCTTAATAATGCTAGCTTTCGGCTTCACCCGTCTGAAGTACATGTCCGGATGACCCGGTTGTAACAATCACAGAGATGCTCCCTTTATGCCCTAGCCAAAAAATCGGGAACGTAGGGCATAAGCATAGGAGCGGGCAACCCAGCTTGGCAAAACCTTAAGTCATAGAGGTGCATATAATGGCAAGAAAGGATGTATATCCGCAAACGACACATGTATTGTGAGCTCTAGGCTTGATATAATAATAAGCTTCTACTTACAGAAGCCCCCAGTCGTGGCGGGGTGTATGCATTTAAGGATGTGTACCCTCAAGTGTTCGGCCTATCCGAACATACCATGGGAAACGTATAAAAATGAAAAGGAAAATATTTTGAAAAGGAGAAAAAACAACGAATAAGGAGCATGGTCGTACTTATGCGTGAATCTTCGGAGCTGGGCAGCGTTCCAAGGGTTCGGTTCTAAGCGATTATATGATGCATTGCGAAGGCGGTAGGCTCCTACTGTCAGAACTTCATCTATAATGAAGGGACCTTCCCATTTTGGTTTGAGCTTGTCATTTTTCTTCTTTGGGAAGCGTAAAACGAGCTCACAGACGTTGTAAGTCTTTGCCCGCACTTCTCTGCTTTGGTATCTTCGAGCTTGTTATTGATAAAATGCGGAACGGGCTTTCGCGACATCGCGCTCCTCCTCCAGGCCATCTAAGTCATCATGCCGATCGAGCTCGGCCTCTCTCTCTCTTCATACATGCGCACTCGAGGTGAATCATGAATAATGTCGCAGGGCAAGACAGCCTCTGCACTGTACACCATGAAGAATTCATGGTGTGTATTCGGTCATGCGGTTGGTCGTGGTCCGCAGCCCCTAGAGTACGAAATCGAGTTCCTCGAGCCAGTGGTTATCCGACTCCTTTAGGGATCGCACTATTCTGGGTTTGATGCCGCTCATTATCAGGCCATTGGCCAGTCGACTTGACCGTTTATTTGAGGGTGATATACGAAGGCGTAATCGAGCTTGATGCCCAGGTTAGCACACCAATTCTTTACCTCATCGGTTGTGAAGTTAGAACCGTTGTCTATGATAATGCTATGCAGGACACCATAACGGTGTACGCACCGGATATAAAGTCTATCACCGGTCCGTCTTCAGCTGTTTTTACTGGTTTGGCCTCTATCCACTTAGTGAATTTATCCACCATGACTAGTAAGTATTCCTTGTTATGGATTCCCCATTTATGGGGTCCAACCATATATAGCCCCCAGACCGCAAAAGGCCAGGTAATGGGGATAGTTCTTAGGGTAGTGGGCGGCATATGGCTTTGATTGGCGAAGAGTTGGCATCCTATATAGCGCTGTACAAGGCCCTGTGCATCTGCTCGGGCTGTGGGCCAGAAAAAGCCTGTACGGGAGGCTTTGCTTACAAGGGTCCGAGCTGCAGCAAAATGGCCACCTAGGCCAGCATGTATTTTGGCCAAGAGTTGCTGCCCCTCTTCTTCGGAGATACATCTTTGAAGAACTCCAGTAGTACTTTTCTTGTGGAGTTCTCCTTTGTGAACTTTGTAGGCCTTGGAGCGTCGAACTATGCGACGAGCCTCGTTCTGATCATTAGGGAGCTCCTGCCTATTAAGGTAGGCCAAGAAGGTTTCGGTCCATGGAGCAATAACTGCCATGATTGCATGAGCAGAATGTGTTGGCTCAGTGCCCGAGCCACCGATGATATCCAAATCGTGTTCGACGTCTGAGGGTGTGATCAGCGCCGGACTAGTATTTCCGCTCTCCTTTTGCCATAGCACAGATGGCTTGAAAAGTCCTTCCAAAAAGGTGTTAGGCGGGACGGGGTCGCATTTAGCGCCCATTCGAGCAAGGATGTCTGCGCCTTGATTACTATCTCGAGCCACATGATGAAACTCGAGCCCCTCAAATCGAGCTGATATTCTAAGTATAGCATTGCGGTAGGCCGCCATATTTGGATATTTTGCATCGAATTCACCATTTATTTGAGATATCGCGAGGTTCGAATCCCCACGCACCTCAAGGCATTGTATGCCCATAGAAACGGCCATCCGGAGTCCATGCATGAGCGCATCAATATTCCGCCATGTTATTGGAGTCTGTATACATGATCTGTAATACATAACGGACTGTGTCCCCTGTAGGAGATGTAGGATGACACCAGCTCCCAATTCGGCTAACATTTTGGAGTCGTCGAAGTACATCACCCAGTTGGAGTATGTGTTGTACTCTTTAGGGAGTTCGGCTTCTGTCCATACGGTGACAAAGTCGGCCAACACCTGAGATTTAATAGCTCGGCGTGGCTTGTATGTTATTTCAAATGGTCGGAGCTCGATAGCCCACTTGGCAATGCGGTCGGTGGCATCTCCATTGTCTATGATGTCATTGAGTGGTACTTCAGAGGCCACCGTGATCAAGCACTCTTGAAAGTAGTGATGCAACTTTCAAGATGCCATGAAGACCGCATACGCTATCTTTTGATAATGCGGGTATCGAGATTTGCATGGTGTAAGGACCATCGATACATAGTATACTGGTTTTTGGAGTAGGAATTTGTGTCCCTCTTCCTCTCGTTCAACAACGAGCACAACGCTCACTACCTGGTGAGTTACTGATATGTATAGTAGCACAGGTTCACCGACGTTCGGTGTGGCAAGGATTGGGTTATTTGCTAACAGAGTTTTTATTTCTTCCATCCCAGCCGTTTCCGCATCCGTCCACTAGAAGTGATTGGTACGTCGGAGCAAGCGATAAAGTGGCAGTGCCTTTTCTCCCAATCTGGAGATAAAGCGGCTCAAGGCTGCCACGCACCCAGCTAGTTTTTGGACCTGCTTTCGGTCTGTTAGTGTTGCTAATTGTGACAAGGCTCGGATTTTGGCTAGATTTAATTCAATTCCTATATTGGAAATAGTGAACCCGAGCAGCTTTCCGGCCGAGACGCTGAAAACCCATTTTTCCAAATTGAGTCTTATGTCGTATGTGCGGAGGTTATCGAATGTGAGGCGCAAGTCATCCACCAATGATTCGACATGTTTAGTTTTGATGACTACATCATCTACATATGCCTCCACTGTCTAGCCAATTTATTTTTCCAGGGATGTTTGAATCATGCGTTGGTAGGTGGTGCCGACGTTTTCTAGTCCGAAAGGCATAATGTTGAAGCAGAAAGGCCCATAAGGGGTGATAAATGCCATTGCGTCTTGATCGAATTCCCTCATCTTAATTTGATGGTATCCGGAGTGTGCATTGAGGAAGCACAGTGAATCATCTCCTGCGGTTGCATCAATGATTTGGTCAATGCAGGGTAGTGGGAAGGGGTCCTTAGGGAAAGCCTTTTTAGGTCTTTGAAATCGATACAAAGGCGCCAAGATTTATCCTTATTTGGCACCATGACCAGGTTTGCTAGCCAGTCAGGGTGTTTGATCTCTCTGATGAATCCGGCTTCAAGTAGTTCGGCTAGCTCTTCCCCCATGGCTTTCGCTTGGGTTCGGCAAATCGCCGCAGTGTTTGCTTGACTGGTTTAAAGCCTTTTATTATATTGAGGCTGTGTTCGGCTAGTCTGCGTGGGATTCCTGGCATATCCGAAGGATGCCTGGCAAAGATGTCCCAATTTTTGCGCAAAATGCTCTTATGGTGGCGTCGATCGTTGGATCCAGCTGTGCTCCGACGGTTGCAGTTTTATTAGGATCCATTGGGTGTACTTGAAATTTAACTATTTTTGTATGTTGGTTTAGAGGAAGTGGATTTGGGCCTCTTGTCGAGAATTACATCGTCCTTGTCTAGTGTAGAGCGCAGAGTAGTCAGTTCCTCGGCCGCAAGGGCCTCGGATAGAGCCTCGAGGGCTAGGGATGCGGTTTTGTTTTTGGCACGGAGTGCTATATCCGGATCATTGGTGATAGTGATAACTCCATTGGGCCATGGCATTTTGAGCTTCATGTACCCGTAATGGGGTATAGCTTGAAAGCGTATGAATGCTTCTCGCCCTAACAGGGCATGATATCCGCTGTGGAAAGGTGCCATGTGGAAGAGCAACTCTTTGGATCTATAGTTCTTCGGCGTACCGAATACTACGTCGAGTTTGATCCTCCCCGATCTTATTGCTTCTCGACTGGGGATGATGCCTCTGAAAGCTCAATGTGACTTTTGTCCATCTGCATTTTTTGGAGCGTATCTTCGTATATTAGGGTTAATCCACTGCCACCGTCCATAAGTACTTTGGTGAGCCGAAAGCCATCTACTAATGGGTTTAAGACCAAAGCGGCTGGTGCTCGGACTGATCTGGCCCTTGGCTCGTCATCGGCGGTGAAGGTTATCGCCATGTCATTCCAAGGATTTACTGCGGCTACCTAGTTGACTTCAGCAAGGTCACGCAGTGCCCTCTTGCGCCAATTGTTGGAAGAACGGGTCTTGAAGACTGTAAGAATGTTGAGATCAACATTTTCCGAATAGTGCCTTGATAACCCACAAGTACAGGGGATCGCAACAATTTTCGAGGGTAAAGTATTCAACCCAAATTTATTGATTCGACACAAGGGGAGCCAAAGAATACTCTCAAGTATTAGCAGCGGAGTTGTCAATTCAACCACACCTGGAAACTTAATATCAACAGCAAAGTATTTAGTAGCAAAGTAATACGATAGTAGTGATAACGGTAAAAAAAGGTAACGGTAGAAAAGCAATGTTTTTGGTATTTTGTAGTGATGATAGCAATAGCAAGGGGAAAGTAAATAAACGAAGAACTATATGTGGAAAGCTCATAGGAAATCGATCGGTGATGGAGAATTATGACGGATGCGGTTCATCATGTAACAGTCATAACCTAGGGTGACACAGAATTATCTCCAGTTCGTCAATATAATGTAGGCATGTATTCCGAATATAGTCATACGTGCTTATGGAAAAGAACTTGCATAACATCTTTTGTCCTACCCTCACGTGGCAGCGGGGTCCTTACGGAAACTAAGGGATATTAAGGCCTCCTTTTAATAGAGAACCGGAACAAAGCATTAACACATAGTGAATACATGAACTCATCAAACTACGGTCATCACCGGTAAGTATCCCGATTATTGTCACTTCAGGGTTAACGGATCATAACACATAATAGGTGACTATAGACTTGCAAGATAGGATCAAGAACACTCATATATTGGTGAAAACATAATAGGTTCAGATCTGAAATCATGGCACTCGGGCCCTAGTGACAAGCATTAAGCATAGCAAAGTCATAGCAGCATCAATCTTAGAACATAGTGGACACTAGGGATCAAACCCTAACAAAACTAACTCGGTTACATGATAGATCCCATCCAACCCATCACCGTCCAACAAGCCTACGATGGAATTACTCATGCACGGCGGTCATCATCATGAAATTGGTGATGGAGGATGGTTGATGATGACGATGGCGATGGATTCCCCTCTCCGGAGCCCCGAACGGACTCCAGATCAGCCCTCCCGAGAGGTTTTAGGGCTTGGCGGCGGCTCCATATCATAAAACGCGATGATTTCTTCTCTTTGATTTTTTCTCCCCGAAACTCAATATATGGACGTGGAGTTGGAGTCGGATAGGCAACAGGGGGCCCACGAGGTAGGGGGCGCGCTCTAGGGGGCAAGCGTGCCCCCACCCTTGTGGAGACGTGGTGAGCCCCCTGGGCTTCATATTTTGCAGGTATTTTTCTTATTTTCTGAAAAGTGGCTCCGTGAAGTTTCAGGTCACTCCGAGAATGTTTGCTCCTGCACATAAATAACACCATGGTAATTCTGCTGAAAACAGCATCAGTCCGGGTTAGTTCCATTCAAATCATGCAAGTTAGAGTCCAAAACAAGGGCAAGAGTGTTTGGAAAAGTAGATACATTGGAGACGTATCAACTCCCCCAAGCTTAAACCTTTGCTTGTCCTCAAGCAATTCAGTTGACAAACTGAAAGTGATAAAGAAAAAATTTACAAACTCTGTTTGCTCTTGTTGTTGTAAATATGTAAAGCCAGCATTCAAGTTTTCAGCAAAGATTATAACTAACCTCATTTGCAATAATGCATAGGTCTCAAGTTTACTCATATCAATATCATAATCAACTAGCGAGCAATAATAATAAATCTCGGATGATAACACTTCCTCAAAACAATCATAATATGATATAACAAGATGGTATCTCACTAGCCCTTTCTGAGACCGCAAAACATAAATGCAGAGCACCTTTCGAGACCAAGGACTGACTAGACATTGTAATTCATGGTAAAAGAGATCCAGTCAAGTCATACTCAATGTAAACTAATAGTAATGAATGCAAATGACAGTGGTGCTCTCCAACTGGTGCTTTTTTAATAAGAGGATGATGACTCAGCATAAAAGTAAATAGATATGCCCTTCGTAGAGGGAAGCAGGGATTTGTAGAGGTGCCAGAGCTCAGTTTTGAAACAGAGGTGAATAATATTTTGAGCGGTATACTTTCATTGTCAACATAACAACCAAGAGATGGTGATATCTTCCATGCTACGCACATTATAGGCGGTTCCCAAACAAAATGGTAAAGTTTATACTCCCCCTTCCACCAACAAGCATCTATCCATGGCTTGCTCGAAACAACAAGTGCCTCCAACTAACAAGAGTCCTAGGGGGAGTTTTGTTTGCAATTATTTTGATTTAGTTTGCATAAAGCATGGGACTGGGCATCCTGGTGACCAGCCATTTATCTCGTGAGTCAGGAGTGGAGTCCACTCCTCTTGAGAAGAACCCGCCTAACATGGAAGATACATACAACCCTAGTTGATACATAAGCTATTCGAGCATACAAAACATGATATTTATTTGAAGGTTTGGAGTTTGGTATAGTGGACTCATGTGGAATAACTTTGGGGTTTAAGGGATTGGATGCACAAGCAGTATTCCTGCTTAGTACAGGTGAAGGCTAGCAAAAGACTGGGAAGCGACCAGCTAGAGAGCGACAACAGTCATGAACATGCATGAAAATTAATCAACACCGAATGCAAGCATGAGTAGGATATAATCCACCATGAACATAAATATCATGAAGGCTATGTTGATTTTGTCTCAACTACATGCGTGAACATGTGCCAAGTCAATTCACTTAAATCATTTAGAGGAGGATACCACCCTATCATACCACATCATAACCATTTTAATAGCATGTTGGCATGCAAGGTAATTAAATCATTATAACTCATGGCTAATCAAGTATGGCACAAGAAACTATGGTCTCTAGTTGTCATTGCAAACATGTTTATTCATAATAGGATGAATCAGGAACGATGAACTAATCATATTTACATGCGTGAACATGCTTCATGGCGATGTTCCTCCCCCAACACGAGGTCCATCCCCCACGTGGCGTCCTGCTGCGTTCCATCGAACGCCAGGACCCGTGTGGAGCGATCCTAGACGTCGTGAGGGAGGACCGCTTCAGCTCCGTAGATGAGGAAGAATGGAGTCTCTCCCGTTGGCTTAGTGGCGGTGGTCCGAATGGACCACAGTACGGACTGGATCTCGTCGTGTCAGCCCCTGCCGCAGGCCTCCAACTTCTTCTTGAAGGTCCTAGTCTTGAGAGCCCTCAGGACCTCCGTGTTAGCATGTTCGGCCTGACCATTGCTCCTGGGGTGGGCCACCGAAGCGTACCAGATCTGCGTTCCAAGGTTAGCATATTAGGTTTTGAAGAGGTTGCTAGTAAACTGCGAACCGTTATCTGTGATGATGCGTTGGGGACCCCGAAGCGGCTCACGAGGCCCTTGATGAACTTGACAGCAGAGCCGGCTGGGATGGTACGGACGACTTCCACTTCCGCCCACTTGGTGAACTTGTCGATGGAGATGTAGATGTAATGGTAGCCCCCTGGCGCCCGAGGGAACAGGCCTAGGATATCCAGCCCCCAGACCGCGAACGGCCAAGTGAGTGGGATAGTTTGAAGGCCCTGAGATGGCTGATGGATTTGCTTGGCGTGGAATTGGCAAGCTTCACAAGACTTCACCAGCTCGGCTGTGTCGTTGAGTGCTATAGGCCAGTAGAATCCACTGCAGAACACCTTGCCGACGAGGGTCTGTGATGACGAGTGGTGTCTGCAGCCCCCACCGTGTATGTCAATCAGGAACTCCCTTCCTTGATCACTAGATATGCAGTGCAGTGTGACATCGTTCGGTCGTTTCCTATATAACTCGCCGTCTTGGATACTGTATGCCATGGCTTGCCGGGCCACGCGCTCCGCCTCCTCTTCCTTCTCTGGCAACGTCTCGTGCGTTAAGTACTCCTTGAATTCCTTGGTCCAGCATTCGTCCTAGGGCTCGAGCGCCAAGAGCAGCCGAGCTCCGAAGGTCGGTCCACAGGTCGGGGCTCGCGTGGCCGGAGGCTGGGGGAGCTCCTCCCGAGGTTGAGTCATGCTTGAAAGAGGTGGCGCAGCTGATGGCTTGAAGAGCTGCTCCTCAAAGACGCCTGGCTCTTGCGGTTGCCGCTTGGATGCTCTGCTGGCGATGTCGTCGGCTTCCTTGTTGGTGCCCCGGGGCACGTGCTGCAGCTCTAGGCCCGAGAACTGTTTCTCCATCTTGCGCACCTCCATGAGGTAGGCCTCCATATGCTCGTCCTTCGGCTCATACACCTTGTAGGAGAAGTTGATGAGGAGTTGTGAGTCACCTCTGACAGTGAGGCGCTTTACCCTAGGGCCGCTCCAGCCTTCAGGCCAGCTATGAGGCCTTCATATTCTGCGATGTTGTTGGAGACCTTCTCGCCGTGCTGGAAGTAGAGTTGCACGGCATAGTAGAGCTTGTCCTGGGTGGGCGAGATGATCACTGCTCCAGCCCCCGTGCCCTGGTGTGCGAAGTCGCCATCGAAATACATGACCCAACCGTCCGGAGCCTCACTTCCTATGGAGGTGGACCGGTCTTCTCCTTCCTCAAGTGTCGGGGCATCCGTCCATTCTGCCACAAAGTCAGCGAGTGCGACCCCTTGATGACCCTGGTAGTGCTGAACTCCAACTGGAACACTTGCAACTCGATGTTCCACTCTGCGACCCTTCCGGCCGAGTTAGGGCTCCTAAGTATCCTTTCTAGTGGGTAGGCTGAGATGAACTTGATGGGGAGGCCCTGGAAGTAGTGTTGCAGCTTGCGTGAGGCCACCAAGAGTGCGAGCAGGAGTTTCTAGGGCATGGGGTAGCGCGCTCTCGTGTCCCGTAGTACGGTGCTGACAAAGTACACTGGGTGTTCGACGAGGGCTGGCACGCTGTCGAGGCTCGGGTCCTATGGAGATCGGGGCATATCCTGAGGTGGAAGGGTCCCTGAGACCCGACTGTCCTCAGGAGCTTCTGCGACGCCACCTTGCTGAGCTTGGCCTTCCACCGCTTATGCCTTTGCTGCGCCTTCCTGACCCCGCGCTACTTCGGCCTTGGCCTGGCGAGGCGCGCCCTTGGCTTGGCGCTCCTCCCGAACCGCCACCAACGCCGCGCTGGCGGAGTACGGGATGGCAGTAACGTAGAGTACCATAGGCTCGAGGGGCCTCGGTGCCACCATCACTGGGGGCTAGTAAGGTATTCTTGAGGTCTTGGAAGGCCCGGTCGGCCTCCGGGTTCCACTCGAACGGGCCCTTCCTCTTCATGAGCTTGAAGAATGGTAAGGTGCGCTCTCCCAGTTTGGAGATGAAATGCCCCAACGCGGTCACCCGCCCTGCTAGCTTCTGCATATCTTTGAGGGTATGCGGCGGGCTCATGTCCTCGATAGCCTTGACCTTCTCCGGGTTCGCCTCGATCCCTCTGTGGGATACGAGGAATCCCAGCAGCCTGCCGGAGGGGACGCCGAACACGCACTTCTCCGGGTTGAGCCTCAAGTTAACTTGGCGCAGGCTCTCAAAGGCCTCGCGAGACTTGACCACTATGTCATCGACATAAGCCTCTGCGTTCCTCCCGAGCTGCCGCCCCAGAGCGATGTGCATCTACCGTTGAAAGGTCGTGCTCGTGTTGCGCAGCCCAAAGGGCATGTAGGTGTAGCAGTACAGCCCACATGGTGTCAGGAAGGCCGTCTTCTCCACATCTTCCACCGCCATCTTGATTTGATGATACCATCAGAACGCATCCAGGAAGCACAGCAGGCCACACTCGGCGGTGCAGTCGACAATCAGGTCAATGCGCGGGAGTGGGAACAGGTCTTGAGGGCAGGCTTTGTTAAGATTGGTGAAGTTGACGCACATCCATTCCTTCTCGCCTTTTTTCGGCACCACGACAGGGTTTGCCAGCCATTCGGGGTATCGGACCTCTCGGATGGCACCTGCCTTTTCTAGCTTGCGTGTCTCATGGACGACGAAGGCCCGCTTCTCAGTGGACTACCATCTTGCTTGCTGCTTCACAGGACGGATGTTGGGGTATACTCTGAGATAATGCCGGATCACTTCCCTCGGGACCCCTACCAGCTGATTGTGCTCCCACGCGAATATCTCCTTGTTCGCACGCAAGAACCTCACCAAGGCGTCTTCTTGTTCCTGGTTGAGACTGGCTCCTATGGTAAAGGTGGCTCCTGAAGGCCCGTCCTCGCTGACTGATGTCTACTACACAACCTTCTTCTTGTAGACGTTGTTGGGCCTCCAAGTGCAGAGGTTTGTAGGACAGTAGCAAATTTCCCTCAAGTGGATGACCTAAGGTTTATCAATCTGTAGGAGGCGTAGGATGAAGATGGTCTCTCTCAAGCAACCCTGCAACCAAATAACAAAGAGTCTCTTGTGTCCCCAACACACCCAATACAATGGTAAATTGAATAGGTGCACTAGTACGGCGAAGAGATGGTGATACAAGTGGTATATGGATGATAGATATGAGTATTTGTAATATGAAATTATAAAACAGCAAAGTAACTAATGATAAAAGTGAGCATAAATGGTATTGCAATGTGTTGAAACAAGGCCTAGGGTTCATACTTTCGCTAGTGCAAATTCCCTCAACAATAATAACATAATTGGGTCATATAACTATCCCTCAACATGCAACAAAGAGTCACTCCAAAGTCACTAATAGCGGAGAACGAACAAAGAGATTATGGTAGGGTACGAAACCACCTCAAAGTTATTATTTCCAATCAATCCATTGGGCTATTCCTATCAGTGTCACAAACAGCCCTAGAGTTCGTAGTAGAATAACACCTTAAGACACAAATCAACCAAAACCCTAATGTCACCTAGATACTCCAATGTCACCTCAAGTATCCATGGGTATGATTATACGATATGCATCACACAATCTCAGATTCATCTATTCAACCAACACATAGAACCTCAAAGAGTGCCCCAAAGTTTCTATCGGAGAATCACGATGAAAATGTGTGCCAACCCCTATGCATAGGTTCATGGGCGGAACCCGCAGGTTGATCACCAAAACATACATCAAGTGAATCACGTGGTATCCCATTGTCACCACAGATACGCACGGCAAGACATATGATATGTCTCCAAAGTATCTATAATTTTTTATTGCTCCATGCTATATTATCTACTATTTTACACATTATTGGGCTTTATTATCCACTTTTATATTATTTTTGGGACTAACCTATTAACCGGAGGCATAGCCTAGAATTGCTGTTTTTTGCCTGTTTTAGGGTTTCGAAGAAAAGGAATATCAAACGGAGTCCAAACGGAATGAAACCTTCGGAAACGTGATTTTCTCATCAGGTAAGATCCAGGAGACTTGGACCCTCCATGAAGAAAGCCACGAGGTGGTCACGAGGGTAGGGGCGCCCCCCCTAGGGCGCGCCCCTTGCCTCATGGGCCCCTCGAAGCTCCACCGACGTACTTCTTCCTCCTATATATATCCACGTACCCCCAAACAATCGGGGACAGGGCCAAAAAACTAATTCCACCACCGCAACTTTCTGTATCCATGAGATCCCATCTTGGGGCCTGTTCCGGAGCTCCGCCAGAGGGGGCATCTACATCATCATCCAAGCCCCTCCGATGAAGTGTGAGTGGTTTACTTCAGACCTATGGGTCCATAGCTGGTAGCTAGATGGCTTCTTCTCTCTTTTTGGATCTCAATACAATCTTCTCCCCCTCTCTTGTGGAGATCTATTCGATGTAATCTTCTTTTTGCGGTGTGTTTATCGAGATCGATGAATTGTGGGTTTATGATCCGGTCTATCTATGAATAACATGTGAATCTTCTCTGAATTCTTTTATGTATGATTGGTTATCTTTGCAAGTCTCTTCGAATTATCAGTTTGGTTTGGCCTACTAGATTGGTTGTTCTTGCCATGGGAGAAGTGCTTAGCTTTGGGTTCAATCTTGCGGTGTCCTTTCCCAGTGACAGAAGGGGAAGCAAGGCATGTATTGTATTGTTGCCATCAAGGATAACAAGATGGGGTTTTTATCATATTGCATGAAATTATCCCTCTACATCATGTCATCTTGCTTAAGGCGTTACTCTGTTTTTAAATTAATGCTCTAGATGCATGCTGGATAGCGGTCGATGAGTGGAGTAATAGTAGTAGATGCAGAATCATTTCAGTCTACTTGTCTCGGGCATGATGCCTGTATACATGATTATACCTAGATATTCTCATAACTATGCTCAATTCTGTCAATTGCTCAATAGTAATTTGTTCACCCACCGTAGAATACTTATGCTCTTGAGAGAAACCACTAGTGAAACCTATGGCCCCCGGGTCTCTTTCTCGTCATATCAATCTCCATTACTTTATTATTGCTTTGCTTTTAATTTATTTACTTTGCATATTTATACCAAAAATATTATTTATCATCTCTATTAGATCTCACTTTCGTAAGTGACCATGAAGGGATTGACAACCCCTAAGCACGTTGGTTGCATTGAGCTATTGTTTTTGTATAGGTACGAGGGACTCGAGCGTAGCCTCCTACTGGATTGATACCTTGGTTCTCAAAAATTGAGGGAAATACTTATGCTACTTTGCTGCATCATCCCTTCCTCTTCGGGGTAATCCAACGCAGTGCTCAAGAGGTAGCAACATACATCAAGTGTTCTCAAATATTTAAAGACTCAATCCGATAAAATAACTTTAAAGGGAAAACTCAATCATTACAAAAGAGTAGAGGGAGAGAAATATCATAAGATCCAACTATAATAGCAAAGCTCGCGATACATCAAGATTGTACCACCTCAAGAAGACGAGAGAGAGAGAGAGAGAGATCAAACACATAGCTATTGGTACATACCCTCAGCCCGAGGGTGGACTACTCGCTCCTCGTCATGGAGAGCACCGGGATGATGAAGATGGCCACCGGAGAAGGATTCCCCTCCGGCAGGGTGCCAGAACGGGTCTAGATTGGCTTTCGGTGGCTACGGAGGCTTCAGGCGGCGGAACTCCCGATCTATTGTGCTCTCAGATATTTTTAGGGTATATGGAGATATATAGGCGGAAGAAATACGTCAGGGGGCATGAGGAGCCCACGAGGGTGGAGGGCGCGCCCAGGGGGTGGGAGCGCCCCCTGCCTCGTGGCTTCCTCGTAGATCCCCTGACGTGCACTCCAAGTCTTCTGGGCTTCTTCTGATCCAAAAATAAGTTCGGTGATGTTTCAGGTGAATTGGACTCCGTTTGGTTTTCCTTTTCTGTGATATTCTAATCAAGGTAAAAACAGAAACTGGCACTAGGCTCTGGGTTAATAGGTTAGTCCCAAAAATGATATAAAAGTGTATAATAAAGCCCATAAACATCCAAAACAGTAGATAATATAGCATGGAGCAATCAAAAATTATAGATACGTTGGAGACGTATCAATGACCGGCACCTGTTTGGTTTCTTCCTTGTCTTGGATGAACAACTGCTTATTCTTGGTGGGTGCGGCCTCCCTGGCCGCGGGGGTGCCGGCGTCGGTGGGCTGTGCTGCTGCCGCGGTCTTGAGGGCAAGCCTGAGTGCCGTCACGGCCTCCTTTGTGTCCTCCTTGATGGTGAGGACGCCCTTGCTCCCTGGCATCTTCACGAGGTTGTAAGTCGGGTGAGTCGCCGCCATGAACTGAGTAAGAGCCGGGTACCTGAGGATGGCATTGTATAGGAGACCGATGCGAGCGATGTCGAAGTCCACCAGCTTGGTGCGGTAGTTGTCGCGTGTGCCGAAGGTGACAGGGAGGCGGATCTGTCCTAGGGAGTGGGCAGCTCCACCACCCACTCCTGAGAAGGGCTTGCTGAGGCTGAGCCGCTCGAGTGGAACGTGGAGAAGGCTGAAGGCTTCCACAGAGAGCAAGTTGAGGCCAACACCACCGTCGATGAGGGTCTTGGTGATGACAACGTTGCAGATGGTGGGTGTGCAGAGCATCGGCAGCTTTCCGGAGCCGGCGGTGGAGTCGGGGTGGTCTTTTGAGCCGAAGGTAAGGTCGGCCTCTGGCGCAGCCGAACCCAGCGGAGCCCCCGGGAGCCTGGGAGTGGCCCCAATCTGACGGAGGAACGGCTTGGCGTGGCGGTCTGACGGCGGTGATTGAGAGTTGCCCAGCAGGGCCGCGACTGCGTGGTGCGCCGGCACCGCGTAGCGAGTAGTGAAGAGGTCGAGGAGCTCCTCCCAAGATGCTACCATGGATCCGGGAAGGTTGAGCAGCAAGGCATGTGGCTCGCCAGCGAAGGCCATGGGAAGCCAGTTGGCCATGACCTTGTCATCACCCCCGGCTTCGAGGATGGCCTCCTCGTACGCCAGCAGGAAAGCTGACGGGTTTGCCGCACTGTCGTAGCGTGGTGGCATCTCTGGCCTGAACTTGGGTGGCCACTGCACCCGTCGCAGGGCAAGGGCCAGGGCTCGGAGCCCCCTGGGCCCGTTGTCAACACTAATCATCGGAGTCGGCATCAGGGCGCCTACCATGTGGGCGAAGCGCGGTGGCGATGGAGCGCAGATCGACGGAGGGGAAGCTGCGGCGCACCCCTACCTGGCGCACCAAATGTCAGATGTGGGGTTCCAGCAAACCCTTAAGGTTCAAACACTGGGGTGCGTGTGAAGTCTTTTCCTCCCACCGATCTACGCCCTAGCTCGCTAAGATCTCGCAGACGACTCGACGACCTCGCAATACAGAAGGACACAAGATTTATACTAGTTCGGGACAACATTGTGGTGTAATACCCTACTCTAGTGTGGTGGTGGTGGATTGCCTCTCGGGCTGATGATGAACAATACAAGGGGAAGAACAGCCTCCGGAGGTTGAGGTGTTCTTGTGCTTGGCTAACTTGTGTGGGTGAGAGTGATCTTCCGGATCCCTTTCTTTCTCTATCTTTCTCTGTCGTCCCTCCACCCTATGGTGGTGGCTAACTCTATTTATAGAGGCCCTGGTCCTCCTCCAAAATATTGATCGGGAAGGGAGCCAACAACGGCGGGCAAATTTGAAGGGGGACAGCTAGTACAAGCTATCCTGACAAAAGTGGTCTTCGCCCGCCAAAGGCTCTGGTGGTGACGTCGTCTTGGGCTCCACGATGACATCCGTCTTGCCGTCCTTCTAGTCCTAGTCTTGTTGCACCGATATGGCAACCTTTGCCTGATACCTCGGTACTCCTCGCCTGCGCAGGCCTCCTTAGCACCAAAGAGGAAACAAGGACGCTGCGCGCAATGGCGCCCGCCTGGTGTCAATCGTCATGGCTCATGTCACGAGAGCCTCATGAGGTTTGTCTCGCCTTGATATCTCCGCTCCTCGTGAGCCTGCCCGACTAGGCCACTCAAAGGAGGTCTTGTGTCATCCGCCTTGTGAGGCTTGGCCCCTCGCGAGGGTCTTGGATGCCTTGTTGATGAAGGTGGGTCGTACGGCCTGCTGGCTTCACCACGCCATGGGCCGCAGGCAGGAAAGTCTAGGAAACCCGTTCCGAGAACACTGACAATAACCACTGGCGAAAGGGACGATATCGAAGATCAAGTCTTCGCTTCGGAAGTTGTCCGGAGAACCAAAGACTACTTCCACGTTAAGGAGCCCGTACAATGGGCCTCCACACCGGGTATCACTCCTTTAAAGGTAGTGTTACTTGCTTTGATTCTTGATGGTTCAATACTACGGGTGGTGTCTTCATAAATCAAGTTGAGACTGTTGCTGTTGGGGAACATAGCATGCAATTTCAAAAAAAATCCTATGATCATGCAAGATCTATCTAAGAGATGCATAGCAACAAGAGGGGGAGAGTGTCACTACAAAAAAGAGATATCCGTGACATTTTTGGCCGAATGAAATTTTTTTCTGTCATACATATGACACTTCTATGACGATAATTGTGACAAAACCCGGTATCATCATAGATGTGGTGGGCTCCTACTTCTATGACAAAAAATCATGACATAAAATGGGCTTTTCGTCCTGGGCGGGCCGGAGACGCAGCTGCATGACATTCTTTGGGCCGTCCATGATGGAAAAAACCATGGTAGAAGCGAGGGGGAGGAAAATTTCGGGGAGTTCCCGGTTACGGTGGGAGGTCGGGGGCCGAGCGATGCACGTTTCTCTCGTACACGTACGCACGTGTGTGCGAGGCGTTGGCTCTAACTGAACCCGAGCGAGGCGTTGGGCTCTAACTAAACCCGAGCGATTGCACTGCAGGCTACGTGTTACTGAACCCGAGCGATCGATCGATGGCTATTAACTGAACCGGATCGAGCGATTCCTTGGCTACTGCTGCTAACTGAAGCCGATCGATGGGATGAACAGTGAGCGTTCCGGGGGGGTGGATGAACAGTGAGCGGTGGCGTTGCCTCTGGATGAACAGGACCCCGTGGTGTGGTGGAGGGCTGGATGAACAGTAGATGGTGGAGGGGTGCGCGTGGAGGGGTGGATGAACAGGACCCCGTGGTGTGGAGGGCAGGATGAACAGTAGACGGTGGAGAGGTGCCCGTGGAGGGGTGGTTGAACAGGACCCCGTGGTGTGGAGGGCTGGATGAACAGTAGACGGTGGAGGGGTGGTTGAACAGTAGCCGGTGGAGTAGCGCGCAGTGGAGGCTGTATGAACAGGAGGCTGGAGGAGGTCGACGGTGGATGAATAGTAGCTCGTGGAGGCTGGAGGGGGTCGATGGTGGAGATGAACAGTATCTCGTGGAGTCCCATTTTGCGGTACGCCACACCCCTCCCGATGAACAGGACCCTCGTTTCGACCGTAGTGCTCCAACACAAGTCCGTTTCCTTCGTTTTGCGGTACGCCACACCCCTCCTGATCAACAGGACCCCCGTTTCGACCGTAGGAGGTCCGTTTCATCCGTTGTGCGGTACGTCAGGCCTCGTTTCCATCGCCTCTTCTGTCCAAGCCCTCTCGACGAACATGACCACGCATTCCATTCCGACCCATGAACACGACGACGACGATGTTTCTCCGTTCTAACCCAGCCATGTACACGAGCCCTCGCCATATGTATGCGCGAGTAGGCATTCAAGACCCCACCCGTATGTACACATACGTGGTTGTATTTTCTTTCTTGCACCTTAGCCGCTGTACGTACGTGTACATGCTACGTGCGCGCCTCTACTACGACACGTGCGCGCCTCTACATCGACCAGTATGTACGTACATGTTCGCGACCAGAATGTCAACGCTACGTACGCTTCGACTAGGTGGGTCCCGACTGTCAGGCACTTCCTTGCCTGCGAAGATGTAGCTGGTGGGTCCCAGCAGTCAGGGGGCGAATCGTTCTTTTTTGCCCAAACGCACTTCCTTGCGTGCGAAGATATAGCAGGTGGGTGCCAGCAGTCGGGGGGCTGGTGGGTTCCAGCAGTCAGGGGGGCGAATCGTTTTTGTTTTTTTTTGCTTGGACGCACCTCCTTGCATCCGAAGATGTAGCTGGTGGGTCCCAGCAGTCAGGGGGTGAATCGCTTTTTTTTGCCCAGACGCACTTCCTTGCGTGCGAAGGTGTAGCTGGTGGGTCCCAACAGTCAGGGGGGAAACGTTTTTTTCGTGAAATACGGTGGCCCATCCGGTGGGTCCCTGCTATCAGGTGGAGGAATCATTATTTTCCGCGTAATAAGGAGACACTTCCTTGCTGCCGCCATGGACCCAGCTGTCAGCCTCTCCATGTACAGTCCACGTCCGATGGAAGTCGTTCCTTGACCACGTTGACCACGCCGTGCCGAGAGCACTAGGGCGGTGGACAATGGCGAGGCCTAGGAAGGGGACGACGGGGAGCCGAGGAAGACGCGGCGGTGGAAGCCCATGCGCGTGTGGAGAGGAGTATGAGGGTTCACTGGTTCGGCTGCGGTGTGAGGCTGTCGTCACCGCAGGGCCTGGGCAGCGGTGGGAATAGTAGGGCGCGGTGAGGCCTCCACGGCAGCACTGCCGGCCACGGGAGGCAGGAGCATGCGGCACGACCGGCGCTGCTTTGGGCGGCTGGAGCAAGAAGACCAGAGGTTGAAGAAGCACTACGGCTGTTGGATGGACATCGTATGGTTAGTGGAGCTAGAATCGTTCATATTGACTAAGTTGACAAAGCCCTTCATCCCCGTCAACTTAGTAGGCCCCCAAGTCAGCCTCCCACCAAGGTGGGTCCCAGCTAGCCAGGGGAGTATTCGTTTTTTTGTGCGTAATAAGGAGGCACTTCCGGTGGGTCCGAGCTGACAGCGGGGGGAACATTTTTTCTCGAAATACGGTGGCCCGTCCGGTGGGTCCCAGTAGTCAGGGGGAAACGATTTTTTTTCGCAAAATACTGGTGGCCCGTCCGGTGGGTCCCTGCTGTCAGGTGGAGGAATAATTATTTTGCACGTAATAAGGAGGCACTTCCTTGCTGCGGCCGTGGACCCAGCTGTCAGCCTCTCCACGTACACTCCATGTCCGATGGAAGCCGTTCCTTGACCATGTTGACCACGCCGCGCCGAGCGCACTAGGGCTAGATATAATAATTTATATATAGCTCATGGAAACTTCTTATGCAATTTATTGCAGTCGTTTTTTTTGGTTGGCCAGGGCCAATTTTGCATATTTCTGTGGGTTCCAAACTATTTTTAATACCGAAATGTCCAGCCAGATTTAAAGTACTTTGAAGATATATTTAAATTAGGTTAATGCCTAGTGAAATAGGAATCTGAAAATGTGATAAAATTCAGAAATTATAAAGTAATTGCCAATTTGTCATTTGTTTTTATATTTACAACCCATTTCATATTACTTCCAAGATTTGCAGGCGTCTTGAAAGAGTTGCAGCCCATCAGGGCGTAGAAAATAAGTAGGCCTGGATTGGGTATTCTTCAGAAAAAATAAACTGGGCTCATTTTCACAAAGAAAAAATAGCCGGGCTGGTCACATGGTGAACATAAAATATAAGGCTGGGCTAGACGGGCCACAACCCAGTTCAAACCCTGCTCCGTCTCAACAATACCAAACAAAAAAATACTGCTCGAGTAGCTACGTCCCAGGTGTCAGCCGATCTTGTGTTGTTCTCTTGTCTATTAACCATATACGCTGACAATGTCGTGAGTCCCAGATGTCAGGAAAACACTAGGAGGAAGCATTTTATTTTTCCATACGATGACGTGGTGGGCCCCTACTGTCATCCTCTCCACGTACTTCTGCCGATTCCTGTTGTTTGTTGACCATGTTGACAATGCGAGAGGGCGACGCCGCGGCGAGCACACCAAAGCATGCAGAGGACGTCAGCGTTAATGATTTAGGAGACAGTGGGGTGGCGATGCGTGCGCTGAGGCACAGCGAGCCGTGGGAGGCGGAAGCAGGCGGCCCCGCCGGCACTGGTTTGGTTTTGGCGGCTGGATGAAGACAGGACTGAAGAAACACGACAGACTGTAAAAGCAGCAGGAGTACTTAACAACCTTAACTGAAACCAGCAGGGGAACTTAACAACCAAAGTTGAAAGCAGTATGAGTACTTATACAGGTTCAACCGTACAAAGCACGCCTCGAACAGTGCTACTTTGCCTACAGTTAACCAAGGGTGAGGCCGCCAAGCCCCAGGACAAGGCCCAGGTGCCACCCCGCGCATCCACAACCTTCTGAAAGCGGCTTCATCTCGCAATGTGGTCAATAAATAGGATATTCGCTTTAGAGCCATGGAAAAGCATGAACATAATCTTCTGTCCTATTCTCCAAGATGGACGGGCCTTCATTATTTGAGACCACCCATGAATAAGTATCTTTTCACCTCCAAGGGGAATTGAGTAGGTCGACATATACATCACGTTGTGACCAAGCGCAAGTCTGACCCGACCATGGTCAGGCATCTGTATAGGAACAATAGAACTCGGCAGTTCCTGTTTCAAGAAGATCACAGCTGTAAAACTGTGTATAAGCAATAGTTTATGAACAACATATATAACAGAAAATAGCTCATACCATAAGTTTCTCGACACAGTTGGACCTGTTCAACGAGTGCCTCAGTGGCACACATATCCCACGTGGCCTTCCACCATTGAAATGCCCCACAAGGACCTCAAGATGATCAATAAAGTGTAGGAACTTGTGGATGTCGATCCAGTCAACTTCAGTGCCATTAGTAACAGCTGAGTTATTACAGAGTAACAAACGAGCAGACTGCTTACCTCTGAAAGAACCTACACATGACACCAATTATAAGAAAATATTAGTTAGAAGTAGCATCTTCGTGAGAGATTCGTTGCTACTTCTAAAGTTAAATTGTGATTAGTTAGACAGAATAGGTGGATTAAGAAGTAATCGAGTCAACAAGCAAGAACCAGATACAAAACTAACCTGGATGAACAATTGGAACGACGTCGGGGTGGAAGATCGCAGTGAAGATGAGACCAGGTTCTGCTATTTCCATCAACATTCGTGCGCCAACTTTCAGTCCGTAACACTTGAGAAAGTTTATCCAAGTTCGGCCATAAAAAAAGCAGCGATCTCACTACTAGGAAAAGGCCTACTAATGGCGCACCTAATTTGGCCATTAATGGCGCATTAGTGGTGCGCCATTAGTAGCACGCCATTAGTATATTTTACTAATGGCGCACCACTGATGCGCCATTAGTATCTGGTATACTAATGGCGCATCCAGGATGCGCCATTAGTATATACAATAGTGCGCCATTAGTATGCCTCCCAGGGGCCATGTATACCCAGGTGCTTTGGCATACTAATGGCGCACGACAACAGGATGCGCCATTAGTAACTTCGGCATACTAATGGCGCACTGTGATGTGATGCGCCATTAGTATGAATATTAGGTTTTTTATTTTCTTTTTTTTTTGCACAGGTTACAAAATGTATAATTGAACAAAATATAGACAGCACACATCAACAACAGATTCATTGAATACAATAAAAGATTAGTCTCTGAATACAATTCATCATATTAGTCTCCGAATACAATTCATCATATTAGTCTCCGAATTGAAAAGACCAAACAAAGATAAAACATTACAAGTCTCAAGACCGCGAGTATCGAGTTTGTCGGAAGTAATACTAATCCTAACAAGTCCTACTAATCATCATCATACAACTTCTACTCGTTATTCATAACAAGTCATACGATCATCATCTTGATAGTCTTCGAACCAACCCTACTTAATTATTCATCAGCACATGATCATCAGTATTAGGCAGGACCTAAATACCCTATTTAAGCTAAAATAGCATAAAACAATATAGACCCTGACTCTCCATTATGGAGAATGGAGAACATCCTGTCTCCAATTCTTGCGCTTCGCTTCCTTTTGCTTCCAAGAAGCTCCTTACGACTGTCCATACATTTTTTCCATCCTTTGATTTTCATGTCTCCACTTCTTTTAGAAATCTGGTATGGACAGTTGAGATTCGTAGGATGACCTGGCTGTATGTTCAAAACATTAACACTACCTTTCAGATACATCATATGAGGCACACAATTCTCCAGGATTATCTGTTGAAAAACATAGTAATAACTTCATAGTTAGCAATGATGTACTAGTTTTAGAAGTATTCAAAAGATGCACGGATGTCGTAATAGTAAAAATCTTACCAGGGTATCTCCATGGTAGTTACCGTAGTTGAACACATGCACTAGTGGCACGTATTTACCATAATGTTGAGGAATTTGTTTGTGGATAATGTAATTTTCAATGTCAGTACAAAATCCGACCAGATGATTTTTCTCCTTGTAAGTTGTTAATTCGGAGCCATCGGTGTAGTGAGTTTTGTCTACCATCCCCCGCACATTCTTTGAACAATAAAAATAAGCTGTCAATGGAAATAAGCTATCAACTATTTTGAAATAAACAATATAAGTTAGCTAATAACTATGTTTGAGAAACTCACATAGCGGTAGAACTGGAGGCGTATCAACAAGGACCCAAATGTCCATATTGTCTTGGTTGATGTCAGGATTACCAAGATCCATGGTGATAAGCATACCCTCATCAAAACCATACATCTTGCAAAATGCTTCCCAATTTTTGCAACCAAAATGGGTTACTCTCTCAGAATTATATAGATTTACTTCAAAGTCCACATCGTGATGAGTCCTTAGGTGAATTTTCTTTGTTTCAGAAATTTCATGGTCTTCAAAATCCATCCTCTCCAAGACATAGCGTCTTGCATGGCATGGGATAAGCTATACTCGAATTGTAAAAGATGAAAATTACACATTGAAATAGTTGAAGTCATGCTTAATTATGAAAATAACACTTGTCGTCGTTGTGTACCGTTTCAACTTCGAATGTCTCCTCGAGCTTAATGCTGAAGCGCCGACCATCGTCCAGGTGAGGCATGTCGCACAGACCTCGATCGTCGTGGCACCAGTCGCACTCCCCCGGGAGACTTTCGTCGTCGGATGACGACATATCCTACGTTCATAATTCAAAACTACATCATTTAGGGTTTGTCGACACTGAGGCATCCTAAAAGCTAAGCTTTTATCATTTAGGGTTTGTCGACGCTGAGGCACCCTAAAAGCCTAAGCTTTCATCATTTAGGTTCTTATCGACATCGAGGCACCCTAAAAGCCAAGGTTTTATCATTTAGGGTTTGTCGACGCCGAGGCACCCTAAAAGCCTAAGCTTTCATCATTTAGGTTCTTATCGACACCGAGGCACCCTAAAACCTATGGTAATGCAGCAAGAATAAAGGGGCAGTTGATCCTACTTAATTAAGTACTAAGATACCCCGGCCCATGCATTAGTCGCAAGTACCCCATATGTCCTATTTTTAGCAAAGTCATGCTAAAATTCATGGAAAAATTCAGCATGACCTTTGCTGAAAATAGGACACATGGAGTACCCAAATTTGCCGGAACGGAAGTTAATCGACATTCCGGCAAACTCAAGGGCCTCTCGGGGTACCTGCAAATTCATCACGACACAATGGTCGGAGACAAAACCCAGCAAACTAGCAAGATGATCATCATCTTTGCAAGTCATTACTTGTCAAACGCAGAAGTGCATAACACAAGCTCACCGACATAGACCAAGATGATCATCAATTTTGAATCAATAGACATACTTCTCAAAAGAGGCATTATCAAATTCTGGTGCCCTTGACTTACTAGTATTTATCTCTTATGACTGATGAATGTGCATTGAGTCCAGAAGCAAAGACTCTACAGTGAAATGAAAAAAACCTTGGAAATATATTTATGATAACTCTAAATGGATCAGAAGGTGCAGATGCACTTGTAAAAAAAGGTATGCATTTGCAGCAGCTTTGTTCTGATTATGACACCATTCTGTTAAGAAGGCAAAATAACATTATCATCCCAATTCATGGTTGAAGTTGAAGACCCTAAGCTTTAAAATGCCAAGTCTCACTTACGCATGTTAACTTATTTACCAGTTCAGAACTATCACCAGAAAATAGTAAATCCACATTGACCACACAATATTATTTTGCAACCACTCAGTTTGTCCTTGACTGGGACACTTGAAGCACAAAACAACTAATGCAGAGCTAGGTCTACTTTGGTTCTGACAGATCACATCCTGGTGCATATGTGGGATTTTTACTTAGAAAATACAAAACTTCTGTTATTGTTTTTATTTTTAACCAGAGCCTAACCACCTCTACAGTTTACAAACTAATTAAGATAATCACTAATCAGGCATGGAAAATTATTTTAGCCATGATCCCTGAGGATTAGAGCCTCCACAAGTTAGAGAAAATTAGTGTCTCCACTTATATTGTCAATGCTTGTTGTATGTTTGGCTTAAGGGTTTTCCTTTTCAAATTCTGACTCTGTTTCTAAACAAAGTAGGCCTCTATCCTGTCTAGAATGTAATGAAGATGTCTTGGATAAGCTGAGTGTTGTAATGAAGATCTCTTGGTGAGACTTGATATATGTCCAAAATTAGAAAAATCACAAGGTACTTTCTCTACCTAATAAACTCCATATGACCACACAAAACCCTATTTAACACACCTGTAAAGAGGAACAACCCCCCTAAGGAGCTAGAAAGCTATATGAAACAAAATTATCAAGCATAGGCATACAAATTCAGTACTGCATGAAACAAAATAGGTACAACAAGTAGCTGCTAGAGTCATATGCTGAGAGTAGATGTCAGCTTAAGACATTCTGAAATAGTAAATAACTAAAGGGCACTTGATTATGGACTTAGTAACAAGGTATATTGCATGATTCATAATTTTATAGGAGACCAATAGTAGAAATTTGATTGGGAGTGCTCCATTTCACTAGCGGCCCATTTCACTCACTTTTGCAAAGCATTAGGGCACCAAAGTGTCCATAGGCAGCACCAACTAAACCAAATCCCCAAAAAAATTTGCCCTCGATCAAGGCATGATCCATCCTTCCTAACCATCACCGTCAATCTAGCTACTAGCTCTAGGTGGCCCTAGGGTTTGCAGGGGAGGGGGTAGAGGAGAAGGGAGGAATCACCTGGGGGAGGGGATGGATGAATGGAGCAAGACGTCGGGGGTGCGGGCACGGGCGGAGGGGCTTGGGCGCGAGGACGTCGAGTGTGCGGGCGCGGGCGGAGGGGGGCGGCGAGGGAGGCGTCGCTCGGCTCGGCGTCGCGTGGCCTGGCTGAGCTGAGGTAGAGGCGGAGGGGGGACGGTGAGGGAGGTGGACGCGTGCGGCGGGGGAAGCGAGCACGGCCGGGGACGGCGAGCACGGCCGGGAAAGTGGTGGGCGGTGGTGGTCAGGCGCGGGTGAGACGAGGCAGGGGAGGGATTACTAATGGCGCACCATCTGGTGGTGCGCCATTAGTAGTTTTGCAAAAAAAAATACTAATGGCGCACTGTCCCACAGTGCGCCATTACTAGTTTAAACTAGTAATGGCGCACTGTGGGACAGTGCGCCATTAGTAGTTTTGCAAAAAAAGGAATAAAAAATATAATAAAAAATAACATTAGTGGCGCACTTTATGACAGGTGCGCCATTACTAGTTACAACTAGTAATGGCGCACTGTGTCTGGATGCGCCATTAGTATGTTTGGACAGGCGCACTAGTTCAAAAAAAATTTGATACTAATGGCGCACCCTGGGCCAGATGCGCCATTAGTAGTTTCAACGCTAATGGCGTATCAGAAGGTGGTGCACCATTAGTATATACTAATGGCGCACCGCTTGTCTGGTGCGCCATTAGTGTCAATCCCATCTATAGCCCTTTTTCTAGTAGTGTCTTCTTGGTTCATGAACCCAACTCGGAACTTATATCCATGGCTTGTCTTCACCGTGACCATTAAACTAGTGTATTCAATTATGGCAAGGCCGAGCATCTTGAGTACATGTGTTCTGGCAAAGCAAATAATACACTGCAGGAAAAAAATATGAGAACACAACATGTTCAAAAAAACCCCACCCTCCCGGATAGAAAAGAGGATTCTAGGAACATACTGTGTGCGTTTCAAAATGCTGTGTTGGGATGAGAAGGAACAAGTGTGGCGTCTCGCCGAGGGCGCAGAAACTTGTAGGGTACTCGCACTTTGGGCACTGCAAATGAAACACACTAGATTCAGTAGGAAGAAAAATGCATCAACGGCAGCGGCTGCCATCCTAGGATTACCTGCGACCAAGGGGCTTGGGTTTATCGGGGATGGATGAAGAATTCGTACCTGGTTCTCCATGAGAAAACCCTATGTAATCGCCGAGAGGGGGTTTTCTCTGAACAAGAAGACGAGGGAGAAGGGGATTCAGGCCCAGTGAAATATTGCCGCTTCGTCCATCCAGCTTACTGCTAAAGCTGGAAAGGGGGGTTGTGATTTGACGGCTCATTGGGCATTACCGCGGCGCTACGACCGGGGTGTGTCTACCATGAGGTTGTGCACTCTAATTTGTGCATATGGCACATGGACCCTGTTGCCAGTTGCCCCACATATCAGCGAAAGGTGGTAGAAAGACATGAGTAACTAGTTACACATAAATATATTTTTTGACAGAGAGATACTCCCTCTGTAAAGAAATATACAAATCTTTTATATCATAGGCTCACCTTGCCGAGAAATATACTCCCTCTGCAACGCACGTGCATTATGGGGGTTCAGGTTTTTTTTATGGGGGTTCAGCTGAGAATATAATACTCAGATAGGCTCACAGTTCTGGACTTTGGGCCGCAGGCCAACCCTGCATGTTTGGGGGCCCATGTGTTCTACCTCAACGCTTTTCATATTGCAAGCGATCGGTACGGTGCTGGTTTTAGATGCTGTTGCAAGGCGAATACACAAAACTGAATAAAGCAAGGCAGCTGTTGGAATGAAATCAAACGACAGTTCCTAACCAGCAATCAGAGTTGCAATTCTATCAACGATATACCATGTGATAAATAATATTGTCGTACTACTTATACACATAGGACACTTGTTTCACCATGCCAGATTATTACATCAAAATCTCTCGGAGGATAGATCAGTTCGGCAATTGCGTGCTGCTAATTTCAAAGTTGATTTGGACCAGCTCTCCTTGCGGAGAAAGTTCGATTTTGACATCATCCCCTACCGCAAGATGTGATTTAGATCGGAACCTTGACCATCCTTTAGCATCAATCATCGTGCGACCATCCTTTGTACTTACGGTATATTGAGCAGGTTCATTCACACCAAGGCTGCGCATGGTAAGAGAAACTTGGCCGCGATCGCCCGGATTGTTGAATGACTCCCTCGTTGCTCTAGGAATTCTCTGTTTGCAAACAAGAAGACATACCCAAACAGTTAGATCAACACAGTGAATCATGTGAAACGACATGGAAAGAAAAAAAGAACGAAGCACTTGGGCGGCCAATGCTTACCAAGGTAGACATGTCGGTTTTTGTAAGGACTTTGGTATATGAAGTGTGAAATGCAGCTCAGTCTGTTGCCGGTGCAACTGCACAGGCCGGAGCAGATGCAAGTGCAAGTGTTGGTGCAGGTGACGAAGCCGCTGCTGCTGCCGGAGATGGTGCTCCTTGTAGAGCTGGTGCCGGTGTCGGAGCACGTGCTGGTGTCGATGCCCGATCCTCCGGTAGATCAGACTGATCCACTGACGCGGTCGGTGCCCAATCCTCAGCTGGATCATACTGAGCTGCTGCCGCAGTCAGTGCTAGAGAAACTGCCGATGCTCGATCTATGCGAGACAGCGGCGATCGTGTCTGGTCTGCTATGATCAGCTTTCTAACTTGACTAGGATCCGTGACCATGATCCAGTTTTTTCTTCATTTCTTTTAAACGCGAGAAGGACTAATTGTGGCGTTTTTGTTAAACCAAACTGCAGTTCATCATAGGGATTCAGCTTGTACTCAGACAACAGACTAATCCAATTTTTTCTAGTAATATAAGTGATGGACAGTGCCTTCATTACTGACACGACATAAGAAGTGAAACCTGCAAAAATAGCCACCGTAGAGCAAACCAAATGGTTTATTCTGTAATGAATGTCACATGGCAAAACCTGCATCGTAAAATTGCAGGAAAAGAAAGAAAACATGACATTAAATCAATAAGATTTAGACAGTAAATCAATAAGATTTACTTGATGTGACATGAGTGAATCCTTACCAGGAAATCACTATGTTGAAGTACTAAACAGAAGATTGATCGTCCAACTACGCGTGGCATGCAGGGGCCCTGCCTACTCCCACAAGAAGGACAGTCCAAAGGTCGTGACAAATCGTATGGACCGAACATCAATGGGACTGGATGTCGGGGTAAATAGCCATGGGTAGCCCAGCCGGCTTCCCCTGGCCCCTCAGAAAAAATTGTGAGCCCGTCCAGCTCATAAGAAGACTCAAGACTTAGGCCGCCTCCCCCCTAGCTGGCTACCTTCCTAGCCGGCTTGGGGGGCGGCCCGCCCTTTCTACCCCCACGAAGAAAGCTGTGGAGGGCCGGCTACGGCATGGCCGGCTGCGGCAGGGCCGGCTGTGGCAAGGCCGGCTATGGCACGGCCGGCTACGCAGGGCCGGCTCCGATAAAGCAGTCAACGCCGTACCCGCAATGTACGCGTCCACTCTGCGATGATGAAACGGGGCGTGGCTATAGTGGAGCCTGCCACCCCCAAAACCCGGAGCACGCCTGGTACAGCGCGTCGTGCGGGCAACTGCGGCCCGCCCGGCGCGGCACTGTAGCCTCGGCGGCTCCGACGCCGTCCTCGACGGGCCGCCAGCGTGGCCCCCGAGGCGGTGGGCCCCTTCGGGCAGAGAGAAGCCGAAGGCGGCCACACCCCCTCTCAAGCCGGCGAGACAGAGGGCCGGCTTGGCGTAGCCGGCCTGCTGCCTTCCTCGAAGGAGACGCCCATTAAGGAGACAAGGTGCGGCGGGGCTACAGTAATTGCCCGCCAGGGCGGCGTTACTGTGGCCACGCTTACCTCGACCAAGCCTGCGCCAACAAACACGGAGCAACAGTAACCGGCCGCCGACAAGACCCTGGCCGGTGGGGCCGGCCTGTCGACCCAGGAGCCGGCAGTCGGCCGGACCCACCAGCCGGCGGGCCCCAGAAGCCGGCGAGCATAGTCACCGACAGCTGGGCCCCGCGCCCAGTCGGATTACCATTGTACCCCCGGGGGGTAGGCCTATATAAACCCCAGGTGCACCCATGCAAAGGGTTGAACTCTCTTTCTAGACATAGACTCTTTCAAGGAGGAGAACCAGGCTGAGCTAAGCCCTTCTTCCTCCTTCCACCCCCAACAGCTCAAGGAGCATTGTAGCCACCTGTGAACTTAGTAACCATGCGGAGACCCCGCAGAGTAGCAGTAGGGGTGTTATCTCCCCAGAGAGCCCTGAAGCTGGGTAAGATTTGCTGGCGTGCATGTCTATGCCTCATCCCTATTCCAGGCACCGGCGACGTTCTATTGGCCCCCGCAATGATAAGCCACCCGTTGGCATATGTCGATCCTACCACCCGACATTTGGCGCCCACCGTGGGGCCAGGTGCACCGTCGTCCGGAGACCTGTTCTGGACGGGAACCCTTTTCCTTCCTCACGGGCGCAGCCAGCCTGGCTCGCCCGACGGCGCTTGCCGCGACGCGCTGCATGGCGTCGCCGACGCCTGCGCGGCTAGCGGCCTCGCTAGCCTCTTCGACAAGGCCCGCATCTCCGATGAGCTCGCTTCCGATGCGGGCACAGATCACCTCGCCAACCTCCACAGCCAGCTCCACGTCTCCAGCGAGCCCGCTGTGGACTTGGAGTCGGTTGGCTCCACCGACCCGATGCCCGTCGACTCCGACTCGGCATCCTATGACACCTTCCCCACCAACGTCACGGTCTACAACGACCCGCTCCCTCCGGCTGGCGATCGCGATTCTGACGCCCCCGAGGTGATGGTTATCGGCCTCGACGGCCCGACTGACGAGGGCGCCCGCGACTCCCCGCGCGCGGCAGCCCAAGACTTGTCCATCCCCCTTCCGGCTGACGCCAGCGACGAAGTTCTGGAGGCACGCCGCCTCGCCCTCCTCGCGGAGGGCCGGCGGCTGGCCTCCGTAAGACGCCTCACCGAGGCCTACCAGCGCGAAGCTGATCGCGCCGCCTTCGGCACGCCGGCTCCGGCTGGCCCTAGCCGGGCCGGCTCTGTCAGGCAACGCGGCGCCGTCATCGCCGACACGCTCGGCGTGGATCGCCCGGTCTACGCCACCCCGCTCGAGAACCTGCATGCCGCCCAGGCGGCCGTAGACGAGCTAGACGGCTTGGAAGCCGAAGATCTCCCCCATATGATGCGGCGCATCCAAGAACTAATCGATGCGGCCGCACAACGGCACGAGGCCGACGCCTGCGCGGGGAGCCCTCCCCCGCACCGCGAACACGGCGCGACCTCCCGGTTGCCGACTACCAGCTACACCCGCGCGCGGCGCGAGAAAGAGCCGGCTTCCAGCCGAAGCCGGACCCAAGTCTCCATCGAGCGAGACGCGGACGGCCGCCCCCGAGCCATGGAATGGCGGGGCACCCCACCTCCGCCTCGAGCTCGCGGAGAAAGATATCCTACCCCGCCCCCAGTGGCTCACCCGACTCTCAGCGGCCGGCTTGGTCGCCGGGAGGGAATCGGCGAAAACGACGCCCGCCACCGGATCAACCGCCTGGCCCGATCCCTGGCGCTAGAAGAGGAAGACGATGTCGGCCCGCCTTGCTTCGGCCCCAGCATCCGCGACGAGCCCTTCCCCAAAGGGTTCTCGCTCCCAAGAGACACACCCAAGTATAACGGCTCGGTGAAGCCGGAAGACTGGCTGACCGACTACTCCACAGCTGTTAGCATCACAATGGCAACCGGCGCGTTGCCGTAAAGTACGTGCCCCTCATGCTGCAAGGCACGGCGCGGACTTGGCTTAACAGCCTTAAGCCGCTCAGCATCAACAGCTGGGTGGACTTCACTGAAGCCTTCGTTCGCAACTTCACCAGCACCTACAAGCAGGCTCCCAATCCCAGACAGCTCTCCCTGTGTGTACAGGGCCCAGCCGTGTCCACTCGCGACTACTTGACGCGTTGGGCCGAGCTCCGCAACTCCTGTGAGGGGGTGCACGAGGTGCAAGCCATCGAATACTTCACAGCCGGGTGCCGAGAGGGCACCCTCCTCAAGCACAAGCTTCTCTGCGACGAGCCGACTACCCTCGACGAGCTCCTAAACATCGCCGACAAGTACGCCACCGCCGACTCCTCGATGAAGACCGGGCTCCGGGTGGACGCATCCGGAAAGGTGCTCAATCCGGCGCCCAAAGCGCCGGCTGGAGACGGCGGCCGACGCCAACACCAGAACGATCAAAAACGCAAGGGCCCTGCGCCGCCTCCCGCCAGTTGGCAGGTGGCCACGGTCGAAGACACGCCGCCTGAAGGGCGGCCCGCACCCAAGAAGCCCAAGGGCGGTCGGCCGGCTTGGCAGCCGGCCTTCTCCTACGAGCAAACCCTTGATGCCCCGTGCAAGTTCCACAGCGGCGCGAAGCCGTCCAACCACACGACCCGCAAATGCAACTGGCTCGCCCAAATCTCGAAGGGCGAAGGGCTCACGGCGACTCCGCCTGCCGGCCCGCCACCGCCGGCTCCGCCGCCCAAAGCCGCCCGGCCCGCGGTCGACGCCGTGCAGGACGAGTTCCCCGACGAGCAAGCATCTTATGTCATCTTCACGAGCCAGCCCAAAGACCGGCGCAGCAAGCGCCGAGAGCAACAGGAGGTCAACATGGCCACCACCAGCCCAGCCGGCCACATGCACTGGTCAGAGAAACCCATCAGCTGGAGCCAGGCCGACCACCCAGAGGTGATGCCATCCCCCGGCTCCTACGCGCTGGTCCTGGAGGCCACCCTCGCTACGGATACGCGCGCCACACGCTTCTCCCGTGTGCTGATCGACGGCGAAAGCAGCATCAACATCCTGTACCGCGACCCCATGGAGAAGCTGGGCGTCAAGGCCAAGCAACTTGCGCCGACTCGAACGGTGTTCCACGGCATCGTACCCGGATTGTCCTGTGCCCCCATCGGCAAGCTCAAGATCGATGTACTCTTTGGGGGGCAAGGATCATTTCCGCCGGGAGGCGATCTGGTTCGAGGTGGTGGACCTGGATAGCCCTTATCATGCCTTGCTTGGCCGACCCGCCTTGGCCAAGTTCATGGCGGTCCCCCACTATGCTTACCTCAAGATGAAGATACCGAGCTCCAAGGGTGTCATCACCATCGCCGGCGACTACAAGAAGTCCGCCGACTGCACCGTGGCCAGCAGCCGGCTGGCCGAATCCCTCGTGATCGTAGCCGAGAGGAAGACGCTGGACCGGGTCATGGCCCTGGCCAGCAAGCAGCTAAACCAACCCGCCGACTCCAAGGAGTATGATGCCCAAGGATCTTTCCAGCCGGCCAAGGAGACCAAGAAGATACAGCTCGACCCCGAGCACCCCGAGAGGTTTGCCGTCATTGGGGCGAGCCTGGACAGCAAATAGGAAGGCGAGCTCGCCGATTTCCTCCGTGAGAATCGGGATATCTTTGCATGGTCCCCCAAGGACATGCCGGGTGTTCCGAAGGATTTCGCCGAGCACAAATTGCACGTACGGGAGGATGCTAAACTAGTCAAGCAGCCCCTCCGCCGACTGTCAGAAGAGAAGAGAAGGATCGTAGCGGAGGAGATAGCCCGGCTCCTTGCAGCCGGCTTCATCATGGAAGTTTTCTTCCCCGAATGGCTCGCGAACCCGGTTCTCGTGCTGAAGAAGAATAACAAGTGGCGCATGTGTATAGATTACAGGAGCCTCAACAAAGCCTGCCCAAAAGATCCCTTCGCTCTGCCCAGGATTGATCAAGTGATAGACTCCACAGCCGGATGCGAGCTGTTGAGCTTTTTGGATGCCTACTCGGGATACCACCAGATCAAGCTGAACCCGGATGACCAACTGAAGACCGCCTTCATCACGCCATTTGGAGCCTTCTGCTACCTGACCATGACGTTCGGCTTGAGGAATGTCGGCGCCACATTTCAGCGTTGCATGCAGAAGTGCCTCCTCACGCAGCTCGGCAAGAATGCCCACGTTTACGTGGATGATGTTGTGGTGAAGACGGAGAAGCATGGCACTCTGCTGGAAGACTTGAAGGAGACATTCGAGAACCTGCGCCGGTTCCGGATCAAGCTCAACCCAGAGAAATGCGTGTTCGGAGTGCCAGCCGGCCAGCTCCTAGGCTTCCTGGTCTCTGAACGCGGCATAGAGTGCAACCCTGTAAAGATCAAAGCCATCGAGAGGATGGCGGTCCCAACCAAGCTCAGAGAGATTCAGAAGTTCACCGGGTGCCTGGCCTCTCTTAACCGCTTCATCAGCCGGCTCAGAGAAAAGGCTCTCCCCCTCTACCGCCTCATGAAGAAGAGCACTCACTTTGAGTGGAACGACCAGGCCGACCAAGCTTTCCACGAGCTGAAGAAAATGCTGTCCACGCCGCCTGTCTTGGCGGCACCAACTGAGAAGGAGCCCATGCTCCTATATATTGCCGCCACTAGCCGGGTGGTCAGCACCGTCATTGTGGTTGAACGCCCCGAAGAAGGCCGAGCCCAGCCGGTCCAGAGGCCGGTTTATTACCTGAGCGAGGTGCTGTCCAGCTCGAAACAAAATTACCCGCACTATCAGAGGATGTGCTATGGCGTGTACTTCACCGCCAAGAAGCTGAAGCCATACTTTCAAGAGCATCCCATCACGGTCGTATGCACTGCCCCGCTTGCCGACATCATAGGCAGCCGGGATGCATCCGGCCGGGTGGCCAAATGGGCCATCGAGCTGGCCCCCTACACCATCTTCTACCAACCCCGCACCACCATCAAGACGCAAGCGCTGGTCGACTTCCTCGTCGACTGGGCCGAGACCCAGTACTTACCACCGGCGCCCGACTCCACCCATTGGCGCATGCACTTTGACGGATCAAAGATGCGCACCGGCTTGGGAGCCGGCGTCGTCCTTACTTATCCAAAGGGCGACAAGCTCAAATACACGCTGCAGATCCACTTCGCCGCCTCCAACAACGTAGCCGAGTACGAGGCGCTCATACACGGGCTCCGGCTTGCCAAGGAGCTTGGTATTCGCCGGATCCTGTGCTATGGCGACTCGGATTTGGTGGTGCAACAGTCTTCTGGCGACTGGGACGCCAAGGACGCGAACATGGCGAACTACCGTTTCCTAGTACAGCAAATCAGCGGATACTTCGACGGATGTGAGTTCCTTCACGTGCCGCGGGCCGACAACGAGCCAGCTGACGCCCTGGCCCGTTGTTTTATGAATGAAAGTTATCATGCGTATGATATTATCTTTTCATTTATTTTGTCCGGTACCGGGTCCGACGAGTCGGCCCGGGGACTGGCCGACTAGAGTTATATTAAGAGCCCTACCCGACTGTCGCGCCCCAACGAGAAGTTAATAATGACAAAACACTTACGCCGGCTGCTGGCGAGGTCTTCGGTCCTTCGGCTTAGCTCCCGAGCCTGGGAGTTGAAGGCGGCCGCGCGAGAGTTGTGATAATCCTGAAGACTAGAAAAAACAGTTAACATAGTCGTCTAGTAAGATCCGACCCGACTGCGCTGAAGTCGGCCCGGATCTCGGGGACTACACACAGTGGGTGCGCTAGCGCGCCCCCACGGAAAAAATTCAAAGGACCAGAGCGGTCAAGGAGTGAAGACTTACCCGGATTGTAGACCGCGTCGACAGAAACTCCTGAGTGAATTGCCTCAGGAGGCCGGCCTGTGCCTGCAGCCGGCTCCGAACCTCTTGGGCCGCGACGTTCAGCTCGCCGCTCCCTCCGCTGGGAGTCCACCCGGACATGGCGGAGCTGGCCGCCTCCAAGGCGTCTGCCTTCCGCTCGGCTCCCGCGGCTCGGCGCGTGTCCGGCGGGGCCGTGCCCCCTCCGGCGGGCCGGCTCGATCTCAAGGCCGGCTCCGGCCTCGGGTGCAGCCCGGGCCGGCTCCTCCGGCACCGCCGACGATCGGCCGCCTTCGCCTGCTCCGGCTGGCGCTGCTGGCGACGTCCTCTCAGCGGATCCCTCGACGACCTCGCCCCTCTGCACCGGCGGCTGCTCGGGGATAATCTCCTCCGCCGTGGGCAGAGGGACGTCCGGATCCAAGGTCTGGAGGGGGATGGCGAGCAGCGGAGTCTGGCTGCGCGCGCCTTCCACCTCCGCCTCCACGGCCGCCCGCTCCGATGGAGCCTCGGCCGCCGCGCTAGCTCACCCTGGCGCCGTTTGGGCGGCCTCTCGCTCCGCCGCCGCCCGCTCGGCCGCCTCCCTCTCTCGGCGTGCCTCGCGTGCGTTGCGCTGCATGGCTGCGTCAAGTTCGACGCGGGGGTCTACTCGACGGGACCCTGAGGAACCGGCGCTCGGCCCGACCACGGACCCGGCTGGGCCTCTCTCGAGGGAGAGCGGCGCCCTGCTCAGGAAATCAGAAAGCATTCAAGAAAAGAAGACTTCAAAATAACAAGCATGCAGGCGGCTACTAGACTTACGCGGAAATTGACGGGGGCTTCTTCACCGCCTTCTGGTAGCGGGCCGCCTTCGCCGCCGCCTCCTCACGCTTTGTGGCCGCGGCGGAGGCCTTCGGTTTCTTTGGCCGGCTTCCGAAGAGTGGGAGCGCGGCCCGGAGCTTCCCTTTCCCGCCACCGGCAGTCGGCGCGGCAGACGAGCTCGCGCCGCGGCGGTCGGTTGCCGGCTGGCGGCGCGGGAGTTCTTCGGCTTCAAAATCATCCGGCCAGTCGTCGAAACTGGCCGAAAGCCCGGTGCCGCCGAGCTCGGCGGCACCCCCCATGGCGGCGTCCTCCATGGCGACGGCGGAGAGATCCGGGTCGTCGGGGTCATCCACCGTGCGGTCTGGGGCGTACTCTCGGTCGACTCCGGCTGCCCCGGCTGGCAGCGGGAGGAGAGGATTCTGATGAAGGAAAAAAGAAAAAATAGCCGCCTGGTCAGAGGCCGGCTAACCCAAGCCGGCAGACGACAAGAGGAAAAGCTTACCACAGGCGGAGGCTGGGCGCGGGAGTACGGCGCCTTGCCGAATTGCCACTCGTCGGTGAGCTTCAAGTTGGCGACGTAGTTCGCCATCAGAGCCACCTCGGCGTGGGGCATCTCCCAGGTGCTCAGCCGGAAGGGATCGAACCGGCCGCTCATCTGGCACATCATGTGCGGCCGGCTTTGAAGAGGCAAGATCCGGCGCTCGACGAAGGCGGTTACCAAGTCGGACGCGAGCAGACCTTCCGACTGGATCATCACCCGAAGCCGGGAGATGGAAGCGTTCCTCGCTGGAGACAGGGACTTCGACCGGTAGCCCCAGGTCCGCCGCTTCCCAGTCGGCGGTCCAGCTACGTAAGCCGGCAGATTGACGTAGTCGCCGTGCCGAGCGACGTTCTTGATGTAGAAGTAAGACTTCTGCCACAGCTTGACCGACTGGATCAGAGGAATGTGGGGGAAGGGGTTGTCGTCGCTGGCCCTCTTCATCGCGATGAAGGCGCCGCAGGGAGCCGGCACACCGGCGGAGACGGTGCCGAGCTTGTTCTGGAATAGTTCCGCCCAGAGCTCCAGCGTCGGCAGCACCCCCAAGTACCCTTCGCAGAGCGTGACGAAGGCCGAGAGTTGCAGCACTGCGTTGGGCGTGACGTGGTGCGGTTGGAGGTTGTAGAACTCGAGAAAGGACCGCATGAAGCTGCTTGCCGGGAAGCCGAAGCCGCGGAGGAAGTGCGCACGGAAGACGACGCGCTCGCCTTCCTCCGGGGCCGGCGAGACCTCCTTCGCGGGCGCCAGACGCACCTGCACGAGGTCGGCGGCGGGCAGACGCCGGGTCTGGCGGAGGAACTCGATGTGCTCGTCGTGGACGTTGGACCCGTCCCGCGAGCTCGACAAAGCCAGCGACATGGCGTCGTGGGAGGGCTACGGCGCGAAACGGCATCGGGCGCGAGGAAGAAGAAGAAGAGCAAGAAGAAGAAGAGCAGCGGGGATGGGGAGCGGGGGAGCGAACAGGCCCGTGCCTCTCCCCCTCCCCTCCTACTTGTAGGCGCGTGCGCTGGAGACGAGGAGGCGCGGCGTGGGGGATTGTGGGGATCGATCGTGCCCATCTCCCCCACGCTCGCGTTAAATACGCGCCTTGATGACGCGAGGTAACGGCCGCGGGGAGGCGAGCAGCCCCCTCGGGCCACAGAAGATCTGCGCCCGGGCCGAGGCCAGGGAGTAGCGGGCCCGGGCCTGCGGCGGCGTCCCGTCGCGCGCGTGCGACGGCAGGACTTCCCCGCCACGTGGCTCGTCGTGGGGCCCGCGGCCGGTCCGCGGGTCAACCATGGTCACCCTAATAAAGAAAAGCGCTCTGAAGTCGGCTGCAACGACGCAGTCGGCCCCTCACGGTATGAAGCCGGCCAAGCTTCCCGTCCTTCCGTCTGCCGTGAAGCTCGCCCGCCTTCGGGGACTACTGTCGGGGTAAATAGCCATGGGTAGCCCAGCCGGCTTCCCCTGGCCCCTCAGAAAAAATTGTGAGCCCGTCCGGCTCATAAGAAGACTCAAGACTTAGGCCGCCTCCCCCCTAGCCGGCTACCTTCCTAGCCGGCTTGGGGGGCGGCCCGCCCTTTCTACCCCCACGAAGAAAGCTGTGGAGGGCCGGCTACGGCATGGCCGGCTGCGGCAGGGCCGGCTGTGGCAAGGCCGGCTATGGCACGGCCGGCTACGCAGGGCCGGCTCCGATAAAGCAGTCAACGCCGTACCCGCGATGTACGCGTCCACTCTGCGATGATGAAGCGGGGCGTGGCTACAGTGGAGCCTGCCACCCCCAAAACACAGAGCACGCCTGGTACAGCGCGTCGTGCGGGCAACTGCGGCCCGCTCGGCGCGGCACTGTAGCCTCGGCGGCTCCGACGCCGTCGTCGACGGGCCGCCAGCGTGGCCCCCGAGGCGGTGGGCCCCTTCGGGCAGAGAGAAGCCGAAGGCGGCCACACCCCCTCTCAAGCCGGCGAGACAGAGGGCCGGCTTGGCGTAGCCGGCCTGCCGCCTTCCTCGAAGGAGACGCCCATTAAGGAGACAAGGTGCGGCGGGGCTACAGTAATCGCCCGCCAGGGCGGCGTTACTGTGGCCACGCTTACCTCGACCAAGCCTGCGCCAACAAACACGGAGCAACAGTAACCGGCCGCCGACAAGACCCTGGCCGGTGGGGCCGGCCAGTCGACCCAGGAGCCGGCAGTCGGCGGGACCCACCAGCCGGCGGACCCCAGAAGCCGGCGGAGAAGCCGGCGAGCATAGTCACCGACAGCTGGGCCCCGCGCCCAGTCGGATTACCATTGTACCCCCGGGGGGTAGGCCTATATAAACCCCCCGGTGCACCCATGCAAAGGGTTGAACTCTCTTTCTAGACATAGACTCTTTCAAGGAGGAGAACCAGGCTGAGCTAAGCCCTTCTTCCTCCTTCCACCCCAACAGCTCAAGGAGCATTGTAGCCACCTGTGAACTTAGTAACCATGCGGAGACCCCGCAGAGCAGCAGTAGGGGTGTTATCTCCCCGGAGAGCCCTGAAGCTGGGTAAGATTCGCCGGCGTGCATGTCTACGCCACATCCCGTTTCCAGGCACCAGCAACGTTCTATTGGCCCCCGCAATGATAAGCCACCCGTTGGCATATGTCGATCCTACCACCCGACACTGGAAATCCTGGTGGGTGTGATAAACCCTGCAATGCATACAGATATTGGAGTGTAACCATAACTGATAAACCGTCCTCACAAAAAATATGATCTGGATACTTCAAAATATACAGACTGAATTGAGTGGACAGACATTAACATAGACCGTTCTCAGGACTGACCACACACCAAAAGCGGCAGTACTAATAAACAATATAGGGTTCACAAACACAAATCAAGTACTGAACAATAGTACTTACTACAGACAAGCAAAGTTGCACTAACTAAACTCTGCAGACTATTTCTTGCCACCGACCTACGGGATGAACCCCGCATAACTGACTAGGCTATGAACTTCGTGTGAGATGTCTACACACACCATCACCATCTTTTCAACCTTGGAGAACCTAACAGAGTGGTCTTTCCACTCATAAACATGATGATGAAGACAGGCCGCATCAGATTTGTTGGGAAGCTTTACAAGAACCACACCCTTTGTAATCGAAGGCACAACCAGGAAATTGTTGTGGTCAAGTATAGCCTTGAGAACACGCCTGACAACAATGCTATAGGAAAACACTAGTTCAGGACACATGGCGACAAGGACACATCAGCTGGATAGTTCAGCAGTAGAACTCATCATCAGGTCTTCCAGTTCACACGACATGACTTTAAGAACTTCATCTCCACCGCGGACCTGGTTCTAATTCAAACAGAAACCATATTTTATTACTACCTCCGTTCAGAAATATAAGATGATTTTCGATGTTATACTCCATATATGACTACATATACGCACAGAAATGAGTGAACAAAGACACTAGAACATGTCTTCAAAGGCATGAGAGTAGAGGGATTACATGCAAAATCCATAACACAAGTTACTGAGGCAAATATACCCTCTTAAAAGGTAGCATTGATGTTCATAAAGTACTCCCTCCGTCCCAAAATTCTTGTCTTAGATTTGTCTAGATTCGGATGTATCAAGTCACATTTTAGTATTAGATACATCCGTATCTAGACAAATCTAAGACAAGAAATTTGGGACAGAGGGAGTAGTTGAAAGTAATCTATAAGAAATCAGTGTCAACCTCTCGCATGTTTTGGTCAAAAGAGGAATTTAGAACCGTCATTTGGCACACAAAAATCACATGCAAGATCACCTAGAAAGTTGTACTACTAGTACTAGTACTGCGTGTTAGATGAAAAAACATGATCAAGATCGAGAAAAAGATCGTCAAGCAGAGATATTACCTGGACTTGCTTAATGAGGGATCCCGGAGAGGGGGGCTTGGACAGGGCGATGGCTTTGAGCTTTTCTGCAGTAGTCTCGGCAGGGTGCTTGCGCTTCTTCGTACCATGAGCCTCGACGGTTTTGGCCGGAGCCATAGACATCACTCCAGCCAGTGCTCCAACGTCCATCAAGAAACTGTCAAATAGAAATAAAAGAAAAGAAACCATAATCACAAACCCAAAAGAAGAAAAGAGAGGGAGTTATAGGATCAGTCTCGGGGTTGCAAGACCGGGCCTTGGCCAGAATCAACACCATTGTTGCGCTCACCTTTCCTTCTTTGGGAGAGAAGAACAATGGCAGAAGCAGGTCGGGGTTTTCTTGAAGAAATGAGGAACAAAATGAGGCAGAAGCGAGGGTTGGGTAGAGATGAAGCTGAGAGAGAAGAGTGAAATGATGGTTGCTTCGTCCGTCCAACTTACTGCTGGAAAGGAGGGGGTTTTGTGATTTGACGGCTCATTGGGCATTACTGCGGCGCTTCGATCGGGGTAGTCTACCGTCACTCTACTACGGAGTAATTCAGTGCATGGCTGGTGGACCCCGATGCTGGCTGTCCCACACGTCGGTGAAAGTGAGTAATTTAGTGCATGGCTGGAGGAGGATCCGCATGGTAGAGCGTGTCCATTGTTTTTCAAACGAAAAAGTGATTACAACAAGCATTTCCACTCTTACGACGGAGGAGTGCGAAACACGGCAGCCACTTGAACATACACAGTGCTCCTACTACTAGGCATCTGAAGTGGTTCATACGTCAGTACTACACAATCTTGTTGCTAGTGTAGTAAGAGTATGACGATAACAAATGATGTTGTGCGCATGTCACCTACTCCTATCTGTAACAAATACACGAAGAGGAAACAACTATATTGAGATGAGAATGCAACCAAACTCACCCACACGCTTTGTGTTGGGGAACGCAGTAATTTCAAAAAATTTCCTACGCACACGCAAGATCATGGTGATGCACAGCAACGAGAGGGGAGAGTGTTGTCTACGTACCAACGCAGACCGACTGCGGAAGCGATCACACAACGTAGAGGAAGTAGTCGTACGTCTTCTTCCCGATCCGACCGATCCAAGCACCGTTACTCCGGCACCTCCGAGTTCTTAGCACACGTTCAGCTTGATGACGTTCCTCGGGCTCCGATCCAGCAAAGCGTCGAGGAAGAGTTCCGTCAGCACGACGGCGTGGTGACGATCTTGATGTACTACCGACGCAGGGCTTCGCCTAAGCACTGTAACGGTATGATCGAGGTGGAATTTGGTGGCAGGGGGCACCGCACACGGCTAAGGAACGATCTCAAGGATCAACTTGTGTGTCTTGGGGTGCCCCCTGCCCCCGTATATAAAGGTTGGAGGAAGGGGGGCCGGCCGGCCAAGGGAGCGGAGGCGCAGGGGAGTCCTACTCCCACCGGGAGTAGGACTCCTCCCCCCAATCCTAATCCAATTAGGACTCCCGGGGGGAAAAGAGAGAGAAGGGGGGCCGGCCCCTTGTCCTATTCCTAATAGGACTTGGGGAAGGGGGGCGCCGGCCAGCTTGGGCCTTTTCCCTTTTTCTCTTTTTTCCACTAAGGCCCAATAGGCCCATTAGTCTCCCGGGGGGTTCCGGTAACCCTCCCGGTATTCCGGTAAAATCCCGATTTCACCCGGAACACTTCCGATGTCCAAACATAGGCTTCCAATATATCAATCTTTACGTCTCGACCATTTCGAGACTCCTCGTCATGTCCGTGATCTCATCCGGGACTCCGAACAACCTTCGGTACATCAAAATGCATAAACTCATAATAACTGTCATCGTAACGTTAAGCGTGCGGACCCTACGGTTCGAGAACAATGTAGACATGACCGAGACACGTCTCCGGTCAATAACCAATAGCGGGACCTGGATGCCCATATTGGCTCCTACATATTCTACGAAGATCTTTATCGGTCAGACCGCATAACAACATACGTTGTTCCCTTTGTCATCGGTATGTTACTTGCCCGAGATTCGATCGTCGGTATCCAATACCTAGTTCAATCTCGTTACCGGCAAGTCTCTTTACTCGTTCCGTAATACATCATCTCACAACTAACATATTAGTTGCAGTGCTTGCAAGGCTTATGTGATGTGTATTACCGAGAGGGCCCAGAGATACCTCTCCGACAATCGGAGTGACAAACCCTAATCTCGAAATACGCCAACCCAACATCTACCATTGGAGACACCTGTAGTACTCCTTTATAATCACCCAGTTATGTTGTGATGTTTGGTAGTACCCAAAGTGTTCCTCCGGTAAACGGGAGTTGCATAATCTCATAGTTATAGGAACATGTATAAGTCATGAAGAAAGCAATAGCAACATACTAAACGATCGGGTGCTAAGCTAATGAAATGGGTCATGTCAATCAGATCATTCAACTAATGATGTGACCTCGTTAATCAAATAACAACTCTTTGTTCATGGTTAGGAAACATAACCATCTTTGATTAACGAGCTAGTCTAGTAGAGGCATACTAGTGACACTTTGTTGGTCTATGTATTCACACATGTATTATGTTTCCGGTTAATACAATTCTAGCATGAATAATAAACATTTATCATGATATAAGGAAATAAATAATAACTTTATTATTGCCTCTAGGGCATATTTCCTTCAGTCTCCCACTTGCACTAGAGTCAATAATCTAGATTACACAGTAATGATTCTAACACCCATGGAGCCTTGGTGCTGATCATGTTTTGTTCGTGGAAGAGGCTTAGTCAACGGGTCTGCAACATTCAGATCCGTATGTATCTTGAAAATCTCTATGTCTCCCACCTGGACTAAATCCCGGATGGAGTTGAAGCGTCTCTTGATGTGTTTGGTTCTTTTGTGAAATCTGGATTCCTTTGCCAAGGCAATTGCACCAGTATTGTCACAGAAGATTTTCATTGGACCCGATGCACTAGGTATGACACCTAGATCGGATATGAACTCCTTCATCCAGACTCCTTCGTTCGCTGCTTCCGAAGCAGCTATGTACTCCGCTTCACATGTAGATCCCGCTACGACGCTTTGTTTAGAACTGCACCAACTAACAGCTCCACCGTTTAAAGTAAACACGTATCCGGTTTGCGATTTAGAATCGTCCGGATCAGTGTCAAAGCTTGCATCAACGTAACCTCTTACGGTGAGTTCTTTGTCACTTCCATATATGAGAAACATATCCTTAGTCCTTTTCAGGTATTTCAGGATGTTCTTGACCGCTGTCCAGTGATCCACTTCTGGATTACTTTGGTACCTCCCTGCTAAACTTATAGCAAGGCACACATCAGGTCTGGTACACAGCATTGCATACATGATAGAGCCTATGGCTGAAGCATAGGGAACATCTTTCATTTTCTCTCTATCTTCTGCAGTGGTCGGGCATTGAGTCTGACTCAACTTCACACCTTGCAATACAGGCAAGAACCCTTTCTTTGCTTGATCCATTTTGAACTTCTTCAAAATCTTGTCAAGGTATGTGCTTTGTGAAAGTCCAATTAAGCGTTTTGATCTATCTCTATAGATCTTTATGCCTAATATGTAAGCAGCTTCCCCGAGGTCTTTCATCGAAAAACTTTTATTCAAGTATCCCTTTATGCTATCCAGAAATTCTATATCATTTCCAATGAGTAATATGTCATCCACATATAATATCAGAAATGCTACAGAGCTCCCACTCACTTTCTTGTAAATACAGGCTTCTCCAAAAGTCTGTATAAACCCAAATGCTTTGATCACACTATCAAAGCGTTTATTCCAACTCCGAGATGCTTGCACCAGTCCATAAATGGATCGCTGGAGTTTGCATACTTTGTTAGCTCCTTTTGGATCGACAAAACCTTCGGGTTGCATCATATACAACTCTTCTTCCAGAAATCCATTCAGGAATGCGGTTTTTACATCCATTTGCCAAATTTCATAATCATAAAATGCGGCAATTGCTAACATGATTCTGACAGACTTAAGCATCGCTACGGGTGAGAAAGTCTCATCGTAGTCAACTCCTTGAACTTGTCGAAAACCTTTTGCGACAAGTCGAGCTTTGTAGATAGTAACATTACCATCAGCATCAGTCTTTTTCTTAAAGATCCATTTATTCTCAATTGCTTGCCGATCATCGGGCAAGTCAACCAAAGTCCATACTTTGTTCTCATACATGGATCCCATCTCAGATTTCATGGCTTCAAGCCACTTTGCGGAATCTGGGCTCACCATCGCTTCTTCATAGTTCATAGGTTCATCATGATCTAGTAGCATGACTTCCAGAACAGGATTACCGTACCACTCTGGTGCGGATCTTACTCTGGTTGATCTACGAGGTACAGTAGTATCTTGATCTAAAGTTTCATGATCATCATCATTAACTTCCTCTCTTATTGGTGTAGGTCTCACAGAAACAGTTTTCTGTGATGTACTATTTTCCAATAACGGAGTAGGTACAGTTACCTCGTCAAGTTCTACTTTCCTCCCACTCACTTCTTTCGAGAGAAACTCCTTCTCAAGAAAGTTTCCGAATTTAGCAACAAAAGTCTTGCCTTCGGATCTGTGATAGAAGGTGTATCCAATAGTTTCCTTTGGATATCCTATGAAGACACACTTCTCCGATTTGGGTTCGAGCTTATCAGGTTGAAGCTTTTTCACATAAGCATCGCAGCCCCAAACTTGAAGAAACGACAACTTTGGTTTCTTGCCAAACCATAGTTCATAAGGCGTCGTCTCAACGGATTTAGATGGTGCCCTATTTAACGTGAATGCGGCCGTCTCTAAAGCATAACCCCAAAATGATAGCGGTAAATCAGTAAGAGACATCATAGATCGCACCATATCTAGAAAAGTACGATTACGACGTTCGGACACACCATTACGTTGTGGTGTTCCGGGTGGCGTGAGTTGCGAAACTATTCCACAATTTTTCAAATGTACACCAAACTCGTAACTCAAATATTCTCCTCCACGATCAGATCGTAGAAACTTTATTTTCTTGTTACGATGGTTTTCAACTTCACTCTGAAATTCCTTGAACTTTTCAAATGTTTCAGACTTATGTTTCATTAAGTAGATATACCCATATCTGCTTAAATCATCTGTGAAGGTGAGAAAATAACGATATCCGCCACGAGCCTCAATATTCATCGGACCACATACATCGGTATGTATGATTTCCAATAAATCTGTTGCTCTCTCCATAGTACCGGAGAATGGTGTTTTAGTCATCTTGCCCATGAGGCACGGTTCGCAAGTACCAAGTGATTCATAATCAAGTGGTTCCAAAAGCCCATCAGTATGGAGTTTCTTCATGCGCTTTACACCGATATGACCTAAACGGCAGTGCCACAAATAAGTTGCACTATCATTATCAACTCTGCATCTTTTGGCTTCAACATTATGAATATGTGTATTACTACTATCGAGATTCAATAAGAATAGACCACTTTTCAAGGGTGCATGACCATAAAAGATATTACTCATATAAATAGAACAACCATTATTCTCTGATTTAAATGAATAACCGTCTCGCATCAAACAATATCCATATATAATGTTCATGCTCAACGCTGGCACCAAATAACAATTATTTAGGTCTAATATTAATCCCGAAGGTAGATGTAGAGGTAGCATGCCGACCGCGATCACATCGACTTTGGAACCGTTTCCCACGCGCATCGTCACCTCGTCCTTTGCTAGTGTCCGCTTATTCTGTAGTCCCTGTTTCGAGTTGCAAATATTAGCAACAGAACCAGTATCAAATACCCAGGTGCTACTGCGAGCATTAGTAAGGTACACATCTATAACATGTATATCACATATACCTTTGTTCACCTTGCCATCCTTCTTATCCGCCAAATACTTGGGGCAGTTCCGCTTCCAGTGACCAGTCTGCTTGCAGTAGAAGCACTCAGTTTCAGGCTTAGGTCCAGACTTGGGTTTCTTCTCGTGAGCAGCAACTTTCTTGCCGTTCTTTTTGAAGTTCCCTTTCTTCTTCCCTTTGCCATTTTTCTTGAAACTAGTGGTTTTGTTAACCATCAACACTTGATGCTCCTTCTTGATTTCTACCTCCGCAGCTTTCAGCATAGCGAAGAGCTCGGGAATAGTCTTGTTCATCCCTTGCATATTATAGTTCATCACAAAGCTCTTGTAGCTTGGTGGCAGTGATTGGAGAATTCTGTCAATGACGCAATCATCCGGAAGTGTAACTCCCAATTGAATCAAGTGATTATTATACCCAGACATTTTGAGTATATGCTCACTGACAGAACTGTTCTCCTCCATCTTGCAGCTATAGAACTTATTGGAGACTTCATATCTGTCAATCCGGGCATTTGCTTGAAATATTAACTTCAACTCCTGGAACATCTCATATGCTCCATGACGTTCAAAACGTCGTTGAAGTCCCGGTTCTAAGCCGTAAAGCATGGCACACTGAACTATTGAGTAGTCATCAGCTTTGCTCTGCCAGACGTTCATAACTTCTGGTGTTGCTCTTGCAGCAGGCCTGGCACTCAGCGGTGCTTCCAGGACGTAATTCTTCTGTGCAGCAATGAGGATAATCCTCAGGTTACGGACCCAGTCCGTGTAATTTCTACCATCATCTTTCAACTTTGCTTTCTCAAGGAACGCATTAAAATTCAACGGAACAACAGCACGAGCCATCTATCTACAACATAAACAAGCAAGATACTATCAGGTACTAAGTTCATGATAATTTTTAAGTTCAGTTAATTTACTTAAGAACTCCCACTTAGATAGACATCCCTCTAATCCTCTAAGTGATTACGTGATCCAAATCAACTAAACCATAACCGATCATCACGTGAGATGGAGTAGTTTTCAATGGTGAACATCAATATGTTGATCATATCTACTATATGATTCACGCTCGACCTTTCGGTCTCCGTGTTCCAAGGCCATATCTGTATATGCTTGGCTCGTCAAGTATAACCTGAGTATTCCGCATGTGCAACTGTTTTGCACCCGTTGTATTTGAACGTAGAGCCTATCACACCCGATCATCACGTGGTGTCTCAGCACGAAGAACTTTTGCAACGGTGCATACTCAGGGAGAACACTTCTTGATAATTTAGTGAGAGATCATCTTATAATGCTACCGTCAATCAAAGCAAGATAAGATGCATAAAAGGATAAACATCACATGCAATCAATATAAGTGATATGATATGGCCATCATCATCTTGTGCTTTGTGATCTCCATCTCCGAAGCATCGTCATGATCACCATCGTCACCGGCGCGACACCTTGATCTCCATCGTAGCATCGTTGTCGTCTCGCCAATCTTATGCTTCCACGACTATCACTACCGCTTAGTAATAAAGTAAAGCATTACATCGCGATTGCATTGCATACAATAAAGCGACAACCATATGGCTCCTGCCAGTTGCTGATAACTCGGTTACAAAACATGATCATCTCATACAATAAAATCAGCATCATGCCTTGACCATATCACATCACAACATACCCTGCAAAAACAAGTTAGACGTCCTCTACTTTGTTGTTGCAAGTTTTACGTGGCTGCTACGGGCTTTAAGTAAGAACTCATCTCACCTACGCATCAAAACCACAACGATAGTTCGTCAAATAGACTCCGTTTTAACCTTCTCAAGGACCGGGCGTAGTCACACTTGGTTCAACTAAAGTTGGACAGACAGTCTTCCGCAAGCCATCTGTGTGCAAAGCACGTCGAGGGAACCGGTCTCGCGTAAGAGTACGCGTAAGGTTGGTCCGGATCGTCTCGTCCAACAATACCGCCGAACCAAAGTATGACATGCTGGTAGGCAGTATGACTTGTATCGCCCACAACTCACTTGTGTTCTACTCGTGCATATAACATCAAACCATAAAAACCTAGGCTCGGATGCCACTGTTGGGGAACGCAGTAATTTCAAAAAATTTCCTACGCACACGCAAGATCATGGTGATGCACAGCAACGAGAGGGGAGAGTGTTGTCTACGTACCAACGCAGACCGACTGCGGAAGCGATCACACAACGTAGAGGAAGTAGTCGTACGTCTTCTTCCCGATCCGACCGATCCAAGCACCGTTACTCTGGCACCTCCGAGTTCTTAGCACACGTTCAGCTCGATGACGTTCCTCGGGCTCCGATCCAGCAAAGCGTCGAGGAAGAGTTCCGTCAGCACGACGGCATGGTGACGATCTTGATGTACTACCGACGCAGGGCTTCGCCTAAGCACTGTAACGGTATGATCGAGGTGGAATTTGGTGGCAGGGGGCACCGCACACGGCTAAGGAACGATCTCAAGGATCAACTTGTGTGTCTTGGGGTGCCCCCTGCCCCCGTATATAAAGGTTGGAGGAGGGGGGGCCGGCCGGCCAAGGGAGGGGAGGCGCAGGGGAGTCCTACTCCCACCGGGAGTAGGACTCCTCCCCCCAATCCTAATCCAATTAGGACTCCCGGGGGGAAAAGAGAGAGAAGGGCGGCCGGCCCCTTGTCCTATTCCTAATAGGACTTGGGGAAGGGGGGCGCCGGCCAGCTTGGGCCTTTTCCCTTTTTCTCTTTTTTCCACTAAGGCCCAATAGGCCCATTAGTCTCCCGGGGGGTTCCGGTAACCCTCCCGGTATTCCGGTAAAATCCCGATTTCACCCGGAACACTTCCGATGTCCAAACATAGGCTTCCAATATATCAATCTTTACGTCTCGACCATTTCGAGACTCCTCGTCATGTCCGTGATCTCATCCGGGACTCCGAACAACCTTCGGTACATCAAAATGCATAAACTCATAATAACTGTCATCATAACGTTAAGCGTGCGGACCCTACGGTTCGAGAACAATGTAGACATGACCGAGACACGTCTCCGGTCAATAACCAATAGCGGGACCTGGATGCCCATATTGGCTCCTACATATTCTACGAAGATCTTTATCGGTCAGACCGCATAACAACATACGTTGTTCCCTTTGTCATCGGTATGTTACTTGCCCGAGATTCGATCGTCGGTATCCAATACCTAGTTCAATCTCGTTACCGGCAAGTCTCTTTACTCGTTCCGTAATACATCATCTCACAACTAACATATTAGTTGCAGTGCTTGCAAGGCTTATGTGATGTGTATTACCGAGAGGGCCCAGAGATACCTCTCCGACAATCGGAGTGACAAACCCTAATCTCGAAATACGCCAACCCAACATCTACCATTGGAGACACCTGTAGTACTCCTTTATAATCACCCAGTTACGTTGTGACGTTTGGTAGTACCCAAAGTGTTCCTCCGGTAAACGGGAGTTGCATAATCTCATAGTTATAGGAACATGTATAAGTCATGAAGAAAGCAATAGCAACATACTAAACGATCTGGTGCTAAGCTAATGAAATGGGTCATGTCAATCAGATCATTCAACTAATGATGTGACCTCGTTAATCAAATAACAACTCTTTGTTCATGGTTAGGAAACATAACCATCTTTGATTAACGAGCTAGTCTAGTAGAGGCATACTAGTGACACTCTGTTGGTCTATGTATTCACACATGTATTATGTTTCCGGTTAATACAATTCTAGCATGAATAATAAACATTTATCATGATATAAGGAAATAAATAATAACTTTATTATTGCCTCTAGGGCATATTTCCTTCACTTTGTGCTACAGTGACTGATCTGCACCCTCTGAGTTTGATCCAACGGTCATGTTGCGCCGAGACATGGACATGCCCATGCAGAGGGCGCCTAAACACCACCGAAGTCCTTTTGCTTCTCGAGGCGCACAACATTGGTGATGCAGGGTGCAACCGCCCACAGAGCCCGCTCCTGGTCGATGGGAGCCAGCTCGTCAAAGACGGCGCCCAATGGCACGAATGGATTCCCGTGACGGAGCCCTGAAAGGATTCTCCTGGCAACGGCGATGGCCGCCCGCAACCCCTCCTTGTCCAGCTCAGCCCCCACCATCGCAGAGATATAGGTGAAGAAGGAGACCAGGTCAGGAAGCCGCAACTCGTTGAAGTCGACCGGGTGGTCGAACGGGTTTAGCCCGACGGCCGGCATCGTCGCACTGGCACGACGGTAGGCATCGCGCAGCCGCGACACGTGCGTGGCAACTTGGTTCACCAAGTGGCTGAGGCGATCCTGGACCTCGTCACGATCGGCCTGCTTGCGCTCCAGCCGGCTCCCCTGACGGCCTATCGTATCTCCCACTTTCTGCAGCAATGCCGCCGACGCCTCGAGCATCTTTGTGGTGGACGCCTGCCGCTTTTGAAGCTCCGTGAACTCCCACACATAATGGAGGAGCATGGCACTCCTCTCCTCCTTGAGCTCACAGAGCTCCACGTCCTTGGCCCTGAGCTCCGCATCCTTGGCATGGAGCTCCTGTGTCAGGAGCCTCACCTCGGACTCCGTGATCTGCTGCGCCGCCATGGCACCAGTTAGAAGCAATGGGGAGAGGAAGCAAAGGGGGCGAAACGGCTGAAAGGCAATGCAATCTACGGGAAGGCGGAGGGAGTGGGGAATCTTTTGGTTTTCACCATGGTAAAACACCAGTCGACGACTTCTCACATCAGGGAGCGGTGGGTTTTTACAGGCGGAGTCATCGTGACTAATTGCTGCCGCGCCTGCTCCCGTCAATCAAAAAATTAAAAATCCTGCCGCGCCTGCTCCCGTCAATCCAAAAAATAAAAATCCAGCCGCACCCAAACACCAGAGCAACGCTGCGGTGGATATTTATATTTACCTACCGGCAAGTAGATAAAAAAAGGGGTGAAAAAACAAATGTGGCGGCAGCCTAGCTAATCGGTCGAACTAGCCCAACTAGCTAGCCACCATGCTTCACTGATGTACTCGGTGGGAAAGGTGGTCTTTCATGATTTGACGACTCATTTACTTGCTTCGGCGCTACGACCGAGGAGGACCCAGAAAATGCGCGGTAGGGCGTCCCACGTCAGGAAGAATATATGCGTGCACCACCCGAGAGGACCCCGAAACTGCGCGGTAGGGTGTGCCACGTCTCGGCACGGAGGAAAAATGTGCGTGTAAAAATATACTGTATTAGACATAGTACCTATGGTTCGACCTCGGGACCCAACCAGTCGGTCGAAAACACCCCACTAGCCACACAGCTTCATCATGCAAATGTGGCACGGAGGATAGATGTGGTTAGCTCCGTCTCGACCAGCCACAACATCTCTTGTTCGAGGTGATTCTTCTATTTTCCAAGCTTTTTTTTGTTGTAATAAAACCACGGCAAGCTAGCGCCGCTCTTCGTGTGTGCCCGTGCAAAGGTTAGATGATGGAGAGAAGAGAGATTGAGATCGCAGACCTAGGACCCACCAGTAAGTGAGACAACGGTCATGCACGTGTTGACGAGGCACTCCCTGTACTCTACTCAACGAAAGTACTGTATAAATAAAATCTAGTTATGGGACAAAGCCAACAACCATTCATTTTTTTCAGGCTATCGACTTAAGCTTTGTAGTCCAGGTTGCCAATTCGAATCTCGTGTTTCAGATTTGTTAGTTTTAGGTCCAAATTTGATTAATGACAAGTGGGACCCCCGTGTGTTGTTCCAATATTTCAGTGTAGGATTGTTTTTTTGAACAAACACTTTGCGCGGTTAGACAAGTAACGGCACGAGTTACACGTATTTTGCAAGTTTACGAACAAAAATGATAGCAGCATAGAATATCACATCCACCCTGCAGCTTAGATACTATGGTGATACGAGTTTTTACACCGTTGGAAGTGAGATCCAATGGCTTGGGAGTAGTCTTTGTAATTATGCGCAATTTCCAAACTCTCCAAAGGTTTTTTTGCAAATAAAACATTCAGGCCTCCTGTGTGCCGCTGCATCTTCGATCCAACAGCTCCCCGGTGCTCATACTAGGTGCTCCCCGTAGCTTAATTACCCACTACGGTGATATGAGCATCTAGGTCGTATGATCAGTGATCAGATGGCACATGCGTAGTACTTGTACTTTCTGTGCATTTCCCAAACTCTATCAGCCGTATATTGCAAAAAACATTCAAACATCCTATTGTGGGCCGTTAGATCTCAGTGAACTCGTAACACCATAGAATCTACAGTGCGGGAGCACCTCATACTCTCCCTGCGAGAAAACATAAGGTGCTATCCAGCTTGGATGCTACGGTGATACGAGCTTGGAGGTCGTTTGATCTGAGATCCAATGGCATCTGAGCAGTCTTTGTGCTTGTATGTAGTGGCCGAACTCTTTTGGGGCTTTTCTGCAAAAAACCATTCGAAGCACCAAGGAGGTGTTGGGTCACAAATCCAACGCCTCCGAAGAGCTTGTATCACCAAAGCATCTAAGGTGTGGTAGCACATGATATTCTTACATACAGGAATATGATGTCCTCCTTCATCTTAGATGCTACGGTGATACGAGCTTCGAGGTTGTTGGATATGGGATCAAAGGCCATCTAAGTAGTTTTCGTACAAATTGTGTGCAATTCTCAAACTCATCAAGGTTTCCTGCAGAAATATTAAGACACATCATGTGAGCTGCTATATCTCAGATCTACAAGCTCCAAGCAACTTGTATCGGCATATAGCATTTAAGGTATGGGGGCACATGATATTCTCCCGGGGAGGAGGGGTGGGGGTGCACAACCAATCGGTGGCTGGGAGGGTGGGGACAAATATAATCTAAACAACCCTGAACATAGCTCCACAATTTTATCTAAGGTCGAGGGGTTGACCCCCGACAATCATAGCTCCGCCTAAACAAAACATTTGCATGTACTGTAGTAATAGACTTAATATTCATGTTTCAGTTTCATGTTCATTTTAAATATTGAACTGAGGACCATGGATGTCTTACATTTTACTCCCTTCGTTCCCAAATATTAGTCTTTTTAGAGTCTTCAAATGGACTGGCACATATGGATGTATAGAGACATATTTTAGAGTGTAGATTCTGTCGGTGTTCTGGGAACGGGGGTCCCCAGACTTGCCTGCCTGCGGCCTGCAGCGTGGCTCAAGTGGGCGCCCAGCCATCTTCATCAACACGAGGCTGAAGACCCTCGCGAGGGTCCAAGCCTCGCGAGGTGGACGACAAGGCGCATCCTCAGGCACAGCCTCGTCAGGCTGGCTCGCGAGGAGGCGGAGAGTTTAAGGCAGGGTACCTCGCGAGGTGCCCATGACGCAAGCCATGACGACACGGGGCACCAGGCGGGTGCCGGCGCGCGCAGCGTCCCCCTTTCCTCTTTGGTACAAAGGGGGGCAAGCGTATCCGTGGAGTACCGAGGCATCAGGCAAAGGTTGCCACTTCGGTGCAACGAGACCAAGACCAGGAGGACTAAAAGACGGAGGTCACCATGGAGCCTAGCGCGGTGTCATCACCAGAGCCTTTGGCAGGCGAAGACTGCTTTTGTCAGGATAGATGTACTTGCTGTCTCCCTTCAAATTAGCCCGCCATTGTTGGATCCCTTCCCGCTCAATATTTGGGGAGAGGACCAGGGCCTCTATAAATAGGACTAGCCACCCACATAGCAAGGGGTTTGGTTCATCGGTTCGATTCCTGGTTGTTCGGTCTAGGATCTGAGAGAGAAAGAGAGAGAAAGGTGACTGAACTCTTCATAGCAGTTCATCACCACAGCCAAGAACAGACCCTCGCGAGGCTGTTCTTCCTTGTATTGTTCATCCACACCAGCCCCAGGAGGCAATCCATCCACCACGCACTGGAGTAGGGTATTACACCACATCGGTGGCCCGAACCAGTATAAATCTTGAGTCTTTTGTGTAGCTCTTTTAGTAGTTTAGATCCCATCAAGACGGAGAGGTTGAAGGCGAGATTTCCGTGCGCACCCCAGTGTTCGAACCTTAAGGGTCTGCCGGAACCCGAAATCCGACATTTGGCGTGCCAGGTAGGGGTGCGCCGGAATTCGTCTTCCACCGCTCCGCTCTCCTCCGACCGTCGCATCCATGTTTGACGCTCGTCGGGCCCGCGCCGAGCGCCGGGCCGCCATCGCCTCTCGCGTCGCCCAGACGGCCCCCGTCGGTGGGCGTCCTCATTGTTCCCCGTCGCCCGCCGTCAACGCCGCCACCGGCCCGGCGGGGGGCGAGCAGCAGGCATCGTCTCAGCACCCGTCCGCATGGCAAGACGGCCGCAGCGCCACTCCATCACTCGCTCCAGCCGGTTCTTCGTCCCGCGTGCTCCGCGCACCCTTGGAGGCTCGGGCTATGCTCCTCGCGGCAAACAAGCTCCTGCGCTACCGTCCCGTCGACGACGTCTACAAAGAATGGCTCGACCGCGTCGCCGAGCTTGTCCGCGCCGCAGGGGGCTCTTCCGCGTCATCCGTCCCTCTGCGCCGCACTCCGCCCCGCGTGGGCAACGAAGCTCCAGAGGCGCACGAGCCGCCACCTGCCTCGTGAGGGGGACTGGAGAGACCAACCTCGCGAGGATCGCCCTCATGGCAATGCAGGCCTGCCTCCGCTGCCGCCTCCACCAAGGAGGAACGAAGGCCGCCATCAAGACGAGGGGGCTGGGGGCTTCCAGGAGCCGCGCGCGATCGCGTGCAGCCTGGGCGGAGCTCAAGCCCCAGCCTCCCAACGTATCTTCAAGCAGTTTGCCCCGCGAAGTGAATGCAGTTCTCCCCAAGCTCGAAGCAACGCGCCCCCTCAGGTGGTCGGCGTGCCCCATCACGTTCAGCTCGGCAGACCAGCTCAAGTGTGCAGCCACTGCAGGAGTCCTCCCGATGCTCTGCTCCCCGGTCATCAGCAATGTGCTGGTCACCAAGACCCTCATCGATGGCGGGGCAGGGCTCAACGTTCTGTCCGTGGAAACATTCAACAATCTCCAAGTGCCCTACGACCAGCTTCAGCCAACCAGGCCTTTCTCCGGGATCACCAACGGTTCCACAGTCCCGATCGGGCAGGTCCGCCTACCTGTCATCTTCGGGGCCCGCAGCAACTACCACACCGAGCTCATCGACTTCGATGTCGCCCACATCCGCCTGCCGTACAACGCCATCCTCGGGTACCCAGCGCTAGCCAAGTTTATGGCTGCGACTCACCATGGCTACAACGTCCTCAAGATGCCAGGAAGTGGCGGCGTCATCACGGTGCCCTGTGAAGAGAAGGATGCAGTGTGTTCCCTGGAGAGAGCCTATCAGGCCGCGTCGCTGGAGGACCCAGATCGCGGAAGCAGGAGGCTTCCTGAGACCACCCCCAAGAAGAAGACGTCGTCAGGCTCGGCCCCTCAGGAGGCAGGCCCCTGTAGGCCCGTGTCTGCCCAGGGGGACCCTCCTTCCATCGCATAGGAAAGCGCACCCGGTGCCCTCCTCAGATAGGGCTCGGGGGCTCTCACCTGGAGGGCCACTGACCTAGTCAGGGTCACAAGGGAGGCGCTTGGGCACCATGTGGAGGCGTGCTTCGTAGCACGTTCCCCTCGAGAGGGAGCTAGGCGAGGAAGATCAGACCAGCAAGAGTTCGTTGACGAGGCCATTCAAGAGCTATAGGAGACAAGGATCATGAGAGGTTGCCGCCGCTTGCCAGCCGTGGCCCCACATCCAGGCAAGGATGGTGGGCTGCGCATCTGCGTCGACGTACCAGGGCTCAATCAGATCGCCACAATGGAGCACCTCTTGCCCTCACAAGTGGGGCGCTGCGGAGGTCCACCCCACAGCTATGTTCGCATGCCTTACGGCCTGCCGAGCATGGCCGCGGCGTACCAGCCCCTCATGAGGGGCATCGTGGAGGCTCAGGAAGACAGGCGTTCCGCGGCCTTGGCGGAGATGGAGACGGCTCGCGAGGAGTCACCAGCGCCTCCGGAGCCTCCTGAGGCCCCGTGGCCTGGGGGCTCGTGAGGATCGGCTTCTGCAGACCGTCAAGCCTGCTGCACCAATGCCACTACGCTGACGACATCCTCAGGTGACATCTTTCAGGTTCCATTCTCAGCTGGGAGCACCCTCCCAGTGTTGCATCACTCCCAGGCCGCGTGGGTCCATCCGCGACATGTATCTGCATTTACCTTTCCGTCATTAGTTTGCCTTGTTGGGGGCACCCCTCGGGCTGCATCATCCCCAAGCCGTTCGGGCCAGACCCAGCGGCGTGTATCCCCCTAGTGTTTATTTCCAACTATGCATTGCATATCACGCTTAGTTGCACGGTGCCCATCCGCGGCATGTTCTCTTCCCATGTCGGCCACTTGCACTTTAAAGGGGGGGTGCCTGAGCATCGCGACTTAGGGCTCTTACTGGCTCTCCAGCCCTCACCCTATGGCCTTGTCCATGGCATCGCGACCTGGCATACCAGCGATGGCTAAGACAAGCTCAAGGGCCGGGACCCGAGGACGTAGAGTACCGGCATCTAACCAAATTTTGCAGGGACACATCTCAAGATACGGCCCAGTGCCGGGCGCAACCCGCCCAGAGGTAGGGCCTCGGGAGTCCCGCGCTGGCTCACGGGTGCCCAGATACGCCTCGCCTACCTCAACCAGCAAGCTCTTGAGTGGCTAACGATCGACTAATGGCCGTCGTGGCAAGACCATCTTCTTTCTGTGATGACCCTGCAGGATCCCTGGAGGGAACCGCGCAAGCCGAGGCCCTCACGAGGTTTCCTTCACCCTCGCCCACGCGAACCGCTTGCACGTTAAAGGGGGGGTGCCTGAGCATCGCGACTCAGGGCTCTTACTGGCTCTCCAGCCCTCACCCTCTGGCCTTGTCCACGGCATCGTGACCTGGCATACCAGCGACGGCTGAGACAAGCTCGAGGGCCGGGACCCGAGGACGTAGAGCAGAAAGGGGAGCAAAGGCAGGGAAGAAGGGGCCTCGCGAGGACTTTGCCGAGCGTTTCCGCTCCTATCCACACACGGACCGAACGGCGCATCTGGAACGGCCCCTGATCCTCAAGATAAGTTACCACCCACGGCACTGGCTGCTGCAGCACTACCCCCGCACCTAAAGCAACTCCGTACTAGCGACATTGCTTCCCTTTCTCACTAAGTAATGGCTGCTTGAGCGGCAAAGGGGACCTCCTGAGCATCGCGACTCAGGGGCTCTTACCGGACCTCGGGTCGCTCACCTCCTGGGCTTGACCACGGCATCGCGACCTGGCATACTAGCGACGGTTGACGCCGCCTTGGGACTGGGACCTGTCGGCGTAGAGCACCAAGTCCTCATGAGGTGCAAAAGGGAAGGCTGAACTATAACAGAGTTAGCGGCTCGCTCGGATCCATGTCAAAAGGTCATACATATTAACAAACAGGACTACAGACACCTTACAAGCCAACACGGGGCGCATTCTGATTCCTCGCAGGGAGCGGATCCTAAGGGACGCTAACTACATGAGCTACTTCGGGAGATGCTATCATCAACAGTGGGCCGTCAGGCACCGGCGCCAACCCCATCTAGATCAGGGTTGGCGACGGCCTGACGCGTCCGCCCTGCTCCTGGAGTGGCGACAACTCGGGGGCTTGTAGCTGTCGTCGCTCGTCTCCGGAGTCGCGAAGCCTTCGCTGGAGCAGCTGGACCCTCGGGCGCCACTGCCAAGAGGCGGTCGACGTGCCTAGCCCTCACCAGGGCAAGGTCCTGGCCGCCTCTCCTGCGGCAACACTCCAGCCGGCGCCCGATCACGTCGAAGACCTTGAAGAACATCACCGCCGCGCCGTCATACTCCAGGTGGACCGTGAAGACGCCTCTTTCCCTGCAAACCCGGGCGATCTCCCTCCAGCCGCGGGACATGTATACCGCGCCCGGGGCAGCAATGACGACCTCGGCCTCGGTCGCGGGGGCGCCGCAGTCGGCGTGCTGCAGCTGGAGCTCCAGAGGCCCCCCTGGAAGAACCATGGAGGCAAAGAAGGGAGGAAGGCGGATCCAGGATTGAAGAGGAGTGACGACGTGGAGCACGAACTCATGGGAGGAGCCCTCGGCATGGACTCCAGGAGGAACCACCCACGCCTTCATAACCCGACGGTGCCGACGACGGTGCTGACCGCGGGGATCAGCATCAACACCTCCGTGGCCCTCGACGTGGGCGTACAAGGGCAGCGGGAACCCCGGCGGAGCCCGCTCGCCCCAGGGCCTCGCCACCACCGGATGGTCCTCATCGTCCCGGCTGCAATGGGCGAGTCGCTTCTTCGGCGGGAGAGGGTCTAGCCCTTCTCGAGGAGCCTTTCCCTTCTCTGCTGTAGAGAATCGGCGAATCGGAGCCATCACACCAAGACGGAGCAAGAACTGAGGCGAAGGAGAGAGCGAGAGGAGATGGACTGGACGGGCACGAGCGGTGCCGTACTTATAGCCGGCGAAGGCCAACTGCTGGTCTCCACGATCACAGGTAATCATAACACGTTCTGCATGCAAGGACTTGTCCAACTCGCACGATCACCAAGGCGTCATGGGGAAGCGGAGGCGCCACGTCCAATCAACCGCCACGAGGCGTCCAAGGCCGCAGGCTGTTGGGGCCCGCAGCGCTTCGCCCTTGCCCTTTCGCCTCTCGGCACAGCCAAGTCCATGCGCACCTTGGGCCCGGGGGGCTACTGTCGGTGTTCTGGGAACGGGGGTCCCCAGACTTGCCTGCCTGCGGCCTGCGGCGTGGCTCAAGTGGGGGCCCAGCGCGGCCCATCTTCATCAACATGAGGCTCAAGACCCTCGCGAGGGGCCAAGCCTCGCGAGGCGGACGACGCGGCACATCCTCAGGCACAGCCTCGTCAGGCTGGCTCGCAAGGAGGCGGAGATTTCAAGGCGGGGTACCTTGCGAGGTGCCCATGACGCAAGCCATGACGACACGGGGCACCAGGCGGGTGCCAGCGCGCGCAGCGTCCCCCTTTCCTCTTTGGTGCAAAGGGGGGCAAGCGTATCCGCAGAGTACCGAGGCATCAGGCAAAGGTTGCCACTTCGGTGCAACGATACCAAGACCAGGAGGACTACGAGACGGAGGTCACCATGGAGCCCAGCGCGGCGTCATCACCAGAGCCTTTGGCAGGCGAAGACTGCTTTTGTCAGGATAGATGTACTCGCTGTCCCCCTTCAAATTAGCCCGCCATTGTTGGATCCCTTCCCGCTCAATATTTGGGGAGAGGACCAGGGCCTCAATAAATAGGACTAGCCACCCACATAGCAAGGGGTTCGGTTCATCGGTTCGATTCCTGGTTGTTCGGTCTGGGATCTGAGAGAGAAAGAGAGAGAAAGGTGACTGAACTCTTCATAGCAGTTCATCACCACAGCCAAGAACAGACCCTCGCGAGGCTGTTCTTCCTTGTATTGTTCATCCACACCAGCCCCAGGAGCCAATGCATCCACCACGCACTGGAGTAGGGTATTACACCACATCGGTGGCCCGAACCAGTATAAATCTTGTGTCTTTCGTGCAGCTCTTTTAGTAGTTTAGATCCCATCGAGACGGAGAGCTTGAAGGCGATATTTCCGCGCGCACCCCAGTGTTCGAACCTTAAGGGTCTGCCGGAACCCGAAATCCGACAGATTCACTCATTTTGCTCCGTATGTAGTCACTTGTTGAACTCTCTAAAAGACTAATATTTAGGAATAGAAGGAGTATTTTTCAATTCGTGTCATACATGCATGGTTTGGAAAAATAGATGCACTGAAAGTGCTAGTGATCGACTAGAGGGGGGTGAATAGGCGATTTTTATGAAAGTCTTCAAAACATGGAAGTTTCGAAGACAATCGATAGAAGTAAACCTATTACCATGCAGCGGAAGGTAGACTACACTAGGCAAACCATAGTCAAGTATTCAATGAAGTGAAAGCACAATGACTAATGGCAAATAGGCAGTAAAGATCAGGTAGGAAGATATTGTGAAGCCAATCAGAACAAGTAGTCACTTAGTGAAGACAAAAGATAATGCAATCATACAATGACTTCACAAGGACCAACAGTAAGCAAAGGGAAGGGAAGGATGAAACCAGTGACTCGTTGAAGACAATGATTTCTTGGACCAGTTCCAGTTGCTGTGACAACTGTACGTCTGGTTGGGGAGGCTGAGATTCAACTCAGAAGACCTCGTCTTCACCTTATTCCCCTTGAGCTAAGGACACCCAGTCCTCGCCCAATCACTCTGGTAAGTCTTCAAGGTAGACTTCCAAACCTTCATAGACTTCGTTCATCGGCGATCCACAATGACTCTTGGATGCTCAGAATGCGACGCCTAACCGGCTGGAGGATTCACAGTCCTCAAGTGTAATAAGTCTTCGATCACATAGACAGGAAGACTTAAGTGATGCCTAACACTCTTTGGCTCTGGGTGTTTAGGGCTTTATCCTCGCAAGGAATTCTCTCTCAAAGGCTTCGAGGTGGGTTGCTCTCAAACGAAAAAAGCCGTACTCTAACTCTGAGCAGCCAACCGTTTATGGTTGTAGGGGGTGGGCTATTTATAGCCACTAGGCAACCCGACCTGATTTGTCCGAAATGACCCTGGGTCACTAAGGAACTGACACATGTTCCAACGGTCAGATTTCAAACACACACGGCAACTTTACTTGGGCTACAAGCAAAGCTGACTTATCCAACTCTGGACAAGATTTGCTCTCATAGGCTTCACTCGAAGACATAGGATTTTGGTTAAGCATCACTTCAGTCATTCTGACTAGTTCTCTTGGACCCCACTTAACAGTACGGTGGTTCCTATGACTCAACAAAGAAAAAGAACGACGAAAGAACTAAGTCTTCGCGCTCCATAGTCTTCATGCAATGTCTTCTCTTGTCATAGTCTTCAATGTGAATGTCTTCAAATACCACCTTTGTCTTCAATGTCTTCTTGCATTTTTAGGGGTCATCTCTGGTGGTAAAACCGAATCAATGAGGGACTTCTACCTGTGTTATCCTGCAATTCTCACAAATACATTAGTCCCTCAACTAGGTTTGTCATCAGTACTCCAAAACCAACTAGGGGTGGCACTAGATGCACTTACAATCTCTCCCTTTTTGGTGATTGATGACAAACTAGTTGAAGTTTTCAACGGGGAATATAATATGTGAAATTGTAGAGGATAGGGGATTGTCTTCATAAGTTGCAAGGGCTCCCCCTGAAGATGTGCATATAAGTAATTTGCTTTTGGAATGCAAATGCACATGGAAGGTTATACTTGTGGATATCCTCTTCAACTTATGATGACAATTCATAATGCATGAAAAGTATGTGAAGATAATGACATGCATAATGAAAAATGAACGTATGCAAAATGATCTAAGTGCAGAATTTATCGTCGCACATGCGGAATTTATCATCGCATCACAGTAAAGCAAATAAGTAGCAGACGACCATCGAGTTTGAGTGTTACAACTCAAAGAACCAAATGTATCAAAACGCAAGAGTTGTAAACACTAGGCAAAATATAAAACCACCACCCATATGAACCCGCTTGAAGACTATCAAACTCATATGCTTCTCCCCCTTTTGTCAGTAAGGACCAAAAAGGTTTGAAGACATAGAGCATCTACTTGTTCCCATGAGGAGTAGGTGAAGCAGTAGAGTCGTCGGTGTTGTTAGGCGGTGCAGACGAACTCGGGGCAGTGTCGATGCATGCAGAAGTAGAGGGCGGTGAAGTAGCATTGTCTTCATCATCGATCACTCTGGAATTCATAGTTGCAGCAGAGGAGGAGAACTCAGAGTCTTCAAGAGACGGAGTTCGTCGCAGCACAGTCCTTCTTGGAGGTGTTGAATCAAATTTGAAGTGTTCAGAGAAGCCATCCTCTTGAAGATCATCCTCAGAGCACATAAGCGTCAGCCCTTTCCATGTACGCCGATAGGTTTCATGGGCAACAAAGGCATTCTTGGTGGCAAGATTGCGAATCCTGTTTACGTCCACCAAGAGGATTTGCATTTGGCGCTTGAGCCAGTCATGATGCCTATCCTGTTTCTAATGAAGGGCAACCAGAAGCTCTCGGTCATTGAGAACACGGGAGCGCTTCTTGGGCCGTTGAGCAATGGTGCTTTCAGTGGCTTCAGTGAGGGCACGATGAGGTGCACGTGTAGTTCCAGCTAGAGGATAAACACGTGTGACTGCTTGAACTCCTTCAATGTTTTGAGAGAAGCTTTGATTCTCAGCATTCTGAAGACTAAGGGGCTCCTTGGCAGGCTCTGGATAGATGGCTTCAACTGACATATCGACGTCAGGCAGAAAGATCCAATGATTGCGAGTAGAGGGCTGATAGGAGACAGCTGAGTGTAGTTTGATGAGCCGCATAATCCATGGAGCATAAAACTTCAAGCCAAAAATGTCAGATCCTGATGCAGCAAGCTGGCGAATAAAGAAGTCTTGTGCATTGAAGCTTTTTCCATGAAGAATATGAAAGACCAACGTCTTCATTGCGCCTTCTAGCTTAGCATGTGGAGAATGTCCTTTGATGGGCCAGAGAGTTTGCCTTATGATGTGAAAGATAGTACGTGGCAGATACTCAAGGTCTTCAACAAAGAACTCCTTAGGATATTCAGCATCTGGAGGCAAAGGCTTCATCATGCTAACCATCTGAATCATATTGGGCCCAGGCTTGTGGAAGATGCTTTCCATAGCAGCACTGTGAAGCTGACAACCAGGTTCATACAGATCTCCTGGAGTGGGCAGGCCAGTAAGCTCAATGATATCAAAGGCTTTGGCTTCATGATGAACATTGCCTATAATCCACTCAAGGACCCAAGTCTTCGGATCCCTGTTGTAGCCACGGATATGAAGAGTGGCATAGAATTGGAGTAGCAATTCTTCATTCCAGTGCTCCTTATCAGTGATGAACTGCAGCAAACCAGACTCTCTGAAGCAATCCAAAGCTTCTTCCAAACAGGGCAGTCCAGTTATGGCTTCAGTGTCAAGACGCATATGTGGGAAAATGTGGCCTTGATTGTACAGAATGCATGAGTAATAACTGCGCTGCTGATAGCTCCAGAACCGATCAGAAGATATTCGTGCCTTGGTGTAGGGGTTCTTGGCGCTATTAAAGAAGGTGTTGTGTGCCTTGAAGCCATTGATATTGAACGATCCGGGTGCAGATGTAGTGCCTGGAAACCTGGGCAACCTTGGTATTGGCTTCTGAACATGAGGCATGTGGTCAACGTGATAGTCAAACTGAGGACCAGCAGCAGGCGGAGAGTCAGAATAGGCCAGTTGACAGTGACAGGTTGGCCATAGTTGAATGCTTGCTCGATAGTGTGTGGCCTTGGTGGCGGAACAGGAGCAGTGGCATTAACAGAGGCGCTAGGCTGCACAACAGAGGCCTCAGGAGCAGTTGCATCATTGGCTTCATTGGCCTCTGGCACATTGGTTGGTGCAGGCTCCACATTTTCTTCAGCGATGACTACGTCATTGGCTTCATTAGTGTTGGTGGTGGCACCCTCAAGATTCTCAACCTCCACTTGATGAGCTGGAGGGTCGGGCACAGACACGTTCTCCTCGAGAACAGCTTCTTCAGTAATGGGGGAGTAGGGACACGTTCTTCTTCTTGTTTGTCATCGGCTGATGCAGCCGGATTGTCTTCAGCACCTTTGGCTTCAGACACGGAGACATTCACAGTCGGAGTGGCTTTTGGGAACACTTGACGTGCAACAGATTGGGGCACTTCTCCTTCTGGAATGCTCGAAAGGGGGACTTGAGGCCTTGGTCCTTTGCGAAGCCTGCGTAGCGCTGGCGACGCCTGTGGAGATGGAGTTGGCTGGGCCTCAAAGTCGTTTTCTTCGTCTGGGGTGATTTGTTTTTGGGGAGTACTTGTGGTGTCTTGTTGTTGTGGGTAATTAGCCCATGATGCATCCTGAGCAATTGGCGTCAGAGGACGACCAATGCTGATGAGTTCGCTGTGTGTGAGCACAGGCGATGATACCAGTTGGTTCTCGATCTGAGGAAGAACTACATCATCTTCACCATTGTCATGGTGACCAATGTCTTCAGCAGCGGTGGGATCAACTGCTGGAATGTCTTCAGCTTCATGAGCCTCTGTGGAAGTAGGCTCATGAACAACCAGTTGGTGCTCGTGGTGTTCAGATGCAGGGCAAACCATTGAGATAGGTTCAACAACTAGGGGCTCTATGGGAGAAGCCCGATCCTTCTTGGTTTTACGCTTCTTCTTAGAGGGAGCGACATCAGAGGCTTCAGGATTTTTCCTTTTTCTAGCTTCAGCCTTGGCAGTCCTCGTCTTCTTCAGCTCTGAAGCGGTTGACCTGACCTTTGGCTTCGAGCCAGTCATGCTGCTTGGGAAGAGTATGCGAGGTTCTTCCTACCTTGAAGGTGCAGATCGATCAGTTGAGGGCTTCTTCTTCTTTGCAGCCATTCTAGGGTCGATGCCAGGATGACCAAGAGCCTTGCGCTTCTCAGCCTCATTGTAGGCTTGCACGCACTTGTTAGCCAGGCCCTTCATGCGCTCACAAGAACCTTGAGCTTCTTCACGCTTCTTAAGAAAGGCTTCCTTGAGCTTGTGCAGCATAGTCTTGAAGTTTTTTACATCTTGCACGCTGAGCTTGGCCATGTGCTTCTTGAACTGAGCTTTCTCATAGTCGATCTTTTGCTTCAGTTCAACAATGCGTTGAGCTAGAGCTAGCTCAGAAGCAATGGCCTCAGTGAAGGCGACACTGAGGCCATTTGGAAGTTGCAGATCTTCAAAGCTGAGGTTGGGCGTGTCAAACCACTCATTAATGAAGTCATGGATGATTGCCACATCAAAGAGAGGCAAATCATTGAAGATCTCTGCTTCTTCCTTGCTCTTGATCAGTTGCTCAAGAGCGTCATCTGCAAGATCTTCATCGCTGGATAGATCAATGGCGTCGTTGCGCAGAATAGCAGCAGCAGTCAGTGCCTGATCAGTACTCTTTCTCATCTCAGTCTTCCTGGAGATGCGTGATAGATCTTCAAACTGCACACTATCTTCAGGAGGTGCCGTAGCCAGTGGCTTCGCACGTGAGATTTTTGGTGCAGAGGCAGACTTTGAAGCTTTAGGCTTCTTCAGTTTCTTTGGCTTCGACGGTGCAGGCGCTTCAACAGATTCAGCGTCATCTGCAGGCTCATCCGCGGCTGTCCCTTAAACCATGATATGAGTGATGAGACCTTCCAAGTTGTAGAAGGGCCCAACAAGATTGGGTTCAGCTTCGCGGGTGCCATCGGCACGGGGAGCAGAGGGACCAGGGTTGAAGTCTAGTCCCAATGACTTCTTGTTCTGCTTCACCGAATTCGTGGCAAACTGGAAGTTGCGCTTGAACAGATTGTCGTCACGACACCATAGTAATGACGATGGGTCTGCATCCGCACGCTGTGGTCCACGGACCATGTAGGGATAGAAGCCTTGTTTAATGGCTTCATCTCTGGACCTGGGTTGAAGATTTCTATATACGATGTCTCCCCATGGTCACTTCATGGCATTCTTCTCAACATATTCCTTGGTCACAAACCTGTACTTGAACCACTGTTGTGCCCAATATCGTCGAATCCATTGGATTCGTGTCTTGCGCTGAGTGTAATCCTCTTCTGGATCTGTCTGGTACAGCTCTGAGAGGTCATCGGGCAGATCTCTTGATGTTCCACCTCGACGCTTTCTGCCACCCTTCCATGCTGATTTCTCTGTAGCCATGATCTTCAAACTGAATGGCTTCAACACGTTCAAAGGTTTCAAAGGCTTTCGCTTGCTGGCCAAGCAGGAACTGGCTTCGGGAGAATTTATATGATGCTGTAAGAATTCTGCAAATGAATGCAGACTATGAGAACCAAGGGATTCTCCCATGGACATGTACCTGTGACAGCATTAAGGTGCGAGGGAAGGGGAAGAGGTCATATGCATTCTCAGAAGATTTTGAAGATAAATCAGTTTAGAAGACATTGACCTCATAGTGCGAAGACATTCACTCATAGATAGAGAGTTGGTTCCAGATTTGTACGAATCCATGAATAAGTACAAGTGAGGAATCTAACTACTTTGTGAAGCATAAGTGAACATACTAGGCATATTATGAGACGCAGTATGAAATAGATCCAACTTGTGTGACCAGAACCTGCTTGTGGTAGAAAGTGATGAATCTATAGGATCAAAGAGTCCATAAAAGGAAGTTTTATTTACCACACAAAGAACTGCTAGACAGAGTGGGAGAGAAGGCCGAGCAGATCGATCGTCTGTGCCCTAACTTGGTGACGGAGGACACCTACGGCGACGGCGGAGAAGACGATGTCCGCGGCCGGCGTGAAGACAGTGTCGGTGAGGTCGAGGCAGCTATGTGCTTCGTCGCCGGCGTCGTCGAGGGCTAGCGGTGGCGCTAGGGTTTGTGCGATAGTGGAAGAAAGGATAATGACTATGGTGAGGCGTGTATTTATAGGGATAGGGACGGCACAGTGTTATTACACAGGTGCCCCTGGTGATTCACATCTGAAGGACACGTGGCCATCATGCAACATATCGGAGGTTGTTCCACGTTCCCACGCACGCCTGCATTGTCGGGTGGTCATTCCCACTTCTCCGGGTTTCAGGTGAACGAATTAGCATTGAAAACGGACTTAATGTTTGTCTCTGTATCTTCTGCTGACAAGGACACAGAGAAGATATTCGACAGTTTCAATAGAATGCATATGATTTGGAGAGATAGAGTTTGAGATAGAAAGCATAGAGAGGTTAGGGTCCGATCACATTCACTTAGTTCAAAAGATTCAACAAGAAGACATAGCTATAAGTGAATGCTGTAGAGGACAGAACACTGGTATATATATGTATATATAAGAAAGACAATCAAATCAACATCGTGAAGATAATCATGAAGACAAGTTGAGATTGAAGCCAAACCAAATGTGAAGACATACCAAACGTAACGCCATGGGTGAAACACTTCAAACAGAAAAATTTGGTGGTGGCTTTACCCACCGTATAGGAAGTATTAGACCCAGACACGGCGCACAATTATTGTGGCACTCCGAAGTCAAAATTCCACATTAATGTATTCACACTTAGAATGTAAGTTTTCATTTATTGAAGATATACTTTACTTCGTGTGTTGCACATCTAAGTCATCAATATGCATAAGTGTTAGGATGTGTGCCTGGTCACAGGACAATTGAGGATTCCAAAATATTTAGCTCACACCGTAACTTGCAAAACCTCTTCTCATCCAAGGGCTTGGTGAAGATATCTGCCAATTGCTCTTTAGTGTTGACATGTATGATATCAATATCTTCCTTCACAACATGATCTCTGAGAAAGTGATGATGAATTTCAATGTGCTTTGTCCTCGAGTGTTGAACTGGGTTGTTGGCAATCTTGATGGCGCTTTCGTTGACGCAGTAGAGTGGCACTTGCTTCAGATGCATGCCATAGTCTTTGAGTGTTTGCTTCATCCATAGAAGCTGAGCGCAGCAAGATCCAGCAGCAATGTATTCAGATTCAGCAGTGGAGAGAGATACACAGTTCTGCTTCTTTGAAGACCAACATACAAGTGATCGTCCCAGAAAATGACATGTGCCTGATGTAGACTTGCGATCCACCTTGTCACCAGCATAATCAGCATCCGAGAATCCAACCATATCAAATTCTGAGCCCTTGGGATACCATAATCCTAGTGTTGGGGTGTGAGCCAAATATCTGAGAATTCGCTTCACAGCTAAGTGATGCGATTCCTTTGGTGCCGCTTGGAATCGAGCACACATGCAAACACTAAGCATGATATCTGGCCTAGATGTACATAAATAAAGCAAGGAACCAATCATGGAGCGATATACCTTTTGATCGAACTCTTTACCATTGTCGTCGGGACCCAGATGATGTTTGGTTGGCATTGGAGTCATGAAGCCTTTGCAGTCTTGCATCCCAAATTTCTTCAGGCAATCTTTGAGGTACTTTTCTTGAGATATGGAGATGCCATTGCATTGCTGACGTATTTGAAGACCAAGGAAGAATTTCAGCTCACCCATCATGGACATCTGATATTGCTCTTGCATCATATATCCAAACTCGTCTGTGTATTTCTGATCGGTGCAGCCGAAGATAATGTCATCCACATATATTTGGCACACAAACAGTTCACCATCATATGTCTTCGTGAAGAGAGTGGGGTCGAGGGAACCAGGTTTGAAGCCTTTGCTCTTCAGGAAGTATTTGAGTGTGTCATACCAAGCCCGAGGGGCTTGTTTGAGGCCATACAGTGCCTTGTTGAGCTTGTACACCATGTCGGGATGTTTTGGATCTTCAAAGCCAGGCGATTGTGCAACATACACTTCTTCGTCAATCTTGCCATTGAGAAAAGCGCTCTTCACATCCATTTGATACAAAAAATGTTATGATGATTTGCATAGGCCAGCAGTATGTGTATGGCTCCAAGTCTGGCCACAGGAGCAAAGGTTTCATCGAAGTCAATCCCTTCAACTTGAGTGTACCCTTGAGCAACGAGACGAGCTTTGTTTCTGACAACTTAACCATGCTCATCTTGCTTGTTGCGATATATCCATTTGGTGCCTATTATATTGTGCTTGCGGGGATCAGGACGCTTAACCAGTTCCCATACATTATTCAGCTCAAACTGTTGAAGCTCTTCTTGCATAGCTTGAATCCATTCAGGTTCCATGAAGGCTTCTTCAACTTTCTTGGGTTCAGATATTGAGATGAATGCGAAGTGCCCACAGAAATTTGCTAGCTGTGTTGCCCTTGAACGAGTGAGTGGACCTGGTGCATTGATGCTATCAATTATTTTCTCAATCTGTACTTCATTTGCAACACGAGGATGTACAGGATGAAGATTTTGCTCTTGTTGATCATTGTCATCGTTAGAAGGATTTTCTTCAGGCTGAGCATTGTCTTCAGTTTGATCATTGTCTCCAGGTCGATCAGGAGTGGAGATGATAAGTTCCTCTTCAGGCTGAGCTTCAGAAGGTGTGATTTCTCTAGTTCCCATAAGTTTGCTTGATTCACTGGATGGAACTTCATCTAGCGCATTTGGCAGGTGCTCTCTTTGTGAGCCGTTAGTCTCATCGAACCGCACATCCACTGTTTCAACCACTTTGTAATGAAAGAGGTTGGAGACTCTATAGGAGTATGAATCCTTTCCATATCCAAGCATAAAACCTTCATGTGCTTTTGGTGCAAATTTTGAAGTGTGATGTGGATCCTTGATCCAGCACCTGGCACCAAATACTCTGAAGTAACTGACATTTGGCTTCTTGCCAGTAAGGAGCTCATAGGATGTCTTGTTGAGAAGCTTGTGAAGATAAACACAGTTGATGATATGGCATGCAGTATCAACGGCCTCAGGCCAGAACTTTCTTGGAGTCTTGTATTCATCAAGCATCGTCCAGGCCATCTCAATAAGTGTTATGTTCTTGCGTTCCATGACGCCATTCTGCTGAGGTGTGTACGGAGCTGAGAATTCATGTGTAATGCCCACAGTATCAAGATAAGTGTCTATCCCAGTGTTCTTGAATTCAGTGCCATTGTCACTTTTGATGTGCTTTATCTTGGCGCCATAGTTGTTCATGGCTCGATTGGCGAAGCGTCTGAAGACATCCTGCACTTCAGTCTTGCTGAGGATTATATGCACCCAAGTATATCTTGAATAATCATCAACAATGACAAAGCCATAGAGACAAGCATTAGTAGTAAGAGTTGAGTAATGAGTGGGACCGAAAACATCCATGTGGAGCAGTTTGAAGGGTTGAGTCATTGTCATGATTGTCTTCGAGGGATGCTTGGCCCTCGTCATCTTTCCTGCTTCACAGGCACCGCATAAGTGATCCTTGTTGAACTTGACGCCCTCGATGCCTATGACATGCTTCTTCCTTGCAAGGGTGTGGAGGTTCCTCATGTCAGCATGTCCTAGCCTCCGATGCTAGAGCCAGCATTCAGAAGCTTTTGCTAGAAGACATACGGCAAGTTGTGGTCCTGCTGAGAAATCTACCATGTACAAATCATCTTTCCGATACCCTTCAAACACTAGAGACTTGTCAGATTCCATTAGTACAAGGCAACGGTATTTTCCAAACATCACAAACATGTTTAAATCGCAAAGCATTGAAACGGACATTAAGTTGGAACCAAGGGATTCAACAAGCATAACTTTATCCATGTGTTGATCCTTTGAGATTGCAACTCTACCTAGACCCAATACCTTGCTTTTACCAATGTCAGCAAATGTGATGTGACTTTTGTCAGATGGACGTAGTGTTGAGTCCATAAGAAGGCTTCGCTTGCTAGTCATGTGATTGGTACACCCACTATCAATAATCCATTCTGAAGCAGCTGGTGTCGTACCCTATAGTGCAGTTAGGGGGATAGGCTTCACGAAGAGAATTGTGAAGCAAAAACATTTGACGAACCAGTGGATTATGATAGCTTACATCGAGATTTGGACTGATAGGGCGAGTAGCAAGCAATTCAGGAACAAAGTACATAATAAGACCATTTGGGCATTTGATCTTGCGCCCTACAAGATGTTTAAGGTCCCCAGCAATAGCGTCAGACGATTTTGGTTTTCGCCTGGAGACCTTTCCCTACAAAAGAGAGTTAAGCTTTCTTAGCCACCCACATCTTCAAGGGTGGCTTTGAAGCAATGAGTCTAAGTGCAGCATCTGAGAACTATGGCTTTGAAGCCCTAGCAAAAAGTCTTGCAGGTGGACAATAGTACTCATAAGAATAAGCAGAATAGTTCTTGGTCTTATGAACATGGCGGTTTGATGAAACACGCTCATATTCACAGGCCTGAGTATGGTTTCCCTACAAAACATTTGCGTTTGTGCAACTCAGGTGAGTCCTCTGTCTGTATGAATCCTTTGGACCGTATGAAGCCTGTGGTCTGGGGTTTGTCTTCTTCACCTATGGTGTCATGATGACATTCACAGGAAGATTCTCCAAACATCTTTTTGGCACCCAGATCTTCTTCATAGGCGGTCCATTCCTGCAGTTAGTACCAATATACTTGGCAAACACTTCACCATTCTGATTCTTAAACAGTTTATGGTTTGCATCAAAGGATTCATCAATAACAATGGGGTTAGCACAAGTGAAGCCAGATAGGGTGGATGGATCCGCTGAAGGTTCCTTTGCAGCAACCCATGTGGTTTTGGGGTACTGCTCAGGTTTCCAGTAAGAGCCATCAGCATTCATTTTCCTTTCGAACCCAACACCCTCTTTCCTAGGGTTTCGGTCCAGGATCTACCTTTTGAGGACATCACATAGTGTCTGATGCCCTTTGAGACTTTTGTACATCCCTGTTTCAAGCAATGTCTTCAACCTAGCATTCTCATCAGCAATAGCAGTGGTATCCTCAGCAGAGGGGTTAGTTACCACATCAACAGTTGAAGATATTGCAACAGTAGAAGCAGTAGAACACTCAGCAACAGAAGTAGCATTGTCACGCTCGATGCATTTAAGACATGGTGGTTCAAATCCTTTCTAAGCAGAACTGATCTGTTCGGCGTGAAGTGACACATTTTCCTTTTGAACATCTTCATGAGCCGCTCTCAATTTCTCAAGATCTTGCTTCCTTTGAAGATAATCATAGGAAACCTTTTCATGAGTTGTTCAGAGCATTTCATGATGACTTTCAAGTTCCTCATACTTAACGTGAAGATTTTTTATGTCTTCAATTAAGGACTGAGATCGAGTCATTTCAGCGTCTAACAGATCATCGCTTTTGTCTAACAGTTTTTGAATATGTTCCATAGCTTTCTGTTGTTCAGTTGCAATTTTAGCAAGTGTTTTGTAGCTGGGTTTGGAACCACAATCAGAGTCATCTTCACTAGATGTTTGATAGTGAGTAGTGCGTGTGTTTACCTTGGCACCGCGTGCCATGAAGCAGTAGGTAGGAGCGGAGTAGTCCTTGTCATTTGCATCGGTGTCAGTGATGAAGTCATTGTCTTCAGTGTTGAAGATGGACTTGGCAACATATGCTGTAGCCAGACTCGCAACGCCAGAATCGGACTCCTCCTCTGAATCCATTTCCTTGCCAACAAGCGCACGTGCCTTGCCAGATGAGCTCTTCTTGTGCGATGAAGACTTCGAGGAAGACTTTGAGTATTTCTTCTTCTTCTTGTCGTTAGAGTCATATTGCTTGCTCTTCTTCTTCTTCTTGTTCTCATTGTCCCACTGCGGACACTCAGAGATGTAGTGGCCAGGTTTCTTGCACTTGTGGCATGTTCTCTTCTTGTAGTCATGAGCAGAAGCTTCATCATTCCTTGAGCTTGATCGTGAAGACTTTCTGAAGCCTTTCTTCTTGGTGAATTTTTGGAACTTCTTCACAAGCATAGCAAGCTCCTTTCCGAAGTCTTCAGGATCATTAGAACTGCTCTTAGATTCTTCTTCAGATGAGGAGACACCTTTTGCCTTCAAGGCACGAGTTCGCCCATAGTTAGGACCGTAGATGTCTCTTTTCTCAGAAAGCTGAAACTCATGTGTGTTGAGCCTCTCAAGTATGTCAGACGGATCGAGTGTCTTGAAATCAGGACGTTCTTGAATCATCAGGGCTAGGGTGTCAAACGAGCTGTCAAGTGATCTCAGGAGTGTCTTGACGACTTCATGCTTGGTGATCTCAGTGGCGCCGAGAGCTTGAAGCTCATTTGTGATGTCAGTGAGTCGATCAAACGTGAGCTGGACGTTCTCATTGTCATTTCTCTTGAAGCGGTTGAAGAGGTTGCGAAGGACACTGATTCTCTGATCTCTCTGGGTTGAGACGCCTTCATTGACCTTTGAGAGCTAGTCCCAGACTAGGTTAGATGTTTCCAAAGCACTCATGCGGCCATACTGTCCTTTGGTCAGATGACTACAGATGATGTTCTTGGTAGTGGAGTCCAGTTGAACGAACTTCTTGACATCAGCAGCGGTGACACCTTCACCAGCCTTGGGAACGCCATTCTTGACGACATACCATAGGTCCACATCAATGGCTTCAAGATGCATGCGCATCTTATTCTTCCAGTAGGGATATTTAGTTCCATCGAAGACGGGGCAAGCAGCAGAGACCTTAATTATCCCTGCAGTCGACATAGCTAAAACTCCAGGTGGTTAAACCGAATCACATAGAACAAGGGAGTACCTTGCTCTGATACCAATTGAAAGTGCTAGTGATCGAATAGAGGGGGGGTGAATAGGCAATTTTTATGAAAGTCTTCAAAACATGGAAGTTTCGAAGACAAACGATAGAAATAAACCTATTACCATGCAGCGGAAGGTAGACTACACTAGGCAAACCATAGTCAAGTATTCAATGAAGTGAAAGCACAATGACTAATAGCAACTAGGTAGTAAAGATCAGGTAGGAAGATATTGTGAAGCCAATGAGAACAAGTAGTCACTTAGTGAAGACAAAAGATAATGCAATCATACAATGAATTCACAAGGACCAACAGTAAGCAAAGGGAAGGGAAGGATGAAACTAGTGACTCATTGAAGACAATGATTTGTTGGACCAGTTCCAGTTGCTGTGACAACTGTACGTCTGGTTGGGGAGGCTGAGATTCAACTCAGAAGACGTCGTCTTCACCTTATTCCCCTTGAGCTAAGGACACCCAGTCCTCGCCCAATCACTCTAGTAAGTCTTCAAGGTAGACTTCCAAACCTTCACAGACTTCCTTCACCGGCGATCCACAATGACTCTTGGATGCTCAGAATGCGATGCCTAACCAGCTGGAGGATTCACAGTCCTCAAGTGTAATAAGTCTTCAGATCACACAGACATGAAGACTTAAGTGATGCCTAACACTCTTTGGCTCTGGGTGTTTAGGGCTTTATCCTCGCAAGGAATTCTCTCTCAAAGGCTTCGAGGTGGGTTGCTCTCAAATGACAAAAGCCGTACTCTAACTCTGAGCAGCCAACCGTTTATGGTTGTAGGGGGTGGGCTATTTATAGCCACTAGGCAACCCGACCTGATTTGTCCGAAATGTCCCTGGGTCACTAAGGAACTGATACGTGTTCCAATGGTCAGATTTCAAACACACACGACAACTTTACTTGGGCTACAAGCAAAGCTGACTTATCCAACTCTGGACAAGATATGCTCTCATAGTCTTCACTCGAAGACATAGGATTTTGGTTAAGCATCACTTCAGTCATTCTGACTGGTTCTCTTGGACCCCCACATAACAGTACGGTGGTTCCTATGACTCAACAAAGAAAAAGAACAACGAAAGAACTAAGTCTTCGCGCTCCATAGTCTTCATGCAATGTCTTCTCTTGTCATAGTCTTCAATCTGAATGTCTTCACATACCACCTTTGTCTTCAATGTCTTCTTACATTTTTAGGGGTCATCTCTGGTGGGAAAACCGAATCAATGAGGGACTTCTACCTGTGTTATCCTACAATTCTCACAAACACATTAGTCCCTCAACTAGGTTTGTCGTCAATACTCCAAAACCAACTAGGGGTGGCACTAGATGCACTTACATGCACTATACTTATTGGATTGTTGTTGTGTTCATGCATGTGTGTCTCTCTCTTTCTCTGTGTGTGTGTGGTCATATGCTTGATACATACAAAGTTTTCTCACCTCCATGTTGTTCATCTTTTAAATTTGAATTTGCATTGGAAAACTTACTAGGGATTCCATGAAATGTGAAATCCACGTTGGGATCACTATATCACAAACTCACTCTAATTCAACAACTCGTCATAAATCAATTACCACGTTGAGATTAGTATTTGCAATTAAAATACGGGTATTGTAATACACATAGATTCATTCGGCAATTTAAAAGGTTCCTTTCGTATTCTCGAATGGTAGGACTCAACAGCGTACCAGCCAGACCTTGGCTCGTGTTGATCCTAAAAAAAGCGGGCTCGTGTCCTTCAGTGGCGTGCGTGGTACGCGCATTAGGCAACCCCATTACCCCAACCAGTCAAGCCTCAGCGTTTCAAGTCGAAATATCTGGCGGCCAGAATTCCAGCCCTAGGAAATTCCCCTCATGTCCCCGGTCCATAATGACTACCGATGAACAACGGAGGGATGCTTTAGTAACTAGACAACGTTACCTACCGTGCCGAGCACGGTTCAATTCCCTCGGTCACCGCTCGTCAAGGTCACCCGTCAACTGCATTGCCTATTACTACTACTACTACTACACCAGGATGAGCACAGAATTGAGCCCGTTTGTTCGTGCCTAGTACTTGAGTTAATATATCAGGCAGTGCACTGGTATGGAGGGATTATCCTTTTACCCTGCATATATAACTTGTCTGAAGTCTAACTAAGCAAAATGTTTGACAAAATCCTTTCTTAAGAAATACAACAGGACAGATGTACGGCTTGAAAATTTATTGCATGATGCAGGTTATGATATTGTTTCGAATCCTGGATCTTAAATTTCTGAAAATCCAAAAGTGAGCATAAATTATTGAAACTAAGCATGGTCACGTGATATGGCACAAATATTACTCCGTAAGTTTTTTGTTCAATTTGAGACAAGCTGCTTATGACAAGTTGCAGAAATGAAGAGCCAAGGTATTTTGGAAGAAAGACATGTCATGTTAAGGCAAACGCTTTCACTGTTGAAACCGTGGGTGTTTACGTGCCGCCACGAGTCCCCGCTTCTCATCGGCAATCGGCAGGTGCCGTCCGAGCAAGCGTGTGAGTCGACGGGAGGCGTGCGAGCAGACCGTTGCGCCGGCTATCAGGGAGGCATGCGAGCAGACCGCTATGCAGGCTCACCGGGAGGCGAGCCCTTTGACCAGGCTCCGCCGCCCACCGTCGTCCCAACTGCTCCCACTTTTAATGTCGCCGGCACCGCAGTTTGAAATCAACCCCGCACTACCCGGTAAGCGCTACAATCCTCTCTCTTCCTCTCCCATTCTCCTGTCGTCTACCTCCAACTAGCCTGACCTAAACGTACGCCATGCTGCATCACGATGGTCTGCCCTTAGTGTTCCAGTTTCCTGAGGAAGACACCCAGCCGGAGTCTCAAGAACATAAGGCGCTTTTGGACGAGCTTGAACTGGCCTTGCGGGAAGACGCCGCGCCTGTCCCCGCTCCCGTTCCGGCTCTCGTCGCCCTGACTGCGCCAGCGCCCATCCCCGTGGCATTGATGGGCTAGGAGCCGCACATTGTCGCCGAGCTTGATCCCACGGGGTTCCACGAGGTGCCCGCCGACTGTCACGCGCCCGTGCACCTGCTAGCGCATGCGCCTGCGCGTGCACTGATGTGCACGCCCGTGCCGGTGCCAGTGCACCTGCCAGCGCATGCGCCTGCGCGTGCACTGACGTGCGCGCCCGTGCCGGTGCCCGTGCACACGAATGTCTCCACCGCATCGTTGACAACGCATGTCCTCGCGCGGGTGCCAGTGCCCCCCTCAGCGGCATGGATGGCCGCCGTCGACCGCTTTCTTGCACCAACGCCAGTCGCCTCCTCCCGCCAGTCGACTCGCTCCGAAGTCCAGAACATTTTGACCTTCCTTGAAGCTAGGCCAACGTCCAGGAGTACGCCAACAACGGCGCAAGACGCCGCCGTCGCCATCGGTCAGTGGCCCGGTGACACACACAGCACGGCAGAGGAGCCGCTTCCCACCACGAGACGCCCCCGCCACCGCCGCGTAATCTAAATTTGCCATGAAAAACGTTCAGATTGCCATGCTTAAAATCCGAACGTTTATCATTTCCATTTATTTTATATCGATCGTCGTATAATTTAAAGTCGGAGTCAGACTGAACGAAATGTATGGTTTGATCGATTGAATGTTCTGCTAGAGCCGTATCAAATTAAGTATAAAACGCCATCAAGCCACATGTATTCCTTGTCATCCAATGACTAGACTGCTTTAATGTCGAGCGCTCAGCACGTTTCGCATGCAGTTAATTTCATGCCAAAAATAGTGTTAATCACATGACAACACGCAAATAATATCCTAGTAGTTAATATCCACATGCACTTAATATACATCCAAATTAACGTGCATTGCACGTACACACTGACTAGTGCTGCTAGTACATGAAGCTAGTGCTGTGACTTGTGAACGCGTCCAGATATGGTCAATGGCAACATCGCCCGCGAGTTCTTCCTGTTTGCTCGTGCGTCTAAACGCAGAAGGGGAGGAGAGAGAGAGCACACATGGAACCCACCAGTAATTGAAGACGTGTAGATATATTTTGTGCGTGGGAGGAAGCAAGGTCAACCGATCACATAGGGCCGCCGTGCGATCGAAAGAGTGAGACGGGTTGGAGAGAGTGACCTGGATAGACGATGTGCGTGAGAGAGTATACAATGTGAATAGGTCGAATTGGGCTCAAACATGGTGATATATCGTTTTTTTCCGAGAAAGAGCGAGGTCAATCGAGACATACGGAGAGAGAGAAAGAGAGAGATTGAGTGAGCGTGGCCCACCATGAGGTCGGAAGAGTGGTGGCGGCTTGGATGGACTGACCTAGATAGACAATCTGCGTGAGAGAGTATAGAGTGTGTCGATCGAGGCCCGAACAAGGAGATATATCATTTGTGTGTGAAAGAAAACAAGGTTAAACGAGACATGGATAAAGAGAGTGAGATTGAGCGAGTGTGGCCCGCCGTGCGGAAGAAAGAGTGAGATAGTCTCGAGGGAGTGACCTAGATATACAACGTGCGTGCGTGTGCATGCATGAGAGGTTGGGGGGCTAGATAGTCAATGCATGTATTTAGCACGAGAGGGTGAGAGGGAGAGGGGGAGAGAGAGCTCGGCATGGGGTGCAATGGAGGGTGTGTGAGGTAAATACATTTGGTAACAGAGTGGAAAAAGGGGTTGTGTAGTTGAGAGACTTAGAGATCGAAACATGGAGAGAAAGAATGAACGTGTGTTGGAAACTGATAGCTTCCTAAGGTGGTTAGGAGAGGAAGATTGACCAATACAGGAAGTATGTAGCATTTGTGCGTGGGGGGGGGGGGCTAAAAACAACATTTGAATGTACATAGTACGAGACTTAATATCGATGTTTCAATTCGGTGTACATTGTAAGATTTGAACCGAGCAGCACGCATACGGGTAATTATTTCGAATTCGTGCCATACTAAGTTTCGAAAAGTTGACATTGACTTAGTTTGTTGTGCTATTTTGTAGGTCATATGTTTGAATCCATCCAAATTTTTTCTCACTACCATGGTGTTCATCATATACATATGCATTTGTATTAAAAAAAGTAGCGTGGATATAGTGAAATGAGAAATCCACGTTAGAATTGGAGATCGCTACGTGACACACACTCTAATTCAAATAACTAACTACGTGACACACACTCTAATTCAAATAACTAATTATGTGAGACACACTCTAATCCATGTTAGCGTGGGTACCGTTTTGATTTTTTTTCAAATAACTCCTCATTAATTAATTTATAGTACTCCCTCTGTTCACTTTTATAAGACCTTGAAGACATTTCAGACAATGTGCAAAATAGTTCATTTTAAGTTGTTTGAAAGGACTTACAAAAGTGAACGGATGGAGTATCTCGTTTTGAATGACTAATTATTGCAAGGAAAACACGGGCATGGTAATACATACAGATTCATTTGCAAATGAAAGAAGATTCATTTGCATTCTCAAATGTAGGCGCACCAGGCAAACCAGGGTCGTGTCGTTGTGGACGCTGCTTCGGTGCCTTAAAGGCAACTGCCTTTGCGTCACTGACATGTGGGCCAGCCACCTGTTGGGCCCATATGTCATGGACACAAAGGCAGGTGCCTTAAGGCACTAAAGCATAGTCCTGTCGGGGTGGTCGCGTGTGTCGGACGGACGCGTAGCACCCAGCCACCCACCCCTGTCCCCCCCCCCCCCAAAAAGGACGATGACAATATAAGTTCATGCTTCCACGTTTCAGATTGAAATATCTAGCGGCCCCAATTCCAGCCCTGCAAAATCTCTCTTCTCCACCGTCCCCTTCCGCACCCAGATTGCTCAAATCCCTAATTCGCCGCCAACCCTCGAATCGCCCCTCGTCTCGTCTCTTTCCCCACCGTTCCCCACCTCTGTGCTGGACGACGACGACGAAGACGACGGTCGCACTTCACCACCGCATCGGAGCTACCTCATCTACGCCCTCATCCACCGCATCGGGTGGTCCACCGACAACATTAGCCGCCGCAACCGACGTGCCTCACAGACACCGAGTTCCACCGCATCAGGTGTGCTTCACCAATGCCGTCTCCCAGCTCACCGGGGCTACTTCACCGAGCACATCGTCACACCTCTGCCCCCCGAGGCCGTTGGGGCTTCACCAATGGTCTCGTCCACCGCATCGTAGCGCTCCGCTGCCACTCAAGATCTGCATCTGTGCGCGGCCAGCCAACGCCAGCGCATCACCCTCAACGGCTCTGAAGTGACCCGCACTCTAGCTAGGCAAGCATGCCCAAACGCCGGCCCAAACTAGGTATCCACACATCACTCCCTTGTGCACTGTTCCGACGATGTTTGGATATCCTTTCACTGCTCTCTTAGCTTACATGCCTATGCAACTCTGACCTTAACTCTTATTTCTTATGGAGATATCATCTGAAACAAGCAAATCCATATTTGAGCGAAGCATGACGGTGCTACGGGATCTAGTACACATCTTGCACACCCGTATAACCTTGTAAGTATCTGTCCTCCGGTACAACATCAAGGTCGATTCCTCTTATTTGATCAACCATTCACCGTGTCAAAAATGCAGAGGGGGATGCAAGGAGCACAAGGCCTGCACATCCAAGCAAGTAGTAACATGGACTTGTACATGGAACATCCCAAGCGCAAGCAGAGCTGCAGTGAGCCTGTACAACAAGCTAGTGTAAGTCCCTGCATTTCATTTCATTCATACTTGCATTCGTGTATGATTTGTGTGCAGTGTCTGATCCACGAATTCAAGTTACCAGGGGCGAACATTTAACTTGAAAAATACGAAGGCACTTGCACTCCGGAAATCAACATAACTTGAGAAATGTGAAGCTACATGCACTTTGAAAACCAGCTTCCAAAGTAGTTCAGATTATAAACACTAAATGATACAATCATGGTCTGTACCTGCTTGAATTACTCGTTCTCTGGCTGAAAATATCGAAGTGTAATTGCACGTATAACCAGTGCGCAAACTGCATATCAATATATCTATCCTGCATAAGTATGCTAATAGTTTCAAACAACAGATTAGAAAAGTATTTATGCTATGTTGTCATGATACGGGGACTTTCTGGTAGATGGCCTCGACGTTTCCTCAAGCTATGAAAATGCACTATAATTTGCTTATCATCAATGCCTGCAAATCTCTGTCTCTATCAACATAGTAGATCATCATTAGACACTAAATCCTTCAACAAGCTTGCAAAATGCTTGCATTAGATCCCTCATTAGACACTATATGTTCATCACCAGGAGCATGTAAAATGGTTGCATCAAATCCTTCATTAGCAGTCTGTTCATTAGACACTTCAGGCTCAAGAACAACATGAGCTTGTACGTTTGCATCGGAAACTTGATTAGATACATCAGATTCAGTCAGTTCAGTATTGATTGGGGGAGTTATAAAATAAGTAGAAATTGGTTTCATTTTCTCATAGATTCCCTACATACAAGAAGTTTTACAAAACCGTCAGGTTTAACTATTGGCCAGAAATTGAAGAGTTGAATTAGATATAATCAGGGATGTGATGTACCTGCTCGTTGCGCATGCTACTCTTGCAATTAGCGATTGTCCGTTTGCGCAAGCTTGATGCCATGCCCGTGCTGCCGCCGCTGCCTCCCACGCAGGCTACACCCAGGGTTGGATCTTCATCTTCTTGTCCTTCTGTTCACTTGAAGCCCGGCGACCGCCCTCCAATGAGGGCGCGAGGAAGTGTTGTGTCGGTCTGTCCAGCGGCGGCTAGGTTAGGAGCAAACCAGACTGGAGGCTGGAGCGAATGAATTGGGATTTTTCCTGCTGTCGATCGATATGGGAGGCGCTCGTTTGGGCCGCGAGCCTGCTATAGGGCCTGCCTTACACTTATGTTATTGGCCCATCCAAATTGAAACATTTTTCTTCATTTTTTACATTGCCTGCTCATGCGTTGGGACGAGCAAAACTAGTGAAAGCACAAGTGCTCCCTAGGTGGTTTTGGTAGTTGATCACAACATATCTCTTGTTGGACTAATACCTTTACCTAGTGTATTTCAGATAAGTTCAACAATGGAGTGGCATGAACTAAAGGTTGTGGGAACCTCTTCAAGATGCTAAGGACAAACGATTGGCTAAAGCTTCAAGCTCAAGACTCTTCTTTTTATATATTTTAGTGATCCAATATCACATTGAGTCCTTAGGAAAAACCAATACTATCAAGAAGGGATGACGTGTTGTTTAATGAGCCTCTTGCTCAAGTGCTTAATGATATGCTCCAAAATCCTCAGCTACTTTCCCACTTCCATAGATGACCTAAACCCTAAGCCAAACTCGGTCATACCGATTCTGTCAATCCGGCGCCACCGAGTTTCACTTGTCGTTTGCCACTGCCAAACCCTAGCAATTCAGTCCTACCGATAAGGTTCTCGGTCTCACCGAGATGGGCTTGAAAACTCTCTGTTTCCCTTTTGTCACTTTTCCGTCTCACCGAAAGAGCGAATCGGTCCCACCGAGAATGCAAGGTAAACTCCATGTTTCCTTCTTGTAACGTTTCGGTCTCACCGAAAGAGCAAGTTGGTCCCACCGAGTTTGCCTGACCAACTCTCTGGTTAGCTAATCGCCGAACTCGGTCTCACCGAGTTTGTGCGATCGGTCTCACCGAGATTACGTTATGCCCAAACCCTTACCGAATCGGTCCTACCGAGTTGCATCTCAGTCCCACCGAGATTCCTAATGGTCACTAGGTTTACCATTTCGGTCAGACCGAGCTTTCTGATTCGGTCCCACCGAGATTGGTAGATTGTGTGTAATGGTTGGATTTTGTGTGGAGGCTATATATACCCCTCCACCACCTCTTCATTCGAAGAGAGAGCAATCAGAACACACACTCCATTCCTCCTCATATGTTCTGAGAAAGAACCACCTACTCATGTGTTGAAAACAAGATATTCCATTCCTACCATATGAATCTTGATCTCTAGCCTTCCCCAAGTTGCTTTCCACTCAAATCTTCTTTCCATCAGATCCAAATCCTATGAGAGAGAGTTGAGTGTTGGGGAGACTATCATTTGAAGCACAAGAGCAAGGAGTTCATCATCAACACACCATTTGTTACTTCTTGGAGAGTGGTGTCTCCTAGATTGGCTAGGTGTCACTTGGGAGCCTCCGACAAGATTGTGGAGTTGAACCAAGGAGTTTGTAAGGGCAAGGAGATCGCCTACTTCGTGAAGATCTACCGCTAGTGAGGCAAGTCCTTCGTGGGCGATGGCCATGGTGGAATAGACAAGGTTGCTTCTTCGTGGACCCTTCGTGGGTGGAGCCCTCCATGGACTCGCACAACCGTTACCCTTCGTGGGTTGAAGTCTCCATCAACGTGGATGTAGGATAGCACCACCTATCCGAACCACGGGAAAACATCCGTGTCTCCAATTGCGTTTGAATCCTCCAAACCCTTCCCTTTACATTCTTGCAAGTTGCATGCTTTACTTTCTGCTGCCTATATACTCTTTGCATGCTTGCTTGATATGTATTGTGTATGTTAAAATTGTGCTCAAACTCCACTTAAACCGAAAAACCTTAAAAAGTGCAACTTTAGCATTAAGTGTCTATTCACCCCCCTTTAGACACTCCTTCTTCTAGATCCTACAAGTGGTATCAGAGCTTTGGTCTCCATTGCCTTGGTTTAATCACCATTGGAGGAAGATGGATGTGTCTACTTTAGGGAGTCTTAGACATAGAGTGCCTATTCTTGATGGAGAGTACTTTCATGAGTGGAAAAATGAGATGCTTGTAATCTTCAATCAATATCATTTAAACAAGTATATTGTTAGCCCTTATGCACCTCATATTGATCCTTTGCATCCTACCCTAGTTGAAGATATTGACATGATTCGCAATCTTAGAACCATTGAGCTCATCATTAGAGGATTAACCAAAAATTTGATTGCTAGTTTGCCTACTCTTAATTGTGCCTATACTATATGGAAATTTCTTGAGGAACGATTTCCCGATCATTCCTTGAAAAATTTGGATAAAATTCTCCATAAATCTATTGCCTTGAGTAAGATGAACTCTAGTGATACTAAGTTTGGTGATTGTCTATTTGAGCTTACCAATCTCAAGCATGCTAAAGGAGATGTTGGAATCATTAGTGATATTATATTTGAAGCTATAAGAATTCATAAAAGTGACCACTTTGATGACCATTTATCTAATGAATTACCCTCTCTAGGAAATGATGAGTCACAAGATCATGATGAACATGGATACTATGATGATGATGATGATAGTGACTTGGACCTTGATGATACAATGAGACATTTTGGTCTTACGGCAAATCTTCGGGGATATGCGTCAGGTGGAAAGGAATGGGTTCTTGATAGTGGATGTACTGATCACATGAGCGGAGATGAAGAGATGTTCCGTGAGCTTGCTAAAAATGACGGCGCTCAAAAATATGTCACCTTTGGTGATAATCCAAAGGGTAAAGTAGTTGGCCTTGGTAAGGTGGCCATCTCACATGATAGTTCCATTCAAAATGTCATGCTCGTTGAATCTCTCGGGTACAATTTACTTTCAGTATCTAGACTTGCTGATTTTGGCCTAAATGTTCTATTTACTGAGGTAGATTGCCAAGTGTTTCGTCGAGACAATCATAAAATGGTCTTTACCGGTATGCGTAGAGGTGATCTTTACATTGTCGATTTCTCTAAAAAGGCACAACCTAAAACTTGCTTCATTGCTAAATCCTCAAAAGGTTGGTTGTGGCATAGACGACTAGGTCACGTTGGCATGAGAAATCTTGACAAGCTTATTAAAGGAAATCATATCCTTGGAGTTAACGATGTCATATTTGATAAGGATAGACTTTGCAGCGCTTGTCAAGCAGGTAAACAGGTTGGAGGAAGGCATCCTGTGAAGAACATCATGACCACAAGGAGGCTACTCGAGCTACTTCATATGGATCTTTTCGGTCCCAACGCCTACAAAAGTCTCGGTGGAAATTCTTTTGGTCTTGTTATAGTTGGTGATTTTTCAAGATTCACGTGGGTGTTCTTTCTTAATGACAAGTCGCAGGTCCAGAAGATCTTCAAAAACTTCGCTAGGAAAGCCCAAAATCAGTTTGAAGTGAAGATCAAGAAGGTTCGGAGTGACAACGGAACAGAGTTCAAGAACGCAAATGTGGAGACCTTTCTTGACGAAGAAGGGATTTCACACGAGTTCTCGGCTACGTACACACCTCAACAAAATGGAGTTGTTGAGAGGAAGAACCGGACGCTCATCGAAATGGCCAGAATGATGCTTGATGAATACAAGACGCCAAAGCACTTTTGGGCAGAAGCGGTTGAGACAGCTTGTCACGCAACAAATCGCTTGTATCTTCACAAGCTACTCGGCAAGACAGCATACGAGCTCCTCACCGGTAACAAACCCCAAGTTGGATACTTTCGAGTATTCGGCTCAAAGTGCTACATTCTTGATAAGCATCGTCGTTCAAAGTTTGCTCCTAAATCTCATGAAGGCTTCCTACTCGGTTATGGCTCAAACTCTCACACGTACCGTGTCTACAACAATTTCACCCGAAAGGTTGAAGAGACGGTAGATGTGAAGTTTGATGAATCTAATGGCTCGCAAGTAGAGCAATTGCCAATTGATGTAGGAGACAAAGACCCTTCAGAAGCAATCCAAGACTTGTCCATCGGCAAAGTTCGTCCGACGGAGGTGAAGGAGAGTACGTCATCCGTCCAAGTGGAAGCTTCTACTTCACGACAAGGTGAACCAAGAATCGACATGGAAGCATCCACAAGTGGGACACGCCAAGATGAAGAAGACGAGGAAGTACATCAAGACGAACATCAACAACCTCCTTCCCCACCACGACAAGAGAATGAAAACGTCAACAATGAAGAAGGCCAAGAAGAAGAACAAGATGAAGAAGATGCTCAACGAAGACCCAAGCAAAAGCTCTCACGAGTTCGAGCAAGAATTTCCAAAGATCATCCCGTCGAGCAAATCCGTAATGATATACAAAACGGGAGAATCACTCGCTCAAAAACTCGTTTAGCTAACTTTTGTGAAAACTATTCATTCATCTCTAGAATTGAACCTATGAAGGTTGAAGAAGCATTGGAAGATCCGGATTGGATAAACGCTATGCATGAAGAGCTATACAATTTTGAGAGAAACCAAGTTTGGACATTGGTTGAGAAGCCCGACGACAACCACAACATCATTGGTACCAAATGGGTGTTTCGCAACAAGCAAGATGAAGATGGACAAGTGGTCCGCAACAAAGCACGTCTCGTCGCCCAAGGGTACACACAAGTCGATGGTATGGACTATGGTGAGACATATGCTCCCGTTGCTAGACTTGAGTCCATTCGCATCTTACTTGCCTATGCTAATCACCATAATATCACCTTGTACCAAATGGACATTAAGAGTGCTTTTCTAAATGGTGAAATAGAGGAGGAAGTTTATGTCAAACAACCTCCCGGCTTTGTCAATCCTAAGAAACCTAATCATGTTTACAAACTTCACAAAGCTCTTTATGGTCTTAAACAAGCTCCTAGAGCATGGTATAAATGATTGACCAAGTTCCTTATTGCAAGTGGTTTTGAAATTGGTAAAATTGATTCTACTCTTTTTACTAAAAGGGTTAATAGAGAACTATTTGTATGCCAAATTTATGTTGATGATATCATGTTTGGTTCAACTAACCCTCTCTCTAGTGAAAAGTTTGGAAAGCTAATGTCAGAAAAGTTTGAGATGTCTATGATGAGTGAACTCAAATTCTTTCTCGGTTTGCAAATCAAGCAAACTAAGGAAGGTACATTTGTCTCTCAAACAAAGTACACCAAGGACTTGTTCAAGAAGTTCAATATGCAAGAATGCAAAGGTATGTCTACACCCATGCCTACTAGTGGACATAATGATTTGACCAAAGATGGTGAACCGGTTGATCAAAAGGTTTATCGCTCTATGATTGGTTCATTGTTATACCTATGTGCTTCACGTCCCGATATTATGCTAAGTGTGTGCATGTGTGCAAGATATCAAGCTGCCCCTAAAGAATGTCATCTTAAGGCTGTGAAAAGGATAGTTAGATACTTAATTCATACACCAAATTTTGGCATTTGGTACCCTAAGAGGTCTTCTTTTGATCTTGTTGGCTATTCCGACTCGGATTATGCCGGAGACAAGGTTGATAGAAAGTCAACTTCGGATACTTGTCAATTTCTTGGTAGATCCCTTGTGTCTTGGTCCTCCAAGAAACAAAACTCGGTATCCTTATCCACCGCCAAAGCGGAATACATTACCGCTGGTTCATGTTGTGCTCAATTACTTTGGATGACCCAAACTCTTAAAGATTATGAAATTTATGTGAAACATGTTCCACTGCTTTGTGACAATGAAAGTGCTATCAAAATTAGTCATAATCCCGTACAACATTCTCGAACTAAGCATATTGAAGTTCGTCATCATTTCATTCGAGATCATGTTGGTAAGGGTGACATTAATCTTAAGCATGTTCGCACTGACAAGCAATTAGCAGATATATTCACTAAACCACTTGATGAGAAAGTATTTTGCAGGCTAAGAGGAGAATTGAACATCATTGATGCTTCAAACGTGGAGTAGGAACTCCATTGGACACATGCAAGACATGAGCTTATGACTAATCCATGATATATCTCTTATGATGACTATCTTATGTCTTGGATATATTTGTACCTTGCATGTTGTCTAACCCATGTAGGTACTTGGTTGAAACTAATTCCATGGGATTGCGACTCACTCACATCTTGAGAAATCTTTATATCACCAAGTCTCTATACAATGGTGGTTGAAAACAAGGAAGCACAAAACCATTCAAACATATCCTTTGACAAATTCTATGTTGAGCTTCATTATTGTCATTTTTGGATACACAAGTGCTCTTCCTTGCAAGAACTAACCCATGTAGGTAGATGAACTCAAACTCCAAGTGGTGCTCCAAATTCTTGATGGACTACATCAACCTTGAGCACCCACACAAGTTCAACTACATCAGCAAGAATCACTCCACCACCCAAGGTATGTTATCCCATCTTAGAGAAGCTTTACTCCAAGACATGAGTCAAAGCAACTCAACAAGATGTGAATACATCAAGATGCTTAAACGAAAAATGGAAACCCCATTTTAAGCTTAAACGATGAGTATGACCTATGATCAAGTGTTCTCACTTGACTCCTAAGTCAATATACTCTAACATAGGTGACTATGTCACTGCCCAACTCTAGATGAAGTTCTCTTTTGTTTCTTTCTGTGTTTCTGCATTTGTCTCATGCTTGTTTATTTGTTTCCTTCTACTTCATCTAGATCCTTTAGTTTCTTTTCTTTTCTTTTTATTCTGCATTTTTCCGCATTCAATTCATTGCAAATCTTTGTGAGATCCTGCATGTCTAGTGAGCTGAGGTGACAAGTGTTTTTCTCTGTGTGAACTCGGTCCCACCGAATTGTAATTTTCGGTCCAACTGAATTCCTTCGGTACCACCAAATCTTACCACTCGGTGCCACCGACTTCGCAGCAGGAAAAATAGTTTGTCACATAACCTATAATTCTTCTGATCCAGCTCCACTCAATGAATCTTGTCCTCTACAAGCATCCCAATTTTATTCTTTGCTTTATGCTGAGTCTCAAGGACCAAACCTTTTAGACGGATTCCAGAAGAACCTTCTTGCAAATTGATGTCAAAGGGGGAGAGAGAGATCACATCAAAGCTTATCTTCGGGGAGAAAGAGATCACATCGAAGCACTAAAGGGGGAGAGAACATCTCAAGGATCCCAGATGTCCCAGATAATGTATTAAGGGGGAGAAAGAGATCCCTAGGGGGAGAGACAATACTCAAGGATCCCAGATGCTTGATGATCAAGAGGAGAGATGTCACATGTCTTTTTAGGGGGAAAGACATGTTCATTTGTTTGTTTCTTTCAGCTCTGATTTTCTATTCCCTATCTTCCCCCAATATCCCATATAAGATTCAGGGGGAGCAAGACACCTATGGGAAAGAAATCAGTCAAATTCATTGCATATCTTTACTCTTGGGGACATGTTGAGTTCAATGCAGTACCTAGTACTTACTCTCTACATGTCATCCCAGTCTTGGTATTCTTGTGGTTTCTTCAGTTTACTCTGGCTAGTGGATGTACTTGTGTTATCTAACCTTGTTTGTGCAGGTTCATTCCATCCTAGGTCAACCAAAGACTACAAGGTAAGTGTATGCATCCAAATCATGAGTATGAGAAGTTCTTGCTTATGTACATACTGTTTGCAAGAAGGACTCATGAGCATGAAGGTATTTTCCTTAACAATCTTTTACTTTGATGCATATGGCCAAGATACATGTAACACATTGCCCACTCTGTCATGGTTATGTCCTCACATGCCTCTATATTTCATATTCACATGAGTGCATACATGTAGGGGGGGCCTATGCTTGTTACAAGTCTTTCCAAAGCTTTACTTGCTGCTCTTTATATTTTTATCTAAAGCTTTGATGTATGTTGCCATCAATTACCAAAAAGGGGGAGATTGAAAGCACAAGTGCTCCCTAGGTGGTTTTGGTAGTTGATGACAACATATCTCTTGTTGGACTAATACCTTTACCTAGTGTATTTCAGATAAGTTCAACAATGGAGTGGCATGGACTAAAGGTTGTGGGAACCTCTTCAAGATGCTAAGGATAAAGGATTGGCTAAAGCTTCAAGCTCAAGACTCTTCTTTTTATATATTTTAGTGATCCAAGATCACATTGAGTCCTTAGGAAAAGCCAATACTATCAAGAAGGGATGAGGTGTTGTTTAATGAGCCTCTTGCTCAAGTGCTTAATGATATGCTCCAAAATCGTCAGCTACTTTCCCACTTCCATAGATGACCTAAACCCTAAGCCAAACTCGGTCATACCGATTCTGTCAATCCAGCGCCACCGAGTTTCACTTGTCATTTGCCACTGCCAAACCCTAGCAATTCGGTCCTACCGATAAGGTTCTCGGTCTCACCGAGATGGGCTTGCAAACTCTCTGTTCCCTTTCGTAACTTTTCGGTCTCACCGAAAGAGCGAATCGGTCCCACCGAGAATGCAAGGTAAACTCCATGTTTCCTTCTTGTAACGTTTCGGTCTCACCGAAAGAGCAAGTCGGTCCCACCGAGTTTGCCTGACCAACTCTCTGGTTAGCTAATCGCCGAACTCGGTCTCACCGAGTTTGTGCGATCGGTCTCACCGAGATTACGTTATGCCCAAACCGTAACCGAATCGGTCCTACCGAGTTGCATCTCAGTCCCACCGAGATTCCTAACGGTCACTAGGTTTACCATTTCGGTCAGACCGAGTTTTCTGATTCGGTCCCACCGAGATTGGTAGATTGTGTGTAATGGTTGGATTTTGTGTGGAGGCTATATATACCCCTCCACCACCTCTTCATTCGAAGAGAGAGCAATCAGAACACACACTCCATTCCTACTCATATGTTCTGAGAAAGAACCACCTACTCATGTGTTGAGACCAAGATATTCCATTCCTACCATATGAATCTTGATCTCTAGCCTTCACCAAGTTGCTTTCCACTCAAATCTTCTTTCCACGAGATCCAAATCCTATGAGAGAGAGTTGAGTGTTGGGGAGACTATCATTTGAAGCACAAGAGCAAGGAGTTCATCATCAACACACCATTTGTTACTTCTTGGAGAGTGGTGTCTCCTAGATTGGCTAGGTGTCACTTGGGAGCCTCCGACAAGATTGTGGAGTCGAACCAAGGAGTTTCTAAGGGCAAGGAGATCGCCTACTTTGTGAAGATCTACCGTTAGTGAGGCAAGTCCTTCGTGGGCGATGGCCATGGTGGAATAGACAAGGTTGCTTCTTCGTGGACCCTTCGTGGGTGGAGCCCTCCGTGGACTCGCGCAACCGTTACCCTCCGTGGGTTGAAGTCTCCATCAACGTGGATGTAGGATAGCACCACCTATCCGAACCATGGGAAAACATCCGTGTCTCCAATTGCGTTTGAATCCTCCAAACCCTTCCCTTTACATTCTTGCAAGTTGCATGCTTTACTTTCCGCTGCCTATATACTCTTTGCATGCTTGCTTGATATGTGTTGTGTATGTTAAAATTGTGCTCAAACTCCACTTAAACCGAAAAACCTTAAAAAGTGCAACTTTAGCATTAAGTGTCTATTCACCCCCCCCCTTTAGACACTCCTTCTAGATCCTACAACTAGCATGGGCCAACCTGGACGACTCAAACTAGGTGCACACTTTCCAGCCACCTGAGGCGGCCGCCCATACCAGCCCCTATGGTGGTGTCGCCCCTTTTTGCGTGTATGATTGGATAGTGAAAAATATTCTAGTGGCGCTTTTGATTTACCCACAGAATGGTTGAATTGCTTGTTTCTATGAACTAAGTTCGTCAATAATGTGAAGGATGCCAGTCTTTTCATCCTATTGTAGATTGCTTAGATCTCGGTATGCCAAAAGTGATCGCATGAAATATACAGTAAAAGCCAGTGTGATGTGTTTGGCTACAACTAGTCTGACTACACGTCCTCATTTAACATATCAAGGACGCACCATCTTACCAGATTAACCATTCGACTTACCCATACAGTGTGGGAAGAAAGAAGTATTGGGACTGCGTATCCAAGCAATTGATGCCATGGACTCCTTCGTACAACCATGTAAGCGAAAAAGAAGTTGTAGTGTGCCTGTACAAAGAACTAGCATAAGTTCAGTTACCTGCTTCTCGGAATTTTAGTTAGCCACTTATTGCAAAATTGTTCAATTATGTTGCTTGGCTTAATTTAGTTTGCTACTAATTACATAATGCCATAGCCTGTTAATCATATTGTAGACTGCGCCTATCTATGTGTTTGATACTTACTGTTAAAAATTACCTGTTTGCCTTAACTTAAATATGTACTTGTTTTTTAACTGCTTTGCTGCTGCAACAGCGGGTTACAATGATGTTAGTAACTACTTTTCAGCATCCAATTGAAACTCTTTAATTCCTTGTTTGTTTAACTGGTTTGCTGTTATAACTCCCAGTTGAGATGTTTTGCGAACTTCAACTTTTCTGAATCCAATCGGAACTTTAATGGCAAAACAGGTTAGCCCAAGATCAAAGAGCGAGGTCCCCATGGACGTTGCATCATCCCACAGCAGTGGCACCGGCCCAATCGTGCATTGTGAATTGCCAATTGCTGATGCTCTAGAGGCTAAACTAGTGGTAGAGAGAGATTCTGCTTCTGCACTTAGAGATGAAGTTGACATGTTGAGGAAGCAAACAGCACAATCACAACCAGTACTCAAGACAACCATTAAATATTTGGTGGATTTCAAAACGAAGCAAGCTGAGACTGACCAGATTTTTAAGGTCCTGAAGGAAAAAAGGAAATTAAATTCCTACTTGGTAAATCATAGGTGAAATGTTCTTTCCATAGTTGAATAACCTTTGTGTTGTCGGTTCATGTAATCAATCAAACCATTTGTTTTAGAGATCATGTAATAATCGTTTTTTTGTTTTTTTGTTTGTAATTTTATTTGAGCACTAGTCTGTATTAATTGATAAGACTCGGAGACATTTCATTTGGATTGCTGTGCTAAACCTACAAATATGCCAATCGGGCTGAATGTGCATTCAGCAATACTAGTATACATGGACCATAAGTGGCACGCATCGGAAAGGGTCAAGATGCTGGCTAATAAAGGATGATGTGGTAGCCAAAAAAAGTACATCGGCCTGGCTTATGTATGTTAGTTGATATTATTGATCCATATACTCTATAAGTGTTTATATGTTTGTTAGATCCGTACATTCTTGGTTGATTGACTCGGTATTTGAATCTTGATACATCGCTTGTGTACATATCTAAATGGGAGTACACATTATGCTGCGTGTGAAATTTGAGTTGGACATGAAGTGTTCCAAATATTCAAATTCACCTTAAACTGGATTCTAGTTTCTAAATTTGAGTATCAGCATTTGTAAACCATATTCATATATGATAGTGGAATACATCTTTGTCGTCCTTTTGAAGATATATAAAAACACATAGAATGATTTATAAAGATTCATATAGGAATACAAAATGGATTCGAATTTAGTTGCCAGGGTAAACGTGGATGCTTATTGTCCCAAAATTCAAAAGAAACAGCAAAATGTCCACTCCCACATCGGCTGCCCGAAGCCAAGTGTTTGGGAGATGGAAATTACTATCTACCCATTACACAGACAATCCATCGGCCCGATTTCCACTGCTCTAAATAGGGGTAGGTTAGTAACTTCAATTAGACGTGACACGACCGCCTCTGAGCCCATTCTGACACGGTGGGTGTCAAACATGGGCGGCAAAACTCATTTGATTCAAGCTCGTCCGAAAGACCTCTATTTCTCCCTCCATTCCCCATTCATACACGGTCGGCGGCAAAAAAAACTCTCCTCGTCCTCGCCCTACCTGTCAGCCCCGTTCATACACCATGGGCGCCAACCGTGGGCGGCAAAACACCCTCTCCTCGCCCTAAATAGTTACCGGCAAATATTTGGGAGATGCGAGATTACTGTCCTATCCCCAACCGACAAGACGTCCAAATTTGAAACGAGGGATAAGTTCATAACTTCCCCATATTTCAGACAGGCGCGTCCCAAAAACATGGTTCCCCGTACCTCTCCCTCCATTTTCCCATTCATACACCGTCCACGCTAGAACACCCCATTCCCACACCAGCCTTCGTCTGCCTCCCCATCCATCGCCGCCATCCTCCACCACATCCATCGCCACCGTCCGCCACCATGCCGAAGCGCCTACCAAGACCACGTCGTCCACTGCTAGAGATGGACGTTTCTCATCCATGGCGATGTACCAATAGCCTTGTATCGCGTCCTCTCGCTTCATCGGCGCCATCGTCCCCTTTGCCGGGGCCGCTCACACAACCTTCACTTCCACCACAACGGGACTTATCCCCCGATGCACCCGTCTAACGTCGCAGATCTGCTTCAATGCCACCGACAGCCATCGCACCCCCGATGCCTACACTGCGCCGCAAGAGAGGTGGTACTTCATATCTCCTCAACTTTTTGATCTCAACCAGAAAATAGATCTTAACTTGGTTACTCTACTTTCTTTTCAGCTCTTAGAATTTAGTTCTTAGTTCGAAGCAAACAATGGATGCTAAATATCATTTCTCCGGTTTGCAGCTTCAAATCTGCCATGGCACAGCCATAATACGGTTTAATTGATCATGCTTAGGGTTTAATTGATCATGTTGGTTCCGTGGTGGTTTCTTTAATAGAAATCAGAGGGGAAACCCTCTTTTGCTAAAAAAAGATATGCTTAGAGTTTCCCCCTTTTATGATCACTATACGATCAGAATACGTGCTTCGTTTCATAATAACACTGCTCCACCCATCAAGCTAACAAGCTTAGTTGTTCAAATACGAATCTGATATTATTAAAACAGAGTTGTTTAATTGGTCAGCTAAATGTTCCTAAATTAGTTTTGAAAATGCATGTTCGCCGCTCGGGTGTGTATCTCTGTGTGTGGTCTGGTCAGCACAGTTGGGGAGGTGAACTTTGCATATGCAGGGGTTTATAGGGAGACACTCTCCGAGTTGAAACCGCAATGCATTCCATAGATAATCTGACTACTTTTTATGTTTTCATGAATTTCAGATTCTGAACAGCATCATAATGATTATGAGCTTGCGCGCATGAAAAGAATAATGCAGAACAATGCCATGGCTGTCAAACTTGGCATTAAGGGACTGAAATCAAGTCTGGATGCAATGCAATGCAAACACTCTCCACCTACAGATTCATGCTCAGAATATGATCCTAACAGTGATTCTGATCTAGAGGGAGACCTAAGTCAATGTAGATCCCTAGTGGAGGAGTCAGAGGAAGATGCCATATCTTATTCACCCATCAAGGTACTTGCTCTAACTTTCCAAGGTTACATTGCTCGCACATATCTTGCAACTGATGCTTTGTGTTGCTTCTACTTTGTTGAACTGCCATTAGCTTAGTTTACGCATCATGTATGTGAATACGCCCTGCCTATCCATTTTCAGTACATATTCCATCTGTCATCATACCATATTTATCCATTCAAATGTTGTTCTTGTGTATCAGACGTTCAAAAGGAAGAGGGCGATTGCTGATCGTGGAGGAGCACAAGCAAAGTATTTGGAAAAGGTAGTGGCACCTGATAAATCAAATAGCCCATTAGGTGTAGTTGCAATATCACCTGACCCACAAAATACCCCAACTCTAGCAGACTCTAGCCCTACTACACTGGTCATTTCTGATGCCCCAACTCAGCAGACCCCAACTGCAGCAAACAGTATGATTATGCCAGTTGACATAGCACCAGCTGTACAACGCAAAACCCCCATTCCAGCAAAGAGTACACCAAATCCAGTTGCCAAATCCCTTTTCGAACCAGAGAGAGCCCCAATTGCAGCAAATAGGACCCCTGTTACATTTCTTCCCAATTTAGAAGACGAAGCTTATGTTGTTGTCAGGAACTTTGTGTGCATCTTTCCTTCAAGGAGAGATTATACCGCGGACACAGAACAATTTCCAGTCTTCCTCCGGAACTTACGCGTAAGTAATGTATTAATGTTATTCATGGTCATTAGTGCATATGTTTCTGCTGACAGAAGACACAAGATTTCATTCTTTTAAATAGGCAAGGCGCAAACTGGATTGTGATGACGAGCAAGGGTTGGTTGCGCTTTTCAAGCACTCGTTGATGAAGTATCATTCCTACCCGAGGCAAGCGCACTTCGATGGCAAGCCTCTGAACGACATTTCTGTAAAGTCTCTGGTGCTACATTTATCCGACGGTGTCTGGAATAATCTTGTTACACATTGGTCTCGGCTGCAGCGTAAGGTACTGTCTATGATATCACATCACAATTTGAACTACATTTCTGCATTTGCCTTAATGTCTCACTTGTACGAAAACTATTAGCAGAAGAACATTCGTTCTCAAGGGACCACAGAATCTCGCAACTATACTGCACACTGCATTGCTCTTGTGAGTACCTCTTGCCCTGTATGACCATATTTCCTTTCATAGCTGTTTGATTATGTAGCATCACTGCACATGTTAGCCTCGTAATCTTCCATTTGGTGGACATTATAAGATCTGTATGGACTCTTACATAAATTTAGAATCAACCCAGTGCTTTTGAAGAGGTTTAGCTCTGCAGTCCTCTTGTAAGGACTGAACATGGTCTATCACTGTACTGACATTAACAGCTACTCCCTCCGTCCCATAATATAAGAACGTTTTGTACAGTACACCAGTGTTCAAAACACTCTTGTATTATGGGAAGAGGGATTGGTTCATTTTGTAGCATTCTGCATCTTATCTCCCTCGCCCACCATTTACTAAAAAAGATCAGATCTATATTTAATATTATGAACAAGTAGAATACACAGACAATGCCAGTGCAGAAGTGTAGCTCATTGCTCTTGTCAGTACATTTTGTCATGTAACGCTTGTACTTCCAGGGATTGGTAGTTGATTATGTAGCACCAATCTGCATCTTATCTTCATTATCCTCTACCCCTTCCAGTATTATCATATCTATAATTACTCTCTACAAAATGTAGAGTACAGGCAATGCTTATGAAGAAGATTCTGTGCTGAAATTCTTGAGTTATCCTTCCCTTGACATGGAGAAGGGCATTATAAAGCCGGTGTTAACTGTTAATGTAAGTCAGTCCTTCTAAAGCCTTTATCCTCAACTGTTGTTTAATTTGCTCATACTCCCTATCGTTTACTGCTGTTTAGTTTGCTGTTTCTACCAAAATGCATGTTCATAAGAAGTTCTAAGTTTTACTTTTAAACCAAATTCCTTATTTGTCGCATTTCGGGTTCCGGCAGACCCTTAAGGTTCGAACACTGGGGTGCGCGTGGAAATCACGTCCTCAACCTCCCCGCCTCACAAATATCTAAACTACTAAAAGAATCACACAAGAGACACATGATTTATACTGGTTTGGGCCACCATTGTGGTGTAATACCCTACTCCATTGTGTGGTGGATGGATTGCCTCTTGGGGGCTGGTGATGATGAACAATACAAGGAAGAACTGCCTCGCGAGGGGCTGTTTTTGGCTGGGGCGACGAACTGATAGGAGGAGTTCGGTCACCTCTCTCTCTCTCTCTATCTCTCTCTACTTGCTAGCAGGACCAACTAGCTCTGCGAACCGAGCGATCGAACCGAACCCCTTGCTATGAGGGAGGCTGGTCCTATTTATAGGGGCCCTGGTCCTCTTCCCAAATATTGAGCGGGAAGGGAGCCAACAATGGCGGGCTAATTTGAAGGGGGACAGTGAGTACATCTATCCTGACAAAAGGTGGTCTTCGCCTGCGAAAGACTCTGCGGTGACGCCGTGCTGGGCTCCATGGTGACCTCCGTCTCGTAGTCCGCTTGGTCCTGGTCTTGTTGCACCAAAATGGCAACCTTTGCCTGATGCCTCGGTACTCTGCGGCTGCGCTTGCCCCTTTGTACCAAAGAGGAAAGAAGGACGCTCCGCGCGCTGGTGCCTGCCTGGCGCCCTCGATCGTCATGGCTTGCGTCACGGGCACCTCGCGAGGTACCCAGCCTTGATATCTCTGTCTCCTCGCGAGCCAGCCTAAGGAGGCTGCGCCTGAGGATGCGCCATGTCGTCCGCCTCGCGAGGCTTGGCCCCTCGCGGGGGTCTTGAGTCTTGTGCTTGATGAAGATGGGCCTTGTTGGGCCCCCACTCGAGCCATGCTGCAGGTCGCAGGCAGGCAAGTCTGGGGACCCCCGTTCCCAGAATGCCGACAGTAGCCCCCGGGCCCAAGGCGTGCATGGGCTTGGCCGTGCCGAGAGGCGAAAGGGCAAGGGCGAAGCGCCGCGGGCCCTAACAGCCTATGGCCTTGGGCACCGTGTAGCGGTTGATTGGACGTGGGCGCCTCCACTTCCCCATGACGCCTTGGTGACCACGCGAGGTGGACAAGTCCCTGCATGCAAATCGTGTCATGATTACCTGCGATCGTGGAGGCCGGCGGTTGGCCTTCGCCGGCTATAAGTACGGCACCGCGCATGCCCTTCCAGTCCATTCCTCCTGGCTTCTCCTTCTTCCCGATCCTTGCTCCGTCTTGGTGTGATGGCTCTGATCCGCCGGTTCTCTGCAGCGGAGAAGGGAAAGGCTCCTCGAGAGGGGCCAGACCCGCTCCCGCCGAAGAAGCGGCTCGCCCTTTGCAGCCAGGGCGAGGAAGACCGGCAGGTGGAGCCGAGGCCCCGGTGCGAGCAGGCTCTGCCGTGGTTCCCGCTTCCTCTGTACGCCTCCGCCGAGGGCCCCGAGGGTGTCGATGCTGATCTCTGCGGCCGGCACCGTCGTAGGCGCCGTCGGGTCATGAAGGCGTGGGTTGTTCCTCCCGGAGTCCATGCCGAGGGCTCCTGCCATGAGTTCGTGCTCCACGTCGTCGTTCCTCTTTAGTCCTAGATCCGTCTGCCTCCCTTCTTCGCCTCCGTCGTCCCTCCAGGAGGGCCTCTGGAGCTCTGGCTACAGCATGCCGGCTGTAGCGCCCTCGCGACCGAGGCTGAGGTCATGGTCGCCGCCCCGGGCAAGGTCTACTTGTCCCGCGGCTGGAGAGAAGTTTCCCAGGTCTTTGCGGTCCACCTGGAGTCCGATGGCGCTGCAGTGATGTTCTTTAAGGTCTTCGACGCGATCGGGCGCCGGCTGGAGTGTTGCCGCAGGAGAGGTGGCCAGGACCTTGCCCTGGCGAGGGCTAGGCCTGTCGACCGCTCCCTTGGCGAAGGCGCCGGGGGGCCAGCGATTCCAGCGAAGTCTTCGCGACTCCAGAGACGAGCGACGACAGCTACGAGCCCCCGAGCCGGCGCCGCTCCCGGAGCAGGGCGGGCTCGTCAGGCCGTCGCCGACCCTGATCTGGATGTGGTTGGCGCCGGTGCCTAACGGCCCACTGTTGATGATGGCATCTTCTGCTGGAGCCCGTGTAGTTAGCACTCCTTAGGATCCGTTCCCTGCGACGAATCAAAATGCGCCCCACGGGGGCTTGTAAGGCGTGTGTAATCCCGTTTCTTAATATATGACCTTTGTTATGGATTTGTGTGAGTTGCCGATTCTGTCATACCTTAGTTCTCCCTTTGGAACCTCGCGAGGGCTTGGTGCTCTACGCCGACCGGTCCCAGTCCCAAGGCGGCGTCAGCCGTCACTGGTATGCCAGGTCGCGATGCCGTGGTCAAGGCTAGGAGGTGAGCGACCCAGGGTCCAGTAGGAGCCCCTGAGTCGCGATGCTCAGGAGGTCCCCTTTGGCGCCCAAGCAGCCGTTGCTCGGTGAGAAAGGGAAGCGATGTCGCTAGTACGGAATTGCCTTAGGTGCGGGGGTAGTGCCACGGTAGCCAGTGCTGCGGGAGGTGACTTATCTCGGAAGTCGAGGATTATCCCTGGTGCGCCGTCGGGTTCGCGCGTCGGTAGGAGCGGAGTCGCTCGGCAAGGTCCTCGCGAGCCTCTTCCCCCTCGCCTCTGCTCCCCTTTCTGCTCTACGTCCTCGGGTCCCGGCCCTCGAGCTTGTCTCAGCCGTCGTTGGTATGCCAGGTCGCGATGACATGGACAAGGCCAAAGGGTGAGGGCTGGAGAGCCAGTAGGAGCCCTGAGTCGCGATGCTCAGGCACCCCCCCCCCCTTTAACGTGCAAGTGGTTTGCGCGGGCGAGGGTGAAGGGAACCTCGTGAGGGCCTTGGCTAGCGCAGTCCCCTCCAAGGATCATGCAGGTTCATCACAGAAAGAAGATGGTGCTGCCATGGCGGCCATTAGTCGATCGTTAGTCATTCGAGAGCTTGCTGGTTGGAGTAGGTGAGGTGTATCTGGGCACCCGTGAGCCAGCGCGGGACTCACGAGGCCCTACCCGTAGGCGGGTTGCGCCTGGCACTGGGCCGTATCTTGAGATGTGTCCCTGCAAAATTTGGTTAGATGCCAGTACTCTACGTCCTCGGGTCCCGGCCCTCGAGCTTGTCTCAGCCGTCGCTGGTATGCCAGGTCGCGATGCCATGGACAAGGCCAGAGGGTGAGGACTGGAGAGCCAGTAAGAGCCCTGAGTCGCGATGCTCAGGCACCCCCCCCCCTTTAACGTGCAAGTGGCCGACACGGGAAGAAAAGATGCCGCGGACGGGCACCATGCAGCTAAGCGTGATAGGCAATGCATAGTTGGAAATAAATGCTAGGGGGATACACGCCGCTGGGTCTGGCCCGAACGGCTTGGGGATGATGCAGCCCGAGGGGTGCCCCCAACAAGGCAAACTAACGACGGAAAGGTAAATGCAGATACATGCCGCGGATGGACCCACGCGGCCTGGGAGTGATGCAACCCTGGGAGGGTGCTCCCAGCTGAGAACGGAACTTGAAAGATGTCACCTGAGGATGTCATCGGTGTAGTGGCATTGGTGCAGCAGACTTGACGGGCTGCAGAAGCCGATCCTCACGAGCCCCCAGGCCCCGGGGCCTCGGGAGGCTCCGGAGGCGCTGGTGACTCCTCGCGAGCTGCCTCCATCTCTGCCAAGGCCGCGGAACGCCTGCCTTCCTGAGCCTCCACGATGACCCTCATGAGGCGCTGGTACGCCGCAGCCATACTCGGCAGGCCGTAAGGCATGCGAACATAGCTGTGGGGTGGACCTCCGCAGCACCCCTCTTGCGAGGGCCAAAGGCGCTCCGTTGTGGCGATCTGATTGAGCCCTGGTACGTCGACGCAGACGCGCAGCCCACCATCCTCGCCTGGATGTGGGGCCATGGCTGGCAAGCGGCGGCAACCTCTCATGATCCTTGTCTCCTGTAGCTCTTGAATGGCCTCGTCAACGAACTCCTGCTGGTCTGATCTTCCTCGCCTGGCTCCCTCTCGAGGGAAACATGCTGCGAAGCATGCCTCCACATGGTGCAGAAGCGCCTCCCTCGTGACCTGGCTAGGTCGGTGGCCCTCCAGGTGAGAGCCCCCGAGCCCTGCCTGAGGAGGGCGCCAGGCGCGCTTTCCTATGCGATGGAAGGAGGGTCCCCCTGGGCAGACACGGGCCCTGAGGGGCCTGCCTCCTGAGGGGCTGAGCCTGATGATGTCTTCTTCTTCTTGGGGGTGGTCTCGGGAAGCCTCCTGCTTCCGCGATCTGGGTCTTCTAGCGACGCGGCCTGATAGGCCTGCTCTAGGGAACACACTGCATCCTTCTCTTCACAGGGCACCGTGATGACGCCGCCACTTCCTGGCATCTTGAGGACGTTGTAGCCGTGGTGAGTCGCAGCCATAAACTTGGCCAGCGCTGGGTACCCGAGGATGGCATTGTACGGCAGGCGGGTGTGGGCGACGTCGAAGTCGTTGAGCTCGGTGCGGTAGTTGCTGCGAGCCCCGAAGGTGACGGGGAGGCGGACCTGCCCGATCGGGACTGTGGAGCCGTCGGTGATCCCGGAGAAAGGCTTGGTCGGCTACAGCTGGTCATAGGGCACTTGGAGATTGTTGAATGTTTCCACGGACTGGACGTTGAGCCCTGCCCGGCCATCGATGAGGGTCTTGGTGAGCAGCACGTTGCTGATGACTGGGGAGCAAAGCATCGGGAGGACTCCTGCCGTGGCTACGCAATTGAGCTGGTCTGTCGAGCTGAACGTGATGGCGCACGCTGACCACCTGAGGGGGCGCGTTTCTTTGAGCTTGGGGAGAACTGCATTCACTTCACGGGCAAATTGCTTGAAGATGCGCTGGGAGGCTGGGGCTTGAGCTCCACCCAGGATGCAGGCGATTGCGCACGGCTCCTGGAAGCCCCCAGCCCCCTCGTCTTGATGGCGGTCTTCGTTCCTTCTTGGTGGAGGCGGCAGAGGAGGTAGGCCTGCGTTGCCATGAGGGCGGTCCTCGCGAGGCTGATCCCGCCAGTCTCCCTCGCGAGGCAGGTCCCGCCAGCGGTCCTTGCGAGGCTGGTCGCGCCACCCCGGGCACGGGCCGCGATCTTCCCAGCGTCCTGGGTTTCTTCCTCCTCCCCGGCCGTAGCCCCGGTCAGCACGGTCAGGGCGACGGCCGATCCTTCCTTCTCGCACGGCGCGGAGCTCTTGACATTCGTTGGTGTTGTGGGTGTGGAGGTCATGGTACACACAGTACCGGCTGCCTCTGGAGGGCTCGGGCAGATCCCTGCCCCGCTTGGTGTCTAGTTCTGCCGCGAGTACGGCAGCCCCCTTGCACTTCGCGTCCTTGGCCTTGGGCTTCTTCTCTTCTGGGTCCGCGGCAAGCAGCTCGAGGAGGGAGAGACGTCCCTCCTCAGCCTTGGCGCACTTGTTCGCCAAGTTGAACAGCTCCAGGGAGGTGCAGAGGTCTTCATGCATCGCCAGCTCCTCCCTCATCTTGACGTCACGCACGTCGTCGGAGAAGGCCGAGATGATGGCCTCCTCGGACACCTTGGGGATCTTGAGGCGCGCGCTGTTGAAGCGCTGGATGTACTTTTGCAGGGTTTCTCCGGGCTGTTGCTTGATGTGGCGCATGTCGCTCACGGCGGGCGGCCGGTCGCGAGTACCTGGGAAGTTGGCGATGAAGCGGGTGCACATCTGGTCCCAGGAGGAGATCGCGCCTGGAGCCAGATTCAGGAGCCAGGTTTGAGCTCCTTCCTTGAGCGCCATGGGGAACCAGTTCGCCATGTCCTTCTCATCCCCGCCGGCAGCCTCGATGCCAAGCTCATAAAGTTGGAGAAATTCTGCGGGATCGGTTGTGCCGTCGTAGCGAGGAGGTAGGTCGGGCTTGAACTTGCCGGACCACGCAACGCTGCGCAGCTCAGTGGTGTAGGCATGGCAGCCCGCGGTGGCCATGAAAGGCCTCGGTTGGTGCAGAGCTTGGTCTTGAGGGTCCCCACGCGCTGCAGCTAGGAGCAGGGCGGGGTCTTGTCGCGCCGGAGCTGGAGCAGGGTCGCGACATGCAGGAGCAGGGAGCGCCCTGGCAGCCCCTTGCGGGCGAGGAACTTCTTGGCAGCTCTGCTCTTGCTGCGCTGGCGCCTGACGGAGCGGGTTCCACCCAGGGGCCAAGCGCCTTGGAGCCATGGCATCTTCTTGGAGGGGAGGCGGCTGGTGCGCCTCTGGAGCTTCGTTGCCCGCGCGGGGCGGAGTGTGGCGCAGAGGGACGGACGGCGCGGAAGAGCCCCCTACGGCGCGGACAAGCTCGGCGACGCGGTCGAGCCATTCTTCATAGACGTCGTCGACGGGACGGTAGCGCAGGAGCTCGTTTGCCGCGAGGAGCGCAGCCCGAGCCTCCAGGCGTGCGCGGAGCGCGCGGGACGAAGAACCGGCTGGAGCGAGTGATGGAGTGGCGGTGCGGCCGTCTTGCCGCATGGACGGGTGCTGAGACAATGCCTGCTGCTCGCCCCTCGCCGGGCCGGTGGCGGCGTTGACGGCGGGCGACGGGGAACGATGAGGACGCCCACTGATGGGGGCCGTCTGGGCGACGCGAGAAGCGATGGCGGCCCGGCGCTCGGCGCGGACCCGACGAGCGTCGGACATGGATGCGACGGTCGGAGGAGAACGGAGTGGTGGAAGACAGGTTCCGGCGCACCCCTACCTGGCGCGCCAAATGTCGGATTTCGGGATTCGGCAGACCCTTAAGGTTCGAACACTGGGGTGCGCACGGAAATCACGTCCTCAACCTCCCCGCCTCACAAAGATCTAAACTATTAAAAGAATCACACAAGAGACACAAGATTTATACTGGTTCGGGACACCATTGTGGTGTAATACCCTACTCCAGTGTGTGGTGGATGGATTGCCTCTTGGGGGCTGGTGATGATGAACAATACAAGGAAGAACTACCTCGCGAGGGGCTGTTCTTGGCTGGGGCGACGAACTGCTAGGAGGAGTTCGGTCACCTCTCTCTCTCTATCTCTCTCTACTTGCTAGTCGGACCAACTAGCTCTGCGAACCGACCGATCGAACCGAACCCCTTGCTATGAGGGCGGCTGGTCCTATTTATAGTGGCCCTGGTCCTCTTCCCAAATATTGAGCGGGAAGGGAGCCAACAATGGCGGGCTAATTTGAAGGGGGACAGCGAGTACATCTATCCTGACAAAAGGTGGTCTTCGCCTGCGAAAGACTCTGCGGTGACGCCGTGCTGGGCTCCATGGTGACCTCCGTCTCGTAGTCCGCTTGGTGCTGGTCTTGTTGCACCAAAATGGCAACCTTTGCCTGATGCCTCGGTACTCCGCGGCTGCGCTTGCCCCCTTTGCACCAAAGAGGAAAGAAGGACGCTGCGCGCGTTGGCGCCCGCCTGGCGCCCTCGATCGTCATGGCTTGCGTCACGGGCACCTCGCGAGGTACCCCGCCTTGATATCTCTGTCTCCTCATGAGCCAGCCTGAGGAGGCTGCGCCTGAGGATGCGTCGTGTCGTCCGCCTCGCGAGGCTTGGCCCCTCGCGAGGGTCTTGAGTCTTGTGCTTGATGAAGATGGGCCATGTTGGGCCCCCACTCGAGCCACGCCGCAGGCCGTAGGCAGGCAAGTCTGGGGACCCCCGTTCCCAGAACGCCGACATTATTCATACCATGCACATTACTTAATACTTCCTATATGTATGCTTGTTTTTGTGGATCTATAATCCAGTGCGTGGTGAAGCAGCCCACGTTTGCACCTTGTCATCTCCTATTTTATCTTACTGATGTGGCTGATGATATGAACAACATGCCATGCACATTATCCAAAATAGATACAATGATTTTCTTTGCCCTTCATCTATGCTTGTTATGTTGACATGGTAATCCAGTAGTGTGGTGAAGCTCCCCGCATTATGAACAATGCCAAATTATGCTATTGATATTTTGAACATATTCTTTATTTTCTAATTTGAAATTGGATAGAATTGACAGAACAGTTATCATCTTTGTTTATACACGTGGAAAACCTGTCATCTCTCTGCTTTGTTTCAGGGTGATATGCCTGATGGCATGCACAAGTTTGCTGAAGGCTGTGAGACAAACCCAACATATATTGCAGCAAAAAGGCAAAACATCTTGAATATAGCGAGACAACCCCAAAGTCTTGTCTTGATGCAGTGTTCAAGTTACTTGACACTAACAGTCAGACAAGCTCACAGAATACGTTGTCTGAATCAGTTCGACTTCTTCAGTCCCAAGTTCTAGCAGAAAGGCATTCTGTAACTCAACTTCGACTTGAAGTCCTATCCCTAAGAAAGATTGTGGAGAACACCAATGAGAACCTCATCGCTAAACAGCAACACCTGGAAGCTATGACCGACATGCTAGGCCGGTCTCACAGCCTTGCTCGGCAGCTTGCGCAGCAGTTCCCCCACAAGGCTAACCTTTCTTGAACTATCTTGGAAGTGGTCTCGGTTCAGTATTATTTTGTTATGCGGCAGTGGTGCCCAGTTTTTGTAATCTGCTTCTACGTTGCGCTTTATGATCACTGGTGGCGAACTTCGATGCCTAGTGGATGTAATATACCTTAAACCCTTTATTGTATAGTGTAGATTTATTCTAAGTTACTATGCCATAATTTCTTTATTGTATAGGGTAGCTTTGTTCTTAATTCATACTAGTTACGCAGCAGGATGCAATGAACCCCGGCCCATGATTGTGTGAATCAAATCACAGGCTTTTAACAGGCCAAAATTTTCTCGGTCCTTGTTTGGCCCAATCAAATATCGGTTGCGAGCAGGCTGGATGCAAACAGGGCCGTAGTTAGGCCCAACTATATGACTGCCTTTTAACAGGCCGAAATTAATATAGGGCCAAAATGTTAAACGGGCCCTTAACAGGCCAAAACTAATATCAGGCCAAATTACTAAGTGGGCCTTTAGCAAGTGGGCCCAAAAGCATAGTGTCCAGTTGACGGGCCGAATCTGATATGGGCCATAATTGAGCCCAAAGCCTCTTAAAGGGACGGACCTGATCTGGGCCCTAATTTGGCCTAGAACATGGTAGGCTTTTAATGGGTCGGATCTCATATGGGCCACTATTAGGCCCGGAGCATGGCAGGCCATTAATGGACCGGATCAAATATGGGTCGGCATTTGGCCCAAAACATGGCAGCCAGTTAATGGGCCGGCCTACTAGGGTCCTCAAAATCTTGTGGGCCTACAGCTGGGTCGGCCCATTAATGTCGGCGAAATCTCGTGGGCCTTTAGCTAGGCCGTCCCATTATGACCCGCAAGAATCTTGTGGGCTTTACCTAGGCTGGACCATTATGGCACACAAAAATCTTGTGGGCCTTTACCTAGGCCAGCCCATTATGGCCCACAAAATCTTGTGGGCCTTTAGCTAGGCCAGCCCATTACGGTCCGCAAAATCTCGTGGGCCTTTACCTGGGCTGGCCCATTTTGGTCCGCAAAATCTTACGGGCCTTCAGTTGGGCCGGCCCATTTAAGTTTGTTGGGTCGTGCCATGTGTCGACATATCATAGGCGCCTATCTGACCCACTGACGAGCTGACACGTGTTTCGTCCAGCCAATAAGAATTTTACACGTGGAAATTTCCCATTGGTCGGGGCTGTTAACGGGTTATCGGATCCAAAACCCGACCCGATAGCCTAACGACGTTCCGTTACGATGGATGCCATGTGTCGGTCACCCTTGACGAAAGCACTTCTATGACGCGCAATTTATCGTCATGGAAGTGGACACTTCCGTGATGATAATTTTGGTAATGTCACGGAATACTTCTACGACAACCCAGGTATGACTATCTTGATTCTGTCATAAATTTGTCATGGATGTACATGCATGACAAAAAAAAGCGACCTATTGTGACAAACATGTATCATCACGGAAGTGTATTTTTTGTAGTGTGTGTCCACGTACCCTCATAGACCGAAAGCGGAAGCGTTAATTTAACGCGGTTGATGTAGTCGAACGTCTTCGTGATCCAACCGATCAAGTACAGAACGTATGGCACCTCTGAGTTCAGCACATGTTCAGCTCGATGATGTCCCTCAAACTCTTGATCCAGCAAAGTGTCGAGGGAGAGTTCGTCAGCACGGCGGTGTGGTGACGGTGATGGTGATGTGATCTGTGCAGGGCTTCGCCTAAGCACTATAACAATATGAACGGAGGAGTAAACGGTGGATGGGGGCGCCGCACACGGCTTGGAACAATTGTGTGTCTACGAGGCGCCCCCCTCCCATGTATACAAAGGAGGGAGGGGAGAGGAGGCCGACCAAGGAGCACCCCCAAGGGAAGGAGTCCTACTAGGACTCCAAGTGCAGTTCGTGCCCCCCTCCTTTCCTTTTACCGGAGAGGGAAAGGGGAAGGAGAAGGAAAGGGTGTTGCTGCCCCCTTCCCCACAACAATTCGGACCCCTTCCAAGTGGAGGGTGTGCCAACCCCTTGTGGGCTAGTATGCCTCCCTCCCAAGGCCCACGTGGCCCATTACTTCCCCTGGGGGTTCCGATAACCCCCCGGTACTCCGATAAATTCCCGAAATGCTCCAGAATCATTCCGGTGTCCGAATACTATCGTCCTATATATCATTCTTTACATCTTGACCATTTCGATACTCCTCATCATGTCTGTGATCTCATCTGGGACACCAAACAATCTTCGGTCACAAAAACACATAACTCATAATACAAATCGTCATCGAACATTAAGTGTGCGGACCCTACGGGTTTGAGAACTATGTAGACATGACCACAATGACAACATACGCTACTCCCTTGGTCATTGGTAGGTTACTTGCCCGAGATTCGATCCTCGGTATCTTCATACCTAGTTCAATCTCATTACCGGCAAGTCTCTTTACTCGTTCCATAATGCATCATCCCATAACTGACTCGTTAGTCACATTGCTTGCAAGGCTTATTATGATGTGAATTACCGAGAGGGACCAGAGATACCTCTCCGATACTTTGAGTGACAAATTGATACGTCTCCAACATATCTATAATTTTTGATTGTTCCATGCTATTATATTATCTGTTTTGGATGTTTAATGGGCTTTATTATGCACTTTTATATTATTTTTGGGATTAACCTATTAACCGAAGGCCCAGTGCAAATTGTTGTTTTTTTGCCTATTTTAGTGTTTGTCACACCCTGCATTTTGTAGCTCTTCATTTGCATTAATAAAGCATGAAAATTTGGACCAACAAAAACTTTTGCATTATTTGGCTTTTATTTGGAGTTGGTTTTCTCTCTGTGTTTTTTTTCAAGTGCTCTTTAAAGTCAACACAACTCCACCTTCTATACTTAATCTCCTTGCCCCAAACTTCTGCCCAATGATCATGCCATGTGTATAGAGCAATATAGTATTTTCTTACAAAAATAATTTGGCCAAAAAGTATTTTCAAAAATTAGTTTTTCCAAAAACCCCTGAATTAAGATTTGTACTGCAAGTACTTAATTCAGGGCAGTAAAAATCTTTCAAAAAGTATATTTGAAACCTATTAGATATAGGATTCCCATAAACCACAAAAATATAATTTTAAAAGTTATTTTCCTATTTTATTTGAAGGCTTTTTCTTAAGGCCAGAAATGGTCCTTAATAGGTTAAAATTATTTTAATGTTTCAAAAATATTTGAGAAAATTTAGGGAAACTCAGTGGACATATATTTTCCATATATATGAGTTTCAAAACATGGTTATGATTAAAATATTGGACAAAACCTCCCAAAATTGTTTCTGCTCATTTCAAGGATTTGAAATATTTCTACAGGAAATATTTCCACAAAAATCCAAGAAAAATCCAGCAGGTCACAAATGCATATTGTGATGAGCTTGCAAAGCCTCACTTCAATCAAGGTCATTTTGGTCCACCAAAATGCCCCATAACCCTTTCTTTTCAGGATCAAATTTTTGTACTACCAACATTCTCTCCTTGACCCCAACTTTTCTGAGCATGTTCACATGACCAAATGAGGCCACTACACCAAGTGGTGCATCAAGGAGAAGTGATTTTCTCAACTAGATCTACACAAGTTCATTTCTGCTAATTTCTAGGGTTTGCCAAAGTTACTTTGGCCACTTTGCCCAAATGAGCTCAAATTTGGTGGAACACCCTAATTATATGTGTCATTTCACCCTGTAGAGTCTCATGGCAATTGGAAATCATTTGCTTGCCCAAACCATTATCAAACACCTTTTGACATTTTACAAAAAACCACTATTTTGACCCCTTCCACTATTCTTGGTAAGCTCAACTTTTTACCAGAGCTTAATCTAGTCACCTTATACCTCCAGTAGCAATGGCAAGACCTTAGATCAATTATTTGGGGGTGAAACCCTCACTTTCTCTCTCTAGACAGCCCCTGTACCCCTCTTCCTCACCTCCCTCCTCACTCCAGTGGCCATCCATGGCATCCAATGCTCCCTCCCCTTTCTTTACTCCCTCCTAGAGCTGCCAGACATCAGTGGTCGTGCCCACAAGGCATATAATATGCCATGGCATGCCATTTGGGCGCTCTGGAGCGCACTACAGTGCGCTCCCGCACTGTAGCCGCCCCCTTCCAACCACATACGGCCACCTCGGCTCTCCCCCTCACGCCAGCCGATGCTCCTCAATGTCCGGGACACAGCAGCTGGTCGTCCCCCTCCTCCCTCTCTCTCTCCTGCCCCTGCTCGCACGCGCACTGGCCGCCCGAGAGCTCCAGTGAGCGAGCTCACACGCGCGACGCCTCTGACCTCTCCCCACTCCCTCTCTCTATCCCTCTCGGTGTAGTCAACGCCCAGGAACGCCCCAGACACGGCACCAGCCCCTCCCGAGGCCCGTAGCGACGAGCACGAGCTCGCCGGCGCACGAGCCCATGGTGGACCGCCGTTCGCCTATTTAAGGGCCTCCCCGAGCCCTTCTCTCCTCACCACCCGCTCTCTGCACCCCCAAAACCTCCCCCTGCACCCCCAGTTCCTCTCTAGAGCCGCCCGAGCTCTAGATCGAGCTCGAGCTCCGCCGCTTCGGCTCGTGGGAGTTCGTGAGGTATAGGCCTCCCCCGCTCCTCCTCTGCCTCAATCTGGAATCCCTGCAGCCCCCTGACCATTTCCCCCTTGTTTCCCCTCTGTGTAGCTGCCGGAAACAGCCAGAGCCACCGCCTCCTGAAGCTCCTCCGCCGCAGCTCCTCGTCGCCGGCGAACCAGGCACCCCCGCCGGCCAAGTCCACTACCCACCGACGTGCGGCAGTCCCCTGAAATTATCCCCGCACTCACCGGAGCTCGTCGTGGCCTGCATCGTTGCTGGTGAGCACCGCGACCCCCCTGTCCACGGGTTAGTGATGACAGGTGGGCCCCGCCTGTCATCCTCTCCCTCGTTCCCGCGCCCCTCTCTCTCGCTGACCTGCGGGCCCCGGCCGTCAGGTTTGAAACGGGTGGGCGGGCGCGCGCGTTGTGCGCTGGTTCGGCTGGGCCGGCCCGCTGGCTGGGCCTGCTGCGTTGCGGCTGTTCTGGCCCAGCAGGCACAGTGCTCTTTTCCCTTTTTCTTTTTCTGAAATTGCAAAAATTCCATAGGATTAAATATTAATCCAAATGCAATAATTCCAACTCCTAAATTCTTGTAATAATCCCACCTATTTATGGTGCAACTTTCATTCAAATCCAACAACCTTTTCTTCACTGTAAATATTTAAATGTGATTTTAAGCATTTAAATATGCCTTTGTAAATCCATTTCTCCTATTATACAACTCCAAATCCAAAACTAGGAATTTTCCCCTTCTTAGTTTTCCACCTAGTATTTTACAAAAATAAGTTGACATTTTTCTGAGCACTTTGGTTTTTCTGTTTTATTATTGCCTTATTTTCTCGTTATTATTTTGCGACGATAGATTGCGTTGCTGACGAAGGAGCTTGACCAGAAGACTTTGAAGACCCGGAAGACCTTGTTGAGCCAGGCAAGCAGCCCTTTGACCATGTCTATGAAACTCCTTTTTATGCATTTCATATAGCACTCTATTATTGTTGCATCGGAATCATGATGAGATGGTAGCCACTTTGGTGGGTTGCCTTCATTCCTCCTTGTTGATACTTGCATTGTGCATGACCGAGGGTTATGCCGGTGGGAGTAGATAGGATGCTAAGTAGTGCTACGCTAAAGGGACCGGAATATGCATGGTGATGGAGACAAGTATTTTCAAAGGACTTTTCAAAAACCCCGTTGGGTGCCACTTATGCCCGAGGGAGACAATGAGATGGGTAACCACTTGATGACGAAGTGGTGTACCGAGGCAAGTGCGTGTGTTGATTTCGAAGACGGATTAGATTTAAGATTTGTCGACTGTCCCAACCTTACATGCGCAACCACTCTACCCTTGTATGGGAAAGGGCATTATTGATTACCTAGGCCGATACTAGCTTGGAGCCTACATTACTAGTGACGGGAGAGTTGTTGGTGCGCTCTCTCGGGACAGGGTCGTGCCAGGTAGGGCGGCCATGACTGTTTTCACAGGGCACAGGATACACCGTTGTGTCCCCTCTCGGATGTTACGATCTCGAGTGTGTCTCGTATGATGTACATCGTGAGGATACGGAATAACGAGTGGACTCCTTGTTAGTGTCGTCTAGGGAAAGATAGTGATCGGGCGCTTTCCCCGGGTACTTGAGGTACCGCGGGTCGTGGATGACACGGAAGCTCCCCGGATCTTGTGGGTAAAGTGTGCAACCTCTGCAGAGTGAAAAACTATTCGAATAGCCGTGTCCACGGTCAAGGACGGTTGGGCGGTGCTGCTTAAACTACGTCCACATGTTTTCAAACCAGTGTGAGTGTTCGGATAAGTGGGAAGAACTACTTGGGTCAAGTCAAAGGACTTGACATGATTGAGTTGGGTTGGTGCCCACTCTATTTATGTTGATATATGCAACCTGTCCTCATAGTTACTTGAATTCTCCTGATGCATGTCTTACGAGTTGTTGAACATGTCATTACACTCAAAAACTAGCTTTCCGCAAAATTTACCTATATCATGCATTGTTGTACCTTGAACCAAAACATGGGTTGCTTGCGAGTACATTCAAAGTACTCATTGGCTTGCCACTGGTTATTTAATTGGTCAGGCATGGAAGAACAGGAGTTCGAAGAAGAATTCTTTGAAGACGAACATGCGAACTAGGACGTTTCCCAATCAGAATGCCTGTAGGGTTAAGGCAGATGGCATGGGTTCTACTTATCAACGAAGATTTCCGCTGCTTATGTTTCATTTGATGTTCAGCCCTTAAGGCTTTATCTATGTAAGACTTGACCATAATGGTCATAATTTGTGTAAGACGATATGTATGGATGTAAGACTCTTGTTATTCAGCTTCTGTGTGTTCAGTGAGCATTGATCTCTGGGATCACTGTACACGTGCATTCGGTGATCACGACTTATGAGTCGGGGTCCCCACAGAGCTGGTATCAGAGCCATCCTGACTGTAGGAAGCCTTAGTTAGCATGGGCGTTAGTTAGCTTGAGACCATCTAAACTTCTCATCTTTTCTAAAGCTTACCCAAAACCCAAGATATATTTTCCTTATTGACCTCTCCCATTCAACCTTTGTAGATGGCTGCCGTACCTGAAGACTTCCTGACCACAGGATTTCCCGTGCTTCTCGAGGATAGCCTCAAGAAGTGCCAGTACCACCGAGCCCCCATTTTCACCTACCATGAGCATTGGATCAATGACACCAAGACGGAGTATCATGTGGAAGTGATCGTGAAGGCCAATGACTCTCCAACAAGCTGGTTTTTCGAGGGACCCCAGATGGCAACACTAGTTCTTGTCGTCGAGACGGCAACCCTCAAGGCTCTCACCCGCCTCCGAGACCTTCTTCCGGAGATGGCAGACGAGTTGGCAACCAGTTTCTTGCCTTATCGGAAGGAAGGTGAGGATGAGAGCAGCGCACCAGCTCCACCATTAGAAGAAGGACTTCCACTCTGATTCCAGACATACTTCAGCCTTTGTGCTGATAGTTTGGCACAACGCTTGGCCTCTGAATCAATGGAACTCCGAAAGGAACTTCATGAGACCAAGGCACTTCTTCGCCAAGCACAAGAGAAGATGGATAGGATCAAGAAGGAAGGTGCTCCCCCTGGACAACCCGCAGTCGCATACAGAGGCGGAAGACCCCCAAAGGATGGAGAACTGTAACGCCCCAGATATAACTTTCCCAATTTGTACTCCAACTCTTGCCGTTTCCAGCACTAAGTTATATTTATTCTCGGGTTTGGGTCTTTGTCTCCGTGTGTTGTTTTCATTTTCATGCATCTCATATCATGTCATCACGTGCATTGCATTTGCATCCATGTTCATCTCATGCATTCGAGCATTTTCCCCGTTGTACGTTTTGCATTCCGGCGCTTCGTTCTCTTCCGGTGGCCATTTCTAGCTTTCTTCCGTGTGTGGGGATTAAACATTTCCGGATTGGATCGAGACTTGCCACGCGGCCTTGGTTTACTACCGGTAGACCGCCTGTCAAGTTTCGTACCATTTGGACTTCGTTTGATACTCCAACGGTTAACCGAGGGACCAAAAAGGCCTCGTGTGTGTTGCAGCCCAACACCCCTCCAATTTGGCCCAAAACCCACCAAACTCTGCTCCATGTCCTAGAGCGCTCGATCACGATCGCGTGGCCGAAAACCGCACCTCATTTGGACTCTCCTAGCCACCTCTATGCCTATTTATACCCCCTCCATTTCGGATCTCGTCTCCCCCGTCCAACCCTAGTTCCTAAAAAAACAGATCTCCAGCCGCCGGACGTGTCCACCTCCGGCCGGACAGCGTCCGATCCCGCCGCCGCCAACCCGCTATCGCCATGTGGCGGGGCGCGCCCACTTCGCTGCCGGCCCGGGCAGACCCGCACCGGGTCCTCCAAGCCCATTGGGCGCCGCCGCCCCTCGCCCGTCGATCCCGTCCGCGCCACCGCCCGGATTCCTCACCTCCCGCCGCCTTCTTCTCCGAGGCCGGTGGCCGCGCCACGCGACGCCGACGCCAGAGCTCGCCACGGCCGCCGCCCGCCGACCCGACGCCGGAGACCGTCGCCGCCACACCGGAGCTTCGCCGCTGCCGCTCCAGGAGCCGCGCCACCTCGCCCCGCGTTCCCGGTGGCCAGAGCCACCACCGCCGCCGTCCCCGGTCGCCGGATCCGGCCCCAGCGTCTCCTTCAACCCCGGCCATCCTCGGTTTTCGCGAAGTTCTACAGTACCCGAACCCTAGATCTGGATCCAATCCACTCGGTTGACTTTTCCCTCTTCCCCCTTAATTTTTGTGCATACTTTGACTATTCATATCTCCGCATCCGTAGCTCCGTTTTGGACATATATTATATCAAAATCTTCGCCTCGACGAGTACATCATTTCATTCCATTGCATGATTTGCATTTGAGTTCATCTTGATGCCCAAAATGCTGTTATAAGGAGGCATCGTGAGTTAAATTGCAAATCCGTTAGTTCATCATAGACTTTTGTCATTTTTGCCATGATTATTGTGTGCGTGATATGCCTGTGACTCTTTGGGATGAATTGTTAAGCATTTTGTCTTCTTTCCAGAGGTGCCACCCATGCATTTTTAGGATGTGTGTGGTGTCTTGTGCAAGCTTGCAAAGAGAGGCACCTGAGAATTCTGTTTTCAGGGACTTGGTGATTTTCACTAAGTCTGGGATATTTTAGTTCATGATGCCATATGTTCAGCTTGTTTCCTAGTGATCCGTGCCTCTTTTGAGGATGATCAGTAAGGGAGTTTTGATATTCATGTTATGCTCTATCCATCCTTGTCTTTGTTTGCATATGTGGAGCGCTCTAGCTTGAGTCAATCGAGCTCTACTTTTGCTTCATGGTAATCTGGGCAGATCGTCAACTTGTTTGCGATTTTGCCGATGCTATTGTTAGTGATCCATGCATGCTATGCCATTGTTCTTGCCATGTATAGCTAGAATTTTGTGCCTTCTTAATGGATGTATGCTTGCCTTGCCATGGCTTGCACCGTAGTGAGTCCATCGAGCTCGTTTACATGCCTTCGTCAGTTATTATTTCAGCATGTCTCAGTTTTCACTAAGTCTGAAAACTGATTGTGTTTCATCTATGTTCGTGTGCTCGTTAGAGTATTTTGTGAACCCTTTTGGCCCCAGGTCACTTTGGGTGTTTTGTCAAGCTTGTTGAGTAGCTCCATGCCATGTTCTTACTTGTCATGTTCAGGTTATGTATCATGTTGTTTTGCTGCTCCGAAGAGAGCACCGTGGTCTGAAATTTCAGACAAGTGTTAATTTCACTAATTCTGAAATCTGTTTTGCTTATTCGTTTTTGCCATGCTTGTTTGAACCTCATAATGGATGAATTTGGCTATGGCTCACTGATAGTGTTTTGATAAGCATCTTGTGTACATCCCTGCCATGTATTTTGTTTTCATGTTTGGTGGCTGTAGCATGTTCATTTCATTGCATTTAGGAGCCTACTTCCTGTAAATCGCAGACCCATTCGTTTCGTAAAACGCTTGCCATTTCCAAACCGTAGCTCCGATTCCTATGATCTTTATATCGTTTTCAGGTGATTTCATCCCCTCTATCCAGTGGCACACTTGGTTTTCCATGTTAAGGCCAGGTTCATGCATTTCCTGTCACGTCTTGCATTTTGCATCCCGCATCGCATCCCGCATAGCATACCATCTTTGCATATTATTGTTTGCCCTTGCACGTGGTTGATTGTATCCTTGTTGCTTGTTTGTGTTGTTGGGTAGAGCCGAGAGACGAGTTCGCTAACGAGGAGCCCGTTGAGTTTGCTTTTGAGGATCCAGTCAACTCTGACAACTGTGTAGGCAAGATGATCATACCCTCGAAATCACCACTATCTTTGCTATGCTAGTTTGCTTGCTCTTTTGCTATGCCATTGCTACGATGCCTACCACTTGCTTGTCAGCCTCCCAATTGCCATGATTGAGCCCCTAACCCACCATTGTCCTAGCAAACCGTTGATTGGCTATGTTACCGCTTTGCTCAGCCCCCCTTCTTATAGCGTTGCTAGTTGCAGGTGAAGATTGGAGCCGTTCCTTGTTGGAACATTTATTTACTTGTTGGGATATCATTATATTTCCATGTTATCTTAATGCATCTATATACTTGGTAAAGGGTGGAAGGCTCGGCCTCTCGCCTAGTGTTTTGTTCCACTCTTGCCGCCCTAGTTTCCGTCATATCGGTGTTATGTTCCCGGATTGTTGCGTCCCTTACGCAGTTGGGCTATAATGGGAACCCCTTGATAGTTTGCCTTGATTAAAGCTTTTCCAGCAATGCCCAACATTGGTTTTACCATTTTCCACCTAGCCTCTTTTTCCCTTGGGTTTCCGGAGCCCGAGGGTCATCTTATTTTAACCCCCCCCCCCCCCCGGGCTAGTGCTCCTCTGAGTGTTGGTCCAACTGTCAGCTGCCGGTGGCCACCAGGGGCAACTCTGGGCTGGCCTAACCGTACCTAGGACAATCTGAGTGTGCCTTGAGAAAGAGATATGTGCAGCTCCTATCGGGATTTGTCGGCACATTCGGGCGGTGTTGCTGGTCTTGTTTTAACCTGTCAAATCGTCTTGTTGTACCGAGATACCGAGTCTAATCGATGTGTCTTGGGTGGAGGTCTATTCCTTCGTTGACCCTGAGAGCTTGTTATGGGCTAAGTTGGGACCCCCCTGCAGGGATTGATCTTTCGAAAGCCGTGCCTGCGGTTATGGGCAGATGGGAATTTGTTAATGTCCGGTTGTAGATAACTTGAACCTTAATTAATTAAAACGAATCAAGTGAGTGTGTTACCATGATGGCCTCTTCTCGGCGGAGTCCGAGAAGCGGACACGGTGTTGGAGTTATGTTTGCGCAGGTTGCTCTCTAGTTTTCCTGCTCGTGCTTTGCCTCCTCTTCTCGCTCTCTTTTGCGAATAAGTTAGCCACCATATATGCTAGTCGCTTGCTGCAGCTCCACTTATACATTACCCCTTTCCTACCTATTAAGCTTAAATAGTCTTGATCGCGAGGGTGCGAGATTGCTGAGTCCCTGTGGCTCACAGATTACTATTACACCAGATGCAGGGACAGATGATACAGATCCAGATGGCGCGCTTGAGCTCAAGTGGGAGTACGACGAGGACTCTCAGCGTTACTATGTGTCTTTTCCTGATGACCAGTAGTGGTGCCCAGTCGGGGTTAGATTCAGGGCCTTGTCGCATGTTGGGGGTCTTTTCTATTTTGGCGCCGTAGTCGGGCCATGAGTGAATTGTATGATGGATGTTATTTATGTACTTTGATGTGACGTGGCGAGTGTAAGCCAACTATGTACCTCCCCTTTATATTATTTATGTACATGGGATGTGTGATGATTTCCTGACTTGCGACATTGCTTTCAATGCGGTTATGCCTCTAAGTCGTGCCTCGACACGTGGGAGATATAGCCGCATCGAGGGCGTTACAAGTTGGTAATCAGAGCCTTCCCCGACCTTAGGAGCCCCCATTGCTTGATCGTTTTTAGCAGCCGAGTTGTGTCTAGAAAAATGTTTTGAGTCCTTTAGGAATTATATATCGGAGAGCTTAGGAATTCTTTTTACTTCCCAGTCTCCTCATCGCTCTGGTAAGGCATCCTGACGTAGAGTTTTGACTCTTCTCTTCTTAAATTTCACTAAAAAAATTGAGGATCACGCGAGTATCTTGGATTTGTTCCGATGGCTGATGATGAGAATACTGTCTTGGTGCCTCCTATCAGGGGTTTAGTGGAAGTGTCCCGGGGAGTTGAGCTCTGAGGTGTTGTCATCATAATTTTATCGTTGCAATTCTGGTATACTTGAGATATGTTCGCGACATCGAAAATCTCCTTTATGCAGTTCGTTGGTGAGATAACCTCGACGCCACCCAGTACTGGGGCAGGAGTTCGGGAGTATCGCCATAACTTGTATAACGGATGCTTTTCGAAGGTTGAGGTAGATGGTTTCCGAAGGTTTCTTGGTTATGTGTTGAAGGATGGATACAGCTGGATGTAGGATTTGCTAGTTTGGGTGAGATATTATTGCTTCCCCTGTATCCCCAACACCTGATTGCATAACCGGAAAGTTTCGGGAGTTTCATAGGTGGGAATTCAAGTAGCTCTTAGGATATCCTTCCGACAGATGTATGATATGAAATTGGGGTTCGAGGTCTAGTGGTTTGCCTATTCACGGTCGATTTTACAGTGGTCTCGTTGTGTCTTAAAGAGTCCTTGGCTATGCTGACTCGGGGACGCTTTGTATGTCATGTGCACTGCCTTGTACATGATGGTGCTGTACGATCGAGCCCGTGTAGGTCCCACCACAAAAACTTCGGACGAAATCTCTATCATATGTTTGTTCCGGCTTATTCCACAAGCCAACCCTTGGTTTTATTTTGAGTTGTGGTATTCGAGTTGCTTCGAAGTCATATGTTGATTCCATCCCTCGTTGATGTATCTCTTCTACCTGATTCTTCGTGGCTTCGCAATTTAGGAATATGTGACCACTTCAAGAGAAGTGCATTCGTTCATTTTGTTCGGATGTGAAGACTTTATGTTGCAATTTTCATTCCGTTGGATTCACCTTCAATATTTGTCTATTTGTGTGCTAATGGTGGTCAACCTCTTCAGGATGGCTCCTCCAACGCGCATGACTCCGAATCCTGATCCGCCACCACCTCCACCGCCTCCGGAGGCTTGGCAAGCTGTGATGGCCGCAACCAATGCAAATACACAGTTGATCATGCAAATCCTCCAAGAGCGGAATCAAGGCAGTCAAGGGAATCAAGGCAACAATCAGAACCATTTTGCAACTCTGAACCAGTTCCTCGCAAATGGTCCAAAGATGTTCAGCAATTGTGTTGAGGCTACCGATGCTGACGATTGGCTAGTGGATCTGGGCAAGCATTTTGAATGCAGCAACGTCAGGCCTGAAGATTTCATCAAGTTCGCTTCTTTCCAGCTCAAAGATCAGGCTGCAGAGTGGTTCCAGCAGTACAAGGATTCCAGAGGTGGACGTTTGATCACTTGGGATGATTTCCGTCGTGATTTCCGAGCTCATCACATCCCTCAGGGTGTGACTGAAAGCAAACGTGAGGAATTCCGCAATCTGAAGCAAGGCTCTTTGTCTATCTATGACTACAACAAGTTGTTCCAGAAGCTCGCCTGTTTTGCCAAGTAGGATGTTCCTGATGAGAAGAGCATGATCTATCAGTTCAGGGGTGGTCTCCGTGAAGAAATTCAGCTCGCTCTTGTCCTCTTTGAGCCGCTGAGATACGATGAGTTCTACAACATGGCACTGAAGCAAGAGGCTGCTCAGTTGAGGTGTGATGCTTCCAGGAAGCGAGTCAGAGACACTACGCCTTCTTCCTCTACTCAAGTGGCCAAGCAGAAGAAGTATTGGCTTCCTCCTCCTCCGTTTCGTCAGCCGTATCAGCAGAAGAGCAAAGGTGGCAGTGGTTCTTCCCACCCACCCAACCCAGGCTTTCAGAACAAGACTTCGTCTCAAGCTCCAAGATCGAGCGCTCCGTACCACCGTCCGCTTTCAAAGGTCACGTGCAACAAGTGCCAACAGAAGGGTCACTACGCCAACAAGTGTTTCAACCAGAGGCGTCTTCCTCCTCCTCCTCCTGTAAGATCGGCAAGTACTGCAGTGATCAAGCATAACCCCAAGTCCGCCAAGGTCAACTTGATGAACGCAGCTCAGGCAGAGGATTCGTCAGATGTGATCATGGGTAACCTTCCTGTTAACGATATTCCTGCAAAAGTTCTTTTTGATACGGGTGCTTCGCATTGTTTCATCTCGAGGCCATTTACATCTAGGCATGAATTGGTTTCACAAGTTCTGCCTAGCCCATTAGCAATTGTTTCTCCTAGTAAGCGCATGCAGGCTAACTCCATCGTTCCGGATGTTACTATCACTTTGGGCGATTATAAGTTCTTGGCTTCTCCAACGGTTCATGGTGATTCAGATATCGATCTTATTCTCGGGATGGACTAGCTCTCTAAACACAAGGCTCACCTCGATTGTGCAGCCAGGCAGATTCAACTGACTCATTCATCTGAGGATGCAATTGTCTTTGCTGCTCGGGATAATACAATCCGATTGTTTTCTCTCAATGAGAAGGGTGAATTGGATGCTATTTCAGAGATCCCAGTCGTTTGTGAGTATCAAGACGTCTTCCCAGAAGAACTCCCAGGAATGCCTCCCCACCGGCTGGTTGAATTTGTTATTGAACTTGAGCTCGGTACGGAACCTGTGTGCAAACGTCCCTACAAGCTCGGCCCCAAAGAGTTGAAGGAGTTGAAGAAACAACTCGATGTTCAAGAAAGAATGGGTCTCATTCGGCCTAGTACTTCTCCATGGGGTTGTGGTGTTCTTTTTGTGAAGAAGAAGGATGGAACGGACCGACTTTGTGTTGATTATCGTCCATTGAACAAGAAGACCATCAAGAACAAATATCCACTTCCCAACATCAATGAGCTTTTCGAACAACTCAAGGGTGCCCAAGTATTCTCCAAGCTTGATCTCCGTATGGGTTATCATCAGATTCGCATCCGTGAGCAAGATATTCCCAAGACGGCCTTTAGGACAAGCTATGGGTCATATGAATACACTGTCATGTCTTTTGGCCTCGCCAACGCTCCTCTGACATTCTCTCGCATGATGAACTTCATCTTCAACCCCTACACCAATGACTTCGTTTTGGTCTGTCTCGACGACATTCTGGTTTTCTCCAAGAACAAGGAAGATCATGCCAAGCACTTGCGTTTGGTTCTTGACAAGCTCAGGGAACATCAGTTCTACGCCAAGTTCTCCAAGTGTGAATTTTGGCTCGATGAGGTGCTTTATCTTGGTCATATCATCTCTGCCAAGGGCATTGCCGTCAATCCTGAGAAGGTGTCTGCAACTGTTAATTGGGAACCTCCTCAGAACGTGAAGGAACTCCGTAGCTTCCTCGGTCTCGCAAGCTACTGTCGAAGATTCGTTGAAAACTTTTCCAAGATCGCGAAGCCTCTCTCAAATCTTCTCCAGAAGCACGTCAAGTACGTTTGGTCTCCGGAGTGTGATATTGCTTTCAACACTTTGAAAGAGAAATTAATCACTGCTCCAGTTCTGACTCCGCCTGATGAAACCAAGCCGTACGAGGTCTTTTGTGATGCCTCTCTCCAAGGTCTTGGTGCTGTACTGATGCAAGAGAAGAAAGTTGTTGCTTATACCTCTCGCCAGTTGAAGCCTAATGAGAAGAACTACCCCACTCATGATCTCGAGTTGGCAGCAGTTGTGCATGCTTTGTTGACTTGGAGACATCTTCTATTGGGAAGAAAAGTGGACATTTTCACTGATCACAAGAGTCTCAAGTACATCTTCACCCAGCCTAATCTCAACCTCAGGCAAACTCGATGGGTCGAAATGATTCAAGAGTACAATCCGAGTATCGAGTATACTCCAGGCAAGGCCAATGTGATTGCTGACGCTTTGAGCAGAAAAGCATATTGCAACAGTCTGATTCTCAAGCCTTATCAACCCGAGCTTTGTGAAGCTTTCCGCAAACTTAATCTGCAAATTGTTCCTCAAGGTTTCCTCGCAAACCTTCAACTCTCTCCTACCTTGGAAGACCAGATTCGCCAAGCCCAGCTTCTTGATGCTATGGTGAAAAAGGTGAAGATTGGTATTGCAAAGCGTCAGTCCAAGTACAAGTGCTACCAACTTGATGACAAGGACACTCTCTTCTTCGAGGATCGAATTGTTGTGCCCAAAGGTGAACTTCGTAAGGTGATAATAAATGAGGCTCACAACTCTCTCCTCTCCATCCACCCTGGGAGCACGAAGATGTATCAGGATCTCAAGCAAACTTATTGGTGGACTTGAATGAAGCGCGAGATCGCTCAATTCATGAATGAATGTGATGTCTGCAGAAGAGTGAAGGCAGAACACCAAAGGCCAGTAGGTCTCCTCCAACCTCTTGCCATTCCGGAATGGAAGTTTGACCACATTGAAATGGACTTCGTGACTGGGTTTCCAAAGTCCAAGCGTGGCAATGATGCCATATTCGTTGTCATCGACAAGCTCACCAAAGTGGCTCACTTTCTGCCTATCAAAGAGTCAATCACTGCAGCTCAATTGGCGGAACTCTACACCTCTCGAATTGTCTCTCTGCACGGTATTCCTCAAGTGATATCTTCAGACCATGGCAGCATCTTTACCTCCAAGTTTTGGGATACTTTTCAGAAGGCCATGGGCACCAACATCCGCTTCAGCACTGCTTTCCATCCTCAAACAAGCGGTCAAGTCGAGCGTGTCAACCAGATTCTTGAAGATATGCTCAGGGCTTGTGTTATCTCCTTCGGCATGAAGTGGGAGGATTGTCTTCCTTATGCTGAATTCTCATACAACAACAGTTTTCAAGCAAGTTCGGGCAAGGCCCCATTTGAAATTCTGTATGGTAGGAAGTGCCGTACACCTCTCAACTGGTCTGAAACCGGTGAACGTCAGCTGCTGGGTAATGACTTAATCACAGAGGCAGAAGAAATGTGCAAGGTCATTCGTGATAACCTCAAAGCAGCCCAATCCCGCCAGAAGAGCTACTATGATAGTAAGCACCGTGATTTGGCTTTCAAGATCGGAGATCATGTTTACCTCCGCATCTCTCCTATGAAAGGGACTCGTCGCTTCGGTATCAAAGGGAAGCTTGCCCCCAGATACGTCGGACCTTTCAAGGTTGTTAGCAAGAGAGGCGACCTCGCCTATCAACTCGAGCTTCCTTCAAACTTTGCAAATGTTCATGATGTGTTCCATGTCTCCCAACTCCGAAAGTGCTTCAAGACGCCTGAGCGGACCGTCAACTTCGAGGACATTGAGCTCCAAGAAGATCTCTCCTATCGTGAGCACCCAGTTGCAATCCTTGAAGAGACTGAACGCAGGACTCGCAACAAGTCAATCAAATTTCTCAAAGTCAAGTGCTCACACCATTCCGACCATGAAGCTACCTGGGAACGCGAGGATCACCTCCGTTCTGAGTACCCAAAGTTCTTTCAGTCCTAGATCTCGGGACGAGATCTTTTCGTAGTGGTGGAGTGTTGTAACGCCCCAGATATAACTTTCCCAATTTGTACTCCAACTCTTGCCGTTTCCGGCACTAAGTTATATTTATTCTCGGGTTCGGGTCTTTGTCTCCGTGTGTTGTTTTCGTTTTCATGCATCTCACATCATGTCATCACGTGCATTGCATTTGCGTACATGTTCATCTCATGCATTCGAGCATTTTCCCCGTTGTCCGTTTTGCATTCCGGCGCTTCATTCTCTTCCGGTGGCCATTTCTAGCTTTCTTTCGTGTGTGGGGATTAAACATTTCCGGATTGGACCGAGACTTGCCACGCGGCCTTGGTTTACTACCGATAGACCGCCTGTCAAGTTTCGTACCATTTGGACTTCGTTTGATACTCCAACGGTTAACCGAGGGACCGAAAAGGCCTCGTGTGTGTTGCAGCCCAACACCCCTCCAATTTGGACCAAAACCCACCAAACTCTGCTCCATGTCCTAGAGCGTTCGATCACGATCGCGTGGCCAAAAACCGCACTCATTTGGACTCTCCTAGCCCCCTCTATGCCTATTTATACCCCCTCCATTTCGGATCTCGTCTCCCCCGTCCAACCCTAGTTCCTAAAAAAACTGATCTCCAGCCGCCGGACGTGTCCGCCTCTGGCCGGACAGCGTCCGATCCCGCCGCTGCCAACCCGCGCTCGCCACGTGGCGGGGCGCGCCCACTTGGCCGCCGGCCCGGGCAGGCCCGCACCGGGCCCTCCCAGCCCATCGGGCGCCGCCGCCCCTCGCCCGCCGATCCCGTCCGCGCCACCGCCCGGATTCCTCGCCTCCCGCCGACTTCTTCTCCGAGGCCGGTGACCGCGCCATGCGACGCTGGCGCCGGAGCTCGCCACGGCCGCCGCCCGCCGACCCCACGCCGGAGACCGTCGCCGCCACACCGGAGCTTCGTCGCTGCCGCTCCGGGAGCCGCGCCACCTCGCCCCGCGTTCTCGGTGGCCGGAGCCACCACCGCCGTCGTCCCCGGTCGCCGGATTCGGCCCCAGCGTCTCCTTCAACCCTGGCCATCCTCGGTTTTGGCGAAGTGCTACAGTACCCGAACCCTAGATCTGGATCCAATCCACTCGGTTGACTTTACCCTCTTCCCCCTTAATTTTTGTGCATACTTTGACTGTTCATATCTCCGCATCCGTAGCTCCGTTTTGGACATATAATATATCAAAATCTTCACCTCGACGAGTACATCATTTCATTCCATTGCATGATTTGCATTTGAGTTCATCTTGATGCCCAAAATGCAGTTAGAAGGAGGCATCGTGAGTTAAATTGCAGATCCGTTAGTTCATCATAGACTTTTGTCATTTTTGCCATGATTATTGTGTGCATGATATGCCTGTGACTCTTTGGGATGAATTGTTAAGCATTTTGTCTTCTTTCCAGAGGTGCCACCCATGCATTTTTAGGATGTGTGTGGTGTCTTGTGCAAGCTTGCAAAGAGAGGCACCTGAGAATTCTGTTTTCAGGGACTTAGTGATTTTCACTAAGTCTGGGATATTTTAGTTCATGATGCCATATGTTCAGCTTGTTTCCTAGTGATCCGTGCCTCTTTTGAGGATAATCAGTAAGGGAGTTTTGATATTCATGTTATGCTCTATCCATCCATGTCTTTGTTTGCATATGTGGAGTGATCTAGCTTGAGTCAATCGAGCTCTACTTTTGCTTCGTGGTAATCTGGGCAGATCGTTAACTTGTTTACGATTTTGCCGATGCTATTGTTAGTGATCCATGCATGCTATGCCATTGTTCTTGCCATGTCTAGCTAGAATTTTGTGCCTTCTTAATGGATGTATGCTTGCCTTGCCATGGCTTGCACCGTAGTGAGTGCATCAAGCTCGTTTACATGCCTTCGTCAGTTATTATTTCAGCATGTCTCAGTTTTCACTAAGTCTGAAAACTGATTGTGTTTCATCTATGTTCGTGTGCTCGTTAGAGTATTTTGTGAACCCTTTTGGCCCCAGGTCACTTTGGGTGTTTTGTCAAGCTTGTTGAGTAGCTCCATGCCATGTTCTTACTTGTCATGTTCAGGTTATGTATCATGTTGTTTTGCTGCTCCGAAGAGAGCACCGTGGTCTGAAATTTCAGACTAGTGTTAATTTCACTAAGTCTGAAATCTGTTTTGCTTATTCGTTTTTGCCATGCTTGTTTGAACCTCATACTGGATGAATTTAGCTATGGCTCACTGCTAGTGTTTTGATAAGCATCTTGTGTACATCCCTGCCATGTATTTTGTTTTCATGTTTGATGGCTGTAGCATGTTCATTTCATTGCATTTAGGAGCCTACTTGCTGTAAATCGCAGACCCGTTCGTTTCGTAAAACGCTTGCCATTTCCAAACCGTAGCTCCGATTCCTATGATCTTTATATCATTTTCAGGTGATTTCATCCCCTCTATCCAGTGGCACACTTGGTTTTCCAAGTTGAGGCCAGGTTCATGCATTTCCTGTCACGTTTTGCATTTTGCATCCCGCATAGCATACCATCTTTGCATATTATTGTTTGCCCTTGCACGTGGTTGATTGTATCCTTGTTGCTTGTTTGTGTTGTTGGGTAGAGCCGGGAGACGAGTTCGCTAATGAGGAGCCCGTTGAGTTTGCTTTTGAGGATCCAGTCAACTCTGACAACTGTGCAGGCAAGATGATCATACCCTCGAAATCACCACTATCTTTGCTATGCTAGTTTGCTCGCTCTTTTGCTATGCCATTGCTACGATGCCTACCACTTGCTTGTCAGCCTCCCAATTGCCATGATTGAGCCCCTAACCCACCATTTTCCTAGCAAACCGTTGATTGGCTATGTTACCGCTTTGCTCAGCCCCCCTTCTTATAGCGTTGCTAGTTGCAGGTGAAGATTGGAGCCGTTCCTTGTTGGAACATTTATTTACTTGTTGGGATATCATTATATTGCCATGTTATCTTAATGCATCTATATACTTGGTAAAGGGTGGAAGGCTCGGCCTCTCGCCTAGTGTTTTGTTCCACTCTTGCCGCCCTAGTTTCTGTCATATCGGTGTTATGTTCCCGGATTGTTGCGTCCCTTACGCAGTTGGGCTATAATGGGAACCCCTTGATAGTTCGCCTTGATTAAAGCTTTTCCAACAATGCCCAACATTGGTTTTACCATTTGCCACCTAGCCTCTTTTTCCCTTGGGTTTCCGGAGCCCGAGGGTCATCTTATTTTAACCCCCCCCGGGCCAGTGCTCCTTTGAGTGTTGGTCCAACTGTCAGCTGCCGGTGGCCACCAGGGGCAACTCTGGGCTGGCCTACCCGTACCTAGGACAATCTGAGTGTGCCCTGAGAGAGAGATATGTGCAGCTCCTATCGGGATTTGTCGGCACATTCGGGCGGTGTTGCTGGTCTTGTTTTAACCTGTCGAATCGTCTTGTTGTACCGAGATACCGAGTCTGATCGGTGTGTCTTGGGTGGAGGTCTATTCCTTCGTTGACCGCGAGAGCTTGTTATGGGCTAAGTTGGGACCCCCCTGCAGGGATTGATCATTCGAAAGCCGTGCCTGCGGTTATGGGCCGATGGGAATTTGTTAATGTCCGGTTGTAGATAACTTGAACCTTAATTAATTAAAATGAATCAACTGAGTGTGTTACCGTGATGGCCTCTTCTCGGCAGAGTGTGGGAAGCGGACACAATGTTGGAGTTATGTTTGCGCAGGTTGCTCTCTAGTTTTCCCGCTCGTGCTTTGCCTCCTCTTCTCGCTCTCTTTTGCGAATAAGTTAGCCACCATATATGCTAGTCGCTTGCTGCAGCTCCACTTATACATTACCCCTTTCCTACCTATTAAGCTTAAATAGTCTTGATCGCGAGGGTGCGAGATTGCTGAGTCCCTGTGGCTCACAGATTACTATTACACCAGATGCAGGGACAGATGATATAGCTCCAGATGGCGCGCTTGAGCTCAAGTGGGAGTACGACGAGGACTCTCAGCGTTATTATGTGTCTTTTCCTGATGACCAGTAGTGGTGCCCAGTCGGGGTTAGATTCAGGGCCTTGTCGCATGTTGGCGATCTCTTCTATTTTGGCGCCGTAGTCGGGCCATGAGTGAATTGTATGATGGATGTTATTTATGTACTTTGATGTGACGTGGCGAGTGTAAGCCATCTATGTACCTCCCCTTTATATTATTTATGTACATGGGATGTGTGATGATTTCCTGACTTGCGACATTGCTTTCAATGCGGTTATGCCTCTAAGTCGTGCCTCGACACGTGGGAGATATAGCCGCATCGAGGGCGTTACAAGAACCTCCACAGCAACACCGGATGAGCGCAAAGGAATACCACAAGCTCTTCGCACCACCGGCAAAGCAACACCGTGTTGAGCTCCTCCACTCCCCCACCCCTTCAAGTGAAGAGGAAAGTCAGGCCACTGATGACGAGGAGGAAGACCCAGAAGAGCCAGACTACGCGACCGAGTATTCCACCACTTAGGCATCATTCGCAACCCGGATATGCCCGTTAGTAACCCCTACGGTAGGATAGGTCGTGTACCCCTATGCGAAGCCGAGTCCTTGTAATGGTTCATATGAAACCATGTAGTATTGTGTTTGCTTTTGATGTGTTTGATGGACATCGTACTTTCCTTCGGGAACTTGTAAGCGACTACATCACCCATTTGGATTTTAATGAATGTGTTTGGCCTTTTGGCCCTTGCATGAAAACAATTAGTGTCATACCAACCCCCTTACTAGGCATCCCATCTATATTGCTTTCCTCATCTTTCCCAATCATGAGACCTTGGCCGCTCCAATAGGATGCCTGTTGTAACTCATACTGGTACCTCTACCTAGCAGCAAGAAGCCGGAGAAGGAGCCAGTCAGGACCAAACCCAAGGACAAGCTCCCCCACCGCCACCACCTCCAAGCATGGACATGGCTCAGCTTCTCCAAGCCTTCCGAGAGGAACGCCAAGCCAACACCGCAGCCCTCCAGATGATTGCTCAAGCTGTCAACCACCAGCCGGCGGGAAACGGCAATGGACGTTCCACGTTGCTGGAGTTCAAGAAGCATGCACCACCCACCTTCATCGAGACCGCTGAACCCCTGGATGTAGATGACAGGGTTCGCACCATTGAGGATCTGCTGGAACTAGTCGGATGCACCGAGGACCGTGAGAAGGTGGCATATGCTGCTCACTGTCTCGAGGGAACTGCTAGAGCTTGGTGGGATGGATTCAAGGCCATGCATGCTGAGCAAAACATCACTTGGAATAACTTCAAGGCAGAATTCCGCAAGGCCCACATTCCTTCTGGAGTCATGGCCATCAAGAAGCGTGAGTTCCGAGCCCTAAAGCAAGGTAGTAGCACTGTCAAGGAGTACATGCAGAAGTTCAGTGTTCTCTCAAGGTATGCCCCTGAAGATGTCAGCACTGATGCTGCCAAAAGGGAGCGCTTCATGGAAGGCCTTAACCAGACTCTGCAGTACTCGCTTGTTGTGTGTGACTACCTGACCTTTCCTGATCTAGTGAACAAGGCACTCATGCTCGAGGACAAGCGACGTGCTTTGGATGACACCCGTAAGCGCAAGATGATCAGCAAGGGTAGCTCCAGCAACCAGAAGCCTCGCCCGTGGCAGCCAGCCCCGGTCAAGCCAACCTATCAGCAGCCAAGACCTCCTGCACCCCGCACCAACTATCCACCTCAGCAGTACTCCAACCCCAGGCCAGCCTACAACAACCCCAATAACAATGCCGGCAAGAGCAGCAACCCCAATCAAGTCACTTGATTTGGATGTGGTCAGGCAGGACACTACTCCAAGTATTGCCCCAACAAGAAGCCCGACGCCCCGCACCCCAATGCGCAGAACCCAGGACAAGGCCGTGGAATGCCATCGAGGAACCAAGCTCCCCGCAACCTGCCCAACAACGGCAAGAGTCGTGTGAATCATGTCACTGCAGAAGAAGCCCAGGAAGACCAGGACGTCGTGCTGGGCACGTTTCTTGTCAACTCAGCACCTGCAACTGTCTTGTTTGATTCGGGAGACACGCATTCATTTGTCACCCAAAAGCTTGCATGAAAAAGTGGCATGACCCCTACACCCCTGAATAACCCTGTGGTGGTACAAACCCCCGGAGCAGAGATGAGAGCCAAGATAGGATGTAAAGGAGTCAGGATTGTCATTAATGGGGTAGACTTCCTAGCAGACCTTATCATCTTAAGGTCGCAAGGCTTGGATGTGATCTTAGGAATGGATTGGCTCACCAAGCACCAAGGCATGCTAGATTGTGCCAACCGGACCGTCACTGTAACCAATGACCAAGGAGTCGAAGTTAGATTTGCCTCCAACCCCTCCTCTGCTCAAGCCACCCAAGTCAACTCTCTGTCAGAAGTTGGACTAGAGAAAGTGCCGGTAGTATGCGAGTACCCCGATGTCTTTCCTGATGAGCTACCGGGAATGCCTCCTGACCGAGACATTGAGTTCATCATCGAGCTCATACCCGGAGCAGACCCATCTATAAGAAGCCTTATAGAATGGGATCAGAAGAGTTAGCAGAATTGAAGAAGCAACTGGAAGAGCAGTTGAGGAAGGGATTTATCCGCCCTAGTGCCTCCCCTTGGGGATCACCTGTTCTGTTTGTGGCAAAGAAGGACGGTACCATCCGCTTATGCATTGACTACCGCTCCCTCAATGAAGTTACAATCAAGAACAAGTACCCACTTCCCAAGATTGAAGATCTGTTTGATCAATTCAATGGGGCCAAGGTGTTCTCCAAGATTGACCTCAGATCTGGGTACTACCAGCTGAAAATCAGACCCCAAGATATTCCAAAGACGGCATTTGTAACCAGATATGGCCTGTATGAGTGCACGGTCATGTCCTTCGGATTGACCAATGCCCCAGCTTACTTCATGTATCTCATGAATAATGTCTTCATGGAATATTTGGACAAGTTTGTCGTTGTCTTCATTGATGACATTCTTGTCTTCTTGAAGACGGAAGAACAGCACGAGCAACACTTGAGGATGGTCCTAGACAAGCTTCGAGAGCACCAACTGTATGCCAAGTTCAGCAAGTGCGAATTTTGGCTGCGCGAAGTTGGATTCTTGGGTCATGTTTTGACTGAAGAAGGATTGTCGGTCGATCCCACTAAGATTGAAGCCGTGACTGAAGGGCAACCCCCAAGCAATGTCAAGGAAGTCAGAAGCTTCCTCGGACTCGCGGGATATTACCGCAAGTTCGTTGAAGGATTCTCAAGCATTGCACGACCCATGACTCGGCTCTTGAAGAAGGACAAGAAGTTTGAATGGACGCCGAAGTGTGAAGAAAGCTTCCAGGAGCTGAAGAAGAGATTGACCACCGCCCCAGTACTGGCCACACTAGATATACACAAGGAGTTTGTGATATATTGTGATGCGTCAAGAACCAGACTAGGAGGTGTTCTGATGCAAGAAGGCAGAGTCGTAGCTTACCTTTCAAGGCAACTACGGCCTCATGAAGAGAACTATGCCACTCATGACCTTGAGTTGGCAGCTGTAGTTCATGCCCTGAAAACATGGCGACATTACCTCCTAGGGAAGCGGTGTGAGATATACACGGATCACAAAAGTCTGGAGTATATTTTCACTCAAAAGGAATTGAACATGAGGCAGAGAAGGTGGCTAGAGTTGATCAAGGATTATGACCTCAGTGTTCAATACCACCCTGGAAAGGCTAATGTGGTAGCAGATGCATTAAGCAGGAAGGCTTTTTCCTTGAATGCTATGCTTAAGGAAAGGCTACCCGCCTTGTGCGAAGAACTTGAAAACTTCGGGTTGGAACTGGTTGCACCAGGATTCTTAGCCAACCTTGAAGTCAAGCCTACCCTGATGGATGATATTAAGGAAGCTCAGAAGGGACACGAAAGTATTGAAGGCATCAAGAGGAAGATCAAGGCTGGCAAGGCCCCAGGATTCTCAGAGGATGAGCAAGGAATTGTGTGGTTTGGGAATCGCATTTGCGTACCCAACAAGATTGAGCTCAAGAATTTGATCTTGCAAGAAGCTCATGACACCCCGTATTCCATCCACCCCGGAGGAACCAAGATGTATCAAGACCTAAAGGAAAGATTCTGGTGGCATGGCATGAAGAGAGAGATAGCCACTTTTGTCGCTAAGTGTGACATATGCCAAAGGGTCAAAGCTGAACATCAGCGGCCCGCTGGATTGTTACAGCCTCTCCAAGTGCCTGAATGGAAATGGGATAAAGTCGGAATGGATTTCGTCACTGGACTGCCTAGGTCAAACAAGGGACATGACTCCATCTGGGTCATAGTCGATCATTTGACTAAAGTAGCCCATTTCATTCCTGTGAAGACTACCTATGATGGCAACCAGCTAGCGGCTCTATACATCAACAGAATCGTAAGTCTTCATGGTGTTCCCAAGGAGATTGTGTCAGATCGAGGAACCCAGTTTACCTCAAGATTCTGGAAGAAGTTCCAAGAGGCCATGGGGACCATGTTGTCCTTTAGCACTGCTTTCCACCCACAGACCGGAGGTCAGACAGAACGAGTGAATCAGATACTCGAAGACATGCTCCGAGCATGTGTCTTAGCATATGGAGCTAAGTGGGAAGATTGCCTCCCTTTCGTCGAGTTCTCCTACAACAACAGTTATTAGTCAAGCCTCCAGATGGCACCATTTAAGGTGTTGTATGGGCGCAAGTGCCACACACCCCTCAATTGGTCAGAAACCGGAGAAGGACTAGTCTTTAGGCCCGATATCCTCCGTGAAGCAGAAGAGCAAGTTCAGCTTGTCAGAAAACAACTGAAGACTGCTAAGTCCAGATAGAAGAGCTATGCTGACACTCGTCGCTGACTAGTAGACTTCCAAGTCGGAGACCATGTATACCTGCGAGTAACTCCTCTTAAGGGAACCAAGCATTTCCACGTTAAGGGAAAACTCGCACCAAGATTTATCGGCCCCTTTGAGATCACCGCATGACGTGGAGAAGTGGCTTACCAATTGGAACTGCCACCTGAACTATCCGATGTGCACAACGTATTCCACGTGTCACAACTCCAGAAGTGTCTCCAAGTCCCAGGCAAGCCTAATCTTTACAAGGACGTCGATCACCAAGCCATTGACCTTCAGCCTGATTTGACTTACCGTGAGAGGCCCATCTACATTTTGGATGAGGCTGAGTGACGCACTCGAAGCCGCACTATCAAGTACTTCAAGGTCCAGTGGAGCAACCACACTGAAGTAGAAGCAACCTGGGAACGTGAAGACTACCTTAGATCCGAGTTTCCGTATCTCTTTAAAGCCTAGTTTAGGAACCTCGGGGACGAGATTCTTGTAAGGGGGTAGGTCTGTCACACCCTGCATTTTGTAGCTCTTCATTTGCATTAATAAAGCATGAAAATTTGGACCGATAAAAACTTTTGCATTATTTGGCTTTTATTTGGAGTTGGTTTTCTCTCTGTGTTTTTTTTCAAGTGCTCTTTAAAGTCAACACAACTCCACCTTCTATACTTAATCTCCTTGCCCCAAACTTCTGCCCAATGATCATGCCATGTGTATAGAGCAATATAGTATTTTCTTACAAAAATAATTTGGCCAAAAAGTATTTTCAAAAATTAGTTTTCCAAAAACCCCTGAATTAAGATTTGTACTGCAAGTACTTAATTCAGGGCAGTAAAAATCTTTCAAAAAGTATATTTGAAACCTATTAGATATAGGATTCCCATAAACCACAAAAATATAATTTTAAAAGTTATTTTCCTATTTTATTTAAAGGCTTTTTCTTAAGGCCAGAAATGGTCTTTAATAGGTTAAAATTATTTTAATGTTTCAAAAATATTTGAGAAAATTTAGGGAAACTCAGTGGACATTTAGTTTCCATATATATGAGTTTCAACACATGGTTATGATCAAAATATTGGACAAAACCTCCCAAAACTGTTTCTGCTCATTTTAAGGATTTGAAATATTTCTACAGGAAATATTTCCACAAAAATCCAAGAAAAATCTAGCAAGTCACAAATGCATATTGTGATGATCTTGCAAAGCCTCACTTCAATCAAGGTCATTTTGGTCCACCAAAATGCCCCATAACCCTTTCTTTTCAGGATCAAATTTTTGTACTACCAACTTTCTCTCCTTGACCCCAAATTTTGTGAGCATGTTCACATGACCAAATGAGGCCACTACACCAAGTGGTGCATCAAGGAGAAGTGATTTGCTCAACTAGATCTACACAAGTTCATTTCTACTAATTTCTAGGGTTTGCCAAAGTTACTTTGGCCACTTTGCCCAACTGAGCTCAAATTTGGTGGAACACCCTAATTATATGTGTCATTTCACCCTGTAGAGTCTCATGGCAATTGGAAATCATTTGATTGCCCAAACCATTATCAAACACCTTCTGACATTTTACAAAAACCACTGTTTTGACCCCTTCCACTATTCTTGGTAAGCTCAACTTTTTACCAGAGCTTAATCTAGTCACCTTATACCTCCAGTAGCAATGGCAAGACCTCAGATCAATTATTTGGGGGTGAAACCCTCACTTTCTCTATCTGGACAGCCCCTGTACCCCTCTTCCTCACCTCCCTCCTCACTCCAGTGGCCATCCATGGCATCCAATGCTCCCTCCCCTTTCTTTACTCCCTCCTAGAGCTGCCAGACATCAGTGGCCGCGCCCACAAAGCATATAATATGCCATGGCATGCCATTTGGGCGCTCTGGAGCGCGCTACAGTGCGCTCCCGCACTGTAGCCGTCCCCTTCCAACCACCTCCGGCCACCTCGGCTCTCTCCCTCACGCCAGCCGATGCTCCTCGATGTCCGGGACATGGCAGCTGGTCGGCCCCCTCCTCCCTCTCTCTCTCTCCTGCCCCTGCTCGCATGCGCACCGACCGCCCGAGAGCTCCAGTGAGCGAGCTCACACGCGCGGTGCCTCTGACCTCTCCCCACTCCCTCTCTCTATCCCTCTCGGCGTAGTCCACGCCCAGGAATGCCCCAGACACTGCACCAGCCCCTCCCGAGGCCCGTAGCGACGAGCACATGCTCGCCGGTGCATGAGCCCATGGTGGACCGCCGTTCGCCTATTTAAGGGCCTCCCCGAGCCCCTCTCTCCTCACTACCCGCTCTCTGCACCCCCAAAACCTCCCCCTGCACTCACCGGAGCTCGTCGTGGCCTGCATCATCGCCGGTGAGCACCGCGACCCCCCTGTCCACGGGTTAGTGATGACAGGTGGGCCCCGCCTGTCATCCTCTCCCTCGTTCCCGCGCCCCTCTCTCTCGCTGACCTGCTGGCCCCGGCCGTCAGGTTTGAAACGGGTGGGCGGGCACGCGCGTTGTGCGCTGGCTCGGCTGGGCCTGCTGCGCTGCGGCTGTTCTGGCCCAGCAGGCATAGTGCTCTTTTCCCTTTTTCTTTTTCTGAAATTGCAAAAATTCCACAGGATTAAATATTAATCCAAATGCAATAATTCCAACTCCTAAATTCTTGTAATAATCCCACCTATTTATGGTGCAACTTTCATTCAAATCCAACAACCTTTTCTTCACTGTAAATATTTAAATGTGATTTTAAGCATTTAAATATGCCTTTGTAAATCCATTTCTCCTATTATACAACTCCAAATCCAAAACTAGGAAGTTTCCCCTTCTTAGTTTTCCACCTAGTATTTTACAAAAATAAGTTGACATTTTTCTGAGCACTTTGGTTTTTCTGTTTTCTTATTGCCTTATTTTCTCGTTATTATTTTGCGACGATAGAATGCGTTGCTGACGAAGGAGTTGGACCAGAAGACTTTGAAGACCCGGAAGACCTTGTTGAGCCAGGCAAGCAGCCCTTTGACCATGTCTATGAAACTCCTTTTTATGCATTTCATATAGCACTCTATTATTGTTGCATCGGAGTCATGATGAGATGGTAGCCACTTTGGTGGGTTGCCTTCATTCCTCCTTGTTGATACTTGCATTGTGCATGACCCTACCTTCTTATGAGGGTTATGCCGATGGGAGTAGATAGGATGATAAGTAGTGCTACGCTAAAGGGACGGGAATATGAATGGTGATGGAGACAAGTATTTTCAAAGGACTTTCCGAAAACCCCGTCGGGTGCCACTTATGCCCGAGGGGGACAATGAGATGGGTAACCACTTGATGACGAAGTGGTGTACCGAGGCAAGTGCATGTGTTGATTTCGAAAACGGATTAGATATAAGATTTGTCGACTGTCCCAACCTTACATGCGCAACCACTCTACCCTTGTATGGGAAAGGGCATTAGTGATTACCCAGGCCGATACTAGCTTGGAGCCCGCATTACTAGTGACGGGAGAGTTGTTGGTGCGCTCTCTTGGGACGGGGTCGTGCCAGGTAGGGCGGCCATGACTGTTTTCACAGGGCACCGGATACACCGTTGTGTCCCCTCTCGGATGTTACGATCTCGAGTGAGTCTCGTATGATGTACATCGTGAGGATACGGAACAACGAGTGGACTCCTTGTTAGTGTCGTCTAGGGAAAGATAGTGATCGGGTGCTTACCCCGGGTACTTGAGGTACCACGGGTCGTGGATGACATGGAAGCTCCCCGGATCTTGTGGGTAAAGTGTGCAACCTCTGTAGAGTGAAAAACTATTCGAATAGCCGTGTCCACGGTCAAGGACGGTTGGGCGGTGCTGCTTAAACTACGTCCACATGTTTTCAAACCAGTGTGAGTGTTCGGATAAGTGCGAAGAACTACTTGGCTCAAGTCAAAGGACTTGACATGATTGAGTTGGGTTGGTGCCCTCTCTATTTATGTTGATATCTGCAACTTGTCCTCATAGTTACTTGAATTCTCCTGATGCATGTCTTACGAGTTGTTGAACATGTCATTGCACTCAAAAACTAGCTTTCCGCAAAATTTACCTATATCATGCATTGTTGTACCTTGAACCAAAACATGGGTTGCTTGCGAGTACATTCAAAGTACTCATTGGCTTGCCACTGGTTATTTAATTGGTCAGGCATGGAAGAACAGGAGTTCGAAGAAGAATTCTTTGAAGACGAACATGCGAACTAGGACGTTTCCTAGTCAGAATGCCTGTAGGGTTAAGGAAGATGGCATGGGTTCTACTTATCGACGAAGATTTCCGCTGCTTATGTTTCATTTGATGTTCAACCCTTAAGGCTTTATCTATGTAAGACTTGACCATAATGGTCATAATTTGTGTAAGACGATATGTATGGATGTAAGACTCTTGTTATTCAGCTTCTGTGTGTTCAGTGAGCATTGATCTCTGGGATCACTCTACACGTGCATTCGGTGATCACGACTTATGAGTCGGGGTCCCCACAGTGTTTCATAGAAAAGGAATATCAAACAGAATGAAACCTTTGCGAGGATGTTTTTTTGGAACAAATGCAATCCAGGAGACTTAGAGTGGAGGTCATGGAAGCAACGAGGCGGCCACGAGGTAGGGCGGCACGCCCAGGGGGTAGGCGCGCCCCCACCCTCATGGGCCCCTCGTAGATCCATCGACCTACTTCTTTCTCCTATATATACTCTAATACCCTGAAAACATCCAGGAGAACCACGAAACCACTTTTCCACCACCGCAACCTTCTATACCCGTGAGATCCCATGCGGGGACCTTTTCCGGCGATCTGCCGGAGGGGGATTCGATCACGGAGGCCTTCTACATCAACACCATAGCCTCTCCGATGATGTGTGAGTAGTTTACCACAGACCTTGGGGTCCATAGTTATTAGCTAGATGGCTTCTTCTCTCTCATTGGTTATCAATACAAAGTTCTCCTCGATGTTCTTGGAGATATATTCGATGTAATACTTTTGGCGGTGTGTTTTGCCGATATCCAATGAATTGTGGGTTTATGATCAAGTTTATCTATGAACAATATTTGATTCTTCTTTGAATTCTTATATTCATGATTTGATATCTTTGCAAGTCTCTTCGTACTATCAGTTTGGTTTGGCCTACTAGATTGATCTTTCTTGCAATGGGAGAAGTGCTTAGCTTTGGGTTCAATCTTGTGGTGTCCTTTCCCAGTGACAGTAGGGGCAGCAAGGCACATATTGTATTGTTGCCATCGAGGATAACAAGATGGGGTTTATATCATATTGCTTGAGTTTATCGCTCTATATCATGTCATCTTACCTAATGTGTTACTCTGTTCTTATGAACTTAATACTCTAGATGCATGCTGGATAGCGGTCGATGTGTGGAGTAATAGTAGTAGATGCATAATCGTTTCGGTCTACTTGGCACAGACGTGATGCCTATGTTTATGATCATGCCTAGATATTCTCATAACTATGCATTTTTCTATCAATTGCTCGACAGTAATTTGTTCTCCCACCGTAATATTTGCTATCTTGAGAGAAGCCACTAGTGAAACCTATGGCCCCCGGGTCTACTTTACATCATATTATTTTCCCGTCATCTAGCCATTTCTGTCGCCATTTATTTTGCAGTCTTTACTTTCCAATCTATACAAAAAATATCAAAAGGGCCATTTGCATTTCTGTCCCTAACTCGAACCACCTATTCAGATATACCCCTAATTCGAAAGCCTGCTCAAATTTGCCCCTCCGCCGTTAGGTGCCCTTATAAAAATGCCCTTTTGCGCCGTTACTGTCCGGTCAAACAGCTTTGACTGTCCTGAAAAAAAATAGCAAAAAAATCTAACATTTTGTGAGATCGAAGATACTCATGTGCCCAAGGTGTGTGCAAATTTTCGTGGTATTTGGACATTCCAGGAGCTCGTGGCGGGGAAAAAAAGTTAATCTGCACGCTTGTGAACAATAAATTTGAAATAAAATAGCAAAAAAATTAAAAAAATATGAATTTTTTTGGCATCAAAGTGGCTTGGGTGCACAAGGTGCTTGCAAGTTTTTGTGATCAAATGACATGCGAGGAGCTCTAGCAAGAAAAAACAAAATAGTCATTTTTCCCAAGTTTTTTCTTGAGCCACATTTTGTTTTTTTCTCCACAAGCCCCTCCAATGTCCAAACACAACAAAAATTTGCACGCAGCTTGCAGACCCGAGCCTTTTTTATGCCAAAAAATTTCATATTTTTTTGAATTTTCTTACTATTTTTTTGAATTTACTGTTCACAGGCTTACATATTTATTGTTTTTCCTCTAACACGAGCTCTTGGAATGTACGAACAGCACGAAACTTTGCACGCACCTTGCGAACCTGAGTATCTTTGATCCCACAAATTTTTTTGATTTTTTTAAAAAAAATTGCTATTTTTTTCAAGATGGTCAAAGCCCTTTGACCGGCTTTGACCTGCTTTGATCGGACGGTAACGGCACAGAAGGGTATTTCTGTAAGTGAACCTAACGGCGGAGGGGCAAATTTGAGCAATCTTTGAAATTAGGGGTAAATCTGAGAGTGGGCGCAAATTAGGGGCATAGATGTAAATGTCCCATACCAAAAATATTTATCTTATTATCTTTATCAGATCTCACTTTTGCAAGTGGCCGTGAAGGGATTGACAACCCCTTTATCGCGTTGGTTGCAAGGTTCTTATTTGTTTGTGTAGGTACTAGGCGATTTGCATGTAGTCTCCTATTGGATTCATACCCTGGTCTAAAATACTGAGGGAAATACTTACACTACTTTGCTGCATCACCCTTTCCTCTTCAAGGGAAAACCAACGCATGCTCAAGAGGTAGCAAGAAGGATTTCTGGCGCCGTTGCTGGGGAGATCTACGCCAAGTCAAGACATACCAAGTACCCATCACAAACTCTTATCCCTCGCATTACATTATTTTCCATTTGCCTCTTGTTTTCCTCTCCCCACTTCACCTTTGCCGTTTTATTTGCCCTTCTTCCGTTCGTCTCTTTCAGCTTGCCTTTTGTGTGTTCATTCTTAGTACATTTTGTTGCCATCATGTCTGAAACTGGGGAGGTTATCATTGAAAAGGATAGTAGTAACGACGGGGGAAACGTTGATGCTTTTGATTATCCTCATTAAGAACCTACTATTTTACACACTAAAAAGTTTTGGACCTATAGTGGTAATATTATTGGAAAAGGAGTTATTCAAGATTTCTTTACTTGCGCGGGTGCTTTCCCACCATGAGCGGGTCTATTCTTCATAAAACTAGTAGTCTTGCAGATGCTATATCTTTGCTCGTGGTTGAACTTGAAAGACAATTTATCCACATGCATCCTTGCATACAGAGGATTTTTCCTAGAATTTTCTAATATTGAGCATTCTTCTGTAAAGCGAGCAGCTACCATCTTTTTTGCTCATGAGTTCAGATTTATAATAAATGACGCCAATGAAATTTTTGCGCATTATAGGGTGGATGATGGCCATCCTACCATAGAAGCAATCCTTTTTTATCAAGAATACATAATGCGCTTGCGATCATTAGATCATGTTGCTTTTAATGAAAACCTTAGAAAAAAGGTTCCTACCGATGTTCTAGTTGACAGGATTTCTGAACTTAATGATAATTTTTCTATCCAGAACAGTGGTTAGGTTTTTCCCTTGAAAAAAGGCTCATGACTTTTTGCCAAAAGAATTCTTATAATGATGAGTTGGTTGTGCAATATGAGGATCCAAAGGAGGAACCAATACTTCCCGAGCTTGATCTTGGGGACTTTTGTCTCATTAAATTTAGCCCTTTTGATTACTTTTGCTTGCCACAAAGAAAACTTGCTGCTGAACGTAGGGAGTATGAGATGAGTTATCATGATTTTCCTTATCATTATCATGGCAATACCTAGATCTATTCTTGTTTTTATGCCTAGCTAGGGGCGTTAAACGATAGCGCTTGTTGGGAGGCAACCCAATTATATTTTTGTTCCTTGCTTTTTGTTCCTGTTTAGTAATAAATAAATCATCTATCCTTGATTGTGTTTTTATGTTTTATTTGTGTTTGTGCCAAGTAAATCCTTTAGGATCTTCTTGGGTGATTGTTAGCTAATCTTGTGGAAAAAACAGAAAGTATGCACTCACGAGAATAATTTTAACTTTTTTACCAAAGAGTGATAAAATACCAATTCCAACTGCAGTAGATCAATACACAAATTATTTAGGACGTCCTAATTTCTCAGGATTTTTGGAGTTACAGAAGTATTCGAAGCCTACAGATTACTACACACTGTTCTGTTTTTGATAGATTCTGCTTTTCCATGTGTTGTTTGCTTATTTTGATGAATCTATGGCTAGTATCGGGGGGTATGAACCATAGAGAAGTTGGAATACAGTAGGTTTAACACCAATATAAATAAAGAATGATTTTATTACAGTACCTTAAGGTGGTGGTTTGTTTTCTTATACTAACGGGGCTCATGAGATTTTCTGTTGAGTTTTGTGTTGTGAAGTTTTCAAGTTTTTGGGTAAAGATTTGATGGATTTTGAAACAAGGAGTGGCAAGAGCCTAAGCTTGGGGATGCCCAAGGCACCCCAAGGTAAAATCCAATGACAACCAAAAGCCTAAGCTTGGGGATGCCCAGGAAGGCATCCCCTCTTTCATTTCCGTCTATCATTAACTTTACTTGAGGTTACATTTTTATTCACCACATGATATGTGTTTTGCTTGGAGCATCTTGTAAGATTTGAGTCTTTGTTTTTTAGTTTACCACAATCATCCTTGTTGTACACACCTTTTGGAGACACACACATGAATCGGAATTTATTAGAATACTCTATGTGCTTCACTTATATATTTTGAGCTAGATAATTTTGCTCTAGTGCTTCACTTATATCTTTTTAGAGCATGGTGGTGGTTTTATTTTATAGAAATTATTTATATCTCATGCTTCACTTATATTATTTTGAGAGTCTTTTAGAACAGCATGGTAATTTGCTTTGGTTAAGAAATTAGTCCTAATATGATAGGCATCCAAGATGGGTATAATAAAAACTTTCATATAGAGTGCATTAAATACTATGAGAAGTTTGATTCTTGATAGTTGTTTTGAGATATAAAGGTGGTAATATTAGAGTTGTGCTAGTTGAGTAATTGTGGAACTGAGAAATACTTGTGTTGAAGTTGGCAAGTCCCATAGCATGCACGTATGGTAAACGTTGTGTGACTAATTTGAAGCATGAGGTGTTCTTTGATTTCTTTCCTTATGACTGGCGGTCGGGGACGAGCGATGGTATTTTCCTACTAATCTATCCCCCTAGAAGCATGCGTGTAGTGCTTGGTTTTGATGACTTGTAGATTTTTGCAATAAGTATGTGAGTTCTTTATGACTAATGTTGAGTCCATGGATTATACGCACTCTCACCCTTCCATTATTGCTAGCCTCTTCGGTACCGTGCATTGCCCTTTCTCACCTCGAGAGTTGGTGCAAACTTCACCGGTGCATCCAAACCCCGTGATATGATACGCTCTATCACACATAAGCCTCCTTATATCTTCCTCAAAACAGCCACCGTACCTACCTATTATGGCATTTCCATAGCCATTCCGAGATATATTGCCATGCAACTTTAAAACTGTTCCGTTTATTATGACACGCTCCATCATTGTCATATTGCTTTGCATGATCATGTAGTTGACATCGTATTTGTGGCAAAGCCACCTTCATAATTCTTTCATAGATGTCACTCTTGATTCATTGCATATCCCGGTACACTGCCGGAGGCATTCACATAGAGTCATATTTTGTTCTAAGTATCGAGTTGTAATTCTTGAGTTGTAAGTGAATAAGAGTGTGATGATTTTCATTATTAGAGCATTGTCCCATGTGAGGAACGGATGATGGAGACTATGATTCCCCCACAAGTCGGGATGAGATTCCGAACGAAAAATAAAAAATAAAAAAGGAGAAAAAATGGCCATAAAAAAGAAAAAGGCCCAAAGAAAAAAATGAGAGAAAAAGAGAGAAAGGGCAATGTTACTATCCTTTTTCCACACTTGTGCTTCAAAGTAGCACCATGATCTTCATGATAGAGAGTCTCCTATTTTGTCACTTTCATATACTAGTGGGAATTTTTCATTATAGAACTTGGCTTATATATTCCAATTATGGGCTTCCTCAAAATGCCCTAGGTCTTCGTGAGCAAGCAAGTTAGATGCACACCCACTTAGTTTATTTTGTTGAGATTTCATATATTTATAGCTCTAGTGCATTCGTTGCATGGCAATCTCTACTCCTTGCATTGACATCAATTGATGGGCATCTCCATAGCCCGCTGATTAGCCGCGTCAATGTGAGACTTTCTCCCTTTTTGTCTTCTCACACAACCTCCATCATCATATTCTATTCCACCCGTAGTGCTATGTCCATGGCTCGCGCTCATATATTCTATGTAAGTTGAAAGAGATTGAAAAGGCTAAGTATGAAACAATTGCTTGGCTTGGCATCGGGGTTGTGCATGATGGGAGCATTTTGTGTGACGAAAATGAAGCATGGCCAAACTATATGATTTTGTAGGGACAAGCTTTCTTTGGCTATGTTATTTTGATACAACATAATTGCTTGGTTACCATGCTTAAAGTATTATTATTTTTATGTCAATATTAAACTTCTATCTAGAATATTTTGGATCTAAACATTCATGCTGCAATAAAGAGAATTACATTGAAAATTATGTTAGGTAGGATTCCACATCAAAAAATTCTATTTTTATCATTTACCTACTTGTGGACGACCAGGAATTAAGCTTGGGGATGCTTGATGGGTCTCCAACGTATCTATAATTTTTGATTGTTTCATGCTATTATATTATCTGTTTTGGATGTTTAATGGGCTTTATTATGCACTTTTATATTATCTTTGGGACTAACCTATTAACCGAAGGCCCAATGCAAATTGCTGTTTTTTGCCTATTTCAGTGTTTCGCAGAAAAGGAATATCAAACGGAATCCAAATGGAATGAAACCTTCGCGAGGATCTTTTTTGGAACAAACGCAATCCAAGAGACTTGGAGTGGAGGTCAAGGAAGCAACGAGGCGGCCACGAGGGCAGGCGTGCCCCCCACCCTCGTGGGCCCCTCGTAGTTCCACCGACCTACTTCTTTCGCCTATATATACTCTTATACCTTGGAAACATCCAGGAGAACCAAGAAACCACTTTTCCACCGCCGCAACCTTCTATACCTGTGAGATCCAATCTGGGGACCTTTTCTGGCGATATGCCGAAGGGGGATTCGATCACGGAGGGCTTCTACATCAACACCATAGCCTCTTTGATGATGTGTGAGTAGTTTATCACAGACCTTCGGGCCCATTGTTATTAGCTAGATGGCTTCTTCTCTCTCTTTGGTTCTCAATACAAAGTTCTCCTCGATGTTCTTGGATATCTATTCGATGTAATACTTTTTGCGGTGTGTTTGCCGAGATCCGATGAATTGTGGGTTTATGATGAAGTTTATCTATGAACAATATTTGATTCTTCTCTGAATTCTTATATGCATGTTTTGATATCTTTGCAAGTCTCTTCGAATTATCAGTTTGGTTTGGCCTACTAGATTGATCTTTCTTGCAATGGGAGAAGTTCTTAGCTTTGGGTTCAATCTTGCGGTCTCCTTTCCTAGTGACAGTTGGGGCAGCAAGGCATGTATTGTATTGTTGCCATCGAGGATAACAAGATGGGGTTTATGTAAGTGCATCTAGTGCCACCCCTAGTTGGTTTTGGAGTATTGACGACAAACCTAGTTGAGGGACTAATGTGTTTGTGAGAATTGTAGGATAACACAGGTAGAAGTCCCTCATTGATTCGGTTTAGCTACCAGAGATGACCCCTAAAAATGTACGAAGACATTGAAGACAATGGTGGTTTATGAAGATATTCATATTGAAGACAATGACATGTGAAGACTCCCTATGAAGCTTATGGAACTCGAAGACTTAGATCCTTCGTAGTTATGTACATCATTTATATTGTGTCATAGGAACCACCGTACTGTTAAGTGGGGTCCAAGAGAACCAGTCAGAATGACTGAAGTGATGCCTAATTCAAATCCTATGTCTTCGAGCGAAGACTATGAGAGCAAATCTTGTCCAGAGACGGACAAGTCAGCTTTGCTTGTAGCCCAAGTAAAGTTGCCGTGTGAGTTTGAAATCTGACCATTGGTACACGTGTCAGTTCCTTAGTGACCCAGGGTCATTTCGAACAAATCAGGTCGGGTTGCCAAGTGGCTATAAATAGTCCACCCCTACAACCATAAACGTTTGGCTGCTCAGATTTCAGTGCACGGCTTTTGTCATTTGAGAGCAACCCACCTCGAAGCCTTTGAGAGAAAATCCCTAGCGAGGAGAAAAGCCCTAACCACCCAGAGCCAGAGTAATTGGGCATCACTTAAGTCTTCTTGTCTGAGTGATCTGAAGACTTATTACACTTGAGGACTGTGCATCCTCCAGCCGGTTAGGCGTCGCGTTCTAAGCATCCAAGAGAAATTGTGGATTGCCGGTGAACGAAGTCTATGAAGGTTTGGGAGTCTACCTTGAAGACTTACCAGAGTGATTGGGCGAGGTCTGTGTGACCTTAGCTCAAGGAGAAAACGGTGAGGACTGGGTGTCCTGAGCTGCGTGTTCAGGACTGGGTATCCGGGACTGTGTGTCCTTTGGTTTAAATACCTAGCCGCTCCAACCAGACGTACAGTTGTCACAGCAACTGGAACTGGTCCAACAAATCATTGTCTTCAGCGTGTCACTGGTTTCATCTTCACCTCCCTTTACTTACCAATACACATTGTGAAGCCATTGCATGCTTGCTTTATCTTCTGTCTTCACAACTTGACTGTATGATTTGTTTGGCTTCATAACTTCTTCCTACCTGATCCTTATTACACTGAAGCTGTTTGTCACTGTGCTTATACTTGACCATGGCTTGCCTTGTGTAATCTAACTTCCGCTGCATAGTGATAGGCTTGTCCATTCTGTTTGTCTTCATAACTTCCAAGTTTTGTAGACTTTCAAAAAAATCTCCTATTCACCCCCCCCCCCTCTAGTCGATATAACGCACTTTCAATTGGTATCAGAGCAAGGTGCTCCCTTGTTCTGTGTGATTCGGTTTAACCACCTGGAGTTTTAGCTATGTCGACTGCAGGGATAATTAAAGTCTCCGCTGCGTGCCCCGTCTTCGATGGAATTGAATATCCCTACTGGAAGAATAAGATGTGCATGCATCTTGAAGCCATTGACGTTGACCTATGGTATGTCGTCGAAAACGGCGTTCCCAAGGCTGGAGAAGGTGTCACTGCTGCTGATGTCAAGAAGTTCACTCAACTGGACTCTACTACCAAGAATATCATCTGTGGTCATCTGACCAAGGGACAGTACGGCCGTGTGAGTGCCTTGAAGACATCCAAGCTGGTCTGGGACTAGCTCTCCAAAGTCAATGAAGGCATCTCAACCCAGAGAGATCAGAGAATCAGTGTTCTTCACAACCTCTTCAACCGCTTCAAGCGAAATGACAATGAGAATGTCCAGCACACATTTGACCGGCTCACTGACATCACAAATGAGCTTCAAGCCCTCGGCGCCACTGAGATCACCAAACATGAAATCGTCAAGACGCTGCTAAGATCACTTGACAGTTCGTTTGACATCCTAGCCCTGATGATTCAAGAACGTCCAGACTTCAAGACACTCGATCCGTCTGACATACTTGAGAGGCTCAACACACATGAGTTTCAGCTTTCTGAGAAAAGAGATATCTACGGTCCAAACTATGGGCGAACTCGTGCCTTGAAGGCAAAAGCTGTGTCCTCATCTGAAGAAGAATCTGACAGCAGTTTTGATGATCCTGAAGACATTGGAAGGGAACTTGGAATGCTAGTGAAGAATTTCCAGAAATTCACCAAGAAGAAAGGCTTCAGAAAGTCTTCACGATCAAGCTCAAGGAATGATGAAGCTTCTGCTCATGACTACAAGAAGAAAACATGTCACAAGTGCAAGAAAACTGGACACTTCATCTCTGAGTGTCCACAATGGGACAATGAGAGCAGAAATAAGAAGAAGAAATACTCAAAGTCTTCTTCCAAGTCTTCCTCAAAGTCTTCATCACACAAGAAGAGTTCATCTGGCAAGGCTCGTGCGTTTGTTGGCAAGGAAATGGATTCAGAGGAGGAGTCCACTTCTGAGGAGGCAGAGGTGGAGTCTGAGGAGGAGTCTGATTCAGGCATTGCGAGTCTGGCTACAGCCTACGTCGCCAAGTCCATCTTCAACACTGAAGACAATGACTTCATCACCAACACCGATGCAAATGACGAGGACGACTCTACTCCTACCTACTGCTTCATGGCATGCGGTGCCAAGGTAAACACACGCACTACTCACTATCAAACATCTAGCGACGATGACTCTGATTGTGATTCAAAACCCAGCTACAAAACACTTGCTAAAATTGCCACTGAACAACAGAAAGCCATGGAACATATTCAAAAACTGTTAGCAAGAAGCGATGATCTGTTGGGTGCTGAAATGACTCGATCTGAATCCTTAATTGAAGACATAAAAAATCTTCATGTTAAGTATCAGGAACTTGAAGATCGTCATGATACTCTCGCAACAACTCATGAAAAGCTTTCCTATGATTATCTTCAAAGGAAGCAAGATCTTGAGAAATTGAGAGCAGCTCATGAAGATCTTCAAAAGGAAAACAAGTCCCTTCGCGCCGAACAGATCAATTCCGCTCAGGAAGGATTTGAACCACAATGCCTTAAATGCATTGAGCGTGATAATGCTACTTCTGTTGCTGAATGTTCCACTGCTACTGCTGTTGCAATATCTTCAACTGTTGAAGTGGTAACTAACCCCTCTGCTGAGGATACCACTGCCATTGCTGATGAGAATGCTAGGTTGAAGACATTGCTTGAAACAGGGATGTACAAAAGTCTCAAAGGACATCAGACATTATGTGATGTCCTCAAGAAGCAGATTATGAACCGAAACCCTAGGAAAGAGGGTGTTGGGTTCGTGAGGAAAATTAATGCAGATGGCTCATACTGGAAACCTGAGCAGTACCCCAAAACCACATGGGTTGCTGCAAAGGAATCCTCAGCAGATCCATCCAATCTATCTGGCTTCACTTGTGCTGATCCTATTATCATTGATGAATCCTTTGATGCAAACTATAAACTATTTAAGAATCAGAATGGTGAAGTATTTCCCATGTACATTGGTACTAACTGCAGGAATGGACCGCCTATGAAGAAGATCTGGGTTCCAAAAACATGTCTGGACAATCTTCCTGTGAATGTCCTCATGACACCTCACATGAAGAAGACAAACCTCGGACCTAAGGCTTCATATGGGCCAAAGGCTTCATACAGGCAGAGGACTCACCTGAGTCGCACTAACGCAAATGTTTTGCAGGGAAACCATGCTCAGACATACGAGAGCGGTTCTTCAAACTGTCATGCTCATATGACCAAGAACTATTCTGCCTATTCTTATGAGTACTATTGCCCGCCTGCTAGACTGTTTGCTAGGGCTCCAAAGCCAAAATTCTCAGATGCTGCACTTAGACTTATTGCTTCTAAGCCACCCTTGAAGATGTGGGTGGTTAAGAAAGCTTAACTCTCTTTTGCAGGGAAAGGTCTCCAGCAGAAAACCAAAATCTTCTGACGCTAGTGCTGGGGACCTTAAAAATCTTGTGGGGCGCAAGATCAAATGCCCGAATGGCATCACTATGTATTTCATACCTGAATCGCATGCTACTCTCCCTATTAGTCCTAACCTGGATCTAAGTTTTCATAACCCACTAGTTCGTCAAGTGTTTTTGCTTCACAATACTCTTCGTGAAGCCTATCCCCCTAACTGCACTGAAGGGTACGACACCGGCGACTTCAGAGTCTTCAGAATGGATTATTGACAGTGGGTGTACAAATCACATGACTGGGAAAAGAAGTCTTTTTATGGACTCAACCTTACGTCCATCCGACAAGAGCCTCATCACATTTGCTGACACTGGTAAAAGTAAGGTATTGGGTCTAGGTAGAGTTGCAATCTCAAAGGATCAACACATGGATAAAGTCATGTTTGTTGAATCCCTTGGCTTCAACTTAATGTCTACCTCGATGCTTTGCGATTTGAACATGATTGTAATCTTTGGAAAATATCGTTGCCTGGTACTAATGGAATCTGACAAGTCTCTAGTGTTTGAAGGGTATCGGAAAGATGATTTGTACGTGGTAGATTTCTCAGCAGGGCCACAGCTTGCAGTATGTCTTTTGGCAAAGGCTTCAGAATGTTGGCTTTGGCATCGGAGGCTTGGGCATGCTGGCATGAGGAACCTCCACACCCTTGCAAAGAAGAAGCATGTCATAGGCATCGAGGGCATCAAGTTCAAGAAAGATCACTTATGCGGTGCCTGTGAAGCAGGGAAGATGACAAAGGCAAAACATCCATCGAAGACAATCATGACCACTACTCGACCCTTCGAACTGCTTCACATGGATCTCTTTGGTCCCACTCACTACTCAACTTTTTCCACTACTGCTTGCCTCTATGGCTTTGTCATTGTTGATGATTACTCTAGATATACTTGGGTGCACATAATCCTTTACAAGACTGAAGTGCAGGATGTCTTCAGACGCTTCACAAATCGGGCTATGAACAATTATGGCGCCAAGATAAAGCACATCAGAAGTGACAATGGCACTAAATTCAAGAACACTGGCCTTGATACATATCTGGATACCTTAGGCATCACGCATGAATTCTCAGCTCCGTACACGCCACAACAGAATGGCGACGTCGAACGCAAGAACAGAACACTCATTCAGATGGCCAGAACAATGCTAGATGAGTACAAGACTCCAAGAAAATTCTGGCCTGAAGCCATTGACACTGCATGCCATACAATCAACCGTGTTTATCTTCACAAGCTTCTGAACAAGACATCTTATGAACTTCTAACTGGCAAGAAGCCAAATGTCAGTTACTTCAGAGTATTTGGCTCAAGATGCTGGATCAAGGACCCACACCACACCTCAAAATTTGCACCAAAAGCACATGAGGGCTTTCTACTTGGATATGGAAAGGATTCGCACTCCTACAGAGTCTTCAATCTCTTTCACTATAAAGTGGTTGCAACAGTGGATGTGCGGTTCGATGAGACCAATGGTTCACAAAGAGAGCAACTGCCAGATGTGCTAGATGAAGTTCCAGCTAGTGAATCAATCAAGCTAATGGGAACTTGAGAAATTATACCTTCTGAAGCTCATCCTGAAGAAGAACTAATCATCTCAGCACCTGATCCACATGAAGACAATGCTCAGCCTGAAGACATTCCTCCCCACGACAACATAGATCAGCAAGAGCAAAGTCTTCGACCCATACATCCTCGTGTTGCCAATGAAGTGCAGATTGACAGAATAATTGACAGCATCAATGCACCTGGTCCACTGACTCATTCAAGGGCAACTCAACTGGCAAATTTCTGCGAACACTTCGCATTCGTTTCAATCACCGAACCCAAGAAAGTTGAAGAAGCCTTTATGGAACCTGAGTGGATTCAAGCAATGCAAGAAGAGCTTCAACAGTTTGAGCTGAACAATGTATGGGAATTGGTTAAGCGTCCTGATCCACGGAAGCATAACATAATAGGCACCAAATGGATATACCACAACAAGCAAGATGAGCATGGTCAAGTCGTCAGAAACAAAGCTCGTCTCGTTGCTCAAGGATACACTCAAGTGGAAGGCATTGACTTCGATGAAACATTTGCTCCTGTGGCCAGACTTGAAGCCATACGTATACTGCTGGCCTATGCAAATCATCACAACATAATTCTGTATCAAATGGATGTGAAGAGTGCCTTTCTCAATGGCAAAATTGAAGAAGAAGTGTATGTTGCACAACCACCTGGGTTTGAAGATCCAAAACATCCTGACATGGTTTACAAGCTCAATAAGGCAATATATGGCCTCAAACAAGCCCCTCGGGCCTGGTATGATACACTCAAATACTTCCTGAAGAGCAAAGGCTTCATACCTGGTTCCCTAGATCCCACTCTCTTCACGAAGACATATGATGGTGAACTGTTTGTGTGCCAAATATATGTGGATGACATTATCTTCGGCTGCACCAATCAGAAGTACAGTGAGGAGTTCGGATATATGATGCAAGAGCAATATCATATGTCTATGATGGGGGAGCTGAAATTCTTCCTCGGTCTTCAGATACGGCAACAATGCAATGGCATCTTCATATCTCAAGAGAAGTATCTCAAAGATTGCCTGAAGAAGTTCAGTATGTAAGACTGCAAAGGTTTCACAACACCAATGCCAGCCAAGCATCATCTGGGTCCTGACGACAATGGTAAAGAGTTCGATCAAAAGGTATACCGCTCCATGATTGGTTCTTTGCTTTATTTATGTGCATCTAGGCCAGATATTATGCTTAGTGTTTGCATGTGTGCTCGATTCCAAGCGGCACCAAAGGAGTCACATCACTTAGCTGTGAAGCGAATTCTTCGATATTTGGCTCACACCCCAACTCTAGGGTTATGGCATCCAAAGGGCTCAGAATTTGATCTGGTTGGATTTTCGGATGCTGATTACGCTGGTGACAAGGTTGATCGGAAGTCCACATCAGGCACATGTCACTTTCTGGGCCGATCACTTGTATGTTGGTCTTCAAAGAATAGAACTGTGTATCTCTCTCCACTTCTGAATCTGAATACATTGCTGCTGGATCCTGCTGCGCTCAGCTTCTATGGATGAAGCAAACCCTTAAGGATTATGGCATTCATCTGAAGCAAGTGCCACTTTACTGCGACAACGAAAGCGCCATCAAGATCGCCAACAACCCAGTTCAGCACTCGAAGACAAAGCACATTGAAATTCATCATCATTTTCTCAAAGATCATGTTGCAAAGGAAGATATTGATATCATACACGTCAACACTCAAGAGCAATTGGCAGATATCTTCACCAAGCCCTTGGATGAGAAGAGATTTTGCAAGTTACGGTGTGAGCTAAATATCTTGGAATCCTCAAATGTCTTGTGATCAGGCACACATCCTAACACTTATGCATGTTGATGACTTAGATGTGCAACACACGAAGTAACGTATATCTTCAATCAATGAAGACATACATTCTAAGTGTGAATACATTAACATGGAATTTGACTTTGGAGCGCCACGATAATTGTGCGCCGTGTCTGGGTCTAATCCTTCCTATACGGTGGGTAACGCCACCACCAAATTTTTTGCTTGAAGTGTTTCACTCATGGCATTACATTTGCTATGTCTTCACATTTGGTTTGGCTTCAATCTCAACATGTCTTCATGATTATCTTCACTATGTTGATTATATATATATATATATATATATGTACTGGTGTTCTGTCCTCTACAGCATTCACTTATAGCTATGTCTTCTTGTTTGAATCTTTTGAACTAAGTGAATGTGATCGGACCCTAACCTCTCCATGCTTCCTACCCCAAACTCTATCTCTCCAAGTCGTATGCATTCTATTGAAACTGTCGAATGTCTTCACTGCATCCTTGTCAGCTGAAGACACAGAGACAAACTTTAAAACCATATTCATTTTTTAAAGAATCCGGAGTAGTAGGAACGACACCCGACAATCAAGGCGTACGTGGGATGTGGAACTGCCCCCACAATACCGCATGATGGCCACGTGTTGTTCAGATGCGAATCGCCAGGGGCACCTGAGTAATAGCGCAGTGCCGTCTCTATCCCTATAAATACACGATTCACTGCGGTCATTATCTCTTCTTCCACCTTCGCACGAACCCTAGCGCCACCGCTAGCTCTCGACGACGCCGGTGATGAAGCGCTTCACTGCCGCAACCTCTCCGACGCCGTTTTCACGCCGACAGCGGACCTCGCTCTCTCCGCCGTCATCGTAGGTGTCTTACGTCGCCAAGTTAGGGCACGGAGGATCGAACTGCTCGCCTCAACTCCCACTTCGTCTAGCAGTTCCATGTGGGGTAAATAAAACCTCTTTTTACAGCCTCTTTTGATCCTATAGTTCGGTCACTTTCTGCCATAAGAAGTTTCTATTCACACAAGTTACATCTCTCTCAATCTGCATCTCATAACCTGCCTAGTATATTCACTTGTGCTTCATGAAGTAGTTAGATTCCTCACTTGTACTGATCTATGGGTTCGTACAAATCTGGAACCAACTTCTTTTCTATAAAGTGAATGCCTTCGCATGATGAGGTCAATATCTTCTAAACTGATTTATCTTCAAAATCTTCTAAGAATGCATATGACCTCTTCCCCTTCCCTCGCACCTTAATGCTGTCACAGGTACATGTCCGTGGGAGAATCTTTTGGTTCTCATAGTCTGCATTCATTTTGCAGAGTTCTTACAGCGTCACATCAATTCTCGTGAAGCCAGTTCTTGCTGGTCAAGCAAAAGGAAGCCTTTGAAGACTTTGAACATTTTGAAGCCTTCCAAGTTAAGCTTCATGGCAGCAGAAAAACCAGCAAGGAAGGGAGGCAGACAGAGACATGGTGAAACGTCTAAAGATCTGCCTGATGACTTGGCAGAAATGTACAAAACTGATCCTGAAGAGAGCTATGGTCAGCGCAAGACACGAATCCAATGGATTCAAAGATATTGGGCAGAGCAGTGGTTCCAATACCGCTTCGTCACTAAGGAATATGCAGAAAAGTGCGCCATCAAGAGACCGTGTGGGGACGTATTGTACAAAAATCTCGTACCCCGGTCCAGAGACGAAGCCATTGCTCAAGGCTTCTTTCCATGCATGGTCAGAGGACCACAGCCAGCTGAAGCACATCCGTCATCACTTCTCTGGTGTCGCGATGACACTCTCTTCAAGCGCAACTTCCAATTTGCTCAGAACTCTGCGAAGCAAAACAAGAAGGAGTTGGGGTTGGACTTCAACCCTGGTCCCTCTAAACCAAGGGCGGATGGCACACGCGAGCCAATCCCAATATCATCGGGCCATATGCCAATCTTGCAGGCCTCATCACTCGCATTCTAGTCCAAAGGACTACCGTGAACGACCCTCCAGCAGACACTGATTCTGATGACTCTCCTGCTGCACCAAAGCCGGAGCAGACGAAGAAGCCAAAAGCTTCAAAGCCAGCCGCTTCTCCCAAAATCTCCAGAGCGAAGCCATTGGCAACTGCACCTCCTGAAGCCAGTGTGCAGTCTGAAGACTTATCACGAGTCTCCAAGCCCCAAGAAGCCAAGAAGCCTCAGCCACACACTGGCAAAGAGCTCACAGCTGCTGCCATTCTGCGCAGCGAGACCATTGATCTGTCCAGTGACGAAGATCTTGGCGATGACGCTCTTGAGCAGCTCATCAAGAGCAAGGAGGAGGCTGAAATCTTCAACAATCTGCCTCTGTTTGATGCAGCAATCCTCCACAACTTCATCGATGAGTGGTTTGATACACCCAATATCAGCTTCGATGATCTGTAGCTGCCCATTGGCCTCAGCGTCGCCTTCCAAGGCGCTATTGCTTCAGAACTTGCAATTGCCCAGCGCATTGTTGAACTGAAGCAGAAGATTGATTTTGAAAAGGCTCAGTTCAAGCAGAATATGGCCAAGCTCAGTGTCCAAGAAGTCAAGGACTTCAAGATCATGCTGCACGAGTTGAAGGAAAACTTTCTGAAGAAACGTGCAGAAGCTCAGGGTTCGCGGGAGCGAATGAAGACTTTGGTTGATCGCTGTGTGCAGGCCTACAATGAGGCCGAGAAGCGCAAGGCACTTGGGCGTCCAGGCATCGACCCTAGGATGGCCGCGAAGAAAAAGAAGAAGTCTGCTGTGACTGAACCAGAGGCACAAAGGTCAGAAACTGCTCCGATTGTCTTCCCCACTGCAACAAAAAGCTCGAAGCCAAAGAGTCGATCAACCGCCTCAGAGCTCAAGAAGACACGGATTGCAGAGACTAAAGCTCAGAAGAGGAAACACCCGGAAGCCTCTCCTTCTGACCCCACCATCAAGAAGCGCAAGACCAAGAAGTCTCGGGCTGCTCCCACAGAGACCTTGATAGTCGAACCCCTCTCTGTCCGCTATCCTAACGAAGATCGTCAGTTGACTGTGCATGAGCCTGCTTTCACAGAGGCTCCGCATGCTGAAGACATTACAGCAGCCGACCCCAACGCTGCTGAAGACATTGGTCTCCAAGACAATGTGCAAGATGATGCAGCCCTTCCTCAGCTTGAAACAAGCGAAATGATCAGCATTGGTCGTCCACTGACACCAATCACACAAGATGCATCGTGGGCAGATCGCCCACAGGAGGAAGATAATTAGCCCCAGCCCACTTCAACTCCACTGGCGTCGCCTACATTCCGTAGGCTTCGCAAAGGGCCAAGGGCTCAGGCTGCTGACGACATTCCGGCTGCATCAGCCGAAGAGCATGAAGAAGCATCTCAAGCTCCGTCTCCCCCGAACCAACAAGAAGAAGTTCTCAAGGAGAACGTACCTGAATCCGTCCCTCTCACTACACGTGTTGAGGCTAAAAACATTGAGGCTGCCACACCCAACACTGAAGCAATTGTGGAGCCCGACCAACCAACAGCTTCAAGAGACACTGAAGCTACTGCATCTGAACCTTCTGTGCATGAGTCTGCTGTCGGTCCACAATTCAACTATCATGTTGCGCACAGGCCCCAGGTCCAGAAGCCGATCCCACGACTGACAAGGTTCCCAGGTCCTGCATCAGCTCCTGGCTCCTTTCATGTCAATAGCTTCAGGGCAGATAACACGTTCTTCAACAGCTCCAAGAACCCTTATTCAAGGGAACAGATTGTATCAGATAGGTTCTGGAGCTACCCACAGTGCAGCTACTATTCATGCATCCTATACAACCAAGGCCGTATCTTTCCTCACCAGCGCCTTGAAGTTGAAGCTATTGCTGGTCTGCCTGGTCTAGAAGAAGCACTGGATTGCTTCAAGCAAGTGGGTCTGCTGCCGTTTATCACCGATGAAGAGCATTGGAATTGAAAGTGCGTTATATCGACTAGAGGGGGGGTGAATAGGCGATTTTTAAGAAAGTCTTCAAAACGTGGAAGTTATGAAGACAAACAGACTTGAAGCCTATCACTATGCAGCGGAAGGTAGATTACACAACGCAAGCCATAGTCAAATATACAGTACAGTGAAAGCACAGAGACAAATAGCTTCAGTGTAATGAGGATCAGGTTGGAAGAACTTATGAAGCCAAACAGATCATACAGTCAGGTTGTGAAGACAGAAGATTAAGCAGGCATGCAATAGCTTCACAATGTGTACTGGTAAGTAAAGGGAGGTGAAGATGAAACCAGTGACACGTTGAAGACAATGATATGTTGGACCAGTTCCAGTTGCTGTGACAACTGTACGTCTGGTTGGAGCGGCTAGGTATTTAAACCAAAGGACACACAGTCCCGGACACCCAGTCCTGAGCACGCAGCTCAGGACACCCAGTCCTCACCGTTTTCTCCTTGAGCTAAGGTCACACAGACCCCGCCCAATCACTCTGGTAAGTCTTCAAGGTAGACTCCCAAACCTTCACAGACTTCGTTCACCGGCAATCCACAATTCCTCTTGGATGCTCAGAACGCGACGCCTAACCGTCTGGAGGATGCACAGTCCTCAAGTGTAATAAGTCTTTAGATCACTCAGACAAGAAGACTTAAGTGATGCCCAATTACTCTGGCTCTGGGTGGTTAGGGCTTTTCTCCTCACTAAGGATTTTCTCTCAAAGGCTTCGAGGTGGGTTGCTCTCAAACGACAAAAGCCGTGCACTGAAATCTGAGCAGCCAACCGTTTATGGTTGTGGGGGTGGGCTATTTATAGCCACTTGGCAACCCTGACCTGATTTGTCCGAAATGACCCTGGGTCACTAAGGAACTGACACGTGTACTAACGGTCGGATTTTGAACTCTCACGGCAACTTTACTTGGGCTGCAAGTAAAGCTGACTTGTCTGACTCTGGACAAGATTTTCTCTCATTGTCTTCACTCGAAGACATAGGATTTGAATTAGGCATCACTTCAGTCATCCTGACTGGTTTTCTTGGACCCCACTTAACAGTACAGTGGTTCCTATGACACAACATGAATAAAGTAAAGCTACGAAGGATCTAAGTCTTCGAGTTCCAAAAGCTTCATGGGGAGTCTTCATATGTCATTGTCTTCGACACGAATGTCTTCATGAACCACCATTGTCTTCAATGTCTTCGTACATTTTTGGGGGTCATCTCTGGTAGCTAAACCGAATCAATGAGGGACTTCTACCTGTGTTATCCTGCAATTCTCACAAACACATTAGTCCCTCAACTAGGTTTGTCGTCAATACTCCAAAACCAACTAGGGGTGGCACTAGATGCACTTACAATCTCCCCCTTTTTGGTGATTGATGACAAACTAGTTGAAGTTTTCAACGGGGAATATAATTTGTGAAATTGTAAAGGAATTGTCTTCATAAGCAGCAAGGGCTCCCCCTGAAGATGTGCATGTTAAGTGATTTGCTTCTGGAATGCAAATGCACACAGCAGGTTGTATTTGTGGGAATCCGCTTCAACTTATGATGACAATCCATCATGCACGTAAAGATATATGAATATAATGATATGCATAATGAAAAATGGACATCTGCGAAATGATAAGAGTGCGGAAATTATCGTCGTACATGCGGAATTTATCTTCGCAAGAACACATTGGCAAACATAGTAGAAGACGACCATCAAGTTTAAGTGTTACAACTCAAAGAACCAAATGTAGCAAAACGAGAGTTGTAAGCACGAAGCAAAATGCAAAATATAAAGCACCCGCCCATATTATTGACCCGCTTGAAGACTATAAACATCATATGCTTCCCCCCCTTTTGTCAGTGATGACCAAAAAGGTTTGAAGACATAGAGTTTTCTATGCGTTCCCAGGCGCAGCAGGGTCGGTGGAGACGTTTGGTGGTGCAGGCGAGCTTGGGGCAGTGACGACGCGCGGTGAAGACATTGGTGGTGATGTGGCGTCGTCTTCCTCCTCAATGATCTTCCCCGTCACGGTGGCAGCAGAGGAAGAGAACTCGGATTCTTCAAGGGAAGGAGTCCCACGCAACACAGCTCGTCTGGGGGGTGTGGAGTCAAACTTGAAACGCTCCTTGAAGCCATCCTCTTGCAATTCAACTTCAGTGCACATCATAGTGAGGCCTTTCCAAGTGCGGCGACAGGTTTCGTGTGCTACGAAGGCGTTCTTGGTGGCCAGATTCCTGATGCGATTGACGTCTTGCATGAGACTGTGCATCTGCCTCTTGAGCCAGTCGTGAGGCCTATCTTGCTTTTGATGCAGAGCCACAAGAAGTTCACGATCAGTGAGTGTACGAGCGCGTTTCTTGGGTCTCTGCCCAGCTTCGCTGTCAGTGGCTTCAGTGGATGCAGGGGCACGTGTGGTGCCAGCCATTGGATAGACTCTGGAAATGGCTTCAACACCATCATCATGTTGAGTGAAGCTTTGGTGTTCTGCATTCTGAAGACTTAGTGGCTGTTTGGCAGGCTCAGGATAAATAGCTTCAGCAGAGGTGTCCACATCGGGTAGGAAGATTCTGTGGTTGCGGGCTGAGGGCTGATATGATATCGCAGAGTGGAGCTTGATTAGCCTCATAACCCATGGAGCATAAATCTTCAGACCAAAGAGATCTGAGCCAGACGCAGCAAGTTGACGAATGAAGAGATCCTGGGCATTGAAGCATTTGCCGTGTAGGATGCAGAAGATGAGAGTCTTCATGGCACCTTCAACCTTGGCATATCGAGAGTGCCCCTTAATGCGCCATAGAGTCCGCCTGATGATGTGATAGATGGTTCTCGGCAGGTACTCTAAGTCTTCAACGAAGAACTCCGTTGGGTAAGGTGCGTCAGAAGGCAATGGCTTCATCATCGAGAGCATCTGACTCATATTTGGCTCAGGTCGCTGAAATATGCTCTCAACTGCTTCAGTATGGAGTTGGCAGCCTTCTTCGAAGTGTTCGCCTGGAGTGGGTAGGCCGGTGAGCTCAATGATATCAAATGCATTGGCTTCATGATGGACGTTGCCGGTCATCCACTCCAGGACCCAAGTCTTCGGATCTCTGTTGTAGCCCTTGATGTGCAATGTTGCATAGAACTGAAGCAGAAGCTCTTCGTTCCAGTGCTCTTCGTCCGTGACAAATGGTAGCAGGCCAACTTGCTTGAAGCAGTCCAGGGCTTCTTCCAGACCAGGCAGACCAGCAAAAGCTTCAACTTCAAGGCGCTGATGTGGAAAGATACAGTTCTGGTTGTAGAGGACGCAGGAGTAGTAGCTGCGCTGTGGGTAGCTCCAGAACCTATCTGACACAATCTTTTCCCTTGAGTAAGGGTTCTTGGAGCGGTTGAAGAAAGTGTTGTCTGCCCTGAAGCTATTGACATTGAAGGAGCCAGGAGCAGTGACTGGTCCTGGGAACCTTGGCAGTCGTGGAATTGGCTTCTGTACCTGGGGCCTGTGCGCAATATGATAATTGAACTGGGGTCCGGCAGCAGATACAGGCACAGAAGGGTCAGAGGCAGTTGCTTCAGTATCTCTTGAAGCTGTTGGTTGATCTGGCTCCACAAATGCTTTAGTATTATGTGTGGCAGCCGCAGTGGTGTCAGCCTCCTTGAGAATTTCTTCTTGCTGGTGAGGGGGAGATGGAGCTTGAGGTTCTTCATGTTCTTCTGCTTGTGCTTCGGCTGATGCAGCCGGAATGTCGTCAGCAGTCTGAGCCTGTGGTCCTCTGCGAAGCCTACGGAATGCAGGCGACACAGGTGGAGCTGCAGTGGGTTGGGGCTCATACTCTTCCTCTTGTGGGCGATCTGCCCACGATGCATCTTGTGTGATTGGCGTCAGGGGACGGCCAATACTGAGCAATTCACTCGATTCGAGCTGAGGAAGGACTGCATCATCTTGTACATTGTCTTGGAGACCAATGTCTTCAGCAGCGGTGGGGTCGGCTGCTGGAATGTCTTCATCACGCTGAGCCTCGGTGAGAGCAGGCTCATGGACGGTCAGCTGACGATCTTCATTAGGACGGCGAACGGAAAGGGGTTCAACTATCAAGGGCTCTGTGGGAGCAGCCCGAGACTTCTTGGACTTGCGCTTCTTGGTGGTGGGGTCTGAAGGAGAGGCTTCAGAGTGTTTCCTCTTCCTTGCTTTGGCTTCGGCTATCCTTGTCTTCTTAAGCTCTGAAGCGGGTGAGCGCTTTGGCTTCGAGCTAGGCTTGGCGGTGGGGAAGACAATTGGAATAGCTTCTTGGCATGGGGCCTCTTCTTCAGCCACGGTGGGCGTCTTCTTTTTCTTGGCGGCCATCCTGGGGTCGATGTCGGGACGCCCAAGTGCCTTTCGCTTCTCGGCCTCATTGTAGGCCTGTACGCAGAGATCAGCCAAATTCTTCATGCGCTCGCGTGATCCCTGAGCCTCTGCACGTTTCTGCATGAAGTTTTCCTTCAGCTCATGCAGCATGACCTTGAAGTCTTTGATCTCTTGGACGCTGAGCGTGGCCATGTTCTGTTTAAACTGAGCCTTCTCGAAATCTATCTTTTGCTTCAGTTCCACGATGCGCTGGGCAATAGCGAGTTCTGAAGCGATAGCTCCTTGGAAGGCTACGCTGAGGCCAATGGGCAGCTGCAGATCATCAAAGTTGATGTTGGGCGTGTCAAACCACTCATCTATGAAGTTGTGGATGATTTTTGCATCGAACAGAGGCAGATTGTTGAAGATTTCAGCCTCCTCCTTGCTCTTGATGAGCTGCTCAAGGGCGTCATCACCAAGATCTTCGTCACTGGACAGATCAATGGCTTCGCAGCGAAGAACGGCAGCGACAGTTAGCTCTTTGCTGGTGTGTGGCTGTGGTTTCTTTGCTTCTTGAGGCTTGGAGACTCTTGATAAGCCTTCAGACTGCACACTGGCTTCAGGAGGTGCAGTGGCCAATGGCTTTGCTTTGGAGATCTTGGGGGAGGCGACTGGCTTGGAAGCTTTTGGCTTCTTCTTCATCTGCTTTGGCTCTGGGGCAGCAGGAGCATCATCAGACTCAGTGTCTGCTGGAGGGTCGTTCACGGCAGTCCCTTGGACTATAATGTGAGTGATGAGGCCGTCGAGATTGGCAAATGGCCCGATGACATTGGGATTAGCGTCGCGTGTGCCATCTGCCCTTGGTCTGGAGGGACCAGGGTTGAAGTTCAATCCAAACTCCTTCTTGTTTTGCTTCGCAGAGTTCTGGGCAAATTGGAAGTTGCGCTTGAAAAGAGTGTCATCGCGACACCAGAGAAGGGACGATGGATGTGCATCAGCTGGCTGTTGTCCCCTGACCATGCATGGAAAGAAACCTTGAGCAATGGCTTCGTCTCTGGTTCGGGGTACGAGATTCTTGTACAAGGCATCTCCCCATGGCCGCTTGATGGCGCACTTCTCTGCATATTCTTTGGTGACGAAGCGGTATAGGAACCACTGCTCTGCCCAGTACCTGCGAATCCATTGGATTCCTGTCTTGCGCTGAGCATAGGTTTCTTCGGGATCTGTTTGGTACGTTTCTGCCAAATTTGCAGGCAGATCCTTTGATGTGTCACCCCGTCTCTGTCTGCCTCCCTTCCTTGATGGTTTCTCGGATGCCATGAAGCTTAACTTGGAAGACTTCAAAATCTTCAAAGGCTTCAAAGCTTTCAAAGGCTTCAAAGGCTTCCTTTTGCTTGACCAACAGGAACTTGCTTCAGGTGAATTGATGTGACGCTGTAGGAATTCTGCAAATGAATGCAGACTATGAGAACCAAAAGATTCTCCCACGGACATGTACCTGTGACAGCATTAAGGTGCGAGGGAAGGGGAAGAAGTCATATGCATTCTCAGAAGATTTTGAAGATAAATCAATGTAGAAGACATTGACCTCATCATGCCAAGACATTCACTTTATAGAAAAGAAGTTGGTTCCAGATTTGTACGAACCCATAGATTAGTACAAGTGAGGAATCTAACTACTCCATGAAGAACAAGTGAATATGCTAGGCAAGTTATGAGATTCAGACAAGAGGAATGAAACTTGAAGGAATAGAAACCTCTTTTGGCAGAAAGTGATGGATCAATAGGATCAAGAGAGGCTGTAAAAAGCTTGTTATTTACCAGACTTGGAACTGCTAGACGAGAAGAGAGGTGAGGCCGAGCAGTTCGATCCTCCGTGCCCGAACTTGGCGACGGAAGATACTTAGGGCGACGGCGGAGAGACTGGTGGCCGCGGTCGGCGTGAGAACGGCGTCGGAGAGGTCGCGGTAGTGAAGCACTTCGTCGCCGGCGTCATTGCGAGTTAGCGGTGGTGCTAGGGTTTGTGCGAGGGAGGAAGAAGAGATAATGACCACAGTGAAACGAGTACTTATAGGGATATGGGCGGCACTGCGCTATTACTCAGGTGCCCCTGGCGATTCGCATCTGATCAGTACGTGGCCAGCATGTGGAATTGTGGGGGCAGTTTCACCCCACGCACGCCTGGTTTGTCGGGAGAGGTTCCTACTTCTCCGGAATTCTAGTTGATGGATAGACATTAAAAGCTGTTTTAAAGTTTGTCTCTGTGTCTTCTTCTGACAAGGATGCAGTGAAGACATTCGACAGTTTCAATAGAGTGCATATGACTTGGAGAGATAGAGTTTGAGGTAGGAAGCATGGAGAGGTTAGGGTCCGATCACATTCACTTAGTTCAAAAGATTCAGCCAAGAAGACATAGCTATAAGTGAATGCTGTAGAGGACAGAACACCAGTGCATATATAATCAACATAGTGAAGATAATCATGAAGACATGTTGAGATTGAAGCCAAACCAAATGTGAAAACATAGCAAATTTAACGCCATGAGTAAAACACTTCAAGCAGAAAAATTTTGGTGGTGGCGCTACCCACCGTATAGGAAGTATTGGACTCAGACACGGCGCACAATTATCGTGGCGCTCCGAGGTCAAATTCCACGTTAATGTATTCACACTTAGAATGTATGTCTTCATTGATTGAATATATACGTTACTTTGTGTGTTGCACATCTAAGTCATCATTATGCATAAGTGTTAGGATGTGTGCCTGATCACAGGACATTTGAGGATTCCAAGATATTTAGCTCACACCGTAACTTGCAAAATCTCTTCTCATCCAAGGGCTTGGTGAAGATATCTGCCAATTGCTCTTCAGTGTTGACGTGTATGATATCAATGTCTTCCTTTGTAACATGATCTCTGAGAAAATGATGACGAATTTCAATGTGCTTTGTCTTCGAGTGCTGAACTGGGTTGTTGGCGATCTTGATGGCGCTTTCGTTGTCGCAGTAAAGTGGCACTTGCTTCAGATGAATGCCATAATCCTTGAGGGTTTGCTTCATCCAAAGAAGCTGAGCGCAGCAGGATCCAGCAGCAATGTATTCAGATTCAGCAGTGGAGAGAGATACACAGTTCTGCTTCTTTGAAGACCAACAGACAAGAGATCGGCCCAGGAAATGACATGTGCCTGATGTGGATTTCCGATCAACCTTGTCACCAGCGTAATCAGCGTCCGAAAATCCAACCAGATCAAACTCTGAGCCCTTTGGATACCATAACCCTAGAGTTGGTGTGTGAGCCAAATATCGAAGAATTCGCTTCACTGCTAAGTGATGCGACTCCTTTGGTGCCGCTTGAAACCGAGCACACATGCAAACACTAAGCATAATATCTGGCCTAGATGCACATAAATAAAGCAAAGAACCAATCATGGAGCGGTATACCTTTTGATCGAACTCTTTACCATTGTCGTCAGGACCCAGATGATGTTTGGCTGGCATTGGTGTTGTGAAGCCTTTGCAATCTTGCATATCGAACTTCTTCAGGCAGTCTTTGAGGTATTTCTCTTGAGATATGAAGATGCCATTGCGTTGTTGCCTTATCTGAAGACCGAGGAAGAATTTCACCTCCCCCATCATAGACATCTGATATTGCTCTTGCATCATATATCCGAACTCCTCACTGTACTTCTGATTGGTGCAGCCGAAGATAATGTCATCCACGTATATTTGGCACACAAACAGTTCACCATCATATGTCTTTGTGAAGAGAGTGGGATCCAGGGAACCAGGTATGAAGCCTTTGCTCTACAGGAAGTATTTGAGTGTATCATACCAGGCCCGAGGGGCTTGTTTGAGGCCATATAGTGCCTTTTTGAGCTTGTACACCATGTCAGGATGTTTTGGATCTTCAAACCCAGGTGGTTGCGCAACATACACTTCTTCTTCAATTTTGCCATTGAGGAAGGCACTTTTTACATCCATTTGATACAGGATTATGTTGTGATGATTTGCATAGGCCAGCAGTATACGGATGGCTTCAAGTCTGGCCACAGGAGCAAATGTTTCGTCGAAGTCGATGCCTTCCACTTGAGTATATCCTTGAGCAACGAGACGAGCCTTGTTTCTGACGACTTGGCCATGCTCATCTTGCTTGTTGCGGTATATCCATTTGGTGCCTATTATGTTATGCTTCCGTGGATTAGGACGCTTAACTAACTCCCATACATTGTTCAGCTCAAATTGTTGAAGCTCTTCTTGCATAGCTTGAATCCATTCAGGTTCCATAAAGGCTTCATCAGTTTTCTTGGGTTCTGTGATTGAAACAAATGCGAAGTGTCCGCAAAAGTTTGCCAGTTGAGTTGCCTTTGAACGAGTCAGTGGACCAGGTGCATTGATGCTATCAATTATTCTGTCAATTTGCACTTCATTGGCAACACGAGGATGTAGGGGTCGAAGACTTTGCTCTTGCTGATCTACGTTGTCATGGGGAGGAATGTCTTCAGGCTGAGCATTGTCTTCATGTGGATCAGGTGCTGAGATGATAAGTTCTTCTTCAGGACGAGCTTCGGAAGGTATAATTTCTCCAGTTCCCATTAGCTTGATTGATTCACTGGCTGGAACTTCATCTAGTACATCTGGTAGTTGCTCTCTTTGTGACCCATTGGTCTCATCAAACCGCACATCCACTGTTTCAACCACTTTGTAGTGAAAGAGATTGAAGACTCTGTAGGAGTGCGAATCCTTTCCATATCCAAGCATGAAGCCCTCATGTGCTTTTGGAGCAAATTTTGCTGTGTGGTGAGGGTCCTTGATCCAGCATCTCGATCCAAATACTCTGAAGTAACTTACATTTGGCTTCTTGCCAGTCAGAAGTTCATAAGATGTCTTGTTCAGCAGCTTGTGAAGATACACACGGTTGATAGTATGGCATGCAGTGTCAATGGCTTCAGTCCAGAATTTTCTTGGTGTCTTGTACTCATCTAACATTGTTCTGGCCATCTCAATGAGTGTTCTGTTCTTGCTTTCGACGATGCCATTCTGTTGTGGCGTGTATGGAGCTGAGAATTCATGAGTGATGCCCAATGTATCAAGATATGTGTCAAGGCCGGTGTTCTTGAATTCTGTGCCATTGTCACTTCTGATGTGCTTTATCTTGGCGCCATAATTGTTCATTGCCCAATTTGCAAAGCGTCTGAAGACATCCTGCACTTCAGTCTTGTAAAGGATTATGTGCACCCAAGTATATCTAGAGTAATCATCAACAATGACGAAGCCATAGAGGCAAGCAGTAGTGGAGAAAGTTGAGTAGTGGGTAGGACCGAAGAGATCCATGTGAAGCAGTTCGAAGGGTTGAGTAGTGGTCATGATTGTCTTCGAAGGATGTTTTGCCCTTGTCATCTTCCCAGCTTCACAGGCACCGCATAAGTGATCTTTCTTGAACTTGACGCCCTCGATGCCTATGACATGCTTCTTCTTAGCAAGGGTGTGGAGGTTCCTCATGCCAGCATGCCCAAGTCTTCGATGCCAAAGCCAGCATTCTGAAGCCTTTGCGAGAAGACAAACTGCAAGCTGTGGCCCTGCTGAGAAATCTACCACGTACAAATCATCTTTTCGATACCCTTCAAACACTAGAGACTTGTCAGATTCCAATCATGTTTTCCAAAGATTACAATCATGTTTAAATCGCAAAGCATTGAGACAGACATTAAGTTGAAGCCAAGGGATTCAACAAACATGACTTTATCCATGTGTGGATCCCTTGAGATTGCAACTCTACCTAGACCCAGTACTTTACTTTTACCAGTGTCAGCGAATGTGATGTGGCTCTTGTCAGATGGACGTAAGGTTGAGTCCATAAAGAGACTTTTCTTGCCAGTCATGTGATTTGTACACCCGCTGTCAATAATCCATACTGAAGACTCCGAAGTTACTGGTGTCGTACCCTACAGTGCAGTTAGGGGGATAGGCTTCACCAAGAGTGTTGTGAAGCAAAAACATTTGACGAACCAGTGGATTATGAAAACTGAGATCCAGGTTAGGACAAGCAGGGAGAGTAGCATGCGATTCAGATATGAAATACATAGTGATGCCATTCGGGCATTTGATCGTGCGCCCCACGAGTTTTTTAAGGTTCCCAGCAATAGCATCAGAAGATTTTGGTTTTGTGCTGGAGACCTTTCCCTGCAAAAGAGAGTTAAGCTTTCTTAACCACCCACATCTTCAAGGGTGGCTTAGAAGCAATAAGTCTAAGTGCAGCATCTGAGAATTTTGGCTTTGGAGCCCTAGCAAACAGTTTAGCAGGTGGGCAATAATACTCATAAGAATAGGCAGAATAATTTTTGGTCATATGAGAATGACGGTTTGAAGAACCGCTCTCATAAGCCTGAGCATGGTTTCCCTGCAAAGAATTTGTGTTAGTGCAACTCAGATGAGCCCTCTGCCTGTATGAACCCTTTGGACCATATGAAGCCTTTGGTCTGAGGTTTGTCTTCTTCATGTGAGGTGTCATGAGGACATTCACAGGAAGATTCTCAAGACACGTTTTTGGAACCCAGATCTTCTTCATAGGCGGTCCATTCCTGCAGTTAGTACCAATGTACCTGGCAAATACTTCACCATTCTGATTCCTAAACAGTTTATAGTTTGCATCAAAGGATTCATCAATGATAATTGGATTAGCACAAGTGAAGCCAGATAGATTGGATGGATCTGATGAGGATTCCTTTGCAGCAACCCATGTGGTTTTGCGGTACTGCTCAGGTTTCCAGTAAGAGCCATCTGCATTAATTTTCCTCATGAACCCAACACCCTCTTTGCTAGGGTTTCGGTTCAGAATCTGCTTCTTGAGGACATCACATAGTGTCTGATGTCCTTTGAGACTTTTGTACATCCCTGTTTCAAGCAATGTCTTCAACCTAGCATTTTCATCAGCAATAGCAGTGGTATCCTCAGCAGAGGGGTTAGTTACCACTTCAACAGTTGAAGATATTGCAACAGCAGTAGCAGTGGAACATTCAGCAACAGAAATAACATTATCACGCTCAATGCATTTAAGGCATGGTGGTTCAAATCCTTCCTGAGCAGAACTAATCTGTTCGGCTCGAAGTGACTCGTTTTCCTTTTGAAGATCTTCATGATCCGCTCTCAACTTCTCAAGATCTTGCTTCTTCTGAAGATAATCATAGGAAAGCTTTTCATGAGTAGTTGAGAGAGTCTCAAGACGATCTTCGAGTTCCTGATACTTAACATGAAGATTTTTTATGTCTTCAATTAAGGATTCAGAACGAGTCATTTCAGCACCCAACAGATCATCGCTTCTGTCTAACAGTTTTTGAATATGTTCCATGGCCTTTTGTTGTTCAGTTGCAATTTTAGCAAGTGTTTTGTAACTGGGTTTTGAATCACAACCGGAGTCATCATCACTAGATGTTTGATAGTGAGTGGTGCGTGTGTTTACCTTGGCACCACGTGCCATGAAGCAGTAGGTGGGAGTAGAGTCGTCCTTGTCATTTGCATCGGTGATGGTGATAGAGTCATTGTCTTCAGTGTTGAAGATGGACTTGGCGACATAGGCTGTAGCCAAACTTGCAATGCCTGAATCACACTCCTCCTCAGACTCCACCTCTGCCTCCTCAGAAGCGGACTCCTCCTCTGAATCCATTTCCTTGCCAACAAACGCACGAGCCTTGCCAGATGAACTCTTCTTGTGTGATGAAGACTTTGAGGAAGACTTGGACGAAGACTTTGAGTATTTCTTCGTCTTCTTATCGTCAGAGTCATATTCCTTGCTCTTCTTCTTCTTTCTGTTCTCATTGTCCCACTGTGGGCATTCAGAGATGAAGTGTCCAGTTTTCTTGCATTTGTGACAAGTTTTCCTCTTGTAGTCATGCGCAGAAGCTTCATCATTCCTTGAGCTTGATCGTGAAGACTTTCTGAAGCCTTTCTTCTTGGTGAATTTCTGGAACTTCTTCACTAGCATTGCAAGTTCCCTTCCAATGTCTTCAGGATCATCAGAACTGCTGTCAGATTCCTCTTCAGATGATGACACAGCTTTTGCCTTCAAGGCACGAGTTCGCCCATAGTTTGGACCGTAGATATCTCTTTTCTCAGAAAGCTGAAACTCATGTGTGTTGAGCCTCTCAAGTATGTCAGACGGATTGAGTGTCTTGAAGTCTGGACGTTCTTGAATCATCAGGGCTAGAATGTCAAATGAACTGTCAAGTGATCTTAGCAGCGTCTTGACGATTTCATGTTTGGTGATCTCAGTGGCGCCGAGGGCTTGAAGCTCATTTGTGATGTCAGTGAGCCGGTCAAATGTGTGCTGGACATTCTCATTGTCATTTCGCTTGAAGCGGTTGAAGAGATTGTGAAGAACACTGATTCTCTGATCTCTCTAGGTTGAGATGCCTTCATTGACCTTGGAGAGCCAGTCCCAGACCAGCTTGGATGTCTTCAAGGCACTTACACGGCCGTACTGTCCCTTGGTCAGATGACCACAGATAATATTCTTGGCAGTGGAGTCCAGTTGAGTGAACTTCTTGACATCAGCAGCAGTGACACCTTCTCCAGCCTTGGGAACGCCGTTTTCGACGACATACCATAGGTCGGCGTCAATGGCTTCAAGATGCATGCGCATCTTATTCTTCCAGTAGGGATATTCAGTTCCATCGAAGACGGGGCGCGCAGCGGAGACTTTAATTATCCCTGCAGTCGACATAGCTAAAACTCCAGGTGGTTAAACCGAATCACACAGAACAAGGGAGCACCTTGCTCTGATACCAATTGAAAGTGCGTTATATCGACTAGAGGGGGGGTGAATAGGCGATTTTTAAGAAAGTCTTCAAAACGTGGAAGTTATGAAGACAAACAGACTTGAAGCCTATCACTATGCAGCGGAAGGTAGATTACACAACGCAAGCCATAGTCAAATATACAGTACAGTGAAAGCACAGAGACAAATAGCTTCAGTGTAATGAGGATCAGGTTGGAAGAACTTATGAAGCCAAACAGATCATACAGTCAGGTTGTGAAGACAGAAGATTAAGCAGGCATGCAATAGCTTCACAATGTGTACTGGTAAGTAAAGGGAGGTGAAGATGAAACCAGTGACACGTTGAAGACAATGATATGTTGGACCAGTTCCAGTTGCTGTGACAACTGTACGTCTGGTTGGAGCGGCTAGGTATTTAAACCAAAGGACACACAGTCCCGGACACCCAGTCCTGAGCACGCAGCTCAGGACACCCAGTCCTCACCGTTTTCTCCTTGAGCTAAGGTCACACAGACCCCGCCCAATCACTCTGGTAAGTCTTCAAGGTAGACTCCCAAACCTTCACAGACTTCGTTCACCGGCAATCCACAATTCCTCTTGGATGCTCAGAACGCGACGCCTAACCGTCTGGAGGATGCACAGTCCTCAAGTGTAATAAGTCTTCAGATCACTCAGACAAGAAGACTTAAGTGATGCCCAATTACTCTGGCTCTGGGTGGTTAGGGCTTTTCTCCTCACTAAGGATTTTCTCTCAAAGGCTTCGAGGTGGGTTGCTCTCAAACGACAAAAGCCGTGCACTGAAATCTGAGCAGCCAACCGTTTATGGTTGTGGGGGTGGGCTATTTATAGCCACTTGGCAACCCTGACCTGATTTGTCCGAAATGACCCTGGGTCACTAAGGAACTGACACGTGTACTAACGGTCGGATTTTGAACTCTCACGGCAACTTTACTTGGGCTGCAAGTAAAGCTGACTTGTCTGACTCTGGACAAGATTTTCTCTCATTGTCTTCACTGGAAGACATAGGATTTGAATTAGGCATCACTTCAGTCATCCTGACTGGTTTTCTTGGACCCCACTTAACAGTACGGTGGTTCCTATGACACAACATGAATAAAGTAAAGCTACGAAGGATCTAAGTCTTCGAGTTCCAAAAGCTTCATGGGGAGTCTTCATATGTCATTGTCTTCGACACGAATGTCTTCATGAACCACCATTGTCTTCAATGTCTTCGTACATTTTTGGGGGTCATCTCTGGTAGCTAAACCGAATCAATGAGGGACTTCTACCTGTGTTATCCTGCAATTCTCACAAACACATTAGTCCCTCAACTAGGTTTGTCGTCAATACTCCAAAACCAACTAGGGGTGGCACTAGATGCACTTACAGGAATGAAGAGCTTCTGCTCCAGTTCTATGCCACACTGCATATCAAAGGCTACAACAGAGATCCGAAGACTTGGGTCCTGGAGTGGATGACCGGCAATGTCCATCATGAAGCCAATGCATTCGATATCATTGAGCTTACTGGCCTACCCACTCCTGGTGAACTCTTCGAAGAAGGCTGCCAACTCCATGCTGAAGCAATTGAGAGCATATTCCAGCGACCTGAGCCAAATATGAGTCAGATGCTCTCAATGATGAAGCCATTGCCTCTTGATGCACCTTATCCAACTGAGTTCTTCGTTGAAGACTTAGAGTACCTGCCCAGAACTATATATCACATCGTCAGGCGGACTCTATGGCCCATTAAGGGGCACTCTCCATATGCCAAGGTTGAAGGTGCCATGAAGACTCTCATCTTCTGTATCCTGCATGGCAAATGCTTCAACGCCCAGGATCTCTTTATACGCCAACTTGCAGCGTCTGGCTCAGATCTCTTTGGTTTGAAGATTTATGCTCCATGGGTTATGAGGCTAATCAAGCTCCACTCTGCTATCTCCTATCAGCCCTCTGCCCGCAACCATAGAATCTTCTTACCTGATGTGGACACCTCTGCTGAAGCAATATATCCTAAGCCTGCCAAGCAACCATTAAGTCTTCAGAATGCAGAACACCAGAGCTTCACTCAGAATGATGAAGGTGTTGAAGCCATCTCAAGAGTGTATCCAATGGCTGGCACCACACGTGCCCCTGCATCAACTGAAGCCAGTGACAGCACAGCTGCACAGAGACCCAAGAAACGCGCTCATTCACTCAATGACCGAGAACTTCTTGTGGCTCTTCACCAAAAGCAAGATAGGCATCACGACTGGCTCAAAAGGCAGATGAGAAGTATCATGCAAGACGTCAATCGCATTAGAAATCTGGCCACCAAGAATGCATTCGTCGCACATGAAACCTGTCGCCGCACTTGGAAAGGCCTCACCATGATGTGCACTGAAGCTGAACTTCAAGCGGATGGCTTCAGCGAGAGATTCAAGTTTGACTCCACACCCCCCAGAAGAGCTGTGTTGCGTGGAACTCTGTCCCTTGAAGATTCAGAGTTCTCTTCCTCTGTTGCCACCGTGACTGGAAGAATTATTGAGGAAGAAGACAACGCTACATCACCACCACCTTCTTCAGCGCGCGTCGACCCTGCACCAAGCTCTTCAGCACCACCAAACGCCTCCATCGACCCTGCTGCGCCTGGGAATGCATAGAAAAATCTATGTCTTCAAACCTTTTTGGTCATCACTGACAAAAGGGGGAGAAGCATATGATGTTTATAGTCTTCAAGCGGGTCACTAATATGGGCGGGTGCCTTATATTTTGCTATATTTTGCTTCATGCTTACAACTCTCGTTTTGCTACATTTGGTTCTTTGAGTTGTAACACTTAAACTTGATGGTTGTCTACTACTTGTTTGCCACTATGTTTTTGCGAAGATAAATTATGCATGTACGACGATAATTTCCGCACTTATACCATTTCACAGACGTCCATTTTTCATAATGCATGTCATTCTCTTCATATACCTTTACATGCATGGTGGATTGTCATCATAAGTTGAAGTGGATTCCCACAAGTACAACCTGCCATGTGCATTTGCGTTCCAGAAGCAAATTACTTATATGCACATCTTCAGGGGGAGCCCTTGCAGCTTATGAAGACAATTCCTTTACAATTCCACAAATTATATTCCCCGTTGAAAACTTCAACTAGTTTGTCATCAATCACCAAAAAGGGGGAGATTGTAAGTGCATCTAGTGCCACCCCTAGTTGGTTTTGGAGTATTGACGACAAACCTAGTTGAGGGACTAATGTGTTTGTGAGAATTGCAGGATAACACAGGTAGAAGTCCCTCATTGATTCGGTTTAGCTACCAGAGATGACCCCTAAAAATGTACGAAGACATTGAAGACAATGGTGGTTTATGAATATATTCATATTGAAGACAATGACATGTGAAGACTCCCTATGAAGCTTATGGAACTCGAAGACTTAGATCCTTCGTAGTTATGTACTTCATTTATATTGTGTCATAGGAACCACCGTACTGTTAAGTGGGGTCCAAGAGAACCAGTCAGAATGACTGAAGTGATGGCTAATTCAAATCCTATGTCTTCGAGGGAAGACTATGAGAGCAAATCTTGTCCAGAGACGGACAAGTCAGCTTTGCTTGTAGCCCAAGTAAAGTTGCCGCGTGAGTTTGAAATCTGACCGTTGGTACACGTGTCAGTTCCTTAGTGACCCAGGGTCATTTCGGACAAATCAGGTCGGGTTGCCAAGTGGCTATAAATAGTCCACCCCTACAACCATAAACGGTTGGCTGTTCAGATTTTAGTGCACGGCTTTTGTCGTTTGAGAGCAACCCACCTCGAAGCCTTTGAGAGAAAATCCCTAGCGAGGAGAAAAGCCCTAACCACCCAGAGCCAGAGTAATTGGGCATCACTTAAGTCTTCTTGTCTGAGTGATCTGAAGACTTATTACACTTGAGGACTGTGCATCCTCCAGCCGGTTAGGCGTCGCGTTCTGAGCATCCAAGAGAAATTGTGGATTACCGGTGAACAAAGTCTGTGAAGGTTTGGGAGTCTACCTTGAAGACTTACCAGAGTGATTGGGCGAGGTCTGTGTGACCTTAGCTCAAGGAGAAAACGGTGAGGACTGGGTGTCCTGAGCTGTGTGTTCAGGACTGGGTGTCCGGGACTGTGTGTCCTTTGGTTTAAATACCTAGCCGCTCCAACCAGACGTACAGTTGTCACAGCAACTGGAACTGGTCCAACAAATCATTGTCTTTAGCGTGTCACTGGTTTCATCTTCACCTCCCTTTACTTACCAATACACATTGTGAAGCCATTGCATGCTTGCTTTATCTTCTGTCTTCACAACTTGACTGTATGATTTGTTTGGCTTCATAACTTCTTCCTACCTTATCCTTATTACACTGAAGCTGTTTGTCACTGTGCTTATACTTGACCATGGCTTGCCTTGTGTAATCTAACTTCCGCTGCATAGTGATAGGCTTGTCCATTCTGTTTGTCTTCATAACTTCCAAGTTTTGAAGACTTTCATAAAAATCGCCTATTCACCCCCCTCTAGTCGATATAATGCACTTTCAGTCTATATCATATTGCTTAAGTTTACCCCTCTACATCATGTCATCTTGTGTAATGTGTTACTCTATTCTTATGAACTTAATACTGTAGATGCATGTTGGATAGCGGTCGATCTGTGGAGTAATAGTAGTAGATGCAGAATCGTTTCGGTCTACTTGACAGGATGTGATGCCTATGTTTATGATCATGCCTAGATATTCTCATAACTATGCTCTTTTCTATCAATTGCTCGGTAGTAATTTGTTCACGCACCGTAATATTTGCTATCTTGAGAGAAGCCACTAGTGAAACCTATGGCCCCCAGGTCTATTTTACATCATATTATTTTTCCCGTCAACTAGCCATTTCTGTCACCGTTTATTTTGCAATCTTTACTTTCCAATCTATACAACAAAAATACCAAAAATATTTATCTTATTATCTTTATCAGATCTCACTTTTGCAAGTGGTCGTGAAGGGATTGACAACCCCTTTATCGCGTTGGTTGCAAGGTTCTTATTTGTTTGTGCATGTACTAGGCGGTTTGTGTGTAGTCTCCTACTGGATTGATTCCTTGGTTCTCAAAAAATGAGGGAAATACTTATGCTACTTTGCTGCATGTAGCGACCCGACTCGGTAAGAGTCGAAGTCTCTGTGCTTACCATTCTAGTCCCTGGATCGACTTGCTAGCACGCACAGTACTCGATGAAATAGCAGAAATAACACACATCCCTTTATTACATCAATAGTGCAGCAGCAATACATTTATTAAAAAATAGGGCATAGAGCCAATAAGCAAATACAACGGAAGCAAAGTAGTAAATGAGTCCAACTCCACGAGCAAGGTTGAGTGTAGAACATCGACCTATCACACCTTAATCCTTGTCCAATATATCTGCAATGTGATAAGTTGCCACAATATAGGTTAGTACATTGAATGTACTGGCAAGTCACATCATAAGTGTAATGAACCTAGTTGTACATGCAATTTGGCTGGTGGAAAGCTCTGTGTTTAATTTTTGCATAAAGCTAGTTTTTCCCTATTAGAAAAGATGTTATTCTACTACTACACATTTGCATAGGATGAGTTGGCAAACCAAACTCCATCATTTCCCAAGTTTCATTTAAAACCCAACTGTTTAATTAAACGTGAGGAGATCTCCCGGCATTTCCACTACTAGATGCTCAAGTTGTTCGTAATCGGGGACACGGCTAATCGATTAGGTTGACACTCTGCAGAGGTTGCACACTTTTCCCCACAAGACTTGACCACCTCCATGATTGGAAGATCGAGACATAGTCTTTCAAAAATGTTCCCCCTTAACCCACGGATAGGCCGGTACACCTACATCATTCTACATCTGCTAGCCCATCACGGAAGGGGTCACACTAACTACTCAACTAAGCCAGAGGCCATATTGTCTTAGCGTTTTTATTAAATGCATGCCATTCGCCGTATAGCTTCCCAGTGAATGCTGCCCCGCCACCCGCAAGTCGCCACATGGCCGAGTGTAGGATCGAAAGTATGTATAGAGGGGGGGTGATTAGACTACTTGACCAACTAAAAGCTTAGCCTTTTCCCAATTTTAGTTCTTGGCAGATTTTAGCTATCTTAGAGCAAGTCAAGCAATCATCACACAATTCAAGCAAGCATGCAAAGAGTTTTTTGGCAGCGTAAAGTAAAGCATGCAACTTGCAAGAATGTAAAGGGAAGGGTTTGGAGGATTCAAACGCAATTGGAGACACGGATGTTTTCCCGTGGTTCGGATAGGTGTTGCTATCATACATCCACGTTGATGGAGACTTCAACCAACGAAGGGTAACGGTTGCGCGAGTCCACGGAGGGCTCCACCCAAGAAGGGTCCATGAAGAAGCAACCTTGTCTATTCCACCATGGCCATCGCCCACGAAGGACTTGCCTCACTAGTGGTAGATCTTCACGAAGTTGGCGATCTCCTTGCCCTTACAAACTCCTTGGTTCAACTCCACAATCTTGTCGGAGGCTCCCAAGTGACACCTAGCCAATCTAGGAGACACCACTCTCCAAGAAGTAACAAATGGTGTGTTGATGATGAACTCCTTGCTCTTGTGCTTCAAATGATAGTCTCCCCAACACTCAACTCTCTCTCATAGGATTTGTATCTGATGGAAAGAAGATTTGAGTGGAAAGCAACTTGGGGAAGGCTAGAGATCAAGATTCATATGGTAGGAATGGAATATCTTGGTCTCAACACATGAGTAGGTGGTTCTTTCTCAGAACATATGAGTAGGAATGGTGTATGTGTTCTGATTGCTCTCTCTTCGAATGAAGAGGAGGTGGAGGGGTATTTATAGCCTCCACACAAAATCCAACCGTTACACACAATCTACCAATCTCGGTGGGACCGAATCAGAAAACTCGGTCGGACCGAAATAGTAAACCTAGTGACCGTTAGGAATTTCGGTGGGACTGAGATGCAACTCGGTAGAACCGATTCGGTTAGGGTTTGGGCATAACGTAATCTCGGTGAGACTGATCGCACAAACTCGGTGAGACCAAGTTCGGCAATTAGCTAACCAGAGACTTGGTCAGGCAAACTCGGTGGGACCGACTTGCTCTTTCGGTGAGACCGAAAAGTTACAAGAAGGAAACAGAGAGTTTGCATTGCATTCTCGGTGGGACCGATTCGCTCTTTCGGTGAGACCGAAAAGTTACGAAAGGGAAAAAGAGAGTTTGCAACCCCATCTCGGTGTGACCGACATCCTTATCGATAGGACCGAATTGCTAGGGTTTGGCAGTGGCAAATGACAAGTGAAACTCGGTGGCGCCGGATTGACAGAATCGGTATGACCGAGTTTGGCTTAGGGTTTAGGTCATTTGTGGATATGGAAAGGTGGTTGAGGATTTTGGAGCATATCACTAAGCACATAAAGCAAGAGGCTCATTAAGCAACACCTCATCCCTCCTTGATAGTATTGGCTTTTCCTAAAGACTCAATGTGATCTTGGATCACTAAAATATAAAATGAAGAGTCTTGAACTTTTGAGCTTGAGCCAATTCTTTGTCCTTAGCATTTTGAGGGTTCCACTTTCACATCCATGCCATGCCAATCATTGAGCTTTCCTGAAATAATCATCTTGGAATAGCATTAGCTCAATGAGCTATATGTTGTTATGAATTACCAAAACCACCTAGGGATAGTTGCACTTTCAATCTCCCCCTTTTTGGTAATTGATGACAACATATAGATCAAAGCTTCGACAAATAATAATAATCATGAAATACATCGTCGCTTTGAGAAGTATGTGATAAGTAAGAGCTCCCCCTAAATTTGTGCATATTTTAAAATTTGCTTTGGACTGCAAATGCACAAGGAGTTAGAATCATGGGTTACTCTTCCATGTCACATACATCTTGGTGGAGCGCTCAAAAAAAATGATAAGATTGAAATACATGCACTCATCACCAAGAATAGTGAATGATCACAGACAATAGATAGAATGATAACATTTAGCAAGCATTAAGCAACCATTAAGTGTAGCTTATGATCAAACAATTGATCATCGATGTCTCACGAATAATGACATAGTATCGCACATGCAAGCAAACAAAGTTCGAAAAACCACCAAATAAAAACGAGAGAATAAAAGCAACACTCTCTCTCGAAGCCTATGATCTATACATTTTCTCCCCCTTTGGCAACAAGTTGCCAAAAAGTTCCTAGAAAATGCATAGTGCTAAGTCGACGCTCAGGCTTGATCTTCAGGTGGTGGTGGAGTCCGGAGCACTCCAAGGACGAAGCCTTCGGTAGACGTGGTCGGAGTCGAGGCTGAAGTGGATGCTGGAGCTGGTGGAACTTAGGCTGTGGCTGGTGCAGACGTTGTGGCTCTGGTGTCAGCAACTGGCAGTGCAGACAACCTCGGACCTCGTGGCACCCTTGCAAAAGCATCAGTCGTGGTCCTGCCTCTCCTCTCATTCATGTCCTCCTGGAGCTGCTCCACGGCGGTCTGTATCTCTGTCACCTTGATGTCCATGTCATAGAACCTCTGTTCCATGATCCTCTCTAGGCTTGCCTGGTTCTGAGTCAGGGTAGCTATGCTCTGCTCAATCCGCAAGGTGGACGCTATCAGGTAACCGAGCTGCTCTTGCTTGGTCTCCAAGAAGTAATCATATGCCTCCGCTTGAGTAGGCATCCTGGCAGCTTTCTCCTTCTTTGCCTTCTCCTTCTAAGCTTGTGCATGGGCAGATGAGGGTTCATTCTCAGTCATAACTACTTGGTTATCCTCAAAATCTGGACGGATGGGCAGGTGTTCCTTATCCAATAAATACACGCATGTGCCCATCTTGGAGTTGATGAGCTCCTGAATCTGTGGGGCATACCCACAACTCCTCTTCAGGTCTGCAGCTGTCCTCTTGATTGTTTCCACAATGAGACTCATGACCTTGAATTTCTGAGGCACGTCAAAGACATGAAGCAAGTTGATCGCGTGACCTCTGATCATCTTGTGATCTCCAGATTTGGGCAGAAGGGTGTGCCTAAGGATCCAGTTGATCGTAGGCAATCCTGAGAGCAGATAGTGCACTGAGCCAAACTTGAACGTGTCGAGCGCTTCATTCGGGATCTCCTTGTACATGTTGGACATGGAGTTGTGATCCACTTCGCCCATTCTTGCTCCTCTGGGGCATTGATGTCCAAGTCATCAGCTTGCTCCTCTGGGGCATTGATCAACTTCGCCCATTCTTCAACAGTGGATTGGTACCTTGTACCCTCTGACATCCATGTGATCCTGCCATCCGGATAAAAGTGTGCTGTGGAGTAGAATTGCATGATCAGCTCCTCGTTCCACTTTGTGAGCTTATGCCCAACAAAGTCTGCAACTCCACACGCACTAAAGCTGTCAAATACACCGGGGTAGTACTCTTCATTGTCCTTGATGTAGGTCCAGTCGACCCATCTCATGTCACAAACGATTGGCTTCTTGTCAAGCAAAACAGTCTCGTAGAAATCTTGCTGTTCCTTGGTATGAAATCTGTAATCCACGGCAGTCCTTCTCCTAGAAGCATACGGATCTGCTTCTCTCCATTTCCTCAGCCCTGAATCTCTCCTGAGCTTCATATCCTTAGCCACAGGATGAGCATCGTTGTGGTCTGGGATCTTGGGCTTGAGCTTCCTAAGGACACTCTCTTCCTCTTCTTCGATAGCTTCAGGCACTAGGGCCTTGTTCTTTTCCGCAGCTGAGATGCTTCATGTGTTTCTTTTTGGTGCACTCTTAGGCTTAGATGCAGCCTTAGGTGCTTCCTTGGGCTTGGATGCAGCTGTTCCTGACCTTATAGCATCTCCCATGAGTTTGGCTGCCTTGGGTGCTGGTGCAGCAACCTCTTCTTCTTCCTCCTCCTCATCTACCATGATGGAGGCCTTCCCAAGCACTCTGGCTACAGTATTCTTCACCCTCTCTTTCCTCTTCTTGCCCTCAGCAGCAATGGGCTCAATGGGAGCAGGCTTCATAGTTGAAGCCCTAGCCTTTGACATGGGCTGCCTGCCTGCTGGCCTTTTGATTTTCAGCCCTGGCTTTGTGCCTGCTGCTAGCCCAGCTCTCTTTGATGTGGCCTCTTCCTCTGCCACATAGTCTTCATCCTCAGAATCAGACGTTCTCTTCTTCCTTTGACGTGTGGCAGCCTTAGGCAGATTGCTGGGGGTGCTCCTGCTGCCATCATCAGAAGAACTTGAGGGGCTAGTGCCCTCACTCATCACAACTTGCTGCTCAGACACATTCTAGCTGTCACTTTGATCAGACATGTTGCAAACTGACTGTTGACCCTATGAATAGATTATGGATAAGATAGAGTGGATGAGCATCACAAAAAGCAGAGATTTTTGCAAAACATTAATTCAAAAACTTAGTTTTAGTTTTCCACAGAAAGCATCTCGGATCTACCGATTTTCAAACTCGGTGACACCGAAGCAGTTTTGGCACCAGAACTGGTGAACTCGGTCAGACCGAGTCACAGTTCGGTGGCACCGAGACTGCTAGGGTTTCACAGAATTCCAAAATCGGTCGCACCGATAAGTTATTCTCGGTCAGACCGAGTTTCACTCGTGCAATGGCAAAAGCCAGATTGGTGGGACCGAGTTTTTCAACTCGGTGGGTCCCAGATGGTTTCGGCGGAAACCTAACCCTAAAATTTTCGAATTAAACCTAATCTACGAGTTCATTGATTGGATAGGAGTGTTCCAATCGTGGCAAGAATCATGATGATCACAATGTGCTAGGAATCGGAGTGGAGAATAGCGCTGTCAGGACCCCGATTCTAAGCCACATCGATCTAGCCGGTAACACCTCATATCACTTTGCGGCCTCACGCACGGTATCCCACGGGTGTCGCCTTACCATGGCTCGGGACCGTTTGCGCCTTTTGGCTCGCGTATATGACAATGTCGCTAGCATCCATATGACCGAGAACCCGGGCCGACATGGCTAGTCGTGAACCCAAAGAGGCACAGACCTATGGAGACAAGCATACATGATTCACAACGAACATGTCGGTTAGCAACGAATGATTCCGGGCTGTAGCACTGGGCTAACAGGACTTCGGGAAATCCCGGGCTGTAGCAGGCTAGACAGGACTCCGGAGATCACCGCGTGACATTTCCCCGAAGGGACAGACATAGGGACGAAGTGAAACACATGCCGGCCAGTCAAGTGTCCTGAACAGTAGTGCTGGGCTAGCAGGACTCCGGTGAACCGGGCTGTAGCGGACTACTATGGCTCGAGGAGCACTAGACTACATTTCCCCATAAGAAAGGCTGCGAAGGACAAACAACTAGATTGTCGGATCCCACTCATACCAAGCATTTCAATCATACATACAATATGCTCGATATGAGTACATACAACATGGCATCACAACAAAACTCTACAACTCAAGTACTTATTAAAAGGCTCCAGGGAGCCATACATAACATATCCATACAGGTAGGGGTCACATGACCCGACACTCAAGTCATACAGTCATACAAGCACATGCGGAAGCAACTAGTCTGAGTACAGACTCTAGAAAGAAAGAAGGCTTCTCGAAGCCTGTCTATCTACATAGGGCCCTCCATGGCCTGGATCACCACCTGGGTGGCTAGTCACTCGTCGACGTCAAGGTCTACGTAAAACCCATCGGAGGGGGCAGTGTTGTCGTCTGAAAACAATAAATAAGCAAACATGAGTACAAAGGTACTCAGCAAGTCTTACATCAGAACCTACTGTACATGCTCATTCTCAAGAAGGTGGTGGGGTTTATGCAGCAAGCCAGCTTTGACTCTTGGCTAAGCTATCCTATGGAATCTTTTAGCAAAATAGTTTTCGCACACGAGTCCACTACTCACCATCACAATACTCCACCGTGGATCCTCCCTCGTATCCTGCGAGGGGGCCATCCTCGGTACTCACACTTATCTTGAGTCTTTTAGTAGTATCCATTAACTTGTCTATGAACTGTATAGGCAACCAAGTAGTCCTTTACCGCGGACGCGGCTATTCGAATAGTTTTATACCCTGCAGGGGTGTACTTCGTCATACACGCTTTCACCGCTTACCGCCGTCTACACGACATGTACTCGGCAACCTTCAAGCGGAAGCCCAGCGAGGGTGTCGGCCACGGCCTACCTAAACACCTAAGCCCCTAGTCCAGGTTATCGCCTATCCAGGTTCCATCCGCAGGGAGTCCGGCCGAGGTTTCCACATACGGCCCCGAACAATGTGAACAGGGTTCCCGAGACACCAAACGGGTGACTCGGTACACCGTGCCACGGTGTATCTACCGCAACATAGCCCACCCCTAGGGTCAGCGCTACGCACGGCCGCCAACACATATCCTACAAACACCAGAAACTAATTGCAACTCCTGGACAGGGTACTAGGGTGGCTAAGAAGCCGAGAGGGTCCATTGGCTTCGGGCCCAATGTACGGTAGTAACTGCATCTTAAATCACACATACAGATCTCAGTTCTTATGGACGGCCTTAATGAAACAACCCACCATGTACTCCTACATGGCCTCTCATCGATACCTTTACCAAAACATGTTCAACACATCCCTCATATTACTGGCACAAGCATTTCACTCTAGCCCATCACCCAGATGAACCAGACCTGACACAACTCTAAGCATAGCAGGCATAGCAAGGTAGGAATCACAAAACATGGCTCAATCAACTCCTACACATGCTAGTGGGTTTCATCTAGTTACTATGGCAATGACAGGTCATGCAGAGGATAAGGGTTCAACTACCGTAGCACACAGCAGTTTGAATCGTGTTGTCTTAATGCAGTAAACAAGAGCAGGAGCGAGAACATGGGTTGTATCGGAATGATCAATGGTTTCTTGCCTGATGGAGTGGTAACGGGATACTGCCCTTCAGTTGGATACTCGTGAATATCCTCGGAGGTAGAACCTACCACGAAGAACACAACCGAGCACAATCAACACATGACGATATGCAACAATATGATGCATGCTATGACATGGCAATATGGATGTGTCTTGAGCTAATGCAACTAGCTATGATTTAAATGAAGTTGGTTTGAGTACAAGATTCAAATTCCAACCCCATATATGATTATTTAAATGCCCTTAATTTGTTTTGTCCAAAACAGAGGACAAACATTGTTCAAACATGCATGAAAATGGTACAGATGGATTCCTTGAATTTTTCTGATAATTTTTCATATATAATTTGTCTCATTTGGAGTTATGGTTGAATTTCTATGAATTTTTGAAGTTTTGGGTATTTTTTGGAATTTCCTGAATTATTTTTAAACTAGAAAATGATTTACTGCGTCAGCCTTGCGTCAGCATGACATCAGCAAGTCAACAGGGTTGCCTCCAGGTCAAACCTGACCAGTGGGTCCCACTGGTCAGTGACTGATTAACTAACTAAAGTTAATTAGAGCCTGGGCCCATATGTCAGTGTCTATTTAACGTAATTAAGTTAATTAGGACTAACTAAATCTAACACTAATTAAAAAGGGGCCTGGCCCACACGTCAGTCAGTCAGGGGGGTCAAACCCCTGGCCAGCAGGGTCAAACCTGCCGGCGACTTGACGCCGGCGAGGCCAGACACGGCGGAACGGCTCGGGTTTCGCCTACAGGCCACCATTTGATGCGCGGTTTCCTCCTACGGGTTCCTGGGAGTGAGGCGCATCCAGAGAGACAAGCGGCAGCAGCTGGGGTGGCCGGAGCTGACGGCGGCGAGCTCTTTGGCGGCCGCCGGAGTTCGGTTGCGCGCGGGATCGCGGCTGCAGCGAGCAAACACGCAAAATAAAGCGCGGGCAAGGCACTAAGCGATGCAGAGGTGTCGTTTGGCACGTTGGCGCGACCAAATGGGCATCGGAGCGACGCCGGCGACGAGCCCGAGCGGCGTTGAGCTCGGTCAGTAGGGAGTCGGCAGTTTGAGCTTGAAATAATGGCGGGGAGGAGGGGGATTCGGAGCAGGAGCTCACTGGGGTCACGTAGAGCAGCTCGATGGGCTCGGGGACGGTCCGGAGCCGACGAATTTGACGGAGATGGCCGGCGGTCCCGAGGTTGAAGAAGACGACGCCGAGGACGAAGCAAGGCTTCTCGGCTCGCTTGGCTCGGTGCAGAAGGCGTAGGCGATAGTGGCGGAGCTTCCACGCAACACGGGAAGGCGAGAGGGGGTCGGGGAGCGCGGTGGCAGCGAACGGCGGCGACGGCGCGTTCGGGTGGTCGCGCGGGAGAAAACCAGGGGAGGAGGGAGAGCGAGGGAGAGGGATATGAGGGGGCCAGGGGGTGCGTGGCGTCCATAGCGACGTCCAGGCGTCGAGGGGAGGCGCGGCAAGCAGGAGGTGGCCGTCGGTGGCCGCGCGCGTGCCGGCGCACCACGGGCACACGCCCTGCGTCCTCCTGGCAGGAGCTAGGGGACGACTGGCGTCGGCCTGGTGGGCTGGGCCGTCCAGCTACAGTGCTGGGCCGGCAGGTAAGTCCAGGTGAGCCTCTGTTCTTTCCTAGTTTATTCTGTTTTTTTCTATTTTTGTTATTCTGTTTTGATTTAGTTTAAATACTAAATCATTTTATAAAATCCTGAAAATATTTATGGACACTTTCTGAAATATTTCAGTGGCCCAAAAATAATTCCAACATTATTTGAGCATTTGAATTATTTAATAGTATTTAAATGCCCAAATTCAAATATTTATGAATTAAGTCAATGCCCCTTTTGTTGACCTAAAATTATATGCACCATTTTTCCCAAGGGTTCTAACCCAAGGCAAAGAGGGTGAACATATTTGAAGGGCATTTCAGGTTCATTGAATTTATTTTTAGTAAACCCTAGTTGATTTCAGGGGGGGTGCTGGGGGTTCTGCTTTCCCCATTTCAATTTTCTGATGAAGGTAAACATGATGCACACTCTAATGCATAACCTAGCTAGGGTGTGACAACTCACCCCCACTCAATAGAATCTCGTCCCGAGATTTAGGATCATCTGGGAAGAAGGCGGGGTACTCGAGTCGAAGACGATCCTCCCTTTCCCAAGTGGCTTCTTCCTCAGAATGGTGTGACCATTGAACCTTGAGAAACTTGATATTATGACGTCGAGTGGTACGCTCGGCTTGATCAAGGATACGAACGGGGTATTCCCGATAAGAGAGGTTATCTTGTAAATCAAGCGTTTCGTGGTCCACTCCACGGATAGGATCCGCGAAGCAACGCCTAAGTTGCGAAACGTGGAAGACATCGTGAACTCTGGAAAGATGCGGAGGTAGTTCCAATTGGTAGGCAACTTCTCCTCGTTTGGCAAGAATGCGAAAGGGTCCAATGTAACAAGGAGCCAATTTGCCTTTGATACCGAAGCGATGCGTTCCCTTTAACGGGGTAACCCGAAGGTAAGCTTTCTCGTCAATTTCAAATGTCATAGGCTTATGCTTACGATCATATTGACTCTTTTGGCGAGATTGGGCTGTTTTCAATTTCTCACGAATAACGCGAACCTGCTCTTCTGCTTCCTGAATCATATCCGGGCCAAAGAGTTGTCTTTCCCCGGTTTCTGACCAGTTAAGAGGCATTCGACATTTTCGTCCATAGAGAACTTCGAAGGGAGCTTTGCCCAAACTAGCTTGATAGCTATTGTTATAAGCAAACTCTGCGAATGGAAGGCATTTCTCCCAACTCATTCCGAACGAGATAACAGAAGCTCGGAGCATATCTTCCAGAATTTGATTTACTCGCTCTACTTGACCACTTGATTGAGGATGGAAGGCGGTGCTAAAGGAGAGATGAGTTCCCATAGCATTTTGGAAACTTTCCCAAAATCGAGAGGTGAAGAGACTTCCACGGTCTGAGTTAATTTCCAACGGGACACCATGAAGAGACACTATTCGGGAGATGTATAGGTCAGCTAGCTGGCTAGCGGTGATACTCTCACGAACAGGTAGGAAATGGGCTACTTTGGAAAGATGGTCGATCACGACGAAGATGGCATTATTCCCTTTCTTGGTCCTGGGAAACCCAGTGATGAAGTCCATACTGATTTTGTCCCATTTCCATTCAGGAATAGCCAAAGGTTGAAGGGTGCCAGCAGGCCGTTGATGCTCTGCTTTAACACGACGACAAACGTCGCAATTAGCAATGTATTGAGCGATTTCTCTCTTCATCCTAGTCCACCAAAACCTCGGGCGTAGGTCTTGATACATTTTGGTACTACCGGGATGAATGGTGAGAGGGGATTCATGAGCTTCCTTAAGGATCAGTCGCCTCAGGTTTCGCGCCTTCGGAACCACTAGGCGATTCCCAAAGTATACAACACCTTGGTCATCAATGGAGAAACAATTCACGACTCCTTTCTTAACGTTTCTCTTGATACGGGAAATTCCCGGATCTATCTTCTGTGCCTTGATGACCTGATCCGTAAGGGTAGGTTCCGCTACTAGGGTGGATAGGAATCCTTGAGGAACAATGTGAAGATTAAGCTTGCGAAATTCCTCATGGAGAAGTGGTTGACTTTGTTGTAACATCAGGTTGTTACAGTAGGACTTACGACTTAATGCATCGGCCATGACATTGGCCTTGCCAGGGGTGTAAGTTATTCCTAAGTCGTAATCCGAGATCAACTCGACCCAACGTCTTTGCCTGAGATTCAAATCTGGTTGGGTGAAGATATATTTCAAGCTTTGGTGATCGGTGAATATCTCGCAACGATTACCGAGGAGGTAATGTCGCCAGGTTTTGAGTGCATGGACTACAGCTGCAAGCTCTAGATCATGTGTGGGATAATTTTCCTCATGTGGGTGTAATTGCCGTGAAGCATAGGCAATTACCTGACGATCTTGCATGAGTATGCAACCTAGTCCTTGTCGCGAGGCGTCGCAATAGATAATAAAGTCCTTGGAGAAATCTGGTGGTACCAGTACGGGAGCAGATGTCAGGCGTCTTTTCAGTTCCTGAAAACTGAACTCGCACTGTGGAGTCCACTCGAACTTTTTATCTTTCTTGAGGAGTTCAGTTAGAGGTTTAGCAACCTTGGAGAAATTCTCGACGAAGCGGCGGCAATAGCTCGCTAGGCCAAGGAAACTCCGAACTTGCTTGACCAAAACAGGTGGAGTCCAATCAAGGACGGCTTGAACTCGCTCGGGATTGACAGCAATACCCTTACCAGAGATTACATGGCCTAGATAGGTCACTTCTGACAACCAAAATTCACACTTGGAGAATTTGGCATAAAGGCGATGCTCTCGAAGTTTCATCAATACCAGCCTTAGATGTTCGGCATGTTCCTCTTCATTCTTGGAGTAGATGAGTATGTCATCGAGGTATACTACGACGAATTTGTCCAAGTACTCCATGAAAACCGAGTTCATTAACCGGGAGAAAGTGGCCGGGGCATTGGTTAAACCGAAGGACATGACGGTGTACTCGTATTGGCCATAACGAGTAACAAAGGCCGTTTTGGGAATGTCCCCGTTTCTGATTTTGATTTGATGGTAGCCCAACCTCAAATCCATCTTGGAGAAGACTGAGGATCCAGCGAGCTGATCATACAGGTCGTTGATCCTGGGAAGCGGGTATTTGTTCTTGATGGTGACCAGATTGACAGGTCGGTAATCCACAACCATTCGATCCGTTCCATCCTTCTTCTTGACGAAGAGGACGGGGCAAGCCCAAGGAGAGGAGCTAGGACGGATGAACCCTTTGTTCAAGGACTCATCGAGTTGGTTCTTAAGCTCGGCTAGTTCTAAGGGTGCCATCTTGTAGGGTCTTCTAGCAATTGGAACGGTTCCTGGAACAAGGTCTATCACAAACTCGACATCCCAGTCAGGTGGAACACCTGGCAGTTCTTCCGGAAATACATCCGGGAAGTCTCGGACTACCGGAACGTCCTCAAGGTCTGGAAGAGGGTTGGCATTGAGAGAGTAAAGTTGGCGCTTGGCCACTCGAGTTAAGACATTAACTGTCTTGCCCGAGGGATGAGTAAGTTGAACGGTTCTAGTGGCACAATCGATCTTGGCATAATGAGCCGACATCCAGTCCATACCCAAGATGATGTTGATGTCGGAGGACTTGAGAGCTATTAAAGATGCAAGGAAAACAAGCCTATCGACAAGAATTTTGTTCCCATGGCTTACCCTAGAAGTTTGCCATTTGGAACCCGGAGTTTGAATTACCATGGAAGTGGGCATGTCACAGAATGTCGTGTTATGCAACCGAGCATAATTCTCGGATATGAATGAATGAGATGCTCTAGTATCAAAAAGAACAGATGCCGGATGGCAGTTAACAAGGAGCATACCAAGGACGACGTTGGGATCCTCATGAGCCTCTTCGGCTGAAACATAGTTGACATGGCCACGTGCAGTAGTGGCCGGCTTGGCGTAGAAAGTCTTTCCCGCGGGCTTACCACGGCCAACGGACTTTCCAGCTTGATTGGGGTTGTTCTGGGGACACTCTCGACTATAGTGACCCGGTTCTCCACACTTGAAGCATGTTACCACAGTGGGGCGTGGAGCAACATTAGCAGCGGGGCCACCATAGGGCTTGGGCGGTGCAAATTGCTGGTTGGGACGAGGCGCCTCAAAGGATGGCCTCGGGGTGAATCTGGGTGGCAGTGCGGTGCTTGGAATCCACACCCGGCGCTTCTGAGCTCCAGAGCCAGATGAAGACCCAAAATCACGAGAGTGCTTGCGTGAAGCGTCATAATCAGTCTGGCCTGTCTCAGCACTGATAGCTTTATTGACCAGCTTCTGGAAGGATGTGCACTCGTGCAGACGGAGATCGCGGCGAAGCTCAGGGCTAAGTCCCTTACGGAACCTTGCCCGCTTCTTGGCGTCGGTAGAAACCTCTTCAGGAGCATAGCGTGCCAGGTTCCCAAATTCTCGGCTATATGCATCCACAGTCAGCCTTCCTTGGGTGAAGTTGCAGAACTCCTCCCTCTTGCGATCCATGAGACCTTCCGGAATGTGATGCTCACGGAAAGCCTCGCTGAACTCAGCCCAGGTAGTGATTTGGCCGACCGGGCGCATAGCTTCGTAGTTTTCCCACCAATGGCTAGCGGGGCCCTCAAGATGATAAGCAGCATATGTAACCTTGTCGGCTTCAGCTACGTTGGCAGAACGTAGCTTGTGGGTGATGCTGCGAAGCCAATCATCCGCGTCGAGGGGCTCGACGGAATGGTTAAACTTTGGTGGGTACAGCTTGATAAAGTCGTTGATTGACACCAAGGCATTTCGTGGGTGGCGTGCAGTGTTCTGCTCAATCCGCTCCAACAGGCGGTTGGTCTCACGCTTGTTCCTTTCCGCCTCCAGCATCACTTCGGCCAGGGAAGGCGGGTGAGGCAAATTTTCACCTCTAGCTGCATTGGCTTCCCCCTGCTCCGGGGCAGCAGGGTTTCCGCGGGTGTTGACCATCCTAGAAGGAAACAAGACAACGGTTTAGACAAGGATGGCTCAAACTTAACAGGGAAGTGCAGAATGTAAAGGATAACGCGGAATGCAGAGATGCTCATTCGTATGCCATGGTAATATAAAACTGCCATATATACACCAACGGTCATACTCGTCATACATAGTTTAGTACAAGCCCATGCTACAGTACAACTATGAAGGTAGACGTTACATCTCATCGGAGGCATTCCGAGTCCCTATACATTATTTGTCTACACCTCCGGAATCGATTACACACCAAGTCGTATTCCACAAGTCACACAGGATAGTGGAGATACAACTACTACAATACTAGTGGTACTACTACTAACTCAGATAGCTCCGTAGTAGTCCTCATAGAAGTCACCTCCATAGCCTGGAAGTTCAACGTGATCATCCGGAAACAGACGGTCCTGAGGAGCCTGTGGACCATAGGGGCTAGGATAAGGTCTTGGACCAACAAACGGTGGCCTGCGGGGACCAAGGGGTGGGGTGATGCCTCCCACTTCACGCCAATCCACCATGTCTGGCAGAGCTGCTCTCACAGGATACAGATCCCTGGTATCCATACATCCAGCTTGCACCGCGGGTGCAAACCGAGTCAATGTGGCCCAATGATCAGCACGGGTATTAAAGAGCTCCAGCCTCAAGGCCCGATTCTCTCGGTCCTTATCTTCGAGCATCTCAGCGGTGGTACGAGTTAATGAGTCCTCCTGAGTGGAGTCAGCATAGATAGCCTGAAGATACCCCTGCGCTCCCGGAAGTGAAGCTGGCATGTAACGGAAGTCAGTGTTTCGAAGCAGGCCAGTCCGGACTCGCAAGATGGTCATCATGGAATAGGCAGCATCCTGCACAGCCATCTCAATGGTAACTCCGAGTCCATAGGAACAGTGAAGGGGCTCGGTAGATCCAGGATAGGAAGGAAATATCCTGACGGTGCATAAATACTGGCTTTGATTAAAGTCGCGGAACTGCTCTTCAACAGTGTATTCGGGATACCAACGGTATCCTGTCTCGATCATGACCCGGACCAACATAGCAGTATGACCGGGCACGTCGAGGCACCTGGTCAGGCGAACCACTTGATTTTGAGACTGATTGGCCATCTGAAAGTACAACCACAAGACAAAGACATCAGAATTCCTAGGGAAAATTGGGCAGCATAACGGCTGTAAATGCTCAGAAAAGACTTGAGACATCCACAACAGTTCACAATACCGCTCAACAGCATCATATCAAGGTTCTGATTCAAATAGCAACGTACTAAAGTAGTAGAACTGGACTGGAACTCGTAACAATAATCCTATGAGCTACTACGGATTAGTAACACGTGAACCTGATAGAAGAAGAGAGCCTAGTCCTTAACCCACGTTGAATGAGAAGAGAATGACTCAGATCAGAAGCATAGGTTAAAGGAGTAAAAAGAACCTTACGTTCCCTCCCACAATCAATTCCCTTACATATAACTAAAGCATTTCTAGACTCGACATCGACCAGTTTGGCTGAACGAACCTACAGGCAGTCCGGCTCTGATACCAACGCTGTCAGGACCCCGAGTCTAAGCCACATCGATCTAGCCGGTAACACCTCATATCACTTTGCGGCCTCACGCACGGTATCCCACGGGTGTCGCCTTACCATGGCCCGGGACCGTTTGCGCCTTTTGGCTCGCGTATATGACAATGTCGCTAGCATCCATATGACCGAGAACCCGGGCCGACATGGCTAGTCGTGAACCCAAAGCGGCACAGACCTATGGAGACAGGCATACATGATTCACAACGAACATGTCGGTCATCAACGAATGATTCCGGGCTGTAGCACTGGGCTAACAGGACTCCAGGAAATCCCGGGCTGTAGCAGGCTAGACAGGACTCCGGAGATCACCGCGTGACATTTACCCGAAGGGACAGACATAGGGACGAAGTGAAACACATGCCGGCCAGTCAAGTGTCCTGAACAGTAGTGCTGGGCTAGCAGGACTCCGGTGAACCGGGCTGTAGCGGACTACTATGGCTCGAGGAGCACTAGACTACATTTCCCCATAAGAAAGGCTGCGAAGGACAAACAACTAGATTGTCGGATCCCACTCATACCAAGCATTTCAATCATACATACAATATGCTCGATATGAGTACATACAACATGGCATCACAACAAAACTCTACAACTCAAGTACTTATTAAAAGGCTCCAGGGAGCCATACATAACATATCCATACAGGTAGGGGTCACATGACCCGACACTCAAGTCATACAGTCATACAAGCACATGCGGAAGCAACTAGTCTGAGTACAGACTCTAGAAAGAAAGAAGGCTTCTCGAAGCCTGTCTATCTACATAGGGCCCTCCATGGCCTGGATCACCACCTGGGTGGCTAGTCACTCGTCGACGTCAAGGTCTACGTAAAACCCATCGGAGGGGGCAGTGTTGTCGTCTGAAAACAATAAATAAGCAAACATGAGTACAAAGGTACTCAGCAAGTCTTACATCAGAACCTACTGTACATGCTCATTCTCAAGAAGGTGGTGGGGTTTATGCAGCAAGCCAGCTTTGACTCTTGGCTAAGCTATCCTATGGAATCTTTTAGCAAAATAGTTTTCGCACACGAGTCCACTACTCACCATCACAATACTCCACCGTGGATCCTCCCTCGTATCCTGCGAGGGGGCCATCCTCGGTACTCACACTTATCTTGAGTCTTTTAGTAGTATCCATTAACTTGTCTATGAACTGTATAGGCAACCAAGTAGTCCTTTACCGCGGACGCGGCTATTCGAATAGTTTTATACCCTGCAGGGGTGTACTTCGTCATACACGCTTTCACCGCTTACCGCCGTCTACACGACATGTACTCGGCAACCTTCAAGCGGAAGCCCAGCGAGGGTGTCGGCCACGGCCTACCTAAACACCTAAGCCCCTAGTCCAGGTTATCGCCTATCCAGGTTCCATCCGCAGGGAGTCCGGCCGAGGTTTCCACATACGGCCCCGAACGATGTGAACAGGGTTCCCGAGACACCAAACGGGTGACTCGGTACACCGTGCCACGGTGTATCTACCGCAACATAGCCCACCCCTAGGGTCAGCGCTACGCACGGCCGCCAACACATATCCTACAAACACCAGAAACTAATTGCAACTCCTGGACAGGGTACTAGGGTGGCTAAGAAGCCGAGAGGGTCCATTGGCTTCGGGCCCAATGTACGGTAGTAACTGCATCTTAAATCACACATACAGATCTCAGTTCTTATGGACGGCCTCAATGAAACAACCCACCATGTACTCCTACATGGCCTCTCATCGATACCTTTACCAAAACATGTTCAACACATCCCTCATATTACTGGCACAAGCATTTCACTCTAGCCCATCACCCAGATGAACCAGACCTGACACAACTCTAAGCATAGCAGGCATAGCAAGGTAGGAATCACAAAACATGGCTCAATCAACTCCTACACATGCTAGTGGGTTTCATCTAGTTACTATGGCAATGACAGGTCATGCAGAGGATAAGGGTTCAACTACCGTAGCACACAGCAGTTTGAATCGTGTTGTCTTAATGCAGTAAACAAGAGCAGGAGCGAGAACATGGGTTGTATCGGAATGATCAATGGTTGCTTGCCTGATGGAGTGGTAACGGGATACTGCCCTTCAGTTGGATACTCGTGAATATCCTCGGAGGTAGAACCTACCACGAAGAACACAACCGAGCACAATCAACACATGACGATATGCAACAATATGATGCATGCTATGACATGGCAATATGGATGTGTCTTGAGCTAATGCAACTAGCTATGATTTAAATGAAGTTGGTTTGAGTACAAGATTCAAATTCCAACCCCATATATGATTATTTAAATGCCCTTAATTTGTTTTGTCCAAAACAGAGGACAAACATTGTACAAACATGCATGAAAATGGTACAGATGGATTCCTTGAATTTTTCTGATAATTTTTCATATATAATTTGTCTCATTTGGAGTTATGGTTGAATTTCTATGAATTTTTGAAGTTTTGGGTATTTTCTGGAATTTCCTGAATTATTTTTAAACTAGAAAATGATTTACTGTGTCAGCCTTGCGTCAGCATGACATCAGCAAGTCAACAGGGTTGCCTCCAGGTCAAACCTGACTAGTGGGTCCCACTGGTCAGTGACTGATTAACTAACTAAAGTTAATTAGAGCCTGGGCCCATATGTCAGTGTCTATTTAACGTAATTAAGTTAATTAGGACTAACTAAATCTAACACTAATTAAAAAGGGGCCTGGCCCACACGTCAGTCAGTCAGGGGGGTCAAACCCCTGGCCAGCAGGGTCAAACCTGCCAGCGACTTGACGCCGGCGAGGCCAGACACGGCGGAACGGCTCGGGTTTCGCCTACAGGCCACCATTTGATGCGCGGTTTCCTCCTACGGGTTCCTGGGAGTGAGGCGCATCCAGAGAGACAAGCGGCAGCAACTGGGGTGGCCGGAGCTGACGGCGGCGAGCTCTTTGGCGGCCGCCGGAGTTCGGTTGCGCGCGGGATCGCGGCTGCAGCGAGCAAACACGCAAAATAAAGCGCGGGCAAGGCACTACGCGATGCAGAAGTGTCGTTTGGCACGTTGGCGCGACCAAATGGGCATCGGAGCGACGCCGGCGACGAGCCCGAGCGGCGTTGAGCTCGGTCAGTAGGGAGTCGGCAGTTTGATCTTGAAATAATGGCGGGGAGGAGGGGGATTCGGAGCAGGAGCTCACTGGGGTCATGTAGAGCAGCTCGGTGGGCTCGGGGACGGTCCGGAGCCGACGAATTTGACGGAGATGGCCGGCGGTCCCGAGGTTGAAGAAGACGACGCCGAGGACGAAGCAAGGCTTCTCGGCTCGCTTGGCTCGGTGCAGAAGGCGTAGGCGACAGTGGCGGAGCTTCCACGCAACACAGGAAGGCGAGAGGGGGTCGGGGAGCGTGGTGGCAGCGAACGGCGGCGACGGTGCGTTCGGGTGGTCACGCGGGAGAAAACCAGGGGAGGAGGGAGAGCGAGGGAGAGGGATATGAGGGGGCCAGGGGGTGCGTGGCGTCCATAGCGACGTCCAGGCGTCGAGGGGAGGCGCGGCAAGCAGGAGGTGGCCGTCGGTGGCCGCGCGCGTGCCGGCGCACCGCGGGCACACGCCCTGCGTCCTCCTGGTAGGAGCTAGGGGACGACTAGCGTCGGCCTGGTGGGCTGGGCCGTCCAGCTATAGTGCTGGGCCGGCAGGTTAGTCCAGGTGAGCCTCTGTTCTTTCCTAGTTTATTCTGTTTTTTTCTATTTTTGTTATTCTGTTTTGATTTAGTTTAAATACTAAATCATTTTATAAAATCCTGAAAATATTTATGGACACTTTCTGAAATATTTCAGTGGCCCAAAAATAATTCCAACATTATTTGAGCATTTGAATTATTTAATAGTATTTAAATGCCCAAATTCAAATATTTATGAATTAAGTCAATGCCCCTTTTGTTGACCTAAAATTATACGCACCATTTTTCCCAAGGGTTCTAACCCAAGGCAAAGAGGGTGAACATATTTGAAGGGCATTTCAGGTTCATTGAATTTATTTTTAGTAAACCCTAGTTGATTTCAGGGGGGGTGCTGGGGGTTCTGCTTTCCCCATTTCAATTTTCTGATGAAGGTAAACATGATGCACACTCTAATGCATAACCTAGCTAGGGTGTGACAAGCACAAAGATCGAGTCCATACCCTAGTTCGGCGGAGACTCGCTACGGCGGCAACGGCGGGGCAGAATTCCGTTGACGGCGGCGGAGACCAGCGACTAGAGGCTGCTGGCGGCGAGAAGACGATTCGGAGACCACGAAGGCAGAGCAGGCTATCGCGCGCGCGAAGAGGTTTTGGAGAAATTTCTAAAATTTTGCCTGTCACTATATATAGCCCGACCCTGTCGGTGTGACCGAGTGGAACAACTCGGTGGCACCGAGATGCAAAAGTGTGTGCAGTTATTGCAACTCGGTGTGACCGAAAAGTTCAAATCGGTTGCACCGAGATCGAAAACCTAGATCAACTTAATGAACTCGGTAGGACCGAAAATGGAGTATCGGTCAGACCGAGATTCATAAACAGGTTTTGGAAGTTTAAGTCTATGAGGAATCGGGGACTCCAAGTGCTCCTCACACAGAGTGGTTCGAATCTGACTTGATCAAGTTTTGTGATGCAGCATGAATAGAGTTTGAGACGAGAAAAGCATAGATAGCTAGAGGAGGTTCTTAGGCATTCTTGTCCATCCACTTGGCAAAAGAAGAAAGCCAAACAATCAAAACAACAAGTGGATGTCCTCGAATGAGTAAAATATGCAACCAACATGCTCACACAATAAGATGGCAAATGAAATATGTGGCAAAGCATGCACAACCAATTCTAGCATCTATCAAGCAATTTGCGATGACTAGGTCATCTATATATGAGTATATTGACTTAGGAGTCAAGTGAGAACACTTGATCATAGGTCATACTCATCGTTTAAGCTCAAGTGGGGTTACCACTTTTACATAAAGCATTGTTGTATTCACATCTTTAGAGTTGCTTTAGCTAAAGTCTTAGAGTAAAGCTCCACCTAGATGTGATATCCCCCCTAAGAGGGATGAACTAACCTTGGGTTTTGTCGATGATGACTTCATGTAGATGTTGCAGATGTGGATGCTCAATGTTGATGTAGATCACTTGGAGCTATCCATTTGAGTGAATTGCACTTTCAATACCTACATGGGTTAGTCCCACAAGGAACAAACAAGGATATCCATAGACATAGAGTGATGCACACACAAGATGATGTCCATGAAAACTTTAGGTTACCTTGTCCCTTGTCTTACCAACAAGAGGGTTTGTGACTCCTTGAACTAGTGCAAGATGTGGAAGTTGATTGCACTTGTTCTTGCCAAAATGATAAGAGTGAAGTATGTTGGCGGAGTCACCCTCAAGAACTCTCTAGTTCTTCTTCTTTTGGATCCACACCATCTTCATGGGAATCCTTGGAGTTGTAGTCGTACTTGATGTAGTGGAACTTGAAGTAGTCTTGGGAATCCACTTGACTAAGGTCTTAGGAGCTTCTTCAAATGCATCAATCTCCTCTTGAAGCTTGTCCTTGCCTTTTTGCTTGTAGTCTTGTGGTGGAAGATCATCTTGAGCTTGTGTTCCCTTGAAGGAAGTATCATACTTCTCTTGTTGAGGAATAAACTTTGTCTTGGGGTATTGATCTTCTTCCCATTCAACTCCATTGGCATTGAACTTTCGTTCAAAACCAACACCTTGATTCTTTCGGTGCATTCCTTGCTTGCGCACAATTTCCTCGAATTGCTTACTTCCGGCAAGGCTCTTGTAAACACCTTCCTCTATAGTTCCCTTCAATAAGCTATTTTCTTGCTCAAGTGTAACTTGGCTAAGAGAATCATTAGTGGAATCAAGAGAACTACTAGAAGCAACAATATTGGATTTAGCATGATCATTGTTACTACTAGAGGAAGAATCTTTCTTATTCTTGTTACTAGTCTTGACTTGAGGCATGTAGGTGGATAAAAGTAAACGCTTGGCAATGTGAGAAGAACTTTTCTTGCGGAGATCATCATTGATTGCTTTTAAGAACTCATGCTCTTGCTCAAGATTAAGCTTTTCAAAGCATAGTTTCTCATGAGCTCTTAAAAGTTCTCGATGATCTTCGAAGATAGTTTCATGGGCTAACTTAAGAGTGTTTAGTTCTTTAGTTAGAGCCTCAATCTTCTCCTTATCATTGTCATTCGTTTTAGCATGATTAATTGATATTTCACCATAATATTCTTCACTAGAGTTGTCAACAAGCAAATCATCATCACCTAACAAGTCATCTTCATCACTATTAAAGTCAACATACTCGGGGTCTGTTACCTTAGGACCTTTGGCCATGAAGCATCTTCCAATTCCTTCATTTGGTGAGTCAAATATGTCGTAGGAGTTGGTTGACACAAGTGCTAGACCGGCAACACCTTCATCTTGAGTATCTTCGGAGTCGGAGTGATAACTTCTCTCGGAGTGGCTGTCAGAGTCGGAGCCGGATACCCATTCACCAACATGAGCTTGATGTCTTCGTTTTGTATAGCTCCTTGATGATTTTTCCTTCCTTTCCGAGTCCTTGCTTCTCCGTGAGTATCTTCGTTCATAACGATCATCTCTACTCCTTCTCTCTCTTGGTGGAGATTCTTTGCTTCTTCTTTTTGGAGAATCTTCTCTTCTCTTGTAGGGAGCCTTACACTCATTGGAATAGTGTCTGGGTCTTCCACAATTATAGCAGTTTCGCTCTCGACTAGAAGATCTTTTGTCATTGTAGGACGTTGACTTGAAGCTTCTATCTTTGTTTCTACTCTTGTAGAACTTGTTGAAGTTCTTCACCATTAAGCTCAATTCTTCATTGAAGTTTTGTTTCTCACTTGATGATGTGGGGACTTCACATGATGCTTTGTAGGCACCACTTGATTTATTGTGAAGTTCCTCTTTATCCTTGAGTGACATCTCATGAGCAACAATCCTTCCAATTACTTCCGTTGGCTTGAGATCTTTGTAGTTGGGCATCATTTGGATTAATGTGCACACGGTATCATATTTCCCATCCAAGGCTCTTAGGATCTTCTTGATGATGAATCTATCGGTCATCTCTTCACTTCCCAAGCCGGCAATCTCATTTGTGATGAGAGCAAGCCTAGAGTACATTTCAGCGACACCTTCACCATCCTTCATCTTGAACTTGTCAAGTTGACTTTGGAGAACATCCAACTTGGATTCCTTGACGGAGTCGGTACCTTCGTGCATATTAATCAAAGTATCCCAAATTTCCTTTGCATTCTCAAGGCGGCTGATTTTGTTGAATTCTTTGGGGCACAATCCGTTGAAGAGAATATCACAAGCTTGAGCATTGTATTGCAACATCTTCAACTCATCCGCGGTAGCTTCACGGTTTGGTTCTCTCCCATCAAAGAACTCACCTTGCAAACCAACACAAACAATAGCCCATACGGCGGGCTTATGTCCAAGAATATGCATTTTCATTTTATGCTTCCAACTAGCAAAATTAGTGCCATCAAAGTAAGGACCTCTACGATGATAATTTCCCTCGCTAGATGCCATACTCTCCTAGGTTGTGAAACCAAGGCTATGACCACCAAAAGCTATGGAGATCAAGGCAAATGGAGACCAAAGCTCTGATACCACTTGCAGGATCGAAAGTATGTCTGGAGGGGGGGTGATTAGACTACTTGACCAACTAAAAGCTTAGCCTTTTCCCAATTTTAGTTCTTGGCAGATTTTAGCTATCTTAGAGCAAGTCAAGCAATCATCACACAATTCAAGCAAGCATGCAAAGAGTTTATTGGTAGCGGAAAGTACAGCATGCAACTTGCAAGAATGTAAATGGGAGGGTTTGGAGGATTCAAACGCAATTGGAGACACGGATGTTTTCCCGTGGTTCGGATAGGTGGTGCTATCCTACATCCACGTTGATGGAGACTTCAACCCACGGAGGGCAACGGTTGCGTGAGTCCACGGAGGGCTCCACCACGAAGGGTCCACGAAGAAGCAACCTTGTCTATTCCACCATGGCCATCGCCCACGAAGGACTTGCCTCACTAGCGGTAGATCTTCACGAAGTAGGCAATCTGCTTGCCCTTACAAACTCCTTGGTTCAACTCCACAATCTTGTCGGAGGCTCCCAAGTGACACCTAGCCAATCTAGGAGACACCACTCTCTAAGAAGTAACAAATGGTGTGTTGATGATGAACTCCTTGCTCTTGTGCTTCAAATGATAGTCTCCCCAACACTCAACTCTCTCTCATAGGATTTGGATCTGATGGAAAGAAGATTTGAGTGGAAAGCAACTTGGGGAAGGCTAGAGATCAAGATTCATATGGTAGGAATGGAATATCTTGGTCTCAACACATGAGAAGGTGGTTCTTTCTCAGAACATATGAGTAGGAATGGTGTATGTGTTCTGATTGCTCTCTCTTCGAATGAAGAAGAGGTGGAGGGGTATTTATTGCCTCCACACAAAATCCAACTGTTACACACAATCTACCAATCTCGGTGGGACCGAATCAGAAAACTCGGTCACACCGAAATAGTAAACCTAGTGACCGTTAGGAATTTTGGTGGGACTGAGATGCAACTCAGTAGGACCGATTCGGTTAGGGTTTGGGCATAACGTAATCTCGTTGAGACCGATCGCACAAACTTGGTGAGACCGAGTTCGGCAATTAGCTAACCGGAGAGTTGGTCAGGCAAACTTGGTGGGACTGACTTGCTCTTTCAGTGAGACCGAAAAGTTACAAGAAGGAAACAGAGAGTTTGCATTGCATTCTCGGTGGGACCGATTCGCTCTTTCGGTGAGACCAAAAAGTTACGAAAGGGAAACAGAGAGTTTGCAACCCCATCTCGGTGTGACCGAGATCCTTATCGGTAGGACCGAATTGCTAGGGTTTGGCAGTGGCAAATGACAAGTGAAACTCGGTGGCGCCGGATTGAGAGAATCGGTATGACCGAGTTTGGCTTAGGGTTTAGGTCATTTGTGGATATGGAAAGGTGGTTGAGGATTTTGGAGCATATCACTAAGCACATAAAGCAAGAGGCTCATTAAGCAACACCTCATCCCTCCTTGATAGTATTGGCTTTTCCTAAAGACTCAATGTGATCTTGGATCACTAAAATATAAAATGAAGAGTCTTGAACTTTTGAGCTTGAGCCAATTCTTTGTCCTTAGCATTTTGAGGGTTCCACTTTCACATCCATGCCATGCCAATCATTGAGCTTTCCTGAAATAATCATCTTGGAATAGCATTAGCTCAATGAGCTATATGTTGTTATGAATTACCAAAACCACCTAGGGATATTTGCACTTTCACCGAGGACCTGCTTGTAATTTTTTTTTCTTTTCTGTTTAATCCCTAGAAATTACAGATTAGCCCCTGGACTATTGATAGCCGTATCTTTTCAACCGTAAGTCCAAATTCGACGAAACCAGCGGCAAAATGTTCGTCTTGAATAGATTTATCCAGAGAACCAACTTTGGAAACTTTTGGCCAGTTTCAAATTTGAATTTATTCAGTTGTGAATTCAAACTTCAACTGACCATATCTCCTAAACTGTAGCTCCGATTGATGTTATTATTTTTGCACCGTGTCACTGTAGCCAAACACAACCACTTGGACCATTGTCACGATACTTTTAACATAATTAGTATCTATCCATGATAGTTTATTACTATGCCAAGTATGCACGATAGATCACATCATAGTTTTGCACCTTATGTCACTTATTGTTTTGCACCTAGAATTATTTGCATGCAAGTTATGTGTGTTGGATTCCCATTTGGTTTTCTGAGTCGTTTGTGTTGCATGTTATTGATCTTTGGAATGATTGCTTATGTATGTTCTTTTACTTTGACGATAGTCTGTCTGGAGTGCAAAGCCGAGTACTATCAATCTGTAGAATTCAACTGCCAGTATCAAGGCAAGTTCACATTTGACAATTCTTTCCATTACCTATGTTTTATTTATGCACTTAGTCCTTTGTTGTAGGATTGCATGGTAGGAATTTATGCCGAATGGCTATGCTTTTACCTAGTAGTTCATTTGAGGTAGGTCTGAACCATACAACCTTGTCACCACCGTGTAAGTTTATTTATGCCTCGCAAATGTAGACGTGGATTGGGAAGTGTTCATGGCGAGACTCAAATGACAAAGTAGTAATCAGGACCAAGACTTAAATGAATTACCTGGACGGAAACTGGTTTGAATGGTGGCGAAGTACAGTGGGGCACGCATGGGAAATCCAAGGTGGTGCACCACTAGTGGTCCGTCCGCCCAGGCTCAAAGAGATCAATCTTATTCTTATGTATAGAAGCTTACATGTGCAGCCACAAGCCAATATGGGCTCTGGCCTAGTTGAGTAGTTAGTGTGACCTCTTCCGGGATAGGCTAGCAGATGTAGAATGATTAGGTGTACCGGCCTATCAGTGGGTTAAGGGGAAATACTTTCGAAAGACTGTGTCTCGTTCATCCTATTCTCAAACACTAGGCAGTGCGAGAACTTCAAGGGAGGGCGATCGAGTCTTGTGGGGAAAAGTGCGCAAACCTCTGCAGAGTGTTAAAACCTAATCGATTAGCCGTGTCCCCAGTTACGGACAACTTGAGCATTTAGTAGTGGGAATGCCGGGAGATCTCATCACCCTTAATTTAAACAGTTGGGTTTTAAAGGAAACTTTGGGAATGGATTGAGTTGGGTTTGCCAACTCATCCTATGCTATACTATAGTGGTAGAATAATATCTTCTATTCTAGGAAAAAACTAGCCTTATTTAAAAAAATTAAACTTAGAGCTTTCCACCAGCCAAATTGCATTTACAAATAGGTTCATTATTCTTATGATGTGACTTGCCAGTACATTCAATGTACTGACGGGCTGCAACCTCTTATGTTGCAGGAATTTCTATGACGAGTAAGAGTTACGTTGTAGGGTTATGGTCTACACTCAACTTGCCGTTGGTGTTGATGGGACTCCACACCCTTATGTTTGTTTCCGCTGAGACTTACGAGGTATATATCAGTTTTATGTTATTTATACATGTGATTGCACTTTGATATATACATTGATGTACTGTGTGTGCCAGCATACCGATCCAGGGATGGCACAGATACACAGAGGCTTGACCGTTTGAGGTCGAGTCGCTACACTGCATCAACCTTTCCTCTTCAAGGGAAAACCAATGCATGCTCAAGAGGTAGCAATCCTAATCTCGAGCTATGCCAACCCAACAAACACCTTCGGAGACACCTGTAGAGCATCTTTATAATCACCCAGTTATGTTGTGTCATTTGATAGCACACAAGGTGTTCCTCCGGTATTCAGGAGTTGCATAATCTCATAGTAAAAGGAATACATATAAGTAATGAAGAAAGCAATATCAATAAAACTTAACGATCATTATGCTAAGCTAACGGATGGGTCTTGTCCATCACATCATTCTCCTAATGATGTGATACCATTCATCAAATGACAACACGTGTCTATGGTCAGGAAACTTAACCATCTCTGACTAACGAGCTAGTCAAGTAGAGGCATACAAGAGACACTTTGTTTTGTCTATGTATTCACACATGTATCAAGTTTCCGGTTAGTACAATTCTAGCATGAATAATAAACATTTATCATGATATAAGGATATATACATAACAACTTTATTATTTCCACTATGGCATATTTCCTTCAGTCTCCCACTTGCATTTTGTTTTGGTGCTGATCATGTTTTGCTCGTGGAAGAGGCTTAGTCAGCGGGTCTGCAACATTCAAATCCGTATGTATTTTTCAAATGTCTGTGTCTCCCTCCTTGACTTGATCACAAATGGACTTGAAGCGTCTCTTGATGTGTTTGGTTCTCTTGTGAAATCTGGATTCGTTCGCTAAGGCAATTGCTCCAGTATTTGTCACAAAAGATTTTCATTGGACCCAGTGCACTAGGTATTACACCTAGATCGGATATGAACTCCTTCATCCAGACTCCTTCATTTGCTGCTTCTGAAGCAGCTATGTACTCCACTTCACACGTAGATCCCCCCATGACGCTTATCATGGAACTACACCAACTGTCAGCTCGACCATTCAATATAAATATGTATCCGGTTTGCGACCTAGAGTCATCCGAATCAGTGTCAAAGCTAGCATCAACGTAACCATTTATGATGAGTTCTTTGTCACCTCCATAAACGAGAAACATATCCTTAGTCCTTTTCGGGTATTTCAGGATGTTCTTGACCGCTGTCCAGTGATCCACTCTTGGATTACTTTGGTACCTCCCTACTAAACTTATAGCAAGGCACGCATTCGGTCTGGTACACAACATTACATACATGATAGAACCTATGGCTGAGGTAAAGGGAATGACTTTCATTTTCTCTCTATCTTCTGCAGTGGTCGGGCATTGAGTCTGACTCAACTTCACACCTTGTAACACAGGCAAGAACCATTTCTTTGACTGATCCATTTTGAACTTCTTCAAAACTTTATCAAGGTATGTGCTTTGTGAAAGTCCAATTAAGCATCTTGATCTATCTCTATATATAAGCAGATTCACCGACGTCTTTCATTGAAAAATTCTTACTCAAGTATCCTTTTATGCTATACAGAAATTATGTATCATTTCCAATCAACAATATGTCATCCACATATAATATTAGAAATGCTACAGAGCTCCCACTCACTTTCTTGTAAATACAGGCTTCTCCAAAAGTCTGTATAAAACCATATGCTTTAATCACACTATCAAAGTGTATATTCCAACTCCGAGAGGCTTGCACCAATCAAAAAATGGATCGCTGGAGCTTGCACACCTTGTTAGCACCTTTAGGATCGACAAAACCTTCTGGTTGCATCATATACAACTCTTCTTTAAGAAATCCATTAAGGAATGCAGTTTTGACATCCATTTGCCAGATTTCATAATCACAAAATGCGGCAATTCCTAACATGATTTGGACAGACTTAAGCATCGCTACGGGTGAGAATGTCTCATCGTAGTCAACACCTTGAACTTGTCAAAAACCTTTCGCAACAAGTCAAGCTTTGTAGACAGTAACATTACCATCAGCGTCAGTCTTCTTCTTGAAGATCCATTTATTCTCTATGGTTTGCTGATCATCAGGCAAGTCAAGCAAAGTCCATACTTTGTTCTCATACATGGATCCCATCTCAGATTTCATGGCCTCAAGCCATTTCGTGGAATCTGGGATCATCATCGCTTCCTCATAATTCATAGGTTCTTCATGGTCTAGTAACATGACTTCCAGAACAGGATTACCATACCACTCTGGTGCGGAACATACTCTGGTTGACCTACGAGGTTTGGTAGTAACTTGATCAGAAGTTTCATGATCATCATCATTAGCGTCCTCACTTATTGGTGTTGGCATCACTGGAACTGATTTCTGTGATGAACAACTTTCCAATTCGAGAGAAGGTACACCTACCTCATCAAGTTCTACTTTCCTCCCACTCACTTCTTTTGAGAGAAACTCCTTCTCTAGAAAGGATCCATTCTTAGCAACAAATATCTTGCCTTCGGAACTGTGATAGAAGGTGTACCCAACAGTTTCTTTTGGGTATCCTATGAAGACGCACTTCTCTGATTTGGGTTCGAGCTTATCAGGCTGAAGCTTTTTCACATAAGCATCGCAACCCCAAACTTTAAGAAACAACAGCTTAGGTTTCTTGCCAAACCATAGTTCATACAGTGTTGTCTCAACGGATTTAGATGGTGCCCTATTTAATGTGAATGCAGCTGTTTCTAATGCATAACCCCAAAACAATAGTGGTAATCGGTAAGAGACATCATAGATCGCACCATATCTAATAAAGTACGGTTACGACGTTCGGACACACCATTACACTGTGGTGTTCCAGGTGGCGTGAGTTGCGAAACTATTCCACATTGTTTTAAATGAAGACAAAACTCATAACTCAAATATTCGCCTCTGTGATCTGATCAGAGAAACTTTATTTTCTTGTTATGATGATTTTCCACTTCACTCTAAAATTCTTTGAACTTTTCAAATGTTTCAGACTTGTGTTTCATTAAGTAGATATACCCATATCTACTCAAATCATTTGTGAAGGTCAGAAAATAACGATACCCACCGCGAACCTCAACACTCATCGGACCGCATACATCAGTATGTATTATTTCCAATAAGTCAATTGCTCGCTCCATTGTTCCGGAGAACGGAGTCTTAGTCATCTTGCCCATGATGCATGGTTCGCAAGCATCAAATGATTCATAATCAAGTGATTCCAAAAATCCATCCGCTTGGAGTTTCTTCATGCACTTTACACCAATATGACCTAAACGGCAGTGCCACAAATATGTTGCACTATCATTATCAACTTCGCATCATTTGGCATCAATATTATGAATATGTGTATCACCACGATTGATATTTAACAAAAAATAGACCACTCATCTAGGGTGCATGACCATAAAAGATATTACTCGTATAAATAGAACAACCATTATTCTCTGATTTAAATGAATAACCGTCTCGCATCAAAAAATATCCAGATATATCAACGCTGTCACCAAATAACAACTATTCGATGATAAAACTAATCCCGAAGGTAGATGTAGAGGTAGTGTGCCAACGGCGATCACATCGACCTTGGAACCATTTCCGACGCGCATTGTCACATCGTCCTTAGCCAATCTTTGTTTAATCCAGAGCCCTTGTTTCGAGTTGCAAATATGAGCAACAAAACTAGTATCAAATACCTAGGCGCTACTATGATCATTAGTAAGGTACACATCAATAACATGTATATCAAATATACCTTTGTTCACTTTTCCATTCTTCTTATCCGCCAAATACTTGGGGCAGTTCCGCTTCTAGTGACCAGTCCCTTTGAAGTAGAAGCACTCAGTTACAGGCTTAGGTCCAGACTTGGGCTTCTTCCCGGGAGCAGCAACTTGCTTGCTATTCTTCTTGAAGTTCCCCTTCTTTCCTTTGCCCTTTTTCTTGAAACTAGTGGTCTTGTTAACCATCAACACTTGATGCTCCTTCTTGATTTCTACCTCCGTAGCCTTGAGCATTGCGAAGAGCTCAGGAATCGTCTTGTTCATCCCTTGCATATTTTAGTTCATCACTAAGCCTTCATAGCTTGGTGGTAGTGATTGAAGAACTCTGCCAATAACACTATCATCCGGAAGATTAACTCCCAACTGAGTCAAGTGGTTATGGTACCCAGGCATTCTGAGTATGTGTTCACTAACAGAACTGTTCTCCTCCATCTTGCAGCTATAGAACTTGTTGGAGACTTCAGATCTCTCAACTCAGGCATTTGCTTGAAATATTAACTTCAATTCCTGAAACATCTCATATGCTCCATGATGTTCAAAACATCTTTGAAGTCCTGATTCTAAGCCGTAAAGCATGGCACACTGAACTAACGAGTAATCATTAGATTTAGCTTGCCAGACATTCACAACGTCAGCAGTTGCTCCTGCAGCAGGCCTTGCACCTAGCGGTGCATCAAGGACGCAATTCTTCTGTGCAGCAATGAGGATAATCCTCAAGTTACGGACCCAGTCCATGCAGTTGCTACCATCATCTTTCAACTTAGCTTTCTCTAGGAACGCATTAAAATTCAAGGGAACGGTAGCATGGGCCATTGATCTACAACATAGATATGCAAAAACTATCTTGACCAAGTTCATGATAAATTTAAGTTCAATTAATCATATTACTTAAGAACTCCCACTTAGATAGACATCCCTCGAGTCATCTAAATGATCACGTGATCCATATCAACTAAACCATGTCCGATCATCACGTGAGATGGAGTATTTTGAATGGTGAACATCTCTATGTTGATCATATCTACTATATGATTCACGTTCGACCTTTCGGTCTCAGTGTTCCGAGGCCATGTCTGTACATGCTAGGCTCGTCAAGTTTAACCCGAGTATTCCGCACGTGCAAAACTGTCTTGCACCTGTCGTATGTGAACGTAGAGCTTATCACACCCGATCATCACATGGTGTCTCGGCACGACGAACTGTCGCAACGGTGAATACTTAGGGAGAACACTTATACCTCGAAATTTGGTGAGAGATCATCTTATAATGCTACTGCCGTAATAAGCAAAATAAGATGCATAAAAGATAAACATCGCATGCAATCAAAATATGTGACATGATATGGCCATCATCATCTTGTGGCTTTGATCTCCATCTCCAAAGCACTGTCATGATCTCCATCGTCATCGGCTTGACACCTTGATCTCCATCGTAGCGTCGTGGTCATCTAGCCAACTATTGCTTCTACAGCGATCACTAATGCATAGTGATAAAGTCAAGCAATTACATGGAGATTGCATTTCATACAATAAAGCGACAACCAAAAGGCTCCTGCCAGTTGCCGATAACTTTTACAAAACATGATCATCTCATACAACAACGTATATCACATCATGTCTTGACCATATCACATCACAACATGCCCTGTAAAAACAAGTTAGACGTCCTTTACTTTGTTGTTGCAAGTTTTACGTGGCTGCTATCAGATTCTAGTAAGAACCGTTCTTACCTACTTATCAAAACCACAACGATGTTTTGTCAAGCTTGTTGTTATAACCTTCAACAAGGATTGGTCGTAGTCAAATTCGATTCAACTAAAGTTGGAGAAACAGACACCCGCCAGCCACCTTTATGCAAACAAGTTGCATGTATGTTGGTGGACCCGGTCTCATGAACGTGGTCATGCAAGGTTGGTCTGGGCCGCTTCATCCAACAATACCGCCGAATCAAAATAAGATGTTGGTGGTAAGCAGTATGACTATGATCGCCCACAACTATTTGTGTTCTACTCATGCATATCATCTACGCATGGCAGAACAAGGAGGAAGTGCTTCAGCGGTAGACGCTGGAGCACGTGCACGCCCCCATGCTCCAGGACCTCAGGAACAAGGCCAACATCGCCCTAGGCCATATCTGTTATGAGAATGCTCCTCATCCCCACGTGAACGACTACGCAAGCCACCTCTGCTTCTTCACCGACGTGGTGACGCGCCTGGTGAACTGTTCCGAGAGGGCTCGCAAACTTGTTGAAGAGAGGAGCCGCGGCCTGCTCGGGCGTGCGTTCTCCTGCGTCTTCAGCCATCTCCAGAACGCCTACCCCAACTTCGACTTTGATGCCACCATCTCTTCCATGCCCGAGGCCATCTAGGGCGACCTGTCCCGATGGGTGGAAGACAATGTGGATGCGCTGGTCAGGGCCATCACTTCTGATGACGATGGGGTGGTGGTCGCGGTGGACGCGGGCGATGTGGTCGACGACGGGGATGGCGGCGCTGGTGGAGGTGATGGTGATGCCAGCGATGGTGGCAGCGATGCCAGCGACGCATCTGAGGGCGATTCGGGGGACGCGGCAAGCGACATGTCTGACTGATGTCATGCTTCTCAGCCATTTGTCCTGCACACAGAAGCTCGAGCGTAACCCTTGAAGTTGTAAGAGCATTTTTGGAGGGGAAGCCCCTCATGTAAAATTGCTACCACCTTTATCTTGTTAGGTCGAGCTGAATATGTGTCTTCGTGGACTCATGTATCCTGGGGCAAAGTTGTTGTTGCGGTTTACCTTAGCCTGGACGAGCCCAAACCGGCTCGTGAGGTTGGAAGCTCCTGAGGAACTCGTCAAGACGCCCGAGGGGACCACGTGATAAGCAAGCGCTAGCCGTGGCGCGACATGCACATGGCGCGTGTACGTCTTGCCCAGCCCCACTCGCGAGGAGCCCACGAGGGGGGAGCAACAGGCGCAAACTCCAAAATAAGGCAAGAACCAGACAACAAGAAATCGCTCGAACGAGAAAAGGCACCCCCCGCACGCATCAAATGAAAACTCAACTCCAACTTAAATCCAAAGCCAGAAAGCAGGGCTACAGAAAAGAGGTTAAAAGCAAATGGCCGCGTCCGTCGCCTAGTCTAGTATTCTTGTCTTCAAGTCTTCTTACCAGCGCGGAGCTAAGTGCTGCCACTAGGACGTGGGAGGGAGCCCTCGAGGCCCGAGGGCGGCACTCCTGAGACTCCAGGGCATGTACAGCCCCACTGTTTATTATGTGAGAGTGTCACGGGCGGCGATCTTCACAGGCGTGAGCCTTACTTCATATCGCCAGACGAGGGCCCCGCCTTGCGCCACCCCCTACCACCGTCGGGATGACTGGAGACCAGGACGGCAGCAACGAGGGCAGAGGGGACGCCAGCGGCGCCCTCGGGGACCATGGGTCCTCTGCCGGGAGTAGGCTCTGGAGCACCTCCCCGGCAGAGGGCCTAAATCCGGGGGATGCCTTGCTCCGTGCGATGCGGGGAGGGGCCTTGCTCATGGCCCATTCCACGCAGCCCCCAGTGAGCTTCTCTTGGTGAGGCGGATACCGCCGCACCGGAACCGTTGCCTCACGCTGTGACCTGATTCACTTGTGATTCATGGTTAGCGTAAGCCTGCCCTTGGGAGATTAGTGGTACCCTATAGCCATTGTCGACTGCGTGGCTGGTGGAGCTCTCGGGCGGCTCCTGGAAGGCCTCAGCTCCTAAGGCCTCCTCTCCCCAGCCTGGCTCGGAGAACGAGCCAGGGCCATCTTCCGGCGTGTACTCCTGGTTCATCATGCGGGGCACGTAGGCCTCCGAGGCTATTGCCCCGAAGACCTCGCCGAAGTGCCCCACGCTCCATGTCGCCTGACCTAGCGCGCCGCCTCGAGGATGCTAGGGTTGCATCCCACTTGGACCGTAGGTGGCAGCACTCATGCCCACGCCCAGCGAAGGTGGCGCAGGCGCGAGCGGTCGTGCTGCTCTGTTGGTTGCGCCGGTGTCGATGAAGTATGGTGGTGCGCCTGTAAGCGCGCGGGCGCGGTGTGGCCCACCATGCGACCTAGCCGCAGCTTGTGGCGTGAGCACAGAACAGAAGGGCAGCGCTCCTGAAGCTGCGGCGTCCAGCAGCTCGGCGACGCGTTCCGGCGGTGCATCCCGGCCGCTCTCCATCAGCCGGCATCGTAGCAGCTCCCGTGCCACCATGAGTGCAGCTCGCATGTTTTCCTGCTCCCTCCGGGTGTGCGGCATTGTTGCCACGGCGTGGCTTGCGGCCCTTGCAGCATCTCGCGCCTGTCGTGGGGTGAGGGTGGACGGTGCCTAGCCGCGCCGCCCGCGCTCCGCAGTGTCAGGTGGAGCTCGTGCCGCCTGGAGCATGGAGTTGAGGTCTTCCTTTTCAGGCGGCACCACCCAGGCCGGCCAGGCTGCCCAGCGGTCGGCGTTGCTCCTTGAGTCACCGGACATTGGAACTATGGGGCGTAGGTGAATCGACTGGCGGGAGAGAAGCTTTGGTGCACCCCTACCTGGCGCGCCAAATGTCGGATCACGGGCTCCGGCCAAACCCTCAAGGTTCAAACACTGGGGTGCACGCGAAGATCTCCCCCTATCGATCCACGTCCAAGCTTCGCTAAGATCTCAGGGACTGACTCGATGAACTCGAAACACAAGGGACACAAGATTTATACTGGTTCGGGCCACTGTTTTGGTGTAATACCCTACTCTAGTGTGTGGTGGTGGATTGCCTCTTGGGCTGAGGATGAACAGCACAAGGGGAAGAACAGCCTCCTGAGGAGAGGTGTTCTTGTGCTCGGTGAACTTGTGGTTGTTCTGGTCTCTCTTGATCCGCCGGATCCCCCTAGCTATGGTGGTGGCTAGTCCTATTTATAGAGGCCCAGGTCGTATCCCAAATATTGAGCGGGAAGGGAGCCAACAACGGCCAATTCGAAAGGGGACAGCTAGTACAGCTTATCCTGACAAGTGGTCTTCGCCTGTCAAAGGCCCTGGTGATGACGCTGTCTTTGGATCCACGGTGACCTCTGTCTTGCCGTCCTGCTAGTCTTGGTCTCATTGCACTGATATGGAAACTTTTGCTTGACGCCTCGGTACTCCACGTCTGCGTTTGTTCCCTTGGCACCAAAGAGGAAACGAGGACACTGTGCGCGCTGGCGCCCGCCTGACCTCGATCGTCATGGCTCACGTCATCGGAACCTCATGAGGTTTGCCTTGCCTTGAAGCCTCCGCCCCTCGCGAGCCAGCTTGGTGAGGCCGCTCCTGAGGAGATCTTGTGTCGTCCGCCTCACGAGGCTTGGCTCCTCGCAAGGCTCTTGAGTCGTTGCTGGTGAAGATGGGCCGTACGGGCCCGCTCGCAGAGCCACGCCGTGGGCCGCAGGGAGGCAAGTCTGGGGACCCCCGTTCCCAGAATGCCGATAGGACCCCTTCCAAGTGGGGGCCCGCCAGCCCCTTGTGGGTTGGTGTGCCTCCCTCCCAAGGCCCATGTGGCCCATTACTTCTCCCGGGGGGTTCCGGTAACCCCCCGGTACTCCGGTAAATTCCTGAAACACTCTGGAACCTTTCCGGTGTCTGAATACCATTGAGGGAGTCCTAGATTAGGGGGTGTTCGGATAGCCGGACTATACCCTCGGCCGGACTCCTGGACTATGAAGATACAAGATTGAAGACTCCGTCCCGCGTCCGGAAGGGACTTTCCTTGGCGTGGAAGGCAAGCTTGGCGATACGGATATGAAGATCTCCTACCATTGTAACCGACTCTATGTAACCCTAACCCTATCCGGTGTCTATATAAACCGGAGGGTTTTAGTCCATAGGACAACATACACATCAACAATCATACCATAGGCTAGCTTCTAGGGTTTAGCCAACTCGATCTCGTGGTAGATCTACTCTTGTATTACCCATATCATCAATATTAATCAAGCAGGACGTAGGGTTTTACCTCCATCAAGAGGGCCCGAACCTGGGTAAAACTTCGTGTCCCTTGTCTCCTGTTACCATCCGTCCTAGACGCACAGTTCGGGACCCCTTACCCAAGATCCGCCGGTTTTGACACCGACATTGGTGCTTCCATTGAGAGTTCCTCTGTGTCGTCGCCATCAGGAAGGATGCCTCGCCCCGTCTTTAAAGACGGCACCGTTGCTAAGGGAGCTTTGGCTGTCGACCAAACCCTCCGGTTAGGTGGCTTTCTTATGACCACTTCTTCGGCTTCTGCGCCGACGATGACCTCTCGAGCCATCGAAAACAATCTTCATGTCAACTCAGAACTCGCCGAGCAGTTAGATCCAATAGAGCTTTCCTCCATAAATGAGCTCTTGGATCGCTTCACCGCCCTGGGAGTCGCTATGGATTACGACCAGATTGGGCCTAAAACCGATTTAAGAGAGACTAACTCTCCCCAAGTCACCCATCACGTTGCCGTGGTAGAGGGACAGTGCGGCAACCCTTCATCTATCTTAAGGACTCGCTACGTCCGGATTCCCGATCCCTCCAAGCTGGATTCATTAGACAACATCTAGGAATCGAAATTTTCGAGTTCAGAAATTCCTCGGCCTCTGAGCCTTAGATGGGGTGAGGCTTCGGATTTAATTCCACCCACCCACCCCAACATAAGCGATCTATCCAAAATCAGGCAAGAACCCGATGAAACAATACATCATTACTGGGCCCGATTCCTCCTGGTTAAGAATAGGCTAAGGGACTGCCGCGAGGAAGACGCAATCTCAATCTTCTGCAATAATTGCACGGACAAGGGAATACTCAACGCCATAAGTCACCGTGATATTACATGCCTCGCTGACTTGGCGTCCATTGTACGAAAGTACTGTGCGATGGAAAGCACCTAGAAAACCGAAATAAAATTTTGGGACAATCCGGCCCTGAATACAAACCCAGTCCGAAATAAAAGGGTGCATCATCACCAGTCACCCAGGTCAAGCACTAAAAAGCAAAAACCCTCTACAGGGCATGGAACCGTACTGGAAGGGTGGCTTAATGGACCCTGTAAAATTCACAGTACAGAGGATGCCATACCAACTCACAGCCTCAGAGCATGTTGGATACTCCGGCAGGTGGCCAAAATTGGCGAAAATCTCCTAGTTCCGGAGGCCACAGAAAGCCACCCCAGAGACACCAATACGGTATTAACAGTCTTCGAGACTTTCGCATCAAATAATATGCGAAAAAGGACACTCCACAGCCTCGCCGAAGTCTACCAAGTAGCAACAATAAACCCATGGAGCAACACGGCTATTACCTTTAACGCCAGTGATGAACCTAAATTCCGAACAGCCCGAGCACCAGCCGCATTGGTCCTCAGTCCAATAGTGGACGGCTTTCGTCTTACCAAGGTACTCATGGACGGCGGCAGCGGATTGAACCTCATTTACGAGGAGACTCTTCAAAAAATGGAAATAGACTGGAACCGCATTGAGCGAAGCAGCACAACCTTTAGAGGAATAATCCCTAGTCGGGAAGCGCGCTGTACAGGAAAAATCACACTAGATGTGGTGTTCGGCATGCCGGATAATTACAGGTCCGAAGAGGTCACATTCCAGGTGGCTCCGTTCAGCAGCGGTTATCACGCTCTGCTAGGGCAGGAGGCGTTTACAATCTTCCAAGCAATAATCCATTATGGGTACATGAAGCTCAAGATGCCCAGGCCTAACGGGATCATCACTCTCGCTAGTGATCCGGACATAGCACTCCACGCCGAAAACAAGACAGCCGCACTGGCCCTCGAAGCACTATCCGAAGCCCTAGCGGCTGAGGAGCTAACTGCGCTGCGCTCTACGATGAATAGGGACAACGTGGTACTCGACAAAAGATCCAAGTCTACCTCCTTTAAACCGGCGGACGAAATAGTCAAATTCCAAGTCCATCCAACGGACCCCAATAAAACATCTTCCATCGGGGCACAGTTAAACCCTGATGTCGACACCGCATTGCGAGAGTTCCTGTGAGAAAACTGGGACATTTTCACCTGGCACCCTTCAGACATGCCAGGAATCCCACGCAGGCTGGCCGAGCATAGCTTAAATATCCAAACAGGATTCAAACCTGTCAAACAGGCTCTTCGGCGTTTTTCCAAACCTAAGAGACAGGCCATGGGAGAGGAGCTAGCAAAGCTATTGGAGGCCGGATTCATCAGAGATATAAAACATCTGGACTGGCTAGCAAACCTGGTGATGGTACCAAAGAAGGACAAATCCTGGCGCCTGTGTGTTGATTTTAAAGACCTTAACAAGGCCTGCCCAAAGGATCCCTTCCCCCTCCCCCGCATCAATCAAATTATCGACGCTACCGCAGGACACGATTCATTGTGTTTCCTCGACGCATATCCTGGCTACCATCAAATCAAGATGGCAAAACCAGACCAAGCCGCAACGGCATTTATCACACCATACGGGCCATTCTGCTTCAACACGATGCCCTTCGGGCTCAAAAACGCCGGCGCAACATATCAGCGCATGATTCAGACATGTCTGGCAAGCCAGATCGGCAAAACAGTGGAGGCATATGTAGATGATGTGGTCGTCAAAACAAGACATGTTGAATCTCTAGTAGACGACTTGAGGCTCACACTTGATAACCTCCGAACATACGACATCAAGCTCAACCCGGAAAAATGCGTTTTCGGCATTCCAGTCGGAAAGCTCTTGGGCTTTATTGTATCCGGTAGAGGAATTGAAGCAAATCCAGCCAAGATCCGAGCTCTATCGCAACTAGATATCCCAAAGAACCACAAACAAATACAAAAATTCAACCGGATGCGTGGCGGCTCTAAGCCGCTTTATCTCCTGCTTGGGAGAAAAGGCCCTACCCCTTTACCGCCTCCTTCGGCGCACCGAACACTTCAAATGGACGGACGCAGCCACGGCCGGACTCGACGAAATAAAAGCCATACTGGCAACAAACCCAGTCCTGGCCGCGCCAAACATTGGCGAACCAATGCTATTATACATTGCAGCAACACATCAGGTTGTAAGCGTTGTGCTCGTCGTCGAACGAGAAGCGGATGGACACAAATTCCCCCTTCAAAAGCCGGTCTATTATGTGTCCACTGTCCTCACTCCCTACAAATCATGGTACCCGCATTATCAAAAGATTGCTTACGCGGTATTCATGGCATCCCGGAAGCTACGACACTACTTTCAAGAGTGCTCAATAACGGTAGCCTCGGAAGTACCACTTAACGATATTATAAACAACCGTGATGCAACGGGCCGGATTGCGAAATGGGCCATCGAGCTCCTCCCGTTCGACATAACTTATAAGCCACGACGAGCCATCAAGTCACAAGTCTTGGCCGACTTCGTTGCAGAATGGACGGAGGCCGAACTCCCTAAAGAGTACGGCACATATTCAAATTGGATCATGCATTTCGACGGCTCCAAGATGTTGAACGGACTGGGGGCTGGCGTCATTTTGACGTCCCCCACAGGAGACACAGTTCAATACGTACTACGGATTATGTACACGGACTCCAACAATGCAGCCGAATATGAGGCCCTTTTACATGGTCTCCGGATGGCAATATCCATGGGCATCCAACGCCTAGAGATGCGCGGGGACTCGAACCTCGCAATATCCCAAATAAATGGAGACTTCGATGCCAAGGATCCAAAAATGGCAGCTTACCGCAACGTCGTCCTAAAAATGTTAGCTCGGTTCGAGGGGCTTGAATTTCACCATATAGCCCGGGAAAATAATCAGGTGGCAGATGTCCTGGCACGCATCGGCGCAAAATGTGATGTAGCCCCCCCCCCCCCCCAACATCTTTTTGGAAAGGTTGTTCAAGCCATCCATAGCATGGGAAGGGAAGCCGAACAATAACAGCCTGGACCCAACCACACTGCCCGACACCGAACATTCTGACACAATCGGAGGCTCTGCCAATGAAATAACACCTTCGGCCCACGTAATAATGGCCGTCATCGCCCCGTGGACAGAACCATTCCTCGCCTACCTTACTAGGCAGGAACTCCCCGAGGACCAAAATGAGGCACGCTGCATAGTGCGGCGATCCAAAGCCTACAGAGTCCACGAGGGAGATCTTTATAATAAAAGCACTACCGAGTCCTTCAAAGGTGCATCTCCGAAGAGGAGGGGCGGAATCTCCTGGCTGAAATTCATGCCGGACTCGGCGGTCATCACGCTGCAGCCTGGTCCCTTGTAAGCAAGGCCTTCCGTATAGGCTTTTATTGGCCGACGGCCCGAGCAGACGCTCAGGATTTAGTCCAACGATGCACCGGTTGCCAGCTCTTTGCAAACCGAAGCCATATGCCACCCACCGCCCTCCAAACCATCCCCATTACTTGGCCCTTCGCGGTCTGGGGGCTTGACATGGTTGGACCCCTTAAAGGCGGAACCCATTGAAGGAAATATGCCCTAGAGGCAATAATAAAGTTATTATTTATTTCCTTATATCATGATAAATGTTTATTATTCATGCTAGAATTGTATTAACCGGAAACATAATACATGTGTGAATACATAGACAAACAGAGTGTCACTAGTATGCCTCTACTAGACTAGCTCGTTAATCAAAGATGGTTATGTTTCCTAACCATGAGCAAAGAGTTGTTATTTGATTAACGAGGTCACATCATTAGTTGAATGATCTGATTGACATGACCCATTCCATTAGCTTAGCACCCGATCGTTTAGTATGTTGCTATTGCTTTCTTCATGACTTATACATGTTCCTATAACTATGAGATTATGCAACTCCCGTTTGCCGGAGGAACACTTTGGGTGCTACCAAACGTCACAACGTAACTAGGTGATTATAAAGGAGTACTACAGGTGTCTCCAATGGTAGATGTTGGGTTGGCGTATTTCGAGAATAGGATTTGTCACTCCGATTGTCGGAGAGGTATCTCTGGGCCCTCTTGGTAATGCACATCGCTTAAGCCTTGCAAGCATTGCAACTAATGAGTTAGTTGCGAGATGATGTATTACGGAACGAGTAAAGAGACTTGCCGGTAACGAGATTGAACTAGGTATTGGATACCGACGATCGAATCTCGGGCAAGTAACATACCGATGACAAAGGGAACAACGTATGTTGTTATGCGGTCTGACCGATAAAGATCTTTGTAGAATATGTAGGAACCAATATGTGCATCCAGGTCCCGCTATTGGTTATTGACCGGAGATGTGTCTCAGTCATGTCTACATTGTTCTCGAACCGTAGGGTCCGCATCCTTAACGTTATGATGACAGTTATTATGAGTTTATGCATTTTGATGTACCGAAGGTTGTTCGGATTCCCGGATGTGATCACGGACATGACGAGGAGTCTCGAAATGGTCGAGACATAAAGATTGATATATTGGAAGCCTATGTTTGGGCATCGGAAGTGTTCCGGGTGAAATCGGAATTTTACTGGAGTACCGGGAGGTTACCGGAACCCCCCGGGAATCATATGGGCCATAGTGGGCCTTAGTGGAAAGGAGAAGGGGGCAGCCCAAGGTGGCCGCGCGCCTCCCCCCTCCCCTGGTCCTATTAGGACTAGGAGAGGTGGTCGTCCCCCCTCTCTCTCTTTCCCCCTTGATGAATCCTATTCCAACTAGGATTTGGGGGGGGGAGTCCTACTCCCGGTAGGAGTAGGACTCATCCTGGTGTGCCCCAAGGCTGGCCGCACCTCTCCCCCTTTGCTCCTTTATATACAGGGGCAGGGGGCACCTCTAGACACACAAGTTGATCCTTGAGATTGTTCCTTAGCCGTGTGCGGTGCCCCCTGCCAGTATATTCCACCTCGATCATATCGTTGTAGTGCTTAGGCGAAGCCCTGCGTCGGTAGAACATCAAGATCGTCACCACGCCGTCGTGCTGACGGAACTCTTCCCCGACGCTTTGCTGGATCGGAGCCCGGGGATCGTCATCGAGCTGTACGTGTGCTAAGAACTCGGAGGTGCCGGAGTAACGGTGCTTGGATCGGTCGGATCGGGAAGACGTACGACTACTTCCTCTATGTTGTGTGATCGCTTCCGCAGTCGGTCTGCGTTGGTACGTAGACAACACTCTCCCCTCTCGTTGCTATGCATCACCATGATCTTGCGTGTGCGTAGGAAAATTTTGAAATTACTACCTTCCCCAACAGTGGTATCCGAGCCTAGGTTTTATGGTTTGATGTTATTTGCACGAGTAGAACACAAGTGAGTTGTGGGCGATACAAGTCATACTGCCTACCAGCATGTCATACTTTGGTTCAGTGGTATTGTTGGACGAGACGACCCGGACCAACATTACGCGTACGCTTACGCGAGACCGGTTCCCTCGACGTGCTTTGCACATAGATGGCATGCGGGCGACTGTCTCTCCAACTTTAGTTGAACCAAGTGTGGCTATGCCCGGTCCTTGAGAAGGTTAAAACGGAGTCTGTTTGACAAACTATCGTTGTGGTTTTGATGCGTAGGTGAGATTGGTTCTTGCTTAAAGCCCGTAGCAGCCACGTAAAACTTGCAACAACAAAGTAGAGGACATCTAACTTGTTTTTGCAGGGCATGTTGTGATGTGATATGGTCAAGGCATGATGCTAAATTTTATTGTATGATATGATCATGTTTTGTAACCGAGTTATCGGCAACTGGCAGGAGCCATATGGTTGTCGCTTTATTGTATGCAATGCAATCGCGATGTAATGCTTTACTTTATTACTAAGCAGTAGTGATAGTCGTGGAAGCATAAGATTGGCGAGACAACAACGATGCTACGATGGAGATCAAGGTGTCGCGCCGGTGACGATGGTGATCATGACGGTGCTTCGGAGATGGAGATCACAAGCACAAGATGATGATGGCCATATCATATCACTTATATTGGTTGCATGTGATGTTTATCTTTTTATGCATCTTATCTTGCTTTGATTGACTGTAGCATTATAAGATGATCTCTCACTAAATTATCAAGAAGTGTTCTTCCTGAGTATGCACCGTTGCCAAAGTTCGTCGTGCCCAGACACCACGTGATGATCGGCTGTGATAAGCTCTACGTCCATCTACAACGGGTGCAAGCCAGTTTTGCACACGCAGAATACTCAGGTTAAACTTGACGAGCCTAGCATATGCAGATATGGCCTCGGAACACAGAGACCGAAAGGTCGAGCGTGAATCATATAGTAGATATGATCAACATAACGATGTTCACCATTGAAAACTACTCCATCTCACGTGATGATCGGTTATGGTTTAGTTGATTTGGATCACGTAATCACTTAGAGGATTAGAGGGATGTCTATCTAAGTGGGAGTTCTTAAGTAATTTGATTAATTGAACTTAAACTTATCATGAACTTAGTACCTGATAGTATCTTGCTTGTTTATGTTGATTGTAGATAGATGGCTCGTGCTGTTGTTCCGTTGAATTTTAATGCGTTCCTTGAGAAAGCAAAGTTGAAAGATGATGGTAGCAATTACACGGACTGGGTCCGTAACTTGAGGATTATCCTCATTGCTGCTCAGAAGAATTACGTCCTGGAAGCACCGCTGGGTGCCAGGCCTGCTGCTGGAGCAACACCAGATGTTATGAACGTCTGGCAGAGCAAAGCTGATGACTACTCGATAGTTCAGTGTGCCATGCTTTATGGCTTAGAATCGGGACTTCAACGACGTTTTGAACGTCATGAAGCATATGAGATGTTCCAGGAGTTGAAGTTAATATTTCAAGCAAATGCCCGGATTGAGAGATATGAAGTCTCCAATAAGTTCTATAGCTGCAAGATGGAGGAGAACAGTTCTGTCAGTGAGCATATACTCAAAATGTCTGGGTATAACAATCACTTGATTCAGATGGGAGTTAATCTTCCAGATGATTGCGTCATTGACAGAATTCTCCAATCACTACCACCAAGCTACAAGAGCTTCGTGATGAACTATAATATGCAAGGGATGAACAAGACTATTCCCGAGCTCTTCGCAATGCTGAAAGCTGCGGAGGTAGAAATCAAAAAGGAGCATCAAGTGTTGATGGTTAACAAGACCACTAGTTTCAAGAAAAAGGGCAAAGGGAAGAAGAAGGGGAACTTCAAGAAGAACGGCAAGCAAGTTGTTGCTCAGGAGAAGAAACCCAAGTCTGGACCTAAGCCTGAAACTGAGTGCTTCTACTGCAAGCAGACTGGTCACTGGAAGCGGAACTGCCCCAAGTATTTGGCGGATAAGAAGGATGGCAAGGTGAACAAAGGTATATGTGATATACATGTTATTGATGTGTACCTTACTAGAGCTTGCAGTAGCACCTGGGTATTTGATACTGGTTCTGTTGCTAATATTTGCAACTCGAAACAGGGACTACGGATTAAGCGAACACTGGCGAAGGACGAGGTGACGATGCGCGTGGGAAACGGTTCCAAAGTCGATGTGATCGCGGTCGGCACGCTACCTCTACATCTACCTTCGGGGTTAATATTAGACCTAAATAATTGTTATTTGGTGCCAGCGTTAAGCATGAACATTATATCTGGATCTTGTTTGATGTGAGACGGTTATTCATTTAAATCAGAGAATAATGGTTGTTCTATTTATATGAGTAATATCTTTTATGGTCATGCACCTTTGAAGAGTGGTCTATTTTTGATGAATCTCGATAGTAGTAACACACATATTCATAATGTTGAAGCCAAAAGATGCAGAGTTGATAATGATAGTGCAACTTATTTGTGGCACTACCATTTAGGTCATATCGGTGTAAAGCGCATGAAGAAACTCCATATTGATGGGCTTTTGGAACCTCTTGATTATGAATCACTTGGTACTTGCGAACCGTGCCTCATGGGCAAGATGACTAAAACACCATTCTCCGGTACTATGGAGAGAGCAACAGATTTGTTGGAGATCATACATACCGATGTATGCGGTCCGATGAATATTGACGCTCGTGGCGGATATCGTTATTTTCTCACCTTCACAGATGATTTAAGCAGATATGGGTATATCTACTTAATGAAACACAAGTCTGAAACATTTGAAAAGTTCAAAGAATTTCAGAGTGAAGTTGAAAATCATCGTAACAAGAAAATAAAGTTTCTACGATCTGATCGTGGAGGAGAATATTTGAGTTACGAGTTTGGTGTACATTTGAAAAATTGTGGAATAGTTTCGCAACTCACGCCACCCGGAACACCACAGCGTAATGGTGTGTCCGAACGTCGTAATTGTACTTTACTAGATATGGTGCGATCTATGATGTCTCTTACTGATTTACCGCTATCGTTTTGGGGATACGCTCTAGAGACGGCCGCATTCACGTTAAATAGGGCACCATCAAAATCCGTTGAGACGACGCCTTATGAACTGTGGTTTGGCAAGAAACCAAAGTTATCGTTTCTTAAAGTTTGGGGTTGCGATGCTTATGTGAAAAAGCTTCAACCTGATAAGCTCAAACCCAAATCGGAGAAATGTGTCTTCATAGGATACCCAAAGGAGACTGTTGGGTACACCTTCTATCACAGATCCGAAGGCAAGACATTCGTTGCTAAGAATGGATCCTTTCTAGAGAAGGAGTTTCTCTCGAAAGAAGTGAGTGGGAGGAAAGTAGAACTTGACGAGGTAACTGTACCTGCTCCCTTGTTGGAAAGTAGTACATCACAGAAAACTATTTCTGCGACACCTACACCAATAAGTGAGGAAGTTAATGATCATGATCATGAAACTTCAGAACAAGATGCTACTGAACCTCGTAGATCAACCAGAGTGAGATCCGCACCAGAGTGGTACGGTAATCCAGTTCTGGAAATCATGCTACTAGATCATGATGAACCTACGAACTATGAAGAAGCGATGGTGAGCCCAGATTCCGCAAAGTGGCTAGAAGCCACGAAATCTGAGATGGGATCCATGTATGAGAACAAAGTATGGACTTTGGTTGACTTGCCCGATGATCGGCAAGCAATTGAGAATAAATGGATTTTCAAGAAAAAGACTGACGCCGACGGTAATATTACTGTCTATAAAGCTCGACTTGTCGCAAAAGGTTTTCGACAAGTTCAAGGGGTTGACTATGATGAGACCTTCTCACCCGTAGTGATGCTTAAGTCTGTCAGAATCATGTTAGCAATTGCCGCATTTTATGATTATGAAATTTGGCAGATGGATGTCAAAACTGCATTCCTGAATGGATTTCTGGAAGAAGAGTTGTATATGATGCAACCGGAAGGTTTTGTCGATCCAAAGGGAGCTAACAAAGTGTGCAAGCTCCAGCGATCCATTTATGGACTGGTGCAAGCCTCTCAGAGTTGGAATAAATGCTTTGATAGTGTGATCAAAGCATTTGGTTTTATACAGACTTTCGGAGAAGCCTGTATTTACAAGAAAGTGAGTGGGAGCTTTGTAGCATTTCTGATATTATATGTGGATAACATATTACTGATTGGAAATGATATAGAATTTCTGGATAGCATAAAGGGATACTTGAATAAGAGTTTTTCAATGAAAGACCTCGGTGAAGCTGCTTACATATTAGGCATAAAGATCTATAGAGATAGATCAAGACGCTTAATTGGACTTTCACAAAGCACATACCTTGACAAGATTTTGAAGAAGTTCAAAATGGATCAAGCAAAGAAAGGGTTCTTGCCTGTGTTACAAGGTGTGAAGTTGAGTCAGACTCAATGCCCGACCACTGCAGAAGATAGAGAAAAAATGAAAGATGTTCCCTATGCTTCAGCCATAGGCTCTATCATGTATGCAATGCTGTGTACCAGACCTGATGTGTGCCTTGCTATAAGTTTAGCAGGGAGCTACCAAAGTAATCCAGGAGTGGATCACTGGACAGTGGTCAAGAACATCCTGAAATACCTGAAAAGGACTAAGGATATGTTTCTCGTATATGGAGGTGACAAAGAGCTCACCGTAAGAGGTTACATTGATGCAAGCTTTGACACTGATCCGGACGATTCTAAATCGCAAACCGGATACGTGTTTACATTAAACGGTGGAGCTGTCAGTTGGTGCAGTTCTAAACAAAGCGTCGTAGCGGGATCTACATGTGAAGCGGAGTACATAGATGCTTCGGAAGCAGCGAACGAAGGAGTCTGGATGAAGGAGTTCATATCCGATCTAGGTGTCATACCTAGTGCATCGGGTCCAATGAAAATCTTTTGTGACAATACTGGTGCAATTGCCTTGGCAAAGGAATCCAGATTTCACAAAAGGACCAAGCACATCAAGAGACGCTTCAATTCCATCCGGGATCTAGTCCAGGTGGGAGACATAGAGATTTGCAAGATACATATGGATCTGAATGTTGCAGACCCGTTGACTAAGCCTCTTCCACGAGCAAAACATGATCAACACCAAGGCTCCATGGGTGTTAGTGTGTAATCTAGATTATTGACTCTAGTGCAAGTGGGAGACTGAAGGAAATATGCCCTAGAGGCAATAATAAAGTTATTATTAATTTCCTTATATCATGATAAATGTTTATTATTCATGCTAGAATTGTATTAACCGGAAACATAATACATGTGTGAATACATTGACAAACAGAGTGTCACTAGTATGCCTCTACTAGACTAGCTCGTTAATCAAAGATGGTTATGTTTCCTAACCATGAGCAAAGAGTTGTTATTTGATTAACGAGGTCACATCATTAGTTGAATGATCTGATTGACATGACCCATTCCATTAGCTTTAGCACCCGATCGTTTAGTATGTTGCTATTGCTTTCTTCATGACTTATACATGTTCCTATAACTATGAGATTATGCAACTCCCGTTTGCCGGAGGAACACTTTGGGTGCTACCAAACGTCACAACGTAACTGGGTGATTATAAAGGAGTACTACAGGTGTCTTCAATGGTAGATGTTGGGTTGGCGTATTTCGAGAATAGGATTTGTCACTCCGATTGTCGGAGAGGTATCTCTGGGCCCTCTCGGTAATGCACATCACTTAAGCCTTGCAAGCATTGCAACTAATAAGTTAGTTGCAAGATGATGTATTACGGAATGAGTAAAGAGACTTGCCGGTAACGAGATTGAACTAGGTATTGGATACCGACGATCGAATCTCGGGCAAGTAACATACCGATGACAAAGGGAACAATGTATGTTGTTATGCGGTCTGACCGATAAAGATCTTCGTAGAATATGTAGGAACCAATATGGGCATCCAGGTCCTGCTATTGGTTATTGACCGGAGATGTGTCTCAGTCATGTCTACATTGTTCTCGAACCATAGGGTCCGCACGCTTAACGTTACGATGACAGTTATTATGAGTTTATGCATTTTGATGTACCGAAGGTTGTTCGGAGTCCCGGATGTGATCACGGACATGACGAGGAGTCTCGAAATGGTCGAGACATAAAGATTGATATATTGGAAGCCTATGTTTGGACATCAGAAGTGTTCCGGGTGAAATCGGGATTTTACCGGAGTACCGGGAGGTTACCGGAACCCCCCGGGAATCATATGGGCCATAGTGGGCCTTAGTGGAAAGGAGAAGGGGGCAGCCCAAGGTGGCCGCGCGCCTCCCCCCTCCCCTAGTCCTATTAGGACTAGGATAGGTGGCCGGCCCCCCTCTCTCTCTTTCCCCCTTGATGAATCCTATTCCAACTAGGATTTGGGGGGGAGTCCTAGTCCCGGTAGGAGTAGGACTCCTCCTGGCGCGCCCCAAGGCTGGCCGCACCTCTCCCCCTTTGCTCCTTTATATACAGGGGCAGGGGCACCTCTAGACACACAAGTTGATCCTTGAGATCGTTCCTTAGCCGTGTGCGGTGCCCCCTGCCACTATATTCCACCTCGATCATATCGTTGTAGTGCTTAGGCGAAGCCCTGCATCGGTAGAACATCAAGATCCTCACCACGCCGTCGTGCTGACGGAACTCTTCCCTGACGCTTTGCTGGATCGGATCTCGGGGATCGTCATCGAGCTGTACGTGTGCTAAGAACTCGGAGGTGCTGGAGTAACGGTGCTTGGATCGGTCGGATCGGGAAGACGTACGACTACTTCCTCTATGTTGTGTGATCGCTTCCGCAGTCGGTCTGCGTTGGTACGTAGACAACACTCTCCCCTCTCGTTGCTATGCATCACCATGATCTTGCGTGTGCGTAGGAAAATTTTGAAATTACTACGTTCCCCAACACCCACAAGCAAAAATACTTACTAGTCAAGGTGGATAAGTTCACCAAATGGATAGAAGCCAAGCCTGTTAAGACGGCCGAATCCGGACCGGTGATAGACTTTATATCCGGGGTTATACACCATTATGGCGTCCCCCACAGCATCATCACTGATAACGGCACGAACTTCACGGCCAACGAGGTAAAACTCTGGTGCAAAAACATGGGCATCAAGCTTGATTATGCTTCCGTCTATCACCCACAAACTAACGGCCAGGTCAAACATGCAAATGGTCTTATCATGAGCAGCATCAAACCCAGATTAGTGCGGTCCCTCAAGGAATCTAACACGCACTGGGTAGAGGAGCTCGACTCCGTACTCTGGGGGCTGCGGACCACGCCGAATCGCACCACCGGATATAGACCATTCTTTATGGTGTACGGCGCAGAGGCAGTTTTGCCTTGCGACATAATTCATGACTCACCTCGAGTGCGCATGTACGAAGAAAGAGAAGCCGAGCTCGATCGGCAAGACAGCTTGGACGCATTGGAGGAGGAGCGCGACGTGGCAAAAGCCCGTTCCGCATTCTATCAACAGCAGGCTCGAAGATACCAAAGCAGAGAAGTACGGGCCAAAAATTACAACGTTGGCGAATTAGTTCTACAACTACCGGACAAGAAAAAGGACAAACTCAAGCCCAAGTGGGAAGGTCACTTCATAACTGATCAAGTCCTGACTGGTGGAGCGTACCGCCTGCGGGATGCATCGGATAACCGACTCGAGCCAAACCCATGGAACGCAACCCGTCTCCGAAGATTCTATGCCTAGCGCCGGACTCTGTGTTCGTCTCCTTCCTCTGTCCATTTTTTATAATTTCTGTCTTACATTTATCTTCTCTCTCTCTCTCTCTCTCTCTCTCTCTCTCTCTCTCTCTTACAGCCTCTAAAGGCTCATAAAGTGACGCGCTATCCACGCTCATTAAACCTGGGGGCTTCTTTAAACAGAAGCTTATTCATGCGGGCTTCATGCCCAACACATGTGTCACACTTCCGCATGTACCTTTTATTCACCATTATATGCATCGATATGACTTAAGTTTTGGCCAAGCTGGGTTGCCTGGCTCCTGTGCTTACCCCTATGTTCCCGATTGTTCGGCTAGGTGGTAAAGGGAGCACCTCTGCGATTGTTATTGCCGGGTCAGCCGGACGTGTACCTCAGACTGGGTGAAGCCAAAAGCTAGCGTTCTTAAGGGAATATTCGGTCGGTGAACTAAAGATGATTTTTTTTATTTTTATCTATACGCCCCCAGATGTTTTTCCTGCATTTCTTTTCGCAGCATGGACATGCACCTTAGGGCATGCCTCCCAGGGAAAAGAACCCCTAACGGAACTATTCTCCCTGGAAGATGTTTCTTACTAACCATGTAATATAACATACCTAGTCGGGCACTTGTCTGTTCACGCCCTAATGACCCCTATGCCTGGTCTCCATGCATTCCCCGGTTCCTATATAACCGCATGGGAATTCAGACACACTCCGGACCGTCAGGTCCCGAGGCTGAAGCGAAAAGGTCGGCCATGAAAAATGATCTACAATCCGGCTAGAAGGCATTATAACTGTCAATTAAATTACATAGTCATTTCGACTGGTTGTATTCCTCTTCAATACCATCTAATAGGTTGTCTAATTTACAGTCCTGCTGGGAATACTTTGCGTCCAACTCTACTTGGCCGTATACTAAGCTTACAGGGATCTCCTTCCCATCGGGCCCTACAGGACCGACCTCGGCCATGTGGTTGGGGTCAGCCTTTGCGTACCGCGTCTTCACCATGGCCCAGGCCTCCCTAGCGCCTTGACGGCAGGCTGATATCTTCCACAATCGGAAGCGCCACCGTGCTCCCTTTAGCTTCTCCGCAAGCTCTCCAAGACCTTCGGGCATGGATACGGATGGCCACAGGGCCTGGGCGATGCCTCGCATCGCCTGCCGAACTCGATCGAGCAGTTGCGAGAGCTCGGGAAGAAGGTCACCCGTAGAACCGGGCATCTCCTCTACAGGACGACCTGTTAGCACACCTACAGACATTGCTTTGTTAGTCGACTTCCCCGCCGAACTTTCTTTCAAAAGGTTCGTTCAAGCACTTACTAAATATGCCGCACCGGAGCCGTTGATTCTCCTTTACGGAGTCTGAGAGCTGGGCACGAACATCTTTCAGCTCGACGCCCAGCCTGGTGTTGGATTCTTGGAGAACGTTCTTCTCCCCCCATCACCTTTAATAGCACCCTCTCACCAGCCTTTAGCTGGCGTAGGAGGTGTTGCCTTTCCGGATTCAATCCGGCGCCATCTGCAATTTCATTTGTCAGATTCGCACCAAAGTCGTGCTTCGCAAAATACTTATCTTTCGAAGTGTATATTACCAGAGGGGGTCTCCTTAGGCTCCCCTGCCGTGGCTAGTGCGGCCTCCAGTTGGGCTTTGCACTCTTCCAGCTCCTTGGACAGTAGGGAATTCTTTTCTATAAGAACCTGCATATCAAATGATCCTTAAATCAGTTATTCTAACTGTTTCAAGTCTCGGGGGCTACTGCTATATATATATTTACCAAAATTTTCTTACCCGTATGTCTTTTACATATTGCTCCGTGGCTCTGGCTAGAGCATTTTTGAGCGGCACGGAGGTGCGTATCTCCCGAGTTCAAGGCATCTAATGCCCCTTGGGAGAAACAAGCGTCGCGAAGAATTGTCCGGCGACGCATGTTGTTCATGGCACTCTCCACCTCAGAGTTGGTGGCAGACAACCCGTCCACATCCTCCATCGAAGGAGCGTCTGGCGCGCGCCTTGCGTTCGCCTCTGCCTCCGGACCAGGCTTTGGAGCCTGGCTGGTGGAGGTGCGATTGGCAGCCTCTCCGGGTATAGTCCGGCGAGGTTTCTTTATCCTGAAGAGAGCACGGGTGTCAATGTGCCTCGAAGGTATAACACCTAGGATAAGGGGGCGTGCCATACCTTTGCGCTGACGCCTCGGTCCGGACTGCACTTCTTTTCGGCCCACGGGGCCCCACGACCCCTCGTTGGCTTGTCGCCGCAGGTTCGGCCTTCCGCTTTAAAAACCTCCCCTGCAAAGTTCGGTTGCAATCAGGAAACTGAACACGAGTGGGCGGACACCTATTCGGGGTACTGGGACTTTGATCTCAGGTACCTGGGGCGTCAGGATTAGCCCTGGGTAATCGGCCGTAATGGCCACCAAGGCATTGTCCTCGCTCAATTGATGGAACACTTCGTTAATCAGCTCCACAGATATGTCCGGATCCTCTTGAGAGGCCGGGTCGAGGGACCGTCCTGGGTCCTCGGGTTGTGGAGGAGGGCTGCTTATTTCCTTAACAGCCCGACGCAGTTCCTGCGTCAAAGTCGTTAGACTGAATACTTAACAATGGGAATACAAAACGGATGGACAAGTAAATACGGCCGCTTACCCAGCTCGGGGGATTGTGCATGGAGAATCCACCCCGAGGGTTGACGCGGAGAAATTCCTCCTCTTCTCCTTTATACAAAGTGGACAAGATCTTTAGTAGAGCGGTAGCTGAATCCGGCCCCTTACGACCGTAGCGGGTGGCGTTGTCCTCCCCGTTGAAGCCCCACATGGGGTGGCTTCTATACTGAAGCGGTTGCACCCCCCGCATAATGCATTCGGCCATAACCCCGATCATGGTTAGTCCGGAATGGGCTAACAATCTTATTCGGCCCATCAGGTAAATGATGTCCCTATCACTTTCCCTCTGAGGGCTCCATGGGCGCCAGCTTAGGCGCTTCTTTAAGGGAGCACTGTTGAATTCAGGGAGGCTAATCCGGACAGGATCCGGCAGCGTGACGTCTTCTATATAGAACCATACCGAGGGCCAGTCTTCGGACGCCTTCTTTGGGGTTCCGGACAGATATCCGGTCCCGGCGATGTGCCACACTTCGGCTCCGCCCACTTGATACATTGACCCCTTCTTGGAATGGGGCACGAGGCAAAATAGCTCCTTCCACAGTCTAAAATGAGCTTCAACACCCAAGAACAGCTCGCAGAGGGCTACAAAGCCCGCGATATGCAATATTGAGGCAGGCGTGAGATGATGTAGCTGGAGGCCGTAGAACTCCAGCAGCCCCCGGAGAAATGGGTGGATTGGAAATCCGAGCCCCCTTATTAAGTAAGGGACAAGGCACACCCGCTCTCCTTTGGAGGGATTAGGGGCATTCTCTGCTTGCTCTCCGCCGTTGTAGACGGCAAGACCGGCTCGAACCGGGACCATATAGGCCGGGGGGAGAAATCCCTTGGTCTGGAGCGTCACTAGCTCGCTATGCGGGGTGGAACATCTCTCCCAATATCCAGGCTTAGGGATGGAAGGGCGAGGGGAGGAGTTGCGACGGCTGGCCATGTGGAATGGACCTTTGTCGGATGCGCTCTGATGAACACTCGCGGAGGGGAGAAGGTGTGGATTGGATCTAAATCCTCGTCCCCTTAAATAGGGCAGCTCATTTATGCGGCTAGGGGTGTGAATGTAAAAACACTCAGACTTCTCATATTCGTTTGACACGTGGGAAGCGGCCATTATTGGGCGTAGAAGCCAAGGAGCGGCTACAAGAAACCGGACTTTATTCAAACAGGTACACGGAATTTGGAGGAGAACCCTCCTTGCAATGTCGAAGACAATCTGCGTGCCGGACTCATCATCATTAAAGCCTGGTTCGGGGGCTATTGAGGGAGTCCTGGATTAGGGGGTGTTCGGTTAGCCGGACTATACCCTCGGCCGGACTCCTGGACTATGAAGATACAAGATTGAAGACTCCGTCCCACGTCCGGAAGGGACTTTCCTTGGCGTGGAAGGCAAGCTTGGCGATACGGATATGAAGATCTCCTACCATTGTAACCGACTCTATGTAACCCTAACCCTATCCGGTGTCTATATAAACCGGAGGGTTTTAGTCCGTAGGACAACATACACATCAACAATCATACCATAGGCTAGCTTCTCGGGTTTAGCCTCCTCGATCTCGTGGTAGATCTACTCTTGTACTACCCATATCATCAATATTAATCAAGCAGGACATAGGGTTTTACCTCCATCGAGAGGGCCCGAACCTGGGTAAAACTTCGTGTCCCTTATCTCCTGTTACCATCCGGCCTAGACGCACAGTTCGGGACCCCCTACCCGAGATCCGCCGGTTTTGACACCGACAACCATCGTCCAATATATCAATATTTACCTCTCGACCATTTCGAGACTCCTCATCATGTTCGTGATATCATCCGGGACTCCAAACAATCTTCGGTCACCAAAACACATAACTCATAATACAGATCATCATCGAACGTTAAGCGTGCAGACCCTACGGGTTGAAGAACTATGTAGACATGACCGAGACACATCTGCGATCCATAACCAACAGCGGAACCTGGATGCTCATATTGGTTCCTACATATTCTACTAAGATCTTTTATCAGTCGAACCGCAATGACAACATACGTTACTCCCTTTGTCATCGGTATGTTACTTGCCCGAGATTCGATCGTCGCTATCTTCATACCTAGTTCAATCTCGTTACCGGCAAGTCTCTTTACTCGTTCCGTAATGCATCATCCTATAACTAACTCATTAGTCACATTGCTTGCAAGGCTTATTATGATGTGCATTACCGAGAGGGCCCAGAGATACCTCTCCAATACTTGGAGTGACAAATCCTAATCTCGATCTATGCCAACCCAACAAACACCTTCGGAGACACCTGTAGAGCATCTTTATAATCACCCAGTTACGTTGAGACATTTGATAGCACACAAGGTGTTCCTCCGGTATTCGGGAGTTGCATAATCTCATAGTCAAAGGAATATGTATAAGTCATGTAGAAAGCAATAGCAATAAAACTTAATGATCATTATGCTAAGCTAACAGATGGGTATTGTCCATCACATCATTCTCATAATGATGCGATCCCGTTAATCAAATGATAACACATGTCTATGGCCAGGAAACTTAACCATCTTTGATTAATGAGCTAGTCAAGTAGAGGCATACTAGGGACACATTTTTTGTCTATGTATTCACACATCTATCAAGTTTCCGGTTAATACAATTCTAGCATGAATAACAAACATTGAAAGTGCAACTATCCCTAGGTGGTTTTGGTAATTCATAACAACATATAGCTCATTGAGCTAATGCTATTTCAAGATGATTATTTTAGGAAAGCTCAATGATTGGCATGGCATGGATGTGAAAGTGGAACCCTCAAAATGCTAAGGACAAAGAATTGGCTCAAGCTCAAAAGTTCAAGACTCTTCATTTTATATTTTAGTAATCCAAGATCACATTGAGTCTTTAGGAAAAGCCAATACTATCAAGGAGGGATGAGGTGTTGCTTAATGAGCCTCTTACTTTATGTGCTTAACTAGCGGGGTGACCCGCGCATTTGCGCGGCTAGATATAACTCATGTGTTGGTAATTCTTTAGTCTGGAAAGTTTTGATTGTCCGCAAAATATAGCAATATTTACATTTAGTGGAAACATGGTTACACATACTAAGGTCGTTTACCTAGGAACTGGAGAAGATTTAGGAAAAGGAAAGTAGCAGGAATTGAAATGTCATGTAGTAACACAAACAGATGAAACATATGAGATTATACATTATGTTTGTTTTCCTTCAAAACACTATGAATGTTGGATTCCATAAAAATTTCATGTCATCAAATATGGACGTTCCTCGATTCCAAATAGTACCCATAATTTTTTTTCTATTGAAATCTTCTTAGCTATATGCTACTTTTCAATGTAAAATAGGGAACATTAACAAATGACCAATTGAATTGGTGTACGTAGCCTGACATCCAAACCCTTGATTTATATGTAGTGATATCCCTGTTTTTATCTTCAACTTGCCGCATCCATCATTTTTTATCTTCCAATCAATCATTTTTTACTGTGTATAATTACTTAACTCGTGACTAAACCAAGTTGCCTAGTGTTTTTTTTTTGGAATGTCCGTCTCCATATGCTTCCACGCCGACTCATCTTAGTGTGGTTGCCTATGTCTTTTAAGTATGGATCTAATCCAGTGCACTTGTTAGTTTCTGTTACATAAAATGTGAAGACAGTATTTCTCACGCACAATGGCAAAGATTGTAGATTGCTCTTTATGATCATGTGCATGTTCCTTTTTTCATTGACTTGTATGATTCACAACACTTATGTTACAACAATCTATATTGGACGCTCGGTTCATATCTTGCGTTTATTTGTCATTGGTGGAAATGAAATTAGCGATGAGTAATTTGACATGCTTACTTCGGTTTGGTCAAAATCCTCGACAATCCTCGACCATCGACTGAAATATCGCTACATATGTTTTATTATTCATTGATCTCTCTATAGATTTCTTTAAACAAAAAAATTCACTTGTATATTAATTTGAAAACTTTCTGAAGTATCCTCTTTCACTCAATCATGGTGTAGACATTTACATTTCTTGATGATGGTTCATGTTGTTTGTTTTTGCATGACTTTATAGCTTTTTGCAAAACAACACATTAAATTTGACATGATTTTTTGTATTCGGCCTTACTATTGTATTCCCATTTATTTGATACGCTCCTCCCCCACGTAGCACATTTAATCAACCCACCTATTCATATTGCATCAATGGCATGCACACTTTGGACATGGTAGGAGATATGCTTACTTTGAGATTCTTTCAGTTATTGCATTTTTTTTCTCGTTTCCAAATGCCATGAGGGTCATTGAAGCACACGTTCACTCCTTTTTGGGAAATGATCACGATTTTATTGTATACTGTAGAACCTATCCATGTTAGTATATCTAACTAATCCATGCATGCTCATACTCTAACTCATTCTAGACTGGCGTAGTTATCTTTCACAATATATTTTATGATATCCCATAGCAGAATAATCAAATTATTCATGTCATTTTATTTTCATTCTACGTGTAATATTTAGGTTCTATTCTTATATAATTTAGACTGAAGATTTTCTTATATATATATATATATATATATATATATATATATATATATATTCCCTATGGTGAGGCTATTTATAGACATTGTATGACGTATAGAAATAAACTTGAACTTTTATTTCCGGTTTCATGCTAAAACTGATATGTATTCGCTAAAGTCGTACTTAAAATGAATTTTTAATTATATTGTGTTATTTTTCACTTGCTGAAAATAGATTGTATCATGTACCTAGATTTCTTGTATGGTTGTGTACATCTCAGTTATGCAGAGGCCGGGTGTAATGTTTAAACCTATTAAGTAATAAATCACCCTTTATAAAAAAATCTAGATGTCCTTGTTAAAACGAATGTGAAAATGAAAATATAAACGTTCTAGTGAAATGAATTGAGGTTACAAATAATTAACCACCGTGCTGGGATTGCCAAGTCAGTAATGAAAAAAAATATCCATTAAAGCATATAAATGCTGAAGGAGCTAGTAGATAATTTCTTGATGTCGTTAACATTGATTGGTCTATGAGATATCCAGCTCTAAACTGGAGTGTACTCAGGCTGGGTGAGCCGGACTATTTTGTATCAGCAATTCGTCCTGGTTTCAGCTTCACTTTAATCCGAACACTTGGCATTTATCACAACCTTATTTGGGACTCTGGCATATATATAGCCCTGCAGATCAGTGGCGTAGCTAGGGGGTGGCCAGGGTGGTCCATGGACCGCCCTGGAAATCCCCCATAGCTTTTGTGTATAGTGTAGTAAAAAAATTCTTTTAAAATAAACATAATTTGTGTATATATTTTTATTACCGAACCACCCTGGCAAATTGGGCTGGCTACGCCACTGCTGCAGATTATTTTGTTTACGTGGATGGACGCAATTGCTTGGTTGCCTCTTCCTGGATGTCCCATTGTTCTCGTGCTCAGCTCAAAAAGTAGATATTTGTTTATGATGATATGCACATTAAATTTGATCAGAAATTAATATTTTCTCAGTTGTAGAATCAAAACCACATAAAGCGCATTTGTATCTTAGTTTCCTTTGATTGATTTGTTGGGTGCCGAGACGTCGTACGCGCCTACAGGTTGTGCAGAGCCTTCAATCCACCGTGCGAGTTGCTGACATTTTTTTGTGGGGGTGTTGCTAACTTTTTGCCGATGTGATTCAGTCCTGCTTTCGATCTCTGGTCTCCGGCTGACAGTTCTTGGGGATTTAGGCATATACACTGGATCTGAATAGACAGGGCTTCCAGGCGCTCCATAGTTACTGCACCATAGGAATTGGTCGTATGAAACTGAGTTGAGCTGTCATGGCTTGGTCGAACAGAACCCTGGAATCACCACTGATGTGCTCTTTTTTTGCGAGACACCACTGATGTGCTCATCCAAGTATATTAGAAGATACAAACATAAATATAGGCACAATCTCTCTTGATCCCACCCAAGTTATAGAAGTTGATGGATTTTACTCGTACGGAGATGCACATGCAAATGATCTGGGGGCTAGGACGCTGGTCGCTGGGTGATGAGAGAGATGAGCGCCTGAGTATGCGGAAGATATGCACGCATGGCGGGTAGACTCCTTGGCTTTATGCTTAGTACTTCGCTTGAATGGAACCCTGGAATCACCATTGATGTTTGCATCCAAGTATATTAGAGTAGAAAAAAACGTGAATATAACCACCCTCTTGATCCCACCCAGGAATAGATGTTGACGGATCTGTTGCTGGTACTGTAATGTGCTCGTGCAGAAAATCTGTGTGCTAGGTGAGGAGATCAGATGACCACCTGTGTACGTGAGAGATATGTATGGGATTCTTGCTTTTGTTTAGCCCCCCATGGCCGCTGGACTCCTCCTTGCGTCATGATTAAGTACCTGGCTGGTGCGAGGATGCTGAGAGATATGGAGGAAATTTCCACGAAATCATCTTGTCACTTTCAAACAGTAGTCATTAAATCAGCTGCACCAATCATCATGCCGTGAAGCACAGAAGATTGAGATTGTAGGCAACACTATCCGTGATGAACTGACAACCTGGATGTCATAGCGTACTTCTTAAAATTGACCTAGTCAATCGATGGACAGGAGACTCCACCGTGAGCCTGGAGATCCAAGACATCGTCAACCTACGCGACCTTGATGTGAATTGATTGATCACTTGAGAAAAAAATATGCCTCGTGTTGAAGCCATAGTCAATCTCCATGGAGAAGTTGGATCCCACGGTGTTGTCATCTATGAGAGATTTAATCGGATAGCATCGACACCCGGAGTCGGATGTGGCGGCAGCGTGAAGATGAGACGGGAAGGAATTGTTTTTTCGGGAGAGTTAACACTTGAAAATAGGGCCCGATTGCATATGATCCCATCGTCGGATCTTTTATTCCTTTGCAAGGATTCTGTTTTTTTTACCTAACGGATTCTGATGTATTCAGATTTTTTTTCCTGTTCCTTTTTTTGTGTGCTTCGATTGTGCTTTTTCACGGAAGGATTCCTATTGGTTTGCTATAGGATCGGACGTGTTATTTGGGTTGGCTGTGTTATTTTGGTTCTGCTCTACCTCGACATGTCATATGCTAAAAATTGCACCTAATATTGTTTTCCGTAACCTTTTAGATGTTTTAATCTCAACCGCTATAATCTAAATCAATGGATAATATATCTTTAACTTATATGAACGGATGTGAAGGCTTATTTGTCTTAATATATCTAAGACTAACAATCAATCTATATGGATGAATGTGATGGCTTGTTTATCTTTTGTTTTAAGTAGTAAAATAAATGCATGCGGCAAGAAAAATCTTATATCTCACAAACGCATGCATAGGCAAGAAAGAGCTCTGAACAGTGCACCTATTAGCATGCAGATGGATGCATGTGTACGTGCGTGTTTGTGGTGTACTCAGCTAAAGCACTTGATCATGTTCACCTAATGAGTAGATTTGATCATGCCGCCACAACCGCGAGTCACCAACCACTCGGCCAAGTTGTTGTCTTCCGCTCCGGCGACACCTGCCTCTGCCGTTGCAGCTGCCGTCGTGATCGCAGCCGCTCACACATGATTGTAGGCTAGCTGAACATCGATCCAGCGTGTAGCTAAATACACAATGCTTTTCATATTCTTCATCATGCCCACATTACGCCGTTTTAAACCATAGACTGTCACTTACTTTGCAGCAGGCTCAGCGTTGGTCCGCCGGCGATTGCGTGGAGCATGCGGTGGTCATGGGCCTTGCTTGTTGTTTTTTACATATGCACGGTTGATCGATTCTCAAAAAAAAAGCACGGTTGATCAGCAGATTTTCTTTTGAGAATCGATCAGCAGAATTGTCACGTATCCATATTTGTGGAAGTCATAATAGGGGAGGGCTTTCCTATGCACGTGCGCTGTATCAAAGTAGGAGTCCTGCTTACTCTTTCTAAATTAATTTATCCTTTCATGTCCATCTAAACAACTCAGATTGCTTTTTCTGTCCACACTTTTTGGTTATGCTTGAAACATATTTTTGTACGTGACATGCTCAATTGTTTCTATATAACATTATTTGTATGTAACGTTTATATCTTTAATCTCAACCCTTGATATCTAAAATTAGTGGCCAAGATAATTTAACCTGTGTGGATGAATATAATGGCTTGTTTGCCTCTTGTCTTAATTATATAATAGATGATATGCTCCAAAATCCTCAGCTACTTTCCCATATCCACAAATGACCTAAACCCTACGCCAAACTCGGTCATACCGATTCTTTCAATCCGGCGCCACCGAGTTTCACTTGCCATTTGCCACTGCCAAACCCTAGCAATTCGGTCCTACCGATAAGGATCTCGGTCTCACCGAGATGGGCTTGCAAACTCTCTGTTTCCCTTTCGTAACTTTTCGGTCTCACCGAAAGAGCGAATCGGTCCCACCGAGAATGCAAGGTAAACTCTATGTTTCCGTCTTGTAACTTTTCGGTCTCACCGAAAGAGCGAGTCGGTCCCACCGAGTTTACCTGACCAACTCTCTGGTTAGCTTATTGCCAAACTCGGTCTCACCGAGTTTGTGCAATCGGACTCACCGAGATTACGTTATGCCCAAACCCTAACCGAATCGGTCCTACCGAGTTGCATATCAGTCCCACCGAAATTCCTAACGGTCACTAGGTTTACTATTTCGGTCCGACCGAGTTTTCTGATTCGGTCCCACCGAGAATGGTAAATTGTGTGTAACGGTTGGATTTTGTGTGGAGGCTATAAATACCCCTCCACCTCCTCTTCACTCGTGGAGAGAGCCATCAGAACACATACACCATTCCAACCCATATGTTTTGAGAGAGAACCACCTACTCATGTGTTGAGACCAAGATATTCCATTCAAACCATATGAATCTTGATCTCTAGCCTTCCCCAAGTTGCTTTCCACTCAAATCCTCTTTCCACCAGATCCAAATCCTATGAAAGAGAGTTGAGTGTTGGGGAGACTATCATTTGAAGCACAAGAGCAAGGAATTCATCATCAACACACCATTTGTTACTTCTTAGAGAGTGGTGTCTCCTAGATTGGCTAGGTGTCACTTGGGAGCCTCCGACAAGATTGTGGAGTTGAACCAAGGAGTTTGTAAGGGCAAGGAGATCGCCTACTTCGTGAAGATCTACCGCTAGTGAGGCAAGTCCTTCGTGGGCGATGCCCATGGTGGGATAGACAAGGTTGCTTCTTCGTGGACCCTTCGTGGGTGGAGCCCTCCGTGGACTCGCGCAACCGTTACCCTTCGTGGGTTGAAGTCTCCATCAACGTGGATGTAGGATAGCACCACCTATCCGAACCACGGGAAAAACATCCGTATCTCCAATAGCGTTTGAATTCTCCAAACCCTTCCCTTTATATTCTTGCAAGTTGCATGCTTTACTTTCCGCTGCTAATATACTCTTTGCATGCTTGCTTGAATTGTGTAATGATTGCTTGAGTTGTCCTAAGTTAGCTAAAAACTGCCAAGAACTAAAATTGGGAAAAGGTTAAGTTTTTATTTGGTCAAGTAGTCTAATCACCCCCCCCCTCTAGACATACTTTCGATCCTACAAGTGGTATCAGAGCTTTGGTCTCCATTTGCCTTAATCTCCATAGCTTTTGGTGGTCATAGCCTTGGTTTCACAACCTAGGAGAGTATGGCGTCTAGCGAGGAAAATTATCACCGTAGAGGTCATTACTTTGATGGTACTAATTTTGATAGTTGGAAGCATAAAATGAAAATGCATATTCTTGGACATAACCCCGCCGTATGGGCTATTGTTTGTGTTGGCTTGCAAGGTGAGTTCTTTGATTGGAGGGAACCAAACCGTGAAGCTACCGCGGATGAGTTGAAGATGTTGCAATACAATGCTCAAGCTTGTGATATTCTCTTCAACGGATTGTGCCCCGAAGAATTCAACAAAATCAGTCGCCTTGAGAATGCAAAGGAAATTTGGGACACTTTGATTGATATGCACGAAGGTACCGACTCCGTCAAGGAATCCAAGTTGGATGTGCTCCAAAGTCAACTTGAAAAGTTCAAGATGAAGGATGGTGAAGGTGTCGCCGAGATGTACTCTAGGCTTGCTCTCATCACAAATGAGATTGCCGGCTTAGGAAGTGAAGAGATGACCGATAGATTCATCATCAAGAAGATCCTAAGAGCCTCGGATGGGAAATATGATACCGTGTGCACATTGATTCAAATGATGCCCAATTACAAAGATCTCAAGCCAACGGAAGTGATTGAAAGGATTGTTGCTCATGAGATGTCACTCAAGGATAAAGAGGAACTTCACAACAAATCAAGTGGTGCCTACAAAGCCTCATGTGAAGTCCCCACATCATCAAGTGAGAAACAAAACTTCAATGAAGAATTGAGCTTAATGGTGAAGAACTTCAACAAGTTCTACAAGAGTAGAAGCAAAGATAGAAGCTTCAAGTCAAGGTCATACAATGACAAAAGATCTTCTAGTCGAGAGCGAAACTGCTATAATTGTGGAAGACCCGGACACTATTCCAATGAGTGTACGGCTCCCTACAAGAGAAGAGAAGATTCTCCAAAAAGAAGAAGCAAAGAATCACCTCCAAGAGAGAGAAGGAGTAGAGATGATCGTTATGAACGGAGATACTCACGGAGAAGCAAGGATTCGGAAAGGAAGGAAAAATCATCAAGGAGCTATACAAAACGAAGACATCAAGCTCATGTTGGTGAATGGGTATCCGGCTCCGACTCCGACAGCCACTCCGAGAGAAGTTATCACTCCGACTCCGAAGATACTCAAGATGAAGGTGTTGCCGGTCTAGCACTTGTGTCAACCAACTCCTACGACATATTTGACTCACCAAATGAAGGAATTGGAAGATGCTTCATGGCCAAAGGTCCTAAGGTAACACACCCTGAGTATGTTGATTTTAATAGTGATGAAGATGACTTGTTAGGTGATGATGATTTGCTTGTTGACAACTCCAGTGATGAATACTATGATGAAACATCAATTAATCATGCTAAAACGAATGACAATGATAAGGAGAAGATTGAGGCTCTAACTAAAGAACTAAACACTCTTAAGTTAGCTCATGAAACTATCTTCGAAGATCATCGAGAACTTTTAAGAGCTCATGAGAAATTATTCTTTGAAAAGCTCAATCTTGAGCAAGAGCATGAGTTCTTAAAAGCAATCAATGATGATCTCCGCAAGAAAAGTTCTTCTTACATTGCCAAACGTTTACTATTATCCACTTACATGCCTCAAGTCAAGTCTAGTAACAAGAACAAGAAAGATTCTTCCTCTAGTAGTAACAATGATCATGCTAAATCCAATATTGTTGCTTCTAGTAGTTCTCTTGATTCCACTAATGATTCTCTTAGCCAAGTTACACTTGAGCAAGAAAATAGCTTATTGAAGGGGATTATAGAGAAAGGAGTATACAAAAGCCTTGCCGGGAGTAAGCAATTCGAGGAAATTGTGTGCAAGCAAGGAATGCACCGGAAGAATCAAGGTGTTGGTTTTGAACGAAAGTTCAATGCCAATGAAGTTGAATGGGAAGAAGATCAATACCCCAAGACAAAGTTTGTTCCTCAACAAGAGAAGTATGACACTCCTTTCAAGGGGACACAAGCTCAAGATGATCTTCCACCACAAGACTACAAGCAAAAAGGCAAGGACAAGCTTCAAGAGGAGATTGATGCATTTGAAGAAGCTCCCAAGACCTTAGTCAAGTGGATTCCCAAGACCACGTCAAGTTCCACTTCATCAAGTACGACTACAACTCCAAGGATTCCCATCAAGATGGTGTGGATCCAAAAGAAGAAGAACTAGAGAGTTCTTGAGGGTGACTCCGCCAACATATTTCACTCTCATCATCTTGGCAAGAACAAGTGCAATCAACTTCCACATCATGCACTAGTTCAAGAAGTCACAAACCCTCTTGTTGGTAAGACAAGGGACAAGGTAACCTAAAGTTTTCATGGACATCATCTTGTGTATGCATCACTCTATGTCTATGGATATCCTTGTTTGTTCCTTGTGGGACTAACCCATGTAGGTATTGAAAGTGCAATTCACTCAAATGGATAGCTCCAAGTGATCTACATCAACATTGAGCATCCACATCTTCAACATCTACATGAAGTCATCATCGACAAAACCCAAGGTTAGTTCATCCCTCTTAGGGGGGATATCACATCTAGGGGGAGCTTTACTCTAAGACTTGAGCTAAAGCAACTCTAAAGATGTGAATACTGTTGGGGAACGTAGTAATTTCAAAAAAAATCCTATGCACACGCAAGATCATGGTGATGCATAGCAACGAGGGGGAGAGTCTGATCTACGTACCCTTGTAGATCGCAACGGAAGCGTTGACACAACGTAGAGGAAGTAGTCGTACGTCTTCTTCCCGATCCGACCGATCCAAGCACCGTTACTCCGGCACCTCCGAGTTCTTAGCACACGTTCAGCTCGATGACGATCCCCGGGCTCCGATCCAGCAAAGCTTCGGGGAGGAGTCCCGTCAGCACGACGGCGTGGTGACGATCTTGATGTTCTACCGACGCAGGGCTTCGCCTAAGCACTACAACGGTATGATCGAGGTGGAATTTGGTGGCAGGGGGCACCGCACACGGCTAAGGAACGATCTCAATGATCAACTTGTGTGTCATGGGGTGCCCCCTGCCTCCGTATATAAAGGAGCAAGAGGAAGGGGGCGGCCGGCCTAGGAGGAGGCGCGCCAAGGGGAGTCCTACTCCCACCGGGAGTAGGACTCCCTCCTTCCTTGTTGGAGTAGGAGAAGGGGAAAGAGGGGGGGAGGAATAAGGAAAAGGGGGCTGCGCCCCTTGTCCAATTCGGACCAGAGGGGGGGCGCAGGCCTCCTTCCTTTTGGACTCTTTCCGAAGTCCGAATATAGTCGTCCAATATATCGATCTTTACGTCTCGACCATTTCGAGACTCCTCGTCATGTCCCCGATCTCATCCGGGACTCCGAACTCCTTCGGTACATCAAAACTCATAAACTCATAATACAACTGCCATCGAAACCTTAAGCGTGCGGACCCTACGGTTCGAGAACAATGTAGACATGACTGAGACACGTCTCCGGTCAATAGCCAATAGCGGGACCTGGATGCCCATATTGGCTCCTACATATTCTACGAAGATCTTTATCGGTCAGACCGCATAACAACATACGTTGTTCCCTTTGTCATCTGTATGTTACTTGCCCGAGATTCGATCGTCGGTATCCAATACCTAGTTCAATCTCGTTACCGGCAAGTCTCTTTACTCGTTCCATAATACAACATCCCACAACTAACTCATTAGTTGCAATGCTTGCAAGGCTTAAGTGATGTGCATTACCGAGAGGGCCCAGAGATACCTCTCCGACAATCGGAGTGACAAATCCTAATCTCGAAATACGCCAACCCAACATCTACCTTTGGAGACACCTGTAGTACTCCTTTATGATCACCCAGTTACGTTGTGACGTTTGGTAGTACCCAAAGTGTTCCTCCGGTAAACGGGAGTTGCATAATCTCATAGTCATAGGAACATGTATAAGTCATGAAGAAAGCAATAGCAACATACTAAACGATCGGGTGCTAAGCTAATGGAATGGGTCATGTCAATCAGATCATTCATCTAATGATGTGATCCCGTTAATCAAATAACAACTCTTTGTCCATGGTTAGGAAACATAACCATCTTTGATTAACGAGCTAGTCAAGTAGAGGCATACTAGTGACACTCTGTTTGTCTATGTATTCACACATGTATTATGTTTCTGGTTAATACAATTCTAGCATGAATAATAAACATTTATCATGATATAAGGAAATAAATAATAACTTTATTATTGCCTCTAGGGCATATTTCCTTCAGTCTCCCACTTGCACTAGAGTCAATAATCTAGATCACATCACCATGTGATTAACATCGATAGTTCACATCATCATGTGATTAACACCCATAGTTCACATCGCCATGTGACCAACACCCAAAGGGTTTACTAGATTCAGTAATCTAGTTCACATCGCTATGTGATTAACACCCAAAGAGTACTAAGGTGTGATCATATTTTGCTTGTGAGAGAATCTTAGTCAACTGGTCTGCCACATTCAGATCCACATGTATTTTGCAAATTTCTATGTTAACAATGCTCTGCATGGAGCTACTCTAGCTAATTGCTCCCATTTTCAATATGTATCTAGACCGAGACTTAGAGTCATCTAGATTAGTGTCAAAACTTGCATCGGCGTAACCCTTTACGACGAACCTTTTTATCACGTCCATAATCGAGAAACATATCCTTATTTCACTAAGGATAATTCTGACCGTTGTCCAGTGATCTACTCCTAGATCACTATTGTACTCCCTTGCCAAATCAGTGCAGGGTATACAATAGATCTGGTATACAGCATGACATACTTTATAGAACCTATGGCCAAGGCATAGGGAATGACTTTCATTCTCTTTCTATCTTCTATCGTGGTCGGGCTTTGAGTCTTACTCAACTTCACACCTTATAATACAGGCAAGAACTCTTTCTTTGACTGCTCCATTTTGAACTACTTCAAAATCTTGTCAAGGTATGTACTCATTGAAAAAACTTATCAAGCGTCTTGATCTATCTCTATAGATCTTGAAGCTCAATATGTAAGCAGCTTCACCGAAGTCTTTCTTTGAAAAACTCCTTTCAAACACTCCTTTATGCTTTACAGAATAATTCTACATTATTTCCGATCAACAATATGTCATTCACATATACTTATCAGAAATGTTGTAGTGCTCCCACTCACTTTCTTGTAAATACAGGCTTCACCGCAAGTCTGTATAAAACTATATGCTTTGATCAACTCATCAAAGCGTATATTCCAACTCCGAGATGCTTGCACCAGTCCACAGATGGATCGCTGGAGCTTGCACATTTTGTTAGCACCTTTCGGATTGACAAAACCTTCTGTTGCATCATATACAACTCTTCTTTAATAAATCCATTAAGGAATGCAGTTTTGTTTATCCATTTGCCAGATTTCATAAAATGCGGCAATTACTAACATGATTCGGACAGACTCAAGCATAGATACGAGTGAGAAGCTCTCATCGTAGTCAACACCTTGAACTTGTCGAAAACCTTTTGCGACAATTCTAGCTTTGTAGATAGTAACACTACTATCAGTGTCCGTCTTCCTCTTGAAGATCCATTTATTCTCAATTGCTTGCCGATCATCGGGCAAGTCAACCAAAGTCCAAACTTTGTTCTCATACATGGATCATATCTCAGATTTCATGGCCTCAAACCATTTCGCGGAATCTGGGCTCATCATCGCTTCCTCATAGTTCGTAGGTTCGTCATGGTCAAGTAACATGACCTCCAGAACAGGATTACCGTACCACTCTGGTGCGGATCTCACTCTGGTTTACCTACGAGATTCGGTAGTAACTTGATCTGAAGTTACATGATCATCATCATTAGCTTCCTCACTAATTGGTGTAGTAGTCACAAGAACAGATTTTTGTGATGAACTACTTTCCAATAAGGTAGAAGGTACAATTACCTTATCAAGTTTTCTACTTTCCTCCCACTCACTTCTTTCAAGAGAAACTCCTTCTCTAGAAAGGATCCATTATAAGCAACAAATGTCTTGCCTTAGGATCTGTGATAGAAGGTGTACCCAACAGTCTCCTTTGGGTATCCTATGAAGACATATTTCTCCGATTTGGGTTTGAGCTTATCAGGATGAAACTTTTTCTCATAAGCATCGCAACCCCAAACTTCAAGAAATGACAACTTTGGTTTCTTGCCAAACCATAGTTCATAAGGCGGTGTCTCGACGGATATAGATGGTGCCCCTTTTAAACGTGAATGCAGCTGTCTCTAATGCATGACCCCAAAAACGATAGTGGTAAATCGGTAAGAAACATCATAGATTGCACTATATCCAATAAAGTACGGTTATGACGTTCGGACACACCATTATGCTGTGGTGTTCCAGGTGGCGTGAGTAGTGAAACTATTTCACATTGTTTTAACTGAAGACCAAACTCGTAACTCAAATATTTGTCTCCGTGATCAGATCGTAGAAACTTTATTTTCTTGTCACGATGATTTTCCACTTCACTCTGAAATTCTTTGAACTTTTCAAATGTTTCAGACTTATGTTTCATCAAGTAGATATACCCATATCTGCTCAAATCATCTGTGAAGTTCAGAAAATAACGATACTTGCCGTGAGCCTAAACACTCATCGGACCGCATACATCAGTATGTATTATTTCCAATAAGTCAGTTGCTCGCTCCGGAGAGCGGAGTCTTAGTCATCTTGCCCATAAGGCATGGTTCGCAAGCATCAAGTGATTCATAATCAAGTGATTCCAAAATCCCATCAGCATGGAGTTTCTTCATGTGCTTTACACCAATATGACCTAAACGGCAGTGCCACAAATAAGTTGCACTATCATTATTAACTTCGCATCTTTTGGTTTCAATATTATGAATATGTGTATCACTAAGATCGAGATCCAATGAACTATTTTCATTGGGTGTGTAACCATATAAGGTTTTATTCATGTAAACAGAACAACAATTTATTCTTTTACTTAAATGAATAACCGTATTACAATAAACATGATCAAATCATATTCATGCTCAACGCAAACACCAAATAACACTTATTTAGGTTCAACACTAATCCCAAAAGTATAGGGAGTGTGCGATGATGATCATATCAATCTTGGAACCACTTCCAACACACATCGTCACTTCACCCTTAACTAGTCTCTGTTCATTCTGCAACTCCTGTTTCGAGTTACTACTCTTAGCAACTGAACTAGCATCAAATACTGAGGGGTTGCTATAAACACTAGTAAAGTACACATCAATAACATGTATATCAAATATACTTATGTTCACTTTGCCATCCTTCTTATCCGCCAATCACTTGGGGTAGTTCCGCTTCCAGTGACCAGTCCCTTTGCAGTAGAAGCACTTAGTCTCAGGCTTAGGACCAGACTTGGGCTTCTTCACTTGAGTAGCAACTTTCTTGCTGTTCTTCTTGAAGTTCCCCTTTTTCCCTTTGCCCTTTTCTTGAAACTAGTGATCTTGTCAACCATCAACACTTGATGCTCTTTCTTGATTTCTACCTTCATTGATTTCATCATCATGAAAAGCTCGGGATTCGTTTTCATCATCCCTTGCATACTATTGTTCATCACGAAGTTCTACTAACTTGGTGATGGTGACTAGAGAATTCTGTCAATCACTATCTTATCTGGAAGATTAACTCCCACTTGATTCAAGCGATTGTAGTACTCAGACAATCTGGGCACATGCTCACTAGTTGAGCGATTCTCCTCCATCTTTTAGCTATAGAACTTGTTGGAGACTTCATATCTCTTAACTCAGGTATTTGCTTGAAATATTAACTTCAACTCCTGGAACATCTCATATGGTCCATGACGTTCAAAACGTCTTTGAAGTCCCGGTTCTAAGCCATTAAGCATGGTGCACTAAACTATCAAGTAGTCATCATATTGCGCTAGCCAAACGTTCATAACGTCTGCATCTGCTCCTGCAATAGGTCTGTCACCTAGCGGTGCATCAAGGACATAATTTTTCTGTGCAGCAATGAGGATAAACCTCATATCACGGATCCAATCCGCATCATTGCTACTAACATCTTTCAACATAGTTTTTCTCTAGGAACATATCAAAATAAACACAGGGAAGCAACAACGTGAGCTATTGATCTACAACATAGATATGCTAATACTACCAGGACTAGGTTCATGATAAATTAAAGTTCAATTAATCATATTACTTAAGAACTCCCACTTAGAAAGACATCCCTCTTATCTTCTAAGTGATCACGTGATCCAAATCAACTAAACCATAACCGATCATCACGTGAGATGGAGTAGTTTTCAATGATGAACATCGTTATGTTGATCATATCTACTATATGATTCACGCTCGACCTTTCGGTCTCCGTGTTCCGAGGCCATATCTGCATATGCTAGGCTCGTCAAGTTTAACCTGAGTATTTTGCGTGTGCAAAACTGGCTTGCACCTGTTGTAGATGGACGTAGAGCTTATCACACCCGATCATCACGTGCTGTCTGGGCACGACGAACTTTGGCAACGGTGCATACTCAGGGAGAACACTTCTTGATAATTTAGTGAGAGATCATCTTATAATGCTACCGTCAATCAAAGCAAGATAAGATGCATAAAAGGATAAACGTCACATGCAATCAATATAAGTGATATGATATGGCCATCATCATCTTGTGCTTGTGATCTCCATCTCCGAAGCACCGTCATGATCACCATCGTCACCGGCGCGACACCTTGATCTCTATCATAGCATCGTTGTCGTCTCGCCAATCTTATGCTTCCACGACTATCACTACCGCTTAGTAATAAAGTAAAGCATTACATCGCGATTGCATTGCATACAATAAAGCGACAACCATATGGCTCCTGCCAGTTGCCGATAACTTGGTTACAAAACATGATCATCTCATACAATAAAATTTAGCATCATGCCTTGACCATATCACATCACAACATGCCCTGCAAAAAGAAGTTAGACGTCCTCTACTTTGTTGTTGCAAGTTTTACGTGGCTGCTACGGGCTGAAGCAAGAACTCATCTCACCTATGCATCAAAACCACAACGATAGTTTGTCAAATAGACTCCGTTTTAACCTTCTCAAGGACCGGGCGTAGCCACACTCGGTTCAACTAAAGTTGGAGAGACAGTCGCCCGCAAGCCATCTATGTGCAAAGCACGTCGAGGGAACCGGTCTCGCGTAAGCGTACGCGTAAGGTTGGTCCAGGACGTCTCGTCCAACAATACCGCCGAACCAAAGTATGACATGCTGGTAGGCAGTATGACTTGTATCGCCCACAACTCATTTGTGTTCTACTCGTGCAAATAACATCAAACCATAAAACCTAGGCTCTGATACCACTGTTGGGGAACGTAGTAATTTCAAAAAAATTCCTACGCACACGCAAGATCATGGTGATGCATAGCAACGAGGGGGAGAGTCTGACCTACGTAACCTTGTAGATCGCAACAGAAGCATTGACCCAACATAGAGGAAGTAGTCGTACGTCTTCTTCCCGATCCGACCGATCCAAGCACCGTTACTCCGGCACCTCCGAGTTCTTAGCACACGTTCAGCTCAATGACGATCCCCGGGCTCCGATCCAGCAAAGCTTCGGGGAGGAGTTCAGTCAGCACGACGGCGTGGTGACGATCTTGATGTTCTACCGACGCAGGGCTTCGCCTAAGCACTACAACGGTATGATCAAGGTGGAATTTGGTGGCAGGGGGCACCGCACACGGCTAAGGAACGATCTCAATGATCAACTTGTGTGTCATGGGGTGCCCCCTGCCTCCGTATATAAAGGAGCAAGAGGGAGGGGGCGGCCGGCCTAGGAGGAGGCGCGCCAAGGGGAGTCCTACTCCCACCGGGGGTAGGACTCCCTCCTTCCTTGTTGGAGTAGAAGGGGAAAGAGGGGGAGAGGAATAAGGAAAAGGGGGCTGCGCCCCTTGTCCAATTCGGACCAGAGGGGGGCGCAGGCCTCCTTCCTTTTGGACTCTTTCCTCTATTCCCGTATGGCGCAATAAGGCCCATATACTCCCCGGCCAATTCCCGTAACTCTCTGGTACTCCGAAAAATACCCGAATCACTCGGAACCTTTCCGAAGTCCGAATATAGTCGTCCAATATATCGATCTTTACGTCTCGACCATTTCGAGACTCCTCGTCATGTCCCCGATCTCATCCGGGACTCCGAACTCCTTCGGTACATCAAAACTCATAAACTCATAATACAACTGCCATCGAAACCTTAAGCGTGCGGACCCTACGGTTCGAGAACAATGTAGACATGACCGAGACACGTCTCCGGTCAATAGCCAATAGCGGGACCTGGATGCCCATATTGGCTCCTACATATTCTACGAAGATCTTTATCGGTCAGACCGCATAACAACATACATTGTTCCCTTTGTCATCTGTATGTTACTTGCCCGAGATTCGATCGTCGGTATCCAATACCTAGTTCAATCTCGTTACCGGCAAGTCTCTTTACTCGTTCTGTAATACAACATCCCACAACTAACTCATTAGTTGCAATGCTTGCAAGGCTTAAGTGATGTGCATTACCGAGAGGGCCCAGAGATACCTCTCCGACAATCGGAGTGACAAATCCTAATCTCGAAATACGCCAACCCAACATCTACCTTTGGAGACACCTGTAGTACTCCTTTATGATCACCCAGTTACGTTGTGACGTTTGGTAGTACCAAAAGTGTTCCTCCGGTAAACGGGAGTTGCATAATCTCATAGTCATAGGAACATGTATAAGTCATGAAGAAAGCAATAGCAACATACTAAACGATCGGGTGCTAAGCTAATGGAATGGGTCATGTCAATCAGATCATTCATCTAATGATGTGATCCCGTTAATCAAATAACAACTCTTTGTCCATGGTTAGGAAACATAACCATCTTTGATTAACGAGCTAGTCAAGTAGAGGCATACTAGTGACACTCTGTTTGTCTATGTATTCACACATGTATTATGTTTCCGGTTAATACAATTCTAGCATGAATAATAAACATTTATCATGATATAAGGAAATAAATAATAACTTTATTATTGCCTCTAGGGCATATTTCCTTCAAATACAACAATGCTTTATGTAAAAGTGGTAACCCCACTTGAGCTTAAACGATGAGTATGACCTACGATCAAGTGTTCTCACTTGACTCCTAAGTCAATATACTCATATATAGATGACCTAGTCATCGCAAATTGCTTGATAGATGCTAGAATTGTTTGTGCATGCTTTGACACATATTTCATTTGCCATCTTATTGTGTGAGCATGTTGGTTGCATATTTTACTCATTCAAGGACATCCACTTGTTGTTTTGATTGTTTGGCTTTATCTTCTTTTGCCAAGTGGATGGACAAGAATGCCTAAGAACCTCCTGTAGCTATCTATGCTTTTCTCGTCTCAAACTCTATTCATGTTGCATCACAAAGCTTGATCAAGTCAGATTCGAACCACTCTGTGTGAGGAGCGCTCGGAGTCCCCGATTCGTCATAGACTTAAAATTCCAAAACCTCTTTGTGATTCTCGGTCTGACCAATACCATACTTTCAGTCCTACCGAGATCATTAAGTTGATCTAGGTTTTCGATCTCGGTGCAACCGATTTGAACCACTCAGTCACACCGAGTTGCAATAACTGTATACAGTTTTGCATCTCGGTGCCACCGAGTTGTTCCACTCGGTCACACCGACAGGGTTGGGCTATATATAGTGACGGGCAGAATTTTGGAAATTTCTCCGAAACCTCTTCGCCCGCGCATAGCTCGCTCTGCCTCCTGGGTCTCCAGATCGTCCTCCTCGCCGCCAGCAGCCTCAAGTCGCTGGTCTCCGCCGCTGTCAACGGAATTCTGCCCCGCCGTTGCCGCCGTAGCGAGTCTCCGCCGAACTAGGGTATGGACTCGATCTTTGTGCTATTCTCCAATCCGATTCCTAGCACATTGTGATCATCATGACTCTTGCCACGTTTGATAAACTCCTATCCAGTCAATGAACTCGTAGATTAGGTTTAATTCGAAAATTTTAGGGTTAGGTTTCCGCCGAAACCATCTCGAACCCACCGAGTTGAAAAACTCGGTCCCACCGATTTGGCTTATGCCATTGCACAAGTAAAACTCGGTCTGACCGAGAATTACTTATTGGTGTGACCGATTTTGGAACTCTGTGAAACCCTAGCAGTCTCGGTGCCACCAAACTGTGACTCGGTCTGACCGAGTTCACTAGTTCTGGTGCCAAAACTACTTCGGTGTCACCGAGTTTGAAAATCGGTAGATCCAAGATGATCTCAGTGGGAAACTAAAACTAAGTTTTTGAATTATTCTTTTGCAAAAATCTCTGCATTTTGTGATGCTCATCCACTCTATCTCATCTATAATCTATTCACAGGGTCAGCAGTCAGTTTGCATCATGTCAGACCAGAGTGACAGCCAGAACTTGTCAGAGCACCAAGTGCAGTTGAGTGAGGGCACTAGCCCCTCAGTTCCTCATATGATGGCAGCAGGAGCACACCCAGCAACCTGCCTAAAGCTGCCACACGTCAAAGGAAGAAGAGAACATCAGATTCTGAAGATGAGGACTATGTGGCAGAGGAAGAGGCCACATCAAAGAGAGCTGAGCCAGCTCAAGGCACAAAGCCAGGCCTGAAAATCAAAAGGCCAGCAGGCAGGCAGCCCATGTCAAAGGCTAGAGCTTCAACTGTGAAGCCTGCTCCCATTGAGCCCGTTGCTGCTGAGGGCAAGAAGAGGAAAGAACAAGTGAAGAAGACTGTGGCCAGAGTGCTTGGGAAGGCCTCCATCATGGTAGATGAGGAGGAGGAAGAAGAATAGGTTGCTGCACCAGCACCCAAGGCTCCCAAGCTAATGGGAGATGCCATAAAGTCAGGGGGAGCTGCTTCCAAGGCCAAGTCAGCTCCAAAGCCAAAGCCGAAGAGAAACACAAGAAGCATCCCAGCCACTGAGAAGAACAAGGCCCAAGTGCCTGAAGTTGCAGAGGAAGAAGAAGAAGAGAATGTCCTTCGGAAGCTCAAGCTCAAGATCCCAGACCACAACGATGCCCATCCTGTGGCTGAGGATATGAAGCTCAGGAGAGATTCGGGGCTGAGGAAGTGGAGAGAAGCAGATCCATATGCTTCTAGGAGAAGGACTGCAGTGGACTACCGATTTCATATCAAGGAGCAGCAGGATTTCTATGAGACTGTTTTGCTTGACAAGAAGCCAATTGTGTGTGACATGAGATGGGTCGACTGGACCTACATGAAGGAGAATGAGGAACACTACCCTGGAGTACATGACAGTTTTAGTGTGTGTGGAGTGGCAGACTTTGTTGGGCAGAAGCTCACAAAATGGAACGAGGAGCTAATTATGCAATTCTACTCCACAGCACACTTCTATCCGGATGGCAGGATCACTTGGATGTCAGAGGGTACAAGGTACCAATCCACTGTTGAGGAATGGGCAAAGTTGATCAATGCCCCAGAGGAGCAGGATGATGACTTGGACATTTATGCCAAGAAGAAGATGGACCACAACTCTATGTCCAACATGTACAAGGAGATTCCGAATGAAGCACTTGACACGTTCAAGTTTGGCTCAGTGCACTATCTTCTGTCAGGATTGCCTACGATCAACTGGATCCTTAGGCACACTCTTCTGCCCAAGTCTGGAGATCACAAGATGATCAGAGGTCACGCGATCAATTTGCTTCATGTCTTTGACGTGCCTCAAAAATTCAAAGTCATGAGTCTCATAGTGGAAACAATCAAGAGGACAGCAGCAGACCAGAAGAGGAGCTGTGGATATGCCCCACAGATTCAGGAGCTCATCAACTCCAAGATGGGCACGGGCATATACCTCTTGGATAAGGAACATCTACCCATCCGTCCAGACTTCAAGGATAACCAAGTGGTCATGACTGAGAATGAGCCATCATCTGTCCATCCACAAGCTCAGAAGGAGAAGGCGAAGAAGGAGAAAGCTGCCAGGATGCCTACTCAAGCGGAGGCATCTGATTACTTCCTGAAAACCAAACAAGAGCAGCTTGGTTACCTGATTGCGTCCACCCTGCGGATTGAGCAAGGACTTGCCACCCTGACTCAGAACCAGGCAAGCCTAGAGAGGATCATGGAACAGAGGTTCTATGACTTGGACATCAAGGTGACAGAGATACAGACCACCGTGGAGCAGCTCCAGGAGGACATGAATGAGAGGAGAGGCAGGACCACGACTGATGCTTTTGCCAGGATGCCACGAGGTCCGAGGTCGTCTGCACTGCCAGTTGCTGACACTAGAGCTACAACGTCTGCGCCAGCCACAGCCTCAGTTCCACCAGCTCCAGCATCCACTTCAGCCTCGACTCCGACCAGGTCTACCGAAGGCTTCGTCCTTGGAGTGCTCCGGACTCCACCACCACCTGAAGATCAAGCCGGAGCGTCGTCTTAGCACTATGCATTTTCTAGGAACTTTTTGGTAACTTGTTGCCAAAGGGGGAGAAAATGTATAGATCATAGGCTTCGAGAGAGAGTGTTGCTTTTATTCTCTCTTGTTTATTTGGTGGTTTTTCGAACTTTGTTTGCTTGTGTGTGAGATACTACGTCCTTATGTTTGTGAGACATCGATGATCATGTGTTTGATCATAAGCTACACTTAATGTTTGCTTAATTCTTGCTTAAATATTATCATTCTATCTATCTTTTGTGATCATTCACTATTCTTGGTGATGAGTGCATGTATTTCAATCTTATCATTTTGAGCGCTCCACCAAGATGTATGTGACATGGAAGAGTAACCCATGATTCTAACTCCTTGTGCATTTGCAGTCCAAAGCAAATTTTTAAATATGCACAAATTTAGGGGGAGCTCTTATTTGTCACATACTTCTCAAAGCGACGATATATTTCATGCTTATTATCATTTGTCGAAGCTTTCATCTATATGTTGTCATCAATTACCAAAAAGGGGGAGATTGAAAGTGCAACTATCCCTAGGTGGTTTTGGTAATTCGTAACAACATATAGCTCGTTGAGCTAATGCTATTTCAAGATGATTATTTCAGGAAAGCTCAATGATTGGCATGGCATGGATGTGAAAGTGGAACCCTCAAAATGCTAAGGACAAAGAATTGGCTCAAGCTCAAAAGTTCAAGACTCTTCATTTTATATTTTAGTGATCCAAGATCACATTGAGTCTTTAGGAAAAGCCAATACTATCAAGGAGGGATGAGGTGTTGCTTAATGAGCCTCTTGCTCTATGTGCTTAATGATATGCTCCAAAATCCTCAGCTACTTTCCCATATCCACAAATGACCTAAACCCTAAGCCAAACTCGGTCATACCGATTCTTTCAATCCGGCGCCACCGAGTTTCACTTGCCATTTTCCACTGCCAAACCCTAGCAATTCGGTCCTACCGATAAGGATCTCGGTCTCACCGAGATGGGCTTGCAAACTCTCTGTTTCCCTTTCGTAACTTTTCGGTCTCACCGAAAGAGCGAATCGGTCCCACCGAGAATGCAAGGTAAACTCTATGTTTCCTTCTTGTAACTTTTCGGTCTCACCGAAAGAGCGAGTCGGTCCCACCGAGTTTACCTGACCAACTCTCTGGTTAGCTTATTGCCAAACTCGGTCTCACCGAGTTTGTGCAATCGGTCTCACCGAGATTACGTTATGCCCAAACCCTAACCGAATCGGTCCTACCGAGTTGCATATCAGTCCCACCGAAATTCCTAACGGTCACTAGGTTTACTATTTCGGTCCGACCGAGTTTTCTGATTCGGTCCCACCGAGATTGGTAAATTGTGTGTAACGGTTGGATTTTGTGTGGAGGCTATAAATACCCCTCCACCTCCTCTTCACTCGTGGAGAGAGCCATCAGAACACATACACCATTCCAACCCATATGTTCTGAGAGAGAACCACCTACTCATGTGTTGAGACCAAGATATTCCATTCAAACCATATGAATCTTGATCTCTAGCCTTCCCCAAGTTGCTTTCCACTCAAATCCTCTTTCCACCAGATCCAAATCCTATGAAAGAGAGTTGAGTGTTGGGGAGACTATCATTTGAAGCACAAGAGCAAGGAATTCATCATCAACACACCATTTGTTACTTCTTGGAGAGTGGTGTCTCCTAGATTGGCTAGGTGTCACTTGGGAGCCTCCGACAAGATTGTGGAGTTGAACCAAGGAGTTTGTAAGGGCAAGGAGGTCGCCTACTTCGTGAAGATCTACCGCTAGTGAGGCAAGTCCTTCGTGGGCGATGGCCATGGTGGGATAGACAAGGTTGCTTCTTCGTGGACCCTTCGTGGGTGGAGCCCTCCGTGGACTCGCGCAACCGTTACCCTTCGTGGGTTGAAGTCTCCATCAACGTGGATGTAGGATAGCACCACCTATCCGAACCACGGGAAAAACATCCGTGTCTCCAATAGCGTTTGAATTCTCCAAACCCTTCCCTTTATATTCTTGCAAGTTGCATGCTTTACTTTCCGCTGCTAATATACTCTTTGCATGCGTGCTTGAATTGTGTAATGATTGCTTGACTTGTCCTAAGTTAGCTAAAAACTGCCAAGAACTAAAATTGGGAAAAGGTTAAGTTTTTATTTGATCAAGTAGTCTAATCACCCCCCCCCCTCTAGGCATACTTTCGATCCTACAAACATTTATCATGATATAAGGAATATAAATAACAACTTTATTATTGCCTCTAGGGAATATTTCCTTCAGCTGTCACCATCCATAAGGACTCTAGTGAGATGGTATCCGTCGATGATGGGATCGAGTACCAGGGCCGCCCAGCCTCCATGACGGATACTAGTTGGGTGGTCCCTACAATCAAAGGTGATCGGACAAGCCGACATATGTGCCTTGAAAGTTGTCTCGAAAAGCATCCTCCAAGTCCTCCCAACTACCAATGGAGCTCTCCGGGAGGCTATTCAGCCAGTGCCGTGTTGGTCCTTTTAGTTTTAGGGGAAGTTATTTGATGGCATGGAGGTCATTGCCATAAGCCATATGAATGTGGAGATGAAAATCTTCAATCCGTATGGCGGGATCTGTAGTTCCATCGTATGCCTCGATGTTTACGGGTTTAAACCCTTCTAGAAATTGGTGATGCATTACCTCATCGGTGAAGCACATGGGGTCTGCGGCGCCTCTATATCGGGCCACATCACGACGGAGTTCGGATGATGTCCGTATTCGGTTCCCGGCCTGAACTTGGTTATGATTGTCGCGCCAGGCTTGATGGTCGTTGTCTCGTGTCGGAGCATGTCCCCTTGATCCGTAGATTTATCTGATATGGCCAGCTCTATTGTCCAGGTCCTGCCGTAAGTCATATGTGTAAACCGGAGCCGATGCCTCTTTACCTCTACGGCGGGGTGGCGCGGGCTGGTATTCGGCGTTTAGCCGTTTTGTCTCATCCACATGGTGGTCGGTCTGGTTCATCGACATGATTGTATCTTGACGGAATTGGCTCGAGGGCCTCATCGTCGAATCGTGGTAGCAGCCTGTGCTTTGTGTAGCTCTTTATTGGGCGTTGAAGGTCGTATTCTTCAGCAGCCAGGACCTTGGTCCATCTATCGTTGAGTGTATCCTATTCGGCTAGAAGTTGTTGTTGTTTCTTTTTCAGACTCCTCGCAGTGGCGATGAGTTGTCGCATAAAGCGTTCTTGTTCGAGGGGCTCCTCTAGCACGATGAAATCTTTGTTACCAGGACTAATGTCCTCCTCGGAGGCCGGCGGATAATTTCTATCTTCCGAATCCTCATGATCAGCAAGTTCGTCAGGGTTAACTTGTCCCTCCTCCCACTCATCCTGCTCAGATGCAGGCTCGACAGGGTGGTCGGGGTCTGGTCTTCGGCATCATCCGGGGTGTTGTTATCTTCGGTGCTATTATTTCTATCCCTTTCATGACAAGATCATGAGCGGCGCCGCTGACGTCGGTGTTTAGGTGGCGCCTCGACGGGCTTGTCCTTAATCATATCTTGAGTGTCATCGTCGTCCTTCTTGTCGGGCATATCCACCATGTACATGTCATAAGTAGAAGTGGCCGTCCAGCACCCGGTGATGGCTGGGTTTTGGCCTTGTTCGGCTCCAGCATCATCGTCCATACTATCAATGTCTTCGGAGGCGTAGGCTAGAATGACGGTTAGATCCTCGACAGTGGCTATTAAGTGGGTGGTGGGTGGCACGTAAAATTCCCCGCTCTCAGCCCCTAGTTCAGGCTGGGCGTAGTTCGGAAGAGACGCATCCATAATGGCGAGAGATCGCATTAGGTCCAGCGCCTTGTTTAGTAGCGAAAGCTGGACAGGCGACTGAGGATCTGCGGAGCTGGGTCCAGTAATCACCTCTTGACCGGGCTCAGTTGACACAGACCTCGAGGGTTTGGAGTTGACATCCAGAGATGAGTCCGGCTCCCCGATGACAAGGAGAGTCCTATTGGACTCCGGTCCCACCGATAGCATGGTCACCTCTGGGTCTCCGGCAGGTAACTCCGTAAAAGGGGAGAGTCCGATGGGGTTTATTCTCCCATCTTCAGACAGAGTGGCCCACTCTGGATTTAAGGCCAGGGCAGATACGAGGGTCGATCCCTGAGGGGAATCTGATGGTGGATTCGACGGTCTTCCTTCATGTAGATGAGGAGTGGCGGCCAGGGCCGAGAACCCTTCGAAGAGCAAATCTCGTCGGATATTAGTGATGTACTTCAGGTTTCCGAACCTGATCTGGTGACCAGGGGCGTAGCTGTCAATCTACTCAAGGTGACTAGTCGAATTGGCATGCAGAGAGAAGTCGCCAAACACGAAAATTTGACCAGTGAGAAAGGTCTCCCTGTAAGCAGCATCGTCATTGATGACAAGATGAGCCATCGATCCTTCTGTTGACGACACATCGGAGCTGTCAATGAAAGCACCAATGTCGGTGTCAAAACCGGCCGATCTCGGGTACGGGGTCCCGAAATATGTGTTTGAGGATAGAGGCTAACAGGGGACAAGTGGGACACAATGTTTACCCAGGTTCGAACCCTCTTAATGGAGGTAAAACCCTATGTCCTGCTTGATTGTATTATATGAGTATAGGGGTCACAAGTGTTGATCTACCTCGAGATTGTAATGGCTAAACCCTAGATGTCTAGCCTATGAGAGTTATGATAGCCTCTACGGACTAAACCCTCCAGTTTATATACACACAGGAGGGGCCTAGGGTTGTACAGAGTCGGTTTGTGGGGGAAGGAAATAACATATCCGGACACCAATCTTGCGGTCCACGCATAGGGGAGTCCCATCCAGACATGGGGGAAAGTCTTCTACTTGTATCTCCACGGCCCATCAGTCCGGCCCATATCGAATAACCCGGACACCCGAGGACCCCTTAATCCAAGACTCCCTCAACGGGTCTGGTCAATTTGCATCTTGTCAAGCGTGCCCTCATAGATGAGGTTAAGTCCGGTGCCGTCGTCCATGAGCACTTTGGTGAGTCGAAAGCCATCCACAATTGGGTTTAAGACCAAGGCAGCTGGTGCTCGGACTGATCGGGCCATTGGTTCGTCGTCCGCGGTGAAAGTTATGGTTGCGTCGTTCCAAGGGCTCATTGCAGTTACTTGGTTGATTTCGGCAAGGTCGCGGAGCGCCCTTTTGTGCCGATTATTTGAAGAGAAAGTCTCGAAGACCGTAAAGACATTGAAATCGTCATCCTCCAAAGAATGCTTCTCTGGAGTAATGTTGGTGAGGATAGCCTCACCGCTTTTATCCACTTGCCGGAGTACCCAACATGCCCGCAGGCTGTGAGTTGGTTCGGTACTCGGCGTCGCATGTACCTCACAGGGCTTGTCGAGGAGTTCGGCAAGAACTGTTCTATGTCCCGTGAGGGGTTTGTTTTTCTTGCCAACGGGCTTATGATCGGATGCCTCGTAGGGGTGTATCCGTTTTGCCCGTGTGGTGGACCATGTAAAGGCAGCAGGTTCCAATCGGGCTTTCTGGGCCTTCCATGTGCTTTCCATCGCACAGTACTTCTGTACTAAGTGTGATAACTCCATGAAGGTCTGTATGCGATGGCGGTTGAGGCCGTTCATGATTCCCTCATTCGTACAATTATGATAAAAAACCGAAACTACTTCGCCCTCATAGCAATCTTTGATCTTGTTTTTAACAAGGAGGAATCTGGCCCAGAAGTGATGGACCATTTCCCGAGATTGCTGCCATACATACATTAGGTCACATATGTTTGGAGGGCCTGAATTACTTGGAGAGTATTGATTGTGGTGGGTGGGTGGGTTAAAACCCGAATCCCGACCCAAGATTGAATCTGGAGCTTGAGAGATCTCCGAGGTCACCAGTTTGGGCCCAGGAAGATCCAAGTACTTTCCGGGCTCTATGTACGACCCTAAGTTCAGAGGACGTGAAGTCTCATCCCGCGGGAGGGTGTCCAGCTCGAGGGACTCGGAGATCCGGACATAGCTGGCCCTCAACATAGGGAACAAGTATTTTCGGCTCGTTCCTCGACTACTGCTACCAGATGGGTGATCAGCGGGGACTTGATATCCCTCTGGTCGAGTTTGAGCCTGATCGGATCATAGTCTGCTACAAGCCCCAGGGTGGCGATGCGATCTGGCTGCTCATTTAAGGACGAGACATCCATCGGATCCATCTTTTTGGAGTGTTCGAGGCTGATACAGAGGTGATTTTTGGCGATTGTGGGGGCCGATGTTGGCTTAACGGCCGTGCGAGCACCCATGGTGAAACCACTGAGCTGGAGGACCTGTCCTGAAGTTAGGTTCCTTCCAGAAGTGATATCAATGTTGATGACAAGACGAGCCATCGATCCTTCTATCGACAACACAATGGAACTCTCAATGAAAGCACCAATGTCGGTATGAAAACCGGAAGATCTTTGGTAGGGGGCCCCGAACTATGCGTCTGAGGATCGATGGTAACAAGGGACAAGTGGGACACAATGTTTACCTAGGTTCGGGCCCTCTTAATGGAGGTAAAACCCTATGTCCTGCTTGATTGTATTTGATGAGTATAGGGATTACAATAGTTGATCTACCTCGAGATCGTAATGGCTAAACCCCAGTTGTCTAGTCTATGAGAATTCTGATAGCCTCTACGGACTAAACCCTCCAGTTTATATACACACCGGAGGGGCCTAGGGTTGTACAGAGTCAGTTTGTGGGGGAAGGAAATAACATATCCAGACACCAATCTTACCGTCCACGCATACAGAGTCCTACCTGGACACAGGGTGAAAGTCTTCTGCTTGTATCTTCACAGCCCATTAGTTCAGCCCATATCGAATGGCCCGGACACCTGAGGACCCCCTAATCCAGGACTCCCTCAGTCACCCCCTGTTCTTCATCGGGAGGCCAGATTTGGAGTCCGTTCGGGGCTCTGGATAGGGGAAATCATCGCCATCATCATCAACCATCCTCTATCACCAATTTCATGATGCTCACCGCCGTGCGTGAGTAATTCCATCGTAGGCTTCTTGGACGGTGATGGGTTGGATGAGATTTATCATGTAATCGAGTTAGTTTTGTTAGGGTTTGATCCCTAGTATCCACTATGTTCTGAGATTGATGTTGCTATGACTTTGCTATGCTTAATGCTTGTCATTAGGGCCCGAGTGTCATGATTTCAGATCTGAACCTATTATGTTTTCATGAATATATTTGTGTTCTTGATCTGATCTTGAAGTTATAGTCACCTACTACGTTTATGATCCGGGAACCCTGGAGTGACAATAGTCGGGACACTTCCCGGTGATGACCGTAGTTTGAGGAGTGCATGTATTCACTAAGTGATAATGCTTTGTTCTGGTTCTCTATTAAAAGGAGGCCTTAATATCCCTTAGTTTCCATTAGGACCCCGCTGCCATGGGAGGGTAGGACAAAAGATGTCATAGAAGTTCTTTTCCATAAGCACGTATGACTATACACGGAATACATGCCTACATTATATTAATGAATTGGCGCTAGTTCTGTGGCACCCTAGGTTGTAATTGTTGCATGATGAATGCATCCAACATAATTATCCATCACCGATCCATTGCCTATGAGTTCATTTCGTATTGATCTTTGCTTTGTTACTTCCATTGCCAGTGTTACAATTGCTACAAAACTGCTATTGTTACTTTTGCCACTTTTACCGTTACTTTCATACTACTTTGCTACTAAATACTTTGTTGTAGATATTAAGTCTTTCAGGTGTGGTTGAATTGACAACTCAGCTGCTAATACTTGAGAATATTCTTTGGCTCCCCTTGTGTCGAATCAATAAATTTGGGTTGAGTACTCTACCCTCGAAAACTGTTGCGATCCCCTATACTTGTGGGTTATTAGGGGGTCTTAGAATTGTTTATATGTAGCAATTGGGTTTGCTCTTCTCCACTCGGAAGTGGAGGAACACTTGAAACTCTTTATTCATTGCCTAGTGAATTATTCCTTTGTTGTTCTTAGAAAACTTGCTAGCTCAGAGCCCAGTATGTTACCCTGGAGAAGGAGAAGATCCAACTTCAACTAGACTTGGATCTGACAAAAAGGAATTTGGATCATGATCAGACGGAGGTGAATACCATGGGAGGTAAGCCCAATCGACTGAGTACATAGTTATTCTTTCTTTCTGTCCTTTGAGCCGAGTGATTTCACTCGAACATATGTGCGCAATGAAAACTGTCGACTTCAAGCGTGACTCAAGAATGTTGTTTCTTTAGACACCATGAAGCAGGCTTTGGAGAAGAAGGACAAAGAACTTGCGAGGGCTCAGAAGGTGGCCAAGGAGAAGACTGAAGCTGCTAAGGCGAAGTTGGCTTCAGTCAAAAAGCTAGAAGAAGAAAATGCATTCTTGAAGACCGCTGTTGAAGATCTTAAGAAAGAACAGGCCGAGTGGGCCAAGAAAATGGAAGATCAAGCAAGTTCCTTTGAGTTGGAGAAGACAGCTCTAAACGACAAAGTGGACCAGCTGAAAGCGCAACTATCCCTGGGTGGTTTTGGTAATTTCTAACAACATATAGCTCATTGAACTAATGTTCCTTCAAGATGATCATTTCAGAAAGTCCAATGATTGGCATGGCATGGACTAGTAATGTGGAACCCTCAAAATGCTAAGGACACATATTGGCTCAATCTCAAGACTCCACCTTTTTCATTTTATTGATCCAAGATCACATTCAGTCCATAAGAAAAGCTAATACTATTAAAAGGGGATGAGGTGTTGCTTAATGGCTTGCTTGCTCAAAATGCCTAGTGATATGCTCCAAAAGCCCTCAACCACTTTCTCATATCCACATATGTCCCAAACCAAAAGTCAAACTCGGCCCCACCGATTTGACCTATCCGGCGCCACCGAGTTCATTTGACATAGCCACTGCCAGAAACCCTAATCAGTTCGGTCTCACCGAGATGGGATTGCAAACTATCTGTTTCCCTTTCGTAATGTTTCGGTCTCACAGAAATGAGCGGTCGGTCCCACCAAGTTCACAATGCAAACTCTTTGTTTCCCTTTTGTAACGTTTTGGTCTCACCGAAATGAGCGATTCGGTCCCATCGAGTTTGCCTGACCAGCTCTCTGTTTGCCTATTACAGAAATCGGTCCTACCGAGTTTATGTGATTGGTCTCACTGAGATTACGTTATGCCCTAACCCAAATGAAATCAGTTCCACTGAGTTGACATGTCGGTCCCACCGAAAAGCCTAATGTTCACATTTTGAACTGAATCGGTCTGAGCAAGTTTCATGATTCGGTCCCATCGAGTTTGGTAAATTATGTGTAATGGTTAGATTTTGTGTGGAGGCTATATATACCCCTCCACCCACTTTTCATTCATGGAGAGAGCCATCAGAATGTGCCTACACTTCCAGCATACATTTTCTGACAAAGAACCACCTACTCATGTGGTGAGACCAAGATATTCCATTCCAACCATAAGAATCTTGATCTCTAGCCTTCCCCAAGTTGCTTTCCACTCAAATCATCTTTCCACCAAATCCAAATCTGTGTGAGAGAGTTGAGTGTTGGGGAGACTATCATTTGAAGCACAAGAGCAAGGAGTTCAACATCAACACACCATCTATTACCTTTTGGAGAGTGGTGTCTCCTAGATTGGTTAGGTGTCACTTGGGAGCCTCCGTCAAGATTGTGGAGTTGAACCAAGGAGTTTGTAAGGTCAAGGAGATCGCCTACTTCATGAAGATCTACCCAAGTGAGGCAAGTCCTTCGTGGGCGATGGCCATGGTGGGATAGACAAGGTTGCTTCTTCATGGAACCTTCGTGGGTGGAGCCCTCCATGGACTCACGCAGCCGTTACCCTTCGTGGGTTGAAGTCTCCATCAACGTGGATGTACGATAGCACCACCTATCGGAACCACGCCAAAATATCCGTGTCTACATTGTGTTTGCTCCCTCCAAACCCCTCCCTTTACCTTCATGTGTAATGTTTTTATACTCCGCTGCTATACTCTTGTAATTTCATGTGTAGGTTGATTGCTTGACTTGTGCTAAGTTGCTAAAATCTGCCAAGACTTAAGATTCAGAAAAGGATAGATTTTTATTTGGTCAAGTAGTCTAATCACCCCCCTCTAGACATACTTTCGATCCTACACCAGCTCACCCAGAAGAAGGATACACTGGAGAAATATTTGGGAGGCTTTGCAAAGAAGATGTACGGCATGTGAGGGAGTCCTAGATTATGGGGTCCTCGGGTGTTCGGGCTACGTGATGTGGGACGGACTAATGGGCCGTGGAGATACAAGACGGAAGACTTTCCCTGTGTGCGGATGGGACTCTCCTTGGTGTGCAAGGCAAGCTTAGCGTGCGGATATGAAGATTCTTTTCTATGTAAACCGACTATGTACAACCCTAGCCTCCTCCGGTGTCTATATAAACCGGAGGGTTTAGTCTGTAGAGGCAATCATAATCATACAGGCTAGACAACTAGGGTTTAGCCATTACAATCTCGTGGTAGATCAACTCTTGTAACCCTTATACTCATTAAAGTCAATCAATAGGACATAGGGTATTACCTCCATCAAGAGGGCCCGAACCTGGGTAAGTATTGTGTCCCTGTCTCCTGTTACCATCGATCCTTAGACGCACAGTTAGGGACCCCCTACCCGAGATCTGCCGGTTTGACATAGACATTGGTGCTTTCATTGAGAGTTCCACTGTGCCGTCATCGAAAGGCTCGATGGCTCCTTCAATAATGTAGAACAATGTTGCTGCGAAGGAAAATTTTCTCCCCGGCCAGATATTTGTATTCGGCGGCTTCGAACTACGGGCCAACTCGGTTGGCCACCTAGAGCAGATCGACAGCTATGCCCCTGGTGAAGGAAATATGCCCTAGAGGCAATAATAAAGTTATTATTTATTTCCTTATATCATGATAAATGTTTATTATTCATGCTAGAATTGTATTAACCGGAAACATAATACATGTGTGAATACCTAGACAAACAGAGTGTCACTAGTATGCCTCTACTTGACTAGCTCATTAATCAAAGATGGTTAAGTTTCCTAACCATGAACAATGTGTTGTAATTTGATTAACGAGGTCACATCATTAGTTGAATGATCTGATTGACATGACCCATTTCATTAGCTTAGCACCCGATCGTTTAGTATGTTGCTATTGCTTTCTTCATGACTTATACATGTTCCTATGACTATGAGATTATGCAACTCCCGTTTGCCGGAGGAACACGTTGGGTGCTACCAAACGTCACAACGTAACTGGGTGATTATAAAGGAGTACTACAGGTGTCTCCAATGGTAGATGTTGGGTTGGCGTATTTCGAGATTAGGATTTGTCACTCCGATTGTCGGAGAGGTATCTCAGGGCCCTCTCGGTAATACACATTACACAAGCCTTGCAAGCATTGCAACTAATGAGTTAGTTGTGGGATGATGTATTACAGAACGAGTAAAGAGACTTGCCGGTAACGAGATTGAACTAGGTATTGGATACCGACGATCGAATCTCGGGCAAGTAACATACCGATGACAAAGGGAACAACATATGTTGTTATGCGGTCTGACCGATAAAGATCTTCGTAGAATATGTAGGAGCCAATATGGGCATCCAGGTCCCGCTATTGGTTATTGACCGGAGACGTGTCTCGGTCATGTCTACATTGTTCTCGAACCGTAGGGTCCGCACGCTTAACGTTACGATGACAGTTATTATGAGTTTATGCATTTTGATGTACCGAAGGTTGTTCGGAGTCCCGGATGTGATCACGGACATGACGAGGAGTCTCGAAATGGTCGAGACATAAAGATTGATATATTGGAAGCCTATGTTTGGACATCGGAAGTGTTCCGGGTGAAATTGGGATTTTACCGGATCACCGGGAGGTTACTGGAACCCCCCGGGAGCCATATGGGCCTTATTGGGCTTTAGTGGAAAGGTGAAAGGGGCTGCCCATAGTGGGCTGCGCGCCTCCCCCCCTCCCCTAGTCCTATTAGGACTAGGAGAGGTGGCCGGCCACCTCTCTCCCTCTCTTTCTCCTTGGGAGTCCTATTAGGAATAGGATTGGGGGGGAGTCCTACTCCCGATAGGAGTAGGACTCCTCCTGCGCCTCCATAGTTGGCCGGCCAGCCCTCCCCCTGGCAACCTTTATATACGGGGGCAGGGGCACCTCTAGACACACAAGTTGATCATTGAGATCGTTCCTTAGCCGTGTGCGGTGCCCCCTGCCACCAAATTCCACCTCGATCATATCATTGTAGTGCTTAGGCGAAGCCCTACATCGGTAGTACATCAAGATCGTCACCACGCCGTCGTGCTGACGGACCTCTTCCTCGACGCTTTGCTGGATCGGAGCCCGAGGATTGTCATTGAGCTGAACGTGTGCTAAGAACTCGGAGGTGCCGGAGTAACGGTGCTTGGATCGGTCGGATCGGGAAGACGACGTACGACTACTTCATCTATGTTGTGTCAATGCTTCCATTGCGATCTACAAGGGTACGTAGATCAGACTCTCCCCCTCGTTGCTATGCATCACCATGATCTTGCGTGTGCGTAGGAAAATTTTTGAAATTACTACGTTCCTTAACAGTGGTATCAGAGCCTAGGTTTTATGGTTTGATGTTATTTGCACGAGTAGAACAAAAGTGAGTTGTGGGCGATACAAGTCATACTGCCTACCAGCATGTCATACTTTGGTTCGGCGGTATTGTTGGACGAGACGACCCGGACCAACCTTACACGTACGCTTACGCGAGACCGGTTCCCTCGATGTGCTTTGCACATAGATGGCTTGCGGGCGACCGTCTCTCCAACTTTAGTTGAACCGAGTATGGCTACGCCCGGTCCTTGAGAAGGTTAAAACGGAGTCTATTTGACAAACTATCGTTGTGGTTTTGATGCGTAGGTGAGATGAGTTCTTGCTTAAGCCCGTAGCAGCCACGTAAAACTTGCAACAACAAAGTAGAGGACGTCTAACTTGTTTTTGCAGGGCATGTTGTGATGTGATATGGTCAAGGCATGATGCTGATTTTATTGTATGAGATGATCATGTTTTGTAACCAAGTTATCGGCAACTGGCAGGAGCCATATGGTTGTCGCTTTATTGTATGCAATGCAATCGCGATGTAATGCTTTACTTTATTGCTAAGCGGTAGTGATAGTCGTGGAAGCATAAGATTGGTGAGACGACAACGATGCTACGATGGAGATCAAGGTGTCGCACCGGTGACGATGGTGATCATGACGGTGCTTCGGAGATGGAGATCACAAGCACAAGATGATGATGGCCATATCATATCACTTATATTGATTGCATGTGATGTTTATCTTTTATGCATCTTATCTTGCTTTGATTGATGGTAGCATTATAAGATGATCTCTCACTAAATTATCAAGAAGTGTTCTCCCTGAGTATGCACCGTTGCGAAAGTTCTTCGTGCTGAGACACAACGTGATGATCGGGTGTGATAGGCTCTACGTTCAAATACAACGGGTGCAAAACAGTTGCACACGCGGAATACTCAGGTTATACTTGACGAGCCAAGCATATACAGATATGGCCTCGGAACACGGAGACCGAAAGGTCGAGCGTGAATCATATAGTAGATATGATCAACATAATTATGTTCACCGATGAAACTACTCCATCTCACGTGATGATCGGACATGGTTTAGTTGATTTGGATCACGTGATCACTTAGAGGATTAGAGGGATGTCTATCTAAGTGGGAGTTCTTAAGCAATATGATTAATTGAACTTAAATTTATCATGAACTTACTACCTGATAGTATCTTGCTTGTTTATGTTGATTGTAGATAGATGGCTCGTGTTGTTGTTCCGTTGAATTTTAATGCGTTCCTTGAGAAAGCAAAGTTGAAAGATGATGGTAGCAATTACACGGACTGAGTCCGTAACTTGAGGATTATCCTCATTGTTGCACAGAAGAATTACGTCCTGGAAGCACCGCTGGGTGCCAGGCCTGCTGCTGGAGCAACACCAGATGTTATGAACGTCTGGCAGAGCAAAGCTGATGACTACTCGATAGTTCAGTGTACCATGCTTTACGGCTTAGAATCGGGACTTCAACGACGTTTTGAACGTCATGGAGCATATGAGATGTTCCAGGAGTTGAAGTTAATATTTCAAGCAAATGCCCGGATTGAGAGATATGAAGTCTCCAATAAGTTCTATAGCTCCAAGATGGAGGAGAACAGTTCTGTCAGTGAGCATATACTCAAAATGTCTGGGTATAACAATCACTTGATTCAGATGGGAGTTAATCTTCCAGATGATTGCGTCATTGACAGAATTCTCCAATCACTGCCACCAAGCTACAAGAGCTTCGTGATGAACTATAATATGCAAGGGATGAACAAGACTATTCCCGAGCTCTTCGCAATGCTGAAAGCTGCGGAGGTAGAAATCAAGAAGGAGCATCAAGTGTTGATGGTTAACAAAACCACTAGTTTCAAGAAAAAGGGCAAAGGGAAGAAGAAGGGGAACTTCAAGAAGAACGGCAAGCAAGTTGCTGCTCAGGAGAAGAAACCCAAGTCTGGACCTAAGCCTGAAACTGAGTGCTTCTACTGCAAGCAGACTGGTCACTGGAAGCGGAACTGCCCCAAGTATTTGGCGGATAAGAAGGATGGCAAGGTGAACAAAGGTATATGTGATATACATGTTATTGATGTGTACCTTACTAATGCACGCAGTAGCACCTGGGTATTTGATACTGGTTCTGTTGCTAATATTTGCAACTCGAAACAGGGACTACGGATTAAGCGAAGATTAGCTAAGGACGAGGTGACGATGCGCGTGGGAAACGGTTCCAAAGTCGATGTGATCGCGGTCGGCACGCTACCTCTACATCTACCTTCGGGATTAGTATTAGACCTAAATAATTGTTATTTGGTGCCAGCGTTGAGCATGAACATTATATCTGGATCTTGTTTAATGCGAGATGGTTATTCATTTAAATCGGAGAATAATGGTTGTTCTATTTATATGAGTAATATCTTTTATGGTCATGCACCCTTGAAGAGTGGTCTATTCTTGTTAAATCTCGATAGTAGAGATACACATATTCATAATGTAGAAGCCAAAAGATGCAGAGTTGATAATGATAGTGCAACTTATTTGTGGCACTGCCGTTTAGGTCATATCGGTGTAAAGCGCATGAAGAAACTCCATACTGATGGACTTTTGGAACCACTTGATTATGAATCACTTGGTACTTGCGAACCGTGCCTCATGGGTAAGATGACTAAAACACCGTTCTCCGGCACTATGGAGAGAGCAACAGATTTACTGGAAATCATACATACCGATGTATGTGGTCCGATGAATATTGAGGCTCGTGGCGGATATCGTTATTTTCTCACCTTCAAAGATGATTTAAGCAGATATGGGTATATCTACTTAATGAAACACAAGTCTGAAACATTTGAAAAGTTCAAGGAATTTCAGAGTGAAGTTGAAAATCATTGTAACAAGAAAATAAAGTTTCTACGATCTGATCGTGGAGGAGAATATTTGAGTTACGAGTTTGGTATACATTTGAAAAATTGTGGAATAGTTTCGCAACTCACGCCACCCGGAACACCACAACGTAATGGTGTGTCCGAACGTCGTAATCGTACTTTACTAGATATGGTACGATCTGTGATGTCTCTTACTGATTTACCGCTATTGTTTTGGGGATACGCTTTAGAGACGGCCGCATTCACGTTAAATAGGGCACCATCAAAATCCGTTGAGACGACGCCTTATGAACTGTGGTTTGGCAAGAAACCAAAGTTGTCGTTTCTTAAAGTTTGGGGTTGCGATGCTTATGTGAAAAAGCTTCAACCTGATAAGCTCAAACCCAAATCGGAGAAATGTGTCTTCATAGGATATCCAAAGGAAACTATTGGATACACCTTCTATCACAGATCCGAAGGCAAGATTTTTGTTGCTAAATTCGGAAACTTTCTTGAGAAGGAGTTTCTCTCGAAAGAAGTGAGTGGGAGGAAAGTAGAACTTGACGAGGTAACTGTACCCGCTCCCTTATTAGAAAGTAGTACATCACAGAAAACTGTTTCTGCGACACCTACACCAATAAGTGAGGAAGTTAATGATAATGATCATGAAACTTCAGAACAAGATACTACTGAACCTCGTAGATCAACCAGAGCAAGATCCGCGCCAGAATGGTACGGTAATCCAGTTCTGGAGGTCATGCTACTAGATCATGATGAACCTACGAACTATGAAGAAGCGATGGTGAGCCCAGATTCCACAAAGTGGCTTGAGGCCATGAAATCTGAGATGGGATCCATGTATGAGAACAAAGTATGGACTTTGGTTGACTTGCCCGATGATCGGCAAGCAATTGAGAATAAATTGATCTTCAAGAAAAAGACTGACGCTGACAATAATGTTACTGTCTATAAAGCTCGACTTGTTGCAAAAGGTTTTCGACAAGTTCAAGGGGTTGACTACGATGAGACCTTCTCACCCGTAGCGATGGTTAAGTCTGTCAGAATCATGTTAGAAATTGCCGCATTTTATGATTATGAAATTTGGCAGATGGATGTCAAAACTGCATTCCTGAATGGATTTCTGGAAGAAGAGTTGTATATGATGCAACCGGAAGGTTTTGTCGATCCAAAGCGAGCTAACAAAGTGTGCAAACTCCAGCGATCCATTTATGGACTGGTGCAAGCATCTCGGAGTTGGAATAAACGCTTTGATAGTGTGATCAAAGCATTTGGCTTTATACAGACTTTTGGAGAATCCTGTATTTACAAGAAAGTGAGTGGGAGCTCTGTAGCATTTCTGATATTATATGTGGATGACATATTGCTGATTGGAAATGATATAGAATTTCTGGATAGCATAAAGGGATACTTGAATAAAAGTTTTTCAATGAAAGACCTCGGTGAAGCTGCTTACATATTGGGCATTAAGATCTATAGAGATAGATCAAGACGCTTAATTGGATTTTCACAAAGCACATACCTTGACAAGATTTTGAAGAAGTTCAAAATGGATCAAGCAAAGAAAGGGTTCTTGCCTGTGTTACAAGGTGTGAAGTTGAGTCAGACTCAATGCCCGACCACTGCAGAAGATAGAGAGAAAATGAAAGATGTTCCCTATGCTTCAGCCATAGGCTCTATCATGTATGCAATGCTATGTACCAGACCTGATGTGTGCCTTGCTATAAGTTTAGCAGGGAGGTACCAAAGTAATCCAGGAGTGGATCACTGGACAGCGGTCAAGAACATCCTGAAATACCTGAAAAGGACTAAGGATATGTTTCTCGTATATGGAGGTGACAAAGAGCTCACCGTAAGAGGTTACGTTGATGCAAGCTTTGACACTGATCCGGACGATTCTAAATCGCAAACCGGATACGTGTTTACTTTAAACGGTGGAGCTGTCAGTTGGTGCAGTTCTAAACAAAGCGTCGTAGCAGGATCTACATGTGAAGCGGAGTACATAGATGCTTCGGAAGCAGCGAACGAAGGAGTCTGGATGAAGGAGTTCATATCCGATCTAGGTGTCATACCTAGTGCATCGGGTCCAATGAAAATCTTTTGTGACAATACTAGTGCAATTGCTTTGGCAAAGGAATCCAGATTTCACAAAAGGACCAAACACATCAAGAGACGCTTCAATTCCATCCGGGATCTAGTCCAGGTGGGAGACATAGAGATTTGCAAGATACATACGGATCTGAATGTTGCAGACCCGTTGACTAAGCCTCTTCCACGAGCAAAACATGATCAGCACCAAGGCTCCATGGGTGTCAGAATCATTACTGTGTAATCTAGATTATTGACTCTAGTGCAAGTGGGAGACAGAAGGAAATATGCCCTAGAGGCAATAATAAAGTTATTATTTATTTCCTTATATCATGATAAATGTTTATTATTCATGCTAGAATTGTATTAACCGGAAATATAATACATGTGTGAATACATAGACAAACAGAGTGTCACTAGTATGCCTCTACTTGACTAGCTCGTTAATCAAAGATGGTTAAGTTTCCTAACCATGAACAATGTGTTGTTATTTGATTAACGAGGTCACATCATTAGTTGAATGATCTGATTGACATGACCCATTTCATTAGCTTAGCACCCGATCGTTTAGTATGTTGCTATTGCTTTCTTCATGACTTATACATGTTCCTATGACTATGAGATTATGCAACTCCCGTTTGCCGGAGGAACACTTTGGGTGCTACCAAACGTCACAACGTAACTGGGTGATTATAAAGGAGTACTACAGGTGTCTCCAATGGTAGATGTTGGGTTGGCGTATTTCGAGATTAGGATTTGTCACTCCGATTGTCGGAGAGGTATCTCAGGGCCCTCTCGGTAATACACATTACACAAGCCTTGCAAGCATTGCAACTAATGAGTTAGTTGCGGGATGATGTATTACAGAACGAGTAAAGAGACTTGCCGGTAATGAGATTGAACTAGGTATTGGATACCGACGATCGAATCTCGGGCAAGTAACATACCGATGACAAAGGGAACAACGTATGTCGTTATGCGGTCTGACCGATAAAGATCTTCGTAGAATATGTAGGAGCCAATATGGGCATCCAGGTCCCGCTATTGGTTATTGACCCGAGACGTGTCTCGGTCATGTCTACATTGTTCTCGAACCGTAGGGTCCGCACGCTTAACGTTATGATGACAGTTATTATGAGTTTATGCATTTTGATGAACCAAAGGTTGTTCGGAGTCCCGGATGTGATCACGGACATGACGAGGAGTCTCGAAATGTTCGAGACATAAAGATTGATATATTGGAAGCCTATGTTTGGACATCGGAAGTGTTCCGGGTGAAATCGGGATTTTACCGGATCACCGGGAGGTTACCGGAACCCCCCGGGAGCCATATGGGCCTTATTGGGCTTTAGTGGAAAGGTGAAAGGGGCTGCCCATAGTGGGCTGCGCGCCTCCCCCCCCCCCTCCCCTAGTCCTATTAGGACTAGGAGAGGTGGCCGGCCACCTCTCTCCCTCTCTTTCTCCTTGGGAGTCCTATTAGGAATAGGATTGGGGGGGGGGGAGTCCTACTCCCGGTAGGAGTAGGACTCCTCCTGCACCTCCATAGTTGGCCGGCCAGCCCTCCCCCTGGCAACCTTTATATACGGGGGCAGGGGCACCTCTAGACACACAAGTTGATCATTGAGATCGTTCCTTAGCCATGTGCGGTGCCCCCTGCCACCAAATTCCACCTCGATCATATCGTTGTAGTGCTTAGGCGAAGCCCTACATCGGTAGTACATCAAGATCGTCACCACGCCGTCGTGCTGACGGAACTCTTCCTCGACGCTTTGCTGGATCGGAGCCCGAGGATCGTCATCGAGCTGAACGTGTGCTAAGAACTCGGAGGTGCCAGAGTAACGGTGCTTGGATCGGTCGGATCAGGAAGAAGACGTACGACTACTTCCTCTATGTTGTGTCAACGCTTCCGTTGCGATCTACAAGGGTACGTAGATCAGACTCTCCCCCTCGTTGCTATGCATCACCATGATCTTGCGTGTGCGTAGGAAAATTTTTGAAATTACTATGTTCCCCAACACCTGGCCACTAGATCAGTTTTGGAAAATATAAACCATGTCACTGATATCCGAGGATACTTGATATTCCAAGGGTTCGCGGCCTCAACCACCGCTCTGGCCTTAGATCCGGAGCACATCATTAGGTCCGAAGATGGGAGTCTAGAGCACGTCGGACTCTTTGCGGCCTTAGAGCTCAACACCGAAAGAATAACGTCTCTGCCAATCATTGCAAGGCCGCACTCTTCTCTGGATACTACTTCCGAACCCTGGAGGTCCTCGTCATACGAGCTCGGCCCAGAAACTTCCGACCATGTCCAAACCCCGCTCTTAAATGAGGCTTTGGACCTAATGCGATCCCTCGTCATCATAGAGAAACCGCTTCTGAACCACGTCCAGCCCGGACTAGGGGATGGAAATAGGGAATTTCACTTCCCACCCACCACACACTTCATAGCCATTGTCGAGGAGCTAACCGACATGCTTGAACGCCTCCGAAGACATCGACGGTATGGATGACGATGCCGGAGAGGAACAGGCCCAAAACCCGTCGGTCACCACACGTTGGATGGCCACCTCCTCGTATGACGTATACATGGTGGATGCACCTAAAAACGGCGACGACGATGATGAGAAAAACCCAGCCAAGGATGAACCTCCTGAAATACCGCCGAAACATTGACGTTAGCGGCGCCGCTCTAAATTGCGTCATGGCAAGAGCAACAATACCGACACCGAAGACAATGATATTCCGGAGAACACTGAAGACCAAGAAGACCCCATCGAACCAACACCCGAACAGGATGATCGGGAGGACAGGCAAGATGACCCTGACGAATAAACAGGGAACAACGACTCGGAGGACAGCAACTATCTGCCACTCTCCAAAGATGACATAAGCCTCGGCGATGAAGATTTTATCATGCCAGAGGAACCCCTCGAGCAAGAGCACTTCAAGCGCCGGCTAATAGCCATGGCTAGAAGCCTAAAAGAGAAACAGCAACAGCTGCAAGCTGACCAAGATCTGCTCAACGCCAGATGGACTAACGTCTTGGCAGCCGAAGAGTACGGCCTCGAACGCCCAACAAAGAGTTACCCGAAGCGTAAACTGCTACCCCAATTCGATGATGAGGCGCTAGAGCCCATACCACCCGCACATAACGCGGCTGACGGACCCAACCAACCACCACGTGGCCAGGGCTGAACGGCAACTCAGGTCAAACGCCAGCACGCTACACCTCACCGTAAAAGCAGAGAAACAATAGCTCAGGGGGTATACATATGCACTACTAGGGAAAACCTTATATACAGAATCTTAGCAGAAGCAAGGTTTAAAAACAAACGCTACTGCTAATTAACAGTAGTGGGCTCCATAAAACCGCGCTACTAATAACCAAGTAGCGGTAGCGCTCTAGGTGAAATGAGCGCTACTACTATAATTGCCACGGTGTTGCCCTCAGGCTAGATATAGTAGTAGCGCCCTTCTCCTGGACGCGCTACTACTAAAGTACTTAGTAGCGGTGTTTTTCTTTAAAACTCGCTGCTGCTAAGTATCATCCCCTCTTGCAACTAATTAAGTTTAGTCACATACTGCTAAGCGAACAAGGTGTTTACCACCTTAAATATGTTACTTCTCAAACTATCTCGAGCACTTGGTCTTCATTGAACTGTATGTATAGGATTTGTGGCTGCAATATGAATCTTCACCTATGCATATACAGGTACGGTGAGGATTCATGTTGACTATTTAGATTCTACACAAAAAGATCAATGATGACCAATGTATATTTTTGATGTTTTTAGATGCTTAGCCTTAGCCGTAGCATTTTTTCAGGACAAAACACTACTGATATTGGGCTTAGCAGTAGCGCGCTCCCTGTACCCACGCTACTGCTACAGCAAAACAAAACACGCGGCCCACCCCCCCCCCCCGCATGCTCATCTCTCTCAGTCGTCCCCCTCCGCCCGACGCCGGCAGCTGCGATTAGGGTTTCTCCTCCGCCACCGTGCGCCACCACCACCGCCGCCGAAGGTAATGCTCCTCCCCCCTCTCGCCGCCCCTCTACTAGCTCCTCCAACACCCTCTTGCTGCCCACTCTGTCGCTGCCGGCGAGCTCTGGCCGGGCGCCTTTGGCCGACTGCCCTTGATCCCCTCGCCGGCCACTTTCGTCGCCCCCTCTCATAGGAAAGTCACCGACCTTCCCCTCGTCAGCACCCCCGACCGAGGTCACCATGCCATACCCCCTCCTCGTCAGCACCCCCCGAGGGTTGCCCTACCTAGATGCATCGAGAGCTTACAAATTTCATATGGATAACTAGATGCTTTTGTTTTTCTGTAGTAAGTTATTTTTTGCAAAATGTAGGTACCAATTTAGTTGAAATGCTTTGGTAGGTGGTACAAGTATTTAGTTTGCAAGTGCTAAGTTAATCCCAATTAAATTTGCCACTTGTTTTTTTAATAAGCTATCTTAGGAAATAGGGGCCAAATTAGATGAAATGTGTCTTGGAAGGTGGTACCTTGATTTGGTAGATAACTTATTACAGATCTTAGGATTATACCTTTGGTAGGGGCCAAATAGTTTTTTTGGCGATAGGTGCCCCTGAAATTGCTTCTCGCGGAAGAATCTCTTCATCTAGAGATATTCTAGAAGGTGTTAGTAAGCTAATTGAGAACTTGTTGTCTGTGAGTCTTGTTGGCTGATTTGGCATTGGCCTGCTAGCTGTTGGTTCTATTATAGAAGGTGTTAGTAAGTTAACTGAGAGCTTGTTGTTTACTTTTTGGGATCTGGTTCCACTATGAAACTATAACTAAAGAAGAACCAGAAATATCACATGCTACTGTTTTTTCCTGTGAAGTGGATCGTTGATCCTTTGCTCATATTGCTTTAGGAAAATGGCGCCACCACCACCTGTTGGGGAACGCAGTAATTTCAAAAAAATTCCTACGCACACGCAAGATCATGGTGATGCACAGCAACGAGAGGGGAGAGTGTTGTCTACGTACCAACGCAGACCGACTGCGGAAGCGATCACACAACGTAGAGGAAGTAGTCGTACGTCTTCTTCCCGATCCGACCGATCCAAGCACCGTTACTCCGGCACCTCCGAGTTCTTAGCACACGTTCAGCTTGATGACGATCCCCGGGCTCCGATCCAGCAAAGCTTCGAGGAAGAGTTCCATCAGCACGACGGTGTGATGACGATCTTGATGTACTACCAACGCAGGGCTTCGCCTAAGCACTACAACGGTACGATCGAGGTGGAATTTGGTGGCAGGGGGCACCGCACACGGCTAAGGAACGATCTCAAGGATCAAGTTGTGTGTCTATGGGGTGCCCCCTGCCCCCGTATATAAAGGACCAGGGGCAAGGGGTTCGGCCGGCTAGGAGGGAGGCGCAGGGAGGAGTCCCACTCCTACCGGGAGTAGGACTCCTTCCCCCAAATCCTATTCCTAATAGGACTCTTCGGGAGAAAGAGAAGAGAGGGGGGCCGGCCCCTTCTCCTAGTCCTAATAGGACTAGGGAAGGGGGGTTTGGCCGGCTAGCCTGTGGGCTGCCCCTTCTCTCTTTTCCACTAAGGCCCAATAGGCCCATTCGCCTCCTGGGGGGTTCCGGTAACCCTCCCGGTAATCCGGTAAAATCCCGATTTCACCCGGAACACTTCCGGTGCCCAAACATAGGCTTCCAATATATCAATCTTTACGTCTCGACCATTTTGAGACTCCTTGTCCTGTCCGTGATCTCATCCGGGACTCCGAACAACCTTCGGTACATCAAAATGCATAAACTCATAATAACTGTCATCGTAACGTTAAGCGTGCGGACCCTACGGTTCGAGAACAATGTAGACATGACCGAGACACGTCTCCGGTCAATAACCAATAGCGGGACCTGGATGCCCATATTGGCTCCTACATATTCTACGAAGATCTTTATCGGTCAGACCGCATAACAACATACGTTGTTCCCTTTGTCATTGATATGTTACTTGCCCGAGATTCGATCGTCGGTATCCAATACCTAGTTCAATCTCGTTACCGGCAAGTCTCTTTACTCGTTCCGTAATACATCATCTCACAACTAACTTATTAGTTGCAGTGCTTGCAAGGCTTATGTGATGTGCATTATCGAGAGGGCCCAGAGATACCTCTCCGACAATCGGAGTGACAAACCCTAATCTCGAAATACGCCAACCCAACATCTACCATTGGAGACACCTGTAGTACTCCTTTATAATCACCCAGTTACGTTGTGACGTTTGGTAGTACCCAAAGTGTTCCTCCGGTAAACGGGAGTTGCATAATCTCATAGTTATAGGAACATGTATAAGTCATGAAGAAAGCAATAGCAACATACTAAATGATCGGGTGCTAAGCTAATGGAATGGGCCATGTCAATCAGATCATTCTACTAATGATGTGACCTCGTTAATCAAATAACAACTCCTTGTTCATGGTTAGGAAACATAACCATCTTTGATTAACGAGCTAGTCAAGTAGAGGCATACTAGTGACACTCTGTTGGTCTATGTATTCACACATGTATTATGTTTCCGGTTAATACAATTCTAGCATGAATAATAAACATTTATCATGATGTAAGGAAATAAATAATAACTTTATTATTGCCTCTAGGGCATATTTCCTTCAGTCTCCCACTTGCACTAGAGTCAATAATCTAGTTCACATCGCCATGTGATTTAGCAGCAATGGTTCACATCACCATGTGATTAACACCCATAGTTCACATCGTCATGTGACCAACACTCAAAGGGTTTACTAGAGTCAGTAATCTAGTTCACATATCTATGTGATTAACACCCAAAGAGTACTAAGGTGTGATCATGTTTTGCTTGTGAGATAATTTTAGTCAACGGGTCTGTCACTTTCAGATCCGTAAGTATTTTGCAAGTTCTATGTCTACAATGCTCTACACGGAGCTACTCTAGCTAATTGCTCCCACTTTCAATATGTATCCAGATTTAGAATCATCTGGATCAGTGTCAAAAACTTGCATCGACGTAACCCTTTACGACGAACCTTTTTGTCACGTCCATAATCGAGAAACATTTCCTTATTTCACTAAGGATAATTCTGACCGCTGTCCAGTGATCTACTCCTAGATCACTATTGTACTCCCTTGCCAAATCAGTGCAGGGTATACAATAGATCTGGTACACAGCATGGCATACTTTATAGAACCTATGAATGAGGCATAGGGAATGACTTTCATTCTCTTTCTATCTTCTGCCGTGGTCGGGCTTTGAGTCTTTACTCAACTTCACACCTTGTAACATAGGCAAGAAACTTTTTTCTTTGACTGTTCCATTTTGAACTACTTCAAAATCTTGTCAAGGTATGTACTTATTGAAAAACTTATCAAGCGTCTTGATCTATCTTTATAGATCTTGAAGCTCAATATGTAAGCAGCTTTACCGAAGTCTTTCTTTGAAAAACTCTTTTCAAACACTCCTTTTTGCTTTACAGAATAATTCTACATTATTTCCGATCAACTTTATCAGAAATGCTGTAGTGCTCCCACTTACTTTATTGTAAATACAGGCTTCACCGCAAGTCTGTATAAAACTATATGCTTTGATCAACTCATCAAAGCGTATATTCCAACTCCGAGATGTTTGCACCAGTCCACAGATAGATCGCTGGAGCTTGCATATTTAGTTAACACCTTTAGGATCGACAAAACCTTCTAGTTGCATCGTATACAACTCTTCTTTAGCAAATCCATTAAGGAATGCAGTTTTGTTTATCCATTTGCCAGATTTCATAAAATGCGGCAATTGCTAACATGATTCGGACAGATTTAAGCATAGATGCGAGTGAGAAAATCTCATCGTAGTCAACACCTTGAACTTGTCGAAAACCTTTTGCGACAATTCTAGCTTTGTAGATAGTAACACTACTATCAGCGTCCGTCTTCCTCTTGAAGATCCATTTATTTTCTATGGCTTGCCGATCATCGGGCAAGTCAATCAAAGTCCATACTTTGTTCTCATACATGGATCATATCTCAGATTTCATGGCTTCAAGCCACTTTGCGGAATCTGGGCTCACCATCGCTTCTTCATAGTTCGTAGGATCATCATGATCTAGTAGCATGACTTCCAGAACAGGATTACCGTACCACTCTGGCGCGGATCTTACTCTGGTTTACCTACGAGATTTGGTAGTAACTTGATCTGAAGTTACATGATCATCATCATTAGCTTCCTCACTAATTGGTGTAGTAGTCACAGGAACAAATTTCTGTGATGAACTACTTTCCAATAAGGGAGCAGGTATAGTTACCTCATCAAGTTCTACTTTCCTCCCACTCACTTCTTTCGAGAGAAACTCCTTCTCCAGAAAGTTTCCGAATTTAGCAACAAAAAGTCTTGCCTTCGGATCTGTGATGGAAGGTGTATCCAATAGTTTCCTTTGGATATCCTATGAAGATGCACTTCTCCGATTTGAGTTTTGAGCTTATCAGGATGAAACTTTTTCATATAAGCATCGCAACCCCAAACTTTAAGAAACGACAACTTTGGTTTCTCGCCAAACCATAGTTCATAAGGCGTCGTCTCGACGGATATAGATGGTGCCCCTTTTTAACGTGAATGCAGCTGTCTCTAATGCATAACCCCAAAATGATAGTGGTAGATCGGTAAGATACATCATAGATTGCACTATATCCAATAAAGTACGGTTATGACGTTTGGACACACCATTATGTTGTGGTGTTCCAGGTGGCGTGCGTAGTGAAACTATTTCACATTGTTTTTAACTGAGGACCAAACTCGTAACTCAAATATTTGTCTCCGCGATCAGATCGTAGAAACTTTATTTTCTTGTCACGATGATTTTTCACTTCACTCTGAAATTCTTTGAACCTTTCAAATGTTTCAGACTTATGTTTCATCAAGTAGATATACTCATATCTGCTCAAATCATCTGTGAAGATCAGAAAATAATGATACCTGTCGCGAACCTCAATATTCATCGGACCACATACATCAGTATGTATGATTTCCAACAAATCTTTTGCTCGCTCCATTGTTCTGAAGAACGGCGTTTTAGTCATCTTGCCTAAAAGGCACGGTTCGCAAGCATCAAGTGATTCATAATCAAGTGATTCCAAAATCCCATCAGCATGGAGTTTCTTCATGCGCTTTACACCAATATGACCTAAACGGCAGTGCCACAAATAAGTTGCACTATCATTATTAACTTTGCATCTTTTGGTTTCAATATGTGTATCACTATGATCGAGATCCAACGAACTTGTTTCATTGGGTGTATGACCATCGAAGGTTTTATTCATGTAAACAGAACAACAATTATTCTCTGACTTTAATGAATAACCATATTGCAGTAAACATGATCAAATCATATTCATGCTCAATGCAAACACCAAATAACACTTATTTAGGTTCAACACTAATCCCGAAATTATGGGGAGTGTGCGATGATGATCATATCAATCTTGGAACCACTTCCAACACACATCATCACTTCACCCTTAACTAGTCTCTGTTTATTCTGCAACTCCCGTTTCGAGTCACTAATCTTAGCAACTGAACTAGTATCAAATACTGAGGGTTTGCTATAAACACTAGTAAAGTACACATCAATAACATGTATATCAAATATACTTATGTTCACTTTGCCATCCTTCTTATCCGCCAATCACTTGGGGTAGTTCCGCTTCTAGTGACCAGTCCCTTTGCAGTAGAAGCACTTAGTCTCAGGCTTAGGACCAGACTTGAGTTTCTTCACATGAGTAGCAACTTGCTTGCCGTTCTTTTGAAGTTCCCCTTCTTCCCTTTGCCCTTTTCTTGAAACTAGTGATCTTGTCAACCATCAACACTTGATGTTTTTCTTGATTTCTACCTTCGTTGATTTCAGCATCACGAAGAGCTTGGGAGTTGTTTCCGTTATCCCTCGCATATCATAGTTCATCACGAAGTTCTACTAACTTGGTGATGGTGACTAGAGAATTCTGTCAATCACTATCTTATCTGGAAGATTAACTCCCACTTGATTCAAGCGATTGTAGTACCCAGACAATCTGAGCATATGCTCACTAGTTGAGCGATTCTCCTCCATCTTTTAGCTATAGAACTTGTTGGAGACTTCATATCTCTCAACTCGGGTATTTTCTTGAAATATTAACTTCAACTCCTGGAACATCTCATATGGTCCATGACGTTCAAAACGTCTTTGAAGTCCCGATTCTAAGCCATTAAGCATGGTGCACTAAACTATCAAGTAGTCATCATATTGAGCTAGCCAAATGTTCATAACGTCCGCATCTGCTCCTGCAATAGGTCTGTCACCTAGCGGTGCATCAAGGACATAATTATTCTGTGCAGCAATGAGGATAAACCTCAGATCACGGATCCAATCCGCATCATTGCTACTAACATCTTTCAACACAATTTTCTCTAGGAACATATCAAAATAAACACAGGGAAGCAACAACGCGAGCTATTGATCTACAGCATGATTTGCAAAATACTACCAGGACTAAGTTCATGATAAATTTAAGTTCAATTTAATCATATTACTTAAGAACTCCCACTTAGATAGACATCCCTCTAATCCTCTAAGTGATCACGTGATCCAAATCAACTAAACCATAACCGATCATCACGTGAGATGGAGTAGTTTTCAATGGTGAACATCGTTATGTTGATCATATCTACTATATGATTCACGCTCGACCTTTCGGTCTCCGTGTTCCGAGGCCATATCTGTATATGCTTGGCTCGTCAAGTATAACCTGAGTATTCTGCGTGTGCAACTGTTTTGCACCCGTTGTATTTGAACGTAGAGCTTATCACACCCGATCATCACGTGGTGTCTGGGCACGAAGAACTTTGGCAACGGGGCATACTCAGGGAGAACACTTCTTGATAATTTAGTGAGAGATCATCTTATAATGCTACCGTCAATCAAAGCAAGATAAGATGCATAAAAGGATAAACATCACATGCAATCAATATAAGTGATATGATATGGCCATCATCATCTTGTGCTTGCGATCTCCATCTCCGAAGCACCGTCATGATCACCACCGTCACCGGCGCGACACCTTGATCTCCATCGTAGCATCGTTGTCGTCTCGCCAATCTTATGCTTCCACGACTATCACTACCGCTTAGTAATAAAGTAAAGCATTACATCGCGATTGCATTGCATACAATAAAGCGACAGCCATATGGCTCCTGCCAGTTGCCGATAACTCGGTTACAAAACATGATCATCTCATACAATAAAATCAGCATCATGCCTTGACCATATCACATCACAACATGCCCTGCAAAAACAAGTTAGGCGTCCTCTACTTTGTTGTTGCAAGTTTTACGTGGCTGCTACGGGCTTAAGTAAGAACTCATCTCACCTACTCATCAAAACCACAACGATAGTTCGTCAAATAGACTCCGTTTTAACCTTCTCAAGGACCGGGCGTAGTCACACTTGGTTCAACTAAAGTTGGAGAGACAGTTTTCCGCAAGCCATCTATGTGCAAAGCACGTCGAGGGAACCGGTCTCGCGTAAGAGTACGCGTAAGGTTGGTCCGGATCGTCTCACCCAACAATACCGCCGAACCAAAGTATGACATGCTGGTAGGCAGTATGACTTGTATCGCCCACAACTCACTTGTGTTCTACTCGTGCAAATAACATCAAACCATAAAACCTAGGCTCGGATGCCACTGTTGGGGAACGCAGTAATTTCAAAAAAATTCCTACGCACACGCAAGATCATGGTGATGCACAGCAACGAGAGGGGAGAGTGTTGTCTACGTACCAACGCAGACCGACTGCGGAAGCGATCACACAACGTAGAGGAAGTAGTCGTACGTCTTCTTCCCGATCCGACCGATCCAAGCACCGTTACTCCGGCACCTCCGAGTTCTTAGCACACGTTCAGCTCGATGACGATCCCCGGGCTCCGATCCAGCAAAGCTTCGAGGAAGAGTTCCGTCAGCACGACGGCGTGATGACGATCTTGATGTACTACCGACGCAGGGCTTCGCCTAAGCACTACAACTGTACGATCGAGGTGGAATTTGGTGGCAGGGGGCACCGCACACGGCTAAGGAACGATCTCAAGGATCAAGTTGTGTGTCTATGGGGTGCCCCCTGCCCCCGTATATAAAGGACCAGGGGAAAGGGGTTCGGCCGGCTAGGAGGGAGGCGCAGGGAGGAGTCCCACTCCTACCGGGAGTAGGACTCCTTCCCCCAAATCCTATTCCTAATAGGACTCTTCGGGAGAAAGAGAAGAGAGGGGGGCCGACCCCTTCTCCTAGTCCTAATAGGACTAGGGAAGGGGGGTTCGGCCGGCTAGCCTGTGGGCTGCCCCTTCTCTCTTTTCCACTAAGGCCCAATAGGCCCATTTGCCTCCCGGGGGGTTCCGGTAACCCTCCCGGTAATCCGGTAAAATCCCGATTTCACCCGGAACACTTCCGGTGCCCAAACATAGGCTTCCAATATATCAATCTTTACGTCTCGACCATTTCGAGACTCCTCGTCATGTCCGTGATCTCATCCGGGACTCCGAACAACCTTCGGTACATCAAAATGCATAAACTCATAATAACTGTCATCGTAACGTTAAGCGTGCGGACCCTACGGTTCGAGAACAATGTAGACATGACCGAGACACGTCTCCAGTCAATAACCAATAGCGGGACCTGGATGCCCATATTGGCTCCTACATATTCTACGAAGATCTTTATCGGTCAGACCGCATAACAACATACGTTGTTCCCTTTGTCATCGATATGTTACTTGCCCGAGATTCGATCATCGGTATCCAATACCTAGTTCAATCTCGTTACCGGCAAGTCTCTTTACTCGTTCCGTAATACATCATCTCACAACTAACTTATTAGTTGCAGTGCTTGCAAGGCTTATGTGATGTGCATTACCGAGAGGGCCCAGAGATACCTCTCCGACAATCGGAGTGACAAACCCTAATCTCGAAATACACCAACCCAACATCTACCATTGGAGACACCTGTAGTACTCCTTTATAATCACCCAGTTACGTTGTGACGTTTGGTAGTACCCAAAGTGTTCCTCCGGTAAACGGGAGTTGCATAATCTCATAGTTATAGGAACATGTATAAGTCATGAAGAAAGCAATAGCAACATACTAAATGATCGGGTGCTAAGCTAATGGAATGGGTCATGTCAATCAGATCATTCTACTAATGATGTGACCTCGTTAATCAAATAACAACTCCTTGTTCATGGTTAGGAAACATAACCATCTTTGATTAACGAGCTAGTCAAGTAGAGGCATACTAGTGACACTCTGTTGGTCTATGTATTCACACATGTATTATGTTTCCGGTTAATACAATTCTAGCATGAATAATAAACATTTATCATGATGTAAGGAAATAAATAATAACTTTATTATTGCCTCTAGGGCATATTTCCTTCACCACCACCATGTCGATTGTGCAAGTCAAGGTGCGCCAACAGCCTTGCAGCTGGCAAGCTGTTCGACATCTACTTCCAGCCGAGTTTCCGTCATGCGGCGGTAAGAAATTAGATGAAATGTAACAACTATTTTATTTTTAGTGTTGGCATTACTGCATTGTGTCAGTTTGCTTTTTTTACACAGATTATCCCATGCAATGTGAGGTTGAAATTCAACAAGATGACAGGAGACACTGACATTTGAGGCTCCTGGGGGCCATACACTATGGAGGTCGAGAAAGGACGCAATATGTCACAGATTTGAGGATATGGATGGGCCTGTTTCCTCGCCCGCATGCGTCTTACTGGTGGTGAGTTGATCAACTTCTCCTTCAGAGCAGAAAGACCCAAGTTGGCTGTCATTTATCTCAACCTGGTGGAAGATGATGATGATGATGATGATGATGATGATGATGAAGATGATGAAGATAATGAGGACCCACTCGATGAAGATGATGAGAACCCACTTCATGAAGCCATCGTAGCTCAAAGAATGAGGCTGGGCGAGGAGGAGGTGTGCAACCTATGGGACATAATTCCGCCACGTGATGACTTTGTCGGGGTGCCATTCGTGACCCGCCTGACAAGTACCATGGTCGATCGGCATGAATTGTATGTTATATTGACTGTAGTAATTTGATGATATATATATATATATTCTTTAATGTTATACTTACAAATGCAAATTATCCAATGATATGCTTAGTGAATCCGATGATATGCTTAGTGTAGAGTCCAATGATATGCTTTGTGGAATCTAGTCGATGATATGCTTTAGTGTAGAGTCTGATCACATGCTTATTAGTGTAGAATCCAAGGAACTATTAGTAGTGTAGATAATCCATATATACTTATTAGTAGAACTAGCATAAATGCCCGTGTGTTGCAACGGGAGAAAAGTTGATGTGTGTTCAATTATGTGCAAAACACATCTGTTGTTAATAAAAATTGTGCGTGCAAAAAATCTCGTATGTTGCAATGGATATTATAAAATAAATTTGAGAGTTTGTTTGGTACTCGGTAGTTTACCTGCCTTCGTGCACAATTCGCTTTGCTCCCTCACCTTTAGTTTGGTGTGAAACTTGTGGCATGCAATATTGATCCTTGAAAAGAGAAACTGATATGATTTATATTTACATGTGATACTGACCTATAAAGTTTTCACCGTATTATCGATCAAATATAAGCCACTTTCATATATTGCACAAGTGATTGAGAAATAAAATTATTATTGTATTTGGATCAAAATCTACTACCTTTGCTTCCCAAGAAAAAACTTCCTTCTAAATGCATAATTATCACTGCACATGATTCTCAATATGAGCAAATCTTTGCATAAATATATGCAAAACCAAATCACTAAAGTTACTCACCAAGATACTCGATGCAATTTCAAAGCAGCAAATGAAATATAAATTTGTAAAACTTGCTTAATAGAAGATAATCGGATGCCCCAACATTTGTTCGGCTGCTATGAAATTGGGTCCTTCTATGTCTTGCATATTCCATAACAGGGGCCGTTCTAGCTGTGTATCTATCTTTTGGTGAACAAATTAAACTTATATTCAAGAACCAGCCACGTCAGCACTGGCTATCGGGTGCTATGCATGCATGTGGTCCTGGGCTACCGCCCGCATACATCTCAAGTACGCCCGCACCAGCCACGTCAGCTTAGGGCCTACTGCAAGCTTATCAAGTAGCTCGCCGGCGTAAAAATCTCCAATCCCTAACCTTAGATTTTGCCCCATTCCGATCTCACCATGGGTAGCTACAGAGTGACCGATAGCAAGTTCTACATCGACGGTGTTGTTGTCGTCGGCTACACCCCTTTGCTCGCAGCTGATGGCGTTAGCCGTAGCTTTGACTCCAGGTCCTCTCTGTAGGAGACATGGCGGAGGGGTGAGCCCTATCTATGTCCAGAGGTACTCCTAGGGTGCACGCCCGCCAATGGATGCACTCGTGGCGCACTACCGTGGGCATGCGTTGCTGTGCTGGCGACGGTGGTCGGAGATGGCAAACGTCGGTGTAGTTCTGGGTGCCACCGAGAAGCAGTGCTGCGTCCCACCGTCTGTGTTGCGTATCAAAGTCGCGTGCCTAGTGCATGACCAGTGGCTGATTTTGTCGGCGCCGGTGAAGCGCAGCCATGTTATTGAGGACTTAATTACGTGTAGGCTGACATTCACCCCTGCTCTGGGCATGGTTGATGGCAGTGGCGAGTTCTGAACTTGGGCATATCCTTGTTAGACCTTTCCCAATGCAATGGTGCTTAGATGAGGTGCTAAGTGTAATAAATACCTTAGCAACTCAACTCCTCAATGCATAGGTGCTTAACTTGTTGCTAAACACACTTTATTTAATGAGTTAACACCTAAAGTCTTTCATGCATTGGTCAAATTGTTTCATTTAAATGGTTTGCCTAGGTTCTCACGCTTGGCATTGGTTCTTCCTGGGGTCACCAAAGTGCTCTCTCCCCTCTTTAAATGATGTGCCATGTCATTTTTCCGCTTATGTGGCATGCTTAGCACCTGTCCACGGTAGAGCACTGGAAAGGGCCTTATGTTAACGTAAGCGCTATGTATGTCCGGTTAGTGAACTTGGTTGTCAGCTATTTGGTATATATTTGTAGCTCCTTTGTTAGTTATGTAACATGTCAGTGGTTGTGTTGCAAGGTTCTGTAGTATCAAGTGTTGTCCTTATCGATCCTTGTCACTACAAGAAATATGTCAACTTGTGACCACCATTATTGGTCACTGAATGGTCATAAATTTCCATTTGTGACCTTTTTGTGACCAAAAACATAAGGTCAAAAGCTGGCCGTCGTAAACTGACTATAGCAACCTTCCTTCTCAAATGGTCGTAGACGTTTATGACCAAAATACGTCTAATGTGGCGTTTTGGTCACTAGCAACCTCCCCAGGCCACGTAGGCATCCAGCGTGGCAATCTAACGTGGCACAAGATTCAGCCCGGTCCAATTCGATTTTCTACATGGGCCTAGCCCAACAATTCGGCCCATTTATGATTTTTTTTCCTGCCAATTTTGGTCAATTGCTTTGGGCATTTTGCGGTCCATTTTAAATTTGGGCCTCACGATTTTTATAGTGCATTTAATTTTGGGGCCTTGGCCTTTTTGCGATCCATTTTTGGGCCCTGGCCTCTTTGCGATCCAATTTTTTTGGGCTGTAGCCATTTCGACCAGTTTTTCATTTGGTCCAATAGACATTTCGGCCAGTTTTTAATTTGGGCCACACCTCTTTATTTCAAATACAATTTACAGCAATATATTCTCTTTTTGACCACTTTCAATCCAAGAATACATTTCAAGTAAACATAGAATAATATTCCAAGGATTTGTACATGTATCCTAGCATTTGTAAGTTCAGCAAGCAAATATACACCAAATTCTCAGCTAGATCAACAATACATCCAAATTCCCAGAAAATACAGCATTACAACAAACACATAAAGCAAGTCGTTGACTTGGACTTCCAGCTTCTTCAAAAAATCAGCACATAACTCTCCTATAGATGAGAAGAAAAGCCACATGTTTAGTCTCAATATGGGTAATATATGCTAAAAATAAATCCAAGAACCGTGCAAGAGCCCTAGGTTTTACTATCATTTGGACACCCAGATTGGCGATCCTTCCTTACGTAATGTGTGCAAGTCCAAATAAATTAATAAACAATCCATTTTATAGAGCAAATGATATGCCCCCCTTTTATCTAAAACTGTGGTGTATGCTAGTGACAGAACAAGGGGTAAGACTGTTATGATATGCCAGATTGCCAGCAACAGTGCTTACATGCATCTTCATATTTCAAAAGGTAACATGCATCACATCAAAAAATTGTAAGCATTGAACCTACATCATATCTATAGTAACATCACCAAGCAGGTTGCATGTGTATGCTAGAAATCAAGAATCAAAAGGACTTCAGCTTGTTTCGAATATCTTGCCTTTGTTGCTCCCAGTTCAGTAAAGAAATAGTTGAGCAGTGAGCGCTTCGCCTCATGGACTTGGCAATGCACAATAGATTTCAGAATGGAGCATAAATAGAATACCTGGAAAAGAACAATAAAGAGCTATCCAGTTAAGTAAGCATCTTTGGCTGTACAAATAAGTGGAGAGAACAATAAAAAGCTACAGAGTCTAGAATTTCTGTTAAGAAACAGTAACTTGATGTAAAGTCGCTTGAAAATAGAAAATACCTTACAAGCTTGTGAAGCTTACCATGATTTCAAAAGCATGGGTTATCTAATCTTTTATGCCATCCTCCCAAAAGTTGGCTAGATGATTCTACAACTGTAGTTGTACCTAGCTGCTCAAAATATAAACATATAGATGAGCGCTTCTCACATGTCACCGGAGGTAAATAGCAATACACATAAATGAATGAGCAGGGGCATATTCTACAGCAAGATGAACCAACAGGGATATATCTTGTAGCCTACAACAATCAAATTAGAAATCACATCCACTTTCTAATTAACCAGCACCTAAATATATACATGCACTACTTCAGGAAATTTATGACTAGGAGATGTATTAATAGCAGATTACGAACTAATGTACTTGTACTTGATCTAGTTGAATAAATGCAGATTAAGTTCCAGCTACAGCCAGCTCCAACTTATGCTACTAGCTATTGACAGAAAAACACGCAGAGAGAGAGGGGGGGAGGAGATCCAGCGACAGTATGTCTACAGCAGGCGACCCCGAGGGAAGATCTGGCGCCTCATGGATTGGTCAACCCCAGGATCTCACGCGCGCCTCCATTGCCAAGGCCGTCCATCTCGCCCGCGAGCTTGATGGTCCAGGCCCCCACGACGACCAAGTCGTGATCCATCCGGAGCTCCACGTCCTGCACGGCTGATCCATGCTCCAGTGGAGGCTCGGGCTCCACCCTCAAATTCGGCGGCGCCTATAGAAAGATAGTGTAAGCTCTGCTAACAAGAAAAGAAACTTAGGAAAGTCAAACTGGTACAAATGAAATTCAGAAGAGAGTTTACATTATATCTAGCATAGCAAATGAGGATGGCCAAAGCTGAATTAAATTTTTTTAGGAACTATGGATAGTGGGGGGAAAGCCCCCCACTGACTTTAAATTAGCAAGATTGTAGAGTGAAAGCTGAATAAGTTACGTGGCTCGAATGGTCGGCATCCCTCGGATCTCATAGCTACCGGACATCACGGATGAACTACAGCAAACTAGTTATAGCCACAGGCCACATGTACAAAGAATATACTAAAATGGCTTGAAGCTAAAACTAATCGACCATTCATCTTCGGTACTGCAATTTTTTATTATGCAGTACAAAGATTATTATGCAGCATCTAAAATTGGCCATAGCCTTAAAGGTTATTATGCAGCATCTAAAATTAGCCAACTCTACAAAACAGTGGAGGAAGCATAGGTTCGCATAGGTCTGAACCCAAACAAATTTACATCATCTAATACACTATATTCCTCCCATAAAAAAACACTAATATTCCAGTAGAGAGTTAAATTAGTTCATCATGAACTAGCTTCCAACAACATAATATAGGTGAACCCACTAAACTGATGCAAACTTTATGGAAAGTTCCCAGAATTCTGAAGTTGCAACATTTCAAACAGAACTCAAACTGAAACAACTCTTCTGCATTTGATTAGTTTCCGTGTTCTATCAATGCACATAATTTCCAGGTTCGGTGATTAGTTTACATAGCTGATAAGATGATTAATGGAGCTGGTTACTAAAGTATGTGTGTGAACAGATCTAGTGGATAGTACCTCAGCATCTTAATTAATGAGTTAACTGTTCCCTGAAGTATAGCACAAAACAACATCAAAACTATTGGCATACAGATGCTTTTGACCTAAACTCAACCAATGATTCAGGCCCAAAAGATTCTACACAGTGAGAGTATAATTTTTGGAGAAATATATATGAACTCCAACTCTCGCCCATTATAAAAGCTCTAGACCTGATGCATGGTTTGGTTTGGACCCAATTCAGATATTTTGGAGCCATGCATGCAAGTGCAAAAATGAACAGTGCACCCTTTCATTTAATTTACTTTAAATTGAGACTACTAAAAAGGAGTACTCCTCTCTTGAGAAGTTGATGTAAATGAAATCCAGGAGTATGTGAGAACATGGCCATCTTTATTTCTTTCTGTAAGCTTTATCTTCAGTGCCCTGTAATCACCAAAAGGCAATATCAGAAATTATCTGGTAGACTAACAATATCAGAAAGCTTGGCAGCGACTACACATACCTGCAGTGTTTGGTCTTCCAGGCCTTCTTGTTGTCACCGATACTACACGAACATTAAGTAACAAACTGATCAGCATATAGAAAGTATAAATTTGACCTTGTAAATGAAATGTTCTGACATCAAATAGCTCCATTCTACAACTACACAGACCCTGGACTAACAGTCTTAAACACAACACTGTCTAGATTAAACAAAACCAGCGCCAGTCTACACTGTTATGGTCTCGAGCTCATTGATAAATTACTATCCACACATGAGCCAAAGACATGCACATCTCGGACAAGAGGAAACTAAAGTTCAATGACAAAGAGGATCTAGAGCTGTTCCCTGGTAGGCCCGACTCCAATCCCCTGTGCCCCGTGATCTGCAAAGGTTCCCCAGCAAACTAATTTCATCTCGAAGGGTAGTTTTGCAGCAGCAACAAGCATTAAAACAAGCTACTCTTGTTACTATAGTGCATCATAACTGAAGAAGCTAATGCGCAGCATGCCAATTGCCAAAGAGATGCATCAGTTAGTTAATTAGCTGCAAGTTTTAGTCAGAGTCTGAAATCCCCTGAAACTTGCAATCGATAAGCCAAAGCCACCTATGCACATGCTAGAGAAACGCACAGGTTCGTCGTCGTGGTCGCTCAATAAGGCAACCCCATCCCTGTTCTAGACACACGAGATTGATGCACTATGAATAAAATCCCACACTAGATTCTCTCATCCCAGCAGGTCAATGCGCGCGGACAGGGTAGCAAGCATCGTAGATCGACTAATCAGTCGATGGACTAAGAGCAAACTGGAAGCAGGAAGCACGAGCGACACCACCACTGGTCGGTCGGGCGCGGCGGGCAGGAGAAGAGGGGGCGAGGGAGTGACCTGAGAGGAAGTAGGCGAAGGGGGGCGCAGGACCAGAGGTGGAAGGCGAGGAGGAGGAGCACCCAGGCCACGGCGGAGACGACCAGGAGCCGCAGCCGCGCCGGCCCCTGCACCACACCGCCCGCGCCGCGTCCCCGACGCCAGCCCCGCCGCCTCCTTTGCCTCGCCTCACCATTCCCCTCCTCCTTCCCTCCCGCGGGGCCCGCAGCGTCGGCAGGATGGTCGGGGGTCGCGGCTGTAGCGCCATCAGCATCATCCCGCGCGGCTGCTCATACGGGACCCAGCCGAGGCCAGCGGGTGGCTCAGGCCTATGCCGTGGGGTTGGGGGAAGCCATGGCGCCGCCAGCCCCCAGTTCGAGTTGCTGATGGAGGGGCCACGCCGGTGCCGGATCCAGCGCCCGCTCACGTCGACGTTGCCGGATGTGGCAGACCGGCGGCGAGGGGAGAGGTGGGTGGCGAAGAGGGAGGTGGTGGCGAGGGGAGAGGTGTGGAAGAGAACGAGGCGGCTGCAAGGGGGATCTAGATCGGGAGCGGAGTGGCGGCGGTGGAAGGGAGGGAGTGGGAGTTAGGGTTTGGGAGGAAGGAAGGAGCGGAAGGAGGATGGACGTGGGATTGATGGATGGATGGATGGATGGATGTGTGCCATGTCATCGATCCGTGGCACACACCTTTCAACCAATGAGAATTTAAGTTTATTTTCGGAGTGGCATAATCTGGTTTTTTGTGAAGGACCTAACAAATAGTTGTTGCAAAATTGACCAAATAAATTTTCTAAAATACTAGGCCATATCTAATGCATAATTGACCAAATGGTTGGGTGTCAAACGTTTCGACCCACCTCTGGTGAAAAAGATAAATTTCTCCCTATTAGCTGGAAGCGCGTCAAATTTGAACTGCAGCTACCTCGTAGTTTGCTTTTTATTTTTTCCAAAAATCATTTCTAGGTACGTAAGTATCTATTTAATCAGAGAAACACCAAAAAAATTTCAAGATTCAACCACTAGCTAAGAACGGTCATTCCCGTCGTTTTGACCGCATTTTGAAACGGGCATAAAAAAATCAAAAAAATCAAAAAATTGGAAAACCTTCGCATTGTGTCATTATATATGGCCAAGTTCCCAGAAAAAATAACAAACTTGTAATACGGCAATTATTTTTAAAAAGTGTTCTTAGAAACTTGTAAATAAATGGTTACCAAATCTTGTTTGTGATTTACCTTACAATCGGCAAGAAGCTTGGTAAGTATGTTAAAATGAAATTGCTTTCAAAGGTAAGTAATTAAGGTGATTGCAGGGAAGATTGAACGAAAGGGTGGTGAGAAGAAAAGTGAAACTTCAAATCTTGCACCGGGCGAAATATTAAATCTAACTTGCTGCACGTGCCATTATGCAACACTTTTTAAATCCAATTTTTACAAACATCGGAAATAGGGTTATGCTGAGTATTTCTTTTTGGACAATGAAATTTGGACGTACCCTAACAATGTTCGACATGACCTATTTCACCTCTCCGATGAAACAATAGTTGTGTATGAAATAGTCTTTCAATCAATAATATTTATTGTTGTACAGAAAACATGAATATTTTAAATTTGAGAAGGTGTTTTTTTAAAGAAAGTGATAATGTTTTTAGAATGGAATCATTTTTATGGTCACAATTTTTTTTTTGAAATATTATATTTCATTTGTAATTTATTATGCACTGTTTTTTGGGCTTGGCCCATTGAAATACTTTTATTCACACACACAGAGAGCGCCGCCTCCCTTGTCCCCGTCATTCTCGGAGGACAATGGTAGGAAATATAGCGCTTCCAGTGGCCGCACCGTCATGTCTTCTGACTGCGCCGCCGGGACCTTGGGCGGCTCCTGCTTCCTCCCTGTTCCTTCCCATCCCACCTCCAGCAGGCTCCAACCATGGCGGTTGGTGGAGGAGCAGCCGCCCTCTGGAAGCTTGTCCTTCGCGTTCAACTTGGCAACCCCTCCTTTCTTATGCTCCAACCTTGGTTAGTTGTGGCAGTAGTAGTATAGTTAGCAGATTCAGATTTGCTTTGGTAGCTAGTCTTTGACACTTTATGATTAGTTACTAAACAATGTGTATGGCCCAAATGGTAGCATGTAGTCAGCATGAGAAAGATCTCTATTGCTCGATAGTGCACAGCTTACATGTTCAAGCATCTTAATCCTAACAAAACAGAGCATCACAATTGCTTCAGGAATATGCAACGCTATACTCTGAGGCCACCTTCAGAGAACAAATCAGAAGATCTTGCAGCATGTCGAGTCAACTCACGTACAACATTAATAGGTATTTTATATCCACTATGAATTACTCTCTCTCGTGTGTGTGTGTGTGTGTATTTCTTCTCTAGATACCAAGAATCATTTTTCGTGATTTACATTTACACACAAACATCCAATCTTACCGACACACAAGTCACTCGCATGCCTAGCTGCCTGACATGTTTTTGTGACAGATTGCTTGGCAGTTGCTAATCTATCCATGACGATGAACTCACATAAGTTTTAGCATGGCAAAAAAACGAGATGGTAGCATTTGGTTTTGCCAGGGTAGGGAAGAGCTAGGACAAAAAAAGGAGATGGTGGAGATAGCTTAGCCTTGCATGCAAGAATAACATGTCGAAAGCTGGGAGGAGATCATGTGCGGATTGTGCTTGACTGTAGACGGAGCGTCGAGCTCGAGTTTGACGAGAGGCGGCATAGCTCGGACAAATGCCTTCATGAGTAAAAAAAATGTAAAAACTTCAAATATTTGCAGTCATGCATGAGAACAAAATTGTGCTAATTCACGAAGCTCATGGTCTGAACCTTAAGAGGCATTATTCTCTTGTCTTGTCAGCGTGCTACATAACCATAGTCAAAGCTCGAAAGTTGTTGAACCATTATATGCCTGGATGCAAATTTTAAGATAGATTATTGCTTGTTTCATGGGCTCATGCAAGCATAGTATCATTAGCAATCTGGAGAGAGAAAAGCAACATTAGCAATGAAATGATCACATGAGACTGCATGCTTGATTTAAGTTGCGGAATAGCTGAGCACGCATACTCTTGTTTTAACATATATATGGCCCCATAACTGAGTGCAAAAATGGTAGGATAGTGCGCATATTCATTTATTAGTTGCTTAATCTGACAAGAAAGTAGAGATGACATTAAGCAGAAAAAATCTAAAATATGCGGTAACTGAAATAGGCCTATTTTAATGGTCTGCATTAAGAAATTATGAAAAATGCATATGCATGTCAATCCAGCAAAGCTTCCACCCAAGCAGTCGAGCCTCTGGATGTCTGCTTTTTGGTGCAGTGGAAGTTGCTCGCTCACCTGAAGGTTCCTGGTCTCCTGGAGGTGATTGACTGGAACGGCAGCTGTCAGAACTGGAGCGCGACAGGTCAGAAACACAAGGCCAACACTGTAGGTCACAGTCACAGTCACAGTTGCCGACGCCGGCTTCGATGTCTCACCCTCATCATAATCCTGGCCGTCCCCTGCTTAGCCATTCCCGATGCCCGTCCTCATGAACTCCCATTGGCAGAGCGTGCACCAAGCACCATGGCCTCTCCTCCCGGGCATCTATGTTGAGATCCTCCTCCACCTCGCTGCACCAGACCTCTCTATATATGCAATACCAGTACAACAAAACATCAAAATTAGCAACGGGGGCATAGCAAACACATCTGACACCCCACAAATCCTCGACAATTATCAACATAAACATACAGATACCCCGCTACCCACCCCGAGCTGGTCACACCAATTTTTGGATAAACGGATGGTTTGCTCTACATTACATATTTCAGTCATAAGTATAGCACATCAAATATCATGAGTGATCCAAGTTGTTCACTTGCACTTGCAGGCTAAGAGCTTTGAGATTTTAGTTGGCAGGTAAACAGGGAATTGTCTCCTAAAGTTCATATATGCTACTATAAAATAGTTTCAATAGAGGTTCTGAATTTTGATGTATTAAAATTATCATCATTTTAATGTGGGAAAAATCTTAAAGTTATATGGTGAGCTACTTAATTAAGAGCAACCTCAGTTTTGATGGTATCTGTGGCAGAACTTGTCGAATTGTGTAGTCCAAGTAGCTAGCTGCCTTCAAGAAAGAAATCTACAGTGGCACATCTGCTCTCTGAATGCATTGGCAAGAAACAAAACGACACCTAGTACCATCCATCTGCTATGGCCGTTTCATGCAGTTTAACTAAGCACTAACATGTAATTATATAACAGAAAGCTTGGCGCGTGTCACTTAGCTTGGGCAAGCAACATACCTCGTCCTCTTGGTTAGTCCAAACAAACTGTACGCTGAGCCTCAACTCACCACCTGCACATTTTACGACATCCATGAAACGAAAAAAATAAACATAATTGTCAACCAACAAAACCAAAACACAAATAGAACATCAAATTTTAGCATTTACTCGCCTTCTTTCACCAATCCTAGAAGAGCTGCCAAGTAGTCAGTCTTCTAGCGCCTACAGGAGATTAGTCCTGCTAGATTTTGCATAGAGGAACGAAAGAGAAAATCCAACTCAGAGTCAATTTAACACGCAAGAAAGGAGTGACCAACAATGGACGAACCAATTGCCATCCCAACAGCTGCAAATCTCGCAAAGGCGGACATAGCAGACAATCCCGTGTCCTAGCAGGAGCAAACAGATGCAATCGTTGGCGCTATACCCATTCTAATCGCCATGAAAAGGAACATTGTAAGATCACCAGCGGCAACATCAAGCCCCGTGTAAGTCCGTTCCAATCACACCCCAGTGCACAAGCACATGGACGGTGGGTACAAATTAGCAACGGCAGAGCCAGCCAGTGCCCACCTCAACGTTCACCCCGTCCTCCGCAGCTACTACCCAACGTCCAGGCCCATGACCCTCCGGATCCCGTGGGAGTCGTCGGTGCCCGTCCGGAGTGGCGGCACGGAGGGGATCAGGCGGCCGCCCATGGTGGGGCAGGAAATTCTCCCGGAAGCTTTGGCGGCACCCCGTTCCACATGCCCACCATCCTCCCCCATCTCTTAATTTCGGCTGAGAGGCAGGCGAGCAACACCTGCGTGCCTCCACCCTCTCCAGCGCTTCCGGTGGAGGTCGAGGCGGACGGGGAGCGGGGATGGACTGGCGGATCCGGCGCGCCTCAACCGGGACGAGCTAGTCCCTCACCGCGTCGCCTTCTCCTCTCGCCGACCGTGGCGGACGCGGCACCGGATCGAGCTCCTCCTGGCGGCTGCGAACGGGAGGCGAGGGAAGGCACGGATAGAAGAAGATAGAAGATATTTCCTTTCTTTTTTACAACCCGTGCACTTTAGGAGAAATTGAATCTTTTGCCCTACTTTACTTCTCCATTTGATTATTTACCCCCCCTGAGAGGCTACCGGGTGAGGCCCGGGGCCACTGCCATTGAGACAATCACAGGGCAAATCATCCAACCCCTTGTAAAGTGGGGCAAATCATCCAATCCCCCTGCACTTTAGATAGTACCGCGGGATTAATACCAGAAACTACAGGGTTTGCTTTGTAAAATTTCTGAACAAAACGTTTTCTAACTTAAAAAGGGACCACGGGTTCAGTTGTCCAAAACCACAAGGACCTTTGTGTAAAAACGCCACAACGGTGAAACCGGAAACGCAATCCGTACTTTATTATTATTAGGGAGAGATTCATGCTTAATTAGTACAAATGCATAGTACTGTTTCTTTTGATAGTGTAGAAATCTATACTTAATAGAAATATATTTGCAAGAGTATGTGCGAGGCTATTTATTAACTGATATGTTTTTCTTATTCAGAAATTGCCAAAAAACCTATCTGTGAGTTGTGGTATCGAGCCTGATGAAGAAGGCTCAGTTGGACTACGCCTTACCGCAAGGGGCTCTGTCACCACCTGTACTTACCGCATGGACACAGACGATCGCACACACTTAAAATCGGTTGTGTGGAAGAGATTCCTCGTTGGCAAGAATCTTCATGTTGGACAGACCATCCTAATTACTATCAGGAACACCCATCGCCCATGCTTGAGGATGATGATCGTCGTCGATATCATCTAGCTAGAACTACATGTGTGTGTGGCTATATCATCTAGAACTACATTTGATGATCGTCGTCGATATCATGTAGAACTACATGTGATGATCGTCGTCGATATCATCTAGAACTATATATGATGATCGTCATCGATATCACCTTTGTACTGCTTGAGGATGCATATGATGATCGTTATCGAGTAATTTGGAACGGAGATAGTACTACCTAGTACCTATAATGCTTTATGAAATTGGTATCTAGTAGTACCTAGTATCTAGAAATTGCAGTTTATTAAAACTGAAACTGGGTAGGAAACTGGGTAGGAAGCGGGGAAAATGATGAAACACATAGCAGTAGCGCGGGGCTAGGAAAGTGCTACAACTAAGTAATAGTAGCTTGTTCTGGAAAAGCGCTGTTGATATAGTCAATAGTAGTAGCGCGGGTGCAAACCGCGCTACTACTAACAGTTAGTTGTAGCGCCTTATTGGTAGCGCGGCTGCCGCGCTGCTGATAGCCTCAAAAGCCGTGCTACTACTAGGGTTTTCCCTAGTAGTGATGGCATGTGACAAGACCTGGAAAATAGAGCAGGTCAAACCAGATCAATCTATGGATCACGGGGGCACGCCCCGGCGCAAGAGAACGGTCACCAATCCCTGCGCGGAAAGTATAACCACGCCCCGGTCGATAACCGCATACGGACTTCATCCGAACTGCGCCGTGACACGACCAGATATAGGGGCGCCGCACACCCCCTATGCTTCACTGATGAGGTAATTGAGCACCAATTCCCAGAAGGGTTCAAACCCATGAACATCGAATCATACGACGACACAACACATCCCGCAGTATGGATTGAAGACTTTCTTCTCCACATTCACATGGCAAGCGGTGACGATCTACACGCCATCAAATACCTTTCCCTCAAACTTAAGGGACTGGCACAGCACTGCCTGAACAGTCTACCAGAAAATTCTATTGGTAGTTGGGAGGATCTGGAGGATGCATTCAGAGACAACTTCCAAGGTACCTATGTTCGCCCCCCAGATGCCGATGACCTTAGCCACATAATCCAGCAACCCGGGGAGTCGGCCCGACAGCTTTGGACAAGGTTCCTAATAAAAAAGAACCATATTGTGGATTGTCCGGACGTAGAAGCCCTCGCGGCCTTCTAACATAGCGTCCAAGACGAGTGGCTCGCCCGACACCTCGGCCAAGAAAAGCCAAAGTCCATGGCAGCTCTCACCGCACTTATGACCCGTTTTTGCGCGGGAGAAGACAGCTGGCTTGCTCGCAGAAGCAATAGCACTAGCGACCCTGGTACCTCCGAAACCAGGGACGACAATGGCAAGCCACGACGCGACAAGCATAAGCGTCGAAACAACAATGAAGAAACACAAGACACGGCGGTCAACGTCGGATTCAGCGACTCCAAACCCGGTCAACGAAAAAAGCCATTCAAGGCAAACAGAGATGGCCCATCCAGTCTAGAAAGAATACTTGATCGGCCTTACCAGATTCATGGCACCCCCAATAAAACCGCCAATCATACCAACAAAAATTGTTGGGTCTTCAAACAAGCCGGCAAGCTTAACGCCGAACACAAGGGAAATGGGTCGCCAAGCGACAATGATGACCAAGAGTCTCATCAGCCGAACACAGGGGGACAGAAGCAATTTCCCCCCAAGGTAAAAATAGTGAATATGATATATGTCACACATATCCCTAGGAGGGAGCGCAAACATGCACTACGAGATGTCTATGCCATAGAGATGGTCGCCCCCAAATTTAACCCATGTCGGCTTGTCCAATCACCTTCGATCGAAAAGACCACCCAACCAGTATCCGTCATGGAGGTTCGGCAGCTTTAGTCCTCGATCCAATCATCGATAGATTCCACCTTTCGCGAGTCCTCATGGATGGAGGCAGCAGTCTCAATCTAATTTATCAAGACACTATCCGCAAAATGGGCATTGATCCGTCAAGAATCAAGCCCACTAGAACTACCCTCATGAAGGAAATATGCCCTAGAGGCAATAATAAAGTTATTATTTATTTCCTTACATCATGATAAATGTTTATTATTCATGCTAGAATTGTATTAACCGGAAACATAATACATGTGTGAATAGATAGACCAACAGAGTGTCACTAGTATGCCTCTACTTGACTAGCTCGTTAATCAAAGATGGTTATGTTTCCTAACCATGAACAAGGAGTTGTTATTTGATTAACGAGGTCACATCATTAGTAGAATGATTTGATTGACATGACCCATTCCATTAGCTTAGCACCCGATCGTTTAGTATGTTGCTATTGCTTTCTTCATGACTTATACATGTTCCTATAACTATGAGATTATGCGACTCCCGTTTACCGGAGGAACACTTTGGGTACTACCAAACGTCACAACGTAACTGGGTGATTATAAAGGAGTACTACAGGTGTCTCCAATGGTAGATGTTGGGTTGGCGTATTTCGAGATTAGGGTTTGTCACTCCGATTGTCGGAGAGGTATCTCTGGGCCCTCTCGGTAATGCACATCACATAAGCCTTGCAAGCACTGCAACTAATAAGTTAGTTGTGAGATGATGTATTACGGAACGAGTAAAGAGACTTGCCGGTAACGAGATTGAACTAGGTATTGGATACCGACGATCGAATCTCGGGCAAGTAACATACCGATGACAAAGGGAACAACGTATGTTGTTATGCGGTCTGACCGATAAAGATCTTCGTAGAATATATAGGAGCCAATATGGGCATCCAGGTCCCGCTATTGGTTATTGACCGGAGACGTGTCTCGGTCATGTCTACATTGTTCTCGAACCGTAGGGTCCGCACGCTTAACGTTACGATGACAGTTATTATGAGTTTATGCATTTTGATGTACCGAAGGTTGTTCGGAGTCCCGGATGAGATCACGGACATGACGAGGAGTCTCGAAATGGTCGAGACATAAAGATTGATATATTGGAAGCCTATGTTTGGGCACCGGAAGTGTTCCGGGTGAAATCGGGATTTTATCGGATTACCGGGAGGGTTACCGGAACCCCCCGGGAGGCAAATGGGCCTATTGGGCCTTAGTGGAAAAGAGAGAAGGGGCAGCCCACAGGCTAGCCGGCCGAACCCCCCTTCCCTAGTCCTATTAGGACTAGGAGAAGGGGCCGGCCCCCCTCTCTTCTCTTTCTCCCGAAGAGTCCTATTAGGAATAGGATTTGGGGGAAGGAGTCCTACTCCCGGTAGGAGTGGGACTCCTCCCTACGCCTCCCTCCTAGCCGGCCGACCCCCTTGCCCCTGGTCCTTTATATACGGGGGCAGGGGGCACCCCATAGACACACAACTTGATCCTTGAGATCGTTCCTTAGCCGTGTGCGGTGCCCCCTGCCACCAAATTCCACCTCGATCGTACCGTTGTAGTGCTTAGGCGAAGCCCTGCGTCGGTAGTACATCAAGATCGTCATCACGCCGTCGTGCTGACGGAACTCTTCCTCGACGCTTTGCTGGATCGGAGCCCGAGGAACGTCATCGAGCTGAACGTGTGCTAAGAACTCGGAGGTGCCGGAGTAACGGTGCTTGGATCGGTCGGATCGGGAAGAAGACGTACGACTACTTCCTCTACGTTGTGTGATCGCTTCCGCAGTCGGTCTGCGTTGGTACGTAGACAACACTCTCCCCTCTCGTTGCTGTGCATCACCATGATCTTGCATGTGCGTAGAATTTTTTTGAAATTACTGCGTTCCCCAACAGTGGCATCCGAGCCTAGGTTTTATGGTTTGATGTTATATGCACGAGTAGAACACAAGTGAGTTGTGGGCGATACAAGTCATACTGCCTACCAGCATGTCATACTTTGGTTCGGCGGTATTGTTGGTTGAGACGATCCGGACCAACCTTACGCGTACTCTTACGCGAGACCGGTTCCCTCGACGTGCTTTGCACATAGATGGCTTGCGGAAGACTGTCTCTCCAACTTTAGTTGAACCAAGTGTGACTACGCCCGGTCCTTGAGAAGGTTAAAACGGAGTCTATTTGACGAACTATCATTGTGGTTTTGATGCGTAGGTGAGATGAGTTCTTACTTAAGCCCGTAGCAGCCACGTAAAACTTGCAACAACAAAGTAGAGGACGTCTAACTTGTTTTTGCAGGGTATGTTGTGATGTGATATGGTCAAGACATGATGCTGATTTTATTGTATGAGATGATCATGTTTTGTAACCGAGTTATCGGCAACTGGCAGGAGCCATATGGTTGTCGCTTTATTGTATGCAATGCAATCGCGATGTAATGCTTTACTAGATTACTAAACGGTAGTAATAGTCGTGGAAGCATAAGATTGGCGAGACGACAACGATGCTACGATGGAGATCAAGGTGTCGCGCCGGTGACGATGGTGATCATGACGGTGCTTCGGAGATGGAGATCACAAGCACAAGATGATGATGGCCATATCATATCACTTATATTGATTGCATGTGATGTTTATCCTTTTATGCATCTTATCTTGCTTTGATTGGCGGTAGCATTATAAGATGATCTCTCACTAAATTATCAAGAAGTGTTCTCCCTGAGTATGCACCGTTGCCAAAGTTCGTCGTGCCCAGACACCACGTGATCATCGGGTGTGATAAGCTCTACGTCCATCTACAACGGGTGCAAGCCAGTTTTGCACACGCAGAATACTCAGGTTAAACTTGACGAGCCTAGCATATGCAGATATGGCCTCGGAACACAGAGACCGAAAGGTCGAGCGTGAATCATATAGTAGATATGATCAACATGACGATGTTCACCATTGAAAACTACTCCATCTCACGTGATGATCGGTTATGGTTTAGTTGATTTGGATCACGTGATCACTTAGAGGATTAGAGGGATGTCTATCTAAGTGGGAGTTCCTAAGTAATTTGATTAACTGAACTTAAACTTATCATGAACTTAGTACCTGATAGTATCTTGCTTGTTTATGTTGCTTGTAGATAGATGGCTCGTGCTATTGTTCCGTTGAATTTTAATGCGTTCCTTGAGAAAGCAAAGTTGAAAGATGATGGTAGCAATTAGACGGACTGGGTCCGTAACCTGAGGATTATCCTCATTGCTGCACAGAAGAATTACGTCCTGGAAGCACCGCTGGGTGACAGGCCTGCTGCTGGAGCAACTCTAGATGTTATGAACGTCTGGCAGAGCAAAGCTGATGACTACTCGATAGTTCAGTGTGCCATGCTTTACGGCTTAGAATCGGGACTTCAACGACGTTTTGAACGTCATGGAGCATATGAGATGTTCCAGGAGTTGAAGTTAATATTTCAAGCAAATGCCCGAATTGAGAGATATGAAGTCTCCAATAAGTTCTATAGCTGTAAGATGGAGGAGAACAGTTCTGTCAGTGAGCATATACTCAAAATGTTTGGGTATAATAATCACTTGATTCAGATGGGAGTTAGTCTTCCAGATGATTGCGTCATTGACAGAATTCTCCAATCACTACCACCAAGCTACAAGAGCTTCGTGATGAACTATAATATGCAAGGGATGAACAAGACTATTCCCGAGCTCTTCGCAATGCTGAAAGCTGCGGAGGTAGAAATCAAGAAGGAGCATCAAGTGTTGATGGTTAGCAAGACCACTAGTTTCAAGAAAAAGGGTAAAGGGAAGAAGAAGGGAAACTTCAAGAAGAACAGCAAGCAAGTTGCTGCTCAAGAGAAGAAACCCAAGTCTGGACCTAAGCCTGAAACTGAGTGCTTCTACTGCAAGCAGACTGGACACTGGAAGCGGAACTGCCCCAAGTATTTGGCGGATAAGAAGGATGGCAAAGTGAGCAAAGGTATATGTGATATACATGTTATTGATGTGTACCTCACTAGAGCTCGCAGTAGCACCTGGGTATTTGATACTGGTTCTGTTGCTAATATTTGCAACTCGAAACAGGGACTACGGAATAAGCGGACACTAGCAAAGGACGAGGTGACGATGCGCGTGGGAAACGGTTCCAAAGTCGATGTGATCGCGGTCGGCACGCTACCTCTACATCTACCTTCGGGATTAATATTAGACCTAAATAATTGTTATTTGGTGCCAGCGTTGAGCATGAACATTATATCTGGATCTTGTTTAATGCGAGACGGTTATTCATTTAAATCAGAGAATAATGGTTGTTCTATTTATATGAATAATATCTTTTATGGTCATGCACCTTTGAAGAGTGGTCTATTCTTGTTGAATCTCGAAGATAGTGATACACATATTCATAATGTAGAAGCCAAAAGATGCAAAGTTAATAATGATAGTGCAACTTATTTGTGGCACTGCCGTTTAGGTCATATCGGTGTAAAGCGCATGAAGAAACTCCATACTGATGGGCTTTTGAAACCACTTGATTATGAATCACTTGGTACTTGCGAACCGTGCCTCATAGGCAAGATGACTAAAACACCATTCTCCGGTACTATGGAGAGAGCAACAGATTTGTTGGAAATCATACATACCGATGTATGTGGTCCGATGAATATTGAGGCTCGTGGCGGATATCGTTATTTTCTCACCTTCACAGATGATTTAAGCAGATATGGGTATATCTACTTAATGAAACATAAGTCTGAAACATTTGAAAGGTTCAAAGAATTTCAGAGTGAAGTTGAAAATCATCATAACAAGAAAATAAAGTTTTTACGATCTGATCGTGGAGGAGAATATTTGAGTTACGAGTTTGGTGTACATTTGAAAAATTGTGGAATAGTTTCGCAACTCACGCCACCCGGAACACCACAGCGTAATGGTGTGTCCGAACGTCGTAATCGTACTTTACTAGATATGGTGCGATCTATGATGTCTCTTACTGATTTACCGCTATCGTTTTGGGGTTATGCTTTAGAGACTGCCGCATTCACGTTAAATAGGGCACCATCAAAATCCGTTGAGACGACGCCTTATGAACTATGGTTTGGCAAGAAACCAAAGTTGTCGTTTCTTAAAGTTTGGGGCTGCGATGCTTATGTGAAAAAGCTTCAACCTGATAAGCTCGAACCCAAAGCAGAGAAATGTGTCTTCATAGGATACCCAAAGGAAACTGTTGGGTATACCTTCTATCACAGATCCGAACGCAAGACATTCGTTGCTAAGAATGGATCATTTCTAGAGAAGGAGTTTCTCTCGAAAGAAGTGAGTGGGAGGAAAGTAGAACTTGACGAGGTAACTGTACCTGCTCCCTTATTGGAAAATAGTACATCACAGAAAACTGTTTCTGCGACACCTATGCCAATCAGTGAGGAAGCTAATGATGATGATCATGAAGCTTCAGAACAAGATACTACTGAACCACGTAGATCAACCAGAGTGAGATCCGCACCAGAGTGGTACGGTAATCCAGTTCTGGAAGTCATGATGCTAGATCATGATGAACCTACGAACTATGAAGAAGCGATGGTGAGCCCAGATTCCGCAAAGTGGCTTGAGGCCATGAAATCTGAGATGAGATCCATGTATGAGAACAAAGTATGGACTTTGGTTGACTTGCCCGATGATCGGCAAGCAATTGAGAATAAATGGATCTTCAAGAAAAAGACTGACGCTGACGGTAATGTTACTGTCTATAAAGCTCGACTTGTCGCAAAAGGTTTTCGACAAGTTCAAGGGGTTGACTACGATGAGACTTTCTCACCAGTAGCGATGCTTAAGTCCGTCAGAATTATGTTAGCAATTGCCGCATTTTATGATTATGAAATATGGCAGATGGATGTCAAAACTGCATTCCTGAATGGATTTCTGGAAGAAGAGTTGTATATGGTACAACCAGAAGGTTTTGTCGATCCAAAAGGAGCTAACAAAGTATGCAAACTCCAGCGATCCATTTATGGACTGGTGCAAGCATCTCGGAGTTGGAATAAACGCTTTGATAGTGTGATAAAAGCATTTGGCTTTATACAGACTTTTGGAGAAGCCTGTATTTACAAGAAAGTGAGTGGGAGCTCTGTAGCATTTCTGATATTATATGTGGATGACATATTGCTAATTGGAAATGATATAGAATTTCTGGATAGCATAAAGGGATACTTGAATAAAAGTTTTTTGATGAAAGACCTCGGGGAAGCTGCTTATATATTAGGCATAAAGATCTATAGAGATAGATCAAAACGCTTAATTGGACTTTCACAATGCACATACCTTGACAAAATTTTGAAGAAGTTCAAGATGGATCAAGCAAAGAAAGGGTTCTTGCCTGTGCTACAAGGTGTGAAGTTGAGTAAGACTCAATGCCCGACCACTGCAGAAGATAGAGAGAAAATGAAAGATGTTCCCTATGCTTCAGCCATAGGCTCTATCATGTATGCAATGCTGTGTACCAGACCTGATGTGTGCCTTGCTATAAGTTTAGCAGGGAGGTACCAAAGTAATCCTGGAATGGATCACTGGACAGCGGTCAAGAACATCCTGAAATACCTGAAAAGGACTAAGGATATGTTTCTCGTATATGGAGGTGACAAAGAGCTCACCGTAAGAGGTTACGTTGATGCAAGCTTTGACACTGATCCGGACGATTCTAAATCGCAAACCGGATACGTGTTTACTTTAAACGGTGGAGCTGTTAGTTGGTGCAGTTCTAAACAAAGCGTCGTAGCGGGATCTACATGTGAAGCGGAGTACATAGCTGCTTCGGAAGCAGCAAACGAAGGAGTCTGGATGAAGGAGTTCATATCCGATCTAGGTGTCATACCTAGTGCATTGGGTCCAATGAAAATCTTCTGTGACAATACTGGTGCAATTGCCTTGGCAAAGGAATCCAGATTTCACAAGAGGACCAAACACATCAAGAGACGCTTCAACTCCATCCGGGATTTAGTCCAGGTGGGAGACATAGAGATTTGCAAGGTACATACGGATCTGAATGTTGCAGACCCGTTGACTAAGCCTCTTCCACGAGCAAAACATGATCAGCACCAAGGCTCCATGGGTGTTAGAATCATTACTGTGTAATCCAGATTATTGACTCTAGTGCAAGTGGGAGACTGAAGGAAATATGCCCTAGAGGCAATAATAAAGTTATTATTTATTTCCTTACATCATGATAAATGTTTATTATTCATGCTAGAATTGTATTAACCGGAAACATAATACATGTGTGAATATATAGACCAACAGAGTGTCACTAGTATGCCTCTACTTGACTAGCTCGTTAATCAAAGATGGTTATGTTTCCTAACCATGAACAAGGAGTTGTTATTTGATTAACGAGGTCACATCATTAGTAGAATGATCTGATTGACATGACCCATTCCATTAGCTTAGCACCCGATCGTTTAGTATGTTGCTATTGCTTTCTTCATGACTTATACATGTTCCTATAACTATGAGATTATGCGACTCCCGTTTACCGGAGGAACACTTTGGGTACTACCAAACGTCACAACGTAACTGGGTGATTATAAAGGAGTACTCCAGGTGTCTCCAATGGTAGATGTTGGGTTGGCGTATTTCGAGATTAGGGTTTGTCACTCCGATTGTCGGAGAGGTATCTCTGGGCCCTCTCGGTAATGCACATCACATAAGCCTTGCAAGCACTGCAACTAATAAGTTAGTTGTGAGATGATGTATTACGGAACGAGTAAAGAGACTTGCCGGTAACGAGATTGAACTAGGTATTGGATACCGACGATCGAATCTCGGGCAAGTAACATACCGATGACAAAGGGAACAACGTATGTTGTTATGCGGTCTGACCGATAAAGATCTTCGTAGAATATGTAGGAGCCAATATGGGCATCCAGGTCCCGCTATTGGTTATTGACCGGAGACGTGTCTCGGTCATGTCTACATTGTTCTCGAACCGTAGGGTCCGCACGCTTAACGTTACGATGACAGTTATTATGAGTTTATGCATTTTGATGTACCGAAGGTTGTTCGGAGTCCCGGATGAGATCACGGACATGACGAGGAGTCTCGAAATGGTCGAGACGTAAAGATTGATATATTGGAAGCCTATGTTTGGGCACCGGAAGTGTTCCGGGTGAAATCGGGATTTTATCGGATTACCGGGAGGGTTACCGGAACCCCCCGGGAGGCAAATGGGCCTATTGGGCCTTAGTGGAAAAGAGAGAAGGGGCAGCCCACAGGCTAGCTGGCCGAACCCCCCTTCCCTAGTCCTATTAGGACTAGGAGAAGGGGCCGGCCCCCCTCTCTTCTCTTTCTCCCGAAGAGTCCTATTAGGAATAGGATTTGGGGGAAGGAGTCCTACTCCCGGTAGGAGTGGGACTCCTCCCTGCGCCTCCCTCCTAGCCGGCCGACCCCCTTGCCCCTGGTCCTTTATATACGGGGGCAGGGGGCACCCCATAGACACACAACTTGATCCTTGAGATCGTTCCTTAGCCGTGTGCGGTGCCCCCTGCCACCAAATTCCACCTCGATCGTACCGTTGTAGTGCTTAGGCGAAGCCCTGCGTCGGTAGTACATCAAGATCGTCATCACGCCGTCGTGCTGACGGAACTCTTCCTCGACGCTTTGCTGGATCGGAGCCCGAGGAACGTCATCGAGCTGAACGTGTGCTAAGAACTCGGAGGTGCCGGAGTAACGGTGCTTGGATCGGTCGGATCGGGAAGAAGACGTACGACTACTTCCTCTACGTTGTGTGATCGCTTCCGCAGTCGGTCTGCGTTGGTACGTAGACAACACTCTCCCCTCTCGTTGCTGTGCATCACCATGATCTTGCTTGTGCGTAGAAATTTTTTGAAATTACTGCGTTCCCCAACACCTCAAAGGAGTAATACTTGGCAAAGAGGCCCACTGTACGGGCTCAATCACGCTGGAAATAGTCTTCGGCTCGTCGGACAACTTCCGAAGCAAAGACTTGATCTTCAACATCGTCCCCTTCCGCAACGGCTATCGCACACTGCTTGGACGAACAACTTTTGCCTGCTTCAATGCGGTCCCGAATTATGCCTATTTGAAGCTCAAGATGCCCGGTCATGTGGTGTCATTACAATCAATGGAAACATGGAGCGCTCCCTCCGTACTAAGGAGCATATAGCATCTATTGCGGCCGAAGTACAAAGCGGCCCTATAAAGCCGCACAGCTCCTTGGTTATTCGGCCACCGGACTTCTCGACGCAGGACCGGCCAATTCTACATGCCGGCAGCCCGGCAACTACAGGGCTGGATTAGCAGCCTAGCCTCCATCGACCGCCACGTACATCAGCGGAATTCGTACCGCGCGTGCACAATTATGCACTCAAAATACCCTGGGCATCGGCGGAGGCAATACATGGACATGCCTATAAAAAGGTTCAGCCTTATACGGCCTTCCCCTTTATTTAATCATCTTTTTCTTTTTTCCCACAGGTGAATCAAAACCCACTCATTCTTCGGACCCACGAGGACTCTTTCCGAGCTCGGTTCCGTATACATGGCTGAAGACCATTCCTTTAAAGGAACCTTTCTTATTTGGGCGAAAAGCAGCGCACACGTGCGGGAGGAAGACCACAACTTCGCTCAAGAACCTCTATAGAGCTTTTCCCTTAGCCCTAGACCCCCGGCATGTAGAATGGCCTTGGTGAGTATGGTACCTTCTGTAAGATTACGTTTTGACGTATCAATTAGATTTTAGTGAACCAAAATTCTTATTCAGTATCATTTTTTATTCCGCCTGGTAAGTGGTCCCACGAACACACCTCGGCATAAAATTGCCAGGGGCTCTATAAGGCAACATATGTGTTGCCAAACAAAAGTCCGAACAACTTTACAGCATAATTCGACGTCTCAAGCTCGGCATTATATGCATTGGCTCCGAATCATGTCTTTGGTCAATAGTTGGGTTGCCCGGCTCCTGTGCTTGCTACCTTATGTTCCATCTGATCGGCTAGAGTAATAAAGGGAGAACTGTTGCGATTGTGTTTCTGGTTCGTCCGGTTAACCACCTCAGTAGAGAAAGCCGAAAAATGACTGTCATGATGCGGCGAGAGCTGGTCAGCCACTCGGCGATTCATTACAATCCTTAGCGATTTTTCCGTATTACACGAAGGACCGTTTCCCGGTCACATATGTAACGCATCTGCATCAGGATAACCGCGTACATACTAGGGGCTACCTAATAGACCCATTGTCAAACTCCTATAGCCAAGTGAGAGCAATAAAACCGAATAGTCTGTTTGCCTGGTTCGCCACACTAACACCTCCTTCAAGGACCAAGACGTTGGGTTAAGTGTAGTTATGTGCAATTCCGAACACCCCAGTAGCATCTACATGGGGGCTGAAGCCGGCGACTGGGAACTCTCAGATATAATAAACGGCCGCACAGGAGGATAAAAACTTTTCCATCAAGGAATGAATGTATTACAAAACATTTAGTTTATAACACAAATCCCAGGACAGTTCGGCCCCTTTTATTCGAACACTACGTCCTTAGAACATTGGCCCTCTATAAGGCGAGCACCTTTTAGCACGTCCTCAAAATAGCGCTCCGGTGTGCGGTGGGCCTTGCTTTCGGGAGGACCCTCAACTGCCACCTTTTCGGCATTCATTTTCACCCAGTGCATCTTGACATGGGCGAAAGCCATATGCGCCCCTTCCATACAGGACCACCTCTGGACGGAGTCAATCTGGGGTAGTGCATCAATGAGACGCCGCATGAGGCCGAAGTAGCTATCCGAAATGACTTCAGCCGGCCACAACCGGACTATGACGTCCTTCATGGCCGCGTCGGACATCTTATGGAGCTCCGCCCATTGCGCCATCTAGTCGTTTAGCAGTAGGGGACGCTCCTACCCCACAAACTGCGACCAGAAGAGCTTCTCTGACTCATACCCTCCTGGGCTTGGAAGAATTGGGCGGCATCCGCAGCACTCGTCGGCAGATCTGCATATGCGTCTGGAGAGCTCCACAGTCGATTAAGAAAGGCATACTTTCGGTCCCCAAATTTAGCATGTAAAAGAAAAAGGCTTACCAGCCGCTATCTGATCGGCTTGACGGATTTCCTCGCGCGTTGCGCGGGATTCGGACCGTGCCTCCGAAGCATCTTGAAGGACCTTGGCGAGTTTGATCCCCTTCGCCTTATTTTCTGTTTCCAAGGACTCACACTTGGCGGCGGTGTCCTTGAGTTTTTGATCCATCTCGGTTACCTGTTCCTCAAAACGGCGCCGAGCGGCCTGTTTGGCCGTCAAATCCGCAACCGCCTTATCGGCGGCTGCCTTGCTTACCCTTGCTTGCTCCTTGGCTTGAGCAAGCTCTCTTCTAAGGTTTTCCACTGTAGTGGCACCATCTATACAAACACGCACATTGCAGCTCTTGAATTTCCACAAAAAAACACGGACATAAAAAGGCATATAGTAAGATGTATCTTCTACCTTGCACCTGGTCAAGCCGCGTGTTAACAAGGACTAGGTCCTCCTCGGCTCGCTCCAGTTTCCATTTGAGTTCGGAAACTTCTAGAGATTGGGCAGTCGCCGCTAACAACGAAGCATGTTTTAATCCAAATAAAACAGTGTGTTACCACCTGATAATTGATTATTGATCCTCTGCTCGCTTTTCTTTCAAAAACCAAACAGAGTCTCAGGGGCTACTATCTGTGTACAGGCATGTAGTTCACAAAAATGATCAAAAATGTTACATTGTGTACCTCAAAACCTGCTAGCAGGCTAGAGAAGGCTTCATTCAGCCCGCTCTTGGTGGACTAAATCTTCTCCGACACCATGCCCATCAGGGTGCGGTGCTCGTCCAAGATGAATGCACTTTGAAGTGCACCCGCCATTGTATTCGGCGCCTCCGGATTAATAGAGGTCACCGCTCCCTCTTCGCCCGCAGGAGGTCATTTACTAGACCCCGGGGCCGTGTGGGTCTCCGGAGTAGTCTGCGGCTGGGGGATGGATTGACCGGGGCCCTCGTCGCCGGTCTTCATGAAGACCCCCCTCCCCCCCCCGGCCCTCCGGCAGCCGAGACATTACACTCTGGCACCGTTAAATCGCCCCTTCGCGTCTCTTCAAGGCCTAGGGAGGGCCTATGAGACGACACCTTGGTGTCATCCTCCCTAGGCGGTGGGGAGGCTAATGGAGGCGACCCGCTCTCAGCATCTCCAATGGAAAATCCTCCAAGGACGAAGATAGTGGGGGAAGATCGCGGGCCGGACTAAAAGACAACTTAGAGTTACCATCGCAGTTCATTAATTGAATAAGTGGGAAAAATACTGGACCACTTACGAGTCGGCTTGGGGCTTAGTCCGGCGCCGGTGCTTTGGGACAACCTCGGCGTCTGACTCCGAGTCATCGGGGAGGGTAATTTTGTCCCTCTTGGATGCTTCGACTTCCAGGTCTTCGGAGGCCGCCCTCTTTTTGCCCCTGTGGGGAGGATCTTCTTCTTCCTCCTCCTCCTTGTCGCTGTCATCACCCTCGTGAGAGGACTGGGCATCAGCATCTCCGGACATTGCGTCCGAAGTGCTCTCCTCCCTTTTCTTCTTCTTGTCCTTCTTTGTCGGCGCCTGGTATGGCCCTGCGACCAGCATCCTCATTAGAAGAGGATTGGCTGGGCCTTCGGGGAGCAGAGCCGGACACCGGATCTGCTCCGCCTTCTTAATCCAGATGTGTAAGGGGATGGACTACTTAGAACCTCTCCCTCAGGTTGTTGAAGCCTATTGGTGTTCGGAGTTTTTAGAATTTACCTCAGAAGACGGATGGTTGCAATCGAGGCCGGTGTCGTCTGAGGACCTTGGCCACGATTCCGCTTCTTAAAAAGCAGCTTCCAGATCCCCTTATGTGTTGTGCCATAGAACCATTGTAGGGTCCGCAGCCCTTCTAGGTTAAACTCCCACATCTTGAGGGGCCGCCTCTGGCAAGGAAGTTCTCGGCGGATCAGCATCACTTTGACTACGTCATCATGGGTAACGTCCTTCGCTATCATGCTCTTGACGCGTTTCTGCAGCAGTAGCACCTTAGGGACCGACCCGTAGTCCGGACCCTTGTCGGTCTAGGATGTAAGCCTCAGCGGGGGTCTTGATCTATAGGCTAGTGCGGCTGCCCACTTGGAGCCGCAGGGTTCTGCAATATAGAACCATTCTTGTTTCCATATTTTGACGGTGTCCACAAAGACTCCCTTTAGCCAATTGACTTTGGGGAGCTTGCTCACCATGGCGCCACCATAGTCCGCGTGTTGCCCATTGACCACCTTCGGTTTCACATTAAAAATCTTGAGCCATAAGCCGAAGTGTGGAGGGACACAGAGGAAGGCTTCACACACGATGATAAACACCGAGATGTGAAGGAACGAATTGGGGCCAGATCGTGAAAATCCAAACCGTAGTAGAACATGAGACCCCTTACGAAGGGATGAAGGGAGAATCCAAGTCCACGGAGGAAGTGAGGGATAAACACCACCCTCTCACCGGGCTCTGGAGTGGGGATGACCTGCGCCGGATCAGGAAGCCTGTGCTTGATTTCCGTGGTCAAATACCGTGCTTCCCGCAGCTCCTTGATGTTCTCCTCCGTGACGGAGGAGGGCACCCACTTGCGTTGAGAACCAACCATGGTCGGAGGAGTTGTCGGGAAGGGAAGAGCTTGGAGTTTGGGTGCTAGAGCTCGGGGATGGAGAGGCAAAGAGAATGAGGCGTGGGGTGGAATAGATGGGTTCTATCCACTTATATGGACTGCAAATATCAAGCGTCCCCCCTTTTGAGCCTTAAAACTCGCCTGTTCCCCAGGGGTCACGCGGACCGTATGGTTAGGTTACCAAAACTCGTATTGATGAGAATCCCATAATAAGGGGGCACGATCTCTACTTTGACAAGACGTGTCACCAGAGGTTGCGTCTCGAAACATGAAACGGGAGGCCGAAAGATGGTTTGAAATAATAAAATGGCCGGACGTAACGTCTCACCGGTGAAATCTTCAGAGGACAGAACTTATCTGTATTCTAATTCAGAGGTATGACTATTGTACAGAGCTGGATATAGTACTGACGATCACGCCTTGCAACCCCGAAGACAATCTGCGCGCCGGACACATTGTCATTGAAGACTGGTTTAGGAGCTAATGAGGGAGTCCTGGATTATGGGGTCCTCAGGTGTCCGGGCTACATGATGTGGGCCGGACTAATGGGCCGTGGAGATACAAGACAGAAGACTTTCCCCGTATCCGGATGGGACTCTCCTTGGCGTGGAAGGCAAGCTTAGCATGCGGATATGAAGATTCCTTTCTCTGTAAACCGACTCTATACAATCCTAGCCTCCTCCGGTGTCTATATAAACCGGAGGGTTTAGTCTGTAGAGGCAATCATAATCATACAGGCTAGACAATTAGGGTTTTGCCATTACGATCTCGTGGTAGATCAACTCTTGTAACCCTTATACTCATTAAAGTCAATCAAGCAGGATGTAGGGTATTACCTCCATCAAGAGGGCCCGAACCTGGGTAAGCATTGTGTCCCTGTCTCCTATTACAATCGATCCATAGACGCACAGTTTGGGACCCCCTACTCGAGATCTACCGGTTTTGACACCGACAGCATGCTGGAAGGTACCTCTCTTTGGTCGAGTGGATCTCTGTGGGCTTCGAGAGTAATAGCATAATTAATCACTTCTTCCTCCCTTGTGCAGAATTCTGTCAGAACTTCGGAGAGGAGACAGATAAGATCGAGACTAGTTTAGACCTCACCAAGTCACTCGTGAAGGATGTGTTGGCTCTGAACATGTTGCACCTCAAAGCTCGTCTCAAAGGCGTTCAAGGATATATCACTCGCTTGAGGGCTGCGCTGGCGAAGATCGACAAGGAGTTGTGGCCTGAGGATATGCTTCAGAATGACCTCGAGTCAATGATGACTCAGCTCAATGATATCCCAGGTCGGGTGCAAGCATGGAAAAAATCCGCTGCTCGTTGCGGAGCTGACATGCACTAAAAAAAATACACTTCCGTGATGATACATGTTTGTCACAGTAGGTCACGTTTTCTGCCATGCATGTACATCCATGACAAATTTATGACAGAATCAAGATAGTCATACATGTGCTATCGTAGAAGTGTTCCATGACATTACCAAAATTATCATCACGAAAGTGTCCACTTCCATGACGATAAATCACGCGTCACATAAGTGCTTTGATCAAGGGTGACCAACACATGGCATCCACCGTAACGGAACGCCGTTAAGCTATCGGGTCTGGTTTTGGATCCGATAACCCGTTAACAGCCTCGACCAATGGGGATTTTCCACGTATAAATTCATCATTGGCTGGAGGAAACACGTGTCAGCTCCGTGTTGGCACAGGTGTCACTCATCCAATGGGTGAGATGCGCCTATGATATGTTAACACGTGGACCGGCCCAAAAGTGGCCCATCAAGTTTAAATGGGCCGACCCAACTAAAGGCCCACAAGATTTTGCGGACCATAATGGGCAGCCCAGCTAAAGGCCCACAAGATTTTGCGGGCCATAATGGGCCGGCCCAGGTAAAGGCCCCCAAGATTTTTGCGGGCCATAATGGGCTGGCCCAGGTGAAGGCCCACAAGATTTTTGTGGACCATAATGGGCCGGCCCAGCTAAAGGCCCACGAGATTTCGCCGACATTAATGGGCCGACCCAGCTGTAGGCCCACAAGATTTTGAGGACCCTAGTAGGCCGGCCCATTAACTGGCTGCCATGTTTTGGGCCAAATGCTGGCCCATATTTGATCCGGTCCATTAATGGCCTGCCACGTTCTGGGCCTAATAATGGCCCATGTGAGATCCGGCCCATTAAAAGCCTACCATGTTCTGGGCCAAATTACGGCCCAGATCAGGTTCGGCCCTTTAAGAGGCTTTGGGCTAAATTATGGCCCATATCAGATTCGGCCCGTCAACTGCACACTACGCTTTTGGGCCCATTTGCTAAAGGCCCATTTAGTAATTCAGCGTGATATTAGTTTCGGCCTGTTAAGGGTCCGTTTAACATTTCGTCCCTATATTAATTTCGGTCTGTTAAAAGCCCATCATATAGTTGGGCCTAACTACGGCCCGGTTTGCATCCGGCATGCTCGCAGCCGATAATCTGATTGGGCCAAATAAGGACCGAGACAATTTTGGCCTGTTATAAGCCCATGATTTGATTGGCACATTCATGGGCCGGAGTCTATTTCGGCATGATGCCGGCCCGTGAGTTGTTCAGCACGTTTCAGGCCCAACCTACTTTTTAGCTTCCTAAAGGCCCATTGAGTTTTCTTGGGAAAATAGGGCCGATGGTTTACTCGGCCTATTAATGGCCTGAATCTACTAGTGGGCAGTTTACATTTAGGCCTGTTAACGGACCAAGATGACGGGGCCCATGATGCGGATCATACATGGTGATTTGCATGACGGCCCGATTATGTACCATAATTTTACGGTTTGACTGGTTTACTATGAAGACAAGATATATATACAGTAAAATAACTACAGCGTCGTGAATAAGAAAAAACCTAGACTATACAATAAACAAATTACGGCATATTACATCCACTGGGCATCAAAGTTCGCCACTATGATAATAAAGCACAAGCAGGCAGCAGATTACATAGACTGGGCATCAAAGATCTCCACCAGTGCAACTAAACACACCGACAAAATAATATACAAAACCGACATCACTTCAATAGAGTTCAAGAAAGGTTAGCCCTGCTCGGGAGCTGCAGCGCAAGCAGCTGAGCAAGCTAGTGAGACTGCACTTGTTTGACACTTATATCCTCCTCACTCTGAAAGATAAACAAGCAGACAGATGACAGGTTTTGCATATATAAGTATCAGTGCTGACAATTCATCACATTTCTTATTGACGAATAAAGTGACACAGTTTAAAATAGCATTAACATAATATGGTATTGTTCAGGTCAAGACATGGTAGGAATTGACAGTGTGAAGGAGTTGGCAGCTTCACGACACCACTGGATTGCAGATTAAGAACTCATAAGTATCAATGGTTAGTGTGCTGTCAATTTATCCCATTTTAGAATGGCAAAATAAGATCACTTGCTCTGCATAGTTTAATTTACATGGTATGAAGAAAGAACTTGGTTGTACAACTGAAAACTTAAATTTAGAATGACAAACTTTTGTTTATGAACTGGAGTACATAATAAACTTTAAACATGCAATTTGATGCAAACACCAGAAATAAACAGCTGTTGCAGTCATGCCTAACCAAATATACACAACAAAGTTCGAAGGCTTGAGAAGGAAAAACTTACATTATTGGTGAAGGCAGGCTCTATAAAGCCCTTGTCCATGCTGATGGGGGGAAAATTCTAGAAGTTTACCACAGAATCTTCTTCATAAGCATTGCCTTTATTCTACATTTTGTTAAGAGTAAATATAGATGTGACTATAAGAAACAATGGAGAATATTTAAGATAAGATGAAGAGTGATGCTACATAACCAAGTAGATATAAATGTAAGTACGGCGATACAGGCAAAAGGTACAGCCAAGAGCAATGCAAAGCTAAACTTCTTCAGTACCATCGGTGTTATCCAACCTTATGGTAAGAGTAAATATAGATCTTATGTGTAGAAAATGGAGGGCAAAGGAAAATAAGCTGCAGAGTGATGGTACATGAACAACTACATGTCAATATAAGTACACTGATAAAGGACAACATGTACTTACAAGAACAATGCAGAGCTAAAAAAATTCATTGGCATTGGATATATTCTACACTAATGTAACCATTCATATAGATCCGATAATTTGGAGTGAACAATTGATAAGCAAGCTATCATGCATACTACTGTCACATAATGAACCAGGTATGTACGCAAGTACAGTGATACAGGACAACAGGTACTAACAATAGCAAAGCAACGGGCATCATATTTGCGATATCCTGTCATTCTTTTCAAACCAGAATTCTTTTTCGAGCAGATTTCCTGCAAAAAAGATCCATAAGGCACATGCGTAAAAGTAGAACTTCAAATTGTTATGCGATATCATAAACAGTACCTCATCCTCGGAACGAGAACAGTGCATAACAAAGTTTTTCCATTCAATGTCTTCTAAATTTAGCACATGAGACTTCACCAGAAATTCGTTTATAGACTTGCCATCAAAGTGTGATTTCCTCAGGTAACACCGATACTGCTGCAATGCTTCATTGAAAAGCGCAAGCAAGCTTTGCTCGTCATGACTATCCAGATTGACCCTCGCCTACTTACAACAATGTAATGTAAATCATTGATGTGTTCAATCAGCAGAAAATAGGAAAATAATCACCATGAATAATAGCACTTACACGTAAGTGGGACAGGAAGATGTGAAAATGGTGTTTGTTTTCACTATAATCTCCCCATGATGGGAATATATGCACGTAGTCCCTAACAACATTGAAAGCATTGTGTTTTAAACTGGGAATAACTGGAATGGGGTTCCAATCTGCAGGAATTGGCCGTCTCTACAGTTGGGATAGGTCTTCGGCTGGTGGACTTGCTGTACTTTTTGCTGGAGTGGGATTTTTTTGTGGTACGGCTGGTGCTATGGCAACTGAAATCGGCATACCTTTTGCTAGAGTAGAGGTCCTGTGTGGTGCGGCTAGTAGTGTGGCCAATGAAGTATGGGTACAGTCTGCTAGAGTCGGTCCTATGTTTTGTGTCACTGGTTGTACAACCAATATAAGTGGGGTGTTGTCTGATTTCTTCGGCACAACCATGTTTTTCAAGGACTTTGCTGGTGCTCCTTCAAGTTCGGCAATCACCCCCTTCCTTTTTGATGTCTGATGCACAAGAACAACATTTGAGTGGAAAACATGGTATGATGACAAATTTAATATGTATTGATAATGGATGGGCATGGCATCTCGACATATATGATGAGTAAACTAAGCAGATGGCGGTGCAACAAAGTAGAAGAAATGCAAGCAACATATGCAAGATACGTGCAATCAATAAAACCTTGCCAAATTAGAACAGGCACCTTGATGGGTGAACAAGACAGGCCATCTGCCTTTGACTCATCGAGGTTAGAATAGTCATTAGGATCATATTCTGAACAAGAATCAACAGGTGGTGAGCGTATGAGTTTCATTGCATCCAGAATGGCACTCAATGCCTTGGTGCCAATTTTGTAAGTCATTGTAGTGTTTAGCTTCGAGAGTGGACTGCTGCTAGTGCGACACAAAGCAGCTACACAGATCATAGTGTAGATATAACGGGAAAACCATAAGCATCAGAGTAAAATCAGCAAAGTGGAACTTGTTGGAATATATGTGCTAGTATTACCGGTACGGCTAGAAAGACTTCGAATACCAGCTCTCTTCAAATGAAGGTGTGGTACTGTTAATATCAGTGTAACTCTCAAAGGCGACATAGCTCCCCGCATTTCCTTGCTATTCTTACAGGATTCAAGTGGGTAGGCCACTACAAATCCTATTCCCATGTTTACAAAATCCTACGAATCAAAGAGGTCCGACGAGTTCAAAGTGTCCATACCAACCGAGCGTATAGACCTCGACACTGCAAATGTCCCTACTCACATTCACTACAAGGAACATACTGTACTACTATCATACTCCCTCCATTCCAAAATATAAGTCTAGGTAGAGATTTCCACTATGGATCACATATAGATGTATCCAGATACATTTTAGAGTGTAGATTCACTCATTTTGCTCCATATGTAGTCCATGGTGGAATCTATACAAAGACTTGTATTTAGGAACGGAGAGAGTACTTATTAAAGAAGAACGAAAGAGGAACATGCTAAAGAGAGCAAGCAGATTTTGGATAATAAAATGTTCATTGCGCAGTGCCCACACATGATGAACCAGAGCGCATTAAGAAAGAAACTCCTTGCTGTCTCTCTATATGTGGTGCACGTGCTTTTTCAAAAGTAAAGTAGGAACATTAGCTGACCAATTAAATGTTATCTATTTTAGTAATATCAGCATCATATCAGATTCGTACTTGAGCAACAAGTTTGGAATTATGAGTGGCATGTTGTCTAGCTTGATGGATTCAGGAGCAGTGCTAGGCAGGTACGATGATGGTACTGAATATAAAGGCATGTCTGCATTTGGGTCAGTCAACCATTTCAGGCGGTTGGATGAAGATTCTGCGTCTCCTACCCCTTCTTCTTCCTCGTCTATGATTCCTCCCATACAGAACACTGCATGGGCCGCCGGCTGGACCATCGGCCCCCACCGCCTGTGTTCCTCTGCCACCCCCATCCCCGCCCCCACCCGCGTCGAATTTTCTTTGTTCGGCGAGGCCCCACCACCGCCCCCAACAACCAAAGTCCCCACCCGAGCCCCTTCGTTCGCACTGGCGAACTCCGGCGAGCTCTAAAAAATCGACTGACCCAATTTTGAAATTTAGTCTACTGTGATTTAACTAGTGTGGAATATAAAAGGCGAAAACCATAAGCATTGGGAGTATAGTGTTGAGCGTGCCATGGCGGATCTGAAGGTGCAAACCAGACAAAGGCAACTTCGCAACCAATGTTTGCTCTCAACTAGCAAGTAAGTGATGGACAAGAAATCAGAGTAAAGCAGTGGCGATCTATTTTCTAGCTGTGATAAATAAGTTGAGCAGATACGAAAGAGTACCGCCTCTGGTGCGGCCCCGTGTATGCATCTGCTGAGAATTTGACGGTGCTGCGGTAGCGATGGCTGTCGGTGGCGTGGAAGTAGATCTAGGAGGGTAGACAGTGGCAACGGGGCACGGTGGACGAGATGGTCGTAGGAGCAGCGCTGACAAAGTGGACGACGGCGGGGATGAAGCGAGAGGACGGGATGCAAGGATCCCGGTCCGAAGCCGTGGATGAGAGAGGTCGATCTCTTGTAATGGACGGCGGCATCGGGGTATCAGCTCCGGCATGGTGGAGGAGGACGGCGGTGGATGGGGTGGCGGACGGAGGAGGCTGGGGTGGAGAGGGTGTTTTGGCGCCCACGGAGTATGAATGGGGAAATGGAGGTGGAGAGGAAGGGGGAACCATGTCTTCAGGGCGCGCTTGTCTCAAATGCGAGGAAATTTACAAACTTAGCCCCCGTTTCAAATTTCCTACATCACAGCAATATTAGTCGGTTGGGGATAGGACGGTAATCTCGCATACACCGAATATTTGCCGACAAGAGTTTGTTTTTGGCGCCCACCGTGTATGAATCTGGGAGGGAGTCGATTTTGGCCGAGGACAAACTGTGTTTTGGCGCCCACCGTGTATGAATCCGGGTGAGAGGCGGTTATATCACGTTCGAGTGAAATTACAAACCTACCCCTATCGAAACATATAGAAATCGAGCAGATAGGCTTTGCGTGGCAGGGATAGGCCGTAGTAATTTCCATCTCGCAGATTTTGGTTTCGGGTGGTTACTGCGACTTTCCCCGCTTCGTTCATATTTTGCAGAGTGCACGTTTACCATGCCAACTCAATTCGAATCCCGTCTGTATTCTATTTTTTTCGGGCGGGATCCATTTTCGATTGGAATAAAATTCTATATACATCATTTTTTAATATGTACTTTCAAAAGCACAACAAAGAATTCTGCTCCTTTATATGTATAATATGATTTACAAATACAATGATCTCAAAATCATAAGGTTGAATTCAAAAAATTAAACCAAATTATGTTCTACTAAAATGTGTGGATCAGTAATATCTACATATTAAATAACATAGATGCGCATGAATTCATATGAGTATGCATGTTTGATAGATCAATTTTGGTTCGAGTATGGATTACATGTATCATCATCTCGAATTCAAATATTTGAATCCCTTTTATGTTCACTCCTTTCATGCCCATCTCTCTCGCATGCATGTTCCTTATGTAGCTATCACTCTCTTTTCTCCAGCTCACCCGCATGCTCACTTCATGTTTTCTCCTATCCTCGCAAACATGGTCTCTCGACGTCTCCCTTGAGAAGTGTCACACTCTCCCTATCATTATACATTACACGGTTTTCATTATCTCTCACATCTCTACCGTTCTCTCGTATCACTAGATACCTAAGCTTTCTTTTTCACCGCCACACACACAGTCTCCACTCGTCTTTCACTTTGTCTTTATCTCTATGGGATTCTCTCACACACCCTATATGTCTCTAGATATAAATCATACCACTAAAATTACTCTCTCTCTCTCTCACTCTCTCCTGTAGACACAACATTCGTTGCGGTCTCCTTTTCGTCTCCATCCCAGACTGGCATTATTCATTTGTTTACCGATCAGACAAATCCCCCCTTCTCTCTCTCACACACACAACTCCTGCTTCCACTCCCCTTCCCTACTACCGCCTCTCACTCACACACACAAAACTCTCGCTTTCGCACCCCCGTCTCATATTTCTCTCACAAACATTTATCGACTAGCCTCTAGATAGGTTTATACACCCGCACACTCGTGCTTCCACTATCGCATACATGTCTCTCTCCCGCTCCTTGTATCTATGTAGATTTTTCTTCCCTTCTTGAGACACGCCCTCTCGATCATGCACACACAAACTATCACCTCATTTTAAGCTGATACATCACACACACACACACTCTTTGTGTCTTTGTCACACATGCGCTCCGTCCTCCTCCTCTCTCCCTCTCTCTCTCACACATGGGCTTTTTGCAACAGCTAGCAAGATGCCCATGCATTGCATGGAACATGAAGATGCATTTGTATGAGTAGTTTATCTTGTGGGAGAAAAGGATGAACAAGGGAAGGCCTTATTTTCAAGTGTGGAGAGGGGTGTGGGTATCTTTTTGCAAAATTGCCATAGCTTCCTTCCTATCCATCAGATATAGATCGGACGGCCTATATTGCAGGATGGGAGGCACACGATCATCACCGACTATGCTTTTTATAAGAGTAGGGATAAAAACAGAGTTGGTGATGATGGTGGGCCTACCATCCTACAATATAGGCCGTCCGATTTATGTCTGACGGATAGGAACAAAACTATGGCAATTTACCCGCACTCCTCTCCACATTTGCAGATAAGGCCTTCCCTCGTTCATCCTTTTCTCCCACAAGATCTTGATGTCCCGTGCAACGCATGGGCATCTTGCTAGTAAGAGTAGAAGTTAGACACATACCACTTCTCGAATCTTGAAACCAACAACATTCCTCCCTTATCTCATCAAAACCGCCAAAGGAATATATTTTGGGTGAAACATAACATTTTTTTAGTGATATATGTATTTTAAAACTAGACTTTTTTTCTATCAAATCGGTGAATATGTATTAATCTACTCAGATTGTGTGGCAACGCATTGGCACATTGCTAGTAGTTATTATAATTTTGTGGACACTAGATAAACGGTGGAGTACATATACGAAGAGAAGAGGCGCACGCACGCAGTCGGTCTCTCGTTGTCTCGCACACATGAGTGTTACGTAAAGGCAACATTAACAAATAAACCCTAAAACCCTAGGTGCACGATTGCTGCATTCGTGGGTATCGGGTACGTGGTGGAGCGCACCTTTGTAGGAATAGTCAGCTCGCGTGATAATTTGATCCGTAGGAGTTGATGGTCGGGACCACAGGTGAACGACTTGGAGGCGGTGGCTCGCCAGTTGCCACAGATCGAGTAGCCACGTTTAAAATATCATTTTTTTAGTGGGGTTAAGAGTTCCGATTTTCAATGGCGCGTTATAAGTACTAAGTAGTTTTTAGAACGATTGGGATGGAGCGAAAATGGAATTCATAGTACTACCTACTACGTACCTCCTTGGCATATGGTTGTATGGGTTTATGTTGCGAGATGTTGAACCTGGTAATTCTAGGGCAAATACTATGTTTAGATTTAGATGTTGGTTTTCAGTAATGAAAATCGGAAGGGGGAAACCCTTCTTTGATTAAAAAAATTACTACCTCCATTCTGGTTTACTAGTCCCCATCGTTTTTTGGGTCATAGTTTGTTCACGAATTTTACTTGTAAAATGTGAATGGAAAACGAGATTTTGTTATACGCAAACAAAAAAGGACTGGAAGGAGTGATTGCTCTGACACGGACGCGACCTCTCATAGCGCAGGCATTGAACCGGTGCGCCGGACAAGAGGGCCCCACTCGTTGCAGGCCCGGCTGAACACGCCTCCTCGCTGCATGCAACCGGCTTCAGACTGCCCCGCCTGCCTTCATTGAATCCGCGCATGTGCCGGCAACACGTCCTTCCGCGAGCCGGCCGGCATTTTAGAACACAAAAAGTGACCAAAATATAATTAATTACTGATACGTCTTCATCGTATCTACTTTTCCAAACACTTTTGCCCTTGTTTTGGACTCTAACTTGCATGATTTGAATGGAACTAACCTGGACTGACGTTGTTTTCAGTAGAATTACCATGGTGTTATTTATGTGCAGAAACAAACGTTCTCGGAATGACCTGAAACTTCACGGAGCAACTTTTCAGAAAATATGAAAAATACCTGCAAAAGATGAAGGCCAGGGGGCCCACCACCTGTCCACGAGGGTGGGGGCGCGCCCCCTACCTCGTGGGCCCCCTGTTGCCTCTACGACTCCAACTCCGACTCCATATATCGTGTTTCGGGGAGAAAAAAATCAGAGAGAAGAAATCATCGCGTTTTACGATACAGAGCCGCCGTCAAGCCCTAAAACCTCTCGGGAGGGCTGATCTGGAGTCCGTTTGGGGCACCGGAGAGGGGAATCCATCGCCATCGTCATCATCAACCATCCTACATCACCAATTTCATGATGCTCACCGCCGTGCGTGAGTAATTCTATCGTAGGCTTGCTAGACTGTGATGGGTTGGATGAGATCTATCATGTAATCGAGTTAGTTTTGTTAGGGTTTGATCCCTAGTGTTCACTATGTTCTGAGATTAACGTTGCTATGACTTTGCTATGCTTAATGCTTGTCACTAGGGCCCGAGTGCCATGATTTCAGATCTGAACCTATTATGTTTTCATCAATATATGAGTGTTCTTGATCCTATCTTGCAAGTCTATAGTCACCTATTATGTGTTATGATCCGTTAACCCCGAAGTGACAATAATCGGGATACTTACCGGTGATGACCGTAGTTTGAGGAGTTCATGTATTCACTATGTGTTAATGCTTTGTTCCGGTTCTCTATTAAAAGGAGGCCTTAATATCCCTTAGTTTCCGTAAGGACCCCGCTGCCACGGGAGGGTAGGACAAAAGATGTCATGCAAGTTCTTTTCCATAAGCACGTATGACTATATTCGGAATACATGCCTACATTACATTGATGAACTAGAGCTAGTTCTGTGTTACCCTAGGTTATGACTGTTACATGATGAACCGCATCCGGCATAATTCTCCATCACCGATCCATTTCCTACGAGCTTTCCATATATTGTTCTCCGCTTATTTACTTTTCCGTTGCTATTGCTATCATCACTACAAAATACCAAAAACACTACTTTTGCTATCGTTACCACTACTATCATATTACTTTGCTACTAAACACTTTGCTACAGATATTAAGTTTCTAGGTGTGGTTGAATTGACAACTCAGCTGCTAATACTTGAGAATATTCTTTGGCTCCCCTTGTGTCGAATCAATAAATTTGGGTTGAATACTCTATCCTCGAAAACTGTTGCGATCCCATATACTTGTGGGTTATCAAGACTATTTTCTGGCACCGTTGCCGGGGAGCATAGCTCTATTCTTTGAGTCACTTGGGATTTATATCTGCTTATCATTATGAAGAACTTGAAAGATCCAAGAACCAAGATCTATCCCTCAACTACGAGGGGAGGTAAGGAACTGCCATCTAGCTCTGCACTTGAATCACCTTCTGTTTTGAGTAAGCTTGCGACCCCTACACCTGCTTCTGCTATTCGTTCTGATATGTCACATGTTATTGATGATGCCACTTCTGCTATGCATGATACTTATGATGAAACTACTTCTATGCTTGATACTACTATGCCACTTGGTAAATTTCTTGATGAACAACTTGCTAGAGCTAGAGAAATTGAAAATATTGAATCTGATGATATTGATGAAAGTGATGATAAAGAATCACTTGTTATTCCTAAGGGTTATGTTTTTAATCAAGAAGCTGCTTTAGCTATTTTAGCTTGCAAAAATAGAAATGAACCCAAAAGGTTATTAGCTAAATGGAGTAAGCAATCTCTAAATTCTAGAATGAAACCTGACCCTGCTTTTGCTACTTCACCTATCTTTGTTACTGATAAGGATTATGAATTCTCTGTTGATCCTGATATAATTACTTTGGTTGAATCTGATCCTTTTCATGGTTATGAATCTGAAACTTTGTGGCACATCTTACTAAATTGAATGATATAGCCACCCTGTTCACTAAAGATGAGAGAACTCGTTACTTTTACATCCTTCAAATATTTCCGTTCTCATTAAAGGGTGATGCTAAGATATGGTTTAATTATCTTCATCCTGGTTGTGTGCGTAGTCCCCAGGATATGATTTATTACTTCTCTGCTAAATATTTCCCTGCTCATAAGAAACAAGCTGCTTTAAGGGATATATATAATTTTGTGCAAATTGAAGAAGAGAGTCTCCCACAAGCTTGGGGGAGGCTTCTCCAATTACTTAGTGCTTTGCCTGATCATCCTCTTAAGAAAAATGAAATACTTGATATCTTTTATAATGGACTAACCGATGCCTCCAGAGATTACCTGGATAGTTGTGCTGGTTCTATTTTCAGGGAAATAACACCGGATGAAGCTGAAATTCTATTGAATAATATGTTGGCAAATGAAAATAATTGGACACCTCCGGAGCCAATTCCTGAGCCTATTCCTAAACCAACTCCAAAGAAGAGGGGTATTCTATTTCTCAGTCCTGAAGATATGCAAGAGGAAAAGAAATCTATGAAAGAAAAAGGCATTAAAGCTGAAGATGTTAAGAATTTACCTCCTATTGAAGAAATACATGGTCTTAATTTACCGCCTGTTGAAGAAACATATAATCTTAATCCATTACCTATTTAAGAAACTCATGGTCTTGATAACCCGACACAGGTAGTAAAGGTAAATTCTCTCTATAGATATGATAAAGCTGAAATCCCATTTACTAAGTTTGCTAGCCCATGCTTAGATGAGTTTGATACATTTATGGCTAAGAAAGAAGATTTTAATGCTTATTTTGGTAGACAATTGAAATACAATTCAAATATGCTTGAACACTTTGGTGATTATATGGCTAATGTTAAAGGTGAACTTCAACTTATTAGTAAACATGCTTCTATGGTCACCACTCAAGTAGAACAAGTACTTAAAGCTCAAAATGATTTGCTCAATGAATTGAATAGTAAGGATAATGATAATGATGTAAGAGTTATGACTAGAGGTGGTAAAATGACTCAGGAACCTTTGTATCCTAAAGGCCATCCAAAGAGAATTGAGAAAGATTCTCAGAGAAATAATACAGATGTAGCTAGTCCTTCTAAAAGGAAGAAAACGAAAAATGATAGGACTTTGCATGCTTCTAGTGAACCTATTACTGAAACACCTGAATCCAAATGATATTTCTATTTCTGATGCTGAAACACAATCAGGTAATGAACCTGAAACTAGTGATAATGTTAACAATAATATTCATTGTGATGCTCAACCTAGTAATGACAATGACATAGAAATTGAACCTGCTGTTGACCTTGATAACCCACAATCAAAGAATCAACGTTATGATAAGAAAGACTTTGTTGCTAGGAAACATGGTAAAGAAAGAAAACCATGGTTTCAGAAACCCATGCCTTTTCCTCCCAAACCATCCAAGAAAAAGGATGATGAGGATTTTGAACGCTTTGCTGAAATGATTAGACCTATCTTTTTGTGTATGCGATTAACTGATATGCTCAAAACCAATCCTTATGCTAAGTGCATGAAAGATATAATTACAAATAAAAGAAAGATACCGGAAGCTGAAATTTTTCCACCATGCTTGCTAATTATACTTTTAAGGGTGGAATACCAAAGAAACTTGGAGATCCAGGTGTACCAACTATACCATGCTCCATTAAAAGAAACTATGTTAAAACCGCTTTATGTGATCTTGGAGCCAGTGTTAGTGTTATGCCTCTCTCTTTATATCGTAGACTTGATTTGAATAAGTTGACACCTATTGAAATATCTTTGCAAATGGCTGATAAATCAACTGCTATACATGTCGGTATTTGTGAGGATGTGCCTGTTGTAGTTGCAAACGTTACTATTTTAACGGACTTTGTTATTCTTGATATTCCCGAGGACGATAGTATGTCTATTATTCTTGGAAGACCCTTTTTGAATACTGCAGGGGCTGTTATTGATTGCACTAAAGGCAATGTCACTTTTCATGTTAATGGTAATGAGCATACGGTACACTTTCCGAGGAAACAACCTCAAGTTCATAGTATCAACTCTATTGGAATAATGCCATCGATTATATTTGGAGGTTTTGAATTTCCTCTTCCTACTGTCAAGAAGAAATATGATATTCTTATTATTGGGGATGTGCATATCCCCGTTGAGGTAACATAGTGTTATTCGAAATTTCTCTAGTTCCATGTTATTCAGAATGAGTTCGTTAACAAGACTTGATCAACCTTGTTAGTGGATTCCTTTTGATGATCATGAGATGGATGAAACTAGAAGGCACAACCTTCTGTACCCCACTTTTACTTTCTGTTATTTATACTAAATAAAATAAAAACAAATGTTTTTCTGTCTGTTATCTGATTATCCGTGCAATATAAAAATACCTCGAAAATAAAAGTTCTCCAAATGCCCTAAAATTTAAATATGATTTTTTCCAGAATATTTGAGAATATTTGGCACTGAAAACACAACAGGGGGGGTCAACCACCTGCCCACGAGGGTGGAGGGCGCGCCCTACCCCCTGGGCGCGCCCCCTGCCTCATGGGCCCACGGGGGCCCTCCTCCACTTATCCTTTCACCCATACACTCCTTCTTCCTCCCCCAAACACGAATATCCATCTCAAGCACGAGTTCTAGCTCACTTTGCTGCCATTTTCAATTTCCTTTCTCAAATCACCTCTCACAAAACTGCTTGGGGAGATTGTTCCTTGGTATGTGACTCCTCCATTGATCCAATTAGTTTTTGTTCTAGTGCTTTATTCATTGCAAATTTTTGCTGCTTAGGTGACCCTGTTCTTGAGCTTGCATGTCAAATTTATATGGTCAAAAGTAGTTTTGATGCATGATATGGGCTCTAGGCACTTGTAGGAGTATTTGTTATCAATATTATTGAGTTTGGTTTACTTTTATTTTGAAGTTACTAAAAATTTCAGATTTTTTCAGAAAATGATGAGGAGACTTTTGAGGGGCTCATCGAGCTAAAGCTCGAAGGAAAAGGCACCGAAGCCTAAGTATAATCTGTCACGCACTGCGGAGGTTCGGGCATGTGAATGGCCTTCCGAGGATTTCTTGAGAGCAGCCGGGATTTATGAAGATTTTCGTGAATTGGCTAAAAATGCAGGCCTCACCGGTTTCCTCCACGACTAATGCGATCAGTATCTCTTACTCACAAATATCTTTGTGCAAAACTTTCATTTCCATTCTAGGAGCTCACCACCTACGGTGGAGTTTTATTTATATGATGAGCATAAGGAGATGTCACTTTATGATTTTTGTCGGGCTTGTTTAGTCCATTTTGAGGGCAAGACAGAAGAACCACATCGCGATGATGTGGAGGGGTTTATAGATACTATCACTGTAGGGGAAACAAGGAAGGTTTCCGATGCACGAATCACTAGCATACATTTTCCTGTTTTGTGTTATTTTGCATTATTTGCTAGTCGTTGCTTAATTGGTTGCGGAAACTGTGGAAACCTTAGTATCCCTGGTATTATTATTTTGCTCCACGGTTTATATGGTGATAACTCTGTTAGTATGGGCGGCATTATTGCCAAACAGTTAAGTCTGAACCGTACAAAGGGCCCCATCTTTGGAGGCATCTATGCTTCACGCCTAGCTACACATTTTGACATACCTATTAGGCATTATGAGAAGGAAGAAAAGGTGCTGCCTCGTGTTTATCTAGATTATAAAAGTATGGTGGTACATGATTTTATTGTTAAGAATAGGGAAGGAGAGCTTAAATACCAATTGTTCTTTAATAAACATCATCCTGAGACTATTACCCTGCCTGCTCCTTCTTTGTTTGATTTATCTGTAGGCCAGTACCTTGTTCCGTTAAAGGCTATTCATGCCTACCGGAACCCTGCACCAGCCATGGAGCCAGAGTCGGAACCACAGGTTGATCCTGCACGACAGTCTAATTACCAGTGGGATCCGGAGATGATTGTCAACCAGTGGCAATCGGAGTCTTCCTCTTCTTCTTCTCAGTACGACCCCAACTACTATTATGGATATCCACCAGGCCAGCCGTGGCCATAGACCAACTTAGGCCAAAAGCCTAAGCTTGGGGGAGTACGTATTTCCCACCGACATTACATTTATGCTCACACACTCATTGCTAGATGTCGGTGCTCATACTTTTTCATTGTATCATCCATGCTAGTTTATTTTCCTTTTTATGCTTTCTTCTTGTGTGTTTAATAAACCTTAAGAAAAACCAAAAAAATAGTTGTAGCTTTTAATCAGTTTAATTTCCATGCTTGTAGTAGTAATTAAAAAGAAAACCCAAAAAGATTTCCTATTCTTCTTTTGCTTGTTGGGAGCTTTCCCGTGTAAATAGTTTTATTTCTTTTCTTTTCTTTGGGGGTCGATAGGAGAAGACCATAATTAAATTGTTGAAGTGGCTCTTATATGCATTATTGTTTATCTGACAAAAGAGCCATATTGCTTTGTCTTCTCCTGTTTATTGAATGTCTGCAGATTCCAGCTTAGTCCAATGCACGTGCACTATTATTATTATTCACATCATTCGATCGTGCAAGTGAAAGGCAATTATGATGATATATGATGGACTGGCTGAGATGAGAAAAGCTGGTATGAACTTGACCTCTTTTGTTTTTGTAAATATGATTAGTTCATTGTTCCTGATTCAGCCTATTATGAATAAACATGTTTGCAATGACAACTAGAGATCATAGTTTCTTGTGACATGCTTGATTAGCTATGAGTTATAATGGTTTACCTTGCGTGCCAACATGCTATTGAGATAGTTGTGATGTGGTATGATAGGGTGGTATTCTCCTCTGAATGATTTAAGTGACTTGACTTGGCACATGTTCACGCAGGTAGTTGAAACAAAATCAACATAGCCTTCACGATATTTATGTTCATGGTGGATTATATCCTACTCATGCTTGCATTCGGTGTTGATTAATTTTAATGCATATTAATGACTGTTGTCGCTCTCTAGCTGGTCGGTTCCCAGTATTTTGCTAGCCTTCACCTGTACTAAGTGGGAATACTGCTTGTGCATCCAAATCCATAAACCCCAAAGTTATTCCAAATGAGTCCACTATACCTACCTATATATGATATCTACCTGCCGTTCCAAGTAAATTTGTATGTGCCAAACTCTAAACCTTCAAATAAATATCATGTTTTGTATGCTCGAATAGCTCAACTAGGGATGTCTGTATCTTCCATGTTAGGCGGGTTATTCTCAAGAGGAGTGGACTCCGCTCCTCACTCACGAGATAAATGGCTGGTCACCGGGATGCCCAGTCCCATGCTTTATGCAAACTAAATAAAAATAATTGCAAACAAAACTCCCCCTGGGACTCTTGTTAGTTGGAGGCACTCGTTGTTTCGAGCAAGCCATGGATTGATGCTTGTTGGTGGAAGGGGGAGTATAAACTTTACCATTCTGTTTGGGAACCGCCTATAATGTGTGTAGCATGGAAGATATCACCATCTCTTGGTTGTTATGTTGACAATGAAAGTATACCGCTCAAAATATTATTCACCTCTATTTCAAAACCGAGCTCTGGCACCTCTACAAATCCCTGCTTCCCTCTGCGAAGGGCCTATCTATTTACTTTTATGTCGATTCATCCTCCTCTAATTAAAAAGCACCAGTTGGAGAGCACCGCTATCATTTGCATTCATTACTGTTAGTTTACATTGGGTATGACTTGACTGGATCTCTTTTACCATGAATTACAATGTCTAGTCAGTCCTTGGTCTTTAAAGGTGCTCTGCATTTATGTTTTGTGGTCTCATAAAGGGCTAGCGAGATACCACCTTGTTATATCATATTATGATTGTTTTGAGAAAGTGTTGTCATCCGAGATTTATTATTATGGCTCGCTAGTTGATTATGCTATTGATATGAGTAAACTTGAGACCTATGCATTATTGCGAATGTGGTTAGTTATAATCTTTGCTGAAAACTTGAATGCTAGCTTTACATATTTACAACAACAACAGCAAACAGAGTTTGTAAAAGTTTTTCTTTATCACTTTCAGTTTGTCAACTGAATTGCTTGAGGACAAGCAAAGGTTTAAGCTTGCGGGAGTTGATACGTCTCCGTCGTATCTACTTTTCCAAACACTTTTGCCCTTGTTTTGGACTCTAACTTGCATGATTCGAATGGAACTAACCCGGACTGACGCTGTTTTCAGCAGAATTACCATGGTGTTATTTATCTGCAGAAATAAACGTTCTCGGAATGACCTGAAACTTCACGGAGCAACTTTTCAGAAAATATGAAAAATACCTGCAAAACATGAAGGCCACGGGGCCTGCCACCTGTCCACGAGGGTGGGGCGCGCCCCCTACCTTGTGGCCCCCCTGTTGCTTCTCCAACTCCAACTCCAACTCCATATATTGTGTTTCCGGGAGAAAAAATCAGAGAGAAGAAATCATCGTGTTTTACGATACGGAGCCGCTGCCAACCCCTAAAACCTCTTGGGAGGGCTGATCTGGAGTCCGTTTGGGGCTCCGAAGAGGGGAATTCGTCGCCATCGTCATCATCAACCATCCTCCATCACCAATTTCATGATGCTCACCGCCGTGCGTGAGTAATTCCATCGTAGGCTTGCTAGACGGTGATGGGTTGGATTAGATCTATCATGTAATCGAGTTAGTTTTGTTAGGGTTTGATCCCTAGTGTCCACTATGTTTTGAGATTGATGTTGCTATTTCTTTGCTATGCTTAATGCTTGTCACTAGGGCCCGAGTGCCATGATTTTAGATCTGAACCTATTATGTTTTCATCAATATATGAGTGTTCTTGATCCTATCTTGCAAGTCTATAATCACCTATTATGTGTTATGATCCGTTAACCCTGAAGTGACAATAATCGGGATACTTACCGGTGATGACCATAGTTTGAAGAGTTCATGTATTCACTATGTGTTAATGCTTTGTTCCGGTTCTCTATTAAAAGGAGACCTCAATATCCCTTAGTTTCCGTAAGGACCCCCCTGCCACGGGAGGGTAGGACCAAAGATGTCATGCAAGTTCTTTTCCATAAGCACGTATGACTATATTCGGAATACATGCCTACATTACATTGATGAACTAGAGCTAGTTCTGTGTCACCCTAGGTTATGACTGTTACATGATGAACCGCATCCGGCATAATTCTCCATCACCGATCCATTGCCTACGAGCTTTCCATATATTGTTCTCCGCTTATTTACTTTTCCGTTGCTATTGCTATCATCACTACAAAATACCAAAAACACTACTTTTGCTATCGTTACCACTACTATCATATTACTTTGCTACTAAACACTTTGCTGCAGATATTAAGTTTCCAGGTGTGGTTGAATTGACAACTCAGCTGCTAATACTTGAGAATATTCTTTGTCTCCCCTTGTGTCGAATCAATAAATTTGGGTTGAATACTCTACCCTCAAAAACTTTGACGATCCCCTATACTTGTGGGTTATCAATTATGCATGGTCTTGACTTGTTGTGCTCGCGCTGGTAGCAGGAACGAGAGGTTTTTCTTTATTCATAACTCCCCTTAATTTTTTTGGCTTTGAAGTGAATCATGGTTGTGGACATGAGGTATGAATGTGGATATATCTATGAACATGAGTTTGATGTGGAAGTTGAACTTGGTATGTCGGGCTTGCGCGTGAACTATACCATGTCCAATGCTTTGTCTGTTATTGTTTGGAAAGTAATTGCTGTTATTACATGACCCGAAAAAAAATATTTTGTGCCACATCAGTAGATGCACTGACATCACAACAGTCATGCTGATTGGATAAACATTTGAACCTAGCTACTATGAAGGAAATTTTGTATTGACAACAGTTTTAGATAGCAGGAGACACCTAGCCTGCTGTACCTCTCCTAGCTTATTTCTGGCTTCTTCCATCTCTTCTTTGGCATGGGTGAAGAGAGCATCTGATTGATCTTTTCGCTTCTTCAGGAACTCAGCTACATTCTCAAGGGCTGTTGCACGCTTTCTTTCAGCCTTTACTAGAGCCACGAGGACATGAACAGCTGATGACTCCACCTGGCTTGTGTGTAATCCAGCATCATCTAGGAATTTGCACCCTGTGTCTAATCCAGCATCATTAGGGAACTGGCACCTTGTGTGTAATCCAGCCTCATTCTAGAAACATGATCTCGAGGTTGACCATACTTCCCTCCTCACAGGAACTGCATCCTGACATGAAGTTACTCCTTTTTTAGATAATTACTCAGAGCAACCCAGATCCATTTAGTAGAAGCCAGATAAACAGAACTGGGAGAAGTGAATTCAAAAGGAAAAAAAATAAAAACAGACTACAAGGTGACAACACCCACTTCCTACATCAAGCTAAAAACGAAAGCATTAGGATGATTAAGACTCTTCTTATGACACATCAAAGAACACGAGGCTTAAGAGAAACAGAAACAACAACATATACACATCGAAGAACACGAGGCTAAACGAAAGTAATTGAAAGGGTGTTACTTACCAAAGCTCATTTTACAGGTTTGGTGCATCTCCTCTTTAACTTGCCACGCTCCTTGAAGATGTCCCCAATATCCCGTGTTTGGTCTTCATTGCTCCTCTGCATGTTCGCACTCGTGGTTTTAAAATCTCAACAAGGCAAGAAAAATATACTACTAGTAATACTCGCGCATCTTATTGGCAACATTAAAGCACTCGTCTGCCATGTTATAGCATCTCCAACAGAATCGCTACGCGCGGCGCTTTAAAAAAGCGTTTACAGTGCTGAGATAGAGAAGTAGAGGATAGTTCTCAGCATAGATAGATAAAAAATAGATTATTCAACTACTCATCCTCGTCCGACTCCTCCTCGGTGATGTCCTCCTCCGACGTCTGACTGTAGGCGTGAAGATACCGATCATCGTCGGATTCCCAGGGCGACGCTGCTCCTAGCCTCATGTTGAATTGAGCGTCCGCTTTTCGCCTACGCTTGTCCTCGCGATAGGTGGCTCGCTCCGCCCTCCTCTAACCCTCTCCGCCCTCCTTTGCTCATAGAACTTGCGCTCGTTGATGATGTCATGTGGGAAGCGTTGGCGCCACAGTGCCATGGCTTCCTCGTCCATCTCGGCAATGCCGATATGGTGCTCCCGCCTCCGGTTGTCGTGACGCTCCTCGTTGGTGATAAGCCGCGGCAGAGGCGCGAGCTCCTGTGCCCGCTCCCGCGTCGGCACGTTGGGAAGTTCAATGTTCTATGAGGCCACCGAAGGCGCCACGCCGCCGCGTCATATGCGCGGGCGGCCTCGCTGGCGGTGTCGAAATTGCTGAGGCGGAGGCGCATCCCGCGGAACCGGATCTCGGTGGAGAAGCCACCGAAGGGGCGCGCGTGGACGCCGCGGTATCCCCAAGTTTCGCGGCGACGCGGCGGCATGGTGGCGCAGTGGCGGCGAGGCGAAAAAGTGCAGGGAGAGGGCGGTGGCGAGGCACAGAGCGGGGAGAGAGCGGTGGCAAGGCAAAGAGTGGTGGGAGGGCGTTGGATTTTATAAAGCACGTCGGACGCCGCGCACCAAAACTAGCGCACGCCCGGCCGCTTTTTCCCGCGCGCGCGCAATCCTTTCCCGATGTCTCTGCTATCTCTACTCTCTTCTCTACTATTATATTTATTTTATATTTAATATTTATCTCTACTTCTCTACTCTCTATTTTCTCTCTCTACTTTTCCCTACTCTTATAAAAAACAGAGTTGGTGATGATGGTGTTCCCTGCCATCCTGCAATATAGGCCATCTGATTTATATCCGATGGATAGGAAGGAAACTGTGGCAATTTTGCAAAAACATACCCACACCCCTCTCCGCATTTGCAAATAAGGCATTCCCTCGTTCATCCTTCTCTCCCACAAGATAAACTACTCATATAAATGCATCTTGATGCGTGCAACGCATGGGCATCTTGCTAGTTCTAAAAAACTATCCATCATTTGCCACACTACTGGTTGCAGATGAAATACCTACCCAAGCACAGCGCGATACAATTGCGACGCACAATTACAAGCTGATATTCTGTTGGACAATGGAGGCTATAACTAATTACTTTTACGGGAACAATAGCACCCAGGAAATTTGAAGGGTAGGTATGAACAAAATTGGAACCGCACATGTACTGCTAAGTGATTCAATACACACATTACCAATCGAGGAGGAGAACGATGGTCACATCGGCCTCTATGAGTCATGGTCGGCAACGGGAGTCAGTTCATTGTCCACGACGGTGGTGCTTCTGCGCTTGGCGTCGGCTTCCGGGAAGCAGATTCGAGACCGTGGAAGATGTTGTCGGGGAAGAGGCTCCGCGTACGACGATGACGGTGGACCAGCTCCAGTGCGGTGTATGAGGTCGTCGATGAGGCAGATGCGCTGCGGTGGATGAGTGCGCCGATGTAGAAGGGTAGGAGCACAAAGGCTGCGGTGCCGTGGAGAAGTCTATTTTGCGGTGGGGATAGAAAATGGGGAGTATTCAGGTGTACTACTCTGGGTGCCGGGGTGGGGTTGGATGGGTAGGATGAACCTGAAGTTACGAAAACAGCCCCCTACCAACCATCATCCGTAGGCCTATTCCGAAGGCTATGATGGTAACTTCCCACTGCTCGAATCAGGGTCGCGGGAGATTTTCCCGCTGACCTCAAAATTTTGTGACACTGAACTACCCCTGTGGCGTGTTGGGTGATTCGGCTAAGCAACTAGCGAGTAGTACTAGTAAACTCTGCATATTAGGTTTGACCGAAGTCAAACTTCCTAAAGTTTGACCAAGTTTATAGAAAAATATAAACATTTACCATAATAGATATGTATGATGTGAAAGTACATTCAATAATGAATCTAATGGTATTTATTTGTTATTGTATATGTTTATATTTTTTGTTATAAACTTTCTAAGGGTTTACAAAACTTGACTTTGACCAATGCTAATACGCAGACTTAAATAAAAATGGAGGGTGTACACATTTGTTTTCTTAGTATGTAGTGAATTAATCATTTGTTGAAATTGTGAAATAAATATATTAGGCTGCTGACTTCGAATGTAATGGTCTATACAATTCAATAGTTTCAATCACTATCGAATTCCAAGATGTATACGAGGTCTATAGTACTTCACAACATGCTCAAACTCGCATAATCCCAGTCAAATGACAATCAAAATGCATTTTATAGTTATTACTTTGTAGGATGCAACAAAACCAACAACAACTCTACATCGGCCATTATAAAAGCAACATTTTGAACATATCCCAATGTATGAATGAAACGTGCAGAGAGAGCTTGCGAAGATGGAGCAGATAGGGCGGGAAAGATTGTATGTATGTGGACGAGAGAGTAGGAGACAAACCTAACGAAACAGAAAGAGGGAGATAGAGAGAGAAAGAGAGAGGAAGAAGTTAGGTCCGTGAGAAAGATGGAGACATGTAATATACGTGAGATGCGTGTGCATCCGGATTCTGTACACGTGGAAGGAGAAGAGACAACAGGTTTGATGAGAGAGCTAGAAAAACATGGACGAGAGAGGAAGGATCTCGTGGGTTGAGGGATTGATAAATTTGTGTAGGGGAGAGAGGGATTGGTAATTTTGTGTGAGAGAGAGAGAGGGTGGGGGAGGAGTCAGTCAGCCGTCGTCACATCATCCTGCTTCCAAATGGCCCCGCATTCTCTAGTGCAGTGTGGTCGCCGTCTTCGATCTCCTCGATGCCCTCTTTGAAGATTAAGGTGTTGTGCATGCTGGGGTGCGAAGAAGCACAAGCGAGAGTGGTCGCCATATAACCTTGGATGGGGATGAATTGTGTGCTCGGGGGAGGGGGGTGCATGTGTGATGTGTGATGTCTGTCTGTGTGTGTGTCAGATATTGAGAGAAAACAAACCTAAGGAGAGAAATGTGTGTGTATGTGACGGAAAGCTACTTGCTAAACAGGGTATTCATGAAGAGATTGTGCGTGCGAGATAGAGAGTGATGTGCAGGCCTTGAGGTGGGCAGGGGTCGGGTGAGGGTGTCAAAATGTGTGCGTTGATGCATGTGTTACATGCGATCGTGCGAGGGACGGACGAATCGAGAGAGATGGTTGTTGTGTTACGGATGCTCCTCTCTCTCTCACACACACAAGTAAAATAGAAGACCGTTCTCTCATGTATACACAACGTATCGACATCTGTCTATGTCTCACTCATGCATGATCATTTGCACATTCACACCGCTCTGTGTCTCTATCACACGCACACCGTCTCCACATTGCCCTTCCGCCACAACACACATATGGACACATACACACGTTCTCTCTCAGTCACACACACATGGGCTGTTTGGTTTGAGACTAAGTTTTCCTAAGGTTGCCACACCTAAGGTTAGGCAAGTTTGACCAACTTAGGTGGGTGTTTGGTTCAAGCCACACCTTAGGCAAGCCACATTAGGGTCCCACATTACATACACTCAAAAAGTGTGGCCAGATTCCCTTAGGCTTGCCAACTTGTGGCTCTCATTTTGAAGAACTAACCTTAGGCAAGTGTGGCAACATTGTCTGTATGACAAGTGGGCCATAGGGGCAATAAAGTGTGGCAAGCCAAAGTGTGGCAAAAACCAAACACATGCCAACTAAACTGTGGCTGCCAAATTTTGGCTTGGCAAACGATGGCTGGGAACCAAACAGCCCCAAAATCAGTATTAAAAAAACTAGGGCGCACCCAAAACGTCCAAATCCAAATAAACACAAACTGGAGCTAAATTCAAATATATGGAAATATTGTAGCGTCAAGAACTTTTCTCGAAAAAAAAGTTGAGTAATATTCGGGGACTGTTTTCACACACACAAAAAGGTTCGGTGGGTGTCCTTCGAGCGCGACACGGTGACTCACCGTTCGATCGACCGCGCGGACGCGGTTCACGCGCTTGCACATGATTCGTATCGTGGCTGTGGTAACTAATAAAAGCGCTACCTAAGTCTAATGTTTACGTGTACTAGTGCGGTTTTATTTTAAGTTTGACCAACCCTATATAAAACTAAACTAAGCTCCCATACGCGCACTCATAAATAGGCCGCCGCCGGCGTTGCGCATGCTGGTGCCCGCCTGCTTCGGCCAACAATTTCTCGCCCATCACCGCCGCATCGCCGCCAAGCCGAAGGCTCGCCCGCTCACGTCGTCTGCAATCCCTCCTCGCGATGCCGCCGCGCTGCCAAGCACGCGAGCAGCTGGTGGAGCCACGTCTATGCACGCAGCATATGAAGAGGAGGACGAGCGTGTGCTCCAACACGCTGACGAGGAGGAAATAGCGTGTCATTGTCGTCTCCGCCCGCGCGAAGGAGGCGCGCATGGTGGCTGTCGCGGCGGAAGCTGGTCGCGCATGCGTCGAGCCCACAAACCGGGTGCGGATGCGGAATCTACCTTCGAGACCTTGAATGCCACGTGGATCCTGCAATCTGAAGGAGCAATTTGGGCAGTCAACTCTTGTGAGCCGTTTGATGCAACATGGATGGCTAGAAGGGCTTCTTCAACCTTCGAAATAGATGCACGGCTCATCTTCTCGGCCCGCCACACGCCTAACCGCCTGCCGCCGCCGCCGCGCCCTCCCCTAAACCTCCTGCCACCGCCATGCTCCCCCCACCCCCGCCATCCGTTTAACCCCGGGCATGATCCATTTTTTCCGGCAAACTGCATTCCACACCCAACACTCATAAGATAGATCATGGGCACCCTGCCGTCTTCTTCCTTCACTCCGTCGAACTTCTTTCACAAATCGACTGATCCAAATTATACTACTAGTACGAACGTATTAACTACAGTAGGAACACGAAGATACGAGCAGTAGTACCAACTGCAAGAAGAACAGTAGTAAGACATAGTATTAGTACTACTGTACGTACTAAAGAGTTCAAATAACGAGAAAGAACATAAACATAGTTCTGCTGGGGCCTCAGCACAACACACCCTTGAAAATAAACTAAGCAACTACTACCTCCGTCCGGGTTTACAGGGCCCTTAAGCAACACAGCCGTGCCCGCTTTTACTAGGCCGCTCCTATCGATTGTCATTCCATTAATTACGAGCCAGCCGCTGCATGTGAGGGAGGTTGGCTGCATGCAAGCATCTGTCCCAGGACCAGTGCTTATTCCATTGCATGCGTAGAAGCCAGCCAATGCATGCAAAGGCAGCAGGTGCAAGCTCAATTAACAACTACAAGAATCGAGGAATTTGCATCCTCCTACGCTCTGCCTTGGTCCGGGTGATTTGGTCGGACGGACCAATAATCCCGGACGGAGGTAGTAGTCCGCTTGACAATACAGTAGAACCAGCATGAGCGACGGCACTACCACCTACTCAAAGTCCGAGTCCACGTCCTCGACTTCGTCCTCGTCCCTCTTCGTCTTCGCCGACGCTTCTTTGCTTGAATCGGACACTGGGCTCTGCTTCTTCATCCAACCCTTGTAGATAGTTAAACAAAGGTAGGCATCCATTGCTGCGTACAGGATGTGATCTTCATCTAATGTCTTCGACTCCCATGCATGATGAAACTCGTGATGAGGTTTCTTCAGTTTAGCGTACGAACAATCAATCATGGCTGTTGCCAAGGTCAGCATTGAAGGCTGAGAGGAGGACACCAGCCCTTCCTTCTGGAGGTCAAAGGGGTCGCCTATAACGAGGCCTATCCGACCCAGGATTTCCTTGTCGTTCCTAAAGTCTACAGTAACGAATTTTACTCGGCCGCCCTTGAGGAACTTCTTAAATTCCTCGCACTGAACGTCGGCATGGCATATGTGGTAGACCAAGCATAAGTCATGCACGAAAACCTGGATCACGGCGGTCTTCTTCTTCTCTGCCTCCTTTAGTTTCTTCTCGCTTCCCAGGACTGTGGTGTACTCAACATGTAGCCCAGCGACCCACTCATCATTTGAGTTTTCGAACATGCGTTTGAAGCAAGCAAGGCATTCTTTCACCGTTGTGGAAGAACGGGTGTAGATGACATCAAACTCATCGCCGGTGATGGTTCTAACGTTGTACTCACCGCCGATCATGGAGATTTGGGACGCCGTGGATTTGGGAGGAGGGTTAGGATTAGTGGAACTACCGTAATGCGAAAGGACGGGACGACTATGAGCGAACTGTTGTAACGTATTGTATACTAGTAGAAGACGGGGACGAGTAGGGCGTGCGAACGGCGTGGGGTTGCTGGCTTTCCCGGTGGATAAACGGCTGCAAGCCCCCAAAGAGTTCTCGAGAACTATGCGGGACCCACTAGATGTCATGTCTACTAGACCCATATCATAGGCCTCACGGTATAGCTTCTGCCTGTTCGCACGCCATGTCGGCTTGTGTGTAACTTCAATTAATTCCGTCAACCATCGCGCCTCCCACGACCTTTGCCTCCCTCGTGCGGTCGCGCCCTTTGAGACTTCGACCGACTATAAATGAGCAATTTTTTTGCCTACTCCGCATGCACGATACTCCCCCTGGTCCTTCAGTTTATAATATCTACAATACTGATTATAATGAGTATAAAGCACCTCTTGGGTGGGTTAGATTTTTTTGGGTTAGTTGAGTTCAAACTAACCCAAACTAACTCTAACACATGGATCCAAATAGGGCCAAGGTTAGCTATTAGAGTACTACTACCTCCCTTCTAGTTTAAAGGGCTCGATTAAAAAATTTGACCTACTCTTAGCAAGATAGAGGCGGTGGAATAGTTTTTGTAGTTCTTCACAAAAAAATGTGTTTACCAATGCATGCATGAACACTAGTTACTCTAACCCCCCTCTCTTCTTTAATTCTTTGTCACATCAGCATGTTTGCTATTCCCGTGTGCATGATACCAGCTAAGATACCACCATTATGGCCAGCCTTAATCATAGCATGCAATAATTTAGTGCACCTTGAAATATGAACATGTGTGGGGCGTGTATGTTTTTAATGACTTGAGACTATACCTAGCCCGGCATGCAAGATGAGACTTATTATGCACCGTTCCCCATACCTGTTGGAAGCCTGTTCGTCTCCAAATCTTTTCCTCTCCATGTGTGGAAACAATATGCCTGTCAGACTCTCCTTCTCCCTCCGGCGGTCCCAACACTCCACCTCGTGTGGAAAAAATCTGCATGCATGACTCTCCTCCCCCCGCGCTCGTCCAATCCGTTGTGATTGGCAATATTTCCACCCCTTCCCTCCCCCGTAATTTACTCCAACAAATATGCCCACGTCGCTGTTACTTAACTGCAGGTGCATTGGGTCACTGACATATGGCCCAACAGGGGTCTAGCCCACATGTCAGTGACGCAACTGGACCTGTAGTTAAGTCAGTGCAGCTCAGTCCATATCTTACGTAGGTGTGCCATTGCTCGCTATAAATAATGCGCCTCCCACGACATCGATATCTCCTCCCCCTCACGTTCACGTTCATCGCTATATCCCCCCCTTCCCTCTCATGTCGACCACCATGGCATCGCCCCTCCCAAGCCCTAGGCGCCCCTCGCTACACCGCGCGGATGGTCACACGTCGCCATTCCGTTCCTCGCCGCCACTAGTCGAGGAGGATGCGTCGGCGTTCCGCTCCTCGCCGCGATGAGTCGCCATTCCGTTCCTCGCTACCACTAGTCAAGGAGGAGGTGTCGGTGTTCCGCTCCTCGCCGTGACGCGTCGAGGTGGACGCGTCGGTGTTCCTAATCCCGCCAGCATGCGCGTCGGAGGACGCGTCGGCTCCCTGCTACAAGGAGAACACCGCGCGGCCCGCCGAGCCCCCCAGCCTTGAGGAGCTTTGGAAAGAAATGGATGTCGCCTTGTGGGAGGCTTTGCCTCCAGCAGAGCGCGCCAAAATAGAGGCAGAGAAGAAGGCCGAGGAAGAGAAGCGCACCGCGGAACAAGTTGCCTGGGAGGCCTATGTCGTGTCCGAGAGAGTCAGGCAATTGGCTCTTTGGCAGAAGGCTCGTGCGAGGGCCGTGAGGGTGGCGGAGGACGCCCGTGCTGACGCCCTGAGTGCAGTCGGGCCCAAGCGCCTCATCTATGCTTGGCGGTACATGGACCGGGTGCACGCTTCCAGCGAGGAGGAGTACCTGTTGGCACCGGATCACCACACCGGTGAGATCGCGCTCGCCCGCCGGCAAGCTGCCAATTAGCACCTCGCGAGTTGCAAGGCTGGGGAAGAGGCGTTGTGTCGGCGCACTGGGAAACGGCCACACACCAGGGCACTCGTGGCGCGTCGCAAGCGCTCCTGCGAGCGCTGTGGCTTTTAGGAGGAGTATAATTTTTGTTTTGTAAGGCGATCTCATTAGCTTTGGGACGCAAATGATAAATCCCGAACGTTCAGGAATTATTAGCGTCCTTAATTAAGTATGTAAAAGGGAAAGTTTGGAAACCTTGTGTATTCGTACGCATTTTGAAAGTATGTGCATATAGCACAAACTTTACTATATACTATCGCACTACACATCTCTCTATATATATGCTTGCAGACTGTGCAACTCCCTCCGTCCAGGTCAATAAGTCATCTTTGGTTGTGCACCGTGACCAAGAAGGAGGGAAGACTTATACACCTAGACGGAGGGAGTACTACTATTACTTATGTATGTGCAAATGCATGTTTTAACATTACGATGTGGTTTTTGTAAAAGTAGAAAAATAGCACTAGTCAAGCTTGTGAAACGATTCAATGCAAAACAAATGCAAAAATGCTCGTTTGATTGTTTACTTTTAGCTTCCTTCTCTGTGGTTATTTCTCTGTCGTACTTTGTACGGAGTATCTCATTGGTTGGAAAGGCATTCTAATTCCCAAACCGCTTCCTACACCCTGTATCGAATTTTTTGCCTAACAAGTTGTGTCGTGCAATTGGAATTCCAACTTGAGAACTACTAGTAGTAGGAGTACCAGGGGCCAGTTCTTTTAGGCTTCTAGATTAGTAATCCCATAACTACTACCTCCGTCCTGGTTTATTGGTCCCCATTGTAATCTGTGTCAAATTTTGATCATAAATTTAACTAATGAAATGTTAGTGCATGTCACAAGCACTAACATTTTATCAGTTAAATCTTTGATCAAAATTTAGCACAAATTACAATGGTGAGGAATAAACCAGGACGGAGGTACTACTAGTAGTAGTTTAGAAGCCCAAATAAATGAGTGAGGCGCCTTAATGTTACTCTCCATTGTGACTAGTCTTATGGGAAAAGCTGGGGAAGCCGCCAAAAGAACTGGCCCTAGGAGTAGTAGCTAGGGATCGAGTGTGCGAGATGATCCGGAGAAAGTAAATGCAGAGAGATCAAATGCAAAAAAGACGGAGGGATGTGATGGTTGCTTGTCCATTTATTTTACCAGGCCACTTATTACTGGGAGTGGTTGGGTTTTGTGATATGACGGCTTTACTGCCACGCCACGAGCGGAGTAAGACTCCCGTGTAGCGCCGCCCTCTACACTAGTACTACTACATCGGTCGTGGTTTATCCCCCATTGAATTTGACTGAAGAATTTAACTGAAAAAATGTTAGTGCATGTCAACAAAAACAATATCGTTTGATTCATATTTGAACATAGTTTTCAATGATATAATTTTAGGTGACATGCATCATCATTTATCGTACTATATATAATGTTAATTAGTTCAATTTTTGGTCGTACCAATCTATAGTACGGTGCCCATGCATTGCACGGAAGAGTGAAATGCATTGATCGGGGTGTTGTTTATTTTGACAAAGGATGTGGGGGTCATCTCATGTGTAACAGGTATCGATAGGTTTGTTCGGATATTATCTCATCTCTAGAGATCACAAACATCCGGGTGAAATAGATAAAAAGTATCTTTTGCAAACAAAAGTGTTCAACTGTTCAACCTGCATCCAAAACTTGTGAAGAAATAACTCTTATTGTGCTTTGCAGGAAATGATCTTCAAGAATTAGTTTTTGAGTATCCATTGTTATACATGTTGGCTACATATGACATGGCACTTCCTTATAGTCAATAGTTGGCTATACTATTTAAGTATTAACCATGCCCTTATACACCTAGACGTAGGGATTAAATCAGGATGACTTGGAAGGGGGCAGAGGATATGTAAGAAATGGTTCATCATAAGTCTTTCACCAGTACTGTAGTAAAAATTCATACATGGAAGATTCTAGACTAAACCATAAATGGATACACTTTTATTCATGCGCGATACTCCAATAGAGCAAGATCATGCATGGAAGTCTCCACATGCTTAGACAGCGGATTACATTGAGCGAAGACTAATGATCAACATTCAACTTAGTAATGCAGATGTCCAGGTGAACCTCCTTGGAGTCCCCATGCACATTGTTGGGGTTCAAATAATACCACGCGTCTTCCATGTCCACATCGGCGGGAAGGCCCCAGCTCGGCAGAGTCCAAGTCATCTTGACGTAGCCAGTGTCGCCGCCCACGTACCTCCGAGGGGTAGTAATAGTGAGCACGCACCCATACATGGACCTCCTGTCAGTGTCAGCATCAGTGGCGTCGCCCCTGACGCACACTACAGAGATGTGGCGGCGGCCTGCGTGGGCCTCGCCGGTGGCCACAATCAAGAGGAAGACGCTGCCGTCCTCCTCCGAGACTAGCAGGTGGCGCTAATCCTCCAGCGACTCCTACTCCACTACTACTCTACTCAAGCAAGTTAGGGCATAGTAGCAGGTACTGTAGGGAGTACCAATACTGTGATCACTCAAGCAAGTTGTTTGACTTTGATATGACCCTACACTACTGGTATGTGTCTCGTAAGTCAAGCGGCGTGCTGTAGTCATCATCACCTGTCCACTTCCCACAACACATATTCGCTTCTCCATCTTTGTCCGCTCTTCCATCCCCGCTAAGGCGCCTCTTCCCTCGTCCAATCTTCCATCCCTAATAAGGCGCCTCCCCCCTCGTCCGAAACCCAAGCACTAACAATGGCAGAGCCGAGCAGCATCCGCCGAAAGAGTGGCTGGAATTCGCTCCCCACAGAGGTAATCAAGCTCATTGTTTCGCGTGTGGACAATCTCAGTACCATGCCGCTCGCTGCGTGCTCGTCGGGGCTGTACCGTTTACTCAAAGCCCTCAGGCCGGAGCTTTTTAAGCCAGTTCCTTGCTTGCTGATGCCGCCTGATCTTCAAAATGGAGTGTCACGCAGCATAACGATCATAGGGTGGCGAGCATCAACCCCCTTGACTGTGATCCGGTCCCCGTCACCCTCAACTACATTAACGGTATGTGCTGGGTCGGCATGAACATGTCTTGGAAGGTGCTCGTCGACGGTCGCGGCAGCTGGATGCTCGTGGAGGTCTACACCCGGCGATTGATCCCCATTCCTTCGATTAACACTGCACTGCTTTGGCGCCGCGGCCCAGAATACTCGGAATCTTGCAGTAGCCAACATGATACCAAGTTTGATTTGCTCAAGGTTGTAATCTGCCAAGTGCCCACAAGATCTGTGAATTATAAAGACTTCATGCTAATTGTGTTCTTCAACCGCAGTCTCGCCTATCTGACAGGTCACTGCGGCAAGTGGATAAATCTACATGTCCATCACAGGATCATACATCCTCCATGGTTCTCTGATGCCATTGAACACAAGGGCTTCATTTACGCTGTCGACTCCTTCTATGGCTGGACGTATTGCTGGCCTACTCCAGTCATCGCTACAAACAGCTATTACAGCAGTATGTTACTTTCCTATGATATCATGATGGCTTGCTTATATAGTGTCAGCATTTACTGAAAAAATATTCATGCTCGTAACATGTTGTTCTTAAGATTGACTACATCAAAGAGCCCTTTTTTATTTGACTCCAACTTTTTTATGTTACTTTCCTATGATATCATGATCACTTTCTTATATTACTGTCAACATTTATTGAAAAAATATTCATGCTCATAACATGCTGTCCTTAAGATTGACTATATCAAGAGCCCTTTTTTATTTAACTCAAACTTTTTTTGTGGGTTATTTGACTCCAACTTGATATGATGTTGTAGGCCGCCTGGTGTCCCTATCCTTCCTAATCCGAGAACCTTTTAAAGAAAAGTGGCATGGAGATTGCAGGTGGTTCCTGGCTCGATCAGACGACGGTGAACGATAGATGATCGTTCGCATGTACCGGACGTGTTGTTTTGCGGAATACAATCACAGTCACTGCAAGGTCTTTGAGCAGGATCCTAACTTCTCTGGGCCTTCAGGAATTTTTGACAGGATGTTGGTAAGTAGCCTTGGTACACGCTCTCTGTTTTTCAGACTGAATTATCCGATTAACCAGGAGATAACCGACGGCAAGGATCATGATGGCAGCGCGGTTTCGTTCATCAGGCAAAACTGTGTGTACACAGCGTACCATGCGTCTCTGCATGCACCATACCCTGATATGTGCCGCCACGCTCTGCAGCCCAAAGTAGGAGAGAGGGTCGCAAGTATTAGACTTCGACCTGTTGGCTGGAGTTTCCCCCGTCAGGCACCCATCTGGTTCAAGCCGTCAGCCAATCTCCACAGCTTAATAAATAGTAACGTCTAACTGAGCCAGATAGTTAGATGCGTACATTTGGTGTAGTAGGATCTTTATTTAGTTTGATGCATACACTTGTTCTTTTTTGGTAGCCCTTTTGTAATGATGGCTGATGTTTGGTTTGGAAGAGAGAGATGCGTCTTCATTCTTCTGGCCTGCTTACTGCTTCTGTTGCACCCCAGCCCTGGTTGCTGCTGCTGCTGTTTTCAATGTACAATCAGTAGTATATTTTGTCTGTTGGTTGAATAAATGCGTTTTTAGAATGACAAACACAATGTTTTGGAAGTCGTTGCATGGTTCGATCCTTTAGTGCCCCGTACCGTACGTAGCGCATACTATTTTTCGTATGGAACACATATTCCACTTGTTGATAACATGCAGCCCACTGATGAAGACCCAATAGAGAAGCCCATAATTAACTGGAAGGGAGGCTCTCACATGAATCCGGCCCAGGTACATGGTCATGGTCCCCTAATCATAAATAAGTAAATAAATAAAGCTAAATGCTCATGCACCAGTTCTTTAAGTTCATGATTTAACAGGAGGATATTATTTCCTATGATAGTGTCGTTACATTCAGTCGATATTATTCTTCGGCAAAGATAACGACCAGTCTTCTTCCTCCCAGCATTTTCTTCCTGCAACCAGCGGACCCATGCAAATCGTAGTCAACGTCGTAAATAGATTTGGCCCATTTTTATTTGTCAATAAGAATGTCCAACCCAGCCCAACACATTGGCGACAACACTTTATCCTCCGCCTTGGTGCGCTCGCCGCGGTGCCGCCGTCCGGCCCTGTCAACATAGTTTTTTTTCAAAACGGTCCCTGTCAACATAGTGAATCGGGAGAGGACTGTAGTTGTGAGTATGATAGTACGGACCCACCAGGTCCACTCCCGAACACAAGCAAGTGCCTCTTTTACTACTCAGATGAACCCCTTGTTTTTTTACTCTAATCCACCCTGCTGATATCTGGGACCCACATCATTTTCAACGTATAGTCAATTAATGACATAATTGCACAACTTTTTTAGTAGTAAGTCAGAGGAGCAGGCTATAAACTGGGTTGTGCGGTCTCTATGGCCCGTCTAACAACATGACCAGCCCAGCAGTTTTTTCTTTAGGAAAATAGGTAGCCCAGTATTTCTTTTTGAAGAATACCCAAGCTAGGCCTATTTGTTTTCTTCTACTTACTGGGTTGTAAATCTTTCAAGACGAGGAGGGATGCATTTCGCCCTGGCCAAAGAGTATGGTCGGTGTATGTTAAAAGTAATATCAAAAGGGGTTGAAAATTCCAAAAAAATAGCAAATGGGATATTAGTTTCTTTTTTGTTTTTGTTCTTCACTGATATCTTATATGTATTTTATTAGATTTAACATGACATAGTACTAATTTATTTTTAAATTTGTTTTAGTATGGCTACTAACTTTTGGATTAAGAATATTTTGTTCCCTAGCAAAAATTTACGAATTTTTCAAAATTTCCCACATATTTAGTTAATTTTTTAACCCTGATACTGACCAGAAAATGGGCAGCAATTCTAAAAATTCCATATGAATTATAAAATGAGTAAAAATTATAAAAATAATAGCAAATGGGCTGTACACGCCACATATTTCGAGACTGACTTGTTTACGCAAGGCTTTGTCAGTCAACACACGATTCTAGCAGCAGTGACTGTTGGATGTCCATCCAACGGCCGACGTGCTTCTTCAATCTCTGATCTTCCTGCTCCAGCCGCCTACACTAGCGCCGGCGGGACTGCCTGCTCCCTCCTCTTGTGGCCCGTTGTGATGCCGTGCAGGCTTCCCCGGCCCATCCTACTCCCTTCGTTGGCCTGGCCGCACACAATCAATTGCCTCCTTATCACGCGAAAAAAATGATTCCTCCCACTGACATCTGGGGCGCACCGGTTGGGAGGCTGGCCTGTGGGCCTACTAAGTTGACACGTACGCAGGGCTTGTCCACTTAGTCAACAAACGATTCTAGCATCAGTAACCATTGGATTTGAATCGAACGGTCCTGCTGCTTCTTCAATCGCTGCTCTTCTTGCACCAGTTGCCCAAACCAGCGTCGGCAGACCGCCTGCTCCTGCCTCCAGTGGCCGGTTGTGCTGCCATTGAGGCCTCATCGCCCCTACTACTCCCACCGCTAGCCAGGCCCTGTGGCGACGGCAGCCTCACACCGCAGCCAAACTAGTGAACCCTCGTACTCCTCTCCGTGTGGGCATCCACTGCCGTGTCTTCCCCGGCTCCACGTCATCCCCTTCCTAGGCCTTGTCGTCGTCCACAGCCTTGGTGCTCTCCGCGTGGCGTGGTCAATGTGGTCAACGACCGACTTTCATCAGAAGAGTACTGTACGTGGAGAGGCTGACAGTTGGGTCCACGGCCACAACCCAGTTTTTTTGTGATTTGCCAAGTAAGTCGCTTTGTCAGGCCTATTGGGCTGCAAATCTTTTAAGACGAGGAGAGCTTTCAATCGGCTGGCTGAGAAAATGGCTTATTAGTAATGAGAAATGGGATGTACATTTTTAAAACACATCAAATCGATAATTAGTTTCAAATTTCTTTTTTTCATTTTGAGATTTTAAATTGCATTGATTTTTATGCATGGACAATTTGTTGGATTTTATATTGATATATATTTATTTTTAAAATCAATTTGAATGTGACTCGAAATTTCGGGATTAAAAATAGTTTGGGCCACACCGAAATATGCAAAATTTCGTATAATTTTTTAACCATGGCCACAATATAGGCTGTAATGCTAACAAAAAGAATATGGGCTCCAAAAAAACCTTAAGAATTAGCAAATGGACTGTAAATTATTAGAAATAATGGTAGATGAGTTGTATGATGTTTTCCATAGATTTGAGGCTTTCCTAAAAAAAGGTTGACGCACAAGCAGTGACTGTTGGATGTCCATCCAACGGCCGTCGTGCTTCTTCAATCTCTGCTCTTCCTGCTCCAGCCGCTCAAACAAGCGCCGGCGGGACTGCCTACTCTCTCCTTCCCGTGGTCGCCTGTGCTACCGCACAGGCCTCACCGCCCCACCGTACTCCCATCGCTGGCCTAGCCATCCCTCTACTCACCCACACTTGCTGTTATTCTCCGGCGACGGCAGTCGAGCCAGTAAACCCTCGTATAGTCGTACTTCCCTCCGCGTGGGAAACAACTGCCGAGTCTTCCTTGGCTCCATGTCGTTCCCTTCCTAGGCCTCGCCGTCGTCCACCGCCCTGGTGCTCTCGGCGCGGCCTGGTCAACATGGTCAACGACCGACATGCATCTGAAGTGGACTGTACGTGGAGAGGCTGACGGCTGGGTCATGGCCGCACGCAAGGAAATGCCTCCTTATTATGCGAAAATAATGATTCCTCCACCTGACATCTGGGACCCACCGAAAGGACCTCTGTATTTCGTGAAAAAATGGTACCGCCGCTGACAGCTCGGACCCACCAGCTATATCTTCGCACACAAAGAAGTGCCTCCTTATTACGCACACAAAAAATGAATACTCCCCCTACTAGCTGGGACCCAGTATAGTGGGAGGCTGACTTGTGGGCCTACTAAGTTGATGGGGACGGAGGGCTTTGTCAACTTAGTCAATATGCATGGTTTTAGCTCCAGTGACCGTACGATGTCCATCCAACGGCTGTAGTGCTTCTTCAACCTTTGGTCTTCTTGATCCAGCCACCCAAAGCAGCATCGGTCGTGCCGCATGCTCCTGCCTCCCGTGGCGGGCTGTGCTACCGCGGAGGCCTCACCGCCCCCTACTATTTCCACCGCAAGCTAGGCCCTGCGGCGACGGCAGACTCACACCGCAGCCAAACCAGTGAACCCTCGTACTCCTCTCCGCGCGGGCTTCCACTGCCGCGTCTTCCCCGGCTCCGCGTCGTCCCCTTCCTAGGCCTCGTCATCGTCCATTGCCCTGGTGCTCTCGGCGCGGCATGGTCAACATGGTCAAGGAACGACTTCCATCGGAAGAGTACTGTATGTGGAGAGACTGACAGCTGGGTCCACGGTCGCAGCAAGGAAGTGCCTCCTTATAACACGCAGAATAAATATTCCTCCACCTGACAGCGGGGACCCACCGTACGGGCCACCGTATTTCACGAAAAAAACATTTCCCCCTGACTGGTAGGGCCCACCAGCTACATCTTCGCACACAAGGAAGTGCGTCCGGGCAGAAAAAATAACGATTCGCCCCTCCTGACTGCTGGGACCCACCAGCTACATCTTCGCACGCAAAGAAGTGCCTGACAGTCGGGACCCACCTGGTCGAAGCATACGTAGCATTGTCATTCTGGTCGCGAATGTGTACGTACATACTGGTTGATGTAGAGGCACGCACGTGGCGTAGTAGATGTGCGCACGTAGCATGTACACGTACGTACAGCGGCCAGGGTGCAAGAAAGTAAATACGGCCACGTACGTACATACGGGCGGGGTCTCGAATGCCTACTCGCGCGTATGTACGGCCAGGGCTCGTATACATGGCTGGGTCGGAACGGAGAAACAGTGTCGTCGTCGTTTTCATGGGGAGCCAACCGGCTGGGTCGAAACGGAATGCGTCGTCATGTTCATCGGGAGGGCTTGAATGGAACAACCGATAGAAACGAGTCCTGGTGTACCGCAGAACGGAGGAAACGGCCTTATGTTCGACTGGCCATGTTCGAAACAGGATCCTGTTCATCGGGAGGGGTCTGGCATACCGCAAAACGGAGGAAACGGACCTCCTACGGTCGAAACGGGGGTCCTGTTGATCGGGAGGGGTGTGGCGTACCGCAAAACGGAGGAAACAGACTTGTATTGGAGCGCTACGGTCGAAACGGGGGTCCTGTTCATCGGGAGGGGTGTAGCGTACCGCAAAACGGAACTCCACGAGATACTGTTCATCTCTACCGTCGACCCCCTCCAGCCTCCACGGGCTACTGTTCATCCACCGTCGACCTCCTCCAGCCTCCACCTGCGACTGTTCATCCACGGGCTCCTGTTCATCCAGCCTCCACCGCGCGCTACTCCATCGGCTACTGTTCAACCAGCCCTCTCCAGGGCTCCTGTTCAACCACCCTCCATGGGCTACTATTCATCCAGCCCTCCACGGTCTACTATTCATCCCGCCCTCCACGGGGTGGTCCTGTTCATCCTGCCCTCCACGGGGTCCTGTTCATCCAGCCCCAACCGGCTTGGTCGATCTGGGTCCTGTTCATCCAGCCCCAACCGGCTCGATCGATCGAGGTCCTGTTCGTCCAGAGGCAACACCACGGGGTCCTGTTCAATCACCCCCATCGGGAACTGTTCATCCAAACCCCCCCAGCAACGCTCACTGTTCATCCAGAGGCAGCATCGATCGGCTTCAGTTAGCAGCAGTAGCGAAGGAATCGCTCGATCAGGTTTAGTTAACAGTCATCGATTGATCGCTCGAGTTCAGTAATGCGTAGCCTGCAGTGCAATGCTCGGGTTCAGTTAGAGCCCAACGCCTCGCTCGGGTTCAGTTAGAGCCCAACGCCTCGCACCCACGCGCGTGCGTGTATGAGAGAAACGCACATCGCTCGGCCCCGACCACCCACCGTAACCGGGAACACCCCGATATTTTCCTCTCCCTCGCTTCTACCACGGTTTTTTCCGTCATGGACGGCCCAAAGAATGTCATGCACCTGCGTCTCCGGCCCGCCAAGGATGAAAAGCCCATTTTTTGTCATGATTTTTTGTCATAGAAGTAGGACCCCACCACATCTATGATGATACTGTATTTTGTCACAATTATTGTCATAGAAGTGTCATAAGTATGACTGGAAAAAAATTCGTTCAGCCCAAAATGTCAAGGGTGTGTCTTTTTTTTGTAGTGATGGCACTCTCACTCGTCCGAGTCCATTGCAAGGATGCCAAGGAAGATAAACTGAAGGCTCTCCAGGTGGCAAATATGAAGAAGCTCCAGTTTCAATCCTTCATGGAGACCTTCATCGAGGCAGCCACTCGGATAGACGATGGCATTGACCTGGAAAACTTTGTCGAGCCAGCGAGTCCTCCCCCCTGCCGAGTGAAAAAAAACTTAATGATCCGACCTTATTTGCCTCGGAATGCCGAGTGATCCTGTAACCGTTAAACTCATTCGGGCCTGTTGCCCGAGTACTTTTGCTTGCGGTTCTGAACTTAATGGATTTATGCGAATATTTCTTTCCAGTTTATTGCATGTTCCGAGTGAACAGGTTTTTGAATTTAGACGAGGGTTGTCTTGTCGCTAAATCCCGAGTGGGAGGGATGCTCTCACTCGGAGTGGCTTTTTAACTTAGGCGAGGGCTGGTTCACAGCTAAGCCCCCGAGTGGGAGGGATGCTCTCACTCAGAGTGATTTTTAACTTAGGCGAGGACTGGCTCGTGGCTAGGCCCCCGAGTGGGAGGGATGCTCTCACTCGGAGTAGATTTTTAACTTAGGCGAGGGCTGGCTCATGGCTAAGCCCCCGAGTGGGAGGGATGTTCTCACTCGGAGTAATTTTGTTAACTTAGGCGAAAACAGGTTCGCGGCTAAGCCCCCGCGTGGGAGGGATGCTCTCACTCGGAGTGATTTTTAACTTAGGCGAGGACTGACTCACGACTAAGCCCCCAAGTGGGAGGGATGCTCTCACTCGAAGTAGATTTTTAACTTAGGCGAAAACAGGTTCGCGGCTAAGACCCCGAGTAGGAGGGATGCTCTCACTTAGAGTAGATTTTTAACTTAGGCGAGGGCTGGCTCGCGGCTAAGCCCCCAAGTGGGAGGGATGCCCTCCCTCAGAGTGATTCTTTTAACTTAGGAGAAAACAGGTTCACGGCTAAGCCCCCGAGTGGGAGGGATTCTCTCACTCGGTGTAGTTTTTTAGGGATGCTCTCACTCAGAGTAGTTTTTTAACTTCGGCGAAAACAGGTTCGCGGCTAATTCACCCACTACGGGTTTTGAACATACACTTGTGCGAGAGAAATCATCATGGGACTGCAGGAGTCATGTCTTGATAAACATCTAAAAGTACTCTTATTACATCTTGACAATCCGAGTGCTAAGTATAAAATCGACGAAGAAGATCTGCATTCCGGGCGCGCGGCTCGTCGATCTTCTTTGCGAGGTTGTAGAGGTGGTAGGCCCCGTTATGTAGCACCTTGGTTACGATGAAGGGGCCTTCCCATGCAGGGGCAAGTTTATGTGTTCGCTGCTGATCCACTCGGATCACGAGATCTCGTTCCTGAAATGCTTGACCCTTGACATTCCTGGCGTGGAATCGACGAAGATCCTACTGATAAACAGTCGACCGTATTAGGGCCATCTCACGCTCTTCTTCCAAAAGATCAATGGCATCCTACCATTCTTGCTCTACCTTAACTTCCGAGTAGAGTTCCACTCGAGGTGCATTGTCAAAGAGATCACTAGGCAACACGGCTTCAGCTCCATACACCATGAATAAAGGAGTGTGGTCAGTGGACCGGTTTGGAGTCGTCCTTAAACCCCATAGAACAGATGGCAATTCAGTCATCTAGGCTCCAGCTGCATGCTCAAGGTCACGCATGAGTCAGGGCTTCAATCCTTGAAGGATAAGGCTGTTCGCCCTCTCAGCTTAACCATTCAACTGTGGATGCACAACAGATGCGTAGTCCACCCGAGTGCCTTGGGTGGCATAGAAGTTTCTGAACTCTTCCGAATCGAAGTTTGAGCCATTATCCGTGATAATACTATGTGGTACTCCATATCTAAGAATCAACTCTTTTAAGAACCTAATGGCTCTCCTTGAATCTAACTTCTTGATAGGCTTGTCTTCAATCCACTTGGTGAATTTGTCGACTGCTACAAGCAAATGAGTGAAGCCATTTCTGCCGATCCTGAGTGGTCCAACCATGTCCACCACCCCTCCCCCCACACACACAACAAACGGCCAGATGACTGGAATGGTCTTTAGGGCAGATGCGGGCTTATGGGACATGTTTGCGTAGAACTGGCATTCTTCACATCACTGAACTATCTCCTTTCCAATTTCATTGGCCCACGACCAGTAAAATCCAGCTTGGTATGCTTTGGCCACAATTGTCCGAGAAGACACATGGTTACCACAGGTCCCCAAGTGGATCTCTTCCAAAATCAATCGACCCTCTTCTGGAGAAATGCATCGTCGAGCTATGCCAGTAACACTCTCTCTATAGATTTGTCCATTCATCACTATGAAAGCCTTGGATCTGCGAACAATTTGTCGTGCTTCAACTTCATCTTCTGGAAGCTCCTGCTTGAGCAGATACGCAATGTACAGCACTGTCCAGTCGGGGGTGATTACTAGGATCTCCATAACCAAGTCAATGACTGCAGGGACCTCGATTTCAGTCGGATCGGTAGGACTTATCGCTTGGGGAGGCTCCTTAGTGAAAGGATCCTCTTGCACTGACGAGGAATGGAGATGCTCAAGAAACACATTGTTGGGGATAGGCTTTCGAGTGGAACCTATTTTTGCCAGATCATCGACTGCTTGATTTTTGATTCGGGGTATGTGGTGAAGCTCCAAACCCTCGAACTTTTTCTCTAGTTTCCTTACTGTGTTGCAATATCCTGTCATGGCAGGGTTTCTGACATCCCACTCCTTCATCACCTGATTGACCACCAAGTCCGAGTCACCGTAGACCATCACGCGATGGACGCTGAGTGAGATAGCCATACGCAACCCGTAGAGGATTGCTTCATACTCAGCCTCATTATTGGAGGAATCGAAGTGAATCTGAAGGACATAACTGAGTTGATCACCTCTTGGGGACACCAGGACCACTCCGGTACCGGAAGCGTTCATCATTTTAGATCCATCGAAGAACATGGTCTAGTGTTCCGAGTAAACCTGAGTCGGCTGTTGTTGTTCTATCCACTCAGCCAGGAAATCTATGAGTGCTTGATTTGATCGCCTTTTTTGCTTCAAACTTAATATCCAGAGGGAGAAGTTCAATTGCCCATTTAGCCAATCGGCCAGTTGCATCCCGATTGTTCATGATTTCAGAAAGCGGGGCGTCACTGATGACTAAAATCGAGTGATCTTGAGAATAGTGTGTGACTCTTGGCTGTTAAGTAGATTCCATAGACGACCTTTTGGTAATGAGGATACCTCTGCTTGGACAGAGTCAAAACCTCAAAAATATAGTATACTGGTCATTGAACCTTATAGGCCTTGCCTTCCTCTTCCCTTTCCATTGTGAGCACTGTACTTACAACTTGACCAGTGGATGCAATGTACAAAAGTAGAGGCTCTTTGTTGTTCGGAGCAGCAAGCACCGGCTGGGTGGAGAGCAGGGCTTTGAGCTCAACAAACACTGCTTCAGCTTCAGGAGTCCACTCGAACTTATCGGATTTCTTCATCAGTCGGTAAAGTGGTAGTGCCTTTTCACCAAGACGAGAAATGAAACGACTCAATGCTGCTAGACAACCTGTGAGCTTCTGGACGTCATGCACATGCTCAGGGCGTTTCATTCATACGATTGCACTGATCTTCTCGGGATTGGCATCTATCCCCCATTCGGAAACGAGGAAACCGAGTAACTTGCCTCCAGGTACTCCGAATGTGCACTTGGACGGCTTCAGCTTGATGTCATACCTTTTCAGATTGGTCAAGGTTTCAGCGAGATCAGTCAGCAGGTCGGAACCTTTGCGTGACTTGACCACGATGTCATCCATGTAAGCCTCGATGTTCCGACTGATCAGAGTGAGCAGGCACTTCGGATCATGCGCATGAACGTAGCACTAGCATTTTTGAGACCGAATGGCATGGTGACATAACAAAAACACCCGAAAGGGGTGATGAAGGCCATTTTTATTTCATATGGTCCATACAGTCGGATCTGATGATATCCGGAATATGCATCAAGAAAAGAAGAGCGCTCGCATCCCACAGTTGAATCAACTATCTGATCGATATGGGGGAACGGAAAATGATCTTTCGGGCAGGCCCGATTGATATGTTTGAAGTCAATGCACATGCAGAGTGAATTATCCTTCTTGCGGACCATGACGATGTTGGCGAGCCACTCGAAGTGCTATATCTCGCGTATGAACTCAGCTGCCAGGAGCCGAGCCACTTCCTTGCCAATCGCCTTCCTCTTCTCCACAGTAGAACGGCGGAGATGCCCTTTGACAGGTTTGGCTTCGAGTCGACACACAACGGTGCTCAGTCATTCCCTTGGGTACACCTGGCATGTCGGATGGTTTCCATGCAAAGATGTCCCAGTTCTCACGGAGGAATTGGATGAGCGCGGCTTCCTATTTGCTATCAAGTGTCGTTGAGATGTTGGTCGGAGCGGCTATGTGATCTTCTGGGTGAATGTGAACTTGCTTCGTTTCTCCTGCCGACTGAAAAGCAGACTCAGAAGTGGGCTTCTTAGAGCGGAGCAAATCATTCGGATCGACATTCTTCTTGTACTCTTCCAACTCCACCACATCCATCTATTCATCAGCAATCTTGGATCCCTTCTGAAAACATTCCTCGGCTCTCTGCTTGTTCCTAGTGATGGTGATCACGTCCTTGGCTCCGGGCATCTTTAGCTTAAGGTACACATAACATGGGCGGGCCATGAAACAGGCTTACGCCGGTCGACCCAGAATAGCATGATAGGCACTGTGAAAATCCACCACTTCAAACATCAACTTTTCCTTCCGAAAATTCTCCGAGTCACCAAAAACCACATCTAAAGCAATCTGACCGAGTGACTTTGCTTTTTTCCCCGGGATGACTCCGTGAAACTACATGTTACTTTCACTGAGTTGGGACATTGGAATGCCCATCCCCTGGAGGGTTTCAACATAAAGAATGTTCAAGCCGCTGCCGCCATCCATAAGAACTTTGTGCAACCGAGTGGCTCTCACTACTGGATCCACTACCAGTGCTTGTCGCCCAGGGGTAGCAACATGAGGTGGGTGGTCCGACATGTCGAAGGTAATGGGGGCCTTTGACCACTTGAGGTACATCTTAGTTGCCGGAGCAACCATGTTCACTTCACGATTGATGACTTTTAGTTGACTTTTGCTTTCAACGTCAGCAAATATCACCAGGGTAGCATTGACCTTTGGGTAATATCCTACCTTTTCTTCATCCTCATCCTTGTTGGAGCCCTTTTCACTCGGTTGACCTTCGCGGAACTATTGAATGAGGAATCTGCATTGTCGAGTGGTATGCTTGGGTAAAATCAGATTACCCTCCTTGTCTTTCTTCGTGCGGATGGCACACAAAAGATCCAGGACATCCTGGCCCGATTGATCCTTCATCTTTTTGGGTACCACTGCCCCTTGGGATTCCCTTTGAACTTGCCTTGAGTCGTCACTACCGCTGCTTCCGTTTGACCAGCGGCTTCAGCTTTGCGCTTCTGCCTCCGACTGGGATTCCCGCCCTCGGTGTCAGGGTCTACGACCTTTCCCTTACCACTACGGAGCCAGTCCTCTTCTTCATCATTCACGTACCGAGTGGCTATCTCCATCATCCGGTTCATGGAGAGGGTCCTAGACCGTCCAAATTTCAGTATGAGCTCTCTATATCTGACGCCTTCTTTAAATGCACAAACTTCCTGATGCTCAGAAACATTTTCCACCACATGGTGAAGGATGGTCCAACGCTGGATATAATCCCTCAAGGTTTCATTCGGCTTCTGGAAGCAATGTTGCAGTTCAGTCAGACCAGCGGGTCACTTGCAAGTGCCTTCAAACGTTTTGGTAAACACTTGGGCCAAGTCTTCCCACCAGTATATGTTGGCGGGAGCCAACTGGTTCAACCACGCCCTGGCTGAGCCTTCAAGTATCAAGGGCAGGTGCTTTGTGGCCACTTCGTCATTGCCTCCACCAATCTGCACAGCCACTCAGTAATCTTCTAACCACGTATCTGGCTTCGACTCATGAGTAAACTTACTCACCCCTGCAGCCAACCTGAAGTTGGGAGGAATCTCAGCAGGTCGAATGGCCCTACTAAAACACTCAGGCCCAGAAACAAACGCTCTGCTTCCACTCGGGTGATCCTTGTCCAAACCCTCTCGGTTAGCCCTGCCTCTGTCAACCAGGCCTTGCACGAGGACTGACCTTGCATCAAACCCAGGCTCTCGGGGATCGACTGGAATCCTCCACTCGTCACCGTACGAGCGCCTGTCATCATACTGCTGGGGCACGTACGAACCACCCCTCGGAGGGGGCGTAGGCACTCGACGGCGGTCGTCGCGGTGATACCGAGGATCAAACTGCCCATGGCCTCGATCCAGGTACTGGTCCTGGTAATAACCATGATCTTCACGCCTCGGAGGCGATCTTGAGTTGTGGGCAGACTGAACCGTGTTCGCTTTGACGGACCTGTTGTGAATCATATTGCGTGACTGAGAAACAATCGAATCCTGCTCCCTAGCTGCTCTAAGCAGTGTCCGAATCTGCTCTAAGCTTCTTCCAGCTTCAGAACGGGATGGTTGGATTGAATCTGCAATACGGGGGGCTACTGCAACATTCGGAATTGGAGTGCGCTATACCTGACACTCATCTCGAGATCTAGTCGGAAACAACTACGCTGTCGTCGACTGGGATTCGGTGGTGGCCTGCGAGCACGGTCTTCGAGTGACTTCTAGAGATCTTCCAGACGCACACGTTCAACCAGAGTGGCTACGCGTGCGGCTTCGAAAGCCTATGGGGGTCTGGAGAGTCTGCTCGTTCCTGCGCTGAAGTTCCTCTCTTTGTTCCGCAGTGAAGGCATGCGGGTAGTACTCATCGTTGCAGTGCGACAGACCACCGCTCTCGCCCCCGCCGGGGGGAAATCCTGGTGGGCTACGCTGGGGGCCAGCCATGAGAACTTCCGCGGCGGGATCATTGCTTTCGCACTCGAAAAGAGTATCTGAGTGACCAATCGATAGATCGAACAAGCCATAAAGGGACTCATCGGGCTCGATCGCCGTGATCTAAGGAGTGGACGACTGACGAGCCACCACGTGCTTCACCCACCGCTAAAGCCGCGAGCGACCGGATCACTTGCGACGACGGGCAGCGAGGAGGGAAGACGGCACCGGAGCCGACTGATACTGAGTCGACGACTGCCGCAAGAGGACGCTGCAGGCAATCGCATGGAAGTGTGCCGCCCCACGAATAGGGAGCGCCTCGACGTCGAGGGTGGCTTCCTGGAGCCAGGTCGAATCCTCGACGATGAAGGTGAGCGCGCCGAGACGGATCTCGCGGCCGAAGGACAATCCACCGCTGGAAGCCATGTCGATGGAGATTGAAGATCGCAACCTCATCGGAAGTCGACGCCTGCCCCAAGGTGGGCACCAACTGTCGTGGGAACGGATCTGACAGTAGAGGTAGGGGGTTAGTAAGAGAGGGCAGAGTCTAGCTACGACGTGATTGTACACTCGGATTTATGAGTTCAGGCCCTTCTCGGAGGAGGTAATAGCCCTGCGTCTCAGTGTCGTGGAGGCTTTGTTGATTGGAGTGTTGAGTTACAGGGGGTGCGAACCCTTGTGCAAGAGGGGAGGGGTGGCTTATATAGAGTATGCCGACTCCTCGCAGCCCTCAGTTACACAAGGGTTCAATGAGAGAATAAAGGTACGAACGTTACTGGTAACGCCCGCGTTTAATTATCTTTATGGCGACAGAGTGAATGTCTGACGGTTCCCATCCTGTGATGACTCTTCTGTCCTTCGAGTGAAATGTTGTATTCCGAGTGAATAACGACGGCCGAGTGGAAGTGGGATATCCGAGTTGATCTTCTGTCGAGTGAGTTGCACTCTGTGATGATTCCGATCGGTATCTTCTTTCTATCTTTGTAGGTGTTGGCCTCTTGCATAGTGTTCTTGGGTAAGGCATGTAGGTCAGGCCTAGGACCCTACCCTAGGTATATGTCATCGTCACGTTTGTCTTCGATTTACGAGAGAAAGTATATCCGAACCGTCCCACGAACCGATACAGACTCGTGTTGGATGACTTCCGCGGCTTGGGAGCGGACAGTTTGAGGATCGGCGTTGGAATGCCACTTGGCATGGAGCTCACCGGACGAGCACACGCCCACCCGGCCCCTCCCCCGGGCAGGTCCGTCCCCCGCATGCGACGATCGTGCGCTGACGTCTCACGGTGGGTCTCACCGCGGTGCCACGCCGTTTCTACGTGGCCAAGGCCTCCGCCCCCTCCCCTTGCTATAAATAGAACCCGGCTCTCACTCCATGAGCATCCAACAAGCTCATTCATCAGCAACCATCGAGTTGTATTACTACTACTGTTCGTCGTCACTGGCCGGTGTCTGTAGCATTGCGTCGCACTAATGGCTCCTGCTCAATGGGCGCGCGTGCAGAGGGTCTTCCACTTCGGCAAGGGCGAGGGCGAGGGCAACAAGGCCATGAAGGACCTGGTACGTACTAATCGTTAGATCCATCACTCTCAGTTGATGTATTTTCACTAATAATTCACCATATATGCTGATCATGATGACTGGATCGTGGATGCATGGTGTGTGCAGCTGGGCGGGAAGGGCGCCAACTTGGCGGAGATGGCGAGCATCGGGCTGTCGGTGCCGCCGGGGTTCACGGTGTCGACGGAGGCGTGCCAGCAGTACCAGGCGGCGGGGAGGGCGCTGCCGCCGGGGCTGTGGGAGGAGAGCCTGGAGGGCCTGCGCTGGGTAGAGGAGTACATGGGCGCGCGCCTCGGCGACCCGGCGCGGCCGCTGCTCCTCTCCGTCCGCTCCGGCGCCGCGGTGTCCATGCCCGGGATGATGGACACGGTGCTCAACCTGGGGCTCAACGACGAGGTGGCCGCCGGGCTGGCGGCCAAGAGCGGCGACCGCTTCGCCTACGACTCGTACCGCCGCTTCCTCGACATGTTCGGCAACGTCGTGAGTATACCACAACACACCTGGCTCTGACTAAGCTAAGCCTAGCTCCATGGATCGTGCTACTGTCATGCATCGAGCAACCGTTGTCGTACGTAGTTAATTTGCGTGCGTCGAGCAACCGTTGCTTTCGGAGGGAGCGAGCGACGTGCGTCTGACGCGGGTTGCGTCGCCGAGACGTTGGCTGCTGCTGCTGCATTATGATGAAGGTGACAAGGATTACGTGGGGGGTTCTTGTATGCTTGCTTTTTAACCGTCGAAAATGATTGTTTTTTATTCAAGTATATAAGTACGTTTGGCTAGCGAGTAGGAGTTACAAGAGAACAAAACAGCTTAATAAAAATATGAAACAAATACATGAATTGGGTTGCTTTATAAAGAGGAGTTTTTGTTTCATCAGATGAAGAAAGCTGAGCCGCATCACATACCACCCGTATGTGCAAACACCTTCAGAAGCTTTTTTTTTCCTGTTATTGTCAGCACAGTTAATCCGATTCCCAAGGACAGTTTGCACCGCAACACTGCCGTATTTTGACCGCAACTGTTTCTCTCAGAGAAAAGAAATGACCGATGAAGGCGACCTGTGTCTTATTTGACACTATTATTTCACCCCACTCTGAAAATAAGATAAACAAAAAAGGAGGGCAAACTTTGACACTGTTACTTCTGAAATAAGACAAAAAGCAACTAGACAAACTTTGATAAAACAATAAGACAAGCATTTTTCCGTAGCACAAAATGTCCAATTTCATGAAAAGATTTGTCTTGTTCTTAGAAAGCAAAACAATTAAGACAGTCAGTTTGGGGTGACGAAAAACATGACAAAAAATTTCAGCTCCGACTTCATTGAGTCATGACATCTGCAATATTAATTCATATACAGTAGTAGATTTAGACAAACCTGCCAAGTTGGTGTTGTCTTCTAGCTTACTCCCTCCGTTCCAAAATAGATTTAGACTAACTTACTAACTTATAAAGTTAGTATAAAATTGAGTCATCCTATTTTGATATAAAATTGGGTCATTTATTTTAAAACGAAGGGAGTAACTCTAGAGTAAAAATGCAGTCCAACGATAGTACTAAGTTTTACTTTTTTTGAGGGAAATACCAAGTTTTACTATAGCGACATAGAGTAATACTAGACCCACGTAAACTTACGTGAGGTTTTTACGTAAAGGCTGGTATGGAGGTAGTTAATTGGATGAGGATTTATAGTTAGAAAGATTACGTTACTTTAACGTAGCCTGTTCGTAGACGGAGCATTATCGTTTACTATACTACACTAGTAATGAAAAAAGATTCCACCTCACCAGTCCAATGCCCACCAACGACCCCACTTTCACCAGCAAACCAAAAAACGAAAAGAAAAAAGACTCCACTTCACCGGTTCACTTGCGAGCGCGGCAGGACGGCGGCGGCGGCGGAGCCCGCGCGGTTGGAGGCTGGACCGCCCGGCCGCCGCTGTGCCCCTCATGGAGGCTGGAGCTCGACCCCGGCGGCTAGGTCGGCTCCGACTGCGGCGCCCTAGTAAAAGGGGAAACACCGAGTCATTACTCGTTTGGATCGAACATATTTTGGTTTAGCACAAGACTGCGGGTCTATGACAGCGAACGCCTGAGCTAATCAAATTCCTCTTACTCGTTTGCTTGGTACATTGTTCCACAAAAGGAGGAACGCCAGATGGATCCAGCCCAGTTAATCTGGCAACTGGATTTCCAATACTGCATTCTGGGATGTGCGTTCCTCACTAAATAGCAGTTTCTTTTGTACTGAAAAAGTTGGGTCGACGTTTTGTTTACAATAATTCGTACTAGCAACTAGCAGTAGTAGCAGGATCCTTGTTTCTTAGCAGGGTCTTTCCTCTTGCCAGGTCATGGACATTCCCCATGCGCTTTTCGAAGAGAAGCTCGAAGCCATGAAAGCAACCAAGGGGGTGGACAACGACACCGACCTCACTGCCAATGACCTCAGGGAGCTAGTGGGTCAGTACAAGAACGTCTACGTTGAAGCCAAAGGAGAACAATTTCCCTCAGGTTGAATTCATGAATTTCACCTTTTTATTTATATATTTTGAAACTGACATTGTGTTTTTGGCACCCAGTTGATATGTGTATATGCTTGTTGTTTCTTGCCTTGGCATAGACCCCAAGAGGCAATTGCAGTTAGCGGTGTTGGCCGTGTTCGACTCATGGGACAGTCCGAGAGCGAACAAGTATAGAAGCATTAATCAGATCACCGGACTTAGGGGCACCGCCGTAAACGTGCAGTGCATGGTGTTTGGCAACATGGGGAACACCTCCGGCACTGGTGTCCTCTTCACTAGGAACCCTAGCACCGGGGAGAAGAAGCTTTATGGCGAGTTCCTAGTCAATGCTCAGGTATGGCTCAGTTCTGATCGCTGATGGTTGCTTCTAAGTTCTAGCTGCCATGCTCTACGTATGTGCGCACAGCAAAAGAGCAGTATGTTGCCCACTTTTATTAAAATAGATTATGCAATCAAGATAATACAGTCTGTGGATATTGCATATTCATTGAATGGCTGGGCATAATTTAACCGTTTCCCTGAACCTGTGATTCTTCTGTAATCTGAAAACTCAACTCTTGTATTCCCCCTGTGCTTTGGGGTTTTTCCTGCTGCTATGCAGCTATGAGAAAATATATTCAGGGTGGGGCTTCCCCCCCCCCCCCCCCCCCCCCCCCCTCCCCCGCCCCCCCGGTGTTTCCTCAAAAAAAAAACTTTTTTTTTTTGCCTTATGCAGGGTGAGGATGTGGTTGCTGGAATCAGAACCCCGGAGGATCTTGATGCCATGAGGGATCACATGCCGGAGGCCTATGCAGAGCTTGTTGAAAACTGTGACATACTGGAGAGCCACTATAAGGAAATGATGGTATGTTAGTTTACCAACTGCCTGCAGGAAGCTCTGCTGAGGGGCCTGTCAGTGTTGCTGTTTTATGCAACAAGGCGTTTGACCCATAGCGTGATATAAAACTTATTCCGAAACATTGTGAAGAACTTAGCTATCTAATTAGTTTATGTGATCATTTTCAAGCACCATTACAGTGCTCTCTACAATTGCCCACATGACATGAATGCTCTTTGGTCATGATCCTGCCTTAATATGTCAAAAGATTAACCTGAACCCTACTATTTCCAATGGAGAATAACTTGCATTTTTCATGTTTAATTCAGGATATTGAATTTACAGTTCAAGAAAATAGGCTCTGGATGCTACAATGCAGATCCGGAAAGCGTACTGGCACAGGAGCTGTGAAGATTGCTGTAGACATGGTTAATGAGGCTCTTGTTGATCGCAATACAGCGATTAAGATGGTAGAACCAGGCCACTTGGACCAGCTTCTTCATCCACAGGTATAAGATAATCAAATATGCCCAAAATGGTCTATAAAACTGATACATGTAAATACATGCATGCAATTTGTTACTGCCTCTGTTATCCCAATAAATTATCTGCTTTTTCAGGATATATTTGCATTACTTAATGATTTTACACAAGAACCACATCGTTTGCATGCTGAGAATGCATTCATAATTAATGAAGATAGTATACTCATTCAATAGGCCTATGATTCTGACATACTACTAAAATCTGATGTATACAGATAGTTTCTTGCTTTCTTACTTTACAAGTTCAAATTTAATCAGATGTATTGGTGTCTGGAACTTTATTTTAACCCTTATATTGACATCCCTCGTTTGAATTTTATTTGCAACTGGATAATGGCAATATATTGACTCAGTTTTATTACCCTTATGTTATGACAACCAGTTTGCGAACCCCGAGGCTGCTTCATACAAAGGCAAAGTTATTACTACAGGCTTACCAGCATCACCTGGGGCTGCTGTGGGACAAATTGTATTTACTGCGGAGGATGCTGAAGCATGGCATGCCCAAGGGAAATCTGCTATTCTGGTCTGTACATGTCCTTATCATCCTCCTTTTTATAGCAGGATGTCTCCTTCATTTTTCTATGTCATTTTGGGTTGGACTTGTCCTATTCTTGAGTTATCCTGATATTTTTTGAACTTTCTGAATGTAAAGGTGAGGATAGAGACCAGCCCAGAAGATGTTGGTGGCATGCATGCAGCCGCTGGAATTCTTACAGCAAGAGGTGGTATGACTTCTCATGCTGCCGTTGTAGCACGTGGTTGGGGAAAATGCTGTGTGTCAGGGTGCTCAAGCATCCGCGTAAATGAAACTGAAAAGGTGATTGAACTTATCGCTGCAGATGTCTAGGATATACATTGTTAGACGCAACACTTCGCTCCAACCTTAAAATTCATAATGAGAGTGTGATAAATCTGTATTCATCATTTTGTATTATAGAGGTGCTTACTTTGGTATATGGTCTATACGCATAGGTGGTAGCTATTGAAGACAAGATGCTCTATGAAGGTGACTGGATATCACTCAATGGATCAACTGGTGAAGTGATCCTTGGCAAGCAGCCACTTTCCCCACCAGCCCTTAGTGCTGACTTGGAAACTTTCATGTCCTGGGTTGATGAAGTTAGGCAGCTCAAGGTAAACTTACTAGGAATAAAAACAAGAACAGAAACTGCCTCAAGTTGACTTTAACTAAAATTTACATCAGTCTTGTTAACTGCGTTAGGCCTAAGCATTACACAAGCTTCAACAAAAAAATCCTTATTATGCATATGTTGCGTGTTCTAGGTTATGGCTAATGCAGACACCCCCGGGGATGCATTGGCAGCAAGGAAAAATGGGGCAGAAGGAATTGGACTCTGTCGGACAGAACACATGGTCGGTGTTAACTTCTTTACTGTTTGCTTTTTGGAGGATATATTTTGTTATGATAGTTATTTTCTGCAGTTCAACTTTCGAAGTGAACTTTATGGACACAAGTCTGCTCTTCTAGGCAAGTAAAAAAAGGCTAATGTTCTCCTTTGTATACTTTGTAGTTCTTTGCTTCTGATGAGAGGATTAAGGCTGTGAGGCAGATGATAATGGCTCCAACTGTCGAACTGAGGCAGAAAGCACTAGATCGTCTTCTGCCTTACCAGAGGTCCGACTTTGAAGGCATTTTCCGTGCCATGGATGGTATGTGGAAAATCTCTGTATTCATATACTCCCTCCTTCTGGAATTAAATGACGCTCAAATAGATGTATCTCGACGTATTTCAGTGTTAGATACATCTGTTTGAGCATCAACTAATTCCGGACGGAGGAAATATACTCACTAGATGAGGTGCACTAGAGTTCAAATACCCCGAGCTGGCTTACTTTCTTAAATAAGCGAATATTGACCATTGGGTGTTAACTGTGAACACACAAAGTAGAAAAAATTGCAAGATTACAGGATCTTATAAGAATTGTGCTTCTAACCTTGAAGTATTTTTTTGGCACTCATCATATAGTTTAGGGTATATAATTCTGCCAGTGCTTGTTCATTCTTTTGTTGAAAATGGTATATGTAATAACATGTCCCATGGAAACTGATATCAAATAAACACTTTCCATCGATGGCATACGGCATTAGTTATAGACTGCACTTTTTGCAAGGGAATCCAAACTACATTTTTGTCACACAGAACCACCTGAGCATCAATGTTTGCATTTCAGGGCTCCCGGTGACTATCCGGCTGTTGGACCCTCCACTTCATGAGTTCCTTCCAGAAGGGCATGTGGAGGATATTGTGCGTGAGCTATGTGCTGAAACTGGAGCCGCTGAGGATGATGTCCTTGCAAGAATGGAGAAACTTTCAGAAGTAAATCCAATGCTTGGTTTCCGTGGTTGCAGGTTGGTGTTGTTTATTTGTTTAGCTATGCTGGAGATTGAACTATATCCATATGATCAACAGAATAAAGTGTAATTTTTTTCATGTTTTTAACACAACCACTGTTGAATCAAGCTTTCCTTTCCCATTCATTTACTTGCCTGTTCTCATTCGCAATTCTGTTTTCTTTCCTTTACTAATGCTGGTGATGCTAATATTTCAGGCTTGGTATTTCGTATCCTGAATTAACAGAAATGCAAGCCCGGGCCATCTTTGAAGCTGCTATATCCATGACCAACCAGGGTATTCAAGTATTTCCAGAGATAATGGTTCCTCTTGTTGGAACACCTCAGGTATGTCTTTCTTCACGTGTATCTTCTTTGGCTGGTATAAAGGTGTACCTTCACTTCACAGTTTGTGCAGTTGAAAAATGTCATAATCCATTTGATGGGATACAACTATACACCACCAATTTATGGAAACCTGACCATTTCATTTCTCTTCAAACCGCACTTGATTTTATTATTGCAAGTTTGATTCAGCAGTTGATTTTTCCTTGTGACAATTGACATTTGGTTTTGCCAGGAATTGGGACATCAGGTGGCTCTTATCCGCCAAATTGCTAACAATGTTTTCACCAATATGGGGAAAACCATTGATTACAAAGCTGGGACTATGATTGAAATTCCCAGGGCTGCTCTAGTGGCAGATGAGGTAAAAAGCTTGTGATAGCCCTGTTCTTTCTGTAAAACCATAAATGTTGGCCATTGACATTCAGCATGTAAACTGAATAATACATGCATTAGTTAGCAGAACTCTTGGCCAATAGGAGTTCTCCAAATGCAAAGAATTAGTTTATCAGATATATCAAGGGAAAATACGCATGTACCTGACATCGTTGTGCTGGTTGCACATCCATTGACAGATAGCAGAGCAGGCTGAGTTCTTCTCTTTCGGAACAAACGACCTCACGCAGATGACATTTGGTTACAGTAGGGATGATGTGGGGAAGTTCCTCCCCTTCTATCTGGCCCAGGGTATCCTCCAGCATGACCCATTTGAGGTAAATTTGTTACAACTGGGACCGTACCACTTCAAGTTTGTTTTAAGTACCACCCATATTTTCATCACTCACACACGTGGGCACCTCACATGTCTAGGCATTTTGCATGTTCCTTCTTGATTTTTTTTGTACAGCCATAACCTTATCATATTGTACTTGATAACTTACCTGTTAATGAATATGCCAGGTGCTTGATCAGAGAGGAGTGGGGGAGCTAGTAAAGATTGCTACAGAGAGGGGTCGCAAAGCGAGGCCTAACTTGAAGGTAAGTATTCCACCGAGGACACTGTATCTGTTGTGCAGAATTCATTCTTAGTTCATTTGACTGATCGATTTCGTGTTTCCAAACAGGTGGGCATCTGCGGTGAACATGGCGGAGAGCCATCTTCAGTTGCTTTTTTCGCAAAGGCTGGGCTGGATTATGTTTCATGCTCCCCGTTCAGGTTGGCTGAAATATTGAAATTTGGAGGATTAGCACTACCTTGACGCTATTTATAGCCGTTAACATCTTGATATGGAACCTTTTCGCAGGGTCCCGATTGCCAGGCTAGCTGCAGCCCAGGTCCTTGTCTGAGGAGGCTGCCTCGTCAACCGGATAGCCTGCTGTTGGTGCATCTGGTGAAGATAAATAAGACATAGCCATGGACTTGTGGAAACTCTGCTGCCTAACAAAGGCCGTTTCATATATGTAGTCTATGATGCGTATGCGCGTGTAAGCCTGAAATGGCTGCTTCTCTGCATTTCCCCTGAACTGCCATGGTAATGTACCAAACAGTGATGATGACGAAGATAAATCGAATAAAAGGTGGCGATTATCTCTGCTATCAATTTAAGTGATTCCATTTCTTCCTTTGTTCAGTGGCTGCTACGAGTTGCTTGTGAAAGTGAAGCATGTGATCCCATCCCAATTGCGTAAATCAAATATCTTTTCACTTGATTTTAGTTGGAAGTTCAGACTCTGCCATCTGTCCGAGTCCAACTTCTAGAGCAATCTAACTCAGGAAACAAAATTGATGCCTGTACACAAAAACTCAGCAAACAAATGGAGCAATTATAAAATGATGTTTCCCCTACAAACTTTGAGCACATATTGTAGTTTCCTTAGAATGCCTGCCTAATCGAACAAAAGTTAAACATGACATGTTTTCAAATGTAAAGCATGTCCAGCTAAACCACATAAATAACTACTTCTGCGAATTGTCCAAATCTTGTCAAAGGAAATTAATAGTACCAGATATGTACACTTATTGATGCCAACAAATCCTCCCATATCTGGCATATGTTTGCAAAAACAATAAATACGACCATGTATGGATCATATTTATATGCTGTATATTCAATTCGGTGTCGAGGCTCATCTGCACCCGGTGAACAGTAAATTCAAAAAAAAATACTAAAGCAATTCAAAAAATTCTTAATTCTTTTTTAGGTGGAAGATGTTCCAATGCGTGATATTCGTGCCAAATTTCAGCTTGTTCAGACATAGAGGAGCTCATGGCAAAAAAAAAATATCAATCAAAACAGTATTGGAACATCACGCATTTGTCTTTTTTGACTGAAAAAAATTCAGTCAAATTTTTTTGTCATCAGCTGGACTTTCTTACAACCCCAAATTTGTCTCTTTTTTTGCCGAGAGCTGCTGAAATGTCCAAACTCCATGAAATTTGGCATAGACTTCACGCACATGAGTATCTAGCATCACAACAACAACGACAAAGCCTTTAGCCCTAAGCAAGTTGGGGTAGGTTAGAGATGAAACCCATAAGATCTCGTAACCAACTCATGGTTCTGGCACATGGACAGCAAGCTTCCACGCACCCCTATCCATGGCTAGTTCTCTGTCGATACTCCAGTCCTTCAGATCCCTCTTTACGGACTTCTCCCATGTCAAGTTCGGTCTACCCCGACCTCTCTTGACATTATCGGCACGCTTTAGCCGTCCGCTACACTAACGCTTCTGGATACCTGTGTTGAATATGCCCAAATCATCTCAGACAATGTTGGACAAGCTTCTCTTCAATCGGCGCTACCCCAACTCTATCTTGTATATCATCATTCCGTACTCGGTCCTTCCTTGTGTGGCCACACATCCATCTTGTTGGGGATATAACCCCACGCTATGACCCGCCCGTTCAGGGCCGGGTTATCCTGTGGTGGCCTAACGAATAAGACTTAACATGGGTTGTGGTGATCAAGACCTCAAGGCCCATGGTTCGACTCGTAGAGTGGGCCTGCTCATGTCCCAGCGCTAGAGGCGGCGGCTCACCGAAGGATGTCGTAATTCCCTTACTTGGGAAGCAAGACGAGTAGGAAACTAATTAGGCATGGGCCGTAGTATGACCCGAACTCTGTTGTAAGCCCAGGGTCTCGACCTGTATATAAAGGAGAGCCCATGGGGTAGAAAGACTTAAGTTACAAGCTCTTGAGTACTAGGATAGCCAAGTCACACCCTTGTAATTGAGATCATCATCATCAATATCAATCAAGCAGGAAGTAGGCTATTACCTCCATATAGAGGGACCGAACCTGGGTAAACCCTTGCCTTTGATTCCAATCAACCCCGTTCAAGCTATCACCTCGCGGCGATGGCCTCACGACTAAGTCCTTTCATGAGGACATCTCCCATGACAAAACCACGACAGTGGGCGCCCACCGCAGGGCTATCGCTCGATGGTGTCAAGTTCTTGGAGGGAGCTCTCCCAGGGATAGAGGGATACACGATCAGCCGCATGACCAAGAGACACCGCGACATGCTCTACGTCGACGATTCAGGTTGGGGCCCTGGGGCCGACTCAATCGAGTACTGGTGCCGGCCCCCCTTCGGCAAGATCCACGTCTTCATCGGCAAAATCAGCGAATCAGGAACCGAGCCGGACATCTGCACCGACATTGTCGAGCCGGCTCGGCGCACAGAACCCGCCCGGGCCCAAGCCGGCCGGAACCATGTCTTCATCGGCTTCACCCAAGCGGTTGATCTCGTAGATAACTCCACGTCTGGTGGGGACACCCTTGTTTACTCCGACGACGAGTCATTGGTCAGGGATACCGAGTCAATCCTCCCGCTGTATGACGACAGGCTTGGGGGCTGCTTTGATGATGAGCCGGCTCTGGTTGATGACGAGCCGCCCTACTGGACCACCATCTACATGGCAGGCACTGCGCCGGCCCTCGACTCTACTACAGCAGGCACCACGGGAGGAACCGGCGCTTTAGCAGTTAATCCAAGTGTGTTTGGCCCAGTTAAAACACCAGCTCAAGTTCTTTCAGAGCTAGTCGCCTCATTGACGACGCTCCTTGAGTCGCCACTAACAGCAGAGAACCAGGTGGAATGCAATGCAGAGGTAGCTAAAATTCGCGAGCAGATGGCTAAGGCTCAGGGGGATGTCAATGCGAGAATGCTCGCATGGTGCAGCTATGCGCCCAAATCCAACAGGAAACAGAGGGCCTGAGGACGGAGGCCTGGCACATGGGTCTGTGGCAAAACGCTTCAGATATGGTTCATAGGAGGCGACATGAGACCCGCCTGCCCGTTGATTACGAGCCTAGGCATTTGTTCAACACACCTACACCGGGGACTGGGACGAGTACCCCGGGGGCTCCGGTTATACCCAATTGAACCGGGTCATGCCCCAGGATGGATATAGGCGACCACCGCCAGCTCAGCCCCGACAGCCGGTTCAACAACATCAGCTCGAGCCGGCCCAACACCCACTGCCTTTTCGTACGACTCCAGACCGTTTTGTGACACCGGCGGCCACTTTTCCAATCATGTTGATAACTTGCTGGCAGTAGCTACCAACCTCGCCGCACTTCCGATCACAAGGAATACCCAGTTGAGAGGGGACCTTTGCACGCCATCGAGATGTTGAAGACTGTGGTTGCACAGCAAGCAAACTACTCCTATAGTCAGCAATGACTCCACTCCACCCCGCATCCAAGCTGCAGCAGGAGCCGCCACACAGAGTTGCCAGTCGTCTCTAGCAGTGCCCAACGAAGACGCGAGCAGCCGCGTGACCTGCCTCAGCATGGAGCCCTAGATGCCCAGGAGATCGTCGACACGGCCAGCGCACGGTGGGAAGTAGAAGCGGCCCACACGGCAGCTCAACCATCACCCACTTCAACTCCTTTGGCCTCGCAGGGCATAGGATCGAGTAGCAGAACTATCAGGATTCCATGCCTGGCACCGGCTCTATGCAATGAGCGTATGCCTAAGAATTTCAAAGGCCCTCGTATGGTTTCTAATTACACGCCTGACCTGGAACCGGCGGCTTGGATCGAGAGTTCCGAAATCGCCATGGACATGTTGGACGTCAGCGACGTGGTTTGTGCTAAGTATTTAACCATGTTGCTGGAGGGACCAGCTCGTACTTGGCTGAAGAACTTGCCCCCTAATTCCATCAACACTTGGTCAGAGTTGAAGGCACGCTTCATCAAGCACTTCCAAGGAACCTGCAAGCGCCCATTAGCAATTGTCGATTTACAACATTGTGTCCAGCATGAGGGCGAGTCAGCTCATCATTGGTCCCGCTGGGTCGCTGATATTATCCACTGCTCTGATGGCACATTAGCTACTCAAGTTGTCTTGATCCTAGAGAAAAACTATCATTTTGATCCCCTTGTTCAGAAGCTTGGGTGACTCAAGCGGAAGGTTCAGGACTTGGGCGAACTCATGGATATCCTGACAAGATATGCAGAGTCGAACACCATGAAAGATCCTAGCCCAGATGACGATCGGGCTGGTAAGGGAAAGAAAAATGGTGGCGGCAAGGGTCGGCAGCAGGGCAACTTAGGGTACAGTGGCAACCATGGTGGTCAAGGCAATGGCGGTAAACGCAAAAACCCAAAGGGCGGCTCAGATTTTGTTGCCAATACCAATACTGGTTTCAAGGGCTAGAGACGGAATAACTCCCGGAGGTCATTCAATGCAAATAAAGCTCACAATTTCGAGGAAGCCCTCAAGCGTCCATGTCCCAAGCACAGTACACATGATAAGCCGATGAACTACTCCTGGGAGAATTGTTATATTATGCAACAATTTTGCAACCAAGCTTACCAGAATCACCAGGGTGGCGGTGGGGGCAACCCTGGCCAACCGGGTGTCGATGGCCCAAGATCCGATTTTCCTAGAGCCGGCTCGTCCGGTGGTTTTCATGGTCCTGGCAGCTCTGGATCTGGGTATCAGGGGTCTGGCAATCATGGAGGTGGAAGTCAGCATTCTGGCCAAGGTACTCAGTAGTAGGGTAGCCAGACAGGTTTTCAGAGCAATCCCAAGCAGTTAAATAGTGGGCAGTATCACGTCTTTACGACTAGCACATGCAAGCGGGATAGCAAACTCCAAAAGCGTGCTGCCAACCTGGTTGACCCAGCCGTGCTTGAATATTTGAATTGGTCAGAACAACCAATCACTTGGAGTAGGGCAGATCATCCCCCCGGGTTGAGAATTCAGGTTGCCTGGCCTTGGTGGTGGTGGTGCCTGATGTCTGCTAGAATTACGTCGGTATTTCCCCAAAGAGGAAGGGATGATGAAGCACAACGATGGTAGGTATTTCCCTCAGTGATGAGACCGAGGTTATCGAACCAGTAGGAGAACCAAGCAACACTACGTAAACAACACCTGCACACAAATAACAAATACTTGCAACCCGACGTATTAAAGGGGTTGTCAATCCCTTTCGGGTAACGACGCCAGAAATTGGCAAACGGACATGATAAAAATATGATAGATGGGATAAATAGATCTCGAATAAAATAAATTGCAGCAAGGTATTTTTGGTTTAATAGATCTAAAAATAAAAGCAAAGGAAAATAGATCGCAAAGGCAAATATATTAAGGAAGAGACCCGAGGCCGTAATTTTCACTAGAGGCTTCTCTCGAGAAAAATAGCAAACAGTGGGTGAATAAATTACTGTTGGGAAATTGATAGAACTTCAAATAATCATGACGATATCCATGCAATGATCATTATATAGGCATCACGTCCAAGATTAGTAGACCGACTCCTGCCTACATCTACTACTATTACTCCACACATCGACCGCTATCCAGCATGCATCTAGTGTATTAAGTTCATGGAGAAACGGAGTAATGCAATAAGAATGATGACATGGTGTAGACAAGATCTATTTATGTAGAAATAGACCCCATCTTGTTATCCTTAATGGCAACGATACATATGTGTCGGTTCCCCTTCTATCACTGGGATCAAGCACCGTAAGATCGAACCCATCACAAAGCACCTCTTCCCATTGCAAGATAAATATACCAAGTTGGCCAAACAAAACCCAAATAAGAGAAGAAATACGAGGCTATAAGCAATCATGCATATAAGAGATCAAAGAAGACTCAAATAACTTTCATGGATAAAAAGAAATAGATCTGATCATAAACTCAAAGTTCATCGGATCCCAACAAACACACCGCAAAAGAATTACATCATATGGATCTCCAAGAGACCATTGTATTGAGAGTCAAATGAGAGAGAGGAAGCTATCTAGCTACTAACTACGAACCTGAAGGTCTACAAAAGACTACTCACGCATCATCGGAGAGGCACCAATGGACATGATGAACCCCTCCGTGATGGTGTCTAGATTGGATCTGGTGTTTCTAGACCTTGCGGCGTCTGGAATTGATTTTCGTTGACTCCCCCAGGGTTTCTAGAATATTGGGGTATTTATAGAGTAAAGAGGCGGTCCGGGGGGCACCCGAGGTGGGCACAACCCACCAGGGCATGCCTGGGCCTCCAGGAGTGCCCTGGTGGGTTGTGATCCCCTCGGAGCACCCCCTCGGGTGCTTCTCCGGCCCATTGGATGTCTTCTGGTAAAAAAATCCACAAAAAGTTTCGATGTGTTTGGACTCTGTTTGATATTGATTTCCTGTGATGTAAAAAACATGCAAAAAACATCAACTGGCACTTGGTACTATGTCAATAGGTTAGTACCAAAAATGATATAAAATGACTATAAAATGATTATAAAACATCCAAGAATGATAATATAACAGCATGGAACAATCAAAAATTATAGATACATTGGAGATGTATCAGTGCCTTAGGTCGATGGCTATAAGCTCACTAAGGTACTAATGGACGGAGGAAGCAGTATCAACATCACCCCCCCCCTCGGGTTGAGAATCTGGGTTGCCTGGCTTTGGTGGTGGTGCCTGATACGTCTCCGTCGTATCTACTTTTCCAAACACTTTTGCCCTTGTTTTGGACTCTAACTTGCATGATTTGAATGGAACTAACCAGGACTGATGCTATTTTCAGTAGAATTACCATGGTGTTATTTATGTGCAGGAGCAAATGTTCTCGGAATGACCTGAAACTTCACGGAGCCACTTTTCAGAAAATAAGAAAAATACCTGCCAAAGATGAAGGCCAGGGGGCCCACCGTCTCTCCACGAGGGTGGGGGGTGCGCTTGCCCCCCTAGGGCGTGCCCCCTACCTCGTGGGCCCCCTGTTGCCTCTCCGACTCCAACTCCACCTCCATATATTGAGTTTCGAGGAGAAAAAAAATCAGAGAGAAGAAATCATCGCGTTTTACGATACGGAGCCGCCGCCAAGCCCTAAAACCTCTCGGGAGGGCTGATCTGGAGTCCGTTCGGGGCTCTGGAGAGGGGAATCCATCGCCATCGTCATCATCAACCATCCTCCATCACCAATTTCATGATGCTCACCGCCGTGCGTGAGTAATTCCAACGTAGGCTTGCTGGACGATGATGGGTTGGATGGGATCTATCATGTAATCGAGTTAGTTTTGTTAGGGTTTGATCCCTAGTGTCCACTATGTTCTGAGATTGATGTTGCTATGACTTTGCTATGCTTAATGCTTGTCTCTAGTGCCCGAGTGCCATGATTTCAGATCTGAAACTATTATGTTTTCATCAATATATGAGTGTTCTTGATCCTATCTTGCAAGTCTATAGTCACCTATTATGTGTTATGATCCGTTAACCCCGAAGTGACAATAATCGGGATACTTACCGGTGATGACCGTAGTTTGAGGAGTTCATGTATTCACTATGTGTTAATGCTTTGTTCCGGTTGTCTATTAAAAGGAGGCCTTAATATCCCTTAGTTTCCGTAAGGACCCCGCTGCCACGGGAGGGTAGGACAAAAGATGTCATGCAAGTTCTTTTCCATAAGCACGTATGACTATATTCGGAATACATGCCTACATTATATCAATGAACTGGAGCTAATTCTGTGTCACCCTAGGTTATGACTGTTACATGATGAACCGCACCCGGCATAATTCTCCATCACCAATCCATTGCCTACGAGCTTTCCATATATTGTTCTTCACTTATTTACTTTTCCGTTGCTATTGCTATCATCACTACAAAATACCAAAAACATTACTTTTACTACTGTTACCTTTTGCTACCGTTATCACTACTATCATATTACTTTGCTACTAAACACGTTGCTGCAGATATTAAGTTTCCAGGTGTGGTTGAATTGACAAGTCAGCTGCTAATACTTGAGAATATTCTTTGGCTCCCCTTGTGTCGAATCAATAAATTTGGGTTGAATACTCTACCCTCGAAAACTGTTGCGATCCCCTATACTTGTGGGTTATCAAGGCTATTTTCTGGCGCCGTTGCCGGGGAGCATAGCTCTATTCTTTGAGTCAGTTGGGATATATATCTACTTATCATTATGAAGAACTTGAGAGATCCAAAAACCAAGATCTATCCCTCAACTACGAGGGGAGGTAAGGAACTGCCATCTAGCTCTGCACTTGATTCACCTTCTGTTATGAGTAAGTTTGCGACACCTACACCTGCTTCTGCTATTCTTTCTGATATGTCGCATGTTATTGATGATGCCACTTGAAACTACATCTATGCCTGATACTACTGTGCCAGTCAGTGATTTTCTTGATGAACAACTTGCTAGGGCTAGAGAAATTGAAAATATTGAATCTGATGATACTGATGAAAGTGATGATGAAGAACCACTTGTTATTCCTAAGGGTTATGTTTTTTTGATCAAGAAGCTTCTTTAGCTATTTTAGCTTGCAGAAATAGAAATGAACTCAAAAGATTATTAGCTAAATGGAGTAAGCAATCTCTAAATGCTAGAATGAAACCTGACCCTACTTTTGCTACTTCACCTATCTTCGTTACTGATAAGGATTATGAATTCTCTATTGATCTTGATATAATTACTTTGGTTGAATCAGATCCTTTTCATGGTTATGAATCTGAAACTGTTGTGGCACATCTTACTAAATTGAATGATATAGCCACCCTATTCACTAATGATGAGAGAACTCGCTACTTTTACATCCTTAAAATATTTCCGTTCTCATTAAAGGGTGATGCTAAGATATGGTTTAATTCTCTTGATCCTAGTTGTGTGTGTAGTCCCCAAGATATGATTTATTACTTCTCTGGTAAATATTTCCCTGCTCATAAGAAACAAGCTGCTTTAAGGGATATATATAATTTTGTGCAAATTGAAGAAGAGAGTCTCCCACAAGCTTGGGGGAGGCTTCTCCAATTACTTAATGCTTTGCCTGATCATCCTCTTAAGAAAAATGAAATACTTGATATCTTTTATAACGGACTAACCGATGCCTCCAGAGATTACGTGGATAGTTGTGCTGGTTCTATTTTCAGGGAAAGAACACTGGATGAAGCTGAAATTCTATTGAATAATATGTTGACAAATGAAAATAATTGGACACCTCCGGAGCCAATTCCTGAGCCTATTCCTAAACCAACTCCGAAGAAGAGGGGTATTCTATTTCTCAGTCCTGAAGATATGCAAGAGACAAAGAAATCTATGAAAGAAAAGGGTATTAAAGCTGAAGATGTTAAGAATTTACCTCCTATTGAAGAAATACATGGTCTTAATTTACCGCCTGTTGAAGAAACATATAATCTTAATCCATCTCCTATTGAAGAAACTCATGGTATTGATAACCCAACACAGGTAGTAAAGGTAAATTCTCTCTATAGATATGATAAAGTTGTAATCCCATTTACTAAGTTTGCTAGCCCATGCTTAGATGAGTTTGATAAATTTATGGCTAAGCAAGAAGATTTTAATGCTTATTTTGGTAGACAATTGAAATACAATTCAAATATGCTTGAACACTTGGGTGATTATATGGCTAATGTCAAAGGTGAACTTAAACTTATTAGTAAACATGCTTCTATGGTTACCACTCAAGTAGAACAAGTACTTCAAGCTCAAAATGATTTGCTCAATGAATTGAATAATAAGAATAATGATCATGCTGTTAGAGTTATGACTAGAGGTGGTAGAATGACTCAGGAACCTTTGTATCCTGAAGGCCATCCTAAAAGAATTGAGCAAGATTCTCAGAGAAATAATGTAGATGCACCTAGTTCTTCTAAAAAGAAGAAAAAGAAAAATGATTGGACTTTGCATGCTTCTAGTGATCCTATTGTTGAAACACCTGAGAATCCAAATGATATTTCTATTTCTGTTGCTGAAACACAATCTGGTAATGAACCTAAAACTAGTGATAATGTTAATGATAATGTTCATAATGATGCTCAACCTAGTAATGATAATGATATAGAGATTGAACCTGCTGTTGATCTTAATAACCCATAATCAAAGAATCAACATTATGATAAGAAAGACTTTGTTGCTAGGAAACATGGTAAAGAAAGAGAACCTTGGGTTCAGAAACCCATGCCTTTTCCTCCCAAACCATCCAAGAAAAAGGATCATGAGGATTTTGAGCGCTTTGCTGAAATGATTAGACCTATCTTTTTGCGTATGCGATTCACTGACATGCTCAAAACCAATCCTTATGCTAAGTACATGAAAGATATTATTACAAATAAAAGAAAGATACTGAAAGCTGAAATTTCCACCATGCTTGCTAATTATACTTTTAAGGGTGGAGTACCAAAGAAACTTGGAGATCCCGATGTAGCAACTATACCATGCTCTATTAAAAGAAATTATGTTAAAACTGCTTTATGTGATCTTGGAGCCGGTGTTAGTGTTATGCTTCTCTCTTTATATCGTAGACTTGATTTGAATAAGTTGACACCTACTGAAATATCTTCTCAAATGGCTAATAAATCAACTGCTATACCTGTCGGTATTTGTGAGGATGTGCCTGTTGTAGTTGCAAATGTTACTATTTTATCGGACTTTGTTATTCTTGATATTCCCAAGGACGATAGTATGTCTATTATTCTTGGAAGACCCTTTTTGAATACTGCAGGGGCTGTTATTGATTGCACTAAAGGCAATGTCACTTTTCATGTTAATGGTAATGAGCATACGGTACACTTTCCGAGGAAACAACCTCAAGTTCATAGTATCAACTCTATTGGAAAAATTCCATCGATTATATTTGGAGGTTTTGAATTTCCTCTTCCTACTATCAAGAAGAAATATGATATTCTTATTACTGGGGATGTGCATATCCCCGTTGAGGTAACATAGTGTTACTCGAAATTTCTCCGGTTCCATGTTATTCAGAATGAGTTCGTTAACAAGACTTGATCAACCTTGTTAGTGGATTCCTTTTGATGATCATGAGATGGATGAAACTAGAAGGCACAACCTTCTGTACCCCACTTTTACTTTCTGTTATTTATATTAAATAAAATAAAAATAAATATTTTTTTGTCTATTATCTGATTATCCGTGCAATATAAAAATACCTCGAAAATAAAAGCTCTCCAAATGCCCTGAAATTTAAATATGATTTTTTCTAGAATATTTGAGGATTTATGGAACTGATAACACACCAGGGGGCCAACCACCTGCCCACGAGGGTGGAGGGCGTGCCCCCCGCCTCGTGGGCCCACGGTGGCCCTCCTCCACTTATCCTTTCACCCATACACTCCTTCTTCCTCCCCCAAACACGAATAACCAGCTCAAACCCGAGTCCAAGCTCGTTTTGCTGCCATTTTCGATCTCCTTGCTCAAAGCACCTCTCACAAAACTGCTTGGGGAGATTGTTCCTTGGTATGTGACTCCTCCATTGGTCCAATTAGTTTTTGTTATAGTGCTTTATTCATTGCAAATTTTTGCTGCTTAGGTGACCCTGCTATTGAGCTTGCATGCCAAATTTATATGGTCAAAAGTAGTTTTGATGCATGATATAGGCCCTAGGCACTTGTAGGAGTAGTTGCTATCAATATTATTGAATTTGGTTTACTTTTATTTTGAAGGTACTAAAAATTTCAGATTTTTTCAGAAAATGATGAGGAGACTTTTGAGGGGCTCGTCGAGCCAAAGCTCGAAGGAAAAGGCACCGAAGCCTAAGTATAATCTGCCTCGCACCACGGAGGTTCAGGCGTGTGAATGGCCTTCCGAGGATTTCTTGAGAGCAGTCGGGATTTATGAAGATTTTCATGAATTGGCTAAGAATGCAGGCCTCACCGCTTTCCTCCACGACCAATGCGATCAATATCTCTTACTCACAAATATCTTTGTGCAAAACTTTCATTTCCATTCTAGGAGCTCACCACCTATGGTGGAGTTTTATTTATATGATGAGCATAAGGAGATGACACTTTATGATTTCTGTCGGGTTTGTTTAGTCCCTTTTGAGGGCAAGACAGAAGAACCACATCGTGATGATGTGGAGGGATTTATTGATACTATCACTGTAGGGGAAACAAGGAAGGTTCCCGATGCACGAATCACTAGCATACATTTTCCTGTGTTACGTTATTTTGCATTATTTGCTAGTCGTTGTTTAATTGGTCGCGGAAGCTGTGGAAACCTTAGTATCCCTGATATTATTATTTTGTTCCATGGTTTATACGGTGATAACTCTGTTAGTATGGGTGGCATTATTGCCAAACGGTTAAGTCTGAACCGTACCAAGGGCCCCATCTTTGGAGGCATCTATGCTACACGCCTAGCTGCACATTTTAACATACCTATTAGGCATTATGATAAGGAAGAAAAAGTGTTGCCTCGTGTTTATTTCGATTATAGAAGTATGGTGGCACATGATTTTATTGTTAAGAATAGGGAAGGAGAGCTCAAATATCAATTGTTCTTTAATAAACATCATCTTGAGACTATTACCCTGCTTGCCCCTTCTTTGTTTGATTTATCTGTAGGCACGCACCTTGTTCCATTGAAGGCTATTCACGCTTACCGGAACCCTACACCAGCTGAGGAGCCAGAGCCGGAACCACAAGTTGATCCTTCACGACAGTCTAATTACCAGTGGGATCTGGAGATGATTGTCAGCCAGTGGCAATTGAAGTCTTCCTCTTCTGCATCTCAGTACGACCCCAACTACTATTATGGATATCCGCTAGGCCAGCCGTGGCCATAGACCAACTTAGGCCAAAAGCCTAAGCTTGGGGGAGTACATATTTCCCACCGACATTACATTCATGTTCACACACTCATCGCTAGATGTCGGTGCTCATACTTTTTCATTGTATCATCCATGCTAGTTTATTTTCCTTTTTATGCTTTATTCTTGTGTGTTTAATTAACCTTAAGAAAAACCAAAAAAATTAGTTGTAGCTTTTAGTTAGTTTACTTTCCATGCTTGTAGTAGTAATTAAAAAGAAAACCCAAAAGATTTCCTGTTCTTCTTTTTGCTTGTTGGGAGCTTTCCCGTGTAAATAGTTTTATTTCTTTTCTTTTCTTTAGGGGTCTGTAGGAGAAGACCATAATTAAATTGTTGAAGTGGCTCTTATATGCATTATTGTTGATCTAACAAAAGAGCCCATATTGCCTTGTCTTCTCCTGTTTATTGAATGCTTGCAGATTCCATCTTAGTCCAATGCACGCGCACTATTATTATTATTCACATCATTCGATCGTGCAAGTGAAAGGCAATTATGATGATATATGATGGACTGGCTGAGATGAGAAAAACTGGTATGAACTCAACCTCTTTTGTTTTTGTAAATATGATTAGTTCATCGTTCCTGATTCAGCCTATTATGAATAAACATGTTTGCAATGACAACTAGAGTTCATAGTTTCTTATGCCATGCTTGATTAGCTATGAGTTATAATGGTTTACCTTGCATGCCAACATGCTATTAAAATGGTTATGATGTGGTATGATAGGGTGGTATCCTCCTCTGAATGATTTAAGTGACTTGACTTGGCACATGTTCACGCATGTAGTTGAAACAAAATCAACATAGCCTTCATGATATTTATGTTCATGGTGGATTATATCCTACTCATGCTTGCATTTGGTGTTGATTAATTTTAATGCATGTTCATGACGGTTGTCGCTCCCTAGCTGGTCGCTTCCCAATCTTTTGCTAGCCTTCACCTGTACTAAGAGGGAATACTGCTTGTGCATCCAATCCCTTAAACCCCAAAGTTATTCCACATGAGTCCACTATACCTACCTATATACGGTATCTACCTGCCGTTCCAAGTAAATTTGTATGTGCCAAACTCTAAACCTTCAAATAAATATCTTGTTTTGTATGCTCGAATAGCTCATGTATCAACTAGGGCTGTCCGTATCTTCCATGTTAGGCGGGTTATTCTCAAGAGGAGTGGACTCCGCTCCTCACTCACGAGATAAATGGCTGGTCACCGGGATGCCCAGTCCCATGCTTTATGCAAACTAAATCAAAATAATTGCAAACAAAACTCCCCCTGGGACTCTTGTTAGTTGGAGGCACTCGTTGTTTTGAGCAAGCCATGGATTAATGCTTGTGGTGGAAGGGGGAGTATAAACTTTACCATTCTGTTTGGGAACCGCCTATAATGTGTGTAGCATGGAAGATATCTCCATCTCTTGGTTGTTATGTTGACAATGAAAGTATACCGCTCAAAATATTATTCACCTCTATTTAAAAACCGAGCTCTAGCACCTCTACAAATCCCTTCTTCCCTCTGCGAAGGGCCTATCTATTTACTTTTATGCTGAGTCATCATCCTCTTATTAAAAAGCACCGCTATCATTTGCATCCATTACTGTTAGTTTACATTGAGTATGACTTGAATCGATCTCTCTTACCATGAATTACAATGTCTAGTCAGTCCTTGGTCTTTAAAGGTGCTCTGCATTTATGTTTTGTGGTCTCAGAAAGGGCCAGTGAGATACCACCTTGTTATATCATATTATGATTTTTTGAGAAAGTGTTGTCATCCGAGATTTATTATTATTGCTCGCTAGTTGATTATGCTATTGATATGAGTAAACTTGAGACCTATGCGTTATTGTGAATGTGGTTAGTTATAATCTTTGCTGAAAACTTGAATGCTAGCTTTACATATTTACAACAATAAGAGCAAACAGAGTTTGTAAAAGTTTTTCTTTATCACTTTCAATTTGTCAACTGAATTGCTTGAGGACAAGCAAAGGTTTAAGCTTGGGGGAGTTGATACGTCTCCGCCGTATCTACTTTTCCAAACACTTTTGCCCTTGTTTTGGACTCTAACTTGCATGATTTGAATGGAACTAACCCGGACTGACGCAGTTTTCAGCAGAATTACCATGGTGTTATTTATGTGCAGGAGCAAACGTTCTCGGAATGACCTGAAACTTCACGGAGCCACTTTTCAAAAAATAAGAAAAATACCTGCCAAAGATGAAGGCCAGGGGGCCCATCGTCTCTCCACGAGGGTGGGGGGGCGCGCCCCCTGCCTCGTGGGCCCCCTGTTGCCTCTCCGACTCCAACTCCACCTCCATATATTGAGTTTCGAGGAGAAAAAATCAGAGAGAAGAAAACATCGCATTTTACGATACGGAGCCGCCGCCAAGCCCTAAAACCTCTCAGGAGGGCTGATCTGGAGTCCGTTCGGGGCTCCGGAGAGGGGAATCCGTCGCCATCGTCATCATCAACAATCCTCCATCACCAATTTCATGATGCTCACCGTCGTGCGTGAGTAATTCCATCGTAGGCTTGCTGGACGGTGATGGGTTGGATGGGATCTATCATGTAATCGAGTTAGTTTTGTTAGGGTTTGATCCCTAGTGTCCACCATGTTCTGAGATTGATGTTGCTATGACTTTGCTATGCTTAATGCTTGTCTCTAGGGCCCGAGTGCCATGATTTCAGATCTGAAACTATTATGTTTTCATCAATATATGAGTGTTCTTGATCCTATCTTGCAAGTCTATAGTCACCTATTATGTGTTATGATCCGTTAACCCCGAAGTGACAATAATCGGGATACTTACCGGTGATGACCGTTGTTTGAGGAGTTCATGTATTCACTATGTGTTAATGCTTTGTTTCGGTTCTCTATTAAAAGGAGGCCTTAATATCCCTTAGTTTCCGTAAGGACCCCGCTGCCACGGGAGGGTAGGACAAAAGATGTCATGCAAGTTCTTTTCCATAAGCACGTATGACTATATTCGGAATACATGCCTACATTATATCAATGAACTGGAGCTAGTTCTGTGTCACCCTAGGTTATGACTGTTACATGATGAACCGCATCCGGCATAATTCTCCATCACTGATCCATTGCCTACGAGCTTTCCATATATTGTTCTTCGCTTATTTACTTTTCCGTTGCTATTGCTATCATCACTACAAAATACCAAAAACATTACTTTTACTACTGTTACCTTTTGCTACCGTTATCACTACTATCATATTACTTTGCTGCTAAACACTTTGCTCCAGATATTAAGTTTCCAGGTGTGGTTGAATTGACAACTCAGCTGCTAATACTTGAGAATATTCTTTGGCTCCCCTTGTGTCGAATCAATAAATTTGGGTTGAATACTCTACCCTCGAAAACTGTTGCGATCCCCTATACTTGTGGGTTATCAGTGCCTCAGGTCGATGGCTATAAGCTCACTAAGGTACTAATGGACGAAGGAAGTAGTATCAACATTTTGTATTATGGTACTTTCAGGTGCATGAACTTTTCAGAGAAACAACTCCTGCCATCCTCAACCATTTTCATGGGATTGTTCATGGAAAGTCTGCCTATCCCATTGGGCGGATCAAATTGGAAGTTGCATTTGGCAACGAGTATAACTACAAAACAAAATTTCTGACGTTTGAGGTGGTCAAGGTCAGATGCCCTTATCATGCTTTTTTGGATGGCTGGCTTATGCTCATTTTATGGCCCGGCCCTGCTATGTGTATCTCAAGCTCGAAATGCCTGGGCTAAAGGGCACTATCATGGTCAATGGTGTCAGAAAAATTGCTCGTGAGTGTGAAGAAGGGGACGCAACTTATGGTGGGTCAGCCCGCACAGCAGAGGAGTTGAAGTTTTACACATGCAATGTTGACCCAGCTGAGATGACCCCCCCTCGAAGAAACCCACCATAGAGTTTGACCACCCGCTCAAATTTAAGTAGCCTGGCAACACAAAACAAGTTGACTTCACCCCTGGCGACTCATCTCAGTAGTTCACTATTGGGAATGGCATGGATCCCAAATAGGAAAGCGCACTCATCGAGTTCATCCATGAGAAACATGAAATCTTTGCATGGAAACCTTCTGACATGCCTAGTGTACCGAGGGAATTAGCTGAGCACCACCTCAATGTTGGTCCTAAGATGAAACCAGTCCGGGAATACCTCCATCATTTTAACGAGGAGAGATGCAAAGCTATTAAGGAAGAAGTGGCCTGGTTGCTAGCTGACGGGTTCATTGTGGAAGTATTTCATCCTTAGTGGTTGGCCAATCTAGTACTTGTTCTCAAGAAAAACGGCACTTGGCGTATGTGTGTAGATTACACAGATCTTAACAAGGCTTGCCCCAAAGACCCGTTTGCCCTCCCTCGCATTGATCAGATCATCAATTCCACTGCTAGGTGTGAGAGCTTATGTTTCCTGGATGCTTACTCTGGCCATCATCATATAAAGATGGATGTTGAGGATCAGGAGAAGACATCCTTCATCATGCCCTTTGGGCTTTCTGCTACGTCTCTATGCCTTTTAGGCTTAAGAGCACGGGAGACACTTATCAGCGCTGTGTGCAGAATTGTTTTCACAATCAGATCAGGTGCAATGTTCATGCTTATGTTGATGATATCATAGTCAAGTCCCAGAAGAAGGAAACACTGTTGGATGACCTCAAGGAAACCTTTGATAATCATCGGGTTTATAAGATGATGCTTAACCCGTCCAAGTTTGTTTTTGGGGTTCCTGCAGGAAAATTGCTAGGTTTTCTAGTGTTTAAGCGAGGCACTGAAGCTAATCCGGAGAAAATCAAGGCAGTAACCTCCCTTGCTAAGCTGTCCAACATCAATGATGTCCAACATATGGCGGGTCGTATTGCCGCTTTGAGCCAGTTCATCAGGCGCCTTAGTGAGAAGGTGATTCCTTTATATGAGATGCTGAAAAAGACTGACAACTTTGTCTGGAGCAATGCTGCAGATAAAGCTTTTGAAGCTCTCAAGAAGCAATTAGCTGAGCCGCCCATCCTTGCTGCTCCTATTGACAAAGAGCCTATGCTCGTGTACATTGTTGCTAATAATAAAGCAGTCAGTGTTGCAGTCGTTTGATACGTCTCCAACGTATCTATAATTTTTTATTGTTCAATGCTATTATATTATCAATCTTGGATGTTTTATAATCATTTTATATCATTTTTTGGTACTAACCTATTGACATAGTGCCAAGTGTCAGTTGTTGTTTTCTGCATGTTTTTACATCACAGGAAATCAATACCAAACGGAGTCCAAATGCAACGAAACTTTACAGAGATCTTTTTTTGGACCAGAAGACACCTAATGGGCCCTGGCTGCGCCTGGGGGTGCTCCGAGCAGAGTACAAGCCACCAGGGCGCGCTAGGAGGCCCAGGCGCGCCCTGGTGGGTTGTGCCCACCTCGGGTGCCCCGGACCGCCTCTTTGATCTATAAATACCCCAATATTCCAGAAACCCTAGGGGAGTCGACGAAATATTGATCCAACTGCCGCATAGTCCAGAACCACCAGATCCAATCTAGACACCATCTCGGATGGGGTTCACCACCTCCATTGGTGCCTCTCCGATGATGCTTGAGTAGTTATTTGTCCATAGTTAGTAGCTAGATGACTTCCTCTCTCTCTCGCTGAATTCTCTATACAATGGTCTCTTGGAGATCCATATGATGTAACTCTTTTGCGGTGTGTTTGTTGGGCTCGATGAACTTTGAGTTTATGATCAGATCTATCTTTTTATATCCATGAAAGTATTTGAGTTTCTTTGATCTCTTTTATGCATGATTGCTTATAGCCTCGTATTTCTTCTCCGATATTTGGGTTTTGTTTAGCCAAATTGATCTATTTATCTTGCAATGGGAAGAGGTGCTTTGTAGTGGATTCGATCTTACGGTGCTTGATCCCAGTGACAGAAGGGGAACCGACACGTATGTATCGTTGCTACTAGGGATAAAATGATGGGGTCTATCTCTACATAGATAGATCTTGTCTACATCATGCCATTGTTCTTATTGCATTACTCTGTTTCTCCATGAACTTAATACACTAGATGCATGCTGGATAGCGGTCGATGTGTGGAGTAATAGTAGTAGATGTAGGCAGGAGTAGGTCTACTAATCTTGGACGTGATGCCTATGTAATGATCATTGCCTAGATATCATCATGATTATTTTAAGTTCTATCAATTGCCCAAGAGTAATTTGTTCACCCACCGTTTGCTATCTTTTCTCGAGAGAAGCCACTAGTGAAACCTACGCCCCCGGGTCTCTTTCTCATATTATTTGCCTTTGTGATCTATTTTCCTTTGCTTTTATTTTCAGATCTATTAAACCAAAAATACAAAAAATACCTTGCTGCAATTTATCTTATTTATTTTATTTGGTGTTCGATCTATCAATCTACTACAATTTTATTCACGCTCGTTTGCCCATCTTGGGGCACCGCTACCCGAAAGGGATTGACAACCCCTTTTACACGTCGGGTTGCGAGAAGTTGTTATTTATGTGTAGGTGTTGTTTACGTTGTGTTGTTTGGTTCTCCCAAACATTTGCCGTTTTATTTGCCCCTCTTTTTCATTCACCGTTTTTCTCGCCATAACCGATCTTAAAAAGGCTAAGGGTTTTCTCCCGAGTTTTAATGCTTTGGATAGCCCCTCTGTCCTCTCTAAGCTCATAAACGATGATGCTTGGAAGGATCTACCGGGGTTGTTAAGGAAAGTCTTAACAATTGTGATGAAGATGATCCCAGAATTTTTCGTTATTTGCTTGATGAATCTTTGAAAGATTCTTGGGATAGGCTATTGAGAATTCGAGCTAGCTATGTGCCCCAATACCAGATAGAGATATACTTGAAAAGTTTTTATGTTGGTTTACCTTCCTCCTTCAAGCAAGTTTGAATTCCATATTTGAAAAAGGTTTTCTTGAAGGGGATGTCGTTGATACTTATGAAAAGATGAAAACTATATTTGGGCATCCTAAAGGAGAAAATGTTGAATCAACTACCCTTATGTGCTTTTATCAAAATAAAATAATTAAAGAGATGAAGGCTAGTTTAGATACAAATTTTCGCAACATGCTTAATCTTTCTTCTGCTATCCATGGCCATGTGCTTTCACAAAATAGAAGATTAAATACCATTGATAGGAAATTTTCCTTTTGTTTTCAAAAGAAGAAAGATGACAAAACTTAGGTCCTTGCTTTATGCCTAGCTAAGGGCGTAAAACTATAGCGCTTGTTGGGAGGCAACTGTTGGGGATATTACTATCAGTTATGACCCACCCAGGAGGGGCCGGGTCAGCCTCAATGGCGGGTTACATAAGAAGCCCAGTAAGCATTCAAGACGATAGTTGATTAAACCTTATAGAAGGCCCAAAGGCCTGGGGGCGGCTTAAGGCCCGATATTGTAAACCGCCGTATATAAGGAAAGACTTGTAAAGAAAGGCATGTAAAGGAAGTCACCGAGCCGGACACGATTATGAGCTGGCCAGGACTCTGTAGGCCGCCAGGCGTGAACCCATGTATATAAGGGGACGACCCGGCGGCGGCTTAGGGCAAGAAACAAAAAATCGATAACCAAGCCGGCGAGTTGAGCCTCTTGGTGATGGAAACCACAACAATACCAACCCCAACTAGACGTAGGCTTTTACCTTCATCGTAAGGGGCCGAACTAGTATAAAACCCTCTCGTGTCCTTTGTCCCGATTAACCCCTTTAAGCTTCCTGGTGCGATGGCCCTATGACTAAGTCCTTGCTCTAGGACATCTACCGTGACAATTCCACGACAGTAGGCGCCCACCGTGGGGCCAGCGCACGGTGGATTTGAGTTCTTGAAGGGCAAGTTCGAAGGGCTCAAGGGATATGCTGTGGGCCGGATGACCAAGAGTCGTCGCAGCAAGCTCTACATCGACGACGAAGGCTGGGGCCCCGATGCCGGCTCAATTGAGTACGGGTACCGGGTCCGCTTCGGCAGAATTCACGTCTTCACCGGCCGGATCGGCGAGTCTGGTCCTGAGCCGGACGTCCACACCAACCTCATCGAAATGGCTCGGCGCGCGAGGATCACCCGTGTTCAATCTGTCGTGAAGCATGCCTTTGTAGGCTGCGTCCACGGCGGTGAATACTCTGAAGGATCGGTGGAGGGCGGTGAGACGGCCGTCTGTTCTGACACGACATCATCAACGGGTGAGACGGAATCTTTGTACCAGTTGCAGGATGGCATGCTTGGGGGCTGTTCCGATGGCAGCAGTATTCCAGACCCCCTTGAGCCGCCGAATTGGGCCGGAGTCTTCAAGGCAGGGACGCAGCCCGGGCAGAACTCCACAGCAGCAGCGGCAACAGCTACCGGGTCGGCCGCGGCTGGGTCAAGAGACCCCGCTCGCCCCCCGGCTCAGATTCTAATGGACCTCATGGATAAATTGACGACTCTGTTGACCGCCGTAGTAGAGCCGGCGGATAAAGCCCAGCATGACGTAGAGGTGGCACGTGTCCGTGAGGAGATGGTGCAAGCTAAGGAAAGTCTAGCCGCGGAGGAAGTCAGGATGGCAGCAGAACGGGCGGCTTTGGATGTTCGTGCTCAATAGCTTCAAGCGGAGACCTTCCGGCTCTCAGTGCATTTGAATGCGTCCAACGAGGTCATGAGGAGGAGGCATCAGAAAACTCAATCATGTCTGCCTCTGACGCTCGATCCTAGGAATCTTTTTCATATGCCTGGAGCCGGGGGAAGTAACCCGTCGGAGGCACCCCGGATTACAACACCCGGTGCACCGGTCCAGCCGCGTGCCATGGATCCACCTAATTACCGCTCCTCCTCATTACGTCTCGACGCCGCCGGGTCACTTCTCCAACCCTTTGGAAAACCTCATCGCAGCGTCGGCTCGTTTAGCGGCTCTCCCGAGGGAAGGTGACTCGCCGACGGCGGTTGAGACGCGGAGGGTAAGAGGACTTCTTCAAACAGCTCTAGCACAGCAGGATGCGTACTCCTACAGTCAAGACAGGATCCACTCAACTCCTCGCCCAAGCCGGAGCCCAAGCTACAGTAGGCATATGGAGTCCACAGACATGTCAAGCAATGCTCAACACCACAACCGGCCGCACAGGCATGAGCCGGTATGGGCCGGAGCCCTTAACTTGGCGGATCAGGAGAGGATTCGACAAGAGGCGAAATGAGCAGTTCAAATGGTAGCAGATCAGGCGGCTCATCAAACTTTTCCGGCTTATCCAGCAACCTCGGTCGAGGCAGGAGTGGCCACAAGAACCAGAGGTGTTCCGTGCTTGGTGCCGGCCATACGTAATGAGTGTTTGCCAAAAGATTTTAAGGGGCCTCGTAAGGTGCCTAATTACACGACTGACTTATAGCCCGAGGCTTGGATTGAGAGTTATGAGATGGCTATGGAGTTGCTAGAGGTCAGCGACACAGCAATGGCCAAGTATTTCACCATGATGTTGGATGGGACAGCTCGTACATGGTTGAAAGGTTTGCCACCCAATTCGATCAGCTCATGGGCGGAGTTGAAAGCCCGGTTCATCCAGAACTTCAAAGACACGTGTAAGCAGCCTATGTCGATTGTGGATCTGACCAATTGCAAGCAAGAGGATGGTGAATCCACAACCCATTGGGTGCATCGGGTCAAGGAGATAATACATTCTTCTGATAAGATGGATGCCGGCTTAGCAGTCTTAATGTTGGAGAAAAATTGCCATTTTGAACCTCTGAAGTAGAAGCTGGGGCGGCTCAAGCGTGACTGTAATGACATGGGCCAGTTGATGGCGGCTCTCGTCAAGTATGCTGATTCTGATAGTACCAAAGACCCGGTGTCTGACGAAGAAAAGACAACGAAGGGAAAGAAGAACGGCAATGGCAAGGGTCACCAGCATAATCCGACAAATCAAGGTGGTAATAAACGTAAGGCTGATGAGTTTTTTGCTAACACCAATGCACAGGGCGGAAATCAACGGCGCAGGGGAAGACAACCCCCTCGGTCGGGCGGGTCAGGTCCCACCCTTGAGCAACTATTGAATGAACCTTGTCCAAAACACGGCACCCGGGAGAAGCCAGCCACCCACCTGTGGAAGGATTGTAGGATCATGAAGGCGTTTAAAAATTCAAATGCGTTTGATGGAGGTCACGGCCCAGGTGGCAGTTCAGGAGGAGGCGGTTTCCAAGGCCCGGGCGCCGGTTCAGGTGGAGGAGGATTTCACGGTCAGGGCCATCCTGGTAACCAAGGAGGATATAATCCACAACCCGGCCAAGGTAATCAGCAGCAACAATCCGGGTATCAGAGCAACCCAAAACAGCTGAGTAGTGGGCAATACCATGTATTCACCACTAGTTTATGTAAGAGGGAGCAGAAGCTTCACAAGAGGGCCGTCAATGCCGTTGAGCCAGCGATTCCACATTATTTACGTTGGTTAGAGCAGCCTATTGTGTGGAGCAGAGAGGATCACCCGCCCCAGGTTTATAATCCGGGTCACTTGGCCTTGGTAGTGGCACCTCAGGTTGGTGGATACAAATTCACTAAGGTACTCATGGATGGAGGCAGCAGCATCAACATCATCTACTATGAGACGTTCCGCCGGATGGGATTGACTAATAAGAATCTTAAACAATCCAACACTGTTTTTCATGGCGTGGTACCTGGCAAATCGGCATACCCAGTTGGTAAGATTGAGCTGGAAGTAGCCTTTGGGGATGAATATGACTCCAGAGCAGAAAAATTAACCTTTGAGGTGGTTAAGATCAAAAGCCCATATCATGCTCTGTTTGGACGGCCGACTTATGCCAAGTTCATGGCTCGACCGTGTTATGTGTATTTGCAGCTCAAGATGCTAGGTCATAAGGGCACCATTACAGTACATGGGAGCCGGAAAATAGCCTTGGAGTGTGAAGAAGGTGATGCTGCCTATGCTGAATCCATTTGTGCAACAGAGGAGTTAAAGTTTTACAAGGATCATCTTAACCCGGCAGACATGACGTCATTAAAGAAACCAACAACAGAGCATGAGCCAGTGTTGAAATTCAAATCAGCTGATGACACCAAGATGGTTGACTTTGTGCCTGGTGACTCATCCAAGCAGTTCATCATCAGTGCAAACTTGGATCCAAAATAGGAAAGCGCGGTCATCGAGTTCATCCGTGAGAACTGGGACATCTTTGCATGGAAACCTTTAGACATGCCGGGTGTCCCGAGGGAACTCGCTGAGCACACTCTTAATATTGATCCAAAGTTCAAACCTGTCAGACAGTTTCTCCGACGGTTCAATGAAGAAAGGCGCAAGGCCATTGGAGAAGAAGAGGTGGCCCGGCTCTTGGCGGCCGGGTTCATTGTAGAACTCTTTCACCCAGAGTGGTTAGCTAACCCGGTGCTTGTACTAAAAAAGAATGGGACTTGGCGTATGTGTGTGGATTACACCGATCTGAACAAGGCTTGTCCGGCTGATCCTTGTGCCCTCCCCCGTATTGATCGGATCATCGATGCTATGGTGGGTTGTGCACGTTTGAGTTTCTTGGATGCTTATGCAGGTTATCATCATATCAAGATGGCAGTCAAAGATCATGAGAAGACGGCTTTTATCACTCCTTTTGGAGCTTTTTGCTATGTGTCTATGCCTTTTGGGCTTAAGAGTGCCCAGGCGACTTACCAACGGTGTGTGCAGAATTGTCTTCATGACCAGATTGGGCGTAATGTTCATGCTTATGTGGATGATATAGTGGTAAAATCCAGGAAAGAGGAAACCTTGGTTGCAGATCTGAAAGAGACCTTCGATAATCTCCGGGTCTACAAAATGATGCTTAACCCGACCAAGTGTGTTTTTGGAGTCCCAGCCGGCAAGCTCTTGGGGTTTTTAGTGTCTAACCGAGGTATTGAAGCTAACCCGGAGAAAATCAAGGCAATTACATCCCTAGCCAAACCAACATGCATCAATGACGTTCAACGGCTGGCGGGTCATGTTGCTGCTTTGAGCCGGTTCATAAGCCGGTTAGGAGAGAAGGCAATGCCTTTGTATCAGATGATGAAGAAAACATATGCTTTTGTTTGGAGCGATGCTGCAAACACTGCTTTTGAGGATTTGAAGACACAGCTTGCCGAGCCGCCAGTCCTTGCGGCTCCAATTTAGAAAGAGCCGTTGTTATTATACGTGGCCGCCAACTCACGAGCTGTTAGTGTGGCTATTGTGGTGGAGCGCAAGGAGGCTGGCAAGGAACATCCAGTTCAACGGCTGGTTTACTACGTCAGTGAGGTGTTAATTGAATCCAAGCAACGATATCCACATTGGCAGAAGCTCGTGTATGGGGTGTTCATGGCAAGCCGGAAGCTTAAACATTATTTCCAGGTTCATCCAATCACTGTGGTCAGCTCTGCTCCTTTGGGAGATATCATTCAAAACAGAGAAGTCACTGGACGAGTTTCCAAGTGGGCCATTGAGCTTGGGTCTCATGGGTTGAAGTATGTACCACATACTGCGATCTAATCTCAAGCACTGGTTGACTTCATCAACGACTGGACAGAGATGTAGATGCCAAAAGAGAAACCAGACAACACATATTGGACTATTCATTTTGATGGGTCCAGACAGTTGGAAGGCTCGGGGGCTGGAGTTGTTTTAACCTCCCCTCGAGGTGACAAATTTTGTTATGTGTTACAGCTGATGTTTTCTTGCACTAATAACGCAGCAGAGTATGAAGCTTTGCTCCATGGTATTCGAGTGGCCAAAGAGATGAGTCTGAGCCAGGTCAGGTGTCTTGGCGACTCAGATTTAGTGGCTCAACAAGTATCAGGCAAGTGGGATTCTAAAGATCCTCTCATGGCGGCTTATCACCAGGAGGTTGATGCTGTTGCAGGGCATTTTAAAGGTTATCAGGTGGAGCACATTGACCATAGGAAGAACGAAGCGGCTGATGCTTTAAGCCGGTTGGGGTCTCAGCGTAAGACGGTACCACCTAACACCTTTTTAGATGTTTTGCATAACCCGTCTGTCAAGTTGCCCACAGAAGAGGATTTAGCTGTTCCTGACCCGGAGGCGCAGTTGGTGGCGGCTCTTCATGTCATCCCAGATTGGATAGTGCCGTTCTTGGCTTACATGACCCGGGGAGAATTGCCAGCGAATGAGACCCTAGCTCGACAGATAACCTGGCGGTCTAAGTCAATGACGATTTCGGATGGAGAACTATACCATCGCAGCGTCTCTGGAGCGTTTCAGCGGTGTGCTTCCCCCGAAGAAGGTCAAGAAATAATTTGTGAGATCCATGAAGGCGATTGTGGTCATCACGCCGGGTCAAAATATCTGGTGGCCAAGGCTTTTCGTCATGGTTTTTGCTGGTTGACGGCTCACGCTGATGCAGAGGATCTGGTTAGCAGATGTGATGGATGTCAGAAGTTTGCACGACGAGCACATGTGCCGGCTCAAGAGCTCCAGATGATTCCAATCACTTGGCCGTTTGTGGTCTGGGGGCTTGACATGGTGGGACCTTTCAAAAGGTCTAAGGATAAAAATACACATCTTTTAGTGGCAGTTGATAAATTCACTAAGTGGGTTGGGGCGGAGCCAGTGAGTAAGTGTGATGCGGCCACGGCGGTTCAGTTCATGAAAAAGGTGATCTTCCGTTTTGGTTTTCCACACAACATTATCATTGACAATGGTACTAACCTATCCCAAGGGGCTATGGAGGAGTTTTGTCAACAAGAGCATATTCGGCTTGATATTTCTTCCGTAGCTCATACTCAATCTAATGGTCAAGCTGAGAGAGAAAATTAGGAAATTCTAAAAGTTCTTAAGCCCCGGCTTATGGTTCCCTTGCAGCGAACGCCGGTTTGTTGGGTAGAGGAATTACCCGCGGTGCTATGGAGTATCAACACCACACCTAACAGGTCTACATGTTATACACCTTTCTTCATGGTGTATGGAGTAGAAGCAGTGTTGCCTAGTGACATCCGTCATGACTCGCCCCGTGTGGCGGCTTATGTGGAAGCTAATAATGAACAAGCCAGACAGGATGCACTCGACTTGTTAGATGAAGAAAGAGACCTGGCAGCGGCTCGATCAACAATTTATCAACAGGACCTGCGCCGTTATCACAGCCGCCGGGTTAAGTCTAGGACTTTTTAGGAAGGCGACCTGGTGCTCCGGCTCATCCAGGATCTGTTAGATGCACACACGTTATCTCCACCTTGGGAAGGACCCTTTGTGGTCAGTAAGAATTTAAACAACGGGTCATATTACCTCATTGACGTTCGAGAGCACAAAGACTCACGTAAGTCGGAGGAGGAGACCCGCCGGCCGTGGAACATTGCTCAACTTTGGCCGTACTACACCTGAGCCACCGGCTCTCATCATGTACATACGTTAACATTGTATATACCATGATAAGCAATAAAGTAAGGCCATCAGTCTCTTTTCTTTTCAAAGATTACGCATCTTTATTATTTCTTATTTTCAAATGACTATTAAGGAGCTGGTCATATTTGAATCAAGTCTAACCTTCTTTGGTTCGGCTTATGATCGTATTCGAATCTAGCTGCAATATCATGGTCACCAGGGGGCTTCCTGTTCAAACATAGGTCATATTCGACAAAAGAGAACATAGCTGTCGTAACCCTCTTGATTGGCTCAAAGGCAAACTCACTTGGGGGCTTCTTGATCGTATCCAAATCATAGCTTAACCACTTTTGGGTCCGACTTGGATCGTATTCAAATCAGGGTCGTTGAAAACCTCTCAAGGTCATTTGGGGGCTTCCCATTCAAACATAGACCGTATTCGAACCAAAGAGAACATAGCTGTCGGTACCCTTTTGATCAGCACAACGCCAAAGCCATTGGGGGCTATATGGTCATATTCGAACCTTAGCTTAACCCCTTTGGTCCGGTTTACTGATCGTATTCGAATCAGAAGCCCCAACCTTTTTAGTACAAGGTTAAATTATACTTATTATCTGTTGTTTGCCTTTTAGTTTTTGTTGTCTCAATATTACAAATAATTAGCCTGGTCTTCTTCACCGGCTGGACTATTTGACAACACAACTACCAAGGTATAATGATCATTGATTATTCAGAAGCATTGACTTCTCATAAAGTTTGAATTATCAAATTCATCACCCGGGTTATTCAAGCCGGTGGTCTAAGGATCAAAAGGTACAAAGTATGGTTATTACTTATACGCAATTGCCTGCTGCATTAACTAAAAAAGTTAGTCTCAGCTCTTATCCTTTGTTTATATCTGTTTCTGGTTCCTATTGTGGTAAACATATTGGCTATAAGCCGGGTGTTTTAACCCGTTTGGTTCTAAGCTGCCAAGCCAGTCTTTTCTTTGTATCTACAGGAATAGAGTTCAAATGTTGCAGAAACAATCATTAAATACGATGCATACATTGACATCAGGAAACACAGAATCACATAGAAGTGTTTTATGCGCGATGGCATAAGCAAAGCATATAGTGTTTTCACAGCTAAGCTATTACAAGGCTTTATAAGCCCACAAAGATTATCATTGTTCCTCCCTCGCCGGTTCACCACCTTCTGTTGGCTGGAAGTTGGGTTTTGACCAATCAAAACCATTCACGGCGAAAAATTCGGCTTCGTCGTCAATCAGGCCGACCGGGTCAACTTCCGGGGCAAAGGTGTTTTCTTTTACAAGTGGGATCAAATCTATTACCTTGTACGAGGGAGTGGCCATCTTCTTATTCTCAACATCAAAACCCGGCTGGTACTTGTCGATGTTGGTTTCATCTCCAAGGATAGTTGCATGAGGCCGGACTCCGCACACGCAAGCCATGAAGTCATCCTGCACAAAGGGGGATCCGTCTTCTTTCACGGTGGGACAGCCTCTGGCCACGTCTGCCAGGTCAAGGTCTGGCACCCAAGCCTTGGAGTGGCTCAGGGAAGTCAAATCTCTGGCTCACGCACAGGAACGCTTCACTTCTCGAAATCTGGCAGGCAGGATCGAAAACTTCTTCAAAACGTCGCTGAGTCGGTTAGGTCCTTGATTGGCAGGAGAGATGGCGGCGAGTGCTCGTTGTGTGCCAATATACACTTGTTCTACTAAGGTGTACACCGCCTTCAGTTTAATCAACAGATCTTGGCTCAGGTTCTTTCTTCGTGGGCATGCACATGTTTTATACAAGAATTAGCTGGTGACTTATATTCCGGATCAATACAAAGTCCACAAAGATTAAAAATAGACGACTCACCAAAGATGGCAGCTACCATTTGAGACACCTGGCCTTTTAAACCATTCAGCTCTGTTGAAACCTCTTCAAGGGCTGCTTCGGCCTTCTCGGCGCATTGTGTCAGAAGTGTTTTTTCACCTGCCCAGGTTTTCTTCTTGGCGATGAAGCTGGTCTTTAGTTTCTCCGTCTCAGAGAGACTTACTTGCAATTTGGAGTTCACAACCTTGATTTTTGCCTCCTGACTCGCCAGCCGGGTCTTCGCACCAGTCAGTTGTGAGTTCAGTTCAGATAAAGCATTCTGCAAAAAGGCATGCTCAGGTGAGTCCAGATTTCGCTTAAAAAGTTCAACAATCAAGATTCAAGTCTCAAGTACTTTACAACAAACTACTTGACACTTGGGGGCTAATGTATGCCAAAACAAATTTTTATGACTCCAAAGACATACTTTAAGTCCCAAGTACTTTATAAAGTAACAACACTTGGCACTTGGGGGCTAATGTATGCAATTCAGCAAGTTTCTCAAGGTTAAGCCGGAGTATTAAGTTCTTTCAATATGGTACAAATCAATTTAAAGTACCGGCTCATTTATGATAAAAAAGAACCGGCCCTTGGGGACTACAGGTGAAGCTTTGTTCTATTGGATTCAAGGAAAGTTTCAAAGGTAAAGGTCTTGACCTATATTATAAGAATCTGAAGACTTGGGGGTTGGAGGAATATAGATAAGCCAGAAGAACATACCTCGTATTTCAGCTGCAACTGTTTGACCATTTCGATCTCAGAGTCGCGACTGGAGTGCACATGGCTGAGATAGCCGGATAAAATAACATTGGCATCTAGATGGTCATAATTGGCAACGGCAAAATGCACTTTCTGCCTCTCCAATGCCTCTTGTTTTGCCGTGTGGCGCGCCAGCACGGTTGGATTCCCCGGTTCAATAAAATAGCTCCCGGTAATCTGAATGTCTTATGCAGACAGAGATGGCGGGTTGGCTGAGCTTTATGGTCCGGTTGTGGAAGGGTTCACAGTGGTCTCGTCAAACAACGACTCAAGAGGATTTGCATCGGCGTCAACAGGCGGGTCTTCTGGAGCGTCAGTTAATGGAGAAGATGGCCTGGACGGGTCAGATGTAAGCACCGGCGGGTCTTCTGCAGGCTTAGCTGCCTTTGCCTTCTTGGATTTAGCTTGGCCACTAAGAGAGATGTTGCAGGACTGTCAGTACAAAGATACAATTTGAACAACCCGGAAAAAGGAGGATTTCTCATTACCCAGGGGCAGTCTTGAAGGCCGGAAATTGAGTCTGCGATGAGTCGCGAGAAGAGCGAGACACCTCCTGAAAAGATAAAATAAAGTTAAAGTAATGCAAGGGAAAGGATCCATTAAACAGAGTTAAAGTCAAAAGAAATAAACCTCGTTCCGACGCTTCTGAGGGGTTTGTTGAAGAACAACAGCTGGCTCATCTTCAGTCTGAGTTTGACGGTGGCTTTCATGTTGCTACTTTTTCACACGAAAGTTGGGATCCAAGTGAGCCAACGGGTTAGAAGACCTTACTTTACGGATCACTCGTCGAATTTTTTGTCTTGGCAAGGGCTCTGAGTCGGAGGAAATGATAGTTACCTCTGCTTCTGCGGCCTGACTAGCCCCAGTGTCATCCTGGTAATGATCAGTGTTAATAAGATTATTAAAAAATTGGCCAAGGGAATCAAGGGCTACCTCTGAATCAGATGTATCATCAAGTTTCATCCAATCTTCAGCAGTGTTCTTCTTTTTCTTCTTCGACTTCCGGGTCGTTTTCTTGGCGTTTATGGCGGCGGCTTTCGCCTTCTTGGCAGCCTAGTGGTCATATTTAACTTTCCAAAAGTCAGAGTTGGCCTGCAGACAGGCAAAGACAAGATGAAAGGTCGGTGCTAAACAATACGGCCGGGAAAAATACAAAGGAAAGAGGTCAGAATATCCTTACTTCTGGCACCGGGTTAAGCTTACAAAAAGGGTTTAACACAACAATACTACAGTCTTCATATTTCCCATTCACCAGAAGGATTGACATTGAAACAATATCTTCTTCTGTTAATTGGACGGGGTTGTGACAAAGAGAGTCATCCGGGCCTCCACCATACTCATACATCAGCTTTGACCGACGACTTAAAGGGATGACCCGCCATGAGATCCAGCAGCGGGTCAGATCAACTCCAGTTAACCCGTTCCCTAACAAAGCATTGATCTTTTTGATGGATGGCATCGGTCTCTTGCGTTCAGCAGCATTGAGTTTATATGGAAGCGCGAACTTGGAGTCAAGACAATCGGGGCGGTAACCCGGCAGTGGCTTCTCGTTTGCTGGTGAGATGTCCTGACAGTAGAACCAAATCTAGTTCCAGTCCTTTTGGGTGACTTGATAAGACTATGAGAGGGAAGACAACACCCTGCCGACGCTGAATTGAGATGCCTCCAAGCTCTAAGCTAAGGCCGTTGGTGCACTCGTTCTGCCGGTTCAGATAAAAGTATTCCCTAAACAGCTCTACGGTCGGCTCTTGCTGAAGATACACCTCACAAAGCACTTGGAAGTTACAAATGTTAGATACGGAATTGGGCCCGATATCTTGAGGGTGGAGTTTGAAAAAAATGGAGAACCTCTCTAAAGAACTTTGAGCCGGGCGGTGAGAAGCAACGGTTCATGTGGTCAGTAAAAACAATCACTTCACCGTCTCTTGCATTGGGTCGTTCTTCTTCCGAGTCAGGGGCACGGTAAGACATGATGTCTTTTCCTGGCAGAAATCCTTGGAGAAGAACTCCTTTAAGCGTTCTTTAGTGACAGTTGAGGGAACCTAGTTACAGATGGTTGGTGCTTTTGACGGCATGATGTCCAAAGATGAACTGAAAAGAAAATAGCATGCCGGTTCAATTCAATGATGAGATTAACAACTAAGTGATGATGATAAGTAATGGCGGCTTAGTTAAGGGCTAATGACATATAAGGAAAAGTAAGCCGACATAGTAAGCCGCCATGATTACAAATGTTTGAAGAAGGCAAAATCAGCTAAGTGTTGAGACAAACAAGTTTCCTAAGTTGCTTGGTATTATTCCAGATCAAATGGCTATTCAAACTGAAAAAAAATTCTAGACCTAAAAGTTCAGCGCCGAGGAGTTGAAAATGCAACTATCCCTAGGTGGTTTTGGTGATTCATAACAACATATAGCTCATTGAGCTAATGCTATTTCAAGATGATTATTTCAGGAAAGCTCAATGATTGGCATCGCATGGATCTGAAAGTGGAATCCTCAAAATGCTAAGGACAAAGAATTGGCTCAAGCTCAAAAGTTCAAGACTCTTCATTTTATATTTTAGTGATCCAAGATCACATTGAGTCTTTAGGAAAAGCCAATACTATCAAGGAGGGATGAGGTGTTGCTTAATGAGCCTCTTGCTTTACGTGCTTGGTGATATGCTCCAAAATCCTCAACCACTTTTCCATAGCCACAAATGACCTAAACACTAAGCCAAACTCGGTCATACCGATTCTTTCAATCCGGCGCCATCGAGTTTCACTAGTCATTTGCCACTGCCAAACCCTAGCAATTCGGTCCTACCGATAAGGATCTCGGTCTCACCGAGATGGGATTGCAAACTCTCTGTTTCCCTTTCGTAACTTTTCGGTCTCACCGAAAGAGCGAATCGGTCCCACCGAGATTGCAATGTAAACTCTGTGTTTCCTTCTTGTAACTTTTCGGTCTCACCGAAAGAGCGAGTCGGTCCCACCGAGTTTGCCTGACCAACTCTCTGGTTAGCTTATTGCCAAACTTACCGAGTTTGTGCAATCGGTCTCACCGAGATTACGTTATGCCCAAACCCTAACCGAATCGGTCCTACCGAGTTGCATGTTAGTCCCACCGAAATTCCTAACGGTCACTAGGTTTACTATTTTGGTCCGACCGAGTTTTCTGATTCGGTCCCACCGAGATTGGCAAATTGTGTGTAACGGTTGGATTTTGTGTGGAGGCTATATATACCCCTCTACCTCCTCTTCACTCGTGGAGAGAGCCATCAGAACACATACACCATTCCAACTCATATGTTCTGAGAGAGAACCACCTACTCATGTGTTGAGACCAAGATATTCCATTCCAACCATATGAATCTTGATCTCTAGCCTTCCCCAAGTTGCTTTCCACTCAAATCTTCTTTCCACCAGATCCAAATCCTATGAGAGAGAGTTGAGTGTTGGGGAGACTATCATTTGAAGCACAAGAGCAAGGAGTTCATCATCAACACACCGTTTGTTACTTCTTTGAGAGTGGTGTCTCCTAGATTGGCTAGGTGTCACTTGGGAGCCTCCGACAAGATTGTGGAGTTGAACCAAGGAGTTTGTAAGGGCAAGGAGATCGCCTACTTCGTGAAGATCCACCGCTAGTGAGGCAAGTCCTTCGTGGGCGATGGCCATGGTGGGATAGACAAGGTTGCTTCTTCATGGACCCTTCGTGGGTGGAGCCCTCCATGGACTCGCGCAACCGTTACCCTTCGTGGGTTGAAGTCTCCATCAACGTGGATGTAGGATAGCACCACCTATCCGAACCACGGGAAAAACATCTGTGTCTCCAATTGCGTTTGAATCCTCAAAACCCTTACCTTTATATTCTTGCAAGTTGCATGCTTTACTTTCCGCTGCCAATATACTCTTTGCATGCTGGCTTGAATTGTGTGATGATTGCTTGACTTGTCCTAAGATAGCTAAAATCTGCCAAGAACTAAAATTGGGAAAAGGTTAAGTTTTTATTTGGTCAAGTAGTCTAATCACCCCCCCTCTAGACATACTTTCGATCCTACAAGTGGTATCAGAGCTTTGGTCTCCATTTGCCTTGATCTCCATAGCTTTTGGTGGTCACAGCCTTGGTTTCACAACCTAGGAGAGTATGGCATCTAGCGAGGGAAATTATCACCATAGAGGTCCTTACTTTGATGGCACTAATTTTGCTAGTTGGAAGCATAAAATGAAAATGCATATTCTTGGACATAACCCCGCCGTATGGGCTATTGTTTGTGTTGGTTTGCAAGGTGATTTCTTTGATGGGAGAGAACCAAACCATGAAGCTACCGCGGATGAGTTGAAGATGTTGCAATACAATGCTCAAGCTTGTGATATTCTCTTCAACGGATTGTGCCTCGAAGAATTCAACAAAATCAGCCGTCTTGAGAATGCAAAGGAAATTTGGGACACTTTGATTGATATGCACGAAGGTACCGACTCCGTCAAGGAATCCAAGTTGGATGTGCTCCAAAGTCAACTTGACAAGTTCAAGATGAAGGATGGTGAAGGTGTCGCCGAAATGTACTCTAGGCTTGCTCGCATCACAAATGAGATTGCCGGCTTAGGAAATGAAGAGATGACCGATAGATTCATCATCAAGAAGATCCTAAGAGCCTTGGATGGGAAATATGATACCGTGTGCACATTGATTCAAATGATGCCCAATTACAAAGATCTCAAACCAACGGAAGTGATTGGAAGGATTGTTGCTCATGAGATGTCACTCAAGGATAAAGAGGAACTTCACAACAAATCAAGTGGTGCCTACAAAGCCTCATGTGAAGTCCCCACATCATCAAGTGAGAAACAAAACTTCAATGAAGAATTGAGCTTAATGGTGAAGAACTTCAACAAGTTCTACAAGAGTAGAAGCAAAGATAGAAGCTTCAAGTCAAGGTCCTACAATGACAAAAGATCTTCTAGTCGAGAGCGAAACTGCTATAATTGTGGAAGACCCGGACACTATTCCAATGAGTGTACAGCTCCCTACAAGAGAAGAGAAGATTCTCCAAAAAGAAGAAGCAAAGAATCACCACCAAGAGAGAGAAGGAGTAGAGATGATCGTTATGAACAGAGATACTCACGGAGAAGCAAGGATTCGGAAAGGAAGGAAAAATCATCAAGGAGCTACACAAAACAAAGACATCAAGCTCATGTTGGTGAATGGGTATCCGGCTCCGACTCCGACAGCCACTCCGAGAGAAGTTATCACTCCGACTCCGAAGATACTCAAGATGAAGGTGTTGCCGGTCTAGCACTTGTGTCAACCAACTCCTATGACATATTTGACTCACCAAATGAAGGAATTGGAAGATGCTTCATGGCCAAAGGTCCTAAGGTAACACACCCCGAGTATGTTGATTTTAATAGTGATGAAGATGACTTGTTAGGTGATGATGACTTGCTTGTTGACAACTCTAGTGATGAGTACTATGATGAAACACCAATTAATCATGCTAATCAAGATAAAACGAATGACAATGATAAGGAGAAGATTGAGGCTCTAACTAAAGAACTAAACACTTTTAAGTTAGCTCATGAAACTATCTTCGAGGATCATCAAGAAATTTTAAGAGCTCATGAGAAATTACGCTTTGAAAAGCTCAATCTTGAGCAAGAGCATGAGTTCTTAAAAGCAATCAATGATGATCTCCGCAAGAAAAGTTCTTCTTACATTGCCAAGCGTTTACTATTATCCACTTACATGCCTCAAGTCAAGTCTAGTAACAAGAACAAGAAAGATTCTTCCTCTAGTGGTAACAATGATCATGCTAAATCCAATATTGTTGCTTCTAGTAGTTCTCTTGATTCCGCTAATGATTCTCTTAGCCAAGTTACACTTGAGCAAGAAAATAGCTTATTGAAGGGGATTATAGAGAAAGGAGTGTACAAAAGCCTTGCCGGGAGTAAGCAATTCGAGGAAATTGTGCGCAAGCAAGGAATGCACCGGAAGAATCAAGGTGTTGGTTTTGAACGAAAGTTCAATGCCAATGGAGTTGAGTGGGAAGAAGATCAATACCCCAAGACAAAGTTTGTTCCTCAACAAGAGAAGTATGTCACTTCTTTCAAGGGGACACAAGCTCAAGATGATCTTCCACCACAAGACTACAAGCAAAAAGGCAAGGACAAGCTTCAAAAGGAGACTGATGCATTTGAAGAAGCTCCTAAGACCTTAGTCAAGTGGATTCCCAAGACCACGTCAAGTTCCACTTCATCAAGTACGACTACAACTCCAAGGATTCCCATCAAGATGGTGTGGATCCAAAAGAAGAAGAACTAGAGAGTTCTTGAGGGTGACTCCGCCAACATATTTCACTCTCATCATTTTGGCAAGAACAAGTGCAATCAACCTCCACATCTTGCACTAGTTCAAGGAGTCACAAACCCTCTTGTTTGTAAGACAAGGGACAAGGTAACCTAAAGTTTTCATGGACATCATCTTGTGTATGCATCACTCTATGTCTATGGATATCCTTGTTTGTTCCTTGTGGGACTAACCCATGTAGGTATTGAAAGTGCAATTCACTCAAATGGATAGCTCCAAGTGATCTACATCAACATTGAGCATCCACATCTTCAACATCTACATGAAGTCATCATCGACAAAACCCAAGGTTAGTTCATCCCTCTTAGGGGGGATATCACATCTAGGGGGAGCTTTACTCTAAAAAACTTGAGCTAAAGCAACTCTAAAGATGTGAATACAACAATGCTTTATGTAAAAGTGGTAACCCCACTTGAGCTTAAACGATGAGTATGACCTACAATCAAGTGTTCTCACTTGACTCCTAAGTCAATATACTCATATATAGATGACCTAGTCATCGCAAATTGCTTGATAGATGCTAGAATTGGTTGTGCATGCTTTGCCACATATTTCATTTGCTATATTATTGTGTGAGCATGTTGGTTGCATATTTTACCCATTCGAGGACATGCACTTGTTGTTTTGATTGTTTGGCTTTATCTTCTTTTGCCAAGTGGATGGACAAGAATGCCTAAGAACCTCCTCTAGCTATCTATGCTTTTCTCGTCTCAAACTCTATTCATGCTGCATCACTAAATTTGATCAAGTCAGATTCGAACCACTCTGTGTGAGGAGCGCTCGGAGTCCCCGATTCGTCATAGACTTAAACTTCCAAAACCTCTTTGTGATTCTCGGTCTGACCGATACCATACTTTCGGTCCTACCGAGATCATTAAGTTGATCTAGGTTTTCGATCTCGGTGCAACCGATTTGAACCACTCGGTCACACGTAGTTGCAATAAATGTATACAGTTTTGCACCTCGGTGCCACCGAGTTGTTCCACTCGGTCACACCGACAGGGTCGGGCTATATATAGTGACGGGCAGAATTTTGGAAATTTCTCCGAAACCTCTTCGTCCGCGCATACTCGCTCTGCCTCCTGGGTCTCCGGATCATCCTCCTCGCCGCCAGCCTCCTCCAGTCGCTGGTCTCTGTCGCCGTCAACGGGAATTCTGCCCTACCATTGCCGCCGTAGCGAGTCTCCGTCGAACTAGGGTATGGACTCGATCTTTGTGCTATTCTCCAATCCGATTCCTAGCACATTGTGATCATCATGATTCTTGCCATGTTTGATAAACTCCTATCCAGTCAATGAACTCGTAGATTAGGTTTAATTCGAAAATTTTAGGGTTAGGTTTCCGCCAAAACCATCTTGGACCCACCGAGTTGAAAAACTCAGTCCCACCCATCTGGCTTATGCCATTGCACAAGTAAAACTCGGTCTGACCGAGAATTACTTATCGGTGTGACCGATTTTGGAACTCTGTGAAACCCTAGCAGTCTCGGTGCCACTGAACTGTGACTCGGTCTGACCGAGTTCACTAGTTCTGGTGCCAAAACTGATTCGGTGTCACCGAGTATGAAAATCGGTAGATCTGAGATGATTTCAGTGGGAAACTAAAACTAAGTTTTTGAATTACTCTTTTGCAAAATCTCTGCACTTTGTGATGCTCATCCACTCTATCTCATCTATAATATATTCACAGGGTTAGCTGTCAGAGTTTGCATCATGTCAGACCAAAGTGACAGCCAGAACCTCTCAGAACCAGGCAAGCTTAGAGAGGATCATGGAACAGAGGTTCTATGATTTGGACATCAAGGTGACAGAGATACAGACTGCCGTGGAGTAGCTCTAGGATGACATGAATGAGAGGAGAGGCAGGACTATGACTGATGCTTTTACCTGGGTGCCACGAGGTCCGAGGTCGTCTGCAATGCCAGTTGCTGACACCAGAGCTACCACGTTTGCGCTAGCCACAGCCTCAGTTCCACCAGCTCCAGCATCCACTTCAGCCTCAACTCCGACCACGTCTACCGAAGGCTTCGTCCTTGGAGTGCTCCGGACTCCACCACCACCTGAAGATCAAGCCTGAGCGTCGACTTAGCACTATGCATTTTTAGGAACTTTTTGGTAACTTGTTGCCAAAGGGGGAGAAAATGTATAGATCATAGGCTTCGAGAGAGAGTGTTGCTTTTATTCTCTCTTGTTTTAATTTGGTGGTTTTTCGAACTTTATTTGCTTGTGTGTGAGATACTACGTCTGCCTGTGAGACATTGATGATCATGTGTTTGATCATAAGCTACACTTAATGTTTGCTTAATATTATCATTCTATCTATCTTATGTGATCACTCACTATTCTTGGTGATGAGTGCATGTATTTCAATCTTATCATTTTTTGAGCGCTCCACCAAGATGTATGTGACATGGAAGAGTAACCCATGACTCTAACTCCTTGTGCATTTGCAGTCCAAAGCAAATTTTAAATATGCACAAATTTAGGGGGAGCTCTTATTTGTCACATACTTCTCAAAGCGACGATATATTTCATGCTTATTATCATTGGTCGAAGCTTTGATCTATATGTTGTCATCAATTACCAAAAAGGGGGAGATTGAAAGTGCAACTATCCCTAGGTGGTTTTGGTAATTCATAACAACATATAGCTCATTGAGCTAATGCTATTTCAAGATGATTATTTCAGGAAAGCTCAATGATTGGCATGGCACGGATGTGAAAGTGGAACCCTCAAAATGCTAAGGACAAAGAATTGGCTCAAGCTCAAAAGTTCAAGACTCTTCATTTTATATTTTAGTGATCCAAGATCACATTGAGTCTTTAGGAAAAGCCAATACTACCAAGGAGGGATGAGGTGTAGCTTAATGAGCCTCTTGCTTTATGTGCTTGGTGATATGCTCCAAAATCCTCAACCACTTTTCCATAGCCACAAATGACCTAAACACTAAGCCAAACTCGGTCATACCGATTCTTTCAATCCGACGCCACCGAGTTTCACTTGTCATTTGCCACTGCCAAACCCTAGCAATTCGGTCCTATCGATAAGGATCTCGGTCTCACCGAGATGGGATTGCAAACTCTCTGTTTCCCTTTCGTAACTTTTCGGTCTCACCGAAAGAGCGAATCGGTCCCACCGAGATTGCAATGTAAACTCTGTGTTTCCTTCTTGTAACTTTTTGGTCTCACCGAAAGAGCGAGTCGGTCCCACCGAGTTTGCCTGACCAACTCTCTGGTTAGCTTATTGCCAAACTCGGTCTTACCGAGTTTGTGCAATCGGTCTCACCGAGATTACATTATGCCCAAACCCTAACCGAATCGGTCCTACCGAGTTGCATGTCAGTCCCACCGAAATTCCTAACGGTCACTAGGTTTACTATTTCGGTCCGACCGAGTTTTGTGATTCGGTCCCACCGAGATTGGTAAATTGTGTGTAACGGTTGGATTTTGTGTGGAGGCTATATATACCCCTCTACCTCCTCTTCACTCGTGGAGAGAGCCATCAGAACACATACACCATTCCAACTCATATATTCTGAGAGAGAACCACCTACTCATGTGTTGAGACCAAGATATTCCATTCCAACCATATGAATCTTGATCTCTAGCCTTCCCCAAGTTGCTTTCCACTCAAATCTTCTTTCCACCAGATCCAAATCCTATGAGAGAGAGTTGAGTGTTGGGGAGACTATCATTTGAAGCACAAGAGCAAGGAGTTCATCATCAACACACTGTTTGTTACTTCTTGGAGAGTGGTGTCTCCTAGATTGGCTAGGTGTCACTTGGGAGCCTCCGACAAGATTGTGGAGTTGAACCAAGGAGTTTGTAAGGGCAAGGAGATCGCCTACTTCGTGAAGATCTACCGCTAGTGAGGCAAGTCCTTCGTGGGCGATGGCCATGGTGGGATAGACAAGGTTGCTTCTTCGTGGACCCTTCGTGGGTGGAGCCCTCCGTGGACTCGCGCAACCGTTACCCTTCGTGGGTTGAAGTCTCCATCAACGTGGATGTAGGATAGCACCACCTATCCGAACCACGGGAAAAACATCCGTGTCTCCAATTGCGTTTGAATCCTCAAAACCCTTCCCTTTATATTCTTGCAAGTTGCATGCTTTACTTTCCACTGCCAATATACTCTTTGCATGCTTGCTTGAATTGTGTGATGATTGCTTGACTTGTCCTAAGATAGCTAAAATCTGCCAAGAACTAAAATTGGGAAAAGGTTAAGTTTTTATTTGGTCAAGTAGTCTAATCACCCCCCTCTAGACATACTTTCGATCCTACATGAGTCTGTAAAGTTCTAATGTAGTCTTTGAATTAGAGAAAGGGATCCGTGAATTAAGAAGTAGGTGCAGAACTACTACCTGAAAAACATGCATACCTTTTTAGATCAAGAGGCCTGCAGTGGAAGAACTACACGGGACTACGATGAACTAGGAAGAACACGAAGGAATCTGGAAACCCTAAATGCGGATCTGAGAAGTGAAAAGAAAAGAACTTATAGTCACAGGTCTTCTGCGGAGGTTGCCGCCGTTCTCTGGATCGGTTCGGGTTGATGCAGCGGCCAACATCGACAGAGACGGAGGTGAAGTGCGGCGGTGGCGAAGCTCGAGCAGAAGGAGTTTGCAAGAGGAAGAAGATGGAGCGAGAGGAGAGAATGAGAAGGCCGAGGCGTGCCTATTTATAAGGGAAAGATGTTAATAGACGGGCGCAAAAATCAAGGAAGAGGCGAATAATGGTTATCCATCTACACATGCGCCTCGATTCTCGGGAAACATTAAAGAGAAAAGATCCGTTGGGAGATGACGTCATGAAAGTTTTTTACGTTTTCAAAGGATGATGTCACGGCGGGTTACAAGAACTTCTGCGAAGATAAGAAGATGGATTGTCGGGGGTTGGGTGCGACATATGCCAAAGGATGGCTTATCATGGTGGGGGCGAGTAGAACGCCGCCGGTGCCTAGAAATGGGATAAGGCGAAGACATGCACGCCGGCGAATCTTACCCAGCTTCAGGGCTCTCCGGGGAGATAATACCCCTACTACTGCTCTACGGGGTCTCCGCATGATCACTATGGCAAAGTGTTTACACGATTGCTCCTCGAGCTATTTCCTGGAGGTAGGAGAAGGCTAGGCTAGCTCTCTCCTTCCTATATGATCTGGTCTAGTGCTAATGGATTCCAACCCTTTGAATGGGTGCCTTGGGGGATTTATATAGGCCTACCCCCAGGGGTACAATGGTAATCCGGCTAGGCGCGGGCCCAGCCATCAATCTCTCTGGCCGCCGTCTTATCCGCCGACTCCTGGGGCCTGCCGACTGGTGGGTCCCGCCGACTGGCTCGGAGTGGAGCCGACAGGCCGCGTCCGCCACAGGCGGGTCTTGCCGGCTGTAGATTACTGTATCCGTGCCTCTAATGACGTAGGCTCGGTCATGAGGTCGTGGCGACTGCCCCACCGTCTGGCGGGCGATCACTATGGCCACTACTTGTCATGTCTGATTAATGGCGCATGGGGCCCATGGGAGGGGCCGGCCGACTTCTGGTGGCCGACTCCCATCCGGGCCGACTGGTGGTGCTTTCGCCATATTTCATACGCCCGCCGACTGGTGGTGCTTTCGCCGTCTTTCGTACGCCCGCCGACTGGTGGGACCCATCATCCCTGGGTCGTACCAGCAGGCCGTCGTGGGCACAGGGTTCTGCCCCCTGGGGCTGACGTCAGGGCCTGCATGGCAATAGTGTCGCGCCACACGGAGATCTCCACGGGTACGGCATACTGTAGCCATGCCTGCCCTTGGAAAAGGGGTGGGAGTGGACCTTACTATGGCCACTCCCCGTCCCGTCCCTCTTTATGAGGGCATGGGGGTTGTTGGCGTCGCGGGCCGACTCCCCAATGTCGGCTTCTCTGGAAGTCGCCAGTCAGGAGTCGGCTCATCCTGAAGTCGTCCATAGGACTCGGCCGTGAGTGGGCAGCTGGCTGCCTCGCCGCCGACTCTCAGAAGGCGGCTCTTCATCCTGGGATCTCGAGGGGCGCAGTCTGCCTCAATGTCTTGAAAGGATCTGGGCCTGGGTTAGCCTACCCGTGGCCCATTACTCCGACAGTAGTCCCCGAAGCTGGTGAGGCTCTGAGGGTGACATGTCGTGGAGCCTCAACAGTTTCTTCTCTCCGGCGGTTGGGCCTGGGCTCCACTAGCCATCTTCTGTCAAGGCGACTAGTTGGAGTCGGACTTGCTCAAGGCCGACTTGCCCCTAAAAGAGTTTGAATGTTGCGGCGGAGTTCAGGCGGCGTGCCTGATAAGCTTCCGGGTTGCCGCCCGTGGTTGGCCCATCGCGAGGTGCCACGTGGCGGAGCTAGTCTGATCGCCCACGCGCGCGACAGGACAGGCCTACAGGCGGGGCCCGCCACTACCGCGCCACGGCATGTGAACGGATCCGTTGCGGCGGCGCGGACGGTTGGGGTTCCCGCGCGGTTATTGCGCGTGGTAACTTCGTGTGGTAAATCGTGGGGGTCGTGGGGGCCCAGGCGCAGTTAATCCCGCGTCCGCCCCCTCGACTTCTCAGCCCACGAGCCTACAAGTAGGCGGGGGGAGGGGCCGGCGAAGCACGCGCGCCCATTCTCCCCACTTCCTTTCGCTCCTTCTTGCTTCTTCTTCTTCTTCTTGCCGCTGCTGCTCCGAACCACACCGTGCCCGCAGCGATGAGCTCCTCCTCCACCGCCGTGCCTCCCGCTGTTCGCTCCGGAGTGTGGGATGGCTCCGAGGTTGACGATGACGACATCGAGATCCTCCGCCAGACACGGCGGCTGCCTGACAGGGACTTAGTGCGGGTCCGCCTCGCGCTGGAGGGAGAGATATCGCCGGTGCCGGAGGAGGGCGAGCGGGTCATATTCTGCTCGCACCTCATGCGCGGCCTGGGACTGCCGGCGAGCGGCTTCTTCCGCTCCTTCTTGGAGTTCCACGGGCTCCAGCCGCACCACCTTACTCCGAACACGGTGGTGCTACTGGCTGCCTTCGCCACCCTGTGCGAAGGCTTCCTCGGCGTTCTCCCCACCATCGAGCTCTGGGGTGAATTCTTCCAATCCAAACTCGGCAGACACGTCGCCGGCGTGCCGGCCCAGTGCGGCGCATTCATCGCGATGTGGTGATCAGTGGCCGACAATCCGTTTCCCACCATCACACTGATTAAGTCGGTGAAGATGTGGTAGTGGTCATATTTTTTTGTGAAGAACGTCGCCTCAGAAGGCGACTGGGTCAACCTGTCGGCTTATGCAGCCGGCGCGCCGGCTGGAAGGCTCCCCAGCTGGTCACACCGAGCCAGGACGCTGTCTCCCACTGGTGCCACCGCCGTCGCGCAACTCCGAGTGCTGACGCAGTCGGAGGGCCTGACCGGGGCTGACTTGCTGGCCGCCTTTGTGGCGCGCCGAGTCCTCCCACTCCAAGGCCGACCTCATCTGATCTGCCAGATGAGCGGTCATCGGGACCCGAGTCGGATGTGCTCCAAGGACATGCCTCATGCGGAGGTGGCGAACACGGTGAACTACATCGCTAACTGCAGTCTCTCGATGGACTGGCGGTTCGGCAAGGAGCCGTATTCGCGCGCCAATCCCCCGCCTATTGTAAGTCGTCTTCCTTCTTCTTCTGTTTCTTTGCTGCCGAGTCCGACTTGTCAAGTCTGACCATTTTTGTTTTGAATCAGAATCCTCTCGTCCCTCCTTAGGCCGGCACCGCGGGGCCAGCTCGTCAGTTTGTCCCCGATTAGGCGGAGAGCGACGTCGACGATCCCGACTTGGGGGCGGCGGCCATGGAAGCCGACGGAGAAGGAGGAGAAGCAGGCGGCTCTAGGCATTCAGCCACTTTTGCTGACTGGCCTGACGACAAGGCCGAGGGAGAAGTCGCCCCGCGTCGCCAGCAAAAAGCCGGTCAGCCAAGCGCGAGTTCCTCCACTGGCTTGGACGCTCAAGGCGGTGCGAAGAAGCGCCGGGCCGGGCCGAGTACGCTTGGTGGCCGGTCGAAGAAGTTCAAGGGAGCGCCCGCCGCGACCAAGCGGGAAGAGGCGGCCACGAAAGCCAACCGCTTCCGCAAGGAAGTGAAGAAGCCGCCGCTGGTCTCTGTGTAAGCGCCTCCATCCCTTATCTTTATTTTCTCTTTGTTGATCTTGTCTGAGTTTTTCATATGCTTTTCACGCCTCAGGGCTCCCCTCACTCTTGAGAGGGTTGCCGCCGCCTCCGTTATGGGGTCGGTGGAGACGTCTGCCACCACTCGGCGGATTGACCCCGCCGCCGACCTTCGGGAGGCGACGGAGCAGAACAAGCAGGAGAAGCGCGAGGAGGACGAGGCCGCCCGCCGGGAGAAAGTGGAGGCCTCCACCCTGAAGAAGCTGGAGGCGGCCGAGGCCGCCGCTGCGGCAAAGCAGCCGGTTAAGTAAGCCGCGCCCCGGTAGTCGGCGGTGTTCGTCACCCCTTTGAACTCAGCACCGCCGCCCCCAGAGTTCACGGGGCAGTCAGGGAAAACCGGCAGCGAGTTCCTGATCATGGAGAGAGGCGGCGGCGACGCCCCCACGCCGGACGTGGTCGCGCTGCCATAGCCGCCCCCGCCGCCGTCTAGAAGCGCGCAAGGCAAACAGCCGGCGGATCCACCCTTGCCGCCGACTGAAGATGAGGCCGTGGCAAGGCTACTCCTTCAAGTCGGCTCGCCAACGCCACCGCCGTCTTGAGAAGGCGACTTCGGCGCCACGCCCCTTGGAGACCGGCACCGCCAGCTTGACGATTCCAGACGCCGAAGCAACGAGCGCCGCGCCCATTGGGTGGGTGCGAGGAGGCGGCACGGGCCCGCTGAACCAAGCGCTTCTGGATGTCCAGACGAAGCTGCGAGCTGAGAGCGATGCCATCCAAAACTGCACCAAGGCGTACCTGGCATCGCGGGCAGCCATCCGGGTATGCTTTCTCCTTTGTCCCTGTTTTCTTGTTTCTCTCTGTGGGGGCGCGCCAGCGCACCCACTGGGTGTAGTCCCCGAGTTTTGGCCCGGCTGCTGAGCAGGCGGCCCGGAACTCCAATTAGTAAGTTCCGGGTACTAACCTTTGTTCTGAAATACTTGTTGCAGGACTATCACAACCTCAGTGTCACCGCCTTCAACCGCAACGTTGAAGAGCTGGGCAAGCGGACTGCCGACTTGTTGGAGAGCCGGAGTGAGTCCTTTTTCTTCTCTACAGGGGCGCGCTGGCGCACCCACGGGCTGTAGTCCCCGAGATTCGGGCTAACTACTGAGCAGTCGGGCCGGATCTCCCCGACGACCTTCTTCGTTGATGACTTAACGCCTTCTTTCTTCTTTCTCTTCAGAGGCCAACGCCTCTCTTCAACAGCAGCTGAGCGAAGCCAACTCCACATTGCGCGCCAAGGGGGAGGAGTGTAGCAAGCTCGCCGCAGAGCGCGATCTGCTGGCCGCACATTTGGCAGAGCAGAAGGAGCTGCTTACGAATACGCAGAGGGAGGCGGAAGATGCGGAAGCCGCCCTCCTGGCCGAGTTCGCGAGCGAGCACTCCTCCTGGACCGACAAGGAGGAAATGCTGGTCTCCGGCTTCCACGAGATCGAGGACCTCGTCGATAGTGAGCCTCTTTGCTTTCCTTCTTCGAGCCGCCGACTATATGTCGAGCCGACTCCTGGTTTTTTTGACTTGTTCTTCATTCTTTCCGTCTTGGCAGACTTCTTCCCCGGCCACTCGCAGGCCGCCATTCAAGCTATCGAGGCCGACCGCGAGGAGCGGAGGGCGGGTGGCGTGGAGATCGCTGCTGATGCCCCTCGGACTCTTGACGAGCATATTCTGAGCATTGGGGCTCGCCTGCGGCCGGCCCACCAGATGCTGCGCCGGCTTCAACGTGTCGGCGCCCAAGCGATCGCCGCCCCGTGGCCAGACATGCAGGCTCCACGCACCCCCAGTCAGACTGCCGACTGGCTGGAGGTCGCGGCTGGCCGTCTTGAGTCCTGGAAGGGTTCCTTGGCCTGGGCCGGAGCGCGCTGAGCCTTGGAATTCGTCAAGGCATGGTATCCGGGGCTGGACCTAGACCGGCTGGCCACAGTCCTGTCAGAGGCCCAGCCGAAGCTGGCAGCTGCGGAAGACGCCCTTGTCAAGCGTGCGGTGGCGATCGCCGAGTACACTGACACCAGCATATTTGTCCCCGAGCGGGCTGAAGACGGCGAGGAGGTGCCGCCAGAGTGGTTTGGGATGAACCCCGACTACGGCGAGGACTTGGCAGAGGTGATCGGCTCCAGCGTCGAGGAGGAAGACGAGGCGGAGGACGGGAGCGAGACGGAGGCACCGGAAGACGGAGCGGACGGCCAGCCTCTGTCGGATTTTGGGTTCCGGCAGACCCTTAAGGTTCGAACACTGGGGTGCGCGCGGAAATCTCGCCTTCAACCTCTCCGTCTCGATGGGATCTAAACTACTAAAAGAGCTGCACGAAAGACACAAGATTTATACTGGTTCGGGCCACCGATGTGGTGTAATACCCTACTCCAGTGTGTGGTGGATGGATTGCCTCCTAGGGCTGGTGTGGATGAACAATACAAGGAAGAACAGCCTCGCGAGGGTCCGTTCTTGGCTGTGGTGATGAACTGCTATGAAGAGTTCCGTCACCCTCTCTCTCTCTCTCTCTACTTGCGAACCGAACGAACCAACCCTCGAACCGGGCCCCAGGAATCGATCCGATGATCCGAACCCAGCCGAACCAACTGAACCCAACCGAACCCCTTGCTATGTGGGTGGCTAGTCCTATTTATAGAGGCCCTGGTCCTCTCCCCAAATATTGAGTGGGACGGGATCCAACAATGGCGGGCTAATTTGAAGGGGGACAGCGAGTACATCTATCCTGACAAAAGCAGTCTTCGCCTGCCAAAGGCTCTGGTGATGACGCCGCGCTGGGCTCCATGGTGACCTCCGTCTCATAGTCCTCCTGGTCTTAGTCTCGTTGCACTGAAGTGGCAACCTTTGCCTGATGCCTCGGTACTCCGCGGATACGCTTGCCCCCTTTGCACCAAAGAGGAAAGAGGGACGCTGCGCGCGCTGGCACCCGCCTGGTGCCCCGGGTCGTCATGGCTTGCGTCATGGGCTCCTCGCGAGGTACCCCTCCTTGAACTCTCCGCCTCCTCGCGAGCCAGCCTGACGAGGCTGTGCCTGAGGATGCGCCGTGTCGTCCACCTCGCGAGGCTTGGCCCCTCGCGAGGGTCTTGAGCCTCGTGTTGATGAAGATGGGCCGCGCTGGGCCCCCACTTGAGCCACGCCGCAGGCAGGCAAGTCTGGGGACCCCGTTCCCAGAACGCCGACAGTAGCCCCCGGGCCCAAGGTGCGCATGGACTTGGCCGTGCCGAGAGGCGAAAGGGCAAGGGCGAAGCGCCACGGGCCCCAACAGCCTGCGGCCTCGGACGCCGCGTGGCAGTTGATTGGACGTGGGTGCCTTAGCGACCGCGCGGGTTGACAAGGGAGAGGCATCTTCCCAGACTTCGCCCTTGCTTTCTCCGATTGCTGCTCAGATCCCCTTTCTTGCGCCTCCCCTTTCTTCCTCCAAACTTCCAGATCTACTCCGGTTGCGCGACCTAGGAAGCCATGGCGCCTCGCAAGCCTCCGTCCGAAGCTTGGTATTCCCCCGCTCTGGACCCACCGACTGTGTCCAAGGCCACCTTTGCCCGGCTGTGCCGGATGGCGGCGGCGCAGGGCGTCGTCAGGACGGAGGTGTTCAAGGTCGGCTCCGCCTCCCCTGAAGGTCGAGGGAGCACCTATTACCCTTTCTTTGTGAGCGCCATCGCAGCGGGCTTGGTGCCTCCCTTCTCCGAGTTCTTCTTCTCTGTCCTCCGCCATTACAACTTGCTGGCTCTGCATCTACACTCCAACTCTGTCCTTCTCCTGGCAATCTTCTCTTACTACTGCGAGGCCCACGTAGGGGTGCAACCTCGGTGGCCTTGCTGCGCCACTACTTCTACCTCCGGACTACTGGCAGTTCTCCTTCCGCATGCGCGAGCTTCATCGCGCATGGTAGCACCATTACCATCTCGAGTCCCGGGAAGAGGGCTGATGGCTTCCGGAGCAAGTGGGTCTTGGTTGACGCCGGGCGCGTCCACCCTCGGCTGATCCCGCCCACGGAGCAGGCCGTGAGCGCCAGTAACTGGTGCCGGGCGGAGCTCGCGGATCCCCGCGCGAAGCCGGTGTTGGAGAAGATGGATGCGGACTTGAGGCCAGCCAACATGGCGACGGCGAAGTTGACTGGCACGTCACTGTTGAGGGAGTTCTTGGAGCAGCAGCTGGCTCCACTCCGGTAGTACTCTTCTCCGATGTGAAGGCCTCATCTGAGCCCCGGGCCTGTGGATGAAGAGGACATGGACGCAGTTCTTCAATCTCTGGTTGGGGGCATGGTGGCAAGGTTGGAGGGCGCTCCCGAGCCCTTGTTTCTTTGCAACGACTGGGAGCAGGTGGTGAAGTCCATGCCTATTTTCAACGGGGTCGGGCTCGTGCCTATGGCGCCTTCTGAAGGACTGGTGGACTTGCCCTCCAGTGACTCCAGCGAGGAGGAGGACGAAGAGGAGCGGGGAGAGGGGCCCGACTCCGGGGCGACTGACGGAGAGTCGAGGGCTCCCCTCCCTCGGCGCTCGCCCTGTACTCTCCGCCTATCGCCGAGCGATGATGATGATGATGATGATCACGATGTGCTGGGTAGCGGGAGCTCACCCCTGATCTCGAAGAAGGACAGGACCGGGCCTGCCCCTACCCCGGTGCAGTCCGCTGCCGTGCCTTCTGCTCCCAAGGTCGACCCTTCCAGCCGGCTGTTTGGCTTGAAGTTGGGCCGAAAGCTGCCCGAGCTCACCGGCGATGACCCGTAAGCGCTTGACCCTTGTTCTCATGTTTCTCATTCTGCTGACGAGGCTTGATGATTTCTTCTCTTGAGTAGGCGGGCGCCTACGGCGAAGAAACCGAAGCAGGCTCCTGAGGCTCCATCCGCGGCAGCGCCCCCGCCTGTGAAAGGGGCGATCGCAGTGCGCGGGCTTCTCCTGGTCGGTCGCCCTCAGGAGGTCTGGCCATGCTGGCGGGGGCGAGCTCAGCCCCCATGGGCCAGGTGACTCCTGAAGTGTCCTCGTCTGGCGCCACTGCCACGGCTGGGGAGACACAGCGAATGCTGGCTCGGGATTCGGCGGCCTTGCCGCCGCCACCTTCTCCTCCCGTTTTGCTGGCCACTGCTCCCTCAGCTCCTCCTGTCGTCCTAGAGCGCGCCGAGGCTCCTCCGTCTTGTTCCTCCGTCTTGGAGCATGCTACTGCTGAACTGGACCGGCTGCGTCAGGACCTTCTCGGCGCCGACCCTCACCTGGTGGCCGGGCGTCTGGAACTGGCTTCGGGGTGGATTCGCTCTGATGCTTCGATCCAGGCGGCGCTGGTTCAGGCCTCGACGGCCTGCGACGAGGAGAAGCGGGCCGTCCTTGAGGCGAAGATTGCTCGTGACGCGGCCCTGGGGGAAGCGGTCAAGGCCCGCGACCGCTGCAAGGCGCTGGAGGACGAGCTGCAAGGCCTGCGGGGCCAACTTGCGAAGGAGGTTCGCCTCCGCCAAGAGCAGGAGAAGGGGGCGAAGGCGCCTGAGGCGGCGCTCGAGGACTCGGAGGCCAAGCTCAAGAAGCGCCGCGAGCGTTTAGGCGTGTGGAAGAAAGAGCTGGAGGCGATGAAGACCGAGCTGGACGCCAAGGCTTAGGTCCTCGCCGAAGATCGCGTGGCCTTTGCGGACATGGAGAAGGACGCCCGCGCTTCGCTGAAGATGCTTTACGAGAGCAGCTTGGACAACCCGCTTGCTGGTGACGAGGATGGCCCCGCCAAGCTGCTTCCCTTCCTGGTCAAGGCTCTTGAGGATGTTGTCCTTGGCATCGGCCCCGCGGCCGAGGCCGAGGCGCACGTCATGTCTTCTGCCGCGCTGACACGGGTCTTCGCCCATGTCTACCTCCACGATCCCAACACCGACCTCGACGCCCTGCTGGAACCGGTGAGCGGCGAGGGGCTGCTGCCGCTGTCGAAGCCATGAAGGGGCGCGCGGAAGCGCTGCTGGAGAAGTTCCGGGCCTTCAGCACCAGGCCGAAGCAAGGCGCTGCCGACCCTGCTATTCCACAAGGCGAAACCAGCACCGACGAATGACTCCGTCCCATCCCCGCTCTTCTTTAGGTTCCTGCACATGCATCACGCCTCGGGGAGGCATTTAAACTTGCGTTTGGCATTGAGATTGACAGTATGGACTGTAATATTTGCTTTTAAGTTCCTTGAATTTTATGCTTTTCTTCCCTACTTGCTTGTATTCTACGCCGGCAGGGCCCGGTCCCGCGCATGGCTCACCCAGCATTAGCCCCGATCGGAAACCAGGACGGGACCAAAGGAGTGAGGGGCCACGTGACAAGTTAGGCTCCTGAGTCGCGATGCTCAGGAGTCCCCCTTGGCGCGCGAACAACAAGTAGGGAAGCGTGATGTAGGCGTGTTTTCCGTTCTACGTCTGCTGAGCCCGACCCCGCGCGTACCTCACCCAGCATAGCCTTTCGGAACTAAGGAGTGAGGAGCTACGGAGCCAGTTAGGCCCCTGAGTCGCGATGCGTATGAGTCCCCCTTGACGCACGAACAGCGGGTGATGAGGCGAGATGTAAGCGTGGCTACCGTTCTACGTCTGCAGAGCCCGGCCCCGCGCGTACCTCACCCAGCATAGCCTTTCGGAACTAAGGAGTGAGGGGCTACGGGACCAGTTAGGCCCCTGGGTCGCGATGCCCAGGGGTCCCCCTTGACGCGCAAACGACCTTCATACCTTGGCTCCGCTCGGGGAGAGACGCGCGGCGAACCAGGCCCGAGGGACCTGGCTGGGTGGCGTACGTCTGGGCGTGACCCAGCCGTAGCCCCCGTGCCCAGCCCCCTTGCGCGGCGCTCCCGAGGGGAGGCGTTGCGATGAGGCCAGCCACTGAGCTCTGGGCTCCCTGAGGTTAACGCGGCCCGGAGGCCACCCTCAGTTGTTTATCACCAGCGCGGAGCATAGCGCTTCCGTATGTGTACGGGCATAGCCGCTCCTCGGCAGTGTCGTCAGCCAGCGCGGAGCATGGTGCTTCCACTGGTACGTGGGAGGGGGCTCCCCTCCGGGAGGAGCCGCCGGGGCGTATACCGCCCCGCCCTGACACGTGACCGGCACGGTAGAGCTGGGTGAGGTGTATCTGGGCCCCCGTGAGCCAGCGCGGGACTCACGAGGCCCTACCTCTGGGCGGGTTGCACCCGGCACTGGGCCGTGTCTTGAGATGTGTCCCTGCAAAATTTGGTTAGATGCCGGTACTCTACGTCCTCGGGTCCCGGCCCTCGAGCTTGTCTCAGCCGTCGCTGGTAAGCCAGGTCGCGATGCCGTCGACAAGGCCAGAGGGTGAGGGCTGGAGAGCCAGTAAGAGCCCTGAGTCGCGATGCTCAGGCACCCCCCTTTAACGTGCAAGTGGCCGACATGGGAAGAGAAGATGCCGCGGACGGGCACCATGCAGCTAAGCGTGATAGGCAATGCATAGTTGGAAATAAACGCTAGGGGGATACACGCCGCTGGGTCTGGCCTGAACGGCTTGGGGATGATGCAGCCCGAGGGGCGCCCCCAACAAGGCAAACTAACGATGGAAAGGTAAATGCAGATACATGCCGTGGGGACGGACCCACGCGGCCTGGGAGTGATGCAACCCTGGGAGGGTGCCCCCAGCTGAGAACGGAACTTGAAAGATGTCACCTGAGGATGTCGTCGGCGTAGTGGCGTTGGTGCAGCAGACTTGACGGGCTGCAGAAGCCGACCCTCATGAGCCCCCAGGCCCTGGGGCCTCGGGAGGCTCCGGAGGCGCTGGTGACTCCTCGCGAGCTGCCTCCATCTCCGCCAAGGCTGCGGAACGCCTGTCTTCCTGAGCCTCCACGATGCCCCTCATGAGGCGCTGGTACGCCGCAGCCATGCTCGGCAGGCCATAAGGCATGCGAACATAGCTGTGGGGTGGACCTCCGCAGCGCCCCACTTGCGAGGGCCAGAGGCGCTCTGTTGTGGCGATCTGATTGAGCCCTGGTACGTCAACGCAGACGCGCAGCCCACCATCCTCGCCTGGATGTGGGGCCACGGCTGGCAAGCGGCGGCAACCTCTCATGATCCTTGTCTCCTGTAGCTCTTGAATGGCCTCGTCAACGAACTCTTGCTGGTCTGATCTTCCTCGCCTGGCTCCCTCTCGAGGGAAACGTGCTGCGAAGCACGCCTCCACATGGTGCCCAAGCGCCTCCCTCGTGACCCTGGCTAGGTCGGTGGCCCTCCAGGTGAGAGCCCCCGAGCCATGCCTGAGGAGGGCGCCAGGCGCGCTTTCCTATGCGATGGACGGAGGGCCCTCCTGAGGAGGCACGGGCGCTGAGGGGCCTGCCTCCTGAGGGGCTGAGCCTGACGACGTATTCTTCTTCTTGGGGATGGTCTCAGGAAGCCTCCTTCTTCCGCAATCTGGGTCTTCTAGCGACGTGGCCTGAAAGCCTCGCCCCAGGGAACACACTGCATCTCTCTCTTCATAGGGCACCGTGATGACGCCGCCACTTCCTGGCATCTTGAGGACGTTGTAGCCGTGGTGGGTCACGGCCATGAACTTGGCCAGCGCTGGGTACCCGAGGATGGCGTTGTACGGCAGGCGGATGTGGGCGACGTCGAAGTCGTTGAGCTCGGTGCGGTAGTTGCTGCGAGCCCCGAAGGTGACGGGGAGGCGGACCTGCCCGATCGGGACTGTGGAGCCGTCGGTGATCCCGGAGAAAGGCTTGGTCGGCTACAGCTGGTCAAAGGGCACTTGGAGATTGTTGAATGTTTCCACGGACAGGACGTTGAGCCCTGCCCCTCCATCGATGAGGGTCTTGGTGACCAGCACGTTGCTGATGACCGGGGAGCAGAGCATCGGGAGGACTCCTGCAGTGGCTGCGCACTTGAGCTGGTCTGCCGAGCTGAACATGATGGGGCACGCCGACCACCTGAGGGGGCGCATTGCTTTGAGCTTGGGGAGAACTGCATTCACTTCATGGGCAAACTGCTTGAAGATACGTTGGGAGGCTGGGGCTTGAGCTCCGCCCAGGATGCAGGCGATCGCGCGCGGCTCCTGGAAGCCCCCAGCCCCCTCGTCTTGATGGCGGTCTTCGTTCCTTCTTGGTGGAGGTGGCAGCGGAGGTAGGCCTGCGTTGCCATGAGGGCGATCCTCGCGAGGTTGGTCTCTCCAGTCCCCCTCACGAGGCAGGTCCCGCCAGCGGTCCTCGCGAGGCTGGTCACGCCACCCCTGGCGCGGGCCGCGGTCTTCCCAGCGCCCTGGGTTTCTTCCTCCTCCTCGGCCGTAGCCCTGGTCAGCATGGTCAGGGCGACGGCCGATCCTTCCTTCTCGTACGGCGCGGAGCTCTTGACATTCGTTGGTGTTGTGGGTGTGGAGGTCATGGTACACACAATACCAGCTGCCTCTGGAGGGTTCGGGCAGATCCTTGCCTCGCTTGGTGTCTGGTTCTACCGCGAGTACGGCAGCCCCCTTGCGCTTCGCGTCCTTGGCTTTGGGCTTCTTCTCTTCTGGGTCCGCGGCAGGCAGCTCGAGGAGGGAGAGACGTCCCTCCTCAGCCCTGGCGCACTTGTTCGCCAAGTTGAACAGCTCCAGGGAGGTGCAGAGGTCTTCGTGCATCGCCAGCTCCTCCTTCATCTTGACGTCACGCACGCCGTCAGAGAAGGCGGAGATGATGGCCTCCTCTGACACCCTGGGGATCTTGAGGCGCGCACTGTTGAAGCGCTGGATGTACTTTTGCAGGGTCTCTCAGGGTTGTTGCTTGATGCGACGCATGTCGCTCACGGCGGGCGGCCGGTCGCGAGTACCTTGGAAGTTGGCGATGAAGCGGGCGCGCATCTGGTCCCAGGAGGAGATCGTGCCTGGAGCCAGATTCAGGAGCTAGGTTCGAACTCCTTCCTTGAGCGCCATGGGGAACCAGTTCGCCATGACCTTTTCATCCCCGCCAGTAGCCTCGATGCCCAGCTCATAGAGCTGGAGGAACTCTGCGGGATCGGTTGTGCCGTCGTAGCGAGGAGGCAGGTCGGGCTTGAACTTGCCGGGCCACGTGACGCTGCGCAGCTCAGTGGTGTAGGCATGGCAGCCCGCGGTGGCCACGAAAGGCCTCGGTTGGTGGAGAGCTTGGTCTTGAGGGTCCCCACGCGCTGCAGCTAGGAGCAGGGCGGGGTCTTGGCGTGCCGGAGCTGGAGCAGGGTCGCGGTGTGCCAGAGCAGGGAGCGCCCTGGCAGCCCCCTGCGGGCAAGGGATTTCTTGGCAGCTTCGCTCTTGTTGCGATGGCGCCTGGCGGAGCGGGTTCTGCCCAGGGGCCAGTCGCCTTGGAGCCACGGCATCTTCTTGGAGAGGAGGCGGCTGGTGCGCCTCCGAAGCTTTGTTGCCCGCGCGGGGCGGAGTGCGGCGCAGAGGGACGGACAGCGCGGAAGAGCCCCCTGCGGCACGGACGAGCTCGGCGATGCGGTCGAGCCATTCTTCATAGACGTCGTCGACGGGATGGTAGCGCAGGAGCTCGTTTGCCGCGAGGAGCGCAACTCGAGCCTCTAAGGGTGCGCGGAGCGCGCGGGACGAAGAACCGGCTGGAGCGAGTGATGGAGTGGCGGTGCGGCCGTCTTGCCGCATGGACGGGTGCTGAGACGATGCCTGCTGCTCGCCCCCCGCCGGGCCGGTGCGGCGTTGACGGCGGGCGACGGGGAACGATGAGGATGCCCACCGACTCGTGCTTGCATCTACTACTATTACTCCACACATCGACCACTACCCAGCATGCATCTAGTGTATTAACTTCATGGAGAAACAGAGTAATGTAATAAGAACGATGACATGATGTAGACAAGATCTATTTATGTAGGAATAGACCCCATCTTGTTATCCTTAATAGCAACTATACATGCATGCCTCGCTGCCCCTTCTGTCACTGGGAGAGGACACTTCAAGATCGAACCCATCACAAAGCACCTCTTCCCATGGTAAGAAAAATCGATCTAGTTGGCCTAACTAAACCAAAGATTTGAAGAAGAAATGTGAGGCTGTAAATAATCATGCATATAAGAGATCAAAGAAGAGTCGAATAATATTCATGGATATAGATCTGATCATAAACTCAAAGTTCATCGGATCTCAACAAACACACCGCAAAAAGAATTACATCAAATAGATCTCCAAGAGACCATTGTATTGAGAATTCAAAAGGGAGAAGAAGCCATCTAGATACTGCCTATTGACCCTTAGGTCTATGGTGGACTACACACGTATCATCAGAGAGGCACCAATGAGGATGATGAACCCCTCTATGATGGTGTTAGATTGGATCTCATGGTTCTGGGACTTGCGGCGGCTGGAATTGTCCTTCATCGACTCCTGTGGGAGTCTTGGATTAGGGGGTCTCCAGACAGCCGGACTATATCGATTGGCCGGACTGTTAGACTATGAAGATACAAGATTGAAGACTTCATCTCGTGTCCAGATGGGACTCTACTTGGCGTGGAAGGCAAGCTAGGCAATACGGATATGTATATCTCCTCCTTTGTAACCGACCTTGTGTAACTCTAACCTCTCCGGTGTCTATATAAACCAGAGGGTTTTAGTCCATAGGACAACATACAATCATACCATAGGCTAGCTTCTAGGGTTTAGCCTCTCTGATCTCGTGGTAGATCTACTCTTGTACTACCCATATCATCAATATTAATCAAGCAGGACATAGGGTTTTACCTCCATCAAGAGGGCCCGAACCTGGGTAAAACATTGTGTCCCCTGCCTCCTGTTACCATCCGGCATAGACGCACAGTTCGGGGCCCCCTACCCGAGATCCGCCGGTTTTGACACCGACATTGGTGCTTTCATTGAGAGTTCCTCTGTATTGTCACCGTCAGGATTGATGGCTCCTACTATCATCGATAACGATGCAGTCCAGGGTGAGACTTTTCCCCCCGGAAAGATCTTCGTGTTCGGCGGCTTTGCACTGCGGGCCAATTCGCTTGGCCATCTGGAGCAGATTGAAAGTTACACCCTGGCCACCAGGTCATGTTTGGAAGCTTAAAATACGCGGCCGATATCCGTGGAGATTTGATCTTGGACGAATTCGAGCCTCTGCCTTGTGCGCCACGCGGTCACGATGAGTATGACTTAGCTCTCCCATCGGACAGTGTTAAGGAGATCGCACCGACAGCCGCTCTGACCCTCAATTCAGAGCCAGTTGCGCCTTCCGTGGATGGGTGGATGGAACTCGCCACAGAGGCCTTACCCTCAGCGGCGATCGAGCCGAACATCGACCTTACCTTGCACGAGAGCCGTGTTATTAAACTGCCGGATCCTTCTCCGGCCACGGACTCCGAACCGCCTGCGCTCGTTCCTATCGAATCTGATTGGGCGTCGATCATGGAGTTTACCTTCGTCGATATTTTTCTGCACTCGCCTTTGGCGACATACTGAACTCGTTAAGGTCTCTCTCCTTGTCAGGAGGATCCTGGCCAAACTATGTACGGCAGGACTGGGATGCGGATGAGGAAGAAATTCGCGACCCACCCACCACCGACTTAGTAGCCACTGTCGATGACTTAACCGACATGCTCGACTTCGACTCTGAAGACATCGACAGTATGGACGATGATGCAAGAGATAAAGAGGAACCACTGCCCACAGGGCACTGGACGTCCACGTCATCACATGACGTATACATGGTGGACACACGAAAGGAAAACAACGACGAGGAACGAAAGGACGCAACGAAGGGCTGTCCCCTCGAGAAGCAGTCAAAGCGGCGGCGTAAGCACTGCCCCAAATCCCGCCTTGACAAAAATGATGATCATACAGACCCAGCGTTAGAGCAGAGCGAACCACTGCCGGACCAAGGCAACGCGGAGAATCAAACCAAACAAACCAACTCTGTTAAGGATAATAGTCCGGAGGACATAACACCAGACAGACGCCCGGAGCAACAAAATGCCCATCAAAGGCTTGTTGCCACCGCGAGGAGTCTAAAAAGGCATAAGCAAAGGCTCAAGGCGGCGCAAGACACACTCCAAATCAGATGGAGTAAAGTACTCAACACAGCAGCGAAGTATGGCGGTAATCGCCTCACCAAGAGCTACCCGGAGCGGAAGTTGCTACCTGAATTTGATGAAGATGCCTTAGATCCCCCGCGAACAAAAATTAAAACGGCCACCCAGGCGGATAGACGACCTGACGGGCAACATGGAGTGGCAAGCAACGCCGCACAGAAGCCAATACGCGATCCACGCAAGTGCTTGCATCAAAAGAACGGAGCAACTAGATCCATCTATGGACCGCGCAAGTGCGCTCCAGCACACGATGCAACACACCAAACATCCGAACACCATGGCACGCCCAGATACAGGGGCACCACACACCCCCTATGTTTCACCGATGAGGTGCTGGACCATGAATTTCCAAAGGGATTCAAATCCGTAAACATAGAGGCATACGACGAAACAACAAACCATGGGGTCTGGATTGAGGACTATATCCTCCACATCCATATGGCTCGAGGAGATGATCTCCACGCCATTAAATACTTACCCCTCAAACTCAAAGGGCCAGCTCGGCACTGGCTTAAAAGCCTCCCCGAAAACTCCATTGGAAGCTAGGAAGAGCTCGAAGACGTTTTTCGGGCAAATTTTCAAGGGACTTATGTCCGACCTCCGGACGCGGATGATTTGTGTCATATAACTCAACAGCCCGGAGAGTCGGCCCGAAAGCTTTGGAACAGGTTTCTTGCTAAAAAGAACCAAATAGTCAACTGTCCGGATGCCGAAGCCTTGGCAGCTTTTAAGCATAGCGTCCGTGACGAATGGCTTGCCAGACACCTCGGCCAAGAAAAGCCGAGAACAATGGCAGCATTAACAAGCCTCATGACCCGCTTTGCGTGGGTGAGGATAGCTGGCTAGCTAGATGCAGCACCACCGACCCCAGTACATCCGAAGCTAGAGATGGAAACGGGAGATCACGACGCAACAACAATAACAAACACCGGAATAAAGAAGACATCACGAAGAGCATGGCAGTGAACGCCGGATTCAAAAGCTCTCGGCCAAGTCAGCAAAAGCCGCCCTCTAAAGGCGCCAGAGACGAACTGTCCAGCCTAAACAAAATTCTGGACCAAGTATGTCAGATCCAGAGCACCCCTGGTAAACCCGCTAATCATACCCACAGAGAATGTTGGGTCTTCAAGCAGTCCGGCAAGCTCAACGCCGTACAGAAGGGGGAGGATACACCAAGCGAAGACGAGGATGGGCCTCTCAAACAAGACACTGGGGCACAAAAGAAGTTTCCACCAGAAGTCAAAACAGTCGATGTGTTACACGTGATCAAGGGAAGCAAAGCGGCACTGCCAGAGAGACATGCCCAAGGGCCTATCACAGCGAAGTCCTGCCACTGGTCGTCTCAAATGATCACTTTCGACCATCGTGATTACTCAGCAAGTATCCGGCGTGCAGGATGGGTTGCCCTGGTATTAGACCCAATAATTGACGCATACCACTTTACACGAGTCCCGATGGACGGTGGCAGCAGTTTAAACCTGATATACTAGGATACAATCCGCGAAATGGGGATAGACCCAACGAAAATCCGTCATAGCAACGCTACCTTTAAAGGAGTAACGCCAGGTCCAGGGGCTCACTGCACGGGCTCCCTGCTACTAAAAGTTATATTCGGCTTCCCCGATAACTTCCGTAGCGAACATTTAACCTTCCATATTGCTCCGTCCCAAAGTGGTTATCAAGCACTACTTGGACGCGAAGCTTTTGCTCGCTTTAATGCAATACCGCATTACGCTTCCCTCACGCTCAAGATGCCCAGTCCACGTGGCATCATTACAGTGAACGGAAATATTGAGCGATCTTTGCGCGCCGAAAAGAATGCGACTGCCTTAGCAGCCACACACTAAAAACGGCCTCACCAACTAAAGCATTCGATAGGTCGTCAAGACCACATACACGGTTAGACGAGTCTGGCGCAACTATATGTAATTCATACCGGATTGAGGGCCACACCCCTATTACAAATACAAGGGGCTCAACGCGCGCATACAAGTGGCAATTTTTTACTCATTTTTAATTATACATGGTTTCCTTAAAAAACCACCTTTTTGCACGACAACTTTTTCACCTAAGTTCCTCTCTTACAGATGACCATCATGCTACACCCGTCCAGGATACGACACAATGGAGACACAGGCGCAGATGTGCAGCAGGGACTCTCTCCAAGGATTCTCTTTAGATTAAGACCCTGCGTAAACCTTTTTACTGTCTTTTGTTGATACACATCCCTCGAATTCTCAGCACAATTGAGAAGGATGCTGGCGTCTTGACATGTGGCCATGTCAGAATAATGCACATACCTGAACACAAGGGGCTTCTTACAAAGGGCACTATTTAGGCCCGGTTTATACCATAAAGACCGAATACCTTAGGGATTGTTCGGCATCGCGAGTTTGGCCTTATATGCATCAGCTCCGAATCATTGTCTTTGGTCAAATGTTGGGTTTGCCCGACTCTTGTGTTTTGGTGCCTTACGTTCCGCTTTATCGGCTAAGGCAGCACCAGGAGAACTACCACAATTGTGCCCTGGTTCATCCGGACGAGCACCTCAGTAGAGAAAGCCGAAAACTGACTGTCATGATATAGCGTGAGGCTGGTCAACCACTCGATGACCTATCGGAATGTTAGAATTCCTCCGCCTTAATGAAGGGCCGTTTTTCGGCCAGGCATGTACGCACCCCGAGATCGGGAGAGTGCGGAGCCACCAGGGGCTATCTAGTAGCCCCACTGTCAAACTCCTATGGCTAAGTGAAAGTGTTAAAGCATTATAGTCCGGTTGCCTCGTTTGCTGCGCTATCACCTCCTTAATAGGACCAAGACATTGGGTTAAGTGTGAACATGCGTTTTTTGCGAGCACCTCCGCATTATATGCGTGGGGGTTGAAGCCGACGACTGCAATCTTTCAGGTTATATACATATATACATAAATGGCCGCACAGGAGGCATCATATTACTTTCTGGCAAAAGTATAAATACAGCCTTACTATATTTCATAAAAACATTGTGTTTACAATGGGAATACATGTCACTCAAACATAATATTCTTCGAGCACAGGGACTCTATCAAACGAGCACCCTCAAGAACCTCTTCAACATAGTGCTCGGCAGCTACTCGGCCTATGGCCGAACCTTGCACCGCAACAGTGGTAGCATCCATCTCCGCCCAGTATGCCTTGACACGGGCAAAGGCCATCTGCGAGCCTCCTATGCACGCCGACCTCTTCATTGTGTTGATGCGTGACACCGCACCAAGGAACTGCTGCACTAAGCTAAAATAGCTGTTCGGCTTCGGCTTCTCCAGCCACAAATGATCAACAACAGACCTCATGGCGAGTCCGGACAACCTATTAAGTTCGGCCCATTCGGCTAGCTGATCAGTCAAGGGAAGCGGATGCTCTGGAACGTTAAATTGCGACCAGAATAGCTTGTCTACTTCACGATCTGACTGATCTCGGAAGTATTCGACCGCATCGACAGCGCTTTCCGCCAAGTCCATATATGCGTCTGCCGAACTCCACAGCCGATCCAGAGGGGCATACCGCGGATCTCCGAACTTCCTCTGCAACAGAAAGGGCTTCCTAGTCGCAATATCCCCGGCTTCGCGCAGCTCCTCCTTCTTCACCCTCATAGCAGAGCGAGTGTCTTTGGTCGCCATTGTGGCCTTCTCAAGGTCCGCTGCCTTCACTCAGTTCTCTTCTTCAAGGAACTGGCAACGGTCGGCAGTGCCTTTTAATTCTACGGCCATCTTGGCCATCTTTTCTTTTCTTTCGCAATGGGTGGCCTTCTCAGCTCTTAACTCTTCGGCTGCCTTCAAAGCAGCCGCATTACTAACCCTCGCTTGTTCCTTGGCTCGGGTGAGTTCCGCCCGAAGGGTCTCCACAGTGGCAGCTCCGTCTGCAGTCACAACATATTAAAGATATTGGCATCATGCTACTCTTATTATGTGACATTCACCAGAAAACATTACTTACCATGTGATTTGTCAAGCCACTTGTTAACAAGCTCGATGTCGGCGTCTGCCGCATCTAGTTGCCGCTTTAATTCGGCAAACTCACTAGTCCGGCTAGCCACTGGAGCTTCCACCACCTGCACATAAAGGCAGTCTGGTTATTGCCTGGGACTATGATCCTCTGTTCGCCGCCGTTCTCGATGACAACCAGAGTCTCAAGGGCTACTATCTACACAGGGCACACCTAACATGTGCGGTACTATCAAATATCATTTCACGTACCTCAAAGCCTGTCAGTAGACTCATAAAGGCTTCATGTAATCCGCTTTCGGCGGACGGAATTCTTTCCATCACCGTACCCATTAGCGTACAGTGTTCTTATGAGATGGCCGCTCGCCCCAACAGCTCCCTCAGAACGTCCGACCGCATACCAGACGGTGCCGGACTCTTTTGTTTGCTCTCTTCGAGAGTCGGACGCTAGGGACTTCGGGTGACTATGGGATTATCTTTTGGCCTCACCGGATCAGGAGAGGCCCTCCGTGACGACACTTGAGCGGAGGAGTCCGGGGGAGGCATTTCGCTCTCCATCATCTCCGGAAGAAGATCCCCCGAAGACGAGCTTAGCTGAGAAGGGCTAAGACCCATGATATATGCGGCGGTTATTTTCCTCAGAGGAAAGGTAGTATACCTTCACTATTAAAGTATTTTTTGAATCACTTATGACTCTTTGGAGGGCTGATCCCCGCGCGGACTTGGTGCGGCAAGAGCACCCCCCGAGGCAGGACCCTCTTTTGGAGACTTCTTCTCTCGTTTGGAGGCCTCGGCTTCCGGATCCTTAGAAGCAGTCCTCTTCCTCCCCAGGTTATCCTCCTTTATGGAGGCGCTCATTCCCTCGGGTGGAACTGGCACCGATGGGGGCCCGCTTTCGCCCATATTATTACCCCCTGTATATTCCTTCAAGGGCTCCGGGCTAGGTGCGAGCTCGAGCATCTTTTCCAGCACTGGATTTTCCAAACCCTCAGGGAGGGGGGCCGAACACCGAATCATCTTCGCTTTTGTTAGCCAGTCCTGGTCAAAGAGCGATTTCTCAGAGATGACGTCATGATGAATAAAAGACGGTGTGTTCGGCTAGAGGATTACTTACTTGTTCGGCGGTGCGGTTACTGCTCAGGCCCATGTCCTCGGTAGTATCTGGACACTCTATTTGAGGTCCGAAGAATGACTTGTATATTTCATTGTGCATCAGGCCGAGGAAACTTTGAATAGCGCACGATCCTTCTGGGTTGAACTCCCATAAGCGAAGGGACCAGCGTTTGCAGGGCTGGACTCGACGAACCAGCATAACTTGCACTACCACAACCAAATTAAAATCTCCCTCGAAGAGATCTTGAATGCGGCTTTGCAGTATAGGCACGCCCTTGGCTGGACCCCAACTCAGTCCTCTGCTAATCCATGACATCAGTTGTGGTGGGGGCCCAAGCGAAAAGCGGGGGCAGCCGCCCACTTGGCACTTCTGGGAGCCGTGATGTAAAACCACTCCCATTGCCATAATCCGGACACCTCTGGAAAGGAACCTTTCGGCCACGGAGCTCCTGCCATCTTGCTTATTGACGCGCCTCCGCACACTGCATGTTGCCCCTCGATCATCTTCAGCTTCACTTCAAAGGTCTTGAGCCACAGGCCGAAGTGAGGGGTAATGTGGAGGAAGGCCTCACACACAACAATAAATGTCGAGATGTGGAGAAAGGAGTCCGGAGCTAGACCGTGGAAATCTAGCCTGTAATAGAACATCAAACCCCTGACGAAGGGATCCAGAGTGAGGCCTAGGCCTCGGAGGAAGTGGGAGATGAACACGACGTTCTCGTTGGGTTCGGGAGTGGGGACGACCTGCCCTCAAGCAGGCAGCCGATGCGAAACCTCGGCGGTCAGGTATCTGGCCTCCCTCAACTTCTTGATATCCTCTTCCATGACGGAGGAGGGCATCCATCAGCCTTGAAGGCTGGATCCGGACATGATTGAAGATCCGGAGCACCTGACCTGGGCTTTGGGTGTTAGAACTTGAGGCGGGGCGGGGGATTCGATTGAGCAGGAGAGGGAAAAAGAGAAATCCTTGTCCCTTTATAAAGAGCGTGAATATCAAGCGTCCTCACCGTGGCCGTTTGGACTTGCCTATAATCTAGGAGCCCTAGACACGGTTGGGTTACCCACGATCGTATTAATGAGAATCCCGTAATTGGGGGAACACGATCTCTGCTTTGACAAGACGTGTCAAGAAACCGCCTCGCGTTATGTGTGGAGCTGGTTGAAGAAAAATGGTCCGAATAAGCACCGAGCCATGGCATGATGTCATGTTGCCAAAACGTGTCAGCAGATTAAGATTTGTGGAAATGTTATTGTCTACGGTGGTATGTGGAATTTATTTTGCAGGGTCGGACACTATCCTTATATTCAAAATTCCTCCATGGTGTATTCAGAGGAGGAACCCGCCTTGCAATGCCAAAGACACTACTGCGCGCCGGACTCATCGTCATTGAAAGCCTGGTTCAGGGGCTACTGTGGGAGTCCTGGATTAGGGGGTCTCCGGACAGTCGGACTATATCGATTGGCCGGACTGTTAGACTATGAAGATACAGGATTGAAGACTTCGTCTCGCGTCCGGATGGGACTCTACTCGGCGTGGAAGGCAAGCTAGACAATACGGATATGTATATCTCCTCCTTTGTAACCGACCTTGTGTAACCCTAACCTCTCCGGTGTCTATATAAACCAGAGGGTTTTAGTCCGTAGGACAACATACAATCATAACATAGGCTAGCTTCTAGGGTTTAGCCTCTCTGATCTCGTGGTAGATCTACTCTTGTACTACCCATATCATCAATATTAATCAAGCAAGACGTAGGGTTTTACCTCCATCAAGAGGGCCCGAACCTGGGTAAAACATTGTGTCCCCTGCCTCCTGTTACCATCCGGCCTAGACGCACAGTTCGGGATCCCCTACCCGAGATCCGCCGGTTTTGACACCGACAACTCCCCTAGGGTTTCTGGAATATTTGTGAATTTATAGGGTGAAGAGGTGGTGCAGGAGACCTCCATGGGGCCCACAACCCACCTGGTCACGCCTGGGCCTCCTGGCGTGCCCAGGTGTCTTGTGGTCCCCACGGGGATCCCCTCTGGCGCTTTCTTGGCCCCAAGATGTCTTCTGGTCCAAAAAAATCTCCAAAAAGTTTCACTACATTTGGACTCCATTTGGTATTGATACGCCGTGAAGTAAAAAACAAGCAAAAAGAACTGGCACCGGGCACTATATATGTCAATAGGTTAGTCCCAAAAAATGATATAAAGTTGGTATAAAATGATTGCAAAAGATCCAAAAATGACAATATAATAGCATGGAACAATAAAAAATAATAGATACGTTGGAGACATATCAGCATCCCCAAGCTTAATTCTTGCTCATCCTCGAGTAGGTAAATGATAAAAACTGAATTTTTGATGTGGAATGTTGCCTAACATGTTCATCACATAATATTTTCTTTTGTAGCATGGATATTTGGACTTTTAGATTGTTCAAAGTAATAGTCTAGTTTTGACATGAAGACTTCAATACTCAAGCATATGAATAAGCACCCACGTCTTTCAAAATATGAAAAAGCAACCATGTCTTTCCCCTCGAGGTGACAAGTTTTTTTATCTTCTAAGGATTATGTTTCCTTATACTAACAATGCAGCTGAATATGAGGCCGTCCTTCATGGCCTCTGTATGGGTAAAGAGATGAATCTTAGCGAGTTTGGTGCCTCGGTGACTCTGATCTGGTTGCTCAACAAGTTTCTGGAAAGTGGGATTCCAAGGACCCCCTCATGGTGGCTTATCGACAAGCAGTGACTAATATCGCCATACATTGTAAAGGTTATCAGGTTGATCACATTGATCGGTGGCTCAACAAGGCGGCTGATGCATTGTCATGACTTGGCTCTCAACATAAGCCGGTACCTCCAAAAGTTGTCCTTGATGTTTTCCACAATCCCTCTATTAAATTGCCGTCAGAGGAAGATCTTGCTATACTAACCCGGAGGCATAGTTGGTGGCTAATCTTCGTGCTATACCAGATTGGATGACTCCTTATTTGGCTTATTTGACTCGTGGCAAGCTTCCTAAGGATGAACTCCTTTCTCGTCATGTCGTCCAACGCTCCAAGTCCACGACTATTATTAAAGGCGAGTTGCTCAGAAGAAGCATCACAGGGGCTTTTCAACATTGTGTTTTCCCTAACGAAGGACAGGAAATCCTTAATGAAATTCACTCTCGCAATTGTGGTCATCATGTTGGCTCAAGATCCCTGGTGGCGAAATGTTTCGACATGGTTTTTACTAGCTCTGGGCTCATGCAAGCGCTGAGGATGTTGTGCGTAAGTGTGATGGATGATACGTCTCCGTCGTATCTACTTTTCCAAACACTTTTGCCTGTGTTTTGGACTCTAACTTGCAAGATTTGAATGGAACTAACCCGAACTGACGCTGTTTTCAGCAGAATTGCCATGGTGTTATTTTTGTGCAGAAATAAAAGTTCTCGAAATGACCTGAAAATCAACGGAGGATTCTTTTGGAATATATAAAAAATACTGGAAGAAAGATCCACGTCAGGGGGCCCACCACCTGTCCACGAGGGTGGGGGCGTGCCCTACCCCCTGGGCGCGCCCCCTACCTCGTGGGCCCCCTGATGCTCCACCGACCTCAACCCTGACTCCATATATTTACCTTCGGGAACAAAAAACCTAGAGAGAAGGATTCATCATGTTTTACGATACGGAGCCGCCGCCAAGCCTTAAACTCTCTCTGGAGGGCTGATCTGGAGTCCGTTCGGGGATCCGGAGAGGGGAATCCGTCGCCATCGTCATCATCAAACTTCCTCCATCACCAATTTCATGATGCTCACCGCCGTGCGTGAGTAATTCCATCGTAGGCTTGCTGGAGGTGATGGGTTGGATGAGATTTATCATGTAATCGAGATAGTTTTGTTAGGGTTTGATCCTAGTATCCACTATGTTCTGAGATTGATGTTGCTATGACTTTGCTATGCTTAATGCTTGTCACTAGGGCCCGAGTGCTATGATTTCAGATCTGAACCTATTATGTTTTCATCAATATATGAGAGTTCTTGATCCTATCTTGCAAGTCTATAGTCACCTACTATGTGTTATGATCCAGCAACCCCGAAGTGACAATAATCGGGACCACTCCCGGTGATGACCGTAGTTTGAGGAGTTCATGTATTCACTATGTGTTAATGCTTTGGTCCGGTACTCTGTTAAAAGGAGGCCTTAATATCCCTTAGTTTCCAATAGGACCCCGCTGCCACGGGAGGGTAGGACAAAAGATGTCATGAAAGTTCTTTTCCATAAGCACGTATGACTATATTTGGAATACATGCCTACATTACATTGTTGAACTGGAGCTAGTTCTGTGTCACCCTAGGTTATGACTGTTACATGATGAACCGCATCCGGCATAATTCTCCATCACCGATCCATTGCCTACAAGCTTTTCATATATTCTTCTTCGCTTATTTACTTTTCCGTTGCTACTGTTACAATCACTACAAAACCCAAAAATATTACTTTTCCTACCATTACCTTTTGACACCGTTACCACTACTATCATATTACTTTGCTACTAAATACCTTGCTGCAGATATTATGTTTCCAGGTGTGGTTGAATCAACAACTCAGCTGCTAATACTTGAGAATATTCTTTGGCTCCCCTTGTGTCGAATAAATAAATTTGGGTTAAATACTCTACCCTCGAAAACTGTTGTGATCCCCTATACTTGTGGGTTATCAAGAACATTTTCTGGCGCCGTTGCCGGGGAGCATAGCTCTATTCTTTGAGTCACTTGGGATTTATATCTACTTATCATTATGAAGAATTTGAAAGATCAAAGAACCAAGATTTTTCCCTCAACTATGAGGGGAGGTAAGGAATTGCCATCTAGCTCTGCACTCGATTCACCTTCTGTTTTGAGTAAACTTGCAACACCGACACCTGTTATTCATTCTGATATGTCGCATGTTATTGATGATGCCACTTCTGCTTTGCATGATACTTATGATGAAACTACTTCTATGCTTGATAATACTGTGCCACTAGGTGAATTTCTTGATGAACAACTTGCTAGGGCTAGGGAGAATGAAATTATTGAAACTGATAATATTGATGAAAGTGATGATGAAGATTCTCCCCTAGATATGAATTACCTGTTGTTCCTGAGGGTTATGTTATGGATGAAGAAACTGCTAGATACTTTCTTGCCTGCAATGATAGAAGTGATCCTAAGAAACTATTAGCTAAGCTTAAAGAAAAAACTCTGAATGCTAGAATGAAATATGATCCTGCTTATGCTACTTCACCTATCTTTATTACTGATAAGGATTATGATTTCTCTATTGATCCTGAGTTAATTACTTTGGTTGAATCTGATCCTTTCTATGGGTATGAATCTGAAACTGTTGTGGCGCATCTTACTAAATTAAATGATATAGCTACCCTATTCACTAATGATGAGAAAACTCGCAACTATTATATCCTTAAATTATTTCCATTCTCATTAAAGGGTGATGCTAAGATATGGTTTAATTCTCTTGATCCTGGTTGTGTGCGTAGTCCCCAGGATATGATTTACTACTTCTCTGCTAAATATTTCCCCGCTCATAAGAAACAAGCTGCTTTAAGGGAAATATATAATTTTGTGCAAATTGAAGAAGAGAGTCTCCCACAAGCTTGGGGGAGGCTTCTCCAATTACTTAATGCTTTGCCTGACTATCCTCTCAAGAAAAATGAAATACTTGATATCTTTTATAATGGACTAACCGATGCTTCTAGAGATTACCTGGATAGTTGTGCTGGTTGTGTTTTCAGGGAAAGAACTGTTGATGAAGCTGAAATTCTATGGAATAATATGTTGACTAATGAAAATAATTGGACACTTCCTGAATCAACTCCTGAGCCAACTCCGAAGAAAACGGGTATTCTATTTCTCAGTCCTGAAGATATGCAAGAGGCAAAGAAATCTATGAAAGAAAAAGGTATTAAAGCTGAAGATGTTAAGAATTTACCTCCTATTGAAGAAATACATGGTCTTAATTTGCCGCCTGTTGAAGAAACACATGGTCTCGATAACCTGACACAGGTAGTAAAGGTAAATTCTCTCTATAGATATGATAAAGCTGAAATCCCTCCTGCTAAGTTTGCTAGCCAATGTTTGGATGAATTTGATAACTTTATGGTTAAGCAAGAAGATTTTAATGCTTATGTTGGTAGACAACTGAAACACAATGCTTATATGATTGAACACTTGAGTGCTTATATGGCTAGTGTTAAAGGTGAACTTAAACTTATTAGTAAACATGCTTCTATGGTTACCACTCAAGTAGAACAAGTACTTGAGCTCAGAATGATTTGCTCAATGAATTGAATAGTAAGAAGAATGATAACGCTGTTAGAGTTATGACTACAGGAGGTAAAGTGAATCAAGAACCTTTGTATCCTAAGGGCCACCCTAAGAGAATTGAGCAAGATTCTCAGAGAACTAATGTAGATGCACCTAGTCCTTCTAAGAGGAAGAAAAATGAAAATGATAGGACTTTGCATGCTTCTAGTGAACCTGTTGTTGACACACCTGAGAATCCCAATGATATTTCTATTTCTGATGATGAAACACAAGCTGGTAATGAACATGAACCTAGTGATAATGTTAATGACGATGTTCATGTTGATGCTCAACCTAGCAATAATAATGATGTAGAAATTGAACCTACTGTTGATCTTGATAGCCCACAATCAAAGAATCAACGTTATGGTAAGAGAGACTTTGTTGCTAGGCAGCACGGTAAAGAAAGAGAACCATGGGTTCAGAAGCCCATGCCTTTTCCTCCTAAACCATCCAAGAAAAAGGATGACGAGGATTTTGAGCGCTTTGCTGAAATGATTAGACCTATCTTTTTGCATATGCATTTGACTGATATGCTTAAAATGAATCCTTATGCTAAATATATGAAGGAAATTGTTACTAATAAAAGAAAGATACCAGAAGCTGAAATTTCCACCATGCTTGCTAATTATACTTTTAAGGGTGGAATACCAAACAAACTTGGAGATCCAGGAGTACCAACTATACCATGCTCCATTTAAAGAAACTATGTTAAAACTGCTTTATGTGATCTTGGAGCCAGTTTTAGTGTTATGCCTCTCTCTTTATATCGTAGACTTGAATTGAATAAGTTGACACCTACTGAAATATCTTTGCAAATGGCTGACAAATCAACCGCTATACCTATCGGTATTTGTGAGGATGTGCCTATTGTGGTTGCAAATGTTACTATTTTAACGGACTTTGTTATTATTGATATTCCCGAGGACGATATGTCTATTATTCTTGGAAGACCCTTTTTGAATACTGCAGGGGCTGTTATTGATTGCACCAAAGGAAATGTCACTTTTCATGTTAATGGTAATGAGCATACGGTACACTTTCCGAGGAAACAACCTCAAGTCCACAATATCAATTCTATTGGAAAATTTTCAACTATTACTATTGGAGGTTTTGAATTTCCTCTTCCTACTATCAAGAAGAAATATGATATTCTTATTGTTGGGGACATGCATATCCCCGTTGAGGTAACCTAGTGTTATTCGGAAATTCTCCGGTTTCATGTTATTCAAAATGAGTTTGTTAACAAGACCTGATCAACCTTGTTTGTGGATTCCTTTTGATGAGCATGAGATGGATGAAGTTAGAAAACACAACTCTCTGTACCCTATTTTTACTCTCTGTTAATTATATTAAATAAAGCAAAATTAGTATTTTCTGTCTGTTTTCTGAATTATCCATGCAATAAAAAGTACCCCAAAAATAAAAGTTCTCCAAATGCCCTGAAAATTAAATATGATTTTTTCTAGAATATTTGAGAATATCTGCCACTGAGAACACAACAGGGGGAGCAAGCACCCGGCCACAAGGGTCCAGGGCGCGCCCACCCCCTGGGCGCGTCCCCTGCCTTGTGGGCCCATGGTGCCTCCCCTCCACTTATTCCAGCCACCACACACTCCTTCTTCCTCCCACAAACATCACTAGCCAGCTCAAACCTGAGTCCAAGCTCATCTTGCTGCCATTTTCGATCTCTCAGCTCAAAGCTCCATTCACAAAACTGCTTTGGGGATTGTTCTTTGGTATGTGACTCCTCCAATGGTCCAATTAGTTTTTGTTCTAGTGATTTATTCATTGCAAATTTTTTTGCTTAGGTGACACTGATCTTGAGCTTGCATGTGAAATTTATATGGTCAAAAGTAGTTTTAATGCCTGATATAGCCTCTAGGCATTTGTAGGAGTAGTTGCTATCAATTTTGCTGAGTTTGGTTCACTTCTATTTCGAAGTTACTAAAAATTTCAGATATTTTTAGAAAAAGATGAAGAGATTTTTGAGGGGCTCATCGAGCCGAAGCTCGAAGGATAAAGAAAGTGAAGAGAACAAGAAGCCCAAGTATAATCTCCCTCGCACCGCGGAGGTTCGGCCGTGTGAATGGCCTTGTGATGATTTCTTGAGAGCAACCGAAATTTATGATGATTTCTATGAGTTGGCTGAGAATGCAGGCCTCACTGCCTTCCTCCATGACCAACACAAACAGTATCTCTTACTCACCAATATCTTTGTGCAAATCTTTCATTTCCATGCTAGGAGCTCACCACCTATGGTGGAATTTTATTTATATGATGAGCATAAGGAGATGTCACTTCGTGATTTTTGTCGGGTTTGTTTGATACCTTTTGAGGGCAGTGTAGAGGAACCACCTCGTGATGATGTGGAAGGGTTTATTGATACAATTGTTGTAAGGGAAACGAGAAGCTTTCCGATGTAAGAATTACTAGCATACATTTTCCTGTTTTACGTTACTTTGCAATATTTGCTAGTAGGTTCTTAATTGGTCGCAGAAACTGTGGCAACCTTAGTGCCCCTGATATTGTTATTTTGTGCCATGCCTTGTTCCGTGATGACACATTTAGTATGGGCGCTATTGTTGCAAAGCGGTTAAATCTTAACCGTACTAAGGGCCCCGTCTTTGGAGGCATCTTCGCCTCGCGCCTCGCTGCACATTTTAACGTACCTATTAGACATTATGAGAAGGAATAGAAGTTGCTGCCTCATGCTTTTCTAGACTATAAGAGTATGGTAGCACATGATTTTATCATTAAGAATAAGGAAAAGATGCTTAAGTACAAGCTGATATTTGATAAAAATCACCCTGAGACTATTACCTTGCCTGCTCCTTCCTTGTTTGACTTATCTGCAGGCAAGTACCTTGTTCCACCGGAGACCATTCACGCCTACTGAAACCCCACACCAGCTACAAAGCCAGAGCCGGAACCACAATTTGATCCTCACCGGCAGTCTGTTTATCAGTGGAATCCGAAAGAGATCGCCAACCAGTGGCACCAGGGGATTCTTCTCAGTACGACCCCAACTATAAGTTTGGATATCCACCAGGCCAGCCATGGCCATAGACCAACTTAGGCCAAAAGCCTAAGCTTGGGGGAGTACGTATTTCTCACCGACATTACATTCCTGGTCACACACTCATGCTAGTTGTCGAAGCTCATACTTTTTCATTGTAATATCCATGCTAGTTTACTTCCCTTTTTATGCTTTCTTCTTGTGTGTTTGATAAACCTTAAAAAAACAAAACAAAAAATTAGTTGTAGCTTTTAGTTAGTTTACTTTCCATGATGTAGTGGCAGTAATTAAAAAGAAACCCCAAAAAGATTTCTCGTTCTTCTTCTGCTTGTTGGGAGCTTTCCCGTGTAAATAGTTTTATTTGTTTTCTTGTTATTCGGGGGTCGAGAGGAGAAGACCATAATTAAAATGTTGAGTGTCTCTTATATGCATTATTGTTGATCTAACAAAGAGCCCATATTACCTTGTCTTCTCTCTTGAATTGAATGTTTGCAGATTCCAGCTTAGTCCAATGCACATGCACTATTATTATTATCCATACTATTCGGTCGTGCAAGTGAAACATGTTTGCAATGACAATTAGAGATTGTAGTTGCTTATGCCATGCTTAATTAGCTAGGAGCTTATAATGGTTTACCTTGTGTGCCAACATGCTATTAAAATGGTTGTGATGTGGTATGATAGGGTGGTATCCTCTTTTGAACGATTCGAGTGGCTTGACTTGGCACATGTTCACGCATGTAGTTGAAACAAAATCAACATAGCCTCTACGATATTTATGTTCATGGTGCATTATATCCTACTCATGCTTGCATTCGGTGTTGATTAATTTTAATGAATGTTCATGACTGTTGTCGCTCTCTAGCCGGTCGCTTCCCAGTATTTTGCTAGCCTTCACTTGTAATAAGCGGGAATACCGCTTGTGCATCCAATTCCATAAACCCCAAAGTTATTCCATATTAGTTCACCATACCTACCTATATACGGTATCTACTTGCCGTTCCAAGTAAATTTGTACGTGCCAAACTCTAAACCTTCAAATAAACTTTTTGTTTTGTATGCTCGAATAGCTCATGTATCAACTAGGGTTGTCTGTATCTTCCATGCTAGTCAGGTTATTCTCAATAGGAGTGGACTCCGCTCCTCACTCACGAGAAAATGGCTGGTCACCGGGATGTCTAGTCCCATGCTTTATGCAAATCAAATCTAAATAACTGCAAACAAAACTCCCCCGGGACTATTGTTAGTTGGAGGCACTCGTTGTTTCGAGCAAGCCATGGATTGATGCTTGTTGGTGGAGGGGGAGTATAAACTTTACCATTCTGTTTGGGAACCGCCTATAATGTGTGTAGCATGGAAGATATCGAGATCTCTCGGTTGTTATGTTGACAATGAAAGTATACCGCTCAAAATATTATTCATATCTATTTCAAAACCGAGCTCTGGCACCTCTACAAATCCCTGCTTCCCTCTGCGAAGGGTCTATCTATTTATTTTTATGTCGAGTCATCATCCTCTTATTAAAAAGCACCAGTTGGAGAGCACCGCTGTCATTTGCATCCATTACTATTAGTTTACATTGAGTATGACTTGACTAGATCTCTTTTACCATGAATTACAATGCCTAGTCAGTCCTTGATCTTTAAAGGTGCTCTACATTTATGTTTTGCGGTCTCAAAAAGGGCTTGCGAGATACCATCTTGTTATATCATATCATGATTGTTTTGAGAAAGTGTTGTCATCCAAGATTTACTATTATTGCTCGCTAGTTGATTATGCCATTGATATGAGTAAACATGATACTTAAGTGCTATTGTGAATATGGTTAGTTCATAATCTTTGCTGAAAACTTGAATGCTGGCTTTACATATTTACAACAACAAGAGCAAACAGAGTTTGTAAAAGTTTTTCTTTATCACTTTCAGTTTATCAACTGAATTGCTTGAGGACAAGCAAAGGTTTAAGCTTGGGGGAGTTGATATGTCTCTGTCGTATCGACTTTTCCAAACACTTTTGCCCTTGTTTTGGACTCTAACTTGCATGATTTGAATGGAACTAACCCGGACTGACGTTGTTTTCAGCATAATTGCCATGGTGTTATTTTTGTGCAGAAATAAAAGTCCCCGGAATGACCTGAAAATCAATGGAGAATTACTTTGGAATATATAAAAAATACTGGAAGAAAGATCCATGTCAGGGGGCCCACCACCTGTCCATGAGGGTGGGGGCGCCCCCTACCCCCTAGGCGTGCCCCCTACCTCATGGGCCCCCTGATACTCCACCGACCTCAACCCTGACTCCATACATTCACTTTCGGGGAGAAAAAACTAGAGAGAAGGATTTATGGAGTTTTACGATATGGAGCCGCCGCCAAGCCCTAAACTCTCTCGGGAGGGCTGATCTGGAGTCCATTCGGGGCTCCGGAGAGGGGAATCCGTCGCCATCGTCATCATCAACCTTCCTCCATCACCAATTTCATGATGCTCACCGCCGTGCGTGAGTAATTCCATCGTAGGCTTGCTGGACGGTGATGGGTTGGATGAGATTTATCATGTAATCGAGTTAGTTTTGTTAGGGTTTGATCCCTAGTATCCACTATGTTCTGAGATTGATGTTGCTATGACTTTGCTATGCTTAATGCTTGTCACTAGGGCCCGAGTGCCATGATTTCAGATCTGAACCTATTATGTTTTCATCAATATATGAGAGTTCTTGATCCTATCTTGCAAGTCTATAGTCACCTACTATGTGTTATGATCCGGCAACCCCGAAGTGACAATAATCGGGACGACTCCCGGTGATGACCGTAGTGTGAGGAGTTCATGTATTCACTATGTGTTAATGCTTTGGTCCAGTACTCTATTAAAAGGAGACCTTAATATCCCTTAGTTTCCAATAGGACCCCGCTGCCATGGGGCGGGGGGGGGGGGGAGGACAAAAGATGCCATGCAAGTTCTTTTCCATAAGCACGTATGACTATATTTGGAATACATGCCTACATTACATTGGTGAACTGGAGCTAGTTCTGTGTCACCCTAGGTTATGACTGTTACATGATCGATCGCATCCGGCATAATTCTCTATACTGATCCATTGCCTACGAGCTTTTCATATGTTCTTCTTTGCTTATTTACTTTTCCATTGCTATTGTTACAATCACTACAAAACCCAAAAATATTACTTTTGCTACCGTTACCTTTAGCCACCGTTACCACTACTATCATATTACTTTGATACTAAATACCTTGCTGCAGATATTAAGTTTCCAGGTGTGGTTGAATTGACAACTCAGCTGCTAATACTTGAGAATATTCTTTGGCTCCCCTTGTGTCGAATCAATGGATGCCAGAAGTTTGCACGTCAAGATCATGTTCCGGCTTAAGAACTTTGGATGATTCCAATCACCTGGCCATTCGCTGTCTGGAGACTTGATATGTGTCGTGGTTTTGTCATGGCAGATGTCCTAGTGTGAAGACTTATTCGTGAGGCCAACACATCTATGTGGTAGCTTGAGAGTGGTTGAGAGGAATCGAGAGACGCAACGCAAGACAAGGGTTTAGACAGCTTCGGGCCCCGGGAAACATCATCCGGTAACAACCCTACATGTTGTTTGAGGCTATGTATCATTATGATCATCAGGAAGTCGCCGTAAACCGGCTCTCCCAGTTAACCCTAACCCTTCAGATTGTTTCTCCTTCCTTGTCCCTTTTTGGGGAGCCATGCCCCTCCTTATATAAGCTGAAGGGGCAGGTTACAAGTAGAGTCCAACTTGGACATAAGACTTAACTATTATGACTTCTCTTCATGGGCTTCTTAACAACTTGGGCTTCATAACATCTCGGGCTTCATAACTCCCGGCAACCCAGTTATCACTGTCTGCCGGTTATAACTGGTGCCGGTTTAAGATGGTCTGCCAGTTTATGATTGTCTGCTGAGTTATCATCTGACTTAACTCCTGTCTTAACTGTTGAAAGTGCAACTATCCCTGGGTGGTTTTGGTAATTCCTAACAACATATATCTCATTGAGCTAACATTATTCCAAGATTAATATTTCAGGAAAAGCTCAATGAATGGCATGGCATGGATGAGGAAAGTGGATCCCTCAAAATTCTAAGGACAAAAAGTTTGGCTCAAGCGTGAAGCTCAAGACTCTACATTTTATATTTTAGTGATCCAAGATCACATTGAGCCTGTAGGAAAAGCCAATACTATCAAGGAGGGATGAGGTATTGCTTAATGGCTTGCTTGCTCAAAGTTCTTAGTGATATGCTCCAAAATCCTCAACTACTCTTCCCCATCCACATATGACCTAAACCAAAAGTCAAACTCGGCCCCACCGATTCTTTCTATCCTGCGCCACCGAGTTTCAAATGTCATAGCCACTGCCACAAACCCTAGGCAAATCGGTCTCACCGAGAGGGATCTCGGTCTCACCGAGATGGGATTGTAATCTCTCTGTTTCCCTTCGTAACGTTTCGGTCTTACCGAGATGAGCGATCGGTCCCACCGAGATTGCAATGTAAACTCTCTGTTTCCCTTTTGTAACATTTCGGTCTCTCCGAGATAAGCGAATCGGTCCCACCGAGTTTACCTGACCAACTCTCTAGTTAGCTTATTACCAAAATCGGTCCCACCGAGTTTGTGTAATCGGTCACACCGAGATTACGTTATGCCCTAACCCTAACCATATCGGTCCTACCAAGTTGCATCTCAGTCCCACCGAAAATCCTAATGGTCACTAGGTTTGCTAAATCGGTCCGACCGAGTTTAACCATTCGGTCCCACCGAATTTGGCAAATTGTGTGTAATGGTTAGATTCTGTGTGGAGGCTATATATACCCCTCCACCCACTCTTCATTCGTGGAGAGAGCCATCAGAACATACCTACACTTCCAATACACATTTTCTGAGAGAGAACCACCTACACTTGTGTTGAGGTCAAGATATTCCATTCCAACCATATGAATCTTGATCTCTAGCCTTCCCCAAGTTGCTTTCCACTCAAATCTTCTTTCCACCAAATCCAAATCCTGTGAGAGAGAGTTGAGTGTTGGGGAGAGTATCATTTGAAGCCCAAGAGCAAGGAGTTCATCATCAACACACCATTTGTTACTTCTTGGAGAGTGGTGTCTCCTAGATTGGCTAGGTGTCACTTGGGAGCCTCCGACAAGATTGTGGAGTTGAACCAAGGAGTTTGTAAGGGAAAGGAGATCGCCTACTTCGTGAAGATCTACCGCTAGTGAGGCAAGTCCTTCGTGGGCGACGGCCGTGATGGAATAGACAAGGTTGCTTCTTCGTGGACCCTTCGTGGGTGGAGCCCTCCGTGGACTCGCGCAACCGTTACCCTCCGTGGGTTGAAGTCTCCATCAACGTGGATGTACGATAGCACCACCTATCGGAACCACGACAAAAACATCCGTGTCTCCAATTGCGTTTGAATCCTCCAAACCCTTCCCTTTACATTCTTGCAAGTTGCATGCTTTACTTTCCGCTGCTCATATACTCTTTTGCATGCGTCCTTGAATTGTGTGGAGATTTCTTGACTTGTGCTAAGATAGCTAAAATCTACCAAGAACTAAAATTGAGAAAAGGCTAGATTTTTATTTGGTCAAGTAGTCTAATCACCCCCCTCTAGACATACTTTCAATCCTACAAGTGGTATCAGAGCTTTGGTCTCCATTTGCTTTGATTTCCATAGCTTTTGGTGGTCATAGCCTTGGTTTCACAACCTAGGAGAGTATGGCGTCTAGCGAGGGAAATTATCACCATAGAGGTCCTTACTTTGATGGTACTAATTTTGCTAGTTGGAAGCATAAGATGAAAATGCATATTCTTGGACATAACCCCCCCGTTTGGGCTATTGTGTGTATTGGCTTGCAAGGAGAATTCTTTGATGGGAAAGAACCAAACCGTGAAGCTACCGCGGAAGAGTTGAAGATGCTGCAATACAACGCTCAAGCTTGTGATATCCTCTTCAACGGATTGTGCCCCGAAGAATTCAACAAAATCAGCCGTCTTGAGAATGCAAAGGAAATTTGGGACACTTTGATTGATATGCACGAAGGTACCGACTCCGTCAAGGAATCCAAATTGGATGTGCTTCAAAGTCAACTTGACAAGTTCAAAATGAAGGATGGTGAAGGTGTCGCTGAAATGTACTCTAGGCTTGCTCTTATCACAAATGAGATTGGTGGCTTAGGGAGTGAAGAGATGACCGATAGATTCATCATCAAGAAGATCCTAAGAGCCTTGGATGGAGAATATGATACCGTGTGCACATTGATCCAAATGATGCCCAATTACAAAGATCTCAAGCCAACGGAAGTCATCGGAAGAATTGTTGCTCATGAGATGTCACTCAAGGATAAAGAGGAACTTCACAACAAATCAAGTGGTGCTTACAAAGCCTCATGTGAAGCCCCCACATCATCGAGTGAGAAACAAACCTTCAATGAAGAATTGAGCTTAACGGTGAAGAACTTCAACAAGTTCTACAAGAGTAGAAGCAAAGAGAGAAGCTCCAAGTCAAGGTCCTACAATGACAAAAGATCTTCTAGTCGAGAGCGAAACTGCTACAATTATCGAAGGCCCGGACACTATTCCAATGAGTGTACGGCCCCCTACAAGAGAAGAGAAGATTCTCCCAAGAGAAGAAGTAGAAGAGAAGAATCACCATCTATAGAAAGAAGGAGTAGAGATGATCGTTATGAACGAAGACCCTCACGGAGAAGCAAGGATTCGTAAAGAAAGGACAAGTCATCAAGGAGCTACACAAAACAAAGACATCAAGCTCATGTTGGTGAATGGGTATCCGGCTCCGACTCCGACAACCACTCCGAGAGAAGCTATCACTCCGACTCCGAATATACTCAAGATGAAGGTGTTGCCAGTCTAGCACTTGTGACAACCAACTCCTACGACATATTTGACTCACCAATATAAGGAGTTGGAACATGCTTCATGGTTAAAGGCCCAAAGGTATCACACCCCGAGTATGTTGATTTCAATAGTGATGAAGATGACTTGTTAGGTGATGATGATTTACTTTTTGACAACTCTAGTGATGAATACTATGATGAAACGTCAATTAATCATGCCAATCAAGATAAAATGAAAGACAATGATAAGGAGAAGATTGAGTCTCTAACTAAAGAACTAAACACTCTTAAGTTACCTCATGAAACTATCTTAGGTGATCATCGAGAACTCTTAAGGACTCGTGAGAAATTATGCTTTGAAAAGCTCAACCTTGAGCAAGAGCATGAGTTCTTAAAAGCAATCAATGATGATCTTTGTAAGAAAAGTTCTTCTTACATTGCCAAGCGTTTACTCTTATCCACTTACATGCCTCAAGTCAAGTCTAGTAACAAGAACAAGAAAGATTCTTCCTCTAGTATTAACAGTAATCATGCTAAATCCAATATTGTTGCTTCTAGTAGTTCTCTTGATTCCACTAATGATTCTCTTAGCCAAGTTACACTTGAGCAAGAAAATAGCTTATTGAAGGGAATTATAGAGAAAGGTGTTTACAAGAGCCTTGCCGGAAGTAAGCAATTCGAGGAAATTGTACGCATGCAAGGAAGACACCGGAAGAATCAAGGTGTTGGTTTTGAACGAAAGTTCAATGCCAATGGAGTTGAGTGGGAAGAAGATCAATACCCCAAGACGAAGTTTGTTCATCAACAAGAGAAGTATGATCCTACTTCTCTCAAAGGGACACAAGCTCAAGATGATCTTCCACCACAAGACCACAAGCAAAAAGGCAAGGACAAGCTTCAAGAGGAAATTGATGCATTTGAAGAAGCTTCTAAGGCCTTGGCCAAGTGGGTTCCCAAGACTACTTCAAGTTCCACTTCATCAAGTACAACTACAACACCGAGGATTCCCATCAAGATGGTGTGGATCCCGAAGAAGAAGAAGTAGAGAGTTCTTGAGGGTGACTTCGCCAACATACTTCACTCTTATCATCTTGGCAAGAACAAGTGCAATCAACTTCCACATCTTGCACTAGTTCAAGGAGTCACAAACCCTCTCGTTGGTAAGACAAGGGACAAGGTAACCTAAAAGCTTTCATAGACATCATCTTGTGTGTGCATCACTCTATGTCTATGGATATCCTCGTTTGTTCCTTGTGGGACTAACCCGTGTAGGTATTGAAAGTGCAACTCACTCCAAAGGATAGCTCCAAATGATCTACATCAACATTGAGCATCCACATCTTCAACATCTACATGAAGTCATCATCGACAAAACCCAAGGTTAGTTCATCCCTCTTAGGGGGGATCTCACATCTAGGGGGAGCTTTACTCTAAGAATTGAGCTAAAGCAACTCTAATGGTGTGAACACAACAATGCTTTATGTAAAAGTGGTAACCCCACTTGTGCTTAAACGATGAGTATGACCTATGATCAAATGTTCTCATCTGACTCCTAAGTCAATATACTCATATATAGATGACCTAGTCATCGCAAATTGTTTGATAGATGCTAGAATTGGTTGTGCATGCTTTGCCACATATTTCAATTGCCATTTTATTGTGTGAGCATGTTGATTGCATATTTTATTCATTTGAGGACATCCACTTGTTGTTTTGATTGATTGGTTTTCTTTTCTTTTGCCAAGTGGATGGACAAGAATGCCTAAGAACCCTCTCTTGCTATCTATGCTTTTCTCATCTCAAACTCTATTCATGCTACATCACAAAATTTGATCAAGTCAGATTCGAACCACTCTATGTGAGGAGCACTCAGAGTCCCCGATTCGTCATAGACTTAAACTTCCAAAACTTCTTTGTGCTTTTCGGTCTGACCAATTCCTCCATTTCGGTCATACCGAGATCACTAAGTCGATTTAGGTTTTCAATCTCGGTGCAACCAATTTGAACCTTTCGGTCACACCGAGTTTCAGCAACTGCTTGCTGTTATGAATCTCGGTGCCACTGAGTTGTTCCACTCGGTCACACCGATAGGGTCGGGCTATATATACTCACGGGCAAAATTTTGGAAATTTCTCCGAAACCCCTTCGCCTGCGCATAGCTCGCTCTGCCTCCTGGGTCTCCGGATCGTCCTCCTCGTCACCAGCCGCCTCCTGTCGCTGGTCTCCGCTGCCGTCAACGGAATTCTTCCCCGCCGTTGCCGCTGTAGCGAGTTCATCGCCGAACTAGGGTATGGACTCGATCACAGTGCTATCCCCGTCCGATTCCTAGCACGTTGTTTTCATCATGAATCTTGCCACAATTGAAACAATCTTATCTAGTCAAAACACTCCGTAGATTAGAGTTGAATTGAAAATTTAGGGTTAGTTTTCCGCCGAAACCATCTCGGACCCACCGAGTTGTGGAACTCGGTACCACCGATTCGGCTCAGGCCATTGCACATGTAATTTTTGGTCTGACCGAGAATTGCAAATCGGTGTGACCGAGTTCAAGACTTTGTGAAACCCTAGCAGTCTCGGTGCCACCGAACTGTGACTCGGTCTAACCGAGTTCACTAGTTTAGGTTCCAACAACTGCTTCGGTATCATCAAGTTTACAAATCGGTTGATCCGAAATGCTTTTTGTGGAAAACTAAAACTAAGTTTTTGACTCATTCTTTTGCAAAAATCTCTGTATTTTGTCATGATCATCCACTTTATCTCATCTACAATCTATTCACAGGGTCTGCAGTTAGTGTTTGCAACATGTCTGACCAGAGTGACAGCCAGAACAAGTCAGAGGAGCAGGTTCACATGAGTGAGGGCACTAGTCCCTCTAGCAGCTCAGATGATGGAAGCAGGAGCACTCCGAGCAACTTACCCAAAGCTGCCACCAGAACAAGGAAGAAGAGAACTTCAGAGTCTGAGGATGAAGACTATGTGGTAGTTGAGGATGAGGCCACTTCCAAGAAGAAAGTGGTTAAGAAGGAGTACAGCTTAGCTGCAATTAAGCCAGGGATGAAGATCAAAAGGCCAGCAGGAAGACAACCAATGTCTAAGGCCAGAGCATCCTCTCAAGCATCTTTGGAATCTCAACCCAAAGAGCCTGCTGTAGAAGGAAAGAAAAGGAAGGAAAGGGTCAAGAAGACCATGGCCAGAGTGATTGGAAAGGCTTTCATGATGGAAGAAGAAGAGGAAGAAGAGGTTGCTGCACCAGCACCCAAGGCACAGAAGCTTATGGGTGATGCTATCAGGACATGGGCTACTTCATCAAAGCCCAAAGAAGCACCCAAAGCAGCCTCCAAGCCCAAGAGTGCACCTAAGAGGAATACCAGGAGTATACCAGCTCCTGAGAAGAATAAGGCCCCAGTGCCTGAAGCTGCTGCTGATGAAGATGATGAAGGACAAGTCCTGAGGAAGCTCAAACCCAAAATTCCAGACCACAATGATGCTCATCCTGTGGCTGAGAACATGAAGATCAGGAGAGACTCGGGACTGAGGAAATGGAGAGAGACAGACCCATATGCTACAAGAAGAAGGACTGCTGTTGATTACAGGTTCCACACAAAGGAACAACAGGATTTCTATGAGACATTGCTGCTGGACAAGAAGCCTATAGTGTGTGAAATGAGGTGGGTCGACTGGAAGTATATCAAGGAAAATGAGGAACACTATCCTAGTGTGTTTGACAGCTTCAGTGCTTGTGGAGTTGCAAACTTTGTTGGGCAAAAGCTCACAAAGTGGAATGAGGAGCTCATAATGCAATTCTACTCCACAACACACTTCTATCCAGATGGCAGGATAGTATGGATGTCTGAAGGTACAAGGTACCACTCAACTATTGAGGAATGGGAAAATCTGATCAATGCTCCTAAGGAAGAAGAAGATGACTTGGATGTCTATGCCAAGAAGAAGATGGATAACAACTCTATGGCAAACATGTACAAGGAGATTCCTGAAGATGATCTTGAGACTCACCAGTTTGGGTCAGTAAAACACTTGCTGTCAGGGCTGCCTACAATCAATTGGATCCTTAGGCACACTCTCTTACCCAAGTCTGGTGATCACAGAATGATCAGAGGCCATGCAATTAACTTGCTACATATATTTGATGTGCCACAGAAGTTCAAGGTCATGAGCCTTATAGTTGAGACTATCAAGAGGACTGCAGCTGACCAGAAAAGAAGTTGTGGATATGCCCCATAGATCCAGGAGTTGATAAACTCAAAGATGGGCACATGCACATACTTGTTGGATAAGGAACACTTGCCTATCTATCCTGACTTTGAGGACAATCAAGTTGTGATGAATGAGAATGAACCATCATTAGTACAAGCTCAAGAGAAGAAGGAGAAAAGCAAAGAAAGAGAAGGCTACCAAGATGCCAACTCAAGAGGAGGCATCTGAGTACTTTTTGAAAAGCAAGCAGCACCAGCTTGGTTATTTGATAGCATCAACTCTGAGGATTGAGAAGGGGTTGGCCACCCTAACTCAAAACCAGGAGAGCCTAGAAAGAATCGTGGAACAAAAATTCTATGATTTAGATGTCAAAGTAACTGAGATTCAGTCTGTTGTGGAGCAGCTACAGGATGACATGCAGGAGAGGAAGGGCAAGACAACCACTGATGCATTTGCTAGAGTGCCTTGAGCTCAGAGATCTGCTGCAGTGCCTGTTCCAGACACTAGAGTCACTTCATCTGCACCAGCTACAGCTCCAGCGCAACCAGCTCCAGCACCCACTCCATCAGCTCCATCTACTTCAACTGAAGCCTTCGTCCTTGGCCTTCTCCGGGCACCACCACCTGAAGACCAAGCCTGAGAGACGTTTTAGTGCTATGCATTTTCTATGAACTTTTTGGTAACTTGTTGCCAAAGGGGGAGAAAAATGTATAGATCATAGGCTTCGAGAGAGAGCGTTGCTTTTTACTCTCTCTTGCTTTGGTGGTTGAACTTAGTTTGTCTTTTGATTGCTTGAGATACTATGCTATTATCTGTGAGATGTTGATGATCATGTGGTTGATCATAAGCTACACTTATGCTTGTTAGATGATATTATCTTACTTATCCTTATATGATCATTCACTTTGCTTGGTGATGAGTGCATGTATTTAATTCTTATCATTTTGAGCGCTCCACCAAGATGTATGTGACATGGAAGAGTAACCCATGATCCTAACTCATTGTGCATTTGCAGTCCAAAGGAAATCTTAAGATATGCACAAATTTAGGGGAAGCTCTTTCTTTTCACATACTTCTCAAAGCGACAATATCTTTCACTCTTATTATCATTTGTCGAAGCTTTGATCTATATGTTGTCATCAATTACCAAAAAGGGGGAGACTGAAAGTGCAACTATCCCTGGGTGGTTTTGGTAATTCCTAACAACATATAGCTCATTGAGCTAACATTATTCCAAGATTAATATTTCAAGAAAAGCTCAATGAATGGCATGGCATGGATGAGGAAAGTGGATCCCTCAAAATTCTAAGGACAAAAAGATTGGCTCAAGCGTGAAGCTCAAGACTCTACATTTTATATTTTAGTGATCCAAGATCACATTGAGTCTATAGGAAAAGCCAATACTATCAAGGAGGGATGAGGTGTTGCTTAATGGCTTGGTTGCTCAAAGTGCTTAGTGATATGCTCCAAAATCCTCAACTACTCTTCCACATCCACATATGACCTAAACCAAAAGTCAAACTCGGCCCCATCGATTCTTTCTATCCTGCACCACCGAGTTTCAAATGTCATAGCCACTGCCACAAACCCTAGGCAAATCGGTCTCACCGAGATGGGATTGTAATCTCTCTGTTTCCCTTCGTAACGTTTCAGTCTTACCGAGATGAGCGATCGGTCCCACCGAGATTGCAATGTAAACTCTCTGTTTCCCTTTTGTAACATTTTGGTCTCACCGAGATGAGAGAATCGGTCCCATCGAGTTTACTTGACCAACTCTCTGGTTAGCTTAGTTTGTGTAATCGGTCACACCGAGATTACGTTATGCCCTAACCCTAACCATATCGGTCCTACCAAGTTGCATCTCAGTCCCACCGAAAATCCTAACGGTCACTAGGTTTGCTAAATCGGTCCGACCGAGTTTAACCATTCGGTCACACCGAGTTTGGCAAATTGTGTGTAACGGTTAGATTCTGTGTGGAGGCTATATATACCCCTCCACCCACTCTTCATTCATGGAGAGAGCCATCAGAACATACCTACACTTCCAATACACATTTTCTGAGAGAGAACCATCAACACTTTTGTTGAGGTCAAGATATTCCATTCCAACCATATGAATCTTGATCTCTAGCCTTCCCCAAGTTGCTTTCCACTCAAATCTTCTTTCCACCAAATCCAAATCCTGTGAGAGAGAATTGAGTGTTGGGGAGACTATCATTTAAAGCACAAGAGCAAGGAGTTCATCATCAACACACCATTTGTTACTTCTTGGAGAGTGGTGTCTCCTAGATTGGCTAGGTGTCACTTGGGAGCCTCCGACAAGATTGTGGAGTTGAACCAAGGAGTTTGTAAGGGCAAGGAGATCGCCTACTTCGTGAAGATCTACCGCTAGTGAGGCAAGTCCTTCGTGGGCGACGGCCGTGATGTAATAGACAAGGTTGCTTCTTCGTGGACCTTTCGTGGGTGGAGCCCTCCATGGACTCGCGCAACTGTTACCCTCCGTGGGTTGAAGTCTCCATCAACATGGATGTACGATAGCACCACCTATCGGAACCACGACAAAAACATCCATGTCTCCAATTGCGTTTGAATCCTCCAAACCCTTCCCTTTACATTCTTGCAAGTTGCATGCTTTACTTTCCGCTGCTCATATACTCTTTTGCATGCTTTCTTGAATTGTGTGGAGATTGCTTGACTTGTGCTAAGATAGCTAAAATCTGCCAAGAACTAAAATTGGGAAAAGGCTAGATTTTTATTTGGTCAAGTATTCTAATCACCCCCCCTCTAGACATACTTTCGATCCTACAACTGTCAACCGGTTTAACAACCTGCCGGTTTATCATCTGGGTTAACTGTTTATTTTACCTGTCTGTCTTAACTGTCAGCCAGTTTAACAACCTGCTGGTTTACCATCTGACTTAACACCAACCGGTTTACCACCTGCCGTAACACCTGCTGGTTTACCACCCGCCGGTTTACCGTCCGTCTTAGCCATCTGTCTTAACTATCAGCTGGTTTACTAAGTCCCGGCCGGGTTATAACGCCGGCCGGCTCATACCACGGGGTATATCCCCGACATTAGCCCCCAGTTTAATTTGGATTTATCCATGTTAAACTGATCCAGATCATCCTTAAGTCCTTGTTACTTCCTTCTTCTATAAAATCCGGGTCAATAGAGAAGCTTCATAATCAATTTGCTGACCTTAGTTTGTCACAGGGAAATATTGTGAAGAATAACTCCTTTGACTCAGCTCCGAATGCTTAACAAAAATATTGATCTTTGAAATATTCATCTGATCTTTAGCCGGTTTAAGAATGTAGAACTTTGCCGGTTTAAGAATGTAGAACTTTGCCAGTTCAAGAATGTAGAACTTTGCCAGTTATCATTGCCGGTTTACAAATATTGAAGGCACCGGGTCATAATTGTAGTTAACATCAAGCTTGAAAATGTACCTCGTATATGTCTATCACTTGTAGCCCCCAAGTCTTAAGAAGGTAGCATAGCAACAGCTTAAGACTTGCTTCAATATGAATGTCACAAGCTTGAAGAAATCCAGGTTGTTCATCTCAATCACCAGTTAGAACTGAGTATTCCACATATGTAGCCCCAAGTGCTGGGTTGTCATTCTTGCAGCAACCAGGGACTTGAAATTGCCTTATGCTTATAAAAACTTCAACCAATGTAGCCCCCAAAGGCCAGGTCTGTTGGAAATATGCCCTAGAGGCAATAATAAATTGATTATTTTTATATTTCCTTGTTCATGATAATCGTTTATTATCCATGCTAGAATTGTATTGATAGGAAACTCAGATACATGTGTGGATACATAGACAACACCATGTCCCTAGTAAGCCTCTAGTTGACTAGCTCGTTGATCAATAGATGGTTACGGTTTCCTGACCATGGACATTGGATGTCGTTGATAACGGGATCACATCATTAGGAGAATGATGTGATGGACAAGACCCAATCCTAAGCCTAGCCCAAAGATCATGTAGTTCGTTCGCTAAAGCATTTCTAATGTCAAGTATCATTTCCTTAGACCATGAGATTGTGCAACTCCCGGATACCGTAGGAATACTTTGGCTGTGCCAAACGTCACAATGTAACTGGGTGGCTATAAAGGTGCACTACGGGTATCTCCGAAAGTGTCTATTGGGTTGGCACGAATCGAGACTGGGATTTGTCACTCCGTGTGACGGAGAGGTATCTCTGGGCCCACTCGGTAGGACATCATCATAGTGTGCACAATGTGATCAAGGAGTTGATCATGGGATGATGTGTTACGGAACGAGTAAAGAGACTTGCCGGTAACGAGATTGAACAAGGTATCGGGATACCGACGATCGAATCTCGGGCAAGTATCGTACCGATGGACAAAGGGAATTGTATACGGGATTGATTAAGTCCTTGACATCGTGGTTCATCCGATGAGATCATCATGGAGCATGTGGGAGCCAACATGGGTATCCAGATCCTGCTGTTGGTTATTGACCGGAGAACGTCTCGGTCATGTTTGCATGGTTCCCGAACCCGTAGGGTCTACACACTTAAGGTTCGATGACGCTAGGGTTATAAAGGAAGTTTGTATGTGGTCACTGAATGTTGTTCGGAGTCCCGGATGAGATCCCGGACGTCACGAGGAGTTCCAGAATGGTCCGGAGGTAAAGATTTATATATGGGAAGTCCTGTTTTGGTCACCGGAAAAGTTTCGGGGTTTATCGGTAACGTACCGGGACCCCCGGGAGGGTCCCGGGGGTCCACCAAGTGGGGCCATCAGCCCCGGAGGCTTGCATGGGCCAAGAGTGGTAAGGGACCAGCCCTTGAGTGGGCTGGTGCGCCTCCCACAAGGCCCAAGGCGCAGCAAAGGAGGAGAAGGGGAAACCCTAGGCTTAGATGGGCCCTAAGGCCCACCCTAGGGGGCGCCCCCCTCTCCCCTCTTGGCCGCCCCCCTTTTCCCATCTAGGGCTGCCGCCCCCCTAGGGGTGGGAACCCTAGAGGGGGCGCACCCTCCTCCCCTCCTCCTATAAATAGTGAGGCCTAGGGGCTGCCCAATACGCGATTTGATCTCTCCCTGTTGGCGCAGCCCTGCTTCTCTCCTTCCTCCTCTCCCGCGGTGCTTGGCGAAGCCCTGCAGGATTGCCACGCTCCTCCACCACCACCACGCCGTTGTGCTGCTGCTGGATGGAGTCTTCCTCAACCTCTCCTTCTCCCCTTGCTGGATCAAGGCGTAGGAGACGTCACCGGGCTGTACGTGTGTTGATCTCGGAGGTGCCGTCCGTTCGGCATTAGGATCATCGGTGATTTGGATCACGACGAGTACGACTCCATCAACCCCGTTCACTTGAACGCTTCCGCTTAGCGATCTACAAGGGTATGTGGATGCACTCTTCTTCCCCTCGTTGCTGGTCTCTCCATAGATAGATCTTGGTGACACGTAGGAAATTTTTTGAATTTCTGCTACGTTCCCCAACAGTGGCATCATGAGCTAGGTCTATTGCGTAGATTCTATGCACGAGTAGAACAAAAAGTAGTTGTGGGCGTTGATTTTGTTCAATATGCTTACCGTTACTAGTCCAATCTTGATTCGGCGGCATTGTGGGATGAAGCGGCCCGGACCAACCTTACACGTACTCTTACGTGAGACTGGTTCCACCGACCGACATGCACTAGTTGCATAAGGTGGCTAGCGGGTGTCTGTCTCTCCCACTTTAGTCGGATCGGATTCGATGAAAAGGGTCCTTATGAAGGGTAAATAGCAATTGGCATATCACGTTGTGGTTTTTGCGTAGGTAAGAAACGTTCTTGCTAGAAACCCATAGCAGCCACGTAAAACATGCAAACAACAATTAGAGGACGTCTAACTTGTTTTTGCAGGGTATGCTATGTGATGTGATATGGCCAAGAAGAATGTGATGAATGATATGTGATGTATGAGATTGATCATGTTCTTGTAATAGGAATCACGACTTGCATGTCGATGAGTATGACAACCGGCAGGAGCCATAGGAGTTGTATTAATTTATTTATGACCTGCGTGTCAACATAAACGTCATGTAATTACTTTACTTTATTGCTAACCGTTAGCTGTAGTAGTAGAAGTAATAGTTGGCGAGACAACTTCATGAAGACAGGATGATGGAGATCATGATGATGGAGATCATGGTGTCATGCCGGTGACGATGATGATCATGGAGCCCCGAAGATGGAGATCAAAAGGAGCAAAGTGATGATGGCCATATCATGTCACTATTTGATTGCATGTGATGTTTATCATGTTTATGCATATTATTTGCTTAGAACGACGGTAGTAAATAAGATGATCCCTCATTAAAATTTCAAGAAAGTGTTCCCCCTAACTGTGCACCGTTGCGAAAGTTCGTCGTTTCGAAGCACCACGTGATGATCGGGTGTGATAGATTCTTACGTTCGAATACAACGGGTGTTGATGAGCCTAGCATGTACAGACATGGCCTCGGAACACATGCAAACACTTAGGTTGACTTGACAAGCCTAGCATGTACAGACATGGCCTCGGAACACAGAAGACCGAAAGGTCAAGCATGAGTCGTATGGTAGATACGATCAACATGAAGATGTTCACCGGTGTTGACTAGTCCGTCTCACGTGATGATCGGACACGGCCTAGTTGACTCGGATCTTGTAATCACTTAGATGACTAGAGGGATGTCTATCCGAGTGGGAGTTCATAAGATGAACTTGTTTATCCTGAACATAGTCAAAAGGATTTTGCAAATTATGTCGTAGCTCGCGCTTCAGTTCTACTGTTTAGATATGTTCCTAGAGAAAATTTAGTTGAAAGTTGATAGTAGCAATTATGCAGACTAGGTCCGTAAACTGAGGATTGTCCTCATTGCTTCATAGAAGGCTTATGTCCTTAATGCACCGCAAAGTGTGTTGAACCTCGAACATTGTCTGTGGATGTTGCGAACATCTGACATACATGTTTTGATAACTATGTGATAGTTCAGTTAAACGGTGTAGAGTTGAGGCACCGAAGACGTTTTGAAACGTCGCAAAACATATGAGATGTTTTGAGGGCTGAAATTGGAATTTCAGGCTCGTGCCCACGTCAAGAGGTATAAGACCTCCGACGATTTTCTTAGCCTGCAGACTAAGGGAGAAAAGCTCAATTGTTGAGCTTGTGCTCAGATTGTCTGAGTACAACAATCATTTGAATCGAGTGGGAGTTGATCTTCCAGATGAGATAGTGATGTTTCTCCGAAGTCATTACCACCAAGCTGCTAGAGCTTCTTGATGAACTATAATATATCAGGGACATATATGATGATCCTTGAGATATTCGCGATGTTTGACACCATAAAAGTAGAAATCAAGAAGGAGCATCAATTGTTGATGGTTGGTGAAAACCACTAGTTTCAAGAAGGGCAAGGGCAAGAAGGGATACTTCATGAAACGGCAATTCAGCTGCTGCTCTAGTGAAGAAACCCAAGGTTGAACCCAAACCCGAGACTAAGTGCTTCTGTAATAAGAGGAACAGCCACTGGAGCAGAATTACCCTAGATACTTGGTAGATGAGAAGGCTGGCAAGGTCGATAGAAGTATATTGGATATACATTGTGTTAATGTGTACTTTACTAGTACTCCTAGTAGCACCATGGTATTAGATACCGGTTCGATTGCTAAATGTTAGTAAACTCGAAATAAAAGGCTGCGGAGTAAACGGAGACTAGCTAAAGGTGAGCTAGCAATATGTGTTGGAAGTTTTCCAAGCTTGATGTAATCAAGCATCGCACGCTCCCTCTACCATCGAGATTGGTGTTTGCGTTGAGCATAGACATGATTGGATTATGTCTATCGCAATACGGTTATTCATTTAAGGAGAATAATGGTTACTCTATTTATTTGAATAATACCTTCAATGGTCTTGCACCTAAAATGAATGGTTTATTGAATCTCGATCGTAGTGATACACATGTTCATGCCAAAAGATATAAGATAGTAATGATAGTACCACCTACTTGTGGCACTGCCACTTCAGTCATATCGGTATAAAACGCATGAGGAAGCTCCATGTTGATGGATCTTTGGACTCACTCATTTTTGAAAAGTTTGAGACATGCGAACCATGTCTATTGGTGTATATGCATGAAGAAACTCCATGCAAATGGACCATTTGGACTCACTTGATTTTGAATCACTTGAGACATGCAAATCATACCACATGGGCAAGATGACTGAAAGCCTCGTTTTCAGTAAAATGGAACTAGAAAGCAACTTGTTGGAAGTAATACATTTTGATGTGTGCAGTCCAATGAGTGTTGAGGCATGTAGTGGATATCGTTATGTTCTTACTTCACAGATGATTTAAGTAGATACTGAGTATATTTACTCGATGAAACATAAGTCTGAATTATTGAAAGGTTCAAGTAATTTCAGAGTGAAGTTAAACATCGTCGTGACAAGAGGATAAAATGTCTATGATATGATCGTAGAGATGAATATCTGAATTACGAGTTTGGCACAAAATTAAGACATTGTGGAAATTGTTTCACAACCAATACAGCCAGGAACACCATGGTGTGATGGTGTGTCCGTACATCATAACTGCACCCTATTGGATATGATGCATACCATGATGTCTCTTATCGAATTACCATGATAGTTTATGGGTTAGGCATTAGAGACAACCACATTCACTTTAAATAGGGCACCACGTAATTCCGATGAGATGACACCGTATGAACTATGGTTTAGAGAAACCTAAGCTGTCATTTCTTAAAATTTTGGGGCTGCGACGCTTATGTGAAAAAAATTTCAGGCTGATAAGCTCAAACCCAAAGCGGATAAATGCATCTTCATAGGACACCCAAAACAGTTGGGTATACCTCCTGTCTCAGATCCGAAAGCAATAAGGGATTGTTTCTAGAATTGGGTCCTTTCTCAAGGAAAAGTTTCTCTCGAAAGAATTGAGTGGGAGGATGGTAGAGACTTGATGAGGTTATTGAACCGTCTCTTCAACTAGTGTGTGGCAGGGCACAGGGAGTTGTTCCTGTGGCACCTACACCAATTAAAGTGGAAGCTTATGATAGTGATCATGAAACTTCACATCAAGTCACTACCAAACCTCGTGGGATGACAAGGATGCGTACTACTTTAGAGTAGTACGTAATCCTGTCTTGGAAGTCATGTTGCTAGAAAACAATGAACCTACGAGCTATGAAGAAGCGATGGTGGGCCTGGATTCCAAAATGGCTCGAGGCCATATAATCCGAGAGAGGATCCATATATGAAAACAAAGTGTAGACTTTGGCGGAACGGCTCGATGGTCGTAAGGCTGTTGAGTACAGATGGATTTTAAAAGGAAGACGGACAATGATGGCAAGTATCACCATTAAGAAAGCTCGACTTGTCATTAAGATGTTTTCCGACAAGTTCAAGGAGTTGACTACGGTGAGATTTTCTCACTCGTAGCGATGCTAAGAGTCTGTTGGAATTATATTAGCGATTCCTGCATTATTTATGAAATCTTGCAGATAGGATGTCAAAAACCATTATTTCCTCGACGATTTTCTTAAGGAAAGGTTGTATGTGATACAACCGGAAGGTTTTGTCAATCCTGAAAGATGCTAATAAGTATGCAAAGCTCCGGCAATCCTTCTGCGGACTGCAGTAAGCATCTCGGAGTTGGAATGTATGCTTTGATGAGATGATCAAAGATTTTGGGTGTATACAAAGTTTGTTAGAAACTTGTATTTACAATAAAGTGAGTGGGAACACTATGACATTTCTGATAACTATATGTGGATGACATATTGTTGATCCGAAATGACGTAGAATTTCTGGAAAGCATATAGGGTTATTTGGAAAGTGTTTTTCAATGGAAAGCCTGGATTAAGCTACTTGAACATTGAGCATCAAGATCTATAAGGATAGATCGAAACGCTTAATGGTACTTTCAAATGAGCACATACCTTGACATGATCTTGAAGGTGTTCAAGATGGATCAGTCAAAGAAGGAGTTCTTGCCTGAGTTGTAAGGTATGAAGTTAAGACTTAAAGCTCGACCACGGCAGCATAGAGAGAAAGGACGAAGGTCGTCCCCTATGCTTAAGACATAGGCTCTACAGTATGCTATGCTGTGTACCGCACCTGAAGTGTGCCTTGCCATGAGTCAGTCAAGGGTGCAAGAGTGATCCAAGAATGGATCACAGGACAGCGGTCAAAGTTATCCTTAGTAACTAGTGGACTAAGGAATTTTCTCGATTATGGAGGTGGTAAAAGAGTTCGTCGTAAAGGGTTACGCCGATGCAAACTTTGACACTAATCCAGATTATTCTGAGTAGTAAAATGGATTCGTATAGTAGAACAGTTATTTGGAATAGCTCCAAATGTAGCGTAGTAGTTGCATCTACAAGATGACATAGAAATTTTGCGAAGTACATACGGATCTGAATGTTGCAGACCCGTTGACTGAAACCTCTCTCACAAGCATAACATGATCAAACCCGGAACTCTTTGGGTGTTAGTCACATGGGGATGTGACCTTGAGTGTTAATCACATATCGATGTGAGCTAGATTATTGACTCTAGTGCAAGTGGGAGACTATTGGAAATATGCCCTAGAGGCAATAATAAATTGATTATTATTATATTTCCTTGTTCATGATAACCGTTTATTATCCATGCTAGAATTGTATTGATAGGAAACTCAGATACATGTGTGGATACATAGACAACACCATGTCCCTAGTAAGCCTCTAGTTGACTAGCTCGTTGATCAATAGATGGTTACGGTTTCTTGACCATGGACATTGGATGTCGTTGATAATGGGATCACATCATTAGGAGAATGATGTGATGGACAAGACCCAATCCTAAGCCTAGCCCAAAGATCGTGTAGTTTGTTCGCTAAAGCTTTTCTAATGTCAAGTATCATTTCCTTAGACCATGAGATTGTGCAACTCCCGGATACCGTAGGAATACTTTGGGTGTGCCAAACGTCACAACGTAACTGAGTGGCTATAAAGGTGCACTACGGGTATCTCCGAAAGTGTCTGTTGGGTTGGCACGAATCGAGACTGGGATTTGTCACTCCGTGTGACGGAGAGGTATCTCTGGGCCAACTCGATAGGACATCATCATAGTGTGCACAATGTGATCAAGGAGTTGATCACGGGATGATGTGTTACAGAACGAGTAAAGAGACTTGTCGGTAACGAGATTGAACAAGGTATCGGGATACCGACGATTGAATCTCAGGCAAGTATCATACCGATGGACAAAGGGAATTGTATACGGGATTGATTAAGTCCTTGACATCATGGTTCATCCGATGAGATCATCGTGGAGCATGTGGGAGCCAACATGGGTATCCAGATCCCGCTGTTGGTTATTGACCGGAGAACGTCTCGGTCATGTCTGCATGGTTCCCGAACCCGTAGGGTCTACACACTTAAGGTTCGATGACGCTAGGGTTATAAAGGAAGTTTGTATGTGGTTACCGAATGTTGTTCGGAGTCCCGGATGAGATCCCGGACATCACGAGGAGTTCCGGAATGGTCCGGAGGTAAAGATTTATATATGGGAAGTCCTGTTTTGGTCACCGGAAAAGTTTCGGGGTTTATCGGTAACATACCGGGACCACCGGGAGGGTCCCGGGGGTCCACCAAGTGGGGCCACTAGCCCCGGAGGCTTTCATGGGCCAAGAGTGGTAAGGGACCAGCCCTTGAGTGGGCTGGTGCGCCTCCCACAAGGCCCAAGGCACAGCAAAGGAGGAGAAGGGGAAACCCTAGGCTTAGATGGGCCCTAAGGCCCACCCTAGGGGGCGCCCCCCTCTCCCCTCTTGGCCCCCCCCCCTTTCCCATCTAGGGCTGCCGCCCCCCCAGGGGTGGGAACCCTAGTGGGGGCGCACCCTTCTCCCCTCCTCCTATAAATAGTGAGGCCTAGGGGCTGCCCAATACACGATTTGATCTCTCCCTGTTGGCGCAGCCCTGCTTCTCTCCTTCCTCCTCTCCCGCGGTGCTCGGCGAAGCCCTGCAGGATTGCCACGCTCCTCCACCACCACCACCACGCCGTTGTGCTACTGCTGGATGGAGTCTTCCTCAACCTCTCCTTCTCCCCTTGCTAGATCAAGGTGTAGGAGACGTCACCGGGCTGTACGTGTGTTGAACGCGGAGGTGCCGTCCGTTCGGCATTAGGATCATCGGTGATTTGGATCACGACGAGTACGACTCCATCAACCCCGTTCACTTGAATGCTTCCGCTTAGCGATCTACAAGGGTATGTAGATGCACTCTTCTTCCCCTCGTTGCTGGTCTCTCCATAGATAGATCTTGGTGACATGTAGGAAATTTTTTGAATTTCAGCTACGTTCCCCAACAAGGTCATTATGCAATAATGAGCAGGGACTTTGTAAATATAATCATGTAGACTTTGAACAACAACGTGTAGTCCCCAAGGGCCGGCTTAGTAAGATAATATTGAGCTGGGACTTTATATATACTTCATTGCGAATAACATTATATGATGTAACCCCCATCATGGGGCTTGAACCCACGTCCACAAGGTTAAGAGCCTTGTGCTTTACCAACTGAGCAGTGGACCCTTCAATATAATGGATTAAAAGCTTTGTACCTTGAATTATTGACATGAGCAATTGGTAGCCCCCAAGGGCCGGCTCATTACGATGTGATGAGTCGGGTCTTCAATAAGGTGAGCAAACAATGACTTTGCATTAGCCCCCAAGTGTCATTGTGCATGCCTGTAGCGACATGAGACTTGTGTATTTGATGTAATCTTAACTTGAATAATATAGCCCCCAAGTGCCGGGTCGTTAGCCGGCAGCGATTCGGGACTATTCCTTCCATTGTAGTATAAATTATATCCATTGCGCTGAAGCGACTTTTGAAAACCTCAATAATAATCTTGGTTATTGATAACCATAAAAAATCCAGCCATGTTGGCTATTTGAAGATTTGAATTATATAACCTGGTTTGAAAACCGATTCCTGCCATATAAGCTGGTATATCCATGCACATATGATACATGCTATGATGATGTAATGATGATGTATGATGTAATACATGATGATGTATATGTATGATCAAGAGGGTTTAAGCTATGGTTCGTATACGACCAGAGCCCCCATGTAGTCATAATTATGGCATTGCGCCGATCAAGAGGCGTAGCTATGGTTCGAATATGACCAAGCACCCAAGTGATTTCCCTAGTGCCCTTATGCCTATCAAGAGGTGCAACTATGGTTCGAACCCATAGCCCCCAAGTGATTTCCGTGGTGGCCTTATGCCTATCAAGAGGCGTAGCTATGGTTCGGATACGACCAAGCCCCCAAGTGATTTCCCTAGTGCCCTTATGCTGATCAAGAGGGTATAAGCTATGGTTCGGATACGACTAGAGCCCCCAAGTAATTTCCCTAGTGGCCTTAAGCCCATCAAGAGGTGTGACTATGGTTCGAACATAGCCCCAAGTGATATTGTGAGCTGTGCTCAAGAGATACCCATGTTTGAGCTGTGTTGTGCAGCAGACTCTCTTTGGCCCTTTATGATAATATTTCTGATGATAATATTGGCTTGATAGCCGGATCAAGAGGTGTAGCTATGGTTCGAATATGACCAAGCCCCCAAATGATACTATGAGTTGTGCTCAAGGGGTACCTATGTTTGAGCTGTGTTGTGCAACAGACTCTCTTTGGTCCCCTCAATTTTTCCTGAGAACTCGAACTTGCGAGAGATTTATTCTTTTAACCGGAAATTTTTAAACCAGATATTGAGAGCTTCAAAGCTTTGTGGGAGACAACCTTCCCTTGAGCTGGATTTTTAAACTGGAATCCTTCTTTTTAAGCCATAAATTTTCTGACGGCCTTTAAATTTGCACCAATATGGTGGTTTAGGGTCCTACATTAGATAACTTTGCAAGCCGGAGTAATTGCTCTTTTAAAGAAAGAAATATATAATATAAAAATATACTGGATGGATTTCACCTGATATGTTAGGTCAAAAAATTATCCACGAGTAATTTATCATCACCAGGTGAAGCTGAAATCAATCACGGCCGAGTCAGCCGCGACAGCAAGGCAGACGAGCCAGTCACGGCAATGTAAACCAGCATGGATGGGCGAAGCAATCGCATGCACGGTAAGCCATGTGAACAGCGAGTCAGTTGCCGGCGTGGTCCTGCCGAGTTGATGTAAATTGTGCTGCACGGGCGGCGGCTTGCGCACACCCATTCAATTAGCAAGTGGGTGCAGACACCATGCATGATGATGTTGACGCATACTTCATAGACGCAACCTGGCACCACCTTTGCTGCACATAAAAATATACAGACCAAAGTAATTTCTCTCTTTGATTAAAATAGGCACTAAAAGTAGATAGAAACAATAGCACCTGGTATATTTTATCAGATGAACATGAACGCTGGCATTAGACGATGCTGAACAGCGTCAAACGGCCGCCTAGACATACGTCTGATAAAACAAGGGTCCGAATAACTGCCACACGTGTGGCATGGATGGGAACCCGCCCGCACGCCTCATGTGGCATGGACGGGAACCGGCCTGCACGACCATGTCCGCGCGCACAAAAGCACGGCCCGCACGTCCGGTGTGTGGCAACCCCGCCCGCACTGCCACGTCCGGGCCAGACGACCCGCTGCCCGCACGACCCAGCCGTTCCCGGCCTCCGATCCATCCCCTCTCTCGTCTGCCTCCATCGTCCCCCACCTCTCGAACCCCGACCTCCGTCGCCGGCCATCTCTGGTTGCCATGGCAACCAGGGCAGATCCGTAGGGCGCTCCCACCGCAAACCACACCCCAACCCTCCCCACCCCCAGCCCCCCACTCCAACCCAGCCCTCCAGAGACGATCATCTAAAACCAGGCGAAATCTCCCGATCTCATCCTTCTCATCCTTATGGAAATGTTAACACCCACACGTGTGGGCGTTCACCATCCCGACCACACGCAAGCATCTCCGTTGGCAACTTTGTGCACGAATCTTGGAACAAACCGGCCGGTTTTCTGCGCCACGTAGGACGAGGCGCGTGTGTGGAGTGCGAGTCAGTTCGCCCGCACGTTGGTCATAATAGGTGGCAGCTACTGACAACGAAAGGTGGCAACTGTCATTATACACAAGTGGCAATTAATTTTTCCCAGCCCCTTCATTCCAAAAACTGTCCTTCCTGCCCTTTTTTAGGGATTCCTACTCATCCATTTCATACCCAACTACTTGCGTCAATTAAACTATGAACATAAGTTAATCTCAAACGTAGTACATGGCAGATCTGGTGTATTCTGCCTGGCAATTGCGAATATACACTGAACCATGCAGTGTTCTACCCCTATAGCATGGACCCAGTACAAGATCGGGAGATTTTCAGCCTTAAGGATGGGGTCCGAATAACTGCCACACGTGTGGCATGGACGGGAACCCGCCCGCACGCCTCGTGTGGCATTGACGGGAACCCGCCCGCATGACCACTCCGCGTGCACAAAAGCACGCCCCGCACGTCCGGTGTGTGGCAACCCCGCCCGCACTGCCCCATCCGGGCCAGACGACCCGCTGCCCGCACGACCCAGCCGTTCCCGGCCTCCGATCCATCCCCTCTCTCGTCTGCCGCCATTGTCCCCCACCTCTCGAACCCCGACCTCCGTCGCCGGCCATCTCTGGTTGCCATGGCAACCAGGGCAGATCCGTAGGGCGCTCCCACCACAAACCACACCCCAACCCTCCCCACCCCCAGCCCCCCACTCCAACCCAGCCCTCCAGAGACGATCATCTAAAACCAGGTGAAATCTCCCGATCTCATCCTTCTCATCCTTAAGGCTGAAAATCTCCCGATCTTGTACTGGGTCCATGCTATAGGGGTAGAACACTGCATGGTTCAGTGTATATTCGCAATTGCCAGGCAGAATACACCAGATCTGCCATGTACTACGTTTGAGATTAACTTAAGTTCATAATTTAATTGACGCAAGTAGTTGGGTATGAAATGGATGAGTAGGAATCCCTAAAAAAGGGCAGGAAGGACAATTTTTGGAATGAAGGGGGTGGGAAAAATTAATTGCCACTTGTGTATAACGACAGTTGCCACTTTTCGTTGTCAGTAGCTGCCACCTATTTTGACTTGTTGCTTGCCATCCCTATCTTCTATGTGCAAGCAGCAGAAGAATACAATTCTTGTGGATTGTTGATGCCTTCTTGTTCATCCAGTGATTGAGAACACATCAGAAAGAAGCGAGACACGGAAAGAATGAATCGCAAAGATGGCGCTGATGCTTGGGGTTCTCAAAGGCCAGAAATGCTCCCTTGGGATGCATCAGAGTACAGTCAACTCATCTCTGCAGGGCCATTCCTGCCACTACTAGAACAGTATGCAGGCGTAGGTATGATGCGTGATAACAAAAGAAGAGAACAATTGCCATCTTCGCAACGATGAAGATGACATTCTACTTATGTCATACACTGTCATTTTTTCGCAGGTTCTTATGACCAAAACACTCTTAGGGGGCCCCCGTGGCAAGTTCAGTCACAAGGCGCTAACATTGACAAATGTACGGGCAGCCAACTTCAACTAGCTAGTATGGCTAATCAAGGTAATGCAAAACGAAAAAAGAGCACATACTGCTGTGGACATGAAAAATGAACATGCAAAAAACTGGCAAAAGGACTCACGAGTTATCACGGGTGAAAATGCAGAGCCTTCATGCAGCACGTGGCATCAGGCAGCAACCATGTACCTGCCATCGACGTCATACACAGGTGAGTCCATAAAAAAGTGAAGTTGCGGATGCTCAATTAGCAGAAGGAGCATAGTTGATAACTACAATTGCCATGACTGGACATCTACAATTGTCATGAATTAAAAACTACACTTGTCATCCCTGGACAACTATTGTTGCCATCCCTGGACACCTGCAGTTGCCATGGAGGAACAACTGCAGTTGCCATGCCAGTGCAACTACATTTGCCATGCCATGGCAACTACAGTTGCCATGAAGGAACAACTACGATTGCCATACCGATGCAACTACAGTTGCCATGCTAGTAAAACTGCAGTTGCCACATCAGGGGCAACTGTAGTTGCCGTGCTAGCACAAACTGCATTTGCCATGAATTGACCAACCACTACTATGCTTACAGGTTATTACGCTGGTGGTAACCCAACAAACGTCTCGTGGCAAGCTTCACAAATTGCAGGTGCAGCATGTCATTATGGTGTCACAGACCACACAAGATGGTCAAATGCAGCACAACAAGGTAAGGAAAAAAACTGAACCACAAAAAACAGTGCTACATTTGTTATTTGTAGTTATTTGTAGGCAAAACAATAGTTGCCATGTTTGTTGAATAGCAGCTGCCATGACTAGACAGCTACAGCTGCCATACATGTCCACGCGCAGACTCACGGCTTGCTGTTTGAAATGATGTCATGCCAAATCACTCGAAGATGGTGTGATCCGTTGCGATACACATGTTATCCAAACAAAAATCTTACTCTCGTACCTGTTTTTTGTATTACAGGGCCTACAACTACACTGAACAGCGGCACGGGGACATCTACTGCGGGGAGCTCTGAGCGCACGGAAGACGCGTTCCACCAGCCAGCAGACAATCATGCCGCAAACAATTTCGAGTCAGAGTCGGGAATGGCAATCATTCCAGCAATGCCGACAAGCACCCCTTTGAACACAAGCACTGGCAACACTCAAGTAGATGGAACTGCCGCCGATACTGAAGTGAATGATGAAACTGACGATGACGCACAAGGGGATGAAGATGGTGGGCAATCAGAGATCGTGGTACCTCAGCCACCGTACATTGGGCAGAGATTTGAATCGTTCGAAGAAGCAAAGGAATACTACCAGACATATGCAAAGTTCCATGGATTTGCGGTCAACACCGAGTACCATAGGAAAATTAAGAAAACTAACGAGTACAACAGAGGTGAGATGAGGTGCCACAAGGCACGGAGGAACAAGAAGGGGAAAGGTGTTGCGCCTGTCATTCCGAAACGAAAGAGAGGTATCATTCTCAAGACTGAGTGCCCTGTCCGGTGTAAGATAAACGTAGATGGAGCACAGTGTGTGGTCAATGAATATTTTGATGAGCACAACCACCAACTCATAAAGAAGTTCGACCTGGTAAAATTTCTGACTGCCCATAGAGGGTTCACCCCCGTCGAAAGGCAATTCGTAAAGCTACTACATGATTTTAACGTCGGTCCATCAAGAATGGTAGAGATACTATCTCTCATCCACAGCAAAAAGGGGACTTTGAGTAGCATGCCGTACATACCAGCTGACGTCACAAACCTACAGGCCAAGTACCATAGAGAGAGAAAGTTGGCAGACATAGAGGCCACAATGGCCTACTTCAATGAGAAAGTGAAGGAAGATCCAGATTTCTTCTACAGGATAAGGTTGGACGATGAGGACTGTGTCAGGAACATGTATTGGGTGGATGGTGCTGCAAGGAGAGCCTACAAACATTTTCGAGATTGCATTTCATTCGACGCGACGTACCTCACCAATATGTACAAGATGCCATGCGCTCCGTTCATAGGAATAAATAACCACAATCAGTCATTGCAGTTCGGCCGCGGGCTCGTCCGGAACGAAGACATGGATGGGTACGTTTGGCTGTTCAAGACCTTCTTGGAGTGCATGGATGGACTTGCTCCGATGAACATAATAACATACCAAGATTTCAGCATGCGTGCAGGCATAGAGGAGGTATTTCCGTTGGCAGTGCACAGGCACTGCAGGTGGCACATTATAAAGAAGGCTTAGGAGACGCTAGGACCGTTATTTGCTGGCCGTCCAGAGCTGCACAAGGCATTCGAGCTATGCATGGACCACAGCTTGACGGTGGAGGAGTTTGAAAGGAGCTGGATGGCCATGACTGAAACACATCAAGTCCAAGACAACGAGACTCTTGTTAGCCTGTGGGAGAAGCGAATGTACTAGGTGCCGGCCTACTTCATGAAGTGCTTCTTCCCCTTTCTGCAGACTACGCAGCGCAACGAGGGGTTCAATGCTGTTTTGAAGCGGTACGTCAGCCCTGGCAACTCATTGCTACAGTTTTCCAAGCAGTACACAGCTTTGCAACAAAAAATTCTGGGATTTGAGCTACAGCAAGAAGCGACCATGGCACTAAAGCAGCCAAAATTGCTAACGTATTTACCGATAGAGAGGCAAATGAGCAAGATATACACCAACAAGATCTTTAACAAGTAAGTCAGTTGCGTTACAGTCTTATTTGCAGAAAAAGCACCAAGTTAGTAGGTGCCTTATAGAGTGCAATGTAGTTGCCATGATATGCAGTTGTCATGTTTAATGAAATACTGTTTGCCATGCTTACTCAGCTACATGTTGCCATGTTCAATGAAAATTCTGTTTTGCCATGCTTGCTCGGGTGCATTTTCCTTGTTGAATGAAGTGCAGTTGCCATGTTTAATGCACTGTGCTTCCATTGGGGCATGTTGGCATGCAAATGCCAATGTCAACTCTAAAAAATGTTATATTGGCGACACATATGCTGAAATGCAGTTGCCATGTTTAATAAAATGCATCTGCCATGTTTGTTGAAATGCAATTGTCATGTTTACTCAACTTTAGATGCCATGTTTAAATAAAAGGGCAGTTGCCATGTTTTATGCAATGTGCTTCCATTGGGGAATGTTGGTGTGGAAAAATGACGATGTCCAGTTGAAAATGTACTACAGTTGCCATGTTTAGTGTACTAGTTGCCATGTCTAGTGTACTGCATTTGCCATGTCTAGTGTACTGCATTTGCCATGTTCAACGTACTATAGTTGCCATGTTCAATGAACTAAGTTTGCCATGTTCAAACAAAATGTATTTTTATTTCCATGACAACATAAGGTGGTACAAGAAAAGAGCGCACGATAGTTTAACAGAAAACACACAAAACTTGCAGATTCCAGGAAGAGATAAAGCGTGCCAGCATGTTCACGGCTTTCCAGGTGGACGAACATACGTTCAAGGTGTGTTCTATTTTGGGCATGCCAGATTCAGAACCTGAAGACCCGGATAAAGGAAGGAACTACTTCGTCAAAGCCTCGATAGGCGAAGGCGAGTACTACTGCCAATGCTGCAAGTTCGAACGGGACGACATTGTGTGCTATCACATACTAAAAGTAATGGACATGAACACTGTGACACGGATGCCCCGCCATTTCATAAGGCGGCGATGGACTTGGGACGCTGACGACGCGTTGGCGCCGCAGACAACACACGCAGTTCTGGCTGTGCATGACAAGAGACCTGAGTCAACCATGGAAGCCGTGAGGCACGTTGTGCTGACAAAGAACTATGTTGAGCTAATTGATGAAGCGTGCAAGAGTGATGAGACAGCGAGAGTCGCAGAAAAACATAGGAAGGCACTGAAAAGAGAGCTTGATGAGATCAAGAAGAGGAAAGCTGAGTCAGCCTTGCACCGGCTCCCCCGCACATCAAGTGTGCCTTCATCCACGGGCCCATCATCTGAAAACTCGGAGATAGGATCTGGAACAACAAGCACACAGACCCAGGTCAGGAACCCACCCCGTTCCATCACAAAGGGTCGTCCAAGAGAGATAAGGTACAAGTCGGGATTGGAGATCCAAGCAAAACACAAGAAAACGAAGAAAGGGGCGGGCAATCCATGAGGAAAAATTGGGGCGATGTGGCATGGTCCTTGTGGACATTTTGTTTTGTACCTTAGATGATGAGAATTTTTTAAAACAAAATTGGGAGAATGACTCTTGAGGGGCATCAGAAGTGGAAGTAAAATTCATTGAATCGATAAATGCAGTTGCCATGTTATGGGTACTTAATCTGCCATGTTATGTGTAGTTAATCTGCCATGCTATGTGTAGTTAGTCTGTCATGCTATTTTATACTAAATATGCCATGCTATTTTATACTAAATATGCCATGCTATTTTATACTAAATATGCCATGCTAGTTGTACTGGATCTGCCATTTTAGTTGTACTGGATCTGCCATGTTAGTTGTACTGTATCTGCCATGTTAATTATGCTGGATCTGCCATGTTGTTTGTACTGTATCTGCCATGTTAGCTGTACTGAAAATATGCCATGGTATTTGTAATGACTCTGCATGGCATATATTTCCATGACAATACGACGCGGTTTAGAGACACATAGTGTGTTGTGTGCAATGTATGGGAAACAAGTTGGAAAAAGCGTAACGTGCATAAACTGCAGCAAAGGTTGTGGCTACATGATCAACCTACCCATGCTAGCCGGTGCAGTTAGCGATGAAAAAGAAGAAGCAAAACAGACAAAATGAAAAACAACGATGACTTTCACTACCCATGTCTGATGAACTACATTTGCCATCTTTTTTAAAACATTGTAGACGCATTCGAAACAGCAAACCGGTGATAGAAACGATGAAACCATTGTAATAATGATAAACATAAAAACATATCTGCTGTAACGCCTAAAATAGGTTCACGTCCACACATATATTACAGAAACTATTCAAATGTCGCTCACACACCACCACTACATAGTAGGCTACGCGGGGTTGCAGTCATAACATAGCACACAAACATAGTTTTCGATGAGAACAAAGAGATAGTACCTTACATTCCTCAGCAACAGAATGTAAGGTATGCGTCCGGTGTGTAACGCCACATGATCACTTGTACTACTTGATGACTTTCTTGACAGCTTCCTCCACGAACTTGCGTGCTCCGGACCGCTTGTTGAAATCTTCATTCGTCAACCAGTTCCATGTGTAGATTTTCCGGAGCTCAACGACCGTTGCAGCTGTGATAGCGGGGACAATTCTGCCTTCCCACTTTGCAAAGTATTCCAGCGCGTGAAAGCCACAATCCGTCCTGCACGAGGAAAAGAGTCAAGTGAACACGCAAAAAGGACAGACGTAACAAAGATAGACTTCAATTCAGATGTGACAACAAAAGAGGGGTTGGATTGATGTAAATGGCACATGAAGGAAGGAAGAAATTACGTGTTCCCTTGCTTCGCAGTTGCCACATACTCAGTCGGGAAATGCCTGATCTGGACCTTTGAATGTTCGTAGTGACGGTTCCATGTCTCTTTGAGGTTGTTAATGAAGAATTCAGCATGCGTAGTAAGGTCTGCATCAGCTTCTGAACGGATGGAGTCAAGCACCTCAAAACGTTGGTTCTTCAGGTCAAGACAGATCGCATAGTGGTGACCACACTTGTCGTGTGGGTCATGTGGTGCAAGCTCCTGGAACATGGGGAACATGACCTGCATTTAAAAGTGAAGAAATGAGAAGCAAAGTTCACATAAAGAACAGCAGAGGGACAAAAAAATTAGAATCACGTAGAATGTTTGGTTATGGGTGGGGGTAGTTGAAAGAAAGTTGCCGTCCATGTATGAACAAAATGTGCCGTGTATTTTACCATCAAGTTGCCACATAGTTTGCACGGGATGCAAAAATCAAGAAGTCAGTGTGCACGACAGCTGTTGCCACATGAAAACATCTGCCACATAAACACAAGTGCAGATGATGGCAAAAAACCACACCATGTGAAAAAACAGTGCAGACAGGGAAGGAGTACTCACATATTTCTTCAGTGTGAGCTTGAATTCACCGTGTTGAGCAAAATTCTTCCTCAGGATTTTGTGGTGGAAGTCACCATCCCATATTTTGCAGGTCACACTGTAATGCATGATTATCTTGTCGGCACACACATCGGTGTGATTGTTGATGTAGTCGATCCCGCATGCAACTACATTCGTCGACATTTTACCATTTAGCCTCACGGACTCGGCAAGATCACCCAGGTCGACGTACGTTGCTCCGCATTGAATGACTTTGGTTCTGTCCAAACATGAGCTGTATGAAAACGATATAACATGGAAGAACATGCCTACTAAGTAAAAAAAATATGAAAGAACTAAAATGTAAGCGGATCGTGTATAGAAAGTACAAAGAATATGAATGGTAAAAAAGGAGCAAAGCAAAATGAGAGATTATGGGGTGTAGTCATTTACGCTTTCAGCTCCTTCATGTGCTTGCTGCTGGCCCTCGCATTTCCAAACCGCTTGACGATATCGTATAGCTGGGTTTGTTCCTTAGTGGCCCTGAATTCGGGCTCATAGTCTTCCGCAGGAGGTGGGTGAACTACCCTCTGCTGCCTCACAGAACCAGGAGTGGCACTCCTAATGGTATCCTCAGATACCGTATCTGCAGGCACGTTGGAACTTGATTGCCCTTGCCCTTGTGAGGACCTCCTCTGCAATGCTGTCTCCTCAATCATGCGGTAAGCTTCGTCAAGTGACGGTGAAATCCCCTCAGGGGTGGCTGCAATGATAAAAAAAAGTGGGTTAGGATACCTAGAAAATCAAAAACAGATGGATTGTGAGAAGATAGGGCGCATGATGTGAGATGTAGGTAGAAAAAGTAGGCAGTGGCCATGTCATAGCAACCCCCAAAAAATATGATTGGGACAAAATTCAAACTACAAAGATGTATACAAGAAAAATTATAAGGACATGACAAGTGTACCTTGCACAATCGGCTCTGCGAACTTGACTGCCTTCCTGCTCTCGACCATTGGCTGCGCCATCATTGCGGGCATGCCTCCTGGGAAAGCAAAGGCAAGTGGCATAGGATCTTGCACCACTGGTTGATCTTGACTGATGCCAAGGCTGAAGCTCGGTGGGGTAAAGGCCATTGGGTGCCTCTCATTCCTACTGGCCGGACCCCGAACGACTTGCGGGGCAGAATCCAAGGGTGAAAGATTGACAAACATATCTGAATCGGCCGCTACAGAATGATCGACCTTATTTGCAGGGCGGGGCGTGTTGTCAGCGGTATCAGCCGCAGCTTTCATGACAATCTTCTTGTTTGGGCTGTAGGGGACACCGACATTGACTGGGAGCCTGGAAGTGCGCAGATTTATGCTGGGGATTTCCACTGCGGGTAAAGGCGCAGTCTGCTCCGGGTGTTCACCCGCGTCACTCGTGCTCGGCTTGACACCTGCATCAGTTGTGCTCCGGTCTTCCGGTTTCTCCATCACATTGCTTTTGGCAGGTGGCGGGAACAGTGTGGACGCAGGAACATAACCAGACTCGTCTCTCCTGCTCCTAGCTACAGCCAGTGCATTGGGTATGTCTGTTGGTTGCTTGTGGGGGCTACGATGCCTAGGTGGAAGACCGGCACGCGAATCAATCGCCTTAGCAGTATCTGCACCGACAGGAGCTGGAGCTGTTGTGCCAGGACTCTCACCTGTAGATGGCATATCCTTGTGAACTGCCGCCTCAGCCGCTTCTGTCGTGGACACAGGAGTGCCACCACGCACGCGCTTGGAATTAGTGTCAGATGAGCGGGAATCTTCCTTGCTTAGGTTCGTCTCGGGAGCTTCCACTTCAACGCTTGCTGATGGGGTGGCATGGCTCACAACAGCATCCTTCATTGCCAGAAGAGTTGGCAATATTTCAGTTGTCCTGGCAGATACCGACTTGTCACTCCCCGATGTACGGATGCCTGTTGTTCTAGCCTGCACATCTACAGCCGGCGGAGATGGTCGGCCACTTGCATCAGAGTTGGTGGGAGCGGTCAACGATGCAGCAACAGTATTGTCGCCTGGTGCCTCATGTACATCTGAGTTGCCCCCTGTTGACAACTTCGGATGCAGGCGTTCGAGCGGGTCCTTAGTGATATGCTTGGCCCCGCGCGTAGTATTCTTCTTCACCCTTCAAAAAAAATAAAGCACATGAAAAAGATATTAAAAAATGAACAAAAATATGTTTGCCTTGGTAGAAATCTTAAAAAAATGAAAAACAAGTGGAAAAGCTGGTAGTTGCCATGTAAGGGGAACGTGAGTTGCCATGTGTCATAATTAGCAGTTGCCATCTAGCAGCAGTTGCCATGTTAGCCAACTTGAAGAATGACAAAAATTTCTGATCTGCCATGAATGCAATTTCAAACCTAGGTGTGGGATGAGCTCACAAGCCAACGGTAAAGATGGCAGTTGCCATTAGGTACATTAAAGTTACCATTTGGCCTATATTCCAGTCGCCATGTAAAAAACAATAGGAGTTGCCATACACTTAAAAAGGAAGGAAAAAATCATTTGGAAAACATCAGTTGCCACGTGGGGGGCGATGACAAAAGACAATGTGACAAGCTAAATGGATGCATTGGAAAATCAAGAAAATATAGCGCTATGTCAATGAAAGCGGATGAAAAAACCTACTTCTTGACTGCCTTCCTCAGGTCTGGCAACACAACAGGATCCGTAGCATTGGTCGTCCTCGTGCGAGGAGATGACCTGGTGGAAGGGGTGTCACCGGCAATGGAGGCACCTTTGTTCAACCGAGCAGAAACACGGGTTGGCGTTGGCACCTGTTTCTTCGTAACTGCTCGTCCACCAGCTGTCGGCTTGCTGCACGTATGAGATGGAGGAAAAAAAGGTGGCAATTGTCAGACAGCAAACTCATTGCCGCGCTTGACAAAAACAAGTGCAACAAAAGGATGAGTCTGTTTGAAGAAAATAGACAAAGCAAAAAACTAAAATAAAAGTCGAACCTCTTCCTGGCAGCTACGGGGTCGGTCCTAGACCTCTTGCCAGCAAAACCCTGCCCAACACCCTCTGGAGCCCTCCCCCTCTTTGATGGCAAAACCCCCTCGCCTCTCGCAGCCGTATGTTGTTTGACTTTCTCCGGTTGGGGGACATCTGTTGCATCCTTGCCCTTGTTACCACCTGCGCGAACTTCAGCATGTTCATCATCATCGGTGTCCTCTTGCACATTCTCCATGACATCGTCGTCATCCTTGCTGAGACCAGCATCTCCACCTAGTTCATCTTGTGTGTCAGCAGGCTCTTGGGAACTGTTGTAGTCATACCGGCCACGGCAACCGGTTGGACGGTGTGTACGTTCTGAGACAAATGAAGTGAACTGCCTCGCAACCGCGTCGCTGTCAGAGCCACTGAGGGACGTTCACCCCTCAACCAACTTCCCGAGCAAGCCGGTCATTCCAGATGCAAACTGCCCTATTAGATGCTCAACAGGTGCCCTCGCCTGTGCATGAAACAAAGAAGCATCAATGACCACCCGTATTGCAATCACTTGCACGACATCAAAAAATACTTCACGGCAAACCATAGATGTAGATCTTTTGATTACCTCGGCAGGGCAAGACGGAGCTGAGTGCACGTCCATCCACTTTCCAAAGTTTTGAGGCCCCCCAAACACGCTGTAGTCTATAGCATGCTTGGCCATCAGCTGGAAAGAACAAAAAAAGAAAAAAATGCTAGGACGTAAGAGAGAGAATGTAAGTTTAAGCACGAATGAAAAGAGTTGCCATGTGGAATGAGACATGGATACAATACTCAGACAGCCATGGATAACAAAGGTAGTCATCTCTTATGACCCATAGACGGTTGCCTCATGCCAATTTGTAGGCATGCCATGTGGGCAAAGAAACCAGAACTAACCTGCAGTTTTCCATATGTGGTGTCAGTAGCCTTGTCTGCGGCAAGCACAGCCTTGACAACGTTGATAGTCCACGCAGAAACAGAAAACTTGTGCGCAGGCGGCGGGCCTCCTGTCCCAGTGAAATCCACGGTGGACAGATCAAGACAGTCGGCGTACATGAGCTGATGCAAAAAAAATTAAAAACAAAGAAATATCAGTTGCCATCATGGGTACTGTGTGGAGGAAAATAGGATAATATATGTTCCCATGATAATCAAGTTGAGGTGCATGAAAGAAGAGAAGAAAAAGAAGAAGATGCCATCTACATGTGCTAACTGCCATCATAGTGTGATAGTAGTTTGCATGTTGTTATGATGGCAGTTGCCATCATAGTATGATGACAGTTGCCATACTAATATGATGGGAGTTGCCATATTGTCATTATGTTAGTTGCCATCTTGATATGATCAGGTTGCCATCTTGTTATGATCAGGTTGCCATGCATGAATAAAAGTGTGTTAAAAAACAGTGTTCACAGAAAGAACTGGTAAAAAATACCATTAAATGCAGTCGACAACCCTTTTGGTACATCTTGCTTGAGAATGCATCATGCAGGAAGTCGACAATAAACTTAAACCAATTCATGTTCTTCACATTTTCCAGATCCGCCTGCACCACACAAAATTTCAGGACAAAAAAAGTTGCCGCATCAGAAATCAAATGGAAAAAAACATCGGAAAACGCTGGCAGTCACTAGCTTTACACATAACATCGGAGCCAAAAAGATCAAATGAAAATAAAGTAGTAAAGATGGATCATTCACCAGGATGGGGAAGCATTTGTTGCTTGGGCGAAGAGAGGTGGTCGGCGCAAAAACAGCTGAGATGAGGTACATGAGTAGCTTCATCTTGAAAACATCTCCATGCATCGTCATGGCTTGCAGCGAATCTGCCACTGCAGACGTGTTCGGCATGGATTCCGACCCAGGAAACAAACGGGGGAACAACGCTTCCTCGATCTCATTGTTGACCTCGTATGGGACTTTGATATGTCCACGGCACACCCAAAGTGCAGAACACGGATTCCTCGTTCAACAGTAGTCTTCCATGTCCCGGAATCACGAATTCCCTGGAGGCGGGGTCGTAGATCTCACCAAGCCAGTCACATACAGGGTTGACAAGGTTCGTGCACCGGACATCCATCATAGACTGCATACCCATCTCAGCAGCAGCCCCCTTCTGATCGTCGGTGAATTTGTCAGTCAACGTAGTCAGTCGTTCTTGGGAGGCTCTGTTGCAAATACGTTTCTTCTTCTGCAAAAAACAGACAAAAATTGATCAGTTGTTGCCATGTTTTTGCAAAAAGTGATCAGTTGTTGCCATGTTTTGCAATGTCATGAAATTTTAGTTTGTGTCAGACGATTGCAAGCTCGAGGTGTCAACCAGTAACATAAAGCAGGAGGAAGGGGGGATGTGTGAACATTTACCTCATCACCCTCTTTTCTCTGTCTAGTTGCCCGATTACGCTGTGGTGGATCCATGAAATCATCATCATCGTTTTGATGATCGCCGCGAGCCATTTTGCTGAGATAGGAACAGACCAAATTGTCATGGTGAAAATGTAAATGCAAGAGGTAAGCAGTTGCCACCTAACAGAAAATGTCAACTAGTGAATGCAGAAAAAATAACATGAACACACATGCACCCCTCCTATGATTGTCGAAAACATAAACGTGGCAAGTAAGCACGTTGGTTGCATTATCAAGTAAAAAAGTGTACATATGGTAAATGCACTTGAAAACAAAAAATGTTGAAGTTGCCATGTTAGCCCAAGATAGTATGATAGAAAGTCACAGAATCCTCCACATCACAAAAACTAAGATGTGGCAGCTCAGACACTGTCCTAAAAATACACCAATCAAATGCCACTTGTTCAGCGGCAGAAATGTGCTAGGGAGAAATTGCCGTGCTGAAATGCAACACATACTACAACAAATCGATGAAACCACATCTAATCAAGAACCTGAAAATTGCCACAGTGTGGTAAGATATCACAAAGTCGTTGTGGCAAAACAAAAAAAAATTGCGCCTACAGTACAATGAATTTTCCATATTGTACTGACTATGGCATGTCAACAAACATGAAATGGTCAGCCAAAAACTTGCCACATGCAAAGCATATGTATGGCATCTGACACAATTGATATGCAAATTTGGTTGCCACATTATGCAGCCAATTTGCCACACTGTCTTATCTGCAGAATGGCAACAGACAGTGTGTTCACATTCTATTTGCCACATGAATATACTATCCAAGTGGCAACAGGCACACTTGATGTGCACATTAGTTCTCGTCCAGTGCAGTTGGCTCCTGAAATTGCATTCACTACCGATTGTGGCAACTATCACAGTGTGGTAACTATCACAAATCATTCAGAAAAATTAGATGCCACAATGAAAAAGCATGTTTGTGGCTACTGTCACAGTAATTCAGCAAATTTAGTTGCCACATGGAAGAGCGTGTGTGTGGCAACTATCACAGTCATTCAATAAAAATAGTTGCCCCATGCGAAAGCTTATATGTGGCAACTAACACAGTCATTTCAGTAATTTGTTGCCGCAAGGGGAAACACGTTTGTGGCAACTATCACATTTGTTCAGGGAGTTAGTTGGCACACAATCATGATAGTTAATGAAACTATCAAGTTTGCCTCATACTACAGTTTCAAAACCCAACTAACTAGATCTAGGGTTCAATGGCAACTACCGCGACTTCAAATTCACCCTCAAAATTCTCCCACGAACTGACTGCAAACACAAATTCGAACCAATGCGCATCAAGCAAACCGGGAGACACCTGCCCAATCCATAGGCAAGACTAGTGCGTGCCTCCGAACAGGCATAACCACACTGACGATGCCGCCGCCGTGGCCACGATGAAACTGCCCAGTGCTACCAAAAACGGCTAGCAGACGACTTTGGCGCCGGTGGGAACGCCGACGCATCGCCGAATCGCCTGAATCTCTATGAATCTCGATCGAGGAATCGAACAGGGAGGGAAGGGGGGGAAAATGCAGGAAGGGATTGCGAGAGTTGTAGCGAGCATTACCTTCATCCCGCAGGCGCTCCGGCGAAGCCGCTCCGTTCCGGCGAGCACCACCGACGGCCGCGAACACCGTCAATTCTTCCGCCTCCGCCGTCGCCTTCTCCCCTTGCCTCCTCCTCCAATGGTTTGAAATGCGAGTGGGTTGTGCCAGTAACTGCGGTGCGGGTGAGTAAATGGAACCATGAGGGAGAGGGGGGGCAGAGGTGTGCGGCGTGTTTGACGTCAACCGCGGTCGGAGCGTGGCGTGCGGGCGCATAGCAGTTCCACCGCACGCCTCCGAGTGGCAACCGCTGACCGCGGGATGGCAACCAACATGCGGGCGAACTGACTCGCACACCGCACAAGTGCCTCGTCCTACGTGGCTCAGAAAACTAGCCGGTTTGTTCCAAGATTCGTGCACAAAGTTGCCAACGGAGATGCTTGCGTGTGGTCGGGATGGTGAACGCCCACACGTGTGGGCGTTAACATTTCCGTAAAATAATAGCACCCACGTAGCCTTCCCCTTTTTATGCAGTACTTCCTTCTTTTCCCGTGCTGCTTTATATATATATCCGCCCTTGACTTTTCTCCCAACCGAACCTCATCTTATATTTTCCTTCTTGCTGTTAGGGGATCATATGAGAACAGAGGCAGGTGACGGAGAAACCAGCGACTGAGCGAAGCAGACGGCGGAGACCGGCAAGATGACAGCTCGACGGCAAGAGCCGTTTCAAGAACGAGGGATTCCAGTGGCTTGAATCCCAACGACGGGCAGTTTCGACGCAGTAGGCAGGCCCACGGAAACAATTTTGGGGGTGGCGATGAGGCTGCTTGTCCGGGCGTCGGGTCAATGCGCAGCAGCAGAGGCCGACTCAAGGCCGAATTGAGGTGCGGCAATGGCGAGTCGCCAGCGTAGGCGAGTCTGCGGAAATAATGGGACACACCATGGCGGTTTGCCATCCGGTTCAAGGCAGTAGTGCAATGGTGGTTTCGACACAGCAGGCAGCTGAGTGTCAAGCAGGTGGCCCAACAGTGGAGGTGAGGGTGAAGCCGGTTTGAGCGAGGCCGGAGCGGTTTGGCTGCGAATACGGCGACTCGAGGTGGCTCGGAGCCAGCGGAGCGAGTGGAGGTTCATAATTGCGGAGGAGCGGCAATTTGTAGCAGCGGAGGAGCAGGGCATCTCAGGGCAACAGAGGGTGCTCGTGCTGATCCGCAAGGCCCTGAAGCTCCCGGATGTCAGATGGAAGCGTTCCTATTCCTCAATGAGGAGCTGTGTTGGTTTATATTGATATGAGACGGGAACAACCCCTGTCGTGGCTTACAAGGCAATACCAAACGATCCACAATTCGGTTGTTACAAGAGAGGAGGAGATAAGCTACGGGAGAGAGAGAGAACAGAGTTTGTTGAGATTACAATAGGTAGTTCTATCTCTATTTCTAACACCCTCCCTTAATCTCAACTATCCTATATTAAGATTCCTCTTGAACTCCTCAAATGGTTTAATTGACAATGCCTTGGTGAATCCATCTGCTACTTGATCTTTGGAGGGAATAAATCTGATGTACAACTTCTTTTCTGCAACCCTTTCTCTCACAAAATGAAAATCAACTTCAATGTGTTTAGTTCTTCCATGGAACACTGGGTTAGCAGAGAGATAGGTGGCTCCCAAATTATCACACCATAAACATGAAATGCGGTGTTGCTTAACACCCAACTCATTAAGTAACGATTCCACCCAAATGATCTCAGCAGTTGCATTGGCTAGTGACTTATATTCAGCCTCTGTACTTGATCTTGACACTGTACCTATTTCTTGGCACTCCAAGAAATAAGGTTAGGACCAAAGAATATTGTGAATCCTCCAGTTGACCTCCTGTCATCACTGCATCCTGCCCAGTCAGCATCAGAGAAGGCACTAACAAGAGTGGAGCTTGAACGTTTAAACTGAAGTCCTAAGCTTACAGTGTATTTTATATACCGTACAATTCTTTTAACAACTATCCAATGTATAGTAGTAGGTGCATGTAGATACTGACAAACCTTGTTAACAGCAAATGATATATCTGGTCTTGTCAGTGTTAAGTACTGTAAGGCACCCACATCACTCCTGTACTTTGTGATCTCTTCTTCCTTTAGAGGCTCCCCTTCAAAGGCTGACAGTTTTTCTGAAGAGGACAATGGTGTAGGTGAAGGCTTACAATCCTTCATCCTCATGCGAGTCGGAAGCTCAGTAGCATATTTCTCCTGATTCATTACTATGCCATCTGGAATCTTCTTCACCTCAATGCCCAGGAAGAAGTGAAGATCACCAAGATCTTTCAAGGCAAACTCTGAACTCAAATCATGAAGTAGAGCATTAGTAGCACTTGATGAAGAACTGGCAACTATAATATCATCAACATATATCAAAAAAAATATAACTGTGGTTGCCTTATTGTAGATGAAGAGTGATGTGTCAGCTTTAGATGCAACAAATCCAAGACACCTTAGCTGAGAGCTTAGCCTTGAATACCATGCTCTTGGTGCCTGTTTCAGGCCATAAAGAGCCTTATCAAGCTTACCCACATAGTGGGGTGCTTTCTTGTTTTCATACCCAGGTGGTTGTCGCATGTAAACCTCCTCTTCCAAAACACCATGCAAAAACGCGTTCTGCACGTCTAGCTGTCTCAAGCTCCATCCCCTGGAAACAGCAATAGCTAACACAAGCCTAATGGTTGCAGCTTTAACAACGGGACTAAATGTGTCCTCATAATCCATCCCATAACGCTGTTTAAAACCTTTCGCGACTAAACGTGCCTTGTACCTGTCAATCGAACCATCTGCCTTTTTCTTGATTCTATATACCCACTTACAGTCAATAACATTTTTACCTCATTGCTCAGGTACAAGACGCCATGTTTTATTTTTCATGAGTGCAGAGTACTCTTCATCCATTGCATTTTTCCACCTTGGATCTCCAAGTGCATCTTCCAATCTAGTTGGCTCTCCTGCAACACATAACATGCCATAGCGTATAGTACCATCTGTTCTAATCTTTGGATTTTTTATACCTTTTTGAAGACGAGTTGTGACACGTGAGGCTGGCACCGGCTGTAGCTGAGCAGATGATCACGCCATAGAAGATCCAGATGATGCAGATTCTCCGGATCCACTTTGCGTAGCTGATACGGACCCTGATTCTGTAGCCTCTGGTGTGGTCACGCTGGACTCTGGTGCCACAGCCCCGCGCAACGCAGAAGATCCCGTGAGTGTCGCTGTCACCCGATCCGCACGCGTGGGCAGCCGCGATCCCGAGCCGATCGCGCGAGATCCCGAGCCGACCGTCTCAGGCTGGAGACCGGTCGTGGTGGGCCACCTGCACGTGGGTCGCTGAGACGGCCCTACCGCCTGGCGACGTGGCATGCTGGCACTGGCCTCTGGTGGGCGCGCGATCCAGAGTTGATCGCGGCGTGTGATCCAAGGACGCCTGACGCTGCAGCGTCGCAGGTTGCTCCGGATCAACCTCGTAGTCTGCACCTGCCTCTTCTTCCTCCAACACATGCAATATAGGGCTATTTTGTGCCAAATCTTGATCATTTCGAGCACCATTTTCTCCTGCATTTTCTCCATGATCCTGCACAGGAATAGATGCACCACTAGGACTGGTTGAAATGTCATATTGATCAGTACAATCATCGCCCCCTTTCTCAAAGTTCCGAAGGTTTTGGGAAAGAAGCAAGATTTCTTTCTTAAGAATGGCTCCAGCGTTAGGATGAAGAGATGCAAAAGGAAAAATTGACTCATCGAAAACAACATCAAGGGATATATAAACTCTGCCAGTAGAGACATCTAGGCATTTTACTCCTTTGTGAATGGGACTGTACCCCAAGAAAACACATCGTTTGGAACGGAAGGCAAGCTTGCGCGAGTTGTATGGCCTTAGGTTAGGCTAGCATGCACAACCAAAGACACGCAAAGACTTGTAATCTGGATGAGTGCCAAAGAGGCGTGTGATACGGGTCTCAAATTTGATGACTTTGCTAGGGAGCAAGTTGATGAGATATGTGGCAGTTAAGAATGCTTCATCCTAGAATTTTAGTGGCATAGATGCATTTGCGAGTAGAGCTAGGCCTACTTCAACAACATGACGATGTTTTCTTTCTGTAGAACCGTTCTGCTGATGCGCATGAGGACATGCAACATGATGAGAAATACCAAGTTGCTAGAAGAAGGAATTCAGTTTCCTGTATTCACCTCCCCAGCCGGTTTGCATGGCAATGCTCTTAGTGTCTAGTTTTCTTTCTACAAGATTTTTAAAGTTTGTGAAAACTTGAAACACTTCAGACCGTTTCTTGAGAAGATAGATCCATGTAAACTTGCTATAATCATCAATAAAGCTTACATAGTATGAGTATCTACCGACCGAAGTAGGAGCTGGACCCCAAACATCTGAGAATACTAGTTTGTCGGGACCCCGATCCTAGGTCACACCGATCTAGCATGTAACACATCATATCACTTTGTGGCCTCACGCACGGTATTCCCACGGGTGCCACCTTACCTGGCCCGGGACCGTTTGCGCCTTTTGGGTCACGTATATGATAGTGTCGCTAGCATCCATATGACAAAGAACCCGGGCCGACATGGCTAGTCGTGAACCCAAAGCGGCACTAACCCATGGGGACAGGCATACATGAATCAACCTCGAGCATGTCGGTCAACAGCGTGTGAATCCGGGCTGTAGCACTAGGCTAACAGGACTCCGGTCGTCACCGCGTGACATTTCCCCGAAGGGACAGACACAGGAATGAAGTGAAACACATGCCGGCCAGTCAGGTGTTCCGAGCGGTAGTGCTGGGCTAGCAGGGCTCCAGTGGACCGGGCTGTAGCGGACTACTATCGCTCAGAAGACACTAGACTACATTTCCCCATATGATAGGCTGCCAAGGATAAACAACCAGATTGTCGGATCCCACACATAGCAATACACGCTACACATACGCATAACATGCAAGTATGTGCTGTACAACATGGCATCACAACATAACGCAAACTCATATAGATAAAGGCTCAGAAGAGCCACATAGCATAAATACAAGCAGGGGTCACATGACCCATCATTCAGAGCATACAAGCAACGGAAGCATTACATGTCTGAGTACAGACAACTACAAAAGAAAGAGATGGAAAACCTGACTATCTACAAGACCCTCCCAAGGGTACAAGATCGTAGCTGAGGTAACAAGCTACTCGTCGAAGTCCAAGCGGAACTACTAGTAAGACAGATGTCTCATCTGCAAAACATAAATAAAGCAACGTGAGTACAAAGGTACTCAGCAAGACTTACATCAGATCCTATCATATATGCATTAGTATCAAGAAGGTAGTGTGGGGTTTAGTTGCAGCAAGCCAGCTTTGACTCAGTGGCTAACCTGTTCTACGACAACGAGAAACTTCTTTGAGATGAGGCAGTGCACACGAGTCCACTAATCACCACATCAATACACCACTAAGGATTCATCCTTGTCTCCCTACAAGAAGGCCATCCGTAGCACTCACACTTGTCTTGAGCATTTTAGAGTATCCACTTTAAGTTGTCTATGTACCACGTAAGCATCCAAGAAGTCCATAACCAAGGACACGGCTATTCGATAGATCATGATAACCCTGCAGGGGTGTACTTCTTCACACACGCTCTCGCCACTTACCGCCATGTACACGTCATGTATCTCGGCAACCTTCAAGCGGAAGCCTGGCGAGGGTGTCGGCCACGACCTGACTAACCACGCAAGACCCTAGTCCAGGTTTATCACCTATTCGGGTTCCATCCGCAAGGAGATCCGGCCGAGGTTTCGCTCACGGCCCCAAACGATGTGTACAGGGTTCCCGAGCCCACCATCCGGGTGCCACTCGGTACACCGGGCCACGTGTGCCTAGTCTGTCCCAAGTCCACCCTGCCGGGTGCCACTCGGTAGAAAAATAGCACTACCTACAAACACCAGAAACTATTTGCAACTCCTGGACAGAGCTCAAGGCGGTTATTAAGTCGAGAGAGCTTGGAGCGCCCGGAGCCCAATGTGTGGTAGTAGCTAGTCATTGGACAACTTACACAGAACTCAGTTCTTAAGGACGGTCCCAATGAGACAACCCACCATGTACTCCTACATGGCCTCTCACCGCTACCTTTACCAAATCGTGTTCACACGTTTAACTCTCAGCACCAGAACATATCATAACCTCCAATTCATTCCCGATGAATCAGACCTAACATCACTCTAAGCAATAGCAGGCATGGCATGGTAAGAACACAACATGGCTCAGACAACCCTTACACATGCTAGTGGGTTTCAACTATTTACTGTGGCAATGACAGGTCATGCAGAGGAATGGGTTCAACTACCGCAGCATAAAGTAGCAGTTGAATCGTTGTTGTCCTAATGCAATAAAAGAGAGTAGGAGCGAGAGAGTGGGATTCTATCAGAATGAACAAGGGGGGTTGCTTGCCTGGTAGAACAACAGGGGGGGCACTGCTTCACTGATAGGTACTCTCGAACACTTCCGGAGCAGGACCTATCGAGAAGGAACGGTGCCAACAATCAATACACAAGCAAAGCAACAATCTGATGCATGAACATGGCATGAAGATGTGATGCTGTTTGAGCTAATGCAACTAGTATTCAACTGCATGAAGTCCATTTGAACCAAAGATTCAAATGCATCTCCAAATAAGCTCTTAAATATGCCATAAGTGTGTTTTCACATATACAGCATGTATAGGTTGGTTTGTCATGCATGAAAATGGTACAGATGGATAGATTGAATTTTTCTGATAATTTTACATATATAAATTATTTCAATCTGAGCTACGGTTGAATTTCTATGAATTTTTGAAGTTTTGAATATATTCTGGAATTTCCTGATTAATTTTAATACCAGAAAATGATATATTGCGTCAACATGACATCAGCATTGCGTCAGCAGGTCAAAGGAGCTGATCGAGTCAAACCTGACATGTGGGGTCCACATGTCAGTGACTTAGTTAGTTAACCGGGGTTTAATTTGTCTAATTAGGGTTAGTGGGCGCCGGGCCCACTGGTCAGTGACTAACTGGGTAACTAACCTAGGTTAATTAGTGTTAATCTAATACTAACTAAATGTCAGGGGGTGGCCCACGCGTCAGTGACACAAGGGGGAGGGTCAACCCTGGTCAGCGGGGTCAAAGCCACCGGCGGCTTGACGCCAGCGAGCCAGACGCGGCGGAGGGCGTCGGAAACGCGTCTCCGGTGACCAAATGGGCCGCGGAGACCATCTCCGAGGAGCTGGTGCTCGCGCGCATCCACTAGTGCCCTCCGTTTCACCGGAGACGGCCTAAATCGACGGTCGCGACCACTTGGGCGGCGGCCGGAGTTCGGCGGGGAGGGGAGAAGGGGCTACGATGCATGGCAGGGGCAGCAGGTGAGGGTTTTGGGGTCCTGGCGTTGCACTAAGCACGATGGTGTGCTCGGTTGCGGCTGGCTCAGCCCCTGGCCACGGTGGCGCCATGGCCGGCGGCGAGGTGCTAGGGCTTCGGTCGAAACAGCGGCTGCGGTGTTCGAGAAGCAAGGGGAAGAGGGGAAAACGATGATGGAGCTCACAGCAGTCGCAGAGGGTGTCGAAGCGGGCTCGGGGAAGCGTTGGTTGCCGCGAATTTTACGACGGCGATCCACGGCGGCCGAGGCGAAGACGATGGCAATGGCGGTGCTCCAGGGCTTCCCGCGTCACGTGGCTCGACAGAGAGGTGGACGGCGACGTGGCGGAGCTTCTGAGCTGGTCGGAGAAGCGAGGGGGAGGCGGTGGCTACGGAAATGGTGAACGGCGGCGACGGCAATGCTCGGGCGGTCGCGCGGGAGAGAACCAGGGGAGGAGGGAGAGCGAGGGAGAGGGAGAGAGGTCGGGGCGGTGCGTGGCGTCGCGCGGGGCATCCAGACGACGAGGAGGAGAAGCAGGAGGTGGCGGGGAACGTGGCCACGGCCGGCTGTGGCGCGGCCACGCAGCAGCTCCTACTGGCAGGAGCTTGAAGAAGCTCCTGGCAGTTGGGCTGGGCCGGCCTGCTGGGCCGCAGGGCCAGGCCAGGCTGCACAGGTGAGTTGGCCCAGGTAAGTATCTCTCCATTTTTACTTTCTTTTCTAATTTTCTGACATTTGTTTGATTTAATAGAAATACTAGATCAATTAATTTACTTATGCCAATTTTTGCAGGAGCTAGTGGTATTATTCCAGAGCTCCTCAACAACTAACATAATTTTTGGACATTTATTATATATATAACCAATATATATCCAAAGCAAATAATTATTCATTGAATCCAAATGCCCAAAATAAATATCTATGAGCTCCTAAAAAATATTGGTTTGAATTTTACCTCTCACCAATATTTTCAGAGAGAGACATGAACATTTTCTTGGACCCTTTTGGAGCACTTTTTATCTGGATCATTTTTTGAAAAATGATTTCTGAGGGTTCACAACTCCCCATTTCAAATTTAAATGGAGTTTAAACATGATGCAAGCATGAAGGGCTAGCCTAGGTCATACCAGAACTAGGGATGTGACAACTCGCCCCCACTCGAAGAAATCTCGTCCCGAGATTCAGGAGTCGGCGGGAAGAAAGCGGGGTACTCAAGTCGAAGACAATCTTCACGCTCCCAAGTGGCTTCTCTCTCGGAATGATGAGACCACTGAACCTTGAGGAACTTGATGTTATGACGTCGGGTGACACGCTCTGCTTGATCAAGGATGCATACAGGGTACTCTCGATAGGTGAGGTTATCTTGGAGATCAAGCGTTTCGTGGTCCACTTCGCGGATGGGATCCGAGAAGCAACGCCTGAGTTGAGAGACGTGGAAGACATCATGAACTCGAGAAAGATGTGGTGGTAGTTCCAACTGGTAGGCAACCTCTCCTCGTTTAGCGAGAATGAGAAAGGGACCAATGTAACGAGGAGCCAACTTGCCCTTGATACCGAATCGATGGGTACCCTTTAGAGGAGTAACCCGAAGATAAGCCTTATCGCCAACTTCATAAGCCACTTCCTTATGACTACGGTCATACTGGCTCTTTTGACGAGATTGGGCTGTTTTCAAATTCTCACGAATGATGCGAACTTGCTCTTCTGCCTCCTGGATCATATCCGGTCCAAAGAATTGCCGTTCACCGGTTTCTGACCAGTTCAAAGGTGTTCGACATCTTCGTCCATACAGAACCTCAAAAGGAGCTTTCTTGAGGCTAGATTGATAGCTATTGTTATAAGCAAACTCGGCAAAAGGAAGACACTTCTCCCAATCCATACCGAATGAGATAACACAAGCTCTAAGCGTGTCTTCAAGAATCTGGTTGACCCTTTCCACCTGCCCACTTGATTGAGGGTGGAAAGCGGTACTGAAAGAAAGATGGGTACCCATGGCAGTTTGGAAACTCTCCCAGAAATGAGAAGTGAAAAGACTACCACGGTCTGAATTGATCTCTAGTGGAACACCATGAAGTGACACTATTCGAGAAATATATAAGTCAGCGAGCTGACTAGCAGTGATACTCTCTCGAACAGGTAGGAAGTGAGCCACTTTGGAAAGACGATCAATGACTACGAAGATAGCGTTATTCCCTTTCTTGGTCCTGGGAAAACTGGTGATGAAGTCCATGCCAACTTTATCCCATTTCCACTCAGGAATAGCTAAAGGTTGAAGGGTGCCAGCAGGTCTTTGATGCTCTGCCTTAACGCGACGACAAACGTCACAGTTAGCAATAAACTGAGCAATTTCTCTCTTCATCCTAGTCCACCAGAACCTCTGGCGTAGGTCCTGATACATCTTAGTACTACCGGGATGAATCGTGAGAGGAGATTCATGCGCCTCCTTAAGGATTAATTGTCGAAGATGTTGATTCTTGGGAACCACCAAGCGACTCTCAAAGAAAACAACACCGCGACCATCTATAGAAAAACTACCACCAACTCCCTTGTTAATGTTTCTCTTGATCCGGGAAATTCTCGTATCCTGCTTCTGAGTAGAGATAATCTGATCCACAAGAGTAGGTTTCGCCACCAAGGTAGAAAGGAATCCGTGAGGAGCAATGTGAAGGTTAAGCTTACATAATTCCTCATGGAGAAGTGGTTGGCCCTGCTGCAACATGAGATTGTTGCAATAGGACTTACGACTTAGCGCATCAGCCATGACATTCCCCTTGCCTGGGGTGTAGGTAATCCCTAAGTCGTCATCTGAGATCAACTCCAACCAACGTCTTTTCCTAAGGTTCAAATCTGGTTGGGTGAAGATATACTTGAGACTCTGGTGATCGGTGTAAATCTCGCAACGTTTACTGAGAAGGTAATGTCGCCAGGTCTTAAGCGCATAGACTACAGCTGCAAGCTCTAGATCATGGGTAGGATAATTCTCCTCATGTGGATGCAACTGTCGAGATGCATAGGCAATCACATGGCAATCTTGCATAAGAATGCAACCTAGTCCCTGTCGTGAGGCGTCGCAGTAGATAACAAAGTCTTTGGTGAAGTCCGGTGGCACAAGTATCTAAGCAGAAGTAAGACGTCTTTTCAGTTCCTGAAAACTGTGTTCACACTGTGGGTACCACTCAAACTTTTTATCTTTCTTGAGAAGTTCTGTGAGAGGTTTGGCCACTTTGGAGAAGTTCTCAACGAAGCGGCGACAATAACTGGCTAGACCAAGGAAACTCCTAACTTGCTTAACTGTTTCAGGCGGAGTCCAATCAAGAACGGCCTGAACTCTTTCGGGATTGACAGCAATGCCCTTACCAGAGATTACGTGGCCGAGATAGGTCACTTCTGGTAACCAAAACTCGCACTTGGAGAACTTGGCGTAAAGGCGGTGTGCTCTGAGTTTTTCTAGCACAAGTCTAAGATGTTCGGCATGCTCTTCCTCGTTCTTCGAGTAAATAAGGATATCATCGAGGTAAACCACGACAAACTTGTCTAGGTACTCCATGAAGATCGAGTTCATCAAGCGAGAGAAAGTAGCTGGAGCGTTGGTTAGACCAAAGGACATGACGGTGTACTCGTACTGACCATAACGAGTGACAAAAGCCATCTTAGGAATGTCCCCATTTCTAATCTTGATTTGGTGGTAGCCTAACCTCAAATCCATGTTGGAAAAGACTGAGGATCCAGTGAGCTGATCGTACAGGTCGTTGATCCTGGGGAGCGGATACTTGTTCTTTATCGTGACCAAATTAACGGGACGATAATCTACAACCATCCGGTCCGTACCATCCTTCTTCTTGATGAAGAGAACGGGGCAAGCCCAGGGAGAAGAACTGGGACGGATGAAACCCTTTTGCAAGCACTCATCGAGTTGTTTCTTAAGCTCAGCTAGTTCTAAGGGTGCCATCTTGTAAGGTCTCCTGGAGATTGGAGCGGTTCCTGGGATAAGATCTATGACAAATTCTACATCTCTGTCGAGTGGAATACCTGGCAGTTCCTCTGGAAAGACATCCGGAAAGTCACGGACTACCGGGATATCTTCAAGGTCTGGAAGAGGGTTGGCATTAAGAGAATAGAGTTGACGCTTTGCAACTCTAGTGGAGACGGTGACTATCTTGCCAGATGGGTGTGTAAGCTGAACAGACCTTGTGTAACAATCAATCTTGGCATGATGAGCTTTCATCCAGTCCATACCCAAGATGATGTTAATGTCTGTAGACCTGAGGGCTATAAGTGATGCAAGGAATACAAGTCTGTCCACAAGGATTTCATTACCATGGCTTATTCGGGTAGTTTGCCATCTAGACCCTGGAGTTTGGATTTCAAGTGGAGTTGGCATATCACAAAATGACATGTCGTGCAAACGAGCATAGCCTTCAGAAATGAAGGAGTGAGATGCTCCGGTATTGAACAAAACCGAAGCTGGATGGCAATTGACAAGGAGGGTACCAAGAACGACATCCGGATCATCACGAGTGTCTTTAGCTGAGACGTGATGCACACATCCACGTTCAGGGGGAGCTGACTTGACACTACTCATCTTGCGTGATGGCTTATCACGGCCAACAGACTTCTCAGGCTGGGGTGGGGCATAGCTGGTTTGAGAGCAGTCACATGCATAGTGTCCTGGCTCTCTGCATGTGAAGCAAGTCCCTGAGGTAGGGCGTGGACCCGCTTTGACAAGCAGTCTACCAATAGGCCTGGGTGGAGCATGTAACTGAACTGGGTGAGGTGCCACATAAGAGGGCCTCGGTGAGTAACGGGGTGGAAGAGCGGAGTTCGGAACCCAAAACCGGCGCTTCTGCAGGGTAGAGCCGGAGGAAGAAACCAAATCACGGGTGTGCTTACGAGACTCCTCATAAGTGAGCTGAGCTGTCTCCGCATTAATGGCCTTGTTCACAAGAGCCTGGAATGTATTGCAATGGTGCAGGTGGAGATCACGGCGCAACTTGGGGTTGAGACCCTTCCGGAATCTAGCCTGCTTCTTGGCGTCTGTGGACACTTCTTCTGTAGCATAGCGGGCGAGGTTCTCAAACTCTCTACTGTAAGCATCTACAGCCATCTTACTCTGGGTGAAACTACAAAACTCTTCTCTCTTGCGATCAACGAGAGCCTGAGGAATGTGATGCTCACGGAAAGCCTCGGTGAAATCTCTCCAGGTGATTATCTGGCCAGCTGGAAGCATAGCCTCGTAGTTCTGCCACCAAATACTAGCAGGACCTTCCAGGTGATAAGCAGCATAGGTGACCTTGTCACTTTCAGCTACGTTCGCAGAACGCATCTTGTGTGTAATACTACGGAGCCAGTCATCTGCATTGAGTGGCTCAATGGAATGATGGAAGGTGGGTGGTTTCAGACCGATGAAGTCATGGATGGACACAACCTCTTTGTGCTAGCGGGAGGTGTTCTCCTCAATACGTGCTAACAAGTGGTTAGACTCTCGCTTGTTCTTCTCCATTTCTAACATGAACTCTGCCAATGAAGACTGGTCAGGAGGATCCTCATCCCTACCATCTCCGTGGTTCCGGATATGGGCAACAGAACTTCGGTTAACCGGCAACATCCTGAAGAGCCAACCAAGGAAACAAGGATGGATTCAGCATCATCATAAGGATGTAGATTATAGTACGAGAAAAATACTATCTCTTGAACTCCTAGGACAAATCCGGCAGCATAACGGCAGCAAACTGCTCAAAATGAGACATTCTGCAAAAGATGGGGTAGCACCATGCTCAACATCATTACTCTGGGTTCTGAGATGTTACTAAACAGGCTACACCAGAGGTACTCAAACTGGGATATGACTCTGATCAACCAATCCTAAGAGACTACGGAGTAGTAACACGTGATCCTGATAGACAGAAGAGGAAACCTAGTTCCTTAACCCCGTAGGAAAGATAGGATGACTCAGATCAGAAGGCATGAGGTGTAAGGAGTAAAAAGAGCCTTACGTTCCCTTCCACAATCAATTCCCTTACATAGCTAAAGAATTTCTAGACACAACTTCGACCAGGTTGGCTTGGAAATCCTACAGGCAGTCAGGCTCTGATACCAAGGCTGTCGGGACCCCGATCCTAGGTCACACCGATCTAGCATGTAACACATCATATCACTTTGTGGCCTCACGCACGGTATTCCCACGGGTGCCACCTTACCTGGCCCGGGACCGTTTGCGCCTTTTGGCTCACGTATACGATAGTGTCGCTAGCATCCATATGACAAAGAACCCGGGCCGACATGGCTAGTCGTGAACCCAAAGCGGCACTAACCCATGGGGACAGGCATACATGAATCAACCTCGAGCATGTCGGTCAACAGCGTGTGAATCCAGGCTGTAGCACTAGGCTAACAGGACTCCGGTCGTCACCGCGTGACATTTCCCCGAAGGGACAGACACAGGAACGAAGTGAAACACATGCCGGCCAGTCAGGTGTTCCGAGCAGTAGTGCTGGGCTAGCAGGGCTCCGGTGGACCGGGCTGTAGCGGACTACTATCGCTCAGAAGACACTAGACTACATTTCCCCATATGATAGGCTGCCAAGGATAAACAACCAGATTGTCGGATCCCACACATAGCAATACACGCTACACGTACGCATAACATGCAAGTATGTGCTGTACAACATGGCATCACAACATAACGCAAACTCATATAGATAAAGGCTCAGAAGAGCCACATAGCATAAATACAAGCATGGGTCACATGACCCATCATTCAGAGCATACAAGCAATGGAAGCATTACATGTCTGAGTACAGACAACTACAAAAGAAAGAGCTGGAAAACCTGACTATCTACAAGACCCTCCCAAGGGTACAAGATCGTAGCTGAGGTAACAAGCTACTCGTCGAAGTCCAAGCAGAACTACTAGTAAGACAGATGTCTCATCTGCAAAACATAAATAAAGCAACGTGAGTACAAAGGTACTCAGCAAGACTTACATCAGATCCTATCATATATGCATTAGTATCAAGAAGGGTAGTGTGGGGTTTAGTTGCAGCAAGCCAGCTTTGACTAAGTGGCTAACCTGTTCTACGACAACGAGAAACTTCTTTGAGATGACGCAGCGCACACGAGTCCACTAATCACCACATCAATACACCACTAAGGATTCATCCTTGTCTCCCTACGAGAAGGCCATCCGTAGCACTCACACTTGTCTTGAGCATTTTAGAGTATCCACTTTAAGTTGTCTATGTACCACGTAAGCATCCAAGAAGTCCATAACCGAGGACACGGCTATTCGAATAGATCATGATAACCCTGCAGGGGTGTACTTCTTCACACACGCTCTTGCCACTTACCGCCGTGTACACGTCATGTATCTCGGCAACCTTCAAGCGAAAGCCTGGCGAGGGTGTCGGCCATGACCTGACTAACCACGCAAGACCCTAGTCCAGGTTTATCGCCTATTCGGGTTCCATCCGCAAGGAGATCCGGCCGAGGTTTCGCTCACGGCCACAAACGATGTGTACAGGGTTCCCGAGCCCACCATCCGGGTGCCACTCGGTACACCGGGCCACGTGTGCCTAGTCTGTCCCAAGTCCACCCTGCCGGGTGCCACTCGGTAGAAAAATAGCACTACCTACAAACACCAGAAACTATTTGCAACTCCTGGACAGAGCTCAAGGCGGTTATTAAGTCGAGAGAGCTTGGAGCGCCCGGAGCCCAATGTGTGGTAGTAGCTAGTCATTGGACAACTTACACAGAACTCAGTTCTTAAGGACGGTCCCAATGAGACAACCCACCATGTACTCCTACATGGCCTCTCACCGCTACCTTTACCAAATCGTGTTCACACGTTTAACTCTCAGCACCAGAACATATCATAACCTCCAATTCATTCCCGATGAATCAGACCTGACACCACTCTAAGCAATAGCAGGCATGGCATGGTAAGAACACAACATGGCTCAGACAACCCTTACACATGCTAGTGGGTTTCAACTATTTACTGTGGCAATGACAGGTCATGCAGAGGAATGGGTTCAACTACCGCAGCATAAAGTAGCAGTTGAATCGTTGTTGTCCTAATGCAATAAAAGAGAGCGGGAGCGAGAGAGTGGGATTCTATCGGAATGAACAAGGGGGGTTGCTTGCCTGGTAGAACAACAGGGGGGGCACTGCTTCACTGATAGGTACTCTCGAACACTTCCGGAGCAGGACCTATCGAGAAGGAACGGTGCCAACAATCAATACACAAGCAAAGCAACAATCTGATGCATGAACATGGCATGAAGATGTGATGCTGTTTGAGCTAATGCAACTAGTATTCAACTGCATGAAGTCCATTTGAACCAAAGATTCAAATGCATCTCCAAATAAGCTCTTAAATATGCCATAAGTGTGTTTTCACATATACAGCATGTATAGGTTGGTTTGTCATGCATGAAAATGGTACAGATGGATAGATTGAATTTTTCTGATAATTTTACATATATAAATTATTTCAATCTGAGCTACGGTTGAATTTCTATGAATTTTGAAGTTTTGAATATATTCTGGAATTTCCTGATTAATTTTAATACCAGAAAATGATATATTGCGTTAGCATGACATCAGCATTGTGTCAGCAGGTCGAAGGAGCTGATCGAGTCAAACCTGACATGTGGGGTCCACACGTCAGTGACTCAGTTAGTTAACCGGGGTTTAATTTGTCTAATTAGGGTTAGTGGGCGCCGGGCCCACTGGTCAGTGACTAACTGGGTAACTAACCTAGGTTAATTAGTGTTAATCTAATACTAACTAAATGTCAGGGGGTGGCCCACGCGTCAGTGACACAAGGGGGAGGGTCAACCCTGGTCAGCGGGGTCAAAGCCACCGGCGGCTTGACGCCGGCGAGCCAGACGCGGCGGAGGGCGTCGGAAACGCGTCTCCGGTGACCAAATGGGCCGCGGAGACCATCTCCGAGGAGCTGGTGCTCGCGCGCATCCACTAGTGCCCTCCGTTTCACCGGAGACGGCCTAAATCGACGGCGGCGACCACTTGGGCGGCGGCCGGAGTTCGGCGGGGAGGGGAGAAGGGGCTACGGTGCATGGCAGGGGCAGCAGGTGAGGGTTTTGGGGTCCTGGCGTTGCACTGAGCATGATGGTGTGCTCGGTTGCGGCTAGCTCAGCCCCTGGCCACGGTGGCGCCATGGCCGGCGGCGAGGTGCTACGGCTTCGGTCGAAACGGCAGCTGCGGTGTTCGAGAACCAAGGGGAAGAGGGGAAAACGATGATGGAGCTCACAGCAGTCGCAGAGGGCGTCGAAGCGGGCTCGGGGAAGCGTTGGTTGCCGCGAATTTGACGGCGGCGATCCACGGCGGCCGAGGCGAAGACGATGGCAATGGCGGTGCTCCAGGGCTTCCCGCGTCACGTGGCTCGACAGAGAGGTGGACGGCGACGTGGCGGAGCTTCTGAGCTGGTCGGAGAAGCGAGGGGGAGGCGGTGGCTACGGAAATGGCGAACGGCGGCGACAGCAATGCTCGGGCGGTCGCGCGGGAGAGAACCAGGGGAGGAGGGAGAGCGAGGGAGAGGGAGAGAGGTCGGGGCGGTGCGTGGCGTCGCGCGGGGCATCCAGACGACGAGGAGGAGAAGCAGGAGGTGGCGGGGAACATGGCCACGGCCGGCTGTGGCGCGGCTACGCAGCAGCTCCTACTGGCAGGAGCTTGAAGAAGCTCCTGGCAGTTGGGCTGGGCCGGCCTGCTGGGCCGCAGGGCCAGGCCAGGCTGCACAGGTGAGTTGGCCCAGGTAAGTATCTCTCCATTTTTACTTTCTTTTCTAATTTTCTGACATTTGTTTGATTTAATAGAAATACTAGATCAATTAATTTACTTATGCCAATTTTTGCAGGAGCTAGTGGTATTATTCCAGAGCTCCTCAACAACTAACATAATTTTTGGACATTTATTATATATATAACCAATATATATCCAAAGCAAATAATTATTCATTGAATCCAAATGCCCAAAATAAATATCTATGAGCTCCTAAAAAATACTGGTTTGAATTTTACCTCTCACCAATATTTTCAGAGAGAGACATGAACATTTTCTTGGACCCTTTTGGAGCACTTTTTATCTGGATCATTTTTTTAAAAATGATTTCTGAGGGTTCACAACTCCCCATTTCATATTTAAATGGAGTTTAAACATGATGCAAGCATGAAGGGCTAGCCTAGGTCATACCAGAACTAGGGGTGTGACATAGTTGTAAGGGTGCAGTAGATATGCTAGTAGATACAGGGTATGGGAGTTGATGGCTTTTAGCCTGTTGACACGGATCACAAACCGACTCACTAATCTCATGAGAGAAGGGAAGTTTATTCTTGCTAAGAACAAATTTAACAATGACTGATGAAGGATGACCTAATCTACTATGCCACTTGGATGATGAAGGCTTGACAGCGACAAACGCTTGTTTATTCAATGATGATAACGAAGATATAAGTGGGTAGAGACCTCCCATGCACTTGCCCCTAAGCAGGATTCTCCTCGGGTCCAAGTCCTTTACCAAAAAGAAATAAGGATAAAATTCAATAAGGACACGATTATCTGAGGTAAAGCGATGAACAAAGAGAAGATTTTGTGAGGCTTCAGGGACATGAAGAACTTTGTTTAGATGCAAGGTTTTTTTAGGGGTTTTAACGATTGAATGACCAATGTGAGCAACTTTCATACCAGAACCACTCGCGGTGTGTACTTGATCACGTCCATGGTACTTCTCCTTGAACGTCAATTTGTCCAGCTCGCCGGTGATGTGATGTGAAGCACCGGTATCTACATACCAGTTTGTGTCGACGCCATAGGAGTTGGTCACCATGTTTGCATTCTTCTCCTCGGGTTCATCTTCATCATACCTATGCCAACAATCACAAGCAGCTCCTGGCTGATGTTTGTAGCAGATTTAACACTCTGGATAGTCATGTTCCTGCTGCTGCCGTTGTTGTTGTTGACGCCCGCGGCCGCCTCTGCCGCCGCCGTGGCCACCAGACGGAGTCGGGGAAGGACGCCTGCCTCGGCCGCGCCCCTTGCTGCTACTGCGCCCGCGGCCCCTGCTGTAGCCGCGCCCACGCCCCCTGTAGGCCAAGTTTGCCGAGGTTTTGAAACCCCCATCAAGGCCATCGCCGAGCATCTCGACACGCTGATTGAACGCCGCAATCTGAGCAAATAGGTCGTCAACTGTGATCTGATTCTTGATTGCGCCAATAGCTGCCACAACAGGATCATAGTCTCTGTCAAGGCCGCCGTGGACATAATCCACCATCTCTGGATCCGAGACGGGGCGTCCTTCCGCTGCGAGCTCGTCCCCAGATTCTTCATCTTGGAGATGTAGGCGTTGCTGGACATGGAACCCTTCTTCATATTGGTGATTGCAATCCACAGATTGGTGATGCGAGATTGGGACTGCGATGAGAACAAGGTGGTGATGGCAGTCCAGAGATCAAAGGTTGTCTCCTTGCTCGCAACTTGGGCGAGGATCTCCATTGATAGAGAGTTCAGAAGATGACTCAAAACCTGCTGATCCTTTGATATCCACTGTGCATACAGCGGATTGGGCTCCGTGGTGACGGTTTTGTCCGTCTGCTCTTGCTGCACCGTCTTCGGTGGTGCGGCATCTGACCCGTCTAGAAGGCCGGTGACCTGCGCTCCTCGCAGGCCTGGCATGACCTGTGCTTTCCACAGGATGTAGTTGGTTTTGGTAAGTTTCTCGGATGGTAGGGCTCCAAGGTTGAGGGTGACGGTGGATGAGGACGACATGGCAATGGCGAGGGTGATCGGGAGGAAAGCCTTTGGCTAGATCGCTGGGAAGAGGATGGCTCTATATACCATGTCAGATGGAAGCGTTCCGACTCCTCAATGAGGAGCCACGTTGGTTTATATTGATATGAGACAGGAACAACCCCTGTCGTGGCTTACAAGGCAATACCGAACAATCCATATTTCGGTTGTTACAAGAAAGGAGGAGATAAGCTAGGGAGAGAGAGAGAACAGAGTTTGTTGAGATTACAATAGGTAGTTCTATCTCTATTTCTAACACCGGAGGTCTACATGTGCGTAGCGGTGGGACGAGCTGCCCTATGCCCGCGTCGCCTCGGTGACCATGCGGCGCTACAAGGCCCTCTTCCAGAAGCACGACAAGGAATGCTTCGCCAAATACCTCGAGGACGTGGAGGCTGGCAAGGCCAAGATCGTGGCGGGCACCGTCCTGCCACACGAGATCCCCGCGGCGGCCTACCACGGCGAGGAGGATGAGGTAGCTGTAGTGCTTGTTGGAGAGCTCGGCGTACTCGGGGTCGGAGTCACGCGGGAAGAGGCGGGCTCAACGCACAGCTGCAGTGGCTGCGGGAACAACTCCACGCCCACGACCCTACTCGATCCAGGCCGGTCAGTGGAGGCGACTTGATATCTGGACGGTTTAAAGTGGAACAAGGCCGGGTTGAAACGAGCGACGCGGCCGGCTTCAAAACGAGTAGTGGCTCCTGGCGGCAACTTGTGGTTGCGGACCGACCCACGGGTAACGGGCGAGCCCGTGGTGACCGGGCGGCGGAGGTGAACCGACGACAGCTTGAAGTGGCGGATTGAGGCTGTAGCACTGTTTTGGGTACCGAGCGAAATTCCGAGATCTCGCGCGGTTACCGCATTTACCGCCCCCCTCGAGAACTACGCATACCGAGCAAAAAAACTTGAATAATTTGAAAATTTTGAATTCGAACGCTCACAGCATAGTTAAATACAGGCCATCTCTTATCCAACCGCAGAGCTACTCGCGGCCTAGTGGTAAAGCCAACCTTTTTGTAAGCTGCTAGATGCGAGTTCGAATCCAGCCATACGCTTTTTATTTTTCTTTTTGAGGATGCAAAAGTTAAAAAACACTGCTAAATTGTGGGGCGACCAGGGGTCGAACTCGGGACTTCTACATAGGTGGTAGCTGCTGCCGAATAGCCACTGGGCAAGAGAAGCGTTAGTGACATTTAGGACTGATAAACCTATCTATATCTACTTCAAAAAAATTTGAATTTAAAATTTGATATGAAATTTCGTGCAAAAATTTTCCGGAATTTCGTGGTTACCGTGGTAACCGCAAATTCCGGTGCCCCACGAGAAAAAAGGTTCGCTCGGGATCCAAAACCTTGGGCTGTAGTGGCGCGGTGGCTGGCCTCCGGAGCAAGACAGCGAGTAGAGCAGAGCAGTGGTGAGCTCGGACGGCTGTACGTACACGTGCGAGTAGAGCAAAGCAGAGGTGAGCTCGGGGCGAGGCCGCAGGCGTCGAGGAGACCCCCAGCGAGGAGATACGCCATGGCAAACCTGGATGGTAAACCGGCTCGGAATGTAGTGACAAGGCGAGGTGGAAATAACCCGCGATGGCAGAGGCAGAGTGCCGCTCGTGTTGGGGCGGTTCAGCACTGCAGGGAAACGAAAGAAAGGCAAAGGGACGCACACTCGACCTCTAAGCTAGGTGTTAGCCGCTGTTAAGCACTATCAACCCTAACCAAGGACGAGACTCGATCTAGCATGCATGCTATAACTCAGGGCGCCAGCGCTTCATTTACTTGTGCTCAGGGTCTGCGCCTGGCTTTGTACAAAGGATTACATGCAACAGCGGCAAGACTTGTACAAAAGGGTGGTTGCCGGACAGGGTCCCACAACCGCGCCTTACGGGTAAAACTTACGAAGATGCTCAATATTCCAGGAGTTGCTCACCGGAATGCCATCTTCGGTCTCAAGGCGGACAGCGCCAGGCCTAGTGACTCGTTTCACCCGGTAAGGGCCTTCCCACTTCGGTGTCAACTTGTTGGAATTCTTGGCGGACTGAACGCGCCGAAGAACAAGGTCGCCCTCCTCGAGACTTGTGGCATTAACTTTGCGGCTATGGTAGCGGTGCAAAGCTTGCTGGTAGCGAGCGGCTCGCACAGCAGCCTGAAGACGGTCTTCCTCAAGGAGCAGCGCGTTGTCTTGCCGCAGCTGCTCTTGCTCAAGCTCATCGTAAGCGAGCACTCGAGGCGACCCGTATACGAGTTCTGTGGGGAGAACTTCCTCCGCTCCATAGACTAGAGCGAAGGGTGTCTGGCCAGTGGCTCGATTTGGTGTCGTCCTGATCGACCAAAGAACCACCGGCAGCTCCTCGATCCAATTTCTTCCGCACTTGTGCAGCCTATCGAAAGTCCTGGTCTTGAGCCCGCGCAGCACTTCAGCATTTGCCCTCTCTGCTTGACCATTGCTTCTCGGGTGAGCAACAGAAGCGAAGCAGACCTTGGCGCCAAGATCTTGGACGTACTGCATGAAGGTGCGGCTCGTAAATTACGTACCGTTGTCGGTAATTATCCTGTTAGGGATCCCGAAACGGCAAACAATCGACCTGAAGAACTTGACTGCTGACTGTGCTGTCACCTTCCTCACTGGTTCCACTTCCGGCCACTTTGTGAACTTGTTGATTGCAACGTACAAGTACTCAAAGCCCCCGACAGCTCGGGGAAAGGGGCCGAGGATATCGAGCCCCCAGACCGAAAATGGCCAGGATAAAGGGATCGTTTGGAGAGCTTGAGCTGGCTGGTGTATCTGCTTGGAATGGAACTGGCACGCTTCACACTTGGTTACTTGTGCAATTGCATCTTGGAGGGCTGTCGGCCAGAAGAAGCCTTGCCGGAATGCTTTTCCGACAAGCGCTCTTGCGCTAATGTGGTGACCACATATGCCTCCATGTATCTCTGCCAACAGCTTCTGTCCATCTTCCCGGGGAATACACTTCAATTTCACACCGTTGAGTCTCCTTCTGCACAGTGTGTTATCGACAAACTGGTACATACTAGACTGCCGGGCTACTCTTTCCGCTTCTTCTTGTTCTTCGGGAAGTTCTCCTGTCTAAAGGAAATGGACAATCTGCTGCGCCCATGTTGGAGCCTGTGGCTCGACAACAAGGACTAAAGGCAATTCTTCTGCCGCGGGAACACCTACTTCCACGGCAAGAACCTGCGGCTCTGCCGGAGCTCGACATTCCCCGGCAAGCTTGCCGGAGCAAAACTTGTCGGGAGCGTCTGCTTCAACGGAACAAACCCTGGGCCTTGCCGGAGCAGACTGCTCCTCAGCATTTTTGGTGTTGATCTTGGGGACTTTCTTGGCGGCGGCTTCGGGAAGCTCTGCCGGAAAATAGTTGCTAGAGACCAACTTCCTCTTCTTGCTCTGTCCAGTTGGTGGTGTTACGGACGGCTGAGTCAGCGTGAGCACAAAAATCCCTGGTTCCACAGGTAATTTAAGTGCAGCGCACTTTGACAGGCCATTGGCAATGTCATTCTGAGCTCTTGGGACGTGCTCCATCTGCAGGCCGTCAAAGTGCTCTTCTAGCTTTCTCACTTCGTCGACGTAAGCATCCATTAATGGACTCTGATAATTCTTGTTCACTTGGCGGACGACAAGCTGTGAGTCACCCGTGACAATGAGCTTCTTAATCCCAAGTTCTGCCGCGATCCTGAGACCGGCAAGCAAGCCTTCATACTCTATAGTGTTGTTTGTCGCTTGCTCCTTGGGGAAGTGCATCTGGACTATGTACTTGAGGTGCTCTCCGGTGGGTGCGACAAGCAGCACTCCGGCACCGGCGCCTTGCAGCGAGAAGGCACCATCAAAGTACATAAGCCACTCTTTGTTTGCTTCCTTTGCGGGGATGCTCATCTCCGGAATTTCTTCATCTGGAGTTGGCATCCACTCTGCTATGAACTCTGCCAATGCTCTGCTTTGGATTGTTGATGTACTCTCAAATTTGAGGCCAAAGCTTGACAGTTCCAGTGCCCACTCAACAATCCTGCCTGTTGCTTCTGGATTCTGCAATATCCTCTTCAGCGGAAAGCAAGTGACAACCGTGATTTCATGTGCTTGGAAGTAATGGCGCAGCTTTCTCGAGGACATGAGAAGGCCGAAAAGCAACTTCTGCACACTAGAGTACCTCGACCTAGCCCCCTGCAAAAGGGAACTGACAAAGTAAACTGGGCGCTGCACCATCTTCTTCTGTATCTCCTCTTGCATCTGCGCAGATCCTTGCTTGTCGGGACCAGAGCTTGTCGGGGAAGCCCCCTGCTTGTCGTTGGATGTGCTTGCCGCGGTTGCTGGCTCGTCATCTGCCTCCCTCTCCGCTACTAATGCAGCACTAACCACTTGATTGGTTGCCGCTATGTACAGCAGCAACTTCTCTTGCGGCTTAGGTGCGACAAGTGTTGGAGTGGAGGACAGGTATCTCTTCAAGTCCTGCAGCGCAGCCTTCGCTTCCGGACTCCATTTCATTGGACCTGCCCTTTTCAAAATTTTGAAAAATGGTAGGGCGCGCTCAGCAGACCGAGAATTAAACCCGCTGAGAGCAGCCACGCAACCGGCAAGCTTCCGTACATCCTTGACGTGTGTTGGTGCTTCGATCTGCTCAATGGCCTTGATCTTGTCGGGATTGGCTTCGATTCCCCGCCGAGACACAAAGAACCCGAGAAGCTTGCCGAAGGGACTCCAAACACACACTTCTCGGGGTTGAGCTTGAGGTTGATCTTGCGCAGATTTGCAAAAGTCTCTTCTAAATCTTGGATCAGAGTTGCCCTGTCCTTGCTTTTGACCACTATATCATCCATGTAAGCTTCTACATTTCTGTGTATCTGTGGCTTCAAAGCGACATGGACTACTCTTGCAAATGTTGAACCAGCATTCTTTAATCCGAAAGGCATCCGTATGAAACAGTACATGCCACATGGAGTAATGAATGCAGTCTTCTCCTCATCTTCTTCTGCCATGAAGATCTGATGGTATCCTGAGTATGCGTCAAGAAATGAAAGCAAATCACATCCGGCTGTGGAGTCAACAATCTGGTCAATGCGCGGCAAGGGAAATGGATCTTTGGGACAAGCTTTATTAACATCAGTAAAGTCAATGCAAAGCCTCCATTTTCCGTTTGCCTTGAGCACTTCAACAGGATTGGCCAACCACGTGTGATGGAGCACTCCTCTGACAAGGCCTGCTGCTTCCAACTTCTTGATTTCCTCTGCTATGAACTCTTGGCACTCCACTGCTTGCTTCCTGACCTTCTGCTTGATGGGCCACGCATGAGGACAAACAGCAAGATGGTGCTCAATTACTTTCCTGGGAACACCGGGGATATCAGACGGTTGCCATGCAAACACGTCGACATTCGCCCGCAGGAAAGAAACGAGCGCGCTTTCCTATTTAGGGTCAAGCGTGGCACTGATGGTGAAGGTACCACCAGTGTCGTCCTCCTTGGCGGACACCTTCTTGGTATGTGGTGGAGCTGCCATTGCCTTCTTACACTTGCCGGTGGAGCTCGATGGTGCGTCCTCGACGGCAGTGCAGCACTCCGAAGAGGTGCGCTTGCCGGAGTGGGCATCAGAGCTCTTGCCGGACTCGGTCTTCTTCTTCCCCCCGGGAGCTTCAGCGGCAAGTGCCTTGCGGTCTGTCGCAGCAGCTGCTTCTCGGTAGATCTTGTCGGCACAGATAAGAGCATCCTTCTTGTCGCCAGGGACAGAGATGACGCTTATCGGGCCTGGCATCTTGAGCATGTTGTATGCATAGTGAGAGGTTGCCATGAACTTGGCGAGTGCTGGACGACCAAGTACCCATTGTAAGGCAATGGGAGATCGGCAACGTCAAAAGTGACCCTCTCCGTTCTGAAATTCAGCTCGCTGCCAAATGTCACCAGCAACGTGACCTTCCCTTTCGGCTTGCTCCTTCCCGGGTTAATTCCTTGGAATGTACCGGTTTCTTCGAGCTCGCTGTCCGGGATCTGGAGTTTCTGGAGCACAGCGGAGGAGATCAGATTTAAGCCGGCCCCGCCGTCAACTAGCATCTTAGTGACTTTGAGGTTGTGGATTGTTGGCGAAACCAACAACGGCAAGCACCCGACCACAGTTGTGCGATCAGGGTGGTCCTCAATGTCAAAGATGATAGGCGTGCTGGACCATTTCAGAAGTTTGCGCGACTCGACAGGTGGCTCTGCCGCATTAACTTCACGCAGCCACTGTTTGAATTGGCGGTGGGAAGTATGCAGAGAAGCACCGCCGTCAACGCACAAAACTTCTGTAGCTTTTTGAAACTCTTGCTCACTGTTCTCAACATCATCCATGTCCTCGTCATCGTCTTGCTCTTCATCCTTGTCGCGGCCGCGGGGAGGTCTATCTCCTTGCCGCTGCTTGGCCTTGCCGCGGCGTCCTCCCCGGCCAGCGCGGTTCTTGCCGGCTTCTCCACCGCCTCCTTGGGCCCTCTCCTTGTCGCGCCGCTCATACTCAGCTTTTTGTTGTTGGACAAGCTGCTCGACCTTCTTGCAGCTCTGGAGATCATAGCCCTTGTTGCGGTGGATCTTGCAGTACTGCTTGTCGGAGCCGTCCTGCTTGTCGGCGACCGCCATAGCTTGGCAGTTGGTGCATGCGGCAACCTCCTTGCCAGAGCTGCCAACTTTGGCTTGCTTGGCGCCACCGTCATTGCCGGACTGCTCAACGACTAGTACCTCCTTGCCTTTCTTCTTCCTGTTGCGCCTCCGGTTTTTCTTTGCCGGGGCGGCATCCTCACTGTCAGATTCCCCCGTTCCAGTATTCTCTCCGGGGAGTTTCCTCCCTTCTTCAGCGCGTGCAGACTTGTCGGCCAGGGCGTACAGCTCGCTGACGTCTCTGATCCTGCTCATCGCCATCTCCTCCCGCATCCTGCGATTACGCACGTTCTGGTGGAACGCGCTGATAACCGCGGCAGGGTGGATGTCTGGGATGTTGCGCTGTACACGACTAAATCTCTGGATATACTTGCACAGGGGCTCTGCTTCCTTCTAAGCAAGCAGGTGAAGATCACTTTCCTGGCCATGTGGTTTGTGGCCGCCTGTAAAGGCGCCGACAAACTGATGGCACAAGTCCGCCCAAGAGGATATGGAGTTGTCCGGCAAGTGCATGAGCTAGGACCTGACTTCGGGCTTGAGCACAAGTGGGAAGTAGTTGGCAAGGACCTTGTCGTCTCACCCCCCGGCAGCTTGCACCGCAATGGTGTAGATGCTGAGGAACTCAGACGGGTGCGACTTGCCGTCGTACTTCTCCGGTATGTCTGGCTTGAAATGCTTCTGACTGTGCCACTGGACTTGCCGCAGCTCTCGGGTAAACACAGGGCAACCTACCGCATACGGCAAGTCGCCTGGTTCTCCGGGCGCATGCATGTCAACAGAAGGCCCAGCGCGCAGGTCTGATTGACGCCGCGCTTCTCTTCGGCGCTCGATGCGTGTTCGAGCGTCTTCTTGCTGTCTCTCATGAAGAACTTGGCGCTGGTCGCGATGAGCTCGTGGATCTGATGACGCGGTGGAGTCGCTGTCGAGGTGGATCCGGCGAGTCGGCGATCTTGGCCTTCTAGGCGGAGTGTGCACAGTGGTTGCACCCTCCCCGGTCTTGTCGCCACCGGCCCACGCCTGACTGACTTGCCGCGGCTGCGATGCGCTCGGCTGCCGCGGGTCGTCGCCGTTGGCGAAGCCGATGAGGCTCTGGATAGTGGCCCTCCAGTCATCGATCTTCTCTGGCGCTGGAGGGTAATCTAGGAGCAGTTGGGCCCGTGCCAACGCTTCTACCGGAGTGGCGGGCGGCGGCGGCGAACGGTGCGAGGAGCGAGATATGCTCGGACTTCTAACTGCGCTAGAAGGAGCAGTACCTCGTCCAGGTGACCGTGCCACGCTCGTGCCAGCATGTTGGCGCGCATGCTGGTCTTGAGCGCACCGGGATCCGCCAGCTTGATCTTGGCCCAGCAAACATATGGTACCGTGAGTACCATAACGCTGCTGGTCCCGTGCCTCCTGGGATGGGCGCGGTGCGTGTACGTACGCCGAGGTCTTGGAGTGCGCTCGGTCGTTGTGGGAGCCGACCTCGCCGCCGATGTGCAGCGCAGTCTTGTCCTTGGACCTGGCAGCACCATGAGCCTCCTTGTCGGCGCCCGTTCTTCCGCCGGCGCCCACTCCACCAGCCGTTCGCTCTGGCGATGGTGGGCTCGGCGCAGACGGAGCAGCTGCCTCCGAAATCTTCTTCTTCGGTGGCATGTTGATGAAGATGACGAAGATTCGGCTCGTGCGAACGTTGGATCAGGTTCACACAGCCTCGACGCACCCCCTACCTAGCGCGCCAAAGATGTCGGGGGTGACTGATCCCCACGGACACCTATGGGACCACGGCGGGCCGAGGCCCCTTTCGGTTCGGCAGGGGGGGGGGAGAGTGCACGAAGAGCAGATCGAGACGAACGCACGAGCGACGCGATCAGTTTACCCAAGTTCGGGCCGCACGGATGCGTAAAACCCTACTCCTGCTTTGATTTGTATTGTGTTCTTGCTCGGGAGCAATGAATGCTACAGTACACTTGGATGGCTAGCGAGACCGAGCGTGAGAATGATCGTCCCCCTCCCCTGTTGCGCATGGGCCTCCTTTTATATGTCAAAGGGGTCACCGACAGGTGGCAACAGAGATGAGGGTAAAAAGGTAAAAGAGGTGGTGGTTGGCGCCACCGCTTACTAAAGTTGTATCATACCTAACCCTGACGGCAGGGGACAAAGGCATTAAATGCCTGTCTGTGTCGCCTAGACGGTGCGGATAGGGGCCGTCAGGGGCGCCACCGTTTGCCACGATGGCTATCTTGTTAGTGCCTGCTTGCCACCGCATGCCCCTGGCTGCACAGCCTCCCGCCACGTACGCCAGGAACGGTCCCAGAGCGACACGTTGGTGGGTGAGCTGGAGCGCGGGCTGCGGAGTAGTAGCTTGCCGCGGCAAGCGCCTTGCCGCGGATGTTGTCTTCTCGCATCCGGGAGCTTGTCGCTCACCGGGTCTTGTCGCGTCCGGGAGCTTGTCGCTCACCGGGTCTTGCCGTGACGCGCAGCGCGTCGCAGCAAGCTTCTCGAGATGCCTTGGTTGGTCTTCCCGGCAAGCTCCTCTTGCCCGGGTCTTTGTGCTTCGAGTGGCCTTCCCGGCAAGCTCCTCTTGCCGGGGCCTTGCGCCTTGGCTCGAATACTTTGTTCTTGAATGTCTCCAAAGGAACCACGGAGGACCTTGGCGGTCACCCGGCAAGCCTTGCCGCGGGGTGCTGTGACTGCCCGTGCACAAGTTCGGGATACTAAGGTACCCCTACTTTAGTACACCGACACCTTATCTTGTAAAATAACTTTGTATATATATTTATGATCATTATAATAAATCCAACATCCCCAAAACTTGGCACCTCTGTCGTTTCGTCTCAAATATTATGAATGAGCCTTTATTTTCTGGTCATAGGTTACTTGGGGGCTTCCAACTCATCGAGTTTAGCCATTAACATCGCTCTTGACCCGACATATGCCATTATAAATCATGGTTAAACCTGCCTATTTGCTTGATGCTACTCCGCCAAGATGACTCGGCGTACTCTTGACCGTCAATCTATTATGACCCTAAACTTGTGAAGGTTAAAATGCTGGCTTATGTCATGTGATAGTTGGCTTAGAGAAAGTTAGGATAAACCATGGGCTATCATGCCAGCTTCACTAAGCAAGACCCAAGCGTTGAAAGATGGTCTTTTTTTCGTGCCTCGAAAGCGGGCCTAATACTTCTTTTTATCTACAACTTTAAATTTCTGTTTTACAGGATCCCCTCCTCCTTGATCAAATCTAATTTCGACTATCAGTCACCGGGTCAATTGTACACCGGATTATGTAGATCAAGAGTGAGCTACAAGCGATCATGCATGAGTCACCCGGAAATAGCACACCGGGTTATCAATCTATTATCACTATTAAACAACCAAGCACCAAATTCATAGATTATCAACAAATGCTCATCGATGCAAGTAGAAACATAGTACAAGCATACAGAAATCAGGTGGGTTAACAAAACACCGCATCAACTCAAATATATTCTGCAAAAGTATCAAGTGCACGACATCATAGTTAGAGCAGGTATCATAACTACCCTATTACAGAGCCACGCCTGGCTCACAAATATCAACAAGTTTTATAGGATTCATCTACTCCTGTAAGCCAGCTCTGATGCGGCTTGAGCTGCATCGGTATTTCCCCAAAGAGGAAGGGATGATGCAGTACAGCTATGGTAGGTATTTCCCTTAGTTATGAAACCAAGGTATCAATCCAGTAGGAGAACGAAGCAACACTATGTAAACTATACCTGCACAAGAACAAATTCTCGCAACCCAACGCGTAAGAGGGGTTGTCAATCCCTCCTTGGTAAAGATAGATCGGTTTGTATAATTTGGATAAATAGATCTTGGAAAAACATGAAATAAATATATAAAGAAAAAGTGCAGTAGGGTATTTTTGGGGTTTTGGAAAAATAGATCTGAAAACAAACGCGAATAAAAATAGATCTGAAAGTAATATGATAAAAGATAGACCCGGGGGCCGTAGATTTCACTGGTGGCTTCTCTGGAGAAAATAACATATGGTTGGTAAACAAATTACTGTTGGGCAATTGATAGAGTATCGAATAATTATGACGATATCCAAGGCAATGATCAATATATAGGTATCACGTCCAAGATTAGTAGACCGACTCGTGCCTGCATCTACTACTATTACTCCACACATCGACCACTATCCAGCATGCATCTAGTGTATTAAGTTCATGGAGAAACAAAGTAATGCAATAAGAACGATGGCATGATGTAGACAAGATCTATTCATGTAGGAATAGACCCCATCTTGTTATCCTTAATAGCAACTATACATGCATGCCTCGCTGCCCCTTCTGTCACTAGGAGAGGACACCGCAAGATCGAACCCATCACAAAGCACCTCTTCCCATGGTAAGAAAAATCGATCTAGTTGGCCTAACTAAACCAAAGATTCAAAGAAGAAATGCGAGGCTGTAAATAATCATGCATATAAGAGATCAAAGAAGACTCAAATAATATTCATGGATATAGATCTGATCATAAACTCAAAGTTCATCGGATCCCAACAAACACACCGCAGAAGGAGTTACATCAAATAGATCTCCAAGAGACCATTGTATTGAGAACCAAAAAGAGAGAAGAAGCCATCTAGCTACTGCCTACAGACCCTTAGGTCTATGGTGGACTAGTCACGCATCATCACAGAGGCACCAATGAGGATGATGAACCCCTCTGTGATGGTGTTAGATTGGATCTCGTGGTTCTGGGACTTGCGGCGGCTGGAATTGTTCTTCGTCGACTCCCCTAGGGTCTCTGTAATATTTGTGAATTTATAGGGTGAAGAGGTGGTGCAGGAGATCTCCATAGGGCCCACAACCCACCTGGGCACGCCTGGGCCTCCTGGCACGCCCAGGTGTCTGATACGTCTCCAACGTATCTATAAATTTTGATTGTTCCATGCTATATTATATTCTGTTTTGGACATTATTGGGCTTTATTATACACTTTTATATTATTTTTGGGACTAACCTATTAACCGAAGGCCTAGCCCAGAATTGCTGTTTTTTTGCCTATTTCAGAGTTTCGCAGAAAAAGAATATCAAACGGAGTCCAAACGGAATGAAACCTTCGGGAACGTGATTTTCGGAACAAACATGGTCCAGAGGACTTGGACCCTACGTCAAGACATCAACCAGGAGGCCACGAGGTAGGGGGTGCGCCCTCCACCCTCGTGGGCCCCTTGTTGCTCCGCTGATGTACTCCTTCCTCCTATATATACCTACGTACCCCCAAACTACCAGATACGGAACCAAAACCCTAATTCCACCGCTGTAACTTTCTGTATCCACGAGATCCCATCTTGGGGCCTTTTCCGGAGCTCCGCCGGAGGGGGCATCGATCACAGAGGGCTTCTACATCAAGACCATAGCCCTTCCGATGAAGTGTGAGTAGTTTGCCTCAGACGTTCGGGTCCATAGTTATTAGCTAGATGGCTTCTTCTCTCTTTTTGGATCTCAATACAAAGTTCCCCCCCTCTCTTGTGGAGATCTATTCGATGTAATCTTCTTTTGTGGTGTGTTTGTTGAGACTGATGAATTGTGGGTTTATGATCAAGTTTATCTATGAACAATATTTGAATCTTCTCTGAATTCTTTTATGTATGATTGGTTATCTTTGCAAGTCTCTTCGAATTATAAGTTTGGTTTGGCCTACTAGATTGATCTTTCTTGCAATGGGAGAAGTGCTTAGCTTTGAGTTCAATCTTGTGGTGTCCTTTCCCAGTGACAGTAGGGCAAGCAAGGCACGTATTGTATTGTTGCCAGCGAGGATAACAAGATGGGGTTTATATCATATTCTATGAGTTTATCCCTCTACATAATGTCATCTTGCTTAAAGCGTTACTCTGTTCTCTTGAACTTAATACTCTAGATGCATGCTGGATAGCGGTCGATGTGTGGAGTAATAGTAGTAGATGCAAGCAGGAGTCGGTCTACTTGTCTAGGACGTGATACCTATATACATGATCATGCCTAGATATTCTCATCACTATGCTCAATTATGTCAATTGCTCAACAATAATTTGTTTACCCCCCCCCCCCCCCCGTGAATACTTATGCTCTTGAGAGAAGCCACTAGTGAAACCTATGCCCCCGGGGTCTATTTTCCATCATATTAATATTCCAACACTTAGTTATTTTTATCGCATTTTATTATACTTTGCATCTTTATCATAAAAAAATACCAAAAATATCACTACAAGAAATATGTCAACTTATGACCTTCTGTCAGTGACCCTTGAAGAATTGGTCATAAATTTATGACCATTTTAGACCAATTGGTCAAAACCAATTCAGGGGGCTCCAAACCCTAAACCATTGCGACCATTTTGGTCAGAAAGGTCGTAATTTCCTTACACAAAATGGTCACAAAGCAAACAGTGCTAGTCCGCTGCCTTATTTCTAGTTGTTAATGACCAATATAGATGGTCATAGCCTTGTAGATTGTGGTGGGTTGTGATGACTAGGCGCCATCTCATCAGTTTTGCCTATGTGTCATGTCCATGTGGCAGTTTTTGCCCTAGGTTGTGAAGCAACCTATATTTCTATCATTCCCAAAATTCCCAAAAAAAAATCTCATAAATTCTTTGGGGCATATCTTCATCAAATATGTAAAAATCCTTCCTTGCCTAGTTCAAAACTAATTCAACAATATTCATTTTCCTAGTCTGTTCACAACAACACTTTATGAAGGAAGTGCTATTTATATATTCATGATTGCCCTAGGAATTTTTGGGCACTCTTTTCTATCCAAATCATTACTGCATGACAAAATTCAGCTCCATTTGCCTAGCAAATCTTCCTCGGCAAATTTCCAAAGTTTTTGTCCACCTAGAAGCATTGTGAAGGAAGTACCTTTTTTATATCTCGAAATGACATGAAATTTATACAGTTCCTTCATATGCCCAAATTATCACCCTACTCCAAATTGCTGCTCAGTCAAATCATCTATGTGAGCCCAGGTTCAATTTATATTTTATGGCCAAATTGGCACGTTGCAAAGCAAGTGTTATATAGACCCCTCCTATTACCCTCAAACTTTTCGGGCACTCTTCCATACCCAAATAATTGCCACATGATAATATTTAGCTCAATTTTCCTAGTAAATCTTTCTCGGGAAATTTCCAAAGTTTCTACCTCGAGAGAAGCTTTGTGAAGTAAGTACTAGCTAGGCTTACCCAAATGATCTGAAAATTTACCAGCGCTTGACCATACCTTAGTAACTTACCTACACCAATTTTGAGCTCATTTCATTCATCCAATCTCTCTCACTAGTTTTCCCAAGTTTCTGTCCATAGAAGAGCATTGTGAAGGAAGTACTACTTTGGCATGTCCAAATGGTATCAATTTTCTACAATTCTTTCCTATGCCCAAATAACCATCCTCCACAAAATTTCAGCTCAATCCATTCAATATTTTGAGCCCAGCTTCAACATTCATATTTTTTTCCAGCGTGGTACTTTGCAACGCAAGTACCACCTAGGATCCTCCTTTTGAGCTAAAATTTGTGAAGACATTCTCCTTAGTATATGATCATCCTCAGCCAAAACTCACGCCCATTGGCCATGTGCATTTCCCGTACCGCTAATCATACACTTGGCTGCTAATTCATGTTTGTGCATCGATCGGTCTCCTCGTGATAATCTTATGTTGTAATTTTCTTCCTAGCACCAACCTGGAGAGTGCCCAACCCACTAGACATGCCTAGGCCACCCAGAACACATGGCAACATTACGGTCACGCGGTGACCACGCGACGGGCATGCGAGTTTACGCGCTCTAGAGTTGGGGCCCTCGGCCACCGCCCAAACCTCGACGTATCGCCACCAAACCATGTATTTATGATTAAATAGGTCCTTATGTAACTAGAAATGATTTTTGTCAAAAATAAATAGCAAACTATGAGGCAGCTGCAGTTCAAATTTGACCCGCTTCCAACTGAATCAGCGGAAATTTGTCTTTTTCACGAGAGGTGGATCAAAATTTTTTACACCCAACCATTTTGTCAATTGTGCATTAAATATGGCCTAGTATTTTATAAAAATGATTTGGTCAAATTTTGCAACAATTATTTGGTAGTTCCTTCACAAAAAAACCTCCTTTCGGGCACTCGAAAAATGGAAAATGGTTTTTTCGTCCAACGTAAATGAAAACTTCCTTAGGCAACATTGTTTGCCATTCCAATATGCACCCTTATGCACAATATGAGATCATTTGAACAAACTATGCCATGAATGTGGCCATAAGATTGATCATTTGGCTTGAAAGCCATGAATCTTCACACATGATAGCTCATTTCTGAGAACACTTTTTTTAAAAATAATTATCGTATTACAAGTTTATTATTTTTCCCGGAAACTTGGTCATATATAATGACACAATGCGAAGGTTTTCCAATTTTTTGATTTTTTTTGAATTTTTTATACCCGTTTGAAAATGTGGTCAAAACGGCGGGCTTGACCGTTCCTAGCAAGCGGTTGAATCTTGGATTTTTTTTGGTGTTTCTCTGATTAAATAGATACTTATGTACCTAGAAATGATTTTTGTAAAAAATGAAGAGCAAACTACGAGGTAGCTACAGTTCAAATTTGACCCGCTTCCAGCTGAATCGACAAGAATTTATCTTTTTCACCAGAGGTGGATCAAAACTTTTTTCACCCAACCATTTTGTCAATTGTGCATTATACATGGCCTAGTATTTTATAAAATTGATTTGGTCCATTTTTGCAACAATTATTTGGTAGTTCCTTCACACAAAAAAACCTCCTTTTGGGCACTCGGAAAATGAAAAATGAATTTTCCGTGTAAAGAAAATGAAAAGTTCCTTAGGCAACATTGTTTTTCATTCCAAGATGCACCCTTGTGCACAATATGAGATCATTTGAACAAACTATGCCATGAATGTGGCCATAAGATTGATCATTTGGCTTGAAAGCCATGAATCTTCACGCATGATAGCTCATTTCTGAGAACACTTTTTTAAAATAATTACCGTATTACAAGTTTATTGATTTTCCTGGAAACTTGGTCACATATAATGACACAATGCGAAGGATTTCCAATTCTTTTTTTTTTTGATTTTTTTATGCCCGTTTCAAAATGCAGTCAAAACGGCGGGCTTGACCGTTCCTAGCTAGTGGTTGAATCTTGGAATTTTTTTCGTGTTTCTATGATTAAATAGATACTTATGTACCTAGAAATGATTTTTGGAAAAAATAAAGAGCAAACTATGAGGCAACTACAGTTCAAATTTGACCCGTTTCCAGCTGAATCGACGGCAATTTGTCTTTTTCACCAGAGGTGGATCAAAACTTTTTTCACACAACCATTTTCTCAATTGTGCATTATATATGTCCTAGTATTTTATAAAATTGATTTGGTCCATTTTTGCAACAATTATTTGGTAGTTCCTTCACAAAAAAACCTCCTTTTGGGCACTCGGAAAATGGAAAATGATTTTTTGTGCAAAGAATATAAAAAATCCCTTTGTCGATACTGTTTACTATTCCAAGATGTAAACTTTTGCAGAGTATAAAGAAATCATTTTGAACAAATATAAAGAATATCATTTGAACAAATATTTGGTAGGTCTTTTACAAAAAAGAACTCATTTTGAGCACTAAAAAATGGAAAATGATTTTTTCGTGACCTATTTAAAGGTTATAAAGTCTTCAAATTTTTTGTTGCTTTCTGATTGGTCTATAGGCATATCACGCGGATCATGCATCCGACACCGTCGGATGCTCCGGGATCCAACGGCGGACCTCATCCCCTCACCCTCTCACCCACGTAGCCCTCTCACCCCCCTCACCCACGCAGCCCCCACTCCCCACTGTTCCAACCCTAGCCCCCACGCCCCCACTCTCCTGCACCCGCACCCACTCGCCAAACCCTAGCCGCCGCCGCCCCCGCACCATGGCCGTCGACGGCGAGGAGCCCGAATCCCCATGCCTCCCAAGCGCCTGAAACCCTAGCCCGCGGCACAGCCATGGCGGCCGAGCTCTGGATCCGATCCAAACCCAAACCAGCCGCCTCTCTCCCTGCTCCCTCCCCCGACGCAAACCAGCCCCCGCCCCCGCCGGTGACCTTGCCGCCGTGCTCCGCCATCCGCCCTCCGCCACCCTCTTCTCCTCCCCCGCCTCGTCCCCTCGCCTTCTCGCCCGGATGGAGCAGCAGGTGAGGCGGCTGTTGGGGAACGTTGCAGAAAACAAAAAATTTCCTACGGTTTCACCAAGATCCATCTATGAGTTCATGTAGCAACGAGTGATCGGATGCATCTACATACCTTTGTAGATCGCAAGCGGAAGCGTTCAAAGAATGGGGATGAGGTAGTCGTACACGACGTGATCCAAATCACCGGAGATCCTAGCATCGAACGGACGGCACCTCCGCGTTCAACACACGTACGGTCAGCGTGACGTCTCCTCTTTCTTGATCCAGCAAGGGGGAAGGAGAGGTTGAGGAAGATGGCTCCAGCAGCAGCACGACGGCGTGGTGGTGATGGAGCTACAGTACTCCGGCAGGGCTTCGCCAAGCTCTATGGAGGAGGAGGAGGTGTTGGAGAGGGAGAGGGAGGCACCAAAGGCGTGGTCTAAGAGTCCCTCCTTCCCTCACTATATATAGGGAGCCAGGGGGGCGCCGGCCCTAGGAGATCGAATCTCCTAGGGGGTGGCGGCCAAGGGAGGAGTCCCTCCCCCCCAAGGCACCTAGGGGGTGCCTTCCCCTTTTGGGACTCTTCCCTTCTTGAACCCTAGGCGCATGGGCCTCTTGGGGCTGCTGCCCTTGGCCCATGTAGGCTAAGGCGCACCCCCTACAGCCCATGTGGCCCCCTGGGGCAGGTGGCCCCACCCGGTGGACCCCCGGGACCCTTCCGGTGGTCCTGGTACAATACCGATGACCCCGAAACTTGTCCTGATGGCCGAAATAGCACTTCCTATATATAATTCTTTACCTCCGGACCATTCCGGAACTCCTCGTGACGTCCGAGATCTCATCCGGGACTCCGAACAACATTAGGGTTACTGCATATACATATCCCTACAACCCTAGCATCACCGAACCTTAAGTGTGTAGACCCTACGGGTTTGGGAGACATGTAGACATGACCGAGACGACTCTCCGGTCAATAACCAACAGCGGGATCTGGATACCCATGTTGGCTCCCACATGCTCCTCGATGATCTCATCGGATGAACCACGATGTCGAGGATTCAAGCAACCCTGTATTCAATTCCCTTTGTCAATCGGTATGCTACTTGCCCGAGATTCGATCGTCGGTATCCCAATACCTTGTTCAATCTCGTTACCGGCAAGTCACATTACCCGTACCGTAATGCATGATCCCATGACCAGACACTTGGTCACTTTGAGCTCATTATGATGATGCATGAGTGGGCCCAGTGATACCTCTCCGTCATACGGAGTGACAAATCCCAGTCTTGATCCATGTCAACCCAACAGACACTTTCGGAGATACCCATAGTATACCTTTATAGTCACCCAGTTACGTTGTGACATTTGGTATACCCAAAGCACTCCTACAGTATCCGGGAGTTACACGATCTCATGGTCTAAGGAAAAGATACTTGACATTGGAAAATTCTAGCAAACGAACTATACGATCTTGTGCTATGTTTAGGATTGGGTCTTGTCCATGACATCATTCTCCTAATGATGTGATCGTTATCAATGACATCCAATGTCCATAGTCAGGAAACCATGACTATCTGTTGATCAACGAGCTAGTCAACTAGAGGCTTACTAGGGATATGTTGGTGTCTATTATTCACACATGTATTACGATTTCCGGATAACACAATTATAGCATGAATAAAGACAATTATAATGAACAAGGAAATATAATAACAATGCTTTTATTATTGCCTCTAGGGCATATTTCCAACAGCGGTGGCCAGATTCGCGCCGCCGTCAGGCGACGGAGGCGCTCGAGGGCGGCTGTGTCTCCCCAGCCGTCATCCACCACGACTTCAACTGCAGCATCGTCCACATCGACTTCCGTAGAAGATCCGTCCCAGGTGCGTCTGTTCTCCTTCTTCCTCACCTCATTGCCACCGGCCGTGCGCTCTCGGGCCACGCAGGGCTCGCGTTATTGACTGCTCGCTATTGTGGTTCTGTGTTGCCTTGCGTTTGTGGTTGTGGATCCTTGGATCGAACGGAGCGGCGGGTGTGCCTGCTCGCTTCGTCTCCTCTATTGGGCGGTGGATCCATTCCGGCTGCTGTTGTGGCCAATGCGGCCGCGCGTGCCTCTTTTGGGTGATTTCGCTAGTGGAATGGCTGAATGATTTCACCCCTGAACTAAGTATATTATAATCTAGAGGCTCTCTATTTAAATACTTACCATGCTTTCCATGAATCATGATATGTTGCCCCTTATTTGCAATCTCAAAAATAATACTTGTGCACCTGGCCATTTTATTCATGCTCATGTTTTCCTTATTTTTTTACAAGAGCTTGCTTTGAAGAATGTCTAGTATTCAGTTTGTACCTCACCTAGTATATGTGCTGCTCAACATTCAACCTGCTTTACTCCGCTTATGCGATTCTGCTAAGTTTGTAGAGGAAGCAGCCAAAACTAGTGTTGCATCCTAGTACTAGCTTAAACCCTGAGATACTTTGTTTGTTTTCTAGATAGATAGATTGCTTGTTCATCTGGGCTTCTGATGTGATGTGCTTATGTGTTATGCTTGCAGCTGCCGACCTCTTCCTGTGGTCCAAGCCGGCGCCCGGAGCTGGCAAACGCGGCGATACTGCCAATGACGACTGGCTCATGGGACAACGGCGACATTGTCCAGCGCCAATGCCGTCACCATCGTCGGCCGTGTGTTCCGGCCGGCTAGGAGGTAGCCGGCACCCTGGAGGCCCCGAAGCCACTTCATGGAGTACGGGTTCGTGCTGGACGGAGACGGGAGCGTTATTGATGAGGTGTTGCGGCTTTACTGCTCTGCTTTCGGTTATTGTTCTTTGTGCAAACTAGTGGCTTGATTTCCCATTTTGTTTGCCAAATCTGAAGGTACTGGTGGTGCCTATGTTGTCTACGAGATCCTACACCCAAGAGGATGTGGTGGAGCTCTAGTGTAGAGCTACTTATTTGATTCATTTGAAAAGATGAGTAATTTTTTTCATTAACAGAAACTTCTCATCTCTTTTCTTCTATTTTCCTCTCTTCTCTTCTCATTGCTGCTGTTAAGTTAGGACTTGCTGCTGATGATTGCTATTGTTAGAAATCATGATTGGTTATTTTAGTGTAGGACTTGCTGCTATTGCTGTCATATTCATACTATATTTTCCAAAGTTCGATAGCATGTCGTCCTTAGGATAAGTTGTTGATAAAAAATGGACTAAATTAAAGCACTCCCAGGACTTGATGTTGTTGTTATTGACCTGCTGCTGTTGTTACCGATCTTTAACCTTAGTTTAAGCTTTCTTGTTCTTGCAATTACTAGTTGTGATAATTGTATGGTGATAAGAATGCCTCTGCAGGACAATATATTTTGCTGGTTCCACCGCGCCATCACATGAAACTTGGTGCTGCTGCTTCCTGGCTAGCTGTAGCTTTGCATGAAGCAATAAGAGATGGCTTCACTTTGCTGGCCTATTTTTGCCCCCTCCGACTAAGATGCCAAAGCATAGAGGTACACGCATCCCTGTTAATATTGAGTAGAAAGCACACCTTCTGATTTTGAATTGGATTGCTCTGAAATGTTGTCACCTTCCTTCCATGAGTTTATGCAAGCATGTGTTGCCAAAGTTCAAGAAGGCGCGCTTAATAGGCCGATTATGCGCGTTGAAGCAAGAGGCGCTGGCTCAATGCCTTGCCTTGGTCATGTGCGGGAAGAAAAGCGCTAGGACTCTAGCTGTACTGCTGTTGTTGATGCTCTACTGCTCTAGAATCTAGCTGTACTGCTATTGTTGATGCTCTTGGCCTTTAGCTATACTGTTGTTGTCGATGCTCTAATGCTCTAGGCCTCTAGATGTATTGCTGATGTTGATACTCTAGGCCTCTAGCTATATGTTTTCCAGGTTACACGCTAATTGCACTCCTTCAGTTAACTCTTTTAAACATGACTTGGTTACTTAAACCCAACTCTTCTCGTGTATATGCCAAGTGTAGCTTCCCCTAAGATATTCATTTTGCAACTTCATCTATTGATGCTTTGCCACTAAATGCAATTTGCAGGGAGCTTGATAAAGCTTGGACGTTGGTCAGGGCTCCAACGGTGTTGATGCTATTGGGTTGGTTGTGGCCTCATGCATGGTAGTAGGCTTAGCTGGCCCCTGATATAGAGTGCTATATTGTTGAGAGTTTTACCTGTAGAGTGCTATATTGTGATTGGTGAAATAATGTATGGTGTATATTGTGATTGTGTGGAATATTGTAATAAACTGAGTTTGGCTGTTATTTGAATCGGTGTGTTGACTTCAAGCTGTGAAAAATTAAAACTTGATGATTGGTATATCGGTGTGTTGACTACAAGCAATGTGCACCCGGTTGACTACAATAATCTAAAAATTGAATGTAACAAAAAAACAAAGAAAATCCGAAAATAGAAATTATATAAAATGTGAAAAGGCTAGATCTTAGAAAGCAAAAAGGCCGAATTAATGGGCCAAGCCCATGTAGCTGACCAAAATTAATAGTAAAAAATAAGTAAAAAAGGCCGAATTGTTGGGTTAGGCCCATGTAGAAAACCGAATTGGACCGGGCTGAATGTTGTGCCACATCAGCTTGCCACGCTGGATGCCTACATGGCCTGGGGAGGTTGCTAGTGACCAAAACGCCACAGTGGACTTATTTTGGTCATAAACGTTTGCGACCATTCCAGAAGAAAGGTCGCTATAGTCAGTTTACGATAGCCAGCTTTTGACCTTATGTTTTTGGTCACAAAAGGCCACAAATGGAAATTTGTGACCATTCAGTGAACAATAGTGGTGGTCACAAGTTGACATATTTCTTGTAGTGTATTATCTTATCATATCTATCAGATCTCACTCTCGTAAGTGACCGTGTAGGGATTGACAACCCCTTATCGCGTTGGTTGCGAGGATTTATTTGTTTGTGTAGGTGCGAGGGACTTGTGCGTGGCCTCCTACTGGATTGATACCTTGGTTCTCAAAAACTAAGGGAAATACTTACGCTACTTTGCTGCATCACCCTTTCCTCTTCAAGGGAAACCAACGCAGTGCTCAAGAGGTAGCAAGAAGGATTTCTGGCGCCGTTGCCGGGGAGGTTCGAGCAAGACAAGTCAAGATTTGACTCCCAACAATGAGTCACTTCTGGTGCCGTTGCAAGTCAAGACATACCAAGTACCCATCACAAACTCTTATCTCCCACATTACATTATTTGCCATTTGCCTCTCGTTTTCCTCTCCCCCACTTCACCCTTGCCGTTTTATTCGCCCTCTCTTTCTCCATCCTCCCTCTCTTTCTCTATTTGCCTCCTTTTGCCCATCTCTTGTTCGCTTGTGTGTTGGATTGCTTGCTTGTCACGATGGCTCAAGATAATACTAAATTGTGTGACTTCACCAATACCAACAAAAATTATTTCCTTAGCACTCCGATTGCTCCTCTTACCGATACTGAATCTTGTGAAATCAATGCTGCTTTGTTGAATCTTGTCATGAAAGATCAATTCGCCGGCCTTCCTAGTAAAGTTTCCGCTACCCATCTGAATAGCTTCGTTGATTTATGTGATATGAAAAATATGAAAGATGTGGATAATGATATTGTTAAATTGAAGCTATTTCCTTTTTCGCTTAGAGATCGTGCTAAAGCTTGGTTTTCGTCTTTGCCTAAAAATAGTATTGATTCGTGGAATAAGTGCAAAGATGCTTTTATCTCTAAGTATTTTCCTCCCGCTAAGATCATCTCTCTTAGAAATGATATTATGAATTTTAAGCAACTTGATCATGAACATATTGCACAGACTTGGGAGAGGATGAAATTAATGATACGTAATTTCCCTACACATGGTTTGAATTTGTGGATGATTATACAAAATTTTTATGCTGGATTGAATTTTTCTTCTAGAAATCTTTTAGGTTCGGCTGCGGGAGGCACTTTTATGGAAATCACTTTAGGAGAAGCTACTAAACTCCTAGATAATATTATGGTTAATTATTCTCAATGGCACACTAAAAGATCTACTAATGTTTTGAGTGGAAAGATGGATGAACTTATGTTATTTGCTAATAAAAGTGTTTCTTTTGATGCTAATTATATGCCTTTGTCTACCTTGATTCAGAATACTAATGAATCTATGGATGTGAATTTTGTTGGTAGGAATAATTTTGGTAACAACGCGTATAGAGGAAACTTTAATCCTAGGCTGTATCCTAGTAATTCCTCTAATAATTATGGTAATTCCTACAACAATTCTTATGGAAATTTTAATAATATTCCCTCTGATTTTGAACTAATATTAAAGAATTTATTACTTCGCAAAAGAATTTCAATGCTTTGATTGAAGAAAAATTGCTTAAGATTGATGAGTTGGCTAGGAACATTGATAGAATTTCTCTTGATGTTGATTCTTTGAAACTTAGATCTAATCCACCTAAGCATGATATCAATGAGTCTCTCAAAGCCATGAGAATTTCCATTGACGAGTGCAAAGAAAGAACCGCTAGGATGCGTGCTAAGAAAGATTGCTTTATAAAAGCGTGTTCTTCTAGTTTCCATGAAAATAAAGATGAAGATCTAAGAGTTATTGATTACCCTATTAAATCTTTGTTTTGCAATATGAATCTTGATAATGATGGGACTGAATATGATCCACCTTAACCTAGATGGCGTTCCAAAAATTCGGAGTCTTTAGATCTTGACGCTAAAATTGTCAAAAGTGGGATTGAAGAAGTCAAAACTTTAAATATTAATGAACCCACTATTTTGGATTTCAAGGAGTTTAATTATGATAATTGCTCTTTGATAGATTGTATTTCCTTGTTGCAATCCGTGCTAAATCCTCCTCATGCTTATAGTGAAAATAAAGCTTTTACTAAACATATCGTTGATGCTTTGATGCAATCTTATGAAGAAAAACTTGAGTTGGAAGTTTCTATCCCTAGAAAACTTTATGATGAGTGGGAACCTACTATTAAAATTAAAATTAAAGATCATGAATGCTATGCTTTGTGTGATTTGGGTGCTAGTGTTTCCACGATTCCAAAAACTTTGTGTGATTTTCTAGGTTTTCGTGATTTTGATGATTGCTTTTTAAACTTGCACCTTGCGGATTCCACTATTAAGAAACCTACGGGAAGAATTAATGATGTTCTTATTGTTTCAAATAGGAATTATGTGCCCATAGATTTTATTGCTCTTGACATAGATTGCAATCCTTCATGTTCTATTATTCTTGGTAGACCTTTCCTTAGAACGGTTGGTGCAATTATTGATATGAAGTAACAGAATATTGGATTCCAATTTCCGTTAAGGAAAGACATGGAACACTTCCCTAGAAATAAATTTAAATTACCTTATGAATCTATTATGAGAGCCACTTATGGATTTCCTACCAAAGACAACAATACCTAGATCTATCCTTACTTTTTATGCCTAGCTAGGGGCGTTAAACGATAGCGCTTGTTGGGAGGCAACCTAATTTTATTTGCATTCCTTGCTTTTTTCCTCCTGTTTAGTAATAAGTAATTTATCTAGCCTCTGTTTTTGTTGTGTTTTTTGTGTTTAATTACTGTTTGTGCCAAGTAGAACCGTTGGGAAGACTTGGGGAAAGTCTTTTTAATCTTGCTGTAAAAAATAGAAACTTTAGCGCTCACGAGAATTGCTGCCGTTTTTATTTGGAAAGTGATATTTAGTTAATTATTTTTTAAGATGATTAATAGATAAATTCCTCACGTCCAGAAATTTATTTTAGAATTTTTGGGGTTCCAGATCTTTCGTTAGCTATAAATTACTATAGACTGTTCTGTTTTTGACAGATTTTGTTTTTCGTGTGTTGTTTGCTTATTTTAATAAATCTATGGCTAGTAAAATAGTTTATAAACCATAGATAAGTTGGAATACAGTAGGTTTAACACCAACATAAATAAAGAATGAGTTCATTACAGTACCTTGAAGTGGTGTTTTCTTTTCTTTCGCTAATGGAGCTCACGAGATTTTCTACTTTAAGTTTTGTGTTATGAAGTTTTCAAGTTTTGGGTGAAAGATTTGATGGATTATGGAACAAGGAGTGGCAACAACCTAAGCTTGGGGATTCCCATGGCACCCCAAGATAATCTAAGGACACCTAAAAGCCAAAGCTTGGGGATGCCCCGGAAGGCATCCCCTCTTTCGTCTACTTCCATCGGTAACTTTACTTGGAGCTATATTTTTATTCACCACATGATATGTGTTTTGCTTGGAGCGTCTTGTATGATTTGAGTATTTGCCTTTTAGTTTACCACAATCATCCTTTCTGTACACACCTTTTGAGAAAGACACACATGATTCATAAATTATTAGAATACTCTATGTGCTTCACTTATATCTTTTGAGTTTTATAGATTTCGCTCTAGTACTTCACTTATATCTTGTAGAGCATGGTTGTGGTTTTGTTTTACAGAAACTATTATTCTATCATGCTTCACTTAGATTATTTTGAGAGTCTTAAATATCATGGTAATTTACTTAAATAATCCTAATATGCTAGGTATTCAAGACTAGTAAAAACTTTCTTATGAGTGTGTTGAATACTAAGAGAAGTTTGATGCTTGATGATTGTTCTGAGACATGGAGATAGTGATATCAAATTTGTGCTAGTTGAGTAGTTGTGAATTTGAAAAATACTTGTGTTGAAGTTTGCAAGTCCCGTATCATGCACGTATGGTAAACGTTATGTAACAAATTTGAAACATGAGGTGTTCTTTGATTGTCCTCCTTATGAGTGGCGGTCGGGGACGAGCGATGGTCTTTTCCTACCAATCTATCCCCCTAGGAGCATGCGCGTAGTGCTTGGTTTTCGATGACTTGTAGATTTTTGCAATAAGTATGTGAGTTCTTTATGACTAATGTTGAGTCCATGGATTCATTGCTAGCCTCTTCGGTACTGTGCATTGCCCTTTCTCACATTAAGAGTTGGTGCAAACATCGCCGGTGCACCCAAACCCTATGATATGATACGCTCTTTCACACATAAACCTCCTTATATCTTCCTCAAAACAGCCACCATACCTACCTATTATGGCATTCCCAAGCCATTCCGAGATATATTGCCATGCAACTTTCCACCGTTCCGTTTATCATGACACATTCACCATGGTCATATTGCTTTGCATGATCATCTAGTTGACATAGTACTTGTGGCAAAGCCACCATTCATAATCCTTTCATACATGTCACTCTTGGTTCATTGCATATCCCGGTACACCGCCGGTGTAACGCCCCAGATATAACTTTCCCAATTTATACTCCAACTCTTGCCGATTCCAGCGTTAAGTTATATTTATTTCTCGGGTTCGGGTCTTTGTCTCCGTGTGTTGTTTTCGTTTTCATGCATCTCATATCATGTCATCATGTGCATTGCATTTGCATACGTATTCATCTCATGCATTCGAGCATTTTCCCTGTTGTCCGTTTTGCATTCCGGCGCTTCGTTCTCCTCCGGTGGTCAATTCTAGCTTTCTTTCGTGTGTGGGGATTAAACATTTCTGGATTGGACCGAGACTTGTCATGCGGCCTTGGTTTACTACCAGTAGACCGCCTGTCAAGTTTCGTACCATTTGGACTTCGTTTGATACTCCAACGGTTAACCGAGGGACCGAAAAAGCCTCGTGTGTGTTGCAGCCCAACACCCCTCCATTTTGGCCCAAAACCCACCAAACTATGGTCCATGTCCTAGAGCGTTCGATCACGATCACGTGGCCGAAAACCGCACCTCATTTGGACTCTCCTAGCTCCACTTATGCCTATAAATAGCCCCCTCCAAATTCGGATCTCTCCCTTCCCCCGAAACCCTAGCTAAAAAAATATCTCCGCGACCGGCCGGACATTGTCCGACTCGGCCGGACGCTTCGCTGCCACCGCCCAGAGCCACTGGCGTCGCGCCACGTGGCCACGCTCGCCGCCGCCGCCAGCCGGCCCGGGAGGCCCGCGTACGGCCCCCGAGGCCCATCGCCCGCGCCGCCGTCCAGGGAGCCGCGCTGCCCGATCCACGCGCCCCCGCCGCCGTCTTCCGCAACACCGGTCGCCACCTCGCCTCGCCGACCTCGCCGCCGTTCGCCTCCCCGCCGCCCGGCCCGCGCCGCCCCTCGCCGCCCATCGGCCGGCTCCGCCGCCCCGCATCCGGCCGGCCCCGCGACCCCACGTCCTCGTCGGCGGGAGCCCCGGCCTCTCCTTCCCCGCGAGCTCCGGCAAGACTCCGGCGAGCGTCAAGTTCATCTCCGGCGTTCCTCGGTTTCCACGCATGAACAGTGTTTCCAGATCTGAGATCCGAAAAACCCTAACGGTTGACTTTTTCCCCTCTCCCTCTAATTTTTGTGCATACTTTGACCTGCCATATCTCCGCATCCGTAGCTCCGTTTTGGACATATAGTATATCAAAATGTTCGTCTCAACGAGTACATCATTTCATTCCATTGCATCATTTTCATTTGAGTTCATCTTGATGCCCGAAATGCTGCTAGAAGGAGGCTTCGTGAGTTAATTGTCAGATCTGTTAGTTCATCTTAGAGTTTTGTCATTTTTGCCATGATTATTGTGTGCATGATATGCCTGTGAGTCCTTCATATGATTTGTTAAGCATTTTGTCTTCTTGCCAGAGGTGTAACCCATGCATTTTTAGGATGTGTGTGGTGACTTGTGCAAGCTTGCAAAGTGAGGCACTTGGTAAATCTGTTTTCAGGGACTTAGTGGATTTCTCTAAGTCTGGGATTATTTAGTTCATGATGCCATATGTTCAGCTTGTTTCCTAGTGATCCGTGCCTATTTTGAGGATGATCAGTAAGGGAGGTTTGTTAATCATGTTATTCTCTATCCATCCATGTCTTTGTTTGCATATGTGGAGTACCCTAGCTTGAGTCAATCGAGCTCTACTTTTGCTTCATGGTAAATCTGGGCAGATCGTCAACTTGTTTGCGATTTTGCCGATGATATTGTTATTGATCCGTGCATGCTATGCCATTGTTCTTGCCATGTCTAGCTAGAATTTTGTGCCTTCTTAATGGATATATGCTTGCCTTGCCATGACTCGCACCGTAGTGAGTGCATCGAGCTTGTTTACATGCCTTCGTGAGTTAAATTTCAGCATGTCTCAGTTTTCACTAAGTCTGAAAACTGATTGTGCGTGAGCTATGTTCGTGTGCTTGTTAGTATATTTTGTGATCCCTTTTGGCCCCAGGTCACTTTGGGACTTTTGATAAGCTTGTTGAGTAGCTCCATGCCATGTTCTTACTTTTCATAATCAGGTCATGTATCATGTTGTTTTGCTGCTCCGGAGAGAGCTTCGTGATCTGAAATTTCAGACTAGTGTTAATTTCACTAAGTCTGAAATCTGTTTTGCATTTGCGTTTTTGCCATGCTTGTTTGAACCTCATAATGGATGAATTTGGCTGTGGCTCAGTTCTAGTGTTTTGTTAAGCATATTGTGGGCATCCCTGCCATGTATTTTGTTGTCATGTTTGGTGGCTGTAGCATGTTCCTTTCGTTGCATTTAGATGCCTACTTGTTGTAAATCGCAGACCGGTGTCATATCTTAAAACGCTTGCCATTTCCAAACCGTAACTCCGATTCCAATGATCTTTATATTGTTTTCAAGCGATTTCATCCCCTCTATCTAGTCGCACACTTGGTTTTCCAGGTTGAGGCCAGGTTCATGCATTTCCTGTCACATCTTGCATTTTGCATCCCGCATCGCATCCCGCATAGCATACCATCATTGCCTCTTATTGTGGAGTTTGCACGTGGTTGATTGTGTTCTTGTTGCTTGTTTGTGTTGTTTGGGTAGAGCCGGGAGACGAGTTCGCTAACGAGGAGCCCGTTGAGCTTGCTTTTGAGGATCCAGTCAACTCTGACAACTGTGCAGGCAAGATGATCATACCCTCGAAATCACTACTATCTTTGCTATGCTAGTTTGCTCGCTCTTTTGCTATGCCAATGCTACGATGCCTACCACTTGCTTGTCAGCCTCCCAATTGCCATGTCAAACCTCTAACCCACCATTGTCCTAGCAAACCATTGATTGGCTATGTTACCGCTTTGATCAGCCCCTCTTATAGCGTTGTTAGTTGCAGGTGAAGATTGGAGCCGTTCCTTGTTGGAACATTTATTTACTTGTTGGGATATCATTATATTGCTACGTTATCTTAATGCATCTATATACTTGGTAAAGGGTGGAAGGCTCGGCCTCTCGCCTAGTGTTTTGTTCCACTCTTGCCGCCCTAGTTTCCGTCATATCGGTGTTATGTTCCCGGATTTTGCGTCCCTTACGTGGTTGGGCTATAATGGGAACCCCTTGATAGTTCGCCCTGATTAAAGCTTTTCCAGCAATGACCAACATTGGTTTTACCATTTGCCACCTAGCCTCTTTTTCCCTTGGGTTTCCGGAGCCCGAGGGTCATCTTTATTTTAGCCCCCCCACGGGCCAGTGCTCCTCTGAGTGTTGGTCCGAACTAGAGCCCTGTGCAGCACCACCTCGGGGAAACTCGAGGGCTGGTTTTAGTTGTACGGATTGCTCATCTGAGTGTGCCCTGAGAATGAGATATGTGCAGCTCCTATCAGGATTTTTCGGCACATTCGGGAGGTGTTGCTGGTCTTGTTTTAACCTGTCGAATCGTCTTGTTGTACCGAGATACCGAGTCTGATCGGTGTGTCTTGGGTGGAGGTCTATTTCTTCGTTGACTGTGAGAGCTTGTTATGGGCTAAGTTGGGACCCACCTGCAGGGATTGATCTTTCGAAAGCCGTGCCCGCGGTTATGGGCAGATGGGAATTTGTTAATGTCCGGTTGTAGATAACTTGAACCTTAATTAATTAAAATGAATCAACCGAGTGTGTTACCGTGATGGCCTCTTCTCGGCGGAGTCCAGGAAGCGGACACGGTGTTGGAGTTATGTTTGCGCAGGTTGCTCTCTAGTTTCTCGCTCGCGCCTTGCTCTCTCTTCTCGCTCTCTTTTGCGAATAAGTTAGCCACCATATATGCTAGTCGCTTGCTGCAGCTCCACTTACATTTACCCCCGCCCCCATCCTACCTATTAAGCTTAAATAGTCTTGATCGCGAGGGTGCGAGATTGCTGAGTCCCTGTGGCTCACAGATTACTATTACACCAGATGCAGGGACAGATGATACAGCTCCAGATGGCGCGGTTGAGCTCAAGTGGGAGTACGACGAGGATTCTCAGCGTTACTATGTGTCTTTTCCTGATGATCAGTAGTGGTGCCCAGTTGGGGTGATCGGGACCTATGTCGCTTGTTGGGTTGTCTTTTATTTTGGCACCGTAGTCGGGCCATGAGTGTTTGGATGATGTATGTTATTTATGTACTTTGATGTGACGTGGCGAGTGTAAGCCAACTATGTATCTCCCCTTTTATTATATATAATACATGAGATGTTGTGATGATTGCCTAACTTGCGACATTGCTTTCAATGCGGTTATGTCTGTAAGTCGTGCCTCGACACGTGGGAGCTATAGCCGCATCGAGGGCGTTACAGCCGGAGGCATTCATATAGAGTCATACTTTGTTCTAGTATCGAGTTGTAATCATTGAGTTGTGAATAAATAGAAGTGTGATGATTATCATTTTCTAGAGCATTGTCCCAAGTGAGGAAAAAATAAAGAAATAAATAAATAAAGAGGAGAAAGGCCATAAAAAAGGATAAGGCCCAAAAAAATGAGAGAAAAAGAGAGAAGGAACAATGTTACTATCCTTTTTACCACACTTGTGCTTCAAAGTAGCACCATAATCTTCATGATAGAGAGTCTTTTGTTTTGTCACTTTCATATACTAGTGGGAACTTTTCATTATAGAACATGGCTTGTATATTCCAACAATGGGTTTCCTCAAATGCCCTAGGTCTTCGTGAGAAAGCAAGTTGGATGCACACCCACTTAGTTTCTTTTGTTGAGCTTTCATATATTTATAGCTCTAGTGCATCCGTTGCATGGCAATCCCTACTCCTTGCATTAACATCAATTGATGGGCATCTCCATAGCTCATTGATTAGCCCCGTTGATGTGAGACTTTCTCCCTTTTGTCTTCTCCACATAACCCCCATCATTATATTCTGGGATAATTAGATTTATGCCCCTAGTTGTGTCCCACTCGTTTGTTTTACCCCTACACTACTGGAATCAGCTACTTTGCCATCTGCCAGTTCTTTGCCGTCCGCTAGCAGACGACAAAGAAGCTCTTTGCCATCAGCTACCAAAAAGCGGACGGCAAAGAACTGGCTGATGGCAAAGACCAAATTTGCCATCAGCCAGTTCTCTGCCGTCTGCTAGCGGACGGAAAAGATTCTTTGCCGTCGGCTAGCGGACGGCAAAGAGGGAGGGGCCCTACTAACGAGCTGCAAAAAAAACCTAACGGCCCCCCTCTTTGCCGTCCGCTAGCGGACGGCAAAGAGCAAGAAGGCGGACGGCAAAGGGGGCGGACGGCAAAGAGGGAGGGCCCCACGTAACGTTAACGGCCGCGCCCCACCCCCCCCCCCCCCCTCTCTCTCTCTCTCTTTCTCTCCCACCCCAGTTACTCTCACCGCCGCCCCATCGCACCACCCCGCCGCCGCCCCAGCGCCCCCCGCCCCGTCGCCCCACCACCCCGCCGCCCCCCCCCCCCCCCCCGCCCCGTTGCCCCCGCCGCCCTACCGTCTGGGCGCCGCCATGCCCCGCCGCCCCGACCGGGCCCGGCGCTGCCGCCCCAGGCCGCCCCGCCCCGCTCCTCCACCGCCCCAGGCCGCCCCGCCCCCTCCTCCGCCGCCCCAGGCCGCACCGCCCCCCTCCTCCACCCAGGTGAGCTCGCTGCTTCCTTTTTTCCTTTTTCTATTTTTATAGTTTTAGGTTTATGTTTAGTTTAGATTTAGATTTAGTTTTAGTTTTAGGATTAGTTTTAGGTTTATAGGTTTAGTTTTAGGTTTAGATTTAGTTTTTTCCTTTTTCCGTTTTTCTAGTTTTAGGTTTAGGTTTAGTTTAGTTTTAGGAAAGAAGAAGAAGAGAAAAAGAGGAGAGGAGAAGAAGAGGAGGAGGAGGAGGAGGAGGAGAAGAAAAAAGAAGAAGAGGAAGAAGAAGAAGAAGAAAAAAGATGAGAGGAGGAGAAGAAGAAGAGGAAAAAGGAAAAGGAAAAGAAGAAGAGGAAGAAGAAGATGAAGAAGAAGAAGAAGAAGGTAAAAAGGAAGAAAAGGAAGAAGAGGAAGAAGAATAAAAGGAAAAAAACATGACCCGACACGGTACCCAGACCCCGACCCGGCACCCCGACACGAGACCCCGACCCCGAGACCCCGACCCCGACACCCCGACCCCGAGACCCCGACCCCGACCCCGACCCCGACCCCGACACCCCGACCCCGAGCCTGACCCGACACCCCAACCCCGACACCCCGACCCCGACCCCGACACCCCGACCCCCCGAGCCTGACCCGACACCCCGACCCCGAGCCTGACCCGACACCCTGACCCCGACACCACACCCGACCCCAAAACAACACCCCGACACCGACACGGCACTACCCCGACATCAACACGACACCCCGACCCCCCGACCCCGAAACAGCACCCTGACCCCGACACGGCACCCCGACACCAACAGGACACCCCGACCACCGACACTTCCCGAAAAGGTGTTCTTTGGCCTTCCAGAGGCCGACGGGGTCATATATTTGTGAATTATTAGTTAGGTCATATATTTTTCGATTTTGTTATGAAAAACATCATATATAATTGTGTTGATCGTGTAGTTTTAAATGTGCAGTTGTTTCATCGCTGCGAGGTTTGGTGTTCGACGACCTCGCCATGCGTTTGACGAGCACTGCCCCTTCGTTCGTGGGTGAGCACAAATGACAAGTCCTCCTCCCCCATTAATTATTTGATCTATTCTGATGAAACTTGATAGCTAGCTATATATGTGTCTTGAATCATCAGTATGCGTAACCAATATGTGTCTCCCGTTCGAAAGCGTCATAGTTATAAATATGCATGCAATTGCATATTTATAACCTTGATTCTTTCGAATTGTCCAACGCTATCCATGGACAGCCCGAGTATGTGTAGATTGGGTTCGTTTTCCCATATGCTTTGCTCCGGATCCGACGCATATTTCGTCAGTGCCTCCCCTGTTGTTCTCCGGGTACACATCCTCATTGTTTATTGCAGAGACGTGTATCAGGAGAACAGAACAGCGGGGAGGTGCTGCCGAAATTTTGCGTCGGATCCGGAGCATAGCATGGGAAAATGAACCCAATCTACACATACACGGGTGGGATTAGGACCTATCATTACCTATTAGAGTGTAGGTTGCATGGACGTAATAAAATTGACAAAGTAGATCAATTGATGAATATATACATGGTGAATTACATATATAATTGTTGTGTGTCCAGTAGCTCTAAAAGTCAAGATGAGTGACCGTGCGTGGATGTATACCGGTCACACTAGTCAGAACAAATGGAACGCTGAATGGTTGACAAAAACTAAGGGGTTTGTGCAAGCCGCATTTGCAAATGGCCAAAAGAAAACCTGGTGCCCCTGTTTCCGGTGCGGCAATTGGGAAAAGAAGACAGAGGCTGAAATGGGCAAACACCTGCAGAAGAGTGGTTTTACGCCCGATTATACGGTGTGGACATTTCATGGTGAGTCTGCCCAACGTGACCGAGCTGAGGTGGATCGTCGTCGCACCGACAAGCATGGTACCGGGATGGAAAACATGGTGCAAGGCTATGATGATGCTCGGGATCGGACGAGGAGATGGAGGAATCTGCAAAGGCCTTCAATGAAATGTTGGAGTCTTCGAAACGTCCGCTCCACGAGCACACTGAGCTTTGTCAGTTGGATGCCATCTCACAAGTAATGGCTCTGAAGGCTCAGTTCAACTTGGGCAGAGAATGCTATGACGCAATTATGACAGTATTTGGATGCTTTCTACCCAAAGGCCATGTAATGCCTGCAAACCTGTACCAATCGGACAAAATCCTCCGTGCACTGAAGATGCCCTATGAGAAGATACATGTCTGTGAGAAAGGATGTGCCTTATTTAGGCTTGACTATGCGGACTTGAACTATTGTCCCATTTGCATGTCTTCCAGGTATATTGTGGTAGACAATGGTATGGGTGAGAAGACACAGACCAAAATCCCCGTTAGTGTTCTTCGGTATATGCCAATCGTACCGAGACATCAACGTCTTTTCATGGTCGAAGAGATGGCCAGACAGATGACATGGCACAAAACAGGCAAAAGAACCGAACTAGATGCAGATGGGAATCTGATGACGGCAAAGTAGCTGATTCCTGTAGTGCTAATTCCCAAAAGTCACCGGTTCTGTCCAAATCACTTTGCTCCTCTTATGCTTTTGCCCTTTGACCGTTTGACCGTCAGTTTGAAAACTTCATAACTAATTCATACTAAGTCAAAAAAATGCAAATAAGATACCAAAATGTTCAGAAAAACATCACCTATATGTCAGTGTCATTTGCATCCATGAAAAAAGTGTTGGAAAGTGCCCATCCGAGTTTCATCTCTTATGCTACCACCATTAATAGTAAAATCTAAAAAAGTTCAAAAATAATTTGGTGGCAAAGAATGCCAAATGTTTTAAGTGTCTGCCAAGTTTCATCAGGGAATAACATTCGTGGGTGCCGCGGCAAAAAAAACAGTCAGCACTCCAAAATAGATTATTTTTTTGCCATGACTTCCATGAATGCCGTTCCCTAATGAAACTTGGCAAGCACTTAGAACACTTGTCGTTCTTTGCCACCATATTTTTTTGAATTTTTTTAGAGTTTACTATTCATGGTGGTATCAAAAGAGCTAAAACTCGGATGTGCACTTTCCAACACTTTTTTCATGAATGCAAATGACACCGACATATAGGTGATGTTTTTCTGAACATTTTGGTATCTTATTTGCATTTTTTTGATTTTGTATGAATTACTTATGAAGTTTTCAAACTGACGGTCAAACGGTCAAAGGGCAAAAGCATAAGAGGATCAAAGTGACTTGGACAGAACCGGTGACTTTTGGGAATTAGGGGTAAAACAGACGAGTGGGACACAACTAGGGGCATAAATCTAATTATCCCTTATATTCTATTCCACCCATAGTGCTATATCCATGGCTCACGCTCATGTATTGCGTGAAGGTTGAAATTTTTTGAGATTACAAAGTATGAATTAATTGCTTAGATTGTCATCGGGGTTGTGCATGATGAGAGCATTCTTGTGTGACGAAAATGGAGCATGACTAAACTATATGATTTTGTAGGGATGAACTTTCTTTGGCCATGTTATTTTGAGAGGACATAATTGCTTAGTTAGTATTCTTGAAGTATTATTATTTTTATGTCAATATTGAACTTCTATCTTGAATCTTTCGGATATGAATATTCATACCACAATTAAGAAGAATTACATTGAAATTATGCCAAGTAGCATTCGACATCAAAAATGCTGTTTTTATCATTTACCTACTCGAGGACGAGCAGGAATTAAGCTTGGGGATGCTTGATACGTCTCCAACGTATCTATAATTTTTGATTGTTCCATGCTATATTATATTCTGTTTTGGACATTATTGGGCTTTATTATACACTTTTATATTATTTTTTAGACTAACCTATTAACCGGAGGCCCAGCCTAGAATTGCTGTTTTTTGCCTATTTCAGAGTTTCGCAGAAAAAGAATATCAAACAGAGTCCAAACGGAATGAAACCTTCGGGAACGTTATTTTCGGAACAAACGCGATCCAGAGGACTTGGACCCTACGTCAAGACATCAACCAAGCGGCCACGAGGTAGCGGGGTGTCGGTGTCAAAACCGACGGATCTCGGGTAGGGGGTCCTGAACTGTGTGTCTAGGCCGGATGGTAACAGGAGGCAAGGGACACGAAGTTTTACCCAGGTTCGGGCCCTCTCGATGGAGGTAAAACCCTACGTCCTGCTTGATTAATATTGATGATATGGGTAGTACAAGAGTAGATCTACCACGAGATCGAGGAGGCTAAACCCTAGAAGCTAGCCTATGGTATGATTATTGTTGTCTATGTTGTCCTACGGACTAAAACCCTCTGGTTTATATAGACACCGAATAGGGTTAAGGTTACATAGAGTCGGTTACAATGGTAGGAGATCTACATATCCGTATCGCCAAGCTTGCCTTCCACGCCAAGGAAAGTCCCTCCCGGACATGGGACGAAGTCTTCAATCTTGTATCTTCATAGTCCAAGAGTCCGGCTGAAGGTATAGTCCGGCTATCCGAACACCCCCTAATCCAGGACTCCCTCAGTAGGCCCCGAACCAGGCTTCAATGACGATGAGTCCGGCGTGCAGACTGTCTTCGGCATTGCAAGGCGGGTTCTCCTCCAAATTCCGTGTACCTGTTTGAATAAAGTCCGGTTTCTTGTAGATGTTGCGCTCCTTGGCTTCTACGCCCAATAATGGCCGCTTCCCATGTGTCAAACGAATATGAAAAGTCTGAGTGTTTTTACATTCACACCCTAGCCCTATAAATGAGCTGCCCTATTTAAGGGGACGAGGATTTAGATCCAATCCACACCTTCTCCCCTCCGCGAGTGTTCATCAGAGCGCATCCAACAAAGGTCCATTCCACCATGGCCAGCCGTCGCAACTCCTCCCCTCGCCCTTCCAGCCCTAAGACCAGATATTGGGAGAGATGTTCCATCCCGCATAGAGAGCTAGTGACACTCCGGACCAAGGGATTTCTCCCCCCGGCCTATATGGTCTCGGTTCGAGCCGGTCTTGCCGTCTACAACGGCGGAGAGCAAGCAGAGAATGCCCCTAATCCCTCCAAAGGAGAGCGGGTGTGCCTCGTCCCTTACTTAATAAGGGGGCTCGGACTTCCAATCCATCCATTTCTCCGGGGGGTTGCTGGAGTTCTATGGCCTCCAGCTACATAATCTCATGCCTGCCTTAGTACTGCATATCGCGGGCTTTGTAGCCCTCTGCGAGCTGTTCTTGGGTGTCGAAGCTCATTTCGGACTATGGAAGGAGCTATTTTGCCTCGTGCCTCGTTCCAAGAAGGGGTTAATGTATCAAGTGGGCAGAGCCGAAGTGTGGCGCATCGCCGGGACCGGATATCTTTCCAGAATCCGAAAGAAGGCGTCTGAAGACTGGCCCTCGGAGTGGTTTTATATAGAAGACGTCCCGCTACCGGATCCTGTCCGGATCGGCCTCCCTGAATTCAACAATGCTCCCTTAAAGAAGCGCCTAAGCTAGCGCCCATGGAGCCCTCAGAGGGGAGGTGACAGGGACATCATTTACCTGATGGGCCGAATAAGATTGTTAGCCCATTCTGGACTAACCATGATCGGGGTTATGGCCGAATGCATTATACGGGGGTTGCAGCCGCTTCAGTATAGAAGCCACCCCATGTGGGACTTCAACGGGGAGGACGACGCCACCCGCTACGGCCGTAAGGGACCAGATTCAGCTGCCGCTCTACTAAAGATCTTGTCCACTTTGTATAAGGGAGAAGAGGAGGAATTTCTCCGTGTCAACCCTCAGGGTGGATTCTCCATGCACAATCCCCCAAGCTGGGTAAGCGGTCGTATTTACTTGTCCATCCGTTTTGTATTCCCATTGTTAAATATTCAGTCTGATGACTTCAACGCAGGAACTACGCCGGGCTATTAAGGAAATAAGCAGCCCTCCTCCATAACCCGAGGACCCAGGACGGTCCCTCGACCCGGCCTCCCAAGAGGATCCGGACATATCTGTGGAGCTGATTGATGGAGTGTTCCATCAATTGAGCAAGGAAAACGCCTTGGTGGCCATTACGGCCGATTACCCAGGGCTAATCCTGACCCCCCAGGTACCTGAGATCGAAGTCCCAGTAACCCGAATAGGTGTCCGCCCACTCGTGTTCAGTTTCCTGATTGCAACCGAACTTTGCAGGGGAGGTATTTAAGGCGGAAGGCCGAACCTGCGGCGACAAGCCAACGAGGGGCCGTAGGGCCCCGCGGGTAGAAAAGAAGTGCAGTCCGGACCGAGCCATCAGCGCAAAGGTATGGCGCGCCCCTTATCCCAGGTGTTATACCTTCGAGGCATATTGACACTCGCGCTCTTTTCAGGACAAAGAGTCCTTGTCGGACTACATTCGGAGAGGCTGCCAATCGCGCCTCCATCAGCTAGGCTCCAAAGCCTGGTCAGGAGGCGGCGGTGAACGCAAGGCACGTGCCAGACGCTCCTCCGACGGAGGATGTGGACGGGTTGTCTGCCACCAACTCTGAGGTGGAGAGTGCCATGAACCACAGGCGTCGCCGAACAATTCTTCGCGACGCTTGTTTTCCCAAGGGGCGTTAGATGCCTTCAACTCGAGAGATGCGTACCTCCGTGCCGCTCAAAATGGTCTAGCCAGAGCCACGGAGCAGTATGTAAAAGACATATGGGTAAGAAAATTCTGGTAATTATATGTATAAACCAGTAGCCCCCGAGACTTGAAATAGTTTGAATAATTGATTTAAGGATCATTTGTGATGTAGGTTCTTACAGAAAAGAATTCCCTACTGTCCAAGGATCTGGAAGAGTGCAAAGCCCAACTTGAGGCCGCACTAGCCGCTACAGGGGAGCCCAAAGAGACCCCCTCTGGTAATATACACTTCGAAAGATAAGTATTTTGCGAAGCACGGCTTTGGTGTGAATTTGACAAATGAAATTGCAGATGGCGCTGGATTGAATCCGGAAAGGCAACACCTCCTACGCTAGCTAAAGGCTAGTGAGATGGTGCTGACAAAGGTGAGGCGGGAGAAGAATGATCTCCAAGATGCCAACACCAAGCTGGGCGTCGAGCTGAAAGATGTTCGTGCCCAGCTGTCAGACTCCGTGAAGGAGAATCAGCGGCTTCGGTGCGTCATATTTAGTAAGTGCTTGAACGAACCTTTGAAAGAAAGTTCAGCGGGGAAGTCGACAAACAGAGCAATGTCTGTAGGTGTGCTAACAGGTCGTCCTGCATAGGAGATGCCCGGTTCTACGGGTGACCTTCTTCCCGAGCTCTCGCAACTGCTCGATTGAGTTCGGCAGGCGATGCAAGGCGTCGCCCAGGCCCTGTGGCCATCCGTCTCCATGCCCAAAGGTCTTGGAGAGCTTGCGGAGAAGCTAAAGGGAGCATGGCGGCACTTCCGATTGTGGAAGATATTAACCTGCTGTCAAGGCGCTAGGGAGGCCTGGGCCATGGTGAAGACGTGGTACGCAAAGTCTAACCCCAACCACATTGCCGAGGTCGGTCCTGTAGGGCCCGATGGGAAGGAGATCCCTGTAAGCTTAATATACGGCCAAGTAGAGTTGGCCGCAAAGTATTCCCAGCAGGACTGTAAATTAGACAGCCTGTTAGATGGTATTGAAGAGGAATACAACCAGTCAAAATGACTATGTAATTTAATTGACATTTATAATGCCTTCTAGTCGGATTGTAGATCATTTGTCATGGCCGACCTTTTCGCTTCCGCCTCGGGACCTGACGGTCCGGAGTGTGTCCGAATTCCCATGCGGTTATATAGGAACCGGGGAATGCATGGAGACCAGGCGTAGGGGTCATTAGGGCTTGAACAGACAAGTGCCCGACTAGTTGTGTTATATTACATGGTTAGTAAGAAACATCTTCCAGGGAGAATAGTTCTGTTAGGGGTTCCTTTCCCTGGGAGGCATGCCCTAAGGTGCATGTCCATGCTACGAAAAGAAACGCAGGAAAAACATCTGGGGGTGTATAGATAAAAATAAAAAAGATCATCTTTAGTTCACCGACCGAATATTCCCTTAAGAACGCTAGCTTTCGGCTTCACCCAGTCTGAGGTACACGTCCGGCTGACCCGGCAGTAACAATCGCAGAGGTGTTCCCTTTACCACCTTGCCGAACAATCGGGAATGTAGGGGTAAGCACAGGAGCCAGGCAGCCCGCTTGGCCAAAACTTAAGTCATATCGATGCATATAATGGTGAATAAAAGGGTACATGCGGAAGTGTGACACATGTGTTGGGCATGAAGCCCGTATGAATAAGCTTCTGTTTAAAGAAGCCCCCAGGTTTAATGAGCGCGGATAGCGCGTCACTTTATGAGCCTTTAGAGGCTATAAGAGAGAGAGAGAGAGAGAGAGAGAGAAGATGAGAAATGTAAGACAGAAAAAATATAAAAAATGGACAGAGGAAGGAGACAAACACAGAGTCCGGCGCTAGGCATAGAATCTTCGGAGACGGGTTGCATTCCATGGGTTTGGCTCGAGTCGGTTATCCGATGCATCCCGCAGGCGGTACGCTCCACCAGTCAGGACTTGGTCAATTATGAAGGGACCTTCCCACTTGGGCTTGATTTCCTTTTTCTTGTCCGGTAGTCGTAGAACTAATTCGCCAACGTTGTAATTTTTGGCCCGTACTTCTCTGCTTTGGTATCTTCGAGCCTGCTGTTGATAGAATGCGGAACGGGCTTTTGCCACATCATGCTCCTCCTCCAATGCGTCCAAGCTGTCCTGCCGATCGAGTTCGGCTTCTCTTTCTTCATACATGCGCACTCGAGGTGAGTCATGAATTATGTCGCAAGGCAAAACTGCCTCTGCACCGTACACCATAAAGAATGGTGTGTATTCGGTGGTGCGATTCGGCGTGGTCCGCAGCCCCCAGAGTACGGAGTCGAGCTCCTCTACCCAGTGCATGTTAGATTCCTTGAGGGACCGCACTAATCTGGGTTTGATGCCGCTCATGATAAGACCATTTGCACGTTCGACCTGGCCGTTAGTTTGTGGGTGATAGACGGAAGCATAATCGAGCTTGATGCCCATGTTTTTACACCAGAGTTTTACCTTGTCGGCCGTGAAGTTCGTGCCGTTATCAGTGATGATGCTGTGGGGGACGCCGTAACGGTGTACAACCCCGGATATAAAGTCTATCACCGGTCCGGATTCGGCTTTCTTAACAGGCTTGGCTTCTATCCATTTGGTGAACTTATCCACCATGACCAGTAAGTATTTTTGCTTGTGGGTTCCGCCTTTAAGGGGTCCAACCATGTCAAGCCCCCAGACCGCGAAGGGCCAAGTAATGGGGATAGTTTGGAGGGCGGTGGGTGGCATATTGCTTTGGTTTGCAAAGAGCAGGCAACCGGTGCATTGTTGGACTAAGTCCTGAGCGTCTGCCCGGGCCGTCGGCCAATAAAAGCCTATACGGAAGGCCTTGCTTGCAAGGTACCGGGCTGTAGCGTGATGACCGCCGAGTCCGGCATGAATTTCAACCAGGAGGTTCCGCCCCTCCTCTTCGGAGATGCACCTTTGAAGGACTCCGATAGTGCTTTTCTTATAAAGCTCTCCCTCGTGGACTCTGTAGGCTTTAGATCGCCGCACTATGCAGCGTGCCTCATTTTGGTCCTTGGGGAGTTCCTGCCTAGTAAGGTAGGCGAGGAATGGTTCTGTCCATGGGGCGATGACGGCCATTATTACGTGGGCTGAAGTTGTTATTTCATTGGCAGAGCCTCCGATTGTGTCAGAATGTTCGGTGTCGGGCAATGCGGTTGGGTCCGGGTTGTTATTGTTCGGCTCCCCTTCCCATACTATGGATGGCTTGAACAGCCTTTCCAAGAAGATGTTGGGGGGGACTACATCGCGTTTTGCGTTGATGCGTGCCAGGACATCTGCCGCCTGATTATTTTCCCGGGCTATATGGTGAAATTCAAGCCCCTCAAACCGAGCTTACATTTTTAGGACGGCGTTGCGGTAAGCTGCCATTTTTGGATCCTTGGCATCGAAGTCTCCATTTATTTCGGATATTGCGAGGTTCGAGTCCCCGCGCACCTCTAGGCGTTGGATGCCCATGGATACTGCCATCCGGAGACCATGTAAAAGGGCCTCATATTCGGCTACATTGTTGGAGTCCGTGTACATAATCTGTAGTACATATTGAACTGTGTCCCCTATGGGGGACGTCAAAATAACGCCAGCCCCCAGTCCGGCCAACATCTTGGAGCCGTCAAAATGCATGATCCAATTTGAATATGTGCCGTATTCTTTAGGGAGTTCGGCCTCCGTCCATTCTGCGACGAAGTCGGCCAAGACTTGCGATTTGATGGCTCATCGTGGCTTATAAGTTATGTAAAATGGGAGGAGCTCAATGGCCCATTTTTCAATCCGGCCCGTTGCGTCACGGTTGTTTATAATATCGTTAAGTGGTACTTCAGAGGCTACTGTTATTGAACACTCTTGAAAGTAGTGTTGTAGCTTCTGGGATGCCATGAATACCGCGTACGCAATCTTTTGATAATGTGGGTACCGTGATTTGCAGGGAGTGATGACAGTGGACACGTAGTAGACTGGCTTTTGAAGGGGGGAATTTGTGTCCGTCCGCTTCTTGTTCGACGACAAGTACTGCGCTTACAACCTGATGTGTTGCTGCAATGTATAATAGCATTGGTTCGCCAATGTTTGGCACGGCCAGGACTGGGTTTGTTGCCAGTATGGCTTTTATTTCGTTAAGTCTAGCCGTAGCTACATCCGTCCATTTGAAGTGTTCGGTACGCCGAAGGAGGCGGTAAAGGGGTAGGGCCTTTTCTCCCAAGTGGGAGATAAAGCGGCTTAGAGCCGCCACGCATCCGGTTAACTTTTGTATTTGTTTGAGGTCCTTTGGGATATCCAGTTGCGACAGAGCTCGGATCTTGGCTGGATTTGCTTCAATTCCTCTACCGGATACTATGAAGCCCAAGAGCTTTCCGGCTGGAACGCCGAAAACGCATTTTTCTGGGTTGAGCTTGGTGTCGTATGTTCGGAGGTTATCAAATGTGAGCCTCAAGTCATCTACTAGAGATTCAACATGTCTTGTTTTGACGACCACATCATCTACATATGCCTCCACTGTTTTGTCGATCTGGCTTGCCAGACATGTCTGAATCATGCACTGATATGTTGCGCCGGTGTTTTTGAGCCCGAAGGGCATTGTGTTGAAGCAGAATGGCCCGTATGGTGTGATAAATGCCGTTGCGGCTTGGTCTGGTTCTGCCATCTTAATTTGATGGTAGACAGAATATGCGTCGAGGAAACACAACGAATCGTGTCTTGCAGTAGCATCGATAATTTGATCGATGCGGGGGAGGGGGAAGGGATCCTTTGGACAAGCCTTGTTAAGGTCTTTAAAATCAACACACAGGCGCCAGGATTTGTCCTTCTTTGGTACCATCACCAGGTTTGCTAGCCAGTCCGGATGTTTTATATCTCTGATGAATCCGGCCTCCAATAGCTTTGCTAGCTCCTCTCCCATGGCATGTCTCTTAGGTTCAGAAAAACGCCGAAGAGCCTGTTTGACAGGTTTGAATCCTGCTTGGATATTTAAGCTGTGCTCGGCCAGCCTGCGTGGGATTCCTGGCATGTCTGAAGGGTGCCAGGCGAAAATGTCCCAGTTCTCTCGTAGGAACTCTCGCAATGCAGCGTTGACATCAGGGTTTAACTGTGCCCCGATGGAAGCTGTTTTATTGGGGTTCATTGGATGGACTTGGAATTTGACTATTTCGTCTGCCGGTTTAAAGGAGGTGGACTTGGATCTTTTGTCGAGTACCACATCGTCCCTATTCACCGTAGAGCGCAGCGCAGTTAGCTCTTCAGCCGCTAGGGCTTCGGATAGTGCCTCGAGGGCCAGTGCGGCTGTCTTGTTTTCGGCGCCGAGTGCTATGTCCAGATCACTAGCGAGAGTGATGATCCTGTTAGGCCCGGGCATCTTGAGCTTCATGTACCCGTAATGGGGTATTGCTTGGAAGACTGTAAACACTTCCCTCCCTAGTAGAGCGTGATAACCGTTGCTGAACGGAGCCACCTGGAACTTGACCTCTTCAGACCTGTAATTATCTGGCATGCCGAACACCACATCTAGTGTGATTTTTCCTATACTGCGCGCTTCCCGACTGGGGATTATTCCTCTAAAGGTTGTGCTGCTTCACTCAATGCGGTTCCAGTCTATTTCCATTTTTTGAAGGGTCTCCTCATAAATGAGGTTCAATCCGCTGCCGCCGTCCATGAGTACCTTGGTAAGACGAAAGCCATCCACTATTGGACTGAGGACCAATGCGGCTGGTGCTCGGGCTGTTCGAGATTTAGGTTCATCACTGGCGTTAAAGGTAATAGCCGTGTCACTCCATGGGTTTATTGTTGCTAGTTGGTAGACTTCGGCAAGGCTGCAGAGTGTCCTTTTTCGCATATTATTTGATGCAAAAGTCTCGAAGACTGTTAATACGGTATTGGTGTCTCAGGGGTGGCTTTCTGTGGCCTCCGGAATTAGGAGAATTTCGCCAATTTTGGCCACTTGACGGAGTATCCAACATGCCCTAAGGCTGTGAGTTGGTGTGGCATCCTCTATACTATGAATTTTACAGGGTCCATTAAGCCATCCTTTAAGTATGGTTCCATGCCCTGTAGAGGGTTTTTGCTTTTTAGTGCTTGACCCGGGTGACTGGTGATGATGCAGCCTTTTATTTTGGACTCAGTTTGTATTCAGGGCCGGATTGTCCCAAAATTTTATTTCGGTTTTCCAGGCGCTTTCCATCACACAATATTTTCGTGCAATGGACGCCAAGTCAGCGAAGCGAGTAATATCACGACGACTTATGGCGTTGAGTATTCCCTTGTCCGTGGAATTATTGCAGAAGATTGAGATTGCGTCTTCCTCGTGGCAGTCCCTTAGCCTGTTCTTAACCAGGAGGAATCTGGCCCAGTAATGATGTACTATTTCATCGGGTTCTTGCCTGATTTTGGATAGATCGCTTATGTTGGGGGGTGGGTGGAATTAAATCCGAAGCCTCACCCCATCAAAGGCTTAGAGGCCGAGGAATTTCCAAACTCGAAAATTTAGATTCCTGGATGTTGTCCAATGAATCCAGCCCGTCGCCTGACTCTAAATTCAGGTCTTGAGTGATATCCTCCCCTCCACTGGTATCCAGCTTGGTGGGATCGGGAATCCGGCCATAGCGAGTCTTTAAGATAGATGAAGGGTCACCGCACTGTCCCTACACCACGGCAACGTGATGGGTGACTTGGGGAGAGTTAATCTCTCTCAGATCGGGTTTAGGCCCAATCTGGTCGTAATCCATGGCGACTCCCAGGGCGGCAAAGCGATCCAAGAGCTCGTTTATGGAGGAGAGCTCCATTGGATCTAACTGCTTGGCGAGTTCCGAGCTGACATGAAGATTGTTTTCGATGGCTCGAGAGGTCATCGTCGGCGCAGAAGCCGAACAGGCGGTCATAAGAAAACCACCTAGCCGGAGGGTTTGGCCGACAGCCAAAGCTCCCTTAGCAACGGTGCCATCTTTAAAGATGGGGCGAGGCATCCTTCCTGATGGCGACGACACAGAGGAACTCTCAATGAAAGCACCAATGCCGGTGTCAAAACCGGCGGATCTCGGGTAGGGGGTCCTGAACTGTGCGTCTAGGCCGGATGGTAATAGGAGGCAAGGGACACGAAGTTTTACCCAGGTTCGGGCCCTCTCGATGGAGGTAAAACCCTACATCCTGCTTGATTAATATTGATGATATGGGTAGTACAAGAGTAGATCTACCACGAGATCGAGGAGGCTAAACCCTAGAAGCTAGCCTATGGTATGATTATTGTTGCCTATGTTGTCCTACGGACTAAAACCCTCCAGTTTATATAGACACCGGATAGGGTTAAGGCTACATAGAGTCGGTTACAATGGTAGGAGATCTACATATCCGTATCGCCAAGCTTGCCTTCCACGCCAAGGAAAGTCCCTCCCGGACACAGGACGAAGTCTTCAATCTTGTATCTTCATAGTCCAGGAGTCCGGCTGAAGGTACAGTCCGGCTATCTGAACACCCCCTAATCCAGGACTCCCTCAAGGGGCGTGCCCACCCCCTGGGCGTGGCCTCCACCCTCGTGGGGCCCCTGTTGCTCCACCGACGTACTCCTTACTCCTATATATACCTACGTACCCCCAAACTACCAGATATGGAGCCAAAACCCTAATTACAAAGCCATAACTTTCTGTATCCACAAGATCCCGTCTTGGGGCCTTTTCCGGAGCTCCGCCGGAGCGGGCATCAATCACGGAGGGCTTCTACATCAACACCATAGCCCTTCCGATGAAGTGCGAGTAGTTTACCTCAGACCTTTGGGTCCATAGTTATTAGCTAGATAGCTTCTTCTATCTTTTTGGATCTCAATACAAAATTCTCCCCCTCTCCTATGGAGATCTATTCAATGTAATCTTATTTTGCGGTGTGTTTGTTGAGACCGATGAATTGTGGGTTTATGATCAAGTTTATCTATGAACAATATTTGAATCTTCTCTTAATTCTTTTTATGTATGACTGGTTATCTTTGCAAGTCTCTTCGAATTATCAGTTTGGTTTGGCCTACTAGATTGATCTTTCTTGTAATGGGAGAAGTGCTTAGCTTTGGGTTCAATCTTGCGGTGTCCTTTCCCAGTGACAGTAGGGGCAGCAAGGCACGTATTGTGTTGTTGACATCGAGGATAACAAGATGTGGTTTATATCATATTGCATGAGTTTATCCCTATACATCATGTCATCTTGCTTAAAGCGTTACTCTGTTCTCTTGGACTTAATACTCTAGATGCATGCTGGATAGCGTCGATGTGTGGAGTAATAGTAGTAGATGCAGGAATGAGTCGGTCTACTTGTCTTGAACGTGATGCCTATATACATGATCATACCTAGATATTCTCATAACTATGCTCAATTCTGTCAATTGCTCAACAATAATTTCTTTACCCATCGTGAATACTTATGCTCTTGAGAGAAGCTACTAGTGAAACCTATGGCCCCCGGGTCTATTTTCCATCATATTAATCTTCCAACACTTAGTTATTTTTATCGCGTTTCATTTTACTTTGCATCTTTATCATAAAAAATACCAAAAATATTATCTTATCATATCTATCAGATCTCACTCTCGTAAGTGACCATGTAGGGATTGACAACCCCTTATCGCGTTGGTTGCGAGGATTTATTTGTTTGTGTAGGTGCGAGGGACTTGTGCATGGCCTCCTACTGGATTGATACCTTGGTTCTCAAAAACTGAGGGAAAAACTTACACTACTTTGCTGCATCACCCTTTCCTGTCCAAGGGAAAACCAACATAGTGCTCAAGAGGTAGCAGTGTCTTTTGGTCCCCATGGGGATCTCCTCTCATGCTTTCTTGGCCCCAAGGTGTCTTCTGGGCCAAAAAAATCTCCAAAAATTTTCGCTATGTTTGGACTCCATTTGGTACTGATACTCTGCGAAGTAAAAAACAAGCAAAAAACAATTGGCATCGGGCACTATGTAATAGGTTAGTCCCAAAAAATAATATAAAGTTGCTATAAAATGGTTGCAAAACATCCAAAAATTATAATATAATAGCATGGAACAATAAAAAATAATAGATACGTTGGAGACAAATCAGCATCCCCAAGCTTAATTCTTGCTCATCCTCGAGTAGGTAAATGATAGAAGCTGAATATTTGATGCAGAATGTTGCCTAACATGTTCATCGCATAATCTTTTCTTTTGTAGCATGGATATTTGGACTTTTAGATTATTCAAAGTAATAGTCTAGTTTTGACATGAGGACTTCAATACTCAAGAATATGAATAAGCAACCATGTCTTTTAAAATATGAACACTAAAGAAAGTTATCCCCAGCCCATCATGATCAATCATTGATCCATTAATGAAGCACACTCGAATATTAGCTGCATCCAATGCTCAAGTATGATCATAGTGCTCCCTAGTTGGTGCTTTATAAGAGAAGATGGAGACTCAAATAAAAATAAAAATTTCTTAAAGTAAATAGATAGGCCCTTCGAAGTGGGAAGCAGAGATTTGTAGAGGTGCTAGAGCTCAAAGAAAAAATTGAGAGATAATGTTTTTTGAGATGCATACTTTTCCCATCAACGAAAACGACCGAGTAATTCCCAACACTTTCCATGCTAGATATATCATAGGCAGTTCCCAAACATAAAATAAAGTTTATTCCTTTTTCCACCATTCGTTCACAATCCATGGTGTTGGTGTCAAAACCTGCAGATCTCGGGTAGGGGGTCCCGAACTGTGTGTCTAAGGATCAATGGTAACAAGGGACGATGGGGACACAATGTTTACCTAGGTTCGAGCCCTCTTAAAGGAGGTAAAACCCTACGTCCTACTTGATTGTATTCAATGAGTATAGGGGTTACAAGAGTTGATCTACCTCGAGATCGTAATGGCTAAACCCTAGCCGTCTAGCCTATGAATACTCTGATAGCCTCTACGGACTAAACCCCCCTGGTTTATATATACACTAGAGAGACCTTAGGGTTGTACAAAGTCGGTTTGTAGAGGAAGGAAACAACAGATCCGGACACAAAACTTGCCATCCATGCATATAGGAGTCCTACCCGGATACAGGGGACAGTCTTCTGCTTTATCCTTTCGGTGCATCAGTCTGGCCCATATTGAATAGTCCGGACACCCGAGGACCCCCTAATCCAGGACTCCCTCAGTAGCTCCTGAACCAGTCTTCGATGACGATGTGTTCAGCACGCAAATTATCTTCGGCATTGCAAGGCGGTTTTCTCCTCCTGAATATTTTAAGTCAGCTTCCTGTATGAAGAAATTGTGTCCCACTCTGCATAATCGATACAACCCTTAGCCATGAAGGCAAAACATCAAAACATGAATAGTGTCTTTTACTGACAACTTTTTTCGGCGAAGCGTCACACTTGACCCTTCAACATTTTGAACAGTTTTCACCTCTCCTATTTCGTGTTTCAAGGTTTAGCCTCTATTAGTATGTCTTGTCAAAATAGAGATCATGCCCACCCATTACGGGATTCTCATCAATATGTCTTGGGTAACCCAACCGCGCCTTAACGCACGATCTGTTGGGAACAGGCAAGGTTTACGGCTTAAAAGGGGGTGTTTGGTATTTTTTGGCCTATAAGAGGGTAAAAGTCCCTTCTTTTTTCCCCACGCTTTCCTCTAGCCTCCGTCTTCCCATCTTCAAGCTCCCTCGCCCAAAAACTCCAATCTCCCCCCCCCCACTACAACCCTTCCCGGCCATGTCCGGCTCCGGCTCCAAGGGCAAGTGGGAGACCTCCTCTCTCACCGAGAAGGACATCAAGGAGCTCTAGAGCGTGGGCTATTTGTTTGCGGATATCGCGCACAGGCTCCCTGACAAAGATCAGGTTATCCCCACTCTGGAGGCTGGTGAGCGAGTCGTGTTCATTCATCATTTCCTCCGAGGGCTAGGGTTTCCCCTCTACCCCTTCGTCCAAGGCCTCGTGTTCTATTACAGGATAGATTTTCATGATCTAGCCCCAAATTCTTTCCTCCACATATCGGCATTCATTGTCTTGTGTGTGGCTCTTCAACGCATCCCCCCACACTTCAGCCTACGGCTCAAGGTCTTCAATTTGAAACTGAAGGTGGTTGATGGACAACACGCGGACTGTTGCGGGGCCATGGTGAGCAAGCTTCCAAATGCCGTCTGGCCCAAGGAGGTTTTCATGGAGACGGTCAAGGTGTGGCAGCAGGAGTGGCTCTACATCACCGAACCCCGCGACACCAACTGGGCGGCCATGCCTGATTTCAGATCCAGGCCCCCCACGAGACTTACCTCATGGACCGCAAAGGACCTTGATTGGGGGTCCCAAGCAGAGGTGCACATGCTGCAGAAATGCATCTCCAACGTGTTTGGTTCAAACACCGGACTCACAAATGTGATTTAGGTGATGCTCTTCCGCCGCATTCTTCCCTGCCAACTCCGGGCATCCCGCATGTGGGAGTTCAATCCGGAGGAGCCATGAATCTTGAAGCGCTTCTTCGGCACCACGCACAAAGACATATGGAAGCAGCTCTTCAAGGCCCAGAAAAGTTGGCCTATGAAGACCGAAGACATCGGACTCGACAGCAAGAACCCGGCCTCACCGATAAGCATAATATCTCTGAAGACCTATTCGGTCAGATAAGTTAGATATAATGTGTTGCATGTCTTCCGTACAGGGCTGGACGGCAAAGGCGGAGCGGATCCAATGTCCGGCACCGCTGCCCGAAGACCCAGCTACACCCCAGCTACCAAAAATGCAGGTCCCGGTGCCTTATCAGGCACCGGAGAAGAAGGCCATGAAGAAGAAGGGCAAGGAGGCCAAGGGCGCCCCCCGCCACAAAGGTCCTTCAGACACGGTGTGCGGAGAGACATAAGCCCTCTCTTCTCACGAGGGAGTTGAGGAAGAAGGGGAGGAGGAGGTGGAGAGTGACTCCCCATGTAAGGGTAGGAAGAAGAAGAGGGCGGCCTCCGAGGACCCGAAGTGGGAGGCGCCCAAGACTGGGAAGGTGGTCCTCTTAGACAGTTCGGACTCGGAGTCCGGACTAGTCCCCAAGAGACCTCCCAGGATGAAGCCCCTAGCCGAATCGTAAGTATTCAGAACTCTACTGTTTATCTTCGGTCTTCCCATTTTCATTAAATAAGTTATTTTGTTATTTTGCCTTTCAGTCCTCCACGCGAGCTCCCGCAAACTCCATTATCGGAGGGGAACTTTCTGCCACCCGAAAATGGCGGAGTGACACGCCGCCGCGAGCCCCCTCGCCTACCCCCATGGAGGACGCCGAAGTATCATCCCGAAGGACCTCTTCGAGCCGAGGGGGGCGAGGCCGTCGAGAAGGCACCCGAGGTTAATACCTCGGTCTCCAAACACATAGGGGGGACGGCCCCATGATAACCGATGGTGGGGAGCCCCAACAATCCGGGCCCCAGCCGAACACTGTCTCGGAGACCAACGCGACTCCAGGATCAGGCGAGCAGCCCCCTTTGAAAGAGGGGGAGGAGCATCAGCTCCATCGGCAACCTCCACTAATCTAGAGGCACCTAACGCTCTGGAGGAAGCACTACAACGTGCTTCCATCGTGGCGGAGCACTGCACCCTGATGGGTGTCACTGGTGCGCGTCGGTCCTAAACAAACGGTTTTTAACCCCTTTCCGCGACGACATTTGGAACCGTCGCCAAGTGAGTATGTGCGATAGGGTGTCCTTCCCACACGACCCAGAAATCGTCGGGGATAGGCCCTCTTGGGACCCAGGTTGGGGCCGTGTGCGATCGGGCGAGGCATCGAAACCCAATCATTTCCGTAGGTATGTACATCCCACACGGTAATCCGAGAAAATCATTTCCGTAGGTATGTACATCCCACACGGTGAATCCCAGAAAATCATTTCCGTTTGTATGTATATCACACACAGTCAATCCAAGGAATACATTTCCGTTCTTAAGTACATCCCACATAGTCAATCCAGGGAAAACGTTTCCGTTCGGATGTACATCCCACACGGTTTTATGTATACGCTCGTGTGTGAAAGGTGTAACTATGACACAAGGACTGCCTTGGTTAACTATTTGCTTTCATTAACTACATCACACACGATTTGATGTAGGAAACTGTGTGGCATTGGGCTATCCATCACAAGCGCTTTTACTGCTAGAACCGTTTGCAAAGTTCCATGACCGTCTGTTCTCTTTTTATTTTTTCCTCTAATTTATTATTCTAATTTGAAATTTTGAAATACGAAACGTGCAATTCAAATTCTCAACACAATGGTTCAACAATGAATCCATAAATAAAGTTGCCAATACAATATGTTCAGTAATTACAGGATTAGGCAGCAATTAACTATGATGAACCACATTATTTAAAGGAGGTAAAGGTGAAGAGACAAGTGTAAATCATTTTGACTGTCGATGGTGGCAAAGAAGCGGAATGCCCATAATGTGCCTTCCTGCATGCCACAGGCATGAACCACTTTTGTCCAACCCCTTGTGACGATCGCCCGCCCATCCTTCACCGCCTTCAGGAAGACTTCTAGAGCTTTATCGTGGTATTATGAATTACATACTTTAACCTTAGTTGCCTCCACTCCGGTCATATAGTTTGCAAGGTAATCATCAGTAAATAGCTTCGGAAACCACTGAAAAGAGAAAAATATCAGATACTGAGGTCTAATAGAGTAACTTGTTGTGGGCAGGGGGAAAAGGCAACACATTACTTACCATCCTAAAGTTCACTGTTGTCTTCGACTAAGTGTAAATAAAGAGCTTCATTCCAATCACCCGTTTCTTTCGCCTAACAATCTTTCTTAGTTTCCTCACTTGACGCTTGTTCATGAATATCTCATTACCCCATACGCAAAAGGGATCGAAGCATGGATCAGTACCGCTCATATATGTACCTACAAGCAACCAGTAAATGTTAGAAGCTAAACTGAGATTGCACAAATGATGTAAAATACAACTACCTATGTTCCTAAGTACAAGTATTTTTTTGAGATTTCAATATGAATTACATATGGATGTATATAGAATTATAGATATAGTTTAGATTAGAATCTAGATTCACTCATTTTGCTCCTTATGTAGTCTATATTGGAGTCTCTAAAAATACTTATATTTAGGAATAGATGGTGTATAAGACATGGGATGCAGCTAAACTCGACGGCAAACAACAGCATCGCCCATTGTAGCGCTGTGTAAGTACATGGAAAACCAATTTTAACTACAATAGGATTAACATCCACCAAAAATAGCAAATGGTAATAAAACGACAGCATCTGTAGTGATATCTTCATTTCGAAAGAGTAGCACAGTAGAAAAGGGATGGATGAAAAAATGGATATAACTGTTAATTGCAATAGGCTTAACAACATCCTAATTCATGTTTTGTAAGTTTGTAGCCATTGAAATACAACTCTTTAAAAATGGATACAACTGTTAATTGCAACATGCTTAATGGCCATTAAAACCGGTACTGATAAAAATGCAATTGGCAGAGCTAAACATCACATGGCAGGTGTTGCCAGAGCAGATTATGGCCCACTTGTCTATAAAAAGGTAGGGAAAATAGCTCAAACATGTTAGGCATGTTTACTACAACATGCTTAATACATCGACAGTACAAAACATAGCCATTAATTGCAATTGGTATTCGTAAGATTGAACTGGTGGGTACATACTTGGTAAGTCTTGAGAGGTAGTTGTTGGTGCACTTCATCTTGGCCAGAGCCTGCCCAAAGTCAGCGGCGGCGGAGGCGAGCTGTTCCTCCGGGTCAAAGCGTGGATCAGTGCCACTGACATGTGTACCTACAGGCAACCAGTAAATGGTAGTAGTTAAACCGCAATTGCACAAATGATGTGAAATACTGTAAGACATGGGATGCAGCTAACCTTGACGGAAAACAACAGCATTGGCCGTTATGACCCCGCGTAAGTACATGGACAAGCATGTTAAGTAAAACAGGGTTAGCATCCACAAAAAATAGCAAATGGGGCAGCATCTCTGGTATATCTTCACTGCGGAGAGTAGCATGGTAGCAAATGGACAAATTAAAAAATGGATACAACTGTTAATTGCAACAAGCTTTACAGCATCCTAAGTCATGTTTTGTAAGTTTGTAGCCATTGAAATACAACTGTTTAAAAATTGAGTCAACTGTTAATTGCAACAGGCTTAATAGACATTGAAACCGGTACTAATAAAAATGCAATTGGCATAGTTAAACATCACAAGGCAGGTGCTGCCAGAGCAGAGAATGGCCTAGATGTCTATAAAAAGGTCGGGAAAGTAGAAAAAACATGTTAGGCATGTTTACTAGAACATTCTTAATACATCGACCGTACAGAACATAGCCATTAATTGCAGCTGGTATTGGTAAGATTGAACTAGTGAGTACATACTTGGTAAGTCCTAAGAAGTAGTTGCTGGGACACTTCATCTTGGCCAGAGCTCGCCCAAAGTCAGCGACAGCGGAGGCGAGCTGTTCCTCCGGCTCGAAACGTGGCAGTGCCACTGACATGTGTACCTACAGGCAACCAGTAAATGGTAGAAGTTAAACTGCAATTGCACAAATTATGTGAAATACTATAAGACATGGGATGTAGCTCACCTCGATGGTAAACAAAAGCATTGGCCATTATGACCCTACGTAAGTACATGGACAAGCATGTTAAGTACAACAGGGTTGGCATCCACTAAAAATAGCAAATGGGCAGCATCCCTAGCGATATCCTGAGTCATGTATTGTAAATTTGTTGCTGGTATTGGTGAAATTGAGCTGGACACGGTAATATTTGAACATCACACAGTGTGCAGTACTGAAATAAACAAGGCACAAACATGCTTAATACATCAACCGTACAAATCATTGCCGTTGCAAGTGGTATTCGTAAGATTTAGCTGGTCAGATCTTACCTGTTAAGTCCTGGGGGGTAGTCACTGGGGGACTTCATCTGGGCCCGAGCCTGCACCATGTCGGTGGCGGCAGCGGAGGCGAGGTGTTCCTCTGGGTCAACACGCACAACGGCCATCGCGCCATGGACCGCCATCAGCTCCTGGTGAGGGGGATTTGGAGGCATGATGATGTTTTGCAGGTGCCATTTAAGCAAACAGGCCGGGGACGTGATAGAGATCGGTGGGTTACCTGACTGGATCCGAGCAGAACGTAGATGTGGTTGAAGTTGTGGTTGCAGCGGCGGCGGTTTGAGATGCCGGTAGGGGAGGGGCGAGGGAGGGGGATACTGAGGGGAAGGGGGTGTGGTTGGAGGAATTGATTCTAAAATCGCGCGCCTAATGAAAATTTCGGTGCAAAACTTGAAACTTGGGAGGGGGAACACACAACGCAGACGAAGCGCGTGAAATACTCGTGTGCTAGAAAAAATAAAGTTGGTAGATCCCATCTCCAAAAAATGTACATGTGTACTTGATTTTTTCGGTCAATGGTATGCCTGGTTTATTAGGAAATATCGCACAGGTAACTGACTTATGGGCCATTAACTTAAAAAAACGCAAACGGATACGACATAGAAACCGTGTGTTTTGTGATCTTCTAATGATTAACGCAAAAAAAAACACGGGCACACATGCTAATCAACGCTCAAAGCCCTCAAAGGATGTTCTTACCGACATTGTACGTTAATACTACAAACTAAAAGTACTACTGGTAATTTGCTCTAATACTACAAACTTAAACTACTTCTCACATGTTGCCATCAGGGCATGCTAGACAGACGCCGGCGTTCTCCTTCCCAGCCTTGTAGGCGGCAGCCCACCATGCTTCGATCTCCGCCAAGCCCTCCTCACCACGGCGTGCGGCCTCTTTTTTCTTGCGGCGGCGAGACTCTCTTTTCTTGACTACTTTCTGCCTTTTCTGCTCCTTCTGTGTGGCTTTGGCCACCTCTAGATCCACCACACATTCGGCCATGGCAGCCTCAAAGTCCGCCCATGTAACTGTCTGCCACCGGCGGCGGTGAACTCGGCGCAGCGAGATGTCATCGCTTCCTTACCATGTGTGCGGTCGCGGGCGTCGAGGAACGCGGCGCAGCGGGATGCCATCGCTTCCTTACCAGTTACTGTGCGCCGCGGTGGCATGGACGACGCCTGGAGAGAGCTCTGGGACGGAGGGGCCGGGCAGCCATACAGTGCAGTGGTATTCAAGAGCTCAATGACAAACGACAATAGAAATTTGGCTTCCCTTACAATTTTGCTTGTTCATTATCGCACACGGTTCATCTCTGTCGCTTCTGGAAACAGTGTGCATTGAGCCTATTGTGTGTTGCACTATGATTGGCCAGAACCCCAGCCATGCGGATCGCGCGTGTGCACTATTGTATGCGCCATGATCAAACGGCAATCCACGTCCCTCACATCACACCCGTGCACCTGTAGCTGGATTGGATTTATATGCGCTAAATGCCTAGAAAATGCACATAATCCCCTAAATATGGTAAATGAGCCCGGAAAAAGGCCAAATTTGAACATGGTGATTTGCAGGGTGTATGTTCGTCGTAGAAAAAAACTCTAGGGCAAAGAACAAAGAAAGTTTGGATTCCCTTTCAATCTTGAGGAATTCCCGCTCGAAAGCATGGAACTTCCTCGGTGATGGTTCGATTTATGAAGGGTGTGCATGACGACATAAGCCAAACCTTCTCAAATTTTTACCAGGGCATGGTGAGGTCATACCATGGCACCATGCTAGGCATCATGTTTTTTAAGTATTTATTTCATTTTTTTCTATAGTTGAAAACCCAACAAACAAACATTTGTGGTTGACTATTGTCACACATTTCAACGAAATATCTATCCATTATTCCTTGTAAAAGGCATGATAATTTACTAAATGGCACAAGCATGCTTTTCTAGGCCGTTCTTGTGGACCCTTTCATGCACCGAGTGTTTGAACCTGAATTATGTGCATTAATGCCTAGGAAATGCACATAATCCCCTAAATATGGCCAATGAACCCGAAAAAGTTCCAAATTTGAACACAGTGATTTGCAGGTTGTATGTTCATCATAGAAAAAACTCGTGGACAAAGGATATAGGAAATTTGGACCCCCATTCAATCTTGGTGACTTCCCCCTCGAAACCATGAAACTTCCTCGGTGATGGTTCATTTTATGAAAGACGTGCATGACGACATTTTTACCAGGGCACAATGAGGTCATACCATGGCACCATACCAAGCGTCATGTGTTTTCTAAGCATGTGTTTCATTTTTGTATAGTTGTTAACCCAGTAAATGACGCGTTTATGGTTGACTATTGCCACACATTTCCTTGAAATATCTGCCCATTCCTTGTAAAAGGCATGAGAATGTACTAAATATCACGAGCATGGTTTTCCAGACCGTTCTTGTGCAGCCTTTCATGCACCGATTGTTTGAATTTGAACTACATGCATTAATGCCTACAAAATGCACATAATCCCCTACATATTGTACATGAACCCGGAAAAGTGTCAAATTTGAACATGGTGATTAGCAGGGTTTATGTTCATTGTACAAAAAACTCATGGATGAAGGACAAAGGAAATTTGGATTCCCATTCAATCTCGGTGATTTACTATCGCACACGTTTCATCTCCGTCGCCTCTGCGAACCGTGTGTGTTCACTCACACATGCAAAAGGAAAAGAAAACCCTCGCCCACTTCATCCCCACTCACTCGCCGCGGACTCCTCCGCAACTCTACACCCTAAGCTCGATGGTTGTTGGCGACGGGCGTAGGTCGCACTCCAAACGACACTGGATTTCGCCTGCACCGCTTTCCGCCGCCTATCTGCACCGACATTCTAGACTCTGCTCGACTGGGTTTTTTTGCGGGATTGGGCCGAGGATTTTTCTCATGGAGAAGGTAATCAACTTAATTAGCGAAATATTCACTCATCTCTTATCGCAGTCCGTCCGTCGCTATTAATCAACCGGAGGAAATCGCCGTGGAATCATTTTTGTTCTAGCTGATTCGTGGGTGTTCATTCATGTGTCCACAGTGCGAGCACAAATCAGGCAACTGTGGTCGTGGCCAGTCGGAAACAAAGTTCTATCTCAACATTCCGGATGACTTCAGGGAGCACTCGGTATGTTCAATCTCAACCTACCACGATCGCCACGGCCTATATTTGTGAACATATACCGTCTGTTGCTACATTATCTATATATTTGCATCAAATCTTTGTTACATTATCTATTTTTTATTCTATATTTTTGTACTTTGCTTTCATCTCTCTCTATATATATGGATCTATTCTATCAGTTACTCCCATATTTGCATCTTGCTCTTTTATTTCAGTATATCTAATTTACGATCTTAATTTTAATTTCAAGCAGTACATCCCTTGCTTTGCAAGAACATGAGTAGAAGGAAATCTTGGGCTTTACTTTGCTGATGACTCCCAGGATGTCATGTTGACAATGCAACATGGATTTACGATGACGGTTAGCGTAAAACTTGATAAAGATGGTCACTCCTATTTTAATGCGGACCTTTGGAGAAAAATGTCTAAGTGTTATGAACTAAAAGCTGGCAATAAAATTCTAGTGCGTGCACCACAGCCTGGTCTAATTAACATGGATGTTTACTTCCCCAACGTCATCAGCCGATCATAGTCTGATCAAGGTTAGTGTCCTTTCAACTTTCTCCTTGCTGTCATATTACTATTTAAGCAACCAATTGATCACTATTTAAGCAACCAATTGATCACTATTTAAGCAACCAATTGTGATATCATATTCTGTCGGGGATATACCCCGCGGTATGACCCGGCCGGAAGTATGACCTGGCCGGACTTGGCGACTCACCAGAGACCCGGCTGATATTTGGCGACTTACTGACGGCCCCGACGGTGGGTCAGATAGATAACATGGCGCCCAAGGCCCAGAAGGCCAGTTCATGTGATGGTGGGCCAGCTTAAGAGGAAAAGGCATAAGGAATATTCTCCTACAAAGGAAGCAAGACTAGGACTCCACTTGTAACAGAGTAATCCTAATCCTACTAGGACTAGTCATGTAACCCGCCCCTTCAACATATATAAGGAGGGGCAGGGCACCCCAAGAGGGACAGAAAATAATCGCTAAGGCTAGACACAATGAAAGAGGAGCCGGCTTATGCGGCAACTCCCTTATGATCATAATGAGACCTAGCCACAAACAACAAGTAGGGCTATTACCGGATGATGTTTCCCGGGGCCCGAAGCTGTCTAAATCCTTCTCTTGTGTGTTGATCCGCCTCGCCTCTCTTGATTCCAACCAACCCCTTCAAGCTACCGCATACATGAGTTGGACTCACGACTAAGTCCTCGCACTAGGAAACCTGCCATGACAATTCCACGATAGTTGACGCCCACCGTGAGACCGTGCACAATGGTGTTGAGTTGTTGGAGGAAGCCCTTCGGGGATTGAGATGCTCGTGATTGGACAGATGAAGAAAGAGCCGGCGTGGAGTAGTCACTCAGGATAACCTGATGTATAAGAGATTTAGATCAAAAGAAATTAGGGTTGGGTCTGTGTATCGCCGCTGCGATTTGCAATCCATCGAGACCGACATGAGATCGATTTCGTTTGTGTGTTAGCTCCTGCGATTCATCAAAAGTTGTTGGCTCCCAGTCGGAGGAAGAACACGTAATTGTCTGCCATGTGGCGGTGCTCACGCACGAATCCTACAAGGAGTCTACATGATGTGCTCTGGACAAACCGATCAAGCAAGGGAGCAACCACTCGAAGGAAAAGTTAAATTCGCTGCCCAACCGCCATACAGACATCCGGACAGCGATCGCACAGCCAATTCTGACGTGACGTTGTCCGCGCGTGCCACGGGTCCTGAGGCGGGCCTCTGCACCTGTTGTCCTTAGTACAACCCCGTGGTGGCAAAGTATTGATCACAGATGCCGCCATGCATGGGACTCAAGCATTACAAGTTATACACCCAGATCATTCTTTTGGTTATCCTGCAAAATCCAGAAAAGCAGTCATCGTGAGATGATCGTGGGACTAGTACTCCTATTAAAATACAGTACTAGTTGTTCTCCTCTGGTAGTAGTTGCACGATTTTCAGAACTCAGAATCACGTGAGAGACCAAGGTACTACTTGGCCAAAGTGAATACATGGGTACTAATCAGAATTACATGAGTAGAAGACACAATGGATTTACACGAGTACTAATTGATGGCTACTAATATGGGGACTGCTGTCAAAAGGTGGGCCAGAGCCGCCCCCACACGGACCTCTCGTCGTGCTACGCGCTTCTGCCGGCGCGCCTCCGCTGTCAAAGCCGCCTTGGCCGGTTGCTGCTGCCCTCCGATCACCTCCCGCAAGTCACCGTTGCGGGCCCGCCAGCCGGCTCCCGTGCTGTGCGCTGAGCCGCTAGCCACATCCGAGTCACCGCCTACGGCTGACTGGCTCCGCGTCCATTGCTTCGCCGCTCGTCTACTGAGGCTTACCTGCGTTAAGCCGCCGCCATGGGTTTGCCTCGCGGCAGCCATTAAGCCGCTCTCACCGACTGGCCTAAGTCGCCGTCTGTTGAGCCCCCCCGGATCCTTTTATTCCGTCAGATACAACAGGTTAAACACTTACGGTTTCCAACTTGCCTGTTTACAACGGCCTATCGCGGCCCTCTGTTACTTCAAGCTGCCGTCACTCTGCGCCCCTGCGCGTGGTCGCCTGTTCCAGAACCGCAGTTGCACCCGTTTCTGTCGAGACGGACCATTGAAGAGCAAATCCGCCTCTGCGGTGTTGAGCTGCCAAGAGTCGCCGGTCTGCCCAAACCACCGAGACCATATTGAGTCACCGGTCTGCCTGGCCGCCTCTATCGCAATGAACGAATCATCCGTCATCCGAATAAATCAGGTGACATCCATTGAAAATTTATTTTATTAACACATATTGTTTTCATTAAAAAAAATTACTTGGTCTATGATATTTTCTTCGCAGGACCATTATTCCTGCACAAGGGGTGTGAGCAAACATTATATTGGCACTAGCGCTCATCCTGCGCAAGTTGCCACCCCCGCTGTATCAACACATGCGACTGACTTATTGTCCGTGCCCATGGCCAACTTGCCTGCGTCTGTGCCATTTCCAACGCCGCTGCCGACTCTCTTGTCCGCGCCGGCTTACAACGCCACTGCTGACTCACCCGTCCGCACCGGCTTACAAACGCCACGGCCGACTCGCCCGTCCGCACCGGATTATAATGCCACAGCCGACTCGCCTTCCTGCACCGGATGATTCAATGGATAGGGCAGATAAGTCACCGCCACTACATTTTGGTTAAACAACCAGCTGAGATGAACCGCTAGCCGGATTAATGGCACAAATCATACAGAGTCATTTATAACCCGCCACGATCGACCTCAAGTTTCCATGGATTCATATTGCGTTATCAACGCCAAGGATATACAATGAGTGTTGCGAAGATCATTAACTCGCCGACTTGCTTCCAGCTTTAACATATGACAGCGGTCCGCTGTTCAGCTATATGTCGGTTTATATCAGGGCCAAGTATGAAAAATCTCAAGCCAACTCCTCGAGTCGTCTTGAGACTCGGGGGCTACGCTGACATGACTCAGCAAATTTTGTCAGCAAATTCAAGAACCCTGGATCATTGGAGGAAAGATAACCCAGTCCCGAAGACTGCTGCTATATTGATGAAAAATTAAAGGCCATCAGAAAAAATCCGACTCAAAAAGAAGGATTCCGGTTCAAGGGAAATTTGTCTCCTACAAAGCGCTGAAACTCTTAATATCCGGTTCACAATCCGGCTCAAGGGAAATTTGTCTCCTACAAAGCTCTGAAGCTCTCATCTCCGGTTCACAATCTGGCTCAAGAAGAATATCCATCTCTCGCAAGTTCGAGTTCTCAGGAAAATTACAGGGACCAAAGAGAGTTGGACGCACAACACAGCTCAAACATAGGTCCCTGACGAGCACAATTTGTAAGCATGTCACTTGGGGGCTTCTGCTCAAACATAGGCGTGTTCGACCAAAGAGAGCATAGCGTTACTACCCTCTTGACCAGGTTTGTTCAAACATAGGCGTATTCGACCAAAGAGAACAAATTCTGACCGGGTCATCCTACCTGTAACCAGCTGCTTCAACTCCATCGGGTCATCCTGATTGACCCGCCGAACTCTTAATGATCAGTCTTTACGGCGTATTCGACAAAGATCTGAGCTCGATTAAGGTTCAAACGGCGGCTTGTCATGCGAGAGAACGATTTACAGATAGTCAGGAGGGATCTAGGCTTCATAAGCTGCCTTCCTTGAAACTTGGATAAATCGACCCGTGATGTATGTTGTTACTCTGACCCCGCGTACTCCTGATAAGTCTGTAAAGCAAGATACGGCGTTATCTAGGTTTAAATGTCGATTGGGTACTATGAGTCGGGCTCACGGAACGCACGAATAATCCAGTGGATCTGGCTAGTTTCATTGAAGTATTCTGTTATCATACTCATACATTGCATCATCATTACATCATCATATATTGCATCATACATTGCATCATCATTACATCATCATAGCATGCATCATGTGTGCATAGATATACTAGTTTTTATTGCAGGCACTGGTTTTCAAACCAGGTTATATTATTCAAGTCTTTAAATAGCCAACATGGCTGGATTTTTATTATGGTTATCAATAACCAATATTATGATTGAAGTTTTCAAAGTTGCTTTAGCGCAATGGATATTATTTTATCAATGGATATAATTTATTCTATAATGGAAGGAATAGTCTCGAGTCGCTGCAGGCTTACGACCCGACACTTGGGGGCTACATTATTCAAGTTGAGATTACATCAAATATGCAAGTCTCATGTCGCTGCAAGCATGCACCATGACACTTGGGGGATAATGCAAAGTCATTTTTTTCTCACCTTATTGAAGACCCAACTCATCACATTGTAATGAGCCGGCCCTTGGGGGCTACCAATTGCTCCTGTCAACAATTCAAGGTACACAAATCTTAAATCCATTATATTGAAAGGTCTACTACTCAATTAGAAGAGTGCAAAGCTCTTAACCCTATGGATGTGGTTTCGAGCCCCATGGAGAGGATTACATCGTATGATATTATTGTCAATGAATTATATATAAAGTCCCAGCTCAGTATTATCTTACTAAGCCGGCCCTTGGGGGCTACACGTTGCTGCTCAAGTCTACATCTAAGAAGTCCTTGCTCATTATTGCATAATGACCCGGCCCTTGGGGACTACACTGGTTGAAGCTTTTGAGAGCATAAGACAATTACAAGTCCCAGGTTGATGCAAGCATGACAACCCGGCACTTGGGGGCTACATATGTGGAATATTCAGTTTTGACTAGTGATTGAGATGAATAACCTGATTTCTTCAAGGTTGCAACATTTATATTGAAGCAAGTCTTAAGCTGTTACTATGCTTCCATCTTAAGACTTGGGGGCTACAGGTGATATGCATATAAAGGAGGAATATCTTAAAATTCTCAGTTATGAGAAAACCAGGAAGATCAATTGTGTGACCCAGCATTGGCAACAATCATGGCCCGGCGTCTATAAATAGTCATGACCCGGAATCATCAATTTTTTTATGACCCAGCAATTTTTGGAAATCACAACTCGGCAAGTTCTACATTTTCAAGCCGGTTGGATATCAGTTGAATATTTCAAAGACCAATATTTTTGTCAAGTCAGAGCATTGAAGGCCGACTCAAATGGATTCTTTATTTACAATGTTTCTTATACAAGAAAATTGATTATGAAGCTAGCCTAATGACCCGGATTTTCTAGAAAAAGGAAATAACAAGGACTTAAGGATGATCAGGTGTCGGCTTACAAGAATATTTAGCCTAGAGTACAACCTGTCAAATTTGTTCTTGTGTTTATGTTACATATCAGTTTAACATGGATAAATCCAAATTAAATTGGGGGCTGATGTCGGGGATATACCCCGCGGTATGACCCGGCCGGAAGTATGACCTGACCGGACTTGGCGACTCACCTGAGACCCGACTGATATTTGGTGACTTACTGATGACCCCAATGGAGGGTCAGATAGATGACAAGGCCCAAGGCCCAGAAGGCCGGTTCATGTGATGGTGGGCCGGCTTAAGAGGAAAAGGCACAAGGAATATTCTCCTACAAAGGAAGCAAGACTAGGACTCCACTTGTAATAGAGTAATCCTAATCCTACTAGGACTAGTCATGTAACCCGCCCCTTCAACATATATAAGAAGGGGCAGAGCACCCCAAGAGGGACAGAAAATAATCGCTAAGGCTAGACACAACGAAAGGGGAGCCGACTTATGCGGCGACTCCCTCATGAGCATAATGAGACCTAGCCACAAACAACATGTAGGGCTATTACCGGATGATGTTTCCCGGGGCCCGAAGCTGTCTAAATCCTTGTCTTGTGTGTTGATCCACCTCGCGTCTCTCGATTCCAACAAACACCTTCAAGCTACCGCATAGCTGCGTTGGCCTTACGACTAAGTCCTCACACTAGGACATCTGCCGTGACAATTCCATGACATAAACTGACTCTGTTCCTAGGCAGTAGCAAATTCTATTTACCAATTTATGCGCACTATATATTCTTATGACATGTTCTAAATAAATAATACCTTTCCACCTTTTAAGCAGGATATGTTGGATGCATAGTGAATGATCTGTATGTTACTAAGCGTACCAAATTTCACTAGAAGGACATGAAGCATGTCATAAACTTTGTGATAATCTGACAGAGATAGCACAATGTGTGAACGCTAGATTTTGGATGGGATTAATTAGACCTATGGTGCACACACTGAACAAGACCAATTGTGTGCACAAAATGCTGGTAAAAAGTCTTATTTTAATGTTGATGCTCATGAACTATATATATCTTCAACGATATGTTATAATTGTTTTTTATTCTACATGTCAACAGAAATTGCCCCCTGTAGCAGTTCCTGGATCGATTTCCTGGCATGGTCGAATTACACTTGTGCATGTTAATAACGCCAAAGTGATTGCAAGGTACTGCATTTCCCGCAGAAATGGAACCATTCAAATTAAGTTCTCGCGTCTCGTGGCAATGCATCCATACTGGAAAATTGGAGACACTGTTCTACTCATGATCTACCAAGGCACAGGAGGGCTCTTCCTTTTCATTGACGAGATGCCGAGTCATCGTGATCAAGTTGCTTCCTGTGGATAGTTGTGGTTGTTGGCCCTCAGCCTCTTAAAATGTGCTAGTTGTTACTATATATGTAAAGTATGTAGATATGGACCATATGGTTGTTGGCCCTTAGCCTCTTAAAATGTGATAGTTGTTACTATATTAAGTATGTAGATATGGACCATATGGTTGTCAAAACCGTGTTACGAAGAACCTCCTTTTGTCGAATAGTGTAATCACTATATATATGTTACTCAAATGTTGTTACCCAAGTTCATAAATTTTCATGGAAAGTATTAGTATCTTACACAGTTCATTGAGTTTAAGCGTGTGCCCGATGACCAGAAGGAATTTGCAGATTAACTGTCCATATTGTAAATTCACACACATGTTAACATAAGGAAATGTATGTGTAACATACTAATCATCGCACACGAGTACTCGCAGACGCATTGTGTGTGATACTCCACCACCGCAAGCAACTATTTTGCCTTTTTCAAAGTCTTTTGTACACACAGAATCACACACGAAGTAACTGCATTGATCATCTGTGCTGTAATTTCTCATCGCAAACAGTTCATCCAAGTCGGCTGTTTGCCAGTATCACACACATCTTGTTTACACAAACGTTTGTGTTCTTTTGGCTCATCGGAAACAGTTCATCCATGTGAACTATATGCCGCATATCACACACATCTTGTTAGGTGGAACCGTTTCTGTTGTGTTCCCTAATCGAAAACAATTCATCCGAGTTAACCATATGTCGTATATTGCACACACATTGATATGGCTGTCCATTTCTGTTTCTCTACCTCATCGCAAATAGTTTGAACGGATTAACCGTGTGTCCTGCATCGCACACACATTGTTATGGCTGCCCGTTTCTGTTGTTCGGCCTCATCGCAGACAATTTGAATGGATTAACCGTGTGTCCTGCATCGCGCACGCAAATAAAATCTGAACCATGTTTGATGCATCCTCCGTCGCAAACGTTTTGCACCTTTTTTGATGGGGTTTTTACACCACCGTTTGCGATTATTGCATCGCACACAGTTTCGGCAAAGGGTCTTTGATCGTGGTGTCGCATTAGCAGTATCCTGCAGTAGTGTGTGGTGGTGGAGAAGGTTTAGTCTCCTAAGAGCGGACTGAACGAAGCTTTTACCATCCTTTTAACAGGCTTTGAGGTATGCGACGTAATGCTTTAAGAATATAGAGGAATATACTTGTGCACAGACAATAGCCCTTGAGGCTCTGACCGATTTTTTAAAAGCAACCGGACGGAGGATCCACATATTATTCGGGAGAGCTAACATGCTGATTTGTTATTGAAACAGGCTTCCCTGTTGGCGGCAACTGGCCAAGCCACAGAATTTTCCAAACTCAATCGAAAGCTTCAGGTGGCTGATGAAGAGATCAGCCGCGTTAACAAGCGGTTCGATAAGACGCAAGGTATGCGTATAATGTTAATAACTTCATTGTATATCAGATGTGATATGTGAGTTTAGAGGTTAACTCTTTGAATGCTTTGATTATGATCGCAGCTAGCACAGCCGAGGTCGAGACCCTCAAACGCTCTCTCGCATTGGCCAAGAAAGAGGCGGAGGCGAATAAGGCAGCTGCTGACAAAGCGACTGTGGAGCTAAAGACCGAACAAGCTGCCCACCGTCAACACGAAGCTCGGGTGGCCGAGGTCGAGCAGGAGCTGAAGGATACCATCCGCAAGTGCGAAATCTTGGAGGAGAAGGCTTCGGCCCAATCATCCGAGCTTGCCAAGGCTGTTCAAGATGCCAAAGAAGCGCGGATCGAGTCCCGTAGTGCTCGTGAAGAGATCCATCAGGCGAGGCAGATAGCGGCTGGTAAGGCCTTTCTTTTGTAGAGTATTTTCGGAGTCCAGAGGTATGCTTTGCATGCCAAAATATGGAGTTCTCCAGGCCCGTTTGTGGATCTTCCAAAGAGTGCCGCCAATGCCGCGTAGTTCTTCCGAGCCTAGGAGGGGAACTCAACCGAGAAGTTGTTCTCATCGCAATATCTTGCGCCGGAACACCCGACGCCTCTGAATGACCAGCTAAAGCAGTTGTCGGAGCTGCATAGGGTGGTAGGCTTGGCTATGAAGGATCTAATAGTACAGCTTTGGCCGGCCGAGCCCATTCCCAGCAGCTACTTCAGTTTGGTGAAGCGGCTCGTCGCCACACGGCCTCGGTTTGATGCTGTGAAGCGTTCGGCCTGCATAGAGGGTGCCCGGATGGCCTTCGCCCTCGTCTAGATGCAGTGGGCGAAGATGAAGTCCACCGAAGTGGAAACCGCAGGCCCACCCGAAGGCAAAGATCACCGAAAGCCGGGGAGGTACTTCAATGACGTCCTAGAAGGGACCCGAATAGTAGAGGGCCAATGTCCTAAGGATGTGATATTTGAGTAGATGTGTTCGGGTTGTAAAAACTTATGTTATGAACCCGTGCTTGTGATATATCTATGTTCATGCCTTGTATTTTGAAGTGATTTTTCCCTCATGTGCGGCCGTTTTATTGCTATACTGCCGAAAGTTGCCAATTGTCGGCTTTGGCCCCCATGTAAGTGCTACAAGGGTGTTTAACATAACACGCGACCTCACTTTATCCATCATCTTGGTCCATAGAGGAGGTGTCTGTGAGTTGAACCAGGCAATCAGACTATGCGACTTTATTACATTCACTTGGCCATAGGAGTTTGACTGTGGAGCTAAGTACTAGCCCCTAGTGCATGTGCGACTATCCGAACTATGGTGCCTTTTCCACACAGGTGGACGAAGACCAGCCCCTCGTATAACACGGAGTGAATCGCAAACGATTTGTAGTATAATACTAAGTCACTGAATCACCGACCAACTCTCGCATATCATGACAGTCCGTTTTCGGCTTTCTCTACTGAGGTACTTGACCGGACGAACCAGAAATACAATAACAGTAGTTCTCCCTTTACTACCTTGGCCAAACAGGCGGAACGTAAGGTGGTAAGCACGGAAGCCGGGCAACCCAACTATAGACCAAAGACATGATTCGGAGCTGATGCATATAATGTGATATCCGGGACGTTGAAGAGTTCCCTAAGGGAGTTCGGACTTGGGATGTGCAGGGCCGAGTATAGCACCCGGTGTTAAGGCTGGATTAAAGCACCTATGGCAGTCTGAAGTAGGAGGGGATACAAGTGACAATAGAAAATAAATGGGTAGCAAACAAAAGGTGGTAATCAACTGGTTCCTTTATACCCCTATTAAGACGTCGAGACGTGTTATTACAGATAACTAGCGGAGTGACCCGCGCATTTGCGCGGCTAGATTTAGAACACATTGTTATATAAATTATTTTATATGTTGATACAGATTCCAATACAACTCTAGCGATATTTATTTGAGCAATTCACATATCTTAATCTTCCTCGGCCTATTGTGACTGCCTATTTTCCTTGATATCGTACATATCGTCCAAATTGTTACGAATTATTGAGATAGTGTAGAACTAACCTAAATATAATTCAAAGAAAAGTCCTAATTTATCATGACATATTTTGAGTAGCAACTCAATTTGATTAATATTTTGTCCTCAAAAGTTTAACGTTTTTTGTTCACTCCATTCCATAACACTGTTTCTTGGTAGTTACTTCTTATATATTAATCAAAGAAGTTAAGACATTTGAATGCAAATCTATAGGAAAAATACTCCCTCCACGTGCTGATTGTAGGATAGTACAATGTCTGGCATCCAGTTAATTCCATATTACTTTCATTGCTTGTCCTTTTATATTCGTGCATATGAAGTTCGCATTATGTTGTTGTATGAACTATTAAAACTAATTATTAAGTAGTTTCCAAATATTCTGTAACATCCTACGTGCCATACAATTGCATGCATACAAAGCACACTAACATCAGCCCACAATTAGTATTACATGATGTCGTACATGTCATGCCAGCTATCATTATGCATGTATATACTCATGTAGATACATAAAATTCATAGTCCATATTTTCCTTCAACAAAAAATGCATCTGTAACACCTTCATGACAATGCATATGTTTTCTTCTTCTATGTTTATCACCTCTTTGGCCCTTATAGTTGACATTTCTATAGCCTCTACATATTGGGTGTTCGTGAATACCAATCGGTTAATATATTTCTATTTCCTTTTCTTCGAATGTGTATATTTCTATTTCTTATTCATAATATTGTTTTGTGTGCATAATTTATTGCAACTAATTAAGCTATTTAAGTCCGTTCATGATGATGTTTCATGTATTGTTTTTACATAAACTTATTATTATTATTATTATTATTTACATTTCCCACTTCTAGTATTTCTTATCCACTTACCAATATTCATATACACAATTTATTCCTAATTTAACTACCTTCATTATTTGGTCGTGATAATATATTCTATAGTTTTTACTTGTATCTTGACGCTTCTTCCAAATTTTATATAAAAATAATATATAACTCTGTTTTATTTTTCCTTTGTAGAGACGGCAGCGGCCATATGTTAATTTTTATTATTCCCTCCGTACTTATATTATTTCAACAAAGATTACACACGGTTGTATATAGACGTATTTTAAAGTATAAATTCACTCATTTTGCTTGGTACGTAGTCCGTATTGAAATCTCTAAAAAACTTATATTTAGGAACGGAGGAAGTAAATATAATCTCCATGCATATACTACGTGGTGTCTCTTTGAGTCTGTGATGGATTGAGCTTATTAAAGGCAGGAAAGACATATAAATTACTCGGTGACAAAAGCATGATGTCATGCATGCAATTGCCATGCGACTTGGACGGCTGGCCGAATTGGGCCTACTCTATGGCCATTCACTCGGACACAAACATATATGTACGTATAGGTATGTGAACTATTCGATCTCTTTGAACTTAAAAAAACACTATTTGATCTCTTTTTTTCCTTCTCGTATTCTTCTAAAATATTTCATTTTTCTTATATTAGAGATCTCTCACACACGTTCGGACCTGTCTAGGATAAGATTTGTGCTAGACTTGGACGTGAAAATATTATGTAACATGTCCGCTTAATTAGGTACTGTTTTTTTCTTTTGCTATATGAGTATATCTTAGTGGGACACGGATTGTCCTTTTATAATTCCTAGCCATGTGCGTAATGGCTTGTTTGCCTCTTGTCTTAATTATATAATAGATAGATGCCATAGATATCGAGGCCATTTTACATGCGAAGAGTTTACACAAGGGAAAGGTTTAAACATGGCCTAAAAGTAGCGGCTCGAAGATCTCAATGATGCCCTGCTGCACATCTGCGCCATTTCTCCTTGGTGAGAAACCCTTTGAGAGGAGGAATCGATGGTCGTTTGCAAAAAGCAGGGGCCTCGAAAAGAGCCCTTGTACAACTATAGAGTCGGCAGGTTTTTAACGAACTTGTAGTGGAGAAAATATGTAAGGTCCGTATAGGGTCAAGCCGTACTATAGACCTTTTCTGCAGTGTGCCTCCAGCGCTGCCCAAGGTATTTTAAGTGCGTAGTGACGTACGCGCGGCGCATATGCCGCAACCGCATGGGGCAGTCGGCGGAGACTAAACTGCTATTTAAGCTCTGGTTCCACCGCGCCATCGCATTGTCATGCCAATCGGACTCGCTTAGCAGTGTCATGGGTCCTGATGACTGATGAGTTGTTCGGCTTGATGACGCCGCCCGATACTTCGGCTGCTAGGGTCGCGGTGTGCTCCTCAGTATTAAGGGAGCGCTCCATATTCCCATTTACTGTGATGACGCCACAAGGTCCAGGTATTTTGAGCTTCAGGTAAGCATAGTGCGGAACCGCATTAAAACAGGCGAAAGCCGTTCGTCCGAGCAGTGCATGATAACCACTGTGAAAAGGAATGATGTCGAAGGTCAAGTCTTCGCTTCGGAAGTTGTCTAGAGAGCCGAATACTACCCACTACTGCAGGATGCTACTAATGCAACACTACGATCAGAGACCCTTGGACGAGTTCGATGCCATAATCACAAACGATGGTGTAAAAAAACTATCAAAAAAGGTGCAAAACTTTTGCGATGACGAATGCATCAAACACGGTTCAGATTTTAGGTGCGTGTGCGAAGCAGGGCATACGGTTGATCCAGATGAACTGTTTGCGATTAGACAGAACAACAGAAACGGGCAGCCATATTAATGCGTGTGCGATATACGGCATACAGTTCGCTCCGATGAACTGTTTACTATTAGGGAAATAAAAAAAAACGGTCAACCAGATCAAGGTGTGTGTGATATACGGCATACGGTTCAGTCGAATGAACTGTTTTCGATTAGGGAAGAGAACATAAACGGTTCAACTTAACAAGATGTTTGTGATCCATGGCAAAAAGGCCCGGAGGTTAATTCAAGAACAAGTACACAGAGGTTAATTTTACACACATGACTTATAAGTTTCACATAAATCATTTCACTTTTTTGGAAAACATTTAATTGCGTTGAATGTATATAATGTTCTGTCCTATTAGTTCAATTAACCTCGAGGTCAATGTTTTGGAAACATGTCGTAAAGTAACGGGAGTTCTGTTAGATGAGCTATCGGTAGGGAAGCTGGTCCTTGTTGCTGTAGGATTTCTCTTTGCTTCCTTTATTGGGCACCTGGATGACTGACTGTTGCCGCCCAATGGTCAATGCCACGTCCCCTACATGGTAGTTTTTGCAGCGGGTAACTGCATCGTCGCGCCGCGCGCGGCGCAACCGCATGCACAAGAACGTGCGCGATCGTGCGCCGGCACCAAACACTGGCAGCACAACTTACAAATTGACGGGTGGAGTACTAGTTACAGTGATGCATATAATTAAGGAAAGAATCGCACATGTCTGTATTGACTAGAACGAGAATGCAATAGCACAATAAGAATTAAGGCCACGATGATGTGATCATAGTGGTGGTTACAGGAGGCAAGAAGAAAGTTGCATCCATCAACGTACGACCTCCTCCTCCTCAACTCAGCGCGCCGGGCCACCGTCTGGTGGTTAAGGAGTGGCGGCTTTTGTGGAGAGGTCAATGTGCTTCTCAACTAAGGCATCCAAGGCTTCCAGCCGGTTGAAGAAGGCCAACGTCGCAGTGTCCTCACTGGCCTTGTAGATATCTATGTACACGATTCACTCATACACATGGATGTGTAGGTCTATGGTTTCTTGTAGGGTGAGGCGCCTCGTGGAGAGCGCGACCTCCAGGTGGACATTCTTCGTGGCATCGGCGGGCAGTCGCAGGGCCACCAGTGCTTGAAAGAGGTTCCGACCATGGAGGCCGATTAGGGTGGCAGGCAATGAGGAGCCCGGGCGCACGGGCTGGAGGAGTACGGCGTTGTCGTCCGCGAGCTTCTTGACGACGGTGAACCTGTTGGTGGTGCGAACGATCATCTGGTCATACTGAGAGTCGTAGCTGGCATCGACGGTGGCCATCCACCAGCCGGTCGCCAACACCGTGTGGAGACGATCCACGGTGCCATGCCGCAGGCCGGCATCGTGGACCATCTGGCACAGCCGCTAGCCGCTCACGCGCATCGCCTCCATGGGTCTGGAGTGAGCACTTTTGCGCTTATTAGTGTAGGTGCTTAGGAAAATGCTTAGATGCGTACGATGTGGTAGATGCATTGGAATGGAGGGGCGCCGTTATATGAGTGCAAACTACGTTGCATTCACATCATGCTGCCTCTTTTCCCGGTCCTCCTCCCATTACTTCCCTCATGAATTCACACTATGCTAATTGAAGGAGGATGCATCATTGGCCGTTCAACATTTCAGGAACCGTTACCCTCTCCCTCGACGCATTAAAGCCGTATCAGGAACTACGCCACCCGCAGTAAAATCGGATAATACTACGTCGCCCGCTTGTAGCAACCCGACCTTAGACGGTCAAGTCTATGTGCTTCGGTGTCATCCCTGGTTCGGTAATGCTGACACACACAGTACCTGAAGGATTTATAACAGAGTAGCAATCACACACTTATTACATTGCATGTCTCAAGAGAGAACTTATTACAATAAATATGGCTTAAGACCATCTAAACTAAGATAACAACGGAAGGCTTAGAAGATAAAGTGAGTCCATCAAATCCAACGGCATAGCCGAGTGCATGACAATGGCCTAGCGAACCGTACTCCTTGTCTGAAAAGTCTGCAACATGATACGTTGCAGCCCAAAAATGGGCCAGCACATGGAATATGCTGGCAATGTAGCACATTAGCGTAATGAATAGATAAAGGCTATCACTATATGCCTATATGGCTGGTGGAGGCTGTATGGTTAATATGTTTTGCGAAAAGCCAATTTTTCCCTACAACAAAGGAATATATTTTATTTAACTAGCATGATAGTTGAACAACATTGAGAAGGTTCCTCCAACTCAATCCCAATTAAAAGTAATTATCAACCCAACAAATTAATTTAGAGTGATGAGATCCATACAATAATCCAAGAACCAGATACTCAAGATGTCCATAACCGGGGACACGGCTAACCATGATTAGTTTGTACACTCTACAGAGGTTTGCGCACTTTTCCCCACAAGACTCTATCTCCTTCGTTGGATTTCTCGCACTACATGGTGTTTGAGAAACGGATGACCGAGACACAGTCTTTTAGAAGCACTACCTCTTTACTCTGGGTGGACAGTTACACCTACTTTCCCCTACATCTGCTAGCCCACCACTGAAAGAGATCATGCAACATACTCAACTATGCTAGAGCCCATAATAGCTTGTGGATGCACATGGAAGTTTCTAGCATGAATAATCTTATGATCCCTTTGAGTCTGGGTGGCGGACCGCAGGATGATCACACGGGTACTCTGGGATATCCTAGGACAACACTCGATTCTCCAGGTGCCCACAAGCAATCCACCCAGATGTGTATTAAAGTTGCCACCTTAAGTTGAACCATTAATTAACAACTCATATCTGTCATGGATACACTCAAACCCAATCCACATCTACGAGCATAGCATGGCAGCATAAGCATAGCGTAGAAGTAACTCTTAGGGGTTTGCTAATAAAACAGGTAATAGGTTCTACCACATCATCTACTTCCCAGACCCACATGTTAAGAGATCCTACTCATGCAATGTGTGAGGGTTGAAACTAATGCATAAAAACTAGGTGATAAAGGGGTATGATCAAAGTATTACTTGCCTTGCTGACGATCCGCAAAACCTAGTGACTCATAGTAGCACGCTTCGCACTCCTGGTGTTCTATCGCAAACAAACAATAGCATACATAAGCAATCAAGCAAAGATTCACGGGTAAAACTCAAATAATAAGATCTAACCAGAAAGTTCAACTGAAGAACTCCGATTTGCAAAAAGAATCAAATCAAACGGAGCAACGAAACTCAAACCACGAAAGAAACAAGATACGATTACTAATCTGAACTAAAGTCAAATTTTACAGTACAAAAATCTTGTTCAAGTTGGTTAAACAGAAAGAGGACTTCGGGACGAAGATCTAGGCGCTTATTTCACCCGATTTGGATAAACAAGCGAGAAGTTATACTAGATCGAAGATTAGGGCAGAAATCGCAATCGAAAAATAATCTGAAAAAACCCCTGGAAAAAGAAAAACTGACGAAAAGGCTAACGAACGAATGTTCATTGTCTGCGGCTAATGGATGAACGGCGTTCGTTAAAACGAACGTACGTATGAACGTCCGCTAAATAAATAAACCGACAGAAAACCGAACGAACCGATCTATTAAAAAAAATTAGATCTAGGGTTTCTAAAAAAACTGAATGGTTAGCCGAAAACAATGACAACGGTGGTGGCGGCGTCTACTACCTCTGGCGAGGCGGCGCGGCGTCGGGCTTGCGGCGGCGGGGCGTCGACGACCTGTGGGACGGCGGCGGCGGCTTGCGACGGCGGGGCGCGCATGCGGCGGTGGGATTGGGTGGCGGGGGTGGTGGGTGGCGGGGTATGGCGGCGGGGTATTTAAGAGGGGGTGTCGGGGTCGAGGCCGACTTGGAGGAGGGGGCGGCGCGGCGGCGTGGCGCAGGCGGACTCCGGCGAGTCCGTCTCGCGCACGGGAGGGAGGCGGGGGTGCTGGCTGGGCCAGCTGGGCCTCGGCCCAGTCCGGTCTGGCGGGATTATTTTTTAAACCAGAATTCGCCCGAAAAAAATCCTATAAAATAAAATCTGTCCCTAATAATAAAGCACGGATTGAGTCTCCGGGTTCATCGTCGCGGCGCTCTTGCATAAATGCCCCTGCGGTTTCTTCTATTCAATGCCCCTGCGGTTTCTTCTATTCAACCCGCAGTCCTTTCTTTATTTAGTGAATATGGGGAACGTTTCAAAAATTTATAGAAAATCCCGTGTACTCATATGTATTCAACCCGCGATCCTAAATCTAACATCCCCGATTGAGAAGAGGGCTAGGTCACGCCTCCGCCGCAGCCTCCGCCATCACCCCGCCCGCACGCCGCCACCTCCGTCATCATCGCTCGCTGCTGCTCGGACATGAGCACGAGCATCATGGACGCCGTGACATCCACCGGGACTGCTCCCCGCTAAAAAAACACCCGCACCTTCCCCAGCCCGCACTCGATCGGCAACCCCATCGCATCGCCGTGCCCGCCGCCCAACTGCTCTCGGCCGTCGCCGGGGTTCCGCGGCTGCCACAGCTCTCCCTGATGATGTGGCATCGTTCCTACACGACGCCCCTTCCCCCTCCCATGGATCCTTCCATCTCCGAACAGAGACCTATAGATGGTGAGGTAGGATCCGGCAAGGCCAGGAGTAAACCAGCGACCTCGCTGGCTACACTGTCCAGCACGGCGTCTCCACCCGCAACACCACTGGTACGTTGTTGTCCTGGTTGCCGGTCGTCGCGGTCTAGAGGAGGGCCCGCCTCCGCCAAGGCGATGGCCGGGGTCGCGAACTCACACAACATAGAGCTAGATGGAGCGGTAGATGTCGGTCCTGCAGAGCAGAATAAGTGTCTCTGCACAAATACACCAGCGACGTTTGACGCGGACACTGTATCCATGCTGGCTGTTTACTACAGATTAGACATTAGACATCGGATGTTCAGTGTATTCTACAAATTGACCGCGGGCGTGCAACATTGTTGAAGGGCAAAGGTACTCTAAGAAGCTGAATGATAAACAGGTCACCAACATACTTAGAGCTTCCTTGGGTTTGTGCAGGACATCTCCGGTTTCACTAAGTCAGTTTCACTTTCACAAAGACAGTGGAAAAGCAGAAAAAGGAAAGCACGTGGATTAAGAAATTTCAGCACTGTAGAACTCAGTTGAAAGGGAAAACAAGATTTATAGCATGTAGGCAGAGTGGTGATTTGATTTTTGATGATTGGTACTTTGGTTGTAAGGTCGATGAAGACATGAGATGAATTTGGGTGGGGCAGTGGGTTTGCTCGTGAGGAGGTGGGAAGGACGAAGATAGTGGAAGAACCTTGAGATGATGGTGATATTACTGAATTGGGTCTGTTTATAACTTTGATGAAAAATTATATTCCCTTAGGTGCACTACAAGAAATATGTCAACTTGTGACCACCACTATTGGCCACTGAATGGTCACAAATTTCCATTTGTGACCTTTTTGTGACCAAAAAATAAGGTCAAAAGCTGGCCGTCATAAACTGACTATAGCGACCTTTCTTCTAGAATGGTTGAAGACGTTTATGACCAAAATACATCTACTATGGCGTTTTGGTCACTAACAACCTCCCCAGGCCATGTAGGCATCCATCGTGGCAATCTGATGTGGCACAAGATTCAGCCCGGTCCAATTCGATTTTCTACATGGGCCTAGCCCAACAATTCAGCCTTTTTAATGTATTTTTTCTATCAATTTTTGATCAGCTTCATGGGCCAAGCCCAACATTGCAGCCTATTTTATTGTTGGGTTGTGGCCTTTTTGTCTAAACGAATTTAGTTTTTTTTTCCCAAAAGAAGGGTCCACTAGTCAGATAAGTGGGTCCCATCTATCAGGCTCATATTCTTCATATTTGAACCAGTATTTAAATTGCCAGACAAAAAGCACACATGATGTTTCAAATAAGAGCAACCAGATCATCTAATACAATAGCAATCACAATAACAATCTAATACAATGGCAATCACAATAACAATCTCTATATGTGCCAATACATGACCATGTGTAATACAGTACTTTCAAGCTCTACAAGTGTAACGAGCTCTACAAGTGTAATACAGTACTGCTTTACAAGAAAATGACAACATGCTAGACTCGCTGGACGACCGTAGTCAGATGAACAACATGACAGACTCGCTCGACGACCGTAGTCAGATGAACAACATGCGAAACTCGCTAGACGACCGTAGTCAGGGTTGGGAACAAACAAAACTGCAACATGGCTTCCTCTGTCACCGTGTTACATGAATGAGAGAAGAATCAGAAACATTGGGGCAAATATATTATGAACAGACCATTCAAGAAAATGACATTTATTTAAAATGATAACACAAATTGAGTTAGTGCCATGCTTTTTGTCCTCCAACTAGTTAAAATGAGATACCCATTCATACAAGAAAACAGATACATGATATGAATATGCATGGCTCAAGTGCAAGTCATGCAAAAAACTTCACTTCAACACATTGCGCCTCAATTTTTTTTGCAAGGATAAGCATGCCCTGAACCACCATTGTGAGATCGTTGTAGTAATAGATGCCAGAATGTGAGAATGAATAAAACAGAACATGAATGTTCTCAAGTGCCATGAAGTGAGAAAGCAGGTAGTCAGAATGACGAGACATGTTAGCTGCCAAAACAGATTCAGACTAACTGCATGTCCAGACGGACATGGCATTCCCAAGCATTTCAAGACACTAGCAGAGGTCAGTAGACAACAAACTTGGATGCTATCTATCCATACTAGTATAGAATGATACGAGGCCAGTAGAAACTGTTTGCTACCGACGAGCTCGCCAAGGTGCACAGTTGTTCAGAAAGGAAGCACATTTGACTAAAGTACCAGATTTCAGAGTTTGTAATAACATCATGAACAGCAGCTGTAAATTACTAAATGTTACCATACTAAATGCTATCTAGAAAGATAGATACGATGCAGGTGGTGTCCATTACCGACGATCTTGCCGAGGTGCATGGAGATGGAGTTGAGCTGGGCCTTGTTCTCATAGAGGTGGTTGACCGCCTTCCTGGACTGCTCCAGCTCCTTGGCCAGCGCCTTCAGGAACAAGCATCACCAGCAGAGGAAACCAAATCAGTAAATCAGCCCAAATCGAGGCCCTTGACCTTGAGCTTCTTGGTTTTACGCTTCTTCGTTTTCATTGAATAGCCTTATCAGCAGTACCTGGTCTTGCGTATTCTGATGATGTTCCTTTCTGATTTGGACAAAATAATCTAATAAGTTGTAATCATTAGAAAAAGAAAAAGGAAGCCACACATATAAGAGATTTTTCTTTAACCTATCCCGTGAAGCTTAATGCATGATATACCCAATGAAACTAAATTTCAGAGGCCAGCTGATTTATGATATATCAGTCATCTAAAGTTCTAAACCACTTGCATGTTCTCTTATCTGATTTTAACACAATGGTCAGAAAAAGAGAAGGTGGCTCATATACTTAAATCTTTGTTTAACCCATCTCCCAGGTCTCTGCACAAACGACATAATAGCAGTACCATTTCTACTTTCTACAGGGAACACCCAGGACAAGAGCAATTTACGAGTGGCTAGTTGTGCACACTACACCACCTAGAATTGCCACATGATGAGGAACAAACTTGCCAGTATCAATTAAGAGTAGAAGGATTAGCTGGAGCTTGGTTCCAGGAATGGTAACTACGATACCTACATACATAGCACTTACATTTTTTCTATGTTCTAATGGAACAAACATGAAAGCTATAGAAAATTAAGAGGGGTCACCTTCTTCCAGATGCCTTTTTCCAGATGTTGTCGAAGACGTCGACGCCCTCCTGGTCCTTCTTGATGTGGGGCTTCCTGCGACACAGATTCAACCGAGAGACCACTCAAATTCAGGGGTAGCGGATCTGGGTAGAAAGGGTAGGGAAGGGGGCGCTCACGTGCGGGTGAAGGTGGCCATGGACATCGCCCGGAGGCCCGCGGACGGCGGCGGCGGCTGGGGGCCCACGGCCACGGGCACGTCGGGGAGCGCAGCGGTGCAGTAGATCACGGCGGCGCGGAGGGCAGGGAAGGGAGCAGTAGACCTTGTGTTGGGGAACGTAGTAATTTCAAAATTTTCCTACGCACACGCAAGATCATGGTGATGCATAGCAACGAGGGGGAGAGTCTGATCTACATACCCTTGTAGATCGCAACGGAAGCGTTGACACAACGTAGAGGAAGTAGTCGTACGTCTTCTTCCCGATCCGACCGATCCAAGCACCGTTACTCCGGCACCTCCGAGTTCTTAGCACACGTTCAGCTCGATGACGTTCCTCGGGCTCCGATCCAGCAAAGCGTCGAGGAAGAGTTCCGTCAGCACGACGGTGTGGTGACGGTCTTGATGTTTCACCGACGCAGGGCTTCGCCTAAGCTCTACAACGATATGACCGAGGTGGAATTTAGTGGTAGGGGGCACCGCACACGGCTAAGGGACGATCAACAATGATCAATTGTGTGTCAAGAGGTGCCCCCTGCCCCCGTATATAAAGGAGCAAGGGGGAGGGGTTCGGCCGGCCAAGGGAGAGGGGCGCAGGAGGAGTCCTACTCCCACCGGGAGTAGGACTCCCCCCCAATCCTATTCCTAATAGGAATCCTCAAGGGGGAAAGAGAGAAGGGGTGGCCGGCCACCTTCCCTAGTCCTAATAGGACTAGGGAAAGGGGGGAGGTGTGCAGCCCTCTATGGCAGCCCCTTTCACTTTTCCACTAAGGCCCAATAGGCCCATTTGCCTCCCGGGGGGTTCCGGTAACCCTCCCGGTATTCCGGTAAAAATCCCGATTTCACCCGGAACACTTCCGATGTCCAAACATAGGCTTCCAATATATCAATCTTTACGTCTCAACCATTTCGAGACTCCTCGTCATGTCCATGATCACATCCGGGACTCCGAACAACCTTCGGTACATCAAAATGCATAAACTCATAATAACTGTCATCGTAACGTTAAGCGTGCGGACCCTACGGTTCGAGAACAATGTAGACATGACCGAGACACATCTCCGATCAATAACCAATAGCGGGACCTGGATGCCCATATTGGCTCCTACATATTCTACGAAGATCTTTATCGGTCAGACCGCATAACAACATACGTTGTTCCCTTTGTCATCGGTATGTTACTTGCCCGAGACTCGATCGTCGGTATCCAATACCTAGTTCAATCTCGTTACCGGCAAGTCTCTTTACTCGTTCCGTAATACATCATTCCGCAACTAACTCATTCGTTGTAATGCTTGCAAGGCTTAAGTGATGTGCATTACCGAGAGGGCCCAGAGATACCTCTCTGACAATCGGAGTGACAAATCCTAATCTCGAAATACGCCAACCCAACATCTACCTTTGGAGCCACCTATAGTACTCCTTTATAATCACCCAGTTACGTTGTGACGTTTGGTAGTACCCAAAGTGTTCCTCCGGCAAACGGGAGTTGCATAATCTCATAGTCATAGGAACATGTATAAGTCATGAAGAAAAGCAATAGCAACATACTAAACGATCGGGTGCTAAGCTAATGGAATGGGTCATGTCAATCAGATCATTCAACTAATGATGTGACCTCATTAATCAAATAACAACTCTTTGTTCATGGTTAGGAAACATAACCATCTTTGATTAACGAGCTAGTCAAGTAGAGGCATACTAGTGACACTGTGTTGGTCTATGTATTCACACATGTATTATGTTTCCGGTTAATACAATTCTAGCATGAATAATAAACATTTATCATGATATAAGGAAATAAATAATAACTTTATTATTGCCTCTAGGGCATATTTCCTTCAGTCTCCCACTTGCACTAGAGTCAATAATCGAGATTATACAGTAATGATTCTAACACCCATGGAGCCTTGGTGCTGATCATGTTTTGCTCGTGGAAGAGGCTTAGTCAACGGGTCTGCAACATTCAGATCCGTATGTATCTTGCAAATCTCTATGTCTCCCACCTGGACTAAATCCCGGATGGAATTGAAGCGTCTCTTGATGTGTTTGGTCCTTTTGTGAAATCTGGATTCCTTTGCCAAAGCAATTGCACCAGTATTGTCACAAAAGATTTTCATTGGACCCGATGCACTAGGTATGACACCTAGATCGGATATGAACTCCTTCATCCAGACTCCTTCGTTCGCTGCTTCCGAAGCAGCTATGTACTCCGCTTCACATGTAGATCCCGCTACGGCGCTTTGTTTAGAACTGCACCAGCTGACAGCTCCACCGTTTAAAGTAAACACGTATCCGGTTTGCGATTTAGAATCGTCCGGATCAGTGTCAAAGCTTGCATCAACGTAACCTCTTACGGTGAGTTCTTTGTCACCTCCATATACGAGAAACATATCCTTAGTCCTTTTCAGGTATTTCAGGATGTTCTTGACCGCTGTCCAGTGATCCACTCCTGGATTACTTTGGTACCTCCCTGTTATACTTATAGCAAGGCACACATCAGGTCTGGTACACAGCATTGCATACATGATAGAGCCTATGGCTGAAGCATAGGGAACATCTTTCATTTTCTCTCTATCTTCTGCAGTGGTCGGGCATTGAGTCTGACTCAACTTTACACCTTGTAACACAGGCAAGAACCCTTTCTTTGCTTGATCCATTTTGAACTTCTTCAAAATCTTGTCAAGTTATGTGCTTTGTGAAAGTCCAATTAAGCGTCTTGATCTATCTCTATAGATCTTTATGCCTAATATGTAAGCAGCTTCACCGAGGTCTTTCATTGAAAAACTTTTATTCAAATATCCCTTTATGCTATCCAGAAATTCTATATCATTTCCAATCAGCAATATGTCATCCACATATAATATCAGAAATGCCACAGAGCTCCCACTCACTTTCTTGTAAATACAGGCTTCTCCAAAAGTCTGTATAAAACCAAATGCTTTGATCACACTATCAAAGCGTTTATTCCATCTCCGAGATGCTTGCACCAGTCCATAAATGGATCGCTGGAGTTTGCACACTTTGTTAGCTCCCTTTGGATCGATAAAACCTTCCGGTTGCATCATATACAACTCTTCTTCCAGAAATCCATTCAGGAATGCAGTTTTGACATCCATTTGCCAAATTTCATAATCATAAAATGCGGCAATTGCTAACATGATTCTGACAGACTTAAGCATCGCTACGGGTGAGAAAGTCTCATCGTAGTCAACTCCTTGAACTTGTCGAAAACCTTTTGCGACAAGTCGAGCTTTGTAGACAGTAACATTACCATCAACGTCAGTCTTCTTCTTAAAGATCCATTTATTCTCAATTGCTTGCCGATCATCGGGCAAGTCAACCAAAGTCCATACTTTGTTCTCATACATGGATCCCATCTCAGATTTCATGGCTTCAAGCCACTTTGCGGAATCTGGGCTCACCATCGCTTCTTCATAGTTCGTAGGTTCATCATGATATAGTAGCATGACCTCCAGAACAGGATTACCGTACCACTCTGGTGCGGATCTTACTCTGGTTGATCTACGAGGTTCAGTAGTATCTTGATCTAAAGTTTCATGATCATCATCATTAGCTTCCTCTCTTATTGGTGTAGGTCTCGCAGAAACAGTTTTCTGTGATGTACTATTTCCCAATAAAGGAGTAGGTACAGTTACCTCGTCAAGTTCTACCTTCCTCCCACTCACTTCTTTCGAGAGAAACTCCTTCTCAAGAAAGTTTCCGAATTTAGCAACAAAAGTCTTGCCTTCGGATCTGTGATAGAAGGTGTATCCAATAGTTTCCTTTGGATATCCTATGAAGACACATTTCTACGATTTGGGTTCGAGCTTATCAGGTTGAAGCTTTTTCACATAAGCATCGCAGCCCCAAACTTTAAGAAACGACAACTTTGGTTTCTTGCCAAACCACAGTTCATAAGGCGTCGTCTCAACGGATTTTGATGGTGCCCTATTTAACGTGAATGCGGCCGTCTCTAAAGCATAACCCCAAAACGATAGCGGTAAATCAGTAAGAGACATCATAGATCGCACCATATCTAGTAAAGTACGATTACGACGTTCGGACACACCATTACACTGTGGTGTTCCGGGTGGCGTGAGCTGTGAAACAATTCCACAATTTTTCAAATGTACACCAAACTCGTAACTCAAATATTCTCCTCCACGATCAGATCGTAGAAACCTTATTTTCTTGTTACGATGATTTTCAACTTCACTCTGAAATTCTTTGAACTTTTCAAACGTTTCAGATTTGTGTTTCATTAAGTAGATATACCCATATCTACTTAAATCATCTGTGAAAGTGAGAAAATAACGATATCCGCCACGAGCTTCAATATTCATCGGACCACATACATCGGTATGTATGATTTCCAACAAATCTGTTGCTCTCTCCATAGTACCGGAGAACGGTGTTTTAGTCATCTTGCCCATGAGGCACGGTTCGCAAGTACCAAGTGATTCATAATCAAGTGGTTCCAAAAGCCCATCAGTATGGAGTTTCTTCATGCGCTTTACACCGATATGACCTAAACGGCAGTGCCACAAATAAGTTGCACTATCATTATCAACTCTGCATCTTTTGGCTTCAACATTATGAATATGTGTATCACTACTATCGAGATTCATCAAAAATAGACCACTTTTCAAAGGTGCATGACCATAAAAGATATTACTCATATAAATAGAACAACCATTATTCTCTGATTTAAATGAATAACCATCTCGCATCAAACAAGATCCAAATATAATGTTCATGCTCAACGCTGGCACCAAATAACAATTATTTAGGTCTAATATTAATCCCGAAGGTAGATGTAGAGGTAGCGTGCCGACCGCGATCACATCGACTTTGGAACCGTTTCCCACGCGCATCGTCACCTCGTCCTTTGCTAGTGTCCACTTATTCTATAGTCCCTGTTTTGAGTTGCAAATATTAGCAACAGAACCAGTATCAAATACCCAGGTGCTACTGCGAGCATTAGTAAGGTACACATCAATAACATGTATATCACATATACCTTTGTTCACCTTGCCATCCTTCTTATCCGCCAAATACTTGGGGCAGTTCCGCTTCCAGTGACCAGTCTACTTGCAGTAGAAGCACTCAGTTTCAGGCTTAGGTCCAGACTTGGGTTTCTTCTCTTGAGCAGCAACTTGCTTGCCGTTCTTCTTGAAGTTTCCCTTCTTCTTCCCTTTGCCCTTTTTCTTGAAACTAGTGGTTTTGTTAACCATCAACACTTGATGCTCCTTCTTGATTTCTACCTCCGCGGCTTTCAGCATTGCGAAGAGCTCGGGAATAGTCTTGTTCATCCCTTGCATATTATAGTTCATCACAAAGCTCTTGTAGCTTGGTGGCAGTGATTGGAGAATTCTGTCAATGACGCAATCATCCGGAAGTGTATCTCCCAATTGAATCAAGTGATTATTATACCCAGACATTTTGAGTATATGCTCACTGACAGAACTGTTCTCCTCCATCTTGCAGCTATAGAACTTATTGGAGACTTCATATCTCTCAATCCGGGCATTTGCTTGAAATATTAACTTCAACTCCTGGAACATCTCATATGCTCCATGACGTTCAAAACGTCGTTGAAGTCCCGGTTCTAAGCCGTAAAGCATGGCACACTGAACTATTGAGTAGTCATCAGCTTTGCTCTGCCAGACGTTCATAACTTCTAGTGTTGCTCTAGCAGCAGGCTTGGCACTCAGCGGTGCTTCCAGGACATAATTCTTCTGTGCAGCAATGAGGATAATCCTCAAGTTACGGACCCAGTCCGTGTAATTGCTACCATCATCTTTCAACTTTGCTTTCTCAAGGAACGCATTAAAATTCAACGGAACAACAGCACGAGCCATCTATCTACAATCAACATAAATAAGCAAGATACTATCAGGTACTAAGTTCATGATAAGTTTAAGTTCAGTTAATCAAATTACTTAATAACTCCCACTTAGATAGACATCCCTCTAATCTTCTAAGTGATCACGTGATCCAAATCAACTAAACCATAAACGATCATCACGTGAGATGGAGTAGTTTTCAATGGTGAACATCATTATGTTGATCATATCTACTATATGATTCACGCTCGACCTTTCGGTCTCCGTGTTCCGAGGCTATATCTGTATATGCTTGGCTCATCAAGTATAACCTGAGTATTCCGCGTGTGCAACTGTTTTGCACCCGTTGTATTTGAACGTAGAGCCTATCACACCCGATCATCACGTGGTGTCTCAGCACGAAGAACTTTTGCAACGGTGCATACTCAGGGAGAACACTTCTTGATAATTTAGTGAGAGATCATCTTATAATGCTACCGTCAATCAAAGCAAGATAAGATGCATAAAAAGATAAACATCACATGCAATCAATATAAGTGATATGATATGGCCATCATCATCTTGTGCTTTGTGATCTCCATCTCCGAAGCACCGTCATGATCACCATCGTCACCGGCGCGACACCTTGATCTCCATCGTAGCATCGTTGTCGTCTCGCCAATCTTATGCTTCCACGACTATCACTACCGCTTAGTAATAAAGTAAAGCATTACATCGCGATTGCATTGCATACAATAAAGCGACAACCATATGGCTCCTACCAGTTGCCGATAACTCGGTTACAAAACATGATCATCTCATACAATAAAATCAGCATCATGCCTTGGCCATATCACATCACAACATGCCCTGCAAAAACAAGTTAGACGTCCTCTACTTTGTTGTTGCAAGTTTTACGTGGCTGCTACGGGCTTAAGTAAGAACTTATCTCACCTACGCATCAAAACCACAACGATAGTTCATCAAATAGACTCCGTTTTAACCTTCTCAAGGACCGGGCGTAGCCACGCTTGGTTCAACTAAAGTTGGAGAGACAGTCTTCCGCAAGCCACGTCGAGGGAACCGGTCTCGCGTAAGAGTACGCGTAAGGTTGGTCCGGATCGTCTCGTCCAACAATACCGCCAAACCAAAGTATGACATGCTGGTAGGCAGTATGACTTGTATCGCCCACAACTCACTTGTGTTCTACTCGTGCAAATAACATCAAACCATAAAAACCTAGGCTCTGATACCACTGTTGGGGAACGTAGTAATTTCAAAATTTTCCTACGCACACGCAAGATCATGGTGATGCATAGCAACGAGGGGGAGAGTCTGATCTACATACCCTTGTAGATCGCAACGGAAGCGTTGACACAATGTAGAGGAAGTAGTCGTACGTCTTCTTCCCGATCCGACCGATCCAAGCACCGTTACTCCGGCACCTCCGAGTTCTTAGCACACGTTCAGCTCGATGACGTTCCTCGGGCTCCAATCCAGCAAAGCGTCGAGGAAGAGTTCCGTCAGCACGATGGCGGGGTGACGATCTTGATGTTTCACCGACGCAGGGCTTCGCCTAAGCTCTACAACGATATGACTGAGGTGGAATTTAGTGGCAGGGGGCACCGCACACGCCTAAGGGACGATCAACAATGATTAATTGTGTGTCAAGAGGTGCCCCCTTCCCCCGTATATAAAGGAGCAAGGGGGAGGGGTTCGGCCGGCCAAGGGAGAGGGGCGCAGGAGGAGTCCTACTCCCACCGGGAGTAGGACTCCCCCCAATCCTATTCCTAATAGGAATCCTCAAGGGGGAAAGAGAGAAGGGGTGGCCGACCACCTTCCCTAGTCCTAATAGGACTAGGGAAAGGGGGGAGGTGCGCAGCCCTCTATGGCAGCCCCTTTCACTTTTCCACTAAGGCCCAATAGGCCCATTTGCCTCCCGGGGGGTTCCGGTAACCCTCCCGGTATTCCGGTAAAAATCCCGATTTCACCCGGAACACTTCCGATGTCCAAACATAGGCTTCCAATATATCAATCTTTACGTCTCGACCATTTCGAGACTCCTCGTCATGTCCGTGATCACATCCGGGACTCCGAACAACCTTCGGTACATCAAAATGCATAAACTCATAATAACTGTCATCGTAACGTTAAGCGTGCGGACCCTACGGTTCGAGAACAATGTAGACATGACCGAGACACATCTCCGGTAAATAACCAATAGCGGGACCTGGATGCCCATATTGGCTCCTACATATTCTACGAAGATCTTTATCGGTCAGACCGCATAACAACATACGTTGTTCCCTTTGTCATCGGTATGTTACTTGCCCGAGACTCGGTCGTCGGTATCCAATACCTAGTTCAATCTCGTTACCGGCAAGTCTCTTTACTCGTTCTGTAATACATCATTCCGCAACTAACTCATTAGTTGTAATGCTTGCAAGGCTTAAGTGATGTGCATTACCGAGAGGGCCCAGAGATACCTCTCCGACAATCGGAGTGACAAATCCTAATCTCGAAATACGCCAACCCAACATCTACCTTTGGAGCCACCTGTAGTACTCCTTTATAATCACCCAGTTACGTTGTGACGTTTGGTAGTACCCAAAGTGTTCCTCCGGCAAACGGGAGTTGCATAATCTCATAGTCATAGGAACATGTATAAGTCATGAAGAAAAGCAATAGCAACATACTAAACGATCGGGTGCTAAGCTAATGGAATGGGTCATGTCAATCAGATCATTCAACTAATGATGTGACCTCGTTAATCAAATAACAACTCTTTGTTCATGGTTAGGAAACATAACCATCTTTGATTAACGAGCTAGTCAAGTAGAGGCATACTAGTGACACTGTGTTGGTCTATGTATTCACACATGTATTATGTTTCCGGTTAATACAATTCTAGCATGAATAATAAACATTTGCCATGATATAAGGAAATAAATAATAACTTTATTATTGCCTCTAAGGCATATTTCCTTCACCTTGAGCATGGCCATGGTCGATGGCAGCCTCGAGCAGGGAAGAGAGACGGCGGCCTCGTCAGCAGAGGAGCACGCCATGGCCGTGGGAGACGGCAATCTCCCCAATCTCCCTATGTGGGAAGAGGGGCGGTGGTGGCCGCTGTGCTAGCGGGGTTCCGGCGAGGTCGCGCGGCGGCGCGGGAGCCGGGGAAATCACATGGCGGTGCTCAACCGATCGGGGAGAGGAAGGAGAAGGTGGGGGCGGCGGCGCGGGGACATACATCTACAGATCCGGGAAAGGAGGCCGGGGAGAGGACTGGATCGAGGGAGGAGGTGGCGGCGGCTGCGAGGAGAGGAGGGGTGCGATGGGGGGGAGTGGATGGGATCTGACCTAGGGTTTCGGCTGCGGGTGGGGGTATCTCTTTGTCATTTTTTACTTTTTTCTGTAGATAGGTGGATGGATGGATGTGGGATGGAGAGATGGATGGATGGATGGATGGGCGCCATGTCATCGATCCGTGGGAAGAGTCCTGATTGGTTCGAAAAACCAGTGATTTAAAAAAAGTGTCTAAGTACTAAAAATAGAGGGATTTTGTGAAGTAGCTATAAAAATATTTTGCAAAATCGCACCACACAAATTTTCACTAGAGTTAGACCACATTTTATGGATAAGGACCAATTTCTATGCATTTCTGATCTTTCTAGCTATTTTAATCATTTTCCGAGTGCCCAAAATGACTTTTTTTGTGAAGGACCTATCATATATTTGTTACAAAATTGTACCAAATCAATTTTCTAAAATACTAGGACATATTTAATGCACAATTGACCAAATGATTGGGTGTCAAAATTTTTGATTCACCTCATGAAAAAGACAAATTTCCGCTCATTCAGCAGGAAACGGGTCAAATTTGAACTGCAGCGTCCTCATTGTTTGTTATTTATTTTTTCTAAAAATCATTTCTAGGTACAAAAGTATCTATTTAATTACAAAAACACCAAATATTTTTCAAGATTCAACAACTAGCTAGGAACGGTCATTCCCGCCGTTTTGACCGCATTTTGAAACGGGCATAAAAAATTCAAAAAAAAAACAGAAAATTGGAAAACCTTCGCATTGTGTCATTATATGTGACCAAGTTACCAGGAAAAATAATAAACTTGTAATACGGAAATTCTTTTAAAAAAGTGTTCTGAGAAACGAGCTATCATGTGTGGAGATGAATGGCTTTCAAGCCAGATGATCAATCTTATGGCCACATTCATGGCATAGTTTGTTCAAATGATCTCATATTGTGCACAAGGGTGCATCTTGGAATTCCAAACAATGTTGCCTAAGGGAGTTTTCATTTTCTTTGCACGGAAAAATCATTTTCCATTTTCCGAGTGCCCGAAATGAGTTTTTTTGTGAAGGACCTCCCAAATATTTGTTGCAAAATTGGACCAAATCATTTTTCTAAAATACTAGGCCATATTTAATGCACAATTAACAAAATGGTTGGTTGTAAAAAGTTTTTATCCACCTCTGGTGAAAAAGACAAATTCCCGCTGATTCAGTTGGAAGCGGGTCAAATTTGTAGGGAACCTCTCCCATGGGTTCCAAAACTCGGTATGGTCCTACAAATCTCGGGGCTAACTTTCCCTTAACTCCAAAACGCTTAACTCCTCGTAGAGGTGACACACGCAGATATGCTTTATCTCCGATTTCTTAGACTACCTCCTTGCGTTTTGAGTCTGCAAAACTCTTCTGTCTGGACTGAGATACCTTTAGTCTATCTCGAATCAACTTAACCTTCTCTTCGGACTCCTTAATCAAATCCGGTCCAAACAACTGGCGGTCTCCAACTTCATCCCACATCAACGGTGTTCGACACCTTCTTCCATACAGGGCTTCAAACGGTGCCATCTTCAAACTGGCCTGGTAGCTGTTGTTGTACGAGAACTCTGCGTAGGGTAAATTATCATCCCAACAAGATCCATAGTCTAGCGCACAAGCTCTCAACATGTCCTCCAGAATCTGATTGACTCTCTTGGTCTGTCCATCTGCCTGCGGGTGAAAAGTTGTACCGAACTCCAGCTTGGTTCCCAAAGTCTGGTGCAGTTGGTGCCAAAACTTTGAAGTAAACTGTGTTCCCCTATCTGATTTGATGGTCCTCGAAACTCCCTGCAGACATACGATCCTGGTCATGTATATCTTGGCTAACTTCGCACTTGTATATGTGGTTTTCACTGGGATAAAGTGAGCTACTTTGGTCAACCGATCCACTACTACCGAGATAGAATCATATCCCGATCGGGTCCTGGGTAATCCGGTGATAAAAATCCATGCCAAGCTTATCCCACTGTCACATCCCTAGTTCTGGTATGATCTAGGCTTGCTTTGTGCATCATGTTTAAGTTTCAAATGAAATTGAAATGGGCAATGTTTCAAACCCTAGAACCAAAGCAAATTCAAAGAGATTCAAATTAAAAATGGAATTTCAATGAACCCAAAATGCTCTTCAAAAATGTTCATGGTCTTTGGAAAATGTTGGAAACAACAACCAGAGGTGATGCACATTTTTGCTAAACATTTGGATTTTTGAATGAACCCATATGTATTTGAATTGGAGCTATTTAAATAAAATAAATATATTAAAGGCTCCAAAAATGTTGGAAATTGGTGAGGGCCTCTGGTATATTATAACTAGTGGTCACAAGGAATCTCAACATTTTTAGAATTGTGCTAGTATTTATTTTAAGTCAAAAACAAATGTCAGAAATAGAAAAGAAAACAAAAATATGGGAAAACTTACCTGTGCTCACCTGAGGCCTGGCATTGTGCGGCCCAACTGGACGGCCCTGCCAGTCGTCCCTCTCCTCTCGCCAGGAGGACAGGGGCAAGTGCTCGCCGCGCGCGCGCACGCGCTCAGCCAGCTCCTGCTTGTCGCTGCTGCTGGAGGCCCCTACGAGCGCCATGCGACCCCCCAGGCCTCTCTCACTCTCTCTCATTCACCCTCCTCTCCTGGATCCTTCTCTCTTGACCCACCTGAGCGGAGCTGATCGCCGCCGCTCACTGCCCGCGCAACCACCGCCTTCCCCTCGCCCTCTCTTCGTGTCCGGGTGCTCCGCCTCGTCGCCTGCATCGTCCTTGACGAGCCAAGCGACCAGGGACGCATTGCATCGCCGCCACCATCGTCGTCTTCACCTCCGGCCGCCCGAGATCGCCTTCACCGCACTGCCTACTCTGGACCGTCCCCGAGCTCGCCGTCCACTCCACGGAAATTGCCGTGAGCTGCTGACCCTCTCCCCATTCTCTGTTTGCCTTCTCGTGCACCGTGGCGACCGCACCTTGCTTGCCCGCACCTGCCGCCGCTTGAGCTCGTCGCCGACGTAGATCCAGTGACCATTTGGTCACGCGCTAGTGCCTAACACACGCACCGCACCCCGTAGCGCCTCGCTAGTGCATCCGCTCGCCCGCTAGCATGCCGCAGCAACAAAACCACCAACGCCCAAGCTTCGGCCACCGCACCCGTCATTGTCGGTGCCACTCCGGCCACTCCCCGGCCGCGCCACCACCACGGTTGGATGCGGACGAGCGTCCGCATCCTGTAGTTGTGCTCCGCGCACCAAATGGTGCTCTGTAGGCAAATCTCACAGTGCACCGCCGCGTCTGGACTCACCGGCAGCTAAACACCGGCGACCGCTGACCCATTGACCAGCGTGGGTTGACCCCACTGCCCGTTCTGACCTCCCCCTCTCTCTCACTAACTTGCGGGCCCCGCCTGGCTAATTACTCTAGTTAGCACAAATTAACTAGTTAGGTTAGGTACTTCAGTCACTGACTAGTGGGCCTTGCCCAGTTAGTTAGGGCTAACTAACTTAGTTGACTGGGTCACTGACCAGTGGGACCCACTGGTCAGGTTTGACCTGGTCAGCCCCGTTTGACTCGCTGATGTCATACCACTGTCTTGCTGATGCAGTTATTCATTTTCTGGTATTAAAATAAATTAGGAAAATCCAAAAAATGATATAAACTTCTAAAATTCATAGAAATTCAACCGTAGCTCAGAATGAAATAATTTATATATGAAAAATTATCAGAAAAATGCAAGGAATCCATTTATGCCATTTACATGCATGAAAAAACAACTTATAAATGCTGTATAACTAAAAACATAATATGGGTATTTTAAATGCTTCATTTTGAATTTGCATTTGAATCTTTAATTCAAATGGGCTTCAACCAACTTGGTAGCATCTTGCATTAGCCCAAACACTAGCATTTGCACATGTCATGTCCATGCATCATATTGCTGCATTTGTTTGTGTATTGATTGCTGGCACCGTTTCTTCTCGATAGGTTCAACTCCGGAAGGTGTTCCCGAGTACCTGTCAGAGGAGCAGTGCCCCTTCGTTGATCTATCAGGCAAGCAATCCCCCTTGAGCATTTCGATAAAATCCCACTCTCTAGCTCCTACTCCTTATACTGCATTAGGACAACAATGATTCAAGTGCTACTTTTCTGCTGTGGTAGTTGAAGCCATTCCTCTGCATGACCTGTCATTGCCACAGTAAATAGTTGAAACCTACTAGCATGAGTAGGAGTTGCTTGAGCCTTGATGTGCCTACTCATCTATGCTTGTTTTCTTTATGCCAGCTATGCTTAGAGTTGTGTCAGGTCTGATTCATCGGGGATGAATCGGAGTGGTGAACATGTCCTACCGATAAAGGCTAAGTGTGTTAACACGTTTTGGTAAAGGTAGCGATGAGAGGCCATGTAGGAGTACATGGTGGGTTATCTCATTGGAACCGTCCCTAAGCACTGAGTTCTGTGTATGTTATCCAAGTCCAGTTACTACGACACATTGGGTTCCGGTTATCCGGGCCCTCTGGGCTTATTAACAGCAGTAAGTCTACTTATCTCTGTCCAGGAGTTGCAACTAGTTTCTGGCGTTTGTTGGTAGTCTTAGTTGTCTACCAGGTGGTGTCCGACGGGACGGGCTTGGGACAGACTAGGCACCGTGGCACGGTGTACCAGGTGGCACGCGGATGGTGGGCTTGGGAACCCTACACACATCGTTTGGGGCCGTACTGGAGACTTCGGCCGGAACTCCTTGCGGATGGAACTCGAATAGGCGATAAACCTGGACGAGAGACTTATGTGGTTAGTCAGGTCGTGGCCGATACCCTCGTCCGGCTTCTACTTGAAGGTTGCCGAGGTACATGACGTGTACAAAGCGATAAGTGGCGAGAGCTGTTGGAAATATGCCCTAGAGGCAATAAGAAAAGCATTATTATTATATTTCCTTGTTCATGGTAATTGTCTTTATTCATGCTATAATTGTGTTATCCGGAAATCATAATACATGTGTGAATAACAGACACCAACATGTCCCTAGTAAGCCTCTAGTTGACTAGCCCGTTGATCAACAGATAGTCATGGTTTCCTGACTATGGACATTGGATGTCATTGATAACGAGATCACATCATTAGGAGAATGATGTGATGGACAAGACCCAATCCTAAACATAGCATAAAGATCGTGTAGTTCGTTTTGCTAGAGTTTTGCAATGTCAAGTATCTTTTCCTTAGACCATGAGATCGTGTAACTCCCGGATACCGTAGGAGTGCTTTGGGTATACCAAACGTCACAACGTAACTGGGTGACTATAAAGGTAGACTACGGGTATCTCTGAAAGTATCTGTTGGGTTGACATGGATCAAGACTGGGATTTGTCACTCCGTATGACGGAGAGGTATCACTGGGCCCACTCGGTAATGCATCATCATAATGAGCTCAAAGTGACCAAGTGTCTGGTCACGGGATCATGCATTATGGTACGAGTAAAGTGACTTGCCGGTAACGAGATTGAACGAGGTATTGGGATACCGATGATCGAATCTCGGGCAAGTAATATATCGATAGACAAAGGGAATTGCATACGGGGTTGATTGAATCCTCGACATCGTGGTTCATCCGATGAGAACATCGTGGAGCATGTGGGAGCCGACATGGGTATAATCCAGATCCCGCTGTTGGTTATTGATCTGAGATCGTCTCGGTCATGTCTACATGTCTCCCGAACCCGTAGGGTCTACACACTTAAGGTTCGGTGACGCTAGGGTTATTAGGAAGACAAGTATGTGATTACCGAATGTTGTTCGGAGTCCCGGATGAGATCCCAGACGTCACGAGGAGTTCCGGAATGGTCCGGAGGTAAAGATTTATATATGGAAAGTGGTTAAACGGACTCCGGAAAGTTTCGGGGGCATGCCGGTATTGTACCGGGGCCACCGGGAGGGTTCCGGGGGTCCATCGGGAGGGGCCACCCCTCTCGGGGGGCTACATGGGCTAAGTGGGAGAGGGAGCCAGCCCCTAGTGGGCTGGGCGCGCCTCCCCACCTAGGCCCATGCGGCTAGGGTTTGGGGAGGGGAAACCCTAAAGGGGAGAAGGGGGCGCCCCCCTAGCTTGGGGGGCAAGCCACCCTTTCCTCCCCCCCTTTGGCCGCCGCCCCCATCTAGGGTTTTCCCTAGGTGGCCGGCCCCCCTTGCCCTCTCCTCCTATATATAGAGGGGTGAGGGGAGGGCTGCAACACACAATTGAAGGCGCAGCCCCTCCCCTCCCCAACTCCTCTCTTTCTCCGTCATTGCTTGGCGAAGCCCTGCCGGAGAACTGCTGTACCAATTGCACCACGCCGTCGTGCTGCCATTGGAGTTGTCTTCCTCAACCTCTCCTTCATCCTTGCTGGATCAAGACGGAGGAGACGCCATTGTCCCGTACGTGTGTTGAACGCGGAGGCGCTGTTCTTTCAGCGCTTGGTCATCGGTGATCGGAATCACGTCGAGTACGACTACTTCAACCTCGTTCTAACGAACGCTTCCGCTCGTGATCTACAAGTGGTATGTAGATGCAAACTCACTCCCTTGACTCGTTGCTAGATGAACTCCTAGATGATCTTGGTGAAACGAGTAGGAAATTTTTTGTTTTCTGCAACGTTCCCCAACAGTGGCATCATGAGCTAGGTCTATGCGTAGTTCTTCTTGCGCGAGTAGAACACAATTCGTTGTGGGCGTGGATTTGTCAACCTTCTTGCCGCTACTAGTCTTTTCTTGCTTCAGCGGTATTGTGGGATGAAGCGGCCCGGACCAACCTTACACGTACGCTTACGTGAGACCGGTTCCACCGACTAACATGCACTAGTTGCATAAGGTGGCTGGCGGGTGTCTGTCTCTCCCACTTTAGCTGGAGCGGATTCGATGAACAGGGTCCTTATGAAGGGTAAATAGAAGTTGACAAATCACGTTGTGGCTTTCACGTAGGCAAGAAAACGTTCTTGCTAGAACCCTAATTCAGCCACGTAAAACTTGCAACAACAATTAGAGGACGTCTAACTTGTTTTTGCAGCAAGTGGTTTGTGATATGATATGGCCAAAGTTGTGATGAATGATGAATGATCTATATGTGATGTATGAGATGTTCATGCTATTGTAATAGGGATCAAGACTTGCATGTCGATGAGTATGAAAACCGACAGGAGCCATAGGAGTTGTCTTTATTCTTTTAATATGACCTGCGTGTCATTGAGAAACGCCATGTAAATTACTTTACTTTATTGCTAAACGCGTTAGCCATAGTAGTAGAAGTAATAGTTGGCGAGCAACTTCATGGAGACATGATGATGGAGATCATGATGATGGAGATCATGGTGTCAAGCCGGTGACAAGATGATCATGGAGCCCCAAGATGGAGATCAAAGGAGCTACGTGATATTGGCCATATCATGTCACGTTTAATATTTGATTGCATGTGATGTTTATCATGTTTTTGCATCTTGTTTACTTAGAACGACGGTAGTAAATAAGATGATCCCTCATAATAATTTCAAGAAGTGTTCCCCCTAACTGTGCACCGTTGCTAAAGCTCGTAGTTTCGAAGCACCACGTGATGATCGGGTGTGATAGATTCTTACGTTCACATACAACGGGTGTAAGACAGTTTTACACATGCAAAACACTTAGGGTTAACTTGACGAGCCTAGCATGTGCATAGACATGGCCTCGGAACACAGAAGACCGAAAGGTCGAGCATGAGTCGTATAGAAGATGCGATCAACATAAAGATGTTCACCGACGTTGACTAGTCCGTCTCACGTGATGATCGGACACGGCCTAGTTAACTCGGATCATGCAATACTTAGATGACTAGAGGGATGTCTAATCTAAGTGGGAGTTCATTATATAATTTGATTAGATGAACTTTACTATCATGAACATTAGTCTAAAAATATTTTACAATATGTCTTGTAGATCAAATGGCCCACGTAGTCCTCAACTTCAACGCGTTCCTAGAGAAAACCAAGCTGAAAGACGATGGTAGCAACTATACGGACTGGGTCCGGAACCTGAGGATCATCCTCATAGCTGCCAAGAAAGATTACGTCCTACAAGCACCGCTAGGTGAAGCTCCCGTCCCACAGAACCAAGACGTTATGAACGCTTGGCAGACACGTGTTGACGACTACTCCCTCGTTCAGTGCGGCATGCTTTACAGTTTAGAACCGGGGCTCCAAAAGCGTTTTGAGAGACATGGAGCATATGAGATGTTCGAAAAGCTGAAAATGGTTTTCCAAGCTCATGCCCGGGTCGAGAGATATGAGGTCTCCGACAAGTTCTTCAGCTGTAAGATGGAGGAAAACAGTTCTGTCAGTGAGCACATACTCACTATTTCTGGATTACATAACCACTTGACTCAGCCGGGAGTTAATCTCCCGGATGATGCGGTCATTGACAGAATCCTCCAGTCGCTTCCACCAAGCTACAAGAGCTTTGTGATGAACTTCAACATGCAGGGGATGCAAAAAACCATTCCTGAGTTGTTCTCAATGCTGAAATCAGCGGAGGTAGAAGTCAAGAAGGAACATCAAGTGTTGATGGTCAATAAAACCACTAAGTTCAAGAAGGGCAAGGGTAAGAAAGCCTTCAAGAAGGACGGCAAGGAAGTTGCCGCGCCCGGCAAGCAAGCTGCCGGGAAGAAGCCAAAGAATGGACCCAAGCCCGAGACTGAGTGCTTTTATTGCAAGGGGAGCGGACACTGGAAGCGGAATTGCCCCAAGTACTTAGCAGACAAGAAGGCCGGCAAAACAAAAGGTATATGTGATATACATGTAATTGATGTGTACCTAACCAGTACTCGTAGTAGCTCTTGGGTATTTGATACCGGTGCAGTTGCTCACATTTGTAACTCAAAGCAGGAGCTGCGGAATAAACGGAGACTAGCGAAGGATGAGGTGACGATGCGCGTCGGGAATGGTTCCAAGGTCGATGTGATCGCCGTCGGCACGCTACCTCTTCATTTACCTACGGGATTAGTTTTAAACCTCAATAATTGTTATTTAGTACCAGCTTTGAGCATGAACATTGTATCTGGATCTCGTTTAATTCGAGATGGCTACTCATTTAAATCCGAGAATAATGGTTGTTCCATTTATATGAGAGATATGTTTTATGGTCATGCTCCTATGGTGAATGGTTTATTCTTAATGAATCTCGAGCGTAATGCTACACATGTTCTTAGTGTGAATACCAAAAGATGTAAGGTTGATAATGATAGTCCCACATACTTGTGGCACTGCCGCCTTGGTCACATAGGTGTCAAACGCATGAAGAAGCTCCATGCTGATGGACTTTTAGAGTCTCTTGATTATGAATCATTTGACACGTGCGAACCATGCCTTATGGGTAAAATGACCAAGACTCCGTTCTCAGGAACAATGGAGCGAGCAACCAACTTATTGGAAATCATACATACTGATGTGTGCGGTCCAATGAGTGTTGAGGCTCGCGGTGGCTATCGTTATGTTCTTACTCTCACTGATGATTTGAGTAGATATGGATACATTTACTTAATGAAACACAAATCTGAAACCTTTGAAAAGTTCAAGGAATTTCAGAGTGAGGTTGAGAATCAACGTGACAGGAAAATCAAGTTTCTACGATCAGATCGTGGAGGAGAATACTTGAGTCACGAATTTGGCACACACTTAAGAAAATGTGGAATAGTTTCACAGCTCACGCCGCCTGGAACACCTCAGCGAAACGGTGTGTCCGAACGTCGTAATCGCACTCTATTAGATATGGTGCGGTCTATGATGTCTCTTACCGATCTGCCGCTATCTTTTTGGGGCTATGCTTTAGAGACTGCCGCATTCACTTTAAATAGGGCTCCGTCGAAATCCGTTGAGACGACACCGTTTGAATTATGGTTTGGAAAGAAACCTAAGCTGTCGTTTCTGAAAGTTTGGGGATGCGATGCTTATGTCAAGAAACTTCAACCTGAAAAGCTCGAACCCAAGTCGGAAAAATGCGTCTTCATAGGATACCCTAAAGAAACTATTGGGTATACCTTCTACCTCAGATCCGAAGGCAAGGTCTTTGTTGCCAAGAATGGATCCTTTCTAGAGAAGGAGTTTCTCTCGAAAGAAGTGAGTGGGAGGAAAGTAGAACTAGATGAAGTATTACCTCTAGAACCGGAAAATGGCGCAACTCAAGAAAATGTTCCTGAGGTGCCAGCACCGACTAGAGAGGAAGTTAATGATAATGATCAAGATACTTCTAATCTAGCTCCTACTGAAATTCGAAGGTCCACAAGGACACGTTCCGCACCAGAGTGGTACGGCAACCCTGTCTTGGAAATCATGTTGTTAGACAACGGTGAACCTTCGAACTATGAAGAAGCGATGGCGGGCCCGGATTCCGACAAATGGCTAGAAGCCATGAAATCCGAGATAGGATCCATGTATGAAAACGAAGTATGGACTTTGACTGACTTGCCCGTAGAACGGCGAGCCATAGAAAATAAATGGATCTTTAAGAGGAAGACAGACGCGGATGGTAATGTGACCATCTATAAAGCTTGGCTTGTCGCTAAGGGTTATCGACAAGTTCAAGGGGTTGACTACGATGAGACTTTCTCACCGGTAGCGAAGCTGAAGTCCGTCCGAATCATGTTAGCAATTGCCGCATTCTACGATTATGAAATATGGCAAATGGACGTCAAAACGGCATTCCTTAATGGTTTCCTTAAGGAAGAATTGTATATGATGTAGCCGGAGGGTTTTGTCGATCCTAAGAATGCTGACAAGGTGTGCAAGCTCCAACGCTCGATTTATGGGCTGGTGCAAGCATCTCGGAGTTGGAACATTCGCTTTGATGAGATGATCAAAGCGTTTGGGTTCACACAGACTTATGGAGAAGACTGTGTTTACAAGAAAGTGAGTGGGAGCTCTGTAGCATTTCTCATATTATATGTAGATGACATACTTTTGATGGGAAATGATATAGAACTCTTGGACAGCATCAAGGCCTACTTGAATAAGAGTTTTTCAATGAAGGACCTTGGAGAAGCTGCTTATATATTAGGCATCAAGATCTATAGAGAGAGATCAAGACGCCTCATAGGTCTTTCACAAAGCACATACCTTGATAAGATATTGAAGAAGTTCAATATGGATCAGTCTAAGAAGGGGTTCTTGCCTGTGCTACAAGGTATGAAATTGAGCTCGGCTCAAAGTCCGACCACGGCAGAAGAAATAGAAGAGATGAGTGTCATCCCCTATGCCTCAGCCATAGGTTCTATTATGTATGCCATGCTGTGTACCAGACCTGATGTAAACCTTGCCGTAAGTTTGGTAGGAAGGTACCAAAGTAATCCCGGCAAGGAACACTGGACAGCGGTCAAGAATATCCTGAAGTACCTGAAAAGGACTAAGGAGATGTTTCTCGTTTATGGAGGTGACGAAGAGCTCGTCGTAAAGGGTTACGTTGACGCTAGCTTCGACACAGATCTGGATGACTCTAAGTCACAAACCGGATACGTGTATATTTTGAATGGAGAGGCAGTAAGCTGGTGCAGTTGCAAGCAAAGCGTCGTGGCGGGATCTACATGTGAAGCGGAGTACATGGCAGCCTCGGAGGCAGCACATGAAGCAATATGGGTGAAGGAGTTCATCACCGACCTCGGAGTCATACCCAATGCGTCGGGGCCGATCAAGCTCTTCTGTGACAACACTGGAGCTATTGCACTTGCCAAGGAGCCCAGGTTTCACAAGAAGACAAGGCACATCAAGCGTCGCTTCAACTCCATTCGTGAAAATGTTCAAGATGGAGACATAGAAATTTGTAAAGTACATACGGACCTGAATGTAGCAGATCCGTTGACTAAACCTCTCCCTAGGGCAAAACATGACCAACACCAGAATTCCATGGGTGTTCGATTCATCACAATGTAACTAGATTATTGACTCTAGTGCAAGTGGGAGACTGTTGGAAATATGCCCTAGAGGCAATAATAAAAGCATTATTATTATATTTCCTTGTTCATGGTAATTGTCTTTATTCATGCTATAATTGTGTTATCCGGAAATCATAATACATGTGTGAATAACAGACACCAACATGTCCCTAGTAAGCCTCTAGTTGACTAGCCCGTTGATCAACAGATAGTCATGGTTTCCTGACTATGGACATTGGATGTCATTGATAACGAGATCACATCATTAGGAGAATGATGTGATGGACAAGACCCAATCCTAAACATAGCATAAAGATCGTGTAGTTCGTTTTGCTAGAGTTTTGCAATGTCAAGTATCTTTTCCTTAGAACATGAGATCGTGTAACTCCCGGATACCGTAGGAGTGCTTTGGGTATACCAAACGTCACAACATAACTGGGTGACTATAAAGGTAGACTACGGGTATCTCCGAAAGTATCTGTTGGGTTGACACGGATCAAGACTGGGATTTGTCACTCCGTATGACGGAGAGGTATCACTGGGCCCACTCGGTAATGCATCATCATAATGAGCTCAAAGTGACCAAGTGTCTGGTCACGGGATCATGCATTACGGTACGAGTAAAGTGACTTGCCGGTAACGAGATTGAACGAGGTATTGGGATACCGACGATCGAATCTCGGGCAAGTAATATATCGATAGACAAAGGGAATTGCATACGGGGTTGATTGAATCCTCGACATCGTGGTTCATCCGATGAGAACATCGTGGAGCATGTGGGAGCCGACATGGGTATCCAGATCCCGCTGTTGGTTATTGATCTGAGATCGTCTCGGTCATGTCTACATGTCTCCCGAACCCGTAGGGTCTACACACTTAAGGTTCGGTGACGCTAGGGTTATTAGGAAGACAAGTATGTGATTACCGAATGTTGTTCGGAGTCCCGGATGAGATCCCAGACGTCACGAGGAGTTCCGAAATGGTCCGGAGGTAAAGATTTATATATGGAAAGTGGTTAAACGGACTCCGGAAAGTTTCGGGGGCATGCCGGTATTGTACCGGGGCCACCGGGAGGGTTCCGGGGGTCCACCGGGAGGGGCCACCCCTCTCGGGGGGCTACATGGGCTAAGTGGGAGAGGGAGCCAGCCCCTAGTGGGCTGGGCACGCCTCCCCACCTAGGCCCATGCGGCTAGGGTTTGGGGAGGGGAAACCCTAAAGGGGAGAAGGGGGCGCCCCCCTAGCTTGGGGGGCAAGCCACCCTTTCCTCCTCCCCTTTGGCCGCCGCCCCCATCTAGGGTTTCCCCTAGGTGGCCGGCCCCCCTTGCCCTCTCCTCCTATATATAGAGGGGTGAGGGGAGGGCTGCAACACACAATTGAAGGCGCAGCCCCTCCCCTCCCCAACTCCTCTCTTTCTCCGTCATTGCTTGGCGAAGCCCTGCCGGAGAACTGCTGTACCAATTGCACCACGCCGTCGTGCTGCCATTGGAGTTGTCTTCCTCAACCTCTCCTTCATCCTTGCTGGATCAAGACGGAGGAGACGCCATCGTCCCGTACGTGTGTTGAACGCGGAGGCGCTGTTCTTTCAGCACTTGGTCATCGGTGATCGAAATCACGTCGAGTACGACTACTTCAACCTCGTTCTAACGAACGCTTCCGCTCGTGATCTACAAGTGGTATGTAGATGCAAACTCACTCCCTTGACTCGTTGCTAGATGAACTCCTAGATGATCTTGGTGAAACGAGTAGGAAAATTTTTGTTTTCTGCAACGTTCCCCAACAAGAGCGTGTGTGAAGAAGTACACCCCTATGGGGTTAACGTTATCTATTCGAATAGCCGTTTTCCTCGGATATGGAAACTTGGAGGACTTATGTAGTACATAGACAACTTGAAGTGGATACTCTAAAATACGCAAGATAAGTGTGAGTGCTATGGATGGCCTTCTCGTAGGGAGACGGGAATGGATCCATAGTGGAGTTTTGATATGGTGAATATGTGGACTCGTGTGCGGCTTCTCACCTCAAAGAAGTTTCTGATACTCATAGTATAGGTTAGCCACTGAGTCAAAGCTGGCTTACTGCTGTTAAAACTCCACCACCTGGGCCCCTGGGCCTGATGGCTTTAATGGGCTTTTTTTGAAAAAGTGTTGGCACATAATTTCTGCTGATTTCATCCAGTTGGTTAAGGAGTTTCATGCTGGAACAGTTCAGTTAGAGAACTTGAATGATGCATACATTACCCTGATTCCTAAGAAGCAGTCACCTGAGTGTGTAGGGGACTTTAGGCCAATTTCTCTTACCTCTGTGGGTTTGAAGTTTCTTACAAAACTGGCTGCTAACAGATTCCAACAGGACATCACCAAATGTGTGCATAAAAATCAATATGGTTTCATAAAATCAAGAACAATCCAGGATTGTCTTGCTTGGACTTTTGAGTATATTCACTAGTGTAATCAGTCTAAGAGGCCCATCATTTTGCTTAAACTGGATTTTGAAAAGGCTTTTGATTCTATCCAGCATGAGGCTATCATAAAGATTTTAATTGCAAAAGGTTTTGATGAAAGATGGATTATTTGGATTAAACAGTTGCTGTCCTCTAGAACTTCTTTTGTTCTTTTCAATGGAGTTCCTGGGAATCACTTCAAGTGCAAATGTGGAGTGAAGCAGGGGGATCCCATTTCTCCCTTGCTCTTTGTTATTACGGCAGATCTCTTGCAAACATTGATAAATGATCTTCTTCAGCAAGGTCTTATTTGTAGGCCTCTGCCTACACATGACCCTGATTTCCCTGTTGTCCAATATGCTGATGATACATTGCTTTTCTTCAATGCTGATAAAGATCAATTGGGGGCTTTGAAAGGAGTTTTACACTCCTTTTCTCAGGAAACTGGACTTCAAATTAATTTCCACAAATCCTCCATCTATCCCATCAATGTGACTGACCAAGATGCTTCAGATCTGGCTACCTATTTTGGTTGTAATTTAGGCAAGATGCCTTTTACTTATCTGGGTCTGCCAGTGGGGACCACCAGGCCAAAAATTGTGGATCTTCTTCCCCTTGTGGATTGTATGGAGAGAAGATTGACAGCAAGCTCTTGGTTTTTACCTCAAGGGAGCAGATTGCAATTAGTTAATTCTGTCATCTCTTCATTGCCTATCTTCTTCCTTTGCAGTTTGTCAATTCCTCAGGGTATTTTGAAACAAATGGAAAGAATCCAGAGGCAGTGTTTATGGAGGAAGTATGGTCAGGAAAGGGGGCACTCACTGGCGGCTTGGCCACTTGTCTGTAGGCTTAAGTCCAAGGGAGGGCTTGGAATACTGAACCTAGGTTTGCAGAACGATGCTCTTCTACTGAAACATCTCAATAAATTTTACAACAAGATGGATGTGCCCTGGGTGCAGTTAGTTTGGGATTCTTACTACTTTCAGAGGATTCCACATGAGACTGTTCTTTGTGGCTCCTTTTGGTGGAGAGATGTATGTAAGTTGATGGATAATTTTAGGTCAGTTACTTCGGTTGAGGTTTCTACTGGTGATACGGTTTTGTTCTGGTCTGACTATTGGCAAATTGGCGGCAGTTCAGTCCCACTGCAAGATCGATTTCCTAGGCTCTACTCCTTTTGTCTCGACAAAAATCTCTCAGTCAAGGAAGTCTTTGCAGCTAGTAGTTTCTAGGACCTTCTCTAGTTGCCTCTCACTGCACAAGCCTTTCAGGAATTACAGCAACTTTCTTCTCTAATGAGGTCTTCCCATTTGGATAATACCTCCCATGACAGCTGGAGATGGAGGCATGGCAAGAAAGAAGATTTTACTGCAAAGAGGTTTTATGATTTTGTCTATCAGCCAATGCTATCAAACCCCATTCTGGGGTGGATATGGAAAAGTTGCTGCACAATGTCGATCAAGATGTTTGCTTGGCTTGTAATTATGGACAGGGTTAACACTAAGGACATGATTCAGAGGAGGCATTGGAAGATTAATGAAGGACCAGAATGTGTTCTTTGCCCCACTGGAATTCTGGAAGACAGAAATCATCTTTTCTTCCAGTGCAATTATAGTGCTCGTGTGTGGAACTATGTACAAATTGAATGGACAGATGGTAATGATATGGTGGGCATTGCTCGTCAAGCTAGGAAGGATTTCAACAAGCCTTTCTTTGGGGAGGTCGTTTTCACGGCCTGGTGGAATATTTGGAAGGTCAGGAATGATAGAGATTTCCGGAACATCCAACCGTCTTTCAGGGCATGGAGGAATGGTTTCATTCATGATCTTACTCTGCTCCCTCATCAGATCAAATGGAAATATAGAGACGCCCTTCTTAAGTGGATTGACTTTCTTCCTCCTTGAGGAGAGTTGCTTTTTTTCTCTGTAATTATTAGGTATAGTTTTCCCTTTCCCTATATAGCTTTCCTTAGGGATTTTCTCTTTCTTTTCTCTCTTCATCCTCATCTTGAGGATACCCAGTATTTCTTTTGGCTTTATTAATAAAATGCTGTGGGGTGCAAGCCCTGCAGTCTTCATGGTCAAAAAAAAACTCCACCACCCCCTTTGTTGATAATGTTGCATATGTAGATAGTTCTGATGTAAGACTTGTTGAGTACCTTCGTACTCACGTTTGCTTATTTATGTTTTGCAGTTGATTACACTAGTGACTTCAACGAGTAACTTGTATCCCAGCTACGATCTTGTACCCTTGGGAGGGTCTTATAGATAGTCAGGCTTCTCAGCCTTTTTCTTTTGTAGTTGTCTGTACTCAGACATGTAATGCTACCATTGCTTGTATGCTCCGAATGATGGGTCATGAGACCCCTGTTTGAATTGAATGCTATGTGGCTCTTCTGGGCCTTTAACCATTATAGTTTGAGTTATGTTGTGATGCCATGTTGTAGAGCACATACTTGCATGTTATGCATATGTGTGACGTGTATTGCTAAGTGTGGGATCCGACAATCTAGTTGTTTATCCTTGGTAGCCTCTCTTATGGGGAAATGTAGTCTAGTGCTTCCACTGAGCCTTGGTAGTCCGCTACAGCCCGGTTTACCGGAGTCCTGCTAGCCCAGCACTACTGTTCCGGAGCACTTAGACTAGCCGGCATGTGATTCACTTCATTCCTGTGTCTGTCCCTTCGGGGAAATGTCACACGGAGACATCCGGAGTCCTGTTAGCCTACTACAGCCCGGGTTCCCGGAGTCCTGTTAGCCAAGTTGCTACAGCCCGGATGCATACGCTGTTGACTGACATGCTCGAGGTTGATTCATGTATGCATGTCCCTATAAGTTAGTGCCACTTTGGGTTTATGACTAGTCATGTCGCCTCGGGTTCTCTGTCATATGGATGCTAGCGACACTATCATATACGTGAGCCAAAAGGCACAAATGGTCCCGGGCCAGGTAAGGTGGCACTCGTGGGGATACCGTGCATGAGGCCGCAAAGTGATATGATGTGTTACATGCTAGATCGGTGTGACTTAGGATCGAGGTCCCGACAGCGTTGGTATCAGAGCTTGAATGACTATAGGATTACCAAGCCAAACTGGTCGAAGTTGAGTCTAGAAATGCTTTAGTTATATAAGGGAATTGATTGTGGAAGGGAACGTAAGGCTCTTTTTACTCCTTTACCTCATGTCATTCTTTCTAAATTAGCCTCTTCTTTTCTACGAGGGTTAAGGACTAGGCTTCTCCTCTATCTCTTAGGATGATGTGTTACTAAACCGTAAAGTCTTAGGATTGTTGGGTTTGTGTCTCCGTACAGTTCTACTACTTCCGTGTGTCATCAGTTTGACCTAGAACCTTGCTATTATGATGCTGAGTGATTATGCTATTCTTTTGATGAATGTCTCAAAATCCTTTTTGAGCATTTATAGTCGTTATGCTACCGAAATTGTCCTAGGATTTCAAGGGTTTCCAATGCTTTTGCATTACATTCTGCATCCTTATGTCGATGCTAATTCCATCCTTGTTTCCTTGGTTTCTGTGCCAGGATGTCGTCTGCTAACCAGGGTTCAGTTGCTCATAGAAAGAACCACAGAGATGGTAAGGATGAGGATCCTCCTGACCAGCCTTTGATGGCAGAGTTCTTGTTAGCATCCGAGAGGAACAAGCATGAGACTAACCGCTTGCTGGCACAGATTGAGCAGAACACCACACATCAGCGTAAGACCGACTTCATTGGCCTTAAACCACCCACCTTCCATCATTCCATTGAGCCACTCGATGCAGATGACTGGCTCCGTAGCATCACTCTTAAGCTCTGTTCTGTGAACGTGGCTGAAGGTGACAAGGTCACTTATGCTACCTATCACCTGGAAGGTCCTGCTAGTATTTGGTGGCAGAGCTATGAGGCTATGCTTCTAGCTGGCCAGATTCCTACCTGGAGGGATTTCACCGAGGATTTTCGTGAGCACCACATTCCTCAAGCTCTCATTGACTGCAAGAGGGAAGATTTATGTAGTTTTACCCAGGGTAAGATGCATGTTGATGCTTACAGTAGAGAGTTTGGAAACCTCGCCCGCTATGCTATAGAAGAAGTGTCCACGGACGCCAAGAAGCAGGCTAGATTCCGGAAGGGTCTCAACCCCAAGCTGCGTCGTGATCTCCACCTGCACCATTGTGATACATTCCAGGCTCTTGCGAAAAAGGCCATCAATGCATAGACGGCTCATCTCACTTACGAGGAGTCTCATAAGCACAACCGTGATCTGGGTTCTTCCTCCTGCTCTGGCTCTCAGAAGAGGCGGATTTGGATTCCGAACTCAGCTCTTCCACCTAGATGCACCGAGGCCATCCGATGTGGCGCCTCACCCAGCTCAGCAATGTGCTCCACGCAGGCCTATTAGTGGACCACTCACCAATGTAGGTCCACGTCCTACCTCAGGAACTTGCTTCACCTACAGAGAACTAGGACACTATGCACGTGACTGCCCTCAGTCGAGTTATACTCCACCCAGTCTGAGAGATCTGTTGGTAGTGAAAAGCCATCAGGCAAGATGATCATTACCAAGCCAGCCACCACTGAACGAGCATGTGTGCACCACGTCTCAGCTATAGAAGCTCAAGATGATCCCGACGTCGTATTGGGTATGCTTCTTGTCAATTGCCACCCAGCTTCAGTTCTGTTTGATACTGGAGCATCTCACTCCTTCATATCCAAAGGTTATGCTCGATTGCACGACATGTCATTTTGTGATATGCCAACTCCACTAATAATCCAGACTCCTGGTTCCAAATGGCAAACCTCCAAGGTAAGCCATGGTAATGAAATCCTTGTTGACAGATTGATATTTCTTGCTTCTTTGATATCTCTCAACTCTTTAGATATTAACATCATCTTGGGCATGGACTGGATGACAGCTCATCATGCCAAGATCGATTGTTACACTAGATCTGTTCAACTTACACATCCATCTGGCAAAATAGTCACTATCTCCACTAGAGTTGCAAAGCGTCAACTCTATTCTCTTAATGCTAGCCCTCTTCCAGACCTTGAAGATATTCCGGTAGTCCGTGACTTCCCGGATGTCTTTCCAGAAGAACTGCCAGGTGTTCCACCAGATAGAGATGTAGAGTTTGTCATAGAACTTATCCCAGGAACTGTTCCAATCTCTAGGAGACCATACAAGATGGCACCATTGGAGTTAGCCGAACTTAAGAATTAGCTTGATGAGTCCTTGCAAAAGGGTTTCATCCGTCCCAGTTCTTCTCCTTGGGCTTGTCCTGTCCTCTTCGTCAAGAAGAAGGTATAGATCATATGGTTGTAGATTATCGTCCCGTTAATTTGGTCACGATAAAGAAGAAGTATCCGCTCCCCAGGATCAACGACCTGTATGATCAGCTCGCTGGATCCTCAGTCTTTTCCAAGATGGATTTGAGGTCAACCCAAAAATGGCCTTTGTCACTCGTTATGGTCAATACGAGTACACCGTGATGTCTTTCGGCCTAACCAATGCTCCAGCTACTTTCTCCCGCTTGATGAACTCGATCTTTATGGAGTACTTAGATAAGTTCGTCGTGGTTTACCTCGATGATATTCTTATTTACTCGAAGAACGAGGCAGAGCATGCCCAACATCTTAGACTTGTGTTAGAAAAACTCAGAGAGCACCGCCTTTATGCCAAGTTCTCCAAGTGTGAATTTTGGTTGCCAGAAGTGACCTATCTAGGCCACGTGATCTCTGGTAAGGGCATTGCTGTCAGTACCGAGAGAGTTAGAGCTGTTCTCGATTGGACTCCACCCGAAACGGTCAAACAAGTTAGGAGTTTCCTTGGTCTAGCTAGTTATTGTTGCCGCTTTGTTGAAAACTTGTCCAAAGTGGCCAAACCCCTCACGGAACTTCTCAAGAAAGATAAAAGGTTTGAGTGGACCCCACAATATGAGCACAGTTTTCAGGAACTGAAAAGACACATGACTTTTGCGCCCATGCTCGTGCCACTGGATTTCACTAAAGACTTTGTTTTCTATTGCGACGTTTCGCGTCAAGGACTAGGTTGCATTCTTATGCAGGATCGTCATGTGATTGCCTATGCATCTCAACAGTTGCATCCACATGAGGAAAATTATACTACACATGATCTAGAGCTTGCAACCGTAGTCTATGCACTTAAGACTTGGCGACATTACCTTCTTGGTAACCGTTGCGAAATCTACACTGACCATCAGAGTCTCAAGTATATCTTCACCCAACCGGATCTGAATCTCAGACAGAGATGTTCGTTGGAGTTGATCTCGGATTACGACTTAGGAATCACCTACACCCCAAGCAAAGCCAATGTCATGGCTGATGCTTTAAGTCGTAAATCCTATTGCAACAACCTCATGTTGCAACAATGTCAACCACCTCTCCATGAGGAATTCTGTAAGCTTAACCTTCACATAGCTCCTCATGGTTCCCTTTCTACCTTGGTGGCGAAACCTACCCTTACGGATCAGATCATAGAGGCTCAGAAGCATGATACGGGAATTTCCCGGATCAAGAAAAATATTTCCAAGGGAGTTGCTGGCTGTTTCTCTATGGATGAACGAGGTGTTGTTTACTTTGGAAACCGTTTGGTGGTTCCCAAATGTCAACAGATGCAGCAACTGATCCTTAAGGAGGCCCATGAATCTCCTCTCACGATTCATCCTGGTAGTACCAAGATGTATCAGGACCTACGCCAGAGGTTCTAGTGGACTAGGATGAAGAGAGAAATCGCTCAGTATATTGCCAACTGTGACATTTGTCGTCGCGTTAAGGCAGAGCATCAAAGACCTGCCGGCACCCTTCAACCTTTAGCTATTCCCGAGTGGAAATGGGAAAAAGTTGGTATGGACTTCATCATCGGCTTTCCCAGGACCAAGAAAGGAAATAATGCTATCTTCGTAGTCATTGACTGTCTTTCCAAAGTGGCTCACTTCCTACCTATTCGAGAGAGTATCACTGCTAGTCAGCTCGCTGACTTATATATCTCCCGAATAGTGTCACTCCATGGTGTTCCACTAGAGATCAATTCAGACCGTGGCAGTCTTTTCACCTCTCATTTCTGGGAAAGTTTCCAGAATGCCATGGGAACCCATCTTTCTTTCAGTACCGCTTTCCACCCTTAGTCAAGTGGTCAGGTGGAAAGGGTCAACCAAATTCTCGAAGACATGCTTAGAGCTTGTGTTATCTCATTCGGTATGGATTGGGAGAAGTGTCTTCCTTTCGCCGAGTTTGCTTATAACAATAGCTATCAATCCAGTCTTAAGAAAGCTCCTTTTGAGATTCTCTATGGACGAAGATGTCGAACACCTTTGAACTGGTCAGAAACCGGTGAAAGACAATTCTTTGGACCAGATATGATCCAAGAGGCATAAGATAAAGTTCACATCATTCGTGAGAATTTGAAAACAGCCCAATCTCGTCAAAAGAGCCAGTATGACCGTCATCATAAGGATGTGGCTTATAAAGTTGGTGACAAGGCTTACCTTCGGGTTACTCCTTTGAAGGGTACCCATCGTTTCGGTATCAAGGGCAAGTTGGCTCCTCGTTACATTGGTCCTTTTCGCATTCTCGCTAAACGAGGAGAGGTTGCCTACTAGTTTGAACTACCCCCACATCTTTCTCGAGTTCATGATGCCTTCCATGTCTCTCAACTCAGGTGTTGCTTCTAGGATCCCATCCGCGGAGTGGACCACGAAACACTTGATCTCCAAGATAACCTCACATATCGAGAGTACCCTGTTCGCATTCTTGATCAAGCAGAGTGTGTCACTCGACGTCATAACATTAAGTTTCTCAAGGTTCAGTGGTCTCATCATTCCGAGAGAGAAGCTACCTGGGAGCAAGAAGATCGTCTTCGACTTGAGTACCCCACTTTGTTTCCGCCAACTCCTGAATCTCGGGACGAGATTCTTTCGAGTGGGGGCGAGTTGTCACATCCCTAGTTCCGGTATGATCTAGGCCTGCTTTGTGCATCATGTTTAAGTTTCAAATGAAATTGAAATGGGGAATGTTTCAAACCCTAGCACCAAAGCAAATTCAAATAGATTCAAATTAAAAATGGAATTTCAATGAACCCAAAATGCTCTTCAAAAATGTTCATGGTCTTTGGAAAATGTTGGAAACAACAACCAGAGGTGATGCACATTTTTGCTAAACATTTTGGATTTTTGAATGAACCCATATGTATTTCAATTGGAGTTGTTTAAATAAAATAAATATTTTAAAGACTCCAAAAATGTTGGAAATAGGTGAGGGCCTCTGGTATATTATAACTAGTGGTCACAAGGAATCTCAACATTTTTAGAATTGTGCTATTATTTATTTTAAGTCAAAAACAAATGTCAGAAATAGAAAAGAAAACAAAAATATTGGAAAACTTATCTGCCATTACCTGAGGCCTGGCACTGTGCGGCCCAGCTGGCTGGCCCAGCTAGCTGGCCCTGTCAGTCGTCCCTCTCCTCTCGCTAGGAGGACAGGGGCGTGCGCTCGCCGCGCGCGCGCACGCGCTCGGCCATCTCGCGCTTGCTGCTGCTGCTGGAGGCCGCTACGAGCGCCACGCGACCCTCCCAGGCCTCTCTCACTCTCTCGTTCTCCCTCCTCTCCTGGATCCCTCTCTCTCGACCCGCCTGAGCGGAGCTCGTCGCCGCCGCTCACTGCCCGCACAGCCACCGCCTTCCCCTCGCCCTCTCTTCGTGTCCGGGTGCTCCGCCTCGTCCTCGATGAGCCAAGCGACTAGGGACGCGCTGCATCGCCGCCACCATCGTCGTCTTCACCTCCGGCCGCCCGAGATCGCCTTTGTCGCACCGCCCGCTCCAGACCGTTCCCAAGCTCGCCGTCCACTCCATGGAAATCGCCGTGAGCTGCTGACCCTCTCCCCATTCTCCGTTTGCCTTCCCGTGCACTGTGGCGACCGCACCTTGCTTGCCCGCACCTGCCGCCGCTTGAGCTCGTCGCCGAAGTAGATCTAGTGACCATTTGGTCATGCGCTAGTGCCTAACGCACTCACTGCACCCCGTAGCGCCTCGCTAGTGCATCCGCTCGCCCGCTAGCACGCCGCAGCAACAAAACCACCGACGCCCAAGCTCCGGTCGCCGCACCTGTCGTCGCCGGCGCCACTCCAGCCACTCCCCGGTCGTGCCACCACCACGATTGGATGCGGACGAGCATCCGCATCCCGTAGCTGTGCTCCGTGCGCCAAATGGCGCTTTGTAGGCGAATCCTGCAGCGCACCGCCGCGTCTGGACTCGTCGGTGGCTAAACGCCGGCGACCGCTGACCCGTTGAGCTGCGTGGGTCGACCCTACTGCCCGGTTTGACTTCCCCCTCTCTCTCACTGACTTGCAGGCCCCGCCCGGCTAATTATTCTAGTTAGAACTAATAACTAGTTAGGTTAGTTACTTCGGTCGCTGACTAGTGGGCCCTGCCTAGTTAGTTAGGGCTAACTAACTTAGTTAGTTGACTGGGTCACTGACCAGTGGGACTCACTGGTCAGGTTTGACCTGGTCAGCCCCGTTTGACTCGCTGACATCATACCACTGTCATGCTGATGCAGTTATTCATTTTTGGTATTAATATAAATTAGGAAAATCTAGAAAATGATATAAACTTCTAAAATTCATAGAAATTCAACCGTAGCTCAGAATGAAATAATTTATATATGAAAAATTATCAGAAAAATGCAAGGAATCCATTTATGACAGTTCCATGCATGAAAAACCAACTTATACATGATGTATAAGTGAATACATAATATGGGCATTTTAAATGCTTCATTTTGAATGTGCATTTGAATCTTTGATTCAAATGGGCTTCAACCAACTTGGTAGCATCTTGCATTAGCCCAAACACTAGCATTTGCACATGTCATGTTCATGCATCATATTGTTGCATTTGTTTGTGTATTGATTGCCGGCACCGTTTCTTCTCGATATGTTCCACTCCGGAAGGTGTTCCCGCGTACCTATCAAAGGAGCAGTGCCCCTTCGTTGATCTATCAGGCAAGCAATCCCCCTTGAGCATTTCGATAAAATCCCACTCTCTCGCTCCTGCTCCTTATACTGCATTAGGACAACAATGATTCAACTACTACTTTTCTGCTGCGGTAGTTGAACCCATTCCTCTGCATGACCTGTCATTGCCACAGTAAATAGTTGAAACCCACTAGCATTAGTAGGAGTTGCTTGAGCCTTGATGTGCCTACTCATCCATGCTTGTTTTCTTTATGCCAGTTATGCTTAGAGTTGTGTCAGGTCTGATTCATCGGGAATGAATCGGAGTGGTGAACATGTCCTACCGATAAAGGCTAAGTGTGTGAACACGTTTTGGTAAAGGTAGCGATGAGAGGCCATGTAGGAGTACATGGTGGGTTGTCTCATTGGAACCGTCCCTAAGCACTGAGTTCTGTGTATGTTATCCAAGTCCAGTTACTACCACACATTAGGTTCCGGTTATCCGGGCCCTCTGGGCTTATTAATCTACTTGATCTCTGTCCAGGAGTTGCAACTAGTTTCTGGCGTTTGTAGATAGTCTTAGTTGTCTACCAGGTGGTGTCCGACGGGACGGGCTTGGGACAGACTAGGCACCATGGCATGGTGTACCAAGTGGCACCCGGATGGTGGGCTTGGGAACCCTACACACATCGTTTAGGGCCGTACTAGAGACTTCGGCCGGAACTCCTTGCGGATGGAACTCGAATAGGCGATAAACCTAGACGAGAGACTTGTGTGGTTAGTCAGGTCGTGGCCGACTCCCTCGCCCGGCTTCCGCTTGAAGGTTGCCGAGGTACATGACGTGTATAGGGCGATAAGTGGCGAGAGCGTGTGTGAAGAAGTACACCCCTACAGGGTTAACATTATCTATTCGAATAGCCGTTTTCCTCGGATATGGAAACTTGGAGGACTTATGTAGTACATAGACAACTTGAAGTGGATACTCTAAAATACGCAAGATAAGCATGAGTGCTATGGATGGCCTTCTCGTAGGGAGACTCGAATGGATCCATAGTGGAGTTTTGATATGGTGAATATGTGGACTCGTGTGCGTCTTCTCACCTCAAAGAAGTTTCTGATACTCGTAGTATAGGTTAGCCACTGAGTCAAAGCTGGCTTGCTGCAGTTAAAACTCCACCACCCCCTTTGTTGATAATGTTGCATATGTAGATAGTTCTGATATAAGACTTGTTGAGTACCTTCATACTCACATTTGCTTATTTATGTTTTGCAGTTGGTTACACTAGTGACTTCAACGAGTAACTTGTATCCCAGCTACGATCTTGTACCCTTGGGAGGGTCTTGTAGATAGTCAGGCTTCTCAGCCTTTTTCTTTTGTAGTTGTCTGTACTCAGACATGTAATGCTTCCGTTGCTTGTATGCTCTAAATGATGGGTCATGAGACCCCTGTTTGAATTGAATGTTATGTGGCTCTTGTGGGCCTTTATCCATATGAGTTTGAGTTATGTTGTGATGCCATGTTGTAGAGCACATACTTGCATGTTATGCGTACGTGTGACGTGTATTGCTAAGTGTGGGATCCGACAATATAGTTGCTTATCCTTGGTAGCCTCTCTTATGGGGAAATGTAGTCTAGTGCTTCCACTGAGCCTTGGTAGTCCGCTACAGCCCGGTTTACCGGAGTCCTGCTAGCCGAGCACTACTGCTCCGGAACACTTAGACTGGCCGGCATGTGATTCACTTCATTCCTGTGTCTATCCCTTCGGGGAAATGTCACGCGGAGACATCCGGAGTCCTGTTAGCCTACTACAGCCCGGGTTCCCGGAGTCCTATTAGCCCAGTTGCTACAGCCCGGATTCATATGCTGTTGACCGACATGCTCGAGGTTGATTCATGTATGCTTGTCCCTGTAAGTTAGTGCCACTTTGGGTTCATGACTAGTCATGTCAGCCCGGGTTCTCTGTCATATGGATGCTAGCGACACTATCATATACATGAGCCAAAAGGCGCAAACAGTCCCGGGCAGGTAAGGTGGCACCCATGGGGATACCGTGCATGAGGCCGCAAAGTGATATGATGTGTTACATACTAGATCGGTGTGAATTAGGATCGGGGTCCTGACACCCACTTCCATTCGGGTACCGGCATAGGCTGTAATAATGCTGCTGGCTTCTGATGTTCTGCCTTCACTCTCTGACATACATCACATATGGCTACATACTCCGCAATATCCTTCTTCATTCCAGTCCACCAGAAACGCTCCTTCAAATCCAAATACATCTTGGTGTGTTTGGGGTGTATCGAGTAGGGTGAGTCATGAGCTTCCTGTAATATCAACTTCCTGATCTCTGCATTGTTGGGCACGAGTATACGGTCCTCAAACCACAGGGTGTCGTGCTCATCCTCACGAAAACCTTTGGCTTTGCCTTCACGCATCTTCTCCTTTACCTTGGCAATTTCTTTGGCATCCTTCTGGGCTTCTCGAATCTTCCCCAACAACATTGACTGAACTTCCATGGTTGTAACAAAACCTCTAGGAACAATCTCTAAACGTAGCTCCCTGAAATCTTCTGCTAACTGCTTTGGCATTCCTTTACTTAAGAAGGTGTTGGCATAACTCTTCTGGCTCAAAGCGTCTGCTACGACATTGGCCTTTCCTGGATGATAATGCAATTTCATGTCATAATCCTTTAGAAGCTCCAATCATCTCCTTTGCCTGAGGTTCAACTCCTTATGTGTGAAAATGTACTTCAAACTCTTATGATTCGTGTACACATCACAATTGTTCCCAATAAGAAAATGTCTCCAGGTCTTGAGTGCATGCACTACTGCTGCTAACTCCGAGTCTTGCGTGGCATAATTCAACTCACGCAGTCGAAGTTGTCGTGAGGCATACGAAACAACTCTTCCGTCTTTCATAAGTACTCCTCCAAGTCCTAAGCGAGACGCGTCGCAATACACTTTGTAATCCTTGCGTATATCTGGGAGAATCAACACTGGGGCTGTAGTCAAACGTTTCTTCAACTCCTAGAAACTTGCTTCACATTCTTCAGTCCCATGGAACTTGGTGTCCTTCTTCAACAACGTCGTCATAGGCTTCGCAATCTTAGAGAAATTTTCAATGAATCTCTGATAGTATCTCGCGAGTCCTAGAAAACTGCGGATCTCTCCAACTGATGTGGGTGCCAACCACCCAGTGACTGACTGAACTTTGGTGGGGTCTACCACTATACCTTCTCCTGATATAACATGTCCAAGAAATCCAACTTCCTTCAACCAAAACTCACATTTGCTGAACTTGGCATACAACTGATGTTCTCTGAGTTTTTAACTAAACGCAAATGCTCCTTGTGTTCCTCTTCATTCTTTGAGTATACTAAAATATCATCAATGAACACCACGACAAGCTTATCCAAGAACTCCATGAACACCTTGTTTATCATACTCATGAAATAGGCAGGGTATTAGTCAATCCAAATGACATAACCATATACTCATATAGCCCATACCTTGTGGTGAAAGCTGTCTTAGGTATATCATTTTCTCGAATCTTCAGCTGGTGATATCCTAATCGCAGATCGATCTTTGAAAACACTTTAGCACCTTGCAACTGATCAAACAAATCATTGATCATCGACAATGGGTACTTGTTCTTGATCGTCACTTCATTCAACGCACGATAATCAACAACCATTCTCAAGGATTTATCCTTCTTCTCAACCAAGAGCACTAGGGCTCCCCATGTCGATGAACTCCGTCGGATGTAACCTTTCTCCAATAACTCCTTAATCGGCTTCTTGATCTCCTCTAGATCATTTGTGGGCATCCGGCAGGGTCTCTTTTATATAGGCTCGGTGTCTGGCAACAACTCTATCAAAAACTCGATGTCTCGATCTGGCGGCATGCCTGGTAACTCCTCTGGAAATACATCTGGGTAATCCTTCAGAACGGTCACTTCCTCCTGAACAACTCCCATGAGAGAATTTACTTGGGTTCTCCTTGGCGTATGCCTGGATACATACTAGATCCTTTTTCCCTCCGGGGTGGTAAGCAGCATTGACTTACTGGCGCAATCGATGTTTGCTCCATACATTGACAACCAATCCATTCCTAGTATCACATCCAATCCATGCAACTCCAGAATTATCATGTCAGAGGGGAAAACATGACTACCTATGGTTAATAGCATCTGAAAACATCCACTGCTTGCCATATACTCAGCTCCGGGTGAGGTTACTAGCATAGGTGTCCTAAGAACTTTAGTGGGCAACTTATACTTATCCACAAATCCCCTTGATATGTATGAATGCGATGCACCAGTACCAAAAAGAACAATTGCAGTAAATGACTTAACTAAAAACTTGCTGATAACTACATCTGGCTACTCTTCAACCTCCTCCATGTTCACGTGGTTCAGTTGTCCTTTGTTAAATGGATTGGGCTTCTTCCTAGAGCTCCCATTACCATTTCCGTACTTTTCTTCAGGGCACTCAGTGGCATAGTGTCCAGTCTTCCCGCACTTGAAACAAGTAACATGGCTTAGGTCCCTCTTGGGGGGTGTGGCTGGATTGGAGCAGTTCTGATTGCTGCTTGCTCCATTCCCATTCCCATTCTTTGGGCCATTATCATTATGAGAACTTCCTCCATTGTGAGTGTGGCCTCCATGGTTATGGGTCAGCCCTCCCGAGTTCGGGGTAAAGCGAGGCTTCTGTTGAGCTCCTGAATTGTACTTCCCTTGTCCATATTTCCTCTTGCGGCTCTCTATCTGCTGCTGCTTCCCTTTGATCATGAGAGCTTTATCGACCAACTCCTGGTAGTTGTTAAAGGTTGCCACCATTAACTGCATACTCATCTTACCGTTCAGCCCTTCCACAAACTTCTCCTGCTTCGCAGCATCTATGGCCACATCATCTGGGGCATAGCGGGATAACTTACTAAACTCATCCACGTACTGGGCTACAGTACGGTTCCCCTAGCGTAAGTTGCGAAACTCACGCTTCTTCATGCTCATAACTCTAGTTGAGACGTGGGCTATGCGGAATGCTTGCTGAAATTGCTCCCAAGTGACATTGGCTATAGGAAAAGTGCATGTGTAATTCTCCCACCATGAGGCTGCTGGTCCATCCAATTGGTGTGCAGCAAAATGCACCTTCTCAGCATCTGTGCAACCTGCAGTGGTCAACTCTCTTCCAATCCTGCGCAGCCAATCGTCAGCAACTATTGGCTCGATGCTACTGGAAAACACCGGTGGATGCAACTTCAGAAAACGGGCTAAGTTCTCGACTGGAGGTGGTGGCGGTGGGTTGTTGTTGTTGTTGTTGTTGTTGTTGTTGTTGTTGTTGTTGTTGTTGTTGTTGTTGTTGTTGTTGTTGTTGTTGTTGTTGCTGTTGTTGTTGCTGCTGTTGGTGTTGCTGCTGTTGTTGCTGCTGTTGGTGTTGCTGTTGCTGTTGTTGTTGTTGTTGTTGTTGTTGTTGTTGTTGTTGTTGTTGTTGTTGTTGTTGTTGTTGTTGTTGTTGTTGTTGTTGTTGTTGTTGTTGTTGTTGTTGTTGTTGTTGTTGTTGTTGTTGTTGTTGTTGTTGTTGTTGTTGTTGTTGTTGTTGTTGTTGTTGTTGTTGTTGTTGTTGCTGTTGCTGTTGCTGTTGCTGTTGTTGTTGTTGTTGTTGTTGTTGTTGTTGTTGTTGTTGTTGTTGTTGTTGTTGTTGTTGTTGTTGTTGTTGTTGTTGTTGTTGTTGTTGTTGTTGTTGTTGTTGTTTTCCTTGGTTCTAAACTAACAACTGCATCAAGGCATTCTGCTACTGGATCAACTGAGTGAGCTCCGGTGGGAAAGCAAAACCGGGGTCATGTCTCGGAGGCATCTGATGGGTTTAGAGGGAAGAGATTAGAATAGAATGAGGTCTAGTGAGAAAGCACTACCCATATGCACATGAGACAAATACAATCATATCATATCACTCAATCAATCAAGCAAGGGCATACAATCGGCTAACTATCGTTACAGTGCTCGGACTACTAATATTTACATGGGGGAATACTACTAATAGTATGGTGGTTTACTAGAAATTTTAATCGGTGGAAGACTCCATGATATCCGCTCCAGCTTCGTCTTCATAGTCATCATCACTACTATCAGGGTCGGAGTTAGTGTCGTCGATGATGATGTAGTCTTCAGAACGAATCTCCTTAGGTTCGTCGTCTTCTCCTCCTGGCGCGGCATCTCCCATGAAAACTCCTAGCTTCCTTGTCATGTTGTCATTCCTCTCCATAAGTATCATCATTTCCTCCTCATATACATCACGTGTAGACTTGAGTTCTTCCTCCAGATCTGTGATCTTGGTCATCGCCTTCTTCAAATCTATCATGCTTGCGCACATCTGGTTCTCCCAGCGACGAATGTGATGGTTTAATTCCTGGAAGAATGCTGCAATGGACCTATCATTCCTGGTGCTGATCATCTCCCATTGCTCATCTCGACGCCCACATATCTTGTAGATAGTGTCCTTAAGCTCCTTGTGGTAAACTTCACCGATGCGTCCTATAGAAATGTGGGCTGCCATACTCTTGCCTAGACTCCAGGTTGGTGCTGCAAAGGAAAACCCTATGGGTTTAGTGACTGGCATGAACGTCCTTCCTAGAACTTGAACTCGAATCATCCAACGCTCCTCTTCTGGCAATGTGGCGGTGTATGTCCCGGTGAAGCTTGGTATTCCGATGTTCAAGTACCTAGTGACTTCCTTCAAGTGTCGTCCAAAAGGTGTGTCTTCATCCGGTTGTGCAAACTTGTTCCTCGAGTCCGCCATCCTAAAGAGTAGAAAATGGAGAGTCAGAAATGAGTAGATAAGAGTGGCCTATGGCTTTTCTTATTGGTCATGTCCTACATTCAGTGTGTTATCTGGTATCATCTTGTAGCGACCCGACCTCAGACGGTCAAGTCTCTGTGCTTCACTGTCATCCCTAGATCGGTAATGCTGACACACACAATACTCGAAGGATTTATAACAGAGTAGAAATCACACACTTATTAAATCACATGTCTCAAGAGAGAACTTATTACAACAAATATGGCTTAAGGCCATCTAAACTAAGATAACGACGGAAGGATTGGAAGATAAAGTGATTCCATCAACTCCAACGGCATAGCTAAGTGCATGACAACGGCTAGTGAACCTTACTCCTCGTCTGAAAAGTCTGCAACATGATACATTGCAGCCCGAAAACAGGTCAGCACATGGAATATGCTGGCAATGTAACACAGTAGGGTAATGAACAGATAAAGGCTATCACTATATGCATATATGGCTGGTGGAGGCTATATGGTTAATATGTTTTGCGAAAAGCCAATTTTTTCCTACAACAAAGGAATATATTTTATTTAACTAACATGGTAGTTGAACAACATTGAGAAGGTTCCTCCAACTCAATCCCAATTAAAAGTAATTATCAGCCCAACAAATTAATTTAGAGTGATGAGATCCATATGATAATCCAAGAACCAGATACTCAAGATGTCCATAACCGGGGACACGGCTAACCATGATTAGTTTGTACACCCTGCAGAGGTTTGTGCACTTTTCCCCACAAGACTCGATCTCCTCCGTTGGATTTCTCGCACTACATGGTGTTGGAGAAACAGATGACCGAGACACAGTCTTTCAGAGGCACTAACTCTTTACTCTGGGTGGACAGTTACACCTACATTCCCCTACATCTGCTAGCCCACCGCTAAAAGAGGTCATGCAACATACTCAACTATGCTAGAGCCCATAATAGCTTGTGGCTGCACACGGAAGTTTCTAGCATGAATAATCTTATGATCCTAGGACAACACTGGATTCTCGAGGTGCCCACAAGCAATCCACCCAGATGTGTATTAAAGTTGCCACCTTAAGTTGAACCATTAATTAACAACTCACATCTGTCATGGATACACTCAAACCCAATCCATGTCTATGAGCATAGCATGGCAGCATAAGCATAGCGTAGAAGTAACTCCCAGGGGTTGATAATAAAACAGGTAATAGGTTCTACCTCATCATCTACTTCCAAGACCCACATGTTAAGAGATCCTACTCATGCAATGTGTGAGGGTTGAAACTAATGCATAAAAACTGGGTGATAAAGGGGTATGATCAAAGTGTTACTTTCCTTGCTGAAGATCCGCAAAACCTAGCGACTCGTAGTAGCACCCTTCGCACTCCGGGTGTTCTGTCGCAAACAAACAATAGCATACATAAGCAATCAAGCAAAGATGCACAAGTAAAATCAAATAAGAAGATCTAACCACAAGTTCAACTGAAGAACTCCGATTTGCAAAAAGAATCAAATCAAACGGAGCGACAAAACTCAAACCACGAAAGAAACAAGATCCGATTACTAATCTGAACTAAAGTAAAATTTTGCAGTACCAAAATCTTGTTCAAGTTGGTTAAACAGAAAGAGGACTTCGGGATGAAGATCTAGGCGCTTGTTTCACCTGATTTGGATAAACGAGCGAGAAGTTATACTAGATCGAAGATTAGGGAGAAATCGCAATCGAAAAATAATCGCGAAAAAACCCTAGAAAAAGAAAAATTGACGAACAGGCTAACGAACGAATGTTCGTTGTCTGTGGCTAACGGATGAACGGTGTTTGTTAAACGAACGTATGGACGAACGTCCTCTAAATAAACAAACCGACGGAAAACCGAACGAACCGATCTATTAAAAAAACTAGATCTAGGGTTTCTAAATAACCGAACGGTTAACAGAAAAAACGACAATGGTGGCGGTGGCGTCGACTACCTCCTGCGAGGCTCTGGCGAGGGGGCGCGGCGTCGGGCTTGCGGCATCGGGGCGTCGGCGAGCTGCGGGGCAGCGGCGGCTTGCGGCGGCGGGGCGCACATGCAGCGGTGGCGTTGGGTGCCGGGGGTGGTGGGTGGCGGGGTAGGGCGGCGGCGACGGGGTATTTAAGAGGGGGGGGGGGGTCGGGGTCCAGGCCGACTTGGAGGAGGGGGCGGCGCGGCGGCGTGGCGCAGGCGGACTCCGGCGAGTCCGTCTCGCGCACGGGAGGGAGGCGGTGGCGTTGGCTGGCCCAGTTGGGCCTCAGCCTAGTCCGGTCCGGCGGGATTTTTTTTAAACGAGAATTCTCCCAAAAACAACCCTAGAAAATAAAATAAAAATCTAAAAATACCAAAACAAATTTTCACTGTCTAAATAAAATATTTAGAACAAGATGAACATTTTCTTGGCCCTAAAATGCAATTTTAAAAAAATGCATATTTTTTCTAATTCAAATAAAATCACAAATAAAATTCAAATAAAATCATTTATTTGATTTTAATATTTTTCCTCCAATATCTTATTTATTTTGGAGAAGTCATATTATCTCCTCTCATATATTTTAATAAGAAATATATTCGGAGAGAAAAATTATTAAAACCAAAATGATCCCTCTTTCAATATTTGATAAAATTCAAATATGAAAAACGTGAAATCCCCAACTCTCTCCGTGGGTCCTGGAGTTGCTTAGAATTTCGAGGATCACAAAACGAAAATGCAATAAAATATGATATGCATGAATGATCTACGTATAACATTCCAAATTGAAAATTTGGGATGTTACACCGCTGCACGCCCGGCTGAACACGCCTCCTCGCCTCCATCTATGCTTAATTACTGAATTTTAGTTGCAAAAATTAGATACTGCTAGTGATTTTTAGCTTCATATTTTGACAAATCGCAGTGTTAAAAGGTTGGCAAATGGCAATTTTACTAGATCAACAAATGTCAATCTTTCTAGTTTGACAAATGGCAACATACGGGTCGTCCAAATCACACCAAATTGTTTGTAAGTGGTTCACACGGGTCAGCCAAAAGAACCATTTGTGTTCAAGAGATGCACAAATCCTACTCTCACTTTGCATACGGGTGTTCTATCTAAAACGTTTGCGATCAAGAGCCATTAAAACCTATAGTCATTAAAACCAAGACACGTGGCGTCACGTGAATGGTTAACATAACACGCACGGTTTGAATTATACAAACGTTTGAGATATTAAAGTGGCAGCTATTTTTTTCAAAATGCCTTTGTTGGCTGTTATTCGAGTGCACCTTCTCTCAAAATGGATATGAAAAATACCACAACATATTGGGTGCCATTCCATTATAGCATGCCAAGTTTCATGAATTTCAGACGAGTTTTGGATTTACTAGAATTTAAAAACAAAGTATCTCAACATTTTGTCGGCCGAGTGACGGTGGCAGGGTGTTTGACATTCATTCCTAATTCTTGCATGGGACCTAAGCATGCACCCTAGGACAAAGATTTGATTTTTCAACCAATTTATATGCACTAGAGCATGGGCATGTAGTTCAAATTTGAATTATGCACATAAATGCATTGAAAACTCACTTAATGCATAAAAATGTCCAAATGAACGACGAAAAATCACAAAAAACACAACACTCCTGTTGTTCTATGTTGACACAAGAAATTTTTTGAAAGCAATAAGAGGCAATGGATATTGTTTCGTCCCCAAAGGTGGGGCGTTCCCTACCAAAACCATCATGCTTGTTGTGAGAAGCTCTGGTTTGTGAGAAACATATACCCAAACATGCCCCAAATTGGATAAACAAATTACCATGGCATGTTGGTGCCATTCCATGAAAGCATGCCAAGTTTCATGAATTTCAGACGAGTTTTGGATTTACTAGAATTAAAAAACGAAGTATCTCAACGTTTTGCCAGCAATCAACGTTGCCACGGTGTTTGATATTCATTCCAATTTCTTGCATGGGACCTAAGCATGCACCCAAGGACACATATTTGAATTTTAACTATATTTATATGCATTAGAGCATGTGCATGTAGTTCAAATTTGAATTATGCACATAAATGCATTGAAAACTCAATTAATGCATAAAAATGTCCAAACGAACCCTGAAAAATCCCAAAAATTGATACAACACTCATGTTGTTCTATGTTGACATGAGAAAAAAAATGAAATCAATAAGAGGCAAATGGATATCATTTCGTCCCCAAAGGTGGGACGTTCCCTACCGAAACCATCACGCTTGTTGTGAGAAGCTCTGGCTTGTGAGAAGCATATCCCCAAACCTGTCCCAAATGGGACAAAAAATTTACCATGGCATGTTGATGCCGCTCCATGATAGCATGCCAAGTTACATGAATTTTGGATGAGTTTTGGATTTACTAGAAATTAAAAATCAGGTATCTCAATGTTTGCGGCCGAGTGACCGTGCCCTGGTTTTTGACATTCATTCCCATTTCTTGCATGGGACCTAAGCATGCACCCAAGGACACATATTTGATTTTTCAACCAATTTATATGCATTAGAGCATGTGCATGTAGTCCAAATTTGAATTATGAACATAAATGCATTGAAAACTCAATTAATGCATAAAAGTGTCCAAACAAACCTCAAAACCCCCAAAAATCGACACAACACTCCTGTTGTTCTATGTTGACATGAGAAAAAAAATTAAAAAGCAATAAGAGGCAATGGATATCGTTGCGTCCCCAAAGGTGGGCGTTCCCTATTGAAACCATCATGCTTGTTGTGAGAGGCTCTGGTTTGTGAGAAGCATATACCCAAACCTGCCCCAAATGGGACAAAAAAATTACCACGACATGTTGATGCCGCTCCATGATAGCATGCCAAGTTTCATGAATTTCAGACGAGTCTTGGATTTACTAGAATTGAAAAACAAGGTATCTCAATGTTTGCGGCCATGTGACGGTGGCAGGGTGTTTGACATTCATTCCCATTTCTTGCATGGGACCTAAGCATGCACCAAGGACAAAGACTTGATTTTTCAACCAATTTATATGCACTGGAGCATGTGCATGTAGTTGAAATTTGAATTATGCACATAAATGCATTCAAAAACTAGTTAATGCATAAAATGTCCAAACGAACCCTGGATAATTCCAATTCTTTTATGACACACATATAGTTGCATGTTCACTGCAGATAAAAGGTCTAGCAATTCAAACACCATCCATGGCCGCTGTTACCGCATTATGTAATTCAAATCGAGACGAAAAATCAAGTAGATCCCACACAGTTTATTATAACCAACCGTGTGAGATGCAGCACAAAATATCTTGGAGCACCGTCGGAGTATAGTACGCATACGGCTTACGCAAGAAGGTGCGACAGCTACAGTCCACATCCCGCTCTGAATAAGGTACCGTGTCTGATGACACTTTGTGTGCCAATTTTTTCGCTGAAGCAATTCCAAATTTTCGGCTTCCGCGGAAATATCTACCTCCCCGCCCCCTCCCCCTTACCAAAAGCCACATTTACCCTATTTCCGCCTTCCTTTTCCAAGTTGAATCCTTCACTCCTTGCTTGCAGCACCGCCTCCTCGCCGGCGACCCTCCTTCATGCTGCTCGGCCTCGCCTATCCAGGCAGATAATCCACACCCGACCCCCATCCTCCTCCTCCTTCCACATCCCACATGCCCCGACCACCGGCGCGAGCGCGAAACCTTCCACCGAAATCACCAACCCCTCCACCAAATAAGCGCTGGCCTAAGCCATGGTGCATGTAGTATAGCCAGGATCTCAAGGAGCATTTTGCAGCGGAGAAGCAAATCGCGGCCGCATGCGCGGATGAGGTCGTGATGGCTGCCATTCGTGCCGACCCCTAGGTCTTAAAGGAGCACCTCACCGTCGAGGCCACCATTGAGGCCTCACACACTGACGGTGCGACTCGGTTGGCTGCTTTCAATGACAGTTCGTGGCGTTTTCTCGAGGCCACCGGCGGTGCCTTCGACAAAGACTATGAGGTGTTTTCTGAGCGTGCACATGCTTACCTCATCTTGAGAGCCAGCAGGTTCGTGCCCGGCGTGGCTCAGGCAACTCACCACTACCACGAGGGCACCCACGATACGGAGGCCCATGTCCAAGGAGCCAATCGTCATCGATATCTTCGATAATGACGAGTAGCTTGTCCTATTAGCTCACTATAAGGACCCATGTTCAGTTTGCTAGCTACTGCCTTTCCTTAACAAATTCTAGTGAATTGTGCTATCTACTTTTACCATGCAATCTTCTGCTATAGTGTATATGTTCTGTATGTCGTGCAATGTGGTGTTCAGTTAACTACTTGGTCAATTCTGTAAATGTCATGTTCAATTCTTCAGGGTGCAATATTTCCAAGTTGTTAAGCATGCTTGGTTTGGTTAACTGTCTGATCTTCTATTACGAGTATGTTATATTGTGCAATGTGGTGCTCAGTTAATGTTTGGTTCACTTGTTGTGGTGTTTAGTTAACTGCTTTGGTTCAATTCTGCAATGCGATGTTCAATTGTTGTGGCTGCATTCTGTTATTGTATACCATGTGAGGAATAAATTGAATTTGGCTGTACTAAATACATGAGAAACAAATACAATTGCTATATTTCCATGTGAGGAATAAATGGGTTTTCCATGTAGCTTGAGTTAATCTGATGAATCTGCAATGTGCTTATTTATCATCAACATATTTTACTGATAGCATGCAAACCCTTACTTAACCTGATGACTAACTACCTTATATTTGTTGCAGGGAAACAATGGGAAGCACTGAGGTTTACAAGATGGTACTAACTATTATACCTTGCCTTTTTTCTTCCTTTGCCCCATTTCCAATATAGAGAAGATATTTATGCACATCCTTGTTTTCAGGCTTCACTGATGATTACCTCTCAAACCACCTCTATGGTTAGGAGGTGAGGAAAGTTTTCATACTACACCCATGGTTCAATATTGAAGTGTTCCTGAAGAGATCGAAGGATGGACGGTCAATCGTCCATAGGCACTGGCCTAAAGTTGCAAAGACCTTCAACATGAATGAACACTCAATATTCGCCTTCCGCTTCAGTAGTTTCCCAGATAAGATGCATCTCTCTATGTACCATCTATGATGCTAATTTCGAAAGGTTCTAGATGTTGCATGTGAAACTTGTTGTTGGTGCATTTGTGTAATGGGCTAGCTGAGTGCTGAAGCTATCTCATGTTGTACTCCGATGTATTTAAATTATGAAATCCAGCTTCCTTAATATGGAAATGGAATATATTATGTGCTTAATATGAATGTCAATTAGATTAGTAAATGGATTATTAATAATAGGTCAATTAGCCTGCTAATTAGGTTTTCCTATTGCAAACGGTTATTGAGAAAACACCATGGGCGATGACCTCAGGAAACACACACAATTTCTAGGAATAAACCGTGTTGGATCAATGAACAATCACACACGACGTTCTGTTCAAAAACTGTTTGCGTTGCGCCACCTTGCGCAAACGTTTTCCTTGGAGTGACTGTGTAGGATGTATATACGAACATAAACATTTAGCGATGACTAACTGTGTGGGATGTACTTACAACTGGAAATGATTTCGCCTCTATAATTGTATTTTTTTGAGCACTACTGTATGTATTTTTGTATTTGAGTGCTTGTCGGTCACACATGACCTCATTTTGCCAAGTGTGTGTGCCAGGAGGGCCTATCCCCCACGATTTCTGGGTCGTGTGGGAAGGACCCCCTATCACCCACACTCACTTGGCGACGGTTCCAAATGCCGTCGCGGGAAGGGGTTATCAACCGTTTGTATAGCACCGACGCGTACCTGTGACTTCCAGTGTTACGGAGCCCGTGCAGCGGGCCTCCATGCCAGGTATTACTCCATTAAAGGTAGTATTATTGGGCTTAATTCTATAGGGGTCGATACCCATTTTACGGACAATATCTTGATAGATCAAGTTTGGGCTGCTACCGCCGTCCATAAGGACTCAAGTGAGATGGTATCCATCGATGATAGGATCGAGTACCAGGGCCGCCGAACCTCCATGATAGGTACTGGTTGGGTGGTCCCTGCGACCGAAGGTGATCAGACAAGCCGACCATGGGTTGAATTTTGGGGCGACGAGCTCTGCGACGTGGACGTCCCTTAATGCGTGCCTGCGCTCCCTCTTAGGGATGTGGGGGACATATATCATGTTCACCATTTTTACCTCGGGGGGAAACTTCTTCTGTCCTCTGGTGTTCGGAGGGCGAGGATCATCCTCGTCCTCGCTTTGAGGTCCTTTGCCCTTATGTTCAGTATTTAATTCACCGGCTTGTTTAAAAACCTAGCAGTTTCTGTTGGTGTGGTTCGTAGGCTTGTCAGGGGTGCCATGAATCTGGCAAGGCCTATCCAATATTTTATCCAAATTGGATGGACTGTCCCTTTATTGTTTGAACTTCTTCTTCCGCTGACCGGATTTAGAGGCACTGTCAGGACCCCGATTCTAAGTCACACCGATCTAGCCTGTAACACCTCATATCACTTTGTGGCCTCACGCACGGTATTCCCATGGGTGTCGCCTTACCATGGCCCGGGACCGTTTGCGCCTTTTGGCTCACGTATATGATAGTGTCGCTAGCATCCATATGACAGAGAACCCGGGCCGACATGACTAGTCGTGAACCCAAAGTGGCACTAACTTACGGGGACAGGCATACCTGAATCAACATCGAGCATGTCGGTCAGCAGCGTGCGAATCCGGGCTGTAGCACTAGGCTAACAAGACTCCAGGAACCCAGCCTGTAGCTGGCTAGGCAGGACTCCGGATGTCACCGCGTGACATTTCCCCGAAGGGACATACACAAGAATGAAGTGAATCACATGCCGGCCAGTCAAGTGTTCCGGAGTAGTAGTGCTGGGCTAGCAGGACTCCCGTGAACCGAGGTGTAGCGGACTACTATGGCTCATGGAAGCACAAGACTATATTTCCCCATAAGAGAGGCTACCAAGGATACATAACTAGGTTTTCGGATACCACACATACCAAGCATTTCAATCATACACACAATATGCTCGATATGTGTAAATACAACATGGCATCACAACATAACTCTACGACTCAAGTATTTATTCATTAGGCTCCGAGGAGCCAAGCATTACAAACATGGGTCTCATGACCCCAACATACAGAGCATACAAGCAACAAGCACACGCGGAAGCTTAACTTGTCTGAGTACAAACAACTACAAATGAAGAAGGCTGAGAAGCCTGGCTATCTACAAGACCCTGCCGAGGGCACAAGATCGTAGCTGAGGTAACAAGTCCACGCGGAACTACTAGCGAGACTGACGTCTCTCTGCAAAAACATAAAATAGGCAAACGTGAGTACAGATGTTCCCAGCAAGACTTACATCAGAACTAACTACGTATGCATCGGTTTCAACAAAGGGGTGGTGGAGTTTAACTATAGCAAGCCATGTTTGACTCAGTGGCTAACCTGAACTACGACTGCAAGCAACTCTTTTGAGGTGGCGCACACGAGTCCACATATTCAATATCAATACACCACTATGGATCTGCACCCGTCTCCCTATGAGAAGGCCATCCATAGCACTCACGCTTATCTTGCGCATTTTAGAGTATCCACTTTCACTTGTCTATGAACTGTATAGGCAACCAAGTAGTCCTTTACCGCGGACATGGCTATTCGAATAGATGATGTTAACCCTGCAGGGGTGTACTTCTTCACACACGCTCTCACCACTTACCGCTGTTTACACGACATGTACTCGGCAACCTTCAAGCGGAAGCCCAACGAGGGTGTCGGCCACGGCCTACCTAAACACTCAAGTCTCTAGTCCAGGTTTATCGCCTATCCAGGTTCCATCCGCAAGGAGTCCGGCCGAGGTTTCCACATACGGGCCCGAACGATGTGTACAGGGTTCCGAGACACCAAATGGGCGCCCGGCATACCCAGCCACGGTGTATCTACCGCATCATAGCCCACCCCTAGGGTCAGCGCTACACACGACCGCCAACGCATATCCTATAAACACCAGAAACTAATTGCAACTCCTGAAAAGAGGACTAGGGTGGTTAAGAAGCCGAGAGGGTCAATTAAGGATCCCAATGCATGGTAGTAACTGGTCCTTAAATCACACATACAGATCTCGGTGCTTGAGGACGGTTCCAATGAAACAACCCACCATGTACTCCTACATGGCCTCTCATCGATACCTTTACTAAATCGTGTTCAACACACTTAGATCACACACGGTAGGACATGTTCATCACCATTCCGATTCATCCCCGATGAATCAGACCTGACTCAACTCTAAGCAGTAGCAGGCATGACAACAAGCATGAATGAGTTGGCACATTAGGGCTCAAACAACTCCTACTCATGCTAGTGGGTTTCATCTATTTACTGTGGCAATGACAGGTCATGCAGAGGAAAAGAGGTTCAGCTACTGCAGCATGTAACAGTTGAATCGTTGTTGTCCTAATGCAGTAGAAGAGAGCAGGAGCGAGAGAGTGGGATTGTATCGGAATGAACAAGGGGGTTTTGCTTGCCTGGCACTTCTGAAGATATTATAGCTCTTCATCAGTGTCATCGAACTCATTGTCGGAAACATCGTCTACTAAGAGGGAACAACCACCGGCAAACACAAAAGGAACCACAATCAATGCAATGCACATTAATATGATTGATATCTCATATTAAAGTACTGAATTGACCTAGTGCAACAGTAATTCATATTAATTGAAGTGGAATTCAAACCTATAGCAAATTCCAACTCCAAAACTAATTACCATTTATTCCATAATCATGAATTGTCCTAATCAGTGAGGTTGGCTTGTTCAAACATGCATGAAAATGCCATATTCAGATTCTTTGGATTTTTTCGATCATTTTTCTTATATAAATTATTTCATTTGGAGTTACGGTTTATTTTCTATGATTTTTAGAAGTTTATGGTATTTTCTGAAAATAAATAAATCATTTCTGATTTATTTAAAATCCCAAAAACATATACTACGTTAGCATGACGTCGGGCTGAGCTCAGCAGGTCAACGGAGTTAGCCAGGTCAACCCTGACCTATGGGACCCACAGGTTAGTGACACAACAAACTAACTCTATTAGTTAGTGCTAAGTTAAATACTAACCTAACTTAATTAGGGCATGGGCCCACATGTTAGTGATACAGAGTTAGTTAGCGAGGTGATTAACCTCTAACAGTGGTAATTAGAACTAATTAAAACCTAAACTAACTCTAGTCAGAGGTCGGCCCCACATGTCATGGACACGTGGGGGGGGGGGCAGTCGTGGTCAAAGTGGGTCAACTCCACCGGCGACTTGACGCCGGCGAGCCTCGGGTTTGCGTCTCCGGCGACCAAACGGCCGGCGGAGGGCATCTATGTGATGCGGACGCACGTCCGCATCGAGTGGTGGTGGTGGTTGGGCCTGGGGTGGCCAGAGTAGTCTCCGGCGATGACCTTGGCGGCTGCCGGAGCTCGGGTGAACTCGGGGTCGTCGCTGTGACGGTCGTGGTGGCTCGTGCGTGGCACCTACGAGATCTACACGGTACGGGGAGGAAGCTGGGCACGACAGCCGGACCATTAGATGGTCGGAGACACGTCGGCGGCGAGCACAGGCGGCGGTGCGTGCGGGCGAGCTCGAGGCGGCGTGTACGGTGCACAAGAGCGAGAACGGAGGGGGGGAGGGTTGGTGGCTCACAGAGGTCACGGCAACGCAGACGGCAACCCCGGGGAGGAACCGGAGCGAAGTAGGGCGGTGAGGGGATCTCCGACATCGGGAGGTTGAAGATGAGCTCGGTGAGATCGTTCGGGGGCGTCCGGTGGCACGGGAGTCGTCGGGGAGGCGTAGGCGACGATGGCGGAGCACTGGGACACGAGGCGAGGAGATGACGGTGGCCGTGGCAGCAGCGAGCGGCGGCGACGAGCGCGCTCGGGTGCGCTGCGGGGAGAGAGCAGAAGAGGGCAGAGGAGGAGTGGATAGACCAGAGGGGTCGGGGGGTTGTGTGGCGTCTCCAGCCAGCCAACAGCGTCGGCAGAAGCATGAGGTGGCTCGGAGCGTGCCGGCGTGCGGCGACCACACGCACGGTGTCCTACTAGCGCGGGGAGGAAGACGCCCCTGCCCCTGGTGGGCTTGGCAGCTAGCTGGGCCGGCTACAGGTAAGGCCCAGGTGGGTGCTCTCTCTTCCCTCTCTGCTAATTGTTTCTGTTTTCTAATTTTCTGTTTTTTGTTTTGATTTGATTTTTAACCAAAATCATTTTCTGAGCTTCTGGAAATTGTTGCATGGACTAGCGACATAAATATAAAGCCCCACAACAATTTCCAGAATTATTGGAACATATTTGAAATATATCAAATATAAATCCAATGCAAATAATTATTGAATTAATTCCAAATGCCCAAAATAAATATATATGAGCTCCTGAAAATATTGGTTTGAATTTTAGCTCTGGCCAATATTTTCAATGAGAAACATGAACATTTTCTTGGAACTATTTGAAGCAATTTTTATCTTGGTCATTTTCAGAAATGATTTCTGAGGCTTTTACAGGTCCCCATTTCAAATTCATCTAAATTTAAACATGATGCACACATGACTAGCTAGTCTAGGTCATACCAGAGCTAGGGATGTGACAAATGATACCAAAGCTGTCAGGACCCATGGTAGGACCACTTTTGAAGATGATCCCGACCAGAAATTTCTGAGAAGGGTAGTCCATGGTCGAATGACACAATGGCGGTGCAAGCTAGGAAAAAAATGCTAATTTTGGGAATGATTCTAGTAACTGGGAGCAACTCAACAATAGAGAGTGATTCCACTATTGGCAAGGTTATAGCATAACCGAGGAAACTGAGCGCGGATCCCAATTAATGCCGACGATAAATCCCAGTTGCTTGCGCGTGCTCTCATGAACTTGAGCATTTCCATATTCATCAAGGTTTTACCAATAACCATGTTGAGGATCCTGGCAACACAACATACTACCATGATGAATAGTGATGGACGATGCAGATGCAAAGGAGGATAACACCATCTCAGATTTCACCTTAGCGAGGCCAAGGAAACAAAACCTGATGATCGACCGAGAGACATTTAGCACTCCGCTTCTAATGTTCTCCTTGATGTGCTAGCGTAACCCATTTATTCATATGGTTTGGTATCTAGAACATCAAGTAAAAGGTCGGACTTCGGGAACACAAAAATCCATAAGGAACAACTACTGGAATAAATTCTACGAGATCCTTATGGGGAGGTGGCCAACTTCTTCAAGAAAGATACTACAATAATAGGTCTTCTGATTTGGTGTGTTGGCCACGACATCCACTCCACCGGTTACCGCGATACAAATATTATATCTCTTGGGAAACGTTCCAACCATCACATCTGCCTGATTCAGATCTGGTTGGTGTCAGGATATTGCGGACTCATTGAGTCTAGAAAGAAAAATGAAAGTTTTTCAACACAATTCGACGAGATGGCATTGCGAGATTCTCGGGAGATGAACTATGATAGCAAGCTCCAAAACATGAGCTGGTTCTGCTACAACATGGGAACACGTTGTCCAAGACAAGCACGACCACAGAGTAGTCTTACAACAAACACTACCGAGTTCTGGTAAGGAACCATCATCAAGGATATCGAGGTCCTTGTGCACTTATCAATGAACTTCTTATCCTTGAAAAAGACAATCAGTGGCTTGGTGTGCTAGGAAACACATATAGAATGGAGGCGGCCAACCTATCAAACCATAGGGTACCTCGCACATATGCGTGACTAACTTGGGATGATTCCAGAGGAAGCAAAAACAAGCTTTCTTGAATTCACGGCGGCAACTTACATCAAATGCACGTGAATTAGAGGAAGTCACTCCTTTCATCCAAACGTATACCTCATGAGCGGAACAAGAAGGCAATGCTTACAAAGTTCCCAGTGCTAGCTTTAATGTTCAACACGAGTCATGGAGAAGATAAGAATGTTGCCGATGGGCTCAACAACAATTTATCAAACTTCCAATGGAGATGGAATTCCACAACTATGTGAACAAGGTGATAGCATTGGTCAGACCCAAAAGATATAATGGTGTATGCTCAAGGAAAAAAACATGAGTAAGACAACATTACGAATATCGTTGGTTCTGATCTGATTTGAGGATAGCCCATACTCGAATCAAAGATTGGACAACACAATAAATCCAATAACTGATCACGAGGACCAATCGATGAAGATATCATCCTTCTTCAACACACACACACACACACACAAATAGATATCCCTTAGAGATGAACTAAGTTAAGCAAAGCTTTTACCTTCCAACTCTCCAAGTTGTTGTCTAGCTCAACCAACTAGCTCAGCCAACACAGATTCTTGGAGAAGGGGTGATTTATAATAAAACCAACTTGATCACGAACTCAACATAGCGGTCAGGTGACAACCAGGTAATACTCTCGAGAAGATCTTTGGAAAATCACGAACCATCGACATGTCACTAAGCTCGAGAACAATCTTGATTCTCAGGCAAGATGATACGATCAAATAAGCAAGGATTGGCACTATCCTAACTCATTGATCGAAAAGTGCACTGGAAATAAGGCTAGGTAGCATGATCAACCTTAGGGTGATGATTCAAAATTCAACATGCTAGGAGTATAGATTTCACGTATCACGATTCACTTGTCAGCGTTCCAGTTACAATAACAAGGGGACCGAGGAATGAATAATGATGGCAAGAAGTATCACTGTATCAAGAGTTCATAGGATGGTGTGCAATTTCCCTGACATTCTTGATATAAAGATGGTAATACTCCAAGGTAGAACATAATCAAAAGCTAGATTGCATTTGATCCACGGAATACAACTGCTTTGACCCAATCCTAGAAATGGATGAGGTATTGGAGTTTGTTTCTCCTAGTCATTCTGGAATAGAATGGCTTGACGGACCACAAGAATAATAGGCATCGATGAGCACAAATGCACGACATACTCTTGACTATCAACTGATACACGAGGGTCGGAATACAACCGAAGAGGGACAACTCAAAGGAACATAGCACTTTCTGAGTCGTGGATGCATAGATTAGTATGTTGAACAAAGCTCAACATATTTCTTCCAGATAATCCATGCAGAAAGGTAGGACTGGAAGAGACACAATGTAGAATGGAGAACTCCTCAAGAGCACTCTTGTTGTGATATTTTGGTTCAAAGAACTTCTCCCATAAGCAGTTCATGGTATTTGGAAGAAGGAAATACCAGGGACCTCGAGGACTATCACAAGGTTACTAATAACCTAAAGGAATGAGCAAACACTATCAACATGAAATAAGTAGGGTGAATCTTGGGTTCAAAACCCAGGAATAGAATGCCTACTAACTAAATGGCATCACGGGATGCTTTCGAGAATGACGGCCAGAATCATCACACCGGGAACACGAAACATGGCTAGATTACTAGGTGACTCCCTAAAACACCTAGGGTCATAAAAATAGCCCCAACATATATACCGAGGCAATAGAGTACCTCAACGCATCGGGTAGTGTGCTTATTCTGACCAAAAAGGACATCGGGAACGGAAAGAAAGGATTTGCAAATGCATCAGACTATTTAGTAACCTGGGATGACTCGGACAACATAACGGGTGTAAATGCTCAAAAAGAATTGAGAAATCCTGCAAAATGGTGGCATAACCACTCAACAACATCATATCAAGGTTCTGAGGCCAGCTATGAACACACGGAAGTAGTAGAGACTGAACTGAGGCTTGAATCCACCAATCCTTTAAGTCTCTATCATAGTAACTCATCATCCCGGTAGATAGATGAGAAGGCCTAGTTCTTAATCCCTGTAGAAGAGAAGAGGATGACTCAGATCAGAAGGGCATAAGATAAAGGAGTAAAAAGAGCCTTACGTTCCTTTCCATAGTCAATTCCCTTACATAACTAAAGCATTTCTATACACAACTTCGGCCGGTTTGGCTTGGTAATCCTACAGGCAGTCAGGCTCTGATACCAAAGCTGTCAGGACCCTGATTCTAAGTCACACCGATCTAGCCTGTAACACCTCATATCACTTTGCGGCCTCACACATGGTATTCCCACGGGTGTCGCCTTACCATGGACCGGGACCGTTTGCGCCTTTTGGCTCACGCATATGATAGTGTCGCTAGCATCCATATGACAGAGAACCCGGGCCGACATGACTAGTCGTGAACCCAAAGTGGTACTAACTTACGGGGACAGGCATACATGAATCAACATCGAGCATGTCGGTCAGCAGCGTGCGAATCCGAGCTATAGCACTGGGCTAACAGGACTCCGGGAACCCGGGCTGTAGCTGGCTAGGCAGGACTCCGGATGTCACTGCGTGACATTTCCTCGAAGGGACAGACACATGAACGAAGTGAATCACATGCCGGCCAGTCAAGTGTTCTGGAGCAGTAGTGCTGGGCTAGCAGGACTCCGGTGAACCGGGCTGTAGCGGACTACTATGGCTCATGGAAGCATAAGACTACATTTCCCCATAAGAGAGGCTGCCAAGGATAAACAACTAGGTTGTCAGATCCCACACATACCAAGCATTTCAATCATACACACAATATGCTCGATATGTGTAAATACAACATGGCATCACAACATAACTCAACGACTCTCGATATGTGTAAATACAACATGGCATCACAACATAACTCAACGACTCAAGTATTTATTCATTAGGCTCCGAGGAGCCAAGCATTACAAACATGGGTCTCATGACCCCAACATATAGAGCATACAAGCAACAAGCACACGCGGAAGTCCAGGTTTATCGCCTATCCAGGTTCCATCCGCAGGGAGTCTGGCCGAGGTTTCGACATACGGGCCCGAACGATGTGTACAGGGTTCCGAGACACCAAACGGGCGCCCGGCATACCCGGCCATGGTGTATCTACCGCATCACAGCCCACCCCTAGGGTCAGCGCTACGCATGACCGCCAACACATATCCTATAAACACCAGAAAATAATTGCAACTACTGGACAGAGGACTAGGGTGGTTAAGAAGCCGAGAGGGTCAATTAACGATCCCAATGCATGGTAGTAACTGGTTCTTGAATCACACATACAGATCTCGGTTTTTAAGGACGGTTCCAATGAAACAACCCACCATGTACTCCTACATGGCCTCTCATCGATACCTTTACCAAATCGTGTTCAACACACTTAGATCACAAACGGTAGGACATGTTCATCAACATTCCAATTCATCCCTGATGAATCAGACCTGATTCAACTCTAAGCAGTAGCAGGCAAGACAACAAGCATGAATGAGTAGGCACATTAGGGCTCAAACAACTCCTACTCATGCTAGTGGGTTTCATCTATTTACTGTGGCAATGACAGGTCATGTAGAGGAAAAGGGGTTTAGCTACTGCAGCATGTGAAAGTTGAATCATTGTTGTCCTAATGCAGTAGAAGAGAGCAGGAGCAAGAGGGTGGGATTGTATCGGAATGGACAAGGGGGTTTTGCTTGCCTGGCACTTCTGAAGATATTATAGCTCTTCATCGGTGTCATCGAACTCATCTCGAAAACATCGTCTACTAAGAGGGAACAACCACCGGCAAACACAAAAGGAACCACAATCAATGCAATGCACATTAATATGAATGATATGTCATATTAAAGTACTGAATTGACCTAGTGCAACAATTATTTATATTAATTGAAGTGGAATGCAAACCTATCACAAATTCCAACACCAAAACTAATTACCATTTATTCCATAATCATGAATTGTCCTAATCAGCGAGGTCAACTTGTTCAAACATGCATGAAAATGCCATATTCAGATTCTTTGGATATTTCTGATCATTTTTCATATATAAATTATTTCATTTGGAGTTACGGTTTATTGTCTATGATTTTTAGAAGTTTAGGGTATTTTCTGAAAATAAATAAATCATTTCTGATTTATTTAAAATCCCAAAAACATATACTGCGTTAGCATGATGTCAGGCTGAGGTCAGCAGGTCAACGGAGTCAGCCAGGTCAACCCTGGCCTATGGGACCCACAGGTCACTCACACAACAAACTAACTCTGTTAGTTAGTGCTAAGTTAAATACTAACCTAACTTAATTAGGGCATGGGCCCACATGCCAGTGATATAGAGTTAGTTAGCGAGGTGATTAACCTCTAACAGTGGTAATTAGGACTAATTAAAACCTAAACTAACTCTAGTCAGGGGCCGGCCCCACATGTCATCGACACAAGGGGGCAGTCGTGGTCAAAGTGGGTCAACTCCACCAGCGACTTGACGCCAGCGAGGCCAGTTGCGGTGGCGAGCCTCGGGTTTGTGTCTCCGGCGACCAAACGGCCGGCGGAGGGCGTCTATGTGATGCAGACGCACGTCCGCATCGAGTAGTGGTGGTGGTTGAGCCTGGGGTGGCCAGAGTAGTCGCCGGCGATGACCTTGGCGGCTGCGGGAGCTCGGGGTCGTCGCTGTGACAACCGTGGTGGCTCGTGCGTGGCACCTACGAGCTCTACACGGCATGGGGAGCAAGCTGGGCATGACGGCCGTATCATTAGATGGCCGGAGACACGTCGGCGGCGAGCATAGGCGGTGGTGCGTGCGGGCGAGCTCGAGGGGGCGTGTACGGTGCACGAGAGCGAGAATGCAGGGGAAAAAAGGGTCAATGGCTCATAGCGGTCACGGCAACGTAGACGGCAGCCCCGGGGAGGAACCAGAGCGAAGTAGGGCGGCGAGGGGATCTCCGGCACCGGGAGGTTGAAGACGATCTCGGTGAGATCGTTCGGGGGCGTTCGGTGGCACGTGATTCGTCGAGGAGGCATAGGCGACGATGGCGGAGTTCTGGGACACGTTGGTGAGGTGAGGAGATGACGGTGGCCATGGCAACAGCGAGCAGCGGCGACAAGCGCGCTCGGGTGGGCTGCGGGGAGAGTGCAGAAGAGGGCAGAGGAGGAGTGGATAGACCAGAGGGATCGGGGGGTTGCGTGGCGTCTCCAGCCAGCCAACAGCATCGGCAGAAGCAGGAGGTGGCTCGGAGCTTGCCGGCGTGCGGCGACCACGTGTTCGGCGTCATACTAGCGCGGGGAGGAAGACGCCCCTACCCCTGGTGGGCTTGGCAGCTAGCTGGGCCGGCTACAGGTAAGGCCTAGGTGGGTTTTCTCTCTTCTCTCTCTCTGCTAATTGTTTCTGTTTTCTAATTTTCTGTTGTTTGTTTTGATTTGATTTTTAACCAAAATCATTTTCTGAGCTTCTGTAAATTGTTGTATGGACTAGTGACATAAATATAAAGCCCCACAACAATTTCCAGAATTATTGGATCATATTTGAAATATATCAAATATAAATCCAATGCAAATAATTATTGAATTAATTCCAAATGCCCAAAATAAATATTTATAAGCTCCTGAAAATATTGGTTTGAATTTTAGCTCTAGCCAATATTTTCAAAGAGAAACATGAACATTTTCTTAGACCTATTTGAAGCAATTTTTATCTTGGTCATTTTCAGAAATGATTTCTGAGGTTTTCACATGTCCCCATTTCAAATTCATTGAAATTTAAACATGATGCACACATGACTAGCTAGTCTAGGTCATACCAGAACTAGGGATGTGACAGCCACTGAATCCGGCGTTTACTGTCGTATCCTCTATTTCTTCGTTGTTGTTCCGACGCTTATTTTTGTTACGTCGCGGCCCTCCATTTCTGTCCCGGGCCTTGGAAGTGTCGGGGTCGTTGGTACTATTGCTTCTACGAGACAACTAGCTATCTTTGCCCGCACAAAAATGGGTCATGAGTGCAATAAGGGCTGCCATGGTCTTTGGCTTTTCCTGACCGAGGTGTCGGGCAAGCCATTCATCCCGGACACTGTGCTTAAATGCCGCTAAGGCTTCAGCGTCCGAGCAGTCCATTATTTGATTCTTTTTAATTAAGAACCGATAGCAGAGTTTGCGATATGACTCTCTAGGTTGTTGAATTATGTGACTCAGGTCGTCGACATCCTGTGGCCGTACATGAGTGCCCTGGAAGTTGTCCCGAAAAGCATCCTCTAGGTCTTCCTAGTTGCCAATGGAGCTCTCTAGGAGGCTATTCAACCTGTGTTGTGCTGGTCCTTTTAGCTTTAGAGGGAGGTATTTAATGGTGTGGAGATCATCTCCGCAAGCCATGTGAATGTGGAGAAGGAAATCTTCAATCCATACGGCGGGATCCATCATTCCATCGTATGGCTCGATGTTTACGGGTTTAAACCCTTCCAAAAACTGGTGCTGCATTACCTCATCGGATACCAAAGGAATCCCTTGTGTGCTATCAAATGTCACAACGTAACTGGGTAATCATAAAGATGCTCTATAGGTATCTTCGAAGGTGTTTGCTGAGTAGGCATAGAACGAGATTAGGATTTGTCACTCCGAGTATCGGAGAGGTATCTCTGGGTCCTCTCGATAATACACATCATAAGTTTGCAAGCAAATGACTAAGGAGTGAGTCATGAGGTGATGTATTACGGAATAGGTAAAGAGAGTTGCCGGTAACAAGGTTGAACTAGGTATGAAGATACCGACGATCGAATCTCAGGCAAGTAACATACCGATAGACAAAGGGAAATATATATGTTGTCATAATGGTTCGACCGATAAAGATCTTCGTAGAATATGTAGGAGCGAACATGGGCATCCAGGTTCTGCTATTGGTTATTGAACGGAGAGGTTTCTCGGTCATGCCTACATAGTTCTCGAACCCATAGGGTCCGCACGCTTAACGTTCGATAACGATATAGTATTATATATATGAGTTATGTGATTTCGCGACCGAACGTTGTTCGGAGTCCCGGATGAGATCACGGACATGAAGAGGAGTCTCAAAATGTTCGAGAGGTAAAGATTGATATAGGACGATGGTATTCGGACACTGAAAGTGATTCGGGGGTTACTGGGTACTTATCAGGTCACCGGAAGGGGTTTCGGGCACCCCTGCAAAAGATATGGGCCTTATGGGCAAAGAGGGGAAACGCACCAGTCACAACGGGCTGGTCCGCCCCCCATATGGGCCAGCCTATGAGGAGGAGGAAAGAGGGGAAGGGAAAGGAAAGAGAGGAATAGGATTCCCCCTTCCTTCCCTCTCCCCCTCTCTTTCCTTCCCCCTTCGAAATATATGGTAGGGGGCGCATGACTAGGGAAGAGCCCAAGTAGGATTCGGACCTACTTGGGACGCCTCCTAGTCTCTCCCCCTCCCACCTATATATATGTGAGAGGGAGGTGCCTAGCACACCCTAGACAATTATTTAGCCATGTGCGGCGCGCCCTCCACCGTTTACTCCCCCGGTCATATTTTCGTAGTGCTTAGGCGAAGCTCTGCGAGGATCACTTCACCATCACCATCACCATGCCGTCGTGCTAACAGAACTCATCTACTACCTCAACGTCTTGCTGGATCAAGAAGGCAAGGGACGTCACCGAGCTGAACGTGTGCAGAACATGCAGGTGACGTGCATTCGGTACTTGATCGGTTGAAGCATGAAGAAGTTCGACTACCTCAACCGCATTGTGAAACGCTTCCGCTTACGATCTATAAGGGTACATAGACACACTCCCCCCTCGTTTCTATCCATCTCCATGGATAGATCATTGCATGTGCGCAGATTTTTTTTGTTTTCCATGCAATGATTCCCAAGAGTGGCATCAGAGCCAGGTCTATGCGTAGATGATATCCACGAGTAGAACACAAAGAGTTGTGGGCGGTGATAGTCATATTGCTTACTACCAACGTCTTATTTTGATTTGGCGGTATTGTGGGATGAAGCGGCCCAGACCAACCTTACATGTCCACGCACGTGAGACCAGTTCCATCGACAAACATGCAACTAGTTTTGCATAAAGGTGACTGGTGGGTGTCTGTTTCTCCTACTTTAGTTGAATCGAATTTGACTACGGCCAGTCCTTGAAGAAGGTTAAAACAGCAAACTTGACGAAACACCGGTGTGGTTTTATGCGTAGGTAAGAACAGTTCTTGCTAGAAGCCCGTAGCAGCCACGCAAAACTCGCAACAACAAAGTAGAGGACGTCTAACTTGTTTTTGCAGGGCATGTTGTGATGTGATATGGTCAAGACATGATGTGATAAATGTTATTGTATGAGATGATCATGTTTTGTAAGATATCTGACAACCGGCAGGAGCCTTATGGTTGTCTCTTTATTGTATGAACACTGGTACGCGTCGGTGCTATACAAACGGTTTTTAACCCCTTTTCGCGACGGCATTTGGAACCATCGCCAAGTGAGTGTGTGCGATAGGGGGTCCTTCCCACATGACCCAGAAACCGTCGGGGATATGCCCTCCTGGCACACACGCTCGGCAAAATGAGGCCGTGCGTGACCGGCGAGAGCTCTAATATGGAAATACGTACCGTAGAGCTAAAAAATACAATTATACGAGCGAAATTGTGTTCGGTCGCAAGTACATCCCACATAGTCAGTCCCCACTAAATGTTTCCCTTCGTATGTACACCCCACACAGTCGCTCCAAGGAAAATGTTTCTGTTCATAGGTACATCACACACAATTTTTCCCGTTAAATCGTTTGTGATAGCATTGCCATTGCACATGATATTAATAATTTTATCGTTTGCGTTATTGAATGCATCACACACGGTGCATAGAAGAAACACTACTAGGGAAAACCTTATACACAGAATCTTAGCAGCAGCGCGGCACAAAAAGAGGCACTACTACTAATTAGCACTAGCGAGCTTAGGAAAACCGTGCTACTGATGTAAATTTAGCAGTAGTGCGTGATGTCTAAACTGTGCTGCTACAAAAATCGACCGAAAGTACACACCAACATAAGTTTACCAGCAGCGTGGCGTCACGAAGCGCGCTACTGCTAATGCAATAGTGGTAGCACACTTTTTAGTCACGTCGCTGCTGCTAATTTTGAAATTGTCCACACGGTTGGCCCGTTTAGCAGTAGCACGTGTGAGGAAAGTGTGCTGCTGCTATGCTCTTAGCAGTAGCGCGTTTTCCACCCGCACTACTGCTAAGACGCAGCCCCACCACCTTTTTCCACCAGACCTCCCCTCCCCCATCTCCTCTCCTCCCTTTCCCCTACCTCCCACATCCTCCCTCTCTAACTCTTCTTCTTCGTCAATACTTCAACCCCCATTACTCTCCCTCTTCTACCTACCTTTCTCTCTCTTCATTACTCCTAGCTAACTACACCACCACCATTAGTGCATCTTCTTTCTCTTTTTCCTTCCCCCTCCACTAGTTGAAGTCGTCTCCTCCCAAATTAGCTAGCTAGGTAGATGTAGCATTTAGTCAAGTGACCTATTTTCCCCCTAACTAGATCTATCTTTATCAAGAAGAGCTTTGTGCACTTTTGATCTCCCTACATCTTCATCTCCATCGTGTGCTCGATCTCAAGATAGAGGTGATTAAAATTTCATGCTTTTGCAAAATGGAAACATGTGTATGTGTGTATGATATGATAATTGGGCAATATGATGGAAATTGTGTGTGTGGCATACAACTAGGAAATAATATTAATTTGTATCTGGGGCTACTTCAAGAGGAGTTAGACACTTTATGGAAAACACCAGCCAAGACATGGGACGCCAGCAAAGGCAAGTATTTCTACATGAGAGCCGCGTTGATCATGACGGTGCACGACTATCTCGGTTACGGATATGTTGCAGGCCAGGTGTGCCATGAATATTGCGGATGCACATGGTGCATGGATGATACAACATCTCAGCAGCTAATGTCAAGGAAAGATGGCGGGTCTGGGAAAATCGTGTACATGGGGCATCGAAGATGGCTCGAACAGGACGACCCGTGGAGAAACCGTGGACATCTATTCAATGGTCACGCTGAGCATCGAGGACCTCCATGTAAGCAGAGCGGTGCCGAAATCAGTGAGCTGTTGAAAAACTAGAAGGAGTGCCCCACGCCGGGAAAGACGATGAAAAAGGCGCCGGAGCCGCTGCTGAAGGTATGGAAGACGAGGTCTATGTTCTGGGATTTGGAGTACTGGCACAAACTCGATATACCTCATTGCCTTGATCAAATGCACATCTGTAAGAGTGTCCTTGAGAGTTTGCTCGCGACACTGATGAACATGCTGGATAAGACCAAGGATGGGCCGAAGGCAAGAAAAGACTTGCAAGATTTGAATATCAGGGAAGATCTACACATGCCACCCCGTAAACAGTCAGACGAGACAGAGACGGAGACATAGGCACAGGAGAAGAAGGGCAAGAAAATAAAGAAAGATGATTATTGCCCCCCTTCTTGCTTCACCTTATGTCAGGCTGAGATCGATCAATTCTTTAAGTGCCTTACCGGAGTCAAAGTTAGTTCCGGTTACTTTGGTAAGATAAGCATATATCTGGACATGGAAAAGAAAAGGTTCAGCAGGATGAAGTCCCATGACTGTCATGTGATGATGATGTAGATACAACCTGTTGCCCTTAGAGGGATAATGGACAAGCACGTCCGTGACACACTTATTGGTCTCTGCAACTTTTTTGATGTCATCTCTCGAAAGTCGATCAGTCTGAAGCAGCTCCGAAGGCTACAAGAAGAGATCGTTGTGATACTGAATGAGCTTGAGATGTACTTCCCGCCCGCGCTCTTTGACGTGATGGTGCATCTGTGTGTCCATATTGTGAACGACATAATAGACTTGGGGCCGTCATTTCTACACAACATGATTCCATTTGAGAGGATGAATGGGATCATCAAAGGATTCGTTCGTAACATGTCCCGTCCGGATGGAAGCATCGTCCAGGGCTATCTAACACAAGAGTGCATCTCTTTCTGTGAGAATTTTCTATATGGCGCAGACCAGCCGCCTGATGTTAGTGTTGGTTTGCCTGTTAACAAGCACGATGGGAGGCTCGAAGGAGAAGGTCACTCCAACGGCCACAGGGAACTGCATGTGGCATACTCAGATCGATGCAGCGACTTTGACATAGCAAACTTGGTAGTGCTACAACACCTAGACGAGGTAGATCGTTTCGTGGCACTACACAAAGAAATTATCGCAAAGAAGTATCGTGACTGGGGGGTATGCAGGATGGACTCCGAAGTTACTAGAGAGCACAACTCCACTTTCTTGAATTGGTTCAAAGAACATATTATTGTTAATCCCCCGGAGGAGGGCTCTAAGGACGGATTGCTCATATACGCCTTAGCACATGGCCACTCGCCCAACCTCCTAGGCTATAAGGCATATGATATCAACAGATACACATTCTACACGGAGGCCAAAGATATGGACAGTGATGATTAGAACTCAGGGGTGACGATGGAATGCATGACCGGCAGCGACAACGACGCAACTGAAAGATTTTATGGAAGGGTCGAGGAGATCTGGGAGCTTGACTACTCGGGACTGCACAACATGACGATGTTTTGTGTCAGATGGGCTAAGAATGTCGAAAGAGAAAACCAGAATTTCACTACCATGACTATACCCGACGCCAAGAGTGCTACCGTGAACGCCATCGCAAAAAATGAGACATGGGTACACGCTAAGCATGTGACACAATGCTTCTTCATAACCGACCCGCGCAATCCTAGCCGTGTTGTCGTGAGGAGAGGCAAAAGGAACATCATTGGAATGGATGGAGTCGCCAACGAGGAAGACTACGATCAGTACGGCAACCCAATGAGGGAAGATGATGATGATGATGATGAAGTATACGTCAAAATAAGAATCAATACTACATTACCTAAGAAAAATCGTACTTCATGGAAAAGTCAAACTCACAATGAGGGGCTCAATTATTCTTCAACGAACAAGAAGGGAAAGAAGCTAACTCAAAAACGAAAACGTCAATGCCGAGGAACCGTATGTTATCGGTCAAATGATGTAATATATATGTTCCTATTTTGTATACACACTTAGCCATTATTATGCATGGGTCCAATGATGTAATATATATGTTCCTAATATAGGTACCGGTTATAGCAGCAGCGCTTTTTTGAGAAAAGAGCAACCTTATAATAGCAGTAGCGGTTTCTACACGAAACCGCTATAGCTACCTGGTGTAGCTATAGCGCGTTTTCCCTAAACGCGCTACTACTATGCCCACTTAACCCTGAAAATCCCCACTCCCCTCTTCATCCCGCCTCTTTTCCCCCAAATCCCCGCACTCTCTCTTCCCCCGTCGCGCCGTCGGAGCCCTCGCCGCGCCTCTGCGCTCGCCTCCGACCCCGACGCCAACCGACCCCGGCGCCGGCTCTGGCCCCCGACCCCGACCCCGACGCTCGCCCACGGCCCCGGCCCCGACCCTGGCTCCGACCCCGGCGCTCAACCCCGACCCCTCCCAACCTCGGCCGTCGTCGGGCCTGCACGCTCTGTAAGCCCCCTACCTCTCCTCCTCTCTCTGGTAGCTAGGTTTTTTGGTTAATTTAGTTAGGTTTTAGTTAGGCAAATGGTTAATTAGGTTATATATTTAGTTACGAATTTAGCTAGGTTTTTCTGCAAATTCTATATTTTTCTTCCTTTTATATGCAAATTTGAAGTGGACATGTGATATTTTGGACATGTCTTATTTGGAAATTTGGACATGTCATTTGCACATGATGATTATGTGCTGGGTAAATGATTCAAGTGGCCTCTGTTACGCCGGAATGTTGATTCATTTCCGTTCCGGTGAATTTCAGGCGCTCGATATGTCCATTCTTTAGCAAAGGTCATGCCGAAATTTTCCGTGAATTTTGGCATGATTTGTGCTAGATAGTAGGCATATCGAGTGCTGGGAAACGACATTCCCACAAACATAGATTTCTTTTTTATGTCATTTCTCATTTTTCATAGTTTTAGAATTAAACGAGGAGACTTAATCATAGGAAACATGTCGAACAACAAAGAAACTGGGCCTTCTGACCAAGATGCAGACGATATGGATTATGTGGGTGAACAAGAGTACCTCAACTTTTTGACTGCTAAGAAAATGCAAAGTCAAGGTTTGCAGGTTGGCCTCGATGATGGTACTGATGCCGACATCGACACCGATGGCGCCAGCATCAATGGCGGCGCCGAGACCGGCGGGGAAGGTACCGGCGAGGAAGATACCGGCGGGGAAGTTCCACTCTCATGTACTGCATATTTCCGCTCTCACTCATAGTGATAGCTCTTCTCGCGTATACCATTGTTTAGATGGATTACGTTGTAGTTGCAAGTATTCGAGACTTTCATGTATCGCTATTTTCGAGATGATGACGAGATACCACTTTGTATTGGATGATGATTATGATGAGACTATTTGTATGTATATGCTATGATTACATTTGTGGTCTCGCAGCCATTTGTATGTGTATCATGATGACATTTGTATCTGCTAAAGATTCTTGTATAAAGCCTCTTCAAATACAAAAGAAATATGCAAAAAAAAACTACTAAAATTAGCAGTAGCGAGTGGAGAAAAGTTAGCAGTAGCGCCACAGTAGTAGTAGCGCATGCCGGCAAAGCGCGCTAGCGCTATTAGCCGTAGCGAGCTTCCACGAGGTGTGCTGCTGCTACACTTGTATAGCAGTAGAGCCGGTGAGCACGCGCTACTGCTACGGGTTAGCTGTAGTGCCTTATTAGTAGCGCCAGTCACCACGCTACTGATATACCTAGAACCCACGCTGCTGCTAGCTTTTTCCCTAGTAGTGAAACTGTGTGGCAAAGGCTGTCCATCACACACACATTTTATGTGGTAAAGGTTTGCACAAGGTGGCCTAATGCAAACAGTTTTCAAGAGAAAGTCGTGTGTGAGTGGAGATGGATCGCACACGTATATCGCTGACCTTTCGATTTCACAAACCGTGTGCAGTGTAATCCCTAATTTAAAAATCACATGTTTTGAATTTGAAAGTAGGTAATCACTTATTTCATTTCCAACCATGTTTATTAAAAATATAGGTTCAACCAAAAATCCATAATTCGATGCACATGTACATATACTGAAGAACTACAGAAGCACCAAGTAAAGAATGATGAACCATAGTTGTACTAAAGACTGTAAAGAGAGAGGCGAAAGACATTCTGGCTGCTGGAGAAGGTGAAGCGGAATGCCCATATTGTGCCCTCCTCCATGCGTAATGCACGCACGACTCTAGGCCAGCCCCTTGTGATGGCTGCCCGTCCATCCTTCACTGTCTTCACTAGGACTTCTCGATGCTCATTGTAGTCTGGATGAAACACTTTAACCTTCATTGCATGTCCACCAATCATGTACTTTGCGAGGTACTCTTGAGTGAACTGCTTCGGCAACCACTGGGAACGAAAAAGATTTAGACATTGTTGTCTAACAACTCATTATGGTAGTAAAAAGAGAAGGCTGCAGAGTTTGTAGTTACCATCCTACAGCTCACAGTTGTGTTGGATAGAGCATAAACAAATAATTTGCTTGCCACCATTCATATCTTTTTGCTAATAATCCTCATCAGTTTCCTCACTTGATGTTTGTTCATCAATATCTCATTGCCCCATACACAAAAATGGTCGATGTGTGGATCCTTGCCAAGGGCATATGTGTACCTACAAGTAACATGTCAATATTAGAAGCTAACTAGTTTCCAGGCCTGGATCTATATGCACTACATTATGGAACGACGGGGCGAGTACAAGCCGAGGGATGAAGCTAACCTCGGCGGAAAATGGTGGCCACTCCTGTTGTTGTCCTGCATAAGTAGTGGAAAGGCATGATAAGTACAACAATCTTAACATCAAACAAATATAGCAAAGGTAAACAACATAATCTCCAAATGATAGCTTGTTGGTTTCAGCATGCTGTTAAAGCAGATATAAAATGGAAGGCAATGTTACCGATAGTAGGCTTAACAGCCATCAAATATTGAAATTCAAACTGGTATTGTTGAAAATGAATAGAACGTAGATAATGCTTAAACATCACACTGGATAAGTGTGTAAAACTGAAATAAAGGGCATGTGTTAACTACACCGGGAATAACTGGAACCAAATATAGCCGTTCAAACTAGTATTGATGTAGTCGAGCGGCACAGTTATGACTTGCAAATAACGAACAACACATTGTGAATGACTGAAATAAACAAGGCATAAATGACCAGTATAACAACCAAATATAGCCATTGAAAACTGGATAGAGTCTCACTGCAACCAACCTAACAAGAAAATATAGATAAACAGGGCATATGCTTGAAAACTGGACAAATGCTCACTGCAACCAACCTAACAAGCAGATAAAGATAAACAATGCATCTGCTTGATAACTGGACAAATGCTAAAAAAACAAACCTAACAACCAAATACAGATAAACAAGGCATCTGCTTGATAACTGGACAAATGCTAAAAAAGCAACCTAACAAGCAAATACAGATAAACAAGGCATCTGCTTGATAACTGAACAAATGCTCACTACAACCAAACTAAGAACCAAATACAGATAAACAAGGCATCTACTCGATAACTGAAAAATGCTCACTCCAACCAACCTAACAACCAAATACAGATAAACAAGGATATAAACAACCAAATATAGCCATTCGTAAAACTGAAGTGGACAATTCATACTTAAACATCACATAGACCTATTGAACAATACATTTTTGCATAACTGAAATAATTAAATGTGGCATAGTTAAAGCATCGCATGACAAATCCTACTACAACAAAGGGTATGGGTTGGCAAGCTAGAAAAGGTAAGATTTGCTGATAGAATGTTGCCTCACATTTCATGGATGGGTTTCGGTGTCAAAACCAGCGGATCTCGGGTAGGGGGTCCTGAACTGTGCGTCTAAGGTTGATGGTAATAGGAGACAGGGGACACGATGTTTACCCAGGTTCGGGCCCTCTCTATGGAGGTAATACCCTACTTCCTGCTTGATTGATCCTGATGAATATGAGTATTACAAGAGTTGATCTACCATGAGATTGTAATGGCTAAACCCTAGAAGTCTAGCCTGTATGACTACGGTATTGAGTATATCCTTTCCGGACTACACCCTCCGGTTTATATAGACACCGGGGGGGTCTAGGGTCACATAGACTCGGTTACATAAGATGTAATCTTCATAGTTGTTCGCCAAGCTTGCCTTCCACGCCAAGGAAAGTCCCATCCGGACACAGGTATAGTCTTCGGTCTTCATTTCCTCACAGTCCATCAGTCCGGCCCATAGATAACAGGCCAGACGCCCGAGGACCCCTTAGTCCAGGACTCCCTCAATAGTCCCTGAACCTGGCTACAATGACAAGGTATCCGACGCGTAGTGATGTCTTCGGCATTGCAAGGCGGGTTCCTCCTTCCAAACTCCCGAATAGTCTCCACATGAATTGATCGTGTCCGGACCTGTAACACACACCGCACGCAACCGCAAAGAGAATATAATAACACACGAGTCCAATCTGCTGGCAACTTTAGTAATGTAACGTCATGCCTGCCCGGTCATAATTTCAAACCGTTTTCTGCCCTACGTTTCGAGACGTTGTTGTCATCGGCACCTTTTGTCAAAGCAAAGATCGTGTCCCCTTATTACAAGATTTTTATCAATACGAGCGTGGGTAATCCAACCGTCCTGCGAGAAATATTCCTCAGGAATAGGCAGGTTCTTAGGCTTAGGAGGAGACGTCCAATACCGGAGGTGTATATAAAGGAACCAAGGGCCATCTTTTGATGCCAAACCTCTCCTAAGCCTCCCCAACCCCGAGTTCGAGCACCCAAGGTTCGACTCCATTGCTTTCAGCCTTCCCATCATGTCCGGATCCAGCTCCCAAGGCTGATGGGTGGCTTCCTCCGTTACAGAGGAGGATGTCACAAAGCTTCGGGCGGCCAGATATCTGACCGCAGAAATCCACCATCGCTTCCTGCTCAAGGACAAGTTATCCCGACCCCCAGATCCGGTGAGAGGGTGGTATTTGTCTCCCACTTTCTCCAGGGGTTAGGGTTTGCTCAAAACCCCTTTGTCCAATGGCTAATGTTTTATTACGGACTAGATTTTCATGATCTTGCCCCAGACTCTATCCTCCATCTCGCGGGGTTTATCATTACAAGCGATTCCTTCGAATTCTGCCACACTTCGGCTTATGGCTCAAAACCTTTAGTGTGAAGCCAAAGGTAGTCGACGGGGAACATGCGGAGTGCGGTGGTGCTACAATCAGCCAACTCGCCAACACTCCCTGGCCAAAAGGTTCTTTTTCCGAGGCTTCCAATTACTGGCAGCAGGAGTGGTTTTATATTACAGAGCCCCGCGGTGCTAAATGGGCAGCTGCCCCCACCTTTCGTCCTGGCCCACCGTTACGGCTCGCATCATGGGTTAACAAGGGGCTAGACTGGGGATTAGTGGATGAAGTGCGGACCTTACAAAGCCGCATCCGAACCCTCCTCGGGAGAGATATCGATCTCGTCAGTCTAATCCAAGTGATGTTAGTTCGCCGAATCCTGCCCTGCCAGCGCAGGCCTCGCCGCATGTGGGAGTTCAATCCAGAAGGACCACAAACCCTCCAACACTTCTTTGGCGCCACACACGAAGGCATGTGGAAGTTATTTTTTGGGAAGCAAAAACATTGGCCGGATACTGCTGAGGACGCTGGCCTTAACTGTAATCGTCCGGATACCCCGGTAAGCACTTGGCTTTCGAATACTTTGTGGTAATACCTACAGTAATATGGTACTGAGCAAGCTATCTTTTTCCAGGGCTGGATAAAGAAGGCGGAACTGATTATCTGTTCGGCCCCTCTGCCCGAGGGTCCAGCGAATCCTGTCCTAACAAGGATGTTAGCCCCAACACCATACCAGATGCCGGAGAAGGAGGACGAGGTGGAGGGCAAGAGGATCAAGGATGGCCTCTATTCCCAGGGAACCTTGGAATTTGTGTCCGGAGGAATAAAAATCCCCTCATCCGAAGACAAAAATGAAGGGGGGACGCTATCTCCTTCCCTCCCAGGAAGAAGAGGGCCGCCTCTGAAGATTGGGAGAAGCAGGCTCCTAAGCGAGGAAAGATGCCTCTGGGGGCGGCCCGGGCCTGGAGGACGTCGAAGCGCAATCTCATGACGAGGACAAGCCTCCGGCTAAATCGTAGGTGAACAAGGCTGTTTTAAACCTATCCCGTTCTTTTCTTATGATGCCTGGAATATAGATTTTTTTGCAGCTCAGCGCATAGTCCCCTTCAACAATCCTCTTCCTTGGGGGACCTTCTCCCAGAGATGATGGAAAGCGCGATGCCCCCACCGGCTTCTCCGTCCAATAGGGTAGACGACCTTGAGGTGTCATTGCGGAGGGTCTCCCCCGACCAACAAGTGGTGCCAGGGATGACGAAGACGCTACATGAAGGTGGTACTTCGGCGGCACAGGGCCTAGGGAACAACAATGAAGACCCCGAACAATCTGGAATGCAGCTGGATACAAATAAACGGATCCGTTCAGAGGGTGACCGTACTCCTGCAGCTGCCTCCGGAGACCCAGAGGCGCCGGATATCTTGACGAACATGCTGCGGCAGGCGTCCGTTTTAGAGGAACATCGTACCTTGATGGGATACGGTGGTTAAAAAGGTCCTATCAGCAAAGAGCGGATTGAATGAGGCCTTTGCGAGTCTGGTGAGAGGCTTGGAGGTTTGTACTGTAATATGTGCAATAGTGTTTTTTATTCAGAAAATACATGTGTGCATAGACAGTAGCCCCTGAGACTCAGGTTGGCTTCCCATAGGAAGCGAATGGAGGATCAAAAGAAATATCCGAGGACTAATCTGATTAACTTTGAACACAAGTTGCTTCCCCCTTGGCTACTTCCCAGACTGCGGATATTGCCGAGCTGCAATGGAACCTTGATGTAGCCGGGGATGACATTACGTTAATCAATATGCGTCTTGACGAGTCGCAAGGTATGTATTCGGAGCAGTCCCTGCACATGCATTTTTATGATATAAGAATGACGCTGAAAGTTGTGCTTGGCTGCAGATGGGGCTGCCGCCGTTGAAATTCTTTGGGCAGAGCTAGCCCGGGCCAAGGAGCAGGACCGGTGTAGTAATGTGGCTGCCGAGAAGGCATCAGCTGAGTTAAAAGCCGAACGAGCTGCTCGGCGTCAAGACGAGGAGAAGATATCGACTATGGCGCTCAAGCTAAAAAGTGCTGCTAGCCGGTGTGAACTCCTTGAGAAGGAGAATGAAGCCAAAACGGCTTAAATTGACAAGGCCCTATGAGAGGCAAGAGAAGCGTGGCCTGAATCCAGAGCAGTCCATGAGGAGATCCGGCAAGCTGGGGAGATTGCAGCTGGTAAGCCATTTTTTCTACAGGCTAAGTTCGGCGATCCGAAATATGCTCAGCTTAACCAATTGTGGAGTTCTCCGGCCGAATTTTTAGACTTACCGAAGAGTTCTTCCGATGCGGCGCGGTATTATCAGGCGAGGGACGGGTATGCAACGAAGAAGCTTTTCTGGTCACAATTCGGCGCCTCGAAGCGCCCCTTGTTGCTGAATGAGCAGATGTCTCAGTGGGCCGAGCTTCATAGGATATCCAGTGCTGCCATGAAGAACGTCATAATCCGATTATGGCCAACTGAGCCTGTTCCGAATAGTTACTTCAGCTTGGTGCAGCAGCTTGTTGACGCAGGGCCTCGTATCGATGCTGTGAAGCGATTGGTGTGTATCAAAGGTGCACGGATGGCTTTTGCCCGAGTCAAGACGTTCTGGGGGAATATGAAGGCCATCGACGTTGCGGTGAAGAGTCCACCCAAGGGCAAGGACCCCCACGAACCGGAGCATTATTTTAAAGTCGTCCTTGTAGCCGCCCACTTGATAGAGGGTCAATGCTCGAAAGACATAATGTTCGAGTGAAGCGTATGAGAATTGTACGAGACAATTTATAGTAAATCTATTTGTATATTTTGCTCGAAAGCTTGTGTTCCTCATGTGTGGCCGTTTTAATATAATCTGAAAGTTTTCCAGTCATCGGCTTCAGCCCCCTTGTAGGAAGTACTGGGGTGTTCGAAAAAGCATCTGATCACTCTTGACCCAACGTCTTGGTCCGTGAAGGAGGTGTCAATGCGGCGAACCAGGCAACCAGACTATAGGGCGTTAATACTTTCACTTAGCCACAGGACTTTTACGGTGGCTCTACGACATAGCCCCTAGTTTGTATGCGGCTTACTCATACGATGCGTTTACATAATTGACCGGAAAAGAGGTCCTTTGTGTGACACGGAGGAATCGCTAGAGATTCCAATAAGTCATCGAGTGGTTGACCAGCTCTCGCCGCATCATGACAGTCAGTTTTCGGCTTTCTCTACTGAGGTGCGTCACCAGGTGAACCGGTAGCACAATCGCAGTAGTTCTCCCATTACTACCCTAGCTGATAGAGAGGACGTAGGGTAGCAAGCACAGGAGCCGGGCAACCCAACTATTGACCCAAGACATGATTCAGAGCTGATGCATATAAGGCCAAACTCGCGACGCTGAAGTACGCTGTAAAAGTTGTTAGGACTTTGTTGGCAGGTCATTTGTTCCCGTACCGAGCCCCTGACGCGTTAAGCCGGGGTATATCTATGAAACAACCATAGGAGGCGTATTCATTTTGCAAAAAGACGCGGGTGATTAATTTGGATAATTTGAACTAGGACCTGAGTGATATGCAGATGGTTACTTGATATACATAAGGGCCACGACCCCGACAATTTGATATGCCCTGGGTTGAAGGCAGAGGAAAAAGGCATGTTACAGGCTCGAAAAGAGAGTGCAGTCTACAAACAGTTATTTTGGACCTCCTGTCGCATGTCTGCGCCGCCTGTCCTCCACGAGGGGAATCCTTAAAGGGAGTAGCCTCGTAGGTGAGTGTACGGATCCGAACTCCTATGGGATCGGACGTAGGTGTTTCCCCTTTGTGCCACCTGCTTTTAAGAGATAATGAAACAAAAGAAAATAGGAAAGCGGATAAAGAATGTTACCGGAGTGCCTGCAGATTTGTCCGTATTGTGTTTCCGTCAATGCCCATGGTATCTTGAGTGCGTAATTATGTATGTGCGGTATAGTTTTAACAAGTATACGAGATAGGCGGCGGAAGCCGGAATGCTATTTTTGTTCCGGATTTGATCGATATTTAGGGGGAAATTGCTTCTGCCCTCCGGTATTTAGCTGGTGAGCTGCTCCATTGTCCCTATTGCCTGGTGGCCCATTTCCATCGTGTCCGGCGTTGAGCCTGCCGGCCTGCTTGAGGACCCAACAGCTTCTGTTGGTGTGATTAGCTGGTTTATTGGGGTGGCCATGAATCTGGCAGGGCCAGTCCAATATCATGTCTAGTTTGGATGGTCCATCTCTGTTTGCCTTGAATGGCTTTTTCCGTTGACCGGGCTTGGGATTGCTAAATTTGGTGTTGACCGCTGTGTTGCGTGATCTTTCATTATCATTGCGACTGTTGTGTATGCTTCGTCGTGGCTTGCCATTGCCGTCTTGGATTTCGGAAGTGCCTGAGTCACTGGCTCTATTGCTTCTATGCACGAGCCAGCTGTCTTCTCCCGCGCAAAAGTGGGTCATTAGAGCAGTAAGGGCTGTCATGAATCTAGGTCCTTCTTGATCGAGGTGGGGTGCAAGCCATTCATCCCGGACACTATGTTTAAAGTCCGGAAGGGCCTCCGCATCCGGACAGTTGACGATTTGGTTCTTTTTAACTAGGAACCTGGTCCAGAGCTTCCTGGCTGACTCTCCGAGCTGCTGGACAATGTTACTTACGTCATCGGCGTCCGTTGGCCGGACATATGTTCCTTGGAAGTTGTTGCAAAAGGCGTCCTCCAAATCCTCCCAGCTGTAGATAGAATTTTCCGGCAGACTGTTTAACCAGTACCGAGCTGGTCCTTTGAGTTTTAGTGGTAGGTATTTGATGTCATGAAGGTCGTCTCCGCGGGCCATGTGGATATGGAGGAGGAAGTCCTCGATCCATACCGCGGGATCCGTTGTTCCATCGTATGATTCGATATTCATGGGTTTGAACCCGTCTGGGAATTCATGCTCCATTACTTCATTTGTGAAGCAAAGAGGGTGTGCGGCGCCTCTATGTTGGGCCACACTGCGGCGTATCTCCAACATAGTCCATTTGTGGTTTTTAGCCCGGGTGTGGCTAGGTTTGTCATGTCCGAATAGGTGGTCGTCATCATGTGTCGAGGTATGTCCTTGCGATATGTAGATCGCTCTTGAGTGTTCTGCTTTGCTACCCAAGTCTTGTTGACGGTCGTATGTATAACCCCGAGTTGTTTTTTTCTTGCTTTTACTGTGAGGTAGGGCGGTCTGGTGTTCGGCTTGAGTTGCCGCTTTACCTGGGCCCAGTTGTGGTCGACCTGCCGCATTGTGCGATGATGGTACCGGCTCCAGCGCCTCATCGTCTCCCTGGGATAGCAATCTATGCTTCGAGTAGCTTTTGGCTGGTCCACTATGGCCGTATTCTTCGGCGGCTAGGACTTCGATCCATCTATCATTGAGCAGATCTTGGTCATCTTGAAGCTGCTGCTGCTTCTTTTTCAGGCTCCTTGCAGTGGCTATTAGTTGGCGCTTAAGGTGCTACTGCTCGCAAGGTTCCTTAGGCACGATGAAATCCTTAGTGCGGAGGCCCACCTCATCCTCAGAGAGCGGAAGGTAAATGTCGTCCTCCGAATCTTTGTGTGTGGCCTCTTTAGCAGGTCTAACCTGCCTATCTTCCTGTTCATCTTGTTCATTAGTTGAATCAATGGGGTATTCGTTGTCATCGGCATCATTGTCCATGCCGTCAATTTTCTCAGAGTCGTAATCAAGCGGTCGAATCCTCGACTATGGCTATGAAGTGGGTGGTGGGTGGGGAGCACAATTCTCCACCGACAGCCCCTAGTTCGAGCGAGATATAGTTCGGCTGAGAGTCCTCCGCCAAGGACATGTTTTTAATGAGTTTAGCACATAGCCCAAAGGCGAGTGCTGGGAGATGTCTGCGGTGCTGAATTTATAAATGATCAAGCTCAGCGTCTGCGGGCTTGCGCGGTTCGGAACCTACGGCCGGAGATGACTCCGGCGTTCCGGTGGCATAGCCATCGTGTGAGACCAGGTCCATGTGCCGTGGAATCTGCGGCCTCCGAGGTGGGGTTAATCCTCCCATCTTTGAATGGCGTGGTCTGCTCCGGCTCTAGAGCCAGAGCGGTTACAGGAGCGATCTCCTGGATGCGGCCCGTTGATAGATTTAGGTCATGATCATCGGGGTGCCCGGGAGCGGCCACCACGGTATCGAATCCGGCGAAGATCAAGTCTCCACGGATGTCCGCGACGGAGTTCAAGCTCCCGAATCTGACCTGATGGCCAGGGGCGTAGCTTTCGATCTGCTCAAGATGGCCAAACGAGTTGGCCCGCAGTGCAAAGCCGCCGAACACGAAGATCTGCCCGGGAAGGAAAGTTTCTTCGCAGACAGCATCATTATTGACGATTGAAGGGGCCATCAAACTTTTCAGCGACAGCATAGAGGAACTCTCAATGAAAGGACCAATGTCGGTGTCAAAACCAGCGGATCTCGGGTACGGGGTCCCGAACTGTGCGTCTAAGGTTGATTGTAACAGGAGACAGGGGACACGATGTTTACCCAGTTTTGGGCCCTCTCTATGTAGGTAATACCCTACTTCCTCATTGATTGATCTTGATGAATATGAGTATTACAAGACTTGATCTACCATGAGATCGTAATGGCCAAACCCTAGAAGTCTAGCCTGTATGACTACGGTATTGAGTATATCCTTTCCAGACTACACCCTCTGGTTTAAATAGACACAGGGGGATCTAGGGTTACATAGATTCGGTTACATAAGATGGAATCTTCATAGTTGTTGACCAAGCTTTCCTTCCACACCAAGGAGAGTCCCATCCGGACACGGGTATAGTCTTCAGTCTTCATATCCTCACAGCCCTTCAATCTGGCCCATAAATAACAGGCCGGCGCCTGAGAACCCCTTAGTCCAGGACTCCCTCAATGGGATCCTTCCATTCGGAAGAGCACAGACCCATGGTGTGCTCTCTGATGTCACAGATGGGTTGTTTCACCTTGGAAGAACCTTCGCGGGTGACCTCCTCGTGGTCGTGGTTGATGAGATCTGACTTGGCAATTGAGGATCCCAAGCCGCCGCCATAGAATGTGTCCTTCAGAAATGACAAAATGGGCTCGATGGCGTATAAAGCTCGCAAATCCTTGATCGCTTGGCAGAGGAGATCAGTGGCAGGGCCATCGAAGAGATCGACGGTGGTTGAACCAGAGGGGTTGGGGATGGACCACTTAACCTGTGACATGGCCCGCGTGAAGCCATCGGTGTGGACGAGCTTGATGTCGTAGCCTGCTTTTCCGAGATACAGTAATACGCTAGCCCGCTGACATGAAGCCTTTGGCATGGCAACGTAGTCAACATCTTCGCTGGCTTCCGCAGCGACGTGTTGCTCCGGGATCGACAGGTCGGGGCGAACGGCGGCCACCTCGCCAACATCCGCTGGAGAGGTCATGATAAACCTCTTCTTGGCCGAACGCTCGTCGGGCTCCCTGCGATACATGGTAAAGCTTAGGCTACGACATTCTGGAGCAGGGGATGTGGATCTGGCAGGGAGGGACACCGCAGGCCTCATCTAAAAACTCAGGGGGAGTGGGGCGACGGTATGGGAATCGTTGGGTAACCTGAACTTTATTATCTAAGCTAGGAGAAATGGGTAGACCGGCAGGGATTGGCGGCGGCACCGGCGGCCGCCGCAAGCTAGGGTTCGAGGGGGGAGGGGCGGCTGGGTGACTGTGGAGGAGGGGTTGGTCTTTGAAGATACGCCGCGACTACTGAAAATTTTAGTAATTGTGGGTGGAGATGGTGGTCGACGAGGGAGGGCGATGGTTCAAATGCCTCGGCTACTGCAATTTTACTATAAGGTCGATGATGCAGGAGTGTGGGCGATGGTTGAAGTACGGCGGCTACTAAAATTTGGGTAAAGGAATTGATGCCGGGCGGGAGTGCAAAAGATTGCGCACGGTCCAATAACAATAAGCGTGTATGATAATAAGGAAAAGTGGCGCGGATCCGCCGATTTTTGCAACGCTCAAGGCGGGTAGTTTGTTTTTTATATTTCTAGCTAGCTGATCTATTGCACACGGTTCGTCCTAATTTCCGAATAAACTTACCCGCCTTTAGCTTGCATAGGTGGTGGTTTTACAGCGCACTTGCATCGCACACGGTTAAGCCAGTACCTCCACGCTTTGCTCACGCTTGCGCAATCGTGGTGATTTCAGCGCACTTGAATCGCACATGGTTGAGCCAGTACCTCCACCTTAATTTGCTCGCTTGCGCGGTCGTGGTGATTCAGCGCACTTGCATCACACATGGTTGAGCTAGTACCTCCATCTTAATTTGCTCGCGCTTGCGCTGGCGTGGTGATTAACATCGCACTTGTATCGCACACGGTTAAGATATTATACCCCGTGTCCGTTGAGGGTCATCAGAGTCTTTGCCGCACAAAATTATGTTAGAGAGGGTCAAAAGATAGCCAGACCAGCATGTGGCCCAAATATATATATGAGTGAAAAGGGTGGTCTGTGGTGTTCAAAATTCCAATGCACAACTTTGACACCACGGGCCCACGGTTGGGCGCGTCGTTGAAGATCAATGAGAGGGGCCAGAATTCAAGAACCACCTCGAAGTGGCCAAATATCTGTACGGATATTCGGGATGTTTAAAACTTTAAATACACAATGCATAACTTTGGTGGCACCAGCCTCGCAAACCCGAAAGCACCCTCACAACCACCTAGCTAGGATATATAAAGTGACATAATGTCGTACCTAGCTAGGATGCTTGGCCCACCACCTCCCACTTCTTGTCGGTGGGGCGGTTGCATGTAATGATCAATACTTTGGTCATACATGCAATGTGGCATGACCTACCATAAGACGGACCAATGAATCTATCGTTTGGTCAAATGAAAGTTGTTGTTGTCGATAAACCGCTTGGGCCAATAGATTGAACGATCATAAAAATTGCACGAGAGGGACCACAAAACCAGCACCACTTGCATGCGACCCAAAATGATGTACGTTGGGAAGGGGTGATGTGTTTTTTCAATATAGAATAATGAACAATTTAGATGTGGTACCTACCTCTCGATACAGACAACAACCATGAAGGTAAGGTAGCTAAGGACGAGATACGCAGGGTTTGATGTAGGTCAAACCCAGCAATCTGAGCATCTGGGAGGGAATCCTGACAACACATGAGCTCGAGATTTGGTTGACTGACATTTGATGGTGATCGGCCCTAACACGAACTAGGAGGAATCCATTCATGGCCAAGACATACCCCTCATTATCGGTCTAAGGGATGATATATATATATATATACACTCGGGGAGCCCACAGATATCCGTGTCGTCACAAAAAACCACACAAGGGAGACATGGTCGATTAGAAGACCCCGTATACACTGCATGCGGCCCGAAAATATGTATGGGTACTATGGTGTATTATGTGTTTAAATCCCAAATGCACAACTTTGATGGGCCACCAACTACATTACAAACCGAACAGCGTACCTGACTCCAAGCCTGGCTCAATACGTACGATGTTAGTTTCCCAACTTCGAGGTGGCGGGGGGGGGGGGGGGGGGTCATCCCACGCATGCGCTCAAACTTTATTTTGTCTAGCATGTGACACATCTATATATATCCATACATCTATATACCTATATAGTGTGCGAATAACTTTGAAAGTTGCTCGTTGGATGAAGCCAATCCGATGGTACAGAGATGGCAAATCCGAGCACTACTGGCCGTTGGATATCATCTACATTCCACCAGATTCTGCCACATCACTACAAAAAAAGACACATTCGTGACATTTTGGGCCGAACGAAAAAAAATTATGTCATACTTATGACGATAATTGTGAAAAAACCCGGTATCATCATAGATGTGGTTGGGTCCTACTTCTCTGACAAAAAATCATGATAGAAAATGGGCTTTTCGTCCTGGGTGGGACGGAGATGCAGCTGCATGACATTCTTTGGGCCGTCCATGACGAAAAAAACCATGGTAGAAGCGAGGGCGAGGAAAATATCGGGGAGTTCCCAGTTACGGTGGGTGGTCGGGGGGCGAGCGATGCGTGTTTCTCTCGTACGTATGCACGTGTGTGCAAGGCGTTGGGCTATCATTGAACCCGAGCGAGGCGTTGCGCTCTAACTGAAATTGAGCGATTGCAATGTAGGCTATGCGTTACTGAACCCGAGCGATTGATCGATCCCTTGTTGTTAACTGAACCCGAGTGATTCCTTCGCTACTGCTGCTAACTGAAGCCAATCGAACACTACTGCCTCCTTCCCTTGATGAATAGTGAGTGTTGTTGAGGGGGTTTGGATGAACAGTTCCCGCTGGGGGGTTGGATGAACAAGCCCTTGTGGTAGTAGAGGTCGTTGCCGCTGGATGAACAGTACCCCAATCGATCGAGCCGGTGGATGAATAGGACCCCGTGGAGGGCTGGATGAATAGGACCCCGTGGAGGGCTGGTTGAACAGTAGCCGGTGGAGGGCTGGTTGAACAGTAGCCGGTGGAGGGCTGGATGAACAGTAGCCCATGGAGGGCTGTATGAACAGGACCCAGTGGAGAGGGCTAGTTGAACAGTAGCCGGTGGAGGAGCGCGCGGTGGAGGCTGGATGAATAGGAGCCTGTGGATGAACAGTCGCAGGTGGAGGCTGGAGGAGGTCGATGGTGGATGAACAGTAGCCCGTGGATGCTGGAGGAGGTCGACGGTGGAGATGAACAGTATCCCATGGAGTCCCGTTTTGCGGTACGCCACACCTCTCCCGATGAACAAGACCCCCATTCCGACCGTAGTGCTCCAACACAAGTCTGTTTCCTTCGTTTTGTGGTACACCACACCCCTCCCGATCAACAGGACCCCGTTTCCACCGTAGGAGGTCCGTTTCCTCCGTTTTGCGGTACGCCAGACTCCTCCCGATGAACAGGATCCCCTTTCCAGTGTGGCCGGTCGAACACAATGCTGTTTCCTCTGTTCTGTGGTACGCCAAGCCTCCTTTCCATCGGTTGTTCCGTCCAAGCTGGTTGACTCCCGATGAACACGACGACGCATTCCGTTCCGACCCAGCCGGTTGCCTCCCCATGATCACGACGACGGTGCAGCTGCTCCATTCCGACCCAGCCATCTACACGAGCCCTGGCCGTACGTATGCGCGAGTAGGCATTCGAGACCTCGCCCGTATGTACGTAGGTGGCCGTATTTACTTTTTTGTACCCTGGCCACTGTACATACATGTACATGCTATGTGCTCGCCTCTACTATGACACGTGCCCTTCCTTACACGGCCACGGTTCATCGCTGCAGCCTGCAGATAGACCGATCGTATGTACGTACATGTTCGCGACCAGAATGACAACGCTACATATGCTTCGATCGGGTGGGTCCCGACTGTCAGGAACTTCCTTGCATGCGAAGATGTAGCTGGTGGGTCCCAGCAGTCAGCAGGGCGAATCATTTTTTCCCGGTAATATGGACGCACTTCCTTGCGTGCGAAGATGTTGCTGGTGGGTCCCAGTAGTCAGGGGGAGAAAACATTATTTTTTAGGGTAAAAAGGATGCAGTTGCATGCATGCGTCCATGGGCATGGTGTGTCCCCACTGTCCGCCTCTCATGTACAGTCATCTTCCGATGACTCTCGTTTGTTGACCATGTTGACCAAACCGTGACGAGTGCACCATGGCCGATGGACGACGGCGAGGCCCCAGACTGGAATGACTCGGAGATGGGGAAGACGCGGCAATGGAGTCGCAGATGGAGAGGAGTGGGAAACTTGACTGGTTTGGGTGCGCGGTAGCACTGTCGCCCACAGGAGATAGGAGCAAGAACAGAGGTTGAAGAAGGAGCATGGCTGTTGGATTAACATCCAACGGTCCAGCTTCTAGAATCATTTGTTGATTAAGTTGATAAAGCCCAACGTACACGTCTGCTTAGTAGGCCCACAAGCCAGCCACCAAATCTGCCGGGCCCCAGCTGTCATCGGGAGGAATGGTTTTTTTGCATAACAAGGAGGCACTTCCTTCCGTGTGAACATACAGCCGATGGGTCCTAGCTGTCAGGGGGAGGAAACAGCTTAATAAGGAGGAACTTTCCTTACGTGCGACCATGGACCTCGTGGGTCCCAGCCGTTAGGCTTTCCACGTACAGTCCTCTTCCGACGACTCCCGTTTGTTGACCACACCGTGCCGAGCGCAGAGAGGCGGTGGACGACGGTGAGGCCCCGGACTAGAATGACCCGAAGATGGGGAAGACGCGGCAGTGGAGTCGCAAACAAAGAGGAGCAGGAAACTTGACTGGTTCAGGTACGGGGTGGGCCTACACTCGGCAGAGAATAACATGAGGTGCGGAGTGGAGGGATGGCCTGGCCGATGGCGGGGTACCATTTCGCCGAGGCGCGCAAAACAACGCCGCTGGATGCTGAAGGCTGGAGCAGGCGGTCCCGGCAGCGCTGGGGGAAGAAGACGAGAGATTGAAGAAGAATGCCGGCCATTGGATGTAAATCCAACACCTTGCTTAGGCTTCAACCTACCGTCCCACATGTCAGCCAGTCCATTTTTTAGTCCATTTGGTGGGCTGGGTGAAACAATGATGTAGCATCTATGCAGCCCGTTTATATATATGGTAGAAATTAAAGCCCATTTGCATTTTCGTCGAAATCCGCGGACTTGCTAGGCTGGGTGAAAATATCATGTTGGGTTGGACGAAGAAATGTTATAAAAACATAAACACATGATTGCACGTCTATTACTGCATTGGTACGTAAAATCTTTGCAAGCTTATGTACGCAATAACTAGGAGTTAACTTGACAAGTTATATGTAAATTATTATTATTATTATTATTATTATTTTGTAAGAACTTTCAATTTATGAAATAAAATATCACTTTAATTTGATGAGTTAATAGGACGTGGTGTATTATTATTTTTTAGGCTAGACGTGGGACAGTTGAGTTGGTTTCTTGGGAAAAGTACTGGGAGAAAACTCAGTTTACATCGAAAAAGAAAGTGAGAGAAAATTCAGATATAAGATTAATTAAAATGAAAACTAAAGGAAGTGGGAAGGTCTATAAAATGGCTGGACGAACGACAGGTTTAATGGAACCTTATGTTGTTTCTATTATATATATATAATAAAATAGGATATAAATATATGTTTAGTTTTGCATTCTTATAGAAAACATAGGTTCGGTTTTGCATTCTTATAGAAAAATATAACTGAGTTGTGCATCGTCTTGAAAAAACAAACATAACTTGGGCTGCTGATGTTATAGACAAGCTAGGTTGGGAGGCCCAGAGGCCGCTTGATACCTGCTGGATCCAAAAAATGTTGAAACATGTCGTGCGCTGCCCATGTTAAACAACAAAACCTAGGCCATGGACCTGGTGGGCCCAGGACTGTCAGCCTCTCGACAAACAGTTGTCTCCCGATTCCTCTTGTTTTGCTGACAATGTTGGGAACGACAGACGGCGGCACCACAGCAAGAGCACCAAGGCGGAGGACGACGTCGAGACCTCGGACCGAATGAACCAGAGCGGGGGAAGACGCAGACGGAGGGGAGTATGAGGGTTGACTTGTTCGGTTGCAGGGTGGGCCGGTGGAGCTACCGCCGCCGGACAATGTGTGGGAGTAGAGGGATGGCCTAGCCAACGCCATAGGCTATGATGGCCAGCCGTTGTATAGGAAAAGGATGAAAGATTGAACAAAATAAAGAAATACAAATGGATAGGTGGTTGGTCCCATATGTTTGTGCACGAGACCTGCTGGGTCCACCTGAGAAGGGGAATATGTTGGGAGGAAGGAGATTCAAAGCACGGCAGCCGAGTGAACTAGTTTTTTTATACGAACGAGTTAACTAGTTACATACATAAGCAAATAGCCACTAAAAATCAAACAGGTTAATGGGTTCTTAAACGAAATATTTTGGACAAAACAGATAATTACGACACATAGGCTAATGCATGAAACACTCAGGTGATAAAGGTGCTTATAAATAGATAAAGTACAACATCTAGACCTTACTGGCATGCTTGATCATGACGCTGCGGCTGTCCGTGTACTCGTTAGTTACGGGAAGCAGACACACCGTCATGTCCAAGATCCGCCTGTACATGTCGTAGCATGCGTATGCGTCCTTGGCCGCGTAGGTTATGTTGGCTAGATTTAGAGGTACCTCCCACGTGTTTAGGTCCTTTGGTATCATAGCCTTCTTTCATGTTGGTGTATCAGGGGTCGATGATGGTCTCGGCGAGGTCAACCACGGAGTCCTTCTCCTGCACATTGCCGATGATCTTGTATTGGTTCTGGATGTCGACAAGCTTTTTGCACCAGATGGCCGAATCATCGTGTTCTTCCTTCTCTCCACCGTAGCGAAGGTGCAGTCGGCGCTGCCGACGAAACAAGCGAATGCTCTAGAACCTCTGATGGCCCTACAGCAGTGGTAGACGAGAACCTCCTCCTGCACACATACCTGGGCAACGGCGATCCGTTGTTCCCTGTCAGGAGACGAATGGACGGGCACAAGGTCTAGTCCTGCGACCTTGTGCTTTCTCGTCCTGTAGGTACTGCTTGAACTCGGCGAGGCACAGCTTCACCGAGTCCAGATCGTTGGTGTACATCACATTCAACTTGGTGCCGCCATAGGACTGAACAGCGAACTCAATGGGGAACTCCTTGCTGAAGTCCATATCCAGCAGGCTCACCCCTCGGATCGCCATTGGAGTCTCTTCAAGTGAACGAGTGTGTAGGCAGCAGCAATAGTTCGTTTTTCAGCTCTTGGGGAACTAGATTCAACAGTAAACTGAGTGTGTACATGCAACAACTATTACTAGCCCTCCCTCGCCCGTTGCACGCCCGGCAGAAGATGGAGCCTCGGCGCATTCAAAAGCCACCATCAAGAAACCTACTCTGGCCTCACGTCGGTTCACGAGCGGGTCTGTATTGGTACTGTAATAACAAGAGTTAGTGGTCATTTTACTTAAATTTAATTAGCTTTAATAGAAATTTATACTTAAAACAAGCAATGCATTGGCTCGTTCTATCAGTGCCACAGGATTAACATGCACAACAATTAGAATTATTATTCTCAAGACGCACACGATCAGCATATTTGTCGCACTTTCAGATAGATAATACTACCAAGTTTGAACTATTTGTTATGGTTGTTGTCATCTGCATCATCATGCCGTGTTTACCAGCTTGCAAGATTCAGAATTAACAAATAAGATCCAAATAATAAGTACAACAAAGATGCCTACACATCTCATTGATGTCCCATCTTGCAAGATTCATAACCAACAAATAAGATTCAAATAATAAGTACAACAAAGATTCAGAACCAACACATCTCATTGACTCCCATCTTGAAAGATTCAGAACCAACCCATTAGAGCCTTTTGATAAAGTGAATATCGGGATTAAATCCATCTTGGCTAGCCGTGCCATACAACCCAAGAACTTAGCGAATGCTCTTGACAGTCACAACATCTGTAGTGAGTATTCTTGTTTGCACAACATAGATAAGAACAGCATGATTACTATAATAGTGGCACTCCTAGAACTCAACCTGAAGCTCCACTCGGATGAGGCCTACCTGTAGTTCCATGATTCAATTCATGCGCCTTTTTCTGCAGTTCACCTGAAATGAAGCAAAGATTGCATCATTCAGCTAGCAAGAAGTACTTGCTCTTGTGAGCTGGCAGGTTCTTCTTTAGTAGTTGCACTAAAATTGAGGAACATTAAGGTTGGTTGCCCGGCTCATGTAAGGTGCAACTATAATTTGCTTATCCTTTTGTGCAATTCCACTAAAATAAAGTGCCACTATGGTGACAGTGACGGCTCATCTTGCAAAGGCTAATAAAATGTTGCATGAGATTACCAGCAGAATTTAACAGAGATTTTGGAAACTCCAATCACCATTTTTTGCAGTTCCACCAAAATTGAGAGATGTTGCCCACGTGACATTTTAGTTGAGCTGCACAAGACACTCATTCCAAAAAAAGTGTTTTGTGCAGTTCACCAAAAGATCACAATAGCAACAAGGTGAAATGGATATCCCTATCTGCACAAAAAGATATAATGTAAACAGTTGCTAGTCAATAAGAATATACAGAACATACACAAACTGAAAAGAAGCATCTTAATTATGTTCATGGCAATCATGCAAGGATAGTAGAAATTTTAAAGCGTCATTAATGCTTCATGTTACCGAAAGCATTATGATCAACAATGACATTCGTCAAATATGGGATTACTTTATTGGTGGCACTGCTTGTTTACCAGATATAGTAAATCAACAGCAGCTAAAGAGTTGGTTTAAGGGCATGGAACCGTGGGGAGACCAGGACACTCAGCAGGGTAAAGGAGCAACTTACTTATCATATTGGGGAAAACAGCAGGAGTACCATTTGTAACACAATTAATTTGCATCATATCACTGGAGGCATTAGCACTACAAAAAAAGACACATCCGTGACATTTTGGGCCGAACGATTTTTTTCTTTCATACATATGACACTTCTATGACGATAATTGTGATAAAACCCGGTATCATCATAGATGTGGCGGGCTCCTACTTCTATGACAAAAATCATGACAGAAAATGGGCTTTTCGTCCTTGGCGGGCCGGAGACGCAGCTGCATGACATTCTTTGGGCCGTCAATGATGGAAAAACCGTGGTAGAAGCGAGGGCGAGGAAAATTTCGGGGAGTTCCCGGTTACAGTGGAAGGTCGGGGGCCGAGCGATGCTTGTTCCTCTCATACACGTACACGCATGTGTGCGAGGCATTGGCTCTAACTGAACCCGAGCGAGGCATTGGGCTCTAACTGAACCCCAACGATTGCACTGCAGGCTACGCGTTACTGAACCCGAGCGATCGATCGATGGGTGTTAACTGAACCCAATCGAGCGATTCCTCCGCCACTGCTGCTAACTGAAGCCGATCGATTGGATGAACAGTGAGCATTGCGGGGGGGGGGGGGGGTTGGATGAACAGTGAGCGGTGGTGTTGCCTCTGGATGAACAGGACCCCGTGGTGTGGAGGGCTGGATGAACAGTAGACGGTGGAGGGGTGCCCGTGGAGGGGTGGTTGAACAGGACCCCGTGCTGTGGAGGGCTGGATGACCAGTAGACGATGGAGGGGTGGTTGAACAGTAGCTGGTGGAGTAGCGCGTGGTGGAGGCTGGATGAACAGGAGCCCGTGGAGGCTGGAGGAGGTCGACGGTAGCCCGTGGAGGCTGGAGGAGGTCGACGGTGGAGATGAACAGTATCTCGTGGAGTCCCGTTTTGCGGCATGCCACACCCCTCCAGGTGAACAGGACCCACGTAAAACCGTAGGACGTCCGCTTCGTCCATTTTGCAGTACGCCACACCCCTCCTGATCAACAGGACCCCCGTTTCGACCGTAGGAGGTTCGTTTTCTCCGTTTTGCGGTACGCCAGACCCCTCTCGATCAACAGGACCCCCGTTTCGACCGTAGGAGGTCCGTTTCCTCCGTTCTGCGGTACGCCAGGCCTCATTTCCATCGCCTGTTCCGTCCAAGCCCTCCCGTTGAACACGGCCACGCATTCCATTCCGACCCAGCCAGTTGGCTCCCACGCGTTCCATTGCCTCCCGATGAACATGACGCATTCCGTTGCCTCCCAATGAACACGACGCATTTCGTTGCCTCCCCATGAACACGACACATTCCGTTGCCTCCCCATGAACACGACGACGATGCTGTGTCTCCGTTCCGACCCAGCCATGTACATGAGCCCTCGCCGTACGTATGCACGAGTAGGCGTTTGAGACCCCGACCGTATGTACACATACGTGGCCGTATTTTCTTTCTTGCACCCTGGCCGTTGTACATACGTGTACATGCTATGCGCGCGCCTCTACTACGACACGTGCGCTGTCGGATTTCGGCTTCTGGTAGACCCTTGAGGTTTGAACACTGGGGTGCGCGTAGAGATCTCTCCCCTACCAATCTACGTTCAATCTCCTCGCGTGATCTAAGCTGGAAACAACGAACAACACATCGGACACGAGGTTTATACTGGTTCGGGCCACCGATGTGGTGTAATACCCTACTCCAGTGTGTGGTGTGGTGGATTGCCTCAGGGGCTGATGATGAACAATACAAAGGAAGAACAGCCTCGCGAGAAGTGTTCTTGAGCTGGTGCGATGAACTGCTAGTGTGAGTTCAGTCGCCTCTCTCTCTTTCTCTCTCTGCTAGGGCTCTACCAGATTTATAGTTGTCCCTCTCTCTCGATCAGTGGATCGATCGATCTCTGTTTGGATTTCCTCTACTCTGTGGTGCTTAGCTCTATTTATAGAGGCCCTGGGCCTCTCCCCAAATAATGAGCGGGAAGGGCGCCAACAATTGGCCATTTTGAAGGGGAACATCTAGTACAAGTTATCCTGACCAAAGGCAGTCTTCGGCTGCCAAAAGTACGGTCATGACGCCCTCTTGGGCTCCACGGTGACCTCCGTCCTGCCGCTCTGCTGGTCTTGGTCTCGTTGCACCGGAATGGTAACCTTTGCTTGATGCCTTTGCCTGTGCTTGCCCCCTTTGCACCAAAGAGGAAACAAGGACACTGTGCAGGCCGCCGCCCGCCTGGTACCCGCCTGGTCTTGATCGTCATGGCTTGCGTCACGGGTTCCTCGCGAGGTACCCCTGCCTTGATCTCTCCGCCTGCTCGCGAGCCTTCCCGAAGAGGCTGCATTTGAGGAAGCTTCCGGTCATCCGCCCCCCGAGGCTTGGCCCCTCGCGAGGGTCTTGAGCTTGAGTTGATGAAGATGGGCCGCGCTGGGCCCCCACTTGAGCCATGCCGCAGGCCGTAGGCAGGCAAGTTTGGGGACTCCTGTTCCCAGAATGCCGACAGTAGCCCCCGGGCCCAAGGCGCTCCTGGGCTTGATCTAGCAGGGAGCGAAGGGGTATGCGCGAAGCACCGTGGGCCCCAACAGCTTGCGGCCTTGGGCGCCGCATGGCGACTGATTGGAGGTGGGCGTATGCGCTTCCCCACGACGCCTCGACAACTGTCCATTTGACAAAAGGGATGCCCGGGCCAGACTTACCTGCCTTGTTCTCGTTCGACTTGTCCCAGATCCCCTTTCTCACTCTCCTCCTTCTTGCCTCCGAAATCCTCCAGATCTATCCCAATCCTTCTCATGTGGCACGCCATGGCGCCTCACAAGACCCCGACCGAGGCCTGGTACTCGCCGGCCCTGGATTCCCTGAACCTGTCAGAGAAGAACCTCGCCCTCACGCGCCTGATGACGGTGGCGCAGGGCAGCAAGGGGGCAACTGTGCTCAAGGCTGGCTCCGACCAGCCTGAAGTCAAGGGGAGAACCTTATTCGCACACGAACACGTCACCGTGTACCCTCGACGCCGGGGTGATGCACCACAGCTCACGTCGAAGGATACCCGTCCGGAAGCGCGGTACGCAAGCAATCCGGTGGGCGCTTTTGTAGACCCGAAACCCCACGCGCCCGGGAGGGACCCCGTCTGGACGCGCGGCGGCTATGGGCTGCCCTAGGTCGGCCTGACCGCCCCTAGAGCCTCGAGGTTCGCCGCCCTGCAATGAAGAAGAAAGAAAGAAGAATGAGGAAGAAGAAGAACAAGGGAGAAGGAAAAGTAAAGCTAAAAGATGTAGATAGATTTGTTCGATTGTGTGTTGTTTCAATCGGCCGTCACCCCCAACATATATAAGAGGCGGCTGGACTTCCCGTACAAGCAAAGGATTTATCTAGGCTTTCCTTACAAGAAAATTACATCAATTCACGTCCAAAACCCTAGTCAAATTCGGACTGGTTTTATCTGAACTTTCCAAGACTGTTCGGTTTAAACTGGCCGCACCTTGCGGGTCCTTTTTGCGGTGGTAAACGATCTAGGATGAAAACAAGCCCAAAAGCAATCTTGACCGTTTCGACGAGACGAACAACTTTCATGTTGAAGATTTTTTGATCATAGATCATCTTGAGGGTCAGATCGGTCTCGCAACACATGCTATCTCCTCGCGCTACCCGTCAGACATGTGTCTGGTGGGGCATGCCACATCTCGCCTCTTGACAGGGCTGCACTCCGATTGCTCTAACTTTTGCATACGAACTCATATTTGAACGATTTTTATATCAAAATCGATCGTTTCGACGAGACGAAGACAACCCGTGTAGATCATTTATTTCATTTGAGGTCGTCTTGGGGGCTTAATCGGCTAAACTGTACTTTGAATATAAGATCTTGGTACTTCGAGCATAGTTTCGGCCTTCGAGATGAAATCGGACGGCGATGACCCAAATTTCAAAGATGTTCATATCAATAATACGGAACTCTTTCATGTAGATCACTTCTCCATTTGAGTCCATCTAGATAATCATTTGAGCCCATCTTCAGCTTCTGGTCGAATTGACTATCACAACCTCCACCCCGGCAGGCCTTCCACCCAGATAAGCTTTCCGCACCGACAAGGTTTCACCCCGGCAAGGTTTTTACACCGGCAAGGGTTCTCCCTAGCTCGGCAAGGTTTCTACCCCGGCAAGACTTCCTCCTCGGCAATGTTTCTACCCCGGCAAGAGTTCCTCTTCGGCAAGGTTTCTCCCTCGGCAAGATTTCACACCGGCAAGCTTCTTCGCAGGCAAGCTTTCCACGCCGGCTAGCTTTCCACATCGGTAAGCCCTCAGATCGGCAAGGTTTTACCCCGGCAAGGTTTCATTCAGCCGGCAAAGGCCGAATACTTTCTCACTCAGGGCCGGCCCGTGAAGTGTTGCCTCTAACTTTTGCATACGAACCCTGATTCGTGACCATGCCAAAATTTGGTGACAACACATGCCCCCCTGGTGACAACACATGTCAACACTCCATCGGCCATTTATTTTCCTCAGGACGATAATCAGGTATCGGCCATGTTTGTGCTAAGGGCGATAATCATATATCGGCCATGTCTTGTGTGAACTTTCTGATGCAAACTTGGGTGAAACCTTCTTAGCTTCATTAACAATCCGGTGATAAAGTTCCATAGATATGTATCTCAATGTCATCCTCCAAACCATATTGTTCACCCTTTTGCTAGGATTTTGTAGACAATCAACAATAAACTTTCTCCAATCCTTACTTTCGCCTGCATAAAAATTTCATTAGTGGCCGGTCTCCAATTCAGCCTTACCTATGTTGGCAAGAATAAGCATCGGCTATTGATAGATGTGCAATACACCATGACCAACATGGTAGCCAAATGCTTGCTATGCCAACTCTCTCCAATTATCATGTCCAGATATATGAAGAATCTTAAAACAGCCCATGGTAAATTTTACATCTAGACATACCTCAAGATAAACTAAAAATGATTCGTCAAAACATTGATACCCATTGGATATTTGTTGCACTACTAGTAACGAATCACCGGAAGCCTCAATATGTATAGCACCTATAGCAAGGCAAAGCTCCAATCCGACTGACAATGCATATTCGGTTTTGATCATTGTGCAAAAATATTGTAAGCGGCATGAGGCTTCACAAAATAGCACCATAAGGATATATATAAACAACACCAACACCTTGGCCATTGCTACAAATTTAACCATCAATATATAATCTCCATGGTTCTAGAGATATCAAGATGAAATCAATATTATGCATGATGTCAATATGATGCTCAATAATAAAATCAACCATGATTTGGCCTTTCATAAATTCTGAATACTAATAAGCCAAAGCACACCCAATCAAAACATAAGTTCACTTTGCAATTTTGGTGAATTGTTCTATGCATAATATCTTCAATGGCATCAATTTGACAAATTCCTTTGCAAGCACTTATCTCAAACTAAGGACGATGTTAGAATACCACACTGGCCATTCTTAAATATATTCTTAGGGCGATATATAAATATCGGCCATTACAATGAGGTCCATGTAGTATTCACCCACCAAGGTATGTATAGCCGAAATAAACAAATGAAATAGCAATAAGATATTTCGACTCCTTTGTATTAGCAACAAAAATGTAACTAACCAAATGTATAGTGATTTGGTAATACTCTGTCATGATATAGAAAATTATGTTGCATCCATGGATCAAAATAAGTCCATGGAGGGTAACTGATCATACCTATGGATGAATTCCATGGCAAAGGCATCAACGGCATTGTTGAAGAAAATGGGTGATGTGCTAACCGAAGATTTTCATGTTGTGATCCACCTCTTCGGCTTAATTGTTTGTTGCTTCCATTCTTCTCTTTCCTCACTTTTATTGTACTTGTTGCAATAGAAGCATGCACATCATTTTTATTATGAATGATCCTCTTGGGAACCCATGCCACGTTCTTCTGTCTCAGCTCTTGTGCACTAAGATTTTGTAATTCCTTCTTTTGCCAATACGTTAAGCCGAGTGGGCATCTCGGCTGTAATTCTGTTTTGACCAATGGCAGTTCCTTTTGGGCCTTATGCACTCTCAACTTCTTTTCTTCAGATTTGGCACTTTGACTCTCAATAATTGGTTGCTTTGTCTCATTGCCTTTAGTGGCCAATGTTAACACTTTAATTGGCTCTTTATTATTTGAGATCAAATCTGAAGTAGAACACTTACGACCATCTCTTTTCACGCGGTAGACTTGCTTGACCACCTCTTTTTTCATCCATGGTGTCCGGACCGATTCCTTATAATTGAAACGGTCTTTAACATGTGACTGTTCAAATGTTGATATTCTCACAGCTGCATAATATTGGTGAGATGGTCTAAAATAAGATGGAGAATGTGCCCTTGTATCATACATGTCCCATGATGAATATTGATCTACATGAGCATAGGAGGCATCCACAACATTGGCATTGGCGGCCGAAAATAAGGATATGAATATGTTGCATTGAAACTCTCACTTTGCCAATACCGATCGTCATATTTGCGCCTTGGGGGTGATCTTGGTTTCTTTGCATGATTAGGCCGATAAGCATTATTCTCTTTACTCTTCTTTTGATATTTCTCCAATAGTTCAGCGAAGGTGATTTTTGATCTTTTACACTTGCGCTTATTTCGGCCTTTGTTTTCTTTTGGTTTGCTTTCATTGATCGTTCGATTTGCTTGCTTCCCCCCAGTCCTTGGCGTCTCCATTGTAGCTTCGATGGAATTCTTGCCCTCAAGATTATGTTCATTATGCTCTTCGACAACTTCTTTACTTGAAAGTTTGATCCCATCACCTGCAGTTTTTACCTTCTCTTCAAATGGATCGGCTTGAAGCAGCCGATGTAAAAACTTTCTACCATCGGGACCAATCGGAATAGACTGGTCATCTCTTGGTGTCTCAACAAATTTCAATCGTCCTTTATCAATGGCCGATTTAACTATTTGACGAAACATGTTACAATCCTCAAAATCATGCTTGGACGAATCATGCAACCTACAATACATTCGTCCCTGGACAGATGGCTCAACATGGTGATCAAGAATTCTAATATAATTATTCCTCAACAACAAATCAAAGATTTTATCACACATTTTTGAATTAAAGGTAAACCTTTTATTTTCTAGCCGATCTTGATGTGAGAACAGCTTTGGAATTAGGCAAACGAATGGTTCAGATTTTGCACCACACCATTCGGCTATGCATTGTGTTTTGCACTCTATTTCCGATGTCTTTGGGTAAGATATTATACTAGAATCGGTTTTCTCAATAGAATTTAACCTTGGCTTTAAATTTCTAAAACAAAAATAGTTAGAACATACATGTCTCAATTGATACTAAGTGCAAGCCAAGTATGAAATAAGCAAAGCTACCCAAATAGATATGAACTTTAGATAAAGAAACGAGGAAAGCTTTGGCTATAATAATAAGTCACTATCGGTCTTTATAAATGGCGTAATGGGTTGACCGATATACTCAATAACAACTTTATTGCTAGCAAGTAAATTACCCTTCTTCATTGGTCTTTCAAAATTACTTATGAGGATTTTTCTAATAGATGCATCAACAATAAAGTCCTGACCAAATCTGAAAATAGGTAAATTACTTGCTAAACATACCTCTTCAAATATGTTGGGAGAGCACGATGGTGGTGTGACTTGAACAATATATTGCTCCGCCTTTGGATGGCTCCCCAACGCCTCTTCATCATCTTTTTCTTGATTCCGTGCATCATTACATTGAAATTTTTTTTTGGCCGAACTTTGTTTGGCTACTTGTTCTTGTCCTTGAAGTTCATCAATTTCTCTGGCACGAAACTCATAGGGTAGGAAGTAGGTTCCATTAACTTTAGAAAAATCAAGTATGGTCGCTTTGCTATGCTTGCCATGCCCTTTCTCAATAATGCTTGCCTCTTTGCATTTGATGGATTCAGAATATATACTTCTTGATTCGGCTCTATTAACCGGAGCACTTTCATGTTCTGAATCATCTTTCTTTACATTGCTTCTACCAATTGGCAATGCTTCTTTCACTCGAGCCAATTCTGTTTCTTTTTGTTTCTGGCGGTGAGCGGCGAAATTGGCTTTAATCTTTTTCTCAATTTCAGCCCACTTCGGATACGATTGCCCCCCAATGCTTTTAGATTCTTTCGGCAATGGCACATGGGTGTTGCCGAAACTTTGCAATTGTGTAGGGGCTGTATAATATGATGTAGTATTAGGTGAAGGCATATGCATTGTTGTAAAACCATATTTTTGCTCGCCAATTTTATTAATTGGCAAAGATTCATCTTCTTGTAAAACTCTAGCTTTTATTGCAGCATAATCAGGAAACAACCCCTTTTCATATTGTTCAAGGCAAAGATCACTAATCCTCTTGTTTTGTGCCAAGCTCTTTTTAATGCAGCCACAACCGCTTTTGGAAGGGATTGCTCCGCAACGCTTTCATATTCTTTCGGCAATGATTCATGAGTGTTGCCGAAATTCTTGAATTGCGTAGAGTATGCATTATATGCTACAGTATTCGATGACGGCACATGTGTTCCTGTAATTTTTTTACTTATTCGGCTATGACCATGAAGATGCGGGGCCGAATTATGAACATCTATAGTTGCATACGGTGCTGAAAAATTACTAACATGAGGTGTAGCATATGATGGTTGAGAGTAACTGGCTGAATAGCTAGTAGTAGAATGGCCAATTCTCCCATCCATTGGCAAGGTTGGATTCACATATTGCAAATTAGTTGCCGATGAATAAAAAGGTGAGACACTTTCTTGTATGCTATTGGAAATTTTAACATGAGGTGTTTCAAATTGATTAACCAAACCCATCATGTTGTTCATCGGCATATGGATTTGTGGGGTTGCCGATGCATGAGAGTTTGGATACATATGTTGGACGTTGCTAAAATCATAAGAATTTGAAGCATGAAAATTGTTTTGCATTGGCCCTTGCGCATAATTAGATGCATGATTGATAAAACTAGGGCTAGCCGATACATTATGCTCATTAGGTGATCCAGCAACAACATATGAATTATTTGCATCTACAAAGGGGAATTTGGTATTCATATTAACTTTGTAGATTTCAGCAACTTGATGACGATCTCTTCGTAGCAAGAACGGGCCAGAGACAGTTCGAAACTTCGTCCCCAGCGGAGTCGCCAAAAAGTGTGTTCGCACACGAACACGTCACCGTGTACCCTCGACGCCGGGGGTGATGCACCGCAGCTCACGTCGAAGGAGACCCGTACGGAAGCGCAGTACGGAAGCAATCCGGCGGGCGCTTTTGTAGACCCGAAACTCCACGCGCCCGGGAGGGACCCCGTCTAGACGCACGGCGGCTATGGGCTTCCCTAGGTTGGCCTGACCGCCCCTAGAGCCTCGAGGTTCGCCGCCCTGCAATGAAGAAGAACGAATGAAAAACGAGGAAGAATAAGAACAAGGGAGAAGGAAAAGTAAAGGTAAAAGATGTAGATAGATTTGTACGATTGTGTGTTATTTCAATCGGCCGTCACCCCCAGCATATATAAGAGGCGGCTGGACTTCCCGTACAAGCAAAGGATTTATCTAGGCTTTCCTTACAAGAAAATTACATCAATTCACGTCCAAAACCCTAGTCAAATTCGGACTGGTTTAATCCGAACTTTCCAAAACTGTTTGGTATAAACTGGCTGCACCTTGCGAGTCCTTTTTGTGGTGGTAAACGATCTTGGATGAAAACAAGCCCAAAAGCAATCGTGACCGTTTCGACGAGACGAAAAACTTTGATGTTGAAGGTTTTTTGATCGGAGATCATCTTGAGGGTCAGATCGGTCTCGCAACACAGGCTATCTCCTCGCGCTACCCGTTAGACATGTGTCTGGTGGGGCGCGCCACATCTCGCCTCGTGACAGGGCTGCACTCCGATTGCTCTAACTTTTGCATACTAACTCGGATTTGAACGATGTTTATATCAAAATCGATCGTTTCGATGAGATGAAACAACACGTGTAGATCATGTTTTCATTTGAGGTCGTCTTGGGGGCTTAATCGGCTAAACTATACTTTGAATATAAGATCTTGGTACTTCGAGCATAGTTTCGGCCTTCGAGATGAAATCGGACGGCGATGACCCAAATTTCAAAGATGTTCATATCAATAATACGGAACTCTTTCATGTAGATCACTTCTCCATTTGAGTCCATCTAGATAATCATTTGAGCCCATCTTCAGCTTCTGGTCGGATTGACTATCACAACCTCCACCCCGGCAGGCCTTCCACCTGGGTAAGCTTTCCGCACCGACAAGGTTTCACCCCGGCAAGGTTTTTACACCGGCAAGGGTTCTCCCTAGCTCGGCAAGGTTTCTACCCCGGCAAGAGTTCCTCCTCGGCAAGGTTTCTACCCCGGCAAGAGTTCCTCTTCGGCAAGGTTTCTCCCTCGGCAAGATTTCACACCGGCAAGCTTCTTCACCGGCAAGCTTTCCACGTAGGCAAGCTTCTCCGCCGGCAAGCTTTCCACATCGGTAACCCTCACATCGGCAAGATTTTACCCCGGCAAGATTTCATTCAGCCGGCAAAGGCCGAATACTTTCTCACTCAGGGCTGGCCCGCGAAGTGTTGCCTCCAACTTTTGCATACGAACCCTGATTCGTGACCATGCCAAAATCTGGAGTCAACACACCTTCTATCTGCTCTTCGTGAGCGCCATTGTCGCCGGTCTGGTGCCTCCTTTCTCTGAGTTCTTCTTTGTTGTTCTCTGCCAGTACAACTCGCAGGCTCTGCACCTCCACCCCAACTCTGTTCTTCTCCTAGCGATTTTTGCTTACTACTGTGAGGCTCATGTCAGGGTAAAGCCCTCGGTGGCCTAGTTGCGCCACTATTTTTCCCTCCAGGTTTCTGGTGTCCAAGTCTCCGCATGTGCAAGCTTCATTGCGTACTCCAATTCCAATGCTATCTCGAAGCCTGGGAAGAGGATCGAAGGCTTCCGGAGCAAGTGGGTCATGGTGGATGTCGGGCGCCTCCACCCCCGTCTGGTGCTGCCTACGGGGCAACCCAAAGCCGTCGACGCGTGGTCCCGCACGGAGCTCGTCGACCCTCGTGTGAAGGCAGTGCTGAAGAGGATGAACGCAGACCTGAGGCCAAGCAACTTGGGGGCGGCAAAGCTGACCGGGGCCTCACTCCTGAGGGAGTTCCTGGTGCACTGGGTGGCTCCACTCCAGGAGCACTTTCTCCCATTGTGGAGGCTTGGGGAAGCGGACGCCGCCTTGCGCCTAAGATCGGAGGCCCTGTACAACGACAATCTGGTCTCGGCCCTCCATTCCTTGGTTGGGGGAGACGTGGCGAGCCCGGTGGGCGCTCCCGTCCCCCTGTTCCTTCGTGACAACTGGGGGCAGGTGGTGAACGCCATGCCCACCTTCAACGGTGAGGGGCTGGTGCCCGCGTTAGCTCCCGAGGATCTTGCGGCGCTGGCGATGGTGGACGTGTCCTCTAGCAGCTCCAGCAAGAGTGAGGAGGAAGAAGAGGCGGAGGAGAAAGAGTCTGTCTTCGAGGCGACTGGCGAGGAGTCGGGGGAGTCCTTCCCTCGGCTCAGGTCTCGGGCCCTCCGCTCCATGCCGGATGATGACAATGCCGACGCCGGGCGAGGAGGGGAGGACTCTCCCTTGGTCAGAAGGAAGGGCGGGTCGGGCTGGTTCCCCCAGGGCCCGCTCTGATCCCTGGGCGGTCTGAAACCAGCCCCAGCCCTTCGGATGTGGCTTCTGCTTCCGGGCCTCCCGAGGCTGACCCAAGCTGCAGGCTCTCGGGCTTCAAGTTCGGCCGGAGCTTACTTGGGTCCGCGAGCGACGCCCAGTAAGTGCCTGATTCCTGCTTTGCTTGATTTCTACTGCTGAGGCTTGACGTTCATGTTCTCTTGTCAGGCCGGCACCTGCGGCGAAGAGGTTGAGAGGGGCTTCTGCGGCCCCGCTTGGGGCGAGTCCATCTGCCGGGGCGGTGCCTTCGTCCGCTGGGGAGGAAGACGGCACGGCTCGCACCTCTCTGGTCCGATCGTCCTCGCGAGGCCGACTAGGACGCCTTGGCGAGGATCTAGCCCCCGTGGCCCCGCTGACCCTGGAGTCGACTGCGCTCAATGCTGCTGTTGGGGCGACGAAGGCCCAATGGGTTCCTTCCCGCCAAACTGTGATCACGCCGCCGTCTTCTTCACCCGCTCCGCCGGTTCCCACTTCTTCTACTTCCTCTGCCGCTGTTCTGGACCAGGTCGCCAGCGAACTGAGCCAGCTGCGGGAGGATCTTCTGAGCGCGGACTCTCACCTAGCGGCTGGGCACCTAGAGCTAGCTTCTGGCTGGGCCCGTTCCACTGCCTCTGTCCGAGCAGCTCTGAGCCAGGCTGTGGCGGCCTTCGATGGGGAGATGCAGGCCGCCAACCAAGCCAAGGCCACTCGCGATGCTGCCCTGGGCGACACTGCGGCTGCCAAGGCTCACTGCAAGGAGTTGGAGGTCGAGCTGCAAGGCCTGCATGACGAGCTCGCCAAGGAGGTCCACGGTCGCCAGGAGAAAGAGAAGGAGATGAAGGCTCGAGAGGCTGCCATCAGGACCGGTACGCCAAGCTCAATGACCGCCACGGCGAACTGGAGATGCTGGAGCGGTCGCTGCAGGCGGAGAGGGCCGAGCTGGACGCCAAGGCGAAGGTTCTGGCGGAGGATCGGGTGGCCTTCGCGAAGATGGAGAAGAGGGCTCGTGCCGCATTGAAGATGCTTTACGAGAGAGGCTAGGAGGAGCCGTTGGCCGGCACGGAGGACGGCCCCGCCAAGCTACTTCCCTTCCTGGTCCGTGTGCTTGAGCACGTCGTAGATGGCCTTGGCCCCACGGCCGAGGCCGAGGCGCGTGCCCTGTCTTCTGCGGCACGGACGCGTGTCCTCAGCCACGTCTACCTGCGCGACCCCAACGTCGAGCTCGACAGCTTGCTGGAGCCCGTGAGCAGCGACCTTGCCGCTGCTGCCGCTGAGGCCGTGAAAGGCCGAGCCGAAGCTTTGCTGGGGAGGTTCCGCGCCTTCAGCATCTTGCCCAGGCGCGGTGCCGCCAGCTCCGTGGCCTCAGGAGGCGGCGCCACTAGAGAGTGATCCCTTCGCGGCTTCTGTCCTGTTTTTATTCCTGCAACAGGCACCATGCCTCACGGAGGCGTTTAAACTTGTGTTTGGCGTCGTAAAACAATCTATGGCTTGTAATATTTGCTTTGAATTTCCTGAATTTTGCATTTTCTCCCCTACTTGCTCGCGCTCTACATTGGTAGGGCCCGGCCCCGCGCATACCTCACCCAACGTTAGCCCCGACCGGAAACTAGGACAGGACCAAGGAGTGAGGGGCTACGTGGCAAGTTAGGCTCCTGAGTCGCGATGCTCAGGAGTCCCCCTTGACGCGCAAGAAACAAGTAGGAAAGGGTGGAGTAAGGAGTGGATCGGTCGTTCTGCGTCGGTAGGGCTCGGCCCCGCGCGTACCTCACCCAACATTAGCCCCGACCGGAAACCAGGACGGGACTAAGGAGTGAGGGGCTACGGGGCAAGTTAGGCTCCTGAGTCGCGATGCTCGGGAGTCCCCCTTGACGTTCAAACGGGTTTCCATACCTTGGCTCCACTAGGGGAGGGGCGCGTGACGACCAGGTCCGATGGACCTGGCTGGGTGGCGTGCACTCGGGCGAGGCCCGGGCGTAGCCCCCGTGTCCATCCCCCTCGCACGGCACTCCCGAGGGGAGGCGTTGCGATGGTGCCGGACACTGAGCTCTGGGCTCCCTGAGGTTGGTACGGCCAGAGGCCGCCCTCAGTTGTTTATCACCAGCGTGGAGCATAGCGCTTTCGTATGTGTACGGGCATAGCCGCTCCTCGGCAGTGTTTTCAGCCAGCGCGGAGCATGGTGCTTCCACTGGTACGTGGGAGGGGGCTCCCCTCCGGGAGGAGCCCCCGGGGCGTGTACAGCCCCGCCCTAACACGTGGCCGGCACGGTAGGGCTAGGAGTGGTGTATCTGGGCACTCGTGAGCCAGCACGGGACTCACGAGGCCCTACCTCGAGGAGGGTTGTGCCTATCTCTGGGCCTTTATCAATGGTGTGTTCCTGCAGGGTGGTTAGAATGCAAATGTTGTACGTCCTCAGGTCCCAGACCTCGAGCGAGCTCAATCGCCGCTGGTCTGATAGGTCGCGATGTCGTGGGTCAAGGCCAGGGGGTGAGGGCTGGAAAGCCAGTAGGAGCCCATGAGTTGCGATGCTCAGGTAGCCCCCTTTTAACGTGCAAGCGCTTTGCATGAAAGCGGAGAAGTCCGCGATAAGCAGCAGGTGATAATTAAGCGCAAAAGAGCAAATTCATTTTAAGCAGATGCAGGAAAAGCAAACGCCGCTGGGCCAGGCCCGAGCAGCTCGGGGGTGATGCAGCCTGAGGGGCGCCCCCAACAAGGTGAGTAAAGAGCATAAGCAAAACGGATACATGCCGCAGGGACGGACCCACGCGACCTGGGAATGATGCGGCCCTGTGGGCGCTCCCAGCTAAAAACACAACTTAGAAAGATGTCACCTGGTGCCATTGAAGACGAAGTGATGTTGAAGAAGTGGGCGCTGCACGATGATGATGTCGACCCGCATGAGCCCCCAGGCCCAGGAGGCTCGGGAGGCTCCGGAGGTGCAGGTGGGTCTCCGAGGGCTATCTCCATCTCCGCCAAGACTGCACAATGCCTGACTTCCTGAGCCTCGAGAATGCTCCTCAGCAGGCGCTAATGAGCGGCGACCACATTCGGTAGGCCGAAAGGCATGCGAACGTAGTTGTGGGGTGGACCTTCGCAACGCCCCACGCGCGAAGGCCAGAGGCGCTCCTGAGACGCGGCTCGGTTGAGCCCTGGCACGTCAATCCAGACGCGCAGCCCACCATCCTCGCCTGGATGTGAGGCCACGGTGGGTAAGCGGCGGCTGCCGCGCATGACTCTTGACTCCTGCAGCTCCTGGTGTTTCTTGACATGAACTCCTGTGGGTTCGGTCTTCCGTGCCTTGTACCTCCCTGAGGGGAACATGCCTGGAAGCACCTTTACAAGTGGTGCCCGAGTGCCTCCCTTGCGACCTTGGCAAAGTCGGTGGCTCTCCAAGAAAGAGCCCCCGAGCCCTACCTGAGGAGGGCGTCGGGCGCGCCTTCCTATGCGAGAGAGGTTGGCGCTCCCTGATCCGGCGCGGATCCTGACGCAATACCTCCGGAGGCGCCTGCCTCCTCGTGGCTTGGGCCAGGAAAAACCTTCTTCTTCTTAAGGGTCGCCTCAAGAAGTCTTCTGTTCCTGTGGTCTGGGTCTTCGATCGCTGCGGCTTGGAAAGCGCGCTCAAGTGAACACACTGCGTCTCTTTCCTCACAAGGCACGGTGATGACTCCACCGCTTCCCGGCATCTTGAGGACATTGTATCCATGGTGAGTTACTGCCATGAACTTGCCAGGGCTGGGTACCCGAGGATGGCGTTGTATGGCAGACGGATGTGGGCGACGTCGAAGTCGATGAGCTCGGTGCGATAGTTGTTGCGCTGCCCGAAGGTGACTGGAAGGCGAACCCTGCCCTATCAGAACAGTGGAACCATCAGTGACTCCTGAGAAGGGCTTGGTTGGCTGAAGCTGATCGTACGGCACTTGGAGATTGTCGAATGTCTCGACGGACAGGACGTTGAGTCCTGCTCCGCCGTCAATGAGGGTCCTGGTGACCTGCACATTGCTGATCACTGGGGAGGAAAGCATCAAAAGGACTCCGGCCGTTGCTGCATACTTGAGCTGATCCGCTGAGCTGAACATGACGGCACACGCAGACCACCTGAGTGGGCGCGTGGCCTCAAGCTTGGGGAGGACTGCATTCACCTCGCGAGCAAACTGCTTGAAGACGCGCTGTGAGGCTGGGGCCTGCGCCTCACCCAAGATGCAAGCGATCGCGCGCGGCTCCTGGAAGTCCCCAGCCCCTCGTCTTGATGTTGGTCTTTGTTCCTTCTCGGTGGTGGTGGCAGAGGAGGAAGGCCTGTGTTGCCATGCGGGCGATCCTCACGAGGCTGATCTCTCCAGCCTCCCTCGCGAGGCTGGTCCTGCCAGCGATCCTCGCGAGGTCGGTCATGCCACCCTTGGCGAGGGCCATGGTCTTCCCATCATCCGCCACCTCTTCCTCCTCCTCGGACATAGCCCCTGTCGTTGCGTTCGGGGCGTCGGCCGACACGTCCATCTCTCATGGCCCTGAGCTCTTGACATTCGCTGGTGTTGTGGGTGTAGAGGTCGTGGTACACGCAATACCGGCTTCCCTTGGATGACTCAGGCTGATCCCTGCCTCGCTTGGTGTCTGGTTCCGCTGCAAGCACGGCAGCCACCTTGCACTTCACGTCCTTGGCCTTGGGTTTCTTCTCTTCTGGGTCGGCAGCCGAGAGTTCGAGGAGGGAAAGGCGCCCTTCCTCAGCCCAGGCGCACTTGGTCGCCAAGTTGAACAGCTCCAGGGATGTGCACATGTCTTCCTGGATTGCTAGCTCCTCCTTCATCTTGATGTCGCGCATGCCATCGGAGAAGGCCGAGATGATGGCTTCTTCAGTCACCTTGGGGATCTTGAGACGAGCGTTGTTGAAGCGCTGGACGTATTTCTGCAGGGTTTCCCCTTGCTGCTGCTTGATGCGGCGCAGATCGCTCACGGCCGGGGGCCGGTCGCGAGTGCCCTGGAAGTTGGCAATGAAGCGGGTGCGCATCTCGTCCCAGGAGGAGATCATGCCAGGAGCTAGGTTCAGGAGCAAGGTGCGGGCCCCGTCCTTGAGTGCCACGGGAAAGCAGTTCACCATGACCCTTTCGTCTCCGTTGGTGGCTTCGATGCACAGCTCGTAGAGCTGCAGGAACTCCGCGGGGTACGTTGTGCCATCATAGTGAGGGGGCAGGTCAGGCTAGAACTTTCCTGGCCATGCGACGCCGCGTAGGTCAGGGGTGAGGGCGCGGCAGCCGATTGTGGCCACCGGTGCCCTTTGCTGGTACTAAGCTTGCTCTTGGGGATTGCCGCGCGCCGCCGCTTGAAGCAGGGCGGGGTCTTGGCGTGGAGGTGCAGGGACGCGATCTTGGCGCGCCAGTGCTGGGAGCGCGCGAGCACCTTCTCAGGGACGAAGGATCTCTTGGCAGCTCCTTTCTTGCTACGCAGGCGCCGGATGCGGAGGGTCTCGCCCTGGGGCTGCGCGCCTTGGAGCCACGGTGCCTTCTTGGGGAGGAGGTGGTGGAGGCACCTCCTGATCTTCGCCTCCCGTGCGGAATGGAGGGCAGGGCAGTGAGAAGGATGGCAAGGGGGAGCCCCCTACTACACTGACGAGCTCGGTGATGCGGGCGAGCCAGTCCTCATAGAGGTCGTCGACGGGACGCTAGTCCAGGAGCTCTCTTGCTAGGAGCAGCGCGGAGTGTGCGTCCGCGGGGGCGCGACGGGCGTGGGACGACGAAGTGGCTAGAGTTGGCGACGGTGTGGCGGTGCAGCCCTCCCGCCGTACCGAAGGATGCTGGGATGAGGCCTGCTGCTTGTTCCCCGCCGGACCGGTGGCGGCATTGGCGGCAGGCGACGGGGAACGACGAGGGAGACCGCCGATGGGCGCCGTCTAGGCGACGTGGGTGGCGAGAGCAGCCCGGCGCTCGGCGCGAGCCCGACGGGCGTCAACCATGGACACGATGGAAGATCACACGCGAACAGCGGAAGAAAATTCCGTTGCACCCTGACCTGGCGTGCCAAATGTTGGATTTCGGGTTCCAGCAGACCCTTGAGGTTCCAACACTGGGGTGCGCGCGGAGATCTCTCCCCTACCAATCTACATTCAATCTACTCGCGTGATCTAAGCTGGAAACAACGAACAACACATCGGACACGAGGTTTATACTGGTTTGGGCCACCGATGTGGTGTAATACCCTACTCCAGTGTATGGTGTGGTGGATGCCTTAGGGGCTGATGATGAACAATACAAAGGAAGAACAGCCTCGCGAGAGGTGTTCTTGAGCTGGTGCGATGAACTACTAGTGTGAGTTCAGTCGCCTCTCTCTCTCTCTCTCTGCTAGGGCTCTACCAGATTTCTAGTTGTCCCTCTCTCTCGATCGGTGGATCGATCGATCTCTATCTAGATTTCCTCTACTCTGTGGTGGCTAGCTCTATTTATAGAGGCCCTGGGCCTCTCCCCAAATAATGAGCGGGAAGGACGCCAACAATTGGCCATTTTGAAGGGGGGACATCTAGTACAAGTTATCCTGACCAAAGGCGGTCTTCGGCTGCCAAAATTACTAGCGATGACGTCGTGTTGGGTTCCATGGTGACCTCCGTCCTGCCGCTCTGCTGGTCTTGGTCTCGTTGCACCGGAATGGTAACCTTTGCTTGATGCCTTTGCATGTGCTTGCCCCCTTTGCACCAAGGAGGAAACAAGGACACTGCGCAGGCTGGCGCCCGCCTGGTACCCGCCTGGTCTCGATCGTGATGGCTTGCATCATGGGGTCCTCGCGAGGTACCCCTGCCTTGATCTCTCCGCCTCCTCGTGAGCCTTCGTGAAGAGGCTGCCTTTGAGGAAGCTTCCGGTCGTCCGGCCCGCGAGGCTTGGCCCCTCGCGAGGGTCTTGAGCTTGAGTTGATGAAGATGGGCCGCGCTGGGCCCCCACTTGAGCCACGCCGCAGGCAAGCAAGTCTGGGGACCCCCGTTCCTAGAATGCCGACATGCGTACCTCTACATCCACCAGTATATATGTACATATACGTTCGCGACCAGAATGACAATGCTACGTACGCTTCAACCAGGTGGGTCCCGACTGTCAAGCACTTCCTTGCGTGCGAAGATGTAGCTGGTGGGTCCCAGCAGTCAGGGGGGCAAATCGTTTTTTTTGCCGGACGTACTTCCTTGCGTGTGAAGATGTAGCTGGTGGGTCCCAGCAGTCAGGGGGGCGAATCATTTTTTTGCCCGGACGCACTTCCTTGCGTGTGAAGATGTAGCTAGTGGGTCCCAGCAGTCAGGGGGAAATGTTTTTTCACGAAATACAGTGGCTCGTCTAGTGGGTCCCAGCTGTCAGGTGGAGGAATCATTATTTTCCGCGTAATAAGGTGGCACTTCCTTGCTGCGGCATGGACCCAGCTGTCAGCCTCTCCATGTACAGTCCACGTCTGATGGAAGTCGTTCCTTGACCATGTTGACCACGCCGCGCCGAGAGCACCAGGGCGGTGGACGACGGCCAGGCCTAGGAAGGGGATGACGCGGAGCCGGGGAAGACGCGTCAGTGGAAGCCCGCGCGGAGAGGAGTACGAGGGTTCACTAGTTCGGTTGCGGTGTGAGGCTGCCGTCGCCGTAGGGCCTGGCCAGTAGTGGGAATAGTAGGGGGTGGTGAGGCCTCCGCGGCAGCACATCCGGCCACGGGAGGCAGGAGCATGCGGCACGACCGATGTTGCTTTAAGCGGCTGGAGCCAGAAGACCAGAGGTTGAAGAAGCACTACGGTCGTTGGATGTACATCGTATGGTCACTGGAGCTAGAGTCGTTTATATTGACTAAGTTGACAAAGCCCCCCATCCCCGTTAACTTAGTAGGCCTACAAGTCAGCCCCCACCAAGGTGGGTCCCAGCTAGCAGGGGGGTATTCATTTTTTTATGCGTAATAAGGAGGCACTTCTGGTGGGTTTGAGCTGACAGCAGGGGGAATGTTTTTTCTCGAAATACGGTGGCCCGTCGGGTGGGTCCCAGCAGTCAGGGGCAAACACCTTTTTTGCAAAATACTGGTGGGAGTCTGGTGGGTCCCTGCTATCAGGTGGAGGAATAATTATTTTCGGCGTAATAAGGAGGCACTTCCTTGTGGCTGCTGTGGACCCAGCTATCAGTCACTCCATGTACAGTATTCTTCCGATGGAATTCGGTCCTTGACCACATTGACCACGCCGCGCCGAGAGCACCACGCGACAGTGGATGCCCACGCGGAGAGGAGTATGAGGGTTCACTGGTTTGGCTGCGCTGTCATCGCCGTAGAATAACAGGGGGTGTGGGTGAGTGGAGTGGAGGGATGGCCTGGCCAGCGGCGGGAGTAGTATGGGGGCGGTGAGGCCTCCGCGGCAGCACAGCCGGCCACGGGAGGCAGGAGCAGGAGGCACGACCGGCGCTGCTTTGTGCGGCTGGAGCAAGAAGACCAGAGGTTGAAGAAGCACTATGGCCATTGGATGGACATCGTATGGTCAGTCGAGCTAGAATCGTGCATATTGACTAAGTTGACAAAGCCCTTCGTCCTCGTCAACTTAGTAGGCCCACTATACTGGGTCCCAGCTAGCAGGGGGAGTATTCATTTTTTTGTGCGTAATAAGGAGGCACTTCCTTGCATGCGAAGATATAGCTGGTGGGTCCGAGCTGTCAGCGGCGGTAACGTTTTTTTCATGAAATACATAGGCCCTTTCGGTGGGTCCCAGATGTCAGGTGGAGGAATCATTATTTTGCGCGTAATAAGGAGGCATTTCCTTGCATGCGGCCGTGGACCCAGCTATCAGCCTCTCCACATACAGTCCAATTCAGATGCATGTCGGTCGTTGACCACGCCACACCGAGAGCACCAGGGCGGTAGACGACGGCGAGGCCTAGGAAGGGAACGACACGGAGGCAGGGAAGACTCGGCAGTTGTTTTTGTTTCCCACGCGGAGGGGAGTACGATTGTACGAGGGTTTACTGGTTCGTTTGCCGTCGCCGGAGAATAACAACAGGTGTGGGTGAGTAGAGGGATGGCTAGGCCAGCGATGGGAGTACGATGGGGCGGTGAGGCCTGCGCGGCAGCACAGCCGACCGCGGGGAGGAGGGAGTAGGCAGTCCCGCCGGCGCTTGTTTGAGCGGCTGGAGCAGGAAGAGCAGAGATTGAAGAAGCACGATGGCCGTTGGATGGACATCCAACAGTATATAGGCCATCTGTGGAAAACAACATACAACCCATCTGCCATTATTTCAAATAATTTACAGCCCATTTGCTAATTCTTATGGGTTTTTTGGAGCCCATATTCTTTTTGTTAGCATTACAGCCCATATTGTGGCCATGGTTAAAAAATTATACGAAATTTTACATATGTCGGTGCGGTCTGAACTGTTTTTAATCCTGAAATTTCGAGTCACATTCAGACTGATTTTAAAAATAAATGTATATCAATATAAAATCCAATAAATTGTCCAATCATAAAAATCAATGCAATTTAAAATCTCGAAATGAACAAAGATATTTGAAACTAATTGCCGATTTGATGTGTTTTAAAAATGTACAACCCATTTCTCATTACTGATAGGCCATTTTCTCGGCCAGCCGAATGAATCTCCCCTCATCTTGAAAGATTTGCACCCCAACAGGCCTGATAAAGCGACTTACTTGACAAATCACAAAAAAACTGGGCTAGCCATTTTCAGAAAGAAAAAAAACTACTGGGCTGGTCTGTGGTAAACATAAAAGAAAAGACTGTCTAGACAGGCCAGAGTGTCCCGCATAGCCCAGTTGACACCTTGCTTCCGTCTCAAAAACAAATTAGATAAATGCCACTCAAATTATGGCGATTCATAAAAATGCCACTGCAATTTCCAAACTTTGAAAAATGCCACTGCAATCTTTGCAAACTTTGAAAAATGCCACTGCAGTTTGCAAACTTTGAAAAATGCCACTGCAGTTTCCAAACTTTGAAGAACGCCACTGCAGTTTGGAAACTTTGAAAAACGACACTCGAGACTTTGAAAAATGCCACTAGAAATGGCATGAAATGGCATTTTTCAAAGTTTGGAAATTGCAGTGGCATTTCTCGGATACACCAGATTTGGAGTGGCATTTATCAAATTAACCCAAAACAAAAATAACTGGGAGAGCTGCTGGGTCCCTAGTGTCAGCCGCTCGTTGTGCAATTCTTTCGTTTATTGACTACGTTGACAATGGCATGGGACCCAGATGTCAGAAATCCACTAGGACGAGCCATTTTTATTGGCTTGAAATAAGGAGGCACTTGCTTGCTTACTGCCATGACCTGGCGGGTCCCTGCTGTCATCCTCTCCATGTACAATCATCTCCTGATTGTGTACGCGTCAACTTGCTAGGCCCACAAGTCAGCCTCTAAACCTGTGGAGGACAAATACAACCCATTTAAAAAAATAACAGCCTGTTCCATACGTTCAAATGAAAAGTTCAACATTCAGAGCAAAGTAACAGGTCTGATCCACATATAGAGTACTGAACTTCCACGTTGACAACCATCATAGCCAAGTTAACTATCTACTCCCACTAATACTCTAGAAGCGTACAAGTACTAACTTACTCTTAGCTAACTAGACGATGCCGGCCGCCATCTGCGGTACACGCTAAACGCCGGCACCAGCGTCGTGCGCCTCGCCTCAGAATTGCAAGAGGTGCGATAGGGCGGCTCGCTCGCGCGCGTTGGCCCTTTCCAATCGGGAAACCCACTTGACGAGCTGGTAGTATAAATCGGTGTCGCGAACGCGTGTGTGCCCGACAGCCTCCAGGGCTATTTGCCGGGCGTCGGCCTCCACGTAGTCGACCCAGTTGCGGGCGCTCTGCTCGCGACTCAGAGCGTCGGTGCGATGCTGCTCCATGTCCCGCTGGCGACACAAATCGGCGATACGTTGCTCCTCCACCAAGCGGTCGTGCTCCAACAACTCCTGCTCCTCCACCATGCGGTCGCGCTTCAACAACTCCTCGATCTCCGCAGTGCCATCTAAAGTCAGATAGAATGGCTCCTCCCTCCGTCTGCCTTCTGGTTAAAACCCGAACACTAGTTCCGGCGGTGACCGCCTCCGGCGTCGCCTACCGCGGACGATCGGGGGCATGGCGGACATGGAGAGCGATGTAGGGCTAGTGGGGGCTTATGAGGATATGGCGAGTTGGGCCACGGTGGCACCGGAGAAGGCCGGGAAATAGTACTTATATGCGGAAGGTAGCATGACAGTCATCGGAATTCAATGCATAATGGCTTAGTGCGCCAGCTTGCCGTGGAAAACTAGAGAAACTGAAATTATGACTGTGTCGTCCCGTCCTGTCTGGGTCGCACACCGGCATGACGGTCAAACGATTGCACTCGAATCATCTCCCTCCTTGTCAATAATGATTCCACGGATTTAGAAATCCCGCAACAATTAAACTGTATCTTTTTTCACATCAGTTAGCTGCCTTAATTACGGCCGGCTGCATGCAGGCACTCAGAATCGCTCGCAGGCAGTACGCGAAGCAGCATGCAACGAGTCGCAGCCAGGGAACGCATGCAGCCACTTAAATCGCTGGAATTAATTAGGCTTAAACTTCTGCATGATGTTAATTATTGCCATGCCTTGGTCTTGCTGCTTTGCTCACGGGACTAATAAACCCGTACGGAGGGAGTGCCTTGGTTGGTGAGAGGTTTGAATTAAGCCCTGCAAACCGGAAAGGAGGTACTAGTACGTGTGTGATCCACTATTTATTCATGTAGGATCAAGTAGGTCATTTCTTGAATTGAGCCCTGCAAACCGGAAAGGAGGTAGTACGTGCGTGATCCGCTATTTATCCGTGTAGGATCGATAGTGTAGCTTGTCAGTTTCTTCAGAGGTAGGCATTTTTATCCGTGTAGGATCGATAGTGTAGCTTGTCAGTTTCTTCAGAGTGTCAGGACCCCGATTCTAAGTCACACCGATCTAGCCTGTAACACCTCATATCACTTTGCGGCCTCACGCACGGTATTCCCACGGGTGTCGCCTTACCATGGCCCGGGACCGTTTGCGCCTTTTGGCTCACGTATATGATAGTGTCGCTAGCATCCATATGACAGAGAACCCGGGCCGACATGACTAGTCGTGAACCCAAAGTGGCACTAACTTACGGGGACAGGCATACATGAATCACATCAAACATGTCGGTCAGCAGCGTGCGAATCCGGGCTGTAGCACTGGGCTAACAGGACTCCGGGAACCCTGGCTGTAGCAGGCTAGGCAGGACTTCGGATGTCACCGCGTGACATTTCCTCGAAGGGACAGACACAGGAACGAAGTGAAACACATGCCATCCAGTCAAGTGTCCTGAGCAGTAGCGCTGGGCTAGCAGGACTCCGGTGAACCGGGCTGTAGCGGACTACTATGGCTCATGGAAGCACAAGACTACATTTCCCCATAAGAGAGGCTACCAAGGATAAACAACTAGGTTGTCGGATCCCACACATACCAAGCATTTCAATCATACACACAATATGCTCGAATGTGTGAATACAACATGGCATCATAACAAAACTCTACGACTCAAAGTATTTATTCAATAGGCTCAGAGGAGCGAGATATTACAAACATGGGTCTCATGACCCAACAATCATAGCATACAAATCAAAGCACATGCGGAAGCTTAACATGTCTGGGTACAGGCATCTACAAATGAAGAAGGCTGAGAAGCCTGACTATCTACAAGACCCTGCCGAGGGCACAAGATCGTAGCTGAGGTATCAAGCTAAACGTCGAAGTCCATGCGGAACTACTAGCGAGACTGAAGTCTCCCTGCAAAACATAAATTAAGCAAACGTGAGTACAGAAGTACTCAGCAAGACTTACATCATAACTAGCTACATATGCATTGGCATCAACAAAAGGATGGTGGGTTTAACTGCAGCAAGCCAGCTTTGACTCAGTGGCTAACCTGAACTACGACTGCAAGCAACTCTTTTGAGGTGGCGCACACAAGTCCATATATTCACCATATCAATACCCCACTATGGATCCGCTCCCGTCTCCCTACGAGAACGCCATCCATAGCACTCACGCTTATCTTGCGCATTTTAGAGTATCCACTTTCACGTGTCTATGAACTGTTATAGGCAACCCAGAAGTCCTTTACCGTGGACGCGGCTATTCAAATAGATCATTTATAACCCTACAGGGGTGTGCTTCTTCACACATGTTTCCACCACTTCGCGTCTGCACACGACATGTGCTCCACAAACTTCAAGCGAAAGCCGACGTGGGTGTAGACCACGACCTGACTAACCACACAAGTCTCTAGTCCAGGTTTATCGCCTATTCGGATTCCATCCGCAAGGAAATCCGGTCGGGGTGTCCTCAACGGCCCCAAACGATGTGTACATGGTCCCGAGACGCCAAACGGGTGCCCGGCATACCCGGCCACGGTGTATCTACCGCATCATAGCCCACCCCTAGGGTCAGCGCTACGCACGGCCGCCAACACATAACCTATAAACACCAGAAACTAGTTGCAACTCCTGGACAGAGGATGAGAGGGGTCAGTAAGTCGAGCGGGGTCATATTTCAGAGCCCAATGTGTGGTAGTAGCGGTTTCATGGATCAGAAGCACAGAACTGAGTTCCTAAGGACGGCTTCAATGAAACAACCCACCATGTACTCCTACATGGCCTCTCATCGATACCTTTACCAAATCATGTTCACACACTTAGCTCTCAATAGTAGGACATGTTCACACACCTCCGATTCATCCCCGATGAATCAGACCTGACACAACTCTATGCAATAGCAGGCATGACAAACAAGCATGAATGAGTAGGCACATCAGGGCTCAAACAACTCCTACTCATGCTAGTGGCTTTCATCTATTTACTGTGGCAATGACAGGTCATGCAGAGGATAAGGAGTTCAACTACCACAGCAAGTAACGGATGAATCTTTGTTGTCCTAATGCAGTAAAATAGAGCAGGAGCGAGAGAGTGGGATTGTATCGGAATGAACAATGGGGTTTTTCTTGCCTAGCACTTCTGAACATAGTAATAGCTCTTCATCGATGTCATCAAACTCATCGTCGGAACCACGTTTACTGAGAGGGGACAAAACCGGCAAAGAAGGAAGAAACACAATCAATGCAATGCAACAATATGATGCATGCTCATGACATGGCAATATGTTGTTGATTGAACTAATGCAACTAGCAACCATATTAAATGAAGTTGGTTTGAACCCTAGGATCAAATTCAAACCCCATGTAAGGCATTTCAAATGCCATATATTCAAATTGTCTTATAAATCAACTTTAAGTTGTTCAAACATGCATGAAAATGGTACAGATGGATAGATTAGATTTTTCTGATCATTTTTCATATATAACTTATTTCATTCTGAGCTACGATTAAATTTCTATGATTTTTAGAAGTTTAGGACATTTTCTGAAATTTCCTAAATTAAATTAAATCCAAAAAATAGCTTATTGCGTCAGCATGACATCAGGGTGGCATCAGCAGATCAACACGCCAGGTCCAGGTCAAACCTGACCCATGGGACCCGCACGTCAGTGTAACAGGGCAAGGACAGAGGCTGACTAGTGGGTCCGGGTCAACGATGACGTGGCATGGTCAAACTGACATGTGGGGCCGACTATATTAACCTAAACTAAGGAGGGAATAAATCCCGGGGTTAATTAAGACATGGGGCCCATAGTCACTGAGAGAGGGGGTTCGTTAGTGGCGTCATTAGGCACTAATTACGGTGCCACGTTGGCACGGCCGGAGTTAACCCGTCGGCGACCAAAACAACGGCGGAGGCTCGCCGGACTTGAGCTACTGGCGGCGGCTGGACTCGCGGAGACCATCGGGGCGTAGCCCGTGCTCTCCCGCATCCATAGGAGCAGGTGGGTGGCCGCGGGGGCGCCGGAGCTTGCCGGAACAAAGCTCGCGGCGGTGGTCGGGGTTTGGGCAAGGTCGGGATTGGTGCTACGGTGCACGGGAGGGAGAGTGGGTGTGTGCGTTAGGCTGCTGGTGGCTTCCTGAGCACGGTGAGGCGCTCCATTGTGAGCTTGCGCGGCTGTGGCCATGGCTGTGCCATGTCCGGCGGCGAGAAGCTCTCGGCCGCGGTGGGAAATGGAGCTACGGGATGGGCGCGAGCTTGAGAGAGGAGGGGAGAGAAAGAGGGGCTCACGGCAGACTCGTAGAACAGCTCAATGGCTCGGGGAAGCTTTGGTTGAGGCGGATCGAGGGCGACGAACCGCGGCGGCCGAGGACGAAGACGACGATGGTGGCGACGTTGTAGAGCGCCCAAGGACGAGTGGCTCATCTGGGATGATGCGGACGACGAGGCGGTGCCGATGAACACGGCGGTTGGTCGAGGGACGGGCGGTGAGCGCGGTGGCAGTGAGCGGCGGCGACGGACGTGTTCGGGTCCGAGGTGCGGAGGCGAGGGAGAGAGCAGGGGGAGAGTGAGAGAGGTCGGGCGGATCAGGACAACGCCGGGGCGTTCACCCACGCGTCCAGAGTCTCGGCGGCAAGGAGGAGGAGGCGTGGCGCCTCGCGTGCGCGTGCGCTGTCCCGCCTCTGCCTACTATCAGAGGTTAGGGATGACTGGCACCAGGCCAGGTGGGCTGGGCCAGCACAGGTGAGGCCCAGGTGGGCGCCAGGTTAGTTTCCTTTCTCTCTCTCTCTCTCTCTCTTCTATTTTCTATTTATTCTGTTTTGTTTTGATTTAGTAAAATACTAAACCATTTTATAAAATCCTGGAAATAATTAGGGGTGTTGTCTAAATTATTCCAGTGACCCATAACAACTTCCAACATTTTTGGAGCATCTAAAATATATATAGCATTTAAATAGCTCCAATTCAAATATGTTTGAATTAATTCAAAGCCCAAATATGTCCTGCAAAAATGTAAACCATTTTTGGTAGATGCTTCCACCCCAATCCAGAAATGTTGAACATTTTCAGAGGGCATTTTGAGTTCAATGAAAAATATTTTATTTTGACCCTAGTTGAATTCATTTGGTGCTAGGGATTAAGCATCCCCATTTTAAAATTAATAGACAATGAAAATGATGCATGGATGCAATGCCACTAATTACAAGAAGATTTCGAGGGCTATGACACAGAGGTAGGCATTTTTATTCAAAAAACTACCACTTCGCATCTTGCGTCGCAAATAAAACTTTCAGGAGCACATTTGTAGGCTAGCTAGTGATCAATCAGTAACTTGTAAACACTGAGCGAACAGAAATAAGTAACTGTTAATGCATCTCAATGATTCACAGATCATATACAAATATGTAGCTCCAAAAGCAAAGATCAGCCACTTCGGATCTTGTGTCGCAACTAAAACTAACTAGTACGATTCCCATACATAAGATTAACATGTTAATGCATCTCAATGATTCATAGATCATATACAAATATGTAGCTCCAAAAGCAAAGATCTAGAAAAAATATTTGTTCTTCCTACTAACATGGATGCTCCTCTTGGCCAACATTCAGTACAGACTGAAAGACAAATTTGTTTGTGAAGTCTACAATTCCTCTTGCAAACGTAAGTGGGTTCACCAACATCTAGAACCATGAGAATGAACCACACATGATGGAGAAACATCCACTGCAATATGATTTGGTCTTCTCTCGATCACACCGCGAGACTATTTTTGGAATACAAAATTTAACTTAGGCAAGATGATGCCCATTGTATAATCAGACCAAAGCAATGAAGCACCTAGTGTTGGCCAATAAATAGTACAATACTACTTTTCTGCAGTCCATGAAGTGACTATCCAATCTTTCAGTGTCTATTTTCAAATGGCACTGCATGCAGTGACTATACTATTCTCTTGTGCAGTTCAACCAAAATTGCGGACACTTTGTTTGTTTGCCAAATAGCACGAGCAGACATCTTTGTCTGCACAAATATCAAGCAGCTAGTAAACATATACCACACCTTGTATTTTCGGTTTAAACATGTCTCTTCCGCTTAGCATCTGTCATGTTCTGCACTGGACAATCTGATATAGTTATGTTTTGCCCTGGACAATCTCATACTGAATTGATTTGCTGGTTCAGAGCAGAAATATAGCGCCCATTCTTCATCAGACCAAGGATATCCATGTTCGCAGTGATGGAACACGTGAAATTGATACAACCGAAATTGAGCATCCAATCATTGAATCCCGCCCTGCACCTCCTATGTAGGTCCACCCTGCCAATAAATTCACATGCAAACCACTAGTATTACTATCTAATGACAGTACAAAAAGAGTAGCAAGATAGTGGAAAACCATGTACCTTCGTAATGAACAGCTCATAGTGCCACCAATTGGATATAAAGGTTTGGAAAAAACATGCTCCTAAAGTTGAACCAGTTGGACTTTTTGTGCAGTTCCACTAAAATCAAGCATCCCTGTTTGCATAGATATTGAAAGTGTGATTACTCTAAAAGTGGCACTAGTTGAAGCATAGACTCACAAATATAAGCATTCCAATTTCTTAATCGGAAAAGGTAGCAAGACTGTTTCTAACCACCTGTTTGAAGGAATAAATAAAGCAACAATGGCTGATGTCAGGAAGGCATACATAGTTTTTTCTGAAAAACTAAGCCATTCCTGACCTTTCCTCTTCTTTTAAGCAAATTTTGTGCAGTTCTACTAAAATAAATGCCATCACCGCCTTGACAATTCAGTGACACTGTACAAAAGGAAATTACTTAACATTACATCATGATGTTAGGTATGTAGTCGACAGGCATTAGACACAAACATATAGACCTCCTCCGAAAACATAATGAACATTAATTTTAACAAAGGTGTGACTAGCTTTACCGGGATAATTTCAGTGAACTCTACACCCTTTGTTCCTTAATATAAGACGTTTTCATGGTTCAATTTAAAGTACCCAAACGTCTAGTATTTAGAAAAACAGGTAGTAGTTTTCTTGAGCAGATATCTGGGAAAGCTTGCCACACTTTATTTATGTCCATACGCTAATGCAACACCATTTGAATACTACAAATATACACTAATCCAGTGGCTAGTGCAACAGTAGAGTAGTTAGTTTATTACAGGGTACATTACAATGGTTTTACTGAACAGATTTCAATAAACTCTAGCACTGGAAGGTTTCTATAAGAATTAACAATAAAAAATGTAAAGGTAATAAGTTTCAGCATTGGTATACTAGCTGTGCATGAGCATTAAACCAAATACATAAGTCTGAAGGTAACTAGCATTATTAACTAATGACAGTATAAAAAAATTGCAAACCATGTACCTCCAAGGTAAATATCATTTCAAACTCGGGGGGACCTTAAAAATTGTTATCCCAATCTTGATAATCGATCAAACATAAAAACTTGATCGAACGAATCAAGAGAACAGCCGGAGGAGGAGGTGCCCACTCTTGACCTTTCCTCTTGTCTTCATAATTGTCTATGCAGTTTAACCAAAATAAAATGACATCAGCGCCTTGGCATTTTGGTGACACTATAAAAAAAATAACTTATCTCATGAAAGTGAGGTATGTAATCTATAAGAATTAACAGTGCAAAAATCTGAAGGTAGTAACAAGTTTCATCGTTGGTATACTGGCTATGCAACAGCATTAGAATGCCTTAGCTGAAAAATCTTTAATACATCCACAATCAACAGCTAACCCTGAAATAATCTAGTGACATTAAATGGCATTGCTTAAATTTATCGGTGGCATTAGACTGAGAGCGGCATTAGTTAAAGGTGGCATCATTTTAGTAGTAGCATTGCTTGACTTGACTGCTGGCGTTATACTAACAGCAAAAAAAGTGGCAATAAGAGCATGGGAGGCCCATTCGGACAGTGGGTGCACCAGTACGATGTACCTCCATGGACGCAGAGTGGTGAGGGAGGTATGGTTTCCCAAAGCAACAAATATCCATGCAGCATATGTGGATTACGTCCCATTTTTGTTCTCTTTAGCCACCTTTTTCCTATGCGAGGACAACAAACCGACCGACCTGGTCATTCTCTATTGCGTTGTCATGCCTTTCTACCCTTTTTCAACCAAGAGATACGAGACTCGTTCCTTAGCTACTGATTTTCCCCTTTTCAACCTAGATGCGGGCTCGATGCCTACTCTCTTGGACAGTACAGTCTCCCTTCCTTTCCTTATTCAACCCAGACATGGATTAGTCTGCATGAAGTCGGGTTTCCTTTAATAGTGCAAATTATGGTTTTCATCTATGTGCCCAGCAGAGCAGAGGATAGCAAATTGGGAAGATGGTGGAGTGGAAAAAGATCCACATGCAACGACGTGGCAGATGGGGCAATAGAACAAGATTATGGTTCGAAAACAGGTAGCATACCTGAGAGTTGGCGGGAAGTGGCTTCGCTCGTGGTCGTCGGCCTCCGCACACACTATGGCAGCGAGCTTGGGGACAGAGGCCATCCATGCGCGGGTGCTAGGTCTAAGAGGACGGCCTGGTCGTCAGAGCGTGACCTCGCTCGCCGACGACGAGTGCGTCAACGCTGCATGTCCTTTTCTTCCCCGGCGGATCTGTGACCACCGGTGAGGAGGGAGAGAGGGGCCGTCCTTTTTAGATCAAGAGAGAGGGTGGTAGTGTGAAAAGCAAGTCGGCAGCCCTTAGCAAGAAAGCTCTGAAGCTCTAGCCTATATATCTTTTTTAAATTACTACTACTGGAGGTGGAGTAGTGGTAGAGTAGTTTATATTTTCTCTACGTACAGTACTAGTTAGTCGTGCTTCAAAACTGATCGGCATGCCATTAAAAAAATAATGGTCAATAACTAATGCGGCACCTTGGGCCAACGAGGCCAAATCGCATTTTGCACGAGAAATTACACACCATGTTTCATTGACATGTGGTCCCGTTCCAACATATCATTGAGACGACGGCGAGTAGTAGGAGTAGTTCCGAAAGGACATGTAGGCCGGGGCGCCTATTCGTGAACCGTGGCAAACTCGCAACCGTCCATCGACTCTTTGCCTTTCCTTCTCGATTTGGAACTGTTGTCACACGCTCTTCCTCTCCCTCCTCCATTTTCCTTCAGCCCTTCACCCTTTCTTCTGCCATTGTTCGATCGTCTTCTCCATGGAGGGAACAGGCCGGAAACGACCCCGTTATTCTTGCCCCGATCTAAAAGATGACGTGGTGGAGGAACTCATTGATCGGTGTGGCGTCATCACCTCGGCTAGCATGGCAGGTTCGTTCAAGCCCATTCTCGACTCAACTAATAACATCATTACAAAGAACCCAAGATTCAAGGAGCGGTTTGATCTCCCCTATCTTCTTCACCGTGACCCTGATGACTGGCGCCGGCACGACGGAGGCCTCGCCTTGTGCAAGTTGATGCCGCTTGATAATGATACGTATGATGTTAAGATGCCATTGCTTGAGGGCAAGGCTTGGGCGGGCGCAAATGGAGATTGGGTTGTTTACATTGGGTCCAACTGCGAGTGGGAACTTGTGACTGTGTACACTCGTGACCGGGTTCCACTTCCAAAAACCTCAGTAGACTGCCTAGAGGTTGAGCACACCGGTATTGTACGCACGTTCAAATACGATCATGGTGACTGTCTTCTACGGAAGATAGCAATTTGTCGAGTTCCCAACCGCTCTTGGAATTACAACAACTATAAAGTTGTTGCTATCTTCGACAAGCTTGTTGCCGTCCTTGGTGGCTTGACTCGATGGATATTGCTCAAAAATCAGTTTCTGTACATGGATCAGTACTGTGATGCAATTCAATACGAGGGCCTTGTGTTTGCTGCCACCACTCGTGGCACTGTTTTTGCATGGGATCCTCATAGTTTCGGTACGTTTGTCTTACACTGTAATTATAATTGTTTCATCCACATGCATGCGGGTTAGCAAGTTTCCCTTTACTAATTAACCTTCTTCTTGTGTTTCCAAGGTCCTGTGAACATCCCACCACCTATACTTGAAAAATTTTATAACCAAGGGGGAGATGATGATGGTGATGATCATGAGCATGAGGACGAGCAGCGCCCATATACTCTGTGGTGCCTGGCAACTAATTCCGATGGATCTCCTCTTCTTGTGTGTATACAGCCCACTGATGATGTTAGTGCTAAGGAAGCAGGTGTAGTCTCCCATGGTCGCACTCTCCGGACCTATTCCAACGCCCATTGCATGGTATTCGGGATGGATACTAGTGTGCTAGCACCAACTCCTTCTCCCTGGTACAGAATTGATAGTCTTGGAGAAAACTCGCTCTTCCTTGGACAAAACTATTCGATGATGGTGAAAGGCGATCCAACTGCTGTTGACACAACGTTACTAGTACCATTTATGAGAAGCAACTGTGTCTATACCTCGGACATTTGGGTGGTTCCCTACCTTAGTACTGATATAGTAGGCCGCTTCAGCCTGGATGATCAGTCCTGCGTTGGTCTCCAGATCGACAATCGATGGCCTGTCCCAGAGGATCACTTGTGGTTCAAAGCAAGCGTTTCCAACGCCGAGGAATGGTTGAGTTGAAGTTCATTTCATTGCTTGTTATTTGTTGTGTGGTGAAAACTTTAGTATTTATAATGTATCCTCGTTGTCGATGTGGGTTGATGACCCATTGTATGTAATAAAATGATATGCCTGTGATAAACTTACTAAATTTATGAATGGCTTTCGAGTCGCTTCTCTGAGTGAGTGGTGCGACGAGGCAAAAAATATTTTGTGAATACATAATTGTACGTGCATTGCAACAGGTTATCGGATGAGGCCAATCAACAATAGTAGTACACTATTTGTACTAGATTCACATGCTTCACGCGTTCGGCGGGTGTTTTTACTGCCATATGTTAATGTGTTCGATGTACGTAACCAGCACCTCGGATCCTCGATACTAGTACTATATAGTAGGACTAAGTAGTAGGAGTAGTAGGGTGGCATGGGCCAGAACAAGCATTCACGTCCAGGAGTACGGCACATGCCACCACCACGACATCCATCTGACACCATATTATTTCTTGGAGTCCATGCTAGAGAAATCTCTTCAACCTCGTCGTTTCTCTAACTTCAGCCATCACGCGGCGGGCGAGGTGGGGGTTTGCCGATAGTCGGTTTCCTTAACTGCGATCCCACTTGTAAGGCCAACTCCAACGCACGACCCCAAATGGACCTCCGTTTTGCATGAACTCCAACGATAATTTTAACTAGAAAAGCAAGACCAAAGAAAACAAGAACCACAAGAATACATTTTACTACTCCTGTAAGTTGGATTAGTGCCTTCTCGATGCATTCATTTTTGATCTGCGGAGGCTCGATCTTGCGTGCTTCTTTCTTCTTCGAGTGTAAATAAGTAGATGTTGCTTCCTCGCACCTAGTCTCATGTCTAGCCTCTATTCTAGTAGGAGTATCAACAAGTGCACTAATCACATCTCTAGCCTCTATGCTAGCTAAAAGTGATAGAACATCTACTAAATTGCGCTCTATCAATATATGGATGTACTCTTCTTCCCAATACAAAAACTTGCATCCATTCTACCCCCTCCATTTCACAATACATGCCTTCTATTTGTCAAAATATATATGTATCTCGACATGTTTTAGTATATAGCTACATCCATTTTTGGACAAGTGGAAGTCAAGTAATTTGGAACGGAGGGATTACACAATAAAAAATTTAAGTTAGCACAACTAGTCTAATCCAAGAGCACAACCGAAGATTTGGTCGGGTTCTTCCTACTTTTGCCGACACGTGGGACATCCAGCATCCAGGTCGTGTCATGAAAGAAAATAGAGTGATAGTTGAAGCCACGAGATGTGCATCTTGGGTTAAACTGTAAATAGAATCTTACTACTCTTGAGTAATTCCAAAAGCGGCTATCGAAGATCTTTATTGGATTTGTTTTTCATCACTAGCACGTCGAGGAGAAAGATGTGCAGGTTCAGTGGGTCCTCTTGCGTTTTCACTGACATGTGGGGCCTCATGTGAGCAAACAGACGATGGGCTCCGCGCGTCCGCTGGCTGGCTGAGAAGAGAGATAGAGGAGGCCTGAGCACGAACTGCAGGAAATTTGTTCTATGTACTACCTCGATATAGGCTCGATATAGTGGGGTGGCATGGGCCATAACTAGCATTCACGTCTAGCAGTACGGCACACGCCACCCACACGAGTCCCATCCGACACCAATTTTCTTGGAGTCCGTGCTACAGCCATCTCTTCTCACTCCTGCTTTCTCAGCCATCGCGCGGTGGGAGGGGTGGGGGTTTGCCGATAGTCGGTTTGCCTAACTATGGTCCCACTTGTAAGTGAAAATGCAACACCGCATGCATTCCCGCTTGAGCGGCGTGCCGGACCAACCATGTGGGGGTGTGACGCGAACACAACAAGCTTTTCCTTTTGAACTCGTAACTTGTGAAATTTGGTTCTGCTCCATGGCGCGACCGATAGATAGAAAATAACGATTTTGCCTAGAGTAATGAGAAGTTTGGTTCTGGCGTCGTTCATGCGTGGAGTACGTATGAAAATTATGAAGTTGATGCGAAAGGTAAGATAATTACTGTAGTACCATATACTACTACATGGATTTGACGGAAAGATAAAAATACATACGGATCCATCAACGACATCCTCATGCCCTTGTGCGTCGGGTCACCAACCAACGTGTGAGGAGCAGCGGCGTTGGCGGCGAGCTCAACATGCTTCTGAACAATGTCGTCCAAGGTTGCCCTGCGGTCCAGGAAGGCCAGCGTCCTATCATCCTCCTCTTGCATGTAGTAGTCCTTGTGGACGATTTGCACATAGACGTGGGTGATTATGTCGATGGTGTCTTGCTGCGCCAGGCGCTGTGCGGCGAGCGCGACCTCGAGGTGGAGATTCTCCAGCGCAATGGCGTGCTGTCATAGGGCCACCAGTGCGTCGAAGAGGTTGTCACCATAGTGGCCGTTGAGGGTGGCGGGCATCGCAGAGCCTGGGCGCGTCGGCTGGAGGCTTACGTCGAAGTCGTCCGCAAGCTTCTTGACGATGGTGAACTTGTCGAGGAAACCGACGAGGACCTCGTCGAACAAGGAGACGAAGCTGTCGTCCAAGCGGCCCCTCGCCCTGGCGGCCTCAAGCAATACTACCTGGAGACGTTCCTCGGTGTAGGGCCGTAGGCCAGCATCGTGGACCATCTGGCATAGCCGGCTGATGCTCGCGCTCATCGCCTCCATGGGTCTAGCTTAGCTTCTAGTCAACTGATCTTGCGATTCGAGTGATCACTCTTGCCCTTGGTTAGCGTGCGTAGGTGCGTAGGATTTCGTACTACTCCTCGGCCCTCTACTGCACTTGCCTTTGGCTGTATGATAGGTGGGCAGCCACCCCCTGGGCCCACATGTCATTCACCCAAAGGCAGTTGCCGTAAGTCAATGAAGCTGCGTCCTCCTCCGTGCCGGTGCAGTATAGTCATCTCACCGGACCTCTAGTTGGGGCCGAACGAGAGAAGTTTGATGTCTACTGGTTTATTGCTCCCCATTGCATTTTGAGCCAAGTTTTGACCTTTGATTTAACTAATAAAATTTAAATGCATGTAAACAAAAATGTTGTGTAAGTCACCTTACGAAAACCAAATAATCCCAAAATACTTAGGCATGGTGCATTAACTCCCTCCTTGTTTCTTATTTCGTGACATATTAACCAATGAGAGATGTGGGCCGTGCATGCTTTCAATGACTTGAGACTACCAAACATGACATGCAGTGTTTAGTTCATTGCATGTAATCCTATTAGTACTCTAGTTAGCAAAAAACATTAAGTTCTCTCGCCGATAGGAATAAAACACCATGTATTTATTTACAGAGGGAGTAGTACATTTTTTGTGACATGCATTACTAGATATTGCTAGTCAAATACTAAAATCCAGATGGACATGTAGTACTCCTAAATCTAGACGGTGGTGCTACTAGTACTAGTAGTAGTACTACCAATGTAGTAGTAGGAGTACTAGTAGTAGTACTACCAATGTAGTAGTAGGAGTACTAGCACTGTACTACCCGTTGGTCAAATTATTACGTGCTGCTCCTCACATTGAAGTGACAAGACCCTGCGCCAGAGATGACACCTGAGTATAGACGCCGTGTTCGGCATACCATAGCTAGCCTACTTACAACTAGCCCTGTTCGACATAATTTCCCGTGCGTAGATGACCGTGCATTGCACAGAACACCAAGATTGGGGTGGACAGCTCCGGCAGCGGCAATCACGCCAGATTTTTCCACGGCCTTCTAGATGTGGTGGGGAGGAGATAAGGCTGATTGTGAGAGACAAGGAGTTGTTTGTAAATAGGGAACACGTGCGGGCATCTTTTTGCAAAAATGGAGAAGATTGGTTTTTATGCGTTAGATCTAGATCCGACGGCTATTGGTGAAAGATGGGAGGCACAACATCATCACCAACTTAGGACCTGTTTGATTCACAGGATTTTGAAAACGCAGGAATAGGACACGACAATATTACAAGTTTCAAACTGATATTACAAATGTTAGGAGTAATGCTGCACCTACAAAGAGGGAATTACTAGGAAGTTTACGTAAGACCTTTCGTTACTTTAGGTGGATGCAGCATTATCGTACAAACTAAAATCCACCGCCCTGACGAGTCACTAATGGGCAAATAAGTTTTCGAGTCTCTGGCCACTTGATGTTTCAAAAACAAATTCAGCTTCTGCGGAGACTTTCTCATTTAGGCTTAGACGCTTGCAGTGATCAGCACGCCATTCATTGTTGTGCCAGAGAACGCCAAACCTCATTACCTTGAGCACACTTGCCTCCAAAACAAAGAACCTAGCAAATTTAATCTCAGATGTGCTGCCTCTGTAGTTGATCAAATCAATTTCTGTAAGATGGAGATCAAGGCATTCGATGAGATTGTTATAGTACAGCTGCGGAGCAGGTGCTCCATAGCCTTCTTCAATACGATAACGTCGAAGAGGTCGAGCTGCTTGAGTTGAGGGAGAAGAAGGGCGGGCGCTGCATTAATCTTGGGAAGATAGCAGGAGCTGAAGCTGGCGCGGCGCAGCGTTGGCGTGAGGAGGAGCGCGGACGGTGGCAGAGAGCGACATCGTCCAGCTTCAAAGCTGAGCTCCTCGAGCTGATCTAGGGAGAGGGATAAGAACCACTCGTCGAACTTGGGTTGGACCTTACAGTTGGTACTGAACATGCGGATGTCAAGGCATCTGGCTGGCCCAGGGTGCGATGAAAGGATCTTGGAGCCTGTGGCCATGCGTTTGCAATCCCCGTCGGAGAGGCAGCTGTCGACGGTGAGGTTGAGGGGGACGCAGCGCCAGAGGGGGCGCCACCACCGGGAGAGCAGGGAGGTCCGCACGGGAGATTTGGTGGGGAGGAGACCGATGATGACGAGCAGCATGTCATCGGGGAGGCTGCTGATGAAGTCCAGGCTCGCCGGATGCGGTTTTGGCTCGAGCCGCCTCCGCTTGTTGGCTGCCTCGCCATCCATCTCAACCGGCGGTGACGCGGGTGTACACGTGTGCTGGTGTGTGTTGTGTGCTGGGTGTGCTCGAGTGCGTCCTTCTGTGCATGCCACCGCGTAGTGGTGAATTGTGCGCGAGTGCGTCCTTCGCGCACAAGAAGTTTGTCCCCAATGCACCCTCAATTTACTAGCATGCGGGGTGCTACCCTGAGTGGTTTCAACTTTGTTTACTTCACCGCATGTCAGATGGGCCTCTAGTTTACTTATTTTCACCCAATGCCACATGGGCCAGCACACGAAGATACAGAACACGAGCTGACAAGGCAGCATGTGGATTGGTTGACTAGTCAACTAAACAATATACGAAGCTATACGCTGACACAGTGAGTGTATAATCCGTCGGTATAGAGAGTTCGAGTGAGAGGGGAGGCCCATGAGTGATAGCAAAGAGAGAGAAAGAGCTACTCCCTCCGTTCGATTATGTAGTTCCAACATTTTTTAAGTCAAACTTTTGAAACTTTGACCAAGTTTATAAAGAAATTACTTATATCTACAATACCAAATATAAATGATAGTATGTAGTAAGTACATGTTGTGATGAATCTAATGATCATTCCAGATGTAATGTTTTTCTCCACATATACCTGGTCAAACTTTTCTGAGGTTTGACTTTTCAAAACATCCATATGCTTATGGACATGACAGAGTCCCTAACTAGAGAGAGAGAGAGAGAGAGAGAGAGTGACTGAAAAAGTGTGTGTGCGTGTGTGAAAGAGACATGGACAACACATGATAAAAGTAGAGAAAAAGCGTGCGTGTCTTATGCAAAGATATCACACATGCATCTTCAACAATGGAGGCAAGGTGAGGAGATAGTGTGTGGTTGTTTGGAACCGAGAGAGCAAGACCCCTAGCACGTGGACAAGAGGGGTGTCGGTGTCAAAACCGATGGATCTCGAATAGGGGGTCCCGAACTGTGCGTCTAAGGCGGATGGTAACAGGAGGCAGGGGACACGATGTTTTACCCAGGTTCGGGCCCTCTTCATGGAGGTAAAACCCTACGTCCTGCTTGGTTAATATTGATGATAGGGGTAGTACAAGAGTAGATCTACCACGAGATCAGAGAGGCTAAACCCTAGAAGCTAGCCTATGGTATGATTGTGTGTTGTCCTACGGACTAAAACCCTCCGGTTTATATAGACATCGGAAAGGGCTAGGGTTACACAAGGTCGGTTGCAAACGAGGAGATACACATATCCGTATTGCCTAGCTTGCCTTCCACACCAAGTAGAGTCCCATCCGGACACGAGATGAAGTCTTCAATCTTGTATCTTCATAGTCTAACAGTCTGGATAATGGATATAGTTCAGCTGTCCGAAGACCCCCTAATCCAGGACTCCCTCAGTAGCCCCTGAACCAGGCTTTCAATGACGATGAGTCTGACGCGCAGTATTTTCTTCGGCATTGCAAGGCGGGTTCCTCCTCCGAATACACCACGGAAGAATTTGAATACAAGGATAGTGTCCGATCCTGAAAAATAAGTTCCACATACCACCGTAGAGAGAATAATATTTCCACAAATCCAATTTTATGACTTGTTTTGGCAACACGACATTGTGCCATGGCCCGGTGATTATTCGAGCAGTTTCCTTTAACTAGCCCCGCACATAACGTGAGGCAGTTTCTTTGACACGTCTTGTCAAAGCAGAGATCGTGTCCCCTTATCACGGGATTCTCATCAATACGGGCGTGGGTAACCCAACCGCGCCATCGATTACGGTGCTTGGGGGATAAGCGACTTTTACCAGGCTAGTGGGGACGCATAGTTCTGTCCGCCCATATAAAGGGATAAGGATTCACCTTTTCATCCATGCCTTCTTCAACCTTTGCTCATCCATTTTCGCACACTCGAGCTCCAGTGCCCAAGTTCGCATTTCCCACCTCGACCTTCTCCAACCATGTCCGGAGCAGTAGGCAGGTGGATGGTCTCCTCCCTCATGGAGGGACACATCAAGAAGCTGAGGAGAGCCAGATACCTGCCCGACGACATCGCGCACCGGCTCCCAGACGAGGGGTAGCTCATCCCCACCCCCAGGCCCCATGAGAGGGTAGTGTTCCTTACCCATTTCCTCCGCGGACTGGGATTCCCTCTCCACCCATTTGTCTGGGGCTCATGTTCTACTACGGCCTGGATTACCATGATCTGGCCCCGAACTTCATCCTCAACATCTCGGCGTTTATCGTCGTGTGTGAGGCCTTCCTCCGCATCAAGCCCCACTTTGGCTTATGGCTGAAGACCTTCAATGTCAAGCCGAAGGTAGTGAGCGGCCGCCAGGCGGAGTGCGGAGGCGCCATGGTGGGCAAGATGCCCAACGTCACATGGCTCGAGGGCTCCTTTGTGGAAACCATAAAGGGGTGGCAATCGGGGTGGTTCTACATCACCGAGCCGCGTGACCCTAAATGGGCAGAGGCCCCCGAGTTCCGATCTGGCATCCCCACGCGGCTCACCTCCTGGCAAGAGAAGGGCCTATCCTGGGGTAGTTCGGAAGAGCTGACCGGACTCCAAACATGTATTCAAAACATGGTGAACTAGAAGCTCAAACTTGTCAATGTAGTCCAGGTCATGCTCATCCGCCGGATCCTCCCATGCCAACAACGGGCTTTCAACTTGTGGGAGTTCGACCCGGCCCAGCACCGAACTCTGAACAGGCTCTTTGACACAACTCACGAGGATGCCTGGAAGGTGCTATTCAAGGGCACCGAGGTTCCCCCTCCCACTACCGAGGATCACGGATTCTACGTGAAGCGCCAAGCCAGTGCGGTAAGCTGTTTTACCTTTCACATGATACTTGTTTTTCATAGTTTGACTCTATGCGGGATCTAAGCTCCCGTACCTTTGACAGGACTGGCAGGAGACGGCCGGACAGATCGACTGTCCGGCTCCTTTGCCCGAAGGCCCAGCAGACGCTCTCCTGATGAAGATGCTGACTCCGGCTCCTTACAAGGTGCCGGAGAAGACCAAGAAGGCCAAGGGAACCCGAAAGAGTTCCCGACGCCAGGCGTCATCGGACTCATCGTACGATAATTCTGCGACACACTCCTCCCCCGAAGACGGGGAGGAAGAAGAAGATGCTCCCCCTCCAGACGGGGGAGACAAGAAAAGGAAGGCTGCCCCAACTAGGGAGGCCGAAGGGTCCAAGAAGGGAAGGACTCTCCTTCCGGACAGTTCTACCACCGCCACCGACGGTGAAGACGAGTGGCTACCCAGGGCCAAGCCCCTGGGGAAGTCGTAAGTATTCGGATACCAGAGTAACTCATAGCATTCCTTTGTCGCACTGCTTCCCTTAACGCTGAATATGATTATGCAGTCCGCCACGAGCCCGTATCGATGTATCATCGGACGGCTCCCTGGGCTCGTCGGATATGGATAGCGATCCCCTTCCGACCGCCACCTTCCCTTGCCCTACGGACGACACCGAGGTATTGTCCCAGAGGCACCGGGTCGAGGGGATATAGTCCTGGAGGCGCCCCAAGGCGACCTTCCGGACACCGGGAGCAGAGGGGACAAGGCCCTTGAGGGCTCCGAGTTTGGCCCTCAGCCAAACGCCGCGCCGGAACCTCCATTGGTTCCGGACTCAGGCAGGCGGCCTCCTTCCAAGAGGGGCAAGATGCCTGTGCCGGTGACCTCTGTCCAACCAGAGGCATTGGACACTTTGCTGGGAGCGTTTCGCAACGCTTCCATCGACGAAGAACACCGCCCTATTATGAGTGCGGTGATCCAGAAGGTTTAGTCCGCCAAGAGCGGATTGACTGAAGCCTGTGCCAGCCTTCTAACAGGCTTTGAGGTAAGTGTTTAAAATATAGGAAAAATGTTACCACATAGACAGTAGCCCCTGATGCTATGTTCGGTGTTCGCAAAGAAAATCCGAACGGAGGATCAAACAATATCGCAGGAGTCTAATATAAGTATGTATATATGCATATGCAGGCTTCGCTGCTGGCATCTGCCGCACTGACTGCGGAGGTCACCACACTGAAGCAGGACCTTAAAGGGTCCAAGGACGAGCTCGGCCATGCCAAGAGGCAGCTCGAGGAGAACAAAGGTAAGTAATACCTAGTCTATGGAAATGTATAAAAAGAATGCAATTGCAAAATGACAGGATCATCATGAATTTGCCAGGGGCCACACCCGAAGTGGCGACCCTAAAGCAAGCGTTGTCCAAGGCCGAAAACAAAGTGGCCAAGGAGCGCACCGAGTGAGAAAAGCAGGAGACGCGGGTGGGCGAGGTGCAAGAAGAGCTCCAATCTCTCATGATGAAGCACGAGGCGTTGGAGCTTGACTCGAAGACGCGGGAGTCTGAGCTTGCCGCGGCCCTTGAGAGCGCAAAGAATGCCAAGGCCGAAGCCCAAAGGGCCCTCCAGGAGATTGATGCGATGAACAAGATAGCGGCGGGTAAGGCATACTATATGCAAAGCAAGCATATGAAAGTAAATTACCTGTTACTTACCCAAATCCGGAGCTCTCCACGAGCATTCGCAGATTTGCCCCGCAGTGTGTCCAATGCCGCACAATTTTACCAGGCCGAGGAGGGAAGCTCAACGGAGAAATTGTTCTAGTCTCAGTATACTGGGACTGAACACCTGGTGCCTATGAGCGACCAGCTAAAGCAGCTGGTCGAGCTACACAAGGCGGCCGAACAGGCCATGAAGGGCTTTATAGTCCTGCTGTTGCCTGGCGACGCCCTTCCGAACAGCTACTTCGGCCTGGTGAGGCGGCTTGTGGATGCCTGCCCGCGGCTGGAGGTCGTCAAGCGATCCGTCTGCATTGAAGGTGCATGCCGGGCTTTCGCCCGTGTGAAGTTGCAATGGGTCAAGCTAGACGCCGTGAAGTTGATCAAGGAAGGGCCGCCGGAGGGCAAGGAGCATCGCCACCCCGAGATGTACTACGAGGGTGTTCTGAGGGGTGCCCGTCTCGTAGCGGGCGAGTGCACGAAAGATGTAATATTTGAGTGAAACTTGCTCATGTGATCCTGTATTTATGAAAACTTGTTCATATGCGCTATGCAACGCTTGTTTGAATTTAAAATATTACCTTCTGTTTGGATGTTTATCCAATCTGAGAGATGGCTAGTCCTCAGCTTCTGCCCCCATGCCGCGAGTGCTGGGGTGTTCGGGATAAACCTGAGCACTCTTGTTCCCATTTTTGGGTCCTTCGAGGGAGGTGCTCAGCACAGCAAACAAGGCAACCAGACTAATAATGCTTTATCACTCTCACTTAGCCATAGAATTCTATAATTTTAAATTTCGGTGAAGCCCCTGGTATTCGAAAGGCCGAATTCGGGGCGCGATAAACGCCTTTAAGCCGGACAGGACTGGCTCCTCGCTCTAAGCAGCATAAGTCTTTAGGGACTCGAAACCTCGCCGAACAACGACCAGTCTCTCGCCTTATCATGACAGTCAGTTTTAGCTTTCTCTACTGAGGTGCTTACCCCAGCAGAACCGGAGCACAAGCGCAGTAGTTCTCCTAGCGCTACCTTAGCCGATAGAGCGGAACGTAAGGTACCAAAACATAGGAGCCGGGCAAACCCAACATTTGACCAAAGACATGATTCGGAGCTGATGCATATAATGCTATAAGTTCGGGGTGCCGCACTTGTGAAAGTGTTCGGACTTTTCACACCATATTGTGGGGTACGTAAACCCCTGGTGTATTGGCCGTACCAAAGTGTACGATTCCAAGGCGTCATTAATGAACACATATATATATAAAACAAGAATGCAATAATAATCGTAATGTTATGCATTGTTTATTCAAAAAGGTAAGTTAAACAGAATGATACAGATAGTGCGATAAGCAAAAAGTGGGACTATGTCCCTTCCAAGGGCAAGATGAGGAATAGTATTAAAGCCTCCTTGGTTGATGCATCATGTGTTCAGAAATCATACTGTCAGACGTGTTTCCAGAGATTAAAGTCCTGAAAAGAGAAAAATAACAAAGCGGGAAGCCCCTAGTGCGGTTTAAGCCGCGTCTTGGGGTGTGCCGTGGTTGTGCCCCCCTCCCCACCTGTGCCCATGGTATTTTTAATGTGTAATTATGTACGCGTGGCACAGATTTCACCATTTGGCTGGGACTGGGGTGGGGGCCGCATTGGTACGCGAGCTCACATCATGCCAGGCGGTCTAGTTGCCCATTACTCCGAGCGCGCTTGAAGGTGTCCGGGTCTTCAAACGCCGAACTGGTGGATTGCCTTGAGAGGCTGCTTTGCGCTTCTGCTGCGAGGGCCGCAGTGTGCTCCTCCGTTCGGAGAGAGCGCTCTGTGTTTCCATTAACTGTAATGACCCCCCGAGGTCCTGGCATCTTGAGCTTGATGTATGCATAATGTGGTACCACATTGAATCTCGCAAATGTGGTTCGCTCGAGCAGTGCATGAAAACCACTGCGGAACGGGACTATATCGAAGATTAATTCTTCACTTCGGAAGTTATCCGGGGATCCGAAGACCACTTCTAGCATAATTGATCCTGTGCAATGGGCCTCTACACCTGGAATGACGCCTTTAAAGGTCGTTTTTGTGGGTTTGATCCTTGAGGGGTCTATACCCATTTTGCGCATTGTGTCTTGATAAAGTAGGTTCTGGCTGCTGCCACCGTCCATAAGGACTCGAGTGAGGTGAAATCCGTCAATGATTGGGTCTAGGACCAGTGCGGCAAATCTGCCATGACGGATACTAGTGGGGTGGTCCCTGCGATCGAAGGTGATCGGACATGAGGACCATGGGTTGAACTTTGGGGCGACTGGCTCCAACGCATATCCGTCCCTGAGCGCATGCTTCCGCTCCCTCTTGGGGATGTGGGTTGCGTATATTCCGCACTTGTGGGGGGAACCTCTTCTGTCCTCCGGTGTTCGGCTGTCGGGACTCCTCTTCGTCATCGCTGTGTGACCCCTTATCTTTGTCTTCGGCAATTAACTTGCCGTCCTGCTTGAATACCAAACAGTCCCTATTGGTGTGGTTGGCTGGATTGTTGGGGGTGCCGTGTATTTGACACGAGCGATCGAGTATGCGGTCCAAACTAGACGGGCCCGGAGTGCTTCTTTTAAATGGCTTTTTCCGCTGATCGGGTTTAGAGCCTTTGAATCCGGCATTGACTGTTGTATCCTCAGTATTATTATTGTTAATGCGGCGCTTATGTTTGTTGCGACGTCTATTGCCGTCCTTGGTATCCGAAGTACCACGGTTCATTGATATGTTATTACTACGAGCCAGCCAGCTATCTTCTCCCGCACAAAAGCGGGTCATGAGTGTCGTGTGGGCTGCCATAGATTTCGGCTTTTCCTGACCAATGTGCCGGGCTAGCCACTCATCGCGGATGTTGTGCTTGAAAGCTGCTAGGGCCTCTGCATCCGGACAATCAATGATTTGATTTTTCTTTGTTAGGAACCGTGTCCAGAATTGCCTGGCCGATTCTTCTGGCTGCTGAATTATGTGGCTCAAGTCATCGGCATCTGGTGGTCACACATAAGTGCCCTGAAAGTTGTCAAGGAATGCGGCCTCCAGATCTTCCCAACAGCTAATGGACTCTGTTGGCAAGCTGTTAAGCCAATGCCGCGCTGGTCCTTTGAGCTTTAGTGGGAGGTATTTGATGGCGTGTAAGTCATCACCGCAGGCCATGTGGATGTGGAGGAGGAAATCCTCGATCCATACCGCAGGATCTGTTGTGTCGTCGTATGATTCAATATTTACGGGTTTGAAACCCTCTGGGATGTGATGATCCATTACTTCGTCTATGAAGCATAGGGGGTGTGTGGCGCCTCTGTATTGGGATATGTCGTGACGCAACTCGAATGGGTCCTGCCCGCTGTGGTCGGCCTGGCCAGACTTACTTTTACTGTATCCGGCGTGACGTTTATTGTCTTGCATAGTGGCGCGCCCTCGTGATCCGTAGATCGATCTTGCATGTTTTGCTTTGTCCGCCAATATGTCTCGCAGGTCTGGCGTGTTTCCCCATGCTTTTTTATTTGAATGGCGGTGGGGTGCAGGCTGAGCTTTTGGCTGGAATGCCTCTCTATCACGGCCACGAGGTGGCCGATAAGCCGCGTCATACGCTTCTTCCTCCAGTCGAGGTAGCAACCTGCATTTTGGGTAACTCTTGGAGGGGCGCCCGAGTTTATATTCCTCCGCCGTGAGGACTTCAGTCCATCTGTCAGCTAGCAGATATTGATCAGCTTGAAGCTGCTACTGCTTTTTCTTAAGGCTATTTGCCGTGGCCATAAGCCGGTGCTTGAAGCGCTCTTGTTCGACGGGATCCTCTGGCACGACGAATTTGTCATCGCTGAGGCTTGCCTCATCTTCGGAGGGGGTATGTAATTATCATCATCCGCCTCTCCATCTGCCGCTCTCTCGGGAGGGCTGGCTCCTCCATCCTCCTGCTCTAAATCTTGCTGGAGGGGGTTGTTGTTGTTGTCTTTGGCACTATCCGGAGTGTTATTCCCTCCTCTGCCGGTATCACCACTTTTGGTTTGGCGGGACTTAGAGCGGCGCCGCTGACGTTGGCGCATGGGTTGCTTCTTGGAGGGGTCATCCTCCGCTATCTCGTCGCCATTGCCTTCTTTGGGTGTAACCACCATGTATATATCGTATGATGAGGTGGCTGTCCAGTGCCCTGTGGGCAGTGGTTCCTCTTCATCTCCCCCATCGTCGTCCATACCGTCGATGTCATCGAAGTCGAAGTCGCGCATGTCGGTTAAGTCATCGACATTGGCTACTAAGTGGGTGGTGGGTGGGCTGCGAATTTCTTCGTCGTCCGCATCCTAGTCCTGCCGGACATAGTAGGCCAGGATTCTCCTAACAAGGAGAGAGACCTTAATGAGTTCATTATATCGCCGAAGGGCGAGTGCTGAAAGATATCCGCGGAGGTAAAAATCCATGATCGACGCCCAGCCAGATTCGATAGGAACGGGCGCAGGTGGTTCGGAGTCCGTGGCCGGAGAAGGATCCGGCAGTTTAATAACACGGCTCTCGTGCAAGGTAAGGTCGATGTTCGGCTCGATCGCCGATGAGCATAAGGCTTCCATGGTGGGGTCCATCTACCCGTCCATGGACGGTGCAACTGGCTCTGAATTGAGGGTCGGAGCGGATGCCGGTGTGATCTCCTGAACACTGTCTGATGGTAGAGCTAAATCGTACTCATCGTGATCGCGTGACGCACACGGCAGAGGCTCGAATCCGTCGAAGATTAAGTCTCCGCGGATATTGATCGTGTAGTTTAAGCTTCCAAAATTGACCTGGTGGCCAGGGGTGTAACTTTCAATCTACTCCAGATGGCCAAGCGAATTGGCCCGCAGTGCAAAGCTGCCGAATACAAAAATCTGCCCGGGGAGAAAAGTCTCACCCTGAACTGCATCGCTAACGATGATCGAAGGAGCCATCAAGCCTAATGGCGACGACACAGAGGAACTCTCAATGCAAGCACCAATGTCGGTGTCAAAACCGACGGATCTCGGGTAGGGGGTCCCGAACTGTGCGTCTAAGGCGGATGGTAACAGAAGGCAGGGGACACGATGTTTTACCCAGGTTTGGGCCCTCTTGATGGAGGTAAAACCCTACGTCCTGCTTGATTAATATTGATGATATGGGTAGTACAAGAGTAGATCTACCATGAGATCAGAGAGGCTAAACCCTAGAATCTAGCCTATGGTATGATTGTGTGTTGTCCAGCGGACTAAAACCCTCCGGTTTATATAGACATCGGAAAGGGCTAGGGTTACACAGGGTCGGTTACAAAGGAGGAGATACACATATCCGTATTGCCTAGCTTGCCTTCCACGCCAAGTAGAGTCCCATCTGGACACGAGACGAAGTCTTCAATCTTGTATCTTCATAGTCTAACAGTCCGGCCAATGGATATAGTCCGGCTGTCCGGAGACCCCCTAATCCAGGACTCCCTCAAGGGGTCTAACAAACAAGGGAGAGAGGTCGCGAGAGATGTACGGAGAAAATGCAGACATGGGGATGAGAAAGTGTATGTTTATCATAGAGAGATCCCTTGGAGATCGTGATGGGACAACATGGGTGGGAGATCGAGTGACAAGTTGTGTGCGCGATAGAAGATGCCCCGAGAGATATCGAGATAGACGTATGGATGGAAGGAGACAATACGTGTGTTCCTGATGGCTAGTAAGAGATAATCATACTTAGGAGGGGGAGTGATTGCGCCTATGATGGAGTGAGGGATTATGGTACTTAGGGGGTGCGTGTCACATGGAGAGAGAACAAGGGCGGAGAGTGTTGGATGGGTCTATATGTATAGCGCGAGCGAGACATGTGTATGTGTGAACCAGGGAGATATAAGGCCAGTTTGGCTTGCGTCCTGAGCATCTTTTGCCTGGCATGGGGTTGTGGCTGGATTTCATGCACGTTTCTTTGGTTGCTACCCTGTGAAAAAGAAAGCCTGCCTGGCCTGGGTTCCCTTGCACTTTAATTAGCCTAGCTGAACTCCAGACACTGCAAGGAGCCTGGCCCAGGCGACCGATTTCGAACGCCTGGCCGTGCCTGGTCGTGTGGCCACAAGGCTAACAGCAATATGGATGGATATTAGCATTAAATAATTGATGCATGGATTGATTGATGGGACATTGATGCTTTGCAGGCCCAGGTATGAACCAAACGCTTCAGCACCACACAAGCCTGGCCAGGCAGAAATATTTTACATCTCACGTCCACACCAGGCAGTACCGGCCATCAAGGCATGATGGTCAGGTCACGAACCAAACTGACCAATAAAGTTTGAGAGATATTGAGGAGCCCCGATAAGGCTGAGTGGTGCGTCAGATAGCTGAGAGGGGGAAAGAGATATTGCATTCGCTCGATAATGCAGTGCATGTAAAAAATTTAGAAGTCAAACTTTGGAAACTTTGATCAGGTTTATGCAAATGTTATTTATATCTACAATACCAAAGATACATCATACAAAACTACATCTCATGGTGAATCTAATGTTATATGTTTGCCGTACTAGATGTAATTCTTTTTCTCCACGTACATGGTCAAACTTTGTGATGTTTAACTTTTCAATAAATCTATATGCTATGGACCGAGGAGAGTGCCTCAGTCGAGACAGATCAAGTGCGTGTGAAGGAGAATGAGTAAGTGTGCAAAAGGAGTATGTGTGGGAAAAAGAAAGTGACAACAAATGATAAATTAGAGAGAGTGTGTGTGTTTTTTCGTTTCTTATGCGAACATATCACGCATGCATCTCTGAGATGGAAAAGTGAGGCGAGGAGATACACGAAGATAGCTAGTGTGTGATTGTTTGCAACGGAGAGAGACACCTCTGTAGCACATGTACAATAGAGGTCCGGCCTACAAGGAACAAAGGTCGAGAGGGACACATGGATGGCATGGACGCATGTGGAGGGAGAGAGGGTGTGTTTGTGATAGAGAGAGCCGTCAAGATCGTGAGGGGACTATATGGGTGGGAGATCGAGGTAGTGCGTGCGCGATAGAAAAATGCCCCGAGAGAAATCGAGATAGACCATGCACATGTTTGTGATTGAGACTAAGATTAGCTAGTCATATACATATAGGGGGGACTGCGTGTGCCAACAATTGAGTGAGAGACCATCATACTTGGCTAGTTGGGCATGAGATTGTGTGTGTGCGCGTGTGAGATGGAGAGAGAATGAGGAGGAGAGATAGAGTTTTAGATGGGCCTATCGAGTGCGAGTGAGATATGCATGTGTATGTGTGACCCAGGTGGATGGAGAGTTTGAGAGAGGGGGAAGAGCTCCGAGATGACATAGTGGTGCGTGAGAGAGTTACGGGTAAAGAGCCAAGGAATTTGTGTGCGTATGATGAGCGCACCCAAGATATCTAGCTTGGACTAGCTAGAGTATCATACATAGTGTGCGAGAGAGACCTATAGATGGTGTATATATGCATGCGAACTAGAAAGACCCCCCCCCCACACACACACAAAGAGAGAGAGAGAGAGAGAGAGAGAGATGGAGAGAATGGGAGAGGGACCAACAAGGTTTTTGTGTCGAATGCGTGTGACAGAATTGAAGATTGTCGGTGAGAGAGAGAGAGTGAGAGAGAGAGAGAGAACAGGAGTTCGAGAGAGGGGGAGGTCGCATTTTATGCATCAAAGACTGATATAAACCATGTTTCGATATAAACTTGCATTCAAATATTTAAATTAGAGAATATGTTGTCTGCAATCCACACATGAATAGATATATGCGTATATCAAACAAGTTCATTAATTTGACTTTCAACATGTTCATGGAGTGCTATAATACTGTACAACATGCTACTCGATTAAGGTGTTCAATTTTGGATTTAGTTCCCTATTTTGACCTACTGAATGACCTATTTCATTGAATCGAGATATTTCATTTTGAGTTTGATTCGCGTTTTTAAGTGGGTCAACTATTTGTCATATAGTAAATCACTAGCAACGAGCATGTAAAAACACATTACTCCCGAGCATCATCTCTCCATCTAAAAAAGAAGTGGCAAGCTAATATTTCAAAATTTGATCCGAATTGACTTGGTAAGGTAGACGTGGATGCTCGTTCTCCCAAATTTGAACGAACCATAAAACATCCTCTCTGCTCGGTGGAATTCGCCCGAGCAAATAAATGGGAGACGCGAAATTACCGTCCTATGTGGGACACACATCAATTGGCCCGCTGTACATCGAGGGTAGGTTCGTAACTTCATCCAAGCGCGCCTTTTCCTCGGCCGAAATGACATGTGCCGAATAATTCATAAACCATGGTCGGCAAAACATGCTCTCCTCGCCCGAAATAGCTCGCGCCCACTATTTCCAAACACGCTCTCCTCGCCCGAAATCGCTCGCGCCCACTATAGTTCAAAACACGCCCTCGTCACCCGAAATCTCTCCCGCCCACTATTTGGGGAGAAGCAAAGTTACTCTACTATCCCCGACCCTCAGTTCACAGACCCAAGCCGAGAAGCCTATAGGCAAGGGTAGAACTGTAACTCCCCCTCACATTTCAGACAAATGCGTCCGTAAGACATGGTTCCACTCCCCTCCCAATTCCACCCCCCCCCCCCCCGCCCGCCCCCATTCATACCTCGTGGGCACCAAATCACCTTCTCCCCAGGAAGCTCCCTTCTCCCGAGCCACGAAACCTCAGCCCCACCTCCATGGCGCCCCCCACCGTACCAATTTCACAGCCACCCTCCTCCCTAATGTCGGAGACGCTGTCCATTTGCCGTCATGCACTGGGCCGTGTGCCTCTTACTCCGTGCTGCTGGTGTTGCCTCGACGACGGCCGTGTGAACCGTACGGGAGCCGATTCACCCCCGCCATTGTTCACGGTGCCGGAGCGGCTCCAACTTCGGATCCGTCCAGAGTCCTGGCGCTGCTTCCGCTTAGCCGTCGACCGTCGCGACATCGCTATTTCCCTGCTGCCGATCGCCACTGCAACCGCGCCGGCCTCACCGACTCGGCAACTGGACCTGCCTACTTCACCATGCCACCAGATAGGTCGCACCCTCATCTCAAATCACTTTATTTAGGCGTCAGTTGTCTGAATTTTTGTTCTGGGCCAATCGATTCCCAATGGGAACCAGCACCCCTCGAGGCGGCGGAGCTCCTAGGCTGCTGGTTGGCTGGTGTGTAACGTAAGGGTGCGGGGCCGCAAGTTCGCCGCGTAAGCAGCACTTAGATGGCTATCTTTTAGAGTTGCGTGGGTTGAAGGTACTACCGCCGCCGGATCTGGATGACGGGGAATCTTTGTGGATTGTCCCGGGGGTGGCGCAACCACAGCAATGCGGTGGGGCGGGGAGCGGGGTTTTGGCCGAGGCCACGGACGGTGGAGGGAGGCTGCTCTACCGTTGGTCGCTGGCTCTTCGAGGAAGATTCTGAACAGTGTCAGCCAGGAGGCACAAGACAGCCAGCCATCCGGCGTAGATCGGACAGTACCAAAATAAAATAAAATCGTGTGACCCCAATTTAGTCTTCAGTCAACAGACGTGCGACCACTCTCATACCTTCTTGTTGATCTCTTAGTGTATTTCTTCAGATCAAAGAGATATGTCATTCTTAACATTATGTGTTATCTGCATCTTCAGACACACTGTCTTCCGACTCACCGCAGCTGCTCCAACAAGGGAGCTATAGTCCTCACTCAACAGTTCCGTGCATCAAATGCGTGTGCCCGACATGGATAGCCACAACAACTGCAGGGCCATCGACAAGTCAACACATGATCCTCACTCCTATGGATGGCACCCAGAGAGGTTGTACCCTCATCTTACTTGTGTGCAACATTTATGGCTTTGTTATTCATCTAAGCATGGAAAATAGATCATCACATTTCACTGTATATTCATGCTGATCTCTTACGGGTCTTGTTCAGGAGTTAACGCCGTTCCATAGTTCAGCTAACATACTTGTTCTTTAGGTAATGCTGCTCCATAGTTATCATCCATCAGCCAATGCTATCCCACAGGCTGGTGATTATAGTATTATACCACTTCTAGTATTTACTTATGTTGTTCTTTAATACTTTTGTGTGCCATCTAGTTAATCTCGAGTACAAACGATACATATTCTGTAGCTTTCATCTGTTCTCCCTTTAGTTTATGAGACCTATTGCTGCTAGTTAACCCCAGTCCTACTATTTATGTCGTCTCCTACAGGCACTCATTACATAAATCTAACTAATAGTTGTCTTCCATGCATGTCAGATATAATTTCACACACTGATATATCCACAAGAACCTCACGGAGCAATGTAAAGGCCAATAAACTTGATGTCGATGATACCCAATATGATGGAACATGTAAAGGTAGTTCTTCAGAAGATTTGCAAAAAGATGTTGTATCCTCTTCACCCCACAAGGTCCTCGCTCTAACTTGGCCTGTGATATGGGTACAACATGCATATAATGTCCTGGAGTGTATCTACTCTGTTGCAATGCCATGTGCTTAGCATGCTGATCATGCATGTAAATATGTCATGCCTTCCTGTTTTTCAGTACCAATTCCATTCATGATAACATGTTTCCAAATTCAAGTACTGTCATTCTACTCTATCGCAATGCCATCTGCTTAATTTGGACATCATGCTTCTGAATATCTTATGCATTGTTATTCTTCAGTATGTACTTCATCTGTCTACCATACCATGTTTTTTTACATTGAAGTGTTGTTCTAGTGCTATGTTGCAATGCCATCTTATTTTCCCAATCATACACGTGTATGTTGCCTTAGTTATTTCTGTATGTATTCCGCTAGCATACAGTTTTACATTCAAGTAGTGTTTTTTTGTGTTGTCCTGTCGTATCCCCAGCTCTTACACCATACTCCCTCCGTACGGATTACATGTTGCCAAAATGGATTAAAAGGATGTATCTAGGACTGAAATACGCTTAGACCCATCCATTTTTTTCTGGATGGAGGGAATACATGTCAATATGTCATGCCTTTCTATTCTTCAGTACCTATTCCATCTCTCTGTTGTCGCATGTTTTATAATTAAAGCACCATTCTTCTATACAAGGCATGCAAGGGGAAGACGACTATGTTAGAATCTGAAGGGTTTCAAACAAGGCCTTTGCAAAAGATCCAAACGCCAGGAGATAATAAACCAACTCTAGTTTTTATAGATACTACTCTAGCACATAGAAACCCAACTCCTACTGATAATAAGCAGATTCCAGTGGCCAAAGAACTAGTCTGCTCCAGTCGAGCAAAAATATGTCAACTCAATTCTAAGAAGCGTGTGCGTATCCTTGCATCATGAAATTTTATAGCATGCTGATCATATTTTCTACATGTTTCTTACCCATCTCTCTTTTAGAAAATAAGCTTAACATATAGAAGAATTTCTGCAATGGTATCATTTATGAGGAAAGATTCTTGCAGGAATTCTCTATGCTCCAATGTAGATGTAAGTACATGTTGTATATCACTATATTTTTACATCAGCATGTATTTTGTTAATCGGCGTGAATCCAACCATTATCTGATCTAAATTTAGTTGTAGCAAAATGTATGATTAAAGGCCACAATGTTGATTTTTGCAAGGAAAACTGCCTGGTAGTTTTGCATCCTGAGCTCCATGAGTGTACTATCTCATATCAGTGGGTTTGAATACTTTGGTTCTGCAGTGAGTTTTTCAGTGTTTTTTTACTGTGTTGTCCTGTCATATCCCTAGCTCTTACAACATACTCCCTCCGTCCAGATTCAATGTCGCGGAAATGGATAAAACTGGATGTATCTAGAACTGAAATACGCCTAGCCCATCCATTTATTTCCGGATGGAGGGAATACATGTCCATATGTCATGCCTTTCTACTCTTCAGTACCTATTCCATCTCTGCCGTAGCATGTTTTATAACGGAATCACCATTCTTCTATATAAGGCATGCAAGGGGAATACGACTATGTTAGAATCTGAAGGGTTACAAACCAGGTCTTTGCAAAAGATCCAAACGCCAGGAGATAATAAACCAACTCCATTTTTCATAGATACTGCTCCAGCACAGAGAAACCCAACTCCCACTGAAAATAAGCAGATTCCGGTGGCCAAAGAACTAGTCCGCTCTAGTCCAGCAAAAGAATGTCAACTCCATTCTAAGAAGCGTGTGCGTATCCTCGCATCATCAAATTTTATAGCATTCTGATCATATTTTCTACATGTTTCTTACCCATCTCTCTTTTATAAAATAAGGTTAAATGATACAAGACTTCCTCCATTGGGATCATATTCGAGGAAAATATCTTGCGGGAATTCTCTGTGCTCCAATGCTGATGTAAGTACCTGTTGTATATCACTATATTTTTACATCAGCATGTATTTTGTTAATCGGCGTGAATCTAACCTTTATCTGATCTAAATTTAGTTGTAGCAAAATGTTAAAGGCGCCAATGTTGATTTTTGTAAGGAAAACTGCTTGGTAGTTTTGCATACTGAGCTGCATGAATGTACTATCTCATATCACGCACATTACTGAATTGTAGTGCTTCTATGGTTGCCCATTCATTCATTATGTCAATGTTGCTTTCGTATTACCTTACCTGGCTGACGATAGTTGTGCCATATTGTGATAATTTGGTGTAGGCTAGTTGCCCAAACGTTCATTGTGTCAATGTTGCTTTCCTATTATCTGACTTGGCCAAAGATAGCAATGCTAGTGTGTTAATTTTGTGCAGGCTGCTGAAGATAAGAAGACAAACTCTGAAAACAGCAAGGCAACCCCATTGTTTCTTTCCAGTAAATCTAGGCCAGGTAATATGGCAATAAATCATGATTAATCTGTTTGGTTCCCGTCCTAATTTTTGTTATGATGCGGCGGTCGAGACACTCTCCACTATAAATAATACAAGCCTGCCAAAATCGCCATCTGAATCTGTTCAGTATCCTCTGTCTCGAATGCAATGGAATAAATGTATGTTTGTGAACCAATTAATGGCTGAAGCAATGATGGAAATGGTGGATGAATCAGAGGTGCAGAGTCGTGCGACACAACAACTGATCAATGTTTTCACAGACAGTGTAGCAAAGCAGTAAGAACTTGCCCACATACTTATGGGCGTCATCTGTGCTGAGGTTGCAGATTGTGACGTTGTAGATGGTTAGGTTCTGCTCATTTATTTGCATCAATCTTTGATTGCCCAGTGGATGTAATTTCCTGTAATATATGCTAGATGTGCAACGCTATTCCCTGTATGTCGTACCTTTGCTTGATCGGTTTTGGTCCTATGCATAATTGCTCGTCATAATGGGCTCAAATTATCTAATTTGGCCTAAAGACATGAACGAACTTTAGTGGGCCCATTAAGTTAATGGGCTGTTACTAGGCCGTAAGTTAATGGTCAGCCCTCTTACCTCCCGGGTCGTTAACATGCCGACATCGAAGCGGGCAACAGGTGGCCCCAATTTATTTCATGGACCGTTAACAGGCTGTTACTAAGTTTGGGCTACATATGGCCCAACTATACTGTAGGCCTTTAGCAGGCCGAAAGAGACAGCGGGCTTGTAGTGGACCATGAAGAGCATCGGCCGCTAAGAGGCTGAAAGTCAGGTTGTATTGTAAATGGCCCAACTGTGTTGTGGGCCTTTAGCAGGCCGAAAGAGAAACCGGACTGGTATTGGACCATGAAGGGCATGGGCCGTTAAAAGGCCAAAACTAAGGTCCGACTACAAATGGCCCAACTCATTTATGGTCCATTAATAGACCGAAAGGCACACAGGGCCGGGAATTGGCCCAACACTTAAATGGGTCGCTAAAAGGCCAAAACTCAGGTCCGACTACAAATGGCCCAACTGATTTATGGGCCATCAACAGGCTGAAAGTGACACCGGGCCAGAAATTGTCCCAACACTTAAATGGGCCGCTGAAAGGCCGAAACTCAGGTCCGACTACAAATGGCCCATCAGATTTAATGGCCGTCAACAGGCTGAAAGACACGCCGGGCCGGAAATTAGCCCAACATTTAAATGGGTCGCTAAAAGGCCGAAAGATGTACATCCTGGAAATTGGCCAATCCATTAAATGGGCCATTAACAGGCCTAAATCTCACCGGGCCGTTATTGAGCCCAAATATATAGCAGGTTGTTAACGGGCTCGAACTGATGATGGCCTGCAATGGTGTCAAATCTTTAACGTGCCGTTGACGGGCCGAATTGGCACATCTCGTATGGGCCATGGGCTTAAATGGACCTGACACAAGTAGGCCTTATATGGGCCGGCCTGCTAATTTTTACTAGGACGGCCTTTTTCACTAGAATGGGCCACTGTTGGGCCTTGCCACGTGTCGACCTATCATAGGCGCCCCCTGTCCAATGAGTGGATGACATCTGTCCCAACGGTGAGGCAATACGTGTTTCCTGCGGCCAATGATGATTTTACACGTGGAAAATCCCCATTGGTCCGGGCTGTTAACGGGTTATCGGATCCAAAACCGAACCCGATAGCTTAACGGCGTTCCATAACGGTGGATGCCACGTGTCGGTCACCCTTGATGAAAGAACTTCTGCGACACGCGATTTATTGTCATGGAAGTGGACACTTCCGTGATGATAATTTTGGTAATGTCATGGAACACTTCTACGACAGCACAGGTATGACTATCTTGATTCTGTCATAAAATCGTCATGGATGTACATGCATGACAAAAAACGCGACCTACTATGACAAACACGTATCATTACGGAAGTGTATTTTTTTGTAGTGTAGATTAACAATAACACTGGTTAGACATGTCCTTAAGGTAACAGTGTGATCGCTTCATTTTACATGCGCCCTTACATTAACAACAACAAAAGGTTGGTATACGGACATGCGACGGTGACGCATCAGCACAATGTACCTACAAGGAGGCATAAAGTGATGCTGCCGAGTTTGTTCATGCTCTGTGAGGGCAGCAAATCTAATCCTGGAGACCTTTTACTATGTGAGGGCAGCAAATCTAATCCTGGAGACCTTTTACTATGTGAGGGCAGTAAATCTAATCCTGGAGACCTTTTACTATGTGAGGGCAGCAAATCTAATCTTGGAGACCTTTTACTATGTGAGGGCAGCAATTCTAATCCTGGAGACCTTTTACTATGTGAGAGCAACAAATCTAATCCTGGACATACTCTGTTGACTTGTCCACTAGCCGCCACTTTCTATCCTTTTTCAACCAATAATAGATTTGTTCCTTATCTAGTTTGTACTACGTTTTCCCATTATTTCCCTTTTCAACCAACAGACTGGTTGGGTATCCGGTCTCTACTACTTTCACCATATTATTTCCTCTTTGAATCAAGTCCTAGATTAATGCTACAACTTTCCCCCTTTCTTCGTTGTTTGAACCAAGTCCTAGATTCGAATGCATGAAGTAGCTTTACCTCTAATAATACTAAAAATTTAGGTGGCTTTGGAAGAGCTAATGGGAGTAGAAAAAGATGCACATTCAGACACGTGGGGAGCTGGGGCAGTAGAGCAAGGCCACTTTTGAAGAACTTATACCGGAGGGTCATCGGGATGTCGGCGGCAGCAGGTCGGATCTGCGCACAATACGGCAGGGAGGAAGAAGGGTCGGAGGACCTCCCGAGTAGGCGCTGTGTCGGAGAGAACGACACGGGCAGAGGAGCAGGCCCCTCCGGAAGCTGTGGGTTTCCTCCCTCGCCGGCGATGACCGCGTGAACGATGCACCTAGTCCTCTACACACACCAGCCGAAGGGATCCGGCCGGATCTGTGACCAGCGGTGAGGATGAGAAAATGTCGCTACCATGTCTTGTTTAGATCTAGAGAGGATGAGAGAATGAAGAGAGCAACCCTAGTAAAGAAAGCGCTCAGGCCCCTATATACATATATAGTGGAGTGATTATCTTTTTCTCTCCACAACAAGTGTTTCAGTTTGTGTACGTGGCATTAAAGAAAAGAAACTCTCTATTTAAGGTGGATAACTGTATGACTCCTACTTACTACTACTCTATACCCCTATATAGTGTGTGAATAACTTTGAAAGTTGGTCGTTGGATGAAGCCAATCCGATGGTACAAAGATGGCAAATCTGAGCACTACTGGACGTTGGATATCATCTACATTCCACCAAATTCTGCCATGTGTAGAATCTAGAAGACTCCATGGTTAAACTTAAGCATAATGCACAAACGTCAAAACACAAGCACTTCTCCTTTGTTCTAGAATCTTCCATATATTAATTGCCCAAATTATTTTTTTCAAAATGAATTTTTACTATTTGTTTTTACTTTATGCTTTACAATGCACAATTCCATGAATCTTAAAATAGATTTTTGATAAAACTAATTGATTTTGAACTAGATGAACACGAGTCCCATCTGAAACGAGTGCTTAGTACTCCTATTCTATCAACACGAGTCCCACCTGACAACAGCATCCGTGCTACAACTAGCTCTTCTCCCTCGTTTCTCTCTTCTAATTCTAAACTCAGCCGACGCCCGGTGGGCGGGGTGGGGATTTGCCAATGGTTGGTTTGCTCAACTGTGGCCCCACCTCACAGAGAAAATTTTATGACTGGAATAAAAATGCCATATACTCCCTCCGTTCCTAAATATAAGTCTTTTTAGATATTTCAAATGGAATACAACATACATATTTATGTAGACATATTTCAGAATGTACTAGATTCACTCATTTTGCTCCGTATGTAGTCTCTCGCTGGAATCTCTAGAAACACTTATATTTGGGAATGGAGGGAGTACTATACAAATAAAACATTAGGGCCATGAGGCGATGCAGTGCTGGTTACAGGAGGCAAGAAGAAGGGATGCATCCATCGAAGACATCCACCTCCTCGACTCAGGGCACCGGCCCACCAAACGGCGGCTAAGAAGCATCGGCTTTCATGGCCAGGTCGACGTGCTTATGAACAATGGCGTCCAAAGATTCTAGCCGCTGGAAGAAGGCCAACGTATTTATGTCCTCACTGGCCTTGTAGTGGCCTATGTAGATGATTTCCTCGTAAACGTGGATGTGCAGGTCAACGGTTTCTTGCATGGTGAGGCGCTGCGCGGTGAGCGCGGCCTCGAGGTGCACATTCTTTGTCGCGACCTCCGGCACCTGTAGGGCCACCAGGGCTTGAAAGAGTTCATCACCATGGAGGCTGATGAGGGTGGAAGGCAATGAGGAGCTTGGGCGCGTGGGCTAGCGCAGTACGGCAAGGTCGTTCACGTGCTTCTTGACGGCGGTGAACTTGCGAATGGAGTTGACCATCATGTCGTCCATGCGAGAGGCGAAGCCGGCGTCGGTGAGGGCTACGACGTCGGCAGTCGCCAGCACCGTCTGGAAACGCTGCACGGTGCGGAGCCGCAGGCCGGCGCCTTGGATGATTTTGCACAACTGACTGCCACTCGCGTCCATCGCCTCCATAGGTGCTTGTGGTTTCTGGTTGAAGGAAATATGCCCTAGAGGCAATAATAAAGTTATTATTTATTTCCTTATATCATGATAAATGTTTATTATTCATGCTAGAATTGTATTAACCGGAAACATAATACATGTGTGAATACATATACAAACAGAGTGTCACTAGTATGCCTCTACTTGACTAGCTCGTTAATCAAAGATGGTTATGTTTCCTAACCATGGACAAAAGAGTTGTTATTTGATTAACGAGATCAGATCATTAGTTGAATGATCTGATTGACATGACCCATTCCATTAGCTTAGCACACGATCGTTTAGTATGTTGCTATTGCTTTCTTCATGACTTATACATGTTCCTATGACTATGAGATTATGCAACTCCCGTTTGCCGGAGGAACACTTTGGGTGCTACCAAACGTCACAACGTAACTGGGTGATTGTAAAGGAGCATTACAGGTGTCTCCAAAGGTAGATGTTGGGTTGCCGTATTTCGAGATTAGGATTTGTCACTCCGATTATCGGAGAGGTATCTCTGGGCCCTCTCGGTAATGCACATCACTTAAGCCTTGCAAGCATTACAACTAATGAGTTAGTTGCGGAATGATGTATTACGGAACGAGTAAAGAGACTTGCCGGTAACGAGATTGAACTAGGTATTGGATACCGACGATCGAGTCTCGGGCAAGTAACATACCGATGACAAAGGTAACAACGTATGTTGTTATGCAGTCTGACCGATAAAGATCTTCGTAGAATATGTAGGAGCCAATATGGGCATCCAGGTCCCGCTATTGGTTATTGACCGGAGATGTGTCTTGGTCATGTCTACATTGTTCTCGAACCGTAGGGTCCGCACGCTTAACGTTACGATGACAGTTATTATGAGTTTATGCATTTTGATGTACCGAAGGTTGTTCGGAGTCCCGGATGTGATCACGGACATGACGAGGAGTCTCGAAATGGTCGAGACGTAAAGATTGATATATTGGAAGCCTATGTTTGGACATCGGAAGTGTTCCGGGTGAAATCGGGATTTTACCGGAATACCGGGAGGGTTACCAGAACCCCCCGGGAGGCAAATGGGCCTATTGGGCCTTAGTGGAAAAGTGAAAGGGGCTGCCATAGAGGGCTGCGCACCTCCCCCATTTCCCTAGTCCTATTAGGACTAGGGAAGGTGGCCGGCCACCCCTTCTCTCTTTCCCCCTTGAGGATTCCTATTAGGAATCGGATTGGGGGGGAGTCCTACTCCTGGTGGGAGTAGGACTCCTCCTGCGCCCCTCTCCCTTGGCCGGCCGAACCCCTCCCCCTTGCTCCTTTATATACGGGGGCAGGGGGCCCCTCTTGACACACAAGTTGATCCTTGAGATCGTTCCTTAGACGTGTGCGGTGCCCCCTGCCACCAAATTCCACCTTGATCATACCGTTGCAGTGCTTAGGCGAAGCCCTGCGTTGGTAGTACATCAAGATCGTCACCACGCCGTCGTGCTGACGGAACTCTTCCTCGATGCTTTGCTGGATCGGAGCCCGAGGATCGTCATCGAGCTGAACGTGTGCTAAGAACTCGGAGGTGCCGGAGTAACGGTGCTTGGATCGGTCGGATCGGGAAGAAGACGTACGACTACTTCCTCTACATTGTGTGATCGCTTCCGCAGTCGGTCTGTGTTGGTACGTAGACAACACTCTCCCCCTCTCGTTGCTATGCATCACCATGATCTTGCGTGTGCGTAGTAAATTTTCGAAATTACTACGTTCCCCAACAGTGGCATCCGAGTCTAGGTTTTATGGTTTGATGTTATGTGCACGAGTAGAACACAAGTGAGTTGTGGACGATATAAGTCATACTGCCTACCAGCATGTCATACTTTGGTTCGGCGGTATTGTTGGACGAGACGACCCGGACCAACCTTACGCATACGCTTACGCGAGACCGGTTCCCTCGACGTGCTTTGCACATAGATGGCTTGCGGGCGACTGTCTCTCCAACTTTAGTTGAACCGAGTGTGGCTACGCCCGGTCCTTGAGAAGGTTAAAACGGAGTCTATTTGACAAACTATCGTTGTGGTTTTGATGCGTAGGTGAGATGAGTTCTTGCTTAAGCCCGTAGCAGCCACGTAAAACTTGCAACAACAAAGTAGAGGACGTCTAACTTGTTTTTGCAGGGCATGTTGTGATGTGATATGGTCAAGGCATGATGCTAAATTTTATTGTATGAGATGATCATGTTTTGTTACCGAGTTATCGGCAACTGGCAGGAGCCATATGGTTGTCGCTTTATTGTATGCAATGCAATCGCGATGTAATGCTTTACTTTATTACTAAGCGGTAGTGATAGTCATGGAAGCATAGGATTGGCGAGACGACAACGATGCTACGATGGAGATCAAGGTGTCACGCCGGTGACGATGGTGATCATGAGGGTGCTTCGAAGATGGAAATCACAAGCACAAGATGATGATGGCCATATCATATCACTTATATTGATTGCATGTGATGTTTATCCTCTTTTATGCATCTTATCTTGCTTTGATTGACGGTAGCATTATAAGATGATCTCTCACTAAATTATCAAGAAGTGTTCTCCCTGAGTATGCACCGTTGCGAAAGTTCATCGTGCTGAGACACCACGTGATGATCGGGTGTGATAGGCTCTACGTTCAAATACAATGGGTGCAAAACAGTTGCACACGTGGAATACTCAGGTTATACTTGACGAGCCAAGCATATACAGATATGGCCTCGGAACACGGAGACCGAAAGGTCGAGCATGAATCATATAGTAGATATGATCAACATAACGATGTTCACCATTGAAAACTACTCCATCTCACGTGATGATCGGTTATGGTTTAGTTGATTTGGATCACGTGATCACTTAGAGGATTAGAGGGATATCTATCTAAGTGGGAGTTCTTAAGTAATATGATTAATAGAACTTAAATTTATCATGAACTTAGTCCTGGTAGTATTTTGCAAATTATGTTGTAGATCAATAGCTCGTGTTGTTGCTTCCCTGTGTTTATTTTTGATATGTTCCTAGAGAAAATTGTGTTGAAAGATGTTAGTAGCAATGATGCGGATTGGATCCGTGATCTGAGGTTTATCCTCATTGCTGCATAGAAGAATTATGTCCTTGATGCACCGCTAGGTGACAGACCTATTGCAGGAGCAGATGCAGACGTTATGAATGTTTGGCTAGCTCAATATGATGACTACTTGATAGTTTAAGTGCACCATGCTTAATGGCTTAGAATCGGGAATTCAAAGACGTTTTGAACGTCATGGAGCATATGAGATGTTCCAGGAGTTGAAGTTAATATTTCAAGCAAATACCCGAGTTAAGAGATATGAAGTCTCCAACAAGTTCTATAGCTAAAAGATGGAGGAGAATCGCTCAACTAGTGAGCATGTGCCCAGATTGTCTGAGTACTACAATCACTTGAATCAAGTGGGAGTTAATCTTCCAGATAAGATAGTGATTGACAGAATTCTCTAGTCACCATCACCAAGTTAGTAAAACTTCGTGATGAACTATGATATGCAAGGGATAACGGAAACGACTCCCAAGCTCTTCGTAATGCAGAAATTGACGAAGGTAGAAATCAAGAAAAACATCAAGTGTTGATGGTTGACAAGACCACTAGTTTCAAGAAAAGGGCAGAGGGAAGAATTGGAACTTCAAGAAGAACGACAAGCGAGTTGCTGCTCAAGTGAAGAAGCCCAAGTCTGGTCCTAAGCCTGAGACTAAGTGCTTCTACTACAAAGGGACTGGTCACTAGAAGCGGAACTACCCCAAGTGATTGGCGGATAAGAAGGATGGCAAAGTGAACATAAGTATATTTGATATACATGTTATTGATGTGTACTTTACTAGTGTTTATAGCAAACCCTCAGTATTTGATACTAGTTCAGTTGCTAAGATTAGTAACTCGAAACGGGAGTTGCAGAATAAACAGAGACTAGTTAAGGGTGAAGTGACGATGTGTGTTGGAAGTAGTTCCAAGATTGATATGATCATCATCGCACACTCCCCTATACTTTCGGGATTAGTGTTGAACCTAAATAAGTGTTATTTGGTTTTTGCGTTGAGCATGAATATGATTTGATCATGTTTATTGCAATACGGTTATTCATTAAAGTCAAAGAATAATTGTTGTTCTGTTTACATGAATAAAACCTTCGATGGTCATACACCCAATGAAACAAGTTCATTGGATCTCGATCGTAGTGATACACATATTCATAATATGGAAACCAAAAGATGCAAAGTTAATAATGATAGTGCAACTTATTTGTGGCACTACCGTTTAGGTCATATTGGTATAAAGCGCATGAAGAAACTCCATGCTGATGGGCTTTCGGAATCACTTGATTATGAATCACTTGATGCTTGCGAACCATGCCTTTTGGGCAAGATGACTAAAACGCCGTTCTCCGGAACAATGGAGCGAGAAAAGATTTGTTGGAAATCATACATGCTGATGTATGTGGTCCGATGAATATTGAGGCTCGCGACAGGTATCATTATTTTCTGATCTTCACAAATGATTTGAGCAGATATGAGTATATCTACTTGATGAAACATAAGTCTGAAACATTTGAAAAGTTCAAAGAATTTCAGAGTGAAGTGAAAAACATCGTGATAAGAAAATAAAGTTTCTACGATCTGATCGCGGAGACAAATATTTGAGTTACAAGTTTGGTCTTCAGTTAAACAATGTGAAATAGTTTCACTACTCACGCCACCTGGAACACCACATCATAATGGTGTGTCCGAACGTCATAATCGTACTTTATTGGATATAGTGCAATCTATGATGTCTCTTACCGATTTACCACTATTGTTTTTGGGGTCATGCATTAGAGACAGCTGCATTCACGTTAAAAAGGGGCACCATCTATATCCGTCGAGACGACGCCTTATGAACTATGGTTTGGCAAGAAACCAAAGTTGTCGTTTCTTAAAGTTTGGGGTTGCGATGCTTATATGAAAAAGTTTCATCCTGATAAGCTCAAAACTCAAATCGGAGAAGTGCATCTTCATAGGATATCCAAAAGAAACTATTGGATACACCTTCTATCACAGATCCGAAGGCAAGACTTTTGTTGCTAAATTTGGAAACTTTCTGGAGAAGGAGTTTCTCTCGAAAGAAGTGAGTGGGAGGAAAGTAGAACTTGACGAGGTAACTGTACCTGCTCCCTTATTGGAAAGTAGTACATCACAGAAAATGTTTCTGTGACACCTACACCAGTTAGTGAGGAAGCTAATGATGATGATCATGAAACTTCAGAACAAGACAGTACTGAACCTCGTAGATCAACCAGAGTAAGATCCGCGCCAGAGTGGTACGGTAATCCTATTCTGGAAGTCATGCTACTAGAGCATGATGATCCTACGAACTATGAAGAAGCGATGGTGAGCCCAGATTCCGCAAAGTGGCTTGAAGCCATGAAATCTGAGATATGATCCATGTATGAGAACAAAGTATGGACTTTGTTTGACTTGCCCGATGATCGGCAAGCCATAGAAAATAAATGGATCTTCAAGAGGAAGACAGACGCTGATAGTAGTGTTACTTTCTACAAAGCTAGAATTGTCGCAAAAGGTTTTCGACAAGTTCAAGGTGTTGACTACGATGAGATTTTCTCACTCGTATCTATGCTTAAGTCTGTCCGAATCATGTTAGCAATTGCCGCATTTTATGAAATCTGGCAAATGGATAAACAAAACTGCATTCCTTAATGGATTTGCTAAAGAAGAGTTCTATACGATCCAACTAGAAGGTTTTGTCGATCCTAAAGGTGTTAACTAAATATGCAAGCTCCAGCGATCTATCTGTGGACTGGTGCAAACATCTCGGAGTTGGAATATATGCTTTGATGAGTTGATCAAAGCATACAGTTTTATACAGACTTGCGGTGAAGCCTGTATTTACAAGAAAAGTGAGTGGGAGCACTACAGCATTTCTGATAAGTATATGTGAATGACATATTGTTGATCAGAAATAATGTAGAATTATTCTGTAAAGCATAAAGGAGTGTTTGAAAGGTGTTTTTCAAAGAAATACTTTGGTGAAGCTGCTTACATATTGAGCATCAAGATCTATAGAGATAGATCAAGACACTTGATAAGTTTTTTCAATGAGTACATACCTTGACAAGATTTTGAAGTAGTTCAAAATGAAACAGCCAAAGAAAGAGTTCTTGCGTGTGTCATAAGGTGTGAAGTTGAGTAAGACTCAAAGCCCGACCACGGCAGAAGATAGAAAGAGAATGGAAGTCATTCCCTATGCCTTGGCCATAGGTTCTATAAAGCATGTCATACTGTATACCAGATCTATTGTATACCCTGCACTGATTTGGCAAGGGAGTACGATAGTGATCTAGGAGTAGATCACTGGACAGCGGTCAGAATTATCCTTAGTAAAATAAGGATATGTTTCTCGATTATGGACGTGACAAAAAGGTTCATCGTAAAAGGTTACGTCGATGCAAGTTTTGACACTGATCTGGATGACTCTAAGTCTCGATCTAGATACATATTGAAATAGGGAGCAATTAGCTAGAGTAGCTCCGTGCAGAGCATTGTAGACATAGAAAATTGCAAAATACTTATGGATCTGAATGTGACAGACCCGTTGACTAAAATTATCTCACAAGCAAAACGTGATCACCCCTTAGTACTCTTTGGGTGTTAATCACATAGATATGTGAACTAGATTACTAACTCTAGTAAACCCTTTGAGTGTTGGTCACATGATGATGTGAACTATGGGTGTTAATCACATGGTGATGTGAACTATTGCTGTTAAATCACATGGCGATGTGAACTAGATTATTGACTCTAGTGCAAGTGGGAGACTGAAGGAAATATGCCCTAGAGGCAATAATAAAGTTATTATTTATTTCCTTATATCATGATAAATGTTTATTATTCATGCTAGAATTGTATTAACCGGAAACATAATACATGTGTGAATACATAGACAAACAGAGTGTCACTAGTATGCCTCTACTTGACTAGCTCGTTAATCAAAGATGGTTATGTTTCCTAACCATGGACAAAAGAGTTGTTATTTGATTAACGAGGTCACATCATTAGTTGAATGATCTGATTGACATGACCCATTCCATTAGCTTAGCACACGATCGTTTAGTGTGTTGCTATTGCTTTCTTCATGACTTATACATGTTCCTATGACTATGAGATTATGCAACTCCCGTTTGCCAGAGGAACACTTTGGGTACTACCAAACGTCACAACGTAACTGGGTGATTATAAAGGAGCATTACAGGTGTCTCCAAAGGTAGATGTTGGGTTGGCATATTTCGAGATTAGGATTTGTCACTCCGATTATCGGAGAGGTATCTCTGGGCCCTCTCAGTAATGCACATCACTTAAGCCTTGCAAGCATTACAACTAATGAGTTAGTTGCGGAATGATGTATTACGGAACGAGTAAATAGACTTGCCGGTAATGAGATTGAACTAGGTATTGGATACCGACGATCGAGTCTCGGGCAAGTAACATACCGATGATAAAGGGAACAACGTATGTTGTTATGCGGTCTGACCGATAAAGATCTTCGTAGAATATGTAGGAGCCAATATGGGCATCCAGGTCCCGCTATTGGTTATTGACCGGAGATGTGTCTCGGTCATGTCTACATTGTTCTCGAACCGTAGGGTCCGCACGCTTAACGTTACGATGACAGTTATTATGAGTTTATGCATTTTGATGTACCGAAGGTTGTTCGGAGTCCCAGATGTGATCACGGACATGACGAGGAGTCTCGAAATGGTCGAGACGTAAAGATTGATATATTGGAAGCCTATGTTTGGACATCGGAAGTGTTTCGGGTGAAATCAGGATTTTACCGGAATACCGGGAGGGTTACCGGAACCCCCCGGGAGGCAAATGGGCCTATTGGGCCTTAGTGGAAAAGTGAAAGGGGCTGCCATAGAGGGCTGCGCACCTCCCCCCTTTCCCTAGTCCTATTAGGACTAGGGAAGGTGGCCGGCCACCCCTTCTCTCTTTCCCCCTTGAGGATTCCTATTAGGAATAGGATTGGGGGGAGTCCTACTCCCGGTGGGAGTAGGACTCCTCCTGCGCCCCTCTCCCTTGGCCGGCCGAACCCCTCCCCCTTGCTCCTTTATATACGGGGGCAGGGGGCACCTCTTGACACACAAGTTGATCCTTGAGATCGTTCCTTAGCCGTGTGCGGTGCCCCCTGCCACCAAATTCCACCTCGATCATACCGTTGCAGTGCTTAGGCGAAGCCCTGCGTTGGTAGTACATCAAGATCGTCACCACGCCGTCGTGCTGACGGAACTCTTCCTCGACGCTTTGCTGGATCGGAGCCCGAGGATCGTTATCGAGCTGAACGTGTGCTAAGAACTCGGAGGTGCCGGAGTAACGGTGCTTGGATCGGTCGAATTGGGAAGAAGACGTACGACTACTTCCTCTACATTGTGTGATCGCTTCCGCAGTCGGTCTGCGTTGGTACATAGACAACACTCTCCCCCTCTCGTTGCTATGCATCACCATGATCTTGCGTGTGCGTAGGAAAATTTTAGAAATTACTACGTTCCCCAACACTGGTCACTTGGTCTTGTATTGGAGTGAGCAGTGTTGCGCAGAGACTACGAGTAGATGGATTGGAGTGGTGGGGCGCCTTTATATGAGAGTCCAAACTCTGTTACATTCACATCATGCTGGCTCTATTCTGCTTCTCCAATGAATTTCCTCTGCATGTAATTGAGGATGCATCATTGACCGTTCAACGTCTCGGGAACCACTACCCTCTCCCTCGTTGGCATTCAAGCACCTATGGAGGCGACTGCCGCTCGCGTCTATCGCGTGTCAGGAGACGTTCCCGTCGACGATGAGGTGCCTATGGTGACTTCGTAAATTTCAAGATTATAGTATGCTCAATATTGTGCACTGCAACCAAGGCGGAGAGGAATATGATAGAACTACGTATTTATTTACGGTGTAGATTCACTCATTTTGCTCCATATGTAATCCGTGTTGGTGTAGTCTAGTCACTTGTTGAAATCTCTAGAAAGGCAAATACTCCTTTCTGGTTAAAGGGCTATACTAGAAAGTACTACAATAGTGGGCTCACATACGTGGCTATATGCGTGCTCCAAGGTTCGCAACTGGCACGTTCGGGTTGCGCTTGGCTCTTCGCCTCTTCGAGAAGACAAACAATGATCTTACTATTGCTGCTTCTACACTATCGAATCCACTATTGCATGTCCGTCCACTGCGAGCGGGAGGGATAGCTTGTTGTAGTACTACTCCCTCCTTTCCGGTTTATAGGGCTTATCTCAAAATATGACGCGTGTTCAGAGAGAGGTGTGCCAGACAGACCGACCGCCTAGGGTGTGACGCGAACACGACGGGCGTGTTGTATATTGTACTCCATAAATGTGTACCGCCATTTTCTTGAGGCTTTGTTCCATGGTGCAATCCATGGATACAAAATTAGTATAGTGTACAATTTAAAAGTCGAGGGCGGGGCTTTTCCCGCGCGGTAGGCGGAGCAGTTCCGCCTAGTCGGTTCGACAAAGACGCGAGAAGATGAGGGAGTAGGCTGTTGCAAAAGAAGGGTTGTGTGATTTGACAGCGAGTTACTACTGGACAGGTGGGGCCCGGTGATTCCACTTGCCATTATCATTTTAACTGTGGCGCTATGACCAGCATGAGTCTCCCGATTCTTGACCACCTCCATACAGGTGCCTCTCCAGATGCTCCACCATGTAGAGGCTGGCTCTTGCATGAGAGCCCACTCCTCCACTTTTTCCTTGCCACTTTCCCCCACATATGCAAAAATGCCATGTAAAGCGGGCTTATAGCCCATTATTGTACTTGATCCTATAGGTGCTAAGCCTGCCACATAGGCATAGAGTCTGATGTGTCAAGTTAATTAAGAAGAGAGAGACTAGTTTGGTGACCCCAGGAAGAAATGGTGCTAACTGCGTGTACCTAGATGAAGGAAACTTAGCAACAAAAAACTAAGCACCTATGCATTGGGGACTTGAGTTGCTAAGCCGTTTAACGCCGATAGCACCTCATCTAAGCACCATTTCATTGGAAGAGGTCACTCCTTGGCAAATGCAATAAATACTATGAAGAAAGAGATAGAGAGAAGTAAACAAAAAATACTCTTATAGCCAACCTTATAGCTAACCTTGTTGTAGTATGAGTGACTAAGTGATGACTATGTATGACATGCCAACATCAGATAGCCTAACGCACCGGGTTAAATCTCCAAGGGCGAGACCGCGCGAGCGAGGCGACGGTCGTGGTAGGCGCGACCATGATATGGGCTACTGGTAGCCTTTGGATCTGAGATCGAACGATCGCATGCTAAGTTGCTGAAAATTTGCAGAATGACCCTCCCAGATAGGATATTCACCCATAGGTCTAGAATCACGCCATGCAACCATTCGATCTCAGATCCAAGGGCTCACGGAAGCTTTGTATCACCTGTAATTTTCTTGGCGCTTTACATGACATCAAAAGCCATTTAATTGGGCGTCGAGTAGACATGAAAGCTAATTGGGCCCCCATAGTACTGTGCATAAATCCATTTATCCACCGGGCAAGCCACTACCCTGCCATTCGCACCCCCCACTCGGCATTTTTACAATCGATAAACCGCTCCTAGTCGTCCCGTCCTTTCACATTACGGCAGTTCCACTAATCCTAACCCTCCTCCCAAATCCATGGCATCCCAAATCTTCATGGTCAACGGTGAGTACAAGGTTAGAACCATCACTGACGATGAGTTCGACGTCATCTACACCCGTTCTTCTGTGACGGTGAAAGGATGCATTGATCGCTTCAGACGCAAGTTCAAAAACTCAAATGATGAGTGGGTCGCTGGGCTAGATGTTGAGTACACCACTGTCCTAGGAAAAGAGAAATATAAAGGAGGAAGAGATGAAGAAGCCCGCCGTGATCCAGGTTTGCATGCATGACTTATGCTTCGTATACCACATATGCCATGCCGACGTTGAGTGCGAGGAATTTAAGAAGTTCCTCAAGGGCAGCCAAGTCAAATTCGTTACTGTAGACTTTACGGACAACATAAGAGTCCTGGAACAGATAGGTGAGGGAGTCCTAGATTAGGGGGTGTCCGGATAGCCGGACTATACCTTCGGCCGGACTCCTGGACTATGAAGATACAAGATTGAAGACTTCGTCCCGTGTCCGGAAGGGACTTTCCTTGGCGTGGAAGGCAAGCTTGGTGATACGGATATGTAGATCTCCTACCATTGTAACCGACTCTGTGTAACCCTAGCCCTCTCTGGTATCTATATAAACCGGAGGGTTTTAGTCCGTAGAACAAACAACAATCATACCATAGGCTAGCTTCTAGGGTTTAGCCTCCTTGATCTCGTGGTAGATCTACTCTTGTACTACCCATATCATCAATATCAATCAAGCAGGACGTAGGGTTTTACCTCCATTAAGAGGGCCCGAACCTGGGTAAAACATTGTGTCCCCTGGCTCCTGTTACCATCCGGCCTAGACGCACAGTTCGGGACCCCCTACCCGAGATCCGCCAGTTTTGACACCGACATTGGTGCTTTCATTGAGAGTTCCTCTGTGTCGTCGCCATCAGGAAGGATGCCTCATCCCGTCTTTAAAGACGGCACCGTTGCTAAGGGAGCTTTGGCTGTCGGCCAAACCCTCCGGCTAGGTGGTTTCCCTTTGACCGCCTGTTCGGCTGCTGCGCCGATGATGACCTCTCGGGTCATCGAAAGCTATCTTCACGTCAACTCGGAATTCACCGAGAAGCTAGATCCAATGGAGCTCTCTTCCCTAAATGAGCTCTTGGATCGCATCGCCGCCCTGGGAGTCGCTACAGATTACGACTAGATTGGGCCTAAACCCGATCTGAGAGAGATTAACTCTCCCCAGGTCACCCATCACGTTGCCGTGGTAGAGGGACAGTGCGGCGACCCTTCATCTATCTTAAGGACTAGCTATGTCTGGATTCCCGATCCCTCCAAGCCGGATACCCGCAGAGGGGAGGACATCACTCAAGACCTGAACTTAAAGTCAGGCGACGGGCTACATTCATTAGACAGCATCCAAGAATCCAAACTTTCAAGTTCGGAAACTCCTTGGCCTCTGGGTCTCAGATTGGGTGAGGTTTCGGATTTGAGTCCACCCACCCACCCATACATAAGCGATCTATCCTAAATTAGGCAAGAGCCCGAAGAAACAGTACATCATTACTGGGCCAGATTCCTCCTAGTTATGAACAGGATAAAGGACTGCCACGAGGAAGACGCAATTTCATTCTTCTGCAATAATTGCATGGATAAGGGAATCCTCAACGCCATAAGTCGTCGTCATATTACACGCTTCACTGACTTGGCGTCCATAGTACAAAAGTACTGTGCAATGGAAAGCGCCTGGAAAACCGAAATAAAATTTTCGGACAATCCGGCCCTGAATACAAACCCAGTCCGAAATAAAAGGGTGCATCGTCGCCAGACACCCGGGTTCAATACCAAAAAGCAAAAGCCCTTTACAGGGCACGGAACCATATTGGAAAGATGGCTTAATGGACCCTGTAAAATTCACAATGCAGAGGGCACCACACCAACTCACAGCCTTAGAGCATGTTGGATACTCCGGCAGGTGGCAAAAATTGGTGAAGATCTTCTAATTCCAGAAGCCACAAAAAGCCACCAAGAGACACCAGTACGGTATTAACAGTCTTTGAGACTTTCGCATCAAATAATATGCGAGAAAGAACACTCCACAGCCTTCCCGAAGTCTACCAAGTAGCAACAATAAACCCATGGAGTGATACGGCTATTACTTTTAACGCTAGTGATGAACCTAAATTCCGAACAGCCAGAGCACCAGCCGCATTGGTCCTTAATCCAATAGTGGATGACTTTTGTCTTACCAAGGTACTCATGGATGGCGGCAGCGGATTGAACCTCATTTATGAGGAAACCCTTCAAAAAAATGGAAATAGACTGGAACCGCATTGAGCAAAGTAGCAAAACCTTTAGAGGAATAATCCCCAGTCGAGAAGCGCGCTGCACAGGAAAAATCACACTAGATGTGGTGTTCGGCACGCCGGATAATTATAGGTCCGAAGAGGTCACGTTCCAAGTGGCCCCGTTCAGTAGCGGATACCACGCTCTGCTAGGGCGGGAAGCATTTACAATCTTCCAAGCAATACCCCATTATGGGTACATGAAGCTCAAGATGCCCGGACCTAACGGAATCATCACTCTCGCTAGTGATCCGGACATAGCACTCCGCGCCGAAAACAAGACAGCCACACTGGCCCTCGAGGCGCTATCCGAAGCCCTAGCGGCTGAGGAACTGACTGCGCTGAGCTCCACGGTGAATAGGGACGATGTGATACTCGATAAAAGATCCAAGTCCACCTCCTTTAAACCGGCAGACGAAATAGTCAAATTCTAGGTCCATCCAACGGACCCCAATAAAATAGCTTCCATTGGGGCACAGTTAAACCCTAATGTAAACGCCGCAATGCGAGAGTTCCTACGAGAGAACTGGGACATTTTCGCCTGGCACCCTTTAGACATGCCAGGAATCCCACGCAGGCTGGCCGAACACAGATTAAATATCCTAAAAGGATTCAAGCCAGTCAAACAGGCTCTTCGGTGTTTTTCCGAACCTAAGAGATAGGCCATGGGAGAGGAACTAGCCAAGCTATTGGAGGTCGGATTCATCAAAGATATAAAACACTCGGACTGGCTAGCAAACCTGGTGATGGTACCAAAGAAGGACAAATCCTGGCGCCTGTGCATTGATTTTAAAGACCTTAACAAGGCTTGCCCAAAGGATCCCTTCCCTCCCCCCGCATCGATCAAATTATCAACGCTACCCAGGACACGATTCATTGTGTTTCCTCGACGCATACTCCGGCTACCATCAAATAAAGATGGCGTAGAGTGAGACCAAGCCGCAACGGCATTCATCACACCATATATACGGCCCATTCTGCTTCAACACAATGCCCTTCGGGCTCAAAAACGCCGGCGCAACATATCAGCGCATGATTTAGACATGTCTGGCAAACCAGATCGGCAAAATAGTGGAGGCATACATAGATGATGTGGTCGTTAAAACAAGACATGTCGAATCTCTAGTAGACGACTTGAGGCTAACATCCGATAACCTCCGAACATATGACATCAAGCTCAACCCGGAAAAATGCGTTTTCGGTGTTCCAGCCAGAAAGCTCTAGGGCTTTATTGTATCCGGTAGAGGAATTGAAGCAAATCCATCCAAGATCTAAGCTCTGTCACAATTGGATATCCCGAAGGACCTCAAACAAATACAAAAATTAACCGGATGCGTGGCGGCTCTAAGCCGCTTTATCTCCCACTTGGGAGAAAAGGCACTACCCCTTTACCGCCTCCATCGGCGCACCGAACACTTTGAGTGGATGGATGCAGCCACGGCCGGACTTGACGAAATAAAATCCATCTTGGCAACAAACCCTGTCCTGGCCGCGCCAAACATTGGCGAACCAATGCTATTATACATTGCAGCAACCCACCAGGTCGTAAGCGCAGTGCTCGTCGTCGAACGAGAAATGGACGGACACAAATTCCCCCTTCAAAAGCCGGTCTACTATGTGTCCACTGTCCTTACTTCGTGCAAGTCACGGTACCCACACTATCAAAAGATTGCGTACGCGGTATTTATGGCATCCTGGAAGCTGCGACACTACTTTCAAGAGTGTTCAATAACAGTTGCCTCGGAAGTGCCACTTAATGATATTATAAACAACCGCGACGTGACGGGCCGGATTGCAAAATGGGCCATTGAGCTCCTCCCGTTCGACATAACTTACAAGCCACGGCGAGCTATCAAGTGGCAAGTTTTGGTCGACTTCATCGCAGAATGGATGTAGGCCGAACTCCATAAAGAGTACGGCACATATTCAAACTGGGTCATGCACTTCGACGGCTCCAAAATGTTTGCCGGTGTAGGGGCTGGCGTCGTTTTGACATCCCCCATAGGAGACACAGTTCAATAAGTACTCCAGATAATGTACACAAACTCCAAAAATGCAGTCGAATATGAGGCCCTTTTACATGGTCTCCGGATGGCAGTATCCATGGGCATTCAACGCCTACAGGTGTGCGGGGACTCGAACCTCGCAATATCCCAAATAAATGGAGACTTTGATGCCAAGGATCCAAAAATAGTAGCTTATCGCAACACCGTCCTAAAAATGTCAGCTTGGTTCGAAGGGCTCGAATTTAACCATATAGCCCGGGAAAATAATCAGGCGGCAGATGTCCTGGCATGCATCGGCGCAAAACGCAATGTAGTCCCCCCGCCCCAACATCTTCTTGGAAAGGCTGTTCAAGCCATCCGTAGTATGGGAAGGGGAACCCGGCAATAACAGCCCGGACCCAACCGCACTGCCCGACACCGAACACTCTGACATAATTGGAGGCTCTGCCAATGAAATAACACCTTTAGCCCACGTAATAGTGGTCGTCATCGCCCAGTGGACAAAACCATTCCTCGCCTACCTTACTAGGCAGGAAACTCCATGAGGGAGAGCTTTATAAGAAAAGCACTACCGGAGTCCTTCAAAGGTACATCTCCGAAGAGGAAGGGCGGAACCTCCTGGCTGAAATTCATGTCGGACTCGGTGGTCATCACGCTGCAGCTCGGTCCCTTGTAAGCAAGGCCTTCCGTACAGGCTTTTATTGGCCGACGGCCCGGGCAGACGCCCAGGACTTAGTCCAACGATGCGTCGATTGCCAGCTTTTTGCAAACCAAAGCCATATGCCACCCACCGCCCTCCAAACTATCCCCATCACTTGGCCCTTCGCAGTCTGGGGGCTTGACATGGTTGGACCCCTTAAAGGCGGAACCCACAAGAAAAAATACTTACTGGTCATGGTGGATAAGTTCACCAAATGGATAGAAGCCAAGCCTGTTAAGACGGCCGAATCCGGACCGGTGATAGACTTTATATCCGGGGTTGTACACCGTTACGGCGTCCCCCACAGCATCATCACTGATAACGGCACCAACTTTACGGCCGACGAGGTAAAACTCTGGTGTAAAAACATGGGCATCAAGCTCGATTATCCTTCCGTCTATCACCCACAAACTAACGGCCAGGTCGAACGTGCAAATGGTCTTATCATGAGTGGCATTAAACCCAGATTAGTGCAGTCCCTTAAGGAATCTAATACGCACTGGGTAGAGGAGCTCGACTCCGTACTCTGGGGGCTGCGGACCACGCCGAATCGCACCACCGGATACACACCATTCTTCATGGTGTACGGCACAGAGGCAGTTTTGCCCTGCGACATAATTCATGACTCACCTCGAGTGCACAAGTACGAAGAAAGAGAAGCCAAGCTCGATCGGCAGGACAGTTTGGACGCCTTGGAGGAAGAGTGTGACGTGGCAAAAGCCCGTTCCGCATTCTATCAACAGCAGGCTCGAAGATACCAAAGCAGAGAAGTACGGGCCAAAAATTACAACATTGTCGAGTTAGTTCTACGCCGTCCGGACAAGAAAAAGGACAAACTCAAGCCCAAGTGGGAAGGTCCCTTCATAATTGACCAAGTCCTGACTGGTGGAGCGTGCCGCCTGCGAGATGCATTGGATAACCGACTCAAGCAGAACCCATGGAACGCAGCCCGTCTCCGAAGATTCTATGCCTAGCGCTGGACTCTGTGTTCGTCTCCTTCCTCTGTCCATTTTTATATACATTCTGTCTTACATTTCTCTCCTTCTCCTCTCTCTCTCTCTCTCTCTCTCTCTCTCTTATAGCCTTTAAAGGCTCATAAAGTGACGTGCTATCCGCGCTCATTAAACCTGGGGGCTTCTTTAAAAAGAAGCTTATTTATACGGGCTTCATACCCAACACATGTGTCACACTTCCGCATGTACCTTTTATTCACCATTATATGTATCGATATGACTTAAGTTTTGGCCAAGCTGGGTTGCCTGGCTCCTATGCTTACCCCTACGTTCCTGATTGTTTGGCTAGGTGGTAAACGGAGCACCTCTGCGATTGTTACTGCCGGGTCAGCCGGATGTGTACCTCAGACTGGGTGAAGCCGAAAGCTAGAGTTCTTAAGGGAATATTCGGTCGGTGAACTAAAGATGATATTTTTTCACTTATTTATCTATACGCCCCCAGATGTTTTTCCTGCGTCTCTTTTCGCAGAATGGACATGCACTTTAGTGCATGCCTCCCAGGGAAAGGAACCCCTAACGGAACTATTCTCCCTGGAAGATGTTTCTTACTAACCATGTAATATAACATAACTAGTTGGGAACTTGTCTGTTCAAGCACTAATGACCCCTACGCCTGGTCTTGATACATACCTCGGTTCTTATATAACCGCGAGGGTATTCGGACACACTCCGGACCGTCAGGTCCTGAGGTCGAAGCGAAAAGGTGGGCCATGACAAACGATCTACAATCCGGCTAGAAGGCATTACACATGTCAATTAAAATTACATAGTCAATCTGACTGATTGTATTCCTCTTCAATACCATCTAACAGGCTGTCTAGCTTACAGTTCTGTTGGGAATACTTTGCGGCCAATTCTACTTGGCCGTATACTAAGCTCACAGGGATCTCCTTCCCATCGGGCCCCACGGGTCCGACCTCGGCCATGTGGTTTGGGTCAGCCTTCGTGTACCGCGTCTTCACCATGGCCCAGGCCTCCCTGGCGCCTTAACGGCAGGCTGACATCTTCCACAATCGGAAGTGCCGCCGCACTCCCTTCAGCTTCTCTACAAGCTCTCCAAGACCTTCGGGCATGGAGACGGATGGCCACAAGGCCTGGGTGACGCCTTGCATCACCTGCCGAACTCGCTTGTGCAGTTGTGAGAGCTCGGGAAGAAGGTCACCCGTAGAACCGGACATTTCCTCTGCAGGACGACCTGTTAGCATACCTACAGACATTACTTTGTTAGTCGACTTCCTCGCCGAACTCTTTTTTCAAAGTTCGTTTAAGCACTTACTAAATATGTTGCGTCGAAGCCGTTGATTCTCCGTAACGGAGTCCAACAGCTGGGCACGAACATCCTTCAGTTCGACGCCCAGCTTGGTGTTGGCATCTTGGAGATCGTTCTTCTCCCGCATCACCTTTGTCAGCACACTCTCACCAACCTTCAGCTGGCGTAGGAGTTGTTGCTTTTCCGGATTTAATCCGGCGCCATCTGCAATTTCATTTGTCAGATTTGCACCCATGCCGCACTTCGCAAAATACTTATCTTTCTAAGCGTATATTACCAGAGGGGGTCTCCTTAGGCTCCCCTGCCGCGGCTAGTGCAGCCTCAAGTTGGGCTTTACACTCTTCCAGCTCCAAGGATAGTAGGGTATTCTTTTCTATAAGAACCTGCATAACAAATGATCCTTAAATCAGTTATTCTAACTGTTTCAAGTCTCGGGGGCTACTGGTATATATATAATTACCAAAATTTTCTTACCTTTATGTCTTTTACATATTGTTCTATGGCTCTGGCTAGACCATTTTGAGCGGCAGGGAGGTACGCATCTCCCGAATTGAAGGCATCCAATGCCTCTTGGGAGAAACAAGTGAAGGAAATATGCCCTAGAGGCAATAATAAAGTTATTATTTATTTCCTTATATATATCATGATAAATGTTTATTATTCATGCTAGAATTGTATTAACCGGAAACATAATACATGTGTGAATACATAGACAAACAGGGTGTCACTAGTATGCCTCTACTTGACTAGCTCGTTAATCAAAGATGGTTATGTTTCCTAACCATGGACAAAAGAGTTGTTATTTGATTAACGAGGTCACATCGTTAGTTGAATGATCTGATTGACATGACCCATTCCATTAGCTTAGCACCCGATCGTTTAGTATGTTGCTATTGCTTTCTTCATGACTTATACATATTCCTATGACTATGAGATTATGCAACTCCCGTTTGCCGGAGGAACACTTTGGGTGCTACCAAACGTCACAACGTAAATGGGTGATTATAAAGGAGCATTACAGGTGTCTCCAAAGGTAGATGTTGGGTTGGCGTATTTCGAGATTAGGATTTGTCACTCCGATTGTCGGCGAGGTATCTCTGGGCCCTCTCGGTAATGCACATCACCTAAGCCTTGCAAGGATTGCAACTAATATGTTAGTTGTGAGATGATGTATTACGGAACGAGTAAAGAGACTTGCCGGTAACGAGATTGAACTAGGTATTGGATACCGACGAGCGAATCTCGGGCAAGTAACATACCGATGACAAAGGGAACAACGTATGTTGTTATGCGGTCTGACCAATAAAGATCTTCGTAGAATATGTAGGAGCCAATATGGGCATCCAGGTCCCGCTATTGGTTATTGACCGGAGACGTGTCTCGGTCATGTCTACATTGTTCTCGAACCGTAGGGTCCGCACGCTTAAGGTTTCGATGACAGTTATATTATGAGTTTATGAGTTTTGATGTACCGAAGGAGTTCGGAGTCCCGGATGAGATCGGGGACATGACGAGGAGTCTCGAAATGGTTGAGACATAAAGATCGATATATTGGACGACTATATTCGGACATCGGAAAGGTTCCGAGTGATTCGGGTATTTTTCGGAGTACCGGGTAGTTACGGGAGAAGTAATGGGCCTTGATGGGCTTTAGTGGGAAGAGGAAAAAGGCTGCTGCACCCCCCCTCCCCTCTAGTCCGAATTGGACTAGGGAAAAGGGGGCCGGCCACCTTTCCTACTCCTGCACTTCCTTCTCCCTTCCTCCCCTCTTGGTGGACTCCTACTAGGACTTGGAGTCCTAGTAGGACTCCCATCCTGGCCACACCAATAGCCTTGGCTGGCCTCCTCCTCCTCCATCCTTTATATACTGAGGCAGGGGGCACCCCATAGACACACAAGTTGATCCACATGATCATTCCTTAGCCGTGTGCGGTGCCCCCTGCCACCATATTCCACCTCGGTCGTATTGTAGCGGTGCTTAGGCGAAGCCCTGCGACAGTAGAACATCAAGATCGTCACCACGTCGTCGTGCTGGCGGAACTCCTCCCTGAAGCTTTGCTGGATCGGAGCCCGGGGATCATCATCGAGCTGTACGTGTGCTAAGAACTCGGAGGTGCCAGAGTAACGGTGCTTGGATCGGTCGGATCGGGAAGAAGACGTACGACTACTTCCTCTACGTTGTGTCAACGCTTCCGTTGCGATCTACCAGGGTACGTAGATCATACTCTCCCCCTCGTTGCTATGCATCACCATGATCTTGCGTGTGCATAGGAAATTTTTGAAATTACTACGTTCCCCAACAGTGGCATCCGAGCCTAGGTTTTATGGTTTGATGTTATATGCACGAGTAGAACACAAGTGAGTTGTGGGCGATATAAGTCATACTGCCTACCAGCATGTCATACTTTGGTTCGGCGGTATTGTTGGATGAAGCGGCCCGGACCGACATTACGCGTACGCTTATGCGAGACCGGTTTCCCCGACGTGCTTTGCACATAGGTGACTTGCGGGTGACTGTTTCTCCAACTTTAGTTGAATCGAGTGTGGCTACGCCCGGTCCTTGTGAAGGTTAAAACGGAGTCTATTTGACAAACTATCGTTGTGGTTTTGATGCGTAGGTGAGATGAGTTCTTGCTTAAGCCCGTAGCAGCCACGTAAAATTTGCAACAATAAAGTAGAGGACGTCTAACTTGTTTTTGCAGGGCATGTTGTGATGTGATATGGTCAAAACGTGATGAGTGATAAGTTGTTGTATAAGATGATCATGTTTTGTTGAAGTTATCGGCAACTGGCAAAAGGCTTATGGTTGTCTGTCTATTGCATAAGATGCAAGCGCCCAATAATTGCTTTACTTTATCGCTATGGGATAGCAATAGTTGCAAGAGCAAGTGTTGGCGAGACGACCACGTGACGACACATTGATATAGATCAAGATGATGGAGATCATGGTGTCATGTCGGTGACGATATAGATCATGACAGTACTTCGAAGATGGAGATCACAAGCACAAGATGATGATGGCCATATCATATCACTTATATTGATTGTATGTGATGTTTATCTTTTATGCATCTTATCTTGCTTTGATTGACGGTAGAATTATAAGATGATCTCTCACTAATTATCAAGAAGTGTTCTCCCTGAGTATGCACCATTGCGAAAGTTCTTCGTGCTAAGACACCACGTGATGATCGGGTGTGATAGGTTCTACGTTCAAATACAACGGGTGCAAAACAGTTGCACACGCGGAATACTCAGGTTATACTTGACGTGCCAAGCATATACATATATGGCCTCGGAACACGGAGACCGAAAGGTTGAGCGTGAATCATATAGTAGATATGATCAACATAGTGATGTTCACCAATGAAACTACTCCATCTCACGTGATGATCGGACATGGTTTAGTTGATTTGGATCACGTGATCACTTAGAGGATTAGAGGGATGTCTATCTAAGTGGGAGTTCTTAAGTAATATGATTAATTGAACTTTAATTTATCATGAACTTAGTCCTGGTAGTATTAGCATATCTATGTTGAAGATCAATAGCTCGCGTTGTTGCTTTCATATGTTTATTTTGATATGTTCCTAGAGAAAATTGTGTTGAAAGATGTTAGTAGCAATGATACGGATTGGATCCGTGATCTGAGGTTTATCCTCATTGCTGCACAGAAAAATTATGTCCTTGATTCACCGCTAGGTGACAGACCTATTGCAGGAGCAGATGCAGACGTTATGAACGTTTGGCTAGCTCAATATGGTGACTACTTGATAGTTTAGTGCACCATGCTTAATGGCTTAGAATCGGGACTTCAAAGACGTTTTGAACGTCATGGACCATATGAGATGTTCCAGGAGTTGAAGTTAATATTTCAAGCAAATACCCGAGTTGAGAGATATGAAGTCTCCAACTAGTTCTATAGCTAAAAGATGGAGGAGAATTGCTCAACTAGTGAGCATGTGCTCAGATTGTCTGGGTACTACAATCGCTTGAATCAAGTGGGAGTTAATCTTCCAGATAAGATAGTGATTGACAGAATTCTCTAGTCACCATCACCAAGTTAGTAGAACTTCGCGATGAACTACGATATGCAAGGGATAACGGAAACGATTCCCAAGCTCTTCGTGATGCTGAAATCGATGAAGGTAGAAATCAAGAAAAACATCAAGTGTTGATGGTTGACAAGACCACTAGTTTGAAGAAAAGGGCAAAAGGGAAGAAGGGGAACTTCAAGAAGAACGGCAAGCAAGTTGCTACTCAAGTGAAGAAGCCCAAGTCTGGTCCTAAGCCTGAGACTAAGTCCTTCTACTGCAAAGGGACTGGTCACTCGAAGCGGAACTGCCCCAAGTATTTGGCGGATAAGAAGGATGGCAAAGTGAACAAAAGTATATTTGATATACATGTTATTGATGTGTGCTTTACTAGTGTTTATAGCAACCCCTTAGTATTTGATATTGGTTCAGTTGCTAAGAGTAGTAACTCGAAACAGGAGTTGCGGAATAAACAGAGACTAGTTAAGGGTGAAGTGACGATGTGTGTTGGAAGTAGTTCCAAGATTGATATGATCATCATCGCACACTCCCCTATACTTTCGAGATTAGTGTTGAACTTAAATAAGTGTTATTTGGTTTTTGCGTTGAGCATGAATATGATTTGATCATGTTTATTGCAATACGGTTATTCATTAAAGTCAGAGAATAATTGTTGTTCTGTTTACATGAATAAAACCTTCAATGGTCATACACCCAATGAAACAAGTTCGTTGGATCTCGATCGTAGTGATACACATATTCATAATATTGAAACCAAAAGATGCAAAGTTAATAATGATAGTGCAACTTATTTGTGGCACTGCCATTTAGGTCATATTGGTATAAAGCGCATGAAGAAACTCCATGCTGATGGGCTTTCGGAATCACTTGATGCTTGCGAACCATGCCTTTTGGGCAAGATGACTAAAACGCCGTTCTCCGGAACAATGGAGCAAGCAACAGATTTGTTGGAAATCATACATACTGATGTATGTGGTCCGATGAATATTTAAGGCTTGCAGCGGGTATCATTATTTTCTGACCTTCACAGATGATTTGAGCAGATATGGGTATATCTACTTAATGAAATAGAAGTCTGATACATTTGAAAAGTTCATATAATTTCAGAGTGAAGTGGAAAATCATCGTAACAAGAAAATAAAGTTTCTACGATCTGATCGTTGAAAAGAGTATTTGAGTTACGAGTTTGGTCCTCAGTTAAAACAATGTGAAATAGTTTCACTACTCACGCCACCTGGAACACCACAGCATAATGGTGTGTCCGAACGTCATAACCGTACTTTATTGGATATAGTGCAATCTATGATGTTTCTTACCGATTTACCACTATCGTTTTTGGGGTCATGCATTAGAGACAGCTGCATTCACGTTAAAAAAAGGGGCACCATCTATATCCGTCGAGACGACGCCTTATGAACTATGGTTTGGCAAGAAACCAAAGTTGTCGTTTCTTGAAGTTTGGGGTTGCGATGCTTATGAGAAAAAGTTTCATCCTGATAAGCTCAAACCCAAATCGGAGAAATATGTCTTCATAGGATACCCAAAGCAGCCTGTTGGGTACACCTTCTATCACAGATCCTAAGGCAAGACATTCGTTGCTTATAATGGATCCTTTCTAGAGAAGGAGTTTCTCTTGAAAGAAGTAAGTGGGAGGAAAGTAGAAAACTTGATAAGGTAATTGTACCTTCTACCTTATTGGAAAGTAGTTCATCACAAAAATCTGTTCTTGTGACTACTACACCAATTAGTGAGGAAGCTAATGATGATGATCATGTAACTTCAGATCAAGTTACTACCGAATCTCGTAGGTAAACCAGAGTGAGATCCGCTCCAGAGTGGTATGGTAATCCTGTTCTGGAGGTCATGTTACTTGACCATGACGAACCTACGAACTATGAGGAAGCGATGATGAGCCCAGATTCCGCGAAATGGTTTAAGGCCATGAAATCTGAGATATGATCCATATATGAGAACAAAGTTTGGACTTTGGTTGACTTGCCCGATGATCGGCAAGCAATTGAGAATAAATGGATCTTCAAGAGGAAGACGAACGCTGATAGTAGTGTTACTATCTACAAAGCTAGAATTGTCGCAAAAGGTTTTCGACAAGTTCAAGGTGTTGACTACGATGAGAGCTTCTCACTCGTATCTATGCTTGAGTCTGTCCGAATCATGTTAGTAATTGCCGTATTTTATGAAATCTGGCAAATGGATAAACAAAACTGCATTCCTTAATGGACCTATTAAAGAAGAGTTGTATATGATACAACAGAAGGTTTTGTCAATCCGAAAGGTGCTAACAAAATGTGCAAGCTCCAGCGATCCATCTATGGACTGGTGCAAGCATCTCGGAGTTGGAATATACGCTTTGATGAGTTGATCAAAGCATATAGTTTTATACAGACTTGCGGTGAAGCCTGTATTTACAAGAAAGTGAGTGGGAGCACTACAACATTTCTGATAAGTATATGTGAATGACATATTGTTGATCGGAAATAATGTTGAATTATTCTGTAAAGCATAAAGGAGTGTTTCAAAGAAAGACTTCGGTGAAGCTGCTTACATATTGAGCTTCAAGATCTATAGAGATAGATCAAGACGCTTGATAAGTTTTTTCAATGAGTACATACCTTGACAAGATTTTGAAGTAGTTCAAAATGGAGCAGTCAAAGAAAGAGTTCTTGCCTGTATTACAAGGTGTGAAGTTGAGTAAGACTCAAAGCCCGACCACGGCAGAAGATAGAAAGAGAATGAAAGTCATTCCCTATGCCTTGGCCATAGGTTCTATAAAGTATGTCATGCTGTATACCAGATCTATTGTATACCCTGCATTGATTTGGCAAGGGAGTACAATAGTGATCTAGGAGTAGATCACTGGACAGCGGTCAGAATTATCCTTAGTGAAATAAGGATATGTTTCTCGATTATGGACGTGACAAAAAGGTTCGTCGTAAAGGGTTACGTCGATGCAAGTTTTTGACACTGATCCAAATGAATCTAAAGTCTCAATCTGAAAGTGGGGGCAATTAGCCAGAGTAGCTCTGTGTAGAGCATTGTAGACATAGAACTTGCAAAATACTTACGGATCTGAATGTGACAAACCCGTTGACTAAAATTATCTCTCAAGCAAAACATGATCACACCTTAGTACTCTTTGGGTGTTAATCACATAGATATGTGAACTAGATTACTGACTCTAGTAAACCCTTTGAGTTTTGGTCACATGACGATGTGAACTATGGGTGTTAATCACATGGTGATGTGAACTATTGCTGTTAAATCGCATGGCGATGTGAACTAGATTATTGACTCTAGTGCAAGTGGGAGACTGAAGGAAATATGCCCTAGAGGCAATAATAATGTTATTATTTATTCCCTTATATATATCATGACAAATGTTTATTATTCATGCTAGAATTGTATTAACCGGAAACATAATACATGTGTGAATACATAGACAAACAGGGTGTCACTAGTATGCCTCTACTTGACTAGCTCGTTAATCAAAGATGGTTATGTTTCCTAACCATGGACAAAAGAGTTGTTATTTGCTTAACGAGGTCACATCATTAGTTGAATGATCTGATTGACATGACCCATTCCATTAGCTTAGCACCCGATCGTTTAGTATGTTGCTATTGCTTTCTTCATGACTTATACATGTTCCTATGACTATGAGATTATGCAACTCCCGTTTGCCAGAGGAACACTTTGGGTGCTACCAAACGTCACAACGTAAATGGGTGATTATAAAGGAGCATTACAGGTGTCTCCAAAGGTAGATGTTGGGTTGGCGTATTTCGAGATTAGGATTTGTCACTCCGATTGTCGGAGAGGTATCTCTGGGCCCTCTCGGTAATGCACATCACCTAAGCCTTGCAAGCATTGCAACTAATATGTTAGTTGTGAGATGATGTATTACGGAACGAGTAAAGAGACTTGCCGGTAACGAGATTGAACTAGGTATTGGATACCGACGATCGAATCTCGGGCAAGTAACATACCGATGACAAAGGGAACAACGTATGTTGTTATGCGGTCTGACCAATAAAGATCTTCGTAGAATATGTAGGAGCCAATATGGGCATCTAGGTCCCGCTATTGGTTATTGACCGGAGACGTGTCTCGGTCATGTCTACATTGTTCTCGAACCGTAGGGTCCGCACGCTTAAGGTTTCGATGACAGTTATATTATGAGTTTATGAGTTTTGATGTACCGAAGGAGTTCGGAGTCCCGGATGAGATCGAGGACATGACGAGGAGTCTCTAAATGGTCGAGACATAAAGATCGATATATTGGACGACTATATTCGGACATCGGAAAGGTTCCGAGTGATTCAGGTATTTTTCGGAGTACCGGGTAGTTACGGGAGAAGTAATGGGCCTTGATGGGCTTTAGTGGGAAGAGGAAAAAGGCTGCTGCGCCCCCCCTCCCCTCTAGTCCGAATTGGACTAGGGAAAAGGGGGCCGGCCACCTTTCCTACTCCTCCACTTCCTTCTCCCTTCCTCCCCTCTTGGTGGACTCCTACTAGGACTTGGAGTCCTAGTAGGACTCCCATCCTGGCCGCACCAATAGCCTTGGCCGGCCTCCTCCTCCTCCATCCTTTATATACTGAGGCAGGGGGCACCCCATAGACACAGAAGTTGATCCACGTGATCGTTCCTTAGCCGTGTGCGGTGCCCCCTGCCACCATATTCCACCTCGGTCGTATTGTAGCGGTGCTTAGGTGAAGCCCTGCGACAGTAGAACATCAAGATCGTCACCACGCCGTCGTGCTGGCGGAACTCCTCCCTGAAGCTTTGCTGGATCGGAGCCCGGTGATCGTCATCGAGCTGTACGTGTGCTAAGAACTCGGAGGTGCCGGAGTAACGGTGCTTGGATCGGTCGGATCGGGAAGAAGACGTATGACTACTTCCTCTACGTTGTGTCAACGCTTCCGTTGCGATCTACCAGGGTACGTAGATCATACTCTCCCCCTCGTTGCTATGCATCACCATGATCTTGCGTGTGCGTAGGAAATTTTTTGAAATTACTACGTTCCCCAACAACAAGCGTCGCGAAGAACTGTCCGACGACGCCTGTGTTTCATGGCACTCTCCACCTCGGAATTGGTGGCAGAAAGCCTGCCCGCATCCTCTGTCGGAGGAGCATTAGGTGCACTCCTTGTGTTCGCCTCCGCTTCCGGACCAAGCTTTGGAGCCTGGCTGGTGGAGGCATGATTGGCAACCTCTCCAGATATAGCCCGGCGAGGTCTCTTCGTCCTAAAGAGAGCACGAGCGTTAATATGCCTTGAAGGAATAACACCTGGGAATAAGATGGCGCGCTATAGCTTTGCGCCGGTGTCTCAGTCCGGACCGCACTTCTTTTCAGCCCGCGGGGCATTGCTACCCCTCGTTGGCTAGTCGCCGCAGGCTCGGCCTCCCGTCTCAAGGACCTCCCCTGCAAAACACGGTTGTCATACGGCAATCGAAAACACGCGAGGGTAGATTCCTTTTCAAAGTGCTGGGACTTCGGTCTCAGTTACCTGTGAGGCTGTGAGTAGCCCTGGGTAATCGGCCGTAATGGCCACCAAGGCGTTGTCCTTGCTCAATTGATGAAACACCCCATCAATCAGCTCCACAGATAAGTCCGGATCCTCTTGAGAGGCCGGGTCGAGGGACCGTCCCGGTTCCTCGGGTTGTGGAGGAGGGCTGTTTATTTCTTTAACAACCTGGCGCAGTTCCTGGAAAATAAAACGGATATTTAACGATGGGAATATAAAACGGATGGGCAAGTAAAATTGTCCACTTACCCAGCTTGGGGGATTGTACATAGAAAATCCACCCTGTGGGTTGACGCGGAGAAATTCCTCCTCTTCCCCCTTGTACAAAGTGGACAAGATCTTTATTAGAGCGACAGCCAAATCCGGCCCCTTACCGTCGTGGCGGGTGGCGTCGTCCTCCCCGTTGAAGTCCCACATGGGGTGGCCTCTATACTGGAGCGGCTGCACCCCTCGCATGATGCATGCGGCCATGACCCCGATCATGGTCAGTCTGGAATGAGCTAACAATCTTATCCGGCCCATCAGGTAAAGAACGTCCTTGTCGCTTTCCCTCTGAGGGCTCCGTGGACGCCAGCTTAGGTGCTTCTTTAGGGGAGCACTATCGAACTCAGGGAGGCCGATCCGGACAGGATCCGGCAGCGGGATGTCCTCTATATAAAACCATTCCGAAGGCCAGTCCTCGGACGCCTTCTTTGGGGTTCCGGATAGATATCCGGTCCCCGCGATGCGCCACACTTCGGCTCCGCCCACTTGATATATTGACCCCTTTTGAGAACAGGGCACAAGGCAGAATAGCCTTTTCCACAACGTGAAATGAGCATCGCGGCCAAAAAACAACAAGCAAAGGGCTACGAAGCCCGCGATATGCAATATGGAGGCAGGCGTGAGGTTGTGCAGCTGGAGGCCATAGAACTCCAGGAGCCCCCGGAGAAACGGATGAGTTGGAAATCCGAGCCCTCTTATTAAGTAAGGGACAAGGCATACCCGCTCTCCTTTGCAGGGATTGGGGGCGCTCTCCGCTTGCTCTCCACCATTATAGGTGGAAAGTCCGGCTCGAACTAGGACCATATAGGCCGGGGGAGAAATCCCTTGGTCTGGAGCGTCACTAGCTCGCTGTGCGGGATGGAGCATCTCTCCCAATCTCCAGGTTGAGGGCTGGAAGGGCAAGAGGAGGAGCTGCGGCGGCCGGCCATGATAGAATGGACCTCTGTCGGATACGCTTTGATGAATACTCTCGGAGGGGAGAAGGTGTGGTTTGGATCTAAATCCTCGTCCCCTTAAATAGGCGGCTCATCCACGCGGCTAGGGGTGTAAATGTAAAAACACCCTGACTTTTCGTATTCGTTTGACACGTGGAAGACAGCCATTATTGGGCGTAGAAGCCAAGGAGCGCCACAAGAAACCGGACATTATTCAACAGGTACATAGAATTTGGAGGAGAACCCGCCTTGCAATGCCGAAGACAATCTGCGTGCCGGACTCGTCGTCATTGAAGCCTGGTTCAGGGGCTACTAAGGGAGTCCTGGATTAGGGGGTGTCCGGATAGCCGGACTATACCTTTGGCCGGACTCTTGGACTATGAAGATACAAGATTGAAGACTCCGTCCCGTGTCCGGAAGGGACTTTCCTTGGCGTGGAAGGCAATCTTGGTGATACGGATATGTAGATCACCTATCATTGTAACCGACTCTGTGTAACCCTAGCCCTCTCCGGTGTCTATATAAACCGGAGGGTTTTAGTCCGTAGAACAAACAACAATCATACTATATGCTAGCTTCTAGGGTTTAGCCTCCTTGATCTCGTGGTAGATCTACTCTTGTACTACCCATATCATCAATATCAATCAAGCAGGACGTAGGGTTTTACCTCCATTAAGAGGGCCCGAACCTGGGTAAACATTGTGTCCCCTGCCTCCTGTTACCATCCGGCCTAGACGCACAGTTCGGGACCCCCTACCCATGATCCGCCGGTTTTGACACCGACAATAGGCCTCGTTGTAGGCAAACCATTCGACCTCCAGAATAATGGGCTGGTGTCTGAGGAAGTCCTGGACTAAGGGGTCCTCGAGCGTCCGGCCTGTTATCCATGGGTCAGATTGATGGGCTGTGAAGACATGAAGACCGAAGACTGCACCGTGTCCGGATTGGACTCTACCTGGCGTGGAAGGCAAGCTTGGCGACCGAAGATTCCTTCTTATGTAACCAACTCCATGTAAACCTTAGATCCCCTCGATGTCTATATAAACCGAAGGGGATAGTCTGGAAAGGACACCACATATACTCATTACCATACCCACATAAGCTAGGCTTCTAGGGTTTAGCCCATTACGATCTCGTGGTAGATCAACTCTTGTAATACTCATATTCATCAAGATCAATCAAGCAGGAAGTAGGGTATTAATTCCGTAGAGAGAGCCCGAACCTGGGTAAACATCGTGTCCCCCGTCTCCTATTACCATCGATCCTTGACGCACAGTTCAGGACCCCCTACCCGAGATCCGCCGGTTTTGACACCGACATTGGTGCTTTCATTGAGAGTTCCACTGTGTCGTCGATGAAAGGCTTGATGGCTTGCCTTGTCACTAAAGAGAATATCATCGCAGGGGAGGTTTTGGCCTCGAGCCAAACCCTCCGGCTGGGCGACTTTACTATGATCGCCCGTTCAGCTGCAGAGCCGACGATGACCTCTCGGGCCATCGAAAATCCCCTTCACATCAACTCCGAGCACTCCAAGCAGATGGATCCGGTTGAGTTTTCATCCTTAAATGAGATCCTAGATCGCATCGCCACTTTCGGAATCGTCACAGATTACGATCAGATCGGGCCTAAAACCGATCAGGGAGAAACCGAAACTCCACCGATCACCCACCAGATCGCGGCAGTCCTGGAGCAGGACAGCGAGTCTTCTTCTATATTGAAGACGGACTATGTTCGGGTTGCCGTTCATGAAGATTCGGATACTCACCCACGAAAGGACGCAACCAGCCCTCCGAACATAGCATCGGACGGCGGTTCCAAACAATCAGAAGATATTCCGGAACCCGGACTGTCTAGTCCAGAAGGTCGTCGGACTCCGGACAACCGGTTAGGTCGGGGTTCGGATTTAATTCCACCCACCCACCCGGACATGGAGGCTCTTAGGAGCATAAAATAGCAATCTCAGGAGAAGGTCCAGCACTTTTGGGCCAGATTCCTCCTTGTCAAGGACAAGGTAAAGGATTGCCATGACGAGGACGCAATATCAGCGTTCTACAAAAACTGTGTGGACGAAGGAATCCTCAACGCCATCAATCGACGCCGCATACTAAAATTTTCCGACTTAGCAACCATCATACAAAAGAGCTACACGATGGAAAACACCTGGGAAACTCGGGCAGCTCGCTGGGAACCACCAGCCCCAACCCAACTTCCCCTATAGGCGAAAAGGGCATACCCTCGGGGCACGCCCAGTCCAACAGTCAAAAACACAAAGCCACTATATGGCACGGCACCGTTCTGTAAGGGAGGCTTGAAGGCCCATGCAAAATACATACAACAACAGATACCGTGGCAACCCACAGCCTTAGAGCATGCTGGATACTATGACAGGTAGCCAAGAGCGGCGAGGACATCCTTATCAAGGATGCCCCAGAAAAACACCCCCAGAAGACAACCACCCAAGAGTATTGACAGTCTTCTAGACATTCGCTTCAAATAACAAGCGCAAAAGGGCACTTCGCGAGCTCAATGAAGTCTGCCAAATTGCTGTAATAAACCCATGGAATGACATGGCTATAACATTCAATGCCGGTGACGAACCAAAGTACAGAACAGCATGAGCACCAGCCGCGTTAGTCCTCAGCCCCATCGTGGATGAGTTTCGACTCACCAAGGTCCTCATGGACGGTGGCAGCGGACTAAATCTCATTTACGAGGACACACTCCATAAAATGGAAATAGACAGGAGCCGCATCAATTAAAGTAACACAACCTTTCGGGAATTAATCCTAGTCGGGAGGTGGAGTGCGCGGGCAAAATCGCACTCGACGTGGTATTCGGATCACCGGAGAACTATCGGTCCGAAGAAATAACCATCCAAGTGGCCCCTTTCAGCAGCGGATATCACGCCCTGTTGGGGCGGGATGCTTTTACACGCTTCCAAGCTATACCTCACTACGGATATATGAAGCTCAAAATGCCCGAACCAAATGGTATAATCACTCTCGTCAGTAATCCAGACATAGCACTCCGCGCTGAAAACAAAACCGCATCCCTGGACCTGGAGGCGCTATCCGAAGCCCTCGTGGCCAAAGAATTAACCGCACTATGCTCCACAGTGGACAGGGACGATGTGATCCTCGACAAATGCCCCAAATCCACCTCATTCAAACCGGTAGAAGAAATAGTCAAATTCCAAGTCCACCCAACGGACCCCAAGAAGACAGCATCCATCGGAGCTCAACTGAACCCAACAGTTGACGCCGCACTGCGAGAATTCCTGTGTGAAAACTGGGACATATTTGCCTGCACCCTTCGGACATGCCAGGGATCCCACACAAGCTGGGCGAACATAGCCTCAATATATTAAAGGGGTTTATACCGGTTAAGCAAACACTGCGGCGCTTTTCCGAACCCAAGCGACAAGCGATGGGGGAAGAGCTGGCCAAACTCATCGAGGCCGGATTCATTAGAGAAATCAAACATACGAACTGGCTGGCAAACCTGGTGATGGTACCAAAGAAGGACAAATCCTGGCGCATGTGCGTCGATTTCAAAGACCTAAACAAAGCCTGCCCTAAGGATCCCTCCCCCCTCCCCTGCATTGATCAAATCATTGACGCCACCGCAGGACATGACTCACTGTGTTTCCTTGATGCATACTTGGGATACCATCAAATAAAAATGAAGGAATCTGATCAAGTTGCAACAACAATTATCACCCCATACGGGCCATTCTGCTTCAATACCATGCCCTTTGGGCTCAAGAACACCGGCGCCACATATCAACGCATGATTCAAACATGCCTGGAGAAACAGATTGGCAAAACAGTAGGAGCTTACGTTGATGACGTCATCATTAAAACCAGGCACGTGGAAACACTACTAGACGATTTACGTCTTACATTCGACAACCTCAGGGAGTATGACATTAAGCTCGACCCCGCAAAGTGTGTCTTCGGCGTCCCCGCTGGAAAACTTCTGGGCTTTGTCGTTTCCAGTAGAGGAATCAAAGCAAACCCAGCCAAAATCCGAGCTTTGTCACAATTGGCTAAGCCAACAGACCTTAAGCAGGTTCAAAAACTAGCAGGTTGCGTGGCAGCTCTACGCTGCTTTATCTCCAGATTCGGAGAAAAGGCACTGCCTCTCTATCGCCTTCTACGGCGAACCGACCACTTCAAGTGGACGGACGCGGCAACAGCCGGACTGGAAGAAATAAAAACCTTCTCGCGAGCAATCCAATCCTGGCCGCACCAAACTCTGGCCAACCGATGTTATTATACATATCGGCAACACATCAAGTGGTGAGCGTTGTACTCGTTGTCGAACGAGAATGGGACGGACATAAATTCCCTATTCAGAAGCCAATATACTACGTATCTACTATCCTTACACCATGCAAATCCCGGTACCCTCATTATCAAAAAATAGCATACGCGGTCTTCATGGCATCCCGGAAGCTCCGTCACTACTTCCAGGAGTGTTCGATCATGGTGGCCTCCGAAGTACCATGCAATGACATTATAAACAACCGCGCTGCTACAGGCCGAAATGCCAAATGGGCCATCGAGCTCCTGCCATTTGACATTACATCAAAACCACGTCGAGCTATCAAATCCCAAGTACTGGCCGACTTCATCGCCGAATGGACAGAGGCCGAACTCCCTAAAGAGTACGTCACATACTCCAATTGGGTCATTTACTTTGACGGCTCCAAAATGCTGGCAGGGTTAGGAGCGGGTGTCATTTTAACGTCCCCTATGGGAGACGTCATCCAGTACGTTCTCCAAATACTATACACAGACTCCAATAATGCAGCCGAATATGAGGCCTTATTACATGGTCTTCGGATGGCTCTCTCCATGGGCATACAATGCGTAGAAGTGCGCGGGGACTCAAACCTTGCAATATCTGAAATAAATTGTTGATTCAGACACTATAGATCCAAAGATGGCAGCGTATCATAACACAGTCATAAAAATGTCTGCCTGGTTCGAGGGGCTCGAGCTCCATCATGTGGCTCGAGAAAGTAATCAAGCGGTGGATGTTCTTGCTCGTATTGGCGCTAAGCGTGACCCCGTCCCACCTAATATCATCTTGGAAAGGCTCTTTAAGCCAACCATGGTGTGGAAGGGGGGAAACGGCAACACTAGTCCAGACCCAAACATAACCCTAGATCCGGAAAACATCGACATAACACCGTCGGCGCATCTCATCATGGCAGTCATTGCCCCATGGACCGAACCCTTCCTGGCCTACCTTAAAAGGAAGGAGCTTCCTGAGGACCAGAATGAGGCCGGCTGCCTTGTCCGGCGCTCGAAGGCCTACAAGGTTCATGATAGAGAGCTCTACAAGAAAAGCACCACCGGAGTCCTTCAACGATGTATATCCGAGGAAGAGGGGCGACAGCTCTTGGCTGAAATTCATGCCGGACTCAGCGGTCACCATGCCACAGCTCGGGCCCTTGTTAGCAAGGCCTTCTGTACAGGGTTTTATTGGCCGACGGCCCAAGCGGATGCACATGACCTTGTCCAACGTTGCGTCGGATGCCAACTCTTTGCCAATCAAAGCCATATGCCCCCCACTGCTCTACAAACAATCCCCATCACTTGGCCTTTTGCGGTCTGGGGACTCGACATGGTTGGACCCCTTAAAGGGGGAAGCCATAAGAAAAAATATCTGCTGGTTATGGTGGACAAATTCACTAAGTGGATAGAGGCTAAACCGGTCAAAACGGCTGAGTCCGGCCCGGTGATAGACTTCATATCCGATGTTGTGCACCGTTATGGTGTTCCATACAGCATCATCACTGACAACGGCTCCAATTTCACAGTCGACGAGGTAAAAACCTGGTGTACTAATCTGGGTATTAAACTAGATTACGCCTCCATATACCACCCACAAACCAACGGTCAAGTCAAACGCGCCAACGGTCTTATTATGAGCGGCATCAAGCCCAGACTAGTGCGGTCTTTGAAAGAATCATACAAGCACTAGGTTGAGGAGCTCGACTCTGTACTCTGGGGGCTGCGGACCACACCCAACCGTTCTACCGGGTACACACCTTTCTTCATGGTGTATGGTGCAGAGGTCGTATTGCCCTACGATATTATTCACGACTGACCTAGAGTGCGTATGCACGAAGAGAGAGAAGCCGGGCTCGATCGGCAGGACATCCTAGATGCCCTGGAGGAGGAACGCAATGTCACAAAAGCCTGTTCAGCAGTTTACCAACAGCAGGCTCGAAGATATCAAAGCAGAGAAGTACGGGCGAAGACTTACAACATCGGCGAACTTGTTCTACGCGTCCTGGAGAAGAAAAAGGACAAACTCAAGCCCAAATGGGAGGGTCCTTTCATAATTGACGAAGTTCTCACCAGAGGAGCGTACCATCTTCGCGGTGCATCAGACAATCGCCTCGAGCCTAACCCCTGGAACGCGGCCAGACTCCGGAGATTCTACGCCTAGCGCTAAACCCATTGTTCGTCTCCTCCTCCCCTGTAGTTTCCATTATTTTTTTCTCTCTTTTCCAATTACTTTCTTTTTTCTAGCTTTAAAGCTTTAAGTGTGGCTAGACCACAGACCGTTGGCACATACATCTTTAAACATGTACGCCACTTGTACCTGGGGGCTTCTCGGACAGAAGTTATTGTCATTCCTTGAGCATCAAGCTCCTCGCATATGAATTTTTCCATATGTAACTTTTCTTTGCCATTATATGCATCGATATGTCTTACGTTTTGGCCAAGCTGGGTTGCCTGGCTCCGATGCTTATGCCCTACGTTCTCGTTTGTTCGGCTAGGGCATAAAGGGAGCACCTCTACGATTGTTACCGCCGGGTCATCCGGATCTGTACCTCAGACTGGGTGAAGCCGAAAGCTAGCGTTCTTAAGGGAATATTCAGTCGGTGAATTAAAGATGTTATTCAAAGTTACTCCATTGTGCACCCCTGATACGTCTCCAACGTATCTATAATGTTTGATTGCTCCATGCTATATTATCAAGTGTTTTGGACTATATTGGGCTTTATTTTCCACTTTTATATTATTTTTGGGACTAACCTATTAGCCGGAGGCCCAGCCCAGAATTGTTGTTTTTTGCCTATTTCAGTGTTTCGGAGAAACAGAATATCAAACGGAGTCCAAACGGAATAAAATCTTCGGGAACATGATTTTCTCACCGAACGTGATCCAGGAGACTTGGACCCTGCTCCAAGGAACAAGAGAGGTGGTCACGAGGGTGGGGGCGCCCCCCCCTAGGGCGTGCCCCCTGCCTTGTGGGCCCCTCGTTGCTCCTCCAGCATACTTCTTCCTCCTATATATACACATGTACCCCCAAATGATCAGAACAGGAGCCAAAAACCTAATTCCACCGCCGCAACTTTCCGTATCCATGAGATCCCATCTTGGGGCCTGTTCCGGAGCTCCGCCGGAAGAGGGCCGTCATCACGGAGGGCTTCTACATCATCCTAGCCCCTCCGATGAAGTGTGAGTAGTTTACCTCAGACCTTCGGGTCCATAGTTAGTAGCTAGATGGCTTCTTCTCTCTCTTTGAATCTCAATACAAAGTTCTCCCCCTCTCTCGTGGAGATCTATTCGATGTAATCTTCTTTTTGCGGTGTGTTTGTTGAGATCGATGAATTGTGGGTTGATGATCAAGTCTATCTATGAATAATATTTGAATCTTCTCTGAATTCTTTTATGTATGATTGGTTATCTTTGCAAGTCTCTTCGAATTATCCGTTTGGTTTGGCCAACTAGATTGGTAGTTATTGCCATGGGAGAAGTGCTTAGCTTTGGGTTCGATCTTGCGGTGTCCTTTCCCAGTAACAGAAGGGGCAGCAAGGCACGTATTGCATCATTTCCATCAAGGATAACAAGATGGGGTTTATTTCATATTGCATGAATTTATCTCTCTACATCATGTCATCTTGCTTAAGGCGTTACTCTTTTTTTAACTTAATACTCTAGATGCATGCTGGATAGCGGTCGATGAGTGGAGTAATAGTAGTAGATGCAGAATTGTTTCGGTCTACTTGTCATGGACGTGATGCCTATATACATGATCATGCCTAGATATTCTCATAATTATGCTCAATTCTGTCAATTGCTCAATAGTAATTTGTTCACCCACCATAGATTACTTATGCTCTTGAGAGAAGCCACTAGTGAAACCTATGGCCCTTGGGTCTATTCTCATCATATCAATCTCCATCACTTTAATATTGTTTTGCTATTTACTTTGCCTTCACTTTTTACTTTGCATCTTTATACCAAAAATACCAAAAAATTCTATCTATCAGATCTCACTCTCGTAAGTGACCGTGAAGGGCTTGACAACCCCTAATCATGTTGTTACAAGTAGCTATCATTTTGTGCAGGTACGAGGGACTTGAGCGTGGCCTCCTACTGGATTGATACCTTGGTTCTCAAAAACTGAGGGAAATACTTACGCTACTCTGCTGCATCATCCCTTCCTCTTCGGGGAAAACCAATGCAAGCTCAAGACGTAGCAAGAAGGATTTCTGGCGCCATTGCCAGGGAGTCTACACAAAAGTCAATATACCAAGTACCCATCACGATCCCTATCTCTCGCATTACATTATTTGCCATTTTCCTCTCGTTTTCCTCTCCCCCCAATTCACCCTTGCCGTTTTATTCACTCTCTCTCTCTATCCTCCCTCTCTGTTTGCCTCTTTTGCCCTTTTGCTCTTGTTTGCTCGTGTGTTAGATTGCTTGTTTGTCGCGATGGCTCAAGATACTACTAAATTGTGTGACTTCACCAATACCAATGATAATTATTTCCTTAGCACTCCGATTGCTCCCCTTACCGATGCTGAATCTTGTGAATTTAATACTGCTTTGCTGAATCTTGTTATGAAAGATCAATTCGCCGGCCTTCCAAGTGAAGATGCCGCTACTCATCTGAATAGCTTCGTTGATTTATGTGATATGCAAAAGATAAAATATGTCAATAATGATGTCGTTAAATTGAATCTATTTCCTTTTTCGCTTAGAGATCGTGCTAAAGCTTGGTTTTTGTCTTTGCCTAAGAATAGTGTTGATTCATGGAACAAGTGCAAAGATGCTTTTATATCTAAGTATTTTCCTCCTGCTAAGATCATCTCTCTTAGAAACAATATTATGAACTTTAAACAACTTGATCATGAACATGTTGCACAAGCTTGGGAGAGAATGAAATTAATGATACGTAATTGCCCTACTCATGGTTTGAATTTGTGGATGATTATACATAATTTTTATGCCGGATTGAATTTTGCTTCTAGAAATCTTTTAGATTCAGTCGCGGGAGGCACTTTTATGGAAATCACTTTAGGAGATGCTACTAAACTCCTAGATAATATTATGGTTAATTATTCTCAATGGCACACTGAAAGATCATCTAATAAAAAAGTGCATGCGATAGATGAAATTAATGTGTTGAGTGGAAAGATGGATGAACTTATGAAATTATTTGCTACTAAGAGTGTTTCTTCTGATCCTAATGATATGCCTTTGTCTACTTTGATTGAGAATAACAATGAATCTATGGATGTGAATTTTGTTGGTAGGAATAATTTTGGTAACAACGCTTATAGAGGTAATTTTAATCCTAGGCCATATCCTAGTAATCCTTCTAATAACTATGGGAATTCCTACAACAACTCTTATGGAAATTATAATAAGATGCCCTCTGATTTTGAATCTAATATTAAAGAATTTATTTCTTCATAAAAGAATTTTAATGCTATGATTGAAGAAAAATTGCTTAAGATTGATGATTTTGCTAGGAACATTGATAGAATTGCTCTTGATGTTGATGCTTTAAAACTTAGATCTATTCCACCTAAGCATGATATCAATGAGTCTCTAAAAGCCATGAGAATTTCAATTGATGAGTGTAAAGAAAGAACCGCTAGGATGCGTGCTTCCAAAGATGCCTTTATTAAAGCGTGTTCTTCCAATTCCTATGAAAATCAAGATGAAGATATAAAAGTTATTGATGTGTCTCCAACTAAATCTTTATTTTTCAATATGAATCTTTATGAAACTGAATATGATCTTCCTTTACCTAGAAGGCGTTCTAAAAATTCGGAATATTTAGATCTTAATGATGAAATTGACGAAAGTGGGATTGAAAGAAATAAAAATCTAGATGTTGATAAACCCACTATATTGGATTTCAAGGAATTTAATTATGAAAGTTTCTCTTTAATTGATTGTATTTCCTTGTTGCAATCCGTGCTAAATTCTCCACATGCTTATAGTCAAAATAAAGCCTTTACCGAACATGTTGTTGATGCCTTGATGCAATCTTATGAAGAAAAACTTGAGTTGAAAGTTTCTATCCCTAGAAAACTCTACGATGAGTGGGAACCAACTATTAAAATTAAAATTAAAGATCATGAGTTTTATGCTTTGTGTGATTTGGGTGCTAGTGTCTCTACTATTCCCAAGACTTTGTGTGATTTACTAGATTTCCGCGATTTTGATGATTGCTATCTAAACTTGCATCTTGCAGATTCCACTATTAAGAAACGTATGGGAAGAATTAATGATGTTCTTATTGTTGCAAATAGGAATTATGTGCCCATAGATTTCATTGTTCTTGATATAGATTGCAATCTTCTTGCCCTATTATTCTTGGTAGACCTTTCCTTAGAACGGTTGGTGCGATTATTGATATGAAGGAAGGGAATATTAGATTTCAATTTCCATTAAAAAAGGGCATGGAACACTTTCCAAGAAATAAAATAAAATTACCATATGAAACTATCATGAGAGCCACTTATGGATTGCCTACCAAAGATGGCAATACCTAGATCTATCCTCGCTTGTTATGCCTAGCTAGGGGCGTTAAACGATAGCGCCTGTTGGGAGGCAACCCAATTTTACTTTTATTCATTGCTTTTTGCTCCTGTTTAGTGATAAATAAATTATCTAGCCTCTGTTTTGGTTGTGTTTTTTTGTTTTTAATTAGTGTTTGTGCCAAGTAGAACCGTTGGGAAGACTTGGGGAAAGTCTTGTTGAACTTGCTGTAAAAAAACAGAAACTTTAGCGCTCACGAGAACTGCTGTCATTTTTATTTGAAGAGTGATATTTAGTTAATTCTTTTTTAAGATGATTAATAGATAAATTCCTCACGTCCATCAATTTATTTTAGAATTTTTGGCTTTCCAGATCTTGCGCTACCTACATATTACTGTAGACTGTTCTGTTTTTGACAGATTCCGTTTTTCGTGTGTTGTTTGCTTATTTTGATGAATCTATGGCTAGTAAAATAGTTTATAATACATAGAGAAGTTGGAATACAGTAGGTTTAACACCAATATAAATAAAGAATGAGTTCATTACAGTACCTTGAAGTGGTCTTTTGTTTTCTTTCGCTAACGGAGCTCACGTGTTTTCTATTTTGAGTTTTGTGTTGTGAAGTTTTCAAGTATTGGGTAAGAATTTGATGGATTATGGAACAAGGAGTGGCAAGAGCCTAAGCTTGGGTATGCCCATGGCACCCCCAAGATAATCCAAGGACACCAAAAAGTCAAATCTTGGGGATGCCCCGGAAGGCATCCCCTCTTTCGTCCACTTCCATTGGTAACTTTACTTGGAGCTATATTTTTATTCACCAACATGTTATGTGTTTTCCTTGGAGCGTCTTGTATTATCTGTGTATTTGTTTGTTAGTATGCCACAATCATCCTTTCTGTACACACCTTTTAATAGAATACTCTATGTGCTTCACTTATATCTTTTGAGCGTTATAATTTTGCTCTATATGCTTCAGTTATATCTTTTGACCTATGTAATTTTTCTCTATGTGCTTCACTTAGATCTTTTAGAGCATGGTGGTGGATTTGTTTTAAAGAAACTATTGGTCTATCATGCTTCACTTAAATTATTTTGAGAGTCTCTTAATAGCATGGTAATTTTCTTAATAATAATATGCTTGGTATTCAAGATTCGTGAAACTTTCTTTTGAGTGTGTTGAATACTAAGAAAAGATTGAAGCATGATAATTGTTTTGAGATATGGAGGTGATAATATTAAAGTCATGCTAGTGGAGTAGTTGTGAATTTAAAGAATACTTTTGTTGAAGTTTGTGATTCATGTAGCATGCATGTATGGTGAACCGTTATGTGATGAAGTCAGAGCATGATTTATTTATTGATTGTCTTCCTTATGAGTGGCGGTCGGGGACGAGGGATGGTCTTTCCCTACCAATCTATCCCCCTAGGAGCATGCGCGTAGCACTTTGCTTTGATAACTTCTAGATTTTTGCAATAATTATATGAGTTCTTTATGACTAATGTTGAGTCCATGGATCATACGCACTCTCACCCTTCCACCTTTGCTAGCCTCTCTAATACCACACAACTTTCGCCGGTATCATACACCTACCATATACCTTACTCAAAACAGCCACCATACCTACCTATTATGGCATTTCCATAGCCATTCCGAGATATATTGCCATGAAACTTTCCATCATCTAGTTCATCATGACACATCCATCATTGTCGTATTGCTTAGCATGATCATGTAGTTGACATAGTATTTGTGGCAAAGCCACCATTCATAATTTTCATACTTGTCACTCTTGATTCATTGCATATCCCGGTACACCGCCGGAGGCATTCATATAGAGTCATATTTTGTTCTAAGTATCGAGTTGTAATTGTTGAGTTGTAAGAAAAATAAAAGTGTGATGATCATCATTATTAGAGCATTGTCCCAGTGAGGAAAGAATGATGGAGACTATGATTCCCCCACAAGTCGGGATGAGACTCCAGACAAAAAAAAGAGGCCAAAGAAGCCCAAATAAAAAAAGAGAAAGGCCATAAAAAAGAGAAAGGCCATAAAAATATATATAATAAAAAATGAGAGAAAAAGAGAGAAGGGACAATGTTACTATCCTTTTACCACACTTGTGCTTCAAAGTAGCACCATGATCTTCATAGTAGAGAGTCTCTCATGTTATCACTTTCATATACTAGTGGGAATTTTACATTATAGAACTTGGCTTGTATATTCCAATGATGGGCTTCCTCAAATTTCCCTAGGTCTTCATGAGCAAGCAAGTTGGATGCACACCCACTTAGTTCCTTTTTGAGCTTTCATATAATTATAGCTCTAGTGCATCCGTTGCATGGCAATCCCTACTCACTCACATTGATATTTATTGATGGGCATCTCCATAGCCCGTTGATACACCTAGTTTATGTGAGACTATCTTCTCCTTTTTGTCTTCTCCACAACCACCATTCTATTCCACCTATAGTGCTATGTCCATGGCTCACGCTCATGTATTGTGTGAAGATTGAAAAAGTTTTGAAAAAGTTAGAGTATGAAACAATTGCTTGGCTTGTCATCAGGGTTGTGCATGATTTAAATATTTTGTGTGGTGAAGATAGAGCATAGCCAGACTATATGATTTTGTAGGGATAACTTTCTTTGGCCATGTTATTTTGAGAAGACATAATTTCTTTGTTAGTATGCTTGAAGTATTATTATTTTTATGTCAATATAAACTTTTGTCTTGAATCTTTCTAATCTGAATATTCATACCACAATTAAGAAGATTTACATTGAAATTATGCGAAGTAGCACTCCGCATCAAAAATTCTCTTTTTATCATTTACCTACTCGAGGACGAGCAGGAATTAAGCTTGGGGATGCCTGATACGTCTCCAACGTATCTATAATTTTTTATTGCTCCATGCTATATTATCTACTGTTTTGGACTATATTGGGCTTTATTTTCCACTTTTATACTATTTTTGGGACTAACCTATTAACTGGAGGCCCAACCCAGAATTGTTGTTTTTTGCCTATTTCAGTGTCTCGGAGAAACAGAATATCAAACGGAGTCCAAACGGAATAAAATCTTCGGGAACGTGATTTTCTCACCGAACGTGATCTAGGAGACTTGGACCCTGCTCCAAGGAACAAAAGAGGCGGTCACGAGGGTGGGGGCGTGCCCCCTGCCTCGTGGGCCCCTCGTTGCTCCTCCGGTGTACTTCTTCCTCCTATATATACACACGTACCCCCAAACAATCAGAACAGGAGCCAAAAACCTAATTCCACCATCACAACTTTCCATATCCACGAGATCCCATCTTGGGGCCTATTCCGGAGCTCCGCCGGAAGAGGGCCATCATCACGGAGGGCTTCTACATCATCCTAGCCCCTCCGATGAAGTGTGAGTAGTTTACCTCAGACCTTCGGGTCCATAGTTAGTAGCTAGATGGCTTCTTCTCTCTCTTTGAATCTCAATACAAAGTTCTCCCCCTCTCTCGTGGAGATCTATTCGATGTAATCTTCTTTTTGCGGTGTGTTTGTTGAGATCGATGAATTGTGGGTTTATGATCAAGTCTATCTATGAATAATATTTGAATCTTCTCTGAATTATTTTATGTATGATTGGTTATCTTTGTAAGTCTCTTCGAATTATCCGTTTGGTTTGGCCAACTAGATTGGTAGTTCTTGCCATGGGAGAAGTGCTTAGCTTTGGGTTCGATCTTGCGGTGTCCTTTCCCAGTGACAGAAGGGGCAGCAAGGCACGTATTGCATCGTTGCCATCGAGGATAACAAGATGGGTTTATTTCATATTGCATGAATTTATCTCTCTACATCATGTCATCTTGCTTATGGCATTACTCTTTTTTTAACTTAATACTCTAGATGCATGGTGGATAGCGGTCGATGAGTGGAGTAATAGTAGTAGATGCAGAATCGTTTCGGTCTACGTGTCACGGACGTGATGCCTATATACATGATCATGCCTAGATATTCTCATAATTATGCTCAATTCTGTCAATTGCTCAACAGTAATTTGTTCACCCACCATAGAATACTTTTGCTCTTGAGAGAAGCCACTAGTGAAACCTATGGCCCCCGGGTCTATTCTCATCATATCAATCTCCATCACTTTAATATTGTTTTGCTATTTACTTTGCCTTTGCTTTTTTACTTTGCATCTTTATACCAAAAATACCAAAAATATTCTATCTATCAGATCTCACTCTCGTAAGTGACCATGAAGGGCTTGACAACCCCTAATCGCGTTGGTTGCGAGTAGCTATCATTTTGTGCAGGTACGAGGGACTTGAGCGTGGCCTACTGGATTGATACCTTGGTTCTCTAAACTGAGGGAAATACTTACGCTACTCTGCTGCATCATCCCTTCCTCTTCGGGGAAAACCAACACAAGCTCAAGACGTAGCAACCCCTAGAAGTTATACAAACCGTGGTGCTCACATCACAATTCGGACATGCGCATTAAATGCATGCACACCCAGGGAAAGGAACCCTTAACGGAACTATTCTCTCTGGAAGATGTTTCTTATGATATCAATGTAATATAACATAGCTAGACGGATACAACTTGTCTGTTCAAGAAAATATGACCCCTACGCCTAGTTTTCCAGGAAAACCCCGGCCTATTTGGCTGCGACGGTACTCAGAAACACTCCGCACCTTCGGGACCGGAGGTTGAGGCGAAAAGGTCTGCCATGACAAATGATATACAATTCGGCTAGAGGGGGCTCTCACCTGGAGGGCCACCGACCTAGCCAGGGTCACTAGGGAGGCGCTTGGGCACCATGTGGAAGCGTGCTTCGCAGCACGTTTCCCCCGAGAAGGAGCCAGGCAAGGAAGGTCAAACCCGCAAGAGTTCGTTAACAAGGCCATTCAGGAACTACAGGAGACAAGGATCATGAGAGGTTGCCGCCGCCTACCAGCTGTGGCGCCACATCCAGGCGAGGATGGTGGGCTGCGCGCCTGCGCCGACGTACCAAGGCTCAATCAGATCGCCATGACGGAGCGTCTCTGGCCTTCGCGAGTGGGGCGGTGCGGGGGTCCACCCCACAGCTCTGTTCGCATGCCTTACGGCCTGCTGAGCATGGCTGCGGCGCACCAGCGCCTCATGAGGGGCATCATGGAGGCTCAGGAAGACAGGCCTTTCGCGGCCTTGGCGGAGATGAAGGCAGCTCGCGAGGAGTCACCAGTGCCTCCGGAGCCTCCCGAGGCCCCGGGGCCTGGGGGCTCGTGAGGATCAGCTTCTGCAGCCCGTCAAGTCTGCTGCACCAACGCCACTTCACCGACAACATCCTCAGGTGACATCTTTCAAGTTCCATTCCCAGCTGGGAGCGCCCTCCCAGGGTTGCATCACTCCCAGGCCGTGTGGGTCTGTCCCTGCGACATGTATCCCCTTTTACCTTTCGGTCGTTAGCTTGCCTTGTTGGGGGGCGCCCCTCGGGCTGCATCATCCCCAAGCTGCTCGGGCCAGACCCAGCGGCGTGTATCTCCCTCGCGTTTATCTCCAAGTATGCAATTGCCTATCACCCTTGACTGCATGGTGCCTGTCCGCGGCATCCTTTCTTCTCCATGTCGGCCACTTGCACATTAAAGGGGGGTGCCTGAGCATCGCGACTCAGGGCTCTTACTGGCTCTCCAGCCCTCACCCTCTGGCCTTGTCCATGGCATCGCAACCTGGCATACCAGCGATGGCTGAGACAAGCTCGAGGGCCGGGACCCGAGGACGTAGAGTACCGGCATCTAACCAAATTTTGCAGGGACACATCTCAAGATACGGCCCAGTCCCAGGCACAACCCTCCTAGAGGTAGGGCCTCATGAGTCCCGCGCTGGCTCACGGGTGCCCAGATACACCTCACCTAGCCCTACCGTGCCGGCCACGTGTCAGGGCGGGGCTGTACACGCCCCGGGGGCTCCTCCCGGAGGGGAGACCCCACCAACGTACCAGTGGAAGCACCATGCTCCGTGCTGGCTGACGACACTGCCGAGGCGCGGCTATGCCCGTACACATACGGAAGCGCTATGCTCCGCGCTGGTGATAAACAACTGGGGGTGGCCTCCGGGCCGCATTAACCTCTGGGAGCCCAGAGCTCAGTGGCTAGCCTCGTCGCAATGCCTCCCCTCAGGAGTGCCGCGCGAGGTCGCTAGGCACGGGGGCAACGACTGAGTCACCCCAGACGTACGCCGCCCAGCCAGGCACCTCGGGCCTGGTTCGCCGCGCGTCTCTCCCCGAGCGGAGCCAAGGTATGAAGGTCGTTTGCGCGTCAAGGGGGACCCCTGAGCATCGCGACTCAGGGGCCTAACTGGTCCCGTAGCCCCTCACTCCTTAGTTCCGAAAGGCTATGCTAGGTGAGGTACACGCGGGGCCGGGCTCTGCAGACGTAGAATGGTAGCCCCGCTTACATCGCACCTCGTCACCCGCTGTTTGCGCGTCAAGGGGGACTCCTGAGCATCGCGACTCAGGAGCCTAACTGGCTCCGTAGCCCCTCACTCCTTAGTTCCGAAAGGCTATGCTGGGTGAGGTACGTGCGGAGTCGGGCTTTGCAGATGTAGAACAGAAGATACACCTACATCGCGCCTCCCTACTTGTTGTTCGCACGCCAAGGGGGACTCCTGAGCATCGCAACTTAGGAGCCTAACTTGTCACGTAGCCCCTCACTCCTTTGGTCCCGTCCTGGTTTCCGGTCGGGGCTAATGCTGGGTGAGGCACGCGCGGGGCCGGGCTGTGCCGGCACAGAACACAAGCAAGTAGGGAAGAAAAGCATAAAATTCAAGGAACTTAAAAGCAAATATTACAGTCCATACTGTCGTCTCAATACCAAACGCAAGTTTAAATGCCTCCCCGAGGCGTGGTGCATGTGCAGGAATTGAAAGAAGAACAGGGACGGAACGGAGTCACTTGTCGGCGGTGAAGCTGTGCGGAGCGGCTTCGCCTCATGGAGCAGCGGGGCCGGCAGCGCCTTGCCTTGACTTGGTGCTGAAGGCCCGGAACTTCCTCAGCAGCGCCTCCGCGCGCCCCTTCACAGCTTCGACGGCAGCGGCAGCACCCTCGCCGCTCACCGGTTCCAGCAGGCCGTCGAGGTCAGTGTTGGGATCACGAAGGTAGACGTGGGCGAAGACCCGCGTCAGTGCAGCAGAAGACAAGACATGCGCCTCGGCCTTGGCCGCGGGGCCGATGCCAAGGGCGACATCCCCAAGGGCCTTAACCAGGAAGGGAAGCAGCTTGGCGGGGCCGTCCCCATCACAGGCTAGCGGGCTGTCCATGCCGCTCTCGTAAAGCATCTGCAGCGAAGCACGGGCATCTTTTTCCATGTACGCGAAGGCCACGCGATCCTCGGCAAGAACCCGGGCCTTGGCGTCCAGCTCGGCCTTCGTCACCTCCAGCTCCTTCTTCAACGCGCCTAGGTGGTCGCGGCGCTTCTTGAGCTTGGCCTCCTGGTCCTCGAGCGCCACCTCGCGCGCCTTCGCCCCCTTCTCCAGCTCCTGGCACAGGCGAACCTCCTCCGCAAGCTGGCCCCGCAGGCCTCGCAGCTCGTCCTCCAGCGCCTTGCGACGGCTGCGGACTTCAACCACCTCTCCCAGGGCTGCGTCTCGAGGGTGGCATCCCTCTCTCCGACACAGGCCGTTGAGGCCTGAACCAACACCGCCCGAATCGAAGCGTCAGAACGAATCCACCCCGAAGCCAGTTCCAGGCGCCCGGCCACCAGGCGAGGGTCGGCGCCGAGAAGATCCTGCCGCAGCCGGTCCAGTTCGGCGACGGCGCGCTCCAAGATGGAAGAAGGAGGCGGAGAAACTTTGGTGCGCCCCAAGACAACAGGAGGAGCCGGGGAAGCAACGGTCACTGGAATGGGAGGAGAAAGTAGAGGCGGCAAGGCCGCAGTGTCTAGAGGCGGAGTCCGCTGCGCCTCCACAGCCGTAGCAGCGGCGCCAGATGAGGGCACCTCCGGAGTCACTCGGGCCATGGGGGCTGAGCTCGCCCCAGCCAGCATGGCCAGGCCTCGCAAGGATGCGCGGGCAGGAGAGGCCCGCGCGTCACGATCTCCCTCCCCTGCAGGCGAAGGCGTCGCCGCGGGTGGGACCTCAGGAGCCCCCTTCGGCTTCTTCGCCGCTAGCGCCAGCCTATCCAAGAGAAGCAATCATCAAGCCTCGTCGGCGGAACGAGAAACAAAAGGTCAAGGATCAAGCACTTACGGGTCTTCGCCGGTGAGCTCGGGCAGCCTCCGGCCTAACTTGAAGCCTGACAGCCAGCTGGAAGGGTCGACCTCGGAAGTAGAAGGCGCGTCCACGGTTCGCCCCGGAGTCAGGACGGACCCGCGGGAGATCAGCCCGGTTCTGTCCTTCTTCGGGATCGCGGGCGAGCTCCCGCTACCCAAAACGTCGTCATCATCATCATCATCATCATCATCATCATCGTCATCGTCATTGCTTTGTGAAAGGCGGAGAGTGTGGGACATGCGCCGGGAGAGGGGAGCCCTCGACTCTCCATCAGTCGCCCTAGAGTCGGGCCCCTCTCCCCGCTCCTCTTCCTCCTCCTCATCGCTGGAGTCGCCGGAGGGCACATCCACCGGTCCTTCAGAAGCCACCGCGGGCACGAGCCCGTCCCCTTTAAAAACGGGCATGGACTTCACCACCCGCTTCCAGTCGTCGCGAAGGAACAAGGGCTTGGGAGCGTCCTTCGGCCTTGCCACCTCGCCCCTGACCAGGGATTGGAGAACCGCGGTCACATCCTCTTCGTCCACAGCCTCGGGGCACGGATGAGGCCTCCACATTGGAGGAGAATACTCCCGGAGCGGGGCCAGCTGGTGCTCCAGGAACTCCTTTAGCAGCGACGCACTGGTCAACTTCGCCGCCGCCATGTTGGCCGGCCTCAGGTCCGCGTCCATCTTCTCCAACACCAGTTTCGCGCGGGGGTCCGTGAGCTCCGCTCGGCACTAGTCACTGGTGCTCACGGGTTGCTCCGTGGGCAAGATCAGCCGAGGGTGGATGCGCCCGACATCTGCCAAGACCCACTTGCTCCTGAAGCCCTCGATCCTCTTCCCAGGGTTTGAGATGGCAATGGTGCCGCCATACCCGACGAAGCCCGCGCACGCAGAAAGAGAGCTGCCGGAGACCCGGAGGGAGAAGTAGTGGCGTAGCAGGGCCACCGAAGGCTGCACCCCTACGTGGGCCTCGCAGTAGTAAGCGAAGATCGCTAGAAGGAGGATAGAGTTGGGGTGGAGATGCAGCGTGTCACATCCCTAGGTCTGGTATGGTCCTAGGCTTGCTTTGTGCATCATGGTTATATTTCAAATGAAATTGAAATGGGGAAGTTGCAAACCCTAGCACCAAAGCAGCTCAAATAGGTTCAAATTAAAAGTGGAATTTCAGTGAACCCAAAATGCTTTTCAAAAATGTTCATGGTCTTTGGAAAATGTTGGGAACAACAAACAGAGGTGATGCACATTTTTGCTACTCATTTTGGATTTTTGAATCAATGCCTAAATATTTGATTTCGAGCTGTTTAAATTATATAAATATTTTTAATGGCTCCAAAAATGTTGGGAATTGGTGAGGGCCTCTAGAATATTATATCTAGATGCCACAATTATTTTCAGCATTTATAGAAATGTTTTAACATTTCTTTTAAATGCAAAACAAATGTCAGAAATAGAAAAAGAAAACAGAAAAAGGAAAGGTTACCTGTCCTTACCTGGCAGCCCAGCTGGCCAGCCCACTTGGCGGCCCAGCCCACCAAGGGCAGGGAGGTCTTCTTCCTCCCGTCAGGAGGACGCCGAGCGCATGGCCGACGCACGCCGGCGCACGCCCGGCCACCTCCTGCTTGCCTGGCTGTCCTCCCGTCGCCCTAGATCCTCCTCGCGTCGCCACGCACCTTCCCCGACCCCCTCTCACTCTCCCCCGTGCTTCTCCTCTCCTCCGTCTCGCTCTCCCCCTCTGTTCCGAGCGCATCGGAGAGCACCGCCGTGCGCCACCGCGACCACCGCCTCCCTCTCGCCTCTCCGACGTGCCCACGAGGTCCGCCTCGTCGCCCTAGTCCTCTCCGCCAGGCCACGCGGCGCCGAATGCCCCCGAGCGCCTCCATGCCGTCGTCTTCAACCTTCCGACGCCGGAGATCTCCATCGCCGCCCCGCTTGCTCCGGCCCCTCCCCGAGCTCGCTGACCTTCCCTGCGTGATCCCCGTGAGCCCCTGAACCAATTCCCCCTCTCCCTTTTCCCTATACGTCCGCCATAGCCGTCATATCCGTCGAGCCCGAAGCTCACTGCCGCCGTCCATGGCGCCGCCGCGGCCACAGCTGCTGCCACCCGCGTCCGAGCTCATCAGCGTGCTCACCGCAACCCTAGGAGCACGATGCACTCACCATCTCCTCCCCTAGTGCTCCGTAGCTCCGTTTTCATCGATGGCCGAACCACGGCCGCCGCAAACCTCGTCGCCGGCGTAGATTCCGGCGACCATTTGGTCCAGCTCCACCACCCACACACGCGGCTCAGCCCCAGCTCTCGATAGGACCCAACCACGCTCCAAACAGTGGTCTGTAGCGCGATCCCGACGCCTCCGCCGTGTTCGGCCTCGCCGGCGGCTAAACGCCGGTGGGGTTGACCGGTCTGACCCCACAGCCCCGTGGACCTTCCCCCCTCTCTCTCAGTGACATGTGGGCCCGGCCCTGTTAAGTTTTAGATAGGATTAGTTTAACAACTAATTAATCCCTGTTTAGTTAATTGGGTCACTGACGCGTGGGCCCAACCCCATTAACTAAACCAGTTTAGGTTTATTTTTAGATTAGGATTAACCACAGACACTGACGTGTGGACCCCACACGTCAGGTTTGACCTGGTCAGCCGCCTTTGACCTGCTGACGTAAGCATGACACTGTGCTGACGCATTATATCATTTTTTGGTATTAATTTTATTCAGGAAATTCCAGAAAATAGTTCAAACTTCAAAAGTTCATAGAAATTCAACCATACCTCCAAATGAGATAAATTATATATGAAAAATTATCAGAAAAATTCAATCTATCCATTTGTAATGGTTTCATGCATGACAAAACAAGTTTACCTTGTTGTTTAAGCAGAATAAGGAAATGCACTATACATGCCATATTTAATGAGCTAATATTTGAATCTTTGATTCAAATGAGCTCATCCCTTTCTATTCTAGCTTGCATTAGGCCAAGACACCAACATATTGCCGTGTCATAGCATGCATCATATTGTTGCATATCGCCATGTGTTGACTGTGTTCTGATGTGCTCTTCGTGGTAGGTTCTGCCTCCGAGGATATTCACGAGTATCCAACTAAAGGGCAGTATCCCACTACCACTCCATCAGGCAAGCAACCATTGATCATTCCGATACAACCCATGTTCTCGCTCCTACTCTTGTTTACTGCATTAAGACAACACGATTCAAACTGCTGTGTGCTACGGTAGTTGAACCCTTATCCTCTACATGACCTGTCATTGCCACAGTAACTAGATGAAACCCACTATCATGTGTAGGAGTTGATTGAGCCATGTTTTGTGATTCCTACCTTGCTATGCCTTCTATGCTTAGAGTTGTGTCAGGTCTGGTTCATCTGGGTGATGGGCTAGAGTGAAATGCTTATGTCGGTAATATGTGGGATGTGTTGAACATGTTTTGGTAAAGGTATCGATGAGAGGCCATGTAGGAGTACATGGTGGGTTGTTTCATTGAGGCCGTCCCAAAGAACTGAGATCTGTATGCGTGAATTAAGATTCAGCTACTACCACACATTGGGCCCTGAAATATGACCCCGCTCGACTTACTGACCCCTCTCGCCTCGGTCCAGGAGTTGCAACTAGTTTCTGGTGTTTGTAGGTTATGTGTTGGCGGCCGTGCGTAGCGCTGACCCTAGGGGTGGGCTATGTTGCGGTAGAAACACCGTGGCACGGTGTACCGAGTCACCCGTTTGGCGTCTTGGGAACCCTGTTCACATCGTTTGGGGCCGTTGAGGACACCCCGGCCGGATTTCCTTGCGGATGGAACCTGAATAGGCGATAAACCTGGACTTGAGACTTGTGAGGTTAGTCAGGTCGTGGTCTACACCCACGTCGGTTTTCGCTTGAAGTCTGTCGAGCACATATCGTGTGCAGACGCTAAGTCGTGGAAACATGTGTGACGAAGTACACCCCTGCAGGGTATAAAACTATTCGAATAGCCGCGTCCGCGGTAAAGGACTACTTGGTTGCCTATACCGTTCATAGACAAGTTAATGGATACTACTAAAAGACTCAAGATAAGTGTGAGTACCGAGGATGGCCCTCTCGCATGATGACGAGGGAGGATCCTCGGTGGAGTATTGTGTTGGTGAGTAGTGGACTCGTGTGCGAAAACTATTTTACTAGAGAGGTTCCGTAGGATAGCTTAGCCAAGAGTCAAAGCTGGCTTGCTGCATAACCCCCACCACCTTCTTGAGAATGAGCATGTATAGTAGGTTCTGATGTAAGACTTGCTGAGTACCTTTGTACTCATGTTTGCTTATTTATTGTTTTCAGACGACAACACTGCCCCCTCCGATGGGTTTTATGTAGACCTTGACGTCGACGAGTGATTAGCCACCCAGGTGGTGATCCCGGCCATGGAGGGCCCTATGTAGATAGACAGGCTTCAGAAGCCTTCTTTCTTTTTAGAGTCTGTACTCAGACTAGTTGCTTCCGCACGTGCTTGTATGATTGTATGACTTGAGTGTCGGGTCATGTGACCCCTATCTGTATGAACATGTTATGTATGGCTCCCTGGAGCCTTTAAATAAAGTACTTGAGTTGTAGAGTTTTGTTGTGATGCCATGTTGTATGTACTCATATCGGGCATATTGTGTGTATGATTGAAATGCTTGGTATGAGTGGGATCCGACAATCTAGTTGTTTATCCTTGGTAGCCTTTCTTATGGAGAAATGTAGTCTAGTGTTCCTCGAGCCATAGTAGTCCGCTACAGCCCTGTTCACCGGAGTCCTGCTAGCCCAGCACTGCTGTTCAGGACACTTGACTGGCCGGCATGTGTTTCACTTCGTCCCTATGTCTGTCCCTTCGGGGAAATGTCACACGGTGACTTCCGGAGTCCTGCCTAGCCTGCTACAGCTCGGGATCCCCGAAGTCCTGTTAGCCCAGTGCTACAGCCCGGAATCACTTGTTGATGACCGACATGTTCGATGTCATTCACGTATGCATGTCTCCATAGGTATGTGCCGCTTTGGGTTCACGACTAGCCATGTCGGCCCGGGTTCTCTGCCATATGGATGCTAGCGACACTATCATATATGTGAGCCAAAAGGCGCAAACGGTCCCGGGCCATGGTAAGGCGACACCCGTGGGATACCGTGCGTGAGGCCACAAAGTGATATGAGGTGTTACCGGCTAGATCGATGTGGCTTAGAATCGGGGTCCTGACAGCGTTGGTATCAGAGCTGGACTTCCTGCAGGTTCGTTGAGCCAAACTGGTCGATGTCGAGTCTAGAAATGCTTTAGTTATATGTAGGGTAATTGATTATGGAAGGGAACGTAAGGTTCTTTTACTCCTTTACCCTATGCCTCTGATCTGAGTCATTCTCTTCTCATTCAACGTGGGTTAACTAGGCTCTCCTCTTCTATCAGGTTCACGTGTTACTAATCCGTAGTAGCTTATAGGATTATTGCTACGAGTCCCAGTCCAGTTTCTACTATTTTTAGTATGTTGCTATTTGAATCAGAACCTTGATATGATGTTGTTGAGCGGTATTGTGAACTGTTGTGGATGTCTCAAATCTTTTTCTGAGCATTTACAGCCGTTATGTTGTCCAATTTTCCCTAGGAATTCTGATGTCTTTGTCTTGTGGTTGTGCTTTCAGATGGCCAACTGTCCTCAAAACCAAGTGGTTCGCCTGACCAGGTGCCTCGACGTGCCCGGTCATACTGCTATGTTAGTCCAGGTCATGATCGAGACAGGATACCGTTGGTATCCCGAATACACTGTCGAAGAGCAGTTCTGCGACTTTAATCAAAGCCAGTATTTCTGCACCGTCAGGATATTTCCTTCCTATCCTGGATCTACCGAGCCCCTTCACTGTTCCTATGGACTCGGGGTTACCGTTGAGATGGCTGTGCAGGATGCTGCCTACTCCATGATGACCATCTTGCGAGTCCGGACTGGCCTGCTTTGGAACACTGACTTCCGTTACATGCCAGCTTCACTTCTGGGAGTGCAAGGGTATCTTCAGGCTATCTATGCTGACTCCACTTAGGAGGACTCATTAACTCGTACCACTGCTGAGATGCTCGAAGATAAGGACCGAGAGAATCGGGCCCTGAGGCTGGAGCTTTTTAATACTCGTGCTGATCATTGGGCCACATTGACTCGGTTTGCACCTGTGGTGCAAGCTGGATGTATGGATACAAGGGATCTGTATCCTGTGAGATCAGCTCTGCCAGACATGGTGGATTGGCGTCATGTGGGAGGCATCACCCCGCCCCGTGGTCCCCGCAGGCAACCATTTGTTGGTCCAAGACCTCATCCTAGCCCCTATGGTCCACAAGCCCCTCAGGACCGTCTGTTTCCGGATGATCACATTGAACTTCCAGGCTATGGAGGTGACTTCTATGAGGACTACTACGGAGCTGTCTGAGTTAGTAGTAGTACCACTAGTATTGTAGCAGTTGTATCTTCACTGTCCTGCATGACTTGTGGAATATGACTTTGCGTGTAATAGATTCCGGAGGTGTAGACAAATAATGTATAGGAACTTGGAATGCCTCCGATGAGATGTAACGTCTTTCATCATAGTTGTACTGTAGCCTGGGCTTGTACTAAACTATGTATGATGTGTATGACCGTTGGTATATATATGGCAGTTTTATATTACCATGACATACGGATGAGCATCTCTGCATTCCGTGTTATCCATTACATTCTGCACTTCCTTGCTAAGTTTGAGCCATCCTTGTCTAAACCGTTGTCTTGTTTTCTCCTAGGATGGTCAACACCCGCGGCAACCCTGCTGTCCCGGAGCAGGGGGAAGCCAGTGCAGCTAGAGGTGAAAATCTGCCTCACCCGCCTTCTCTGGCCGAAGTGATGCTGGAGGCGGAAAGAAACAAGCGTGAGACCAACCGCCTGCTGGAGCGGATTGAGCAGAACACTACACGCCACCCACGAAATGACTTGGTGTCAATCAATGACTTTATCAAGCTGTACCCACCAAAGTTTAACCATTCCGTCGAGCCCCTCGACGCGGATGATTGGCTTCGCAGCATCACCCACAAGCTACGTTCTGCCAACGTAGCCGAAGGCGACAAGGTTACCTATGCTGCCTATCATCTCGAAGGCCCCGCTAGCCATTGGTGGGAAAACTTCGAAGCTATGCGCCCGGTCGGTCAAATCACTGCCTGGGCTGAATTCAGTGAGGCTTTCCGTGAGCATCACATTCCGGAAGGTCTCATGGATCGCAAGAGGGAAGAGTTCTGCAACTTCACCCAAGGAAGGCTGACTGTGGATGCATATAGTCGTGAATTTGGGAACCTGGCACGCTATGCTCCTGAAGAGGTTTCTACTGACGCCAAGAAGCAGGCAAGGTTCCGCAAGGGACTTAGCCTAGTGCTCCGTAGCTCTGTTTTCATCGATGGCCGAACCACGGCCGCCGCAAACCTCGTCGCCGGCGTCGATTCCGGCGACCATTTGGTCCAGCTCCACCACCCACACATGCGGCTCAGCCCCAGCTCTCGATAGGACCCAACCACGCTCCAAACAGTGGTCTGTAGCGCGATCCCGACGCCTCCGCCGTGTTCGGCCTCGCCGGCGGCTAAACGCCGATGGGGTTGACCGGTCTGACCCCACAGCCCCGTGGACCTCCCCCCTCTCTCTCAGTGACATGTGGGCCCGGCCCTGTTAAGTTTTAGATAGGATTAGTTTAACAACTAATTAATCCCTGTTTAGTTAATTGGGTCACTGACGCGTGGGCCCAACCCCATTAACTAAACCAGTTTAGGTTTATTTTTAGATTAGGATTAACCACAGACACTGACGTGTGGACCCCACACGTTAGGTTTGACCTGCTCAGCCGCCTTTGACCTGTTGACGTAAGCATGACACTGTGCTGACGCATTATATCATTTTCTGGTATTAATTTTATTCAGGAAATTCCAGAAAATAGTTCAAACTTCAAAAATTCATAGAAATTCAACCATACCTCCAAATGAGATAAATTATATATGAAAAATTATCAGAAAAATTCAATCTATCCATCTGTAATGGTTTCATGCATGACAAAACAAGTTTACCTTGCTGTTTAAGCAGAATAAGGAAATGCACTATACATGCCATATTTAATGAGCTAATATTTGAATCTTTGATTCAAATGAGCTCATCCCTTTCTATTCTAGCTTGCATTAGGCCAACACACCAACATATTGCCATGTCATAGCATGCATCATATTGTTGCATATCGTCATGTGTTGACTGTGTTCCGATGTGCTCTTCGTGGTAGGTTCGGCCTCCGAGGATATTCACGAGTATCCAACTGAAGGGCAGTATCCCACTACCACTCCATCAGGCAAGCAACCATTGATCATTCCGATACAACCCATGTTCTCGCTCCTGCTCTTGTTTACTGCATTAAGACAACACGATTCAAACTGTTGTGTGCTACGGTAGTTGAACCCTTATCCTCTGCATGACCTGTCATTCCCACAGTAACTAGATGAAACCCACTAGCATGTGTAGGAGTTGATTGAGCCATGTTTTGTGATTCCTACCTTGCTATGCCTGCTATGCTTAGAGTTGTGCCAGGTCTGGTTCAACTGGGTGTTGGGCTAGAGTGAAATGCTTATGTCGGTAATATGTGGGATGTGTTGAACATGTTTTGGTAAAGGTATCGATGAGAGGCCATGTAGGAGTACATGGTGGGTTGTTTCATTGAGGCCATCCCTAAGAACTGAGATCTGTATGCGTGAATTAAGATTCAGCTACTACCACACATTGGGCCCTGAAATATGACCCCGCTCGACTTACTGACCCTCTCGCCTCGGTCTAGGAGTTGCAACTAGTTTCTGGTGTTTGTAGGTTATGTGTTGGCGGCCGTGCGTAGCGCTGACCCTAGGGGTGGGCTATGTTGCGGTAGATACACCGTGCCACGGTGTACCGAGTCACCCGTTTGGCGTCTCGGGAACCCTGTTCACATCGTTTGGGGCCGTTGAGGACACCCGGGCCGGATTTCCTTGCGGATGGAACCTGAATAGGCGATAAACCTGGACTAGAGACTTGTGAGGTTAGTCAGGTCGTGGTCTACACCCACGTCGGTTTTCGCTTGAAGTCTGCCGAGCACATACCATGTGCAGACGCTAAGTGGTGGAAACATGTGTGACGAAGTACACCCCTGCAGGGTATAAAACTATTCGAATAGCCGCGTCCGCGGTAAAGGACTACTTGGTTGCCTATACTGTTCATAGACAAGTTAATGGATACTACTAAAAGACTCAAGATAAGTGTGAGTACCGAGGATGGCCCTCTCGCAGGATGATGAGGGAGGATCCTCGGTGGAGTATTGTGTTGGTGAGTAGTGGACTCGTGTGCGAAAACTATTTTACTAGAGAGGTTCCGTAGGATAGCTTAGCCAAGAGTCAAAGCTGGCTTGCTGCATAACCCCCACCACCTTCTTGAGAATGAGCATTTATAGTAGGTTCTGATGTAAGACTTGCTGAGTACCTTTGTACTCATGTTTGCTTATTTATTGTTTTCAGACGACAACACTGCCCCCTCTGATGGGTTTTATGTAGACCTTGACGTCGACGAGTGACTAGCCACCCAGGTGGTGATCCCGGCCATGGAGGGGCCTATGTAGATAGACAGGCTTGAGAAGCCTTCTTTCTTTTTAGAGTCTGTACTCAGACTAGTTGCTTCCGCACGTGCTTGTATGATTGTATGACTTGAGTGTCGGGTCATGTGACCCCTATCTGTATGAACATGTTATGTATGGCTCCCTGGAGCCTTTAAATAAAGTACTTGAGTTGTAGAGTTTTGTTGTGATGCCATGTTGTATGTACTCATATCGGGCATATTGTGTGTATGATTGAAATGCTTGGTATGAGTGGGATCCGACAATCTAGTTGTTTATCCTTGGTAGCCTTTCTTATGGAGAAATGTAGTCTAGTGTTCCTCGAGCCATAGTAGTCCGCTACAGCCGTGTTCACCGGAGTCCTGCTAGCCCAGCACTACTGTTCAGGAAACTTGACTGGCCGGCATGTGTTTCACTTTGTCCCTATGTCTGTCCCTTCGGGGAAATGTCACACGGTGACTTCCAGAGTCCTGCCTAGCCTGCTACAGCCCGGGATCCCCGGAGTCCTGTTAGCCCAGTGCTACAGCCCGGAATCACTCGTTGATGACCGACATGTTCGATGTCATTCACGTATGCCTGTCTCCATAGGTATGTGTCGCTTTGGGTTCACGACTAGCCATGTCAGCCCGGGTTCTCTGCCATATGGATGCTAGCGACACTATCATATATGTGAGCCAAAAGGCGCAAACGGTCCCGGGCCATGGTAAGGCGACACCCGTGGGATACCGTGCGTGAGGCCGCAAAGTGATATGAGGTGTTACCGGCTAGATCGATGTGGCTTAGAATCGGGGTCCTAACAGCGTTGGTATCAGAGCCGGACTTCCTGTAGGTTCGTTGAGCCAAACTGGTCGATGTCGAGTCTAGAAATGCTTTAGTTATATGTGGGGGAATTGATTGTGGAAGGGAACGTAAGGTTCTTTTACTCCTTTACCCTATGCCTCTGATCTGAGTCATTCTCTTCTCATTCAATGTGGGTTAAGGACTAGGCTCTCTTCTTCTATCAGGTTCACGTGTTACTAATCCGTAGTAGCTTATAGGATTATTGCTACGAGTCCCAGTCCAGTTTCTACTATTTTTAGTATGTTGCTATTTGAATCAGAACCTTGATATGATGTTGTTGAGCGGTATTGTGAACTGTTGTGGATGTCTCGAATCTTCTTCTGAGCATTTACAGCCGTTATGCTGTCCAATTTTTCCTAGGAATTCTGATGTCTTTGTCTTGTGGTTGTGCTTTCAGATGGCCACCCGTCCTCAAAACCAAGTGGTTTGCCTGACCAGGTGCCTCGACGTGCCCGGTCATACTGCTATGTTAGTCCGGGTCATGATTGAGACAGGATACCGTTGGTATCCTGAATACACTATCGAAGAGCAGTTCCGCGACTTTAATCAAAGCCAGTATTTCTGCACCGTCAGGATATTTCCTTCCTATCCTGGATCTACCGAGCCCCTTCACTGTTGCTATGGACTCGGGGTTACCGTTGACATGGCTGTGCAGGATGCTGCCTACTCCATGATGACCATCTTGCGAGTCCGGACTGGCCTGCTTCGGAACACTGACTTCCGTTACATGCCAGCTTCACTTCCGGGAGCGCAAGGGTATCTTCAGGCTATCTATGCGGACTCCACTCAGGAGGACTCATTAACTCGTACCACTGCTGAGATGCTCGAAGATAAGGACCGAGAGAATCGGGCCTTGAGGCTGGAGCTTTTTAATACTCGTGCTGATCATTGGGCCACATTGACTCGGTTTGCACCTGCGGTGCAAGCTGGATGTATGGATACAAGGGATCTATATCCTGTGAGATCAGCTCTGCCAGACATGGTGGATTGGCGTGATGTGGGAGGCATCACCCCACCCCGTGGTCCCAGCAGGCCACCGTTTGTTGGTCCAGGACCTCATCCTAGCCCCTATGGTCCACAGGCCCCTCAGGACCGTCTGTTTCCGGATGATCACGTTGAACTTCCAGGCTATGGAGGTGACTTCTATGAGGACTACTACGGAGCTGTCTGAGTTAGTAGTAGTACCACTAGTATTGTAGCAGTTGTATCTCCACTATCCTGCATGACTTGTGGAATATGACTTTGCCTGTAATCAATTCCGGAGGTGTAGACAAATAATGTATAGGAACTTGGAATGCCTCCGATGAGATGTAACGTCTTTCATCATAGTTGTACTGTAGCCTGGGCTTGTACTAAACTATGTATGATGTGTATGAGCGTTGGTATATATATGGCAGTTTTATATTACCATGACATACGGATGAGCATCTCTGCATTCCGTGTTATCCATTACATTCTGCACTTCCTTGCTAAGTTTGAGCCATCCTTGTCTAAACCGTTGTCTTGTTTTCTCCTAGGATGGTCAACACCCGCGGCAACCCTGATGTCCCGGAGCAGGGGGAAGCCAGTGCAGCTAGAGGTGAAAATCTGCCTCACCCGCCTTCTCTGGCCGAAGTGATGCTGGAGGTGGAAAGAAACAAGCGTGAGACCAACCGCCTGCTGGAGCGGATTGAGCAGAACACTGCACGCCACCCACGAAATGACTTGGTGTCAATCAATGACTTTATCAAGCTGTACCCACCAAAGTTTAACCATTCCGTCGAGCCCCTCGACGCGGATGATTGGCTTCGCAGCATCACCCACAAGCTACGTTCTGCCAACGTAGCCAAAGCCGACAAGGTTACCTATGTTGCCTATCATCTCGAAGGCCCCGCTAGCCATTGGTGGGAAAACTTCGAAGCTATGCGCCCGGTCGGTCAAATCACTACCTGGGCTGAATTCAGTGAGGCTTTCCGTGAGCATCACATTCCGGAAGGTCTCATGGATCGCAAGAGGGAAGAGTTCTGCAACTTCACCCAAGGAAGGCTGACTGTGGATGCATATAGTCGTGAATTTGGGAACCTGGCACGCTATGCTCCTGAAGAGGTTTCTACTGACGCCAAGAAGCAGGCAAGGTTCCGCAAGGGACTTAGCCCTGAGCTTCGCCGCTATGTTCGTCTGCACGAGTGCTCATGTTTTCAGAAGTTGGTCAATAAAGCCATCAGTGCTGAGACAGGCCAGACTGATTATGACGCTTCACGCAAGCACTCCCGTGATTTTGGCTCTTCATCCGGCTCTGGAGCTCAGAAGCGCCGGGTGTGGATCCCAAGCACGGCACTGCCACCCAGATTAATCCCGAGGCCATCTTTTGAGGCGCCTCGTCCCAACCAGCAATTCACCCCGCCCAAGCCCTATGGTGGCCCCGCTGCTAATGCTGCTCCACGCCCCAATGTGGTAACATGCTTCAAGTGTGGAGAGCCGGGTCACTATAGTCAAGAGTGTCCCCAGAACAATCCCAATCAAGCTGGAAAGTCTGTTGGCCGTGGTAAACCCGCGGGAAAGACTTTCTATGCCAAGCCAGCCACCACTGCCCGTGGCCATGTTAACTATGTTTCAGCCGAGGAGGCTCATGAGGATCCTAACATCGTCCTTGGTAGGCTCCTTGTTAATTGCCATCCGGCATCTGTTCTTTTCGATACTAGACCATCCCATTCATTCATATCCGAGAACTATGCTCGGTTGCATAACACGACATTCTGTGACATGCCCACTTCTATGGTAATTCAAACTCCGGGTTCCAAATGGCAAACTTCTAGAGTAAGCCATGGGAACGAAATTCTTGTCGATAGACTTGTATTCCTTGCATCTTTAATAGCTCTCAAGTCCTCCGACATAAACATCATCCTGGGTATGGACTGGATGTCATCTCATTATGCTAAGATCGATTGTGCCACTAGAACCGTTCAACTTACTCACCCCTCGGGCAAGACAGTTAATGTCTTAACTTGAGTGGCCAAGCGCCAACTTTATTCCCTAAATGCCAACCCTCTTCTAGACCTTGAGGATGTTCCGGTAGTCCGAGACTTTCCGGATGTGTTTCTAGAAGAACTGCCAGGTGTTCCACCTGACAAGGATGTCGAGTTTGTGATAGACCTTGTTCCAGGAACCGTTCCTGTTTCTAGAAGACCCTACAAGATGGCACCCTTAGAACTAGCCGAGCTTAAGAACCAACTCGATGAGTCCTTGAACAAGGGGTTCATTCGTCCTAGTTCCTCTCCTTGGGCTTGCCCCGTCCTCTTCATCAAGAAGAAGGATGGAACAGATCGAATGGTCGTGGATTACCGACCCGTCAACTTGGTCACCATCAAGAACAAATACCCGCTTCCCAGGATCAACGACCTGTATGATCAGCTCGCTGGATCCTCAGTCTTCTCCAAGATGGATTTGAGGTTAGGCTACCATCAAATAAAAATCAGAAACGGGGACATTCCCAAAACGGCCTTTGTTACTCGTTACGGCCAATACGAGTACACCGTCATGTCCTTCGGTTTAACCAATGCCCCGGCTACTTTTTCTTGGTTAATGAACTCAGTCTTCATGGAGTACTTGGATAAATTCACCGTTGTATACCTCAATGACATACTCATCTACTCCAAGAATGAAGAGGATCATGCCGAACATCTAAGGCTGGTATTGATGAAACTTTGAGAGCATCGCCTTTATGCCAAATTCTCCAAGTGTGAATTTTGGTTGCCAGAAGTGACCTATCTAGGCCATGTAATCTCTGGTAAGGGTATTGCTGTCAATCCCGAGCGAGTTCAAGCCGTCCTTGATTGGACTCCACCTGAAACGGTCAAGCAAGTTCGGAGTTTCCTTGGCCTAGCGAGCTATTGCCGCCGCTTCATCGAGAACTTCTCCAAGGTTGCTAAACCTCTAACTGAACTCCTCAAGAAAGATAAAAAGTTCAAGTGGACTCCACAGTGCGAGTTCAGTTTTTAGGAACTGAAAAGACGCCTGACATCTTCTCCCGTACTGGTACCACCAAATTTCTCCAAGGACTTTATTATCTATTGCGACGCCTCGCGACAAGGACTAGGTTGCATACTCATGCAAGATCGTCAGGTAATTGCCTATGCTTCACGGCAATTACACCCACATGAGGAAAATTATCCCACACATGATCTAGAGCTTGCAGCTGTAGTCCATGCACTTAAAACCTGGCAACATTACCTTCTCGGTAATCGTTGCGAGATCTTCACCGATCACCAAAGTTTGAAATATATCTTCACCCAACCAGATTTGAATCTCAGGCAAAGACGTTGGGTCGAGTTGATCTCAGATTACGACTTAGGAATAACTTACACCCCCGGCAAAGCCAATGTCATGGCTGATGCACTAAGTCGTAAGTCCTATTGTAACAACCTGATGTTACAACAAAGTCAACCACTTCTCCATGAGGAATTTCATAAGCTTAATCTTCACATTGTTCCTCGGGGATTCCTATCCACCCTGGTGGCGAAACCTACCCTTATGGATCAAATCATAGCTGCCCAGAAGCGTGATAAGGGCATATCCCGGATTAAGAAAAACATTGCTAGCGGAGTTGCTAAATGTTTCTCCATGGATGAGCAAGGTGCTGTCTTCTTCGAGAACCGTCTGGTGGTTCCCAAGAAACAACATCTACGCCAGATGATCCTTAAGGAAGCTCATGATTCTCCTCTCACCATTCATCCCGGTAGTACTAAAATGTATCAAGACCTACGCCAGAGGTTTTGGTGGACTAGGATGAAGAGAGAAATCGCTCAATACATTGCTAATTGCGACGTTTGCCGTCGTGTTAAAGCAGAGCATCAACGGCCTGCTGGCACCCTTCAACCTTTGGCTATTCCTGAATGGAGATGGGATAAAATCAGTATGGATTTCATCACTGGGTTTCCCAGGACCAAGAGAGGGAATAATGCCATCTTCGTTGTGATCGACCGACTTACCAAACTAGCGCACTTTCTACCTGTTCGTGAGAGTATCACCGCTAGCCAGCTAGCTGACTTATACATCTCCTGAATAGTGTCTCTTCATGGTGTTCCATTGGAAATTAACTCAGACTGTGGGAGTCTCTTCACCTCTTGATTTTGGGAAAGTTTCCAAAATGCTATGGGAACTCGTCTCTCCTTTAGCACCGCCTTCCATCCTCAATCAAGTGGTCAAGTAGAGCGAGTCAATCAAATTCTGGAAGATATGCTCCGAGCTTCTGTTATCTCATTCGGAATGAGTTGGGAGAAATGCCTTCCATTCGCGGAGTTTGCTTATAACAATAGTTATCAAGCCAGCTTGGGCAAAGCTCTTTTCGAAGTTCTCTATGGACGAAAATGTCGAACGCCTCTTAACTGGTCAGAAACCGGGGAAAGACAACTCTTTGGCCCGGATATGATTCAGGAAGCAGAAGAGCAGGTTCGCGTTATTCGTGAGAAATTGAAAACAGCCCAATCTCGCCAAAAGAGTCAATATGATCGTAAACATAAGCCTATGACCTTTGAAGTTGACGAGAAGTCTTACCTTCGGGTTACTCCTTTGAAGGGTACCCACCGTTTCGGTATCAAGGGCAAGTTGGCTCCTCGTTACATCGGTCCTTTTCGCATTCTCGCTAAACGAGGAGAGGTTGCCTACCAGTTGGAACTACCCCCACATCTTTCTCGAGTCCATGATGTCTTCCACGTCTCTCAACTCAGGCGTTGCTTCTCGGATCCCATCCGCGGAGTGGACCACGAAACGCTTGATTTACAAGATAACCTCTCTTATCGGGAATATCCCGTTCGTATCCTTGATCAAGCCGAGCGTACCACTTGACGTCATAATATCAAGTTTCTCAAGGTTCAATGGTCACACCATTCCGAGGAAGAAGCCACTTGGGAAAGGGAGGATCGTCTTTGACTTGAGTACCCCGCTTTCTTTCCGCCAACTCTTGAATCTCGGGACGAGATTTTTTCGAGTGGGGTCGAGTTGTCACATCCCTAGTTCTGGTATGGTCCTAGGCTTGCTTTGTGCATCATGGTTATATTTCAAATGAAATTGAAATGGGGAAGTTGCAAACCCTAGCACCAAAGCAGCTCAAATAGGTTCAAACTAAAAGTGGAATTTCAATGAACCCAAAATGCTTTTCAAAAATGTTCATGGTCTTTGGAAAATGTTGGGAACAACAACAAGAGGTGATGCACATTTTTTCTACTCATTTTGGATTTTTGAATCAATGCCTAAATATTTGATTTGGAGCTGTTTAAATTATATAAATATTTTTAATGGCTCCAAAAATATTGGGAATTGGTGAGGGCCTCTAGAATATTATATCTAGATGCCACAATTATTTTCAGCATTTATGGAAATGTTTTAACATTTCTTTTAAATGCAAAACAAATGTCAGAAATAGAAAAAGAAAACAGAAAAAGGAAAGGTTACCTGTCCTTACCTGGCAGCCCAGCTGGCCAGCCCACGTGGCGGCCCAGCCTACCAAGGGCAGGGAGGTCTTCTTCCTCCCGCCAGGAGGACGCCGAGCGCGTGGCCGACGCACGCCGGCGCACGCTCGGCCACCTCCTGCTTGCCTGGCTGTCCTCCCGTCGCCCTGGATCCTCCTCGCGTCGCCACGCACCTCCCCCGACCCCCTCTCACTCTGCCCCGTGCTTCTCCTCTCCTCTGTCTCGCTCTCCCCCTCTGTTCCGAGCGCATCGGAGAGCACCGCCGTGCGCCACCGCGACCACCGCCTCCCTCTTGCCTCTCCGACGTGCCCACGAGGTCCGCCTCGTCGCCCTAGCCCTCTCCGCCAGGCCACGCGGCGCCGGACGCCCCCGAGCGCCTCCACGCCGTCGTCTTCAACCTTCCAACACCAGAGATTTCCATCGCCGCACGCTTGCTTCGGCCCCTCCCCGAGCTCGCTGACCTTCCCTGCGTGATCACCGTGAGCCCCTGAACCGATTCCCCCTCTCCCTTTTCCATGTACGTCCGCCGTAGCCATCATATCCGTCGAGCCCGAAGCTCACCGCCGCCGTCCATGGCGCCGCCGTGGCCACAGCTGCTGCCACCCGCGTCTGAGCTCATCAGCGTGCTCAGCGCAACCCTAGGAGCACGATGCACTCACCATCTCCTCCCCTAGTGCTCCGTAGCTCCGTTTTCATCGATGGCCGAACCACGGCCGCCGCAAACCTCGTCGCCGGCGTCGATTCCGGCGACCATTTGGTCCAGCTCCACCACCCACACACGCGGCTCAGCCCCATCTCTCGATAGGACCCAACCACGCTCCAAACGGTGGTCTATAGCGCGATCCCGACGCCTCCGCCGCGTTCGGCCTCGCCGGCGGCTAAACGCCGGTGGGGTTGACCGGTCTGACCCCATAGCCCCGTTGACCTCCCCCCTCTCTCTCAGTGACATGTGGGCCCGGCCATGTTAAGTTTTAGATAGGATTAGTTTAACAACTAATTAATCCTTGTTTAGTTAATTGGGTCATTGACGCGTGGGCCCAACCCCATTAACTAAACCAGTTTAGGTTTATTTTTAGATTTGGATTAACCACAGACACTGACGTGTGGACCCCACACGTCAGGTTTGACCTGGTCAGCCGCCTTTGACCTGCTGACGTAAGCATGACGCTGTGCTGACGCATTATATCATTTTCTGGTATTAATTTTATTCAGGAAATTCCAGAAAATAGTTCAAACTTCAAAAATTCATAGAAATTCAACCATAACTCCAAATGAGATAATTTATATATGAAAAATTATCAGAAAAATTCAATCTATCCATCTGTAATGGTTTCATGCATGAAAAAACAAGTTTACCTTGCTGTTTAAGCAGAATAAGGAAATGCACTATACATGCCATATTTAATGAGCTAATATTTGAATCTTTGATTCAAATGAGCTGATCCCTTTCTATTCTAGCTTGCATTAGGCCAACACACCAACATATTGCCATGTCATAGCATGCATCATATTGTTGCATATCGTCATGTGTTGACTGTGTTCCGATGTGCTCTTCGTGGTAGGTTCTGCCTCCGAGGATATTCACGAGTATCCAACTGAAGGGCAGTATCCCACTACCACTCCATCAGGCAAGCAACCATTGATAATTCCGATACAACCCATGTTCTCGCTCCTGCTCTTGTTTACTGCATTAAGACAACACGATTCAAACTGCTGTGTGCTACGGTAGTTGAACCCTTATCCGCTGCATGACCTGTCATTGCCACAATAACTAGATGAAACCCACTAGCATGTGTAGGAGTTGATTGAGCCATGTTTTGTGATTCCTACCTTGCTATGCCTGCTATGCTTAGAGTTGTGTCAGGTCTGGTTCATCTGGGTGATGGGCTAGAGTGAAATGCTTATGTCGGTAATATGTGGGATGTGTTGAACATGTTTTGGTAAAGGTATCAATGAGAGGCCATGTAGGAGTACATGGTGGGTTGTTTCATTGAGGCCGTCCCTAAGAACTGAGATCTGTATGCGTGAATTAAGATTCAGCTACTACCACACATTGGGCCCTGAAATATGACCCCGCTCGACTTACTGACCCCTCTTGCCTCGGTCCAGGAGTTGCAACTAGTTTCTGGTGTTTGTAGGTTATGTGTTGGCGGCTGTGCGTAGCGCTGACCCTAGGGGTGGGCTATGTTGCGGTAGATACACCGTGGCACGGTGTACCGAGTCACCCGTTTGGCGTCTCAGGAAACCTATTCACATCGTTTGGGGCCGTTGAGGACACCCCGACCGGATTTCCTTGCGGATGGAACCTGAATAGGCGATAAACCTGGACTAGAGACTTGTGAGGTTAGTCAGGTCGCGGTCTACACCCACGTCGGTTTTCGCTTGAAGTCTGCCGAGCACATATCGTGTGCAGATGCTAAGTGGTGGAAACATGTGTGACGAAGTACACCCCTGTAGGGTATAAAACTATTCGAATAGCCGCGTCCGCGGTAAAGGACTACTTGGTTGCCTATACAGTTCATAGACAAGTTAATGGATACTACTAAAAGACTCAAGATAAGTGTGAGTACCGAGGATGGCCCTCTCGCAGGATGACGAGGGAGGATCCTCGGTGGAGTATTGTGTTGGTGAGTAGTGGACTCGTGTGCGAAAACTATTTTACTAGAGAGGTTCTGTAGGATAGCTTAGCCAAGAGTCAAAGCTGGCTTGCTGCATAACCCCCACCACCTTCTTCAGAATGAGCATGTATAGTAGGTTCTGATGTAAGACTTGCTGAGTACCTTTGTACTCATGTTTTCTTATTTATTGTTTTCAGACGACAACACTGCCCCCTCCGATGGGTTTTATGTAGACCTTGACATCGACGAGTGACTAGCCACCCAGGTGGTGATCCCGACCATGGAGGGCCCTATGTAGATAGACAGGCTTGAGAAGCCTTCTTTCTTTTTAGAGTCTGTACTGAGACTAGTTGCTTCCGCACGTGCTTGTATGATTGTATGACTTGAGTGTTGGGTCATGTGACCCCTATCTGTATGAACATGTTATGTATGGCTCCCTGGAGCCTTTAAATAAAGTACTTGAGTTGTAGAGTTTGTTGTGATGCCACGTTGTATGTACTCATATCGGGCATATTGTGTGTATGATTGAAATGCTTGGTATGAGTGGGATCCGACAATCTAGTTGTTTATCCTTGGTAGCCTTTCTTATGGAGAAATGTAGTCTAGTGTTCCTCGAGCCATAGTAGTCCGCTACAGCCCTGTTCACCGGAGTCCTGCTAGCCCAGCACTACTATTCAGGACACTTGACTGGCCGGCATGTGTTTCACTTCGTCCCTATGTCTGTCCCTTCGTGGAAATGTCACACGGTGACTTCCGGAGTCCTGCCTAGCCTGCTACAGCCCAGGATCCCCGGAGTCCTGTTAGCCCAGTGCTACAGCCCGGAATCACTCGTTGATGACCGACATGTTCGATGTGATTCACGTATGCCTGTCTCCATAGGTCTATGCCGCTTTGGGTTCACGACTAGCCATGTTGGCCCGGGTTCTCTGTCATATGGATGCTAGCGACACTATCATATACGTGAGCCAAAAGGCGCAAACGGTCCCGGGCCATGGTAAGGCGACACCCGTGGGATACCGTGCGTGAGGCCGCAAAGTGATATGAGGTGTTACCGGCTAGATCGATGTGGCTTGGAATCGGGGTCCTGACACAGAGCCTGCAAGTCGTAATGGCGGAGGACGAAGAATAAGAACTCGGAGAAGGGAGGCACCAAGCCCTCAGCAATGGAGCTTACAAAGAGAGGATAAAAGGTGCTCCCTCGGCCCTCGGGGGTAACGGAGCCGGCCTTGAACACCTCCGTCCCATTGACGCCCTGCGCCGTCGCCATCCAGCACAGCCGGGCAAGGCTCGCCTTGGACACATTCGGCAGGTCCAGAGCAGGGGAATACCAAGCTTTGGCCGGAGGCTGGCGAGGCGCCATGGCTTCCTAGGTCGCGCGGCTGGAGTATATCTGGAAGTTTAGAGGAAGAAAGGGAAGGCGCAAGAAAGGGGATCTAAGTAGCGACCGGAGAGAGCAAAGGGCGAAGTTTGGGCAGATGCCGCTCCTTTACCAACCTGCACGGTCGCTGAAGCACCCACGTCCAATTAACCGCCACGCGGCGCCCAAGGCCGCAGGTTGTTAGGGCCCGCGGCGCTTCACCCTTGCCATTTCGCCTCTCGGCATGGCCACGCCCGTGCGCGCCTTGGGCCCGGGGGCTACTGTCGGCGTTCTGGGAACAGGGGTCCCTAGACTTGCCTGCCTGCGGCCTGCAGCGTGGCTCCAATGGGGGCCCAACATGGCCCATCTTCATCAGCACAAGACTCAAGACCCTCGCGAGGGGCCAAGCCTCGCGGGGCGGACGACACGGCGCGTCCTCAGGCGCAGCCTCTTCAGGCTGGCTCGCAAGGAGACGGAGATATCAAGGCAGGGTACCTCACGAGGTGCCCGTGACGCAAGCCATGACGATCGAGGGTGCCAGGCAGGCGCTAGCGCGCGCAGCGTCCTTATTTCCTCTTTGGTGCAAAGGGGGCAAGTGCAGCCGCGGAGTACCGAGGCATCAGGCAAAGGTTGCCATTTCGGTGCAACGAGACCAGGACCAAGCGGACTATGAGACGAAGGTCACCATGGAGCCCAGCACGGCGTCACCGCAGAGTCTTTCGCAGGCGAAGACCACCTTTAGTCAGAATAAGAGTACTTGTTGTCCCCCTTCAAATGAGCCTGCCATTGTTGGCTCCCTTCCCGCTCGATATTTCGGAAGAGGACCAGGGCCCCTATAAATAGGACCAGCCACCCATGTAACAGGGGGTTGGCCTTGAGTTAAGGGGTTGGCCTTTAGGTGCGGGGTTGGCCTTTAGTTCGGTTCGTTGGGTTCGTAGAGTTAGTTGGTTCGGCTAGCAAGTAGAGAGAGAGAGAGAGAGAGAGAGAGAGAGAGAGAGGGAGAGAGAGAGAAGGTGACTGAACTCCTCCCAGCAGTTCATCACCCCAGCCAAGAACAGACCCTTGCGAGGCTGTTCTTCCTTGTATTGTTCATCATCACCAGCCCCAGGAGGCAATCCATCCACCACACACTGGAGTAGGGTATTACACCACAATGGTGGCCCGAACCAGTATAAATATTGTGTCTCTTGTGTGATTCCTTTAGCAGTTTAGATCTTTGCGAGACGGAGAGGCGGAGGACGTGATTTCCGCGCGCACCCCAGTGTTCGAACCTTAAGGGTCTGCCGGAACCCGAAATCCGACAGTCGGGCCCCCGGCAAGGCCCTTGCCGAGGGCATCAGCAGGGCCACTACCAGACCCAAACCAGCCAAGACTACCACCGCCGTTCGCATGCAGCTGCCAGCCCAACTAGCTGGGCAGGCACCTGCGTGGCAACATGCGACTTCTAGGAAAAATCAGCAGGCACCTGCGTGCGGACCTTCATGAAGGCCCTACCACCGCACCACCTCAGCTGCCTGCCTGTCTACATGGCACTACATGCATCGCTAGCCCGGGCGCATGTCGAACCAAGGAGGAGCGGCGACGGACGAGACGGGCCTCGTTCCTATCCCCGATAAAGCTAAGGGACACGTAAGTGATGCATTAAATGTGTCTTGTCCTATAATACGGGCGATTAGCTCGCAGTACTATAGGCCTTTCCACCTCCTATGTGCCACTGTGGCAGCCCCTTTCGACTATAAAAGGAGGCCCATGGCATACTGGAAGGGGATTCAGCTCTTTTGAACTACACAGCCACCATAGCTAGTTCGATAGCCCAAGAACACTGAATACATCCACCAAAGTAGAACTAGTGTTTTACGCATCCTCACGGCCCGAACCTGGGTAAACGATCCTCATGCTGACTGCTAATCCTGCTCTTCTCATGACCCCGCGCCCCGGCAACCTTAGTAGGGATTCTTGTGATCCCATAGGTGTCATTTCCCACCGACACTGCTACCTTGTTACATAGGATGGGCATCATCGTCAACAAACTTATGGACGAGAATGCCATGCTCTGCATCAAGCGCAACAGGCTGGTGGAGGAATCTGGGGATGCTGCCAAGCAGCGTATTAAGGAAATGAAACTGATGAAAGAGATCATCGCCGCTCGCCGCGAGAACTATTCTCCGCGACCAGCAGCGCATAAAGAAAGTAGAGATCAGCGAACCAGATCGTTGTATGCATCTTCCTTCTTCTTTTGCCCTTGTGTATTTCGGGCATAGCCGCATGTGGATTTTTTAATTATGTTCCTAATTATGTAAGACAATTATTATCCACTCTCATTGTCCTTATATATATTCATCAGTCTTGCTATAAGTCGCAGTAGATGCTATATAGGTCCGTCGGATCTTACATCAAGATCTGTGCAAAATTTTCTTTTCAGATTTTCTTTTCTCTCTCTTAAATCTCAGTCGAGTGAGACATAGCCACGCCATTAAATAGAGGCTTGGGCGCCATTAATGGAGACCTTGGGAGAGAGCTGTACGGCATATGGAGGTCAAAGGGCTCTCCTCCCGATAAGCACGCACAGGGGTCTGATCGCACGCCTCCCGTACTCAAATAGTTACCCTGCACGGCACCTCCTAGCTAATAAAAAAGGGGACGCATGGCGGCACGTAGATGGTAAATAGAATGCCCACGGTTTCAATAATACATGTGTTTCTGATTGTAACGTGACGGCAGTTGTTCCAAAATAAATTTGTTGATTGTTAATGTGTGCGCCTTCGCAAATCGGACAACAAAATTACCACAGCATGTTGGCGCCATGTCATGAAACCAAGCCAAGTTTCATGATTTTCATGCGTGTTTTGGATTTACAGGAATTAAAAAACCAAGTTTCTCAATGTTTCCAGCCGAGCCACGACGCCCGGATGTTTGAATTTCATTCCCATTTCTTGCATGGGACCAAGAAATTTACCCGAGGACACACATGTGATTTTTCAACCAGCTTTAGTGCACTGCAGCATGTGCTTGTATTTCAAATTTGAATTATGCACACAAAGGTGACACATTCCCTCTCAGAACCATGAACCTTCTTGAGAGAAGCTTCGGTTTGCAAGAAGCTTATACCAAAACTTGTTCCTATTCGGCCAATTTTTTTACCATGACATGACACTATGCCAAGTTTCATGATTTTCAGGAGTGTTTTGGATTTACAAGAATTTTAGTACCAAGTTTCTCAATGTTCTCGGTCGAGCCATGATGCCCAGATGTTTGAATTTAATTCCCATTTCTTGCATGGGACCTAGAAATTCACCCGAGGACTCACGTGTGATGTTTCAACCAACTTTGGTGCACGGGAGCATGTGCTTGTATTTCAAAGTTGAATTATGCACATTAAATGACCAGAAAATCAATTAATGTATAAAAAGGCCAAACGAACCCAGTATAATTCCAAAATTTAACAGGGCACTCATGTAGTTCTATGTTGCCTCTGTAAAGAAACTCAAGGGGGGCAGCGTATATTGTTTCGCACTCAAAGGTGACATGTTCCCTCTCAGAACCACGAGCCTTCTTGAGAGAAGCTCTGGTTTTCAAGAAGCTTATACCGAAACTTGTTCCAAATATGCCCAATTTTTACCGCAACATGTTAGTGCCATGACATGACAGCATGCCAAGTTTCATGATTTCCAGGCGAGTTTTGGATTTACATGAATTTAAAAACCAAGTTTCTCGATGTTCTCGGCCGAGTCACAATGCCCAGATGTTTGAATTTCATTCCCATTTCTTGCATGGGACCTAGAAATTCACCCAAGGACACACATGTGATTTTTCAACCAACTTTGGTGTACCGGAGCATGTGCTTGCAGTTCAAATTTGGATTATGCACATTAAATGTCCAGAAACTCAATTTATGTATAAAAAATGCCAAACGAACCCGGAATAATTCCAAAATTTAACAGGGCACTCATATAGTTCTGTGTTGCCTCTGTAAAGAAAATCTAAGGGAGGCAGTGTATATCGTTTCACACACAAAGGTGACATGTTCCCTCTCGGAACCACGAGGCTTGTTGCGAGAATCTCCGGTTTTGCAAGAAGCTTATACCAAAACTTGTCCCAATTCAGCCAAGAATTATATAGATATGAAAACAGATTTAGATTATCCCGAACATCTCGCCACCTAGACCAATGTACTCTGATTTGACTTCAACATAAAATGGATACAAATATTTGAATTGGAGATCGTATGTCACATGTAGTTTATAGTGAAATATGATTACTCCTATATGCATGTTTTTTTATCAAGATAATATTTAAATGAATGTATAACTTGACAACAATCGTATTCAAATAAGAAAAATTGATTCAAATTTAGTCCATATGGTAGATGATACATCTCCAACGTATCTATAATTTTTGATTGTTCCATGCTATTATATTATCTGTTTTGGATGTTTAATGGGCTTTAATATGCACTTTTATATTATTTTTGCAACTAACCTATTAACCGGAGGCCCAGTGCCTATTGCTGTTTTTTTCCTATTTCAGTGTTTCGCAGAAAAGGAATATCAAACGGAATCCAAACGGAATGAAACCTTCGCGGGGATCTTTTTTGGAACAAACGCAATCCAAGAGACTTGGAGTGGAAGTCAAGGAAGCAACGAGGCGGCCACGAGGTAGGGCAGTGCGCCCAGGGGGCAGGCGTGCCTACCACCCTCGTGGGCCCCACATAGCTCCACCGACCTACTTCCTTCGCCTATATATACTCTTATACCCTGAAAACATCCAGGGGAGCCACGAAACCACTTTTCCACTGCCGCAACCTTCTGTACCCATGAGATCCCATTTGGGGCTGAGGGAGTCCTGGATTAGGGGGTGTCCGGATGGCCGGATTATACCTTCAGCCGGACTCCTGGACTATGAAGATACAAGATTGAAGACTTCGTCCCGTGTCTGGAAGGGACTTTCCTTGGCGTGGAAGGCAAGCTTGGCGATACGGATATGCAGATCTCCTACCATTGTAACCGACTTTGTGTAACCCTAACCCTCTTCAGTGTCTATATAAACCAGAGGGTTTTAGTCCGTAGGACAACATACAGAACAACAATCATACCATAGGCTAGCTTCTAGGGTTTAGCCTCTCCGATCTCGTGGTAGATCTACTCTTGTACTACCCATATCATCAATATTAATCAAGCAAGACATAGGGTTTTACCTCCATCAAGAGGGCCCGAACCTGGGTAAAACTTCGTGTCCCTTGCCTCCTGTTACCATCCGGCCTAGACGCATAGTTCGGGACCCCCTGCCCGAGATCCGCCGGTTTTGACACCGACATTGGTGCTTTCATTGAGAGTTCCTCTGTGTCGTCGCCGTTAGGCTTGATGGCTCCTACAATCACCAATAGCGATGCAGTCCAGGGTGAGACCTTCCTCCCCGGACAGATCTTCGTTTTCGGTGGCTTCGCACTGTGGGCCAATTCACTTGGCCATCTGGAGCAGATCGAAAGCTATGCCCCTGGCCGTCAGGTCAGATTTGGAAGTTTAAACTACACGGCTGACATCCGCGGCGACTTGATCCTCGACGGATTCGAGCCACTGCCGAGCACGCCGCACTGTCACGACGACCGTGATCTAGCTCTGCCGCCGAACAGTGTCCTGGATGCCGCACCCGCATCGGCTTCGACCCTTAATTCGGAGCCAACTGCGCCGATCGCGACTGGGTGGTTGGATGCCGCCTCGGGGGCTGTGATCCCAATGGCGATCGAGCCGAACACCAGCCCTGCACTCCGCGAGACTCATGAATCCAAGGAGCTGGACTCCTCTCCGGACTCCGAACCCTCCATGCCCCTGCCGATCGAATCCGATTGGGCGCCGATCATGGAGTTTACTGCCGCGGACATCTTTCAGCACTCGCCTTTTGGCGATATTCTGAAGACACTAAAGTCTCTCTCTTTATCAGGAGAGCCCTGGCCGGACTACGGTCAGCAAGGTTGGGATACGGACGATGAAGAAATTCAAAGCCCACCCACCACCCACTTTGTAGCCACTGTCGACGATTTAACCGACATGCTTGACTTCGAAGACATCGACGGTATGGACGCCGATGCAGGAGACGATGAAGAACCAGCGCCTTTTGGGCCCTGGAAAGCCACCTCGTCATACGACATATACATGGTGGACACCCCAAAAGAAGGAGATGGCAATGGAACAGCAGAGGATGACCCCTCCAAGAAACAGCCTAAGCGCCGGCGTCAGCGCAGGCGCTCAAAATCCCGCCAAAGCAAACACGGCGATTCTGGCACGGGAGATAATAATACTTCGGAGAGTGCCGAAGAAAACCCCCTCCAGCAAGATTCAGCACAGGAGGATAGAGAAGCCAGCCCTCATGAGTGAGCGGCAGACAGAGAGGTCGAGGACGATAATTATACGCCTCCCTCTGAAGACGAGGAAAGCCTCGATGACGACGAATTCGTCATGCCAGAGGATCCCGTCGAGCAAGAGCGTTTTCAATGCAGGCTTATGGCCACGGCAAGAAGCCTCAAGAAAAAACAGCAACAGCTTAGAGCTGATCAAGATTTGCTAGTCGACAGATGGACTGAAATCCTTGCGGCCGAAGAGCATAAACTCGAACGCCCCTCCAAGAGCTACCCAAAGCGCAGGTTGCTACCCCGATTAGAGGAGGAAGCACTTAAACCTACATCACCAGCACTTGATACGGCCGACCGGCCACCTCGTGGCCGCGACAGAGGGGCCTCTCGGCCCTCCACTCAAGCCGCACCCCGTACCAAGGCATGGGAAAATGCGCCTGACCTGCGAGATATGTTGGAGGACAAGGCAAGGCAAACAAGATCGATCTACGGATCGCGTGGGCACCCCACGACTCGAGACGATAACCGTCACGCCAGACACAAATCCGACAGGGCCGAACATAGTAGACAAAGCTCATTGGAGCTACGTCGTGATATAGCCCGGTACAGAGGTGCCGCACACCCACTATGCTTCACAGACGAAGTAATGGATCATCAAATCCCCGAGGGTTTCAAACCCGTAAACATCGAATCATATGATGGCACAACAGATCCTGCGGTATGGATCAAGGATTATCTCCTTCATATCCATATGGCCCGCGGCGATGACTCCACGCCATCAAATACCTCCCACTCAAGCTTAAAGGACCAGGTCGGCATTGGCTTAACAGCTTGCCAGTAGGATCAATCGGTTGTTGGGAGGACCTGGAAGCCGCATTCCTCGACAATTTCCAGGGCACTTATGTGCGACCCCCAGACGCGGATGACCTAAGCCATGTAATTCAGCAGGCAGATGTATCGGCCAGGCAATCCTGGACATGGTTCCTAACAAAGAAAAATCAAATAGTCGACTATCCGGACGCAGAGGCCCTAGCAGCCTTCAAGCACAATATCCGTGACGAGTGGCTTGCCCGGCACCTTGGACAGGAAAAGCTGAAATCTATGGCAGCACTCACGACACTCATGACTCACTTTTGCGCGGGAGAAGACAGCTGGCTTGCTTGTAGCAACAATATGACTAAGAACCCTGGTAATTCGGATACCAGGGACAGTAGTGGCAGGCCACGTTGCAATAAGCAGAAGCGCCGCATTAACGGTGACAATGCTGAGGATATGGCAGTTAATGCCGGATTCAGAGGCTATAAATCCGGTCAGCGGAAAAAGCCATTCAAAAGAAATCCTAGGGGCCCGTCCAGTTTGGACCGAATACTCGACCGCTTGTGCCAGATACACGGCACCCCCGAAAAGCCGGCCAATCACACCAACAGTCCACCGACCTACTTCCTTCGCCTATATATACTCTTATACCCTGAAAACATCCAGGGGAGCCACGAAACCACTTTTCCACTGCCGCAACCTTCTATACCCATGAGATCCCATCTGGGGCCCTTTTCCGGCGATCTGCCGGAGGGGGATTCGATCACGGAGGGCTTCTACGTCAACACCATAGACTCACCGATCATGTGTGATTAGTTTACCACAGACCTTCGGGTCCATAGTTATTAGCTAGATGGCTTCTTCTCTCTCTTTGGTTCTCAATACAAAGTTCTCCGCAATGTTCTTGGAGATCTATTCGATGTAATTCTTTTTGCGGTGTGTTTGCCGAGATCCGATGAATTGTGGGTTTATGATCCAGATTATCTATGAACAATATTTGATTCTTCTCTGAATTCTTATATGCATGATTTGATATCTTTGCAAGTCTCTTCGAATTATCAGTTTGGTTTGTGTCGGTGTCAAAACCGGCGGATCTTGGGTAGGGTGTCCCGAACTATGCGTCTAGGATCGATGGTTGCAGGAGACGGGGGACACAATCTTTACCTAGGTTCGAGCCCTCTCTATGGAGGTAAAACCCTATGTCCTGCTTGATTGATATTGATCAATATGAGTGTTACAAGAGTGGATCTACCACGAGATCGTAATGGCTAAACCCTAGAAGTCTAGCCTATGTGGGTATGATAATGAGTATAGGTGGTGTCCTTTCTGGACTACCCCCTTTGGTTTATATAGACACCGAGGGGATCTAGGGTTTACATGGAGTCAGTTACATAAGAAGGAATCTTCGGTCGCCAATCTTGCCTTCCACGCCAAGTAGAGTCCAATTCGGACACGGTGCAGTCTTCGGCCTTCATGTCTTCACAGCCCATCAGTTCGGCCCATCGATAATAGGCCGGACGCCCGAGGACCCCTTAGCCCAGGACTCCCTCAGTAGCCCCCGAACCAGTCTTCAATAACGAGGTGCTCGGCACACATACCATCTTCGGCATTGCAAGGCGGGTTCTCCCTTCGAAGATCTCCAAGTATGTATTCGGCCATTGATCCAATGTCACCTCCTTGGCTTCCGCGCGTTGAATAGTCTTTGTCCTCCACGTGTCGAGTGAATGTGGAAAGTCAGGGTATTTTTGTGAATAACACCCCCTTGATGCGAGGAAGAGCGCCTATTTAAAGAGATTGGACCCCAAATCCATTCAATGCTACGCAGGAGAAATCCCCAGAGACTGCTTTAGGAGAAACCATTCCGGCATGGCTAATGCTCCCAGCTCCTCCGCTCGTCCCGGCCCAGAGAAAGGCGAGTGGGAGAGGTGTTTTGTGTCTCATAGCTGTTTGACGAAGTTGCAAACGCATGGATTCCTTCCCCATGCAGATCTAGTCCATGTTCGATCGGGCCTAGCTTCCTTCAATGAGGGGAACAGGCAGAGGACTTCCCCAATCCATCTGGGGGAGCGAGTGTGTTTTGTCCCCTACCTGCTAAGAGGTGTCAGATTTCCAGTCCATCCGTTCCTCCAAGGGCTTCTGGAATATTACGGCCTCCAGCTACACAACTTCACTCCGTCCTCTATTATGCACATCGCGGGTTACGTCGCTTTATGTGAACTTTTCCTGGGCGTCGAGGCTCACTTCGAGTAGTGGAGGAAGTTGTTTTATCTTGTCCCGCGCAATCATGAAGGGTCAATATTTGAAGCGGGCGCAGCCGAAGTGTGGCGCGTCACCGATACCGGATATCCATCCATCACACCAAGGAAGGCACCTGACGAATAGCCCTCCGAATGGTTTTATATAGAGGACGTTGCGCTTCCTGACCCGATTTGAAAGGTTCTTCCTGAATTTTCTTGTGTCCCGCTGAAGAAACGCCACAGTTGGCGTCCCCGGAGTCTTGAAGAGGAAGACGACGCCGAGGTTCGTTAGCTAATGAGCAGGATAAGAGAGCTCACTCAGTCCGGACTCACAGTATTCGACATTACGGCGATTTCCATAGCGCGAGGGGTCAAACCAATGCAATACAGAGGGCTTCCCATGTGGCACTATAATGGGGAGGACGACGCTTCTCGCTGCGGCCAGAAAGGTCCGGATACCCCTGCCGCTTTGGCTAAGATATTAGCCGAATTGTTCAAAGGGGAGGAAAAGGACTTTCTCCGCATCAAATCGAGAGACGGGTACTCTATGTATTACCCTCCCAGCTGGGTAAGGCCCAACCCCTCCGTTTTTTACTTCTTCCATCTCCAAATTGCTTTTAATAAACTTCTAGCTCGTTTTCTTATGACAGCACTGGCGAAAGGTCACCGAGGGATTTTATAGTCCCGCCCCACAGTCGGAGGACCACAACCGGGAGCTAGATCCTGGGTTCGAAGAGGACACGGATATATTTGTGGTGCTTGCGGAGGGAGTGTTCTACTAGACCAGCTACGATGGCACAGTAGTGTCCATTATCGCAGACTATCCAGGCCTTCTTCCTGCTTCTCGGGTAAATAATTAAGAAATCACCTTCTCTAAAAGAGTGCTCTTACTCCGTCTCACCCATCGCACCGTATCGTGCTTCATAGGGGAGATGTTCAGCGGCTTCGAAGAGATCGGCTCCCGCGCCAGACAATCCTTCCAAGAGGAAAGCAAATGAAAACACGGCCACACCTTCATCAAAGAGGTATGAATTCGCCAACCTGCCCCTGAGCAGTCACATCCAACCGTGACCTTCCCGTTTTCCATTTGTCAGGAGGAAGGCGCGTTGGACTATATCCGGGGGTCCGAGCGTCCGTACTTCCCATAGCCAGGATTCAAATCCTGCTGTGAAGACGGGGGCTGATGCAGGGGCGACGCCAGACTGTCCTCCAGCCGAGGATTCGGACGGTGTATCGGTCACCAACTCGAAAGTGGAGAGTGCTATGAATCGTCTGCACCGCCGGGCCATTCTACAAGATCCTGGCTTTTCGGAAGAGTCGTTTAACGCCTTCAACGCAGCTGATGCATACATCCGGGCTGCTCGAGATGGGATTAGCAGGGCCACAATGCAACATCTGAAAGATATGCAGGTAAATTCGCTTTGTCTGACTATGACAACCATATGCCAGTAGCCCCCGAGACTTAAAGGAGTTGAATGAACTAATTTAAGGATCAATGTACAACCAGGTTCTTACGGAGAAGAATACCCAGCTGGCTCAGGAACTAGAAAAGTGTCAACGCCAGCTGCTTGCTGCTAACGCCGAACTGGAGAAATACAAAGCATCTCCACGTAATATTTTCCTCCATCGAAAATTCATAAGGCTACACCGATAGTGTGAATCTGGGTTCTAATTTTTGTGTTGGGTCATTTAGACCAAGTACAAGAGCAGCTGGACACCGCTCGAAGTGAAGAACAAGAAACCAAAAAGCTGCTAGTAGTGGGCGAGCGTGTATTGACAAAGGTCGTTGAAGAGAAAAAGAAACTCTAGGATTCGAACATCAACCTAGGTAAAGAACTGAAAGACGTGTGAGCGCAGCTAGCTGACTCTGTGAAGGAGAACAAGAAGCTCCGAGGCGGCATATTCAGTATGTCGCCGCTTTTATCTTACAACAGTTTGGAGGTAGCGGTAGCTGATATAGCTGTAATTGCAGGTTTGTTGACGAACCGCCCTGAATAGGAAGTGTCCGGATCATCAAATGATCTTCTGCAGGAGTTGTCGCAGTTGCACGAGCAAGCTCGGCAGGCTATGCAGAGTGTAGCCAAGGCTTTATGGCCATCTGACTCCCCTCTAGGAAGCATGGAGAAGCTGGTAGAGCGTTCAAGGGAGCGCGGCGGCGTATCCAGCTGTGGAAGATATCTACCTGCCGAGAGGGTGTGTGAGAGGCCTGGGCCATGGTGAAGACATGCTATACCAAGCTGGATCCTAATCACATGGCTCGTGTCGGGCCGGTAGGGCCGAATAGGGAAGAAATTCCTGTTAGTATAGTATATGACCAAGTAGAGGTGGCCGCCAAATATTCTCAACAGGATTGTAAGTTAGACTGCCTATTGGAAGGTCTAGAGGAAGAGGTGTTCGAGTCCAAGTGACTGTGTACTTTCCTCATCTAGCTGAATTGTATATCATTTGTCATGGCAGACCTTTTCGCTTCAACCTCTGGACTCTAAGGTGCGCAGTGTTTCCGAATACCGTCACGGCCGAATAGGCTGGGGTATGCTTGGAAAACAAGGCGTAGGGGTGATACGTCTCCAACGTATCTATAATTTTTGATTGCTCCATGCTTTATTATCTACTGTTTTGGACTATATTGGGCTTTATTTTCCACTTTTATATTATTTTTGGGACTAACCTATTAACTGGAGGCCCAGCCCAGAATTGGTTTTTTTTGCCTATTTCAGTGTTTCGGAGAAACAAAATATCAAACGGAGTCCAAACGGAATAAAAATCTTCGGGAACATGATTTTCTCACCGAACGTGATCCAGGATACTTGGACCCTGCTCCAAGGAACAAAAGAGGCGGTCACGAGGGTGGGGGTGCCCCCCCCTAGGGCGCGCCCCCCTGCCTCGTGGGCCCCTCGTTGCTCCTCCGGCGTACTTCTACCTCCTATATATACACACGTACCCCCAAACGATTAGAACAGGAGCCAAAAACCTAATTCCACCGCCGCAACTTTCCGTATCCACGAGATCCCATCTTGGGGCCTGTTCCGGAGCTCCGCCGGAAGAGGACCGTCATCACGGAGGGCTTCTACATCATCCTATGCTCTGCGATGAAGTGTGAGTAGTTTACCTCAGACCTTCGGGTCCATAGTTAGTAGCTAGATGGTTCTTCTCTCTCTTTGAATCTCAATACAAAGTTCTCCCCCTCCCTCGTGGAGATCTATTCGATGTAATCTTCTTTTTGCGGTGTGTTTGTTGAGATCGATGAATTGTGGGTTTATGATCAAGTCTATCTTTGAATAATATTTGAATCTTCTCTGAATTCTTTTATGTTGATTGGTTATCTTTGCAAGTCTCTTTGAATTATCCGTTTGGTTTGGCCAACTAGATTGGTAGTTCTTGCCATGGGAGAAGTGCTTAGCTTTGGGTTCGATCTTGCGGTGTCCTTTCCCAGTGACAAAAGGGGAAGCAAGGCACGTATTGCATCGTTGACATCGAGGATAACAAGATTGGGTTTATTTCATATTGCATGAATTCATCTCTCTATATCATATCATCTTGCTTAAGGTGTTACTTTGTTTTCAACTTAATACTCTAGATGCATGCTGGACAGCGGTCGATGAGTGGAGTAATAGTAGTAGATGCAGAATCGTTTCGGTCTACTTGTCACGGACATGATGCCTATATACATGATCATGCCTAGATATTCCCATAATTATGCTCAATTCTGTCAATTGCTCAACAGTAATTTGTTCACCCACCGTAGAATACTTAAGCTCTTGAGAGAAGCCACTAGTGAAACCTATGGCCCACGGGTCTATTCTCATCATATCAATCTCCATCACTTTCATATTGTTTTGCTATTTACTTTCCCTTTACTTTTTACTTTGCATCTTTATACCAAAAATATTCTATCTATCAGATCTCACTCTCGTAAGTGACCGTGAAGGGCTTCACAACCCTAATCGTGTTGGTTGTGAGTAGCTATCGTTTTGTGCAGGTACGAGGGAGTTGAGTGTGGCCTCCTACTGGATTGATACCTTGGTTCTCAAAAACTGAGGGAAATACTTACGCTACTCTATTGCATCATCCCTTCCTCTTTGGGGAAAACCAACGCAAGCTCAAGACGTAGCAAGAAGGATTTCTGGCGCCATTGCCAGGGAGTCTACGAAAAAGTCAACATACCAAGTACCCATCACATTCCCTATCTCTCGCATTACATTATTTGCCATTTGCCTCTCGTTTTCCTCTCCCCCCAATTCACCCTTGCCGTTTTATTCGCCCTCTCTCTCTATCCTCCCTCTCTATTTGCCTCTTTTGCCCGTTTGCTCTTGTTTGCTCGTGTGCTAGTTTGTTTGCTCGTTTGTCACGATGGCTCAAGATACTACCAAATTGTGTGACTTCACCAATACCAATAATAATGATTTCCTTAGCACTCCGATTGCTCCTCTTACCGATGCTGAATCTTGTGAAATTAATACTGCTTTGTTGAATCTTGTTATGAAAGTGGAACAGTTTCCAAGAAAGAAGATAAAATTACCATATGAAACTATCATGAGAGCCACTTATGGAATGCCTACCAAAGATGGCAATACCTAGATCTATCCTCGCTAGTTATGCCTAGCTAGGGGCGTTAAACGATAGCGCTTGTTGGGAGGAAACCCAATTTTATTTTTATTTCTTGCTTTTTGCTCCTGTTTAGTAATAAATAAATTATCTAGCCTCTGTTTTGGTTGTGTTTTTTGTGTTTAATCAGTGTTTGTGCCAAGTAGAACCGTTGGGAAGACTTGGGGAAAGTCTTGTTGAACTTGCTGTAAAAAACAGAAACCTTAGCGCTCACGAGAACTGCTGCAATTTTTAATTGAAGAGTTCTATTTAGTTAATTCTTTTTGCAGATGATTCATATATAAATTCCTCACGTCCAGAAATTTATTTTAGAATTTTTGGGGTTCCAGATCTTGCGCTAGCTACAGATTACTACAGACTGTTCTGTTTTTGACAGATTTTGTTTTTCATGTGTTGTTTGCTTATTTCGATGAATCTATGGCTAGTAAAATAGTTTATAATACATAGAGAAGTTGGAATAAATTAGGTTTAACACCAATATAAATAAATAATGAGTTCATTACAGTACCTTGATGTGGTCTTTTGTTTTCTTTCGCTAACGAGCTCACGAGTTTTCTATTTTGAGTTTTGTGTTGTGAAGTTTTCAACTTTTGGGTAAGAATTTGATGGATTATGGAACAAGGAGTGGCAAGAGCCTAAGCTTGGGGATGTCCCTGGCACCCCCAAGATAATCCAAGGACACCAAAAAGTCAAAGCTTGGGGATGCCCCGGAAGGCATCCCCTCTTTCGTCCACTTCCATTGGTAACTTTACTTGGAGCTATATTTTTATTCACCAACATGATATGTGTTTTGCTTGGAGCGTCTTGTATTATTTGTGTATTTTTTTAGTATGCCACAATCATACTTGCTGTACACACCTTTTGAGAGAGCCATACATGAATTAAAATTTGATAGAATACTCTATGTGCTTCACTTATATCTTTTGAGCTAAGTAGTTTTGCTCTATGTGCTTCACTTATATCCTTTGAGCGTTATAATTTTGCTCTATGTGCTTCACTTAGATCTTTTAGAGAACGGTGGTGGATTTGTTTTAAAGAAACTATTGACCTCTCATGCTTCACTTAAATTATTTTGAGAGTCTCTTAATAGCATGGTAATTTTCTCAATAATAATATACTTGGTATTCAAGATTTGTGAAACTTTCTTTTGAGTGTGTTGAATACTAAGAAAAGATTGAAGCATGATAATTGTTTTGAGATATGGAGGTGATAATATTAAAGTCATGCTAGTGGAGTAGTTGTGAATTTAAAGAATACTTGTGTTGAAGTTTGTGATTCCCGTAGCATGCGCGTATGGTGAACCATTATGTGATGAAGTTGGAGCATGATTTATTTATTGATTGTCTTCCTTATGAGTGACGGTCGGGGACGAGCGATGGTCTTTTCCTACCAATGTATCCCCCTAGGAGCATGTGCGTAGTACTTTGCTTTGATAACTTCTAGATTTCTACAATAAGTATATGAGTTCTTTATGACTAATGTTGAGTCCATGGATCATACGCACTCTCACCCTTCCACCTTTGCTAGCCTCTCTAATACCGCGCAACTTTTGCCGGCACCATACATCTACCATATACCTTCCTCAAAACAGCCACCATACCTACCTATTATGGCATTTCCATAGCCATTCCGAGATATATTGCCATGCAACTTTCCATCATCTAGTTCATCATGACACATCCATCATTGTCATATTGCTTAGCATGATCATGTAGTTGACATAGTATTTGTGGAAAAGCCACCATTCATAATTTTCATACTTGTCACTCTTGATTCATTGCATATCCTGGTACACCGCCGGAGGCATTCATATAGAGTCATACTTTGTTCTAAGTATCGAGTTGTAATTGTTGAGTTGTAAGAAAAATAAAAGTGTGATGATCATCATTATTAGAGCATTGTCCCAGTGTGGAAAGAATGATGGAGACTATGATTCCCCCACAAGTCAGGATGAGACTCCAGACGAAAAATAAAAAAAAGTGGCCAAAGAAGCCCAAATAAAAAAAGAGAAAGGCCATAAAAAATATATAATAAAAAATGAAAGAAAAATAGAGAAGGGGCAATGTTACTATCCTTTTACCACACTTGTCCTTCAAAGTAGCACCATGATCTTCATAGTAGAGAGTCTCTCATGTTATCACTTTCATATACTAGTGGGAATTTTACATTATAGAACTTGGCTTGTATATTCCAATGATGGGCTTCCTCAAATTGCCCTAGGTCTTCATGAGCAAGCGAGTTGGATGCACACCCACTTAGTTTCTTCTTGAGCTTTCATATACTTATAGCTCTAGTGCATCCATTGTATGGCAATCCCTACTCACTCACATTGATATCTATTGATGGGCATCTCCATAGCCTGTTGATATGCCTAGTTGATGTGAGACTATCTTCTCCCTTTTTGTCTTCTCCACAACCACCATTCTATTCAACCTATTGTCGGCGTTCTAGGAACGGGGGTCTCCAGACTTGCCTGCCTGCGGCCCGCGGCGTGGCTCAAGGGAGGCCCAGCATGGCCCATCTTCATCAACACAAGGATCAAGACCCTCGCGAGGGGCCAAGCCTCGCGGGCCGGACGACACGACGCTTCCTCAGGCACGGCCTCGTCAAGCTGGCTCGCGAGGAGGGGGAGAAATCAAGGCGGGGTACCTCGCGAGGTGCCCATGACGCAAGCCATGACGACTCAGGGCGCCAGGCGGGCGCCAGCGCGCGCAACGTCCTTCTTTCCTCTTTGGTGCAAAGGGGGCAAGCACAGTCACAGAGTACCGAGGCATCAGGCAAAGGTTGCCATTTCGGTGCAACGAGACCAGGACCAAGCGGACTACGAGACGGAGGTCACCATGGAGCCCAGCACGACGTCACCGCAGAGCCTTTCGCAGGCGAAGACCAGCTTTAGTCAGGATAAGTGTACTAGATGTTCCCCTTCAAATTAGCCTGCCATTGTTGGCGCCCTTCCCGCTCAATATTTGGGAAGAGGACCAGGGCCCCTATAAATAGGACCAGCCACCCACATTGTAGGGGGGTCGAAAATCAGAGAGAGAGAGAGAGAAGGGTGACTGAACTCCTCCTAGCAGTTCATCGCCCCTGCCAAGAATAGACCCTCGTGAGGCTGTTCTCCCTTGTATCGTTCATCATCACCAGCCCCAAGAGGCAATCCACCAACCACACACTGGAGTAGGGTATTACACCTCAACGGTGGCCCGAACCAGTATAAACCTTGTGTCTCTTGTGCAGTTCTTTCCGTAGTTTAGATCTTTGTGAGACGGGGAGGTAGAGGGAATGATCTCCGCGCGCACCCCAGTGTTCGAACCTTAAGGGTCCGCCGGAACCCGTGATCTGACATTTTGCCGCGCCAGGTAGGGGTGCGCCGGAATCTGTCCTCCACCACTCCGTCCTCCTCCGACCGTCGCGTCCATGTCTGACGCTCGTCGGGCCCGCGCCAAGCGCCGGGCCGCCATCCCTTCTCGCGTCGCCCAGACGGCCCCCGTCGGTGGGCGTCCTCATCGTTCCCCGTCGCCCGCCGTCAACGCCGCCACCAGCCCGGCGGGGGGCGAGCAGCAAGTGTCATCTCAGCATCCGTCCGTGCGCCAAGACGGCCGCACCGCTACTCCATCGCTCGCACCAGCTGGTTCTTCGTCCCGCGCACTCCGCGCACGCTTGGAGGCTTGAGCTGCGCTCCTCGTGGCAAACGAGCTCCTGCGCTACCACCCCGTCGATGACGTCTACGAAGAGTGGCTCGACCGTGTCGCCGAGCATGTCCGCGCCGCAGGGGGCTCTTCCGCGCCGTCCGTTCCTCTGCGCCACACTCCGCCCCGCGCGGGCAACGAAGCTCCAGAGGCGCACCAGCCGCCTCCTCTCCAAGAAGATGCCATGGCTCCACAGCGCGTGGCCCCTGGGCGGAACCCGCTCCGTCAGGTGCCGGCGCAACAAGAACGGAGCTGCCAAGAAGTCCCTCGCCCGCACGGAGTTGCCCGGGCGCTCCCTGCTCCGGCACGCCGCGACCTTGCTCCAGCTCCGGCACGCCAAGACCCCGCTCTGCTCCTAGCTGCAGCGCGTGGGGACCCTCAAGACCATGCTCTCCACCAGCCGAAGCCTTTCGTGGCCACCGCAGGCTGCCGTGCCTACACCACTGAGCTGCGCAGCGTTGCGTGGCCTGGCAAGTTCAAGCCAGACCTGCCTCCTCGCTACGACGGCAGAACTAACCCCGCAGAATTCCTCCAGCTCTACGAGCTGGGCATCGAGGCTGCCAGCGGGGATGAAAAGGTCATGGCGAACTGGTTCCCCATGGCGCTCAAGGAAGGAGCTCGCACCTGGCTCCTGAATCTGGCTCCAGGCACGATCTCCTCCTGGGACCAGATGCGCACCCGCTTCATCGCCAACTTCCAAGGTACTCGCGACCGGCCACCCGCCGTGAGCGACCCTGCAAAAGTACATCCAGCGCTTCAACAGTGCGCGCCTCAAGATCCCCAAGGTGTCTGAGGAGGCCATCATCTCGTCCTTCTCCGATGGCGTGCGCGACATTAAGATGAAGGAGGAGCTGGCGATGCACGAAGACCTCTGCACCTCCCTGGAGCTGTTCAACTTGGCGAACAAGTGCGGCAGGGCTGAGGAGGGACGTCTCTCCCTCCTCGAGCTGCCTGCCGCGGACCCAGAAGAGAAGAAGCCCAAGGCCAAGGACGTGAAGCGCAAGGGGGCTGCCGTACTCGCAGCAGAACCAGACACCAAGCGGGGCAAGGATCTGCCCGAACCCTCCAGAGGCAGCCGGTACTGTGTGTACCACGACCTCCACACCCACAACACCAACGAATGTCAAGAACTCCGCGCCGTGCGAGAAGGAAGGATCGGCCGTCTCCCTGACCGTGCTGACCGGGGCTACGACCGAGGAGGAGGAAGAAACCCAGGACGCTGGGAAGATCGCGGCCCGCGCCAGGGGTGGCACGACCAACCTCGCGAGGACCGCTGGCGGGACCTGCCTCGCGAGGGAGACTGGAGGGATCAGCCTCATGAGGATCGCCCTCATGGCAACGCAGGCCTACCTCCGCTGCCGCCTCGGCCAAGGAGGAACGAAGACCGCCATCAAGACGAGGGGGGTGGGGGCTTCCAAGAGCCGCGCGCAATCGCCTGCATCCTGGGCGGAGCTCAAGCCCCAGCCTCTCAACGTATCTTCAAGCAGTTTGCCCGCGAAGTGAATGCAGTTCTCCCCAAGCTCGAAGCAACGCGCCCCCTCAGGTGATCGGCGTGCGCCATCACGTTCAGCTCAGCAGACCAGCTCAAGTGCGCGGCCACGGCCAGAGTCCTCCCAATGCTTTGCTCCCCAGTCATCAGCAATGTGCTGGTCACCAAGACCCTCATCGATGGTGGGGCGGGGCTCAACATCCTGTCCGTGGAAACATTCAACAACCTCCAGGTGCCCTACGACCAGCTTCAGCCAACGAAGCCCTTCTCTGGAATCACCGACGGTTCCACAGTCCCGATCGGGCAGGTCCGCCTCCCTGTCACCTTCGGGGCTCGCAGCAACTACCGCACCGAGCTCATCGACTTCGACGTCGCCCACATCCGCCTGTCGTACAACGCCATCCTCGGGTACCCAGCTCTGGCCAAGTTCATGGCCGTGACTCACCACGGCTACAACGTCCTCAAGATGCCAGGAAGCGGCGGCGTCATCACGGTGCCCTATGAAGAGAAGGATGCAGTGTGTTCCCTGGAGCGAGCCTTTCAGGCCGCGTCGCTAGAAGACCCAGATCGCGGAAGCAGGAGGCTTCCTGAGACCACCCCCAAGAAGAAGAAGACATCGTCAGGCTCGGCCCCTCAGGGCCCGTGTCTTCCCAGGGGGACCCCCCTTCCATCGCATAGGAAAGCACGCCCGGTGCCCTCCTCAAGCAGGGCTCGGGGGCTCTCACCTGGAGGGCCACGGACCTAGCCGGGGTCACAAGGGAAGCGCTTGGGCACCATGTGGAGGCGTGCTTCGAAGCACGTTTCCCTCGAGTAGGAGCCAGGCAAGGAAGGTCAGACCAGCAGGAGTTCGTTAAGGAGGCCATTCAAGAACTACAGGAGTCAAGAATCATGAGAGGTTGTCGTCGTCTACCAGCTGTGGCCCCACATCCGGGCGAGGATGGTGGGATGCTCATCTGCGTCGACGTACTAGGGCTCAATCGGATCGCCACGACGGAGCGTCTCTGGCCCTCGCAAGTGGGGCGCTGCGGGGGTCCACCCCACAGCCATGTTCGCATGCCTTACGGCCTGCCGAGCATGGTTGCGGCGTACCAGCGCCTCACGAGGGGCATCATGGAGGCTGAGGAAGACAGGCGTTCCGCAGCCTTGGCGGAGACGAGGACAGCTCGCGAGGATTCACCAGTGCCTCCAGAGCCTCCCGAGGCCCCGGGGCCTGGGGGCTCGTGAGGATCGGCTTCCGCAGCCCACCAAGTCTGCTGCACCAACGCCACTTCACCGACGACATCCTTAGGTGACATCTTTCAAGCTTCATTCCCAGCTGCGAGCACCCTCCCAGGGTTGCATCACTCCCAGGCTGCGTGGGTCCGTCCCTGCATCATGTATCCCCTTTTACCTTTCGGTCGTTAGTTTGCCTTGTTGGGGGCGCCCCTCGGGCTGCATCATCCCCAAGCCGCTCGGGCTAGGCCCAGCGGTGTGTATCTCCCTCGCGTTTATTTCCAACTATGCATTGCCTATCACGCTTGATTGCTTGGTGCCTGTCCGCGGCATCCTTTCTTCTCCATGTCGGCCACTTGCACGTTAAAGGGGGGGTGCCTGAGCATCGTGACTCAGGGCTCTTACTGGCTCTCCAGCCCTCACCCTCTGGCCTTGTCCACGGCATCGCGACCTGGCATACCAGCGACGGCTGATACAAGCTCGAGGGCCGGGACCCGAGGACGTAGAGTACCGGCATCTAACCAAATTTTGCAGGGACACATCTCAAGATACGGCCCAGTGCCAGGCGCAACCCGCCTAGAGGTAGGGCCTCGTGAGTCCCGCACTGGCTCACGGGTGCCCAGATACACCTCACCTAGCCCTACCGTGCCGGCCACGGCGGGGCTGTGCACGCCCCGGGGGCTCCTCCCGGAGGGGAGCCCCCTCCCACGTACCAGTGGAAGAACCATGCTCCGCGTTGGCTGACGACACTGCCGAGGAGCGGCTATGCCCGTACACATACGGAAGTGCTATGCTCCGCACTGGTGATAAACAACTGGGGGTGGCCTCCGGGCCGCATTAACCTCAGGGAGCCCAGAGCTCAGTGGCTGGCCTCATCGCAACGCCTCCCCTCGGGAGTGCCGCGCGAGGGGGCTAGGCACGGGGGCTACGACTGGGTCACGCCCAGACGTACGCCGCCTAGCCAGGCCCCTCGGGCCTGGTTCGTCGCGCGTCTCTCCCCGAGCGGAGCCAAGTTATGAAGGCCGTTTGCGCGTCAAGGAGGGCCCCTGAGCATCGCGACTCAGGGGCCTAACTGGTCCCGTAGCCCCTCACTCCTTAATTCCGAAAGGCTATGCTGGGTGAGGTACGCACGGGGCCGGGCTCTGCAGACGTAGAACGGTAGCCCTGCTTACATTGCACCTCATCGCCCGCTGTTTGCACGTCAAGGGGGGCTCCTGAGCATCGCGACTCAGGAGCCTAACTGGTCCCGTAGCCCCTCACTCCTTAGTTCCGAAAGGCTATGCTGGGTGAGGTATGCGCGGGGCTGGGCTCTGCAGACGTAGAACAGAAGATACACCTAATCGCGCCTCCCTACTTGTTGTTCGCACGCCAAGGGGGACTCCTGAGCATCGTGACTCAGGAGCCTAACTTGTCACGTAGCCCCTCACTCCTTTGGTCCCGTCCTGGTTTCCGGTCGGGGCTAATGCTGGGTGAGGCACGCGCGGGGCCGGGCTCTGCCGGCGCAGAACACAAGCAAGTAGGGAAGAAAAGCATAAAATTCAAGGAATTTAAAAGCAAATATTATAGTCCATACTGTCGTCTCAATACCAAACGCAAGTTTAAATGCCTCCCCAAGGCGTGATGCATGTGTAGGAATTGAAAGAAGAACAGGGATGGAACGGAGTCACTCGTCGGCGGTGAGGCTATGCGGAGTGACATCGCCTCATGGAGCAGCAGGGCCGGCAGCGCCTTGCTTTGGCTTGGTGCTGAAGGCCTGGAACTTCCCCAGCAGTGCCTCCGCGCGCCCCTTCACGGCTTCGACAGCGGCGGCAGCACCCTCGCCGCTCACCGGTTCCAGCAGGCCGTCGAGGTCGGCTTTGGGATCACGAAGGTAGATGTGGGCGAAGACCCGCGTCAGCGCAGCAGAAGACAGGACACGCGCCTCGGCCTCGGCCGTGGGGCCGATGCCAAGGGCGACGTCCCCAAGGGCCTTAACCAGGAAAGGAAGCAGCTTGGTGGGGCCGTCACCATCACCGGCTAGCGGGCTGTCCAGGCCGCTCTTGTAAAGCGTCTTCAGCAAAGCGCGGGCGTCTTTCTCCATGTCCGCGAAGGCCACGCGATCCTCGGCAAGAACCTTGGCCTTGCTATCCAGCTCAACCCTCGTCGCCTCCAGCTCCTCCCCAGCGCACTTAGGCGGTCGCGATGCTTCTTGAGCTTGGACTCCCGGCCCTCGATGGCCGCCTCACGAGCCTTCATGCCTTCTTCTTGTTCCTGGCGAAGACGAACCTCCTTCGCGAGCTGGTCCCGCAGGCCTTGCAGCTCGTCCTCCAGCGCCTTGCAACGACCGCGGACTTCAACCACCTCTCCCAGGGCCGCGTCTCGGGCAGCCTTCGCCTCGAGGGTGGCCTCCCTCTCTCCGTCACAGGCCGTTGAGGCCTGAACCAACGCCGCCCGAATCGAAGCATCAGAACGAATCCACCCCGAAGCCAGTTCCAGGAGCCCGGCCACCAGGCGAGGGTTGGCGCCGAGAAGATCCGGCCGCAGCCGGTCCAGTTCAGCAACGGCGCGCTCCAAGATGGAAGAAGGAGGTGGAGAAACATCGGTGGACCCCAAGACAACAGGAGGAGCCGGGGAAGCAACGGTCAGTGGAATGGGAGGATAAAGTATCGGTGGCGAGGCCGCAGTGTCCCGAGGCATCGTGGGGAAGTGGAGACGCCCACGTCCCATCAACTGCCACGCGGCGCTCAAGGCCGCAGGCTGTTAGGGCCCGCGGCGCTTCGCCCTTGCCTTTTCGCCTCTCGGCACGGCCAAGTCCATGCGCGCCTTGGGCCCGGGGGCTACTGTCGGTGTTCTGGGAATAGGGGTCCCCAGACTTGCCTGCCTGCGGCCCGCGGCGTGGCTCGAGGGAGGCCCAGCATGGCCCATCTTCATCAACACAAGGCTCAAGACCCTCGTGAGGGGCCAAGCCTCGCGGGGCGTACGACACAGCGCTTCCTCAGGCACGGCCTCGTCAGGCTGGCTCGCGAGGAGGCGGAGAAATCAAGGCGGGGTACCTCGCGAGGTGCCCATGACGCAAGCCATGACGACTCAGGGCGCCAGGCAGGCGCCAGCGCGCGCAGCGTCCTTCTTTCCTCTTTGGTGCAAAGGGGGCAAGCGCAGCCGTGGTGTACCGAGGCATCAGGCAAAGGTTGCCATTTCGGTGCAACGAGACCAGGACCAAGCGGACTATGAGACGGAGGTCACCATGGAGCCCAGCACGGCGTCACCGCAGAGCCTTTCGCAGGCGAAGACCAGCTTTAGTCAGGATAAGTGTACTAGATGTTCCCCTTCAAATTAGCCTGCCATTGTTGGCGCCCTTCCCGCTCAATATTTGGGAAGAGGACCAGGGCCCCTATAAATAGGACCAGCCACCCACATGGTAGGGGGGATCGAAAATCAGAGAGAGAGAGAGAGAGACAGAGAAGGGTGACTGAACTCCTCCTAGCAGTTCATCGCCCCTGCCAAGAACAGACCCTCGTGAGGCTGTTCTCCCTTGTATCGTTCATCATCACCAGCCCCAAGAGGCAATCCACTAACCACACATTGGAGTAGGGTATTACACCTCAACGGTGGCCCAAACCAGTAAAACCTTGTGTCTCTTGTGCAGTTCTTTCCGTAGTTTAGATGTTTGTGAGACGGGGAGGTAGAGGGCGTGATCTCCGCGCGCACCCCAGTGTTCGATCCTTAAGTGTCCGCCGGAACCCGTGATCCGACACCTATAGTGCTATGTCCATGGCTCACGCTCATGTATTGCGTGAAGATTGAAAAAGTTTTGAAAAAGTTAGAGTATGAAACAATTGCTTGGCTTGTCATCGAGGTTGTGCATGATTTAAATATTTTGTGTGGTGAAGATAGAGCATAGCCAGACTATATGATTTTGTAGGGATAACTTTCTTTGGCCATGTTATTTTGTGAAGACATAATTTCTTTGTTAGTATGCTTGAAGTATTATTATTTTTATGTCAATATAAACTTTTGTCTTGAATCTTTCTAATCCGAATATTCATACCACAATTAAGAATATTTACATTGAAATTATGCCAAGTAGCACTCCGCATCAAAAATTCTCTTTTTATCATTTACCTACACGAGGACGAGCGGGAATTAAGCTTGGGGATGCCTGATACGTCTCCCACGTATCTATAATTTTTGATTGCTCCATGCTTTATTATCTACTGTTTTGGACTATATTGGGATTTATTTTCCACTTTTATATTATTTTTGGGACTAACCTATTAACCGGAGGCCCAGCCCAGAATTATTGTTTTTTGCCTATTTCAGTGTTTCGGACAAACAGAATATCAAACGGGGTCCAAATGGAATAAAATCTTCGGGAACGTGATTTTCTCACCGAACGTGATCCAGGAGACTTGGACCCTGCTCCAAGGAACAAAAGAGGCGGTCACGAGGGTGGCCCCCCCTAGGGCGCGGCCCCTGCCTCGTGGGCCCCTCATTGCTCCTCCGACGTACTTCTTCCTCCTATATATACACACGTACCCCCAAACGATCAGAACAGGAGCTAAAAACCTAATTCCACCGCCGCAACTTTCCGTACCCACGAGATCCCATCTTGGGGCCTGTTCGGGAGCTCCGCCGGAAGAGGGCCGTCATCACGGAGGGCTTCTACATCATCCTAGCCTCTTCGATGAAGTGTGAGTAATTTACCTCAGACCTTCGGGTCCATAGTTAGTAGCTAGATGGTTCTTCTCTCTCTTTGAATCTCAATACAAAGTTCTCCCCCTCTCTCGTGGAGATCTATTCGATGTAATCTTCTTTTTGCGGTGTGTTTCTTGAGATCGATAAATTGTGGGTTTATGATCAAGTCTATCTTTGAATAATATTTGAATCTTCTCTGAATTCTTTTATGTATGATTGGTTATCTTTGCAAGTCTCTTCAAATTATCCGTTTGGTTTGGCCAACTAGATTGGTAGTTCTTGCCATGGGAGAAGTGCTTAGCTTTGGGTTCGATATTGCGGTGTCCTTTCCCAGTGACAGAAGGGGCATCAAGGCACGTATTGCATCATTGCCATCGAGGATAACAAGATGGGGTTTATTTCATATTGCATGAATTTATCTCTCTACATCATGTCATCTTGCTTAAGGCATTACTCTGTTTTTAACTTAATACTCTAGATGCATGCTGGATAGCGGTCGATGGGTGGAGTAATAGTAGTAGATGCAGAATCGTTTTGGTCTACTTGTCACGGACGTGATGCCTATATACATGATCATGCCTAGATATTCCCATAATTATGCTCAATTCTGTCAATTGCTCAACCACTGTAGAATACTTATGCTCTTGAGAGAAGCCACTAGTGAAACCTATGGCCCCCGGGTCTATTCTCATCATATCAATCTCCATCACTTAAATATTTTTTTGCTATTTACTTTGCCTTTACTTTTTAGTTTGCATCTTTATACCAAAAATATTCTATCTATCAGATCTCACTCTCGTAAGTGACCGTGAAGGGCTTCACAACCCCTAATCGCGTTGGTTGCGAGTCGCTATCGTTTTGTGCAGGTACGAGGGACTTGAGCGCGGCCTCCTACTGAATTGATACCTTGGTTCTCAAAAACTGAGGGTAATAATTACGCTACTCTGCTGCATCATCCCTTCCTCTTCGGGGAAAACCAACGCAAGCTCAAGACATAGCAAGGGGTCATAGTTTCTTGAACAGACAAGTTGTATCCGGCTAGCTATGTTATATTACATGGATATCGTACGAAACATCTTCCAGAGAGAATTGTCGGGTGGTAGGTGCGACATATGCCAACGGGTGGCTTATCATTGTGGGAGCCAGTAAGACATCGCCGGTGCCTGGAAACGGGATGAGGCGAAGACATGCACGCCGGCGGATCTTACCCAGCTTCGGGGCTCTCCGTGGGGATAACACCCCTACTGCTGCTCTGCGGGGTCTCCGCATGATCACTAGAAGGACAAGTAACTACACAATGCTCCTCGAGCTGTTCGGTGGGAGGAGGAAGAAGGGTCGGCTGGCCTGCTTCTTCTCCTCGTGAGGTGTCTAAAACTAGCTGGGGGTCCAACCCTTTGCATGGGCGCCCCGGGGGGTTTATATAGGCCTACCCCCCCGGGGGTACAATGGTAATCCGACTGGGCGTGGGGCCCATTCGTCTATGACTGCGCACGCCGGCTTCTGCGCCGGCCGCTAGGACCCACCGACTGGTGGGTCCCGCTGGCTGCCGGCCCCTTGGTCGACAGGCGGGCCCCATTGTCCAGGATCTGGTCGGTGGCTGGTCACTATTGCTCTATCTTGGTGACGTGGGCTTCGTCGTGGTAGGAGTGGCTACAGTACCGCCGCCCGGTGGGCGATTGCCGTAGCCTCACTGCGTCTTGTCTCCTTAATGGGGCGTCTCCTTCGAGGAGGCAGAAAGCCGGCTGCGGGGAGCCGGCTCCGCCTTGGGCCGACTAGGGGAGGCATGGCCGCCTTCGGGTGTCTCTCTGCCCGAAGGGGCCCACCGCCCGTGGGCTGTACTGGCAATCCATCGTGGATGACATCAGGGTCAACATGGCAACAGTGTTGCGCCGGACGGGTCATGGTCACCCGTACGGCGCACTGTGCCGGTCGTGCTCCGGAATTTGGGGGTGGCAGGCTTCACTGTAGCCACGCCCCGTCACACCGCCGTTAGGCGGATGCAAACTTTGAGGGTACGGTTTCGACCGCTTTGTGGGAGCCGGCTTCTTGGAGTCGGCCTTCTCGAGGCTGGCTTCTCGAAGCCGGCCCTCCTGTGGCCTCCTTTGCGAGGGCTAAAGTCGGGCCACCTTCCGACAACCGTCCTGGGCGATGGCCGGCAAGGGGAAGGCGGCCCCATGTCTTGGGTTCTTGAGAGCCGGACGGGCTCGTGATTTTTCAGAAGGACCAGGGGAAGTCGGCCTGGCTACCCATGGCTATTTACTCCGACAGTAGTCCCCGAAGCTGATCGAGCTTCGAGGTGGACAGAGGGACGAGAAGCTTGGTCAGCTTCCTACCCTGAGGAGCCGGCTTTGTTGGTGTGTGCCGATTTCGGAGAGCTCTGTGTCTTGCAGGTGGGAAAGTGGTTGACCCATGTGCTGACCGTAGGCCCTCCCACGGGCCACGGGGTAGAGAAACCCTGCCAGCGCACGCGCGCGACGGGATGCCGCCGCAGGCCCGGGCCCGCCACTCCTAGGCCTCGGCCCGAGCGCTGATCTTCTGCGGCCCAGGTGGACCGCTTGCCTCCCCGTGGCGATTTTATTTCGCCGTTAGGGCGCAATAAACGCGGGACGTGGGGGAGTGGGCATGGTCGATCCCCACGTTTCCCCATGCCACGCCTCCTAGGCTCCGCCACACGAGCCTATAAGTAGGGGGAGGGGGAGAGACAGAGGTTCGCACGCTCTCACTCACTCCGCCCCTCCTCGTCTTCTTTTCTTCCTCTCGTTGCCGCTGCAACTTCCCGTCTCAGCGCTGCCGCGCCGCCACAGCGTCTCGCTCCCATGGCGCTGTCGAGCTCATGGGACGGCTCCAACGTCCATGAGGACCACATTGAGTTCCTCTGCCTGACTCGGCGCCTGCCCGACGCCAACCTCGTGCGGGTCCGCCTGGCGCCGGAGGAGGAGATCTCGCCGGCACCGGAGGAGGGCGAGCGGGTCGTCTTTCGATCGCACTTCCTGCGCGGCTTCGGCCTTCCGGCGAGTGGGTTCCTGCGCTCCTTCCTCGAATTCTACAATCTCTAGCCGCATCACCTCACGCCCAACATGGTGATGCTATTGTCGGCCTTCATCTCTCTCTGCGAAGGTTTCTTGGGAGTGCTCCCCACGCTAGAGCTCTGGGGGGAATTCTTCCAGAGCAAACTCGGCATCGTCGTCGTAGGCGTGCCTGCCCCTGCGGGGCCTACGTCGCCATGAGGAGGTCGGGCGAGAACAATCCGTTCCCGTCCATCCCCCTAATCCAGTCGGTGAAGCTCTGGCAGAAGTTGTACTTCTACGTGAAGAACGTCGCCCGGCAAGGAGACCACGTCAACTTGCCAGCTTACGTAGCCGGCCCGCCGGCTGGGAGACAACCCTCATGGAGTTTCCGGTCCAGGTCACTGTCTCAGGCCAGGAACGCAGCCGTCTCCCGGCTTCGGGTGATGATCCAGTCGGGAGGCCTGACCGGAGCTGACTTGGTGGCCGCCTTCGTGGAGCGCCGGCTACTTCCTCTCCAAAGCCGGCCCCACATGATGTGTCAGATGAACGGCCGCTTCGACCCAAGCCGGCTGAGCACCACGGAGATGCCTCCTACGGAGGTGTCGTACATGGTGAATCATATCTCCAATTGCAAGCTCGCCGAGGACTGGTGATACGGCAAGGCACCGTATTCTCGCGCCAACCCTCCGCCTGTGGTAAGCTTTCCTCTCTTTCTTCTTTTTGTTGGTGGTCGGCCTCATGATGGCCGGCTTCTGATCAGTCGGCTCTCTTTAGCAGAACCCCCTCCTTCCACCGACAACCGGGGCAGCAGGGATAGAACGCCGGTACGTCCCCGACCGCACGGTGGACGACGTCGACGACCCGGATTTGGGAGCGGCCGCCATGGAAGACGCCGTCGTGGGGGACAACGATGAGCCCGGAGGCACATGGCTTACTGCCGGCTTCGAGGACTGGTCGGATGATGCCGAAGTCGAAGTCGCCCCGCGTCGCCAGCCGGCGCCTGACCATCAAGGTGCGGGCTCGTCCACCGCGCCGGCTGTCGGCGGCGGCGCACAGAAGCGTCGGACCGCGTCAAACCTCTTCGGCAGCCGGCCAAAGAAGTCCAAGGCCTCCACCGCGGCGACCAAACGAGATGAGGCAGCCGCGAAGGCGGCCCGCTTCCGCAAGGCGGTGAAGCAGCCTCAGGCGGTCTCAGCGTAAGTTGTCGATTGCTTGGACGCATGCTTTTCATTGTTCTCTTCTGTTGAACATTCTTCCTAACCCTTCCCCGCTCGCTGGACAGGGCGCCGCTTTCCCTTGAGCGGGGTCCGGGCGGCTCCGTAGTTGGGCCGATTGGAGGGTCTTCAGGCTCCCGCCGCGTGGACCCCCGCGCCGACCTCAGGGAGGCCACGGAGCGGAACGCCCGTGAGGCGCGGGAGGAGCGGGAGGCGGCGGAACGAGCGGCCGCCCAGGCGGCGAAGGAGCAGGCCGACGCGTCAGCCCAGGCCCAGGCGGAGGCGGCGGCCGCGGAGACGGAGGCAGAGGGTTCGCTTAACCAGCCTCCACTGCTCACCATTCCCCTCCGAGCCGTAGCCCCTGACACCCCATTGCCCCTGGCGGAGGAAATCGTCCAAGACCCTCCACTGATGGAGAGGAGGGAGGACCCCGCGGTCTTCACGGAGAGAGTGCCACCGGCAGCGCCAACCGGAGCGGGCCAAGGCGGCCAATCGTCAGCGGCGCCAGAGGAGCCGGCCGGGGGTGAGCCGGAGGCCGGAGCCGGCCTCGAGGTGCAGCCGGTAACGCGCCGACGCACAGGGGGAGGCGCCGCTGCGCCGGAGTCGCCCCGAGTTGCAGGCGCCGGCCAGTCGGCGAAGGCCCTGGAGGCGGCTAGCACCGCCACATTCGAGTGGACTCCCAGCGGGGGGACTAGCGAGCTGAACGTGGCGGCCCAAGAGGTCCGGAGCAGGCTTCAAGCTCAGGCCGCCCTGCTGCAGCAGTACACCCAGGAGTTCCTTCGACGCGGGCCGCCATCCAGGTGAGTCTTTTATCCTTGGTCGCTTTGTTCTCTTGATTTCTTCCGTGGGGGCGCGTCAGCGCACCCACTGTGTGTAGTACCCGAGATTCGGGCCGACTGCTGAGTAGTTGGGTCGGATCTTCCTTGACGACTACCTTATTCTCGCCTCCTGTCTGATCTTCCAGGAGTATCATAACTCCCGTGCTGCCGCCTTGAACTCCCAGGCTCAGGAGTTGGGTCAGAAGACCGAAGACCTGGTCAACAGCCGAAGTAAGTGCTTGATCTTGTTTGTCTCCTGTGGGGGCGCGTCTGCGCACCCACTGGGTGTAGTCCCCGAGATTCGGGCCGACTGCTGAGCAGTCGGGTTGGATCTTCCTTGACGACTTTTTCCTCATTGGTTTTTTCTTTTGTCTTTCGTGCTTTCAGGGGCCAACACCGACTTGAGGAGGGAACTCGGCGAAGCGCAGGCCGCCCTTTGCACCAAGGATGCCGAGTACGCTGCCTTGGTCCAGGAGCGTGACCGTCTGGCCAAGAAGCTGGCTGACCAGGAGGAGAGCCACAAGGCGGCCCTGAAGAAAGCGCAGGATAGCGAAGCCGCCCTGAAGGCAAAGTTCGAGACCGAGGCGGTGGGCTAGGCTAAGACCCGGCAAGTGCTGAACGAAGGCTTCGGCCGCATCGAGGACTTGGTCGATGGTAAGCTGCCTTCCTTGCGCCTCTCCTGCCCCCGGCCGCCTGGTTTTTGCTCTGGCTTGAGCTGCTTCCTGTTCTCTGTGCAGACTACTTTCTCGGCTACTCCGCCTTCGCCGCCCAAACCATCGAGGCCCATCGCGAGGCACGCCGTCAGGCGGGGGTCAGCATTGCGCCGGACGTGAATCGGACGCTTGAGGAGCAGCTCTTGGCGGTCCAAGCACGGCTGCAGCCGGCTCACTAAATGCTTCGCCGCCTCCAACATGCCGGAGCGCAGGTGTTGGCCGCCCTCTGGCCCAGCGAGATGATCCCCCGCACCCCGAGCCGGACCGCCGACTGGCTGGAGGTTGCAGTCGGTCGCTTTGAAGCTTGGAAGGCATCGGCGGCCCGGCTTGGAGCCGGGCGGGTGTTGGAGTTCGTCCGAGCCTGGTACCAGGGCTGAACCTGGACCAGCTGCGCACTTGGCGGTTGGAGGCCGACGCGGAGCTGGAGGAGGTGCGGCCGGCCATCGCTCCGTGTGCCTCGACGATCACTGAGTGCATCGACATCAGCGTTTTTGCGCCTGAAATCAACGATGACGGTGTTGCCCAGCCGGAGGAGTGGTTCGGGCTGAACCTGGCGGTGCGCGAGGACTCGGCAGAGGAGATCGCCTCCAGCGACGAAGGCGAAGACGACAAAGAAGAGGACGGTGAAGACGTCGAGCCGGCTAGTGAAACAACCGGCCGGCCTCAGGCTGACCGTGCCTCCAGCAATGAGGCGCGCGGAAGCGCGCCCTCTGCGGGAGGTGGTGATCAAGCCGAGGTTCGCCAGCCGGCCAATCCTTCAGCCGGCACAAACGTCTCCACCGATCAGCCCAGCTCGTCGGTCGCCCCGCCGGCTTAACCTGTCGTCCTTGTTTTTCCTGCTTGTTGCCTTTTGAACAATCTTTATTAAGCTTTCGCAGTTCCACCCACTGGGGGTGTATCCAAACTATGTTGAATGCTGGCCTCTTGGAGGTCTTTTATGTAAATATTATTGTATGCATGTTTGGTTTCCATTCGCGTATACTTTTTATCCTTAGGCTTTTTTCCTTTGCCGCCTTCCCTCTTTGGGGAGGCAACTACTCGAGCTTTCTTGGATTGAAGTGAAGTGAATGGAAACCGGCCGGCCGGCTACTCTGGTAGTCGGTCGGCGGTAGGAGGCAAACCGGCTTTCGTTATATTAGTCTGTTAGTCCCTAGCCATTTTTCGTGTGGGCATCCTTTCCTGCTTTTGACTCTTGCCAGCCGGACAGCCGGTTCTTCGAACTGCGACTTTGGCAAGAGCTAAGCTTGGGTGTCGGCACACTACTTGTCTGGTCGCGGGTAGGACTTCTAATATAACCCCAGTCGGCCAGTCCCCGGGCCGACTAGTCGAACCGGTGCCGGACGGAACAAGTAAATGAAATGACGAGGTCATAAGCATGATAATCTTCATTCATAGATAAAAGATGGCAGTCCCCGAGCCCTCCTCGGGGGGCCTATTGTCTCATACTTAGTACAAAAGTTAGCATGATACATACTGCATTTCAACTGTAAAATCTTCGAAGGAGGTTGGCGTTCCATGGTCGTTCTGACTCCTTGCCGGAGTCATCTCTCTTGCGTGCCTTGGGCTTCTGTGCGTCGATTAGGTAGTAGGAGTCGTTGCCTAAAGCTCTGCTGATGACGAAGGGGCCCTCCCAAGGGGCCGACAGCTTGTGCTGGCCGGCTGTTCGCTGGATCAGCCGGAGCACAAGGTCGCCCTCTTGGAAGGATCTTGGTCTGACCTTCCGACTATGGTAGTGGCGCAAACCCTGCTGGTAGATGGCAGACCGGCTGAGGGCTAACAGCCGGCCTTCTTCCAGCAGGTCGACGTCGTCTTCTCGTGCTTCCTTGGCCTCCGCCTCTGTGTACATGGTTACCCAGGGCGAGTCGAACTCAATGTCGGTTGGGATGATCGCCTCGGCACCGTACATGAGGAAGAAAGGATTCAAGCCGGTTGACTTGTTTGGGGTAGTGCGCAGACTCCAGAGGACAGCCCGCAGCTCATCGAGCCAACAGCCGGCTAAACGCTCCAAGTGTACGACCAGTCGGGGCTTGATGCCGTAGAGGATGAGGCCATTGGCTCGCTCGACCTGGCTGTTTGACTGCGGGTGGGCGACAGACGCTAAGTTCAGCCGGATACCTTGCGTTGCGCAGAAACGTGCCAAGGCTCCTTTGGCAAAATTCGTGCCATTGTCGGCGATGATGCTGTGTGCCACGCTGTACCGAGTTGTTATATCTGCGATGAATGTCATGGCAGTCGGCCCATTCAGCTTCTTGATCGGCTTTGCCTCAATCCACTTGGTGAATTTGTCCACGGCGACGAGCAAATGCGTCATGCCGCCGCGCGCCGTCTTGAATGGCCCCACCATGTCCAGTCCCCAAACGGCGAAGGGCCAGGTGAGGGGAATGGTCTTGAGTGCCGAAGCCGGCATGTGTTGCTTGGAGCTGAAGAGTTGGCACCCTTTGCAATATTTAACCAATTCTTTGGCGTCGTCCAAAGCAGTCGGCCAAAAGAAACCATGGCGGAAAACTTTGGCGACGAGTGATCTTGAGGCCGCATGGTGGCCGCATTCTCCTTGGTGGATGTCTCTAAGGATTGCAATGCCCTTCTCTTGCTCGACACACCGTTGGAGGACTCCGGTGACACTGCGCTTGACGAGCTCTCTGTTGACGATTGTGCATGCTCCGGCTCAACGTTGGACTTGTCTTGCCTCTGTTTCGTCAGCCGGCAGATCTTGGTTTACTAGGAAGTTGAGGATGGAGTGAGCCCATGACGGAGCCACGACTTCTCCTATTGCCAATGTGGCTACTGCCACCAGGATGGGCGGGCTAGGTGGTGAAATGCTAGAGTCGGTCGTCGGCTGTTGTGTTGGTGCAGTCCCCGGGCCGACTACCGCAGTCCCCGAGCCGGGTGTGGCAGTCCCCGGATCGGGCGTAACTGCGGAAGTCCCTGGGCCGTCTGCTTGGTTCTTCGAGCCGGACCCGGCCGCGTCGGGGTTAGGTGGTACGAAGATGGAATCGGACTCTGGAGACGGCTTGAGGAGGCGTTGTAGAGCGACGCCGGTTGGTATTGCTTGCCGAATGGAGCCTATTCGAGCCAGGGCATCGGCTGGCTCGTTGTCGGCTCACGGTACGTGGAGGAACTCGCATCCTTCAAAGTATCCACTGAGTTGCTGAACCAGGAAGCGGTAGCTTGCCATATTTGCGTCCTTGGCGTCCTAGTCGCCGGATGATTGCTGAACCACCAAGTCCGAGTCGCCATAACATAGAATCCGGCGGATGCCGAGTTCCTTGGCAAGCCGGAGCCCATGTATGAGCGCCTCGTACTCGGCTACATTGTTGGAGGCGGCAAAGTGAATCTGCAGCGTGTATCTAAGCTTGTCGCCCTTGGGAGAGGTAAGAACGACGCCGGCTCCCAAGCCGGTGCGCATCTTGGACTCGTCGAAGTGCATGCGCCAATGGGTGGAGTCGGGAGCTGGTGGCAGGTACTGGGTCTCGGCCCAGTCGACGAGGAAGTCGGCCAGTGCTTGGGACTTGATGGCGGTGCGGGGCTGGTAGAAGATCGTGTAAGGGGCCAGCTCGATGGCCCATTTCGCCACCCGGCCGGATGCATCGCGGCTGCCTATGATCTCGGCCAGCGGGGCGGTGCATACGACCATGACGGGATGCTCATGAAAGTAGGGCTTCAGCTTCTTGGCGGTGAAGTACACACCGTAACACATCTTCTGGTAGTGCGGGTAGTTCTGCTTTGAGGCGGACAGCACCTCGCTCAAATAGTACACCGGCCTCTGGACCGGCTGGGCTCGGCCCTCTTCTGGGCGTTGGACTACGATGACGGTGCTGACCACCCGGCTGGTTGCGGCAATGTAAAGGAGCATGGGCTCTTTCTCAGTCGGCGCCGCTAGGACAGGCGGCGTGGCCAGCATCTTCTTCAGCTCGTGAAAAGCTTGGTCGGCCTGGTCGTTCCACTCGAAGTGAGTGCTCTTCTTCATGAGGCGGTAGAGGGGGAAAGCTTTCTCTCCGAGCCGGCTGATGAAGCGGTTTAAGGAGGCCAAGCATCCGGTGAACTTCTGTATGTCTCGAAGGTTGGTGGGGATCACCATTCTCTCGATGGCCTTGATCTTCACCAGGTTGCATCCGATGCCGCGTTCAGAGACCAGGAAGCCTAGGAGCTGGCCGGCTGGCACTCCGAACACGCATTTCTCGGGGTTGAGCTTGATTTGGAACCGGCGTAAGTTCTTAAATGTTTCTTTGAGGTCTTCCAGCAAGGTGCCACGCTTCTCCGTCTTCACCACAATGTCGTCTACGTAGACGTGGGCGTTTCTACCGAGTTGCTTGAGGAGGCACTTCTGCATGCAACGCTGAAAAGTGGCACCGACATTTCTTAAGCCGAATGTCATAGTCAGGTAACAGAAGGCTCCAAATGGCGTGATGAAGGCGGTCTTCAGGTGGTCGGCCGGATCTAGCTTTATCTGGTGATATCCTGAGTAAGCATCCAGGAAACTCAATAGCTCGCATCCGGCCGTGGAGTCTATCACTTGGTCAATCCTTGGCAGGGCAAAGGGATCTTTAGGGCAGGCCTTGTTGAGGCTTGTGTAGTCTATACACATGCGCCACTTGTTGTTCTTCTTTAGTACGAGGACCGGGTTGGCGAGCCACTCTGGAAAGAAGACTTCCATAATGAAGCCGGCTGCCAGAAGCCGGGCTATCTCTTCCCCTACAATCCTTCTCTTTTCCTCTGATAGTCGGCGGAGGGGCTGCTTGACTGGTTTTGCGTCTTCTCGGACGTGTAGTTTGTGCTCGGCGAATTCCTTCGGAACACCCGGCATGTCCTTGGGGGACCATGCAAAGATGTCCTGATTCTCACAAAGGAAATCGGCGAGCTCGCCTTCCTATTTGCTGTTCAGGCTTGCCCCGATGACGGCAAACCTCTCGGGGTGCCCGGGGTCAAGGGGTATCTTCTTGGTTTCTTTAGCCGGCTGAAAAGATCCTTGGGAGTCATACTCCTTGGGGTCGGGGGACAGATTCGGCTGCTTGCCGGCCATGGCCACGACCCGGTCCAACATCTTCTTCTCTTCGGCAATCACAAGGGACTCGGCCAGCCGGCTGCTGGCGGCCGCGCACTCGGAGGACTTCTTGTAATCGCCGGCTATGGTGATGACGCCCTTGGAACTCGGTATCTTCATCTTGAGGTATGCATAGTGGGGAACTGCCATGAACCTGGCCAAGGCGGGGCGGCCAAGCAACGCATGGTAGGGGCTCTCCAGGTCCACCACTTCAAACCAGATCGCTTCCCGGCGGAAATGCTCCTTGTCCCCAAAGAGCACATCAATCTTGATCTTGCCGATGGGGGCGCAGGACAAGTCGGGTACGATGCCATGGAACACTGTCCGAGTAGGCGTGAGTTGCTTCGTCTTGACATTCAGCTCCTCCAGGGTGTCACGGTACAGGATGTTGGTGCTGCTCCCGCCGTCTATCAGCACGCGGGAGAAACGGGCGGCACGTCTGTCCGTCGTGAGGGTGGCTTCCAGGACCAACGCATAAGAGCCGGGAGACAGCATCACCTCTGGGTGGTCGGCCCGGCTCCAGCTGATGGGTTTTTCTGACCAATGCATGTGTCCGGCGGGGTCAGCAGCGACCACGCTGACTTCCTAGTGCTCTCGGCGTTTGCCGCGCCGGTCTTCGAGCTGGCTTGTAAAGACGATGTAGGTCGCATGCTCGTCGGGGAACTCGTCGTTGAAGGAAATATGCCCTAGAGGCAATAATAAAGTTATTATTTATTTCCTTATATCATGATAAATGTTTATTATTCATGCTAAAATTGTATTAACCGGAAACATAATACATGTGTGAATACATAGACAAACAGAGTGTCACTAGTATGCCTCTACTTGACTAGCTCGTTAATCAAAGATGGTTATGTTTCCTAACCATGAACAAAGAGTTGTTATTTGATTAACGGGATCACATCATTAGTTGAATGATCTGATTGACATGACCCATTCCATTAGCTTAGCACCCGATCGTTTAGTATGTTGCTATTGCTTTCTTCATGACTTATACATGTTCCTATGACTATGAGATTATGCAACTCCCGTTTGCCGGAGGAACACTTTGGGTACTACCAAACGTCACAACGTAACTGGGTGATTATAAAGGAGTACTACAGGTGTCTCCAAAGGTAGATGTTGGGTTGGCGTATTTCGAGATTAGGATTTGTCACTCCGATTGTCTGAAAGGTATCTCTGGGCCCTCTCGGTAATACACATCACATAAGCCTTGCAAGCATTGTGACTAATGAGTTAGTTGCGAGATGATGTATTACGGAACGAGTAAAGAGACTTGCCAGTACCGAGATTGAACTAGGTATTGGATACCGACGATCGAATCTCGGGCAAGTAACATACCAATGACAAAGGGAACAACGTATGTTGTTATGCGGTCTGACCGATAAAGATCTTCGTAGAATATGTAGGAGCCAATATGGGCATCCAGGTCCCGCTATTGGTTATTGACCGGAGACGTGTCTCAGTCATGTCTACATTGTTCTCGAACCGTAGGGTCCGCACGCTTAACGTTACGATGAAAGTTATTATGAGTTTATGCATTTTGATGTGCCGAAGGTTGTTCGGAGTCCCGGATGTGATCACGGACATGACAAGGAGTCTCGAAATGGTCGAGACGTAAAGATTGATATATTGGAAGCCTATGTTTGGACATCGGAAGTGTTCCGGGTGAAATCGGGATTTTACCGGATTACCGGGAGGGTTACCGGAACCCCCCGGGAGCCAAATGGGCCAGCATGGTCCTTAGTGGAAAGGTGAGAAGGCAGCCCACATAGGGATGCGCCTCCCCCCCTCTCCCTAGTCCTATTAGGACTAGGAGAGGGGCCGGCCACCTCTCTCTTTCACTTCCCACTTGAGGAAACCTAGTTGGACTAGGATTGGAGGGGGGAGTCCTACTCCCGGTAGGAGTAGGACTCCTCCTGCGCCTCCCACCTTGGCCGGCCAGCTCCTCCTCCTCCATCCTTTATATACGGGGGCAGAGGACACCCCAAGACACACAAGTTGATCCTTGAGATCGTTCCTTAGCCGTGTGCGGTGCCCCCTGCCACCAAATTCCACCTCGATCATACCGTTACAGTGCTTAGGCGAAGCCCTGCGTCGGTAGTACATCAAGATCGTCACCACGCCGTCGTGCTGACGGAACTCTTCCTCGACGCTTTGCTGGATCGGAGCCCGAGGATCGTCATCGAGCTGAACGTGTGCTAAGAACTCGGAGGTGCCGGAGTAACGGTGCTTGGATCGGTCGGATCAGGAAGAAGACGTACGACTACTTCCTCTATGTTGTGTGATCGCTTCCGCAGTCGGTCTGCGTTGGTACGTAGACAACACTCTCCCCCTCGTTGCTATGCATCACCATGATCTTGTGTGTGCGTAGGAAAATTTTGAAATTACTACGTTCCCCAACAGTGGCATCCGAGCCTAGGTTTTTATGGTTTGATGTGATATGCACGAGTAGAACACAAGTGAGTTGTGGGCGATACAAGTCATACTGCCTACCAGCATGTCATACTTTGGTTCGGCGGTATTGTTGGACGAGACGATCCGGACCAACCTTACGCGTACTCTTACGTGAGACCGGTTCCCTCGACGTGCTTTGCACATAGATGGCTTGCGGAAGACTGTCTCTCCAACTTTAGTTGAACCAAGTGTGGCTACGCCCGGTCCTTGAGAAGGTTAAAACGGAGTCTATTTGACGAACTATCGTTGTGGTTTTGATGCGTAGGTGAGATGAGTTCTTACTTAAGCCCGTAGCAGCCACGTAAAACTTGCAACAACAAAGTAGAGGACGTCTAACTTGTTTTTGCAGGGCATGTTGTGATGTGATATGGTCAAGGAATGATGCTGATTTTATTGTATGAGATGATCATGTTTTGTAACCGAGTTATCGGCAACTGGCAGGAGCCATATGGTTGTCGCTTTATTGTATGCAATGCAATCGCGATGTAATGCTTTACTTTATTACTAAACTGTAGTGATAGTCGTAGAAGCATAAGATTGGCGAGACGTCAACGATGCTACGATGGAGATCAAGGTGTCGCCGGTGACAATGGTGATCATGACGGTGCTTCAGAGATGGAGATCACAAAGCACAAGATGATGATGGCCATATCATATCACTTATATTGATTGCATGTGATGTTTATCTTTTTATGCATCTTATCTTGCTATGATTGACGGTAGCATTATAAGATGATCTCTCACTAAATTATCAAGAAGTGTTCTCCCTGAGTATGCACCGTTGCAAAAGTTCTTCGTGCTGAGACACCACGTGATGATCGGGTGTGATAGGCTCTACGTTCAAATACAACGGGTGCAAAACAGTTGCACACGCGGAATACTCAGGTTATACTTGACGAGCCAAGCATATACAGATATGGCCTCGGAACACGGAGACCGAAAGGTCGAGCGTGAATCATATAGTAGATATGCTCAACATAATGATGTTCACCATTGAAAACTACTCCATCTCACGTGATGATCGGTTATGGTTTAGTTGATTTGGATCACGTGATCACTTAGAGGATTAGAGGGATGTCTATCTAAGTGGGAGTTCTTAAGTAATATGATTAATTGAACTTAAATTTATCATGAACTTAGTCCTGGTAGTATTAGCACATCTATGTTGTAGATCAATAGCTCGCGTTGTTGCTTCCCTATGTTTATTTTGATATGTTCCTAGAGAAAATTGTGTTGAAAGATGTTAGTAGCAAAGATACGGATTGGATCCGTGATCAGAGGTTTATCCTCATTGCTGCACAGAAGAATTATGTCCTTGATGCACCGCTAGGTGACAGACCTATTGCAGGAGCAGATGCAGACGTTATGAACGTTTGGCTAGCTCAATATGATGACTACTTGATAGTTTAGTGCACCATACTTAACAGCTTAGAATCGGGACTTCAAAGACGTTTTGAACGTCATGGACCATATGAGATGTTCCAGGAGTTGAAGTTAATATTTCAAGAAAATACCCGAGTTGAGAGTTATGAAGTCTCCAACAAGTTCTATAGCTAAAAGATGGAGGAGAATCGCTCAACTAGTGAGCATGTGCTCAGATTGTCTGGGTACTACAATCGCTTGAATCAAGTGGGAGTTAATCTTCCAGATAAGATAGTGATTGACAGAATTCTCTAGTCACCATGACCAAGTTAGTAGAACTTCGTGATGAACTATAGTATGCAAGGGATGACGAAAACGACTCCCGAGCTTTTCATGATGATGAAATCGATGAAGGTAGAAATCAAGAAAAACATCAAGTGCTGATGGTAGACAAGACCACTAGTTTCAAGAAAAGGGCAAAGGGAAGAAGGGGAACTTCAAGAAGAACGGCAAGCAAGTTGCTACTCAAGTGAAGAAGCCCAAGTCTGGACCTAAGCCTGAGACTGAGTGCTTCTACTGCAAAGGGACTGGTCACTGGAAGCGGAACTACCCCAAGTGATTGGCGGATAAGAAGGATGGCAAAGTGAACATAAGTATATTTGATATACATGTTATTGATGTGTACTTTACTAGTGTTTATAGCAAACCCTCAGTATTTGATACTAGTTCAGTTGCTAAGATTAGTAACTCGAAACGGGAGTTGCAGAATAAACAGAGACTAGTTAAGGGTGAAGTGACGATGTGTGTTGGAAGTAGTTCCAAGATTGATATGATCATCATCGCACACTCCCCTATACTTTCGGGATTAGTGTTGAACCTAAATAAGTGTTATTTGGTGTTTGTGTTGAGCATGAATATGATTTGATCATGTTTATTGTAATACAGTTATTCATTTAAGTAAAAGAATAAATTGTTGTTCTGTTTACATGAATAAAACCTTATATGGTTACACACCCAATGAAAATAGTTCATTGGATCTCGATCTTAATAATACACATATTCATAATATTGAAACCAAAAGATGCAAAGTTAATAATGATAGTGCAACTTATTTGTGGCACTGCTGTTTAAGTCATATTGGTATAAAGCGCATGAAGAAACTCCATGCTGATGGGCTTTCGGAATCACTTGATTATGAATCACTTGATGCTTGCAAACCATGCCTTTTGGGCAAGATGACTAAAACTCCGTTCTCCGGAACAATGGAGCGAGAAAAGATTTGTTGGAAATCATACATACTGATGTATGTGGTCCGATGAATATTGAGGCTCGCGACAGGTATCATTATTTTTTGATCTTGACAAATGATTTGAGCAGATATGAGTATATCTACTTGATGAAACATAAGTCTGAAACGTTTGAAAAGTTCAAAGAATTTCAGAGTGAAGTGAAAAACATCGTGACAAGAAAATAAAGTTTCTATGATCTGATCGCGGAGACAAATATTTGAGTTACGAGTTTGGTCTTCAGTTAAAACAATGTGAAATAGTTTCACTACTCACGCCACCTGGAACACCACATCATAATGGTGTGTCCGAACGTCATAACCGTACTTTATTGGATATAGTGCAATCTATGATGTCTCTTACCGATTTACCACTATTGTTTTTGGGGTCATGCATTAGAGACAGCTGCATTCACGTAAGAAAGGGGCACCATCTATATCCGTCGAGACGATGCCTTATGAACTATGGTTTGGCAAGAAACCAAAGTTGTCGTTTCTTAAAGTTTGGGGTTGCGATGCTTATATGAAAAAGTTTCATCCTGATAAGCGCGAAACTCAAATCGGAGAAGTGCATCTTCATAGGATATCCAAAGGAAACTATTGGATACACCTTCTATCACAGATCCGAAGGCAAGACTTTTGTTGCTAAATTCGGAAACTTTCTGGAGAAGGAGTTTCTCTCGAAAGAAGTGAGTGGGAGGAAAGTAGAACTTGACGAGGTAACTGTACCTACTCCCTTATTGGAAAGTAGTACATCACAGAGAAATGTTTCTGTGACACCTACACTAGTTAGTGAGGAAGCTAATGATGATGATCATGAAACTTCAGAACAAGACACTACTGAACCTCGTAGATCAACCAGAGTAAGATCCGTGCCAGAGTGGTACGGTAATCCTGTTCTGGAAGTCATGCTACTAGATCATGATGATCCTACGAACTATGAAGAAGCGATGGTGAGCCCAGATTCCGCAAAGTAGCTTGAAGCCATGAAATCTGAGATATGATCCATGTATGAGAACAAAGTATGGACTTTGGTTGACTTGCCCGATGATTGGCAAGCCATAGAAAATAAATGGATCTTCAAGAGGAAGACGGACGCTGATAGTAGTGTTACTATCTACAAAGCTAGAATTGTCGCAAAAGGTTTTCGACAAGTTCAAGGTGTTGACTAAGATGAGATTTTCTCACTCGTATCTATGCTTAAAGTCTGTTCGAATCATGTTAGCAATTGCCACATTTTATGAAATCTGGCAAATGGATAAACAAAACTGCATTCCTTAATGGATTTGCTAAAGAAGAGTTGTATACGATGCAACTAGAAGGTTTTGTCGATCCTAAAGATGTTAACTAAATATGCAAGCTCCATCGATCTATCTATGGACTGGTGCAAACATCTCAGAGTTGGAATATACGCTTTGATGAGTTGATCAAAGCATATAGTTTTATACAGACTTACGGTGAAGCCTGTATTTACAAGAAAGTGAGTGGGAGCACTACAGCATTTCTGATAAAGTATATGTGAATGACATATTGTTGATCGGAAATAATGTAGAATTATTCTGTAAAGCATAAAGGAGTGTTTGAAAGGAGTTTTTCAAAGAAAGACTTCGGTGAAACTGCTTACATATTGATCTTCAAGATCTATAGAGATAGATCAAGACGCTTGATAAGTTTTTTCAATAAGTACATACCTTGACAATATTTTGAAGTAGTTCAAAATGGAACAGTCAAAGAAAGAGTTCTTGCATGTATTACAAGGTGTGAAGTTGAGTAAGACTCAAAGCCCGACCACGGCAGAAAATAGAAAGAGAATGAAAGTCATTCCCTATGCCTTGGCCATAGGTTCTATAAAGTATGTCATGCTGTATACCAGATCTATTGTATACCCTACATTGATTTGGCAGGGGAGTACAATAGTGATCTAGGAGTAGATCACTGGACAGCGGTCAGAATTATCCTTAGTGAAATAAGGATATGTTTCTCGATTATGGACGTGACAAAAGGTTCGTCGTAAAGGGTTACGCCGATGCAAGTTTTGACACTAATCTAGATGACTCTAAGTCTCAATCTGGATACATATTGAAAGTGGGAGCAATTAGCTAGAGTAGCTCCATGCAGAGCATTGTTGACATAGAAATTTGCAAAATACTTACGGATCTGAATGTGACAGACCCGTTGACTAAAATTATCTCACAAGCAAAACATGATCACACCTTAGTACTCTTTGGGTGTTAATCACATAGATATGTGAACTAGATTACTGAATCTAGTAAACCTTTTTGAGTGTTGGTCACATGACGATGTGAACTATGGGTGTTAATCACATGGTGATGTGAACTATTGCTGTTAAATCACATGGCGATGTGAACTAGATTATTGACTCTAGTGCAAGTGGGAGACTGAAGGAAATATGCCCTAGAGGCAATAATAAAGTTATTATTTATTTCCTTATATCATGATAAATGTTTATTATTCATGCTAAAATTGTATTAACCAGAAACATAATACATGTGTGAATACATAGACAAACAGAGTGTCACTAGTATGCCTCTACTTGACTAGCTCGTTAATCAAAGATGGTTATGTTTCCTAACCATGAACAAAGAGTTGTTATTTGATTAACAGGATCACATCATTAGTTGAATGATCTGATTGACATGACCCATTCCATTAGCTTAGCACCGATCGTTTAGTATGTTGCTATTGCTTTCTTCATGACTTATACATGTTCCTATGACTATGAGATTATGCAACTCCCGTTTGCCGGAGGAACACTTTGGGTACTACCAAACGTCACAACGTAACTGGGTGATTATAAAGGAGTACTACAGGTGTCTCCAAAGGTAGATGTTGGGTTGGCGTATTTCGAGATTAGGATTTGTCACTCAGATTGTCGGAGAGGTATCTCTGGGCCCTCTCGGTAATACACATCACATAAGCCTTGCAAGCATTGTGACTAATGAGTTAGTTGCGAGATGATGTATTACGGAACGAGTAAAGAGACTTGCCAGTAACGAGATTGAACTAGGTATTGGATACCGACGATCGAGTCTCGGGCAAGTAACATACCGATGACAAAGGGAACAACGTATGTTGTTATGCGGTCTGACCGATAAAGATCTTCGTAGAATATGTAGGAGCCAATATGGGCATCCAGGTCCCGCTATTGGTTATTGACCGGAGACGTGTCTCAGTCATGTCTACATTGTTCTCGAACCGTAGGGTCCGCACGCTTAACGTTACGATGACAGTTATTATGAGTTTATGCATTTTGATGTGCCGAAGGTTGTTCGGAGTCCCGGATGTGATCACGGACATGACGAGGAGTCTCGAAATGGTCGAGACGTAAAGATTGATATATTGGAAGCCTATGTTTGGACATCGGAAGTGTTCCGGGTGAAATCGGGATTTTACCGGATTACCGGGAGGGTTACCGGAACCCCCCGGGAGCCAAATGGGCCAGCATGGGCCTTAGTGGAAAGGTGAGAAGGCAGCCCACATAGGGCTGCGCCTCCCCCCCCCCTCTCCCTAGTCCTATTAGGACTAGGAGAGGGGCCGGCCACCTCTCTCTTTCACTTCCCACTTGAGGAAACCTACTTGGACTAGGATTGGAGGGGGGAGTCCTACTCCCGGTAGGAGTAGGACTCCTCCTGCGCCTCCCACCTTGGCCGGCCAGCTCCTCCTCCTCCATCCTTTATATACGGGAGCAGAGGACACCCCAAGACACACAAGTTTATCCTTGAGATCGTTCCTTAGCCGTGTGCGGTGCCCCCTGCCACCAAATTCCACCTCGATCATACCGTTACAGTGCTTAGGCGAAGCCCTGCGTCGGTAGTACATCAAGATCGTCACCACGCCGTCGTGCTGACGGAACTCTTCCTCGACACTTTGCTGGATCGGAGCCCGAGGATCGTCATCGAGCTGAACGTGTGCTAAGAACTCGGAGGTGCCGGAGTAACGGTGCTTGGATCGGTCGGATCAGGAAGAAGACGTACGACTACTTCCTCTATGTTGTGTGATCGCTTCCGCAGTCGGTCTGTGTTGGTACGTAGACAACACTCTCCCCCTCGTTGCTATGCATCACCATGATCTTGTGTGTGCGTAGGAAAATTTTGAAATTACTACGTTCCCCAACAGTCGTGCATGGCTCCGACTGCGGGCCGAGCGGCCAGAGGCGGCGGGCCAGCAGGCGGAGGCGGCGCGAGCCCTTCGCCTTTGGAGATTCGGGTGAGCCAATGGCACTTCCGGGTTGTGTGGTTGGACGGCTTCGCGCCGCTGTGGAATTTGCATGGGGCATCGAGAGTTTGCTCGTAGGAGAAAGCCGGCTGCCAAGCCGGCTGGCCGCCTTTGGGCTTCTTGGGCGCGGGCCGCCCTTCAGGCGGTGCGTCTTCGACCGTGGCCACCTGCCGACTGGCGGGAGGCGGTGCATGGCCCTTGCGTTTGTGGTCGTTCGGGTGTGGGCATCGGCCGGAATCCCCTGCCGGCGTCTTGGGCGCCGGGTTGAGTACTTTCCCGGACGCGTTCACCTGGAGCTCGGTCTTCATCGAAGAGTCGGTGGTGGCGTATTTGTCCGCTATATCCAGAAGCTCATCGAGGGTACTCGGCTTGTCGTAGAGGAGCTTGTGCTTGAGGAGGGTGCCTTCCCGGCACCCGGCAGTGAAGTATTCTATGGCCTGCACCTCGTGCACCCCCTCGCAAGAATTGCGGAGCTCGGCCCAACGCGTGAGGTAGTCGCGAGTGGACTCGGCTGGGCCCTGCATGCACAAGGAGAGCTTCCTGGGCTTGGGAGCCCGCTTGTAGGTGCTGGTGAAGTTGCAGATGAAAGCTTCGGTGAAATCTAGCCAGCTGTTGATGCTGAAAGGCTTGAGGCTGTTGAGCCAGGTCCGCGTCGTGCCTTGCAGCATGAGGGGCACGTACTTCACGGCAACGTGCCGGTTGCCGTTGGCTATGCTAACCGCCGTGGAGTAGTCGATCAACCAGTCTTCCGGCTTCACGGAGCCGTTGTACTTGGGCGTGTCTCTTGGGAGCGAGAACCCTTTAGGGAAAGGCTCATCGCGGATGCGGGGGCCGAAACATGGCGGGCCGACATCGTCTTCTTCTTCCAGCACGAGGGATCGCGCCAGGCGGTCGATCCGATGGCAGGCGTCGTTCTCACCGATTCCTTCGCGGCGACCTAGTCGGTCGCTAAGAGTCGGGTGCGCCACAGGCGGTGGAGTGGGAAATCTCTCTCCACGTGGTCGAGGCGGAGGCGGGTTGCCCCGCTATTCCACGACTCGGGGATGGCCTTCTGCGTCTCGCTCGATGGAGATTCGGGTCCGGCTTCGGCTGGCCGCCGGCTCTTTCTCGCGCCGCGCGCGGGTGTTGCTCATAGTCGGTGTCCGGGACGTCACGCCGTGATCTTGGCGCGGGGGAGGGCTTCCCGCGTGGGCGTTGGCTTCGTGCCGCCGTGCGGCCGCATCAATCAGCTGCTGGATGCGCCGGGTCATGTGGGGGAGTTCTTCGGCCTCCAATCCGTCCAGCTCGTCTACGGCCGCCTGGGTGGCACGCAAGTTCTCGAGTGGAGTGGCATAGACCGGGCGGTCGACTCCCAGCGTGTCGGCGATGACAGCGCCGCGTTGCTTGACAACGCTGGCCCGGCTTGCCCCCCCCCCCCGGGGGCCGGCGTGCCGAAGGCGGCGCGGTCAGCTTCGCGCTGGTAGGCCTCAGTGAGGCGTCTCACGGAAGCCAGCCTCCTGCCCTCCACGAGGAGAGCGAGGCGGCATGCCTCCAGTGCTTCGTCGTTGGCATCAGCCGGGAGGGGGATGGACAAGTCGTGAGCCGCCGCGTGCAGGGCATCGTGGGCGCTCTCGTCAGTCGTGCCACCGTGGCCGATGACCATCACCTCGGTGGTGGCAGTGTCGCGGCCATCGGTCCAGGGAAGCGGGTCATTGTAGATCGCGATGTCGGTGGGGAAGGTGTCAAGTGAAGCCGTGTCGGAGTCGACAGGCATCGGGTCGGTGGAGCCAACCGACTCCAAATCCACAGCAGGCTCACCGGAGACATGGAGCTGGCCGAGGAGGTTGGCGAGGTGGTCGGTGCCCACATCGGAGGAGAGCTCGTCGGAGATGAGGGTTTCGTCAAGGAGATCAGCGAGGCTGCTCGCCGCGCAGATGCTGGTGACGCCTTGCAGCGCGTCATGGCAAGCACCATCGGGCGTGCCGGGCTGGCTACACTCGCTGGGGAGGAAGAGGGTTCCCGTCCAGAACAGGTCTCCGGACGGCGGTGCACCTGGCCCCACGGTGGGCGCCAAATGTCGGGTGGTAGGTGCGACATATGCCAACGGGTGGCTTATCATTGTGGGAGCCAGTAAGACATCGCCGGTGCCTAGAAACGGGATGAGGCGAAGACATGCACGCCGGCGGATCTTACCCAGCTTCGGGGCTCTCCGTGGAGATAACACCCCTACTGCTGCTCTGCGGGGTCTCCGCATGATCACTAGAAGGACAAGTAACTACACAATGCTCCTCGAGGTGTTCGGTGGGAGGAGGAAGAAGGGTCGGCTGGCCTGCTTCTTCTCCTCGTGAGGTGTCTAAAACTAGCTGGGGGTCCAACCCTTTGCATGGGCGCCCCGGGGGGTTTATATAGGCCTACCCCCGGGGGTACAATGGTAATCCGATTGAGCGCGGGGCCCAGCCGTCTGTGACTGCGCACGCCGGCTTCTGCGCCGGCCGCTGGGACCCGCCGACTGGTGGGTCCCGCCGGCTGCCGACCCCTTGGTCGACACGCGGGCCCCACTGTCCAGTATCTGGTCGGCGGCTGGTCACTGTTGCTCTATCTTGGTGACGTGGGCTTCGTCGTGGTAGGCGTGGCTACAGTACCGCCGCCCGGTGGGCGATTGCTGTAGCCTCACCGCGTCTTGTCTCCTTAATGGGACGTCTCCTTCGAGGAAGGCGGCAAGCCGGCTATGGGGAGCCGGCTCCGTCTTGGGCCGACTAGGGGAGGATGGCCGCCTTTGGGTGTCTCTCTGCCCGAAGGGGCCCACCGCCCGTGGGCCGTACTGGCAGTCCATTGTGGATGACATCAGGGTCAACATGGCAGCAGTGTTGCGCCAGACGGGTCATCGTCACCCGTACGGCGCACTGTGCCGGTCGTGCTCCGGGATTTGGGGTGGCAGGCTTCACTGTAGCCATGCCCCGTCACACCACCGTTAGGCGGATGCAAACTTTGAGGGTACGGTGTCGACCGCTTTGTGGGAGCCGGCTACTTGGAGTCGGCCTTCTCGAAGCCGGCCCTCCCGTGGCCTCCTTTGCGAGGGCTAAATTCGGGCCACCTTCCGACAACCGGCATGGGCGATGGCCGGCAAGGGGAAGGCGGCCCCACGTCTTGGGTTCTTGAGAGCCGGACGGGCTCGTAATTTTTTTAGAAGGACCAGGGGAAGCCGGCCCGGCTACCCATGGCTATTTACTCCGACAAGAATAGTTCCATTAAGGGTTCCTTTACCTGGGTGTGCATGCATTTAATGTACATGTCGGGATTTTGATGCAAGCACCACAGTTTGTATAACTTCTGGGGGTGCACAATAGAGTGAGTTTAGAAAACATCTTTAATTCATCGACCGAATATTCCCTTAAGAACACTAGCTTTCGGCTTCACCCAGTCTGAGGTACACATCCGGATGACCCGGCAGTAACAATAACAAAGGTGCTCCCTTTGTGCCCTAGCCGAACATGTGGGAACGTAGGGCATAAGCACAGGAGCCATGCAACCCAGCTTGGCCAAAACTTAACTCATATCGATGCATATAGTGGCAAAGAAAAGGTACATATGGAAAAACTCATATGTGAGGAGCTTGATGCTCAAGGAATGACAAGAACTTCTGTCCGAGAAGCCCCCAGGTACAAGTGGTGTACATGTTTAAAGATGTATGTGCCAATGGTGTGCGGTCTAGCCGCACTAAAGTGTTAAAGCGAGAAACAAGAAAGTACTCGGAGAAGAGAAAAAAGCAATGGAAACTATAGGGGAGGAGGAGACGAACAAGGGGTTTAGTGCTAGGCGTAGAATCTCCGGCGTCTGGCCGCGTTCTAGGGGTTCGACTTGAGGTGATTGTCTGATGCATCGCGAAGATGGTACGCTCCTTTGGTGAGAACTTCGTCAATTATGAAGGGACCCTCCCATTTGGGCTTGAGTTTGTCCTTTTTCTTCTCCGGGAGCCGTAGAACGAGTTTGCCAATGTTGTAAGTCTTGGCCCGTACTTCTCTACTTTGATATCTTCGAGCCTGCTATTAGTAAACTGTTGAGCGGGCTTTTGCGACATCGCGTTCCTCCTCCAGGGCATCTAGGTTGTCCTGCCGATCGAGCTCGGCTTCTCTCTCCTCGTACATACGCACTCTAGGTGAGTCATGAATAATATCGCAGGGCAATACAGCCTCTGCACCATACACCATGAAGAAAGGTGTGTACCCAGTAGTACGGTTGGGCGTGGTCTGCAGCCCCCAGAGTACGGAGTCGAGCTCCTCAACCCAGTGCTTGTCTGATTCTCTTAAAGACCGCACTAGTCTGGGTTTGATGCCGCTCATAATAAGACCATTGGCGCGTTCGACTTGACCGTTGGTTTGTGGGTGGTAGACAGAGCCGTAATCTAGTTTAATGCCCAGATTAGTACACTAGGTTTTTACCTCATCAACTATGCAATTGGAGCCGTTTTCAGTGATGATGATGTGTGGGACACCATAACGGTGCACAAAATCGGATATGAAGTCTATTACCGGGCCGGACTCGGCCGTTTTGACCGGTTTAGCCACTATCCACTTAGTGAATTTGTCCACCATAACCAGCAGATATTTTTTCTTATGGCTTCCCCCTTTAAGGGGTCCAACCATGTCAAGTATCCAGACGGCGAAAGGCCAAGTGATGGGGATTGTTTGTAGGGCAGTGGGGGCATATGGCTTTGATTGGCAAAGAGTTGGCATCCGACGCAATGTTGGACAAGGTCCTGTGCATCCGCTCGGGTAGTCGACCAATAAAACCCTATACGAAAAGCCTTCCTAACAAGGGCCCGAGCTGCGGCGTGGTGCCCGCCGAGTCCGGCGTGAATTTCAGCCAAGAGCTGCCGTCCCTCTTCCTCGGATATACATCGTTGGAGGACTCCGGTGGCGCTTTTCTTGTAGAGCTCTCCATCATGAACCTTCTAGGCCTTCGAGCGACGGACAATGCAGCGGGCCTCATTCTGGTCCTCAGGAAGCTCCTTCCTATTAAGGTAGGCCAGGAAGGGCTCGGTCCATGGGGCAATGACTGCCATGATGAGATGCGCCGATGGTGTTATGTCGATGTTTTCGGGATCTAGGGTTATGTTTGGGTCCAGACTAGCGTTGCCGCTTTCCCCTGCCACACCACAGATGGCTTAAAGAGCCTTTCTAGGAAGATATTAGGTGGGACGGGGTCGCGCTTAGTGCAAATACAAGCAAGAACATCTGCCGCTTGATTACTTTCTCGAGCCACATGATGGAACTCGAGCACCTCGAACCGGGCCCACATTTTTATGACTGTGTTACGATATGCTGCCATCTTCGGATCTTTAGTGTCGAAATCTCCATTTATTTGAGATATTGCAAGGTTTGAGTCCCCGCGCACTTCTAGGCGTTGTATGCCCATGGAGACAGCCATCCGGAGACCATGCAATAAGGCCTCGTATTCGGCTGCATTATTGGAGTCTTTGTATAGTATTTGGAGAACGTACTAGACGATGTCTCCGGTAGGGGACGTTAAGACGACACCCGCTCCTAACCCTGCCAACATTTTGGAACCATTGAAGTGCATGACCCAATTGGAGTATGTGCTGTACTCTTTAGAGAGTTCGGCCTTTGTCCATTCGGCGATGAAGTCCGCCAGTACTTGGGATTTGATAGCTGGACGTGGTTTGTATGTAATGTCAAATGGCAGGAGCTCAATGGCCCATTTGGCAATCTGGCCCATAGCATCGCGGTTATTTATAATGTCGTTGAGTGGCACTTCGGAGGCCACCATGATCGAACACTCCTGGAAGTAGTGATGGAGCTTCCGGGATGCCATGAAGACCGTGTATGCTATTTTTTGATAATGAGGGTACCAGGATTTGCATGGTGTAAGGACAGTAGATACGTAGTATACTGGCTTCTTAAGCGGGAATTTATGTCCGTCCTGTTCTCGTTCAACAACGAGTACAGCGCTCACCACGTGATGTGTTGCTGATATGTATAATAACATCAGTTCGCCAGAGTTTGGTGCGGCCAGGATTGGATTGCTCGCAAGAAGGGTTTTTATTTCTTCCAATCCGACTGTTGTCGCGTCCGTCCACTCGAAGTGGTCGGTTCGCCGTAGAAGGCGATAGAGAGGTAGTGCCTTTTCTCCTAATCTGGAGATAAAGCGGCTTAGAGCTGCCACGCAACCTGCAAGTTTTTGAACTTGCTTAAGGTCTGTTGGCTTAGCCAATTGTGTCAAAGCTCGGATTTTGGCTAGGTTTGCTTTGATTCCTCTATTGGAAACGATAAAGCCCAACAGTTTTCCAGCGGGGACGCCGAAGACACACTTTTCTAGGTTGAGCTTAATGTCATACGCCCTGAGGTTGTCAAATGTAAGATGTAAGTCGTCTATTAGTGTTTCCACGTCCCTGGTTTTGATGACAACGTCATCAACGTAAGCCTCTACTGTTTTGCCAATCTGTTTCTCTAGGCATGTTTGAATCATGCGTTGATATGTGGCACCGGCGTTCTTGAGCCCGAAGGGCATGGTATTGAAGCAGAATGGCCTGTATGGGGTAATAAATGCTATTGCAGCTTGATTGGATTCCTTCATTTTGATTTGATGGTATCCGGAGTATGCATCGAGGAAACACAGTGAGTCGTGTCCTGCGGTGGCATCAATGATTTGATCAATGTAGGGGAGGGGCAAGGGATCCTTGGGGCAGGCTGTGTTTAGGTCTTTGAAATCGACGCACAGGTGCTAGGATTTGTCCTTTTTTGGTACCATCACTAGGTTTGCCATCCAGTCCGGATGTTTGATTTCTCTAATGAATCTGGCTTCGATGAGTTTGGCCAGCTACTCCCCCGTGGCTTGTCGCTTAGGTTCAGAAAAGCGCCATAGTGCTTGCTTAACTGGTTTAAACCCCTTTAATATATTGAGGCTATGTTCGGCCAGCTTGCGTGGGATCCCTGGCATATCCGAAGGGTGCCAGGCAAATATGTCCCAGTTTTCGCGCAGGAATTCTCGCAGTGCGGCGTCAACTGTTGGGTTTAGTTGAGCTCTGATGGATGCCGTCTTCTTGGGGTCCGTTGGGTGCACCTGGAATTTGATTATTTCTTCTGACAGTTTAAACAAGGTGGATTTGGAGCGTTTGTCGAGGATCACATCGTCCTTGTCCACTGTGGAGCGTAGTGCAGTTAATTCTTCGGCCGCGAGGGCTTCGGATAGTGCCTCCAGGGCCAGGGATGCGGTTTTGTTTTTAGCGCGGAGTGCAATGTCCGGATCACTCACAAGAGTGATTATACCGTTTGGTCCGGGCATTTTGAGCTTCATATATCCGTAGTGAGGTATAGCTTGGAAGCGTGTAAAAGAATCTGACCCCAATAGGGCGTGATATCTGCTGCTGAAAGGGGCCACTTGGAAGGTTATTTCTTCGGACTGATAGTTCTTCAGTGATCCGGATACCACATCAAGTGTGATTTTGCCCGCGCACCGTGCCTCCCGACTAGGAATAATTCCCCGGAAGGTTGTGTTACTTTGTTTGATGCGGCTCCTGTCTATTTCCATTTTATGGAGTGTGTCCTCGTAAATGAGATTTAATCCGCTGCCGCCGTCCATGAGGACCTTGGTGAGTAGAAACCCATCCACGATGGGGCTGAGGACTAACGCGGCTGGTGCTCGTGCCGCTCTATACTTTGGTTCATTATCTTCGTTGAATGTTACTGCTGTGTCGTTCCATGGGTTTATTACATCAATTTGACAGACTTCGTTGTAACGCCCTCGATGCGGCTATATCTCCCACGTGTCGAAGCATGACTTAGAGGCATAACCGCATTGAAAGCAATGTCGCAAGTGAGGTAATCTTCACAACAACCCATGTAATACATTAAGGGGAAAAGATACATAGTTGGCTTACAATCACCACTTCACATAAATACATGAATAAAGCATTAAATCAACCAGATACAATCAAGGTCCGACTGCGGAACCAAAATAAAAGAAGACTACCCCAAATGCTACACAAATCCCCGACCATCCCAACTGGGCTCCACTACTGATCAACTAGCATGAAACAATACAGAGGACAAGATCTTCATTGAGCTCCTCCTTGAGCTTGGTTGCGCCATCTGCACGGTTCAACGACACCTGCAAACTAGTTTTGGAAGTATCTGTGAGTCACGGGGACTCAGCAATCTCACACCCTCGTTATCAAGACTATTTAAGCTTATAGGTGAGGTAAAGGTATGAGGTGGAGCTGCAGCAAGCGACTAGCATATATGGTGGCTAACATACGCAAATGAGAGCGAGAAGAGAAGGCAAAGCATGGTCAAACAACTATGATCAAGAAGTGATCCTATAACAACCTATGTCAAACATTACTCCAACATTGTGTTCACTTCCCGGACTCCGTCGGAAAGAGACCATCACGGTTACACATGCGGTTGATGTATTTTAATTAAGATAAACTTTAGGTTTTCTACAACCAGACATTAACAAATTCCCATCTGCCCATAACTGCGGGCACGGCTTTCGAAAGTTCAAATCCCTGCAGGGGTGTCCCAACTTAGCCCATCACAAGCTCTCACGGTCAACAAAGGATATTCCTTCTAGCGGGAAGACCCGATCAGACTCGGAATCCCGGTTACAAGACATTTCAACAATGGTAAAACAAGACCAGCAAAGCCGCCCGATGCACCGACAAATCCCGATAGGAGCTGCACATATCTCGTTCTCAGGGCACACCGGATAGGTCAAGCTACTAGTAAAACCAACCCTCGAGTTGCCCCGAGGTGGACCCGCAGGCTACCCGTTTCGGACCAACACTCAGAGGAGCACTGGCCCGGGGGGGTTTAAAATAAAGATGACCCTCGGGCTCGCAAAAACCCAAGGGAAGGTTAAAGGTTGTTAGTGCAAATGGTAAAACCAAGGTTGGGCCTTGCTGGAGGAGTTTTATTCAAGGTGAACTGTCAAGGGGTTCCCATTATAACCCAACCGCGTAAGGAACGCAAAACCCAGGAACATAACACCGATATGATGGAAACTAGGGCGGCAAGAGTGGAACAAAACGCCAGGCATAAGGCCGAGCCATCCACCCTTTACCAAGTATATAGATGCATTAATTAAATAAGAGATATTGTGATATCCCAACAAAATATCCATGTTCCAACATGGACAAGCTCCAATCTTCACCTGCAACTACAACGCTATAAGAGGGGCTGAGCAAAGCGGTAACATAGCCAAACAACGGTTTGCTAGGACAAGGTGGGTTAGAGGCTTGGTTTAACAATATGGGAGGCATTATAAGCAAGTGGTAGGTATCACAGCATAGGCATAGCAAAAGAGCGAGCTGTCGGTGTAATGGGACACGGATACCCCGAAGACGGCGAGATGATATTTCAAGACATCGGGGCTAGCAAAGCCCCTCAGTCCGACTGCCGGCCGCCGACTACGCCACCCGGCCGGCTACCGACTGCCGGCCGCCGACTACGCCACCCGGCCGGCTACCGACTGCCGGCCGCCGACTACGCCAACCAGTCGGCTGCCGACTGCTGCCCGACCCGACATCGACGAGACAACCGTACTGCGGTGCCATCATCTACAGTGTACCGTGTCCCCTGGGTACTGATTTATAAAGTATCCCAGGGGACAAGCATGGCATGTGCCATGCCACTAGCCATGCCTACTTGGCTTGGCATGTAAGCTACCCAAGGTAGCTTACATCCAACGCCACCACCCCCATAGCTTATATAGTAAGCTAGCCCATACTATATATACGACCACCCATCCATCCATCCAGGGGATGGCCTCTCACGCACACACACAAGCTAGCAAGCAAGCTAGCTATCCATCCATCCATCCATGCACATGAGCATATGTGCTCACGGCCATGAGTATGGCCGGCCACTAGCATGCCTAATACAGGCACATACAAAGCCAGATGCCTATGGCACTGAGCTTACATACAGCTCTAGGAGCGACTCTGTACCAGATGTACCAGATATACTCAGACATGCAGGAGTAGGGGTGTTATCTCTCCGGAGAGCCCCGAACCTGGGTAAACCACCGCGTGCTACTCGCATACCCGCTCCCGGTCCTATCAGCAGCAGTCCTACCCACACACTAAGCCCTTATGGCATCTGTCGACTCGCAAGCACCCTGTGAGAAATACCACGACAGTTGGCGCCCACCGTGGGGCGGTACTATGCTACCGCGCTGCTGCCGGTTTCGCAGTCCGGGCGGGACCATCTTCATCATCTCCGCCGCGGTGTCGCGCCATCTCTCCGGTAGCGCTCGGGGGCTCGACTTCGACCTGCCCCCGGAGCGGCCGCGTGGGACGGTGCGTCCTCGTCGTCGGCCTCGCCGGCTTCGTCACCACCGTTGCGACGCCGGCCGTCCATCCGCGCGTGCGTCGCACGCGGGGCCTCGCCTCGGTCGGCCGTTTCGCGTCCGCTCCCCTCCGCGCTGCGCCTAGTTTCCGGCCGGAACGCGCGTTCGCTCCTCCATATACGTCTATGCAAGCTAGCTAGATGCATGGTCAAACCATAGCCATACACAAGCCAGATAACGCTTGTACACTATCCAAAGAATGCCCATACTACCATGTTCGTTGGCCAGATGCTAGATATGCAATAGCCAGATAATGGCTATACTCTTCTCAGATGCGTCCCAGACGTAGCCTGTACACTGCCTAGATAATGGTCGGATATTGACCATACATTGGCCATACTATGCTCGCGCACGCTGCGTTCTTCGCTTCTCTCAATCTCCTTGCTCATGGGTGCTCGTCTTCTGCTCATCTCTGTTCGCACTGACCACCAAAGCGAATCAAGCGAGCTGCTCCGCCAGGCTTCGGCCCTCTCCGGCTCCGTCCACACCCAGTGGACGCTGCCGGCCTCCTTGGGCTCCCTGCAGCTCTCCTCCACTCCGCCCGCTGACGGCCATCTGCGAGCTCGCCCACGGCCGCGCGTCTGCGACCACTAGCGGCTCCCCGCGGCTCCGCGGGCTGCCCGGGACCGGCCTCCAACATCACTGAGGCACCGGCCCTGTCGCCCTCCGCCTACTCCACCGCGCGCACCGACTCTGCCTGGCCGTCGACTCCAGATCCGGCTGCGCCAGCTGCCGCTGTCCCGGGCCGGCCTACGCTCCTCTCTGCCTCGGGTCACGGCCGGGTGCTCCGCACCCACCCGGCTGCGCCGGGCCGACTCCGCCCGTGGCCGCCAGCTCGCCGCTGCAGCCGGCCCCGGCCGCATCCCTACTGCTGCCGGCTCCGCACCGTCCCGTCCCGCCCTCCGCCTGCGCCGCCCCGCATCCTCCTGTCCGCGGCTCCGCGACCCGTCCGCCTGTGCCGGTTCGCCCGTGGCCGCCTGCCCCGCACGCCTCTTCTACACCCGCGCCCCGCCTGCCGGCTTCCCCAACCGACTGGTCCCGCGCGTGGCCCGGCCGGCTCCCGCGCTGGCCGACTCCCTGGCCACCCGGCCGGCTCCCATACTGGCCGACTCCCTGGCCACCCAGCCGGCCCGGCTGCCTGCCGACTGCGCGCTCCCGCGCCGCCTTCCGCTGCTCGGCAGCTGCGGCCGGCTACTCGTGCTGGGGCCGACTGTCCATCCGACTGAAAGAAACAGAGTTCGACTGTTGGAAAAATGTGCAGCCGGATGTTTCTACTAAAAAAAGAGAAAGAGTCTACGCATCCGGCTGCCCATAGCCAAAAGAAAAAAAAAGAGAGAGAGAGGGAGCCGGCTGTCCAAGCCAAAGGCCGGGTGCCCACGCCCGGCTGTGCAAAAAAAAAGATGCCTGCGTTGACTACAGTCCGGCCGACTGCTCTGATCAACAGCCTGCGTCGCCGCTCGGCCGGTTGTTTCGTCTGCCCGCTTTGCCGCCCGGCCGCCCGACGAGCTGGTCCGGCTGCGCATGGCCGGCTGACGAGAAAAAGAAGAAGACAAAGTAGTCGCTGGAAGATCCGGCCCGACTGCTCAGCAGTCGGCCCGAATCTCGGGGGCTACACCCAGCGGGTGCACTGACGCGCCCCCGCGAGAGATAAAGACAAGGTAGTCGCCGGAAGATCCGGCCCGACTGCTCAGCAGTCGGCCCGAATCTCGGGGGCTACACCCAGCGGGTGCGCTGACGCGCCCCCGCAAGAGAAGAGAAGACAAAGTAGTTGCCGGAAGATCCGGCCCGACTGCTCAGCAGTCGGCCCGAATCTCGGGGGCTACACCCAGCGGGTGCGCTGACGCGCCCCCGTGAGAAAGAAGACAAGACAGTTGCCGGAAGATCCGGCCCGACTGCTCAGCAGTCGGCCCTACACCCAGCGGGTGCGTCGGCGCACTCCGCGAGCGCCGAGTCGCGCCGGCTATCTTCGACGACCGCGACTACGCGAAAATCAATGTGAGCTCCTCACCCGCATGTTTTTGCACTACGCAAGCACGGATAACCCCGAGCTTTGCTCGGGGGCTGCCTCCACATTTTATTACAGTAGCATCACTGTTTGCCCCAGCGCCAGCCAGAGTTGGCCCGGGAGCTGGCCGCTTGGCCTGAGACGTTAGTTCCCGCAGACGGCTTAGTACCGTGCGCGGTACCAAAGGCCCACTCTTAGTCACAGACCGCAGAGCGGCTGCCGACTAGCAAGAGTGAACGCTGGAGGCCACCCACGCGAAAAACGTCCGGGAAGAAAAACATTCGGGCGACCCGACCGTTTTCCTTTACAAGTATCTACTCGGTTGAATCTGCTCCCAGACTCTGAGTACTGTACACTCCACTTCGCGGCCCACTCTCAGCCACAGACCGCAGAGCGGCTGTCCGGCAAGCAAGAGCACAAGCCAAAAAGCGGAGGGAACACGAAAAAGATTAAGGGGGCTCGGACGAAACCGAGTCGGCACCCTCCGCATAAAACTTGCAATGATAAAAGCAAGCATTTGATATATCTGCATGGACTAACTCTGTCCTTTTTTATGATTATTTTCATGAACATTTGCCAAAAAAAACCTCCGCCCAACTTTGCCAAGTTGCCCGGAGGCTCGGGGGCTACTGTCGGTGTAATGGGACATGGATACCCCAAAGACGGCGAGATGATATTTCAAGACATCGGGGCTAGCAAAGCCCCTCAGTCCGACTGCCGGCCGCCGACTACGCCACCCGGCCGGCTACCGACTACCGGCCGCCAACTACGCCACCCGGCCGGCTACCGACTGCCGGCCGCCGACTACGCCAACCAGTCGGCTGCCGACTGCTACCCGACCCGACATCGACGAGACAACCGTACTGCGGTGCCATCATCTACAATGTACCGTGTCCCCTGGGTACTGATTTATAAAGTATCCCAGGGGACAAGCATGGCATGTGCCATGCCACTAGCCATGCCTACTTGGCTTGGCATGTAAGCTACCCAAGGTAGCTTACATCCAACGCCACCACCCCCATAGCTTATATAGTAAGCTAGCCCATACTATATATACGACCACCCATCCATCCATCCAGGGGATGGCCTCTCACGCACACACACAAGCTAGCAAGCAAGCTAGCTATCCATCCATCCATCCATGCACATGAGCATATGTGCTCACGGCCATGAGTATGGCCGGCCACTAGCATGCCTAATACAGGCACATACAAAGCCAGATGCCTATGGCACTGAGCTTACATACAGCTCTAGGAGCGACTCTGTACCAGATGTACCAGATATACTCAGACATGCAGGAGTAGGGGTGTTATCTCTCCGGAGAGCCCCGAACCTGGGTAAACCACCGCGTGCTACTCGCATACCCGCTCCCGGTCCTATCAGCAGCAGTCCTACCCACACACTAAGCCCTTATGGCATCTGTCGACTCGCAAGCACCCTGTGAGAAATACCACGACACGAGCAACTAGCAAGCAAAGATAGAAGTGATTTCGAGGGTATGGTCATCTTGCCTGAAATCCCGTAAGGAAGAAGAATGAGTCCATGAAGAAGATAAACGGACGTAGTCGAACGGGTCCTCACAAACGCGACATGACCGGAACCAACCCAAAGAATAAACACCGTAAAGAAGCACACAACATAGTAAACAACCACCACATAAGCATGACATAATGCACAACCAAGTATGATGCATGTCCAGTTTAATGAAGCATGGCATGGCGAAGTGCACAAGCAATCCTACAAATTAAGTGGAGTTCAACATGCAACTCCGTTGCTTATTGACGAAACACCACATGCAAGTTATTTAGTTCGATCTTGTTTATGTACCCAACAATATTAAATGTTGTTAAACAAGGCAAGAGGGTGAAGCAAATGAAAACTACCTATCTACGCAATATTAAATGAGGCCGGAACGACAAACAACAATTCCGGTAAATCCCCATATGCATATATTAGGTTTAGTATTGTTCTGCCCTAAACACAATTTTAGAGTTGTTAAACATGCAAAGTGAAGCCACCATGTTAAACTAGGCAAAATTCTACCCCATTTACATATAAAGTTTATTAAAATCCGAGCTATGATTATTTAGTTATGAATTAAAGCATTTTAGCATGTCCATAAAGCAAATTTAAACAAACATCATTTTAAACATGTCAAACATGATTGAAAGTTGGATATTATTAAACTAGACAAGATTCTAAGCATGTTTCATATTAAGTTTGATTTAAACCGATGCACGGTTTGTGAGTTATTATATGCATGTTGTCTAGGGACATTTCTGTAAATATGCAGTGCACTGGTTTATTAGGAAAATCGCAGAACAGGAAAAAAAACAATATGGGCCGAATCTGCTGGCTGGTCCAACAGGTAAGGAAAAAGGAGGGCGCTGGGATGTGGGTGGCTCACTGTGACGCCCCCGATTTAATCGTACACTAATCATACACGCAAACGTGTATGATCAAGATCAGGGACTCACGGGAAGATATCACAACACAACTCTACAAATAAAATAAGTCATACAAGCATCATATTACAAGCCAGGGGCCTCGAGGGCTCGAATACAAGAGCTCGATCATAGACGAGTCAGCGGAAGCAGCAATATCTGAGTACAGACATAAGTTAAACAAGTTTGCCTTAAGAAGGCTAGCACAAACTGGGATACAGATCGAAAGAGGCGCAGGCCTCCTGCCTGGGATCCTCCTAAACTACTCCTGGTCATCGTCAGCGGGCAGCACGTAGTAGTAGGCACCTCCGATGTAGTAGGAGTCGTCGTCGACGGTGGCGTCTGGCTCCTGGGCTCCAACATCTGGTTGCGACAACCAGGTAGAAGGGATAGAGGGAAAAGAAGGGGAAAGCAACCGTGAGTACTCATCCAAAGTACTCGCAAGCAAGGAGCTATACTACATATGCATGCATTGGTATCAACTGGGATAAGGCTATTATATGTGGACTGAACTGCAGAAAGCCGGAATAAGAGGGGGATAACTAATCCTGTCGAAGACTACGCTTCAAGCAGCCTCCGTCTTGCAGCATGTAGAAGAGAGTAGACTGAAGTCCTCCAAGTAGCATCGCATAGCATAATCCTAACCGATGATCCTCTCCTCGTCGCCCTGTGAGAGAGCGATCACCGATTGTATCTGGCACTTGGAAGGGTGTGTTTTATTAAGTATCCGGTTCTAGTTGTCATAAGGTCAAGATACAACTCCGGGTCGTCCTTTTACCGAGGGACACGGCTATTCGAATAGATAAACTTCCCTGCAGGGGTGCACCACATACCCCAACACGCTCGATCCCATTTGGCCGGACACACTTTCCTGGGTCATGACCGGCCTCGGAAGATCAACATGTCGCAGCCCTACCTAGGCACAACAGAGAGGTCAGCACGCCGGTCTAAATCCTATGGCGCAGGGGTCTGGGCCCATCGCCCTTTGCACACCTGCACGTTGCGTACGCGGCCGGAAGCAGACCTAGCCTAGTGGCTTTCCAGTCCAATCCGGCGCGCGCCACTCAGTCGCTGACATCACGAAGGCTTCGGCTGATACCACGACGTCGGGATACCCATAACTACTCCCGCGTAGATGGTTAGTGCGTATAGACCAAATGGCCAGACTCAGATCAAATACCCAGATCTCGTTAAGCGAGTTAAGTGTCCGCGAACGCCGAACAGGGCCAGGCCCACCTCTCTCCTAGGTGGTCGGAACCTGCCCTGTCGCTCCGCCTCAAAGATCCACTCGCGGGTGCTCCTACGAACCTACCCGTCTTTAGTCACCACATGTATCATGTATAAAGTATATAGTATATACCCGTGATCACCTCCCGAGTGATCACGGCCCGATAGTATAGCATGGCAGACGGACAAGAACGTAGGGCCACTGATGATAAACTAGCATCCTATACTAAGCATTAGGTTTGCAGGTAAAGGTAACAACAGTAGTAGCAAGGACAGGCTATGCATCAGTATAGGATTAACGGGAAGCAGTAACATGCTACACTACTCTAATGCAAGCAGTATAGAGAAGAGTAGGCGATATCTGGTGATCAAAGGGGGGGGCTTGCCTGGTTGCTCTGGCAAGAGAGAGGGGTCATCTGCACCATAGTCGTACTGGGGGTCTCCGGCAATCTCGGGGTCTACCGGAAAGAAGTAACGGAGGGGGAACACAATAAATAACAGAGCAATCAATGTAACAAAAGGCAAGATGCGGCATTACGTTGTGCTAGGGGTGACCTGACGCGGTACGAGGTGATACCGGTGAAGGGGGAAACATCCGGGAAAATATCCCCGGTGATTCGCGTTTTCGAGCAGAGGAGCCGCAGGGGGAAAGTTGCGAGTTTGCTATGCTAGGGATGCGTGACGGACGAACGGGCTGCGTATCCGGGTTTGTCTCGTCGTTCTGAGCAACTTTTATGTACAAAGTTTTTCCATCCGAGCTACGGTTTATTTTATATTATTTTTCAAAGTTTTAATTTATTTTTAGAATTATCAGAATTAATTTAATTAGGAAATGCCATTATGAGGTCAGCATGACATCAGGGTGATGTCAGCAGTCGACAGTCAGTTGACTTGGTCAATCTGACGCATGGGTCCCACTGTCATTGTCTAACTAACTGTTTAGTTAGATTAATTTGCAGGTTAATTAGGTTTAATAGTTAGTTAACAGAATTAATTAAGTTAACTAATTAAGTTAATTAATTAATTATTTATTTTATTTATTTAATGTTAATTTTTAATTACTTTTAGTTTTTTTTTAATTAAACGTTCTGGGCCAGGGGCCCCACATGTCATTGGCCAAAGGCCATAGCGGGCAAATGGGAACGGGTCTTCGGGCGCGCGGGCGCCAGCCTGCTTGGGCGCTTGCCCAGGCCAACGGTGGCGGGCGCCAGCACCGGGAGCGGGAGGCCAGTGGCGGGGACGACGGCCACGACGCCTGTTGGCCGCGGCGTCGGGTGACGACGCGGGCGCGAGGAGAAGGCTGCGGGGCAAGAGGCGGGGAGCTCCGGTGAGCAGCGCCGAGCGGGGAAGGGTGGACGCGCGGCTGCGGCGCGAGGCAAGGTGGGGCGATGGCGCGGGCGGCAGAGGAGCAAAGCAGCGGAGCGGGACCGCGTCAGGGGCGCGCGTGGGTACGCGCCAAGTCGAGGCTAGGTGAGCAGGGGCGACGGGACGGGGCTACGGTCATGCGCGCGCGAGTGACAGCGCCGGCGACAGAGAACAAGGGGAGAGAGGGAGGGATGCCGGAGCTCACAGTGGAGCCGTAGGGCATGGCAATAGGCTCGAGGGAGGCTTGTGGTGGCCGGAGTCGGTGGCTGCGTGCGGTGGCCCGAGGAGGAAGCCGAGCACGGGGCGGCGTCGTTGGGGCGGCCCGCCTCCCGATCCAGCAGAGTCGGGCAGAGGAGGGCGGAGGAGCGCGGCGTCTAGGACGGCGGCCGATGACGGGGCTCGAGGAGGCGGAAGGGCGCCGGTGGTGCGGTTGGAGCGGCGTCGACGTTGTGGCTGAGCACGGCGGCGACGGGTGGCGCGGGATCGAGCCCCTTCCCGATCCAGAACCAGCCGAGTGGGAGGGGTCCGGGGAGGAGGACGATTCATCGGGCGAGGGGGTTCTCCGGCGAGGAGGGTCGACGCGGGCGCCGGGGTCGAGGGGGAAGCGCCCCCGATCCAGAACGTGGGGGGGCGAGTGGGGGCGAGGGGAGTGGGGTGGGTTACGGGTTAGGGTCCCCCCCCCTCGTGGGGATAAGGCAGGGGCGGTTCGGCCGGCTGGGCCAGGTGGGCCGGCCTGGTGTGAGCTGGGCCGCCTGGTCCAGTGGGGGGGAGGGGGTTCTTCTGTTTCCTTTTTTTGTTAGTTTTGTTTTTTTTTGTTTTTAATTTTTTTCTTTTTATTAGTTTTCTATTTTATTTTATTTTAATTTTAGTTTTATAGAATATAACTACAACTCCTAAATTAAAGTTATAATTTATTCTACTGCCACAAAAAGTTTGACACCTAAATAAAATAGTTTGTATTACTATAATTCTTTTAAAGGGATCTAATTAATGGTCATAGTTGTTGTTTTAATTACTTTAGAGTCTTTAAACGTTTTATAAAAGTGTGGTTTTTCCCCCGTAATTATCTATGCAATATTTGGTTGACCCCGAACATTTTAGTTTTAATATTTGAAAACTTTTATTGTTTGCCAATTTTTGAATTTGAATTTGAATCGGTTTCGAACTAACTCGAGATTAGCAACTATAAACGAGGTGACGTGGCACCATTATCAGAGGATCACTGTAGCTTAATTACCCGGGCGTCACAATTCTCCTCCACTACAAGAAATCTCGTCCCGAGATTTAGGAGGTAGAGTAAGGGGGAAAGGGCTGGTTACGAAATTCTAATGGATCTTCTCGAAGAAGTTAATCCCTTTCGTTGATGTCTTCAATTCTTTATTCCAATGCATCATGATGAAGTTGTCGTCCTTCCATCGGGGAACTCCATCGTACTTACGAATAGGTAAGGGGCAGCTCTACCACGATAGGATGTTATAAGGGAAAGTCATCTGGGCGGGGGTATCCCAAGAATGATCATAAGAGTATCTCTCAAGTTGAACAAATGAAAAACACCGAGAGCAAGGTAAGAAGGCACCATAAGAAGTTTCAAGCGGATAGACAATCGTTCGATGCCCGTTACAGGGCGTGAAAGTGGTTCAAAGCAATCGGGAATAAGTATTGTGTCTTATACCAGAATAGATCAACAGGTAGGAGGCCCATGAATTACATACAAAGTCAAGCACGCGGAATAACTTTGACAACAGGGTGTACAGGAGAGTCAGGTTTCGATCCTGGGACCTGTGGGTTATGGGCCCACCATGTGGGTTAAAATAGGGATGGGCGTTGACATCTTGCATGGTCATGATAGCAAGGCATGTCAGAGGATCAGCCTATCAGTTACGTCGGCAACAACATCGGTACCAAGGGCGAGGGACGAAGAGAACAATTTTCCCGCTCGTTGAACGAGGCGGACCAATAGGCAAAGTTCTCGTCCACCGGTGGTTACCGGGATGCTATCAACAATGGTAACAGGGTCTTACTGACATAGTTGTATGCTGAGGTGCTTATAAAAACAGTGACGTATTACTGCTTAGATCATATAAACCTCAAGAAGGTTAAACAGAACAATGGAAAGGAAAATGTGATTCTTAGATTAAACAGAAGAATGGAAAGGAAAATGTGATTAGACACATATTTCAGGGGTATATCCTTCCCAATACAAGCATAGTATGATACCCAAGACCGGATAGAAGGTAGAAAACTCTTTAGGAAAGGGGAGAGAAATTTCATGACATTACTGATGCCACGATGTTTGGATAATTGAGCAAGTAACATTTAGCATTGGGCTTCAAATGTTCTTGTTGAAAACCGGAGCACCACCGACATGCTTCGAGATAGCATTGACATGGTTTTCAAGAAAAGGTCGGATTTTGGATACACAAAGGATCCATCGGGAACAACTTATAAGATAAGTTTTACGATTTCCCCATGGAAGAATGGTTAACCTTGTTAAAAAGGAAACTATACTGATAGGTCCTCCAGCCGGGGGGGGTGCTAGGCATGACATCATGTTACCGGGTCATCACAGGACCAACATCATAACTCTTGGAAATATGTTCCAACCATCATATCTGACCGAGATTCAGATTTGATTGGTGTCAGGATACCTCAGACTCGGGATGCCTGAGAAGAAAAGGTGCAACACAATTTGACGAGATGACATTGTGAGATTCTCAGAAGTGATCTATGTAAGTGAGCTCTGAAACAAGAGGTCATCAGTAAACCAAGGAGAGGATGAGGAGGTGGCTGATAGGCTCAGCAACAAATCATCGAGATTTCCAAAGGATTGATTTCCACAATTATGTGAACAAGGAAATATCATTTGTCGGATCAAATGTCATAATGATGTATGCTCGAGGGAGACATACACAACTGAACAATGATAGAAGTGTGCACCCAGGAATCTGGACTAGGTAGCACGATCAATGTTTGAATGATGATTCAATAATCAATAGACTTAGAATGAAACTGTAGACCAATAACTTCAAGCAATAGGGTTGCTAGAAGTTTAGAATTTGCACAACACAGACCATTAGTCGGTATTCCGGTTAGAAACAATACGGAGACCAAGAGATGAACGCAAAAGGCGAGAGATATTACTATATCAAGAATTCTCAAGAGGTGGTAAAATTACCATGACATTCTTGACATAAAAGGTGGTAACATTCCAAGGTAAAGAAGAACAAATGCTGTATAGCAAGGACCTCAAGGTATAACTCAAAACACGAATAAGTTTGTGTTGGAGGGAAGGCAATAAAGTGGCCGATGATAATACAATTCATCGGGGGCAGGGATGGTATTTCTCATCATGAATTCAATTGATATCCAGGAAGACCTCATAAGGTTGATGATCTTCATGGCACATTGGTCGAGAGATTTCAAGATGTAATCAATCAGTGACAACATCAAATCAAAGGAATGATGAAGCGGAAGGTTATTGGATCCATGGGCAGGGCACAAACTTGAAATCAAGCTTGTTGTTCAAGGTGAACTGATATGACAAGGAAGATCGACGTAAGCTTAGCTCATCATCGAAAGTTGTGCTCCGGGATTAAGGACCAGGTAGCACAGTTAAAATTTAGCACGATAATGATATAGCCGATCAGACTAGGAATGACATGATCGAGTACAAACTCGGGCTTAAAGAAGATTATCAAGAGTTGCTGAACCGTAGGGCAGACTCGGTTTAGTTATCGGTGTCTTTGAGTGTTTAATAACTCAGAGCCCATGAAAACTGTAATCAGTGAGAATGTAGTACTTGATGAAGAACTCATAAGAAGTTATGCAGTTTCAAGATAATCTCGAGATACCAGGGGGTAATACTCGAAGACGGATCAAAGTAGAGGTTGGACCGAGGTATTGATCCACATGAGACAAGTGCTTACACTTGCATCGAAAATGGTATTTAAAAGAGAACATGGTCGGAACCACGATTGTAAAAGGCCGGTTCCCAGATATAAGATGAACTTATACCAAGGGAACTAATATCATTTACAAGAAGCTTCAATGATAGTTTCACATCGGGTCCATGGGCATGAACGCAAAGGCTCAAGGTCGACTCCCAATTCTTCCATGCAAATCCTTTCATTTTACTTCTCGCTTTTGACGAAGCTGTAGTATAGAAATTTTATCTAGCAAAATACCAGAAGAGTATGACTCGTGAAAACGTTCGAGTTCACACAGTTTAGAGAAGGCATATGTTCAACCCATCAGGGCATCTTAGGAGTATATACCACAAATTTCAAGAATAAATAACACCAGCTCGATAGTAGAGCATGTTTGAGAAAGCAGAGGATACAATTTACCAAAGATATTATGTATCCGAGGAAAGGCTCACAGACTTATTGAATATGAAGGACGCTGTCGGATAAAATCCCGCAAATGATCTGGTGGTTCTCAAGGGATCTGGTGCGAGCATCGGTACTCAACCAGAGGGAGAAACAATGCAAGGAGATCAGACTTTAGAAACAACTGACTAATTCAAGGCTCAAATGCAAAGGAATTATCAATTCCAAGACAAGGGATCAGAAGCAATGCTCTGATCAGGGATGGATAAGTTGAATAGCCTTAAGGGTACAATCGATAGCAATTTGATTGGTCGAGATCCAGCTCATGTTTTAAAATAACGTCTGAGCTGAAAAGATAATTTAAAAGGATCAACTGATGATTGCGTGCATTCGCACTCAAGTTGAATCAATAGGATCAAAAGACGATGCCTAAGGATACTAACGAATATCGCCAGACATATGGAAAGCATCCATAATGCAAGCAAGCGAGAATTTCAAGAGCAATAGGCTGCTCGGGATTTTCGGAAGATCGAATGATATTTTGAAGTCTTTGGCGGAACACCTGAACAACTGGGAATGAGCGGATACCCGATAAGTGCGAGAATTATCCGTAGGGGTGTATATGTGGATAATGAACTGCAAGGCAGTAGGCACAAAGTATTCTCGGAAAAATAGAGAGAATTTCCGAGGTATCTTGTAATAACAAGATTAATGGGGGATGATCGTATGGATGGCAAGTGTAAGTAGTTATCCTTAAGGGTTTACGGTGGAAGGGGAATTGCAAGAGGGATGGCACAAAGTCTCGAAAAATTATCGGAGAGTATTGTCAGAATCTTCTGTTGAAGCAGTCGATCATCCGTAATGAAAGGGTCCTCCGGCAGGAAGTGTAACGAGAACCTAGAGTTAGATTTTAGCAAAATCATTTATCCCGAATAGAAGAGAGATCAGAGTCCCAGAGTATAGATCGAGGAATAAAAGATCCTAATACTACCAAATGGCGACGTGGGCCCATGGGCCGCACAGCCATGTTAGTAAAAGTTTTGTAGTGTCTAGACTCGACTTCGGCCAAGGAGTGTGGAAGGGGGATTCCTACAGGCAGTCGGCTCTGATACCAACTTGTGACGCCCCCGATTTAATCGTACACTAATCATACACGCAAACGTGTATGATCAAGATCAGGGACTCACGGGAAGATATCACAACACAACTCTACAAATAAAATAAGTCATACAAGCATCATATTACAAGCCAGGGGCCTCGAGGGCTCGAATACAAGAGCTCGATCATAGACGAGTCAGCGGAAGCAGCAATATCTGAGTACAGACATAAGTTAAACAAGTTTGCCTTAAGAAGGCTAGCACAAACTGGGATACAGATCGAAAGAGGCGCAGGCCTCCTGCCTGGGATCCTCCTAAACTACTCCTGGTCGTCGTCAGCGGGCAGCACGTAGTAGTAGGCACCTCCGGTGTAGTAGGAGTCGTCGTCGACGGTGGCGTCTGGCTCCTGGGCTCCAACATCTAGTTGCGACAACCAGGTAGAAGGGATAGAGGGAAAAGAAGGGGAAAGCAACCGTGAGTACTCATCCAAAGTACTCGCAAGCAAGGAGCTATACTACATATGCATGCATTGGTATCAACTGGGATAAGGCTATTATATGTGGACTGAACTGCAGAAAGCCGGAATAAGAGGGGGATAACTAATCCTGTCGAAGACTACGCTTCAGGCAGCCTCCGTCTTGCAGCATGTAGAAGAGAGTAGACTGAAGTCCTCCAAGTAGCATCGCATAGCATAATCCTAACCGATGATCCTCTCCTCGTCGCCCTGTGAGAGAGCGATCACCGATTGTATCTGGCACTTGGAAGGGTGTGTTTTATTAAGTATCCGGTTCTAGTTGTCATAAGGTCAAGATACAACTCCGGGTCGTCCTTTTACCGAGGGACACGGCTATTCGAATAGATAAACTTCCCTGCAGGGGTGCACCACATACCCCAACACGCTCGATCCCATTTGGCCGGACACACTTTCCTGGGTCATGACCGGCCTCGGAAGATCAACACGTCGCAGCCCTACCTAGGCACAACAGAGAGGTCAGCACGCCGGTCTAAATCCTATGGCGCAGGGGTCTGGGCCCATCGCCCTTTGCACACCTGCACGTTGCGTACGCGGCCGGAAGCAGACCTAGCCTAGTGGCTTTCCAGTCCAATCCGGCGCGCGCCACTCAGTCGCTGACATCACGAAGGCTTCGGCTGATACCACGACGTCGGGATACCCATAACTACTCCCGCGTAGATGGTTAGTGCGTATAGACCAAATGGCCAGACTCAGATCAAATACCCAGATCTCGTTAAGCGAGTTAAGTGTCCGCGAATGCCGAACAGGGCCAGGCCCACCTCTCTCCTAGGTGGTCGGAACCTGCCCTGTCGCTCCGCCTCAAAGATCCACTCGCGGGTGCTCCTACGAACCTACCCGTCTTTAGTCACCACATGTATCATGTATAAAGTATATAGTATATACCCGTGATCACCTCCCGAGTGATCACGGCCCGATAGTATAGCATGGCAGACGGACAAGAACGTAGGGCCACTGATGATAAACTAGCATCCTATACTAAGCATTAGGTTTGCAGGTAAAGGTAACAACAGTAGTAGCAAGGACAGGCTATGCATCAGTATAGGATTAACGGGAAGCAGTAACATGCTACACTACTCTAATGCAAGCAGTATAGAGCAGAGTAGGCGATATCTGGTGATCAAAGGGGGGGCTTGCCTGGTTGCTCTGGCAAGAGAGAGGGGTCATCTGCACCGTAGTCGTACTGGGGGTCTCCGGCAATCTCGGGGTCTACCGGAAAGAAGTAACGGAGGGGGAACACAATAAATAACAGAGCAATCAATGTAACAAAAGGCAAGATGCGGCATTACGTTGTGCTAGGGGTGACCTGACGCGGTACGAGGTGATACCGGTGAAGGGGGGAAACATCTGGGAAAATATCCCCGGTGTTTCGCGTTTTCGAGCAGAGGAGCCGCAGGGGGAAAGTTGCGAGTTTGCTATGCTAGGGATGCGTGACGGACGAACGGGCTGCGTATCCGGGTTTGTCTCGTCGTTCTGAGCAACTTTTATGTACAAAGTTTTTCCATCCGAGCTACGGTTTATTTTATGTTATTTTTCAAAGTTTTAATTTATTTTTAGAATTATTAGAATTAATTTAATTAGGAAATGTCATTATGAGGTCAGCATGACATCAGGGTGATGTCAGCAGTCGACAGTCAGTTGACTTGGTCAATCTGACGCATGGGTCCCACTGTCATTGTCTAACTAACTAACTGTTTAGTTAGATTAATTTGCAGGTTAATTAGGTTTAATAGTTAGTTAACAGAATTAATTAAGTTAACTAATTAAGTTAATTAATTAATTATTTATTTTATTTATTTAATGTTAATTTTTAATTACTTTTAGTTTTTTTTAATTAAACGTTCTGGGCCAGGGGCCCCACATGTCATTGGCCAAAGGCCATAGCGGGCAAATGGGAACGGGTCTTCGGGCGCGCGGGCGCCAGCCTGCTTGGGCGCTTGCCCAGGCCAACGGTGGCGGGCGCCAGCACCGGGAGCGGGAGGCCAGTGGCGGGGACGACGGCCACGACGCCTGTTGGCCGCGGCGTCGGGTGACGACGCGGGCGCGAGGAGAAGGCTGCGGGGCAAGAGGCGGGGAGCTCCGGTGAGCAGCGCCGAGCGGGGAAGGGTGGACGCGCGGCTGCGGCGCGAGGCAAGGTGGGGCGATGGCGCGGGCGGCAGAGGAGCAAAGCAGCGGAGCGGGACCGCGTCAGGGGCGCGCGTGGGTACGCGCCAGGTCGAGGCTAGGTGAGCAGGGGCGACGGGACGAGGCTACGGTCATGCGCGCGCGAGTGACAGCGCCGGCGACAGAGAACAAGGGGAGAGAGGGAGGGATGCCGGAGCTCACAGTGGAGCCGTAGGGCATGGCAATAGGCTCGAGGGAGGCTTGTGGTGGCCGGAGTCGGTGGCTGCGTGCGGTGGCCCGAGGAGGAAGCCGAGCACGGGGCGGCGTCGTTGGGGCGGCCCCCCTCCCGGTCCAGCAGAGTCGGGCAGAGGAGGGCGGAGGAGCGCGGCGTCTGGGACGGCGGCCGATGACGGGGCTCGAGGAGGCGGAAGGGCGCCGGTGGTGCGGTTGGAGCGGCGTCGACGTTGTGGCTGAGCACGGCGGCGATGGGTGGCGCGGGATCGAGCCCCTCCCCGATCCAGAACCAGCCGAGTGGGAGGGGTCCGGGGAGGAGGACGATTCATCGGGCGAGGGGGTTCTCCGGCGAGGAGGGTCGACGCGGGCGCCGGGGTCGAGGGGGAAGCGCCCCCGATCCAGAACGTGGGGGGGCGAGTGGGGGCGAGGGGAGTGGGGTGGGTTACGGGTTAGGGTTCCCCCCTCGTGGGGATAAGGCAGGGGCGGTTCGGCCGGCTGGGCCAGGTGGGCCGGCCTGGTGTGAGCTGGGCCGCCTGGTCCAGTGGGGGGAGGGGGTTCTTCTGTTTCCTTTTTTTGTTAGTTTTGTTTTTTTTTTGTTTTTAATTTTTTTTCTTTTTATTAGTTTTCTATTTTATTTTATTTTAATTTTAGTTTTATAGAATATAACTACAACTCCTAAATTAAAGTTATAATTTATTCTACTGCCACAAAAAGTTTGACACCTAAATAAAATAGTTTGTATTACTATAATTCTTTTAAAGGCATCTAATTAATGGTCATAGTTGTTGTTTTAATTACTTTAGAGTCTTTAAACGTTTTATAAAAGTGTGGTTTTTCCCCCATAATTATCTATGCAATATTTGGTTGACCCCGAACATTTTAGTTTTAATATTTGAAAACTTTTATTGTTTGCCAATTTTTGAATTTGAATTTGAGTCGGTTTCGAACTAACTCGAGATTAGCAACTATAAACGAGGTGACGTGGCACCATTATCAGAGGATCACTGTAGCTTAATTACCCGGGCGTCACACTCACCCATGGGCCTCAGCCCAGTCAGCGGGCTGCAACAGACCGGCTAGAGCTGTGGGCCGCGGTCAACGGCGAAGGGGAGGGGACTGGGCCTAGGCGCGTGGCTGGAGAGGAGATCGACCCGCTCGGGTGGGTTGACGATGGGGTCAACGCGCGCACAGGTGCCTGGCATCGCTCAATGCAGAGGAAGCAGACAGAGGAGGCGGCTTGCGGCAGGGCCGGCAGGCGCGAGAAGCGGCTGGTCGCCAACGCGGTGTAGCAGCGGCGGGAGAGGCGCAGAAGGCACTCCGGCAAAGAACGGGCAGACGGCGGAGCTGCGGTTCCATGGCGGCGATGTCGACCTGCAGCTCGATGCAGAAGGAGCAGCGCTGGAACGGGGAAACGGCGGCGCCCTCTGCCGGATGAGGACGACGGCCGGACCAGGGACAAGGCAAGTCGCAGATACGGCAAGGCGGCTCCATTCCCGGCGCCATCCGGCGGATCTGGCGAGGTGGTGGCCATGCTCCTTCAGGAAGCCCCCAAGGCGGTGCTGCGTTGAAGACAGAGAGAGACCGTGAGGGAAGGGGAGAGAGGGCTTCAGGGAAAAGGGAACGGGGAGAGTGTGTAGAGGCACGCCTGGTGGTCGAGGACGCTAGCGGCGGCGTGCTCCGGCGAGGGACTTCCGGTAAGGAGGGATCGGGCAGCAGGCACTGGTAGGAAGCGCTGTGGTGATCCAGGAGGTGCTCAGTGGTTGGTGCGATGGGGAAAACAAGGAGAAGGCAGGTGGCTTGGCTGCACTGGGATCCCGAGGAAGATTTGGAAAGTGGCGGCGCGAGGGGGAAGGATGGGACATCTCTCCTTGATTTTAGGGTTGGACTAATACATATATAGCAAAAGGATTTTTGGGTAGGGGCTAATCCGTCCCTTCGATCATAATCGGACGGTCGGGAAAAATAGGCTAGGGAGCCCAAATAAGAAAACGGAGACGTTTTGTAGACGTTTGGGGATGATCCGGACACAACGGTGGCGACTGCCTGGGTCGGGTCTGGGACAGATTTTGGACGCGCGCGCGAGGATTGGCCGCGGGCGGACGAGAGAGGTTAGGTAGGGTCTGACGGTGAGTAGTGGACTGTGCAGAAGGTCTCAGGCTGAGAGAAGAGAAGAGAGGCCCGGCGACTGTTTCCGGAGACCGAAAACGTCCGACGTTAGACCGACTATATTACCGCTATAGATTAACGGTTGGGCTATCCAACGAACTCCGAATGTGATGAAACTTGACAGGCGGTCTATCTACACTATAATAAGACCACACGCCAACTTTCAACCCAATCCGAGAACATTTTCCGACCAATTATAAAATACTATTTCGGACATGTTGCGGGCGTGTGCAAGTGTGTCTGGGCTCAGAACGAACAACGGGCGGAACTGGGAGACCCGGACTAATGCAAGTTTCAAAAACATGATGATGCAATGCACATGCTGACATGATGAAAAGCAACACGCAAGCAAATGACATGGCAATGCCGGCGAATAACTGGAAGACACCTGGCGCAATGGTCTCGGGGCATTACATTCGTTGAGCTCGCGAAGTGCCCTTTTGCGCTTGTTATTTGAAGCAAATGTCTCGAAGACTGTCCATACTCTTGGGTCGTCGTCTTCTTGGGGGTGTTCTTCTGGGGCGTCCTTGATAAGGATGTCCTCGCCGCTCTTGGCTACCTGTCGTAGTACCCAACATGCTCTAAGGCTGTGGGTTGCTACGATATCTATTGTTGTACGTATTTTGCATGGCCCGTCGAGCCACCCTTCCAGAACGGTGCCGTGATATATAGTGGCTTTGTCTTTTTTTACTGTTGGACTGGGCATGCCCCGAGGGTACGCCCTTTTCGCCTGTAGGGGAAGTTGGGTTGGGCTGGTGGTTCCCAGCGAGCTGCCCGAGTTTCCCATGCACTATCCATCGCGCACTATGTTTTTATGATTGTTACTAAGTCAGCAAATTTGAGTATGCGGTGTGGATTGGTGGCGTTGAGGATTCCTTTGTTCGCACAGTTTTTGCAGAATGTTGATATTGCATCCTCGTCACGGCAATCTTTTACCTTGTTCTTGACAAGGAGGAATCTGGCCCAAAAGTGGTGGACCTTCTCCTGAGATTGCTGCTTTATGCTCATGAGAGCCTCTATGTCCGGGTGGGTGTGTGGAATTAAATCCAAACCCCGACCTAACCGGTTGTCCGCAGTCCGACGACCTTCCAGACTAGATAGTCCGGGTTCAGGAATATCTTCTGATTGTTTGGAGCTGCCATCCAATGCTATGTTCGGAGGGCTGGTTGCGTCTTTTCGTGGGTGAGTATCCGGCTCTTTATGAACGGCGACCCGAACATAGTCTGTCTTCGATATAGAAGAAGACTCGCCATCCTGCTCCAGGACTGCCGCTGGGTGACTAGTGGGATTTCGGTTTCTCCCTGATCGGTTTTAGGCCCGATCTGATCGTAATTTGTGGCGATTCCCAAAGCAGCGATGTGATCTAGGAGCTCGTTTAAGGACAAAAACTCAACCAGATCCATCTGCTTGGAGTGCTCGGAGCTGATGCGAAGGGGATTTTCGATGGCCCGAGAGGTCATCATCGGCCCTGCGGCCAAACGGGTGATCATAGTAAAGTCGCCCCGCCGGAGAGTTTGGCCTGAGGCCAAAACTACCCCTGCGGTAATATTGTCTTTAATGACAAGGCGAGCCATCGAGCCTTTCATCGATGGCACAGTGGAACTCTCAATGAAAGCACCAATGTCGGTGTCAAAACCGGCGGATCTCAGGTAGGGGGTCCCGAACTGTGCGTCTAGGATCGATGGTAACAGGAGACGGGGGACACAATGTTTACCCAGCTTTGGGCCCTCTCTATGGAGGTAAAACCCTACGTCTTGCTTGATTGATATTGATGAATATGAGTGTTACAAGAGTGGATCTACCACGAGATCATAATGGCTAAACCCTAGAAGTCTAGCCTATGTGGGTATGATAATGAGTATATGTGGTGTCCTTTCTGGACTACCCCCTTTGGTTTATATAGACACCGAGGGGATCTAGGGTTTACATGGAGTCGGTTACATAAGAAGGAATCTTCGGTCGCCAATCTTGCCTTCCACGCCAAGTAGAGTCCAATCCAGACACGGTGCAGTCTTCGGCCTTCATGTCTTCACAACCCATCAGTCCGGCCCATGGATAACAGGTCGTACGCCCGAGGACCCCTTAGTCCAGGACTCCCTCAGTTTGGCCTACTAGATTGATCTTTCTTGCAATGGGAGAAGTGCTTAGCTTTGGGTTAATCTTGCAGTGTCCCTTCCCAGTGAAAGCAGGGGCAGCAAGGCATGTATTGTATTGTTGCCATCGAGGATAAAAAGATGGGGTTTATATCATATTGCTTGAGTTTATCCCTCTACATCATGTCATCTTGCCTAATGTGTTACTTTGTTCTTATGAACTTAATACTCTATATGCATGCTGGATAGCGGTCGATGTGTGGAGTAATAGTAGTAGATGCAGAATCGTTTCAGTCTACTTGATACAGACGTGATGCCTATGTTTATGATCATGCCTAGATATCATCATAACTATGGGCTTTTCTATCAATTGCTCAGCAGTAATTTGTTCACCCACCGTAATATATGCTTGTTGGGGAACGTAGTAATTTCAAAATTTTCCTACGCACACGCAAGATCATGGTGATGCATAGCAACGAGGGGGAGAGTCTGATCTACATACCCTTGTAGATCGCAACGGAAGCGTTGACACAACGTAGAGGAAGTAGTCGTACGTCTTCTTCCCGATCCGACCGATCCAAGCACCGTTACTCCGGCACCTCCGAGTTCTTAGCACACGTTCAGCTCGATGACGTTCCTCGGGCTCCGATCCAGCAAAGCGTCGAGGAAGAGTTTCGTCAGCACGACGGCGTGGTGACGGTCTTGATGTTTCACCGACGCAGGGCTTCGCCTAAGCTCTACAACGATATGACCGAGGTGGAATTTAGTGGCAGGGGGCACCGCACATGGCTAAGGGACGATCAACAATGATCAATTGTGTGTCAAGAGGTGCCCCCTGCCCCCGTATATAAAGGAGCAAGGGGGAGGGGTTCGGCCGGCCAAGGGACAGGGGCGCAGGAGGAGTCCTACTCCCACCGGGAGTAGGACTCCCCCCCAATCCTATTCCTAATAGGAATCCTCAAGGGGGAAAGAGAGAAGGGGTGGCCGGCCACCTTCCCTAGTCCTAATAGGACTAGGGAAAGGGGGGAGGTGCGCAGCCCTCTATGGCAGCCCCTTTCACTTTTCCACTAAGGCCCAATAGGCCCATTTGCCTCCCGGGGGGTTCCGGTAACCCTCCCGGTATTCCGGTAAAATCCCGATTTCACCCGGAACACTTCTGATGTCCAAACATAGGCTTCCAATATATCAATCTTTACGTCTCAACCATTTCGAGACTCCTCGTCATGTCCGTGATCACATCCGGGACTCCGAACAACCTTCGGTACATCAAAATGCATAAACTCATAATAACTGTCATCGTAACGTTAAGCGTGCGGACCCTACGGTTCGAGAACAATGTAGACATGACCGAGACACATCTCCGGTCAATAACCAATAGCGGGACCTGGATGCCCATATTGGCTCCTACATATTCTACGAAGATCTTTATCGGTCAGACCGCATAACAACATACGTTGTTCCCTTTGTCATCGGTATGTTACTTGCCCGAGACTCGATCGTCGGTATCCAATACCTAGTTCAATCTCGTTACCGGCAAGTCTCTTTACTCGTTCCGTAATACATCATTCTGCAACTAACTCATTAGTTGTAATGCTTGCAAGGCTTAAGTGATGTGCATTACCGAGAGGGCCCAGAGATACCTCTCCGACAATCGGAGTGACAAATCCTAATCTCGAAATACGCCAACCCAACATCTACCTTTGGAGCCACCTGTAGTACTCCTTTATAATCACCCAGTTACGTTGTGACGTTTGGTAGTACCCAAAGTGTTCCTCCGGCAAACGGGAGTTGCATAATCTCATAGTCATAGGAACATGTATAAGTCATGAAGAAAAGCAATAGCAACATACTAAACGATCGGGTGCTAAGCTAATGGAATGGGTCATGTCAATCAGATCATTCAACTAATGATGTGACCTCGTTAATCAAATAACAACTCTTTGTTCATGGTTATAACCATCTTTGATTAACGAGCTAGTCAAGTAGAGGCATACTAGTGACACTGTGTTGGTCTATGTATTCACACATGTATTATGTTTCCGGTTAATACAATTCTAGCATGAATAATAAACATTTATCATGATATAAGGAAATAAATAATAACTTTATTATTGCCTCTAGGGCATATTTCCTTCAGTCTCCCACTTGCACTAGAGTCAATAATCTAGATTATACAGTAATGATTCTAACACCCATGGAGCCTTGGTGTTGATCATGTTTTGCTCGTGGAAGAGGCTTAGTCAACGGGTCTGCAACATTCAGATCCGTATGTATCTTGCAAATCTCTATGTCTCCCACCTGGACTAAATCTCGGATGGAATTGAAGCGTCTCTTGATGTGTTTGGTCCTTTTGTGAAATCTGGATTCCTTTGCCAAAGCAATTGCACCAGTATTGTCACAAAAGATTTTCATTGGACCCGATGCACTAGGTATGACACCTAGATCGGATATGAACTCCTTCATCTAGACTCCTTCGTTCGCTGCTTCCGAAGCAGCTATGTACTCCGCTTCACATGTAGATCCCGCTAAGACGCTTTGTTTAGAACTGCACCAGCTGACAGCTCCACCGTTTAAAGTAAACACGTATCCGGTTTGCGATTTAGAATCGTCCGGATCAGTGTCAAAGCTTGCATCAACGTAACCTCTTACGGTGAGTTCTTTGTCACCTCCATATACGAGAAACATATCCTTAGTCCTTTTCAGGTATTTCAGGATGTTCTTGACCGTTGTCCAGTGATCCACTCCTGGATTACTTTGGTACCTCACTGCTATACTTATAGCAAGGCACACATCAGGTCTGGTACACAGCATTGCATACATGATAGAGCCTATGGCTGAAGCATAGGGAACAGCTTTCATTTTCACTCTATCTTCTGCAGTGGTCGGGCATTGAGTCTGACTCAACTTTACACCTTGTAACACAGGCAAGAACCCTTTCTTTGCTTGATCCATTTTGAACTTCTTCAAAATCTTGTCAAGGTATGTGCTTTGTGAAAGTCCAATTAAGCGTCTTGATCTATCTCTATAGATCTTTATGCCTAATATGTAAGCAGCTTCACCGAGGTCTTTCATTGAAAAACTTTTATTCAAGTATCCCTTTATGCTATCCAGAAATTCTATATCATTTCCAATCAGCAATATGTCATCCACATATAATATCAGAAATGCTACAGAGCTCCCACTCACTTTCTTGTAAATACAGGCTTCTCCAAAAGTCTGTATAAAACCAAATGCTTTGATCACACTATCAAAGCATTTATTCCAACTCTGAGATGCTTGCACCAGTCCATAAATGGATCGCTGGAGTTTGCACACTTTGTTAGCTCCCTTTGGATCGATAAAACCTTCCGGTTGCATCATATACAACTCTTCTTCCAGAAATCCATTCAGGAATGCAGTTTTGACATCCATTTGCCAAATTTCATAATCATAAAATGCGGCAATTGCTAACATGATTCTGACAGACTTAAGCATCGCTACGGGTGAGAAAGTCTCATCGTAGTCAACTCCTTGAACTTGTCGAAAACCTTTTGCGACAAGTCGAGCTTTGTAGACAGTAACATTACCATCAGCGTCAGTCTTCTTCTTAAAGATCCATTTATTCTCAATTGCTTGCCGATCATCGGGCAAGTCAGCCAAAGTCCATACTTTGTTCTCATACATGGATCCCATCTCAGATTTCATGGCTTCAAGCCACTTTGCGGAATCTGGGCTCACCATCGCTTCTTCATAGTTCGTAGGTTCATCATGATCTAGTAGCATGACCTCCAGAACAGGATTACCGTACCACTCTGGTGCGGATCTTACTTTGGTTGATCTACGAGGTTCAGTAGTATCTTGATCTAAAGTTTCATGATCATCATCATTAGCTTCCTCTCTTATTGGTGTAGGTCTCGCAGAAACAGTTTTCTGTGATGTACTATTTCCCAATAAAGGAGTAGGTACAGTTACCTCGTCAAGTTCTACCTTCCTCCCACTCACTTCTTTCGAGAGAAACTCCTTCTCAAGAAAGTTTCCGAATTTAGCAACAAAAGTCTTGCCTTCGGATCTGTGATAGAAGGTGTATCCAATAGTTTCCTTTGGATATCCTATGAAGACACATTTCTCCGATTTGGGTTCGAGCTTATCAGGTTGAAGCTTTTTCACATAAGCATCGCAGCCCCAAACTTTAAGAAACGACAACTTTGGTTTCTTGCCAAACCACAGTTCATAAGGCGTCGTCTCAACGGATTTTGATGGTGCCCTATTTAACGTGAATGCGGCCGTCTCTAAAGCATAACCCCAAAACGATAGCGGTAAATCAGTAAGAGACATCATAGATCACACCATATCTAGTAAAGTACGATTACGACGTTCGGACACACCATTACGCTGTGGTGTTCCGGGTGGCGTGAGCTGTGAAACAATTCCACAATTTTTCAAATGTACACCAAACTCGTAACTCAAATATTCTCCTCCACGATCAGATCGTAGAAACCTTATTTTCTTGTTACGATGATTTTCAACTTCACTCTGAAATTCTTTGAACTTTTCAAACGTTTCAGATTTGTGTTTCATTAAGTAGATATACCCATATCTACTTAAATCATCTGTGAAAGTGAGAAAATAACGATATCCGCCACGAGCTTCAATATTCATCGGACCACATACATCGGTATGTATGATTTCCAACAAATCTGTTGCTCTCTCCATAGTACCGGAGAACGGTGTTTTAGTCATCTTGCCCATGAGGCACGGTTCGCAAGTACCAAGTGATTCATAATCAAGTGGTTCCAAAAGCCCATCAGTATGGAGTTTCTTCATGCGCTTTACACCGATATGACCTAAACGGCAGTGCCACAAATAAGTTGCACTATCATTATCAACTCTGCATCTTTTGGCTTCAACATTATGAATATGTGTATCACTACTATCGAGATTCATCAAAAATAGACCACTTTTCAAAGGTGCATGACCATAAAAGATATTACTCATATAAATAGAACAACCATTATTCTCTGATTTAAATGAATAACCGTCTCGCATCAAACAAGATCCAGATATAATGTTCATGCTCAACGCTGGCACCATAACAATTATTTAGGTCTAATATTAATCTCGAAGGTAGATGTAGAGGTAGCGTGCCGACCGTGATCACATCGACTTTGGAACCGTTTCCCACGTGCATCGTCACCTCGTCCTTTGCTAGTGTCCGCTTATTCTGTAGTCCCTGTTTTGAGTTGCAAATATTGGCAACAGAACCAGCATCAAATACCCAGGTGCTACTGCGAGCATTAGTAAGGTACACATCAATAACATGTATATCACATATACCTTTGTTCACCTTGCCATCCTTCTTATCCGCCAAATACTTGGGGCAGTTCCGCTTCCAGTGACCAGTCTGCTTGCAGTAGAAGCACTCAGTTTCAGGCTTAGGTCCAGACTTGGGTTTCTTCTCTTGAGCAGCAACTTGCTTGCCGTTCTTCTTGAAGTTTCCCTTCTTCTTCCCTTTGCCCTTTTTCTTGAAGCTAGTGGTTTTGTTAACCATCAACACTTGATGCTCCTTCTTGATTTCTACCTCCGCAGCTTTCAGCATTGCGAAGAGCTTGGGAATAGTCTTGTTCATCCCTTGCATATTATAGTTCATCACAAAGCTCTTGTAGCTTGGTGGCAGTGATTGGAGAATTCTGTCAATGACACAATCATCCGGAAGTGTAACTCCCAATTGAATCAAGTGATTATTATACCCAGACATTTTGAGTATATGCTCACTGACAGAACTGTTCTCCTCCATCTTGCAGCTATAGAACTTATTGGAGACTTCATATCTCTCAATCCGGACATTTGCTTGAAATATTAACTTCAACTCCTGGAACATCTCATATGCTCCATGACGTTCAAAACGTCGTTGAAGTCCCGGTTCTAAGCCGTAAAGCATGGCACACTGAACTATTGAGTAGTCATCAGCTTTGCTCTGCCAGACGTTCATAACTTCTGGTGTTGCTCTAGCAGCAGGCCTGGCACTCAGCGGTGCTTCCAGGACATAATTCTTCTGTGCGGCAATGAGGATAATCCTCAAGTTACGGACCCAGTCTGTGTAATTGCTACCATCATCTTTCAACTTTGCTTTCTCAAGGAACGCATTAAAATTCAACGGAACAACAGCACGAGCCATCTATCTACAATCAACATAAATAAGCAAGATACTATCAGGTACTAAGTTCATGATAAGTTTAAGTTCAGTTAATCAAATTACTTAAGAACTCCCACTAGATAGACATCCCTCTAATCTTCTAAGTGATCACGTGATCCAAATCAACTAAACCATAACCGATCATCACGTGAGATGGAGTAGTTTTCAATGGTGAACATCATTATGTTGATCATATCTACTATATGATTCACGCTCGACCTTTCGGTCTCCGTGTTCCGAGGCCATATCTGTATATGCTTGGCTCGTCAATTATAACCTGAGTATTCCGCGTGTGCAACTGTTTTGCACCCGTTGTATTTGAACGTAGAGCCTATCACACCCGATCATCACGTGGTGTCTCAGCACGAAGAACTTTTGCAACGGTGCATACTCAGGGAGAACACTTCTTGATAATTTAGTGAGAGATCATCTTATAATGCTACCGTCAATCAAAGCAAGATGAGATGCATAAAAAGATAAACATCACATGCAATCAATATAAGTGATATGATATGGCCATCATCATCTTGTGCTTTGTGATCTCCATCTCCGAAGCACCGTCATGATCACCATCGTCACCGGCGCGACACCTTGATCTCCATCGTAGCATCGTTGTCGTCTCGCCAATCTTATGCTTCCACGACTATCACTACCGCTTAGTAATAAAGTAAAGCATTACATCGCGATTGCATTGCATACAATAAAGCGACAACCATATGGCTCCTGCCAGTTGTCGATAACTCGGTTACAAAACATGATCATCTCATACAATAAAATCAGCATCATGCCTTGACCATATCACATCACAACATGCCCTGCAAAAACAAGTTAGACGTCCTCTACTTTGTTGTTGCAAGTTTTACGTGGCTGCTACGGGCTTAAGTAAGAACTTATCTCACCTACGCATCAAAACCACAACGATAGTTCGTCAAATAGACTCCGTTTTAACCTTCTCAAGGACCGGGCGTAGCCACACTTGGTTCAACTAAAGTTGGAGAGACAGTCTTCCGCAAGCCATCTATGTGCAAAGCACGTCGAGGGAACCGGTCTCGCGTAAGAGTACGCGTAAGGTTGGTCCGGATCGTCTCGTCCAACAATACCGCCGAACCAAAGTATGACATGCTGGTAGGCAGTATGACTTGTATCGCCCACAACTCACTTGTGTTCTACTCGTGCAAATAACATCAAACCATAAAAACCTAGGCTCGGATGCCACTGTTGGGGAACGTAGTAATTTCAAAATTTTCCTACGCACACGCAAGATCATGGTGATGCATAGCAACGAGGGGGAGAGTCTGATCTACATACCCTTGTAGATCGCAACGGAAGTGTTGACACAACATAGAGGAAGTAGTCGTATGTCTTCTTCCTGATCCGACCGATCCAAGCACCGTTACTCCGGCACCTCCGAGTTCTTAGCACACGTTCAGCTCGATGACGTTCCTCGGGTTCCGATCCAGCAAAGCGTCGAGGAAGAGTTCCGTCAGCACGACGGCGTGGTGACGATCTTGATGTTTCACCGACGCAGGGCTTCGCCTAAGCTCTACAACGATATGACCGAGGTGGAATTTAGTGGCAGGGGGCACCGCACACGGCTAAGGGATGATCAACAATGATCAATTGTGTGTCAAGAGGTGCCCCCTGCCCCCGTATATAAAGGAGCAAGGGGGAGGGGTTCGGCCGGCCAAGGGAGAGGGGCGCAGGAGGAGTCCTACTCCCACCGGGAGTAGGACTCCCCCCCAATCCTATTCCTAATAGGAATCCTCAAGGGGGAAAGAGAGAAGGGGTGGCCGGCCACCTTCCCTAGTCCTAATAGGACTAGGGAAAGGGGGGAGGTGCGCAGCCCTCTATGGCAGCCCCTTTCACTTTTCCACTAAGGCCCAATAGGCCCATTTGCCTCCCGGGGGGTTCCGGTAACCCTCCCGGTATTCCGGTAAAATCCCGAATTCACCCGGAACACTTCCGATGTCCAAACATAGGCTTCCAATATATCAATCTTTACGTCTCGACCATTTCGAGACTCCTCGTCATGTCCGTGATCACATCCGGGACTCCGAACAACCTTCAGTACATCAAAATGCATAAACTCATAATAACTGTCATCGTAACATTAAGCGTGCGGACCCTATGGTTCGAGAACAATGTAGACATGACCGAGACACATCTCCGGTCAATAACCAATAGCGGGACCTGGATGCCCATATTGGCTCCTACATATTCTACGAAGATCTTTATCGGTCAGACCGCATAACAACATACGTTGTTCCCTTTGTCATCGGTATGTTACTTGCCCGAGACTCGATCGTTGGTATCCAATACCTAGTTCAATCTCGTTACCGGCAAGTCTCTTTACTCATTCCGTAATACATCATTCCGCAACTAACTCATTAGTTGTAATGCTTGCAAGGCTTAAGTGATGTGCATTACCGAGAGGGCCCAGAGATACCTCTCCGACAATCGGAGTGACAAATCCTAATCTCGAAATACGCCAACCCAACATCTACCTTTGGAGCCACCTGTAGTACTCCTTTATAATCACCCAGTTACGTTGTGACGTTTGGTAGTACCCAAAGTGTTCCTCCGGCAAACGGGAGTTGCATAATCTCATAGTCATAGGAACATGTATAAGTCATGAAGAAAAGCAATAGCAACATACTAAACGATCGGGTGCTAAGCTAATGGAATGGGTCATGTCAATCAGATCATTCAACTAATGATGTGACCTCGTTAATCAAATAACAACTCTTTGTTCATGGTTATAACCATCTTTGATTAACGAGCTAGTCAAGTAGAGGCATACTAGTGACACTGTGTTGGTCTATGTATTCACACATGTATTATGTTTCCGGTTAATACAATTCTAGCATGAATAATAAACATTTATCATGATATAAGGAAATAAATAATAACTTTATTATTGCCTCTAGGGCATATTTCCTTCAATGCTATCTTGAGAGAAGCCACTAGTGAAACCTATGGGCCCCGGGTATACTTTACATCATATTAGTTTCCCATCAACTAGCCATTTCTATCGCCGTTTATTTTGCAATCTTTATTTTCCAATCTATACAACAAAAATACCAAAAATATTTATCTTATTAACTTTATCAGATCTCACTTTTGCAAGTGGCCGTGAAGGGATTGACAACCCCTTTATCGCGTTGATTGCAAGGTTCTTATTTGTTTGTGCAGGTACTAGGCGATTTGCGTGTAGTCTCCTACTGAATTGATACGTTGGTTCTCAAAAACTGAGGGAAATACTTATGCTACTTTGCTGCATCACCCTTTCCTCTTCAAGGGAAAACCAATGCATGCTCAAGAGGTAGCAGTAGACGACAATATATATGTTCATAGGGTGAAGTAAAATGTTCATATATGATGGAAGATCAAAATGTAGGGCTACATCCATTATAAACCGCAAGGTCACTTAACAATATATTCGAATTCAACATAACATGGATTCAAAAATTGAAATTCGAGATCCTAGCATTTCTAATCATATAAAAAGGTACATGACTCTTTCTTTTGGTGGGAATCGATTTGTTTTTTTGTTGTTGTTGAGGGAAGTGTGAATTGATTTGGTACTGTACAGGGTAATCTTGTTCTCCTGATTTTTTTACATTTTTCTTGTAGTTTTTTCAATGACATTTATAGCAATATAGTAAAAGGGGACATGACTCTCTTGTGTCTTGTATGAATTGTTTTTTGTACATGTTAAGTTTGTTCTGCCGAACAAGGAATTTGCGCCTTGTTATCTTGAAATTTTCAAGCTCGAGTGTCTTTTCTCTCATCTACTTTGAAACTCCCGCCTCTTCAACCCGCGTCGCGCCTTGTTATCCCGAAATTTCTACGCGCGCGAAAACTCCCTCCTCATCCGAAATCGGTCCTGCAGCCTAGACATGCGAAATCCCCCTTCTACCCCTCAGCCGGAAATGCCGGTTTGTCGTCATGGTGTCAAAACCGGTGGGGTATGTTGGTAACTTACCCTACATTTCGGACAAGTGCGTCCCTAAGCCATGGCTCCCCCTACCTTCCCCTTCGTCCCCCCATTCGTACACCGAGGCTACCAAAACCCACGAAACCCCATGCTCCTCGGTCGGCCTCCCGACCGCCGCCCAGCCGGAGACTCTTCCCCGACGACGTCGTCCACCGGAACAGCTCGCCGTCCCTCATCCACCGCACCGGACGAGGATCCGTCATCGATCTCGTCGTCCCATCAGATCAGCCGCCCTGTCCTCCACCTCCAAGGAGTTGCCCCAATGTTCACCTCGTCTATCGTGCCACCTCCATTCCCACAGCATCGTCTTGACCTGCCCCACCAGAACCGCAGCACCCTCACCAATTCCTCCGATGAAGCCGAGGCCAACTCAGCGCCACCAAGGAGGTTCTACACTCACCACTGCATTTTATCTTTTATTCGATCTCAAGGGGCTGCCGGTGCTTGATACCGAGCAGCCATGGCGGGTCTCCATCGATGGCGCCGCTGCCAGCCACTTCATCCATGGCGGCGACTTCCACGCCACCACTAGCTGCAGCTGCTCCGGCTCTCGCTCGCACTGCGGCTCTGTTCTTGCCATCGATCGCGCTGCTGCACTGCTCTTGCTTCTGTTTGTGCTGCTACTCTGCTCTGATATTGCTGTCAGTCACGCTGCTGCTTCGATCTTGCTCTCGTTCGTCCTGCTGCTCTGGTCTTGCTCTCGCTCGCGCTGCTGTGTAACATCCCAAATTTTCAATTTGGAATGTTATACATTAGATCATAATTGCATATCATATTTTATTTGTGATTGGTTTTGATCCTAGAATTTCTAAGCAACTCAAGGACCCATGGAGAGAGTTGGGGAATTCATTATTTTCATATTTGAGTTTTCTCAAATTTTGAGAATAGGATCATTTGATTTTATTTATTTTATCATCAATTATTTCTATTACAAAAATATGAGAGAGGGAATAAAATGACTTTCCCAAAATAAAGAAATATTGAGGATTTAATAATAAAATCAAATAAGATTTTATTTCGGAGTTTTTCGTTATTTTATTTGAATTTAGGAAAAATGTGCGTTTTTCAAAATTGCATTTAGGCCCCAAATAAATGTTGACCTTGTGCGGCTTGATTTTAGAAGCCCGCGAAAATTTATTTCGGAATTTTTGGGGTCCGTTTAGTATTTCTTTTTATTTTTCTTCTGCGCGTAATATTTAAAAAAACAACGAACCGACCTAGGGCCGTGTCCGACTAGGACTCCCGGCCCGTTAGGCTATATAAGCCGGCGTAGAGGCCCAGCCAAACCCTAGCCCCGCCCCAAGCCGCCCCAAGCCGCCGGCGCCGCCGGACGCCGCCACCGCCGCACGCCGCTCGAGGTCCGCCGCCGCCTCGTTTTCCGTGCCGATTTTTTTGTTTTTTTAGATTCGGTTTTTTTTAAATAGATCGGTTTTTCCGGTTTATTTAAATAGCGAGCGTTCGTCCGTTCGTTTGTTCTAACGAACGTTCGTCATTTTTCTTTTTCTCAGATTTAATCCGCGATTTTTCTGATCACGATTCCTGATCCGATTTTCTTTTTAGTATAACTTTTCGCTCGTTTATCGGAATCAGGCGATTCAAGCAACTAGAGTTTCGTCTCGAAACCCTCTATCCGTTTAACCAACTTAAACAAGTTTTTGCTACTGTAAAATTTTCCCTAGAATCATATTAGTAGAACGAAGTTGTTTTCTTTCGCCGTTTGACTTTCGTTGCTTCGTTCGAATTGATTCTTTTTGCAAACCGGAGTTCTTAAGTTGAACCTTCTGGTTAGATCTCTTATTTGAATTTTACATGTGCATTAGATGAGTACTTATTGTATGCTTGTTTGTTTGCAATAGAGTACCCAGAGTGCGCTGCTTGTTACTTCGAATCGCTAGGTTTCCCGGATCATCAGCAAGGCAAGTAACACTTTGATCATACATTTCCTAATACCCAGTTTTATTGCATTAGATCAATCCTCACACATTGCATGATTAGGATCTAATTAAATTGCGGGATGGGAAGTAGTTGAGGTAGTACCTATTACATGTTTATTATCAATCCTTTGGGAGTTACTTCTACGTTTGCTTATTATGCCATGCTATGCTAGTAGACGTGGATTGGGTGAGTGATGTCCATGACAGATGTGAGATTGTTAATTAATGGTTTATCTAAGGTGGCAACTTAAACACACATCTGGGTGGATTGAGGCACCTGGGTATTCCAGGACTTGCCTGTTTTCTTTTGGACCGCCACCCAGGCTCAAAGGGATCATGAGACTATTCATACTAGAAACTTCCGTGTGCAGCCACAAGCTATTATGGGCTCTAGCATAGTTGACTAAGTCGTGCGAACTCTTACAATGGTAGACTAGCAGATGTAGGGGATGTAGGTGGTACGGTCTACCCGATCGTAAGGTGCTAGCGCTTCTGAAAGACTATGTCTCGGTCATCCGTCTTCTCAAACACCATGTAGTGCGAGAAACCAAACGGAGGCGATCGAGTCTTGTGGGGAAAAGTGCGCAAACCTCTGCAGAGTGTATTAAACTAATCATGGTTAGCCGTGTCCCCGGTTATGGACAACTTGAGTATCTAGTGCCTGGATTATCATGTGAATCTCAACATGTTACTCTAAATTAATTTTGTTGGGCTTTGTTTAATGATGATGCTTAATTGGGATTGAGAATGCTGTCAACCATTCTCAATGTTTAACAACCACCATGATAGTAATTAAATTTATTCCTTTAAAGTAGGGAAAAATTGGCTTTACGCAAAACTGTAACCATAGAGCTTTCCACCAGCCAAATATGCATATAGTATAGTTATTTCATTCCATTACTCTCTATGTGTTACTTTGCCAGCATATTCCATGTGCTGACCCGTTTCGGGCTGCAACGTTAATGTTGCAGACTTTTCAGATGATGATTAAGGAGTTTTTAGGCCGTGGTTCTATACTCAGTGATGTCGTTGGAGTAGATGGACTCACTTAGCTTCCAAGCCTTCCGTTGTTATCGTTATTAGATGGCCTTAAGCCATATTTATTGTAATAAGTTCTCTATGGAGACACTCGATGTAATAAGTGTGTGATTGCTACTCTGTTTTAAATCCTCCGAGTACTGTGTGGTGTCAGCATTACTGATCCAGGGATGACACCAGAGCATAGAGATCAGACTGTTTGAGGTCTGGTCGCTACAGAGATGGTATCAGAGCACACGCTGACTGTAGGACACGACCACTAAGCTAAAGACCTAGATCACTATTCACTCTCTTCTCTTCTGACTTCTCATCTTTTCTACTCTTTTAGGATGGCGGATGCAAGGAACAAGTTCACGCAACCGGATGAAGATACACCCTTTGGACGACACTTGAAGGAAGTCACTAGATACCTGAACATAGGAGTACCAAGCTTCACCGAAACCTACAAAGCCACTTTACCTGAAGAAGAGCGCTGGATGATTCAAGTTCAAGTTCCAGGAAGAATGTTCATGCCAGTCACTGAGCCCATAGAGTTTTCTTTTGATGCACCAACTTGGTGTCTAGGAAAGAGCACGGCAGCTCACATCGCCATGGGACGCATTGGAGAAGTCTACCACAATGATCTCAACGATACTATCTACCAGATTTGTGGACGTTGAGATGAGCACTGGGAGATGATCAGCACCCAGAAGGATAGATCAATTGCAGCTTTTATCCAGGAGTTAAACCAACACATTCGACAACAGGAAAACCAGACGTGCGCCGACATGATAGATCTGAAGAAGGCTAAGACAAGAATCAAGGAACTGGATGAAGAACTCAAGGCTACACGTGAAGATTACGAAGAGGATATTGAAGTAGTGGTGGATAAGAATGCCGACCTAACAAAGAAGATCGGGATATTTATGGGAGACCCTACACTAGTAGATGAAGACAAAGAACCCAAGGAGATTCGCCCGGAAGACTACATCATCATCGACGACACCGATTCGGATCCAGACGATAGCGATGATGATTATGTTGATGAAGCTGGAGCAGATATCATGGAGTCTGCAACCGAAGAATATTTCTAGTAGACCACCTCATAAGTAGTAGTAGTCCCCCATGTAAATATAGTAGTCCGAGCACTTTTGCGATAGTTAGGTCGATTGTATGCCCTTGTTTGATTGAATGAAGTGAATTGTTTGCTTTTGCCTCATGTGCATATGGGTAGTGTTTTCTCTTTAGACCCCCTCTATTCTTACATCTCATCTTTTCTAAACCCTCAGATGCCTCCGAGACGTGACCCCGGATTTGCCTTTCCACTAGAGCTCACCCAAATGATCCAGCAGCAGAACACATTGATGCAGTTGCTAGTCCAGAATCAGAATCATGGGGAACAACAACAACACCCCACCACCACCACCACCTGTTGATCACTTAGCGCATTTTCTTATGCTGAATCCGCTAGTGTTTTCCAGTAGCACCGAGCCCATAGTAGTAGATGGTTGGCTCCGCAAGACAGCTAGGGAGTTGACACAACAGGATGCACGGATGCGGAGAAGGTGAAGTTTGCCGCACATCAGCTTGAAGGACCCGCAGCATCATGGTGGGAGAATTTCACGGCCACTTTCCCTGTCGACACTGTCACATGGGACCAGTTTCAGCAAGCCTTTCGTACTGCCCATGTTTCAGCAGGAGCTATGGCCATGAAGAAGCGTGAGTTTCGCAGCTTGCGCCAAGGAGGACGGACAGTTGGCCAGTATGTGGAGGACTTTAGTAAGTTAGCACGTTATGCCCCAGATGACATTGCTACGGATGCAGCGAAGCAGGAGAAGTTTCTAGAAGGACTGAATGATGAGTTGAGCATACAGTTGATGGTAGCAACCTTCAACAACTATCAGGAGTTGGTAGATCGTGCTCTTATGATTGAAGGCAAGCAGCAGCAAATTGAGAACCGCAAGAGGAAGTATGGATAAGGGAAGTACAATTCAGGAGCCCAGCAGAAGCCACGTTTTACCCCTAGACCAGGAGGACATTTTTAGCATACCCATGGAGGAGGTAGCTCACACAACCACAATGGCACCAAGAATGGTAATGGTAATGGAGGAAGCAACGGCCAGAATCGCACCAACCCATCAACCCCAGCCAAGAAAGACCTGAGCCAAGTCACTTGCTTTAAGTGTTCGAAGACCGGACGTTATGCCAATGAATGTCCTGAATTACAAAATGGAAATGGCAATGGAAGCTCTGGGAAGAAGCCGAACCCTTTCAACAGGGGAAAGCTGAACCATGTTAACGTGGAGGAGGTTGAAGCTCAGCCTGATGCAGTAATAGGTAAGTTTTTGGTTAAGTCATTTACTGCACTCATTCTTTTTTATACTGGTGCATCGCATTCATACATCTCAAGGGAATTTGTGGATAAGTATAACCTATCAACCCAAGCCCTTAGGTCACCCATGTTAGTAACCTCGCCTGGAGCAAAGTATATGGCTAGTCGATGGTGTGATCGGTTACCATTAAGGATTGGTAACTATGTTTTTCCCTCAGACTAATAGTATTGGAATCCCAAGGATTGGATGTGATATTAGGCATGGATTGGTTATCAAAGTATGAAGGGAATATTGAATGTACTAGTAAGTCAATTTTGCTTACCACACCAGAAGGGAGAAGGATCAAGTATGTATCCCGACATGTGCCAAAGAGGACACAAGTAAATTACTTAACAGGAGTTGTGCAGGAGGAAGTACCGGTGGTAAGGGATTTCCCTGAAGTATTTCCAGAAGAGTTGTCAGGCATGCCATCGGATAGAGATATTGAATTTTTGATTGAGCTATTGCCAGGCACAGGGCCAATATCAAAGAGACCATATAGGATGCCAGCAAAGGATTTGGTGGAAATTAAGAAGCGGATTAAGGAGTTACTGGGTAAAGGATATATTCGCCCAAGTTCTTCACCTTGGGGATCGCCAGTACTTCTAGTGGAGAAGAAGGATGGATCGTTAAGGATGGTTGATTATCGAGGATTGAATGAAGTTACGATCAAGAACAAGTACCCACTACCAATGATCAATGATCTGTTTGATCGATTGCAAGGAGCTAAGGTATTTTCCAAGATCGATCTGCGATCAGGGTGCCACCAATTGAAGATTCGAGAATAGGATATACCTAAGACAGCTTTTACCACCAGGTATGGGCTGTACGAGTATACCATTATGTCATTTGGTCTGACTAACGCACTTGGCTATTTTATGAACATGATGAACAAAGTGTTTATGGAGTTCTTGGATAAGTTCGTCGTAGTGTTCATGTTGGGGAACGTAGTAATTTCAAAACAAATCCTACGCACACGCAAGATCATGGTGATGTATAGCAACGAGAGGGGAGAGTGTGATCTACGTACCCTTGTAGACCGACAGCGGAAGCATTAGCACAACGCGGTTGATGTAGTCGTACGTCTTCACGGCCCGACCGATCAAGCACCGAAACTACGGCACCTCCGAGTTTTAGCACACGTTCAGCTCGATGACGATCCCTGGACTCCGATCCAGCAAAGTGTCGGGGAAGTGTTCTATCAGCACGACAGCGTGGTGACGATGTTGATGTACTACCTTCACAGGGCTTCGCCTAAGCACCGCTACAATATTATCGAGGATTATGGTGGAAGGGGGAACCGCACATGGCTAAGAATATGATCACGTGGATCAACTTGTGTGTCTACGGGTGCCCCCTACCTCCGTATATAAAGGATCAAAGGGGGGGTGGCCGGCCATGAGGAGGGCGTGCCAGGAGGAGTCCTACTCCCACCGGGAGTAGGATTCCCCCCCTTTCCTAGTTGGAATAGGATTCGGGAAGGGGGAAAGAGGAGAGAGAGAAGGAAGGGGGGGCGCCACCCACCTCTCCTTGTCCTATTCGGACTAGGGGGGAGAGGCGCGCGGCCCAGCCCTGGCCACCTCTCCTCTCTTCCACTAAAGCCCACTAAGGCCCATATACCTCCCGGGGGGTTCCGGTAACCTCCCGGTACTCCGGTAAAATCCCGATTTCACCCGGAACACTTCCGATATCCAAATATAGGCTTCCAATATATCAATCTTTATGTCTCGACCATTTCGAGACTCCTCGTCATGTCCGTGATCATATCCGGGACTCCGAACAAACTTTGGTACATCAAAAAGCATAAACTCATAATATAACTGTCATCGAAACCTTAAGCGTGCGGACCCTATGGGTTCGAGAACAATGTAGACATGACCGAGACACGTCTCCGGTCAATAACCAATAGCGGAACCTGGATGCTCATATTGGCTCCTACATATTCTACGAAGATCTTTATCGGTCAGACCGCATAACAACATACGTTGTTCCCTTTGTCATCGATATGTTACTTGCCCGAGATTCGATCGTCGGTATCTCAATACCTAGTTCAATCTCGTTACCGGCAAGTCTCTTTACTCATTTCGTAATACATCATCTCGCAACTAACTCATTAGTTGCAATGCTTGCAAGGCTTATGTGATGTGCATTACCGAGAGGGCCCAGAGATACCTCTCCGACAATCGGAGTGACAAATCCTAATCTCGAAATACGCCAACCCAACATTTACCTTTGGAGACACTTGTAGAGATCCTTTATAATCACCCTATTACTTTGTGACGTTTGGTAGCACACAAAGTGTTCCTCCGGCAAATGGGAGTTGCATAATCTCATAGTCATAGGAACATGTATAAGTCATGAAGAAAGCAATAGCAACGTACTAAACGATCGGGTGCTAAGCTAATGGAATGGGTCATGTCAATCACATCATTCTCCTAATAATGTGATCCCGTTAATCAAATGACAACACATGTCTATGGTTAGGAAACATAACCATCTTTAATTAACGAGCTAGTCAAGTAGAGGCATACTAGTGACGTTTAGTTTGTCTATGTATTCACACAAGTATTATGTTTCCGGATAATACAATTCTATCATGAATAATAAACATTTATCATGAAATAAGGAAATAAATAATAACTTTATTATTGCCTCTAGGGCATATTTCCTTCAGTCTCCCACTTGCACTAGAGTCAATAATCTAGATTACACAGTAATGATTCTAACACCCATGGAGCTTTGGTGCTGACCATGTTTTGCTCGTGGAAGAGGCTTAGTCAATGGGTCTGCTATATTCAGATCCGTATGTATCTTGCAAATCTCTATGTCTCCCACCTGGACTAGATCCTGGATGGAATTGAAGCGTCTCTTGATGTGCTTGGTTCTCTTGTGAAATCTGGATTCCTTTGCCAAGGCAATTGCACCAGTATTGTCACAAAAGATTTTCATTGGACCCGATGCACTAGGTATGACACCTAGATCGGATATGAACTCCTTCATCCAGACTCCTTCGTTTGCTGCTTCCGAAGCAGCTATGTACTCCGCTTCACATGTAGATCCCGCCACAACGCTTTGTTTAGAACTGCACCAACTGACAGCTCCACCGTTTAATGTAAACACGTATCCGGTTTGCAATTTAGAATCGTCCGGATCAGTGTCAAAGCTTGCATCAACGTAACCATTTACGATGAGCTCTTTGTCACCTCCATATATGAGAAACATATCCTTAGTCCTTTTCAGGTATTTCAGGATGTTCTTGACCACTGTCCAGTGATCCACTCCTGGATTACTTTGGTACCTCCCTGCTAGACTTATAGCAAGACACACATCAAGTCTGGTACACAGCATTGCATACATGATAGAGCCTATGGCTGAAGCATAGGGAACATCTTTCATCTTCTCTCTATCTTCTGCATTGGTCGGGGTTTGAGTCTTACTCAATTTCACACCTTGTAACACAGGCAAGAATCCTTTCTTTGCTTGATCCATTTTGAACTTCTTCAAAACTTTGTCAAGGTATGTGCTTTGTGAAAGTTCAATTAAGCGCCTTGATCTATCTCTATAGATCTTAATGCCCAATATGTAAGCAGCTTCACCGAGGTCTTTCATTGAAAAACTCTTATTCAAGTATCCTTCTATGCTATCCAGAAATTCTATATCATTTCCGATTAGCAATATGTCATCTACATATAATATCAGAAATGCTACAGAGCTCCCACTCACTTTCTTGTAAATACAGGCTTCTCCAAAAGTCTGTACAAAACCAAATGCTTTGATCACACTATCAGAGCATTTATTCCAACTCCGAGAGGCTTGCACCAGTCCATAAATAGATCGCTGGAGCTTGCAGACTTTGTTAGCTCCCTTTGGATCGACAAAACCTTCCGGCTGCATCATATACAACCCTTCTTGCAGAAATCCATTCAGGAATGCAGTTTTGACATCCATTGGCCAAATTTCATAATCATAAAATGCGGCAATTGCTAACATGATTCCGACAGAATTAAGCATCGCTACGGGTGAGAAGGTCTCATCGTAGTCAATCCCATGAACTTGCCGAAAACCTTTTGCGACAAGTCGAGCTTTGTAGACAGTAACATTACCGTCAGCGTCAGTCTTCTTCTTGAAGATCCATTTATTCTCAATTGCTTGTCGATCATTGGGCAAGTCAACCAAAGTCCATACTTTGTTCTCATACATGGATCCCATCTCAGATTTCATGGCTTCAAGCCATTTTGCGGAATCTGGGCTCACCATCGCTTCTTCATAGTTCGTAGGTTCATCATGATCTAGTAGCATGACTTCCAAAACAGGATTACCATACCACTCTGGCGCGGATCTTACTCTAGTTGATCTACGAGGTTCAGTAGTATCTTGTTCTAAAGTTTCATGATCATTATCATTAGCTTCCTCACTAATTGGTGTAGGTGTCACAGAAACAGGTTTCTGTGATGTACTACTTTCCAATAAGGGAGCAGGTACTGTTACCTCGTCAAGTTCTACTTTCCACCCACTCACTTCTTTCGAGAGAAACTCCTTCTCTAGAAAGTTCCCGAATTTAGCAACAAAAGTCTTGCCTTCGGATCTGTGATAGAAGGTGTATCCAATAATTTCCTTTGGATATCCTATGAAGACACACTTCTCCAATTTGGGTTCGAGCTTATTAGGTTGAAGCTTTTTCACATAAGCATCGCAGCCCCAAACTTTCAGAAACGACAACTTTGGTTTCTTGCCAAACCACAGTTCATAAGGCGTCGTCTCAACGGATTTTGATGGTGCCTATTTAACGTGAATGTGGCCGTCTCTAGAGCATATCCCCAAAACGATAGTGGTAAATCAGTAAGAGACATCATAGGTCGCACCATATCTAGTAAAGTACGATTACGACATCCGGACACACCATTACGCTGTGGTGTTCCGGGTGGCGTGAGTTGCGAAACTATTCCACAATTTTTCAAATGTACACCAAACTCGTAACTCAAATATTCTCCTCCACGATCAGATCATAGGAATTTTATTTTCTTGTTACGATGATTTTCAACTTCACTCTGAAATTATATGAACCTTTCAAACGTTTCAGACTTATGTTTCATTAAGTAGATATACCCATATCTACTTAAGTCATCTGTGAAGGTGAGAAAATAACAATATCCGCCACGAGCCTCAACATTCATCGGACCACATACATCTGTATGTATGATTTCCAATAAATCTGTTGCTCTCTCCATAGTACCAGAGAACGGTGTTTTTGTCATCTTACCCATAAGGCACGGTTCGCAAGTACCAAGTGATTCATAATCAAGTGGTTCCAAAAGCCCATCAGTATGGAGTTTCTTCATGCGCTTTATACCGATATGACCTAAACGGCAGTGCCACAAATAAGTTGCACTATCATTATCAACTCTGCATCTTTTGGCTTCAACATTATGAATATGTGTGTCACTACTATCGAGATTTAATAAGAATAGACCACTCTTTAAGGGTGCATGACCATAAAAGATATTACTCATATAAATAGAACAACCATTATTCTCTGATTTAAATGAATAACCGTCTCGCATCAAGCAAGATCCAGATATAATGTTCATGCTTAACGCTGGCACCAAATAACAATTATTTAGGTCTAATACTAATCCCGAAGGTAGATGTAGAGGTAGCGTGCCAACTGCGATCACATCGACTTTGGAACCATTTCCCACGTGCATCGTTACCTCGTCCTTAGCCAATCTTTGCTTAATATGTAGTCCCTGTTTCGAGTTGCAAATATTAGCAACAGAACCAGTATCAAATACCCAGGTGCTACTGCAGGCATTAGTAAGGTACACATCAATAACATGTATATCACATATACCTTTGTTCACCTTGCCATCCTTCTTATCCGCCAAATACTTGGGGCAGTTCCGCTTCCAGTGACCAGTCTGCTTGCAGTAGAAGCACTCAGTTTCAGGCTTAGGTCCAGGTTTGGGTTTCTTCTCTTGAGCCGCAACTTGCTTGCTGTTCTTTTTGAAGTTTCCCTTCTTCTTCCCTTTGCCCTTTTTCTTAAAACTAGTGGTCTTGTTAACCATCAACACTTGATGCTCCTTGATTCTACCTCCGCAGCTTTCAGCATTGCGAAGAGCTCGGGAATAGTCTTATTCATCCCTTGCATATTATAGTTCATCATGAAGCTCTTGTAGCTTGGTGGCAGTGATTGGAGAATTCTGTCAATGACGCAATCATTTGGAAGATTAACTCCCAATTGAATCAAGTGATTATTATACCCAGACATTTTGAGTATATGCTCACTGACAGAACTGTTCTCCTCCATCTTGCAGCTATAGAACGTATTGGAGACTTCGTATCTCTCAATCCGGGCATTTGCTTGAAATATTAACTTCAACTCCTGGAACATCTCATATGCTCCATGACATTCAAAACGTCGTTGAAGTCCCGATTCTAAGCCGTAAAGCATGGCACACTGAACTATCGAGTAGTCATCAGCTTTGCTCTGCCAGACGTTCATAACATCTGGTGTTGCTCCAGCAGCAGGCCTGGCACCCAGTGGTGCTTCCAGGACGTAATTCTTCTGTGCAGCAATGAGGATAATCCTCAAGTTACGGACCCAGTCCGTGTAATTGCTACCATCATCTTTCAACTTTGCTTTCTCAAGGAACGCATTAAAATTCAACGGAACAACAGCACGGTCCATCTATCTACAATCAAACATAAACAAGCAAGATACTATCAGGTACTAAGTTCATGATAAATTTAGGTTCAATTAATCATATTACTTAAGAACTCCCACTTAGATAGGCATCCCTCTAATCCTCTAAGTGATTACGTGATCCAAATCAACTAAACCATGTCCGATCATCACGTGAGATGGAGTAGTTTCATTGGTGAACATCACTATGTTGATCATATCTACTATATGATTCACGCTCGACCTTTCGGTCTCCGTGTTCCGAGGCCATATCTGTATATGCTTGGCTCGTCAAGTATAACCTGAGTATTCCACGTGTGCAACTGTTTTGCACCCATTGTATTTGAACGTAGAGCCTATCACACCCGATCATCACGTGGTGTCTCAGCACGAAGAACTTTCGCAATGGTGCATACTCAGGGAGAACACTTCTTGATAATTAGTGAGAGATCATCCTATAATGCTACCGTCAATCAAAGCAAGAAAAGATGCATAAAAGATAAACATCACATGCAATCAATATAAGTGATATGATATGGCCATCATCATCTTGTGCTTGTGATCTCCATCTCCGAAGCACCGTCGTGATCACCATCGTCACCGGTGCGACACCTTGATCTCCATCGTAGCATCGTTGTCATCTCGCCAATCTTATGCTTCCACGACTATCGCTACCGCTTAGTGATAAAGTAAAGCATTACAGAGCGGTTGCATTGCATACAATAAAGCGACAACCATATGGCTCCTGCCAGTTGTCGATAACTCGGCTACAAAACATGATCATCTCATACAATAAAATTTAGCATCATGTCTTGACCATATCACATCACAACATGCCCTGCAAAAACAAGTTAGACGTCCTCTACTTTGTTGTTGCAAGTTTTACGTGGCTGCTACGGGCTTATGCAAGAACCAATCTTACCTACGCATCAAAACCACAATGATAGTTTTTCAAGTTGGTGTTGTTTTAACCTTCGCAAGGACCGGGCGTAGCCACACTCGGTTCAAATAAAGTTGGAGAAACTGTCACCCGCAAGCCACCTATGTGCAAAGCACGTCGGGAGAACTGGTCTCGCGTAAGCGTACGCGTAATGTTGGCCCGGGCCACTTCGTCCAACAATACCGCCGAACCAAAGTATGACATGCTGGTAAGCAGTATGACTTATATCGCCCACAACTCACTTGTGTTCTACTCGTGCATATAACATCAACACATAAAACCTAGGCTCGGATGCCACTGTTGGGGAACGTAGTAATTTCAAAAAAATTCCTACGCACACGCAAGATCATGGTGATGTATAGCAACGAGAGGGGAGAGTGTGATCTACGTACCCTTGTAGACCGACAGCGGAAGCGTTAGCACAACGCGGTTGATGTAGTCGTACTTCTTGATGGCCCGACCGATCAAGCACCGAAACTACGGAACCTCCGAGTTTTAGCACACGTTCAGCTCGATGACGATCCCCGGACTCCGATCCAGCAAAGTGTCGGGGAAGAGTTCCGTCAGCACGACGGCGTGGTGATGATCCTGATGTACTACCATCGCAGGGCTTCGCCTAAGCACCGCTACAATATTATCGAGGATTATGGTGGAAGGGGGCACCGCACACGGCTAAGAATATGATCACGTGGATCAACTTGTGTGTCTAGGGGTGCCCCCTACCTTCGTATATAAAGGATCAAAGGGGGTGCGGCCGGCCATGAGGAGGGCGCGCCAGGAGGAGTCCTACTCCCACCGGGAGTAGGATTCCCCCCCCCCCTTTCCTAGTTGGAATAGGATTCGGGAAGGGGGGAAGAGGAGAGAGAGAAGGAAGGGGGGGCGCCGCCCCCCTCTCCTTGTCCTATTCGGACTAGGGGAGGAGGGGCACGCGGCCCAGCCCTGGCCACCTCTCCTCTCTTCCACTAAAGCCCACTAAGGCCCATATACCTCCCGGGGGGTTCCGGTAACCTCCCGGTACTCCGGTAAAATCCCGATTTCACCCGGAACACTTCCGATATCCAAATATAGGCTTCCAATATATCAATCTTTATGTCTCGACCATTTCAAGACTCCTCATCATGTCTGTGATCACATCCGGGACTCCGAACAAACTTCGGTACATCAAAAAGCATAAACTCATAATATAACTATCATCGAAACCTTAAGCGTGCGGACCCTACGGGTTCGAGAACAATGTAGACATGACCGAGACACGTCTCTGGTCAATAACCAACTTTGTCATCGGTATGTTACTTGCCCGAGATTCAATTGTCGGTATCTCAATACCTAGTTCAATCTCGTTACCGGCAAGTCTCTTTACTCGTTTCGTAATACATCATCTCGCAACTAACTCATTAGTTGCAATGCTTGCAAGGCTTATGTGATGTGCATTACCGAGAGGGCCCAGAGATACCTCTCTGATAATCGGAGTGACAAATCCTAATCTCGAAATACGCCAACCCAACATTTACCTTTGGAGACACCTGTAGAGCTCCTTTATAATCATCCAGTTACATTGTGACGTTTGGTAGCACACAAAGTGTTCCTCCGGCAAACGGGAGTTGCATAATCTCATAGTCATAGGAACATGTATAAGTCATGAAGAAAGCAATAGCAACATACTAAACGATCGGGTGCTAAGCTAATGGAATGGGTCATGTCAATCACATCATTCTCCTAGTAATGTGATCCCGTTAATCAAATGACAACACATGTCTATGGTTAGAAAACATAACCATCTTTAATTAATGAGCTAGTCAAGTAGAGGCATACTATTGACATTTAGTTTGTCTATGTATTCACACAAGTATTATGTTTCCGGATAATACAATTCTAGCATGAATAATAAACATTTATCATGAAATAAGGAAATAAATAATAACTTTATTATTGCCTCTAGGGCATATTCCTTCAGTTCATTGATGATATCCTAGTTTACTCGAAGAATGAAGAGGAGCATAAGGAGCATTTGCGTTTGGTACATGGAAAGCTCAGAGAACATCAATTATATGCCAAGTTCAGAAAATGTGAGTTTTGGTTGAAGGAAGTAGGATTTCTCGGACACATTATATCCGAAGAAGGAATAGCAGTAGATCCCGCTAAAGTTGATACCATGACCAAATGGGAAGCACCGACCACGGTTGGAGAGATACGGAGTTTTCTGGGACTCGCAGGATACTACCGGAGATTTATTCAGAATTTCTCAAAGATTGCGAAGCCTATGATGGAGTTGTTGAAGAAAGATGCCAAGTTCATATGGACGGAGGAATGTGAGGCTAGTTTCCAGGAGTTGAAGAAACGTTTAGTTACCTCACCAGTGTTGATTTTGCCAGACCAAACCAAGGACTATGAGGTGTATTGCGACGCTTCACGTCGAGGACTTGGAGCAGTGCTTATGCAGGAAGGGAGAGTTGTTTCATATGCCTCAAGACAACTAAAACCTCATGAGTTGAATTATGCAATGCATGATTTAGAGTTAGCAGCCGTAGTGCATGCATTCAAAACATGGAGACATTTCCTCATTGGAAACCATTGTGAGGTGTATACGGATCATAAGAGTTTGAAGTATATCTTCACACAGAAGGAGTTGAACCTCAGACAAAGGAGATGGTTGGAGCTCATTAAGGATTTCGATATGAAATTGCATTATCACCCCGGAAAGACTAATGTAGTAGCTGACGCATTAAGCCGTAAGAGCCACGTCAATACATTAATGACGGGAGGAATACCAAGGGAGTTAGCAGAAAATCTTTGTGAACTATGTTTGGAAATAGTTCCTAGAGGCTATGTAGCAGCATTGGCAAGGTTGTCAGAATCGTGATTTTGAATCGGATCGGAGCTTTGATGGTAGGATCGCAAATTGTAGAATCTTCACTACCAGGATCGTAGAAACGTAGATTCTATGAACTAAAATCGTAGAATCAGAGGGGTTAGTTTGGATCATAAAGTCGTAGAATCGTATAATAGAATCGCGATTCTGACAACCTTGAGCATTGGAAATTCAGTCTACATTGATGGATAGAATCAGAGAAGCTCAGAAGACTGACAAGGAGATTGCCTCTATTAAGGAGAAACTTAGCAAAGGAAAAGCTAAAGGATTTCGTGAGTATGAGCACGACACCCTATGGTTTGAAGACCGTGTTTATGTGCCCAATGACCCGGAGATTAGGAAGTTGATACTGCAAGAGGCACACGATTCACCCAGGAAATACCAAGATGTATTTGGATTTGAAAGATATTTTCTGGTGGACCAGAATGAAGAAGGATATTGCAGAGTATGTAGCAGACTGTGATGTGTGTCAGAGAGTAAAGGCAGAGCATCAGAAGCCAGCAGGATTGTTACAACCATTGCCGATACCCGAATGGAAGTGGGATAAGTTAGGCATGGATTTTATCACGGGATTACCCAGGACTCGTTCAGGATATGACTCGATTTGGGTTATAGTCGACCAGTTGACGAAGGTAGCTCATTTCATCCCGGTAAAGACCACTTACACCAGTGCTAAGTTGGCAAAGATATACATGACCAGGATTGTATGTTTGCAAGGAGTTCCGAGGAGTATCGTATCAGATAGAGGAACCCAGTTTGCCTCAAAGTTTTGGAAGCAGTTGCATGAAACTTTGGGTACCAGGCTAGAATTCAGTACAGCTTTTCATCCACAGACAGATGGACAAACTGAGAGAGTCAATCAGATTTTGGAGGATATGCTGAGAGCTTGTGCACTAGATTACGGATCTAGTTGGGACGATAATTTTCCATATGCAGAGTTCTCTTACAACAACAGTTACCAAACCAGTTTAAAGATGGCCCCTTTCGAAGCTTTGTACGGAAGGAGGTGCAGGACACCGTTGTCGTGGGACGAAGTTGGAGACCGCCAGTTGTTTGGACCTGACTTGATTAAAGAGTCTGAACAGAAGGTAAAGTTGATTCGCGACAGGCTCAAGATAGCCTAGTCCAGACAGAAGAGCTATGCAGACTCTAAACGGAAGGAGATAGTTTATGAAGTTGGAGATACAGCTTATCTTCGAGTATCTCCACTTCGGGGAACAAAGCGTTTTGGAGTTAAGGGAAAATTAGCACCACGATTTGTAGGACCATATCGAGTTTTGGAGCATATGGGAGAAGTGGCCTACGGGTTGGAATTGCCTGAAGGATTGTCGGGAGTTCACGATGTGTTCCACGTTTCCCAGTTGAAGAAGTGTCATAGTGCCATTGGAAACAATTCAGTTGGATAACGATTTGACCTACGAGGAGAAACCAATTAAGATTCTCGAATTTGCCAGCCGAGTCACTCGCGGCAAGGTTATCAAGTTTTGCAAAGTTCAGTGGAGAAACCACACGGAGGATGAAGCCACCTGGGAGCGAGAGGAAGATTTGCTCAAGGACCACCCTCACCTATTTTCTAGCCAACCCGAATCTCGAGGGCGAGATTCATCTTAAGGGGGATAGGTTTGTAACATCCCAAAATTTCAATTTGGAATGTTATACATTAGATCATAATTGCATATCATATTTTATTTGCGATTGGTTTTGATCCTAGAATTTCTACGCAACTCAAAGACCCATGGAGAGAGTTGGGGAATTCATTATTTTCATATTTGAGTTTTCTCAAATTTTGAGAATAGGATCATTTGATTTTATTTATTTTATCATCAATTATTTCTATTACAAAAATATGAGAGAGGGAATAAAATGACTTTCCCAAAATAAACAAATATTGAGGGTTTAATAATAAAATCAAATAAGATTTTATTTCAGAGTTTTTCGTTCTTTTATTTGAATTTAGGAAAAATGTGCGTTTTTCAAAATTGCATTTAGGCCCGAAATAAATGTTCACCTTGTGCGGCTTCATTTTAGAAGCCCGTGAAAATTTATAACAGAAATTTTGGAGTTCGTTTAGTATTTCTTTTTATTTTTCTTCTATGCGTAATATTTAGAAAAAAATAACGAACCGACCTAGGGCCGTGTCCGACTAGGACTCCCGGCCCATTAGGCTATATAAGCCAGGATAGAGTCCCAACCAAACTCTAGCCCTGCCCCAAGCCGCCCCAAGCCGCCGCCGCCGCCCCGCCACCGCCGCGTCGCCGCTGCTGCATGCCGCCCGAGGTCCGCCGCCGCCTCGTTTTCCGCGCCGGTTTTTTTTTTGAAAAACTGTTCGGTTTTTCCGTCAGTTTTTCGTTGGTTCTTTTTTTAGATTTGGTTTTTTTTAAATAGATCGGGTTTTCCGGTTTATTTAAATAGCGAGCGTTCGTCCGTTCGTTCGTTCTAACGAACGTTCGTTGTTTTTCTTTTTCTTGGATTTAATCCGCGATTTTTCTGATCGCGATTCCTGATCCGATTTTCTTTTTAGTATAACTTTTCGCTCGTTTATCGGAATCAGGCGATTCAAGCGCCTAGAGTTTCGTCTCAAAACCCTCTGTCCGTTTAACCAACTTAAACAAGTTTTTGCTATTGTAAAATTTTCCCTAGAACCAGATTAGTAGAATGAAGTTGTTTTCTTTCGCCGTTTGACTTTCGTTGCTTCGTTCGAATTGATTCTTTTTGCAAACCGGAGTTCTTAAGTTGAACCTTCTGGTTAGATCTCTCATTTGAGTTTTACCTGTGCATTAGATGAGTACTTATTGTATGCTTGTTTGTTTGTTTGCGATAGAGTACCCGGAGTGCGCCGCTTGTTACTTCGAATCGCTAGGTTTGCTTATTATGCCATGCTATGTTTATTATCAAACCTTTGGGAGTTACATCTACGTTTGCTTATTATGCCATGCTATGCTAGTAGACGTGGATTGGCTGAGTGATATCCATGACAGATGTGAGATTGTTAATTAATGGTTTATCTAAGGTGGCAACTTAAACACACATCTGGGTGGACTGAGGCACCTGGGTATTCCAGGACTTGCCTGTTTTCTTTTGGACCGCCACCTAGGCTCAAAGGGATCATGAGACTATTCATACTAGAAACTTCCGTGTGCAGCCACAAGCTATTATGGGCTCTAGCATAGTTGACTAAGTCGTGCGAACTCTTAAAGTGGTAGACTAGTAGATGTAGGGGATGTAGGTGGTACGGTCTACCCGATCGTAAGGTGCTAGCGCTTCTGAAAGACTATGTCTCGGTCATCCATCTTCTCAAACACCATGTAGTGCAAGAAACCAAACGGAGGCGATTGAGTCTTGTGGGGAAAAGTGTGCAAACCTTTGCAGAGTGTATTAAACTAATCATGGTTAGCCATGTCCCCGGTTATGGACATCTTGAGTATCTAGTGCCTGGATTATCATGTGAATCTCAACATGTTACTCTAAATTAATTTTGTTGGGCTTTGTTTAATGATGATGCTTACTTGGGATTGAGAATGCTATCAACCATTCTCAATGTTTAACAACCACCATGATAGTAATTAAATTTATTCCTTTGAAGTAGGGAAAAAATGGCTTTACGCAAAACTGTAACCATAGAGCTTTCCACCAGCCAAATATGCATATAGTATAGTTATTTCATTCCATTACTCTCTATGTGTTACTTTGCCAGCATATTCCATGTGCTGACCCGTTTCGGGCTGCAACGTTAATGTTGCAGACTTTTCAGACGACGATTAAGGAGTTTTTAGGTCGTGGTTCTATACTCAGTGATGCCGTTGGAGTTGATGGACTCACTTATCTTCCAAGCCTTCCGCTGTTATCGTTATTACATGGCCTTAAGCCATATTTATTGTAATAAGTTCTCTATGGAGACACTCGATGTAATAAGTGTGTGATTGCTACTCTGTTATAAATCCTCCGAGTACTGTGTGGTGTCAGCATTACTAATCCAGGGATGACACCGGAGCACAGAGATCAGACTGTTTGAGGTCTGGTCGCTACATGCTGCTGCTGCACGACCTCTGGCAGCTACAGGAGTTGCTGCTTTAGCACTCGGTCGCAGTTCTGCTACACGACTTGCTCTCTGCTGATGCGTTCCTTGCTCGAGCATCTGCTGATTTAGATCACTGCGTCTCTACTACTAGTGCTCGAACGCCCTAAACATCTATTGCAATGCTTTTCTACTAGTTCAATCAGTTTCGACAGTAAAATCCAGTTTTGACTGTAAAGTTCAGTTTCTTCAGTTAAGTTCAGAGTAAACAGTATTTACAGCATCTATTGCAGATGATATTAGAGTCCCACTTTTTGGTGGCGCGGCTGATGCGTTGTACATCTAGCACTTTTGGTGATGTATTTTACATCATCTATTGCAGATGATATTAGAGTCCCAGTTCAGATTAACGTTGTTTTTCTTGTCCTGCTTCAGCCTCACCGCCGTACACCTCACCGGAGCTGCTCCAACGACGGAACCGTCCATCACAGCGGAGCAGTACCCTCGGCGCCGTTTCTAGAGGCCTCAGATCTTCTTCCCCGCCTCCGACAGTCACACCCGCATCACAATCCTCCACGTCCAACCCAATGATGCTGAGGTCGACAAGGCTATGCCAAAGAGGTTGTACACTCGTTGCATCACTTTCTTACTCTGCATTCATGTCGATCCCTCATGGATCCTTTTCTATGGAACTACTATGGTACTACTATTCATGCATTTGGTTAGGAGTGGAACAAAGCAAAACTGCAAGATTTTTTCCTTTGGTGTCTCTTTCAAAGAAAAATGGTAGGAATTTTAATATCCGGTTGGACGTCCTTTTCAAATTAATATGCATGAAGAACAGGACTAATTGTATTACTGTCATAATAAGATTCTTATTTTTTTTTCATTTTCACGTGGTTTGACTTTAATTTTACCATGTTTCTCCATTCATGTGTTCTTCCAATTCATGTGAACCAAACACCGAGGTTCACAGAAATCCTATGTTTCCAAATGCTTTGTTTTGCACGTGCATTCCTATCCTATTCCTATGTTTTTCCTGTCCCTGTGTTTATAGAATCCTCCAATTCTAATGAGCCCTTGCAGATTTACTTCTTTTTCAGATAGGCGTCAAAGAAAACTCTGTGTGTTATGTCCTGCTCCTGCCGTGCCGTCATCCACCCCACCTAAGGTGCACCATCGAAAGAAGCGTTCACTACAGTAGAGATTCCCCCTGCAAACTTTCTTTCGCCGCCTCAGATCATCTTCCCTATTGGTGGTAGCCACGCCAACTGCATTACCATGATCGACTGAGCAGATGAACCTGAGGACTACACAGTTCCGGAAGAGAGGTCGCAATCTTTCGTGTTTGCTTACATTATACATCGGTTACTATTACCTGCTACTTTATCGTTAAAACTTGAGTTTTAAAATGCCCGTGGGTCTCATATCGAGCCAGCAACGAATAGTATTTGTCTACTATCTAGTTCATCTGGGGTCTTCTATGTGGTTCATGTTGGGTGGGCAACAAATAGTAGATGATCCATTGTCTATCTTTTTAAACTGAAGCTATAATCTACCTGGTATCATTAGTTTTGGATCTTTCCACTCCTTTGCTACCATCAGTCTTGATTTCTGCATGCACCCCTTAGGCCTTACAAAATGTAACTAATTTTTATTATGCATGTCAGTTATTGTACACAATCGTACTGAACATGTAGAGAAAAAGAGAAGACCGTTGCGCGGGAATACAATGTCATGTAGATGCCGCTCCATGGTGGCCGAAGTGCCCCCCCCTCCCGTCATTTCAGATTGTATTCCAGAGGAAGATAATTGTTCAGATGGGGATTCAGAGGGAGCCGGCCACTCCTATTTACCATCTGAGGTGTTTGCTCTAACCTGGCATGCTGATGTTGGTCATATCATGCATATGGCGCCTCGCGTTGCTTACATTATTCATCTTATATGTCATCACCTTAGTCTAGATTTGCTTTGTGTGAATGCCACATGTTTGGTTTCTATATCATACTCCCACCGTTCCTAAATATTTGTCTTTTTAGAGATTTCAACAAGTGACTACATACGGAGCAAAATGAGTGAATCTACACTCTAAAATATGTCTATATACATCCGTATGTAGTAGTCCATTTGAAATCTCTAAGAAGACAAATATTTAGGAACGGAGGGAGTATATGGGAATTATGCAGTGCCATCTTCTTTAGCCAGGTATCATATACATGAATCATGCAATGCCATCCTGTTTAGCCAGTTATCGTATATGTGAATTGTATCGTGCCATTTTTTGTAATGTATTACATTTGTTAACAATGTTTATACATTCATCTACTCTTCCTGTGCATCAGCCATTTGAGTCGGTCATGGGAAAATCTAGAGTGAAAACAAGGTCTTCTGAGAAGTCAGTGCTACCTGTCGATGCAGATTTCTTGCTGGTTACAGATAGCTCCTCAGAGGAGGATCCAGAGACAGATGACCAGTCGTATCCCCCCCCCCCTCAAGGTGCATGATATAACTTGGCAAGGTTATATTGCTCATATCATGCATATGGTGTCTTGCATTGCCATGTCATCTGCTTAGATTAGACATACTTTGTGTGAATGCCTCATGTTTGCTTTCTATATCAGATATGTGAATTATGCAATGCCAGGTTTTTCAGCTAGTTATCATATATGTGAATTATGCACCGCCATGTAGCCAGGCATCATATATGTGAATTATCTCATGCCATCATTTTTTTCATTACATATTCCATTTGTCAACAATCCATGTATATTGAACTACTCTTCATGTGTATCAGCCATTTGAGCCGGTTATGGAAAAATCAAGAGTGAAAACAAGGTCTTCAGAGCAGGCAATGGTACCTGTTGAAGCATATATCTCGATGGTTACAGGGAGCTCCTCAGAGGAGGATTCAGAGACAGATGACCAGTCCTATATCCCACCTGAGGTGTATGCTCTAAGTTGCAATGTTTATATTTCTCATATCATGCATATGGTGTCTTGCATTGCTTAATTTAGACATCATATGCACAATATTGAATTCCATCTGCTTAGTTTAGAGATCATACATGTGAGTGCCAGCTGCTTAGTATATGAATCAATTATGTCAATTATAGCATGCCATCCTTGTCGGACTTCGGGTTCCGGCAGACCCTCGAGGTTCGAACATTGGGGTGCGCGCGGAGATCTCTCCCCTACCGATCTACGTCCAATCTCCTTGCGTGATCTAAGCTGGAAACAACAAACAACACAAGGGACACGAGGTTTATACTGGTTCAGGCCACCGTTGTGGTGTAATACCCTACTCCAGTGTGTGGCATGGTGGATTGCCTCAGGGGCTGATGATGAACAGTACAAAGGGAGAACAGCCTTGCGAGAGGTGTTCTTGAGCTGGTGCGATGAACTGCTAGGGTGAGTTCAGTCGCCTCTCTCTCTCTCTGCTAGGGCTCTACCAGATTCCTAGCTCATGTTGGTTGCTAGCCCTATTTATAGAGGCCCTGGGCCTCTCCCCAAATAATGAGCGAGAAGGGCGCCAACAATTGGCCATTTTGAAGGGGATCATCTGGTACAAGTTATCTTGACCAAAGGTGGTCTTCGGCTGCCAAAAGTACTGGCGATGACGCCGTCTTGGGCTCCACGGTGACCTCCGTCCTGCTGCTCTGCTGGTCTTGGTCTCGTTGCACCGAAATGGTAACCTTTCCTTGATGCCTTTGCATGTGCTTGCCCCCTTTGCACCAAAGAGGAAACAAGGACACTGCGCAGGCCGGCACCCGCCTGGCGCCCGCCTGGTCTCGATCGTCATGGCTTGCGTCACGGGTTCCTCGCGAGGTACCCCTGCCTTGATCTCTCCGCCTCCTCGTGAGCCTTCCTGAAGAGGCTTCCTTTGAGGAAGCTTCCGGTCGTCCGCCCCGCGAGGCTTGGCCCCTCACGAGGGTCTTGAGCTTGAGTTGATGAAGATGGGCCGCGCTGGGCCCCCACTTGAGCCATGCCGTAGGCAGGCAAGTCTGGGGACCCCCATTCCTAGAACGCCGATAATCCTGTATACTTAGACAACATTTATGTGAATTATTTCATCCCAACCTATTTTAGAAAGACGTCATCTAGTTTTTTCATGTCATCCTGTTTAGATACTCATCATATGTTGAATTATGCCATTATATCATGTTAAGTTATCCATCATATATCTGAAACGGTGTCATGCTATCCTGTTTAGTTATGCATCATACATGTGAAATTGTGTCATGCTATCCTGTTTGGTTAGACAACATATATGTGAATTACCACATCTATCTATCATACAATGTTTGTACGTTCAATTTCTTTTCTTGTTTATCAGCCATTTGAATTGGAGGGGGTGATGGTAGTATCTAAGGGAGCAAAAACCCGTTCTTCACAAAAGATGGTGCTACCCATTGATGCAGATAGAACCATGGTTATACTGGCCCACAAACATGCCCTGCCACACATAATCGACACTCTTCTAGATTGCACACTTACACCGTTGGGCAGAGAACCAGCTACAACCCATCTAACCCCAACCCCAGCGGATACTAACCCACTTCTAGTTGACAAAGCACCATGTCCACCACAGAGTACCCCCACACGAGCAGTTTGTAAAGCAACTGCAGTGCCCAAAGCACGAAGACCACCACAGCGAACCCAAACTCCATGTTTAAAGTAGAAGAGCAATTGTTCTCATGTCAGATTCCGTAGCTATGGTCCATACTCCTTTGTTGTTGCATCATTGTATTTACTCATACCAACTACTTTCGAATTTGAAGGATCCAATTGAAACTCCAATGGCGCAACAAGTATGTTTTAAACCTATTTCTTTAACTGGATTGTTGTTCTAACTTCTTGCTTTATGTTGATTTTAGTTTCAGTTGTATAAGCAGTTATGTTCTCATGTGATGCACATTACAAGTGTTGCCAATGCTGTGTAGTTTCTCACACTTATATTCTGTCTATGCTGCTGTGTCTTAAAAATATATGAGTTGAACTGTGTCTCTATCTTGATTTGGCAACATAAACTAGAATGATATGGACAATACAGTGACCATAGTACATAGATATATGTTTGTTTCATACTTTTATCCTGTCCACCTTACTACTGAACCAGTTTACCAAAATGAGTTTGGTATACTACATGCTAAACCTGTGATGTGTCTGCTTGTTTCTCTTGTAGTATGCGAATAGAATATTGAAGAAGAGCACCCCACTATGAAATGGTAGAGAAAGTAATGCGGATAACGTTCAAGATAGTGAGACAACCCTATTGGTCTCCAAGAAAGCTGATAAAAACGATCTTGTAGACAGTGAGAAAACCCCCACAGTCCTGCATTGATGTAGTGTTCGAGTTACTAGCCAGTACCGCTGGCACAAGCTCTCCGACCTCGCTGCCTGAATCACTTTAGATTCTTCAGTCTCAGCTACAAGCTGAAAGGCAACAGTCAGTTGTGCTGCGGCAAGAAGCCGAAGGACTAAGGAAGTCACTGCAGAATTCAGATGCATACTTTCTAGTGCAGCAGCAAGTGCTGGAGGATTTAAGCGCCAAACAAGAGAAAGTTAATAAGCTTGCTAAGCATCTTGCCAGCATTATGGGTACCCAGGATATTGTTTCTTGAACTCTTCTGAAGTGGTTTCAGTTCTGGACTTGTTTCATTGTGGCGTTTATTTGCACTGGTCACCAACTTTGACAACCAGTGTATATGATATGCTGCTTTGTTCCCTATATTTGCACTGGTGGCGAACTTTGATGCCCAGTGGATGTAATATGTGTAATAGCCGTGATAGCCTAGCGTAAGTTGCTTGCTTATTTATTTCCTTGTTGTCTTGTTTATTTGTTTAATTGTAGTCAGTGCAGTTCTTTTTCCGCGGTTTGCTAGTGGCTGCAATAACCTATTTTTTAAAACTAGGCCACAATAACCATGGGCTACATATTTACTGTAGTTACCATGGGCCTCCTACGGGTCGTAGAAACAATGGACCTTCGTAGGGACGTAGAAAGAATGGGCCTTCTAGGGGTCGTAGCATCAATGGGCCTTCTATGGGCCGTAGCATCAATGGGCCTTCTACGTGTCGTATGATAGATAGGCCAAACATGGGCCAATAACATACCGCATTATGGGTCGTAAATGGGCTAGATTTGGAATCGTCTGTTCATGGGCCGGCAATACACATGTCGTCGTTAATCGGCCGTATTTGATGACGTTATGAAAATGGGCCGACGAATTAACTGGCCGCAAACAGGCCAATTGTAACTGCGGGCTGAATTTGTCCCACAAGCAGAAAAGGCCAATGACGGGCCGTAAGTAACCAAATGCTGGAAATGAGCCCAAGAATAAATGGGCCCTGAGAAGGATGAAAGATAACACGGGTTGGAAACGGCCCAATGGTATAATGGGCCGTTAATGGGTACAAAGGGGTACACTGTTCATCGCAGGCCAGATTCAACATGGGCCGTTAATGGGCCAAGAGTTACAAATGGCCTCGTATGGGCCGAAAGACATCATGGGACATACATGGGCTGGAAGTTACAACGGGCAGGAATCATATTGGACGGCCCAGATGAAGCTACTGGGCTTAATTCCGATAGGCCGTAACGGGCCGTGAGTTAGCGGGCCGTAAATGGGCTATATACGAATAGGCTATTAACGGGCTTTCCGTGGGCCGGCCCGTCACCTTTGGACCAAGTCAAATGGGCCGGGCTTTTCACCGGAATGGGCCTCTGTTGGGCCGTGCCACGTGTCAACATATCATAGGCGCCTCATGTCCAATGAATGGATGACATCTGTCCCAACGGTGAGCCAACGCATGTTTCCTCCGACCAATGAGAATTTTACACGTGGAAAATCCTCATTAGTCCAGGCTGTTAGCGGGTTATCGGATCCAAAACCGGACCCGATAGCTTAACGGTGACCTGTTACGGTGGATGCCACGTGTCGGTCACCCTTGACGAAAGCACTTGCATGACGCATGATTTATCATCATGGAAGTGGACACTTCCGTGATGATAATTTTGGTAATGTCATGGAACACTTCTACGACAGCACAGGTATGACTATCTTGATTCTGTCATAAATTTGTCATGGATGTACATGTATGACAGAAAATGTGACCTACTGTGACAAACACGTATCATCACGGAAGTGTATTTTTTGTAGTGCATGTACAATCTAGAGGACTCCATGGCTGAACTTAAGCATAATGCACAAACCTCAAAACACAAGCACTTCTCCTTTGTTCTCTAGAATCTTCCATATCTTAATTGCCCAAACTTTTTTCTAAATGAATTGTCACTTTTTGTTTTTACCTTTACAATGCACAATTCCATGAATCTTAAAATATATTTTTTTATAAAACTAATTGATTTTGGATGAGATGAACTATAAGAATTAAACAAACATCTACATCATGCATATCTAGGAGAAGAGGTGGGAAACCGATGAGAGGAGTGGCGAGAAACGGTAGCCTATTTTGAATGAAAACCTAGTAGAGAAAGAAGCATCAGCTACACGACGCATGCGCACAATGCTTACCCATGTACTACATGTGCTGTCGAAAGGGATCAGGGTTGCCGTTCGATCTGGGAGCATCCAACGGTGCACACGTATGATCCGTGGGGTTTGGGTTCTAGCCAGTCAGAACGCACGACTCAGATCGCGCGCAGCGGGGGGGATATCATACAGAAATTGGTGAAAACCACGAGAAAAAGATGTTTTGAAGTTTCAAAAAAAATGAAAAAATGCGGGATGTTAAGAGGATGATGTTTTATTGCCACAAAAATTTTCAAGTTGAAACACATTACGAGATGTGAGCTATGAAAAAGAAAAAATCAGCATTGAATAGTGCCAAATAATAATGTCACTATTCAGGGCTGAATTTGTCTTTTTCATTGCTCACATCTCATAATGTTTTTCAACTTGAAATTTTGTGTCGCAATAAAACATCACCTTCTTAACATCCCACATTTTTTAGATTTTTATGAAACTTTAAAATATGGTTTCCACTAAGTTTTCATTGGATATCGGCTTTCGTGAGTCAACCGTGTGCTATTTGAAAACATTTTGTGAGAAGAATCTCGGTTTTTAAATCCCCGTAAATCCAAAACTAAGCCAAAAATCGTGAAACCAGCCATGGTGTGACGACATGGCACTTATATGTCGAGGAATTTTTTCGTCCATTGTGGCGCAAGTTTTATTACAAACCTCTTACAAACCGGAGCTTCTCTCAAAGAAGCCTCCTGGTTCCGATAGGGAAACGTGTCCCCCTTGTGGGCGAAATATAATCACTGCCTCTTTTCGCCTTGCATTTTCTTCTATGGGCAACATGGAACGACAGGATATCTGTGCTGAAATTTAAACTTATTTAGGGTCCGTTTGGCCTTTTTATACACTAATTGAGTTTCCTAGGCATTTAATGTCCATAATTCAAATCTGAACTACAAATACATGCTCTAGTTCACCAAAATGGCTAGAAAAAGTATACATGTGTCCTTGGGTGCATGTTTAGGTCTCATGCTAGGAATGGGAACGAATTACAACCGTACAGGTGGCATGGCTCGTCCACAAACATTTTGAATCTCGGTTTTTAAGTCCCCATAAATCCTAAACTCGCCAAAAAGTCATCAAAGATGCCATGGTGTCACGTCATGGCACATATATGTTGTGGTAAAAACATTGTCCAATTTGGGCCAAGCTTTATTACAAACCTCTTACAAAAACTGGAGCTTCTCTCAAAGAAGCCTCGTGGTTCTGATAGGGAAACGTGTTCCCCTTGTGGGCGAAACATAATCACTGCCTCTTTTCGCCTTGTATTTTCTTCCATGGGCAACATGGAACGACATGATATCTGTGCTGAAATTTAAACTTATTCAGGGTTCATTTGGCCTTTCTATACACTAATTGAGTTTCCTAGGGATTTAATGTCCATAATTCAAATCTGAACTACAAATACATGCTCCAGTTCACCAAAATGGCTAGAAAAATTATACATGTGTCCTTGGGTGCATGTTTAGGTCTCATGATAGGAATGGGAACAAATTACGACCGTACCGGTGTCCTGGCTCGTCCTCAAACATTTTGAATCTCGGTTTTTAAGTCCCCATAAATCCTAAACTCGCCAAAAAGTCATCAAAGGTGGCATGGTGTCACGTCATGGCACATATATGTCGTGGTAAAAACATTGCCAATTTGGGCCAAGCTTTATTACAAACCTCTTACAAACCAGAGCCTGTCGCAAGAACTCTCGTGGTTTCGATAGGGAAATGTGTCCCCTTGTGGGCCAAACGATAATCACTCTCTCTTCTAGCCTTGTATTTTCTTCTACATGCGACACCGAACAACTGGAGATTCGCGCTGAACTTTGAAATTATTTAGGGTTTGTTTGACCTTTTTTATTCATTAATTGAGTTTTCTAGGCATTTAATGTCCATAATTCAAATCTGAACTACAAATACATGCTCCAGTGCACAAAAATGGCTAGAAAAAATGTACATGTTTCCTTGGGGTGCATGTTTAGGTCCCATGGAACGAATGGGAACGAATTTAACCGTCTCGCCATCCTGGCTTGGCCACAAACATTGTGAATCTCGGTTTTTAAATCTCTGTAAATCCAAAACTCACCAGGAAATCATGAAACTTGGCATGGTGTCACTACATGGTACATATAATTGTCCAATTTGGGCGAAGCTATATTACAAGCCTTTTACAAACCGGAGCCTATCGCAACCCTCGTGGTTCCGGTAGGGAAACATGCCCCTCTTGTGGGCGAAATGATAATTGCTGCCTCTTCTCGCCTTGAACTTTGTTTTCTACATGCAACATAGAATAACGGGAGTGTCGGGCTAAAATTTTGAAACTGTTCAGGGTTCGTTTGGCCATTATAATATATATATATATATATTACTAATTACTAAGTTTTCTATGCATTTAATGTAGTCCATAATTCAAATTTGAACTACAACCACATGCTTTAGTGAAGCAAAATGGGTGGGAAATTGTACATGTGTCATTGGGTGCATGTTTAGGTCTCGTTTAAGGAATGAGAATGAATTACAAACTTGTCGTCGTCCTGAAACATTGAGAATCTCGATTTTCAAATCCCAGTAAATCAAAAAGTCACCTAAAAACATGAAACTTGTCATGGTTTCATGACATGGCACATATATGTTGTGGTAAAAAAATTGTCCAGTTTGAAAAGAGGCGCACACATTAGTAGCCAACGAAGTCCTTTTTGAAACAAAAGACTGACACATTAATATTGCAAATGGTTGTATTATATTAACCGTGTCGAAATTTAACCATACTCAGTGGCGTGCGTGCAGCCGTTTGATTAGATGGGACGAGCGCGAGAAGTCCGCCGTGCAGGCTCGACGGGACGCGTGCGAGCAGTCTGTTGCGTAGGCTCGACGGGACGCATGCATCCTGTCCACCTCGCAGGCTTGACGAGACACGTGTGAACAGCAAGGCTGCCCATGCTCACCGGGAAGCGAGCTCTTTGACCTCCATGCACCAGCCGTCGCCCGCCTCGCTCACAACTTCTCCATTAATGGATTAATTAAAGCACCTAGACGGAGGGTGTTTGCTTGTGATCCCATGGCAGCATTTGCTTTGTTCGTGTTTTCAACTCATATTCCGCCCTAATTTAAATTGCCACATAGGGCAACAGATAATATGACCACAAATAAAATGGCAACGGATAATATGACGACAATTTTACAATGGCGCAGATAATAATTGTCTTACATATTCCAGATAATTTAAAATGCCACATGTGGCAAAGCCCAAAAGACACAGGGGCAAGAGAAGAAGGAAATTGCAGACAACGATCTAGGTCGCTACTGTCTCTACTCGTCGATGGATCGTCGGGCGGCAAAATCCTCCAGCTCCTTCTTCAATTCATCACGACTTTTCTTGAAAGCAGCCACGGATTCCTCCACCTCCTGCTCACGCTCGATCCGAAGCTTCCTTAAGCCACCCATCGGTTCCTCAACGACCACTTTCAGCGTCATCTCTGAGGCACTGCTCTGCTCATGCAACATCTTCTAGCTGGCGGCCTCCTCCTCCTTCTCGGGGACCAACTTGAGGAGCTTCGCATTGTCACCCATGAGTTGCTCGACGAGGCCGGTCGCCTTGTCAACCAAGGCATCGCTGATCTTGAGCAGCTTCATCAAGCCGTCGACCAGCTCCTGCTGCGTAGTGACGCTAGCGAGAATGTCGTCATCGCCGGTGAAGGACTTCAGGAATGCCGGCTCATCGTGATGGCCGACGCCGCGAATGCGCTTGTGAGAGCCCTTGCGTGCCCGTGAGATCTCGTTCGAGGGCTCCGCGGCGCGCCCAGACATCTCTGCTGCGGCTGCGGCTACAGCTTTGCGGCGGGACCTCTCTAGTGCTTCCGCGGCCTTGGTCTTTGCTGCCTGGTTATATGTCCACCCTAAACTCCTCCTACCGATCATGGCGGAACGACTTGACAGAAAAAAACCAGTTTTGTGGGTGATGAGGAGAGGAACTGTGAAGTAATTTTCGATTGGGTAGTTTTTATAGCTCGGTGCTAAGTGTGAACACATATTAGTTTGATAGGTGTGAACAGATTTGCAATTACTTATTGCGTTGTAATCAGCAATGTGACAAGAAACCACGTGGTTGCTCGCTGTTCAGGCGGCCGCGGTGTGCTCCGCTCTGGCGTCCCTGCGCACGCTCTGCTCGCCGTTGAGGCAAAGTTACAATGGCAACGGTTAATAATTCTTAATAATTGTCTTACATATTCAAGATAATTTAAAATGCCAAATGCGGCAAGGCCCAGAACACTCATGACCTACATATGCATACAATTATAATAAAATATAAGCTAAAAGGTTGAGCTGGCGGCCTTCGGACGATGGTCTTCTCGGACTCCATGATCAGCATAGCACCCTTGCAGTCGTTCACTCTGAGTGTCCCGACCCGCCTCCGCCTATGGAGCTGCTGGCGCTGGGAGGCTCTTGGGGTTGCTGGGCCTCTTCTAGAAGAGCTTGACAGCATGCAATCGCGCACATGAAAACTCCGCGGAACGCTCCATTTCCATGTCTCTGGCCTGGTAGAAAATTCAGTTGATCACCTACATCCTCAAGATATCATGTTCGTGATGTTCTACTTCGTTGGGGACGTCAACTCCGCCAAGGATGCGCTCGAGCCTGGCCACCACATCATCGGGATCGAGGTTGACACGGCCGCCGCGGGCAATGATGAAGCTGCAGGCTGCCTTTGTCTTGACTGAATTGCAGAGGTCCTCTGCCCATTCCTTGCGGGGCATCAGGCTCTCGATGAGCACTGGTGACGGCGGTTCTTCGGGTGGGTCGTCGATCATGCCGCCGAGCAGCTCTGGATCTTTTGCATGGTGGATGGCAAACTGCTCATCACACCTCCTTTGCAATATGTCAATTGTGCTCCCAAGGACTGTGACGCTGATATCGCTACCGATGGGCCATGGTGCCTGCATCGGCCGATGAAGCTCTTGCTCCCGGACCTGCTCCGGCTCGTTCTCCTCGCCAAAGGTGTAACGCAGGTAGGAGTCAACGTCGAAGCTTTGGTCGTTGCCTGGCATGCTTCGAATAACTAATGGTAGATGGGTGAGAACTAGATCTTCGCAGAGTGTCACGGCAGTGCGTTGCCGCCTGGGTTATATGCAGCAAGCCTTTAGCTGGTGGCGGGAAACCGTTGAGGGAATAGGCGTGGATTTCATAATTCACCCATGTGGAGCGCGGGAAGCATTCGCTGGAGTGCGGGAAGACTAAGTGGAGCACACACACAACCCGAATACCGTATCCGGTGCCACGTGTTATTTATCACACAAGTGTTAACATAAGGAAATGCATGTATAACTTACTAATCATCGCACACGAGTACTCGCAGACGCATCGTGTGTGATACTCCTAGCCACTGCAAGCAACTAGTTTACATTTTTCAAAGTTTTTTGTACACACAGAATTGCACACGAACTAAATGTATTAACCGTCTGTGTTGTAAATTCTCATCGCAAACAGTTCATCTGAGTCGGCTATTTGCCATGTATCACACACATCTTGTTAAGTTGAACCATTTTTGTTGCGTTCGCTAATCGAAAATAGTTCGTCCGAGTGAACCGTATGCCCTATATCACACACACCTTGATCTGGCTAACCGTTTATGTTACACTCCCTAATAGCAAACGGTTCATCGGAGCAAACTGTATGTCGTATATCGCACACACATATATGGCTACCCATTTCTGTTGTTATGCCTCATCGCAAACAGTACGAACTAGTTAACCGTGTGCCCTGCATTGCACACGCAACTAAAATCTGAACTGTGTTTGATGCATCCTCCATCGCAAATGTTTTGCAACTTTTTTGATGGTTTTTTACATCTCCGTTTTTTATTAATGCATCGCACACAGTTTCTCAAAGGGTCTCTGATCGTAGTGTCGCATTAGCAGCATCCTACAGTAGTGGAAATGCATACGCCATGTAATTGATTTACTTTATCGCTATGAGTTAGCAATAGTTGGAGAAGCAATAGTTGGTGAGACGACCACGATGCTACGATGGAGATCAAGGTGTCAACCCGGTGACGATGGAGATCATGACGATGAATTGGAGATGAAGATCAAAAGCACAAGATGATGATGGCCATATCATGTCACATATTTTGATTACATGTGATGTTTATCTTTTATGCATCTTATTTTTCTTAGTACGGCGGTAGCATTATAAGATGATCCCTTCACTAAATTTCAAGGTAAAAGTGTTCTCCCTGAGTATGCACCGTTGCTACAGTTTGTCGTGTTGAGACACCACGTGATGATCGGGTGTGATAGACTCTACGTTCACATACAACGGGTGCAAGGCAGTTTTGCACATGCGGAATACTTGGGTTAAACATGACGAGCCTGGCATGTACAGACTTGGCCTCGGAACACTGGAGACCGAAAGGTCGAACGTGAATCATATAGTAGATAGGATCAACATAGAGATGTTCACCATTGATGACTACCCCACCTCATGTGATGATCGGACATGGGTTAGTTGATTTGGATCATGTATCACTTAGATGACTTGAGGGATGTCTATTTAAGTGGGAATTCTTTAGTAATTTGATTAATTGGAATTAATTTATCATGAACTTAGTCTTGATAGTTTTGCATATATATGTTGTAGATCAATAGCTTGTGATATAGCCCCTCTATATTTTTTATATGTTCCTAGAGAAAACTAAGTTGAAAGATTATAGTAGCAATGATGCGGACTGGGTCCGTGATCTAATGATTATCCTCATTGTTGCACAGAAGAATTATGTCCTTGAGGCACCGCTAGGTGACAAGCCTGTTGCAGGAGCAGATGCAGACGTTATGAACGTTTTGCAAGCTCGATATGATGACTACTTGATAGTTTAGTGCGCCATGCTTTACGGCTTAGAGCCAGGACTTCAAAAACATTTTGAACGCCATAGAGTATATGAGATGTTCCAAGAGCTGAAAATTGGTATTTTAGATTCATGCCCGTGTCGAGAGGTATGAGACCTCTGACAAGTATGTTGCCTACAAGATGGAGGAGTATAGCCCAGCCAGTGAGCATGAACTCGGAATGTCTAGGTACCACAATTGCTTGAATCAAGTAATCTTCCAGATAAGATAGTGATTGACAGAATTCTCTAGTCACTATCACCAAGCTACTAGAACTTTGTGATGAACTATGATATGCGAGGGATGACAAAAACGATTCCCAAGCTCTTCGCGATGCTGGAATCGGCGAAGGTAGAAATCAAGAAAGAGCGTCAAGTGTTGATGGTTAACAAAACAACTAGTTTCAAGAAAAAGGGCAAGGGAAAAAAGGGAAGTTCAAGAAGAATGCCAAACAAGTTGCCACTCCCAGGAAGAAGCCGAAAGCTTGACCCAAGCCTGAAACTGAGTGCTTCTATTGCAAAGGGAATGGTCACTTGAAGCGGAACTGTCCCAAATACATGGCAGATAAGAATGATGGTTAAGTAAACAAAGGTATATTTGATATACATGTTATTGATGTGTACCTTACTAGTATTCGTAGTATCCCCTGGGTATTTGATATTGGTTCAGTTGCTAAGATTAGTAACTTGAAACATGAGTGGCAGAATAAACAGAGGCTAGTTAAGGGTGAGGTGATGATGTGTGTTGGAAATAATTCCAAGGTTGATACGATCACCATCGCACACTCCCTCTACCTTCGGGATTAATGTTGAATCTAAATAAATGTTTTTTGGTGTTTGTGTTGAGCATGAATATGATTGGATCATGTTTATTCATTTAAGTTAGAGAATAATTGTTGTTCTGTTTACATGAATAAAACCTTCTGTGGTCATACACCCAATGTGAATGGTTTATTGAATCTCAATCATAGTGATACACATATTCATAATATTGATGCCAAAATATACAAAGTTGATGATGATAGTGCAACATACTTGTGGCACTGCCGTTTAGGTCATATTGATGTGAAGCGCATGAAGAAACTCCATGCGGATGGATTTTTCGAAACACTTGATTATGAATCATTTGATACTTGTGAACCATGCCTTATGGGCAAGATGACTAAAACTCTGTTCTTCGAAACAATGGAGCGATCCCATGACTTATTGGAAATAATACATATCGATGTAGGCGGTCCAATGAGTGTTGAGGCACGCAGCCGGTATCATTATTTTCTGACCTTCACAGATGATTTGAGCAGATATGGGTATATCTACTTGATGAAACACAAGTCTAAAACATTTTGACTAGTTCAAAGAATTTCATAGTGAAGTGGAGAATCATCGTAACAAGAAAATAAAGTTTCGACAATCTGATCGCGAAGGCGAATATTTGAGTTACGAGTTTGGCCTTCATTTAAAACAATGTCGAATTGTTTCACAACTCACGCCACCTGGAACACCACAACGTAATGGCGTGTCAGAACGTCGTAAACCGTACTTTATTGGATATGGTGCATTCTATGATGTCTCTTACCGATTTACCACTATCATTTTGGGGTTGTGCATTAGAGACAGCCGCATTCACGTTAAATATGGCACCGTCTAAACCCATTGAAATGACACCTTATGAACTGTGGTTTGGCAAGAAACCTAAGCTATCGTTTCTTAAAAGTTTGGGGATGCGACGCTTATGTCAAAAAGCTTCAACCTGATAAGCTCGAACCCAAAGCGGAGAAGTGCGTCTTCATAGGATACCAGAAAGCTATTGGGTATACCTTCTACCACAGATCCAAAAGGGTAAAACTCTTTTGCATAGAATGGGTCCTTTCTAGAGAAGGAGTTTCTCTCGAAAGAAGTGAGTCAGAGGAAAGTAGAACTTGATGAGGTAATTATACCTTCTCTCAAATTGGAAAGTAGCACATCAGAGAAATTGGTTCACGGGATGCCTACACCAACTAGAGAGGAAGTTAATGATGATGATTATGAAACTTCAGATCAAGTTACTACTGGACCTCGTAGGTCGAACAGAGCACGTTCCACACCAAAGTGGTATGGTAACCCAGTCTTGGAAATCATGTTACTAGACCATGACGAACCTACAAACTATGAAGAAGCTATGATGAGCCCAGATTCCAATAGATGGCTTGAGGCCATAAAATCTGAGATAGGATCCATGTATGAGAACAAAGTGTGGACTTTGGTGGACTTGACCAATGATCGACAAGCCATTGAGAATAAATGGATCTTCAAGAAGAAGACAGACGCTAATGTAATGTTGCCATTTACAAAGCTCGACTTGTCATGAAAGGTTTTCGACAAGTTCAAGGGTTGACTACGATGAGATCTTCTCACCCGTAGCGATGCTTAAAGTCATTCCAAATCATCTTAGCAATTGCCGCATTTTATAATTATGAAATTTGGCAAATGGGCATCAAAACTTCATTCCTTAATGGATTTTTTAAAGAAGAGTTTTATATGATGCAATGAGAAGGTTTTTTCAATCCTAAAGGTTCTAACAAAGTGTGCAAGCGCCAGTGATCCATCTATGGACTGGTGCAAGCATCTCGAAGTTGAAATATATGCTTTGATGAGGTGATCAAAGCATATGGTTTTATACAGAGTTACGATGAAGCATGTATTTACAAGGAAGTGAGTGGGAGCTCTGTAGCATTTCTGATGTAATATGTGGATGACACATTGTTGATTGGAAATGATATAGAATTTCTCGATAGCATAAAAGGATACTTGAATAACAATTTTTCAATGAAAGACCTCGGTGAAGCTGCTTAAATATTAGGCATCAAGATCTATAGAGATAGATGAAGATGGTTGATAAGATTTTCAATGAGTACATACCTTCACAAGATTTTGAAGGAATTCAAAATGGGCCAGTCAAAGAAAAGGTTCTTGCCTATGTAACAAGGTGTGAAGTTGAGTAAGACTCAAAACCCGACCATGGCAGAATATAGAGAGAGAATGAAATTCATTCCCTATGCCTCAGTCATAGGTTCTATAAAGTACGCCATGCTGTGTACCAGACCTTTTGTGTGCCTTGTAATGATTTTATCAAGGCGGTACAATAGTGATCCAGGAGTGGATCACTCAACAGTGGTCAAAATTATCGTTAGGTACCTAAGAGGACTAAGGAAATTTTTCTCGGTTATGGAGGTCATAAAGAGTTCATCATAAAGAGTTACGTCGATACAAGCTTTGACACCGATTCGGGTGACTTTGAGTTTCATTCTGGATACATATTGAAAGTGGGAGCAATTAGCTAGAGTAGCTCCATTCAGAGCATTGTAGACATAGAAATTTGCAAAATACATATGGATCTGAATGTGACAGACCCGTTGACTGAACCTCTCTCACAAGCAAAACATGACTATACCTTAGTACTCTTTGGGTGTTAATCACATGATGATGTTAACTAGATTATTGACTCTAGTAAACTCTTTGGGTGTTGGTCACATTGTGATGTGAACTATGGGTGTTAATCACATGGTGATGTGAACTAGATTATTGACTCTAGTGCAAGTGGGAGACTGAAGGAAATATGCCCTCGAGGCAATAATAAAGTTGTTATTTTATATTTCCTTATTCATGATAAAAGTTTATTAATCATGCTAGAATGTATTGATCAAAAACCTAAATACATGTGTGAATACATAAACAAATACCGTGTCCCTAGTAAGCCTCTACCAGAGTAGCTGATTGATCAAAGATGGTTAAGGTTTCCTAACCATAGACATGTGTTGTCATTTGATAATGGGATCACATCATTAGGAGAATGATGTGATGGACAAGACCCATCCGTTAGCTTAGCATATTGATCGTTCAGTTTATTGCTATTGCTTTCTTCATGTCAAATACATATTCCTTTGACTATGAGATTATGCAACTCCCGGATACCGGAGGAATGCCTTGTGTGCTATCAAACGTCACAATGTAACTAGGTGATCATAAAGATTCTCTACAGGTATCGCCAAAGGTGTTTGTTGAGTTGGCACAGAATGAGATTAGGATTTGTCACTCCAAGTATCGGAGAGGTGTCTCTAGGCCCTCTCGGTAATACACATCATAAGCTTGCAAGCAAATGACTAAGGAGTTAGTCACAAGGTGATGTATTATGGAACAAGTAAAGAGACTTGCCAGTAACAATATTGAACTAGGTATGAAGATACCGACGATTGAATCTCGGGCAAGTAACATACCGATAGACAAAGAGAATTATGTATGTTGTCATAACGGTTTGACCGATAAAGATCTTCGTAGAATATGTAGGAGCCAATATGGGCATCCAGGTTCCGCTATTGGTTATTGACCGGAGAGGTGTCTCAGTCATGTCTACATAGTTCTCGAACCCGTAGGGTCCGCACGCTTAACGTTCGATGACGATATAGTATTATATGAGTTATGTGATTTGGTGACCGAATGTTGTTCGGAGTCCCGGATGATATACGGACATGAAGAGGAGTCTCGAAATGGTCGAGAGGTAAATATTGATATAGGACGATGGTATTGGGACACCGGGAGTGTTTCGGGGGTTACCGAGTACTTATCGGGTCACCGGAAGGGGTTTCAGGCACCCCCGACAAAAGATATGGGCCTTATGGGCCAAGAGGGGAAATGCACCAGCCACAAGGGGCTGGTTTGCCCCCCATATGGGCCGGTGCTACCTCTTTTAGCACTGCATTGGTTTTCCCCAAAGAGGAAGGGATGATGCAGCAAAGTAGCGTAAGTATTTCCCTCAGTTTTTGAGAACCAATGTATCAATCCAGTAGGAGGCTACGCGCGAGTCCCTCGCACCTGCACAAAACAAATAAATCCTCGCAACCAACGCAAATAGGGGTTGCCAATCCCTATAGGGCCACTTACGAGAGTGAGATCTGATAGATATGATAAGATAATACTTTTGGTATTTTTATGATAAAGATGCAAAGTAAAATAAAGGCAAAGTAAATAACTAAGTAGTAGGAGATTAATATGATAAAGATAGACCCGGGGCCATAGGTTTCACTAGTGGCTTCTCTCGAGAGCATAAGTATTCTACGGTGGGTGAACAAATTACTGTTGAGCAATTGACAGAATTGAGCATAGTTATGAGAATATCTAGGTATGATCATGTATATAGGCATCACATACGAGACAAATAGACCGACTCCTGCCTGCATCTACTACTATTACTCCACTCATCGACCGCTATCCAGCATGCATCTAGAGTATTAAGTTAAAAACAGAGTAACGCCTTAAGCAAGATGACATGATGTAGAGGGATAGACTCATGCAATATGATGAAAACCCCATCTTGTTATCCTCGATGGCAACAATACAATAGTGCCTTTCTGCGCCTACTGTCACTGAGAAAGGACACCGCAAGATTGAACCCAAAGCTAAGCACTTCTCCCATTGCAAGAAAGATCAATCTAGTAGGCCAAACCAAACTGATAATTCGAAGAGACTTGCAAAGATAACCAATCAGACATAAAAGAATTCAGAGAAGATTCAAATATTATTCATAGATAGACTTGATCATAAACCCGCAATTCATCGGTCTCAACAAACACACCGCAAAAAGAAGATTACATCGAATGGTTCTCCACAAGAGAGGGGGATAACATTGTATTGAGATCCAAAAAGAGAGAAGAAGCCATCTAGATACTAACTATGGACCCGTAGGTCTGAGGTAAACTACTCACACTTCATCGGAGAGGCTATGGTGTTGATGTAGAAGCCCTCCGTGATCGATGCCCCCTCCGGCGAAGCTCCGGAACAGGCCCCAAGATGGGATCTCATGGATACAGAAAGTTACGGCGGTGGAATTAGGGTTTTCACTCCGTATCTGATCATTTGGGGGTACGTGGGTATATATAGGAGGAAGAAGTACGCCGGTGGAGCAACAGAGGGCCCACGAGGGTGGAGGGCGCGCCTGGGGGGGCAGGCGCGCCCCCTACCTCGTGGCCTCCTGTTACATGGCTTGACGTAGGGTCCAAGTCTTCTAAGTTGTATTCGATGAGAAAATCACGTTCCCAAAGGTTTCATTCTGTTTTGACTCCGTTTGATATTCCTTTTCTTCGAAACCCTAAAACAGGCAAAAAACAACAATTCTAGGTTGGGCCTCCGGTTAATAGGTTAGTCCCAAAAATAATATAAAAGTGGATAATAAAGCCCAATAATGTCCAAAACAGTAGATAATATAGCATGGAGCAATCAAAAATTATAGATACGTTGGAGACGTATCAAACATCCCCAAGCTTAATTCCTGCTCGTCCTCGAGTAGGTAAATGATAGAAACGGAATTTTTTATGCGGAGTGCTACTTAGCATAATTTTAATGTAATTCTTCTTAATTGTGGTGTGAATATTCAGATCCGAAAGATTCAAGACAAAAGTTCATATTGACATAGAAAATAATAATACTTCAAGCATACTAACAAAGCAATTATGTCTTCTCAAAATAACATGGCTAAAGAAAGTTATCCCTACTAAATCATATAGTATGGCTATGCTCTATCTTCACCACACAAAATATTTAAATCATGCACAACTCTGATGACAAGCCAAGCAATTGTTTCATACTTTTTACATTCTCAAAACTTTTTCAATCTTCACGCAATACATGAGCGTGAGCCATGGATATAGCACTATAGGTGGAATAGAGTGGTGGTTGTGGAGAAGACAAAAAGGAGAGGATAGTCTCACATCAACTAGGCATATCAACGGGCTATGGAGATGCCCATCAATAGATATCAATGTGAGTGAGTAGGGATTGCCATGCAACGGATGCACTAGAGCTATAAGTATATGAAAGCTCAAAAAGAAACTAAGTGGGTGTGCATCCAACTTGCTTGCTCATGAAGACCTAGGGCAATTTGAGGAAGCCCATCATTGGAATATACAAGCCAAGTTCTATAATAAAAAATTCCCACTAGTATATGAAAGTGATAACATGAGAGACTCTCTACTATGAAGATCATGGTGCTACTTTGAAGCACAAGTGTGGTAAAAGGATAGTAACATTGTCCCTTCTCTCTTTTTCTCTCATTTTTTTCTTTGGGCCTTTTCTCTTTTTTTATGGCCTCTTTTCTTTCTCTTTTTTTCGTCCGGAGTCTCATCCCGACTTGTGGGGGAATCATAGTCTCTATCATCCTTTCCTCACTGGGACAATTCGCTAATAATGATGATCATCACACTTTTATTTTTCTTACAACTCAACAATTACAACTCGATACTTAGAACAAGATATGACTCTATATGGATGCCTCCGGCGGTGTACCGGGATATGCAATGATTCATGAGCGACAAGTATGAAAGAATTATGAACGGTGGCTTTTCCACAAATACTATGTCAACTACATGATCATGCTAAGCAATATGACAATGATGGAGTGTGTCATAAACGGAACGGTGGAAAGTTGCATGGCAATATATCTCGGAATGGCTATGAAAATGCCATAATAGGTAGGTATGGTGGCTGTTTTGAGGAAGGTATATGGTGGGTGTATGATACCGTCGAAAGGTGTGAGGTATTAGAGAGGCTAGTAAAGGTGGAAGGGTGAGAGTGGGTATAATCCATGGACGCAACATTAGTCATAAAGAACTCATATACTTATTGCAACGATCTACAAGTTATCAAAGAAAAGTATTATGCGCATGCACCTAGGGGGATAGATTGGTAGGAAAAGACCATCGCTCGTCCCCGGCCGCCACTCATAAGGAAGACAATCAATAAATAAATCATGCTCCGACTTCATCACATAACGGTTCACCATACGTGCATGCTACAGGAATCACAAGCTTCAACACAAGTATTTCTCAAATTCACAACTATTCAACTAGCATGACTTTAATATCACCATCTCCATATCTCAAAACAATTATCAAGTATCAAACTTATCATAGTATTCAACACACTTATAAGAAAGTTTTATTATTAATCTTGCATACCAAGCATATTAGGATTTTAAGCAAATTACCATGCTATTAAGACTCTCAAAATAATCTAAGTGAAGCATGAGAGATCAATAGTTTCTATAAAACAAATCCACCACCGTGTTCTAAAAGATATAAGTGAAGCACTAGAGCAAAATTATATAACTCAAAAGATATAAGCGAAGCACATAGAGTATTCTAACAAATTCCAAATCATATATGGCTCTCCCAAAAGGTGTGTACAGCAAGTATTATTGTGGTAAACTAACAAGCAAAGACTCAAATCATATAAGATACTCCAAGCAAAACACATATCATGTGGCGAATAAAAATATAGCTCCAAGTAAAGTTACCGATAGAAGTAGATGAAAGAGGGGATGCCTTCCGGGGCATCCCCGAGCTTTGGCTTTTAGGTGTCCTTAGATTATCTTGGGGGTGCCATGGGCATCCCCAAGCTTAGGCTCTTGCCACTCCTTGTTCCATAATCCATCAAATCTTTACCCAAAATTGAAAACTTCACAACACAAAACTTAAAGTAGAAAATCTCGTGAGCTCCGTTAGCCAAAAAGAATAAAAGATCACTTCAAGGTACTGTAATGAACTCATTATTTATTTATATGGGTGCTATACCTACTGTATTCCAACTTCTCTATGGTTTATAAACTAATTTACTAGCCATAGATTCATCAAAATAAGCAAACAACACACAAAAAACTGAATCTGTCAAAAATAGAACAGTCTGTAGTAATCTGTAGCTAGCGCAAGATTTGGAACCCCAAAAATTCTAAAATAAATTTATGGACGTGAGGAATTTATCTATTAATCATATTAAAAAATAATTAACTAAATAGAACTCTCCAAATAAAAATGACAGCAGTTCTCGTGAGTGCTAAAGTTTCTGTTTTTTACAGCAAGCTCAACAAGACTTTCCCCAAATCTTCCCAACGGTTCTACTTGGCACAAACACTAATTAAACACAAAAAACACAACCAAAACAGAGGCTAGATAAATTATTTATTAATAAACAGGAGCAAAAAGCAAGGAATAAAAATAAAATTGGGTTGCCTCCCAACAAGGGCTATCGTTTAACGCCCCTAGCTAGGCATAACAAGCAAAAATAGATCTAGGTATTGCCATCTTTGGTAGGCAATCCATAAGTGGCTCTCATAATAGATTCATAAGGTAATTTAATTTTCTTTCTAGTATAGTGTTCCATGCCTTTCCTTAACGGAAATTGGAATCTAATATTTCCTTCCCTCATATCAATAATTGCACCAATCGTTCTAAGGAAAGGCCTACCAAGAATAATAGGACATGAAGGATTGCAATCTATGTCAAGAACAATAAAATCTATGGGCACATAATTCCTATTTGCAACAATAAGAACATCATTAATTCTTCCCATAGGTTTCTTAATAGTGGAATCCGCAAGGTGCAAGTTTAGAGAGCAATCATCAAAATCACGGAAATCTAACAAATCACACAAAGTCTTTGGAATCGTGGAAACACTAGCACCCAAATCACATAAAGCATAGCATTCATGATCTTTAATTTTAATTTGAATAGTTGGTTCCCACTCATCATAGATTTTCTAGGGATAGAAACTTCCAATTCAAGTTTTTCTTCATAAGATTGCATCAAAGCATCAACGATATGTTTAGTAAACGCTTTATTTTGACTATAAGCATGGGGAGAATTTAGCACGGATTGCAACAAGGAAATACAATCAATCAAAGACCAATTTTCATAGTTAAATTCCTTGAAATAAATAATAGTGGGTTTAGTAACATCTAGGGTTTTAATTTCTTCAATCCCACTTTTATCAAATTTAGCATCAAGATCAACAAATTCAGAATTCTTGGAACGCCTTCTAGGTAAAGGTGGATCATATTCAGTCCCATCATTATCAAGATTCATACTGCAAAACAAATATTTAATAGGGGACACATCAATAACTTTTAGATCTTCATCATTATTTTCATAGGAACTAGAAGAACACGCTTTTATAAAGGCATCTTTCTTAGCACGCATCCTAGCGGTTCTTTATTTGCACTCATCAATGGAAATTATCATGGCTTTGAGAGACTCATTGATATCATGCTTAGGTGGAATAGATCTAAGTTTCAAAGAATCATCATCAAGAGCAATTCTATCAACGTTCCTAGCCAAATAATAAATCTTAAGCAATTTTTCTTCAATCATAGCATTAAAATTCTTTTGCGAAGTAATAAATTCTTTAATATTAGAATCAAAATCATAGGGCATCTTATTATAACTTCCATAAGAATTGTTGTAGGAATTACCATAATTATTAGAGGGATTACTAGGATAAGGCCTAGGATTAAAATTTCCTCCATACGCGTTGTTACCAAAATTGTTCCTACCAACAAAATTCACATCCATAGATTCATTATTATTCTCAATCAAAGTAGACAAGGGCATATCATTAGGATCAGAATAAACACTCTTATTAGGAAGTAATTTCATAAGTTCATCCATCTTTCCACTCAAAACATTAATTTCTTCTATCGCATGCACCTTTTTATTAGTAGATCTTTCAGTATTCCATTGAGAATAATTAACCATAATATTATCTAGGAGTTTAGTAGCTTCTCCTAAAGTGATTTCCATAAAAGTGCCTCCCGCGGCTCAATCTAAAAGATTTCTAGAGGCAAAATTCAATCCGGCATAAAAAATTTGTATAATCATCCACAAATTTAAACCATGAGTAGGGCAATTATGTATCATTAGTTTCATTCTCTCCCAAGCTTGTGCAACATGTTCATGATCAAGTTGCTAAAAATTCATAATATCATTTTAAGAGAGATGATCTTAGCGGGAGAAAAATACTTAGAGATAAAAGCATCTTTGCACTTGTTCCATGAATCAATACTATTTTTAGGCAAAGACGAAAACCAAGCTTTAGCACGATCTCTAAGCGAAAAAGGAAATAGCTTCAATTTAACAATATCATTATCCACATCTTTCTTCTTTTGCATGTCACACAAATCAACGAAGCTATTTAGATGGGTAGCGGCATCTTCACTAGGAAGGCCGTAAAACGGATCTTTCATGACAAGATTTAGCAAAGCAGTATTAATTTCACAAGATTCAGCATCGGTAAGACGAGCAATTGGAGTGCTAACAAAATAATTGTTGTTGGTATTGGTGAAGTCACACAATTTAGTATTATCTTGAGCCATCGTGACAAGCAAGCAACTAACACACAAGCAAACAAAAAGCAAGTGGGCAAAAAGAGGCAAATAGAGAGGGAGGGTAGAGAGAGAGGGCGAATAAAACGGCAAGGGTGAATTGGGGAGAGGCAAATGGCAAATAATGTAATGCGGGAGATAAGGGTATGTGATGGGTACTTGGTATGTTGACTTTTGCGTAGACCTCCCCGGCAACGGCGCTAGCAATCCTTCTTGCTACCTCTTTTAGCACTGCATGGTTTTCCCAAAAGAGTAAGGGATGATGCAGCAAAGTAGCGTAAGTATTTCCCCCAGTTTTTGAGAAACAAGGGATCAATCCAGTAGGAGGCTACGCGCGAGTCCCTCGCACCTGCACAACACAAATAAATCCTCGCAACCAACGCAAATAGGGGTTGTCAATCCCTACAGGGCCACTTACGAGAGTGAGATCTAAAAGATATTGTAAGATAATATTTTTGGTATTTTTATGATAAATATGCAAAGTAAAATAAAGGCAAAGTAAATAGCAAAGTACATAACTAAGCAGTGGGAGATTAATATGAGAAAGATAGACACGGGGGCCATAGGTTTCACTAGTGGCTTCTCTCGAGAGCATAAGTATTCTACGGTGGGTGAACAAATTACTGTTGAGCAATTGACAGAATTGAGCATAGTTATGAGAATATCTAGGTATGATCATGTATATAGGCATCATGTCCGAGACAAGTAGACCGACTCCTGTCTGCATCTACTACTATTACTCCACTCATCGACCGCTATCTAGCATGCATCTAGAGTATTAAGTTAAAAACAGAGTAACTCCTTAAGCAAGATGACATGATGTAGAGGGATAGACTCATGCAATATGATGAAAACCCCATCTTGTTATCCTCAATGGCAACAATACAATACGTGCCTTGCTGCCCCTACTGTCACTGGGAAAGGATACCGCAAGATTGAACCCAAAGCTAAGCACTTCTCCCATTGCAAGAAAGATCAATCTAGTAGGCCAAACCAAACTGATAATTCGAAGAGACTTGCAAAGATAACCAATCATACATAAAATAATTCAGAGAAGATTCAAATATTATTCATAGATAGACTTGATCATAAACCCGCAATTCATCGGTCTCAACAAACACACCGCAAAAAGAAGATTACATCGAATGGTTCTCCACAAGAGAGGGGGAGAACATTGTATTGAGATCCAAAAAGAGAGAAGAAGCCATCTAGCTACTAACTATGGACCCGTAGGTCTGAGGTAAACTACTCACACTTCATCGGAGAGGCTATGGTGTTGATGTAGAAGCCCTCCGTGATCGATGCCCCCTCCGGCGGAGCTCCGGAATAGGCCCCAAGATGGGATCTCATGGATACAGAAAGTTACGGCGGTGGAATTAGGGTTTTGGCTCTCTATCTGATCGTTTGGGGTACGTGGGTATATATAGAAGGAAGAAGCACGACGGTGGTGCAACAGGGGGCCCACGAGGGTGGAGGGCGCTCCTGGGGGGCAGGCGCGCCCCCCTACCTCGTGGCCTCCTGTTACGTGGCTTGATGTAGGGTCCAAGTCTTCTGAGTTGTATTCGATGAGAAAATCACGTTCCCGAAGGTTTCATTCCATTTGGACTCCGTTTGATATTCCTTTTCTTCGAAACCCTAAAATAGGCAAAAACAGCAATTCTGGGCTGGGCCTCCGGTTAATAGGTTAGTCCCAAAAATAATATAAAAGTGGATAGTAAAGCCCAATAATGTCCAAAATAGTAGATAATATAGCATGGAGCAATCAAAAATTATAGATACGTTGGAGACGTATCAGCCGGCCTAAGAGGAGGAGGAAAGATGGGAAGGGAAAGGAAAGAGAGGAATAGGATTCCCCCTTCCTTCCCTCTCCCCCTCTCTTTCCTTCCCCCTCCGACATATATGGCAGGGGGAGCGCGGCTAGGGAGGAGCCCAAGTAGGATTCAGACCTACTTGGGGCGCCTCCTGGCCTCTCCCCTCCCCCTCCCACCTATATATATATATATGTGTGTGTGGGGGGGGGGAGGGGCGCCTAGCACACCCCAAACAATTTTTTAGCCGTGTGTGGTGCACCCCTCCACCGTTTACTCCACCGGTCATATTTTCATAGTGCTTAGGCGAAGCCCTGAGAGGATCACTTCACCATCACCATCACCAAACCGTCATGCTGACGGAACTCATATACTACCTCGATGTCTTGCTGGATCAAGAAGGCGATGGACGTCACCGAGCTGAACATGTGCATAACGTGGAGGTGTCGTGCGTTCGGTACTTGATCGGTTGAAGTGCGAAAAAGTTCGACTACATCAACCGCGTTGTGAAACGCTTCCGCTTATGGTCTACAAGGGTACGTAGACACACTCTCCCCTCATTGCTATCCATCTCCATGGATAGATCATTGCGTGTGCATAGAAAATATTTTGTTTTCCATGCAACGATTCCCAACACCACAAGGCAGGGGGTGCGCCCTAGGGGGGCCTCCACCATTGTGGACAGCTGCTGGGTCCCCCTCTATTGATTCTTTTGCCAATATTTTTTATTAATTTCAAAAATATTCTTCGTGAAGTTTCAGGTCACTCCGAGAACTTTTATTTCTGCACAAAAATAACACCATGGCAATTCTGCTGAAAACAACGTCAGTCCGGGTTAGTTCCATTCAAATCATGCAAATTAGAGTCCAAAACAAGGGCAAAAGTGTTTGAAAAAGTAGATACGATGGGGACGTATCACCCCCACTGAATCAAACATCCGACAACGGTCTCGGGGACTACACCCAGTGGGTGCACTCAGTGTGCCCCCACTGGATCGACTTTCCACTCGGTACGGCCTGACCGATCCGAGTGGAAGATTACAAAAAAAACATTCTCAGACCCCCGCCGAATCAAACATTCGACGGCAGTCTTGGGGACTACACCCACTGGGTGCACTTAGCGTGCCCCCACTGGATCAACCCCCACTCAGCGTGGCCTAACCGGCGCGAGTGGTGAACTACAAGAAACAACTCTGAAGACCCACGCCAAATCAAACATTCGACGGTGGTGTCAGGGACTACAGCTACACCCAGTGGATGCACTTAGCGTGCCCTCACTGGATCAACCCCCACTCGGTGTGGCCTGACTGGCGCGAGTGGTGATCTACAAGCAAAAAATACTAAGGCCCCCGTCGAATCAAACATTAGACGGTGGTCTCGGGGACTACACCCAATGAATGCACTCAGCGTGCCCCCACTGGATCGATTTTCCACTCAGTACGGCCTGACCGGTCCAAGTGGAGAACATTTGAATGTAAGGCTACGACTAAACAAGTACTAAATCAAGAACACACAGTGGGTGTGCAGAATCAAGACAAACGGGACAAAATCCAATCGGAAATCCACTTACAATCGCACTTACTCGAACATTCACGTGAAGGGTCATGCTGGCGTCATAAGCTAACTTGCTGCCTTCATACACTGCCTATAGACGCTGCATCATCAGATCAGCCTGGATCATGGCTTCCTTGCTAGCCCCGGGCTGGTCTTCTGGAACATGATGTAGAGTGAAAACAGTCGACACAGGAACACTCGACGCAGGAGTTGACGATGCAGCTGGAGGGATCGGCACTTGTGGTTGGCCAGCACGTCCCGAAATTGGAAGAGTTGATACCAAAGGCGGAGCAGTCGACAGTGGAGCAGTGGAGATAGTGCCAGCTTGAGATGAACCACCAGGCTTCTGAAGCACGCTGTAGGCGGTGTTCTGCTCGACGACGCCCTCCGAGTGAAACTACGATGAGTGCTCGAGGTCATACCTCCACCACTCTCACCTTTAGGAAGCTCGTCCTCGTCATTGTCAGGAAGTTGTATGATATCTAATGGTTCTGCGGCCACTCGACATCGACAACTCATTCAATAGATGAGTCAACCAATGGAACAAGACAGAGGGCAAACGTAGCTCACCTCGCCGAGAAGTGGCCACATCTGCGGTGTCCTCTGCATGCTCCTCATCAACTTGCATGGGCGACGTAACCTAAGTAGCAGCTCTGACACATAAAGTTCACCCGGTCAGCAAAGGCATAAAGGTTTGTAGTAGTAAGATAGAAAGTGAAAAAGAAGAAGCACTCACGTTGAAGCGATAGGCACAGTAACCACTACTATAGAAAAGGCTACTAGCACCGCGGGTAAACTAGCTACTAGCAGCGCGGGTACCCGCGCTACTAGTATCGCGCTACAGCTAAGTCGATAGCAGTAGCGCGGATGCAACCCACGCTACTACTAAGTCTGTTAGTAGTAGAGCGGATGGCACCGCGCTACTACTATATCAACCAGCACTACTACTATCCTAAGTAGTAGTAGTAGCGTGCACTTTTCCTCCCGCGCTGCTACTAGCTAATTAGGAATTAAAAATAAAATTTAGATGCACTATTCCTGGATAGAAATAGACATGCCCGGTGCAAAATAAACTCATGTCAAGGAACAACATCTCAACTGAAAGAAATCACGACATCCCATTTAACATCAGACGAACACAACCATCATCTAAAAGGTGGGTACCTTCCCTATCATTCCACCACCAACCTAAACAAATCACTTCTCTAGATGTATCTACCAAGGCTTGGAGTTCAGGCGCCGGTGGACCTCCCCCCTAAAGGTGGCGTCGAGGACCTCCACCTCGGCGACCTCCGATGGCGCGATCACCTGGATGATCATATGTGTGCAGTAGTTACCGGGCTTCATGGTGAAGTCCACCTCCAAGTGGTTGAAGAGGACGACACCCACCGGGCCATGGTAATCCTCCTTGATCACCCCTACACCCACATCAGGAAAGTGAAAACTTGTTGGTTCACGTCTTGTTTCCAAATCTAGTATTGTATTTGCTTTCTTTATTGTGCATGCACATGAATCAATAGTAACAGCCGAAGGCTGGTCCTTACTTGTTGCTCGACACGTGAAGAAGGTCGGGTCCCCTCCTTATTGCACGAACGAATCCAAGGAAGACACTGTCGGTGGCTCCGAACCCGCCTTCCGCTTATCTGTAGACAAGGAATAGTTTCAGCTAACAAAGGAAAATGAGAACAAAGAGCAATCGGTAATTGTGAGACAAGAAATAACTTCTGTTGTAACCCGTGCATTGTGTTCTATCCCAAGCTAAACTACCTAGTATCTATCGTGGTCATGGTCAACTCGCTTTCATTTTCATAAAATCATGTATCTGTCGTGTTCCTCCCCAGGTTTACGTCGGGCTCATTTGGCTCTGGCAACGTGGCATTCTCACCGGCCAGCATCATGACAACCGAAGACATCACCAGCCTGTTCCTAGGCTGCACGTGGGCAATCAGTAGATAAATGCATCTGAAAAATAGATGTAAATGAGGCAACGACCAAAGTTAACTTCTTGAAATCAGATAAAAAGGTGGAAGATATGAAGTGCAGCAATAGCTTTTGTGATATGAGAAACGCTAGCTAGTATAAAAATCATTAGGTAAAATATAAAAAAGTTAACTTGTGTGGCCACAAGTTTGCAGGTAGTATAAAAATTATAGATACGTTGGAGACATATCAGCGGCCGCACCTACCCAAGGCCGCGTCGCTCCCGTCCAGCGGCCGCCCCTCCTGTTTCCTGCGACGCCCCTATTTCCCGCCCTTGTTCGGCTACTGCCGCTGCCTCTGTCTCGTCCAGGCGCCGCCATCCCAGGATCCCCGGCTTGGTTGCTTCCGCTCGGCGACTCTGCTTCCGCTCGAGCGAGCATGCCCTTGCCCGATCCAGTATCGGGGGCCATGCTTTGAGCACGCGAGTTGCCCAATCCTAATACAGTTTTTGGATCCGTTGACTTAAAAAAGGGCTCCTCATGTCTTCTTCAGGCTATGTCGTTGTTCCTCGGTGCTTGGTGATCTTCGATGGCACCAACTATGCTGAGTTTGCGGGTTTTATGCGTATCCATATGCGCGGTCTTCTACTGTGGGGTGTTCTATCTGGCGAGGTCCCCTGTCCGCCATGTCCTGTTGCTCCCGTTGCACCTACCCCACCGGTACCGCCAGTTCTTGTTGTTGATGCTTCTCAGGCTGATCGGGATGCAGCCAAGGTGCTTGATGATGTTGCGGTTGATGCTTATGATCAGCAGGTATCAGCTTATTCAGATGCTCTTTCCGTCTACCGTGATGATCGGTTTGCTTACACTCAGTGGTGCAATGATGATGCTCGAGCTGCTGCTGTTCTTACTGCGAGTGTCCTCCCTCTTTGCATCGGAGTTCATGGGCCTTGGCACTGTTGCAGCGATGTGGTCTTACCTCTGTCAGTGCTATCAGCCCTCTGGTGATGCTCTTTACTTATCTGTGGTGCGTCAGGAGTATGATCTTCAGCAAGGTGATTCATCTGTTGACGAGTTCTACACACAGAGTTCTGCCATCTGGCGCCAGCTTGACTCTCTTTGGATTGTTGTCTGTGGATCTTGCCGCTGTTGTCATACTATGCGGTCTGACTTGGAGTTTCAGCGTGTCCATGAGTTCTTATCTCGCCTCCGATCTGAGTTTGAGCCTCGACGTGCTCACTTGCTTATTCATGGTCGTGTTCCTATCTCGGAGGTGCTTGCTGAGCTTCGTGCTAAGGAGACCCGCCTTCGTTCTGTTGGGTTGCTTGCAGTCTCTTCTGTGTTGGCTGCCCGAGCCCCTGTGTCGTCTGCTCGTCCCACTGCTCCACCACTCCTGCCCACACCTTCAAGGGGTGGGTCACCTTCCTTATGTTGAGAAGGGTCGGTCGTGCCGTGACACCTTCTGTGACTACTGCTCCAGGCCAGGTCACCCAGAGTCTGATTGTCGCCAGAAGCAGCAAAACTAGAGGCGCTCCTCTTCCAATGGGGCTCCTATGTCATCATCAACTCCGTCACTCACTGACCAGGACATTGTGCACCTCAAGCACCTTCTGTCTTCCTCCGGTTCTTCCTTGACGGGCTCTGCTGCTGTTGTGACTGTTGTCTCCACTTCATCACCGCCGACATCTACACCGTCAGGTACATCCTCGTGGGTTCTGGACTCTGGAGCTTCCTTTCATATGTCCTCTGATTCTTCAGTGTTGTCCCCTCTTCACCCTCTAGATTCTCCTATTAATGTTCTTACTGCCGATGGCACATCCCTTCCTGTTGCTAGTCGTGGTCTTCTTTCCACTCCATCCTTTTCTGTTCCTAGTGTTTCTCATGTTCCTCGCCTTACCATGAATCTTTTTTCCGCTACCCAACTTACCGATTCTGGTTGTCGTGTCATTCTTGATACCGACTCTTGCTCCATTCGGGATCATCGCACCAAGGCTTTGGTTGGTGCTGGCCCCCGGCGCCGTGAGTCAGAGGGCCTTTGGGAGGTTGACTGGCTTTGTGTTCCTTCCACTGCCACCACTTCTGCTAGCTTCCATGCTCTTGCTGCCTCTTCATCTGTGTCCTTCCAGCAGTGGCATCATCGCCTTGGTCACATCTGTGGCTCTCGCTTGTCATCTTTAGTGCGTCAGGGCCTCTCAGGGTCTGTATCTGGAGATGTTTCTTTACATTGTAATGGTTGTAGACTTGGCAAACAAATCCAGTTACCTTATCCTACCAGTGAGTTGGTCTCTCAGCGTCCTTTTGACTTAGTTCATTCTGATGTCTGGGGTCCTGCTCCCTTTGATTTGAAAGGTGATCATCGCTACTATGTTTTGTTTATTGATGATTTCTCTTGCTACACTTGGCTCTACTTCATGAAATCTCGTAGCGAGGTTCTCTATATACAAACGATTTGCTGCCATGGTTCACACCCAGTTTTCCACGCCCATTCGTACTTTTCATGTTGACTCAGTTGGAGAGTATTGTTGGAAATATGCCCTAGAGGCAATAATAAATTGATTATTATTATATTTCCTTGTTCATGATAATCGTTTATTATCCATGCTAGAATTGTATTGATAGGAAACTCAGATACATGTGTGGATACATAGACAACACCATGTCCCTAGTAAGCCTCTAGTTGACTAGCTCGTTGATCAATAGATGGTTACAGTTTCCTGACCATGGACATTGGATGTCATTGATAACGGGATCACATCATTAGGAGAATGATGTGATGGACAAGACCCAATCCTAGGCCTAGCACAAGATCATGTAGTTCGTATGCTAAAGCTTTTCTAATGTTAAGTATCATTTCCTTAGACCATGAGATTGTGCAACTCCCGGATACCGTAGGAGTGCTTTGGGTGTGCCAAACGTCACAACGTAATTGGGTGGCTATAAAGGTACACTACAGGTATCTCCGAAAGTGTCTATTGGGTTGGCACGAATCGAGACTGGGATTTGTCACTCCGTGTAAACGGAGAGGTATCTCTGGGCCCACTCGGTAGGACATCATCATAATGTGCACAATGTGACCAAGGAGTTGATCACGGGATGATGTGTTACAGAACGAGTAATGAGACTTGCCGGTAACGAGATTGAACAAGGTATCGAGATACCGACGATCGAATCTCGGGCAGGTATCGTACCGATGGACAAAGGGAATTGCATACGGGATTGATTAAGTCCTTGACATCGTGGTTCATCCGATGAGATCATCGTGGAACATGTGGGAGCCAACATGGGTATCCAGATCCCGATGTTGGTTATTGACCGGAGAGTCATCTCGGTCATGTCTGCATGTCTCCCGAACCCGTAGGGTCTACACACTTAACGTTCGATGACGCTAGGGTTATAAAGGAAGTTTGTATGTGGTTACCGAATGTTGTTCGAAGTCCCGGATGAGATCCGGGACATCACGAGGAGTTCCGAAATGGTCCGGAGGTAAAGATTTATATATGGGAAGTCCTGTTTTGGTCACCGGAAAAGTTTCGGGTTTTATCGGTAACGTAACGGGACCATCGGGAGGGTCCCGGGGGTCCACCAAGTGGGGCCACAAGCCCCGGAGGGCTGCATGGGCCAAGTGTGGGAGGGGACCAGCCCCAGGGGGGCTGGTGCGCCCCCCCCCCCCCAACCAAGGCCCAAGGCGCAAGGAAGAGGGGAAGGGGGCAAACCCTAGGAAAGATGGGCCCTAAGGCCCACCCTGGTGCGCCTCCCCCTCTCCCCTCCCCTTGGCCGCCCCTAGATGGGATCTAGGGGGCTGCCGCCACCCCTAGGGAGGGAACCCTAGGTGGGGGCGCAGCCCCTCCCCTCCCCCTATATATAGTTGAGGTTTGGGCTTCCCAATACACAGGTGTTCCTCTCTTTCTTGGCGCAGCCCTATCCCTCTCTTTCTCCTCATATCTCGCAGTGCTTGGCGAAGCCCTGCTGGATCACCACGCTCCTCCATCACCACCACGCCGTTGTGCTGCTGCTGGATGGAGTCTTCCTCAACCTCTCCCTCTCTCCTTGCTGGATCAAGGCATGGGAGACGTCACCGGGCTGTACGTGTGTTGAACACGGAGGTGCCGTCCGTTCGGCACTAGGATCATCGGTGATTTGGATCACGACGAGTACGACTCCATCAACCCCGTTCTCTTGAACGCTTCCGCTTAGCGATCTACAAGGGTATGTAGATGCACTCTCCTTCCCTCGTTGCTGGTTTATCCATAGATAGATCTTGGTGACACGTAGGAAAATTTTGAATTTCTGCTATGTTCCCTAACAAGTATATCTCCCAGTTGTTGTGTGGTTTTCTTGCGGAACAGGGTACTCTTGCCCAGTTCTCATGTCCTGGTGCTCATGCTCAGAATGGCGTTGCTGAACGAAAGCATCATCATCTGCTTGAGACGGCTCGTGCGCTGATGATTGCCGCTTCTCTTCCACCCCACTTTTGGGTTGAGGCTGTTTCTACATCCACCTATCTCATCAATATTCAACCATCGACTGCTCTGTTTGGTAGTATTCCTATGGAGTGTCTCACTGGTCGTTCTCCTGACTACTCAGCTCTTCGTATGTTTGGACTGTGTGCTATGTCCTTCTTGCCCCGCGAGAACGCACCAAACTGATTAAGCAGTCAGTTGAGTGTGTTTTTTTGGCTACAGTGATGGGCACAAGGGCTATTGCTGCTGGGATTCTGTTGGTCTTTGCTTACGCATCTCGCGTGATGTGACCTTTGACGAGTCTCGTTCTTACTACCCACGTCCTTCTTCCTCGAGCTTCTCTATGGATGATATTTCCTTTCTTCTTCTTCCCGATACATCCTGCTATGTGCCTCATGTTTCACCTATTCCATCGGCCCCTCTCATTCCTTCTCCCTTACCACCGACCCCCTCTTCTCCATCCTCATCCTCCACCTCTCCACCATCATCTCTAGTCCGTCCCCCTCTCTCACCGTTTCCTCTCGAGTACACTCGTCGTCCTCGTACTGATGATGCTTCCCCTGATTCGCCAGACGCACCTTCCACCTCTGGTGCACCTCCGTTCACGCCTCCCCCGGTTCTTAACCTCCGTGCTCGGCCTCGCCCTGATCACTATTCTCCTAATCAGTACAGTCTCTCAGATATTGCTGAGCCCACTTCCTATCGGACTGCCATGACTCAGCCTGAATGGCAGCTTGCGATGGCCGAAGAACTTGCTGCCCTTGAGCGCTATGGCACATGGGATCTGGTTTCCCTCCCTTCCGGTGTTCTTCCTATCACCTGCAAGTGGGTCTACAAGATTAAGACTCTCTCTGATGGTTCTCTTGAGCGCTACAAAGCTCGTCTTGCGGCCCGTGGTTTTCAGCAGGAGCAGGGATGCGATTATGATGAGACATTCGCTCCTGTCACCCACATGACCACTTTCCGCACTCTCCTTGTTGTGGCTTCTGTTCGTCATTAGTCTATCTCTCAACTTGATGTCCAGAACGCCTTTCTCAATGGCGAGTTGCGTGAGGAGGTTTATATGCAGCCACCACCGGGGTACTATGCTCCTAATGGTATGGTATGGTATGTAGGCTTCGTTGCTCCCTCTATGGTCTTAAACAGGCCCCTCGCGTCTGGTTTGAGCGTTTCGCCTCTGTGGTGACTGTCGCTGGTTTCTTGCCCAGTGATCATGATCCCGCGTTGTTTGTTTACACGTCTCCTCGTGGTCGGACTCTTCTCCTTCTCTATGTTGATGGCATGATCATTACTGGTGACGACTCTGACTACATTGCCTTTGTTAAGGCTCGCCTTCGCGACCAGTTCCTCATGACTGATCTTGGTCCACTTCGCTATTTTCTTGGGATTGAGATCTCCTCGACCCCTGATGGCTTCTACATCTCTCAAGAAAAATATATTCAAGATCTTCTTGCTCGTGCTTCTCTCGGTGATGAGCGCACAGTTGTGACTCCTATGGAGCTTAATGTTCAGCTTCGTGCCTCTGATGGTGACCCTCTTCCTAATCCCACTCGCTGTCGTCACCTTGTTGGCAGTCTTGTCTATCTTGCTATTACGCGTCCTGACATCTCCTATCCTGTCCATATCCTGAGTCAGTTTGTTTCAGCCCCCACCTCTGTCCACTATAATCACCTCCTTCGTGTTCTACGATATCTTCGTGGCACGATCTCTCAGCGCCTCTTCTTTCCCCTCTCCAGCTCTCTTGAGCTCCAGGCCTACTCTGATGCTACATGGGCTAGTGATCCCTCTGATCGATGCTCGTTGTCTGTTTACTGTGTCTTTCTTGGTGGCTCTCTTATTGCCTGGAAGACAAAGAAACAGACTGCAGTTTCTTGCTCGAGTACAGAGGCTGAGTTGCCATGGCTATGTTGACGGCTGAGGTGATCTAGTTACGGTGGTTACTTGAGGATTTTGGTGTGTCTGCTACTACCTCGACTCCCTTACTGTCAGACAGTACCGGTGCTATCAGCATTGCGCGTGACCCGGTGAAGCATGAGCTCACCAAGCACATCGGTGTGGATGCCCACTTTGTGCGTGCTGCTGTGCAGGATCAGACTCTCGCTCTCCACTATGTGCCCTCTGAGTTACAGTTGGCGGACGTCTTCACGAAGGCACAGACTCGAGCGCAACATGGTTTTCTTCTCTCCAAAATCAGTGTTGTTGATCCGCCATGAGTTTAAGGGGGGTGTTAGATGTGTATAGTCCCTTTTCGGTACATTCCCATTTGTATTAGGGGTTTTTTGCACTTTACCTCACATGTATATGTAATGACCTTTGGCCCTCAGTGAATACTAGTTGCTCATTATCTAACAGATCTGTTGGCATCAATAAGTGTACATATCTGGTACTATTAATTTCCTTTGACAGGATTTGGACAATTCACAGCAGTAGTTATTTATGTGGTTTAGCTGGACATGCTTTACATTTGAAAACATGTCATGTTTAACTTTTGTTCGATTAGGCAGGCATTCTAAGGAAACTACAATATGTGCTCAAAGTTTGTAGGGGAAACATCATTTTATAATTGCTCCATTTGTTTGCTGAGTTTTTGTGTACAGGCATCAATTTTGTTTCCTGAGTTAGATTGCTCTAGAAGTTGGACTCGGACAGATGACAGAGTCTGAACTTCCAACTAAAATCAAGTGAAAAGATATTTGATTTACGCAATTGGGATGGGATCACATGCTTCACTTTCACAAGCAACTCGTAGCAGCCACTGAACAAAGGAAGAAATGGAATCACTTAAATTGATAGCACAGATAATCGCCACCTTTTATTCGATTTATCTTCGTCATCATCGCTGTTTGGTACATTACCATGGTAGTTCAGGGGAAATGCAGAGAAGCAGCCATTTCAGGCTTACGCGCGCATACGCATCATAGACTACATATATGAAACGGCCTTTGTTAGGCAGCAGAGTTTCCACAAGTCCATGGCTATGTCTTATTTATCTTCACCAGATGCACCAACAGCAGGCTATCTGGTTGACGGGGCAGCGTCCTCAGACAAGGACCTGGGCTGCAGCTAGCCTAGCAATCGGGACCCTGCGAAAAGGTTCCATATCAAGATGTTAACGGCTATAAATAGCGTCAAGGTAGTGCTAATCCTCCAAATTTCAATATTTCAGCCAACCTGAACGGGGAGCATGAAACATAATCCAGCCCAGCCTTTGCGAAAAAAGCAACTGAAGATGGCTCTCCACCATGTTCACCGCAGATGCCCACCTGTTTGGAAACACGAAATCGATCAGTCAAATGAACTAAGAATGAATTCTGCACAACAGTGTCCTTTTTCGAGAAAACGCACAACAGTGTCCTCGGTGGAATACTTACCTTCAAGTTAGGCCTCGCTTTGCGACCCCTCTCTGTAGCAATCTTTACTAGCTCCCCCACTCCTCTCTGATCAAGCACCTGGCATATTCATTGACAGGTAAGTTGCCAAGTGCAATATGATAAGGTTATGGCTATACAAAAAAAATCAAGAGAAGAACATGCCAAATGCCTAGATATGTGAGGTGCTCACGTATGTGAAGGATGATAATATGGGTGGTACTACAAACAAACTTAAAGTGGTACGGTCCCAGTCATAACAAATTTACCTCAAATGGGTCATGCTGGAGGATACCCTGAGCCAGATAGATGGGGAGGAACTTCCCCACATCATCCCTACTGTAACCAAATGTCATCTGCGTGAGGTCGTTTGTTCCGAAAGAGAAGAACTCAGCCTGCTCTGCTATCTGTCAATGGATGTGCAACCAGCACAACGATGTCAGCTACATGCGTATTTTCCCTTGATATATCTGATAAACTAATTCTTTGCATTTGGAGAACTCCTATCGACCAAGAGTTCTGCTAACTAATGCGTGTATTATTCAGTTTACATGCTGAACGTCAATGGCCAACTTTTATGGTTTTACAGAAAGAACAGAGCTATCACAAGCTTTTTACCTCATCTGCCACTAGAGCAGCCCTGGGAATTTCAATCATAGTCCCAACTTTGTAATCAATGGTTTTCCCCATATTGGTGAAAACATTGTTAGCAATTTGGCGGATAAGAGCCACCTGATGTCCCAATTCCTGGCAAAACCAAATGTCAATTGTCACAAGGAAAAATCAACTGCTGAATCAAACTTGCAATAATAAAATCAAGTGCGGTTTGAAGAGAAATGAAAAGGTCAGGTTTCCATAAATAGGTGGTGTATAGTTGTATCCCATCAAATGGATTATGTCATTTTTCAACTGCACCAACTGTGAAGTGAAGGTACACCTCTATACCAGCCAAAGAAGATACATGTGAAGAAAGGCATACCTGAGGTGTTCCAACAAGAGGAACCATTATCTCTGGAAATACTTGAATACCCTGGTTGGTCATGGATATAGCAGCTTCAAAGATGGCCCGGGCTTGCATTTCTGTTAATTCAGGATACGAAATACCAAGCCTGAAATATTAGCATCACAAGCATTAGTAAAGGAAAGAAAACAGAATTGCGAATGAGAACAGGCAAGTAAATGAATGGGAAAGGAAAACTTGATCCAACAGTGGTTGCATTAAAAATATGAATAAGATTTACACTTTATTCTGTTGATCAAATGGATATAGTTCAATCTCCAGCATAGCTAAACAAATAAACAACACCAACCTGCAACCACGGAAACCAAGCATTGGGTTTACTTCTGAAAGTTTCTCCATTCTTGCAAGGACATCATCCTCAGCGGCTCCGGTTTCAGCACATAGTTCACGCACAATATCCTCCACATGCCCTTCTGGAAGGAACTCATGAAGTGGAGGGTCCAACAGCCGAATAGTCACCGGGAGCCCTGAAATGCAAACATTGATGTTCAGGTGGTTCTGTGTGACAAAAATGTAGTTTGGATTCCCTTGCAAAAAGTGCAGTCTATAACTAATGTTGTATGCCATCGATAGAAAGTGTTTATTTGATATCAGTTTCCATGGGACATGTTATTACAAGCCCTGGCAGAATTCTATACTCTAAACTACATGATGAATGCCAAAAAAATACCTCAAGGTTAGAAGCACAATTCTTATAAGATCCTGTAATCTTGCAAGTTTATCTACTTTGTGTGTTCACAGTTAACACCCAATAGTCAATATTCGCTTATTTAAGAAAGTATAAACCAGCTCGGGATATTTGAACTCTAGTGCACCTCATCTAGTGAGACAGGACAATATACTACTTCCTCCATCCGAAATTAGTTGACGCTCAAACGGATGTATCTAGCACTGAAATACGTCTAGATACATCTGTTTGAGCATCATCTAATTCCAGACGGAGGAAGTATATGAATACATAGAGATTTTCCACATACCATCCATGGCACGGAAAATGCCTTCAAAGTCGGACCTCTGGTAAGGCAGAAGACGATCTAGTGCTTTCTGCCTCAGTTCGACAGTTGGAGCCATTATCATCTGCCTCACAGCCTTAATCCTCTCATCAGAAGCAAAGAACTACAAAGTATACAAAGGAGAACATTAGCCTTTTTTTAATTGCCTAGAAGAGCAGACTTGTGTCCATAAAGTTCACTTCGAAAGTTGAACTGCAGAAAATAACTATCATAACAAAATAAATCCTCAAAAAAGCAAACAGTAAAGAAATTAACACCAACCATGTGTTCTGTCCGACAGAGTCCAATTCCTTCTGCCCCATTTTTCCTTGCTGCCAATGCATCCCCGGGGGTGTCTGCATTAGCCATAACCTAGAACACGCAAGATATGCATAATAAGGATTTTTTGTTGAAGCTTGTGTAATGCTTAGGCCTAACGCAGTTAACAAGACTGATGTAAATTTTAGTTAAAGTCAAATTGAGGCAGTTTCTGTTCTTGTTTTTATTCCTAGGAAGTTTACCTTGAGCTGCCTAACTTCATCAACCCAGGACATGAAAGTTTCCAAGTCAGCACTAAGGGCTGGTGGGGAAAGTGGCTGCTTGCCAAGGATCACTTCACCAGTTGATCCATTGAGTGATATCCAGTCACCTTCATAGAGCATCTTGTCTTCAATAGCTACCACCTATGCGTATAGACCATATACCAAAGTAAGCACCTCTATAGTACAAAATGATGAACACAGATTTATCATATACTCCCATTATGAATTTTAAGGCTGGAATGAAGTGTTGCGTCTAACAATGTATTTCCTAGACATCTGCAGCAATAAGTTGAATCACCTTTTCAATTTCATTTACACGGATGCTTGAGCACCCTGACACACAGCATTTTCCCCAGCCACGTGCTACAACGGCAGCATGAGAAGTCATACCACCTCTTGCTGTAAGAATTCCAGCGGCTGCATGCATGCCACCAACATCTTCTGGGCTGGTCTCTGTCCTCACCTTTACATTCAGAAAGTTAAAAAAGTATCAGGATAACTCAAGAATAGGACAAGTCCAACCCAAAAGGACATAGGAAAATGAAGGAGACATCCTGCTATAAAAAAAAGGAGGATGATAAGGACATGTACAGACCAGAATAGCAGATTTCCCTTGGGCATGCCATGCTTCAGCATCCTCGGCAGTAAATACAATTTGACCCACAGCAGCCCCAGGTGATGCTGGTAAGCCTGTAGTAATAACTTTGCCTTTGTATGAAGCAGCCTCGGGGTTCGCAAACTGGTTGTCATAACATAAGGGTAATAAAACTGAGTCAATATATTGCCAATATCCAGTTGCAAATAAAATTCAAACGAGGGATGTCAATATAAGGGTTAAAATAAGGTTTCAGACACCAATACATCTGATTAAATTTGAACTTGTAAAGTAAGAAAGCAAGCAACTATCTATATACATCAGATTTTAGTAATATGTCAGAATCATAGGCCTATTGAATGAGTATACTATCTTCATTAAATATGAATGTATTCTCAGCATGCAAATGATGTGGTTCTTGTGTAAAATCATTAGGTAATGCAAATATATCCTGAAAGAGCAGATAATTTATTGGGATAACAGAGGCAGTAACAAATTGCATGCATGTATTTATATGTATCAGTTTTATAGACCATTTGGGCATATTTGATTATCTTATACCTGTGGATGAAGAAGCTGGTCCAAGTGGCCTGGTTCTACCATCTTAATCGCTGTATTGCGATCAACAAGAGCCTCATTAACCATGTCTACAGCAATCTTCACAGCTCCTGTGCCAGTACGCTTTCCAGATCTGCATTGTAGCATCCAGAGCCTATTTTCTTGAACTGTAAATTCAATATCCTGAATTAAACATGAAAAATGCAAGTTATTCCCCATTGGAAATAGTAGGGGTTCAGGTTAATCTTTTGACATATTAAGGCAGGATCATGACCAAAGAGCATTCATGTCATGTGGGCAATTGTAGAGAGCACTGTAATGGTGCTTGAAAATGATCACATAAACTAATTAGATAGCCAAGTTCTTCACGATGTTTCAGAATAAGTTTTATATCACGCTATGGGCTAAACGCCTTGTTTCATAAAACAGCAACACTGACAGGCCCCTCAGCAGAGCTTCCTGCAAACAGTTGGTAAACTAACATACCATCATTTCCTTATAGTGGCTCTCCAGTATGTCACAGTTTTCAACAAGCTCTGCATAGGCCTCAGGCATGTGATCCCTCATGGCATCAAGATCCTCCGGGGTTCTGATTCCAGCAACCACATCCTCACCCTGCATAAGGCAAAAAAACAGTTAATTTTTTTTAATGTTTTCTCATAGCTACATAGCAGCAGGAAAAACCCCAAAGCACAGGGGGGGTGCAAGAGTTGAGTTTTCAGATTACAGAAGAATCACAGGTTCAGGGAAACAGTTAAATTATGCACAGCCATTCAATGAATATGCAATATCCACAGACTGTATTATCTTGATTGCATAATCTATTTTAATAAAAGTGGGCAACATACTGCTCTTTTGCTGTGCGCACATACGCAGAGCATGGCAGCTAGAACTTAGAAGCAACCAGGAGCGATCAGAACCGAGCCATACCTGAGCATTGACTAGGAACTCGCCATAAAGCTTCTTCTCCCCGGTGCTAGGGTTCCTAGTGAAGAGGACACCAGTGCCGGAGGTGTTCCCCATGTTGCCAAACACCATGCACTGCACGTTCACGGCGGTGCCCCTAAGTCCGGTGATCTGATTAATGCTTCTATACTTGTTCGCTCTCGGACTGTCCCATGAGTCGAACACGGCCAAAACCGCTAACTGCAATTGCCTCTTGGGGTCTATGCCAAGGCAAGAAACAACAAACATATACACATATCAACTGGGTGCCAAAAACACAATGTCAGTTTCAAAATATATAAATAAAAAGGTGAAATTCATGAATTCAACCTGAGGGAAATTGTTCTCCTTTGGCTTCAACGTAGACGTTCTTGTACTGGCCCACTAGCTCCCTGAGGTCATTGGCAGTGAGGTCGGTGTCGTTGTCCACCCCCTTGGTTGCTTTCATGGCTTCCAGCTTCTCTTCGAAAAGCGCATGGGGAATGTCCATGACCTGGCAAGAGGAAATATCCTGCTAAGGAACAAGGATCCTGCTACTACTGCTAGTTGCTAGTAGGAATTACTGTAAACAAAACGTCGACCCAACTTTTCGGTACAAAAGAAACTGCTATTCAGTGAGGAACGCACATCCCAAAATGCAGTATTGGAAATCCAGTTGCCAGATTAACTGGGCTGGATCCAGCTGACGTTCCTCCTTTTGTGCTAAAACAAAATCTGTTCGATCCAAACGAGTAATGACTCGGTGTTTCCTCTTTTACCAGGGCGCCCCAGTCGGAGCCGATCTAGCCGCCGGGGTCGAGCTCCAGCCTCCATGGGGGCACAGCGGCGGCCGGGCGGTCGGGCCTCCAACCGCGCGGGCTCCGCCGCCGTCCTGCCGCGCTCGCAAGTGAACCGGTGAAGTGGAGTCTTTTTTTCTTTTCTTTTTTTTGATTTGCTGGTGAAGTGGGGTCGTTGGTGGGCATTGGACTGGTGAAGTGGAGTCTTTTTTCATTACTACGTAGTAAAACTTGGTAATCCCCTCAAAAAAATAATATCATTGGACTGCATTTCCACTCTAGAGCTACTCCCTCCGTTCGCAATTACTCCCTTCAGTCCTTTTTACTCTGCATATTAGGTTTGTCCGAAGTCAATCTCATCTAATTTTGACCAAATTTATATAAAAAATTATAGGCATTCACATAACAACACCAATATCATTAGATTCATTTTGAAATATATTTTCATATTATATTTATTAGATATTATAGATGCTAATAATTTTTAATATAAATTTGGTCAAACTTAGCAAAGTTTGATTTGCGGCAAATTTAATGTGCAGAGTAAAAAGGACCGGAGGGAGTACTTGTTTCGAAAATGGATGTATCTAGAACTAAAATACATCTAGATACATCCATTTATGCGACAAGTAATTCCGAACGGAGGGAGTACTAGCTAGAAGACAACACCAACTTGGCAGGTTTCCCCTCAAAGAAATTTGTTGTCATGTTTTTCGTCACCCCAAACTGACTGTTTTAATTGTTTTGCTTTCTAAGAACAAGACAAATCTTTTCATGAAAACAGACAGGTTGTGCTACGGTAGAATGCTTGTCTTATTGTATTATCAAAGTTTGTCTCGTTGCTTTTTGTCTTATTTCAAAAGTAACGGTGTCAAAGTTTGCCTCCTTTTTTGTTTATTTTTTTTCAGAGTGGGGTGAAATAGTAGTGTCAAACCGTAAGACAGAGGTCACCTTCATCAGTCATTCCTTTCTCGGAGAGAAACAGTTGCGGTCAAAATACGGCAGTGTTGCCGTGCAAACTGTCCTTGGGAATCTGATTAACTGTGCTGACAGTACCCCTCAAAAAAAAACTGTGCTGACAGTAACAGAAAAAGAATGCTTCTGAAAGTGTTTGCGGTTCAGCTTTCTTCATCTGATGAAACAAAAGCTCCTCTTTATAAAGCAACCCAATTCATTTATTTGTTTCATATTTTTGTTACTGAGCTGTTTTCTTCTCTTGTAAATTACTCCTGCTACTCACTAGCCAAACGTACTTATATACTTACTAAAAAACAATCATTTTCGACGGTTAAAAAGCAAGCATACAAGAACCCCCCACGTAATCCTTGTCACCTTCGTCATAATGCAGCAGCAGCAGCAGCCAACGTCTCGGCGACGCAACCCGCGTCAGACGCACGTCGCTCGCTCCCTCCCAAAGCAACGGCTGCTCGACGCACGCAAATTAACTCTACTCGTCCAAGCAAGCGATGGAGCGGCGCACATGCAAGCATGGAGCTAGGCTTAGCTTAGTTAGAGCCAGGTGTGGTTGGTATACTCACGACGTTGCCGAACATGTCGAGGAAGCGACGGTACGAGTCGTAGGCGAAGCGGTCGCCGCTCTTGGCCGCCAGCCCGGCGGCCACCTCGTCGTTGAGCCCCAGGTTGAGCACCGTGTCCATCATCCCGGGCATGGACACCGCGGCGCCGGAGCGGACGGAGAGGAGCAGGGGGCGCGCCGGGTCGCCGAGGCGCGCGCCCATGTACTCCTCCACCCAGCGCAGGCCCTCCAGGGTCTCCTCCCACAGCCCCGGCGGCAGCGCCCTCCCCGCCGCCTGGTACTGCTCGCACGCCTCCGTCGACACCGTGAACCCCGGCGGCACCGACAGCCCGATGCTCGCCATCTCCGCCAAGTTGGCGCCCTTCCCGCCCAGCTGCATGCACACACCATGCATCCACGATCCAGTCAGCATAGTCACCATATATAGTGAATTATTAGTGAAAGTACATCAACTGAGAGTGATGGATCTAGCTAACGAGTACGTACCAGGTCCTTCATGGCCTTGTTGCCCTCGCTCTTGCCCTTGCCGAAGTGGAACACCCTCTGCACGCGCGCGCATTGAGCAGGAGCCATTAGTGCGACGCAATGCTACAGGCCACGCCGGCCAGTGACGACGAACAGTAGTAGTAGTAATACAACTCGATGGTTGCTGATGAATGAGCTTGTTGGATGCTCATCGAGTGAGAGCCGGGTTCTATTTATAGCAAGGGGAGGGCGCGGAGGCCTTGGCCACGTAGAAACGGCGTGGCACCCCGGTGAGACCCACCGTGAGACGTCACCGCACGGTCGTCGCATACGGGGGACGGACCAGCCCGGGGGAGGGGCCGGGTGGGCGCGTGCTCGTCCGGTGAGCCCCGTGCCAAGTGTCATGTATCTCCAACGTCGATTCTCAAACCGTCCTAGATCGTGAAAGTCATCCAACGCGGGCCTGTATCAGTCCGTAGGACGGCACGCGGGGGGCCACGGCGACACAACCATTGTGGCTGCCGTGGACGATGTCGTGTTGCACCACTTCTCTTGTGCATGTGACCGCGCCATCTGCCGTCAACGTGTCTGTGACCGCGCCCCGCCGACGGGGGTCGGTGACGGCGTCCAGCACGTCCGCGTCCGTCACCATCATCAAGGAGAAGTAGAACATGGAAGGCTGTCGCCACTTGGGTCCCATAAAGGCCATCGCCGAGGCGACGCCGGCGTACACAGACGGGGTCTTGCCCAGTCGCGGTTTATCGTCTTCCCCTTCCCCTCCAGCTAAAGCACATCGCGGCGGTTCCACCCCGATGATTGGTGTTGCCAAACATGGGGAAGCGAGTTGCCCTTTGCGCTGAAGCATATGCCTCCGGGGCTCAGGGATCCGCCGCGGTCGGGTGTAGACTACTTTAGTGTATCCGTGTCGCGGGAATGGAGCTCTGCCTTTCGGACGTGCACATAGTTTTAGTTATTTTAGTTAAAATATGTTCAAAATATAATGAATTTCGTTCGGCCTATATGAAGTTCACTGTGTTCGCATAAATTTCATCTGATTTGTTGAAAAAAATGTTTGAATGTGTGTGCAAGTATGGTTGTTGTTGGTTGTTACGTGAGCTCTGTTAGCTCGACGTATTTTTTGCGCCGCTGGTGTACGTACGTAAGTTTATCTTCGATGCAAATGGAAAAGATCAGAGGCTGCCATCGTATCCCCAGTTTAAGGTGCACGTCGTCCGTTGGCACCCAGCTGGGCAGCTCAAGGTGCGGTGCGTGAAGCTGTACGAACCGGCGAGCCAAAGTGACACCAGCTCAGTGCCCGCGCCACGCGGTTGAGGAACGGAACGGAACGAAAAGGATAGCGGCGTCCGTCGTGGCATGCCGGATGGGGGGAAATGGGTTGGGCCCGCGTAAAGTGGTTGGTGCGCGCCCGACGGATTCGCGCCGCGGCTCAGGCTCGGCAACACGTACGCACGCTCCCCCCTAATCTCTGCAGGGATACGATCAGGGATACGATCCCTTTTTTTTTTTTTTTGAAAAACGATCCCTTTTTTCTGAGGAGTTTGCATGCCGTCAATGACCATTTCGCGACTACGACATCACTTGTCAGGCTAAACCTTCTTGGGAAAGGATATCAGGCATATGATGTTCATGCGAAAATTCAATCGATCGTGTATATAAAATGCATCGTTGGTAGGAACCCGGAAAACTGCAGAGGAATCGTGTAGCCAGCGGGTAGAAACTAGGAGGAAATGGTGTGCGTGACAGGCTAACTCACCATGCTCTCTTTGAAGAACAAAATTTAAAGAAAAACAATTCAACCTGAAGAACGTGCTTGATCGGTGTTCATTGACGACCTGCACGGCGGCGTGTGGTACCGGGCGAAGACATTTCGTTTAAAAATGAGTCTGCGTGGCGGCCTCTTCTCTAAAGGATCGAATCGAAGATCGTCTACCGCCGGTCAAACGAAGATAAGGCAGGGAACGACGCGACAGAGCTGGAGCAGAGTGTTTCGCATTTGAACGGTGGCTCCGATCAAATCACTTGCGCACGCATTTGTGGTGGTTTTGTTCCAAAAAAGAAAAAGAAAAGTGTGGTGGTTTTGGATTGCTTCTCCCGCCGTGGCCGGAGCGGATAGTATCGGCACGTACACCGTACACGGTTCCGTGCTGTCACGCAACCACCATCGCTCCGCGGCTCCGCGCGGTTGCAGCAGCAGCACAAGCTACCCGGGCCCAGCCGGGTCCGATATGTACGGGCAAAACGAACCCGCGGGGTGCGGGTCCCAGGCACCCTACATCAGAAAGCCGTGTACCGCGGAAGTGCGAGGGGTGCCATGCTGAAATTAAAATTAAAAATGTCACGCCATCGAGCGGTACGTGATCTTTTTTTAGGGAAAAGCGGTACGTGATATGTGCTCCGTTTTTCTTTGAGAAAATTCCTTATTTGACACTATCTTAAAATCTGCTTTCTTGTTTGACACTGGAAAAAAAATTCCTATTTGACAGAAGTTTTAAATTTTATTTTTTATATGACATTTTCGTTTATTTTGAGTCTAAATGACATCTGAAAAGACTCTTTTGCCCCTCATGTGGTATGTGTGTGTGGGGCAATAGCGCACACACACAGCACCAGTGCGAGGGCAGAAGCACACACGCAGCAACACATATACATGCATCAACACACACACACGCAACAACACGCACGCGCACGTGCACACACACACGCAACAACACGCACGCGCACGTGCACACACACGCAGCAACACACATGCACGCGCGCACACACGCAGCAACACACACGCACGCAGCACACACACACGCAGGCAACACATAGGCACGCAACAGCACACACACACGCGCGCACGTACACATGCAGTAGCAAACACAGACGCAACGGCACACATGCACACACACATGCAGTAGCAGCACACATGTGCGCGTGCACCCATACACGCAACAGCACACACGCGCGCACACACATACCACATGAGGGACAAAATCGTCTTTTTAGGTGTTATTTAGGCTCAAAATGGACGAAAGTATCGTATAGGGAATAAAATTTAAAACTAGTGTCAAATAGGGAAGAAAAACTTTTCCAGTGTCAAATAAGGAACCAAATTTTAAGACAGTGTCAAATAAGAATTTTTCTCTTTTTCTTTTGAGAAGAATTGTGCTCGGTTTCTGTGTCACGCTCCACGGGTAGGGCTGGAAGTCAAGACTGGGCCGACCAGCTCGGCCCATTAGAGCTCGTTAAGGTTAAGAAATAGAGTTAGCTTCACTTCAAAACCCCTAAAAGAAAGCTTCACCTCAAAAAGATATGGAGTTAGCTCAGCTAAGCTTGTGTTAATATAACGAACTCATATTTAAACTTGGCTCAACTCATGTAACTCAGGAGCTAGGTATATGTGTTATGTGTGCAATAATCTATAAAAGTACATTTACAGACAGATGTTTTTTCTCCAAAAATAATAACAATCTACCATTTACACTAAGATGTCGCTCGGCACACTCCGTAGAAGATAATATTGGCACTGATCTCGCACCCCTTATGATTGGCAAGTTTAATGAGTTCAACCTTTAGATCAGTCCATTAGACTTGTTTTGTTAATGATCTTAGATTTAAAACTTGGCTCGACCCGTTAGTCAACAAGTTCGAGCCTATACATCGGAATGGCTAACACTCAAAAAAAGGACGAAAGGATCATACGACTCAATAAACTATAGTGAACTCATAACTTAGTGCCAGCAAGATGGTCTAGAATTTATTGAAAATGACGCGCATCAGATCTTGTCAAAATCTCATCGAGAGATTTATGTGCAAAATGTGTTGAAAGCTTATAGATAACTGGGCGGCTGAAAATGAACTCACCTACTCATCACAGTAGAGAGAGAGAAAAGAGATGAACAGGAAGCAACTCTACCAAAATTGCCAAATCAGCAGCCGCCAAAACAATTTTGTTGCGACTTCAGAAAACATAAAATCTACCAAGCCTACGCGTGAACTCATATTCATGTTTTTTAGACATTTTACGGTATAAATTACTACTGTTATGGAGTAGTAGCAGCTTAGATCAGCCATTCATAAGTTGGGTATTCTGAGCATTTCACATTTTAATCCGTGTGTTTATTCACGTTAAGGTTGAACTTGATGCACAGAGATTTATGGATCTCATGCACCATGATCTCTTGAGTAAAAATAATTTTAAAAGATCAAAAATTACCAGCCCACGTGACAAACTCGTTTGATATAGAAATAAATTTCTAGGAATGCGTGAGTTTTATTCCAAATAAAAATAGGGTTACAATCACCTGTACTAGCTTTGAAATACTACACAAGCTACATGCGGAAACCTATGCACTGACACCTCCCATTATCTACATGTGTATCATTCGCTAACGTTGCTAAGCAAAGTCGTTGTCATACAGTAGAATTGGTTGACGGTTTAGTACATGAATCCGAACCCGTGGGTAATTCAGCCTCTGGTTTTCTAAGCATGACGGTGGTTTTCCACAACCATATTAAAGAAATAACATGCGACATGCGCCAAATCACAATGTAGTGCAGGCAAGCAAGCGTATACATTGCACGTGCTCACTTGGAACCGACATATTCTAGAATATTTTGAATAGATATGCATTGAGTATGAAAAACAATACTTTGCACGAGTATTTTGTGTACGTGCAACCTAGGTGGCACGTGTGCCTAGTTATTGATGCAAAATTCATCTCTTAGTTTGTTAAAATAACGAGGTCTCCAAAACAAGAAAATGACAATAATAAATAAGTTAATAAATTAAATTTGTTCTAAAGCGACTTATAATGTTCAATACTATTATTATCCTCGAGGGATTCTCTTCAGCCACTATGAGTGGGCTTTTAGACTAGACGAGACCTTGTAAACATTGCGATAATTAGCTAAGAGTTGTGTGCATTAATCGATGCAGAGGCTTGGAGCACGGTCTTCTTCTTTTTTAAGAATTTCCAAGGTAAATACACAGCTTCAAAAGTTTGAACCAAAATACCCTGAAGAAGCGTTATGCTGCTGCTCCCGTTGCATTTTTTTTTTGCAATCCACTCCTGTTGCAATTTGCCAGTAAATAAACACACATTGAACAGATCGATGCTGAAAACATGTGCGCCGTATATACAACCTAGGTAGGACGTGGTTTTCTCGTGATGGTGCCAAGTGAAATGAACCTCCGCGACATGGACAAATGCCATTCGTGCATGCATGGACTGATCTACCCTGGTGCTACTTGGCTGCTGCTGTCAAAACCCCCGTGATTTCTTGTACGATTGTACTCCATACATAGTCAAAAGTAATCTGGTTCTTGTTTTAACCTGCGTGATCACAGCCTTGGCCACTTGCTTGATGGTCATGCCTATAGACTTAATCAAATTGCTAGACTGCCAAAATGCGTTTGGCCATGACTTACCGTGGATTCCAGGCCTGATTCCTTCCACATTCTCGATGTGCTGGAACATGGAAGGAAATTAGCTCTTTGCCTAGGCCAAGTTATGCCTGTTTTTCTGGTTTTGTGAAACCAGGGGCTTGAGTTGCAATCCAAATAGCAGAGACCTGCCTAGCCATACATGCATCTATGCAGCACAAGAAAATTGGAAAATATCTGTACTTGATATATGGCAGCCTCACAGATCTGAGTTACGCATAAGTTTATCTTATTTTGGACCCTCCAAATAATGGAATGGTTCTGCAGTTTTTAACCCTTTTCTCAAATGGTCTTTTTTTGTCCCTGCTATTGAACAATTTTTTCTACAATTTGTTCTGTTACTAGAGATAATTGGTCATGTGTTGCAGTGGGGTACAAATATTCTAGTACGTTAGCTCATAATTTACTGGACATATTAATGTGTTTGTGTAAGAAAGTAGGATTTTATTTGGTAAGCACTTACTCCCTCCGTAAAGAAATATAAGAGCGTTTAGATCACTACTCTAGTGATTGAAACGATCTTATATCTCTTTACAGAGGGAGTACTTGGTAATGTTTATTGGCTTATCAAACAAAAAATAATTTTTTTTGGTAAGTCAATAAGTGGTGGACTAACTGAGCTAGTTTTTAGGGGAACCGATGAAAAAAAAATAGAAATGAAGAAAAAACAAAATAGGAAGAGGAAGGGGGAAACACATTTGGGCAACGAAAGAAAGGCGAAATTTCGGAGAGCGAAATAGGGAGCCTTACCTCGAGCGAGGGCTTTTGGAGGCCGAGCTCCACGGAGCTCGTTTTCAAAATACGATTTTCCATTGCGTGAAAAAATTGAAAATGTTTGTATACACTCTCGCATATGTGTATTGCGTATGTGCAAAAATATACTTTCACACGTGGCGTACAGAAAAAAGAAAAAACGTATTTCTAAAATGGGCCGCTTTTATGTTGTTGGGCCGGAATTTTGTCTTTTTTGTACAGCCTACAAAATACAAAAAATTCAAATGATTTTTCCACACGTGCATGCGGAAATCTAATAAGTTTCTATGGATTTTTTTTGAATTTATTTGAAACTTTGAAATATGACTTTTGATTTTTTTTCAAAAATACTGAGCTCCCTGGAGCTCGGCCTCCGTTGGCATTTTCCGGCCTTACCTCTCTTTTTAAGTAGTGTAGACTAGGTAATTGCGTGTGCATTGTAACAAGGATATAAACACTATAGTAGTGATTTGCCTGCCCGTATTAATTTGATTGCGTCTAAAATATATTATTTTATTTTATTTGGTAAACAGTTATCTGGTAAGCATTATTGGCTAGAAAAAAAATATATTTGTAAGTCAATAAAAGTTGGGGTGTTGAGCCGGTGTTAGAGAAAACTGATAAATAAATCAAAGATCGGGGGAAAACAATTAAAACAAGGAGAGGTAGGAGCAAATGTATGTAAAGCTAGGCGAAGGACGAGTGGTGGATAGAATATATTTTCCTTTTAAATAAAAATAGGTATAGAGATACAAACTCCTTGATTGTCAAACTGGCAACAACGACTGTCAAATAGACAAAAGACTGATCATCCGGTCCATAGACCATAGAGGCCGGTTCCGAGGGTAATGTCTTTCTTTTAGAAGTTCTGAGGCTAAATGGGCCAAGCTCATGACCACATAAGCACGAAATACACATGAAAAATACACTATGCATGCAAGAATGTATGCTAATTCCTTTTTCCTGTTACTTTTCTTCTTTTTAATTGTCCTAACAAATAGATGGTGAACATTTTAGAAGAATGTTCATGGAATGTAAACATTTGTTTGCACAATTTTTTTTCATACCACTAAAATATATTCGTGTTGTTTCAAAAATGTTCACACGTTTAAAAATTCTTTACGCTTTCTTAATAATGTTCATGAAAATATAAAACTTTATTCATGTAATTTGTAAAAAATGTTTCAACTATTCAAAAAAATCATGAAATTTTAACAACATTCACAAAAATCTTATGTTACAAGACATGTTAAAGTCCAATTTATACATTCTAGCAAACCTTCACACATTAATACAATTTTAATATGTTTTATATGTTCATGAAATATAAAAAAATGTTCATGCGACTATAACAAAATGTTCCTGACAAATAAAACAATGTTTGTCCCATTTGAAAAAATTGTCCACAACACTTAAAAAAGTTCATACATATTAAAAATGTAAAAAAATCACGTAATTTTTCTGAAATATTCCTAACATGTAGAAAAAAGTTCTTAGAGTAAACCAAGCATATAAAAAAAGTTCATGAAGGAAAAATTAAAGAAATGAGAAAAATGCAAAACCGCAAAAATTGTAACAAAAAACATAGAAAAGAAGAAAGTAAAAAAACTGGGTTGAATTTTCCCAAAACCGGCGAAAGGTTCTCAAAACCAGTCTCAACGGCTATTGGGTCGACCCACTCGGAGGAACCCTATAGGCGAAAGCTCTATACTTCACAGTAAGCGAGATTTAGCCATGCCGCAGGTTCTGAGAATGAAGGGTGGGTCCCCTAGGTGGCATACTCAACCCAGATATGACATACTTATTTTAAAGATGATGTTCAACCCATTGGAAGGCCTAGTTCACTGCGAGTATATTTGAATGTCGGACGAAATACAACGTACTAAACTATTTTCATGACCATACATTTCAATCCACGGATGGTTGCAAATTATTTGGACGACCAATATTTTTTTTGTTAACTCCTGTTTGTTTTGGTTGCCGACTTTGATCAACTCATAAGTAAGCAAAACATTGAGCAATATTTTGGCTAGCCAAACATTTAGCATGGGAAGCTTTGGATCAAACTAAGCATATCCACCGCGACATTCGCTACCGAGGTCATTGTCTTTTCACTTCTTACATCATAGACTAAAAAGAAACAACGCTACCGCTAAGCTCTGTCTGCCCATTTTTATATCTCACCAGTTAACGCGGAAGTTGAATCCTAATCATCTCTGCCTTTTGTTTTGAGGGGGTAATCATCTCCACCTTGATTTTGTATAGTTTACTAGAAAAGTCTCTAAATATCTAAGTTTAGTTACGCTTGCCAAGCCATTCTACAACCGTTCTACAGTGAACTTGTTGTAAGATGATACGGGAAACCCACCAAAGAAAACTATGTTGTCATGTTTGCCAGAGTTGAATTAAGTTTAACCGTACCCGCATTTTTTAGTTTAACCAAATATCAAATCACAAAAAAAAAATTGAACAGCACACTACAAATGAAGATCTCTTCTATTTTTTTAGTTAGCCACACATGGTTTTCTATACCGAGATTACATAGCTGAACATCAAAATATGTAAAGACAACTTGACTGTCAATGTGTACAATGGCAAACATCGACTTACAATTGGATCATTCCTCTTTTTTGTGTTTTGAAATGAGATCTATTCAAGTGCCCCACCCCCTTTGTTTCAATCAAGAAAGAAAAAGATCGACAAACTATGGTGAAGTTATGTTGTCAGTGGTCACCAAGGAACCTAGCTATATGTATAATGACGTATTGGAGAAAAGGAACTTCGAGTGTAATAAGTATGTGGATCTGGCATACTCCCCCGTCCGCGAATAAGTGTACTTCTAGCTTTTGTTCTAAGTTAGAGTTTTAAAAGCTTTGATTAAATTTATTGGGAAAAGTAGCAGCATTTATGACACTAAATCAGCATCACTGGATCCGTTTTGAAATGTACTTTTATAATGTACCAATTTGATGTCATATATGTTACTAACTTTTTCTATAAAAGTTGATCAAAATTTTAACACTTTGACTTAGGACAAAAGATAGAAGTGCACTTATTCGCGAACGGAGAGAGTATATAGCTTTGACCTCACGGAATGTGAATCATACGGTCCCTATGTGACTTATAATTCAATTTGAGACAATATAGACGAGAAAATGCGGAGCACATCTGTTAAGAAAAATGTAGATCATTTTAGTTGTCAAGAACCCATGAACAAGAGAATGCATTCCATCGTATTGTAATTTTGAAGATACTTCTTTTTTGCCAGGTAATTTTGAAGATACTTAGTCATGTGTAAATCGAGTGCTCATATTATGCTCACACTCTCGATATTTGCCTTTTCGGGAGACGACTTGTGATAAGCAAGTCACTTAGTAAACTACTAGTAATTAGATGAGCGTTTGCGTTTGTATTGTGTTTTTTTAAATAAAAAAATAAATGATCTTCCGCAGTACTCCAGTATATATGTAGTATTGTTTAGTTGGGACCGACTAAACTGAAGCGGTGCTTCGCGTGATCGTACGGATGCCATTTGAATTAGGAAAAAGCCCGCACAAGTCAACCGGAAACGATAACACTCCAGTGGCACACACGAGTCGCGAACTGTTTACCTTCTTTGTGGCGGGCATCGGCGCCGCGACTGCGTTGGGAGGCGAGCAATGCCGGCCCCGCGCCGGGTGGGCCATCGCCTTCGATTTCGCGTGCCGGGCTCTCGGCGCCGCCACCGATCGGGCCGCCTCCCTGCTCCTCCCGCCGCCGCTCGTGGTCGGCCTCTGCACGCACACGGCCTTTGAAACCGACGGCATCCTTCACAGCTTCACCTGCACCGATTCATCCATACGCCAGCTAAGCTACTTCACCGCGTGATCGGTCACCGGAGCAGAATCGAAACAGGGCGGTGGAGCACCAGCCGGCGTACGTACCTGACCGGAGCGGAGCTGAGCTGAGCTAGCGGGAGCGCGGTGGAGCTCCAACGATGCGGGACTGCGGGAGAACCACGGGATCGTGGGCGTGGAGGGCCGGGGTAGATGTATCTGTGTATGTTTGTGTGTGTCAGTACGTATGGGCGGCAGCGCGTGTGATCGAGGCGAGATCGCACGGAGAAAGGGGAGACGAGCGGGTGAATCCGGCGGCTGTGGAATATACTGCCCCCGACATGTGGCGCGACGGTGGTCACATGTGAGCCAGTCGCGGCGGGTGCACCTTATCCCGGCCCTTGGCCCCGTTGCCTCCCAGCGTCGTCGCCACGAGTGGCTGTAGACGCGAAGACCCCCGGCTCCAGGGAATTCCCGAAGCCCGGTTCCGGCAAGTGGTGGAGAACACCGGAGTTCATCAACCTCACGGCCCCCCTTTTTTGTGGCATCGACCGTAGCAGGACCACTCTCACAAGCTGATGTGACGTCAGAAATATCACTTTTGAGAATATGGTTGATTGGGGTTAATTCCTGCCTAAGGGCTTCTGTAGCAGATCTCAAAAAAATCATATTTAGAGCGAAAATTTCTGGTGTGAGGGATTAATCCTTAGCTTGCACGGCACTCTCTCATCCCAAATGAACAACCGCCGCCTCCACCTCGATTTCACTTCCTAGATGCCGCCGCTGCTGCCACCTATCTCTCTGTCATCCAATGGCGGGGCTACAATAAGGCCGGATGGGCCATGCCCTGTCCAACATTTTGAAATTTATACACTTTTTTTACTGTTGAACCTTAGAACACCAGCCCACATGCTATTTCTTTCATTTTGGCCCACCCAGAGTTGGGCATCATGCTCCACCACTGTTGTCCTTCCTCCACCTTGCCGCTGCTAGAGACTAATGGTAGGGCTAAGCCCCGACATTGGTCGATGAAGGTGGCAGTGGGGAGGTCTCCGCTAACGCAGCCTTCGGCAGTGAGATGCAATTTATAAACGACGACTTGAGGCAAAGGGTATGACTGTGCAGCCGCGGCGGTGGTAGTTTTGGCCCAGCTGACGGTCTTTGAGCGAGATGTTGACTAGCGAGTAGAAATAGGTGAAAACCAGCTTTCTGCAAAACAAAATCACAAGCCATTTCCATTGTCATATCCACGCATATAAATGTCAGGTTTGTTACGACTCCTTGTCTGTAACTTGCCAATACATTCAAAATATTGACATATATAATTGTTACATTTTACTCTCTCTGTTCCACAATATAAGGTATATTGATTTCTGTGCAAGTCAATCATTTAAATGTTTGACCAAGATTATAGAACAAAATGACAACATTTGCAATACCTAATAAATAAAATATGAAACTACTTTTCATGATGGATCAAATGATATAAAATTTGTATTTTGTATTATGTAGTTTGATATATTTTTCTAAAGAATATGTACTCGTTTGACTTTCGGAAAAACAAAATACACCTTACATAAAGGAGCGGAGAGAGGGAGTATGTTGTAGAGTTATCTGACAACGAGTAAGAGGTGCACAGTAGGGTCACAAGTCTACACTTAACTTGCCAGAGGCGTTAATGGGACACCATAGTTACCTTTTATGCTTTCCGTTGTGTTTTATTTTGAGCTAGCCTTCGGGTTAAGCAGACTGTAATAAACCATATTCTGGATCTGCGATTTAGTACTTATTACATATGATATTCTTGATATTTCATCATGTACTATGAGTGCTAGTGTCACATCCCAAAAGAATTTCAATTTTTGGAATGTGAACTATTAATTTAGGTTTTTTCTTGCATTTTGCTTGCGATTGCTTGAGCCTAAATAGATTTGACTAGGTTTTGAGTGACATTTGGGCCTCAAAAATTTTATGGAATTATTTGAAACCCTAAAATCATTTTTAGAGATTGTTTTATAATGCCAACATGGAGCTTATAAAAATTCTGTGGCATTTTATTTTATTATTGGGATGGGAATAATTTCCCTTAAGCACCAAATATTGAATGGGCATCTATGAAATTTTTCCAAAATGCCTAGAGTAAATTTGATATTTGAATCAAATCCCAATTCAAAATGAAAAGAGAGAAAAGTAAAACAAAAAAACCTAAACTTATCCAACCCAACCCAGCGGCCCACTAGCCCAACTCTTGTCTCACGCCCATCAGGCGAGTGCGCACGCAGCGCAGCCAGCCGAAACCGGCCCAGCCTCACCCCAAACATCTCACTTCTCTCCCTATGACATGCCGACCCCACTTGTTGGGGATGTCCCTATCCTTCTAATGCGCACACAGCGCACAACCTCACAACCACCTCCCAAGTCGCGCCTGAGCCCCATCGGTTGCGCTCTCCCAATTCCTTAGCTTACCCACGCCTTCTCGCCGCCAGTCCGTCGCATCGGAGCTCCAAATCGCCGCCACCTGAGCAAGCTCCAACGAGGAACTCTGCACAACCCTCGGTGAGGAAATTACTTAAACTTTAAAGTATTGGTCATGAGGGACTATATATCATCGGGTGGACTCTATACTAGCATCGATCTTGAGAAAATTCTTGTTCAAGTTTTCAAATTGCATACACCTTATATGGAAAGACATAATTGGCATGATGAGCATATCAAATCTTGTGGGTAAAGTATAAAACTTTTGTAGAGAGTAAAACTATTCGAATAGCCGAAGCCCGGCTCCAGGGAATTCCCTGAAGCCTAGTTCCGGCAAGTGGTGGAGAACACCGGAGTTCATCAACCTCACGGGCCCCCTTTTTTGTGGCATCCACCGTAGAAGGACCACTCTCACATGATGACGTGACGTTGAAAATATCACTTTTGAGAATATGGTTGACTGGGGTTAATTCCTGTCTAAGGGTCCGCATCCGTCCGGACAGCGGAAGCCATCCAACGCGGGCTTGTATCGGTCCACCGCGCAATCTGAACGCACTTTATCTTGTAAATTAGACAAAGTGGGGGAAGCTTTGTGGTAGTCCAGATAGCAGATATGTAGGACCGTGACATCCCCGGCTCACCCAATCCCCCCTTTCGGCCCCATTTCCTTCCACGCCGCCCTTTCTTTCCGTTGCTTTGCATCCTCGCCCTCCACCTCCGCCGCCATCGTTGTACGCCTCTGCCACTACGGAGGCATTGCTGGGCGTCTACAACCAGCACCGACGCACCTGCTCGCCTCTACGATGGCCTTGTCCACCCTTGATGAATGACCCACAAGTATAGGGCATCAATTGTAGCTCTTTTCGATAAGTAAGAGTGTCGAACCCAACACGGAGCAGAAGGAAATGACAAGTTGTTTCCAGCAAGGTAATGTCTGCAAGTGCTGGAATTGGAAGTAACAGAGTAGTTTGATAGCAAGATATTTTGTAACGAGCAAGTAATGATAATAGTAAAAAAAGTGCAGCAAGGTAGCCCAATCCTTTTGAGGCAAAGGACATGCCAAAACGGTCTCTTATAATAAGCAAAGCGTTCTTGAGGGTACACGGGAATTTCATCTAGTCACTTTCATCATGTTGATTCGATTCGTGTTCGCTACTTTGATAATTTAATATGTGGGTGGACCGGTGCTGAGGTGTTGTTCTTACTTGAACAAACTTCCTACTTATGATTAACCCCCTTGTAAGCATCTGCAACTACGAGAAAAGTATTAAGGATAAATCCTAACCATAGCATTAAACTTTTGGATCCAATCGGTCCCTTACGGAATAGCGCATAAACTAGGGTTTAAGCTTCTGTCACTCTCACAACCCATCATCTAATAACTACTCCACAATGCATTCCCTTAGGCCCAAATATGGTGAAGTGTCATGTAGTCGGCGTTCACATGACATCACTAAGGAAATCACAACATACATACTATCAAAATATCAAACACATATCAAGTTCACATGATTACTTGCAACATGATTTCTCCCGTGACCTCAAGAACAAAAGTAACCACTCACAAGTTATAAACATGCTCAAGATCAGAGGGGTATTAAATAGCATAATGGATCTGAACATATAATCTTCCATCAAATAAACCATATAGTAATCAACTACAAGATGTAATCAACACTACTAGTCACCCACGAGCACCAATCTATAGTTCTGGTAACAAGATTGACACAAGAGGTGAACTAGGGTTTGAGATGAGATGGTGCGGTTGAAGATGTTGATGGAGATTGCCCTCCCCAATATGGGAGAGTTGTTGTTGATGATGATGACGATGATTTCCCCCTCCAGGAGGGAAGTTCCCCCGGCGGAATCGCTCCGCCGGAGGGCAAAAGTGCTCCTGCCCAAGTTCCGCCTCGAGACGGCGGCGCTCCATCCCGAAAGTCCTCCCCTATTTTTTTCTAGGTCAAAATGACTTATATACCAGAAGATGGGCACCGGAGGTGGGCCTGGGTGAGCACAACCCACCAGGGCGCGCCTGGGCTCCCTGGCGCGCCCAAGTGGGTTGTGCCCACCTAGTGGGCCTCATCTGGTACTTATTTGCTCCAATATTCTTCATATATTCCATAAAATTCTCTGTAAAATTTCAGCTTATTTGGAGTTGTGCAGAATAGGTAGCCTGACGTAGCTTTTCTAGGTCCAGATTTCCAGCTGCCAGAATTCTCCCTCTTTGTGTGTACCTTGCAAATTATGAAAGAAAAGGCATTAGAATGACTCAAAAAGCATTATTATGCATAAAAACATCATAAATAACAGTAAGAAAACATGATGCAAAATGGACGTATCAACTCCCCCAAGATTAGACCTCGCTTGTCCTCAAGCGAAAACCGAAATCGAAAAACATGTTCACATGCTTAGAGAGAGAGAGAGGTGCCAATAAAAACAAAATACGGACATAGAAGCATCATGTTGATTATTATAATAGCAACAAACTTAAACATAAGACTTTTATCATAAACTTCTCATGAATAAGTGACAATTCATCACACTATCGAAGTATGAAGCATAAACTCTATTAGAGACAAACAAACTATGTTCTCAATCAACTTTGCAACTACAATTCATCACCTTTTCAGGAAGGGGCACATATCGTAGCCTTTAGGCAAGTCCACATACTCAACCATCATTTAGTATTCTATGATTGCTAACACTCATCGCATACACATGAGCAAAACATTTCAACCGGACACATAGAAAGATAGGGGCTTATAGTTTCGCCTCCCAACGAATTCACCTCAAGGGTGATGTCAATAATAATAACTCATGCCACCCATATTCAACTGGACATATGTGTGCCTAGATCTTCCCTCACCACACGATGCTTGCCAAAGGAGAAAAATAAAAAGGAATAGAGAGAAAACTTTGAATCTTTGCATAAAAGTAAATACATAAAAGTAAAATATGGGCCCTTCGCAGAGGGAAGGAGAGGTTGACATGCGCTTATTTGTTCATATGCTCAACCCCTTAGTGCAAAAGAATGTCACGTTGTATTGCCCCTTGTGATGGCAACTGTCAGCGTTCTGGGAACGGGGGTCCCCAGACTTGCCTGCCTGCGGCCTGCGGCGTGGCTCAAAGGAGGCCCAGCACGGCCCATCTTCATCAACACAAGACTCAAGACCCTCGCGAGGGGCCAAGCCTCGCGAGGCGGACGACACGGAGCTTCCTCAGGCATGGCCTTGTCAGGCTGGCTCGCGAGGAGGCGGAGAGATCAAGGCGGGGTACCTCGCGAGGTGCCCGTGACGCAAGCCATGACGACTCAGGGCGCCAGGCGGGTGCCAGCCCGCGCAACGTCCTTCTTTCCTCTTTGGTGCAAAGGGGGCAAGCGCAGCCGCGGAGTACCGAGGCTTCAGGAAAAGGTTGCCATTTCGGTGTAACGAGACCAAGACCAGGAGGACTACGAGACGGAGGTCATCGTGGAGCCCGGGACGGCGTCATCACCAGAGCTTTGCGCAGGCGAAGACTGCTTTTGTTAGGATAGTTGATACTTGCTGTCCCCCTTCAAATTAGCCCGCCATTGTTGGCTCCCTTCCCGCTCAATAATTGGGGAGAGGACCAGGGCCTCTATAAATTGGACCAGCCACCCACATAGCAAGGGGGTTGGAAAAAAGGGTAAGAGCAAGGCAGAGAGTGAGAGAGAGAGAAAGAGAGAAAGGTGGCTGAACTCCTCCCAGCAGTTCATCGCCCCAGTCAAGAACAGACCCTCGCGAGGCTGTTCTTCCTTGTATTGTTCATCATCATCAGCCCCAAGAGGCAATCCACCCACCACACACTGGAGTAGGGTATTACACCACAACGGTGGCCCGAACCAGTATAAACCTTGTGTCTCTTGTGCAGTTCTTTCAGTAGTCTAGATCTTTGCGAGACGGGGAGGTAGAAGGTGTAATCTCCACGCGCACCCCAGTGTTCGAACCTTAAGGGTCTGCCGGAACCCGAAATCCGACAGCAACCTTTATTATGCAGTCTGTCGCTTTTATTCTTCACCACCACAAGTTCGTACAACGCTCAATTTTCTCATACATTAAATGATCTCACACTTTTAGAAGCAATTTTTATTGCCTTATTGCACCGATGACAACTTACTTGAAGGATCTGACTCAATCCTTAGGTAGGTATGGTGGACACTTGAAAATAAGATTTGGGTTTAAGGGTTTTTGGATGCACAAGTAGTATCTCTACTTAGTGCGGAATTTTTGGCTAGAAAAGATAGGAGGCAAGCACCACATGTTAAAGGATCCATGGCAATATGACTTCTATGTGAATATGAACAAACATAAATCATTAAGTTGTCTTCCTTGTCCAACGTCAACAATTCTGGCATATAATATTTTGATGGGGGCTCACAATCACAAAAGATTTCTAGGATAGTATATTTATATGTGAATCTTCAGTTCCCTTATTAATTCTTTCATGAGTTGCATCATTGACCAATGCTATGTTTGTCAATCTCTAATAAAATTTTCTACTTATACTTTTCCTTATGTGGTGTCATCACCTACCATAATATTAGCATATGATCTTCTTGATTTATTTCCTTTCCTTTTATTGGAACATGAAAGTAAAGAAAACAAAAACTCAAACTAAACTTTATTATATATCTCGCACACGATTACAAGTATAGATCACTAAGAAAACTCTCAAAAAGAAAGGATCAAACTAAACTTTTATTCATCTAAAGCAAAAGATCGAACTAAAATAAGTACATGCAAAAGATAGTGGGGATGGTACGATACGGGGGCACCTCCCCCAAGCTTGGCGGTAGCCAAGGGGACTGCCCATACCCGATACTCAATTTTCTTTTGGTGATGAAGAAGATGATGGTAGTTGTCATGGAATTGTCACGGCAGATGTCCTAGTGAAAGGTCTTAGTCGTGGAGCCATCGCAACTAGGAAGCTTAAAGGGGTTAATCGGGACAAAGGATACGAGAGGTGTTGGGGAACGCAGTAATTTCAAAAAATTTCCTACGCACACGCAAGATCATGGTGATGCACAGCAACGAGAGGGGATAGTGTTGTCTACGTACCAACGCAGACCGACTGCGGAAGCGATCACACAACGAAGAGGAAGTAGTCGTACGTCTTCTTCCCGATCCGACCGATCCAAGCACCGTTACTCCGGCACCTCCGAGTTCTTAGCACACGTTCAGCTCGATGACGTTCCTCGGGCTCCGATCCAGCAAAGCGTCGAGGAAGAGTTCCGTCAGCACGACGGCGTGATGACGATCTTGATGTACTACCGACGCAGGGCTTCGCCTAAGCACTACAACGGTACGATCGAGGTGGAATTTGGTGGCAGGGGGCACCGCACACGACTAAGGAACGATCTCAAGGATCAAGTTGTGTGTCTATGGGGTGCCCCCTGCCCCTGTATATAAAGGACCAGGGGCAAGGGGGTCGGCCGGCTAGGAGGGAGGCGCAGGGAGGAGTCCCACTCCTACCGGGAGTAGGACTCCTCCCCCCAAATCCTATTCCTAATAGGACTCTTCGGGAGAAAGAGAAGAGAGGGGGGCCGGCCCCTTCTCCTAGTCCTAATAGGACTAGGGAAGGGGGGTTCGGCCGGCTAGCCTGTGGGCTGCTCCTTCTCTCTTTTCCACTAAGGCCCAATAGGCCCATTTGCCTCCCGGGGGGTTCCGGTAACCCTCCCGGTAGTCCGGTAAAATCCCGATTTCACCCGGAACACTTCCGGTGCCCAAACATAGGCTTCCAATATATCAATCTTTACGTCTCGACCATTTCGAGACTCCTCGTCATGTCCGTGATCTCATCCGGGACTCCGAACAACCTTCGGTACATCAAAATGCATAAACTCATAATAACTGTCATCGTAACGTTAAGCGTGCGGACCCTACGGTTCGAGAATAATGTAGACATGACCGAGACACGTCTCCGGTCAATAACCAATAGCGGGACCTGGATGCCCATATTGGCTCCTACACATTCTACGAAGATCTTTATCGGTCAGACCGCATAACAACATACGTTGTTCCCTTTGTCATCGGTATGTTACTTGCCCGAGATTCGATCGTCGGTATCCAATACCTAGTTCAATCTCGTTACCGGCAAGTCTCTTTACTCGTTCCGTAATACATCATCTCACAACTAACATATTAGTTGCAGTGCTTGCAAGGCTTATGTGATGTGCATTACCGAGAGGGCCCAGAGATACCTCTCCGACAATCGGAGTGACAATACCCTAATCTCGAAATACGCCAACCCAACATCTACCATTGGAGACACCTGTAATACTCCTTTATAATCACCCAGTTACGTTGTGACGTTTGGTAGTACCCAAAGTGTTCCTCCGGTAAACGGGAGTTGCATAATCTCATAGTTATAGGAACATGTATAAGTCATGAAGAAAGCAATAGCAACATACTAAACGATCGGGTGCTAAGCTAATGGAATGGGTCATGTCAATCAGATCATTCTACTAATGATGTGACCTCGTTAATCAAATAACAACTCTTTGTTCATGGTTAGGAAACATAACCATCTTTGATTAACGAGCTAGTCAAGTAGAGGCATACTAGTGACACTCTGTTGGTCTATGTATTCACACATGTATTATGTTTCCGGTTAATACAATTCTAGCATGAATAATAAACTTTTATCATGATATAAGGAAATAAATAATAACTTTATTATTGCCTCTAGGGCATATTTCCTTCAGTCTCCCACTTGCACTAGAGTCAATAATCTAGATTACACTGTAATGATTCTAACACCCATGGAGCCTTGGTGCTGATCATGTTTTGCTCGTGGAAGAGGCTTAGTCAACGGGTCTGCAACATTCAGATCCGTATGTATCTTGCAAATCTCTATGTCTCCCACCTGGACTAAATCCCGGATGGAGTTGAAGCGTCTCTTGATGTGTTTGGTTCTTTTGTGAAATTTGGATTCCTTTGCCAAGGCAATTGCACCAGTATTGTCACAGAAGATTTTCATTGGACCCGATGCACTAGGTATGACACCTAGATCGGATATGAACTCCTTCATCCAGACTCCTTCGTTTGCTGCTTCCGAAGCAGCAATGTACTCCGCTTCACATGTAGATCCCGCTACGACGCTTTGTTTAGAACTGCACCAACTGACAGCTCCACCGTTTAAAGTAAACACGTATCCGGTTTGCGATTTAGAATCGTCCGGATCGGTGTCAAAGCTTGCATCAATGTAACCTCTTACGGTGAGCTCTTTGTCACCTCCATATACGAGAAACATATCCTTAGTCCTTTTCAGGTATTTCAGGATGTTCTTGACCGCTGTCCAGTGATCCATTCCAGGATTACTTTGGTACCTCCCTGCTAAACTTATAGCAAGGCACACATCAGGTCTGGTACACAGCATTGCATACATGATAGAGCCTATGGCTGAAGCATAGGGAACATCTTTCATTTTCTCTCTATCTTCTGCAGTGGTCGGGCATTGAGTCTTACTCAACTTCACACCTTGTAGCACAGGCAAGAACCCTTTCTTTGCTTGATCCATCTTGAACTTCTTCAAAATTTTGTCAAGGTATGTGCATTGTGAAAGTCCAATTAAGCGTTTTGATCTATCTCTATAGATCTTTATGCCTAATATGTATGCAGCTTCCCCGAGGTCTTTCATCGAAAAACTTTTATTCAAGTATCCCTTTATGCTATCCAGAAATTCTATATCATTTCCAATTAGCAATATGTCATCCACATATAATATCAGAAATGCTACAGAGCTCCCACTCACTTTCTTGTAAATACAGGCTTCTCCAAAAGTCTGTATAAAGCCAAATGCTTTGATCACACTATCAAAGCGTTTATTCCAACTCCGAGATGCTTGCACCAGTCCATAAATGGATCGCTGGAGTTTGCATACTTTGTTAGCTCCCTTTGGATCGACAAAACCTTCCGGTTGTATCATATACAACTCTTCTTCCAGAAATCCATTCAGGAATGCAGTTTTGACATCCATCTGCCATATTTCATAATCATAAAATGCGGCAATTGCTAACATTATTCTAACGGACTTAAGCATCGCTACGGGTGAGAAAGTCTCATCGTAGTCAACCCCTTGAACTTGTCGAAAACCTTTTGCGACAAGTCGAGCTTTATAGACAGTAACATTACCGTCAGCGTCAGTCTTTTTCTTGAAGATCCATTTATTCTCAATTGCTTGCCGATCATCGGGCAAGTCAACCAAAGTCCATACTTTGTTCTCATACATGGATCCCATCTCAGATTTCATGGCCTCAAGCCACTTTGCGGAATCTGGGCTCACCATCGCTTCTTCATAGTTCGTAGGTTCATCATGATCTAGCATCATGACTTCCAGAACTGGATTACCGTACCACTCTGGTGCGGATCTCACTCTGGTTGATCTACGTGGTTCAGTAGTATCTTGTTCTGAAGCTTCATGATCATCATCATTAGCTTCCTCACTGATTGGCATAGGTGTCGCAGAAACAGTTTTCTGTGATGTACTATTTTCCAATAAGGGAGCAGGTACAGTTACCTCGTCAAGTTCTACTTTCCTCCCACTCACTTCTTTCGAGAGAAACTCCTTCTCTAGAAATGATCCATTCTTAGCAACGAATGTCTTGCCTTCGGATCTGTGATAGAAGGTATACCCAACAGTTTCCTTTGGGTATCCTATGAAGACACATTTCTCCGCTTTGGGTTCGAGCTTATCAGGTTGAAGCTTTTTCACATAAGCATCGCAGCCCCAAACTTTAAGAAACGACAACTTTGGTTTCTTGCCAAACCATAGTTCATAAGGCGTCGTCTCAACGGATTTTGATGGTGCCCTATTTAACGTGAATGCGGCCGTCTCTAAAGCATAACCCCAAAACGATAGCGGTAAATCAGTAAGAGACATCATAGATCGCACCATATCTAGTAAAGTACGATTACGACGTTCGGACACACCATTACGCTGTGGTGTTCCGGGTGGCGTGAGTTGCGAAACTATTCCACAATTTTTCAAATGTACACCAAACTCGTAACTCAAATATTCTCCTCCACGATCAGATCGTAGAAATTTTATTTTCTTGTTACGATGATTTTCAACTTCACTCTGAAATTCCTTGAACTTTTCAAATGTTTCAGACTTATGTTTCATTAAGTAGATATACCCATATCTGCTTAAATCATCTGTGAAGGTGAGAAAATAACGATATCCGCCGCGAGCCTCAATATTCATCGGACCACATACATCGGTATGTATGATTTCCAACAAATCTGTTGCTCTCTCCATAGTACCGGAGAACGGTGTTTTAGTCATCTTGCCTATGAGGCACGGTTCGCAAGTACCAAGTGATTCATAATGAAGTGATTCCAAAAGCCCATCAGTATGGAGTTTCTTCATGCGCTTTACACCGATATGACCTAAACGGCAGTGCCACAAATAAGTTGCACTATCATTATTAACTTTGCATCTTTTGGCTTCTACATTATGAATATGTGTATCACTATCTTCGAGATTCAACAAGAATAGACCACTCTTCAAAGGTGCATGACCATAAAAGATATTATTCATATAAATAGAACAACCATTATTCTCTGATTTAAATGAATAACCGTCTCGCATTAAACAAGATCCAGATATAATGTTCATGCTCAACGCTGGCACCAAATAACAATTATTTAGGTCTAATATTAATCCCGAAGGTAGATGTAGAGGTAGCGTGCCGACCGCGATCACATCGACTTTGGAACCGTTTCCCACGCGCATCGTCACCTCGTCCTTTGCTAGTGTCCGCTTATTCCGTAGTCCCTGTTTCGAGTTGCAAATATTAGCAACAGAACCAGTATCAAATACCCAGGTGCTACTGCGAGCTCTAGTAAGGTACACATCAATAACATGTATATCACATATACCTTTGCTCACTTTGCCATCCTTCTTATCCGCCAAATACTTGGGGCAGTTCCGCTTCCAGTGTCCAGTCTGCTTGCAGTAGAAGCACTCAGTTTCAGGCTTAGGTCCAGACTTGGGTTTCTTCTCTTGAGCAGCAACTTGCTTGCTGTTCTTCTTGAAGTTTCCCTTCTTCTTCCCTTTACCCTTTTTCTTGAAACTAGTGGTCTTGCTAACCATCAACACTTGATGCTCCTTCTTGATTTCTACCTCCGCAGCTTTCAGCATTGCGAAGAGCTCGGGAATAGTCTTGTTCATCCCTTGCATATTATAGTTCATCACGAAGCTCTTGTAGCTTGGTGGTAGTGATTGGAGAATTCTGTCAATGACGCAATCATCTGGAAGATTAACTCCCATCTGAATCAAGTGATTATTATACCCAGACATTTTGAGTATATGCTCACTGACAGAACTGTTCTCCTCCATCTTACAGCTATAGAACTTATTGGAGACTTCATATCTCTCAATTCGGGCATTTGCTTGAAATATTAACTTCAACTCCTGGAACATCTCATATGCTCCATGACGTTCAAAACGTCGTTGAAGTCCCGATTCTAAGCCGTAAAGCATGGCACACTGAACTATCGAGTAGTCATCAGCTTTGCTCTGCCAGACGTTCATAACATCTGGCGTTGCTCCAGCAGCAGGCCTGTCACCCAGCGGTGCTTTCAGGATGTAATTCTTCTGTGCAGCAATGAGGATAATCCTCAGGTTACGGACCCAGTCCGTGTAATTGCTACCATCATCTTTCAACTTTGCTTTCTCAAGGAACGCATTAAAATTCAACGGAACAATAGCACGAGCCATCTATCTACAAGCAACATAAACAAGCAAGATACTATCAGGTACTAAGTTCATGATAAGTTTAAGTTCAGTTAATCAAATTACTTAGGAACTCCCACTTAGATAGACATCCCTCTAATCCTCTAAGTGATCACGTGATCCAAATCAACTAAACCATAACCGATCATCACGTGAGATGGAGTAGTTTTCAATGGTGAACATCGTCATGTTGATCATATCTACTATATGATTCACGCTCGACCTTTCGGTCTCTGTGTTCCGAGGCCATATCTGCATATGCTAGGCTCGTCAAGTTTAACCTGAGTATTCTGCGTGTGCAAAACTGGCTTGCACCCGTTGTAGATGGACGTAGAGCTTATCACACCCGATCATCACGTGGTGTCTGGGCATGACGAACTTTGGCAACGGTGCATACTCAGGGAGAACACTTCTTGATAATTTAGTGAGAGATCATCTTATAATGCTACCGTCAATCAAAGCAAGATAAGATGCATAAAAGGATAAACATCACATGCAATCAATATAAGTGATATGATATGGTCATCATCATCTTGTGCTTGTGATCTCCATCTCCGAAGCACCGTCATGATCACTATCGTCACCGGCGCGACACCTTGATCTCCATCGTAGCATCGTTGTCGTCTCGCCAATCTTATGCTTCCACGACTATTACTACCGTTTAGTAATCTAGTAAAGCATTACATCGCGATTGCATTGCATACAATAAAGCGACAACCATATGGCTCCTGCCAGTTGCCGATAACTTAGTTACAAAACATGATCATCTCATACAATAAAATCAGCATCATGCCTTGACCATATCACATCACATCATACCCTGCAAAAACAAGTTAGACGTCCTCTACTTTGTTGTTGCAAGTTTTACGTGGCTGCTACGGGCTTAAGTAAGAACTCATCTCACCTACGCATCAAAACCACAACGATAGTTCGTCAAATAGACTCCGTTTTAACCTTCTCAAGGACCGGGCGTAGTCACACTTGGTTCAACTAAAGTTGGAGAGACAGTCTTCCGCAAGCCATCTATGTGCAAAGCACGTCGAGGGAACCGGTCTCGCGTAAGAGTACGCGTAAGGTTGGTCTGGATCGTCTCAACCAACAATACCGCCGAACCAAAGTATGACATGCTGGTAGGCAGTATGACTTGTATCGCCCACAACTCACTTGTGTTCTACTCGTGCATATAACATCAAACCATAAAACCTAGGCTCGGATGCCACTGTTGGGGAACGCAGTAATTTCAAAAAATTTCCTACGCACACGCAAGATCATGGTGATGCACAGCAACGAGAGGGGAGAGTGTTGTCTACGTACCAACGCAGACCGACTGCAGAAGCGATCACACAACAAAGAGGAAGTAGTCGTACGTCTTCTTCCCGATCCGACCGATCCAAGCACCGTTACTCCGGCACCTCCGAGTTCTTAGCACACGTTCAGCTCGATGACGTTCCTCGGGCTCCGATCCAGCAAAGCTTTGAGGAAGAGTTCCGTCAGCACGACGGCGTGATGACGATCTTGATGTACTACCGACGCAGGGCTTTGCCTAAGCACTACAACGGTACGATCGAGGTGGAATTTGGTGGCAGGGGGCACCGCACACGGCTAAGGAACGATCTCAAGGATCAAGTTGTGTGTCTATGGGGTGGCCCCTGCCCCCGTATATAAAGGACCAGGGGCAAGGGGGTCGGCCGGCTAGGAGGGAGGCGCAGGGAGGAGTCCCACTCCTACTGGGAGTAGGACTCCTTCCCCCAAATCCTATTCCTAATAGGACTCTTCGGGAGAAAGAGAAGAGAGGGGGGCCGGCCCCTTCTCCTAGTCCTAATAGGACTAGGGAAGGGGGGTTCGGCCGGCTAGCCTGTGGGCTGCTCCTTCTCTCTTTTCCACTAAGGCCCAATAGGCCCATTTGCCTCCCGGGGGGTTCCGGTAACCCTCCCGGTAGTCCGGTAAAATCCCGATTTCACCCGGAACACTTCCGGTGCCCAAACATAGGCTTCCAATATATCAATCTTTACATCTCGACCATTTCGAGACTCCTCGTCATGTCCGTGATCTCATCCGGGACTCCGAACAACCTTCGGTACATCAAAATGCATAAACTCATAATAACTGTCATCGTAACGTTAAGCGTGCGGACCCTACGGTTCGAGAATAATGTAGACATGACCGAGACACGTCTCCGGTCAATAACCAATAGCGGGACCTGGATGCCCATATTGGCTCCTACACATTCTACGAAGATCTTTATCGGTCAGACCGCATAACAACATACGTTGTTCCCTTTGTCATCGGTATGTTACTTGCCCGAGATTCGATCGTCGGTATCCAATACCTAGTTCAATCTCGTTACCGGCAAGTCTCTTTACTCGTTCCGTAATACATCATCTCACAACTAACATATTAGTTGCAGTGCTTGCAAGGCTTATGTGATGTGCATTACCGAGAGGGCCCAGAGATACCTCTCCGACAATCGGAGTGACAATACCCTAATCTCGAAATACGCCAACCCAACATCTACCATTGGAGACACCTGTAATACTCCTTTATAATCACCCAGTTACGTTGTGACGTTTGGTAGTACCCAAAGTGTTCCTCCGGTAAACGGGAGTTGCATAATCTCATAGTTATAGGAACATGTATAAGTCATGAAGAAAGCAATAGCAACATACTAAACGATCGGGTGCTAAGCTAATGGAATGGGTCATGTCAATCAGATCATTCTACTAATGATGTGACCTCGTTAATCAAATAACAACTCTTTGTTCATGGTTAGGAAACATAACCATCTTTGATTAACGAGCTAGTCAAGTAGAGGCATACTAGTGACACTCTGTTGGTCTATGTATTCACACATGTATTATGTTTCCGGTTAATACAATTCTAGCATGAATAATAAACTTTTATCATGATATAAGGAAATAAATAATAACTTTATTATTGCCTCTAGGGCATATTTCCTTCAAGAGGTTTATACTGGTTCGCCCCCTTGCGGTGAAGGTAAAGCCTAGTCCAGTTGATGTGGTATTGGTAGGTTTCGATGACCAAGGAGCGAATACGCTAGCTTGGCTCTCGATCTGTTGTTTCTTGCCCTAAGCCGCCGCTGGGTAGTCCCCTTATATACACGGGTTGACGCCCTGCGGCCTACAGAGTCCCGGCCGGCTCATACAACGTGTCCGGCTCGGTGACCTCTCTTACATGCCTTGTATTACAAGTCTATTCATACATGTCGGTTTATACTTACGGGCCTTAAGCCACCTCTGGGCTTGGGTCTATTATAAGCCTTATTGTAAATCGTCACCTTGTATACTCTTCGGGCTTCATTCACATAACCCACCGCCGTGGTTGATCCGGCCCCTCCTGGGCGGGTCATACCTGGTAGTCATATCCCCAACATTAGGCCCCAGGTTGATTTGAACTTTGTTCATGTCAATCTTCAACACTTAGAAAAAATCCATCTTCCACTGCTTGTAAAATCTCTGTAACCCGCCATGATGTCACCTTCCAAAAATTTGGAAACCCGCCACGATGTCATCTGTAATGGATCCTTATCTTAAATGCCTTCCAGAAATCGAGGCGTCTAATTAGTTGGATAGCCATCATTTTGGCCTTCCTCGTTTTTCACGCCTGCTTGTTCACCTATCTCCTTATAAATAGGCACGGTTGGTCTTCCTCATTCTTCTTCTTCCTTCTCTCGCAAACCCTCTATCGTTCGAACTCCGCCGCCGCCGCAGCGCTCACCGTCGTCCTCAACCTTGGCCGCCACATCAACCTGAGCTTGTCCCGAGAACGGCGGCGATCCTCTGTACGTAGTAGAACTGCGTCCGTAAGTTCTTGCTTTTCCGCACCTTAGATCCGCATTAGGGTTTGCAAGTTCTTCTATGTTCTTCGCTGTTCATCACAGATTCTTCATAGTTTCTCCACCGCATCCTCTTTTGATCTAAAAGAAGTATATAACTCATGCGGTAGCTGTTTCGCATCCATTTTAGATGCTAGTAGATCCCCTTTTCTTGCACAAAGGCTTCCTTAGGACTAATGAACTCCTCTGCACTGGGTTTTTTAGGTCTATATTTATTTTCCTTTTTTGAATAGTCTTGATCCAAAATAATAGCAACAGCCTGTGAAAATTTTTCATCTCAGTACTTAACCAATTTTTTTGTCGCTGGCAACTTTTGAATACCTTTAGTCATGGCGGCTTATCATGCCGGCTCATTTTTCCTTCATATAACATTAGCCCTTACTTAAGCCGCCATTACTCATCTATATTGCAATCATTAACCAGTGATTCCACCAATTAACTTGAACCAGCAAATTACTTCCTTTTTAGCTTGTCCTCTTACCATGCCGCCGAAGACGATGACAGTTTGCAACTGGGTCCCTTCCACAGTCACTGACACCACTCTGAAAGATTTTGTTACCATTGGGTACTTACCGGAAAAGAGCATTATGTCTTATCGCGCCCCTGACCCGGCCGAAGAAAAGCCTCAGCCCAAGGATGGTGAAGTCCTTGTCTTTACTGATCATATGAACCAGGGTTTTTCGCCACCCACCAAGCTTCATCCACAAGATCTTGGACCCAACTCTATATCAAACATCTGCAATTTTCAAGTTCTCTGCGAGGTTTATCTTCAAGAAGAACCTACTGTTGAACTCTTCGGAGAGTATTTCTATTTGAATCGCCAGAATGAATACACCAACGACCCCAGCTTGGAACTTGGTGGAATTTTGATTCAGCGCAGACGGGATGCTGTCTTTCCCTTAGTAGTCTTACCAAGCCATCCCAAGGATTGGAACCAAACTTGGTTTTATTGCAAAGACACGTCGCCAGCTGATGATAAACCAATGCCGGGTTATCGCGCGAAGCGTCTTGACACTAAGTTTTCACTCCCTGACAAGCTTACTGCCGTTGAACGTAAGAAGCTCATCCCAACCATCAAAAGGGTTCAAGCCTTGTTGGGAAACGGCTTAACTGGAGTTGACTTGATCCGTTGTTGGATCCCATGGCGGGTCATCCCTCTGAGCCGCCGCTCTGACTTGATGTATAACTACACCGGAGGACCAAATGACCCTCTGCGTCATAGTTCTCTATAGCTGACTGAAGAGGCCATTGTTGAAATGTCTACCACCCTTGTAAACAGTAAATATGAGGACTGTAGTAAAGTTGCATTGAATCCTTTCTGCAAACTTAACCTGGCACCAGAGGTAAATCCCCTTGACCCCCTTTTCCTTCAGTAATTAAGTACTTGCATGAGTTTTAACCTGTTATTTGCCTACAGGCCAAATCTGACTTTTGGAAAGCCAAATACGATCATGAAGCTGCCAAGAAGGCTAGAGCCGCCGCCATAGCCGCCAAGAAGACAACCTGAAAATCTAAGAAGAAAAGAACTGCTTCTGATATGTTCAAGCTGGATGATGTTTCTGAGTCGGAGGTAGCCCTTGACTCTCTTGGCCTACTTTTTAACAATCTTATTGACACTGACTATTGCCAGGATGACACGGGGGCCAGCCAGGCAGTAGAAGAAGAGGTAACTATTTCCCCCGACTCAGATCCTTTGCCAAGACAGAAACCTCAACTGGTAACCCGGAAAGTAAGGTTTTCACACCCTTTGGCTTATTTGGATCCTCATTTTCTTTTGAAAAAACAGCGACATGAGAGCCGCCATCAGACCCGGACCAGTGACGACAATGAACTGCCCTCCGGCTTACCAAAAACTCTTCGGAAATGCCAGAATGAGGTTTCTTTCACCTTTGACTTTTGCCTTTGTCAATGAATCTACTTCCTTGCTCTTTTAAATTGTGATTTCACTTTTGCAGGAGGTCTCTCGTTCTTCTAGTGATTCCTCACAAACCCAACTTTCGGCTTTCAAGACTGCCCCTGGGTAAAGATAATTATCCTTCTTCTGTATCTTTATGTCCGTATCATTATACTGACTCATAAAATTCCTCTTAGCGGTCAAGCAAAACCCAAGAAAGGCAGGGTGATTAAGACGACCGAAAACCCGGACGCCGCTGAACCGGCACTGCCAACTCCTGCCCCGGGACAACCTGAAGCACCAGAAGACCCTGCTGTCAATGTTCGAATAGATCCTCCTGAGTCGTCTATTGACGAAACTGTTCTCAACCTATCTACTGTTGAACCGTCAAGCTCAGCTAACCCGCTGGCGACTTATGACAGTGATGTTTTAATCACCGATAGCAGATTTGTTGAACCGGGCAATCCAACAGTACTGGCCAAACACTCCGCCAAGCAAGAGGCTTTGGAAAAGCAGAAAGTTCGCTTTGACATCTCTCACTATGCTCACCTGAGCATTAGTGATGTGCTATCTTGCTACCTTAGTCACATGCATTCTAGCCGTGACTCTGAAATTGAGATGGTCAAATAGCTGCAATTGAAATATGAGGTATGATGTCCAGCTTTCATTAACTTATATGCTCCGCTAGCCCCCAAGTCTCTTGATTATGATAAACTTGAATGATCTGTAGACTTGTGATATATATTGACGTTCTAACCTAGATTTTTCCAAGTCCGGTTTAAAATGTTTAACCGGAGTTATCTGATTAACATAATTTCACCGGTAGTCCCCAAGGGTCGGCTTAATTCATCATGAATGAGTCGGTACTTAACTTCATAGCTGCCTTGAATCAGTCCAAACTAATATTGTTATCCGGCTCAAGAAGAAAAAAACTTTCTGAATATCATGCATTATCCCCCAAGTGCCAAGCGTTGTTACTTGTAAAACACTTGGGACTTTAATCATAGAAGAGTCATTTTTGCATTTAAAAATTGCTTTGGCAGACATTAGCCCCCAAGTGCCGAGTGGTGTTGTGTTGCAAAGCACTTGGGAGTTTAATCATTATGACCTTTATTGGAATAAATTTTGACACACCTGTGCATGTATGTAGACCGCCATAACTGACTTGGATTCTCAACTGACTGATGCGAAAACCCGGTTGGCGGCTCAAGAGACTGAGATAAAGAATGTTGACTCCAAACTACAGTTGAGCCTATCTGAAGCAGAGAAACTGAAGACCAGTTTTGATGTAGAGAAAAAATCCTGGGCCGATGAAAAAACCTTCCTGATACAGCCAAGGCGACTCTCAAGGAGGTTACCACGGAACTCACCAGTTTAAAGAACCGTGTGTCTCAGATGGTCTCTGCATTCTTTGCTGAGTCAATATATTATTTACTTAAACTCTATTTTTGCCATAAATATAAGCCGCATGCTTAACCTTTTAAAATACTCATAGGTCCACGGAGCAACAATCTGAGCCAAAACAGCTTGATAAAACTCAAGGCGGTTTACACCCTGGTGGAGCAACTGTACACTAGAGCTCAATGGGCGCTTGCCATTATTTCCCCAGCCAACCAGGGACCAAACCTCTTGAGTGATGTCTTGAAGAAGTTATCTATCTTACCCGCCAGATTCCAAGAAGTCAAGTGGTCTTGTGCAAGAGCCGGAGCCCTAACTACTCTAAGCCGCTCCAAAGCCTGGGTGCCAGAGCTAGACCCGACAGATGTAGCCAAGGGGTATACCAGCTTTAAGGAAGACGGGACTCCGTTTGATCAAGAAGATTTTGCTGCTTGTGTGAGGGGAATTCGTCCTCATGCTACCATCCTCGGCGACGAAACCAATGTTGATAAGTATCAGCCGGGTTTTGACGCTAAGAATAAAAAGATGGCGACTCCGTCGTATAAAGTGACAGATCTAATCCCGCTGGTTCGCCAACACACCTTTGCCCCAGAAATTGACCCGTCTGGTCTAATTGATGATGAAGTTGAGTTCGTTGCTCTTCATGGATTTGATTGGTCCAAGCCCAGTTTCCAAACAGTGGAGGAAGATGAACCGGCGAGGGAGGAGTCGTAACCATCCAAATAATCCGACTAAGATTTAATGAACTGGCCTTAGCTTAACATCTGCTTAGGAGAAAAAACAGTTTTAACCTTTTGGGCTCCCACCGCCTTGTAATAGGCTAGCTTAAAACTGCATGTTCTGCCTATGCCATCGTGCATATCATACTGCGTATGTCATTTTTATCCGTCATGTCAATATATGCTTTATATCCTTTATCATATCTGTAGCGTTTAAATCTGTTCATGTATGTAAAAGATGAGAAACCGTCCTGGCGGTTTGTCGCTGGACGGGTCAAAACACCCCATACATAACTATAAAATTACCTTAACAGAATAATCAAGGCTAGATGTAAACATAAATAAGGCTGGAAAGCCTTTGATTAAAGAAAAACACAGATAAGTCTATTTATGAATTTTAAACAACAATATCATACCTGTGTTCTTTGAATCTGGACTGTCGGCTTAAGTGACCCAGAGAGTAAGGGTGACAACCCAATCTTTTTAGAAGTCAATACTTCCATATGCATGATGACTGTTATACATTGGCAACTCATTGTCAAATAACCAAGCCGGTTTAAATTGAAACCATACTTACAGTTAGATTCTAGACAATAAAAACCAGTAAAACAAAAGAGTATCTTTCAAACAATGTAAATCAAGTATCAAGAAAAAATTGGAGGCTTCTGATTCGAATACGATCAGTAAACCAGACCAAAGGGGTTAAGCTAGGATTCGAATACGATCATGTAGCCCCTAGTGGCTTTGGTGTTGCACCGATCAAGAGGGTACCGATAGCTATGTTCTCTTTAGTTCGTATACGGCCTATGTTTGAACAGGAAGCCCCCAAATGACCTTGAGAGGTTTTTAACGACCCTGATTCGAATACGATCCAAGTCGGACTCAAAAGGGGTTAAGCTATGATTCGGATACGATCAAGAAGCCCCCTAGTGAGTTTGGCTTTGCGCCGATCAAGAGGGTAATGAAAGCTATGTTCTCTCTGGTTCGAATACGCCCTATGTTTGAACAGGAAGCCCCCTAGTGACCATGAGGTTTTAACGGCTAGATTCGAATACGATCATGAGCCGGACCAAGCGGATTAAACTAGATTTGAATACGATCAGCCTCCAATTGGTTGTCTTATACTTAAGATAACAAAGACATGTGATCATTAAGGAAAAAAGGACAGAGGTCCTGCTTTATTACTTATCATAATATATACAACGTCAAAGTATGTACATTATGAGAGCCGGTGGCTCAAGTGTAGTAAGGCCGAAGATGAGCAATATTCCATGGCCAGCGGGTCTCCTCCTCCGACTTACGTGAGTCTTTGTGCTCTCGAACATCGATAAGGTAGTATGACCCGTTATTCAAGTTCTTGCTGACCACAAAGGGTCCTTCCCAAGGTGGGGATAGCTTGTGCGCATCAGACTGATCCTGGATGAGCCGAAGCACCAAATCACCTTCTTGAAAGGTTCTTGACTTAACCCGGCGGCTATGATAACGGCGCAGGTCCTGTTGGTAAATCTCTAAGAGGGCTGCTGCTAAGTCACGCTCTTCATCTAATAGGTCAAGTGCATCCTGACGGGCTTGTTCGTTATCAGCTTGAACGTAAGCCGCTACTCGAGGTGAGTCATGACGGATGTCACTGGGCAGGACTGCCTCTGCTCCATAAACCATGAAGAAGGCGTATAACTCGTAGACCTGTTAGGGGTAGTATTGATGCTCCATATCACAGAGGGTAACTCTTCCACCCAACAACCCAGCGTCCGTTGTTAAGGGACCATAAGCCGAGGTTTTAGAACTTTCAGGATTTCCTGATTGGCTCTTTCAGCTTGACCATTGGATTGGGGTGAGCTACTAATGAAACATCAAGCCGGATATGTTCCCATTGACAGAATTCTTCCATAGCTCCTTGGGACAGGTTGGTGCCATTGTCAGTAATAGTGTTGTGTGAAAAACCAAAACGAAAGATCACTTTCTTCATGAATTGAACCGCCGTGGCCGCATCACACTTACTGACCGGCTCTGCCTCAACCCGCTTTGTGAACTTGTCCACTGCCACCAAAAGGTGCGTCTTTTTATCTTTGGATCTTTTGAAAGGTCTGATACGTCTCCAACGTATCTATAATTTTTGATTGCTCCATGCTATATTATCTACTGTTTTGGACATTATTGCACTTTATTATCCACTTTTATATTATTTTCGGGACTAACCTATTAACCAGAGGCCCAGCCCAGAATTGCTATTGTTTGCCTGTTTTAGGGTTTCGAAGAAAAGGAATATCAAACGGAGTCCAAATGGAATGAAACCTTCGGGAACGTGATTTTCTCAACGAATAAGACCAGGGAGACTTGGACCCTACATCAAGAAACAAAACAGGAGGGCATGAGGTAGGGGGGCGCGTCCACCCCCACCAGGCGCGCCCTCCACCCTTGTGGCCCCCCTGTTGCTCCACCGACGTACTCCTTCCTCCTATATATATATCCATGTACCCCCAAACGATCAGATGCGGAGCCAAAACCCTAATTCCACCGCCATAACTTTCTGTATCCACGAGATCCCATCTTGGGGCCTGTTCTGGAGCTCCGCCGGAGGGGGCATCGATCCCGGAGGGCTTCTACATCAACACCATAGCCTCTCCGATGAAGTGTGAGTAGTTTACCTCAGACCTATGGGTCCATAGTTAGTAGCTAGATGTCTTCTTCTCTCTTTTTGGATCTCAATACAATGTTCTCCCCCTCTCTTGTGGAGATCTATTCGATGTAATCTTCTTTTTGTGGTGTGTTTGTTGAGAACGATGAATTGTGGGTTTATGATCAAGTCTATCTATGAATAATATTTGAATCTTCTCTGAATTCTTTTATGTATGATTGGTTATCTTTGCAAGTCTCTTCGAATTATCAGTTTGGTTTGGCCTACTAGATTGATCTTTCTTGCAATAGGAGAAGTGCTTAGCTTTGGGTTCAATCTTGCGGTGTCCTTTCCCGGTGACAGTAAGGGCAGCAACGCATGTATTGTATTGTTGCCATCGAGGATAACAAGATGGGGTTTTCTTCATATTGCATGAGTCTATCCCTCTACATCATTTCATCTTGCTTAAGGCGTTACTCTGTTTTTAACTTAATACTCTAGATGCATGCTGGATAGCGATCGATGAGTGGAGTAATAGTAGTAGATGCAGGCAGGAGTCGGTCTACTTGTCTTGGGCGTGATGCCTATATACATGATCATACCTAGATATTCTCATAACTATGCTCAATTCTGTCAATTGCTCAATAGGAATTTGTTCACCAATCATAGAATACTTATGTGAAGGAAATATGCCCTAGAGGCAATAATAAAGTTATTATTTATTTCCTTATATCATGATAAAGGTTTATTATTCATGCTAGAATTGTATTAACCGGGAACATAATACATGTGTGAATACATAGACAAACAGAGTGTCACTAGTATGCCTCTACTAGACTAGCTCGTTAATCAAAGATGGTTATGTTTCCTAACCATGAACAAAGAGTTGTTATTTGATTAACGAGGTCACATCATTAGTTGAATGATCTGATTGACATGACCCATTATATTAGCTTAGCACCCGATCATTTAGTATGTTGCTATTGCTTTTCTTCATGACTTATACATGTTCCTATGACTATGAGATTATGCAACTCCCATTTGCCGGAGGAACACTTTGGGTACTACCAAACGTCACAACGTAACTGGGTGATTATAAAGGAGTACTACAGGTGGCTCAAAGGTAGATGTTGGGTTGGCGTATTTCGAGATTAGGATTTGTCACTCCGATTGTCGGAAAGGTATCTCTGGGCCCTCTCGGTAATGCACATCACTTAAGCCTTGCAAGCATTGCAACTAATGAGTTAGTTGCAGGATGATGTATTACGGAACGAGTAAAGAGACTTGCCAGTAACGAGATTGAACTAGGTATTGGATACCGACGATCGAATCTCGAACAAGTAACATACCGATGACAAAGGGAACAACGTATGTTGTTATGCGATCTGACCGATAAAGATCTTCGTAGAATATGTAGGAGCCAATATGGGCATCCAGGTCCCGCTATTGGTTATTGACCGGAAACGTGTCTCGGTCATGTCTACATTGTTCTCGAACCATAGGGTCCGCACGCTTAACGTTACGATGACAGTTATTATGAGTTTATGCATTTTGATGTACCGAAGATTGTTCGGAGTCCCGGATGTGATCACGGACATGACGAGGAGTCTCGAAATGGTCGAGACGTAAAGATTGATATATTGGAAGCCTATGTTTGGACATCGGAAGTGTTCCGGGTGAAATCGGGATTTTACCGGATTACCAGGAGGGTTACCGGAACCCCCCGGGAGCCAAATGGGCCAACATGGGCCTTAGTGGAAAGGTGAGAGGGCTGCCCACATAGGGCTGCGCCTCCCCCCTCTCCCTAGTCCTATTAGGACTAGGAGAGGGGCCGGCCACCTCTTTCTCCCTCTCCCCCTTTAGGAATCCTATTAGGAATAGGATTGGGGGGGGGGAGTCCTACTCCCGATAGGAGTAGGACTGCTCCTGCGCCTCCCTCCTTTGGCCGGCCAGCCTCCCCCCTTCATCCTTTATATACGGGGGCAGGGGACACCCCAAGACACACAAGTTGATCCTTGAGATCGTTCCTTAGCCGTGTGCGGTGCCCCCTGCCACCAAATTCCACCTCGATCATACCGTTGTAGTGCTTAGGCGAAGCCCTGCGTCGGTAGTACATCAAGATCGTCACCACGCCGTCGTGCTGACGGAACTCCTCCCCGAAGCTTTGCTGGATCGGAGCCCGGGGATCGTCATCGAGCTGTACGTGTGCTAAGAACTCGGAGGTGCCGGAGTAATGGTGCTTGGATCGGTCGGATCGAGAAGAAGACGTACGACTACTTCCTCTACGTTGTGTGATCGCTTCCGCAGTCAGTCTGTGTTGGTACGTAGACAACACTCTCCCCTCTCGTTGCTATGCATCACCATGATCTTGCGTGTGCGTAGGAAATTTTTTGAAATTACTACGTTCCCCAATAGTGGCATCCGAGCCTAGGTTTTATGGTTTGATGTTATTTGCACGAGTAGGACACAAGTGAGTTGTGGGCGATACAAGTCATACTGCCTACCAGCATGTCATACTTTGGTTCGGCGGTATTGTTGGACGAGACGACCCGGACCAACCTTACGCGTACGCTTACGCGAGACCGGTTCCCTCGACGTGCTTTGCACATAGATGGCTTGCGGGCGACTGTCTCTCCAACTTTAGTTGAACCGAGTGTGGCTACGCCCGGTCCTTGAGAAGGTTAAAACGGAGTCTATTTGACAAACTATCGTTGTGGTTTTGATGCGTAGGTGAGATGAGTTCTTACTTAAGCCCGTAGCAGCCACGTAAAACTTGCAACAACAAAGTAGAGGACGTCTAACTTGTTTTTGCAGGGCATGTTGTGATGTGATATGGTCAAGGCATGATGCTAAATTTTATTGTATGAGATGATCATGTTTTGTAACCGAGTTATCGGCAACTGGCAGGAGCCATATGGTTGTCGCTTTATTGTATGCAATGCAATCGCGATGTAATGCTTTACTTTATTGCTAAGCGGTAGTGATAGTCGTGGAAGCATAAGATTGGCGAGACAACAACGATGCTACGATGGAGATCAAGGTGTCGCGCCGGTGACGATGGTGATCATGACGGTGCTTCGGAGATGGAGATCACAAGCACAAGATGATGATGGCCATATCATATCACTTATATTGATTGCATGTGATGTTTATCTTTTATGCATCTTATCTTGCTTTGATTGACGGTAGCATTATAAGATGATCTCTCACTAAATTATCAAGAAGTGTTCTCCCTGAGTATGCACCGTTGCCAAAGTTCATCGTGCCCAGACACCACGTGATGATCGGGTGTGATAAGCTCTACGTCCAAATACAACGGGTGCAAAACAGTTGCACACGCAGAATACTCAGGTTATACTTGACGAGCCAAGCATATACAGATATGGCCTCGGAACACGGAGACCGAAAGGTCGAGCATGAATCATATAGTAGATATGATCAACATAACGATGTTCACCATTGAAAACTACTCCATCTCACGTGATGATCGGTTATGGTTTAGTTGATTTGGATCACGTGATCACTTAGAGGATTAGAGGGATATCTATCTAAGTGGGAGTTCTTAAGTAATATGATTAATTGAGCTTAAATTTATCATGAACTTAGTCCTGGTAGTATTTTGCAAATTATGTTGTAGATCAATAGCTCGCGTTGTTGCTTCCCTGTGTTTATTTTGATATGTTCCTAGAGAAAATTGTGTTGAAAGATGTTAGTAGCAATGATGCGGATTGGATCCATGATCTAAGGTTTATCCTCATTGCTGCACAGAAAAATTATGTCCTAGATGCACCGCTAGGTGACAGACCTATTGCAGGAGCAGATGCAGACGTTATGAACGTTTGGCTAGCTCAATATGATGACTACTTGATAGTTTAAGTGCACCATGCTTAACGGTTTAGAATCGGGACTTCAAAGACGTTTTGAACGTCATGGAACATATGAGATGTTCCAGGAGTTGAAGTTAATATTTCAAGCAAATACCCGAGTTGAGAGATATGAAGTCTCCAACAAGTTCTATAGCTAAAAGATGGAGGAGAATCGCTCAACTAGTGAGCATGTGCCCAAATTGTCTGAGTACTACAATCGCTTGAATCAAGTGGGAGTTAATCTTCCAGATAAGATAGTGATTGACAGAATTCTCTAGTCACCATCACCAAGTTAGTAGAACTTCGTGATGAACTATAATATGCAAGGGATGACAAAAGTAATTCCCAAGCTCTTCGTGATGCTGAAATCGACGAAGGTAGAAATCAAGAAAAAAACATCAAGTGTTGATGGTTGACAAGACCACTAGTTTCAAAAAAAAGGGCAAAGGGAAGAAGGGGAACTTCAAGAAGAACGGCAAGCAAGTTGCTGCTCAAGTGAAGAAGCCCAAGTCTGATCCTAAGCCTGAGACTAAGTGCTTCTACTGCAAAGGGACTGGTCACTGGAAGCGGAACTACCCCAAGTGATTGGCGGATAAGAAGGATGGCAAAGTGAACATAAGTATATTTGATATACATGTTATTGATGTGTACTTTACTAGTGTTTATAGCAACCCCTTAGTATTTGATGCTAGTTCAGTTGCTAAGAGTAGTAACTCGAAACGGGAGTTGCAGAATGAACAGAGACTAGTTAAGGGTGAAGTGACGATGTGTGTTGGAAGTGGTTCCAAGATTGATATGATCATCATCGCACACTCCCTATAATTTCGGGATTAGTGTTGAACCTAAATAAGTGTTATTTGGTGTTTGCGTTGAGCATGAATATGATTTGATCATGTTTATTGTAATACAGTTATTCATTTAAGTAAAAGAATAAATTGTTGTTCTGTTTACATGAATAAAACCTTATATGGTTACACACCCAATGAAAATAGTTCATTGGATCTCGATCTTAATAATACACATATTCATAATATTGAAACCAAAAGATGCGAAGTTAATAATGATAGTGCAACTTATTTGTGGCACTACCGTTTAGGTCATATTGGTGTAAAGCGCATGAAGAAACTCCATGCTGATGGGATTTTGGAATCACTTGATTATGAATCACTTGATGCTTGCGAACCATGCCTTATGGGCAAGATGACTAAAACGCCGTTCTCCGGAACAATGAAGCAAGAAACAGATTTGTTGGAAATCATACATACTGATGTATGTGGTCCGATGAATATTAAGGCTTACAGCAGGTATCATTATTTTCTGACCTTCACAAGATGATTTGAGCAGATATGGGGATATCTACTTGATGAAACATAAAGTCTGAAACACTTGAACAGTTCAAAGAATTTCAGAGTGAAGTGGAAAATCATCGTAACAAGAAAATAAAGTTTCTATGATCTGATCGTGGAAAAGAATATTTGAGTTATGAGTTTGGTCTTCAGTTAAAACAATGTGAAATAGTTTCACTACTCATGCCACCTGGAACACCACAATGTAATGGTGTGTCCGAACGTCATAACCGTACTTTATTAGATATGGTGCGATCTATGATGTCTCTTACCGATCTACCACTATCGTTTTGGGTTTATGCATTAGAGACAGCTGCATTCACGTTAAATAGGACACCATCTAAATCCGTTGAGACGACACCGTATGAACTATGGTTTGGCAAGAAACCTAAGCTGTCGTTTCTTAAAGTTTGAGGTTGCAATGCTTATATGAAAAAGTTTCAACCTGATAAGCTCAAACCCAAATCGAAGAAATATGTCTTCATAGAATACCCAAAGGAGACTATTGGGTACACCTTCTATCACAGATCCGAAGGCAAGACTTTTGTTGCTAAGTTCGGAAACTTTCTAGAGAAGGAGTTTCTCTCGAAAGAAGTGAGTGGGAGGAAAGTAGAACTTGACGAGGTAACTGTACCTGCTCCCTTATTGGAAAATAGTACATCACAGAAAACTGTTTCTGCGACACCTATACCAATTAGTGAGGGAGCTAATGATGATGATCATGAAACTTCAGGACAAGATACTACTGAACCACATAGATCAACCAGAGTGAGATCCGCGCCAGAGTGGTACGGTAATCCAATTCTAGAAGTCATGCTACTAGATCATGATGAACCTACGAACTATGAAGAAGTGATGGTGAGCCCAGATTCCGCAAAGTGGCTTGAGGCCATGAAATCTGAGATGGGATCCATGTATGAGAACAAAGTATGGACTTTGGTTGACTTGCCCGATGATCGGCAAGCAATTGAGAATAAATGGATCTTCAAGAAAAAGACTGACGCTGATAGTAGTGTTACTATCTACAAAGCTAGAATTGTCGCAAAAGGTTTTCGACAAGTTCAAGGTGTTGACTACGATGAGAGTTTCTCACTCGTATCTATGCTTAAGTCTGTCCGAATCATGTTAGTAATTGCCGCATTTTATAAAATCTGGCAAATGGATAAACAAAACTGCATTCCTTAATAGATTTATTAAAGAAGAGTTGTATATGATGCAACCGGAAGGTTTTGTCGATCCAAAGGGAGCTAACAAAGTGTGCAAGCTCCAGCGATCCATTTATGGACTGGTGCAAGCATCTCGGAGTTGGAATGTACGCTTTGATGAGTTGATCAAAGCATATAGTTTTATACAGACTTGCGGTGAAGCCTGTATTTACAAGAAAGTGAGTGGGAGCACTACAGCATTTCTGATAAGTATATGTGAATGACATATTGTTGATCGGAAATAATGTAGAATTATTCTGTAAAGCATAAAGGAGTGTTTGAAAGGAGTTTTTCAAAGAAAGACTTCGGTGAAGCTGCTTACATATTGAGCTTCAAGATCTATAGAGATAGATCAAGACGCTTGATAAGTTTTTTCAATGAGTACATACCTTGACAAGATTTTGAAGTGGTTCAAAATGGAGCAGTCAAAGAAAGAGTTCTTGCCTGTATTACAAGGTGTGAAGTTGAGTAAGACTCAAAGCCCGACCACGGCAGAAGATAGAAAGAGAATGAAAGTCATTCCCTATGCCTTGGCCATAGGTTCTATAAAGTATGCCATGCTGTATACCAGATCTATTGTATACCCTGCATTGATTTGGCAAGGGAGTACAATAGTGATCTAGGAGTAGATCACTGGACAGCGGTCAGAATTATCCTTAGTGAAATAAGGATATGTTTCTCGATTATGGACGTGACAAAAAGGTTCGTCGTAAAGGGTTACGTCGATGCAAGTTTTTGACACTGATCCATATGAATCCAAAGTCTCAATCTGGATACATATTGAAAGTGGGAGCAATTAGCTAGAGTAGCTCCGTGTAGAGCATTGTAGACATAGAACTTGCAAAATACTTACGGATCTGAATGTGACAGACCCGTTGACTAAAATTATCTCACAAGCAAAACATGATCACACCTTAGTATTCTCTGGGTGTTAATCACATAGATATGTGAACTAGATTACTGACTCTAGTAAACCCTTTGAGTATTGGTCACATGATGATGTGAACTATGGGTGTTAATCACATGGTGATGTGAACTATTGCTGTTAAATCACATGGCGATGTGAACTAGATTATTGACTCTAGTGCAAGTGGGAGACTGAAGGAAATATGCCCTAGAGGCAATAATAAAGTTATTATTTATTTCCTTATATCATGATAAAGGTTTATTATTCATGCTAGAATTGTATTAACCGGAAACATAATACATGTGTGAATACATAGACAAACAGAGTGTCACTAGTATGCCTCTACTAGACTAGCTCGTTAATCAAAGATGGTTATGTTTCCTAACCATGAACAAAGAGTTGTTATTTGATTAACGAGGTCACATCATTAGTTGAATGATCTGATTGACATGACCCATTATATTAGCTTAGCACCCGATCGTTTAGTATGTTGCTATTGCTTTTCTTCATGACTTATACATGTTCCTATGACTATGAGATTATGCAACTCCCGTTTGCCGGAGGAACACTTTGGGTACTACCAAACGTCACAACGTAACTGGGTGATTATAAAGGAGTACTACAGGTGGCTCCAAAGGTAGATGTTGGGTTGGCGTATTTCGAGATTAGGATTTGTCACTCCGATTGTCGGAAAGGTATCTCTGGGCCCTCTCAGTAATGCACATCACTTAAGCCTTGCAAGCATTGCAACTAATGAGTTAGTTGCGGGATGATGTATTACGGAACGAGTAAAGAGACTTGCCGGTAACGAGATTGAACTAGGTATTGGATACCGACGATCGAATCTCGAACAAGTAACATACCGATGACAAAGGGAACAACGTATGTTGTTATGCGGTCTGACCGATAAAGATCTTCGTAGAATATGTAGGAGCCAATATGGGCATCCAGGTCCCGCTATTGGTTATTGACCGGAGACGTGTCTCGGTCATGTCTACATTGTTCTCGAACCGTAGGGTCCGCACGCTTAACGTTACGATGACAGTTATTATGAGTTTATGCATTTTGATGTACTGAAGGTTGTTCGGAGTCCCGGATGTGATCACAGACATGACGAGGAGTCTCGAAATGGTCGAGACGTAAAGATTGATATATTGGAAGCCTATGTTTGGACATCGGAAATGTTCCGGGTGAAATCGGGATTTTACCAGATTACCGGGAGGGTTACCGGAACCCCCCGGGAGCCAAATGGGCCAACATGGGCCTTAGTGGAAAGGTGAGAGGGCTGCCCACATAGGGCTGCGCCTCCCCCCTCTCCCTAGTCCTATTAGGACTAGGAGAGGGGCCGGCCACCTCTCTCTCCCTCTCCCCCTTTAGGAATCCTATTAGGAATAGGATTGGGAGGGGGGGGAGTCCTACTCCCGGTAGGAGTAGGACTCCTCCTGCGCCTCCCTCCTTTGGCCGGCCAGCCTCCCCCCTTCATCCTTTATATACGGGGGAAGGGGACACCCCAAGACACACAAGTTGATCCTTGAGATCGTTCCTTAGCCGTGTGCGGTGCCCCCTGCCACCAAATTCCACCTCGATCATACCGTTGTAGTGCTTAGGCGAAGCCCTGCATCGGTAGTACATCAAGATCGTCACCACGCCGTCGTGCTGACGGAACTCCTCCCCGAAGCTTTGCTGGATCGGAGCCCGGGGATCGTCATCGAGCTGTACGTGTGCTAAGAACTCGGAGGTGCCGGAGTAACGGTGCTTGGATCGGTCGGATCGGGAAGAAGACGTACGACTACTTCCTCTACGTTGTGTGATCGCTTCCGCAGTCGGTGTGCGTTGGTACGTAGACAACACTCTCCCCTCTCGTTGCTATGCATCACCATGATCTTGCGTGTGCGTAGGAATTTTTTTGAAATTACTACGTTCCCCAACATTATGCTCTCGAGAGAAGCCACTAGTGAAACCTATGGCCCCCCGAGTCTATCTTTATCATATTAATCTCCTACTACTTAGTTATTTCCTTTGCTATTTCCTTTGCCTTTATTTTACTTTGCATCTTTATCATAAAAATACCAAAAATATTATCTTATCATATCTATCAGATCTCACTCTCGTAAGTGGCCCTATAGGGATTGGCAACCCCTATTTGCGTTGGTTGCGAGGATTTATTTGTTTTGTGCAGGTGCGAGGGACTCGCTCGTAGCCTCCTACTGGATTGATACCTTGGTTCTCAAAAATTGAGGGAAATACTTACGCTACTTTGTTGCATCACCCCTTCCTCTTCGGGGAAAACCAACGCAGTGCTCAAGAGGTAGCAAGAAGGATTTCTGGCGCCGTTGCCGGGGAGGTTCACGCAAGTCAAGATTTAACTCCCGACAACGAGCCATTTCTGGCGCCGTTGCCGGGGAGGTCTACGCAAAATTTAACATACCAAGTACCCATCACATACCCTTATTTCCCACATTACATTATTTGCCATTTGCCTCTCATTTTCCTCTCCCCCACTTCACCCTTGCCGTTTTATTCGCCCTCTCTCTCTATCCTCCCTCTCTATTTGCCTCTTTTTGTTCGCTTGCTTTTTGTTTGCTTGTGTGTTATTCTGTTTGCTTGTCGTTATGGCTAGTCCCTTATCTTCTCCATTGTCTCCCGAGAATGAAATTCTAAATTTTAAGCAAAGGGAGGGTGAAAATCTAAAAGATGCTTGGTATAGAATTTTCAACGCTCAAAATAGATCTACTAGGAAGCAATCTACTACCATTCTCCTTCGCAATTTTTATGTAGGCATTACTCCTTGGCACCATTATGTTCTTGATACTATTACCAGAGGGAACTTTTTGGGTAGCCATACTTTTGATTCTTATAATGACATGTTAGATTTATTTGGCTCACCCCCTCTCTTGGTTAATGGAACTATATTAACTTTGGAGCATGTAATGCAAAGGCTTGAGATTATTGAAAATAAGGTTGCTACCATAGAGTTAATTGAAAATTTGTATAAAAAGATCCACAACCGAATCTCTCAATATGGATCTAAAGTAGGAGTTACTTTGAAAGATATTAAAGAAAAGGAACCCATAGTTAATGAGAAAATAAATCATGATTCCATTAGGATCGATAAACTTGAGAATATTATTACCAACTTGGGAACCGCTTTTTCTTTCATAAAGAATACTCCAAGTCCTTCAACTAAAGTTGCCAAGCTTATGTACGTTCCTAAAAATAAGGGTGAATCATCTAGTAAGGAAAATGTGGATCTCAAATCTATAAGTGTTCATCCCAATCTTTTTGCTATCATCAAGGAACCATTTGTTACAAACGAATTTTTCGATCTTGTGCCTAAAAGTTTGATAATCAATAAAAAGAAAGAAATTCCTAAAGATGGTAGATGCATCATTGAAGAATTGCCTACCAAATATGGCAATACCTAGATCTATTCTTGCTTGTTATGCCTAGCTAGGGGCGTTAAACGATAGCGCTTGTTGGGAGGCAACCCAATTTTATTTTTATTCCTTGCTTTTGATCCTGTTTAGTAATAAATAATTTATCTAGCCTCTGTTTTGGTTGTGTTTTTTTGTGTTTAATTAGTTTTTGTGCCAAGTAGAACCGTTGGGAAGACTTGGGGAAAGTCTTGTTGAACTTGCTGTAAAAAAACAGAAACTTTAGCGCTCACGAGAACTGCTGTCATTTTTATTTGGAGAGTGATATTTAGTTAATTCTTTGTGAATATGATTAATAGATAAATTCCTCATGTCCAGAAATTTATTTTAGAATTTTTGGGGTTCCAAATCTTGCGCTAGCTACAGATTACTGCAGACTGTTCTGTTTTTGACAGATTCTGTTTTTCGTGTGTTGTTTGCTTATTTTGATGAATCTATGGCTAGTAAAATAGTTTATAAACCATAGAGAAGTTGGAATACAGTAGGTATAACACCAATATAAATAAATAATGAGTTAATTACAGAACCTTTAAGTGATCTTTTGTTTTCTTTCGCTAACGTAGCTCACGAGATTTTCTACTTTAAGTTTTGTGTTGTGAAGTTTTCAAGTTTTGGGTAAAGATTTGATGGATTATGGAACAAGGAGTGGAAAGAGCCTAAGCTTGGGGATGACCATGGCACCCCCAAGATAATATAAGGACACCTAAAAGCCAAAGCTTGGGGATACCCCGGAAGGCATCCCCTCTTTCGTCTACTTCTATCGGTAATTTTACTTGGAGCTATATTTTTATTTACCACATGATATGTGTTTTGCTTGGAGCGTCTTGTATGATTTGAGTCTTTATTTCTTAGTTTACCACAATCATCCTTGCTGTACACACCTTTTGAGAGAGCCATACATGATTTTTAATTTTTTAGAATACTCTATGTGCTTCGCTTATATCTTTTGAGTTATATAATTTTGCTCTAGTACTTCACTTATATCCTTTTAGAGCACGGTGGTGGATTTGTTTTATAGAAACTATTGATATCTCATGCTTCACTTACATTATTTTGAGAGTCTTAAATAGCATGGTAATTTGCTTAAAATCTTAATATGCTTGGTATACAAGATTAATAATAAAACTTTCTTATGAGTGTGTTGAATACTATGATAAGTTTGATACTTGATAATTGTTTTGAGATATAGAGATGGTGATATTAAAGTCATGCTAGTTGAGTAGTTGTAAATTTGAGAAATACTTGTGTTGAAGTTTGTGATTCCCGTAGCATGCACGTATTGTGAACCGTTATGTGATGAAGTCGGAGCATGATTTATTTATTGATTGTCTTCCTTATGAGTGGCGTCGGGGACAAGCGATGGTCTTTTCCTACCAATCTATCCCCCTAGGAGCATGCGCGTAATACTTTGCTTTGATAGCTTGTAGATTTTTGCAATAAGTATATGAGTTCTTTATGACTAATGTTGAGTCCATGGATTATACGCACTCTCACCCTTCCACCTTTGCTAGCCTCTCTAATACCGCGCACCTTTCGCCGGTATCATACACCCACCACATACCTTCCTCAAAACAGCCACCATACCTACCTATTATGGCATTTTCATAGCCATTCCGAGATATATTGCCATGCAACTTTCCACCGTTCCGTTTATTATGACACACTCCATCATTGTCATATTGCTTAGCATGATCATGTAGTCGACATCGTATTTGTAGCAGAGCCACCATTCATAATTCTTTCATACATGTCACTCATGAGTCATTGCATATCCCGGTACACCGCCGGAGGCATTCACATAGAGTCATATTTTGTTCTAAGTATCGAGTTGTAATTGTTGAGTTGTAAGAAAAATAAAAGTGTGATGATCATCATTATTAGAGTATTGTCCCAGTGAGGAAAGGATGATGGAGACTATGATTCCCCCATAAGTCGGGATGAGACTCCGGACGAAAAAAAAGAAAAAAAGAGGCCATAAAAAAGAGAAAAGGCCCAAATAAAAAAATGAGAGAAAATGAGAGAAGGGACAATGTTACTATCCTTTTACCACACTTGTGCTTCAAAGTAGCACCATGATCTTCATAGTAGAGAGTCTCTCATGTTATCACTTTCAAATACTAGTGGAATCTTTCATTATAGAACTTGGCTTGTATATTCCAATGACGGGCTTCCTCAAATTGCCCTAGGTCTTCATGAGCAAGTAAGCACACCCACTTAGTTTCTTTTTGAGCTTTCATATACTTATAGCTCTGGTGCATCCGTTGCATGGCAATCCCTACTCACTCACATTGATATCTATTGATGGGCATCTCCATAGCCCATTGATACACCTAGTTGATGTGAGACTATCTTCCCCTTTTTGTCTTCTCCACAACCACCACTCTATTCCACCTATAGTGCTATATCCATGGCTCACGTTCATGTATTGCGTGAAGATTGAAAAAGTTTTGAGAATGTCAAAAGTATGAAACAATTGCTTGGCTTGTCATCAGGGTTGTGCCTGATTTAAATATTTTGTGTGGTGAAGATAGAGCACAGCCAGACTATATGATTTTGTAGGGATAACTTTCTTTAGCCATGTTATTTTGAGAAGACATAATTGCTTTGTTAGTATGCTTGACGTATTATTATTTTTATGTCAATATGAACTTTTGTCTTGAATCTTTCAGATCTGAATATTCATAGCACAATTAAGAAGAATTACATTAAAATTATGCCAAGTAGCACTCCGCATCAAAAATTCTGTTTTTATCATTTACCTACTCGAGGACGAGCAGGAATTACGCTTGGGGATGCCTGATACGTCTCCAACGTATCTATAATTTTTGATTGTTCCATGCTATATTATCTACTGTTTTGGACATTATTGGGCTTTATTATCCACTTTTATATTAATTTTGGGACTAACCTATTAACTGGAGGCCCAACCCAAAATTGCTGTTTTTTGCCTGTTTTAGCGTTTCGAAGAAAAGGAATATCAAACGGAGTCCAAACGGAATGAAACCTTCGGGAACATGATTTTCTCAACGAATAAGACCAGGGAGACTTGGACCCGATGTCAAGAAACGAAACAGGAGGGCACGAGGTAGGGGGTGCGCCCACCCCCACCAGGCGCACCCTCCACCCTCGTGGGCCCCCTGTTGCTCCACCGATGTACTCCTTCCTCCTATATATATCCACGTACCCCCAAACGATCAGATATGGAGCCAAAACCCTAATTCCACCGCCGTAACTTTCTGTATCCACGAGATCCCATCTTGGGGCCTATTTCGGAGCTCCGCCGGAGGGGGCATCGATCACGGAGGGCTTCTACATCAACACCATGGCCTCTCCGATGAAGTGTGAGTAGTTTACCTCAGACCTACGGGTCCATAGTTAGTATCTAGATGGCTTCTTATCTCTTTTTGGATCTCAATACAATGTTCTCCCCCTCTCTTGTGGAGATCTATTCGATGTAATCTTCTTTTTGCGGTGTGTTTGTTGAGACCGATGAATTGTGGGTTTATGATCAAGTCTATCATGAATAATATTTGAATCTTCTCTGAATTCTTTTATGTATGATTAGTTATCTTTGCAAGTCTCTTCGAATTATCAGTTTGGTTTGGCCTACTAGATTGATCTTTCTTGCAATGGGAGAAGTGCTTAGCTTTGGGTTCAATCTTGCGGTGTCCTTTCCTGGTGACAGTAAGGGCAGCAAGGCACGTATTGTATTGTTGCCATCGAGGATAACAAGATGGGGTTTTCTTCATATTGCATGAGTCTATCCCTCTACATCATGTCATCTTGCTTAAGGCGTTACTCTATTTTTAACTTAATACTCTAGATGCATGCTGGATAGCGGTCGACGAGTGGAGTAATAGTAGTAGATGCAGGCAGGAGTCGGTCTACTTGTCTCGGATGTGATGCCTATATACATGATCATACCTAGATATTCTCATAACTATGCTCAGTTCTGTCAATTGCTCAACAGTAATTTGTTCACCCACTGTAGAATACTTATGCTCTCGAGAGAAGCCACTAGTGAAACCTATGGCCCCCGGGTCTATCTTTATCATATTAATATCCTACTACTTAGTTATTTCCCTTGCTATTTCCTTTGCCTTTATTTTACTTTGCATCTTTATCATAAAAATACCAAAAATATTGTCTTATCATATCTATCAGATCTCACTCTCGTAAGTGGCCCTATAGGGATTGACAACCCCTATTTGCGTTGGTTGCGAGGATTTATTTGTTTTGTGCAGGTGCGAGGGACTCGCTCGTAGCCTCCTACTGGATTGATACCTTGGTTCTCAAAAACTGAGGGAAATACTTATGCTACTTTGCTGCATCATCCCTTCCTCTTCGGGGAATACCAACGCAGTGTTCAAGAGGTAGCAAGGTCCAACCATGTCAAGCCCCTAGACTGCAAACGGCCAAGTAATTGGAATCATCCGCAATTCTTGAGCCAGCATGTGCGCCCGTCGTGCGATTTTTTGACACCCATTGCACCTACTGACCAGATCCTCCGCGTCGGCGTGAGCCGTTAGCCAGTAAAAACCATGACGGAAAGCTTTGGCCACAAGAGACTTTGAACCGGCATGATGGCCACAATCTCCTTCATGGATCTAATGAAGAATTTCTTGACCTTCTTCAGGAGAGACACAACGTTGAAACGCTCCGGTGACACTGCGATGATACAAGTCACCATTGGAAATTGTCATTGACTTAGACCGTCGGGTTATCTGTCTAGCCAAGGTCTCATCCTCCGGCAACTCTCGCCCCGGGTCATATAAGCCAAATACGGCACTGTCCAATCTAGAATGACATGAAGAGCCGCCACCAATTATGCTTCCGGGTCTGGAACAGCCAAGTCTTCCTCTGTAGGCAACTTGACAGAAGGGTTATGCAGAACATCTAAAAAAGTGTTAGGCGGCACCGGCTTACGCTGAGATCCCAACCGGCTTAAAGCATCGGTTGCTTCATTCTTTCTGCGGTCAATGTGCTCCACTTGATAACCCTTGAAGTGTCCAGCAACAACGTCAACCTCACGGTGATAAGCCGCCATGAGAGGGTCCTTGGAATCCCACTTGACTGATACTTGCTGAGCCACCAAATCTAAGTCGCCAAGGCAACGTACCCGGCTTAAACTCATTTCTTTAGCCATTTGAAGACCATGGAGTAAGGCCTCATACTCAGCTGCGTTGTTAGTACAAGGAAACATCAACCTTAACACATAACAAAATTTGTCACCTCGAGGAGAAGTTAAAACAACTCCAGCCTCGAGCCTTCCAATTGTCTGGACCCATCAAAATGAATCATCCAATATGTGTTGTCTGGCTTCTCTTCAGGTATCTGTAACTCCGTCCAATCGTTAATGAAGTTCACCAATGCTTGAGATTTGATGGCAGTACGTGGCACATACTTTAAACCATGGGTCCCAAGTTCAATAGCCCACTTGGCGACTCATACCATGGCTTCTCTATTTTGAATAATATCTCCTAAAGGAGCAGAGCTAACCACAGTGATAGGATGACCCTGAAAGTAATGCTTAAGCTTCCGACTTGCCATGAACACCCCATAAACAAGTTTCTGCCAATGTGGATATCTCTGTTTGGACTCAATGAGTACCTCACTGACGTAGTAAACCCGCCGTTGAACCGGATATTCCTTGCTAGCCTCTTTGCGCTCTAAAACAATGGCCACACTGACAGCACGTGTGTTAGCAGCCACATATAACAACAGTGGCTCCTTATCAATGGGAGCAACAAGAACTGGTGGCTCAGCGAGCTGTCTTTTCAGATCTTCAAAGGCAGAGTTAGCAGCATCACTCCAGACAAAATCATCCGTCTTCTTCATCATTTGATATAACGGCATAGCCTTCTCAGCTAACCGGCTTATGAACCGGCTTAAAGCTGCGACACGACCCGCCAGCCGCTAAACGTCATTGATGCATGCTGGTTTAGCCAAAGGCGTAATCGCCTTGATTTTCTCCGGGTTAGCCTCAATGTCTCTGTTAGACACCAAAAAACCCAAAAGCTTGCCCGCCGGTACTCCAAAAACGCACTTGGCCGGGTTAAGCATCATCTTGTAGACCCGGAGGTTATCAAAGGTTTCCTTCAGATCATCTACCAAGGTTTCCTTCTCTCTGGATTTCACCACTATATCGTCCACATAAGCATGAACATTACGCCCAATCTGATTATGAAGATAGTTCTACACACACCGCTGATAAGTCGCCTGGGCACTCTTAAGCCCAAAGGGCATGGACACATAGCAAAAGGCTCCAAATGGGGTAATGAAAGCTGTCTTCTCCTAGTCCTTAACCGTCATCTTGATCTGATGGTAACCAGAATAAGCATCCAAAAAGCTCAAACGTTCACAACCTGCCGTAGCATCAATGATTTGATCAATACGAGGGAGAGCAAAAGGATCAGCCGGACAAGCTTTGTTTAAGTCCGTGTAATCCACACACATACGCCAGGTGCCATTCTTTTTAAGCACGAGCACCGGGTTAGCCAACCACTCTGGATGAAAGATTCAATAATGAACCCGGATGCCAAAAGCCGGGCCACCTCTTCTCCAATAGCCTTGCGCCTTTCCTCATTGAACCGCCGAAGAAACTGCCTGACCGGCTTAAACTTTGGATCAATATTGAGAGTGTGCTCAGCGAGTTCTCTCGGTACACCTGTCATGTCAGAAGGCTTCCATGCAAAGATGTCCCGGTTCTCACGGATGAACTCGATGAGCGTGCCTTCCTATTTGGGATCCGAATTAGCACTGATAATAAATTGTTTGGATGAGTTGCCAGGCACAAAATCAATCATGTTGATATCGTCAGCTGACTTAAACTTCAGCGCCGGCTCATGCTCCGTAGTTGGCTTCTTCAAAGATGTCATGTCTGCCGGGTCAACATTGTCTTTCTAGAACTTTAACTCCTCCGTCGCGCAAACAGATTCTGCGTAAGCAGCATCTCCTTCCTCACACTCTAAGGCTGTCTTCTGACTTCCATGTATTGTGATAGTACCTTTATAACCCAACATCTTGAGCTGCAGATAAATATAATACAGCCGTACCATGAATTTTGCATAAGTCGGTTGTCCAAATAGGGCGTGATACGGGCTCTTGATTTTGACCACCTCAAAGGTTAATTTCTCAGCCCTGGAATCATGCTCATCTCCAAAAGCTACCTCCAACTCAATCTTACCCAGTGGATATGCCGACTTACCAGGCACCACTCCATGAAAAACAGTGTTGGACGTCTTAAGACTTTTGTCAGTCAACCCCATGCGACGGAATGTCTCATAATAGAGCATGTTGATGCTACTGCCTCCGTCCATGAGTACTTCAGTGAATTTATATCCACCAACCTGAGGCGCCACCACCAAAGCCAGATGACCCGGATTGTCAACTCGGGGCGGGTGATCCTCCCTACTCCACAGAATAGGCTGCTTAGACCATCTCAAATAACGAGGAACTGCTGGCTCAACAGCATTGACCGCTCTCTTATGAAGTTTCTGGTCCTTTTGCATAAACTGGTGGTGAACACATGATACTGCCCACTACTTAGCTGCTTTGGGTTACTCTGAAACCCGGATTGCTGCTACTGCTGGCCTCCTTGGCCAGATTGCTGATTATAACCACCCTGATTACCTTGAGGGCCCTAGCCATGAAAACCGCCACCGCCTGAATTGCCGCCCGGGCCATGAAAACCGCCACCGCGTGTGCCGCCGCCAGGTCCATGATTATCGTCGAACATGTTAGAATTTTTGAAAGCCTTCATGATTGTATAGTCTTTCCATAGATGGTTGGTCGGCTTCTCCCAGGTGTCGTGTCTTGGACAAGGTTCATTTAGTAACTGCTCGAGGGTGGGACCTGACCTGCCTGACCGAGGAGGTGGCCTCCCCTTATACCGTTGATTGTTGCCTTGCGCGTTCGCCACAAACTCTGAGTTGTCGTCAGCCTTACATTTGTTATTCCCTCCTTGATTTGCCAGGTTATGCTGAAGGCCCTTAGCATTGCCGCTCTTCTTTCCCTTCCCTGTCTTCTCTTCATCAGACACAGGATCCTTGGTACTATCTAAATCGGCATATTTGACGAGAGCCGCCATCAGCTGGCTCATGTCATTACAATCGTGCTTGAGCCGCCCTAGCTTCTGTTTTAGAGGTTCAAAACGGAAATTTTCTCCAACATTAAGACCGCAGAGCCGGCATCGATCTTATCAGATGAATGTATTATTTCCTTTACCCGGCGCACCCAATGGGTCATGGACTCGCCTTCCTCTTGCTTGCAATTAGTCAAGTCCACAATCGACATGGGCTGCTTGCATGTATCTTTAAAGTTCTTAATAAATCAGGCCTTTAACTTGGCCCATGAACCAATGGAATTAGGTGGCAGTCCCTTTAACCACATGCGGGCCGTTCCGTCCAGCATCATAGTGAAGTATTTAGCCATTGCTGCGTCACTGACCTCCAGCAATTCCATGGCCATCTCATAACTTTCAATCCATGCCCCGGGCTATAAGTCGGCTGTGTAATTAGGCACCTTCTGAGGCCCCTTGAAATCCTTTGGAAAACACTCATTACGTAGAGCCGACACCAAGCAAGGGACACCTCCTGTCCTTGTGGCCACGCCTGCTTCAATAGAGGTCGTCGGATAAACCGGAAAAGTTTGGTGAGCCGCCTGCTCTTGGCGGATCCTATCTTGGTCAACCAAGTTAAGAGCTCCATCACGCGCCGGGTCATACCTACACGGCTGGTTTTGGCGCTGGGCGTTGCTTGATACGGCCGCTGAATCCATATGCCTGCTATAGCTCGGGCTCCGGCTTGGGTGAGGGGTTGAATGAATCCTGTCTCGACTATAAGAGTATGCCTCCTGCTGTGCCAGAGCCGTCTGAAGAAGTTCTCTGAACCTTTGCGTTTCAATTGCCGTCGGAGAGTCGCCCTCCATTGGGAGAGCCGCCAAACGTGCCGATACAGTGATCAGATTCTCCAAAGGGTTAGAAAAATGACCCGGTGGTGTCGGTGTATAATGAGGCGGAGCAGTATTCACACAAGGCGGTTCCATAGTCTATGGCTGAACCGGCGCCCCAGCCCCGAGTGTTGCAATCCGGTTCACCTCTAGCGGGTTACTGGGACCTGCTCCGGGTGTGTGGAAGAGGTTCCTAGGATCATAAGTCAGAGGCAGACGCGACTGAGTCTTCTGATGCCTTCTCCTCATGACCTCATTTGATGCGTTCAGATCCATCGTGAGCCGAAAGGCCTATGATTTAAGCTACTGAGCCCGAGCATCCAAAGCCGCCCGCTCTGCAGCCATCCTGACGTCCACCGCCGCCAAGTTTTCCTTGGCCTGCGCTACCTCCTCACGTAACCTTGCCACCTCTGCATCATGCTGAGCCTGATCCCCCGGTTCAACCACAACAGTCAAAAGGGTCGTCATCCTATCCATGAGATCCATTAGTACCTGAGCCGGTGCGCGCGTGGGGCCTCCTGACCTGGCCGCTGCTGACCTGGTGGTTATTGCTGCCGCAGCCGTAGAGTTTTGAGCAGGCTGCGTGCCAGTCATGAAGATCCTCGCTCTGCTCAGTGGCTCGAAGGGGTCTGGAATACTGCTACCATCGGAACAGCCCCCAAGCCCACCATATTGTAGTTGATACAACGAATCTGTCTCATCCATGGATGACTCGCCATCAGATTGGACGGCCGTCTCGCCACCAGACATAGATCCTTCAGAAAATTCCCCTCCATGGATGCATCCCACGAAGGCATGCTTCATAGACGGCTGAGCCCGGGCGGGTCTCGTGCGCTGAGCCGTCTCGATGATGTCGGTGCAGATGTCCGGCTCAGGACCCGGCTCGCCGATCCGACCGATGAAGACGTGGATCCCACCGATGGGGACCCGGTACCCGTACTCAATTGAGCCAGCGTCGGGGGCCCAGCCTGCGTCGTTGATGTAGAGCTTGCCGCGACGACTCTTGGTCATCTGGCCCACAGTGTATCCCTTGAGCCCTTCGAAGTTGCCCTTCAAGAACTCAAATCCATCGTGCGCTGGCCCCACGGTGGCCGCCAAATGTCATGGAATTGTCACAGCAGATGTCCTAGTGAAAGGACTTAGTCGTGGAGCCATCGCAACTAGGAAGCTTAAAGGGGTTAATCGGGACAAAGGATATGAGAGGTTTATACTGGTTCGGCCCCTTGCAGTGAAGGTAAAGCCTAGTCCAGTTGATGTGGTATTGCTAGGTTTCGATGACCAAGGAGCGAATATGCTAGCTTGGCTCTAGATCTGTTGTTTCTTGCCCTAAGACGCCGCCGGGTCGTCCCCTTATATACACGGGTTGACGCCCTGCGGCCTACAGAGTCCCGGCCGGCTCATACAACGTGTCTGGCTCGGTGACCTCTCTTACATGCCTTGTATTACAAGTCTATTCATACATGGCGGTTTATACTTACGGGCCTTAAGCCGCCTCTGGGCTTGGGCCTATTATAAGCCTTATTGTAAACCGTCACCTTGTATACCCTTCGGGCTTCTTTCACATAACCCGCCGTCGTGGTTGACCCGGCCCCTCCTGGACGGGCAATACCTGGTAGTCATATCCCCAACAGTGGTGATGAAGAAGAGATCTTGTCCTAGGGTTTCCGTGGCAGAGGTCCACCATCATAAGAGGAGGAGTGTGTCTAATGGGTCCTGCAACCGGCAGCCAAACTCATATCTTTAAACCTTGCCTCATATTCAAAGACTTGGTTTTAGAGATCGTAAATTTGGCTGTGGAGGAAGTTGATTTGCTCGTTGAGGGTGAAGATGATGTCATTCATGGACTTTCTATCCACCTTGAGATCACGGGAAAGGTGTGTGATCATGAGGTGATTGGCATTGAGTCCACGCTTGTAAGGCCCGGATAATTAAGCTATAGTAATCCCATGCTAATGATGCCACGTCACCACGAGTACTGTTGTTGAACTCGCGTTCGTTCGAATCCGGTCCGAATTCAAATTTAAAATAAAGTCAAAAACAAATTTTTCGAATGTGAAAACTAAAATGTGTAAACTCGGGCAAATAATTCATAGGTGTTATTGGTGGAGAAGCCAATTTTTTATAAAATGTTTAAGTGCTCAAAGTTAATTAAAACAACGGCTTAAACAATATTTTAAATGCCTTTTATAAATTCTAAAATGTTAAACTATTTTTATTTATGAGTAAAGCTTTTTGCGGCAGAGGGTTAAACTAAAACACTAATTTAGGTGTAGGTATAATATTTCATTAAGCTAAAATAATGTGAGAATTAAGTTGAACAATTAAATAGAAAAATTAAAAGAAAATCAAAAGGCAAAGCAAAAGAAATAAAACAAACCTCCTACCTTGGGCCTCAAGGCCCATCTACCTAGCAGGCTGGCCCAGACGCACGCTCCCTCCCCAAATCCCCTGTTCACGTTGCTGTGGACGCCGACGATTGCCGCCACGGTACAGGGCGATGCAGTGGCGCCCATCCGCCGCTTCGCCCTCACCTATATCTTCATCGGGCCGAAACCCTAGCCGGCCCTTCCTCATTCCCCTTCCCCTTCCCCTCGTCTCCATCGCCAGACCCGCACCACCGACACCTCTCTCCGCCATTGCCGGGCACCCGCATCGCTGGCCATCTCGCCCTACCACGTCCACCATGTGCCCCAATGACTAGAACCACATCCGTCCACTTCGCCGTCATCCTCTACATTGACCGGTGTCACCCGTTGGAGCTCCTCACCGCTGCAGCACTGGATCGAAGCTTCTTCCTCCTCGGGTCGCCGACGAAACACGACGACGCCAGCCACCTCTGCTGCTCCTAAGCCACTCGACGGGCCTCCTTGCACCTGCTCGGTGAGCGCCACTCCCTCTCTATCCTTCCCCCCGCCTCGGAACGCCATCGTAGGCCGTTATTGCCCCGCGCCTGGAGCCACCGCCGCTCGCGGTCGCCACGGTTTCACCCGTGCTCCCCACGCCCCGGACCTCTCCCCGTCCGCCTGCACACTGCTCTGCTGCCCGGTGTCGCACGCCCGCGCGCTCGACGTCATCGTGCCATGGCTGTCGCCCTACCCTCCCGCTCGGCTCCCATGCTTGCCTCGCTCGCCGCTACCCGCGCGCACCCGCGGCCACTCCCCTTAGCCCGCACCTCCGTCTGCCGCGCCGCTGCGTAGCCCTGTCGCCTATGCGCCCCACCCGCGCCCGCTGCTGCCGCCTAGCGCCCACCTGCACCAGGTCCCGCCTCGCTCTCTGCGCTGCTGCTCCCGCGTGTTGGATTAATTATGCATCTCTAGGATACCATTAGCAGGAACTGCTTGCATCTAGATCACCTAAAAGCATGAACAGAGAAGGGTTTTAGGGGATCATTACATGTCATGGCAGTGGACATGATCGCCTGCTTGGTGCAGGCTTGATGCAGGGGTGATGTAGTCAAAGTAGAGGTTCTCCTCGACGTCCTGATTCCTTCAGGGCGCCACCGGCACTGCCCAGGGACAGCGGCAGCGGCTGGCTTAGGTCTTCCCGTCGCTGCAGCACTCCCCCTGATCGGATGGGGTGAGAGAATATCGGGAGGAGAGTAAACCTTACGTGAATTGTGATCTCGCAGGTGGCCAGCTCTCTCCCATATCCCTTTTAATATGGCGCTGGCGATAGGGGACCCAAAACCTGAGTTGGTTTTTGGGCGCCCCCGATCAGGGCGCGTTAGTTCTGATCGAGGCTCACGTACGTTGGTACGTGGACCCCTTCACTTATCGTTATCCCTTCATTTTTTTGTTAGACTAATAGATCTAACGGGCCTGTTTAAGCCGTCAGATCAAAACCAACATTCTCCCCCTTGATCGTTAGGCTTAACTTCATTCGCCCATTCTACATAGGAATGATGTACCAAAGTGAGGTGTTACTATAGCTCGAAACACCATAGAACCTCAACACTTATAGCACACCCGCCTATTTCGAAATGGAAAACATTTTGCTAATTGGGGAGTGGTTCATTTTAATGGTCCTCTTATTCCAGAGTAATAAGGCTTCCAGTAGTCCCATGCCGGCAACATGCTCACGAAAAATACTGGGTGGTAAGCCTTTTGTTAGCGGATCCGCAAGCATATGCTTCGTTCTTATGTGTTTAACATCAACTGTTTGATCCTGGATTCTATCTTTCACAACACGATACCTTATGTCAATGTGTCTGGCAGCATTACTTGACCTGTTGTTACTCGTATAGAAAACTGGTGGTTCATTATCGCAGTACAATAAAATTGGTTTAGATATGCTGTCAACCACTTTAAGTCCGGGAATAAAATTCTTTAGCCATACAGTCTGCCCGGTAGCCTCATAACATGCTACAAATTCTGCTTGCATCGTAGATCCAACAGTTAATGTTTGTTTGGAGCTTTTCCACGATATAGCTCCTCCCGCGAGTGTGAATATATAACCTGACGTTGATCTCTTACTATCCATACACCCGGCAAAATCAGAGTCTGAATAACCAACAATTTCTAGGTTATCAGTTCTTTTATATGTAAGCATGAAATCTTTAGTTCCTTGCATATAACACAAGACTTTCTTTGCGGCCTTCCAGTGGTCCGGTCCTGGATTTGATTGGTATCTGCCAAGCATCCCGGTTACAAAACATAAATCTGGGCGTGTACACACTTGGGCATACATGATGCTTCCGACAGCTGAAGCATAAGGAACCGACTTCATCTGATCAGTTTCACATTGGTTCCTCGGACATTGAAATGTCCCAAACTTATCGCCCTTAACTATAGGAGCAGGTGAGGGTGAGCACTTATGCATATTGAATTTTTTCAGTACTCTATCAAAGTATGCCTTTTGAGATAGTCCTAACGTTCCTCTGGACCTATCTCGATGAATCTCGATGCCGAGGACATACAAGGCTTCACCAAGATCTTTCATATCAAAACTGGATGACAGAAAATTCTTGGTCTCATGCAGCATATCCTTATCGCTACATGCCAACAATATGTCATCAATGTATAGGACTACAAATGTGAACCTACTGCCTTTAAACTTAACCATGAGATTGGATCTTCCACCTTTCCCATATCATTCATGTCCTCCATTAGAAAAGTGATATAATCATCCGATATGGCTTTCTTCCTCTCACGCCGTGGTCTACCCATGGGCGGAGGTGGTGGTGGAACATCATCATTTTCATTATTTTCTTGGAGATCCTCATTTGTGTTTGGATTCTCATTATTAGTTTCTAGATCACCATTTGACTGGGAGACTGAACCATGAGATTCAGGATCATCAGATGTCACATTTCTTCGTATTGGAAAAACAATCTCTTGGATAGTCGGGGATGGCACACAAACCCGCTTCTCCTCAAGATCGATCTCCCTTAAATTTGTGACCTCATTATCCTCCAAAAATACCGCTTGTCTAGTCTCCACAAATTTGGTGGTATGACTTGGACAATAAAAACGATATCCCTTTCCCCTATGAGGGTATCCAACGAAAAAACAACTAACTGTTTTTGGATCCAATTTCTTAAGTTGTGGATTGAAAACTTTAGCTTCAGCAGGGCAACCCCACACCCATAAGTAATTCAAGCTCGGTTTCTTTCCTGCCCACATCTCGTAAGGTGTGTTCGGTGCTGACTTAGTTGGAGCAAGATTTAGTATGTGTGCAGCTGTCTTTAATGCCTCTATCCAAAGGCTTACTGGTAAACTCGAGTGACTATGCATGCTTCACACCATATCCATAAGGGTGCGGTTGCGACGGTCGGCCACACCATTTTGTTGTGGTTCACCAGGCATTGAGTATTGAGCAATGATTCCATTTTCAGATAAGAACTTAGCAAAAGGTCCAGGAATCTGCCCATAAGGAGCATGCCTACCATAATACTCTCCCCCGCGATCAGACCGTACAACTTTGATTTTTGCGTTCAGTTGATTTTCAACCTCCGCTTTATAGACTTTGAATTTCTCCAAAGCTTCTGATCGGTCACGTATGGGATAAATATATCCATAGCGGGAAAAGCCGTCTGTGAATGTAATGAATGAATCAAAACCATCTACAGACTTAACATTAAGGGGTCCACATATGTCGGTGTGAATTAATTCTAAAACCCCTGTGGCTCTTACTGCTCCTTTCTTAATTGTTTTTGTGAATTTTCCTTTAATGCAGTCGACACATTTGTCTGCATCTGAGAAGTCTAATGGGAGGAGTATTTTATTTTTAACTAAGCGTTCCATTCTCCCCCTCGAAATGTGGCCCAAACGACAATGCCACAATTTCGAAGAATTACTAACTCCTTTCCATTTCTTCTCAACATTAATTTCATCACTCACATGCATAATTGAATCATTATTAAGAGATAACATGTATAGTTGGCCTCATCTAACACCGATGCCTACATTCTTATTACATTTGATCAAAGCAAATTATTTCTTGCCAAAATGGCACTCATACATATCATCATCTAAACGAGAAACTGAAATCAAATTCCTACTTAAGGTAGGCACATAAATAACATTATTCAATCTAAGAGTGTGGCCAGTGTGTAGCTCCAACGTGAGAGATCCCACAGCTTCAACATCGGCCTCAACTCCGTTCGCAACCTTAAGCTTTCTTGTTCCTCCTCTTATAGTTTGGATCGTATCGAATCCCTGCATAGAGTTAGCAATGTGAGTGGTTGCCCCTGAATCAATCCACCATGACTTTATAGAAAAATTGACATAAAGAGATTCATCTACAAAAGTAATTTCATCAATACCTCTTTTGTTCATCCATTTTAGAAAGCCTGGGCAGTCCCTTTGATAGTGTCCCTCCTCTTTGCAGAAGTTACAAGCATTTTCTCCAGCAGTGAAGCTGCTAGGAGCAGAAGAAGAACTGCCAGCTTATTTACCCTTGAATGCCTTAGGGTTGAATGGCTTAGTGCCTTCTTTCTTGAGTTGCTTTTTCTGAGGCTTGGGAAAACCTTGCCCGTCATGCTTTCTCTTGTTAGAGCCAACATGAAAAACATGGTCTTTCTTCTGCCTCATGATCCTCTCTTCCTCCTGGACGATCCGTGCGGTCATCTCAGAGAGTGGCCATTTTTCCTTTAGAGAGTTATAGTTGACCTTAAATTGTTCAAACTCTTCTGGAAGAGACTCAAGAATAATTATGACAAGAAGGGCTTCACTTAAAGAACACTCCAAAGCCTTAAGTTTGGTGTAAGCATTTACCACCCTCAATATGTGTTGCCTAATGTTTCCGTCAATAGTGTATTTCTGAAGAAGTTTAGCAGAAAGCTCATGAGCATACACTTTGTCGGAGCCCTTTAAATTGCTCCTCCATTTCAGTGAGGAATTCTTTAGCAGTGTCTTTCTTAGGGAGTGCTTCAGAAATGTCCGGCGATATTGTCGCTTTCATGATGAGAAGCGCAATATGGTTGGACTTGTTCCACTTTTCCATCTTAACATCATAGTCTTTCTTTAGTTCTGCATACCCTGTAACACCTGCAACAGGTGCCACAGGTCTTTCTTCCCTCAAGACATAGTCAAATTCATTACAACCCAAACATAATTCGACTTGGGACTTCCAACGAGGGAAGTTACTCCCCGTAAGTGGTTCGATCGTGTCGGACCGAAATGGAGCGGAAGCTGAAATCATCATAAAAAATTCATAAGTAAACTTGCATGATTATAAATTTACGTTGGTAAATAAACAAAAATGCCAAGTATTTAATTTCAACTCCATGTCAAAACACCGCTGGGCAGAAAAAACATGGAATTAAAATATCATAGGGGATGACTCATAATAATAAAACAACGTTGGTCCGAATTAAAATTAGAGTCATTTCATTCTGAATTTAAACATCAACATGAAAGAAAATATCATTATTTTTTATGTCTAAAAATTCATCATGCAAAAACACATAATAAGTCCTGAATAAAAAATCTCATTGGTTCAATTTTACCTAGAATAATAATTTGTTCATTTTAGTTTTAGGCATTTTCTATTTTTAACGGTGCAAAAACATAATAACTATTAACTTCAACGCACTGTGAAAACAGAAAATCGCGACAGTGATTTTAGCCCAAAATCCCCACGGCTGTCCGAAATGCAGCTCAGTCCAGTAGCATAATTTTTTTGGCTGGACTGAAAATACATGGCTGAAGCCCGCGGCCGGATATAGCCCGTTAGACACCCGACGGCCCGGCTGGGAGCCGCGCGTCTCTTTTAGTCGTGGGATTGAGCCGACGGCTCGGATCGCCCCGCAAATGAGCAAAACAGCCGGCTGGGTCAAACCCTAGACCATTTCACCTCCTCCTCCCCGATTCTCCCACTCTAGCAGCGGCGCTCGACGGCGGCCCGAAAAGCACGCCGGCCATGGCGGCGCAGCGGCTGCGCTTGCCGGAGCAGCATGCCATGGACGACGTCTGGCGTGCTCCTTCGTCGAGCGTGGCTGCTAGCGTCCGCATACATGGCACGTCAAGGGGGGGGGGATGGGCGGCGGCCACCGCGGCATGAAGGGCGACGACGACCTGTGCGGCGTCGGCCACACAGGAAGCACGTCCATTAGGGCGGCAGCGGCGGCTCAAGTTCTTCCCGCGCGTCATCCCGAGGACGGCGGCATCACGGCGTCTCCGCCCTCGCAACCGCGGTTGACGCGGTGTGAGCCCCGAAGGGAAGAGGCGGCTACGCGGCGCATTAGGTGAGGATTCTCCCCATTGCTTCTTCAATTCGTGTACATCAGTGCTTGATTTGGGGGAAAACAGTCCCAATTGCAGAATTAGGGTTCTTACAAAATTGGGGATTTTTTCTAGGGTTCTTGATGTGGGGATTCTACTGGTTGTATACTGTTTAGACCTCTGCCTTCTAATTTGCTTAGTGCATATGGAAACAGAACTGAAGCATGATCAATTTTAATCAACTTAACATGAAGGTGAGCATTAGATCTTAACTGAGATTAATTAAAATTGATGAACATAGGTGGCAGTACTGATCCATAGCAAAATTAGGGTATCACATAATTATTTGCAGACGGCAATTGGCATGAACATCAAACAGTAGCATGAGCATGGGACTAAAATTTTCAATCTTGATCATAAAACCCTAAACCTGACTTGATCTAAACTTCATGTTGATCTACAGATCAATGATATAGGGACCTATTGCAATCATAACTGGCGACTGATACCATTGTTGGATTAATTATGCATCTCTAGGATACCATTAGCAGGAACTGATTGCATCTAGATCACCTCAAAGCATGAACAAAGAAGGGTTTTAGGGGATCATTCCATGTCACGGCAGTGGACATGATCGCCTGCTTGGTGCAGGCTTGATGCAGGGGTGATGTAGTCGAAGTAGAGGTTCTCCTCGACGTCCTGATTCCTTCAGGGTGCCACCGGCACTGCCCAGGGACAGCGGCGGCAGCTGGCTTAGGTCTTCCCGTCGCTGCAGCACTCCCCCTAATCGGATGGGGTGAGAGAATATCGAGAGGAGAGTAAACCTTACGTGAATTGTGATCTCGCAGGTGGCCAGCTCTCTCCCGTATCCCTTTTAATATGGCGCTGGCGACAGGGGACCCAAAACCTGAGTTGGTTTTTGGGCGCCCCCGATCAGGGCGCGTTAGTTCTGATCGAGGCTCACGTACGTTGGTACGTGGACCCCTTCACTTATCGTTATCCCTTCATTTTTTTGTTAGACTAATAAATCTAATGGGCCTCTTTAAGCCGTCAGATCAAAACCAACACCGCGAAGACACCCGAGCGTGCCTGCCGCTCACGCCCGCGGCGCCATTGCCATCGTTGCTGCCGCTTTGCTGCTTGCCTCTACATGCCACGGCCACCCCATGTCGCGCCCCTATCGCCCTGCCGCTCGCCGCCGGCGGCCGGGGCTACCGGCTCCGCCCGCCGCGGCTATCACGCCCCGCTCCACCGTTAACCGGTGGCCTCGCCCCCGCGCCCGGGCGTAGCGCCCCTCGGGCACGGGCGCCTACCAGTTACGCCCGTCGCCCACTAAGGCCTTCTAGGCCGCTGACCACAGGGGCCCACGCCCCTGTCCAAAAAAAGAGGATTAAAAAATATTAAGATTTAAAAATAGTTAATTAATCAATTAATTAACTTAATTAAATTGGTTTAGTTAAACTAACTAATTACTTAGCCTACTAAGTCATCTAATTAGCTAGATGTGTCAATGGCAGGGGGGCCCGACCCACTGTTGACCAGTCAAACGTTGACTGGTCAACTGGGACCCCCTGCCCACCTATTAGCCTCTGCTACACTTCCGTGTACATAGAGCTGGGTACCCGTAGCAATTTTTTATTTAATTTCGAATTAAAATAATTTCAGAATATTGTTAAAACTTTTAAAAATCGTAGAAAATGATCCGTAACTCGGATGAAAAAGTTTTAGACATGAAAGTTGCTCAGAATGACGAGACGAATCTGAATACGCTCTCCGTTCATCTATCTCATGCCCCTAGTTTAGTGAACATCGAACTTTCCCCTCCGGTTCGTTTGTCCGAAAATGCCTAACTCCGAGAAAACTTTCCGGATGTTATCACCCTTCGCCGGTATCCTGGAGCACCGCGTTAGAACACCCCTAGCCCTGCGTGTTACCCCCGTCTTGCATCTGTTTGCATTATATTTACTGTTTCTTCCCCCTCTTCTCCCTGATAGACCCCGAGACGGCTGATGATGCCCCTGTGATCAACTACGTCGATGACCACCCTTCTTCCCTTTCAGTGGAGCTTCCAGGCAAGCCCCCCCTTTGATCATCCCGATATCACACATTTCATTCTCTCATGCTTGCATTAGATTTTGCTACTGTAATTGATTGCTCCTATCCTGATGCATAACCTGCTTTTGTAACCTGCTTATTGTTACCTACCTGCTTATCCTAAACTATTTAGTATAGGTTGGTTAGTGATCCATCAGTGATCCCCACCTTGTCCTTGTTGCCCCTACTTCCTCATCGACGGCTCGATCAATGTGATCGATGACCAGAGCCCGACACCTCACATCATGATACGTCTCCAACGTATCTATAATTTTTGGTTGCTCCATGCTATATTATCTACTGTTTTGGACTATATTGGGCTTTATTTTCCACTTTTATATTATTTTTGGGACTAACCTATTAACCGGAGGCCCAACCCAGAATTGTTGTTTTTGCCTATTTCAGTGTTTTGGATAAACAAAATATCAAACGGAGTCCAAACGGAATAAAATCTTCGGGAACGTGATTTTCTCACCGAACGTGATCCAGGAGACTTGGACCCAGCTCCAAGGAACAAAAGAAGCGGTCATGAGGGTGGGGGGCGCGCCCCTGCCTCATGGGCCCCTCGTTGCTCCTCCGGCGTACTTCTTCCTCCTATATATACACACGTACCCCCAAACAATCAGAACAGGAGCCAAAAACCTAATTCCACCGCCACAACTTTCTGTATCCACGAGATCCCATCTTGAGCCTGTTCCGGAGCTCCGCCAGAAGAGGGCCGTCATCACGGAGGGCTTCTACATCATCCTAGCCCCTCCGATGAAGTGTGAGTAGTTTACCTCAGACCTTCGGGTCCATAGTTAGTAGCTAGATGGCTTCTTCTCTCTCTTTGAATCTCAATACAAAGTTCTCCCCCTCTCTTGTGGAGATATATTCGATGTAATCTTCTTTTTGCGGTGTGTTTGTTGAGACCGATGAATTGTGGGTTTATGATCAAGTCTATCTATGAATAATATTTGAATCTTCTCTGAATTCTTTTATGTATGATTGGTTATCTTTGCAAGTCTCTTTGAATTATCCGTTTGGTTTGGCCAACTAGATTGGTAGTTCTTGCCATGGGAGAAGTGCTTAGCTTTGGGTTCGATCTTGCGGTGTCCTTACCCAGTGACAGAAGGGGCAGCAAGGCACGTATTGTATCGTTGCCATTGAGGATAACAAGATGGGGTTTATTTCATATTGCATGAATTTATCTCTCTATAGCATGTCATCTTGCTTAAGGCGTTACTCTGTTTTTAACTTAATACTCTAGATGCATGCTGGATAGCGGTCGATAAGTGGAGTAATAGTAGTAGATGCAGAATCGTTTCAATCTACTTGTCACGGACGTGATGCCTATATACATGATCATGCCTACATATTCTCATAACTATGCTCAATTCTGTCAATTGCTCAACAGTAATTTGTTCACCCACCGTAGAATACTTATGCTGTTGAGAGAAGCCACTAGTGAAACCTATGGCCCTGGGGTCTATTCTCATCATATCAATCTCCATCACTTTAATCTTGCTTTTCTTTTTACTTTTCTTTTACTTTTTACTTTGCATATTTATACCAAAAATATTATATCTATCAGATCTCACTCTCCTAAGTGACCGTGAAGGGATTGACAACCCTTAATCGCGTTGGTTGCGAGTAGCTATCGCTTTGTGCAGGTACGAGGGACTTGAGCATGGGCTCCTACTAGATTGATACCTTGGTTCTCAAAAACTGAGGGAAATACTTACGCTACTCAGCTGCATCATCCTTTCCTCTTCGGGGAAAACCAATGCAAGCTCAAGACGTAGCAAGAAGGATTTCTGGCGCCGTTGCCGGGGAGTCTACGCAAAAAGTCAACATACCAAGTACCCATCACAATCCCTATCTCTCGCATTACATTATTTGCCATTTGCCTCTCGTTTTCCTCTCCCCCTAGTTCACCCTTGCCGTTTTATTCGCCCTCTCACTCTCTATCCTCCCTCTCTATTTGCCTCTTTTTGCCCGTTTGCTTTTGTTTGCTCGTGTGTTAGATTGCTTGTTTGTCGTGATGGCTCAAGATACTACTAAATTGTGTGACTTCACCAATACCAATAATAATGATTTCCTTAGCACTCCGATTGCTCCTCTTACCGATGCTGAATCTTGTGAAATTAATACTGCTTTGTTGAATCTTGTTATGAAAGATCAATTCGCCGGCCTTCCTAGTGAAGATGCCGCTACTCATCTGAATAGCTTCGTTGATTTATGTGATATGCAAAAGAAAAAATATGTAAATAATGATGTAGTTAAATTGAAGCTATTTCCTTTTTCGCTTAGAGATCGTGCTAAATCTTGGTTTCGTCTTTGCCTAAGAATAGTATTGATTCATGGAACAAGTGCAAATATGCTTTTATCTCTAAGTATTTTCCTCCCGCTAAGATCATCTCTCTTAGAAACGATATTATGAACTTTAAACAACTTGATCATGAACATGTTGCACAAGCTTGGGAGAGAATGAAATTAATGATACGTAATTGCCCTACTCATGGTTTGAATTTGTGGATGATTATACAAAAAATTTATGCCAGATTGAATTTTGCTTCTAGAAATCTTTTCGATTCGGCCGCGGGAGGCACTTTTATGGAAATCACTTTAGGAGATGCTACTAAACTCCTAGATAATATTATGGTTAATTATTCTCAATGGCATACTGAAAGATCTTCTAATAAAAGAATGCATGTGATAGAAGAAATTAATGTGTTGAGTGGAAAGATGGATGAACTTATGAAATTATTTGCTACTAAGAGTGTTTCTTCTGATCCTAATGATATGCCTTTGTCTACTTTGATTGAGAACAACAATGAATCTATGGATGTGAATTTTGTTGGTAGGAATAATTTTGGTAATAACGCTTATAGAGGGAATTTTAATCCTAGGCCATATCCTAGTAATCCTTCTAATAATTATGGGAATTCCTACAATAACTCTTATGGAAATTATAATAAGATGCCCTCTGAATTTGAGAATAGCGTTAAAGAGTTTATGAATTCACAAAAGAATTTTAATGCTTTGCTTGAGGAGAAATTGCTTAAAGTTGATGATTTGGCTAGAAACGTTGATAGAATTTCTCTTGAGGTTGATTCTTTAAAGCTTAGATCTATTCCTCCTAAGCATGATATCAATGAGTCTCTCAAAGCCATGAGAATTTCCATTGATGAGTGCAAGGAAAGAACCGCTAGGATGCGTGCCTCCAAAGATGCCTTTATTAAAGCGTGTTCTTCCAATACCTATGAAAATCAAGATGAAGATCTAAAAGTTATTGATGTGTCTCCTATTAAATCTTTATTTTGCAATATGAATCTTGATGAAACTGAATATGATATTCCTTTACCTAGAAGGCGTTCTAAAAATTCAAAGTATTTAGATCTTAATGATGAAATTGATGAAAGTGGGATTGAAAGAAATAAAAATCTAGATGTTGCTAAACCCACTATATTGGATTTCAAGGAATTTAATTATGAAAGTTTCTCTTTAATTGATTGTATTTCCTTGTTGCAATCCGTGCTAAATTCTCCACATGCTTATAGTCAAAATAAAGCCTTCACCGAACATATTGTTGATGCCCTGATGCAATCTTATGAAGAAAAACTTGAGTTGAAAGTTTCTATCCCTAGAAAACTCTATGATGAGTGGGAACCAACTATTAAAATTAAAATTAAAGATCATGAGTTTTATGCTTTGTGTGATTTGGGTGCTAGTGTCTCTACTATTCCCAAGACTTTGTGTAATTTGCTAGATTTCCGTAATTTTGATGATTGCTCTCTAAACTTGCATCTTGAAGATTCCACTATTAAGAAACCTATGGGAAGGATTAATGATGTTCTTATTGTTGCAAATCGGAATTATGTGCCCGTAGATTTCATTGTTCTTGATATAGATTGCAATCCTTCTTTCCCTATTATTCTTGGTAGACCTTTCCTTAGAACGGTTGGTGCGATTATTGATATGAAGGAAGGGAATATTAGATTTCAATTTCCATTAAAAAAAGGGCACGGAACTCTTTCCAAGAAAGAAAATAAAATTACCATATGAAACTATCATGAGAGCCACTTATGGATTGCCTACCAAAGATGGCAATACCTAGATCTATCCTCGCTTTTATGCCTAGCTAGGGGCGTTAAACGATAGCGCTTGTTGGGAGGCAACCCAATTTTATTTTTATTCCTTGATGTTTGCTCCTGATTAGTAATAAATAAATTATTTAGCCTCTGTTTTGGTTGTGTTTTTTGTGTTTAATTAGTGTTTGTGCCAAGTAGAACCATTGGGAAGACTTGGGGAAAGTCTTGTTGAACTTGCTGTAAAAAACAGAAACTTTAGCGCGCACGAGAACTGCTGTCATTTTTATTAAAGAGTGATATTTAGTTAATTATTTTTGCAGATTATTAATAGATAAATTACTCACTTCCAGAAATTCATTTTAGAATTTTTGGGGTTCCAGATCTTTCGCTAGCTACAGATTACTACAGACTGTTCTGTTTTTGACAGATTCTGTTTTTCGTGTGTTGTTTGCTTATTTTGATGAATCTATGGCTAGTAAAATAGTTTATAATCCATAGAGAAGTTGGAATACAGTAGGTTTAACACCAATATAAATAAAAAATGAGTTCATTATAGTAACTTGAAGTGGTCTTTTGTTTTCTTTCGCTAACGGAGCTCACGAGTTTTCTATTTTGAATTTTGTGTTGTGAAGTTTTCAAGTTTTGGGTGAATTCTTTTGATGGATCATGGAACATGGAGTGGCAAGAGCCTAAGCTTGGGGATGCCCATGGCACCCCCAATATAATCCAAGGACACCAAAAAGTCAAACCTTGGGGATGCCCCGGAAGGCATCCCCTCTTTCGTCCACTTCCATCGGTAATTTACTTGGAGCTATATTTGTATTCACCAACATGATATGTGTTTTGCTTGGAGCGTCTTGTATTATTTGTGTATTTGTGTCTTAGTATTCCACAATCATCCTTGCTGTACACACCTTTTGAGAGAGACATACATGAATTAAAATTTGATAGAATACTCTACGTGCTTCACTTATATCTTTTGAGCTAAGTAGTTTTCCTCTATGTGCTTCACTTATATCTTTTGAGCTAGATAATTTTGCTCTATGTGCTTCACTTATATCTTTTGAGCATTATAATTTTGCTCTATGTGCTTCACTTAGATCTTTTAGAGCATGGTGGTGGATTTGTTTTAAAGAAACTATTGATCTCTCATGCTTCACTTAAATTATTTTGAGAGTCTCTTAATAGCATGGTAATTTGCTTAATAATAATATGCTTGGTATTCAAGATTTGTGAAACTTTCTTTTGAGTGTGTTGAATACTAAGAAAAGATTGAAGCATGATAATTGTTTTGAGATATGTAGGTGATAATATTAAAGTCATGCTAGTTGAGTAGTTGTGAATTTGAAGAATACTTGTGTTAAGGTTTGTGATTCCCGTAGCATGCACGTATGGTGAACCGTTATGTAACGAAGTCGGAGCATGATTTATTTATTGATTGTCTTCCTTATGAGTGGCGGTCGGGGACGAGCGATGGTCTTTTCCTACCAATCTATCCCCTAGGAGCATGCGCGTAATACTTTGCTTTGATAACTTCTAGATTTTTGCAATAAGTATATGAGTTCTTTATGTCTAATGTTGAGTCCATGGATTATACACATTCTCACCCTTTCACCTTTGCTAGCCTCTCTAAAACCGCGCACCTTTCGCCGGTATCATACACCTACCATATACCTTCCTCAAAACAGCCACCATACCTACCTATTATGGCATTTCCATAGCCATTCCAAGATATATTGCCATGCAACTTTCCACCATCTAGTTCATCATGACACATTCATCATTGTCATATTGGTTAGCATGATCATGTAGTTGACATAAGTATTTGTGGCAAAGCCACCGTTCATAATTTCTTCATACTTGTCACTCTTGATTCATTGCATATCCCGGTACACCGCCGGAGGCGTCCATATAGAGTCATACTTTGTTTTAGAATCGAGTTGTAATCATTGAGTTGTAAATAAATAAAAGTGTGATGATCATCATTCAATAGAGCATTGTCCGAATAAAAAAAGGATAAAGGCCAAAGAAAAAAAGACGGCCCAAAAAAATAAAAATAAAAAGGGGCAATGCTGCTATCCTTTTACCACACTTGTGCTTCAAAGTAGCACCATGATATAGCGAGTCTCATATATTGTGCTTCAAAGTAGCACCATGTTATTCATATAGAGAGTCTCATATGTTGTCACTTTCATATACTAGCGGGAATTTTACATTATAGAACTTGGCTTGTATATTCTAATAATGGGCTTCCTCAAATTGCCCTAGGTCTTCGTGAGCAAGCAAGTTGGATGCACACCCACTAGTTTCTTTTGTTGAGCTTTCATACATCTATAGCTCTAGTGCATCCGTTGCATGGCAATCCCTACTCACTCACATTGATATCTATTGATGGGCATCTCCATAGCCCGTTGATACGCCTAGTTGATGTGAGACTATCTTCCCCTCCTTTTTGTCTTCTCCACAACCACCATTCTATTCCATCTATAGTGCTATATCCATGGCTCACGCTCATGTATTGCATGAAGATTGAAAAAGTTTTGAAAAAGTTAGAGTATGAAACAATTGCTTGGCTTGTCATCGGGGTTGTGCATGATTTGAATACTTTGTGTGGTGAAGATGGAGCATAGCCAGACTATATGATTTTGTAGGGATAACTTTCTTTGGCCATGTTATTTTGAGAAGACATAATAGCTTTGTTAGTATGCTTGAAGTATTATTATTATTTTATGTCAATATAAACCTTTGTCTTGAATATTTCTAATCCGAATATTCATACCACAATTAAGAAGATTTGCATTGAAATTATGCCAAGTAGCACTCCGCATAAAAAATTCTCTTTTTATCATTTACCTACTCAAGGACGAGCAGGAATTAAGCTTGGGGATGGCTGATACGTCTCCAACGTATCTATAATTTTTGATTGCTCCATGCTACATTATCTACTGTTTTGGACTATATTAGGCTTTATTTTCCACTTTTATATTATTTTTGGGACTAACCTATTAACCGGAGGTCCAGCCCAGAATTGTTGTTTTTTTGCCTATTTCAGTGTTTCGGATAAACGGAATATCAAACGGAGTCCAAACTGAATAAAATCTTCGGGAGTGTGATTTTCTCACCGAACGTGATCCAGGAGACTTGGACCCTGCTCCAAGGAACAAAAGAGGCGGTCACGAGGGTGGGGGGCGCCCCCTAGGGCGTGCCCCCTTGCCTCGTGGGCCCCTCGTTGCTCCTCCGGCGTACTTCTTCCTCCTATATATACACACATACCCCCAAACGATCAGAACAGGAGCCAAAAACCTAATTCCACCGCCGCAACTTTCTGTATCCACGAGATCCCATCTTGGGTCTTGTTCTAGAGCTCCGTCGGAAGAGGGCCGTCATCACGGAGGGCTTCTACATCATCCTAGCCCCTCCGATGAAGTGTGAGTAGTTTACCTCAGACCTTCGGGTCCATAGTTAGTAGCTAGATGGCTTCTTCTCTCTCTTTGAATCTCAATACAAAGTTCTCCCCCTCTCTTGTGGAGATCTATTCGATGTAATCTTCTTTTTGCAGTGTGTTTGTTGAGACCGATGAATTGTGGGTTTATGATCAAGTCTATCTATGAATAATATTTGAATCTTCTCTGAATTCTTTTATGTATGATTGGTTATCTTTGCAAGTCTCTTCAAATTATCCGTTTGGTTTGGCCAACTAGATTGGTAGTTCTTGCCATGGGAGAAGTGCTTAGCTTTGGGTTCGATCTTGCGGTGTCCTTACCCAGTGACAGAAGGGGCAGCAAGGCACGTATTGTATCGTTGCCATCGAGGATAACAAGACGGGGTTTATTTCATATAGCATGAATTTATCTCTCTACATCATGTCATCTTGCTTAAGGCGTTACTCTGTTTTTAACTTAATACTCTAGATGCATGCTGGATAGCGGTTGATGTGTGGAGTAATAGTAGTAGATGCAGAATCGTTTCGATCTACTTGTCACGGACGTGATGCCTATATACATGATCATGCCTAGATATTCTCATAACTATGCTCAATTCTGTCAATTGCTCAACAGTAATTGGTTCCCCCACCGTAGAATACTTATGCTCTTGAGAGAAGCCACTAGTGAAACCTATGGCCCCCGGGTCTTTTCTCATCATATCAATCTCCATCACTTTAATCTTTCTTTGCTTTTTTACTTTGCTTTTACTTTTACTTTGCATATTTATACCAAAAATACCAAAAATATTATATCTATCAGATATCACTCTGGTAAGTGACCATGAAGGGATTGACAACCCCTAATCACGTTGGTTGCGAGTAGCTATCGCTTTGTGCAGGTACGAGGGACTTGAGTGTGGGCTCCTACTGGATTGATACCTTGGTTCTAAAAAACTGAGGGAAATACTTACGCTACTCTGCTGCATCATCCCTTCCTCTTCGGGGAAAACCAACGCAAGCTCAAGATGTAGCACATCACTTCACCCCCTTAGTTATATGACTCTGCATAGTTACTATCAAGTGCCGATGGTGATACCTCACAACGCACTCTTGATGATAAATCTGTAGTGTGGCTATTCGGTCGTGGTCAACGAGGGTGGTTCCTCCTTTACCATTCCCGATACGGCCCGGTCGTGCAACACCTCAAGTGTGAACCTCGAGGGTGGTTCCTCATATTTTCGCCTTGATGATTACATTGAGTGGAATCCATCGAGGGTGATTCCTCGGGTTTTCCCCTTGATGTTTGGACACACGGTTACCTTGACTTTACTTGAGACATTGGGGAAAGTCGGGCGGGCCCGGAGGCACCCGAGGAGTTACGGTGGCGGCGGGCTGTTTAGCGGTATCACCTAGGAGGGGTGATAGCTCCGGACTTGTCCCGACAGCCATCACTTCTTTTTAATAATGCACTAACAGGTTTGGGTATTTGTTCTGAGTTGGCCTTTGGCCTTTACGCACTAACCACCATGCGAGAATAGTTATGGGCCTCGACGTCGTAGTATCAGACGAAGCTTTGTCAGACGCTCAGTTCAGCATGGCGGCACGGTCGGATCGTGCTGGCCATCCGAGGCGGTGCTGGTATTCACCCTGCGCGCAACGACCGGATGCAACGGGCGATGGGCCCAAGACCCCGGAGCGCTTAGGATGTAGACCGGCGGGGACCTCTCTGCTGAGCCTAGGGAGGGCTGTGACGTGTTGATCTTCTGAGGCCGGGCATGACCTAGGAAAATGTGCCTGGCCAGAGTGATCGAGCGTGTTGGGTAACGTGGTGCACCCCTGCAGGGAAGATTATCTATTAATAGCCGTGTCCACGATAGCAGACGTTCAGACTTGTATCCTGATCTATTACAACTAGAAATGGATACTTGAGATATGTGGCTCCGGGATTGCTTTCTCGCAGGGAGTCGAGGAAGAATCTCTAGGCATTAATACTACAACATGCTTGTTAACTATAAAATGCTATTCTGTACTCTTCTACATGCTGCAAGATGCTTGGAGCTGCTTGAAGATGCTAGTCTTCGATAGGGTAGGACTTCTCCTTTATTCTGGCATTCTGATGTTCAGTCCACAGATACAACCCTTCCATTTGATACCAATGCATACTTAGTATAGATCTGATGCTTACGAGTACTTTGGATGAGTAATCATGGTTGCTTTGCTACCCCTTCCCCCCTTCTTTCTTCTTTCTGGTTGTTGCAACCAGATGGTGGATCCCAGGAGTCAGATGCCAACCCCGACGACGACTACTACTACCTTGAGGATGCCTACTTCTACGTGGAGACCACCGCCGACGACCAGGGGTAGTTAGGAGGTCCCAGGCAGGAGGCCTTGCCTCTTCGATCGTTGTTGCTTTTGTGCTAGCCTTCTTAAGCATTGTTGTTTACCTTATGTCTATACTCAGATATTGTTGCTTTCGTTGACTTTTGTGTATCGAGCTATGTATTCGAGCCCTTGAGGCCCCCTGGCTTGTAATATAAAGCTTGTATTATTTTATTTGTGTCTAGAGTTGTGTTGTGATATCTTCCTGTGAGTCCCTGATCTTGATCATACACATTTGCGTGTATGATTAGTGTACGGTCGAATCTGGGGCGTCACAAGTTGGTATCAGAGCCGACTGCCTGTAGGATCCCCCTTTCTAACTCCTTGGCTGAAGTTGAGTCTCGTGTTTGAAAAAATGTTTTACTAACATGGCTTTGTGGCTTATGGGCCCACCTCGCCATTGGGTGGTGTTAGGATCTTTTATTCCTCGTCTATACTCCGGGAATATGATCTCTCATCTATTCGGGGTAAATGTTTTTGCTAAATATAGCATTAGGATCTCGGAATCACATTCACCCGGAGATTTGTATTACGCCTTTCGTGAATTGAGGGCCAAGATCTGCTTCACAATGTTTAATGACCGTAGGATCCTTTTATCGAGGGCACCCTGCGTAGTCACTTGCAAATTCCTCACTCTAGTGGTTTTGCTCCGATGTTGATGTAGCCTTTGCTATGTCCCGTTGTTGTATCCCTCCATCGCGTGCGTGTGTGCCGCCTATTATGTCTATAATGTTTCTCTTGCCCGAACTCATACTAACAGCATGTAATTGGCCCCGTATATGTATCAGTATGTCTTCAATGACTACTGCTTTGTACATACTGCGCCTTTGCTCACTGTTCAAGTTACATCATGAATGAATCCATACACTTGCTCCACCCTTTGCTGAACTACCCCCTGTTGCTTTTAAGCGGGATGGATAGAACTACTGGTCATGGCCGTGGTGCCAACAATCCACCACCACCCGAATACTTGGCCGGAATGATACAACGGTTTGAGCTGAATCGCCAGTTTATTGAAAATGTCATGGCCCAGTTCCTGTGTCCCAATATGAATCAGCAACCAGTCCCATTGACTCTGCAAGACTTTGCGCGTCTCAACCCTGTCATCTATCGCAGCTTAACTCATCCTCTTGATGCTGATGACTGGCTCCGTGACATTACTTTTGAGCCGGCGTCTGCTGATGTAGTCCCTGCCAACAGTGTCACCTTCGTGGCTTACTACCTGAAAAGTCCCATGGCTCATTGGTGGGACAGCCAGTCGTTCCTTATCTCTTGGAACCGCCATCACTTGGCCGAAATTTCAAGCTACATCCCACATGCCAATGTTGAACCACCATGGTTAGTCACAACGCCCCCGTTGAACTTGAAGGGTTGGAATTCCATGTTTCGCCCATAGTTTTGAAGTCTTCCAATGTTGACCTCATTCTAGGAATGGGATGGTTGAGAGCACACACCGCTTCTATCATTCGCGCCACTAAAACCGTCCATCTACTACATCCTTCAAGTGGGATAGTGAGCTACTATAAACATCTTGTTCGGAATGTCGAAGCACATATTTATTCCTTGAATGCGTGAAACGCTTCTCCTTTTGTGAGAGTTGAAAACTCTACATCAAAGTCTGAAGTATCTATCCGGTCCACGTTCTCGATCAAACTGAACGTCGTACCGTCAGAGGGCTTTCAAAGTTCTAAAAAGTTCAGTGGTCAAATCCTTCTGAAGATGAAGCCACTTGGGAACTCGAGGATCGTCTTCGAGATGAATACCCTGCTTTTGTTTCCTTCTACCTCCTAAACACCGGGACGAGATTTCTTGTAGTGGAGGAGATTTGTAATGCCTGGATAATTAAGCTACAGTAATCCCATGCTAATGATGACATGTCACCACGAGTACTGTTGTTGAACTCGCGTTGGTTCGAATCCGGTCCGAATTCAAATTTAAAATAAAGTCAAAAACAAAAATTTCAAATGTCAAAACTAAAATGTGTAAACTCGGGCAAATAATTTATAGGTGTTATTGGCAGAGAAGCCAATTTTTTTATAAAATGTTTAAGTGCTCAAAGCTAATTAAAACAACGGCTTAAACAATATTTTAAATGCCTTTTATAAATTCTAAAATGTTAAACTATTTTATTTATGAGTAAAGCTTTTTGCAGCAGAGGGTTAAACTAAAACACTAATTTAGGTGTAGGTCTAATATTTTATTAAGTCAAAATAATGTGAGAGTTAAGTTGAACAATTAAATAGAAAAAATAAAACGCAAAGCAAAATAAATAAATAAAACCCCCTACCTTGGGCCTCAAGGCCCATCTACCTAGCAGGCTGGCCCAGACGCACGCTCCCTCCCCATTTCCCCTTTTCACGTTGCCATGGCCGCCGGCGATTGCCGCCACGGCACAGGGCGATGCCGTAGCGCCCATCCACCGTTTCCCCCTCGCCTATATCTTCATCAGGCCGAAACGCTAGCCGGCCCCTCCTCATTCCCCTTCCCCTCGTCTCCATTGTCAGACCCACACCATCGACACCGCTCTCCGTCGTTGCCGTGCGCCCGCATCGCCGGCCATCTCGCCCTACCACGTCCACCATGTGCCCCGACGACTAGAACCACATCCGTCCACTTCGCCTCATCCTCTACATCGACCGGTGCCACCCGTTGGAGCTCCTCACCGCTGCAACGCTGGATCAAAGTTTCTTCCTCCTCGGGTCGCCGACGAACCACGACGATGCCGACCACCTCTGTTGCTCCTAAGCCACTCGACGTGCCTCCTTGCGCCTGCTCGGTGAGCGCCACTCCCTCTCTCTCCTTTCCCCCGCTTCGGAACACCATCGTAGGCCGCTATCACCCCGCGCCTAGAGCCACCGCCTCTCGCGGTCGCCGCGGTTTCGCCCTCGCTCCCCACGCCCCGGACCTCTCCCCGTCCGCCTGCTCACTTCTCTGCTGCCCGACGCCGCACGCCCGCGCGCTCGACATCGTCGTGCCATAGCCGTCGCCCTCCCCCCGCTCGGCTCCCCTGCTCGCCTCACTTGACGCTACCCACGCGCGCCCGCGGCCACTCCCCTTAGCCCGCACCTCCGTCCGCCGCACCGCTGCGTAGCCCTGTCGCATGCGCGCCCCGCCTGCGCCCGCTGTTGCCGCCTAGCACCCACCTGCACCAGGCCCCGCCTCGCTCCCCTGCGCTGCTGCTGCTCCCGCGAAGCCGCCCGAGCACGCCTGCTGCTCGCGCCCGCGGTGCTATTGCCGCCGCTGCTGTCGCTTTGCTGCTTGCCGCTACATGCCTCAGCCGCCCCATGTTGCGCCCCTATCGCCCTGCCGCTCGCCGACGGCGGCCGGGGCTACTGGCTCCGCCGCTGCGGCTATCGCGCCCCACTCCGCCGTTGACCAGTGGCCTCGCCCCCGCGCCCGGGCGTAGCGCCCCTCGGGCACGGGCGCCCGCCCGTTACGCCCGTCGCCCACTAAGTCCTTCTGGGCCGCTGACCACAATGGCCCACGCCCCTGTCCAAAAAAAGATTAAAAAAAGATTAAGATTAAAAAATTAGTTAATTAATCAATTAATTAACTTAATTAAATTGGTTTAGTTAAACTAACTAATTACTCCCTCCGTCCGGAAATACTTGTCATCAAAATAAATAAAAAGGGATATATCTAGATGTATTTTAGTTCTAGATACACCCCTTTTTGTCTATTTTGATGACAAGTTTTTCCGGACGGAGGGAGTAGTTAGCCTACTAAGTCATCTAATTAGCTAGATGTGTTAATGGCAGGGGCCCCACCCCCTGTTGACCAGTCAAACATTGACTGGTCAACTGGGACCCCCTGGCCCACCTATCAGCCTCTGCTACACTTCTGTGTACATAGAGCTGGGTACCCGTACCAATTTGTTATTTAATTTTGAATTAAAATAATGTCAGAATATTGTTAAAACTTTGAAAAATCGTAGAAAATAATCCGTAACTCGGATGTTATATACATGAAAGTTGCTCAGAACGACGAGACGAATTGGAATACACTCTCCGTTCATCTGTCACATGCCCCTAGCTTAGCGAACATCGAACTTTTCCCCTCCGGTTCGTTTGTCCGAAAATGCCTAACTCCGAGAAAACTTTCCGGATGTTATCACCCTTCGCCGGTATCGTGGAGCACCGCGTTAGAACAACCCTAGCCCTGTGTGTTACCTCCATCTTGCATCTGTGTTGCATCTATTTGCATTATATTTACTGTTTCTTCCCCCTCTTCTCCCCGGTAGACCCCGAGACCGCTGCTGATGCCCCTGTGATCAACTACGTCGACGACGACCCTTCTTCCCTTTCAGTGGAGCTTCCAGGAAAGCCCTCCCTTTGATCATCTCGATATCGCCCATTCCATTCTCTCATGCTTGCATTAGATTTTGCTAATGTAATTGATTGCTCCTATCCTGATGCATAGCCTGCTTATTGTTACCTACCTGCTTATCCTAAACTGTTTAGTATAGGTTGGTTAGTGATCCATTAGTGACCCTGTTACCTCTTGAGCACAGCGTTGGTTTTCCCTTGTAGAGGAAAGGGTGATGCAGCAAAGTAGCGTAAGTATTTCCCTTAGTTTTTGAGAACCAAGGTATCAATCCAGTAGGAGGCCACACGCAAGTCGATCGTACCTACACAAACAAATAAGAACCTCGCAACCAACGCGATAAAGGGGTTGTCAATCACTTCACGGTCACTTATGAGAGTGAGATCTGATAGAGATGATAAGATAATATTTTTGGTATTTTTATGATAAAGATTAAAAGTATTGCAAAATAAAATAGATTGGAAACTTATATGATAAATGATAGACCCCGGGGCCATAGGTTTCACTAGTGGCTTCTCTCAAGATAGCATAAGTATTACAGTGGGTGAACAAATTACTATCGAGCAATTGATAGAAAAGCGAATAATTATGAGAATATCTAGGCATGATCATGTATATAGGCATCACGTCCGTCACAAGTAGACCGACTCCTGCCTGCATCTACTACTATTACTCCACACATCGACCGCTATCCAGCTTGCATCTAGAGTATTAAGTTCATAAGAACAGAGTAACACATTAGGTAAGATGACATGATGTAGCGGGATAAACTCAAGCAATATGATATAAACCCCATCTTTTTATCCTCGATGGCAACAATACAATACGTGTCGTTTCCCTTTCTGTCACTGGGATCGAGCACCGCAAGATTGAACCCAAAACTAAGCACTTCTCCCATTGCAAGAAAGATCAATCTAGTAGGCCAAACCAAACTGATAATTCGAAGAGACTTGCAAAGATAACCTTTCATACATAAAAGATTTCAGAGAAGAATCAAATATTGTTCATAGATAGACTTGATCATAAACCCACAATTCATCGGATCTCGACAAACACACCGCAAAAAGAGTTACATCGAATAGATCTCTAAGAAGATCGAGGAGAACTTTGTATTGAGACTCAAAGAGAGAGAAGAAGCCATCTAGCTGATAACTATGGACCCAAAGGTCTGAAGTAAACTGCTCACACATCATTGGAGGGGCCATGGATTTGATGTAGAGGCCCTCCGTGATCGATGCCCCCTACGGCGGAGCTCCGGAAAAGGCCCCAAGATGGGATTTCTTGGGTAGAGAAGGTTGCGGCGGTGGAAATAGGTTTTCATGATGCTCCTAGATGTTTTCAGGGTATATAAGTATATATAGGAGGAAGAAGTAGGTCGGTTGAGCCACAAGGGGCCCATGAGGGGGACGGCGCGCCCCCTGCCTCGTGGACTCCTCGTTGATTTCTTGACATCCACTCTAAGTCCTCTGGATCACGTTTGTTCCAAAAAAACTCTGCCGAAGGTTTCATTCCGTTTGGATTCCATTTGATATTCCTTTTCTGTGAAACACTGAAATAGACAAAAAAAATAACAATTTGCATTGGGCCTTGGGTTAGTATGTTAGTCCCAAAAATAATATAAAAGTGTAAAATAAAGCCCATTAACATCCAGAACAGATAATATAATAGCATGGAACAATCAAAAATTAGAGATACATTGGAGACGTATCAAGCATCCCCAAGCTTAATTCCTGCTCGTCCTCGAGTAGGTAAATGATAAAAACCGAATTTTTGATGTGGAATGCTACCTAGCATAATTCTCAATGTAATTCTCTTTATTGTGGCATGAATATTCAGATCTGAAAGATTCAAGACAAAAGTTTAATGTTGACATAAAAATAATAATACTTCAAGCATACTAACTAAGCAATTATGTCTGCTCAAAATAACATGGCTAAAGAAAGTTATCCCTACAAAATCATATAGTCTGGCTATGCTCTATCTTCACCACACAAAATATTTAAATCATGCACAACCCTGATGACAAGCCAAGCAATTGTTTCATACTTTCGATGTTCTCAAACTTTTTCAATCTTCACGCAATACATGAGCGTGACTGCGTGAGCCATGGACATAGCACTATATGTGGAATATAATGGTGGTTGTGGAGAAGACAAAAAAGAAGAAGATAGTATCACATCAACTAGGCGTATCAATGGGTTATGGAGATGGCGTATCAATGGGCTATGGAGATGCCCATCAATATATATCAATGTGAGTGAGTAGGGGTTGCCATGCAACGGATGCACTAGAGCTATAAGTGTATGAAAGTTCAAAAAGAAACTAAGTGGGTGTGCATCCAACTTGCTCGCTCATGAAGACCTAGGGCATTTAAGGAAGCCCATCATTGAATAGACAAGCCAAGTTCTATAATGTAAAATTCGCACTAGTATATGCAAGTCATAGCATATGAGACTCTCTATCATGAAGATCATGGTGCTACGTTGAAGCACAAGTGTGGAAAAAGGATAGTAACATTGTCCCTTCTCCCTTTTTCTCTCATTTTTTATTTGAGCCTTCTTTTCTCTTTTTTATGGCCTCTTTTTTATTTATTTATTTTTCGTCCGGAGTCTCATCCCGACTTGTGGGGGAATCATAGTCTCCATCATCCTTTCCTCACATGGGACAATGCTCTAATGATGATCATCACACTTTTATTTATTTACAACTCGATACTTAGAACAAAATATGACTCTATGTGAATGCCTCCGGCAGTATACCGGGATTGCGATGAATCAAGAGTGACATGTACGAAAAATTAAGCATGGTGGCTTTGCCACAAATACGATGTCAACTACATGATCATGCAAGGCAATATGACAATGATGATGTGTGTCATAATAAATGGAACGGTGGAAAGTTGCATAGCAATATATCTTGGAATGGCTATGGAAATGCCATAATAGATAGGTATGGTGGCTGTTTTGAGGAAGGTATATGGTGGGTTAATGGTACCAGCGAAAGTTGCGCGGTACTAGAGAGGCTAGCAATGGTGGAAGGGTGAGAGTGCATATAATCCATGGACTCAACATTAATCATAAAGAACTCATATACTTATTGCAAAAATCTACAGGTTATGAAGGCAAAGTATTACGCGCATGCTCCTAGGGGGATAGATTGGTAGGAAAAGACCATCCCTCGTCCCCGACCGCCACTCATAAGGAAGACAATCAATAAATAAATCATGCTCCGACTTCATCACATAACGGTTCACCATACGTGCATGCTACGGGAATCACAAACTTTAGAACAAGTATTTCTCAAATTCACAACTACTCAACTAGCATACTCTCATATTACCACCTTCATATCTCAAAACAATCATCAAGTATCAACCTTCTCATAGTATTCAATGCACTTTTTATGATAGTTTTTATTATACCGATCTTGGATGCCCATCATATTAGGACTAAATTCATAACCAAAGCAAATTACCATGATGTTTTAAAGGACTCTCAAAATAATATAAGTGAATCATGAGAGATCAATAATTTCTATAAAATAAAACCACCACCGTGCTCTAAAAGATATAAGCAAAGCACTAGAGCAAAATTATCTAGCTCAAAAGATATAAGTGAAGCACATAGAGTATTCTAATAAATTCCGATTCATGTGTGTCTCTCCAAAGAGGTGTGTACAGCAAGGATGATTGTGGTAAACTAAAAAGCAAATACTCAAATCATACAAGACGCTCCAAGCAAAACACATATCATGTGGTGAATAGAAATATAGCTCCAAGTAAAGTTACCGATGGACCAAGACGAAAGAGGGGATGCCTTCCGGGGCATCCTTAAGCTTAGGCTTTTGGTTGTCCTTGGATTTTACCTTGGGGTGCCTTGGGCATCCCCAAGCTTAGGCTCTTGCCTCTCCTTGTTCCATAATCCAGCAAATCTTTTCCCAAAACTTGAAAACTTCACAACACAAAACTTTTAAAAAAATCTCGTGAGCTCCGTTAGTAAAAGAAAACAAACCACCACTTCAAGGTACTGTAATGAACTCATTATTTATTTATATTTGTGTTAAACCTACTGTATTCCAACTTTTCTATGGTTCATAAACTCTATTACTAGCCATAGATTATTAAAATAAGCAAACAACACATGAAAAACAGAATATGTGAAAAACAAAACAATCTGTAGTAATCTGTAGGTTTCGAATACTTATGGAACCCCCAAAATTCTAAAATAAATTTATGGACATGAGTAATTTATCTATTAATCATCTTCAAAAAGAATTTAACTAAATAGCACTCTCCAGTAAAAAAATGGCAGCAAATCTCGTGAGTGCTAAAGTTTCTGTTTTTTACAGCAAGATCACAAAGACTTTCGCCAAGTCTTCCCAAAGGTTCTACTTGGCACAAACACTAATTCAAAGCATAAACCACATCTAAACAGAGGCTAGATGAATTATTTATTACTAAACAGAATCAAAAATCAAGAAACAAAAATAAAATTGGGTTGCCTCTCAACAAGCGCTATCGTTTAACACCCCTAGCTAGGCATAAAAGCAAGGATAGATCTAGGTATTGCCATCTTTGGTACGAAATTCTTCAATATAACACTTATAACCCTTATGAGTTTCCTTCTTTCTATTAATGATTAAAATCTTAGGCAAGAAATCAAGAAAGTCATTTGTAGCAAAAGGTTCCTTAATGATAGCAAGAAAGTTGGGGTGAACACTTATGGATTTGAGATCCGCATTTTCCTTACTATAAGTTTCACCCTTATTTTTAGGAACGTACATTAGTTTGGCAACTTTGGTAGGAGGATTTGAAGTATTCCTTACGGCAGAAAAAGTGGACCCTAAGTTGGTAATAATACCCTCAAGTTTATCAATTCTTTCGGAATCTTGGTCTATTCTTTCATTCACTATGGGTTATTTTTCTTTAAAACTTTTCAGAATGACTCCTACCTTAGATCCATATTGGGTAATTTGGTTGTGGATCTTTTTATCCAAATCCTTAATCAATTCCACAACGGCAACTTTATTTTCAATAATATCGAGCCTTTGCATAACATGTTCCAAAGTTAACATAGTTCCATTAACCAAGAGAGGTGGTGTGCCAAACAAATCTATCATAGCATTATAAGAATCAAAAGTGTGGCTACCCAAGAAATTTCCTCCGGTAATGGTATCAAGAATATATCTATTCCAAGGAATGATGCCTACATAAAAATTGCGGAGAAGAACGGAAGTAGATTGCTTCCTAGTAGATCTATTTTGCGCATTGCAAATTCTGTACCAAGCATCTTTTAGATTTTCTCCCTCCCTTTGTTTAAAATTAAGGACCTCATTCTTGGGAGACAAAGGAGTAGATAAAGGACTAGCCATAACGACGAAGCAAGCAAAAGAAAAAAGCAAACGGAAAAAGAGAAGGGGGACGGAAAAAGAGGGCGAATAAAACGTCAAGGGTGAAGTGGCGGGAGAGGAAAACGAGAGGCAAATGGCAAATAATATAATGCGAGGGATAAGAGTTTATGACGGGTACTTGGTATGTCTTGAATTTTGCGTAGACTCCCCGGCAACGGTGCTAGAAATCCTTCTTGCTACCTCTTGAGCACTGCGTTGGTTTTCCCTTGAAGAGAAAAGGGTGATGCAGCAAAGTAGCGTAAGTATTTCCCTCAGTTTTTGAGAACCAAGTTGTCAATCCAGTAGGAGGCCACACACAAGTCCCTCGTACCTACACAAACAAATAAGAACCTCACAACCAACGCGATAAAGGGGTTATCAATCCCTTCATGGTCACTTACGAGAGTGAGATCTGATAGAGATGATAAGATAATATTTTTGGTATTTTTATGATAAAGATTAAAAGGATTGCAAAATAAAATAGATTGGAAACTTATATGATAAATGATAGACCCCGGGGCCATAGGTTTTACTAGTGGCTTCTCTCAAGATAGCATAAGTATTACAGTGGGTGAACAAATTACTATCGAGCAATTGATAGAAAAGCGAATAATTATGAGAATATCTAGGCATGATCATGTATCTAGGCATCACGTCCGTGACAAGTAGACCGAATCATGCCTGCATTTACTACTATTACTCCACATATCGACCGCTATCCAGCATGCATCTAGAGTATTAAGTTCATAAGAACAGAGTAACGCATTAGGTAAGATGACATGATGTAGAGGGATAAACTCAAGCAATATGATATAAACCCCATCTTTTTTATCCTCGATGGCAACAATACAATACATGTCATTTCCCTTTCTGTCACTGGGAACGAGCACTGCAAGATTGAACCCAAAGCTAAGCACTTCTCCGATTGTAAGAAAGATCAATCTAGTAGGCCAAACCAAACTGATAATTCGAAGAGACTTGCAAAGATAACCAATCGTACATAAAAGATTTCAGAGAAGAATCAAATATTGTTCATAGATAGACTTGATCATAAACCCACAATTCATCGAATCTCGACAAACACACCGCAAAAAGAGTTACATCGAATAGATCTCCAAGAAGATCGAGGAGAACTTTGTATTGAGATTCAAAGAGAGAGAAGAAGCCATCTAGCTAATAACTATGGACCCGAAGGTCTGAAGTAAACTGCTCACACATCATTGGAGGGGCCATGGAGTTGATGTAGAAGGCCCTCCATGATCGATGCCCCCTCCGGCGGAGCTCCGGAAAAGGCCCCAAGATGGGATTTCTTGGGTAGAGAAGGTTGCGGCGGTGGAAATGGGATTTCGTGGTGCTCCTGGATGTTTTCAGGGTATATGAGTATATATAGGAGGAAGAAGTAGGTCGGTTGAGCCACGAGGGGCCCACAAGGGGGGAGGGCGCGCCCAGGGGGTAGGCGCGCCCCCCTGCCTCATGGACTCCTCGTTGATTGCTTGACGTCCACTCCATGTCCTCTGGATCACGTTTGTTCCAAAAATAACTCTCCCGAAGGTTTCATTCCGTTTGGATTCCGTTCGATATTCCTTTTCCGCGAAACACTGAAATAGGCAAAAAAACAGCAATTTGCACCCGGCCTTGGGTTAGTAGGTTAGTCCCAAAAATAATATAAAAGTGTAAAATAAAGTCCATTAACATCCAAAACAGATAATATAATAGCATGGAACAATAAAAAATAATAGATACGTTGGAGACGTATCAGACCCCCACCTTGTCCTTGTTGCCCCTACTTAATCATCGATGACTCGATCAACGTCATCGATGACCAGAGCCCGACACCTCACATCACTTCACCCCCTTAGTTATACGACTCTGCATAGTTACTATCGAGTGCCGAGGGTGATACCTCGCAACGCACTCTTGATGATAACTCTGTAGTGTAGCTATTCGGTCGTGGTAAACGAAGGTGGTTCCTCCTTTACCATTCCCGATATGGCTTTGTCGTGCAACACCTCAAGTGTGAACCTCGAGGGTGGTTCCTCATATGTTCGCCTTGATGATTACATCGAGTGGAATCCACCGAGGGTGATTCCTCGGGTTTTCCCCTTGATGTTTGGACACACGGTTACCTTGACTTTACTTCAGACATTGGTGAAAGTCGGGCGGGCCCGGAGAGCACCCAAGGAGTTACGGTGGCGGCTGGCTGTTTAGCGGTATCACGTAGGAGGGATGATAGCTCTGGACTTGTCCCGACAGCCTTCACTTCTTTTTAATAATGCACTAACAGGTTTGGGTATTTGTTCTGAGTTGGCCTCTGGCCTTTACGCACTAACCACCACGCGAGAACAGTTATGGGCCTCGACGTCGTAGTATCAATCGAAGCTTTGTTAGACGTCCAGTTCAGCATGGCGGCACGGTCGGATCGTGCTGTCCATCCAAGGTGGTGCTGGTATTCACCCTGCGCTCAACGACCTGGAGTGCAACGGGCGATGGGCGCTTAGGATGTAGACCGACGGGGACCTCTCTGTTGAGCCTAGGTAGGGGTGCGACGTGTTGATCTTCCGAGGCCGGGCATGACCCAGGAAAGTGTGCCCGGCCAGAGTGATCGAGCGTGTTGGGTAACATGGTCCACCCCTGCAGGGAAGATTATCTATTAATAGTCGTGTCCATGATAACGGACGCTCATACTTGTATCCTGATCTATTACAACTAGAAATGTATACTTGAGATATGTGGCTCTGGGATTGCTTTCTCATAGGGAGTCGAGGAAGGATCTCTAGGCATTAATACTACAACATGCTTGTTAACTATAAACTGCTATTCTGTACTCTTGTACATGCTGCAAGATGCTTGGAGCTGCTTGAAGATGCTAGTCTTCGATAGGCTAGGACTTCTCTTTTATTCTGGCATTCTGTAGTTTAGTCCACACATACAACCCTTCCATTTGATACCAATGCAAACTTAGTATAGATCTGATGCTTGTGAGTACTTTGGATGAGTACTCACGGTTGCTTTGCTACCCCTTTTCCCCCTTCTTTCTTCTTTCTGGTTGTTGCAACCAGATGGTGGATCCCAGGAGCCAGATGCCAACCCGACTACTACTACTACCCCGAGGATGCCTACTTCTACGTGGAGACCACCGCCGATGACCAGGAGTAGTTTGGAGGTCCTAGATAGGAGGCCTTGCCTCTTCGATCATTGTTGCTTTTGTGCTAGCCTTCTTAAGCATTCTTGTTTAACTTATATTATACTCAGATATTGTTGCTTCCGCTGACTCTTGTGTATCGAGCTATGTATTCGGGCCCTCGAGGCCCCCTGGCTTGTAATATAAAGCTTGTATTATTTTATTTGTGTCTAGAGTTGTGTTGTGATATCTTCCCATGAGTCCCTGATCTTGATCGTACACCTTTGCGTGTATGATTAGTGTATGGTCGAATCCGGGGCGTCACAACGCTCCACCATCCCCTTGCACCGGAAGACCTCCTACTCCATAGCTTTAAGCCTAGCCTCCATGGTTCCCGTCCCCTTAGGACCTGGCACATCGTGAAGGTGAAACACCCCCTCATGCATCTGAATGACTTGAGGGTGCTGCACCACCTCCCGCAAATACGGGTTGATGACGTTCTTGAAGAACTTGTCCTTGGAGGGGCTTGAAGTGGCCATGGCAGATGGAATCTGACAGAAAACAGCAAGGAAAAGAAAACAGAAGATTTCTCTGTGATATGGAGATCAATAGGTTCACGGGGTATATAAAGATTTTTTATCTTGGGGGACAAGCAAACTGTAGAAAAACGGAGTTCGGAAGGTACCCGAGGTGGGCACAACCAGGTGCCCCCTGGTGTCTTGTGCCCACCAAGGTATGCTTCCTGATTATTCCTTATTTTTCTAATTTTTGTTATATGCCAAAACTGAAAAGAAAAAATTACGGATTTTTCGGAGTCTGTTTACTTACCGTATCATGTATCTCCTTATATTTTACGTTTCCGGAGTGTTCTGGAAGGACTCTTTTATGTGTTCTTCTGGTGTCATAGTTTAAATAATATTACTTTCAACATTAATGGGTGTACCTGAGATATAATGTTTTATTCGTTGCCCATTAACAACCTTTGGGTTAGTACCTTCGACATTATTTATTTTGATAGCTCCAGACTGATAAACCTTCTCGATAACATAGGGTCCTTCTCATTTGGAGAGGAGTTTTCCTGCAAAGAATCTGAAACGAGAGTTGTACAAAAGAGCATATTCTTCAACTTTGAACTCACGCTTTTGGATTTTTTTGCCATGCCATCTTCTAACTTTTTCTTTAAATAAATTGGCATTTTCATAAGCTTGGGTTCTCCATTCATCTAATGAGCTAATATCAAATAAATCTTTTCTTTGGCAAGTTTAAAATCATAGTTGAGTTCTTTGATTGCCTAATATGCTTTATGTTCTAACTCAAGAGGCAAATGGCAAGCTTTTCCATAAACCATTTTATAAGGAGACATACATATAGGATTTTTATATGTTGTTCCATAAGCCCAAAATGCATCATCTAATTTCTTAGACCAATTCTTCCAGGGCCTATTGATAGTCTTTTGCAAAATTAATTTTATTTCTCTATTGTTAATAAGTTCAACTTAACCACTAGACTGAGGATGATAAGATGATGCAATTCTTTACCTAATATTAAAGGATAGAGACTTTCATAGTTCTCCATACGTCACGTTTAACCGTGAAATCTCTTATTTGTGAGGTGGGATTAATGCACCTAAGACGCTCGTTTTTTGTACGTCCATCAATCCATCCCGTGAAACAGTTTCCTCCATCTGTCTTGGGCCGCGTCCTGGGCCAGTGTATCTTTCTCTTTTTTTTTGTCGTTCCTTGCATGGGCCGAGCTGGGCTTGCATCGCATCCTTTATTTTGATCGATTGAGGGAGAGAGCAGCGAGCCATGATAAATCCATCAAGTGTGCTTCGTCCGTCTTCTAGGGAGCCACCCCGGCGCCTCCTCCTTTGCGGCTCCGCCGCCACGCCCCAGTGACGGATCGGGCTTCCCGCCATATTGCCTTCTCCGCTCCCGCGCTACCGCGCCACCATTCCCCCATCCATCCCAGCCATCATGAGCTGCTCACTCCCCTTACCTCTGTTTGTAGTTCTCGCGTGTCCAACTATTTGCTGCAGTGAACACGACTTACAGAGTATGCTCCCCTGTCTCCAATGGATATTGATCGGGCCGAGCTCGAACTGGTGTAGGGCGACGAGGAGGCGATATAGGAGACGAGCAGCTTGACGCAGAAGAGCACGACGTCAATGCTGTCGGGAAGGTGCCCGTTGCGGCTGGCCGATGTGCCACCGTTGCCAGACGCCTCCTATACTACTGAGCCAATAGTGAGTCCAAGGATACTGCAACAGCAGTCGACTGTGACAAAACCAATCCACTGGTTCGTGCACATCCCATTCTCTCTAATACTTGGATTTATACGGTGGCAGAATTACTATTCTGATTCTGTAATTTTGGTACGCTCTGTTCATGAGCTTGTGCCCACAACGTATTTGATTTTGTGCTTACGAGGTACATTTGACAGTTGTTACTGTCTCTGATTTGTCTGACAGTTACTTGGTTCATGTTTTCAGTTGACATAATTATTGTGGTGACATCCACTTGAGAGTTGCTATAGTGGTTGTTTGGATACAGTTCGGTTGCTACAGTGGTTGTTTGGATATGGTTCAGTTTTTAGAAAACGGATTTTAGGAGAAATTATAGGAAACGAGCTTTAGTAACGTTTTTGCAAATCTTTGTTTGGATTAAAAGCTGTATTTGCAAAACCGCGTTTGGGTTAGATCCATTGATCAGGAATTCAGAATGAATTGGATAAGAGACTTGACCCTCGCTGCAGTCTAGCGAGCCAAACACAAGGGCACGCACACACCCAACAAGAGCTCGAAGCTATGCATGACCTTCCTCCAAGCTTCCTCCCGAAGCTTAGCACGCCACGTTGCTGCAGCAAATCACCCTAGCCTTCGTTCAAAGTTCACTTCGCTGCTGCCAATGGGAAGCATTCAACCCTCCTACACTCGCTGACTCGCATGATGTTTGTTTGCGCTGGACACATGCATTGCCAACAACACTGGAGGAGTCTGCAGCACCGGCCCTGCGGCCGCCTGTCTCTCCGAAGCATCGTCGTCCCCTTCGATGGCACTATCATGCCACACTGCAAGTTGGACCACGCCGCATGCATCGCATGGCAGAGAAGCACTTGGTGGCCAAGCTGCGGCGTCACGAGGAGCTATCGACTACTGCAGCAGTGTCACGCTAGAGCAAGAGGGTGGACACTAACCAAAAGTAGTGCTTCTGATACCACGGCTCCATCCTGCAGGGTCCCCGTGCCAAGCGGCGGTGGGCAGGGCTGATTGGCCCCTATCGATTGCCTCCACCGTCATGCCCATTGGAGCAGCATGGACGGCGACCTAACTCGCAGTCGCACAGCTCGCTCGAGCTGAGGAGCAACAGGGGTGTGCCGAATCATGATGGCAACAAGCTATACAGACGTGGTGTGCAGTTAAAGAGTAGAGGCATAGGATTAGCCATATATAAATAGGTATAAAGAAAAACAAATAATAGTGTTTATTTAAAAGCTCACCTTTTCTGTTTTATGATAACCAATTCTTATTTATCCTGAGTGAAAAAAAGAGTCTTATTTATCCTGAGGTCTATTACGCGAACCAACATAGTTTTAGGATTAAACATGTTTAATGGAAATAGATGTGGACAGGAATATACCATTGGGATCAACCAATTTCATTTTCAGCATATTCAATATGATGTTAAAAGTTCAGTTTGGCTTGGTGTGTTGCTCTTGCTCACGGGCGCATTCCTGAGATATGCCTGTAGGACTTTTTTCTTTCTCTTTTCATCTGTCGCCCGAGCCATCCAGCGTATTGGGCCTCACCTAGCAGGCACCACGGCCTGTTTACTTGTGGCCCAAAGTGTAAAATTAATTGCAAAAGTTTGCACATCCCCTTCACGTTTGTTCATCCATTAAATAGTCTCATCTCGTTTCATTTCATCAAATCCCACCAGTTTATATATGAGTTGCTTGGGAAATCAACATGCCACCTTGAAAATCAATAAGCAGAGAGCAAACAGAGGATTGTCCCCTTATAGTTAAAAAAAGGAAGGCACATTAATTGTGGGAGACCTGATTAAAATCTGGTCAAACATCGGTGGTGAGCACTAAAAGACCAGGTTCATGTGGAAAAAAAATTATATGAGACCAGGTCTCACGGTTAGCAGGTGAGACCCGTCTTGATGGATGACACGTGGCATTCACAAATCACAAAGTATCTAATCTCTCTCCCCCCTGATTTTAAGTAGGGGGTGGGGGATGCTTTGTGATTTATGAATGACACGTGTCATCTATCAGGATGGGTCTCACGTTCATGTGGGGACGCATTATAATTGTGGGATTTGAGAGACCTGATTAAGTCGGTCATTCATGTGAGAGACGTAGTGTTGAGAACTAAAAACCAGATTCATGTGGGGAGAGTGGGGGTCATTCATGTGGAGGATACATTAAAATTGTTGGATTTAAGAGACCCGATTAAATTAGTCTTGTGGTGATGAGCACTAAAACTGTGTGGGGGAATTATTTAAAAAAGGAGGATGCAACTCATATGATTTAAAGCCGATATTTGTTTTTGAGAAAGACTTTGGATGTCTCTATTTATTGGGTCATTCAATAATCATGGGAGGTAAAGCAAAATCTCGAGGGTGAGATCTGAAAAGGAAGATGGAACATGGAAGATTAGATCAATGAACTGAAAAATGTTTTACATTATATATATGATGCTCTTTTTCATTTTTATTTTGAGATAGAGAAATTAAAGGTGGATTTTGCACGTCTTCATTAATTGGGCCATTTAATAATCATGGGAGCTAATCGAAACAATTCAAGAGTGAGGCCTAAAAGCGGAGATGGTAGATTAGGTAATGAATGGAGAAATACTGAACATTTTTTAGTATATATGATACTCTTTTTCATTTTTATATGGAGATGGTAGTATTTGGAGCACTCGAACTGCCCTAAGTGGCACACCAGCTTAAAAATGCTGGAGAAAGAGAGTACGATATAACGGTCGATGACCTGTGCGGAATCGAGGGCCTAAGTGTTTCTTATTAGCATTGCTCAGGTTCGTTTCATGATTAATGCATGGATGATATGCATTTCTTCTACACCTTGATGTGTGACTCTACCTATAGTTGGTTGGCATCAATAGGAAGCCGATGTGCTACGCTGATGAAAATATTTGTGGACGCTTTAATTCCTGTTGCAATGCACGGGCATATGTGCTACAAGTTTTTTGACAGAAAGACTGTAAGGGAACCCCCTACAGTATAATTGGTGCAACAAACCCAAATTGCAAGTACCATGCCTTGAACCTGGGCAGGTGGGAAGGCATCGGCCCCTTCACACCACTAGGCTATGCCTTAGTCTGCTATGTGCTACAAGTGTTATCAGCTATGGGGTTCTCAGCTCCTTTTCTATAAATGATATGTAAGTCAAATTCTTGTAGCAAGAGAACGCATCGAATAAGTCTAGGTTTAGCATCTTTCTTTGCCATAAGATATTTAATAGCAGCATGGTCGGTGTGAACAATTACTTTTGAATCAACAATGTAAGATCTAAATTTATCACAAGCGGACACCACTGCTAGAAATTCGTTTTCAGTAGTAGCATAATTTGTTTGAGCATTGTCTAGAGTTTTACTAGCATAATGAATAACATTCAGTTTCTTATCAACTCTTTGTCCTAGAACAGGCAAGTTCCAATCAGGTGGTTGAACAATAGGTGCAGAAATTAAGGCTTTCTTGAGTGTTTCAAGGGCTTCTAAACAATCATCAGCAAAAACAAAAGGAGCATCCTTTTGCAAAAGGTTTGTAAGAGGCCTAGAAATTTTAGAAAAGTCTTTGCTAAATCTCCTATAGAAACCAGCACGACCTAGTAAACTACGAATACCTTTGATATCTTTAGGACATGGCATCTTCCCAATTGCATCAACCTTAGCTTTGTCCACTTAATACCTCTTTCAGAAATTTTATGACCCAAGACAATACCTTTGTTAATCATAAAGTGTCACTTCTCCCAATTCAAGACAAGATTTGTTTGTTCACATCTCTGCAAAACCCGATCAAGATTGCTTAAACAATCATCAAAAGACTTCCTATAAACAGAAAAGTCATCCATGAAAACCTCAACAATCTTTTCACAAAAGTCAGAGAATATAGCAGTCATACATCTTTGAAAGGTAGCAGGTGCATTGCATAAACCAAAAGGCATATGTCTATCATAAGTTCTAAAAGGACAAGTAAAAGTCGTCTTTTCTTGATTAGGTTGAGAAACATGTATTTGTGAAAAACCAGAGTATCCATCATGGAAGCAAAAATGTGTGTGCTTAGATAATCTTTCTAGCATTTGATCAATAAAAGGCAGAGGGTAATGATCTTTTCTAGTTGCTTTGTTGTTTTCTAAAATCAATTACCATTCTATAACCTGTAACAATTCTTTGTGGAATAAGTTCATTCTTGTCATTAGGAACAACAGTAATACCTCCTTTCTTAGGGACACAATGAAAAAGACTTACCCATCTACTATCAGCTATAGGATAGATTATACCTGCTTTCAGAAGTTTTAAAATTTGTTCTTACCACTTCCTTCACTTTCGGATTTAACCGACATTGGTGATCAACAACAGGTTTAGCATCAGGTTCCATATTAATCTTGTGCTGACATAGAGTGAGACTAATGCCCTTTAAATCATCAAGAGTATATCCAATAGCAGCTCGGTGCTTCCTTAGAACTTTCAATAATCTTTCTTCTTCATGTTTTGAAAGGTTAGCACTAATAATAACATGATATATCTTCTTTTCATCAAGATAAGCATATTTCAAAGTGTCTGGCAATTGTTTTAATTCAAAGATAGGATCACCTTTAGGTGGAGGAGGACCTTCTAGAGTTTCAATAGGAAAACTGTGTTTAAGTAGAGGACGTTGTTCAAAAATCTTATCTATTCCATTTCTTTCATGCATATGTAAATCATTTTCATGGTCTAACATATATTGTTCTAGAGGATCAGTAGGAGACACAACAATAGAAGCAAGACTAATTATTTCATCCTTACTAGGCAATTCTTTTTCATGAAGCTTTCTACTAAGCTTCGAAAAAATTAAACTCATGAGATTCATCACCAAAGCTAACACCAACAGTTTGTTTCTCACAATCAATTTTAGCATTAACGGCGTTCAAGAAAGGTCTACCAAAGATAATGGGACAAAAGTCATCTTGTGGGGAACCAAGAACAAGAAAATTAGTAGGGTATTTTATTTTCCCACACAAGGCTTTAACATCTTTAACAATCCCAATTGACAATATAGTATCTCTATTAGCAAGTTTAATTGTAACATCTATGTCTTTTATCTCCGCGGGTGTGATGTCGCTTGAAGCTACGTCGGTATTTCCCCAAAGAGGAAGGGATGATGCAGCACAACGACGGTAGGTATTTCCCTCAGATATGAAACCAAGGTTATCGAACCAGTAGGAGAACCAAGCAACACAACGTAAACACCACCTACACACAAATAACAACTACTCGCAACCCAACGTGTAAAAGGGGTTGTCAATCCCTTTCGGGTAGTGATACGTCTCCAACGTATCTATAATTTATGAAGTATTCATGCCATGTTTACAATAGTTTTATATGATTTTGGGTATGATTTGATTAGAACTAACCCGGACTGACGTTGTTTTCAGCAGAACTACCGTGGTGTTGTTTTTGTGCAGAAATAGAAGTTCTCGGAATGCGCTGAAAATCAACGGAGATTTTTTTTGGAAAATATAAAAAACACTGGAACAAAAATCTACCGGAGGGGAGTCTCGTGGGCCCCACGAGGGTGGGGGCGCGTCCCTGTGCCTCGTGGATTTCCCGTGGGGCCCCCCTGACTTGTTCTCGACGCCAACCTCTCCTATAAATGCCCAAACCTCCAGAAAATAACCTAGATCGGAAGTTCCGCCGCCGCAAGCCTCTGTACACATGAGAAATCAATCTAGGCCCTCTCTGGCACCCTGCTGGAGGGGGCCATCATCACCGGAGGCCATGGAGGAGGATCCCAGAGGGGCCATCATTGCCATGAAGGCCAAGATCTAGAGGGAGAACCTCTCCCCATCCAGGGGGGAGGCCATGGAGGAAGAAGCACAAGGGGGAGAACCTCTCCTCCTCTCTCTTGGTGGCGCTGGAGTGCCATCGGGAGGGGAATCATCACCGCTGTAATGGTCTTCATCAACATCACCATCATCATCACCATCCTCATCTCTTTTACACGGTCCACTCTCCCTCACCCCGCTGTAATCCCTACTTGAACATGGTGCTTTATGCCACATATTATGATCCAATTATGTGTTGCCATCATAGGATGTTTTGAGTAGATATCCTTTGTCTTTGGGTTGATTGATGATTTAGATTGGTATGAGTTGTAAGTTTTATTTTAGTGACGTCCTATTGCGCCCTCTGTGTCGCGCAAGCATGAGGGATTCCCACTGTAGGGTGTTACAATACGTTCATGATTCGCTTATAGTGGGTTGCTTGAGTGACAGAAGCATAAACTCGAGTAAGGGGGTTGTTGCGTATGGGATAAATGGGACTTGATGCTTTAATGCTATGGTTGGGTTTTACCTTAATGATCTTTAGTAGTTGCGGATGCTTGCTAGAGTTCCAATCATAAGTGCATATGATCCAAGAAGAGAAAATATGTTAGCTTATGCCTCTCCCTCATATGAAATTGCATGACGACTACTGGTCTTGTTAACGATTGCCTAGGATAATTCCGCACACCGACCCATCATTATTCCACACTCGCTATTTATAATATTCAGTAATATATTCTAACTTTATGATAACAACCCCTACTTCTATATTTTATCTCTTCGATACCATGCAAAGTTATCCTCTTCATACCCACAACGTAGTTTTTATTTCTCGTTTCTAGTTGGAAGCAAACGTTCGGTGTATGTAGAGTCGTATCAGTGGCAGATAGGACTTGAGAGAATATTGATCTTACCTTTAGCTCCTTGTGGGTTCAACACTCCATACTTATCACTTCCATCATTGGGGATTGCTACGATGATTCCCTGCACTTGGGGATTATCAGGTAGCGGCGCCCCAAGATGGGCAAACGAACGTGAGAGAGTTGTAAATATTGATAGATCAAATGCCAAATAAAATGAATTGTAGCAAGGTATTTTTGTATTTTTGGTTTGGTAGATCTAAAAATGAAAGGCAAATAAAATAGACCGTGAAGGCAAATAATATGAGAAAGAGACCCGGGGGGCGTAGGTTTCACTAGTGGCTTCTCCCAAGAAAAATAGCAAATAGAGGGTAAACAAATTACTGTTGGGCAATTGATAGAACTTCAAATACTCATGACGATATCCAGGCAATGATCATTACATAGGCATCACGTCCAAGAGACCATTGTATTGAGAATCAAACAAGAGAGAGGAAGCCATCTAGCTACTAACTACGGACCTGAAGGTCTACAAAGAATTACTCACGCATCATCGGAGAGGCACGAATGGAGGTGGTGAACCCCATCCGTGATGGTGTCTAGATTGGATCTGGTGGTTCTGGACTCTGCGGTGGCTGGAATTGATTTTCATCGACTCCCGTAGGGTTTCTGGAATATTGGGGTATTTATGGAGCAAAGAGTCGGTCCGGGGGGCACCCGAGGTCGGCACAACCCACCAAGGCGCGCCTGGGCCTCCTGGCGCGCCCTGGTGGATTGTGCTCTCCTCGAAGCAACCCCCAGGCATAGCCTTGGCCCATTAGGTGTCTTCTGGTCCATAAAAAATCCTTGTAAAGTTTCGTGGCATTTGGACTCCGTTTGGTATTGATTTTTTGCGATGTAAAAAACATGCAAAAAACAGCAACTGGCACTTTGCACTATGTCAATAGGTTAGTACCAAAAAATGATATAAAATGACTATAAAATGATTATAAAACATCCAAAATTGATAATATAACAACATGGAACAATAAAAAATTATAGATACATTGGAGACGTATCACCATCCCCAAGCTTAACTCCTACTCTTCCTCGAGTAGGTAAGTGATAAAAACAGAATTTTTGATGTGGAATGCTGCCTATCATGTCATATCATATTTATTTTCTTTATAGCATGGACATTTGGACTTTTATATTGTTCAAAGCAATAGTCTATTTTTGACATGATAACTTAAATACTCAAGCATATCAATAAGCAACCTTGTCTTTCAAAATATCAACGCTAAAATAAGCTATCCCTTGCCCATCATGCTCAATCATTGATCCATTCATGAAACACACTCGTATATTAACTACACCCAATGCTCAAGTACGATCATAGTGCCTCCTAGTTGGTGCTTTTATAAGAGAAGATAGAGACTCAAATTCAAAATAAAAATTGCATAAAGTAAAAGAAAGGCCATTCGCAGAGGGAAGTAGGGACTTGTAGAGGTGCCAGAGCTCAAAGCGAAAAACTTAGAGATAAAACATTTTGGAAGGTGTATCCATCCCACCAACGAAAACGACTTAGAGTTCCCAACACTTTCCATGCTAGATATATCATAGGTGGTTCCCAAACAGAAAATAATGTTTATTCCTTTTTCAACCATACTTTCATTTTCCATGGCTAGCCGTATCCACGGTTGCCCTCCATACCAACACTTTCCAAAGAATTTATTATTTGACAACATAACGTAAATTCATTTTTCATTTCAGGACTGGGCATCCCTAATACCTTTGTCTTACTCTCGTGCAATGACAAGTGAATAAACATTCATCGTGAGAATAACACATCTAGCATGGAAAATATTAGCCACCCCTCACTGCTCTGCGAGCGAAACGAACACACAAAAGAGAAGTTTATTTTGAAAATTAGATATGGCACATACAAAGTTGCTTAGAATGGCGAAAGAATACCGCATATAGGTAGATATAGTGGACTCATGTGGCAAAACTCGTTTAATGGTTTTGGATGCACAAGTAGTGATCATACTTAGTGCAAAATGAAGGCTAGCAAAAGATTGAGAAGCGACCAACCAAGAAACGAATAATCTCATAAGTGAGCATTAAGCATAATTAACACCGAATAATGCACCATAAGTAAGATATAATTTCATTATACAATTATCGACTTCCGTGCTTGCATAGGGAATCATAAACCATAACACCAATATTCTTACTAAAGCATAATTACTCATCAACATGACTCACATACCACATCATCATATCTCAAAAGTATTACTAAGAATCAAGTTTATTTTGTCCAATGATCTTCATGAAAGTTTTTATTATATCCTTCTTGGATATATATCACTTTGGAACTAATTTTCATATGTTGCTTTTGATAAGCTCAAACAAATATAAGTGAAGATCAGGAGCATAATTTTTCTTTCTCTAAAAATAATTTAAGTGAAGCAAGAAAGATCATGGTGCTCAAAAATATCCCCACTAGTATATGAAAGTGACAAAATAGAAGACTCTCTATCATGAAGATCATGGTGCTACTTTGAAGCACAAGTGTGGAAAAAGGATAGTAACATTGCCCCTTCTCTCTTTTTCTCTCATTTTCCTTTTTTTATTTTTTTCGTCCGGAATCTCATCTCGACTTGTGGGGGAATCATAGTCTCCATCATCCTTTCCTCACATGGGACAATGCTCTAATAATGAAAATCATCAAACTTTTATTTACTTACAACTCAAGAATTACAACTCGATACTTAGAACAAAATATGACTCTATGTGAATGCCTCCGGTGGTGTACTGGGATATGCAATGAATAAAGAGTGACATGTATGAAAGAATTATGAAGGTGGCTTTGCCACAAATACGATGTCAACTACATGATCATGCAGAGCAATTTGACAATGATGGAGTGTGTCATAATAAACGGAACGGTGGAAAGTTGCATTGCAATATATCTCGGAATGGCTATGGAAATGCCATAATAGGTAGGTATGGTGGCTGTTTTGAGGAAGATATAAGGAGGCTTATGTGTGATAGAGCGTATCATATCACGGGGTATGGATGCACCGGCGAAGTTTGCACCAACTCTTGAGGTGAGAAAGGGCAATGCACGGTACCGAAGAGGCTAGCAATGATGGAAGGGTGAGAGTGCATATAATCCATGGACTCAACATTAGTCATAAAGAACTCACATACTTATTGCAAAAATCTACAAGTCATCAAAACCAAGCACTACGCGCATGCTCCTAGGGGGATAGATTGGTAGGAATAGACCATCGCTCGTCCCCGACCGCCACTCATAAGGAAAGCAATTAAAGAACACCTCATGCTTCAAATTTGTCACACAACGTTTACCATACGTGCATGCTACGGGACTTGCCAACTTCAACACAAGTATTTCTCAATTCCACAATTACTCAACTAGCACGACTCTAATATTACCAACTTTATATCTCAAAAAAACTACCAAGTATCAAACTTCTCATAATATTCAATGCACTCTATATGAAAGTTTTTATTATACCCATCCTGGATGCCTATCATATTAGGACTAATTTTATAGCCAAAGCAAATTACCATGCTATTCTAAAAGACTCCCAAAATAATTCAAGTGAAGCATGAGAGATCAATAATTTCTATAAAATAAAACCACCACCGTGCTCTAAGAAGATATAAGTGAAGCACTAGAGCAAAATTTATCTAGCTCAAAAGATATAAGTGAAGCACATAGAGTATTCTAATAAATTCCGATTCATGTGTGTCTCTCCCAAAAGGTGTGTACAGAAAGGATGATTGTGGTAAACTAAAAAGCAAAGACTCAAAGCATACAAGAAGCTCCTAGCAAAACACATATCATGTGGTGAATGAAAATATAGCCTCAAGTAAAGTTACTGACAGATGAAGACGAAACAGGGGATGCCTTCCGGGGCATCTGTCGGCGTTCTAGGAATGGGGGTCCCTAGACTTGCCTGCCTGTGGCCCACAGTGTGGCTTTACTGGCAGGCCTGTACGGCCCATCTTCATCAACAAGGAATCAAGACCCTCGCAAGGAGGACGACACAAGACCTCCTCAGGAGCAGCCTCATCAGGCCGGCTCATGAGGGGCGGAGAGTTCAAGGTAGGGAAAACCTCATGAGGTTCTCGTACGTGAGCCATGACGATCAAGGCCAGGCGGGCGCCAGCGCGCGCAGCATCCTTGTTTCCTCTTTAGTGCTAAGGGGGCAAGCGCAGGAGCGGAGTACCGAGGCATCAAGCAAAGGTTTCCATATTGGTGCAACGAGACCAAGACCAGAAGGACGGCAAGACGGAGGTCACCGTGGAGCCCAGGACGGCGTCACCACCAGAACCTTTGGCAGGCGAAGACCACCGTTTGTTGGGATAGCTTGTACTAGTTGTCCCCTTTCAAATTGGTCGTTGTTGGCTCCCTTCCCGCTCAATATTTGGGGAGAGGACCAGGGCCTCTATAAATAGGACTAACCACCACCATAAGGGGGGGGGGAGAGATCCAAGATCATCCTCAGCCACACAAGTGCACCAGGCAAAAGAACACTTCAACCTGAGGAGGCTGTTCTTCCCCTTGTACTGTTCATCCTCAGCCCAAGAGGCAATCCACCACCACCACACTGGAGTAGGTTATTACACCACACCGGTGGCCTGAACCAGTATAAATCTCGTGTCCTTTGTGTTGCGAGTTCGTCGAGTTAGTTCGTGAGATCTAGGCTAAGTTAGGATGCGGATCGATAGGGGGGAGGTCTTCGCGCGCACCCCAGAGTTCGAACCTTAAGGGTTTGGCGGAACCCGTCATCTGACATTTGGTGCGCCAGGTAGGGGTGCGCCGGAGTCTTCCTTCCGTTGGCTCGTGCTCCACCATCTTCACGCCCGCTCTCCATGGCGGACGCCCCTACAGCTGGATCTACCGGTGCCCACGGCGGCGCTCGAGGGCTCCGAGTCCTCGCCCCCGCCTTGCAGCGAGTGAAGTGGCCACCCAAGTTCAAGCCGGAGGTGCCGCCAGGCTACAATGGCGCAGCGGACCCGTCGGCTTTCCTACTGGCATACAAGGAGGCCGTCCTGGAAGCCGGGGCGACAACAAGGTAATGGCCAACTGGTTCCCAATGGCCCTTGCGGGCGCGCCGCGCGCCTGGCTCCTCCACTTGTGGGAGTCTTCTATCGCTACCTGGGAGGAGCTGTGCAGCCTCTTCGTCATATGCTTCAGGGAACCGGCGGCCCCCGTCGTCGCAGCCCTTCTCGGCGGTTCGCAAGTGCTACCTCTTGAGCATTGCATTGGTTTTCCCTTGAAGAGAAAGGGTGATGTAGCAAAGTAGCGTAAGTATTTCCCTCAGTTTTTGAGAACCAAGGTATCAATCCAGTAGGAGGCCACGCACGAGTCCCTCGCACCTACACAAACAAATAAAAACCTTGCAACCAACGCAATAAAGGGGTTGTCAATCCCTTCACGGTCACTTACGAAAGTGAGATCTGATAGATATGATAAGATAATATTTTTGGTATTTTTATGATAAAGATGCAAAGTAAATAAAGCAAAATAAAAATGGCAAAAGAAATAGCTTGTTGATGGGAGATTAATATGATGGAAAATAGACCCGGGGGCCATAGGTTTCACTAGTGGCTTCTCTCGAGAGCATAAGTATTACGGTGGGTAAACAAATTACCGTTGAGCAATTGATAGAATTAAGCATAGTTATGAGAATATCTAGGTATGATCATGTATATAGGCATCACGTCCGAGACAAGTAGACCAACTCCTGCCTGCATCTACTACTATTACTCCACACATCGACCACTATCCAGCATGCATCTAGAGTATTAAGTTCAAAGGAAGAGAGTAACACTTTAAGCAATATGACATGATGTAGAGGGATAAACTCATGCAATATGATATAAACCCCATCTTGTTATCCTTGATGGCAACAATACAATACGGGCCTTGCCGCCCCTACTGTCACTGGGAAAGGACATCGCAAGATTGAACCCAAAGCTAAGCACTTCTCCCATTGCAAGAAAGATCAATCTAGTAGGCCAAACCAAACTGATAATTCGAAGAGACTTGCAAAGATAACCAATCATACATAAAAGAATTCAGAGAAGATTCAAATATTGCTCATAGATAAACTTGATCATAAACCCACAATTCATCGGTCTCAACAAACACATCACAAAAGAAGATTACACCGAATAGATCTCCACAAGAGAGGGGGAGAACATTGTATTGAGATCCAAAAAGAGAGAAGAAGCCATCTAGCTAATAACTATGGACCCCGAAGGTCTGAAGTAAACTACTCACACATCATCGGAGAGGCTATGGTGTTGATGTAGAAGCCCTCCATGATCGATGCCCCCTCCGGCGGAGCTCCAGAAAAGGCCCCAAGATGGGATCTCACGGGCACAGAAGGTTGCAACAGTGGAATTAGGGTTTTGGCTCTATATCTGGTAGTTTCGGGGTACGTAGGTATATATAGGAGGAAGAAGTACGTCCGTGGAGCAACGTGGGCCCCACAAGGGTGGAGGGCGCTGGGGGGGGGGGGGTAGGCGCGCCCCCTACCTCATGCCTTCCTGGTTGCTTTCTTGCCGTAGGGTCCAAGTCCTCTAGATCACGTTCATTCTGAAAATCATGTTCCCGAAGGTTTCATTCCGTTTGGACTCCGTTTGATATTCTTAACTCCGAAATAGGCAAAAAAACAGCAATTTTGGGCTGGGCCTCCGGTTAATAGGTTAGTCCCAAAAATAATATAAAAGTGTATAATAAAGCCAAGTAATTCCCAAAACAGAATATAATATAGCATGGAACAATAAAAAATTATAGATACGTTGGAGACGTATCAAGCATCCCTAGGCTTAATTCCTGCTCGTCCTCGGGTAGGTAAATGATAAAAACATAATTTTTGATGTGGAATGCTACTTGGCATAATTTCAATGTAATTCTTTTAATTGTGGTATGAATATTCAGATCCAAAAGATTCAAGACAAAAGTTTAATATTGACATAAAAATAATAATACTTCAAGCATACTAACTAAGCAATTATGTCTTCTCAAAATAACATGGCCAAAGAAAATTATCCCTACAAAAGCATATAGTCTGGCTATGCTCTATCTTCACCACACAAAGTATTTAAACATGCACAACCCCGATGACAAGCTAAGCAATTGTTTCATACTTTTGGTGTTCCCAAACTTTTTCAATCTTCACGCAATACATGAGTGTGAGCCATGGATATAACATTATATGTGGAATAGAATGGTGGTGTTGGAGAAGACAAAAAAGGAGAAGATAGTCTCACATCAACTAGGCGTATCAACGGGCTATGGAGATGCCCATTAATAGATATCAATGTGAGTGAATAGGGATTGCCATGCAACGGATGCACTAGAGCTATAAGTATATGAAAGCTCAATAAAAGGAACTAAGTGGGTGTGCATCCAACTTGCTTGCTCACGAAGACCTAGGGCATTTTGAGGAAGCCCATCATTGGAATATACAAGCCAAGTTCTATAATGAAAGATTCCCACTAGTATATGAAAGTGATAACATAGGAGACTCTCTATCATGAAGATCATGGTGCTACTTTGAAGCACAAGTGTGGTAAAAGGATAGTAGCATTGTCCCTTCTCTCTTTTTCTCTCATTTTTTATTTGGGCCTTTTTATGGCCTCTTTTTTTAGTCCGGAGTCTCATCCCAACTTGTGGGGGAATCGTAGTCTCCATCATCTTTTCCTCACTTGGGACAATGCTCTAAAAATGATGATCATCACACTTTTATTTACTTACAACTCAATAATTACAACTCGATACTTAGAACAAAATATGACTCTATGTAAGTGCCTCCGGCGGTATACCGGGATATGCAATGAATCAAGAGTGACATGTATGAAGAATTATGAACGGTGGCTTTGCCACAAATACAATGTCAACTACATGATCATGCAAAGCAATATGACAATGATGGAGCGTGTCATAGTAAACGGAACAGTGGAAAGTTGCATGGCAATATATCTTGGAATGGCTATGGAAATGCCATAATAGGTTGGTATGGTCGTTGTTTTGAGGAAGGTATATGGTGGGTGTATGATACCGACGAAAAGTGTGCGGTATTAGAGAGGCTAGCAATGGTGGAAGGAAGAAAGTGCGTATAATCCATGGACTCAACATTAGTCATAAAGAACTCACATACTTATTGCAAAAATCTATTAGTTATCAAAACAAAGTATTACACGCATGCTCCTAGGGGGATAGATTGGTTGGAAAAGACCATCGCTCGTCCCCGACCGCCACTCATAAGGAAGACAATCAATAAATAAATTATGCTCCGACTTTATCACATAACGGTTCACCATACATGCATGCTGTAAGTGCATCTAGTGCCACCCCTAGTTGGTTTTGGAGTATTGACGACAAACCTAGTTGAGGGACTAATGTGTTTGTGAGAATTGTAGAATAACACAGGTAGAAGTCCCTCATTGATTCGGTTTTACTACCAGAGATGACCCGTAAAAATGTACGAAGACATTGAAGTCAATGGTGGTATATGAAGATATTCATATTGAAGACTATGACAAAAGAAGACACCACGTGAAGCCTATGGAACTCGAAGACTTAGATCTTTTGTAGTTTTCTTTCATTTGTGTTGAGTCATAGGAACCACCATACTGTTAAGTGGGGTCCAAGAGAACCAGTCAGAACGACTGAAGTGATGCCTAATTCAAAACCTATGTCTTCGAGTGAAGACTATGAGAGAAAATCTTGTCCAGAGTCGGATAAGTCAGCTTTACTTGTAGCCCAAGTAAAGTTGCCGTGTGAGTTTGAAATCTGACCATTGGAACACGTGTCAGTTCCTTAGTGACCCACGATCATTTCGGACAAATCAGGTCGGGTTGCCCAGTGGCTATAAATAGTCCACCCCCTACAACCATAAACGGTTGGCTGCTCAGATTTCAGTGCACGGCTTTTGTCGTTTGAGAGCAACCCACCTCGAAGCCTTTGAGAGAAAATTCCCAGCGAGGAGAAAAGCCCTAACCACCCAGAGCCAGAGAGAATTGGGCATCACTTAAGTCTTCTTGTCTGAGTGATCTGAAGACTTATTACACTTGAGGGCTGTGCATCCTCGAGCCGGTTAGGCGTCGCGTTCTGAGCATCCAAGAGACATTGTGGATTTCCGGTGAATGAAGTCTGTGAAGGTTTGAGAGTCTACCTTGAAGACTTACCAGAGTGATTGGGCGAGGTCTGTGACCTTAGCTCAAGGGGAATACGGTGAGGACTGGGTGTCCTGAGCTGCGTGTTCAGGACTGGGTGTCCGGGACTGTGTGTCCTTTGGTTTAAATACCTAGCCGCCCTAACCAGACGTACAGTTGTCACAGCAACTGGAACTGGTCCAACAAATCATTGTCTTCAACGAGCCACTGGTTTCATCTTCACTTCTTTTTACTTACCGTTACTCATTGTGAAGCCATTGCATGCTTGCTCTATCTTTTGTCTTCACAACGTAACTGTATGATTTGTTTGGCCTCATAACTTCTTCCTACCTGGTCCTTATTACACTGCAGCTACTTGTCATTGTGCTTTCACTCTATTGAATACTTGACCATGGCGTGCCTAATGTAATCTAACTTCCACTGCTTAGTGACAGGCATATCTCTACTGTTTGTCTTCACAACTTCCACGTTTTGAAGACTTTCATAAAAATCGCCTATTCACCCCCCCTCTAGTCGAAATAACGCACTTTCAATTGGTATCAGAGCAAGGTGCTCCCTTGTTCTGTGTGATTCGATTTAACCACCTGGAGTTTTAGCTATGTCGACTGCAGGGATAATCAAAGTCTCCGCTGCGTGCCCCGTCTTCGATGGAACTGAATATCCCTACTGGAAGAATAAGATGCGCATGCATCTTGAAGCCATTGACGTCGACCTATGGTATGTCATCGAGAACAGCATTCCCAAGGCTGGAGAAGGTGCCACTGCTGCTGATGTCAAGAAGTTCACTCAACTGGACTCTACTGCCAAGAATATCATCTGTGGTCATCTGACCAAAGGACAGTATGGCCGTGTGAGTGCTTTGAAGACATCCAAGCTGGTCTGGGACTGGCTCTCCAAGGTCAATGAAGGCATCTCAACCCAGAGAGATTAGAGAATCAGTGTTCTTCGCAACCTCTTCAACCGCTTCAAGCGAAATGACAATGAGAATGTTGAGCACACATTTGACCGGCTCACTGACATCACAAATGAGCTTCAAGCCCTCGGCGCCACTGAGATCACCAAACATGAAATCGTCAAGACACTGCTGAGATCACTTGATAGTTTGTTTGACATCCTAGCCCCGATGATTCAAGAACGTCCTGATTTCAAGACACTCGATCCGTCTGACATACTTGAGAGGCTCAACACACATGAGTTTCAGCTTTCTGAGAAAAGAGATATCTATGGTCCAAACTACGGGCGAACTCGTGCCCTGAAGGCAAAAGCTGTTTCCTCATCTGAAGAAGAATCTGACAGCAGTTCTGATGATCCTAAAGACATTGGAAGGGAACTTGTAATGCTAGTAAAGAAGTTCCAAAAATTCACCAAGAAGAAAGGCTTCAGAAAATCTTCACGATCAAGCTCAAGGAATGATGAAGCTTCTGCACATGACTACAAGAAGAAAACATGCCACAAGTGCAAGAAAACTGGACACTTCATCTCTGAGTATCCACAGTGGGACAATGAGAACAGAAAGAAGAAGAAGAAGAGCAAGGAATATGACTCTGACGACAAGAAGAAGAAGAAATACTCAAAGTCTTCTTCCAAGTCTTCCTCAAAGTCTTCATCACACAAGAAGAGCTCATCTGGCAAGGCACGTGCGTTTGTTGGCAAGGAAATGGATTCAGAGGAGGAGTCCGCTTCTGAGGAGGCAGAGGTGGAGTCTGAGGAGGAGTCTGATTCTGGCATTGCAAGTCTGGCTACAGCATACGTTGCCAAGTCCATCTTCAACACTGAAGACAATGACTCCATCACCGACACCGATGCAAATGACAAGGACTACTCCGATCCTACCTACTGCTTCATGGCACGCGGTGCCAAGGTAAACACACGCACTACTCACTATCAAACATCTAGTGACGATGACTCTGATTGTGATTCAAAACCCAGCTACAAAACACTTGCTAAAATTGCAACTGAACAACAGAAAGCCATGGAACATATTCAAAAACTGTTAGACAGAAGCGATGATCTATTGGGTGCTGAAATGACTCGATATGAATCCTTAATTGAAGACATAAAAAAATCTTCACGTTAAGTATTAGGAACTTGAAGATCGTCATGATACTCTCTCAACAACTCATGAAAAGCTTTCCTATGATTATCTTCAAAGGAAGCAAGATCTTGAGAAATTGAGAGCGGCTCATGAAGATCTTCAAAAGGAAAACGAGTCATTTCGCACCGAACAGATCAGTTCCGCTCAGGAAGGATTTGAACCACCATGTCTTAAATGCATTGAGCGTGATAATGTTGCTTCTGTTGCTGAATGTTCTACTGCTACTGCTGTTGCAATATCTTCAACTGTTGATGTGGTAACTAACCCCTCTGCTGAAGATACCACTGCTATTGCGGATGAGAATGCTAGGTTGAAGACATTGCTTGAAACAGGGATGTACAAAAGTCTTAAAGGGCATCAGACATTATGTGATGTCCTCAAGAAGCAGATTCTGAACCGAAACCCTAGGAAAGAGGGTGTGGGGTTCGTAAGAAAAATGAATGCAGATGGCTCTTACTGGAAACCTGAGCAGTACCCCAAAACCAAGTGGGTTGCTGCAAAGGAACCTACAGCAGATCCATCCAATTTATCTGGATTCACTTGTGCTAACCCCATCATCATTGATGAATCCTTTGATGCAAACTATGTCTGTTTAAGAAACAAAATGGTGAAGTGTTTGCCAGGTACATTGGTACTAACTGCAGGAATGGACCACCTATGAAGAAGATCTGGGTTCCAAAAACGTGTCTGGAGAATCTTCCTGTGAATGTCTTCATGACACCTCACATGAAGAAGACAAATCTCAGACCAAAGGCTTCATACAGACAGAGGACTCACCTGAGTAGCACTAACGCAAATGCTTTGCAGGGAAACCATACTCAGGCATATGAATATGAGAGCGGTTCAACAAACCTCATGTTCATATGACCAAGAACTATTCTGCCTATTCATATGAGTACTATTGTCCGCCTGCTAGACTGTTTGCTAGGGCTCCAAAGCCAAAATTCTCAGATGCTGCACTTAGACTTATTGCTTCTAAGCCACCCTTGAAGATGTGGGTGGTTAAGAAAGCTTAACTCTCTTTTGCAGGGAAAGGTCTCCAGCAGAAAACCAAAATCTTCTAACGCTATTGCCGTGGACCTTAAAAATCTTGCAGGGCGCAAGATCAAATGCCCGAATGGCATCACTTTGTACTTCGTTCCTGAATCGCATGCTACTCTCCCTATTAGTCCTAATCTGGATCTAAGTTTTCATAACCCACTGGTTCGTCAAATGTTTTTGCTTCACAATTCTCTTTGTGAAGCCTATCCCCCTAACTGCACTGTAGGGTACGACACCAGCATCTTCAGAATGGATTATTGACAATGGGTGTACAAATCACATGACTGGCAAAAGAAGCCTTCTTATGGACTAAACCTTACGTCCATCCGACAAGAGCCACATCACATTTGCTGACACTGGTAAAAGTAAGGTATTGGGTCTAGGTAGAGTTGCAATCTCAAAGGATCAACACATGGATAAAGTCATGCTTGTTGAATCCCTTGGCTTCAACTTAATGTCTGTCTCAATGCTTTGCGATTTGAACATGATAGTAATATTCGGAAAATATCGTTGCCTGGTACTAATGGAATCTAACAAGTCTCTAGTGTTTGAAGGGTATCGGAAAGATGATTTGTATGTGGTAGATTTCTCAGCAGGGCCACAGCTTGCAGTATGCCTTCTGGCAAAGGCTTCAGAATGCTGGCTTTGGCATCGGAGGCTTGGACATGCTGGCATGAGGAACCTCCACACCCTTGCAAAGAAGAAGCATGTAATAGGCATCGAGGGCGTCAAGTTCAAGAAAGATCACTTATGCAGTGCCTGTGAAGCAGGGAAGATGACGAGGGCAAAACATCCCTTGAAGACAATCATGACCACTACTCGACCCTTCGAACTACTTCACATGGATCTTTTCGGTCCCACTCACTACTCAACTTTTACCACTACTGCTTGCCTCTATGGCTTTGTAATTGTTGATGATTACTCTAGATATACTTGGGTGCACATAATCCTTTACAAGACTGAAGTGCAGGATGTCTTCAGACGCTTCGCCAATCGAGCTATGAACAATTATGGCGCCAAGATAAAGCACATCAGAAGTGACAATGGCACTGAATTCAAGAACACTGGCCTTGATACATATCTTGATACTTTGGGTATCACACATGAATTCTCAGCTCCGTACACGCCACAGCAGAATGGCGTCGTCGAACGCAAGAATAGAACACTCATTGAGATGGCCAGAACGATGCTAGATGAATACAAGACTCCAAGAAAATTCTGGCCTGAAGCCATTGACACTGCATGCCATACAATCAACCGCGTTTATCTTCACAAGCTTCTGAACAAGACATCTTATGAACTCCTAACTGGCAAGAAGCCAAATGTCAGTTACTTCAGAGTATTTGGCGCAAGATGCTGGATCAAGGACCCACACCACACCTCAAAGTTTGCACCAAAAAGCACATGAGGGTTTTATGCTTGGATATGGAAAGGATTCGCACTCCTACAGAGTCTTCAATTTCTTTCACTACAAAGTGGTTGAACAGTGTATGTGCGGTTCGATGAGAACAATGGTTCACAAAGAGAGCAACTGCCAGATGTGCTAGATGAAGTTCCAGCGAGTGAATCAATCAAGCTAATGGGAACTGGAAAGATTATACCTTCTGAAGCTCATCCTGAAGAAGAACTTATCATCTCAGCACCTGATCCACATGAAGACAATGCTCAGCCTGAAGACATTCCTCCCAACAACAACTCAGATCAGCAAGAGCAAAGTCTTCGCCCTGTACATCCTCGTGTTGCCAATGGAGTGCAGATTGACAGAATAATTGACAGCATCAATGCACCTGGTCCACTCACTCGTTCAAGGGCAACTCAACTGGCAAATTTCTGTGGGCACTTCGCATTCGTCTCAATTTCAGAACCCAAGAAAGTTGAAGAAGCCTTTATGGAACCTGAATGGATTCAAGCAATGCAAGAAGAGCTTCAACAGTTTGAGCTGAACAATGTATGGGAACTGGTTAAGCGTCCTGATCCATGGAAGCATAACATAATAGGCACCAAATGGATATACCGCAACAAGCAAGATGAGCATGGTCAAATCGTCAGAAACAAAGCTCGTCTGGCTGCTCAAGGATATACTCAAGTGGAAGGCATTGACTTCGATGAAACATTTGCTCCTGTGGCCAGACTTGAAGCCATACGTATACTGCTGGCCTATGCAAATCATCATAACATACTTTTATATCAAATTGATGTGAAGAGTGCCTTTCTCAATGGCAAGATTGAAGAAGAAGTGTATGTTGCACAACCACCTGGGTTTGAAGATCCAAAACATCCTGACATGGTATACAAACTCAATAAGGCACTGTATGGCCTCAAACAAGCCCCTCGGGCCTGGTATGACACACTCAAATACTTCCTGAAGAGCAAAGGCTTCATACCTAGTTCTCTAGATCCCACTCTCTTCACGAAGACATATGATGGTGAACTGTTTGTGTGCCAAATATATGAGGATGACATTATCTTCGGCTCCACCAATCAGAAGTACAGTGAGGAGTTTGGATATATGATGCAAGAACAATATCAGATGGCTATGATGGGGGAGCTGAAGTTCTTCCTCGGTCTTCAAATACGGCAACAACGCAATGGCATCTTCATATCTCAAGAGAAGTATCTCAAAGATTGCCTGAAGAAGTTCGGTATGCAGGACTGCAAAGGCTTCACAACACCAATGCCAGCCAAACATCATCTGGGTCCTGACGACAATGGTAAAGAGTTCGATAAAAAGGTATACCGCTCCATGATTGGTTCTTTGCTTTATTTATGTGCATCTAGGCCAGATATTATGCTTAGTGTTTGCATGTGTGCTCGATTTCAAGCGGCACCAAAGGAGTCGCATCACTTAGCTGTGAAGCGAATTCTTCGATATTTGGCTCACACCCCAACTCTAGGGTTATGGTATCCAAAGGGCTCAGAGTTTGATCTGGTTGGATTCTCGGATGCTGATTATGCTGGTGACAAGGTTGATCGGAAGTCTACATCAGGCACATGTCACTTTCTGGGACGATAACTTGTATGTTGGTCTTCAAAGAAGCAGAACTGTGTATCCCTCTCCACTGCTGAATCTAAATACATTGCTGCTGGATCTTGCTGCGCTCAGCTTCTGTGGATGAAGCAAACTCTCAAGGACTATGGCATTCATCTGAAGCAAGTGCCACTCTACTGCGACAACGAAAGCGACATCAAGATCGCCAACAACCCAGTTCAGCACTCGAAGACAAAGCACATTGAAATGCGTCATCACTTTCTCAGAAATCATGTTGTGAAGGAAGATATTGACATCATACACATCAACACTGAAGAGCAATTGGCAGATATCTTCACCAAGCCCTTGGATGAGAAGAGATTTTGTAAGTTACGGTGTGAGCTAAATATCTTGGAATCCTCAAATGTCCTGTGATCAGGCACACATCCTAACACTTATGCATGTTGATGTCTTAGATGTGCAACACACGAAGTAACATATATCTTCAATCAATGAAGACATACATCCTAAGTGTGAATACATTAATGTGGAAATTGACTTCAGAGCGCCACGATAATTGTGCGCCGTGTCTGGGTCTAATACTTCCTATACGGTGGGTAACACCACCACCAAACGTTCTATTTTGAAGTGTTTCACTCATGGCGTTACCTTGCAATGTCTTCACATCAATCTCAACATGTCTTCATGATTATCTTCACTACGTGGATTATATATATATATATATACACTAGTGTTCTGTCCTCTACAACATTCACTTATACCTATGTCTTCTTGTTTTGAATCTTTTGAACTAAGTGAATGTGATCGGACCCTAATCTCTCTATGCTTTCTATCTCAAACTCTATCTCTCCAAGTCATATGCATTCTATTGAAACTGTCGAATGTCTTCTCTGCGCCCTTGTCAGCAGAAGACACAGAGACAACCTTTAAAACAGTTTTCAATGCTCATTCATCCACAAGAAATCCAGAGAAGTAGGAACGACCACCCGACAATCCAGGCGTGCGTGGGTTGTGGAACTGCCCCCGAGATTCCGCATGATGGCCACGTGTTGTTCAGATGCGAATCGCCAGGGGCACCTGTGTAATAGCGCAGTGCCGCCCCTGTAACTATAAATACACACTCACCACGGTCATTATCTCCTTCTTCCTCCCTCGCACGAACCCTAGCGCCACCGCTAGCCCTCGGACGCCGGCGAAGAAGCGCTTCACTGCCGCAACCTCTCCGACGCCGTCTTCACGCCGATCGCGAACATCGTCCTCTCCGCCGTCTCTGTAGGTGTCTTACGTCGCCAAGCTAGGGCACGGAGGATTGAACTGCTCGGCCTCATCTCTCACTCCGTCTAGCAGTTCCAAGTGTGGTAAATAAAACTTCTTTTTACAGCTCCTTTTGATCCTATGGTTCTGTCACTTTCTACCATAAGAAGTTTCTATTCACACAAGTTAGATCTCCCTCAATCTGCATCTCATAACATGCCTAGTATATTCACTTGTGCTTCATGAAGTAGTTAGATTCCTCACTTGTACTGATCTGTGGGTTCGTACAAATCTGGAACCAACTTCTTATCTATGAGTGAATGTCTTCGCACGATGAGGTCAATGTCTTCTAAACTGATTAATCTTCAAAATATTCTGAGAATGCATATGACCTCTTCCCCTTCCCTCGCACCTTAATGCTGTCACAGGTACATGTCCGTGGGAGAATCCTTTGGTTCTCATAGTCTGCATTCATTTGCAGATTTCTTACAGCATCACATAAATTCTCCTGAAGCCAGTTCCTGTTGGTCCAGCAAAAGAAAGCCTTTGAAGCCTTTGAACGTCTTGAAGCCTTCCAAGTTAAGGTTTATGGCTTCAGAGACAGTAGCAAGGAAGGGGGCAGACAGCGTCGTGGCGGAACATCCAAAGATCTGCCTGATGAACTGGCAGAAATGTATAAAACAGATCCTGAAGAGAATTATGGTCAGCGCAAGACCCGAATCCAATGGATTCGACGCTATTGGGCAGAACAATGGTTCCAATACCGCTTCGTCACCCAAGAGTATGCTGAGAAAAGTGCCATTAAACAACCGTGGGGAGACATCCTATACAAGAATCTTATACCCAGATCCAGAGATGAAGCCATTGCTCAAGGCTTCTATCCATGCATGGTCCGTGGACCACAGCCTGCTGATGCACATCTGTCGGTGTTCTGGGAACGGGGTTCCCCAGACTTTCCTGCCTGCGGCCTGCGGCGTGGCTTAAGTGGGGGCCCAACATGGCCCATCTTCACCAACACAAGACTCAAGACCCTCGCGAGGGGCCAAGCCTCGCGAGGCGGACGACACGGCGTATCCTCAGGCGCAGCCTCCTCAGGCAGGCTCGTGAGGAGACGGAGATATTAAGGCGGGGTACCTCGCGAGGTGCCAGTGACGCAAGCCATGACGATCGAGGGTGCCAGGCGGGCGCCAGCACACGCAGCGTCCTTCTTTCCTCTTTGGTGCAAAGGGGGCAAGCGCATACGTGGAGTACCGAGGCATCAGGCAAAGGTTGCCATTTCGGTGCAACAAGACCAGGACCAAGCGGACTATGAGACGGAGGTCACCATGGAGCCCAGCACGGCGTCACCGCAGAGTCTTTCGCAGGCGAAGACCACCTTTAGTCAGGATAAGAGTACTTGCTGTCCCCCTTCAAATTAGCCCGCCATTGTTGGCTCCCTTCCCGCTCAATATTTGGGAAGAGGACCAGGGCCTCTATAAATAGGGACCGGCCACCCACGTAGCAAGGGGTTCGTTTGATCAGGGGGTTCGTTCGATCAGTGGGTTCGTTCGATCAGGGGGTTCGTTCAATCAGTGGGTTGGTTCGATCGGTTGGAAGATTAGACACACAGGGTTCGGTTTTCGTAGGAAGGGACACAGAGTAGAGGGGTTCGGTCCGGCGCGTGGATCCGGCTAGCAAGTAGAGAGAGAGAGGTGACTGAACTCTTCCCAACAGTTCGTCGCCCTAGCTAAGAACAGACCCACACGAGGCAGTTCTTCCTTGTAGTGTTCATCATAATCAGCCCCAAGAGGCAATCCATCCACCACACACTGGAGTAGGGTATTACACCACAATGGTGGCCCGAACCAGTATAAATCTTGTGTCTCTTGTGTGATTCCTTTAGTAGTTTAGATCTTTGTGAGACTGGGAGGTTGAGGACGTGATCTCCGCGCGCACCCCAGTGTTCGAACCTTAAGGGTCTGCCGGAACCCGAGATCCGACATTCGGTGCACCAGGTAGGGGTGCGCCGGAATTCGTCTTCCACCGCTCCGTTCTCCTCTGACCGTCGCATCCATGTCTAACGCTCGTCGGGCCCGCACCGAGCGCCGGGCCGCCATCGCTTCTCGCGTCGCCCAGACGGCCCCCGTCGGTGGGCGTCCTCGTCGTTCCCCGTCGCCCGCCGTCAACGCCGCCACCGGCCCGGCGGGGGGCGAGCAGCAAGCATCGTCTCAGCACCCGTCCGTGCGGCAAGACGGCCGCACCGCCACTCCATCGCTCGCACCGGCTGGTTCTTCGTCCCGCGCGCTCCGCGCACCCTTGGAAGCTCGAGCTGCGCTCCTCGCGGCAAACGAGCACCTGCGCTACCGCCCCGTCGACGACGTCTACGAGGAGTGGCTCGACCGCGTCGCCGAGCTTGTCCGCGCCGCAGGGGGGCTCTTCCGCGCCGTCCGTCCCTCTGCGCCACACTCCGCCCCGCGCGGGCAACGAAGCTCCAGAGGCGCACCAGCCGCTTCCCCTCCAAGAAGATGCCATGGCTCCAAGGCGCTTGGCCCCTGGGCAGAACCCGCTCCGTCAGGCGCCAGCGCAGCAAGAGCGGAGCTGCCAAGAAGTTCCTCGCCCGCAAGGGGCTGCCAGAGCGCTCCCTGCTCCGGCACGCCGCGACCCTGCTCCAGCTCCGGCGCGCCAAGACCCCGCCCTCCTCCTAGGTGCAGCGCGTGGGGACCCTCAAGACCAAGCTCTCCACCAACCGAAGCCTTACGTGGCCACCGCGAGCTGCCACGCCTACACCTCTGAGCTGCGCAGTGTCGCGTGCCCGACAAGTTCAAGCCTGACCTGCCTCCTCGCTATGATGGCACAACCGATCTCGCAGAATTCCTCCAGCTCTATGAGCTGGGCATCGAGGCTGCCGGCGGGGATGAAAAGGTCATGGCGAACTGGTTCCCCATGGCGCTCAAGGAAGGAGCTCGAACCTGGCTCCTGAATCTGGCTCCAGACACGATCTCCTCCTAGGACCAGATGCGCACCCGCGTCATCGCCAACTTCCAAGGTACTCACGACCGGCCGCCCTCCGTGAGCGAGATGCACCGCATCAAGCAACAACCCAGAGAAACCCTGCAAAAGTACATCCAGCGCTTCAACAGCGCGCGCCTCAAGATCCCCAAGGTGTCTGAGGAGGCCATCATCTCGGCCTTCTCCGATGGCGTGCGCGATGTCAAGATGAAGGAGGAGCTGGCACCTCCCTGGAGTTGTTCAACTTGGGGAACAGGTGTGCCAGGGCTGAGGAGGGATGCCTCTCCCTCCTCGAGCTGCCTGCCGCAGATCCAGAAGAGAAGAAACCCAAGGCCAAGGACGTGAAGCGCAAGGGGGCTGCCATACTCGCGGCAGAACCAGACACGAAGCGGGGCAAGGACCTGCCCGAACCCTCCAGAGGCAGCCGGTACTGTGTGTACCATGACCTCCACACCCATAACACCAACGAATGTCAAGAACTCCGAGCTGTGCGAGAAGGAAGGATCGGCCGTCGCCCCGACCGTGATGACCGGGGCTACAGCCGAGGAGGAGGAAGAAACCCAGGGTGCTGGGAAGATCGCGGCCCGCGCCCGGGGTGGCGTGACCAGCCTCGCGAGGACCGCTGGCGGGACCTGCCTCACGAGGGAGACTGGAGGGATCAGCCTCATGAGGATCGCCCTCATGGCAACGCAGGCCTACCTCCTCTGCCGCCTCCACCAAGAAGGAACGAAGACCGCCATCAAGACGAGGGGGCTGGGGGCTTCCAGGAGCCGCGTGCAATCGCCTGCATCCTAGGCGGAGCTCAAGCCCCAGCCTCTCAACGTATCTTCAAGCAGTTTGCCCGCGAAGTGAATGCAGTTCTCCCCAAGCTCGGAGCAACGCGCCCCCTCAGGTGGTCGGCGTGCGCCATCACGTTCAGCTCGGCAGACCAGCTCAAGTGCGCAGCCACGGCCGGAGTCCTCCCGATGCTCTGCTCCCCAGTCATCAGCAACATGCTGGTCACCAAGACCCTCGTCGACGGAGGGGCAGGACTCAACGTCCTGTCCGTGGAAACATTCAACAACCTCCAAGTGCCCTATGACTAGCTTCAACCAACCAAGCCTTTCTCCGGGATCACCGACGGTTCCACAGTCTCGATCGGGCAGGTCCACCTCCCTGTCACCTTCGGGGCTCGCAGCAACTACCGCACCGAGCTCATCGACTTCGACGTCGCCCACATCCGCTTGCCGTACAACGCCATCCTTGGGTACCCAGCGCTGGGCAAGTTCATGGCTGCGACTCACCACGGCTACAACGTCCTCAAGATGCCAGGAAGTGGCGGGGTCATCACGGTGCTCTATGAAGAGAAGGATGCAGTGTGTTCCCTGGAGAGAGCCTATCAGGCCGCGCCGCTAGAAGACCCAGATCGCGGAAGCAGGAGGCTTCGTGAGGCCACCCCCAAGAAGAAGACATCGTCAGGCTCGGCCCCTCAGGAGGTAGGCCCCTCAGGGCCCGTGTCTGCCCAGGGGGACCCTGCTTCCATCGCATAGGGAAGCGCGCCCGGCACCCTCCTCAGGCAGGGCTCGGGGGCTCTCACCTGGAGGGCCGCCGACATAGCCAGGGTCACGAGGGAGGCGCTTGGGCACCATGTGGACGCATGCTTCGCAGCACGTTTCCCCCGGGGAGGAGCCAGGTGAGGAAGGTCAGACCAGCAGGAGTTCGTTGACAAGGCCATTCAAGAACTACAGGAGACAAGGATCATGAGAGGTTGCCGCCGCCTACCAGCTGTGGCCCCACATCTAGGCGAGGATGGTGGGCTGCGCGCCTGCGTCGACGTACCAGGGCTCAATCGGATCGCCGCGACGGGCCGTCTCTGGCCCTCACGAGTGGGGCGCTGCGGGGGTCCACCCCACAGCTATGTTCGCATGCCCTACGGCCTGCCGAGCATGGCTGCGGCGCACCAGCGCCTCATGAGGGGCATCATGGAGGCTCAAGAAGACAGGCGTTCCGCGGCCATGGCGGAGATGAAGGCAGCTCGCGAGGAGTCACCAGTGCCTCCGGAGCCTCCCGAGGCCCCGGGGCCTGGGGGCTCGTGAAGATCGGCTTCCGCAGCCCACCGAGCCTACTGCACCAACGCCACTTCACCAACGACATTCTCAGGTGACATCTTCCAAGCCTCATTCCCAGCTGGGAGCGCCCTCCCAGGGTTGCATCACTCCCAGGCCGCGTGGGTCCGTCCCCGCGGCATGTATCTGCATTTACTTTTCGGTCATTGGTTTGCCTTGATTGGGGGCGCCCCTCGGGCTGCATCATCCCCAAGCCGCTGGGGCCAGGCCCAGGGGCGTGTATCTCCATCGCGTTTATTTCCAACTATGCATTTGCCTATCACGCTTGATTGCATGGTGCCCATCCGCGGCATCCCTTCTTCTCCATGTCGACTACTTGCACGTTAAAGGGGGGGTGCCTGAGCATCATGACTCAGGGCTCTTACTGGCTCTCCAGCCCTCACCCTCTGGCCTTTTCCACGGCATCGCGACCTGGCATACCAGCGACGGCTGAGACAAGCTCGAGGGCCGGGACCCGAGGACGTAGAGTACCGGCATCTAACCAAATTTTGCAGGGACACATCTCAAGATACGGCCCAGTGCCAGGCGCAACCCGCCTAGGGGTAGGGCCTCGTGAGTCCCGCGCTGGCTCACGGGTGCCCATATACACCTCACCTACTCCAACCAGCAAGCTCTTGAGCGACTAACGATCGACTAATGACTGCCATGGCAACCCCATCTTCTTTCTGTGATGAACCTGCAGGATCCTTGGAGGGGACTGCGCCAGCCAAGGCCCTCACGAGGTTCCCTTCACCCTCGCCCGCGCGAACCGCTTGCACGTTAAAGGAGGGGTGCCTAAGCATCGCGACTCAGGGCTCCTACTGGCTCTCCAGCCCTCACCCTCTGGCCTTGTCCACGGCATCGCAACCTGGCATACCAGCGACGGCTGAGACAAGCTCGAGGGTCGGGACCCGAGGACGTAGAGCAGAAAGGGGAGCAGAGGCAAGGGAGAAGGGGCTCGCGAGGACCTTGCCGAGCGATTCCGCTCCTACCGACGCACGAACCCAACGGCACACCAGGGACGACCCCTGATTCTCAAGATAAGTCACCATCCAAAGCACTGGCTACCGTGACACAGCCCCCGCACCTAAGGCAATTCCGTACTAGTGACGTTGCCTCCCTTTCTCACCAAGCAACGGCTGCTTGGGCGCCAAAGGGGACCTCCTGAGCATCGCGACTCAGGGGCTCTTTCCGGACCCCCGGTCGCTCACCTCCTGGCCTTGACCACGGCATCGCGACTTGGCATACCAGCGACGGCTGACGCCGCCTTGGGACTGGGACCTGTCGGCGTAGAGCACCAAGCCCTCGCGAGGTTCGAAAGGGAGAACTAAGCTATGACAAAATCAGCAACTCACACAAATCTATAGCGAAGGTCATGTATTAACAAACGGGACTACAGACACCTTACAAGCCCCCGTGGGGCGCATTTTGATTCCTCGCAGGGAACGGATCCTAAGGAGCGCTAACTACACGGGCTCCTGCAAAAGATGCCATCATCAACAGTGGGCCGTCGGGCGCCGGCGCCAACCCCATCCAGATCAGGGTCGGCGACGGCCTGACGAGTCCGCTCTGCTCCGGGAGCGGCGCCGGCTCGGGGGCTCGTAGCTGTCGTCGCTCGTCTCCGGAGTCGCAAATATTTCGCTGGAGTCGCTGGACCCCCCGGCGCCTTCGCCAAGGGAGCGGTCGACGGGCCTAGCCCTCACCAGGGCAAGGTCCTGGCCACCTCTCCCGCGGCAACACTCCAGCCGGCGCCCGATCGCGTCGAAGGCCTTGAAGAACATCACCGCCGCGCCATCATACTCCAGGTGGACCGTGAAGACGCCCGTCTCCTTGCAAACCTGGGCGACTTCTCTCCAGCCGCGGGACAAGTAGACCTCGCCCGGGGCGGCGACGACGACCTCTGCCTCGGTTGCCAGGGCGCTGCAGCCAGAGCTCCAGAGGCCCTCCTGGAGGGACGACAGAGGCGAAGAAGGGAGGCAGACAGATTCAGGATTGAAGAGGAATGACGACGTGGAGCATGAACTCATGGGAGGAGCCCTCGGCATGGACTCCGGGAGGAACAACCCACGCCTTCGTGACCCGACGGCGCCTATGACGGCGCCGGCCGCGGAGATCAGCATCGACACCCTCGGGGCCCTCGGCGGGGGCATACAAAGGAAGCAGGAACCCCGGCGGAGCCCGCTCACACCGGGGCCTCGGCTCCACCTGACGGTCTTCCTCGCCCCGGCTGCAGAGAGAGAGAGAGAGGTGCTCCTCCCGGAGGGGATCCCCCTTCCACGTACCAGTGGAAGCACCATGCTCCGCGTTGGCTGACGACACTGCCAAGGAGCGGCTATGCCCGTACACATACGGAAGCGCTATGCTCCGCGCTGGTGATAAACAACTAAGGGTGGCCTCCGGGCCGCATTAACCTCAGGGAGCCCAGAGCTCAGTAGCTGGCCCCATCGCAAGGCCTCCCCTCGGGAGTGCCGCGCGAGGGGGCTGGGCACGGGGGCTACAGCTGGGTCACGCCCAGACGTACGCCGCCCGGCCAGGCCCCTCGGGCCTGGTCCGTCGCGCGTCTCTCCCCGAGCGGAGCCAAGGTATGAGGGCCATTTGCGCGTCAAGGGGGACTCCTGAGCATCGCGACTCAGGAGCCTAACTGGTCCCGTAGCCCCTCACTCCTTAGTTTCGAAAGGCTATGCTGGGTGAGGTACGCGCGGGGCCGGGCTCTGCAGACGTAGAACGGTAGCCACGCTTACATCTCGCCTCATCACCCGTTGTTCGCACGTCAAGGGGGACTCCTGAGCATCACGACTCAGGGGCCTAACTGGCTATGTAGCCCCTCACTCCTTAGTTCCGAAAGGCTATGCTGGGTGAGGTACGCGCGGAGTCGGGCTCTACAGACGTAGAACGGAAGACACGCCTACATCACGCTTCCCTACTTGTTGTTCGCGTGCCAAGGGGGACTCCTGAGCATCGCGACTCAGGAGCCTAACTTGTCACGTGGCCCCTCACTCCTTTGGTCCCGTCCTGGTTTCCGGTCAGGGCTAATGCTGGGTGAGGCATGCGCAGGGCCGGGCTCTGCCGGCGTAGAACACAGGCAAGTAGGGAAGAAAAGCATAAAATCCAAGGAATTTAAAAGCAAATATTACAATCCATACTGTCATCTCAATGCCAAACACAAGTTTAAATGCCTCCCCGAGGCGTGATGCATGTGCAGGAACTGAAAGATGAGCAGGGATGGAACGGAGTCACTTGTCGGCGGTGGCTTCGCCTCATGGAACGGCAGGGTCGGCAGCGTCTTGCTTCGGCCTGGTGCTGAAGGCTCGGAACTTCTCCAGCAGCGCCTCCACGCGCCCCTTCACGGCTTCAACAGCGGCGGCAGCACCCTCGCCGCTCACCAGTTCCAGCAGGCCGTCGAGGTCGGTGTTGGGATCGTGGAGGTAGATGTAGGCTAAGACCCGCGTCAACGCAGCAGAAGACAAGACATGCGCCTCGGCCTCGGCCGCAGGGCCGACGCCAAGGGCGACATCCCCAAGAGCCTTAACCAGGAAGGGAAGCAGCTTGGCGGGGCCGTCCTCGTCACCAGCTAGCGGGCTGTCCAGGCCGCTCTCGTAAAGCATCTTCAGCGAAGCGCGGGCGTCCTTCTCCATGTCTGCGAAGGCCACGCGATCCTCGGCGAGGACCTGAGCCTTGGCGTCCAGCTCGGCCTTCGTCACCTCCAGCTCCTTCTTCAACTCGCCTAGGTGGTCGCGGCGTTTCTTGAGCTTGGCCTCCAAGTCCTCGAGCGCCGCCTCATGTGCCTTTGCCCCCTCTCCAGCTCTTGGCGCAGGCGGACCTCCTCCGCAAGTTGGCCCCGCGGGCCTTGCAGCTCGTCCTGTAGCGCCTTGCAACGGTCACGGACTTCAACCACCTCTCCCAGGGCCGCGTCTCGAGCAGCCTTCGCCTCGAGGGTGGCCTCCCTCTCTCCGTCACAGGCCGTTGAGGCCTGAACCAACGCCGCCCGAATCGAAGCATCAGAGCAAATCCACCCCAAAGCCAGTTCCAGGCGCCCGGCCACCAGGCGAGGGTCGGCGCCGAGAAGGTCCTGCCGCAGCCGGTCCAGTTCAGCAGCGGCACGCTCCAAGATGGAAGAAGAAGACGGAGTAGCATCGGCACGCTCCGGAACAACAGGAGGAGCTGAGGAAGCAACGGCCAGTAGAACGGGAGGAGAAGGTAACGGTGGCGAGGTCGTAGTGTCCCGAGGCGGAGCCCGCTGTGCCTCCACAGCCGTAGCAGCGGCGCCAGACGAGGGCACCCCAGGAGTCACTTGGGCCATGGGGGCTGAGCTCGTCCCAGCCAGCTCGGCCAAACCTCGCAAGGATGCGCGGGAAGGAGAGGCCCGCGCGTCACGATCTCCCTTCCCTGCAGGCGAAGGCGTCGCCGCAGGTGGGACCTCAGGAGCTCCCTTCGGCTTCTTCACCGCGGGCGCCAGCCTGTTCAAGAGAAGCAATCATCAAGCCTCGTCGGTGGAACAAGAAACAAAAGAGCAAGGATCCAACACTTACGGGTCTTCGCCGGCGAGCTCGGGCAGCCTCTGGCCTAACTTGAAGCCTGACAGCCGGCTGGAAGGGTCGACCTTGGAAGCAGAAGGCCGGACTGCGGACTGCCTCGGGGTAGGGGCAGACCCGCGGGGGATCAGCCCGGTCCTGTCCTTCTTCGGGATCGAGGGCGAGCTCCCGCTGCCCAGCACATCATCATCATCATCATCATCATCATCATCATCATCATCATCATCATCATCATCATCATCGCTCAGCGAAAGGCGGAGAGTACGGGGCGAGCGCCGAGGGAGGGGAGCCCTCAACTCTCCGTCGGTCGCCCCAGAGTCGGGCCCCTCTCCCCGCTCCTCTTCGCCCTCCTCCTCGCTGTAGTCGCCGGAGGGCACGTCCACCGGTCCTTCAGAAGCCACCACGGGCACGAGCCCGTCCCCGTTGAAAACAGGCATGGACTTCACCACCCGCTTTCAGTCGTCGCGAAGGAACAAGGGATGGGAGCGCCCTTCGGCCTTGCCACTTCGCCCCAGACCAGAGATTGGAGAACCGCGGTCACATCCTCTTCGTCCATAGCCTTGGGGCACGGATGAGGCCTCCACATTAGAGGAGAGTACTCCCGGAGCGGGGCCAGCTGGTGCCCCAGGAATTCCTTCAGCGGCGACGCACCGGTCAACTTCGCCGTCGCCATGTTGGCCGGCCTCAGGTCCGCGTCCATCTTCTCCAACACTAGTTTCGCGCGGGGGTCGGTGAGCTCTGCTCGGCACCAGTCGCTGGTGCTCACGGGTTGCTCCGTGGGCAAGATCAGCCGAGGGTGGATGCGCCCGACATCTGCCAAGACCCACTTGCTCCTGAAGCCCTCAATCCTCTTCCCGGGATTCGAGATGGCAATGGTGCTGCCATACGCAATGAAGCTCGCGCACCCAGAAAGAGAGCTGCCGGAGACCCGGAGGGAGAAGTAGTGGCGCAGCAAGGCCACCGAAGGCTGCACCCCTACGTGGGCCTCGCAGTAGTAAGCGAAGATCGCCAGGAGAAGGACAGAGTTGGGATGGAGATGCAGAGCCTGCAAGTTGTAGTGGCGGAGGACAGAGAAGAAGAATTCGGAGAAGGGAGGCACCAGGCCCGCAGCAATGGAGCTTACAAAGAGAGGATAAAAGGTGCTCCCTCGGTCCTCAGGGGTGGCGGAGCCGGTCTTGAGCACCTCCGTCTCGTTGATGCCCTGCGCCGCCGCCATCCGGCGCAACCGAGCAAGGCTCGTCTTGGGCACATTCGGCGGGTCCAGAGCAGGAGAATACCAAGCTTCGGCCGGAGGCTGGCGAGGCGCCATGGCTTCCTAGGTCGCGTAACCCGAGCAGATCCGGAAGTTTGGAGGAAGAAAGGGGAGGCGCAAGAAAGGGGATCTGAGCAGCAACCGGAGAGAGCAAGGGCGAAGTCTGGGAAGATACCTCTCCCTTGTCAACCCACGCAGTTGCTAAGGCACCCACGTCTAGTCAACCGCCACGCGGCGTCCAAGGCCGCATGCTCTTAGGGCCCGCGGCGCTTCGCCCCTGCCCTTTCGCCTCTCGGCACGGCCAAGTCCGTGCGCGCCTTGGGCCCGGGGCTACTGTCGGCCTTCTAGGAATGGGGGTCCCCAGACTTGGCTGCCTGCGGCCTGCGGTGTGGCTCAAGTGGGGGTCCAACATGGTCCATCTTCACCAACACAAGACTCAAGACCCTCGCGAGGGGCCAAGCCTCGCGAGGCGGATGACACGGTGTATCCTCAGGCGCAGCCTCCTCAGGCTGGCTCGCGAGGAGACGGAGATATCAAGGCGGGGTACCTCGCGAGGTGCCAGTGACGCAAGCCATGACGATCGAGGGTGCCAGGCGGGCGCCAGCGCGCGCAGCGTCCTTCTTTCCTCTTTGGTGCAAAGGGGGCAAGCGCAGCCGCGGAGTACCGAGGCATCAGGCAAAGGTTGCCATTTCGGTGCAACAAGACCAGGACCAAGCAGACTACAAGACGGAGGTCACCATGGAGCCCAGCACGGCGTCACCGCAGAGTCTTTCGCAGGCAAAGACCACCTTTAGTCAGGATAAGAGTACTTGTTGTCCCCTTTCAAATTAGCCCGCCATTGTTGGCTCCCTTCCCGCTCAATATTTGGGAAGAGGACCAGGGCCTCTATAAATAGGGACCGGCCACCCACGTAGCAAGGGGGTTCGTTCGATCAGGGGGTTCCTTCGATCAGTGGGTTCGTTCGATCAGTTGGTAGGTCGATCAGTTCGTAGAAGGGGATCGAAATCAGAGAGAGAGAGAGAGAGAGAGAGAGAGAGAGAGAGAGAGGTGACTGAACTCTTCCCAGCAGTTCGTCGCCCCAGCTAAGAACTGACCCTCGCGAGGCAGTTCTTCCTTGTAGTGTTCATCATAATCAGCCCCAAGAGGCAATCCATCCACCACACACTGGAGTAGGGTATTACACCACAATGGTGGCCCGAACCAGTATAAATCTTGTGTCTCTTGTGTGATTCCTTTAGTAGTTTAGATCTTTGTGAGACGGGGAGGTTGAGGACGTGATCTCCGCGCGCACCCCAGTGTTCGAACCTTAAGGGTCTGCCGGAACCCGAGATCCGAAAGCACATCCGTCGTCACTGCTCTGGTGTCGTGACGACAATCTGTTCAAGCGCAACTTCTAGTTTGCCCAGAACTCAGCGAAGCAGAACAAGAAGAAGTTTGGGTTAGACTTCAACCCTGGTCCCTCCGCACCAAGGGCAGATGGCACACGCGAGGCAGAACCCAATGTCATCGGACCTTACGCCAATCTTGAATGCCTCATCACCCGCATCTTGGTTCAAGGGACTGCAGTGAATGAGCCACCAGCTGACTCTGAATCAGAAGAAGCGCCTGCTGTACCGAAGCCAAAGCAGATGAAGAAGCCAAAAGCTTCAAGGCCGGCCCCTTCACCAAAAATCTCAAGGGCAAAGCCATTGGCAACTGCACCTCCTAAAGTCAGTGTGCAGTCTAAAGACGTATCCCGCATTTCCAAGCCCCAGAAGAGCAAGATGCCTCAGCCACACAGCGGCCAAGAGCTCACAGCTGCTGCCATTCGGCGCAACGACGCCATTGATCTGTCAAGCGATGAAGACCTTGCAGATGACGCTCTTGAGCAACTCATCAAGAGCAAAGAAGAAGCAGAGATCTTCAATAATCTGCCTCTCTTTGATGTCGCCATCATCCACGACTTCATTGACGAGTGGTTTGACACACCAAATATCAGCTTTGAAGATCTGCAGCTACCCATTGGCCTCAGTGTTGCCTTCCAAGGAGCCATTGCTTCAGAACTGGCCATCGCCCAGCACGTTGTTGAGCTGAAGCAGAAAATTGACTATGAAAAGGCTCAGTTCAAGAAGCATATGGCTATGCTCAGCGTGCAAGAAGTGAAGAACTTCAAGATCATGATGCATGAGCTCAAGGAAAACTTCCTGAAGAAACGCGCCGAAGCTCAAGGTTCATGCGAGCGCATGAAGACTCTGGCTGACAGATGTGTGCAAGCCTATAATGAGGCTGAGAAGCGCAAGGCACTTGGGCGTCCTGGCATCGCCCCCAGGATGGTCGCGAAGAAGAAGAAGAAGCCAACTACGGCTGAACCCGATGCACCAAGGCAGGAAGCAGCTCCGATTGTCTTCCCAACTGCAACGACTGGGTCGAAGCCAAAGAGCCGGTCAACAGCTTCAGAGCTCAAGAAGACTAGGATTGCTGAGGCTGAAGCAAGGAAAAGGAAATACCCTGAAGCCTCTCCTACTGCCCCCTCCAAGAAGAAGAGGAAGACCAAGAAAGATCGGGCTGCTCCCACAGAGCCCTTGATGGTTGAACCCCTTTCTGTGGTCTATCCTGACGCAGAAGGCCAACTCACAGTTCATGAGCCTGCTTCCACAGAGGCTCCTGAAGCTGAAGACATTCCAGCAGCCGACCCCATCGTTGCTGAAGACATTGGTCATGATGACAATGTAGAAAATGATGCAGTCCTTCCTCAGCAAGACCACAGTGAGCTAATCAGCATTGGTCGTCCATTGACGCCAATGGCACAGGATGCGTCATGGGCGGATCGCCCACAAGTGGAAGAAGAATCTGAGGTCCAGCCCACTCCAGCTCCACAGGCGTCGTCTGCATTTCGCAGGCTTCACAAAGGTCCAAGGCCTCAGGACTCTGCTGATGACATTCCGGCTGCATCAGCCGAAGAAGATGAAGAAGCACCACAAGATCCCACTCCCCCGCTCCACCAAGAAGCAGTTCTCCAAGAGAACGTGCCTGTGCCTGACCCTCCAGCTAGTCAAGTGGAGGCTGAAAATATTGAGGCTGCCACAACTAACATTGAAGCTAATGTGGAGTCCTCCCCACCGAAAGCATCAGACGCCAGTGAAGCCACTGACCCTGATACTTCTGTTCCTGAGTCTGCTGCCGGTCCCCAATTTGATTACCATGTTGAGCATAGGCCTCAGGTCCAGAAGCCAGTCCCAAGACTGCCAAGGTTCCCAGGTCCTGCATCAGCTCCTGGCTCCTTTAACATCACTAGCTTCAGGGCAGATAATACGTTCTTCAATAGCTCCAAGAACCCCTATTCAAGGGAAAGGATTTCATCAGATAGGTTCTGGAGCTATCCTCAGCGCAGCTACTATTCATGCATCCTGTACAACCAAGGTCGCATCTTCCCGCACAAGCGCCTTCATGTTGAAGCTATTGCTGGTCTGCCCTGTCTGGAGGAAGCGTTGGATTGCTTCAAGCAAGTGGGTCTGCTGCAGTTTGTGACTGATGAAGAGCACTGGAATGAAGAGCTTCTACTACAATTCTATGCCACCCTCCACATCAAAGGATACAACAGAGATCCGAAGACTTGGGTCCTGGAGTGGATGACCGGCAATGTTCATCACGAAGCCAATGCATTTGATATCATTGAGCTCACCGGCCTGCCCACTCCTGGCGCATTCTTCGAGGAAGGCTGTCAACTACACACTGAAGCTCTTGAGAGCATATTTCAGAGGCCTGAACCGAATATGAGTTAGATGCTCTCCATGATGAAGCCATTGCCCCATGATGCTCCTTATCCCACAGAGTTCTTCGTTGAAGACCTTGAGTACCTGCCCAGAACCATCTATCACATCATCAGGCGGACTCTCTGGCCTATCAAAGGGCACTCTCCAAATGCCAAGATCGAGGGTGCAATGAAGACTTTGATATTTTATATCCTTCATGGAAAATGCTTCAATGCACATGACTTCTTCATACGCCAACTTGCTGCATTAGGCTCAGATTTGTTTGGCTTGAAGATCTATGCCCCTTAGGTAATGAGGCTGATCAAACTTCACTCTGCAATCTTGTATCAGCCCTCAGCCCGCAACCATCGGATCTTCTTGCCAGATGTGGATACCTCTGCTGAAGCCATATATCCTGAGCCCGCCAAGCAACCTTTGAGTCTTCAGAATGTAGAACACCAGAGCTTCACTCAGAACATTGAAGGTGTTGAAGCTATCTCTCGGGTGTATCCGCTGGCTAGCACTACACGTGCACCACACCCTGCTTCCACTGAAGCCACTGATAGCACAGCTGCTCCAAGACCCAAGAAGCGAGCTCGTGCTCTTAATGACCGAGAGCTTCTTGTGGCCCTTCATCAAAAGCAGGATAGGCATCATGACTGGCTGAAAAGACAGATGAAAAGCCTCTTGGTGGATGTAAATCGCATCCGAAATCTGGCCACCAAGAATGCATTCGTTGCACATGAAACCTGTCGCCGCACCTGGAAAGGACTCACAATGATGTGTTCTGAAGCTGATCTTCAAGAGGATGGCTTCAAAGAGCGATTCAAGTTTGACTCCACACCTCCCAGAAGGGCTGTGCTGCGAGGAACTCCATCTCTTGAAGACTCAGAGTTCTCTTCATCTGCTGCCATAGTGACTGCAAGGATTATCGAGGAAGAAGACGATGCTACATCACCGCCACCTCCTTCAGCCCGCGTCGACACTTCACCAAGCTCTTCAGCACCGCCAAACACCACCGACGACCCTGCTGCTCATCAGAACAAGTAGAAAACTCTATGTCTTCAAACCTTTTTGGTCCTCACTGACAAAAGGGGGAGAAGCATATGATGTTGATAGTCTTCAAGCGGGTCAATATGGGCGGGTGCCTTATATTTTGCTACATTTTTCTTCGTGCTTACAACTCTCGTTTTGCTACATTTGGTTCTTTGAGTTGTAACACTTAAACTCGATGGTCGTCTGCTACTTGTTTGCCACCGTGTTTTTGCGAAGATAAATTCCGCATGTGCGACGATAAATCCCGCACTTGGATCATTCTGCAGACGTCCATTTTTCATTATGCATGTCATTATCTTCATATACTTTTACATGCATAGTGGATTGTCATCATAAGTTGAAGTGAATCTCCACAAGTACAACCTGCCATGTGCATTTGCATTCCAAAAGCAAATTACTTATATGCACATCTTCAGGGGGAGATCTTGCAGCTTATGAAGACAATTCCTTTACAATTTCACAAATTATATTCCCCGTTGAAAACTTCAACTAGTTTGTCATCAATCACCAAAAAGGGGGAGATTGTAAGTGCATCTAGTGCCACCCCTAGTTGGTTTTGGAGTATTGACGACAAACCTAGTTGAGGGACTAATGTGTTTGTGAGAATTGCAGAATAACACAGGTAGAAGTCCCTCATTGATTCGGTTTTACTACCAGAGATGACCGCTAAAAATGTATGAAGACATTGAAGTCAATGGTGGTATATGAAGATATTCGTATTGAAGACTATGACAAAAGAAGACACCACGTGAAGCCTATGGAACTCGAAGACTTAGATCTTTTGTAGTTTTCTTTCATTTGTGTTGAGTCATAGGAACCACCGTACTGTTAAGTGGGGTCCAAGAGAACCAGTCAGAACGACTGAAGTGATGCCTAATTCAAAACCTATGTCTTCGAGTGAAGACTATGAGAGCAAATCTTGTCCAGAGTCGGATAAGTCAGCTTTACTTGTAGCCCAAGTAAAGTTGCCGTGTGAGTTCGAAATCTGACCATTGGAACACGTGTCAGTTCCTTAGTGACCCAGGGTCATTTCGGACAAATCAGGTCGGGTTGCCCAGTGGCTATAAATAGTCCACCCCCTACAACCATAAACGGTTGGCTGCTCAGATTTCAGTGCACGGCTTTTGTCGTTTGAGAGCAACCCACCTCGAAGCCTTTGAGAGAAAATTCCTAGCGAGGAGAAAAGCCCTAACCACCTAGAGCTAGAGAGAATTGGGCATCACTTAAGTCTTCTTGTCTGAGTGATCTGAAGACTTATTACACTTGAGGACTGTGCATCCTCCAGCCGGTTAGGCGTCGCGTTCTGAGCATCCAAGAGACATTGTGGATTGCCGGTGAACGAAGTCTGTGAAGGTTTGGGAGTCTACCTTGAAGACTTACCAGAGTGATTGGGCGAGGTCTGTGTGACCTTAGCTCAAGGGGAATACGGTGAGGACTGGGTGTCCTGAGCTGCGTGTTCAGGACTGGGTGTCCGGGACTGTGTGTCCTTTGGTTTAAATACCTAGCCGCCCTAACCAGACGTACAGTTGTCACAACAACTGGAACTGGTCCAACAAATCATTGTCTTCAACGAGCCACTGGTTTCATCTTCACTTCTTTTTACTTACCGTTACTCATTGTGAAGCCATTGCATGCTTGCTCTATCTTTTGTCTTCACAACGTAACTTTATGATTTGTTTGGCTTCATAACTTCTTCCTACCCGATCCTTATTACACTACAGCTACTTGTCATTGTGCTTTCACTCTATTGAATACTTGACCATGGCGTGCCTAGTGTAATCTAACTTCCGCTGCTTAGTGATAGGCATATCTCTACTGTTTGTCTTCACAACTTCCACGTTTTGAAGACTTTCATAAAAATCGCCTATTCACCCCCCTCTAGTCGAAATAACGCACTTTCACATGCTACGGGAATCACAAACTTCAACACAAGTATTTCTTAAATTCAAAACTACTCAACTAGCATGACTCTCATATCACCATCTCCATATCTCAAAACAATTATCAAGTATCAAACTTCTCATAGTATTCAATACACCCATAAGAATTTTTTTTAACTAATCTTGAATGCCTATCACAATTAAAGCAAATTACCATGCTGTTTTGTAGGACTCTCAAAATAATATAAGTGAAGCATGAGAGAACAATTGTTTCTATAAAACAAATCCACTACCGTGCTCTAAAAGATATAAGTGAAGCACTAGAGCAAAAACTATATAACTCAAAAGATATAAGTGAAGCACATAGAGTATACTAATAATTTTCAAATCATGTGAGTCTCTCTCAAAAGGTGTGTATAGAAAGGATGATTGTGGTAAACTAAAAAGCAAAGATTCAAATAATACAAGACGCTCCAAGGAAAACAAATATCATGTGGTGAATCAAAATATAGCTCCAAGTAAAGTTACCGATGGAAGTAGACGAAAGAGGGGATGCCTTCCGGGGCATCCCCAAGCTTTGGATTTTAGGTGTCCTTAGATTATCTTTGGTTTACATGGGCATCCCCTAGCTTAGGCTCTTGCCACTCCTTGTTCCATAATCCATCAAATCTTTTACCCAAAACTTGAAAACTTCACAACACAAAACTTAAAGTAGAAAATCTCGTGAGCTCCGTTAGCAAAAGAAAAGAAAACACCACTTCAAGGTACTGTAATGAACTCATTCTTTATTTATATTGGTGTTAAACCTACTGTATTCCAACTTTTCTATGGTTTATAAACTATTTTATTAGCCATAGATTCATCAAAATAAGCAAACAACACACGAAAAACAGAATCTGTCAAAAACAGAGCAGTCTGTAGTAATCTGTAGCTAACGCAAGTTATGGAACCCCAAAAATTCTAAAATAACTTTCTGGAGGTGAGTAATTTATCTATTAATCATCTGCAAAAATAACTAACTAAATATCACCTTCCAAATAAAAATGGCAGCAGTTCTCGTGAGCGCTAAAGTTTCTGTTTTTTTTACAACAAGATTAAAAAGACTTTCCCCAAGTCTTCCCAATGGTTCTACTTGACACAAACACTAATTAAACACAAAAAACACAACAAAAACAGAGTCTAGATAAATTATTTATTACTAAACAGGAACAAAAATCAAGGAATAAAAATAAAATTGGGTTGCCTCCCAACAAGTACTATCATTTAACGCCCCTAGCTAGGCATAAAAGCGAAGATAGATCTAGGTATTGTCATCTTTGGTTGGCAATCCGTAAGTGGCTCTCCTAATAGATTCATAAGGTAATTTTATTTTCTTTCTAGGGAAGTGTTCCATGCCTTTCCTTAACAGAAATTGGAATCTAATATTCCCTTCCTTCATATCAATAATTGCACCAATCGTTCTAAGGAAAGGTCTACCAAGAATAATAGGACATGAAGGTTTGCAATCTATATCAAGAACAATAAAATCTATGGGTACATAATTTCTATTTGCAACAATAAGAGCATCATTAATTCTTCCCATAGGTTTCTTAATAGTGGAATCAGCAAGGTGCAAGTTTAAAGAGCAATCATCAGAATCACAGAAACCTAGCAAGTCACACAAAGTCTTTGGAATCGTGGAAACACTAGCACCCAAATCACACAAAGCATAGCACTCATGATCTTTAATTTTAATTTTTATTGTAGGTTCCCACTCATCATAATTTTTTCTAGGAATAGAAACTTCCAACTCAAGTTTTTCTTCATAAGATTGCATCAAAGCATCAACGATATGTTTAGTATAAGCTTTATTTTGACTATAAGCATGAGGAGAATTTAGCACGGATTGCAACAAGGAAATACAATCTATCAAAGAGCAATTATCATAATTAAATTCCTTGAAATCCAAAATAGTGGGTTCATTGATATTTAAAGTTTTTCCTCTTCAATCCCACTTTTAACAATTTTAGCATCAAGATCTAAAGACTCCGAATTTTTGGAATGCCTTCTAGGTAAAGGTGGATCATATTCAGTCCCATCATTATCAAGATTCATATTGCAAAACAAAGTTTTAATAGGGGATACATCAATACCTTTTAGATCTTCATCTTTATTTTCATAGAAACTAGAAGAACACGCTTTCACAAAACAATCTTTCTTAGCACGCATCCTAGCGGTTCTTTCTTTGCACTCATCAATGGAAATTCTCATGGCTTTGAGAGACTCATTGATATCATGCTTAGGTGGAATAGATCTAAGTTTCAAAGAATCAACATCAAGAGAAATTCTATCAACGTTCCTAGCCAATTCATCAACTTTAAGCAATTTTTCTTCAAGCAAAGCATTGAAATTCTTTTGCGAATTCATAAACTCCTTAACACTAGTCTCAAATTCAGAGGGCATCTTATTAAAATTTCCATAAGAATTGTTGTAGGAACTACCATAATTATTAGAGGAATTACTAGGATACAGCCTAGGATTAAAGTTTCCTCTATGCGCGTTATTACCAACATTGTTCCTACCAACAAAATTCACATCCATAGATTCATTATTATTCTCAATCAAAGTAGACAAAGGCATATCATTTGGATCAGTAGGAGCACTCTTATTAGCAAACAATTTCATAAGTTCATCCATCTTTCCACTCAAAACATTAATCTCTTCAATTGCATGCACTTTTTTTATTAGTAGTTCTTTCAGTGTGCCATTGAGAATAATTAACCATAATATTATCTAGGAGTTTAGTAGCTTCTCCTAAAGTGATTTCCATAAAAGTGCCTCCCGTGGCCGAATCTAAAAGATTTCTAGAAGCAAAATTCAATCCGGCATAAAAGTTTTGTATAATCATCCAAAGATTCAAACCATGTGTAGGGCAATTACATATCATTAATTTCATCCTCTCCCAAGATTGTGCAACATGTTCATGATCAAGTTGCTTAAAATTAATAATATCGTTTCTAAGAGAGATGATCTTAGCGGGAGGAAAATACTTAGAGATAAAAGCATCTTTGCACTTATTCCATGAATCAATACTATTTTTAGGCAAAGACGAAAACCAAGCTTTAGCACGATCTCTAAGCGAAAACGGGAATAGCTTCAATTTAACAATATCATTATCCACATATTTCTTCTTTTGCATATCACACAAAGCAACAAATTTGTTTAGATGGGTAGCGGCATCTTCACTAGGAAGGCCGGAAAACGGATCTTTCATGACAAGATTCAGCAAAGAAGTATTAATTTCACAAGATTCAGCATCGGTAAGAGGAGCAATCGGAGTGCTAATAAAATCATTGTTTTTGGTATTAGTAAAGTCACACAATTTGGTATTATCTTGAGCCATCGTGACAGGCAAGCAATCCAACACACAAGCAAACAAGAAACGGGCAAAAAGAGGCAAATAGGGAAAGAGAAGGAGGACGGAGAGAGAGGGCAAATAAAACGGCAAGGGTGAAGTGCGGGGGAGGAAAATGAGAGGCAAATGGCAAATAATGTAATGCGAGAGATAAGGGTTTGTGATGGGTACTTGGTATGTTGACTTTTGCGCAGACTCCCTGGCAACGGCGCCAGAAATCCTTCTTGCTACCTCTTGAGAATTGCGTTGGTTTTCCCTTGAAGAGGAAAGGGTTTTCCCTACAAGGTCATGGCCAACTGGTTCCCAATGGCCCTTGCGGGTGCGCCGCGCGCCTAGCTCCTCCACTTGCAGGAGTCTTCTGTCGCCACCTGGGAGGAGCTGCGCGGCCTCTTCGTCACACGCTTCGGGGAATCGGTGGCCCCCGTCGTCGCAGCCATTCTTGGCGGTTCGCAAGTGCTACCTCTTGAGCATTGCGTTGGTTTTACCTTGAAGAGGAAAGGGTGATGCATCAAAGTAGCGTAAGTATTTCCCTTAGTTTTTGAGAACCAAGGTATCAATCCAGTAGGAGGCCACGCACGAGTCCCTCACACCTACACAAACAAATAAAATCCTCGCAACCAACGCAATAAAGGGGTTGTCAATCTGTTCACAGGCACTTACGAAAGTGAGATCTGATAGATATGATAAGATAATATTTTTGGTATTTTTATGATAAAGATGCAAATTAATAAAGAAAAATAAAAACGGCAAAAGAAATAGCTTCTTGATGGGAGATTAGTATGATGGAAAATAGACCCGGGGGCCATAGGTTTCACTAGTGGCTTCTCTCGAGAGCATAAGTATTACGGTGGGTAAACAAATTACTGTTGAGCAATTGACATAATTGATCATAGTTGTGAGAATATCTAGGTATGATCATGTACATAGGCATCACGTCCGAGACAAGTAGACCGACTCCTGCCTGCATCTACTACTATTACTCCACACATCGACCGCTATCCAGCATGCATCTAGAGTATTAAGTTCAAAGGAACAGAGTAAAGCTTTAAGCAAGATGACATGATGTAGAGGGATAAACTCATGCAATATGATATAAACCCCATCTTGTTATCCTCGATGGCAACAATAAAATACATGCCTTGCTGCCCCTACTGTCACTAGGAAAGGACACCGCAAGATTGAACCCAAAGCTAAGCACTTCTCCCATTGCAAGAAAGATCAATCTAGTAGGCCAAACCAAACTGATAATTCGAAGAGACTTGCAAAGATAACCAATCATACATAAAAGAATTCAGAGAAGATTCAAATATTGTTCATAGATAAACTTGATCATAAACCCACAATTCATCGGTCTCAACAAACACACCGCAAAAGAAGATTACATCGAATAGATCTCCACAAGAGAGGGGGAGAACATTGTATTGAGATCCAAAAAGAGAGAAGAAGCCATCTAGCTAATAACTATGGACCCGAAGGTCTGAAGTAAACTACTCACACATCATCGGAGAGGCTATGGTGTTGATGTACAAGCCCTCCATGATCGATGCCCCCTCCAACAGAGCTCCTGAAAAGGCCCCAAGATGGGATCTCACGGGCACAGTAGGTTGTGGCGGTGGAATTAGGGTTTTGGCTCCATATCTGGTAGTTTGGGGGTATGTAGGTATATATAGGAGGAAGAAGTATGTCGGTGGAGCAACGTGCGCCCAACGAGGGTGGAGGGCATGCCTGGGGGGGGGGGGGTAGGCGCGCCCCCTACCTCGTGCCTTCCTGCTTGCTTTCTTAACGTAGGGTCCAAGTCCTCTGGATCACGTTCGTTCCGAAAATCACGTTCTTGAAGGTTTCATTCCGTTTGGACTCCGTTTGATATTCTTTTTCTGCGAAACTCTGAAATAGGCAAAAACAACAATTTTGGGCTGGGCCTCTGGTTAATAGGTTAGTCCCAAAAATAATATAAAAGTTTATAATAAAGCCCAATAATTTCCAAAACAGAAGATAATATAGCATGGAACAATCAAAAATTATAGATACGTTGGAGACGTATTAGCAAGCACCACCCTCAGATCGGCACCTCAAGCCGTACCTTCGCCAGATCGGCGTCGCCTCCAAGCGCCCGGGGGCTCTGCCCGGCTGGGCCGCGCCTGAGGCCAACCTTACCTTCAACTCGGAGGACCATCCCGCCTCCACCGTCGGTTTGGGTGCGCTCCCGATGCTGTGCGCACCCACCATCTGCCACGTATCCATCGCCAAGACACTCGTCGACAGCGGCGCCGGCCTCAATGTGCTCTCTGTCGAGGCCTTCAGCCTCCTTAGGGTACCGTTCGAGCGACTCCGCCCCAGCAAGCCTTTCTCAGGAGTTGGTGGGAGCCCCGCCCGCTCCCTGGGGTAGATCCGCCTCCCCGTGACCTTCGGCACGCGCGACAACTACCGCACCGAGCTCACCGACTTCGACATCGCCCACATTGGCCTTCCATACAATGCCATCCTCGGGTACCCAGCTTTGGCCCGGTTCATGGCAGCAACCCATCCTGCTTACAATCTCATGAAGATGCCGGGGAGCCAGGGCGTCCTCACCATCAAGGGGGACACCAAGGAGGCCCTGGCAGTGCTCAAGCTCACCCTCAAGGCTGTCGCGGCAGTGTGACCCACTGACATGGATACTTCCAAGGCCAAGGGAGCCATACCAACCAAGAAGAAGCAGTTCTTCACTCAGGCCAAGGCAGAAACCAAGCAAGTGTTGGTCGAGGAGGACGGGTCCTCAGGGGCAACCTTCACCATAGGCTCCAACCTCAAGCCCACCCAGGAGGAGGCGGTAGTGAAGTTTTTGCGTGCAAACAAGGAAGTGTTCGCCTGGGAGCCCGACCAGCTGGTAGGGGTCCCAAGAGAGGTAATAGAGCACCGCCTGAAGGTGTGCCCCAACATACGCCCTATGAAGCAGAAGGCAAGGCGGCAGTCCACGGAGAAGCAAGCTTTCATCATCCAAGAAACCCGCAAGTTGGAGGCCGCGGGTGTCATTCGCGAGGTTCGTTACCCCGAGTGGCTAGCGAACCCTGTCATCGTACCCAAGGAAGGCGGGAAGGAGCGGATGTGCGTCGACTTCACCAACCTCAACAAGGCCTGCCCCCAAGATCCGTTCCCGCTTCCGTGCATCGACCAGATCGTCGACTCCACCGCCGAGTGCGATTTGCTATGCTTCCTGGATGCGTTCTCAGGATATCACCAGATCAAGATGGCGGTAGAAGATGTGGAGAAGATGGCCTTCCTGACCCCGTGTGGGGTGTACTGCTACACCTGCATGCCGTTCGGACTGCGCAACACGGGCGCAACCTTCCAGCGACTCATGCACATCGCCTTAGGGCAACAGCTCGAGATAAATGATGAAGCCTACGTCGATGACATCGTGGCGAAGTCTTGGGAGGCAGAGACCTTGATCCAATACCTAGAGGAGACCTTTGAAAGCCTTCGCCAGGTGGGCTTGCGGCTCAATCCGGAGAAATGTGTGTTTGGCGTCCCTTCCGGCAAGCTGCTGGGTTTCCTGGTGTCCCACAGGGGGATCGAGGCCAACCCAGAAAAGGTGAAGGCCATTGAAGACATGAGTCCACCACAGAGCCTCAAGAAATGCAGAAGTTGGCTGGTCGGGTGACTACATTGGGGTGCTTCATCTCCAAGCTGGGAGAGCGCACCTTGCCTTTCTTCAAGCTGATGAAAAAGAAGGGCCCATTCGAGTGGACCCCGGAGGCCGACCAAGCTTTCCAAGACCTCAAGAGATACCTGACCAGCCCACCAGTAATGGTGGCACCATGACCTCGCGAGCCACTACTGCTCTACCTGGTTGCCACTCCGTACTCAGCCAGCGTGGCCCTGGTGGCGGTTTGGGAAGAACACCAAGCCAAGGGCGCATCGCGCTGTGCCACGCCTCCAGCAAAGACGACAAAGGACCAGAAGGGCGCCGCAAAGGCCGAAGCAGCAGCGGCAGAGGGTCAGGCTCGGCAGGACAACGCCCCCGAACCCGCGAAGACTCCAGCAAGCGACCAAGAATCTGGGGCTCTACCCCCTCAGGAGGCTCCTCAGCTCCCAGGGGACGCGAACCTCGTCGGCACACCAACCCTCGTCGAGCACCCAGTATACTTCGTCAGCATGGTGTTGAGGGACGCAAGAGCACGATCCCCCATGCCTCAGAAGCTCCTACTCGCACTCCTAGTCGCCTCGCGAAAGCTGCGGCACTACTTCCAGGGCCACCCCATCAAGGTCGTCTCAGCTTACCCATTGGAGAGAGTTCTCAGGAGCCCCAACTTTGCTGAAAGAGTCGCTGAATGGAACATCGAGTTGCAAGCATTCTAGCTGGAGTTCAGTACCACCAGGGTCATCAAGGGGCCGCGCTCGCTGATTTCGTGGCAGAGTGGACATATGCCCCAGCATTTGAAGAAGGCGAGGACCGGTCCCTCTCGTCGGGAAGCGAGGCGCTTAACGGCTGGGTCATGTATTTCGATGGTGCCTTCGCGCGTCAGGGCGCGGGGCCTGGAGTTGTACTCATCTCGCCCACTCAGGACAAGCTCTACTACGCTGTACAGCTCTGCTTCCAGCAGGGCGAGAAGGTCTCCAACAACATTGTAGAATACGAGGGCCTCATAGCCGGCCTGAAGGCTGCAGCAGCGCTGGGGTGAAGCGTCTCACCATCAGGGGTGACTCACAACTCCTCTTCAACTTCTCCAACAAGGTGTACAAGCCGAAGGATGAGCACATGGAGGCATACCTCACGAAGGTGCGCAAGATGGAGAAGCAATTTCTAGGCCTGAAATTGCAGCACATGCCCCGAGGCACCAGCAAGGAAGCATATGACATCACCAGAAGAGCATCCAAGCGACAGCCCCAGGAGCCTAGCGTCTTCGAAGAGCGGCTCTTCAAGCCATCAGCAATGTCGCCGCTTTCAAGAGCAACTCAGCCTCGGGAGGAACTCCCACAGCCGCCAGCCTCAGGAGCCCCAGCCTGCGGCCTGACCTCAGGAGCATGCCTAATCCTGACGCTCGAGCCCCGGGAGGGATGCTGGACCAAGGAATTCAAGGAATACCTGATATGAGGGGTGCTGCCAGAGAAGGAGGAGGACGTGGAGCGTGTGGCCCGTCAGGCCATGCATACTGCATCCAGGGAGAAGAGTTATACAAAAAGTGACCAAATGACGTTACAATGCGTTGCATCTCCAGGGAACAAGGGAAAGAGCCGATAACTGACATACACGCCGGAGACTGTGGGCACCACTCGTCGTCGCGAACCCTCGTCGGCAAGGCATTCCGAAGTGGGTTCTACTGGCCTACAGCACTCAACGACGCGACCGAGCTAGTGAAGTCCTGCGAGGCCTGCCAATTCCATGCCAAGCATATCCATCAGCCAGCTCAGGGCCTCCAGACCATCCCACTCTCATGGTCGTTCGCGGTCTGGGGGCTGGATATTCTGGGCCCGTTCCCTCGGGCACCTGGGGGCTATCGATACCTCTATGTTGCCATCGACAAGTTCACCAAGTGGCCGGAGGTTGAAGCCGTTCGCGCCATCCCAGATGGCTCTGCAGTCAAGTTCATCAAGGGCCTCGTGAGGCGCTTTGGGGTCCCCAACCGCATCTTCACCGATAACGGCTCATAGTTCACTAGTAATCTCTTCAGGTCATATTCTGCTAACCTTGGAATGCAGATCTGCTACGCCTTAGTAGCACATCCCAGGAGCAACGGCCATGCTGAACGTGCCAACGCGGAGGTCCTGAAGGGCCTCAAGACCAGGACCTTCAAGAAAAAGCTCGAGGCCTACGGCAGGGGCTGGCATGACGAGCTCCAGTATGTGATGTGGTCGATCCGCACCACTAACACCAAGCCAACGGGCGAAACCCCGTTCTTCCTCATCTATGGAGCTGAAGCAGTCCTCCCTCACAAGGTCGAGCATCGCTCCGCGTGGGTCCTGGCGTTTGATGAGACGCAGTAGGACGCCATGCGGGGGATGGACCTCATGCTGGGGGAGGAGCGACGCCATGAAGCTGCACTACGGGCGGCAAGATACCAGCAGGTGCTGCGGTGGTACCACTGCCGTAGCGTCCGCTTCAGGACTCTTGAGGTGGGTGACCTTATCCTGAGGCGGGTGCTCTCCAGGGAGGGGCTGCATAAGCTCTCGCCAATGTGGGAGGGACCGTTCAAGGTCGTCCACGTCTCCAGGCCTGGCGCCGCGCGCCTGGAGACACGGGACGGGGTACCCGTCCAGAACGCCTAGAACATCCAACACCTCCGGAAGTTCTACCCATGAAGAAGGCCCGGTGCCTGTGAAGAAAGGCCCAGTGCCTGTGAAGAAGGCCCAGCGCCTGTGAAGCAAGGCCCCGTGCCTATGAAGAATCGCCGCCCATGACACTCTCACGTAATAATGAGTGGGGTTGTACACGCCCCGGAGCCTCAAGAGAACCGCCCTTGGGCCTCGGTGGCTCCCTCCCACGCCCAGTGGCAGCACTTAGCTCTGCGCTGGTGAGAAGATGCCGAAGACGAGACTAGGTGCCGGACACGGCTTTTCATTTGCTTTCCAAAGTTGGCTCGCCCCTCTTTTAATCGAAGTTTGCTTTCTGGTATCTATTGCTGGTTCTGTTTTATCGCTTTCTGCCTCTATTTCTGCTTTTCACCTCTTTGGTCGACCTAAACTCTCCCTCGCGTCCCTCGTGAGGGGGCTAGACAGGTATGTTCGTGAGCTTCCTCCTTCTATCTTTTCACGAGGCACCCTCGTTCGAGCCCACAAGCTGGTGCACCTCTCCTGGTCCGTGCCCCACGGGCATCGCGACGCGAAGCACTGAGTCAAGGCCAGCGGCGCCTATAACCAAACCCCGGGTGAGTGATAAGCCTCTTACGAATTTTTTGCAGTTCCTAAGCGCATATCAGGTCAAGGAGGCCTCGACAAGCACTAGGAAGAGAGCGCCACATGAGGAGGAGGTCACTCAAAACAAGTCGAGCTAAGTTATCCCTACATAAAACGATAATGTTACAACACGGCACAGGAATGGAAAACATGACATAGCGATTGGGACCATAGTTCGATACACGCCCCTCCGGGGCCCATTCTGGTTTCTTTTTAATGCAGGAAGGAAAGGAAGAACAAAATAAGCGGCGCCTACATCGGTCCACGGGCACAGGCCCCGGCGCTCGCCTGAGCTCAGCCAGACCCCTCCTCGCGCTTCACGGAGGCGCGGCAACAAGATGACCCGCCACCGTCTTCGAAGCGGGCACGACGGCGTGGCGGCTGGTCATAGCCGCCGCTGCTGGAGCTATCACCGAGGGAAGAGCTGCCGTAGCCGGACGAGACGCGGTCGGTGCCAAGGGCGAGTTCGCCCCCATCCTCATCACGGCCGTCGCCAAGGCCGAGCACCTCCTCACCGTTGTTCACCTCGGGGCAGCACCCGACGCGACGACCATCTTCCCCAAACACCCTCACATAGAGGGTCGCGTCACCATCATGCTTGAAGTGAAGGGTGCACCGCCTGCCCAGACCGCGCGCGTGGGCGAACGTCTGCCAACCGCGGGCCAGAGCTACATTGCCTGTGGTAGAGACCTCGACCGCAACCCAGGAAGCCCTGCTGCAGTAGCTGTCCGCCTGCAGCCAAAGCCCGCCAGGAGCTGAGGCCGGCAACTCATCGGCAAGGAAGCGCGGGAGCTGAAGCCAGTTGCCGGTCGGGTTCTCCGACCAGACGACGAACTCCAGTAGCATCTCCGCCGAGTGGAAGCGTGTCCGGGGAGGCCGCGCGACCACGGCGCGCCTCCCCTCATCAACGGGACCACCACAACCGGAGTGACCCCTGCCCCGCGAAGCGGCACCACCGCGGCCACATGGAGCCGCGGCGGGGGTTGTGGTGTGCTTGCGGGGACGGCCGCGCCCATGCTTGGGCACCGGAGAGCCGGGCCCCTCGCGAGGGGCCTTCCCCTTCTCCACGACGGTGAACCTCCTTGACGGCGCCATTGGTGGCAGGAGAGGAGCAAGGAAGGATAAGAAGCGGAAGAGGAAGAGGAAAGATGGGCGACGGGGGCTCCGCCCCCTCCCATTTATACCAGGAGAAGGCCAACCGGCACCCCCCATGATCACATGTAATGATAGTCTTACTTGCATGTCATAGGGACTTGTCCCATCGGGCAGTTGCCGAGGCAGTGTGGGGAAGCGGAGACGCCCACGTCCAATCTACCACCACGCGTCGACCGAGGTCGCAGGCTATTGGGGCCCGCGGCGCTCCTCCCTTGACCCTTGGCTTCGCCTCGAAGCCAAGTCCGAGCGCGCCTTGGGCCCGGGAGCTACTGTCAGCGTTCTGGGAACGGGGGTCCCCAGACTTGCCTGCCTGTGGCCCACGGCGTGGCTTTGCTGGCAGGCCTGTATGACCCATCTTCATCAACAAGGAATCAAGACCCTCGCGAGGGGCCAAGCCTCGTGAGGTGGACGACACAAGACCTCCTCAGGAGCAGCCTCATCAGGCCGGCTTGTGAGGGACGGAGAGTTCAAGGTCAGGCAAACCTCATGAGGTTCTCATGACATGAGCCATGACGATCGAGGCCAGGCGGGCGCCAGCGCGCGCAACGTCCTTGTTTTCTCTTTAGTGCTAAGGGGGCAAGCGCAGGCGTGGAGTACCGAGGCATCAAGCAAAGGTTTCCATATTGGTGCAACGAGACCAAGACCAGAAGGACGACATGACGGAGGTCGCCGTGGAGCTCAGGATGGCATCACCACCAGAACCTTTGGCGGGGGAAGACCACCTTTTGTCAGGATAGCTTGTACTAGATGTGCCCTTTCAAATTGGCCGTTGTTGGCTCCCTTCCCGCTAAATATTTGGGGAGAGGACCAGGGCCTCTATAAATAGGACTAGCCACCACCATAGGGGGGGACAGATCCAAGATCATCATCAGCCACACAAGTGCACCAGGCACAAGAACACCTCAACCTGAGGAGGTTGTTCTTCCCCTTGTACTGTTCATCCTCAGCCCAAGAGGCAATCCACCACAACCACACTGGAGTAGGGTATTACGCCACAATGGTGGCCCAAACCAGTATAAATCTCGTGTCCTTTGTGTTGCGAGTTCATCGAGTTAGTTCGTGAGATCTAGGCTAAGTTAGAACATGGATCGATAGGGGGGAGGTCTTCGCGCGCACCCCAGAGTTCGAACCTTAAGGATTTTGCCGGAACCCGTGATCCGACAGCATCCCCAAGCTTAGGCTTTTGGTTGTCCTTGTATTTTACCTTGGGGTGCCTTGGGCATCCCCAAGCTTAGGCTCTTGCCACTCTTTGTTCCAAAATCCATCAAATCTTTTACCCAAAAACTTGAGAACTTCACAACACAAAACTCAACAGAAAATCTCATGAGCTCCGTTAGTATAAGAAAACAAATCACCACCTTAAGGTACTGTAATAAACTCATTCTTTATTTATATTGGTGTTAAACCTTTTTTGACAGAATATATTGGTGTTAAACCTACTATATTCCAACTTCTCTATGGTTCATACCCCCCGATACTAGCCATAGATTCATCAAAATAAGCAAACAACACACGAAAAACTGAATCTGTCAAAAACAGAACAATTTGTAGTAATCAGTAGGCTTTGAATACTTCTGTAACTCCAAACATCCTGAGAAATTAGTACGTCCTAAATAATTTGTATATTGATCTACCGCAGTTGGAATTTGTATTTTATCGCTCTCTGGTAAAAAATGAAAATTATTCTCGTGAGCGCATACTTTCTATTTTTTTCATCAAGATCGAATAACAATCATCCAAGAAGATCCTAAAGGCTTTACTTGGCACAAACACTAACTAAAACATAAAAAACACAATCATAACATAGGATAGATGATTTATTTATTACTAAACATTAATAAAAAACGAGGAACAAAAATAAAATTGGGTTGCCTCGCAACAAGCGCTATCGTTTAATGCCCCTAGCTAGGCAAAGAGATTTCAATGATGCTCACATGAAAGACAAGAATTGAAACACAAAGAGAGCATAATAAAACATTTGACAAACACATCTAAGTCTAACATACTTCCTATGCATAGGCATCTTATAGGAAAACAAATTATCAAGCCAAGCAAAAACTAGCATATGCAAAGAAGCGGAAAGAAACAATAGCAATCTCAACATAACGAGAGGTAATTTAGTAACATGAAAATTTCTACAACCATATTTTCCTCTCTCATAATAATTACATGTAGGATCATAAGTAAACTAAACAATATAGCTATCAAAAAATATATTCTTAACAAGATCCACATGTATGCAAAGTTGACACTCTTCCAAAATAGTGGGGTTAACATTAACTAAAGTCATGACCTCTCCAAACCCACTTTTATCAAAAACTTCATAAGATTGAACATTCTCCAAATATGTGGGATCTAAAGTTGACACTCTTCCATACCCACTTTCAATATTATTGCAAACATTATTAGCAATCTCATATTCATCATGGGGTTTAAATAAATTTTCAAGATCATAAGAAGAATCACCCCAATCATGATCATTGCAACAAGTAGATGACATAGCAAAACTAGCATCCCCAAGCTTAGGGTTTTGCATATTATTATCACAATTTAAATCAATAGAATTTATAATAAAATCATTGTAATCATGCTTTTTATTCAAAGATCTATCGTGAATCGCTTCATAGAGTAATTCATCACACTTATCAGATTCACGAATTTCAAGCAAAACCTGATAAAGATAATCTAGTGCACTCAACTCGCTAGCAATAGGTTCATCATAATTGGATCTCTTAAAGAGATTAGCAAGTGGATGAGGACCCATAAATTTTTAGCAAGCGAAGATGCAAGCAAAAAGAAGGTACATGGTAACACAAGATCGAACAGAAGAAGGGCGAATAAAACAGCAAAGGCGAAGTGGGGGAGAGGAAAACAAGAGGCAAATGGCAAATAATGTAATGCGAGGGATAAGCGTTTGTGATGGGTATTTGGTATGTCTTGACTTGGCATAGATCTCCCCGGCAACGATGCCAGAAATCCTTCTTGCTACCTCTTGAGCATGCGTTGGTTTTCCATTGAAGAGGAAAGGGTGATGCAGCAAAGTAGCGTAAGTATCTCCATCAGTTTTTGAGAACCAATGTATCAATCAAGTAGGAGACTACACGCAAGTCGCCTGGTACCTGCACAAACAAATAAGATCCTTGCAACCAACGCGATAAAGGGGTTGTCAATCCCTTCACGACCACTTGCAAAAGTGAGATCTAATAAAGATAATAAGATAAATATTTTTGGTATTTTTGTTGTATAGATTGCAAAATAAATAGTAAACTAGAATTGTAGATCGAAAACTTATATGATGTAAAGTAGACCCGGGGCCATAGGTTTCACTAGTGCCTTCTCTCAAGATAGCATAAATTACGGTGGGTGAACAAATTACTGCCAAGCAATTGATAGAAAAGCGCATAGTTATGAGAATATCTTGGCATGATCATAAACATAGGCATCACGTCCATGTCAAGTAGACCGAAACGATTTTGCATCTACTACTATTACTCCACACATCGACCACTATCCAGCATGCATCTAGAGTATTAAGTTCATAAGAACAGAGTAACGCATTAGGCAAGATGACATGATGTAGACGGATAAACTCTAGCAATATGATATAGACCCTATCTTTTTATACTCGATGGCAACAATACAATACGTGTTGGTTCCCTTTCTGTCACTGGGATCGAGCACCGCAAGATTGAACCCAAAGCTAAGCACTTCTCCCATTGCAAGAACTATCAATCTAGTAGGCCAAACCAAACTGATAATTCGAAGAGACTTGCAAAGATATCAAATCATGCATATAAGAATTCAGAGAAGAATCAAATATTGTTCATAGATAAACTTGATCATAAACCCACAATTCATCGGATCTCGGCAAACACACTGCAAAAATTATTACATCGAATAGATCTCCAAGAACATCGAGAAGAACTTTGTATTGAGAATCAAAGAGAGAGAGAAGAAGCCATTTAGCTAATAACTATGGACCCGAAGGTCTGTGGTAAACTACTCACACATCATCGGAGAGGCTATGGTGTTGATGTAGAAGCCCTCCATGATCGAATCCCCCTCCGGCAGATCGCCGAAAAATGTCCCCAGATGGGATCTCATGGGTATAGAAGGTTGCGGTGGTGGAAAAGTGATTTCGTGGCTCTCCTGGATGTTTTGAGGGTTTAAGAGTATATATAGGAGAAAGAAGTAGGTCGGTGGAGCTCCATGGGGCCCACGAGGGTGGGGGCGCGCCTACCCCCTAGGCGTGCTGCCCTACCTCGTGGCCACCTCTCTGCTTCCTTAACCTCCACTCCAAGTCTCCTGGATTGCGTTTGTTCCAAAAACGATCCTCGCGAAGGTTTTGTTCCGCTTGGATTCCGTTTGATATTCCTTTTCTGCGAAACACTGAAATAGGCAAAAAAAACAGCAATTTGCACTGGGCCTTCGGTTAATAGGTTAGTCCCAAAAATAATATAAAAGTGCATAATAAAGCCCATTAAACATCCAAAACAGATAATATAATAACATGGAACAATCAAAAATTATAGATACGTTGGAGACGTATCACTAACTACCTTATATGTGTTGTAGGGAAACAATGGGAAGCACTTAGGGTTACAATCGAGGTTTGCACGTGCATGGTCCGTTGTCTAATAGCACATTATTGTGCAATTGTAGGAACCATTCTAATATTTTGGTTTTCAACAATTTGGTCTTGCATATGTAGGTCCTGCTGCCAGAGGTTTTGACCCACTGTTCGACCCTTTTTGCATATGGGGAAATGAGTTGTTCGTGAATATCAATCAAGTCAAGAAACTCAGAAAGATTGTTAGGATAAAGAATTTAGCGGCAAAAAACAACAAAATATTTGTTTGCACAATGAAGAAGACATCAATTCACTACAAGATGGTACTAACTATTATACCTTGTCTTTTTTATTCCTTTGCCCCATTTCCAAGATAGAGAATATATTTATACACATCCTTGTTTTCAGACCTTTCCAAAGCAGTTCACTAATGATTACCTCTCAAATCACCTATATGGTCAGGAGGCAAGAAAAGTTTTCATACAACACCCACGGTTCAATTTTGATGTGTTCCTGAAGAGTACGAAGGATGGACGGTCAATCATCCACAGGCACTGGCCTAAAGTTGCAAAGACCTTCAACATGAATGAAGGCTCAATATTCGCCTTCCGCTTCAACAGTTTTCTAGATGAGATGCATCTTCTATGTACCGTCTATGATGCTAATTTCGAAAGGTTCACATCAACTAGGCGTATCAACGGGCTATGGAGATGCCCATCAATAGATATCAATGCGAGTGAGTAGGGATTGCCATGCAGCGGATGCACTAGAGCTATAAGTGTATGAAAGCTTAAAAAGAAACAAAGTGGCTGTGCATCCAACTCACTTTCTCACGAAGACCTAGGGCATTTTGAGGAAGCCCATCACTGGAATATACAAGCCAAGTTCTATAATGAAAAGTTCCCACTAGTATATGAAAGTGACAAAATAGGAGACTCTCTATCATGAAGATCATGGTGCTACTTTGAAGCACAAGTGTGGAAAAAGGATAGTAGCACTGTCCCTTCTCTCTTTTTCTCTCATTTTTAGTTTTATTTTGGCATTTCTCTTTTTTATGGCCTCTTTTTTTTCCTTTTTTTTATTTTTCGTCCGGAGTCTCATCCCGACTTGTGGGGGAATCATAGTCTCCATCATCCTTTCCTCACTGGGACAATTCTCTAATAATTATGATCATCACAGCTTTACGTACTTACAACTCAAGAATTACAACTCGATACTTAGAACAAAATATGACTCTATGTGAATGCCTCCGGTGGTTGTAACGCCCTCGATGCGGCTATATCTCCTACGTGTCGGAGCACGACTTAGAGGCATAACCGCATTGAAAGCAATGTCGCAAGTGAGGTAATCTTCACACAACCCATGTAATACATAAGGGAAAGAGATACATAGTTGGCTTACAATCGCCACTTCACACAATACATGAATAAAGCATTACATCATCCAGATACAATCAAGGTCCGACTACGGAACCAAATGAAAGGAGACTACCCCAAAAGCTACACAGATCCCCGATCATCCCGACTGGGCTCCACTACTGATCAACTAGAACGAAACAACACAAAGGACAAGATCTTCATCGAGCTCCTCCTTGAGCTTGGTTGCGTCACCTGCGCAGTAACATCGGCACCTGGAAACTGGTTTTTGAAGTATCTGTGAGGTGGATGCCTTCCAGGGCATCCCCAAGCTTAGGCTTTTGGTTGTCCTTGAATTTTACCTTGGGGTTACTTGGGCATCCCCAAGCCCACTACTTGTTCCAAAATACATCAAATCTTTACCCAAAATCTTGAAAACTTCACAAGACAAAACTCAACAGAAAATCTCATGAGCTCCGTTAGTATAAGAAAATAAACCAGCACTTTAAGGTATTGTAATTAAGTCATTATTTATTTATATTGTTGTTAAACCTACTGTATTCAAACTTCTCTATGGTTCATACTCCCCGATACTAGCCATAGATGCATCAAAATAAGCAAACAACACGCGAAAAACAGAATCTATGAAAAACAGAATAGTCTGTAGCAATCTGGAGGTTTCGAATACTTCTGTAACTCCAATAATTCTGAAAACTTAGGAACACCAGGATAAAAGGTATATTGATCTACTGCAGTTGGAATTGATATTTTAGCGCTCTCTGGTAAAATATGATAATTATTTTTGTGAGCACATACTTTCTGTTTTTATCAGCAAGATCAAACAACAATCACCCAAGAAGATCCTAAAGGATTTACTTGGAAAAAACACTAATTAAAACATAAAAACACAATCATAACAGAAGCTAGATGAATTATTTATTACTAAACAGGAACAAAAAGCAAAAAACAAAAATAAAATTGGGTTGCCTCCCAACAAGCGCTATCGTTTAACGCCCTTAGCTAGGCATTGATGAAATATAGCAATTGAAACACGAAGGGAGCATCATGAAGCATATGAAAATCACATCTAAGTCTAACATACTTCCTATGCATAGGCATTATATAATCAAACAAATTATCAAGACAAGCAAAAAACTAGCACATGCAAGGAAGGAGAAAGAAACAATAGCAATCTCAACATAACGAGAGGTAATTTAGTGACACGAAAATTTCTACAACTATTCCTCTCTCATAGTAAGTGCATGTAGGATCATAATCAAATTCAACAATATAGCTACCACATAAAATTTTCTCTTCATGATCCACATGCATGCAAAGTTGACACTCTTCTGAAATAGTGGGATTATCATAAAATAAAGTCATGACCTCTCCGAACCCACTTTTATCAAAAACTTCATAAGATTGAACATTATCCAAATATGTGGGATCTAAAGTTGACACTCTTCCAAACCCTCTTTCAGTATTATTGCAAACATTATTATCAATCTCATATTCATCATGGGGCTTAAATAAATTTTCAAGATCATAAGAAGAATTACCCCAATCATGATCATTGCAACAAGTAGTAGACATAGCAAAATTAGCATACCCAAGCTTAGGGTATTGCATATTATTATCACAATTGAAATTAATAGAATTTATAGTAACATCATTGCAACCATGCTTTTTATTCAAAGATCTATCGTGAATCACTTTCTAAAGCACTTCAACACAATTTTCAGATTCACGGATTTCAATCAAAACTCCATAAAGATAATCTAGTGCACTCGACTCACTAGCAATTGATTCATCATAATTGGATCCTCTAAAAAGATTAGCAAGTGGATGGGTATCCATAAACTTTTAGAAAGCGAAGATGCAAGCAAAAAAAGGCACACGGTAACACAAGATCGAACGGAAGAGGGGCGAAGCAAAGGCGAATCTTTTCGAAAATAGTTTTAGAAGTGGGGGAGAGGAAAACGAGAGGCGAATGGCAAATAATGTAATGCGAGGGAGAAGAGTTTATGATGGGTACTTGGTATGTCTTGACTTGGCATAGATCTCCCCGGCAATGGCGCCAGAAATCCTTCTTGCTACCTCTTGAGCATGCGTTGGTTTTCCCTTGAAGAGGAAAGGGTGATGCAGCAAAGTAGCGTAAGTATTTCCCTCAGATTTTGAGAACCAAGGTATCAATCCAGTAGGAGACAACGCACAAGTCACCTAGTACCTGCACAAACAATCAAGAATCTCGCAACCAACGGGATAAAGGGGTTGTCAATCCCTTCATAGTCACTTGCAAAAGTGACATATGATAGAGATAGTAAAGTAAATATTTTTAGTATTTTTGTTGTATAGATTGGAAAGTAAAGATTGCAAAATAGTAAATGAGATGAAATGTAAATAAAAGAGATGCAATATAATAAGAAAGAGACCCGGGGGCCATAGGTTTCACTAGTGGCTTCTCTCAGGATAGCATGTATTACGGTGGGTGGACAAATTACTGTCGAGCAATTGATAGAAAAGTGCATAGTTATAAGACTATCTAGGTGATCATGAATATAGGCATCATGTCTGTGTCAAGTAGATCGAAACAATTCTGCATCTACTACTATTACTCCACACATCGACCGCTATCCAGCATACATCTAGAGTATTAAGTCCATAAGAACAGAGTAACGCTTTAAGAAAGATGACATGATGTACAGGGATAAACTCAAACAATATGATATAAACCCCATCTTTTTGTCATTGATGGCAACAATACAATACATGCCTTGCTGCCCTACTGTCAGTGGGAAAGGACACCGCAAGATTGAACCCAAAGCTAAGCACTTCTCCCATTGCAAGAAAGATCAATCTAGTTGGCCAAACTAAACCGATAATTCAAAGAGACTTGCAAAGATATCAAATCATGGATATAAGAATTCAAAGAAGAACCAAATAATATTCATAGATAATCTTGTTCATAAACCCACAATTCATCGGATCTCGGCAAACACACCGCAAAAGAATATTACATCAAATAGATCTCCAAGAACATCGAGGAGAACTTTGTATTGAGAATCAAAGAGAGAGAAGAAGCCATCTAGCTAATAACTATGGACCCGAAGGTCTATGGTAAACTACTCGCGCTTCATGGAGAGGCTATGGTGTTGATGTAGAAGCCCTCCGTGATCGATTCCCCCTCCGGCAGATCGCCGAAAAAGGCCCCAAGATGGGATCTCACGGGTACAGAAGGTTGCGGCGGTGAAAAAGTGGTTTTCTGTCTCTCTATGATTGATCTAGGGTATAAGAGTATATATAGGCAGAAGAAGTAGGTCAGTGGAGCTTCGTGGGGCCCACGAGGGTGGGGGCGCGCCCTCCTGCCTCGTGACCGCCTCACGGAGTTCCAGACTTCAACTCCAAGTCTTCTGGTTTGCTTTTTGTCCAAGAAAGATCATCGGGAAGGTTTCATTCCATTTGGATTCGTTTGGTATTCCTTTTCTGCGAAAATCTAAAATAGGCAAAAAAAACAGAAACTGGCACTAGGCCTCCGGTTAATAGGTTAGTCCCAAAAATAATGTAAAAAGAGCATATTAAAGCCCATTAAACATCCAAGACAGATAATATAATAGAATGGAACAATAAAAAGTTATAGATACGCTGGAGACGTATCAATGATGTAGACAAGATCTATCTATGTAGAGATAGACCCCATCGTTTTATCCTTAGTAGCAACGATACATACGTGTCGGTTCCCTTTCTGTCACTAGGATCAAGCACCGTAAGATCGAACCCACTACAAAGCACCTCTTCCCATTGCAAGATAAATAGATCAAGTTGGCCAAACAAAACCCAAATATCAAAGAAGAAATATGAGGCTATAAGAGATCATGCATAAAAGAGATCAAAGAAACTCAAATACTTTCATGGATATAAAAAGAGATAGATCTGATCATAAACTCAAAGTTCATCGGATCCCAACAAACACACCTCAAAAGAGTTACATCATATGGATCTCCAAGAGACCATTGTATTGAGAATCAAGAGAGAGAGAGAGAGAGAGAGAGAGAGAGAGGAAATCATCTAGCTACTAACTACGGACCCGAAGGTCTACAAAGAACTACTCACACATCATCGGAGAGGCACCAATGGAGGTGGTGAACCCCATCCGAGATGGTGTCTAGATTGGATCTGGTGGTTCTGGACTCTGCGGCGGCTGGATCAATATTTTGTTGACTCCCCTAGGGTTTCTGGAATATTGGGGTATTTATAGAGCAAAGAGGCGGTCCGGGGGGCACCCGAGGTGGGCACAACCCACCAGGGCGCGCCTGGGCCTCCTGGCGCGCCCTGGTGGGTTGTGCTCCCCTCGGGGCACCCTCAGGTGCAACTAGGGTCCATTGTGTTCCTTCTGGCCCATAAAAAATCTCCGTAAAGTTTCGTGGCATTGGACTCCGTTTGATATTGATTTTATGCGATGTAAAAAACATGGAAAAAACAGCAATTGGCACTTGGCACAATGTCAATAGGTTAGTACCAAAAAATGATATAAAATGATTATAAAACATCCAAGATTGATAATATAACAGCATGGAACAATCAAAAATTATTGATACATTGGAGACGTATCAACGCACATGAGACCGGTTCCACCGACATACATGCAACTAGTCTTGCATAAAGGTGGCTGGCGGGTGTCTGTTTCTCCTACTTTAGTTGAATAGAATTTGACTATGTCCGGTCCTTGAATAGGGTTAAAACAACAAACTTGACGAAACACCATTGTGGTTTTGATGCGTAGGTAAGAATTGTTCTTGCTAGAAGCCCGTAGTAGCCAAGTAAAACTTGCAACAACAAAGTAGAGGATGTCTAACTTGTTTTTGCAGGGCATGTTGTGATGTGATATGGTCAAGACATGATGTGATAAACGTTATTGTATGAGATGCTCATGTTTTGTAAGATATGTGACAACCGACGGGAGCCTTATGGTTGTCTCTTTATTGTATGAAATGCAAACGCCATGTAATTGCTTTACTTTATCACTATGCGTTAGCGATAGTTGTAGAAGCAATAGTTGGCGAGACGACCATGATGCTACGATGGAGATCAAGGTGTCAAGCCGATGATGATGGAGATCATAAAGATGCTTTGGAGATGGAGATCAAAAGCACGAGATGATGATGGCCATATCATGTCATATATTTTGATTGCATGTGATGTTTATCTTTTATGCATCTTATTTTGCTTAGAACTATGGTAGCATTATAAGATGGCCCCTTCACTAAATTCAAGGTAAAAGTGTTCTCCCTGAGTATGCACCATTGCTACAGTTCTTTGTTTTGAGACACCACATGATGATTGGGTGTGATAGACTCTACGTTCACATACAACGAGTGCAAGACAATTTTTCACATGCGGAATACTCGGGTTAAACTTGACGAGCCTGACATGTACAAACAGGGCCTCGGAACACTGGAGACCAAAAGGTCGAAGGTGAATCATATAGTAGATATGATCAACATAGGGATGTTCACCATTGATGACTACTCCATCTCACGTGATGATCGGACATAGTTTAGTTGATTTCGATCACGTATCATTTAGATGACTTGACGGGTGTCTATCTAAGTGGGAATTCTTAAGTAATTTGATTCATTGAACTTAACTTATCATGAACTTAGTCCTGATGGTATTTGCAAATCTATGTTGTAGATCAATAGCTCGCGATATAGCTCCATTATTTTTGAAATGTTCCTAGAGAAAAATAAGTTGAAAGATGATAGTAGCAATGATGCGGACTGGGTCCGTGATTTGAGGATTATCCTCATTGCTGCATAAAATAATTATGTCCTTGATGCACCGCTAGGTGATAGACCTATTGCAGGAGTAGATGCAGACGCTATGAACGTTTGGCAAGCTCGATATGATGACTACTTAATAGTTTAGTGCGCCATGCTTTATGGCTTAGAACCGGGACTTCAAAAACGTTTTGAACGCCACTGAGCATATGAGATGTTCCAAGAGACGAAATTGGTATTTCAGACTCATGCCCATGTCGAGAGGTATGATACCTCTGACAAGTAATTTTCCTACAAGATGGAGGAGAATAGCTCGGGCAGTGAGCATGTACTCTGAATGTCAGGCTACTACAATCACTTGAGTCAAATGGGAGTTAATATTCCAGATAAGATAGTGATTGACAGAGTTCTCTAGTCACTATCACCAAGCTACTAGAACTTCGTGATGAACTATGATATGCAAGGGATGATGAAAATGATTCCTGAGCTCTTCGCGATGCTGAAAGCGGCGAAGGTAGAAATCAAGAAAGAGCATCAAGTGTTGATGGTTAACAAGACCACTAGTTTCAAGAAAAAGGGCGAGGGAAAGAAAGGAAACTTCAAGAAGAATGGCAAGCAAGTTTCCACTCACGTGAAGAAGCCCAAAGCTGGACCCAAGCCTGAAACTGAGTGCTTCTACTACAAAGCGAATGGTCACTGGAAGCGGAACTGCCCCAAATACTTGGCAGATAAGAAGGATGGCAAAGTGAACAAAGGTATATTTGATATACAGATAATTGATGTGTACCTTACTAGTGTTCGTAGTAGCCCCTGGGTATTTGATACTGGTTTAGTTGCTAAGATTAGTAACTCGAAAGATGAGTTGCAGAATGAACAAAGACTAGTTAAGGGCGAGGTGACGATGTGTGTTGGAAGTGATTCCAAGGTTGATAACATCACTAATCGCACACTCCCTCTACATTCAGGATTAGTGTTGAACCTAAATAAATGTTATTTGGTGTTTGCATTGAGCATGAATATGATTGGATCATGTTTATTGCAATACGGTTATTCATTTAAGTCGGAGAATAATTGTTGTTCTGTTTACATGAATAAAACTTTCTATGGTCATACACCCAATGTAAATGGTTTATTGAATCTCGATCGTAGTGATACACATATTCATAATATTGATGCCAAAAGATGCAAAATTGATAATGATAGTGCAACATACTTGTGGCACTGCCGTTTAATATATTCAGTTAGAATTGGTTATATGAAACATGACTATTTAGAGTAATTATATGAGAACAAAAGCTGAAAATAAATATGATCTGTGGTGTTTGATTATTGTATAATATGTAAATATCATAATAGGAGGTGCTTTTTCATTATGCATGATTGCATGTTGTGGTGGACCTTTTTCCATACATGTTGAATGGTGAGGTGGCATACTTGCATGTTGAGAGAAATAGCCTAGTGGGGGCTAGCTATTTAGACATAGAAGATTGGTGTAAAGCGCATGAAGAAATTCCATGCAGATGGACTTTTGGAATCACTTGATTATGAATCATTTGATACTTGCGAACCATGCCTCATAGGCAAGATGACTAAAACTCCGTTCTCTAGAACAATGGAGAAAGCTGATGACTTATTGGATATAATACATATCGATGTATCTGGTCCAATGAGTGTTGAGGCACGCAGCGGGTATCGTTATTTTCTGACCTTCACAGATGATTTGAGTAGATATGGATATATCTACTTAATGAAACAGAAGTTTGAAACATTTGAAAAGTTCAAAGAATTTCAGAGTGAAGTGGAGAATCATCGTAACAAGAAAATAAAGTTTCTACGATCTGATCGTGGAGGCAAATATTTGAGTTGCGAGTTTGGCCTTCATTTAAAACAATGTGGAATAGTTTCACAACTCACGGCACCTAGAACACCACATCGTAATGGTGTGTCCGAACATCGTAACTGTACTTTATTAGATATGGTGCGTTCTATGATGTCTCTTACCAATTTACCACTATCATTTTTGGGGTTATGCATTAGAGACAGTTGCATTCACATTAAATAGGGAATCGTCTAAATCCATTGAGACGACATTGTATGAACTATGGTTTGGCAAGAAACCTAAGTAGTCATTTCTTAAAGTTTGGGGTTGCGACACTTATGTCAAAAGGCTTTAGCCTGATAAGCTCGAACCCAAATCGGAGAAGTGTGTCTTAATACCCTAAGGAAACAATTGGGTACACCTTCTACCACAGATCCAAAGGCAAGATCTTCGTTGCCAAGAATGGAACATTTCTAGAGAAGGAGTTTTTCTCGAAAGAAGTGAATGGGAGGAAAGTAGAACTTGATGAGGTAGTTGTACCTTCTCTCAATTTGGAAAGTATCTCATCAGAGAAATCCGTTCCCGTGATGCCTACACCAACTAGAGAGGAAGCTAATGATGATGATCATGAAATTTCAGATCAAGTTACTACTGAACCTCGTAGGTCAAACAGAGAACGATCCACATCAGAGTGGTACAATAATCATGTTCTGGAAGTCATGTTACTAGACCATGGCAAACTTACGAACTATGAAGAATCTATGATGAGCCCAGATTTCGATAAATGTCTCGAGGCCATGAAATCTGAGATAGGATCCATGTATGAGAACAAAGTATGGACTTTGGTGGACTTGCCTGATGATCGGCAAGCCATAGAGACTAAATGGATCTTCAAGAAGAAGACTGACACTGATGGTAATATTACTGTCTACAAAGCTCGACTTGTCGCGAAAGGTTTTCTACAAGTTCAAGGAGTTGACTACGATGAGACTTTCTCACCCGTAGCGATGCTTAAGTCTGTCCGAATCATGTTAGCAATTGCCACATTTTATGATTTTGAAATCTGGCAACTGCTACCTCTTGAGCTTGCATTGGGTTTCCCTTGAAGAGGAAAGGGTGATGCAGCACAGTAGCGTAAGTATTTCCCTCAGTTTTGGGAACCAAGGTATCAATACAGTAGGAGACTACACGCAAGTCCATCGTACCTGCACAAACAAACAAGAACCTCACAACCAACGCGATAAAGGGGTTGTCAATCCCTTGATGGTCACTTACGAAAGTGAGATCTGATAGAGATAATAAGATAAATATTTTTGGTATTTTTGTTTGGATTGGAAAATAAAGATTGCAAAATAAACGGCGACAGAAATATCTTTTTGACATAGAATAATATAATGGAAGATAGACACGGGGGCCATAGGTTTCACTAGTGGCTTCTCTCAAGATAGCAAATTCTACGGTGGGTGAACAAATTATTGTCGAGCAATTGATAGAAAAGCGCATAGTTATGATAATATCTAGGCATGATCATGTATATAGGCATCACGTCCGCGACAAGTAGACCGAAGCGATTCTGCATCTACTACTATTACTCCACACATCAACCGCTATCCAGCATGCATCTAGAGTATTAAGTTCATAAGAACAGAGTAACGCATTAGGCAAGATGACATGATGTAGAGGGATAAACTCAAGCAATATGATATAAACCCCATCTTTTTATCCTTGATGGCAACAATATAATACGTGCCTTGCTGCCCCTGCTGTCACTGGGAAAGGACACCGCAAGATTGAACCCAGAGCTAAGCACTTCTCCCATTGCAAGAAAGATCAATCTAGTAGGCCAAACCAAACTGATAATTCGAAGAGACTTGCAAAGATATTTAAATCATCCACAAAAGATTTCAGAGAAGAATCAAATATTGTTCGTAGATAATCTTGATCATAAACCCACAATTCATCAGATCTCGACAAACACACCGCAAAAATAATTACATTGAATAGATCTCTAAGAGAATCAAGGAGAAATTTGTATTGAGATCCAAAGAGAGAGAAGAAGACATCTAGCTAATAACTATCGACCCGAAGGTCTGTGGTAAACTACTCACACATCATCGCAGAGGCTATGGTGTTGATGTAGAAGCCCTCTGTGATCGATTCCCCCTCCGGCAGAGCGCCGGAAAAGGCCCCAAGATGGGATCTCACGGGTACAGAAGGTTGCGGAGGTGGAAATAGGGTTTCGTGGTGCTCCTGGATGTTTTCAGGGTATATGGGTTTATATAGGAGGAAGAAGTACGTCGGTGGAGCTGCGAGAGGGCCACGAGGGTGGGGGCGCGCCCTCCTGCCTTGTGGCCTCCTCGCTTCCTTCTTGACGTCCACTCCAAGTCTCCTGGATCACGTTTGTTCCAAAAATAACTCTCCCAAAGGTATCATTCCGTTTTGATTCCGTTTGATATTCCTTTTCTGTGAAACACTGAAATAGGCAAAAAAACAGCAATTTGCACTGGGCCTTTGGATAATAGATTAGTCCCAAAAATAATATAAAAAGGTATATTAAAGCCAATTAAACATCCAAAACAGATAATATAATAGCATGGAACTATCAAAATTATAGATACGTTGGAGACGTATCAAGCATCCCCAAGCTTAATTCCTGCTTGTCCTCGAGTAGGTAAATGATAAAAATAGAATTTTTGATGTGGAATGCTACCTAACATAATTCTCAATGTAATTTTCTTTATTGTGGCATGAATGTTCAGATCTGAAAGATTCAAGACAAAAGTTTAATATTGACATAAAAATAAGAATACTTCAAACATACTAGCAAATCAATCATGTCTTCTCAAAACAACATGGCCAAAGAGAGTTATCCCTACAAAATCATATAGTCTGGCTATGCTCCATCTTCACCACACAAAATATTTAAATCATGCACAACCCCGATGACAAGCCAAGCAATTGTTTCATACTTTTGATGTTCTCAAACTTTTACAATCTTCACGCAATACATGAGCGTGAGCCATGGACATAGCGCTATAGGTAGAATAGAATGGTGGTTGTGGAGACGACAAAAAGGAGAAGATAGTCTCACATCAACTAGGCATATCAACGAGCTATGGATATGCCCATCTATAGATATCAATGTGAGTGAGTAGGATTGCCATGCAACGGATGCACTAGAGCTATAAGTGTATGAAACCTCAACAAAAGAACTAAGTGGGTGTGCATCCAACTTGCTTGCTCACGAAGACCTAGGGCATTTTGAGGAAGCCCATCTTTGGAATATACAAGCCAAGTTCTATAATGTAAAATTCCCACTAGTATATGAAAGTGACAACATAGGAGACTCTCTATCATGAAGATCATGGTGCTACTTTGAAGCACAAGTGTGGTAAAAGGATACTAACATTGTCCCTTCTCTCTTTTTCTCTCAATTTTTTTGGGCCTTCTCTTTTTTTATGGCCTCTTTTTCTCTTTTTTTATTTTTCGTCCGGGGTCTCATCCCGACTTGTGGGGGAATTGATATGTCTCCAAGGTATCTACAATTTTTGATTGCTCCATGCTATATTATCTACTGTTTTGGACATTGTTGGGCTTTATTATCCACTTTTATATTATTTTTGGGACTAACCTATTAACCGGAGGCCCATCCCAGAATTGCTGTTTTTTGCCTGTTTTAGGGTTTCGAAGAAAAGGAATATCAAATAGAGTCCAAACAGAATGAAACCTTCGGGAACGTGATTTTCTCATCGAATACAACTCAGGAGACTTGGACCCTATGTCAAGACACGTAACAGGAGGCCACGAGGTAGGGGGGCGCGCCAACCCCCCCCCCCCCCCCCAGGCGCGCCCTCCACCCTCGTGGGCCCCCTGTTGCTCCACCGACGTACTTCTTCCTCCTTTATATACCCACGTACCCCCAAATGATCAGATACGATGCCAAAACCCTAATTCCACCCCTGTAACTTTCTGTATCCACGAGATCCCATCTTGGGGCCTGTTCCGGAGCTCCGTCGGAGGGGGCATCGATCATGGAGGGCGTCTACATCAACACCATAGCCCTTCCGATGAAGTGTGAGTAGTTTACCTTAGACCTACGGGTCCATAGTTAGTAGCTAGATGGCTTCTTCTCTCTTTTTGGATCTCAATACAATGTTCTCCCCCTCTCTTGTGGAGATCTATTCGATGTAATCTTCTTTTTGTGGTGTGTTTGTTGAGACCGATGAATTGTGGGTTTATGATCAAGTCTATCTATGAATAATATTTGAATCTTCTCTGGATTCTTTTATGTATGATTGGTTATCTTTGCAAGTCTCTTCGAATTATCAGTTTGGTTTGGCCTACTAGATTGATCTTTCTCGCAATGGGAGAAGTGCTTAGCTTTGGGTTCAATCTTGCGGTGTCCTTTCCCGGTGACAGTAAGGGCAGCAAGGCACATATTGTATTGTTGCCATCGAGGATAACAAGATGGGGTTTTCTTCATATTGCATGAGTCTATCCCTCTACATCATGTCATCTTGCTTAAGGCGTTACTCTGTTTTTAACTTAATACTCTAGATGCATGCGGGATAGCGGTCGATGAGTGGAGTAATAGTAGTAGATGCAGGCAGGAGTCGGTCTACTTGTCTCGGACGTGATGCCTATATACATGATCATACCTAGATATTCTCATAACTATGCTCAATTCTGTCAATTGCTCAACAGTAATTTGTTCACCCACCATAGAATACTTATGCTCTCGAGAGAAGCCACTAGTGAAACCTATGGCCCCTGGGTCTATCTTTATCATATCAATCTCCTACTACTTAGTTATTTACTTTGCTATTCACTTTTCCTTTATTTTACTTTGCATCTTTATCATAAAAATACCAAAAATATTATCTTATCATATCTATCAGATCTCACTCTCGTAAGTGGCCCTATATGGATTGACAACCCCTATTTGCGTTGGTTGCAAGGATTTATTTGTTTTGTGCAGGTGCGAGGGAATCGCGCGTAGCCTCCTACTAGATTGATACCTTGGTTCTCAAAAATTGAGGGAAATACTTACGCTACTTTGATGCATCATCCCTTCCTCTTCGGGGAAAACCAACGCAGTGCTAAAAGAGGTAGCAAGAAGGATTTCTGGCGCCGTTGCTGGGGAGGTCTACGCAAAAGTCAACATACTAAGTACCCATCACGTACCCTTATCTCCCGCATTACATTATTTACCATTTGTCTCTCGTTTTCCTCTCCCCCACTTCACCCTTGCCGTTTTATTTGCCCTCTCTCTCTATCCTCCCTCTATTTGCCTCTTTTTGCCCGCTTGCTTTTTGTTTGCTTGTGTGTTAGTTTGCTTGCTCATGATGGCTCAAGATAATACTAAATTGTGTGACTTCACCAATACCAACAACAATTATTTTATTAGCACTCTGATTGCTCCTCTTACTGATGCTGAATCTTGTGAAATTAATGTTGCTTTGCTGAATCTTGTTATGAAAGAACCGTTCTCCGGCCTTCCTAGTGAAGATGCCGCTACCCATCTAAATAGCTTCGTTGATTTGTGTGACATGCAAAAGAACAAAGATGTGGATAATGATATTGTTAAATTGAAGCTATTTCCTTTTTCGCTTAGAGATCATGCTAAAGCTTGGTTTTCGTCCTTGCCTAAAAATAGTATTGATTCATGGAATAAGTGCAAAGATGCTTTTATCTCTAAGTATTTTCCTCCCGCTAAGATCATCTCTCTTAGAAACGATATTATGAATTTTAAACAACTTGATCATGAACATGTTGCACAAACTTGGGAGAGAGTGAAATTAATGATATGTAATTGCCCTACTCATGGTTTAAATTTGTGGATGATTGTTCAGAATATTTATGCCGGATTGAATTTTGCTTCTAGAAATCTTTTAGATTCGGCCGCGGGAGGCACTTTTATGGAAATCACTTTAGGAGAAGCTACTAAACTCCTAGATAATATTATGGTTAATTATTCTCAATGGCATACTGAAAGATCTACTAATAAAAAGGTGCATGCGATAGAAGAAATTAATATTTTGAGTGGAAAGATGGATGAACTTATGAAATTATTTGCTAATAAGAGTGTTTCTTCTGATCCTAATGATATGCCCTTGTCTACTTTGATTGAGAATAATAATGAATCTATGGATGAGAATTCTGTTGGTAGGAACAATTTTGGTAATAATGCGTATATAGGAAATTTCAACCCTAGGCCTTATCCTAGTAATCCCTCTAATAATTATGGTAATTCCTACAACAATTCTTATGGAAATTATAATAAGATGCCCTTCGATTTTGAATCTAATATTAAAGAATGTATTACTTCACAAAAGAATTTTAATGCTATGATTGAAGAAAAAATTGCTTAAGATTGATGATTTGGCTAGGAACATTGATAGAATTTTCTCTTGATGTTGATTCTTTGAAGCTTAGATCTATTCCACCTAAGCATGATATCAATGAGTCTCTCAAAGCCATGAGAATTTCCATTGATGAGTGCAAAGAAAGAACCGCTAGGATGCATGCTAAGAAAGATGCCTTTATAAAAGCGTGTTCTTCTAGTTCCTATGAAAATAATGATGAAGATCTAAAAGTTATTGATGTGTCCCCTTTTAAATCTTTCTTTTGCAATATGAATCTTGATAATTATGGGACTGAATATGATCCACCTTTACCTAGAAGGCGTTCCAAGAATTCTGAATCTTTTGATCTTGATGCTAAATTTGATAAAAGTGGGATTGAAGAAATTAAAACCCTAGATGTTGCTAAACCCACTATTATGGATTTGAAGGAATTTAACTATGAAAATTGCTCTTTGATTGATTGTATTTCCTTGTCGCAATCCGTGCTAAATTCTCCTCGCGCTTATAGTCAAAATAAAGCGTTTACAAAACATATCGTTGATGCCTTGATGCAATCTTATGAAGAAAAACTTGAATTAGAAGTTTCTATCCCTAGAAAACTTTCTGATGAGTGGGAACCAACTATTAAGATTAAAATTAAAGATCATGAATGCTATGCTTTATGTGATTTGGGTGCTAGTGTTTCCATGATTCCAAAGACTTTGTGTGATTTGTTAGGTTTCCGTGATTTTGATGATTGCTCTCTAAACTTGCACCTTGCGGATTCCACTATTAAGAAACCTATGGGAAGAATTAATGATGTTCTTATTGTCGCAAATAGGAATTATGTGCCCGTAGATTTTATTGTTCTTGACATAGATTGCAATCCTTCATGTCCTATTATTCTTGGTAGACCTTTCCTTAGAACGATTGGTGCAATTATTGATATGAAGGAAGAAAATATTAGATTCCAATTTCCATTAAGGAAAGGCACAGAACACTTTCCTAGAAAGAAAATTAAATTACCTTATGAATCTATCATGGGAGCCACTTATGGATTGCCTACCAAAGATGGCAATACTTAGATCTATTCTTGCTTGTTATGCCTAGCTAGGGGCGTTAAACGATAGCGCTTGTTGGGAGGCAACCCAATTTTATTTTTATTCCTTGCTTTTTGCTCCTGTTTAGTAATAAATAAATTATCTAGCCTCTGTTTTGGTTGTGTTTTTGTGTTTAATTAGTGTTTGTGGCAAGTAGAACCGTTGGGAAGACTTGGGGAAAGTCTTGTTGAACTTGCTGTAAAAAACAGAAACTTTAGCGCTCACGAGAACTGCTGTAGTTTTTATTTCGAAAGTGATATTTAGTTAATTATTTTTGAAGATGATTAGTATATAAATTCCTCACGTCCAGAAATTTATTTTATAATTTTTGGGGTTCCATATCTTGCGCTAGCTACAGATTACTACAGACTGTTCTGTTTTTGACAGATTCTGTTTTTCGTGTGTTGTTTGCTTATTTTGATGAATCTATGGGTAGTAAAATAGTTTATAAACCATAGAGAAGTTGGAATACAGTAGGTATAACACCCATATAAATAAATAATGAGTTCATTACAGTACCTAGAAGTGGTCTTTTGTTTTCTTTCACTAACGGAGCTCACGAGATTTTCTACTTTAAGTTTTGTATTGTGAAGTTTTCAAGTTTTGGGTAAAGATTTGATGGATTATGGAACAAGGAGTGGCAAGAGCCTAAGCTTGGGGATGCCCATGGCACCCCCAAGATAATCTAAGGACACCTAAAAGCCAAAGCTTGAGGATGCCCCGGAAGGCATCCCCTCTTTCGTCTACTTCTATTGGTAACTTTACTTCGAGCTATATTTTTATTTACCACATTATATGTGTTTTGCTTGGAGCGTCTTGTATGATTTGAGTCTTTGCTTGTTATTTTACCACAATCATCCTTGCTGTACACATCTTTTGAGAGAGCCATATATGATTTGGAATTTGTTAGAATACTCTATGTGCTTCGCTTATATCTTTTGAGTTATATAATTTTGCTCTAGTGCTTCACTTATATCTTTTAGAGCACGGTGGTGGATTTGTTTTATAGAAACTATTGATCTCTCATGCTTCACTTAGATTATTTTGAGAGTCTTAATGGCATGGTAATTTTCTTAAAATCCTAACATGCTTGGTATGCAAGATTAATAATAAAACTCTCTTATGAGTGTGTTGAATACTATGAGAAGTTTGATACTTGATAATTGTTTTGAGATATGGAGATGGTGATATTAAAGTCATGCTAGTTGAGTAGTTGTGAATTTGAGAAATACTTGTGTTGAAGCTTGTGATTCCCGTAGCATGCACGTATGGTGAACCGTTATGTGATGAAGTCGGAGCATGATTTATTTATTGATTGTCTTCCTTATGAGTGGCGATCGGGGACGAGTGATGGTCTTTTCCTACCAATCTATCCCCCTAGGAGCATGCGCGTAATACTTTGCTTTGATAACTACTAGATTTTTGCAATAAGTATATGAGTTCTTTATGACTAATGTTGAGTCCATGGATTATACGCACTCTCACCCTTCCACCTTTGCTAGCCTCTCAAATACCGCGCACCTTTCACCGATATCATACACCTACCATATACCTTCCTCAAAACAGCCAGCATACCTACCTATTATGGCATTTCCATATCCATTCCGAGATATATTGCCATGCAACTTTCCACAATTCCATTTATGACACACACCATCATTGTCATATTGCTGAGCATGATCATGTAGTTGACATAGTATTTGTGGCAAAGCCACCGTTCATAATTCTTTCATACTTGTCACTCATGCATCATTGCATATCTCGGTACACTGCCGGAGGCATTCACATAGAGTCATATTTTGGTCTAAGTATCGAGTTGTAATTGTTGAGTTGTAAGAAAAATAAAAGTGTGATCATCATCATTATTAGAGCATTGTCCCAGTGAGGAAAGGATGATGGAGACTATGATTCCCTCACAAGTTGGGATGAGACTCTGGACGAAAAATAAATAAAAGAGGACAAAGAAGCCCAAATAAAAAATAGAAAGAAAAGAGGGCATAAAAAAGAGAAAATGCCCAAACAAAAAAAGAGAAAAAAATGAGAGAAAAAGAGAGGAGGGACAATGTTACTATCCTTTTTGCCATACTTGTGCTTCAAAGTAGCACCATGCTCTTCATGATAGAGAGTCTCCTATGTTATCATTTTCATATACTAGTGTGAATTTTTCATTATAGAACTTGGCCTGTATATTTCAATGATGGGCTTCCTCAAACGCTCTAGGTCTTCATGAGCAAGCAAATTGGATGCACACCCACTTAGTTTTCTTTTTGAGCTTTCATAAACTTATACCTCTAGTGCATCCGTTGCATGGCAATCCCTACTTACTCACATTGATATCTATTGATGAGCATCTCCATAGCCCGTTGATACGCCTAGTTGATGTGATACTATCTTCTCCTTTTTTGTCTTCTCCACAACCGCCACTCTATTCCACCTATAGTGCTATATCCATGGCTCACGCTCATGTATTGCATGAAGATTGAAAAAGTTTTGAGAATGTCAAAACTATGAAACAATTGCTTGGATTGTCATCGGGGTTGTGCATGATTTAAATATTTTGTGTGGTGAAGATAGAGCATAGCCAGACTATATGATTTTGTAGGGATAACTTTCTTTAGCCATGTTATTTTGAGAAGACATAATTGCTTTGTTAGTATGCTTGAAGTATTATCATTTTTATGTCAATATGAACTTTTGTCTTGAATCTTTCGGATCTGAATATTCAAACCACAATTAAGAGGAATTACATTAAAATTATGCCAAGTAGCACTCCGCGTCAAAAATTATGTTTTTATCATTTACCTACTCGAGAACGAGCAAGAATTAAGCTTCGGGATGCTTGACACGTCTCCAACGTATCTATACTTTTTGATTGCTCCATGCTATATTATCTACTGTTTTGGACATTATTGGGCTTTATTATCCACTTTTATATTATTTTTGGGACTAACCTATTAACCGGAGGCCCAGCCCAGAATTGTTGTTTTTTGCCTGTTTTAGGGTTTCGAAGAAAAGGAATATCAAACGGAGTCCAAACGGAATGAAACCTTCGGGAACGTGATTTTCTCATCGAATACAACTCAGGAGACTTGGACCCTATGTCAAGACACGTAACAGGAGGCCACGAGGTAGGTGGTGCGCCAACCCCCCAGGCGCACCCTCCACCCCCGTGGGCCCCCTGTTACTCCACCGACATACTTCCTCCTCCTACATATACCCACGTACCCCCAAACGATCAGATACGGAGCCAAAACCCTAATTCCACCGCCATAACTTTCCGTATCCACGAGATCCCATCTTGTGGCCTATTCCGGAGCTCCGCCGGAGGGGGCATCGATCACGGAGGGCTTCTAAATCAACACCATAGCCCTTCCGATGAAGTGTGAGTAGTTTACCTCAGACTTACAGGTCCAAAGTTAGTAGCTAGATGGCTTATTCTCTCTTTTTGGATCTCAATACAATGTTCTCGCCCTCTCTTGTGGAGATCTATTCGATGTAATCTTCTTTTTGTTGTGTGTTTGTTGAGACCGATGAATTGTGGGTTTATGATCAAGTCTATCTATGAATAATATTTGAATCTTCTCTGAATTCTTTTATGTATGGTTGGTTATCTTTGCAAGTCTCTTTGAATTATCAATTTGTTTTGGCCTACTAGATTGATCTTTCTTGCAATGAGAGAAGTGCTTAGCTTTGGGTTCAATCTTGCGGTGTCCTTTCCCGGTGACAGTAAGGGTAGCAAGGCACGTATTGTATTGTTGCCATCAAGGATAACAAGATGGGGTTTTCTTCATATTGCATGAGTCTATCCCTCTACATCATGTCATCTTGCTTAAGGCGTTACTCTGGTTTTAACTTAATACTCTAGATGCATGCTGGATAGCGGTCAATGAGTGGAGTAATAGTAGTAGATGCAGGCAGGAGTCGGTCTACTTGCCTCGGACGTGATGCCTATATACATGATCATACCTAGATATTCTCATAACTATGCTCAATTCTGTCAATTGCTCAATTGTAATTTGTTCACCCACCATAGAATACTTATGCTCTCGAGAGAAGCCACTAGTGAAACCTATGGCCCCCGGGTCTATCTTTATCATATCAATCTCCTACTACTTAGTTATTTACTTTGCTATTTACTTTCCTTTATTTTACTTTGCATCTTTATCATAAAAATACCAAAACTATTATCTTATCATATCTATCAGATCTCACTCTCATAAGTGGCCCTATAGGGATTGACAACCCCTATTTGCGTTGGTTGCGAGTATTTATTTGTTTTGTGCAGGTGCGAGGGACTCGCGCGTAGCCTCCTACTGGATTGATACCTTGGTTCTCAAAAACTGAGGGAAATACTTACGCTACTTTGCTGCATCATCCCTTCCTCTTCGGGGAAAACCAACGCAGTGCTAAAAGAGGTAGCAGGAATCATAGTCTCCATCATCCTTTCCTCACTTGGGGCAATGCTCTAATAATTATGACCAGCACACTTTTATTTACTTACAACTTGAAAAATTATAACTCGATACTTAGAACAAAATATGACTCTATGTGAATGCCTCCGGCGGTGTACCGGGATGTGCAATGACTCATGAGTGACATGTATGGAAGAATTATAAAGGTGGCTTTGCCACAAATACGATGTCAACTACATGACCATGCAAAGCAATATGACAATGATGAAGCGTGTCATAACAAACGGAACGGTGGTATGTTGCATGGCAATATATCTCGGAATGGCTATGGAAATGCCATAATAGGTAGGTATGGTGGCTGTTTTGAGGAAGGTATGTGGTGGGTTTATGGTACCGGCGAAAGTTGCGCGGTACTAGAGAGGCTAGCAATGGTGGAAGGGTGAGAGTGCGTATAATCCATGGACTCAACATTAGTCATAAAGAACTAACATACTTATTGCAAAAATCTATTAGTTCTCGAAACAAAGTACTACGCGCATGCTCCTAGGGGATAGATTGGTAGGAAAAGACAATTGCTCGTCCCCGACCGCCACTCATAAGGAAGACAATCAATAAATAAATCATGCTCCGACTTCATCACATAACGGTTCACCATACGTGCATGCTACGGGAATCACAAACTTTAACACAAGTATTTCTCAAATTCACAACTACTCAACTAGCATGACTCTAATATCACCATCTTCATATCTCAAAACAGTAATCAAGTATCAAACCTCTCATAGTATTCAACTAGCATGATAGTTTTTATTATACCCATCTTGGATGCCTATTATATTAGGACTAATTTTATAGCCAAATAAAATTACCATGCTGTTCTAAAGTACTCTCAAAATGATATAAGTGAAGCATGAGAGATCAATAATTTCTATAAAATAAAACCAGCACCATGCTCTTAAAGATATAAATGAAGCACTAGAGCAAAAATTTCTAGCTCAAAAGATATAAGTGAGGCACATCGAGTATTCTAATAAATTCCTATTCATGCGTGCCTCTCCAAAAGGTGTGTACATAAAGGATGATTGTGGTAAAATAAAAATCAAAGACTCAAATCATACAAGACGCTCCAAGCAAAACACATATCATGTGGTGAATAAAAATATAGCCTCAAGTAAAGTTACCGATAGACGAAGACGAAAGAGGGGATGCCTTCCGGGGCATCCCCAAGCTTAGGCTTTTGGTTATCCTTGAATTTTACCTTGGGGTGCCTTGGGAATCCCAAATCTTAGGCTCTTGCCACTCCTTATTACAAAATCCATCAAATCTTTACCCAAAACTTGAAAACTTCACAACACAAAACTCAACAGAAAATCTCATGAGCTCCGTTAGTATAAGAAAACAAACCACCACTTCAAGATACTGTAATGAACTCAATATTTATTTATATTGGTGTTAAAACTACTGTATGCCAACTTCTCTATGGTTCATACCCCCCGATACTAGCCATAGATTCATCAAAGTAAGCAAACAACACACGAAAAACAGAATCTGTCAAAAACAGAACAGTCTGTAGTAATCTGTAGGTTTCGAATACTTCTGTAACCCCAAAAATTCTGAAATAAATTGGTGGACTGGAGGAATTTGTCTATTAATCATCTGCAAAAATAATCAACCTAATCGCACTCTCCAGTAAAACATGGCAGCAAATCTCGTGAGCGCTAAAGTTTCTGTTTTTTACAGCAAGATTGCAAAAACTTCCCCCAAGTCTTCCCAAAGGTTCTACTTTGCACAAAAACTAATTAAAAGTATAAAACCACATCTAAACATAAGATATATTAATTATTTATTACTAAACAGAACCAAAAAGGAAGAAACAAAAATAAAATTGGGTTGCCTCCCAACAAGCACTATCGTTTAACACCCCTAGCTAGGCATAAAAACAAGAATAGATCTAGGTATTGTCATCTTTGGTATGCAATCCTTAAGTGGCTCTCATAATAGATTCATAAGGTAATTTAATTTTATTTCTAGTAAAGTGTTCCATTCCTTTCCTTAACGGAAATTGGAATCTAATGTTTCCTTCTTTCATATCAATAATTGCACCAATCGTTCTAAGGAAAGGTCTACCAAGAATAATTGGACATGAATGATTGCAATCTATATCAAGAACAATGAAATCTACAGGCACATAATTCCCATTTGCAACAATAAGAACATCATTAATCCTTCCCATAGGTTTCTTAATAGTGCAATCTGTAAGGTGCAAATTTAAAGAACAATCATCAAATTCACGGAAACCTAACACATCACACAAAGTTTTTGGAATCGTGGAAACACTAGCACCCAAATCACATAAAGCAAAGCATTGATGATCTTTAATTTTAATTTTAATAGTAGTTTCCCACTCATCATAAAGTTTTCTAGGGATAGAAACTTCTAATTCAAGCTTTTCTTCATAAGATTTCATTAAAGCATCAACAATATGTTTGGTAAAAGCTTTATTTTGATCATAAACATGAGGAGAATTTAGCACGGATTGCAACAAGGAAATACAATCTATCAAAGAGCAATTATCATAATTAAATTCCTTGAAATCCAAAATAGTTGGTTCATTGATATGTAAAGTTTTGACCTCTTCAATCCCACTTTTACCATTTTTTGCATTAAGATCTAAGAACTTCGAATCATTGGGACGCCTTTTGGCTAAAGTTGACTCATATCCAGTCCCATCATTATCAAGATTCATATTGCAAAACAAAGATTTAATAGGAGACACATCAATCACCTTTAGATCTTCATCCTTATTATCATGAAAACTAGAAGAACACGCTTTTATAGAGCAATCCTTTTTAGCACGCATCCTAGCGGTTCTTTCTTTGCACTCATCAATGGAAATTCTCATGGCTTTGAGAGACTCATTGATATCATGCTTGGGTGGAATAGATCTAAGTTTCAAAGAATCAACATCAAGAGAAATTCTATCCACATTCCTAGCCAACTCATCAATCTTAGGCAATTTTTCGTCAAGCAAAGCATCGAAATTCTTTTGAGAAATCATAAATTCTTTAACACTAGTCTCAAAATCAGAGGGCATCTTATTAAAATTTCCATAAGAGTTGTTGTAGGAATTACCATAATTATTAAAGGAATTACTAGGAAACGGCCTAGGATTAAAGTTTCCTCTATAAGCGTTGTTACCAAAATTGTTTCTACCAACAAAATTCACATCCATAGATTCATTATTATTCTCAATCAAAGTAGGCAAAGGCATGTCATTAGGATCAGAAGAAACACTCTTATTAGCAAACAATTTCATAAGTTCATCCATCTTTCCACTCAAAACATTAATTTCTTCTATAGCATGAACCTTTTTACTAGTAGATCTTTCGGTGTGCCATTGAGAATAATTAACCATGAGTTCGCTGTCGCCTCTATAGCATGAACCTTTTTACTAGTAGATCTTTCGGTGTGCTATTGAGAATAATTAACCATTAGTTCGCTCTAGCCTGGGGTGGCGGGAGGAGGAGCGAGACATTACGGCGTGAGATGATCTTCTCCGGGGCCGTGGTCTTATGAGCACAAGGTTCATGTTCTTTTCTCCCTCACAGTCCTCTCTTGCGTATGGCTCTAGATTTCTCTCCCCCTATCTTCGACTTCGAGTGAGAACCCCTAGCGCTCCCCTCCCCTCCTGCCGTCGGTGGCCACTCCAGCCCCGGCGTCCACTCCTCCCCGCCGTTGTGCCATCCGGCCACGGCGTCCACCTCCTCCATGGCTTCGGGCTCGCGTAGCCTGGCATCCGTGTCCCAGGCGCCCCGTGGGGAGCGGCTGATTGTGTCGGGGTTGGGGCTTTCGGCCTCGCCCGGATCTGCGGGGTCCTCATCGGTGGGTGCGGCCAGGCTGGAGCGGGAGGCGCCGGCCGCTGGCCAGGGCTGGCATCGACCTGGCCCCTCCCGCAAGGCCATGTGGCACCGCTGCCGTGCGGTGCATCGCCAGCTGGAGGGCGACCAGCCGGCGTCTCTCACATCGTCGGAAAGGCGCTTGATTCTACCGGATCTTTCAGCAAGTCCACATACTCAACCATCATATAGTCTTTCACAATTGCTAACACTCACGCAATACTTATGGGTATGGAGTTTTAATCGGACACAGATAAAGATTGGGGCTTATAGTTTTGCCTCCCAACGTTTTACCTCAAGGGTAATGTCAACAATAATAGTTCATGAAAACTCACATCCAATTAGCCATATATACCAGGATCTTTCCAACATATTGTGCTTGCCAAAAGATAAAATGTAAAAAAGGAAAGGTGAAGATCACCATGAATCTTATGTAAGGTATGAGATAAAAGTAAAAGATAGGCCCTTCGCAGAGGGAAGCAGAGGTTGTAATGCGCTTTCATGGTTGGATGCACAAAATCTTAATGCGAAAGAGCGTCACTTTATACTGCCACTTGTGATATAGACCTTTATTATGCAGTCTGTCGCTTTTATTTCTTCCACATCACAAGATCGTATAAAGCTTATTTCCTCCACACCAATCAATCATACATATTTATAGAGCAATTTTTATTGCTTGCACCGATGACAACTTACTTGAAGGATCTTACTCAATCCATAGGTAGATATGGTGGACTCTCATGGCAAAACTGGGTTTAAGGGTATTTGGAAGCACAAGTAGTATCTCTACTTGGTGCAAAGAATTTGGCTAGCATGAGGGGAAAGGCAAGCTCAATCATGTTGGATGATCCATGACAATATAATTTATCTCATATGTAAGAAAACATAACCCATTATGTTGTCTTCCTTGTCCAACGTCAACTCTTTAGCATGTCATATTTTAATGAGTGCTCACAATCATAAAAGATGTCCAAGATAGTGTATTTGTATGTGAAGACCTCTCTTTCTTTATTACTTCCTATTAATTGCAACGATGACCAAAACTATGTTTTTTAACTCTCAACAACTTTTATTCATCATACTCTTTATATGTGAGCTCATTACTCTCCATAAGATCCATATGATCTCTTTTATTTCGTTTATTCTTTCTCTTTTCTTTTATTCACTTAAGATCATAGCAAGATTATCAAGCCCTTGACTCAACACTAATCTTTATTATATAGCTCACGGACTCGATTACATAAAGGGGTCATAAAGCAAAAATCAAAACTAGATCATACCAAAAACATTATTCTACTAGATCAAGATATTACTAAAAGGATCGAACTAAGAAAACGGTAAAGATAGGAGTGTGATGGTGATACGATACCGGGGCACCTCCCCCAAGCTTGGCAGTTACCAAGGGGAGTGCCCATACCCGATGCTCAGTTCTTCTTTGTTGGTGAAGAAGGTGATGGTTTTGTTGATGGCGTAGGCTTCTTCCTTAATTTGCGCTTGAGGGCAGAATTTTGGTCCCTTAGATCATCGATCTCCTGCTCCAGGCTCAGTATCTTTTTGCATAGTTCCTGCTTGTTTTCCTACAAGAGGCGAAAAGGGATAAACTCGATCTTAGGTTTCTTTACTCTATCCAGGAGGCTTGACTTTTTGAATTCCACATGCATGTCCCTAGGTTGAGGTAATGAGACTTCATCTTCTTCTGAGTTCGTCTCCTCCCTTCCCTTGGGTTCATAGTCCTCTTCTTCTTCCATAGTCCAACCACAATGGTGCACATCCCCATAGACCTTAGGATCTACAAGGTAATCAGCCACATAGCTTTCTCCTTCCGAATCCTAGGACGACATGTTGCTCTAATCTACAGCAGGACAGCTCGAAACAAAGACAGGAGATATTTGCGTGATACAGGAGTCAAAACCTTCGGGAGATTATATAATGAATTTTTACCAACCAAAATACGTAACATGCAAGAAAACGGAATCTGGAGAGCACACGAGGTGCCCACAAGGTAGGGGGCGCGCCCATGGGGGTAGGGCGCGCCCTCCACCCTCGTGGAGCCCTCGTGTCCTTCCTGGACTGCTTCTTATTTTTCTAAAAATTCCAAAACGGAGAAAAATTGCCATTAGAACTGTTTTGGAGTTGGTTTACTTACCGTACCACATACCTATTCCTTTTCGGAGTCTGAAACATTCTGGAAAGTGTCCCTTATGTATTCCTCCGGGGTTACAGTTTCAATAACATTGGTTTCAACATTTATAGGATTACCTGAGATATAATGTTTGATTCTTTGACCGTTCACCACCTTCGGATGTGTGCCTTCGGAGTTGTTGATTTTTATGGCACCGGAACGATAGACCTCCTCGATAACGTAAGGACCTTCCCATTTAGAGAGAAGTATTCCTGCAAAAAAAATCTTAAACGAGAGTTGTATAGCAATACATAATCACCTACATTAAACTCACGCTTTTGTATCCTTTTGTCATGCCATCTTTTAACTTTTTCTTTAAACAATTTGGCATTCTCATAGGCTTGGGTTCTCCATTCATCAAGTGAGCTAATGTCAAATAACCTTTTCTCATCGACAAGTTTGAAATCATAATTGAGCTCTTTAATAGCCCAATAAGCCTTATGTTCTAATTCCAGAGGTAAGTGACATGCTTTACCATAAACCATTTTATACGGAGACATACCCATAGGATTTTTATATGCAATTCTGTAGGCCCATAATGCATCATCAAGTTTCTTGGACCAATTCTTTCTAGATCTATTAACAGTCTTTTGCAAAATTAATTTGAGTTCTCTATTACTCAATTCTACTTGACCACTAGACTTTGGGTGATAAGGAGATGCAATTCTATGATTAACATCATACTTAGCAAGCATTTTACGGAAAGCACCATGAATAAAATGTGAACCACCATCAGTCATTAAATATCTAGGGACCCCAAACCTCAGAAAATAACTTCTTTAAGCATCTAATAGAGGTGTTATGATCAGCACTACTAGTTGGAATAGCTTCTACCCACTTAGTAACGTAATCAATAGCAACTAAAATATGTGTATACCCATTAGAGGCAGGAAAAGGTCCCATATAGTCTAAGCCCCAAACATCAAATGGTTCAATAACAAGTGAATAATTCATAGGCATTTCTTGACGTCTACTAATATTACCGATTCTTTGACATTCATCACAAGATAAGACAAACTTACGGGCATCCTTGAAGAGAGTAGTGTTGGGGAACGTAGTAATTTCAAAATTTTCCTACGCACACGCAAGATCATGGTGATGCATAGCAACGAGGGGGAGAGTCTGATCTACGTACCCTTGTAGATCGCAACGGAAGCGTTGACACAACATAGAGGAAGTAGTCGTACGTCTTCTTCCCGATCCGACCGATCCAAGCACCATTACTCCGGCACCTCCGAGTTCTTAGCACACGTTCAGCTCGATGACGATCCCCGGGCTCCGATCCAGCAAAGCTTCGGGGAGGAGTTCCGTCAGCACGATGGCGTGGTGACGATCTTGATGTACTACCGACGTAGGGCTTCGCCTAAGCACTACAATGATATGATCGAGGTGGAATTTGGTGGCAGGGGGCACCGCACACGGCTAAGGAACGATCTCAATGATCAACTTGTGTGTCTAGAGGTGCCCCCTGCCCCCATATATAAAGGTTTCCAGGGGGAGGGCTGGCCGGCCAAGGAGGAGGGCACAGGAGGAGTCCTACTCCTACCGGGAGTAGGACTCCCCCCCCCCCAATCCTATTCCTAATAGGATTCCTCGAGAGAGAGAGAGAGAGAGAGGGAGAAGGGGGCCGGCCACCTCTCCTAGTCCTAATAGGACTAGGGGAGGGGGGAGGCGCGCAGCCCACCTTGGGCTGCCCCTTTCACCTTTCCACTAAGGCCCAATAAGGCCCATTTGGTTCCCGGGGGGTTCCGGTAACCTCCCGGTACTCCGGTAAAATTCCCGATTTCACCCGGAACACTTCCGATGTCCAAACATAGGCTTCCAATATATCAATCTTTATGTCTCGACCATTTCGAGACTCCTCGTCATGTCCGTGATCACATCCGGGACTCCGAACAACCTTCGGTACATCAAAATGCATAAACTCATAATAACTGTCATCGTAACGTTAAGCGTGCGGACCCTACGGTTTGAGAATAATGTAGACATGACCGAGACACGTCTCCGGTCAATAACCAATAGCGGGACCTGGATGCCCATATTGGCTCCTACATATTCTACGAAGATCTTTATCGGTCAGACCGCATAACAACATACGTTGTTCCCTTTGTCATCGGTATGTTACTTGCCCGAGATTCGATCGTCGGTATCCAATACCTAGTTCAATCTCGTTACCGGCAAGTCTCTTTACTCGTTCCATAATACATCATCCCGCAACTAACTCATTAGTTGCAATGCTTGCAAGGCTTGTATAATGTGTATTACCGAGAGGGCCCAGAGATACCTCTCCGACAATCGGAGTGACAAATTCTAATCTTGAAATACGCCAACCCAACATCTACCATTGGAGACACCTGTAGTACTCCTTTATAATCACCCAGTTATGTTGTGACGTTTGGTAGCACCCAAAGTGTTCCTCCGGCAAACGGGAGTTGCATAATCTCATAGTCATAGGAACATGTATAAGTCATGAAGAAAGCAATAGCAACATACTAAACGATCGGGTGCTAAGCTAATGAAATGGGTCATGTCAATCAGATCATTCAACTAATGATGTGATCCCATTAATCAAATAACAACTCTTTTTCCATGGTTAGGAAACATAACCATCTTTGATTAATGAGCTAGTCAAGTAGAGGCATACTAGTGACACTCTGTTTGTCTATGTATTCACACATGTATTATGTTTCCGGTTAATACAATTCTAGCATGAATAATAAATATTTATCATGATATAAGGAAATAAATAATAACTTTATTATTGTCTCTAGGGCATATTTCCTTCAGTCTCCCACTTGCACTAGAGTCAATAATCTAGATCACATCACCATGTGATTAACATCGATAGTTCACATCATCATGTGATTAACACCCACAGTTCACATCGCCATGTGACCAACACCCAAAGGGTTTACTAGATTCAGTAATCTAGTTCACATCGCTATGTGATTAACACCCAAAGAGTACTAAGGTGTGATCATGTTTTGCTTCTGAGAGAATCTTAGTCAACGGGTCTGCCACATTCAGATCCACATGTATTTTGCAAATTTCTATGTCAACAATGCTCTGCATGGAGCTACTCTAGCTAATTGCTCCCACTTTCAATATGTATCTAGACCGAGACTTAGAGTCATCTAGATTAGTGTCAAAACTTGCATCGGCGTAACCCTTTACGACGAACCTTTTTATCACGTCCATAATCGAGAAACATATCCTTGTTTCACTAAGGATAATTCTGACCGTTGTCCAGTGATCTACTCCTAGATCACTATTGTACTCCCTTGCCAAATCAGTGCAGGGTATACAATAGATCTGGTATACAGCATGACATACTTTATAGAACCTATGGCCAAGGCATAGGGAATGACTTTCATTCTCTTTTTATCTTCTGCCGTGGTCGGGCTTTGAGTCTTACTCAACTTCACACCTTATAATACAGGCAAGAACTCTTTCTTTGACTGCTCCATTTTGAACTACTTCAAAATCTTGTCAAGGTATGTACTCATTGAAAAAACTTATCAAGCATCTTGATCTATCTCTATAGATCTTGAAGCTCAATATGTAAGCAGCTTCACCGAAGTCTTTCTTTGAAAAACTCCTTTCAAACACTCCTTTATGCTTTACAGAATAATTCTACATTATTTCCGATCAACAATATGTCATTCACATATACTTATCAGAAATGTTGTAGTGCTCCCACTCACTTTCTTGTAAATACAGGCTTCACCGCAAGTCTGTATAAAACTATATGCTTTGATCAACTCATCAAAGCGTATATTCCAACTCCGAGATGCTTGCACCAGTCCACAGATGAATCACTGGAGCTTGCATATTTTGTTAGCACCTTTAGGATTGACAAAACCTACTAGTTGCATCATATACAACTCTTCTTTAAGAAATCCATTAAGGAATGCAGTTTTGTTTATCCATTTGCCAGATTTCATAAAATGCGGCAATTGCTAACATGATTCGGACAGACTTAAGCATAGATACGGGTGAGAAACTCTCATCGTAGTCAACACTTTGAACTTGTCGAAAACCTTTTGCGACAACTCTAGCTTTGTAGATAGTAACACTACTATCAGCGTCCGTCTTCCTCTTGAAGATCCATTTATTCTCAATTGCTTGCTGATCATCGGGCAAGTCAACCAAAGTCCAAACTTTGTTCTCATACATGGATCATATCTCAGATTTCATGGCCTCAAACCATTTCGCGGAATATGGGCTCATCATCGCTTCCTCATAGTTCGCAAGTTCGTCATGGTCTAGTAACATGACTTCCAGAACAGGATTACCGTACCACTCTGGTGCGGATCTCACTCTGGTTTACCTACGAGATTCGGTAGTAACTTGATCTGAAGTTACATGATCATCATCATTAGCTTCCTCACTAATTGGTGTAGGTGTCACAGAAACTGGTTTCCGTGATGTACTACTTTCCAATAAGGGAGAAGGTACAATTACCTTGTCAAGTTTTCTATTTTCCTCCCACTCACTTCTTTCGAGAGAAACTCCTTCTCTGGAAAGGATCCATTCTTAGCAATGAATGTCTTGCCTTCGGATCTGTGATAGAAGGTGTACCCAACAGTTTCCTTTGGGTATCCTATGAAGACGCACTTCTCCGATTTGGGTTCGAGCTTATCAGGTTGAGACTTTTTCACATAAGCATTGCAACCTCAAACTTTTAAGAAACGACAGCTTAGGTTTCTTGCCAAACCATAGTTCACACGGTGTTGTCTCAACGGATTTAGATGGTGCCCTATTTAACGTGAATGCAGCTGTCTCTAATGCGTAACCCCAAAATGATTGTGGTAGATCGGTAAGAGACATCATAGATTTGCACTATATCTAATAAAGTACGGCTATGACGTTCGGACACACCACTATGCTGTGGTGTTCCGGGTGGCACGAATTTGTGAAACTATTCCACATTGTTTTAATTGAAGACCAAACTCGTAACTCAAATATTTGTCTCCGCGATCAGATCGTAGAAGCCTTATTTTCTTGTTACGATGATTCTCCACTTCACTCTGAAATTCTTTGAACTTTTCAAATGTTTCAGACTTATGTTTCATCAAGTAGATATATTCATATCTGCTCAAATCATCTGTGAAGATCAGAAAATAATGATACCTATCGCGAGCCTCAATATTCATCGGACCACATACATCAGTATGTATGATTTCCAACAAATCTGTTGCTCGCTCCATTGTTCGGAAGAACAGAGTCTTAGTCATCTTGCCCATGAGGCATGGTTCACAAGCATCAACTGATTCATAACAAGTGATTCCAAAAACCCATCAGCATGGAGTTTCTTCATGCGCTTTACACCAATATGACCTAAACGGCAGTGCTACAAATAAGTTGCACTATCATTATTAACTTTGCATCTTTTGGTTTCAATATTATGATTATGTGTATCACTATGATCGAGATCCAACGAACTATTTTTCATTGGGTGTGTAACCATATAAGGTTTTATTCATGTAAACAGAAAAACAATTTATTCTCTTACTTAAATGAATAACCGTATTACAATAAACATGATCAAATCATATTCATGCTCAACGTAAACACCAAATAACACGTATTTAGGTTCAACACTAATCCCGAATTTACAGGGAGTGTGCGATGATGATCATATCAATCTTGGAACCACTTCCAACACACATCGTCACTTCACCCTTAACTAGTCTCTATTTATTCTGCAACTCCCGTTTCGAGTTACTAATCTTAGCAACTGAACTAGTATCAAATACTGAGGGGTTGCTATAAACACTAGTAAAGTGCACATCAATAACATGTATATCAAATATACTTATGTTCACCTTGCCATCCTTCTTATCTGCCAATCACTTGGGGAAGTTCCGCTTCCAGTGACCAGTCCCTTTGCAGTAGAAGCACTTTGTCTCGGGCTTAGGACCAGACTTGGGCTTCTTCACTTGAGCAGCAACTTGCTTGTTGTTCTTTTTGAAGTTCCCCTTCTTCCCTTTGCCCTTTTCTTGAAACTAGTGATCTTGTCAACCATCAACACTTGATGCTCTTTCTTGATTTCTACCTTCATTGATTTCATCATCATGAAAAGCTCGGGAGTCTTTTTCGTCATCCCTTGCATACTATAGTTCATCACGAAGTTCTACTAACTTGGTGATGGTGACTAGAGAATTCTGTCAATCACTATCTTATCTAGAAGATTAACTCCCACTTGATTCAAGCGATTGTAGTACCCAGACAATCTGAGCACATGCTCACTAGTTGAGCGATTCTCCTCCATCTTTTAGCTATAGAACTTGTTGGAGACTTCATATCTCTCAACTCGGGTATTTGCTTGAAATATTAACTTCAACTCCTGGAACATCCCTTATGGTCCATGACGTTCAGAACGTCTTTGAAGTCCCGATTCTAAGCCATTAAGCATGGTGCACTAAACTATGAACTAGTCATCATATTGAGCTATCCAAACGTTCATAACGTCTGCATCTGCTCCTACAATAGGTCTGTCACCTAGCGGTGCATCAAGGACATACTTCCTCTGTGCAGCAATGAGGATAAACCTCAGATCACGGATCCAATCCGCATCATTGCTACTAACATCTTTCAACACAATTTTCTCTAGGAACATATCAAAATAAACACAGGGAAGCAACAACGCGAGCTATTGATCTACAACATAATTTGCAAAATACTACCAGGACTAAGTTCATGATAAATTTAAGTTCAATTAATCATATTACTTAAGAACTCCCACTTAGATAGACATCCCTCTAATCCTCTAAGTGATCACGTGATCCAAATCAACTAAACCATAACCGATCATCACGCGAGATGGAGTAGTTTTCAATGGTGAACATCGTCATGTTGATCATATCTACTATATGATTCACGCTCGACCTTTCGGTCTCTGTGTTCCGAGGCCATATCTGCATATGCTAGGCTCGTCAAGTTTAACCTGAGTATTCTGCTTGTGCAAAACTGGCTTGCACCCGTTGTAGATGGACGTAGAGCTTATCACACCCGATCATCACGTGGTGTCTGGGCACGACGAACTTTGGCAACGGTGCATACTCAGGGAGAACACTTCTTGATAATTTAGTGAGAGATCATCTTATAATGCTACCGTCAATCAAAGCAAGATAAGATGCATAAAAGATAAACATCACATGCAATCAATATAAGTGATATGATATGGCCATCATCATCTTGTGCTTGTGATCTCCATCTCCGAAGCACCGTCATGATCACCATCGTCACCGGCACGACACCTTGATCTCCATCGTAGCATCGTTGTCGTCTCGCCAATCTTATGCTTCCACGACTATCACTACCGCTTAGCAATAAAGTAAAGCATTACATCGCGATTGCATTCCATACAATAAAGCGACAACCATATGGCTCCTGCCAGTTGCCGATAACTTGGTTACAAAACATGATCATCTCATACAATAAAATCAGCATCATGCCTTGACCATATCACATCACAACATGCCCTGCAAAAACAAGTTAGACGTCCTCTACTTTGTTGTTGCAAGTTTTACGTGGCTGCTACGGGCTTAAGCAAGAACTCATCTCACCTATGCAACAAAACCACAACGATAGTTTGTCAAATAGACTCTGTTTTAACCTTCTCAAGGACCGGGCGTAGCCATACTCAGTTCAACTAAAGTTGGAGAGATAGTCGCCCGCAAGCCATCTATGTGCAAAGCACGTCGAGGGAACCGGTCTCGCGTAAGCGTACGCGTAAGGTTGGTCCGGGTCGTCTCGTCCAACAATACCGCCGAACCAAAGTATGACATGCTGGTAGGCAGTATGACTTGTATCGCCCACAACTCACTTGTGTTCTACTCGTGCAAATAACATCAAACCATAAAACCTAGGCTCGGATACCACTGTTGGGGAACGTAGTAATTTCAAAATTTTCCTATGCACACGCAAGATCATGGTGATGCATAGCAACGAGGGGGAGAGTCTGATCTACGTACCCTTGTAGATCGCAACGGAAGCGTTGACACAACGTAGAGGAAGTAGTCGTACGTCTTCTTCCCGATCCGACCGATCCAAGCACCGTTACTATGGCACCTCCTAGTTCTTAGCACACGTTCAGCTCGATGACGATCCCCGGGCTCCGATCCAGCAAAGCTTCGGGGAGGAGTTCCGTCAGCACGACGGCGTGGTGACGATCTTGATGTACTACCGACGTAGGGCTTCGCCTAAGCACTACAACGATATGATCGAGGTGGAATTTGGTGGCAGGGGGCACCGCACACGGCTAAGGAACGATCTCAATGATCAACTTGTGTGTCTAGAGGTGCCCCCTGCCCCCGTATATAAAGGTTGCCAGGGGGAGGGCTGGCCGGCCAAGGAGGAGGGCGCAGGAGGAGTCCTACTCCTACCGGGAGTAGGACTCCCCCCCCCCCCAATCCTATTCCTGATAGGATTCCTCGAGAGAGAGAGAGAGAGAGAGAGAGAGAGAGAGAGAGAGAGAGGGAGAAGGGGGCCAGCCACCTCTCCTAGTCCTAATAGGACTAGGGGAGGGGGGAGGCGCGCAGCCCACCTTGGGCTGCCCCTTTCACCTTTCCACTAAGGCCCAATAAGGCCCATTTGGTTCCCGGGGGGTTCCGGTAACCTCCCGGTACTCCGGTAAAATTCCCGATTTCACCCGGAACACTTCCGATGTCCAAACATAGGCTTCCAATATATCAATCTTTATGTCTCGACCATTTCGAGACTCCTCGTCATGTCCGTGATCACATCCGGGACTCCGAACAACCTTCGGTACATCAAAATGCATAAACTCATAATAACTGTCATCGTAACGTTAAGCGTGTGGACCCTACGGTTCGAGAATAATGTAGACATGACAGAGACACATCTCCGGTCAATAACCAATAGCGGGATCTGGATGCCCATATTGGCTCCTACATATTCTACGAAGATCTTTATCGGTCAGACCGCATAACAACATACGTTGTTCCCTTTGTCATCGGTATGTTACTTGCCCGAGATTCGATCGTCGGTATCCAATACCTAGTTCAATCTCGTTACCGGCAAGTCTCTTTACTCTTTCCGTAATACATCATCCCGCAACTAACTCATTAGTTGCAATGCTTGCAAGGCTTGTATAATGTGTATTACCGAGAGGGCCCAGAGATACCTCTCCGACAATCGGAGTGACAAATTCTAATCTCGAAATACGCCAACCCAACATCTACCATTGGAGACACCTGTAGTACTCCTTTATAATCACCCAGTTACGTTGTGACGTTTGGTAGCACCCAAAGTGTTCCTCCGGCAAACGGGAGTTGCATAATCTCATAGTCATAGGAACATGTATAAGTCATGAAGAAAGCAATAGCAACATACTAAACGATCGGGTGCTAAGCTAATGAAATGGGTCATGTCAATCAGATCATTCAACTAATGATGTGATCACATTAATCAAATAACAACTCTTTGTCCATGGTTAGGAAACATAACCATCTTTTATTAACGAGCTAGTCAAGTAGAGGCATACTAGTGACACTCTGTTTGTCTATGTATTCACACATGTATTATGTTTCCGGTTAATACAATTCTAGCATGAATAATAAATATTTATCATGATATAAGGAAATAAATAATAACTTTATTATTGTCTCTAGGGCATATTTCCTTCAGTCTCCCACTTGCACTAGAGTCAATAATCTAGATCACATCACCATGTGATTAACATCGATAGTTCACATCATCATGTGATTAACACCCACAGTTCACATCGCCATGTGACCAACACCCAAAGGGTTTACTAGATTCAGTAATCTAGTTCACATCGCTATGTGATTAACACCCAAAGAGTACTAAGGTGTGATCATGTTTTGCTTGTGAGAGAATCTTAGTCAACGGGTCTGCCACATTCAGATCCACATGTATTTTGCAAATTTCTATGTCAACAATGCTCTGCATGGAGCTACTCTAGCTAATTGCTCCCACTTTCAATATGTATCTAGACCGAGACTTAGAGTCATCTAGATTAGTGTCAAAACTTGCATCGGCGTAACCCTTTACGACGAACCTTTTTATCACGTCCATAATCGAGAAACATATCCTTATTTCACTAAGGATAATTCTGACCACTGTCCAGTGATCTACTCCTAGATCACTATTGTACTCCCTTGCCAAATCAGTGCAGGGTATACAATAGATCTGGTATACAGCATGACATACATTATAGAACCTATGGCCAAGGCATAGGGAATGACTTTCATTCTCTTTTTATCTTCTGCCGTGGTCGGGCTTTGAGTCTTACTCAACTTCACACCTTATAATATAGGCAAGAACTCTTTCTTTGACTGCTCCATTTTGAACTACTTCAAAATCTTGTCAAGGTATGTACTCATTGAAAAAACTTATCAAGCATCTTGATCTATCTCTATAGATCTTGAAGCTCAATATGTAAGCAGCTTCACCGAAGTCTTTCTTTGAACAACTCCTTTCAAACACTCCTTTATGCTTTACAGAATAATTCTACATTATTTCCGATCAACAATATGTCATTCACATATACTTATCAGAAATGTTGTAGTGCTCCCACTCACTTTCTTGTAAATACAGGCTTCACCGCAAGTCTGTATAAAACTATATGCTTTGATCAACTCATCAAAGCGTATATTCCAACTCCGAGATGCTTGCACCAGTCCACAGATGAATCGCTGGAGCTTGCATATTTTGTTAGCACCTTTAGGATTGACAAAACCTACTAGTTGCATCATATACAACTCTTCTTTAAGAAATCCATTAAGGAATGCAGTTTTGTTTATCAATTTGCCAGATTTCATAAAATGCGGCAATTGCTAACATGATTCGGACAGACTTAAGCATAGATACGGGTGAGAAACTCTCATCGTAGTCAACACTTTGAACTTGTCGAAAACCTTTTGCGACAACTCTAGCTTTGTAGATAGTAATACTACTATCAGCGTCCGTCTTCCTCTTGAAGATCCATTTATTCTCAATTGCTTGCTGATCATCGGGCAAGTCAACCAAAGTCCAAACTTTGTTCTCATACATGGATCATATCTCAGATTTCATGGCCTCAAACCATTTCGCGGAATATGGGCTCATCATCGCTTCCTCATAGTTCGCAAGTTCGTCATGGTCTAGTAACATGACTTCCAGAACAGGATTACCGTACCACTCTGGTGCGGATCTCACTCTGGTTTACCTACGAGATTCGGTAGTAACTTGATCTGAAGTTACATGATCATCATCATTAGCTTCCTCACTAATTGGTGTAGGTGTCACAGAAACTGGTTTCTGTGATGTACTACTTTCCAATAAGGGAGAAGGTACAATTACCTTATCAAGTTTTCTATTTTCCTCCCACTCACTTCTTTCGAGAGAAACTCCTTCTCTGGAAAGGATCCATTCTTAGCAACGAATGTCTTGCCTTCGGATCTGTGATAGAAGGTGTACCCAACAGTTTCCTTTGGGTATCCTATGAAGATGCACTTCTCCGATTTGGGTTTGAGCTTATCAGGTTGAGACTTTTTCACATAAGCATTGCAACCTCAAACTTTTAAGAAACGACAGCTTAGGTTTCTTGCCAAACCATAGTTCACACGGTGTCGTCTCAACGGATTTAGATGGTGCCCTATTTAACGTGAATGCAGCTGTCTCTAATGCATAACCCCAAAATGATAGTGGTAGATCGGTAAGAGACATCATAGATTTGCACTATATCTAATAAAGTACGGCTATGACGTTCGGACACACCATTATGCTGTGGTGTTCCGGGTGGCATGAATTTGTGAAACTATTCCACATTGTTTTAATTGAAGACCAAACTCGTAACTCAAATATTTGTCTCCGCGATCAGATCGTAGAAGCCTTATTTTCTTGTTACGATGATTCTCCACTTCACTCTGAAATTCTTTGAACTTTTCAAATGTTTCAGACTTATGTTTCATCAATTAGATATATTCATATCTACTCAAATCATCTTGAAGATCAGAAAATAATGATACCTATCGCGAGCCTCAATATTCATCGGACCACATACATCAGTATGTATGATTTCCAACAAATCTGTTGCTCGCTCCATTGTTCGGAAGAACAGAGTCTTAGTCATCTTTCCCATGAGGCATGGTTCACAAGCATCAACTGATTCATAATCAAGTGATTCCAAAAACCCATCAGCATGGAGTTTCTTCATGCGCTTTACACCAATATGACCTAAACGGCAGTGCTACAAATAAGTTGCACTATCATTATTAACTTTGCATCTTTTGGTTTCAATATTATGATTATGTGTATCACTATGATCGAGATCCAACGAACTATTTTTCATTGGGTGTGTAACCATATAAGGTTTTATTCATATAAAAAGAACAACAATTTATTCTCTTACTTAAATGAATAACCGTATTACAATAAACATGATCAAATCATATTCATGCTCAACGTAAACACCAAATAACACTTATTTAGGTTCAACACTAATCCCGAATTTACAGGGAGTGTGCGATGATGATCATATCAATCTTGGAACCACTTCCAACACACATCGTCACTTCACCCTTAACTAGTCTCTGTTTATTCTGAAACTCCCGTTTTGAGTTACTAATCTTAGCAACTGAACTAGTATCAAATACTGAGGGGTTGCTATAAACACTAGTAAAGTACACATCAATAACATGTATATCAAATATACTTATGTTCACCTTGCCATCCTTCTTATCTGCCAATCACTTGGGGAAGTTCCGCTTCCAGTGACCAGTCCCTTTGCAGTAGAAGCACTTTGTCTTAGGCTTAGGACCAGACTTGGGCTTCTTCACTTGAGCAGCAACTTGCTTGCTGTTCTTTTTGAAGTTCCCCTTCTTCCCTTTGCCCTTTTCTTGAAACTAGTGATCTTGTCAACCATCAACACTTGATGCTCTTTCTTGATTTCTACCTTCATTGATTTCATCATCATGAAAAGCTCGGGAGTCTTTTTCGTCATCCCTTGCATACTATAGTTCATCACGAAGTTCTACTAACTTGGTGATGGTGACTAGAGAATTCTGTCAATCACTATCTTATCTAGAAGATTAACTCCCACTTGATTCAAGCGATTGTAGTACCCAGACAATCTGAGCACATGCTCACTAGTTGAGCGATTCTCCTCCATCTTTTAGCTATAGAACTTGTTGGAGACTTCTATCTCTCAACTCGGGTATTTGCTTGAAATATTAACTTCAACTCCTGGAACATCTCTTATGGTCCATGACGTTCAGAATGTCTTTGAAGTCCCGATTCTAAGCCATTAAGCATGGTGCACTAAACTATGAAGTAGTCATCATATTGAGCTATCCAAACGTTCATAACGTCTGCATCTGCTCCTGCAATAGGTCTGTCACCTAGCGGTGCATCAAGGACATAATTCCTCTGTGCAGCAATGAGGATAAACCTCAGATCACGGATCCAATCCGCATCATTGCTACTAACATCTTTCAACACAATTTTCTCTAGGAACATATCAAAATAAACACAGGGAAGCAACAACGCGAGCTATTGATCTACAAAATAATTTGCAAAATACTACCAGGACTAAGTTCATGATAAATTTAAGATCGATTAATCATATTACTTAAGAACTCCCACTTAGATAGACATCCCTCTAATCCTCTAAGTGATCACGTGATCCAAATCAACTAAACCATAACCGATCATCACGCGAGATGGAGTAGTTTTCAATGGTGAACATCGTCATGTTGATCATATCTACTATATGATTCACGCTCGACCTTTCAGTCTCTGTGTTCCGAGGCCATATCTGCATATGCTAGGCTCGTCAAGTTTAACCTGAGTAATCTGCTTGTGCAAAACTGGCTTGCACCCGTTGTAGATGGACGTAGAGCTTATCACACCTGATCATCACGTGGTGTCTGGGCACGACGAACTTTGGCAACGGTGCATACTCAGGGAGAACACTTCTTGATAATTTAGTGAGAGATCATCTTATAATGCTACCGTCAATCAAAGCAAGATAAGATGCATAAAAGATAAACATCACATGCAATCAATATAAGTGATATGATATGGCCATCATCATCTTGTGCTTGTGATCTCCATCTCCGAAGCACCGTCATGATCACCATCGTCACCGGCGCGACACCTTGATCTCCATCGTAGCACCGTTGTCGTCTCGCCAATCTTATGCTTCCACGACTATCACTACCGCTTAGCAATAAAGTAACGCATTACATCGCGATTGCATTCCATACAATAAAGCGACAACCATATGGCTCCTGCCAGTTGCCGATAACTTGGTTACAAAACATGATCATCTCATACAATAAAATCAGCATCATGCCTTGACCATATCACATCACAACATGCCCTGCAAAAACAAGTTAGACGTCCTCTACTTTGTTGTTGCAAGTTTTACGTGGCTGCTACGGGCTTAAGCAAGAACTCATCTCACCTACGCATCAAAACCACAACGATAGTTTGTCAAATAGACTCCGTTTTAACCTTCTCAAGGACCGGGCGTAGCCATACTCAGTTCAACTAAAGTTGGAGAGACAGTCGCCCGCAAGCCATCTATGTGCAAAGCACGTCGAGGGAACCAGTCTCGCGTAAGCGTACGCGTAAGGTTGGTCCGGGTCGTCTCGTCCAACAATACCGCCGAACCAAAGTATGACATGCTGGTAGGCAGTATGACTTGTATCGCCCACAACTCACTTGTGTTCTACTCATGCAAATAACATCAAACCATAAAACCTAGGCTCGGATACCACTGTTGGGGAACGTAGTAATTTCAAAATTTTCCTATGCACACGCAAGATCATGGTGATGCATAGCAACGAGGGGGAGAGTCTGATCTACGTACCCTTGTAGATCGCAACGGAAGCGTTGACACAACATAGAGGAAGTAGTCGTACGTCTTCTTCCCGATCCGACCGATCCAAGCACCATTACTATGGCACCTCCGAGTTCTTAGCACACATTCAGCTCGATGACGATCCCCGGGCTCCGATCCAGCAAAGCTTCGGGGAGGAGTTCCGTCAGCACGACGGCGTGGTGATGATCTTGATGTACTACCGCCGTAGGGCTTCGCCTAAGCACTACAACGATATGATTGAGGTGGAATTTGGTGGCAGGGGGCACCGCACACGGCTAAGGAACGATCTCAATGATCAACTTGTGTGTCTAGAGGTGCCCCCTGCCCCCGTATATAAAGGTTGCCAGGGGGAGGGCTGGCCGGCCAAGGAGGAGGGCGCAGGAGGAGTCCTACTCCTACCGGGAGTAGGACTCCCCCCCCCAATCCTATTCCTAATAGGATTCCTCGAGAGAGAGAGAGAGAGAGAGAGAGAGAGAAAGAGAGAGAGAGGGAGAAGGGGGCCAGCCACCTCTCCTAGTCCTAATAGGACTAGGGGAGGGGGGAGGCGCGCAGCCCACCTTGGGCTGCCCCTTTCACCTTTCCACTAAGGCCCAATAAGGCCCATTTGGTTCCCGGGGGGTTCCGGTAACCTCCCGGTACTCTGGTAAAATTCCCGATTTCACCCGGAACACTTCCGATGTCCAAACATAGGCTTCCAATATATCAATCTTTATGTCTCGACCATTTCAAGACTCCTCTTCATGTCCGTGATCACATCCGGGACTCCGAACAACCTTCGGTACATCAAAATGCATAAACTCATAATAACTGTCATCGTAACATTAAGCGTGCGGACCCTACGGTTCGAGAATAATGTAGACATGACCGAGACACGTCTCCGGTCAATAACCAATAGCGGGATCTGGATGCCCATATTGGCTCCTACATATTCTACGACGATCTTTATCGGTCAGACCGCATAACAACATACGTTGTTCCCTTTGTCATCGGTATGTTACTTGCCCGAGATTCGATCGTCGGTATCCAATACCTAGTTCAATCTCGTTACCGGCAAGTCTCTTTACTCGTTCCGTAATACATCATCCCGCAACTAACTCATTAGTTGCAATGCTTGCAAGGCTTGTATAATGTGTATTACCTAGAGGGCCCAGAGATACCTCTCCGACAATCGGAGTGACAAATTCTAATCTCGAAATACGCCAACCCAACATCTACCATTGGAGACACCTGTAGTACTCCTTTATAATCACCCAGTTACGTTGTGACGCTTGGTAGCACCCAAAGTGTTCCTCCGGCAAACGGGAGTTGCATAATCTCATAGTCATAGGAACATGTATAAGTCATGAAGAAAGCAATAGCAACATACTAAACGACGGGTGCTAAGCTAATGAAATGGGTCATGTCAATCAGATCATTCAACTAATGATGTGATCACATTAATCAAATAACAACTCTTTGTCCATGGTTAGGAAACATAACCATCTTTGATTAACGAGCTAGTCAAGTAGAGGCATACTAGTGACACTCTGTTTGTCTATGTATTCACACATGTATTATGTTTCCGGTTAATACAATTCTAGCATGAATAATAAATATTTATCATGATATAAGGAAATAAATAATAACTTTATTATTGTCTCTAGGGCATATTTCCTTCAGTCTCCCACTTGCACTAGAGTCAATAATCTAGATCACATCACCATGTGATTAACATCGATAGTTCACATCATCATGTGATTAACACCCACAGTTCACATCGCCATGTGACCAACACCCAAAGGGTTTACTAGATTCAGTAATCTAGTTCACATCGCTATGTGATTAACACCCAAAGAGTACTAAGGTGTGATCATGTTTTGCTTGTGAGAGAATCTTAGTCAACGGGTCTGCCACATTCAGATCCACATGTATTTTGCAAATTTCTATGTCAACAATGCTCTGCATGGAGCTACTCTAGCTAATTGCTCCCACTTTCAATATGTATCTAGACCGAGACTTAGAGTCATCTAGATTAGTGTCAAAACTTGCATCGGCGTAACCCTTTACGACGAACCTTTTTATCACGTCCATAATCGAGAAACATATCCTTATTTCACTAAGGATAATTCTGACCGCTGTCCAGTGATCTACTCCTAGATCACTATTGTACTCCCTTGCCAAATCAGTGCAGGGTATACAATAGATCTGGTATACAGCATGACATACATTATAGAACCTATGGCCAAGGCATAGGGAATGACTTTCATTCTCTTTTTATCTTCTGCCGTGGTCGGGCTTTGAGTCTTACTCAATTTCACACCTTATAATACAGGCAAGAACTCTTTCTTTGACTGCTCAATTTTGAACTACTTCAAAATCTTGTCAAGGTATGTACTCATTGAAAAAACTTATCAAGCGTCTTGATCTATCTCTATAGATCTTGAAGCTCAATATGTAAGCAGCTTCACCGAAGTCTTTCTTTAAACAAATCCTTTCAAACACTCCTTTATGCTTTACAGAATAATTCTACATTATTTCCGATCAACAATATGTCATTCACATATACTTATCAAAAATGTTGTAGTGCTCCCACTCACTTTCTTGTAAATACAGGCTTCACCGCAAGTCTGTATAAAACTATATGCTTTGATCAACTCATCAAAGCGTATATTCCAACTCCGAGATGCTTGCACCAGTCCACAGATGAATCGCTGGAGCTTGCATATTTTGTTAGCACCTTTAGGATTGACAAAACCTACTAGTTGCATCATATACAACTCTTCTTTAAGAAATCCATTAAGGAATGCAGTTTTGTTTATCCATTTGCCAGATTTCATAAAATGCGGCAATTGCTAACATGATTCGGACAGACTTAAGCATAGATACGGGTGAGAAACTCTCATCGTAGTCAACACTTTGAACTTGTCGAAAACCTTTTGCGACAACTCTAGCTTTGTAGATAGTAATACTACTATCAGCGTCCGTCTTCCTCTTGAAGATCCATTTATTCTCAGTTGCTTGCTGATCATCGGGCAAGTCAACCAAAGTCCAAACTTTGTTCTCATACATGGATCATATCTCAGATTTCATGGCCTCAAACCATTTCGCGGAATATGGGCTCATCATCGCTTCCTCATAGTTCGCAAGTTCGTCATGGTCTAGTAACATGACTTCCAGAACAGGATTACCGTACCACTCTGGTGCGGATCTCACTCTGGTTTACCTACGAGATTCGGTAGTAACTTGATCTGAAGTTACATGATCATCATCATTAGCTTCCTCACTAATTGGTGTAGGTGTCACAGAAACTGGTTTCTGTGATGTACTACTTTCCAATAAGGGAGAAGGTACAATTACCTTATCAAGTTTTCTATTTTCTTCCCACTCACTTCTTTCGAGAGAAACTCCTTCTCTGGAAAGGATCCATTCTTAGCAACGAATGTCTTGCCTTCGGATCTGTGATAGAAGGTGTACCCAACAGTTTCCTTTGGGTATCCTATGAAGATGCACTTCTCCGATTTGGGTTTGAGCTTATCAGGTTGAGACTTTTTCACATAAGCATTGCAACCTCAAACTTTTAAGAAACGACAGCTTAGGTTTCTTGCCAAACCATAGTTCACACGGTGTCGTCTCAACGGATTTAGATGGTGCCCTATTTAACGTGAATGCAGCTGTCTCTAATGCATAACCCCAAAATGATAGTGGTAGATCGGTAAGAGACATCATAGATTTGCACTATATCTAATAAAGTACGGCTATGACGTTCGGACACACCATTATGCTGTGGTGTTCCGGGTGGCATGAATTTGTGAAACTATTCCACATTGTTTTAATTGAAGACCAAACTCGTAACTCAAATATTTGTCTCCGTGATCAGATCGTAGAAGCCTTATTTTCTTGTTACGATGATTCTCCACTTCACTCTGAAATTCTTTGAACTTTTCAAATGTTTCAGACTTATGTTTCATCAAGTAGATATATTCATATCTACTCAAATCATCTTGAAGATCAGAAAATAATGATACCTATCGCGAGCCTCAATATTCATCGGACCACATACATCAGTATGTATGATTTCCAACAAATCTGTTGCTCGCTCCATTGTTCGGAAGAACAGAGTCTTAGTCATCTTTCCCATGAGGCATGGTTCACAAGCATCAACTGATTCATAATCAAGTGATTCCAAAAACCCATCAGCATGGAGTTTCTTCATGCGCTTTACACCAATATGACCTAAACGGCAGCGCTACAAATAAGTTGCACTATCATTATTAACTTTGCATCTTTTGGTTTCAATATTATGATTATGTGTATCACTATGATCGAGATCCAACGAACTATTTTTCATTGGGTGTGTAACCATATAAGGTTTTATTCATGTAAAAAGAACAACAATTTATTCTCTTACTTAAATGAATAACCGTATTACAATAAACATGATCAAATCATATTCATGCTCAACGTAAACACCAAATAACACTTATTTAGGTTCAACACTAATCCCGAATTTACAGGGAGTGTGCGATGATGATCATATCAATCTTGGAACCACTTCCAACACACATCGTCACTTCACCCTTAACTAGTCTCTGTTTATTCTGAAACTCCCGTTTTGAGTTACTAATCTTAGCAACTGAACTAGTATCAAATACTGAGGGGTTGCTATAAACACTAGTAAAGTACACATCAATAACATGTATATCAAATATACTTATGTTCACCTTGCCATCCTTCTTATCTGCCAATCACTTGGGGAAGTTCCGCTTCCAGTGACCAGTCCCTTTGCAGTAGAAGCACTTTGTCTTAGGCTTAGGACCAGACTTGGGCTTCTTCACTTGAGCAGCAACTTGCTTGCTGTTCTTTTTGAAGTTCCCCTTCTTCCCTTTGCCCTTTTCTTGAAACTAGTGATCTTGTCAACCATCAACACTTGATGCTCTTTCTTGATTTCTACCTTCATTGATTTCGTCATCATGAAAAGCTCGGGAGTCTTTTTCGTCATCCCTTGCATACTATAGTTCATCACGAAGTTCTACTAACTTGGTGATGGTGACTAGAGAATTCTGTCAATCACTATCTTATCTGGAAGATTAACTCCCACTTGATTCAAGCGATTGTAGTACCGAGACAATCTGAGCACATGCTCACTAGTTGAGCGATTCTCCTCCATCTTTTAGCTATAGAACTTGTTGGAGACTTCATATCTCTCAACTCGGGTATTTGCTTGAAATATTAACTTCAACTCCTGGAACATCTCTTATGGTCCATGACGTTCAGAACGTCTTTGAAGTCCCGATTCTAAGCCATTAAGCATGGTGCACTAAACTATGAAGTAGTCATCATATTGAGCTATCCAAACGTTCATAACGTCTGCATCTGCTCCTGCAATAGGTCTGTCACCTAGCGGTGCATCAAGGACATAATTCCTCTGTGCAGCAATGAGGATAAACCTCAGATCACGGATCCAATCCGCATCATTGCTACTAACATCTTTCAACACAATTTTCTCTAGGAACATATCAAAATAAACACAGGGAAGCAACAACGCGGGCTATTGATCTACAACATAATTTGCAAAATACTACCAGGACTAAGTTCATGATAAATTTAAGATCGATTAATCATATTACTTAAGAACTCCCACTTAGATAGACATCCCTCTAATCCTCTAAGTGATCACGTGATCCAAATCAACTAAACCATAACCGATCATCACGCGAGATGGAGTAGTTTTCAATGGTGAACATCGTCATGTTGATCATATCTACTATATGATTCACGCTCGACCTTTCGGTCTCTGTGTTCCGAGGCCATATCTGCATATGCTAGGCTCGTCAAGTTTAACCTGAGTATTCTTCTTGTGCAAAACTGGCTTGCACCCGTTGTAGATGGACGTAGAGCTTATCACACCAGATCATCACGTGGTGTCTGGGCACGACGAACTTTGGCAACGGTGCATACTCAGGGAGAACACTTCTTGATAATTTAGTGAGAGATCATCTTATAATGCTACCGTCAATCAAAGCAAGATAAGATGCATAAAAGATAAACATCACATGCAATCAATATAAGTGATATGATATGGCCATCATCATCTTGTGCTTGTGATCTCCATCTCCGAAGCACCGTCATGATCACCATCGTCACCGGCACGACACCTTGATCTCCATCGTAGCATCGTTGTCGTCTCGCCAATCTTATGCTTCCACGACTATCACTACCGCTTAGCAATAAAGTAAAGCATTACATCGCGATTGCATTCCATACAATAAAGCGACAACCATATGGCTCCTGCCAGTTGCCGATAACTTGGTTACAAAACATGATCATCTCATACAATAAAATCAGCATCATGCCTTGACCATATCACATCACAACATGCCCTGCAAAAACAAGTTAGACGTCCTCTACTTTGTTGTTGCAAGTTTTACGTGGCTGCTACGGGCTTAAGCAAGAACTCATCTCACCTATGCAACAAAATCACAACGATAGTTTGTCAAATAGACTCCGTTTTAACCTTCTCAAGGACCGGGCGTAGCCATACTTGGTTCAACTAAAGTTGGAGAGACAGTCGCCCGCAAGCCATCTATGTGCAAAGCACGTCGAGGGAACCGGTCTCGCGTAAGTGTACGCGTAAGGTTGGTCCGGGTCGTCTCGTCCAACAATACCGCCGAACCAAAGTATGACATGCTGGTAGGCAGTATGACTTGTATCGCCCACAACTCACTTGTGTTCTACTCGTGCAAATAACATCAAACCATAAAACCTAGGCTCGGATACCACTGTTGGGGAACGTAGTAATTTCAAAATTTTCCTACGCACACGCAAGATCATGGTGATGCATAGCAACGAGGGGGAGAGTCTGATCTACGTACCCTTGTAGATCGCAACGGAAGCGTTGACACAACATAGAGGAAGTAGTCGTACGTCTTCTTCCCGATCTGACCGATCCAAGCACCGTTACGCCGGCACCTCCGAGTTCTTAGCACACGTTCAGCTCGATGACGATCCCCGGGCTCCGATCCAGCAAAGCTTCGGGGAGGAGTTCCGTCAGCACGACGGCGTGGTGACGATCTTGATGTACTACCGACGTAGGGCTTCGCCTAAGCACTACAACGATATGATCGAGGTGGAATTTGGTGGCAGGGGGCACCGCACACGGCTAAGGAACGATCTCAATGATCAACTTGTGTGTCTAGAGGTGCCCCCTGCCCCCGTATATAAAGGTTGCTAGGGGGAGGGCTGGCCGGCCAAGGAGGAGGGCGCAGGAGGAGTCCTACTCCTACCGGGAGTAGGACTCCCCCCCCCCAATCCTATTCCTAATAGGATTCCTCGAGAGAGAGAGGGAGAAGGGGGCCGGCCACCTCTCCTAGTCCTAATAGGACTAGGGGAGGGGGAGGCGCGCAGCCCACCTTGGGCTGCCCCTTTCACCTTTCCACTAAGGCCCAATAAGGCCCATTTGGTTCCCGGGGGGTTCCGGTAACCTCCCGGTACTCCGGTAAAATTCCCGATTTCACCCGGAACACTTCCGATGTCCAAACATAGGCTTCCAATATATCAATCTTTATGTCTCGACCATTTCAAGACTCCTCATCATGTCCGTGATCACATCCGGGACTCCGAACAACCTTCGGTACATCAAAATGCATAAACTCATAATAACTGTCATCGTAACGTTAAGCGTGCGGACCCTACGGTTCGAGAATAATGTAGACATGACCGAGACACGTCTCCGGTCAATAACCAATAGCAGGACCTGGATGCCCATATTGGCTCCTACATATTCTACGAAGATCTTTATCGGTCAGACCGCATAACAACATACGTTGTTCCCTTTGTCATCGGTATGTTACTTGCCCGAGATTCGATCGTCGGTATCCAATACCTAGTTCAATCTCGTTACCGGCAAGTCTCTTTACTCGTTCCGTAATACATCATCCCGCAACTAACTCATTAGTTGCAATGCTTGCAAGGCTTGTATAATGTGTATTACCGAGAGGGCCCAGAGATACCTCTCCGACAATCGGAATGACAAATTCTAATCTCGAAATACGCCAACCCAACATCTACCATTGGAGACACCTGTAGTACTCCTTTATAATCACCCAGTTACGTTGTGACGTTTGGTAGCACCCAAAGTGTTCCTCTGGCAAAACAGAGTTGCATAATCTCATAGTCATAGGAACATGTATAAGTCATGAAGAAAGCAATAGCAACATACTAAACGATCGGGTGCTAAGCTAATGAAATGGGTCATGTCAATCAGATCATTCAACTAATGATGTGATCCCATTAATCAAATAACAACTCTTTGTCCATGGTTAGGAAACATAACCATCTTTGATTAACGAGCTAGTCAAGTAGAGGCATACTAGTGACACTCTGTTTGTCTATGTATTCACACATGTATTATGTTTCCGGTTAATACAATTCTAGCATGAATAATAAATATTTATCATGATATAAGGAAATAAATAATAACTTTATTATTGTCTCTAGGGCATATTTCCTTCAAGTAGGCCAATAAAAACCGGATTGCAATACCTTATGTGCAGTTCTATCTCCAGCTTGGTGTCCTCCATAAGCTTCGGAGTGACACCTGCATAGGATATGTTCCTGTTCATGCTCAGGTACACAACGCCTAATAACACCATCTACTCCTTCTTTATAAAGATGTGGGTCATCCCAAAAGTAATGTCTTAAATCATAGAAAACCTTTTTCTTTTGTTGGTATGTGAAACTAGGTGGTATAAATTTAGCAACAATGTAATTAGCATAATCAGCATACCATGGAGCAGTATGAGAAGCATTTATGACATTTAATTGTTCATCAGGAAAGTTATCATCAATAGGTAGTGGGTCATCAAGAATATTTTCTAACCTAGACAAGTTATCTGCAACGGGGTTCTCAACTCCCTTTCTATCAATAATATGCAAATCAAATTCTTGTAACAAGAGAACCCATCTAATAAGTCTAGGTTTAGCATCTTTCTTTTTGATAAGATATTTAATAGCAGCATGATCAGTGTGAATAGTTACTTTAGAATCAACAATGTAAGGTCTGAACTTATCACAAGCAAATACAACTGCTAAGAATTCTTTTTCAGTAGTAGCATAATTTCTCTGGGCATTGTCTAGAGTTTTACTAGCATATTGAATAACATTTAATTTCTTATCAACTCTTTGCCCTAGAACAACACCTACAGCATAATCACTAGCATCACACATAATTTCAAAAGGTAAATTCCAATCAGGTGGCTGAACAATAGGTGCAGAGATCAATGCTTTCTTAAGTATTTCAAATGCTTCTACACAATCATCATCAAAGACGAATGGTATATCATTTTTTAATAAATTAGTCAGAGGCCGAGAAATTTTTGAGAAGTCCTTAATGAACCTCCTATAAAAGCCGGCATGACCAAGGAAACTTCTTATACCTTTGATGTCCTTGGGACACGGCATCTTTTCAATAGCATCAACTTTAGCTTTATCAACTTCAATGCCCCTTTCAGAAATTTTGTGCCCCAAGACAATACCTTCATTAACCATAAAGTGGCACTTCTCCCAATTCAAGACAAGGTTAGTTTCTTCACATCTCTGCAAAACTCGATCAAGGTTGCTTAAGCAATCATCAAAAGAGGATCCATAAACGGAGAAATCGTCCATGAAAACCTCACAAATCTTTTCACAAAAGTCAGGGAATATAGCCATCATGCATCTTTGAAAGGTAGCAGGTGCATTACATAAACCAAAAGGCATATGTCTATAAGCAAAAGTACCGAAAGGGCAAGGAAAAGTGGTCTTTGATTGATCATCGGCTCACACAGGTATTTGACAGAAACCAGAATAACCATCTAGAAAGCAAAAATGTGTATGTTTGGATAATCTTTCTAGCATTTGATCAATGAAAGGTAAGGGGTAATGATACTTTTTAGTGGCCTTATTTAATTTGCGGAAATCAATTACCATCCTATAACCTGTAATAATTATTTGTGGAATCAATTCATCTTTATCATTAGGAACGACAGTAATAACTCCCTTCTTAGGAACACAATGGACAAGACTTACCCACTGACTATCAGCAACGGGATAAATTATACCTGCCTCAAGGAGCTTTAGTATTTCTTTTCTTACCACTTCTTTCATCTTAGGATTCAACCATCGTTGGTGATCAATAACTGGTTTGGAATCTTTCTCCAAATTTATTTTGTGTTGACATAGAGTGGGACTAATGCCCTTAAGATCATCAAGAGTATATCCGATAGTAGCACAGTGCTTCTTCAGAGTTTTCAATAATTTTTCTTCCTCCTTTTCTGAAAGGTTAGCACTAATAATAACATGATATATCTTCTTTTCATCAAGATAAGCATATTTAAGAGTATCAGGCAATGGTTTAAGCTCAAACATGGGATCACCCTTGGGTGGAGGAGGATCCCCTAAGATTTCAACAGGCAGGTTTTGTTTCAGAATAGGTCCCTGTTTAAAGAACACTTCATCTAATTCCCTTCTTTCATTCATAAACATATCATTTTCATGGTCTAGCAAATATTGTTCTAAAGTATCACTAGGAGGTACGGCAATAGAAGTAAGACCAATAATTTCATCTTTACTAGGCAATTCCTCTTCACGGTGTTGTCTACGAAATTTAGAAAAGTTGAACTCATGAGACATATCACCTAAACCAATAGTAACAACATCCTTTTTGCAGTCTATCCTAGCATTAACAGTGTTTAAGAAGGGTCTACCAAATATAATGGGACAAAAGCTATCTTGTGGGGAACCAAGAACAAGAAAATCAGCAGGATATTTAGTTTTCCCACACAAGACTTCAACATCTCTAACAATCCCAATTGGTGAAATAGTATCTCTATTGGCAAGTTTAATTGTGACATCAATATCTTCTAACTCAGCAGGTGCAATATCATGCATAATTTCTTTGTAGAAGTCAATAGGTATTGCACTAGCACTAGCACCCATATCACACAAGCCATGATAACAATGATCTCCTATTTTAACAGAAATAACAGGCATGCCTACCACAGTTCTATGTTTATCTTTAGCACAAGGTTTAGCAATTCTAGCAGTTTCATCACAGAAATAAATAACATGCCCATCAATATTATCAGCCAAGAGATCCTTAACAATAGGAATATTAGGTTCAACTTTAACTTGCTCAGGAGGTGTATAGGTTCTAATATTGCTTTTATGAACCACAGTTGAAGCTTCAGCATGATCTTTTATCCTAACAGGAAAAGGTGGTTTCTCAACATAAGCAGTAGGAATAATAGGATCATTATGAGTGATAGTCTTTTCTTCAACTTTAATAGGTGCAACTACTTTTACTTCTATGGGAGGATGATATTTAAACCACTTCTCCTTAGGGAGATCAACATGAGTAGCAAAAGATTCACAAAAAGAAGCTACTATCTCAGAGTCAAGTCCATATTTAGTGCTAAATTTACGGAAAACATCGGTATCCATAAAAGATTTAACACAATCAAACTTAGGTGTCATACCTGACTCCTTACCTTCGTTGAGATCCCAATCTTCAGAGTTGCATTTAATTCTTTCCAATAAATCCTATTTGAATTCAATAGTCTTCATCATAAAAGAGCCAGCACCAGAAGTATCGAGCATGGCGCGATTGTTATCAGAAAGCCGAGCATAATTTTTTGGATAATCATTTCTCTTGAGAGCTCATGATTGGGGCATGAATATAACATTGATTTAAGCATCCCCCAAGCTTGAGCTATGCTTTCTCCTTCGTGAGGCCAAAAATTATATATATAATTGCGATCATGATGAACAAGATGCATAGGATAAAGCTTTTGATGAAATTCCAATTTCAATCGTTTGTAGTTCCATGATCCCATATCATCACATAGCCTATACCATGTCAATGCATCTCCCTTCAAAGATAAAGGGAAGACCTTCTTCTTGATAACATGATCGGGCATACCTGCAAGCTTAAATAATCCACAAACTTCATCCACATATATTAGGTGCTCATCAGGATGTAATGTTCCATCTCCTGCAAAAGGATTAGCTAGCAGTTTTTCTATCATACCCGAAGGAATTTCGAAGTATCATTTTCAGTAGGTTCAGTAGGTTGAGGAGCAACTCTTTGCTCTACTGGTCGGGGTGAAGATACCCCGAACAAGCCCCTCAAAGGATTACTTTCCATAGTAACAAGTGACAGTAAATTTCAGCACACTATATAAATTTTTCCTTACCAAATTCCACCCACCAAAGGCGCTTCACTCCCTGGCAACAACGCTAGAAAAGAGTCTTGATGACCCACAAGTATAGGGGGTCTATCATAGTCCATTCAATAAGTAAGAGTGTCGAACCCAACGAGGAGCAGAAGGAAATGATAAGCAGTTTTCAGCAAGGTATTCTCTGCAAGCACTGAAATTATAGGTAACAGATAGTTTTGTGATAAGATAATTTGTAACGAGCAACAAATAACAAAAGTAAATAAAGTGCAGCAAGGTGTCCCAATCCTTTTTGTAGAAAAGGACAAGCCAGGACAAACTCTTATATAGAAGAAAGTGCTCCCGAGGACACATGGGAATTATCGTCAAGCTAGTTTTCACCACGTTCATATGATTGGCGTTTGGTACTTTGATAATTTGATATGTGGGTGGACCGGTACTTGGGTGTTGTCCTTACTTGGACAAGCATTCCACTTATGATTAACCCCCATTGCAAGCATCCGCAACTACAACAGAAGTATTAAGGTAAACCTAACCATAGCATGAAACATATGGATCCAAATCAGCCCCTTACGAAGCAATGCATAAACTAGGGTTTAAGCTTCTGTCACTCTAGCAACCATTCATCTACTTATTACTTCCCAATGCCTTCCTCTAGGCCCAAATAATGGTGAAGTGTCATGTAGTCGACGTTCACATAACACCAATAGAGGAGAGACAACATACATCTCATCAAAATATCGAACGAATACCAAATTCACATGACTACTAATAGCAAGACTTCTCCCATGTCCTCAGGAACGAACGTAACTACTCACAAAGCATATTAATGTTCATAATCATAGGGGTATTAATATGCATATAGGATCTGAACATATGATCTTCCACCGAATAAACCAACTAGCATCAACTACAAGGAGTAATCAACACTACTAGAAACCTACAGGTGCCAATCCCAGACTTAGAGACAAGAATTGGATACAAGAGATGAACTAGGGTTTGAGAGGAGATGGTGTTGGTGAAGATGTTGATGGAGATTGACCCCCTCCCGATGAGAGGATCGTTCGTGATGACAATGGTGATGATTTCCCCCTCCCAGGGGGAAGTTTCCCCGGCAGAACAGCTCCGCCGGAGCCCTAGATTGGTTCCGCCTCGTGGCGGCGAAGTCTCGTCCCGAAAGCTTGCTTATGATTTTTTCCTCAACGAAAGACTCCATATAGCAGAAGATGGGCATCGGAGGGCCAACAGGGGCCCATGAGGCAGGGGGCATGCCACCCACCCACATGGCCAGGGTGTGGGCCCTCTTTGGAACTTCTTGCGCTCAGTATTTTTTATATATTATGAAAATAGCTTCCGTGAAGTTTCAGGACTTTTGGAGTTGTGCAGAATAGGTCTCTAATATTTGCTCCTTTTCTGCCTAGAATCCCAGCTGTCGGCATTCTCCCTCTTTATGTAAACCTTGTAAAATAAGAGAGAATAGGCATAAGTATTGTGACATAATGTGTAATAACAGCCCATAATGCAATAAATATCGATATAAAAGCATGATGCAAAATGGATGTATGATCTAGCTAGGAAAAAAGCTCTGAGATAATTTGTTGATTTGGTGCGGGTTGCGATCATATGTATTGTTGAATCTAAACTGGAGAGAGTGGACCAGTATGTTATAATGCAATGTTTGGGGCCATCTTATGATAGCTTTGCTTACCTATCGGCGTCGGAGACTAGAGGTGGGATTCTGGTAGGATGGGACTCCTCGCGTGTCCAGATCTCAAACTTTGCATTTGACACTTTTTGTATCACGGGTGACGTGGCACCGCAGGACGGGCCACCATGGTGGCTTACGGTCGTTTATGGGCCTCAAGAAGACGATCAAAAGATTCTTTTTCTTCAGGAGTTGGCTGACAGGAGATTACTTAGCCCGGGCCCTTGGCTGGTTATCGAAGATTTCAACCTCATCCTTCATGCAGCGGACAAAAACAACACACTTCTAGATCGTAGGATGATGGGGAGGTTTAGGAGATTTGTGGATGACACAGCCCGTAAAGAGCTTTTTCTACATGGTCGTAAATATACCTGGATCAATGAGCGAGAAAGTCCCACCCTTACGAAGATTGATCGGGCTTTTATGTCAGTCGATTGGGAGCTGGATCACCCCGATTGCTTGTTGCAAGCTCTCTCGACTGACATGTCTGATTATTGCACGCTCTTCCTTTCTCTTGAAGAACACCTTATACCCCAGAAAAGATTCAGGTTCGAATTGTTCTGGGTGAAGCTTGAGGGCTTCCTTGACGCAGTGCAGGAGGCTTGGGTGTGTGATCCTGCAATTGTGGATCCTTTTCATCGATTGGATGTCTTGTTGAGGAACACTGCGTGAGCTCTTACTGCTTGGGGACAAAAGAAAATTGGTAATATCAAGCTAAAAATTGTTGTAGAGAAGCTGGTGATTTTGAGATTTGATTGTGCTCAAGAAGTGAGGTTGTTGTCGGCAGAGGAAAGATGGCTTAGAGCCATGCTTAATCATCTGGTCTTGGGACTTGCGTCCCTTGATAGGACGATTGCCAGACAGTGATCCCGTATTCGATGGCTGTCGGAAGGAGATGCAAATTCTCAGTTGTTTCACTTGGTGGCCAATGGTAGAAAATCCAAGAATTTCATCCCTGCAATCCTAGTGAATGGCCAAACTATTATGGACCAAAGAAGGAAAGAAGAGGCCTTTTTTCAAGCTTTTAAGGAAAGGCTAGGAAAGGATGCTGGCCGGGATTGCACTCTTGACTTGGAAGGTCTAAACATGGAGACGGTAGATCTCTTAGAGCAAGATCTCTCATTTTCTGAGGAAGAAATTTGGAATGTCATTAAGGACATGCCGGCTGACAGAGCCCCGGGTCCGGACGGCTTTATTTTGATTTTCTTTCAAAAGGCTTGGGGTATCATTAAACAGGATGTGATTGCAGCTATTCACAAGCTTTTCTTCAACAATGGCCATGGTTTTGGGAGACTAAACCAAGCACTCATCACCCTAATCCCTAAGAACCCGGAGGCTAACAGTATTGATGAGTTCCGGCCGATCGGTCTTGTCCATAGCTTCCCCAAGTTAGCATCCAAATTAATGGCGAACAGATTGAGGCCTAGGATGGGAGAGCTGGTGTGCATTAACCAATTGGCGTTCATTAAGGGGAGAAATATTCATGACAACTTCCTCCTTGTGAGATAGATGGCCAGAAGTCTGCATCGCAGGAAAGCCAAAGGAGTTCTGCTAAAGTTGGATATTACTCGAGCATTTGACTCTCTCTCTCATGGCCATTCCTATTTGAAATCCTTCGGGCAAAAGGTTTTTCTGAAAGATGGTTGTCTTGGCTAGCTACCTTACTTACCACGGCTAGCTCTCGGGTCTTGGTTAATGGGTGTGCTACAGATAAGTTTATGCATGCATGTGGATTGCGCCAAGGAGACTCCATATCCCCACTTCTATTTGTTATCTCCATGGATGCCCTCACGGCCATTGTGACTAAGGCGCATGAGCTCAAGATGTTTCAACAGATCAATGGTTGTCGTCCAATGCAAAGGTTGTCGCTTTATGCGGATGATGTAGTGCTTTTTATCAAGCCTTCCTTAACCGACATACATCTAGTTAAGGAGATTCTATAGATCTTTGGTAGGGTGTCGGGACTGCGGGTAAATTTTGCCAAATCCTCTGCCATTCTCATTCGAGCCGAGGAGGAAGATGTGGAGCTGATTCGGAATGCTTTACCCTGGAAGATTGGATGTTTCCCATGCAAGTATCTGGGACTTCAATTAGGCATTAAACAGCTCACCCGTTCGGAGTGGCAGTATATGGTGGATGCGGCCCTAAAAATTATCCCAGGGTGTGGCAGCGAGGCATGATCAAAAGGCCAGGGGGGTTGATCCTGGTGAACCAGGTTATGCGAGCGAGGCCAGCTCACCACTTGATAGTGGCGGAAGCGCCAAAATGGGCGCTAGAAAGAATTGATAAAGAATGTAGGGCTTTCTTCTGGGTTGGATCTGAGGAGATCAATGGAGGAAAGTGTGTAGTCTCTTGGCAACGTGTTTGCAGACCTAAGTAACTGGGTGGTCTCGGTGTGATGGATCTAAACAAGCATGGTCTGGCCCTTCGGCCGCGCTGGGAATGGTTAAGAAGGACCGATGACTCTAGGCCCTGGCAAGGGCTAAATCTGGTTCCGGACAAGCAGGTCAAGACGGCCTTCGATAGCCTGGTGCAATGGCAGGTGGGGAATGGCGACCGGATTCTCTTCTGGAAGGACAGATGGCTGTTTGGCTCAAATATTGCTGAAATTGCACTTGCGCTTCTTGCAAAGGTGAAAACCAGGACTGTGAATAAGAGATCGGCTAAGGAGGGTCTCAATGAGTACGTTTGGACTAATGATATTTTGGTAGAACTTAGTACAGAGGAACTGACACAGTTTATTCACCGTTGGGAGCTGCTAATTGAGATTCAGCTAATGCCGGCCATTGAAGATAAGGCCATATGGGCATTGAATGATGTTGGGCAGTACACATAGGCGTCCGCTTATAAGATGCTTTGGGAAGGAGGGATCAGATTTCAGGCCCATACCGTGATCTGGAAGAGTTGGGCCTCGCTCTCATGCAAGATTTTCATGTGGCTAGCGATTCAATATAGGATTTGGACTTCGGACCGGAGACTTCGCCATGGATTACAAGATAAAACTTCACCCAGTTTCCTTTGTGAGCAGGAGGAAGACACTGTGGATCACCTCCTGCTACAATGCGCCTTTGCGAGGCAGGTTTGGTACTTATGCTTCTCCAAGGTGGACATTGATCTAGGCATGACTCCTTCTCACCAGGACATGCTTCAAGATTGGTGGACAAGTATACGCAAGCAAATCCAATAAGAGGAAATGAAGGGCTTTGATTCGTTTGCCATGCTCATTAGTTGGACGTTATGGAAGCAAAGGAACAATAGGGTTTTTCATTCTGGTAACATTTGTAGTGTGCTTTCTATGGTTGAGCTTATATTGCTGAAATCCGGCAATGGGCTCTTGCAGGAGGGAGAGGAGTTCACCGATATTGTGAGTAGTCGCTTGAGTTAAGCCGGAGTGGAGGGGTGTGGGATCGCCGGTTTGTGGTGATCACGCCGTTGCAATATCTTGTACATATATTCTCTCTTCTTCTATAAAGCTAAGGTACGCCTTTGGCGTACTCTCGAAAAAAGAGAATAATTAACCATAATATTATCTAGGAGTTTCGTAGCTTCTCCTAAAGTGATTTCCATAAAAGTGCCTCCCGCGGCCGAATCTAAAAGATTTCTAGAAGCAAAATTCAATCCGGCATAAATTTTTTGTATGATTATCCATAAATTTAATCCATGAGTAGGGCAATTACATATCACTAATTTCACCCTCTCCCACTCTTGTGCAACATGCTCATGATCAAGTTGCTTAAAATTCATGATATCGTTTCTAAGAGAGGTGATCTTAGCGGGAGGAAAATACTTAGAGATAAAAGCATCTTTGCACTTATTCCATGAATCAATACTATTTTTAGGCAAAGACGAAAACCAAGTTTTAGCACGATCTCTAAGCGAAAATGGAAATAACTTCAATTTAACAATATCATTATCCACATCTTTCTTCTTTTGCATATCACATAAATCAACAAAGTTGTTTAGATGGGTAGCGGCATCTTCACTAGGAAGGCCAGAAAATGAATCTTTCATGACAAGATTCAGCAAAGCAGTATTAATTTCACAAGATTCAGCATCGGTAAGAGGAGAAATCAGAGTGCTAATAAAATCATTATTGTTGGTATTGGAGAAGTCACACAATTTAGTATTATCTTGAGCCATCGTGACAAACAATCAATCCAACACACAAGCAAACAAGAGGCAAGCAAAAAGAGACGGGCGGAAAAGAGGCGGACGGAAAAGAAGGCAAATAAAACGGAAAGGGTGAAGTGTGGGAGAGGAAAATGAGAGGCAAATGGCAAATAATGTAATGCGAGGGATAAGAGTTTGTGATGGGTACTTGGTATGTCTTGACTTGTGCGTAGATCTCCTCAGCAACGGCGCCAAAAATCCTTCTTGCAACCTCTTGAGCTTGTGTTGGTTTTCCCTTGAAGTGGAAAGGGTGATGTAGCACAGTAGCGTAAGTATTTCCCTCAGTTTTGAGAACCAAGGTATCAATCCAGCAGGAGACTACACGCAAGTCCCTCGTACCTGCACAAACAAACAAGAACCTCGCAACCAACGCAATAAAGGGGTTGTCAATCCCTTCACGGTCACTTACGAAAGTGAGATCTGATAGAGATAATAATATAAATATTTTTGGTATTTTTGTTGTATAGATTGGAAAATAAAGATTGCAAAATAAACGACGACATAAATAGCTTGTTGATGGGAGAATAATATAATGGAAGATAGACCCGGGGGCCATAGGTTTCACTAGTGGCTTCTCTCAAGATAGCAAATTCTATGATGGGCGAACAAATTACTGTCGAGCAATTGATAGAAAAGCGCATAGTTATGAGAATATCTAGGCATGATCATGTATATAGGCATCACGTTCGCGACAAGTAGACCGAAATGATTCTGCATCTACTACTATTACTCCACACATCGACCGCTATCCAGCATGCATCTAGAGTATTAAGTTCATAAGAACAGAGTAACGCATTAGGCAAGATGACATGATGTAGAGGGATAAACTCAAGAAATATGGTATAAACCCCATCTTTTATCCTTGATGGCAACAATACAATACGTGCCTTGCTGCCCCTGCTGTCACTGGGAAAGGACACCGCAAGATTGAACCCAAAGCTAAGCACTTATCCCATTGCAAGAAAGATCAATCTAGTAGGCCAAACCAAGCTGATAATTCAAAGAGACTTGCAAATATATTTAAATCATGCATAAAAGATTTCAGAGAAGAATCAAATATTGTTCATAGATAATCTTGATCATAAACCCACAATTCATCGGATCTCGACAAACACACCGCAAAAAGAATTGCATCGAATAGATCTCCAAGAGAATCGAGGAGAACTTTGTATTGAGATCCAAAGAGAGAGAAGAAACCATCTAGCTAATTGTTGGAAATATGCCCTAGAGGCAATAATAAATTGGTTATTATTATATTTCCTTGTTCATGATAATAGTTTAATATCCATGCTAGAATTGTATTGATAGGAAACTCAGATACATGTGTGGATACATAGACAACACCATGTCCCTAGTAAGCCTCTAGTTGACTAGCTCGTTGATCAATAGATGGTTACGGTTTCCTGACCATGGACATTGGATGCCGTTGATAACGGGATGACATCATTAGGAGAATGATGTGATGGACAAGACCCAATCCTAAGCATAGCATTAGATCGTGTAGTTCGTATGCTAAAGCTTTGCTAATGTCAAGTATCATTTCCTTAGACCATGAGATTGTGCAACTCCCGGATACCGTAGGAATGCTTTGGGTGTACCAAACATCACAACGTAACTGGGTGACTATAAAGGTACACTACGGGAATCTTCGAAAGTGTCTGTTGGGTTGGCACGAATCGAGACTGGGATTTGTCACTCCGTGTAAACGGAAAGGTATCTCTGGGCCCACTCGGTAGGACATCATCATAATGTGCACAATGTGACCAAGGAGATGATCACGGGATGATGTGTTACGAAACGAGTAAAGAGACTTGCCGGTAATGAGATTGAACAAGGTATCGGGATACCGACGATCGAATCTCGGGCAAGTATCGTACCGATAGACAAAGGGAATTGTATACGGGATTGATTAAGTCCTTGACATTGTGGTTCATCCGATGAGATCATCGTGGAACATGTGGGAGCCAACATGGGTATCCAGATCCCGCTGTTGGTTATTGACTGGAGAACGTCTCGGTCATGTCTGCATGTCTCCCGAACCCGTAGGGTCTACACACTTAAGGTTCGATGACGCTAGGGTTATAAAGGAAGTTAGTATGTGGTTACCGAATGTTGTTCGGAGTCCCGGATGAGATCCCGGACGTCACGAGGAGTTCCGGAATGGTCCGGAGGTAAAGATTTATATATGGGAAGTCCTGTTTTGGACACCGGAAGAGTTTTGGGGTTTATCGGTAACGTATCGGGACCACCGGGAGGGTCCCGGGGGTCCACCAAGTTGGGCCACCTGCCCTGGAGGTTTGCATGGGCCAAGAGTGGTGAGGGACCAGCCCCTTAGTGGGCTGGTGCACCTCCCATAAGGGCCCATGGCGCCTAAGAGGTGGAAAGGGGGCAAACCCTAGAGGATATGGGCCTTAGGGCCCATATTGGTGCACCTCCCTCTCCTCTCCCCCTCTTGGCCGCCACCTTTGATCCCCATCTAGGGCTGCCGCCCCCCTAGGGGTGGGAACCCTAGAGGGGGCGCAGCCCCTCCCCTTCCCTATATATATGAGGCCTAGGGCTGCCCATAACACACGCGATTCAATCTCTCTTGGTGCAGCCCTGCGTCTCTTCTTCCTCCTCTTCTGTGCTGCTTGGTGAAGCCCTGCAGGATAGCCACACTCCTCCACCACCACCACGCCGTTGTGCTGCTGTTGGATGAAGTCTTCCTCAACCTCTCCCTCTCTCCTTGCTGGATCAAGGCGTGGGAGACGTCACCGGGCTGTACGTGTGTTGAACGCGGAGGTGCCGTCCGTTCGGCACTAGGATCATTGGTGATTTGGATCACGACGAGTACGACTCCATCAACCCCGTTCTCTTGAACGCTTCCGCTTAGCGATCTACAAGGGTATGTAGATGCACTCTCCTTCCCCTCGTTGCTAGTCTCTCCATAGATAGATCTTGGTGACACGTAGGAAAATTTTGAATTTCTGCTACGTTCCCCACAGTGGCATCATGAGCTAGGTCTATTGCGTAGATTCTATGCACGAGTAGAACACAAAGTAGTTGTGGGTGTTGATTTTGTTCAATATGCTTGCCGTTACTAGTCTTATCTTGACTCGGCGGCATCGTGGGATGAAGCGGCCCGGACCGACCTTACACGTACTCTTACGTGAGACTGGTTCCACCGACTAACATGCACTAGTTGCATAAGGTGGCTAGTGGGTGTCTGTCTCTCCCACTTTAGTCGGATCGGATTCGATGAAAAGGGTCCTTATGAAGGGTAAATAGCAATTGGCATATCACGTTGTGGTCTTTGCGTAGGTAAGAAACGTTCTTGCTAGAAACCCATAGCAGCCACGTAAAACATGCAAACAACAATTAGAGGACGTCTAACTTGTTTTTGCAGGGTATGCTATGTGATGTGATATGGCCCAAAGGATGTGATGAATGATATATGTGATGTATGAGATTGATCATGTTCTTGTAATAGGAATCACGACTTGCATGTCGATGAGTATGACAACCGGCAGGAGCCATAGGAGTTGTCTCAATTTATTTATGACCTGCGTGTCAACATAAACGTCATGTAATTACTTTACTTTATTACTAACCGTTAGCTGTAGTAGTAGAAGTAATAGATGACGTGACAACTTCAAGAAGACACGATGATGGAGATCATGATGATGGAGATCATGGTGTCATGCCGGTGACGATGATGATCATGGAGCCCCGAAGATGGAGATCAAAAGGAGCAAAGTGATATTGGCCATATCATGTCACTATTTTATTGCATGTGATGTTTATCATGTTTATACATCTTATTTGCTTAGAATGACGGTAGTAAATAAGATGATCCCTCATTAAAAATTTCAAGAAGTGTTCTCCCCTAACTGTGCACCGTTGCTACAGTTCGTCGTTTCGAAGCACCACGTGATGATCGGGTGTGATAGATCCTTACGTTCACATACAATGGGTGTAAGACAGTTTTACACATGCAAAACACTTAGGGTTAACTTGACGAGCCTAGCATGTGTATAGACATGGCCTCGGAACACAGAAGACCGAAAGGTCGAGCATGAGTCGTATGGTAGATACGATCAACATGAAGATGTTCACCGATGTTGACTAGTCCGTCTCACGTGATGATCGGACACGGCCTAGTTAACTCGGATCATGTAATCACTTAGATGACTAGAGGGATGTCTATCTGAGTGGGAGTTCATAAGATGAACTTAATTATCCTGAACATAGTCAAAAGGATTTTGCAAATTATGTCGTAGCTCACGCTATAGTTCTACTATTTAGATATGTTCCTAGAGAAAAATTAGTTGAAAGTTGATAGTAGCAATTATGCGGACTAGGTCCGTAAACTGAGGATTGTCCTCATTGCTTCTTAGAAGGCTTATGTCCTTAATGCACCGCTCAGTGTGCTGAACCTCGAACGTCGTCTGTAGATGTTGCGAACATCTGACATACACGTTTTGATAACTACATGATAGTTCAGTTAAACGGTTTAGAGTTGAGGCACCAAAGACAGTTTTGAAACGTTGCGAAACATATGAGATGTTTTGAGGGCTGAAATTGGGATTTCAGGCTCGTGCCCACGTCAAGAGGTATAAGACCTCCAACGATTTTCTTAGCCTACAAACTAAGGAGAAAAGCTCAATTGTTGAGCTTGTGCTCAGATTGTCTGAGTACAACGATCATTTGAATCGAGTGGGAGTTGATCTTCCAGATGAGATAGTGATGTTTCTCCGAAGTCATTACCACCAAGCTGCTAGAGCTTCGTGATGAACTATAATATATCAGGGACATATATGGTGATCCTTGAGATATTCGCGATGTTTGACACCACAAAGTAGAAATCAAGAAGGAGCATCAATTGTTGATGGTTGGTGAAACCACTAGTTTCAAGAAGGGCAAGGGCAAGAAGGGATACTTCATGAAACGGCAATTCAGCTGCTGCTCTAGTGAAGAAACCCAAGGTTGAACCCAAACCCGAGACTAAGTGCTTCTGTAATAAGGGGAACAACCACTGGAGCGGAATTACCCTAGATACTTGGTAGATGAGAAGGCTGGCAAGGTCGATAGAAGTTCATTGGATATACATTGTGTTGATGTGTACTTTACTAGTACTCCTAGTAGCACCAGGGTATTAGATACCGGTTCGGTTGCTAAGTGTTAGTAACTCGAAATAAAAGCTACGGATTAAACGGAGACTAGCTAAAGGTGAGCTGACGATATGTGTTGGAAGTGTTTCCAATGTTGATATGATCAAGCATCGCACGCTCCCTCTACCATCGAGATTGGTGTTTGCGTTGAGCATAGACATGATTGGATTATGTCTATCGCAATACGGTTATTCATTTAAGGAGAATAATGGTTACTCTGTTTATTTGAATAATACCTTCAATGGTCTTGCACCTAAAATGAATGGTTTATTGAATCTCGATCGTAGTGATACACATGTTCATGCCAAAAGATAGTAATAATAGTACCACCTACTTATGGCACTGCCATGTAAGTCATATCAGTATAAAAACGCATGAAGAAGCTCCATGTTGATGGATTTTTGGGCTCACTCATTTTTGAAAAGTTTGAGACATGCGGACCATGTCTATTGGTGTATATGCATGAAGAAACTCCATGCAAATGGATCGTTTGGACTCACTTGATTTTGAATCACTTGAGACATGCAAATCATACCACATGGGCAAGATGACTGAAAGCCTCGGTTTCAGTAAAATGGAACCAGAAAGCAACTTGCTGGAAGTAATACATTTTGATGTGTGCAGTCCAATAAGTGCTGAGGCGTGTAGTGGATATCGTTGTGTTCTTACTTCACAGATGATTTGAGTAGATGTTGAGTATATTTACTTGATGAATCACGAGTCTGAATTATTGAAAGGTTCAAGTAATTTCAGTGTGAAGTTGAAAGATCGTTGTGACAAGAGGATAAAAGATCTATGATATGATCATAGAGATGAATATCTGAATTACGAGTTTGGCACAGAATTAAGACATTGTGGAAATTGTTTCACAACCGATACAGCCTGGAACACCATAGGGTGATGGTGTGTCCGAACATCATAAGTGCACCCTATTGGATATGATGCATACCATGATGTTTCTTATCGAATTACCACAATAGTTTATGGGTTAGGCATTAGAGACAACCACATTCACTTTAAAAGGGGCACTACGTAATTCCGGTGAGATGACACCGTATGAACTATGGTTTAGAGAAACCTAAGCTGTCATTTCTTAAAAGTTTGGGGCTGCGACGCTTATGTGGAAAAGTTTCAGGCTGATAAGCTCGAACCAAAGCGGATAAATGCATCTTCATAGGACACCCAAAGCAGTTGGGTATACCTCCTATCTCGGATCTGAAAGCAATAAGGGATTGTTTCTAGAATCGGGTCCTTTCTCGAGGAAAAGTTTCTCTCGAAAGAATTGAGTGGGAGGATGGTGGAGACTTGATGAGGTTATTAAACCGTTACTTAAACTAGTGTATAGCAGGGCACAAAGGGTTGTTCCTGTGGCACCTACACCAATTGAAGTGGAAGCTTATGATATTGATCATGAAACTTCAGATCAAGTCACTACCAAACCTCGTAGGATGACAAGGATGCGTACTACTTCAGAGTGGTACGTAGTCCTGTCTTGGAAGTCGTGTTGCTAGACAACAATGATGCTACGAGCTATGGAGAAGCGATGGTGGGCCCGGATTCCTATAAATGGCTCGAGGCCATAAAATCCGAGGTAGGATCCATGTATGAAAACAAAGTGTAGACTTTGGAAGAACTACTTGATGGCCGTAAGGCTGTTGAGTACAGATGGATTTTAAAAGGAAGACAGACAATGATGGTATGTATCACCATTAAGAAAGCTCGACTTGTCGTTAAGATGTTTTCCGACAAGTTCAAGGAGTTGACTATGATGAGACTTTCTCACTCGTAGCGATGCTAAGAGTCTGTTGGAATTATATCAGCAATTACTGCATCATTTATGAAATCTTGCAGATAGGATGTCAAAACATTGTTTCCTCGACGATTTTCTTGAGGAAAGGTTGTATGTGATACAACCAGAAGGTTTTGTCAATCCTGAAAGGTGCTAATAAGTATGCAAAGCTCCAGCAATCCTTCTAAGGACTGGAGTAAGCATCTCGGAGTTGGAATGTATGCTTTGATGAGATGATCAAAGATTTTGGGTGTATACAAAGTTTATGAGAAACTTGTATTTCCAAAGAAGTGAGTGGGAGCACTATAGAATTTCTGATGAGTATATGTTGTTGGCATATTGTTGATCAGAAATGATGTAGAATTTCTAAGAAAGCATATAAGGTTATTTGAAAAGTGTTTTTCAATTGAAAGCCTGGATTAAGCTACTTGAACATTGAGCATCAAGATCTATAAGGATAGATCAAAAACGCTTAATGGTACTTTCAAATGAGCACATACCTTAACATAATCTTGAAGGTGTTCAAGATGGATCAGTCAAAGAAGGAGTTCTTGCCTGAGTTGTAAGGTATGAAGTTAAGACTTAAAGCTCGACCACGGCAGAATAGAGAGAAAGGACGAAGGTCGTCCGCTATGCTTAAGACATAGGCTCTACAGTATGCTATGCTGTGTACCGCACCTGAAGTGTGCCTTGCCATGAGTCAGTCAAGGGGTACAAGAGTGATCCAAGAATGGATCACAGGACAGCGGTCAAAGTTATCCTTAGTAACTAGTGGACTAAGGAATTTTCTCGATTATGGAGGTGGTAAAAGAGTTCGTCGTAAAGGGTTACGCCGATGCAAACTTTGACACTAATCCAGATTATTCTGAGTAGTAAACTGGATTCGTATAGTAGAACAGTTATTTGGAATAGCTCCAAATAGAGCGTGGTAGCTACATCTAGGAGATGACATAGAGATTTGTAAAGCACACACGGATCTGAAAGGTTCAGACCCGTTGACTATAACCTCTCTCACAAGCATAACATGATCAAACCCAGAACTCATCGAGTGTTGATCACATGGTAAATGTGAACTAGATTATTGACTCTAGTAGAACTCTTTGGGTGTTAATCACATGGGGATGTGACCTTGAGTGTTAATCACATAGCGATGTGAACTGGATTATTGACTCTAGTGCAAGTGGGAGACTGTTGGAAATATGCCCTAGAGGTAATAATAAATTGGTTATTATTATATTTCCTTGTTCATGATAATAGTTTAATATCCATGCTAGAATTGTATTGATAGGAAACTCAGATACATGTGTGGATACATAGACAACACCATGTCCCTAGTAAGCCTCTAGTTGACTAGCTCGTTGATCAATTGATGGTTACGGTTTCCTGACCATGGACATTGGATGTCGTTGATAACAGGATGACATCATTAGGAGAATGATGTGATGGACAAGACCCAATCCTAAGCATAGCATTAGATCGTGTAGTTCGTATGCTAAAGCTTTGCTAATGTCAAGTATCATTTCCTTAGACCATGAGATTGTGCAACTCCCGGATACCGTAGGAATGCTTTGGGTGTACCAAACATCACAACGTAACTGGGTGACTATAAAGGTACACTACGGGTATCTCCGAAAGTGTCTGTTGGGTTGGCACGAATCGAGCTGGGATTTGTCACTCTGTGTAAACGGAAAGGTATCTCTGGGCCCACTCGATAGGACATCATCATAATGTGCACAATGTGACCAAGGAGTTGATCACGGGATGATGTGTTACGGAACGAGTAAAGAGACTTGTCGGTAACGAGATTGAACAAGGTATCGGGATATCGACGATCGAATCTCGGGCAAGTATCGTACCGATAGACAAAGGGAATTGTATACGGGATTGATTAAGTCCTTGACATCGTGGTTCATCCGATGAGATCATCATGGAACATGTGGGAGCCAACATGGGTATCCAGATCCCGCTGTTGGTTATTGACTGGAGAACGTCTCGGTCATGTCTGCATGTCTCCCGAACCCGTAGGGTCTACACACTTAAGGTTCGATGACGCTAGGGTTATAAAGGAAGTTAGTATGTGGTTACCGAATGTTGTTCGGAGTCCCGGATGAGATCCCGGACGTCACGAGGAGTTCCGGAATGGTCCGGAGGTAAAGATTTATGTATGGGAAGTCCTATTTTGGACACCGGAAGAGTTTCGGGGTTTATCGGTAACGTACCGGGACCACCGGGAGGGTCCCGGGGGTCCACCAAGTGGGGCCACCTGCCCCGGAGGTTTGCATGGGCCAAGAGTGGTGAGGGACCAGCCCCTTAGTGGGCTGGTGCGCCTCCCATAAGGGCCCATGGCGCCTAAGAGGTGGAAAGGGGGCAAAACCTAGAGGATATGGGCCTTAGGGCCCATATTGGTGCGCCTCCCTCTCCTCTCCCCCTCTTGGCCGCCACCTTTGATCCCCATCTAGGGCTGCCACCCCCCTAGGGGTGGGAACCCTAGAGGGGGCGCAGCCCCTCCCCTTCCCTATATATATGAGGCCTAGGGCTGCCCATAACACACGCGATTCAATCTCTCTTGGTGCAGCCCTGCGTCTCTTCTTCCTCCTCTTCTGTGGTGCTTGGCGAAGCCCTGCAGGATAGCCACGCTCCTCCACCACCACCACGCCGTTGTGCTGCTATTGGATGAAGTCTTCCTCAACCTCTCCCTCTCTCCTTGCTGGATCAAGGCGTGGGAGACGTCACCGGGCTGTACGTGTGTTGAACGCGGAGGTGCCGTCCGTTCGGCACTAGGATCATCGGTGATTTGGATCACGACGAGTACAACTCCATCAACCCCGTTCTCTTGAACGCTTCCGCTTAGCGATCTACAACGGTATGTAGATGCACTCTCCTTCCCCTCGTTGCTAGTCTCTCCATAGATAGATCTTGATGACACGTAGGAAAATTTTGAATTTCTGCTACGTTCCCCAACACTAATAACTATGGACCCGAAGGTCTGTGGTAAACTACTCACACATCATCGGAGAGGCTATGGTGTTGATGTAGAAGCCCTGTATGATCGATTCCCCCTCCGGCAGAGCGCCGGAAATGGCCCCAAGATGGGATCTCATGGGTACAGAAGGTTGCGGCGGTGGAAATAGGGTTCGTGGTGCTCCTGGATGTCTTTAGGGTATATGGGTATATATAGGAGGAAGAAGTACGTCGGTGGAGGTGCGAGGGGCCCATGAGGGTGGGGGCACGCCTACCTCCCTGGGCATGCCCTCCTGCCTCGTGGCCTCCTCACTTCTTTCTTGACGTCCACTCCAAGTCTCATGGATCACGTTTGTTCCAAAAATAACTCTCCCAAAGGTTTCATTCTGTTTGGATTCTTTTTGATATTCCTTTTCTGCGAAACACTGAAATAGGCAAAAAAACAGCAATTTGCACTGGGCCTTTGGTTAGTAGGTTAGTCCCAAAAATAACATAAAAGGTATATTAAAGCCCATTAAACATCCAAAACAGCTAATATAATAGCATGGAACGATAAAAATTATAGATACGTTGGAGACGTATCAGCAACTGGAAGTCAGAATTGCATTCCTTAATGGATAGTTTAAAGAAGAGTTGTATATGATGCAACCAGAAGGTTTTGTCGATCCTAAAAGTGCTGACAAAGTGTGCATGCTCCAGTGATCCATCTATGTACTGGTGCAAGCATCTCGGAGTTGGAATATATGCTTTGATGAGGTGATCAAAGCATATGGTTTTGTACAGACTTACGTTGAAGCCTGTGTTTACAAGAAAGTGAGTGGGAGCTCTGTAGCATTTCTGATATTATATGTGGATGACATATTATTGATTTGAAACGATATAGAATTTTTGGATAGCATAAAAGGATACTTGAATAATAATTTTTCAATGAAAGACCTCGGTGAAGCTACTTGCATATTGAGCATTAAGATGATCTATAGAGATAGATCAAGGCGCTTAATAGCAAGGTTGTCAGAATCACAATTTTGAATCAGGTGGGAGCTCCGATGGTAAGATCGCAAATCGTAGAATCTTCACTATCAGGATCATAGAAACGTAGATTCTATGAACTAAAATCGTAGAATCATAGGGGTTAGTTTGGATCGTAAAGTCGTAGAATCGTATCACATAATCGCGATTCTGACAACCTTGCTTAATAGAACTTTCACAGAACACATACCTTGATAAGAGTTGAAGAAGTTCAAAATGGTTCAGTCCCAGAAGGGGTTCTTGCCTTTATTACAAGGTGTGAAGTTGAGTAAGACTCAAAGCCCAACCAGGGCAGAAGATAGAGAGAGAATGAAAGTCATTCCCTATGCATCAGCCATATGTTCTATACGATATGCCATGCTATTGTCTTGCCACTTATCTACCAAAGAGGGTACAGGAGTGATCCAGGAGTGGACCACCGGACAACGGTCAACATTATCCTTAGGTACCTTAAAGAGAACTAAGGAAATGTTTCTCGGTTATGGAAGTGATAAAGAGTTCGTCGTAAAAAGTTACGTCGATGCAAGGTTTGACACTGATCCAAATGACTCTGAGTCTCAATCTGGATATATATTGAAAGTGTGAGCAATTAGCTAGAGTAGCTCCATACAGAGTATTGTAGACATAGAAATTTGCAAAATACATACGGATCTGAATGTGGTAGACCCGTTGACTAAACCTCTCTCACAAGCAGAATATGATCACACCTTAGTACTCTTTGGGTATTAATCACATGGCGATGTGAACTAGATTATTGACTCTAGTAAACTCTTTGGGTGTTGGTCACATGGCGATGTGAACTATGGGTGTTAAATCACATGGTGATATGAACTAGATTATTGACTCTAGTGCAAGTGGGAGACTGAAGAAAATATGCCCTAGAGGCAATAATAAAGTTGTTATTTTATATTTCCTTATTCGTGATAAAGGTTTATTATTCATGCTAGAATTGTACTGATCGGAAACCTAAATACATGTGTGAATATATAAACAAACACCGTGTCCCTAGTGAGCCTCTACTTGACTAGCTCGTTGATCAAAGATGGTTGAAGTTTCCTAACCATCGACATGAGTTGTCATTTGATAACGGGATCACATCATTAGGAGAATGATGTGATGGACAAGACCCATCTGTTAGCTTAGCATTATGATCATTCAGTTTTATTGCTATTGCTTTCTTCATGTCAAATACATATTCCTTCGACTATGAGATTATGCAACTCCCGGATACAGGAGGAATGCCTTGTGTGCTATCAAACGTCACAATGTAACTAGGTGATTATAAAGATGCTCTACAGGTATCTCCGAAGGTGTTTGTTGAGTTGGCATAGATCGAGATTAGGATTTGTCACTCCGAGTATCGAAGAGGTATCTCTAGGCCCTCTCGGTAATACACATCATAAGCTTGCAAACAAATGACTAAGGAGTTAGTCACGAGGTGATGTATTATGGAACGAGTAAAGAGACTTGCCGGTAACGAGATTGAACTAGGTATGAAGATACCGGCGATCGAATCTCGGGCAAGTAACATACCGATAGATAAAGGGAATAACGTATGTTGTCATAACGGTTTGACCGGTAAAGATCTTCGTAGAATATGTAGGAGCCAATATGGGCATCTAGGTTCCGTTATTAGTTATTGACCGGAGAGGTGTCTCGGTCATGTCTACATAGTTTTCGAACCTGTAGAGTCCGCACGCTTAACGTTCGATGACGATATAGTATTATATGAGTTATGTGATTTGGTGACCGAATGTTGTTTGGAGTTCCGGATGAGATCATGGACATGATGAGTCTAGAAATGGTCGAGAGGTAAAGATTGATATATAGGACGATGGTATTTGGACACCGGAAGTGTTCCGGAGGGTACCGGGTACATATCGGGTCACTGGAAGGGGTTCCGGGCACCCCCGACAAAAGATATGGGCCTTATGGGCCAAGAGGGGAAACACACCAGCCACAAGGGGCTGGTGCACCCTCCCATATGGGACGGCCTAAGTGGAGAAGGAAAAGGGGAGGAGGAAAGGAAAGAAAGGGAATAGGATTCCCCCTTCTCCCCTCTTTCCTTCCCCTTCCGTATACAAGGAAAGGGGGGCACAGGGCAAGGCAGGGCCTCTAGGGGCGGCGGCCAAGCCCTAGGGTGCCCTGCCTGCCTCCCCTCCCCTCCCACCTATATATATGTGGGGAGGGGGTGCCTCACAAGGACACAACATCAATTATTAGCCGTGTGCGGCTCCACAGTTTACAACCCCCAGTCATATTCTCGCGGTGCTTAGGCGAAGCCCTGCGTGGATCACTTCACCATCATCGTCACCATGCTGTCGTGTTGACGGAACTCATCTACTTCCTCGACGTCTTGCTGGATCAAGAAGACGAGGGATGTCACCGAGCTGAACGTGTGCAGAACTCAGAGGTGTCGTACGTTCGGTGCTTGATCGATCGGAGCTAGAAGAAGTTCGACTACATCAACCGCGTTGTCAAACGCTTCCACTTTCGGTCTACGAGGGTACGTAGACATACTCTCCCCCTCGTTGTTGTGCATCTCCATGGATAGATCATTGCGCGTGCGTAGAATTTTTTTGTTTTTCATGCAACGATTCCCAACAGTCTCCGCTAACACAGCCTTCAGCAATGAGATGCAATCTATGGACGACGGCTTGAGTCAGAGGGTATGACTGTGCAGCCGCGGCGGCGGCATTTCTGGCTCAGTTGACGGTCTTTGAGCGAGATGTTGACTAGTGAGTAGAAGTAGGTGGAAACCAGCTTTCTGTAAAACAAAATCACAAGCCTTTTCCATTGTCATATACACACATATAAATGTTAGGTCTATTATGACACCTTGTGTGTGACTTGCCAATACATTCAAAGTATTGACCTATATGGTTGTAACGTTCTATGTTGTAGAGTTATTTGATGACAAGTAAGAGGTGCACAGTAGGGTCGCAAGTCTACACTTAACTTGCTAGAGGCGTTAATGGGACTCCAAGTTACCTTTTATGCTTTCCGTTGTGTTTTATTTTGAGCTAGCCTTCGAGTTAAGCAGATTGTAATAAATCATATTCTGGATCTGCAATTTAGTACTTATTACATATGATATTCTTGATATTTCATTATGTACTATGGGTGCTAGTGTCACATCCCCCCAAAAAACAATTTTTGGAATGTGAATTATTAATTTAGGGTTTTTTGGATTTTCTTGTGATTGCTTGAGCCTAGCTACTAGGATTTGAGTGATATTTGGGGCTCAAAACATTTGTGAAATTATTTGGAATCCTAAAATCATTTTTATAGTGCCAAAATGGAGCTTATAAAAATTGTGTGGCATTTTATTTTATTGGGTTGGGAATAATTTCCCTTGAGAGCAAAATATTGAATGTGCATCTATGAAATCTTTCCAAAATGACTGGAGTAAATTTGATTTTTGAATCAAATCCAAATTCAAAAGGAAAAAATAGAAAAGAAAAACAGAAAAGCTAAACCTATCCAACCCAATCTAGCAGCCCACTAGCCCAACTTGTTGCCACCCGAGCGAACTGCAACGAGGAATTTCGCACAGCCCGTAAGCCCTTGGTGAGAAAATTAATTAAACTTTTAAAATATTGACCATGAGGGACTATATACCATCGAGTGGACTCTATACTAGCATCAATCTCGAGAAAAGTCTTTTAAGTTTTCAAATCACATACACCTTATATGGCGAGACATGACTGACATATGATGAGCATATAGAATCATGTGGGTAAAGTATAAAACTTTTATAGAGAGTAAAACTATTTAAATAGTTGTGTCCACGGTCAAGAATAATGAGTGAGGCCACACTAAACTTCTCGAACATTTTGGTTCCCACACAAAAAAGGATGGGATCGTACCTCGGGTAAGGTACAAGATGGGGAAAGGCCAGGTGACTATGGTCCTCGGCCTAGAGAAAACGGTGCCTATGGAACTTAGATATGATGGCACCAGATTTGGATTTGGATTAAGCTTGCTGGTTGGATTTATTGAAAGAGGATCAATTATATTACCCGTTCCAACCCAGGTTGTTTATCAACAGATGTTTTTACTCCCTCCGTCACGGTTTAGAGGGCGTACATATGGAATCGTTGGAATCTAGGTGAATCCTGATTGGCTCTGTTTTTCTTTGGGCGTGACTGAAAAAAAAATCCATGCAGTAACACTCCGGCCACTAAACGAGGAGTCCCTCCTGCATGCACTGGTGGAGACCGTTTCCGCGTAGGATTCACAGGTCGCATGCATACAGTAGTAGTAGAGCGGAGTACATTAATTAGCTAGGAGTAATTGTATTGGCGCCTTAAATTTTGTCTATTTTGGAAACGTACATAAATCTAACTGTGCTTTCTAAACCATAACCGAGGGAGTAAATGCTTTCACAGACTACTATGCTTATCACACATGCATTTAAACTTGAATTTCCGCAACCATGAAACTTGTATAGCTAACACTTTCTTGTACTGACCCATTGTGTGTGTATTTCTTACACCTCCTTTTAGGTTTCTTGCGAGTACATTCAATGTACCCAGCTGGCTTATTGATTTCGCCAGACTTGAGAGGACAAGATTCCGATGGCAAGTGAGAAAGTAGGTCACAATCATGTGGTCACTATAGGAAGCAAGGGGAGGATTTGGCCAGCTAGGCCAGAGCTCCCACATGATCATGAATGGAAAGACAACGTATCTCTTGATACACATGGAACGAGGGAGTTTGACATAAGAGGTTTCTACCGGTGATGGTAGGTAGCGGTGAGAAATCCACCACACACATGTGTTGAGATTTCTGCACTCCTTGTATAGTCCATATGTATGTATATGCATGTATACACCCCCATCCCACATGATCAGTGTCGGCCCCTCGTCATCTTTCTCCTTCACATGCCTTCATGACATGAATAGTACACATCTACTCTCTCTCCTCTCTCACTCAACAAATATATCATGCTATTCCACCTTTGCTAATTTAAATCATTAATATATTCTAAACAAAAAATCATTTTTTCCTTTTTAAATTTTGATATATTTGAACTCCCCACATCAGAATCTTCAGAACAAGATCAAACTTGGATATATTTTAAAATAGTTTAAATTTCAGTGAGTAAAACAAACTTACAATTTGGTAAGCTGTTATTTTCAGTGTGCGTACAGATACTGTCAATACGCGAAATAGATTTCTTTCAAATATGTGAAATAGATCGTTTCAGACTGTGAAACTGGTTATTTAAGGTTATTTAAAAAAATGTGAACTAAGCTTCTAAGTTCAACACGGTCTTGTTTGAAATATTTGAGTAGTTACTAAAACAAATTTGTGGCGAAACTGAAATACATCAAATCAATCAAAATTACAAATACATTTACTCATTTCAGAAAACTTTCCCACTCAAAACGAGTGATTTTTATTGTCACTGAATGAAACTAGTTTTTCCGAATAGAATTACATTAGCTTTTCTAAATGAGCAAACCGTTTTGTGAAATGAGTAAAATCACTTTTTTGAAGTGAGTGAAATTATACTTTTTGAAACGTTATGAAATCAGTTTTCAGAATGAGGGAATTTATCTTTTGAAATGAGTAAAATTTATTTATTTTAATGAGCAAAATATATTTTTTATTTGACTGAAATTAGTTCTTTTGAAGTGAGTGAAATCATTTTTTTAAATGAGTAAAATCCATCTTATAAAATGAATGATACCATTTTGTTGAATTGAGTGAATACCATTTTTGAAATGAGTAAAATTATATTTCTGTATTGAGGAAACGAGTTTTTCAAAATTAAAGAAAATATTAATATAAATTGAGTGAAATTAGTTTTTTTAATGAGCGAAACCCTTTTTTGAAATGAGCAAGACACTTTTTAAATGAGTGAAATTAGTAGATGAAATGTATTTTTCGAAATGGTTCAAATATATTTTTCTAAATTAGAAAGTGATCTTCCTTTGGGAAATAGACTGAAATTTATTTTCTAATGAGTTAATTTTTCCTGAATTTAATGAAATCCGTTTTTTGGAATGAGTGAAATCTATTCTTCAAATGAGTGAAATCAATTTTTTTTAAATGAGTAGAATTTATGTTTTGAAATGAATGAAATCATATTCCCCGGAATAAGTGAAACTAACTTTTTAAATGTGGTGGAATGTGTGTTTTAGAATCAGCGAAATTATTTTGAGTGAAATCAACTTTTTTGAAATGGTTGGTTTTTTTTAAACAAGTGAAATTTGTTTGTTAAAACGAGTGGAATCACCTTTTTGGAAATGAGTAAATTTTCTTTTGACTCGAGTTAAACCATTTTCTGAAATAGTGAATCAATTGAAATCACAAATAGTGAAACAGTTGAAATCATTTTTAAAAAAATTATGAACATTGTGAAATAATTTTTTTGGTCAGTTTTAGTTTTACTATTTTAATTAGTGGAATAATGAAATCAATTTTGAAATGATGGAATATTCGAAACCACTTTTTGAAATAGGGAAATTGTTGAAATCACCTTTTGAATTAGTGAAAATGTTGAAATCACTTTTCAATCTGTTTTACTTTCAATTTTTGAAATAGTGAAACAAACCACTGAAATCAGTTTGAAATAGTTAGAAAAATTGATATCAATCTTTAGAAATAGTAAAATAGTTGAAATCATTGAATATGCATAACAATGAAAGTGTACTGTATAATGATCAAAACAGTATCGGCATAAGATTATCTTAAAAACATTTCTTATGGATCAATGTAATGTTTTGTGAAATAAAAATTGTCCAATATATTCAAGATGATCTTGTTCTAAAGGTCTTGTCGATACAAATTCAAATACTCCCTCCTATCCATCTTACTTGTCGATCAAATGGATGTATCTAGCATTGAAATACGTCTAGATACATCCAGTGACGAGTAATATGGATCGGAGGGAGTATATAAAATGTCCCAAAAGCAGATATTTGATTCAAATGATATCGATCATTCAAAAAATGACGATGGAATGAAATCATGTCTTTCATATGGGGAGAGAGAATGCATGCAATGGTCTTTCCCGATCTCTTACGCTCTCTCTCCTGGCATAAAGTTAACACACAGTGACAATAGCATTTGTATTTCCTCTATTCAATCTTCTTTATACCTATAAAAGTTGATACAAATCTCGATGTGGTAATGAGTGACGGATGCTTTACCGGTACAATAGCCGAACCCCTAGAAAAAATAAATTCAGGAGTTTTGTTCCTTCCTTGGAGGCTTCGACATTTCGACCCCTTCCATCCATTGTTATTAGGTGCATGCGACGCTCTAGGAAGTGTGAAAAAAAGTGCGTGCGATGCCTTCCCTACCCTCTACTCCATCTCAGACCAAACGATCTCTTGCATGCGCCATTCCCAACAATGGCAACCTTTCACATATTCCTCGCTTCCTCATGGCTCCGGCCAGCTACTCCCCACCCCATAGTTTAGGCACGTCGTACGTTCCTTGGCCCATATATAGCATCTTGATCTCTCTTTACCTAAAGCTAGAACGACGTGGGGTAGCTAGCTAGCTAGGTTAATGCACTACTCCTGATCATCCTGCAGCTAGCTGTAAAGAGAATTACAGAAGAGATCACAATTTGAACGACCCATTGACCATGATGCCTTCCCTGTACTTCCTTCCTCCTAACATTCAACTTTCGGTGGATCGGCCAGCTTTACTTTGAGAAGCTAGCGGGGATCGAACCGCATCTCAATGCATGTTACATGGAGACATGGAGTGAAACAAGGAGACAAGGATTAGCCGTGCGTGCATGCACATGACATGCATGCATGACCTCTTTTTGTACGCTCCACACACCTGTGCACCTGTCCAGCACGCGAAATGTGGCATGCAATGCAAGTAACCTTATGTGCATGCACATGCAACGTCATTTTCCCTAGCATCATCCCTTTCTCTACATATAGCAAGCTGATAGCTGATACCTTCCCTTCATCGGCATGCATATGTATGCGTAGATCACCTTACTACTGGAGCACTACCATCTAGGATCTAGCTATAGCCTATAGCTCGATGACATCGATCGAAGTGGCGGTGGCCGGCGGCAGTGGCAAGAGGAGGTGGGTGTCGGACGTGGAGAAGACGCTGAATGAGGCAGACAAGACGGTGGAGGTGGCGCAGTGGGAGCGGCACTGCATCTACCGCGTGCCGGCGTGCATCAAGGACATCAAGAGCAAGGCGTACCAGCCGCAGGTGGTGTCGCTGGGCCCGTTCCACCACGGCGACCCCAACCTGCTGCCCATGGAGGAGCACAAGCGCCGGGCGCTGCGCCACCTGCTCCGGCGCGCGGGCCGGCCACTGGACGACTTCGTCGCCGCCGTCGAGGAGATCGCGGAGCAGCTGGAGAGCGCGTACATGGACCTCGGCGGCGAGTGGCGCGCCGGCATCGACGGCAAGGGCAGGGAGCGGTTCCTGGAGATGATGATCGTCGACGGCTGCTTCCTGCTCGAGGTGATGAGGAGAACGGCCGCCGGGAACTTGAAGCAGGTCGACGACTACGCCGGCAACGACCCCATCTTCAGCCGCCACGGGATACTCTACATGGTGCCCTACATCAAGCGCGACATGCTCATGCTCGAGAACCAGCTGCCGCTGCTCGTGCTCCAGAGGCTCGACGCCGTCGAGACCGGAAAGTCTCCGGTAACTACGACCTACCACATCAAATTTTACCATTTTCGTCAATCAAGAAAATAAACTACTCCTATTTGAATATACTAACGCATGCATGGTTGACGGCCAGAACGACGACTTCATCAACAGAATGGTGCTAAGGTTTCTGGCGCCATTCTCACGGCCATTGCAGCCAGGCGGTCGCCTAGGGCTGCACCCACTCGACGTCTTCCGCCGGAGCATGCTCTTCGGCGAATACCAGAAGATCCGGAGCTCCGAGGACAACACGCAGGACAACGACATCATCCGGTCGGCGGTGGAGCTGTACGAAGCCGGGATCCAGTTCAAGACGAGCAAGTCAAGCAGCCTGCACAACATCCGGTTCAAGCACGGCGTGCTGAGCATGCCGACGGTGCCCGTGGACGACTCCACCGAGTACATGTTCCTCAACATGATGGCGTTCGAGCGGCTGCACGTCGGCGCCGGCAACGACGTGACGGCCTACGTCTTCTTCATGGACAACATCATCGACTCGGCCAAGGACGTGGCGCTGCTGAGCTCCAAGGGGATCATCCAGAACGCCGTGGGCAGCGACAAGGCCGTGGCCAAGCTCTTCAACAGCATCTCCAGGGACGTGGTGCTGGAGCCGGACAGCGCGCTGGACGCCGTGCAGAGGCAGGTGAACGGCTACTTCAGGCAGCCGTGGAACATGTGGCGCGCCAACCTCATCCACACCTACTTCAGGAGCCCGTGGGCGTTCCTCTCCCTCGCCGCCGCCGTCTTCCTCCTCGTCATGACCATCATGCAGACCGTCTACACAGTGCTGCCGTTCTATAATCGGGACAGCAACAGCCCGCCGTCGGCTCCATCTCCGATGTGATCCGCCGCAACAACTTATGCCTGCGTCTGAGTGCGTGAATTGGTTTTGCTTTCGAGTCCTTGTTGCTGGGTCGTTGCGAAGCTTTTGGGTTGTGTGCACTGCGCAAAAGCGAAGAGTGGCGTGTTTGTGCTGCGTTCGTTTTGATTGAATTTCTTTTCAATTTGGAGCTCCGACAATGAGCATTTGCTTGTGCAGAGCTGGAGATTTATGACAATGAGCATTTGCTTGTGCAGAACTGGAGTACAAAACAAGTCATCCACGGACTGCCGCCAACCGCGCCGTCTGTGGTAAATGTACAACAGTGACGGTCACGCTCTGCCCGTCAATCGTAACTTCACCGCATGGTTACAAACTTAGGGCATCTCCAATACTGACCCCTAAGCTAGACCCAGTATTCGTCCGTGGACCTATCCAGACCAGTCTGTGGACAATGATACGGAAGCCAGCGGACAATGATACGGAAGCCAGCCATCCAACCATGTCCACTAAAACTTACGTCTTTTTCTTTTTGGGATTGTCTATTTGACAGCCGGATGAAAACCAATTGGTGTCATCCGTTTTTTCCACCAACTACAACTCGACAAGAGTTCCTGTCCACTGTACGTTCCTCTCCTGAATGTATGTACGTTGTCTCCGTCAGTTACAATATCAAGTCTCTCCACTATAACAACATCATGAGGCCCAAATACAAAAGCGAAAGGAAGACTACAGTAAAAGCGAACACCTGAACTAAACTAGGAAGTGCAGCCAATGTAAAAAATACAGCTGAAACGACCAGTCTAATTAGTTTACACTATGGAATAATCACATGTCAGGTGCCCTCCCTAAATCACCTATCTTCCTGATGCTTCTGTCAAGTACATCAGTCCAACTGCAGCATTCCCTCATATCAACATGATGTTTATGAATCCTTTAACTTCTTTTACAATTTGCAAAAAAAAAAGGAGAACATACAATAGTTAGAGACTGCAGCCGAATATAACAGAAGCACTTCTAACAGCTACTAGTATACACCAGAAGCACATGTAGATCATAATTGCATTGAACTTTAGAGAAAAAATGAGTAATGCATACCATATCTGGCCATGTACATGAGCCTACCAGACCTTGTAACTCATGTAAAAGACTACAGTGACAAACAACTACCCTGATTTATGAAGATAGAAAGAGAAGACATGAAATGCTTCTCCAAATTGAAAGAAAGGAACCAAGACAAGTGTACATCAGGAAACAGATTATACTAAGATTACAGGGAAAATAAAACTACTAGAGAATTGTAAATCATATATACATTAGAACTTTCAAACAGGAATGACATAGAAAAGTAGAAATTATACTGATAAATGCAGCAGAAATATAAGGCCTCACTACAGGAAACTATCACATAGTTGGACTATAAGCAAAGTAAATGGAAACAGTAAATCATGTTATTCCAGTAACAATTACAGAAAAAAGGGAACAACTACAGTAAACTTTTAAGATAAAACCTAACCATCACACATGATGAACTGAACTCACAGTTAAGTCACTCTGAAACAATACATTCAGAGTTGAATTAGAGTAGAAGACTGATTTACAGTTTGAATTACACTGTATTTTACAGTAGAATTGCAGTGTAAAATGCAGTATAAACACAGTACAATTACAATGTAATTTA